>CM060920.1:738606685-748606685 GCA_030737875.1 Allium sativum | reverse complement strand
ACAAAATAACAAACACTGCTCACTGTATTTTTTAAAAATAAAAAATAATCCACGATTTGAGCTCCGGCCTCTTCACATAATGTGAGGGAAAGGCTGCGCGCGCTAATCGACCACCCCCAAAGTCCGGAAAGCGTGAGAATAGTATCAGATGGGAGACTGTCTAGGAAGTCCTCACGCTTGAGTACGGAAGCCTTCGGCACTAGGTATCCAAAAAAAATCCACGATTCCATTTTTCCTTCGTTAATGGCTTATGAAGACCATTGAGACAATAATCTTCCATTCTTATGTTTCAATTCCCTCTGTTTCTTCCACTCAATTTATTTATGCATGTCTCCTCTATACCTAATTTATCTTTAAAAAAATGCATCAGAAACTCTAATGCTAATTTGTTATGATTTATAATGACCTCTACACAATTAGATTAAGAAAAGAATAGAAGGAAAAGAATAAATGATAGAACGACATATTCTTTCAACATTCCATTACTAAATTCAGATTAAACCAATTATAAAATTATTCAAGTACTAAACCCTAATTTCATCCCCTCAATGGTGGCTAATCCCAGACACATATTATAGTTGCCACCAACCAATAATAACCATGACATATTACTTATATATACTAGTATAAACCGCACGTACATGCATCCAATGGCTAGAGATATTTACATTTTATTTAATACAAAAGAGTGAACATAAGTGTGTTTTCAAATCTTGAAATTACATCTGAGATCTCATTTTGGGCTCCTCCTGGAACGGAACAGCAAATCTCACTGTAAATCTGGCTTTGGATACATCGTCATAAATATTGCAATATCGGACGATGTATCGACCGAGACGAGATACCGAAATATCAGCCGAGATCTTGGTACTTTGGGTTAAAATTTAATCTCATGTCTGAACCGAAGCAATAACTAAAAAAGTCAAATCTAGCCACGATAGTATCCTGCTATTTTATATTTCGCATGCTTAATAACCATATCGTATATTCATATATGTTCTACAATGTTTATGATTATCATATTCATAACATTTTTACATGCATTTTACCTATGAAATTATGTATTTTATGTTATAGTTAACTGTTTAATGTTTCAGATCTTTTTTACGTTCTATGTCTAACAATAAATCATGTTCATGGATCATAGGTTGTAAACTATTATATGTTTGTATTTTATTTTAAGCACATTATGATTTATGAATATGATTTTTCTTTCGTAAATTAAGAAAAGTGAAGCAAATCTGCAATTCAAGTTTAAGTTATTAAACATTTATAAAAATTATTGTGTAGGAATACTAGTTTTTAACATATTATGTACCCCGAGATGGTTCCGATATGAGCTTTCAGACCCAAGATGGAAATTCGAAACAAACCCCCCGAGTTAGACTCATCTCGTTCGAGATCTCCCCCGATATGAGATCGAGTCCCATCAAGTTTCTAAAATCCCTGAGACGAAACACGACCAATATCCCAGATTTAAAACCTTGGTTGTAAGTGCAAAAATTTTGATAGTTACAACACTTTTGTTACAAGTTGTTTGTTGGTACTTGGTAGTGTTGGCGGCAAATTGATAGTAATGCTTTGATGATGAGAATCACGTCGGAGGTGAAACGAATGGTGAGAATCCATTAATGGATAGGAATATTTTCGGTATTTCATAAAGACACCGCAAAAATCATATTCAATGAATTCTCTTTATTAGTAGTGTGTGTAACCAAACAATGAATTCTCTTTATTTCTAAAAGACACACATAATATAAAAATTAAAGGAGTGCTTGGGTAACCAAACAACATGATCTTGGCCGGAATAAGACAAAATCATGTTTTAACCCACTACAAATTGATAAATGGGATGGCTGATCGACCGGTCTACCCTTTTTGGTTGCTACAGATTCCCCACCTGTCGACATGTTCCATTAGTTGACATACGCAGGTCTGCTGTGGTGAATCATAAAACAAAAACTCCAAGCCAATGCTGTCTTGTACATAACTTCTTCAGTCTACCTCCATTTTACTCTCATTTTCTCTACCTAAATCATGTTATTTTCTAGTTGATTTGATATTATAAATCACCTTTTTTTTTGGGCCAATAATCTCAACAATGCATAAAAGTTCAAATACACAATGTATACTTTTTCCTTCAGAACGATTTGTATGTAACCTGTTAGGAAAATAAAACTGTCGATGACAATAATTCTTTTTGCTAGGTTGTAAGTCTGTCAAAAGGTAGAATAGGTATCAGCAAACTATCAGTTTGCCACAAAGGAGTGACATGTCCTCCATTCAATGTAATTCAGACAATGCTAAAAAAATCTTGAGCAAAAACAGAAAATGAAAACTTCAACATAAAGAATGTTCAGAGTCATTCATGCATGCTCAGAATTACCGTTTTGTCACCGACCCAGCTCAACTATTATGTCAATCATCAGAAACTTTCACTAGGTGCACGATGAGCTCATTTAGATAATTCAAAAAATTACGCAAAAAAAGCTTTCTCAGCACAGGGTAATAAGCCCGTACAATGGCATTTCAGAGTTAACAGTCTTAAAGACAAAGGATTTAAAAAAAAAAAAAAAAAAAAAAAAAAAAAAAAAAAATCTCTAAAAGAAAATGTTAAATGATAAATGATAGAAGAAATCATCA
The DNA here is from genome assembly GCA_030737875.1 of Allium sativum. Lineage (NCBI taxonomy): Eukaryota > Viridiplantae > Streptophyta > Magnoliopsida > Asparagales > Amaryllidaceae > Allium > Allium sativum. The sequence goes on along the minus strand of CM060920.1, from coordinate 748,604,042 downwards.
TTTTTCTAAAGGAAAATGATGAATGGTAGATGTCCTTGAAACTAGCTATTCTGAAGTGTCATTCTATAAACTAATTACTCTGAATTATTAAGCCCTTTAACTGGAAATCCCCTAAACAATTTACCTGTGTTCCAAAGGCACGAGAAAAGTTTTGGCCGAGATTGTGGCTCGTTCCAGCTTGTAGTGCTTTTTTATCACCCATCATTGCTTCAATTGTATATGTACAAGCAGCACCAGCAAATGTCTCAACCTTTGACTTTCTACCTACAATAACAGGTACTGCAGCTTCTTCATAAGCAAATTTTTCATACACATCAATCATTTGTAGTGCCTGCATGAACAAACATTGTGAAATTAAAGGTTGATGATCACAACTAACCTTCATGTGGTTTTGGTTACAAACAGTCTAAAGTATTCTTAACACTCGTTGCGGGACACAAATCTACAGGCGGAGATAAGCATAACTGGTAATATGATACCAAGAAAACAGGTATAATAATCTCATGCAATTATGGGAATAAAACACGTGTAGTTTTATTAGAAGCGCACCTCTGCCTCTGCCTCTTCAAGTGTTGCATGAGCAGTATGGCCCTCTTGCCACAGAAACTCAAGCGTCCTTATAAATGGTTTGGTCCTCATTTCCCATCTTGTGACATTTGCCCACTAAAATGATAATAACTGATCTGATGGAGAATCCTAAAGGGATATAAAACAAATACAGCAATCATGTCTTCACCTGGTTAATCATGAGAGGAAGTTCGCGGTAACTCTGAATCCACTGTGTAAACATGTGGTTGACAATGGTTTCGCTTGTTGGTCGTACCTGCCAAGCCCTCAAAAGTAGAAGAAAAATTATTAAGATGGTAGAAATGGGTTAGTTGTTGTAGAAACGGGACTTCCAAACTCCATAAAACAAAAGAAATCTTTCTACCTAATCTGTAGTAGCATAAAAAGAATGATTGTTTCATACCACAAGTTTTTCCTCGAGTTCCTTGCCTCCTCCTATAGTAACCACTGCTAGCTCTGGACTAAAACCTTCAACATGGCTAGCTTCTTTCTCAATAAATGAGTATGGTATGAACTGTACTGCAAGATAACGAGTGTAAATGGAATGTAATCTAATCAATTATTGCCATAACATCAATATGGAAACATTTTTCTCAAAACACTTGTAATCTATGGACAACCACACAGACTCAGTAAACATATATATAATATAATTAGACAAACCATCAATTTAGATGGCAGTTGCATACATGGTAAGATAACACAGATTACAGTCGCTCGTACCCCTATATTGATATGCCAATTTTTTCAACCAGTTCTATATCATGGTGCAATGACCCACCAATGGAAATTCTCCTGATGGGGATCCAAAATCCTGATATTTGGTCTGCTTATAAAGCTGATTGAGTGGAAGCGAATAATATGGGACTGGGTCATATTGTCCACTTCACCATACATTTATCAATGCATAGTTATACATGTAAGATTTTGGTCATAAGTAGTCTGTAGTGAGGTACACAAAACATAGAAACTATACTCAGGCAAGAAACATACTGCTTAGTAAGATAATGACTGCAGAACAATGAAACAAAATTCAGTCATCGAAAGTTCAACGAGATATTGGTACACAAAAAGTATGAACTATCTGAACCATATCATGCTACAAATTTGTGATATGTGCATACATCCTAAACATGGGACTATTGGAGAACTTCAAACACATTAAATTTCTTTTACAGCGTGAAATTTTTCCTGGATATTCAACTGAATAACTGATAGCCCGACTGATAAAATATTAAATTACGGAGAGTAAAAATACGTACCTGAGGAAAATACATATTGCTGTGACCGGTCTCTTTGAATTTGACATTTAAATAATCCTACAATGTCAAACATAAGCAAAATTGCTGAATAATGATAGCCGCAAAGAATATTCATCAACATTCAACAGTGGCATCTTTCACTACTGAAACCAATATAATTAGTGTCAACGCTATTATCATGGTTTTACCTGGATAGCTTCCCAAATAGCATATCCATACGGCCTAATAACCATAGTGCCACGAACGGGGCCATAATCAGCTAACTCGGCACTAGCAATAACATCCAAGTACCAAGCATTGAAGTCCATCGACCGCGGGGTCACCGACTTTCGGTCATCCACCTCCGGAGTTGTCGCCGTTGTCGCTTGGGTACGAAATCTGCAGGGGGGGATGCATGCTGCGGACTTTGGTTTGGGGACTGAAGAAGGAAAATTTAGGGTTTTGGAAGGGCAGAAGGGAAACGAGAGGGAAAGGAATTGGAAACAAAGAGATGTCATTGGTTTAGCTATTTGAGACTGGGAGACCGTAGAGGACAAAGGATACACTTCAGAGATGGAGATAACAGGAAATGTATTATCTTGTTTCTTTTAGAGAATAGTTTTTGAGCCAAAATTTGAAAATTCCACGGTATACTACTATCTTTCATATAACAAGTAGGGCACCAAAATATTGTAATAAATATACCCTTTTTGCTGTTCTTTTTCCATGTTCACGTCCCACAGTGTCCCTATAAACCACATTTTCATTTGGAATGAAAAAATGCATTCTAAATTGTATAGTTATTTTTGTTGCTATGTGTGTATATATATGTGTGTTTATGGGACCGGCTATTTGGACACAAAATTAAACACAAAAAGAGAAATACAAAGCCTCCATCGTTGGATTTCTTTATCTTTATGTGAAGAGTGGAATTCAAAAGAGGATTCAGTGGTTAAGATTTATTGTGTGCAATTTTGTGTCCTCATTTTGTGTTTAAATAGAGTTTCCCTATATATATATATATATATATATATATATGAGATTTTCAAAACAAAAAAAATGTGTGTGTGAGTCTATTTAGACACAGTTGATCTACATCATTGGATTTTCCCTTGAATTCTGCTCCTTCACATAAGGACAAAAAGATACAACGGCTTTGTGTCTCTATGTTTATATCTAATTTTGTGCTCAAATAGTCGTCCCATATATATATATATATATATATATATATATATATATATATATATATATATATATATATATAGGGCAGGTTCGAGAGCACCCCAAACAGTGCAGCACCCCAAAAGCCCCTCAACCACAACCAAGTATTTCACACCTTCTCTCATTCCATTCATTCTCTCACTTTCCACTCACATTCTTTAATATAAATGAGTGGCTATGATTCGGGTGCAAATGGAGGGCTGAAATTCAGGGGGGCTCTCCGATCCTATCCATATATATATATATATATATATATATATATATATATATATATATATATATATATAAGGAGCGTTCTGGAGTATTCTTCTTTTGCTGCATCGCTTTAGCATATCTACCCTACCGTGAGCTACACTAAACCAAATCCAACAAGATTTTGTAGATGATCAATATATATATATATATTATCTATCCAAAATTTGAGCTCGTTCCGACATCTGTAACATTTTCAAAATTTTAGCTCAATTATTTATCATTTAGATATTTCTTCGAACCGTTCAATTTAAACATCAAATATATTAGTTTATGAATGTCGGAATGAGTTCAAATTTTGAATACATGATAATATATATGTGAATTGAACATCTACAAAATCTTGTTGAATTTAGATTAGTGTAGATCACAGTCGAGTAGTGGTGCTAAAGTGGTGTTGCGAAAGAGGGGCGCCCCGAAATACTCCTATAATATATATATATATATATATATATATATATATATATATATATATATATATATATATAATGCTTAAACATTGTATGATAAAACACTAAATTTCAATAATTATTACAGTTAGATTTCATCGCTTTAATAGAAGTTGAAACTTGACTTTGAATTGAATATATTAAAATTCAAGAATTTGATATTTCATTGACTTGAATTTGAATTGATATTAAAATTGAATGTTATCGATAGTTGAACCCTTTGATATATGATTTTTGTACCCTACATTGACATCTATCATGATTGTATGCGTAAATTCAGTTGTTTGATCCAAAAATGGCTCAAACACCCAAGAATTATGAAATAGAGAATAAAAGTGATGAAAATGCAAATGAAAATGAGGAGCAATCACAAACAAAGATTTATATGGTTCGGCTATGGATTGTGGATTGTCTATTTCCACTTTATAACTTCTTTAAATCAATATAAGAAATGGATATTACAGAGTTTAAGATGATGAAATCTCGAGTATAGAGTTTTTGGAATAAGTAAAATGCATAAGAGAACCAGAAGATCCTTTTTCATGCTCCAAGGGGCTATTTATAGATAAAGTACGGATCCAGTTCGACATAGAACGTGTGCGGGAAAATAGGAGTGGCGGAGCAAGTCAAAAGAGTGGGCTACGTTAGCGGCAACTACCAATTCGGTTTGACCTAAATACGGCTCAGTATAGTCTAACCGAATTTTAGTCGATCCGGAAAATGCATCTCTGTCTACATCGAACCAGGTCTTTGCCGATCTGGATTTCCACCCTTCCACTTACTCGATTTGAAAGAAGGTCGTATCGAATTTCAGTGCTCCTCTACTTTGCCATTCCAAAGGAAATTCGAATCAAATTCTGATGGAAGTTTGAAGTTGTTTTGTCAAGGTTGCTTTGAACATGAATCTTTGTACGCTTGACGGCCTTATTAAAAAGCAAGTCAACATTCTGCCCCCTTAAAGTACGTCGCATTGTAGACGAGATGTGCTTTGAACGAGTTGAACTACATGCTTTTATTGACATCACTCCTGAAGCGGCAGTCATCTTTATCAAAAATGACGATTATGAACGGTCACATCCTACAGTATATTCACAATGCTTGAACTCCTTCCTACTTGTATAAATAGTCAAGCATATTTCAATTTATATTTGGTGGTACTTGCCAGATTAGAGCTCTTGACTGAAGATCCTAAGAGTCACAAGTGATCATCTGAACCTCGTCAATTCAAGAGGTTGAGTATATTTGTCACTTAGTCATGTCGAGTCATTGGCTCCCTCTTATGTTCAAACATTTGCAGGTCATCACTAAATGACGTTATCTATCACATTTCTTGATCGAATCTGTCTATAATAGTGCGAAGCCACATTCATGTGTGTTGAGCATCTTTTGTTAACTTGTTGTGATCACCGGGGTTCTTTTTTTTATTATTATTTGGCTTGGTGATCGAGTCGGATTCCGGATCGGCATAATCAACCCTGACTGATCTCCAGTCAAATCAGTGGGAAGCAAAAAAAGTCTCGACTTCTTCTTATAAATATAGGTTCCATATGCATACTCGCTTTTTACTTTCTTAATTTTTTGCCAAATAGAGAATTTCCCTTTTGTTTTCTCTAAATCCTACTTCGATTTGATTTTTATCCAATTAACACCAAGATCCATCGTATTCTAGTCTTCCAACCTTGAACATGAATCAAATTTGTGGGAATCAATGAACTTACTCCATGCTTTTGTTGTATCGACCTTCGATATAGGTAACTATGGTAGGATTTAAGGTTGCATGGGTTGAAGGTAATGGAGAAGGCTACGTTGAGTCACGATGATGACTGGAGTGGCGATGCGAAGTGGCTCGAGTTGGGGTAGAGATGACGATGTGGCTGTCAGACGGAGTGGAAACGGGAAGAATGGAACCTTCAAGAAAACCATAGCAATTTCAAAGTATAGTTGAAGTGAGCAAAATGCCCTTTCATCCCCGGATTGGCACTGCCATCATCCAATCCAGAGGAATGTTGAACCGGGGAGGTCGAGTCAGAAGAGGTCGATCTAGAGGGGCCAATCCTAAAAGGTCAAACTGGAATGGTCGATCCAGAGTGGCTGATCTAGGAAGATCGACTAGAATGGTCGATCCGGTTTTATACATCATCAAGATCTCAACGGATTTAGGCATACTAGGTGATGACACTTTATTCTTGAACAATAGCCGGACTAAGTAACTTGCGAGGATTAAAGATGCGATGACCTAATATCAAACACATAAACCTGAACATATGGACAGTTAATATAGGGTATAATGGGACTTTAACACCTGTATATGAATATAGCCGGACTCGTATATAGTTTGGAACTACCCAAATAGCAAAATACTGCTTCTAGCAAGATTATGGCTTGGAACCTTCCCTCATCATTCTCCCGAATCCAGATATTGTGTATCCTAAACCTACTGCCAAAATCTTTTGATGACAAGTTGCGATCAGATATTAACGACATACTCTCTCAATATAGGGAACTGGACTCATTTCGAGGAGGCTATCTGAAGTCAATAGGAGTCTTGAGCTGAGATCGAAAACATAAACCAATTATAATTGTGACAAAAGCATTCTGGGGAACACCAAGAAAGACCTGTTAGATTGCGAAGCCCAACTCACAACCACCAAAAATTTATATGAGAAATCAAAGATTGAGCTTGACGAGCTTCGAGCAACATTTAACAATGTAATCAACATGTGGTCTCTCAAAATTAAGGTTGTTAAGGATGAGATGAAGCTTGTTTAGAAGGAGAATATATTTCTTTAAGCCGAAAATGAGGCGTTGAAGAAGGAGAAGGATATTTACGCCCAAAAGAATGAACAATTTAGGGCTCGATTGGTCGCCTTCGAAGAAATCAGAAAGAAAGTCGAAGAGAATGCCCACACCGCCCTTGAGTCTACTAGCAACTCTCAAGCTCGATATGATAAGGAAAATCAACAACTCAAGGCTAAGGCGGTTGAGGTAGAGAAAATGAAAGACGAGTTCTGCTCCTAAATGTTGACTTTCTATGCCCAAGTCATCAGGTATCAGGACTTACCATGGGTCGAAGATTATCCTTGGACTCTGACCAATGCTTGGGACCGATTCTTAAAGGAGGAGAGACTAGCTTTGGAGGATGGCTAGGTGAATGAAGAAGAATTGAAGGCCAAATTTCTCAGGGGCGATGAGCCGGAAGTCCTATCCGAGGGTCGTCGGCTGCAGAAAGAGGAAGAGAATGTGGAACAGTCCCAACTCAAAGGCAAATCTGTAGTTGAGGGAGAGTTTGGTGTAGTTAAAGATGATACAACCTCTGCTCAATTGAGCAGCCAGTCTATCCATGCCGTAGACCCACTCACTTCAGAAGTAGTAGCCCCGCCTTCTTCAGCTCAGGGCTCCGAGGGAGTAGAGGAGTATGATTCAGAAAAACCGGGCTTTGGCCCGTACGAGCCTCTAACTCTGGTCCTCGAGACCAAAACTTCTGCAACTCCATGGAATGGTTCTGCTGAAGGTATTTCTCTACTTTACCCACAATTCGAGAAACTTAGTATGGCATGTCGCCAAGTTGTGAGGTTACTACTCGAGAGACTTGTTATTCCGCTAAGGTTGACAATTGTTGCTCTTCCTGCTTTAGGTACAACATTGGACAAGGCTACTCCTGAGGTAGAAGCAAAAGTAGTGGATGAGCCTCAAGTGCTTCCCTATGACAATATGGCTAAAGAGAAAGGGAAAATAAATGCCTTAAAGAATCCAAACGGAAAGGAGGCTTACACCAAAGGTGATGATGATGTGATTTATACCGACAACAAGTCAGAAAAATCTGAAGCTTTGGGCATGGCAGATGTAATAACCCGGAAATCCGAGCCAATTTAAAAAAATTATTTTGGCAATGTTAGCGAATTTTCAATATTTAAAATGATTTATTTTATATAATAACGACGGAAAATTTATTTTCGATGAAGTTAAAACAAATAAATTTATTTTAATTATATAACGAGCCTGAAATGGCGTGGTAGTTCGAAAATTCGATTTCTAATTTCAAATGAATATACAGAATTCGTTTTAAATCGGAATTGAACGAAACAAGAAATATTCGAATCTGTTTAATCATATCTTTCTAAAGATGTAAGAAACTGAGATTTCGTTTTATAAGTTGAGAGTTACGTCCAGTTTAAAATTCAGAAAAGTCGCTGTGGAATTTATATATATTTTAATATATATAAGGCCCTTAAAAATGGAAATTTTGCAAACGACCTTCGTTTTCGACGAAACCACTTTTGTTGAATCCGGGATGTCAAATTATTGCTAGTTTCCAAAATTCATAATTTTCTGAATCAATATGTGAGCGTGGCGAAGTTAAACGTGGTTTAACAATTTTAGTTGAATTCAATCGACTGGAAAATGACCATTTTTCAAACGGTCTTAGAATTCGACGAAATTAGTTTTGTTACGCCGCATCGTCAATACGAAGTTAGAAAATATTTTTTGGAAATTTTTAGAGTCCGTATGTGGTCCCGGTAAATTGAAATGTGCGTTCGAATTCAATATATATTGATTTATATTTTGAATTTGATAAAAACTGATCGAAACATTAGAATTGTCTTACGAAACATATCTCATTGTGTTTGGAATGGGGGTAATTAGCTAGGGGCGACAATCGTTGGGTTCGATTTGGGGTTCGAAAGAAAAACAAACTTTTTAGGGAATTAAAATAATTAAATATAAATATATATGGGGTGGTAAAACCCCCTTTCTCCCTCAACCGGTCAAAATAGAAAAAAATAAAGAAAAAAAAAGCACGAAACTTCGATGGAGCCACCAGATCGAGTCGCCCACCTCCAACGCAAGACCCAACGCGCCACCCGCCCCTCAGCAAAACCTACTCCGATGTTGGCCTCTTCCTCTCCGGCGAGCGCGTGAACCCCTTCTCCACCCTCACCCAAAACGTGACCAAACCCTAAGACCCGCCACCTCCGCCTGAAATCGACCGCCGTGTGTCCTTTTGCGCAAAACTGCTCCCTCAGTCTCCTCCTCCCTCCTCGCGCGATCTCTCTCCTCTTTCTCCAACGTGAAAACCCTCCTCCATCAAAGAACAGTAAATTTTCTTTATTTAATTAATTTATTTTCTATATAATTAATGTTAAAAATCAGATCCTTTATATGTAATGAAATAAAGGTCAGATTTTTATATAGAAAATGGTAATGTAAGGATTAGATTTTTATGAAGAAAATAGCAATGTAAATATATGATCTTCAAGTTATAAAATATATGATTTTTCTTTTTAGAAAGCTTTGATTTTTAATGCATGAAAATTCGATTTTTACATATATGAAGTAGCGATAAAAATTCGAATTTTACATATATGAAGTAGCGATAAAAATTTGATTTTTACATATATGAAGTAGCGGTAAAAATATGAATTTTATATATTAGAGAATATAAAAATGTGATTTTTATATATGTAGCGAATTAAAAATATGATTTTAATTATTTGGGTAGCGAAATAAAATTACGATTTTAATTTAAATAACTTCGTTTTAAAAATTAGAATTTTATACGAATAGTACAAGAATAAAAATGTAATTTTTAACGTATACCGCGTGAAGCAGATCTCGTGGGAAATATGGCGAAGATTTACTACATATGAAGAGTCGCGGTGTTTGATTAGCTTCTCGGTGAGAACTCCTCACTTTTATTTTTATTTCTAGTTTGAAATATATACTAGGATGCAGACGGTGCTTAGCAACACCCGACACTCGTTGTCCACAGACCATGGATGACTTGTTTGTTTAATTGATGTGTTGTGAAAGTTGATTTTGTGATGTGGAATGGAATAAAATATTTTATAGTTAAAAATATAATTTTTAACGTGTATATAAAATAAATAATTATAAACAAATCAGACGGTTTGTTTACGTACACCCATTTGACTGATATTGATTGGGACGATAAATTTTACACATCGCCTAACTGTGCATATAAAAATATGTGTTCGTTGATTTAAAACCCCACACGGGTATTGGGATGATATTTGACGTACACCAATCCCGATTGTTTAGTTATATGTCAATCGATGGGTTGACAGACTATGTAAGCGTTAATTATTTATATTTAATGCTTATGCAGTTGTGAGGTGCACTTTGGATGATGGTTGAATATTAATCATTGCTATTATATACATGTGTTGTATAGAATCCATATAAATAACATTATATGGTAATTGAGTGGGTCTCATTCCAATTGAGAAAATAAATTATATTCATGTGTTGAATAAAAGAAAATTCATGTGTTGAATAAAATATATATTCATGTGTTGAATAAAAGAAAATTCATGTGTTGAATAAAATATATATTCATGTGTTGAATAAAAGAAAATTCATGTGTTGAAGAAAATATTCATTTATTGAATAAAATAACGAAGTTATTGAAATATATGAAGCCGTGTAGATTAGATATGCGCCATTTTGACGGGAACGATATTTATATCGATTATATTCAGTTTTTATAATGAATATAGAAAAGAAAGTGATTTCTAAATATAACGTTTTGAAAATATTATCATTTATATAGTAGTGATATGGAAAATTCAATTTTGATCTGAGATTGAATATGAAGTGGAAATCATTTTGTAACGAATTTAAAACAATTTATAAAATACATTTTAAAAGAAAATCGTTGAAATATATATAATATATTATATATATAATATATTATATATATATATATATAATGGCCTAAATAGAACGCGCAGCGCTGCGGCAATTCGCGAATTTCGACCATTGACTTCGAACGGACATTACGGAAGATCCGACCGTCGGATTCTCCTAAAACCGAAACCGTTGGGTTCGCATCAAAAAGAGATTTCTAACGAATATTAGAGACTTGAAATCTAACAGTTGGATTTGGAATTATGTCCATATCAAATATGGAAAAGGTCGCTGTAAGTGCAGTTCGATGGCCGTTGATGGAAATCGACTGTACTGCCTTGATAAAATTATTAAAAAAATCAATAATTAGTGTAAAATCAAAAGAAATGATTTGGAAAGAATTGGGATGAAAAACTCCAAATTTGAAAAGATAAAAATAGATTTTTATCGAAATGAACTAGTTTTGAATTAGAATTATAATCCATTTATTTTTGAAATAAATAAATTGGGTTTGAAAGGGTTTTAAAAGTAACCAGAATTTCCAATAATTGAATTGGAATGGATTTGAATCGAAATTGTCTTTGGAATATTTTGATGTTGGATTTCGTGATTATACAAATATTGTTATGGAAATTTGAAAGATATATTTATATCGTTATTTCCAATACGATATTTGTTGGTCGTAGAATTTGATATTGAATATAAGCCGATATATTTTCTATTCAGAGCCTTGTATTTAATATCAAATGGGATTTGGGTTTGTCGTGAATGGTGTCTTCATTAACACTGTTCTTAAACCCAGTTGAGAAAAAGATTAAATCCTTTTATTTAGATTTAACGAAGTTTACCAATTAAATGGTATTTAATTGGAAATGAATTTGAATTAATTTTTGGGTTTATCGTGAACGGTGTTTTAAATAACACTTGTTCTTTAACCCGATAATTAATGGAATGTGAATTGGGTTTAACTGATCTGTGTTTTAACAACATTCGTTCTTTAACCCGATTTACAGTGAAATGTGATTTGGAATTTATAAATCTTTTGTTAAGATTTAAAGGAGATTTTCCAAAGTATAGTTTTCCAATTTAATAAAATAAATTGGAATAGAATGGAATTCGATTTGGTAATAATCGAAGTGAATTTCTGTGGAGGAAGACAACTAATATATCTGGAATTTAAAAGGCTTTGCCGTTATTCCATTTATATTATTAGTCGGATATGGAAGTTTATATCGATTATATATATCGATTTGTTTTCCATGAAGATTCCATTGTAAATGGAATGTGATTTTGGCTTTATAGTGAACCGTGTTTTAAATGACATTGGTTCTTTAACCTAGTTAAAGATAGGATATGATTTTCCAAGTTAGACAATCATTAATCTTGATTTTTGGGGAAGATTAAAACCAAGTGGAGTTTTAATGAATCTTTAATTGGATTGAAATGATCGAGAATGGAGTATCACCAGTTTTGCTCCAGGCGATAGTTAAATCTTTAATTAGATTTGAACGTGAAATGGTAATTGAATTTACCGATAACACCGTGGTGTTAGATATGAAGTATTACCGATTTTACTTCATGGGATGAATAGGTTGGGATTGGGGAATTAAAACAAATGATTACTTCGGTAAGGTTCGTTAATCCCGACTAGTTTGGATAAACCATAATTTGGTTTGAATTGATATTCAAAGGAAGATTAAAGAATAAATTTAAAGAATTTATCATTGATAAAATTAATGGGAACATTTCCCAAAGTATAAGAATATTTGAATAAAAGAATATTCTAAATTGGAATGAGGCGTATGTTGTGTTTGTGTAACACTTGTTTATTATATACGCGAGTTATTCAGAAAGACCGGGTTTATCCCATTCTGAATAACTGATTCGACGATGTGTCGAGGATGAAGACGGTGGTTGAAGACCGGAGGTCTTCACGTCGTTTGGATAATTACTGATGATCTTGATTGGGATGTACACCCAAGAGGAGGGAATCAGTTGGTGATCGTCCAGACGTACTTGGAGATCGATGGATATGCGAGGTACAAGATGCCTCCGATTTCGTTCAGACTCAGAACGGACATGTAAATGGACTGCGTATCTGACATTGGATATCATTCTGTGTGATTGACGGATATCGGTTGCATGGAGTGGTTTGCCTATGTGGCATGCTAAGATGCAAATGATCAAGGCTTTTGTTGAAAAGCAAAGTCTTGTGGTTGATGATCAAAGCACCGCCTGTATGGCACAGCTTTGTGTAGCGTTAATCCATGAGCCTCACACCCGGTTGTGAACCAGAAACGGGAGAGGACATCAGGGAGGGCATGCGTTTCTTTCTAGCTAGGGTGGTGTCAGTGACCTACCAGACCTGACATTTATATTATTTTCACCTGTGTGGTTGTTGGATTGCGAGGCGCCTCAGATATATCGGTGACTATGTGGAGCCGATGGAGTCTTAGGACTCATTTACGCCCCAAAGGGCGGGAAAACGCAGTGTTCAGGCATTTTAATCCACATCGGTGGACCGACCCTGACGATCTAAGGGTCACTCGAGCTCTGATCCTGAGGCTCGGGCTAGACAGTCTTGAAGCGGTGAGGACGATCTCTGACCTCGGTTCACAGATGGAAATCCAACTTCCAATACGTGACTTTGCGGTTTTGATTGTAAACCTATATATGGCGACATAGTGGTATGAGGCACTTATGTCGTCTATGATTGATACTTATGATTGAAATTGTTTTGACACTATACACTTATAGTAATAATAAAAGATGAAATTTAGCGTATCGAGCATTCTTTGGCTATTATAAGATAAAACCCTATCCTTCGGCTTGTGTTGCATTGTGTGATGGGACCTGAGTCTTATAATAGCTTCATTGTTCTTTATTTAGCATTGCGCTGTTGTTTTATGCACTGATATTATGGGAGGAAACCCGTTCCGTGTTATACGGTGTGGTCCCTTGATTTACCTAACTTTAAAATCAAAAGATAATTATTTTAGTTCTCACACCAGTTATATGACTGATCTGGAGTTTATTGTTTTAACCTAAACTCTGGGTGCCCCTATTTTCCACGGCAGCTAGTAGTTTTGGTTTTGCATATTTATATTCACAGGAACCTGGTTTACAGCTGGAATGATATCCGGAAAGCTCTGTAGTCGTATATCTCTTTCAGTTGTGTGTTGTATTATTTTTCAGCTGCAATGTAATGTATTGTAATCTCTGATATTTTGTGATGTATATTACTTATTCATACTCTATATATTCTTGTATTCTGATGTAACTGTTGTAATAAACAATGAAATGTCCTTCTGTTTGTGTTCCAATTTTTCGTGTTCTCAAAACAATTAGGGGTTTCGAAAGGTCTTGGTCGGTTTAGCGATCGTTTCAGATTCGAGCGAAATTCCTTGTTGTTACAGCTGGTATCAGAGCTTTGGTTTACAGAGCTCGGAGAACAAGACACATTAGAACCGAACGAAAAAATTCATCAGAGATTGGATTAGTAATATCCAACGAGAATGACTCGTTAGAGATTGGATCAGTAGTATCCTAGAACGAGTGTGAAGAGTAATATTTTGAAAATAAAATTGAAAACAAATTTTGTTTTGAAAAATTAAATCCAATTATTCGTATTTGAATATTTATTTGTATTGATTTGGACAATCAAGTATATAAAGATTTTGTGTATACGTCTGATCCGCGTGTATTTGAAGTTTTAATATACTGGATAGATATAGGATCACACTCTAGTCGCCCAGGGATAATCCTAATGATGATGCATCATCATCAGCATTTGTGTTCGAGTTTCGAGGGTGTGATGTCTATATATTTCCAATAGACTGGTGTGAGAACCAAAATTTGATGGGGCCCATTGTTGTGATTTGGCACCAAAAATATGATTTTTGACTATATATCAAAGTTATGAATTTGAAATGATAATCAACTAATTGATTGATGATTGTGTTATATGATTATTCCTTTAAACCATTTAATAAATGTATGTTAAATTTAGGCCAAATGGAACCAAATATTGAACTGTATTGAAATTTGTTTGGAATTGCATGCATATACATGTGTATACATTGAATAGGTCATAGCAAGGAGGCTAGAGAAGAGGAATAAAATTGTTTGCTCGACAAATAGGTACATGTTTATTGTATTTCTTGCGTTTTTGATGATTTTATGAGCCGATTGGCTAGCCTCTTGGCTGTTTCTTTTTCTTTTTGGATTGATGAGGGCGATGGGAGGCTATTTGAAATATCCCGAAGCTCCCGGTGCAGGGAGGTTATGGCGAAATTTTTCGAAAATTTAGGGTGTTAGCCAAATTTTTGAAAAAATTTGAAAAGTTCTTAGAAACTGAAAAGTTGAAGAACTTAAGCCATAAAGAAAACAATGGAAGTTGAGTTGGTTTGTAAAACAACTTTCAGCTTCGTTCCTTTTCGGGGACGAAAAGATTTAAGTGGGGGAGATTGTAATAACCTGGAAATCTGAGGCAACTTAAAATTTTTATTTTGGCAATTTTAGCGAATTTTGAATATTTAAAATGATTTATTTTAAATAATAATGACGGAAAAATTATTTTTGACCAAGTTAAAACGCGAGTAAATTTATTTTAATTATATAAAGAGCCTGAAATGGCGCGGCAGTTCGAAAATTCGATTTCTAATTTCAAATGAATATACAGAATTCGTTTTAAATCGGAATTGAACGAAACAAGAAATATTTGAATCTGTTTAATCATATCTTTTTAATGGATGTAAGAAACTGAGATTTCATTTTATAAGTTGAGAGTTACGTCCAGTTTAAAATTCAGAAAAGTCGTTGTGGAATTTATATATATTTTAATACATATAAGGCCCTTAAAAATTGAAATTTTGCAAACGACTTTCGTTTCCGACGAAACCTCTTTTGTTGGATCTGGTATGTCAAATTATTGCTAGGTTCAAAAATTCATAATTTTCTGAATCAATATGTGAGCGTGGCGAAGTTAAACGTGTTTTAACAATTTCAGTTGAATTCAATCGACTGGAAAATGGCCATTTTTCAAACGGTCTCAGAATTCGACGAAATTAATTTTTTTAGGACCGTATCATCAATACGAAGCTAGAAAATATTTTTCGGAAATTTTTAGAGTCCGTATGTGGTCCCAGTAAATTGAAATGTGCATTTAAATTCAATATATATATTGATTTATATTTTGAATTTGATAAAAATTGATCGAAACATTAGAATTGGCTTACGAAACATATCCCATTGTGTTTGGAATGGGGATAATTAGCTAAGGGCGACAGTCGTTGGGTTCGATTTGGGTTTCGAAAAAAAAAACTTTTTGGTGAATTAAAATAATTATATATATATATATATATAAGGTGGTCAAACCCCCTTTCTCCCTCAACCGGTCAAAATAGCACTACAAGAATAATACCCTATTGCAACTAGCTATTTGCAACAGGCGACAAATGACAGTTGTAGTAAATAATATTTAGCAACATACCTCTTATAGCAGTTGCAATAGGTGAGATTTAGCAACATGCCTTTTTTCCCTGTTGCGAAAATCATATTTTTAGCAACTGCGCTTCTCTTCCCGTTGCAAAAACATACTTTTCGCAACTGTTCTTCCATAACAGTTGCAATAAACGTATTATTTGCAACTGCGCTTTCAAGCCAGTTGCGAATAAATATCTTTAGCAACTGTTTTCGCCTCTTGCAATAACAGTATTTTTTGCAACTGGTAACGCCAGTTGCAAAAAACGTACTATTAAAAATTAGTACTAGCTTTTAGTGATTAACTTTTACTAATTAATTTTAAATATTTACTATTGAATGATTAACTACTAGTAATCATATAATAATTAAGATTAATATTTAATAATTATTAATTAGTAATAAAATTTAAGTATTATAAAGTGATATTTATAACTGATAATTAAATTATAATAATTACTAATTAACTGATAAATAACATTTGGCAAGCATAGTTACTACAAAAGTACGAAATAATAAATAATATTTAGTTATGTTATAATAAGTATTTAAGTAATATAATAATAATTAATTAATATGAATTAATATTTTACTAATTTACAACGCTTAGTTGCTAATAGTGTATAATTAATAGTTTTTAAATAATAAATGATAGTTAAGAAGAAATATTGAATTTTTAATTAATAAATAATCAGCAATAATTCAGAAAAAACAGTTAGTCATTTATAATTATTAAACAAGAGTTACATTCATTTTACACATAATAACAAATAAGTCTATATAATTTTTAATATCAAATGGTTAATACTAAATACTTAATAAATGAATTTATTTTTAACTATTATGTTTTTCTTCCAATCGTAATAAACATATTTCTATTTACTGTTTGTTTTAGTCAGATACCCTTGCGAACATTTATTTACTACTATTATCTTTTTTTTTAAACTTGTTGGTATTATCTTATAACTATTTTCAACTAAATGTTGTCAACTACTAACAATAACTTGAGTAATCATCAATCTAACGTTGGCATTTAACAGCCTGATGTTAAAACATCAATTTAAGATGGATTCCACCTTTAGTTTTTGAACATGACACAAATGTCAATGGGAGGGGTACGGGTGCTGCCAACGCGTATTCTAGAAATTTCATTTTGGCTCCACAGCAAATTTTTGGCTCCAAAGTTGAAATTTTAGCTCGTAACTCCTTATTTTCACACCAGCGTCTTTATTGGTTTCCATGAAACCTAATTCAATCTTGTCTTATTAAACTACAAACCCATCCACGCCGCCGATTATCTTCTCTCTCCAGTGTCTCGTTCATTCTTTTCTTCACAAAATAAATTTGTAATTTGGTGATAAAATCGAAGGTAGGTTTAGAGATAACAGGTCTAGGCTTGGATATTAGTGGTTGCGAGCTGGGCGATTGATTTACGCGTGGATCTAGTAAAGAGGGAGCAAGCAACTTGGATCCGATCTGTACATGGATCTAATGGTGGTGAACCGGACTTGCAAACTGACGAGATCGCGTGAGGCACTTCATTAGCAAGGGCGAAAAACGGGGATCAGATGTTGAAAGGGCTTAAAGATGGTTTGTTCATTTGTAAGGTAATGTATTTACTGGATTGTCCAAGTAATATGTACTTAGCAACTTATTTTAGCTTCGGAGGTTTACAAACTTCACCTTTCAAATTCTGTCATCGGTATACTCATGTAAAAGATCAAAACTTTCTGAAATGATAATGCTTTCGGGCTTACCTCTTTCATTCGTCTTATGGAGTTGCAATTGTTACGATGTCTACGCATTGTTCCTCTATATTCTTGAAATCAAAATAGGAACTAATTTGAGCAAAACGCTTTGCTTGGTTCTTTTGTACAAAAACACAGGTGCGTTGCTGGTTTAAGATAGTTGTGAGCCCCGTGAACCCAAGAGTAAACCAAAGGTATCTTCCTCATCAAATATATTTTGAGATGGACTGTATTATATTCGTTATCCTCAATTTCCATCAAAACTTTGGTTTCTCTTTCCTGTATTATATTGATGAACATCTCCGCTTTGATTTTACAGTGATGAATGAAAGGAATTCATAATAAAACTGAGCTGAAAATATCTCTATATATGCAAGTATATTGGTATTATAAATTATATTGTACTGGCCTGAGATTGAGCCTAATTGGGTGATATTCGACCAACATCCTTTGAGATAATGTGTTTTCCATATACATCTTGGTCGGCTCACTTATTCACTTTATGTTATTGTGACATGTTACTGTTATACAAAACTGACCAAGAATTAATATCGAAGTACCCACTCAGTGTGCATGCAGCATCACTTCCACCATTAAAGTAGTAGAAGCAGGAATCAATATCGAAGTACCCATTCATTTTTCTTTCTGAAATTTATGTTCTACAACTTTTTTTGATTTGGAAAAAGACTTTGATATAGCAAAAGAAGCAAATGGAACTGGTGACAAAGTAATAAAGTCATTTAATATGAGTGTTGATGGTACTTTGGAGCTTCACTAATACTGGGCTGGGAAAGGCACAGGCTCCGTTCCAGAAAAAGGTGTATATGGACCTCTGGCTTCTGCCATTTCAGTCATAAGTAAGTTGAATTAAAACATTGTTCTTGTTTCCATGTTCTTCTTTTTGTAATATTATTGTTAGAATGAAGTTGTAGGCCTAAATTTGTCACTCAACTATTGTAGATTACAATCCTGTTTTGGATACAGATAAGTTATCAGTTGGAGCTATGATCTGGAATCACAGGTTCGGAGACCAGCGGATCAAACGCAATGAATACTCAAGATGGAAACAAAAATAAATGAGAAACAAACAAATTTGATCCTGCTTTCTTTTATTGTTTAAATCCGAGGAGATACTAGAGAGATATAGTTAGATAGTGATTTAATATTGAGGAGAAATCATATATTTGATCACTAAAAATGTGTTGTGTGAGAGAAGAAATTGTTATATATGAATGGTGTATGAAAATTGTTGAAACTTTTATTGTAATTGTTTGTGCTATTAAAACTTTGTTAAAATAAAATTTTTATTTGTTTATTTCATTTTGTGATATACACTATTATTAAAACAAACACATTTAATATGTACTATCTATAAGCTGTATTTTTTTTTTTTACAGATTTATGAATCTATTGCAACGGGCATGTACCGTTGCAAAATGGCCGGTTGCAACAGGCCAAGCCTGTTGCAAAAAAGTATACTGCAACATCTTATTGCAACAGGCAAAAACTGTTGCAGACCTTTGGCAACTTCGGCTATACCAACAGGCGTTGGCCTGTTGCAATAGGCCTACTGCAACAGATTTTGCCTATTGCGATAGGGTATTTTTCTTGTAGTGTAGAAAAGAATAAAGAAAAAGAAAGCACGAAACATCGACGGAGCCACCAGATCAATGTCGCCCACCTCCAGCGCTAGACCCAACGCGCCACCCGCCCCTCAGCAAAACCCACTCCGACGTTGGCCTCTTCCTCTCTGGCGAGCGCGCGAACCCCTTCTCCACCTTCACCCAAAATGTGACCAAACCCTAGGACCCGCCACCTCCGCCTGATATCGACCGTCGTGGGTCCCTAGGCCAAAACCGCCCCCTCAGTCTCCTTCTCCCTCCTCGCGCGATCTCTCTCCTCTTTCTCCAACGTGAAAACCCTCCTCCATCAAAGAATAGTAAGTTTTCTTTATTTAATTAATTTATTTTCTATATAATTAGTGTTAAAAATCAGATCCTTTGTATGTAATGAAATAAAGGTCAGATTTTTATATAGAAAATGGTAATGTAAGGATTCGATTTTTATGGAGAAAATAGCAATGTAAATTTATGATCTTCAAATTATAAAATATGGGATTTTTCTTTTTAGAAAGCTTTGATTTTTAATGCATGAAAAATCGATTTTTACATATATGAAGTAGCGATAAAAATTCTATTTTTACATATATGAAGTAGCGATAAAAATATGATTTTTATATACTAGAGAATATAAAAATGTGATTTTTATATATGTAGCGAATTAAAAATATGATTTTTATTATTTGGGTAGCGAAATAAAAATACGATTTTTATTAAATAACTTCGTTTTAAAAATTAGATTTTTATACGAATAGTACAAGAATAAAAATGTGATTTTTAACGTATACCGCGTGAAACAGATCTCGTGGGAAAAATGGCGAAGATTTACTACATATGAAGAGTCGCGGTGTTTGGTTAGCTTCTTGGTGAGAACTCCTCACTTTTATCTTTATTTCTAGTTTGAAATATATACTAGGATGCAGACGGTGCTTAGCGGCACCCGACACCCTTTGTCCACAGATCATGGATGACTTGTTTGTATAATTGATGTGTTGTGAAAGTTGATTGTGTGATGTGGAATGGAATAAAATATTTTATAGTTAAAAATATAATTTTTAACGTGTATATAAAATAAATAATTATAAACAAATCAGACGGTTTGTTTATGTACACCCATTTGACTGATATTGATTGAGACGATAAATTTTACACATCGCCCAAGTGCACATATAAAAATCTTTATTTGTTGATTTGAAACCCCACACGAGTATTGGGATGATATTTGACGTACACTAATCTCGATTGTTTTGTTGTTTGTCAATCGATGGGTTGACAGACTATGTAAGCATTAATTATTTATATTTAATGCTTATGCAGTTGTGGGGTGCACTTTGGATGATGGTTGATTATTTATCATTGCTATTATATACATGTGTTGTATAAAATCCATATAAGTACCATTATATGTTAATTGAGTAGGTCTCATTCCAATTGAGAAAATAAATTATATTCATGTGTTGAATAAAAAAAATTCATGTGTTGAATAAAATATATATATTCATGTGTTGAATAAAAGAAAATTCATGTGTTGAATAAAATATATATTCATGTGTTGAATAAAAGAAAATTCATGTGATGAAGAAAATATTCATTTATTGAATAAAATAACGAAGTTATTGAAATATATGAAGCCGTGTAGATTAGATATGCGTCATTTTGACGGGAACGATATTTATATCGATTATATTCGGTTTTTATAATGAATATAGAAAAGAAAGTGATTTCAAAATATAACGTTTTGAAAATATTATCATTTATATAATAATGATATAGAATATTCAATTTTGATCTGAGATTGAATATGAAGTTGAAATCGTTTTGAAACGAATTTAAAACGATTTATAAAATACGTTTTAAAAGGAAATCGACGAAATATATATATTATATATATAATGGCCTAAATAGAACGCGCCGCGCTGTGGTAGTTCGCGAATTTCAACCATTGACTTCGAATGGACATTACGGGAGATCCGACCGTCGGATTCTCCTAAAACCGGAACCATTTGGTTCGAATCGAAAAGATCTTTCTAACGAATATTAGAGATTTGAAATCTAACAGTTGGATTTGGAATTATGTCCACATCAAATTTGGAAAAGGTCGTTGTAAGTGCAGTTCGATGGCCGTTGATGGAAATCGACTATACGGGCCTTGATAAAATTATTTAAAATATCAATAATTAGTGTAAAATCATAAGAAATGATTTGGAAAGAATTGGGATGAAAAACTCCAAATTTTAAAAGATAAAAATAGATTTTTATCGAAATGAACTAGTTTCGAACTAGAATTATAATCCAATTATTTTTTAAATAAATAAATTGGGTTTGAAAGGGTTTTAAAAGTAACCAGAATTTCCAATAATTGAATTGGAATGGATTTGAATCGAAATTGTCTTTGGAATATTTCGATGTTGGATTTCGTGATTATACAGATATTGTTATAGAAATTTGAAAGATATATTTATATCGTTATTTCCAATACGATATTTGTTGGTCATATAATTTGTTATTGAATATAAGCCGATATATTTTCTATTCAGATCCTTGTATTTAATATCAAATGGGATTGGGGTTTGTCGTGAATGGTGTCTTCATTAACACTGTTCTTAAACCCAGTTGAGAAAAAGATTAAATCATTTTATTTAGATTTAATGAAGTATACCAATTAAATGGTATTTAATTGGAATTGAATTTGAATTGATTTTTGGGTTTATCCTGAACGGTGTTTTAAATAACACTTGTTCTTTAATTTGATAATTAATGGAATGTGAATTGGGTTTAACGTGAACTGTGTTTTAACGACATTCGTTCTTTAACCCGATTTACAGTGAAACGTGATTTGGAATTTATAAATCTTTTGTTAAGATTTAAAGGAGATTTTCCAAATTAAAGTTTTCCAATTTAATAAAATAAATTGGAATATAATGGAATTCGATTTGGTAATAATCGAAGTGAATTTCTGTGGAGGAAGACAACTAATATATTTGGAATTTAAAAGGCTTTGTCGTTATTCCTTTTATATTATTAGTCGGATATGGAAGTTTAAATCGATTATATATATATATCGATGTGTTTTCCATGAAGATTCCATTGTAAATGGAATGTGATTTTGGGTTTATAGTGAACCGTGTTTTAAATGACATTGGTAACCTAGTTAAAGACAGGATATGATTTCCCAAGTTAGACAATCATTAATCTTATTTCTGGGGAAGATTAAAACCAAGTGGAGTTTTAATGAATCTTTAATTAGATTGAAATGATCGAGAATGGAGTATCACCAGTTTTGCTCCAGGCGATAGTTAAATCTTTAATTAGATTTGAAGGTGAAATGGTAATTGAATTTACCAATAACACTGTGGTGTTAGATATGAATTATTACCAGTTTTACTTCGTGGGATGAATAGGTTGGGATTGGGAAATTAAAACAAATGATTACTTTGGTAAGGTTCGTTAATCCCGACTAGTTTGGATAAACCATAATTTGGTTTGAATTGATATTCAGAGGAAGATTAAAGAATAAATTTAAAGAATTTATCTTTAATAAAATTAATGGGAACATTTCCCAAAGTATAAGAATATTTGAATAAAAGAATATTCTGAATTGGAATGAGGTGTATGTTGTGTTTGTGTTACACTTGTTTATTATATACGCGAGTTATTCAGAAAGACCGGGTTTATCCCATTCTGAATAACTGATTCGACGATGTGTTGAGGATGAAGACAGTGGTTGAAGACCGGAGGTCTTCACGTCGTTTGGATAATTACTAATGATCTTGATTGGGCTGTACACCCAAGAAGAGGGAATCAGTTGGTGATCGTCTAGACGTACTTGGAGATCGATGGATATGCGAGGTACAAGGTGCCTCGGGTTTCGTTCAGACCCAGAACAGACTTGTAAATGGACTGCGTGTCTGACATTGGATATCATTATGTGTGATTGATGGATATCGGTTGCATGGAGTGGTTTTCCTGTGTGGCAAGCTAAGATGCAAATGATCAAGGCTTTTGTTGAAAAGCAAATTCTTGTGGTTGATGATCAAAGCACCGCCCGTGGCACAGCTTTGTGTAGCGTTAATTCGCGAGCCTCAGACCCCGGTTGTGAACCAGAAACGGGAGAGGACATCAGGGAGGGCATGCGTTTCTTTCTATATAGGGTAGTGTCAGTGAACTACCAGCCCTGACATTTATATTATTTTCACCTATGTGGTTGTTGGATTGCGAGGCGCCTCGGATATATCGGTGACTATGTGGAGCCGATGGAGTCATAGGACTCATTTACGCCCCAAAGGGCGGAAAAACGCAGTGTTCAGGCATTTTAATCCACATCGGTGGACCGGCCCTGACGATCCAAGGGTCACTTGAGCTCTGATCCTGAGGCTCGGGCTAGACAGTCTCGAAGCGGTGAGGACGATCCCTGGCCTTGGTTCACAGATGGAAATCCAACTTCCAATATGTGAGTTTGCAGTTTTGATTGTAAACCTATATATGGCGACATAATGGTATGGGGCACTTATGCCGTCTATGATTGATACTTATGATTGAAATTGTTTTGACACTATACACTTATAGTAATAATAAAAGATGAAATTTAGCGTATCAAGAATTCTTTGGCTATTATAAGGTAAAACCCTATCCTCCGGCTTGTGTTGCATTATGTGATGGGACCTGGGTCTTATAATAGCTTCATTGTTCTTTATTTAGCATTGTGCGTTGTTTTATGCACTGGTATTCTTAGGAGGAAACCCGTTCCATGTTATATGACGTTGTCCCTTGATTTACCTAACTTTAAAATCAAAAGATAATTGTTTTGGTTCTCATACCAGTCATATGACTGACCTGGAGTTTATTGTTTTAATCTAAACTCTGGGTGCCCCTATTTTCCACGGGCAACTAGTAGTTTTGGTTTTGCAGATTTATATTCACAGGAACCTGTTTTACAGCTGGAATGATATCCAGAAAGCTCTGCATCCGTATATCTCTTTCAGTTGTGTGTTGTATTATTTTTCCGCTGCTATGTAATGTATTGTAATCTCTGATATTTTGTGATGTATATTATTTATTCATACTCTGTATATTCTTGTATTCTGATGTAATTGTTGTAATAAACAATGAAATGTCCTTCTGTTTGTGTTCCAATTTTTCGTGTTTTCAAAACAATTAGGGGTTTCAAACAGTCTTGGTCGGTTTAGTGATCGATTCGGAGTTGAACGAAATTCCTTTTTGTTACAACAGAGATAAAGGCACGGACGAAGAGAAACCCATGGAGCTTAAAGTCGAGTCAGGGACTATCTCGGTCGATCCTCTATCGGTTATCCCTCCTCTTGGCATAGACGTGTTGAGTGAAGAAGTCAAATCTTCTGGTTGGGAAAGCGTTCCAAGAAGAAACATGACCAACCCGCACCAGGGGCCTAGGAATCTTCCAATGAGAATTCCCAAAAGCGCTTACTTAAAGAGTCTGAGCTAGAGAAGAAGAAGAAGCCAAAGACCTAATGTATTGTTGTTTTTGTGATCCTACTTTACTAGCCTATAGTGGTTTTTTCGACCATTTGAATATGAATATTTAAATTAGTTTTAAATATTATATTGGGAATATTAATGAAATTTAATATTGAATTCGCTATTTAGAACGAAGTTGAACGTAATAATTTATATATAATATAATTCGAGCTTGGAAATGGCGTGCAGTTCGTAAATTCGAGTTTTGAACTTCAACTGAGAATACAGGATTCGATATAAGTCGGATTTCTGTGAAACAAGACACGTTGGAGCCGTATTGGCAATAGCTTTCATATGAAAGAGAAAAATCCAGATTTCGTGTTATAGTTTGATAGTTATGGCCAAATCAAAATTTGAAATAGTCGCTATGGAAAACCGTTATTAAATTATAAGCCTTTAAAATGGCCGTTTTGCAAACGGACTCAGATTTCGACAAAATTAGTTTCATTAGAACCGTATCGCTAAATTTTTGTACAGTGGTGAATTGTGTGGAAAACCGATATCGTATATGACCACGGTAGCCGTAAACGCCCGTTCAATTTCTATAGCGCATATTTAAATAAATAAAGAGATATTCGAATGTAACTTGAGCAGACGATCGAATTAGGCCACGAAACCGGTTCCGTTAAGTTCGTAGCATCGATTATAGTCAGGATAGGTATATAGTTTGTTATTTTTAGAGATCGAGAAATTTGGCGTTAAAAAGGGTAGGGCGGTTCAGGGTAAAAACAGCCTACCGGGGCAACAGTCTCAGAATGCGACGAAATTAGTGCCGTTGGGTTCGTATCGAAAAGTTATTGTCGATGTTCGCAGTTTCAAGTGGATTTGATTTATCTGGTGACCGTGGAAAAATTAAACGTGTGTTCATTTCTGGTTTCATAAAGGAAATTTTTCCATACGACCTCGGATTGCGACGAAACTTATCCCATTGGGTCCGGAATACCTTTTTACACCAAGATTAGTTTTTTTATCAGTAAACAGGAATTTTTCGTAGTAGGTTTAACTAATTACTTCACGCTGAAGTTTTGAACAATAATATAATAGTTTTGTGTACCCTATGATTTAAACAAACTTGCAGCCGACCAAAGCAAAACGTACAAACTACCTATCTACTTCCTACTCTTGCCTTGTCAACCTTTCACATGAAAACACCACACGTACAGCTATCTTTAATTAATGAATGCACATGCGTTCTAAAAATTTTTATACTCTAAGCGTACGAGACCTAGTGGCTACTACACCTAAAACTTGGCGCCCACGTCTCAATTTCCACTATAAATACAATGCCTGTATTTTCTTCCTGAAAAAAACGAATGAAACCTCCTTAACAAACCAACGACAAATTAATCGATCCTTTCTCCTCTTTAAATCAATCGATCCAAGCGAAAATTCTTGGTTCGTTTAAAAGCAACATCGCTATACCCTTCAGGTCCTCCAAACTGAGGGCCGATGCTCGCCTGGAGATCTTTTCGGTGGTCAGAATTCTTCAGCAAAGACGCGGCGGGTATGGAGTTGAGGCCGCCGACATGAGGTGCTGGAAGATCTGAGAATTGGAGTGAAGGAGTTCTGTTCGACTCGAGCTGTGCGGCGGTTCGCCGGAAATAGTGATGGAGGCGGTGCTCCATTGAACGGAGGGAGAAGCAACAGTGGTAGCTTGTGAATGTCGCTGGAAGGGAGCAGTATGGTACATGTAAGGAGGATAGTGCAGTCGTTAGGGGGTTGTCCCGGTGTTGAACGTCGGAGGCAAGGGCTGTTGGGTGTTGGCCGTGAGGTTGCAGTGGTGAGGTCGGGTATAGGGTGCGGGATCACACTGTATTGAAGTGGAAAGGGGAAGTACAGGCTTTTGCATGGAAGGATGGAACACGTGACACATCAACAAAGTAATTAGCTTATTAAAAACTTGATTAGAAATTATTATATTAAATAAAACTCGTATATTCTTAATAACGTCTATATTGGTTTTGAACAGGAATTTAGAAAGTAAGGGAAGTATATTAACGGAGGAAAGCCGGGCCAAATTCCCTTACAAACCAGAACTATCCGACCGCATAATCTTTGGACTAGTGTAATTAGTTTAACTAATTAATTATATATCAATAAGGTTAATTATATATTAAATAATGAATGAGTAAAATATTGATGACTAATTCATCTGTGGTCAGAAGTGGACAAACCATATGATGTTGGAACCGCTTTCACGAGAACTTTGTGTTGGAACTGTTCTGGACAGAGCTGGAATCAACCGGAGTTTTAATTGAATTAACGATTGTTTAATTTGGTTAAAACAAACCGTATCAGCGACAGATGGAATCAAGGTGAGTTAAACTCACTCAGTTACCCTTTTTATATTTTATATAAATTGGGTGTTTTTATTTTGTGTGCTCTGCTTGCCAATGGTTGACTGTTTTACTAGTCATCTATTTATCTGTTAATTTAACTGATGAAATTAAACTGTGTTTAATTTCAGTGAAATACCAAATCGTTATTTTTAACGATTGGATCCAACGGAGGTGACTCACCTTGGTTGGTCACGTTTATTTATAAACGTGTTTAAATGGTTGAATTGTTTGAATTGCTTATGGTTGATGTTAAATGGTCGTTATTTAATTTATCAGTTAAACAAAAACTGAACCGTCTGATTTGAGATAACCATTTGAATACAGGGAAGAACAGGTTGGAGGAATCCAACCGGATTCCTCAAATGTATTATTTATTTTCATATTATCATATATGAACTGATCTGTTTGTGTGATTGATTTGATGGTTGATTATTAATTGAATATTCAACCTCTGTTTGGTTTGAACCAATAGGTGATATTGGTTAAGTGTTGGCAGAGTATGGCCTTTAAAAAATCAATCGGTTTATAGATATGGATTCACCGTTAGGTGAGTCGATAAAAGTGAAGTTATAAAGTTTATTTTATAACTGGACTCAGATCTGGAAATATATTATTTGAATAAAGTATAAAAGGGAATTAAATAAATATTTTATTTATTTAAGACCTTGATTTATGGTTGGTTTATTTTATAAAGTATATGCTGATGTTAATCAGATTTTCAAGTATGAAAATAAGAAATGAATCGAAGGTTAACTTTGATCATTGTTTTGTAAAGAAAACAAATAATTAGAATTTATTTAAATAAATTATATTTTTAATTAATTTAAAACGAGGATTGCTGAATCGGTTAATGAGATAATCAAGTTTTTGAGTTAGTTAAATCGACCGTTTGGAATTAGAATTGTTTATCAAGTTAATGTGCTTTGACTAAAATAGTTAAATGAATATTGTTTGAATTTAAATAAGGATTTAAAAGGGATTTATTATTTAATTTAGTTAATAAAGGGATTAACTACTAAAGTAGTTAATGATTGAAATAAGTTATTATTTTAATGATAAATTTAGGAATATATTTTTAAATGGGAATTCATTCAAAAAGCTACCGAATGTGAGATGCAAGCCAATTGAATGGTGAAAGGAAATAAACGTACTCAATTATATGAATTAAGTGAAAGAAGACTACGATAAAAGGGTTTATTATAAACCCGAGTTATAAATGGAATTTTGGCATTGATTATAACTGTTATTTATCTGAGGATAAGACCGTTGTTTGATCAAGGTCTGAGAGGTAGTCAAAATACCCCAACTTGAACAACATCGGGATTATCTGAAGATAGTATTAGTTGGTAATCGTAAGAGACGTTAGTGGATATGTTTGAAAATCTAAAACAGCGATTTTAGCGCTGTTGTTATAGTATATGTTTTGTAAATCTAAATATAGCGATTGTAGCACTTTTGCTATAGTAAATGGATTGTAAACCTAAACAGCGATTATAGCGTTGTTGTTTTGTAAATCTAAATAGTAATTATAACGCTATTGTTATAACATATGTGCTATAAATTTCTTTGTTAAAGCTAATGGATTTCCGAATTTAAAAGATGATTTGAAGGAAGATTTTAAATGGGAAATTGAATATAGTTATTCGAGATAGAATTAGCCAAACATAATTATTCGGCTAAGTTGCCATTTCGTACGACTGCTAGCGTAATTCGCAGGGCTGCAGATAGCCTACGGCGGTCGGATGTTTCCTGAGGGAATCAGGCGTAACCATTGTGATCGCTGCGATCTAGAGTCGAGCGAATAGAGTAAGTCGAATGTTAGTTAATTGAAATTAGAGTTATTCAAATATCATATTTTTGAATATTAAAAGAATTGGAAGTTTCAATTTAAAAAAAAGGAAATTAGATTGTCAAAGGCCAAATGATGCTAAATACTGAATCAGGGAACTCATTGGAGTGTCATGTTTGAAACACTGTATATTTTGATAGTTAAAACACCGACTATCAAATCTGACCAATACGGGTGTTGGTACGGAAAGACCGGGATCGAATTTATATTCGAAAACCATTCCGACCAACAAATACGTGAAGACCTCAGAAGATGTTCGAGATGGAGCATTGAAGACCGTGGACTATCATACACGGAAGAACCACTAATATTCTCTGCCTGGCAAGCAGAGATAAACCGTGATTCTGTCGTAGTTGGAATCTACGGGGTGCAAGGACTTCTCGCTACTGATCCATGGGGTGATTCCTATATTGGATGCGGTAGGAGAGTGCCTTCGGTTCATCCTGTTCCTGGGTGACGTGTATGGACGAGTGTCTGACAGAGTATTTCCAAAGGGTCACGTACGTTGATTTCTTCAAACGTACGATAGTTGTTGGCAGGGAATTGCCATTCTCTTAGCTTCCAGCTAGAGTATTTTTGTGGACGTCAATTAGTGATATTTGACGGATCTGACGATGTGGCATTCAAAGTGAATGGTGACCAGATGTCAAGAGTTAGTTCTGACCTCAAGCCTCATCAACCAGGAAATGACAAAAATCAGGCAGGCAGCATGGCTATGTGGGTCGCTCCCATTAGGGTGTATGATCACCTATCTAGAGGAAATCCTATTTGTTTCTTAAATCTATATTTCGATGCTGTCCCTTGTCGGGAGACGGTTGCTGATCCCAACCGTCGGTGGTATACATTCGATACACTCAAGCGAAATGAGTGGTCGGTCATGTGAGGGCCGGGTTGCAAGAAGTTCTTGTTGAACCCAGTGTATTCGTCTCTAGAGATACACGATCGGAAGGTGGACCCATACCTTGTCAAGTTGGAATCCAATTCCCAATAAGCGCCTGCGGGTTTTGATTGTATACTATATATGTGGAGCGTGAGATGCAAGCGTTCCACTAAATTGATATTTACTTGTATTTAGACATTATGATAATATCAGAAAAGATATTGGTTTCAAAACTGTTTTGGGTTATCGTAAGGTAAAAACCGTCCGTATTTATGTGTGGATTTGGTCTTACGATTATCTTTTTCTTTGAAAGGATTTGTGAACTTAAAAATCAATTTGGATGATTACCCTTATTACTATGCGAGTTTATCTCACTTTGGTTCACCAGACTGACCCGGTGTTTTGTAAATGCTCGGGTTAGACCGGGTTGTACAGGTTCGGGTTATCGACTGCTGTGAAGAGACGAGCTGGAAGAGTCCAGACGTATGATATTACTACTATTCCGCTGTGTGTTGTATATGGGAACAGGCTATTATAACTGTCCCATGGTATGATGTACTCTGATACTGTAAGTATTTTAAAGCTTTCAATAAAGATTATTTCTGTATTATATTTGGTTCCGCTGCGATGTGAGACTCTGTGTGGTGTTTCTTCTTCTTCTTCTATTCTAATATTTCTATCTTATCTATTCTCACCCTCTAACTTCTTTCTATTAATGATCTGGAATGTTCGATGTCTGAATGGTCAACACGGTAGTTTGATGTTGATTTTCGGAGTCGAAAATCCCGGTTCGTTACAGTGGTATCAGAGCTAAAGGTTAAGTGATTACCTTGGCTCTGTGGCGTGATTCAGTAGAGATGGGGTTAGCAATACCCTAGATTGAGTTTGAGTGTATATATATGAGCGCGTATTTGTAAATTGATATAAAAACTGTTTATATTATGTTGATTGGTTTGTCGAGTAGTTTATGAATTCTGGTCGATACAGTAATGCAAACTGTGTCGATAGGTGTTTCTAAACTCTTGAACAGAATAATTCGACACAGTATATTTTTGAAAGAGGGTAAATGGAAATTTTTACCCGAAATATATTTTGATATAAACAAGGTATATATATTAAAATTATTTGGTTGTGTTGGCTGATTTAAAAGTGAAATGGTTATATAAATAACCAATTGGAATTCTTATAATATAAAAGCAGATTTATTAAATCTGAAATTTTAATCAGAATTGGAATTAAAATTCCCAAAAGTGGGAAAGGTGATTGTAAATGAACTTGGGCTAAATATATGGAAATTTTAAGATCCTGGGAGATTTTAAATTTGG
Source organism: Allium sativum (assembly GCA_030737875.1). Classification (NCBI taxonomy): domain Eukaryota; kingdom Viridiplantae; phylum Streptophyta; class Magnoliopsida; order Asparagales; family Amaryllidaceae; genus Allium; species Allium sativum. Next base: position 748,572,930 of record CM060920.1, on the reverse strand, counting down.
TTTACAAGCATCGTGAATGATATTTTGAAATAAATTTCAAAATGAAAATGTTTAAATACGGTTTTGATAAGTGATACAGTATTGAACTCACTTTGATAGCTGGGAAATAACTCTGAGGATGCTGGCCACATCATTAGTGTTCATTTCCGAGTTCTAAGTGACGGATTACTACCAAAGGTTTTGTTTTGAATTACTTTGAGGAAGACAAGTTGTTTGAATCCTAAAAAAGATTTTTTTTGATTTTTGAAAGAGCCGAACTGTTTAAAAACTCCCAGGAAATTATTTGAACAAAGGCAAATTTAAATAAAATTTGGGAAGTAAATATGAATTAAATATGAATCCAGTTAACTGGAAATTGAATCAGGATATAATATATTAAGTAGAATCAGATTTTGAATTATGAGGCAGGAATCTGAAATGGTGTTGGACTGATAAGTTAAGAGTTGAAATTAATGATGGATGGAAGTTGAGTTAAGAATGGAATTTGGCTTGGACACGTGAAGAGTTTAATTCGAAGGATGAAATTGGAATTTTGTTTTGGAAATGCATTTGTATATGCTGACAGGACAGCAGATGGAAAGGATATGATGATATGCCCAACAAAAAGGTACACATTTATTTTTATATGGGTTTGGTGATTTATGAGCCTATTTGGCAAGCCACTTGGCTGTTTTATTTTCTTTTGGATTGGAGAAGGCCTAGAAAGACAAGTTGGAGTTGTACCGATTGAGCCGTACAAAGGAGGTGCTAGCGAAATTTTTCGGAAATTTAAGGTGTTAGAAAATTTTCGATATTTTTGAAAATATTTATTTACAGTATTGAATTGGTTTCTAATTTAATATAAAATTAGATTTGAAATTTAATGGGTTTATAACGTTCCTTCTTACCTTAGCAATTTCGAGGACGAAATTATTTTAAGGGGGGAAGAATGTAACGACCCGTGTTTTTCGACCATTTGAATATGAATATTTAAATTAGTATTAAATATTATATTGGGAATATTAATGAAATTTAATATTGAATTCGCTATTTAGAACGAAGTTGAACGTTATAATTTATATATAATATTATTCGAGCTTGGAAATGGCGTGCAGTTCGTAAATTCGAGTTTTGAACTTCAACTGAGAATACAGGATTCGATATAAGTCGGATTTCTGTGAAACAAGACACGTTGGAGCCGTATTGGCAATAGCTTTCATATGAAAGAGAAAAATCCAGATTTCGTGTTATAGTTTGATAGTTATGGCCAAATCAAAATTTGAAATAGTCGCTATGGAAAACCGTTATTAAATTATAAGCCTTTAAAATGGCCGTTTTGCAAACGGACTCAGATTTCGACAAAATCAGTTTCATTAGAACCGTATCGCTAAATTTTTGTACGGTGGTGAATTGTGTGGAAAACCGATATCGTATATGACCACGGTAGCCGTAAACGCCCGTTCAATTTCTATAGCGCATATTTAAATAAATAAAGAGATATTCGAATGTAACTTGAGCAGACGATCGAATTAGGCCACGAAACCGGTTCCGTTAAGTTCGTAGCATCGATTATAGTCAGGATAGGTATATAGTTTGTTATTTTTAGAGATCGAGAAATTTGGCGTTAAAAAGGGTAGGGCGGTTCAGGGTAAAAACAGCCTACCGGGGCAACAGTCTCAGAATGCGACGAAATTAGTGCCGTTGGGTTCGTATCGAAAAGTTATTGTCGATGTTCGCAGTTTCAAGTGGATTTGATTTATCTGGTGACCGTGGAAAAATTAAACGTGTGTTCATTTCTGGTTTCATAAAGGAAATTTTTCCATACGACCTCGGATTGCGACGAAACTTATCCCATTGGGTCCGGAATACCTTTTTACACCAAGATTAGCTTTTTTATCAGTAAACAGGAATTTTTCGTAGTAGGTTTAACTAATTACTTCACGCTGAAGTTTTGAACAATAATATAATAGTTTTGTGTACCCTATGATTTAAACAAACTTGCAGCCGACCAAAGCAAAACGTACAAACTACCTATCTACTTCCTACTCTTGCCTTGTCAACCTTTCACATGACAACACCACACGTACAGCTATCTTTAATTAATGAATGCACATGCGTTCTAAAAATTTTTATACTCTAAGCGTACGAGACCTAGTGGCTACTACACCTAAAACTTGGCGCCCACGTCTCAATTTCCACTATAAATACAATGCCTGTATTTTCTTCCTGGAAAAAACGAATGAAACCTCCTTAACAAACCAACGACAAATTAATCGATCCTTTCTCCTCTTTAAATCAATCGATCCAAGCGAAAATTCTTGGTTCGTTTAAAAGCAACATCGCTATACCCTTCAGGTCCTCCAAACTGAGGGCCGATGCTCGCCTGGAGATCTTTTCGGTGGTCAGAATTCTTCAGCAAAGACGTGGCGGGTATGGAGTTGAGGCCGCCGACATGAGGTGCTGGAAGATCTGAGAATTGGAGTGAAGGAGTTCTGTTCGACTCGAGCTGTGCGGCGGTTCGCCGGAAATAGTGATGGAGGCGGTGCTCCATTGAACGGAGGGAGAAGCAACAGTGGTAGCTTGTGAATGTCGCTGGAAGGGAGCAGTATGGTACATGTAAGGAGGACAGTGCAGTCGTTAGGGGGTTGTCCCGGTGTTGAACGTCGGAGGCAAGGGCTGTTGGGTGTTGGCCGTGAGGTTGCAGTGGTGAGGTCGGGTATAGGGTGCGGGATCACACTGTATTGAAGTGGAAAGGGGAAGTACAGGCTTTTGCATGGAAGGATGGAACACGTGACACATCAACAAAGTAATTAGCTTATTAAAAACTTGATTAGAAATTATTATATTAAATAAAACTCGTATGTTCTTAATAACGTCTATATTGGTTTTGAACAGGAATTTAGAAAGTAAGGGAAGTATATTAACGGAGGAAAGCCGGGCCAAATTCCCTTACAAACCAGAACTATCCGACCGCATAATCTTTGGACTAGTGTAATTAGTTTAACTAATTAATTATATATCAATAAGGTTAATTATATATTAAATAATGAATGAGTAAAATATTGATGACTAATTCATCTGTGGTCAGAAGTGGACAAACCATATGATGTTGGAACCGCTTTCACGAGAACTTTGTGCTGGAACTGTTCTGGACAGAGCTGGAATCAACCGGAGTTTTAATTGAATTAACGATTGTTTAATTTGGTTAAAACAAACCGTATCAGCGACAGATGGAATCAAGGTGAGTTAAACTCACTCAGTTACCCTTTTTATATTTTATATAAATTGGGTGTTTTTATTTTGTGTGCTCTGCTTGCCAATGGTTGACTGTTTTACTAGTCATCTATTTATCTGTTAATTTAACTGATGAAATTAAACTGTGTTTAATTTCAGTGAAATACCAAATCGTTATTTTTAACGATTGGATCCAACGGAGGTGACTCACCTTGGTTGGTCACGTTTATTTATAAACGTGTTTAAATGGTTGAATTGTTTGAATTGCTTATGGTTGATGTTAAATGGTCGTTATTTAATTTATCAGTTAAACAAAAACTGAACCGTCTGATTTGAGATAACCATTTGAATACAGGGAAGAACAGGTTGGAGGAATCCAACCGGATTCCTCAAATGTATTATTTATTTTCATATTATCATATATGAACTGATCTGTTTGTGTGATTGATTTGATGGTTGATTATTAATTGAATATTCAACCTCTGTTTGGTTTGAACCAATAGGTGATATTGGTTAAGTGTTGGCAGAGTATGGCCTTTAAAAAATCAATCGGTTTATAGATATGGATTCACCGTTAGGTGAGTCGATAAAAGTGAAGTTATAAAGTTTATTTTATAACTGGACTCAGATCTGGAAATATATTATTTGAATAAAGTATAAAAGGGAATTAAATAAATATTTTATTTATTTAAGACCTTGATTTATGGTTGGTTTATTTTATAAAGTATATGCTGATGTTAATCAGATTTTCAAGTATGAAAATAAGAAATGAATCGAAGGTTAACTTTGATCATTGTTTTGTAAAGAAAACAAATAATTAGAATTTATTTAAATAAATTATATTTTTAATTAATTTAAAACGAGGATTGTTGAATCGGTTAATGAGATAATCAAGTTTTTGAGTTAGTTAAATCGACCGTTTGGAATTAGAATTGTTTATCAAGTTAATGTGCTTTGACTAAAATAGTTAAATGAATATTGTTTGAATTTAAATAAGGATTTAAAAGGGATTTATTATTTAATTTAGTTAATAAAGGGATTAACTACTAAAGTAGTTAATGATTGAAATAAGTTATTATTTTAATGATAAATTTAGGAATATATTTTTAAACGGGAATTCATTCAAAAAGCTACCGAATGTGAGATGCAAGCCAATTGAATGGTGAAAGGAAATAAACGTACTCAATTATATGAATTAAGTGAAAGAAGACTACGATAAAAGGGTTTATTATAAACCCGAGTTATAAATGGAATTTTGGCATTGATTATAACTGTTATTTATCTGAGGATAAGACCGTTGTTTGATCAAGGTCTGAGAGGTAGTCAAAATACCCCAACTTGAACAACATCGGGATTATCTGAAGATAGTATTAGTTGGTAATCGTAAGAGACGTTAGTGGATATGTTTGAAAATCTAAAACAGCGATTTTAGCGCTGTTGTTATAGTATATGTTTTGTAAATCTAAATATAGCGATTGTAGCACTTTTGCTATAGTAAATGGATTGTAAACCTAAACAGCGATTATAGCGCTGTTGTTTTGTAAATCTAAATAGTAATTATAACGCTATTGTTATAACATATGTGCTATAAATTTCTTTGTTAAAGCTAATGGATTTCCGAATTTAAAAGATGATTTGAAGGAAGATTTTAAATGGGAAATTGAATATAGTTATTCGAGATAGAATTAGCCAAACATAATTATTCGGCTAAGTTGCCATTTCGTACGACTGCTAGCGTAATTCGCAGGGCTGCAGATAGCCTACGGCGGTCGGATGTTTCCTGAGGGAATCAGGCGTAACCATTGTGATCGCTGCGATCTAGAGTCGAGCGAATAGAGTAAGTCGAATGTTAGTTAATTGAAATTAGAGTTATTCAAATATCATATTTTTGAATATTAAAAGAATTGGAAGTTTCAATTTAAAAAAAAGGAAATTAGATTGTCAAAGGCCAAATGATGCTAAATACTGAATCAGGGAACTCATTGGAGTGTCATGTTTGAAACACTGTATATTTTGATAGTTAAAACACCGACTATCAAATCTGACCAATACGGGTGTTGGTACGGAAAGACCGGGATCGAATTTATATTCGAAAACCATTCCGACCAACAAATACGTGAAGACCTCAGAAGATGTTCGAGATGGAGCATTGAAGACCGTGGACTATCATACACGGAAGAACCACTAATATTCTCTGCCTGGCAAGCAGAGATAAACTGTGATTCTGTCGTAGTTGGAATCTACGGGGTGCAAGGACTTCTCGCTACTGATCCATGGGGTGATTCCTATATTGGATGCGGTAGGAGAGTGCCTTCGGTTCATCCTGTTCCTGGGTGACGTGTATGGACGAGTGTCTGACAGAGTATTTCCAAAGGGTCACGTACGTTGATTTCTTCAAACGTACGATAGTTGTTGGCAGGGAATTGCCATTCTCTTAGCTTCCAGCTAGAGTATTTTTGTGGACGTCAATTAGTGATATTTGACGGATCTGACGATGTGGCATTCAAAGTGAATGGTGACCAGATGTCAAGAGTTAGTTCTGACCTCAAGCCTCATCAACCAGGAAATGACAAAAATCGGGCAGGCAGCATGGCTATGTGGGTCGCTCCCATTAGGGTGTATGATCACCTATCTAGAGGAAATCCTATTTGTTTCTTAAATCTATATTTCGATGCTGTCCCTTGTCGGGAGACGGTTGTTGATCCCAACCGTCGGTGGTATACATTCGATACACTCAAGCGAAATGAGTGGTCGGTCATGTGAGGGCCGGGTTGCATGTAACACCCCACTCCCGCTATGATCACTCACTAAGGGAATGCCATAGCATCGGTGGAGTATTTTAGTGAATATAGAACAGAAAAATTACAACAAGACAGATATAAATAGTACTTGAAATTTTAAAACATCATCTCATAACAGCGGAAGTAAAACATGTCTGGTTACATCATAAAACCACAATAAAGGTCAAGTACAATATCCATCAAAATAAAGAAGTACATAATAGCCAAACAAAAGAAAAGATAACTGGATAACTGGAGCTTTACATCTATCCAAGCTCCTAAAGACTGGAACAGCAATCCGATCAAGCTCCACTACTGCTAGGATCCACCGTAGGACCTGAGGGTTGGGAAAAAGATAAAAACAACAGGGTCAGACATAAGTCTGAGCGAGTCCTATAACTTTAACAATACAATCGTTAAAGTAACCAGAGAAGACATAAACTGATATACGGTAACATATAGGGATGAATGGCTACCCTAAGCAGTCAACTAAACGAAGATAAAGGATAAAGACGCATCTACCCTCCCTAAGGTAAATTACTAAACTGCACCACACCAGTCGTTCCTAACTTAAAGGTTGATCCCACCCAAGGACTTATAAAATTTACTAATTAGTACCTGCGTACCCCTAGGTGACCAAGTAGGCGCCACGGGGCCCTACAATCCACTAGGTGTACACACTACTTCCCATTCGATCGGCTCCCTAACGTAGATACCCGTGCTGGCCCCACCGTGGGATGTATCATTCCCCAATGTGGCAACCTGATGAAACTAAAGGTGCACGGCTTATATCTACTCGATGCAACAACGGCTTACCTACCAGCCCGGGCCCACTCACGCATATGAAGCCCGTTGGACTTGCGTTGCCACCGCTAACCCGTTTGCCTCTTACAGTCAAGCCCAGTATGCGTGTCCCGTCCTCGACATGGGTCGAGCCCACAAAGATACGTATGGGTTACTGGTTGAAATGGGCCTCCACAAGCTACCCACCTAAGCTTGTCCCTTTTTCTAGTATATCCCACTTAACCCTTTAATCATGTTTTAATTACATGTTCTATTTTGGTTAAGTATTCTAATCGTATTTTCTATTGCCACCCAAGGCAACCACTAGATTTTCTCATGCCACCCGAGGCACCCACTTAACCCCTCATGTCCCTCTACATGCTAATGTGGTTAAGTGTTTCTTAATTAATTAATTAAGAACGTAACCTTTGTAAAGACCTCTCACATTAGACTGTCTTTTATGACCGCTGGTTAAGCCGGTTGGGTCCGGGCAGCCTTATGTCATAACAGAGTCTAACCTCGTGTCTTTACATTAATTACGTATTTAGTTTGTGCCTAAGACCTCTCACATTGGGCTAACATTTGTAGCAACTGGTTAAGCCGGTTGGGTCCGGGCAGTTTTACGCTACAACTGAGTCCAACCTCGTGTCTTAGTCAATTAATTACACCTAATTAATCACCCTCATAATTTTATATTAATTATCCCTAATTAATCAAGTTTTCTTAACATGGGTAGACCTAACTTAATAGGTAAATTCCCATGGGGTAGACCTAACTCAATAGGTAAATTCCCAACACATAGTATGGGTACACCTAACCAAATAGGCAAATTCCCATACTATGTTTATTTATTTTGTGTTATGCATAATTATATTAATTTCACACAATCTTATTAACTTATGCATTTAATTACCCCATCGTTCCCACGTAATTTCGTTCATGATATAACACATATAAAAGGTGTCAACTTGCATATGAATGAACATGTTTCAAAGGTGCCATCTTGCATATTAACAAACACATAACTTGCATATGAACTTGCATAACATGTCACATAACTTGCATATAATATGTCACATAACTTACATATTCATTTTGCATAACAAACTTGCATATTAGCTTATAGACTTGCATAATGTGTCATCATGAACTTGCATATTAATAAACATGTAACTTGCATATTTACATACATGTAACTCGCATATTAACAAACATGTAACTTGCATATAAAGAAACATGTAACTTGCATATTTACATACATGTAACTTGCATATTAACAAACATGTAACTTGCATATAAAGAAACATGTAACTTGCATATTTACATACATGTAACTTGCATATTAACAAACATGTAACTTGCATAGCATATTACCATGAACTTGCATAACATGCATATGATTACATAGCCCACAACTTGCATATTTAGCATCATGCAAACATAACATACATCATATTAAACTTGCATAAGCTTACATACTCAACATGCATAAACATAAGATTAATGCTAACATCATATCATATGATTCAAAGCTCATTAACCCACATACAAAACCATAAATCTCATCACATCTCATCTAATTAGTTTACCAAAAGATCATCAAAGTGATAGAAACTCACAACTAGCAACTTTGAACACCAAATGAAGAAGATTAAGATGCTAAGAAGGGATTAGAAGTTGATTAGAGAGTGATTAGTATGCAACCCTCTTCATAAAATTAGTGGAGGCCATGAGAGCTAGCATTTTGCCATAGTTTAGTCACTAGGTTTAATTATGAATGAATTAGGGTAGGTTAGGGTCTTATTTATAGATTAGGCAAGTGTTTTAGGCCATAGGATTAACCCTAGATTCAATCCAAGCCATCAAAGCATGTCTTGGGGAAGAAGTCAAGTGTAGGAACCATCTAGGGCCTTTAGATTAAAGATGGACCATGAGAACCATTCAAATGCAAAATCTGCACTTGAGCGAATTGGCCCACGGGTTGACAGCCAAACACCCTGGATTAACCCCTAGTCGACCCAGCGGGCTCGGGTCGACTTCAAAAATCGGCCGGTTCGGTTATTCCCCTCTCCCAATTCGCTGTTTTGAGCATTTTTGCATATTTATTTATTAAATTTTCAATTATATATATATATATATATATATATCAATATATATATATATATATATATATATCTACACAACCCATTTCACTTAATTAAGTATACTTTAATTTGGGAATTTTCGTGAAACTTCGCGAGGCCATATCTTGGTCATACGGACTCCGATTTTCGAAAACTCGGACTCTATTTCGCGTATTTTTCCGAGACGAACACAATGGCATAGCCCGTTTCCCTTGATTCCCATTTTAGAATTAAATTCTGCCTCGATTTATGTTATTACAGGTTATTGAAAATACGGGTTGTTACATTCTCCCCTCCTTAAAGGATTTCGTCCCCGAAATCTTCAAGTTAGGAAGAACGTATCCTACCATCCAATCATCCATCTACTCCAAGCATCATCCACGAGAAATCATTGTCCTTACAAGATTCTAAATGCTGGATGGATATATGCAAAAGTGTGTGTATATGTACTTACCTAATGCGAAAATCAGGCGGTTACTGATACAGTAAACCTCCTTAATGCAAACCATGATAGTGCCATGCATCCAATATGTATGCGAAACCCTATTGACACATACAAATTTCTACATGCGTGCACAACCATACACAAAAATGCATCATCCATATGATAACACAGCCATGATACATCCATCAATCTAACTACCACATCCATTTATGCAATATGCAACATGAAGTGACTGAGCCGATCTAGTGCCTAATGTGTGTGTATATGCATCCACGAGCAACCACTAGCAAACAATTGCATCCATATGCATCCATCAACCATAACATGTTTCAAACACATGTTTCAACCATAGGTTTTACCCTATCTAAAGGTCATAGGTATTAGCGAGAGGATATACTAAAGATAAGATAAGTACTAGACAAGCAATAAAGGAGAAGTTAAAAGACATACTCTCAAAAAGAAATGGATACAAAGAACGCATCTTTGCTTCCGTCTCCCAAGTAGCATTGCTTTCGTCATCTCCCCATTGCACTTTAACTAGCTGAACTTCTCTGTTCCTCAACTTCCTAGTTTCTGACCCAAGGATGCGAGTAGGAGCTCGTCGAATCGTCGCATCACGCTCTACCTCTACATCTCTAAGCAAGCTCGGCTCTACCACCTCCGCGGTCTCATGTAAGCACTTCCTCAAATGTGATACATGGAATACATCATGAACACCACTAAGTCTGTCGGGCAACTCCACCCTATATGCCATCCGTCCAATCCTTTCCTTAATAGGAAACGGCCCAACAAATCTCGGTGCTAACTTCCCTACGGACCCAAAGCGAACAACATTTCTCAATGGAGATACTTTGACAAAAACCATGTCCCCAACCTCAAACTCAAGATCCGTCCTTCTCCGATCCGCATAAGATTTCTGTCTATCTTGCGCTGCTTTCATCCTTTTTCGAATTAAATCAATCTTCTCTGAAGTCTCTCTAACCATATCCGGCCCAAGCAAGATCTTATCCGTAGATTCCCACCAACATGTAGGAGATCGACAAGGCCTTCCATAAAGAGCTTCGAAAGGAGCCATACCAATACTGGACTGAAAGCTGTTATTATATGCGAACTCCACCAAAGGAAGATGTTCTTCCCATGTACCTCCAAAATCCAAGATACAAAGCCTCAAAAGATCTTCTAAGATACGGTTCACCCTCTCGGTCTGACCGTCCGTCTGAGGATGATATGCGGTGCTCAAACACAACTGAGTCCCTACCGCCTCTTGCAAACTTCTCCAAAACTCACTAGTGAAGATAGAATCTCGATCACTCACAATGCTGGATGGTACGCCATGCAATCTAACAATCTCTCTAACATAGACTGAAGCAAGCCATGGAGCGGTCCTCTTACTCTTTACGGGTATAAAATGGGCACTCTTGGTAAGTCTGTCTACCACAACCCAAATTCCCGTATTGCCCTTCCTCGATCTCGGTAACCCGTCGATGAAATCCATCGAGACACTATCCCACTTCCACTGTGGAACTTCCAATGGGTGTAGCAACCCACCGGGTTTCCTTTGCTCCACTTTAACTTGTTGGCACACTAAGCATCTAGCCACATACTCGGCCACATCTTTCTTCATACCGGCCCAGAAGAAAACTCTCTTCATGTCTTGGTACATTTTGTCTCCACCGGGATGAATAGTCATTCTTGAACGATGTGCATCATCCAAAATAGCCTTCTTCAAACCCTCATCTTGCGGTACACAAAGTCTACCGTCTCTATGCAACCATCCCTTATCATCTATGGTGTATCTACCCAAATGGCTGGACGACTCCCCTCTTATAAGCTTCTCTACCAACACAACCAACTGTGGGTCGTCTCGCTGAGCCTCGCCAATCCGTCTCAAAAGAGTAGGTCTAACCTCCAAGGATGCCAACAAACCAGGTACAAAATCAACAGAAGGTCTGAAGTCAAACAAAGAAAGAAACTCCAAGCTTCGTCGTTCCACGAACAATGGACTCAAAGATAGCCTTTTTCTACTTAAGGCGTCTGCCACCACGTTACCCTTACCAGGGGTATACGCTATCTCGAAATCATAGGATGCTAAGAACTCCATCCACCTTTGCTGTCTTAAGTTTAAATCCTTCTGAGAGAATAAGTACTTCAATGATTTATGGTCGGTGAACAACTCGAATCTCTCACCAAGAAGATAATGGCGCCAAGACTTAAGTGCGAAAACAATCGCGGCCAACTCTAGATCATGGGTAGGGTAATTCTTCTCATGCACTCTCAATTGTCTCCCTCCATAGGCTATTACCCTTCCCTCCTGCATCAAGACTGCGCCTAATCCTGTTCCACAAGCATCGGTATAAACAACAAACGGCTTACTCCCATCTGGAAGCACTAAAACTGGAGCGGTGGTCAAAGCTCTCTTTAACCGTCGGAAAGCATCATCACAATCTACATCCCATGAGAAAACCAGATTCTTCTTCGTCAAGCGGGTTAATGGGGCTGATATCTTCGCGAAGTCTTTGATGAACTTCCTATAATATCCTGCCAACCCCAAGAAACTTCTTACCTCGGTAGCATTTCTAGGAACTTTCCAATCCTGGATAGATACTATCTTTGCGGGATCCACAGCTATCCCTTCCTTAGAGACCACATGCCCTAAGAATCGCACTTCTCTTCTCCAAAAATGGCATTTAGAGAATTTAGCTTTAAGACTATGCGCTCGAAGAGTCTCCAACACTTCCTTGAGATGTAAGGCATGCTCTTCTTCATTCTTGGAAAAGACCAAGATGTCATCCACAAAAACTACTACAAACTTATTCAGATACTCTCTGAACACTCTACTCATGAGATCAACAAAGTATGCGGGGGCGTTTGTCAACCCAAATGGCATCACTAGCCACTCATAAAAACCATCCGGAGTCCGGAAAGCAGTCTTCTCTATACTGTCCTCCGCCACTCTTAACTGATGAAACCCTGTAGCTAAGTCCATCTGCGAAAATACTGACGCGCCAACCAACTGATCAAAGAGATCATCTATCCTCGGTAATGGGTGTCTATTCTTCTTCGTGAGCTTATTAAGTTCTCTATAATCCACACAAAGTCTGAGGGACCCATCCGCCTTCGTGGCAAACACTACTGGAGCTCCCCACTCCGATATACTTCGCCTTATGAACCCCTTCTCAAGCAACTCCCCTACTTGCTTATGAAGTTCTCTTCTCTCACGAGGAGCCATGTGGCGTACTGGCAAAGACACTGGTTTGGCATTATCCACCAAATAAATTCGGAAATCTATCTCCCGCTTCGGAGGCAAACCCTTTACTTCTTCAAACACATCCGGATATTCCCGGACTACTTTGACAGAACACAAACTTTCGACCGAAGCATCGAGCGATTCAAGATAACTTAGCAAAACAGATTCCATGGGATTGCAAGAGATCTCGAGAGTGTTACCCAAGCGGGTCATGAGCCTGACAACTCTCCTTTCGCAATCAAGAACGGCACCATTACTGGATAACCAGTCCATGCCCAAGATCAACCCATAGCCCGTGAAGCCCAATACAAAAGCATCACATCTAAACTCAACGCTAAGTATAGAAATCTTCAAACCCAAACATATCATAGACAGATATATGGAGCCCCCAATTGGGTTTGAGACAACCAAGGGATCATCAACTAGACTGGTGTCTAAGTGCAGTGACTCAACTAACGATGATGAGATAAAAGAATGCGATGCGCCAGAGTCAAACAAAGTACGAACTGGATGATCAAACAGAAAAACCAGACTTTCAACGGAAATAGTTCTACCTCTCTGCTGAATCGGTGGAACTGAGAGAACCTGAACTTGCCCCCCGACTGAGGTGGTGCTATAAGAGCTTGCACCTGGCCTCCTGAGGTAGACCCCGTCTTCTGCCCCTTCTTTGGGCAGTTTTTCACAAGATGCCCTGCTTCACCACAATGAAAGCAACCGGTCTTCTTCTTTTTGCGACAATCCTTACTGAGGTGTCCTGGTGTTCCACAATTGAAGCACTTCTTCTTCGTCTTCTTTTTGTCACCATTGCCTTTTCCGCCCTTGCCTTGTTGTTGCTGTTGCGGTTTCTTCTGATCCCCCTTTTTCTCTGGTGCCTTAGAATTCTTATCATCCTCATGCATAAGTGCCATGTAGACAAGCTTCTCAAAAGTGGCCCCCATAGGAATGTGAGTCATAGCTATTCCTTGCAATGGTTCGTTCAAGCCTCTAACGAACCTCAAAGCCTTCTTCTCCGGTGTATTCACCAACTCTATGCCAAACCTTGCTAATTGATTGAATTTGTTGACATATTCTTTCACCGTGAGATTCCCTTGCTTCAAATTCAAGAACTTCTCCATAAACAGATTCTCTTCCGCCCTTGAGAGAAACTTAGCCCCAAACCTTTGCTTAAAATCTGCCCAAGAGTCAACAGGGCGTTCTCCATTAGTGACCTCCCACCAGAATGAGGCCTCTCCCTTCATTAACCAAGCCGCCAACTTGACTTTCTTTCCCTCTTCCACTTCAAAGATATCTAGCAACTCTTCCACTTCCTTAAGCCAATCTCTAGCCTCTACGAAAGTCTCTGAACCAAGAAAAGGTTTTCCTCCTATAGCCTTGAACTCCTTGCAAACCTTAGCAAAATTATCCACTCTAGGCTGAGGAGGAGGAGCGGTTGTCTCTGGTGTAGTAGCATTGGCCGGACCCGCAGCCGCGGCCCTAGCCTCTTGCAACCTCCTATACCATAGTGGTATAACTAAACCCTCCGGGATGTTAAGATCTTCAGCCATGCTGAAACGAAAGAGGAAAGATTCAAAAAGGAGATTCCGAAAGATAAAGATATGGCTATTGGGGATTATGCTTTTCTTTTTCAAAAACTTTTTCTCTTAGAAGACATGCTTTTAAAAATACTTTCTTCGAAAATACTCTTAGAAAGTAGTTTTTCTCAAAAATTTTATCTGTTCTGGTAACCTTAAGCTCTGATACCACGTGTAACACCCCACTCCCGCTATGATCACTCACTAAGGGAATGCCATAGCATCGGTGGAGTATTTTAGTGAATATAGAACAGAAAAATTACAACAAGACAGATATAAATAGTACTTGAAATTTTAAAACATCATCTCATAACAGCGGAAGTAAAACATGTCTGGTTACATCATAAAACCACAATAAAGGTCAAGTACAATATCCATCAAAATAAAGAAGTACATAATAGCCAAACAAAAGAAAAGATAACTGGATAACTGGAGCTTTACATCTATCCAAGCTCCTAAAGACTGGAACAGCAATCCGATCAAGCTCCACTACTGCTAGGATCCACCGTAGGACCTGAGGGTTGGGAAAAAGATAAAAACAACAGGGTCAGACATAAGTCTGAGCGAGTCCTATAACTTTAACAATACAATCGTTAAAGTAACCAGAGAAGACATAAACTGATATACGGTAACATATAGGGATGAATGGCTACCCTAAGCAGTCAACTAAACGAAGATAAAGGATAAAGACGCATCTACCCTCCCTAAGGTAAATTACTAAACTGCACCACACCAGTCGTTCCTAACTTAAAGGTTGATCCCACCCAAGGACTTATAAAATTTACTAATTAGTACCTGCGTACCCCTAGGTGACCAAGTAGGCGCCACGGGGCCCTACAATCCACTAGGTGTACACACTACTTCCCATTCGATCGGCTCCCTAACGTAGATACCCGTGCTGGCCCCACCGTGGGATGTATCATTCCCCAATGTGGCAACCTGATGAAACTAAAGGTGCACGGCTTATATCTACTCGATGCAACAACGGCTTACCTACCAGCCCGGGCCCACTCACGCATATGAAGCCCGTTGGACTTGCGTTGCCACCGCTAACCCGTTTGCCTCTTACAGTCAAGCCCAGTATGCGTGTCCCGTCCTCGACATGGGTCGAGCCCACAAAGATACGTATGGGTTACTGGTTGAAATGGGCCTCCACAAGCTACCCACCTAAGCTTGTCCCTTTTTCTAGTATATCCCACTTAACCCTTTAATCATGTTTTAATTACATGTTCTATTTTGGTTAAGTATTCTAATCGTATTTTCTATTGCCACCCAAGGCAACCACTAGATTTTCTCATGCCACCCGAGGCACCCACTTAACCCCTCATGTCCCTCTACATGCTAATGTGGTTAAGTGTTTCTTAATTAATTAATTAAGAACGTAACCTTTGTAAAGACCTCTCACATTAGACTGTCTTTTATGACCGCTGGTTAAGCCGGTTGGGTCCGGGCAGCCTTATGTCATAACAGAGTCTAACCTCGTGTCTTTACATTAATTACGTATTTAGTTTGTGCCTAAGACCTCTCACATTGGGCTAACATTTGTAGCAACTGGTTAAGCCGGTTGGGTCCGGGCAGTTTTACGCTACAACTGAGTCCAACCTCGTGTCTTAGTCAATTAATTACACCTAATTAATCACCCTCATAATTTTATATTAATTATCCCTAATTAATCAAGTTTTCTTAACATGGGTAGACCTAACTTAATAGGTAAATTCCCATGGGGTAGACCTAACTCAATAGGTAAATTCCCAACACATAGTATGGGTACACCTAACCAAATAGGCAAATTCCCATACTATGTTTATTTATTTTGTGTTATGCATAATTATATTAATTTCACACAATCTTATTAACTTATGCATTTAATTACCCCATCGTTCCCACGTAATTTCGTTCATGATATAACACATATAAAAGGTGTCAACTTGCATATGAATGAACATGTTTCAAAGGTGCCATCTTGCATATTAACAAACACATAACTTGCATATGAACTTGCATAACATGTCACATAACTTGCATATAATATGTCACATAACTTACATATTCATTTTGCATAACAAACTTGCATATTAGCTTATAGACTTGCATAATGTGTCATCATGAACTTGCATATTAATAAACATGTAACTTGCATATTTACATACATGTAACTCGCATATTAACAAACATGTAACTTGCATATAAAGAAACATGTAACTTGCATATTTACATACATGTAACTTGCATATTAACAAACATGTAACTTGCATATAAAGAAACATGTAACTTGCATATTTACATACATGTAACTTGCATATTAACAAACATGTAACTTGCATAGCATATTACCATGAACTTGCATAACATGCATATGATTACATAGCCCACAACTTGCATATTTAGCATCATGCAAACATAACATACATCATATTAAACTTGCATAAGCTTACATACTCAACATGCATAAACATAAGATTAATGCTAACATCATATCATATGATTCAAAGCTCATTAACCCACATACAAAACCATAAATCTCATCACATCTCATCTAATTAGTTTACCAAAAGATCATCAAAGTGATAGAAACTCACAACTAGCAACTTTGAACACCAAATGAAGAAGATTAAGATGCTAAGAAGGGATTAGAAGTTGATTAGAGAGTGATTAGTATGCAACCCTCTTCATAAAATTAGTGGAGGCCATGAGAGCTAGCATTTTGCCATAGTTTAGTCACTAGGTTTAATTATGAATGAATTAGGGTAGGTTAGGGTCTTATTTATAGATTAGGCAAGTGTTTTAGGCCATAGGATTAACCCTAGATTCAATCCAAGCCATCAAAGCATGTCTTGGGGAAGAAGTCAAGTGTAGGAACCATCTAGGGCCTTTAGATTAAAGATGGACCATGAGAACCATTCAAATGCAAAATCTGCACTTGAGCGAATCGGCCCACGGGTTGACAGCCAAACACCCTGGATTAACCCCTAGTCGACCCAGCGGGCTCGGGTCGACTTCAAAAATCGGCCGGTTCGGTTATTCCCCTCTCCCAATTCGCTGTTTTGAGCATTTTTGCATATTTATTTATTAAATTTTCAATTATATATATATATATATATATATATATCAATATATATATATATATATATATATATCTACACAACCCATTTCACTTAATTAAGTATACTTTAATTTGGGAATTTTCGTGAAACTTCGCGAGGCCATATCTTGGTCATACGGACTCCGATTTTCGAAAACTCGGACTCTATTTCGCGTATTTTTCCGAGACGAACACAATGGCATAGCCCGTTTCCCTTGATTCCCATTTTAGAATTAAATTCTGCCTCGATTTATGTTATTACAGGTTATTGAAAATACGGGTTGTTACATTGCAAGAAGTTCTTGTTGAACCCAGTGTATTCGTCTCTAGAGATACACGATCGGAAGGTGGACCCATACCTTGTCAAGTTGGAATCCAATTCCCAATAAGCGCCTGCGGGTTTTGATTGTATACTATATATGTGGAGCGTGAGATGCAAGCGTTCCACTAAATTGATATTTACTTGTATTTAGACATTATGATAATATCAGAAAAGATATTGGTCTCAAAACTGTTTTGGGTTATCGTAAGGTAAAAACCGTCCGTATTTATGTGTGGATTTGGTCTTACGATTATCTTCTTCTTTGAAAGGATTTGTGAACTTAAAAATCAATTTGGATGATTACCCTTATTACTGTGCGAGTTTATCTCACTCTGGTTCACCAGACTGACCCGGTGTTTTGTAAATGCTCGGGTTAGACCGGGTTGTACAGGTTCGGGTTATCGACTGCTGTGAAGAGACGAGCTGGAAGAGTCCAGACGTATGATATTACTACTATTCCGCTGTGTGTTGTATATGGGAACAGGCTATTATAACTGTCCCATGGTATGATGTACTCTGATACTGTAAGTATTTTAAAGCTTTCAATAAAGATTATTTCTGTATTATATTTGGTTCCGCTGCGATGTGAGACTCTGTGTGGTGTTTCTTCTTCTTCTTCTATTCTAATATTTCTATCTTATCTATTCTCACCCTCTAACTTCTTTCTATTAATGATCTGGAATGTTTGATGTCTGAATGGTCAACACGGTAGTTTGATGTTGATTTTCGGAGTCGAAAATCCCGGTTCGTTACATTATGCGAGTGTGACCCTCGATTTTTTGACATGTATTTCTGTACAAAGCTACAATATAAATAAATTATTCTATTTGTTGGCAAGTTTATTTCGCTTTCCATTTAATGTACTTGTGATTTTATTTTTACTAAGTTGTACTTAAACCATGTCAATGTGCTTGAGATAAGATAGTGTTCGAGTAAATGTCTTAGCCTGCAGGTAGTGTATATGGCCCCAATTAACTTTGAATCACGCATCGCATCAGGGGTAAGTTCGAAGTAATTTGTAAGTATGCTCTCGTGGCTCCAGCATCGGTGGGGTTTAAGATAAGTCTATTGAACGTCCAATCCTTAAATCTTCATACTCTCTTATTGTTAATTCAAGTTAGAGTTATGGGTTAAGCAATCTTAAGTTATGGCGTATTTTTCACGCTAACCCAATCTTTTGTACTCTTTTTCAAGTCGTGAGAGCTAAAATTGGTTGTGTGAATGGTCATTTCACATTTGCTTGGATGTCATTCCCACACTTTAGTATTTAAAGCGAGGGTTGCCTCATCGAGCGTTAGAGTCAATCTCGGAATTTATTAACTCTTATCTTACTAGTCATGGAGTTGAGTTAGCTTGTCGAAATGTGAGCAAATGAATGTCATCGGGGAATTAGTCGTTCCCTTTGTTCAAGTTTTGGCATAGGACGGTCAAATCACAGCACTTGTCCATATTATTATACATAATCACAGAGCATGGAAGGAGCCTTTGTTTGTAACACAATGGCAGTTAGCGAGTCAAGCCTTATTACATAGCTTGAAAATAAAGTGTTGTTTGCGAAATTACAGAAATAAAAGCTCAACTAAAATAGTGCCATAGATGCTCGACATTCCATGCCCATGGGAGTTGGCAACCATCAACAGTTGTTAAGATGAAAGCTCTGTTATCAAATTTCTGTTGGATAACATAGGTTCCTTCCGACTTTGGGTCCATACGGATAAGGCCAGGAAAGACACGCTTTAGGATGAGGTTGCCAAGTTCAAAGGTTCTAGGCCGAACTTTCTCATTATAGTACCCGACAATCCGATGTCTATGTGTCGAGGCACACAAGTCAGCCTCCTCTCTCATCTCGTTGATCATATCAACCGATTTCAAGAGAGATTTCTTATTAGTCAAAGGATCATAGTATGCCGATCGATGAGAGGGGACTTCAAGCTCTGTTGGTATGACCACTTCAGAGACGTAGGAAAGTACGAATATAGTGTGGTCGTTCGTTGGCTTATGGGTCGTTCGGTATGCCCAAAGGGCTAATGGCAGTTCATCGAACCATTTACCTCATTCCTTTTCCAACCGCTTCTTCAGAATGGACTTTATAATCTTATTTACATCTTCAACCTATCCATTTGATTGCAGGTGAGCAACTTTGGTATATCTCTTCTCAATATGATGACGTTGGCTGAAGTCTTTAAAATCTGTGTTATCAAATTAGGTCCTGTTATCAATTATGATAGTCTTAGGGAGCCAAAAAACTACATATGATGTTTTTGACAATAAAGTTGATGACCCGCTTCGTCGAGATCATGGTCAGTGGTTCAAGTTCAGCCCACTTTGTGAAATAGTCAACCGCCATGATCATGTACTTCGCTCCACCCTTGGATATTGGAAGGATACTGATGATGTCTACTTCTCATACTATGAATAGCCAAGTACTAACCATTTGGGGGGGGTTGAGTTAGCGAAGCTCTCAAAATCTTAACAAATCTCTTACACTTGTCGCAGCGTCGTGAATAATCAACCACATCTCACTTGATAATAGGCCAAAAATAGTTGTACCGAAGTATCTTCTTATGATCATAACATTCACCTTTGTATGCTTCTTGAAATACTCAATTTGCATCGTCGTGAGCTACACACTGGTGTAGTGGGACAAAGAAACCCTTTCAATATAACGTCTCTCCCTAAATGATATATCTTGAAACTTCAAGTATGCATGCTTCTCATTCTTTCGCTATGGTAAAGTCCTATGCAAGAGGAAGTTCCTGATGGGAGTCATGCATGATTCCCTTCCGGGTTCAACATCCAATACCCAATCGACCTCCATTTGACTTCTACTCATGGTATTTAGCGTCTCTATCAGACCAACTCCATCTGCATCTGATTATCTGAGCTAGCCAACTTTACTAAAGAGTCATCTTTCTCATTCTTCTCTTATAGGATGTACGATATACAATAGTATTCAAATCAAACCAACAACTTTTCAACTCGGTCAAGGTTGGCAGTATGTCGCATTCCATTTGTGTAGAATTCCCTTTTAACCTGAAAGACATTGACATTTGAGTCGTAGAAAGTGTCAACTGCCTTCACTCCAAATTCCTTAGCGAGTTTAAGCCCGACAATCATGTCGTACTCGGTCTCATTATTTGTCATTGGGAAGTCCAAGCTCAATGCATAATAGATCAATCGCTCCACATGAGTTAATGAAACAGCTTCGGCGCCACAACGTCGATTGTTTCGACCTCTATCCGTGAATAGCTTCCATATGGCAGTTCTTCAATATTGTCATCTGGAGTTGTAAATTCTACAATCTGCTAATGCCTACTACTGGATCGCCTTTCGAGAAATGAATGTGGTATCAAACAGACTTAGTTCAATGTTCTATTTAAAGAACCTTTCATACACATCAGGCCACTGAAGGACCTGTCATAACGACTGGTCAGTATACACCTTGATAAGATGAGCCTGGAAGTAGTGGCGTATCTTCCTCGAGGCTATCAAGAGGATGTAAGCGAGTTTCTCGATCTTCAGGGAGTTACGCTCTGCCCCCGTCAATCTCTTGCTTACGTAGTACACAGGTCGCTAAACTTGGTTTTCTTTACAGATAAGTGTTAAGCTAATGGCATGCAAGGACATTGCCAGATACATAAATAAGTCTTCGTGATCGATTGGCTTCGATAATACTGGAGGTCTCTCAAAGTGATCCAACAAGTTTTGGAATGCTTGAAGATAGTTAAGCATCCAATTAAAGTTGCACTTCCCTCGCTTTGTCAGCTCAAAGAACAGAAATCACTTTTAAGTGGCATTGGATATGAATATGCTCAAAGTTGCCACCTTCCCATTTAGGCTTTGCACATCTCTAATCTTCTGAGGCTCCTGAATGTTCTATATAGCTTCATTTTGTTCAGGGTTGACATCAATCCCCCCGAGATTTGACGTGCATATGCCTCCTTCAATGCTGCCGACCTCTTAGGATCGAGCATACATCTCTTTTGCTTCACCGGGATGTACTTCAGATTAATATGATAAAATGACTCATAATGGTCGGTGATGTCCTGCACATATCATAAGTCTAGGCAAGCACATCAAGATTTTCATGGGGAAAGTTAGTCAATTCCCTCATCCGAAGGGGTCCAAGGTAGGATCCGAGATTCAAGACCATAGAAGGGTCTCCATATCAATCGAGATTGCTTTTGTCATTTCATTAGGAGTTGCCCTTTAGTATCCTGGCTCCTCATTTTTCTCAGATCAATGTCTTTGTATTGATGGTTGTATTATCTAGGCCATGATTTTCCCTTTATTTTCTATGCAGCGGCATCCCTGATCCAAAGGGAATTATCCATAGCTTTTCCCTTATCTTTGCTACGGGCTTCCTTCCTTTCTGTTAAGAGCATTCCTGTCCTGCTATCTGGTCTCCTCACATAACCTTGACCCAATTCTCAGTCAGAAACTGTAGGAGCAAGCACAAAGGAGTTATGCATGCTATGAACTCAGCAAGGGTCGGTCGGCCCAAGAAGGCGTTGTATGGAGAATAAATGTCCAAAACAAGAAATGGGATGATCCATACTCTCCTATGACCCCCTTCACGCAACCCAACCGATAATTCAACCATTCTGACTGGTTCATTAGCAGAGCCATTGAGACTATGTATTCTTGCCTTGCACGAATTTAGGTCTTTCACCTCTAACATCATTGGTTGTAGGCTCTTTTGAATAAAATGCTTACAGAACTCCAGTAGTCCATAAGGACCTTTTATATGAATGTAGGGCCAATCATGGCCGGAATAACAAGAGGATCAATAATTGGGGCCTCTACCCCATCAGCATCTCTATTTCGGAAGACGTGATCATCCATCATCATCTTCTGTTGTTTCACCCATAGTTTGAAATCTCGTCCGAAATAGTGAGATACCGCTGATCTCGTCCTGGTTCCGATGCTCACCGAAACGGAAACACGCCAAAATCTCGTCCCGGTTTCTACAAGGGAAAAAAAATTCGTAGATTCAATTGAAGAAATAAAACGAAATCAGACAACAAAAGCACAAAGCATCCATAAAAGTAAAATTGAAAGCGAAGTACCAGAGAAACAGAGTAAATTGCAGCACCTTCGTCTTCGATCTTCCACTTCAAGACCGCGACAGAGCCAAAAAAAGGTTCGTCTTCGCGTCTTCGTCTTCGATCTTTTTTTTAACGATTCGATGCTTTATTTCCTCGATTTTTTTCATTTTCCCTCGTCAGGTTGTTCTGCGAGATAGAAGCTGGGTGCAAGGACCTAATTAATAAAAAAGTTCTATACCTAATTTTTTTTATTGGGCTGGATGTGGCTGATAATGATGGGCTTGGCCCACTAATAATCATTTTGTTTATTGTATGTTGAGAGAACTATTACACGTGGCTTGGGCTAGCTGTATGTAAATGAACTTATGAATTACCCCTAACACATAATTTCTTTTTACTATATTATATTTTTCTAGATTATATTTCTATGTAAATTTGCAACATTTATCATTAATTTTTTCATAAAAAATGTAAAAGTTTGATTTTTGGACCGAAACCTAAACAAAACCCGAAACCGCTGAAACCTTCCGAAACCAGTAAATTTTCAAATGACCGAAACCGAAACCGAGTTTCCGAAACTTGGTTTCACCAGAGCAACTTTGTTGGCAGTGTTGCATTATTCAACCTCGACATGCTTCACTGCATTAACGTATTTCTCCAAAGTTCAGAGACTAAAACCAGTTTGATGTGGTCCTCCGATAATGGTGTTGATTACAACTCCTTTATTCTTTTACTAGGCGACAACTCTATGAGTTGCATGACCTTGACAGTTATGGTCCGAAGTCCCCTGTCCCATATCCCTGGGGCCTCTCTGTAATCTTCCAACTTTCCTTCTCGAATTAACTTCTCTACGATGTCCCAGAGGTGATCACATTCATTAGTCGTATGACCATAGATTTCATGAAACAAACAAAACTTCCTTGTCTATTTCTCTTTCTCCGTAGATTCCCATGGATGGAGCTTTTTATATTGCATCACATTGCAAGTGTCCACATATATGTTCTCCAAAGTATCATTTAAAGGCGTGTAATTGTTGAAAGTCTGGAATCTAGGTCTCTTCCTAGCATCCCCTTTTTGACTACGGCCCTCTACATCCTTTTCTGCATTGATTGTCATTTCTGTTGTTCTGGTTTTGAACGTCAAGCTAAACTTTTCCAAGAATATTCTCCAGATTGTTTCACTGCTATATCGCTCTAGATTCCTTCATTCAGCATATCACCGATCCTCCATTTTCAAGTTCTTTCTGCCTCCTCGATCTGCAAAAGCTAGTTGACCGTCTCGTAGAATTAGTCTAAAAAGAGGGAGGCTTTCCAGTTAGCCATCTTCCAAATTCAATGTTGGGGTCGACACCATCAACCAATACCATCAATATCATTTTGTCGTTAGGATTACTAACTTCAACGGCTATAGTGTTGAAGCGCTCGAGGTAACTTTTGAGTGACTCCTCATGAGCTTGGTTCATACAGGAGAGAGAGAGACATCACATGTTTTGATTTAGCGGGGTGAAGGCGGAATTGATTCATGAACTTCTTTCTAAAGTTCTTGAATGTGAGTACTAGCCTTGGAGGCAATCTAGTGAACCACATAAGTGCAATCCCATCCAGGTAGATTTGAAAGGATTTACACTTACATGGCACCCAGAGCTGCAGCCGAATCCATATACTATGTGTACCTCATTAAATGCTGGTAGGGATCATCTTTTCCTGAATAATGATTCATTTAAGGAAAGTTAAATCTTTAGGGAACAACGCTTGTAGGATATCGTCAATGAAGAGAGTATGGTTGCGATCGTTTCTCCAGTCCTCATTATTATGACCCCGGTTGTCATTCATAATCCACTTTACCATGACAGCTAGCTCTGGAGTATTGAGCGTAAACTAAGCTTCTGAACTTTCATCTTATCTAACCCTTCCTCACTACACCAGAAAAGCATTTTTGCCACGGTTTTGGGCCGTGGCTAATAAGTTTTGCCACGGCTCCAGACCGTAGCAAAATTGGGTGTGGCAAAAATTTTGCTACGCCCTAAAGCCGTGGCAAATTGGAATTTTGTTATGGCCCAGAACGATGGCAAATTTATGTTTTGCCACGGCTTTGGTCCGTGGCAAATTTTCATTTTGCCATGGCTTAGATCCGTGGCAATTTTCAATCGTAATTTTTTAAAAAAAATATATGATTTGGCCATGGCTTTGGACCGTGGCTAAACTCAATTGTAAAAACTGCATATTAATCACATTCATATACCTGAAGCATAAAGCTCCGATTTAAACAAAATATAAGTAGGTTATACCCACCAATACAAGTTTATAAGCAAGCCATACCTACCAATGTAAACTGTAGTCTTTATAGCCACAAATTTACAAAGTTCATTAACTCATACTTAATTAGCACAAACAATAATTAAAATAATGCGGCAACAATTCTTAGTTGATAACAATGTATTATCCTTGAATCATGATCAACATTCGTGAAGTAGAAGCTCCAGCAATTCCATACACAATCCAACTAAAATTCATACATTTATTCAAATATCATTAACACTAATTTACTTTTACTTGTAAAAGGAAATTACCCAAACAACCTGGAGGTCTATAACGTCATAAAACAGAAACAGTGAACTATAGTTGTCACATATTTTTGCCTCCTTACCTACCGCTCCTCTGATTTAGCCCGTTGCGTCCCCAAGGTTTGATTCTTCCTTTTCTGATTCTTCAACTATGTGTTCTTTAAGTCTTATTCATGCTGATGCACCGTATGTGCCACCTCTACCGATACACAAGTGATACTCAAAGTCAAATAAACAAATCTGCCTCATATTTCTACCTAAGATCAAATGAATGAAATTGCCATGTCTTAACCATAATTAAGTATGCAAGTTCAGACAAATTTTCAAACCGAGTTACTGACCTTTTGTACATACATGTTTATTTTGCAATGGTTATTTCCAAACTAAGTTACTGACTTATGTAATATTTGTGGTAGTCATACATGTTAACAAGTCAGTATGTGCAACTAGAGCTAAACAAATAACCATGGTTGTTAGTAGGGCTGTCAAAATCAAACCCAGCCCATTTAACAAGTGTTAAACGGGTTGGGTTATACCCAACAAAATAGATGGGTTAATTGGAGAAATCCATATAGCCCATTTACAAACATCAGTTTAGACGGGTTGAGCCCGTTTAACCATCTAAACCATCTCCAACTGTTTATCTCTAGTTTCTCGTCTCCATCGTCAATAATTTAGGGTTTCCTATTTTTCCTCATTTTGTAGCTTTCATACCTACCGCCTATTCGAAGGTCTACTTGATTTTTGTCTGACGATCGTTGATCGAAGGTCTGCCCTTATACGCAGTCTCAACTTTTGTGCGACGATCGAAGATCTGCTCAAAGAAATCAGTGTTCGCAAAGCGGTAGCCGCAAGTGAGTTGTTTTTTTTCTTCTGTTCTTTGATCTACTGATGCCTATAAAACTATCTAAATATGTTAAAAGGGAAAATAAATTTTTTGTCACAGTCGATTGTATTATCAATTACGTTCAATGGGAGGCGGCCTATATCCTAAAAATTTTGTTTTCATTTTTTATGTTTGCTTTGTCTATAGTCTTTGTTTAGTTCTTTGATTTGCTGTCTTTTGTATCACATCCCAGTTCTTTGGAATATTTCTAATTTGTTTTTTTTTTTTCATTTTTGCATTAAATTTTCCTATTCATCACCGTGTAATGAATTTGCAGGTCAGGGGTTCCTAATAGACAACAGCTACTTGAATGATTTTATATCTGTGCCGCTACCCTAATGAATTTGAGGTGAAAACAGATTTCCCCTTTTATTTTATTTTATTTTGTGGTGAAAACAACTACCGTAATGTTTTTATTTTATTTTATTACAGCGGTTATCATATATGTGGTCTCGTATTCTTTATCCTTTGTATTCCTCAGTGTTCCAAGGGTAACTGGTACCGACAGTTCAGGTATAAAATCTCTTCACTTTGTTCGTGCTCTCCGGTATTTTTATTTAAAATCATTGGTTTGAGCTAAGTACTGATGGCTTTTTGAAAATCCTGAGTTAAACTACACTTTTTTTAATTAAAAGACTGCAAATTAGCTTGTGCCTTTTAAATCAAAAAAATATGATTTGAGTTTATATGCCTATTTCTATGGGGACTTTTCCTATAATATCTGTAGAAATAAAGATTTGGTATGTAAAGCCCATGCTATTTCAAGAAGAAAACATACCAACATGTAAATATTATTTAATTCTTTAAATAAAGAGAGAGGGAATGTACACTGAGGTCGGAGGTTGTGAAAAAAATAGTATCTTTTGTAGTAGCAACAATAGGGGCTAGTAGAACAAACATATACACAACAAAGTAAAGCATATGTATTTGTAGTATGTGTTCATATGATAGAATATAATCACAAACAGTTATGTCTAGAATAATCTGTGCATCGATATAGAATTTATTTCCAGTATATTAGTATGTTTAGCTAACCATTTGCTGGTGTATTTGGTTAACCAGTTTGTTATGTTTATGACCACCAATTGAATGTAAAACTTGTTTCGGCTAAAATAAACAGAGCCTAAAACTAAGAGTTCTTGATTATGAATAGTAATTTAGTTTATCATGTAATAAATATATCATAATATAGTAGACAAACTTTAATTAATCTCGCTGGCATTGAGCGTTTTGCTGCTAAGATTACTCTTAAGCACGAGAGAGTATCAATGTCGATAAATAATGCACTTAATATAAAAGCAAGAGCGATATATTATTTGTTAATCAAAAGCTTTCAGGAGTTTATTACTATATTTCTTAGAAGTTTTTGGAAGTTAGAAAGTTCTCTTTGCGTGTGTTAGAAAAAGTGTAACCAAACAACTGCTGTTACTAGTTTCCTAGTATCCAATAGCATGAAAATATATCTACAGCAAAGCAGCTTTCTAATCCTTTCTGATTTCTAAAGCTATGTAAAATCACAAAAGGAAAAGTAAGATAGCCAGGGAGGTGAACAAAAAGAGTCAAGAAGAAGAGTTAAAGAATGATTTTGGAATTTAAAGAATTAAAAAAATCATTGTGTCTATTTCATGAAATTTTGAAATTTGCTAATGAGCAGAATGGAACTTTTCATACATCGGTCTACACCTAACTTCACTGACTCTAAACGCATCTATATTTGTAACTATGTCATTGATTAGTAATACGAGAAGTAGAGATAACTTATTTAATCATTTGGCACTTCACTTCTTCTAAAGAACTTTGGTGCAACGGTAACCGCCAGATGACTTCTACTTATTATTGGTGGTTAAATATATGCTGACTACGGTACAAGGAAGTAATTTTAATAATGTGAATACTAGCCACGAAACCACTCAAATCAAGCTGAATATAAGACGGACTCCTATAATTTGTTTACCATAGCAATTTTATTTAGCTTTTCTATTTAATTGCCTAGAAAAAAATATCATAAAATCATAAATAATAAAACCAGACAATTGAAAAAAAATGTATGCACTCACTGAAAAACAATTAAGATACTAAGTCATATATTCACTTAACAGTTGTAGACATATTCACAAAATTTGTTTGATAAATCAATTTTTGTAGACATCGGAAAATTATAAAGATACATGCAATTATTCTATAAATTTACAAATTTGTCCACACTTTTTCTCAAAAAGCAGTCTGTTTTGAATAATTGTATAAATGTCAACAATTGATCCTTAAATAATGGTGTGTATATTAGCAATATTTTGAATAATTACATACATTTCTTTCTAATGTATGTTTATTCAAAGAAATTTTGTTATCACATATCAATACAATAAAGTATAGAACTTTCATTTGATTCAATCATCACATCCTCCTTTGTCACTCACACTTTGTTTCAACTTGTGCAAAAAAATTCAAATAACAAATCTGTCTCAAGTTTCAATGGACAACAACTCATAATCTATGCTCAAATTATATTCATATGCTATAAACTTGCTATAATTCACAAGAACATCACATTTTTGTTCGAATTAATTAGACAAGTACTTTTATCTATGGTCAGGTATATGAATGTGATCCCTTAGTCCATTGAAATTAGCCAGATCCTTAGAAAGGTCATTCGCATACCTTGAAAACATTTAACTTACCAGCATTCAGTTAGCTTTCATCGATATTTAGATTCATATTTATCAACCTTTGTGTATGTTATTATACAAAATGTTGCCATTGTTAGCTTGCTAACAAATTTTTGCGGGCTAAATCATTCATTATTGCATCAAACCATTTTTTTACATAGTTTTTTGATGTGAGAAATCTATATTAGATAAATATTATCATTGGAGTTACATGGAAAAGTGACGCACAGTTTAGTCGGAAAACATGAGCTGGATCTACTTGTACTTTTGTGGCAAACGATTTTAAAAAAAATGGTTGAATCATAAAAAATGATATGAAAGAGTGCAAGATCGCCGATTTTGTATGTCACAAAAGAACACTTTATCTGTTCGCTTCTGTTTGGTAACCAGGTACATATCTAGACAGATAACTAAGTATTTTATGACATTTAATTATTTCATTCTTTGGTTCGTCATTTAGAAATAACATCTCTGCTAAAACATTCAATTTTGGAAAAAGGGTGGAGCAAGTAAAAAAACAATGTCCGAAGATTAGAATTTTGGGAAAATTGTCAGAAAGCGCCAATGTGATGTACCGTTTTTAATCTACTTGGTATGAGCTGTTTATATTTTGTGCTAATATTTCTACAATTATTATGATCGTTTAGGTGTTGTTGCGGGGAACTAGCTGCTAGCCTGCTATCATTAAAGCTGTAGATGTGTATAACTGTCAGGTAACCTATACATATCAGTTTTTGATGTATGTTTGCATTAGTTAATACATGTTTCAGTCTTGTTGATAGTTAATCACGTTATGACCTTTAATTATTTGGTCATTTAACATTATAGTTTGGAATATTTATTTCCATTATTTGGTCATTTAACATTATGGTCTTTGATTACCCTTATAATTGGCATGACTGTAGATTTCTGGTTTCCAGTACTCATTTGGTTTCTGCCTATGCTTTCAATGCAATGGAGCATATGAGTTTAATACTTCCGTTCAGCTCTGGTAAAATTTGATAATGTACTACACTCTAAGCTACTTCAATGTTACGTCTTCACTCTAAGCTACTTCAATGTTACGTCTTCACTCTATAGTTTCTACTGTGAAAAACTATAGAAAATTTTCTATCGACAAAACATAGTTCGGTAGTCACCTTATTGGATTCAAACTTTTTGTGGGGGCGACTGAAATTCTCTAAAAGTGGTATTCCTGAATGAAAAACATTTTTATTTATTAGAATTATAGCAGGCATAATAGTGGAACAATAGATTTGATTTTGTGGAATAGTTGCTCTAGTAGTAATAACATTGATAAAGATATTTGACTTGCGAATTTCTTCCAGCAAATTTGACTAAATCAAACCATTTACTAAAAGATACTTACTTCAGCGAGTGCTTTCTTTCTAGTCGATCTTAGAAGAAATTTCTTGTATCCAGCTTCTAATATTTTCAGTGGTTTAATTCAAATAGTCCAAATCTATGAGATTGAAACTATAAACATCAACAAAATTCTATATGCAAATTTGTTAAACTAAGCGAAAAACTTTAGAATATTTTTAAATGACATTATACCACGGTCATTATCTTGCATTGCTTTAGTTTGATCGGTGCTCAGACTTATTAAATCCTCATTATCCTCTTCAGTTCTGGGAGAGCTCTGATTTGAACGTTTTTTTAAACTTATCTATGATTTTTTAAACATTTTAGAAATGTACTTTTAAGTTGATAATTTTAATGATTCAAGCTTGATGGTAATCCATTTAATATAAAAAAATTGAGTTTTTGAGATACTTAAAAGTTAATTAAAAAAAATTCTCCATAAAAAAGTAAATATTTTAAAAGGATAACATGAATCTTGTAGCATTCTTCCATTTAACAATCAATGGAACTTGATAAAATACTACAAACATAAGTCCATGATTTTTCATATTGGGATTTGTCAAAATCTTCATAAATTGTTCTGACCTTATGTTGTCATATTACAAGATAAAAACTTCAGTTAGAGAACAAACAAACCATTGTAGATAGTTCAAATATTTCTGTTTCTCGAACTGAAAAAACCAGCTACATTTTCTCTATCTATTTTCATAGCGAACATATCCCATGTTTTGACGTAACGGTGGCAGTCAAAATGTATTTTATTTCTGTAAGGATTTCTAGTATTGGAAAATATTTCTTTTGTCCTATATAATGGCTATGCTAATGTTCATGCTAGCATATTCTGTTTTACTATTTTTCATTTTAACGTCTGTTGTTTCTGTTTTCATGTTTTCACTAATATCCACTAGCTAAATCAGTTCACTTTATTCCCTCTTTTTGCCTTGCTAATTTAAGCTAGAATTGTATACGTATAGAATTAATGCTTGAAGTGTTTTTAAAGCTATAGAATTGATCTGTACTCATTGTATTAGTTTCTTGAACGATATCTTGATTATTGTAGTACTAAAGGTTGAAAAGCTTGCTGTTTTTTATTTTCGTTTTAGTCGGTGTTGCAAATGGCAGATGTTGTTGTCTTGCATGATATTTTCAGTTTTGTACCTGCAATTGGAATGTTGTTTAGTTATTACTTTTATTTGTAGCTCACATGCGTTGTTTTTGCCAAAGTTTCAGTCAAAATGGATAAATGGGTTGGGTTGGTTTTACCCGTTAAACTATGGGTTGGGTTGGGTATTTACCCATTAGAAAATGGATTAAATGGTTGGGTAATTTTTTCGTTAAATGGGTTGGGTAAAATTTTAACTCAACCCATTTATATCCAGCCTAACCCATTTGACACCCCTAGTTGTTAGGCTGGTTTGAACTAATACCAATTACCAAAATCGTATTGTAGACTCGTATGATTCTTTTTGTTTCATGGATCCTTGAAATTCAACTGTTCATTTGCTGTACTTTTTAACAAATGAAAATGAAAAAAAAAAAGGAAAATAGAGTGGAGATTTGGTTGGATAAGAAAATTTAAAGCAAGTGCATCACACCCAATTTTGTCATGCCTTTAGATGAGTTGTTGCGGACAAATTTAATGCCTTTTTAGCTGCGACAGGACTGTGAAAATGGAAATGGGCAAATTCATTTGGAAAGGCCAGGAAAACTCATATTCGTTTGAGGGCGTGGAAGAGGTCCGACCATACCATGAACCAACCTACAGCCACATTTGTCCTCTTAAGGAGATGGATTTTACCATTCATACCACAGGTGACTCTTGACAATAATATTAGCAGAATTAGCAAAATAAAAGAGATATGATGTCCAACTACCAAAGACGGAAATAAATAGAATTCATTCCCTTCAATATAAATCTCAATTATAAAACATGCTACAGGCATCATTCCCTCATATCCACTTCTTTTCTACTTAAATTTAATTAAATCAGATTCGTAATGTACAGAGAGATGAAGAAAACAATCTGTTGCTGCATGTCGTGCATATTCTCATGCGGCGGATATGATGTCATTCGCATCTTTTATGCAAACGGCCATCTGGAGGAGCTCTCTGGCCCTGCAACTGCAGGTGACGTCATGAAAGCATGTCCCAACCACGTACTTAAGACGCAGCCTGCTTCTGGGGGCAGCGGATGCGTGTTGATTCTTCCTTCTGATGCAGTGCTGCAGAGAGGCAAAATACACTTCCTGGTCCTGGTCCGAATTAGTTCAACTGCATGTAGTAAAGAGGAGCAGCCGAAGAGGAATGGTAGGAGGGTAGAGGAATTAGTGAATAGAAAGGGAGGTAGCAAACATGATGTAGAGATTGCTATCGAGGTTTTTTGAATTGTTAAGTTACTTTTGAGGGTTGGAATTAAACGGTAGCTTAAAATATTTGAATCTTTGAATGCTATGTTTTCTTTCGAAACAAAATCAACATGAAGAGATGATAGTGTTCTCAGAACATGCATTAATCATTATAAACTACCACATTCAAAATGATATCAGTTGAAATTGAATTGCAAAAGCCTACGGATGAATTGTTGAGATAAAGCACTATGAAAGTAAAACTGTTTTGAGAAGAACTTCTAAACCACTCCTAATCAAAGTCGATACCAAAAAAAACATTTGCAATTTACCTTCCAGAAAGCATCCTTGGTGTGAGCAGCAACACCATCTTCAAGGGACTTTTTGTATCGAGCATGATAACCTTTCCTCACTAAAAGAAGTTCATCCGAGCTCTTAGTGCAATCTATCTCAATAAATTTCCAGTCAGCAGCATGCCATTTTTTGGTAGACTCAAATGTTAGCAAGACATTCCTTTCTGCAGGATCCAACGTTCAAAGCAGTACCACTCTCGATAGACAAAATCATACATGCAGGTTAAAACGCCGTAAACGTGAAAAGTTGGGAACGATTTGGTGGTTGAATAATTTTCCAGCACTCTTTGTACTTAAACTGAAAGAGTTCTCAACTCGTCAATTCATTGAATAGACTCTCTTTCTCATGGCGTCCTCTTCCTGCCAAAACCATACTCCCACCTTCCCCAATCCCATCCCTGAACCCTCTCCTGTCACATCCCAACCCTTCACCCTACCGCTGTCCTTAACCCTCCGCCAATCCCTCCAGTTCCGGACCCTCCTCCCATCAATCCGTCCCCACCTCTCCCCTCAGTTCTGGGACCAAAACCCATGTTCAACTCTCTCTTCGCGAACAGGCCTCGAAATGTTGGATCTTTCCAGCCATCTGACATTCCCCTCGTCTTCAACAATGGAGCAATGGTGCCTTCGGAAGCCATAGTAAAAGCGGGGGAAGAAAATTGGAAGCAGACGATAGTTGGGTTTTTTCTTGATCAGCCACTACCGTATTCCACTGTTATCAACACTCTCAAAAATAGATGGAGGCTTAAAGGTAGAGTTCGTGTTCAAACAAATGGCTTCTTGTTCCTATTCACTCTGTCCTCAGATGAAGATAGAGGGAAAATTCTTGCTTCCGATCCGGTTGTAATGAGGAACAAGTTGTTTATTCTGAAGGGTTGGGATCCATCCATAGGAAATAGTATCAGCATGATCAAGGCAGTCCCGGTATGGATAAAAATATACAACATTCCTATGTATACGTGGTCCCTTCCTGGTGTTGGTTGGCTAGCTTCTAGAATTGGAAAATTCCTCTGTATGGATGAATCCACTGAAAGGATGGAAAGACTGGATTACGCTAAGTGTCTAGTTGAGATAACAGCGAAATCTGAATTGCCGGAGGACTTTCCAGTTGAATTGCCGGATGGTAGCATACAATATGTAATAGTTCAATATCCTTGGCTACCTGAAGTTTGTTGTCTGTGTAACTGTTTTGGGCACACTAAAGCTGACTGTGGAAAATCCCCTATGGAAAAGATAAATGAGGAACATCAGGAGCAGGAAAAACAAATGGAAGTGCAAGTCAAAGAAGGGAAAAACCTGGTGGTGGCTAGAGAAAACAATGTTATAAAATATGTCCCTCCTTTGCAAAAAAAACCGCAAACATGGTCAATGGTTAAGGGTAATAATTCGAGAAGAACGGGAAAACAAATTTCGAACAGTGGAAGGAGAGTGACTGAAAAATCTAATGCGTCAACTTCGAGAGCACGAGGCTTCAAAGATAGCAACAATTTGTCTGGAAAGTTTAAAGGATTGTTGGGTAACAATTTGAATGCACAATCAGGTGCTACTGTCACTGATAGTGTTGTAGTGAGTACAAATGGTTTTGCAATCAAAAACAGCTTTGACGTGTTAGTGGAAATTAATGAAAATGAACAGATGGTTGAGGAAATTGAGGAAGGGGAAATAAATGAAGAGAAAAACAAAGAGTTAATAGAGGAAGATTTTGTAATACCGGAGGTAGACCTATCAGAATTCCAATATGATATGCATGCGCTTGTGCAAGTGCATGAATCCACTTTACCTTTCTTACCTTCATTTACTCCACCCACCTCCTCATCAATTCCCCCCCCCCCCCATGTTATCACCAGCCATTGCTTTGATTCGGTGACACCCTCTCATGAGCTTTTTTTTTGCCGATTCACTACAATGTGACATTATTAATTTGTGCGTTACCAATGCAAACTCTTCATCCAAAGAACAGTTCCAACAACCAAGTATTAATGACCAAATTTCCTCTTGCACAACAGTTAGCAACCCTGTTCTGACCATACCTATTCTACCCTTTAAGCCATGCAGTCCTGTCATAAGCCATAACATGGCTTCGGCATGCAATATTTCTCCTAAATCTGTTGGCCCCTTAAACGTCACCACCCCCTCGTCTTCCATCACCTCGATGGTTGTGCCTCCTAAACCACCGTATTCCTTTAATGGCAAAATCCCAGGTTGGCCACCTCCTCATCCTTATTCTTCTTCTTCTATTATTTCATCTTCTTCTAAATCTCCAAGCATTATGGTTCCCCCTAAAACCATCACCACTAAACTTCAATCTCCTCGAACGAGGAGTATGTCATTAGTCGATTCGCTCTCGAATAGTTTAATTAATGAGTAAGAACCTCGCAGTATGGAATATCCGGGGAGCTCATAAGCCCCTTAAACTAGATCAAGTTCGTAACATAATTAATCAGTATGACATCAACTTGTGTGCAATCCTAGAAACAAAGTTAGACCTTCTTCTCACTATCTCCTCTGCCTCATATATTAACCCCTCCTGGATTCTCTCTCATAACCTTGATCAAGCTGAATACGACCGTATCTTTGTCCTTCACAATCCTTCTATCTTCTCCCTTCGCCTTAATATGGCAACTCGTCAACTAATGCACTTCCACGTTACAACTCTATCAAGCAACACTACCTTCTACTTAACTGTGATATACGCTGAGAATAGTCTAAATGCAAGACAACCCCTCCTTAACCTGCTACCGGCTTTTCGTCAAGACACCCATCCCTGGATTGCTTTAGGAGGTTTTAATTGTTGTTTACGCTTGGACGATAAGCATGGGGGTATCCCGCTAACTTTGAATGAAATTGAGCCTCTCAATACGGCCATTGCTGATTCTGATCTCATCTCTGTTAATAAATCGGGCGCTCAGTTCTCGTGGAATAACTGTAGTAGAAGTGGCGTTCGTACGTTCACGAACATTGGCCATACCTTTTGCAACTATAAAGCCCTATCCTTTTGGCCTTCCATCCATGCTTACCTTCCGAACCCTATACTTTCCGACCACTCACCAATTATTCTATCTTTCGGACTGCCTTTGAGGAGAGAGCATCGAAGTTTTAAATTTTTTAACTCATGGATCGATGATCCTGAGTTCTATTCAAAACTTGTCACTTCCTGGTCTCCTCATTTCTCTGGTAATCATATGTTTGTTTTGTGCAGGAAACTCAAAGAAACGAAATCAGTTCTAAGGCTTTGGGCTGGTGCGAAGTTTGGCAACTGCTCTAAATTATCCGATCAACTCAATGTCTTATTGAACCAGGCGCAAAATAACATGCTTAATAATCTGGATGACTCTACCTTAGCACAGGAGGAAAATAGATTGTTTGGTGAACTAAATGATGCGCTAGCTATTGAGGCAAGTATGAAAAAGCAGCAATCAAACATCAAGTGGAAACATGAAGGAGATAGAAATACCAAGTTTTTCCATGCTGCTGTAAAAGTGAAGCAAAATAAGGAACAAATCTATAACATTACTGACGAAACAAGTAACTTCTTTGATACAACGGAAACGGTTGATGCTGCTATACTGAAATACTTCTCTGACCTGCTCGACAATAGCTCTAACTTTTGCCCCGACTTAAATCTCGTTGATAGTGTCAATCTTCCATTCTTAACTTCTACTCAGTCGAATCTTCTTGTTGCTAGAGTAACCGACAACGAGATTAAGGATGCTCTTTTCTCCATGAACAGGAAATCTAGCGGTGGGCCGGATGGATTTAATGTCAATTTCTTTGTTGATTCTTGGGAAATCATTTCATCTGATTTTATCAAAGCCATCCACAATTTTTTTGACAAATTTAAATTACTTTCCGAAGTTAATGCAACAAATCTTGTGCTAATTCCCAAAAGCAATCATCCCACGTCCGTAGCATCCTTTCGTCCCATATCTTGCTGCAATGTCACTTATAAATGCATTTCAAAAATTTTATCCAATAGACTCCTCAATGTCCTACCCTCTCTTATTTCTAGCAATCAGTCTGCTTTCCTCCCTCAAAGAAATATTCTTGAAAATGTTTTACTAACCCATGAGTTGATAAAAGGATATTCTTGTGTAAATGCCACACCGGCGGCTTTGCTGAAATTGGATTTGAGTAAAGCATATGACAGTCTACACTGGACAACCATTGTGTGAATTCTTGCTAGAATGAACTTTCCAAAGGTTTTTGTTGCTTGGGTATATTCTTGCATTTCGACTCCTTCCTTCTCTCTTGTGTACAATGGTAAAAACTCGGGGTACTTCAAAAGCAATCAAGGTTTACGATAAGGGGATCCAATATCTTCATACTTATTTATAATTGTTATGGATGTTCTCACTTCGATGTTTAAAGACAAATTTGACCATGGAATAATCCGCTATCACCCGAAATGCAAGCACAATGCTATTTCGACTCTCTTATTCGCAGATGACATTATGGTTTTCAGTAAACCTGAGGACAATTCGCTGAATGCAATCCTTGATACTCTTTTGAGTTTCTACAATATGACGGGACTAAAACTTAATGTTCAAAAATCTCAAGTCATGTTTGCAGGAATTGATGTCGACCATACTAACAGGTTATATTCTTTACTTCATATGCAACCTCTCCTGAAGGGATCAATTTATCTTAGTTTGCCATTATGCACGTCTAGAATCACAAAAGCGAACTGTTTGCAGCTGTACGGCAAAATAACAGAATCATTAAGAAACTGGGCGAATAAATTCTTGTCACAAGTTGGCCGGCTCATGCTGGTTCAAAGTATTGGTTTTTCTCTAACTGTCTACTGGGCTAGGGCATTTGTTCTTCCCAAAAAGCTTATGAAGATGATCACTACGGCTATGCTACGTTTCATTCGGACTGGAAGTGTCCATGGTAGGAAACCTATTCCATGTTCGTTTCATAAAATGCTACTTCCGAACAGCAAAGCGGGTCTAGGCCTTTATTCTATTCAGCAATGGAATCATGCGGCGATGAGTGCGCACTTTAATAATTTCATTAATCGTGAAGACAGCTTATGGGTGAAGTGGAACTGGAAATACAATGTAAGAAACGGTAAATTCTGGATCATGGAAACCTCGAAGTCTTGCAGTTGGGCGTGGAGGTGTATGTTGGCTTTACGTCCAAGGTTTTTGCCTTTTATTCAGTACAATATTTCTTGCGGATGCCGTGTCTCTTTCTGGGATGAACCGTGGATAGAAAAGGGTGTTATTTAGTCGAAGGAGGTCGCATACACTTCTCTTACACAACTTGGTTTTAATCGTAATGCAAATGTGTCCGGATTTCTGGTGAATGGTAAGGTTTCCCTGCCTTTCTTCTCTAATGCTTTATTTAGAGTTGTTTGCAATAAATATCTCCCCTCCTTTTCGTATTCGAATGCTTTCAAAATTGGATGGAATGATGTTGCCCACAGCATAAAACATGTATACTTACTGTTGATCGGATTTAATTCCATGCCTTCATGCCAATGGCATAGTATAATTTGGAGAAAATACGCGGTGCCGCGGAAAAATTTCATGCTCTGGAAAACGGTACATAATGCATTACTCACTAAAAGCAAGCTTAGAGAGATGGGGATGTCCGTTCATAATGCTTGTCTGCTGTGCAATAATAGCGATGAGACTGCTGCTCATTTATTTTTTGAATGCAACTTCTCTTATTTGCTTTGGAATAATCTTTTGTTACTCTTCGGAATAACTGTCCGTCCTCTGATATCGGAAGAGCAATGGCATTTCATCAGACTGACAAATAGATGGAGAAAACAAATGCATGTTCTCTTCATTTTGTGCATCAAAAAACTTGTACGAATGATATGGGAAGAAAGGAACTTGCGTGCATTCAAGCCAGAGAGGAGGAATACTAATGAACTATGGACTGTTCTCAAGATTAGCATGCGCAGGGATTTAGTGTCTTCTATTTTTCATTTCAACACAGTATTTCAAGCCACTTGGTACGACTTGCTGTTGTAGTTTTTCCTTGTTTTTTGTGTGTGTTTGTTTGTCCAGTATTTTTGATTAGTACCTGGTGTCTGTGCGAGGTGCTCTTTGTACTTTTTGTTTTGTATGTTTCAATAAATGTGGTAGGGGTCCACTCAACCCCGCTTGCCTTGCAAAAAAAAAAAAAAAACTGAAAGAGTTCTTATGTACTTCCTATATACAGCAATTCCCCTATACAAAGTTTGTAAACTGGATATGATAACCGATTTCGGTATCATGATTATTAGCTAGGTATTAATCAAGTAATTTCTTATGGAAGCTATAAAACTTATTTTGCAAAAGAGAAATATACATGAAAAGAAAGGCGCTAAATGGCTTACACATGTTACTATTTGTAAAGAAATTGCTTCTACTCGGATATTATGATAACTTTAAATTTTCAAACCCCATTATTCTAACATATAATGTTTTTAAAGCACTTCTGATTTTGCATTTTCTTGACAAATGTGACAGATTTTATAACTATCAAATATTTGGCACTGAAACTTGCTAACATTCATACAATATGGGCATATAACCCAACTTAACTTTATCCTTGCATCTATTTTACATAATTTTGAATGTATGGTTCTGTAAACTAGTGACTAGTTAACAAATAACACAACATAATTTTGTCAAAGACTTTGTTACGATATCTTTGCTTATCACAATTTAAAACCCCTCTGTATCCATGATGACTAAAAGTTTTGAAGTAAAATCATTCCCACTGTCATGCATTACAAAAGTATCAATCAGTTGCTCAAAGCACAATTTTCCAAAAAGGTGCTGTTGACCATATGTAAAAACTAAAAAAAATGATAATAAATAAATAAATAAAAACACATCATACTTTTTCAAATTAAGTTTTGATTATTGTTCATAAAATTCACTGAACTGCAATCTCACCCTCAACGCATACAATCAGCTATCGCTTCATGTAGCATGCTTCGCTTCCTCCTTATATTATCATTTCCTTCTAAATCATAGCTCTGCCTACTTGTATATTACCTAATTCATATATTCAAAGACCTAACTATTTAATCATGAATCGAAGTCCCCCTTTATTCTTAATACATAATTCAAAGTTTTCTGCAGTAATTTAATCCATAATTCAGAGTTATCCTTAACTGTTTACTCCATGATTCAAGTTCCCAAACCCCTCAAATTTTCTGGTCCTCAAAATTGAAAATATTGAATCTAGAATAAGTGAAATTACATATGAAAAGGAGGAAAGGTAAATTCAGTAAGAACAAACCAGTATATCTTGGCATGTTTAAAGTGTAAAATTAAGCATTTGAGTCTTTCCTTCACCATTTTCCATTTGGCAATCCCATTTCTGAAGTGTGGTGCTAAGAGCATCTCCAACAGTTTTACGGGTCGTAATATTACGACCCGTAACATTCAGGGAAGATTCGTGAAAATACCCCAACAGTTGCGCGTCGATTTTATCGGCGCACCCTGATTTTATCGGCTCCCCAATTAAATCCGTATTAAATAATGTGGTAGAACATAATCAACATTAAAACATGCTGAAAGAATAACTAATGTGTGGTCTCAGCCATACATAGAGTAAAGGTATTGGTCCTCAGCGTAAAGATATGCGGTCCCCAGCCATTTACAAATATGCGTCATAGCATATTATGGTCCCAGTTATACACGTAGATAAAAATTATTGGTATACGGTGCCTTCTTTTCAGCTGCAAACCAGCTTTTGGTTTCATATTTTCTGCGAGCCCATTAAGTCGGCACGCGCACCGATTACGAATTCAAGATTGATACCTGAATTTTACTCTGAATATTCAGGGACCCAATATCTGTTGGGACCATTTTTCTCCATAAATTCAGT
This sequence comes from Allium sativum, assembly GCA_030737875.1. Classification (NCBI taxonomy): domain Eukaryota; kingdom Viridiplantae; phylum Streptophyta; class Magnoliopsida; order Asparagales; family Amaryllidaceae; genus Allium; species Allium sativum. The sequence continues at coordinate 748,532,302 of CM060920.1, read as the reverse complement.
ATTACGAGCATGAACCAACGGCTATTGGAGATGCTCTAAGGGCACCTCAATATGTTATTCCTAATACCGCGACTAAAAAATACCACAAGAATTACTATTACACTCTTCTTAATACCACAGACTTATAAAATATGGGCTACCACACTGTTTTACCTTATTTCTACTTCGCTCGATATTCGTTCGTCCTCATTTCTAAAACCGATCAATGAGTTAAACACTAAATCTATAACTGATCAATGAATTCGACGCTGCAATGCCGATGAATATACAAAAGCCGTGAATAAGGTTTGAATTAAGCAAACTAGAACAGAAAGTGAGAGATTAGGATGTTTAGATCACCAAACAATTGAGAGATTACCATATGAATTTTCCCGCGGGTGATGCGAAGAAGACAACGATTATGAGAGATTAGTGTTTGTAGATTAGCTTAGTACATGATTAGTTCAGAAAATAATGATTGAGTGAGAATCTAGAATGGAGAGGTAATGTGATATTAGGAAGCATACAAAATTTAATGAGTTTTATTTTTTTAATTGCGGTATTGGGAAGAACATATTGGGGTCCCCTTAGCACCACACTTTCTGAAAGAGATGCATTTTATCCTCAAATAATATGAATCAACTACGGTTGACAAACTAGTTGAAATCAAATAAATAAGAAAAAAATCACCCCAAAATCTCGAGTAATCTCCTTATCCAGCGCTTTCAGAAGATCCTCTCTAAAAGTATCAGAATAAGGCTGACGAATTTGGTTGCGTTGCGCAGTATTCTAATGCGCTAAGATGGATATGATCAATCCCACTTTTTCTCCCCATCATGTAAAAGTCATGAATCAACAATCAAAACCGGCTTACAAAAATCTCAATGAAATCGGATCGTAATGAATACCTGCAAAGCCTTGCATAGCTCGTCGGCTCTTCAAATGGAGATGGGGATAGATCTGAGGTGTATTTGTTTTGGGACGGGCATTTTTTTGGGTAGCTAAGGCGTGAAATTGATTCGGGCAATGGTATGGCTTTCGTGAAATTTCTTCGTCAATATTGGCATGGTCAATGCCCATTCCAAATCTACCACGGCCAAAAACCACACTAATTCATTTTTCCATGGTTAGAAGCCATTCCAAAATTGCCACGGCTTTAGACTGTGGCAATTCTTCTGCATTTGGGTGTGACAAAATTAACAATATGGTGTAGTGTCTGCTATCACTGTAGGAAACATTGCCTGAGTCGCTGTCTGGGCAGTACTTCCTTAGCCCTTATTGTCCCAGTCGATCGTAGGACATAAGGGGGAAGCACAAAAGCGTAAGAGGTTTCAGGAACATTACACTCTCTTGAGGGAGAAATCCGGTTCGGTGAGGGAATTTCTGGTTCGGCATTGTTTGGTTTGACATGTTCGAATCTAGCATGTTCGGCATGACATGTTGGAAGCAAACGAACCGGAGCTCTTGTATATTCTATGCCCTAGCATATTGTCGGTGTTACGCTGCTTCTCCACTCCTTCCCTATGAGGATGACGGTTTTGTGTGATGACTCAGGGGAGTAGGAGCCCTCTGTGTCATGAATTCATTCCAATGTATTGTCATCGTATTTATATCCTGCCTCAGTGTCATGTTTTCGTGCATTTGATTATTTAGCACAGTAGTTATCTCATTCAATTTTTCCACAAGCCCTATTAAGTCATCATGGGTCACGAACGCTAACGTTGGAGCTTGATCAGTTGGAGTGGTAGTTGTAGCAAGCACGCTCCCGATCCGGCTCAACATAGTCGAACCGGATTTTGGGTTAGCGACAGGTTGATTCATCTCTTCTTAAGAATGGCTGGAAGGCATGAAGGAGGCTGTTGCTCTCTTAGATACCATTTTTGCAAATGTTAATGGAACAAGGGTTTTCTCTTTATACTTGGTGATCCAAAAAGTAGATTAAAAAATCCTAAGCGCTGAGAATTCAAGATCTCTCAATGGAAAGTACTCGATCAAACACCCAAGAATTATGAAATAGAGAATAAAAGTGATGAAAATGCAACTAGCGACTGAAAATGAGGAACAATCACATATAAGAATTATTGTGGTTCGGCTATGGATTGCCTACATTACTTTATAACTTCTTTTCAATAAATACAAGAAATCGAGATTATAGTGTTTGAGAGGGTGAAATCTCGAGTACAAATTTTTTGCATTAAGTAAAATGCATAAAAGTAGCAAGAATATCCCTTTTTCATGCACAAGGGCCATTTATAGATGAAGTATGGATTCGGTTCGGCATAGAATGTGCACGGAAAAGTATGAGTGGTGGAGTGAGTTAAAAGAGTAGGCCAAGTCAGTGCCTACTACCAACCCGGTTCGACGTAATTCCGGTTCGGTATAACTGAACCAAATTGTTGTTAATCCAAAAAAGGCATCTCAATCTTCATCGAACCGGGTCTTAGCTGATCCGGATTTCCACCCTTCCACTTAGTCGATCCGAAAGAAGGTAGAACTGAATTTCATTGCTCCTCTTCTTCGTCGATCCAGAATAACGTCAAACCGGATTCTGACGTGAGTTTGAAGTTGTTTCCATGTCGGGATCGCTTTGAACATGAATCTCTGTACGCTTGACAACCTTGTTGAAAGGCATGCCAATAATTGTTATGATTGATGAAATTGTATTATTAATTATAATATATCCATGTCATTGTATTGTTGATTATCGAATGATATTGTTATTGGATGGTTATGTACCATTACTGAAATTGGAAACATAAAATATGCTGAAATGATATATACCTATTGTATTTATTATGAACTGAAATGGTATACACTTATTTAATTGAATTATTTAAATCAGGTTAAAGTTATTAATGAAATTTATTGAAATTTTATTTGAAAATCCAAATCCAGTTAAAAAAAATCTGGTTTTTAAACTTGTTTAAATTGAATTAGGAATTAAAATAGTTTTAAGTTAATTTGGAACCAGATATGAATTACTCTAGCTTAGATTTGAACCATAAATCTGCATAAAATAGAAATGAAATTCAAAGTTGTTTAAACGAATTTGAATTATGAATCTATTTATTCAAAATTTACAATCGATTTACCATCAAAATTTAATTTGCTTTAAAATGTGAAGTTTAAATGGTTTCTAATTAACATTTAAAACTTAAATTATTTTGAAATAATGTTACCAAATGGTTTAAATTAAATAATGATATTTGATGTTAGAAGAATATTTAAATCGAATATTTTTGAAGTTATATTATCTATATAACAAGTTTGTGAAGATGTTTATAAACAAACGAGATTTTTGAAATACTATTTAGAGAATGTAAACTACACTGAATTTGAAATAATTTCCAATGATAAACAATGTTAGAACTTACGAAGTACTTATAAGTGTTCGGGTAATAATATACTTTATACGTTTATAACAATACGTCTGACCCACAGTTGAAAAATGAGTTTTGATTCGAGGTCATTTAGAACGTAAGTATAATCCGCTGAGAATGTATCTCAATTTATTTAGTAATTTCGATAGGCTTTGAACCACTAACCTTGTTGTTGGGGGAAAACTCCCAATTTGACTTCATTTATTGGATATGATTGTTCGTATTGTTGAATCTTGAATTAATCATATTCCAAATAATTTATTTATGAATCCGAATATAAAAATATGGCATAAAATTGAATATATTCTAAAGATTTGGAATAAAATGGAACTCAACTTGAAAGGATTATCTTGGAAAAAAATATTAATTTGAATAACTAAATAATTAGATTTCACTTATTTTGACCATATAATTAGTACACCTTTATTTCTTCATTTGAATTTACTCATACAAGAATATATAATCCTAACTCGGTTGTTTTGATTTTCATTATGCTTGGTTCGTCTCGAGTTGTTTCATTTATCAATGGTACTCGTTACTTGAAGGCAATGGGTTTGAGGACTGTATTTGCTATTATTTTATTCTACTATAATATAGGTATGTTCTATTTAAGGTGTAACGCTTATTATGTTCTAACTGAAATCAAATGTATACCATTTACTGTTGAAATATCTATGTTATTATTATATTTTATCATTCCATTTTAAGATTCTGAGTATTGTTTAGTTACTCCTTTTCTTATTTTCTTTCTTGTACTAAACCCCATTAACAATTTATCACTTTGGAATGGTTTGAGTTGGACATGTGTAGTTTATTGTCGACTTAAATTGTCCTAAAAGGACGGATTGTTACACAACAAAAATATTTTATGCTATTGTAATGGTAGCAATTATGTATATTAATTAATATGAAATTCCATAAGTGGTGCATAAAAATACCCCTAAAATAGAAACGCAACACTCATGAAGCAACTGTAACGTATCTCTAGAAGAGATTTATAAAATATATCTAAATGATAAAAAAATTATCACTACAATACTACATAGGTAGACAATTAACAAAATAAGTAACTACTACACCCCAAGAATGGTATTTATGAAATATATCCAAAAGAGAAATTATAAACCTGTGTAGTAGTATACAGTCATTGCACATGAAATATTTTCAACTATGATACAGTACTTCAAGAAGTGATAAAGGAATAAATAACTCAAAGAATTTGTTAATCAAAACAAAATTATAGCTTTGTTAGAAAAATTAAATTTACCATCATCATGGAATTGTAGCTCCATTAGAAAGTTTTAAAAGTAAATAGTGATTTATAGTCTGTTATTTTTCAAAAATATAGAATTATTAAGTACTGTATCCATAACTATTCTTAAGGAAAAATATTTAGATATTCTTCTAAAGAGATAATCTACATTTCATGTCATAATTTTAATGAGAGTTGTAAATATGGTCTTGAGAAGTTCTATTGCTAATATAGTACCATATTTCTACAACAACTTAAGTATCTATAAGGCACTTTTATTTTTGTTGTGAAAATAACTCATTCAACGAACTCTTTGGAAGAATTACTATATATGATATGATTATGCATCCTTATCTGATATAATTATTAAGTATTCATAAAATGGTATTTGAAATATAACTAAAGAATAAACCTTAATAACTCAAAGTTATATATAGAATTTATCTGAATTCGAGGTTCAACATGGTTTCAAACAAAATGCCTTGAACATTATTATACATTCTTTAAGTATTCGCATTTATATCAGTTGATGGACAAAAAATTATTAGTTTGGATACTTATAGTGGTTTTTTTCCCTTCTAAAATCACTTTCTCAAAAGAGAAAGGATATAAAAATATATATTATATATGTAATACGTGGTTGCACATATGTATATTCATGTATGTAGATATCTAACTAACAATTTGAAATTTACTTAAAAAAGTAGATATGAGTATGCCGATCAAAGGGTCTAGTCTAGTCCACGTATCATAAAACATGGAACCGAATCCGATTACAATGAATCGAACCTAAGCTCGTCCCAAACTCTTAAGTTACTTCAAACCAACATTCAAGCCAATACATCAATTGTTTTGAACCCATCGATAAGATCCATATGCCTAGCTCACAATATTAATGTTAAAACCATGTTTTAAGTTTCAATTTTTGTAAAAAAAATTACATGCAAACAATGATAACTCATAAATTAGGCAATGACGTTGTAGTCAAGTTCATAACAAGAGTATGTAAAATATCTACATGTAAACAAACAAATGGTAAACAAATAACATACACACTCGTGTTTCCATATGATGGAAAACTAATGCTCGGGTCGGGCCATAGCTAGACCGAGTCTTGATTAAACTGCACAATATCCTAATAGTATCCGGATCGGGTATGGGTAAGGCTAGGGTAGTAAAAATGAAAAAAAAAACATATCTACATTAATACAGAAAGTTTAAACTGGACTTGGGCCTGTTAGTAGACCTAAATAGAAGCTCATTTTGTAGATTATTCATAGATATCATTTAGTTATTCAAATTTAGTCAACATGATTATTTACCTAAAGTTTTCTGCATATCCAAAAGATAAATGTAATAATTTAATTCCATTTGGTTAGATTAATAAATGAGAAGAAACTCTAAATGTAAATAATATAACTTGAATGCATTATCGACCAATAAAGGAATTATCCTTCTATGATTTATATGTATGATGTATTTTCTAATAGCAATACCACAATGTGTAAGGTTAAGAATACAAAGACAATAGTTTCTTAATGTGGTATGTTCGTCAATATTGAGGGAGAAGATAAAAGTGACAAAAGCTCATTTTGATTATCAATAATATATAATTGTTACATGCATAATTAAACAACATAATAAGTAACTTGAATGATTTATTGATAACATTCCTACAAACTTGCTTCGGCACTAGTTGAAATCCTTGGAGGATCAGAAATTATAAATGCATCCAAAGTGTGGAAGAGAAGTCAGTTTGAAATATTTTTGAAGCAAATAATAAAAATGACAAATAAAGTAGATGAATGCTTTTGAAGAAACACGTGCTTTAGTATATACCATTGACATGATTGTCAAACAAATGTAACATCCAATAATGTGGTGTTAATTAAAATAGTTATTTAGTTATATTCCAAAAAAGGAATTTCAGCCAACGATGGATTTTGACCGTTAAACTTGCACCATTGCGTCCATGATATAATTGTGGTCAACTTTCATGATTGGAACTTCACGAATGGAGTCCGTATGAAAAAGTTATGGATGGTAAATAAGTAAACAAAGAATATACATTTATGGTAATATATAATTACAATTTGTCACCCCGCCTCACGTAGGAGGTAGGCCGACCTGGGGGTCGACCGACAGTTGACTGCCCTCCAAGTCCAGGTTGATCCCGACTCTATGTGACGATTAGGGTTGTATACTATAAAACTTATTATCGGTGGACATATTTTCAAGATTTAAATCTAACGATACTGGGTCATTTCTACGCCTATAAATAAAGGGCTAGACCCCTACTCTTTTGCTCACATTTTCTAGAGGCTGCAGCAAAGCTCTTATATTCTCAATTCTCCAATCTCTTCTAAAACTCTAAAACATAAACATAAACAAATCAGATTTACGATGATTGGAGATATATAATTTAGATTATGCAAAAGGGTTGTTTTGCGAACACGTAATCTTTATTAATAGTTTTCCTACTCTTTTTCCATTTTTTCTTAGATCTACAAAATTTAACATGTATAAATGTGTCCTTTTTATATACATATTGTAGACCTGTAGAATTAGGAATTATAGGCCTAAAATATATACTCATATTTGGATTTGGAATGACTTTTAGGTGAGTGGGAAATATATTCATTGTTAAAAATATCATACTTGTTTTGTTTGTATTGAATCCGAATATATATGCCTAAAAGTATTAGATCTGTTAAGTTTATGTAAATTTGAGATTTGTATACATATGACTCTAATATGAATTTGTAGGCCTTTGGGTCATAATATTCTTATCTTGCCTACAATTCTTTAACATGTTTGTGGTTATCGTAAACACCCTAAATCTGGAAATCAGTCTCCAAACATTGTTAGATTTGTGAAGTTGTTATTCCAGGTTCATAGGATTTGGGAGTAAATATATAAATTGTGCATTTAGTTGCTTTAGAATTATAAACCTATTTGTTTTTCATATTGTTTGGGTTTTTACTTGACTATTGTAAATTATACGGATTTTTGCTCTTTTTAAATAAAAAAGCATTATTTGAAATCTATAAGAAATATAAATAAATCATATAGAAAGAGATGTGTAAATTCACGTATTTGGTGCGTAGCTTACATATGTAAATTCTTTTTTTGATATTTTGGGTAATTTATGGAAATTATCACAAATAACCTTTTTGAGATGTAAAATCTTGACTATTCAGAAACATGGAAAGGTTGTTCTGTCTATAACATGAACTGGAATATAAATTAATTAAAATAATATGAGACCTTCAGTTATAAAATAAAATTGAACTTCAAAATGTTTTTAGAAACTTTCTCTCGATTTGACTAAGGAAAATTGTTGTTCATTTTGGGGTATTTATTTCTTAAAATCATATGATTTGTTTGTTAGCTAGGTAAGAGGATAAATCCGTTTTGATTTTATTACGAATTTCTAGCTAAATTTTTATTCATGAATTCGTCCGCTTGTACGATGGTCGCAACTGTTCAAGGCAAATGAGTAGTGTTAGGGAAGATATTTTCCCGACCTAACAGACGGTGGATGTCGATACAAGTATTCAAAAGAAGTTAGGAAGGCAGTATGATTTTATTTTAATTTTGCCTATTTGAACCGGCTTGTTTGGATCTAGGTTCAGACCCGACCTCAAAAGGGGCAAGTGGCCAACGACTTCCTAGGTCTGGACCGACTGCTTTCCCCTATCGGGCGTGACCTGTGACGACCTTCCCGTGCCATCCGACATTTCCCTTGAATTGCGTTGTGCCAATGCTCGACTGGCACGAGATGATCGTCAAAAGAAAGGGTTTGAAACGATGAACTATCAAAGAACCTGTAGTATATCTCACAGCGCATGGAATAAAGTATAATAACATAACTTGATATAAAACAGGCGAGATAGTGCATGAGCTGAAAACTAAACTATAACCATTAGGGTAGTAGAATCCAAAATACAACTTCATATCCAATTATTACAACTTTGAAATACTGTCTCTAAAGGAAGTAAAATAGGTACGCTAATAATGCCCAAAGCAGTGGCCAGCAACAACGCAGAGAGAATATGTATATAGTACGTGGAAGCCTCCTGCTCATCTCTGTACAGCTACTCGTGCATAACCACCTAACCTGCCTCTACTCTACTCGTTTAGGAGCACCCAGAGTAATAAGAAGAGACATAAAACTCTTGGTCAGATTAATGTCTGGAATGAGCGATATCAGTAGAATAAAACAACAACGGTATAAGTAATCATACCTAACTTGGACCTGCAACCAAAGAGTTAGCACAACAAGATGTATAATACTCTATGGTAACACTAACATATAGTTTAAAATGGAAGTGTACGTGTCCTGGTGATAGCAAACATCAAACACAGCAATCATCCTCACATCTCTCACTCAGTGCGTAAAGCATATGATATCTACCACTTTGATCACTAGATCCATTGGGGCCATGACGGAGTCCAACTCCATGCAACTATCGCTAGGACCACTTTGCCCTTTGAGGCTATAACGGAGTCCCACTCCATACAACTATGTCTCGGACCCCAACGCACTGGTCCATAGTCAATAACCCTAACGAGTCAACCAGTCCACACAGCCCTGGCTCTAGTTCGTTTACATACCCCTTCTCTTAATGGTGAACCAAAGTTATAGATATCGATAACCCCTTTGCATACGTCCCGCAGCAAAGCCCAACTCCAGAAGTTAACTCGTTGGTTCCCATCTGGATCCTGAGCAATAACTTCTCATTTGGACTTCCTTTGCATCTCGGGTTTTGGTCGAATTGGGGTGGGTCTTCAGAAGAGTTGTCACGTAGAAGTAGTAGCACATATCCGGTTCGGTTTAGCTTCCTCCCCTCAATTCGGTTCGGTTACGTTGTCTCTATTCGGTTCGGTTCTCTTCTCTGTTCGTTCCTCCATCAGTTCGGTTCGGGTCCATCATTCTGGTTCGGCTTGGGTCCATCATTCCGGTTCAGTTCGGGTCCATCATTCCAGTTCGGTTCCCCTTATCCTCCTGTTTTCTCTGATCTGATCCCTATGCCAAGCTTCAGCCCGCTCCAATTCGATCTGAACCAGGCCTTCCTTATTGCCCTTGCATTTTGCATGCTTCTGAAGATGCCAAGTTCCAGTTTGGCTCGGCTAGCCGACCCGATCCCCCTATTTGATCCGATCCGGATCTCTGCAGCATTTCCAACAAGCTTGTTTCGTCCATTCTCGCCATACGACGACGTTTTCAACTATTCTAACTTTACTAAACAATCATAAAACACCCCAAACAACAGTAACAACATATAGGTTCAATCGAAAAGATCAAAACATCAATCACATAGGCTATTTTAGATCAAACACACCCAAATCCATGATTTTCCCCTTAATTCCCTGAATTCTGGGATTGGCAAACTTAATCCAAATTAACCCAAATTTTTATATGTGACATAAAAAATGATTCTAGAATTTATGCATATTTTTCCATATTTTTCTGAGTCATTAATTCGTTAATTATCACTAATCACCCCTAATTAGCCGTAAATAATGGATAAACATGCTAAACACTCACCTTAGCTAATAACTAATGATAGATCTGAAATTTTTACTGATTTGGCTCAGATTCCAATGTGTTGCAGCAGATCTATCTCAATTTTGATGTTAATCCGCCTTTATTTGATGTTGATTTGCGTAATTAGTGATTAGAAGGTGATTAGAGGGAGATTTAGAAGATGGAGGCCATTATTAGGGTTCAAGGAATGTTTGTAGCAGCTAGAAAAATGAAAGGGAATGTTTCTCCAAACCCTTTCATCCCTCCCATAACCCTAATCCCGAAATGGGTTATGGGCCTAGCTGCTAATCACCCTACTAAGCTCGATTAAGCTGTTTTCCATCTTCCAAACCTTACTTCAGCCATATCTCCCAAACGGTAAGTCCATTTGATTAATGTGACCACTGTACGGAATGGGAAACCATCATCTAAATCCAATGGAAGTGGTTTCAAGTCAAAAATCCTTACCAATCAAAAGTTATAGGCAAAACAAGATTCACTAAGGGCAAAACAGTCATTTAAAATTCAGCAAAAATCGTGAATATGGGAAATGACCCCAATAGTTGTTTCCCAAAGTTACACGACCATATGACTTCATATGAAAATGAAATAAATATTTTACGATCCTCCGCTACGTAGAATGTGGGTCGTTACATGACCCGAACTCGGCAAGCGATATATATATATCGCTCCCACGTCGATAGCTTCATTTCTTCATGCTCCTCCTTTTTTGCAGCCACCATACCCGTTTCACCGCTTCCCCAACCTCCAAACTCGAGCCTTTAACCTTCGTTTCACCTCCAATCACCATCAAAATTCTTGCTTTGTAAATTCGGTTCCTCCTATCCTCCAGATCTACACTTTTCCTCTCTGATTTTGCTGATTATTCATGGTGCCTCCTCGACTTTCCAATATTCTTGTGCATCACCCTAGTCTCATGCCTCAGGAGGCCATGTGGCTTAACCGCAATGAGAGGAAGATATCCACTTACTTGGAAACAACGAATTATGCGTTTTAGTAAGGGTGTCTGGTGAAATTTGCTGATTATCTCCTTTCCATCTTGAGGATTTGTTCGTCGCCGCAACCCTAGCATTGATCCTACAGCATGGCACTTTTGACCATGAGTGCAACCTGCACTGCATCCTTCTTTTTGATGCCTAGATGGCTGTTGATTTTGATGAGGGTGTCGGCTTGACTCGATCTGAGGTGAATGGAATCCACATCGATTTCAACAAGCAGGATTTGTTTAAGATTTTGGGTATTTCCGCAGTCAGAGCGGAATTGGATGATGCTGAGATGATTGACCCTCAAATCCTTTAGCGTATCTTTCTTGGAGCTGTCAATATCCGAAACAGCGAGAATTTGCAACCCACCGTCCGTCTCGTGGTCAACACCATTCAGCACAACATCATTCCCAAGATGGGAAGTCTTGAGCTGATTTATCCTTCGATGCGTAGAGCCTCCTATGTTATTATTGGAGGCCAAACCATGAATTGGGCTCGCGCGATGATGGTCCACTTCACCGAGCCTCCTGCCAGCAGCCCCGAGGACTCACTTTCCTAGCATCCATCTCATCCCCCGTGCCTTCCGACATTTTAGCATGGTTCTTAGAGGGGAATCCATAGTAAGAAGACCCCTCCTGCAATCGATCGTGCCACTCTTCATAGGATGGGAATTCAAATACCCGCAACTTCTATTCCCACTCCAGATCAGCAGCAGCAGCCAGCCGCAGCAGGTCAGGAGAATCCCGAGCAAGTCGCTCTCCACCAGATCTAGGCTGAACCCTATGAGGTCCGTAGGGAGCAGCGTTGACATGTGCAGAAGATTGGTTGCATTTCTTCCTTCCTACATTCCTAGCGAGGACATGGAAACGGATCGAGTTCTAGCCACGAAGTTCAGCCTTATCGTAGTCTATAGGCATTATCTTATGTACAGTTGTATCTTTCCCTTTCCAATATTTTTTTCCTTGTCACTTTTTAGTAGTGTGCTTGTACCTGTTAGTGTGTTGTCTTTGAAAATCGTACGATGATATAGTGAAATTTATATTTAGAAATATTATGTGCAATTCACGCTTATTTGTAATTAGAATCATAAATGAAATCTCATTTTTCCTTATTTAGCTAATGGTTATTTTAGAGATGAAAAGAATAGATTTTTGTAATAGACAAATTTTAGCGAAGGACAAGTTTTGCGTTGTTTGGTCTCAGGTGGTATTATTATTTTTCGTTTGTTTCTTTTAAGCTAAAATTTATTTTTGTTTTTGTGAGTGTGGTTTCGATTTTCGCACTTTTCTATGTAACTGACTTCTTTTTACGTTGAAACGTGACCTAAATCATTTAAGTTTCCACAAAATAGTTTTTGATTTTTTTTCTAAATGCTAATTTAAAAAATCTTTGTTTGGTTTTTAATCTTATTTACTTCTTTCCTTATTATTATGAATCCGATTTATGCAAAAATGCGGATTTGAATATTGTATCCACATGTTACCAAATCTTTGTTTTTTTATGAATCTTACAATGAAAGTAAAGCAGTACAAAAATTAAGCAAAAGACTCCAAAATTAACATGAATATTGAGAACCAAAAATTTATTTTTGTAGAGAATTTTGATTTTATAATGACATGAAAAGCGTAAGGAAGATTTTATGTGGTTGGTTTTGTGGTGCACTTGGGACGATGATACGTTAAAAGCATTAACAGTAACAAGGAAAAAGCTATTTAAGCATTAGAAGTGTTGTTTCCATACATTGTCGATGATGCATGTGAGTTATTATTTAACTCATTTTACATTTTAAGCCTCCTTTGCAGCCTGTAGTTGGAAATTTTAGGAGTACTTGAGGGCAACTGAGGTAAAATTCTACTATAGAATGGGAATTGAAATTCTTGTAAGCGGTAAGAAATTTGAACTTTCCGCTTTAATTTCCTTATTCCGGCGTAGTAGAACATTCGAGGAAGCGATTTAGATGTGTTGACGTGTTGGATGTTAGCTGGATAAAAAAACTTAGTTGCTTCACACTTCTATTCATAGTCGTGTGAGGGTTTTGGATGAAAAAGGTTTTCTCAGGTTACATTCATATACAATTGCCAATATATTTTAGGATGTTTGCATTATGTTTTCAAATGTGTTTCGAGACAAAATACATGCATATAGGAGGATCCGATTTAGAATCAATACGAATACATATTTTGTGATTGTGACTCATGATGTAGACTGTGCACATGCACACGCTTGGTTGAAAATTTGGATGTACACAAATAGGTTGTGTAGTATTGGATAATTAGGTACCGGCACTATGACTTAGTCATTAGTAAAATTTTGGGATGAAATTTATTTTAAGGAGGGAAAGAATGCAACACCCCAGAATTTGGCGTTAATTAAATTAGTTATTTATATTCCAAAAATGGAATTATAGCAACAATGGAATTTGACAACGAAACTTACACCATTGCGTTCAAGACGAAATTTTGGTTAACTTTCATGTTAGTAACTTCGCGAATGGAGTCCATGCGAAAAGGTTACAGATAATATACGAAAACGGACTGCAAATAAATAAACAATATATATTTATGGTAATATAAAATTACCATCTATCCGAGGGTCGATCAGCTGTCGACCGCCTTCTAAGTCCAGGTCGAGCCAGACTCTATGTGACGACAAGGGTTTTATATTATAGAACTTTTTATCGATGGATGGATTCTTCTAGAATTAAATCCAATGGTTCAGTGTCATTTCTATGCCTATAAATAAATGTCTAGACCCCACTCTTTTGCTCACATTTTTTGGAGGCATCAGCGAAGCTCTTCCAGATTCTCCAATCTCTTCTAATATTCTAAAATATAAACATAAACAAATCACATTTATGAGGATTGGAGATACATAATCCAGATTTATGCAAAAGGGTTATTCTGCGAACACGTAATCTTTATTAATAGTTTTCGTTTTGTTTTCCAATTTTTTCTTTGATCTACAAAATTTAACATATATACGTGTATCCTCTTTTATATGCATATTGTAGATCTATAGGATTTGGAATTATAGGCCTAATATATATATATATATATTCATATTTGGATTTGGAATGGCTTTCAGGTGAGTGGGAAGTATAGTTCATTGTTAAAAATATCATATTTGTTCTGTTTGTGTTAAATCTGAATTTGTATGCCTAAAAGTATCAGATGTGTTTAGTTTATGTAAATATGAGATTTGTATACATATGAATCTGATATGAATTTGTAGGCCTTTAGGTCATAATATTATTATCTTACCTATAATTCTTTAATATGTTTGTGGTTATTGTAAACACCCTAAATCTGGATATCAGCCCCTAAACGTTATTAGATTTGTGAAGTTGTCATTTCAGATTTATACAATTTAGGTGTAAATATATAAATTGTGCAGTTTGTTGCTTTAGAATTATAAATGTACTTGTTTTTGGTATTGTTTGGGCCTTTACTTGATTGTTGAAAATTAGTCCTTTTTGCTCTTTTTAAATAAAAAAGCATATTCGAAATCTGCAAAAAATATAAACAAATCATATAGGAAGAAATATGTAAATTCACGTATTTGATGCGTAGTTCACATCTTCTATTCCATATAAAATACTACCTATTGATTGTGATTTGAAATATGTCAACATTCCCTCTTTTAAAGAATTTGGGCAAATTTTACAATAATCATAGTACATAACCTTTTTAAAGAGATTTTGAATCCCAACAAGATTAAACACAAAAATGATTGTTCTAGCCATTATCTTGGACTAAATCATGAAATAAAAAACATAATAAGTAACTATGTAAATATCGCGCAATATATTTATATATATATAATTATTATTACTTTAGATGTCTGAACTTACGTGATTATGCTAAATATTAATAATAAACTTGTGTTGTGTGTTTGAATGTTGAATGGTTTCCACCTTTTTTAGGAATATATAGTACTAATTCTCATAATAAGTGGAAATGAATATTTGTAGCCGTTGTTAGCAATAAATATGGAGTTAATTGTAATAATTGAAAGGTTACAAATAAGTTGAATGAGAATTAATATTGTAACCATGAATGTTGTTGAGAAAAGGAATGAATATGTACAAATGGTTACAATTTAAATAGGAACAAATGCTATGACTCCAAGGAAATTAATATAATAAACTTATATATACATATATATAAATATACTTATATAACAATAAATAAAATTAAATGGCTACATTAATAATTGAGAGTTACAACAATTAGAATTAGAGTAATTAAATTGGACTGGTATAAATGGCATATAATAGGTTGACTGGTGGCTTATGAAATATGACCAATAGGGTCATTCACGACACATGACCGTTATAGTAATTAATTAAATAAAAAGGAATTTAATTGGAATTTAGGCATTAATAACCCTAGTAAATGCTAAGTCCAATAAGAAAATAAATAATATCCTAGAGAGTCGTAGGAAATCATCCTTACCTTATTCTAGTTTAATTCTATAAGCAATATTATTAATTAATGAGGATTGGACTTAGTAGGTTAATGGTGCGAGGTCGGTTACCTTATTCGACAGAAGTCTACACTTTGCACCGGTCGTATATAGATACAACTAATGCGAGGTATCATTCACCGTATGAACTCGTGACGATAATTAATCATGTGGCGTTAATTATCCTAAAGGTTTACTTCAATTGTTGAGGTATTAAGGAGCTACAAAGCCTACCTCCTTTTGAAATAAGAACCAAAAAGGAAATAATTTTTAGCGAAGCCTACTTTAGGATTAGAGGTATTAAGTAGTATCATCTGCCTATCGGGTATTAAGTGATTGGACTCCCCTTCTCTTAGGGATACACTCATAGAGTTCGCCCTTAAAAGGTATTAAGCGATCGAATAGCTTACCTTCCTAAAATAAGAAGTATTAAATGAGTAATTGGGTACGAGATTGGTGATCTCCACGATAGTCTGCTTACACTAAGTTGTAAGCAACTGGGTTAAAGTCCGCCTTCAGATAAGGTATTAAATGTCCATAGAACTGCCTATCTCCCGTGTCGTACTATGCAACTAGAGGATTATCCAAAAAGGTTAGCTAGATGGTTAGAAAGGGGTTCGCCGAGGATAAAGTAATCATGACATATAGTTGTCTATCTAGCCTGAAGGTAGTAAGTGACTGTTTGCTATCTCTTGCCTTATGTGGGGTTTGGAAATATACATGAATGGTAGAAGCCTTAAATTTGTAGGACTTTGTAGGCAGTGTCCTCTAATTTATATTAATAGGTAGTAAAACCACTAGTAAGGTATTAAGTGATCAATGTATCTGCCTTTATGGTATATTGTTAGTGTGGTCATAAGTGGATATATAGATATGACCCACTTCTAATTTTAATAGGGTATTGAATAGTTGGAGAGCCCGCCTTTTAGTTTGGTATTTGTTGGAATGGTGGTTTTAAAGGCTTCATATTTATGTGTAAAAGTTCTATCTTAGAATACAATAACGTTATCTCCGGAAAGGACTAAAATGGGTATTGTTGCTAATCGTCGTGCATAGTTACACAATTAGGTTAGAATCATTAGCCTTATTAGACATATGATTTTGGGTGAAACCAAACGGGTTGCATTTGTGTATTGTAGACAGTGTTATATATTTTCTATTCATTAGGACTTGTACTTATGAATCCCTCCTCATAACAACTCCCAGGTTTATCGCGGGATGACAGGTCTTCGTAAGTAGTCAAGCTTGATTTCTGTTTTTATTCTCTTATGCTCGATATTGATGTGGCAATTTACTTTCAAGGTAGCAGACTTAGTCGATACTTGTTATCTTGTCTTATTTCTGCTGTGAGTTAGTTTATTCTACTCTGATTTTGCTCATGCCCATTATTTTCAAGTACCATATTTATATTCTCCAAGCTTGAATGGGTTTGAGTTTCGATTATGTCAAAATCGGGCTCAAAAAAGAATAGAGTGTTACAATGACCCTAGAAGTTATTTAAGTGTCTAAAACATATTGAACATTGAGATTATTTATCTGAGCAAATCATGTATAGAGATAACAGAAAATAAAACATTGATGGTAAGTTTGTTAATATTAAAGCTCTTATGTCTAAGAATATAATAAAAACATGGAATTAGAAGAAAACAAGGCTGGACCTCATGAAATCTCCCATAAATGAATAATGTGGACATGTAGTCTGAAATATATAGTTATATGTATGTATGTGTGTATATATGTATGTATGTGCCTGTATCTATATATATAACACCCTAAAATTTTATTGCAACTTTGTTTAGAAAATTTTGATCGGATAGATTAAATATAATGTATGAAGAGGTTGATGTGAGATTTGTAATTAATTAGAGTTGACCTTAATTAATGAAACATTACAAAATAATAGAGAGAGGAATTATGGTAAAGGTATGATAGGAAATCAAGGTGACATACGTTGACACTGGATTTTCGTCAGTTAAGTGCAACACATAAGTTGTATGCAAATCACGAAATAAGTCATATAGAACAATCACAAAGCAATCATAGATCACAATCATAGAGTACAAAAAATTAAACGGAGACATAAGACTTTATACTGGTTCGAAAGACGCCGACCTACACCCACTTCGAGTAATATTTGTTTATACTGTTGGTTTCAAGTACAGTAAATTATTGTATGATTCTAGAGAATAGAAGATGAAGTTATGTCTAAGTTACAAATAGAGCTTTCGCGTGAAGAAGAGAAGATGGAAGAAGATCCCTTTTCTATGGTCCCTGGTGGTCTATTTATAGGCATGAGGAGAGGTCGGATCGATAGGAAAACAAATAGAGGAACAACCAAGGAGGTACGGCCTAGGATATAAAATGTGGCCAAGATTAGATCCCATATGAGGGCTCGGACCCGATCGCTCATGAGGGTTTGGTACCACTCCTAAGGGATGCACCTCGCAGGATCAATACCTATGGTAGGTCACTCTGTCTATTAGCTTTCACACACAATTTATGGTTCATCATTCTAATCTTCCGAGCTCAAATTTATTGACGGAATATTGATTAGTTGTTGAATTCTGAACTTCTGAGTATCAAATATGCACCGGCCCCATTCTTAGCCATATTTCCAGTCTAGTTCCGCTTTGTATTCCTACTGATCCCTATTTTGGATTCGTATCGATCCTATTATTATCCATATTTCAAGTTCAGTCCTGTTTTGAAGTCTTGTCGATCCCTATTTCTAACACATACAGATCCCGCACTTAGCCTAATTCTGAGTGTTTCTTTATATTGTTCCAAAGCAATATTCTAATAAATCCAATCAATTGCGGGTTTATGTGATCATTGTACTCGATTCGGAGCAATCAAAATGTCCAACTCTAAAGCGTAATAACCTTTTTAAAAGGTAGGTTATCACCTGGCCCCAAAACATTTCTTTCTGTGGAAGACGTATTTTGTATAAGTCTAGTATCTGCATTCTCTCTAGATTGATCCTGAGTTCCATGGTTTTTCTGAGAAATAATTGACGTGCATAATCTCACAAGATCGTTTAAGTATCTAATAGCCTTTCCGAACTAGTATTGATGTCTTTATCAAACTTTTTCCAATCTCCACAACCTTTTCGGGTTGATGTTGAGTGTCTGCAACCATGTTTGATCTATTCCATGCCAAGTATCGTCCACACTTAACAATCCAAGTCCTATATGCACCAACTGTGATTCGAGTCTTACCAGGATTTTATTTAAGCATAAGTCTTACTCGTTGCATTGTAACCTCACCAGGTTTTGGTCACGTATTAGCCATACATGATAATTTAGGATTTTGCCAGGATTCCATAAAGCATTAGCCATACTTAGCATTTCGAGTTTAGTTGATCACTGCCATGCATCAACCATACTTGACGGTCCATGGTTTGGTTAGGGTTCCAAGCTTCAGTCATACTTAACAACCTATTGTTTAAATCCCTGCTAAGTATTAGCCTTACTTGATAGTTCACTGTTTTTTCGTGTTCTACCAAGCATCAGCCATACTTGATAGTTTATAGCCTCTCAGGACACTTGCCAAGCATCATCCATACTCGATGATCCATAGCCTTGTCGAGCCCTTGTCGTGCATCATCTATACATGAAGATCTAGTTAATTAAAAGGATTTTATACTTGATGAGCATCAGTCATACTCACCAAGTGATTAAAGTTGTTTGAAATCGGATTTCACACCCGACGAACATCATCCATACTTATCGAGTGGTGTTATTAGAGTTATCTAATTGCATATTTCGCACCTAGCGAACAGCCATATACGCCACACAATCTTATTAAAGTAATAAGACACAAAATCCATGTCTGACCACATCAGGCATACATGCCAAATAGATGTATTAAAGCAAACAAAAGTAAACTTTACTGCAAAAAATATTGGTTATCATTTAGGGCTTACTTAGGGATCTCGCTGGTTCTCATACAAGAGTAAAAAACTTAGCATTTTATTACAACTTTATCGAAAAAAAGAGATAAAATCGATGGCTCATCATCATTCAAGAGCGTGCCCAGGGATCTCATTGAATCCCATGCGTGGGTTTAGGCGCCATTATTGTCTAATTCCAATCGTCAGTTGATGGCGATGCCCCCAATGCAAGTTAGGCTCTCCTATGTCCCTTGCAACTAATGGTTGCTTTTGTCCCTTTGTTTTAGTTTGATTCTAAACGTATTGTCATATTCTTCCATTCCTCACTTGTTGTTCGATGATGTCCCGCAAGTGTTTGCATTCATTTGTTTCATTCATTAGGCTCCGGTGCAGTTTGTCTTTTTCACCAGAAAGCAGTCCTAGATGTGCATGAAGACTAGCTCAGGACTCGCATTCACCTTCGTATACGAATCTTATTTTAGCCCATTTTTTATTCGAATTCTGTGGGCTGCATTGCCATCAGCCTTGCACTTTCCCTTATTGTTTATAGAATTGGACGATCCTCTGTCCTTGACATTGTTGACTTCAAAGCCTTCTATGTCTCCTCTTACATCTTCCTGCCGTATGAACCTATTGGCTTGAAAGTATAATTCTTTATGATCCCATAGGAGATCCCTTTCCAATGGTATCTTTAACCCTAGTTATCTAAAATGCGAGACTATAGCCATTAGAACTGTCGATGTGTTGGGTTGATCCAGTGAAACCACTGCAGCGTTAAAGCATTCCAAAAATCTTCATGGAGTCTCTCCGATGCTCTGCTTGATTGTTGTTAAATCCATTATATTATTGGGCCTAGCAATGTAGACCCGAAATTGTTCAACAAATTTTTCCACTGGTTGGTCCAGCTTCCAATTGAACCCAGTTCTAGTTGCCTAAACAACATAGTAGTTGTGCCTGATAAAATGAGAGGATGCACTTGGCTATGACATAGTTGGACTCCCTTAGTACTTACTTGTGGAGAATATATCATAGGACATGTTCGGTAGGATCCTTCCTGCCATCGTAAGCTTCCAAAAATGGAAAGTCGAAGTCAGGTGGATTCCGAGAGTTCTTGATAGCCTAAGAGAGTGGACTTAGATTAACATAACTTATGCCCGATCGCGATAGTCCATCTCTTGAAGCCCTTATGAACATGTACATGATTTGATTGTCATCATTGACCAGTTGACACCAATATCTGAGCCCTACACCTGCTACCCGAGTATTCTGAGCATCCATTCTAGAATTCATGCCTAAGTGCACCTGAATTCCTTCACCTATGCCCAAAGTTGTGAACTAGCATTGAATGTAAAGCCATCATGAAATCTAGCATCTACATGGGGTTGACCTCGCTTTCAAGAGACTGGTACCTATCCCCGAGGGGGTGTTCAATGCCAACTTCTCTAGTTATGGGGTATTTTCTCGTGGTTCTAAGTTGGGTTGACGAGTGATATTGGATTGGCTCCAGCAGTCTGATTCTAATTATCAAGTCTTCGTGACTATGTAGCTTGATCGAGGAACTTTGTCACCATTTCCTCTTGTCGCTTTAGAAAGTTCTCTTGATGCTCGAAGTGGTTTTTTTTAAGTTGTTGACCACCTCGTCCATATCCTCCCTACTCAAGTATAAGAAAGGATTTCTAGGAAATAAGCCTCTTAACTTTGATTCGTTGCGCCTATTGGTTGTTTTGTTTGTCTGCAGCTTTCTTCCTCACCGTTATTTTCTTAGATATCCTCTAGTTCAAGTAGAAATCCCTTACCTCACATGCCAAAATGTGGACATTGGATTTTGGTCAATCTAGTGCAATACCTAAGTCTTATGTATATTACGAAATAACTCAAAATAATCCTTGAGCAGTCATAGATCACAATCACATAGTATAGAAAAGTAAACGGAGACATAAGATTTTATAATGGTTCGGTAAACGTTGATCTACGTCCACTTCAAGTAATCTTTTCTTATACAGTCAGTTTCTAGCATAGTTAGTTGTTGCATAACCATAAAAAACAAAATATGAAGGTTTCTCTAAGTCCCTGCAGATATTTCGCATGGGGAAAAGAAGATGGAAAAAGATGAAAGATCCCTTTTATGAGGCCCCTGGAGTTCTACTTATAGGCAAGAGGAGATGTCGAATGTGTAATGGCCCGAAAATCCGGTCCAATTTGAGCTGAACAAATAACACAAGTCCAACCCCAAATTGCACTGGAAATTCAAGAAATTAATAGAAAGAAGATAAAGGGTGAGGATAGATAAGATAGAACTAATAGAATAGAAGAAGAAGAAGAACATCATCATTAGAGTGAACACGAACCTCACAGCGGAACGAATAAAATATAACATAATTTTTGAAATAAAACAATTATGTATACAATAGCACTTATCAGAGTACATCACTTACAACAACAGCGGAAATAATAATAGCTATAGAATCTTGAAGCCTCCTGCTCCAAGCTCCCCAAGTGTATCTGTAAATCCCGACTACTTGACTGCCCGTACAAATTTAGGCACCCAAGAGTTTAGGGAAACAAAACAAAATAAACTCCGGGTCAGTCATGGGACTGGTATGAGTAAAACAGTTAAAACAGTTATACAGGTATATGATATCTCATAAGACCACGCCATGAATACGGAACGGGTTTTCCCTTATGAGAATCCAACATCTTTGACAAGCAATATCATTCTGATATTATAATAATGTCTAAACACAAATAGATATCAATCTAGCAGAAACGCTTTCATCTCACGTTCTGCATACATAATATACAATCAAAATCGCAAGCACGTATTGGGTAATGGATTTCCAACTATGACAAGGTATGGAACCACCTTCCGATCAGTGTACTCTAGGAACGATACACTGGAGTTCAACAAGAACATCTTGCAACTCAGCCACACATGACCGACCACTCAATTCGCTTGAGTGTATCGAATGTACATCACCAACGGTTGGGATCAGCAACTGTTCCCATATATACATATGGGACAACATTGATAGATTTAAGAAGCAAATGAATATTCTCTAGATAGGTGATTATACACCCTACTTCGGTGTGACCGACTTAGCCATGCTGCCTGCCCGATTTCTGTCATTTACCGGATGTGAGGCTAGAAGCTACGCTTATCTTTTACACGCCACATCTTTATTCACTTAGAATGTCACATCGTCATACCCGCCAAATCATAAATTGACTTATCCAAAATACCACGGGTATAAAGCTAAGAGAAACGAATTCCTCCGCCACCAACGTAAATACGTTTGAAACGTTCAACTTACGTGATCCACCAGATATACTCCGTCAGACATCCTTCCATACAGGTCGTCCTGGGACTGGACAAACCGAAGGCACTATTCTATAAACAGGATAGCCCTTGCATAACTCCATCTTCAATTATCTTTGGCATATATGATTCGCAACGCTTATGCCAATACGGAGTGGTTCTTCGGATAATAATCCAACCGGTCTCTCCATATCAACAACGTTAAAATGGTCAAAAACTTCGATAGTCGATGAGTTAACTATCAAAGAAAAACAGGTGTGCAAACAACGATATTATTTCCAGACGATCAATCATCAATCATATATATATATATATATATATTCACATTTCCTTATTTTCTATGTTTAGAAAATATATGTTGTTAACACTGGAAAACATTTCCATTGTTTATTTACATATCACTATCATTTCACAACTATCAGTCCCTGACTATAAACTAGTAGGAGAACAATTCTCTAAGTATAAACCCCGAAGGCCGAAACGAACATCAGATCGATACTCAGAAAACTATTCAATTTAACTAATCTCTAGTCAGTTTCTAATCTTGTTTAACTCTATTTCGATTAACTCTAATTGAATAACTCTATTTGTTTAACTCTTTTTGATAACTACGTTTGATTAACTCCTTTTTATCTCGTAAATTTCCTTTTATAATCCTATTTAGTTTCAACTAAATATTCCTTTTATAAATTCTGTTTATTTACTAAATAAATATTCCTTTATTCTAATCTATTCGTTTTATCAACATTTCCCTTTTATTTACTTTCAAAATATTTCCTTTTATAAAATCTGTTGATTTTATAAAATCCCTTTATTTCAATATACATTGAAATAATTCTTTTTACATCCCAGGGTCTTTTATGATATTTAAAATAGCAAACCCTAATGATCGATATCGTTTAAACACACATAATCAAACAGATTATAATCACATCATATATTACAATATATGAACAGAACAGTATAATAAATATTGAGGAATCCAGTTGGATTCCTCCAACCTGTTTCCCTGCATCACAGATGTTAAACAACACATATATAAAATATTCTAATAAAACAGAATCAATATTCGATTAGCGATTTATATATATATCGTTATCTATGATTTCAGTCAATACACAAACAACTCAACCAACAGTTAACACACAGCAATCAATCATCATTTATCAGTTCTAAATATACGTTATAAAAATAGAACTGTTCAGAGTTTGTGAGTTTTACTCACATTGGACTATCATCGTTAATAACGATAAGTGTCGTTGATTCAGATGGACACTTTATTTTATCATAAATTGTAACGAGCTCCGATGGACTTCCAGTCGGTTCCATGTTGTAGTTGACATCCGTACGATCCCGACGGTTCTGACCGTTCGAAAAACTGACAACGTATGTGCGAGATATTTAATTTACAAGTTGAAACTTATATTTAAATAAATAAATGAACAAACTTGGCCTTTAAATGGTTTTGGGCCTCACCCCAATTTTCATTCCTCGACCCACTTAAATATCCAACCCGTTGAAAGTCCTTCTCCCCCAAATCACATTCTCACGCTCCAGAATAAACACCACACAGTATTTACCTTTTTCTTGCTTCTCGTTCTATTTGCTTCTTGTTCTCCCTTTGTAGGCCGCCGAACCCAACGCAAACCCCAACGTTCTCCTTCTCCTTTCCGACTCTTCCTCCTCCACGCCGTGAAGTCCATCTCGAAGCCACCTTCAACGTCGCGTCGTACTGGAGTCTCGCGCAAACCCGTAGAAGACATCGATATAATTATGTGTCGATTCCCACAAATTTACTTTTATAAGTGCCAAATCCCTTGCTGAATCCAAATCCAATAACCGAAATTTGAATCGCAGCTTAAAATTCCCGAAATGATGAACCCTAGCTTTCCCGAATGTACGCTGAAAATCGTCGAGCCCCTCAAGACTTGATCGCACCCTGCGAAACCCGTACGACAGAGAAGACCACCATCCCATGAGCTTGAATACATATGAATTTTGATTTATAGAATTTTATTTGGATTGATATAATTTTCTTTTATTCTCTCCTTTGCTATGTTTGTATTTGTAAGGAGAAATGGTTCGGTTTCTTCATTATAATTCTTAAGGAAGTGGCTGAAAAAAAATAGGAGACGTGTCCTGTTTGTGTTCACATTTTTAGATATTTTTGTTGATGATTTTTTTATATTTATTTTTAAGCTTACGTTATGTGTATTTATCTTCTAAAAATCGGTACGATCACATAAGGTACCTAAAAATCATGAAACTGAAAATGTAGCTACAGCTCGACATTACGGTCCCAACGAAACTGGCTTCGTCGAATTCCGACTCCGTATGCGCACACAACGTATTTTTAAAGGTAAAATTATCGACTGTATTTCACTCTAAAAATCCATACGGCCACATACGGACTTCAAAAATCACGGAAACTGAACTCTAGCAATAATCTGATATTACGGACCCAACAAAATTAGTTTCGTCGAATTCTGCGGTCGTATGCAAAACTGGCTATTTTTAAAGCCCTATATAGCCCTTTTAAATATATAAATATATAATTAAATATAATATTAATAAATTAATATTATCGTATATACTCACGGTGGAATACCATACAGCTCTACTGGGATTTATAACTTGATACTTCAAATCCTGATTAAATCAATATTCGATTTATAATGAAATCCCTTTTATAAATATAAATAAATCGTTATATATTATAAAGGAATTCCATAGCGACTTTTCTAAAATTTGATTTGGACATAAATCAAAATCTATATGACGAAATCTCGACTTTTCTCTTCCACTAGAAAAATATACTTTACCAGCTCCTAACGTTTCTTGTTTCATAGAAATCCGATTTAAAACGGCTTCTGTATATTCATTTAAAGTTCGAATCACCAAATCGCGAACTGCCGCGCCATTTCGAGCTAGATTATAATTAAATTATAATTATAACGTTATAACGTCGTCGATTCAATATATTTGTTATTCAAATTCAATTCTAAACTGAATTATATATATTGAATTCCCCGATTCGCACCATATCGCCATTTCAGCCAATTCTGATTATTTCAGGATTAAATATATTATTTAATCATTATTTTAATTAAATATTTACTCTTATTTAATTGAACGGCCATTAAATTTCTTGATTTACTATTTATATAATTAAATAAATTAATTATATAGTGCAGAAAATACGGGTCATTACATTCTTCCCCACTTAAAATAATTTCGTCCTCGAAATTGCTAAGGTAGGAAACAAACCCTATCGACCGGTTAGAACTTATTTGTTCACTTCTTAACTTCAGTTTTCTGAACCAATTTAATTTCAATTAAATTGTTAATTTATTCTGATCAACGAAAATTTTCAAAAATCCTGAAAATTTTCTAACGCCTTAACTTTTTGAAAAATTTCGCCATAACCTCCTTTGTACAGCCCTATCGGTAAAACCACAACTCGCCTCTCTAGGCCTTCTCCAACCCAAAAGAAAATCAAACAGCCAAGCGGCCTGCCAAATCGGCTCATAAATCTCATACCCAATAGAAATATAAACTCGTACCATTTTGTCGAGCATATCATTATATCCTTTGCACCTGTTACCAATTCAACATATACCAATCGATTTCCAATCAATTTCAGGCAACCAAATCTCAACACAATTATTCGCTTTATATCCATGCCAAATATCATTTCAAACTCGAGTTTGATTCTCGATTTCAAACTCTTAACTCATCAACCAAATATCGTTTCAAATTCTTATCTCATACATCCAATTTGTTTCGATACCATTCTAATTCAATTTCAGTTATCACTTAACTGGCTTTATTTCAAATTTTGAATTTTCTTCCATAAATTCAAATTCAAATTTTTTTGGTTTTAATTCAAATAGTATTCCTGGGAATTTTAAACAGTTCAACATATCGAAAATCAAACTTTCCTTTTCAAGATTCAAAACAACTTATTTCCCAAAATAATTTGAAAACAAATCTTTGGTAGTAATCCGTCACTTACAAACTCGAAAATGAACACTGATGATGCTGCGCAGTCATTATCAGAATTATTTTCCAGCTATCGAAGTGAGTTCAATACTATATCACTTTTCAAAATTATTTCCATACATTTCTATTTTGAAATCAATTTTCAAAATACAATTCCCAATGGTTGTAAAACAATTTAAAATCTCCCGGGATTTTAAAGTTCATGTACAATTAATCCATGTTCTTTTACAAACACTTCTCCACATTTCAGGTTTAAATTTCAATTCTGATTCAAATTTCATATCTAATTCATCTTAATTTCATATATTACACTTATATGAATTCTGATTGGTTATTTACATAACCATTTTATTTGTATAATCTTACTCGATTATAATAACAACCAATATATCCTATATATTAAAATAATTATATATATAATTTGGGTAAAATTATTTCATTTACCCTCTTTTCAAAACATACCATGACGGTTCATCGTATTCGAGTGTTTATAAGCCCCTACCGATACAGTGGATCATACTGATCGACCAGAACACATAAACAACTCAACCAACAAATCTCCACAATATAAAACAATTTTATATTGAATAACAGATACACTCTCGTATATATACAATCAAACTCAATCTAGGGTATTACTAACCCCATCTCTACCGAGTCACGCCACAGAGCCAAGGTAATTCACTTAACTTAAGCTCTAATACCAACTGTAATGGCCCGAAAATCCGGTCCAATTTGAGCTGACCAAATAACACAAGTCCAACCCCAAATTGCACTGGAAATTCAAGAAATTAATAGAAAGAAGATAGAGGGTGAGGATAGATAAGATAGAACTAATAGAATAGAAGAAGAAGAAGAACATCATCATCATCAGAGTGAACACGAATCTCACAGCGAAACGAAAAAAATATAACATAATTTTTGAAATAAAACAGTTATGTATACAATAGCACTTATCAGAGTACATCGCTTACAACAACAGCGGAAATAATAATAGCTATAGAATCTTGAAGCCTCCTGCTCCAAGCTCCCCAAGTGTATCTGTAAACCCCGACTACTTGACTGCCCGTACAAATTTAGGCACCCAAGAGTTTAGGGAAACAAAACAAAATAAATTCCGGGTCAGTCATGGGACTGGTATGAGTAAAACAGTTAAAACAGTTATACAGGTATATGATATCTCATAAGACCACGCCGTGAATACGGAACGGGTTTTCCCTTATGAGAATCCAACATCTTTGACAAGCAATATCATTCTGATATTATAATAATGTCTAAACACAAATAGATATCAATCTAGCAGAAACGCTTTCATCTCACGTTCTACATACATAATATACAATCAAAATCGCAAGCACGTATTGGGTAATGGATTTCCAACTATGATAAGGTATGGAACCACCTTCCGATCAGTGTACTCTAGGAACGATACACTGGAGTTCAACAAGAACATCTTGCAACTCAGCCATACATGACCGACCACTCAATTCGCTTGAGTGTATCGAATGTACATCACCAACGGTTGGGATCAACAACTGTTCCCGTATATATATATATATATGGGACAACATTGATAGATTTAAGAAGCAAATGAATATTCTCTAGACAGGTGATTATACACCCTACTTCGGTGCGACCGACTTAGCCATGCTACCTGCCCGATTTCTGTCATTTACTGGATGTGAGGCTAGAAGCTACGCTTATCTTTTACACGCCACATCTTTATTCACTTAGAATGTCACATCGTCATACCCGCCAAATCACAAATTGACTTATCCAAAATACCACGGGTATAAAGCTAAGAGAAACGAATTCCTCTGCCACCAACGTAAACACGTTTGAAACGATCAACTTACGTGATCTACCAGATATACTCCGTCAGACATCCTTCCATACAGGTCGTCCTGGGACTAGACAAACCAAAGGCACTATTCTATAAACATGATAGCCCTTGCATAACTCCGTCTTCAATTATCTTTGGCATATATGATTCGCAACGCTTATGCCAATACGAAGTGGTTCTTCGGATAATAATCCAACCGGTCTCTCCATATCAACAACGTTAAAATGGTCAAAAACTTCGATAGTCGATGAGTTAACTATCAAAGAAAAACAGGTGTGCAAACAACGATATTATTTCCAGATGGAAATTATATCGATCAATCATCAACCATATATATATATATTCACATTTCCTTATTTTCTACGTTTAGAAAATATATGTTATTAACACTGGAAACATTTCCATTGTTTATTTACATATCACTATCATTTCATAACTATTAGTCCCTGACTATAAACTAGTAGGAGAACAATTCTCTAAGTATAAACCCCGAAGGCCGAAACCAACATCAGATCGATACTCAGAAAACTATTCAACTTAACTAATCTCTAGTCAGTTTCTAATCTTGTTTAACTCTATTTCGATTAACTCTAATTGAATAACTCTATTTGTTTAACTCTTTTTGATAACTACGTTTGATTAACTCCTTTTTATCTCGTAAATTTCCTTTTATAATCCTATTTAGTTTCAACTAAATATTCCTTTTATAAATTCTGTTTATTTACTAAATAAATATTCCTTTATTCTAATCTATTCGTTTTATCAACATTTCCCTTTTATTTACTTTCGAAATATTTCCTTTTATAAAATCTGTTGATTTTATAAAATCCGTTTATTTCAATATACACTGAAATAATTCTTTTTACATAACAGGGTCTTTTATGATATTTAAAATAGCAAACCCCAATGATCGATATCGTTTAAACACACATAATCAAACAGATTATATATCACATCATATATTACAATATATGAACAGAACAGTATCATAAATATTGAGGAATCCAGTTGGATTCCTCCAACCTGTTTCCCTGCATCACAGATGTTAAACAACACATATATAAAATGTTCTAATAAAACAGAATCAATATTCGATTAACGATTTATATATATATCGTTATCTATGATTTCAGTCAATACACAAACAACTCAACCAACAGTTAGCACACAGTAATCAGTCATCATTTATCAGTTCTAAATATACGTTATAAAAATAGAACTGTTCAGAGTTGGTTAGTTTTACTCACATTGGACTATCATCGTTAATAACGATAATTGTCGTTGATTCAGATGGACAATTTATTTTATCATAAATTGTAACGAGCTCCGATGGACTTCCAGTCGGTTCCATGTTGTAGTTGACGTCCGTACGATCCCGACGGTTCTGACCGTTCGAAAAACTGACAACGTATGTGCGAGATATTTAATTTACAAGTTGAAACTTATATTTAAATAAATAAATGAACAAACTTGGCCTTTAAATGGTTTTGGGCCTCACCCCAATTTTCTTTCCTCGACCCACTTAAATATCCAACCCGTTGAAAGTCCTTCTCCCCCATAATCACATTCTCACGCTCCAGAATAAACACCACACAGTATTTTCCTTTTTCTTGCTTCTCGTTCTATTTGCCTCTCGTTCTCCCTTTATAGGCCGCCGAACCCAACGCAAACCCCAATGTTCTACTTATCCTTTCCGACTCTTCCTCCCCCACCCCGTGAAGTCCAGCTCGAAGCCACCCTCAATGTCGCGTCGTACTGGTGTCTCGCGCAAACCCGTAGAAGACATCGACATAATTATGTGTCGATTCCCACAAATTTACCTTTATAAGTGCCAAATCCCTTGCTGAATCCAAATCCAATAACCGAAATTCGAATCGCAGCTTAAAATTCCTGAAATGATGAACCCTAGCTTTCCCGAATGTATGCTGAAAATCGTCGAGCCCCTCAAGACTTGATCGCACCCTGCGAAACCCGTACGACAGAGAAGACCACCATCCCAGGAGCTTGAATACATATGAATTTTGATTTATAGAATTTTATTTGGATTGATATAATTTTCTTTTATTCTCTCCATTGCTGTGTTTGTATTTGTAAGGAGAAATGGTTCGGTTTCTTCATTATAAATCTTAAGGAAGTGGCTGAAAAAAATAGGAGACGTGTCCTGTTTGTGTTCACATTTTTAGATATTTTTGTTGATGATTTTT
Source organism: Allium sativum (assembly GCA_030737875.1). Taxonomy (NCBI): domain Eukaryota; kingdom Viridiplantae; phylum Streptophyta; class Magnoliopsida; order Asparagales; family Amaryllidaceae; genus Allium; species Allium sativum. The sequence goes on along the minus strand of CM060920.1, from coordinate 748,501,436 downwards.
TTTATAATTATTTTTAAGCTTACGTTATGTGTATTTACCTTCTAAAAATCGGTACGATCACATAAGGTACCTAATAATCATGAAACTGAACATGTAGCTACAGCTGGACATTACGGTCCCAACGAAACTGGTTTCGTCGAATTCCGACTCCGTATGCCCACACATCGTATTTTTAAAGGTCAAATTATCGACTGTATTTCACTCTAAAAATCCGTACGGCCACATACTGACTTCAAAAATCACGGAAACTGAACTCTAGCAATAATCTGATATTACGGACCCAACAAAATTAGTTTCGTCGAATTCTGAGGTCGTATGCAAAACTGGCTATTTTTAAAGCCCTATATAGCCCTTTTAAATATATAAATATATTTATATATAATTAAATATAATATTAATAAATTAATATTATCGTATATACTCACGGTGGAATACCATATAGCTCTACTGGGATTTATAACTTGATACTTCAAATCCCGATTAAATCGATATTCGATTTATAATGAAATCCCTTTTATAAATATAAATAAATCGTTATATATTATAAAGGAATTCCATAGCGACTTTTCTAAAATTTGATTTGGACATAAATCAAAATCTATACGACGAAATCTCGATTTTTCTCTTCCACTAGAAAAATATACTTTACCAGCTCCTAACGTTTCTTGTTTCACAGAAATCCGATTTAAAACGGCTTCTGTATATTCATTTAAAGTTCGAATCGCCAAATCGCGAATTGCCGCGCCATTTCGAGCTCGATTATAATTAAATTATAATTATAACGTTATAACTTCGTCGATTCAATATATTCGTTATTCAAATTCAATTCTAAACTGAATTATACATATTGAATTCCCCGATTCACACCATATCGCCATTTCAGCCAATTCTGATTATTTCAGGATTAAATATATTATTTAATTATTAATTTAATTAAATATTCACTCTTATTTAATTGAACGGCCATTAAATTTCTTGACTTACTATTTATATAATTAAATAAATTAATTATATAGCGCAGAAAATACGGGTCATTACATAATGCACCAGAAAACGAATAGGATGACCTACCAAAGAGGTACGATCTGATCCACAAAGTGGTGCCAATATCGTACCTTCATGGGGAGTCAGACCCAATTTGAAACGACCCAAACTCGCCCGTAAGGGAAATCCCGGATTGAGTTGAGAACACAACAAATCAGAACACAAACAACAGAACATTTCATTGCTTATTATGACAATCACATCAGAGTACAAAAATATAACAGAGTAGAACAAATAATATACGTCAGAAAAATATCAGAGCTTAAATTACATTACATAGTAGCGGAAAAATAATACATAACATAATTGAAAGAGATACATTGATACAAAGCTTTCTGAATATAGCTCCAGCTGTAAATCCAGGATCTTGTGAAAATAATATCTGCAAAAAAAAACTACTAGCTGCCCATGTAGAAAATATGGGCACCCAGAGTTTAGGTTAAAACAATAAACTCCAGGTCATTCATGAGATTGGTGTGAGAATTAAAATAGTTATTTAAAACTTTACCTTAAAATAGAGTAAATTAAGGGACCACGCCGTATAACACGGAACGGGTTTTCTCCTAAGAATTCCAGTGCATAAAACAAACAACACAATGCTTTATGAAAAAAATGAAGCTATTATAAGACTCAGGTCCCATCACATAATGCAACACAAGCCGGAGGATAGAGTTTTACCTTATAATAGCGAAACATGCTTGGTACGTTTTAAAACTAATCATTTTGATATTAAAAGTGTATAGTGTCAAAATCACTTCAAATATAAATGTATCAATCATAGACGTCATAGTATCCCTATGTCGCCATACTAGTTCTGCAATTAAAACCGAAATGTCACGTATTGGAAATTGGATTCCATCTATGAGTCGAGGCAAATGATGTACTCCTCGCCGGCTTCGAGACACTCTAGCAAATGCCTCAGGGTTCCTCGCAGTGAACCCCTGGATCCTCCAAGGCCGGTCCTCCCTTACGTTTAAGGATTGACAATTCCTGATAACACATTTCCCGGTCCTATCAGACTTATCACTTGGCTACTATGACCAATATCCGAGGCACCTCACATTCCATCATCCACACAGGTAAAAATAAGTAAATGTCTGGGCTCCATACCATGACACCACCCATAGCTAGAAAGAAACATCGTGCACTCCTTGGGTCCCTTATCCCGTTTTTGACTCATACCGGGTGCGAGGATCGCGAATTTATCTATACACAAAGCTATGATATTTAAAGCTATGCTTTGATCATCAACCATAAGACTCTGCTTTTCAACAAAAACCTTAATAATTTTCATCTCAGCATGTCACACTAACAAATCACGCCATGCAATTGATATCCATCAATATATAATCTCTAAGCTCATACGTCTCAGATAAGGGTGTTAAGAAAGAGAATAAATTCTCCGCCACAAAAAAGATATATATTTAATAGAAATCAATCAACACAGAATAAAATCCAATGTCAGAAATACATCCATTTGCAAGTCCATTCTGGGTCTGAACGAAACCGGAGGCACCTTATTCCTCGTCCCATATGTCCAATACAGGAGAGAGGTCCTCGCATATCCGGTCGATCTCCAAGTACGTCTTGATGATCACCACTTATTATCTTTACTTGGGTGTACAACCCAATCAAGACATCAGTAATCATCCAAATGATGTGAAGATCTCCGGTCTTTAACCACTATCTTCATCGTCGACTTTTAGTTGTCGTATTAATTATTCAGAATCGGTTAAATCCGGTCTTTCCGAATAACTTGCGTATTTTATAATCAACAATCGAATGCTATAAAAACACATCATACGCCACATCCCAATCCAGAATATTCTTTTCACAATTTAAACCAAGTTAAGGTTTTCCAAACTAGTCGGGTTTAGCAAACCTTACCGAAGTAATCATTTATTTTATTTCCCAATCCCAACCTATTCATGCCATGGAGCAAAACTGGTAGCACTCATCTAACACCACCGTGTTATCGGTAAAATTAATTACTATTTCACATTCAAATCTAATTAAAGATTTAACTATCGCCTAGAGTAAAACTGGTGGTACTCCATTCTCGACTGTTTCTCAAATTTGATAATCTAAATTGTCACATTCACATTTCAATCTAATTAAAGATTCATTAAAACTTCACTTAGTTTTAATCTCATAAATCATTACTCAATGATTATTTAACCTTGGGAAATAAAACATGCCACATTGACAATCTACACCATACCAATAATTTCTACTGATATATAACCTCTAAGCTCATACATCTCAGAGAAGGGTGTTAAGAAAGAGAATAAATTCTCCATCACCAAACAGATATATATATATTTAGCAGAGGTCAACGGTTCGAAATACAATGTTAGACATGTAATCCTGTCTTTAAGTGGGTTAAAGAACCAATGTCTTTTAAAACACAGTTCACGATAAACCCAAAATCACATTCCATTAATTATGGAATCTTCACGGAAAACAGATCAATTTACAATCGATCTCAAATTTCCGTATTCGACTAATAATATAAATGAAATAACGACGAAGCCTTTTAAAATCCATATATAGTAACAACCTTCCTCCACAGAAGCTCGTTTCGATTATAACTAAATGGAATTCCATTCAATTCCAATTTAATATATATTAAATTGGAGAACCTTACTTTGGAATATTTCCATTAAATCTTAATAAAAAAATTATAAATTCCAAATCACATTTCACTGTTAATCGGGTTAAAGAACGAATGTCGTTAAAAACATAGTTCACAATAAACCCAATTCACATTAACATTTTATTCCAATTACTAAATATAACTGGAAACTCTAATAATCTTAATTAAAAGATTTGTTCTTTTCACATGATGTTTAAGAACAGTATTATTGAAGACACATTCACGACAAACCCAAAATCCACTTTGATATTAAATATAAGGCTCTAAAAAGAAATTATATTAGCTTACATTCAATATCAAATTATGAAACCAACACATATCCTATAGGGAATAACGATATATATCTATCTTCCAAATTCCTCCGCAATATTCGCACAGTCACGGAACCCAATATCGAAATATCCCGAAGATGATTTCTATCTAAATCCATTCCAATTCATACATTGGCAAATTCTAGTTAGATTAAAACCATTCCCAAATTCAATTTATTTATTTAAAAACGTTGGATTATCTTTCTACTTAACAACTAGTTCATTTTGATAAAAATATATTTTTATCTTTACAAATGTGGAATTTTTCATCCAAATTCTTTCCAAATCATTTATTATGATTTTACACAAATTATTAATATTTTTAGTAATTTTATGAAGGCCCGTACAGACGGTTTCCACTAACGGCTACGGAACTGCATCCATAGCGACCTTTTACAAATTTGATTTGGGCATAATTCCAAATGCAACCATTAGATTTCAAATCTCTTATATTCATTGGAAAGCCCTTTTCGTTACGAACCCGATGGTTCCGGTTTTAGGAGAATCAGACGGTCGGATCTCCCGTAGTGTCAATTCGTACTCAATGGTCGAAATTTGCGAACGATCGCGGCGTGGCGCGTTCTATTCAAGCCATTAATATATACAAAATATATATTTCATTCAAAATGCATTTTATAAATTCGTTTTAAAATGATTCCCACTTTCATTTCAACTTTAAATCTAAATTGAATATTCCTTACCATTACAATAGTTAAATGTAATATTTTCAAAATATCAGATTTTGATATCATTTCCTTTTCGATATTTATTATAAAATTGAATAAAATCGATATAAATATCATTTGCGTCAAAATGACGCATATCTAATCAATACAGCTTCACATACTTCAATATTTTCATGTCCATTCAAAATCGGACATTAAATTCACATTTTAATCCTTTACCGAATATTATTTTAAAATATTCGTTATTTCAAAATATTTCCTTATTTTAAAATATTCATTTCTTTTGAACTGGAATCAGATCCAATCAATTACCATATAAATTATTTATATGGATTTCATACAACACATGTACACAACAATCATGATACACAATCAATCATCATCCAGAGTGCATTACATAACTGCATAAGCATTAAATATAAATAATTAACGCTTGCCACAGTCTGTTAACCAATCGATTGACATACAACTAAACAATTGGGATTAGTGTATGTCAAATATCATCCCAATACTCATGTGGGATTTCAATCAACAAACTCTGATTATTATTTGTGCAGTTGGGCGATGTGTAAAATTTATCGTCCCAATCAATGTCAGTTAAATGAGTGTACATAAAAAAATCGTCCGATTTGTAAATAAATATTTATTTTCATTTCAGGAGAATTTTATGTCGTTCATATATACGTTAAAAATTATATTTTTAACTATAAAATATTTATTTCAACATTTGACTATTTTATATACTTCATTTATACAATAAAAATGATATTTCTATTGTTCTAACATTCTATTCAATACATGAATATTTTATACAATTCATATACACATTAAAAATTATATTTTTAATAAACAATATTTATTTTAGAAAATTTCGGCATTATAACGGTGCGATATTAGAACCGGAGTAATGTCTAGCATTACCCCTCTCCTGATACTGGCTTACACCATACATAATAATCATAATCAATCCAAACAATCCCACAATCAATTTTACAACCACAATCCAAATTCCACAATACAATTCAAACAAACAACTATGATTTGAACAACAAATAGTGTCAGGAGCAACTAAGCCGCGTCTGCAACTTAGTACATATTTAACTGTAAAATAAATTGAGTGAGAAGGTGTTTTCACATTGAGATCCACTCCGCTGTTATTTTCTGATGCTCTGATTTGCTGTTCTGATTCCAGACTTTGCAAACAAGCTCCAATCTTTACGCCGTCTTATTTAGTAGCTTAGACGCACCATTCTGGACAACTTTCGCCTTTCTTCCGAAAATGCTCCATTTCGCCAGAATTCGAGAAAAGACAACATTTGGCCATCAGACTTTGGACGTGTTTTATGAATAACTCCGCAATCCAAAATATGACTTCTATATACTCAAATCGAAGAGAAAATCGTGCTCTTCAATTTTGGTACTGTGGAGTTTTGGCCATAGGGGATCGGATTGGAAGACATGGGCTCGTGAAGGTCAAGGGGTAAAATGTAAACATTGAAAATATAAAAATTGTATTTTTAATAGAGGAGGGGGACCCACAATCGGGGTTGGATGGCTAGAGGTAGCGCAGGGAGCTGGGGAGAGTGTGGGTGGCGGTTGGTGGCCGACAGAGGGTTGGGGTGGCGGATTTGGGAGTTTAGGGGCGGCAGTTTCAAATTAGAGAAGGAGGAGAGAGGGGGTGGTGCAGCGGCCAGAGGGGGAGATCGATGGCGGCGGTGAAAACGGGGGAGGGTGATGGGGCTGAGTGGGTAGAAGCGACTGTTAGGGTTAAGCGGGTTTTTGTTTTTATTTTTTATTTTTTGAAATGAACGGGAGAGATAAAGGGGAGGGTTGACTTTATATTTAATTTATTAATTTTTAATTCCAAAAGTTAGTTTTTTTTTACTTGAACTCCAAATCGAACCCAACGACTGTCACCCTAGCCAAATACCGCCATTCCAAACACAATGGGATAGGTCCTGTAAGCCAGTTTAACTGTTTCGATCAGTTTTCTTTCAAATTAAATATAAATTAATATAATGTTCAAAAATGATTTCAACGTACATTTTAATTTACCAGGGCCGCATACTGACTCCAAAAATTCCAGAAAAATAAATCTAGTTATGTTTTGATGATACGGTCCTAACAAAACTAATTTCATCGAATTTGGAGATCGCTTGAGAAATGGTCATTTTCCAGTCGATTAAATTCAAACTGAAATTGCCAAATGCGTTTAAATTCACTACGCTCACATACTAATTTCAAAAATTATGAAAATTGGAATTTAACAATAATTTGACATTCCGGATCCAACAAAAGTGGTTTTGTCAAAAATGGAGATTGTTTGCGAAATGGCTATTTTTAAGGGTTATATATTATATTAAAATATATGTATAAATTCCAAAGCGACTATTCTAAATTTTAAACTGGACATAACATTCAATTCATAAAGTGAAATCTCAGTTTCTTACATTCTTAGAAAGATATTATTAAACAGATTCAAATATTTTTTGTTTCACTGAAATCCGATTTATTCTGAATTCTGTACATTCATTTGAAATTTAAAATCGAATTTTCAAACTACCATGCTATTTTAGGCTCATTTTATAATTAAAATAATTTATACATTCTAACTTCGATTTAAATTAAATTTTAGTCGTTATTATTTGAAATAAATCATTTTAAATATTCAAAATCCATAAAAATAGCTAAAATAAAAATATTTAGATTGGTTTTGAAGATCCGGGTTGTTACAAACCAACTCAACTTTCATTCTGGCTTTCATTCTTTAACTTTTCAGTTTCTAAGAATTTTCTAATTCTTCAAAAATTTGGATAACACCCTAAATTTCTGAAAAATTTCACCATAACCTCCTTTGTACGGATTGATATTTAAAACCGCTACTTGCCTCACAGGGCCCTCATCAATCCAAAAGAAAATGAAAAAGCCAAGCGGCTAGCCAATCGGCTCATAAAATCATCAAAACCCAATAAAATAGTAAACATATACCTATTTGTCGGGCATACAGTTTTATTCCTCTTCTTAGCGTCCATGCTATGACCTATTCACACACATATATATGTATATGTATGCAATTCCAATCAATTTTCAATTTAATTCAATATTTGATTCGATTTGGCTAAATTTACCTTTCTATTTGCATATTGGTTTTATTAGTTGGATTAATAATCACACATCACAACCAGCAATCAATTAGTTGGTTAGCTTTTCAAACATATATCTTATATATATACTCAAAATCATATTTTTAAGGCCAAATCACAATAATAAATCCTAGCAAAGTTTTGGTTCTCACACCGGTCAATTGGAAATATATAGATATCCCACTTTCGGCACTCGAAAATAAATACTGATAATGCTGCAGCATTATTAGAATCATCCCCGGGCGACTAGAGTGTGATTCTATATCCATCCAGTATACTTGAGGCTTCAAATACACATGGATCAGACGTATATTAAAATCTCTATATACTCGATAGTCCAAATCAATTTAAAATAAATTACTCAAATACGTACAATAAGATTTAAATTCCCAAAACTAAATTTGTTTTCATTTTTATTTTAAAAATAACACTCTTTGAAACTCATTCTAGGATTCTACTGATCCCATCTCTAATGAGTCATTCTTATTGGATATTACTAATCCAATATCTGATGAATTCTTTTGTTTGGTTCTAATGTGTCTTGTTCTCGAGCCTTGTAAACAAAATCTCTGATACCATGTCTGAAAATACCCAAACTCGCCCGTAAGGGAAAGCCCGGATGAGCTGAGAACACGACAAATCAGAACACAAACAACAGAACATTTCATTGCTTATTACGACAACCACATCATATTACAAGAATATAACAGAGTAGAATAAATAATATACATCAGAAAAATATCAGATATTAAATTACATTACATAGCAACGGAAAAATAATACATAATATAACTGAAAGAGATACACGGATACAAAGCTTTCCGAATATAGCTCCAACTGTAAATCCAGGATTCTGTGAAAATAATATCTGCAAAACAAAAACTACTAGTTGCTCATGTGGAAAATATGGGCATCCAGAGTTTAGGTTAAAACAATAAACTCCAGATCAGTCATGGGACTGGTGTGAGAACTAAAACTATTATTTAAAAAAGAGTAAATCAAGGGACCATGCCGTATAATACGGAACGGGTTTTCTCCCAAGAATTCCAGTGCATAAAACAAACAATGCAATGTTTTTTGGAAAAATGAAGCTATTATAAGACCCAGGTCCCATCATATAATGCAACGCAAGCCGAAGGATAGCGTTTTACCTTATAATAGCCAAACATGCTTGGTACGTTATAGAATAAATCATTTTGATATTGCTATAAGTGTATAGTGTCAAAAACACTTCAAATATAAATGTATCAATCATAGACGACATAGTATCCCATACTACTATGTCACCATACTAGTTCTGCAATTAAAACCGAAGTGTCGCGTATTGGAAATTGGATTCCATCTATGAGTCAAGGCAAGGGATGTACTCCCTATCGGTTTTGAGACATTCCAGCAAATGCCTCAGGGTTCCTCGCAGTGAACCCCTGGATCCTCCAAGGTCGGTCCTCCCTTACATTTGAGGATTGGCAATTCCTGAACACACGTTTCCCGGTCCTATCGGACCTATCACTTGGCCACTAGGGACCAATATCTGAGGTGCCTCGCATTCCATCATCGACATAGGTAAAAATAAGTAAATGTCTAGACTCCATACCATGACACCACCCATAGCTAGAAAGAAACGCCGCGCACTCCTTGGGTCCCTTATCCCGTTTTTGACTCATACCAGGTGTGAGGCTCGCGAATTAACGCTATACATAAAGTTATGCTATTTAAAGTCGTGCTTTGATCATCATCCACAAGACTCTGCTATTCAACAAAAGCCTTGATCATTTGCATCTCAGCATGCCACACTGACAATTCACGCCATGCAACTGATATCCATCATGTATAACCTCTAAGCTCATATTTCTCAGAGAAGGGTGTTAAGCAAGAGAATAAATTATACGCCACCAAACAGATATATATTTAATAGAAATCAGTCAAGACAGAATAAAATCCAATGTCAGACACACATCCATTTGCAAGACCATTCTGGGTCTGAACGAAACCGGAGGCACCTTATTCCTCGTCCTATATGTCCAATAAAGAAGAGAGGTCCTTGCATATCCGGTCGATCTCCAAGTACGTCTGTACGATCGCCACTTATCACGTTGTCTTGGGTGCACAGCCTAATCAAGACATCAGTAATCATCCAAACGATGTGAAGATCTCCGGTCTTCAACCACTGTCTTCATCGTCGACTTTTAGTTGTCGTATTAATTATTCAGAATGGGTTAAACCCGGTCTTTCCGAATAACTTGCGTATTTTATAATCAATAATCGAGTGCTATAAAAACTCATCATCTGCCTCATTCCAATCCAGAATATTCTTTTATTCGAATATTCTTTTCATAATTTAAACCAAGTTAAGGTTTTCCAAACTAGTCAGGATTAGCGAATCTTACCGAAGTAATCATTTATTTTATTTCCCAATCCCAACCTATTCATCCCATGAAGCAAAAATGGTAGCACTCCATATCAAACACCACGGTGTTATCGGTAAAATTAATTACAATTTCATGTTCAAATCTAATTAAAGATTTAACTATCGCTTGGAGTAAAACTGGTGGTACTCCATTCTCGATCGTTTCCCAATTTTGATAATTTAAATTACCACATTTACATTTCAATCTAATTAAAGATTCATTAAAACTCCGCTTAGTTTTAATTTCATAAATCATTACTCAATGATTATTTAACTTTGGGAAATCAAACATGCCACATTGACAATCTACACCGTACCATTGATTTCTGCCGATATATAACCTCTAAGCACATACGTCTCAGAGAAGTGTATTAAGAAAGAGAACAAATTCTCCGCCACCAAACATATATATATATATATATATATAGCAGAGGTCAACAATACGATTCGAAATACAATGTTAGACATGTAATCCTATCTTTAACTGGGTTAAAGAACAAATGTCTTTTAAAACACAGTTCACGATAAACCCAAAATCACATTCCATTAGTTATAGGATCTTCACGAAAAATAGATCAATATATAATCTATGTCTATTTCTGTATCCGACTAATAATATAAATGGAATAATGGTGAAGCCTTTTAAATTCCATATATAATAACAGTCTTCCTCCACAGAAGCTCACTTCGATTATAACTAAATCTATTTCCATTCAATTCCAATTTAATATATATTAAATTGGAAAATTTCCATTAAATATTAATAAAAGATTTATTTAATCCAAATCACATTTCACTGTTAATTGGGTTAAAGAACGAATGTCGTTAAAAAAACAGTTCCACAATAAACCCAATTCACATTCCATTTTATTCCAATTACTAAATATAACTGGAAACTCTAATAATATTAATTAAAAGATTTATTCTTTTCACATGGGGTTTAAGAATAGTGTTACTAAAGACACCATTCACGACAAACCCAAAATCCACTTTGATATTAAATATTAGGCTCTAAACAGAAATTATATCGGCTTACATTCAATATCAAATTATGAAACCAACACATATCATATGGGGAATAACGATATATATCTATCTTCCAAATTCATCCACAATATTCGTACACGGAATCCAATATCGAAATATCCCGAAGATGATTTCTATTCAAATCCATTCCAATTCATACATTGGAAAATTCTTGTTAGATGAAAACCATTTCCAAATCCAATTTATTTATTTAAAAACATTGGATTATCTTTCTAGTTCATAACTAATTCATTTTGATAAAAATATATTTTTATCTTTACAAATGTGAAATTTTTCATTCAAATTTTTTCCAAATCATTTATTATGATTTTACAACGATTATTAATATTTTTAATAATTTTATTAAGGCACATACAGTCGGTTTCCACTAATGGCCACCGAACTGCATCCATAGCGACCTTTTTCAAATTTGATTTGGGCATAATTCCAAATCCAACAGTTAGATTTCAAACCTCTTATATTCACTGGAAAGCTCTTTTCGATACGAACCTAACTGTTCCGGTTTTAGGAGAATCCGACGGATGGATCTCCCATAATGTCAATTCGAAGTCAATGGTCGAAATTTGCGAGTGGTTGCGGCGCGGCGTGTTCTGTTCAAACCATTGATATATATATAATATTTCGTTCAAAACAAATTTTATAAATTTATTTTAAAATGATTCCCGCTTTCATTTCAATTTTAAATCAAAATTGAATGCTCCTTACCACTACAATAATTAAATGATAATATTTTCATAATATCAGATTTTGAGATCATTTCCTTTTCGATATTCATTATAAAAATGAATAAAATTGATATAAATATCGTTCGCGTTAAAATGACGCATATCTATTCAATACGGTTTCACATACTTCAACATTTTCATGTCCATTCAAAATCGGACATCAAATTCACATTTTAATCCTTTACTGAATATTATCTTAAAATATTCGTTATTTTAAAATATTTCCTTATTCTAAAACATTCTTTCCTTTTGAATTGGAATCAGATCCAATCAATTACCATATAATTTATTTATATGGATTTCATACAACACATCTACATAAAAATCATGATACACAATCAACCATCATCCAGAGTGCATTACACAACTGCATAAGCATTAAATATAAATAATTAATGCTTGCCATAGTCTGTCAACCAATCGATTGACATACAACTAAACAATTGGGATAGTGTATGTCGAATATCATCCCATTACCCGTTTGGGGTTTCAATCAACAAACACTGATTATTATTTGTGCAGTTGGACGATGTGTAAATTTATCGTCCCAATCAATGTCAGTTAAATAGGTGTACATAAACAAATCAACTGATTTGTAAATCAATATTTATTTTCATTTCAGGAGAATTTTATGCCGTTCATATATACGTTAAAAATTATATTTTTAACTATAAAATATTTATTTTAACACTTGACTATTTTATATAGTTCATTTATACAATAAAAATGATATTTCTATTGTTCTAACATTTTATTTAACACATGAATATTTTATACAGTTCATATGCACATTAAAATTATATTTTTAATGAACAATATTTATTTCAGAATATTTCAGTGTTATAACGGCGCGATATTAGAACCGGAGTAATGTCTAGCATTACCCCTCTCCTGATACTGGCTTGCACCATACATAATAATCATAATCAATCCAAACAACCCCACAATCAATTAACAATTAATTTTGCAACCACAATCCAAATTTCCACAATACAATCCAAACAAACAACAGTGGTTTGTACAATAAAAAGTGTTGGGGGCTACTAAGCTCCATTTGCAACCTATTATATATTTAATTGTAAAATAAATTGAGTGAGAAGGTGTTCTCACATTATGATCCACTCCATCGTTATTTTCTGACGCTCTGATTTGCTGTTCTGATTCCAGACTTTGCAAACGAGCTCCAATCTTCACGCCGTCTTTTTTTCTAGCATAAACGCGATATTCCGGACAACTTTCGCCCAGTGGCCTTTCTTTCAAAATTGCTCCATTTCTCCAGAATTCGCGAAAAAGACAACATTTGGACAGCAGACTTTGGACGCGTTTTCTGAACAACTCCATAATCCAAAATATGACTTCCATATACTCAAATCAAATAGAAAATTGTGCTCTTCGATTTTGGTACTGTGGAGTTTTGGCCATAGGGGCTCGGATTGGAAGATATGGGCTCGGTAAGGTAAGGGAGTAAAATGTAAACATTGAAAATATAAAAATTGGATTTTTAATAGAGGAGGGGGACCCACAGCCGTGGTTGGATGGCCAGAGGCGGAGCACGGGGCTGGGGAGGGTGTGGGTGGTGGTTAGTGGCCGATGGAGGGTTTGGGTGGTGGATTTGGTTGTTTAGGGGTGGCAGTTTCAAATTAGAGGAGGAGGGAGGGGGGTGGCGCAGCGGCCGCAGGGGGAGGGATCGACGGTGGCAATGGAAATGAGGGAGGGCGAAGGGGCTGGGGTAGCTGCGGCTATTAGGGTTAAGCGTTTTTTTTTGAAATGAACGAGAGAGATAAAGGGGAGGGTTGACTTTATATTTATTATTTTTTAAGTCCAAAAAGTTAATTTTTTATTCGAACTCCAAATCGAACCCAACGACTGTCGCCCCCAGCCAAATACCCCCATTCCGGACACAATGGGATATGTCCCGTAAGCCAATTTGACTGTTTCGATCAGTTTTCTTTCATATTAAAATATAAATTAATATAACATTCAAAATTGATTTCAACATACATTTTAATTTACCGGGGACGCATATTGACTCCAAAAATTCCAGAAGAATAAATCTAGCTATGTTTTGACGATACGGTCGTAACAAAACTAATGTCGTCGAATTTTAAGACCGTGTGAAAAATGGTCATTTTCCAGTCGATTAAATTCAAATTGAAATTGCCAAACACGTTTAAATTCATTACGCTCACATACTAATTCCAAAAATTATGATAATAAGAATTTAACAATAATTTGACATTACAGATCTAATAAATGTGGTTTCGTCAAAAACAGAGGTCGTTTGCAAAATGGCTATTTTTAAGGGATATATTTTATATACAAAATTCCATAGCGACTATTCTAAATTTTAAACTAGACATAAATTTCACTTCATAAAGTTAAATCTTAGTTTCTTAATTCATTAGAAAGATATTATTAAATAGATTCAAATATTTCTTGTTTCGCTGAAATCTGATTTATTTTGAACTCTGTACATTCATTTGAAATTTAAAATTGAATTTTCAAACTACCGCGCCATTTCAGGCTAGTTTTATAACTAAAATAATTTATACATTCTAACTTCAATTTAAATAAATTTTTAGTCGTTATTATTTAAAATAAATCATTTTAAATATTCAAAATCCATAAAAATAGCTAAAATAAAAAAAATTAATTTGGTTCTGAAAATCTGGGTTGTTACACGATTCCTCATGTGGGGTCAGTACTAACACTTAAGGATAGCTCCTAGGAATGCGACCCATATGGTGGGTCCCTCTATCATTAGGCATCCACCTCGAGTTGAAGGTTCTTTATTTTGATCTTTTCAGCTTAAGTTATTGACGAAATACTAATTGGCTGCTGAGTTCTAAAGTTTTGAGTATCAGATATATACTAATCCCATACTTATGCATATTTCCTGGCCAATCCTACTTCGAATCTTAACGATCCCTATTTCAAATACGTACCTTTTTCATACTGAGCCATATTTCTAGATCAGTCTTATTTAGGGGTCTTGCCTCTCTCTATTTCAGATAGGTACTGATCTCATACTTAGCCAAATTATAACTATTTTATCAGCTATATCCAATGTGATATACCAATGAATCCAAACTATCGTAGGTTTAGATGATCATCCATAATTGATTCCAAGAAATCCAAATATCCAAGTCAAAGCGTAACGGTCTAATTGAAAAGTAGTGTAATATTGTGTGTGTGTGTGTGTATATATATATGTATTATATATTTCCTCTTCCATATTCATTATGTCATTTTACAACTCAAAACATTTTGAATCCTTAGAACTAAACCTTTAAGGCCAACAATTACCACCTAAAATGTGAAGGAAATTTAAGGAAAAGCTAAAGAAAAATAAAGCTTAGGATTTAACAACAACAAACTCAACTTTCCAATCTTATATGAGGAGAATAGTAATTTTATCATTAATTTGATTCGACTATTGCTCATATCTGAATTGTTTGGGTGTTTACATAGTTGTTTACATGCTAGTTTGCATGTTATTTCATTGTTTAGGAAGAACAATATTTGAATCTAACTGTTTATGCTTGTTTTGCATTGATTTGGTTAAGTTCTAGGTCAAATCCTGTAGTTTTGTAGCTTTAATTGATTTGAAATTAAACTTTAATATGATATTCCTAACATATTATTGAAGATGGGTTTTAAGTTTAAAAATTTTCTAAGCATCGGAAATTTTCTATAAATTTATTAGGGAACAACATGTTTTAATTTCAAATTTATGTTGCGGAAATGATGGGCCTTGAGATTTTTATTCCTGTATTTATATGAATTTTTGAAGTTAATGCCCCGCTATTACCACGCTATAACATCACTTTATCTCGTAGCGAATTACTACCGCTACGCCTTTCCCAATTATCCCCTAATATAGCCTTTCTGCTTTAAGCCTAGCTATATTTTGCTATTCTCGATATATCACGTTATTTCCACTATATTGCATTATTCCCGCTATATCTTTGACAAAAGTAATGAACTAAAAACAACATTTGTACATTATAAAATTTATGAATTAGGTTTTCAACTGAATTTTTTAATACATTTAAAATCTATAATATTATATTAAATGTAATTAAATTAAATAGTAGTTTATGCTCATTTACCGATAGTTGCATATGTTTTATTTAAAATTAAGAATGTACTGATTATACTTAAATAGAGTGTTAGTTTTTAGTTTATTTATCATTTATATATTAGTAAAAACATAATGAACAAGTTATATGTGTTGTATTAGAGTCATCTGCTATATCTTGTTATTTCCTCGCTTGATCTTTATGTCCTTTTGGACCTCTTTATATTGAACCCGCTAAGCGCTTTAACTGCACAGGTATGAGTTATTATAATTTCTCTATTTTGGATAAACTTAGGCTATTAATGTACTAATTAATGCATTAATTAAAGGAAATTAATGATTTTATGACATTTCAAACATTTGAATTTTGAAAGGTCAGCATGCCCATTTGAAAAGCATTTGTAAACCTATAACATTTTGCAAAATTAGTGTAGTAGGTGAAAATAATTGCCATACTTAACTAAAAAGTAGTTTTTCAAATAATTACTATCAGGGCAATCGACCGGGTCAACAAGGTCTACTTACCTTCTTTAATATTTTTAAGTCAACAAGCTCTTGACGCTCCGAATATCATAAAGCCCGACATAGGTAGCATCCAGGCTTATTGTTATCATCATCATCAACCATGTCGCATTAGTCCTTGTCACCTCCATTCTTACTTATGTTTTAAGGTAAACCACTTCACTAGGGTTTATCCCCTTCATACATGGGCATGTCGCTGTTATACCTAGTTGATAAGGCTGTTTTCATATATAAAATATACGGCTTACTACTTCTATTATTTTAAAGCTAGATCTTATCGCCTTTATATCTTGAAGATTTTGTCGACAAGGCTTGTTTCCAAAAATAACTTCAAAATTGATTTGAGGCTAACACATTTATACCCTGTCGAATGTGTCATCAAGACTTATTCCCATAAGTTATTTTTGAAAATCCTGAGGCTTGTCGCCTCTAACCTTATCATCATTGATGTGGTCGACAAGGCGTGTGATTCCCCACCATTAGACCCGCCTTAATAAAGAGGATCATAGATTAACACTGTAACGACCCACCCTGAGACCCACATTAATAAAGAGAAATACTGTGGGTCTCAGGGTGGGGGCATTACAAAACACTGCCTATAAGATAAGAGAATAGGGATGATTAGGGGCGGCCATTTGTAGTTTTGTATTAGCGAGCATAGAATATGTCAATTCGGTGTATACATTTTTTCCATTCCTCAAGTTGATCGACGTTCTCAATTCATCTAATATAAAACTACAAAGGCCAAGGATCATATTCAGAACAAATTACAACATATCACAGATTCAAGAACATAGTACATATAGGTACAATCATATAATACAAAAAATACATGTGCTATGGACTATAATGGTTATACGTAAGCCATAAACATATACAACAATCTCCAAATGAATGAATATTAAAATGACACAAATACACAATTTACCACTAAGATAATAACTCAATAAGATGGTGTACGATAGATAAACCGACCAAGAATCTACAGCTACTATAACCTGAAACAACTCGATCTGACCCGAGTATTACATACATGAATTAGTCTGGTTTACACATATCCATAATGATAACATATGAAATAGAATATCAACTAGGCATCAATTCCTTTCTACAAGAGAAGGAATCTTAAACATATATTTATACGAAAGCTCAGATGTTGTAATTCCTTTCCATCAGAAAGGAATATATATACTTAAGATATCAACTTACACTATACAAGTCCACATCATTCTAAGTAGGACACACGAGAGAATATGAACGCGGGCTTAGATATTACTCTTACAATGAATCATCTATACTGTATGTTTTGGGTATCGACATAAGAAATTACTTAGCACAATATGAAAGACTCGGAAAACACCAAACCACAAAATTCATGAAAATCACATAAACAACCAGAATCACTAAAACCACATGAATTACTAAAATCACAAGGATAACTGAGTTCATATGAATTACTAGAACCCCTAGAACCATTGAAAACACAATATAAATACAAATCCTTCGATAACTCGAAGCGATATATATATATATATATATATATATATATGTGTGTGTGTGTGTATGTATGTATAATAGTAGTCATCACAAAACTGGTGTAATCATAAATAACACAAAAGCATAGATACAACATAATTGTCAAGCTGAAGCAATGCCTGCATGTGCTAACAACATGGTGGCGGCCATATCCAGTACTAATATGAACATGAGGGGCACCTCATACAATATGATCGACCCAAAGGTTGCATAACAACATGATTGAGAACATGGTCATAATAAAACATGACTGACTCGAAGTTCCACTATACGACATGATTGACCTGAATGTCAAGTACTAGCTTAAATAACTTGAATGTGTAATAGACCCTCAGGTGGTAACCTAAAAATTGGTAATCGTACGTTCCATACTACAGGTTCTCACTAAACAATTCACAGTCAACTCTGTATTAGAAATCACAAGAAACCACGAGGTTTACGATATCCTTTAATAATAATCTCTCCTTCTAAAAGGGTGCAAAATGTGTTATATATATATATAAGAAAATATATTTGAATCTGAGAAAATTGATTTTATGAAATAATCTTGAAACCATTTGACTTGTTACTTTGAAAATCTTTATATATCAAAAAATAATGTACATAGTATTGCCTTGAGACACTTATATAGAAAGATAATAAAAATATTTTGTCCCAATGCAAATTTATATATATACACACACACACACTCTTTTTACTTGAAATCGTTTCAAAAACGTGAACAATACGGAAAATCACAAGAAGTCACTAAAAAGACAAAAAACAAAACTCACAAAAAAAAAATGAAATACGAACTTTGATACACAACAAATGATGGCTTGTGTTAACAAGCCATTTTTGGCCATGTTCCCAAAAGCAATTCAAGCCCACACAACTTGGCCTATCACGTGGATCAATAGCCCAAAGCATTGTCGAAACGTTCAGGACTCGAGCCCAGATGAAGTCGCACAAGAATGGTCGTCACGGCTTGGACAAGCTGCTCAAACTTCAACCATCACTTCCAAATCAGCATGAAGCGTCATCATTTGTAATGACCTGGTATTTCAAACCATTAAAGTTGATAATAAAATCAACTCAAATCTTTCAAGGCGAAATTTTGTTATATTGTGGTATTAGAGCTGGTTTCTGTTGTGCGTTGTAGGGGTTCTCGCCTTATGATCTGTAGTGAAGCATTGACTCTTACCCTTATACGTCCCAGCTGGGGTTGGTACAGTCGAGAGGTTGTTGATTCAAGAAATTCATGGCATTTTGATCAATGACAAGGAGAAGTTTCAAGATTGACAAAAAAAGAGATTCAATGGTATTGAAAGTTAGAGGTTGATTATTTATTAATTTAGTTGTGTTAAAAATGTTAAAATCTATCCTCAAATAATCATATACCTCAGTAGTTTGAATATATTTATATATGTATATATATGAATGCACATTCATTGTGCATAATACCAGAAACCGTTCGACCGGTTTCAATGCATACGGTCGATCGTTTCTAGGCAGAAATGCACAATGAACATGCACACATGTATATAACGTATATATATTCAAATACCAGTCTATTGGTTATTTTTTACCTGTCGACTGGTCTACGAACTGAAAGCAACTCTTCGTACAGACATCTTCATTCATCAATAGTTGATTCCTTTTCTTTTCATCAAAAATCATTTCTATTCAATACTTCTCTTCACCAATGATTACAACTCCTTATCCTCTATAAATACAAAATGAAATCATCAATTTAAATTAACTAATTCTTTCTATCTATTCTATCTATTGCTGATTTCATTCTTGATCATTCAAAGCATTCAAAAGCTCATAATCTTCTTATATCGCTGTTGAATCCTAGAATCTACATACTATTCTTTTGATTCAAACACGATATCATCTTCCAAATCTTCACGAATTCAAAATTCTATTTAAGGATAAGATTATAGGAAGGTTGTACAAGAATTGACAAATTCGTGTTATTAAGAACACATATTGTCAAATTACAAGTCTACTCATCTTGTGTGAAGTCCTCGTTGTTGTGAGAGGCAACCTTGTGAAGTCCTCGTGTTGTTAGAGGCGGGAAATCCCGTTCGGCTGCTCGGGTATTGTGAACCTATTCCTTTGGGTGAAGTGAGGTAGTTGTTTAGTGAAAATCCAGAGAGAGGTCTGGGACTGTAATTAGGGCGGTGCTCCGAACCAGTATAAAAATCCCTGGTGTGATTTTTCCTTTTCTGCATTTCCTATATTATTATTCCGTAATTAGCTATTTCTTTATACCTGAAATATTGGTCGTCATATTACACGATTCTTGTGAGTGTATTATACTTGACAAGTACACGCACACATTTTCATTTGGTATTAGAGCACGGTCATCACATAACTGTAACATAGTTATTTGATATATTCTAGTAATATGGAAAATAACCCAAGTAGTAGCACAAACACCACTTACACTGAAGGTCAATCAACACAAAGACCTCCTTTCTTTAATGGTCTCAACTATAGCTATTGGGCAACTCGTATGGTTTTTTACATGCAATCAACTAGCTATAATGCTTGGAATGCTACTCAGAAAGAAAAAGTGAATCCAACAACTGAATATTCAGAATGGACACCTGCTGAGAAAATAGCAGCAGCTGTAAATGCAAAAGCAATAAATATGTTGTTTTGTGCATTAGATCTAAACGAATATAACCATGTTAGTATCTGTACCACTGCATATCAGATTTGGCAAATGCTAAAAACCACTCATGAAGGTACTAACAAGGTTAAACAAGCAAAAATAGCTTTGTTGAAAAGTCAATTTTAAAATTTCAAAATGAAGCCGAATGAAACAATCAATGAGATGTATTCAGGTTTCAAACCATTCATCATGCACTTATCGGATTAGGGAAAAAATATTCTGATTTTGATGTAGTTTCAACAGTCCTACATTCTCTGACTAATGAATGGGAAGGAAAAGTATTAGCAATAGAAGAAGCTAACGATCTTTCCACCATGAAGCCGGATGAATTGATAGGAAATCTTATGTCCTATGAAACTAACTTGCATGCTAGAAAATAACAAAAAGAAGAAAAGAAAAATGTAGCTTTTCATGCTGAAAAGGATGAAGACATCTCAGATTCCGAAGATGAAGATCTAGCGTTCATTGCAAAAGGATTCAAGAAATTCTTAAAGCAATGGAAAGCTAGTCGATACAACAGAAAGAAGTTCGGATCAAATAAACCATCATCTTCAAATATTGAATGCTTCAATTGTCACAAAAAGGGACATATGCAAAAGGATTGTCCGGAGCAAAAGAAGAAGTCAGAAAATGAAAAATTCAAAAAAAGAAGGACAAGTCAAAGAAACGAGCATTCTCAGTAACATGGGATGATTCAGATTCATCTTCTTCTGATAGTGAATGTGACTCAGACAATGAACAAGCCAATATATGTTTCGTGGCGATAGAAGATGAGGTACAAATTCCTTTGTTTGAAGAAATTCTTGATATAAATGCCGAATTAATATTTAAATTTAAAGATATGAAACGACAATGCAAACAAGCTCAAGCAGATTTAAGTAGAGCAGAGTTTGAACGAGATATATTAAAAGACAAGAAGAAAATATTAGAAGAGGAGCTTGAAAAAGCTCAAGAATCATCATCTAATATTGATTCTCAATTATCTCTTTTGAGTCAAGAAATTGAAACTCAAAAAGAGAAAAATGATGCTCTTACTACTGAAAATCATGAGCTTAAGGCAAAATTCAAAATTCTAGACCTAGAAAAAGCTAGTTTACAAACTAAGTTAGACAACATTACTCAAAATGTTTCTAACTTTAACAAAGGTCGAGAAAATTTGACGAAATTTTTTAAAGGTTCACAATCTGCTACGAACAAACAAGGATTGGGATATAAGAAACAAGATATCAAGAAACATCTTAGCAATAAAAGAAAAAGAAAAGATAAAGAAACTGAAGCTAAGAAAAATCTTAGTCTATTATATTCCAAACCAAAACCGATTGTGAAAGTTCAAAAGAAAAATGTCAAGACTATCAAAATATGGGTTCCTAAAACAAGTAACAATTTGATTAGGAACAAATACATTCAGAATTTTCTGAATATTATGCATCATAGTTCCAATTATTTATATAAAGGGGATAGCGGACCCGTATGGGTTTGGGCTCCTAAGACCTAACTCTTAGGACCCTATGAAAAGGTGGATACCATGAACTTAATTTTATTTTTTGCTGGTCCCACTTAAGAAAAGAGGAAAGTGGATACTGGACAGTGGTTGCTCGAAGCATATGACTGGAGACAAGAGCTTATTGGTAAATATCACTTATTCAGATGTTGGCTCTGTCACTTTTGGAGATAATTCAAAAGGCTATATCATCGGCAAAGGCAATGTGAGCAATTACGGTACATCTAACTTACCTCTTATTACTAATGTCATGCTAGTTAGAAATTTGAAACATAATTTACTTAGTATTAGTCAACTATGCGACAAAGGTTTTATTATTTCCTTTTTGGATAATAAATGCAGTATTTTAGATAAAGATAGTAACTTAGTTTTTGAAGGATATAGAAACAGAAATATTTATATTCTGAATATGAACATTAATCATAATTCAGACATGTGTCTTGTAGCAAATGATAATGATCCATGGCTATGGCACAAACGTTTCTGTCATATAAACTTTAGAACTATCGACAAGCTAGCTAAGAATGACCTAGTTAGAGGACTACCCAAAATGAGCTTTACGGTTGAGAATATTTGTGATGCATGTCAATTAGGAAAATTGACTAAATCATCATTTAAATCCAAGAAAGTCATATCAACATTACAACCACTTGAGCTATTACATATGGATTTATTCGTACCAACACAGGTTCAATCAATAAATCATAGTCGATATATGTTTGTAATTGTTGATGATTACTCTCGTTATACATGGGTGATTTTCTTAAAAAACAAAAGTGACACTTTTAATCATCTTAAATCCTTCGTCAAGAGAATTCAGAAATCAAAAGGGCTTAAGGTTAAGAATATAAGAAGTGATCACGACGGAGAGTTCGAAAATAATGAATTTGAACATTTTTGTACAAAGAAAGGTATAAATCATAATTTTTCGTTTCCTAGAACTGCACAACAAAACGGAGTTGTAGAAAGGAAAAATCGGACTTTACAAGTGTGCAAGAACATTATTAAATGGATCCATCTTATCAAAACATTTTTGGGCAGAAGTTGTTGCAACTGCATGCTATGTTTTGAATCGTGTATCCATTCGACATCCTACCAAGAATACATCTTATGAGTTATTTAATCAAAGAAAGCCAAATATCTCATACTTCAAAGTTTTCAGTTCTAAATGCTTTGTTTTAAATACGAAATACCATCTTGGAAAATTTGATCCAAAATCCGATGAAGGTATATTTGTGGGATATTCGGAACGAAGCAAGGCCTATCGTATATTTAATAAAAGAACTAAAACTATTGAAGAATCACTTCATGTATCTTTCGATGAATTCTATAAACCGTCTCATAATATATCAGATGACGAAGAAGCTATAGTCACTGATAATCCTATCATCACAAATAATGACTCTGACTCAGAAATTGTTGAGGATATTCCTCAGTCTGTTGTGATACCTTCTACACCAAGATTTCGATCTCCTCCGAGAATTCTAAGAGATCATCCAGTTCAAAATGTTATTGGAGAAGTAACATCACAAATAAGAACAAGGAGTCAGCTCAATCAAATGGGTCATGTTGCGTTTCTTTCAAATATCGAACCTAAGAATCCGAAAGAAGCTGCTACTGATGATTACTGGATCATTGCTATGCAAGAAGAACTAAATCAGTTCGAGCGCAATGATGTCTGGGAACTTGTTCCAAGACCAACTGATCAGTCAGTTATTGGTACTAAATGGGTCTATAAAAACAAGGCTGACGAACAAGGAAATATAACCCGAAATAAAGCAAGATTAGTAGCACAAGGATACAATCAGGAAGAAGGTATCAATTACGAAGAAACTTTTGCGCCCGTTGCTCGTCTAGAAGCTATTCGTATTTTATTATCTTTTGTTTGTCATCATAATTTCAAACTTTATCAAATGGATGTCAAGAGTGCTTTTCTCAATGGATTTATCAAAGAGAATGTATATGTCGAACAATTTCCATTATTCGTACATGGAAAATATCCTGACCATGTATTTAAACTTAAGAAAGCTTTGTATGGTTTAAAACAAGCACCATGTGCTTGGTATGAACGATTACGTTGCTATCTTATTGGATCAGGATTTCAAATAGGAATGGTTGATCAAACCTTGTTTATCAAGCATTCTCGAAAAGTTATATTAGTTATCCAAATATATGTAGACGATATTATTTTTGGTTCAACAAATGATAAACTCTGCAAAGAGTTTGCAAATATTATGACCAAAGAGTTTGAAATGTCTCATATAGGAGAACTATCGTATTTCCTTGGTTTTCAAATCAAACAGCTTTCTAATGGTATTTTTATTAATCAAGAAAAATACTATGGAAATCTTATCAAACGCTCGGTTTATACATCTGGTAAACCGACTCCTATGAGTACAACTACACATCTTGAAAAAGATAAACATGGTAAAAATGTTGACCAGAAGATATATCGAAGCATGATTGGTTCTCTTCTTTATCTTATAGCAAGTCGTCCTGATATAATGATGAGTGTTTGTTTGTGTGCAAGGTTTCAAGCAAATCCTAAAGAATCACATTTACGAGTTGTAAAACGTATAATACGGTATCTGTGACGGCCGGGAATTTCGCTCGATCCGAATCAGTCGTTAAACCGATCTAGACCATTCGAAACCCCTGATCGTTGAGAACAGGACAAATCAGAATCCACACAGAAGAACATTTCATTGTTATTACAACAATTCCATCAGATACAAGAATATACAGAGTATAAATGAATAAATTACATTCGATAAATATCAGAGATTACAATAAATTACACAGCAGCGGAAAAATAATATAAAGCACAACTGAAGGTGATATACGGATACAGAGCTTTCCGGATATCATTCCAGCTGTAAACCAGGATCCTGTGAATATAAATCTGCAAAACCAAAACTACTAGCTGCCCGTGCAGAAAATAGGGGCACCCAGAGTTTAGGTTAAAACAATAAACTCCAGGTCAGTCATGTGACTGGTGTGAGAACTAAAACAGTTATTAAAACTTTACTTTAAAGGAGAGTAATTCAAGGGACCACGCCGTATAACACGGAACGGGTTTCCTCCCAAGAATACCAGTGCATAGAATAAACAACGCAATGCTTTTTCGAAAAATGAAGCTATTATAAGACCCAGGTCCCATCACACAATGAAACGCAAGCCGGAGGATAGGGTTTTCCCTTATAATAGCCAAACATGCTTGGTACGTTTAAAAAAACAAATCATTTGATACTATAATAAGTGTATAGTGTCAAAACAATTTCAATCATAAATATAAATCATAGGCGGCATAGCTACCATCTACTATGTCGCCATACTAGTTCTACAATTAAAGCCGAATTACACGTATTGGAAATTGGATTCCGTCATGAGTCGAGGCAAGGGGCAAGCTCCTCTCCGCGCTCGAGACACTCTAGCAAATGCCTCGGGGCTACACACTCTGGGCAACCCCTGGATGCTTCAGGGCCGGTCCTCACTTACGTTAGAGGATTATTTATTCCTGAACACACGTTTCCCGGTCCTTACAGACCTATAATCGAGGCGCCTCGCATTCCAACAACCACATAGGTGAAAAGTATATAAATGTCAGGGCTGGTAAGTCACTGACACCACCAAAGCTAGAAAGAAACGTCGTGCTCTCCCTGCAGTCCGTATCCCGTTTTTAACTCATACCGAGGTGTGAGGCTCGCGAATTCACGTTATACACAAAGCTGCCACGTAGGCGGGCTTTGATCATCAACCACAAGACTTTGCTTTTCAACAGAAGCCTTGATCATTGCATCTCAGCGTGCCACACAGGCAGTTCATGCCGTGCGACTGATGTCCATCGATATACAACCTCTGAGCTCGTACATCTCAGAGAAGGGCGTTAAGCAAAAGAATAAATTCCCCGCCGCCAAATAGATGTATATTTAATAGAAATCAATCAACACAGAATAAAATCCAATGTCAGACACACAATCCATTTACAAGTCCATTCTGGGTCTGAACGAAACCGGAGGCACTTTCCTCGCATAACCATCCATCTCCAAGTACGTCCGGACGACCACCAACTATTTCCATCCTCTTGGGTGTACAGCCCAATCAGGATCGTCAGTAATTATCCAAACGATGTGAAGACTTCCGGTCTTCAACCACCGTCATCATCTTCGACATATCGTCGAATCGGTTATTCAGAATGGGTGTAAACCCGGCCTTTCCGAACAACCCGCGTATATTAAAAACAAATGTTAGACAAACACAACATACGCCTCATTCCAATTCATTAGTCACTAACCGCAAATTAGCAAGAGAACAATTTCCCAAACATTAACCCCGAAGGCCGAAACCAACATCAGATCAATACCCAGGAAACCATTCTTCTTAGCCAACCTACAGCTAGTTTCTAAATTCCACATTCTTAGGGAAAGGTTCCCATTAATTTTATCCAAGATAAATTCTTTAAAATTTATCCTGTAATCTTCCTTTGGATGTCATTTAAAACCAAATTATGGTTTTTCCAACTAGTCGAGATTAGCGAACCACACCGAAGTAATTATTTTATTTCCCAATCCCAACCTATTCATCCCATGAAGCAAAACTGGTAATACTCCATATCTAACACCGTGGTGTTATCGGTAAAATAAATTACCATTTCACGTTCAAATCTAATTAAAGATTTAACTATTGCTTTGGAGCAAAACTGGTGATACTCCATTCTCGCTCGTTTTCTAAATTTGATAATTTAGATTGTAAATTCACATTTCAATCTAATTGCAGATTCGTTAGAACTCCTTTTACTGGGTTAAAGAACTAGGTGTTATTTAAAACACAGTTCACGACAAACCCAAATCACATTCTATTTGTTATCGGGTTAAAGAACTAGTGTTATTTAAAACACCGTTCACGATAAACCCATTTCAAATCCAATCAAATATATTAGAAATTCCGATTATTTAAAACCCCTTTTTAAATCTAATTTATTTATTTAAAAACAAATCGGGTTTTAAATTTAGTTCAAACTAGTTCATTTTGATAAAAATTCATTTTTATCTTTTCAAATATGGGGTTTTTCATCCCAAATTTTCTCAAATCATTTCTTATGATTTTACACAAATTATTGATATTTTTAATAATTTTATTAAGGCCCATACACTCGATTTCCATCAACGGCCATCGAACTGCACTTACAGCGACCTTTTTCAAATTTGATTTGGACGTATCTCCAAATCCAACCGTTAGATTTTGAATTTCTAATATTCGTTAGAAAGTTCTTTTTGATACGAACCCAACGGTTCCGGTTTTAGGAGAATCCGACGGTCGGATCTCCCGTAATGTCCGTTTGAAATAAATGGTCGAAATTCACGAACTGCCGCGGCGTGGCGCGTTCTATTCAGGCCATTATATTATATATATAATATATATAATATATATATTTCATCGATTTCTATTTAAAACGAATTTTATAAATAGTTTTTAAATTCCTTTCAAAATTCATTTCAACTTCCAATTCAATTCGAATCAAAATTGAATTTTTCCTTATAGATTCGTTTTAAAATTCTTTTCTATTCAATTCAATTTGAATTCAATTTGCTTTTGATTCAATTTGAATTCGTTTTCAGTTCAATTCAATTTCAAAGTCGTTTCCTATTCGATTCAATTCAAATTGGTTTTCTATTCAATCCATTTCGAAATCGTTATATATTCAATTCATTTCGAAATCGTTATATATTCAATTCATTTCGAAATCGTTATATATTCAATTCATTTCGAAATCGTTTTCAATTCAATTCATTTCGAAATCGTTTTATATTCAATTCATTTCGAAATCGTTATATATTCAATTCATTTCGAAATCGTTATATATTCAATTCATTTCGAAATCGTTATATATTCAATTCATTTCGAAATCGTTGTATATTCAATTCATTTCGAAATCGTTTTCAATTCAATTCAATTCATTTCAAAATATTCGATTTCAAAATTACTTTTCAATATTCATTTTAAAATGAATAAAATCGATATAAATATCGTTCACGTCAAAATGGCGTCAATCTAATCAACACGGCTTCATATATTTCTATTTTCAAATATTCTATTTCAAATATTTCTTATTATCAAAATATTTCTATTTTCAAATATTTCGTTCAACCCATGACTAATCTCAACGGATGAGTACAGTCAACACATGAACCTTTATATTATATTAATAAAGATGTAAATTTTATTATAAAAATATTTCGTTCAACACATGACTAATCTCAACGGATGAGTACAGTCAACACATGAACCTTTATATTATATTGATAAAGATATAAATTTTATTATAAAAATATTTCGTTCAACACATGACTAATCTCAACGGATGAGTACAGTCAACACATGAACCTTTATATTATATTGATAAAGATATAAATTTTATTATAAAAATATTTCGTTCAACACATGACTAATCTCAACGGATGAGTACAGTCAACACATGAACCTTTATTTCTTAATATTCTTTATTTTCTAAATTGGAATGAGGCCCAATCAATTACCATATAAAATTAATTATATGGATTTCCATACAACACATGTATATAATAGCATTGAAAAATAATCAACCATCAACCAAAGTGCACTACACTGTATAAGCATCAAATATAGATATTAGACGCTTATAACAGCCTGTCAATCAATCGATCGACATATTTAATCAATCAGGATGAGTGAACTTCAAATTTCATCCCAACACCCGTGTGGGGTTTC
The DNA here is from genome assembly GCA_030737875.1 of Allium sativum. Lineage (NCBI taxonomy): Eukaryota > Viridiplantae > Streptophyta > Magnoliopsida > Asparagales > Amaryllidaceae > Allium > Allium sativum. Next base: position 748,472,365 of record CM060920.1, on the reverse strand, counting down.
AAACAATCAAACACAGATTTTATTTGTGCAGTTGGGCGATGTGTGAAATTTATCGTTCCAATCAATGTCAGTAAAATCAGTGTACATAAACAAACCGTCCGGTTTGTAAATGAATATTTTATTTTATTCACTTCACGTTAAAAATTATATTTTTAACGATAAAACATTTTATTTCAACATATAAATTTCTATTCAGTTCATTTATTCAATAAAAATGATATTTTTATTTTTCTAACATATTTTAGAAAATTTCGGCGGCATAACGGCACGATACTAGAAACGGGACGAGGCCTAGCCTTATCCCCGGTCTAGTGAAGGCCCACGCCATTCACATATCAATCAAATTCACCAAACAACCAAATTCAAATCAAATCATCCAACTAATTTATGCAACCAAACAAACAAGTCCATGGTCTGTGGACGATTGTGTCGGGTGCTACTAAGCACCGTCTGCATCCTAGTATATATATATATAAATAGAAAAAGAAATTGAAAGGTGAGAAATTCTCACATATAGCTATCCAATCATCTTGACTCTTCTTTGATATAAATCTTCTTCGTTCTCGCCTTTTTGTTACCTTCGTTGCCCGCTTTCACTACCTATGTAAAAATCGAATTTTTACTTCGCTATTCAATATATAAAAATCATATTTTTATTTCGAAGTTCAATATATAAAAATTGAATTTTTATTTCGAAGTTCAATATATAAAAATCATATTTTTATTTCGAAGTTCAATATATAAAAATCATATTTTTATTTCGAAGTTCAATATATAAAAATCATATTTTTATTTCGAAGTTCAATATATAAAAATCGAATTTTTATTTCGAAGTTCAATATATAAAAATCATATTTTTATTTCGAAGTTCAATATATAAAAATCGAATTTTTATTTCGAAGTTCAATATATAAAAATCATATTTTTACTTCTTCAATTTTATATCAAAGATCGTATTTTTATAACTTCAACATCATATTAAAAATCTAATCTTTACAATGAAAAATATCTCGCCTTCTTATCATGAACTAATAAATTAACACATTATATTTTTTTTTTAAAAAAAAAACTTTCCTTATTTAAATTTGAATATTCCCTAATTGCTTTAAATTAAAACAAATGAATTTAGATAAGGTAAAAACTTACTTTGCTTTCAGTTTTCAGAGGAGTGGGAGGGGCTTCTGCGTCAACCGGAGGAGAGTGGCTAGGGCGGTGGCATTCAGGCGGCCATGGGGAGGGACTGCGGCGGTTGCGGGCGTCGGATGTGGGTCAGGGGGCAGGCGGCGGCGGTCGATGAAGTCGACGGGGGTGGGGCTCGCGTTTTGGGGTTACGGAGGGGTTGTAGGGGAAGGGGGACGGCGAGAAGAGGGGGATGGCCTTGGTGGGGCTCCGGCGATGGGGGGGTCGCCATCGATGGCGGCGCGCTAGGGCAGGCGCGTCCTCCCCCTTTTCGTATTTTTTTTATTCTGAATCTCATTTTGAACGGGGGGGGGGGGGGGGCAGAATGGATTAAGAGGAAGGGAAAGAATTTTTAATTTTTTTTTATTATTTAATTATTTTATTTTGCAAAAAGTTGACTTTTACATACGACCTCTAAACGAGGTCCACCGCCTGTCGTCCATAGCGTATTACCCCCATTCTGAACACAATGGGATATCTATCGCAAGCTGATTCGACTGTTTGAATCAGTTTCCGTTTAACTTACATTTAAATCACTATATTGAATTTTAAACGTACATTTCAAATTACCGGGGTCACATACGAACTCTAAAAATTCCGGAAAAATATTTTCTAGCTTCGTATTGACGATACGGTCCTAATAAAACTAGTTTCGCCGAATTCTGAGACCGTTGGAAAAATGGCCATTTTCCAGTCGATTAAAATCAACTGAAACTGGTCAAATGCGTTTTCCTTTGCCACGCTCACATATTAATTCGAAAAATTATGAAATTTGGAACCTAGCAATAATTTAACATCACGGATCCAACAAAAGTGGTTTCGTTGAAATCCGAGGTCGTTTGCAAAATTCCCATTTTTAAGGGCTTGAATTCCATAGCGACTATTCAGAATTTTCAACTGGACATATCTTTTGATCCCCGCTATGAAATCTTGACCTTTCGGGTTCGTTGGAAAGATACTCTCAATTAGATCCCATTATTTTTGGTTTCACTAAAATCCGGATTGTTTTGCACCCGGTACATTCAATTGAAGTTTGAAATCGAATTATCGAACTACCGCGCCATTTTCAATTCATATTTATAATTATATATAAATATTTATATTCTAACGACGACGCGTATACATATATACGTTCTAAATATTTCAAAATAAATTTTCGTCGATATTATTTAAAATAATTCATTTTAAATATTCAAAATTCGCTATAATTGCCAAAATAAAAATTTTAAACTGGCCCAGATTTTCCGGGTTATTACAATCTCCCCCACTTAAAACTTTTCGTCCCCGAAAAGGAACAAAGTCGAAAGTGGTTTGATTAATCAACTCTACGTTCGATCTGGCTTCCATTCTCCAACTTTTCAGTTTCTGAGAATTTTCAAAATTCCAAAAATTTGGCTAACACCCTAAATTTTTGAAAAATTTCGCCATAACCTCCCCTGCACCGGGAGCATCGGGGAATTTCAAATAGCTTCCCCGGTCCTTCTAATCTCAAAAAGAAAAAGAAAAGGCCAAGCGGCTAGCCAATAGGCTCATAAAATCATTATCACCCAAACAAAACAGTAAATTATGTATTAAACATGTACCTATTTGTCAGGCAAACAAATTTTATTCTTCGGCTCTAGCCTCCTTGCTATGACCTGTTCAATGCAAGTATATGTATATGCAAGAAAATGCGACCAATTTCCAATACAATTCAATATTTGATGCTATTAGGCATAAATGGTTAAAAATTAGCAAACAAATAGACAAACAACACAAACATCCATCAATTTGTGGATTAGAGTTTTAAATTCATAAATTTGATACATATACAGAAAATCTTGTTTTTGATGCCAATTCACAGCAAAGTGTTCTATCTATATTAGTTTTGGTTCTCACACCAGTCTAATGGAAACATATAGAAAGCACACCTTTGAAACACGAAACTAATTACTAATGATGACGCGTCAATCATCAGAATCAGGTCCGGGCGACTAGAGTGTGATCCTATATCTATCTAATATATTAAAACTTCGAATATACGTTCATGACGCGTATATGCAAAACTTTTATATACTGGATTGTCCATATTCAAAATAAATAAATAGTCAAATACGTTTAAAACGATTTAAATTTTCAAAACAAAACTGTTTTCATTTGAAAAATATACTCTTCACACTCGTTCTAGGATACTACTGATCCTATCTCTAACGAGTCATTCTAATTGGATATTACTAATCCAATATCTGATGAATTCTTTCGTATGGTTCTAATGTGTGTTGTTCTCGAGCTCTGTAAACCAAGGCTCTGATACCAAATGTGACGGCCGGGAATTTCGCTCGATCCGAATCAGTCGTTAAACCGATCTAGACCGTTCGAAACCCCTGATCGTTGAGAACAGGACAAATCAGAATCCACACAGAAGAACATTTCATTGTTATTACAACAATTCCATCAGATACAAGAATATACAGAGTATAAATGAATAAATTACATTCGATAAATATCAGAGATTACAATAAATTACACAGCAGCGGAAAAATAATATAAAGCACAACTGAAGGTGATATACGGATACAGAGCTTTCCGGATATCATTCCAGCTGTAAACCAGGATCCTGTGAATATAAATCTGCAAAACCAAAACTACTAGCTGCCCGTGCGGAAAATAGGGGCACCCAGAGTTTAGGTTAAAACAATAAACTCCAGGTCAGTCACGTGACTGGTGTGAGAACTAAAACAGTTATTAAAACTTTACTTTAAAGGAGAGTAATTCAAGGGACCACGCCGTATAACACGGAACGGGTTTCCTCCCAAGAATACCAGTGCATAGAATAAACAACGCAATGCTTTTTTGAAAAATGAAGCTATTATAAGACCCAGGTCCCATCACACAATGAAACGCAAGCCGGAGGATAGGGTTTTCCCTTATAATAGCCAAACATGCTTGGTACGTTTAAAAAAACAAATCATTTGATACTATAATAAGTGTATAGTGTCAAAACAATTTCAATCATAAATATAAATCATAGGCGGCATAGCTACCATCTACTATGTCGCCATACTAGTTCTACAATTAAAGCCGAATTACACGTATTGGAAATTGGATTCCGTCATGAGTCGAGGCAAGGGGCAAGCTCCTCTCCGCGCTCGAGACACTCTAGCAAATGCCTCGGGGCTACACACTCTGGGCAACCCCTGGATGCTTCAGGGACGGTCCTCACTTACGTTAGAGGATTATTTATTCTTGAACACACGTTTCCCGGTCCTTACAGACCTATAATCGAGGCGCTTCGCATTCCAACAACCACATAGGTGAAAAGTATATAAATGTCAGGGCTGGTAAGTCACTGACACCACCAAAGCTAGAAAGAAACGTCGTGCTCTCCCTGCAGTCTGTATCCCGTTTTTAACTCATACCGAGGTGTGAGGCTCGCGAATTCACGTTATACACAAAGCTGCCACGTAGGCGTGCTTTGATCATCAACCACAAGACTTTGCTTTTCAACAGAAGCCTTGATCATTGCATCTCAGCGTGCCACACAGGCAGTTCATGCCGTGCGACTGATGTCCATCGATATACAACCTCTGAGCTCGTACGTCTCAGAGAAGGGCGTTAAGCAAAAGAATAAATTCTCCGCTGCCAAACAGATGTATATTTAATAGAAATCAATCAACACAGAATAAAATCCAATGTCAGACACACAATCCATTTACAAGTCCGTTCTGGGTCTGAACGAAACCGGAGGCACTTTCCTCGCATATCCATCCATCTCCAAGTACGTCCGGACGACCACCAACTATTTCCATCCTCTTGGGTGTACAGCCCAATCAGGATCGTCAGTAATTATCCAAACGATGTGAAGACTTCCGGTCTTCAACCACCGTCTTCATCTTCGACATATCGTCGAATCGGTTATTCAGAATGGGTGTAAACCCGGCCTTTCCGAACAACCCGCGTATATTAAAAACAAATGTTAGACAAACACAACATACGCCTCATTCCAATTCATTAGTCACTAACCGCAAATTAGCAAGAGAACAATTTCCCAAACATTAACCCCGAAGGCCGAAACCAACATCAGATCAATACCCAGGAAACCATTCTTCTTAGCCAACCTACAGCTAGTTTCTAAATTCCACATTCTTAGGGAAAGGTTCCCATTAATTTTATCCAAGATAAATTCTTTAAAATTTATCCTGTAATCTTCCTTTGGATGTCATTTAAAACCAAATTATGGTTTTTCCAACTAGTCGAGATTAGCGAACCACACCGAAGTAATTATTTTATTTCCCAATCCCAACCTATTCATCCCATGAAGCAAAACTGGTAATACTCCATATCTAACACCGTGGTGTTATCGGTAAAATAAATTACCATTTCACGTTCAAATCTAATTAAAGATTTAACTATCGCTTTGGAGCAAAACTGGTGATACTCCATTCTCGCTCGTTTTCTAAATTTGATAATTTAGATTGTAAATTCACATTTCAATCTAATTGCAGATTCGTTAGAACTCCTTTTACTGGGTTAAAGAACTAGGTGTTATTTAAAACACAGTTCACGACAAACCCAAATCACATTCTATTTGTTATCAGGTTAAAGAACTAGTGTTATTTAAAACACCGTTCACGATAAACCCATTTCAAATCCAATCAAATATATTAGAAATTCCGATTATTTAAAACCCCTTTTTAAATCTAATTTATTTATTTAAAAACAAATCGGGTTTTAAATTTAGTTCAAACTAGTTCATTTTGATAAAAATTCATTTTTATCTTTTCAAATATGGGGTTTTTCATCCCAAATTTTCTCAAATCATTTCTTATGATTTTACACAAATTATTGATATTTTTAATAATTTTATTAAGGCCCATACACTCGATTTCCATCAACGGCCATCGAACTGCACTTACAACGACCTTTTTCAAATTTGATTCGGACGTATCTCCAAATCCAACCGTTAGATTTTGAATTTATAATATTCGTTAGAAAGTTCTTTTTGATACGAACCCAACGGTTCCGGTTTTAGGAGAATCCGACGGTCGGATCTCCCGTAATGTCCGTTTGAAATAAATGGTCGAAATTCACGAACTGCCGCGGCGCGGCGCGTTCTATTCAGGCCATTATATTATATATATATAATATATATATTTCATCGATTTCTATTTAAAACGAATTTTATAAATAGTTTTTAAATTCCTTTCAAAATTCATTTCAACTTCCAATTCAATTCGAATCAAAATTGAATTTTTCCTTATAGATTCGTTTTAAAATTCTTTTCTATTCAATTCAATTTGAATTCAATTTGCTTTTGATTCAATTTGAATTCGTTTTCAATTCAATTCAATTTCAAAGTCGTTTCCTATTCGATTCAATTCAAATTGGTTTTCTATTCAATCCATTTCGAAATCGTTATATATTCAATTCATTTCGAAATCGTTATATATTCAATTCATTTCGAAATCGTTATATATTCAATTCATTTCGAAATCGTTTTCAATTCAATTCATTTCGAAATCGTTTTATATTCAATTCATTTCGAAATCGTTATATATTCAATTCATTTCGAAATCGTTATATATTCAATTCATTTCGAAATCGTTATATATTCAATTCATTTCGAAATCGTTGTATATTCAATTCATTTCGAAATCATTTTCAATTCAATTCAATTCATTTCAAAATATTCGATTTCAAAATTACTTTTCAATATTCATTTTAAAATGAATAAAATCGATATAAATATCGTTCACGTCAAAATGGCGTCAATCTAATCAACACGGCTTCATATATTTCTATTTTCAAATATTCTATTTCAAATATTTCTTATTATCAAAATATTTCTATTTTCAAATATTTCGTTCAACCCATGACTAATCTCAACGGATGAGTACAGTCAACACATGAACCTTTATATTATATTAATAAAGATGTAAATTTTATTATAAAAATATTTCGTTCAACACATGACTAATCTCAACGGATGAGTACAGTCAACACATGAACCTTTATATTATATTGATAAAGATATAAATTTTATTATAAAAATATTTCGTTCAACACATGACTAATCTCAACGGATGAGTACAGTCAACACATGAACCTTTATATTATATTGATAAAGATATAAATTTTATTATAAAAATATTTCGTTCAACACATGACTAATCTCAACGGATGAGTACAGTCAACACATGAACCTTTATTTCTTAATATTCTTTATTTTCTAAATTGGAATGAGGCCCAATCAATTACCATATAAAATTAATTATATGGATTTCCATACAACACATGTATATAATAACATTGAAAAATAATCAACCATCAACCAAAGTGCACTACACTGTATAAGCATCAAATATAGATATTCAACGCTTATAACAGCCTGTCAATCGATCGATCGACATATTTAATCAATCAGGATGAGTGAACTTCAAATTTCATCCCAACACCCGTGTGGGGTTTCAAACAATCAAACACAGATTTTATTTGTGCAGTTGAGCGATGTGTGAAATTTATCGTTCCAATCAATGTCAGTAAAATCAGTGTACATAAACAAACCGTCCGGTTTGTAAATGAATATTTTATTTTATTCACTTCACGTTAAAAATTATATTTTTAACGATAAAACATTTTATTTCAACATATAAATTTCTATTCAGTTCATTTATTCAATAAAAATGATATTTTTATTTTTCTAACATATTTTAGAAAATTTCGGCGGCATAACGGCACGATACTAGAAACGGGACGAGGCCTAGCCTTATCCCCGGTCTAGTGAAGGCCCACGCCATTCACATATCAATCAAATTCACCAAACAACCAAATTCAAATCAAATCATCCAACTAATTTATGCAACCAAACAAACAAGTCCATGGTCTGTGGACGATTGTGTCGGGTGCTACTAAGCACCGTCTGCATCCTAGTATATATATATAAATAGAAAAAGAAATTGAAAGGTGAGAAATTCTCACATATAGCTATCCAATCATCTTGACTCTTATTTGATATAAATCTTCTTCGTTCTCGCCTTTTTGTTACCTTCGTTGCCCGCTTTCACTACCTATGTAAAAATCGAATTTTTACTTCGCTATTCAATATATAAAAATCATATTTTTATTTCGAAGTTCAATATATAAAAATCAAATTTTTATTTCGAAGTTCAATATATAAAAATCATATTTTTATTTCGAAGTTCAATATATAAAAATCATATTTTTATTTCGAAGTTCAATATATAAAAATCATATTTTTATTTCGAAGTTCAATATATAAAAATCGAATTTTTATTTCGAAGTTCAATATATAAAAATCATATTTTTATTTCGAAGTTCAATATATAAAAATCGAATTTTTATTTCGAAGTTCAATATATAAAAATCATATTTTTACTTCTTCAATTTTATATCAAAGATCGTATTTTTATAACTTCAACATCATATTAAAAATCTAATCTTTACAATGAAAAATATCTCGCCTTCTTATCATGAACTAATAAATTAACACATTATATTTTTTTTTTTTAAAAAAAAAACTTTCCTTATTTAAATTTGAATATTCCCTAATTGCTTTAAATTAAAACAAATGAATTTAGATAAGGTAAAAACTTACTTTGCTTTCAGTTTTCAGAGGAGTGGGAGGGGCTTCTGCGTCAACCGGAGGAGAGTGGCTAGGGCGGTGGCATTCAGGCGGCCAGGGGGAGGGACTGCGGCGGTTGCGGGCGTCGGATGTGGGTCAGGGGGCAGGCGGCGGCGGTCGATGAAGTCGACGGGGGTGGGGCTCGCGTTTTGGGGTTACGGAGGGGTTGTAGGGGAAGGGGGACGGCGAGAAGAGGGGGATGGCCTTGGTGGGGCTCCGGCGATGGGGGGGTCGCCATCGATGGCGGCGCGCTAGGGCAGGCGCGTCCTCCCCCTTTTCGTATTTTTTTTTATTCTGAATCTCATTTTGAACGGGGGGGGGGGGGGCAGAATGGATTAAGGGGAAGGGAAAGAATTTTTAATTTTTTTTTATTTAATTATTTTATTTTGCAAAAAGTTGACTTTTACATACGACCTCTAAACGAGGTCCACCGCCTGTCGTCCATATCGTATTACCCCCATTCTGAACACAATGGGATATCTATCGCAAGCTGATTCGACTGTTTGAATCAGTTTCCGTTTAACTTACATTTAAATCACTATATTGAATTTTAAACGTACATTTCAAATTACCGGGGTCACATACGAACTCTAAAAATTCCGGAAAAATATTTTCTAGCTTCGTATTGACGATACGGTCCTAATAAAACTAGTTTCGCCGAATTCTGAGACCGTTGGAAAATGGCCATTTTCCAGTCGATTAAAATCAACTGAAACTGGTCAAATGCGTTTTCCTTTGCCACGCTCACATATTAATTCGAAAAATTATGAAATTTGGAACCTAGCAATAATTTAACATCACGGATCCAACAAAAGTGGTTTCGTCGAAATCCGAGGTCGTTTGCAAAATTCCCATTTTTAAGGGCCTAAATTCCATAGCGACTATTCAGAATTTTCAACTGGACATATCTTTTGATCCCCGCTATGAAATCTTGACCTTTCGGGTTCGTTGGAAAGATACTCTCAATTAGATCCCATTATTTTTGGTTTCACTAAAATCCGGATTGTTTTGCACCCGGTACATTCAATTGAAGTTTGAAATCGAATTATCGAACTACCGCGCCATTTTCAATTCCTATTTATAATTATATATAAATATTTATATTCTAACGACGACGCGTATAAATATATACGTTCTAAATATTTCAAAATAAATTTTCGTCGATATTATTTAAAATAATTCATTTTAAATATTCAAAATTCGCTATAATTGCCAAAATAAAAATTTTAAACTGGCCCAGATTTTCCGGGTTATTACAGTATCTTAATAAACCAAAGATTTTGGTCTTTTCTACCCAAAAGATTGTCCATTCGAATTAGTGTCCTATAGTGATGCTGATCTTGGCGGCTCTCGTACGGATAGGAAGAGTACAAGTGGTACATGCCATTTATTGGAAAATCACTTGTTTCTTGGTTTAGTAAGAAACAAAATTGCGTTTCACTCTCGACATGTGAAGCTGGGTATATATCAGCAGCTCTTGCTTGTACTCAAGTACTATATATGCAACAAACACTTCGTGACTTTGATATTCATCTATCAAACTCCATTATATACTGTGATAACACAAGTACGATCAACTTGTCGAAAAACCCAGTCAACCATTCTCGAACAAAGCATATTGATATTCAACATCATTTCTTAAGAGATAATATTGAAAAAGGTACAATATGTCTCAAATATGTTCCGAATGAACATCAACTAGCGGGCATTTTTACTAAGCCTCTACTTGAATCAAGCTTTATTTCTTTGCGTAGAGAGCATGGATTGGTTTTTAGAACTGAACTTGATGTATAACGTATAAACGTATATATACATTGTAAAGTTCTTTTCTAAACGGTGCTTTCATTTTTATATATCCTAGCTATCAACTAGCTTTTGCTATTATTAGTAAACGATTATGAGCTTTACAATTTTTTAATGGTATATATGCTCTCCATATTTTTAAACATTACCCTTTATTTAGATAATCTTATATATATATGTTCTTATCTTTTCTGCATTCCCATCTTTGAGTCCATTTTATTATTCGTAAACAAGTTCAAAATTATATCCAAAAATGGCACACATCTACGACGAATGTGCCCAAAGATCACATATCTCGGTCACTAGTTCTGAACCGAAGGAATACCACTCTCCGGAGACACCTAAAAGTAGACCAGAATGTTTGCATACCCCCAGATATACACCAAAGTCCAAACGTGCTAAGAAAGCATTATTCTGTTCTCCACGGACTAGAGAGAAGATAAGTGAGATTCACCACTACCAGAAACATCAGATAGATCTCCAGCGACAACTTCATTATGAACAAAAACTTACATCCGACCGTTTAACTCTCTTAGAACGCATGGCGTCATTTTTCTGTAGCACGGATAAACAAGGAGTTCATGAACCAATGCCACATGCTCCGTCCTCTTCTAGGAGTCCTAACTCCTGGGATCGTTACTACATGAGAAATGAAGGAGCAAAGTAAAATTGGTCTCCATGGACACCAAGAGTTACCAATATCAAAGAAATTTCTGAAGACAAGTCATCTACCTCCCATTGATCTTATATCTTGTTTTAAATCTTTCATATATTTTCAATATCTTGAAAATTTCCTTGGTTTATTTTCATGTATTTTGTTTAACTTTCTTGAAATAATTTTTTTAGAGCTACGAACAATCTTAGAAAACAAGAAAAACAAAGTTCAAACAAAACGGTCAACTGCCATAAATCCACCAGTCGACCGAAAAAACTCTGGAAAACATAATTTTCATATAACGGTCGACCTGTATAAACTGTGCAGTCGACTGTTTATCTTTCTAGAAAATATGTTTTTTCATCAACCAGTTGACCGGTTGAAATTTCACTAGTCGACCGGAAATGTTTCTGTTTGAAACCAGTCGACCGGTTGAATTCCAACGGTCGACCGGTTACGTGTTTTTCTGTTTTTCAAAACCCCAATCCACACGTCGGTTCTATCATCCCACCCATTCACTTCCTTTTAATTCCTCTCATTCTTTTCAAACCCTTTGAAAACCAAAATTCCCAAATTCAATTTCTCTCAAAATCCATGGCTCCACCACAAAAGAGATTAAAGAAATCCTCTTCTACTCAACCACAACCTATTGATTCCAACATCAAACAATGGTTAATGGGTCCAATCGCAGTAAAAAGATGGAATTCTATGAAAGATTATACAATCCATGAAGGTTCTTTCATCAATTTCTCTGATTTTATTCTTTACGATGTTAAAGATATAGCAAAGCAAGCTCGTATTCACAATCTTCTAGACTTTGCTAAGAACAACGTGGAAATCAATCATATCATGATTAAGTTATTCTATGCTAATCTTAACTTAGAAAAGTACAAACCAGAGAATGCTGCTCATTGTCTATGGTCCGTTGTATGTGGTGAGCACATTTTTATTCCAAAGGAACGAATGGCCATGGTACTCGGTTCGCCTAACAATGGAACAAAATTCTCTATGGATTTTTGTACTATTCATACTCGAGACAAGGTCAGTCATCTTGTTATTGAAGATCATAAAATCAGTACAAAAGCAATTAAACTACGGCCTACTACTAGAGTTTTACATCATACTATCACTCACTCTTTATTGCCGAGAGTTGGCAATTTCGATGCCGTATACAAAGAGAATTTTAAGGCGTTGTATGCGATATATGGAGATATAGAAATTAACTGGATAAGCACGATCTTTGATGAGATTTTGCTTGTAAATAATCGTACAAGACCACACTTATTCTACAATGAATATATCATGCGTCTCCTACTCGATTGTGATCTCAAGTCTCCTAATTCTAAAATCTCCAAACCAAAATGTATCGACAAAGCAACGAAAAAGAGAATGAAGCTTCTTGAACCTTGTTTGAATATCGTACCCTTCGAACAATATCAACAACAAGGTCCCCAAGAAAGCACTTCATCAAAGGTCTCCACACCTAAACCGAAAGAAGTAAAACTCCTTCAACCATCCTCGTCGACTAAAGATTCACTTTATCAAATTGCACGGAATCAATTCCTTCTTGAAGCGAGACTTAAGCGTACCGACAACAAAATCGATCGTTTGGATATGAAACTTGACAAATGCTTCTCAAAACTTAAGTCTTTCTTTGGTATTATTTGGTATGCAATTTCATGTGCATCATCCTCCTCTACACACATACAAGACCCAGGCAAACGTCGAATGCCTCCTACTTTTACATGGTCTTCTTCAGAGGAAGGTACAAATTCTGGAGCAACTGTTGGATGTGGTCATGGAGCATCTGAGACTGAGGATGTAGACGAAGGAAACAAAGACGATGAAGGAGACAACGACGACGAAGGAGACAAGGAAAAAGAAGGAAACAAAGAAATAGATTAGGATACGATAGAATCCGACTCTCCACCTCAGTAGTTCTTTTCTTTCACGTCTTTTGGTATTTTTTTTAAGCAAGACTTAACTCAGCACTTGTACATAAATAGTGTTGTATTTTGTTGACGTCAAAAGTTGGTCACTAATGACGGACAACCCCCAATCACGTGAGCAACACATGATATAAGATAAAAAATGCAGAAAGCAATAAGAAAAAAGGGAAGAGCACACACAGAATTTTTATAGTGGTTCGGCAAAGTCAGTGCCTACGTCCACTTTATATGTCATATATCTTTTTTGGATTACAAATACAATGCCTTTTCTAATTGAAGAAGAGAAAGAGAATGATGATGGAGAAGAGTAATGGTGAGAAACTTATGGAAGCTATCTTTGCCAAAGAAAAACTGATCCCTTTCCTCTTTAGGCTTAGAGGTATTTATAGGTGAAAATAATGGCTTGGGCTGCTGCAATATTATCCGGCCATTTCGGGAAAGCTCGGACACGTGGCTTCCGATGATTGGCCGGACTTTCGGCTGCTGATGGGTTCAAATGTTCATAAATAGTGCCCTCGAATTCTGTGGCAGACGTGGCGTCCATTGGAAGGCATATCAAAAGTTGAGCTTTGTCCGGATATGGTTTGACCGTATCCATTGCCTCAAAAGTCGGGATATTTGGTGACTGTAGGCGGTTTTCAAATTATTCCGAGATAATCGGCCAAGGCGAGATAATCGGTCAAGGCGAGATAATTAGTCAAGGCAAGATAATCGGTCAAGGCGAGATATCTGGAAGGAAGATCTTTAGCTTGAGAGTGCGACCCTTTGAAGGAGCGGGCCTTCTTCTGTTCGTGCGGGAGATAGGTCGACTGGTGACTTGGGCGACCTTATTATCTTGTGGTGCTTTCTGTAGCTCGGTTAGTCGCGCTTTGGGCTTCGGTTCAGCCCGTTGGGACTCTTGCCAAAAAGAGGGCTAACACTTTGCCCCTCAGAATATATCTTCATCGGTAGAGGGAGGTGTGTTCTGAAACCTGAGCCGGAGCACAAACGCTCGATTTGTGATGGTTATGCCAAACCATATTGAGGCCAGAAAACCGACGGTCCCGAACTGTATTAAAGCCAGAAATCCGACGACCGTTCTAGGTCGTATTAAGGCTAGAAAATCGACAGTTATCGGGGATCCGTATTAAGGCCGATGCGGTAACTATCTTGTGCATAAGGATTCCTGTGAATATAACAAAACAGAGTTTGGGTCGAGCATTTTAGTTCACTTGTCTTAGAGGATGGTAGACATTATCCATGTCTAGCTTGGTGGCGAGTATTAACCATACTCGGCTTGGTGGCGAACGCTAATCTGGTTCGGCTTACGAAAGTGGCGAGCATTAAACATACTCGGCTTAGTGCAAGTGTTTTTTTATGCTCAACTCATTTTAGGTTAGTATTTTCTGCGAGTTATAAGTATTTCATGAGGAAGAGTATGCTTAAAACAGAGTCTCCCTTGTCTAAAGGGGTTTAGGCGGATGGTAAGCGTTCGTGCTAACCATGTGGTATATATAAAGAAGGGGCGGGCAATTCCCATGCCCGGCTTAGAGATCTTTAGACAATTCACGTATGCTAAAGGAAATTCATAACAAAAAACAAAGAAATTCAAAGAGGGCCACCATCAATCCCGGAACATGTCCTAGAGCTAAGTCCTAACTCTATATACAGGTACGTCGAGGTGCCTTTATTACTAAAAAGAAATGCATTAAGAGAAAAAACAAATTCTTAATTTATAATAATGCCGCGGGTGCTAGTCTCAGGGTCCCTTCCATCTCGAGGAGCTCGCGGACCAGCCTGAGGAGATTGGGCAGAGGATCGCGGTGGCATGGCCGAGACGCGATTTTTAACAAATTCAGCGAGTTCACCTTTTCTGATCTGTCCTTCGATGAGGTCGCACAGATGTCGACAGTCATTTGTATTATGTCCAGCTACGTTGTGGAATATACAATGCCTGCTAGAGTCGAGTTCCATCTGGGTCGGCTCTCGTCGAGGTGGTTTTGGAGTGGGAAAGGACTCGCGCATATCGAGATAGATATCGAGCAAGGGGGAATTGAGCTCAGTGTAGTGATCATATTTGTTTTCACTCTGAGGCCGAACATGGTGCTCGTTGTTCTCTGGGGCTTTTCCACTTCCTTTATTCTGGCCTTTGCCCTCGAATGGACCTTGTTGTTTGGCTACCAGAACTTCAAGGCTCTCCATTTCCAGGCTGGCATCTTCTTGTCGGAGGAATCACTCGACTTCAGAATAAAAGTCATCGATGTCCTTGGGAGGATCTCGAGTTATAGAGATGGAGAATTCCGATCGATTTTGAACTCCTGCGATGGCGGCCATAAGTACCGTTGATGGCTCGGGCCGATCAACTGATGCTACGGCCGTGTTGAATCTTTCGAGGAAGGATCTTAGCGTCTCTCCGGATCGCTGTTTGATGGTAGACAGGAACATGACACTTTTCGGTCGAGAGATGTGCGCTCGGAATTGCTCGATGAAACGGGTGACCAGGGTGTTCCAGCTGCTGATCGACTCTGTTGTGAGCTGCCGAAACCACATACCGGCTATATCTGTGAGAAAGAGAGGGAAGCACTTAGCCATGAAACCGGTCGATGCGCCAAGTACTTCCATATGTCGCATGTATCGCATGAGATTAATGGTCGGGTCAGTGCGACCGTTGTATGGCTCGATAGCCGGAAACCTGAAGTCTGGAGGATTCCGAGAATTTCTGATTTCTCTGGTGAAGGGCTGCGATTGACATTGTCTATGTCTTGCTGCGAAGAATTGCCCCGAGTGAAGTGTCGGACGATGCTTGCGAGCTGACTCCCATCTCCGAGGAGTTGTTGCCATGAACTCAATTCCGCATCCTGAGGGAGTTCTGTTCGAGGATTTGGCAAAAGCATGCTTGGAAGGGTGACCGTTGGCTTGGCTCGACCGCTGAGACTTGAGTGAAGGTGTGAGGGAAGGTGAGATCTGGCAACTGGTTCTGGGGAGAATGGACCCTCTAGAACCAGATGAGTTGTGTGTCGACCCATTCCCAGTCCCAAGGGTCCTGGCCGATCTAGCATAGCATGTGATGTTCGGAGCCCAAGATTGCCCCCGTTTGAAGCGAGGTTAGGAGGGCCTACAGTAACATTCTCTTCCGCTATTGCGAGGGTCGGTGCAGTGGGTTGTTTGTCCTCGTTCGAAGGGAAGGCTGCACCAGCTCTTGGATGAAGGGGAAGAGTGGTTAAACTGGTCTGTGGTAAGATCCCGGGTTGTAATGGGCATGGCATTGATGCTGAGGGACCCGGTGGTAGCTCGACTGAACTGACAGGTCGAGATGTTCCAAGGAGCGGAGGAATATTTGCTAGACGACCTAGATCATGATCGGCCGCCTCCTGAGATTCTGCTGCCATAACTGCGCTGGTCGCTGGAAGCGATACTCCTGGCTGTGAAGCATTGGTTGGTGGGACCAAACCAGGATGAAATAAAGGTGTAGGCCGATCAGTGGCCTGATTCTGTGCAGACCAAAGATCAGTCATCGCTCCAGCTTCGTTTGGTGGAGGAATTGATGTTGAAGCGTTCAACCCCGCACCCAGTCGACTGAGACGGTGCTCCATCGACTGTTGTTGTTGTTCGAGGAGTTTGCCCTAAGATGCCATGCGATCTCGGAACTCGGTCATAATTTTATCCAGGTCGTCCCGGGTAAGAAATTGAGGCTGATCGTCATGAGAAGAAGCTTCGTGACTTACTTCCGCAGCATCTGTCTCGGCTGCGTTGGTGCCCGAGGGACGAGAGGATGTTGCATCTTTCTTTCGTTTGTTCGCCATGAAACAAGCAGAGGCTCGATGGCCGTATCGGTGCACTTCCCCTTCCTGGCACGCCAAAGTGTTGACGTCAAAAGTTGGTCACTAATGACGGCCAACCCCCAATCGCGTGAGCAACACACGATATAAGATAAAAAATGCAGAAAGAAATAAGAAAAAAGGGAAGAGCACACACAGAATTTTTATAGTGGTTCGGCAAAGTCAGTGCCTACGTCCACTTTATATGTCATATATCTTTTTTGGATTAAAAATACAATGCCTTTTCTAATTGAAGAAGAGAGAGAGAATGATGATGGAGAAGAGTAATGGTGAGAAGCTTATGGAAGCTATCTTTGCCAAAGAAAAACCGATCCCTTTCCTCTTTAGGCTTAGAGGTATTTATAGGTGAAAATAATGGCTTGGGCTGCTGCAATATTATCTGGCCATTTCGGGAAAGGTCGGACACATGGCTTCCGATGATTGGCCGGACTTTCGGCTGCTGATGGGTTCAAATGTTCATAAATAGTGCCCTCGGATTCTGTGGCAGACGTGGCGTCCATTGGAGCGGGCCTTCTTCTGTTCGTGCGGGAGATAGGTCGACTGGTGACTTGGGCGACCTTATTATCTTGTGGTGCTTTCTGTAGCTCGATTAGTCGCGCTTTGGGCTTCGGTTCAGCCCGTTGGGACTCTTGCCAAAAAGAGGGCTAACATATTTCATTTTGGGTTTCTATGTGTTAACTCTTAGATACATGACTTGTCTAGCTATGTCTAGTGTGTTTTGTATGCTACAATCTTCTTGCATTAACTTATGGTATTTGTTTGATAATTACTCCTTTTTGTCAATGACAAAGAGGCAGGAAAAGGTTACTAACCATACGCTTTGCAGATTTGTTTAGTATATATTTCAGGGGGAGTACATATTCAGGGGGAGTTAGAAACATTCTCAGAGCTATGTTGTCATCAATCAAATAGGGGGAGAATGTTGATTCAAGAAATTCATGGCATTTTGATCAATGACAAGGAGAAGTTTCAAGATTGACAAAAAGAAGAGATTCAATGGTATTGAAAGTTAGAGGTTGATTATTTATTAATTTAGTTGTGTTAAAAATGTTAAAATCTATCCTCAAATAATCATATACCTCAGTAGTTTCAATATATATATGTATATATATGAATGCACATTCATTGTGCATAATACCAGAAACTAGTCGACCGGTTTCAATACATACGGTCGACCGTTTCTGGGCAGAAATGCACAATGAACATGCACACATGTATATAACGTATATATATTCAAATACCAGTCCACTGGTTATTTTTTACCTGTCGATTGGTCTATGAACTGAAAGCAACTCTTCGTATAGACATCTTCATTCATCAATAGTTGATTCCTTTTCTTTTCATCAAAAATCATTTATATTCAATACTTCTTTTCACCAATGATTACAACTCCTTATCCTCTATAAATACAACATTAAATCATCAATTCAAATTAACTAATTCTTTTTATCTATTCTATCTATTGTTGATTTCATTCTTGATCATTCAAAGCATTCAAAAGCTCATAATCTTCTTATATCGCTGTTGAATCCTAGAATCTACATACTATTCTTTTGATTCAAACACGATATCATCTTCCAAATCTTCACGAATTCAAAATTCTATTTGAGGATAAGATTATAGGAAGGTTGTACAAGAATTGACAAATTCGTGTTATTAAGAACACATATTGTCAAATTACAAGTCTACTCATCTTGTGTGAAGTCCTCGTTGTTGTGAGAGGCAACCTTGTGAAGTCCTCGTGTTGTTAGAGGCGTGAAATCCCGTTCGGCTGCTCAGGTATTGTGAACCTATTCCTCTAGGTGAAGTGAGGTATTTGTTTAGTGAAAATCCAGAGAGAGGTCTGGGATTGGAAGTAGGACGGTGCTCGGAACCAGTATAAAAATCCCTGGTGTGATTTTTCCTTTTACTGCATTTTCAATATTATTATTCCGTAATTAGCTATTTCTTTATACCTGAAATATTGGTCGTCATATTACATGATCCTTGTGAGTGTATTATACTTGACAAGTACACGCACACACTTTCAGAAGTTGGTCGTAGAACTAATGCCTTAGGTACCGGCGGTAAACACCGAATGGACATACACCATTACCCCCATCAACTCGCATCTAGACCTCACAACTGCTCATAATCCAACCAACATCAATTTCTTTTCCCTAGGATAAGACTCCCCTTTATCGTATCCCTTAGGATACGAACTCATATCTATATCCTTTGAAGCCTACTCCCAAATCTCGTATCTCTTTACCTATTTTGTATTTGTATCCCTTATGGCCTCTTCCATCTTTTAGTATCTCAACTCCATTCCCCCCTCACTCTATCTCCGCTTTGTATCCCATTCACAAACACCTATTCGTATCCCTCAACCAGGATACAAAGATGAGATGGCAGCAGGGTACGAAGACGAAATGTCAGGGTACGAAGAAGAACGAAGAAACGAAATGGGAAATAAGCTAAGTCCCCGGGAGTCATACCGATCCCGCGATCAGGATCAATCTCGGGGATCAAAATGTGGGGTAGGCCCTACTTCCTTGCCTACTCCAACTGCTTCACCTGCATATCCTCTCCTATAAATATTCACCTTCCTACAACGTGAAGAGGGTTGGCTCCTTGTTATTATGGCTTTCTAAGAAGAAGATAACCTTCCTACAACCTCTGAAACACCTTCCACCACTCCAGGAAGTAAAAGAACCATCTTCTTAGACACTTGGACCATATTGGGCTGCTTTGGCATTTTGGGAAGAAGGATTTAAACCCATCATTGGACCTCCTTGCCACCATAGCCATGGTAGCCCATGAAAGCATCCTAGCCTCTCGATCCTTACTTGACTACATTTGGTTTCATGGACTCGTGAAGACTCATCCTTCAACTTACAAGCATTTGGATCATGAAGCATAACCTATTACCTCCTTCTCCAAGCATAACACTCGGAATCGCATGCTTTAGCAATTGGAATTAACACGGATCTTGTACATTTAGAGATATACCGATTCCATATTTTAACTTGTAAAGTTGGATTGATAAAACACTAAATTTCCAAAGCGAACATGGGCTTCGACGAGCCAAACCACTATAAATACTATGTGACGGTTCTCTAGCATTTCCCTTTGCCTTTTTTACATTGCATATCACGTATTTTTCATTCCGGATGTTTATTTTCACTATCGTCGAAATCTCGAGTGTTGACCACCACTTTTGGACGTCAAAATTTTGGTGCATTGTAAAGGGGGAAACACATCTATGATTGATATCCTCGCTCTTTCCCTGAGAAATCATAATCTTCGCCTTTCCTACCATCCAATCACCTAGACTTAGAGCGCTACTTAAGTCGTTTGAACTTACCTACCAAGTCTACCAATAATGATGACCAAAAAAAAGAACACTACGGTTGATTTTCCATGAGATCCTGACTCGGAAAATCCTCTTCAGCCTCAATCCACCGAAGCTCCGATGAACGGGAATACCAACCCAATGCCCTCATCAGCCAATCTGATTTTGTTGAAACTAAGAGAAAATTAGGAGAAACTTAAAGAAGCCTTATCAGACAAATCAATTAAAACCATGGATTGACGCAATGGCTTCATTAGCATACTCGAAAATACATCCTTTTCCTTTAAACGGACTTGGGTATTCAATCTCTTCCGAAATATGTCCCTCTGAGCCCCATTCCTGCTTCTCTGCATCATAACTGTCACTTCGGCTATTCTGGACATGGGCCTAATCTTGATCAATGGATCAGTGCTCGACAGGATCGACTTATCACAAATCAGAACTTGGTGCCTATGCTTAATGAAACAAACCAGTCCCTTACTCATCAACTTATCCAAGTTCAAAGGTCTAAAGTCGAAAACTCTTAAGATGAGACGACATTCATCATAGAAGACGTCCAAGGCTACGCACTTCTAAGTCGGATTACGACCACTAGAATTTAGCAAAGATTCGAACTCCCATTCTCACCCACCAACTCCGCAGCATTATGAATGAATCCCAAGGTCAGGTCGTCGACGACTAGGAAACCAAAACGAGATGTAACCCCTTTACTCATAATGTATTTAATGTCGAATGGCCTACACATTTCAATATGCCATAAATAGAAGCTTACTCAGGGGATAGCGACCCCTGAGACTTCATAAACCATTATGAATCTCATGTGAGTTCTGCTCACCCCACAGACGACATGAAGTGCAAATCTCCCTAATCTTTCTGGAAGGTATACCTCTTTTGTATTTCACTCAACATCCTCTAAGACCCATCTCAAAGTTCGGCCAACTAGCCAGGAGCTTAATCAAGCATTTCAACATGCACATCGACCAAGGCGCCGACGGAACTTTGATGAATTACCACGAGAGATTTGACAACCCTTTGGAGGGTGCTGAAGACCCGAGTCCTCGAGATATCCCGGCCGAACTAACTAAGGGCATACTCCCAGACTCTGAATTCGAAGCATGGATTAATCATAAGCAACCTGAGAATTTAGATATCTTCTATGAGAAATCCAACTATTTGGTATTCCAGGAACAAGCACAAAGAAATCAAGCTTCTTGCTTCAACAACTTTCTTCGAGATGAAGTCCAAAGCTCCAACAACTCCATCTCTAATGTTCCACACAAACCTGCTCAAATTGGCAACAACAGAGGTGATCACAAAAAGAAGAGGAAGCATCTCCGACTTCCATCTTTCTGCAACTACGCTTCATTCAATGACTCTCTCGAGAACATTTCCTTCGAGACATGCAATGTCTTGTAGTACAAGATACCAGCTCCAAGAGGTCCGTCGGACGATAAGAGAAAAACAGAAAAGTACTACTAGTTCCACAACATTTATGGTCATGAGAAAAATGAATGTCATCACTTGCAGGACAACATCGAAAAGATCGTCCGCAAGTGAAAGCTTGAGTAGTACTGACAGGGTCCATCACACGAAATTTCCACGACGTCCAAAACTCATCAAGGATTTCAACTAACCAGGACTCTACCTAGCAACTAGATCCAACGTGATCCACCTTTCGACTCAGCAAGATTGCATCATAAATAACCAACTCAATTAATGCCACATCATACGTCTCGTCTTGCTCAAGTCATACCTATTGTGAACTCTGTAGTATTTCCTTCCAGCAGTAGTTTGATTGTATGTGCCATTTTTGACAAGTTGTTCGAATTGCGTTGGAATAACTTGATCGTAATCCTTGTATAAAGTGCCAAAACATTACCCTTAATCTTCGAGATTCACCCGTAGATCTCTGATGTACCACTACCATAAATACAATCGAACAAGCTCAACCACACTTACCCCCAAGACTTGGGGAAAATATTCCAAGTCCAACAGATGTAGCTCGACCTACCTACCCTCTGGTGCACTTTAGCGGTTGTCTGTTAGCTCTACCACTCTAAGTCCAATATACTTAGCATGACCTGCCTATGTCAAGGTGTACTTAAGACTCGGTCTATTGGCACTACTTTACTCAAACTTCGCACGACTTGGATTTCTCAAGAGTGGAGTTCCTAAGTGCAATGCCGAGTCATATTACACAAGTATGACTTCTAGGAAGTTCAAAATTACTCAAGTACTTAGAACCATAAATTCCATTAAAGAGGTGGCATTTGAGGTCACTATCAGAGAAATCAGTTGATGGATCACTCCCAGCTTTGTCTCTTTCATATAAGATGAAACGGGAGTGAGAAATAAACCCTCTTTTCCAAAGGATGCCTCCAGTTCGCAGTCGTCATGGCCTTATGCCTCCACCTGAGCTTTGGCCACCACCTAGTCATCTCGGGGGACATTGGTAAGCACTACCGAAGACTCATTGGGAAGCGAACGGAGGGCACCCATCTTTCGCCAATCCCCGTGACCTTCTCCATTGACGTTGTGGTCTCTGAGGTCGTTTCTAGCCAACACCTCCACTCCGATGTCATCGTAGCCTCCTGCCTCCACCTGAGCTTCGGCCAATTCCCAGTCATCTGGGGCATGTCGGTAAGCACAATCGGAGGCACCATACTGAAAGCAGGCCCAGGGGAATTATTCCTCCGTCACTTCATGCGTGTTGACTGCTGATATCTTCTTAGCAATCTACGGAGAGACCTTTTTGGGAGCGAACCCACTATGCAGAGAAGATGGTACGAAACCGAATTCCTGTAAGTCACCTTTGATATCCCTCAATGCTAGGTCCCCTTACATGCAAATAGTATGTAACGCGATGCAATGTTTAGTTTTAAAACTAAACCATCATCATTGCCTACCACTGGCACAACACTCATATTGAACCACGACTACGACATGATTGGATTAAGAATCAAATCGCAGACTGATAACTCAACCATGTATCCACATCTTATATGCATAGCAGAGCGGTCAGTTCAAACGAGTTCGCTTCCCAAGCATCGCGCCAATCCATCATGTTATGTTTGGCTTCAATGCCAATCCAATTGCACGACATCGCACGACGACCCAAGATTGCTTGAAAAACAGGAAAAACTGGCTAGTCCTTGGTATGCGAATTTACAAGTTCGTATTTCCCCATACACGCCGCAAAATCTCATGTTTTCCGGTCTATCTTCGAATTCCCGAGATCCCGAAACTCCTCCAATAAACTCAAGTCTAAGTGCAATGCCAAGCTAATTTACATAAGTACAGTACTGGATAATGTAAAGAGTGGTTGAACACTTAGAATGATATGTGATGAAAGAAAAAAAAATTCACATGTCAAAATTACAATTTTTTACTATTAGCACGACATACACTCCAACCACATCGTGCCTCCAGAAAGCGAGTGTTGTTCTTGCACATTTTATCCGCGTACATAAATAAAACCTGTTTACAACAATTACTCAGATGATCCATCCTTCTTCCTTTTTTTCTTCTCGGTTTTGGTCTCAGGTGGATCATCATCCTTCTTCCTCTTTGGCTCTCCACTTCTGAACTTCTACTCCTTTGGTGGAGTTAAGGAGGTACGGGGACTAAACTCACACCTGCCGTCGAAGGATGCAGGAGCACCCATTCTTCCTTCTTTACTCGGGATATTTGTGGTCTTATCTCGGGGTGTATCGCCTTCAACGAAGGAGGGATAGCTTCGACGACGGACCCCGAAGTTTCGAGCTTCTCGGCCTCTTTCTGTGCTTTTCGAGCCTCCCTCTCGGCTTTCTTCATCGCCATCCGACCCACCTTTAGCTTTACATCCTCTTGGACCTTCAACTATTTCATTTCCTCCTCGGCTCTTTTCTGGGATGCCTTGGGCACTGCTGTCTTCCGAGCCTCCACTTGCGCCTTTGCCTAGGCCACCTCATATTCCTTTGCATGTGCCTCCTCCTTAGCTTTCGCCCTCACATCCTCCTAAGCTTTGAGCCTGGCATCCTTATCCATTTTCTTCTTCATCTCAAGCTCCTCGGACTTCATTTGCAGTTGGGCCTTTTGTTCTTCGACCGACTCACGCCCCAACTACCTTCATTTGCCCTATTACCTAGACATCTATGCCCATCTAGTCCTTGCCATCATCAATTATCTTGGCATAGTCTTCTGAACTCCCTCATCTTCAAGTTGAGATCCTCGAGTCGGCCAAGCTCTCCATTTGCCTCTTGTAGGCATCTCCTACAGACCGGTCCCGGTTGTTGCTGTTAAGGATGAGAATCATGGATCTTAAGGAAAAACTAATACTAGAAGAGAGTGAATAGTGTTTTAAAGAACATATAGAAATCTTAAACAATTAACGATTACTCAAACAACTATGTGAATCACATAATGACTATCACAATAGAAACAATCACAAATGCAGATATAACCAAAAAAATGCAGAAAAGGAAAGAACACACCAGATTTTATATTGGTTCGGATTACTCCTACATTCATTCTTACGCAATGCTGGATTGCGTAGAGTTTTATTAGTATCAGTTTCCAATTACAACCCCTTTGATTTCACGGTTACAAGGTTAACGCCGGTTCAACACCCTTGATTTCATGGCTATAAGGTTAACACCACTCCCTTTCCTTGATTTATGGTCTACAAGGAACACGCCCTTTCCTTATTGATTACAATTGCCCTGGACCTCTTGAATAGCACTTCCAAATAGAGATTACTTGATAGAGATTGAGAATAGAAAGAGAATGATATAATTTGTATTGAAATCGGCAGACTATAAGTGTAGAAACTTGAAATTTAAAGTAGAATAATGGTGGAATATCACGTAGGGAAGAAGGATATGAAATCTTATGAAAAAAATTCGAAATCAAACCCTTTATATAGTGTCCCAAGGGACACAACCATTCTAGGAACGTTTTAAATATGAAAAGACGCATCTTTTTAAATTTAAAATTTGTGACAGTTATATGTCAACATGTATAAAAGTGTATGTCGACATATGTTTTGTAATTTGAATTTTAAACCATTTTTCAAGTACTTAAATCAATATATATTCTAGAAATTCTTGAAATAATTATTTAACCATAAGATATAAAAACTATATATGTAAATGTTATAAAACTATATAATATAATTATAAACATATGTGTATATATAAACTATATAATAAATTTATATATATATATTTGAAATCATAAGTAAAATCTTTAGATGATTTAAAATCATTTTGAAAGGAATTTGAAATAATTTGAAATCAATTTAAAAAGAATAATTTAAAAACATAATTTGAGAGTGCTAATCAGAGTTTTAACATACTAACTAAACTCTATTACTCTGATAATCTTGAACTCTTGAAATCTTGATATCTTGATACTCATGAGTCCTGAATCTCCTTTGAAGTCCTGAATCTCTTAAACTGTATAGTCTTCAATATTTATTTTCTGCGTATAATTCTTATATATAGATATATGTATTCTGGATAAATGTATTAGTATATATTTTATAACCAATAATGAATGAAACAAGGATGTTGTCATCAAAATTCCATTCTCCAATAGCCGCTCCTTCTTCTAAGGTACTTGTACGTTGAGGAGAAAAGAAAATTAGCTTAATTCCACTTTGTCCTATCATCCTTTCAATTATAGGAAAGAAAGTTGGTATACCTCCCGACATTTGCTGTATGGCTCTCATTGATGCTGACCGTTCGGTAGTCAATGAAAGGAAACTTGGTGCTGTAATGGAAGGGCTACCAGCGGAAGTGGCAAGAATGGCTTGTCGCTATTGGGGAAGACTTCATGAGCCACTATGATTCTCTTGATTACAAGTGTTTTCCACTTCTCAAAAACATGTCTTTTCGCCTCCTCCTCCACCCTGATGTCTTCCACAAGAAGTATTCTCCCTTCCACTAACACTCGATGCTCATCTTCCATCAGATATCGGTCCATCATCAGTGCCTCATCCACTTAATCCACTTCCAGGGCAACAACTTCATCCTCCACTAGCTTTTCCGATGTCAAGGCCAATTCTCGAGCGTAGTCATGGACCCATGAGAGCCTACGGTGTCGAAGCTTTTCGATATATAAACCCTATACCACTGGCTTTATCTCCCTATCTACCTCCTCATGGGCCTCATTGACTTGTATTTTGAGCTCTTCTAGCCTAGCTTCATACTTGTTTCTAACTCTATCTATTTTGTTATGCATTTCCTTATTTGAAGCTTCTACCTCCACCTTCTCTTTCCTAGCCCGATCAAGCTTGACACGATGTGTCGCAAACGGTTTCCTGAGCTCCTTGTTCTCCTTCCTCAGACGTTGGTCCTCTCATTTTACTTTCGTAGTTTTTTTCTCCTTATCCAACAACCGATTGTCCGCCTTTAGCTGCTGCATTGTCCCATTCTCTTCCCGCAACTTATAGTTCTTTTCAAAATGGCCTTTTGTCCTTCTCTAAGGTGGTGACTTGGGCTGACGTATATGCTAGCTGTTTCCATCACTGCATTCATGTCCTCCAACTCCTTTTTCAATGCATTTGTTTTGGCAATAGAGAGTTAGCGTAGAAATATGTTACTCAAATACGTAGAAATAGTTGTAATTTGGGGCCATGTTTTACCTATCTCTTTGTCTCGAGTCGCGAGAATCTCGTTCAAGCTTGAGTTTGATCTGCAAACCTTGAATTTCTATGTTCTTATTGAAGATCGGCTTTGAGAGTCTTCTTGCATATTTGTACATCTCCGACACTGAAAGTAGACAGCATACGTCTGCCTCTAAACATCTTCGTCGTCACAACGTAGGACCAGATTAATATCGTGTTACTACAATACCTCTTAGAAGTAAAAGTCAGGGAATAACTCTTTAGTATCTCTTCCTCTCCTAATCACTCGAACTCTAGGATTGCTGACATGTCAGGAAGTGTCGGGTCCTGGACCCATGCATCCCTTCCTCCGGATCTTGATCCTTTGCTCAGGCCCGCTCCTGCCTACGGCCGATGCCATAGGTATGAGAGCTGGTACATATAAAGGTGGAATTATAGTCGCATGCTGCCTCGTGCTTATTATTTATGCTCCTCTTAATGATCATCGGTCTCGTGCTTGATGGAGGCTCTATGCGCAAGGGATGCTCTCGATGGCGATGGACACTCTCATATTTGTGGGTTTTCTTCATCATATGCAGCTTCGAGCTTTCGAAGAATTCGCCCATAAAGCTTTTCTTTGATCGTCAAGTATATCTCCGACCATAATCTTTATCACATTTTTAAGACATAGCTCCTACACAAAGAAAGCTTGGATCAAAGTTGAACATCCAACATATATGAATAAAGTGTTGTGCTATGCAGTGTATGTCCTAAGTGTTCCCACCATGGACCTATTTGCTTGCCTGAAGGGGTAATTTTCCCAATGTTTGGCAGTAAGCTTTCGACATTAGCTCCTCTTAACCCAAAGGAAAATGTCTACATCGGGAACTGTAACACCCAATAATTTTAAATGATACTAATGAAGATAAATTAAATAATAATTAATTCAATAATCAGAATTAAGGGAAATGGACTGCGCCATTGCGTTATGTCTTGAAATTCTGGTCAAAATAGACATTTGGTTTGCGTAAAACGGTCACTGTATGAAGAAGTTATGTAGGTTTGAACTTTGTATATGCGCAGAACAATTATATATATAGGATCCAGAAAATTAAAATTCGGTTCAAATTTAAAATATTACGTTGGCGGATAAATTCCCGCCCCAGGGGTGTCGACCCCTATGCATGGGCGTCGACCCCATAAGGGGGGTCGACCACCTAGGTTTGAGGTGACAGTCGGTTTTAGAGAGGCTGGCAACTATATATAGAGGTCCATTTTCTCTTATTTTCTTCATTGAGAATCCATGAAGGCCAAACTCTATTGGTGACTGAACTGAACCATATTATCTACTACAACTATCAACGTTGCAAATCAAACTTAGAGACTCGAGTGTAGATCCAACCTCTGTTATTTTCTTCTACCTTTTCTTTTAATCCAAACACTATGAGTTAGTTACTTTTAGATTTAAATGATTAAAAGTAATTTGTGACATGACTGTGATTTGGACATATACATGCCTGTGACTGAATCATATTGGATCTATCATAATTTGTGAACCTATAATATTCTTGGATCCTAGACCTCATCATGCTAGAT
The DNA here is from genome assembly GCA_030737875.1 of Allium sativum. Taxonomy (NCBI): domain Eukaryota; kingdom Viridiplantae; phylum Streptophyta; class Magnoliopsida; order Asparagales; family Amaryllidaceae; genus Allium; species Allium sativum. The sequence goes on along the minus strand of CM060920.1, from coordinate 748,443,824 downwards.
TTATCTTTATATATCTAATTCTTTGTGGTTAATTCATCATGTCACATATGTGAATCTTACCCCTTTTCTAAGTTTGTGGTTAATTTGGAATTATCATTATCTGGACAGTTAAACCTTTGTTTAGATCTAGATCATCAAGTTGTGATTAATTAAGATCTGTCATTATTGGACGTATGAATTCTCATTTGGATATGTTCATCCTAAGTACGTTAGATCTAGTTTATCATTACTCTTTTCACTAGATCTGTTTTTATGTCAACCTTATTATTATGACAATTACATGTCTATGCAAATATATATGTTTATGTCACTTTTGTTAGAATGATCATAATTGTCATTTTTCCCATCACCTTTCCCTTTTTACTATTATGGCTATGCTACTTCCTAGCCTAGGCACGCCGCCAAAAATTATGCGGATACGTTAGTTAGGGAACGAGGGAAAATATTATAATTGGCATAACTTGAATATGGATTTCGGCATATAATCCATTGTGAATAATTGGGTAAATGGGCATTAACACCTAAAAAGGCATAGGTTTAATTGATTGATTAATAATGAATGCCTAAGATTACAATTAGAAATTGTAACTACACTTATGGCATGAGGTTAGGTTGCATTAGTGGTGGAAGTCTGCCCGAACCCGACCGGCATATCCAGCAACCACTAGTATTGAACCTAATGTGAGAGGCCTAAGTGCACAAATACGAATCGGGCTAAGACACGAGGTTAGGCCAACCTTGTGGAAGAAGTCTGCCAGGACCTGACCGACATATCAAACATTCACAAGTTGTAGGCTTAATGTGGGAGGTCTAGCCCATTATAAACCATAAATGGACATGGTAATGAATTAGACTACTTAACTTAATCTAATCCATAGGGATTGTATGATTATGAACTAAAGTTAAGGTTAAGTAAAAAATTGATTGGACAGTGGGTGGGTTAAATAAATCTGAGGAGGTGGGTAATATTTTACATATAGGCCCACGAACTTAGCCCGATAAGGTTAGGTAATTAAAGACACCTTGTGGTGAGCATAACCAGTAGAAAGATTGGGGTTATATAATTAAAGACACCTCTTAGGGTACATATAACCTGTGGGAAAACCTAGTAGGGGATGCAAGACAAGGGGGAGAGCTTGTATCTTATTGTGTGGGACCCGTTTCAGTCAGTAACCCGAAGTAGGTATCGAGTAGAGTACTCCAAACTAGGTCGGAGAAAGGGCACGCTTACTGAACTGATTGTAAGAGATCCAAACATGTAGTTCGGTGTGGGCAGCGCAAATCGACCGGGCCATGTGCGTGCATGAGCCGGGCAGAATGGGATAAGACGATTGTGACACCTGTAGATACGGGGCTATGCTTATCAGTGGAGGGTTGCCACTTTAGGATGTGATACATCCTACGGTGGGGCCGACGCAGAGTATCTACGTGGATAGGGAGCCGATTGATTAGCGTAATAGTTAGGATACATTTGGACGTATGCCTAAGTCTACCGCCTTATAGTGGAAGGGATTATCTCATCCGGGATATACTAGTAATAGTGCAGAGTAATCACTAGGGAAGCGTATACACCTTATAATGTCTACCTTGTCATACCTGCCTTTTATGTAGTAATCTCTCTTGTCCATTTTATATGCCTGTCATGCTACTTTTATTTATTTACTTGCTAAAAATAGAAAGAACAACCAATAAATCACCATTTATTGGTTTTTCTCTCTAACTAGACTCGCCAGACTTTATGTCTAACCCCTTTTGTTTCCTCTTCTTTCTTCTGTTTCCCCCTAGGTTCTCAGGGAAGGAACACTCAGACTTAGTCAGGACTCAGTTATCATCTTGCTAGGAGCTGCTTTCGAAGTATGGCTCAAATTCTTATATCTACTCTGGCTTTATCTCTTTTTGAGGAATTATGTTTTTGTTTAAGTATTTATGTACTCTTAAGGTACAAGACAGAAGTTATATTATTGTAATGGGTTTTATGTAGTTTTCAGACTTATGTTATTTTGGACCACGATGCTATGATTTATGTTTGAAATAAAAAATTAAATTCTGTTGTTGCTTTTATATCTATCTTGTAATATTCATGTTCTATTTACTTATAACGCTTCACGAAACTTAATGCATTCCCTTTGTGAGTGACATTAACGGACGTGGGGTTACACACTTGGTATCAGAGCTGAAGGTTACTAGATTAGATAAAAGTATTTGAAATTATTTCCAAAATGGGTTTTAAAAGAAAGCATTTTCAAAAAGAAAAGTCTGTTTTGAAAAACATTTCCCTAAAAGCCATATGTAATATCTTTCGATCCTTTGTCTGAATCTCTTCCTTTTTCTTTTCAGCATGTCTGGGGAACCAAACATTCTAGAGGCGTTACGATACCCGGATGGTTTCATAGGTATCTAAAGGCCATGGCGCCTGCCGGTGGTCAAACTGACATTCCTCCCCCAGCTGCACCAGTCATTCCTCCTTCTCCAAGAGTACATAATTTCGCTAAGATCTGCAAAGACTTCCATGCTATGGGAGGGAAGTCATTCCATGGGAACGAGACATTCATAGAAGCGAAGAATTGGCTCAAGGAGACCGAGGACTTATTCGTAATCTTTGAAGTAGAGGATAGAAGGAAGATTCAGTTAGCTGCTTAGCTACTGAAAGATGAAGCCTCATTCTGGTGGGATTTCATCCAAGCTGGACGTCCAGTGGAAACTTGGGATGACTTTAGACAGAGGTTTGAAATGAAATTTCTTTCCCAAGCTAAGAGAAGCATGCAAATGGAGAGATTCTTAGCACTCAAACAAGGGAATATGACTATTAAGGAATATGCGAACAAATTCAACCAGCAAGCAAGGTTCAGGTCGGAACTGGTGGATACTCCGCATAAGAAGGCTTTGCGATTTTCTAAAGGGCTAAATGAACACCTTCATGGGTTAACCATGTCCCATATTCCAATGGGAGCCACTTTTGAAAAACTTTTCGATATGGCCCTAATGCATAGGAAGATAAGGGAGAGAAGAAGGAAGTAAAGGCTGAGGAAACAACGCAAAATATGGCGCAAGAAGGGGCAACAACAACAACACCAGAAGAAAGGTGGAAAGAATGACAAGGCCAAGGATAAGAGGAAATGTCAAAACTGTGCGAAAGAGGCTTACTTAGTCAAAGACTGTAAGATAAGGAAGAACACTTGCTTCAATTGTGGAGAGGTCGGACACTCTGTTAGGGAGTGCTTGAAGAAACAGGGATCACAGGGACAAGGTCAGAGGGTAGGAACTTCTGGAGGGTAGGTGTTTGCTCTCGTGATTAGTGCTCCTGACAGAGGTAGAAAAAATTCTGTGGAAGGTTTAATTTCTCTTTCAAATCATTCTATTAGAACACTTTTTGATTATGTCACTTCACATTCATTTATATCCAATTCCGTTGTTGAATCTCTACACTTAATCACTAGTATGGTAGCGGATCCGGTAGTTGTCTCAAACCCCAGTGGGGGTTCGGCTCATTTATCTATGATTTGTCGGGGTTTGAGAATATTTGTGCTAGGCATCGAATTTAAATGCGACGCATATGTGCTCGGGTTCATGGGCTATGGGTTGATTCTAGGGATGGATTGGCTGACCACGTATGGTGCCATTTTAGTTTGTGAAAGGAGGGTCGTTAGACTTCTGACTTGCCATGGGAGGACACTTGAGATTTCTTGTGACCCGCAAGGATCTGTAATGCTTAACATCCTAGAGTCTCTTGATGCATCCATAGATGATTTGCAATCTGTTCCGGTAGTCTGAGATTATTCTGATGTTTTTGAGGAGGTCCGGGGCTTACCTCCGAGGTGCTAGATCGATTTTCGTATATATCTGGTGGACAATGCAAAGCCAGTTGCATTACCAGTGTGCTATATGGCTCCGAGAGAAAGGAAATAATTGAGTAAGCAAGTAGGGGAGCTGCTTGAGAAAGGGTTTATTAGACAAAGCATATATGAATGGGGTGCTCCGGTTGTATCTGCCACTAAGGTGGATGGATCGCTTCATTTGTGCGTGGACTATAGAGAACTGAACAAACTCACGAAGAAGAATAGGCACCCACTTCCGAGGATAGACGACTTGTTTGACCAGCTTGTCGGTGCCTCGGTATTCTCTCAGTTAGACTTAGCCACGGGGTTTCATCAATTGAGGGTGGCTGAGGACAATATAGACAAGACTGCTTTTAGGACTCCGGATGGATTCTTTGAATGGCTGGTTATGCCTTTTGGGCTGACGAATGCACCTGCCTATTTTGTTGATCTGGTGAGTAGGTGTTTCGGGAGTTCCTGAATAAATTTGTCGTAGTCTTTGTTGATGAAATTTTGATCTTCTCCAAAAGCAAAGAAGAACATGCCCAGGATTTGAGAGAAGTTTTGAAAACTCTCTGTGATCATCAGCTTAAGGCAAAGTTCTCCAAATGCCATTTTTGGAGAAAAGAGGTGAGATTCTTAGGGCATGTAGTCTCCAAAGAAGGGATAGCTGTGGACCCCGTAAAGGTAGTTGCAGTACAGGACTGACAGATTCTGAAAAATGCAACAGAGGTGAGAAGATTTCTGGGATTGGCAGGTTATTATAGGAAGTTCATTAAGGACTTCGCAAAGATATCAGCCCCTCTCACCAGGCTGACAAAGAAGAACTTGGCATTATCATGGGATATAGATTGTGATGTTGCTTTATAATGTTTGAAGAGGGCTCTGACAACAGCCCTAGTCTTGACTTTGCTCGATGGGAACAAAGTGTTTACGGTGTACACTGATGCATGTGGTATAGGGCTTGGTGTGGTTCTGATGTAAGAAGGAAAGGTAGTGTGTTATGGGGGTAGACAGCTGAGAATTCATGAGAAGAAGTACCCCACCCATGATCTAGAGCTAGCTTCCATAGTATTTGCGCTAAAGATGTGGCGTCATTATTTACTTGGAGAGAAGTTAGAATTATACACCGATCATAAATCTCTCAAGTATCTGTTCTCGTAGAAGGATCTAAATTTAAGGCAATAATGGTGGATGTTTCTTAGCTTCTTATGATTTTGAAATCTCTTATACCCCTGGCAAGAGTAATGTGGTGGTTGATGCACTAAATATGCAGAGGATGGCCTTAAGTCTTCTGTTTGTGGAAAGGAAGAGCTTGGAGTTTATATCAACCTTTGACTTTGGACCCTCCATCGAGATTTTGCCTGATTTGTTTGCATCATTAGAGATACAACCAACTCTCATGGACCAGATAGGAGCTTCACAACAAGGTGACCCACAAATTTTAGACATCATGGATAACCTCAGAAAAAGGGAGACTTCTAGTCACCTCAGTAGATATACCATAGATGAAAAGGGATGGTTGCGACGAGATGGAAGGCTATGTGTTCCTCAAATGGGAAGCTTGATAAAGGCAGTCCTAGAAGAAGCCCACCATTCTAAGATGACCATTCATCCATGCGGCGATAAGATGTACAGGGACATGAAGAGGGTTTTCTTTTGGGCTGGGATGAAGAAATATGTGGCCGAATTTGTTTCTCAATGTTTAGTTTTCCAGCAAGTTAAAGCCGAACAAAAGAAGCCTGGTGGTTTACTACATTCTTTGGAGGTTCCACAATGAAAGTGGGAGAGCGTCTCCATGGACTTCATAGATGGTTTACCTAGATCAAAGAAAAGCAACACCATTATTTGGATAGTAGTAGACAGATTGACTAAGAGCGCTCATTTCATTCCAGTAAAGAGTAAGAGGACAACATCATGGTTGGCAGTGATTTACGTTCGTAAGATAGTCTATCTTCATGGAGTACCTTCCAGCATCATGAGAGATCGTGACCCCATCTTCACCAGTGAATTTTGGAGGAGCTTGCAAGAAGCATTAGGTACACAGTTGTGTTTGAGCACAGCTTATCATCCTCAGACCGTTGGGCAGACGGAGAGGGTGAACAGAATTCTAGAGGATCTTTTGAGGTTGTGTATCCTAGACTTCGAAGGTACATGGGAAGAGCACCTTCCTTTGGTAGAGTTTGCCTATAACAACAGCTATCAAGCCAGCATCGGCATGGCACCTTTCGAAGCATTGTACGTACGACCCTGTACATCACCAACTTGTTGGTGGGAATCTACAGAAAGATTATTATTTGGACCAGATATGTTTAAAGAAACGTCTGAAAAGATTGACCTTGTTCGATGACGGATGAAGACAGCTCAAGATAGGCAGAAGTCCTATGCAGAAAAGAGGAGGACTGACATCGAATTTGAAGTGGGAGACCTGATTTTTATCAAAGTATCACCTTTAAGGAATGTGATTCACTTCAGATCGGTAGGGAAGTTGGCACCTAGGTTTGTGGGACCATTCCCATACCCGAGAGGATTGGCCAAATGGCCTATAGAGTAAAACTCCCAGTAAATCTATCTGGCGTTCATGATGTTTTCAACGTTTCTCATCTGCGGAAGTGCTTGCATGACACCGCGGAAGGTTCGATTGGGAGATAACCCAGAGGATGCAACTTGGAAAGACCGAAGACAAGATTCGTACTTCGTACCCTTTCCTTTTCGAGGGTATGTTCTTAACTCCTTTTCTAAAGTTTATTTATACTTGTCTCCATCATTTGAGTATGTCCTGTCAATAGTATTATCTACCTTTAGATAGGAATCCTATGGATGTAAACATGTGTTTGAGACATGTTATGTTTGATGGATGCAAGTGGTTGCTATTGATTGCCTGTAGATGCATATACACACACATTAGGCACTAAATTGGCTCAATCACTCTCATACCGCATATGGATGTGTGTGTATTTTTCTTTTCTTTTTATGAGTGAAAATGGATGTATTATCAAGTGGATGTTGCATTTGGACGAATGAGTATGCACACATATAGAACTTACATGTTATATAGGATTATTTGCATACATATTGGATTCATGGCACTAACATACATTGCATTAAGGAGGTCGACTGAATCAGTAGATCGCCTAATCTTCGCATTAGTGTTGGGACATATACACACACCTTTGCATAAGTGTATATAAGCATCATAAGTCTTTAAGGACAATGGATGCCTGTAATTGATGGATGAGTAGATGGGTGATGGATGGTAGGATATATATTCTTCTCAACTTAGAGATTTCGGAACGAAATCCTTTAAGTAGGGGGAATGTAACACCCGGTAATTTTAAACAACACTAAGGAAGATAAATTAAATAATAATTAATTCAATAATCAGAATTAAGGGAAATAGAATGCGCCATTGCGTCCGTCTCGAAATTCTGGTCAAAATAGATATTTGGCTTGCGTAAAACGTGTATGAAGAAGGTATGTAGGTTTGAAATTTGTATACGCGCAGGAGAATTATATATACGCATGTATATATATTTATATATATAGGGTCTAGAAAATCAAAATTTAGTTCAAATTTCAAATATTACGTTGGCGGCAAAATTCTCGCCCCAGGGGTGTCGACCACTAAGCAGGGGTGTCGACCCCATAAGGGGGGTCGAACCCCTGGGGCTGAGGTGGCAGTCGGTTTTAGAGAGGCTGGCAGCTATATATAGAGGTCCATTTTCTCTTATTTTCTTCATTGAGTATCCATGGAGGCCAAACTCTGTCGGTGACTGAACTAAACCGAATTATCTTCTACAACTATCAATGTTGCAAATCAAACTTAGAGATTCGAGTGTAGATCCAACCTCTGCGAATTTCTTCTACCTTTTGTTTTAATCCAAACACTGTGAGTTAGTTACTTTTAGATTTAAATGATTAAAAGTAATTTGTGACATGACTGTGATTTGGATATATACATGCCTGTGACTGAATCATATTGGATCTATCATAATTTGTGAACTTATAAAATTATTGGATCCTAGAACTCATCATGCTAGATCTATCTTTATAGATCTAATTTTTGTGGTTAATTCATCATGTCGTATATGTGGACCTTACCCTTTTTTCTAAGTTTGTGGTTAATTTGAAATTATCATTACGTGGAAAGTTAGACCATTGTTTAGATCTAGATCATCAAGTTGTGATTAATTGAGATCTTCCATTATTGGACATATGAATTCTTATTTGGATCTGTTCATCCTAAGTATGTTAGATCTATATTATCATTACCCTTTTCACTAGATCTGTTTCTATGTCTACCTTATTATTATGACAATTACATGTCTATGCCAATATATATGTTTATGTCACTTTTGTTAGAATGATCATAATTGTCATTTTTCCCATTACCTTTCCCTTTTTATTGTTATAGCTAGGCTACTTTCTAGCCTAGGCGTACTGCCACAAAATATGCGAATACATTAGTTAAAGAACGGTGGAAAATATTAGAATTGGCATAACTTGAAAAACTTGAATATAGATTTAGGCATATAATCCATTGTCAATAATTGGGTAAATGGGCATTAACACCTAAAAAGGCATAGGTTTAATTGATTGATTAATAATGAATGCCTAAGATTACAATTAGAAATTGTAACTGCACTTATGGCACGAGGTTAGGTTGCATTAGTGGTGGAAGTCTGCCCGGACCCGACCGACATATCCAACAACCACTAGTGTTGAACCTAATGTGAGAGGCCTAAGTGCACGAATACGAATTGGGCTAAGACACGAGGTTAGACCCGACTTATGGAAGAAGTCTTCCCGGACCTGACCAACATATCCAGCATCCACAAGTTGTAGGCTTAATGTGGGAGGTCTAGCCCATTATAAACCATAAATGGACATGGTAACGAATTGGACTACTTAACCTAATCTAATCCATAGGGATTATATGATTATGAACTAAAGTTAGGGTTAAGGAAAAAATTGATTGGACAGTGGGTGGGTTAAGTAAATCTGAGGAGGTGGGTAATATTTACATATAGGCTCACGAACTTAGCCCGATAAGGTTATGTAATAAAAGGCACCTAGTGGTAAGCATAACCGGTAGAAAGACTGGGGTTATATAATTAAAGACACCTCTTAGGGTACATATAACATATGGGAAAACCTAGTGGGGGATACAAGACAAGGGGGAGAGCTTGTATCATATTGTATGGGACCCGTTTCAGTCAGTAACCCGGAGTAGGTATCGAGTAGAGTACTCCGAACTAGGTTGGAGAAGTGGCACGCTTACTGAACTGTTTGTAAGAGATCCAAATGTGGAGTTCGGTGTGGGCGGCGCAAACCGACCGGGCCATGTGCGTGCATGAGCCAGGCAGAAGGGGATAAGATGACCGTGAAACTTGTAGATATGGGGTTGTGCATATCAGCGGAGGGTTGCCACTTTAGGATGTGATACATCCTACGGTGGGGCCGGCACAGAGTATCTACGCGGATAGGGAGCCGATCGATTAGGGTAGTAGTTAGGATACATTTGGATGTATGCCTAAGTCTACCACCTTATAATTGAAGGGATCATCTCATTCTGGATATACTAGTAATAGTGCAAAGTAATCATTAAGGAAGCATATACACCTTACCCTGTCTACCTTGTTACACCTGCGTTTTATGTAGTAATCTCACTTATCCATTTCATATACCTGTCGTGCTACTTTTATTTATTTACTTGCTAAAAGTAACTAGACTCGCCAGACTTTATGTCTGACCCCTTTTGTTTTCTCTTCTTTCTTCCGTTTCGCCCCTCCTTCAGGTTCTCAGGGCGGGAATACTCAGTCTTAGTCAGGACTCAGTTATCATCTTGCTAGGAGCTGCGTTCGAAGTATGGCTCAAGTACTTATCTCTACCATGGCTTTATCTCTTTTTGGGGAATTATGTTTTCTTTTAAGTATTTATGTACTCTGATGGTACAAGACATAATTTACATTATCGTAATGGGTCTTATGTAGTTTTCAGACTTATGGTATTTTGGACCACGATGCTATGATTTATGTTTGAAATAAAAAATTAAATTCCGTTGTTGCTTTTATATCTGTCTTGTAATATTCATGTCCTGTTTACTTGTAACGCTTCACAAAACATAATGCATTCCCTTTGTGAGTGACATTAACACACATGGGGTGTTACAGGAACCTATCCAGATCTTTGAACTGATTTTCAGCCTCTAGCAATGTGGCGGTCTCAGAGGTCTTAGCTGGAGAACTTGGTTCAAGAGGTTGTCCCGACCTCCCCCATCGACTGAAGAAGAATGGGAGTGTGTTGTGAACCATACCTTCTTGCAAGGACCTCCCCAATGCCATCATCGCTGCCTTTATCCCTTCGAGCTCATGCACTCCCTTCCTCAACCATGGGCTTGTCTGGAAACATGATGGGGGTCATCTCCTCCTGCGGACCTGGGGAATTTCCTCTCCCTCGGCTTCCACCACCTCCTCTTCTTCATCGTCGTCCTTACGACCCATTGAACAATCCTTGGGAAGTAAGTCCAATTGGTGAAGGAAACAGTTTGATAGAAGAGTCTGGGCATTGCGATACCTACTCGGGACATCCTCAAAGCCAGAAATCACTCCAAATATTCACGACTCTTTGGAATCGGCGGGTTGCATGTCGCATAAAATTCCAGTTAGTTTAGAGCTTATGAATCAATTACCTTCGAGTACGGTGTAAGTTTTCAAGTACCAAGGGCCTGCACGCCATCTTCTGGTAAATGCTAGTGGGAATCAAATGTAAAACCAATCGTCCTTAAAATAGCTGAGTTTGGTCCATGCTCCTAGGATAAAACAACTAATGGGTTGCTCCTTTATGTAGATGAGGGAAGGCGACACAGTGCTTTTTCTTTAAAGAATAGAGATATCTGATGTCTTTCCCAATCGGTTGCATGTCCAAACATTCTACATGCTGGATGTAAGTGCCAAGAAGTAAGACATATGCGTTTGGGTAAATCTATGTTGGCGCTAGTTGAAAGAAATGTAGAATATCTCGGATGTATGAACATGACGGAGGCATGTGTAACACCCCGTATTACAATGTGAACATAAGAATGATAAATCTGAGAATAATTAAATTGTAACAGAATAATTAAGGGAAACGGGTAACGCCATTGCGTTCATCTCGAAATTCTGCTTGGAATATAGTCCAAGTTTGCATAAATCAGACTCCGTATGAAGAAGGTATGGCCTTCAGAAGTTCCAGTAAAAACCAGCCCAAAATTCAAAAATCAGATTTTGAAATTCAAAACAGACACCCGGGCTGGGCGGGAATTTTCCCGCCCAGGACCCAGGTCGACACTAGGGTCGACCTAGGGGTCGACGTGTGTAAACAGGTCGACACTAGGGTTGACCTCCCCTCTATTACCAGATCTGTGGATAGATGTATTTTTCTGTATTTAGACGCCTTTCTGACCAGATTCGTGAGCTCTAACCTATTTAAACACCCCCAAACCTAGCTTTCTCTCCACACAATTTCATTCTTCCTATACTCTGCCTCTATTCTAATTAAAAATAAAAATGACGTCGCTACTCTTCTAGAATCAAAACTAGGACTAGTGCATCTTCTTCCAATCTGAATAGAATTAAAAGAGAATCAAATCTAATCGATAGTCTACGCCAAAGGAGCGCTATTCAGTGTCAGAATACAGATTCCAGAATACAAGAATCGTTCCCTTTTTGTGAGTACAGTTATTTCCAGATAAGAAATTTAAAAATTATCTTGATATTTTTGTGAATCTGGATCTAAGGTTATGCATACTTTCTGTGGATCTATCTTGTGACTATTCTGTATCTGTTCCCTCTTTTCTTCCTTTTTGTTTATTGCCAGGCTACCACGACCCTGTGCCAAATCTCATAAGAGATTAACGCATGAACACTAAATTTTGGGACAAATAATATATAATGAATAATTGGACATGATTAATCTTTAACTGATTTGAAAAAAGAACATAGGTTGTAAATTAAGATCTAGAATCAGTGCATACTATGTATGATAGACTGTGATTTGGAAGAAGAATTATTATATGATAGCATATGACTTGGAATTTGGAATATAATGCATGTTATAGTGCAAGATCTGATTGTGAGGACATAATACATGATTAAAATTTAAGATCTAGATTTGGGCATATTTTATATCACGATCTATGACTTGAAAAGAAAAAAAGGATTTGTGACTTAGGAATAAAGATCTATGTTAAATAAGATAACTATTAACGTGAGTGCGCCTAAATATGGGTTTTTGGATATTTGACATCATAGGTTATAATTTAGCATAATTCATATTGTTTGGGGATTTTTGAGAATATTTTGTACTGTGCAAAGCTTAACTAAAATTTGGGCATATGTTGTATTATGAATTATGACCATGATTTAGGCATGTAAGGTTAGGCTCAATTTATGATTGGGCAAGATATGTAAATAGAATTTTAGAAATGTTTAATCTATTGAATTTCCTAATCTGCTAAATCTGTTGTCTGCTAAATCTATTGAATTGCCTAAACTGGTTAATTGCCTAATCTGCTAAATCTGTTATCTGCTAAATCTATTGAATTGCCTAATCTGCTAAATCTGTTATCTGCTAAATCTTTTGAATTGCCTAATCTGCTAAATCTGTTGAATCGCCTAATCTGTTAGATCTGTTATCTGTTGAGTTGCCTAATCTGGTGAAAGCTAAATAGTTGTAATTTGGGTACGAAAATCCTTAGGCTCGATCTAAGATTGAGTAAAAACATGGAAATCAGATTTATCTGCTGTAACCTGTAAAGAAGTTTAATCTGTTAAATTGACATAATTAGTCTGATATATGTATAATCTGTATTGGAATAAATTGGCTATGACACGAGGTTAGACTCTGTTTGCGGTAGAAGACGGCCATGAACCAACCGATTTAACCAGCAACTGCAAACTGTCAGTCTAATGTGAGAGGTCGTAGGCACAACTAAAATATGCTTAGACACGAGGTTAGGTCTGGCTTATAGCAGAAGTCTGCCCGGAACCACCCGGTATATCCAACGACCACAAGCTATCGACCTAATGTGAGAGGTCTGTGCATTAATATTTAATTAATGCAAATCTGAGATAAATATGATGTCTAAAACGTGTTGGGTGGATAGGGTTAAACCAACTGGACTGATGAATCTAATAAACCCGTTTCGTGAATCTGTAGGCCCGATACAAAGTTACAATCTGTAAATCTGTTAAATCCGTACATCTGGTCTATTAATATGAAAACTTGTTAACTTGATTGTCTGATTTGTGAACTAGTAATCTGAACTCTGTCTGAAATATGTAAACAAGTTAATCTGAAATCTGTTAGTCTGGGGACACAAGGTTAGGAGGGGAATTACTTGTGTCATTTGTTGAGTGCAACCCATATTAGTCAGTAACCCTTTGTGGTATCAAAACTTTGACACCATGCTATGTAGGGGTACGGGCACGCTTACTGAACTAATTATAAGCGGTTCATTCTGATAATGGCGAAGGGTGTTGATGGTGCATTCCAACCGGGTCATGTGCGTGCATGGATCTGGTCTGCTCTGAGGATGGTAAATAGGTTGCCACTTTAGGGAGTGATACACCCTACTGTGGGGCCGACACAGGGTATTTATGTATTAGGGAGCCGATCACTTGGGGTAGGACTTAGGGTACATTTAGTTCTGTCCGTTTCTGTTGGTACCATCTGTTTCTGTTGGTAACATCTATTTCTGTTGGGTGGTAACACCTGTCTGTTTCTGCATGGTACCGTCTGTTGGGGTGGTAAAGGCCCATTACTAGTGTACACCTAATTCTAACATTCTGTTTCCATAGGGATTATTCTGTTTCCGTCTCTGATTCCGTTTCCGATTCTGGCTCCGTACCTTCTGTCTGTTGGAGTGGTAAAGGCCCATTAGTTGGGTGGTAAAGGCCCATTATTAGTATTCTGCTTATGTACCTTCTGTCTGTTAGGGTGGCAAAGTCCCATTATTAGCATTCTGTTTATGTACCGTCTGTCCCTGTTCAGGTGGTAAAGGCCCATTACTAGCATTTCTATTTCTGTAGAGATTATTCTTATTTCCGTTTCTGCTTCAGTTTAGATATTAGGGTAACACCTAATCCAGTTATACTAGTATTAGTGCAGAGAAGTGAAAAGCTTAGCTTGGCCTATATAATTATTTTCCTTCTGTTAACCTGCTATTTCTGTTACGGTTATCTCTCATCCAGTTTTATTTACATGTCATGATACTATTATCTGTTTATATGCTGAAAGTCACTGGACTCACCAGACTTATGTCTGACCTAGTTTGTTTCGCCTCTTTTCTTTACGCTTCCCCCATTTTTTCAGGGTGGAAACATAGGAGCTTGATTCAGATTCTCTCTGCTGGAAGTGTTGAAGTATTGCTTGGCATTGGCTCTATCTTCCCGTGGCAGTTTATATTGGGGATTATGGTTTTAAAAACTATGCATTCTGAAGGCTTTTGTATGAGACCTATATTTATATACTTGAATTCCGATATGGTGATTTTGAAAGATGTAACCAAAATTTATTGTTGTTTCTGTTGTAAATAAAGTTATAAAATTTCCAAGTACTACTTTATCTGTCTTTTAAATTTCTGTTCTGTCTACTAAAAATGCTCCACCAAAATTAAGGCATTCCCTTTGCGAGTGACCTTAACAGAGGGTGTTACACTTGGTATCAGAGCTGAAGGTTACCAGATTGGATAAAAAAATTTGAAAACTATTTTCAAAAAGGTTTAAAAAGGAAGTATTTTCAAAATTAGAGTTTATTTTGAAAAACATAATTCCCAAAGCCAAGCCTATCTTTCTATCCTTTGTTTTGAATCTTTCCTTTTCTTTCATTTCAGCATGTCTGGGATCTTAACCTTCCGGAGGGTGTACCGATACCTGGCTGGTTCAGGAGGTACCTAGAAGCTAGGGCTAATGATGCGGGCCCAGCACACGTCCCTCCTCCCCCAGCTGCAGCGGTTCCTCCTCCTCCACGCGTGAATACTTTCCCGAAGGTATGTAGAGACTTTCGAGCCATGAGTGGGAATAACTTTAATGGAATTGAATCCTTCGTGGAGGCAGGGAACTGGCTCAAAGAAACTGAGTATTTGTTCGTTATCTTCGATAGACGATAGGCAGAAGATACAGTTGGCGGTATGGTTGCTTAAGGACGAAGCTTATTTTTGGTGGGAGGTCACAAATGGAGAGCGTCCGGTAGAGAGATGGATGGATTTCAAGTATAGATTCGAGATGAAATTTCTCTCATGAGCGGAAGAGAGTCTATACGTAGAGAGGTTCTTGGCATTGAAGCAGGGGAATTTATCAGTGAGAGATTACGTCAACAAGTTTAACCAGTTGGTATCGGCTTAGATTTGGTAAATACACCGCATAAGAAGGCACTAAGATTTGCTAAAGGTTTGAACGAGCCGCTACACGGATTGGCAATGTCCCACATTCCTATGGGGCTACCTTCGAGAAAAATTAGCTGACATGGCATTGATGCATGAAGAGGAAACCAAAAGTGAGAAGAAAGAAGGAAAGCTTGAAGGACCACAGAACAAGAAAGCGGGGCCCAAAAAGGAAACACAAAAGAAGGATGAGAAGTCTGAAGATAAGAAGGAGAAGAAGTGCTTTACTTGTGGAAGCTCGACCCACCTGAACAAGGATCGCAGAAAGAGGAAGGGTACTTTCTTCAACTGTGGAGAAATAGGGCACTTCACCAGGAACTACCCAAAGAAACGAGGGCAAGGGCAGAGGGCAGGACCAACTTCTGGAGGACAGGCGAATACCCTCAAGGCTGGTGGACAGGATAGAAATAGGAAAACTTTCTGTAGAAGGTTTAATTTCCTTATCTGATTATCGAGTTAAAACTCTTTCTGATTCTCACATTTTGATTCTGTAATTGAAACTCTGCACTTTGATACTAGTCTTGTTTCTGATCCCGCTGTAGACTCAAACCTATGAGGGTTACGACCCATCTGTTTGTGATAAGTTGGGGTTTGAGGGTATCTGTGTTGGGCGTTAAGTTGACTATGACGCATACATTCTGGGTTTTTTTAAGAATCATTTGATAATCTGATCTGTACCAGTAGTCTGTAAGTATCTGAATATTTCTGATAAGGTTAGGGTTTTTACTCAAAGCGTGAAGTAAATTTCCAGTTGGACATTTGTTTAATGGGAGTGATTCTCTGAGTGTCAATCTGATGTTGATTTCAGTCTTCGGGGTTGATATTTAGGGGGTTATTCTCTTAAATCGATGTCTAATAAGAACAAAGCTTTTGTTTTAATTATACTTGCTTCTATCACTCGACTTTATCCTATCGACCGAATCTTCGACCCTTAGGTAGAAACTAATGGGTGTAAACATGTGTTTGAGACATGTTATGTTTGATGGTTACAAGTGGATGCAAGTGGTTGCTAGTGGTTGCTCGTGGATGCATATACACACACTAGGCACTAGATCGGCTCAAAAACACTCTCATTCTGCATATGGATGTATGTGCATTTTTAAAAAATTTATGCATGCAAAATGGTTGACTCAACACATGGATGTTGCATATGAATGAACGGTTGTGCACTCATTTAGAAATGATATGTATCAAATAGGAAAATTGCATACATGTTGGACTCATGTCACTGACATAATTCTCATTAAGGAGGCCAACTGAATCAGTGGACCGCCTGATCTTTACATTAGATAAGGAACATATACACACACTTTTGCATATGTTCATACAACATTAGAAGTTATCTAAGGACAATGGATGCTTGTGGATGATGTTTGAGTAGATGGGTGCTTGGATGGTAGGACACATTCTTCCTAACTTGAAGATTTCGGGGACGAAATCCTTTAAGGAGGGGAGAATGTAACACCCTTTATTACAATGTGAACATAGGAATGATAAATCAGAGAATAATTAATTTGTAACAGAATAATTAAGGGAAACGGGTTATGTCATTGCGTTCGTCTTGAAATTCTGCTTGGAATAGAGTCCAAGTTTGCGTAAATCGGACTCCGTATGAAGAAGATATGACCTTCAGAAGTTTCAGTAAAAACCAGCCCGAAATTCAAAAATCAGATTTCGAAATTCAAAACAGACACCTGGGCTGGATGGGAAATTCCCGTCCAGGACCCAGGTCGACACTAGGGTCGACCTGGGGGTTGACCTCACCCCTATTACCAAATCTGTGACCAGATGCATTTTTCTGTATTTAGACGCCTTTCTGACCAGATTTGTGAGCTCTAACCTATTTAAGCACCACAAACCTAGCTTTCTCTCCACATAATTTCATTCTTCCTATACTCTGCCTATATTCTAATTAAAAATAAAAATGGTGTCGCAACTCTGCTAGAATCAAAACTAGGACTAGTGCATCTTCTTACAATCTGAATAGAATTAAAAGAGAATCAAATCTAATCGATAGTCTACGCCAAAGGAGCGCTATTCAGGGTCAGAATACAGATTCCAGAATACAAGAATCATTCCCTTTTTGTGAGTACAGTTATTTTTAGATATGAAATTTAATAATTATCTTGACATTTTTGTGAATCTGGATCTGAGGTTATGCATACTTTTCTGTGGATCTATCTTGTCACTGTTCTGTATCTGTTCCCTCTTTTCTTCCTTTATGTTTATAGCCAGGCTACCACGAGCCTGCGCCAAATCTCATAAGAGATTAACGCACGAACGCTAAATTTTGGGACAAATAATGGATAATGCATAATTGGACATGACTGATCTTTGACTGATTTGAGAAAAGAACATAGGTTGTAAATTAAGATCTGGAATCAGTGCATACTATGTATAATAGACTGCGATTTGGAAGAAGAATTATTATATGATAGCATATGACTTGGAATTTGGAATATAATGCATGTTATAGTGCAAGATCTGATTGTGACGACATAATATATGATTAAAATTTAAGATCTAGATTTTGGCATATTTTATATCATGATCTATGACTTGAAAAGAAAAGAAGGATTTGTGATTTAGGAATAAAGATCTATGTTAAAATGAGATAACTATTAATGTGAATGCACCGAAATATGGGTTTTTAGATATTTGACATCATAGGCTATAATTTAGCATAATTCGTATTGTTTGGGGATTTTTGAGAATATTCTGTACTGTGCAAAGCTTAACTAAAATTTGAGCATATGTTGTATTATGAATTATGACCATGATTTAGGCATGTAAGATTAGGCTTAATTTATGATTAGGCAAGATATGTAAATAGAATTTTAGAAACATTTAATTTGTTGAATTTCCTAATCTGCTAAATCTGTTATCTGCTAAATCTGTTACCTGCTAAATCTGTTGAATTGCCTAATCTGCTAAATCTGTTGAATTGCCTAATCTGCTAAATCTGTTATCTGCTAAATCTGTTAAATTGCCTAATCTACAAAATTTGTTATCTGCTAAATCTGTTGAATTGCCTAATCTGTTATCTGTTGAGTTGCCTAATCTGTTGAAAGCTAAATAGTTGTAATTTGGGTACGAAAATCCATAGACTCGATCTAAGATTGAGTAAAAACATGGAAATCTGATTTATCTGCTATAACCTGTAAAGTAGTTTAATATGTTAAATGGATATAATTAGTCTGATATCCATATAATCTGTATTGGAATAAATTGGCTATGACACGAGGTTAGACTCTGTTTACGGTAGAAGCCTGCTCGGAACCAACCGGCTTTACCAGCAACCGCAAACTGTTAGTCTAATGTGAGAGGTCGTAGGCATAACTAAAATATGCTTAGACACGAGGTTAGGTCTGGCTTGTGGCAGAAGTCTGCCCGGAACCGCCCAACATATCCAGCGGCCACAAGCTACCGAACTAATGTGAGAGGTCTGTGCATTAATATTTAATTAATGCAAATCCGAGAAAAATATGATGTCTAAAACGTGTTGGATGGATAGGGTTAAACCAACTGGACTGATGAATCTAATAAACCCGTTTAGTGAATCTGTAGGCCCAATACAAAGTTAGACAATCTGTAATTTGTTAAATTCGTACATCTGATCTGTTAATCTGAAAACTTGTTAACTTGATTGTCTGATCTGTGAACTAGTAATCTGAACTCTGTCTGAAATCTATAAACAAGTTAGTCTAAAATTTGTTAGTTTGGGGACACAAGGTTAGGAGGGGAATTACTTGTTTCATCTGTTGTGTGGAACCCATATTAGTCAATAACCCTTTCTGGTATCAAAACTTTGACCCTACGCTATGTAGGGATCCGGGCACGCTTACTGAACTAATTATAAGCGGTTCATTCTGATAATGGCGAGGGGTGTTGATGGTGCATTCCAACTGGGTCATGTGCGTGCATGGATCCGGTCTGCTCTGAGGATGTAAGACACCGTGTGTGACACCCCATGTCCATTAATGTAACTCACAAAGGGAATGCATTAACTTCTATGGAGCGTTTCAGTGTGTATAGAGCAGAAACTTAACAACAAGACAGATATAAAACAGTACTTAAAAATTTAAAACTTCATTCATTGCAGCGGTAAACAATAAGTTTGATTACATCATCAAAAACCAAAGACTAGAGTCAAGTACATAATATCCATCTTGACTAAATCAGAGTACATAAAATGAAAGATATAACCCCACATAAAATAGCCATAAATAAGATAGGCTGGACTTTTACTTTACCGATACAAGCAACTTCTGAAGAAAGAGATAAAGCTATCCAAATCAATCTCCACTAGTGCTAGTCCCACCCTGAGCACCTGGGGGGGTAAAGGAAGAAAAGAGGTGGAAACAAAAGGGGGTCAGACATAAAGTCTGGCGAGTGCAATTACTTTAACAATATAATCATTAAGTAACTAGGACAAGGCATAAGCTGGGAAATAAGGAAATGACTGTGAACCAATGGGTATGACAAAGCAAACAAAGGAAATAAGACGAACAAAGATAACGTTAAAGGCGCACCTAATCACTATAAGATAATTACTACACTGCACCACACCAAATACCCTAAAAGTTAATCCCGCCTACAGAACTTAATAATGATAATGGTAGTTTCGTGTACCCCTAGCTACCTTCATAGGTGTCGCCTGCTCCTATCTCCACTAGGTGTACCCACTACCCCCATTCGATCGGCTCCCTAACTCGTAGATACCCGTGCTGGCCCCATAGTGGGGTGTATCACTCCCCAAAGTGGCAACCCGATTCCACCAAAATGCAAGGCTTATATCTACACGATGCAACAACGTCTTACCTACCAACCCAGGCCCACACATGCATATGACTCCATTGGACTTGCGTTGCCACCGCTAACCCGTTTTGGCCTCTTACAGTCAAGCCCAGTACGCGTGTCCCGTCCTCGACTTGGGTCAAGCCCACAAAGATACTTAATGGGTTACTGGTTTGAAAAGGGCCCCTATGCATGACATAAGCTTTCTACCTATGCTTGGTCCCCTCTAAGGTTTTTCCCCACTTAACCCCATTCTTATTCATGTCTTCTTACATGTTTCAATCTTGGTTAAGTGCATATAATCGTATTTCACATGCCACCCAAGGCACCCACTTAATTCCACATGCCACCCAAGGCACGCACTTAACCCCCTCATGTCCCACCACATGTTTATCTGGTTAAGTGTTTCTTAATTCATTAGCACCGTAACCTTGTAAAGACCTCCCACCTTAGACTGGCAATTGTGGCAGCTAGATTTGCCAGGCAGGTCTATGCAGTCTTACACCACAAACGAGCCTAACCTCATGTCTTTACAACTGTTACGCATTTAATTCATGCCTTCGACCTCTCACATTAGACTGGCATTTTTGGCTGCTGGATTTGCCGGGTGGGTCCGGGCAGTCTTACACCACAAACGAGTCTAATCTCGTGTCTTAGGCAGTTTATTATTACAAATCTTTATTTAACCCCAAAGTGGATTAATATCCCTATTCAAAATTTGTAAATATATTCAAATATACTTATGTCCATAATTGACTCAATTATGTCCATAAATGTCAATCTTTCCAATTAATGTCTTTATTTAATTATATGCCTTTTTAAGGCCATTTATGCCAATTTTCAATATTGCCCCCATGTTATATTAAACTAGCAATTAGTCTAACACATAAAAGGGAAGAAACATCGCAAATTTGCATAACACACAAAATGGATCTAATCTTGCAAATAAGGATTACAACATAACCTGCATAAACTTGTTATTGTCATATATCTAAACATAGGCCTAAAGGTGTGTTCTTGCATATATATAATATAGTTTTTCACCTAAAACTTGCATATATGAATATAGTTTTTCATCCAAAACTTGCATAGGCCATAGTCACAAACTTGCATAAACTATGTACGTCATAGAACTAAATCTAAAGGTGTAAACTTGCATGTATGTGAAACCAATTTCCACCTAAACTTGCATACATACACTTATTTGATTCACATGTAAACTTGTGTACAATTCATAACTAACATATACCAAATATGTGTACAATTCATATAGAAACTAGCATATAATCTACACCCAAACTTACATATAAAATGATGTCAAACTTGAATCAAGTTGAATATAGGTGATTTGACATATGAAAAGGGATCCACAACAAAACTATCATTATGAGAAACTAGCATAAATTCACAAAATATCACATTTTCTCAATGTCTCATAAACATAGCCATACAACCCAATTTATAACTTATCCCAATTAACTTATTAATTATCTTATTAAAGCTATTGAACTCACAACTCAAAGAAGGTCTTGAGTTCTGGAATCTGAGTTCTACAATTGATTAAGCTCGCCTTTGGAGTAGACTAATTCGTTTTTGTTGTTGATTATAAATTTGAGTTGATTAGCTTCACTTTCTCTCTAGTTGGTGGTGGCTACTCTAGGTTGCAAGGTGATAGCATGACGACCATGGTTCCAATTTTTATTTTGATTTAGGGTTTGAGTCTACATGTGTTTATATAGAATTTATGATTAATTTAGGCCATCTGATCAACCTAGAATCAATCAAAACCATCCAGCCAAGATAGGGTGACACCTCAGCCCTAATTGACTCAGCACTGAGTCATAAATCGTCATCTTTTAGATCTGCCCGGGGGGAGGGGGAGGGCAGGTCGACCCCCTGGTCGACCTGTCTATAGGGAGGTCGACACTAGGATCGACCCCCAGGTCGACCTGGTCCCTGTTATATTTTTTCTGAAGCTGAAATTAAAATTGAATTTTCAGGAAACTTCCGACAGCCATAACTTCTTCATCTGATGTCCAATTTACGCAAACTCGAACTCTATCTCGACCTGAATTCCGAGATGAACACAATGGCGTAACCCGTTTCCCTTGATTCTTACATTTAAAATTTAGTATTCTTTAATTTGTTAACTTTAACATTTAAATTTACGGGGGGTTACACCGTGACATCTGTAAATAGGTATGTGCCAATAGGTTGCCACTTTAGGCAGTGATACACCCTACTGTGGGGCCGACACAAGGTATTTATGTATTAGGGAGTCGATCGCTTGGGGTAGGACTTAGGGTACACTTAGTTCTGTCTGTTTCTGTTGGTACCTCCTGTTTCGGTTGGGTGATAACACCTGTCTGTTTCTGCGTGGTACCGTCTGTTGGGATGGTAAAGGCCCATTACTAGTGTACACCTAATTCTAACATTCTATTTCCGTAGGGATTATTCTCTTTCCGTCTCTGATTCCGTTTCTGATTCTGGCTCTGTACCTTTTGTCTGTTGGGGTGGTAAAGGCCCATTATTAGTATTCTGCTTCTGTACCTTCTGTCTGTTAGGGTGGCAAAGGCCCATTATTAGCATTCTATTTCTGTACCGTCTGTCTCTGTTCGGGTGGTAAAGGCCCATTACTAGAATTTCTATTTCTGTAGAGATTTTTCTGTTTCTGTTTCAGTTTAGATATTAGGGTAACACCTAATCCAGTTATACTAGTATTAGTGTAGAGAAGTGAAAAGCTTAGCTTAGCCTATATCATTCTGTTCCTTCTGTTAACATGTTATTTCTATTACGGTTACCTCTCATCCAGTTTTATTTACATGTCATGATACTATTATCTGTTTATATGCTGAAAGTCACTGGACTCACCAGACTTATGTCTGACCTAGTTTGTTTTGCCTCTTTTCTTTCCGCTTCCCCCCTCCCAGGTTTTCAGGGTGGAAACATAGGAGCTTGATTCAGACTCTCTCTGCTGGAAGTGTTGAAGTATTGCTTGGCTTTGGCTCTATCTTTCCGTGGTATTTATACTAGGGATTATGGTTTTAAAAACTATGCATTCTGAAGGCTTTTGTACGAGACCGATATTTATGTACTTGAATTCCGATATGGTGATTTTGAAAGATGTAACCAAAACTTATTTTTATTTATGTTGTAAATAAAGTTATAAATTTTTCAAGTACTACTTTATCTGTCTTGTAAATTTATGTTCTGTCTACTAAAAACGCTCCACCAAAATTAAGGCATTCCCTTGCGAGTGACCTTAACGGAGGTGGGGTGTTACCGCATGTATCCAACAGAGCACATATGCCTCTTCCAAGAAGTATACCCCTTCAAGGAGCATGCATCCTATTTCCTTTCTGGGAACCAGAATATTTCCCTAAGATATTCCGTATTTTCTGCAAATCCGCCTTAGCAAAGCTTCATCTGTTCGCGAGACAACCGAATCAGGGGAGTTCTCCAGAACCGTGGTATCTTCCATCATGTTCGGTACTACAAAAATGCCTTCCTGATCACCACCGACATCCTATCCTTCCAATGTGCCCTCTACCATAAATTTTTCTTTGCCTTTGACTACCGGCTTGTCCACGCGCTCATCTAAATGTTGCGACCCTTCTTGTGTTATCCAAGGTTCCTACATGCCGGATGAGCCTACTTGTTGAGAAGAGGTGGAAGTCTGGAGGCCCGAATATTACTACCCGATGGGTTAGAATTGTATGGAGATTCCTTAGAGCTCGAAGATGTTTCCACAAGTTCGGCTTCCAAGACTTGAAGTCGTCTATAGCTTCCCTTTTCCACTGCAAACTATACTTGCAAGACAGTTACGTTAGATAACACACTAAAACTTGGACCCTCGCCCTCACCCCCTTCGATGTTGGTATAAACTAACGTGGAACGTGCAACTGTCGTGCGTACTGATGTAGTTGTGCTGAAATCCTTCAGAATGTGACAACGGTCACCAATTCTATGAACTTAAACCATCACTATTGGAACCGAAGTCATTGAATTCAAGTTGAATCGCGTTTACGATGTGATTGGGTTGAGAATAGAATCCTAGAAGCGATGGTTCAGTCATATGCACATAGTCCGACCCTGTGTGCATGTTTATATTTTCATTTCAAACATATTCGTCATTAAAACATTAGTACATTATGTAACACGATATCCGTCTTTAAACTCAACCCGATTGTGCGACGTCGCATGACGACTCGAAATTGAGAAACGAAGCTCCAAAGTTGAAATTTTCTTAAATTTCTGAGATACAAAATTATAATTCATATTCTCACTCACTTAAGAAATTTTCTATCCCAAATGCTTCGACTTACGTACATTGAAAACTTCCAGAATACGAAAATTCCTTGAAGTCATCGAATACGAAATAGTTACCTCGTATCCCACACTTAAAAAAATTCATACCCCGCACCTTTAGGACTTTTTATATCCCCTCCTACAATGATCCCTTCCTCTCTCAAGCCTTTCATATATAAAAAAATTTCTTCTCCCCACAAAGTTACTCCATAACGAAAAGCATAGGGTACGCTGGGATAACCAAATTTGCTTCGAATCCCCAAACTTTGGCTTTCTTTCCACACCTTCCTACTGCTTCGTACTGAACCGATATCCCACAGCTCCTCTTTAAGGTTCTTCAGCTCCACTTCCATGGTAATGGCCATCGCCCACTACAACCTCATTCCACCTCCTACCTTGAATCAATTCACGAGTTGATCGACTACAACTTGATCCACAAAACCAACAATCGATTAATCCACCTGAATTGGTCTCGATTCAATAGGAATCTTGAGTTTCGAGGGCATTGGTAATGTGCAAAGCACTGCGGCATTCAAAGTTCCAAAGGACACGAAATGTTCGATCTTTCGAGGATACGATTATGCAAAGTGGGAGAATGGTAGAGTGTGTATCCACATATATATGAGGGGATGGGGATTACCCAAAAAACTTAGATATTTTCTAGGTATCCAGATTGGTACCGATCCCGACCAAAAAATAGAGAAAGAGAAAGAAGAGGAAGGAGAATCTATAAAATTCCACAAAACATGTCAAATGACCAAGTTCCAATTCGATAATGTTTCGATAATCAACTTACGCAAACATGCGCCTGATCTACGACTGCAGTCTTGCATTCACGCTTTCAGAATCTCGATCGATCAAACCGACTCGAATAGTTAACAAATTGTGTGCCCGCGAACTTAAACAGTCCAAGAGTACACGCTAAACGATCGAGTCCCAATTCGAAAACATTTCGGAAGCCAAATTGCGGAATCACAAGCCTATGACATACCACTTAATGCTATACCAATTATTTCATATTGTCACCGTATTGTGCGAAATCACATGCAAATGTGTGAGTGCATGGGTGACGTTGTGCCAGCAATAACTCGTTGGAACTTCGGTGTAAATCAAGTTTTGGCAATTAATGTTTTAGTTTCTTGAGTCTATAGGAAACGGATGCTCGTTTAAGTAATCAGTCAAGATTCCAATCCGAGTAGTCAGAAATTTCAACAGTGCTGGAATTCCACGCCAATATTGACAAGCTTCGATGAAGCGTTGCGGTTACTCAATGGATAGGTCGTGACTAGTCGCTCGACACGACTTTGGAGACCTTTCCAATTCCTAGGAATACTTGGCTCAACTCAAAGCACGTCATGTTATCACAACACGTCTATTGGGCGACAAGTGTTAACTTACCTTTTGGCTTGATTTCCAGAACAAATTCAAGCCCATATGACTTGGCCCATCACATGGATAAATAGGCCAGAGGCATTGCCGAAACGTTCAGCACTCAGTCCCAAATGGAGTCGCACAAGAGTAGTAGTCTCGGCTTGGCCAAGCTGCTCTAACTTCAACCAACACTTCAGATCGGCATCGAGCCTCAGTATCAACTCGCATCCCAACTTGAAAAACTCCTCAAAATCTCACCAATTCCAATTCCATATCCTCAGCATACGACTCCCCTTTTTGTATCCTTTAGGATACGAATTCGTATCTGTATTTATTAATCCCTTGAGACCTACTCCCAATCTCTTATCCCCTTCCATTTTGTATTTGTATCCCTCATGACCTCTTCCAACTTTTTACATCCCAACTCCACTTTGCATCCCCCTCATTCCACCTGCACTTTATATCCCACTCACAAAAACCCTTTTACGTATCCTTCAACCAAGATACGAAATCCACCAATACATTAGGATACGAAGACGAGATGGAACTAAGATACAAAGACGAGATGACATCAGAGTACGAAGAAGAACGAAGCAGCAAAATAGGAAATAAGCTAAGTATCCGGGAGTCGTACCGATCCCAGGGATATGAAATGTAGGGGTGGTCCCCACTTCCTCACCTACTACACCTACCTATCATCTCCTATAAATACTCATCTTCTTGCAGCATGAAGAGGGTTAGCTCCTTGTTTTCACAACTTCCTAGGAGGAAGATAACCCTCCTACTGTTGATACACAAGATTTTGATTAATGACAACATAGAAATAGAGATCATTGACGAGCTGAATTCACATTTATCAAAGTGGAAATCAATAAAGATCATAGTGAAGATCAATGGAAATCATGACATGGAGCTAAGATTATATATATGTAGGTATGGAGTCGTGTTAGATTTATGTTAATATCTATCCTCAAAGTATAACACGAATGCACAAAACAATTTAGAAATTGAAATTAGCTAGGGCTGAAATCTGTATATTTAAGGAATTGAAAAGTCACAGAAAAAGCCCAAACGGTCCAGGCTTCGACCGGGAAAGAGTGCAGAGTGATATAGACTGTGGACCGAGGTCCTCTGGTCCACAACCAGAAAACGGTCGACCGCCCAAAAGGACCTGTCGACCGGTCCTGTTTTCTTTTGTGCATAACGGCTATTTTTTCAAATTCCTGTCTACCTGTTAATTTCGACATGTCGACCTTTTTTCTTGCTGTAATTTTTCTGAAAGGATGCTTCTTTTTATGAAGAGATTTCTATTCAATTTCAAGAGAAATGGACACAACTCTTTATAGAAACTCTTCATGAAGGAATGCAACTATTCTACACTATAAATAGACTTGAAATCATACTTTCAAATCACCTATTCTTGCTCTGATTTCTGATCTTACTTTCTAAATACTCTTGCATTCTAAAAAGCTCCCAAATTTAAGTTACTTATTGAATCCTTGATAATATTTCTCATATTTTGATTCAACAAGCAACTAACTTCCTTCAAATCTTCGCATTCAATTCATATACTTGAGGATAAGATTATAGGAAGGTTGTACTCAATCATTGACTAATCAGTGTTGAAGAAAGAACACATTCAAGGTCAAACTCTTATAATCGTCTTGTGGGTAAGCTTGTAGCCCGTGAAATCAAGTGGGTAAGCTTATAGCCCGTGAAATCAAGTGGGTAAGCTTGTAGCACGTGAAATCAAGTGGGTAAACTTGTAGCCCATAAATCAAGTAGTTGTGAACCTGTTCCTCCGGGTGAAGCGAGGGTGTTGTTTAGTGAAAAGCCGAAGAGGAGCTTCGGGACTGGACGTAGGACTGGAGGTCCGAACTAGTATAAAAATCCTGGTGTCGTTACTCTACTTTACTTTACTTTACTGCATTTATAGTTATTTGTGATATATATATATATATATTGTTTGCGAATATTTATTCGCATAACTATTGAATAGCTTAAGTTATCACATACATTCCGCATAGCCATATTATAAATCCTGCACAAGTCGTGCACACCCGATTTTTCAATTGGTATCAGAGCCTGACGTTCTAGAGATCGTAACAACATCCTAGAACAAATGGCTATAAAGAAATCTAGTCAGGGGATTAGAAAGTGGAAGAGCAACAAAGCCGAATCAAGAGAACAAGGAAACAAATGTCTCATGGCTAAAGTCAGATCACAATCGGTATGTGTAGATTCATTATTTAAAGATCTTTTGTTAGACCATGAAAAATTATTGAAACTCAATACAGTCGTTTTAGCTATGTCAAAAAAGTACAAGGAAGAAAATTCCAAATTAAAAGAAGAAAACAATCATTTGGTAAAACAAGCCAAATGTTTTGAAGATACCTTAGAA
Source organism: Allium sativum (assembly GCA_030737875.1). Lineage (NCBI taxonomy): Eukaryota > Viridiplantae > Streptophyta > Magnoliopsida > Asparagales > Amaryllidaceae > Allium > Allium sativum. Next base: position 748,415,710 of record CM060920.1, on the reverse strand, counting down.
GAGCTTGTTTCTCAAAAAGATTTCCTTCAAAAAGAAAATGAACAACTAGAAGATAAAAACAATGTTCTTTTAAAGGAAATCGATCTTTTACAAAATAGAAATATATCATTAGAAGATTCTTTAAATAATTCTAGTTCTTTAATTTCGTCTCTTGAAAAAGAGAATGGAGCTTTAACTGAAAAGAATTTAGAACTATCTAAAGAATGTGAGTTTTTAAAGGTGAATAATAATATTTTGCAAAATGAAATTTCTGACTCAAAAGAAAATTTTGAAAAGTTACAATCTTCTTTAGATAATTCAGAATCTCAAATTTTAGGTCTCAAAACTGAGAATGGTACTTTAAAAAGGAAAAATTCTGAATTAAATAAGGAAATTGATGATTTAAAGAATAACAAAATTTCTTTTGAAAATGTCAATAGCGACTTTGGAAATAAATTTGATAAAAGTGCAAATAAGTTCGCAAAATTTAATAAAGGTCAAAATGATTTAAATATGATTTTATCTAGATCTCGACCTTTACATGACAAAAGTGGTTTAGGATATAATAAAACTAATCTTAGAAATAGTACTAGATATGCTTTCATGTACAATAAAAATATTACTGCTAGTACTAATGCTCATCCTAGATCCAATTATTATAGAAATTCGAATACTTCTATGACTAGAGATCTGTATAATAGATCTAGAAGTACGAAAAGGAATATCAATAGAGATTACTTAAGTATTTGGGTTCCTGTAAGTTGGAAAAACATAGAAAAATATATCGATGATTATTTTGATTCGGTAGTTAATAACCAAAATTTTATCTTTAAAGGTTCCGTTAAACCCTCTTGGGTATGGTTACCTTCCATCTAACCCATGGACCCAAACAAAGCAAGTGGGTACCAAAGTATATATATTCTACTTTTTTGCAGGTACACCACAATAAAAGGAAGGCGATTTTGATTTCTCCAAATGTCTCTAGAAAAAAAATTCAGTTTATCAAATTGCACATGATCCAATATCTCCCAAAGGTACTTTAATTTATGTCTTATGTTCGATTACTGTTCTATCATGATGTTTATTCTTTTTAATCGATGACAAAGGGGGAGAAATATGCATATATATATATTCATGTATCATATAAATATTCATTTTATATGCACTAACATTTTGTTACAGGAAACAGTAAGTTTTTATTATACTAACAAAATGTGCAGAAAGCTTTTAGACAGGGGGAGATAAAAATATATAGGCATATATTCAGGGGGAGCTACTCAATATCTCAAAAATATATGCAAGATATTGTCATCAATCAAAAAGGGGGAGAATGTTGATACACAAGATTTTGATTAATGACAACATAGAAATAGAGATCATTGACGAGCTGAATTCACATTTATCAAAGTGGAAATCAATAAAGATCATAGTGAAGATCAATGGAAATCATGACATGGAGCTAAGATTATATATATGTAGGTATGGAGTCGTGTTAGATTTATGTTAATATCTATCCTCAAAGTATAACACGAATGCACAAAACAATTTAGAAATTGAAATTAGCTGGGGTTGAAATCTGTATATTTAAGGAATTGAAAAGTCACAGAAAAAGCCCAAACGGTCCAGGCTTCGACTGGGAAAGAGTGCAGAGTGATATAGACTGTGGACCGAGGTCCTCTGGTCCACAGCCAGAAAACGGTCGACCGCCCAAAAGGATCTGTCGACCGGTCCTGTTTTCTTTTGTGCATAACGGCTATTTTTTCAAATTCCTGTCTACCTGTTAATTTCGACCTGTCGACCTTTTTTCTTGCTGTAATTTTTCTGAAAGGATGCTTCTTTTTGTGAAGAGATTTCTATTCAATTTCAAGAGAAATGGACACAACTCTTTATAGAAACTCTTCATGAAGGAATGCAACTATTCTACACTATAAATAGACTTGAAATCATACTTTCAAATCACCAATTCTTGCTCTGATTTCTGATCTTACTTTCTAAATACTCTTGCATTCTAAAAAGCTACCAAATTCAAGTTACATATTGAATCCTTGATAATATTTCTCATATTTTGATTCAACAAGCAACTAACTTCCTTCAAATCTTCGCATTCAGTTCATATACTTGAGGATAAGATTATAGGAAGGTTTTACTCAATCATTGACTAATCAGTGTTGAAGAAAGAACACATTCAAGGTCAAACTCTTGTAATCGTCTTGTGGGTAAGCTTGTAGCCCGTGAAATCAAGCGGGTAAGCTTGTAGCCCGTGAAATCAAGTGGGTAAACTTGTAGCTCGTAAATCAAGTAGTTGTGAACCTGTTCCTCCGGGTGAAGCGAGGGTGTTGTTTAGTGAAAAGCCGAAGAGGAGCTTCGGGACTGGACGTAGGACTGGAGGTCCGAACCAGTATAAAAATCCTGGTGTCGTTACTCTACTTTACTTTACTGCATTTATAGTTATTTGTGATATATATATTGTTTGCTAATATTTATTCGCATAACTATTGAATAGCTTAAGTTATCACATACATTCCGCATAGCCATATTATAGATCCTGCACAAGTCGTGCACACCCGATTTTTCACCTACAACCTCCAAGACGCCTTCCATCACTCTGGTGAGAAGAATAACCATCTTCTTGGACACTTAGACCATAATGGGCTGCCTCGACATTTCGGGAAGAAGGATCAAAACCCAATATTTCCTTCCTTTCCACCATGGCCATGGTAGCCTCATGAGAGAATCATAGCCACTCGATCCCCACTTCTTGGACTCAAGAACGATTCTCCTTCTACCCCCAAGCTTTGGATCATGAAAGCATAGCCTACTGCCTCCTTCTCTAAGCATAACACTCGGAATCACTCGCTTTAGCCATTGGAATTAACATAGCTCTTGTACATTTGGAGATATAATGATTCCATATAGTAACTTATAAAGGTGGATTAATAAAACACTAAACTTACAAAGTAGATGTAGACTCAGACGACCTGAACCACTATAAATACCGTGTAACCCTTCTTTATCGTTTTCCCCTGTATTTATACAACGCATATCACATATTTTCCCTCCCGAATGCTATTTTCACTATCATGGAAATCTCAAGTGTTGGTGACCGCTTTTGGACATCAACAGCTTGTATATGAATACATCAAGCCACAAATTTATAACATGAATAGTACTTGAAAAATAAACATTATATGAGCCAAAATCTTCAAAATCAAGTGCAAGAACCAAAACTACTTAAAGTAGGCTCCAAATGCATTAAAATATGACCTGTTTTAAATTTATAATGGACTGGTCGACCACTTCTCACCTCCAGGTTGACCTTGGGGTCAACCTGGGGGTGAAAACAAGTTTTGGTCCTAAATCCACTTAACTCATCAACAAGTGTTGCAAATTATTTATTTTGGCAAGTGTTATAAATTTTCCTTAACAACAAACATAAAACTAATGAAACTAAACACGTTTTGTATTGCTTATGTTTTAAAAAATTATATAAACATGTTTATAATATTCCCAAGCAATTTACATATTAATTTTTGACATAAAAACATTAATAATAACATGTTTGTCAAAAATTCTTTTTTTTTCATTTCTTTACTTTAAACTTATTTATATTTCTACAAAAAAAAGTTTACATGCTACATTGATCTAAATAAATTAAATCTATCAACTTTATTAAAATATTTTGACCTTCAAATATAGGTTTCCACTCAATGCTTATATTACTTAGTTTAATATCAACACAAAAACCACAAACTCTTTTGTTTATTGCCAAAATTCACTTTAAACAATAATCCACAATTTTATTTCTATATTGACAAAATTTAACATAATATTATACTTTAATATTTACATACCCATTTCCAAACATTTTAAACACGATCCCTATTTTATTTTATAAAGAAATACAACTTACATTTGAAAACACAAATCAATAATTTTTTAATTTTCCATTTAACAAACTTTACACTTATATTGAAATTATATTTTTAACTTGATTACTTACCAATATTTTATATTTTCAATATTTAACTTAATCATCAAATTTATAATTTAGAAATATAGATTGGAATAAATTTCTTGTTATAACAAATATACATAATTTATTCAAAATCATACAACCCTATAAATTACAAATTTAGTTATTCCTAAACTTAAATTATTACTCGAGTTAGAACTTGTACTTACATCCTCCTTAGCTTTTAAAATATACAAAACACACTATAATCTGATTAGCCCGTGTACCCAAAGATCCGGATTGGTACAGACTCACTCCTTAAATAAATTGCGTCCTCGCATTTACTTAAGATAACACATACATAAAACATTACAAACCTTATTCATTAGGAGAATTTTGGTTTAAATTTATTAAACACTCAACTCTCAAAATTTCAATCTCTTTCTAATATATCATATTGGTTACCATAGAGGTTGAAATTTAAAATAATTATTGCATAAAGATTTTTAATTTTCATCTTAATAACATGCACAAAAGATTTAATTTATTACAACTTGTCCTACAAAATTCAAAATATATACTCGCCTTTCATCGATTTCATATCAAAAACGGACATTTCCATGCCATCAAATTTGTTTTAACTTCCCAAACAATAGCTACTATTTTGATTTTAGAATGAATAGCCATGCCATTTACCATTTATTATCACTAACTTGATGGCTATAGTCGTCTTTTTACTCTGCATATAAGAGAACATTTCATATTGCGCATGTTCAAGATAGCTATTCCCTTTAAGACAACTCTGTATACTCTAAACACTTTGTTTTATTTCACAAAAGTCTTCTCAAAACAAATTTTTTATTCAACAACTTTATAACTTGGTTTGGATGACACTAAACCATCAATTTATAAAAATCCTCATTGTTTGACTAGAAAACGAGATATCATTGCTATTGCCTCGCCAACTCTACTACAACTCTCGTATCATTTAATGGTTTAACGCTGTTACCTAATGGATATTTAACATTATTATTTTTCAAATTTGTTTTATTACACAAAATTATTGTGCTCGATCATCTCATATAAGCATTTAAAAATTTAAAAAATTCTTGTCGATATCGTTGATCGGACGTATCCATCAAAGTCCCTAAAAAATACTACAGACAATTCAATATGAAAGATAATCACTAATTTTTTGTTCACACATGGTTGTTTCTATTATTTATTATCACAAATAATCTTGATTTACTTCAAAATGAAAATAACCCAACACTAAGTTCCATTCATTAACCTCTTGATCTATAATCATTTCTCAAATAACTCCAAATCAACATATAACCATCAATATTTCCCATGTCTTAATCCCACCTACAGATTTATTTAATTCAGCTCAGCCAAAACAATTAACTTGTTTCTGCTATGCACTTTGATTTAAATTTCAATTCTAATATTCACTACCCCAACATAAATTTTCGCTTTTATTTTCTTGAATTTAATTCATCTACCCATCCCAATAATTTCGTCCAATTCAATAATCACTTAAACAAAAAAATGATGGGGTTTAAATTTTCTTAGAATTTTAAACCTAAGATTTAAGCACCGAAAGGATTAAAGGATGAAAATTTCCCAACAATATAGAATATAGGTGGAAGGGCAGTACTCATTGAATACCACAGAATGAAATACGTTCCTAAACATATTTTGAAATCTAGGGTCCACACACAACTCGAATGATAAGAATCACAAGAAAAATATAATGATGGAAGGGATATAGTAGACACAAGTGTTTTCCTTCCATGTCGTAACACTTGTACTATTTCGATCTTGCTCTATGTCTATCGTAATTTGTTCTAAATATAGATATGATACCAAAATGTGATTTCCGACCTCGAGATCCACCCTAATAAAGAGATTACGGAGTAACATTGTCTATTAAAGCGGAGAATAAGGATGGTTAGGGGCGATCGTTCGTAATTTCATATTAGACGAGTATTGAATACGTCAATTTGGTGTATAACTTTTTCCTTACCTCAACCGGATTAGCGTGCGTAATTCATCTAATTTAAAATTAAATGGCTAAGGATCATATTCAGAACAAATTATAATATATCATAGATCATAGAATAGAATACATAAAGGTACAATAAAACATATATATGTACTACAGACTGTAATGGTTATACACGAGCCATAAACATATACAACAATCTCCAAATGAATGAATATAAAATGACACGAATGCACAACTTCCTACTAAGATAATAATTGCGATGAGTTAGCCCATGATAGATCAACTGACCAAGAATCAATAGCTGCTATGACCTGAAACCACTCGGTTTGACCTAAGTATAACATACACGGATCAGTCTAGTTTACATATATCGGTAATGATAATAGATGAAATAGAATATCAACAATGCATCAATTCTTTTCTATAAGAAAAGGAATCACAAACATAGGTTTACACTAAAGCACAGATGGGGTAATTCCTTTCCATTAGAAAGGAACTCCATATACTTAAGATATCAACTTACATTATACAAGTCCACACCATTCTAAGCGGGACACACGAGGGAATATGAACACTGGCTTAGATATTACTCTTAGCATAAGTCATCCAAACTCTATTTTTTTGGTATTGACATACGAAATTAGTTAGCACAAGATGGAAGACTTAGAAAACACTGAACCACAAAAGTTAACTAAATTGCAGAAATCACAAGAATCATTGAAAGCACATGAATCACTGAAATCACAAGGATCAATGAGATCACATGAAAGACTGGAACCACAAGAATCACTTAAATCACCATATAAACACAAATCCTTTGATAGATCGAAGCAATGTATGTGTGTGTGTGTGTATATATAATTGTAGTCATCATGAAAATGGTAAAATCATAAATAACACAAAAACATATAAACAACACGATTTAGGATCGAACAACAAGATTGGCAAGCCGAAGCAATGCTTGCACGTCCACATGATGGATCATGGCCATAGCCACTACTAATATCAACATGAGGGGTACCATATACAACGTGATCGACTCGAAGGTCACATAAAAACATGATTGACCAATTGGTCGTAATGCAACATAATTGACTCAATGGTCCACTAAATAACATGATTGACCCGAAGGTCTAGTACTAGTTTAAAAAATATGAATGTGTCACAGACCCTTGGATAGTAACCCAAAAAGTGGGAACCGTACGTCCCATACCACATGTTCTCACTTAACAGTTCACATACCACAAGTCACTCCACATTAGAAATCACAAGAAACACAAAAAATCACAAGACAAGAAACAACTACTTAAAATAGACGGATCTGTGATTATCCATTCTTATATACCATTGTATCCCCTGCCATAGGGTTTATGATTTTGTTTAATTACAATCAAGCCTTCTCAAAGGGTGCAAAATGTGTGGTTATATATATATATATATATATATATGAAAATATACTTGAATTTGAGAAAATCAATTTTATAAAACATTCTAGAAACCACTTGACTTGTTCCTTTGAAAATCATTATACATCGGAAAATTATGTATATTATTGCCATAAGACAGTTTACGTGAAAAACAAAATAATGAAAATCATTTGTCTCAACACGCACACACACACACACATAAACTCTTTACTTAAAATTGTTTCACAAACGTGTATAGTGTGGAAAGTCTTATTCACTAAACAAAATTAAAAAATTCACATAAAAATACTAAATTTGGAACTCAGATACACAATAAATGTTCGCTTGTATATGAATATATCCAGCCACAAAATTTTAATATGAATTAGTACTTGAAAAACAAGCATTAGATGAGCCAAAATCATCAAAATCAAATCTAGGGACCAAAACTACATAAAAAGGCTCAAAACACATAAAAATATGACCTAACCCAAATTTACAAGGGCCAAGACGACCACTTCTCACCTCTAGATTGACCTTGGGTCGACCTGGTGTGAAGACAGGTCGATCTGGGGAAAAGAATTCGCCCCAGTTGCAATCTTTTCCAATACCGCTTTCATATGTTTTTTTGGATGAACAAAATGAACTTGGAATTAGCTGAAAATTGACCTATGCACAGAGCAATAACATGTCTATAAAAAAAAGTGGCTTTGCCAAATTCCAACAAGAAACGAAGAAGTTATTCAGCCTAGAAAAATGACCCAGACACATATTTCAGCACTTAGAAAAATCATAGAAATAAGTTATTGTAAACAACGATAATTCACAGAATCATTTACATATAACTTAGATACAACCCAGATATATGTACAAACTAGAAAGTGTGAGTTAAACAACTATACATGAGGGGATTTACATGAATTTGGCTTCCTACTAACTACAGCAAGCATATTTATTAACATGCAGCCCCAAATATCTTACTGTATCTTCCTTCCTAAGAATTCCAAAGTGAATTACATGATCTCTTAACTGAGATTGATTCTTAGCTGATGAAGAAGAGGTTTTAATGCTCTTTTAGGGATTAGTTTATAGGGACACGAAGGAAGAGGTTGGCCATTCTTTTTCTCTAGCAAGCTTCAGGAAGTGGAAAAAGTAATGAATTAGGTGAAGAAAGTATATATACGTTTTGATATTTCTACATCTCTCTCCTTAACCTAACTAATATAAGAAAAATGGTATTGGGCCTAAATCCACTTAACCCATCAACAAGTGTTGCAAATTATTTATTTAGGCAAGTATTACAAATCTGCCTTAACAACAAACACAAACTAAAACAACACATTTTGTATTGCTATTGTTTTACAAAATTATACAAACATGTTTATAATATCCTAAAGCCATTTAAATATTAATTTTTGACACACCTACATTAATAATAACATGTTTTTTCAAAAGTTCTTATTTTGCATATCTTTACTTTAAACTAAATTATATTTCTACAAATAAAGTTTACACACTACATTGTTTAAACAAATAAAATCTATCAACTTTATTAATATATTTTGACATTTAAATATTGGCTTTCACTCAATATTCATATTACTTAATTTATTATCTACACAAAAATCACAAACTTTTTTGTTTTTTTACAAAAATTCACTTTTAACAACAATCCATAATTTTACATCTATCTTGACAAGATTTAACATTATATTATTAATCTAAAATTTACATAACCATTTCCAAATGCTATTTTAAACACAACTCCTATTTTATTTTGTAAAGAAATACATGCTACATTTGAAAAAACAATTCCACAATTTACTAATTTTCCATTTAACTAACTTAACACTTATATTGAAATATATTTTTCACTTAAATATTCATTACTAATAAATATTTTATATTTTCAGTACTCACTTTAATCATCACATTGTAATTTACAAACATAGATTGGAATAAATTTCTTATTATAACCAAGATACATAATTTATTCAATATCATACAACCATATAAATCACAATTTTATTTATTCCTTAACTTAATTATTACGCAAATCAAAATTTAAATTGTACTTACATCCTCCTTAGCTTTTAAAATATACAAAACACATTATAATATGTTTAGACCGAGTACCCGAAAATCCGGGTTGTTACAACATTTTTCAAAATTATTTTTAAAGACTTTGAGGCTTATCATCTCTAAACCTTTGGAATCATCGTCTATGATAGCAGGCATTATTTTAAATTGTTTTCTAAAATACCTTATGATGATCACCTATATTCCTTACTGTCATTGCTTTGGTCGATAAGACTTATTTCCCAAATTATTTTCAAAAGACTTTGAGGCTATCACCTGTAATGCTTATCGATATCGATTACGTCGATAAGGTGTATTTTTAAACCGATTTTTAAAAGAGACGAGGATTATTGCCTCTATCCCTTGTTGTCATCGAGCATGTCAACGAAAAATTCTCTAGACAGTCAACTTATTTTTATGGCCGATAGGCCTTTGATTATCATTTTATTACTTTTACTGGCTTCAACGCTTTATTACAAGAGACAATAAGCATTGTCGTGCTTATATTGTCGGTAAAGCACACTCTATTTTAATATGCATTGTCGACTTAGTCAACAAAATTGATATATATTCCTTTATTCTATGATTATTCTTGCCTTTTTTACACATGAGTATCATACGTTGGGGACACCGTTGGAATTTAATAATTATGTAATTATTGGGGTTACTAATAGGAAACAACATTCTTGGGGATAATATTAAAGTTTAAATTTAAAGTTTATGGTCAACATATGGATAAAATTTTAAACTCTTAGTCTACTTATGGGCAAAACTATGAAAGGTGAGATAGTTAACCCACATTATATATGTTGAAAAGGTATATAGTCAATCCAAAGACAAAACTACAGGTTTATAGTGATTGTAAGGATAAAACTACAGGTTCTTAGTTAACCTACATATAAAACTATGAGATGTGCAATAGGTAATCTACATTAGGAATATGAAAGGTTCAATGGTCATCCTACAGATAAAATTGTGGAGTGCTTGGTGGTTAGCTGATATAACATAAGTAGTTAACATGTAAACAACTAGGTAACTTGTTCATATGATAGTAATGGTAAACCATTAGGACAGTTAGTTAAGAACAAGAGGATGTTGAATCCATTTTATGATGCATGCTTGCATGTTATAATTATCCATTAATTCCAACCATTATAGGTGCAGGAGCATGAGGATATTAGTGTGGGGAAACCTGTTTCGTTGAGCGATGTGGTCATACTAGATTTTTTCGCTTTAGGATTGTTGTTATTATCCATAACTGTTTGTTGAATGACCCGAAATTATTGTTTCCTCTTAAAATCTCAAAGACTAATTTGAGTAGATTGAGAGTTAGGGTTTTTAAATTCTTCTTCAATGAATAAGCTTCTAGAGACGTACATGAGGCATTTAGCTATATGAGGAGTTTCTTTCTGCTAAGTGTTATTCTTTTGGATGTATGTAAAGGCAAAAAAAATATTGCCTATTTGACTCTGATCAACCAAGGGGTATTTTCATATGTCTTTCTTAGTACTATGTTTTATAATAATTATATTTTAATTTTAATGTGGGTTTACGGATGGGAAATGTAGGAGATGATTATTAATGAATGCTGTTTTGAAAAAAATTCAAATTTGGGTTCCATGATGTTATAATTCATTAACGTGCCCATTTTCTATCATTGAAAGTTAGTATTAAGGGTAACTACAACATCTGTAGCGCTTAATTTTAAGCATTAGGAAGGGGGATGTTAAAATTTGGCATTGGAGCATGGGTCTATGTAAACATAAAAGATTTTCAACTAAAAAGAATTTTAAAAACTAAAGAGTAATATACTCGGGTATAGGATATGATATTATAACATACTTGTATTTGTATTATATATATATATATATATATATCTTCCCTCATTTCAAAATATGTACATATATATATCTTCCCACGCTCTTCGACCATTCTTCTATTCCTTGTAAAGACTTGTATACGGATTTAAAGGACGTGAGATATTGAACCATGAAACAAAAAAGAGAATCTTGGTGGAGGAGGCACCATAACTACTGGAAATGCTCGACCTGATACTTATCCCAGATGTTGAGCTACTATAAGTCAGAGTGATACAATCCCATCAATATATATGGGGAGTATGTATCTGTTCTTCGTTCAGATGATGCAAGATGGAGCTGCTGCTAGTTCTAGAAGAGAGTCCAATCTTATGGCACAGGTTGGTAACAACTATGCCAAACTAAGAAAGCATTATGTCGGTCGTAGAGGAAAACCTTTTCTTGGAACAGAGGATGTTATGGTATTGGAGAATTAGCTATTACATTGTGAAAGGGTCATTATAGATTTAGGCTAAGATGATAAGATGGTTTTGGGCAGTTGTAGGGAGTTGCTTTGCATTGGTGAAACATGGTTACAATAAGAGAAGAGGAGACTTTGACTAGGTTCCAAAGGAGGTTTAAGGATATATTTTTGCCGAAAATTGCTAAGTCCACACTACTAACAAATTTTTCTCAACTAGAGCAGGGAGATATGTCTACGAATGAATATGTTTCTAACTTTGAGGAGTTGCCTCGTTATGGACAAGTAACAACTAAGGAGGAATGAGAAGTTTATCCTAGTTTTGAAGTCATAGATTGCTATGGTAATACTATGCCAAAATTGAGAGACCTCAGCGAAATTGTTGTGGAAATGACTATCCCGATTGAAGAGATGAATACTGCTTAAAAGTCCTTATAGAACTAGAGCACTTGAGGGAAAAGGAGAAAGTTCATCAATGAGAAGATAATTTAGAAGTAGGAAAATATAAGAAGAATAAAGATGAAGTTACTTGATATGAATGTGATAAGAATAATCATTATTCTAGTGTGTACAAAGTAGGCGAGGTCAAGGTGATCATAGCTAGGCATAATTTAAGATGTTACAACTGCAATCAGATGGAGAACTTCAAAAATAAGTGTCCAGAGGCAACAAACAGGGTAATTCTTGCTTTGTAACCATTCATTGTCCATCTAAACCTATTATCGTAGAAAAAGGGTAAAGGATGTTGTAATGTAAGCTTTTGATTTATAACACACCAGTTGGATATTTGTTTGATACCATTGCATCACATTCAATTATTTTTAAATTTTTAGTAGACAATTGTCATTAGAATCATTATGCCTTGTTAATTCCTTTAGGATAACTGATCCTGTAGGAGGTTACACAACTCTAGGGACGAGATGTGATCATTTAGAATTTGAATTGCTAGTTATACTTTTGCATGTATTTCATATGAATTTGACATTGTGGGATTTGGAATTATATTGGGTATGGATTGGTTTAATGAATATGAAGCTAGGATATATTTTTCAAAATAAGGAAATATCATTGATATGCCCTAGTCGTAGTAGTCAAACAGTATATTCGATTGAGAGTGCGAGTTCTCATATGTATATATTTTTAGGCGCATTAGAACTGAAAGATGAAGTAAACCAGGTTACTATCGTTAAAGAGTTCGCAAACGCTTTTGAACCAGTTACGGGATTACCACCGAGAACAGATATAGATTTCTGGATGGATCTTATGCCTAGAGATGTAACAATAAATAGACACCTAGAAGTACGACACCTACTAAGATGAAGAAAGGAAAATAAAAGCTTCATTAAACCAAGCAATTCACCATAATGTGTAGCAGTAGTATTTGTATTACATACAAATCATTAAGGTTATGCATGATTATCGCAATTTTAATGAGAAAACAGTGAAGAATAAGTCTCCTTTTTTGAGAATAAATAATTTTTTTGATCAATTGAATGGAGACAACATGTTTTTTCGATTGGATTTGGCTAGTGAATTTCATCAACTATGGGTAGCGGAGGACAACATACCATTGACAACATTTACGACCAAATATGGATCACGCTAATGATTGGTGATGTCATTCGGTTTAATGAATGCACCAGCTTTCTTTGTGGTTTTGATACATCAAGTTATCCAGAAGCATTTATATACATTCATTTTAGCCTTCATAACTGTCTCAAATCACGAAAATAACTCCTGAGATATCCTTCCGAGATCCCATCTTAGGATCCTTCCAAAACAAAACAACAAATCTCACTGTAAATCTCATTTCGAGTATGTCATTTGAGAAATTGCAATACCGAACTTTAACACCTTGTAACTTTAAAGAACACAATAATGATCAACTTTAGAATACTTAATTAAATATTGGAAATTAAGTAAAACGGACTGCGCCATTTCGTTCGTCTCGGAATTCTGCTTAAGATAGACTCCGAGTTTGTGTAAAACAGACATCGTACGAAGAAGATATTAAGGTTTGAAGTTTGTATACAAATAAGCAAAATAAATATAAATAAACTAGTCCAGAAATCAAAATAAAAGAGCGGGAAAAAGGGAGGAATTCGGCCCGTTAGGGGTCGACCCCATTCCCTATGGGTGTCGACCCATAGGGTCGACCCATACACTGGGGTGTCGACCCCGGGGTCGACCCCGGGGTCGACCCCACCCAGATCTGGAGTAGATCCATTTCTGTGAATGTGGACTCGTTTCACCAGATTCGTTGACTAGGCTATAAATAGGACCTCATTTCTATTGTTTTATTCAACAAAAACAATGGAGATAATGAGGTGCTGCCCCAACTTATATTGAACTAGCCTATTCTTCTGCAACAACAACTTATAAGCATACAAGAATCATTGCTACAGCATCAATAGTCAATTCTTTGTTCTTTAGATCTAGTCACAGTGAGTTCATGTTATTTTTAGATATAAATGTTTAAATAGTAATCTTGACATGTTTATAAGTTTGGATATAAACCTATGCCTGTTAATAACTTGAGTCATAACTAAACAGATCTACTACTACTTGTACACCTAATCTACTGTTTAGTTCTCATATTCTCATTCCTGATATGCCTATTCTGTTATTATGCGTGACATGTCACCATATGCCTATTCTATTAATACGCCTATTTCTGTCATCATATGAATGTTTTGGTTTTATGCCTATTTCTATTCTCTTCTCTCCCTCCTTCCCTTTTTATTTATATTCCCAAGATACCTTCGAGCATAGGCCTATCGCTGAAATATGTGAGCGCATGAAATTGGGAACGGTTGGAAATGATAAATTAGGGCATAACTTATATTGTAAAACATGATTGGGATTTAGGGCATAATCTATACCTTAATCTAAAACCTTAATTTCGGGCATAACTTATGTTGTAAAACATGAATGGGATTTAGGGCATAACCTTGGATAAACATGAAAAATGGTTTAATAATGTACATGCCTAGCTTTACAGTAATTAGAAACTGTAACCGCGCTTAGACACGAGGTTAGATTACACTTGTGGTAGAAGCCTTCCCAGAACCGCCTGACAAATCCAGCATCCACAAGCGGTAAATCTAATATGAGGGGTCTAGTGCATAAATGTACATGTTATGGTGCTGAGACACGAGGTTAAGTCCGACTTGTGGTAGAAGTCTGCCCGGAACCGCCCAGTATATCTAGCATCCACAAGTGGTAGACTTAATGTGAGAGGTCTAATCCATTAACAACCATGAATGGAAATATGATAATAACTTGTTAACCTGAAATACTTAAGCTGTTTAAATCTGTGGGTGTTACATGAACCTGTCAAATTGAGTAGAGATTAAGTCAACTTGCCTGAATCAGTGGGGGTTAAGGTAGTCTCGTTAATATGTGGAGGCAGATTATATATATACACCTGACAAACTTAACCTGTTTTATATGTTGGGGTTATGCAACCTTGTCCAACTGTTAGGCATAACCTGTCAAAACCCTAGTAGTGGGGATGCAAGCCTGGGGGGAAGCTTGTATCATTTGTTGTGTGGGACCCGTATCAGTCAATAACCCATCTTGCTATCAAACGGGGAACCCCGAACTAGGTTGGGGTCCAGACACGTTTACTGAGTCAATTGTAAGAGGTTCATTTAAGTGGGGATGTTGACGGCGCACTCCTTCAGATTCATATGCATGCATGAATTTTCTTGCGTTGGGATAATAAAACATTGTGACATTAGTAGATGGTGTGCACCTCGTTAGTAAAGGGGTTGCCACTTTAAGAAGTGATACATCCTACTGTGAGGCCAGCACAGGGTGTCTACGGAATAAGGAGCTGATCGATTAGGTAGTAATGAGGGTACATCTAATCTTGCTAGTTTAGGAGCCCGTTATTATCGTTAGGGGTAACACTTGTAATTTCTGTTGGGCTACCTGTTATTATTATATGGGGTAAAACCCCTCACTGAAAGTACATCTAAGTTTACCATCTTGTTCTTGTTGGGATCATCTTGTTTCTGTTATACTTGTATTGGTGCAGAGAAAAGTACTTGATAAGTGCGATATAATTTGTTCTGTTTATCTTGCTCAATCTGTTATTGTAACGACCCGCATTCTACGCATCATAGGATCGTAGAATATTTATTTCTTTCACATACGAAGTCGTATGGTCATGTAACTTTGGGAGACGACCGTCGGGGTCATTTCCCATGTTCATGATCTTTCCCAATTTTTAAATGACCGTTTCGCCCCTAGCTAATCTTGTTTTGGCCATAACTTTTGATTGGAAAGGAATTTTGACCTAAAACCACTTCCATTGGCTCCGGATGATGGTTTACAATTCCGTAGAGTGGTCACATTAGCCAAACGGACTCACCGTTTGGGAGATATGGCTGAAACAAGTTTTAGATAGTGAAAAACAACTTAATTGGGCTTAACCGGGTGATTAACAGCTAGGCCCAATGGGGGATTTCGGGATTAGAGGTATTTCAGGGCTGCTAGGGTTAGGATTTCGGTTCACTCATTTTCCAACCGCCACAAACCCTCTCTTCAACCTAACAATGGCCTCTAACATCTAAATACACCTCTAATCACTTCTTAATCAAGTTTTGGCTTAAACTACATCAAATTAAGGAGAGAAAACACCAAAGCAAGGTTAGAGCTGCTGTGTTGCATTGGGAACAACACCAAACATAGATTCATTTCAGATTTGGTATTTTATTTGTGGCCAAGGTGAGTGATTTGCATAGTTCCTTACTAATTATAGTTAATTAGGCTGATTAGTGATAGTTAGCGAATTTATATGCTAATAAATTCTGGAAAAATATTCATAAATTCGAAAATAATGTTTTAGACCTCTATTAGGAATTTGGATTAATTTGGTTAAGCTTTGTTAATCCTATCGTTAGTTTTGCTTAAGCATGCTTAAGGGAAAATATGGGGTTTTGGCTATGTTTGATCTATTTTAACCTGTCAAGATATTGTTTTGATGTTTGTGGTTGATGTTATATGTTCCTATGACTGTATGGTATGTTTTGTGATTGATTAGAACTATTACATTGGTCGAAAACGCCATCGTATGGCGTAAAACAGTCGCTGGAAAGTCGCAGGAAATATGCAGGGTTTCGAACTGGACCGGATCGGATTATTGGGCTCGGATCGGATAGGAGAACCAGGCAAGTGAACTCGATTCGGATTGGAACTTAGCATAAGGGGCTTGGCGAGAAGGAAGGCCGTTTTCTTAGAGTTGGAGTTGGGTAGGGGATCGGATCGGAGCTAGGGCGTGGGATCGGATCGGCTACCGAACCGAACCGGAGCAGGCATCTTCTGAGGCGTGCAAACAAAAGAGACAACAAGGAAGGTTGGATCGGATTGGAACTTGACACCATAAGGAGGACCTTGACACTTTACCACCGGACCGGACCGAGCCACATGTGAGAAGTTGAACCGAACCGCATGGAGGAGATGAACCCGAACCGAACCGAGCGTGAGTGACCGAACCGAACCGGACGTGTACTTCTATTTCTACATGACGACTCTTCTGAAGGCTAACTCCAATTCGACCAAAGCCCGAGATGCAAAGGAGGTCCAAATGAGGAGCTTTGACTCAGGATCCAGATGGGAACCAATGAGCGAGCTTCATGATTGGGCTTTGCTGCGGGACGTATGCTAAGGGGTTGTCGATGTCTGTAACTTTGAATCACTATGTGTAGGGAGTACGTGAACGGATTCAGGGCCATAGTGGCCTAGGTACGACTAAAGAGCTATAGACCAAATGAAGTGGGGTCGTTTGTAAAGGTTTGGTCATGACCCCATGTGGTAAGCTTGGTAGTTGCAGTAGTTGTACAAGTCGAATTCCGTCACTACTTCGATGGGTCTAGTGGTTGACAGTGGTGGACATCGTATGCTTTACGCACTGGGTGAGAGATGTGAGGATCATTGCTATGGTTGATTTGTTTGTCATCATTATGACATGCACACCCCTACCCCCGTTATCTTTACACCATCTGTTCAGTGGCACCTTAGAGTATTGTATGGTACGTAGTGCTAACTCTTTGATTGCAGGTCCAGGTTCAGGTATGGTTTAGTATACCTGTTATTGTTCTGTTTAGCTGCTTATCGCTCATACCAGACTTTTTGTCTGACCCGGAGTTTTATGTCTCTTCTTATTACTCTGGGTGCTCTCACGAGCAGACTAGAGACAGGTTAGCTGATGATGCACGAGTTGCTGTACCGGAGACGAGCAGGAGGCTTCCACGTATGACACATATATAGATATTCTCCCTGTGTCGCTGCTGGTCACTACTTTGGGCATTAGTAGTGCACTCTTCCTTTCTTTTTCTTAGAGATAGTAATTTGAAAAGTTGTAATAAGCTATATTTAGACTTCCGCTACTCTGATGTTGATGTTGATGTTGGTTTTAGTTACCAGCTTATATACTGTCTCGCCTGTTTTATGTCAAGTACATTATTATTATATTTTGTTCCATGCACTGTGAGACATTCTTCAGGTTTTCGATTAGTTCATTCTCTTCTTTCCTTTCTTTGGCGACCGTTCCGTGCTAGTTGGGCATGTGTACAACGCACTTTCGGAGGAAATGCCGGCTGGTGCGGGGCGGGCCGTCACACTTGGTATCAGAGCTCTAGGTTGCAGAGTTAACCTAGGGTAGTCATCAGGGAGAGATAGTTTACGTATATGAGAGTGCGTATTTGTGATTATTTTGGTTTTCAAAAGCTATATATATACTATTAGTATAGCTAAGGATGAAGTCGCACTGCACTAGCACCACTACGGAGATGGTTAATCGTTTTCTCTTTACAGATTAAATGATGAGCCGATATGCAAGAGGTGCCGGTAGAGGAGCCAATAATGGGAATTCTGCTGACATGAGGACGGTGTTTACTGACCTCATAAGGGAGATGCTTAGGGATGTGCAGAGGGCAGCTCCCATTGATGGTAATGGTGGTGGTCCAATAGTGCAGGCGCCTAGGGATGATTTCGCCAAGTTGAACAAGGATTATACTAGTCTCGGTGGGAAGCCGTTCCACAGAACGGAGTCGGCTACGGATATTCAGGACTGGTTGGATAGCTGCGAGCGTATCTTCGAAGATTTGGGTATCGAAGATGCGATGAAAAGAAGGTTAGCATCCCGTCAACTGCAAGGACGGGCAATGAATTGGTGGAATGTTATAAAGGCAGCTACTCCCGAGGATCAGATTACTTGGGATCAATTTAAGGTTCGCTTTAGCTATAAGTTCATTCCAGCTGCTCAGAAGTCAGTGTTGTTTAAGAAATTCTTGGAACTCAAGCAAAATGGCAGAGCTATCTCGGAATATATTGCCGAATTCGACACTTTGTCGAAGTATGGGTTATCTCTTATTGATACTGCCGAGAAGAAGAACGAGAAGTTCATAACTGGCTTGGATCAGTACTTGGGGGAAAGGCTTATTAACCACATCGATGAGACGTTTGAATCGATTGTGGGGAAAGCATTGAGATCAAAAAGTCTTTACCCTAAGTAGAAGACTGAGGTTGCATCTGCAGAGGAGCCAAAGCCGCAAGCAAGTGGTGGAGGCAAGAGTGGTTCTCAGAATAAGAGGAAGCAGAACTAGAAAAAAGGATGGCCAGAAAAAGAATAAGACAGATGTTGAGTGCTTCAGCTGTGGTAAGAAGGGCCATTATCCTAGTAATTGTCGGGCCAAGCCAACGGATAGGAAGTGCTTCAACTGTGGCCAAGTGGGACATCACAAGGACAAGCGTCCGCAACCCCCTAAAGAAAAGCAGATGGTGAAAGCATATGCCCTTAATGCTATTCCTTCTTCGTCCAATGCCCCAACTGCGGCGGGAAGGGAAAGAATGTCGTTATTCAAGGTATGCTTTCCGTCTTTGATGTTCTTGTTAGAGTTTTGTTTGATACCGGAGCTTCCAGTTCTTTCATATCTAGTGACCTGGTAGATAGGTTGGGAATGGAGCCCGAGATTGTCGATAGACCTTTAGTAGTGACGAACCCGATTGGTGGTTCGACTAACCTTAGCATGATTTGTCGTAATGTGGTCTTATCGAGTCATAGATGCATGTTTGGTTGTGTTTGCTTTGTTTTGGGCTTTACTAGGTTTGGCATTATTTTGGGAGTCTATTAGCTCCAAAGATACTGGGTGGTGGTAGACTGTGAGGGCTTTTTGGTGACAGCTAGAACGGATGATGGGCGGAGGGTAATGTTTGGTGGTCTACCGGGTGATGGGGTAATGGCTAGTTTTCTAAATTCCCTCGAGATCCCGCATAGTGAGTTGTCAGGTTTGCCCGTGGTTGGCCAGTATCTAGACGTCTTCGAGGAAGTGACCGGGCTTCCACCACACCGAAAGATTGAGTTCCGTATTGATTTAGTGAAAGATGTCAGACCTATAGTGATGTCACTTCGTCGTACGGCACCAAGGGAGCAGCGAGAGCTCGGGGCGCAAGTCAGTGATCTTTTGAAGAAGGGATTTATCAGAAGGAGTGTCTCTGAATGGGGAGCACCAGTTGTGTTTGCTACCAAGGAGGCTGGTTCCCTTCGTTTGTGTGTAGACTACCGCGAGTTGAATAAAGTGACGAGGAAGAACAAATATCCTCTACCGCGGATAGATGACATGCCAGTTTAGGGGCTATGTTTTTAGAATGGAAGCAACTGGAGTACGTCGCTGGGTATGATTTCAGACCAAAGTGCGAATTGGATACAGAAATGTTAGCAAGTTTGACAATCAGACCCACTTTGATTGAGCGGATTGGTTCTAGTCAGAGGAACGATCCTAACCTATTGGAAATCATCTCAAAGTTAAAGATGGGAATCGACGGAGAGATGAACAAGTAAGGGCTTGATCGAGATGGATGGCTTAGAAAGAATGGAAGACTAGTAGTACCCAATGTCAATGGATTGAGAGATGAAGTGCTTAGAGAGCGTCATCACTCAAAACTGACTATACACCCCGGTGGTAACAAGATGTATCGAGACATGAAGCAGAACTACTACTGGGAAGGGATGAAAAGAGACAATGGGAAGTTTATATCCAAATGCATGAACTGCCAGCTAGTTAAAGCTGAGCAAAAGAAGCCTAGTGGTTTGTTACAATCATTAGAAATTCCAGAATGGAAATGGGAACAAGTGTCAATGGATTTCATTGATGGGTTACCAAGGACTAGACCGGGCCATGATAGCATTTGGGTGATTGTGGACCGATTGACTAAGAGTGCAAGGTTTATACCCGTCAAGTCAAATAGGACGACAACTAAGTTAGCGGAACTGTATATAAAATGGGTAGTGAGATTTCATGGAATATCCAAAGGCATTGTGAGTGACCGAGATCCGTTGTTCACTAGTGGATTTTGGAAGAGCTTATAAGAGGCGTTGGGATCAGAACTACATCTCAGTACCGCGTATCATCCTCAAACCGACGGGCAGACAGAGAGGGTGAATCGAGTGTTAGAAGATCTCTTAAGAGCCTGTGTATTGGATTTTGGTGGATCATGGGATGACCATTTGCATCTAGTAGAGTTTGCATATAATAATAGCTATCAATCCAGTATTGATATGGCTCCATTTGAAGCTTTGTACGGAAGACCGTGCAACTCACCGTCGTGTTGGGTAGAAACTGGTGAGAAGTTTGTGCTTGGACCCGATGTGATAAGAGAAACTTCAGCTAAGATCAAGGTTATCCAACAGCTAATGAAGGCTGCCCAAGATAGGCAGAAAAGTTATGCTGATAAGAGAAGAGAATTAAAGTTCTCCATTGGCGACTTGGTGTTTGTCAAGATTTCTCCGTTGAAGAGCGTAATACGATTTGGCAGGAGAGGCAAGTTAGCACCAAGATTTATTGGTCCATTCCCAGTTCTTGAGCAAATTGGGAATTTGGCATACAAAGTTGAATTACCAGAGAAGATGGCAGGAGTTCACAACGTATTTCATGTTTCCCAGTTAAGGAAGTTCGTACACGACCCAGATGTGGTTATTTCACCTGGTCAATTGGATGGTATCGAAGTTGAACCCGAGGCGGTTGGGAACCGCATGCCTATGCGTATTGTTGGGAACGATACGAAGCAACTTCGAAGGAAAGCGGTGAAGTTAGTTAAATTTCAGTGGGGCGAGAATGAAAATGACTGTACTTGGGAGACAGAGGAGAGCATTAGGAAGACGTATCCAGAACTCTTCGCCTGGTAAGAGTTTAAGTTCGATTTGGTCTTTCCGCATGCTAGGATAGGCTTGTTTATTTGTTTTGCATGATTGATTGTTGTATATGGTTGGTAGGCATGCGGGATCCTTTGTGTGTTTTGGGTTTAGGAATTTCGGGGAAGAAATTTCTTAAGGGGGGAGAGTGTAACGACCCGCATTCTACACATTATAGGATCGTAAAATATTTATTTCTTTCACATACGAAGTCGTATGGTCATGTAACTTTGGGAGACGACTATTGGGGTCACTTCCCATGTTCATGATTTTTCCCGATTGTTAAATGACCGTTTCGCCCCTAGCTGATCTTGTTTTCGCCATAACTTTTGATTGGAAAGGAGTTTTGACCAGAAACCACTTCCATTGGCTCTGGATGATGGTTTACAATTCTATAGAGTGGTCACAATTGCCAAACGGACTCACCTTTTGGGAGATATGGCCGAAACAAGTTTCAGATAGTGAAAAACAGCTTAATTGGGCTTAACCGGGTGATTAACAGCTAGGCCCAATGGGGGATTTCGGGATTAGAGGTATTTAAGGGCTGCTACGGTTAGGATTTCGGTTTTTCACTCATTTTCCAGCCGCCACAAATCCTCTCTTCAACCTAACAATGGCATCCAACATCTAAATACACCTTTAATCACTTCTTAATCAAGTTTTGGCTTAACCTACATCAAATTAAGGAGAGAAACCACCAAAGCAAGGTTAGAGCTGCTGTGTTGCATTGGGAACAACACCAAACATAGATTCATTTCAGATTTGGTATTTTATTTGTGGCCAAGGTGAGTGATTTGCATAGTTCCTCACTAATTACAGTTAATTAGGGTGATTAGTGATAATTAGCGAATTTATACGCTAATAAATTCTGGAAAAATATTCATAAATTCGAAAATAATGTTTTAGACCTCTGTTAGGAATTTGGATTAATTTGGTTAAGTTTTGTTAATCCTATCGTTAGTTTTGCTTAAGCACGCTTAAGGGAAAATATGGGGTTTTAGCTATGTTTGATTTATTTTAACCTATCAAGTTATTGTTTTGATGTTTGTAGTTGATGTTATATGTTTCTATGACTGTATGGTATGTTTTGTGATTGATTAGAACTATTAGATTGGTCGAAAACGTCGTCGTATGGAGTAAAACAGTCGCTGGAAAGTCGCAGGAAATATGCAGGGTTTCGAACCGGACCGGATCGGATTATTGGGCTCGGATCGGATAGGAGAACCGGGCAAGTGGACTCGATTCGGATTGGAACTTAGCTTAAGGGGCTTGGCGAGAAGGAATGCCATTTTCTTAGAGTTGGAGTTGGGCAGGGGATAGGATCGGAGCTAGGGAGTGGGATCGGATCGGCTACCGAACCGAACCGGAGCAGGCATCTTCTGAGGCGTGCAAACGAAAGAGACAACAAGGAAGGTTGGATCGAATCGGAACTTGACACTATAAGGAGGACCTTGACACTTTACCACCGGACCGGACCGAGCCACATGTGAGAAGCTGAACCGAATCGCATGGAGGAGATGAACCTGAACCGAACCGAGCGTGGGTGACCGAACCAAACCGGACGTGTACTTCTATTTCTACATGACGACTCTTCTGAAGGCTAAATCCAATTTGACCAAAGCCCGAGATGCAAAGGAGGTCCAAATGAGGAGCTTTGACTCAGGATCCAGATGGGAACCAATGAGCGAGCTTCGTGATTGGGCTTTGCTGCAGGACGTGTGCTAAGGGGTTGTCGATGTCTGTAACTTTGAATCACTATGTGTAGGGATTACGTGAACGGATTCAGGGCCATAGTGGCCTAGGTATGACTAAAGAGCTATAGACCAATGAAGTGGGGTCATTTGTAAAGGTTTGGTCATGACTCCATATGGTAAGCTTGGTAGTAGCAGTAGTTGTACAAGTCGAACTCCGTCACTACTTCGATGGGTCTAGTGGTTGACAGTGGTGGACATCGTATGCTTTACGCACTGAGTGAGAGATGTGAGGATCATTGCTATGGTTGATTTGTTTGCCATCATTATGACATGCACACCCCCACCTCGTTATCTTTATACTATATGTTCAGTGGCACCTTAGAGTATTGTACGGTATGTAGTGCTAACTCTTTAGTTGCAGGTCCAGGTTCAGGTATGGTTTAGTATATCTGTTATTGTTCTGTTTAGCTACTTATCGCTCATACCAGACTTTTTGTCTGAACCAAAGTTTTATGACTCTTCTTATTACTCTGGGTGCTCTCACGAGCAGACTAGAGATAGGTTAGCTGGTGATGCACGAGTAGCTGTACCGGAGACAAGCAGTAGGCTTCCACGTATGATACATATATAGATATTCTCCCTGTGTCGCTACTGGTCGCTACTTTGGGCATTAGTAGTGCACTTTTCCTTTCTTTTTCTTAGAGACAGTAATTTGAAAAGTTGTAATAAGCTGTATTTAGACTTCCGCTACTCTGATGCTGATGTTGGTTTTAGTTATCAGCTTATACACTGTCTCGCATGTTTTATGTCAAGAACATTATTATTATATTTTGTTCCATGCGCTGTGAGACATTCTTCAGGTTTTCGATTAGTTCATTCTCTTCTTTCCTTTCTTTGGCGACCGTTCCGTGTTAGTTGGGCATGTGTACAGCGCACTTTCGGAGGAAATGTCGGCTGGTGCGGGGCGGGCTATCACAGTTATGCCTGCCTTATGATACTGTTATCTCTCTCATCCAGTTTATATGCCTATCATGATGCTTTTACTTATTTATATGCTAAAAGTAACTGGACTGGCCAGACTTTATGTCTAACCCATTTTGTTTCTTCTTCTCTCTCTTCCTCCCCCCTAGGTTCTCAGGGTAGGAATACTCAGGCTTGATTAGGATTCTCTCTTTAATTCTTCTTGGATTTGCTTTGATTTCATGTCTTCTATGATATAGTTATATTTTGGGAACTATGCTTTTATATTACTGTACTCTGATGATTTTAGTACATGAAAGAAATTTCAAATTGATGTAATGGGTTTTTTGTATTTTAGACTTATGACGTAACTGGTTTTGGACCACGATGTTTTCTATTTTAATAAAGTTCTAAAAATTCCGCTGTTATTTTATATCTGTCTTGTGATGTTTTTGTTTCTGCTTACCTATAACGCTTCACGAAACTTAATGCACTCTGATAAAGAGTGGCATTAACGGACATGGGGTGTCACATTTGGTATCAGAGCAACCCTGTATTGAAAGACATATTCCCCAAAGCCATATGTAATATCTTTCGAATCTCTATTTGAATCCCTTTTCTTTCCTTTTTAGCATGTCCGGGGAACCAATTCTTCCCTAGGGGATTACAATACCAGCTTAGTTCCATAGGTATCTTGAGGCTATGATGCTTGCCGGAGGCCAAGCAGATGCCTCTCCCCTAGCTGCAGCTGATGTTCCTCCTCCTCCTCCACGAGCGAATAATTTCTCCCAGATATGCAAGAAGTTCTATTCTATGGGAGAAAATCCATTACGAGGAACTGATACTTTTGTAGAAGCAAGGAATTGGTTTAAAGAGACAGAAGATTTGTTTGGGATTTTTGAGGTTGATGACCATAGGAAGATTCAGTTGGTCGTTTGGCAGCTGAAAGATGAGGCCACATTCTAGTGGGAAGTGACGCAAGAAGGGCGTCTTGTTGAGTCTTAGGATGATTTCTGACAGAGATTCGAGATGAAGTCTCTTTCTCAAGCCGAGCAAAGTATGCAAATGGAAAGGTTTTTGGCACTTAACCAAGGAGCCATGTCTGTCACGGAGTATGTTAATAAGTTTAATCGATTGGCGAGGTTTGGTTTAGAGCTAGTGAATATCCCACACAAGAAAGCTTTGAGGTTTGCTAGAGGATTGAATGAACCTTTTCATGGGTTGGCTATGCCTCATATTCCTATGGGAGCAACTTTTGAGAAACTCATTGATATGGCATTGATGCACAAAGAAGATAAAGGTAAAAAGAAAGAGGCTAAGATTGATGAAACTCAAAACAAGAAAGTGTGGCCCAAGAAAGAACAACAACAACAAAAGAAGGGCGGAAAGAACGACAGAGCCAGAGAAAAGAGGAAATTTCATATTTGTGGATGCGTGGGTCATTTGAACAAAGAATGTAGAAAAAGAAGAATGCCTGTTTCCATTGTGGAGAGGTTGGACATCTTATTAAGGATAGCCCGAAGAAGCAAGGACAGGGCCAAAGGGCAGGATCTTATGGAGGGCAGGTGCATACTCTCATGGCTGGTGTACCTAATAGAGGTAGGAAAGTTTCTATTGAAGGTTTGATTTCTCTTTCCAATCACCCTGTTAGAACTCTTTTTGATTATGGCGCTTCACATTCTTTTATATCTGATTATGTGGTTGATTTTCTGCACCTTAGTACTAGTATGGTTTTAGATCTCGTTGTGTTCTCAAACCTCATTGGACGTACTACTCATTTGTCTATGATTTGTCGAGATTTGAGAATTTCTGTGTTCGGCATCGAGTTTGAGTGCAACACATATGTGCTTGGTTTCATGGGCTATGGTTTGATTCTAGGGATGGACTGGCTAGCCATGTATGGTTCTATTCTGAATTGTGAGAGGAGGGTTATTAGATTTTTGACTTGCCATGGGAGGACCCTCGAGATTTCTTGTGACCCTAAGGGGTCTGTCATGCTCAGTTTACTAGAGTCGCTTGATGCATCTATCGATAATTTACGATTTATACTAGTAGTCTATGAGTATCCTGATGTTTTTAAGGAGGTTCGGGGTTTACCTCCGAGGCGCGAGATTGATTTCTGTATATACTTGGTGGACAATGCAATGCCAGTTGCATTGCTTGTGTGTTGTATGGCTCCAAGAGAAAGGAGGGAGCTCAGCAAGCAAGTAGGAGAGCTACTCGAGAAAGGATTTATTAGGCGAAGCATATTTGAGTGCGGTGCTCCAGTAGTATTCGCCACTAAGGCGGATGGTTCGCTTATGCATGGATTATAGGGAGTTGAACAAGCTCACTAAGAAGAATAAGCACCCACTTCCGAGGATAGATGATCTGTTTCACCGGCTTGTTGGTTCATCTGTTTACTCCTAGTTAGACTTAGCCACGGGGTTTCATCAGTTGAGGGTGGCCGAGTATAGTATAGACAAGACTGCCTTTAGAACTCTAGATGGTTTCTTCGAATGGCTCGTCATGCCTTTTGGGTTGACCAATGCACCTGCCTATTTTGTGGATCTGATGAGTAGGGTGTTTCGGGAGTTTCTAAATAAGTTTGTTGTGCTCTTTGTTGATGACATCTTGATTTTCTCGAAGATCGAGGAAGAGCATTCCCTACATTTAGGGGAGGTTTTGAAGACTCTCCGAGCACATCAATTTAAGGAGAAATTCTCCAAATGCCATTTTTGGAGAAAGGAAGTAAGATTTCTAAGGCACGTGATCTTTAAGGATGGGATAGCATTAGATCCCGCGAAAGTAGTTACAGTACAAAATTGGCAGATTTCAAAGAATGCAATGGAGGTGAGGAGTTTACTTGGTTTAGCGGGCTATTATAGGATGTTCATTAAGGACTTCACAAAGATATCAACACCACTCACCAGACTGATGAAGAAGAATCTGACATTTTCTTGGGATATAGAATGTAAGGATGCTTTTCAGCGATTGAACAAGGCTTTGACAACTACTCTAATCTTGACTTTGCCTAATAGGAACAAAGTGTTCACAGCATACACTGATGCATGTGGTACAGGGCTTGGTGCAGTTCTGATGCAAGAGGGAAGGGTAGTATGATATGGAGGTAGACAGTTAAGGGTACATGAGAAGAACTACCCTACCCATGACTTAGAGTTGGCTACCATAGTATTCGCGCTAAAAACTCGGCGTCATTATCTACTTGGAGAGAAGTTTTTGTTGTACACCGATCATAAATCTCTCAAGTACTTGTTCTCGCAGAAGGATCTCAATTTGAGGCAACAAAGATGGTTTCCTAGCATCCTATGACTTTGAGATTGTTTATACCCCTGACAAGGGTAATGTGGTGGCGGATGCACTGAGTAGGCAGAGGATGACCTTGAGTCCTCCATTCGTAGAGAGGCAGAGCTTGGAGTATATACCGACTTTTGATTTTATACCTCTACTGAGTTCACACCTGGTTTATTGGCATCATTAGAGGTGCGACTTACTCTAATTTTGGATTAGATAGGAATTGCGCAGCAAGATGAACCATAGATATCAGACATCATGGATAGGCTCAGTAAAGGGGAGACTTCCAGTCACCTCGATAGATATTCCACAGGTGATAGAGGGTTGTTGTGACGAGATGTAAGGCTTTGTGTTCCCCGAGTTGGGAGTTTGTTGAAGACAGTCCTTGAGGAAGCCCATTATTCTAGGATGAGTATCCATCCAGGCGGTGATAAGATGTATGGACATATGAAGAGGGTTTTGTTTTGGGCTGGGATGAAGAAAGATGTAGCGGAGTTTGTTTCTCGATGTTTTATTTGTCAGTAAGTCAAGGCTAAGCAAAGGAAGCTCGGTGGTTAACTTCATCCTTTCGAGGCTCCACAGTGGAAGCGAGAGAGCGTCTCTATGGATTACATTGATGGTTTGCCTAAGGAAAAGCAACACCAGTATATGGGTGGTAGTTGACCGACTTATTAAGAGCACTCATTTCATTCCTGTTAAGAGTAAGAGGACAGCAACATGGTTGGAAACAGTTTATCTTCGTGAGATAGTCTGTCTACATGAAGTACCTTTCAATATTGTGAGTGATCGTGACCTCATATTCACCAGTAAGTTTTGGAGGAGCTTGTAAGTGGCATTAGGTACGCAATTGTGTTTGAGCATCGCTTATCACCGTCATACTGATGGATAGACGGAAAGGGTGAATATAGTTCTTGAGGATCTTTTAAGACTTTGTATCCTAGACTTCAGAGGGACTTGGGAAGAGCATCTTCCTTTAGTAGAGTTCGCCTACAACAATAGTTATCAGGCTAGTATTGGCTTGGCACCCTTCGAGGCATTGTACGGACGACCCTGTAGATCACCGAATTGTTGGTGGGAGTCTACAGAAAGACTTCTACTTGGACCTGAGATAATTAGAGAGACTTTAGAAAAGATTGATCATATCCGCAAATGCATGAGGATAGCTCAGGACAGGAAGAAGTCCTACGCAGATAAGAGAAGGACCGATATTGAGTTTGAAGTGGGAGACATGGTTTTCATCAAGGTATCACCTTTGAGGAATGTGGTTCGTTTTGGATCTGTAAGGAAATTGGCGTTAAGATTTGCAGGGTCATTTCCCATAACAAAAGGGATTGGTCAAATGGCTTATACAGTGAAGTTACCAGAGAGACTGGCCGGTATTCATGATGTTTTCCATGTTTCTCATTTGTAGAAGTGCTTGCATGATACCGCAGAAGTAGCTGAGTCTAGTATGCTTGAGGAAGTAGAGGTGGAACGGGAGGCGAGAGTTAGACGAGTTCTTACTCGTATTCTTGGATAAAAGGTTAAGAAGCTACGCAACTGAGAGGTCAGGTTGATAAAAGTTCAATGAGGAGAAGACCTCGAGAATGCAACTTAGGAGACTGAAGATAAGATTCGAGCTTTGTACCCTTTTCTTTTCAAGGGTATGTTCTTAACGTCTTTTTACTAAAGCTTTTACTCGTACTTGTTTCTATCATTAGGTATATCCTATCGATCGAATCTTCGACCTTTAGGTAGAAATCCAATGGATGTAAACATGTGTTTGAGACATGTTATGTTTGATGAATGCAAGTGGATGCAAGTGCTTGCTAGTGGTTACTCGGGGATGCATATACACACACGCTAGGCAGTAGATCGGCTCAATCACTCTCGTACTGCATATGGATGCGTGTACATTTTTCTTCTTTTTATGGATGGAAATGGATGTATCATCATATGGATATTGCATTTGGATGGATGATTGTGCACGCATATAGCATTTACATAATATATTATGATTATTTGAATACATGTTGGATTCATGGCACTAACATACATTGCATTAAGGAGGTCAACTAAATCAGTAGACCACCTGATTTTTCGCATTAGTATATGTACATATACACACATCTTTGCATATGTTCATATAAGCATTAGAAACCTTTTAAGGACAATGGATGCCTATGATTGGTGGATGAGTAGATGGATGATGGATGCTAGGATATACATTCTTCCTAGCTTAGAGATTTCGGGGACGCGATCCTTTAAGTAGGGAAGAATATAACACCCCATAATTTTAAAGAACACTACAATTATAAACTTAAGAATACTTAATTAAATATTGGGAATTAAGTAAATGGAATACGCCATTGTGTTCATCTCGGAATTCTGCTTAAGATAGACTCTGGGTTTGCATAAAACGGATATCGTATGAAGAAGATATTAAGGTTTGAAGTTTGTATACATATAAGCAAAATAAATATAAATAAACTAGTCCAGAAATCAAAATCGAAGAGCAGCAAAAAGGGAGGGAATTCGGCCCGTTAGGGGTCGACCCCATGCTCCATGGGTGTCGACCCATGGGTCGACCCCTACACAGAGGTGTCGACCCCACCAAATCTAGGGAAGATCCATTTCTATGAACGTGGACTCATTTCTTAACCACATTCGTTGACCGTAGGCTATAAATAGGACCTCATTTCTATTGTTTTGTTCACCAAAAATAATGGAGACGATGAGGCGCTTCCCCAACTCATATTGAACTAGCATATTCTTCTGCAATAATAAGTTATAAGCTTACAAGAATCTCTGCTACAACATCAACAGTCAATTCTCTGTTCTTTAGATCCAGTCACAGTGAGTTCACGTTATTTTTAGATATAAACATTTAAATAGTAATCTTGACATGTTTATAAGTTTGGATCTAAACCTGTGCTTGTTAATAACTTGAATCATAACTAAACAGATCTTCTACTACTTGTACACCTAATCTACTGTTTAGTTCTCATATGCCCATTCCTGATATGCCTATTATGTTATTATGCCTAATCATGTCACCATATGCCTATTTGTTAGTATGCTTATTTCTGTCATCATATGTCTGTTTTGATTTTATGCCTATTTCTGTTCTCTTCTCTCCCTCCGTCCCTTTTTATTTTTGTAGTCAGGCTACCTTCGAGCCTAGGCCAATCACATAAATATGCAAGTTCATGAAATTGGGAACGGTTGGAAATGATAAATTCTGGCATAACTTATATTGTAAAACATGACTGGGATTTGGGGCATAATCTATATCTTAATCTAAAATCTTAATTTGGGGGCATAACTTATGTTGTAAAACATGACTGGGATTTGGGGTATAACCTTGGATAAACATGAAATTTTGTTTAATAATGAATATGCCTAGATTTATAGTAATTAGAAACTATAACCGCGCTTAGACATGAGGTTAGATTACACTTGTGGTAGAAGCCTACCCGGAACCACCCGGCAAATCCAGCATCCACAAGTGGTAAATCTAATGTGAGGGGTCTAGTGCATAAATGTACACGTAATGATGTTGAGACACGAGGTTAAGTCCGACTTGTGATAGAAGTCTGCCCGGAACTGCCCGGTATATTTAGCATCCACAAGTGGTAGACTTAATGTGAGAGGTCTAGTCCATTAACAGTCATGAATGGAAATATGATAATAACTTGTTAACCTGAAATACTTAACCTGTTTAAATCTGTGGGGTTACATGATCCTATAAAATTGATTAGGGGTTAAGTAAACTTGCTTGAACTACATGAATTATCCTCGGATCCACGTTGGGTTCCACCTGCTAATCAAGATGATTTTAATGTGAACTCAAAAGGATATGAAGCTGAACAAGGTAATATTGATAATATGAATTCTACCAATAATGTTGGTGGCTCTGTTTCAACTATAGTTGATGACTTGGATTTCTTGAATTCTAAATTACCTGAAGATGTGTTGTCAGATGATTTAAATATTATCTCAGAAGCAATTTCAGAGCAGGACAAAGTAGTAAACAGAGATAAAGGCAAACAAATAGATGTGGAGAGTATGGTTGAAAAAAATGTTAATTATGGAAAAATTGACAGTGCAGTAACAACTTCAACAGCAAATCCTCCTTCTAAAAGAAGTACAAGGAGTTCATTTTCGATTAAATGACACTGCTTACATGGAATGTCAGGGGGATGAACACTGTATTTTGTATGAAGGAAGTGTTATCCCTACTGAATTTCACTAAATCAACTCTTGTTGGTTTAGTTGAAACAAAATTATCTTCTAGTAATCTATTATTGTTTGCCTCAATGCTACCTAGTTCTTGGAGAAGTTTAACTAATAATTCATCAATATCATCTGGTAGAATCTTATTAATTTGGGATACAAATGTATGGGATGTGTCAATTTCATCATTTTCTTCCTAACAGTTGACAGTTGATGCTATCAATAAAGGGGGTTTTGGGATGGTTTTCACAGTCATATATGCTAGTAATGTGTTTGTAGATAGGATAACTCTTTGGCAAGATCTTGTAAATGTTTCAACCTTAATTGATAATGCCTGGATTCTAATGGGTGATTACAATAATGTTCTATCTCCTAATGATAAAAAAGGGGGTTCATCTATTCCTTTTCATTAAATCAAAGCATTTCAGAAATTCTTACTACAGACATCATTATCAGAAATTAAACCATTGGGATTTAATTTTACATGGCGTAGAAAGGGAATTGCTACTAGTATTGACAAAATCCTAGTGAATAATTGTTGTCTTCAATTATTTCTTCATACGAAAGCTCTTTCCTTCCCGCAGAAATCAAGTGATCATAACCCAATTATGCTAGATTTAATTTCTACTTCGGAAGCTAAAGGTTTTCCATTTAGATATCGAAATGATTGGCATAAATTGGAAGGATATAATGATGTAGTTCATAAGGGTCTTAATGCAAGAGTGTGGGGCTTCAATGGTTTCAGTTCATGCAAAAGCTCAGAAATTGCAAAAATGAGTTGAAGAATTAGAACAAACTAAGAGATAAAAATTCTGCTAGTCTTAAACAAGCTGAAGAAATTACCTTACAAATAGAAAGAGCTGCTGATAACGATCCAGAGGATATTGTCTTGTATGAAAATTACCTGCCAGCCAAAAAAGAATATCAGAATTTGCAACAAATCCATTTTAATGGGCTTAAACAACAAGCTAAAGTTTCCTGGTTGCAACAGTCTGATACTAATTCTAAGTTCTTTTATTCCAGAATGACAAATAGAAGATTTTTTAATCATATTAGAGCTTTAATTGATCAAGATGGAAATTTATTGTATAGAGCTGAAGAAATTGAGCTGCAAGCTATCAATTATTTTGAAGGTTGGTTCAATGGATCAAGTAATATAACTTTTCCAAATTTTCATCCTATTGCCACCATTAACTTATCAGGACAGCAATTTCTATTAAAGTCTATTGATCTATCAGAAATAAAAGATGCAGTATTTTCAATTCATGATGATTCCAGGCCTGGGCTAGATGGAATTAATGCAAAGTTCTTTAAAATTCATTGGGATAATTTGAAAAATGACTTGCTGTTGGCAATTTCTGATATTTTCAGAACAGGTAAACTGCCAAAGTCTTTGAATCATACTTTTATCACACTGATCCCTAAAAATGATAGACCTTCTGAAATTTCACACTACAGGCCAATTGCTTGTTGCAATGTCTATTATAAAAAAATTTCTAAGGTGCTATGTAATAGACTAGAACATTTTCTACCTCATTTAATCTCAGAAAATCAGAGTGCATTTATATATGATAGATACATTAGTGACAATATATTGCTAGCACATGAATTATTGAGGGATTTTAAGAAAAAAGGGATGCCAAAAATGTGTGTGAAAGTTGATTTGCAGAAGGCATATGACTGTGTGAATAGAGAGTTCATTTGCTACATTATGTCCTATATGGAGTTCCCTAATCGTTTCATTAACATCATTTTTGAGTGTATGTCAACTGCTACCTATTCCATCATGATTCAAGGGGTTCCTAAAGGATTTATAACTTCTAATAGGGGTATAAGACAGGGTGACCCTTTATCCCCTTATCTTTTTTCTTTAGCTATGCAATACTTCTCATTTATGATGGATGAAGCAACTCAACGAAAGAAATTTCAGCCATGCAGTACAATCAAACCAATTATTTCTCACTTACTGTATGCAGATGATTTGATGATTTTTGGTAAATCATCTATTTTGAATGCTGAAGTTTTAAAGAAGATATTTCAGAACCTCAGTTTTTTTGCTGGACTTAATGTAAATGCTTCAAAGACAAAAGTATTTTTCAGTAACTCAGTGATAAATTCTGAACAGATTCTACATATCCTTCAATTTCAACAAGGTACTCTACCTATAAAATATTTGGGGGTCCCTCTATTAACCAATTATTTACAATATGCAGAATGTAATTCTCTCATTCAAAGGATACAAGGGAAAATAAATGGTTGGGAAACAAAATTACTCAGTTTTGCAGGGAGAGCTGAGTTGATAAATAAAGTTATCACCCCCATTATTTTATATTGGATTTTCATTTATCAAATTCCAGAATTTACTATTGATAAGCTGAATTCACTCTATGCCGATTTTTTCTGGGGGGGAGGGTCATCTCATAAGGTGTCATGGCATAATTTGTGTAGACCAAAAGCTGAAGGGGGTGTTGGTCTAATTTTTTTTCCAGATCTTAAAAAAGCAGCTTGTGTGAAATTGCTTTGGAAATTTTTAGACAACACATCACTCTGGAGTAATTGGATGCATAACAAGTACTGCAAAAAAGATTTTTTTTGGACAATGGCTTTAGACAATAATTCTTCTTCTATATGGAAATCTATGCTAAGGTTAAGAAGAAGATCTAAGCAACTGTTTAATAAAGTTATTGCTAATGGTGTTGACACTTATATGTGGCATGAACCATGGATAAATTGTATAAGTCTGGTTGATTTAATTGGGTATGATAGATTAAATCTAATTGGTGTTACAGATCAGAAAGTGAATAACATCATCAGGAATGAGATGTTTATACCTAAAATTCATCCAGCAACTAGGGAATTGATTAATGAAATTTGTTCCATATCCACTTATCCAAATAAAAGACAAGATTTTTACGAATGGTGTAATGGTGGTCAGTTTTCCTTCCATAGAGCTTGGGATTATCTGAGAAACCATGATCAAAAGGAAGATTTTTATTCAGTTATTTGGCATGGTAAAAATAGTAAAAAAAATGTCTTTTATCACTTATCTTGCTATTATTGGCAGATTGAACACGAAGGACATACTTCAAAGATTCAACAATATTACAGATCTGCTTTGCCCCCTTTGCAACAATCATCCAGAGACTATCCAACATTTGTTCTTTATGTGTGACTTCTCAGCTTTCATTTGGTTATCGTTGAAGCAAAAACTGGATCTTGCTCCAAATTTGACAGATCTGAAGGAAGAAGCTTTGATTATATTCAATAATTTTAAGAAAAAAGATCAGTTGAAGGATCTAGCGTGTGCTACCTTTACTTGCGCTGTTTATTCCATCTTGAAAGAGAGTAACTTGAGAGTATTACATGGCAGAAACTCGAGCTCTTCGTCATGTCTCTGGAAGATTGAAAGTGAAGTCAAATGGTTGGTGAATAACAACGGAAGTAAATGTTCTAGAGACGGTAGAAGTGAAGTGATACTGGGTAGATGGGGTACTGATCTCATTGATACCGATTGACTGATGAGGTGTCGGTTTTTGTGGTTTGAGAACGTGGTTGGGCCTGGTTGGGCTGAAGTGTGTGATTTGTAGTTGGATTTTATTTTATTTTAGCTTTGTTGTATTTTGGTTTGCTATGGTAAATGTTTGTTCACCAAATTTATAAGTACTCTTTTTCCTTGTAAGGTACCCATCTAGGTTAGGGGGATTACAAGGTTTTAATGAGGCTTATAAAGGAGGGCTATTGGTTTTTAGAAATAAAGTTTAACCAATTTTCAAAAAAAAAAACTTAACCTGTTTTATATGTTGGGGTTATGCAACCTTGTTAAACTGTTAGGCATAACTTGCCAAAACCCTAGTAGTGGGGATGCAAGATTAGGGGGAAGATTGTATCATCTGTTGTGTGGGACCCATATTAATCAGTAACCCATATTGGTATCAAACGGGGAACCCCGAACTAGGTTGGGGTCTGGGAATGCTTACCGAGTTGATTGTAAGAGGTTCGTTTAAGTGGGGATGTTGACGGCACACTCCGTCGGATTCATATGCGTGCATGAATCTGCTTGCATTTGGGTAATAAGATGTTGTGACATCAGTAGATGGCTGTGCATCTCGTTAATAAAGGGGTTGCCACTTTAGGAAGTGATACATCCAACTGTGGGGCCAACACAGGGTGTCAATGGGATACAGAGCCGATCTATTGGATAGTAATAAGGGTACATCTAGTCTTGCTTGTTTAGGAGCTCGTTATTATCGTTGGGGGTTACACCTATTATTTCTGTTGGTCTACCTGTTATTATTGTACGGGGTAAAACCCCTCACTAGAAGTATACCTAAGTCAGCCATCTTGTTCTTATTGGGATCTTCTTGTTTCTATGATACTAGTATTGGTATAGAGAAAAGTACTTGAGAAGCGCGATATATTATGTTCTGTTTATTCTATTTATCCTGCTCAGTCTATTATACCTGCCTCATGATACTGTTATCTCTCTCATCCAGTTTATATGCCTGTCATGATGCTTTTACTTATTTATATGCTAAAAGTAACTGGACTCGCCAGACTTTATGTCTGACCCGTTTTGTTTCCTCTCACTCTCTTCCTTTCCCCCTAGGTTCTCAGGGTAGGAATACTCAGGCTTGATTAGGATTCTCTCTTTCATTCTTCTTGGAGTTGCTTAGATGTACTGCTTTGATTTCCTGTCTTCTATGATATGGCTATATTTTGGGGACTGTGCGTTTACATTACTGTACTCTGATGATTTTAGTACAAGAAAGAAATTTCAAATTGATGTAATGGGTTTTCTGTATTTCAGACTTATCATATAACTGGGTTTTGGACCATGATGTTTTCTGTTTTAATAAAGTTCTAAAAATTCCACTATTATTTTATATCTGTCTTGCGATGTTTCTGTTTCGGTTTACCTATAATGCTTCACGAAACTTAATGCATTCCGATAAAGGGTGACATTAACGGACGTGGGGTGTCACATGAACGATATGTTGATTGAGACAGATATTGAAATATTGGTCTTTCTGATTAAAATTTAAACCCGTGCTTGAACTAAAACAATAATAATAAAAAACTCAAATATAGTTATGATAAATCCTATTATTTTATATTTTGCATGTCAAAAGACCATGTTGTATATTCAAATATGTTATATACTTCTTTTGATTTTCATATTCGTCATTTTTAGGTGCATGTTACCTACGAAGTTATGTATTTTATGTTCTACTTATGCTGTATTGTTCAATATTTTGGATCTTTTTTATGTTCTGTATAACAGTAATTCATTTTCATGGATCATAAGCTGTACATAGTGGTCTATTTGTATTGTGTCTTTTTTATTTTAAGAATATTATGATTTATGAATATGAATGTTCTTTCGTAAATTAAGAACAATGAAGTGATTTTGCAACTCAAGTTATAATTTGTATAACATCATTCATAAAAATTATTGTGTAAGAATACCAGTTTCTAACATATCATATACGCCAAGATGTTTTCAATATAAGATTTCAGACCCAAGATGAAAATCTGAGACAAACCTTGAGTTAGACTCATCTCATTTGAGACATCCCTCATCTATAAAATCTCCGAGAGGAAACGTGGTAGATATCAGAGATTTAAAACCTTAGTCTTCGTTGATGACTTATTTGTGTATTCCAAACACGAGAAGGATATAAAGTTCATTTTTGGATTATGCTTGAGACTCCGAGGCAGCATCAGCTAAAGGATAAGTTCTCTTAATGTCACTTTTAGAGAAGGAATTGAAGCTACTTGGTTATGTGGTATTATGTAAAGGGTTATTTATGGATCCAACAAAGACTGAAGCTATTAATAAAACAAAGAGACCAGAAAGTATTACTAAAAATTGAAGTTTTCTTGGTTTGGATAGATATTATTGGAGATTCATTAAGGATTTTTTGCGGATGACAACATCACTTACTAACAAGAAAGGATGTTAAGTTTATTTGGTCAAGCAAATGCGAAGAAGCATTCCCGAGTTTGAAGCGTCCACTGAGCAATGATCATGTTTTAGTGGTGTAATACGGTAATCAAGATTTGGTGGTTTATACGGATATTTGTGGAACTGAATTAGGAGCTGTTCTAATGCAAAATGGTAAGATAATTGCATAAGCTTTTAAGGAACTAGGACCGCTTGAGGTGAGATATCCAACTCATAATTTAGAGTAGGCAGTTATTGTATTTCTTCGAAGATTTGAAGATATTACCTCTTAGAGGAGAGATTCAAGTTGTTAATGGACAACAAGTCTTTGTGGTAATTACTCTCTCAAAAGGAATCGCACATGAAATAGTAGAGATGGCTAGAGTTTTTGACGACTTATGATTTTAGCATTGAGTATAAACCAATAAAACAGAATAAAGTTGCCAATATTATTAGCAAGAAACACCAAGGTGTAGTGTAAGCTCTATTAACATAATGGAAAATTTTGGAGTTGTTGCATACTTGTGATATGTAGATAAGATCGACAACAAGATTAAATCAAGGCAGAACTATGATATCATGTTTAGAGGTTCAACCAGTTTTGATGGAAAGGATTTCTTTTAAGAAAAGAGAAGATTCTATATTCGTTGAAAGGATAAGTAGGCTCCAAGTTGGAATAAGGATTGATGATTTAAAATATTTTAGTCTTGATCATAAGGGACGGTTAAGGAATAAATGAAGATTGTGTTTTTTAGATGTTGGAGACTTGCGAAAGGAAGTTCTATGAGAGTATCATCGATCCAAGTTAGGAGTATCATCGTTCCAAGTTTACTATTCATCCCAGAGGAACTAAGGTGTATTAGGACATAAAGAGAAGGTTTTTGGGAAGGAATGAAAAGAGATCTAGGATTATGGGTGAAATAGTGTATGTACTGTCAACAAGTGGAAGTTGAACATCAGAAGGTAAGTGAGTTTCTTCAATTTTTAGATATCATAGTTCGAAATTAGGATTCAATATCGATGAATTCTATAGATGGGTCACACGGTCGAGGAAAGAGAACGAAAGCATTTAGGTCATAGTCGATTAATTGACTAAAAGCGCATATTTCATTCCTATTAAGTCAATTAGAGCGATGCCTATGTTAGCAGCATTATTCGTGAGGAATATAGTTATAGTTCATGGTAATACCAATAGCTTAGCTGGTGATAGGGATTCACTATTCACTGGAAAGTTCCAGAAAATCCTATATAAGGTATTAGCTACCAAGCTCAAGTGAGTGTCTCTTGTCACCCACAAACTTATGGGAAGACAGAGAGAGTCAACAAGGTACTTGTGGATTTGCTAAGAGCTTGTATTTTGGATTTTAGATTTTAGTGGCTCATTGAGGACCATTTGCATATAGATGACTTTTCCTATGATAATAGGTATCATACTAGTATGGGAACGTAACATTTTGAAGCATTATATAGGAGTCGTATAAGTCACTGGCTTGTTGGTTAGAGGCCAAAGGTTGATTAGTTCTATGTCCAGATTTAGTGAAGAAACTATAGAGAAGATTGAGTTAATCTGAGGCCAGATGAAGGATACTCAGTTAAGGTATAAGAGTTACACAGATAAGAGGCATAAGGATTTAGAATTCTTAGTTGAAGACCATGTTTTCGTCAAGGTATCATGATAAAGGGTGTAGTTCGTTTTGACAAGTCAGGTAAACTAGCATCGCGGTTTGTTGGACCATGTCCTACAATAGAAAAAATCGAAAAGCTCGATATAGAGTAGAGTTACAAGATAGTTTGGTGGAACCCTATAATGTTTTTCATGTTTCATATGTACGAAAATATTGCGTGATACAGAGATTACCATAGATCTAAGAGTATCAAAAGATTTAGTAGTGGAACATTATTTAACTTTTGTAAAACAATCAACTCAAGTTGTGGTTAGAGATGATAAGAGGATAAGGACTAAGATAGTCAAATTAGCAAAAGTTCAATGCAATGACAACGGAAAGGACTATACTTGGGAAACATAAGACAAGATTGGGGATATGTTTCTTGAGCTGTTAATTGGTATGTTCATATTATTTGATAGACTTGATAGCCGGTAGGTTACTAACGTTGCTAGCATTTTTTGCATGCTTGTTATGATTGTTTTAGTTCTTATTGAATTTCGAGGACGAAATTATTTTAAGAAGGGGAGGATGTGATACCAATAAATTTTAATGTAACGTTATTTAGACAATTTAATTAGATAGATTAAATAGAACAATGTAAGACGATGTTAATGTGATATTTTTAATTAATTAGGTTGGCCTTAATTACTGAACCGTTACAAAATAATAAAAAGAGGAATTATGGTATGGTAAGATAGGAAATTAGGGAACCATGTATAAGTTATACCTTTACTCTTCCATATTCATTCTCACATTTTATAATTCAAAATATTTTTAAACCACAAAACTAAAGTTTTGAGGCTGGCAATGACCGCCTAAAAGAAGAAGTAAAAGCTAAGGAAAAAACAAAGCTTAATATCTATCAACAACAATATCAACTTTCCTATCCTATCTAGGGTGAATGATGATTATATCTTTTATTTGATTTGGCTATTGCTCATATTTGATTTGGATGTTTACATGATTGTTTTCATGTTAATTTTGTAGTTATCACATTGTTTAGAAAGAATGATGTTTAGATCTAATTTTTTATGCTTAGTTATTTGGAAAGACTAACCGGTTTTTATAGCAGCCACATCCACTTTTATATGTGATATAAATAAAATAGATGTTTAATACATGCACAAAACAAATAAACTATATTTATAATGTCCAGACCACTTACTAAGAAAATATAATTTGTTTATCTACACAAAAAGGCTAGTAACATCACAATAGGGAAAACTATCAAGTACACGAAAATAAAGGCAGAAGTATCATTCCTCGACAAAAGAGGTGTCAATACCAACAACAAACGGAGCAATAAGAGTAACAAAATTAGCAAACAAAGTGGCAAACCCTGATACATAATTAGCAGACTCAGAGGAATATAAGAAAGATTCATCCTAAGAAGAATATTTCGATTTCATACTCCCGTAGGACCATCAATAGCTACATAAAACTTACAATCCAATATCAAGTTATATAAGGCACGTTGTTCACCGGTCTCATCACAAAACAAAATATAGGAAAGCTTTCCAGTCTATCGCATTTCAAAAATGGAGTAAACGCAGGACTCCTAGAAGAAATACAAGCACAGAAGGAATGAGAAGGGTGATGGGTCACTATGCACTCAACAGGAACTGAAGCCTCAACCGGAGGAGGAATAGGCAGAGTTAGGGAAATGGAGATAGACATAGTATTAAAAGGAATGATAATCTCAGAAACCATGGGAGGAACGGGCTCGGTGCCTTCGGGGCCCAATGGCAAGTAGGGGGACTAGGTAAGGGGGCCTTAGTCGGAGAAGGGGCAGAGGGAGGATGTTTACAAGAGGAGGCAACATGACCGAAGGAGTGGCAAGTGATACAGAAATCCAAGATCCAACCATAAGGAACCCTGACTTTCGCAGTATTGTCGGAAGCAAGATGAATTTTTATAAAAGTAGGAAGAAGATTATCTGCGGTAATCTCGATGTGAGATTTAGCATATACTTGTTTTTCTTGAGAGTCGTATTAGCATAAAAACATCTCAACTTACCAATATGGCATGCAAACCAGTTCAACACAATCAATGGTTGAAGAACTGATGAGATTTGCCAAAAGTATGCCCAAACAAGGATGGATAACTTGTTCTCTGGAACTAGAAATCGATGGAGACCATTTGGAGATGATAAATGGTTTTCCATCAATAAAGAAAGGTTCAAATTGCAATACACGAAGGCGTTCTTCAAAGGAGGTGAATTTGAAGTAATTCAAAGAATCAAGATAGACAATTTTAATATCACATTTAAGCATTCATACCCATTT
This sequence comes from Allium sativum, assembly GCA_030737875.1. Lineage (NCBI taxonomy): Eukaryota > Viridiplantae > Streptophyta > Magnoliopsida > Asparagales > Amaryllidaceae > Allium > Allium sativum. Next base: position 748,373,749 of record CM060920.1, on the reverse strand, counting down.
ACAAAGGGTCCTAGGTTCGTTAATACGATGTGAAGAATCTAGAAAGAAGCCAACTACAAAACAAGACCATTTATAACAGTTAGTTTAAAATCCACCGGGCAATAATTACCTGCATTATCGTACAAGATGGTGAATAAGGAGGGCCATTTTATAGGAAGGGAAACATTTAACATTGCGCTAAAAGTTCAGGTAGATTAATTTTAGTTCGAGCATTCGATCAAACATCTTGCAGGCATATTGTAATTTTATGAAGATCACCACTGTTTGGACATGTAACCTTAAATAGTCCTCGCGTCCTATCTCCATGCTTAACATTATCATTCAATCCAAAGGTACTTCAACAATTTATCATTGGTTCATTCATAATACATTGAAATTTGTACCTGGAACACACATAGCTATTTCAGTTTCGACACAATCAATGGACGAACTATAGATATTTACATCAGGATTAAGTAGTCTATTGATAATAGAAAGCGTTGGAAACTTGACGTTGGATGAGATTGTTGGTGGTGGCATAGACCCTAAAACAGGAACGACTTCAAGTTAACCTAAAGGGACGTGCTTGAGCTAACAGGGTCAACGTGAAGCGGCGAGAAACGCTCAGATTTGTGCGTCATCTTGAGGGCAAATCGATGGGTGGCGGAGATACTTTATGTGCTAAATCGCTTTCGTAGGTTCAGGGAGGCGAACATTGATATGTGTGCGGAGAAAATAGTATCTTTGATGATGTTTTTGATAGTGAATGTGAACAATTTTAGCTTCATGTTTTTGATAAAGAGGTGGACATTGCTGGGTGCGTCTATTAACACCCCGTTAATTTATGTTCACCCCCCACTAATTAGAAAATAAAATATGCACCCCATCATTTGCTCTTCCTACCTCGTTTAATTAAAAAATGCCCTTATTGCATATTATTTCAACGTTGATTTATTTGAATAATATCCTCTATATTAATGATTTATTTACTGTTTATATCTTTGCAATTTCCGTTACTGCTAACATACTCGATCTCAAAATGCATAACGGTACACATCGTTGATAGTACAGTTTTTAAATTTTTAATAATTTTTTTTATTTTTTTAATCAATATTTGTAATTTCTACCTTTTTTTTACAAAGATCATGTACAATGCTGATTTTAAATTTAATTATAGTTTGCAATTTAGCATCAAATACTCATATATATAGTTGGAATTATTATTTTTAATCATTTTGCAACATTAGACAAACTATTTAATTGGCTGTTAAAGGACAAATTTGGAAATGAAATTTTAAATTTTTATTCGGGGGGTGAAGAGCAAATAATGGGGTGTGATTAGCCAGACCGGACATTGCTATGCTTGTCTTGCATTGATTTGATTAGCTTTTAAATCAAATCCTATAGTTTTGCATCTCTAATTGATTTGAAATTTTTATATGATGTTCCTTATATGTTTTTGCAGATGGATTTTTTTAAGTCCCAAAATTTTCTAAGCACTTAGAATTTTTCTATGAATTTGTTAAGGAATAACATGTATTAATTTCAAATTTATGTTATTAGAAATAATTAAATAATGGTTTTTAATATTAAATTACTACACAGAAAAGAATGAGTTACTTTCAGATTTCTATGAATTTTTTGGATTTTCCCATGATTTTATGAATTATTTTGATTTTCTTAAGCTGGATAAACTTAGGTAATTAATGTACTAATTAATGCACCAATTGATGGAAATTAAAGATTTTATAACGTTTTGAACATTCAAATACTGAAAGGTTAGAATATTCGTGTAGAAAGCATTTATAAAGCAATAAGAATTTTCTAAATTAGTGGAATAGTGAAAAAAATTATTGTAGTTAGCTAAAAATATGTTTTTCAAATAAGTATTGTCAATGTCATCAATCTAATTGACAAGGTCTTGTAGCCTTCATTCTAGTTGACTTAGTCAATAAGCTTTTAATGCTTGAAATATAATGAAGCATGATATAAGAAGCATCCATGCTTGTATCTACGTTATTATCGACCCTATCGCATTGGTCCTTGTCACCTGTGTTTTTACTTATGTTTTAAAGTAAACGATTCCATTAGGGCTTATCGCCTTTATATATGGGTGTGTCGTTGTTGTACCTAGTCGATAAGACTATCTTCATGTATAAAGTATAAGGTTTACTACCTCTACTATTTTAAAGTTGCAGGCTTGTCGCCTCTATTCCTTGTCGATTAAGTTGATAAGGCATGTTTCCAAAATAACTTTTAAATTGTTTTGAGCTTACCATATTTATATCATGTCGACTATGTCGATAAGGTTTATTTTCATAAATTGTTTTTCAAAAGACTGAGGCTAGTTGCCTCTGTGCTTATCATTATTAATGTGGTCAATAACACTTATTTTCTATCATACTTTTAAAAAACGTTGAGGCTTATCATCTCTAAACCCTTGGTGTCATCGTCTATGTTGGCAAGCATTATTTATTATAGTTTTACTATAATACCTTAAGTTAAACGCCCATATTCCTTATCGTCATTGTTTTGGTCGATATGACTTGTTTTCTGAAGAAAAAAATTCAAAAGATTTTAAGGCTATTGTCTCTGCTCCTTGTCGATGTTGACTGTGTCGAAAAGGTGTATTTTTAAATATGTTTTCAAAAGAGTTAGGGTTTATAGCCTCTATCTCTTGTCGTCATCGAACACATCGACAATGATTGCTCTATGTAGTTAACCTATTTTCATGGTTGATAATCATTTATTTATCATTTTAGTTCTTTTAAAATATTAAACACTTTAGTTAAAAGAGTCTATCAAAACAGGGATGACAAGCGTTGTCGCATCTGTGCTACCGGTAGGGATCCATGCTTTCTTCTAATTTGTATTATCGAATTAGTTGACATTTTTTTATATATTCCTTTGTTCTATGATTACACCTGCCTTTTTTATACATGCTTAACATATGTTGGGGACACCAATGGAATTAGAATAATCATGTAATTATTGGGGTTACTAATATGATTGAATATTCTTGGAGGACAAGGCTAAAGTAAGAATTTAAGGTTTACAGTCGACATATGATAAAGCTATCGGTTCTTAGTTCACTTATGGGAAAACTATGAGAGATGAGAATTGAAAACATTTTATAGTCAGCCTAAGGATAAAACTACAAACTTATAGTCATCCCAAGGGTAAAACTGCAGATTCTTGGTTAACCTACGAACAAACCTATGAGATATGCGATAGGTAATCTACATCAGGTGTATGAAAGGATCATGATCATTCTATGGATAAAATTATGGGATGCTCGGTGGTTAGCTGACCTCCAATCTTATTTTCCTAAATACATGTAGTTAACTTATAAACAAGTATGCAACTTTTTCATAAGCTAATAATTGTAAACAACTAGGATGGTTATCCATGAAACGAGGATGGAGAATACACTTTATAATACATGTTTTCACATTATTGTTGTTTATTATTTCTAACCATTGTGGGTGCAGGAGCATATATTTGATTATTATCTATGAGGATACTAGTAAGGGGAAACCCGTCCCATTAAGCGGCATGTTCACATTGATATCGTTTGGTTTCAGGATATTAGTTATTGTTCTCATCAGTCAGTTCACTGACGTGAGGTTTTTGTTTTTCCTTTAAACTCTTGGGTACTCATTTCAGTAGATTGAGAGTTAGAGTTTTTCATATTCTTCTTTAACGAATAAACTTTCAGAGACATGCATGAGGCATTTAGCTATATAAAGTGTTTATTTCCATTGTGTGATATTTCTTTTGAATATATGTAAAGACAAATTTGTTTGCTGCTTATTTGACTTTGATTAACCAAGCGGGGATCTTCATATGTCACTTTTAAAATTATATTTTATAATAACTATATTATGATTTGAACATGAGTTTACAAATGAAAAATGTAATGAATAGTTATTAATGCTTTTTTTCATGTTATCCTGTTCTTTAATGTCATAATTCATTGGCATGTCCCTTTTTAAAATCATCGAAAGCCACTACTGTGGATGACTGCAACTTCTACAACATTTAACTTTGGGCCTTAGAAAGAAGAATGTTACTATATATATAACATGAATATACATGTGTGTGTGTCTCTCTCTCTCTCTCTCTCTCTATATATATATATATATATATATATATATATATATATATATATATATATATAGGCGAGCGTTCAATGGCACCCAAAATAGTGCAGCACCCCTAAATGTCCCCTGATTTCCACCACATATCCCGTTTCTGTCTCCCTTCACTCATTCTCTCACCTCACCACTCACTTATTTAGATATAAATGTTTGGTTTATATTAGGGGGAAAATGGGGTGCCACTGAATGCTCCTCATATATATATATATATATATATATATATAAGTTCACAAAAGCACAACTAAATCATTGAAGTACATATGGTGTCAACAATAAATAAAATATGCAAGGCATGATAAATAATTGAATTGCTTAAAAGTAATGGAATTGTTCGAAACACTAAAAACATGTATGCGATCTAAACATCAGTTAAATCATATAAAATGATAAAAGTATATTAGTACCTAAAAAATATAAATAACTTCACTAGTTATATTGGATGCAAAGAACAAGATGCATAGATCATAACTATTGACGAGGGGAATTGTCATTGATTCAACGCACGCCAATCCTCGAGTGCATGTGTCATAGAAACATGGTAATCCAAAGTGATGTAAGTAAATGCGGGGAGAACACAACTTTTTATAGTGGTTCGGCACTAACACCCACGTCCACTTCATAGTAATCATTCATTATATAAATTATGATTACAATTGTTGTACAAGTTCGAACAATATTTGAGTACAAAGCGTTGCAATAGAACAACAAAATGATTGCTAATTCTAAACTTTGACTTAAATGTCTTTCGTCTTCTTTTTTGAGTGAAAAGAGCGTTGACTTGGTCAACAATGTCCAATTTTAGCTTCAATATCCAAGATGGTCCAAAAACAGTGTAATTATCCTTGTAAATATCCAAAAGTTGATGGAAAATGTGTATGCAACGTTTAGTGGTTCATGCTATGTCCAATAGTCATGGAGAGGAAGACGGAGGCCATTAATGATGCTTGAGAACTTCAAGAGTCCAAAATGCCAAGAGAATCCAACCCCATTGAGCGCCAAGCTAGGTGGTATTTATAAGTAGTGGGCTTGGTAGGAGTAGGTGATATTTGGGGACCACACAGTAGAATTTCGCATCCTGAAGCAGCATTAGCCGAAAATTCATATCCCATATCCAAGTTTCAGGAAATTTCACATCCTTCCTGGGGGTTGCGAATTTCACATCCCTCACATCCCGAGGGATGCAAAATTCACTTCCCTGAATAATGCGAGCCTGCGCATTCACATGCAACGGATGCGAAAATTCGCTTCCAAGGGACGCGAATTTTCGCATCCGAAGGATGAGAAAACTCGCATTCGAGGGATGCGATTTTTCATATCCCTGAGGGATTCGAACTGTAGGTTTGAGGGACACGAAAGTAAGGCGAGGGGAGATATGCGAGAATTTGGTGATGCAAAGTAGAGAGGGATGCGAGGCAGTTCAGGGGGATACGAGGAAATGGAGGGATGCGAAGCAGAGGCTCTTGGAGTGATGCCTGGGGATGCAACGTGAGGTGGATCGTATCCCCTGAGGGATACGAAATTGCATCCCCAGAGGGATGCGATTTCGCATACCTGAGGATGCTAAAAGCATATTTTCGCATCCCATGAGGGGTACGAAATATGCATTTTTGCATCCTAGGGGATGCGAAAATCATGAGATTAGCCTACCGATTCTTGACTTTGCCAGGTTGAGTTGCGCGAGCAGTTTTGGGTGATCGATGCATGTTCACAAAAACGGGAGTAACTTTCAAATTGTAAGGCCGTTTGGGCCAAATGATATTTGTACCTAAAGCTAACTTAGAGGGTTACAAGAGTTACTGCGCAAAGCACCATAATCCATGTCTCGTGCCCAAAAGAGGTCATCTAAAAGGATTTCGAGCCGTTTTTATGTCTACGTCACGATTTTGACGAAACCGTTTTGTGTCTGCTGACGATGTTATTGACGTGTGACAGCTTCGACCAAAATGCGAGTCAACATTTGCCCTCCAAAACATGTCTTCTTGATAGGAGGAAGATGTGTTTTATGAGAAAACTAGAAACCAAAGCTGGGAGAAGCCCGAAGTGAACTCCTGTAACTAGAAATCTGAAGAGCCACGATCGCGCCGGATTGTATTATTTATGAACATGGAAAATAGAAAGTTTGAAATCCAATGGAAGCAGTCGATCGCTGAGATCGTAATAGAATAGAAAACCGACGATCATCGAGATCGTAATAATAGAAGTCCTATAGCCGTTGAGACTATATTAGAATGGAAATCTGACGATCGATGGCATTGTATTGTATAGTAATTCTACGATCACTGAGATCGTAATTGGAATAGAAATTCAATGCTCACTGGGAACATAACAGAATAGAAAGCCGATGACCGTATTTAGAATGGACTGTCAAGTCCGGGTTGCTTGAGATCTAGAAAATAAGAAGCCATGGGCTTGTCGATCCTTTCCGGATCAAGTATGCACCTGCAAAAGAGGACTTTGCGCTTGGCGGACCAAGTTGTGCAATGTTATGTATAGAAAGAGCCAAGCTGTTAAGATTCTTGTGATAAGAGGGTTGTGATAAAGAACTCCTATGCTTAGCGGACCAAATCGGGTAGTTCTTACGTTTGGAAAACTTATTAAAGGAATCCTAACATCCGATAGGCCCAATTTCTGGGAAAACCGTGGACCGATGTTCCAAGCAAAGAACCAGGGTTCAAAGTTCATACCCGACTGATCAAGGAGGAGGAGACCAGATTTTTATATTTATACTGAATAGATCTAATGCGAGAGAGACCAGAGTCTTATGTTTATACTGGACGGATCCAGTGTGGAGCCATAGCCCTATGTTTATAATGGGCGTATCCAGTGTGGAGCTGGAGCCCTGTGCTTATACTGGACAGATCCAGTGTGAAGCTGGAGCCCTATGTTCATACTAGATGGATCCAGTGTGGATCCGGAGCTCGAAAGCAGTAGTTTATTAATTTCACATGCGTACAACGGTTGTTAGTCCAACCCCGAACATGACTGGAGACCACAAGCTGGTTCCATGCATATGGGCCGACGTTGCCGTTTTGATTACATGGAAAAGGAGAAAAACAAAGAAATGGTGAGAATCCTCCAACAACAAAAACAACATAGGTGTCAAACCGGGATCCGGGAGAGCCAAAGAGCATCTGCAGAGCTGGATTACTTGATGATAATTCCCTGGGGACGACCGTTTTTCCCCCTATCATGAGATGTTGTAGGGGAAAAAGCAGGTGGTTCAGCTGTTGTAGATGGATTCAAGACGTACTGTTGTAGATCGCTGCGCCTGATGCGTGCTTCAACGAGATCACAGAACATCATGCAGTGATTGGTGTTATGACCTCACAGTTCATGGAATAAGCAGTACTTGTCAGAGCTTGCCTGCTGCGTAGTCGGATCTCTCCTACAAGGCTTCTGGAAAGGAGTTGTTTCATGTATGTTGAGATAAATCCTTTCTGGGCCATGAGTGAGCTCCGTGTAGGCTGGGAACTTTGGCTCAAAGCAAAGCCAGGGGTTTTGGTGGCCCCGAGATTTTCCTTTATCAAGCGTAGATGTCCCTAAGCCTGTTGTTCAATTGGCTCATTGCATATGCTTTTCGCCGTGGGAGTCTTCCTTCCTAAGAAATTTTTCGGCCTTGAAGTAGAATTCGGCAAGGTCCTTTGGCGGGTCTCGTCGCAATGAGACCTTGAAGTCTGTCATGTCGAGAATGCTGGAGATGACGGCCATTAGAACCATGGACGGCTCTGGTCTATCAACGGGGCCACCACTGCATTGAACTGCTCGAGAAATTTGCACAGATTCTCGCCTGTTCTCTGCTTAACGGACGTCAAAGTAATGGTATTATTTGGTTGAGCAATATAAACTTTGAATTGCTCAATGATCTTCCGACCAAGATGCACTAGTTGTTAATAGATTCTGGTTCCAAATGCATGAACCATAGAACAACAATGTTGGTAAGATAAAGAGGGAAGCACTTGGCCATGATGCCTTCTGAGGCTGAGTGTACTTCCAAATGGCGCGTGCAGCGCATGAGATGAACAATAGTATATTTCCTACTGTCTAAAGGTTATAACACCGACAGCTTGAAGTCCAGTGGGTTCTGAGAATTCTTGATGTTTAGAGTGAAGGGGCTGCGTGTAACGCAGTCCAAGCTGGCATGAGGTTCCCCGCCACGGGCGTAGCGTCGGATAACATCGGTGACCTTTGCCTAAGGCAAGAAACTGATTGAAGTCAAATTGACGCCGATGCCACCAGCGTTATATCCAATGTTAGCAAAAGTTCGAGCGCTAAGCAAAATATCCGGCTCGATCCTAGCCTGAGGTGCTTCAGCAAGAACAAATCCAAGATTAGGAACCATAAGAGTTCTTATATTCAAACCTGCGCGCACCGGCGCTTGAGCGGCATTTCCGATGCTTGATCCTAAGATCTGATTGGCTACAACCTGAGCTGATCATTGGATGAGGTTAAGGGTGTTGCCCTCAAGCCTAGCTGATCCTGCGACTGCCTGTTGATTGGCGTCGACACGGGGTATTTCTTCGGGAATTTCCCCCAAGTCCTAAGCTAATCCCTGCGGAACACTGGCGCTTGTTCCAGCGATGTTTCCTTGGCCCGACTGCTTTGTAAACCCTTCGAGTCGATCAAGAAGAGTGGCCATGGCGGCCTCTTGGCGATGGAATTATCCTTTCTGGTGCTCTAAGCGAGAAGTAAGATATTTAGTCAAATCTTTGATGACTCCAGTTGATGTCGTCTCGGGTGACAAAGTTGGATGGGTGCTCGATCGAGGAGAGTTCTTGCTCCTCCTCTGTAATCGCTCCTTCTGAGCGAAATTATTTGCTTCCTTTTAACCATGGCGGGAAGCTAACAAAGTTCATTTCCAAAAGAAATTTGAAGTTGAATTCCAAAATCCGAAGACAAAGGTCGAGAGTTGAGGTCGAAAATTAAAGCTGAAAACTGAAGTCGAGAACTGAGACTGGAGCTAAAGCTGTGCGTCCCCTACTTGACGCGCCAAAATGTTGACGAGGGGAATTGTTGTTGATCCAACGCACGCCAACCCTCGTGTGCATGTGTCATAAAAACACGGTAATCCAAAGTGATGTAATTAAATGCAGGGAGAACACAGCTTTTTATAGTGGTTCGATACTAACGCCTACGTCCACTTCATAATAATCATTCATCAGATAAATTTTAACTACAATTATTGTACAAGTTCGAACAATATTTGAGTATAAAGCATTGCAATAGAACAACAAAATGATTGTTAATACTAAAATTTAACTAAAATGCTCTTCGTTTTTTCGTTGAGTGAAAAGAGCGTTGTCTTTGTCAACAATGTCCAATTGTAGCTTCGATGTCCAAGAAATCCGAAAGTGTCCAAAATAGTCCAAAAGCAGTGTAATTATCCTTGTACATATCCAAAAGTTGATGCAAAATGTGTATGCAATGTTTTAGTAGTTAACACTATGTCCAATAGTCATGGAGAAGAAGACGGAGGCCATTAATGGTGCTTGAGAGCTTCAACAGATCCAAAAATGCCAAGAGAATCCAACCCCTTTGAGCATGGGGGTATTTATAGGTAGTCGGCTAGGTAGGAGTATGTAAGATTTGGGTACAACACAACACAATTTCGCATCCCGAAGCAGCACCCCTCAAAAATTTGTGTCCAATATCCAAGTTTTAGGAAATTTCGCATCCTTCCTGGAGGATGCAAGTTTAGCATCGCGAAGGGATGCGAGCCTGTGTATTCACATTCAAGGGATGCGAAAACTCGCATCCGAGGAATATGAATTTTCACATCCATGAGGAATGCGAACTGTGTCTTTGAGGGACACGAAAGCGAGGCGAGGAGAAGGATGCGAGAATTTGGTGATGCAGAGTTAAGAGGGAAGCGAGGCAGTTTGGAGGGGTACAAGGAAATTGAGGGATGCAAAGCGAAGGCTCTCAGAGGGATGCCTAGGGAAGCGAGGTGAGGTGGATCGTAAAGTCGCATCCCCAGAGGGATACGAAGTCGCATCCCCAGAGGGATGCGATTTCATATCCCTCGGGATGCGAAATGCATATTTTCGCATCTCCTAAGGGGTACGAATTATGCATTTTCGCATCCATGGGGATGCGAAAATCACGAGATTAGCCTGCCGATTCTTGACTTTGCTAGGTTGAGTTGCGCGAGCAGTTTTGGTTGATCGACGAGTGTTCACGAAAACAGACATAACTTCCAAACCGTAAGGTCGTTTGAGTCAAACAAAATTTGTACCTGAAGCTAACTTAGAGGGCTACAAGAGTTACTATGTAAAGCATCATAATCTATGTTTTCATACCCAAAAGAGGTCATTTAAATGTGTTTCGAGCCATTTTTATGTTTACGTCGCGACTTCGACTATATCGCTTTGTGTTTAATGACGATGTTATCGATGTGTGACAACTTCGATCAAAAAGCATTCAACAATAACATTCTTTTAGGTATTTTATAATGAAAATCGTGATATAATTCATAATGAGTAGTTTATATTTTTACCTTTAAGTATTACTACAATGAAACTCTAAATATCCATCAAAGATGAAGTGCAAATAATAAAAAGTGACATGAAGTGCCAAATCGAAAGTGTAACGACCCGAAAATTAGCGACCTTGATTATCCGATATACCACACATATCGAACATCAAGAGTCGAAAATACCGGATGGTTAATGAAAGAAATTAGAGGGTGAGGAAAGATAAGATAGACACTTAGAATAGAAGAAGAATAAGAACACAACATCAGAGTAACACGAATCTCACAACGGAATGAACAACATATAATAGATAATATATCCTTGAAATAAAATCAGTATATGTATACACATCATTATCAAAGTACAACACTTACAACACAGCGGAATAATAATAGCTATATAATCCTGAAGCCTCTTGCTCCAGCTCTTCAAGTATCTGTAAATCCAGACTACTTGACTTCCCGTACAAAATTGGGCACCCCAGAGTTTAGGGAAAACAAAACAAAATAAACTCCGGGTCAGTCATGGGACTGGTATGAGTAAAACAGTTTAAAATAGTTCGAACAAGTAAACGATATCTCATAAGACCACGTCGTATAACGAAACGGGTTTTTCCCTTATGAGAATCCAAAATATCTTTACATTAAAAACCCTTTGATATTATAATAATGTCTATCAACCACAATATAATAATCATCTAACAAAAACGCTTCCATCTCACGTTCTACATATATAGTATACAATCAAAACCGCAAGCACGTATTGGGTAATGGATTTCCAACTATGACAAGGTATGGAACCACCTTTCGCTAGTGTACCTCTAGAGAGGAATATACTGGGTTTAACAAGAACATCTTGCAACCCGGCCACACATGACCGACCACTCATTTCGCTTGAGTGTATCGAATGTATATCACCAACGGTTGGGATCAGCAACCGTTTCCTGAATGGGACATCATCAACAATATATTTTTAGAAGTAAATGAAACTCTAGATCAGGTGATTATACACCCTAATAGGTGAGACCTACATAGCCATGTTGCCTGCCCGATTTTTGTCATTTCCCGGTTGTGAGGCTAGAAGCTACGCTTGTCTTTTTACATATCATATCTTCATTCAATTAGAATGTCACATCGTTATACCCGCCAAATCACAAGTTGATTTCCCCAAAAATACCACGGGTATACAGCTAAGAGAAACGAATTCCTCTGCCACCAAATGTGAATACGTTTGAAAAGATCAACTTACGCAATCTATCAGATATACTCTGTCAGACCTTCGTCCATACAATTTGTCCTGGGACTGGACAAACTGAAGGCACTATTCTGTACATCCATCTTAGGCACTGTTATCTAAGATTTATACAATAGCCCTTGCACTTTACTCCGTCTTCAATTATCTTTGGCATATATGATTCGCAACGCTTATGCCAATACAGAGTGGTTTTTCAGAAAATAATCCAACCGGTCTCTCCATATTAACAACGTTAAAATGTTCGAAAACTTCGATAGTCGGTGAGTTAACTATCAAAGAAAAACACGTGTGCAAACAATGATATTATTTCCAGATGGAAATTATATCGATCAATCATCATTTAACATTTATCTCTATTTTCTATAATTAGAAAATACATGTTATTAACACTGGAAAACATTTCCATGGCTTAATTATGTATCACTATTCTTCCACATCTATCAGATTCTACCTATAAACTAATAAGAGAAAAACTTCCTAAGTATAAACCCCGAAGGCTGAAACCAACATCAGATCGATACTCAAGAAACCATTTAACTTATTAATCTCTAGTCAGTTTCTAATTTTTGTTTAACTCCATTTTGATTAACTATGTTCGATTAACTCCTCTATTTATTTTCCCAATAAATAATCCTTTATTCTATTTATTTTCTAAATAGATATTCCTTTATTCTATTCTATTCGTTTTATCAACATTTTCCCTTTTATAAAACTCTATTCGTTTTATAAACATTTTCCTTTTATTTACTTTTGAAATATTTCCTTTTATAAAATCTGTTGATTTTATAAAATCCGTTTATTTCAATATACATTGAAATAATTCTTTTTACATCCTAGGGTCTTTTTATGATATTTAAAATAGCAAACCATAATGATCGATATCATTTAAACACACATAATCAAACAGATTATATATTACATCATATATTTCAATATAAGAATAGAACAATATCATAAATCTTGAGGAACCCAGTTGGGTCCCTCCAACCTGTTTCCCTGCATCACAGATGTTAAACAACATGAATATAAAATATTCTGTTAAACAGAATCGATATTCGATTAATGATTTATATATATATATATATATCGTTATCTATGATTTCAATCAATACACAAACAATTCAATCAAACAGTTAACACATAGCAATCAGTCATCATTTATCAGTTCTAAATATACGTTATAAAAATAGAACTGTTCAGAGTTGGTGAGTTTTACTCACATTGGCAGTTCATCGTTAAAGAACGATAAACTGTTTGTTTGATTTGAATCAAACAATTTATTTCGCCATAAATTGTAACGAGCACCATTCCCCTTCCAGTCAGTTCCAATGGGTAGTGTACGTCCATATGATACCATTGGATCTTGTTTCACTCAATTCTGATATCGTATGAATAAGATACGATAAAAAAAAGTAAATACACATTTTAAATTTGAATTAAACTAAACTAAATTGTATTGGGCCTTAACTTTACCCACCGGCCCATCTTCATCACCTTACAAACCCATACCCGAACCCGCACTCTTTTTCTTCCTTTTCATCAGTTCAACCAGGTTCCAGTATTCCCAAACACATACTGTCGATCATCTCCTTTGATCCATTCACCATTGTTTTGCAAACTAAAGCCACTGTTCACATTCCCCTTGAAAACCGAACCTCTCCATCTCCATTTAATCAAACTCGAAAGCCTCCCTAAACACCCCATCATCGAATGTATCGAGCCACCACCATGACTGTAGCATCACTTTGTGTCCCCGATTCCCACATAGAAATGCAAGCAAGTGCTATAAATCATGTTGAACCCAAATATACAACCGAATTCGCGAATCCATGCTTCAACATTCATCGATTTCAAACCCTGGTTCAACGCTGAAGACTTCGAGTACCACGAACATACGTCGCACCTTATACAGGTTACCCCAAAACGACAAGCAAACCACAACGATTTCGAATCCATACATATTTTGATTCATAACAATTTATTCAAATTGTTTTTGATTTCTTTCTCTCATGATTTTTGGGTTTTAAGGAATAACAGTGGCGACTCGTTATTTGATTTTATAACCGGGATGGGAAATCTTGTGTGGCTGAAAAAAGTGTGTGTGGCCTTGTTTAGGATCATAGAAAAAATTAGGATATTTAATATAAATATTTTATTGATTTTTTTATACTGTATTTGCCTTCTAAAAATCCGTGTGATCACACACGATACCCAAAAATCACGAAAACCGGCAGGCAGCTACAGTTCGACGTTACGGTCCCAACGAAACTGGTTTCGTCGAATTCCGACTTCGTTTGCTCACACAACATATTTTTAAAGGTCGAAATATTGACTGTATTTCACTCTAAAAATCTGTATGGCCACACGGTCTCTCTAAAAATCACGAAACTTGGAATCTAACGAAAATTTAATATTGTGGATCCAAAAAAATTAGTTTCGTCGAATTCTGGGGTCATTTGAAAAACTGGCTATTTTTAAAGCTCTAAATAACCCTTTTAAATATATAAATATATTTAAAAACAATTAAATTAAATATTTATAAATAAATATTATCGTATATATCCACAACAGAATATCATACAGCTCTAGAATAATCCTATATGGATTTCTAACTCGATATTCACTTTCAGGATAAATCGATACTCAATTTATAATGAAATTCCTTTTTAAAATATAAATAAATATTTATAAATTTCAAAGGAATTCCACAGCGACTTTTCTGAAATTTGATTTGGACATGAATCAAAATCTACACAACGAAATCCCGATTTTTCTCTTCTATTAGAAAAATATACTTCACCAGCTCCGAACGTTTCTTGTTTCACAGAAATCCCGCTTAAAACGAATCCTGTACATTCAGTTGAAATTCAAATCGCCAAATAGCGAACTGCCGCGCCATTTCAAGCTCGATTATAATTATATTATAATTATACGTTCAAACTGTCGTTATTTAAATATATTCGCCAATCTAATTCAATACTAAACTGAATTATATATTTTGAATTTCCCAATTCACACCATATCGCCATTTCAGCCCAATCTGATTATTTCAGAATTATATATATAATTATATTATTATTTTAATTAAATATTCATTCCTATTTAATTCAACGACCATTAAATCCTCTTAATCACCTTTTAAATAATTAAATAAATTAATTATTATATCGCTGAAAAATGCGGGTCATTACATTCTTCCCCACTTAAAATAATTTCGTCCTCGAAATTGCTAAGGTAGAAATCAAACTCTATTGATTGGTTAGAACTTATTTGTTCACTTCTTAACTTCAGTTTCAACTGAACCAATTTAATTTCAATTAAAATATTAATTAATTCTTATCAACGAAAATTTTCAAAAATCCTGAAAATTTTCTAACGCCTTAACTTTTCGAAAAATTTCGCCAACACCTCCTTTGTACGGCTTAATCGGTACAACCACAACTCGCCTCTCTGGGCCATCTCCAACCCAAAAGAAAATCAAATAGCCAACCGACTTGCCAAATCGGCTCATAAATCTCATGCTTATACCAAATATAAACTTGTACCATTTTGTCGGGCATATCAACTCTGTCACTTTCACCTGTTATCAATACAACATATACCAGTGTTATCCCAATCAAACTCCAATCTATTTTTATCCACAATTTCAACCATTCGCTTATACCTAAGTCGAATTTCATTTCAAATTCGAGTTCCATTCTCGATTTCAAACTCTTAACTTCCCAATCCAATTTTCATTTCAGATTCTTATCTCGACAATCCAATTTTATTCAAGAACAAATTTTTCCTGATATCATTCTATTTCCATTCAGTTTTCACTTAACTGGCTTTAATTAAATCTCAATTTGTTGTCACAAATTTTTAATTAAATTTGTTTTTAATTCATCAATCTCTCCTTGGGAGTTTTAAATAACTTGACTTTTTCAAAAATCAAACACCCTTTTCAATATTCAAAACGACTTGTTTTTCCTAAAACAATTCAAAAACAAAATCCTTGGTAGTAATCCATCATTTACAAACTTGAAAATGAACACCTATGGTGCAGCTGTCATCATCGGAATCTATTTTCCAGCGATCAAGTGAGTTCAATACTATACCATTTTCAAAATCATTTTCACATACTTCCATTTTGGAATCAGTTCAAAACATCATTTCTATGCTTGTAACAAATTTAAAATCCCAGGATTTTAAAATTCTCATATATTTAATCCAGATTCATTTTCCAACACTTATTTAACTTTGCAGAGTTTTAATTTCAATTCTGATTTGAATTTCAGATTTAATTTATCTGCTTTCATATATTTCACTTATATGAATTCTGATTGGTTATTTACATAACCATTTAATTTATAATCTTACTCAATTATAATAACAACTAATATATCCAATATATTATAATTTTGATATATATATCTTCTCTATATCAAGATATACCTTGGGTAAACTTATTTTAATTTACCCTCTTTTCAAAACATATCGTGTCGACCCATCGTATTCGAGTGTTTAGTAACTCCTATCGATACAGTGGATCAAACTGATCGACCAGAAATTCATAAGCCACTCAACCAATAAATCTCCACAATATAAAACAATTTTTATATCAATAACAAATACGTTCACTCGTATATATACACTCAAACTCAATCTAGGGTATTGCTAACCCCATCTCTACTAAGTCACGCCACAGAGCCAAGGTAATTCACTTAACCTTAAGCTCTGATACCAACTGTAACGACCCGAAAATTAGCGACCTTGATTATCCGATATACCACACATATCGAACATCAAGAGTCGAAAATATCGGATGGTTAATGAAAGAAATTATAGGGTAAGGAAAGATAAGATAGAAACTTAGAGTAGAAAAAGAAAAAGAACACAACATCAGAGTAACATGAATCTCACAGTGGAACGAACAACATATAATAGATAATATATCCTTGAAATAAAATCAGTATATGTATACACATCATTATCAAAGTACATCACTTACAACACAGCGGAATAATAATAGCTATATAATCCTGAACCCTCCTGCTCCAGCTCTTCAAGTATTTGTAAATCCAGACTACTTGACTGCTCGTACAAAATTGGGCACCCAAGAGTTTTAGGGAAAACAAAACAAAATAAACTCCGGGTCAGTCATGGGGCTGGTATGAGTAAAACAGTTTAAAATAGTTCGAACAAGTAAACGATATCTCATAAGACCACGCCGTATAACGAAACGGGTTTTTCCCTTATGAGAATCCAAAATATCTTTATATCAAAAACCTTTTGATATTATAATAATGTCTATCAACCACAATATAATAATCATCTAGCAGAAACGCTTCCATCTCACGTTCTACATATATAGTATACAATCAAAACCGCAAGCACGTATTGGGTAATGGATTTCCAACTATGACAAGGTATAGAACCACCTTTCGCTAGTGTACCTCTAGAGAGGAATACACTGGGTTCAACAAGAACATCTTACAACCCGGCCACACATGACCAACCACTCATTTCGCTTGAGTGTATCAATTGTATATCACCAACGGTTGGGATCAGCAACCGTTTCTCGAATAGGACAACATCAACAATATATTTTTAGAAGTAAATGAAACTCTAGATCAGGTGATTATACACCCTAATAGGTGCGACCTACATAGCCATGCTGCCTGCCCCATTTTTGTCATTTCCCGGTTGTGAGGCTAGAAGCAACGCATGTCTTTTTACATATCATATCTTCATTCAATTAGAATGTCACATCGTCATACCCGCCAAATCACAAGTTGATTTCCCCAAAAATACCACGGGTATACAGCTAAGAGAAACGAACTCCTTCGCCATCAAACGTGAATACGTTTAAAAAGATCAACTTACGCAATCTATCAGATATACTCTGTCAGACCTTCGTCCATACAAGTTGTCCTGGGACTGGACAAACCAAAAGCACTATTCAGTACATCCATCTTAGGCACTGTTATCTAAGACTTATACAATAGCCCTTGCACTTTACTCCGTCTTCAATTATATTTGGCATATATGATTCGCAACGCTTATGCCAATACAGAGTGGTTCTTCAGATAATAGTCCATCCGGTCTCTCCATATTAACAACGTTAAAATGGTCGAAAACTTCGATAGTCGGTGAGTTAACTATCAAAGAAAAACACGTGTGCAAACAACGATATTATTTCCAGATGGAAATTATATCGATCAATCATCATTTAACATTTATCTCTATTTTCTATAATTAGAAAATACATGTTATTAACACTGGAAAACATTTCCATGGCTTAATTATGTATCACTATTCTTCCACATCTATCAGATTCTAACTATAAACTAACAAGAGAACAACTTCCTACGTATAAACCCCAAAAGCCGAAACCAACATCAGATCGATACTCAAGAAACCATTCAACTTATTAATCTCTAGTCAGTTTCTAATTTTTGTTTAACTCCATTTTGATTAACTATGTTCGATTAACTCCTCTATTTATTTTCCCAATAAATAATCCTTTATTCTATTTATTTTCTAAATAGATATTCCTTTATTCTATTCTATTCGTTTTATCAACATTTTCCCTTTTATAAAACTCTATTCGTTTTATAAACATTTCCTTTTATTTACTTTCGAAATATTTCCTTTTATAAAATATGTTGATTTTATAAAATCCCTTTATTTCAATATACATTGAAATAATTCTTTTTACATCCCAGGGTCTTTTTATGATATTTAAAATAGAAAACCACAATGATCAATATCATTTAAACACACATATTCAAACAGATTATATATCACATCATATATTTCAATATAAGAACAAAACAGTATCATAAATATTGAGGAACCCAGTTGGGTCCCTCCAACCTGTTTTCCTGCATCACAGATGTTAAACAACATGAATATAAAATATTCTGTTAAACAAAATCGATATTCGATTAATGATTTATATATATATATATCGTTATCTATGATTTCAATCAATACACAAACAATTCAATCAAATAGTTAACACACAGCAATCAGTCATCATTTATTAGTTCTAAATATACGTTATAAAAATAGAACTGTTCAGAGTTGGTGAGTTTTACTCACATTGGCAGTTCATCGTTAAAGAACGATAAATTGTTTGTTTGATTTGAATCAAACAATTTATTTCGCCATAAATTGTAACGAGCACCAATCCACTTCCAGTCAGTTCCATTAGGTAGTGTCCGTCCATACGATCCCATCGGATCTTGTTTCACTCAATTCTGATATCGTATGAATAAGATATGATAAAACAAAGTAAATACACACTTTAAATTTGAATAAAACTAAACTAAATGGCATTGGGCGTTAACTTCACCCACCGACCCATCTTCATTACCTTACAAACCCATACCCGAACCCGCACTCTTCTTCTTCCTTTTCATCAGTTCAACGCAGGTTCCAGTATTCCCAAACACATACTGTCGATCATCTCCTTTGATCCATTCACCATTGTTTTGCAAACTAAAGCCACCGTTCACATTCCCCTTGAAAACCGAACCTCTCAATCTCCATTTAATCAAACTCGAAAGCCTCCCTAAACACCCCGTCGTCGATTGTATCGAGCCACCATCGTGACTGTTGCGTCACTTTGTGTCCTCGATTCCCACACAGAAATGCACGCAAGTGCTATAAATTATGCTGAACCCAAATATACAACCGAATTCGCGAATCCTTGCTTCAACATTCATCGATTTCAAACACTAGTTCAACGCTGAAGATTTCGAGTACCATGAACATACGTCGCACCTTATATAGGTTACCCCAAAACGACGAGCAAACCACAACGATTTCGAATCCATACATATTTTGATTTATAACAATTTATTCAATTTTTTTATTTCTTTCTCTCATGATTTTTGGGTTTTAAGGAATAACAGTGGCGGCTCGTTATTTGATTTTATAACCGGGATGAGAAGTCTTGTATGGCTGAAAAAAGTGTGTGTGGCCTTGTTTATGATCATAGAAAAAATTAGGATATTTTATATAAATATTATATTGATTTTTTTATACTGTATTTGCCTTCTAAAAATTCGTGTGATCACACACGATACCCAAAAATCATGAAAACCGGTATGCAGCTACAGTTCGATATTACGGTCCCAACAAAACTGGTTTCATCGAATTTCGACTTCGTTTGCTCACACAACATATTTTCAAAGGTCGAAATACTGACTGTTTTTTAGTCTAAAAATCCGTACGGCCACACAGTGTCTTTAAAAATCACGAAACTTGGAATCTAACAAAAATTTAATATTGCGGATCCAACAAAATTAGTTTCGTCGAATTCTGAGGTCGTTTGAAAAACTGGCTATTTTTAAAGCTCTAAATAACCCTTTTAAATATATAGATATATTTAAAAACAATTAAATTAAATATTTATAAACAAATATTATCGTATATATCCGCAACAGAATATCATACAGCTCTAGAATAATCCTATATGGATTTCTAACTCGATATTCACTTTCAGGATAAATCGATACTCAATTTATAATGAAATTCCTTTTCAAAATATAAATAAATATTTATAAATTTCAAAGGAATTCCACAGCGACTTTTCTGAAATTTGATTTGGACATGAATCAAAATCTACACGACGAAATCCCGATTTTTCTCTTCTATTAGAAAAATATACTTCACCAGCTCCGAACGTTTCTTGTTTCACAGAAATCTGGCTTAAAACGAATCATGTACATTCAGTTGAAGTTCAAATCGCCAAATCGCGAACTGCCGCGCCATTTCAAGCTCGATTATAATTATATTGTAATTATACGTTCAAACTATCGTTATTTAAATATATTCGCCAATCTAATTCAATACTAAACTGAATTATATATTTTGAACTTCCCAATTCACACCATATCGCCATTTCAGCCCAATCTGATTATTTCAAAATTAAATATATTATTATATTATTATTTTAATTAAATATTCACTCATATTTAATTCAACGACCATTAAATCCTCTTAATCACCTTTTAAATAATTAAATTAATTAATTATTATATCGCTGAAAAATGCGGGTCATTACAGAAAGCACAAAGTGTTTTTCATAGAAGTAATATATGAAGTGCATAAAATGCAAATAATATCTAGAAGAAACAATCTTGGAAAAAATTGATTATATTAGACGAAATTATTTGTAAATAATAAGCATATAAAGAAGAAGAAAATAAAATTATTATCTTTTGATTTTAATTTTATTAAGGCTTTTCTAAACTTCATGAATCAGAAATACTTGTAGTTGATTTGAATCGTGAAGACATTTCTTTAAACTTAAAGAGAAAAAAGTCAGGGAAATATAGAAATATATCATAATTTACTTGTTTTCCTTCACTAATTTTTTTTTTCTTAGCAAGGTCTTAGATGCGGCATTATTCAGATCTAGAAGTATCAAACTCTATTTAATGCAGTAAACTATTAAAATATGTCCATATACTTTTTTTTCCTTTATTTAGTTTTTTTTCTTATTGGTTTTTTCTTAAAAATGTATTAACGAGATATTATCCTGATCTAAAAGTATCTAATTTCTTTTAATAAAGTAAGATATTAAAACATGACATTGTACTCTTTTTCCTACATTGAGATTTTTCACGATGAGCTTAGAAGTTTTCAACAACAAACTATTTAAAAGCAATATTGTCACCTAGGGCTACGAATGGATATCCGAAAAATTCAAAATTCGTTCGTATCTACATCCAAAAAACGGATAATTATCCAATATCCAAAAGAACGGATACAGATATAGACACTTCCACTTTCGAAGATTATCCGTCCTTTTTTTTTCATATTATAGATTAAATTATGTGTATTTTGGAATAATGAAATATACTAATTTATTATTTTATTAAATTGAAAGTATATATTGTACACACTAAACACATATTAATTGCTTAAAACTATTTATCGTCATCATATTTATTTACTTTCAATACTTTAATAATTAGCTGAACTGAAAAAACTTTATAATAAATTAAAATGATTCATTTATGCTTCTTGATTCATCGATCGTTAGCAGACTGGATAATTATTCGACATCCCTCCATATCCATGGATGCAAATATTCGATATCCAAAAGTGATTTCAGATGAAGATGTAGTAGGGTTAACAATTAGAACCGAAAACAAAACAAAAAACGAGTCGAACCGAACTGAAAAATGTCTGAACCCGATGGGTCTCAAGTCGGGTCTAGGTGATGAAAAATGCAATAAAGACTCGATTAAACCCAATCCGAAAAACCTGACCAAAAAACATTGGAATATATGTATTTTTAATGTTGTTAGTCAACCGAATCCGAACCGATCCAACCTAATCCGAGCCGAAGCTTGGCTCAGGTCGATTTCGGTCAGATCCAGATTTATAAAATTTTAGTTTAAACCAACAAAACCCGACCCGTCTAGAAAGAGATCTACCGGGTTGGATCCAGACCTGACGGGTCGGGCCTAATTGCCGGTCTAAGATGCGGAAATGTTCGCTTCCGAAGGCATCTGCTGGGACAGTGCTACAAGGCCAGAAAATTAGGATGCTAAAAAGCCCGAAACTTCTTTTGTCACTTTGTCCGAAAATCAAATCCTGCGGCTACTGTTCTTCTTCCCCGTTGAATCCCACGCTTCCCCGTGAATTGCGTGACTTCCGCATTTTTTCGCACCCTAATTTTCTGGCCTTGTAGCACTGTCGTTTAGAAAATATCTTACACCTGTCTCTCTCGAACCAGTTTGCTGCAATATCTACAACAGACACTGTTCATCCTCATCCTAAATTTGCCATCCGTGCCTCTGTGATAAAAGGAGCAAAATGGAGTTTTCAGAAAACGATCCATATTCATCGAAAATGAAAATGCTCCTAGAAAAATGCGGAGGCTGCGCTATAATCAATGGTGGATTGGGCACCGAGCTGGAAGCACGCGGCGCAGATCTGAAGGATTCTCTGTGGAGCGCAAAATGCATCGTCACTGCACCAGATCTTATCAAAGAGGTGCTACCAAATAGTTCTTAATTATTTATTTTTAATAGAAAGATTATAGGATGAAATTGTTTAATATGCTATGGTACTTTTAGGAGTTCAGTGCCTTAATGTCTCATGTTTTGTATTTCGGCATCTTTAGCCTTAAGTGGAAATCGTAGATTTGATAGTAGTTAATTTTGTCATGCTAAATATAAAAGATGATGAACTGTTGGAGTT
Organism: Allium sativum; assembly: GCA_030737875.1. Classification (NCBI taxonomy): domain Eukaryota; kingdom Viridiplantae; phylum Streptophyta; class Magnoliopsida; order Asparagales; family Amaryllidaceae; genus Allium; species Allium sativum. Next base: position 748,350,681 of record CM060920.1, on the reverse strand, counting down.
TTAATTTTGTTAACAGTAGACAGATAAAAGCTGAGTGCCAAAAGGCCAAAAAGAATTTACATGTAACTTGAGTTAAAACCAAGTTAGACGGACCATTTTTCTTTGCTTTTGAGCTAAAAAGGGATGTGTTAAGTGTACAGTGTAACTCAAATACTCAAAACAATTAGGTCTAATCTCCTCACTTAATCAATCATGATTTGTAAAGGGGTGAATTAGGGAGTAAGTCAAACTTTGTAAAAAGAAAAAATAGACTAAATGACATCAAGATTTATTTTTAGGCTTGAGATGGAATGCTAGTTACAACTAGCATTATGTTTCAAGTATATATATATATATAAAAGAAATCAAAGATATTTTGGGATCATTTAGTTTATTTTGTATCTTGAGTTTTCAACATTAGTTACAAAGTATGAGAAGAGTGGAGGGACGGTATAGAAGGAAGATGGAGGGGACGATGAAGGGATAAAGGAATGAATGAAGGATGAATTGTTTATCGTGCTTCCATTATTTACCGAAATACGAAAAGTAAAAAATATAGTTGTTTTCTGTTTTGTTTGTTAACTCTGTTTGCTACACTGGTTTACGATATACCTACATCATACGCACTTCCTATCGATGAAAAACCAAAATCAAATAGGGTAAACCAACCACAACTTTTAAGTTCTTTGCAAAAGAGTGGAGATACATTTGAGTTCATGTTAAGAACTTAATCAATGGGGCAAAGGACGTTTGACTTCTCACTTTAAGAACTTAAACAACTTGATCACTCGTTTATATGGACTCACCCATATAAGCTGAAACAGATTAGTTTGGATTACCTTGAAGCCGGTGCAAATATCATTACTTCAGCATCCTACCAGGTTATTCACCCTCCTCAGATGTCTCATTCATCACAAGTCAATATCATGTAATTTTGAAATTTAAATTGCATTTTTAAGCAGGCAACTATTCAAGGTTTTCAGTCTAATGGATATAGTACAAGCGAAAGTGAAGATTTACTGAGAAAAAGTGTCCAAATTGCTTGTGAAGCACGAGATATATTTAAATCGAGGCACTTAAATGACCGACCTATTTGGATTGCAGCTTCAGTTGGTAGCTATGGGGCATACTTGGGAGATGGTTCTGAATATAGGTGTTCAACCTTATTTTATTTTCCATCTTACAGTATATGATTTCAGATAATTTTCTATTTTACAATTCTACATTATAATCGTTTTAGTGTAACATGAACAAAGTTAGAATGGCATGCATGTGTGTATGGCACGCAAGTGTGCGTGTGTGGTATACGTATTAAATTCAACATTTAGGCAAAGATGTAATGGAGTTTCAAAATGTAATTATGATAAAAAAAATATGATAATTTTATTTTAATATCGTGTGCATCAATGGTGACATTCACTAAATATGCATCAGATTTCAAGCTGATTTGAGTAAACCATAGAAGTGTACATTTGACCAAATGGGTGATTCTAGTTCAATTTTTAACTGATTTGATTTAGAATGTACACTAGCTCGCATCAGTAGGCTGGTCTCTGGAGAGAAATTTTGCCAAGCATATTACATTTATGGAGTAAATCTTGGTTACATATTCAGAGTAAATTTTAGTTAAGGCATATACTTTGCCACCACACTTTCTCATAAATAACCATTTTATATGGACACAGCGGGGTTTATGATAAATCAGTCACCATAGAAACTTTGAAAGGATTTCACAGAAGAAGAGTTCAAGTTCTTGCACAGTCCGGCGCTGATCTACTTGCGTTTAACGTAATTCCAAATAAAATGGAAGCGAAGGTACATTCTTAATGTTGTTCGTCCTTTTAATTATGTAAACACAGTTAGATACTGAAATCATTCATCTTGCTTGCATTCTTACAAATTCAAACACATCTAGCATTTATCTTCCTTGCACAGTCAAAGAAAAATATGTCTGCTTTGAGCATTGCTATATTTGTACCTTAGGATGCATGTAAAACTCTAAACCAGCTACATGATATCTTCGTCATACAGATATAGATTTAAACACAATTAAGGTCTGTGCTTGAATAGGCATATGTCGAACTTTTGGAAGAAGAAGATATAAGCATCCCGGCATGGCTTACCTTTGTCTCAAAAGATGGTGTTAATGTAGTTAGCGGAGACACCCTAGCAGAATGTGCCTCCATTGTAAATGAATGCAAGAAAGCTGTGGCGGTTGGAATCACTTGCACTCCTCCAAGATTTATTCACAACCTAATCCTTATCATTAAAAAGGTTATATCTTTTCATTTATTTTGCAAATACCATCTATACGGTTGTTGCTTTTTTGCATGTTTAAATAATATCCTTGGTATGTGTATATAAGCCCAATGTTCTTTGTATGAGAAGAAGAAAAAAAAAAAGGAGAGAACTCTTGTTATGTTATAATATTTATTGTGTTGTAGACCAACATCATTGTCTTAGTGGTTAAGACGCTTCAAGCCTTCAACCTTGTTGCAAGAGGTCACAGGTTCGGAACTTGCGTAGCATGATTCGAACTGTTGGATATATATTGATATATGTTTGTATGTTTTACCATATATAGTGTTCTATGATGCCAATGGTATTTATTGGTTTATATGGTGATCTCGTCAATTAAAGGGTGATTTAAATTTGTACAGGTAACAGAGAAGCCTATTATGATTTGTCCCAACACTGGAGACACCTATGATCCTGTTAGTAAAGATTGGGTGGTAAGGAAAACTTAATTAACTCAACCATTGTTGTCAGATGTATTTTGGGCAAAAACATGAATATAAACATGTATTGCTTGCTTCCATATTTGATTAATAATATTGCTATTGTAAATATATCGCAGACTTCGCCTGATGTTGCAAATGATGAAGATTTTGTTTCGTATGTAAGAACCTGGCATGAAGCCGGAGCTTCGCTCATAGGTGGTTGCTGTAAAACAACCCCAAAAACCATTAGAGCCATTGCAGGAGTCCTTCATAATGATTATCATACTCCGAAATAGTAGTAAACTTATGCAAGTCATATGTAAATTATACAGTTTTCATGCCATATGTTGATATAACTTGTGATCTGCAGTAGAAATCTCAGTTTGTAGATTACTAGTGTGAATCCATAAACATTGTCATTACGAACGAATTAGAACGAAGCTGTGGATCAATACAAATTTAACATGGGTTTGACAAATAATTGCCTAATGTATACAGTAGTGTTTGGCATTTCTTTGTATAAGCGATCAAAATATCACATTTACGTTTTGTTTTGACTGATGTTAATTTATTTATTTATTTTTTTTTGGGTTTTTTGAAAACGAAAATGAATTATATGACTTTCAAAAAGCAAAAAACAACAACTTATTGATCCAAACTAAGCCTTGTCTTTTTTTCTCCATATCAGCTCGAAGTGTAAGCATACAGGACTTAACGACCCTATCAGCTGGAATGAATCAGAATAAACAAAAATCATAATTTTAATAATAGTTTTAGTAATTTTGCTGTTCCCTTTTTTTGATAACCGCCTAAAGTATTAAAAATGTATGAGCATTATGGTATTCATGTCGTGTATGATGATGACTATGCTTCATGCAATGATCTGATTTTTTTACAAATTACGTATGATTAACGCGTTCAAAAGAAAATAAATTGCATATTTGTTTAGCCTTGTTTTTGTGTTCAAATCTTATGTAGTTTATTAAAAAAGTTATTTTCGACTTCCAACTTATAATTTTCACCGGTTTGAATTTCATTTATATTACTAATTAATAAAAAAAGGAATTTGTAAATCATGTTTATACCTTAGATCCTAATTTTAAGCAAGAAATGTGCTAACGTAAAAAATGACATTAACGCTTAAGTAGTATGAAAGCACAACTCTTTTGAGCAAACAACACGGATTCGCCATAAATAATGCAAATAAATGGAAAAAAGTGAGTAAAACAACAATAAAAAAATGAAACACGAAGTTTTATAATGGTTCGACCATTAATCAGACTTACATCCACTTTCAATAGACTCATCACTATATTCTCCATGCCAATTACAATAGGTTTGAGTACAAATACTTAAATAATCCTTCAAAGTCTAGAAAACAAGAGTCATATGCAAAGAGCTATCGGAGTAGATCACGATAGTCCAGTTTGGTGAAAGGTTTTTGCTGTCTCCGGGGGGATGTCGTAGTTGAGAGAGTGAATTGACTGAGTTCTGACAGGGAGAAATCAGATCATTTGCGTGTATGGGGTGTGGGGGTATTTATAGGTTTTCACGAGTGAATGAGGTTGAGTTACTTCACGAATAGGTCCATTTGAGAGTCACTAACCCTTGCCCAAAGTTTGGAATTCTACTGATAAGTGCCTGTGGATCGGTATTGATCCATAAACAATTTTGATGTCTCGTTTGCAATTTTGGTCTTCTTATGCTACATTGATGTTATATGCAAAGTTTCATGTGATTTGAACTTCATCTGTTCATACTTGCGAATAGAATCATCATTTCCATCTTCAAACAGTTTAGTCCATCGAGTATCTTGAGTTCGAAACAGCCGATTGCTATAAAATTTCGTGTGTAGGCTATTAGGAGATCTAGGATCATGATGGCAAGGTTGATGATGCATCATGACTCATCTATATGGGTCAGTGCCAATCCATAAGGTATGGATCGATATCGATGCATACACTTAACTTGTTTTAGTTTGATTTTTCTTAGGCTCCTTTCTTGCTTTCATTTAAACCTAGTGATGACTTTGAGTTGAATCGGAGATCATATCGACTTCTTATTTCCATGGATCTTCCTTTCAGGTCAAAAACAGGGTTAACATTTGACCTTTAGAGTACATTTTCGTTGTAAACAAGATGTGTCCTAGACCCATATAGCTTCGAGTTTCATAATCAGATTGACTTGAGCACAACAATTAGCATTTCTGAGGAGATTGTTGAACTATAACTTAGATTCTTGAATTACATATGCAAATTTGTTCATGAACTCTGAGTTTTGAGTTCAGACTTCACAGGATGCTTCATAAGGGGATGTTCTTGGTGTATGAGAATTTTCATGGCCAATGAGGTTGATGTGATGGATCTATATCAACCTATAGCATATGGACCTATGTCGATCAATTTACTTAGCAAATTTTTCGAGAAATTATCTTTTTATTTTTGTTTGGTCCAACCCTCTTTCTCATTTCCTTTGTTTCTCATATCCGATCCATAGCCTACTCCAGAGCTGATCCTTGCCTTTAAATCCACCATTGTCGTTTGTTCATCATCAAAGCTCAACACCGTAACCTCATACTTCCCCAACTGCTTCGTCGTAGATCGCCTAACCTGGCTCACCTTCATTCACCTTCATTCAACCATTCCAGAACCGACCCTAATATTTGTCAATCCACCCATATCCATCGTTCCTAGTCGTCGTCCGGTTTAATCCCCAGCCGACGTGAGCCACCAGCCTCCTTCTCAGCCTATGCCTTCGGTAGCTCGAGGTTTTTCCTTTTGATTTGATAAGTTAACTTCTTGAAACTTTAGGTCTGGGTTAATTGATGTTCTTGATGTTTTACGCATAGGGTTTTAACATGATTTTGGGTTTGAGTTTGATTTTGAAAGAATCTCCGATGAAGTTTAGATTTGGTTAAGGATTAAACTCTAATTTTGGACTCAAATTTGGATTTAATACGACTAAATTCAAACTTGAACAAGCACGTTTGAAAATGAACTTCGAAGCTTGAATGGACTAGGAATTTTTTTTTTTGAAATGTATATGACTATTCATAATTTATGGCTTGTGAACTTATTGCGTTGAACACATAACAACATATATGCCCTGGAATCAATCACAAAATGAACAAATGTTCTTTAATGAAGCACTAAACTCCGTAGCTTAAACCTTCACATATGAAATTTATTATAGTCTTGCATATTACATATAGTTTTGACCACGTTCGGATATCGAATGAAGTATGATTTAGTTCTAATCCAATGTTTTCTTCATGCTGCATTTGCACGTCCAATGGTCCTGGAACAAAGAGTTTTCCATGCCGTTTCAAGTAACGGATTCACTATCGATTCTTGGACCAATAACGAGTAACTCTAAATAAAAGAAGCAGCATGGATAACTTATCTGGGTTCAAATGAGCTATTTATGTAAGATGGTCTCATTTGCGAGCTTGGAGGCCCGTTGGACTCCCATCACTCAGACAAAGCAACGCACTTGTCCTCGGTTGACACTCGGAATCCATCGATCGAGACATATAGATTTTTGACTTTGTATGTGTGACGGTCGCCCCGCACCAGCCGACATTTCCCCAAAATGCGTTGTGCTAATGCCCGACTAGTACAGGGCGATCGCCAAAAAGGTTGGGTTAAAATGATGAATCACCATGAACCTGTAGTATATCTCACAGCGCATGTGATAAAATATAATAATAACATACTTGATATAAAACAGGCGAGATAGTACATAAGCTGAAAACTAAACCATAATCGTCAGAGTAGCGGAACCCAAAGTACAACTTATGATCCAAACCATTATTACAACTTCAAAATACTGTCTCTATAGAAAAAATAGAAAAGGTGCACTACTAATGCCCAAAGCAGTGACCAACAACAACACAGGGAGAATATATGTATATAGTACGTGGAAGCCTTCTGCTCGTCTCCGGACAGCTACTCGCGCATCAACACCTAACTTGCCTCTAGTATGCTCGTTTAAGAGCACCCAGAGTAATAAGAAGAGACATAAAACTCTGGTTCAGACGAAAGTTTGGTATGAGCGATAACAACAAAATGAAGCAATAACGGGTATAAATAATCATACCTGAACATGGACCTGCAACCAAAGAGTTAGCACAAAAAGATGTACAGTACTCTAAGGTAAACACTAACATAGAGTGTAAAATAGGAGTGTGTGTGTCATGGTGATAGCAAACATCAAACATATCAATCATCCTCGCATCTCTCACTCAATGTGCAAAGCATACGATATCCACTGCTTTGATCACCAAACCCATTGGGGCCATAAAGGGTCCATGCCCTCCTGGACTCCGTACAACTAATTGCAATGATCATGCCCTTCTGTTCTATAGCCAATAACCCTTTTCAGTCCATGCATCCTCTGGCTCTAGGATACGGGCCAACCAATCCATACATCCTCTGGCTCTGGTTCGTCTACATGCCTTCTCTCTCATTTGTAAACCAAAGCTATAGATATCGATAACTCCTTTGCGCATGTCTCGCAACAAAGATGTTAGGCTATCCTTTGGAATTTGGATCGGAACTCACCCTCCTTGACCGGCTCGCCATCCTAGGGCTCGCCCCCTAGGGATCGCCCTCATCCTAGGGGTCGCCCCCTAGGATCGCCCCCTCCTAGAGGTCGCACCCTTATGGATTTCCCCTAGGGGTTTCCCCCACGGGGGTCACCGCATAGGGATCGCCCCCTTCCTAGGGGTCGCCCCCTAGGGATCGCCCCCTCCTAGGGGTTGCCCCCTTAGGGATCATGATCCCCTGGTCACCCCCCTCTGCTTCGTGGCGCTCCCTCTGGTCGGTTCGTAACCCTTTCCTGGTGGCGGTTCGTGAACCTCTCCTGGTGGCGATTCGTGAGCCTGGTGGCGGTTTGTGACCCCTACCCCCTTCAGGAACCGAATTTCTGTAGTTTTTCCTACATGCTAATTTCGCCAAACGACGGCGTTTTCAACCATTCTAACCTTCTTACGACATCACAAAACATGCCAAACAGCAGTAACAACATATGGAATCAATCAAAAACATTAAACATCAATCACATGAAATATTTTAGACCAAACATATCCAAAAGCATGATTTCCCCCTTAATCCCCTTAACCATGTTTTAATTATAGGATTAACAAACTTAATCCAAATTATACCAAATTTTCACCGTAACATAAAATAATATTTTACAATTTCTACATATTTTTCCAGATTTTTATAATGTATAATTTTGCTAATTATCACTAATCACCTCTAATTAGCCGTAATTAGTGAATAAACATGTAAATCACTCACCTTAGCCATAAATGAATCTTAGATCTGAAATTATGATTGATATGGCACGAATTCCAATGTAGTGCAGCAGCCCCAACTCTAATTTGATGCTAATTTGACTTGATCTGGTGTAAATTTGGTTAATTATTGAGTAGAAAGCGATTAGAAAGAGATTAGAATGAGATTTGGAGGGTGGAGGCTATTGCTATGGTTCAAGAAATGTTTATGGTGGCTGGAAGCTGAATGGAGATGGTTCTCCAACTCATTTCAGCCCTCCCATAGCCTAATCCTGAAATGGGTTATGGAGCCTAGCCGCTAATCACCCCGTTAAGCCCAATTATGTTGTTTTTTCATCTTTCAAACCTTATTTCATCCATATCTCCCAAACGGTAAGTCAGTTTGCTTAGCGTGACCACTCTACGGAAAGGTAAACCATCATTTGAATCTAATGGAAGTAGTTTCAGGTCAAAACTCCTTACCAATCAAAAGTTATAGGCGAAACAAGATTCATTAGGGGTAAAACAGTCATTTAAAAATCGGCAAAAATCGTGAACATGGGAAATGACCCCAATAGTCATTTCCTAAAGTTACACAACCATACAACTTCGTATGAAAATAAAATAAATATTCTACGATCCTCTTATACGTAGAATGCGGGTCGTTACAGTATGTCTTCCGTTAAGCAAACACATAGGAATTGAATGCACCTGACCGTTTCTAACATACGTTTCTTTAAGTAGAATGTAAAGAAAGACTTCGTAAAACCCGACTCGCCTGCAATCTGGAAAAGGGGGTTCTTCTCACTTTGAGGCGAAATCTACTGCAGCTTTGCATTCTTCACCTATTCATATAGGAGTTTCGACCAATGTACTATCCAAGTTTCCACGATTGTAGCGGAGCTTATCAATGATGTATCTCAACCTATGCCAAGAGTTATCCCTGATCCACCTGATAGGTGCCCAACGATTGTCACCCCGCGAATGCTTCAAAGCGTGTGCTTATAGTTTAGGATCACATAAAGGGATGTATAATTACCAGCTCATGATGATTCTTCCAATAGGCCACCGTCTAATTACACTACATATCATCGCTTCATGTGTTTAAATGGCGCCCTTTCTCCATTCAATACTTTTTCGCGGACATTCCTTTACGAAAATGGGATCGTGCCTTTCTAGCTCCATCCAATGGTTATGCCGTCGTGGCGTGTCTTTATGTGTTTTTTTATGTCGACTCTTAGACGTTCACCTTCCTTCCTTGAGCCCCGATATCTTCTTTTATTCAAGCGGACGCAGTGAAATTGCGAACTTAACATGAACTTATATAACAAGTTGTCTACCTTCATGAATCAATTCTTCTACGTTCGATGTTCGTAAGAATTTAATAGGTTGTAGACTCATGGAGGAGAGTCCTTGAGTTTTAGAATTATGTCCAGCTTGGATTCGAGGCTTGAAACTCTTGTCTCACCTCGCTTTTTCTCGCATATTTTCCCACTCCCATGAGAGATGTTGTTCACCAGACTACTTTGGATACCTTTAGGGATACCTTGACTTCATACACAGAGAGAAATTTTCTGCTTCAAGGTGAGTACCTTCATAGATTCGGTTTCTCCACCTCTCAAGGTCGATGATTCGTCATTAAGTTTTAGCTCTTTTTTGTTCGACTCGTTCGATTCGAGGCACTAAAGGTGGAGCTCCCGCAGAGGGTTCAGTCAAGGGAATAACCTTTGGGTGAAAGCTTTAGTAGTTAGCTAGGTTTAAACTTAATGACCATTCGAGGACGTCTCCCATTCAGGAGGGCGAAGAAGAGGGATTTGTCTAGTGCAAGGGAAAGACCACAATTTCATTAATGCAGAAGAAGGGATATTTTAGAAAGTGATGATCTAATGACAATACTGGAGAAAGTGATTCTGGAGAGGAGTATGTAGAGTCATTAGACAAGATTCCTGGGGTTAGCCCGATTCGTTGAGAAAGAGATACTCTTAAGGCTCCAATTATAATAGTATCTGAAGATTCAAATCCTCTTGTCTCTCCGACTTCATAGGGAAGGAATGATTTTAGCGATTTAAGCGACAATGATCCTACCTGAAGCGAGATTCTTATAGAAACATTTACGCCGGTAGATCCAGACTTCGATTTCTGCCCAGGGGATATCACTTTGGGTCCCATTCAGACTCCTGACTCACAAGCAAAAGTGGTTCGTGGAGCATTGTATTTTAGACGACACATCACACACACTTAAGATCGTGGGGCATCGGGTTTTAGACGACACACCACACACACACTTAAGATCATCAGCATTCATCATACACATTTTTCCTCATGTACTTATGTCCATTTCTGAATCCAACTAGTCTTTTTGATGTTCCAGATCGCACGATGGGTCGTAACTGCTACAAAAGCTTCAAACAACAATCCTTTAAATGTTCTCAAGAGCTTAAATGTTATCTCCCTCCTCGTTTGGAGATGGATAAAGAAAGAAGAAGGCATGAAGAGAGGGAAAAGCACTAGAGTAGAGACCGAGAAAGGTGTAAGGCGGAGGAGACGTAGAGGAAAAGGGAAAGAGAGAGGGACCGTGACAGGAAGAAGGCCGCTGAAGGGGTAGAACTCAAGCATTCCAAGATGGATAAACGTTCGTCGGTGCATCGCCAAGTTTTAGCGGGCCCTAAGTCTGAATTTATGACTTCCATTGGTCCTTCTGTCTCAGTTTATACCATCATCATTGATCCTTCCCAGATATCCACATGTTTTTGGAGAGAGAGCCGTATACGCTCCCTGTTGAACCTTCAACCATACCTAAAAACATTCCTGATTGGATTATCTAGGAAGTCAGATTGGATTTTACTTTGAAATTGTCTGATAAAGATACAATCCTTAAAACATTGAAATCTAGAAAAGAGATGTAAAGAAATTGGGAGTTTGACAAAAGTTAGCTCATAAGCTAGCTATAGTGAATAAGCTCAATTATATCGAGATCCTGACCCATGATTGTGAGAGTGAAGGTCAAATAAGAGTCATTAGCGACCGTGACATCAAAACCGATCAACTTAAAAAGGAGAATGAGGCAGCTGTAGCGGCTAGGCAGAAGGTTGAGGAGAGAGTTAAAGAACTGAGCAATGCTAATTAAATGACGGAGAAATGGTTTTAACTCTAATTGGATGAGTTTCATGCTAGTGAAAAGGTTTCCGTGGATAGCCTAGAATACGAGAAGCAAATCTCAGAGTTTCATTGATCTACCGTTACTAAGCAAGCCGGATTTTAGCGAAACCAAAAATATTAGAATCTATTTGAAAATATCTTTCCAACGAATCTGAAAAATCAAAATTTCATAGCGGGAATAAAAAGTTATGTCCAGTTTAAAATTCAGAATAGTCGCTATGGAATTTTAGCCCTTAAAAATGGAAATTTTGCAAATGACCTTTGTTTTCGACGAAACCACTTTTGTTGGATCCGGGATGTCAAGTTATTGCTAGGTTTCAAAATTCATAATTTTTGAAATCAATATGTGAGCGTGGCGAAGTAAAACATGTTTTAACAGGTTCAGTCAATTTCGATCGACCAGAAAATGACCATTTTTCAAACGGTTTCAGAATTTGACGAACTTAATTTTGTTAGGACTGTATCTTCAATACGAAGCTAGAAATAATTTTTTGGGAATTTTTAGAGTCAGTATGTGGCCCCAGTAAATTGAAATGTAGGTTTAAAATTGAATATATAGATTTATATTTTAATTTCAATCAAAACCGATCGAAACAGTCGAATTGGATTACGAAACATATCCCATTGTGTTCGAAATGGGGGTAATTAGCTAGGGGTGACAGTCGTTGGGCTTGAATCGAGGTTCGAAATAAAAGTCAATTTTAGTGAGGAATGAAATATTAATAAAGTTAAATTAAAAGGGGTATAAAGGGAAAATCGTTAACCCTAGTTTCCCCATTCATTTCAGTAGCCGCCCCTTTTTAAAATTAAACCCCTCGTCGATTTCAATCCGCTGTCGACCAAATCGGAGGCGCCGCCTCGTCCATCGCCGAAGCTAGAGACCGCCACCCCCCTTCAAACCGCCGTCGCCCCAGACCGAGCTCCAGCCTCCACCGCAACCCTCCAACCCGATCCTCCGTAACCCCTCATTCGAACCCCCTACAGCTGCGAACCCTAAATCGAGACACCCTTTCACCTGCAAGCCTCGCACCCATGCAGCCAACCACCGACCTTCCCGATTACAGCGCGCCGCCCTCACCCGCTAGGCCACGTCAGTCCACTTGTGGGCCCGCCACCGACGGAAAAATCTGATTTTTAATAAGGTGAGTGTTTACAGTTTTCTATATATTGTTTTCATGCTATTGTTTTATAAAAATAAAAATAAACTAATCAGTTTTTTTATTAAACAGCAGTGTTTATTAAAGAATGGAAATTTATATATTTTTGTTTATATAAAGCTTTTATTTTATAGAAAAGTATAGATTTTTAAAAACGAAAAGTTTAGATTTTTATATAACGCAAAGTTTAGATTTTTATATATTATAAAGGTGTGATTTTTATTTATATGAACAACATATAAAGATTCCATTTTTATTTACGGAGTTAGCGATGTAAAGATAGAATTTTTAACCCTGTAAAGGTTTGATTTTTAACACTGTAAAGTTTTGATTTTTATATGAAGAAAAATATGATTTTTCTTTGTAGGGATAAAGAATAAAAATATGAACTTTGTGTATGAAGTAACAACTTAAAAATAAGATCTTTATTATAAAGAAAGCGATATAAAAATATAATTTTTATAGAAATGATATTAGAATAAAAACAGGATTTTTATTATGTTTGTAGAGAATTAAAAATAAAATCTTTGTAATGAAGTAGCGATGTTAGAAATGTGATTTTTAACAAATACCGCGTGAAACAGACCTCGTTGAAGGCACGACGAAGATTTCCTACATATGAAGAGTCGCTGCGATTGGTTTAGCTAATCTGTGAGAACTTCTCACTTTAAATTTCCTTTTCTAGTTAAAATTATATACTAGGATGCAGACGGTGCTTAGCAGCACCCGACACCCGTTGTCCATAGACCATGGACGACTTGTTTGATTTTGTTGTGTGGTGAAAACTGATTGTGATGTGGAATGAATGAAAAATATATTCATGTGTTGAAATAAATTATTTATCGTTAAAAATATAAATTTAACGTGAATGTGAATAAATAAATATTCATTTACAAATCGAACGATATGTTTATGTACACCCATTTGAAGGATATTGATTGGGACGATAAATTATACACATCGCCCAACTGCACAAATAATATTCAGTGTTTGTTGATTTGAAACCCCACACGGGTGTTGGGATGATATTTGGCGTACACTAATCCCAGTTATTTAGTTGTATGTCAGTCAATAGTTTGACAAACAGTTGTGTGGTGCACTCTGGATGATGGTTAATTATTTATCATTGCTATTATATACATGTGTTGTATATAATCCATATAATTAACATTATACGGTAATTGATTGGGTCTCATTCCAATTTAGAAAATAAATCATATTCATATGTTGAATAAACAAAATAGTCATGTGTTGACAATACTCATGTGTTGAGAATATTCATGTGCTGAAACCGTTCATGTGGTGAAAATATTCATGTATTGAATAAAATATTTATACAATAAAATATTTATACAATAAAATTCACATATTTATTGTAAGTAAGAATTAACAAATATTCATTTGTTGAATAAAATATTTATACAATAAAATTCACACTTTTATTGTAAGTAAGAATTAATAAATATTCATGTGTTGAATAAAATATATATTCATGTATTGAAGAAAATATTCACTTGTTGAATAGAATAACGAAGTTATTGAAATATATAAAGCCGTGTTGATTGGATATGCGCCATTTTAACGCGAACGATATTTATATCGACTATATTCGTTTCTATAATGGTAATAAAAAAAGAAGTGATTTCAAAATATAACGTTTTGAAAATATTATCATTTATATATTAATGATATGAAATATTCGATTTTGATTTGAAATTGAATATGAAGTTGAAATTGTTTTGAAAACGAATTTAAAATGATTTATAAAATACGTTTAGAATTGGAATCGACGGAATATATATAATATATATATATATATTATATTTTAAATTGCCTGAATAGAACGCGCCACGCCGCGGCAGTTCGCGAATTTCGACCATTGACTTCGAATTGACATTACGGGAGATCCGACCGTCGGATTCTCCTAAAATCGGATCCGTTGGGTTCGTATCGAAAAGAGCTTTCCAATGAATATTAGAAATTTGAAATCTAATGGTTGGATTTGGAATTATGTCCAAATAAAATTTGGGAAAGGTCGTTGTAAGTGCAGTTCGACAACCGTTAATGGAAATCGACTGTATGAGCCTTGATAAAATTATTAAAAATATCAATAATTTGTGTAAAATCATAATAAATGATTTAGAAAGAATTGGGGGGGGGGGGAGGAAATCCCATATTTAAAAAGGATAAGAATATATATTTATCGAAATGAACTAGTTGTGAACTAGAACTATAATCCAATGTTTTTGAATAAATAAATTGGATTTGAAGTGGTTCTAAAAATAATTTGAATTTCCAATATACGAATTGGAATGGATTTGAATCGAAATTATCTTCGGAATATTTTGATGTTGGATTTCGTGATTATACAGATATGGTTGTGGAAATTTGAAAGATATATTTATATCGTTATTTCCAATATGATATTTGTTGGTTTCAGAATTTGATATTGAATATACGCCGATATATTTCTATTCAGAGCCTTGTATTTAATATCAAATGGGATTGTGGGTTCGTCGTGAATGGTGTCTTAAATAACACTTTTCTTGAACCCAGTTTAGAAAAGAATAAATCTTTTAATTAAGATTTAGTGAAATTGTCCAGTTAATTAGTATTTAATTGGAATTGAATTTAAATTGGTTTTTGGGGTTTATCGTGAGCGGTGTTTTGAATAACACATGTTCTTTAACCCGATTAACAATGGAATGTGATTTTGGGTTTATCCTGAACCGTGTTTTAGATGACATTTGTTCTTTAACCCAGTTAAAGACAGGATATTGATTTTTGGGAAAATTAAAACTAAGTGGAGTTTTAATGAATCTTTAATTAGATTGAAGTGATCGAGAATGGAGTATCACCAGTTTTGCTCCAAAGCGATAGTTAAATCTTTAATTAGATTTGAACGTGAAACGGTAATTAATATTTACCGATAACACCGTGGTGTTAAATATGGAGTATTACCAGTTTTGCTCCATGGGATGAATAGGTTGGGATTGGGAAATAAAATAAATGATTACTTCGGTGTGGTTCGCTAATCCTGACTAGTTTGGAAAACCTTAATATGGTTTGAAATGATATCCATAGGAAGATTAAAGAATAAATTTAGAAGAATTTATCTTTGATAAAATTTAGTGTGAACCTTTCCCTAAGAATGTGAAGATTTGAATAAAAGAATATTCTGAATTGCAATGAGGCATATGTTATGTTTGTGTAACATTTGTTTATTATATACGCGGGTTATTCAGAAAGGCCGGTTTTATACCCATTCTGAATAACTGATTCGACGATAAGTCAAAGATGAAGACGATGATTGAAGACCGGAGGTCTTCACATCTTTTGGATGATTACTGATGATCTTGATTGGGCTATACACCCAAGAGGAGGGAATCAGTTGGTGATCGTCCAGACGTACTTGGAGATCGATGGATATGCGATGAATAAGGTTCCTCCGGTTTCGTTCAGACCCAGAACAAACTTGTAAATGGACTATGTGTCTGACATTGGATTTTATTCTGTGTGATTGATTTCTATTAAATATATATTTGTTTGACGGCGGAGAATTTATTCTCTTGCTTAACGCCCTTCTCTGAGACATACGAGCTCAGAGGTTATATATTGATGGATATCAATCGCATGGCATGAATTGCATGTGTGGCATCCCTAAGTGGCAAATGATCAAGGCTTCTGTTGAAAAGCAAAGTCTTGTGGTTGATGATCAAAGCACGACCTATGTGGCGCAGCTTTGTGTATAGCGTTAATTCGCGAGCCTCACACCTCAGTATGAGTCAAAAACGGGATAAGAACCCAAGGAGTGCACGACGTTTCTTTCTAGCTATGGGTGATGTAAGTGACCTTCCAGGCCAAACATATATATTATTTTTACCTGTGTGGTTGTTGGAATGCGAGGCCCCTCGGATATAGGTCCTATAGGACTGGGAAACGTGTGTTTAGGAATAATTAATCCTCAAAAGTAGGAGAGGACTGGCCTTGGAGGTTCCAAGGATCGCTGTGTGTGGTCCTAAGACATTTGCTAGAGTGTCTCGAACGGAGAGGAGCTTGCCCCTTGCCTCGACTCATGATGGAATCCAATTTCCAATACGTGATAATTCGGTTTTATTTGTAGAACCTAGTATGGTGATATAGTAGATGGTAGCTATGCCGTTTATGATTGATACTTATGATTGAAATTGTTTTGACACTATACACTTATAGTAATATCAAAATAATATGTTTTTAAACGTATCTAGCGTTATTTGGCTATTATAAGGTAAAACCCTATCCTCCGGCTTGCGTTGCATTGTGTGATGGGACCTGAGTCTTATAATAGCTTCATTTTTCTTTATTTAGCATTGCGCCGTTTGTTTTATGCACTGGTATTCTTGGGAGGAAACCCGTTCCGTGTTATACAGCGTGGTCCCTTGATTTACCTAACTTTAAAAATAAAGATTAATAACTGTTTTAGTTCTCACACCAGTCACATGACTGACCTAGAGTTTATTGTTTTAACCTAAACTCTGGTTGCCCCTATTTTCCACATGGACAGCTAGTAGTTTTGGTTTTGCATATTTATATTCACAGGATCCTGGTTTATAGCTGAAGTGATATTCGGAAAGCTCTGTATCCGCGTATTTCTTTCAGTTGTGTTATGTATTGTTTTTCCACTGCTATGTAATGTAGTTTAAATCTCTGATATTTTTCTGATGTATATTGATTCATACTCTGTGATATTCTTGTATTCTGATGGAATTTTTGTAATAAGCAATTAAATGTTCTTCTGTTTGCGTTCTGATTTGTCTTGTCCTCAAAAGCAATTCGTTCTTTCCTTTACAAGGAAGTTCGGGTCGCGACAGTTGGTATCGGAGCTTTGGTTTACAGAGCTTGAGAACAAGACACATTAGAACCAAACGAAAGAATTCATCAAAGATTGGATTAGAAATATCAAATAAGAATAACTCGTTAGAGATGGGATCAGTAGTATCCTAGAACGAGTGTGAAGAGTATATTTTTAAAATAAAATTGAAAACAAACTTTGTTTTGAAAATTTATATCTAATTGTACGTATTTGAATATTTTATTTTATATTGAATTTGGACAATCCAATATATAAATTTTTTGCATATATGCGTCATGAATGTATATTCGAAGTTTTAATATACTGAATAGACATAGAATCACACTCTAGTCGCCCGAAGATGATACTGATGATTGAGATCTCATCATCAGTGTTTATGTTCGAGTTTCGAAAAGTGAGATATCTATATATTTCCATCAGACTGGTGTGAGAACCAAAACTAGATAGGGCTTATTGTTGTGATTTGGCATCAAAAACATGATTTTCTGTATATATACCAAAATTATGTGTTTAAAACGTTAATTCACTAATTGATTGCTGGTTGTGTTGTTTGATTGTTGGTTTGATTAATTAAAAATTTGAACCATTATGCCAAATTGAACCGAATATTGAACTGTATTGAAAAATGATTACAATTGCATGCATATACATGTATATCTATTGAACAGGTCATAGCAAGGAAGCTAGAGAAGAGGAATAAAATTGTTTGCCGACAAATAGGTACATGTTTATTGTATTTCTTAGGGTTTTATGATTTTATGAGCCGATTTGCTAGCCTCTTGGCTTTTTCTTTTTCTTTTGGATTGGTGAGGGCCCTGGGAGGCTATTTGAAATATCCCGAAGCTCCCGGTGCAGGGGAGGTTATGGCGAAATTTTTCGAAAATTTAGGGTGTTTGCCAAATTTTTGAAAAATTTGAAAAGTTCTTAGAAACTAAAAAGTTGAAGAACTTAAGCCGTAAAGAAAATAATGGAAGTTGAGTTGATTATTAAACAACTTTCAGCTTCGTTCCTTTTCGAGGATGAAAAGATTTTAAGTGGGGGAGATTGCAACAACCCGGAAAATCCAAGCCAATTTAAAAATTTTATTTTGGAAATTTTAATGAATGTTGAATATTTAAAATGAATTATTTTAAATAATAGCGACGAGAAATTTATTTTGAATAGAATTAGAACGTATATATTTATTTGAATCATCGTTAGAATATAAATATTTATTTTTAATTATTAAAGGAATTGAAAATGGCGCGATAGTTTGAAAATTCGATTTCGAATTTCAAATGAATGTACAGGATTCAAAATAAACTGGATTTTAGCGAAACCAAAAATATTATAATATATTTGAAAATATATTTCCAAAGAATCCAAAAAATCAAAATTTCATAGCGGGAATAAAAAGTTACTTCCAGTTTAAAATTCAAAATAGTCGCTATCGAATTTTGGCCCTTAAAAATGGAAATTTTGCAAACGACCTTCGTTTTCGACGGAACCACTTTTGTTGGATCCAGGATGTCAAGTTATTGCTAGATTTCAAAATTCATAATTTTTGAAATCAATATGTGAGTATGGCAAAGTAAAACGTGTTTTAACAGTTTTAGTCAATTTCGATCGACTAGAAAATGACCATTTTTCAAACGGTCTCAGAATTTAATGAAATTAGTTTTGTTAGGACCGTATGATCAATACGAAGCTAAAATTAATTTTTTGGGAATTTTTAGAGTCAGTATGTGGCCCCAGTAAATTGAAATGTAGGTTTAAAATTGAATATATGGGTTTATATTTTAATTTCAATCAAAACTGATCGAAATAGTCGAATTGGGTTATGAAACATATCCAATTGTGTTCAGAATGGGGGTAATTAGCTAGGGGCGACAGTCATTGGGCTTGAATCGAGGTTCAAAATAAAAGTCAATTTTAGTGAGGAATTAAATATTAATAAAATTAAATTAAAAGAGGTATAAAGGGAAAATCGTTAACCCTAGTTTCCCCGTTCATTTCAGTAGCCGCCCCTTTTTAAAATTAAACCCCTCGTCGATTTCACTCCGCTCTCGACCAAATCGGAGATGCCGCCTCGTCCATCGCCGGAGTTGGAGACCGCCACCCCCCCTTCAATCCGCCGTCGCCCCAGACCGAGCTCCGGCCTCCACCGCAGCCCTCAACCCGATCCTCCGTAACCCCTCGTTCGAACCCCCTACATCCGCGAACCCTAAATCGAGACACCCCTTCACCTGCGAGCCTCGCACCCATGCAGCCAACCACCGACCTCCCCGACTGCAGCGCACCGCCCTCACCCACCAGGCCACGTCAGTCCACTTTTGGGCCCTCCACCGACGGAAAAAATCCGATTTTTAATAAGGTGAGTGTTTATAGTTTCCTATATATTGTTTTCATGCTATTGTTTTATAAAAATAAAAATAAACTAATCAGATTTTTATTAAACAACAGTGTTTATTAAAGAATGGAAATTTATATATTTTTGTTTATATAAAGCTTTTATTTTATAGAAAAGTATAGATTTTTAATAACGAAAAGTATAGATTTTTATATAATGCAAAGTTTAGATTTTTATATATTATAAAGGTGTGATTTTTATTTATATGAACAACATATAAAGATTCCAATTTTATTTACGGAGTTAGCGATGTAAAGATAGAATTTTTAACCCTGTTAAGGTTTGATTTTTAACACTGTAAAGCTTTGATTTATATATGAAGAAAAATATGATTTTTCTTTGTAGGGATAAAGAATAAAAATATGAACTTTGTGTATGAAGTAGCAACTTAAAAATAAGATCTTTATTACAAAGAAAGCGATATAAAAATATAATTTATATAGAAATGATATTAGAATAAAAATAAGATTTTTATTATGTTTGTAGCGAATTAAAAATATAATCTTTATAATGAAGTAGCGATGTTAAAAATGTGATTTTTAACAAATACCGTGTGAAACAGACCTCGTTGAAGGCACGACGAAGATTTCCTACATATGAAGAGTCGCGGCGATTGATTTAGCTAATCTGTGATAACTTCTCACTTAAATTTCCTTTTCTAGTTAAAATTATATACTAGGATACAGATAGTGCTTAGCAGCACCCAACACTCGTTGTCCACAGACCATGAACGACTTGTTTGATTTTGTTATGTGGTGAAAATTGATTGTGATGTGGAACAAATGAAAAATATATTCATGTGTTGAAATAAATTATTTATCGTTAAAAATATAAATTTAACGTGAATGTGAATAAATAAATATTCATTTACAAATCGAACGATTTGTTTATGTACACCCATTTGAAGGATATTGATTGGGACGATAAATTATACATATCGCCCAACTGCACAAATAATATTCAGTGTTTGTTAATTTGAAACCCCACAAGGGTGTTGGAATGATATTTGGCGTACACTAATCCCAAATATTTAGTTGTATGTCAATCGATAGGTTGACAAACAATTGTGTGGTGCACTCTGGATGATGGTTGATTATTTATCATTGCTATTTTATACATGTGTTGTATAGAATCCATATAATTAACATTACATGGTAATTGATTGGGTCTTATTCCAATTTAGAAAATAAATCATATTCCTATGTTGAATAAACAAAATAGTCATGTGTTGACAATACTCATGTGTTAAGAATATTCATGTGTTGAAAATATTCATGTGTTGAATAAAATATTTATACAAAGTAAGAATTAATAAATATTCATGTGTTGAATAAAATATTTATACAATAAAATTCACATTTTTATTTTTAGTAAGAATTAATAAATATTCATGTGTTGAATAAAATATATATTCATGTGTTGAAGAAAATACTCACTTGTTGAATAGAATAACGAAGTTATTGAAATATATAAAGCCGTATTGATTGGATATGCGCCATTTTGATGCGAACGATATTTATATCGACTATATTCGTTTTTATAATGGATATAAAAAGAAGAAGTGATTTCAAAATATAACGTTTTGAAAATATTGTCATTTATATATTAATGATATGAAATATTCAATTTTGATTTGAAATTGTTTTGAAAACGAATTTAAAACTATTTATAAAATACGTTTAGAATTGGAATCGATGGAATATATATATTATATATATTAAATGGCCTGAATAGAACCCGCCGCGCCGCGGCAGTTCGCGAATTTCGACCATTGGCTTCAAATTGACGTTAAAGGAGATCCAACTGTCGGATTCTCCTGAAACCAGAACCGTTGGGTTCGTATCGAAAAGAGCTTTCCAATGAATATTAGAAATTTGAAATCTAATGGTTGGATTTGGAATTATGTCCAAATCAAATTTGGGAAAGGTCGCTGCAAGTGCAGTTCGACGACCGTTATTGGAAATCGACTGTACGAGCCTTGATAAAATTATTAAAAATATCAATAATTTGTGTAAAATCATAATAAATGATTTAGAAAGAATTGGTGGGGGGAATCCCATACTTAAAAAGGATAAAAATATATTTTTATCAAAATGAACTAGTTATGAACTAGAATTATAATCCAATGTTTTTGAATAAATAAATTCGTTTTGAAGTGGTTTTAAAAATAATTATAATTTCCAATATACGAATTGGAATGAATTTGAATCAAAATTATCTTCGGAATATTTCGATGTTGTGATTATACAGATATGGTTGTGGAAATTTGAAAGATATGTTTATATCGTTATTTCCAATACGATATTTGTTGGTTTCAGAATTTGTTATTGAATATAAGCCGATATATTTTCTATTCAGAGCCATTGTGGGTTCGTCGTGAATGGTGTCTTAAATAACACTGTTCTTGAACCCAGTTTTGAAAAGAATAAATATTTTATTTAAGATTTAGTGAAATTGTCCAGTTAATTAGTATTTAAGTGGAATTGAATTTAAATTGGTTTTTGGGGTTTATCGTGAGCGGTGTTTTGAATAACACATGTTCTTTAACCCGATTAACAATGGAATGTGATTTTGGGTTTATCGTAAACCGTGTTTTTAGATTACATTGGTTCTTTAACCCAGTTAAAGACAGGATATTGATGTTTAGGAAAATTAAAACTAAGTGGAGTTTTAATGAATCTTTAATTAGATTGAAGTGATCGAGAATGGAGTATCACCAGTTTTGCTCCAAAGCGATAGTTAAATCTTTAATTAGATTTGAACGTGAAATGGTAATTAATATTTACCGATAACACCGTGGTGTTAGATATGGAGTATTACCAGTTTTGCTCCATGGGGATAAATAGGATGGGATTGGGAAATAAAATAAATGATTACTTCGGTGTGGTTCGCTAATCCCGACTAGTTTGAAAAACCTTAACATGGTTTGAAATGATATCCAAAGGAAGATTAAAAAATAAATTTAGAAGAATTTATCTTTGATAAAATTAATGGGAACCTTTCCCTAAGAATGTGAAAATTTGAATGAAAGAATATTCTGAATTGGAATGAGGCGTATGTTGTGTTTGTGTAACATTAGTTTATTATATACGCGGGTTATTCGGAAAGGCCGGGTTTATTCCTGTTCTGAATAACTGATTCGACGATAAGTCGAAGATGAAGACGATGGTTGAAGACCGGAGGTCTTCACATCGTTTGGATGATTACTGATGATCTTGATTGGGCTGTACACCCAAGAGGAGGGAATCAGTTGGTGGCAGATGATCAGGGCTTCTGTTGAAAAGCAAAGTCTTGTGGTTGATGATCAAAGCACGGCCTATGTGGTGCAGCTTTGTGTATAGCGTTAATTCGCGAGTCTCACACCTCGGTATGAGTCAAAAATGGGATAAGGACCCAAGGAGTGCACGATGTTTCTTTCTAGCTATGGGTGATGTCAGTGATCTACCATCCCTGACATATATATTATTTTTACCTGTGTGGTTGTTGGAATGCGAGGCGCCTCGAATATAGGTCCTATAGGACTGGGAAACGTGTGTTCAGGAATAATTATCCTCAAAAGTAGGAGAGGACCGGCCTTGGAGGTTCCAAGGATCGCTGTGTGTGGTCCTGAGACATTTGCTAGAGTGCCTCGAACGGAGAGGAGCTTGCCCCTTGCCTCGACTCATGAAGGAATCTAATTTCCAATACGTGATAATTCAGTTTTATTTGTAGAACCTAGTATGGCGACATAGTAGATGGTAGCTATGTCGTCTATGATTGATACTTATGATTGAAATTGTTTTGACACTATACATTTATAGTAATATCAAAATAATCTGTTTTTAAACGTATCAAGCATTATTTGGCTATTATAAGGTAAAACCCTATCCCCCGGCTTGTGTTGCATTGTCTAATGGGACCTGGGTCTTATAATAGCTTCATTTTTCTTTATTTAGCATTGCGCTGTTTGTTTTATGCACTGGTATTCTTGGGAGGAAACCCGTTCCGTGTTATACGGCGTGGTCCCTTGATTTACCTAACTTTAAAAATAAAGAATAATAACTGTTTTAGTTCTCACACCGGTCACATGACTGACCTGGAGTTTATTGTTTTGACCTAAACTCTAGGTGCCCCTATTTTCCACATGGGCAGCTAGTAGTTTTGGTTTTGCAGATTATATTCACAGGATCCTGGTTTATAGCTGAAGTGATAATCAGAAAGCTCTGTATCCGCGTATTTCTTTCAGTTGTGCTTTGTATTGTTTTTCCGCTGCTATGTAATATAATTTAAATCTCTGATATTTTTCTGTTGTATATTGATTCATACTCTGTGGTATTCTTGTATTCTGATGGAATTGTTGTAATAAGCAATGAAATGTTCTTCTGGTTGCGTTCCGATTTGTCTTGTCCTCAAAAGAAAATCGTTCTTTCCTTTATGGGGAAGTTTAGGTCGCGACAAAGGCATTGGAGCGAGAGCATCAAGGAGGAAACGGGTAAACCAACACCTATTAAGATAACCCCAAAAGGCCAGAATAAGGGGCAAATTTCTCATTTGTCCCAAAAACTTTAAGTTGTAAACCCTAATCTCAAAATCAATTTGGGGATTTCGAGAGTTGTAATACATGAATTAGAGATTTATTTCATCTAATCAAGGTAATTCAAAGGTAATCAACAATTATAATATTATTTTACTATTACGTCATAAACTTTGTAAGTTCAGGACCGAAGAGGTCTAACCTATCAACCTGCTTTCGACATAGCTAAAAGGGTTGATCGAGTCATAAAGGAGAGTAAGATAAACTGAAACCCATGAAAAAGATCCCAACATGTAACTTACTTGTCCTTGACCTAATCGAAGGTTACCAAAGATGCTTAAAAGCCATAAGTCTACTTGAAAGCTTCATAATAGCTGTAAAAGGATTGATATGCCAATCTGAAAGGATTCTTTCTACAAAAGGTGATCACCCGATAACCATAGTTTATCCTAAAGTAATCCACCTATACCTCTGAAGGACTAAGTTGCTAATTCAAAAGGGAATTTATGATATCAATAACTCCTTAAGAGATCCCTACATGAGTGGATACCTAGCCCATCAATTCGAATGCCTTCAACTTATAACTTTAAGGGAACTCACTCATATAGTCGGAAGGATCCACCTAACAGCATACCAATATTAAACGTATATTAACTCACTCAGTAGCCCCTCAATCGAGAGATCAAGTTATTCCACATTTACAAAAGGATCACATAGAAACCTATAGAATTCAACCGAATGTCTCTAACATATCAAAACTAGGTCTAGCCAAGAGGAAACAGGAACTTTTGGACCTTATTAAGTTTTGCAACACTCTATGCCAATAAGGTTTAGTCAATCCAGATGAAAATATTCAAAATTGAATGGAATTCAAGTCCAGGATTCAAGCATCTAACCACATGTCTTTATATTCAACAAGAATAAATTTCCGAAAGGCACTAGAGCTATTTAAATAAGGTATATTCAAATGGCTATCCTAGTTTTCCACTGAACTGAAATGCACAATTTAAGAAAATCTTACTCAAATAAAGACTATATAATGAATTATCTTCTTTAGGGTGTTGACCACTTTTTTGCTTAACATTTTTGGTGCTGGAAGGAGGGCATGACCTGCAAAACCCATTAAACTTCCTACACTCTATTGACTTTAATTGGATTAAAAGTAAAAGTTGCTTTCGATTGAGATGAATATGTATTACAATTCAAAAGGAAGTTCTTATGACTCGAGAAAGGTTTCTCATAATTCAAGAAGGATTACTTATGGTATAGGGAGAAGTTCTCGGAACTCAAAAAGAACTAGCTATTATTTAAGGAATATTATTATGAGTTAAAAGGAGCTTTAGAAAGATTTGCTTATAGACAAAGGAAAATATCTCCATGATTTCGACAACAACCTTATGTGAGAAAAAGATCACGCCAAGTTTATAATGGTGAGAAACTAGAGTCTCTTATATAACAAACTAATGAAAAAAAAGATCAACTATAATCCAACGATAGTCAGATAAGGGAGAAAAGCCAATTCAATATGATCATGGATCTTCTGAGCCACTTGCATTGGAACAAACTTGTATGGATCTGAAACTTTATGAGGAGAAAATACTAAGGTTGAAGGCATTGAATAATATTAATAAGAAAAAGATTGAAGTTTATGATCCTGGTAATTAGAGTATTAATACATTTCATATTGGATTAACCCCTTCTTTGCCTTCGAGCAAACTATAATAAAGGATAACATCGTGTTTTCCCAAATGAGAAAAGCCATTCAAGATCGTTCCAGAAAAAATATTTGAAAGGAAAATGGTGGAAAACTATAATGATTTCTCTCAGAGAAAGAAATTAATAACAATTAAATAATTATTATCCTATGACCACCAAAGTATTCTGAAAAAGAAAATGATAGTCGAAGGTAAAGATTTATCATCTTACGCACCTAGAGGGATTTAAAAAGGAAAGTGGTTGATGAAAACAAAGTTCTAATATAAAAAGTTCTAAGAAATAAAGGATCAACCTTCCGAAAGGAAATTTCAAGTCTAGATTGCCAAAAGATTGGGACTGCAACTTAATTACAACTGAGAATATCTACTTATTAACCAAAGGAGAACTTGACTACTGTCCTTCAAAGAAGGAAGTTCCAAAATATGAATGAAATCAAGGATGATTATACTGTCATTACCATTTGATAGTAATCAAAAAACTAATCATTGTGAAGTTCTAGAAGGAATAATCGTAAACCTATTTAGATGAGGGAAGTTAAACAGATTTGTAAAAGAATGATTGAATGGCTTCAATAAAACTCCACTTTGAGTAAGAGATGCCGCTTGGATCAATAAGTAAAGAAAATTTTCATTATGAGTAAATGAGATAACTTCATATCTATGACATGGTTGGGAGTGAAATGCTCCTTTATTTTGGATAACCTAATATGGTTGGTGGCCTAAAAAGATCGAAACCCTTGATCCCGCCAAGATGGTCTGGTCGCGATGCCTCTTGGAGGGATGAAGGGTAACCATCAGTCCTGCCAATAAGGCTTGGCCGACGCATCCACAAGTCCATGAATCAATCAAGGGTGCCTATGGAGGAGGGGTGGGTAAGCCTTTGGTCCTACCACGAAGTGTTCTG
This sequence comes from Allium sativum, assembly GCA_030737875.1. NCBI lineage: Eukaryota > Viridiplantae > Streptophyta > Magnoliopsida > Asparagales > Amaryllidaceae > Allium > Allium sativum. Next base: position 748,324,015 of record CM060920.1, on the reverse strand, counting down.
GCCAAGGCTCTAAAAAATTAAGCATGCTCTGCCTCTTTTCTTTTCGCAAGAAGCTTTGCTTTCGCTAAGCACGCCATGCCTCTGCTCTAAAGATGAGCATGCTCTGTCTCTGCTTACGCCTCATCCCACAGAAGAGAACGAAAGATCTAAAGGAGAGAACTTAAAGCATGTCCTGCCTCTGTTTGAAAGAAGAGCATGCCCTATCTCTATTTTAAGGAAAACTAAATTTTAAATACAAGAAAGGGGTTCTGAGACTTCTATTTTAGATATCAGATAAAGATTCTGGTCTTCTATTATTTCCAAAAGTGAATTTCTAGACTTCTAAATTTTAATATCTGATTCTAGGTTTCAGGCCTTCTATTTATACCGAAAAGAGATTTTGGATCCGTTTTCGAAAGTGGATTTCTGGACTTCTAAGTTTATGAAACCCAAATCTGGGTTTTTGGTCATTGTGATGGCCCGGCCCGCATCAGCCGGCATTTCCTCCGAAAGTGCGTTGTACACATGCCCGACTAGCACGGAACGGTCGCCAAAGAAAGGAAAGAAGAGAGTGAACTAATCGAAAACCTGTTGAATGTCTCACAGCGCATGGGATAAAATATAATAACAACATACTTGACATAAAACAGGCGAGACAGTGCATAAGCTGAAAACTAAACATCATAGCAGCGGAAAATCCAAATACAGCTTATGTTCCACATCATTATTATTACAACTTTAAAATTGTATCTAAAGTAAAAGAAAGGAAGGGTGCACTACTAATGCCCAAAGTAGTGACCAGCAGCGACACAGGGAGAACATCTATATATATCATACGTGGAAGACTCCTGCCCGTCTCCGGTACAGCTACTCATGCATCACCGGCTAAACTGTCTCTAGTCTGCTCGTGAGAGCACCCAGAGTAATAAGAAGAGACATAAAACTCTGGGTTAGACAAAAAGTCTGTTATGAGCGATAAGCAGCTAAACAGAACAATAACAGGTATACTAAACCATATCTGAACCTGGACCTGCAACCAATGATTTAGCACTACATACCGTACAATACTCTAAGGTGCCACTGAACAGATGGTGTAAATATAACGGGGGGTAGGGTGTGCATGTCATAATGGTGGCAAACAAATCAAACATAGCAACCATCCTCACATCTCTCACTCAGTGCGTAAAGCATACGATGTCCACCACTGTCAATCACTAGACACATCGAAGTAGTGACGGAGTTCGACTTGTACAACTACTGCTACTACCAAGCTTGCCCCATGGAGTCATGACCAAATCTTTACAAATTACCCCCACTTCATTAGTCTATAGCTCTTTAGTCATACCTAGGCCACTGTGGCCCTGAATCCGTTCACGTACCCCTACACATAATGATCCAAAGTTACAGACATCGACAACCCTTTAGCACACGTCCTGCAGCAAAGTCCAATCATGAAGTTAACTCGTTGGTTCCCAACTGGATCCTGAGTACCAACTTCCCACTTGGACTACCTTTGCATCTCGTGTTTTGGTCGAATTTGAGTTGGTCTCCAAAAGAGTCATCGAGTAGAAGTAGCTTAAGTCTGGTTCAGTTCGGCTATACATCATCTTCAGATTTCTCGTTCGGTTTGGTTCGGGTGTCATCCCCCAACTCGGTTCGGTTCGGGTGCTTCTGCTTAGATATGGTTCGGTCCTCTATCCCTCTAGTTAGTCTGATCCGATCCCATGCCCTCCTGTCATTCCGATTTGATCTCACTTTCTAGCTCTAATCCGATCTGATCCCCACACCAAGCTTTAGCCCGATCCCAACTCCAACACGATCCCAATGGCCTGCCTTTTCACCATGCTTTATCTTGTGCTAAGTTCCAGTTTGGTTCGGTGTTCCCTTGCCCAGTCCACTATCCGACCCGAGCCCTTTCAATCGATCCGATCCGAAACCCTACACAATTTTCCTATGACTTTTTCAGCGACTGTTTTATGCCATACGACGGTGTTTTCAACCATTCTAACTTTTCTAAGCAATCATAAAGCATACCATATAGTCATAGCAACATAGAGAATCAACCATAAACATCAAATAACAATATGATATGTTAAAATGGATCAAACATACCCAAAAAGCATGATTTTCCCCTTAATCCCCTTAATCATGGTTTAACAATATGATTAGCAAAACATGTCCAAATCAACCCAATTTTTTTATCAGAACCCTAAAATAATATTTTAGAATTTTACAAATCTTTCCAGATTTTTCTGAGCCTTAATTTCGCTAATTATCACTAATCACCCCTAATTAACCGTAATTAGTGTAAAAAGATGCTAATCACTCACCTTTGCCACAAATAAAACTTAGATCTGAAATGAATCTCTATTTGGCACGAATACTGATGTCTAACAGCAGCTCTAACCTTGCTTTGGTGCTATTCCTCCTTAATTTGATGTTGAATAGGCTAATCTTCAATTAGAAAGTGATTTCGGGATGTTTTAGATGTTGGAGGCCATTACTAGGGTTCCTAGAATGAAAGTGGCGGCTAGAAAATGAAGTAAAATTCGGTTTCTAAACCCTAGCAGCCCCCTTATACTCTTAATCCCGAAATTCCCCTTTGGGCCTAGCTGTTAATCACCCGGTTAAGCCCAATTAAGTTGTTTTTCACCATCTGAAACTTGTTTCAGCCATATCTCCCAAACGGTGAGTCCGTTTGGCTAATGTGACCACTCTACGAATTGTAAACCATCATCTGGATCCAATGGAATGGTTTCAGGTCAAAATTCCTTTCCAGTCAAAAGTTATGGTCAAAAAATGATCAGCTAGAGGCAAAATAGTCATTTAAAAATCAGCAAAAATCATGAACATGGGAAATGACTCCAATAGTCGTCCCCCAAAGTTACCTGACCATACGATTTCGTATGTGAAATAAATAAATATTCTACGATCCTGCGATGAGTAGAATGCGGGTCGTTACACTCTCCCCCCTTAAGAAAATTCGTCCTCGAAATTCCTTAACCCAAAACATACAAAGGACCCCGCATGCCTACCAGCTATATACAACAGTCAATCATGCAAAACAAATAAAACAAACCTGTCCTAGCATGCGGAAAAACTAAATCGAAACTGAAATCTTACCAGGCGAAGAGTTCTGGATAGGTCTTCCTAATGCTCTCCTCTGTCTCCCAAGTACAGTCATTCTCATCCTCGCCCCACTGAACTTTGACTAATTTCACCGCCTTCCTTCGAAGTTGCTTCGTATCGTTCTCAACAACACGCATAGGCTTGCGGTTCCCAACCGCCTCGGTTTCAACCTCGATATCATCCAACTGATCAGGTGAAACAATCACATCTAGGTCGTGTACGCACTTACTTAACTGAGAAACATGAAATACGTTGTGAACTCCTGCCATCTTCTCTCATAATTCAACTTTGTATGCCAAATTCCCAATTTGCTCAAGAAATGGGAATGGACCAACAAATCTTGGTGCTAACTTGCCTCTCCTACCAACTCGTATCACGCTCTTCAATGGAGAAATCTTGACAAACACCAAGTCGCCAATGGAGAACTTTAATTCTCTTCTCCTCTGATCAGCATAACTTTTCTGCCTATCTTGGGCAACCTTCCTTCGCTGTTGGATAACCTTGATCTTGTATGATGTTTCTCTTATTACTTCTGGTCCAAGCACATATTTCTCACCTGTCTCTAACCAACATGATGGTGAGTTGCACAGTCTTCCGTACAAAACTTCAAATGGAGCCATACCAATATTGGATTGATAACTATTATTATATGCAAACTCTACTAGATGCAAATGGTCATCCCATGATCCACAAAAATCCAATACACAGGCTCTCAGGAGGTCCTCTAATATACGATTCACCCTCTCTGTTTGACCATCGGTTTGAGGATGATACGCAGTACTGAGATGCAGTTCTGATCCTAACGCCTCTTGTAAGCTCTTCCAAAATCCACTAGTGAACAATGGATCTCGGTCACTCACAATGCCTTTGGGTATTCCATGAAATCTCACTACCCACTTTATATACAGTTCCGCTAACTTAGCTGTCGTCCTGTTTGACTCGACGGGTATAAACCTTGCACTCTTAGTCAATCGGTCCACAATCACCCAAATGCTATCATGGCCCGGTCTAGTCCTTGGTAACCCATCAATGAAATCCATTGACACTTGTTCCCATTTCCATTCTGGAATTTCTAATGGTTGCAACAACCAACTAGGCTTCTTTTGCTCAGCTTTAACTAGCTGGCAATTCATGCATTTGGATATAAACATCCCAACGTCTCTTTTCATCCCATCCCAGTAGTAGGTTTGCTTCATGTCTCGATACATCTTGTTACCACCAGGGTGTATAGTCAGTTTTGAGTGATGACATTCTCTTAGCACTTCATCTCTCAATCCATTAACATTGGGTACAACTAGTCTTCCATTCTTCCTAAGCCATCCATCTCGATCAAGCCCATACTTGCTCATCTCTTCGTCGATTCTCATCTCTAACTTTGAGATGATTTTCAATAGGTTAGGATCGTCCCTCTGCTTGGAACCAATCCGCTCAATCAAAGAGCTTCTGATCGTCAAACTTGCTAAAATTTCCGGATCCAATTCGCACTTTGGTCTGAAATCATACCCAGCGATGTACTCCAGCTGCTTCCATTCTAAAAACATAGCCCCTAAACTGGCATGTCTTCTACTCAATGCATCAGCCACTGCATTGCCCTTTCCTGGTGTATATGCGATGTTGAAATCATAGGAAGCTAAGAATTCTAACCATCTTTGATGTCGGAGATTTAGATTCTTCTGAGAGAAGAGATACTTTAACGATTTATGATCGGTAAACAACTCAAATCTTTCTCCCAAGAGATAATGTCTCCACATCTTGAATGCAAACACGATCGCTGCCAATTCCGAATCATGGGTAGGGTATCTTTTCTCATGCGGTTTCAGTTGCCGACTTGCATAAGCTACAACCCTACCTCCTTGCATCAATACAACACCTAGCCCGGTACCACATGCATCCGTATATACTGTCATCTCTTCATTCCCCTTAGGAACGACTAACACTGGTGCACATGTCAACTTTTCCTTTAGACTCTTGAATGCATTCTCGCACTTTTCATCCCAGACGAAAGCTTGATTGTTCTTGGTCAACTGAGTCAACGGTGCTGCTATCTTGGAAAAGTCTTAGATAAACTTACGATAATATCCAGCTAACCCCAAGAAACTTCTTATGCCTGTCGCATTCTTGGGCATAGACCAATCTTGTACCGTAGCCACCTTCGCAAGGTCCACGGCGATACCATTTTTTGAAACAACATGGCCCAAGAATCTCACTTCCCTCCTCCAGAAGTGACACTTAGAAAACTTTGCTTTCAGTTGGTGTTTTCTCAACACCTCCATCACTATCCTTAAATGTTCCTTGTGTTCTTCCTCTGTCCTCGAATAAACAAGTATATCATCCACGAACACAAGAACAAACTTATTCATCTGATTTCTGAATACTCTATTCATAAGATCCACAAAATATGCTGGTGCATTGGTCAACCCAAATGGCATGACCAACCATTCATAAAATCCAGACGGCGTCCGAAATGTCGTTTTAGCTATACTCTCAGCTTCCACCCTAAGCTGATGAAAACCTGTCGCGAGATCCAACTGGGAAAATACTCTCGCGCCACTCAACTGATCAAACAAATCATTTATCCGCGGTAGAGGATACTTATTCTTCCTCGTCACTTTATTCAGTTCGCGGTAGTCCACACACAATCGAAGGGAACCATCCGCCTTGGTAGCAAACACAACTGGTGCTCCCCATTCAGAAACACTCCTTCTGATAAATCCCTTCTTCAAAAGATCGCTGACTTTCACCTCGAGCTCTCGCTGCTCCCTTGGTGTCATACGACGAAGTGACATCACTATAGGTCTGGCATCTTTCACTAAATCAATACGGAACTCAATCTCTCAGTGTGGTGGAAGCCCGGTCATTTCCTCGAAGACGTCCGGATACTGGCCAACCACGGGCAAACCTGACAACTCACTATGCGGGATGTTGAGGGAATTTAGAAAACTAGCCATTACCCCATCACTAGGTAGACCACTAAACACTACCCTCTGCCCATCATCCTCTCTAGCTATCACCAAAAAGCCCTTACAGTCTACCACCACCCCGTATCTTTGGAGCCAATCGACTCCCAAAATAATGTCAAACCCAGTAAAGCCCAAAACAAAGCAATCACAAACAAACATGCATCCATGACTCGATAAGACCACATTACGACAAATCATGTTAAGGTTAGTCGAACCACCAATCGGGTTTTTCACTACCAAAAGGTCTATCGACAATCTCGGGCTCCAATCCCGACCTATCTACCAGGTCACTAGATATGAAAGAACTGAAAGCTCTGGTATCAAACAAAACTCTAACAGGAACATCATAAACATAAAGCATACCTTAATAACGACATTCTTTCCCTTCTTCGCCGCAGTTGGGGCATTCGACGAAGAAGTAATAGCATTAAGGGCATATGCTTTCACCATCTGCTTTTCTTTAGGGGGTTGCGGACACTTGTCCTTGTGATGTCCCACTTGGCCACAGTTGAAGCACTTCCTATCCGCTGGCTTGGCCCGACAATTACTAGCATAATGGCCCTTCTTACCACAGCTGAAGCACTCAACATCTTTCTTATTCTTTTTCTGGCCATCCTTGTTCTGGTTCTGCTTCCTCTTATTTTGAGAACCACTCTTGCCTCCACCACTTGCTTGCGACTTTGGCTCCTCTACAGATGCAACCTCAGTCTTCGACTTAGGGTAAAGACTCTCTGACCTCAATGCTTTCCCCATAATCGATTCAAACATCTCATCGATGCGGTTAATAAGCCTTTCCCCCAAGTACTGATCCAAGCCAGTTATGAACTTCTCGTTCTTCTTCTCGGCAGTAGGGATAACCCATATTTCGACAAAGTGTCGAATTCGGCAATATACTCCGAGAGCTCTGCCATTCTGCTTGAGTTCCAAGTATTTCTTAAACAACACTGACTTCTGAGCAGCTGGAATGAACTTATCGCTAAAGCGAAACTTAAACCGATCCCAAGTAATCTGATCCTCGGGAGTAGCTGCTTTATAGCATTCCACCAATTCATTGCTCGTCCTTGCAGCTGACGGGATGCTAGCTTTCTTTTCATCGCATCCTCGATACCCAAGTCTTCGAAGATACGCTCGCAGCTATCCAACCAATCCCGAACATCCGTAGCCGACTCCGTTCCGTGGAACGGCTTCCCACCAAGACTAGTATAATCCTTGTTCAGCTTGGCAAAATCGGCCCTATGCGCCTGCACTATTGGATCACCTCCATTGCCAGCATTGGGAGCTGCCCTCTGCACATCCCTAAGCATCTCCCTCATAAGGTCAGTAAACGTTGTCCTCATCTTAGCAGCATTCCCATTATTGGCTCCTCTACCGGTACCCCTTGCGTATCGGCTCATCGTTCAATCTGTAAAGAGAAAACGATTAACCATCTCCATAGTGATGCCAGTGCAGTGCGACTTCATCCTTAACTATACTAATAGTGTGTATATATATATAGCTTTTGAAAACCAAAATAATCAAAAATACGCGCTCTCATATAATATACGTATTACCTCCTTCTGGTGTCTTTCCCTAGGTTAACTACGCAACCTAGAGCTCTAATACCAAGTGTGATGGCCCACCCCGCATCAGCCAGCATTTCCTCCGAAAGTGCGCTGTACACATGCCCGACTAGCACGGAACGGTCGCCAAAGAAAGAAAAGAAGAGAGTTAACTAATCGAAAACCTGTAGAATGTCTCACAACGCATGGGATAAAATATAATAACAACATACTTGACATAAAACAGGCGAGACAGTGCATAAGCTGAAAACTAAACATCATAGCAGCGGAAATTCCAAATACAACTTATGTTCCACATCATTATTATTACAACTTTAAATCTGTCTCTAAAGTAAAAGAAAGGAAGGGTGCACTACTAATGCCCAAAGTAGTGACCAGCAACGACACAGGGAGAATATCTAAACATATCATACGTGAAAACCTCCTGCTCGTCTCCGGTACAGCTACTCGTGCATCACCGGCTAACCTGTCTCTAGTCTGCTCGTGAGAGCACCCAGAGTAATAAGAAGAGACATAAAACTCTGGGTCAGACAAAAAGTCTGATATGAGCGATAAGCAGCTAAACAGAACAATAACAGGTATACAAAACCATACATGAACCTGGACCTGCAACCAAAGAGTTAGCACTACATACCGTACAATACTCTAAGGTGCCATTGGACAGATGGTGTAAAGATAACGGGGGGTGGGGGTATGCATGTCATAATGGTGGTAAACAAATCAAACATAGCAACCATCCTTACATCTCTCACTCAGTGCGTAAAGCATACGATGTCCACCACTGTCAATCACTAGACCCATCGAAGTAGTGACGGAGTTCGACTTGTACAACTACTGCTACTACCAAGCTTGCCCCATGGAGTCATGACCAAATCTTTACAAATGACCCCACTTCATTAGTCTATAGCTCTTTAGTCGTACCTAGGCCACTGTGGCCCTGAATTCGTTCACGTACCCCTACACATAGTGATCCAAAGTTACAGACATCGACAACCACTTAGCACACGTCCCGCAGCAAAGTCCAATCATGAAGTTAACTCGTTGGTTCCCAACAGGATCCTGAGTACCAACTTCCCACTTGGACTACCTTTGCATCTCGGTTTTTGGTCGAATTGGAGTTGGTCTTCAAAAGATTCGTCAAGTAGAAGTAGCTTAAGTCTGGTTCGGTTTGGCTATACATCATCTTCAGATTTCTCGTTCGGTTTGGTTCGGGTGTCATTCCCTAATTCGGTTCGGTTCGGGTGCTTCTACTTAGATACGGTTCGATCCTCTATCCCTCCAGTTAGTCTGATCTGATCCCATGCCCTCCTGTCATTCCGATCCGATCTCACTTTCTAGCTTCAATCCGATCCGATCCCCATGCCAAGCTGTAGCCCGATCTCAACTCCAACACGATCCCAATGGCCTTCCTTTTCACCATGCTTTATCTTGTGCTAAGTTCTAGTTCGGTTCGGTGCTCCCTTGCACAGTCCACTATCCAACCCGAGCCCTTTCAACCGATCCGATCCGAAACCCTGCACAATTTTCCTGTGACTTTTCCAGCGACTGTTTTACGCCATACGACGACGTTTTCAACCATTCTAACTTTTCTAAGCAATCATAAAGCATACCATACAGTCATAGCAACATAGAGAATCAACCATAAACATCCAAATAACAATATGATATGTTAAAATGGATCAAACATACCCAAAAAGCATGATTTTACCCTTAATCCCCTTAATCATGGTTTAACAATATGATTAGCAAAACATGTCCAAATCAATCCAAATTTTTATCAGAACCCTAAAATAATATTTTAGAATTTTACAAATTTTTCCAGATTTTTCTGAGCCATAATTTCGCTAATTATCACTAATCACCCCTAATTAATCGTAATTAGTGCAAAAAGATGCTAATCACTCACCTTTGCCACAAATAAAACTCAGATCTGAAATGAATCTCTGTTTGGAACGAATACTAATGTCTAACAGCAGCTCTAACCTTGCTTTGGTGTTATTCCTCCTTAATTTGATGTTGAATAGGCTAATCTTCAATTAGAAAGTGATTTGGGGATGTTTTAGATGTTGGAGGCCATTACTAGGGTTCCTAGAATGAAAGTAGCGGCTGGAAAATGAAGTAAAATTCATTTTCTAAACCCTAGCAGCCCCCTTATACTCTTAATCCCGAAATTCCCCTTTGGGCCTAGCTGTTAATCACCCGATTAAGCCCAGTTAAGTGGTTTTTAACCATCCGAAACTTGTTTCAGCCATATCTCCCAAACGGTGAGTCTGTTTGGCTAATGTGACCACTCTACAAATTGTAAACCATCATCCCGATCCAATGGAAGTGGTTTCAAGTCAAAATTCCTTTCCAGTCAAAAGTTATGGTAAAAAAAAGATCAGCTAGGGGCAAAATAGTCATTTAAAAATCGGCAAAAATCATGAACATGGGAAATGACTCCAATAGTCGTCTCCCAAAGTTACATGACCATACGACTTCATATGTGAAAGAAATAAATATTCTACGATCCTGCGATGCGTAGAATGCAGGTCGTTACAGTCTTCTAATTATTTTCAAAAGAGGTTTCGGGTCTTCTATTTCCAAAAGTTGATTTACGGACTTCTAAATTCATAGCCGAATTTGGGTTCTGGGTCTTCTATTTGTTTTCGAAATAGGTTTCGAGTCTTCTAGTTCCAAAAGTGGATTTCTAGACTTCAAAACTTATAATATCTAAATCTGGGATTTAGGTCTTCTGATTATTTTCGGAAGAGGTTTTAGGTCTTCTATTTTCAGAAGTGGGTCTCTAGACTTACAATTTATAATACCCGTATTTGGGTTTTAGATCTTCTAATTAGTTCGAAAGAGGTTTCGGGTCTACTGTTTCCAAAAGTGAATTTTTGGACTTCTGGATTTATAATACCTGAATTCGGGTTTCGGGACTCTTAATTTTTCGAAAGAGATTTCAGGTCTTTTATTTCTAGAAGTGAATTTCTGAACTTTTAAATTTATACCTGAATTTGTGTTGGTCTTTTAATCATTTCTAAAAGAGGTTTTCGGTCTTCTATTTCCAGAAATGGATTTTTAGACTTCTAAATTTATAATACCCAAATTTGATTTTTGGGTCTTCTAACAATAACCGAAACAGGTTTAGGGTCTTGTATTATTTTCAGAAGTGGATTCCTGGATTTCTTAATTAAAAATACCTATATATGGATTTTAGGCCTTCTAATTGTTTCCAGAAGAGGTTTCAGACTTCTACTATTTTCAAACGGGGATTCCTTATTAGTACCCGAATTTGGGTTGCGAACTGACAATCAAAAAGTGAAAATCTGATATTCCATTATAAGCTAAGAAAGTCTTTTAGGACTCTGGGTTTCATAAGTATCCGCTATTATTAGACAAAGGTCTCGGCCTTTTATCGCTTCCGAATTAATTAAAGTATACCCAAATCAGAGCCATAAAATGATCATATCTATCTTCAATGCCCTAATATGCGCCAATCCCCTAAATTATAAGCCACTAAGTTTGAATAATAATTATGAATCTGCTTATCGAAAGCCTAAGCATGATATCAAATAATTGAATAATATTATTGTTACGAGAAGTAACTATCATATATGTGGATAAATGAAATGTAGGCAATACTGATTCAAACATATGAATCAGAAGGAAACGAAAGTCTCAATCATGTTTCATTTATAAAACCTACAAAGTTACTTACAAACATATGCTTTACATTCAAGAAATTACAGAGGAAATGAGATTCTAAAGGTTTTGCAGCATTTCTATTAGATTCTTGGACATTGCAGGGTACGAAAGGTGGTCAAGAATAATACAAAGCATAATTTCTTCTCCTTTTGTCTGATTTCGTCAGAATTATCAATGGATTCAATCTGAGCTTTGAGAGCACAGTTGACGCCCTATTGGTTTTCGAAAGAAGCTTATTTGCCCTTGCGTACTCAGCATCACTCTTCTTGAGGGAATATATTTCCTTCTTTAGCATTTTGACTTGGTCAACATAGTTGTTGAGATGACATGCAATATCGTCCTTTCTCTTGTTCCCATAGTATATCTAGATCTCATGCTTTATATTATCGACCTAATCCTTTACCATATTCTCATTTAAACCCTTTGGAAGGTGCATCAGATAAGGAAATTTCATTTGAGATCTAGTAGACTTGGTGGGACTTCATGAAGCTTCGGGTGGTGGACCAATACTATTGGAAACACTTCCGCTAAAATCAAATTCTAAAGACTTGGACGTGGCTTGACTGATTTCAAGTTTAACTCTGGTTCACAAATTTGGTGCTGAAGTTTCACTATCTTGTTATCAAAATTGATTGTAGGGTTCAACTTTATCTAGCGATTGGCTTCAACGAGGGTCTTATCTTTCTAAATGAGCTTATATTCTAGTTCTCTTGTTTTCTCTTTCTATCCATGAACCAACATCTATTGCGTTCGGTGCATTTTAAACCACTCAAAGCCAAGAGGGTTATCTTCAAATTTCGAAGGGATGATCTAGCCCAAAATTGGTCTCTGCCGTGAGTTTCTCTTTAACATCGGATAATTAAGGAAGAAAGCTTTCCAACAAGGTTATTGATGTTAATTAAAGGTCCAAACAGGAAAAAGTCACAAATATTGATCAATACTTGAGAAATAAATTCTTTATTTCATGTGAAGGTTACATGTGAATAGGAAAATACATCAGTTCAAATCCAATCAAACAACATCTCTAGCCTTATCTAAAGAATTAGCTAACAAAACAACTGTTGAGTCGAAAGTTGTCTTAATGTTATCTGGGGTAAGAATTGGAAGAAAACTGCTATAATCCCATCCTTTAACCGAAAGGGTATCGCGTCCACTGATCATTTTAAAATGGTATGTCCTACTTTCTCTAAGGAGCTTGTCCTTCACTTCACCCAGAAAATCAAAAGGAAACTGAAGGCATAACAGTGTAATTTATGCAAATCTCGAAGAAAGTAGTATTATGCTAATTTTTAGGTCTTAATTAACGAAACATTTTCATAATAGTTCCCCTTGTAAGTAAACAAATTTTGATAGAAAGTCTTGTGTGTCCAGACTGCTTGGAAAATTGATTTTCTATCACAACATAATAAATGATGATAAGAACAAAAATACAACATGATAAAGCTTTTGTATTGACAAAGTTAAGCATCTACAAATTTCAATATGACTCATATAAGATTGAATCCTTAAACATTTTGAAGACAAATTTTCCCTAGTATTTGAGCTTTTCGAGAGGTAGGTCAACAGGGGTTAAATAAAATCTCGACACGCTCCAAGCATTCCCAAGGTAGGGGTCATTCCCAATTTCATCTAAGTATCTTTGAGGGAAATGCCTTAACAAATCACGGCTAAAGTCTCATAAATATGAATAATTCACTGTCAGGTGTCGACAGTAGGCTTCTCATAGATCTATAGTATTTTTCACTCTTGAAAGTCATCAAGGTCGTGGTACTTTGTCAAGCCTATAATATTTGTCATATAAGTCACTATACTCTCTGAATTGTTTATCTAAATCTCTTTTCAAAAGATCTAACTACTTAATATTAAACTTATCTTTAAGTAAGGCCGAAGGCTTCCTCCTTATCAAAATTATTTAAAATGATTATCTAACTTGCCACTAACAAAGTAGGGTGTTTTGAATATAAAAAAAAAAAATTACACTTGAGATACGTAAACTGAAAAACGAAACAATTGGTGCTTCCTTCGGATCATTGGCATTTAATGCTTATTGAGGATCAGGAAAGTCGAGAGCCTCCTGTTGTACTAGACCCTTCGAAGGGGTATGAGGTTTACCCTTCCTAGAATTGTCATCCTTCGAGGGTTGCGAACCTTTATTACCATTCCCTCCGAATGGTCATCCCACTACTTCCACTTCTTCTAGCACTCTGGCCACCGGCGTCCCCTCTAGCGCCTCCGTCACCATCATTGTGGTCATCGTCATCATCATCCTTATGCTCCTCACATTATCATCATTAGGAGCATCCTAATTGTAACAATCTTCCCCATCGGAGTCATCTTCAATATAGGCAACCTAAAACGATAAAAGCTCTGCAGCATTAATTAGTTCTTATTTTGGAACTTGAATTTTTTTGTTGCAAGTCCTTGACCTTCGCCATAAATCGTTCAATTAGCACCGAGTCAAGAGAAACCGGAGCTTCCTTCATGGACGGTTGATGTAAAACAATCCCAAAAATCATTAGAGCCATAGCAAGAGTACTTTATAATGATTATCATACTCCGAAATAGTAGTAAACTTATGTAACTAGTAGTCATATGTGAATTATACAGGGTTTTCATGCCATATATGAATATAACTTGTCATGCCATATATGAATATAACTTGTCATCTGTGGTAGAAATCTTAGTTTGTAGATTACTAGTGAGAATCCATAAACATCATCATTTTGAAAGGAATTCGAAGGAAGTTGTTAATCCACATAAATTCAACCTAGGTTTGACAAATAACTTCCTAATGCGTACAGTAGCATTTGGCATATCTTTGTTTAAGCGATCAAAGTATCACATTTTCATTTGTTCCGATTGACTTTAAAGATGCTTCTTGGCTTTTTGAAAACCGAAATGAATCGGTTATGACTTTCAAAAAACAAAAAAACCAAATTATTCATCTAGAGGGTGCCTTGCCTTTTTCACCGTATTAGCTCAAGTGCAAACATGCAGACTCAACGACCCTGTCAACTGAAATGAATCAAAACACATAAAATCTTGATTTTAATAATATCTTTATTAATAGTTATCATCAAAACGTAATACCGTAAACTTTCAAAAATACCCTTACATTATGCCTAGCTTTATATATCACTTAATAATATGACCTAATTATTAAACTTTTCTACAAATGTAAACTGCATTTTATCACCCATAACAAATCTTAATAGAGTCTAACAAATAAGCATTTCTTATGTTCGTTATTAGTTAACACCACGAATAAAAATTAAAACTTAGAAAAATTTAGATATTGCAACTTTGAAATAAAAAGATAAACTAAAGTGTTGTTAATTTACCCTTTTTAGTTCTGCATTTCCGTTCATATAAAAAATGCAAACAATGCACGTATACCATGAAAAATGAGCATTTTAAAAAATAAGTTTACATATAAAATAAAGCAATTTTTATTTATTTTTCGTATTTTATAAAATAATGAAAGAATGAGAGACAATCCATCTCTTCATCATTCCTCCATTCCTTTCATCGTCCCCTCTGTTGTTGTTCTACTTCCTCCATCGTTGATCAACTCTTCTTATTATTATTTTAATTAATATTGAAAAGTCAAAACACAATACAAAGAAAATGCCACCTTAACATTCTTACAAATCATCTTCTTTTGACCGTTTTAAAATATACAGTTTGTTGAAAAAAAGTTCAAATGTGAAACGACATGAAGAGCGTGTCGTAACGGGTAAAGGAGAATATATACAACGCAGCAGTAAAAATCAGTTTAACACTTGTAGTCATAACAAAACACATGGGCAAAATGCTTCACATTTAGAAAGACATTATTACAGATCTAGACTCCTAAAGAATGAAACACTGAGGCAATTGTCCACTGCGAAAAATATAACATATGCTACACTAATCCCAGAGCAAGCAAGTTAAGACTATTTTAGTTCCCAATCCTTTAATTTTTTGCTACCTTTGGGCTTCTCTATCGGTGCATCCATTCCAGCCATCTTCTGATTATACTTTGATCTAAGAGGCCCATTAGCAGTCCACCTAAGACAATAATAATAAGAAGAAAAATCTTAGATATGGTCAGATTTTCTTTTACAGCATCAGAAGGTAATCGCTTCAATATCTCTTAAGAAAATATGAACGACAAATGTAGAAATGTACCATATGGGTATCAATTAACAGACAAATGCATATACTTCTACTTTTAGCAGGATTGTTTAGCTTCTGGCAAAAATATTAGCATTTGAAAGTAATATCAATTTTGAAAGGCTTTGGGCATAAACACATCTAAATAGCAAGTGGCGAGTAAGCAGACAATGTAGGAACTACATGACATTCATTATGAACTGTTTGGGTATTTGAGACTTACTTACAAGAAGGGAACATAAGTAGCTTGTAAGTTTGAGTGCATAAATTGAAACACTATTCAGAATTTCAGATGCATGTCATGTCATGTAATTTTGTATAAAACGATTCCTTAACTTGCGTCAACCGAGCACCAATGCTCACTTGTTCAGCTTTCAATAAAAACTACGTAGAAGTTAAAGTTGAAAGCTACTTCTATTGAGATAAAGATAAGCGTTGCCAAATGGACTTCTAAGCTGCAGTAAATATGTGAAGCGCTTAAAGAAACTATCGAAGACTATAAATAGAAGACTTATCAGAAAAATATTTTGATCATTGCCTTTTACTTTTGAAATAAATTAACCTTCTATTTTATAATTAATTGTATCACAACACCCGTAGAAATTTCCAATCAAAACATATACTGTGTGATATTTCAGTGTGAAAAAAAGAGGAGACAAAGAAGGGATAGTTCCACCCCAAAGTTGAAAGTGTTTGGGCAAAACCTTTTTGTTTGTTGAACTAAAGAAATTAAATGGTCTACAATCACAAAGAACAAAGCATGTGATTTCCATTTTTAACTTTCTTTTAAAAAACCATTCAGTTTCATTCACACCTCCTAAAATATAACATAAGGTTCAAAAGCTCAGTTTTGATCATTTGATATTTGATTAGTTTTAGATTATTTTGTGGATCTCGAAAGTTTCGGTTTCGGCCCAAATTTCAGTTTTCAGTAGTTTTGCTAATACAACATGGAATGCTAAATTCACCCCATGATAACCGTTTTATAACCCCAAAACAAAATAACTAAACAGCCCTAACTAAATTAAATTAAAATACAAACAGCCCTAAATAATTACTATTAAATATAAAAACAGCACAGCCCAGTAATTCCCTCCCTTTCAGCCCTAAATTACAATTAAAACTATACCATTTTCCCCGTTCTATCTGCACAGTAAGTATTACATATAAAATCATCCCAGCCCAACAATCTCCTCCCTTTTCAGCCCTAAATTATGATACACATTTCTCCCATTTATATTTGCATTCACAAGTACTTTCTTATTGAAAAAAAAGGCAGGAAAAGCGAAGTCGGCTATTTCTATGGCACTTGACATCGAGGGCTAAAAAGAAGAAGAAGTAACTGTATGAAGACGAAATAATCGACAGCTAACGAAGAATTGACCGAGCAGCAGATAATCTGAGGTTTTCCTCGGTGTTGGAAGTATTTAATCGAGTTGCTGCTTTTTGTCTTCAATCTCACTGTTTCTTCACATGTCGTGAGGGATTCAAGAATTTTCCGACAAAAAATGCAACTGACCCAGTACCCCCCCCCCCCCCCTTCCCCCCCTCAAACAAAATTTTGAGCTACCGGACAAAACCTCGGTCCTTGCTAGAACATTAACACACACATATACATATAGAAATAAAAATTGTCATACATTTGAGCAGCACATGCTTGGTGATAATTAGTATTAATTTTGAATAAGATCTAAGTACTTAAAAGATTTTTCACTGTCATCAGCTTTTATAGAACACAACTTTCCACTGATCAGGTTTTCATATACTATGGAAACAATATGGCATATAAATCCTATAACCGTCTCATAAAAGTTAAAAATAATGCTATTAGACTGGTGTGATGAACTATATTCAGCCTAACCCTTACTAAAATCAACGATACTGAAACAACAACGCAAAACTTGATCGTCCCTATCAGTTTAATTTCGTTCTAACTCGTAACTTTTTTATTCTAGCAACACATGTTGATACACTAAACACATACACACAGTTAAGATTAAGGACACAACAATAAGTAATAAAAATAAAACTTACAGTTTAAAAAAATGGTTAGTGCTTCTAATAAAAAAACAAGCATAAAAAGAAGAAGATTAAGTTCAACTTACGGTGTGTTCCAATCAGTAGTATCCTCATTAACAAGATGGGTCCATTTAGTCCTCCCACTACGTCCGAAGTGTTTAACTTGCATAACCTTTGGTAGAATACTTTTATCCATCTTATCTTCACCCGTTGGTTCTGAAAAATCTCGTCTATATATGTCATCAGTGCCAGCAGTTGCAGCACGATCATCAGTCTCAGATTGGAAGAATGCTCCTTTATGGTAGTATTTCTGCATAAACCTCCATTTCTGCTTAGGTTGTGAATGTTGTTTCGGATTTTTCCTTTCCCATTCTCTTCTCTCTTCTTCTGTCATGTTTCTAACTCTTTCAATCTCTTCTTTCTCCTTCAACCTTGCTTCCCTATCCTCTCTGTCTCTCTTAATCCTGGCGATCTCTCTAACTTTCCATGCTTCATATTCTTCTGCTTCATTCACCTCATCATCAGTATCAACATCCCCAATCTCAGCCTCCTCTTCTAAATTCTTCTGCACTATTTCTTCTTTTCTAATCTCTTCAACAACTATTTTCTTTGTCTCTACTTTCCTCTCTTCCAGTCTTTTTTTCACAAGCTCCTCAAGCCTCCTCTCTTCAGCTTCAAGTCTTTCCCTCTCTGCTATAGTATCGCGCTGCGCCTTTGGAATGAACACGGGCTTCACCATGGCAATACCTGTAAGCTCTTCTTCAGAATCAGTCTCATATTCAGATTCCTCTTCCTCTTCATCTTCTTCTTCTTCCTCCTCTTCTTCTATAGGCTGTCGAGCAGCCTCTTCTTGCTCTCTTAAAAGCAATTTTTCTCTAATCCTTCTTCTCCTTTCTTCTATTGCATCTTCGTCATCTTCCTCAAAATCCAATCTCTCCTGCCTCTTAGTCTCCTCTTCAATAGTAGTTACAATCTCTGCTTGTCGTATCCTTCTATGATCAGCTCTGATTTCTTCTTTATTGTCAGCCTTGATCTCAGCCAAACGCTTAAGTCTCCTATCATCACCTTTTATAATATCCGAATCCTCATGTTTAGGAAAAGCTTGTTCGAGGGCAACAGCTCTCGATAGTTTAATATCGATATCTTCATCAATTTCATCTGCCCATTCAGGAGCTTTTCCAGGCCAATATCTTTTGACTTTTGTTTGACCAATTCTTCCACGCAGTTTATCCCTAACTGCTATGGCGGCTTCACTGACTCCAGCGGTAACAGACATTATAACTAATTATTCAGATATACGCTCTGAAATAGTGATCACAACTTTGCCTGAATCAGAGGAAAGGCTAAATGGCATCAACAACCTTAAAAATTATGTAACTTATTGCAGCAATTATGAATAAGCTATCAGATTCAATGCAGTGGACCGATAAATATATTATGCCTCAAAATCTCTCAATGCAGAAGTAGGATTCAGTATTAAATAAAATTCACAACATTCACTAACTAAGCAGTCATGGCTACAACTCAAGAACAAGTTATCAAAAATATTTATCTTGTTTTATGTCCTATGGGCATCATGAGCATGAAAGTGGATATTCCAATTATTTCCATAATAACGACACTAATTAACGAACAGTTATATTATCTTGTGGTAACTAAACAAGAAACTACAAGATAATTTGTTGAGACAAGTTGCAAATTAACAACACACGAGTTTTTCATGCAAGGAATAATACTATTTGTATACCAAGAATTGTCAAAACAACAACTGCAATTTTATCAATTAGTTTACGACAAAATTACCCTTTTTAGTTAGGGCCATAGTTATTAGATACACAATGCAAAAAGACGCAAAACCTTTCTATAATCTAAGCCCATGGCACGACAACCAGTATATACATTTTTTTATTTGCTGTGCATGCACTAAAAAGTAATTACCTACTTATTATACATCGAAACTTGTGTAATTTATATTTTTGACTAACAATTAAGATTTTAAAAAGTTTTTTTATAATCATTTAAAAAAAAAAAGACATAATGATATAAACACAATATTATTATATTACACTAATCACTGCTTAATCAGTTGTTTAGAAGTTGATTTTCAAATTAAAAACTATTCTATAGTTTAACAATTAAAATTCAAATATAAAAATATAACAGATTTTGTATGTTTTAAGTACGAAGAAATGAGGAGACGATATTCCATTATATTTTGCTTTGTGCAATATAAATTTAGTTAATTTATTTTATTCGGCGTTATTTTTCTAGTACGTTTATTTTATATTTGGATTTTTTAACTTACAATTGAGGATCGCGATTTAGTACATTTTGATCATATTCATATCAAACCGTTAAAGTCTATAATTCGGACCTTATGTTAATTTATCATATCTTATGAATAAATATATAGTACATCTGAACATTTGTACAACTTCTGCGTAAATGTGGCCAACGTTATAGTAGAACTTGCTTTTAGAACATATGTTACATAAAAAATTATCACTTTTTCCACATGGTAAGTACCCATATGTTTTTGTCTTCAAGCAAATAGAATTTAGTAAAACCATCTTTCAGAATATATATTTTTTATCGGTAATTGCAATAACACAATGAATATCGTCTTCTACGCATTTTTGGAACATGAACGAACAAGAAATAACAGAAATTAGGAAGTTGCACCTTTTTTTTTTTTTTTTTGCCTTTGCACCACATGCGGCATCTAGTGTGCCTTCTCATGTGTGATGTCATAAGGACAAAAGGTGCAATTGCAACGTCATCAGGTCCGGCCCGGCACAGTCATGAAAGACTATTGATTAGGGCAGTAACTCAACCGAGGGGCAACAAAACATAGCGACAAAGGGGGAAAAAGACTGGATTCTGCATTTGTTCCTCCAACACTCCAGCGCCTCCATCACAACTGCCGTTTCTGCAGCTAGCATCTCTGATCTCCATCCCTCTCCCTCAAAAGCTATTGCCAAGCTCTAGGCTGCGCAATCCCACTAACCTGAAAACTCAACCCAAAGCCTTAAACCCTAAATTCAATTTCGAATTCTATCCCCAAATAAGAAATTGGAATCTCTGCCCAAACTAATGTGAGTCTAAGTGTATTACTTGAATTGGTCAAAAAACAAAATTCCCTTTCTTCTTGTTGTCTGTCTTAGCTAATGTTGTGCTCATCTATTATTAGTGTGGTTGCTATGTCAAACCCTATACTGAGTTGCCAATGCTATCATTTAATGTCCATAAAACCCTAAATTAAGTTGCTAAATGTCAATTTTGAATCTGACGCTATGTTCTGCTATTGCTACATGTTGATGCTAATGTAGCGATTCTATTACTACAATCAAATACTTTTATGTGTGAAATATTATAATAACATATCAATGAATAATATATTAATAATGCTTGGTCGGTGCTTATAAATTGATTTAGGAATCAAAAACAAAATTTTGGATATCAAAATAGAAAGAAAATGCAACGTATATATGAAGAAGAAAAGCCATTATTTGGTCCAATCCAAATTTATTTCAAGCAAGAAATAAAAATTTCAAACTTCAAATTCAAGTCAAATTGGAGAAACAAATTTGGAGAATAAGAATACTGATCTTAATATCTATATCATGAGGTGCCATTTGAGTTACTAGATTAAAACAATGAAGAAACAAATTGATGAACTTGAAGAAGTCCTAGAGGAGCATGATGGAGATGCCGATGGTAATTTTAATGATGAAGATGTAAAACATGAATTTGTTACAGAAAATTTTAGAAGAAATTGTCCTCGTTGATATGTATTAATATGTCAGCATGTTATGTTTACATTTTGATTTTTTATCAAGTAATCAAAATGACTTAGTTGATTACGATCCTGTAATGGATGCAAAATTTTATAAAGAATTAACATTTTGGCGTATATACATATGTGTGTGTATATATGTGTATATATATATATATGTATATGTATATGTATATCTGTACGTGTGTGTGTGTATATATATGTGTGTGTGTGTGTGCAGTTAAAGCGCTTAGCGATTCTATAGCGGTAGAGGAGTAAAAACTGTAGCGGGGCTATAGCGGTTGTGCAAAAATGTTAATTAGATGTAAAACTACATAATTAAAATTAATTAATTGTTGTTTCGCATCATTTGTGTATAAGAAACGAATATTAATTAATACTATATAACAAAATCAAAAATATCATGGCTATGCACACTAGATTCAAGGATTACTGCAGATTTCAATCTTATATAAGGCACTTATGACTTAAATTTAGTTTTTTACATTAATTTTTTTTATTTATTTTAAAAGAGAACTGGTCAAATCATCCTTTATATATTAATATTGCTAAAGCGGGTGCTAAATAGCGTTGATTTAACGGGCGCAACGGAAAATAGCAGGGCTTAAAGCGGAACTACTGTTCATCAGCGCTAAATTGAAACAACGTAGCGGTCGGAGAGCGCTACGAGATATAGCGGGGATTTTACGGAGCTTTGACTGCATGTGTGTGTATGTGTGGACGACTATTTTGATGTAAAATTAGACACAAACATAGAGACATAAAGCCTCGACCCGTTGGATCTTTTCGTTCTTGTGTGCAGAAGTGAATTCAGAGCGCAATCCAATGATGAAGATCAATTGTGTCTAAATAGACTTTCCACACACACACACACACATATATATATATATATATATATATAACTTTTTTGTGGTTTGAGTTAAGGGGTTCGACTAGAGCATTCAATGCCATTGGTCCAGCCCTGAATGGCATGTCGTGCATTACGCCACGACATGCCTTTACACCTATGGAGACCTTAATTTGTTTCTTTCTCAACTAGTGCATTAAAAACTAAAACCATAAAAGTTGAAAATTGAAAATTTTGTCATGTTTTACCATGGAACTTGAAGACAAACATGAAAGTGAACTAAAATAGAAGATCAAACATTGTTATTGTAATTTATATCTTTAGGAAGTACTTATTAAATTCAAGTTTATGATGTTCGAAAAGAATGTTGAAAGAGCTCTTACAATGAGACTGATTAGAAATAATAAAACATAAAATAAAAAAATTACTGAATTTTGAGTTGAATATGTTGGTTGCGGTTCTTGGATATGGGAAGGTTGTTGGAAAAGATGAAGACATAACATTATGGATTTATAAAGAAGTGAGGATGATCTCATAACTGTATGCAAGTAAATTAAAAAGTGATGTACGTTAGTCTGTTAAAAGTTTTAGTGCAAGTTTCAAGGCCAGCTTCGAGCTTTAAGTTGCTCAAGACAGGAAATTATTTTGACGTCCCTTACTATAACATCAATAATTCAAAGCTTATGTTACAGTAATGGAAGTAAATTCATTAAGTTTACGTACATGACAAACGCTCCCAAAATACATAATAGATTAGAACGAAAGATAACCAATTACCGACGGTTTTATTGCAATGATTAAACAAAAAGATATCAATGCAACATTTTACTCGCATGAATGAAATATCAACAACAGCAAGGATTTACTACTAATTAATAACATATTTCGCTTTGCATTGACATTTCCAATGATCAGTGAAAATTATGCAATATTGACAAAGGTAACTTCCTAATAGTAACTTTTAGTTGCATTATTGGGTGTTCTAAATGCATCTTTATATCAAATATTGTTTGATTATTGAAAATTTTCTTACTAGTAAGTTTGTGCACTAATCTTTCATTGTATTTTCTAGTATAAGTTTTCTCCCTTATACTCCGTATGTTATGTTTATGCAATTAATTTGTAGTATTAGTATTAGTATTTCATCCAATCCAAATTAGGCATGATGACAGGAAAAAAGAAAAACCTATTATAACAACGAAGGATGAAAAACAAAGATATATGGTTTTCACCAAAAAGAAATTGACACCTAAAAAGCCATAGACATTTACTCGAGGGACGGACTAAATAAAAGCAAACAAGCAATTCAATGCAAAAAAAACATTTAACGCGTAAAATAACTAGGTTCATATCACAAATTCTCCACCAGAGACTCACAACTAGCAATGGATATACGAAATATTTAAAATATTTAATATATATATATATATATATATATATATATATATATATATATATATATATATATATATATATATATATATATATATATATATAACGACATACCTTTCCGGAGATTGAGTTGGAGGCAATCGTCAAAGGTTGATGGAGGACAGATTGCCACAGCTTATGGCATTAGGGTTAGGGCATAAAAGCTGTTCTTCATTGATAAAACGATGTTTGGTGAAGGCAACGGGGTCGCCCCTCTCGGTGTTGGCACAACCAGTCGTATGTGGGCCTGGCCTAAAAGCCAGGCTGAAGTTCTTCCTTATTGAATAGTACAAAAACTTCAGCCCAGTCACAGCAGACATCTCGTGAAAAAAATGAGGAATTTAAAATGTAGCATAGTGCTAAAGACACCTCATTTTCTTTTTACGAAGAGCATCCCCAACGCCATTGGGTTGCGAGCCATCACTTCTGTCAAATTCAAAGAATCAACCTGTCAACCCACCCCCAACCATAAAAAAATAAATACATGTTACACGGTTAAAGATTAACAGGCTAAGGTGGTGCACTATCTCCCTCCCTCCCCCCCCCCCCCTTTCGATCGTGATCCGTGTGACAGAAAGAAGTAAATCTAAGGGTGTTTGTTTAATCGGCTTTTAAAACGCCGACTAAACAAACAACCCCATGGTTGTTTTGGCAACCTTTAGGGTTGCCAAAGCAACCCGGACACGACATGCTGACCCCCCCGTTCGAGGTCAGTTGCTCCCCAACCAACACCGCGTTGAGGATGCTCTAATACCATTACTAAAAAGTACCATAAAATTTTATACTACACTCTTCCTAATATCAAACTTTTTAAGAAGCTATCAAATATATTATTTTATTTGTTTTTGTATGGCGAACAACCACCGATCAACAGTAGTTCAGCGATTGATAACCGTGGAAAACGGTGTTGGTTGACGGTTGTTTGCAGTGCAAAATGATTTTGCTCGATGATTGATTGTCGTGTGAATTGCTTGTGGTATTACGAAGTACATATAATTTATTGTGCTTATTATTTTTATTTGTGGTATTAAGAAGAGGAAAACGGTGTGCTCTTAGCATCACACTAAATCTAAGCCTGCATATATTTAACCCAAGTTTCTTCCCTTCACACCGCGTGTTAATACATATACATATATGTGTTTGTGTGTGTATTGAAAATTGGTACGCTTTTACTAACTTATGAATTAACAGTACAAGGCTGATAAAATAAAACAAACATGCGAAAAACACACTGGATAAATAAAGCAAAATACAAGCATAACATAAATTAATCTGAATAAGACCCATAATGAGGCCATCTCCGAGATCTGGAGGTCGTCCCGCTTGCTACATGTCTTGTAACGACCCGAGAAAAAAGCTCGACACTTGAGTCTTCGACAACAATACATAAACCCGTATCACTTGACAAAAACCCAAGTATCGAACCCCCAGATTGTCATGAGAAAGAATTTAGAGGGTGAGAATAGAAAGAAAGAAGTATTAGAATAAAAGAAAGAAGAAGAACACATCAGAATCTCACAGCGGAACGAATAAAATATAATATAAAATATCTTTATACAAAGAATTATATATACATACCAATCATCAGAGTACACATATATCAGACATAGCGGAATAACTTTATATAACTGGCGGTGGAGCCACCTGCTTCTGGCTCCTGAAAACTCCAAGTGAAACCTAACCTGGAACATACTCGGTCTGACCCGAGCACATTTGATTTAAAACAAAATACACCGGGTCAGTCTGGAATACTATCGGTGATAAATTCACATAACACACACTTGTTTAACCTTGGAAAATCCTTTATGAAATCAAAGGAAAATAGTAAGACCAGCCCACACATAAACACGGACGGTTTTTACCTTACTATAACCCAAAACGTTTTTGAAATCATAACTTGATCTGATATTATGATAATGTCTAAATACAAATAAATAACAATCTAGAGGAATGCTTGCATCTCACGCTCCCCATATATAGTATACAATCGAAAACCGCGGGCGCTTATTGGATATTGGATTCCAACTTGACAAGGTATGGGTCCACCTTCCGCACGTGTATCTCTAGAGGCGAATACGCTGGGTTCAACAAGAACGTCTTGCAACCCGGCCCTCACATGACCGACCACTCATTTCGCTTGAGTGTATCGAATGTATATCACCGGCGGTTGGGATCAGCAACCGCCTGCCCGAAAAGGGAAAGCATCGATAGATTAAAGAAGCAAAAGGAATTTCTCTAGATAGGTGATCATACATCCTAATGGGAGCGACCCACATAGCCATGCTGCCTGCCCGATTTTTGTCATTTCCCGGTTGATGAGGCTTGAGGCTAAAACTCATCTCTTCGAACATCTGGCCATCATTCACTTTGAATGCCACATCGTCAGATCCGCCAGATCACACTTGATTGACGTCCACAAAAATACTCTAGTTATCTGGCTAGAGAATAACCATTTCTCCGCCATCAACTATGGTACGTTTGGAGAAATCAACCCATGTAATTCCTTTTGGAAATACTCTGTCAGACATCCGTCCATACAAGTCATCCAGGAACAGGATGAACCGAAGGCACTCTCCTACTGCATCTCATATAGGAATCACCCTATGGATTAGTAGCGAGAAGTCCTTGTAACCCGTGGATTCAACCACGACAGAATCACAAACCAAATAACTCTGGTTGCAAGCCAGAGAAATTCGACAAGTAGTCCTTCCGCTTATGAAGATCCACGGTCTTCACTTGCTCCGTCTTCAATCGTCGTCTTCACGTATTTGTTGGTCAGAATGTTTTTCGAATATAAATTCGATCCCGGTCTTTCCGTACCAACAATCGTATTGGCCTGGTTTTGATAGTTGGTGTTTTAACTATCAAATAACAAATGTGTCAATGAAATGATTTCACTGATTCAGTACTCGGCATGAATGACCTCTTTAAATATATTTGACAAAATCGTTAATCAATTCTAATATTTAACTTAACTTTATTCGCTTGACTCTAGATCGCAGCGATCACAATGGTTACGCCTGATTCCCTCAGGAAACATCCGTCCGCCGTAGGCTATCTGCAGCCCTGCGAATTCCGCTAGCAGTCGTCCGCAATGGCAACGCTTCCTGAATAACTATGTTTGGCTAACTCTAACTATATTCAATCAACTCTAATTGAATAACAAATATTCAATATAATTTGAAAATAATATTCTTATTTCTTATTTCTTTGAAAACTAGTACTGCAAGTATTATTTAAATTTCCCAAGACTCTGCATTAGAGTTCGATATTCCTCGTATAGGGTAAAACCAATCTTAATCCCTCCACTCGTTCCAAACCAATACCATTCCTCGATAATAGTGAAGCCAATTAAGTTGGGGTATTTTAGTTACCTCTCAGACCTTGATTGACGACGTTCTTATCTCAGAATAAATACCAGTTTGTAACTTAACACTTCGCCAAATCTCATTTACCATCTCGATTCCTAACTTGGTTTTATAAACCAATTCATATATCTGAAATCCTTGTTCAATATAATCAATTTACTTAATTGGCCTAATTAAGTAAATATCCTACAAACGCCACTTTAAACTTGAACCAATACTTTGTTTATATCTTTGGATATTTATAAAAACCTCACGTTAAATAATCTGCTTTCATTTTTGGCGTTCTTATAGTACACTTTAATTTGGATTAAGAATCCACTTATTAACTTCTTCGAAATCAACCTTTTTAAAACTTGGATTTCACTTAAAAAAACATTAACACATTTCTGATCATCTTCAGTTGGTTTCACTTTACTCAGTTAAGCGATTAGATAAAAGCCTTACATAAATCTTCATATTCACTACACATTCTCTTTCCCCGAATCTCGTCTTAGAACTTGGTTATTTCATTATAAAAACTCTTATTGCCCCTTTTTACCAAACCTTATCGCTACTTCATTAATTGGATTCCAATTAAAGTCATCACTTTAATTATTAATTAAATTAATAATTAAATATTAAAATGGTTATCTTTGCTAAAAATAGAATAATTGTCACCTTAAAAAGCTTGTCAAATCATAATCAATTTTATTAACACTAAATACTATTCAGTTGGTTAAAAACAATAATTTGACTTTACCAATTCATGAGTAAATTCCTTGAACTTTCTGCTTTGTAACCTGTTTATATCGTACGATCAACCATTTAAATAATTCCTGATAAACTTGATTAAAATCTTTATTTATAAATTTCTAATCTAATTAACTATATAACATGACCGAAAAAGTCTCCATTCAGTTATAAAATAATTATAACTTTTGAACTGCGTCGATTCACCGAATGGTAGAACGACGTCTAAAATAACAACTTTTAGGCTATTCACTGCCAATTACCAAATCAACACTGTCTGTTGATTTTAAACACAACCCAGGTAAATATTTATTCAACCATCAACATACAAACAGGTTTTGGTGTCAGTCAGGGTGAACAACTCATATATATACACAATAAACAGAAATACGGTTTATTTGAGGAATCCGGTCGGATCCCTCCAACCTGTCCTTCTCTGCATCATAGATGTCAGTTGATAAAAATATACGAATAAATAAATAAACAACTGCAACCAATCAGACGATATCAACCAATTTGCATCCATCGCATCCAATCAGCCAATTTAAACTGTTAACGGTAAAATATATTTTACTGTGAATGTACCACATCACAGTATTCCAAAAGGTGTGAGAATTAACTCACCTGAGTTTGATTTGTCGATAAATCAGCTCATTTCTTGTCAAATTGAACTGCGTTTAATTCATTTGAAAAATCCAGTCGCTGTCTGCCCTGCTCTTCCCTTATCCATCGCGTAGTACACGTTTTTACGGTTCTGCTGTTTTTCGTTTCGTCAAAATCTGATTTCGTGTGTACTCGAAATTAATAATCGAAGTTTATATAAATATTTAAATTAATTAAACCTTAAAAACCTTTAAATACAAATTGGGCCTTACCATTAAATCGTCCAGCCCATTATGTTTTCTGACCCGCTTCCACTTCCCTTCTATAACTCTCGAAACCCCTCTCAAACCCTTATTTCTCAAAACAAATCGGCCGCCTCCAAATACAGAAAAAGAACGAAACCCTAGGTCCATGAAAACTCGCATCGCCTCCATCCCTGACCACCGTGACGCCCCGTTGTTGCCTCGGCCTCATCCTCAGTTGCTTTGCCATCCCCAGAGATCGAAGACCGAACGAAAAAGCTAAGTGATTTTTCCTAAAATCTAATTTCTGTTTTGATTTTCTGTTTTGATTGTTGTTTGAATTCGATTTTTCTTCGTTGTTGTGTTCTGAAACAATGAATATGAATGCCTATTTATAGTCGAATTGATCACTGTGCTTTTCGAATTGTTATATCCTAGTTATAGGCTTAGTTGCCTGAACCCTAGGTGTTGTTTCCCATTCGTTTCTAGCTGTGTTTTGATCGGATTGTGGTTGATGGAGACATTATTGTTGCGTGATGTTTACTCGTGAATACGTAGATTTACGGATGGATTTTTGTGTATCTGTGAATTGTCACTTCGTTCAGAAATTGGAGGATTCATCTATACCCTTGTATTCGATTTTTAAAAGAGTGGAATAGGCTTGTCTTGTTTGTACGGTTTTGTTCAAATTGAAATTTCAGAGATTTTATTTCCTCTCTGTTCATGTACTTACATTGAGCTGTTCCTATAGGATAACCTATACAGCTATATTTACTGTTTGTTCGCATGGTCTTATTTTGTGAATTTACTGAATATCAATCTATGTTCTGATCTGCATAGATTTTAATGGTGAACATATTGATTTTTCCCCTTTCACTGCATTGCACACTTCTTAGCTGTTTAAGCTATATAAAAACATAGATGTTCTAGCTATTTCTTAGCTGTACAGGATTTATGAAGATTTGATGCCTATCCTTCTTTGTCTGTTCGACTTGTTTTTGTCAACCTGATACACGTATCTTTTTTTTTTTTACTGATTTGCATTCATTTTTTTCTTTATTCTTTTTTTTTCTTATCTTCATACATATACTTATAGATACTTGCTAGCTACTCATAGCTTTTTCCCCTTTGCAGGTTGATTTATGGTGTTGGAAAGTGGTGCTTTGCTGTGTTATCAAGCAGTGAAGCTTTTTGTGTGATTTAAAGTACCATACATGATAAATTCCAAATTTGATTTGTCATACTTCTTGAACAGATTTTTGTGTACTCCCTTTAAGATTTTGGAATGTATATGTATTGACCAAGAGGTTTGTATATAAGATTTTCTGTACATGAAGATATATTATCAGATTTAAATCTGAAATTTTGATGGTGTATGTAATTTGTTTTCTTTAGCTGTTTTACTGTTTCCTTGCGCAGTCCTTTTACTGTTCAAAAGGAGAAATCTTGGGTTCTACTGGTCCTCTATGAAAAGAACATGAATTGCTTTGTTCATTTTGTTTTGCATTAGTATATATGTTGTTTTGGTTGGTGCTACTGTGTGATATGAAACCCGTTGAAATCACACACTTTATTTGATTCAGCCCATTATGTAATATAATTTGTAATGTCCATTAGTTGAGTTTGATGTGAAAATATAATTATGGCCCAAGTTCCCATTACATAGGACCGTGGATTCTTGGAAATCTGTAAATTAAAGTAAGAAGTATAGTATAGTCATTATAGTATCTAACACTCAAGCAAGGGAAATATATTTGTATATATATTGAGTGTGCACATATATTTACATGGTTATATAGTAATAACCTATTAATTTTAACGGTGTTAAAATTCTACCGCTTAAATTTTTTTGATATGAATATAATTAGACTCAAACAATACAATTCTAAATAAAAATAAAATATTATTAAAATATTCTAAATGAATTAAAATGGATAAATTCCATTATTTAAACTCAAACCAATATTTCAAATAAATGGTCAGAAAATACGGGACATTACATTCTTTCCCCCTTAAAATAATTTCGTCCTCGAAATTGCTAAGTAGAAGAAATGTCGTCACCGTTATCTTTTCAGAAATAATTACATTTAAAAACTCGGATTTATTTTCAAACCGACCCAAATGGGTTTTAAAACCGATTTATTTCAAATAAAATAATTTCCCAAAATTTTCCAAAAAATTTCTAACTCCTTAAATTCCGGAAAAATTTCGGCAGAGTCTCTCCTGTACGGAGGACCATCTGCAGTATCGCAGGTTCAAGAAATATGTATACATCGACTCTCATGGTCGGAAAAATTCAAAATCCAAACTCAAAACCCAAAGAAAAACCAAAAATTTCATATTTGCGTAAGCGTACCCTTTTGGCGAGCGTTATTATGCGATAAGCGATATATTTTACTCGAGCTTGCTTAGTTATACTGCAGCTCTATTCAATCTGGATTCAATTAACCCCAGAATTTTCTCTTGGATGGATTTTAAACTGAATAACCACTTCAGCACCTGTTCTCAACTCAAACGAATTCCATTAGTCATCACAACAATATCAGTTAAATTCAAAGTATTCATATCATCCATATCAACCCATTTCTGCACACAATTCAATCCACACGAGGTTATAACCACGTCTTAACAATTCATTAATTTAATTATCCTTTCAGGTTCATTAATTTGAATTGGTTTATCTAACTTGTTTATTTCATATTGGTTTTAAACCAAATTGAATCATGTTCGGGTTTATATCCATGAAATCGAGCACACCATCCAAACATATCATACAAATCAACCTTAATAAATAAATCTATTTGCCCATATCATAATAATCATTACTTTTATTATAAAATATATTAGGCAAAATAATTTCAAAAATAATTTTATATAAAATTACAAATACGCGCTCTCGTATATATACTCAAACTCAATCTAGGGTATTGTTAACCCCATCTCTATTGAGTCACACCACAGAGCCAAGGTTATCTCTAAACCTGGCTCTGATACCACTATAACGACCCGAGATTTTCGGTAGGCTTTTCAACCATCCCTCCAACCCCCAAGGTAGAGGGCTAACCTCCCCCCGTGGCTTACAATGGTACCCCACCAACTCATTTTACGGCCAGCCTTTCGACTTCACAACCAACCCACATTTTCGGGACATGTAGGGGTAAGAGTCTCCCGTCCGCCACCTAACGCGAAGCGAGAACCCCCTATCATGCGACCAAGCACACAGCAAGCAACGAGTTGGGGTATTTTAGTTACCTCTCAGACCTTGATTGACGACGTTCTTATCTCAGAATAAATACCAGTTTGTAACTTAAACACTTCGCCAAATCTCATTTACCATCTCGATTCCTAACTTGGTTTTATAAACCATTTCATACATCTGAAATCCTTGTTCAATATAATCAATTTACTTAATTGGCCTAATTAAGTAAATATCCTACAAACGCCACTTTAAACTTGAACCAATACTTTGTTTATATCTTTGTATTTTTATAAAAACCTCACGTTAAATAATCTGCTTTCATTTATTAGCGTTCTTATAGTACACTTTAATTTGGATTAAGAATCCACTTATTAACTTCTTCGAAATCAACCTTTTTAAAACTTGGATTTCACTTAAAAAAACATTAACACATTTCTGATCATCTTCAGTTGGTTTCACTTTACTCAGTTAAGCGATTAGATAAAAGCCTTACATAAATCTTCATATTCACTACACATTCTCTTTCCCCGAATCTCGTCTTAGAACTTGGTTATTTCATTATAAAAACTCTTATTGCCCCTTTTTACCAAACCTTATCGCTACTTCATTAATTGGATTCCAATTAAAGTCATCACTTTAATTATTAATTAAATTAATAATTAAATATTAAAATGGTTATCTTTGCTAAAAATAGAATAATTGTCACCTTAAAAAGCTTGTCAAATCATAATCAATTTTATTAACACTAAATACTATTCAGTTGGTTAAAAACAATAATTTGACTTTACCAATTCATGAGTAAATTCCTTGAACTTTCTGCTTTGTAACCTGTTTATATCGTACGATCAACCATTTAAATAATTCCTGATAAACTTGATTAAAATCTTTATTTATAAATTTCTAATCTAATTAACTATATAACATGACCGAAAAAGTCTCCGTTCAGTTATAAAATAATTATAACTTTTGAACTGCGTCGATTCACCGAATGGTAGAACGACGTCTAAAATAACAACTTTTAGGCCATTCACTGCCAATTACCAAATCAACACTGTCTGTTGATTTTAAACACAACCCAGGTAAATATTTATTCAAACATCAACATACAAACAGGTTTTGGTGTCAGTCAGGGTGAACAACTCATATATATACACAATAAACAGAAATACGGTTTATTTGAGGAATCCGGTCGGATCCCTCCAACCTGTCCTTCTCTGCATCATAGATGTCAGTTGATAAAAATATACGAATAAATAAATAAACAACTGCAACCAATCAGCCAATTTAAACTGTTAACGGTAAAATATATTTTACTGTGAATGTACCACATCACAGTATTCCAGAAGGTGTGAGAATTAACTCACCTGAGTTTGATTTGTCGATAAATCAGCTCATTTCTTGTCAAATTGAACTGCGTTTAATTCATTTGAAAAATACAGTCGCTGTTTGCCCTGCTCTTCCCTTATCCATCGCGTAGTACACGTTTTTACGGTTCTGCTGTTTTTCGTTTCGTCGAAATCTGATTTCGTGTGTACTCGAAATTAATAATCGAAGTTTATATAAATATTTAAATTAATTAAACCTTAAAACCCTTTAAATACAAATTGGGCCTTACCATTAAATCGTCCAGCCCATTATGTTTTCTGACCCGCTTCCACATCCCTTCTATAACTCTCGAAACCCCTCTCAAACCCTTATTTCTCAAAACAAATCGGCCGCCTCCAAATACAGAAAAAGAACGAAACCCTAGGTCCATGAAAACTCGCATCGCCTCCATCCCTGACCACCGTGACGCCCCGTTGTTGCCTCGGCCTCATCCTCAGTTGCTTTGCCATCCCCAGAGATCGAAGACCGAACGAAAAAGCTAAGTGATTTTTCCCAAAATCTAATTTCTGTTTTGATTTTCTGTTTTGATTGTTGTTTGAATTCGATTTTTCTTCGTTGTTGTGTTCTGAAACAATGAATATGAATGCCTATTTATAGTCGAATTGATCACTGTGCTTTTCGAATTGTTATGTCCTAGTTATAGGCTTAGTTGCCTGAACCCTAGGTGTTGTTTCCCATTCGTTTCTAGCTGTGTTTTGATCGGATTGTGGTTGATGTTGACATTATTGTTGCGTGATGTTTACTCGTGAATACGTAGATTTACGGATGGATTTTTGTGTATCTATGAATTGTCACTTCGTTCAGAAATTGGAGGATTCATCTATACCCTTGTATTCGATTTTTAAAAGAGTGGTATAGGCTTGTCTTGTTTGTACGGTTTTGTTCAAATTGAAATTTCAGAGATTTTATTTCCTCTCTGTTCATGTACTTACATTGAGCTGTTCCTATAGGATAACCTATACAGCTATATTTACTGTTTGTTCACATGGTCTTATTTTGTGAATTTACTGAATATCAATCTATGTTCTGATCTGCATAGATTTTAATGGTGAACATATTGATTTTTCCCCTTTCACTGCATTGCACACTTCTTAGCTGTTTAAGCTATATAAAAACATAGATGTTCTAGCTATTTCTTAGCTGTACAAGATTTATGAAGATTTGATGCTTATCCTTCTTTGTCTGTTCGACTTGTTTTTGTCAACCTGATACACGTATTTTTTTTTTTTTACTGATTTGCATTCATTTTTTTCTTTATTCTTTTTTTTCTTATCTTCATACATATACTTATAGATACTTGCTAGCTACTCATAACTTTTTCCCCTTTGCAGGTTGATTTATGGTGTTGGAAAGTGGTGCTTTGCTGTGTTATCAAGCAGTGAAGCTTTTTGTGTGATTTAAAGTACCATACATGATAAATTCCAAATTTGATTTGTCATACTTCTTGAACAGATTTTTGTGTACTCCCTTTAAGATTTTGGAATGTATATGTATTGACCAAGAGGTTTGTATATAAGATTTTCTGTACATGAAGATATATTATCAGATTTAAATCTGAAATTTTGATGGTGTATGTAATTTGTTTTCTTTAGCTGTTTTACTGTTTCCTTGCGCAGTCCTTTTACTGTTCAAAAGGAGAAATCTTGGGTTCTACTGGTCCTCTATGAAAAGAACATGAATTGCTTTGTTCATTTTGTTTTGCATTAGTATATATGTTGTTTTGGTTGGTGCTACTGTGTGATATGAAACCCGTTGAAATCACACACTTTATTTGATTCAGCCCATTATGTAATATAATTTGTAATGTCCATTAGTTGAGTTTGATGTGAAAATATAATTATGGCCCA
The DNA here is from genome assembly GCA_030737875.1 of Allium sativum. Taxonomy (NCBI): domain Eukaryota; kingdom Viridiplantae; phylum Streptophyta; class Magnoliopsida; order Asparagales; family Amaryllidaceae; genus Allium; species Allium sativum. Next base: position 748,289,076 of record CM060920.1, on the reverse strand, counting down.
AGTTCCCATTACATAGGACCGTGGATTCTTGGAAATCTGTAAATTAAAGTAAGAAGTATAGTATAGTCATTATAGTATCTAACACTCAAGCAAGGGAAATATATTTGTATATATATTGAGTGTGCACATATATTTACATGGTTATATAGTAATAACCTATTAATTTTAACGGTGTTAAAATTCTACCGCTTAAATTTTTTTGATATGAATATAATTAGACTCAAACAATACAATTCTAAATAAAAATAAAATATTATTAAAATATTCTAAATGAATTAAAATGGATAAATTCCATTATTTAAACTCAAACCAATATTTCAAATAAATGGTCAGAAAATACGGGACATTACATGTCTTGTGCACTTCGCTCCGCACATATACTCCACTATTGTGCGCGTTCCATGAAACATCATCCATATTCTTATGAGGTGCAACACGTTGTAACCAAGTTGCTTCACTTATTTAGCACCCATGTATTAATGAAATGTGAGGTAGTTACAAAGGCAAAGAAAAAACCCAACCAAACATTTGAAGGAGCTTCCAGATAACATAGTGTTCAACCTTCTTTGCACAAGCTCTATTGCTTCAAAAAGTTAAAATTCAACTTCCACATTTTGTGCCCCACGTTGTTCCACAGACATCAGATTTAACCATCTCCTCCACACTTCCTAAAAACACATACAACCATACAACTATACAACAAGCTTTCTCTTACTTTCCCAAACCCACAAAAAGGATACATATGAGTTTGAGAAGAAATTCAAATGCTTGTTTAATAGTGGGAAACTAGGTTTGTCATTGAAACACCTCACCTCCGTTAGGGTCACTCTCAAAGGGAATGCCCTAATTTTGGTGGAGGTTTATAAGTATAAGTCACAGATACACAAGACAGATATAAATAAACATATTTTTGAACAGCGGAAACAACAGCAACTTTTATTTCATCAAAAATACGTGTTACACAAACCATGCCATAATTGTCTTACAATATTTCCAAAAACACTACATTTCCATAACTGTCTTGATTACATAACTTAAAGAAGCATAAAAACATAAATAAACTGCATAAGTCCCCATAATTGCTATCCAAAGCCATAGTCTAAAACAAAAGAGATCCAAGCAATACATTCTTTCTCTTCAAGTTGGATGTGAAAACTGGTCAAGCTGCGGTATTCCCTCCCTGTGGACCTGGGGGGGGGGGGGGGACGAAAGAAAAGAAGATGAAAGAAAAGTAGAGTCAGACATAAAGTCTGAGTAAGTCTAGGACTATTCAGTCTATGAACAAAGAATTGGGCATGATAAGTATAAACTGGAAATGCGAAAGCACTATAAACTAAGTTAAGTTGTCTAGAGTCGAATATACTTATCATACCCCATATTAATCTCTGCACCCCTATAAATTAGTTCCCAACAGGCACCCCATAATCAGGGTGAAGTGATCCATTTCTAATGATCGGCTCCTACTCGCATAGTTACGTGTGTCTTACGGCCCTCGATGTTGTAGCTACCTGTGCTGGTCCCACCATGGGGTGTATCAAGTCCCATGGTGGCGGCCCGACACAATTCTAGAATGCACAGGTATACTACTGGTGCCCAGTGCCTAATTTTTCTGCGTCGGAGTGTGTGCACGCCCACACCCCGTTAGAACTTACACTGCTGCACCACTGCCGTCGATTTGACCTCTTACAGTTAGCTCAGTAATCGTGCCCCACCCTACCTAGTTCAGGGTATCCTGATACACCTTATAGGATTACTGCTGAAAAGGGTCCCCCGCTACTAGGTTTTCTATTTCTAGCCAACATGCTAAGTTGGTTAAGTGTTTTGTAAACCTAACCCTCAATCAGTCTGTATAGTTTAGCATGTTCAATTTGATTAAGTATTAATTTAATTTACTTAATCCTATCAATCCTGACTCAACCTTAATTATCCTATTAAAGCCTCGACCTCTCACATTAGACAGGTATTGTTGTGACTGCCTGTTGTCGGTTGGTTCCGGGCAGTCTTACGTCACAACTCAGTCTAACCTCGGGTCTTTATTGGGCTCAATGTTTAACCACCCACATTGGATAGGTATTGTTGTGACTACTGGACAGCCGGCCGGTTCCGGGCAGGTTTACGTCACAACTCAATCCAACCTCGGGTTAAACACATCGTATTTTCTAAGTTTACATATTTTGTCTCTTTTCTTTTTATATGTAAATATTTGCAGCCCATTATTCAAATTCATCTTTATTGGGTAAAATTAATTTATACCCCTTAAATGTTCTCAAGGTTATTGGCATGCGTCAGACATGCCAACACATATGTTTTATATTTTTAACCCAACGTCATTACCCCCGTTTTATACGTTCGCTATAATATAACATATGTTGGGTTTAACATTTAAGCCCAACTTAGCCACATGAAAAAGGGGAGGCTTAGAACATGGTGTTTATATGTCCTAAGTAACATAAAAAGGGGTGTGTGAACGCATGAACTTGCAACATAGCGAACTAATTAACATAAATTAGGCACTTGTGAACTTGCATTGTAATAGCATATAATCATGACATAAAACATACCTAAACATGAATCATGGTTTTTAATCTATTCATGTAAACTTGCATTTAAAATGTAAATCTAACTTAATTATGTGTCGCATATATTATCATATGATTTTGATAACAACATAGGCCTAAAACATATTTTATTTGGGCATAAAGTTAAACATAAACTAGCCATGTTCATAAAGTCAACACAAGTTCACAAAGATGCTTACTTTTGTCACTAATACAAAAGTATGGTTTTACACTTGAATCATGATGCCAATTCCAACATAAATTCATATGAATCATAATACCCAAATGGATCCAACTACGCTAAAAATGATCATAAAAATAGACATCATGTTGGCCTAATAGTGAATCACATGCTTGCATGAATCTCAACTTTGTTGTAATAAACTACCACAAACGTATAGTCGTTAACTTTCAACATGAATCATATACTTGCAAATATCCAATAGGTGTTGTAATAAACTACCACAAACATATAGTCGTTAACTTTCAGCATGAGTCATATACTTGCAAATATCCAATAGGTCTAACATCATTATACCACAACATCACAAACCTATTCATAATTAGAATCATAGCAACATACAATTATGAATTATCATCACCACAAATTAAGTACAATTCCATTTCTCATTTTACACAAATCAAAACACAATTATTCATTCATATTGGAATAGCACTCTACTTACAATGTATGACGAATCTTCAATTCAGGTTTCTGAATTCTGAATTTGGAGATGCTATCCTTTGTTGTAGGCGTTGTTTTGATTTAGTTATCGTTGCTTTAAGCTCTTAAATCGACTCCTAATCGTCTCTCAATTTTGACGGCTGCTCCTAGACTTTCTTCAGTAGCATGACGGTCTCATTCTCATTTTTATTTGTGTGAATTAGGTGGAGTCTTAGGTCCTTTTTATAGAGTTTGTGAATTGATTAGGACCGTCGATGGAGCTTAAATTAATATTAGCCGTTCGTTTGAAGGAGAGACCAATCAGGAGCTGACACCTAGCCCTAGTGACAAGGCAAGACTCAGAAATTCGGCCAAGCACAGACCAGGCCAGCCAGGAGGGCTGGGTTCGACCTGGCTCAGGGGCCAGGTCGACTCCCCAGTTGACCCCCAGGTCGACTACCCAGTCGACCTGGGTGGCCCAGGTCGACTACCCAGTCGACCTGGGTGCCTTGTGCGGGAAAATTCCCGCCCAGCCCAATCTGGTCCGATTTTTGAATTTCGAATTTTTTTCTGAACTATTTCTATCTGTTTGAATTTTAAACTGAATTCTGAAACTTCCGGAGGTCATATCTCCCTCATATGGAGTCCGTTTTATGCAAACTCAGACTCTATCTCAAGCAGAATTCCGATACGAACGCAATGGCGTATCCCGTTTCCCTTAATTCTTTGATTTGAAATCAATTATAATTTATTTTATGAATTTCATTGTTATAGAATACACGGGGTGTTACAGTCATAGAAATGATGGGAAGGTGGTGGTAAAATCCAGCATAAATGAACATCAAAACTACACTAACAATTCCAAAACTGGATAAGGAGTAATAAAATAATCATGCATAGTCAGATTCCTCCTGATGTAGTCTTCAAGTCGATTTAATAATGTATAAAGCGTGATTGTTTACATCACGTGAATATGGGAATGTAAAACTAGGGGTGACAATTAGACCCGACCCGATGGACCCGAACCGGACCCGACAGGTCTCGGTTCTAGACGAGTCAGGTTTTGTCGGGTCTAAACTATACATATCTAAAATCTGGACACGACCCGGGCTTCGGTTCGGTTCGGGTCGGGTCTGGTTGAATAGTAACACTAAAAATACATATATTTTAATGCTTTTTGGTCGGGTCTTTCGGGTCGGGTTTGATCCAGTCTAAATTGTATTTTTCATCACCTAGACCCGACCGTAGACCCATAAGGTTCGGTTCAGGTTCGGGTCTTGTCGGGTCAGTTCGGTTCGAGTTCTCGGTTCGTAGTTCTAATTGCCAGCCCTACGTAAAACAGTTGGCACTAGGAACGAAATACAATAAATAAAGCTTGAATCTAAAATGAGCCAAGATATCGAACTCTAAAACAAGTTACGAAGACTGCTTCACAAAATGTCTCACAGTTTGTAGAATTATTGTGACGACCGCCCATAATCTTTGCATTAAACGAGAGGAATAATACGCTGAATGGTGTGCGAGGCAGCTATGGACGGTCATCAAGGTAGGTAAATGTAATGACCCGCATTTTCAGTGATATAATAGTTAATTTATTTAATTATTTAAATAGTGATTTAGAGGATTTAATGGTCGTTGAATTAAATAATAGTGAATATTTAATTTAAATAATAATTAAATAATATATTTAATTCTGAAATAATCGGAATTGGCTGAAATGGCGATATGGTGTGAATTGGGAAATTTAAAATATTTAATTCAGTCTAGAATTGAATTTCTATAACGAATATATTTAAATAACGACAGTTTGAACGAATAATTATATTATAATTAAAATCGAGCTTGAAATGGCACGGCAGTTCGTTATTTGGCGATTTGAACTTCAACTGAGTATATAGAAGCCGTTTTAAATCGGATTACTGTGAAACAAGAAACGTTAGGAGCTGGTGAAGTATATTTTTCTAGTGGAAGAGAAAAATCGAGATTTCGTCGTGTAGATTTTGATTTATGTCCAAATCAAATTTTAGAAAAGTCGCTGTGGAATTCCTTTATAATTTATGAAGGAATTATTTATATTTTTAAAAAGGAATTTCAAAATAAATCGAATATCGGGTTGACCCAGATTTGAAATATCGAGTTAGAAATCCATATAAGATTTTTCTAAAGCTGTATGATATTCCACTGTGAGTATATAAGATAATATAAATTTATTTATATTTAATTTAATTATATTTAAATATATTTATATATTTAAATGGGTCATTCAAAGCTTTAAAAATAGCCAGTTTTGCAAACGACCTCGGTTTTTGATGAAACTAATTTTGTTGGATCCGCAATGTTAAATTATTGTTAGATTCCAAGTTCCGTGATTTTTGGGGTCACTGTGTGGCCGTACGGATTTTAAGTGAAAAACAGTCCGTATTTTGACGGTTAAAAATACGCTGTGTGAGCAAACAGAGTCGGAATTCGACAAAACCAGTTTCGTTGGGACTGTAATGTCGAACTCTAGCTGCATGTCCAGTTTCATGATTTTTGGGTATCATGAGTGATCACAGGGATTTTTAAAGACTAGTATGACATTATAAAATAAAATAAAAATATTTGTTTGTGGACCTAAACTAGCCACCCACTCCTCTTTTGAACCACACAAAAATCATGACCTTCCTATAAGAATAAATTTCAAGCCGCCACTCAGAATTTTAGAAAACGTGAAAACCTCCAACTTTCAACATTCAATTAAAAATCAAACAAGGTTCTAAAAATTTTAATACGTATATAGTTGGATTCGAAATGGGTTTCTCTTCAGTTTGGTGCTTTTTTTGTTGGGTGCGATGCGGGTTACGAGTGCTCAGAAACTCACGATTTGGCTTAGGGTTTGGGTTTGTTTGGGATTTCAGCATCGGTTGTTGTCCTTGGGTTTTTAGAGGGGTTTAGCAAGGGAAGTAGCAAACATGGGTGAAATTTTGGGTTGTTCGGTGGTTGTTGATGTCGATGGTTTTGTGGGGAGTACAGCTTCGAGCTGAGTAGGTAGTGATGAGGAATACTGGTGCGAAGGGTGTGCTTTTGATGTCGGGAAGGAGAGCAGTGTAAGGCTACCCGGTTGATGTTGAACTCGGTGAAGAGAATTAGGAGAACGAGGTGTTTAAAGTATGGCAATGTCTGTGTATTTTCTCCCTAGAGCTCGCGAAATTTCATTCGGGAAGAAGGGTGGTACTGGGCCGGTGAAGGGTGGTAGTGGGCTGAGGTAATTAAAGAGGGGTGAGGCCCAAATTTGTTTGAGGAAGAATTTAGTTTTTATTTTAAAAGTAGTATATAACTTGTAAACTGAATAACTTCCTCATATATTATCGAAATTCAGCGAAACAAGATCTGACAGGATCGTATGGACGGGAGAAACACAATGGAACTGACTGGGAGTGGATTGGTGCTCGTTTGAATTCATGGAAAAATAAATTATTTGATTCAAATCAAACAAATAGTTTATCATTCTTTAATGATGAACTGCCAAAGTGAGTAAAACTCACCAACTCTGAACAGTTATATTTTTCTAATGTATATTTAGAACTGATAATTATCTGTTGATTGATGTGTGTTAACTGTTTGTTTGAATTGCTTGTGTATTGGTTGAAATCATAGATAACGATATATAGATATATAAATCGTTAATCAAATATAAATTCTGTTTAGCATAATATTTCATATTGAAATGAAATCAATGTTAATGATATTGTTTAACATCTGTGATGCAGGGAAACAGGTTGGAGGAATCCGATTGGATTCCTCAACATTTATTTTACTGTTTTTCATATATTGTGATATATGATGTGTTATATAATCTGTTATGGATTATGTGTGTTAGAATGATATTGATCCTTGTTATTCGATATTTTAAATATCATAAAAAGACCCTGGGATGTAAAAAGAATTATTTCAATGTATATCGAAATAAAGGGATTTTATAAAATCAACAGATTTTATAAAAGGAAATATTTCGAAAGTATAATAAAAGGAGATAATTATAAAAATCAAAGAGTTAAAAAGGGAATTATTTGTAAAACAAAGATAAGGAAAAAGATTTAGAAAATAAATAGAATAAAGGATTATTTATTGGGAAAATAAATAGAGGAGTTAATCGACATAGTTAATCAAAATGGAGTTAAAAAGAAATTGGAAACTGACTAGAGATTAATAAGTTGAATGGTTTCCTGAGTATCGATCTGATGTTGGTTTCGGCCTTCGGGGTTTATACTTAGGAAGTTGTTCTCTTATTAATTTATAGTTAGAATCTGATAGATGTGGAAGAATAGTGATACGTAATTAAGCTATGGAAATGTTTTCCAGTGTTAATAATGTATATTATCTAAACATAGAAAATGAGGATATATATATGTTTGATGATTGGATCGATAATTCCATTTGGAAATAAGATCGTTGTGTGTACACAAACATGTTTTCATTTGATAGTTAAATCATAAACTATCAAAGTTTTGACCATTTTACGTTGTTAATATTGAGAGACCGGTTGGATTATTATCCGAAGAACCACTCCGTATTGGCATAAGCATTGCGAATCAAGTATGCTGAAGATAATTAAAGACGGAGTAAAGTGCAAGGGCTGTTGTATAAATCTTAGGTAAAGATTGCCTAAGATGGTTGTACTGAATAGTGCCTTCGGTTTGTCCAGTCCTAGGGCGACCTGTATGGAAGAATGTCTAACAGAGTATATCTAATAGATCGCGTAAGTTGATCTCTTCAAACGTATTCACGTTTGGTGGCCGAGGAATTCGTTTCTCTTAGCTATATACCCGTGTTATTTTTGGGGAAATCAATTTGTGATTTGGCGGGTATGACGATGTGACATTCTAAGTGAATGAAGATATGATATGTAAAAAGATAAGCGTAGCTTCTAGCCTCACATCCGGTAAATGACAGAAATCGGGCAGGCAGCATGGCTATGTAGGTCGCACCTATTAGGGTGTAAAATCACATGATCTAAAGTTTCATTTACTTATAAAAATCTATTGTTGATGCTGTCCCATTCGGGAAACGATTGCTGATCCCAACCGTTGGTGATATAAATTCGATACACTCAAGCGAAATGAGTGGTCGGTCATGTGTGGCCGGGTTGAAAGATGTTCTTGTTGAACCCAGTGTATTCCTCTCTAGAGGTACACCAGCGAAAGGTGGTTCCATACCTTGTCATAGTTGGAAATCCATTACCCAATACGTGCTTGCGGTTTTGATTGCATACTACATATATAGAACGTGAGATGGAAGTGTTTCTGCTAGATGATTATTATATTGTGGTTAATAGACATTATTATAATATCAAAAGGTTTTTGATATAAAGATATTTTGGATTCTCATAAGGGAAAAACCCGTTCTGTTATACGGCGTGGCCTTATGATTTATCATTTAATGGCTCAAACTGTTTTACTCATACCAGTCCCATGACTGACCCAAAGTTTGTTTTTTTTTGTTTTCCCTTAACTCTTGGGTGCCCAATTTTGTACGGGCAGTCAAGTAGTCAGGATTTACAGATACTTGAAGAGTTGGAGCAGGAGGCTTCAGGATCATATAGCTATTGTTTATTTCCGTTGTGTTGTAAGTGTTGTACTTTGGAAATGATATGTATATTCAAGTACAGATTTGTATTTCAAAGTTATGTTATGAAATATATTTATTCATTTCATTATGAGATTCGTGTTTACTCTGATGTTGTATGTTCTTCTTCTTCTATTCTAAGTTTTTATCTTATCTTTCCTCACCCTCTAATTTCTTTCAGTAACCATCCGGTATTTTCGACTCTTGATGTTCGATATGTGTTGTATATCGGATAATCAAGGTCGCCTTTTTCTGGGTCGTTAAAGTTGGTATCAGAGCTTAAGGTTAAGTAAATTACCTTGGCTCTGTGGCATGAATCAGTAGAGATAGGGTTAGCAATACCCTAGATTGAGTTGAGTGTATATATATATGTGTGAACGTATTTGTTATTTGATATAAAAATTTGTTTTATATCGAGTAGATTTATTGGTTGAGTTGTCTATGGATTCTGGTCGATGTTGGGGCGCCACAATATCGATAAGGGTTTCTAAACACTTGAATACGATGGGTCAATACAGTATGTTTTGAAAAGAGGGTAAATAAAATAATTTACCCAAAGTATATTTTGATATAAACAAGATAGATATTTGAAGTATTTCATATATTAGATGTGTTGGTCGTAATTATAATCGAATAAGATTATAAAAAGTGAAATGGTTATGTAAATAACCAATCAGAATTCAGATAAGTGTAATGAATTGAATTAAATCTGATGTTAAAATCAGAATTGAAATTAAAAGCCTGGAAATTGGAAAGGTGTTTGTAAATGGATTTGAATTGAGTATATGAGAATTTTAAAATCCTGGGAGATTTTAAATTGTTTTACAAGCATTGTAAATGATATTTTGAAATATATTTCAAAAGGAAAGTGTTTAAAGAATGAGTTTTGAAAAGTAATATTGTATTGAACTCACTTCGATAGCTGGAAATAGATTCCGATGATGATCATGACATCACCGGTGTTCAATTTCGAGTCGTAAGTGATGAATTACTACCAAAAAGATTTTGTTTTTGGAAATGTTTTGCGAAAACAAGTTGTTTGAATTTTAAAAAGGATTATTTGATTTTTGTGAAAAACAAAGTTATTCAAAACTCCCAGGAAAAGATTGTTCGAATTAAAACAAATTTATATAGAAATTTGTGAAAGTAAGCTGGAATTGAATTGAAATCAGTTAAGTTGAAATTGAACTGGATTAGAATGATATCGAGACAAATTGAATTTGTAAGATTTGAATTTGAAATGTCGTTGGATAATGGTGTTAGAGTTTGAAATCGAGATTGGAACTCGCAATTGAAATGAAGTTTGACTTAGGTATAAGTGAATGGTTGGATTTGTGGATAAAAACAGATTGGAATTTGATTGGGATGACCCTTGTATTTGTTGAATTGATAACAGGGGGAAAGGATATAATGATATGCCCGAAAAAAGGTACAAGTTTATATTTCTATTGGACATAAGATTTATGAGCCGAATTGGCAAGCCGCTTGGCTGTTTGATTTTCTTTTGGGTTGGAGATGGCCCAGAGAGGTGAGTTGGAGTTTGACCTATTAACCAGTACAAAGAAGGTGCTGGCGAATTTTTTTCGAAAAGTTAAGGTGTTAGAAAATTTTCAGGATTTTTGCGAATTTTCATTGATAAGGATTAGTTAATAATTTAATTGAAATTAAATTGGTTCAGTTGAAACTAAAGGTAAGAAGTGAACAAATAAGTTCTAACCAGTCAATAGGGTTTGTTTTCTACCTTAGCAATTTCGAGGACGAAATTATTTTAAGTAGGGAAGAATGTAATGACCCGCATTTTCAGCGATATAATAGTTAATTTATTTAATTATTTAAATTGTGATTTAGAGGATCTAATGGTCGTTGAATTAAATAATAATGAATATTTAATTTAAATAATAATTAAATAAAATATTTAATTATGAAATAATCAGAATTGGCTGAAATGGCGATATGGTGTGAATTGGGAAATTTAAAATATTTAATTCAGTCTAGAATTGAATTTCTATAACGAATATATTTAAATAACGACAGTTTGAATGTATAATTATATTATAATTAAAATCGAGCTTGAAATGGCGCGGTAGTTCGTTATTTGGCGATTTGAATTTCAACTGAGTATATAGAAGCCGTTTTAAATCGGATTTCTGTGAAACAAGAAATGTTAGGAGCTGGTGAAGTATATTTTTCTAGTGGAAGTGAAAAATCGAGATTTCGTCGTGTAGATTTTGACTTATGTCCAAATCAAATTTTAGAAAAGTCGCTGTGGAATTCCTTTATAATTTATAAAGGAATTGTTTATATTTTTAAAAAGGAATTTCAATATAAATCGAATATCGGGTTGACCCAGATTTGAAATATCGAGTTAGAAATCCATATAAGATTTTTCTGAAGCTGTATGATATTCCACTGTGAGTATATACGATAATATAAATTTATTTATATTTAATTTAATTATATTTAAATATATTTATATATTTAAATGGGTCATTCAAAGCTTTAAAAATAGCCAGTTTTGCAAACGACCTCGGTTTTCGACGAAACCAATTTTGTTGGATCCGCAATGTTAAATTATTGTTATTTTCCAAGTTCCGTGATTTTTGGGGTCACTGTGTGGCCGTACAGATTTTTAGAGTGAAGATCAGTCAGTATTTTGACGGTTAAAAATACTCTGTGTGAGAAAACGGAGTCGGAATTCGACGAAACCAGTTTCGTTGGGACTGTAATATCGAACTCTAGCTGCATGTCCAGTTTCATGATTTTTGGGTATTATGAGTGATCACAGGGATTTTTAAAGACTAGTATGACATTATAAAATAAAATAAAAATATTTGTTTATGGACCTAAACTAGCCACCCACTCCTCTTTTGAACCACACAAAAATCACGACCGTCCTATAAGAATAAATTTCAAGCCGCCACTCAGAATTTTAGAAAACGTGAAAACCTCCAACTTTCAACATTCAATGAAAAATCAAACAACGTTCTAAAAATTTTAATACGTATATAGTTGGATTCGAAATGGGTTTCTCTTCAGTTTGGTGCTTCTTTTGTTAGGTGCGATGCGGGTTACAGGTGCTTAGAAACTCACGATTTGGCTTAGGGTTTGGTTTTGTTTGGGATTGGTGCATCGGTTGTTGTCTTTGGATTTTTAGAGGGGTTTAGCGAGGGAAGTAGCAACCGTCGGTGAAATTTTGGGTTGTTTAGTGGTTGTTGATGGTTTTGTGGGGAGTACAGCTTCGAGTTGAGGAGGTAGCGATGAGGAATACTAGTGCAAAGGGTGTGCTTTTGATGTCCGGAAGGAGAGTAGTGTAAGGGTACTCGGTTGATGTTGAACTCAGTGAAGAGAATTAGGAGAACGAGTTGTTTAAAGTATGGCAATGTCTGTATATTTTCTCCCTGGAGCTTGCGAAATTTGATTCGGGAAGAAGGGTGGTACTGGTCCGGTGAAGGGTGGTAGTAGGCCGAGGTAATTAAAGAGAGGTGAGGCCCAAATTTGTTTAAGTAAGAATTTAGTTTTTATTTTAAAAGTAGTGTATAACTTGTAAACTGAATAACTTCCTTATATATTATCGAAATTCAGCGAAACAAGATCCGACAGGATCGTATGGACGGAAGCAACGCAATGGAATTGACTGGGAGTGGATTAGTGCTCGTTTGAATTTATGACGAAATAAATTGTTTGATTCAAATCAAATAAATAGTTTATCGTTCTTTAACGATGAACTGCCAAAGTAAGTAAAAATCACCAACTCTGAATAGTTATATTTTTCTAACGTATATTTAGAACTGATAATTATCTGTTGATTGATGTGTGTAAACTGTTTGTTTGAATTGCTTGTGTATTGGTTGAAATCATAGATAACGATATATAGGTATATAAATCATTAATCAAAAATAGATTCTGTTTAGCAGAATATTTCATATTGAAATGAAATCGATGTTAATGATATTGTTTAACATCTGTGATGCAGGGAAACGGGTTGGAGGAATCCGACTGGATTCCTCAACATTTATTTTACTGTTTTTCATATATTGTGATATATGATGTGTTATATAATCTGTTATGGATTATGTGTGTTAGAATGATATTGATCCTTGTTATTCGATATTTTAAATATCATAAAAAGACCCTGGGATGTAAAAAGAATTATTTCAATGTATATTGAAATAAAGGAATTTTATCAAATCAACATATTTTATAAAAGGAAATATTTCAAAAGTATAATAAAAGGATATAATTATAAAAATCAAAGAGTTAAAAAGGGAATTATTTATAAAACAAAGATAAGGAAGAAGATTTAGAAAATAAATAGAATAAAGGATTATTTATTGGGAAAATAAATAGAGGAGTTAATCGAACATAGTTAATCAAAATGGAGTTAAACAGAAATTGGAAACTGACTAGAGATTAATAAGTTGAATGGTTTCCTGAGTATCGATCTAATGTTGGTTTCGGCCTTCGGGGTTTATACTTAGGAAGTTGTTCTCTTGTTAATTTATAGTTAGAGTCTGATATATGTGGAAGAATAGCGATACATAATTAAACTATGGAAATGTTTTCCAGTGTTAATAACGTATATTTTCTAAACATAGAAAATGAGGAAATATATATATATGTTTGATGATTGGATCGATAATTCTATTTGGAAATAAGATCGTTGTGTGTACACAGACATGTTTTCATTTGATAGTTAAATCACAGATTATCAAAGTTTTGACCATTTACGTTGTTAATATGGAGATACCGGTTGGATTATTATCCGAAGAACCACTCCGTATTGGCATAAGCGTTGCGAATCAAGTATGCTGAAGACAATTGAAGACGAAGTAAAGTGCAAGGGCTGTTGTATAAATCTTAGGTAAAGATTGCCTAAGATGGTTGTACTGAATAGTGCCTTCGGTTTGTCCAGTCCCAGGACGACCTGTATGGAAGAATGTCTAACAGAGTATATCTAATAGATCGCGTAAGTTGATCTCTTCAAATGTATTCACGTTTGGTGGAGGAGGAATTCGTTTCTCTTAGCTGTATACCCGTGTTATTTTTGGGGAAATCAATTTGTGATTTGGCAGGTATGACGATGTGACATTCTAAGTGAATGAAGATATGATATGTAAAAAGGTAAGCGTAGATTCTAGCCTCACATCCGATAAATGACAGAAATCGGGCAGACAGCATGGCTATGTAGGTCGCATCTATTAGGGTGTATAATCACCTGATCTAGAGTTTCATTTACTTATAAAAATCTATTGTTGATGCTGTCCCATTCGGGAAACGGTTGTTGATCCCAACCGTTGGTGATATACATTCGATACACTCAAGCGAAATGAGTGGTCGGTCATGTGTGGCCGGGTTGCAAGATGTTCTTGTTGAACCCAGTGTATTCCTCTCTAGAGGTACACTAGCGAAAGGTGGTTCCATACCTTGTCAAAGTTGGAAATCCATTACCCAATACGTGCTTGCGGTTTTGATTGTATACTACATATGTAGAACGTGAGATGGAAGCGTTTCTGCTAGATGATTATTATATTGTGGTTGATAGACATTATTATAATATCAAAAGGTTTTTGATATAAAGATATTTTGGATTCTCATAAGGGAAAAACCTGTTCCGTTATACGGCGTGGCCTTATGAGATATCGTTTAATGGCTCAAACTGTTTTAAACTGTTTTACTCATACCAGTCCCATGACCGACCCAAAGTTTATTTTGTTTTGTTTCTCCTAAACTCTTGGGTGCCCAATTTTGTATGGGCAGTCAAGTAGTCGAGATTTATAGATACTTGAAGAGCTGGAGCAGGAGGCTTCAGGATCATATAGCTATTGTTTATTTCCGCTGTGTTGTAAGTGCTGTACTTTGGAAATGATATGTATATTCAAGTACAAATTTGTATTTCAAAGTTATGTTACGGAATATATTTATTCGTTCCGCTATGAGATTCGTGTTTACTCTGATGTTGTATGTTCTTCTTCTATTCTAAGTTTCTATCTTATCTTTCCTCACCCTCTAATTTCTTTCATTAACCATCCGGTATTTTCGACTCTTGATGTTCGATATGTGTTGTATATCGGATAATCAAGATCGCCTTTTTTTGGGTCGTTGTAGTAAACATACGCAGAACCTGTCGTAGAACTCACAATGCAAGGATAAAATATAATAGAACATATACAACAGGTAGAAATACTGGAGCATCACATAGCAGAAACCCAAACTTTCATATCATCCTGAAAATATTCATACAACTTTGGAGTAAACTTTAGAAGTCTATACATGAATCCTCACTACATAACCCTCAGAGAATGCATCAAATAGAACAACAACGGAAACACCCAATATGTATAGTAGTAAAAATAATACACAAGCCTCCAGCTCGTCTTCGATCAGCAGCTCCGTCCACTAAGATCTACCATCTACAACCTGCTGCTCTGCTCATCCACAACACCGTAGATGAACAACCCAAGGTAATAAGTGGAAACATAAAACCTTGAGTCAGCGACAGTCTTAGTGAGCGATAAAATAGCTTTCTAACATCATCAATGAAGTATATGAGAATAGGTACATAAATCAACCAAATCTACCAACATCACTAGAGAAGAAAACCCAAACTTCTCTTCCCCACATTCGACGGTGATAGCCTTTACACAACAAGCAAAAGCATACAAGCAGTAGTAATCATAGAAACTAGTTTAAGTCCCATATAAACCGCTCTAATCGAGATCAACATCCCTTAAGCACATGCCCCCAAAGGCCGAAACCAACATCAGACAAGCACCCAAGAGATATCTCCTTCGACGTCGAACAATCTACATAGTAAGATATAAGCAAAGCAAACAATCATCCATGACTCTGGCTATCACCGCCTAATCATGCTTTGTAACCATCGTTAATCGTATGATGGGTAACCTTGCCATGTGTCAACGGCTAATAGTAACCCCGGTTCTAGCAAAAACTCCATACGCCTTTCAACGATATGTATCTCTAGGCCTTTCAACAATACCCAGCGTACTCGACCAATAACATTTCCGTCTTTTAGACGTCTCTATTATACCCTTGCTTTGAGCCCGCTAGAACCTACGATAGCGATAATTTCTCGGCCTTCAATATCTCTAGTCGTCCTTCCTAGCGGTTGTTCTTAGCTCAAGCAACCTTTTTTTGTGGAAAAACCGACCGGTTTTTAAGGTGACCGCAAACACCTTTTATTATAACTAATAATAGTAGTACAAAAAGATACAGGTGATTGTTAGTAGACAATCAACTAGCATTTTTTTAAGGTTGAGCGACACCTGAAAAGCTAAATAAGCTTACAACACTAGAGCTAGCTATCAGCTAGACTACAAAAGAAATATAAATAGGAGCTCGACTGAAGTGTCAAGACTACTAAGCGCTAACAAGGGCTAGCCCCATCAGCATCACTTGGTGAAACTTCCTACACAGCCTCAGCAAAATGGGTACCCAGATCCAACACAAAGAAAGAAGAAAGTTTGGAATAAAGATGTCGTCTGTCCCAAACTCAGTCATGAAGTAATTGCTCGTTGTTCTTTCCATCTTCACCTTCCTTTGCTAAAATTAACCCTTCACCTTTCACATGGTACACTAACTTGCGTACTTCGTCATTCTCATCAGCATGAATATAAAATGTTCCCTCGCTCAACTTATGTTTCACACTAGTGTTAGAATGGGTCAGGATCCTAAGAGGTTTCCTCCAATCAAAACTCTGACTTTCCATTGGTACTTTATTATGTGCCTCTACATTATCCACATTACTAGCAACTGGAATGACAACATACTTGATTTTGGGTACCCAAACCTTAAAAGTGGCACGCGGTGGAGGAATCCTCTCAGTCTGAATACTATCACTCTTTGATGTACATTTCTCCATAACGTGACCAAATGATTTGCAAGAGCTGCATATCTCCGGATTCCATTTATAAGTCACATCAACATAATAATAATGATCTTCTATGCATACCTTCAACTGTGTAGGAAGAGGCTTTTCTGGAGTTACTTCAATCAACGCTCTTGCAAAAACAAGATTTCTTCTGGCTACCGTGTTGGAGTCAAAGCATTTGAGCTTGCCAATTTGGCAAGCATTCCAATTAAGCCCAATAAGAGGTTGGTGAGCCGAAGGAACATTGTTAAATTAGGCCTACACTGGAATAGAGAGGACCTGATCTCTAGCTCTATCCATGGATGGATTCCAAAGTTTGATTATAAATCGTTTACCTCTAATAATTGCTGGAGCTACCTCTAGGTCCCTATGCTTTTCTTTATTTGATGAAAATTTTAGATAATACATTCCGCTGACAAGAGAAATCCGTAGCTTCCCATGAAGCCTCCAAGCAGCACGACACGCCACTTGCATATCAAAATTCGGGATTTTGGAATCCAATAAAAACACCCACAACATGATCTTTCCAAAATGATTTAGCTTTGTTTAAAATTT
The DNA here is from genome assembly GCA_030737875.1 of Allium sativum. Taxonomy (NCBI): domain Eukaryota; kingdom Viridiplantae; phylum Streptophyta; class Magnoliopsida; order Asparagales; family Amaryllidaceae; genus Allium; species Allium sativum. Next base: position 748,271,807 of record CM060920.1, on the reverse strand, counting down.
CAAGTGGAGGAGCAGGTCCAGTTTGAACGCCAGGAATATTGAAGTGTATAGGTTCGTACACTCCAGCATTATTTAGCAGAGAGCTGAAAAGGGTTGCCCAGGGAACTATCTTGGGTTTGACAATTGTCAAACACCAGGTGTGCACACTAGAGGCACACAACATGCAACATTGTCTGGAAATTCTGAGCCGCTCAAACCAACCTCCGGAATCAGTTCAATACACTCTGGAAAAACAACAGCATTTGCCTTTTCCATGCTTGTATTTCCAATTTCAGTTTCACGATTTCCACTCACTTCACCCAATACCATTTGCTTTAGATTCATTCCTAAACTGAGGAGCCATAAAGGATTCACTGTTGAGATCATTGTTGTTAGCGACGAAGGGCCAGATGCTACCGAAGCATCAGGAGTCAGCCTTGGAGCGGTCGGGATGTCACATATCCATGTAGCCATCGCAATAGTATTAGACTGTTCAAACGGAATTTTAGGAGCAGGTTTTATCTTAGGGTTCGTCGGAGCAGTCTCAGACTCGTCAAAGTCAGTAGCTTCCATTTCGGAATCAAATATTGAGGAGGAAATTAGGTTGAAATGGCAGCCAGATATGGTGGTGGATTTAGGGGAATGAGATTCAGAGGTGTATCTCGGCTTCTGTATTTTGCTCTTGACCATCAACAAGGTGGAAGTGGGAGAAGGAGAATGACATAGAGGTCGAAATGATTTAGACGGAGAGGGATGAACGTTGATTAGGATCTGTCACTATTTCCGTGTTCTTCGAAGAGGGATCGATCTAATGATTTATATACAACTTTCAAGCAACCTTCTCGAGCAACCATTATCTACAACTCAACACCTTTGAGTCGTCTTCACATTCATTGGATTTCAATGATCAACTAACGCATCACAATACTTCGAACATTCTTCCTTGAATTCGCTTCGAAGCTTTAACCATCATCGATCCAAAAATATGCTCTGTTTGGTCGATTTTGCATTCCATATCATTTCCAGCTTTCTTTCTATGAAAAACTAAGCACAACATCAGAACTGCCTTTCACAGCGTTTCTGGAATGTTAACATATCTCTACGTCCAATTCTGGATCATTCTAGTGTGAAAAACTAAGCAAAACATCAAAGCAGCCTTTCACAGCGTTTCTGGAATGCTATCATATCCGCTGGTTCAATTTTGCATTAATTTGGTGTGAAAACTAAGCAAAACATCAAAACAGCCTTTCAAAGTGTTTCTGGAGCGCTATTATTGCTTCTGGGCAATCCATTCACCCCTATGGGTCATTTGCATGATCCACGCCTTTTTATAGCGTTTCTGGAACGCTATCATTTCTCCTGCACGGTCCATCCATCCCCTATGGATCGTGTGAGATCCAAGACCTTTCTACAACGTTTGTCAAAATGCTATCAAAAGACAACGATCCATCCACTTTGTTAGACGAAGAAAAACATCATGTTTTCAAGGTCGATCCACCCAGTTTTGCCTTGCACAATCAGTGCCTAGATCGTGGCCGATCCATCCACTTACCACAACGTTTCTTAAACACTATAGATTCCAAATTTTGTCAGAAAAGTCAGTTTTTGCCAGATTCATCAAAAGTTGTCCAATCCATCATTTTTTCGTGCTAATTCACTGATTTTTGGTCACCAATCCATGCTAGGATTTTTGGTCGATCCATGACTTTCTATAGCGTTTCCCAAATGCTATAGATTTCTTGATTTTTCCAGATTTTGAGTTTTGGCAAATGCTTTAACTTAGCCTATTCTTTCACTTTTTCTTGGTCGATCTACTCCTTTGCCACTACTTCAGCCACGCCAAAACATCTGCAACATCGATCAATCATAAATCTTGCTCGATCAATGATTTTCACTTCGATGCAAGCTTTCCAATAATGTTTTTCAACCATTAATAAATCACATTATTCAAACAACGAATTTCATTATAATAACATAGAAAACTTACCGATTTAAGTTGCTAATTAGATCCTATGGTGTTTTGAGTTAAAAACCATACTTGCATCGATTAGATCTATCTAAAAACAACTTGATATGATGAACATGAGATCAAACAACCCATATATTTGATTGAATCTGTGCGAGAGATGTTAATCACTCACCAAATCTTCAATCTAGCTTAGAAACGATGAAATATGAATTCGAACAACAAAGATCTATCTTCAAACCTCTCGATTTTATTTGATCTACCTTCGTTGGATATAGATCTACCTCCCTTTTATGTAGATCTTCATTCTCTACTCATAGATCTATAATTTTAATGGTGGAAAGGTATATTTGTTTGAGCAAGGATCAATCACAAGCCCAACCAAATGAGAGAATAAAGAAAGTAACCCCCTCTCCATGTCCCCAACCCCCTATTTATAACCTCACACCAGCCCACTAATGTGCTTGCTCAAATCAGTCCATTAATGTCTTAAAACCTAAACAGAAAATTGTGTAGCAATAAAACAACGATTTCTCCCAAACCGCTGAACCAAAACTTTAATGTGACCACTCTCCGGAATGGGAACCGTCATTTTCTTTCCAGTGAGACCAATACCATAACCTGATTCGATCAGACTCAAAAGTTATGCCCTGTACAAGACTGATAAGGGTAAAATTGTCACAAATAGAATTGGTAAAAATTATGGATATGTCTCACATCCCCATAAACAATATATTAAAATATGAGAATGATCCAACCCTTAGAAGATAAAATAAAAATATTTTACGATCCTCCGATACGTAAAATGCGGGCTGTTACATTCCCCTCCCCCTTAGAAATTTCACCCTCGAAATCCCAATAGTCATAAGCTACCAAAATAACTCTGCATGCTTATCACCCATGAGCAACTAATTCTTCCATCCAAACTAGCGTCCATTAAGCCATGCATCAATAGCCCTATCCTAGCACGCAGAATTCTAATAACAACAACCATAATAGTGCAAGTTACAATGGGGTAAGAGTGACATGACATTCATGGGTCATACCAACGAAGAGTTCTAGATGGATCGACTTCATCTTCTCTTCTATTTTACACATACAGTCGTCATCATCCTCACTCTATTGCACCTTGACTAGCTTAACCGTCTTCTTCCTAAGTTATTTCTTGTCTTTCTCCACAACGCAAAGCGGCATACGAGACTTCAATATCTGGCCTAAGTTATTTCTTGTCTCTTTGATCATCTCTGGCCTAAGTACCAACTTATCTCCAGATTCTAACCAACATGCCAGAGAATTACATGGTCTACGTACAACGCCTTGTATGGTGTCATCCCAATGCTTAATTAGTAGCTATTATTATATGCAAACTCAACTAGATGTAGATGGTCTTCCCACAATCCCTCAAAATCCAACACATAAGCTCTTAGGAGATCTTCAAAAACTCGGTTAACCCTCTCGGTTTGACCGTTAGTCTGGGAATGATAAGCCGTACTCAAACACAACTCCGTTCCCAAAGCTTCTTGCAAACTCTTCCAAAATTCGCTCATGAACAATGGATTACGGTCACATGATATGCTCTTTGGGATACCATGGAATCGAACTATCCATTTAACATAAAGCTCAGCCAACTTCGATGATGTCCTAGTCAATCTGATCGGAATAAACCTTGCACTTTTGGTCAAGTGATCCATGATGACCCAAATTCCTTCGTTTCCTACCCTGGTTCTAGGTAGTCCATCGACAAAGTCTATCAATATCTGCTCCCACTTCCATGTAGGAACTTCCGATGGCTGAAGCAATCCATTCGCCTTCTTCTGTTCGACTTTCACCAACTGACAGTTCATGCACTTGGAAATCAACTTTCCAATATCCCTTTTCATCCCTTCCCGATAGTAAGATCGCTTCATGTCCTGATACATTTTATTACCACCAAGATGAATCGTCAACTTCGAATGATGACATTGCCTCATATACTCATCCCTTAATCTGTCAATATCAAGAACAACCAATCGTTCTTGCTTTCGAAGCCAACCTTCTCGATTGACCTCGAATTCTTTATCCTCTGATTTCAACTTCTAGATAAACTCGACAAGCTTTGCATCTCGCTTCTGGCTCTTGCAAATCCTTTCGATGAGAGTAGGTGTTATCGATAAGCTTGCCAACATTTTAGGTACTAACTCACACCGTGGTCTGAAATCAAATCCTACCAAATACTCGAGGCTTTTCCATTCTGAAAACATCGCTCCCAATCCTGCATGTCTTCGACTCAACGCATCTACAACTGCATTACCTTTACCAGGAGTGTAGGCTATACCAAAATCATACATGTTGGAAACTCTAACCACCTTTGCTGCCGAAGATTCAAATCCTTTTGGGAGAAAAAAAATACTTTAATGACTTGTGATCCGTAAACAACTCGAATCGAACTCCCAATAGGTAATTATTCACATCTTCACAAAAACACAATCGCTGCCAACTCCAAATCATGTGTTGGGTAATTTCTTTCACGTGGCTTCAGCTGTCAGCTTGCATAGGCCACAACCTTATCCTTCCTTATTAACACTTCTCCATGTCTAGTACCATGTGCATCGGTGTATACCACCATTTCTTCATTCCTACTTAGAATCGTCAAAACAGGAGCAATCATCAGCCTCTCTTTCATGATTTCGAGAGCTTGCTCACACTTTGCATCCCATGTGGACACTTGATTCTTTCTCATCAATGTTGTTAATGATGCAAATATCTTGAAGAAAACCTTGATAAACCAGCGATAATATCCTGTTAACCCAAGAAAACTCCTAACATCCATCGCATTCTTAAGTCTATCCCAGTCCTGGATTGCTGCCACCATAGCGGGGTCAACCGCTATTCCATTTCTAGAAACAACCTGGCCTAAGAACCTCACTTCACTCTTCCAGAAGATCGTTATGTGCTCTTCCTCATTCCTAGAGTAAACCAGAATGTCAGTCACGAACACAAGCATGAACTTATTCAACTGATCTCTGAAAACCCTATTCATAAGATCCATAAAATATGCTAGTGCATTAATCAACCCAAATGACATCACCAGCCATTCGAAGAAACCGTATAGTGTCCTAAAAGTAGTCTTCGACACACTATCCTTCGCCACCCTCAACTAGTGAAATCCCATTGCCAAATCCATCTGAGAAAACACTTTGGCTTCGTGAAGCTGATCAAATAAGTCATCAATCCTCGACAACAGATACTTGTTCTTCTTGTTCAACTCACGATAATCCACACACAATCTTAATGAGCCATCTACCTTGGTTGCAAACACAACTAGTGCACCCCATTCGGATATACTTCTCTGAATGAATCGTTTTCCTAAAAGGTCACAAACTTGCACCACTAAATCTCGTTGTTCCTTAGGCGCAATTCGCCTAAGAGGCATAACGATAGGTCTAGCACCCTCGACCAAATCGATTTTGAACTTAATCTCACAATGCGGTAGTAACCCTTTGACCTCATCAAAGACATCCTCAAACTCTTTAGCGATCAGCACAAATGACAAGTCTTCCTGTGGAATCACAAGCGAATATAGATAGCTCATGAAGACCACGTGTAACACCCCATAATTTTAAAGAATATTAACTAACTAAGGAATGCTTAATCTAACGTTTAGAATTAAGTAAAACGGACTGTACCATTGAGACATTCTCGGAATTCTGGTTCAGATATACTCTGAGTTCACATAAAACGAACATTGTATGAAGAAGATATTAAGGTTACAAGTTTGTATACGTATAAGATATATATATATATATATAAACAAATCAAACCAGAAATTCAAAATAATTAGAATTCGAGGAGCGAGAGATCAACGCGGGATTAAGAACCGTTGGGGGTCGACCTATGAGTCGACCCACTCAAGGGTGTGTCGATCCTAGGGTCGACCTACGGGTCGACCCACCCCAGATCTGGCTAGGTTCATTTTATGAACCTGGACTTGTTTGTTTGCTGGGTTCGTTGGAAAAAGTCTATATAAAGGCCAGCATTTTTATTGTTTTCTACACTAAAAACAATGGAGACAAGGAGATGCTACCTCAGCTTGGATTGAATTAGATTATATTCTACAACAACAACCTATACATACATCAGAGATATTTCTTTTACTCTGATCCAATCTTTGTGAGTTCATGTCACTTTTAGATATAAAAATTTAACAGTAACCTAGACATGTTAATAAACCAGATCTGAGCCTATGTCTATTAAGAAACTGATTTATATGTAAATAGATCTGGTATAATTAAGGTAATTTTTCCATACAACTATTCTGTTGTTCAGTTGTTAATTTATGCCTATTTCTGTTATTCTGCCTCTCTTATTCCCCTTTTATTTTATAACCTATGCTACATTCGAGCCTAGGCCAATCTCGTAAGAGAAATACGTATGAAAGAAACTGGGAAAAATTGGGGAATTATTTGGAATGAAAATAAAAGAGGGAAATTTGGGGCATACCTATACCGTGGAATATGACTGTAATTTGGGGTGTATGAACATGTACATCTGTATGCTTAATTCAAAGACTAAGTGGAACATGTTAATGAAACTTTATGTAACCTGTTTAAAACTATAACGTTAAGTAAACCTGTTTAATCTGTTGGGGTTGTATGGACATTGTTAACCCGTGAGAACTTAACCTGTTGAATTTGTGGGGGTGGGTTAGGCTGTAAGACTTAACCTATGTAAATCCTAGTTGATTGGGGATACAAATTTAGGGGTTTGGCTTGTGTCATCTGTTGTGTTGGACCCATATTAGTCAGTAACCCATTCTGGTATTAAACGGGGACCCTGCACTAGGTAGGGTTTAGGGCACGCTTTCTGGGCTAATTGTAAGAGGTTCATCTAGGAAGGGGAGTTCTGATGGTGCGTTCCAACGGGGTTATATGCATGCATGGATCCGGCCTGCCTGGGAAAATAGGTCGCTGTAATACCTGTAAATAGGTCTGTGTCCTTCTACAGGTTGCCACTTTAAGAAGTAATATACCCTACTATGGGGATGACATAGGGTATTTATGTGTTAGAGAGCCAATCGCTCGGGGGTAGTAATTAGGGTACATCTAGTCCTGCCTATTTAGGTCCCCGTTATTTTTATTTGGGGGTAACACTCGTTATTTCTGTTGGGATACCTGTTATTCCTGTTTAGGGGTAAAACCCGTTACTAGAAGTACACCTAAATCTACCAACATGTTTCCGTTAGGATCATTCTGTTTCTGTTAAGTAATTGGAAAACACGTAATCCGGTATGCTAGTGTTAGTGCAAAGAAAGTAGTCGAGAAGCATAGTTAATCATGTTTATTCTGCTTATCTTGTCCATCCTGTTTATACCTGTTATATGTTACAGTTATCTCTTACCCAGTTTATTTTTCTATCTTGATACTTTTATTTTTCTGTATGCTAAAAGTCACTGGACTCGCCAGACTTTATGTCTGATCCATTTTGTTTCCTTTTCTCTCTTTCCTTCCCCCTCCCTCCAGGTTCTTAGGGTGGGAACGCTCAGGCGTGATTATGACTTTCTCTCTCTCTCTCTTCTGTTTCTAGTTCTGCTTTGATGTATCACTTTGACTATTTGTCTACTTGTTTATGGCTACTTATGGGGATTATGATTTTTCATTTCTATACTCTGATGGTTTTTAGCGCAAGACAGATGTTTTTATTTGATGTATTTTGTTCCAGTACTTTAGTCTAATGTTGTAACTGGATTTTAAGACCACGATGTTTTATGTTGGAAAATAAAGTTTTAAATTTTCGCTGCTATTTTATGTATCTGTCTTGTGAGATTCTGTTTCTGTTTACCTTTAACGCTTCATGGATTTTAATGCATACTGATAAAGAGTGACATTAACGAACATGGGGTGTCATATTTGGTATCAAAGCTGAAGGTTACATGATCGAATAAAAGTTTTGATAATTGTTTTCAAAAGCCAAGGGTTTTCAAAGAAAGCTCTATTTTTGAAAAATATATTCCCTAAAGCCATATAAAATATCTTTCAATTCTCTATTTGAACCCCTTTTCTTTTCACCATGTCTGGGGAACCGAATCTTCCCGAGGGAGTTCAGATACCGGCTTGGTTCTTTAGGTATCTTGAGGCTACGGCGCCTGCCGGAGGTGCCCCTCCCCCAACTGCAGCCACTATTCCCCCTCCTCCATAAGCTGATAATTGCTCTAAGATATGCATGGACTTTTGTGCTATGGGAGGAAAACCATTCCGTGGAACTGAAAGATTTATGGAAGCATGGAATTGACTACGAGAGATAGAGAACTTATTTGGACTTTTTGAGGACGAGGACCATAGGAAGATACATTTGGTCGTATGGCATCTTAAGGATGAGGCTTCGTTTTGGTGGAAAGTGACACAAGCAAGGCATCCAATAGAAAATTGGGATGATTTCCGATAGAGATTCGAGGAGAAGTTTCTTTCTCAAAAAGAAGAGAGTATGCATATGGAGAGATTCTTGGCGCTTAAGTAAGGAATTATGTTTGTTAAAGAGTATGTCAATATGTTCAATTAGCTGGCAAGGTTTGGTATGGAACTGGTGAATACCCCACACAAGAAAGCTTTAAGGTTTGCAAGAGGGTAGAATCAACCTCACCGAGCATTGGCATTATCTCACATACCTATGGGGGAAACTTTCAAAAGACTTGTTGGCATGGCATTGATGCATGGAGAAGGTAAGGATGAGAAGAAAGAGGTCAAGACTGATGAGGCACAAAACAAGAAAGTGTGCCCTAAGAAAGAACAACAAAAGGAAGGTGGATAGAACGACAAGGTTCAGAATAAGAAGAAATATCATGGTTGTGGGAGCTTGGGTCATGTAGTCAAGGATTGTAGAAAAAGGGAGAATGATTGTTTCAGCTATGGTAAAGCTGGACACTATAATAGGGAATTCCCGAAGAAACAAGGACATGGGAAAAGGACAGGACCTTCTGGAGGGCATGTGCATGCTCTCGAGGCTAGCGGACTGGACAAAGGTACAAAAGTTTCTGTTGAAGGTTTGATTTCCCTTTCCGATCATCCAATTAAGACTCTTTTTTATTCTGGTTCTTCTCATTCTTTTATATCTGATTCTATGGTTGAGTCTCTGCACTTTAGTACTAGTATTGTTTCTGATCTCATTATTGTCTCAAACCCCATTGGGGGCACGACTCATCTGTCTATGATATGTCGGGGTTTAAGGATATCTATGTTGGGCATCGAGTTCAAGTGCAACACGTATGTGCTTTGTTTTATGGGCTACAGTTTGATTCTAGGGATGGATTAGCTAGTCATATAAGGTTCCATCCTAGACTGTGAGAGGACGGTCGTTAGACTTTTGACTTGCCGTGAGAGCACTCGAGATTTCCTATGACCCAAGGGGGTCTGTCATGCTTAGTATCCTAGAATCACTTGATGCTTATGCCGATGATTTGTGACCTGTACCTGCAGTCTATGAGTATCTGGCTGTTTCTGATGAGGTTAGAGGCTTACCTCTGAGGCGTGATATTGATTTCCGGGTATACTTGGTGGATAATGCGAAGCCAGTTGCATTGCCCGTGAGCCACATGGCTCCTAGGGAAAGGAGGGAGATTAGCAAGCAAGTAGGAGAGCTACCTGAGAAGGGTTATATTAGGCTACGTATACCAGAATGTGATGCTCCAGTCATCTTCACAACTAAGGCAGATGTCTCGCTTCGCCTATGTGTGGATTCTGGGGAATTGAATAAGCTCACCAAGAAAAATAGGCAGCCACTTCCAAGGATTGACGATCTATTTGCCCAGCTTATTGTCGCATCTGTTTTCTAGTAGTTAGACTTGGCCATGGGATTTCATCAGTTGAGGGTGGCCGAGGACAGTATAGACAAGACTGCTTTCAGAACTCAAAATGGCTTCTTTTAGTGGCTAGTCATGCCTTTTGGGTTGACAAATGCACCCATGTATTTTGCGGATCTAATGTTCAGAGTGTTTAGGGAGTTTCTGAATAAGTTCGTTGTGGTCTTTGTGGATGACATTATGATTTTCTCGAAGAGTGAGGAAGGGAAAATCCTACATTTAGGGGAGGTTTTGACGACTCTCAATGAACACCAGTTTAAAGCGAAATTCTCCAAGTGTCACTTTTGGAGAAAGGAGGTGAGATTTCTAGGGCACGTGGTATACAAGGAAAGGATAGCGGTGGATCCTGCGAAATTAGATGTAGTTCAAGATTGGAAAGTTCCAAATAATGCAATTGAGGTGAGAAGTTTTCTTGGTTTAGTGGGCTACTATCATAAGTATATCAAGGACTTCGCAAAGATATCAGCCCAACTCACCAGACTGACGAAGAAGAATCTGACCTTTGCTTGGAATATTGATTGCGATGATGCTTTTCAGTGGTTAAAGAGGGCTCTGACAACGGCCCCAATTTTGACATTGCCTGATGGGAGAAAGGTGTTCGCAATGTATACTGATGCATGTGGTACAGGGCTTGGTGCCGTCTTGATGCAGGAGGGAAGGATAGTACAACAGGCAGTTGAAGGTTTATGAGAGGAGCTACCCTATCCATGATTTGAAATTGGCTACTATAGTGTTCGCACTTAAGACTTGGCGGCGTTATCTCTTGGGAGAAAGTTCGAGTTGTACACATACCATAAGTCGCTCAAGTATCTGTTCTCGTAGAAGGATCTCAATTTGAGACATCAGAGATGGATGGAGTTCCTAGCGTCCTATGATTTTGAGATTGCTTATACCTCTGGAAAGGTAATGTAGTGGCGGATGCGTTGAGTAGGCAGAGGATGACATTGAGTCCTCTATTCATAGAGACGCGGAGTTTGGAGTATATATCGACCTTCGATTTAGGCCATCTATGGATCTTACACTGGGTTTGTTGGCATCTCTAGAGGTGCGACCTACTCTTATGGATCATATATAATCTTTGCAGCGAGAGGATCCACAGATAGCAGACATCTTCGATAGGCTCAGTAGAGGGGAGACTTCTAGTCACCTTAGAAGATATTCCGCAGATGATAAAGGATGGCTATGACGAGATGGTAGGCTTTGTGTTCCCCGAGTTGGAAGTCTGTTGAAGAAAGTCCTTGAGGAATCCCATCATTCTAGGATGACTATCGGTGATAAGATGTATTGAGACATGAGACGGGTTTTCTTTTGGGATAGGATAAATAAAGATATAGCGGAATTCGTAGCTCGATGTTTACTATGCCAGCAAGTTGAAGCTGAACAGAAAAGCTTGGTGGTTTGCTATATCCTTTAAAGGTCCCACAGTGGAAGTGAGAAAGCATCTCTATGGATTTCATCGATGGTTTGCCTAGTTCGAGGAAGGCCGATACCAGCATCTGGGTTATAGTAGACATGCATACTAAGAGCGCTCATTTTATTCCTGTTAAGAGCAAGAGAACGACAACATGGTTGGCATCAGTTTATCTTCGTGAGATAGTCCGTCTACATGGATTACCTTCTAGCATAGTGAGTAATCGTGATCCAATCTTCACTAGTGAGTTTTGGAAGAGCCTGCTAGAGGCATTAAGTATGCAGTTATGTTTGAGCACCACAAATCACCCTCAGACCAATGGACAGACTGAGAGGTTGAATAAAGTTATTGAGGATCTTTTGAGGCTATGTATCCTAGACTTAGGAGGAGCACCTTCCCTTAGTGGAGTTTGCCTACAACAACAATTATCAGACTAGTATTGGCATGGCACTCTTCGAGGCACTATATGGATGACTTTGCAGATCACCGACTTGTTGGTCGGAGTCTATAGATAGGCTTCTACTTACACCTGAGATGATTAGAGAAATTTCAGAGAAGATTGATCTTACCCGTAGACGTATGAAGATAGCTCAGGATAGACAGAAGTCCTACGGCGATAAAAGAATAACTGTCATTGAGTTTGAGGCAGAAGACATGGTTTTCATCAAAGTATTACCTTTAGTTCATTTTGGATCTGTAGGAAAATTGGTGCCAAGGTTTGTAGGGCCATTTCCCATGGTGGAAAGGATAGGTCAAATGGCCTATAAAGTGAGATTACCAAAGAGGTTGGCAGGTGTTCATGATGTTTTCCATGTTTCCCATTTGCAGAAATGTCTTCACAATACAACAAAGGTAGTTGAGCCTAGCATGTTTGAGGAAGTAGAGGTAGAAAGGGAGGCGATAGTTAGACGAGTTCCAACCTATATACTTGGATCAGAGGTTAAGAAGCTACGTAACAGAGAGGTCAAGTTGATGAAACTACAATGCAGAAAAGACAGTGAGGATGCAAATTAGGAGACTGAGGACAAGATTCGCGCTTCGTACCCTTTTCTTTCAAGGGTATGTTCTTAACTTCTTTTTCCAAGCTTTTATTAGTACTTGCTTCTATCATTCGTGTATTTCCCATCGATCGAATCTTCGACCCTTAGGTAGAAAACCAAATGGTGTAAACATGTATTTGAGACATGTTGTGGTTGATGGATGCAAGTGGATGCAAGTATTTGCTAGCGGATGCTCGTGGATGCATATACACACACATTAGGCACTAGATCGGCTCAATCACTTACATATTGCATATGGATGTGTGTGCATTAGGATTTCTTGTTATGGATGAAAATGGATGTATCATCATATGAATGTTGCATTTGGATGAATGATTGTGCACACATATAGAGCTTACATGTTATACTAGGATTATTTGCATACATTTTGGTTACATGGCACAAACATAAATTGCATTAAGGAGGTCAACGGAATCACTCGACCGTCTGATTTTTCACATTAGTGTAAGGACATATACACACACCATTGCATATGTTCATACAAGCACTAGAAATATCTTAAGGATAGTGGATGCTTGTGGATGATGGATGAGTAGATGATTATGGTTGTTAGGATAGTAACATTCTTCTTAACCTGGAGATTTCGAGGACGAAATCCTTTAAGTAGGGGAGAATGTAACACCCCATAATTTTAAATAATATAAGTAAACTGAGGAATACTTAATTTAATGTTAAGAATTAAGTAAAACGGACTATACCATTACATTTGTCTCGGAATTCTGGTTCAGGTAGACTCTGAGTTTGCGTAAAACGGGCATCGTATGAAGAAGATATTAAGGTTAGAAGATTGTATACATATAAGACAGATTTATATATAAACAAATCAAACTAGAAATTCAAAATAATTCAAATTCGAGGAGCGGGAGATCAACGCGGGGTTAAGACCCATTGGGGGTCGACCCACACCCCAAGGGGTCGACCTATAGGTCGACCCACTCAAGGGTGTGTCGACCCTAGTGTCGACCCACCCTAGATCTGGCTAGGTTCATTTTCTGAACCTGGACTTATTTATTTACTGGGTTAATTGGAAAAGTCTTTATAAAGGCCAGCATTTCTATTGTTTTCTACACCAAAAACAATGGAGACAAGGAGATGTTGCCTTTGCATGGATTGAACTAGATATAACAATAGCCTATACATACATCAGAGATATTTCTTTTACTCTGATCCAATCTCTGTGACTTCATGTTATTTTTAGATATAAAATTTTAACAATAACCCGAACATGTTAATAAACCAGATCTGAGCCTATGCCTGTTAAGAAACCGATTTATTACTAAACAGATCTGCTATAATTACATGTAATTTTTCGATACAACTATTTTGTTGTTCACTTGTTAATTTATGCCTATTTCTGTTCTTCTCCCTCTCTTATTCCCTTTTTATTTTATAAGCCTAGGCTACCTTTGAGCCTATGCCAATCTCTTAAGAGACATGTGTATAAACAAAATTGGGAAAAATTGGGGAATATTTGGAATGAAAATAGAAGAGGGAAATTTGGGGGCATACCTTGTACTGTGGAATATGACTGTAATTTGGGGTGTATGAACATGTAAATCTATAGGCTTAATTCAAAGATTAAGTGGAACATGTTAATGAAACTTTATGTTACCTGTTTAAAACTATGGGGTTAAGTAAACCTGTTTAATCTATTGTGGTTGTATGGACATTGTTAACCCGTGAAAACTTAACCTGTTGAATTTGCGGGGGTGGGTTAGGCTGTAAGCTTTACCTATGGAAATCCTAGTTGATTGGGGACATAAGTTTAGGGTTTTGGCTTGTGTCATCTATTGTGTGGGACCCATATTAGTCCGTAACTCATTCTGGTATTAAACGGGAACCCCGCTCTAGGTAGGGGTCAGGGCACGCTTACTGGGCTAATTGTAAGAGGTGCATTTCGGAAGGGGTGTTCTGATGGCGCGTTCCAACGGGGTCATGTGCGTGCATGGGTCCGACCTGCCTGAGAAAATAAGCCATCGTAACACCTATAAATAGGTATGTGTTCTTCTGTAGGTTGCCACTTTTGGAAGTAATACACCCTAATGTGGGGCTGACACAGGATATTTACGTGTTAGAGAGCCGATCGCATGGGGGTAGTAATTAGGGTACATCTAGTCCTGCCTGTTTAGGTACCCGTTATTTTTGTTTGGGGTAACACCCGTTATTTCTATTGGGGTACCTGTTATTTCTGTCTGGGGTGAAACCCGTTACCAGAAGTATACCTAAATCTACCATTATGTTTATGTTGGGATCATTCTGTTTCCATTAAGTAATTGGAAAATACGTAATCCAGTATACAAGTATTGGTGCAGAGAAAGTAGTCGAGAAGAATATGTAATCCTATTTATTATGTTTATCCCGTCCATCCTGTTTATACCTCTTATATATTACAGTTATATCTCATCCAGTTTATTTTTCTGTCTTTATACTTTTATTTCTCTATATGCTAACACTCACTGAACTCGACAGACTATATGTTTGACCCGTTTTGTTTCCTTTTCTCTCTTTCCTTCCCCCTCCCCCCAGGTTCTCAGGGTGGGAACGCTCAGGCGTGATTAGGACTTTCTCTCTCTCTTTCTCTCTTCTGTTTCTGGTTGGATTTGGATCTGCTTTGATGTATCGCTTTGACTATTTGTCTACTTGTTTATAGCTACTTATGGGGATTATGATTTTTCATTTCTATACTCTGATGCTTTTTAGCGCAAGACAGATGTTTTTATTTGATGTATTTTGTTCCAGTACTTTTGTCTGATGTTGTAATTGAATTTTGAGACCACGATGATTTCTGCTGGAAAATAAAGTTTTAAATTGTTGCTGCTATTTTATATATCTATCTTATGAGATTCTGTTTCTGTTTACCTATAAGTTTCATAGAACTTAATGCGTTCTGATAAAGAGTGACATTAACGGACGTGGGGTGTCACACCCCATCTTCAGGCTTACAGCGAATCAAAACCTTTCGCCCTTCCACATCCCTGACTCTCACCTCAAGCTTCTCGCAATTCACTCTTGCCGCATACCTCTTGATTCAATCCATGCCAATGATGATCCCAAACCCAGTGAAGTTTGGAACAAAGCAATCACACACAAAAGAGTAACCATGACTCAATAACACTAGACCATGACAAAGGATATACAAGTTAGACAAACCCCTAGCTGGATTAGTCACAATCAATGATTGCTTGCAAACCTCGGTTTCCAAACCCAAACAGCACACAAGCTTAAAACGAACTTCTCGTTCTTCTGATAATGAGTCACAATATACGAATGAACATACTTGGA
This sequence comes from Allium sativum, assembly GCA_030737875.1. Classification (NCBI taxonomy): domain Eukaryota; kingdom Viridiplantae; phylum Streptophyta; class Magnoliopsida; order Asparagales; family Amaryllidaceae; genus Allium; species Allium sativum. The sequence goes on along the minus strand of CM060920.1, from coordinate 748,256,277 downwards.
CAAAGCTTCAAAATCATAAACATACTCCATCACTGGTTCACCACTCTGCTTTAACTCCACAAAATTTTTGAACAGAACAAACTTCTAAGCGGTTGAAATGAACTTTGTCTCAAACTTCACTTGGAACTGAGCCCTCGTGATCTCATCTTCTGGAGTCTCAGGCGTGATAGAGTTCCACCAATCCATGGCTCTACCCTATAGTTGCCTCGATGCAAGCTTCCTCCTAGTTGTATCCTTAATACCCAAGTCTCCAAATATCCGAGTACAAGCATCTAACCATCCCTAAAACTCTTTAGTCAGCTTTGTCCCTTTATACGATTTCCCTCTAAGAGAAGTGAAGTCCTTGCATAGCTTCACGAAGTCCACAGCCTTCGGTACTTGCACTTGAACACCAATATCTACCGCAGCTGCTCCTGGAGCGGGTACCCTCCTTATGTTCATTGCCATCGTAGCCTCAAACATAGCTGGGTAATCTGGTATACCGCCATCACCCTCTCCAGGAACAGCCTCCTCCCTAGAAGTGTCTCGACAATTAACAACTCATTCTAAATCTGCAATATAGAATGATTAGCCCACATGCGAGAAAAACTGCTAATGGAGTTCAAACGCTAGTACTATATACACTAATATATAGTATTCATCCATCATAAATCTAGAAGTGCATCCCTCATACATTATTAGGTCCTTGAACTTTGGCTAAAATCGATAACCAAAGCTCTAATACCAAATGTGATAGACTGCCCATTACCCTCGCACTTAACAAGAAGAATAATACGTTGAACATTGTGTCAGGAAGCCATGGACGATCATCAAGGTAGGTAAACATACGCAGAACCTGTCATATAACTCACAGCGCAAGGATAAAATATAATAGAACATATACAACTGGTAGAAATAGTGGAGAATCACATAGCAAAAATCCTAACTTTCATGTCATCCTGAAAATATCCATACAATTTTGGAATGCGGTTTAGAAGTCTGTACATGAAGCCTCACTACATAACCCTCAAAGAATACATCAAATAGAACAATAGAGGAAACACCCAATATGTATAGTAGTAAAAAAAACAGGCGAGTCCCTAGCTCGTCTTCGATCAGCAGCTCCGTCCACTAAGATCTACCATCCACAATCTGCTACTTTGTCTGCCCATCCACAACACCATAGATGAACAACCCAAGGTAATAAGAGGAAATATAAAACCTTTAGTCAGACAACAGTTTTAGTGAGCGATAAAACAATTATCTAACATCATCAATGAACTATATGAGAATAGGTAGATAAGTCAACCAAACCTACCAACATCACTAGAGAAGAAACACCAAACTTGTCTTCCCCACATCCGACAGTGATATTCTTTACATAACAAGAAGAAGCATACAAGAAGTAGAAATCGTAGCAACTAGTTTAAGTCCCACATAAACTGCCTGAATAGAGATCAGCATCCCTTAAGCACAAGCCCCGAAAGCCAAAACTAACATCAGCCAAGCACACTCAAGAGATATCTCCTTCGACGTCGAACAATCTACGTAAGAAAGTACAAGCAAAGCAAACAATCATACATGAATTTGGCTATCACAGCCTAATCCTGCTTCGAAACCATCGTTAATCGTATGACGACCAACCTTTCTATGTGTCAAGGACTAATGATAGCCTCGGTTCTAGCAAAAACTCCATACGTCTTTCAACGATACGTGTCTCTAGGCCTTTCAACGATACCCAGGGTACTCGACCAACAACCTTCCGGTCTTTTAGACGTCTCTATTATACCCTTTCTTTGAGCCCGCTAGAACCTATGACATCGATAATTTCTCGGCCTTCAATATCTTTGGTCATCCTTCCTAACGGTTGTTCATAGCTCAAGCAACCTTCTCGAGCAACCATTGTCTACAACTCAGCACCTTTGAGTCGTCTTCACATTCATTGCATTTCAACGACCAATGAATGCATCACAATACTTCGAACATTCCTCATTGAATTCGCTTCTAAGCTTTAATCATCATCGATCCAAAAATATGCTCTGTTTGGTCGATTCTTCATTCCATAGAATTCCCAGCTTTCTTTCTATGAAAAACTAAGCACAACGTCAAAACTGTCTTTCACAGTGTTTCTGGAATGATAGCGTGTCTTTAAGTCCAATTCAAGACCATTCTAGTGTGAAAAACTAATCAAAACAGCCTTTCATAGTATTTCTAGAATGCTATCATATCTGCTGGTTCAATTCTGCATTAATCTGGTGTGAAAACTAAGCAAAACATCAAAATAGCCTTTCATAGCGTTGCTGGAATGCTATCATTGCTTATGGGCGATCCATTCACCCCTATGGGTCGTTTGCACAATCCATGCCTCTTTATAGCGTTTTTGGAGCACTATCATTTATCATGCACGGTCCATCCATCCCCTATGGATCGTTTGCGATCCAAGACTTTTCTATAGCGTTTGTCAAAACGCAGTCAAAGGCCAACGATCCATCCTCTTTGCCAGACCAAGAAAATGGCATGATCCATCACATTTTCAAGGTCGATCCATCATGGATCTCGCTCAATCAATGATTTTCACTTTGATGTATGGTTTCCAATAATGTTTTTCAACCATCAATAAATCGCATCATTCATACAACAGTCATTCAAACAATGATTTTCATTACAACAACATAGAAAACTAACTGGTTTAAGTTGCTAATTAGATCCTATGGTGATTTGAGTTAAAAACCATACTTACATCGATTAGATCCATGCAAAAATAACTTGGAATGATGAACATGAGATCAAACAACTCATATACTTAACTGAATCCGTGCGAGAGATGCTAATCACTCACCAAATCTTCAATCTAGCTTAGAAACGACGAAATATGAATCAGGATAGCAAAGATCTATCTTCAAACCTCTCGATCTGATGCGATCTATCTTAGTTTGATGTAGATCTAGCTCCTTTTGATGTAGATCTTCACTCTCTACTCGTAGATCTAGAAATTTAATGGAGGAAAGGTATATTTATTTGAGCAAAGATCAATCACAAGCCCAAACAAATGAGAGAATGAAGAAAGTAACCCCTCTCCACTTCCCTGACCCCCTATTGATGGCCTCCCACCATCCCACTAATGGGCCTCCTCAAATTAACCCATTAATAGCTTAAAATCCAAACAAAAAATTGTGTAGCAATAAAACAACGATTTTTCCTAAACCACTGAACCCAAACTCTAATGTGACCACTTTACAAAATGAGAAAAATCATTTCCTTTCCAGTGAGATAGATCCCAACAACTGATTCGATCGGAGTCAAAAGTTATGCCTTGTAAAAGATTGAAAAGGGCAAAATAACCACAAATAAAATTGGTAAAAATTATGGGCATGTCTCACATCCCCATAAACAACATATTAAAATATGAGAATGATCCAACCCTTAGGGAATAAAATAAAAATATTGTACGATCCTCTGATAGGTAAAATGCTGGCTGTTACAATTATAATATTAAAACTTCTTTTAGCGATAATCAACAAACGTTTTTGAGTAATTTTGTGGCAATACTTTCCATCAAAACTAGATCTAAAAAATCTTGCAGTAATTCCAATGCCCAAACATAATAACCAATGCACGTTTATACCACCGTCGACATTAGATCAAGAAATATATGCACACAGTTGATGTTTTTACGCTATCACCATCCCCATTTCCATACGTAATCGGAAAAGAAAAAGGCGATAATGGTTTCGAATTACCTAAAGGATCAATTTATGGGAAGTTGGAACCGAACTTACGTCAATTACGCTAGATCATGCTGGAGCCCAAGTCCCTGGTGGCTTGATCCTCTGTTTTCAAACAGATTTGTCTATTTCCATAATCGAATCACCCAGTAGTGAGAAGTTTGGTAAGAACCTTCATAGATCTGAATCCAGGGAGATAATCCCGTGTTGCTAAACTGATGCTAATAGATCGAGGGGTAACTATTTACTGGAATTACGAAGGGTAATGAGATTCTAGGTGTTGAATTTAGCGATTTAGATTTTGAGAATTATTGGATTGAAACTTAGTCGGTTTTAGATGAGTGAAACCAAATAGAGTTTAGATCTAGATGGATGTTAATAAAAATAAGCAGCTTCAGAGTGTGTATTTTGCAGAGAACTCCGTGATTTATCAGATAGATAGCCTTTCCTCTCTCCAGTGGAGAGAGGAAGAGGATGATATATATATGTGTGTGTGTGTGTGTGCGCGTGTGTGTATATATATAAAGGCTATTTAAACACAAAACATAGACACAATTGGTGACAATGCATCTCGACCATTGGATTTCATCATGATTTCTACCACTCCACATAAGACAAAATGATTCAACTGCTACTACTCTGTGTTTCTTAATTTGCATCTAATTTTGTGTTCAAATAGTCGTCCGACACACACACACACACACACACACATATATATATATATATATATATATATATATATATATATATATATATATATGAATAATTTCTTAGCACTTGCAAGTAGATTCCAGCAAGTACAGTAAATTGAACAAGTTTGAAAAGCAAAGGAGTTAATCATCGGTTTCAGCTTTAAAAATTATTTTTTGAAGGTTATCAATGTTTTATGACATTAAAATACATATGCATATATGAATAATTTTTGAGCACTTGCAAGTAGATTCTAGCAAGTATAGTAAATTAAACAAGTTTGAAAAGCAAAGGAGTTAATCACTGGTTTCAGTTTAAAAAAATAGTTTTTAAAGGTTATCAATATTTTATGAGATTAAAATAAAGTTTAATGAAATTCAAAACGGATTTCAGTATTTCTATGTGGTCTATGCTGTAGAAACGTACAGAAGAGAAAATAGGAAATTATTGATGAAGAAGAAGGATATGACAGGAAGAAATTGGGGTTTGAAGAGTAAATTTTGGGATCTTTTATAGTATAGAGAATCCATGGGGTGCATAAAGCAAATTTTGGGTATTAATAGATGCTGGTTTTATTTAATTATATATGGAAATTGGTTAAAGAACAAAAGATAATTGTTTGATCCTTCATAAAAACCTTCGGCGTAAATTAGTTGGATCGAATCGGACGAAGGAATGTTCAATCTTCGTCCTAAATGAATTTAGATCGGATATATACTGAATTAGATTTATCTTCGTACAAGTTTTGTTATTTTAATTCATGTCCTAACAAAATCGAACGAATATAAAAATATCTTTTTCAGTTACGGACTCGATCGAACATAGATTAACATTGCTATTTACATTAGAATTTATGTTTTCATATGATGCTTCTACCAATTTCATTATTTTTATCATTATATATCGAAAAATAAACATTTTACGAATTTTTTCCAACTATTCGAATAGTCATTATAAATATTTTGAATAGTACAGTGAAAGTACTGACCTATATGAAATTTAGACGAATTCGAACAAGCGCCGACCATAAATTCTTTTCGTATAAATTATGTTGTCCTTATTGAAAATCAAATGATTTTTCAGCCGTGGACAAGGAAGAAAAAAGAAAGCTCATACAAAATTGATAGCCCTGCTTATTGCCCATTCAATTTTTACCTCATTTGCACTAACAAATTCCTTATGAGATGCATACACACACTTCAACTCGGTTACAACCACTACCATTTAAATTCATTTCAACAAAGCCTGATTTAGATTGGCTTAAATAAGTTGCTTTTTTGAAGCCAAAACCAATTCATTTTCGGTTTCAATAAGTCAAATTGTGACTTATATAAGTCGAACCAAATGGTCCCAACCAATTTCTTCCACTTATACAGAATATGTTCTAATTTTAATAGATCATATAATTATAACAAATGAAAATTTAAGCATCGAGCTTTCAAACCTATTCCTCACGCACATCCATATAAAAAAATTAGTTGCATTTAAGGAATTTTTAGTAGGATTTAATTTAAAAAAAATCCTCGTTAGTTATCCTTGATCCGAAATTTTGAATAAGGAAGCAGTCAAGTCAAACTATGATCAGCTCAAACAGTGTCGTTGAACCAAGTATGCAAATATCTTTCATGTATTTAGTTTATTCCTTTGTTAAAAGCCAGGAAAAAACAATGATTTGGGTTGAAGTTATCTAAGAGATGTCATTTGTCTCGTGTTGGACATGTGATACAATTAAGTTCCACAAAATGACATGATAAAGTTAACGAGTAATAAAATAGAACGTGAAAAAACGTGTATGAAGTTAAATAAATAAATATTATAGCAATGCCTAATATTTTTTTAAAAAGATGCAAATCTCGTCAACCATGTAGCTTAAATTTGCATAGGGTGCACTCTACGGCAAGAATCAACATGCGACGATGTCAAAACGTAGATAGTTGGCATGAATGAAATTGATAAATATCAAAATGTAATTATATGTGTATGTGCATGTATATGTATATAAGCATTGGTGTGCCTATAAAATCTAATTTAATATTAATACTCAATCAATTTAAATAAAATTAGTTTATTTCAGTAGTCTGGTTTCATTTAATTAATGTTACTAATTAATATTATGGATATATCTCTTACACACTTTAATGTTCGATGACGATGCTAATATAAATTGATGACATGATAGGTAGCAATACGTGATTTGTTTAGAAATGAATAGATATTGGGATTTATATCTACTATGTATGTTTTCCCTATGTACGTATGTAACTCAAATTATTTTACATATTTACATTTACAAAAAGAATCACATGAAAAAAAATCAATCGAAATAACATTAACAACAGAAGTTGATTTAAATAACTAACATAATTTGTCCAAAATGAAAATTTTAGATTTCAAATTTAGTATATTTTTATATTTTACTTAGTCAAAATTTTCAAATTTGGAAGTCAAAGTATCTAAGTTGTAAAATATAATCTAATTCAAATTTATATCTAAATTAATAAATTAAAATATCTTTGATGAATTAAATACCTTTTTTGGCAAAACCAATTTTTTTTTAGTGTTCTGTAACATTTATTATTGTAACAAATAATAATTACAATAAGTACAGGAGTTTGGCAGATTGGCAGACTACTATTCAGTTTCTAAAGTGGACCATCCACTACATATGACATTTATAGTGGGTTGTCCACTGTATCTACTCTAGATTATAATATAGGAGTTAGATGATGAACTAGACTACTATTAAGAACATGGCTCACCACACCGGGGGGCAACAAACACATATGACCTGATATATTATTACAATTATACAACAACCCATTGAATAGTACAACAATGACATTCTTAGAGCTACACAAGGAGAATTGCAGCATGACCAAGGACAAATGCATGACACTAACCATCACCACAATTGCATATTGTACATACTTCACATCAAGGTAACAATATCTTCATCCACCTAAAAAATACACTCTCAAGCAAACCCGAGAGGACAATAAGCACAGGATACATTACATGAGATGCTGATATTAAGCAGTCACCTTAGAAATGGCCAAAACATAGCTATAGCCATGCACGAGGAAGGCAAAGTTAAACTCCAAAAACAAAACTGTATAGTCGAAAGCTAAAAGCTTCACCTGTTACATAGTTTAAATGTAGAAATAAAGAAACAAGAACACTAACACATAAGTCAATTAGTCTCGGACCACATAGATCCACATAGATGCATGACATGACAAATAGCTGAGCTCTAGAATAACCAGTGGAGACAACCTAAAACACGTCAACGAGAACAACCCCCAACCCAGAAACTCATGACCAACAACAACTGCTACCAACAATACGATTACAAGGCAAACATTGAAAACCCAACATACCAAAAGTACCATCACAGACAAAAATGAGCTGGAGATGCCGCAATAAACGATGAACCACCGAGCTAGGGACGATAAAAATAATACTCAGAAGTTGTACTGCATACCAAACAAAATCGACAAGACGTGAAACATCACAACCTGTAAGGAATTGCTACTCACAAGGAAACTCCACGTTAGTGTCAGACTCCCAAAGAACGCACCGTAAACCTTGAAGAACTTGCACAAGAAAGATAGTTGCCTGAAGTAGCCACAACACAGTGGTAGGAAGCGAAGTCAATAGCGGTTTTGTGCAGTAGAGAGCTGAAAAGGGGTGGTTGAAGAAAAAGGGGAAGTCGTAAGTCAGATCCGATTTCATGGCCATAGCCTAGATCTGACAAAGACAAACGGGTTAGAGGAAAGGCTATCATGCATTACGAAAATAAGGAAGAGACGAAAGTGGATTTGTAGAGATGGCAGAAAGGAAAGATCGGTTTTTGAGTAGAAAGAGTTGCGGATGTGAGAGGAAAGGGTTAGAAAAAAAAGTAGTTCCTAGACGCCATTTATGATCGCCCCTCTCAGAAATGAAGTTTTTCTTAAAAAAATTCGATTTAATTAACATTACTACAATATAAATGCATATCAAACAAACAAAAAGATCATATCTTTATTTTTTGTAGAGCCGTCCAGTTTTTATAGTGTTCCGTAACACTTATTATTTTAATAAATAATAATTAAAATAGTTACAGGAGTTCAACTATAACAGCCCGCATTTTATGTATCAAAGGATCATAAAACATTTTTATTTAATTCCCTTAGGGTTGGATCATTCTCATATTTTGATATGTTGGTTATGGGGATGTGAGACATATCCATAATTTTTGCCAATTTTATTTATGACCATTTTACCCCTATTAGTTTTGTACAGGGCATAAATTTTGATTGGGATAGAATCAGGTGTTGAAATCGATTTAATTGGAAAGGAAATAGTGTTGCCAATTCTGTGGAGTAGTCACATTAAAGATTTGGTTCAGCGGTTTGGGAGGAATCGTTGTTTCAATGTTTCACAATCTCTGTTCAGGTTTTGTAAGCCATTAATGAGTTATTTTGGTATGGCCCATTAGTGGGTTGTTTTGAGCTATAAATAAGGGGTTAGAGGCATAGAGAATAGTTTACTTTCTTCATTCTCTCATTTGGTTGAGCTCATGATTCTCCTTGCTCTATCAAATACACCTTTCCACTATTAAAAAGATTGAAGATCAACATCAAACAAAGATACATCTACAACAAGTGAAGAGAGATCACATAAAATTGAGAGGTTTGAAGATATTTCATTGTTGTGCAGATTGAGAATTTAGCGATTTCAAGTCAGTTCAAATATTTGATGAGTGATAAGCATCTCTCACACGGATTCAATCAAGTATATGCGCTGTTTGGTCTTATTTCCATTGTTTAAATTTGTTTTCACCAAGATCTACATAATGGTAAGTATATTTTCATTTGAATCACCGTAGGATCTAACCTAGCAACTTAAGTCAGTAAATTCTTATGTTAGTTCACATGTTTTTGTAAGGATAGATCCATTATTTCGTTTGTTCGTTGACTTATCATGATTTGGTGAATTCTATTCGATTATTGATGAATAATTGTCATTTTAGCGTTGTTGATGATTTCATAAAGTGTTGATGGTTGGATTGGATGATTTGGTTGCATTGATGTGGTTGTTTGTGGATGATTTGGTCGAGACAGGAGCTAAATGGTCAGATATGGAGTCTGGTCATTTTTAGATAGGTCGTTGGTTTGTGCTCCAAGAAATGAAGATTGGGTCGTTAAAGAGCTTCAGGTCATTGGTGACCCATAGAGTAAGGTTATTGGTGACCCAAGGAGTCAGGTCGTTGGTGATCCCATAGAGTCGGGTCGTGGATGAATGATTGTTTGCTTGTATTGTCTTGTGTAGATTATTCGACGTCGAAGGAGATATCTCTTGGGTGCTTGTCTGATGTTGGTTTAGGCCTTCGGGGTTTGTGCTCGGAAGATATCGATATCGATTAAGATGGTCTACGCTTGATAATTGATTTCCACGAATGTACTGTGGTTTCAAATTGTTTGTTGTAAAGGGTATCACTATCGGATGTGGGGAAGACATGCTTGGATTCTTCTCTTGTAAGCTAGTATATTGGTTGATTAATCTGCCTATTCTCATATACTTTATTGATGATGTTAGATAGTTGTTTATCGCTCACTAAGACTGTTGTCTGACTTAAGATTTTATGTTTCTCTCTTATCACCTTGGGCTATTCATCCATTGTGTGGATGGGGAGACGGAGTAGCAGGTAACAGGTAGTAGATCTTAGTGGACGATGCTACAGATCGATGACGAACTGGAGGCTTGCGTACCAATTTTCTAATATACATATTATGATGTTTTCCATTGTTTGATGTATTCTCTGAGTGTTGTAGTGAGGCCTTTTGTAAAGAGTTTGATGATGTAATATAACGATGTTATGGATATTCCTTGATGATATCAAAGTTTAAAATTCTGTGCAATTATGTTTTACTATTATTGCCTTTTGCATATGTTCTATTATAATTTATCCTTGAGCTCTAAGTTATATGACAAGTTCCGCTTGTATTATCTTATCTTGATGATCGTCCATGGCTGCCTGACATACCTTTTAGAGCATTATTTCCCTTGTTAAGTGTAGGAGTTATGGGCGGTCGTCACATTTGGTATCAGAGCTCTAGTTATCGATTTTATCCAAAGTTCAAGGACGTAATTACGTATGAGAGACATATTTGTAGATTTCTGATAGATGCATACTATATATTAATGTATAGTATAATAGCATTTGAACTCCATTTGCACTTTTTCTTGTACATGGGCTAATCATTCTATATTACATATTTAGAATGAGTCGTCGACCATCAAGACATGCTTCTAGGGAGGAGACTGTTCCCGTAGGGGGGTAATGGCGGTATTTACCCAGCTATGTTCGAGGCTATGATAGCAGCGATCATGAGGAGGGTACCTGCTCAGGAGATAGCTGCGGTCGATGTAGGAGTTCAAGTGCACATTCCTAGAGTTGTGGACTTCACAAAGCAATGCGAAGATTTCACTACTCTAGGAGGGAAGCAGTTTAAGGGGACATAACCGACCGAAGGAATTCAAGGGTGACTTAATACTTGCATTCAGATCTTTGGAGACTTGGGAATTGATGATGCGACTAAGAGGAAACTTGCATCGAGATAGCTACAGGGAAGAGCTATGGATTGGTGGAACTCTATCACTCTAGAAACTCCAGAAGATGATATTACATGAGAGCTATTCCATGTCAAGTTTGAGATGAAGTTTATCTCTGCCGTTCAGAAGTTCTACCATTCAGAAGTCTATTTTGTTTAAGAGGTTTGTCGAGTTTAAGCAGAATGGTCGACCAGTGCCAGAGTATGTTTCTGACTTCGAAGCTTTGTCGAAGTATGCTCGTTCATATGTCAAAACTCCTTATCATAAGAACGAGAAGTTTGTGATGGGCTTAGACAAATACCTTGGGAATCAGCTGGTTGATCATCTAGATGATACTTATGAAAAGATCATCAGAAAGCTCTTAGGCACGAGAGTTTGTTTCCCAAGGAAGAGACTGTTGTTACAGCTAAGGAAGAACCAAAACCATAGCAGGGTGGTAATAACAAGAAGAGGAAGCAACAACAACAAAAAAGAAAAGATGGTCAGAAAAAGCAGAAGGCTGAAGTGGCTTACTTTAACTACTGGCTGAAGGGCCATTATTCCAAGGATTGTAAGAATCCAAAAGCTGAAAAGAAGTGCTTTAAGTGTGGAATGCCTGGACATGATAAGAAGGATTGTCCAGAACGAGCTAAGGGTAAGCAGATTTTGAAGGCGTATGCATTTAAAGTTGTGCCATCTTCTTCAAGGGCTCCTACTATAGAAAAAAATCAAGGTATTATTTTTGTTAGAGGTGTTTCAGTTCGTGTGTTGTTTGATACTGGAGCATCACATTCATTTATTTGTAATGAGCTTATGTGCCGCTTAGGTTTGGAACCCGAGACTCGCGATAGACCTTTTGTTGTGACTAATCCAGTTGGGGGTTCATCCATTTTGTATATAATTTGTCGTGGTCTAGTATTGTCGATTCATGGTTTCTCCTTTGTGTGTGATTGCTTTGTTTTGAACTTTGTTGGGTTCGGGATTATTTTGGGTATGGGCTGGCTCAAGAAGTATGCGGCAAAAGTGGATTGCGAGAAGTTGGAAGTGATAGTTGGGAAGGTGGAAGGGCGAATAGTTGTGATTCGATATAAGCCCGAATATGGTGTCCTCGTGAGCTATTTATATTCGCTTGTGATTCCACGGGAAGACTTGTCATCAGTGCCTATCGCAAGTGAGTTTGATGATGTCTTTGAAGAGGTCAAAGGGTTGTTGCCACATCATGAGATTGAGTTCAGAATCGATTTGGTTGAAGGTGCTAGACCTATCATCATGCCTCTTAGGAAGATGGCGCCTAAGGTACAGCGAGAGTTAGAGGTGTAAGTATGTAACCATTCGGGAAAACGATTCATTTGGAGAAGTGTGTCCGAATGGGGTGCACCAGTTGTGTTTGCAATCAAGGTAAATGGATCGTTAAGATTGTGCGTGGATTACCGTGAGCTGAATAAGGTAACCAAGAAGAACAGGTATCTATTGGCAAGGATAGACGATTTGTTCAATCAACTTCACGATTTCTCAGATATATTTGACAACATGATTCCACCATTTGAGGGTGGCAAAGGATAGTGTGTCGAAGACAGCGTTTTGGACACTATCTGGTTACTTCGAATGGTTGGTGATGCCATTTGGGTTGACTAACGTGCCAGCGTATTTTGTGGATCTTATGAATAGCGTTTTCAGAGATCAGTTGAACAAGTTCATGTTTTTGTTCGTGGATGATATTTTGGTATTCTCCCGGAATAAGGAAGAGCATAAGATGAACTTGAGTGTTGTTTTGGAAATCTTGCGAAAGCATCGACTGAGAGCTAAGTTTTGTAACTATCACTTCTGGAAGAGCGAATTGAGGTTCTTAGGCCATGTTGTTTCTGGAAATGGGATAGCGGTTGACCCCGCTAAAGTGGCAACAATTCAGGACCAGGATAGACCTATGAACACGACAGATATTCGGAGTTTCCTTGGGTTAGCGGGATATTATCACCATTTTATAAAGGGTTTATCCAATATAGCTGCGCCATTAACAGTATTGACGAAGAAGAATTAGGTGTTCACATGGGATGCAAAGTGTGAGGAAACTTTTGGAATCCTGAAAGAGAGACTAACGAGTGCTCCACTTTTGACCATTTCGAGTGGGAATGAAGAGATGGTGGAATACACCGATGCATGTGATACTGGACTTAGAGCAGTGCTGATGCATAAGGACAAGATTGTGGCTTACGCGAGCCGATAACTGAAGCCGCACAAAAGGAATTATCCAAATCATGATTTGGAATTGGCAGCGATCGTGTTTGCATTGAAGATGTGGAGACATTACCTGTTGGGAGTTTGATTCGAGTTGTTTACGGATCACAAGTATCTTTCCTCCCAAAAGGATTTGAATCTTCGGCAAGAACGACGGTTAGAGTTTCTGGCATCGCATGATTTTCGTATAGCCTATACTCCTGGTAAAGATAACACAGTGGAGGTGCGTTGAGTCGAAGACATGCAAGTTTGGGAGCAATGTTTTCGGAATGGAAGCACCTCGAGTACTTGACAGGATTTGATTTTAGACCATGATGTGAGTTGGAACCTGAAACATTGGAAAGCGATAAGACCTACTCTCATTGAAAGAATTGGTGAGAGCCAAAAGCGTGGTGCAAAGCTTGTCGAGATTATCCAGAAGTTGGAACCAGAAGATAAAGAGTTCGAGGTCGATCGAGAAGGTTAGCTTCAAAAGCAAGGATGACTGGTTGTTCCTGATATCGACGGATTGAGATATGAGGTTCTAAGGGAATGTCATCACTCGAAGTTGATGATTCATCCCCGTGGTAATAAGATGTATAAGGATATGAAGCGAGTCTACTACTGGGAAGGTATGAAAATGGATGTTGGAAAGTTCATTTCCAAGTGTATAAACATTTTTTCATTCTAAATTTCGTGCTACAGGTGAATTCTCTTTATTACTAGTAAAAGGTTAGTAAGAATGACAAAAAATTAATGATAAGTGAAGAATATTATACTTCACAATTGTAAAAAATAACGAATTATGTGAAAATGTTAAATTTTAATTATGCATATTTTTAACTCACATTAAAGTGAATATAAATATACAATATTTTGATTAATTTTTTTATTTTATTGTCCTTTGGAGGCAAATGTTAATTGTGTTTTGAAAATTATCATTATGAATAAAATTAGTAAGGCAAGAAACTATATTTTAAAAACAAATCCATCAAATTTTACAAAATTGAATTAAGAGTATGATTCACAATGTTTGCTTTAACCAAAATTTCCTTTAATTATTAAATAAAATATTCATTTATCACTTTGGTAATGTAATATACTTGTTTCTGATGTTGAAGTTAACTTCTAAATTTTTAATCATAAAGTATATATATTCATTAGTATCACACTTTCATTTTAGGGTATTCTTTCAAGAAATTTTTGAAATTCAATCCATATATCTTTAATTTCTTAACAAAGTACCGAAAGCTAAATGTCAAAACTCATTATCTATGCATACAAATATTTATCTATATATCAAATTTGTTAAAATATTATTTTTAAAATTAGCTAAGATTTAAAAAATAATACTAAATGCTAAAAATATGTATTTAATTACAATTTATAAAAATGACTACTTTTTTTACACAAATAGAAAGCATGATCACATAAAAAATATACATACTTAAAATTAATAAATCGGTACATAAGTCGGTTACCTTAAAAAATCCATAAATTCAATTTTTAACTATGCTTATGAAACTAATTTTATAAAACATATCGTGGTTGTTTTGTATGTTAATCTGAAGCATCCAAGAGCAATATAGAAGCAAGTGCAGGTAAGAATCAAGTAAACATTGAAATATATGCAAAAGAATATTATTTGATGTTATTAATAAGATTTTACAGTTTCTTCAACTTAGAAATGTTAACGATAAAAATCATCAACACCCAATTGAGAACTGGCAGAATATATATATATATATATATATATATATATATTGAAATATAAGATAATCAATCTAGAGAACTCCTTTCAAAAGTAGGTGGGCCTAAGCTATATTGAGTTTGAATATGATGCCCTCTTAACTAATCGATCTTTAGTTGTCTCCTGGAATATCCATGCTTCCTCTTTAATGCAAAAGTTACCCTTTTTCTGGTGTATTAACTGTGCATTTTTAAGTGAATTAAGGTTATATTGTGGATGACATATTAAGCGCTCGTATTAGTGTTTGAGGGTATTCATGTTATGATCATCTCAGATTCGTAGATCCCTGTTCCCAAGGTATGCTTCTTACTCAAGATAAAATAATATACATTGTGTTAAGAGGAAACATACTAAGATATCGCAACATTCACATTTTATGATGTATCATAGCAACAACTAAAACTGATACTTCCACATCGATCCAGCTCACTAAAGGCCTTGGTTTTGTTAGTATCGTGCCATAAAACTATAATAAATCATTGAACACTATGGTATATTAGACATATTCAAAAAAAGTTAAGACACAAGCATAAGTCATGAGGGAGGAAGCATTGATTTGCTTGATGATCCTCCTTCTGATGTGCTTGCGCTTGAATCTTTTGCGTATGAGATTAGTTGATAACCCCCTATTAAACCAGTTTGATCACAATATGATTATAGAATCAAAAATAAACATGATCTCAAGCTACCATTTTATTTATCATGAGTATATTACAATCGGTGAAAAAAAATCCCCAATCTGATTTAGGGTTTAGTATCTTAGAATTGAGTACCAAATCTTGGAATGAGAGGAAAGTCTCCCAAAATATGACCCCTAGGGTTTTATTTATAGAAGATGCAGACCCCTTCTGTAGCAATTATGTGGGAACCCTGCTTTTCACATCAACCTCTTGATATCAGCGATATTTGGCTTTGGTACCGGCTTTAACTCCTTGCCGCTTACACTTATGGTTGTCGTCTCTATGCTTTGGTACCGACATCAAGCTGGCTGGTGTCGATAGCGTTCTTTTGCTCCCAATATATTTGTTACTGGCCCTGCACCTCCCCTTCATGAATATGGTTTCGGTCTTGTACTTCCAACTTATGTATTTGGTACTGATTTAATTGTTTCCACCATTCTTTGTGTTTGGTATCTTCTTCATGCTTCAACCCTATTTCTCTTGGTATCAACTTTATGTATTTGCCTTCGTTATTCAGTGTTGACAGCAAGCTCATTACTTACTACATGATGGTGTAGACAACGTGCCTTTGTTACCTTTTTTCTTGGTATCGTCACCAATCTGTTTGTTCCCCTATATTGGTGTCGATATCATATTTATAAAGTCATTGTTCCGGTGTCGTCTTCGTCGATAACCTTTATACCCTTGGGATGGACTCCCTATTCCAATCTTGTTTTTTTGGTATCGGTTCTGTTGTTATTATTCCAAGCTTTCAACGCCTGCTCCACTTGTTATGACTCCACTTCTTGGTGTCGGATTCACTCTTATTCTGTTCTTTTTAGTGTCGGCTCCACCATCTCTTCACCTATATTTGATTACGTCTTTCTTGTTTTTCAATCCCGCTTTTCGGTTTTGACTTCATGTTATTGGACCCCATAATTTGGTAACGGTTTAGTTGTCCTCAAAGCCTTTTCTCCTTGGTTTTGATTTCGTTACTTCAAGCCATCTGTTTTCAATATCGTCTTCTTGTTTCAAAGCTTCTACTTCTTTCCATTAAATTAATGCAGACTTTTGTAATAACATTTAGACCCTCTACCATAAAGAGGCTTTTGTTGCTTAGGACAAGAATACTATGATTTCTGCACGGCCTTCCTATAACTCGAGAATCATTAGAAAAATTTTATGTTATTAGTTTCGTACAATCCACAATAATGACATAAGAAAGAATATTAAATTTTCTTAGATGCCAGAATGGAATTTGAGATTTATGAATTACAATAACCCTCTCCATGATAAGGAGTTTATAATTTTGGATCTAATCTCTAGTTTAAATATATAATCCATGAACCCAATAATGTATCCATTTGGGCACTTATAATGAAAATTCAGATATTTAGGACCTTTTTCCTTTAATAGAAATGGGAAATCTGAGGATTTCATTCAGGTATTTATTATCAGGGGCCCATATTTTGAAAATGTGGATGGTAAACCCAAAATCCAAACTCGGATATTTGTAATAGAAATCCAGCAATCCGCTTCTGGCGTTATAAATAGAAAAATCGAAACACATATTCGGGTACTTTGGATAGATGACCAGAACTCCACTTCTGGAAAATATAGAAGTCCCGAAACCCATATCCCGGTACTTATAATAGAAGGCATTTACAATAGAAGACCAGAAATCCACTTCTGGAAATAATAGAAATATGAAAACCCATATTCGCGTATTTATAATATTCGCCTTTTCTCGGAGTCGCCATTTCGGCTTTGTGAGCAACCTTATGGCCTTTGACTGGCGTTTTAGCCTTGTGAGCCACTCTCTGGGATTTGTTTTGATTTATGAGCCACTTCTTGGGCTTTAATTGGCTAATTTAACCTTATGAGCCACTCTCTGGGCTTTGTTTTGATTTGTGAGCCACTTCTTGGATTCTGATTGGCCGTTTCAGCCTTATGTCCACTACCTGGGCTTTGCGTGTCCAGTGCGCTTGGCTAGCTTATTCTAAAGTAGGGCCCAAGGGCTTACTTGACCTCCTTCCAAGAAGCACCTTAACCTACCCATCGTAGACGCGGCTAAGGGCTTAGATGCTTTATCCTAAATAAAGGCTTACTCTTTTGATGCTTTACCCTGACCATCGTAGACGTGGATAGAGGCTTACACCCACCCCTCTCCAACGGGTGCCTTACCCTGGCCATTGTAGGTGCGAACAGGGGTTTGTGATTGTGACACCCCACGTCCGTTAATGTCACTCATTAAGAGAATGCATTAAGTTTCGTGAAGCGTTATAGCTAAGCAGAAACATTACAAGACAGATATAAAATAACAGTGAAATTAAAAACTTTATTAATCATAAAGCATCGTAGTTCAAAACATCATATGTCTGAAAATACATAAACCCAGTACATCATCAAAACTTCTGTCTTGCACTTAAAACATTAGAGTACAAAAATAAAAGAAGCATAGTCCCCAAATAATAAACATAGCCATAGTAGCAAAGATAGGAGCTTGAGCAATACATCTAAGTAGCTCCAGCAAAATGATAGCAGAATTCCGATCAAGCTTAGTATTCCCACCCTGAGAACCTGTGGGAGGGGGGAGAGAAACAGAAGAAAGAAGAGGAAACAAAAAGGGACAGACATAAAGTCTGGCGAGTTCAGTTACTTTTAGCAAATAAATAAGTAAAAGTATCATGACAGGCATATAAAGTGGATGAGAAAGATAAAATCAAGAAAGACAGGTATGACAAGGTAAACATGATAGAGTGTATACACTTCTCTAATGGTTACTCTATGCACAGATACTAGTATAACTAGAACAAGATGATCCCAACAACTACCAGATGGTAGACTTAGGCATATGTCTAGAGGTACCCTAATTACTACCCCAATCGATCGGCTCTCTACTACGTAGATACCCTGTGTTGGCCCCACTGTATGGTGTATCACTCCCTAAAGTGGCAACCCTTCATTTTCCGGATGTGCACAACCATATCTACTGGTGTCACAGTCGTCTTGTCCCCCTCTGCCCGGACCATGCACGCACATGAACCCGGTCGGTTTGCGCCACCCACACCATCCTCCACGTTTGGATGTCATACAATCAGCCTTGTAAGCGTGCCCCGACTCCGACCTAGCTCGGAGTACTCGTTTGATACCTATATATGCGTTACTTACTGAAACGGGTCCTACACACAAGATGATACAAGCTATCCCCTTTGTCTTGTATCCCCACAAGGATTTCCAGAGGTTATGCTTACCTATCGATGTCTTTAATTGCATAACCCCATTAGGTTAAATTTGTGGGCATATATATAAATATTACCCACCCACCCCAGATTTATTAACCCACCCACTGTTCAAACAAGTTTACTTTAACCCTTATTCAAGTTCATACAATCCCTATGGATTCAACTAGGTTAAGTATTCCAATTCATTACCATGTCCATTTATGGTTATAATGTGCCAGACCTCCCACGTTAAGCCTACCACTTGTGGATGCTGGATATGCCGATCGGTTCCGGGCAGACTTCTTCCATAAGTCAGGCTTAACCTCGTGTCTTAGCATGTCGTGTATTTGTGCACCTAGACCCCTCAAATTAGATTCACCACTTGTGGTCACTGGATATGCCGGGCGATTCCAGGCAGGCTTCCACCACAAGTTTAATCTAACCTCGTGTTTAGGCGCAGTTATAGTTTCTAATTACTGTAATCCTAAGCAATTCCATTTTTAACCAATTTTACCTATGTCGTTATAGGTTTTCATGCCCCTCTCCCAAGTTATGTTCATAATGAACCATATGCCCCAAATTCAAATTCATACATTTTATTCGGGTTATGCCCAAATTCCCAATTACAAGTTATGCACAATATTAACATTTCCCCCTCGGTCCTAATCTAACATATTCGCAAATTTCGGCGGCATGCCTAGGCTCGAAGGTAGCCAGGCTATATAAAATAAAAAAGGAAAGATGAAGGGAAGATGACAAAAATGACCATACTAACTAGATTCACATATAACAACATAAACATATAGTGGCATAATGACAAGATTGCCACATAGAAACAGATCTGATGAACATACGATAATAGAACTGATTCTAACATAATAAGGATATCATAACCGGCATGATAAGATCTAAACAATGGTTTAAATACCCAACTAATAACAGATCCAATTTAACACAAACATGATAGGGACAAGTATAAGGTGATCTAAATAGTGAATTAGATCTATAATCAAAGGTAGATTTGACATGATAAAGGTTAAGATCCAAGTCATAGCCATGTCAGAATATCATAGATACACAAGTTATAACAGGTCTAATATGATTCAAGCAGTCACAAGCATAGATCCAAATTATAGTCATATCATGTTTTACTTTTTAATTATTTAAATCTAAAAGTAACTTAAACTCACAGTGTTTGGGTCTAGAAAAATAGAAGGAGAATAGAAGATGTTGAATCACAGATCTACACTTGAATAACTTGATTAACTTGATTGCAGAAGAAGAAAAAGGCTTTATTTTATCTGGACAGAGGCAGCATCTAGTTCTCCATTATTTTTGGTGTGCAAAAACAGGAGAAATGAATCCATATTTATAACCGAACCTAAAACCCTAATCTGTCCAGATCTGCGCATGGGGGGTCGACACCCCATGGGGCCGACCCATTGGTCGACGCCCCCTTGAGGGATCGACCCAGGGGTCAACACGCCCCTTAAGGGGTTGACATCCCTGGGCGGGATTTTTGTTGCCTACGGAAATTTGATTTTTGAACTGAAATTTGATTTTATATATTTAACTATATATATATATATAATTCTCTTGCGCGTATACAAACTTCATAACTTCTTCATACGGTATCTGTTTTACGCACATCAAGTATTTATCTTGACTAGAATTTCGAGATGGACGCAATGCCGTAGTCCGTTTCCCTTAATTCTGAATATTAAATTAATTATTCTTTAATTTTTCCTCTTTTAGTGTTGTTGAAATACGGGGTGTTACAATCTCCCCTACTCAAAGGATTTCGTCCTCGAAATCTCCAAGTTAAGAAGAACGTATATCCTACCATCCACATTCATCTACTCATCCACCAATCACATGCATCCATTGTCCTTAAAATATTTAAATGCTTATATGAACATATGCAAAGGTGTGTGTTTATGTATCCATGAACAACCACGAGCAAACACTTGCATCCATCAAACATAACATGTCTCAAACACATGTTTACGTCCATGGGATTCCTACCTAAAGGCCGAAGATTCGATCGATAGGACATTCTTAAATGATAGAATCAACCATAAATAAAAGCTTTGGAAAGGAATTTAAGAACATACCCTCGAAAAGAAAAGGGTACGAAGCACGAATCTTGTCTTCGGTCTCCCAAGTCGCATCCTCTGGGTTATCTCCCCACTGAACTTTCATCAACTTGACTTCTCTATTTCGTAGCTTATTAACTTATGATCTAAGAATACGGGCAAGAACTCGTGTTACTGTCGCCCCCCGTTCCACCTCTACTTCTTCCAATATACTCGGCTCAGCTACTTCTGCGGTATCATGCAAGCAATTCTGCAAATGAGAAACGTGGAAAACATCATGAACGCTAGATAGTCTCCCTCGTAGCTTTACTCTATAGGTCATTTGGCCAACCCTTTCTGTTATGGGAAACGGACCTGCAAATCTTGGTGCCAATTTCCCTACAGATCCGAAGCGAACCACATTCCTCAACTTTAACTTCTTTCTTGTCACTTTTATCCTCCTCATGCATCAAGGCCATATCAATAAGCCTTTCAAAAGTTGCTCCTATTGGAATATGGGATATAACTAACCCATGAAGGGGTTCATTCAACCCTTTAACAAATCACAAAGATTTCTTATGCAGAGTATTTACCAATTCCAATCCAATCCTTCCAAGCTAGTTGAATTTGTGCACATATTCTTTAACAGTCATGTTTCCTTGTTTGAGCGTCAAGAATCTCTCCATTTGCATGCTTTTCTCAGCTTGAGAAAGAAACTTCATTTCAAACCTCTGTCTAAAATCATCCCAAGTTTCCACCAGACTCCCCGCTTGGGTTACTTCCCACCAGAATGAAACCTCATCTTTTAGTAACCAGACGGCTAGCTGAGTCTTCCTACAATCGTATACATCGAAAATTCCAAACAAGCCATCTGTCTCCTTGAGCCAATTCCTTGCCTCTATGAATGTCCCAGTTCCATGGAACGGCTTTCCTCCTATAGAAAAGAAATCCTTGCAGGTCTTAGAGAAGTTATCTACACGCAGAGGAGGAGGAGGAGGAACAACAAGTGCAGCTGGGGGAGGAACGTCAGCTTAACCACCAACATGTGCCGTAGCCTCTAGATACCTACGGAACCAACCTAGTATCGTAATGCCCTCTTGAATATTTAGCTCCCCAGACATGCTGAAAAGAAAAGGAAAGGGATCGAGACAAAGGATCGAAAGATATTACATATGGCTTTGGAGAATATGTTTTTCAAAAAAGACTTTTCTTTTGAAACTGCTTTCTTTTAAAACCTTTTTGAAAATAATTTTCGAAAACTTTTATCTAATCTAGTAACCTTCATCTTTGATACCAAGTGTGACACCACACGTTCGTTAATGTCACTCATTAAGAGAATGCATTAAGTTTCGTGAAACATTATAGGTAAACAGAAACAGAAACATTACAAGACAGATATAAAATATCAGCAGAATTAAAAACTTAATTAATCTTAAAGCATTGTGGTTCAAAACATCATATGTCTGAAAATACATAAACCTAGTACATCATCAAAACTTCTCTCTTGCACTTAAAACATCAGAGTACAAAAAGAAAAGAAGCATAATCCCCAAATAAAAACATAGCCATAGTAGCAAAGATAGGAGCTTGAGCAATACATCTAAGCAGCTCCAGCAAAATTATAGCAGCATCCTGATTAAGCTTGAGTATTCCCACCCTGAGAACCTGGGGCGGGGGTACGGAAGAAAGAAGAGGAAACAAAAAGAACAGACATAAAGTCTAGCGAGTACAGTTACTTTTAGCAAATAAATAAGTAAAAGTATCATAACAGGAATACAAAGTGGATGAGAAAGATAACATCAAGAAAGGCAAGTATGACAAGGTAAACATGATAGAGTGTATATGCTTCTCTAATGATTACTCTCTGCACTGATACTAGTATAACTAGAACAAGATGATCCCAACAACTACCAGATGGTAGACTTAGGCATATGTCTAGATGTACCTTAATTACTACCCCAATCGATCGGCTCTGTACTCCATAGATACCCTATGCTGGCCCCATGGTAGGGGGTATCACTCCCTAAAGTGACAACCCTTCATTTTTCGGATGTGCACAACCATATCTACTGGTGTCACGGTCGTCTTGTCCCCCTCTACTCGGACCATGCACGCACATGACCTCGGTTGGTTTGCGCTGCCCACACCGTCCTCCACGTTTGGATCCCTTACAATTAGCCCAGTAAGCGTACCCCGACTCCGACCCAGCTCGGAGTACTCGTTTGATAACTATATATGGGTTACTGACTGAAACAGGTCCCACACACAAGGTGATACAAGCTCTCCCCTTTGTCATGTATCCCCACAAGGATTTCCACATGTTATGCTTACCTATCGGTGTTTTTAATTACATAACCCCATTAGGTTAAGTTTGTGGGCCTATATATAAATATTACCTACCCGCCCCAGATTTACTTAACCAACCCACTGTTCAAACAACTTTACTTAACCAGTATTCAAGTTCATGTTCATACAAGCCCTTTGACTACAACTAGGTTAAGTATTCTTATTCATTACCATGTCCATTTATGGTTATAATGTGCTAGACCTCCCACATTAAGCTTACCACTTGTGGATGCTGGATATGCTGGTCGGTTCCGGGAAGACTTCTTCCACAAATTGGGCTTAACCTCATGTCTTAGCACGTCTCGTATTTGTGCACCTAGACCCCTCACATTAGATTCATCACTTTTGGTCGATGGATATGTCGGGCGATTCCGGGCAGGCTTCCACCGCAACTGTAATCTAACCTCGTGTCTTGGTATGGTTACAGTTTCAAATTACTGTAATCTTGGGCATTTCCATTATTAACCAATTTTATCTATGTCGTTATAGGTTTTCATGCCCCTCTACTAAGTTATGTTCATAATGAACCATATGCCCCAAATTCATATTCATACATTTTATTCGAGTTATCCCCAAATTTCCAATTACAAGTTATGCCCAATATTGACGTCCTCCCCTTGTTCCCAATCTAACGTATTCACATATTTCAGTGGCATGCCTAAGCTCGAAGATAGCCAGGATATATAAAATAAAAAGAGAGATGAAGTGAAGATGACAGAACTGATCATACTAACTAGATTGACATATAATGGAAAAAACATATAGTGGCATAATGACAAGATAGTCACATAAGAACACTTCTGTTGAACATATGATAATAGAACTAATTCTAACAAAATAGGGATGTCATAACTGGCATGATAAGATCTAAACAATGGTTTAGATACCCAACTAATAACAGATCCGATTTGACCACAAACATGATAGGGACAAGTATAAGGTGATCTAAACAATGAATTAGATCTATAATCAAAGGTAGATCTGACATGATAAAGGTCGAGATCCAAGTCATAGTCATGTCAAAATACCATAGATACACAAGTTATAACAGATTTGATATGATTCAAGCAGTCACAGGCAGAGGTCCAAATTATAGTCATATCATATTTTACTTTTTAATTATTTAAATCTAAAAGTAACTTAAACTCAAAGTGTTTGGATCTAGAACAATAGAAGGAGAGTAGCAGATGTTGAATCACAAATCTACACTTTAATAACTTGATTAACTTGATTGCAGAAGAAGAAAAAGGCTTGATTTGATCTGGGCAGAAGCAGCATCTAGTTCATCTTTATTTTTGGTGTGCAAAAACAGGAGAAATGAAGCCATATTTATAATCGAACCCAAAACCCTAATTTGTCTAGATCTGCGCAGGTGGGTCGACACCCCCTTAAAGGGTCGACACCCCTGGATTGGATTTTTGCCGCCCATGGAAATTTGATATTTGAACTGAAATTTGATTTTTTGGATTTAATTATATATATAATTTCTTGCGCATATACAAACTTCAAACCTTCATAACTTCTTCATGCGGTGTCCTCTTTACACAAACCAAGTGTCTATCTTAACCAAAATTTTGAGAGGACACAAGGGCGCAGTCCATTTCCCTTAATTCTAAATATTAAATAATTATTCTTTAATTTGTCCTCTTTTAGTGTTGTTAAAATACGGGGTGTTACAGTGATGCTTTAACCTAGCCCTTTTCTGATTTGGACGCGGATAAAGGCTTAGACCTACCTCCCACCAGGACGTGCCTTAACCTAGCCATCGTAGACATGGCCAAGCATTTAGATGCTCCAGCCTGACTCTTTCTGGTTTGGGCATGGCTAAAGGCCTACACACCGTCTCCCTCCAAGAGACGCCTTGCTCTGGCCTTCTTGGCACGGACAAGTGTTTTCTACCATCGTAGGTAGCTTTACCCATTTCGGGTAGTTCTAAATTTCAAGGAGTTTTCATACTCTCGATCATGTGGACATTTTTAAGAAGATCTTCTTTTATTCATTCACCATTGGAATGGTCTTCCAAGAACCTTTCATGTGTTGCCCTTAATAATTTAGGCTCATCCTTAAGGCTTACACATCTCAGGTAGGGGAGCGAATGCCATTTGTTAAAGATTATCTTGTTCATAATAACTGTAACACCCGTAATTTTAAGTATTAAAATTAAAAATTTTAAGAATACTTAATTGTTAGATTGAGAATTAAGGGAAATGGGTTACGTCATTGCGTTTGTCTCGAAATTCTGCTCGGAATAGAGTCCAAGTTTTTGTAAATCATACTTCGCATGAGGAAGTTATGGCCCGAGGAAGTTTCAGTCAGTTCAGAATAAATTCAAAATTCAAAATTCAAAAAGGTAAGCGGGCTGGGAGGGATTTCTCTTGCTCAAGGCCAGGTCGACCAGGGGGTCGACCTCCCGTATACAGGTCGACCAGGGGGTCGACCTAGGGGTCTACCTGCCCTCTGTGGCAGATCTGAAATCAGACGATCCTGACTTGTTGCTGAGTCACTAGGGCAGAGGTTGCAATTCTAGATAACTCTATCTAGCCTAGGCAGTGTGATTGCTCCTATGATAATCTACGGCTTAGGTTGATTTAAACTTCTATAAAAGCACGCCTAGACTCAAACCCTAAACCTAAACTAAATTAGTCTCTTGGCTACCATGCTGCTGCTAGGATAGTTCTTCTTCCTAAAGCTTAAGGATTAGCAAGTCAGAATTATAATACAAACGACGAACGATTATTCTCTTCTCTAATCCATCTTTGTGAGTACAATTTGTTTCACAAAATAATTAATAAATTAATTATGATGAGTTATAATTTGGATTATGAGAACATGCCTGTTGAATCATGTGACGTTACTTAATTTTATTATCGTCTGTTTGTGAACATATGACAGTTTTGTTGACTTATGTTTGTAGATCTATTTCATATGTCCAATCACATATGTTTAACTTGATTCATTTTATGACATCAGTTTATATGCAAGTCTGTATGCGAATTATACACAAGTTATTATGTGAATCAAGTATATATATATATATATACATGCAAGTTTATGTAAAACGTGTGATATTAGTTTACATGTTTAAATTCATGATGTTGGTTCATATATCTAAACACATATGCTAGATTTGATTCATTTTGTGAATTTACATGTCTAAATCATATGCAAGTGTAAATGTAAATATTAATTTACATGTCTAAATTATATATGCAAGTTTATATACAAGTTTGGATGTGAATCATATGCTAGTTTATATGTAAGATTGTATGCGAATCATATATAAGTCTTATTTTACATGTCTGAATTCCATATGCAAGTTTAATACAAGTTTGTATGTAGATCATATGAAAGTTTATGCGAAAACCATGTTCATATATGCAAGTTCACCTTTATGTGTATAGATCTATGCAAATAATATCTTATATAATTTGATCCATGCCAGTTTGTAGTTTATGCAAATTATGCCTATTGCATATGCAAGTTATTTATTATGCAAATTTATGGTTATATAAATTATAATCATACAAGTTTCGATCCATGCTAGCCTATTTTTATTTGCAAGTTAGATCTATTTTTACGTGTTATGCAAGTTGTGATGTTTTTGTAAATTAGGCTATTTGCTAGCCTACGTATTATATGTATTACACGTACGAACAACGTGGGGGCAATGGGAAAATATTAAATATTAATATTGTGAAAATTGGCATAAAATGGCTTAAAAGCATATAATAAATTTGAGACATTAATTGGCCTAATTTATATGCATATAAATTATGGACATAATTTAAGTGACAATTATGGACATAGATTAATTTGGAAGTTATTGACAATTTGAAATAGAGATATTAATTCAAATCGGGGTTGAATAATAATGTGTAATAATAAATGCCTGAGACATGAAGTTAGGCTCGTTTGTGGTATAAGACTGCCCGGAACCGCCCGGCACATCCAGTAACCACAAACGATAGTCAAATGTGAGAGGTCAAAGGCATAAATTAAATGAGTAATAAATGCCTAAGACACGAGGTTAGACTCGTTTGTGGTATAAGACTTCTCGGACCCGCCCGGCACATCCAGTAACCGCAAACGGTAGTCTAATGTGAGAGGTCATAGGCATAATTAAAAGATGCTTGGACACGAGGTTAAGTCTGGCTTGTGGTGGAAGTCTGCCCGGAACCGCCCGGCATATCCAGCGGCCACAAGAAATCGACTTAATGTGAGAGGTTTGTGCATTAATAATTAATTAATACTGATCAAAGATGAATATGAATGATAAACAGAAGTTTAGTTGAGTTGAGTAATTCTCTGAGTACCAATCTGATGTTGATTTTGGTCTTCGGGGTTGATACTTAGGGAGTTATTCTCTTAACCAATGTATCTGTGAACTAAGATGTACTTAATCATAGATTAAGTAAAACATATTATACAATATATATATATATATATGATACATAAAACATGATAAGTGGATAGGGTTAAGACTAGCTTAACCTATAATTTGCTAAGTGGGTAGGGTTGAGACCAGCTTAACCAATAATATATCTGATAAGTGGATAGGGTTAAGACAAACTTAACCAATAATACATATTGATTTGATAAGTGGAAAGGGTTAAGACCAACTTAGCCAATAATATATAAGTGGATGGGGTTAAGACCAACTTAACCAATAATATATAAGTGGATAGGGTTAAGACCAGCTTAACCAGTAACACATGTTGATTTGATAAGTGGGTAACATGGGTGACATGTGAGATATAATTATAAACACTTAACCAAGTCGAAACATGTAAGAAGACATGAATAAGAGGGGGTTAAGTGGGAAATCCTAGTGGGGACCAAGCATGGGGTGGAAAGCTTGTGTCAAGTGTGGGGACCCTTTTCAACCAGTAACCCATTTAGTATCTAAGTGAGCTCGATCTGGATCTAGGACGGGACACGCTTGCTGGGTTTGATTGTTAGAGGTCAAAACGGGTTAGCGGTGGCAACGCAAATCTAACGGGGTCATGTGCGTGCGTGGGCCTGGGCTGGTTGGTAAGACGTTGTTGCATCGTGTAGGTATAAGTCGTGCATCTTTAGTGGTATCGGGTTGCCACTTTGGGAAGTGATACACCCTATTGTGGGACCAGCACGGGTATCTATGAGTTAGGGAGCCGATCGAATGGGAAAGGTAGTGGGTGCGACTAGCGGAGATAGGAGCAGGCGGCACCTATGAAGACAGCTAGGAGTCCAACTACCATATTATGAATAAATGTTGTAATTAGAATAGGGAGGGTAGTGGGTACAACTAGTGGAGATAGGAGCAGGTGGCACCTACGAAGACAGCTAGGGGTACATGAAACTACCATTATGATTATTATGTTCAGAAGGCGGGATCAACTTTTAGGGTGACTAGTAATGGTGCAGTATAGTAATTATCCTATAGTTATTAGGAGTGCGATTAATGCCAGAATATTCCTCTTGTTTTTTTGTCTTGTCCACTTGTTTCATAGTCATTCCTTGTTTTACCAGTTTATACCTTATCCTAATTACTTTAATAATTATATTGTTAAAGTTATTGGACTCGCTAGACTTTATGTCTAACCCCCTTTGTTTTCGCCTCTTTTCTTCCTCCCCCCTAGGTTCTCAGGGTGGGACTAGTGCTAGTGGAGCTTGATTTTGTTCTCTTTCTCTCTCTTTTGGAAGTGCTTGGATTGCTGAAAGTAAAGTTCAGCTCATCTCTTTTATGGCTACTTATGTTGGGGTTATGCTTTTTTACTTTATGTACTCAGAAAACAATTTGTCAAGATGGATACTATGTGTTCTTGGTTTTACTATTGGTTTATGATGTTGTTGTAATCAAACTATTTCTCTGCTGCAATAAAAGTTGTTTTAAAATTTTCAAGTGCGAATATATGTATCTATCTTGTTATATTCTGTTCTATACACCAATAATACTCCATGAAAGTTGATGCATTCCCTTTGAGAGTGACATTAATGGACATGGGGTGTTACACGTGGTATCAGAGCTGAAGGTTAACAGAACAGATAAGAGATTTTGAAAAACAGTTTTTCAAAAGCATTTTATAAAGAGATACTTTCAAAAATATGTTTAGAGGAGAGTATTTTTAAGAGAAAGGTTTATTTTGAAAAACATAACCCCTAAGAGCCATATATCTTTCCTTCGATTCTCCATTTTGAATCTCTTCCTCTTTCTTTTTTGAATTTCTTCCTCCACATATAGACGCTTTTTCTAAGATATGTAAGAACTTCCGTATGATGGGCGGAGAACTGCTTCATTGGACTGGGACGTTTGTCAAAGCTATAAGGAAGCGGAGGACTTGTTGGTACCTTTAAGATAGACGATGGGAGGAAGGTTCAATTAGCTGCTTGGCTAATAAAGGATGAAGCCTCATTTTGGTAGGAGGTCACGAATGGAGAATGTGCAGGAGAGACATGGATAGGACACACGATAAGAAAATAGATCCAAAGAAAGGCGGTAAGGATAACAAGGGGCCAAGAGAAAAGGAAGGGCCACACTTGTGAAAGACCTGACTACTTAAATAAAGACGTTGGAAAAGAAGAAGACTAGAGTTATCGTTATGGAGAAACAAGACATCTTATTAGGATCATCCAAAGAAGCAAAAGGCAAAGGTAAGGACAAAGTACAAGATCTTCCAGAGGGCAGACGTGTTCCCTCACGGCTGGCATACCTGATAGAGGTAGAAATATCTTGGTTGGAAGTTTGGTTTTTCCTTTGATCATCCTGTTCGAACCTTGTTTGAATTCTGGTGCTTTACACTCGTTTGTATCTGCTTCGTTAGTTGAAACACTGAACCTAAATACTAGTCTAGTTACGGATCCCATAGTAGTCTCAAATCTATTGGTGGTTCGGCTCATCTTTCGATGATTTGTTGGAATTTGAGAGTGTCTGTTTTGGGCGTTGGGTTTGAATGCAACGCCCTCGTTCTTGGCTTCATGGGCTACGGCTTGATTCTAGGCATGAATTGTCTAGCCAGATAGGTGCCATCCTAGACCGTGAAAGAAGGGTAGTTAGATTGTTGACTCGTTTTAGAAAGACCCTTGATATTTCTTGTGACCCTAGAGATCCGGTAATGCTTAACTACAT
This sequence comes from Allium sativum, assembly GCA_030737875.1. NCBI lineage: Eukaryota > Viridiplantae > Streptophyta > Magnoliopsida > Asparagales > Amaryllidaceae > Allium > Allium sativum. Next base: position 748,225,937 of record CM060920.1, on the reverse strand, counting down.
AGAATCTCTTGACTCGTCCAACGATGATTTGGAATTTGTTTGTGTGGTCCGTGAATATGGTGACATCTTCGGTGGAGTTCGGGGTTTAACCCTGAGGCGCGAGATAGACTTTCATATATACCTTGTAGATAATGCAAAGCCAGTTGCATTACCGGTGCGCCACATGGCTCCGAGAGAGAGAAGAGAACTCAATAAGCAAGTAAAGGAGTTGCTGGAGAAGGGGTTCATAAGAAGAAGTATTTCAGAGTGGTGTGCTCCGGTTGTTTTTGCTACAAAGGCCGGTGGTTCACCTAGATGGTGCGTGGACTATAGAGAGCTGAATAAGCTCACAAAGAAGAACATACACCAATTGCCAAGGATATATGATTTATTCGATCAATTGGTTGGTACTTCGGTTTTCTCGTAGCTGTATTTGGCTATAGGATTTCATCAGCTAAGTGTGGCTGAAGATAGCATAGATAAGACTGCATTCAGAACTCTTGATGGTTTTTTTGAGTGGCTCATCATGCCTTTTGGTTTGACGAATGCACCTGCATACTTCGCTGACTTAATGAGTAGGTGTTTAGAGAGTTTCTAAACTAGTTTGTGGTAGTCTTTGTGGACAATATCTTGATTTTATCTAGAAGCGAGGAAGAGCATGCCCTACATCTTAGGGAAGTCTTAGAGACCCTATGAGTGCATTAACTCAAAGCTAAGTTCTCCAAATGCCATTTTTGGAGAAAAGAAGTGAGTTTCTTGGGACATGTGGTCTCTAAGGAAGGGATAGCTGTGGATCCCGCAAAGGTAGTGGCAATCCAAGATTGTAATTTTCCTAAGAACGCAACAGAAGTAAGAAGCTTTTTAGGGCTAGCTGGTTATTATAGGAAGTGGATTAAGGACTTCGCGAAGATATCATCCCCACTTACTCGGTTAACGAAGAAGAACTTGACTTTTGCTTGGGATGTTTACTGTGACAATGCTTTCCAGCGTTTGAAGAGGGCTTTGACGACACCTCCAGTTTTAGTTTTGCCAGATGGGAGTAAGCCACTCACAGTGAATACCGGTGCTTGCGGGACAGGGCTTGGAGCAGTTTTCGATGCAAGAGGAAAAGGTGATATGCAAAAGGCGGCAAGTACGAGCATCGCTTATCATCCACAGACGGATGAACGGACAGAAAGGGGTAAATAGAATCTTTGAAGATCTTTTGAGGTTATGTATCCTAGATTTTGGAGGGACATTAGAAGAGGAAACGAGCTAAATGGTGTTCACGACGTGTTTCATGTTTCGCATTTGCATAAGTGTTTACATGATACGGCGGTAGTGGTGGAGCCGAGAATGCTCAAAGAAGTGGAAGCAGAGCGAAATGCCACAGTTAGACTAGCTTCTACACGCATTCTTGGGTCGGAGGTATTAAAGCTACGCAACAGAGAGGTCAAGTTGGTTAAAGTGCAATGGGGAAATGATCAAGGAGACGCGACTTGGGAAACGGAAGACAAGATCCGTACGCTGTACCCTTTCCTTTTTGAGGGTATGTTTTTAACTCCTCCTTTTTCTACCGCTTTATTGATACTCGGCCTATCATTTAGTATGTATTTGCGATGGTATCTTCAATCTTTAGTTAGGAAAAACCCTATGGTTGTAAACATGTGTTTGAGACATGTTATGTTTGGTGGATGCAAATGGATGCAAGTGGTTGCTCGTGGATGCATGTACACACACATTAGGCATTAGATCGTCTCAATCACTTTCATATTGTATATAAATATGTGTGCATATTTAAATTAATGGATGAATAATGGTTGTGTTATCATATGGATGCTGCATTTTGATGAATGGTTGTGCACACATGTAGAAGTAATTTGTATCGTTAGGATTACTTTGCATGAATAATGGATGCATGACACTATCATGATTTGCATTAAGGAGGTCAACTGAATCAGTGGACCACCTGATTTTGCATTGGATAAGGAACATATACACACACTTTTTGCATATGTTCATACATCATTAGAAATCTTATAAGGATAATGGATGCCTATATTTAATGGTTGAGTAGATGGATGACTGGATATTATGATACACATTCTCCTAAACTTGGAGATTTCAGGGGTGAAATCCTTTAAGGTGGGGAGAATGTAACACCCTACAATTTAAATATTAAAATTAACAATTTTAAGAATACTTAATTGTTAAATTGAGAATTAAGGGAAATAGGTTACGCCATTGCATTCGTCTCGAAATTTTGCTTAGAATAGAATCCAAGTTTTCGTAAATCAGACTTCGTATGAGGAAGTTATGGCCCTCGGAAGTTTCAGGAATTTTATATAAATTAAAACAGTTCAGAATAAATTCAAAATTCAAAATTCAAAATTCAAAATTCAAAATTCAAAATTCAAAATTCAAAATTCAAAGTTCAAACAGGGAACCGGGCTGGGCGGGATTTCTCCCGCCCAAGGCCAGGTCGACCAGGGGGTCGACCTCCCCTATACAGGTTGACTAGGGGGCCGACCTACCCCCCGGGGCAGATCTAAAATCAGACGATCCTGACTTGTTGCTGAGTCTTACCTAACGTATTGATGAGTCACTAGGGCTGAGGTGGCAACTCTAGATAACTTTATTTAGTCTAGGCGGCTGTGATTGCTCCTATGATAATCTAACGGCTTAGGTTGATTTAAACTTCTATAAAAGCACACCTAGACTCAAACCCTAAACCTAAACTAAATTAGTCTCTTGGCCACCATGCTGCTACAAGGATAGTTCTTCTTCCTAAAGCTTAGGGATTAGCAAGTTAGAATTCTAATACAAACGACAAACGAATTATTCTCTTCTCTAATCCGCCTTTGTGAGTATAATTTGTTTCACAAAATGATTAATAAATTAATTATGATGAGTTATAATTTGGATTATGAGAACATGCCTGTTGAATCATGTGACATTACTTAATTTTGTTATCGTCTGTTTGTGAACATATGACAGTTTTGTTGACTTATGTTAGTAGATCTATTTCATATGTCCAATCACATATGTTTAACTTGATTTATTTTATGACATCGGTTTATATGCAAGTCTGTATGCGAATTATACATAAGTTTATATGTGAATCAAGTATATATATATATATACACACACACACACACAGACACATACATGCAAGTTTATATGTAAAACGTGTGATATTAGTTTACATGTTTAAATTCATGATGTTGGCTCATATGTCTAAACACATATGCTAGATTTGATTCATTTTGTGACATTTACATGTCTAAATCATATGCAAGTGTAAATGTAAATCTTAATTTACATGTCTAAATTATATATGCAAGTTTATACATAAGTTTGGATGTGAATCATATGCTAGTTTATATGTAAGATTGTATGTAAATCATATGTAAGTCTAAATTTACATGTCTAAATTGCATATGAAAGTTTAATACAAGTTTATATGTAGATCATATGCAAGTTTATGCGAAAACCATGTTCATATATGCAAGTTCACCCTTATGTGTATAGATCTATGAAAATCATATTTTATATAATTTGATCCATTCCAGTTTGTAGTTTATGCAAATTATGCCTATTGCCTATGCAAGTTATTGATTATGCAAATTTATGATTATATAAATTAAAATCATGCAAGTTTTGATCCATGTTTGCCTATTTTTATTTGCAAGTTAGATATATTTTTACATGTAATGCAAGTTGTGATGTTTTTGTGAGTTAGGCTATTTGCTAGCCTACGTATTATATGTATTACACGTACGAACAACGTGGGGGCAATGGGAAAATATTAAATACTAATATTTTGGACATAATTTAGGTGACAATTAATTGGCCTAATTTAAATATTAAATTTGAGACATTAATTGGCCTAATTTATATGCATAGAAATTATGGACATAATTTAGGTGACAATTATGGGCATAGATTAATTTGGAAGTTATTGACAATTTGAAATAAGGATATTAATTCGAATTAGGGTTGAATAATAATGTGTAATAATAAATGCCTCAGACACGAGGTTAGACTCGTTTGTGGTATAAGACTGCTCGGAACCGCCCAGCACATCCAGCAACCACAAACGGTAGTCTAATGTGAGAGGTCTAAGGTATAAATTAAATGAGTAATAAATGCCTAAGATACGAGGTTAGACTCGTTTGTGGTATAAGACTGCCCGGACCCACCCAGCTCATCCAGCAACCGCAAATGGCAGTTTAATGTGAGAGGTCGTAGGCATAATTAAAAGATGCTTAGACACGAGGTTAAGTCTGGCTTGTGGTGGAAGTCTGCCCGGAACCGCCCGGCATATCCAGCGGCCACAAACAATCGACTTAATGTGAGAGGTCTGTGCATTAATAATTAATTAATGCTGATCAAAGACGAATATGAATGATAAACAGAAGTTTGGTTGAGTTGAGTAATTCTCTGAGTACCAATCTGATGTTGATTTCGGTCTTCGGGGGTGTAAAGACCCGCAACTCCCCCGTAAAGGAAAGCGTCGGATAGTTCGAGAACAAGCCACAACAGAACGCATACAAAGAACATTTCATTGTATATTACAACAATGCATCAGATTACAAGAATATACAGAGTTTAAAAGAATATTACACAGAATTATCAGAGATTTAAATTACATTTAAATACAACGCAGCGGAAAATAATACAATAAACAACTAGAAGAAGATATACGGATACAAAGCTTTCCGGATATCGTTCCAGCTGTAAACCAGGATCCTGTGAATATAAATCTGCAAAACCAAACTACTAGCTGCCCGTGTCGAAAATAGGGGCACCCAGAGTTTAGGTTAAAACAATAAACTCCAGGTCAGTCATGTGACTGGTGTGAGAACTAAAACAGTTATTAATCTTTATTTTAAAGTTAGGTAAATCAAGGGACCACGCCGTATAACACGGAACGGGTTTCCTCCCAAGAATACCAGTGCATAAAACAAACAGCGCAATGCTAAATAAAGAAAAATGAAGCTGTTATAAGACCCAGGTCCCATCACACAATGCAACGCAGTCGAGGATAGGGTTTTCCCTTATAACAGCCAAAGAATGCTTGATACGTTTAAAACAAATCATTTGATACTATAATAAGTGCATAGTGTATAAAACAACTTCAAATCATAAGTATCAATCATAGGCGGCATAAGCGCCCCATCCCACTATGTCGCCATATATAGGATATACAATCAAAACCGCAAAGTCTCGTATTTGGAAATTGGATTTCCATCTATGAACCGAGGCAAAAGATAGTCCTCAACCGATTCGAGACTGCCTAGCCCCAGCCTCAGGATCAGAGCTCGAGTGACCCTAGGAGCGACAGGGCCGGTCCACCGATGTGGATTAAAATGCCTGAACACTACGTTTCCCCGCCCTTTGGGGCGTAAATGAGCCACTAAATGACTCCATCGGTTCGAGAACGACCGATCAATCCGAGGCGCCTCGCAACAGCAACAACCACATAAGTCAAACTCGTCAGGGCGTGTAAAACCACTGACGCCACTTCTAACTAGGAAGAAACGCAGGCCCTCCCTGAGGTCCTTTCTCCCGTTTTTGGTTCATACCGGGTGTGAAACTCGCGAAGTAAACGTTACACAAAGCTACGCCACAAAGGCCGTGCTTTGATCATCACCACAAGACTTTGCTTTTCAACAGAAGCCTTGATCATTTGCATCTTAGCATGCCACACAGGCAAACCACTCTATGCAACCGATATCAGTCACACAGAATGAAATCCAATGTCAGACACACAGTCCATTTACAAGTCCGTTCTGGGGCTGAACGAAACCGGAGGCACCTAGTACCCCGCATATCCATCGATCTCCAAGTACGTCTGGACGATCACCAACTGTTTCCATCTTCTTGGGTGTACAGCCCAATCAAGATCATCAGTTATCACCCAAACGACGTGAAGACCTCCGGTCTTCGACCATCGTCTTCATCTTCGACTTATCGTCGTATCAGTTATTCAGAATGGGATAAACCCGGTCTTCCCGAATAACTCGCGTATATTTTATAAAAGTGTTACACAAACACAACATACGCCTCATTCCAATTCATCAGTCACTAACCGTAAATTAATCAAGAGAATAATTCCCCAAATATTAACCCCGAAGGCCGAAACCAACATCAGATCAATATCCAGAAAACCATTCTGCTTGGCTAACCGACAGTTAGTTTCTAAATTTCACGTTCAAATCTAATTAAAGATTTAACTATCGCCTGGAGCAAAACTGGTGATACTCCATTCTCGATCTTTTCAATCTAATTAAAGATTCATTAAAACTCCACTTAGTTTTAATCTGTGACTGGGTTAAAGAATCAGTGTCATTTAAAACACGGTTCACGATAAACCCAAAGTCACATCCCATTAATTATCGGGTTAAAGAACAAGTGTTATTTAAAACACTGTTCACGATAAACCCAAAAATCAATATCATTTCAATTCCAATTAAATATTATTTAATTGGTGAACTTCATTAAATCTAAATCAAAAGATTTAATCTTTTCTCAACTGGGTTCAAGAACAGTGTTAGTGAAGACACCATTCACGACAAACCCAAATCACATTCATTAATTATCGGGTTAAAGAACAAGTGTTATTTAAAACACTGTTCACGATAAACCCAAAAATCAATACCCATTTCAATTCCAATTAAATATCATTTAACTGGTACACTTCATTAAATCTAAATAAAAAGATTTAATCTTTTCTCAACTGGGTTTAAGAACAGTGTTAGTGAAGACACCATTCACGACAAACCCAAATCACATTCGATATTCAATACAAGGCTCTGAATAGAAAATATATCGGCTTATATTCAATATCGAATTCTACGACTAACAAATGTCGTATTGGAAATAACGATACAAATATATCTTTCAAATTTCCATAACAACACCTGTAATATCACGAATTCCAACATCGAAATATTCCGAAGACAATTTCGATTCAACTCCACTCCAATGCAATCATTGGAAATTTTGGTTATTTTCAAAACCATTTCAAATTCAATTTATTTATTTAAAAATAAATAGAATTATAATTCTAGTTCAAATCTAGTTCATTTCGATAAAAATCTATTTTTATCTTTTCAAATATGGAGTTTTTCATCCCAAACTTTCACAAATCACTTCTTATGATTTTACACAAATTATTACTATTTTTAATAATTTTATCAAGGCCCGTACAGTCGATTTCCATTAACGGCCATCGAACTGCACTTACAGCGACCTTTTTCGAATTTGATTTGGACGTAATTCCAAATCCAACCGTTAGATTTCAAATTTCTAATATTCGTTAGAAAGCTCTTTTCGATACGAACCCAACGGTTCCGGTTTTAGGAGAATCCGACGGTCGGATCTCCCGCAATGTCCGTTTGAAATAAATGGTCGAAATTCACGAACTGCCGCGGCGCGGCGCGTTCTATTCAGGCCATTATATTATATATATAATATATATAATATATACTTCGCCGATTTTTATTTAAAACGAATTATATAAACAGTTTTAAATTCATTTCAAAATTTATTTCGACTTCCATTTCAATTCAAAGCAAAATTGAATTCTTCTTTATAAATTCGTTTCAAAATTCATTTCTGTTCAATTCAAATTTCAATTCAATTTGAATTCATATTCAATTCAATTCATTTCGAAATCGTTTTCAATTCAATTCATTTCGAATTCGTTTTCAATTCAATTTATTTCGAAATCGTTTTCAATTCAATTCATTTCGAATTCGTTTTCAATTCAATTCATTTCGAATTCGTTTTCAATTCAATTCATTTCGAAATCGTTTTCAATTCAATTCATTTCGAAATCGTTTTCAATTCAATTCATTTCGAAATCGTTTTCAATTCAATTCATTTCGAAATCGTTTTCAATTCAATTCATTTCGAAATCGTTTTCAATTCAATTCATTTCGAAATCGTTTTCAATTCAATTCATTTCGAAATCGTTTTCAATTCAATTCATTTCGAATTCGTTTTCAATTGATATAAATATCGTTCACGTCAAAATGGCGTCAATCTAATCAACACGGCTTCATATATTCCTTTATTTTCAAATATTCTATTTCAAATATTTCTTTTTCAAATATTTCTTTTTCAAAACTGGAATGAGGCCCAATCAATTACCATATAATGTTAATTATATGGATTTTCTACAACACATGCATATATCAACAACGATGAATAATCAACCATCATCCAAAGTGCATTCTACACTGTATAAGCATCAAATATAAATATTCAACGCTTATAACAGTCTGTCAATCAATCGATCGACACACAACTAAACAATCGGGATTAGTGTACGTCAAATATCATCCCAACACCCGTGTAGGGTTTCAAACAATCAAACACAGATTTTATTTGTGCAGTTGGGCGATGTGTAAAATTTATCGACCCAATCAATGTCCTTCAAATAAGTGTACATAAACAAACCATCTGGTTTGCAAATGAATATTTTATTTATTCACATTCACGTTAAAATTTATATTTTTAACGACAAAACATTTTATTTCAACATATGAATTTCTCTTCGGTTCATTCTTTAAAAAAAATGATATTTTTATTTTTCTAACATATTTTAGAAAATTTCGGCAGCATAACGGCACGATACTAGAAACGGGACGAGGCCTAGCCTTATCCCCGGTCTAGTGAAGGCCCACGCCATTCACTCATCAATCAAATCAATTTCATTTTGCAAACCACAAAATTTGGAGTAAGGGTCTAACCTAGCCTTACTCCTTCGCCTTATAACGGCGCACGTCTAATCCTAACCAATTTATCGATTCGATTTTTCACACCACAAACCACATTCAAACCAATATCACAATCAATCACCAAACAATCAAACAAACAAGTCCATGGTCTGTGGACGATTGTGTCGGGTGCTACTAAGCACCGTCTGCATCCTAGTATATATATATAACTAGAAATAAAATAGAAAGGTGAGAAATTCTCACTTATAGCTATCCAGCTCCACGGCTCTTCCTTTGCAGAAGTCTTCGTCGTTTCGCCTTTTTGTCACCTTCGTTGCTGCTTTCACTACATACGTAAAAATCACATTTTTACTTCGCTATTCAATATATAAAAATCGAATTTTTAGTTCGCTATTTAATATATAAAAATCGAATTTTTAGTTCAAAGTTCAATATATAAAAATCGAATTTTTATTTCAAAAAGTTCAAATCCTTTCCTTTTTAAAATCTAAACCTTTCACTTTTAAAGTTTAAATCTTTTCACCTTTAAAGTTTAAAATAACTTTTTCAAATCAAAGTTTTTAAAATTCCTAAAATCAGTTTTATTCTTTTATTTTAAAATCAGTTTTAACCTTTTATTTTCAGCTTTATACTTTATAAAAATTTCAGTTTTACTTTAAATAAAATTTCAGTTTTACTTTAAATAAAATTTCAGTTTTTAACTTCCTAAAAATTCAGTTTTTTAAAATCAACAAAATTTTACAGTTTAAATGAAAATAAGTAAATAAAAAAAAACCAAAACTTACAGGGGCTCGTCGAGTGGTCGGGGGGGCTTCATCGAGGCTTGCAGATCGGAGGGGGGGCTCGACTTCATCGGCGGCGCTAGGGTTCGGGGGGGGCGCTCGCTGTCCTCGCGTGGAGGAGGGAGGAGGAAAGAGTCGCGAGGGGGAGGAGGCCGAAGAGGGGACAGGGGCTTCAACTGAGTGGCGGGCGATTGGAGGAGGAGGCCGACGCGGGGGTGGCGGCTCCGACGAGGGAAAGGGGCGATTTCGATTTCGTTTCCCTTTTTTTTTTTTTTTTCTTTTTTAGTTTTCTGTAAAAGGAAATCGGGGGGGGGGCCTGGGTAGTAAAGGGGGAGATAATATTCTTTTTTTTTTTTTTTTATTTAATTAATAAATTTTATCCTAAAGAGTTGACTTTCACATTCGACCTCGAAACGAGGCCCACCGCCTGTCGTCCATAGCGTTTTACCCCCATTCCGAACACAATGGGATATATATCGCAAGCTGATTTGATTGTTACAATCAGTTTCCGTTAAATTTACATTTAAATCATTATATTGAATTTTAAACGTACATTTCAAGTTACCGGGGTCACATACTAACCCTAAAAATTCCCGAAAAATATTTTCTAGCTTCGTATTGACGATACGGTCCTAACAAAACTAGTTTCGTCGAATTCTGAGACCGTTAGAAAAATGGCCAATTTCCAGTCGATTAAAATCAACTGAAATGGTCAAAACACGTTTTCCTTTGCCACGCTCACATATTGATTCGAAAAATTATGAAATTTGAAACCTAGCAATAACTCGACATCACGGACCCAACAAAAGTGGTTTCGTCGAAATCCGAGGTCATTTGCAAAATGTCCATTTTTAAGGGCCTGAATTCCATAGCGACTATTCAGAATTTTCAACTGGACATATCTCATCATTTATAAAGTGAAATCTCAGTTTCTCAACTTCGTTGGAAAGATATCATCAATTAGATCCTAATGTTTTTGGTTTCACAAAAATCCGGATTGTTTTGCACCCGGTACATTCAATTGAAGTTTGAAATCGAATTTTCGAACTACCGCGCCATTTTCAATTCCTTTTATAATTATATATAATTATTTATATTCTAACGACGACGTATATAATATATACGTTCGAATTATATTCAAAATAAATTTCTCGTCAATATTATTTAAAATAATTCATTTTAAATAATCAAAATTCGCTAAAATTGCCAAAATAAAAATTTTAAACTGGCCCAGATTTTACGGGTTGTTACAATCTCCCCCACTTAAAACTTTTCGTCCCCGAAAAGGAACAAAGTCGAAAGTGGTTTGATTAATCAACTCTACGCTCGATCTGGCTTCCATTCTCCAACTCTTTAGTTTCTGAGAATTTTCAAAACTTCAAAATTTTGGCTAACACCCTAAATTTTTGAAAAATTTCGCCATAACCTCCCCTGCACCGGGAGCATCGGGGAATTTCAAATAGCTTCCCCGGTCCTTCAGATCTCAAAAAGAAAAAGAAAAAGCCAAGCGGCTAGCCAATAGGCTCACAAAATCATCATCACCCAAACAACGCAGGAAATTATGTAGTAAACATGTACCTATTTGTCGGGCAAACAAATTTTATTCTCGGCTCTAGCCTCCTTGCTATGACCTGTTCAATGTAAGTACATATATGCAAGCAAATGCGACCAATTTTCGATACAGTTCAATATTCGATTTAAATTATGCATAATGGTTCAAAATTAGCAAACAATTAACCAAACAACACAAACATCAATCAATTAGTGAATTTAAAGTTTCAAATTCATAATTTTGATACATAGACAAAAATCAGATTTTTGATGCTAAATCACAACAATAAGCCCTATCTAATTTTGGTTCTCACACCAGCCTATATGGAAATATATAGATAACCCACTCTCGCCAGTCGAACACAACACAGATGACGATGCCTCATCATCAGAATCATCCCCGGGCAACTAGAATGTGATTCTATATCTACCCAATATATTAAAACTTCGAATACAAGCCGCTAAGCGTGTATGCAAAATCTTTATATACTCGATTGCCCAAATTCAATTTAAATAGACTATTCAAATACGAATACTTAAGATTTGAATTTCCAAAACAAAGTGGGTTTTCACTTTTATTTTCAAAAACAACACTCTTTCGACTCGTTCTAGGACACTACTGATCCCATCTCTAACGAGTCATCCTCATTGGATATTACTAATCCAATATCTGATGAATTCTTTCATATGTTTCTAATGTGTCTTGTTCTCTGAGCTTTGTAAACCAAAGCTCTGATACCACGTGTAAAGACCCGCAACTCCCCCGTAAAGGAAAGCGTCGGATAGTTCGAGAACAAGCCACAACAGAACGCATACAAAGAACATTTCATTGTATATTACAACAATGCATCAGATTACAAGAATATACAGAGTTTAAAAGAATATTACACAGAATTATCAGAGATTTAAATTACATTTAAATACAACGCAGCGGAAAATAATACAATAAACAACTAGAAGAAGATATACGGATACAAAGCTTTCCGGATATCGTTCCAGCTGTAAACCAGGATCCTGTGAATATAAATCTGCAAAACCAAACTACTAGCTGCCCGTGTCGAAAATAGGGGCACCCAGAGTTTAGGTTAAAACAATAAACTCCAGGTCAGTCATGTGACTGGTGTGAGAACTAAAACAGTTATTAATCTTTATTTTAAAGTTAGGTAAATCAAGGGACCACGCCGTATAACACGGAACGGGTTTCCTCCCAAGAATACCAGTGCATAAAACAAACAGCGCAATGCTAAATAAAGAAAAATGAAGCTGTTATAAGACCCAGGTCCCATCACACAATGCAACGCAGTCGAGGATAGGGTTTTCCCTTATAACAGCCAAAGAATGCTTGATACGTTTAAAACAAATCATTTGATACTATAATAAGTGCATAGTGTATAAAACAACTTCAAATCATAAGTATCAATCATAGGCGGCATAAGCGCCCCATCCCACTATGTCGCCATATATAGGATATACAATCAAAACCGCAAAGTCTCGTATTTGGAAATTGGATTTCCATCTATGAACCGAGGCAAAAGATAGTCCTCAACCGATTCGAGACTGCCTAGCCCCAGCCTCAGGATCAGAGCTCGAGTGACCCTAGGAGCGACAGGGCCGGTCCACCGATGTGGATTAAAATGCCTGAACACTACGTTTCCCCGCCCTTTGGGGCGTAAATGAGCCACTAAATGACTCCATCGGTTCGAGAACGACCGATCAATCCGAGGCGCCTCGCAACAGCAACAACCACATAAGTCAAACTCGTCAGGGCGTGTAAAACCACTGACGCCACTTCTAACTAGGAAGAAACGCAGGCCCTCCCTGAGGTCCTTTCTCCCGTTTTTGGTTCATACCGGGTGTGAAACTCGCGAAGTAAACGTTACACAAAGCTACGCCACAAAGGCCGTGCTTTGATCATCACCACAAGACTTTGCTTTTCAACAGAAGCCTTGATCATTTGCATCTTAGCATGCCACACAGGCAAACCACTCTATGCAACCGATATCAGTCACACAGAATGAAATCCAATGTCAGACACACAGTCCATTTACAAGTCCGTTCTGGGGCTGAACGAAACCGGAGGCACCTAGTACCCCGCATATCCATCGATCTCCAAGTACGTCTGGACGATCACCAACTGTTTCCATCTTCTTGGGTGTACAGCCCAATCAAGATCATCAGTTATCACCCAAACGACGTGAAGACCTCCGGTCTTCGACCATCGTCTTCATCTTCGACTTATCGTCGTATCAGTTATTCAGAATGGGATAAACCCGGTCTTCCCGAATAACTCGCGTATATTTTATAAAAGTGTTACACAAACACAACATACGCCTCATTCCAATTCATCAGTCACTAACCGTAAATTAATCAAGAGAATAATTCCCCAAATATTAACCCCGAAGGCCGAAACCAACATCAGATCAATATCCAGAAAACCATTCTGCTTGGCTAACCGACAGTTAGTTTCTAAATTTCACGTTCAAATCTAATTAAAGATTTAACTATCGCCTGGAGCAAAACTGGTGATACTCCATTCTCGATCTTTTCAATCTAATTAAAGATTCATTAAAACTCCACTTAGTTTTAATCTGTGACTGGGTTAAAGAATCAGTGTCATTTAAAACACGGTTCACGATAAACCCAAAGTCACATCCCATTAATTATCGGGTTAAAGAACAAGTGTTATTTAAAACACTGTTCACGATAAACCCAAAAATCAATATCATTTCAATTCCAATTAAATATTATTTAATTGGTGAACTTCATTAAATCTAAATCAAAAGATTTAATCTTTTCTCAACTGGGTTCAAGAACAGTGTTAGTGAAGACACCATTCACGACAAACCCAAATCACATTCATTAATTATCGGGTTAAAGAACAAGTGTTATTTAAAACACTGTTCACGATAAACCCAAAAATCAATACCCATTTCAATTCCAATTAAATATCATTTAACTGGTACACTTCATTAAATCTAAATAAAAAGATTTAATCTTTTCTCAACTGGGTTTAAGAACAGTGTTAGTGAAGACACCATTCACGACAAACCCAAATCACATTCGATATTCAATACAAGGCTCTGAATAGAAAATATATCGGCTTATATTCAATATCGAATTCTACGACTAACAAATGTCGTATTGGAAATAACGATACAAATATATCTTTCAAATTTCCATAACAACACCTGTAATATCACGAATTCCAACATCGAAATATTCCGAAGACAATTTCGATTCAACTCCACTCCAATGCAATCATTGGAAATTTTGGTTATTTTCAAAACCATTTCAAATTCAATTTATTTATTTAAAAATAAATAGAATTATAATTCTAGTTCAAATCTAGTTCATTTCGATAAAAATCTATTTTTATCTTTTCAAATATGGAGTTTTTCATCCCAAACTTTCACAAATCACTTCTTATGATTTTACACAAATTATTACTATTTTTAATAATTTTATCAAGGCCCGTACAGTCGATTTCCATTAACGGCCATCGAACTGCACTTACAGCGACCTTTTTCGAATTTGATTTGGACGTAATTCCAAATCCAACCGTTAGATTTCAAATTTCTAATATTCGTTAGAAAGCTCTTTTCGATACGAACCCAACGGTTCCGGTTTTAGGAGAATCCGACGGTCGGATCTCCCGCAATGTCCGTTTGAAATAAATGGTCGAAATTCACGAACTGCCGCGGCGCGGCGCGTTCTATTCAGGCCATTATATTATATATATAATATATATAATATATACTTCGCCGATTTTTATTTAAAACGAATTATATAAACAGTTTTAAATTCATTTCAAAATTTATTTCGACTTCCATTTCAATTCAAAGCAAAATTGAATTCTTCTTTATAAATTCGTTTCAAAATTCATTTCTGTTCAATTCAAATTTCAATTCAATTTGAATTCATATTCAATTCAATTCATTTCGAAATCGTTTTCAATTCAATTCATTTCGAATTCGTTTTCAATTCAATTTATTTCGAAATCGTTTTCAATTCAATTCATTTCGAATTCGTTTTCAATTCAATTCATTTCGAATTCGTTTTCAATTCAATTCATTTCGAAATCGTTTTCAATTCAATTCATTTCGAAATCGTTTTCAATTCAATTCATTTCGAAATCGTTTTCAATTCAATTCATTTCGAAATCGTTTTCAATTCAATTCATTTCGAAATCGTTTTCAATTCAATTCATTTCGAAATCGTTTTCAATTCAATTCATTTCGAAATCGTTTTCAATTCAATTCATTTCGAATTCGTTTTCAATTGATATAAATATCGTTCACGTCAAAATGGCGTCAATCTAATCAACACGGCTTCATATATTCCTTTATTTTCAAATATTCTATTTCAAATATTTCTTTTTCAAATATTTCTTTTTCAAAACTGGAATGAGGCCCAATCAATTACCATATAATGTTAATTATATGGATTTTCTACAACACATGCATATATCAACAACGATGAATAATCAACCATCATCCAAAGTGCATTCTACACTGTATAAGCATCAAATATAAATATTCAACGCTTATAACAGTCTGTCAATCAATCGATCGACACACAACTAAACAATCGGGATTAGTGTACGTCAAATATCATCCCAACACCCGTGTAGGGTTTCAAACAATCAAACACAGATTTTATTTGTGCAGTTGGGCGATGTGTAAAATTTATCGACCCAATCAATGTCCTTCAAATAAGTGTACATAAACAAACCATCTGGTTTGCAAATGAATATTTTATTTATTCACATTCACGTTAAAATTTATATTTTTAACGACAAAACATTTTATTTCAACATATGAATTTCTCTTCGGTTCATTCTTTAAAAAAAATGATATTTTTATTTTTCTAACATATTTTAGAAAATTTCGGCAGCATAACGGCACGATACTAGAAACGGGACGAGGCCTAGCCTTATCCCCGGTCTAGTGAAGGCCCACGCCATTCACTCATCAATCAAATCAATTTCATTTTGCAAACCACAAAATTTGGAGTAAGGGTCTAACCTAGCCTTACTCCTTCGCCTTATAACGGCGCACGTCTAATCCTAACCAATTTATCGATTCGATTTTTCACACCACAAACCACATTCAAACCAATATCACAATCAATCACCAAACAATCAAACAAACAAGTCCATGGTCTGTGGACGATTGTGTCGGGTGCTACTAAGCACCGTCTGCATCCTAGTATATATATATAACTAGAAATAAAATAGAAAGGTGAGAAATTCTCACTTATAGCTATCCAGCTCCACGGCTCTTCCTTTGCAGAAGTCTTCGTCGTTTCGCCTTTTTGTCACCTTCGTTGCTGCTTTCACTACATACGTAAAAATCACATTTTTACTTCGCTATTCAATATATAAAAATCGAATTTTTAGTTCGCTATTTAATATATAAAAATCGAATTTTTAGTTCAAAGTTCAATATATAAAAATCGAATTTTTATTTCAAAAAGTTCAAATCCTTTCCTTTTTAAAATCTAAACCTTTCACTTTTAAAGTTTAAATCTTTTCACCTTTAAAGTTTAAAATAACTTTTTCAAATCAAAGTTTTTAAAATTCCTAAAATCAGTTTTATTCTTTTATTTTAAAATCAGTTTTAACCTTTTATTTTCAGCTTTATACTTTATAAAAATTTCAGTTTTACTTTAAATAAAATTTCAGTTTTACTTTAAATAAAATTTCAGTTTTTAACTTCCTAAAAATTCAGTTTTTTAAAATCAACAAAATTTTACAGTTTAAATGAAAATAAGTAAATAAAAAAAAACCAAAACTTACAGGGGCTCGTCGAGTGGTCGGGGGGGCTTCATCGAGGCTTGCAGATCGGAGGGGGGGCTCGACTTCATCGGCGGCGCTAGGGTTCGGGGGGGGCGCTCGCTGTCCTCGCGTGGAGGAGGGAGGAGGAAAGAGTCGCGAGGGGGAGGAGGCCGAAGAGGGGACAGGGGCTTCAACTGAGTGGCGGGCGATTGGAGGAGGAGGCCGACGCGGGGGTGGCGGCTCCGACGAGGGAAAGGGGCGATTTCGATTTCGTTTCCCTTTTTTTTTTTTTTTTCTTTTTTAGTTTTCTGTAAAAGGAAATCGGGGGGGGGGCCTGGGTAGTAAAGGGGGAGATAATATTCTTTTTTTTTTTTTTTTATTTAATTAATAAATTTTATCCTAAAGAGTTGACTTTCACATTCGACCTCGAAACGAGGCCCACCGCCTGTCGTCCATAGCGTTTTACCCCCATTCCGAACACAATGGGATATATATCGCAAGCTGATTTGATTGTTACAATCAGTTTCCGTTAAATTTACATTTAAATCATTATATTGAATTTTAAACGTACATTTCAAGTTACCGGGGTCACATACTAACCCTAAAAATTCCCGAAAAATATTTTCTAGCTTCGTATTGACGATACGGTCCTAACAAAACTAGTTTCGTCGAATTCTGAGACCGTTAGAAAAATGGCCAATTTCCAGTCGATTAAAATCAACTGAAATGGTCAAAACACGTTTTCCTTTGCCACGCTCACATATTGATTCGAAAAATTATGAAATTTGAAACCTAGCAATAACTCGACATCACGGACCCAACAAAAGTGGTTTCGTCGAAATCCGAGGTCATTTGCAAAATGTCCATTTTTAAGGGCCTGAATTCCATAGCGACTATTCAGAATTTTCAACTGGACATATCTCATCATTTATAAAGTGAAATCTCAGTTTCTCAACTTCGTTGGAAAGATATCATCAATTAGATCCTAATGTTTTTGGTTTCACAAAAATCCGGATTGTTTTGCACCCGGTACATTCAATTGAAGTTTGAAATCGAATTTTCGAACTACCGCGCCATTTTCAATTCCTTTTATAATTATATATAATTATTTATATTCTAACGACGACGTATATAATATATACGTTCGAATTATATTCAAAATAAATTTCTCGTCAATATTATTTAAAATAATTCATTTTAAATAATCAAAATTCGCTAAAATTGCCAAAATAAAAATTTTAAACTGGCCCAGATTTTACGGGTTGTTACATCGGGGTTGATACTTAGGGAGTTATTCTCTTAACCAATATATCTGTGAACTAAGATGTACATAATCATAAATTAGGTAAAACATGTTATACGATATACAAATGTATATATATGATACATAAAACATGATAAGTGGATAAGGTTAAGACCAGCTTAACCTATAAACTTATTAGTGGGTAGGTTTGAGACCAGCTTAACCAATAATGTATCTGAAAAGTGGATAGAGTTAAGACAAACTTAACCAATAATACATATTGATCTGATAAGTGGAAAGGGTTAAGACCAACTTAGCCAATAATATATAAGTGGATAGGGTTAAGACCAACTTAACCAATAATATATAAGTGGATAGGGTTAAGACCAGCTTAACTAATAACACATGTTGATTTGATAAGTGGGTAACATGGGTGACATGTAGGATATAATATAAACACTTAACCAAGTTGGAACATGTAAGAAAACATGAATAAGAGGGGGTTAAGCGGGAAATCCTAGTGGGGACCAAGCATAGGTGGAAAGCTTGTGTCAAGTGTGGGGACCCTTTTCAACCACTAACCCATTTATTATCTAAGTGAGCTCGATCTAGATCGAGGACGGGACACGCTTACTGGGTTTGATTGTAAGAGGTCAAAACGGGTTAGCGATGGCAATGCAAGTCCAATGGGGTCATGTGCGTGCGTGGGCCCGGGCTGGTAAATAAAACGTTGTTGCATCGTGTAGGTATAAGCTGTGCATCTTTAGTGGTATCGGGTTGCCACTTTAGGAAGCGATACACCTCATTGTGGGACCAACACGGGTATCTACGAGTTAGGGAGCCGATCGAAGGGGAAGGTAGTGGGTGTGACTAGCGGATATAGGAGCAGGCGGCACCTATGAAGATAGCTAGGAGTCCAACTACCATATTATGAATAAATATTGTAATTAGAATAGGGAGGGTAGTGGGTACAACTAGTGGAGATAGGAGCAGACGGCACCTATGAAGACAACTAGGGTTACACGAGACTACCATTATGATTATTATGTTCAGAAGGCGGGATCAACTTTTGGGGTGACTAGTAATGATGCAGTATAGAAATTATCCTATAGTGATTAGGAGCGCGATTAACGCCAGAATATTCCTCTTTTTTGTTTTGTCTTGCCCACTTGTTTCACGGTCATTCCTTGTTTTACCAGTTTATACCTTATCATAATTACTTTAATAATTGTATTTTTAAAGTTATTGGATTTTCCAGACCTTTTGTCTGACCCCCTTTGTTTTCGCCTCTTTTCTTCCTCCCCCCCCTCAGGGTGGGACTAGTGCTAGTGGAGCTTGATTTGGATCTCTTTCTCTCTCTTTTGGAAGCGCTTGGATTGTTGAAAGTAAATTTCAGCTCATCTCTTTTATGGCTACTTATGTTGGGGTCATGCTTTTTACTTTATGTACTTAGAAAACAATTTGTCAAGATGGATACTATGTGTACTTGGTTTTACTGTTTGTTTATGATGTTGTTGTAATCAAACTATTTCTCCGCTGCAATAAAAGTTGTTTTAAAATTTTCAAGTACCAATATATGTCTTGTTATATTCTGTTCTATACACCAATAATACTCCATGAAAGTTAATGCATTCCCTTTGAGAGTGACATTAATGGACGTGGGGTGTTACAATAACAAATGTTGGAGGTTGATGCATCATCCTCCTAGCCTCTTATTTATTGTTAGGTAACGTTCCATTTATGTGGTAATCCACAATGGCAGTCATCCAACTGTTTTCACAATGACAGTCCATTTCAGATTGCATGGCTTCTTCAATAGGGATTTCATTCGTATCTTTTTCCTTTTCAATCTCACTTGCCAAAGCTTGGGATCTAGTTAAAACTAGCAACTCTTTTCCGGGTTTGGATGTCTCTTGTTCGATGCTGGGTTTTCTTGATATCCTACCGGTATAATGCGAGTTGCAGGATGTAACGACCAGCAAATTCGAACCCTTTGAGTCGACTAAATACAATATAAGTCTGACCCAAATTGCACGAAAATACGAATCATTAATAAAAAGAAGTTAGAGGATGAGAAATAGAAAATTAGAATAGAAGAATTAAGATAGAAGAAAGATCTAAATAACATTGAATCTCACAATCATAGCGGAATAAAATATAATATAGATATAAGCTTTGGAAATACAAAACTGTATCTGAACTTACATACAACATCAGAGAACATCATATATACATCACAGCGGAAATAAACCCTACATAACTAATGCTGAAACCTCCTGCTCTAGCTCCTTCCATATTATCTGAAAAATCCTGAACTACTTGACTGCCCATACAAATTTGGGCACCAGAGAGTTTAGGGTAAACATAGAAAAATAAATTCTGGGTCAGTCATAGGACTGGTGTGAGTAAACGATTTTAAACTATTTGCTTAATTTTGAAAATTTCTTGAGAAAGAAAAGATAACCGTAAGATCGATCCACATATAAACACAGATAGTTTTAACCTAACGATAACCCAATTTTTTTTTCTGAAATCATAAGTATACATATATTATAATAATATCAAGGGTTTTCAGAAATAAATTAGAATCTAGCGGAATGCTTGCATCTCACGCTTCACATATATAATATACAAACAAAACCGCTTGGCGCTTAGGGATAATGGATTTCCAACTATGACAAGGCATGGAATCACCTTCCAATAGTGTATCTCTAGAGAAGAATACACTGGGTTCAACAAGAACGTCTTGCAACCCGACCCACACATGACCAACCATTCATTTCTCTTGAGTGTATCGAATATATTGTCACCTTGTTGTTGCTAGTAACATAACAGTTCCTGGGAGATACAGAAGCGAAAGACGTAAAAAAATGAATATTCTCTAGATGATGACAATACATCCTAATGGGAGCGACCCACATAGCCATGCTGCCTACTCGATTTTTTTCATTTCCCGGTTGTGAGGCTTAAGGTCAAAACTTACCATTCGATCATCATATCTTCATTCACTTTAAATGTCACATCGTCAAACCTTTCAAGTTACAAATTGATTTCCCCAACACTACGGGTATAAAGCTAGAAAAAATGAATTCCTCTGCCACTAGTCATAGTTTTTAAGAGATCAACTTACGCGATCTGTTATGCATACTCTGTCAGATATTCGTCCATACAAGTTGTCCTGGGTCTGGACAAACCGAAGGCACTATTCTATAAATCCATCTTAGGCAATTTCTACCTAGGATCTACATAATAGCTCTTGCATAAACACCGTCTTCAATGGTCTTCAACTTGATTCAAATTAATCAACACCTAGGTCGAAACAAAGTGGTATTTGGATTTCATTTAGAAAATCAATCCCCGTCTCTTTGAATTGATGAACGTTAATATCTTTTAGGGTCAAATGATACTTAATAGAAAAAAGATCAATATATTTCGTATGTGTTTCTATATCCATAATTGATTACCAAGATTTATCTAAATAAGATATATAAATGATTAAATTTAAACCAACAAGATAATTGGGTCATGACACAATATTTCAATCAAATTAACAAGTTATTTATCACAACAGATCTGATCTATCATAGTTCAATAATTCAAATAAACATCATTCATTTTTGTTTGATCTTGGAAAATAATCATTTCCAAAATCCATATCTATGTAAGATTTAATTTCGTTTAAGGATCCCATTTATTGATCATATCTATATTGTTATCATCCATATTTCAATATACATACGACTTATAAATATAATTACTATTTTATTTCCTTAGTGGAATAATTAATTTACTATATATGATTAGTTTAAATATTGTTTAAAACAGGAAGTAACTTTACCTACCTTAATCGATTATCAAATTCAGAATCCCTTGTCGCTTCATTTCTATATCCCATTTATTTCCGAACTTCAGAATAATCTTATCAGTACCGGTTTTATCAAAATTCTTTTACCGGTATCCTTCACAACCATTCTTGTCTGCAAACAATTTGCTTCTCAAGTTATTCACTTTGGATTGTGAATATTATTTTTTCTGGATTTGTTTATCATATCAACTCGATTTCATTAATAATTAGAAGAACAGAGTTATCCCATTCACATAATTTTCCTTATTTTGTTTAACCACCGTTAAATTCAACTTTTAAATCATTTCTTGATTTAAAATATAATTATCAATATAAGTCGATTACAATTTAAAAATAACATTTTTAGATAGTTCATCTCAAAACATTCGAGTTCACTACAACATAATTATTATTGACGATCGACTATTTTTCATTGACCACAACATATTCTTTACTATAGTTCAATTAATACGACTTGATTACATTTATCAAGACTCTTGGAATAAGTGGATCCGTATTTACTTTTATTTATTTATTTAGAAAGAAGTAGATCTATTCTGTTTATTTATTTAAACAACTTATTTAAATTCTGATGGAGTACACTCAGTTCACACCGATCAATGTCTGATGATCTACCCTCTTTATTCTCGATTTCAGTCTCCATACTAACAGTGCTTCCTTTAATTCCTTATTCTTTAATATTAGATTTATATTCAAAAGAAATTATTTTGTCTTATTTCCTACAAATTCTATTACACTTTCCTTTCAATTTATTTTGGTTTTTCCCGCAACCAAAAGATCTCAGACTCAACTTTCCCTTTTGTTCTCTATTTCCTATTTAATTTCTACTGGCCCAATAAGGCCCAAATATTCAGCTCGCATATTTCTTTTCCCCTTGTATTTTTCTCTTTTCTCGCAGCATGCCCATTTCCCTTCTTTCTTCTATTTCCTTTATTTTCTTGCATTCTTATTTTTCCTATTTGCTACATAACACGTCCAGCCCTCCCTTTCTCTTCACTATTTTTCTATCTTTTGTTTCCAGATCCTAGCCCAAATACTTCCTCTTCATGTCCAAAGCAATTCATTGTACTGGAGTCGCTTCTTCTTGTAAGAAGATCTAAAAAGTTAGAACACTTGAAACACTAACCAGGAATGATACCACATATGAGCTAAGTGCCCAGCATGAAAGCACTTTACTCAACTAAATCCCATGAAAATATAATGCTGCGTGAAAGTGAAAGTGTGAAATGGATCCCCTTCTTTCATTTCTTTACTTCTGGCCTTTCCCTTCTTTTTCTAGTTTGACAGTACTTTGATTCCTTCATTCCAATTACAAAAGGAATAACCACATTGACTGTATCAAACATTTCCTCCCATTCCAAGCATGTAGCGAAGCAGATTATCAACATGAATCAATAGGTTAAAATCAATCCACTTGAATGTCTCTTCCGTACAACTGCATTATCGCATTTCAACGCCTGAGTAAAAAGTTAAGGTTCCAAGTAAACAACTTAATCCAAGCACCATATTGACGATGCAGGATCATTTATAAATTTTGCAGAACCCACTATAACAGCATTAGCCTACTCTACTATTCAAGTTCTGAATCAGTTAAATTTTACATCATAGCTCTATCAATCTGTAAAATTGTTATCTCAACCATTCTTACAGAGTTCATCAGCATCCATTGTACCCTTTAACCAGATAGGAAACACACATGTTTATCAAAAATGAATGAATTGACAGATCTTACGGATCTTTGGGGCTCATAAAAGAACCTTTCTTGTTTACGAGGAAAGAGTTTAGCTTACTAATTGGCATACACTTGGCATTTTTCTTTTCCTAGGAAGACACTGTTATTTCTCTCAATCAAATACATATTGTACCCATTTTTTCATTGAAATGTATATAATAATCAAGTTTATTAGCATGGGTTACTAACACTATTTTTATTGGGGTACAACATCTATATGATAAACGTATGAACTGGTTTGTGGCAAACAATTTCAGAGGAGGTTACTACTATATATTTGCTTACTGTTTTTATTCCTGAATATGTATAATATTATTTAAAGTGAAACAAACTTTTATATAACTACAGATATATATATATATATATGTGTGAATAAATATGTATATATATACAATTTCTTTTCGTTGAACTCTATTTAAAATTTGAAACCTTCAGTGAAGTTTATCTCAAAACAAAACTTCCGACTGTCATTTAATTTCAAGCAACACCTTACTCAACACTTATCAAACAATTCCAGTATCAACAGAAAATATTTAAATGGGTTTACTCACTTTTATTTTCTCTCCTAGCTATTTCCATATTTCTCCTCTCTGTTTTAATTTGCTATTCTCGGCCATTTACTTTTCCAAACTAAGTATCCAGATTAGCCACTTCTAAGGTATGGATTCATACATTTATAACAGGGTATTTATAGGTGAAAACAGTGGAGGGTTTAAAGGCTTGACAGGGTAATCTACAGACTGTCTAGCCTTGATGGAGAAGATGTTCTAGGCTCTGCTATTATGATTGATTAAACCAACATGGAGCTGCAAAGTTGATGGGAAAACAACTATGCTTTAGTTGTAGCATTTGGTTTGATTGAAGGGATGACTACACATAGCTGTATCTCTATGTACATACTGGTTTTTGGTATATATGATTGATGGTGAAACAAAACTACGTCTAGCTATGTCTATGTTCTTAACATAACAGGGTATTGATGTGTATATATGATGTATACATCCATTTGCAAAACTAGGGGTACAGAGTATACTTGGTCTGGTTGAAAAGAAATGTTGACAAGGCTTAACAATTAAGTCATGGCTGAATTTAGATTTAGGGGACAAATACATGTGCAAATCCTTTTACTGCATGCTTGATTTTTAAGTAATTTAAACTATTTAAAATGTACATGTATTCACTGTTTACATGGTGTAACAACACATGTATTCATTTAATATTTTGCTTATTGTATTCCAGGCTATTGATTCCTATACTAGTAGCTATACTTTATAACTAAGCATACAATCCCTGTTATTTTATTTGAACATATGATGTTCTAATGTACAAAATGGCAAAACAATGTGAACACTATTTTCCAGTCATTGCACTTGATTCATTTCCAATATGCGACATGTTCTAAACTTATAATCCATTAATAGTCATATGTATATATGTCAAGGAATAAAATATTTACAAGAGCTACTATTTTCATATACATAAATATAAATATATATATATATATATATATATATATATATGCATGTATATATATATATAAAATAAATTTAACTTTTCTCAAATATAAAAATGTAATTTTACTTAAACAATTATATAAGTTAAATCAAGTTTTAAATGAAAATGTTAAAACAACATTTTCCTATGCATAAGAAACACAAATTCAAAATATACACATAGTAATTTAAGCTAATCTTTATTCAAAATTATCTAAAATATCCAAATTCAAATCTTATTTAATTGAATTAAATTACCAGTAAAATCAAAAATTTTGATTATAAAGTAAATCCGAAATTCGGGACATTACAATCTACCTACCTTAAAAGAATTTCGTCCTCAAAATTAAGTAGTGACGGAAAAATTCCAGTTATAATTGAAATCATAAACTTATATTAACACACAACCATGGGTCATCTCCTAGCAATCACAATAAACCAGCCATCTGAAACCCATCGGTTGATTATCAAACATTTCACAACAATCAAAGCATTCAATACACATAAGAAATCAGCTATCAAAAATACTCCGGATAGAGTGTTTTTAGCCTCTCATCTTAAAACCCCTTCGTTTCCTTTCCTCGTTCTCGACAAATCGTTGATGAAATCCGCATTTATTCAAACTAATTTTAAATTGAGTTATTAAACTCTTTGATTTATTTGGTCCTCGGTAAATTGATTCTAGTTACCAAAATTCTCTTAAGAATTAAATTCTTAAATTTTTAGGAAATTCGATAGTGTCTCTTTCGTATGTCTCCACCATATTACTCCAAAGATTTTTACCTAGACTTTCCTTTTTTCGTTAGATAATCCAAAAACCCAACTGTTTTTTTAAATAGCCTTACCAACAGCAATTAAAGTACTAACTTGTATCTTCTGTTAGTATTCAACTTTTTTGTTCTCATGTACTTTCATCTATAAGCATCCATCAATCCAAATATATTTACTTATATAACCAAAATTACTTGAAACACCCCACCTCTATTAAGGTCACTCACAAAGGGAATGCCTTAACTTTGGTGGAGAGTTATAGGTACAAGACACAGAAAAATTTACAAGACAGATAAATTTAAGCAGCGGAATCCAAATATTTATTTCATACGTAGTTCAATACAAAAGCATTACATCAAATTGTGTAACAACCCGGAAAATATGAACCAGTTTGAAATTTTTTAAATTGGCTAAAATAGTGGATTTAAAATATTTAAAATAAATATTTTAAATAATAACGATGAAAGGTAAGTTTGAAGCGACGTTCGAAAACAAATATAATTAATTCTAATTATAAATATGGCCTGAAATGGCGCGGTAGTTTCAAAATTTGAATTCAAACTTTGACTGACTATACTGGGTGCAAAACAAAACGGATTTTAGTGAAATCAAAAATATTTAAATCTGTTAGTGAGTACCTTTCTAATGAATCTGAAAAATCAAAGTTTCATAGCAGGAAGCAAAAGTTATGGCCAAACGAATTTTCAGAAAGGTCGCTATAGAGTTTATATAGCCCGTGAAAATGGCCATTTTGCAAACGACCTCGGAATTCGACGAAACCACTTTTGTTGGATCCAGGATGTAAAATTATTGCTAGGTTTCAAATTTCATAATTTTTGAAGCTAGTATGTGAGCGTGGCAAAGGAAAATGTGTTTGGTCGATTTCTATTAAATTGGATCGACCAAAAAATGGCCATTTTGCAAACGACCTCAGAATTCGACTAAACCACTTTTGTTGGATCCAAGATGTCAAATTATTGCTAGGTTTCAAATTTCATAATTTTTGAAGCTAGTATGTGAGCGTGGCAAAGGAAAATGCATTTGATCGATTTCTATTAAACTGAATCGACCAGAAAAGGGCCATTTTTCAAACAGTCTCAGAATTCGACGAAACTAGTTTTGTTGGGACCGTATCATCAAAACATAGCTAGATTTATTTTTCGGGAATTTTTAGAATAAGTATGTGGCCCTGGCAAATTGAAATGTACGTTCAAATCAAATATTGAATGTTTTATATTTTAATTTGAATGAAAACTGACTAAAACATTCGAATGGGCCTTCGAAACATATCCCATTGTGTTCGGAGTCGGGGTATTTAGCTAGGCACGACAGTCGTTGGGTTTGGATTGGAGTTCGTATGAGATAAGGGGTATTTTTGGATTTTTAAAAATTTATAAATATAAAAAATATCATTGGTCAACGTTCATTTCTCTCTCTCTCATCGCGATAAACGATGGAAAACGCTCGATCCCTTCCCTCCCCAATTCCTCCTCCTACAAGCAAAATCAGCCCCTCCTCCAGTTGAAGATTTTGAAAAGCTCGAGACAAGCTTCAAATCCATACAAACTGGAGATTTGTTCGTTGAGTATCGGGGGAGATCTCGGGCTCGAAAGTCGAGCCGTTCAACTCGCCGTCGCCGCCGCAGTTCGCCACCGGAGTCCACCGCTCCACCACGCGCGGGTGCGCCGCTCCTCCCCCTCCGACGCTGCAAAGGCCGATCGACGAATAACTACTCGGATTCGAAGAAAAATCGAAACCTAGTTTTGAACAAATTAGCTGAGGTACGACCTATTTTAAATAAACTATATTATAGCAGTTTAAAGCGCTACGGTTTTTAATTTCACTGTAAAAATCATATCTTTTTCGTTTGTTGACGAAATTCAGTGAAACAAGAGACAGTGGACTCGTGTGGACGTCTTCTACATTCTAGAAGAGACCGTATATTTCTCTGAGCCTTCTGCTATTTTTGGTGGAGTGGAACCCAATGTGAGATTTCTGAATTAAAAACGATATGGAAAACGATGATGTATAAATTATATAGTCGATGTATGAGTTATATAAGCGTTGTACACCTCATGTATAAGCATTGTATAAGTTGTACGTTCGAGGTATAAGTTATATATGCGTTTTAAAAATTATATATGTGTTGAAATAGAATTGAAATGCTTATATAAATATATATATATATATATATACGCCCCTCGTCCATAAACCATGGACGATATTTATTGGTTGTGATTGATGTGAAAATTGGTTGATAGCGAATGGTTGATTAGAATTGTTTGTGGTTGAAATTGATTGATCATGGTTGAAAAATACCCGTTTGTGGTTGAGAATTATTTGGTTGAAACCACATAGGATTAGTTCGTGGAAATGAAAAAAAATGTACATGCCGCCTGCGTGCGAACTAGATGCATGAAATCTCCATTGTCAAAAGCTGCGAGGCTTTAAGGTTGAGCGAGGAGCCGTACTAGGGATGGCCCCGGTTTTAACTACCCTGCCGTTATGCTGCCGAAATTTTCTGAATTACTCATGTGTTAGAATTATTTTCATTTGTTGAAATTATTTTCATATGTTGAAACATTCATGTGTTGAATAGAAATTCATTCGTTGAATAGAAATTCATCTGTTGAATGGTATTCGTGTTTTGAAATAAATTGTTTTATAATAAAAATCATATTTTTATCATCTATATGAACTATATAAAATAGTCGTGTTTTGAAATAAATTGTTTTATAATAAAAATCATATTTTTATCATCTATATGAACTATATAAAATAGTCGTGTTTTGAAATAAATTGTTTTAACAACAAAAATCACATTTTTATTATATATACGAACTATAGAAAACCTTCATGTGTTGAATACAAATTCATTTGTTGAATAGAAATTCATGTGTTGAATGGTATTCGTGTTTTGAAATAAATTGTTTTATAATAAAAATCATATTTTTATCATCTACATGAACTATATAAAATAGTCGTGTTTTGAAATAAATTGTTTTAACAATAAAAATCACATTTTTATTATATATACGAACTATAGAAAACCTTCATGTGTTGAATAGAAATTCATTCGTTGAATAGAAATTCATGTGCTGAATGGTATTCGTGTTTTAAATAAATTGTTTTAACAATAAAAATCACATATTTATTATATATACGAACCATAGAAAACCTTCATGTGTTGAATAGAAATTCATGTGTTGAATCGTATTCGTGTTTTGAAATAAATTGTTTTATAATAAAAATCATTTTTTTAGCATCTACATGAACTATATAAAATAATCGTGTTTTGAAATAAATTGTTTTACATTAAAAATCACATTTGTATTATATACATGAATTGTTAAAAATAGTGAAGTGTTGAAATAAATGTCGGTTGGATAAAAATATCATTTTTATCAAATGTATGAAAAGAATATAGTTTTGAAATCGAAGAATCGATTATATTTATATATCTATATAAGTATAATTAAAATATATCGAATAACAAAGCTGCAGTTTGTGTTTTGAAACCGTGATTACAAATGATTAGTGCGGGAGATCCAACCATCGGATTTTCCCGAAACCGAAACCGTTGGGTTCGCCTTGGAAATATCTTTCCAACAACCCCCACTTTGTAAAGATCCAACAGTTGGATTGTCTGGAATGTTTAATTCAAATCTGAAGAAAAACAACGCCAGAATCGATTATATTTATATATATATATATATATATAAATATAATTATATTAAATCGAATAACGACGCTGCAGTTCGTATTTTGAAATCGAAACTTCAAACGAGTGTACCGGGAGATCCAACTGTCGGATTTTCCCGAAATTGAAATCGTTGGATTCGTTTTGAAAGATCTATTGATGTAAAATTTGTAAAGATCCAACGGTTAGATTTTCAGATATGTGTAAATCAAATCTAAAGAAAAACAGTGCCACGACAGCGTTATGTCCCGAAGCGTCGTTTGAATGAATTGGCTATAAATAAATAAATAAAAATAACGATAAATCGTTATAACATATTATAAACGATATGAAATGTGAAATTTAGAAACTAAATGAAGGTTAGCTAAGTCGAACGGTTTCCTGGGTTTTGATCTGATGTTGGTTTCGGCCTTCG
The DNA here is from genome assembly GCA_030737875.1 of Allium sativum. Lineage (NCBI taxonomy): Eukaryota > Viridiplantae > Streptophyta > Magnoliopsida > Asparagales > Amaryllidaceae > Allium > Allium sativum. The sequence continues at coordinate 748,195,901 of CM060920.1, read as the reverse complement.
GGGTTAATATTTGGGAAATCGTTCTCTTACTGATTTACAGTTAGTGACTGATGATTTGAAATGAGGCATATGTTGTGTTCTTGTAACACTTTTTATTATATACGCGAGTTGCTCAGGAAGACCGGGTTTATCCCATTCTGAATAACTGAATCGACGATAAGGAGTCGAAGATGAAGACGGTGGTTGAAGACTGGAGATCTTCACCTTGTTTGGATGGTAACTGATGTCCTGATTGGGAGGCATCCCGAAATATGGATAATGAGTGGTGATCGTCCAAACGTACGTGGAGATCGATGGGTATGCGAGGTTTATAGTGCCTCCGGTTTCGTTCAGACCCAGAACGGACTGGTAAATGGACTGTGTGTCTGACATTGGAATTCATTCTGTGTGATTGATAACCATCAGTTGCATGGTGTGAATTGCCTGTGTGGCATGCTAAGATACAGTGATCAGGGCTTCTGTTGAAAAGAAAAGTCTTATGGTTGATGATCCAAGCACCGCCTGTGTGGCGTAGCTTTGTGTATAACGTGAATTCGCGAGCCTCACACCCCGGTATGAACCAGAAACGGGAGAGGACCTCAGGGAGGGCATGCGTTTCGTTCTAGCTAGAGGTGGTGTCAGTGCTTAAAACTGGTTGACATTTATACTATTTTTCACCTATGTGGTTGTTGCTGTTACGAGGCGCCTCGGATATATCGGTGACTATGTGAAGCCGATGGAGCCATTCGTTGGCTCATTGACACCCCAAAAGTGGGGAAACGCAGTGTTCAGACATTTTAATCCACATCGGTGGACCGGCCTTGATGATCCTAGGGTCACTCAAGCTCTGATCCTGAGACACGGGCTAGAGCGTCTCGAAGTCGGTAAGGACTATCTTTTGCCTTGGTTCATGATGGAAATCCAATTTCCAAATACGTGACTATGCAGTTTTGATTGTATACCTATATACGGCGACATAGTGGTATGGGGCATTAATGCTGTCTATGATTGATACTTGTGATTTGAAATTGTTTTTGAAACATATAAACACTAGTAATAATATCAAATGCTTTTGTTTTATTCGTATCAAGCATATTTTGGCCATTATAAGGTAAAACTCTATCCTCCGGTTTGCGTTGCATTGTGTGATGGGAATTGAGTCTTATAATGGCTTCATTTTTATAAAAAGTGTTGCGATGTTTAAAAGATTCACTGGCAATCCAATGGAGTAAACCCGTTCCACGAATGTGGCGTGGTCCTTTGATTAGCCGTATTATAAGTGTGTTAAGTAGATTTCTCATACCAGTCCCATGACTGACTCGTAGTTTGTTTCACTTGCAAACTCGGGTGCCCCTCTTTCTACACTGGCAGCCTTGTATTCAGTTTTAGCAGGCTCTTTCTGGATAGCTGGAGCTGAAGATGGATTATACCATTTATCTCTTTTTATGTTGTTTAGCTCCTATTGTACATATTATGTTTGTTTTCCGCTGTGGACATTTATGTATAGCTAAACTGTATTTGTACTAAGTATGATCCTGTATACTGTGTAACTCTGATGATTATATTTATCTAGTGTATTTATTTAATTCTGTTCTGCTGTTATCTGTTTATGTGTTATATTCCAAAGATTACCCTTGCCACCGTCAGTACGGTGTTTGGGGTCATCTCATCGTGGTATCAGAGCTTTGGTTAAGCTTAGTGCTGGAATATAACATATTAACGAACTCGTCAGAAATAGAACCAGTAGTGTTCTAGGACGAATAACTCATTTTAAATAGGATCAGTAATATCCTAGTATGAGAAAAGCAGAATGAAATACACCTCAATAGATACATTTACACTCAAGTATATGTCTCTATGTTTTGAAATATCTTTTCTGTGACCTGACACTTGATTTGCTATTTGCAGAAGTACTAGAAAATGAGTGTCAGAAACAGGAGGAATGCAGAACAAGATCTTGAGGCTCTATTAAAGAGATATCGAAATCTGGGTGGAGCACAATTCTCGGGCAATGAATCTATAATTCAAACTCAAGCTTGGATGAGTTCTGTTGAAAGAATTTTTGAAAGTATCCAGTTGAGAGATGATCAGAAAATATTAGTGGCATCGTGGGAACTCAAGGAAGAAGCTTTAATCTGGTGGGAAATAATCATCAAAGATAATCCAGAAGGTGATATCACCTGGGATAGATTCAAGGAGATTTTCCTAGAAAGATTTACTCCTCCTGAAGCAATTGAGCGGCTATGTGATGAATTTTCTTATTTGATACAAGGAGATATGACCATCCCAGAATATCATAAGAAATTCAATGAACTTTCTCACTTTTCTCCTCATCTAATTCAAAATACGAAGAGAAAGAATCTGAGATTTATTCATGGCCTGCAAAGAAAATACCAGAATAAAGTAATGGGGCATGTGAAGCTTCCTTTTTCAGAAATGACATACATGGCTTTTTCTGTTGGTGATTATGTGTATCTAAGGGTTTCTCCGATGAGAGGAGTAATTCGATTTGGAAAAACTGGGAAGTTGGCGCCAAAATTTATTGGTCTATTCCCTATTCTTGAATGGATTGGGACTCTCGCATATAGAATTCAATTACCTGATTGGTTTCCTGGAGTGCATGATGTATTTCGCGTATCTCAACTTCGAAAGCATGTTCATGATCCAGACTTGATCGTGGAAGAAGCAGCGCAACAGGATATTGAAATTACTCCAGAGTTGGCTGTGAGAAGAGAGCCGCTAAAGATCATTGGCAAAGAAACCAAAGAACTGAGGAACAAGAAGGTTCACTTAGTCAAAGTGCAATGGAGTGGAGATCCACGAGATTGTACTTGGGAAACAGATGAAAGCATTAAGATGACCTATCCTAAGTGCAGGGTTGATATCTCTGATTAACTCGGGTGCAAGGTACATCTACCATATTTTGCATTTCCATTCTGTTCTTTACTTTGCTGTTGTTTTCTTTGCATTGATGTAAACTTTTTAATCGTATAGTCTGAAGGTTTTCAAAAGAGTGTATGAATTAATTTGTATGAATTTGAAAAGTTAAAAACAAATTGATTATTGTTGTGTTGTGTGATACTAGATTTGATTAATTAAATTATTAGAACGATAGTTAATTTAATTAATAAGAGAATGAATGGTAGAATTTATTCGATCAAATCACACATTGAACTGAGTTAGAAATAGATAGAAATATATACATATGCATTATATATGTTTCAACAAGTAAATGGATTAGCTGTTGAGTAAAGAATTTATTTGCGTGCCCGACAAATAGGTAAACCTTAATGAGTTGGATGCGAAATATTATTATATCAACTCATGTGAATGCCATTGGATGCGGAGTGTTGGTTGTTCTGTGTGTAATAATAAACGTTGCCATATGATAGTAACAATTAATTTTGAACTACACTACATGGCATACTTCTTGAAGAAAGGCATACTTCATCATATACCACATAAGCATTTGGAGCTTGTGTGACGAGGTTAAAGATTTACCATATGAGCGAGAGGCTTGTATGGCGATGACTATATATTACAGGTTGAACTGATGACTGATATGGACTATGTAAAATATAATGGTAAATTGCCAGATTAATAAAAAACCCCACACGGGTCTGGAGTTGACAATAATCACGTCTCTCTAGTTATTAAATACGGCACATGGATTATTTATTTCCCATACGGGATGAGGTGACGAGAATTTATTCTCTGGAGTAATTAAAAATACACACTTCCTCAGGCTTAGACAGGGTGACGAGAATTTATTTTCTGGAGTTATTATCTATACACGCTCCCCTGTAAACACCAGAATATATCACTATAAATATGTGCATGCTTATTAGGATTTATTGGGTACCTAATACGGCCCAATAAATTTCCAAACCCCTCCCCGTACAAAGGAGGTTATGGCGAAATTTTTCGAAAATTCCGGGTGTTAGCCAAATTTTTGAAGAATTTGAAAATTCTCATAAACTGAAAAGTTGGAGAATTGAAGCCAGATTGAAAGTAGAGTTGATTAATCAAACCACTTTCGACTTTGTTCCTTTTTGGGGACGAAAAGTTTTAAGTGGGGGAGATTGTAATAACCCGGAAAATCTCAACTAGTTTGAAAATTTTTAAATTGGCTGAAATAGTGGATTTAAAATATTTAAAATAAATATTTTAAATAATAATGACAAAAGGTAAGTTTGAATCGACGTTTGAAAACAAATATAATTAATTCTAATTATAAACAAGGCCTGAAATGGCGCGGTAGTTTCAAAATTTGAATTCAAACTTTGACTGAATATACTGGGTGCAAAACAAAAAGGATTATAGTGAAACCAAAAATATTTAAATCTGTTAGTGAATACCTTTCTAATGAATCTGAAAAATCAAAGTTTCATAGCAGGAAGCAAAAGTTATGCCAAACGAATTTTCAGAAAGGTCGCTATAGAGTTTATATAGCTCGTGAAAATGGCCATTTTGCAAACGACCTCGGAATTCGACGAAACCACTTTTGTTGGATCCGGGATGTCAAATTATTGCTAGGTTTAAAATTTCATAATTTTTGAAGTAGTATGTGAGCGTGGCAAAGGAAAATGTGTTTGGTCGATTTCTATTAAATTGGATCGACCAGAAAATGGCCATTTTGCAAATGACCTCAGAGTTCGACGAAACCACTTTTGTTGGATCTGGGATGTCAAATTATTGCTAGGTTTCAAATTTCATAATTTTTGAAGCTAGTATGTGAGCGTAGCAAAGGAAAATGCGTTTGATCGATATCTATTAAATTGGATTGACCAGAAAAGGGCCATTTTTCAAACGGTCTCAGAATTCGACGAAACTAGTTTTGTTGGGACCGTATCGTCAAAATATAGCTAGATTTATTTTTTGGGAATTTTTAGAATCAGTATGTGGCCCTGGCAAATTGAAATGTACGTTCAAATAAAATATTGAATGTTTTATATTTTAATTTGAATGAAAACTGACTGAAACATTCGAATGGGCCTTCGAAACATATCCCATTGTGTTCGGAATTGTGGTATTTAGCTAGGGACGATAGTCGCTGGTTTTGGATTGGAGTTCGTATGAGATAAGGGGTATTTTTGGATTTTTAAAAATTTATAAATATAAAAAAATATCATTGGTCAACGTTCATTTCTCTCTCTCCCTCTCATCACGATAAACGACGGAAAACGTTCGATCCCTTCCCTCCCCGATTCCTCCTCCTAAAAGCAAAATCAGCCCCTCCTCCAGTTGAAGATTTCGAAGAGCTCAAGAAAATCTTCAAATCCATACCAATTGGAGATTTTTTCGTTGAGTATCGGGGGAGATCTTAGGCTCAAAAGTCGAGCCGTTCAACTCGCCGTCGCCGCCGCATTTCGCCACCGGAGTCCACCGCCCCACCGCGCGCGGGTGCGCCGCTCCTCCCCCTCCGATGTTGCACAGGCCGATCGACGAATAGCTACGCGGATTCGAAGAAAAATCAAAACCTAGTTATGAAAAAATCAGCTGAGGTACGGCCTATTTTAAATAAACTATATTATAGCAGTTTAAAGCGCTACGGTTTTTGATTTCACTGTAAAAATCATATCTATTTCGTTTGTTGACGAAATTCAGTGAAACAAGAGACAGTGGACTCGTGTGGACATCTTCTACATTCTAGAAGAGACCGGATATTTTTCTAAGCCTTCTGCTATTTTGGTGGAGTGGAACCCAATGTCAGATTTCTGAATTATAAACGATATGGAAAACGACGATGTATAAATTATATAGTCGATGAATGAGTTATATAAGCATTGTACACCTCATGTATAAGCGTTGTATAAGTTGTACGTTCGATGTATAAGTTATATATGTGTTGTAAAAATTATATATGTGTTGAAATAGAAGTGAAATGCTTATATAAATATATATATATACGCCCCTCGTCCACAAACCATGGACGATATTTATTGGTTGTGATTGTTGTGAAAATTGGTTGATAGCGAATGGTTGATTAGAATTGTTTGTGGTTGAAATTGATTGATCGTGGTTGAAAAATACCCGTTTGTGGTTAAGAATTATTTGGTTGAAACCACATAGGATTAGTTTGTGGAAATGAAAAAAATATACATGCCGCCTGCGTGCGAACTAGATGCATGAAATCCCCATTGTCAAAAGCTGCGAGGCTTTAAGGTAGAGTGAGGAGTCGTACTAGGGACAGCCTCGGTTTTAACTACCCTGCCGTTATGCTGCCGAAATTTTCTGAAATACTCATGTGTTAGAATTAGTTTCATTTGTTGAAATTATTTTCATATGTTGAAATATTCATGTGTTGAATAGAAATTCATGTGTTGAATGGTATTCGTGTTTTGAAATAAATTGTTTTATAATAAAAATCATATTTTTATCATCTATATGAACTATATAAAATAGTCGTGTTTTGAAATAAATTGTTTTATAATAAAAATCATATTTTATCATCTATATGAACGATATAAAATAGTCGTGTTTTGAAATAAATTGTTTTAACAATAAAAATCACATTTTTATTATATATACGAACTATAGAAAACCTTCATGTGTTGAATAGAAATTCATGTGTTGAATGGTATTTGTGTTTTGAAATAAATTGTTTTATAATAAAAACCATATTTTTATCATCTATATGAACTACATAAAATAGTCATGTTTTGAAATAAATTGTTTTAACAATAAAAATCACATTTTTATTATATATACGAACTATAGAAAACCTTCATGTGTTGAATAGAAATTCATTCGTTGAATAGAAATTCATATGTTGAATGGTATTCATGTTTTAAATAAATTGTTTTAACAAAAAAAATCACATTTTTATTATATGTACGAACTATAGAAAACCTTCATGTGTTGAATAGAAATTCGTTCGTTGAATAGAAATTCATATGTTGAATGGTATTCGTGTTTTGAAATAAATTGTTTTATAATAAAAATCATATTTTTATCATCTATATGAACTATATAAAATAGTCGTGTTTTGAAATAAATTGTTTTACATTAAAAATCACATTTGCATTATATACAAGAATTGTTAAAAATAGTGAAGTGTTGAAATAAATGTCGGTCAGATAAAAATATCATTTTTATCAAATGTATGAAAAGAATATAGTTTTGAAATCGAAGAATCGATTATATTTATATATCTATATAAATATAATTAAAATATATCGAATAACGAAGTTGCAGTTCGTGTTTTGAAACCGTGATTTCAAACGATTAGTGCGGGAGATCCGACCATCGGATTTTCCCGAAACCGAAACCGTTGGGTTCGCCTTGGAAATATCTTTCCAACGATACACACTTTGTAAAGATCCAACAGTTGGATTGTCTAGAATGTTTAATTCAAATCTGAAGAAAAACAACGCCAGAATCGATTATATTTATATATATATATATAAATATAATTATATTAAATCGAATAACGACGCTGCAGTTCGTATTTTGAAATCGAAACTTCAAACGAGTGTACCGGGAGATCCAACCGTCGGATTTTCCCGAAATTGAAATCATTGGATTCGTTTTGAAAGATCTATTGATGTAAAATTTGTAAAGATCCAACGGTTAGATTTTCAGATATGTGTAAATCAAATCTAAAGAAAAACAGTGCCACAACAGCGTTATGTCCCGAAGCGTCGTTTGAATGAATTGGCTATAAATAAATAAATAAAAATAATGATAAATCGTTATAACATATTATAAACGATATGAAATGTGAAATTTAGAAACTAAATGAAGGTTAGCTAAGTCGAACGGTTTCCTGGGTTTTGATCTGATGTTGGTTTCGGCCTTCGGGGTTAATATTAGGGAAATCATTCTCTTATTGATTTACGGTTAGTGACTGATGATTTGAAATGAGGCGTATGTTGTGTTCATGTAGCACTTTTTATTATATATGCGAGTTGCTCAGAAAGACCGGGTTTATCTCATTCTGAATAATTGAATCGACGATAAGAAGTCAAAGATGAAGACGGTGGTTGAAGACCGGAGATCTTCACCTTGTTTGGATGGTAACTGATGTCCTGATTGGGAGGCATCCCGAAATATGGATAATGAGTGGTGATCGTCCAGACGTACGTGGAGATCGATGGGTATGCGAGGTATATAGTGCCTCTGGTTTCGTTCAGACCCAGAACAGACTGGTAAATGGACTGTGTGTCTGACATTGGAATTCATTCTGTGTGATTGATAGCCATCAGTTGCATGGTGCGACTTGCCTGTGTGGCATGCTAAGATGCAGTGATCAGGGCTTCTGTTGAAAGCAAAGTCTTGTGGTTGATGATCAAGCACTGCCTGTGTGGCGTAGCTTTGTGTATAACGTGAATTCGCGAGCCTCACACCCAGGTATGAACCAGAAACGGGAGAGGACCTCAGGGAGGGCACGTTTCGTTCTAGCTAGAGGTGGTGTCAGTGCTTAAAACTGGCTGACATTTATACTATTTTTCACCTATGTGGTTGTTGTTGTTGCGAGGCGCCTCGGATATATCGGTGACTATATGAAGCCGATGGAGCCATTCATTGGCTCATTGACGCCCCAAAGGGCGGGGAAACGCAGTGTTCAGGCATTTTAATCCACATCGGTGGACCGGCCCTGACGATCCTAGGGTCACTCGAGCTCTGATCCTGAGACACGGGCTAGAGCGTCTCGAAGTCGGTATGGACTATCTTTTGCCTTGGTTCATGACGGAAATCCAATTTCCAAATACATGACTGTGCGGTTTTTATTGTATACCTATATATGGCGACATAGTCGTATGGGGCATTAATGCCATCTATGATAGATACTTATGATTTAAAATTGTTTTTGAAACATATAAACACTAGTAATAATATCAAATGCTTTTGTTTTATTCGTATCAAGCATATTTTGGCCATTATAAGGTAAAAACTCTATCCTCCGGTTTGCGTTGCATTATGTGATGGGAACTGAGCCTTATAATGGCTTAATTTTTATAAAAAGCATTGCGATGTTTAAAAGATTTACCTATTGAAAATCACTAGCAATCCAATGGAGTAAACCCGTTCCACGAAAGTGGCGTGGTCCTTTGATTAGCCATATTATAAATGTGTTGAGTAGATTTCTCATACCAGTCCCATGACTGACTCGTAGTTTGTTTCACTTGCAAACTCGGGTTTCCCTCTTTCTACACGGGCAACCTTGTATTCAGGTTTTAGCAGGCTCTTTCTGGATAGCTAGAGCTGAAGATGGATTCTACCATTTATCTCTTTTTATGCTGTTCAACTCCTATTGTACATATTATGTTTGTTTTCCGCTGTAGACATTTATGTATAGCTGAACTGGATTTGTACTAAGTATGATCCTGTATACTGTGTAACTCTGATGGTTATGTTTATCCAGTGTATTATTTGTTCTTTATCTGGTGTATTTATTTAATTCTGTTCTGTTGTTATCTGTTTATGTGTTATATTCCAAAGATTACCCTTGCCACCGTCAGTACGGGGTTTGGGGTCGTCTCAAATTGTCTCAAAATAACTTAAAAACATTACATCATAATTTCTGTCTTGATTATCAAATAAAGAAGCATAAAACATAGATAAAACTGCATAAATCCCCAAGGGTCGTATCCAAAAGCCATATCCAATGTAAGAGAGTCCAAATCATACATCTACTTTCTTGAAGCTTGCAAAGAGTCTGATTAAGCTGGAGTATTTCCTCCCTGTGGACCTGAGGGTGGGACGGAAGAAAAGAAGACGAAAGAAAACGGGTCAGAAAATAAGTCTGGTAAGTTCAGTGGTTACTAGTATTTAAACAAGGAAAGGGATCATTACAGTGATAACAGAACATAGGATAATACCCTAGTATAAGATAAGAGGAACATGTGATCGCACCCATTACTATAGTCTCTGCACCTACTTAACCATTGGTTCAACCAACCCCAAACGATCCCCTTAATGATCAGCTCCTACTCGCATGTGTTCATGTCATGTGTCATTCGGCCCCGCTTGACTGTAGCTACCTGTGTTGGTCCCACCATGGAGTGTATCAGTCCCTCTAGTGGCAACCCGAGACGATTCAAGATACTACTGATGCCCAGTGCCTGATTTTTCCACTCTGGAGTACGTGCACGCCCATACTCTGTCAGAACCTGCACTGGCCCACCAACCGTCGACGTTTTGATCGCTTATAATTCAGCCTAGTAATCGTGCCCTACCCTGCCTAGTTTCAGGGTACTATGATACATCTATGTGGGTTACTGCTGAAATGGGTCCCCGTTACTAGAGTTTTCTAATCAACATGTTTATTTGGTTAAGTGTCCAAGTTTACCTAACCCAGCCCATTCGTTTTAGTTAACATGTTGAATCAGTTAAGTGTTTTCCTAATTTACTTAACCCTACCAATCCTAAATTAGCTTTAATTTATTAAAGCACCAACCACTCACATTAGACAGGTCTTGTTGTGGTCACTGGATGTGTCGGTCGGTTCCGGGCAGATTTACACCACAACTCAGTCTAACCTCGGGTTCTTTTTGGGCTTGATGCACTAACCACCCACATTAGACAGGTCTTGTTGTGGTCACTGGATATGCCGGTCGCTTCCGGGCAGATTTACACCACAACTCAGTCTAACCTCGGGTTAGGCATATTCGTCTTTTCTAAATTCATATTTTTTTATATATGTCAAATTTTCTTTATGTAAATTAATTTTAATTTACTCATGCCATGATTATCTTTTCAAATGTTGCTCATAATAAATGGTATATCAAATATACCATTTTATGAACAAACCTATGCCATGAATTTTCTTGTTTTCCCATCGTTTTCCCCCGTAGAACGAACGTATGAATCACATAAAATGTTGGGCTAACAAATTAGCCCAAACCCATAAACAAAAAGGGGTAAAAAACAAGGAACATGACATAAACATAAAATAGCATATATTTAACTTATCACATGTAACTTGGCATAGATGTATCATTATCTCAACTAAACAGGTAAAGGAGAACTTCTGACTAAATCATGTAAACTTGATATGGGTCTAACATGGAGGTTTAGCATATAAACCACAATTTACCATACTAACTTATGTATGTCAAAACATTAAATCACAACTTGTCATGACAACTTATGTGTTAAAACATAAGAGGATTACCATAAACATGTTTAAATTACACTTAACATGATAACTTGTGTTAAGACATAAGACGACTACAAATCCAACCTTGCAACATAAATGGATTCATAGTTCTAAATGTTAATCTAACATGTAAGCATGTGATATAGATTATAAACTTGCTAATAACCACCAATTTATAACATGACATGTTTTACCATTTAATTGGCAAAATAAATCCAATACTCAATTATAATAGATTCCAATAACATAAAATGTTGTTCATCACCACAAGCATATTGACATGAAATATATATATATATATACAACATGTTCATCGCCACAAGAATGTAGACATGATTAATTACAATGATACTTTAAGATAAACGAGAATCAAATCTTATACATAAGCATCATACTATATCCCAATTACAACATGTCATGATTAAATCGAAAGAATGTTTAAATCTGCGTAACAACTGACTTACAAACTAAAAAGAATTCTTGCGTTCTGAAATCTGAATTATGAAATTGGAGATGCGCACCTTTGAAGAAGATCATTGAATTAGATTAGTTTTAATTTGATTCTTGATTCAAGTTCTTTTACTCGTCTTTGAATTGAAAAAGGGTGACGGCTACTCCAAGTTCTCTACTGGTGGCATTTCAGTTCTAGGTTTATTTTTCTGTGTGTGTTTAGGTTGAGAATTGAGTTGTTTATATAGAATTTCAGTTTAATTATAGCCGTTAGATGAACCTAGGGTTAATCACAGCCACTCAGACCTGATCAGGACCATCCAGAAACCCTAGTGACTCAGCATCAAGTCAGCAGTCGTTCAAATTTCCGATCTGGCCGGGGGCCAGGTCGACCCACAGGTCGACCTCTAGGGGGTGAGGTCGACACTAGGGTCAACCTGCCTGGGCGGGAATTTTACCGCCCAGCCTGCTTCTGGCTTCTGTTTGAATTTGAACTCGTTTTCGAACTGTTTGAATTTATTTGAATTCTCTGGAAACTTCCGACAGCCATAACTTCTTCATACGAAGTCCAATTTACGCAAACTCGGACTTTATCTCAACTAGAATTCCGAGACGAACACAATGGCGTAACCCATTTCCCTTTATTATTACATTTTAAATTAAGTATTCTAGGATTCATTATTATAACGCGAATAGAAAATACGGGGTGTTACATTACTTGTCATTAAAATTGGAAAACATTTCCATTCTCTTGTTCACCCATTACTATTATACAATAATCATTAGTCCTTAACTGTAAATCAATAGAAAAATAATCCTCCAAGTGTCAACCTCGAAGACCAAAATCAACATCAGATCAACATTCAGAAAATCATTTAAGTCGACTAATCTCCATTTAGATTACAATTCCTTAAATTTCCAAGAATAAACCAGTTTAATTCACATGGGTTCATACTCAAATAATCCTTTAAGTCTAAAATTATTTGTTGAAAATCCAAATTTTATTCATTCAAAATTCCCAAAATTTCAAATTCCATTTCTGGTTCGTCTTATATGTATATTCCATGTAAAATTTTATTATCATAGCAACCATCGACACATCCATATATAATCTCTAAAAAAATAATACTTTTTATATCAAAAATAAATTTTAGGCAAAAGTAATTTCATTTACCCATCTTTTTAAAACAATACTATTTCAAATTATTCTGTTCAAGTGTTTAGGAACTCCTATCGATGTCATGGCATCCTACTAGTCCACCAGACTTCATAAACCACTCAACAAACAAATCAACACAATATAAAACAAATTTTTATATCAGTTAACAAATACGCGCTCATATATATACACTCAAACTCAATTTAGGGCATTGCTAACCCCATATCTATCCAGTCACACCACAGAGCCAAGATTATTCTCAACCTTCAGCTCTGATACCAAGTGTAACGACCCATAAATTCGAATCCTTTGAGTCGACTAAATACAACACAAGTCCGACCCAAGTTGCGCGAAAGTACGAATTATTAATAGAAAGAAGTTAGAGGATGAGAAATAGAAAAAAGTAGAAAATTAGAGTAGAAGAATTAAGATAGAAGAAAGATCTGAATAACACTGAATCTCACAACCGCAGCGGAATAAAATATAATATAGATATAAGCTTTGGAAAATACAAAACTGTATCTGAACTTACATACAACATCAGAGTACATCATATATACATCACAGAGGGAATAAACCCTATATAACTAATGCTGAAACCTCCTGCTCTAGCTCCTTCCAGATTGTTTGAAAAATCCTGAACTACTTGATTGCCCGTACAAATTTGGGAACCTAAGAGTTTAGGGAAAACACAGAAAAATAAACTTTGGGTCAGTCATGGGACTGGTGTGTGTAAACTATTTTAAACTGCTTGCTTAATTTGGAAAATTTCTTTAGAAAGAAAAGATAATCGTAAGACCGATCTGCACATAAACACAGATAGTTTTTACCGTACGATAACCCAAAAACATTTTGAAATCATAATTATACCGATATTATAATAATGTCTAGGGTTTTCACAAATAAATTAGAATATAGCGGAACGCTTTCATCTCACGCTCCATATATACAATGTACAAACAAAACCACTTGGCGCTTAGGGTAATGGATTTCCAACTATGACAAGGTATGGAACCACCTTCCGAGAGTGTATCTCCAGAGAGGAATACACTGGGTCAACAGGAACATCTTGCAACCCGAACCACACATGACTGCCCACTCATTTCTCTTGAGTGTATTGAATATATTGTCACCTTACGGTCGCGAGCAACATAACCAGTTGCTAGCAACATAACCATTCCTGGGAGATATAGAAGCAAAAGGAGTAACAAAATGAATATTCTCTAGATGATGACAATACACCTTAATGGGAGCGACCCACATAGCCATGCTGCCTGCCCGATTTTTTTCATTTCCCGGTTGTGAGGCTTGAGGTCAAAACTTACCTTTAGATCATCATATCTTCATTCATCTTGAATGTCACATTGTCAAACCTATCAAATCATAAATTGATTTCCCCAAAACTACGGGTATAAAGCTAAGAGAAATGATTTCCTCCGCCATCAGACATAGTTTTGAGGAGATCAAATGACGTGATCTGTTAGGCATACTCTGCCAGACATTCGTCCATACAAGTTATCCTGGGTCTTGATAAACCGAAGGCACTATTCTATAAATCCATCTTAGGCAATTTCTACCTAGGATTGACAGAATAGCTCTTGCATAAACACCGTCTTCAATGGTCTTCAACTTGATTCAAATATATCAATGCCTAGGTTAAAACAAAGTGGTATTTGGATTTCATTTAGAAAACCAATCCAACTCTCTTTGAATCGATGAACGTTAATATCTTTTAGGGTCAAATGATACTTAATAGCAAACATATCAATATATTTCGTATGTGTTTCTATATCCTTAATTGATTACAAAGATTTATCTAAATAAGATATATAAATGATTAAATTTAAACTAACAAGTTAATTGGGTCATGACATAATATTTCAATCAAATTAACAAGTTATTTATCACAATAGATCTGATCTACCACAGTTCAATAATTCAAATAAACATCGTTCATTTGTGATTGATCTTGGAAAATAATCATTTCCAAATTCATATCCATCTAAGATTTAATTCCATTTAAGAATCCCATTTATTGATCATATCTGTGTTATTATCATCCATATTTCAAAATATATATACAACTTATAAATATAATTACTATTTTAATTCCTTAGATGAATAATTAATTCACTATATATGATTAGTTTAAATATTATATAAAACGGGAAGTAACGTTACTTCACTTAATCGATTATCAAATTCAGAATCCCTTGTCGATTCATTTCTATATCCCATTTATTTAAGAACTTCAGAATAATTTTATCAGTACCGGTCTTACCAAAATTCTTTCACCGATATCCCTCACAACCATTCTCGTTTTCAAACCATTTGATTCTCAAGTTATTCACTTTGGAATATAAATATTATGTTTTCTGGATTCGCTTATCATATCAACTCGATTTTATTAATAAGTACAAGAACAGCGTTAAATTCGTTTATCTAGTTCCCATTCACATAATTTTCCTTATTTCGTTTAACCACCGTTAAATTCAATTTTTAAATCATTTCTTGATTTAAAATATAATTATCGATATAAGTCAATTACAATTTAAAAATAACATTTTTAGATAGTTCATCTCAAAACATTCGAGTTCACCACAACAAAATATTTATTGACGATCGACTATTTTTCATTAACCACAACATATTGTTTACTATAGTTCAACTAATACGACTTGAATACATTTATCAAGAATCTTGGAATAAGTGGATCTGCATTTACTTATATTTATTTATTCAGAAAGAAATAGATCTATTCTGTTTATTTATTTAAACAACTTAATTAAATTCTGACGGAGTGTACACTCCATTCACACCGATCACTGTCTGATCATCTACCCTCTTTATTCCTGATTTCAGTCCCCTACTAACAGTGCTTCCTTTAATTCCTTATTCTTCAATATTAGAATTATTTTCAAAAGAAATTATTTTATTTTATTTCTACAAATTCTATTACACTTTCCTTTCAATTTATTTTGGTTTTTCCCGCAGCCCAAAGATCTTAGGCCCAACTTTCCCTTTTGTTTTCTATTTCCTATTTAATTTCTACTAGCCCAATAAGGCCCAAATATCCAGCTCGCGTATTTCTTTTCCCTTATATTTTTCTCTTTTCTCGCAGCATGCCCACTTCCCTTCTTTCTTCTATTTCCTTTATTTTCTTGCGTTCTTATTTTTCCTATTTCCTACATAACACGTCCAGCCCTCCCTTTCTCTTCACTATTTTTCTATCTTTTGTTTCCAGACCCTAGCCCAAATACTTCCTTGTCATGTCCAAAGCCGTTCATAGTACTGGAGCCGCTTCTTCTTGTAAGAAGATATTAGAAGTTAGAACACTTGAAATACTAACCAGGAATGATACCACATATGAGCTAAGTGCCCAGCATGACAACATTTTATGCAACTAAACCCCATGTAGATATAATGTTGTGTGAAAGTGAAAGAGTGAAAGTGATCCCCTTCTTTCTTTTTTTTACTTCAATCCTTTCCCTTCTTTTTCTAGTTTGATATTACTTTGATTCTTTCATTCCAATTACAAAAGGAATAACCACATTGACTGAATCAAACATTTCCTCCCATTCCAACCATGTAGCGAAGCAGATTATCAACATGAATCAGTAGGTTAAAATCCATCCACTTGAATGGTCTCTTCCGTACAACTGCATTATCGCATTTCAACGCCTGACTAAAATGTTAAGGTTCCAAGTAAACAACTTTGTCCAAGCACCATATTGACGATGCATGATAATTTATAAATTTCGCAGAACCCACTTTAACAGCGGTAGCCTACTTTACTATTCAAGTTCTGAATTAGTTAAATTTTACATCATAGCACTATCAATCTGTAAAATTGTTATCTTAACCATGCTTGCAGAGTTCATCAGCATCCACTGTACCACTTAACTAGAAAGGAAACACACATGTTTATCAGAATTGAATGAATTGACAGATCTAACGGATCTTTGGGGCTCATAAAAGAATCTTCCTTGTTTACGAGGAAAGAGCTTAGCTTACTAATTGGTATACACCTGACATTTTTCTTTTCCTAGAAAGACACTATTATTTCTCTTAATCAAATACATATTATACCCATTTTTTTTTTGAAATGTATATAATAATCAGGTTTATTAGAATGGGTTACTAACATTATTTTTATTGGGGTATAGCATTCATATGATAAACGTATGAACTGGTTTATGGTAGACAATTTCAAAGGAGTTTACTACTATATATTTGCTTACTGTTTTATACCTGAATATGTAAAATAATATTTAGAGTGAAACAAACTTTTATATAACTACAGATATATATATATATATATATGTATGTATGTGTGTGTGTATATATATACACACACAAAATTTTGTTGTTGAACTCTGTTTAAAAACCCCATAGAATTTCAGCTATTGGTTTTACTTACTATAAGGCAAGGGTCATGAGTTAAACAAAGATTTGGTTTCCAGACTGTTAATTTCTTTTCAGTTTTATCATGCAGATGTGAATCAACTTCGTTCCATACTCAAAGCATACCAGTATATACATACTAACATCATACATGTAATTATTCAAAACAGATTCAAATGGAACTAGTTTGACTCACCAATGTACTGTCATTTGTGCCCATATGTTTTTATCTAATGCCTTACACCAGTTTAAACTTGACAAAGTCATATAAGCATATGCGCATACATAATCAGTCACGGTTTAAAAATTTGAAACCTTCAGTGAAGTTTATTCTCAAACAAAACTTCCCACTGTCATTTAATTTCAAGCAATACCTTACTCAACAGTGATCAAACAATTACAGTACCAACAGAAAAGATTTAAATGGGTTTACTCACTTTTATTTGCTCTCCTAGCTATTTCCAAATTTCTTCTTTCTGTTTTAATTTGCTACTCTCGGGCATTTCCTCTTCCAAACTAAGTATTCAGGTTAGCCACTTCTAAGGTACGGATTCATACATTTATAACAAGGTATTTATAGGTGAAAACAGTGGAGGATTTAAAGGCTTAAAAAGGTAATCTACAGGTTGTCTTGCCTTGATGGAGAATATGTGCTAGGCTCTGCTATTATGATTGATTAAACCAACATGGAGCTGCAAAGTTGATAGGAAAACAGCTATGCTTTAGCTGTAGCATTTGGTTTGACTGAAGGGATGACTACACATAGATGTATCTCTATGTACATATAGGTTTTTGGTATCTATGATTGATGGGGAAACAAAACTGTGTCTAGCTATGTCTATGTTCTTAACATAACAGAGTATTGATGTGTATATATGATGTATAAATCCATGTGAAAAACTAGGGGTATAGGGTATACTTGGTCTAGTTGAAAAGAAATGTTGACAAGGCTTCACAATTAAGTCACGGCTGAATTTAGATTTAGGGGACAAATACATGTACAGATCCTTTTCACTGCATACTTGATTTTTAAGTAATTTAAACTATTCAAAATGTACATGTATTCACTGTTTACATGGTGTAACAACAAATGTTTTCATTTATTGTTTTGCTTATTGTATTCTAGGCTATTGATTCCTATACTAGTGGCTATACTTTATAACTAAGCATACAATCCCTGTTATTTGATTTGAACATATGATGTTCTAGTGTACAAAATGGAAAAATAATGTGAACAATATTTTCCAGTAATTGCGCTCGATTCATTTCCAATATATGACATGTTCTAAACTTATAATCCATTAATGGTCACTTGTATATATAGCAAGGAATAAAATATTTACCATAGTTACTATTTTAATTTACATACATACATACATATATATATATAAAGATAAATTTAACCTTTCTCAAATATAAAAATCTAATTTTACATAAGCAATTAGATAAGTTAAAACAAGTTTTAAATGAAAATGTTAAAACAACATTTTCCTGTGCATACGAAACATAAATTAAAAATATACACATAGTAATTTAAGCCAATCATTATTCAAAATTATCTAAAATATCCAAATTCAAATATTATTTAATTGAATTGAATTACCAGGAAAATCAAAAGTTTAGACTATAAAGTAGATCTGAAATCCGGGACATTACACAAGAGCTCCTCTAGAGCTATCCAACTTTGCTAAAGAATCAGCTTCAGAATTTTCCCCTCTTGGAATTTGATATACAGAAAAGCCTTCAAACTGAGTAAGCAGTTTCAATATTTTCTTCAAATATAGTGCTAACCAGGCATCCTTGGTTTGATAGGTCTACTTTGTCTGATTTAACATCAGTTGAGAATCACTAAATATTTCGATTTGGGGTATTTTCAATTGTAAGGCTAGGTTCAACCCTACTATCATTTATTCATACTCAGCCACATTGTTCGTTGCACCAAACCCAAGTTTCATTGCATAGTGTAGACGGTGCCCGTCAGGGTTAATTATCCCATATCGTGCCCTTGCTCCTTGCCCATTTGAAGCCCTGTCAACAAATAATTGCAATTTGAACTTAAGATCGTTTTCTTTTGCTGATTGTTCTTTAACAAAGCTTGTACACTCATTAATAAAGTCTGCTAAGGCTTGTCATTTGATCACCGCTCACGATTGAAACTAAATTTCATTTTGACTAAGCTCGATTTTGACCAATCTTCCAATTTTTTCTGGTTTACTAAAAGCCTGTTTAAACGGAAAGTTGGTTAGAACTTTAATTATAACAGTCTAACTCAAAAATTAGGGTATGAAAAAATTTCTAGAAAATTTGAATATACTAATTTGATCTGATTCAAACATTTAAGTATAATGAATGCATATGTATATATATATATAAATATAACACATATTACATAGCTTATAACTAAAAAAAATGGTATATGTGTACATGATAAGTGGCATGAAACGATAAGGACACGTGTCATCAAATGAACGGTACACATGTCTTAAAATTAATGAAGATAAAGACACATAAACATATAGGTGTCCATGTGTAGAAACATCTTAAGACATCTAATGGGGCATGTGTCTACATCCTAAATCTTGCATGAAGATAAGGTGGACAAGTGTCCAAAACCAAATTACCAAACTAGCCTTAAAGAATGCTATAAAAAGGACGAAAATGTTCATTCTTTTCATACATTCACAAAACAAAACCAAAGTAAGATAAAGAGGATAAATTTATGTTCCAAATCAAACTGAATTTATTATTGAACACCATGCCAGAAATCGAATCAAACGACAAATATGCAACGTTGTATAATTGAATACCTATCTGTCGTCTTTTTCCGTGTCGTCTCATTTTATGTTAGACCACAAATAAACCCCATCGTCTAATATGCACTAACACATCAAGAGAAAATTAACCATGCATTATCTAATGTTATATTATCATTTCTAAAATTTTCTATTAAACAACATATAAATATTGACTGTTATGCATATCAATTACACTTATATTATATTTGCAAAATGAAATAATAATCAATTTTATTTAAACAAATAATATATTTAAAATCAAATTCAAATACAATACAACTTTCACTATACTTACATTTTCAAATACAATACAACTTTCACTATGCTTACATTTTCAAATACAATACAACAATACAACTTTTCTCTACACTCTCATATATAACATTCTTTTTATTAGCACTCACTTACCTTTACTCGATTTTATTTTTACACTGTTCTTCATTTGCTTGCTCCAGCTTGTGTCCAGTTATCTCTTATGTACCTATCAAATAAACAATGTGGTAAAATGGAAAATGAAACAAATGTAAGTTGCAAAAATTAAATTAAATTTGAATATTAATATTGCCTCATTTTATGAGTTTATTTTCCTTTCATGGTTTAGACAGGGACATTTATTAAATCTCACGGATTGTTGCAAAGATCAAGCCCGAAGGCTCAACATAGTGCAAATGTACACAAGGTCAAGCCCAAGCCTCCTCAGGCTCAACTCGGGGTGCATAAGGAAATGCAACTCAAATCAGAAATATAAGTGCAACCAATAATATACAATTGCAGCCAGAAATGCACACTCAGGTGCTCAACAAGAAATATACAAATGCAGATTGGAAAATGCACACTAAAGTGTAACAACTAGAAAATACGCACTCAAAATGACAACTCTTTCATAAATACACATATGGATATATACATACATACATATATATATATATACATGTAATGGCGCGTTTTGTTAGCTGTCGAATAATTAATTTATTTAATGATTTATATATCGATTTGGCGATATCGATAACTTAAAGTACAACGTTCGAACTTATAATTTATAATTATAATTAAAACGAACTTGAAACGTCGTGGCAGTTCGCAATTTGGCGATTCGAACTTCAACTGAATATACAGGATTCGTTTTAAGCCGGATTTCTGTGAAACAAGAAACATATGGTGCTGGTGGAGTATATCTTTCTAGTGGAAGAGAAAAATCAGGATTTCGTCGTGTAGATTTTGAGATATGTCCAAATCAAATATTCAAAAAGTCGCTGTGAAATCGTATATTGACCGTAACAGTTATTTGAATATAACTTGATATCGGTTGCAAATCGGGATAGGGTTCTTTTGAGGCGTAGCGATAATTCAATTTTTAGAATTTTTCTGTAATTTTTAATTAATTAAATAAGCAACTTTTCATTTGAAGTATTTTGCACCCTGTAATCAATATTTTGGGGTTTCACAATATGAGTTAACCTACCGATATTTTTATATTTCTGAAATCGGAGAACCTTGCTCGAGACAACCATACCTTTATTTTCGTTGATAGCTTAGGAATGAGGTATGCTTTGGCCTTAAGTTACACAGTATAACAGTGTGTAGGAATAATATGAATGAAAGTGTGCAACGTAAACCTTAAATGGACCATGAAAAAAACGCAGCTACAAACCTGCGGATATAAATCCTCCACGCTTAAGTTATAGAAACCAATTACTCCCATGTGAAGGAACAACGTCCTATATAAACACCTGTATCCTCCCTTAAAACCTAACTCACAAAAATTGCTCTGCCCAAAACTTGAGCCACCGGTCTTCCATCCTCAAAACCAGAAAACCGATCGAAGAAATCCTCTTCAAAAATCAATTCCATAACATAAAACAATTCAAGATTTGGTTCGTTTAGATCGAGAGCTTCATTGGATCCTCATTTTTGTATGGGCGAGTCTGTCTACTCGAAAAGGGAACGTGAGTTTTACCCACGAGCTTGGGTTAGCAGTGGATGACGGCGTGGGGGATAATTGTCAGACCGAGGTGATGGTGCATGGAGGAGTTTGGCGGACGAGTTGGGAGTATTGGTGACTGGAAACGAGGGATCTTCGAAGACTAAATGCGAGGTCAGTGGAAATCAATGAGGCGCTGGTGATGGTTAAAAAGGTATGAAGTCGGGGCTCAGGAGACTGTAGGAGACGAGATGTAGGAGTGGCGTAAGAAGGAGGCGAAGGGTTTGGTTCCAGCGCAACTTAGAGGAGATCGGAGGAGTTCCGGTGTGGAGGAGCGACATCAAAGGCAACTCGAACGGAGATGGTTCAAGCAGCATTTCTGGCGAACTCAGGTGATACCTGACCGAACTGCTCCGCGTACAGATAGGAGGAAGGGTGAGCGACGTCTTGATTGTTGATTATGTGGATTTAAACTTAATTAAAGTTTCCAATTTATTTGGGCTAATGACGACTGTTGTTTGGTGAGGTTGTCGTAAGAACAAATGTGAAGTACAGAAAGTAGCGTGTATATTTGAGGGAGTAAATGGGCATATGAAGTGCGTGAATGGCAAAAGAAATGGTTGGAGAAACGGTTTCAGAAATGGCCATTGGTATTGGCGTGTGTACTATGTTCATTGGGAGGGGACAAGAGTGAAGTTGGATCTTCAATGTTTTACTGGAAGATGGTGATATTTTTGTCCGTTGTCTGTAGGGAGGAGGACCGAACAAATGTGAAATGAAAACCGGGGTGCGGGGTGAATAAGTTTGGGAGGAAGCGTAGTGGATTTTATCTGTAGATCGATGGTAGGATTTAGGAGTTTGAATTGAGAGTTGAAATGAAAATGGTGCGGGTGTAGGATAAAAGCTTCAACAGGTTTGTTCTAAGTGATTGGAGGAAGAAGCATTTTAGTGAGGACGGTTTGTTTTCCTAAACGGACCAAGACAAATGGGGTGAGAGCCCAATAGTTATATATATTGATGTTTAATTCAATTTAAAAATACGTATAACTTGTAAAAGGTATAACTTCATCATATATTATCAGAATTTGACGAAATGAGATTCCTCGGGATCGTATGGACGGACACTAACCAATGAAGCTGACCGGAAGTCCATCGGAGCTCGTTACAATTTATAGCAAAATAAATTGTCCGACTAAATCAAATAACGCAAACCGTTATTTAACGGTTAACGCGCAAATATGAGTAAAACTCACTAACTCTGAACAGTTTATAATTTCATGTTGTATTGTTAGAACTGTTAAAATTGTCTGTTTGACTGTGTGTTGATTGTTTGATTGAACTGCTAGTCAGTTAGTTAAAATTCTATATTGATTCTGTTTAACAGAATATATCATATGGAACTGAAAGTGATGTTATCTATATTGTCTAACATCTGTGATGCAGGGAACAAGTTGGAGGAATCCGACTGGATTCCTCAACATTTATTTTACCGTTTTTCATATATTGTGATATATGATGTGTTATGAAATCTGTTATTGATTTCATATGTTTGAATGATACCAATCATTGTTATACGACACGTTAAACACCGTAGGTGATACTAGAATGTAAAAAGGGAATTTTCAATGTTTATATTGAAAATAAATCTTATTTATAAAATCGATAGGATTTTATAAAATGAAAACATTTATTTATTTTGGAAATAAATAAAGGAACATTTATTTAGATTATAAATAAATGGAATAAAGGAATATTTATTTAGGGAATAAATAAAGGAACACTTGTTCGGAAAATAAATAGAATTATACAAGGATAGATTTAAACACGTGCTTCGCACACGGTATAACACAATATGGATTTAAATGAGATATTAAATAGGAAATCTGTTTTAAACAGATAAATTGAATTAGATTAATTTATAAATAATGTTTTATAAATTAAATAAATTATTTATCGTTGATAAATGGAATATATATAAGTCTGGACTTATATAGAGAAGTAGAAACGTTATTAAAAGGACATTTATAAAGTAAAGAACCGTTACTAAAAGTAAATCTTTATAAATGGATAAACGTTGTAAAAAGTAAATCTTTATCAATGTATAAACGTTGTAAAAAGGAAATCTTTTGAAATGAATAAACGTTAATAAAAGGAGTTAATCGAATTTAGTTATCGAAATGAGTTATTCGAATTAGATATTTGAATAGAGTTAAACACATTAGAGTGATTCGAATTAGTTATTCGAATAGAGTTAAACAAAGTAATTTGTTAGGTTAACCAAAGCAAGTTAGTCGAGTTAATCAAAGTAATTGGTTAAGTTAACCAAAGTAAATTAGTTAAGATAAACTAAGCGGTTAATCGAAGTGAATTAGTTAAGTTAAACTAATTGGTAAATCGAAGTGAATTAGTTGCGTCAAACTAAGTGAATTAGTCAAGTTAAACTAATTGGTTAATCGAAGTAAAATTAGTTGGGTTAATCAAAGTGAATTAGCTGAGTTAAACTAAGTAAATCGGTTAGAGTTAATCAAAGTGAATTAACTAAGTTAAACTAAGTGGGTTAGTTCAGTTAATCAAGACAAGTAAATCAAGTTAGGTTAAACCATTTGAGTTAACCAGTTTGAGTTGACCAGTTAGAGTTGACCAGTTAGAGTTGACCAGTTAGAGTTGACCAGTTAGGGTTGATCAGTTAGAGTTGATCAGTTAGAGTTGACCAGTTAAAGTGGACCAGTCAGAGTGGATCAGTTAGAGTTATCCAAGTAGAGTTAATCGAGTAGAGTTGTCGAATATCACATATCCGAAGTAGAGTTATCGAATATAGGGTATTCGAGAGAAGAGTAATCGAATATAGTTTATTCGAGTGGAGAAATCAAATGTTATTCGTTTGAGAAGAGTTATCGAATATAGTTTATTCGAGTGGAGAAAATCAAATGTTATTCATTTGAGAAGAGTTATCGAATATTATTCATTCGAAGAGTTAATCTGAAGGAGTTATTCGAAGTTAGTTAATCCAAAGGAGTTATTCGAAGTTAGCTAATCCAAAGGAGTTATTCGAAGTTAGTTAATCCAAAGGAGTTAGTCGAAGAGTTAATCGAATATAGTTATTCGAAAGAAGGTGTTAATCGAATATAGTTATTCGAGTAAAGTTAAAAGAGTTAATCGAATTTAGTTATTCGAAATGAGTTATTCGAATTAGATATTTGAATAGAGTTAAACACATTAGAGTGATTTGAATTACTTATTCAAATAGAGTTAAAAACGTAAGAGTTAATTGAATATTAGTTATTCAATTAGAGTTAAATCGAATTTAGTTATTCGAAGGAGTTAATCAAATGAGTTGATCCAAAGGAGTTAGTCGAATATTAGTTATTCGAATAGAGTTAAAGGAGTTATCGATTTTAGTTTGATCGAAAGGAGTTATCGATTAGTAAATCGAAAGGAGATTTTCGAATATAGCATATTCGAAAGAAAGAGATCGAATATTGTTTATTTGAAAGAGAGAGATTTCGAATATGAGTTATTCGAAGAGAGATAATCGAATATAGGTTATTCGAAGAAGAGTTAATCAAATAGAGATTACTCGAAAGAGAGTTATACGTCGAATTCGATTATAGCGAATTCGGGAAAGTACTATTTACTTTCCAGGGTTTAAATCAAGATTTAGTTATTGATTTAGAAATTAGGTGTCTGTTAAATTATTCGAGTTAGGAAATAAAATATATAGGGGTAGGAATTATAATGTTATGGTTATAATCAAACACTGTCATATAAGAAGTGGATTCGTAACCTGAATCCGAGAATTTGCATGAACAGATGATTGGAAAAAGTGAGTGATGAACTTTATCTATTTCATAGTAAAGGACGTTGTTCAATTAAGGTCTGAGAGGTAATTATACCCCAACTTGATTGACTTCAGAATTGACAAAGGAATAGTTGTGGTTCGATAGAAAGGTTGATTTGAAATATAGTTAAGTAATAAGCGATTAATGGATTAAGAGTAACGATGTTTTATACAACGTTCATTGGAAATCCGTAAATGAGTTTTGGGAACGTTTCCCAAATATAATCAGATATGTTTTCTAAACATAGAAAATGAAATGTTTTCATGATAAGAATTTAAGAAATAGAGTTAAGCAAATTCAGAAACTGACTGGAGAGGGTAAGTTGAACGGTTTTCTAAGTGACGATCTGATGTTGGTTTCGACCTTCCGGATTGATACTTAGAGAATTGTTCTCATACTAGTTACAGTTAGGGACTGATAGTTGCGAAATAATAGTGATGTGAAAATAAGCTATGGAAATGTTTTCCAATGATTAATAACATATATTTTCTAAATATATGAAATAAGGAAATATGAACATATGATGATTGATCGATTGAATTTCCATTTGGAAATAAGATCGTTGTTTGTACACCGACATGTTTTCATTTGATAGTTGAATCACAGACTATCAAAGTTTTTACCATTTTAACGTTGTTAATATGGAGAGACCGGTTGGATTATTATCCAAAGAACCACTCTGTATTGGCATAAGCGTTGCGAGCAATATATGCCAAAGATAAATTGAAGACGGAGTAAAGTGCAAGGGTTGTTGTATAAATCTTAGATAACAGTGACTAAGATGGATATACTGAATAGTGCCTTCGGTTTGTCCAGTCCCAGGACAACGTATACGGAAGAAGGTATGACAGAGTATATCCAATGGATCGCGTAAGTTGATCTGTTCAAACGTAATCACGTTTGGTGGCAGAGGAATTCGTTTCTCTTAGCTATATACCCGTGTTATTTTTGGATGAGTCAATTTGTGATTTGGCGGGTATGGCGATGTGGCATTCAAAGTGAATGGTGATCAGATGTTCTGAAGATAGACGTAGCTTCTAGCCTCACACCGGGAAGTAACAAAAGTTGGGCTAGGCAGCATGGCTAGTTGGGTCATCCCCAAGCAGGGTGTATTGTCACCGATCTAGAGAATATTCATATTTATACTTCTTTTTGATTCTGTATCTTCGGATGACGGTTTGATGGCCTACAACCGTGGTGGCAATATATTCGCGACACTCAAGCTAAATGAGTGAGCGGTCATGTGTGGCCGGGTTGCAAGACGTTCTTGTTGAACCCTGAGTGTATCACCTCTAGAGTACACTATTCAGAAGGTGCTCCCATACCTTGTCTGTTGGAATCCATTCTCCGATAAGCGCCCTGCGGTTTATGATTTTATACTATGTATGTAGAACGTGAGATGCAAGCGTTTCTGCTAGATTGATACCTATTTGTACTTAGACATTATTATAATATCACAATGATATTGCTTGTCAAAGTTGTTTAGATACTCATAAGGAAAAACCCGTTCCGTATTCACGGCGTGGTCTTATGAGATATCATATACATGTTCAATTGTTTTAAATTGTTTTACTCATACTAGTCCCATGACTGACCCGGAGTTTACTTTGTTGTTTTCCCTAAACTCTTGGGTGCCTAAATTTGTACGGGCAGTCAAGTAGTCGGGATTTACAGATATACTTGGAGAGCTTGGAGCAGGAGCCTGCAAGATTTTATAGCTATAGTTATTTCCGCTGTGTTGTAAGTGTTGTACTCTGATAAGTGCTATTGTATATATATAACTGTTTACTTCAAAGTTATGTTATATATTATATGTTATTCGTTCCGCTGTGAGATTCGTGTTACTCTGATGATTCTGATGTTCTTCTTCTTCTTATATTCTATTAGTTCTATCTTTTCTTTCTCACCTTCTAAATTCTTTCACTAACGTCTCGGAATTTCCGACTCTCGAGGAGTCGGAAATTTGCAGCCGTTACAGTTGGTATCAGAGCTTAAGTTAAGTGATTACCTTGGCTCTGTGGCATAACTCGATAGAGATGGGATTAGAAATATCCTAGATTTAGTTGAGTGTATATATATGAGTGCGTAATTGTTATTCAATATAAAATGGTTTTATATTGTGGAGACTCATTGGTTGAGTGGCTTATGAATTCTGGTCGATCAGTTGATCCACTGTATCGATAAGGGTTACTAAACACTCGAATACGATGAACCGACATGGTATGTTTTGAAAGAGGGTAAATGAAATAATTTTCCCAAAATATATTTGTTTATAGAAGAAATATATATCTTGAAATTATTATAGTATATTGATTGTGTTGGTTGTTATTATAATTGAATAAGATTATAAAAGGGTGAAATGGTTATAAATGACCAATCAGAATTCATATGAATGTAATATATGAAATAGTTTGAATTAAATATGAATTTAAATCAGAACTTGGAATTTAAAATAAGGAAATTTTAAGTTCCTGGGAGATTTTGAAAATGTTTTTCAAATTGAAGATGATATAGTATTGAACTCACTTCGATAGCTGGAAAATAGATTCTGATGATGAATCTAGACATCATCAGTGTTCATTTTCGAGTTCTAAGTGACGGATTACTACCAAAGGTTTTGTTTTTGAATTGTTTTGAGAAAACAAGTGTTTAGAAATTCAAATGTTTTGAATGGGTGTTATGATTTCAAATTGATTTGAAATGAGCCTAGGAATTTAAGTTCTGAAATTAAAATTTAACTAATAAAGCTAAATGGATTGAATGGTAAGTGTAAATGAATTGAAATTTAACTTGAACCGAGTTAAATAAAATTGAATTGGGATTAGAGATAATCTAGAATGGAACCAAATTGATAAGTCAATAATTTGGAATTTGATATTAGAGTTCGAATGAAATTCGATTTGGATTTGAGGATATGAACTGATTGGAGATCAATTGGAATGGATAACATTGGTATATGTTGAAGTGGTAGCAGATGAAAGGGGTAGAGTTAAATGCCCGACAAAAAGGTACAAGTTTATATTATATATGAGTTTGGATTTTATGAGCCGAATTGGCAAGCCGCTTGGCTGTTTGATTTTCTTTTGGGTTGGAGAAGGCCTAGAGAGGCGAGGGGTGGTTTGTCATATTGACCAATACAAAGGAGGTTATGGCGAAATTTTTCGAAAATTCCAGGCGTTAGAACATTCTCATGATTTATGGAAATTTAGTTGGCCAGAATGAATTAATAATTTAATTCAAAATTAAATGGTTCAGTTGAAACTGGAGTTGAGAAGTAAACTAAAAGATATTTGAATCTAGTTAGTAAAGTTGGTAGCATTTTCCTAGCTTAGCAATTTCGAGGACGAAATTATTTTAAGGGGGGAAGTCTGTAATGGCGCGTTTTGTTAGTTGCCGAATAATTAATTTATTTAATGATTTATATATCGATTTGGCGATATCGATAACTTAAAGTACAACGTTCGAACTTATAATTTATAATTATAATTAAAACGAACTTGAAACGTCGTGGCAGTTCGCAATTTGGCGATTCGAACTTCAACTGAATATACAGGATTCGTTTTAAGCCGGATTTCTGTGAAACAAGAAACGTATGGTGCTGGTGGAGTATATCTTTCTAGTGGAAGAGAAAAATCAGGATTTCGTCGTGTAGATTTTGAGATATGTCCAAATCAAATATTCAAAAAGTCGCTGTGAAATCGTATATTGACCGTAACAGTTATTTGAATATAACTTGATATCGGGTGCAAATCGGGATAGGGTTCTTTTGAGGCGTAGTGATAATACAATTTTTAGAATTTTTCTGTAATTTTTAATTAATTAAATAAGCAACTTTTCATTTGAAGTATTTTGCACCCTGTAATCAATATTTTGGGGTTTCACAATATGAGTTAACCTACCGATATTTTTATATTTCTGAAATCGGAGAACCTTGCTCGAGACAACCATACCTTTATTTTCGTTGATAGCTTAGGAATGAGGTATGCTTTGGCCTTAAGTTACACAGTATAACAGTGTGTAGGAATAATATGAATGAAAGTGTGCAACGTAAACCTTAAATGGACCATGAAAAAAACGCAGCTACAAACCTGCGGATATAAATCCTCCACGCTTAAGTTATAGAAACCAATTACTCCCATGTGAAGGAACAACGTCCTATATAAACACCTGTATCATCCCTTAAAACCTAACTCACAAAAATTGCTCTACCCAAAACTTGAGCCGCCGGTCTTCCATCCTCAAAACCAGAAAACCGATCGAAGAAATCCTCTTCAAAAATCAATTCCGTAACATAAAACAATTCAAGATTTGGTTCGTTTAGATCGAGAGCTTCATTGGATCCTCATTTTTGTATGGGTGAGTCTGTCTACTCGAAAAGGGAACGTGAGTTTTACCCACGAGCTTGGGTTAGCAGTGGATGACGGCGTGGGGGATAATTGTCAGACCGAGGTGATGGTGCATGGAGGAGTTTGGCGGACGAGTTGGGAGTATTGGTGACTGGAAATGAGGGATCTTCGAAGACTAAATGCGAGGTCAGTGGAAATCAATGAGGCGCTGGTGATGGTTAAAAAGGTATGAAGTCGGGGCTCAGGAGACTGTAGGAGACGAGATGTAGGAGTGGCGTAAGAAGGAGGCGAAGGGTTTAGTTCCAGCGCAACTTAGAGGAGATCGGAGGAGTTCCGGTGTGGAGGAGCGGCATCAAAGGCAACTCGAACGGAGACGGTTCAAGCAGCGTTTCTGGCGAACTCAGGTGATACCTGACCGAACTGCTCCGCGTACAGATAGGAGGAAGGGTGAGCGACGTCTTGATTGTTGATTATGTGGATTTAAACTTAATTAAAGTTTCCAATTTATTTGGGCTAATGACGACTGTTGTTTGGTGAGGTTGTCGTAAGAACAAATGTGAAGTACAGAAAGTAGCGTGTATATTTGAGGGAGTAAATGGGCATATGAAGTGCGTGAATGGCAAAAGAAATGGTTGGAGAAACGGTTTCAGAAATGGCCATTGGTATTGGCGTGTGTACTATGTTCATTGGGAGGGGACAAGAGTGAAGTTGGATCTTCAATGTTTTACTGGAAGATGGTGATATTTTTGTCCGTTGTCTGTAGGGAGGAGGACCGAACAAATGTGAAATGAAAACCGGGGTGCGGGGTGAATAAGTTTGGGAGGAAGCGTAGTGGATTTTATCTGTAGATCGATGGTAGGATTTAGGAGTTTGAATTGAGAGTTGAAATGAAAATGGTGCGGGTGTAGGATAAAAGCTTCAACAGGTTTGTTCTAAGTGATTGGAGGAAGAAGCATTTTAGTGAGGACGGTTTGTTTTTCCTAAACGGACCAAGACAAATGGGGTGAGAGCCCAATAGTTATATATATTGATGTTTAATTCAATTTAAAAATACGTATAACTTGTAAAAGGTATAACTTCATCATATATTATCAGAATTTGACGAAATGAGATTCGTCGGGATCGTATGGACGGACACTAACCAATGAAGCTGACCGGAAGTCCATCGGAGCTCGTTACAATTTATAGCAAAATAAATTGTCTGGCTAAATCAAATAACGCAAACCGTTATTTAACGGTTAACGCGCAAATGTGAGTAAAACTCACTAACTCTGAACAGTTTATAATTTCATGTTGTATTGCTAGAACTGTTAAAATTGTCTGTTTGACTGTGTGTTGATTGTTTGATTGAACTGCTAGTCAGTTAGTTAAAATTCTATATTGATTCTGTTTAACAGAATATATCATATGGAACTAAAAGTGATGTTATCTATATTGTCTAACATCTGTGATGCAGGGAACAAGTTGGAGGAATCCGACTGGATTCCTCAACATTTATTTTACCGTTTTTCATATATTGTGATATATGATGTGAAATGAAATCTGTTATTGATTTCATATGTTTGAATGATACCAATCATTGTTATACGACACGTTAAACACCGTAGGTGATACTAGAATGTAAAAAGGGATTTTTTCAATGTTTATATTGAAAATAAATCTTATTTATAAAATCGATAGGATTTTATAAAATGAAAACATTTATTTATTTTGGAAATAAATAAAGGAACATTTATTTAGATTATAAATAAATGGAATAAAGGAATATTTATTTAGGGAATAAATAAAGGAACACTTGTTCGGAAAATAAATAGAATTATACAAGGATAGATTTAAACACGTGCTTCGCACACGGTATAACACGATATGGATTTAAATGAGATATTAAATAGGAAATCTGTTTTAAACAGATAAATTGAAGTAGATTAATTTATAAATAATGTTTTATAAATTAAATAAATTATTTATCGTTGATAAATGGAATATATATAAATCTGGACTTATATAGAGAAGTAGAAACGTTATTAAAAGGACATTTATAAAGTGAAGAACCGTTACTAAAAGTAAATCTTTATAAATGGATAAACGTTGTAAAAATTAAATCTTTATCAATGTATAAACGTTGTAAAAAGGAAATCTTTTGAAATGAATAAACGTTAATAAAAGGAGTTAATCGAATTTAGTTATCGAAATGAGTTATTCGAATTAGATATTTGAATAGAGTTAAACACATTAGAGTGATTCGAATTAGTTATTCGAATAGAGTTAAACAAAGTAATTTGTTAGGTTAACCAAAGCAAGTTAGTCGAGTTAATCAAAGTAATTGGTTAAGTTAACCAAAGTAAATTAGTTAAGATAAACTAAGCGGTTAATCGAAGTGAATTAGTTAAGTTAAACTAATTGGTAAATCGAAGTGAATTAGTTGCGTCAAACTAAGTGAATTAGTCAAGTTAAACTAATTGGTTAATCGAAGTAAAATTAGTTGGGTTAATCAAAGTGAATTAGCTGAGTTAAACTAAGTAAATCGGTTAGAGTTAATCAAAGTGAATTAACTAAGTTAAACTAAGTGGGTTAGTTCAGTTAATCGAGACAAGTAAATCAAGTTAGGTTAAACCATTTGAGTTAACCAGTTTGAGTTGACCAGTTAGAGTTGACCAGTTAGAGTTGACCAGTTAGAGTTGACCAGTTAGAGTTGACCAGTTAGAGTTGACCAGTTAGGGTTGATCAGTTAGAGTTGATCAGTTAGAGTTGACCAGTTAGAGTTGACCAGTTAAAGTGGACCAGTCAGAGTGGATCAGTTAGAGTTATCCAAGTAGAGTTAATCGAGTAGAGTTGTCGAATATCACATATCCGAAGTAGAGTTATCGAATATAGGGTATTCGAGAGAAGAGTAATCGAATATAGTTTATTCGAGTGGAGAAATCAAATGTTATTCATTTGAGAAGAGTTATCGAATATAGTTTA
This sequence comes from Allium sativum, assembly GCA_030737875.1. Classification (NCBI taxonomy): domain Eukaryota; kingdom Viridiplantae; phylum Streptophyta; class Magnoliopsida; order Asparagales; family Amaryllidaceae; genus Allium; species Allium sativum. The sequence continues at coordinate 748,162,940 of CM060920.1, read as the reverse complement.
TTCGAGTGGAGAAAATCAAATGTTATTCATTTGAGAAGAGTTATCGAATATTATTCATTCGAAGAGTTAATCTGAAGGAGTTATTCGAAGTTAGTTAATCCAAAGGAGTTATTCGAAGTTAGCTAATCCAAAGGAGTTATTCGAAGTTAGTTAATCCAAAGGAGTTAGTCGAAGAGTTAATCGAATATAGTTATTCGAAAGAAGGTGTTAATCGAATATAGTTATTCGAGTAAAGTTAAAAGAGTTAATCGAATTTAGTTATTCGAAATGAGTTATTCGAATTAGATATTTGAATAGAGTTAAACACATTAGAGTGATTTGAATTACTTATTCAAATAGAGTTAAACACGTAAGAGTTAATTGAATATTAGTTATTCAATTAGAGTTAAATCGAATTTAGTTATTCGAAGGAGTTAATCAAATGAGTTGATCCAAAGGAGTTAGTCGAATATTAGTTATTCGAATAGAGTTAAAGGAGTTATCGATTTTAGTTTGATCGAAAGGAGTTATCGATTAGTAAATCGAAAGGAGATTTTCGAATATAGCATATTCGAAAGAAAGAGATCGAATATTGTTTATTTGAAAGAGAGAGATTTCGAATATGAGTTATTCGAAGAGAGATAATCGAATATAGGTTATTCGAAGAAGAGTTAATCAAATAGAGATTACTCGAAAGAGAGTTATACGTCGAATTCGATTATAGCGAATTCGGGAAAGTACTATTTACTTTCCAGGGTTTAAATCAAGATTTAGTTATTGATTTAGAAATTAGGTGTCTGTTAAATTATTCGAGTTAGGAAATAAAATATATAGGGGTAGGAATTATAACGTTATAGTTATAATCAAACACTGTCATATAAGAAGTGGATTCGTAACCTGAATCCGAGAATTTGCATGAACAGATGATTGGAAAAAGTGAGTGATGAACTTCATCTATTTCACAGTAAAGGACGTTGTTCAATTAAGGTCTGAGAGGTAATTATACCCCAACTTGATTGACTTCAGAATTGACAAAGGAATAGTTGTGGTTCGATAGAAAGGTTGATTTGAAATATAGTTAAGTAATAAGCGATTAATGGATTAAGCGTAACGATGTTTTATACAACGTTCATTGGAAATCCGTAAATGGGTTTTGGGAACGTTTCCCAAATATAATCAGATATGTTTTCTAAACATAGAAAATGAAATGTTTTCATGATAAGAATTTAAGAAATAGAGTTAAGCAAATTCAGAAACTGACTGGAGAGGGTAAGTTGAACGGTTTTCTAAGTGACGATCTGATGTTGGTTTCGACCTTCCGGATTGATACTTAGAGAATTGTTCTTATACTAGTTACAGTTAGGGACTGATAGTTGCGAAATAATAGTGATGTGAAAATAAGTTATGGAAATGTTTTCCAATGATTAATAACATATATTTTCTAAATATATGAAATAAGGAAATATGAACATATGATGATTGATCGATCGAATTTCCATTTGGAAATAAGATCGTTGTTTGTACACCGACATGTTTTCATTTGATAGTTGAATCACAGACTATCAAAGTTTTTACCATTTTAACGTTGTTAATATGGAGAGACCGGTTGGATTATTATCCAAAGAACCACTCTGTATTGGCATAAGCGTTGCGAGCAATATATGCCAAAGATAAATTGAAGACGGAGTAAAGTGCAAGGGCTGTTGTATAAATCTTAGATAACAGTGACTAAGATGGATATACTGAATAGTGCCTTCGGTTTGTCCAGTCCCAGGACAACGTATATGGAAGAAGGTCTGACAGAGTATATCCAATGGATCGCGTAAGTTGATCTGTTCAAACGTATTCACGTTTGGTGGCAGAGGAATTCGTTTCTCTTAGCTATATACCCGTGTTATTTTTGGATGAGTCAATTTGTGATTTGGCGGGTATGGCGATGTGGCATTCAAAGTGAATGGTGATCAGATGTTCTGAAGATAGACGTAGCTTCTAGCCTCACACCGGGAAGTAACAAAAGTTGGGCTAGGCAGCATGGCTAGTTGGGTCATCCCCAAGCAGGGTGTATTGTCACCGATCTAGAGAATATTCATATTTATACTTCTTTTTGATTCTGTATCTTCGGATGACGGTTTGATGGCCTACAACCGTGGTGGCAATATATTCGCGACACTCAAGCTAAATGAGTGAGCGGTCATGTGTGGCCGGGTTGCAAGACGTTCTTATTGAACCCTGAGTGTATCACCTCTAGAGTACACTATTCAGAAGGTGCTCCCATACCTTGTCTGTTGGAATCCATTCTCCGATAAGCGCCCTGCGGTTTATGATTTTATACTATGTATGTAGAACGTGAGATGCAAGCGTTTCTGCTAGATTGATACCTATTTGTACTTAGACATTATTATAATATCACAATGATATTGCTTGTCAAAGTTGTTTAGATACTCATAAGGAAAAACTTGTTCCGTATTCACGGCGTGGTCTTATGAGATATCATATACCTATTCAATTGTTTTAAATTGTTTTACTCATACCAGTCCCATGACTGACCCGGAGTTTACTTTGTTGTTTTCCCTAAACTCTTGGGTGCCTAAATTTGTATGGGCAGTCAAGTAGTCGGGATTTACAGATATACTTGGAGAGCTTGGAGCAGGAGGCTGCAAGATTTTATAGCTATAGTTATTTCCGCTGTGTTGTAAGTGTTGTACTCTGATAAGTGCTATTGTATATATATAACTGTTTACTTCAAAGTTATGTTATATATTATATGTTATTCGTTCCGCTGTGAGATTCGTGTTACTCTGATGATTCTGATGTTCTTCTTCTTCTTCTATTCTATTAGTTCTATCTTTTCTTTCTCACCTTCTAAATTCTTTCACTAACGTCTCGGAATTTCCGACTCTCGAGGAGTCGGAAATTTGCAGCCGTTACAATACATACATACATATATATACACACACACACATGTACATATGCATGTGTAAAGTATAAAATATGTAGGTAGCAAACCAAACAACTCACAAACCAATACTATAAATATACAAGTGGTCAGAGACAACAACATCAAAGTCGAAGGATATATAAAATCAGTAAACCAAAATGGAAATCAAATTCAGGCCACACACTGCTTTGTTCATGGCAGTGCAAACACTACCTTGTTCATGGTGAAAATGCAACTCAAAATGTTTCAGAAAACGGTTCATGCTCAAGTAATTAAAAATGGTTCATCTCAAAACAATTCAAGTCCGTGCATACTGCCCTGTTCAAGACTAAAACATAGCAAGCTTCAGGAAGTCAATCAAAGCAATTCAACAATTGGTACAAACTCAAGGAAACTCAAGCATGGAAGTTCACAAAAATATCAAGCAACAAGACGCAAGATCCATAAAGTCACAAAGTAAAATGCAAGTAGAACCAGGTGCAAGCATCAAGAATTTCGAGATCAAAATCACAAGAAATAAAGTAAAAAATAATTCGGTTCAAAATCAAAGTCTGAAATCAACAAATATAAAGGAAACAAATCAAGGAATCGATCAGAACATATACAAGAACAAATTCATCAATCAAGGCACACAGTTTGAGCAAGTAATCGGCAATCAAAATCAGATGGTAAGGGTTTATAACCTTATAAATTTCACCCATTCATCATCAGTAGATATTCAAATCGAGACACACAAATCAAAAAGGTAAAAGTTTGTACCTTTCTCAATTGATATCAACAAGGAGGAGAGGTGACTAAAGCTACAGAGAATCGAAGCAACAATGAAGTATTCACGTATCAAAGTTGCGATTTGATAAGAGACGAAAGGCCCTAAATTTCCAGCATCCTCCTGTGTCTAACATCAAAGTCAGGATTTAATAAGAGACGGTAAGTGAGAGAAAAGGGAAGACGGAACGTGGTCGATCTGCTTCTGTCGATTTGGTTTTGAGTGATAGATTAAATGGTTTTGTTGATTTTGCTTTAAGAGGGAGAGAAGAGGGCATGAAAAATAATGAGGGAGAAATGATCTGAGGAAGATGGCCACCAAAACATTAGAGGGAAACAAAATAAAAAGAGCGGCCACAAAATAACTAAGAGGGAAAAGTTGGAGCCAAAACTAAAAAAATTGATAACTTAAATCAGATGACATATAAAATGTTGTCTAAATTCCAAGGTTGAACATAGAGAATTCACATACTTATTCAGACAATAGGGTATTGTTTCCGTATTTTGTGTGAAGCAGTGGAAAATATTGGGACAACAACAAATCAAGTTTATGTTGTATGATCATTGTTATCTGATTCGATTTTTGGCATAGTGGAAGCACATCACTCAAGGATTCACAGTGCATCCAGGAATCATAAAAATGTTTAAGGATCTTAAGCGTCAATTTTGGTTGAATGGAATGAAGAAGAATGTTGTTGAATTTGTGGAAAAATGTTTTACGTGCCAACAAATTAAAGCAGAGGAGCAATGACCAGCAGGACTTCTTTAACCACTTCCTATTGCTGAATGGAAATGGGAGCATATAACAATGGATTTTATCACTAGATTACCAATGAAAAAACAAGGTCACAATGCAATATGGGTAGTGGTGGATCACTTAACAAAGTCAACACATGTCTACCTTACAACATGACCTACTCAATGGAGAAATTAAGTACTCTATTTGAAAGAAATTGTTCAACTACATGGTATACCAGTTACCATAGTTTTAGATAGAGACTCATGATTCACTTCAAGGTTTTGAAGTAGTCTTCAAAAAGCACTAGGTACATCATGAACCTAAGCACAGCCTTTCATCCTCAAACAGAAGGACAAACTGAAAGGGTGAACAAAATTATAGAAGACATGTTAATGTCTTGTATAATGGAATTTGAAATCATATGGGAAACTCACATACCGTTAATCGAATTTGCATATAATAATAGTTATCATGCAAGTATTGGTATGGCTCTATATGAAGCTTTGTATGAAAGGCCTTGTCATTTCCCAGTATGTTAGGAAGAAGTTGGAGATCGTGAGCTTCTTGGTTCAGACTTAGTAAAGGAAACAACAGAAAGATTTCTATCATAAGGGAAAGATTGGAAACAACACAATGCAAGCAAAAGAGTTACGAAAATCATAAAAGAAAGGATTTGGAATTCGAAGTAAGAGATCAGGTCCTTCTTAAGGTTTCTCCAGTACGAGGGGTAATGTGATTTGGAAAAAAGAAGGCAAAACTATCACCGAGACTTATCAGACCCTTTCGTATTACCAAGAAAATTGGAAAAGTTGCATATGAACTCGACTTACCTGAGAGATTATCATACATTCATAGTGTATTTCACATATCAACGCTACAATAGTATATTTCTGACCCATCTTATGTGATTGATTTAAGCGGCATTGAAGTTAAAAGAGGGACCAAGTACATTGAAAGGCCTGTTCGAATTCTTGACAAAAAAGTTAAGAAACTAAGAAAAAAATAGATTCCCTTAGTGAAAGTTCAATGGAACCATCACAACAAAAACGAAGCATCATGGGAGATGAAGTCAGAAATTCATAGAAATTATCCAGAATTGTTTGAAACCTAGATTTCGAGGACAAAATCTTTTTCTAAGGGTCGTAGAGTGTAACAACCTAACTCAAAAATCCGAGTATGAAAAGTTTCTAGAAATTTTGAATATACTAATTTGATCTGATTCAAACATTTAAGTATAATGAATGAATATATATAACACATATTACATAGCTTATAATTAAAAACAAATGGTATATGTGTCTATGATAAGTGGCATGAAATGATAAGGACAAGTGTCATCAAATGAACAATACACATGTCTTGAGATTAAAGGAGATAAAGACACATAAACTCATATTACATAGCTTATAGCTAAAAACAAATGGTATATGTGTATATGATCAATTTCATGAAATGATAAGGACAAGTGTCTTCAAATGAACAGTATACATGTCTTGAGATTAAAGGAGATAAAGACACATAAACACATATTACATAACTTATAACTAAAAACAAATTGTATATGTGTATATGATAAGTGGCATGAAATGATAAGGACAAGTGTCATCAAATGAATAGTACACATGTCCTGAGATTAAAGGAGATAAAGACAAATAAACAAATTAGGTGTTCATGTGTAGAAACATCTTAAGACACCTAAGGGGCATGTGTCTACGTCTTAAAGCTTGCATGAAGATAACGTGGACAAGTGTCTGAAACCAAATTACCAAACTAGCCTTAAAGAATGCTATAAAAAAGGTGGAAATGTTCATTCTTTTCATACAATCAAAAAACAAAACCAAAGTAAGATAAAAAGGAGAAGTTTAGGAAAAGCCTAGAGAATAAATACAATTTCAATCTACAATTCTAAGGTGAGAAAAACTATTTGAGTACATGTATTCATTTTATACTTTGAAGAAAAGAAGTGAAAATTAAGAATGAATGACAGGTCTCGAACCTATAAAAACGACGTTCGGTAATTTGACCATAGCTTCCTTAATTCTTGATGAAATTATGATTTCTTTAACATTCTCGAAAGATAATTCAAAGGCCTACAACTTTCACGTTTACCACTTTTTCAAATTCGATGATTTGTATATGTGAAACTGGATTCAAAGTTAGGTAAAAATTTGCCTAAACTAGACATGTTAAAAATGCCTTGCATTGTTGAATTTTATATATTAAATTGATAAATGATTTTAAGATTTTGTTTTCATGGTAATTAAGTAGACTAAAAAAGCTTCTTACTATAGAAAATTTGGAGTCAAAAACTATATTTATCATAGAGAAACAAAATCAAACATTTTGCGAAAAAATTAGTCTAAAAACTGAATTTTTGAAATTTGAAACACTTCTGGAATCTGAAAAGCTTTTTAAATGTTTCTAACACTGAAGTGTCCCAAATCAGAACTTTTCGCAGCATTTTTGAAGTGTTGTCTTTCCTTCGAATTATTTAAAAAGCACTCCAAGAAGTCCAGAACTTTTTACGGTGCACCAGAAACGCTGTAATAGCTGTTTTGAGCCTAAAGCTATTATAAACTACCCACAATAATCACAGTGCATGAAAAATGCTATAATATCTGTTTTGACTCTTATAAATTACCCAGAACTTTTCAAAGCGCACCAAAAATGTTGTAATATCTGTTTTGAGTCTAAAACCATTATAAACTACCATGGATCTTTTCATAACACTTTATAAATGCTGCAGTTTTATTCTTATTAATGCTGAAACTTTTTATAGCACTTTTTCAAAGCTATCTTTTCATTTTCTTTTCAATTTTAAAACCTTTATGAGTAATTATAAATGTTACCACTTACTTCAATATTTTGACGTCCTATTTAAACGTAGATTGGAATATTTTTGAGGTGGTTTCCAGTTTATCTTAAACCCTTAAAAATATGAATTTGAAAAGTAATTTAAGATTACTTTTGAGAAATATTTTCTTAATTATATTTCTTCGATGGGGTGCGGTATAAGATAGCAGATCTTGGATAGCGCGCTATAACTCTATGTTGATATTGAGTTGAGTAGAATATGACCCTACTTAGTGACGGGATGCCAGTCGCAATAGGATAACATACCCTAAAATCTAAACAAAATCGAGGGTGTGGTTTAGATTCATGAACATCTATTTTGATAAATTATGGGTTTTGATGGAATGAAGTTGTTATAAACTTGCTTGATTTAATATCTCGAAGTATTCCTTGGTTATTATTTTAAATTTTGGATTGATGAAACCTCTAAAGAAGAGATTTATAATGAAACTATAATACAACCCAATAAGACATGAATTGAAAACTAAGCTTAAATAGCTACCTTACTGGATCTTTGTTGCTCATGATGCTACACTTAAAATATTTCTGCTTTGGTTATATAATTGGCTGCTTTGAAGTTAAGACTTTCATTATGTATATTATAAATTATCTCTTTATGTACTCATATGTATGAATATTTAACGACTAGACTCTTGGATCTTTGTAACCATGTTATATGATGGGATGATTGTATAATAGCTCTTCCATTTGAAATCATGTACTATGAATGATTTTATGCTCCGTTACACTTTCGTTAGGTTGTAATACTATTCTACTAGCACCATGGCTTATGTGTAGCATCACCGCTTCTGGATAAGTGTGCCAAAGTGGTGGTGTTACATTAATTGGATCTGCTTGAAAGTAACCTCTAAGTTTCCGAGCTGTAAGAATCAAACAGTAGGCTAACTTTTCTATTAGGGATATTTGATTTCTGCATTCTTTAACCCTCTGCTAACATAATAAACTAGTAGTTGCGTTCTGTTGATTTCCCTAATAATAACCAAGCTAACTGCATAGTCTGAAACAACCATGTAAAGATACAAGTCTTCTTCACTTTCAAGACTAGATAACATTCGAGGTTTTGCTGAATAATCTTTCAATTCTAGAAAAGCTTTTCTGAACTCGTCACTCCATACAAAATTATTCTTTTTCTTAATTATGTAAAAGAAAGGTATGCACTTATCAATGTCTTTAAAAAAGAACCTATTCAAGGCCACTACTTTCCCATTTAAACTCATGACATCTTTACTTGTCTTGGGTTCATTCATATTCCTTATGGCTTTAATTTGATCGGGGATAACTTCATCCCATATTCACTGACAATATATCCTAGGAATTCCCTAGATTGAACCCCAAAAGAACATTTCTGTGGATTTAACTTCATTTTATATTCCCTTAAGACATTAAAAATTTCTTTTAGATCTGCCAAATGACTTTCCGCTTCATTGGATTTTATTAGCATGTCACCTACATATACCTCCATATTCCGCCCTATTTTCTCTTGGAACATTCTAGTGACCAGTTTTTGATATGTTGCAGCTGCATTTTTCAATCCAAAAGGGATTTCCTTATAGCAATACGTACCCCAATCAGTAAAGAAGCTTGTATGCTCTTCATTTGATTTGAACATGGGAATCCGGTTATATCCTTTGTAGGCATCCATGAGTGATAGCAACTTGTATCCACTAGTTGCGTCAACAAACTGATCTATTCGGGGATGAGGATAGCAATCTTTTAGACATACTTTATTCAAATCTGTGTAGTCGACACAAATTCTCCATTTTCCACTTATTTTTTCACTAATATTGGGTTGTCTAACCATTTAGGATAGCAGACCTCTCAAATGAATCCATTTACAAGTAATTTCTTTGCTTCCACTTTTATAGCTTCCGACATATCCCTATCATATTGCCTTTTCTTTTGTCCGATTGTAGTTGCTGCTGGATTGATGTTTACAGTATGCCTCATGATAGACAGATTGATTCCTATCATATCAGAATGAGTCCAAGCGAATATATCTTTATTGTGCTGTAAAAATTGAATCAGAATCGTTCTCAATAATCCTTCCAACCTTTTCCCCATTTTGATGGTCTTGGTTGTGTCAGTTGAATCTATGAATACTTCATCCAAATCCTCTATGGGTTTTGATTCTTACCGTATCTCTTCAGGAATCTAGTTCCATTATGATTTCCCCTTCTTCAGTTGAGTTTATCTCGTTAGCACTTTTCCTTTTGTTTCCCAAAGAATTGTACCTATCATTCATACGCTTGTTAGTCTTATTAATTCTCACTTTAGCTTTAAATGTTGGATGTAGAAACCTGTCATCCAAAGGATGAAAAATTGTAGAAGAAACAAAGTAAGCAAAATATTCCCTTTTATATTAACCAAGAGTAGCAAAGTACAGTTCACGAGAGCGGAATTTCTCTCCCCTAATGGTGCCCAACCCTTGTTTAGCAAGAAACTTCATCATGAGGTACTTTTATGAGACAAAAGGCATCCACTTCGTCAAGAGCTGGGTGGCCGAAGAATGCGTTGTAGTAAGAAGGTTGTTTGATGATAATAAGGTCTCGAAGGTTCGGCAAAAAGAAGGCAATCCAACCTGAACCAACAACTTAAGTTGCCCAATTGGAGTGGATCCTTTATTGTTGAACTCGAAGATAGGTTCACTGATAGGTTCAAGCTCTTGTTCAGAAAAACCCATTCGGTCAAATTCATGCTTGAAGATCACATTAACTGCATTCCAATGTCAATATGAATTCTCAAAACCATTGAAAGCCGAATATGTGTTGTGATAATCAAAGGGTCATTATGCTGATGATGGATACCCTTTTGGATCTCGTTTGGTGACACCACCAAGTTGTGCATTTTGATGTTAATTTGGGCATTCTTAAGTGGCAAATCTTCCTGAATGGAAAACACCCCTTCACGGGCATCATTCAGATATTTGTTTCAGGCAACTTGACTGTTTCCGGTAGGATGTGGCCCTCCAGGGATCACATTTACCCGATTTATCAAAGGACCTAGATTTAGTGGACCATCTTCAGTTAGGACATATACCACGTTAGATGAGACCTTATAGTGTTCATCGGAATGCTGAGTTGTTTTATGTTTGTCTTGGATGAACTCTTTTAGGTGTCCTTCTAGGATAAACTTATGAATTATACCCTTAAGCACTTTGCACTAATTAGTTTGTGCCCATTCGTCTTATGATACTTGCAATACTACCCTTCATTGAACGGTTTTGGGAAATTTTTAGCTTTGAAAGAAACCGGGAATTTGACTCTCTCCTTCGCTACAACATATATGAATGAGTTGGGTTTGCTTAAGGCTACATAACTAGTAATAGAATCTTCCCACTTTGGTTTTTTCTGATTTCTTTCAAATTTGAATTTCCCCGCCTTGAGGTTTATGATTCGATTAAAGTCGGATTTCCCTTTTCCCCACGGAAGCCAAGCTTCTTCTTTGAATAATATAATTCATCCATGTGGATGAAACTATCTGCTTGGAAATGAAAATCTTGTAAGTTCTTGAATCCATGGCTGTATAGATCTTTCCAAAATGGAGTATTCTCAACCAATCCTCAATGAACAGCGATAAGTTCACCACGATCGTTCATGTACTTTGCCTTTAGAGCTTCAACATTAAATCTTTTTAGGTAATCGCCCAAAGATTCTCCTTGCCTTTGTTTTATATTTGCAATGACAGTGTAGTCCACAGTTGGATCTTTACAAACACAGAATTGTTCCGAGAACTCATAAGAAAGTTTCTTCCAAGAGTAGATGGTTTTCTCTCGATACCAGCGCTACCATTTAACAAATGCTCCTTGAAGCGTCATCGCAAATATTCGGCATCGAATAACCCCTGAAGCATCATAAAGATCCATTTGACTATCGAAAGTCATGAGATAATCGTCTGGGTCAGTAGTTCCATGATATTTCATAGTGGGAATCTTCACGTATGACAGTATCACTATGTTCATGATTTCAGCAATGAAGAGGGACACTCTTACATTATTATTAGCCTGCTCATCCCAGGTTCTCTTTCCCTTGCTTCCAAGTAAGTCTTTGATAGCCTTCTCCACCATATCCTTGAAGTAAACCTCCAAGTTATCATAGTTTGCTCTATTGGGGTTGTATCCTTCAGTAGTCGAGCTTCCAGATTTCTCTTTGCTTTTGTTGCATTGGTGTCCCTAGTGGTCTACCTCTGACAGATAGGTTCTTTTTTTCTTGGAAGAAGTCAAATTGATTTTCTCCATTTCCCCGAATTGTAGGATGTGTGCGTTTCTGCTTAGGGACTCAACTTCTTTCCCTCGACTCGGTCCGATATTCCTTGAAGAACATTGTACTAGAGCAGTTTGTAAAAAATCCTGCATTTCAAGATGTTGTTCTAAAGCCTTGACCTTGATGGCATTCTCATCCAAAGAATTCGAGTTTGGAGGTTGTGCTGGAGTAGAGGGTTGGCCTACTTCAGCAGCATTTGGGTTGAATGATGGGGTTATATTTTCTTCGAGAGTGGTCGTTTGGGCTACCCCCTGTTAGTGTTGCTTAGTCCTTTTGATTTCATCTTGTCCTATCATTAAGAAAATATTCACAAATTAATCTAGAATAATATAAGAGAGCGGAGGTTCAATCCCTCATTCTAGCGCCAAAAACGTTAACGATAAAAATCGTCAACACCTAATTGAGAACTGGAAGAATATATATAATGAAATTAGAAGATGATTAGTCTAGAGAACTCCTTTCAAAACAGGTAGGCCTAAGCTATATTGAGTTTGAACATGATACCCTCTTAACTAATCGAGCATTAGTTCTCTCCTAGAACATCAATGCTTCCTCTTGAATGCAAAAGTTACCCTCTTTCGAGTGTATTAACAGTGCATTTTTAAGTGAAACAGGGTTATGTCAGGGATGACATATTAATTGCTCATATTAGCATTTGGGGGTATTCATGTTATGATCACCTAATATTTGTAGGTAACCCTATTGCAAAGGTGTGCTTTAGACACAAGATAAAATAATGTACAATGTATTAAGGGGAAACATGCTATGATATTCACAACATTCACATTTTATGATGTATAATAGTCTTTAACAACTAAAAGTGATACTTCCACATCGATCTAGCCTGCTAAAGGCCTTAGCTGTCTCGGTTATCTTGTCGTAAGACTATAATAAGTTATTGAACATTGTGGTATATTAGACATCACTACAACAAAAAGGAGGTTTGATAGCAAAATCAAATAGCGTTTCGTTTATGGTATTTTTAAACGCTCTGGCATGCAGGTTTCAAACGCTATTCAACAAAACAGATTCTTCTTCGATTCTTATTCAACGCTCTTCAAAGTGGATGAAAAAAAGGCGGAAAACAATTTATTTTCGTGGGAACTAAACCCTTTTCGTGAAAACGCTTCTGCCCTTTATACAGAAAATGAAAATCGCCTTTCACTCCATCTCCTCCAGAAGCTATCGATCCCTAATTTCAACGTTAAATTACAAAATCCCTAAACCACGAAATCATAAATTGTTGAATCTCCTCTATCATCAAAAGCGTATACCGCATCTTTCTATTTTAAACGGGAATGAGAGGTACTAAAATCTCTGTTATATGTTTTTTTTACAGCTTGTTCTTATGATTCTTAATTTGTTTGTCATTTGAATTATCTGACCGAAATTGGTACGAAGTTAATGTATTTGTTGATCGCAAAATGTACTTATAGTCGGTGTTCAATTAGTTTGGTATTGGTCCTTGTAAATCAGATCTTTCAATTATAAACTCTTATGCTTTGTGCCAAACCTTTTAAATCATGAAATGCAATGTAAATAGTCTGAGATGTATTATGCTTCTTGCAGGCATACTTGAGTAGTTTTGAGATGTATTTGCTTTTGAGATTGTGAAGGCATACTTTGTATGATTTTGTGTGTTCAAATTTGGGGTCTTATACTGTGTTTGTGTACTTTTCCTAAAGCTATTAAATATGTGAAATTAGTATTAATTAATATGTGAAATTAAACAGCCAAAACCGTTAAGATCTAAATTGTGAACAATTCACATATTTAATTAATAGTTGTAAACAGTACCACCTTTCTCAAATAAAAATATTTAAGTTATTACTATATCTGCTTTGTGTTTATCTTATTTTCTACAGTACAATTGTCTTGCATTTTTTTAATTTTGGTCTTCAGGTTGATAATTCTGTTAAAACATGGTTGTAGCTTCTACTATATTCCTGTAACAGTCAGCAACGTTAGCCTATTTTTGTAGCTATTTGCACCTTGATGTCGATACAAGATATTTGAGGCAATATGACAGTAGTCGCAACTACCTGCGGCTTGTATTTCTTTAGCATTAGAATTATAAAATTGTGACTCAAGCCAGTTGGAAGTCTTTTTTTAAGTACGTTATTGACAGTTTTATATAATTCTTGTCGCAGGATTTCCCATTGTAATTTATAGAATTTTGAAGAAAACCCATCTGGACACAGGCTCTTTGCATCATCAATAGAAAATAAAGCTGCTTTGATTTCAGCTGTCATAACTGGCAGAGCAAGGTACTCTTCTCCCTTACTGTTAATCCCCATTTGAACTTGTTTATGTTCAATTTATGGCTGTGTTTGTTGCTTAGTTAATGTAATTATAATCAAATTAATGACACGTTTAACTCGTAATATATATGCAAATAAATATCTACAATAAAATGCACTTTAATATGTCCATGCACGTCATTAAAATGGAGTAACATATAATGTATACTTTACATGCTTTTTGTAATGAACAATGCTATGTAATGGAAAAATGAGAAGTATAATGTGGCAAAATTAACGCGAGGAGTTGGATTCAATTACCAAATGCAAAAGTAACATATGGATTGACTTTCAGGTGTTTATAGTGTGTTTATTTTCTTAAACAAATGCTAAAGTAACATAGGAAATACGATCGGACTGGAGGTTTCAAGGGCTGTTGCAACCAGTATGTCAATTTCTTTAAAAAATCTTTTTTTTTTAATATTGTACTTGGTTTTTTTTCAAATCTAAGTTTATTTTCCCAGTAAGATTTCAATCAAGCCAGTCCACAACATTGAGCAACTTCCCAATCATAGTGCATGTAAAAAAAAGTAAATCCATGTTTTTTACAAAGTGAGCATCTTTTTAGCTATTGGTTAGCTATTGAAAGTATAGGAATTGAGCAATGTTCAATTCTGCATTGAAATGTTTTTTTGTTTGAAATGTTTTACAAGAACTAAACTTCAATTTCTATCGTCGAGCTGAGATGTTTTATATAGTGCTGAATTTTCGGGTTTGGGCTTGGGCAATCCGAACTTTGGGCTGACCCTGCATGCGATGTGATCTGGCCGTTTTCTTCATTTTTCCAGCTATGCAGAAACCTGCTAAAGTGCCATTAGTGCATGTTTCTTCCTTTTTCTTTTTATAAAGCCCTCTTTTCCCTTGCGCGTGCAGGTATTTATGACATATCTTTTAACAACCCTTAAGGCCCTGTTCTCAATGGATAGTTGGAAAATTCGAATTTTATCCATATATATTTTTGAAAAATGAACAAATATTCAATATTCGAAAAAAAAATGATGTATATGTTACTTTCAATTATCAATATTTTTCATTTTAGCAAAAATATCTCAGTAAAAATATGCAGTTTACAATATGTATTTTTGCGGCGAGAACTATAAAATATTTACACTTATAAAATGCATTATACATTTGTTTAATATTAGAACATACAGCAGTTCAGTGGGGATATCTAAATATTGAATACTTCTTGCTTTCTGCTTTTGAAGCTTCCACCTTATTGGGTTCATTCCTTTTTTATTAAAAGAACCTTCGATTTATTTCTTTCAGTTGGTCCACATCTCAAATTAATCAACATAATGTGACTACTGGCAAGCTTTAATTTGGATAACGTTATAGTTAATCAACACGAATGTAGTTTTTTATATTATGATCCATATGCTTATTTGTAAATCATGACAAAGATGCAAATAATATACTAAAGAAGCAGAGGCACAAATTTTAATTTGTTGACTTCAGTTTATTATGCTGATTATATATTTGTTATTATACTGTTGATTATATGGATGTATTCCTAACTGTGGATAATGCCATATAATTTAAAATATATTATATGAAAAATGAAGCGAAATTAACACTGTACCAGACGGGTTGTAGGCCAGGCACACCTGAACCACAATTGTGAGTCTATGGCATCTTCAAGACTTCAACAACTGAAACCTCATAGATTACATTGACTTCTTTTGGTTTCTCTTTTACTAATAAGCATTTATTTGTATTACTTTAACATATCAACTTATTAAATATCTATAACTTTGACCAATGCTCCGGAAACCTGAGGTATAGTATTTTGACCATGAATGTGAATTCAACATTGTATTCGAATTCATTGTTTATGGACTAAATATGATTTGGTATAAACATGAGAGAGATGTTTAAAACTTATCGTTTATCAATGTAAAGCAGTGGTTAGATTATATCTGCTTGTTAATTCGTTAAATCTGTTGAAAACATAGCTTCCCACATCAGAAAATATCTTTCATAAGTACCAGGAAGCTGCTATTTTTGTTTATCAACTGGTTTTATCAACGACTGAGTGGTGTTCATTTGATACCCAGTAGAACACATTCATTTTGTTTACTTCCCTTATTTAGTAAGAACAACCCGGCAAGAAGCTCAAAAAATCAAGCTTTACCCAATAGAATGCAAATACCATGATCCTTATCCTATTATTAAAATACGAACAAACAAAAAAAAACAAAAAGAACTAAACGAAAGAAACTAAAATGCGAATGGGAAAAACACAAAGACAATTGTGGTTTGGAAATCACAATTGGTTCAGTTTCAGGCTGCGAGTTTGGATGGACTAAGGTTTGATGGGGGTTGTGTAGTGGTTTGGAAAAGGAAGGGGGGGAGTTGTTGGGGGTTTGTTTTTTGAGATAAGGGAAGGAATAACATTTGCATAAAAAGTGCCTGGAAATTCAAAAAATATTAAATTCATTAAACCCCAGTCCAATACAAAATCATACTGACAATCCCTAAAACAAATCTTACTAATACGATTCTATCTACCATTCAAAACTAGAAAATGTGAAATTGAAATTGGTGAAAGAAAATGGAATGTTAAATCAAAACAGAGGGAAAACTCAATCAGGTTATTTAGGTTGGTTTGTGGACTGGTTATATTTTAGTTAGGTGTCTGAATTGGGATGGTTGCAGTTAGTTGGAAACTGGGATGGTTGGTGATCGTAGTTTTGCTGAGGGTGGTTTGCGTGTCACGGCGGCAGTGCAATGATGTCGGTCGGTTCAGACTGGAGATAACTGGAGTTGCATATTACTTTAGATTTCGGATCTGTCTTCTATTTGAGGTTGACGTCGGCATAGGCTGAGGCCAAGCCTAAAGCTGGTTTGTGAAGGTGAAGGAGTTTTGGGTGGATTTGGAGCAGTAGCAAGTCGCCGGTCTGTAGACGACTCTTGTTTTGGTTGTTGCCGAGGATGATGCCAGGTAGTTTGGATGTGATAATGGAACACGGTCGCATTTGGAAGGGTAGGTTAGTTGGTTGTTAGTGTTGTATATCATCAGAGGTAATGGAGGATATTATGGCTCATTGAATTTGGCTGTAGACAGAAGTTGGTGTTGTAGTTTTGAGTGGTGGGATTGGTATTTACTGCTCGAGGAGAGTGCTGGTATTTGATGGAGGCGGAAGAGGATTGGAGGCGAGTCTATAATGGCGGCCGGTTGAATGTTTGGTTGCAAGCTAAGGGAGCAGTGGTTGTTTACGATTAGGTGCAGGAGGAATATCCATAGTCTGCTTTTTCGGAGGACATGCTAGTTTTGTGAAGAGGCAACAGAAGAGGTTGGTGCTCGGGTTAAAGGCGAAGGTGGTTTGGTGAAGTCTGTGCTTTCTGGTGGAGAATGTCGTTGTTGTCCGTTGTTCTTGGTGATCACGATAGTGCTCAAAAATAAATTTTGTAGTGGTGGTGCTTAAAATACAGCATATATCGTCCTTACTATCCGACATTTGTGTAAATATAGGGGGATAATAGAACAAGAAAGCAAATTTTGTAGTTTCTAGCTAGCTAATGTGATATTGGTAAATAGAGGGATCAATCCATCTCTTATATATAACAATAGCATAACCTACTGCCTGCTTCGTATGTATTTCGAACATATTATATTAACATGCATGCATGCCTACCTATATTTACACGTTTTTTATTAATAACTATCAATATTTCATTGCAATATTGCATGATATTTGACCATTCCTTTGTCCAATTTTCTAATTAAAGATTTGGTCTCAATCAACCATTTGATTTAAAAGTCTTTTCTTTCTTTCTTTCAACTCTTGACTTTTGAGTTTGATCCAGTCTCCATCTGACCTACAACTTATAGCAGGTGCAGGTCCAATATTTGGGGCCAATAAATTAGTGTTTGTGCAGGCTCTTTTATATCTCTACGTATTCATTACTTAGCGTTTATTTAATTATATATTGTCAGAGGGGTACTTAACAATTGCTTATTGGAATTTTATTAATTACTATATGTACAGCCTTCATTTTCATGTTGATCCTACTGTGTATACGTCCTCATAATTAAACAAGAAGTCTTCGGTTTCATTCTGATTAATCATTCAGATACGTCCTCATAACTAAACAAGAAGTCTTCGGTTTCATGCTGATTAATCATTCAGCTAGGTAACTCTGAAAAAGCCAACAACCATGTGCATTGTTCCCCTGATCTAAAGCTGTATATTTATGACTTTGAAAAAAATTTGGACTGTGATAGAGAATGCTGATGATGATGGTTCTCCATTGTATGTTGACTGGGAGAACTGTGGTTGATTTACACCCAGGCTACGGAAGTGAGACGTTAGAATCTAGAATTTTGTTACTGTTTGCTTGGTTTAATTATTTTTAATAATTTGGCTACTGTCAAGTATCTAATGACATTTGCTTTTAGTCGAGTATGACTGGGGACCTTTTTTACCCATAACAATAACGGTATATTGCAAGCAAGAAATTGTATAATAAATTTAATTTAGATACAACGTGAATCTCACATTAAAGCATTCGCCATATCTACTCTCAAAAGTCAATTTTACCAATTTTTAGTAGGCTTAGCTAAGTCGAACATACATTCACACATGGGCAATCAAAAAAACTTTAAATGAGGAGGCAGTAGTTAATATTGTGCAGATATGTATTAGATGGAAGTGGGCAGGATGTAATAGTAGCTATAGTTCTGGAATTTCCCAATTCTATACGTTTAGTCCATAAATTTGTTGGATTTTTTTTGGTTGTAGCGATCAATTTCAGGGGCACAATGCACATGGTTATGGTTTTTTTTTCCACTCATCTTTTGTCTGTTTCGTTCAGAATCTTTTGCATGAAATAAAATTTCCTTTTGTCATGCAGTCTCAAGCTCTCTTACTCCCATAACTCCACTGGTAAAACTGACATGTAATGATGTATTTGCAAAGTAGACCTTTGTTTACAATAATAAAATTCTAAACACGAAGGTTTTGTAAAATACATTGAGATACGGTAAATATTCATTGGTTAGGACTGGAGGATAATTGCTTTAATTATGTGGGTTCTTCGTTTCAGGAAATTGCATCCTTCAATGTTTAGTAATGTTCAGTAAATAGATGTAAAATTGAAAATACTGGATTATGATTTGTGGTTTGACTATGATCTATTCTCTGCTTCTGCTAGTGTCCAGTAAATAGATCTAGAATTAAAGAGTTATCCCATTTTATTACTACCTCTAATTTAAATTTGCCCTGTATTTGTATTTTGATCTAATCCAGGGGTAAATTGAAAACCTGATCATGGTGAAACAATTTTGTGTTACTGTTGAATGTCAAATAAATATTGAAGTGAAACCATTTAGAGGACTCTTAGCGATAGTCAACAAAAAAAAACAATCAGTAATAACTATTTAAGCAAATTCATTTTAATGTTAGATTTGAAAGTGGAAATCTGTGTAGATTCGAAAGTATTTTATTGGTGGAAACAATTAATATGTAAACCAATTAACAACAATCGAAGAGTTAGCACTGGAGAAGAATATGGTTTCAGATTATTTTTATGTATCATTCTGTTAAAGATGATGCAGGTACCTTCTTAGTCGTGTGAAAAGAAAAAGAAGATCCTGTATAGATTTTTTTTTGAATTCTCATGTATATAGACCAGCTACAACTTCGTAAAATAATACTGCTTTTTGCAATAGATGCCGATTGATAAGAGTGCAGCCTTTTGTCTAAAAACATGAACTTCTAAAGCATTGTTGCCAGTGGCTTTGCTAACTATGAGAAAGGGTGTGCTGGGTTCTCACCTCAAAGTATAAAATCAGCTTTCTCAAGAGGTCATTGCTATATCTGTCTAAATAACAAGGATTTAAAGTAGTCATAATCAAGTAAAATGAATGACGCTTCATTTGTTTGTTTATGTTAGATAGTTGTTTCACTTTGGAACAGTGTAAGTTTTATATATTTTCACTTATCTACTCTCTAAGTAGGAAGGGTTGTAACAACCTGTATTTTCAATAACCTGTTATAACATAAATGGAGGCAGAATTAAACTGTAAAATCTGAATCAAGGGAAACGGGCTATGCCATTGCGTTCGTCTCGGAAAAATACGCGACATAGAGTCCGAGTTTTCGAAAATCGGAGTCCGTATGACCAAGATATGGCCTCGCAAAGTTTCACGAAAAATTCCCAAATTAAAGTATACTTAATTAAGTGAAATGGGTTGCGCAGAGAAATATATATATATTGATACATATATATATATAATTGAAAATTAAATAAATAAATATGCAAAAATGTTCAAAACAGCGAATTGGGAGAGGGGAATAACCGAACCGGTCGATTTTTGAGGTCGACCCGAGCCCGCTGGGTCGACTAGGGGTTAATCCAGGGTGTTTGGCTGTCAACCCGTGGGCCGATTCGCTCAAATGCAGATTTTGCATTTGGATGGTTCTCATGGTTCATCTTTAATCTAAAGGCCCTAGATGGTTCCTACACTTGACTTCTTCCCCAAGACATGCTTTGATGGCTTGGATTGAATCTAGGTTTAATCCTATGGCCTAAAACACTTGCCTAATCTATAAATAAGACCCTAACCTATCCTAAACCCTCATTATTCACTCATGCAACTAAACTATGGCAAAATTGCTACTCTCATGGCCTCCACTCAACTATCCTAGCCTCCACTTCATTTCTATGAGAAGTTTCATGATCATGAGAGTATTAGAGAGTCCCTATGTTAGTATGAGAGCTTCTCAAGTTGATTTCAAGGTTAAAGCTTTGATCTTTGTTCATAAAGATGGGGTTTTTATTGATTTGGAGTGTTCATCTTTGGGTTTTTGGGTGATGGCATGCATAGGCTTCATCACAAGCTTTAATTTAATCGATTTAGGCCTTCATAGCAATGTAAGCCCTTTCCCTACTCTTAGATATTAACTATGAAGTTAAATGTTCATGTTGCAAGTTTGGGTTTGATCATTGAGAATGATACATGCTATCATGTCATGCAAGTTTATGAAGTCATTATCTTAATCTTATGAGCTAAAAGCTACAACCTTTATGTTGAAATGTTGCATTATGCAACATGAGAACCTTCTTACCCTTTATGTCAACTTGCATATAAAGTCATAACTCTTATATGATGATATATGCGAGTTACTAGTCATCATTCCATGTCTTTTGTCAACATGATTCGCTTATGTGCCAAGTTTGGGTTTATGCATGTTTTTGAGGCTTAAGAATGTAACATGCAAGCTAATGAACACATTTGTGCCTCATTTGCCACCATGATTAACTTGTGGCTTAATATCCATTTTTTGTCATGCCTTTGCCAAGTCTCTTCTTTTAATCCATTACGTTGTTGCGAATGTATATGCGAGTTTAAAAAGCGTTGGGGTCACATTATGGGAAAACATAATGATATGAACATGATTTGGGTAAATAGGTATAAACATGACAACATGTAACGTTAAATATGACATGTGTTTATACTTGAAAAACATGACTTGAAATATAACATGGAAGTTGACATGTAAGTATGCATAGAAACATAAGCTTGGGAATTTACCTATTAAGTTAGGTCTACCCATTGGGAATTTACCTATTAAGTTAGGTCTACCCAATTGCTTGAAAACTTGTAACATGTTTTGGAAACATAATGGACATGACACTTAGATAATATAAGTGTGGCCAACTCGAGGTTGGGTTGAGTTTGCAACGTAAAACTACCCGGAACCGACCGGCCTAACTAGTAGTTGCAAACAATAGGACCCAATGTGAGAAGTTGGTCATGTTGTGCTTGAACCCGAGGTTAGACCAAGTTGTGGTGTAAAGCTACCCGGAACCGACCGGCTTAACTAGTAACCACAACAAAGTCTAATGTGAGAGGTTGGGGTGCATTAAGTAATTAATGCCACATGATAGGGTTAAGTTAATTTGATTAATGACTCTTAACCAAATATGACATGGACAAAGGGGTTAAGTAAATTGATTAGGCTAATGATACTTAACAAAACATGACAAGGTTGGGTAGGTTAAGTGATTTGATTTGCCTAATGACGCTTAACCATTTTTATACGACTAGTGGACGGGGATTAAGTTAACCAACACTTAATCAATCCAACATGATAATTTGGCAAGGTTAAGTAAGTTTTCTTAATGACACTTAACCATACAAGATGATTAGGGGATGGGGTTAAGTAATTTGCACCTAACTAATCCGACACGGTAATTAGATGGGGTTAAGTAATCCACACTTAACTAATCTAAACACGGTAATTCGATGGGGTTAAGTTGAACACTTAACCAATTTAAACTCGGTAATTCAATGAGGTTAAGTAACCAATACTTAACCAACTTAACATGATAATTTAATGGGGTTAAGCAACTTATACTTAACCAATTATACATGATGATTTGATGGGGTTAAGTAACTTACACTTAACCAATCTAATACGCGGACCTGATAAGGTTAAGTCACAAGACCTTTTTAGAATATACTTAACCATTGTAGTACGATTAGAGGATGGGGTTAAGCCAACCTATACTTAACCAATCCGACTCGATAGTTTGATGGGATTAAGATAATCTATGCTTAATCGATCTAGCAAGATAATCCGATAGGATTAAGGTAAGCTAGTACTTGACCAATTTGACTTGATAGGGTTAAGTCTTGAGCCTCTGGGTACACTTAACCAACTTGTGGGACTAAGTCTTGAACTTAAATACTTAGCCAATCTTTGACGTGATTCGTGGGCGGGTTAAGTCATGGACTTGAATGATAACACTTAACCCAATAGACAAACCCTAGCTAGAAGAACTAGGTAGAAAACCGTGGTTAATCAAGGATAACGGGAAAGGAATCTAAGTGGTAAACCTTAGTTAAGGGTAACTAAGTAATAATTCTTAGCTAAGGACATAGGACTAATTCTCAAAACGATGAGTAACCTGATACGGTAGGTCATCGCTTAGTATACGAGGGGGAGCAAGTTATCTGACTTGGATAAAAGCTCCAGCGCACTGGGTGCCGAAGTGGAAGCTTCGGGGGACGTAAGGATATTCTTGGGATCCCTCTGTGGGCTGCCAGGTAATTATACTAGGCCCATGAGAGGTTAAGGTCTGCGTTAGAAGGACCAAGAGTATGCCTTGGTTGCTATGCGAGCAACCTAAAGACTGGGATGGATTAGCGTGGAGTCGACGATTCTTGTTTTTGCCCTGGATAGCACATCGCCGACTACCTACCATCTTTAGTCAATCGTGTACGTGCGGAAAGGCAGGGAACCCCCAACAGACCATGTGCTTGCTATCGAGTCATGGGTGAGGTTGGCCCGTAGGAAAGTGGGCTATAGTGGGGCCGGGGAGTGGTTCTTATACATAATTTTTCTTGGATTGCCTTTCAGTAGTTGAGGGAGGGGTCACGTGGGACCATAGCCACGGGTACAAAAACAGACCTTGATATCTGCATCGGCAGACGATTTAAAGCTCCCGACCGAGTTCCGTATTTCTTGATTTGCCCTGGCACGGAACTCGGATGGCACATTGGGGAACATGTGCATCTAGACATGGAAAACGATTCACGATACATACGGGGGATCAAGGGCGCGGTTGACGGGTGGCGTAATCCCTAGTGGTCCTAGGTGGCCAAAACCCAAACCGAGACACGGAAACGTTCATTAGGTAGCATAATCCCTAGCGGTCCTAGGTGGCATAAATCCTAAGTGGACGCGCGATAGTTCATGGTAAGGAAACACAACTAGATCAAGGGTTGCAGTCCAAAACAACTTCAAGGATAAACCGTTTACATGGGAAAGCCCGTACAGCCTACGGCAAAGGACTGAACTTATACATGGAAAGAAACATATGAGTTGAGTAACCTATATATGCGGCATATTAGGTTGACATGGACCATTACACGACTTTTGAGTAAGGGTCACTCACGGATAACACGTAATACAGTTGGGGTACTAGTACGGTAGGTGCAGAGCGGATATACAGGATAGATGCCATGGGACGTTATACGCGATAGATATCTTGGGATATTATACTTGATAGAAACCTGACAATGTGATACCTTGTTTTATCTTGACACCGTAGTTTATCACGACACCCTAGTTTATCTGAGTTCAGTAGTTCATCCTGTTATTTTGATTTAGCTTATCTATCTTGTTATCATGCTTATGTTCATCTCAGTTTCTCATGTCAGTTAACTTTACTAGTTTTTATACTAATAGTAGATAGGGCTTACTCAGTCTTTTTGACTGACCCGTTTTGTTTCGCCTCTTTTCTTCCGTTTCCCCCCCAGGTTACAGGGAGGAAATACTGTTGTTTAGTTCGGACTTCTTCTGCTTGAAGGTCATCATGGATGGCTTGGATTTTTCTTGGCTATGGCTACTTTACTGTTTTTACTTGGGGAATAATTTATGAAAATATCTTTATGCTTCTTTACTATTGCAAGACAGGTTTTGATGTACTCTGATGTAAAAGGCTTTAGACCTTATTTATTCATGTTATGAAAGTTTGATTTTACTTCCGCTATTTTTATATGTTCTGTCTTGTGATATTTCTGTGCATGTTTACCAATAATGCCCCTCTAAAGCTAGTGCATTCCTTTGCGAGTGACCCTAGCGGAGGCGGGGTGTTACAAGGGTGCTTGAACGAAGTAAAATATTTGTTACTAGTTGTGTATCGCCATTATTCCATTCATTCCAATTTTTCTAGTTCCAATATCGTTTTAATAGATTAACGGGGAGAAAATGAGTCAATAAAGGTCATGGAAGGAATGTTATAGAAAAGATTGCTAGTGAGGAAGCACGACATGTGTGCTTGCCCAACAGAAGTTTGGTATATTCACCAAAGCAACAGACCTGACTACTCTCTGTGGTGCTAAGATAGCGATATTGATGAACTCACCTATTGGTTATCTCTATTAGTTTAGGAATCCTGATTTACATGCAGTTTTGAACTGTTTAATGATAGGCAACTAAGTATGATTGTTTAAATGATCCCCCTTTCCTTTTCTTTTTGTGGTTAAACTCGAATTCTGACTACTTGATTTTTCCAGTGGGGATATAAACAATTATATCAATGAATTTAATTATTATATTCAAGTTTCATAATTTCAATACATCTTTTTTTGGAAGTCTGATGTACCTGCAGTTTTTAATTGTTTATAGTCCAATGTAGATTGGTTCAGGTGTGGTTTTTTCCAACTCTTTAAAGTCATGGTTAGTCCACACCATAATTTTTTACTATTTATTTTTCATATTGCATCTTTACTAACTTATTTTTTTTATCAGTGCATATAGTATTGGACTCATGTCTTATATTTTCCTAAGGTAGATGCAATGTGAGTACTGCTAATTGTAAATTTCAAAAACAATTTTTTTATATTTCTCTAACTATTTTGTATGGACTTATAATCTTGTAGCAGCTGACTATAATACTGCACTCTCTATGTTTAGTAGGTCAGCTACACGTCCGATAATGAAATGGAATGTTTAAAGATTGTATTGAAGAGGCTTGGAAGATCAAAGAATTTTCTGCTAACTTCTCCACATCGTCGATGTGGTCTCCCTTTTCTTCAGAGGAAGAGTTGCTACATGATGTAAGTTGCATCATGATGGTTTTGACTTAAAAATCATAAACTTATAATACCTTGTGATTAAGTCATACTGCTTTTTATTCTTACATTAATCTGCCTTTTGATTTACCTTATGGTGCTGTTGAATTTTTTGTTTTGCAAATTGTGAGAGTTGTCCTAGTGCAAGTCTTTGGGTACTTGTGATTTCATATGTGCTGAGTTAAGTGGAAACCAATGTAGATGCGTATGTTTATGGGAGCAAATATTGCTTATTTGTGTTGGAATTGTATATGTGATATATATATATATATATATATATATATATATGCAAGTTTAAATATTTTAAGCTAATATTGTTTATTTTTGTTGCAACGGGACCAAATTGCTTATGTTTGGGAGAAAATATCAAAAGCAAAGCAAGAGTAAATCAAGCATTCGACTACTTTGTAAGTAATTTGTTAATGCAAGTATATATGACGTATTATGGACATGGAAGAGTTGATCAAACAATATGTATGAGTTAAGTTTGGATATATGAGAAGTAGTCTGAATGTTATGTACGAAATATTAAATTTTAATATATGGATGTTGTTTAAATGATATGAATGAAATATTATGTTGTAGTTTGCATGTTTGTGAAAATGTGTTATGTTTGTATACTATTGAGAAATAGATAGTGATACATATAAACGTTGTTTGAATGATATTTATGTATTGAAAAGCAACGGAAGAGTAGTATACAATTGGTAAATACGATAGAAATAGTAATAAAATATTATAGCGTTTATAAAACGCTATCAAAACATGGGACAAACGCTATAAAAACATGGGACAAACGCTATCAAAATATGGGACAAACGCTATTATAGGTTGCATGTGGCTAACATTTCATATAGCGTTTTTGTTTAATTGCAAAGATAAAACGCTATCGAATTTTTGTTTTCATAGCGTTTTCGACTGTGCTATTTAAAGTTGATGGTCTAAGATAGCATGTCGTTATATGGCGTTCTCTGAAACGCTATGTTTGGATATAATAGCGTTTTTGAAACGCTATAAAATCCCTTTTTTGTTGTAGTGCATATTCAAAAAGAGTTAAGACACAAGCATAAATTATGAGGGAGGAATCATTGATTCGCTTGATGATCCTCCTTCTGATGTGCTTGCGTGTGAATCTTTGGTATATGTGTTGACATCAAAAGTTGGTCCAATGACAATCTACCCCCAACGTGTGTTAACCGCACACGAAAAATAATCATAGAAATGTGAGAAAATGTAAATAAACATAGAAGACACAATATTTTATATTGGTTCGGCTTAATCTAAGCTTACGTCCACTTTATAATCTTTGTGTATATTATTGATTACAAGTTACACTGGTTTTTTCAGTGGAAGAAATTGGAGAAAGAGGGGAGGTTTACACAAAATCCTTGTGTTATCTTTACAATATACGACATGTTGTTCTTGGTCAGCCGGATAAGAGGTTGTTTTGGGGATATTTTCAGTGATCTTTCCATTTCTAGGGGTAGTTATATTTATAGAAAGCTAGTGAGTCAAACTTGCATGCGGCGTGGCATACATCCTTTTTGGTCTTTTAACACATGGAGCTAGATCCTATTGAGTAGTTGTAGGCGTCGAGACCCGCACTGCTTATGAGTAGCTCTTCCTCGAAATATGCGGCATACGTGGAACTGAATACTTGGCATATAAAAAGAAGTGCTGGTTAAAGCTTATCCACAGCTCCAGCCTTGGGAATATAACTTCGTTTGATAGCGTATAACTCACTTTGATAGCTATGTTAATCCGATACTGTAAGAGATAATTTTGCTTAGAAACTTCTGCTCCGGTATTCCATCCTGATCCGATCTTTTAGGACGTTCAGTCCGTTGATGACTCAACCAATTAGTTTGGCCTTCTCTTTAGGGGATGCTGTCTTTATTTGTTGAGGAGCCATCTCGGGCTGATCTATAATTGATCTACCCAAAACGAAAGTTGATTCTGTAAGAATCGAGCCGATATCTGGTAGAGAGAGAGCTTTGTTCTTGAGTTGTAACGGCGTTTTCCAAAAAGCTGGTCAACACCCCCCCCCCCCCCCCAAACATATCTTCTTGGGAAAAGGAAATGTGTTTTTGGATCTTTAAGTAATAGAAATCTGGTAAGCCATGGTTACGCTAAACCATATCAAGGCCGAAAAACTGACGATTGATGATTGTATTAAGGCCAAAAAACCAATGACCACTGAGGATCATATTAAGGCCGAAAAATTTCCAATCATCCAAGTGATCATATTAAGGCTAGAAACTTGCAATTACCAAAAAATAGGTCGACCATTTTGAGTCGATCTTAGTAAAACCAGAAGAATCGGGATCCCTCCAATTAAATGATACCTACGAAGAACTGGAGTTAGAACACAAACCGTGCTTGGTTTTATGAATTGGGGTATAAACCATACCCGGAGGACGAGTATAAACTATACTCAGTTTTTCTTGGTAAGACAGTATTGTCTT
The DNA here is from genome assembly GCA_030737875.1 of Allium sativum. Lineage (NCBI taxonomy): Eukaryota > Viridiplantae > Streptophyta > Magnoliopsida > Asparagales > Amaryllidaceae > Allium > Allium sativum. The sequence continues at coordinate 748,135,031 of CM060920.1, read as the reverse complement.
CTATACCAGAATTTTTTAAGGTCGAACATCAACCATGTGCAGGGAATGAGCAGAAGATTCGAGTATGAGCCATACTCCTGAATTAATAGTAGTACTTGTCAAATCTTGACAAGGTCTGGTTCGAGTACCATCCATACTAATACTAGGAGAGAGAAGTTTATCATATCCTGAAAATTAGAGTGTCAGAATTGGTATTATCCATACCTGAAGGACGAGCATAAGCCATGCTCGGTGTTGTAGAACTGGCGAGTATCAACCATACTTGGCTTAATAAAGTCGGCAAGTATTAACCTCACTTGGCTTAAGAGAGTTGGCAAGTATTAACCATACTCGGCTTAAAAGCATTGTAGAGTATTAACCATACTCGGCTAAAGGAGATTGGAAAACATTAACTATACTCGGCTTAAGGAGATTGTGTAGGTATTATGGTGGGCGTTGACCATGCTCGGTTTAGAGATGGCGGGTAGCACTGACCATACTTAGGTTGGCGATCATTAATCATGCCCGACTTAGATTGAGGATCCTTCCAAGTCTTGACAAGATACTTGATTTGATCAAACATAATCCATGTTCAAGAAATAAAGTTTATTTCCGCTAAGGAGCTATTACAGAAATTAAAATAAATCCTACTAGATTATAGTTGAATCCAGAGCATGCCTAGGGATTAAATCCTAACCCCATATGTGTGTACTTCAACACAACCACATTATTGAATAAAAAAACAACAAAAGTACATTTCTTATATCCTACGAAATGGGATGTTTCTTCAACGATCTAAACCAGATTAGTTGATGATGATGCCACAATTGCTAGGCTCAGGGTCCTTTCTATTTTGAGGAGCTTGAGGACTGTACTGAGGCGCTTGGGCAAATGATTGTGGCAGCACGGCCTATACAGATTTTTTAACATATTTAGGTAGCTCTCCATGTCTGGCCATTTCCTCGATGAGATCGCGTAAATGCTTGCATTCATTGGTGTCGTGACCTGCCATATTATGATACATGCAGTGCTTTCTTGAATCTAGTTCTCTTTGGGTCGTCTCCCTCTTGGGAGGCTTTGGGAAAGGTAGAGATCCTCATGTGTCGAGGTAGATGTCTAGCAGGGAGGAATTAAGCTCGATGTATCCATCGTACTTGTCTTCTCTCCAGGATCGTACGTTTTGATCATTCTTCTCTGAGGCTCTTCCATTTCCTTTGCTCTAGCCATTGGTATTGGATGGGCCTCCTTCTTTTGTAACAAAAACTTTGAGATTTTCCATCTCGATGTTGGCGTCCTCTTGCGGGTGGAATTTATCTGCTTTAGCATACAAGTCTTCAATATCTTTGGGTGGATATAAAGTTAGAGAGATCCTAAATTCGGATCGGCTTTTGAACACTGGCTATGTTATCCATAAGCACCATCGATGGCTCAGGTCAATCGAGTGATTCTACGGTCGTGTTGAATCTTTCTAAAAAGGAGCATAGGGTCACGCCGGACCGCTGCTTGATGGATGTGAGGAACATGACACTCTTCAGTTGAGAGATATGAACTCTGGACTGCTCGACGAAGCGAGTAACAAGCATATTCCAGCTATTGATTGATTCAGTTGTTAGTTGTTGATACCACATGGCAGCTATATCGATGAGAAATAAGGGGAAGCACATGGCCATGACGTTGGTCGATGCAAAAAGGACTTCCATATGATGCATGTATCACATGAGATGTATGGTCGGGTCGGTCCTACCGTTGTAGGGCTCCAGGAGGTAAAGCTTGAAGTCTAGTGGGTTTCGGGAGTTCCTGATCTCCCGTGCGAATGGACTGCGATGGATGTTATCTACATCTTGCTCAGAAGTGTTGCCTCTGGTGAGGCGCTTGATGATACTTGCAATCTGACTTCTGTCCCCAAGGAGTTGTTTCCACAAATCAAATTCTTCACTGGGAACATCAGTGATAACCCCAATATTAGGCTTGGGTGGAAGCATGCCCTGAGCCCTTGAGGTCGGTTCGGTTCGATCTCCAAGATTTGAATGAAGGTGATCCCTGACCGAGGGTGCTGGTTCAAAATTGACTAAAGTCGCTTGGTTAAACTGAGTATTGGTCTGAACCATACCCATGACGGTAGGACCAGATCGTTCCAGGTGAGTGGCATTCATCCGCGGCTCGGTATTACACCCACTAGGATATATGTTAGGTGGTTTATAGTTGTTTTTCCCTACGTCGCATTGGGGACCGGTATGGTAGAGTGGTCTTGGTGACACAAAGGGTTGCTGCCCCCAGCCCTTCTTGGATCAACAAGCTGGGAAGGCTGTACGGGAAATTGCATAAGTGGGGTTTCAGTATGACGTTGGGTCGAACCAGGAGTTGCATCGATCCATATTCTGGTTTAACCAAAGTTTGTATTGATTCTGGAACTGTTTGTCTAGGAAGTTGAGTTTGAGTCGAACCCAAGAGTGGAGGCAAAACTGTCGACTGGTCTGGAACGTGGCCATGGCCGTTCTGGGAATCTATAGCAACCAAAGCCCCGTTTCTTAACATTAGAAGGTCGGGAAGTGGAGTTGAACCAGGAGGAAGCAAAGGTGTGGACCTATCTAGGGCTTGGGTCTCAGCAGACGGAAGATCAGTTGTTGCCCCAGCTTCACCCGGTGCAGGAAATGATACTGGAATGTGAGTTCCCTTATTCATCGAGCAATAAAGTTTTTTTATATCATTTCCTCCTATTTTTTATAAGTCCACCTTGATGTGCCATCTGATCTTTGAACTCGGCCAAGACTTTATCCATTTCGTCCCTTATTAGGTATTGGGACAGGTATTCATGGGAAGTAGCCTCATGGCTCGCCTCTGTTACTGTTGTTCCTACTGCATCTACAGGTCGAGATTGAGAGTGAGAAGGAGTTGCATCCTTCTTCCGAATTGTATTGCTTCCTTAAGAGTTGCCTAAGGTCGTAGGGTATATATATGTGCCCATGCCTGGCGCGCCAAAGTGTTGACGTCAAAAATTGGTCTAATGACAATCAACCCCCGATGCGCGTTAACCACACACGAAAAATAATCAAAGAAATGCGATAAAATTCTAATAAACACAGAAGACACAATATTTTTATAGTGGTTTGGCTTAATCCAAGCCTATGTCCACTTTATATTCTTTATGTATACCATCGATTACAAGTTACAGTGGTTTTTTCAGTGGAAGGAAGTGGAGAAAGAGGGGAGGTTTACACAAAATCCTTGTGTTATCTTTAGACTATACGACATTTATTCTTGGTCAGTCGAATAGTGGTTGTTTTGGGGAGATTTTCAGAGATCTTTCCATTTCTTGGGGTAGTTATATTTATAGGCGAGCTAATGGGCCAAACTTGCATGCAGCGTGGCATACGTCTTTTTTGGCTTTTAACACATGGGGATCGATGTTGTTGAGTAGTTGTTGGCGTCGGGACCCAGTACTGCTTATGAATAGTTCTTCCTCGAAATATGTGTCATATGTGGAATTGAATACTTGTGTATAAAATGAAGTGTTGGTCAAAGTTTATCCGCTACTCCAGCCTTGGGAATAGAACTTCATTTGATAGCGAATAACTCGCATTGATAGTTATGTTGATCCGATACTATAGGAGATAATTTTGCTTAGATAATTCTGCTCTGGTATTCCATCCCAATCTGATCTTTCAGGAATAGGTCGGTCTATTGATGACTCATCCGATTAGTTTGGACTTTTCTTTAGGTGGATGTTGTCTTTATTTGTTGATGAGCCATCTCGGGCCGACCTATAATCGATCTACCCAAAATGAAAGCTGATTTTGTAAGCATCGGGTCGATATATGGTAGAGAGTGAGCTTTGTTCTTGAGTTCTAACGACTTTTTCCAGAAAGCTGGTCAACACTTCCCCCCCCCCCCTCCGCCCCAAAAAAAAACAAATCTTCTTGGGGAAAGGATGTGTGTTTTTGGATCTTTGAGTAATGGAAATCCAATAGGCCATGGTTGCGCCGAACCATATTAAGGCCGGAAAACCGACGATCGATGATTATATTAAGGCCAAAAAACCAATGATCGCTGAGGATCGTATTAAGGCCGAAAAACTGCCAATCATCCGAGTGTTCGTATTAGGGATGGAAGATTGTGAATGCCAGAAAATAAGTCGACCATTTTGAGTTGATCTTCGTAAAAGCAGAAGAACCTGGATCTCGCCAACTAAATGATACCTGCAAAGAACTGGAGTACGAGCGTAAACCATGCTTGGTTTTATGAAGTGGGGTATAAACCATACCCGGAGGACGAGTATAAACCATACTCAGTTTTGCTTAGTAAGACGGTATAGTCTTCTATACTAGAATTTTTTAAGGTTGAACATCAACCATGTCCAGGGAATGAGCAGAATATTCGAGTATGAGCCATACTCTTGAATTAATAGTAGTACTTGTCAAATCCTGACAAGGTTTGGTTCGAGTACCAACCATACACATACTAGGAGAGAGAAGTTTGTCATATCTTAACAGTTAGAGTGTTATCATTGGTATTATCCATACCTGAAGGACGAGCATAAGCCATGCTCGGTTTTGTAGATCTAGCGAGTATCAACCATACTCGGCTTAATAAAGTCAGCAAGTATTAATCATACTTGGCTTAAGAAAGTTGATAAGTATTAACCATACTCGGCTTAATAAAGGGGGGCAATTATTAATCATACTCAGCTTAAAAGCATTGGTGAGTATTAACCATACTCGGCTTAAGGAGATTAAGGAACATTAACCATACTAGGCTTGAGGAGATTGTGTAGGTATGATGGAGGGCGTTGACCATGCTCGGATTAGAGATGGCAGCTAGCACAAACCATACTTAGGTTGGCGAGCATTAATCATGCCCGGCTTAGATTGACGATCCTGTCAAGTCCTGACAAGATGCTTGATTTGATCAAACATAATCCATGTTCGAGAAAGAAAGTTTATTGTCGCTAAGGATCAATTACAGAAATTAAAATAAATCCTACTAGATTACAGTTGAATCCAAAGCACGCACAGGGATTAAATCCTAACCCCATATGTGTGTACTTCAACACAACCACATTATTGAATAAAAAACAACAAAAGTACATTTCTTATATCCTAAGAAATGGGATGTTTCTTCAATGACCTAAACCAGATCAGTTGATGATGATGCCGCTATTGCTAGGTTTAGGGTCCTTTCCGTTTCAAGGGGCTCGATGTGATCGCGTAACAGCCTGCATTCATTGGTGTTATGGCCTGCCATATTATGATACATGCAGTGCTTTCTTGAATCTAGTTCTCTCTGGGTCGACTCCCTGCTGAGAGGCTTTGGGAAAGGTAGAGATCCTCGTACGATGAGGTAGATGTCTAGCAGGGAGGAATTAAGATAGGTGTATCAATCGTACTTGTCTTCTCTCTGGGATCGTACATACCAATTGTTCTTCTCCGAGGCTTTTCCTTTTCCTTTGCTCCGACCACTGGTATTGGATGGGCCTCCATCTTTTGTAATAAGAACTTCGAGATTTTCCGTCTCGATGCTGGCATCTTCTTGCCAGAGGAATCTATCTGCTTCAGCATAAAAATTTTCGATACCTTTGGGGGATCTTGAGTTAGAGGGATCCTAAATTTAGATCGGCTTTGAACACCGGCTATGGCATCCATATGCACCATCGATGGCTCGGGTCGATCGAATGATGCTACGACCGCGTTGAATCTTTCTAAGAAGGAGCAAAGGTCTCACCGAACCGCTGCTTGATGGATGTGAGGAACATGAAACTCTTCAATCGAGAGAAATGAACACTGAACTGCTTGATGAAGTGAGTGACAAACATGTTCCATCTACTGATTGATTTAGTTGTAAGTTATCGAAACCATATATCAGCAATACCGATGAGAAATAAGGGGAAGCACTTAACCATGACGTTTGTCAATGTAGAAAGGATTTCCATGTGATGAATGTATCACATGAGATGAATGGTCCGGTCGATCCTGCCATTATCGGGCTCCAGAAGCAAAAGCTTGAAGTCCGTAGGGTTTCGAGAGTTCCAGTTCTCCTGTGTGAATGGACTGCGATGGATGTTATACACATCTTGCTGAGAGGTGTTGTCTCTAGTGAGGCGCTTGATGATACTTGCAATCCGACTTCCATCCCCAAGGAGTTGTTTCCATGAATCCAACTCTTCACTGGGGACATCGGTGATAACCCTAATACTAGGCCTGGGTGGAAGCTTGCCCTGAGATCCGAGGTCGGTTTAGTTTGACCTCCGAGAGTTGAGTGAAGGTGATCCCCGACCGGGGGTGTTGGTTCAAAATTGACTAAAGTCGCTTGGTTAAACTGAGTATTGGTCTGAACCATACCCATGACGGTAGGACCAGATCGTTCTAGGTGAGTGGTATCCATCCGGGGCTTGGTATTACCCCCGCTAGGAGCGATGTTAGGTGATTTATAGTAGCGTTTCCCTCCGTCACATTGGGGACCGGTATGGTAGAGTGGTCTTAGTGGCACGAAGGGTTGCTACCCCCAGCCCTTATTGTATTAACAAGATGGGAAGGCTGTATGGGAGGCTGCATAAGAGGGGTTTTCAGTATGACGTTGGGTTGAACCAGGAGTTGCATCGATCCATGTTCTGGTCTACCCAAAGGTTGCATTAATTCTGGAGTTGTTTATCTAGGGAGTTGAGTTTGAGTCGAACCCTAGAGTGGAGGCAAAACGGTCGACTGGTATGGAACTTGGCCATGGCCGTCCTGAGAATCTACAGCTACCAAGCCCCGTTTAACGCTGTAAGTGATGATCTTAACATTAGCCGGTCAGGAAGTGAAGTTGAACCAGGAGGAAGAAAAGGTGTGGACCTATCTGGAGCTTGGGTCTCAGCAGATGGAAGACTGGTTGTTGCCCCAGTTTCACCCGGTGCAGAAAATGATACTGGAATGTGAGTTCCCTTTTCCGTCCGAAAAATAAAGTTGTTTATATCATTTCCTCCTGTTTTTTGAGAAGTCCACCCTAATGTGCCTTCTGATCTTTGAACTCGGCCAAGACTTTATCCATCTCATTCCTGGTTAGCTATTGGGACGGGTTTTCATGGGAAGAAGCCTCACGGCTTGCCTCCGTTGCTGTTGTTCCTGCTGCATCAGCAGGTTGAGATTGAGAGTGAGAAGGTGTTGTATCCTTCTTCCGCTTTGTCATTTCTTCCTTAAGAGTTGTTGAAGGTCGTAGGGTATATCTACGTACCCCTACCTGGCGCGCCAAAGTGTTGATGTCAAAATTTGGTCTAATGACAATCAACCCCCAAGATGCGTTAACCACACACGAAAAATAATCATAGAAATGCGAGAAAATGTAAATAAACATAGAAGACACAATATTTTTATAGTGGTTCGGCTTAATCCAAGCCTACGTCCACTTTATAATATTTGTGTATACCATCGATTACAAGTTACAGTGGCTTTTTCAGTGGAAGAAAGTGGAGAAAGAGGGGAGTTGTACACAAAATCCATGTGTTATCTTTAGACTATATGACATGCTATTCTTGGTCAGCCGAATAAGAGGTTGTTTTTAGGAGATTTTTAGATATCTTTCCATTTTTGGGGGCATTTATATTTATAGGCGAGCTAGTTGGCCAAACTTTCATGCGGCGTGGCAAACGTCTTTTTTGGGCTTTTAACACGTGGAGCTCGATCTTGTTGAGTAGCTGTAGGCGGTGGAACCCGGTACTGTTTATGAATAGTTCTTCCTCGAAATATGCGGCATACGTGAAATTGAATACTTGGAGTATAAAAAGAAGTGCTGGTCAAAGCTTATCCGCAGCTCCAGCCTTGGGAATAGAACTTCGTTTGATAGCGTATTACTCGCTTTAATAGTTATGTTGATCTGATATTGTAGGAGGTAATTTTACTTAGATGCTTCTACTCTGGTATTCCATCTCGATCCAATCTTTTAGGAACAAGTCGGCTGGTCTGTTGATGACTCAACCAATTGGTTTGGTCTTTTCTTTAGGAGGATGCTATCTTTATTTGTTGAGGAGCCATCTCGGGCGAACCTATAATCGATCGACCCAAAACGAAAGTTGATTCTGTAAGCACCAGCCTAATATCTGGTAGAGAGAGAGAGAACTTTTTTCTTGAGTTGTGAGGGCTTTTTCTAAAAAGGAGGTCAAAAATATGAGATTAGTTGATAACTCCCTGTTAAATGGTTAAATTAAATTCAAGATCCAGTTAATAAGAGATTGAATGAATTGGAACTAAATCCCAGTATAATGAATTGGAAATAAAATCATTTATGAAATGAGACAAAATTATTTTACCATGTATTTGTTACTGCCATTGATAGTGGAGTTAAGTGCAGATTACAGAAGGTTGTGGGATTGATTCAGTTGCACAGACTGGAAGCACAGATTGGGAGATGAAGAGTTGTTAAGATGATTTGCTTCGGAATTGAAATTGTGTTGCCTGACAAATAGGTAAACCTTAATATATATTGATTGGAGTAATTAATTTTATACCCCTGAGTTGGGTAGCCATTTGGCTTTTGGTTTTCTTTTGGAGAAGTTGAGGCCCGAAGTGGCGTTTGTAGTTGTTTTGATCAAACCGCGTAAAGGAGGTATTGGCGAAATTTTCGAAAATTTTAAAGAGTTTAAAATTATTTTAATGATAATTCAAAAATAATTATTTCAAATAAGTGGCCTTATGATTTCGGGGACGAAATTCTTTTAAGGGGGGAATAATGTAACATCCCATATTTTTGAACGTTAATTACGAATATATAAATCCGTTTTAAATATTGATTTAGTAATATAAATAGATTTTATATCGAAATTATTTTTTTAATTATGTAGTTCGAATATATATAATTTATAATATAATTAAAACGAGCTCGAAACGACACGGAAGTTCGTAATATTGAGTGTTGAACTTTAATTGAATATACAGAATCCGATATGAACCGTTTGTATCTATTTGATTATATTTTTCTAATGAAAAAGAAAAATGGAGATTTCATGTTATAGATTGTCGGCTATGTCCAGTTCAAATTTTCGAATAGTCGCGATGGAAATTCATTAATAAACGATCGCATTTATTTAATAAATATAAAGGGATTTCTATATATTTGGATTTAGTTTTAAACTGAATTTCTGAATAATTAGTTTTAAAATAGGGTGCGTTTTTTACAGGTCCCTGTTAAGGTTTTAAATTAGGCTCACATCCGGTCATAGTTTTCAATACACTTCCGCCCCCTGTTTTCAAATTTGCGCCTCCTACTTTATTGGATCCGCTTCCACCTTTTATGTTACGCCTGATGCCTTTCTTCTTTCGCTCCTACGTATTTTTCAAAAAAAAAAAAGTGCGGCCATGACTAAAAAAAATAAAAAAAATATTGTAAAATCTGGAAATAATCCCCGAAGTCCACGCCAAGGAAAAAAAACTTGCATATATGTATGCAAGTATTACGTATAATTGCATACATGTATGCAATTATTGCACAAAGGAAATTATGCTACAATTTTGCCTGCATATATGTTGCACACATATGTGCAAGTTTCAGATTTAATTGCACGTTTGAATGCAAATAAAAATGAACTAATTCAACAGCGGATGCAACACTGGAATACTTGCACATATATACGCAGGAAATTGAAATTCTTGCATAAAAAAATGCATTTAACTGCATTTATTGTTGTTTTTTTTCCATCTTAATTTATTTTTAGCATGTTTTTGAATTTTTTTAGTGAATTTATGATCGAATGAATAATTTATTTAAAAAATAGTTTTCGGATTTTTTTTTTTTTACTTTTTTTTTCTTTTTTTTCGCAACTTTTGAAAAATAGGGACCTAATTTATAATAAGTTTATCACTGGATGTGAGCCTAATTAAGTTTCAAAATAGGGATGTGAGCCTAATATTCACTTTAAAATATATATTGGTTAACTCTGAAGCTGTATAATATTTCATTTGGAGATATATGATAATAAAAAAAAAAATAGAATTGTTTTGAATTTAATATTATTTTATCGATGTTTTTATCGGTTTTAGAAGTAGTTTTATTCAACTACCATGAAACAAATTTTATTGGGATGCGTATAATTAATTATTGCTACAGTTCCAATTTGGAGCTAAATGGAGTTGTTTTGTCGGTAGATGAAATTTAAAGGTGAAATGGTGGATAAATTGGGATCTAAATAGTGCCATTTTGCAAACGGAGCCCGTTTCCTGTGAAATTAGTTCCATTAGGACCGAAACATCAAATTATACCATGATGTTCAGTTTCGAAATTTTTGGAGTTCGTGTGTATCAGCTCAAAGTTAGGACATTAATGCAAATAGCGGTACCGTGTGAATAAAACCTACACTAAACAAAACCCGCATGTCTAACGCAATACTAAGTAAAGCCTATATTTTAACCTGCCAACAAAATGTACAACTTGTAAAGTCTTTTCAATCCACCAATTCAAAAAACTAGATGTTCTGTTTTCATGCCCAGCTACTCTAAATAGATGCCTCCATCATACCCTTTTGATTTAAAGCCACCCTGTCACAAACGAAAGAAGAGATATACACCACATTCCTACACTGTTTAATCTACTTTCCTACCATATTTTATTTTCTTTCAGCTACGTTTTGTCGTGTGTTTTCACAACAAATAGCTATCCTGTATACCTTCTGCAACTCTAAATTTATGGAAGCCGCAGGCACAAAAGGAAAATACAAGCTAGCTGTGCACCTATTTTCAACTCTTACGCCGTACTAGATGAGAGACGTAGTTCTTATTCCCATCTCCTCTTTTGTATATACACGCACCCAGACTGTGTCTTCATCTCATTTATAGAAATCCAAACTGTGACCAAAGTTTACCTTTTCTATAAACTTAATACTTTATTTTTCCCTACAATACAAATTGCTGAGGTGCTTGTTTATTGAAAGGAGGGACGATTCTTGTACTGGTGGGTTGGAAAATTGGTATAGCGGTAGGGAAAGCTCCGGCATTTGGGGTTTCGAGCGTTGAAGTGCGCTGATCAACCATGAGAGAGGTTGTGCGAGATAGCAACAAGCAATGAAGAAACTAGACAGTAGAATATGAAAACAAAGGAGAACGTAAGGGACTTGAAATGTGAAGTTACGGTAAGGAACATGAGTAGTTTGGAATACATATATACGGTGGAGAGCATGAATAAGGGAAGAAAAGGAGTAACCATGTGAGTGTAAGTGAAGAAGAGAGGTATCCTTAGTTTTGCAATGAAGTAGATGGTGCTATTTCCATTTAGGTTAAATCATTTGAAAAGAAGAAGAAGATGCGGCAGTCAGCAAGGTGGTGCACGCAAATGGTGTGGTCCAGTCCGACTTCGGTGATGCACGGCGATGGCTTGGGACGAAGTGCGTGGGTCAGTGGGTTTATAAGTGGTGCAGTAGTAAGGGACAACATTGGTTCTTGTTTTGAACGGTAAGGTGAAAGCTGGGTGAACATCAGATGCGTTGGGAAGGTAGTGACATGAAGGGGTAGTGGAGAGTGTGTTCAAACAATATATAAACGGGAAAGAAATGATGGTGCACATGGTTGGAAAGGAGCCAGGGTAGAATGGAAATGCTGAGAAAGAGAAAAAGCAAGAACAGAGTGGAGGGGTGCGTGGTGTGCTTGACTGGGAAGAAGCGAAGCGGGTTTAGCATTTCGAACAGAGGGGGAAGATGGTGTACAGTAACGGCTTGGAAATATACGCCAAATCTTCCTTAGTAGACATAAGTTATGGGCCTAATTGTTTTACTCAAGCCTAATACATTTCATATTTTTCCTAATCCAATGTTTAAGGTGTGCCGAATCACTCATTTATGCATAACACTGAGTCATAAGTTGTCAAATCCATTTTATATACCCTTTGTATATGATTGGTGCCTAATTGTTTCGTGCCTGACCCTTAATTGAAACCACCTTATTGTTTTTTTTTTTGAATGTTCCTGATACTGTTACGTGGCCAAATAGATCATTACTAAATTTTCAGATATGTGTACAATGCAAGTGGGAAACAGTATCACATATATGTGCCAAATCAATTTACAGGGTGTCAATTAATATAAGCATACCATGGCCATTTTGTTTCGCAAGAAATAGTTTAACTTAACCCAATTTAAACAAATACATAATTAATGTTTATTAAAATTTTATTATTTAAATGAAACCACGACCTCATATGTTTTCAGAATTCGGCAGGACCGAAACCGATGGAACTGTACAGATGAACGTAACATCTTCGAGCTGGCTTAGACAGATTTAGAAGCAGCAGAAGTTTCTGGTCAAATTAAACGACTGTTTAATTTAATTGAAATCAATCCGTTTCAATGAAATAAATCAAGATGAGTTAAACTCACTCAGTTTACCCTATTTATATTTTATATAAATCGGGTTTTTATTTTGTGTGCACTGTTTACTAATGGTTTATGATTGAATGACTATTTGCATATGTGATGAATATTTTTAATATTCATGGATTAAATTAAACGTTTGTTTAATTTAATCAAATTAAATCGTTATTTTAACGATTTGATTCCAAAGGAGGTAATTTACCTTGTTGGTTACGTTTATAATAATATAAACATATTAATTAAATAATTGAATGCTTGATTGATATTATAAATTACTTGTTGGCTATTATTAGTTGAACTGTTTAATTTTGTTTATCATGATAAATAAATATATTGTCACGTTGAATTTGAAGTAACCCATTTGATGCAGGAAAGGAAAGGTTGGAGGAATCCAACCAGATTCCTAAAATATATTGTTTATTTATATGAATTGTTAATCAGTTTGATTGATTGTTGAAACCATATTCAACATTTATGTGAAGTAACTAATGAGTGATATTGGTTGAGTAATTATCGGTAGATGGCCTGTAAATGAATCATTTTATAGATATTGATTTACCGTCAAGTAAATCAAAAAAAAGAAAGTTATATAATTTGTTTTTTTATAACTAAAGATAGATTTGAAATCTATTTTATATAGATATTTTTTTAAAGTAAATTTATTGAAGGAAATAAATAATTATATTTATCTTATAATTATAAAACGAGTATATAAAGCGAGATTTGTACGTTAATGAGTTTGGTAATCAAGTGAGCAGCGATTAACGGAATGGTTAAGGGTTGGATTAATTTTTTTCAATAAACAATTAAATGAGATTATTAAATTTAATTAGCTTGTTAAATAAATCAAATAAAATTATTTAAATTAATTTTATTATTAATTTAAAAGAAATAACTGATTGGAGATGGATAACAAAGTAACCTTGTTTTGAGATGACTAAGATTTGAATATTAAAAAGTATTATTGTGAAATATTATTGAAGTTAAATATCATTTTAAATAACCTTTTAAGAAAGATTAGATATTTTATTTATAGTTGATAATGAAGTAAACTATTTGATGTAAAGTATGTTAGACAATTAAAAAGGAGTTGACCTGTAAACGAGATTTTTAAAAGTATAGTATGAATATGGATTCATAAAGTAACTTGATAGACAAGATTTGAATATATAATGGTGTTTTCAAATGAAACCAAGATGGTTTGATATATCGAGTCAAGTTTTATAAAAATAATAATATTAACTTTTAAAGTGAATAATGTTTGAAAGAGATTGAAATGGAAATGGTGATAAAGGGGAATTAGTTGAGTAAGACTTTGTTTATAATTAAAAATGATTTTTTAATAAGTATTCATGTTTATATAAGTTAGATTTTGTATTTATTTCCAAAAGGAATTATATAAAAGGAATGTTTTAAACAAGATTGATGTGAGTTGGAATCGAACGGAAACCTTAGTGAATTGAACTTGGTTATAAAAGTGAGAATCTAATGATAGAAGTCTAAGAATGAATATTTTAATTGTGAAAGGAGTTGTTTGAATCAAATTAAGAAAAAGTGGTTATTTAAAAAGGGATTCTAAATTAAATATAAGTATTGGTGAAAGTGATAGAATGAGATTTCGTTGCTAAGCTTCTATCTATTCAGAAGATAAGAATGTTGTCGTCTCAAGGTCTGAGAGGTAATAAAATACCCAACTTGTAAGGACTTCATGATTATCCAAGAATGGTATTAGTTTAGAAACAAGGGAAGTTAAAGGAGTTAAATTAATATTTCTATAAAATATATTATAAACTATAATTCGAAAAGTTGAATAAATTAATATGGGAATAAGAAGTGAAGGGGCGTACTTCAAACTTTGAAAGATTTATAAATGAATTAACAAATATTTAACAAAAAAGGCCAAGTGATGTTGTATACTGAACCAATGGATCCGCTTTATTTTTCTATGGATGATGGTTGTTTAATTTGATAGTTAAATCACCGACTATCAAAATTTGGCCAAATCGATTATTGGTATGGAAAGACTGGAATCGAATTTATATTCGAAAACCATTACGACCAGCAAATGAGTAAACGTTGGAGATATCAGAAGATGGTCGAGATGGAGAATTGAAGACCGTGGATCTTCATAAGCGGAAAGATTGTTGTTGAATTTCTCTGGCTAGCTACCAAAGGTTTTAAACTAAGATTCTATCATGGTTGAAATCGATGGATTTGCAAGGACTACTCGCGACTGATCTATAGGGTGATTCCTATGATGTGACAGGAGGGTACCTTCGGTTTGTCCAGTCCCAGGACAACTTTTATGGACGAGTGTCTAACACAGTATTTCCAAGGGATTACGTAAGTTGATTTCTTTAAACGTACGAAGCTGGTGGCAAAGAAGGGAAACTTCTTTAGCCTAACAATCTGAGTATTTTTGTGGTAATCAACTAGTGATTTCCAATGGATCTGATGATGTGGCATTCAAAGTGAATGGTGGTGTGCTATCTTGGAATGATAATTCAAACCTCAAGCCTCACAACCGGGAAATGACAAAAATCGGGCAGGCAGCATGGCTATGTGGGTCTCTCCCATTAGGGTGTATAATCACCTATCTAGAGAAAATCCATTTCATTGTTTAATCTGTTTCGATGTTGTCCCTTTTCGGAAAATGGTTGCTGATCCCAACCGTTGGTGATATACATTCGATACACTCAAGCGAAATGAGTGGTCGATCATGTGTGGGTCGGGTTGCAAGACGTTCTTGTTGAACCTAGTGTATTCCCCGCTAGAGATACACTATCGGCAGGTGGTTCCATACCTTGTCATAGTCGGAATCCAATCTCCAATAAGCGCCCGCGGTTTTAATTTTATACTATATTTGTGGAGCGTGAGATGCAAGCATTCCGCTAGATTGCTATTTATTTGTACTTATACACTATTATAATATCAGAAGATATATATGATTTCAAAAATGTTTTGGGTTATCGTAAGGTAAAAACCGTCCGTATTTATGTGTGGATTTGGTTTTATGATTATCCTTTTCTTTCAAAAAGATTTTGAACTTTAAAATCAAGTTGGATGATTCCCCTTAAAGTTAGCGAGTTTTCTCAATTTGGTTCACCAGACTGACAGGATTGTTGTAATACTCGGGTTAGACCGGGTTGTACAGGTTCAGGTTTTTGGACACTACAAAGTTTTGAAGACATACTGAAGGAGTTCAGACGTATGATTTTATCTAGTATATTCCACTTTGTAATGTATATGAGGACAGGTTGTTATAACTGCCCAGGTGTACTAATGTACTCTGATGTTGTAAGTTTTTTTTTAAGCTCTCAATAAAGATTTATTTATATATTATATTTTATTCCACCACGATGTGAGATTCTGATTCTGTGGTGTTAATTCTTCATCTTCTTCTTCTATTCTAATATTTCTTTCTTTCTTATCTCACCCTCTAACCACTTTTTAATGACTATCTGGTATTTTCGATACGGCAGTTTTGGCAAGTAATATGGGATATATATATATATTATCGAAATTCGAACATCGAATTTCTACCGGGCCGTTACAGTGGTATCGGAGCAATTGGTTTAGTTATAACCTTGGCTCTGTGGCATAACTCAGTAGAGATGGGGTTAGTAATACCCTAAATTGAGTTTGAGTATATATATGAGAGAGCGTATTTGAGGATTTTATATAAAAATGTTTTGTATTGTGTTGATTGATCGGTTCAAGTTTTGGGAAACCATATTGAACTGGGAATTGACACAATATTATTTTATAAAGAGAGTAAATGAAATAATTTTTCCCAAATTATATAAAAAGGAAATAATTTTCTATAGTATAGTAATATTGGTTGTTTGGTTGGTTTGCTTGATTTGATTGTAATTCAAATGGAATTATGAAATGAAATTAAACTAATTAGAAAATCAGTTAGTCAGTTGAATTGGATATGGAAAATGAAACTTAACCTAGTTAAGTGAATGAATTTAAGAAATGGAATTGAATAAAATAAAACTAGAATATGGAAATCGAATGGATAATAAAGGATATCAATTAGATATAAATCGGTTGATATTAACATGTGTTTAACCAAAGTGAATACAAACCGTAAGTATAATATAAATTGAGTTGATTGTGTATTGTTTGATCTATTGGATGTTAGATGGTTAAATTAAATTCAAGAACCAGTTAATAAAAGATTGAATGAATTAGAACTAAATCCCAGCATAATGAATTGGAAATAAAATCATTTATGAAACGAGACAAAATTATTTTACTCTGTATTTGTTACTGCCATTGTTAGTAAAGTTAAGTGCAGATTATAGAAGGCCGTGGGATTGATTCAGTTACATGGATTGGAAGTACAGATTGGAAGATGAAGAGCTGTTAAGATGATTTGCTTCAGAATTGAAATTGTGTTGCCCGACAAATAGGTAAACCTTAATACATATTGATTGGAGTAATTGATTTTTATACCCCTGAGTTGGGTAGCCATTTGCTTTTGGTTTTCTTTTGGAGAAGTTGAGGCCAGAAGTGACGTTTGTAGTTGTTTTGATCAAACCGTGCAGAAAATGTGCTGGCAAAATTTTCAAAAATTTTGAAGAGTTTAAATTTATTTTGATGATAATTCAAAAATAATTATTTCAAATAATTGGGTTTGGAGAGTACTTCTTTCCTTGTGATTTCGGGGACGAAATTGTTTTATGGGGGGAAGAATGTAACGTCCCATATTTTTGAATGTTAATTACGAATATTTAAATCCGTTTTAAATATTAATTTGGTAATATAAATAGATTTTATATCGAATTTTTTTTAAATGAAGTTCGAATATATATAATTTATAACATTATTAAAACGAGCTCGAAATGACGCGGTAGTTTGTAATATTGAGTGTTGAACTTTAACTGAATATACAGAATCTGATATAAGTCGGAACTCTATGAAATAAGAACCGTTTGAATCTATTTGATTATATTTTTCTAATGAAAGAGAAAATTGGAGATTTCATGTTATAGATTATTAGTTATGTCCAGTTCAAATTTTTGAATAATCGCTATGGAAATTCGTTAATAAACGATAGCGTTTATTTATCTATATATTTGGATTTCATTTTAAACTGAATTTCTGAATAATTAGTTTAAAATATATAATAGTTAATTCTAAAGTTGTACAATACTTCATTTGGAGATATACGATAATAATAATTTATTTTTATCTAAATAGAATTGTTTTGAATTTATTATTATTTTATCAATGTTTTTATCGGTTTTAGAAGTAGTTTTATTTTTAAACAACCACCATTTTCAATGAAACAAATTTTATTGGGTTGCGTATAATTAATTATTGCTAGCGTTCCAGTTTGGAGCCAAACAGAGTTGTTTTGTCAGTAGACAAAATTTAAAGGTGAAGTGGTGGATAAATTGGGATCTAAACAGCGCCATTTTTGCAAACGGAGCCCGTTTCTGATGAAATTAGTTCCAATATGACCATAATGTCAAATTATACCATGACGTCCAGTTTTGAAATTTTTGGAGTTCGTGTGTATCAGCTCAAAGTTAGGACATCGATGCAAATAGCGGTACCGCGTGAATAAAACCTACACTAAACAATGCCCGCCTGTCTAACTCAATACCTAAGTAAAGCCTATATTTTTACCTGCCAACAAAATGTACAACTTGTGAAGTCTTTTCAATCCACCAATACAAAGAACTAGACGTTCTGTTTTCATGCCCAGCTGCTCTAAACAGATGCCTCCATCGTACCCTTTTGATTTAAAACCACCCTGTCACAAACGAAAGAAGAGATATACACCACATGCCTACACTGTTTAATCTGTTTTCCTACCCTAGTTTCTTTTCTTTCAGTTACGTTCTACCATTTGTTATCACAACAAACAGCTATCCTGTATACCTCCTGCAACTCTAAATTTATAGAAGCCGCAGGCATGAAAGGAAAACACAAGCTAGCTACGCATCTATTTCCAACTCCTACGCTGTATTAGATAAGAGACGTAGTTCTTATCTTCCCATCTCCTCTTCCATATATACACGCACCCAGACGGTGTCTTCATCTCATTTTCATAAATTCAAAAAGTGACCAAAATTAAAGTTTACTTTTTCTATAAACTTAATACTTTCTTTTTCCCCACAATACAAATTGTGGAGGCGCTTGTTTATTGAAAGGAGTGATGGTGCTTGTACTGGTGGGTTGGAAAATTGGTACAACGGTAGGGGAAGCTCCAGCGTTTGGAGTTTTGGGCGTTAAAGTTCGGTGATCGGCCATGAGAGAGGTTGCGCGAGATAGGAACAAGCAGTGAAGAAATTAGACAGTAGAACATGAAAACAAAGAGAACGTAGGGGACTTGAAATGTGAAATTACGGTCAGGAATAGGAGTAGTTTGAAATAAATATATATGGTGGAGAGCATGCATGAGGGAAAAAAGGAGTAACCATGTGAGTGTAAGTGAAGAAGAGAGGTAGCCTTAGTTTTGCAATGAAGTACATGGCGTTGTTTCCATTTAGGTTAAATCATTTGTAAAAGAAGAAGAATATGCGACAGTCGGCAAGGTGGTGCATGCAAATAGTGCTTGCTTGGAATAAACAAAGCGGGTTTGGCATTTCGAACAGAGGGGGAAGACGGTGTATAGTAACTGCTTGGAAATATACGCCAAATCTTCCTTAGTAAACGTAAGTTATGTGCCTAATTGTTTTACTCAAGCCTAATACATTTTATATTTTGCCTAATCCGATGTTTAAGATGTGCCTAATCACTCATTTATGCATAACCGTGAGTCCTAAGTTGGCCAAATCCATTTTATATGTCCCATGTATATGATTAGTGCCTAATTGTTTCGTGCATGACCCTTAATTGAAGCCACCCTATTGTTTTTTTTGAATGTGCCTAGTACCGTTACAACTGGCCAAATAGATCATTACTAAATTTTCAGATATTTGTACAGTGCAAGTGGGAAACTGTATCGCATATATGTGCCAAATCAATTTACAGGGTGTCAATTGACATAAGCATAACATGGCCATTTCGTTTCACAGGAAATAGTTTAACTCAACCCAATTTAAATGGATACATAATTAATGTTAATTAAAATTATATTATTTAAATGAAACCATGACCTTATATGTTGTCAGAATTCGGCAGGACCGAAACCGATGGAACTGTACCGATGAACGTAACATCTTGAAGCTGGCTTGGACAGATTTAGAAGCAGCAGGAGTTTCTGGTTAAATTAAATGACTGTTTAATTTAATTGAAATTGAACTGTTTCAATGAAATAACTCAAGGTGGATTCAGCTCACTCAATTTACCCCATTTATATTTTATATAAATCGGGTTTTATTTTGTGTGCATTATTTGTTAGTGGTTTATGATTGAATGACTGTTTGCATATGCGATGAATATTTTTAATATTCATCGATTAAATTAAATAAATGTTTAATTTAATCAAATTAAATCGCTATTTTAACGATTGGATTCCAAAGGAGGTAACTTATCTTGTTGGTTACGTTTATAATAATATAAACATATTAATTAAATAATTGAATGCTTGATTGATGTTATAAATTGTTTGTTGGCTATTATTAGCTGAACAGTTTAATTTTGTTTATCATGATAAATAAATATATTGTCGTATTGAATTTGAAGTAACCCATTTGATGCAGGGAAGGACAGGTTGGAGGAATCCAACCGGATTCCTCAAATATATTATTTATTTATATGAACTGTTAATCAATTTGATTGATTGTTGATTGTTGAAATCAAATTAAACATTTATGCGATAGTAATCAATGAGTGATATTAGTTGAGTAATTATCATTAGATGGCCTGTAAATGAATCATTTTATAGATATTGATTTACCGTCAGGTAAATCAATAGAAAGAAAGTTATACAATTTGTTTTTTTTATAACTAACGATAGATTTGAAATCTATTTTATATAGATATATTTTTTAAAGTAAAATTATTAAAGGAAATAAATAATTATATTTATCTTATAATTATAAAATGAGTATACAAAATGAGATCTGTAAGTTAATGAGTTTGGTAAGCAAGTAAGCAGCGATTAACAGAATGATTAAGAATTGGATTAATTGTTTTCAATAAACAATTAAATGAGATTATTAAATTTAATTAGCTTGTTAAATAAATCAAATAAAATTATTTAAATTAATTTTATTATTAATTTAAAAGAAATAACTGAGTGGAGATGGTTAACGAAGTAAGCTTATTTGAGATGACCAAGATTTGATTATTAAAAACTATTATTGTGAAATATTATTGAAGTTAAATATCATTTTAAATAACCTTTTAAGAAAGATTAATTATTTTATTTATAGTTGATAATGAAGTAAACTATTTGATGTAAAGGATGTTAGACAATTAACAAGGAGTTGTCATGTAAACGAGATTTTCAAAAGTATGGTATGAATATGAATTCATAAAGTAACTCGATAGATAAGATTTGAATGTATAATGGTGTTTTCAAATGAAACCAAGGTGGTTTGATATATCGAGTCGAGTTTTTATAAAAAGAATAATATTAACTTTTAAAGTGAATAATGTCTGAAAGAGATTGAAATGGAAATGGTGATAAAGTGGAATTAGTTGAGTAAGACTTTGTTTATAATTAAAAATGATTTTTTAGTAGGTACTCATGTTTATATGAGTTAGATTTTTGATTTATTTCCGGAAAGGAATTATATAAAAGGAAAGTTTTAAACAAGACTGATGTGAGTTGGAATCGAACGGAAACCTTTGTGAATTGAACTTGGTTATAAAAGCGAAAATCTAACGATAAAGGTCTAAGGATGAATATATTATTTGTGAAAGGAGTTGTTTGAACCAAACAAAGAAAAAGTGGTTATTTAAAAAGGGATTCTAAATTAAATATAAGTGTTGGAGAAAGTGATAATGAGATTTCGTTGATAAGCTTCTATCTATTCAGAAGATAAGAATGTTCTCAAGGTCTGAGAGGTAATAAAATACCCCAACTTGTAACGACTTCATGATTATCCAAGAATGATATTAGTTTAGAAACGAGGGAAGTTGAAGGAGTTAAATTAATATTTCTGTAAAAGATATTATAAACTATAATTCGAAAAGTTGAATAAATTAATTTGGGAATAAGAAGTGAAGGGGCGTACTTCAAACGTTGAAAGATTTATAAATGAATTAACAAATATTTAACTAAAAAGGCCAAATGATGCTGTATACTGAACCAATGGACCCGCTTTATTTTTCTATGGATGATGGTTGTTTAATTTGATAGTTAAATCACCGACTATCAAAATCTGGCCAAATCGATTGTTGGTACGGAAAGATCGGGATCGAATTTATATTCGAAAACCATTCTGACCAGCAAATGCGTAAACCTTGGAGATATCAGAAGATGGTCGAGATGGAGCATTGAAGATCGTGGATCTTCATAAGCGGAAGGATTGCTGTTGAATTTCTCTGTCTAGCTACCAGTGGTTTTAAACTTTGATTCTATCGTGGTTGAGATCGATGGATTTGTAAGGACTACTCACTACTAATCTATAGGGTGATTCCTATGATGTGGTAGGAGGGTACCTTCGGTTTGTCTAGTCCCAGGATAACTTGTATGGACGAGTGTCTGACAGAGTATTTCCAAGGGATTACGTGCATTGATTTCTTCAAACGTACGAAGTTGGTGGCAAAGAAGGGAAACTTCTTTAGTCCAACAATCTGAGTATTTTTGTGGGAATCAATTAGTGATTTCCGATGGATCTGACGGTGTGGCATTCAAAGTGAATGGTGGTGTGCTATCTTGGAATGATAATTCAAACCTCAAGCCTCACAACCGGGAAATGACAAAAATCGAGCAGGCATCATGGCTATGTGGGTCTCTCCCATTAGGGTGTATAATCACCTATCTAGAGAAAATCCATTTCATTATTTAATCTATTTCAATGCTGTCCCTTTTCGGGAAATGGTTGATGAGCCCAACCGTTGGTGATATACATTAGATACACTCAAGCGAAATGAGTGGTCGGTCATGTGTGGGCCAGGTTTCAAGACGTTCTCATTGAACCCAGTGTATTCCCTTCTAGATATACACTATCGGCAGGTGGTTCCATACCTTGGCATAGTCGGAATCCAATCTCCAATAAGCACCCGCGGTTTTGATTGTATACTATATATGTGGAGTGTGAGATGCAAGCGTTCCGCTAGATTGCTATTTATTTGTATTTAGACACTATTATAATACTAGAAGATATATATGATTTCAAAAATGTTTTGGGTCATCGTAAAGTAAAAACCGTTCGTATTTATGTGTGGATTTGTTTTTATGATTATCCTTTTCTTTCAAAAAGATTTTGAACTTTAAAATCAAGTTGGATGATTCCCCTTAAACTTAGCGAGTTTTTCTCACTCTGGTTCAAAAGACTGACCCGGCGGTTGTAATACTCGGGTTAGATCGGGTTGTACTGGTTCAGGTTTTTGGACACTATGAAGTTTCGAAGACGTGCTCAAGGAGTTCAGATGTATGATTTTATCTAGTATATTCCGATGTGTAATGTATATGAGTACAGGTTGTTATAACTATCCAGGTGTATTAATGTACTTTGATGTTGTAAGTTTTATTTTAAGCTCTCAATGAAGATTTATTTCTATATTATATTTTATTCCACCGCGATGTGAGACTCTGATTTTGTTGTGTTAGTTCTTCATCTTCTTCTTCTATTCTAATATTTCTTTCTTATCTCACCCTCTAACCCTTTCTAATGACTATATGGTATTTTTGATACTGGGGTTTTGACAAGTAATTTGGGATATATATATATATATATATATATATATATATATATATATATATTGTCGAAATTCGAGCATCGAGTTTCTACCGGGTCGTTAGAACTGGCCTTACGCTTCCCCTTCATGAATTTGGTTTCGGTCTCGTACTTCCAGCTTATGTATTTGGCGTCGATTTAATTGCTTCCACCATTCTTTATGTTTGGTATCGTCTTCGTGATTCAGTCCCGTTGCTCTCAGTATTTACTTTCTGCATTTACCTTCATTCTTCGGTGTCAATACCAAGATCGCTACTTACTACATGTTAGAGTCGACAACGTGCCTTTATTGCCTTTTTTGTATTGGCACCAAGCTTTTGTTTTCCTATATTGGTGTCGATAGCATATTTATAAAGTCACTGTTCTGGTTTTGTCTTCGTCGGTACCCTCTATATCCTTGGGATCGACTCCCTATTCCAATCTTGCTATTTCAGTATCGGTTCTGTTGTTATTATTCTAAGCTTTCAATGCCTGCTCCACTTGTTATGACTACTCTTCTTGGTGTCGGCTCTACTCCTATCCTTTTCTTTTTGGTGTTGGCTCCACCGTCTCTTCACCTATACTTGATTTCGGCTTTCTTGTTTTTCAATCCCGCTTTTTGGTTACTTCGTGTTACTGGTCCCCCCCCCTAATTTGGTAATGGTTTAGCTTTCCTCAAAGCCTTTACTCCTTGATTTCAGTTTAGTTACCTCAAGCCATCTGTTTCAGTATCGTCTTCTGGTTTCCAAGCTTTTACTTCTTTCCATTAGATCAATACAAACTTTAGTGATAACAAGAAAGTACTCGCTTGCCCTTTAATATGTTAATTGCTTTGGAATCTGCATTTGCTTGGAATGTTTCAAAGCGAGTTTATGTTAACGACATGGCACAACATGATGGAGATGGTCTCTGCATTATTGGTGTAGACTGATGACATGTCCAAGCTTCGGCAGATGCATGTATTTCTTGTGTTGTTATTATTCTCACATGCTTATTTGAAATCCACAATGCATTAATTATCAATCTTTAAAACACTTTTTTTAATAGAAATATTGAACTAACAAACTGTTCCCATTGTGAAATACAAGTTTGTTGATTTTCTAACAATAGATAACACAAATATGTAAAAATCTAAATTTCAAAAAACTGTTTTAAATTCAAAATTTTGAGTTTTAAATTTCACTTGAATTTTTTATTTTACAAACTACACTGAGTATAATTATATTACTAGCATCTTAGATTCTTAGTAGTGCAAGAATTGTAGCTAAAAGCGGGACCAGTTAAATTTAGTTTTCAAATGCAGTTTAAACTGCATTTCAAAAGTGGTCTGCTATGACACCCAAAAAAAAGCACCCGAAACTCCCGAATGGTGAACACCCGACTCGATTTCAAGAGGGGAAAAATATTTATGTGGCTGGGATGATTTCAGGTATAATTTCGATTGTTTATTTTTGGTAGAGTAGCATTTCTGATTTTGAATCAACAAAAAAACTGAATTTTGATACGCCATTAGAATTTAATTTTTAATTGTGTTTCTATAATGCAATTAAAGACTACACTTAAAGATGCAGTTTTTAAATTTTGTTACTAAAATCTAGTTAAAATGTACATTTTAGTTGTGTCATTTTTAATTCTATTTCTAAATGTCAGTTAAAATTTACACCATTCAAATATGATTTTCAACTACACTACAAAAATGCAGTTAAAAATGCATTTTAATACACTTAAAATACAAGTTTTAATTGCATTTTTGTAATACGGTTAAATGCACTTTTAAAGATCAAAATTTTAACTGCATGCTAAGACACAATCAAAAATTGAAATGTAAAATTAGTTTTTCTTTTCTTTTCTTTTATATATGAACAATGAATGTCTTTGAAGAGTTTATTGAATTTGTAATTTAATGATGAAAACAATTATCTAATCTAATTAATCTACAAAAAGCTATTGCATGAGGAAAATAAACGAGTTGATGAATACTGATGATTATCGGATGTAATGTTAAAGAAGTTGGAACCTAAGTTATATATTCAGACACCTAGTTTACGATTTAATTGTGAAGTCGAAATCAGAGATTAATATTTTAAACATGTTTGTTCACATCATCCTTAATTCCTCAATCCCAATCCTCTGCACTTTATAGCTCCATCCAATCCGCACCTTTATACATAACTAATTAATTAACTTGATTGGTGAATTCGATAGAATGAAATGCTCAGATTGCAGGGAACAAAACATATCTATTAAATAATAGTAAAGCAAAATAACTTCTACCTCTCTTATTAATTGCAGAAGCACTTTCTACTCTCCCTTATTCTCTTTAGATGTTTTAGTTTTATCTTTTTTTTAGTGCGGTGCTAAGGGCACCCCAATATGTTCTTCCTAATACCGCAATTAAAAAAATAAAACTCATTAAATTTTGTATGCTTCCTAATACCACATCATCTTTCCATTATAATCTCTCACTCAATCATTTTTTGTTGAACAAATCACGTACTAAGCTAATCCAAAAAATACTCTAATCTTTCGTAATCGTTGTCTTCTTCGCAACTCTCGCGGCAAAATTCAAATTTGTACGGTAATCTCTCAATTTTTTGGCGATCTGAAAACTCTAATCTCTCACTTCCTTTTCTAGTTTTCTTAATTCAAACCTTATTCATGGCTATTGTATATTCCTCGGCATTGCGGCGTCAGATTCGTTGATCAATTATAGAACTAGGGTTTAGCTCGTTGATCGGTTTTAGAAATGAGGACGAACGAATATCGAACAAAATAAAAATATGGTAAAACAGTGTGATAGCCCCTACTTTTTAAGTGCGTGGTATTAAGAAGAGTGTAGTACTAATTCTTATGGTATTTTTTATTTGCGGTATTAGGAAGAACATATTATGGTGCCCTTAGCACCACACATTTTTTTTTATAACTTATCACTTTATAGTTGTTTTACTAATTAAGCTTCTCATTGTTGATTAACATTTAAATGCATACATTTAAAAATTTTCACAAATGACTTTCTAATTCTCTGGTAATATTTTAAATTTAAGTCTATATATATAGATTAATTACATAATTCAGAATTTATATCATTTGATAAACTTGGTTAACTAATATCAATATATCACATGCATCCAAAAATATGACAATTTCGATAATATATCATGTCCACATCAACAAACCAATAAAAATATTTTTTGGGATTAAAAGATATGTAAATCACATTGCATAAATTATATACATTAACAATAATTGCATATTTATTGTATAATTCATTTATCCTAATCAAATTATCATGCGCTGCAATGAGTATGTTCGGTTTTAAATACCTATTATTTTTAGAATTTCCACGATTACTTGCAAACTTTTCTCGGTTCTTTCAAAATATAACTTTGTTCATGACTATATATTTAAATAAATATGTATTTTTTTAGTTTAAATTATTCAGATTCAAATATAAATTTAGTTAATTAATATTCATCTAATAAATCCTAAAATAAGCAAATTTAAGTATGAAGTGAGCAAAGATAATAAAACTACTAATTTTATTCATGCATAAATATACATAAATCGCACAGTAATATGTATACATAAATAATACTTTATAATTCATTATCTCAGATAATATATATATCATACAATACATTACAAATTTTTTTTTTTTTTTTTTTTACAATTTTTATAAGATAAATTTACATTTTACAACATTGCAATGTGGAATGTGGGTTACAATGATAAAATCAGGTTATGTAGGCGTTCTCGTTTTCAAAACCATATTAAAGCATACTCAACCCATAACTTAACTAAGTGCTACAAAATATCCTTTTGCAAATACCAAAGTTGTAAACACGATTCTCCTACGTCTACATGAAACTTACGACTAGTTGCAAAGTTAAAATGGTTTAATAATTGAAATGAGAAAATGGATAAAAGTCCATGTGTAAATAAAATAAATATAAGATGTTTTTCTCAACTACAATCACATACATAGGTATTCCCGTACTTTCTAACAACCACTTGCTTACATTTAATTAAGTTGATAATTAATTTATATATTTAAGTATATTCAGTTGTGTAATATTCATTAATTCGCTTATAAATCCTTAAAAATATATAAACAACAGTAATGTAATTTTCATACCTAATGTTTTTTAATTGAATAGGTGTACTCCCTTAAAACATTGAGCGGTAATATTCTACTGTTTTATTATTATCTGATATTTATTGACATATTAATAACTAATAAACAGTTGATTGATTACAGTGAATTTAACAATACATAAAACATTAAAATTTTATTGCAAATTTGAAAAAGATAAAACATAAATATTTTATTCATGATTCTAGCTCAATTAACATTCATATTAATTTGACTTATTTTAGCTGTCAAGTAGATTAATCTAATTCACCAAAAATCGTATAAAATAATATGCAGTAACAACTTCGCTAAAAAACATCACCAATGATATTCGTATAAAACTTTTTAAAATATTATGTTTGCCTGCAGAAGCATACGTACTCATGATTAATTCATATACTGAAAAAGAAAAGTTAAAATAATTTATAAATTTAGCATACCATTACATTTACCGTTAACAATAATAAACTCACCATTACCATATGGATAGCATTGGCGTAGTATTAGTTATCCGTGTATTGGTTACTGTCTTACTAACATGACAAATGTTAAATTTACCATAACAAAACCACGATAGTTTTAAAAAAATAAAAGACAAAACACATTCAGCAAAATATGGTGTAACGGCTAACTTTGGTACTACATACTAACAATGGAATCTGGTAGGAGGTCCGAAGAAAATGGTACGATTTTCAGCTCAAAATGCTTGAAACTTCCTCTAGACTCATATAAAAAGCAACTCAAATAAAAAGTAAAACGTTTATTGAAAGATAAAAGTACATATGACTCCGACTGAAATACCTGATTTCTACGTTGACCCAGATTTAAACCGAGATTTCAATACCCTAGGTAACATAAAAGAATAAACGAAATATCAAGGAATCTGATGTTTTATCTCGTTGAACCGCAAAAGCAAGACTGCAGGTAAGGTTGACAATATCTAAAGCTATGCATCAAGCAGTGGATTTAATAAAAAGTTAACATGTTCCCAAATGTCATCAAAAAAAATTAACTTAATAATACAGTAACAGTAATTATCAACGAGACTCACAACCACTGCATACTGATTTTTCACAGCAGTTAGTATCTAGCTTGGGTGAGCAATTTTCTCTCAACGGTAAAAATTACACAGCACGAGGTGCAAACGCCTCTTCTACAAAATTTTGATAAACAATGGAATCATGCATGATAAATCCCTGCTGCTTTTTTGCAGTTATTGGATGGAAATGCAAAGAATCATGCCGAGAGCAAATCAAATATCTGCAAGAAAAACAAACGAGGAATATGTTTATGTACCATAATAAGGTTAATTGCACTTCACTAGTGTAATAGCCTGAATATTTACTGAAAACGACAGTTTTTCCCCTAAATTGTATGAATTGAGCATAACTTCATACAAAATAAACATAGGCGACCAAATATCATATTTGAGTCAGTTCAAATGAATGAGGAAATGTTGTGTATACTATAAATAACTTGTACAAAATAAGAGGAGCAAGTATATACAACTGACAAATGCAGTCACAATTCACTGACCTGGCATTTCATTTATACCATCATATCTACCGTATGATCTTCCATCTCCTGAGATGCATCAAGGAAGTAGATTCAAAGGAAAAGCCCAAATCAGCTCTTTGATTCGCCATTGACTAATTTTGCTTCATCTTCAGCAGCAGCAGGAGTTTTCTTCCGTACCACAGGTCTCTTCACAACCTTGTCTGTATTTTTGTCGGAGAAGACGTCTTGAGATGACGGACTTTTGTTAGAATTAACTGAGATTCTTTTGAAAGGAATTCTGTCTGATGTGGGATTTGCTTTTGGAGGTGTATTTTCCTTCGATGAGCTGCTGGTTTGGGTTTTGGGGTTATCATCTGCATCTGGTAGCAATGCACGATGGCTTAATCGTAACTGGCCCTTTTCGTTTACCTGCATAGTTACATAATTTATGTGGATAACAACAATTAAAAAGTTGAAAGCATTATGCTTTTTGATGACCAACTTTCAAAAAACTGACCTCAATGAGTTTCACGTCTATACGGTCTCCAATATTGACGGCCTACAGATGAAATATACATTTAATGATAAGCAAGGAATAATTGAGATAGCATTGAATCATAATAGTATAATTGAACTTACATCTTCAGGCTTGGCCAACCAGTTTGAACTCAGCTCACTGATATGGCAAAGTCCCTGACAATAGAAAAAATATTGACCAATGTTTGATTTTGCATATGTAAAAAAGTCTGAAATGTTTACATGTAACTGGTGGAATAATAAAAAATGCTTTTCACTCCTAAAAGAGGACTGCTATGAATAAGAATCTGACAGGGGTTGAGAACTAAGGTAAAACCCATCTAACCAAGCCTGAAAATCTTGGCTGTTAATTAAGACATAATAGCACTGGCACATATTCTAGTTGAACAGTTGAAAACATAAACATACTAACTAAAGGATTAAAATAATAACAAGAGAAAGACGATGCATTTGTTGTGACGAAGGCCTAAAAGCTGGCATTGGAATTAAGCATAGTGCTTATAATACAATAGATGCTTCTTAACAGCATATATCAAATTTGAAGTAATGCTGCCATTTCTTATCCTTAAAAAAATCAATGTCTATGCATAAACAATGCAGATTTTGATATTTAGCAACAGGTCATTCATATCTTTGTCAATTTCAAGATATATAACATTATTCCTACACAAGTTAATGAAATATTAATCACTCATGAACATAACATTTCAAACATCTGAAAGGGTAAAGCTTTCACATGAAGTACAACAAGCATGTAGCAAAAACAAGGTTATAAACGTCGCTAGGTGGATGCTAGGTGGTAAGCATGGATTGATCATTAATTGCTAAGGTGGGAATTAATTGAGGATTAATCGAAACTAGGCGCTTTTGACCAACTCGTGCATTTTAGATCAAATTTAAGTATTTTGTTTAGTATCAACTTACCCACAATGATATATCATGGATTTTGTTGGATACTGGCGCAACCATTGAGACAAATTTGTTAGAAACAAACAATTTGATGCTTACAAAAGGCATCAAGCCTAAATTGGTGCATGGACGATGCCTGTAAATATGTTTATACGCGTATACAATGTAGTAAGTATCAACTAGGCGGATTAGTCAAAAATCAAGAAGGTAAGGCTAGTGTAACATCCAGGCAGAACCTAGACAGAGGCCTAGAAGGATTTTTATAATACTAAGCAAAAATATAGAAGTGAATCAGAAGTGATACATAACAGGAGAACAATTTCAGTAGAAAAACATTTCATCCAAATGGTGAGCATATTAGAGTAAGGTATACCTCACGTCCAGGTGTAATCTCAACGAAAACTCCATAAGGCGCTATCGATTTAATCTCACAGTTCCTGACAATGTTTGGAAAACACAATAGCTCGAAATTAAACCCGATCAACTTCAATATCATAGAGGAAACATGACATAATTATGCTCAACTTCCCCATACAGACAAAATATATTCCTATTTGGCTTCACGTACAAAGTGATGAAGTTTCATTATCTGATGAAATTAGTGTAGAACGCAGCTGAACATTTGAGTTAATATAGCTTGCACTAATCTAACGGACTCTTGCTCGGTTTTTTCCAGATCCACAAATGGATGATGAAACCAAACACCTAACCCTAAGAGCACTATGATATACAAGGCAGTCCTTGAATTAAGGATCTTAAAATAAGTCCAAAGTTAAATTGAATTATGATTATCTCAACAAGAAAGTTGAATAAGGTCAAAATGAAAATGCTAATCTAGTCCAGCACCACTAACCAACTGGTTAGGCACTCAAACTTTGGTCCAAGATCACAGTTTTGAATCATGCATGATTCGAACAATCGGATATCTGTTGACTTGTAGTATGTTATATACAACCTATGTAGTATGTACTACCACATAAGTACCCAATTTCAAGAAAATGCTAACCTGTAAATGTCACCAACCGAAGGAACCATTGTAAGATTGGTTATAATTGCCTTTGACTTCTCCAAACTAGTCAGGTCTCTTGCAGTGATTTTCACCTGCAAAATAAAACATACCATGTTAACAAATCTTTACGAATACAAATGAACAGGAAACATGGACTCTTACTATTCCATCATCTCCTGTGTCAATAGCCTCTACTCCACTCTCTTCAATGATGCTTTTGATCTTCTTTCCACCAGAGCCAATAATTAAATTTACCTTGTCTGCTTTAACCTGAATGTACCAATGGAATGCATTTTATAAAGAACCAACAAGCCTAATAATTATTAATTCAACCAAATTATATGCACAATAGCGAGACTACGAACCTTCATAATATGAATTAATGGAGCATATTTAGATAGTTGTCTTGAAGGTGGTGGTGAGCTTTTTGACATTTCAGCTTAATTTAGGAACATAAAAAGTTAGTACAGCAGAAATCAATTAACTGCTGGCGAGAATCACAAATTTCAAAACTGGTAAAAGAGGTAGACATATATTCAAATATGAGGATATCGTTCCAAAGACCAAACTACATTCTTGTAGTAATGTGCTAAACAATACTATAAACATTGCTTGTCATCATCGATACGCAGAGTAGTTCATAACTCCCAACTAGGTGGGTCAAAAGTGGAGAATCATTTGGACATACTCCTGTAATTGGTGTACTGGCATTGTATGTTTGAACACGATCAACAACAAAAATTAAACCATCGTATCTCTTGTGTAATTTTTAACATGGAATGTCAGGAATAATTCTTTTTCTGTCTTTCCCTAGTTATTTTCTGTTGTATGCTAAATGAGAATGTAAACATGGAAATAGTAGCACACCCACGAAAGATGGGCAAAAAAGAATGCATCTTTGACATATAGCCATTCCGACGAAAAAAGAAAATCAAAGCGATTGTTGGGACAACTTGAATAAAGCAAACAAGAACAAACGATATAGCAAACATGGAAGGAGATGGTTAAAGAGGATGCAACAGTCACAAACTTAATCGCGAAACAAAGATAGATTTTCAATCCAACACTAAGTTAGGACATGGGCTGCCCTATACACATTATTTTGGAATTGGGACGCAGAAGTTATAACCATCTCCTGACATAGAAAAATATTAAGAAAATCACATTCACAGACAGAGCATATGTTCATATGGCATTCCTGTATTTCTAAAAGTGGGCCTCGTCAAGGTCACTACCACATACAAATTAATGGGAAATAGGAGTTGTCTATTAGATAGTTTTGGCTTCAGGGTAATATTGCAATCATGAAAAATCCAGTTCTCTACAATAGACAAAGGGATCAGTGCAACATTTTTCAAAGAGAGAACCTACGAAACAATAACTTTTGTTGAAGATTGGACCTAAGAAACAATAATATTCACTTATTTGCTCATAAATAGCTGGTTAAACATCACATATAAGCATGTCATATATGCAATGTCGAAAATTACCCCATCATAGGCTAAATTTATAGAAAGCTCTAAAGAAAAAGTGATACAATCTTCAAGCTTCAGATATTTAACGTGAGAGTGTATTCATTAATGAAACTATGTGATACTGTGGATGGGCGACCACCAATCCCAACACACACAAAAAATTATTTAGTTCTACAAAACTACTGTGAATTAACACTTTGTTATGTTATCTGTTTTCATTGTAAGACATGTTCGATTTACATCAAATTTGTAGAAAAAGACGTAAATTATTAATATAAATACTTAATCTGCTTTCAACAAGTTGTAATGTTCAATATACTTTATCTTTCATGTGTAAGTATTTCTTATCCTACATCATTAGGGTCAAAAAATATCTTATGACTTGTTCAATATATTAATGGTTTTGCCTTCCACATGTGCTCGAAGGCCAACCTGATATCTATAGCATTTTCTCTAAATAAAATATTTGCACCTTATTTTAATTTATTGTACACTTCTTTTCGAATGTGTTAGTGTTACCTTCAAAAGAATAAAAGAGCAAAACATAAATTAAAGATGTAATATAAGAATTATTTATCTTATCACAAAATAGATTTCTTGTTTTTCCAGTGACTGCATTACTACATGTACAATAAATGCCTTGTGAAGCATGTGCACTTCACAGAATTTCAGTAACTGATGTAGAAAATTGTGCTATCATATTTGCAGATAACGTATAGCTCCTAACACTTTGGTTTATATGGTTTTCAGATAATAGGTTACATACGAGTTTATTGGTGTTGATTGATTATTTTCATCAGGACAAAACATTTCATATGTTCACAAGAAGCTATTACATAATGGAAGATAGGCTTATTAGCATAGGATAATTCTGCATTGCATATTCATATTCAGTTAGTGCAGCAGGAATCACCATTACGATGTTATTTGTCACTGATAACAGGTGTAAAAGCGCATATGACTTGGGTTACAGAATAAAAGCTAAATCATACACAGAACATGCTTCCGTCCATCTTTAGCTTGCAAAAGTGCTTGTTTCATAACTGGTAAAGTGATTCCTGCAATCTGATAGCAGATAATATGTTTTAACACATATTAAAGTATGCAAAGACAAATTAAAAGCATAAGATGTAAACTAATCACACAATACATAATATCACCTTTATGTCCATCTGAAAAGCAGTGATACCATTCTCATCACCAGCAACCTACGATCAGCAGTTGTATTTCTTCTAAATTATTATCAAATTTTCCAAACAATGTATCTTTTTATTTTCCACTTTGATCTAAAAAGGAAGAGAAGAAGAAAACCTATTATCGAAAAATGCAACTCCTAACCTTAAAATCCATATCGCCTGATGCATCTTCTGAACCAGTAATATCTGAAAGAATGAGCGGAGTTCCATCTCCTCCAAATTCTTTTGTATCCAAAACCATGCCCATTGCAATGCCAGCAACAGAGCGCTTCAATGGAACTCCAGCATCTAAAAGAGCTAAGCAACCTCCACAAACAGATGCCATGCTGCCAAACAAATATATTGAGTTCGTTCTCAAAGGTGGATGAATATGTAAAGGATAAAACTGGCTACACAGATATGAATGTCCACGCATAAACTTATTTTATTTGACGTAAGTGTGTTTCAAATCAGAGTTATTTCACATGTTCATGCTAGTTCTTATCATAATTTTTTTGTGAGTTGAAGTGTTAAGATGATACATGACAGCTTACTTTTGAATGGGTGAAAAGAACATATCATGGCTATGCCCTATTCCTCTACAACACATTTAGTAACATTAACTAACCTGGATGAGCCGTTGCTTTCAGTAATAGTACTCTCGACACGAACGGTGTATGGAAAATCTCTTTCAGAAGGCAAAACTGGCTCTAATGCTCTCTCAGCAAGCATTCCATGACCTATCTCTCTTCTGTTAGGAGCTCCTATGCGACCTACTTCACCAACACAAGATGGTGGAAATGTGTACTGCAATAGAAAAATAGAGAACAAATGTATTACTTGCCTCAATATTTACGAAATATTGGACAAAAATTATAATGCTAAGATCAGACTTCATTGAAATATTGTAGGATTGGTATATTACTGAGCTCTGAATATTTTTGGTCTAAAAGCACAAAAATTGTACTAGCATTTCAGATCAATGGTTCACAAATCACAAAATTGAAATATAACTATTAACTACATAATACTAATAGCTTTCGTGTATCCAGTTAATTATATTTTAAATTCCACAGCACGGTCTAATTTTAAAATCAAGTATTTAATCTCATATCTGCAAAACAATCGGCCAAGGAAAGACATGCGATATATC
Source organism: Allium sativum (assembly GCA_030737875.1). Taxonomy (NCBI): domain Eukaryota; kingdom Viridiplantae; phylum Streptophyta; class Magnoliopsida; order Asparagales; family Amaryllidaceae; genus Allium; species Allium sativum. The sequence goes on along the minus strand of CM060920.1, from coordinate 748,100,050 downwards.
AACCATTTTTACTCAATAACATCCAATATTACAACTTACTGCACTGTTTCAGGAATCGAAAATTAGGTACTGTATCTTTGTCTTCAAGCTATCATACCTTCAATCGGGCGAAAGACAATCATAGATCACATTATGATATTATTATCAATAAAAAGCATCTTTGATGAATGTTTTATAAGACTTGTTTTGTTACATGTTATACGTTACATGCTCCCTCACAAACTTAGCATGAGATAAAACAGAGAAAAGAAAAGAAAAAAAATGGTTTTGCCAAGATAAACATCTGCAGATGCACAGCCGAACAGTTTTATCTTCTGTATACCTTTATGTACCGCTTTTTTGTGCATGTGTGATTATTTATGTGTATTTTATCTGACGTATTCATGAATGAGATAATGCTACGTCGGTTTATAACAACCCTTATAAACGTAACTAAGGAGAGGTAAATTGCAGACATTTACAAATAAACAGTCATATTCTTAGATTATAATTGCAACGTGAAGGATAGAAGGAATGCACAATCTAGACTAAATACAAGTTTTGATGCATATTTCAGATATGTACTAGCTGATCAACAAAATATTCTAGTCATGAGCATTGATTAAATATTGGATATACATATTCGGTGTTTAGAACAAAACCAAATGATAAGACACAAATTTAAATATTAATCAAATTACATGCCAGCAACATAGGTATGCATGTATATATGAGTGTGTGTAAACATACATACATATATAATGATTCAAAAGCGTAATTGAGCTGTAACAGCTAACACGAATTCTATTAATTCTGCGGGTGCACGAAGTGAGTTTCCTTCAACCATGTATTATATGCTATGTGCTTTTTACATACATGTAAAACCTAAACTTGGGTTTTGTGCGTTGAGGTTGGGGGGGGGGGGGGGGGGGATTACCTGAAGATAAAATCTCTTTAGTTCATCGGTATCAACAAGATTGTCAATCCTTTGTGCCATTTGTCTGTCCCCAAGAGTGACAACAGCAAGTGACTGCATTGTTTTTTCAGATATAAAAAAAATCAGAGACAACAAGCACAGTGGTTTACTGTAGTGTTTTTTCAAATTAAAAAAAAAAAACTAATACAGACAGAACACATTTGTTCAAACTATCAGGTTCTGAATAAATTTGCTCAACACAGAAAATCTTGATCTTAGATGAACTCAATGTATTTTTTTGGCTATATATAACAATGGATAAAAGCATAAAGGCACAAGCCAGGGGGACGGAAGCAAATAGAACAGCATGAAAATACCCTCTCTGTACCCCCACCTAAGCTATCTGAACAAATTTAATCCATTTTCCGCAGCAAACAGAAGGATCTAATTATGAATGATTGTGCATGCTGTTTTGCCCGCAGGCATGAATGCACATAAGGGCAGGGGCAAATAGATTGAATATTTAATGCTTTGTCAATGATAATTACACAACATGGTATATCCTAAAAAGTAAACAATAATATACGAGACTAGCTTTAAGGAAATTCATTCAACCTTTGTGTGTTTCAAATAAGATATGACCACCTTATGATTCAACAGTGTAACCATTAGTAGATTTATATAATGATGATGATGTTAGGATTGTCTCGCATGTTGTTAAGGAGGAAGGGCGATTTGGCCACCGCTACATAACAGATGATAATTTGTATAACTAAAGAAATTTGAAAAACACGGACGGAAAAAAAAAAAAAGCAAGGTCTTATTGTACTAGACATTACCTCACCTGTGTTTCTCCACGAGTGAAAAGTACACTTCCATGAGCTCTAGGAAGGAACCCACATTGAGATCTTATAGGACGGATCTCAAAAGGACTACGCCCATCACTTCGCTTACCATCCTATGTTTATTTGAAAGAAAAAAGAAAAACCAACTGTCAGAAGAGCATTAAATGGCTAACATATTACAGCGTGAAACCAATATATTTTCAGCATCAGTATAATTAAGCAGTCATGTCCACTGGTTGTAATTAGGCAGGGTTCAACAAACGAATATTTTATGAAATATGGTCTCTTGTCAGTAAAATGAACAACAGACACTCAATATCTATATAATAATATTGCTGGATAGACAAAGAAGGGTATAGACTTATCACACAGCATGATAAAGAAAGGTCCGGATTTGGTCAACTATGCAAGGAAAATGCACTATGCAGTCAGTTTAGAAACGTGCGACATGCTCCACTCTCCACTCATTTTATTCCCCTATTTTTTTTAATATGATTTCCAGTTTGCCTCACTGCTGATCCCCATCCGCTTATGCAATTTCCATTCTTCCTCACCGTCGATCCCCAATTGCGCTGACTTTGTTTTCTATTTGATGTCAGTGTTATGTCATGGTATGCTTCCTTGTCCCTCTATCATTATCGGTTACTTGAATCCAATGTGATCTCAATTTCCATTAGCCTTATTTCTTCCCCTGCGATTTCATGTTTTGCTGCTACTTATGCTTTACCACTTGATTCTCTAAGTATGGTTTGATTCCAGACGTTCTCAAACCATAGTTATGTTTCTCTTCCCAATCAATTAAAAGAAATTAAATAAATCATTGGGTTAGTTTGTATCCTTTACATATATGAATACGCAAATACACTTATCTTTATAAATGTGCAGCAATGTTCGGATTGTCATTGAATTTACCTATACTTTACATGGTTGCTGCATAGCCTAAATGTTTAGACGCTCATCTACATTTCAAACCAACTTTCATATGAAAAATATCATATGCATTTGGTTCTGCAATATTGCTACTCTTAAAAGGTATATAGCAATAATTTGGATGGAAAGCTCTTGGACTGATGATGCACAGACCTTCATGAAAAGAAAATTCATGTATAAAGTTTGCTGGTAAGATTGTGAAAATTTTCAACTGTAATTGATACATGTTAGCCTTATAGTTATAGAGATTCATGTTTCAGATTGCAGGAGCAGGTTAACAATAAAAGCCTAAGCATTTTATGTGTGTTTAAAATTCTGAATGAGGCGTTTATGTGCTTCAGTTTCAATTGTTTAGTTGCATTTGGTCCTTTTTTCACCTTATTCTTTGACCACAAATAAGTAACTATATAACTAACTGTATTTATGTTTATTGCATTTGGTCCTGTTTCTGTACTGTACATGCCGATTTAAATTTAAGACATCAGGATATTTGAAGTTTTTTCTATTAACTTTTAACATTGTGGTCTTAATGACATTTGGTCTGTACCATACTGACTGGAGTTTGTGGTCTTAATGACATTTGGTCTGTACATAATTTGCTAGAGAGTAAACCTCCTTTTTTCCTTAATTTGGCCACTTATGCAACTGGATAATGATTTTTTTTATTAAAAGATATTTCCTTGTATTTTCTTCCGACTTAATTTAAAGGTTAAAATTTGATATAAAATTTGACGCTTATTACAAAATTGAGTTAAGCATATTTCGCTTACTGTTAATGATTCCCATTCATGTCAAGGCTTTAAATATTATGCAGCACTAATTACTATTTATGTTACCATTTAATGGGCTTAATCATGGGAATAATCTTAATTTCTTCTCATCTTTGCTTTTGAAGTTTATTGGTTTAGATTACATTTTGCTGCTTCTAAAACAGCTGGCTGGACATTTATTAGATATATGCATGCAAAAGATATTGAATTGATTTTTTTTAATTGATTCACTTCTGTTCTTTCTCTATTATTTTGTTATGTTTTCCAGTTTCAAATAATTAATTTATCACTATAATTTGTCTTCCATCTAATTCAATAATTAGCAATTGACCAAAAAAAACCATCTACTCCAGTTTTTAATACTCTGTAGTTCAAAGATGTAGAGGGCTCATATTTGGATCTCAAGAAGCCTAGAATATCTGCAACAGCTATAGCTACATCTATCAAATAATATATACTTCCTATTGTTAAATTAAAACCCACTGATCACTTCCACTGCAGCTGTTACCACATATAATGACTTTTTAACTATTTAAGTTGTCGTTCCAGGTTTCTATATAATACTTTACTTGAGTTTACCAACTAAACTACATTTTTTTTTCATCAACTCCGCTGTAAATCAATAGACTTTTGGCTATACAAAGTTTTTAATTCTATCATATCAATCACCACAATCTCATGTGGGTTGTAGCATTAAATATGAAATGAATAATTAACTACTAAATGAAACCAACAAAGGCTAGACTATTGCTGCACTTGGTTTCTTCATTGGCAACTAACAGGCTTTCAAGTTTCAACCATATATATATGTACACATAGACAGATTTGTTAAAGTGATCATTTGAATATATTTCAGTACCTCCTCTTTTTTAACCAGCGTACACATCAACATGTTTTCAATACTTGCAAACCATTCATTTAAGGCTACAGTATCCACCAACTTCTATGCTTTAAGATGTATATACTCATGTGAAAGAGGTCACATTCATTTGCTGCTTTTGAAGCGAGGGCACAAAAGTGGACAATGATGGTCATATGAATTAATAAATGCAATTATATGCATTGCATAAGCTATGTGTGTGCTTGGTAATGTAAATCTATATGTCAACATGGTACGAGCCTTTTAAAGTATAGTCAACTGAAACTGTAATTGTTGACTCATGCATTTTATAGTAGTTAATATTATTTTTCCACGCTTTTTTCAACATAGGGTTAGGTCAATATTAACATGAAGCATATTGCCTTTTTTTCAAACATCTTACAGTAATAGATATAGATTTACTAATGGATGCATACAATAAATTTGGCCAAATTAAACTTAAATGAAGCGCAAAGCCCATAGCATGGCTTGATTACTAATGTGTTTGGTTGAAAAACGTAGGAAAATTTATGTTAAATTGGAGTATAAGTTTTGGATAGCCAGCTACCTAAGTCATTGATTGCTAATGTTGTGAAGCAGAGTTTTATACTGTAGCATGCTTTGACAAAAATGGAAAAGAATTGCAAAAAAAAGTAAATTGGACGTATTTTTAGATGCACTGGCATTTAATATTGGAGCACATGCAGTAATAGATAAAACTACTAATGGAGTGGAGTCTATATTGAAGCATGTACACTTAGTACTATATTCGAGCACTATCTAAAGAGCGTTCCACATATGGCTGACGAGCATCACCTTGATGATCCCCATATAAAAATGAATTTTCTATGTTAGGTCTGTTTGTTGTTCCGTGTGATATTATTTAAGAATAGCGCTTTTTTATGCTTGATGTTGGTGCATGCTGTATGCATTTTGGTATTACAAAAATTCTTACCAACCATGTTGTGAATAACTTTAATACCGATTAAATTGTACTTTCCCAACATCATATATTGTAAATTATGTCAAGCCAAACCTGAACCGTGCCATCGGGCTACATACTAGCAAAACAACATTTTTCATATATATATATATATATATATATATATATATATATATATATATATATATATAACACTCAGATAATTTCACCAATACCTTTCGAGAAACAGAAATTCAAAAGCTTGACCCATGCGACAGAGACGGTCAAGTTGGATGTAATATCTTTGTTATTTGCGCATGTGGATGTTTAAAATTATATAGTTTCAGTCAAAAGTTCTACATGGTTCCGTTTCGAGTTTCACCTGGTACTTCTGAAAAGTATACAGCTGCACGCGATACTTTTGAAAGTTCAAAGTAACAATTATGTTTAATAGTTCAGAAAATTTTCCTCCGAATGATGGTATTATTTTACAAAGAAACGTTATGTTCTTAATTTCGTTAACAATATAATAAATAGCTAGTTTAGATGGTTAAACTAAAAAGTAATTCAAAGAAACAAAAAGTACAGAGGAAATGCTGTGCTAAATACATATTGTTTGAATTTCTATAATATCACTATTTCTGAGGTTGCATAACTTATGCATTAATCGTGCTTATATATAAACTCATTATAGACGCTACAAATTTTATTTTCAACAGATTCTGTCTATAATTAATAACAATTTCCATGAAGTGTAATTTTTACACGTTTAATTTCAGTTTTTACCAACAAAAACTATCGGTTACTTTCAAACAAATGACAAATGAACCATGTTAAGCAAAGTTTAAGAAATTTGCACTATAAATCCATTAAATATGCACTTACTTTGTGTAGTGTATATTATCTATGTTTTTATTTTTGCATCTGCAATTAATATTATAAAGTGCAAACCGCTTGCACTACTATTTTTTGAGCTTATTTTGTGGAATGCATAACATTCACAATTTATTTCTGGAGTTTATATATAAGTTATAAAACGCACAATCTTTAAAATTGTAATTTCCAAGTGCATGCATTTTGTCTTGCATTGTCCTATATAATACTATATAAAGGGCACACTTCTTGCACATGCACAATATATAAATAGTTCTGTACAGTGTGTACTCTTCATACATCTATTTCAATGTATAAGTAGCTCTCAATTTTTAAATTTATGGTGATAATTTTATAATTATTCATCCTTTAAAATATAAGAGCCTCTTGAGTATAACCATCGAGTCATGTATGCAGCATGTCATTGTGCAATTATAGACTCAACTAAATTCACCTTACATAAATTTATTCTAATACTGATGGCAAATGACAAAAGCTTAGTAGAGCTATCAATGAATACCTCCAAAAATTTGAAAATATGTCCACATTCACATCCGAAGATTGAGGAAAAAAAATCATACTTGAAAAGATAAAGGAAGTGGGTATTGCGATATAAAAAGAAACACAATATCCAATATAATATGTTTTTGATCATTGGATCTCATTGTGTTTACACAAGCGGTTGAATTCAGTGGAAAATCTAATGGTTCAAACATACCATGCCACAGATTGTAACAACAGCTTGTGTCCCAATAAATTTCCCAAAGATAAAACTGATATGGTTATTACGAAATATTCAACTTGTTTTTATCAAAGTAATCATGTATATCATGAGTATTTCAGTAAAACGGATGTTTGAGGATTATACCATCTAATTGTATTTTAAGCACCATTTGCCGCTAAGTATAATTTTGTATCAAATTGTTTTTTGTACTTTTTAAGAGTTGGCATTGAAACGGTTGTGTATTAAATCATATTTGTCTATCTATTTTCTATGTTTATGACTGATTAGATAATAGACGAAAATCACATATCCATCTGATCCTCAAATATGGATATTCAAAAACGATTTTGGATAAGAAACAGAATACAACATATTTTGCATCCGAAAGTATCCACAGACATACCTAAGCGTAGTTAAACATCACACAATTGCCATATCTGAGAACAACCCAAATTTTTACAAGTTACTCTAATTATTAATGTTATCAAAAGTAAAGTATGTAAACATTGTGTACCTCTACGATGCGCCTACGTAGGTATCGGGATGATATTTCTTTAAAGACGAGCTTCACATCCACTTCAGAGAAAAGCTATGTCAAAGTGAAAGAAACATATATGAAGATTTACACACAAACATGATAATAAAATACCTTACATGTGAACATGTACGCATGTAATCATAGATGGATATGTATGTATGTTCATGTGTGTATTTGTGTCATGGACCAAACTGATTCACTAAGTACAAAAGTTCCCAAAAGGCGCAGACCACCAATGGGAAAAACTATCCGAAGTTGGGGTGGGGTTATAAGACACTGTTCGGTGCTTTGCACCAAGTCCAAAGTTAAAGCTTAAATGTGTCGTTGTTTGAAACCTCATCCGCTAATGTCAGTATTATAACAACCAAACTATCCACACCACCATTCATTTCTACAGTGCAATACGCATATAAGTAGATCAATAATCACGGTTAATGATTCTGAAGGAAATAGTAGCTAAGCCAGTTCGTCAAAATTTTAAGTACTAATTTATTCTTTCAAACTTCAACTACTAATGTTTATATCCCAGCAACCATAATGTTTGCCTTTACTGTATTCATATCCATCTTTATAGACAATTATGCACATAAGAAGTACTGTTTTCTACAAGAAAATTTCTACTGATAATTATTTCTGAAGAAGATAGGGTAAAACCAGTTAGCCTCGTTATATTAAGTAAAGATATGCAATATAGTAAAATAAAGTGGTGAAGCCTTCGGTTGTGTGGCCATAAGCTAGGTTGCAAAATTGGCTAAGCAATGTGCTTGGACTAGAGATTAATCATACAAGCGGGTACAATCGAGCTAAATCAGATATAGGCTGTTTTATTACACTAGTTATTTTCATTAAAATTTTAGATAATATAAACAAGAAATCTTAAATTAATTTCTGAAATGTCCATATATTTAACAGCTGAAATCATTTTATTTTTTTTATTTCAAGGTGGACACAAATGCAGTGACAAATTTTAAACTAAAATTTAATGTTATTTCACATGCATTCTTCTCTGAATCATGAAACATAATGTCTCAGATACGACATGATAATAACTATTCTTCATATTCATAAAAACAACAGCAACTGTGAATTGGAGCTTCAAAAAAGTAGCCAAAAAATCACAGTTCAAGTTAACAAAATGGCATCTAAAACAGATAGACATAGGCAAACCCAAGCAGATTTAGATGGGCCTACATGGATCCATGCAAGCCTAGCTGGAGCCAGGCTGGCTTAGTTGGACCCATGCTGATCCAGGACCCAGGTGGAACTAAGTCACTGGTGGACCCTAAGGAGGCCTTGGTGAGTCAAGGCAGTCCTAGACAGTCTGGCCACCTAAATAAAATAGGCGCTTAGGCTCTCAGGCGGGCCTAGGCTAATTTAGTCAACAGTGGCCATAGGTTTTACAATCTCATCCCTGGTGCATATGATTATCATCAATATTCACATGTACACACATACAGACATACATATATGCATGCACAGGCTTTACCAAAGGGGCAGGTTTTCTTGTAACTGGCTTGATATGAACATCCCCTTCATCAACTTCACCGTCAACAATCACTTCTTCATCCTCGTCCTCTTCATCAATTATTTCTTCCAAAGCTTCTGCGGGTATAGAAACTTGATCTTTTGAGACATACCCATTTTCAGTAAGTATGGTTAACACTTTATCTTCAATTGCACATAGAGCTTTTCTTCGTGGTATCTTGCTCTTTATTTGCAGTGCACTAACTAGTTCTTTTCCTGAAATATCCTATAGGAAAAATGAAAATTATTGACATAAACTTCACGTTCATAATCAACCATTTGTAGTGGTGCACAGTGTATTATAGAGTTTGTTATAGGATTCGACTGAGATATATGTGGCTATATCAGATCTAAAATTAATACTACAAAAGAACCATCACTTGCCTAGAATAAATCATAATTGTTTGCTCAACTGAGTAGAGACCAAAAGGCCAAAGTGATGAAAATGATATCCAATTAATCAATCAAATGGTGCACAGTGCATTATAGAGTTTGTTATAAGATCGGCTGGGACATATGTGGTTATATCAAATTTAAAATTAACACTACAAAAGAACCATCACTTGCCTGGAATAAACCATATTTGTTTGCTCAATTGAGTAGAAACCAAAAAGGCATAGTGATGAAAATGAGGATGACACTAGCCTATTAATCATTTAAATCAAGTACATAGTACTATTTTACCTTTCAGTTTTACTGCAAAGGAAGCTAAAACAACCTGATTAAGCATATGTAACAAAAGTGAAAGAAACGGATATACTTATGAATATATCGTATGGTCATACTTCGACATGTCTATATAGCTCAGCAGGAGGCAATTTGATAGCCTCAATCATTTTTCGTTTTCCACATTTCTGAACCAAAGCTTCCACCTCATTGCAAATTTCTCGTACAGCAGCCTAAAAAACACATAAGAATCAACAGATGGACATGCTTCTCGTACCAACAAATAAAATTTGCAGTTTTATGCATACCAAAACATGATTTACAAGACTGAGGGTGATCAGAAAAATAATCCACATTTGATTCAGGTAAATAATCCATTCGCGTCATACTAAATATAATTGTTCCTCGTTATGTTCCTTGTAGAATGAATTTTTTTAATAAATGATCTCTATCTACATGATTGAGAATTCTTGGAGCTCGAAAGTAGCAAATTGTGTTCAGCTTGAAGTAAACACTAGAGAGATTAACATACATTTGTTCAGTCCAAAGATGGATACAATATTACATAACCATTGACACGCATAAGCATCGTATCTTAATGATTGATCATTTCAACACAGCTTTCAAAATGACATTGGTTAAGAATGTAGACGAAAATTCTAACATTTCTGTGAAATGCTTTAGTCTAAATCGTAATCACCAAAACAATACTCTTTCCTATATAAGCAAAAAAAAATACAGCAAACGATGAAATAATGTCTACAACCATTTCTTAAAAAATGTCTTATGGATACCATGTTCCACAGATTCAGATTTATAAGCAGGAAACAGAAAAGGTTATACGCAAACAATTGAGTAAACAACTTAACAAACATCCACTAAATATACTTCTAGCTAATGCTTTATTCTCCTGGGTAAGAAAAATAAATTAGTATCATCAGGTTCAGGTTTTGCTTTTGAAGAATGAAAGGTTCTGTTGTAATAGTTCAAGCGTTAAATAGAAAATCATATTCAATGAAGGCATAAGGAATCTAATTCATAATGGCATATTAATGATGCCCTTGTCCAGGCCTACAGAAAGGACAAGGTAAAGGGCAGGATATATGTTACACATTTCGCATTAGTACATGAATGCTTCTCAGATACTGTAGAACATACATATTAAATAGGAATAATAGAGATATTAAGATTAAAAAACTGAGGTTTACCTGCCCAACTTCTACAGCCTGAAGCAATTTTTCCTCTGGAAGGAAATTGCAGTAACCCTGCATTGAAAACATACTTGTTCAAATATAACTTCAAGTAATAGTATGCCAAATATTCGAACAGGTAGGAACAAAGCTATGGTGTAATATAAGAACATAAATCAAAAGCTTTGTAGGTCAGATACAAGCAAAGACATATACCTATCAAATTTTAAAAGTTGGTGAAATCTACATGAAAGCAGCAATGCACATGTTGCACAATTCAAAATGAATTGAATGGTTCTCTATACTGAGCACAGTTTTACCGCCAGTAGTGGCAACAAAAACACGATTCTATTATAGTGGAAACAAGGTTAAAAAAAAAAAAAAAAAAAAAAAAAAAAAAAAAAAACTGCTATAGAACAAGTGTTATGATGACATGGTATTAATACACTATGAAGTGTTGTGTATTGACAAAAATGAAGTTAATTTGTTTGGTTATGCTGTACCCCTATATGTACATCATATCTTCATATGTATGCCAAAAGAATTGCAGCTCCTTATATGTAATTTGATGTTACATTATGAGTGTATATCAATTGAAAATTGGATAGGTAGTATTTACTTGATCGGCACTCTATATGCATCACGTATTGCAAACTTGATCAAATGATCGGGGAATAAGGGGGTAATAAAGAGTAAATGCATTTATTCGGCAATTTGTTCTTATTATAAATTTAATGTTGCCTAATCTGTAAAAAGTTCTTATGTGGAAAAAAAAAGTGTAAACAAAAACCAACTATCTAACAAAGTACGACTCACGCAAGCCAAAGAGCTGAGGAATTCTCGTAAGGTTAATTGTCACATACAATATATAAGAGATCTATCTTCCATCAATACTCTGTCAAAATAAAGGCAGCATTATTTATTCCTCGTACAGTTAAAGGATAGTCAGTTTGTCGAATTGCAGTATAATCTCATCTCATACACTTATTTGGATGGTAAGGTACAAAGATAATGTATAGAACACTAAGGTTTCACATGTTATCACTGGCAAACTTAGTAATCAATTATAAAGTCAGGAAGAGGCTTTTTTAAACTCGAAGCTTGAAAGAATGCATTCTTTATGAAGTGGCTAAAAGCGATTTACAGGTATCTCCTAACACACTACATTCAACGGAATGTTCTGCAACCCGATTCTCGATTCTCAACTCTACAAGAACCCAAGTCATTTTGATCATTATGGACGACCTTCAACTCGCTGTGATAGCCATTCTTCTTCCACATTTTATCTTAAGTGTTTCCTTTGATTCTCATCGCATTTCAATTATAGGCAACAGTTCAAATTTAGAGAGCAAGATCAGATGTTAGATTGCCTACAAAACAAATTCACTAGCATTAGTCCAAATTTCATTAGTTTTAAGGCTACGGTTTGCTTGAACATGTAAATATGGCTGCATTTGGGACAACCATTTAAATTTATGGGTTATTTGTTTGCTTTAGAGGTGGGTAAGACAAAGGGTAAGTCCATATGTTTCCATCGATCATGGATTGAAGTCTTGCACAACCTCACGAAATACTACATACTCCATGGGAAGCTACTTCCCTAAATGACCTCTCTCAAACCCTTACAAAACGAGAATGCATTTATACTAAATCCCACTCTTTTTCTATTTGTTCTTGTTTGTGTCACGATTCTAAACCCACTTTTACTTTATTTGCTGTGGTGATGCTAATTGAAGAGTGGAATTTCTTGAGATGTTAACCTCAATCATTAATATGGCACTGTCAGTTCCTGCCAATATCAAATCTAACTCGGAGAACTCCATCTCTTTTGTAGTTGGGTTTATAATGAATTGATCGTCAACAAGGCCAACTCTAACACCAGCAATTGTCTTTGAATTTGGAACTTCTGACAAAGCACTGCAAAAATAAAACAAAGAAACTTAATATGCATGTCATGTAAAATATAAATGAATAAAAACACGAGCTGTGTTGCATATGGACTTACACTGCTATGCCTGCAGCTGTTATAGCCAAACAGTCAGGTGAATGGATGCCATCATAGCTAAAAACCTAAAAATATAACATATTTGGCCTATATTAATGGCTGTGATCCAAATAACATTAGACGCATTTAATATAAACTGCACAGTGCATCACGGAAAATTTCCATTGCACTCCTACCGCCACATATTGTTCGTTACAAAGTACCAAATACAACCCTCAAATACCCTAAGAGATGTCATGTGTATTAGTAAGCAGTTATATGACATAAGATGTGTATATGACAGTGAAAGAACACTTGCAGAAACTGGAGTTATTCCAATATGACAGATACGTGTGAAACTGGCAGCTAAAATCACCAATATTACTAATTTCAATGGGTGTGAAGACAATGTTGTTCATAACTGAATAAACTAATGAAGCGTTTGACAAAATATTAGAAACACATGCCTTTTCCTTAGGATCTAAAGTACAAAACAGACTCAAGGATTACAAAAGGTCATATGCAGAATGAACACATGCAGCTAATGCTAATGAAGAACATATTAGGGCCAATATAACTCGCCTTGTACTGGCTTAACAAAGCAGAACATGAAAGATAAAAGGTTCGGATACTGCTATCTATAAAAAGTAAAACAAGAAATAGGGACATTAACCTAAATGAAGAATACCAAGCACTTATAACCTACCCATGATAATATTTGTGTTTCATGGTAGAAACCCTTAGGCATCGTCGGACGCAAGGGCCTGTCGATTAATCTGCATATTAGGACCTGCAATCATTAAACTGAAATGAAATATCACAGCAGTGATAAAGTAGATTGCTTGGTTGCTATTTAGTGATATTAATTTTCGGTGGTGCTTCATCTAAATCCCAACCATAGATTGAAAAGTCATAAAAATAGCTATAATTTACGTAATGTGCACTTGATATTAGCATTGGTCACACAAGACAAAACTGTTTCCAAACCATAGTAGTCAAGGCGCAAAAAGGTGCAAGCATCGAGCCTGAGGCTTTTTTGAGCCTTGGGCTTTTTTGTGTGTCTTTTATATGAGTTTGATCTGCTATTTTAATAAGTACAAATTAAATTTAAACCATATTTTATAATTCATTCGATTATCTACATATTTTATCAATAAGATTTAAATTTTAAACCATATTTTATAATTTATTGAACAATTAAAAATTTTATTTAACTATTTATAAACAAAATTTTGAATTTAGCAAAAAAAAAAAAAGCCTCAAACTGCAAAAAGGCGCAAGCACTGAGCCTTGGGCTTTTCTGCGCTTAGGCGCACCTAAGCGTGCGCCTTGATAACTACGTTCCAAACATAAAAAGATCATCCACGTTATTCAACATAACATCTATTACAAATTTATAAGGTTGAACCATCAGATAGCCAAGATAGGTAATCCAGTAAACTTAACACAAACCTCGTGATCTTTTGCTCTGCCTTCCCGTTTGAAAAATCCACCGCTGAATTAAAGCAAATAGAAGTTTGCAAAATCATATTTGATTATAAGCTTGTGCTTTGTCTTCCATAAAAAACGGACAGCAAGGCAAACAATAGTAACATAATTGACATTAAAAAGGAAAAGGAAAAAAAAAAAAAAAAACCTGGTTCTGCCAGCAGCAGACAAACGTTCTTGATAATTTACAGTGAGAGGAAAAAAGTCCGATGGCTCGATTGGAGTGTCAGACAAACAAACTGATGAATACACTATCTACAAATTAGTACAGAACATAAAGTGTTAAACAGAAATACATGAAACTTATCGTAATAGAACGTAGTTAGCTTAAAAGACAATGTAAGACAGAGCGAATAAACACAGGCATAAACATATTGTCCAAACGGAAATACATGAGGAAGGTAACATTCAAGTCCAACAAGGAATCTAAAATCCAATATGCTTAGAGATAGATAATGAACAAACATAAACACACTGTCAAATAATGTCACTCGAAAACAAGTCAGTATGGACCTTCAGCATTTCATCAAACTGGGAAAATCTGGGCCAGACCTAACTCAAATCAGTTATAAGATAGCCCAACAAAGGGTAGAGTATTCGCCATTTAAGTGTGATTGTGGTTTTTACGCATTTGGATGTCACCTTAATCGGTCCACCAAGACTGATAGTAGCAGGAGACTATTAAGTGTATGTGCCTTAAACTTTCATATTTGTATTATTGTGAATTGTGGTATCTAGGTACAAATAATATAGTTATTTATGTTTAAAAAAAATCAGGTAATGTTTTATGACGAGAAAATTCATGTATCATCAAGAAGTTTATACTTACAGTTTCCCCATCAGTGACTGTAACAGAAGCACTAGCTTGTCTTCCAATATGTCCTGTTTCAACCAATATCTGCAAACGAAACCAGTTAAGTAGTATACATTTGAATTTCACTGACGGTCACGGATTAATCAAATGTTCAAATTAAACAATACATCTTCTCACAAACCAACCGCTAGCACACATTAAAAATGAATACACATGGACAAGCTCTTGGTTTTCTAGCTCGTAAAATCCAGTAAACGTTATGATATTTTTATTTTTATTTTTCCTTTTTTCTCTAGAGTAATAAATGTTATGACATTAAACCAAGCATAGTTCTTACTTGTCATCCTAACTCGTATTGGAAGGATATACATTAGAAATATCACCAACAATTAAGGTACAGGGTTTGATAAATCGCAAAAAAGAATTAAGAAAATTGCTCACATGTCGCTTGCCCACTGGAATCTTGACCGAAACATGACCAGTACCATCAAACATATCGGTTGCAGTAGCATTGCAAGCTCTAATCGTGAGTTTACCGGTGCAATTTTGGCACGTAGAGGAAAGGGAGGAACTGAAATGACGCTTTTTAAAACGAAACGGTGATAAAGAAGAAGATGTAAAGAACGTTTTCCTATAGTTGATGAGAGCACTGGACGGTGAAAATGAAAAGCTATTCGTGCTCATTATGCTGCTGCTACTAGGGTTGGGCAGCATCTTTGAATTATTTCCCGGAGAAGAAGAGTTGCCGATACGGATATTTAGGCCTGCTTTATCCTAGCTTCGCTTTCTTATCTACACGGATTGTTTTGGACGTTGTATCTTTTTAGCGTCTCTTCTTTGCAAGCGGACGACAGAGTTTCAGCGGAGGAGTATTGTAGCGAAGAATTGGAGTTAGTGGAGAATGCGTTTGCGCGTTAAGCGGACTATTTGAACGGAGAATGTTAACAGTGTGTTAGTAGAATAGAAAAATTATAAATTACTCCAATTCAGTTCTAACCAACTTCATTACGTAGAGCACTTCAATACGATCATAACACAAAAAACCACATCTCAATCAAAGCTCATTTGTATAAGTTATTAAATTTTAAAATCTGTAAAACACAAAATTTAACATTAAAACTTCATTAATTACCTTAAATAATGCAAACGGATCCATTCAGAAGCTAACAGACCAAAATCAAGCCGTAGAGAAATGGTCTGTTTCCGCTTTGACGCGTCCGACGCGTCGGACGCGTCAAAGAGGAAACGAAGCATTTCTCTCTCTGTTTCCTCAAAAGAACAGGCCCTTAATCGGTTTAAGACGGAAATTCCAAATTACCGCCGCGAAGGTTTGAAATATGAATTTGGAAAAACTAGTTCAAATAAACTACCTTTTTTTTTTAAGCCAAAGTTTATCATGTCTTTTCTTAATAATTGACAGGAATAATTCAAACCTATTTCTTTTTCAGTGGATTAATTAATAGGAATAATCCAAAGTTTATCGTATCTTTCCGTAATAATTCATATTTTGAATTATTTTTAAATAATCACAAAATTAGGGGGTCTCTTTCCATATTTATTCCAGTTACCTGTTAACTTGTTTAACCGGTAACTTTTCCAAATCAATCAACACTTCGTCCTTCTTCTCAATTCTGCTGTTAAAACACTGCAAAAGGAATTAATTTCATTTTGATTTCCACTATTAAAACCCAGGTAACCATCCATCTCTTCAATTGAAAAGAAAAAAAAATGTGTCAAAAGCTTCAGCATCCATAGTAAATGGGGACTAGATCATCCATCTCTTCAATTGAAAAGAACGAAGTGTTGATTGATTTGGAAAAGTTGTCGGTTGAACAAGTTAACAGGTAACTGGGATCAGTATGGAAAGAGACCCCCAAAAATAGGGATTATTTAAAAATAATCCAAATTTGAGGTTATTATAGGAAGGCACGTTAAAATTTGAAGTACTCCTGTCAATTAATCCTTTTTACTTTCAAACAACAAAAGATAGCTTATTTAAGTCAAACCAAACATACTCTTAAAGATACAATGTTTTTATTTTTATTTTTAGGATGATCACTTCAAAGCTCAGTTAAAATGTCAACTTCTCATCTGGATCTCGTTTCTCACACATACACAGTTCAAACAGTCATATCCTATATCGTCGCTTGGCATATCATCACTCCCGACAATGTTACATTCCCACATCACTTTACGCTTGCTTTATGTCACTGGTCATAGCCATCGCATTTCATATTCATCATCCCATCAAAACAACTTCAAGTACATCACAACATCGTTACTTGTCTCGTCATCGATCATCAATTACTATAAAAATAACAAGGTAAAATTGATATGTACAAATCATTATTTGATAAAATGATGTAAGTGAAATACAACAAATACAAAATGCTACTGAGTTGTATCATTATACATAAAGGGCTACCACATTATGTGATCAATTGTTACACTAGAAAAGTAAAACATCCGGTATGTGACGCAGTTAAAAGACATACCCCTACTTGGTAAAGATGTTTGGAGTTCGAGATCTACCATGACCATTATGTTGGCATTAATGACCAATTTTCAAACAAATAAAAGTAAAACATGATTCCTCTTTTTTTTATTTTGTAAATACAAAATCGTTAAGTATACACTAGAATTATAAAGTAATTTATGAGTACAATAGATGTTCAAAATATTTAAATAAAAATGATGTTATCTTTATAAAGATATGTAGCAGAATTACAAATAAATTATGAAAACCAATTTTCAAACGTTAAAAAATTAAAATATACCAGTTTCTCAAAAATCATAAAATGATAGTTGAAGGTGGAATATTACAAAAAAAAAAAAAAAAAAAAAAAAAAAAAAAACTAAAAATAATACTATAATCATAGAAGCTTACTATAAACTGGGAAATGCTAGTATATTTCATAAGATGATACTATGAATTCATAAATGCTACTATAATATAATGTTGTAAGATGCACAGTATACATCATCTAATAAATGCTAAAATTATCTACAAGTTGTTACAATATAAAAACTGCTACTACAATTCAATAATACAATTCATAAAATAGCACTATAAATAACATTATGAACAGAACATGCATAACTAATTAATTAAGAAAAAAAAATTATTGTAACATCCCATAATTTTCTAAGCCCGAAATTCGACAAAATAGAAACTCAAACTCATCTAAGCATGGATAATGTGAATCTGGTATGTGCAAATAATGAGCATAGGTATAATTAGAGTACAATAAAACTTACGCATAACGGAAAGAATATAGGATAACAAGATTGACTAAGGTAGCTACCTTAAATAGTAAACCGCCACATCAACACCAAGAATGAGAGAACAAGAACAAAAACCAAACTTGAGTATTTGCAAAGACCCGACTTCCCTAAGATAAACCTGAGAACTGTATGAGGAGGAGGTCGGAACAATAAGTCCTGGTAGTAGAAAATGTATAATATTGTCCACAATACACAAATGCATCCCGTTTAATTTCATCCAAATTATATGTCTAACAAAACTAGTGATAATTATTATAATATACCGAGACGGAACTTTTACACATGAATACGAACCCTTTAAACCAGCACACAAACTAATATCAAAATTAAGAGAAGAGCTTTCAGATTACTTAGTACTCTACTAATAAAGGAGGCGGATCTTGTAGCTACTTATGACCTCACTCGCAATATAATATATAGGCCGATTCATATGATCACTTAAGGCACAAGGCAGATTCATTGGTCACTTAATACCGTACTATGTGGTTTACAACAATTTATTATAAATTAGAGGATGCTGACTACTAAGTCCTACTAATTTAAGGTTTCCGTCATTCGCACATATCTCAACCCCACATAAGGCAAGAGATAGTAAGCAGTCACTTATTATCTACATGTTAGGTAGATGACTAACATTCATTTCTGACCTTTTCCTAGAGAATCCTTATGTTACTATCTAGCTAACCTTATTAGATAATTCACATGTCACTTAATACTTTTCGCAGGATAAGCAGACTCATGGTACCTCCATAGCGGTCGTTTAATACATTATCTCAAGGTGGATTCTAACCCAATCACTTACTACCTAGAGAAATTAGACTCAATGTCAGATAAGGGTGAACCTTATGACTCTACCCTTTAAGGGGAAAGGGTGAATCCAATCACTTAATAATTTATAGGTAGGATCTCGCTACTTGAGTAGGCTAGCAATATTTATTCTTTTAGGTTTCTTCTTTCAGAAGGGAGTCTGGTCATACAATCACTTAATGCCTCAACACTTGACCTTAAGGATAAATTCAGGTTACACAAATAACTATTGATTATCACAGGTTCCTATGGCTAACGATATCTCACATCAGTTGTGCATATATTCAACTACTGGAAAGTGCAGACTTATGTCGAATTGTGACCGCCCGCTCCACACCAGTCGACATTTCCCAAAGAAACGCGATGTGCCAATGCTCAACCAGCACGGGACGGTCGCCAAAGTAAAGGAAAAGAAAGGAAACTTAACGGTGATTTAACAAAGAACCTGTAGAATGTCTCACAGCGCATGGGATAAAATATAACAATAACATAACTTTGACATAAAACAGGTGAGACGGTGCATAAGCTGAAAACTAAACCGTCATAGCAGCGGAAAATCCAAAATATAGCTTATGTTCCACATTATCATTAGTACAATTTTTAAAACTGTCTCTAAAGGAAAATAAGAAAGGTACACTACTAATGCCCAAAGTAGTGACTAGCAACGACACAGGAAGAATATATATATCATACATGGAAGCCTCCTGCTCGTCTCCGGTACAGCTACTCGTGCATGCCACTTAACATGTCTCTAGTATGCCCGTTTAAGAGCACCCAAAGTGATAAGAAGAGACATAAAACTCTGGGTCAGACAAAAGCCTGGTATGAGTGATAAGCAGCAAAATAGAACAATAACAAGTATACGTAACCATAACTGAACCTGGACCTGCAACCAAAGAGTTAGCACAACAGAATGTACAATACTCTAGGGTGACACTGACATATGGTGTAAAGATACGGGGAGGGGTGTGCATGTCATAGTGATATCAAACAATCAAGCATAGCAACCATCCTCACATCTCTCACTCAGTGTGTAAAGCATACAAAATTCACTACTTTGACCACCCAAATCCTTTGCTACGATCACTCTGCCCCATGGAGTCATGATGGCTCCACAGCACTGATCCATAGCCACTAATCCTTTGCTATGTCCACTCTGCCCCATAAAGTCATGACGACTCCATTGCACTGGCTCATAGCCATGCTACGATACTCTGCCTCATAGAGTAATAACTACCCCACTGCACTGATACGCAGCCTAACATCCGTCTTGGTGGTGAATCAAAGTTATGGACGTCGATAACCCCTTTGCACACGTCCCGCAGCAAAGCCCAACTCATGAAGTTAACTCGTTGGTTCCCAACTGAATCCTGAGTTCTACTTCCTATTTGGACTACCTTTGCATCTCGGGTCTTGGTCTCCTCCGGATCGGTTCGGTCCTCTTTCTCATATTTGGTTCAGTTCAGTCGTAACTATCATTTCCTGATGGTTCGGTTCGCAGCACCTACTCCTATTCCGGTTCGAGATTCTCCTCCAGCTCGTGCTCATCAGGTTGGCTCATAGAAGGCTCCCTGTTCGGATCGGTTCGTGATGAAGCTCTGATTCGGGTCGGGGCTTCAGATGTGAACTGTTCGCGAGCTCCTGGTCGGATCGGGATCTCCAAGCAGTTCGGGGTCGATGATCTAGCTCGTGGTGCAGCAGTTCGGAGGAGTGGTTCGTGGTGCACCAGCTTGGAGAAGCGGTTCATGGGTGGGCTACACGACCCGGCCCCCCTACTGATCTGATCTGGTTCCTTCACCATTTCTTGCAACTTTTCCAGCGACTGTTCTATGCCACACGACGGCGTTTTCGACCATTCTAACTATTCTAAACAACCATAAAACATGCCAAACAGTCATAGCAACATGTATAATCATCCACAAACACCAAAACCATAATTTAACATGTATATAAAGATCAAACATCCCCAAAAACCCTTGTTTTCCCCTTAATCATGTTTAACAACAACTAACAGTAGGATTAGGAAAACTTAACCAAATTAACCCAAATTTTTATTAGAGCCCTAAAATAATATTTTAGAATTTCTGAATATTTTTCCAGAATTTATTCATGTATAATTTTGTTAATTAACACTAATTAGCCGTAATTAGTGAAAACAATGCAAATCACTCACCTTAGCCGTAGATAAACTTAGATCTAAAACTATCTCTGATTTGGGGCGTTTTACTATGCAACACAGCAGCTCCAACTCTGATTTGGTGTTATTTCTTCTTGATTTGACGTAGATTAGCTTAATCCTTGATTAGAGAACGATTTGGGATGGAATTAGAAGGTGGAGGCTATTATTAGGGTTCCTAAGAGGTAATTGCGGTTAGAAAACTGAAATAGAATGAAAACCTAACTCATTTCAGCTTCCCCATAACCCTAATCCCAAAATGGGTTATGAGCCCATTTGCTAATTACCCTAATCAGCCCACTTAAGCTGTTTTTCACCTTCTAAACCTTGTTTCAGCCATATCTCCCAAACGGTGAGTCTGTTTGGCTAGTGTGACCACTCTATGCAAAGGTAAACCATCATCCGAATCTAATGGAAGTGGTTTCAGGTCAAAACTCCTTACCAATCAAAAGTTATAAGCGAAACAAGATTCACCAGGGGCAAAACGGTCATTAAAAAATCGGCAAAAATAGTGAACATGGGAAATGACCCCAATAGTCGTTCCCCAAAATTACACGACTACACGACCTCATACGAAAAAGAAATAAATATTCTATGATCCTCCGATGCGTAGAATGCGGGTCGTTACACTCTCCCCTCCTTAAGAAATTTCGCCCCCGAAATTCCTTAACTAAAACATATAAAGGTGTTCCGCATGCCTATCAGTCATTCATAAACAATCAAACATACACAACAAGCACATCAAGTCTATCCTAGCATGCGGAATAACTAAATCCAATTTAAATTCTTACCAGGCAAAGAGTTTTGGATACGTCTCCTTAATGCTCTCCTCTGTCTCCCAAGTACAGTCATGCTCATCCCTGCCCCACTGAACCTTGACTAGATTCACCGCTTTCCTTCGAAGTTTCTTCGTATCGTGCTCGACAATACGAATCGGCTTGCGGTTCCCAACCGCCTCGGGTTCTACTTCGATATCATCTAACTGATCAGGTGAAATAGCCACATCGGGGTCGTGCACGAATTTCCTTAACTGGGAAACATGAAATACGTTATGAACTCCTGTCATCTTGTCCGACAACTCAACTTTATATGCCAAATTCCCAACTTGCTCGAGAACTGAGAATGGACCAACAAATCTTGGTGTTAACTTGCCTCTCCTACCAAATCGTATCACACTCTTTAACAGAGAAATCTTGACAAACACCAAGTCGCCAATGGAGAATTTTAAATCTCTTCTCCTCTTATCAGCATAACTCTTCCGCCTATCTTGGGCAGCCTTCATTCGTTGTCGGATAACCTTGATCTTGTCTGAAGTTTCTCTTATCACATCTGGCCCAAGCACAAACTTCTCACCGGTTTCTAACCAACATGATGGCGAGTTGCACGGTCTTTCGTACAAAGCTTTAAATGGATCCATACCAATACTGGACTGATAATTATTATTATATGCAAATTAAACTAGATGCAAATAGTCATCCTATGACCCTCCAAAATCCAATATACAAGCTCTCAAGAGATCCTCTAATATACGATTCACCCTCTCTGTCTGACCGTCGGTTTGAGGATGATACGCGGTACTGAGATGTAATTCTGATCCTAAAGCCTCTTGTAAGCTCTTCCAAAATCCACTAGTAAACAATGGATCTCGGTCACTTACAATGCCCTTGGGTACTCCATGAAATCTCACTACCCACTTCATATACAGTTATGCTAACTTAGATGTTGTTCTACTCGACTTGACGGGTATAAATCTTGCACTCTTGGTCAATCGGTCCACAATCACCCAAATGCTATCATGGCCCGACCTAGTCCTTGGTAACCCATCAATGAAATCCATTGAGACTTGTTCCCATTTCCATTCTGGAATTTCTAATGGTTGCAAAAAACACTAGGCTTCTTTTGCTCGGCTTTAACTAGCTGGCAATTCATGCATTTGGATATAAACTTCCCAACGTCTCTTTTCATCCCTTCCCAGTAGTAGGTATGCTTCATGTCTCGATATATTTTATTACCACCGGGATGTATAGTCAGTTTCGAGTGATTACATTCCCTCAGTACTTTATCTCTCAATCCATTGACATTGGGTACAACTAGACTCTCATTCTTTCTAAGCCATCCATCTCGATCAAGCCCATACTTGTTCATATCTTCATCGATACTCATCTCTAACTTGGAGATGATTTCCAATAAGTTAGGATCGTCCTTCTGACTGGAACCAATCCGCTCAATCAAAGTGGGTATGATCATCAAACTTGCTAACATTTCTAGATCCAATTCGCACTTTAGTCTGAAATCATACCCAGTGATATACTCCAGTTGCTTCCACTAAAGAAACATAGCCCCTAAACTGGCATGTCTTCTACTCAATGCATCAGCTACCGCATTGCCCTTTCCTGGTGTATATGCGATATCAAAATCATAGGAAGCCAAGAATTCTAACCATCTCTGCTGTCGTAGATTTAAATACTTCTGAGAGAAAAGTTACTTTAACGATTTATGATCAGTAAACAACTCGAATCTTTCTCCCAAGAGATAATGTAATGGCCTGAATTTCCGTACCCTTTGAGTTGACTAATAACACCACACATCCAACCCAAACGACACAGAAATATGAATCATTAGTAGAAAGAAGTTAGAGGATGAGGAATAGAAAGAAAGAAAAGTTAGAATAGAAGAAAAACGAAGAACACAAATCTCACGGCAGAACGAATAAAATATATTAAGTAACATAACTTTTGAAATAAAATTAGTAACTGTATATACATACCATTAGCAGAGCACAACAGTTATTCCTGGAACAGTTATAAACACCTATTTCCAGATACAACATAGTACACAGCGGAAATAGGATAGTCTATAGCTAACTGATGAAGCCTCCTACTTCCAGCACTTCCAAGTGAATTTGAAAAATCCCGACTACTTGACTGCCCGTACAAATTTGGGCACCTAAGAGTTTAGGGAATACAAAAACAAAATAAACTCCGGGTCAGTCATGGGACTGGTGTGGGTAAACTCCAATCATTTGTTTAACTTTAAAAATCCTTTCGAAAGAAATGATAATCGTAAGACCGATCCACACATAAACACGGATGGTTTTTACCTTATGATAACCCAAAATATTTTTGATATCAAATCCAGTGATATTATAATAATGTCTACATCAAATAAATAGAATCTAGTGGAACGCTTGCATTTCACGCTCCTATCTAATATAAAACCAAAAACCGCAAGGCACTTATTGGAGATTGGATTTCCAACATGACAAGGTATGGAACCACCTTCCGATAGTGTATCTCTAGAGGGGAATACACTGGGTTCAACAAGAACATCTTGCAACCCGGCCCACACATGACCGACCATTCATTTCGCTTGAGTGTATCGAATGTATATCACCAACAGTTGGGATCAACAACCGTTTTCCGAATGAGACAACATCGAATAGAATAAGGAATTAAATGAATTTCTCTAGATAAGTGATAATACACCCTAATGGGAGCGACCCACATAGCCATGCTGCATGCCCGATTTTTGTCATTTCCCGGTGGTTGAGGCCCGAGGCTACGATTTCTTATCATTCATTGATAGCACAATCACTTTGAATGCCACATTGTCAGATCCGTAAATCATTAATTGATTTGCATAAATATATTCTAGATATTATTCTAAGATAATGAATTCTCCGCCACCATATATATCTATACAGACCAACATATGCGATCATTGGAAATACTCTGTCAGACATTCATCCATACACTTCGTTCTGGGACTGAACGAAACCAAAGGCACAATTTCTATTAATAGAAAAAGTCCTTGCACTTTACTCCATCTTCGATTATCTTCATATAATCTGATTCGCAACGTTACTGCCAATATGGAGTGGTTCACGGATAATAATCCGATCGGTCTCTCCATATTGACAACGATATTGGCAAACACTTCGATAATCGGTTATTTAACTATCGAAGAAAAAAAACATCCATTCAAAACATCAAACAATCACTAGACCCCTTAATTAATATTTCATTCATTAATTAAATCACTACTCCATTTCCTTATCAATATTTGTTAGCTAAATATTTTCAACAATCATCTTGGTCCTTTTCGCTATTTGGAAAACATTTCCATATATCGCCTCCTTTTATTTTCTATACATAGAAAATATCTTCTATATATAATTGGAAAACATTCCAATTACTTATCTCTTTCACGCCCATTCAGTTCTACACTCAGGAAATATTTATTTATTATATTTCCACAATTCCACTTCCTTGGGTTAAAACGAATGTTGTATAAAACATTGTCACAACAACCCAAAACACTGCATTCAACTAAACTCTTATTCAAACATTTCTCTTCGAGACTGGATCTTGTTATTTATCAGTTAATAATGAAATCAATCAAGTTGGGGTATAATTACCTCTCAGACCTTGACTGAATAACATCTTTAACTTCAAAACAAACAAGACCACTTATCTCAAATCATCAACATCATAAAAACCACTTATTCATTTTAAATATATATATATATATATATATTTCTCTTTCTATTACCAAATTTTTGATTTCCCTTTTGTTTATAATATTCTATTTTTAAGTTCGTTTCCTTACCGGATTCTATATATATTGATATATAGATTTCTAATTATCAAATTATCTTAAAAATATTCTAACTCCTTAAATTTTCAGAAAATTTCGCAATAACCTCCTTTGTACCGGTCGATAGTTCAAACCTCAACTCGCATCTCTAGCCCTTTTCCATTCAAAAAGAAAATCAAAGAGCCAAGTGGCTTGCCGATTCAGCGCATAAAATCTCATATGGAATTTAGACGTGTACCTTTTTGTCGGGCACTAAATTTATAAACTTTATTCTCTTCATCCCATACCTGTTAACACATATGCGTCCATTTCTAATTTATTTCAACTCAGTCCGGTCATTTTAACTCGATTCGTTAATTTACTCTTTAATCAGCTCTTTTCCCCATTTCATCTTTTTAATTGAACATATCACTTCCGGATATGTTTTTAATTTACTTAAAACAAAATCTAATTCCATTTTCAACTCAAGTTTCATATTCAATTTCGAATATAAATTCTTAAACCTCATTTACTTATCCAACGCCCAATTTCAATTCAAAATTCCATTTACTAATTATTCTTCAAATTAGTCGATTCTATTCGATAATTAAAAATTTGATTTTTGATTCAAAAATCAGATTCATTTACACAACTTGAGTTCATATTTATTTTACAACTCATGTCTAGATTTTTCTAATTGAAATTCGGATTTTATTTATTTAAAATTCCATTATTTATTTAAATAAACCGTTATGGTTTTATAATAATTATGGTGCTGCTTTTCTAAAAATTTGATTTTGACATAACTCAAAATCTATACGACGAAATCTAGATTTTTCTCTTTTATTAGAAAACTATTATCAAATCGGTCCTGATGATTCTTGTTTCAAAGAATTCTGACTTGAATTGAGTTCTATCTACTCAAATGAAGTTCGAAACGCCAATTTACGAATTGCCGCGCTGCGACGAGTTCATTTTAATTATATATATACTGCACGTTTAAACTTCGTTTATAATAATTTCAACTCCATTCTGATATATTTCAAATCAATTTTCCCAATTCAACTTAATATTTCCGATTACCAATAATCGTCGATTTGTCCTTACTCGGTAATAAATTTATTTATACTTCGATCTTCTATATTTAATTACAATTCCTTTTATAAATAAATTATTTATAAAATTCGATATAATCGAATTTCAATTATAAACCCGTTGGATTTTTCTCACTTCGATTTATATTCCGAGATCCGGAATAAAATTTATCGTTCTATTTCAAACCGTTTTCCAATTCACTTTTCAAATCATACTTGAATTATAAACTCCTAAATTATCCTATGATAATTTAATTCCCTATTTTTATCAACATTGTTTATAAATAAATTTTCTTGTTTTAAAAATTAAAACAAGCTTTCCTTTCAAATACCTATTTTAAACCCAATCTTTTTTATATTCCGAATTTCGGAATAAAACCTATCATTTCCTTTTTTTGAAATGATTTTAAATTATACTTTTAAATTCATACTTGAATCAAATATTTAAATTATCCAAACAATGATTTTTTACCTATCTTTATAAACATCGTTTATATTACATGTTTATATATTTAAACAGGTCTCCTTTTAAATCTATTTGAAATTATAATTTCTACTTTGGGAAAATAAATTTCCTTTTTTTTTAAATTCACACTTTTATATTTTCCCTATTATCCAGTGATAATTCATTTCACTTCATTTATAACATCGTTTAAAAATTCACTTCAGTTCCCTTTATTATTCAATTATAAACATTGTTTATAAATTCAATATTTGTTTTATTTATTCAAACAAGTTAATATCTCTAGCCCATTCGAAATTCAATTTCTGTTTTAGAAAATAGTTTTTCCCTTTTTAAATCTCAAAACCCTATTTACGATATCTTTATAAATTACCATTTAGGTCCAGTGATATTTTAAACATCTAAACTAACCAATTATCAATCACTGGTTTTCTAACACCTCATATATGATGACATATATGAAAACAACAACAATAATATTTTTGAGGAACCTAGTCGGATCCCTCCAACCTATTTCTCTGCATCCACAGACGTTAGCCAACATAAATAATACCCATCCTGCTTCGAGGCAGGATATCGTGGTATAGAAGGTTATCCACTATCATAGCGTAGGGCGTATAGGGCCATCCACTAATGATACTACGGGAATCCGCTAATGGTACTGCGGGAATCCAACCAATCACCAATATATATATATATATATATAAAATAGCCACAAACACCAATCCTAAATAACTAATATATACAATAGCCACAAAAATATTTCAGTGCATGCAAACAACCAACAAACAATTATTTTAACGAATAAAATAATTCTAAGTAAAAATGTGAGTGAGATTTACTCACCAGGGTGTTTATTTGCGTTGAATACCCGATGAAGTCTATTATGTAGATTGTACAGTGGTTCCTGCATTTCACAGTTTTTCAATGTAAATCAAATAAAATTTCAATTACCGAAGTATACTTAATTAATTATTTAATTAATTTCTGACATGTAAATCAATTCCAAATTAACCTTAATTTCATATGCAAACGACTAGTCAACAATTTATATCTTTACTAACTAATTTCTTTTATGTAAAGTAATTTCTATTTAAATAAATAACCAATTATATAAACTAATCTCTATTTAAATATATAACCAATTATATAAAATAGTTTACTTAATAAGTTACAAGTTTTATAATAAACTTCTGGATTATCAAATATCAGAAATTACCTTAATTACTTATCTCTTTACTAACTACTTTTATACCTAATTTTAGTCAATTACCAATATAATATTTTATTCCATAATAAACATTTAAGTATTAATCAAATGATTTAAGCTAATTACCTCTGCATCTCAACTATACAGCAGTACCCTTTATCCTTAAACAACGAACCCGCAATTGTTCTTCACCATTTTATTTCCGTCCAGGCAAAAAACCCAAACAATCGAACCTCAACTCTCCTTCCATCCTTCCAGTCCAAATACAACTCCAAATTTTTCACAGCAGATGTTCCATCGAAATCAAAAACAAAAGCATACCTCCAACCAATATACGCGGCGGTCCCTAAAACATCAACATCTGCAACTCCATGCGCGCCACCCTTTCCACGGGAACCCTTCGTTTTTGCGAACCCAGAAGCAACGCCATAATCGATGCTGCAACCTACTAACTCTAGTTTGATAGAACTATCGAACGACCCCCTCCCTCCGAACATGATCGTGCCAGTGTTTGATAGGTAAGATCAAAGCTTAAGCCTCGCGATATTGAAGAATCGGTTTTGTTGGGTTTTTAATGGATCAGTTTTTATTGATTTGGTAGGCCTGGAAATGAAATTGGAAAGAAGAATTTTGAAATGGTTCGTTTCGATTTGGGAATTACAGAGAATTAAAATGAAAGGCTAATTTATAGATGAGCGATGCGAACAAATAGTACCCAAGCCATTACATCGTGTTTAGCTTAGTTATGAAGTTGGGGAACACACAGTGTGTGAAATAAAGGAAAACAGAGATAGATTAGGGTAGGTTTGCAGTGATGGAAAGTTTACACTGTACTCTTATTGCTTAAGAAAGAAGGAAATTTATTTTTATATAATAAATTTTATTTTATTTAAATTTTAATTAGAAACGGTATCCCTTAATTTAAATTATCACATTGATTTCAAACTCCTATTTGAGGCCAACAACAGGCTTTCCTAGGGTTAACCCACCATTCTGAACCCACTGGGACATGTTCCGAAGCTCAATTCGATCAAATGGAGAAGATATAAATTTAAATCGATATAGATTGAATTAAAAACAATTAATTCTTCGATAACAAATTAATATTATTATTCTGATTCAAACATAAGTTTATATTGATTTCCTGAACTGTTTTTCAATTCAGTTTTGACTTTGAATTCAAATAAATTCAATTTTGTATTTTGATAATAATATATAATCGAAATAAATCATATTTCGATTATTCAATTGTTAACTCAATATAAATATCCATTTATATTATTAATTAAATATTCAAAACAATATTAAATATTTAAAATAAATCGATCAAACACTGGGTCGTTACATTCTTCCCCCCTTAAAACAATTTCGTCCCCGAAATTACTAAGGTAGGAAAAACGCTAAAACCCGTTAACTTTTCAAAATCTCACATATGTTGAAACTGGACTCTTTAAATTTCAACAACTTTAATTCCACCAAAACTTTTGGTTTTCATTTATTTAATTCGAATGATTTTCAATAAATATATTCATATTCCATTCATATGTATTAAGATTCATTTCAAATTTATTCAAACTGATTCTAGTTAATTTATTCACTTCAATCCATTTAACTTGCTTAAGTTAAATTTAAATTCAAGAATTCAAATCCACGGGTTTTGATTTCAAATCTTTTTAGAAATCACATAAATATATACATACATTTAAAATTTATCACCAACTCAAAACATTTGAATATTCAAATCAACTTGTTTTCTTTCAAACAAATTTTCATCAAAATCTTTCCTAAGGTTGCAATCATCACTTAGAAACTCGAAAATGAACACTGATGATGCTGCAGTCATTATCAGAATTATTTTCCAGTCACTGAAGTGAGTTCATTGCTTTATCACTTTCAAAATCCACCCAAAATGATTTTTATTCAGTATCCTTCAAACACAAAGCTATATTGTTCTAATATACTTCAAAAAATATTTTTTAAACTTCCCAGGATTTAAATTCCAAATTCTGGTTTAAATTCAATTTTAATTCATCTCATTTGTATATTTCATTCATATACAAATTTTATTAGGTTATAAATAACCATTTCAATTTTATAATCTTATTTGATTATAATAGCAACATCCAACACATCCATATATTATAATAATTTCAGAAAATTATTCATTTTCTATCAAAATATAAATCTGGGGTAAAATTATTTCATTTACCCCCTTTAAAACCATATTATGTCGTATCTTCTGTTTAAGTGTTTAGAAATTCCTATCGACTTCGTGGCGTCCCACAATTCGATCAGAATTCATAAACCACTCAATAGACTAGCCAACATAATATAAAATAGTTTTTATATCACTTAACAAATACGCTCTCTCGTGTATATGTATATATATATATATATACACACACACACACTCAACTCATTCTAGGATACTACTGACCCTATATCTAATGAGCACAACGCAATAAAGCCTAGGTCTTCGCTCAATCTAAGTTCTGATACCAACTGTAATGGCCCGAACTTCCGTGCCCTTTGAGTTGACTAATAACACCACTCGTCCAATGACACAGAGATACGAAACATTAGTAGAAAAAAGTTAGAGGATGAGGAATAAAAAGAAAGAAAAGTTAGAATAGAAGAAAAACGAAGAACACAAATCTTGCAGTGGAACGAATAAAATTTATTAAATAACATATCAGTAACTGTATATACATACCATTATCAGAGCACAACACTTATTCCTGGGATAGTTATAAACACCTATTTCCAGATACAACATAGTACACATCAGAAATATGATAGTCTATATCTAACTGGTGAAGCCTCCTGCTTCTAGCTCTTCTAAGTGAATCTGAAAAATCCCGACTACTTGACTGCCCGTACAAATTTGGGCACCCAAGAGCTTAGGGAAAATAAAAAAAATAAACTCTGGGTCAGTCATGGGACTGGTGTGAGT
Source organism: Allium sativum (assembly GCA_030737875.1). Classification (NCBI taxonomy): domain Eukaryota; kingdom Viridiplantae; phylum Streptophyta; class Magnoliopsida; order Asparagales; family Amaryllidaceae; genus Allium; species Allium sativum. The sequence goes on along the minus strand of CM060920.1, from coordinate 748,068,465 downwards.
AAACTCCAATCATTTGTTTAACTTTAAAAATCCTTTCGAAAGAAATGCTAATCGTAAGACCGATCCACACATAAACACGGATGGTTTTTACCTTACGATAACCAAAAATATTTTTGATATAAAATCCCGTGATATTATAATAATGTCTACATCAAATAAATAGAATCTAGTGGAACACTTGCATCTCACGCTCCTTATCTAATATAAAACCAAAAACCGCAAGGCGCTTATTGGAGATTGGATTTCCAACATGACAAGGTGTGGAACCACCTTCCGATAGTGTATCTCTAGAGGGGAATACACTGGGTTCAACAAGAACATCTTGCAATCCGCCCCCACATGACTGACCACTCATTTCGCTTGAGTGTATTGAATGTATATCACCAACGGTTGGGATCAGCAACCGTTTCCCGAATGGGACAACATCGAATAGAATCAGGAATTAAATGAATTTCTCTAGATAGGTGATAATACACCCTAATGGGAGCGACCCACATAGCCATGCTGCATGCTCGATTTTTGTCATTTCCCAGTTGTTGAGGCCTGAGGCTACGATTTCTTATCATTCATTAATAGCACAATCACTTTGAATGACACATTGTTAGATCGGTAAATCATTAATTGATTTGCACAAATATATTCTGGATATTATGCTAAGAGAATAAATTCTCCGCCACTATATGTATCTATACAGACCAACATATGCGATCATTGGAAATACTCTGTCAGACTTTCGTCCATACACATCGTTCTGGGATTGAACGAAACCGAAGGCATAATTTCTATTAATAGAAAAAGTCCTCGCACTTTACTCCGTCTTCGATTATCTTCATATAATCTGATTCGCAACGTTACTGCCAATATGGAGTGGTTCACGGATAATAATCCAACCGGTCTCTCCATATTGACAACGATATTGGCAAACACTTCGATAGTCGGTTATTTAACTATCGAAGAAAAGCAAACATCCATTCATAACATCAAATAATCACTGGACCCATTAATTAATATTTCATTCATTAATTAAATCACTACTCCATTTCCTTATCAATATTTGTTAGCCAAATATTTTCAATAATCATCTTGGCCCTTTTCGCCATTTGGAAAACATTTCCATATATCGCCTCCTTTTATTTTCTTTACGTAGAAAATATCTTCTATTTATAATTGGAAAACATTCCAATTACTTATCTCTTTCATGCCCGTTCATTTCTACACTCAGGAAATATTTATTTATTATATTTCCATAATTCCACTTCCTTGTGTTAAAACAAATGTTGTATAAAACATTGTCACAACAACCCAAAACACTGCAATCAACTAAACTCTTATTCAAACATTTCTCTTCGAGACTGGATCTTGCTGTTTATCAGTTAATAATGAAATCAATCGAGTTGGGTATAATTACCTCTCAGACCTTTAACATCTTTAGCTTCAAAACAAACAAGACCACTTATCTCAAATCATCAACACCATAAAAACCACTTATTCATTTTTAAAACGTATATATATATATATATTTCTCTTTCTATTAACAGATTTTTTATTTCCCTTTTGTTTATAATATTCTATTTTTAAGTTCGTTTCCTTACCAGATTCTATATATATTGATATATAGATTTCTAATTATCTAATTATCTTAAAAATATTCGAACTCCTTAAATTTCCAAAAAATTTCGCCATAACCTCCTTTGTACCGGTCGATAGTTCAAACCTCAACTCGCCTCTCTAGGCCCTTTCCATTCAAAAAGAAAATCAAAAAGCCAAGTGCTTGCCGATTTGGCGCATAAAATCTCATATGGAATTTAAACGTGTACCTTTTTGTCGGGCACTAAATTTATAAACTTCATTCTCTTCATCCCATACCTGTTAACACATATGCGTCCATTTCTAATTTATTTCAACTCAGTCTGGTCATTTTAACTCGATTTGTTAATTTACTCTTTAATCAGCTCTTTTGCCCATTTCATCTTTTTAATTGAACATATCAATTCTGGATATGTTTTTAATTTGCTTAAAACAAAATCTAATTCCATTTTCAACTCAAGTTTCATATTCAATTTCAAATATAAATTCTTAAACCTCATTTACTTATCCAACGCCCAATTTCGATTCAAAATTCCATTTACTAATTATTCTTCAAATTAGTCGATTCTATTCAATAATAAAAAATCTGATTTTTGATTCAAAAATTAGATTCATTTACACAACATGAGTTCATATTTATTTTACAACTCATGTCTGGATTTTTCTAAAGGAATTTCGGATTTCATTTATTTAAAATTCCATTATTTATTTAAATAAACCTTTACGGTTTTATAATGGTTATGGCGTTGCTTTCCTAAAAATTTGATTTTGACCTAACTCAAAATCAATATGACGAAATCCAGATTTTTCTCTTTCATTAGAAAACTATTACCAAATCGGTCCTGATGATTCTTGGTTCAAAAAATTCCGACTTGATTTGAGTTCTATCTACTCAATTTAAGTTCGAAACGCCAATTTACGAACTGCCACGCTGCGACGAGTTCGTTTTTATTATATTTATATATATATATTTAAACATTTAAACTTCATTTATTATAATTTCAACTCCATTTTGATGTATTTCAAATCAATTTTCCCAATTCAACTTAATATCTCCGATTACCAATAATCGTCGATTTGTCCTTACTAGGTAACAAGTTTATTTATACTTCGATCTTCTATATTTAATTCCAATTCCTTTTATAAATAAATTATTTATAAAATTCGATATAATCAAATTTCAATTATAAACCTGTTGGAATTTTCTCACTTCGATTTATATTCCGAGTTCCGGAATAAAATTTATCATTCTATTTCAAACCATTTTCCAATTCACTTTACAAATCATACTTGAATTATAAACTCCTAAGTTATCCAATGATAACTTAATTCCCTATTTTTATCAACAATGTTTATAAATAAATTTTCTTGTTTTAAAAATTAAAACAAGCTTTCCTTTCAAATACCTATTTGAAACCCAATCTCTTTTATATTCCGAATTTCGGAATAAAACCTATCATTTACTTTTTCGAAATGATTTTAAATTCATACTTGAATCAAATATTTTAATAATCCAAACGATAATTTTTTACTTATCTTTATAAACATCGTTTATATTACTTGTTTATATATTTAAACAGGTCTCCTTTTAAATCTATTTGAAATTATAATTTCTACTTTGGGAAAATAAATTTCCTTTTTTTTAATTCACACTTTTATATTTTCCCTATTATCCAGTGATAATTCATTTCACTTCATTTATAACATCGTTTATAAATTCACTTCAGTTCCCTTTATTATTCAATTTATAAACATCGTTTATGAATTCAATACTTGTTTTATTTATTCAAACAAGTTAATATCTCTAACCCATTCGAAATTCAATTTCTATTTTAGAAAATAGTTTTTCCCTTTTTAAATCTCAAAACCCTATTTACGATATATTTTTTTAAATTACCATTTAGGCCCAGTGATATTTTAAACTTCCAAACTAACCAATTATCAATCACTGGTTTTCTAACACCTCATATATGATGATATATATGAAAACAACAATAATAATATTTTTGAGGAATCAGTCGGATCCCTTCAACCTGTTTCCCTGCATCCACAGACGTTAGCCAACATAAATAATACCCATCCTGCTTCGAGGCAGGATATCGCGGTACAGAATGCCATCCACTATCATAGCGTGGGGCGTATAGGGTCATTCGCTAATGATACTACGGGCTTCCGCTAATGGTACTACGGGAATCCAACCAATCACCAATATATATATATATATATATATATATATATATATATAATAGCCACAAACACCAGTCCTAAATAACTAATATATACGACAGCCACAAAAATATTTCAGTGCATGCAAACAACCAACAAACAATTATTTTAACGAATAAAATAATTCTAAGTAAAAATGTGAGTGAGATTTACTCACCAGGGTGTTTATTTAAGCTGAATACCCGATGAAGTCTATTACGTAGATTGTACAGTGGTTCCTCCATTTCACTGTTTTTCAATGTACAACAAATAAAATTTCAATTACCGAAGTATACTAATTAAATTAATTAATTAATTTCTGACATGTAAACTAATTCCAAATTAACCTTAATTTCATATTCAAACGACTAGTCAACAATTTATATCTTTACTAACTAATTTCTTTTATGTAAACTAATTTCTATTTAAATAAATAACCAATTATACAAACTAATCTCTATTTAAATGTATAACCAATCATATAAACTAGTTTACTTAATAAGTTACAAATTTTATAATAAATTTCTGGATTATCAAATATCAGAAATTACCTTAATTACTTATCACTTTACTAACTACTTTTATATAACTAATTTCATACCTAACTTTAGTCAATTACCAATAGAATATTTTATTCCATAATAAACATTTAAGTATTAACAAATGATTTAAGTTAATTACCTCTTCATCTCAACTATACAGTAGTACCCTTTATCATTAAACAACGAACCCGCAATTGTTCTTCACCGTTTTATTTCCGTTCCAGGAAAAAAATCCAAACAATCGAACCTCAACTCTCCTTCCATCCTTCCAGTCCAAATCCAACTCCAAAATTTTCACAACAGATGTTCCATCGAAATCAAAACCAAAAGCGTACCTCCAACCAATATACGTGGCCACTGTAGCACCTCCAACACCGGTCCCTAAAACATTGACATCCGCAACTCCACGCGCGCTCCCCTTTCCAGTGGAACCCTTCGTCTTTGCGAACCCAGAAGCAACGCCATAATCGAGGCCGCAACCTACTAACCCTAGTTTGATAGAACTATTGAATGAACCCCTCCCTCCGAACATGATCGTGCTAGTGTTTGATAGGTAAGATCGAAGCTTAAGCCTCGCGATATTGAAGAATCGGTTTTGGGTTTTTAGTGGATCGGTTTTTATTGATTTGGTAAGCCTGGAAATGAAATTGGAAAGAAGAATTTCGAAATGGTTCGTTTCGATTTGGGAATTACAGAGAACTAAAAAGAACGGCCAATTTATAGATGAGCGATGCAGACAAATAGTACCCAAGCCATTACATCGTGTTTAGCTTAGTTATGAAGTTGGGGAACACACAGTACGTGAAATGAAGGAAAACAGAGATAGCTTCGGGTAGGTTTGCAGTGATGGAAAGTTTACACTATACTCTTATTGCTTAAGAAAGAAGGAAATTTATTTTTATATAATAAATTTTATTTTATTTAAATTTTAATTAGAACCGGTATCCCTTAATTTAAATTATCACGTTGATTTCAAACTCCTATTTGAGCCCAACAACAGGCTTTCCTAGGGTTAACCCACCATTCTGAACCCACTGGGATAGGTTCCGAAGCTAAATTCGACCAAATGGAGAAGAGATAAATTTAAATCGATATAAATTGAATTAAAAACAATTAATTCTTCGAAAATAAATTAATAATATTATTCTAATTCAAACAGAAGTTTGTATTGATTTCCTGAACTGTTTTTCAATTCAGTTTTGACTTTGAATTCAAATAAATTCAATTTCGTATTTCGATAATTATATATATTCGAAATAAATCATATTTCGGTTATTCAATTGATAACTCAATATAAATATCCATTTATATTATTAATTAAATATTCAAAACAATATTAAATATTTAAAATAAATCAATCAAAAACTGGGTCGTTACAGATAATGTCTCCACATCTTCAATGCGAACATGATCGCTGCCAATTCCAAATCATGAGTATGATATCTTTTCTCATGCGGTTTCAGTTGCCGACTAGCATAAGCTACAACTCTACCTCCTTGCATCAATACAACGCCTAGTCCGGTACCATATGCATCCGTGTATACTGTCATGTAATGACCCGGCTTTTACTCGGACCTAATCGATCGAAAAATTGACCAAGACCGTTTAAAACCCGAATACGTTAACTCTGGGAATACAACACCTAAGAACAAACAACAGAAGACTTTTATAAACATCGTAATAATGTTACATCAGAGTACAGAATATTAGAGTACATCGATAAAATACAGCGGAAGATAATTTACAATAATTTAATACATTGCAGCGGAAATGAATAGACTGATACAGCGGAAGTCTATCAATGCTCTGGACATAGCTTTAAGCTTTGATCCAAAATTATGCTCAATATATCTAGAAAATAAGCTATTCGGCTGCCCGTGTGGAAAAGAGGGCACCCGAGTTTGCCAGTGAAACAAACTACAGGTCAGTCATGGGACTGGTATGAGAAATCTTTCCTAATTTATCTAACAGTAAGGCTAATCACAGGACCACGCTGCTAACACGGAACGGGTTTACTCCATTGGATTGCCAGTACATAAATAAAGTAAATCTTAAACAATGCAATGCTTATTAGAAAAATGAAATCATTATAAGACTCAAGTCCCATCACACAATGCAACGCAAACCGGAGGATAAAGTTTTACCTTATAATGGTCAAAAATGCTTGATACGTTAAAACGATTTTGATATTATTATTAGTATCTATATTTTTTCAAAAATACTTTCAATCATAATGTATCAATCATAGACGGCATAGTACCCCATCCTACTATGTCGCCATACTAGTTCTACAATAAAAACCGCATGATGTCGTATTGGAAGTTTGATTTCCATCATGAGTCAAGGCTAGGAACGATCTCCTTACCGATTCGAGACACTCTAGCAATGTCTCAGGATTCGGAAGCTGGCGAACCCTTGGATTTTGCAGGGTCGGTACACAAATACTTTAGTGGATTAGTTATGCCTGAACACACGCTCCCCGGTCCTATTGAACCTATAATTTGGCCATTGGCGACCAATAGATCTGAGGCGCCTCATAATCCATCAACCATATAAGTAAAATGTCAGGGTTGGTAAGTCGCTGACACCACTTCTAGCGAGAAAGAAACGTGTGCACTCCCTGCGTTCCCTTGCTCTGTTTCTGACTCATACCGGGGTGTGAGGCTCGCGAGGTAACGTTATACACAAAACTAGGCCAAAATAGGCTATGCTTTGATCATCCCACAAGGCTCTGCTTTTCAACAAAAGCCTTGATCAATTGCATCTTGGCATGCCACATTGACAATTCACGCCATGCGATCGATAAATACCAATATATAACCTCTGAGCTCGTACGTCTTAGAGAAGGGTGTTAAGCAAGAGAATAAATTCTCCGCCACCACAGATATATATTAAATAGAAATCAATTTAAGTTACATGGAATGAAATCAAATGTCAGACACACATCCGTTTACAAGTCTGTTCTGGGTCTGAACGGAACCGAAGACACCTTATTCCTCATCCCGTACGTCCAATATGGAAGTGAGGTGCTCGTATATCCGGACAATCAACAAGTACGTCCGGACGACTACCACTGTAACCCTTTCAAGGCAGGCAACTCTTATCAAATGGATCAGTAGTCATCCATTCGATGTGAAGATCGCCGGTCTTCAACCACCATCTTCATCTTCGACTTTTAATTGTCACGGTAATTATTTAGAATGGGTTAAACCCAGTCCTCCCGAATAACTCGCGTATTTTGTAATCAAAAATCAAGTGTTATAAAACACACCAATGCCTCATTCCAATTCAGAATATTCTTTTAATAAAATATTCACTTTATTTTATCAAGGATAAATTCTTAAAATTTATTCTTAAATCTTTCTTTTAAAAATTTATTAAAACTCCAATTTGGTTTTAATATCAAAAATCATTATTTAATGATTATTTAAATTTAAGAAATTAAACTTATCTTTAGCTGGGTTAAAGAACTAATGTCATTTAAAACACAGTTCACGGTAAGCCCAAAATCGTCTTCCATTAAATATGGAATTTTCACATAAAACAAATCAATATATATAATCGATATAAATTTCTGTATCAGACCAATAATATAAATGGAATAACGGCAAAGCCTCTTAAATTCCATATATATTAACGGTCTTCTTTTATAGAAGCTCATCTCGATTATTATTGAATCGAATTCCATTCAATTCCAATTTAATATATTAAATTGGAAAACTTTACTTTGGAAAATTCTCATTTAAATCTTAATAAAAGATTTATAAATTCCAATTTACATTTTCACTGTTAATTGGGTTAAAAAACAAGTGTCGTTTAAAACACAGTTCACAGTAAATCCAATTCACATATCTTTTTATTACAATTAATAATTATATTTGGAAACTCTAATAATCTTAATTAAAAGATTTATTCTTTCATAGAGGTTTAAGAACAGTGTTATTTTAAGACACCATCCACGACAACCCAAATCCAATCCTTTTATTTAATTATAATTAAGTATCAATTAATTAGAAGACTTCATTAAATCTTAATTTAAAAGATTTATTCTAGTTAATAACTAGCTTATTTTGATAAAAATATATTTTATCTTTTGTGTCCATCCAAAAACGGACATAGAAATCATCATTTTATTCTTCGTTGAATATTATTTTTAAATATTCGTTATTTAAAAATATTCTTTATACAAAAGGATTCTTTATGTAAAATATTCGCTATAGTACAACATTATTTATTTAAAGATATTACAATGTCCTTTAAAAATATTCTTTGCTTAAAATATATTCTTTATTTTAAGATGTTCTTTATTTAATAGATATTTTGAATCAGAATGCGACTCAGTCAATTACCATATAATTTCAGCTATATAGATTTCATACATAACAATAACGATAAATAATCAATAAATAATCCATTCACATCCAAAGTGAAATTTATAATTGTGTGAGCATTAAATTAAATAAATAAATAAATAATGCTCATCACAGATTGTCAATCCATCGATTGACATATAACCGAACATTGGGACTAGTGTATGGCAAATATCATCCCAATACCCGTGTGGGGTTTCATCCAACAAACAAATAATAAATTGTTTGACCACTTGGGTGATGTGTAAAAATTATTGTCCCAATCACATAAACAAGTCGGATAACTTGTAAATGGAAGTGTAATATTCAATTTGAATTATCATTAATATACTAACATTATCTTTAATCCATCGAACATTTCAACATCACAGGAATATATTTCAAGACATCACTAATATCATATTTTAACATATGAATCTTTTCACTACCATCGTTAACATATAAATGACAATGTTTTAATCCTTCCTACAATAAAATGTAAATTTTATTGCTAACATATTTCATTTCAATAATGACAAATTTTAATGATTCCTACATACGCAATAAAAATATATATTTTTATTGTTAACATATTCCATTTAAATATCTAATTCTTTTTATTGCATACAATGAAAGTATAATTTTCATTGTCAAATCGTTTTGATGAAAACGACTTACAAATAAAATGAAGTTTTATCATCAAATCTTTTTATTGCAAAACAAATGGCAGCAAAAATGTGAACTTTATGTTCTAATCTTTTTATTGTAACAACATGACATTAAAAATAGTAACTTTAATAATTATACTTTTTTTATTGTAACAAAATGACAATAAAAATATAGACTTTAATAACTATACTTTTTATTGTATCAAATCGACAATAAAAATCTAACATTCTATTTCAATTCTTTTTATTGTAAACAAATGACAATAAAAATATAATCTTTTAATTCAATTCTTTTTATTGTAAACAAATGACAACAAAAATCTAATCTTTTATCCAAAATGATATTTTAATTCTAATGTGCATTTCTATCCAAAATGATATTTTATATTAACATAACATTTCTAAACAAATGATGTTTTTATACTAACATGACATTGTCTAATTTTCTAATATTACATTAAAAGTGAAATTTTAATGTATAACATGTTTTTCATTTTAAAACATGAATCTTTATCTAAATTCTATTATTACATTAAAAAGTGAATTTTTAATGAAAAATATGTTTTCTTTTTAAAAAAAAAAACATTAATCTTTTCTATGTTCTAACATTACATTAAAAATGTGAACTTTTTAATGTTTTCAACATTTTTGTCTATACAATGAATATTTTACATGAATCATGCTTTACATTAAAAAAAATGTAATTTTTAATGTTTCAACCTTTTTAACAAGTTCTATTTATACAATAAAAATGTGATTTTTATTGTTTAACCAATTTTATTCAAACATGACTATTTTCATATTTAATATATATATATATATATATATATATGTATATACAATAAAAATGAGATTTTATATGACAATTCTATTTCACATAAAAAGGATATTTTATATGACAATTCTTATTCACATAAAAAGGATATTTTTATATTTTGTCGATTCTAATACAACAAAATTGACATTTTTATTTACATAACATGATTCTAACATCAATGACATTTTTATTTACATAACGTGATTCTAACATTACTGACATTTTTATTTACATAACGTGATTCTAACATCAATGACATTTTTATTTACATAGCATGATTCTAACATCAATGACATTTTTATTTACATAACATTTTATAACAAAATGATATTTTTATCTATCATGACATTTCTATAGCAAAATGATATTTTAATCCAACATGATATGATTCTTACTAAATGACACTTTTTATTTACAAAATATGAATATAACTAAATAACATATTCTGTTTACAAAATATGAATATAACTAAATGACATATTTTGTTTATAAAATATGTTTTCAACTTCAATGACATATTTCTTTCAACATGACAACTTCATTTGGCAAAAACATGATCTAACAAAGTGATAGTTTATTTGGCAAAAACATGATCTAACCAAGTGATAGTTTTATTTGGCAAAAACATGATCCAACCAAGTGACATTTTTATTTGGCAAAAACATGATCTAACAAAGTGACATTTTTATTTTGTCTACTCTAATTTGACTAAACATATAAAAGTGATATTTTTGTCTTGTCGACAACTCTAATTCAACAAAACATATAGAAGCGATATTTTTGTTTTGTCGACATCTCTAATTCAACAAAACGCATCAAAGTGATATTTTTGTCTTGTCGACAATCCTAATTCAACTTCAACAAATAAAAGTGATATTCTTGCTTTATCAATTATTATAACTCTACAAAACAAATAAAAGTGTATTTTTGTTAAAAGTGATATTTTTATCTAACATGACATTTTTAACTAAAATGACACTTTTAATCTAATGTGACATTAATAACTAAAATAAGGGACATTTTACTTAGCATGTTATTATTCTAAAATAAAAGACAATTTTACTTAACATGTTATTATTCTAAATAAAAGACAATTTTTTTTATCGGTTCTAATTTTAACAAAAATGACAATTTTATATTGTCCATTCTGATTTCAACAAAAAGGACAATTTTATATTGTCTATTCTAATTTCAACCAAAAAGACCAATTTATATTGTTGATTCTAATTTCAACAAAATGACCAATTTATATTGTTGATTCTAATTTCAACAAAATGACCAATTTATATTGTTGATTCTAATTTCAACAAAAATGATTCATTCAATCAACATAACAACATCACGAACCAAATCAGATCACATACAACAACAAAACTGAATTTAACAGCAAATTTGTAAAGATTCCTAAAATACGATCATAATTAATTAAAAAAATTAATTATCTAAAAAAAAGAATTCTCACCTTGATCAGTTTAAATTGTTGAATACGATGATTTTAATTAACATTTAATTAAATCAAAATTTCCAGTAACTTCAGAATTTGTCCAAGTCAGTACCATAATATAGATCTTGTATCCACGATTCCAAAACTTTGAAAACCGTTGAATTCTGATTTCACATTTAGAAGATATTCAATTTTAACATTTGCTTATTAATTAATTAATTAATTAAATTGATTGTACACTAATTACATCTCAACACAAATAGGCCGTTCTCTTTTCTTCTCCTGGCATTTGTTGTAACCCATCCTTGTGAACTAGTGTTCACTTGCGCACCTCCCATCGTCGATCTGAACCACATCAGAGACCTCCCCGACGTCCGACCAGGAACACCGCACCACTCCCCTACTCTCGTGAAATTCGCCGCCGAGATGACGCCAAGAACAGGTCACGAACATCGACACTTTACCAAGGAATTCCGGCTATCAACGAGCAGAGGGGGTCATCATCACCATTGGATCACACGATATCAATGAGGTCTTCAATTTTGTTTAAGAAGTTTGAATTAATTTGAGGTGGATTAGGAGAGAAATCGTGAAGAACGAAGGAGTGTATCTTCCATCAATTTGTTCAAAGGGTGGCGGCAATTTTGAGATGCTAGGGTTTTGCAATGTACTATATTTATACTAGTATATAAGGTGTATTTTATTTATTTATTTTCCAAAAATATTTGTATGTTGATACAAACTCCAAATCAAACCCAACGAGTGTCGCCGCTAGCCAAATACCCCCATTACAGACACAATGGAACATGTTTCGTAATCCAATTCTAATGTTTTAGCCCATTTTTCTTTAATTTAAAATATAAATCATTTAATATTTAATTTGATCGCACATTTAAAATTATCTGAGCCACATACTGACTCTAAAAATTCCAGAAAAATTATTTCTAGTTATGTTTTGACGATACGGTCCTAACAAAACTAATTTCGTCGAATTCCAAGACCGTTTGAAAAATGGTCATTTTCTGGTCGATTCAATTTGACTGAAATTGAAATTACACATTTTCTTTTGCCACGCTCACATATTAATTCGAAAAATTATGAAAATTGAAACCTAGCAATAATTTGACATTCTGGTTCCAACGAAAGTGGTTTCGTCAAAAACAGAGGTCGTTCGCAAAATGGCTATTTTTAAGGGCCATATATTATATTAATATATATATAAACTCTACAATGACTTTTCTATATTTTAAACTGAACATAACTTATAACTTATAAAGTGAAATTTCAGTTTCTTACATTCGTTAGAAAGATATTGTTGAACAGATTTAAATATTTCTTGTTTCATCCAATTCTGATTTAAAATGAATCATGTTTATTAAATTGAAATTAGAAATCGAATTTTCGAACTACCGTGCCATTTCTAACCCCTTTTATATTTAAATGAAACTTATTCGTTTTAACTTCGATTTAAATAAATTTTTAGTCGTTATTATTTAAAATAAATTATTTTAAATATCCAAAATCCATTAAAATTTCTAAAATGAAAATTTTTAATTGGTTCTGAAATTTGTGTGTTGTTACATGTCATCTCTTCATTCCCTTTAGGAATGACTAACACTGGTGCACACGTCAACTTTTCTTTTAGGATCTTGAATGCATTTTCACAATTTCCGTCCCAGACAAAAACTTGATTCTTCTCGCTATCTTGGAGAAGTCTTGGATAAACTTATGATAATATCCAGCTAATCCCAAGAAACTTCTTACGTTTGTTACATTCTTGGGCGTAGACCAATCTTGTACCGTAGCCACCTTCATAGGGTCCACAACAATCCCATTCTCTGAAACAACATGGCTCAAGAATCTCATTTCCCTCCTCCGAAAGTGACACTTAGAGAACTTTTCTTTCAATTGGTGTTTTCTTAACAGCTCCATCAGTACTCTCAAATGTTCCTTTTGTTCTCCCTCTGTCCTCAAATAAATCAAGATATCGTCTACGAACACAAGAACAAACTTATTCAATTGATCCCGGAATACCCTATTCATAAGATCCACAAAATATGCTGATGCATTGGTCAACCTGAATGGCATGACCAACCACTCATAGAATCCAGACGACGTTCAAAATGTCGTTTTAGCTATACTCTCAGCTCCCACCCTAAGGTGATGAAAACCTGTCGCGAGATCCAACTGGGAGAACACTCTCGCGCCACTCAGCTGATCAAACAAATCATCTATCCGCAGTAGAGGATACTTATTCTTCCTCGTCACCTTATTCAGCTTGCGGTAGTCCACACACAATCGAAGGGAACCATCTGCCTTGGTAGCAAACACAACTGGTGCTCCCCACTCAAAAACACTTCTTTTGATAAATCCCTTCTTCAAAAGATCGCTCACCTGCACCCCGAGCTCTCGCTGCTCCCTTGGTGCCATGCGACGAAGTGGCATCACTATAGGTCTAGCATCTTTCACTAAATCAATACGGAACTCAATCTATCGGTGTGGTGGAAGTCCGGTCACTTCCTCAAAGACGTCCGGATAATGGCCAGCCACGGGCACATATGACAACTCATCATGCGGGATGTCGAGGGAATTTAGAAAACTAGCCATTACCCCATCACTAGGTAAACCACCAAACACTACCCTCCACCCATCATCCGCTCTAACTGTCACCAAAAAGCCCTCACAGTCTACCACCACCCCGTACCTTTGGAGCCAATCGACTCCCAAAATAATGCCAAACCCAGTAAAGCCTAAACAAAGCAATCACAAACAAACATACATACATGACTCAATAAGACCACATTACGACAGATCATACTAAGGCTAGTCGAACCACCAATCGGGTTTGTCACCGCTAAAGGTCTATCGACTATCTCGGGTTCTAATCCCAACCTATCTACCAGGTCACTAGATATGAAGGAATGGGAAGCCCCGGTATCAAATAATACTCGAACATGTATATCATAAACAGAAAGCATATCCTGAATGACGACATTCTTTCCTTTCTCCGCCGTAGTTGGGGCATTCGATGAAGAAGGAACGACATTAATAGGATATGCTTTCACAGCCTGCTTCTCTTTAGGGGGTTGCGGACATTTATCCTTGTGTTGTCCTACTTGGCCGCAGTTGAAGCACTTCCTGTCCACTGGCTTTGCTCGGCATTCTTTGGCATAGTGGCCCTTCTTGCCATAGCTAAAGCATTCAACATCTTTCTTACTCTTCTTCTGACCATCCTTAGTCCGATTTTATTTCCTTTTGTTTTAAGAATTATTCTTGCCTCCATGCTTGTTTGCGGTTTTGGCCCCTCTGCAGATGCAACAACGACTTCAGTCTTGGGCTTAGGATAAAGGCTCTCTGACCTCAATGCTTTCTCAACAATCGACTCAAAAGTCTCATCAATATGGTTGATAAGGCTTTCCCCCAAGTACTGATCTAAGCCTGTTATGAACTTCTCATTTTTCTTTTTGGGAGTGTCAATAAGGGATAATCCATACTTCGATAAAGTATCGAACTTAGCAATATACTCCGAGACTGCCCCACCATTCTGCTTAAGCTCCAAAAACTTCCTAAACAACTCTGATTTCTAAGCAGCTGGGATAAAATTATCACTGAATCGGGCTTTGAACTGATCCCAGGTATCTGGATCCTCGGGAGTAGCTGCCTTATTAGCATTCCACCAATTCACAGCCCGTTCGTGCAGCTGACGGGATGCTAGCCTTCTCTTTATCGCATCCTCGATACCCAAGTCTTCGAAGATACGCTCGCAGCTATCAAGCCAATCCTAAACTTCTGTAGACGATTTCGTTCCGTGGAACAGCTTCCCACCAAGACTAGTGTAGTCCTTACAAAGCTTGGCGAAATCGGCCCTAGGTGACAGCACCGCTGCACCACCACCATTAGCAGCATTAGGAGCTGCCCTCTGAACATCCCTAAGCATCTCTACCATGAAGTCAGTGAACATCGTCCTCATATCAGGAGCATTCCCATTATTAGCTCCTCTCCCAGTACCCCTAATATATCGGCTCATCGTTCAATCTGTAAGGAGAAAACGATTAACCATCTCTTCAGTGCAGTGCGGTGCAATACCATCCTTAAATATACTAATAGTATATATATATATATATATATATATATATATATACAGCTTTTGAAAACCTAAATCACAAGTACGCGCTCTCATGTATGTACTATCTCTCCCTGGTGTCTTCCCCTAGGTTAACTACGCAACATAGAGCTTTGATACCAAGTGTGGCGGCCCGCCCCGCACCAGCTGACATTTCCTAAAGAAACGCGCTGTGCCAATGCCCAACCAGCACGGGACGGTCGCCAAAGGAAAGGAAAAGAAAGGAAACTTAACGGTGATCTAACAAAGAACCTGTAGAATGTCTCACATCACATGGGATAAAATGTAATAATAACATAACTTTGACATAAAATAGGTGAGACAGTGCATAAGCTGAAAACTGAATCGTCATAGCAGCGGAAAATCCAAAATACAGCTTATGTTCCACATCATCATTATTACAACTTTTAAAACTGTCTCTAAAGCAAAATAAGAAAGGTACACTACTAATGCCCAAAGTAGTGACCAACAACGACACAGGGAGAATATATATATCATACGTGGAAGCCTCCTGCTCGTCTCCGGTACAACTACTCGTGCATACCACCTAACCTGTCTCTAGTCTACCCGTTTAAGAGCACCCAGAGTAATAAGAAGAGACATAAAACTCTAGGTCAGACAAGATCCTGGTATGAGCGATAAGCAGCAAAATAGAACAATAACAGGTATACATAACCATACCTGAACCTGGACCTGCAACCAAAAAGTTAGCACAACAGGATGTACAATACTCTAAGGTGACACTAACATATGGTGTAAAGATACGGGGGAAGGAAGTGCATGTCATAGTGATATCAAACAATCAAGCATAGCAAGCATCCTCACATCTCTCACTCAGTATGTAAAGCATATGATATCCACTGCTTTGACCACCCAAATCCTTTGCTATGATCACTCTGCCCCATGGAGTCATATTGGCTCCACTGCACTGATCCATAAACACTAATCCTTTGCTATGTTCACTTTGCCCCATGAAGTCATGACGACTCCACTGCACTGGCTCATAGCCATGCTACGATCACTTTGCCCCATGTATTAATAACTACCCCACTACACTGATACGTAGCCTAACGTCCGTCTTGGTGGTGAATCAAAGTTGTAGACATCGATAACCCCTTTGCACATGTCCCGCAGCAAAGCCCAACTCATGAAGTTAACTCATTGGTTCCCAACTGGATCCTGAGTTCTACTTCCTATTTGGACTACCTTTGCATCTAGGGTCTTGGTCTCCTCCGGATCAGTTCGATCCTCCTTCTCATCTTTGGTTCAATTCGGTCGTAACTATCATTTCCTGGTGGTTCGGTTCATAGCACCTCCTAGTCCGGTTCGTGATTCTCCTCCAGCTCGTGGTCATCAGGTCGGCTCGTGGAAGGCCCCCTGTTCGGATCGGTTCGTGATGAAGCTCTGGTTCGGTCGGGGCTTCAGATGTGAACTATTCGCGAGCTCCTGGTCGGATCGGGATCTCCAAGCGGTTCGAGGTCGATGATCTAGCTCTTGGTCCAGCAGTACGGAGGAGCGGTTCGTGGTGCAGCAGCATGGAGAAGCGGCTCGTGGGTGGGCTACATGACCCGACCCGGCCCCCCTCCACCGATCTGATCCGGTTCCTTCACCATTTACTGCAACTTTTCCAGCGACTGTTCTACGTCACATAACGGCATTTTCGACCATTCTAACTGTTCTAAACAACCATAAAACATGCCAAACAATCATAGCAACATGTATAATCGTCCACAAACACCCAACCATAATTTAACATGTATATAAAGATCAAACATCCCTAAAAACCTTTGTTTTCCTCTTAATCATGTTTAACAACAACTAACAGTAGGATTAGGAAAACTTAACCAAATTAACCCAAATTTTTATTAGAGTCCTAAAATAATATTATAGAATTTCTGAATATTTTTCCAAAATTTAATCATGTATAATTTTGTTAATTAACACTAGTCACCCCTAATTAGCCGTAATTAGTGAGAAACAATGCAAATCACTCACCTTAGCCGCAAATAAAACTTAGATTTGAAACTATCTCTAATTTGGGGCGTTTTCCTATGCAACACAGCAGCTCCAACTCTGATTTGGTGCTATTTCTCCTTGAATTGACATAGATTAGCTTAATCCTTGATTAGAGAGCGATTTGGGATGAAATTAGAAGGTGGAGGCCATTGTTAGGGTTCATAAGAGGTAAATGGCAGCTAGAAAACTGAAATAGAATGAAAACCTAACTCATTTCAGCCTCCCCATAACCTTAATCCCGAAATGGGTTATGGGCCCATTTGTTAATTACCCTAATCAGCCCACTTAAGCTGTTTTTCACCTTCTAAACCTTGTCTCAGCCATATCTCCCAAACGGTGAGTCCGTTTGGCTAATGTGACCACTCTACGAAAAGGTAAACCGTCATCTGGATCTAATGGAAGTGGTTTTAGGTCAAAACTCCTTACCATTCAAAAGTTATAGGCAAAACAAGATTCGCCAGGGGCAAAACAGTCATTTAAAAATCGGCAAAAATAGTGAACATGGGAAATGACCCCAATTGTTGTTCCCCAAAATTACATGACTATACAACCTAATACGAAAAAGAAATAAATATTCTACGATCCTCCGATGCGTAGAATGCAGGTAGTTATATGAATAATGTAACTTACCTCGCATCATTAATCTATTAAGTCCAATCCTTATATTAATTAAATGATATTGTTTTTAGAAATAAAATAGAAATAAAATAAGGATAATTTTCCTAAGGTTCACAATTCTAATACTACTTTATTTATTTGACTTAGTATTAGCTACGGTAATTAATACACAAATTACTCATTAAATCCCATTAATCACTCTAACGGTCACACATCATTAATGATCATAATGGTCACGTTTCCTAAGGTAATGGACGCCCAATTAAACCAATTAATTTATATAATGGACACATGCCATTAATGACCATAATGAGCATGTTTCCTAAGGTAATGGACAACCTATTAAATATCAGCCTCGTTTAATCATTAATTCTATTTACTGTAAATCCATTTATTTTACTATTGTTATTTACTTTGTCGGTCCTTATTTATGTAAGTTTACTATATTAATTTCCTTAATTTAGTTACAACATTTATTCATATTCATTTTGAATTGTAACCTACATTTATTCCCCTATTCATTTCCCCCACAACATTCATGGTTATAATCTTAGTTTCCTTTTTTAGTTAATTGTAAACTTTTAAATTACAATAATTAACTCCTCATTTATTGCTAATAAGTATAATTGTTACAAACATTTTTCCATTCAGTACGGGATATATTACTACATACCCTCCATTAATGGAAAAACAATCAAATTCATATCCATAATTCACGTTTACCTAAAAAATAATCATAATAGCGTTATTTATGTATATTTTGGATGAATAGTTTTTTTTAGTAGACCCGACCTGTTTTTAAAGTGATCCATAACACTTTTTATTACAACAAATAATAAATACAGAAAGGAACATGAGATATGCGAATACCATATCTAGTACAACATGATTTTTAGAGTGGACTGACCACTAAAGCTAGATTAACTTAGAGAACAGGAGCTGGACTAAATGTCTAAACAGCTAACCAAATAACATACTTCCCGCAAGGAGATACATAGAAAAAAATGTTGCATAGATCAAACACCAACTAACCTAAGAAAAAACCCACTCCGGTATGTAAACCAAACTACAATAACATAACTTAAGCTAATACAAATGGCATATACTAACACATGTAAGAAACCTAACTACACAAAAATTACATGAACAAATTCCTCAAACTACATTACAAACAAAACAACACAGCCAGACTGAACTCCAAAATTGCAAGTACGTATCCCTTCAAAGTGCAACGCATATAGCTTCACTATTCCAAACTAGGAAAACTACATAACCAAGCAACATATCGAAATTCCTTCAGCAACCTTGCATGGGACAACATCTCCATTGACAAAACTACCCAACTTATGACATAACTAGACCATGTCGATGGCAGCAGCTATCAGCGGTGAATCCGGGTAAGGATTGGATAAATGCCTAGCGAACCCCACCGATGCTTAGCAATCGTCGTGTGACGCATAAGGCACAACCAGCACAAGACAACCCAGTGAACCCTAAAACTGCTACCACAATAAAAAAATAGCAAAAAAGAGGACAAAATAAATCAGCAACCCAAGGAGTCTACGAAACAGATCTCATGGAAACCACCATCCAGTAGCATCAAAAGCTAGTAGACATGCCTCATAACATCAAGTAATCCAATCCAGATGACGACCTAATGAGAAAACCACAGTCAAACCGCCAAAACCCTTGCCACACTTTGCTTGTCGATTACTCAAACCAAAACTAGAGACCGGTCTAGCGATTTATGGAGGCAAAGGTAATGGAAAATTAGGCAGTAATACTAACAAGGAGGAGTGGCAGATGAATTAGGAAGCTACAACACGGATGACGATGCGAAAAAACTAAGAAATGAACTAGCAACGGCGGAGCGCAAAGGTCTAAGCGGAGGAGACATTTGGACAGTCTTGATACAAGACAATGATGGGGGAAAACTAGGGAGATCAGGTGTACCGAAAATGAAGAATTGGAGAGGAGCCGAAGAAATTAGAAAAAAGAAGTGGTGGAGAAAGTAAATACCCTAGTCCCAATAGATGCATGTATCTATCTTTAACCGGCCAACTACGAATAAGTTTATATATTGTTATATAAGAATGTATATTTTTACTGTGATATTTGTGTAGTTACTAATTATTTTAAATTCTTATTATTTTACATTGTGGTTCAAGCTAATGACTAAAAAATAGTTCAAAATCTCATAAAAGGTTATTTACTGTAATTCTTATAAGATTTTGCCCCAAACATTTTAAAAGAGGAAATAATTACATTTTCGAAATCACAGGAAACAGGGAATATGTTATTTGGAATAGATGACATAAACTATATATAAAATACGTAAATTTATACATGTCTTCCTATATTTTTTGTTAATATTTCTTGTAAGTTCCAAACAATGTTTTTTTATTGAAAACGAACAAAAAGGGCTAATTTAACAAAAAATAAAGCAAAAACCCAAACAAAACCAAATTTTATACTAGTTCAGATTACTCCTACGTCCAGTCTCCAAACAAACCCACAGATGCAAAATAAACAGAAATAAAAATGCAAGAAAAGGAAAGAACACACCAGATTTTATACTAGTTCAGATTACTCCTACGTCCAGTCTCGCACAACACTGGATTGTGCATCGTTTTATTACTCTTTCAATAGTCAGTCACACTGTCCCTGATTTCATGGCTCACAAGGAGACACTGACTCCCACTTTCTTGATTTCACGGCTCACAAGAACACACCGACTCCTATTCCTTGATTTCACGGCCCACAAGGAAACCCCGACTCCTCTTTGACTCACAACAAGGTTTATTCAACCCAACCAATTACAAACAGCCATAACTCTTCAATAGCACTTGGTTCAGAGAGTATAGAGTGGAGAGTGTAGAGAGAAGAAGTTTTATCAAAACAGAATTGAATTCAGCAGAGTATAAGGGTAAAAACCATAAAAATGATTAAGAATAATGGTGGAGAGAAAGAGGATGAAGTTAAAGAAGAAGATGTGTTAACAAATTTGGTTTAAACCTCTTTTTATAGAGTATGAAGGGTTGCAACGGTTCTGAAGCGTTTCAAATAGTGAAAATACACTTCCCTTCAAAATTAGAAAATATAGTAGTTATATGTCGACATACACTTTTGCTATGTCGACATACTTATGTGTATTTTTGATTATCAAAGCATTTTTCAAGTGTTTTGATATAAAACTAATTCTGGAAATTCTTGAGTAAAATTCTAGTGTTGTAAATTAATATTATATGATAGAAAATCATATGAAAACATACTTTTAAACTATATAAATATATTTACAAAATTATAAGGTTTGAAACTATATAAAGTATATAAAAAATTTAGATTTTGAAAACAAAGAAAAATAGAAACAAATAGGAAGACAAAATAGAGAGGATTGAGAATAAAATAGAAAAATAAAATAGAGAGGATTGAGGATAGAACTGAAAATCAGAATTTGAAAATTAGAATTTGAATTTGAACCTAGAGTGCTATATAGAGTCTTACAAAATTTAGACTCTATAACTATATTGATCTTGAACTCTTGAAATCTTGATTACTCATGAGTCTTGAAATTTCTCTAATCTTTGAATCTCTATCATCTTTATAGCTGTACAATCTTCAGTAATATTTCCTGTATATAATTCACACACACACACACACACACACACACATATATATATATATATATATATATTATACAAAAAGTGTTAGCATATATTTTATAATCAATGATAATTGAAATAAGGTTGTTGTCATCAAAACTCCATTCTCCAACAATCTCCCCATTTTTGATGATGACAACCTTAGTTTATAAAATATCATACCTGTATTCATACTTGTATATACTAGATGATGATGATTCTTCTAATACTCCCCCTGTCTATATGAATCCTATAAACTATATCTATATTTTATAATTTCTCCCCATTTGTCATTATCAAAAAGAAATTCTAAACATATTTCCCCTGAATCCTATATCTATCTATACCTTATAAAATACTCCCCCTAAATTTATGCCTATATAATATCCTAGTTCTATATAACTTCGCTTAAATCTATAATTCTTCCTTAATCAATAATTCTCTATAAATTTCTATAACTTCCCCTAAATATATGAATACACCCGTCTAATAAACTAAATAGAAGAATAATAAAATAAGCAAACCAATTAATTCAAACAAGCAAATCAATCCAAATTTGTAATTCAAACAAACAATCTAAACAAATAACTCAAACAATCATTTCAAGCAATCAACCAAATTAAATAATATGTGTTAATAAACACTTCTTAAACCTTCAAATAATCCTAGAAACTATAAAACTCCCTCTTAATTTAATACAAGACTAAACTTAGCCTATACTCTAACTATAATAAGAC
Source organism: Allium sativum (assembly GCA_030737875.1). Classification (NCBI taxonomy): domain Eukaryota; kingdom Viridiplantae; phylum Streptophyta; class Magnoliopsida; order Asparagales; family Amaryllidaceae; genus Allium; species Allium sativum. The sequence continues at coordinate 748,045,718 of CM060920.1, read as the reverse complement.
TTTAATCTAGACTAAGAATTAACTCTAATATTATATCCTTAAAACTATGATATAAGCAAAGTAATTTATTCCAAATAATAAATTAATTCTAACATAAAACCAAACATTTGTTGTACTTCTTTTTATCCCAAAACTTATAAAACTCCTATCAATTAGTAATGAAATTTAACCATATCAAGTAAGTCAATCAAGTTATTCAAGTCAAACAAACCAAACAAGTCAATCAATTTTAATCAAGCCAAATAAGTTAATCAAATTAATCAAGACAAAGTAAATATGTTATGTATACTTGTTATGTGTGGAGTTAAAGTTGACATGTAAAGCAGTATGTTATATGCAAATCTCTATGAAGTGATATATATTGAATGAAATGCATCTTGGATGTGAATGATTTTAATTTGAGATATAATATAATAATGATGTATGATATGAAATAAGATGTGTAATGATAGTATGTAGAATGATTTGGTGATAATACCTATTTAGGTAAAATATATTCAAAGTACTATCTAACTGTTAAAAATTATTTGAATCAAACAAGGATAATGTTAATTTCTAGACTTAGGTTAATTATATTAATGAAATTGATTAAAAGAGTAATAAAGATAAGAGTATAAAAAATATATTCATGATAAGTAGTAAAACATTCCGAAAAATCATGAAGTTAATTAATATTAGTAGGGTAAATATTGTAAAAATTGAAGATCATTCTAAAGAGAATATAAAACTTGTATAATACAAAGTAAGCTATGTAAACATATATTCATAACTATATATAAAACTAATTTAAAAAGAAATTAAAATTTAATTTATGAGATATACATCAATATTTTGATATAAACCAATTTTTCATTTAAACTTTAGAAATCAAAATATATTAATTTGTTAAAGAACCATTTATATGTTAAAACTTTAAAAGTAATCTATAGTTATATAAAAATTATTTTTGGAAATATAAAGTAACCAATAAAGCTATAACTTCTTATTAAACTATATATTTAAGACATAAAATCATATACATACATACATACATATATACATACACACACACATATATATATACACACACACACCCCAAAATATTAAGTTAGAAGATACAAGTTTCATAAATCTTAATAAACCAAGAAATCAAAATTAGTATTTAGTTTCAAATAATATCTATGATAATGTAACCCTAATTTTTTATGAAAATATAAGTTAAATTATAAATGTTTAAACTACATATTAAAAATATATAAACTTGTATTTTATAACAATATCAAATGTCTTTAAAGTATATTTAACCATATTAACATGTCTATATAATTTTATTAACTTATATATATTTTGAAACAAGATATATTAAGAAAATAAGTAGAAAGACAATTTTAATAACTAGAATTTGAACTGACATTTTATTATTTAAAATATGAAGAGAAGTCTGAAAGTTTAAGCTTTTGAAACTCAAAATTTGAATTTCATTTTACAAGCCTTTATGTTGACATAAGAACATATGTATGTCGACATTCATGCATAATTTTCAAAGAACATATGGTTTTGTGACTTTGATTTTAAATTATCGATTTATATTTCATGTTTAACTATTTCCTGAAATAATATTTATCCAAACAAATATTCAAAATTTATTATATATTTATTATTTATTATTTTATTAGTATTTCAAATTTCAAATTTCAAATTTGAATTTTAAATTTCAACTTTTGAATTTTAAATATCAAGTTTGAATTTTAAAATTTTAAATTTCAGATTCAAAACAAAGCAAACAGAACATCCTTTCAAAAAAAATTAAAAATTAATTAAGGCATACCCGGTTTTTAGATCCATTTCTTCGACATTCTCTGAATTCTAAATTGATCTTCCGGAATTTGATGATGAGATGTGCTCTATTGCGACATGCTCGTTTTTTTTGTCAGGATAGTATATTCATTTGCTAAATTTGAACACCGCATGAGAAAGATATCGAAGATTTAGTAGTTCAACCAACTTATCGCCAAAATTTGAATTTTGAATGAATGGACACTTCAACTACTATATAAAACCATTAAGTCATGTCTCTTTACAATTTCTTCTCTTCTTCTTCTTCTTCTCGTTTTCCATTTTCAATCAAACTTTCAAATGGCATAACTTCTTCGTTTCTTAACGGAATTTGACGAAATCAGCGGCAAATCAATGAGAAATCCAAGGACTATGATCTAGTAATAGTTTTTGGATGAATTTGGATGGTATTGGGTTGCTGTAAGTTGAAACAGTAAGATGAAAACAGAAAATCCCGTAACAGTTTTTTTGTTTTGGATAGCCAACTTCGAATAGCCATATCTCACTCATTTTTTTATCGAAATTTGATGATATACTCATCAAAACGACCGCAAGAACGAGAACTGCAATCTGGAAAAGGATTTGGCACAAAATAGTCTATCCTGTGGATGTAATGTGAAGATAACCGTTGACAGTTTTTGTTTTCTTCTCTCTTTATTCACCAAAACTTCATTTTGATCATTACTTGATCAATTCTTGACAGATTTACATGAAACCAACGTCATTACGAAGCAAACGAAGAGAAGTACAGTATGAAGATAAGTTGTAGATTAAAATCCAAAGTTATAAATTGTTCTGATACCCGTTTCTTCGCTGATTTACGTTATATATATATATATATTTCCTCTTGATGTTTCTTCACCAACCGTCGTGACTCTTCTCTTTTTAATTTCTTTTCAGAATTTGAATATTCAATAGCCACCATTTCGAAATTTGAATTTCCACCAGCCATGTCAGCCATCTTTTCAGATTTTGATTATCTAATAGCCATCTAACACATCTTTTCCTATAAAACAACACAACTTTTCAAATAATCAAATAATTTTTCAAATAATTCAAATGTCTTTTCAAATATTCAAATGACTTTTTAAATAATCAAAGGACTTTCCAAAATAACTAGAATTATATCATGATGGTTTTGTAACATATCCAAAATTTAAAAAACTTCAAATTTCAAAATTTTAAAAATTCAAATTTCAAAATGTCAAAATTCAAAAATCAAATTGTAATTTGATTTTTCAATAATATTGAATGTAGACTTATCTAATACTGATGCAATACATAAATTTAAACTGGTGTTATAAATCATTTCAAAATTTGCCATTTAAACTTTTCAAAAATCCGATTATGAACTTTTTGAAAGACCTTGCTCTATTACCAATTGTTCGGGACTGTGGAATGGATTGTTCAGGCGAAGCAAACACTAGAGAGGCGTGAATAGTGTTTGTAAGAATTTAAACAAAACTAAAATCTAAAGTGAACTACAGGATGAATCAAACACCACAAACACAATCACAGATTCAAACACAGATGCAAAATAAACAAAAATAGAAATGCAGAAAAGGAAAGAATACACTGAATTTTATACTGGTTCGGATTACTCCTACGTTTAGTCCCGCACAACGCTGGATTGTGCAGAGTTTTATTACTCTTTCAATAGTCAATTACACCCTCCCTGATTTCACGGCTCACAAGGAGACACTGATTCCCACTGTCTTGATTTCACGGCTCACAAGAACACACCGACTCCTATTTCCTTGATTTCACGACCCACAAGGATACACCGACTCCTCTTTAACTCACAACAAGGTTTATTCAACCCAATCTATTACAAAACAGCCCTATAACTCTTCAATAACACTTGATTCAAAGAGTAGAGAGTGTAGAGAGAAGAAGTTTTATCAAAATAGAATTGAATTCGACAGTTAGAGAAGAAGATATGTTAAAAAAATTCGGTTTTAACCTCTTTTTATAGAGTATGAAGGGTTGCAACGGTTCTAAAGTGTTTCAAATAGTGAAGAGACACTTCCCTTCAAAATTAGAAAATGTAGCAGTTATATGTCGACATACACTTTTTTCTATGCCGATATACTCATGTGTATTTTTGATTTTCAAAGCATTTTTCAAATGTTTTGATATAAAACTAATTATGGAAATTCTTGAGTAAAGTTTTAGTGTTGTAAATTAATATTGTATGATAGAAAATCATATAAAACATACTTTTAAACTATATAAATATATTTATAAAATTATAAGGTTTGAAACTATATAAAGTATAAATATAAAGTTTATAAAAAATTTCGATTTTGAAAACAAAGAAAAATAGAAACAAATAGGAAAACAAAATAGAGAGGATTGAGAATAAAATAGAAAAATAAAATGGAAAGGATTGAGGATGGAATTGAAAATCAGAATCTGAAAATTAGAATTTTAATTTGAACCTGGAGTGTTATTTAGAGTCTTACAAAATTTAGACTCTATAACTATATTGATCTTGAACTCTTGAAATCATCATTACTCATGAGTCTTGAAATTTCTCTGATCTTTGAATCTCTATCTTCTTTATAACTGTGCAGTCTTTAGTAATATTTTCTGTATATAATTCCTGCATATATATATATATTTATATTCTATACAAAAAATGTTAGCATATATTTTATAATCAATGATAACTGAAATAAGTTTGTTGTCATCAAAACTCCATTCTCCAAAAAACCAACATTTATTCTTATTTCTAGATACGTATTCTCCAATTTTTACTTGTTTGAAAGAAAACTGATTTATATTTTAGAAGATTTGGAAGAGACAAGAGAAGTGGAGATGGCATAGTTTTGCTTCTGCCTCCAGAAGATATGAGCAAAGAGTAAGGGGACTAGACCTTTATTTATAGGCATTCAAATAACGCCTAGATTAGATTTAATAAAATTTATCCGTCGATAATATAATATATTGGTTTAAACCCTAGCGGCCACCGATAGTAGCGGCAAGTAGGTCGCATAGGGTGGCCGACCACCTGGTCGACTCCCATGTCAACCATTTGGGTTGATATTATTCCTACTGTGAGGGCGGAGTGCTAATGGAAATATTACTATTTATATATATTTGGTTTGTTTTCGTATTTTCATCGTAACTTCTTCATACAAACTCCGCTCATGAAGTTCTAAACATAAAAGTTGACTAGAATCCCATTGGAAACGCAATGGTGCAAGTTTCATAATCAAATTCCATTGTTTTCTCAAATTTTGTTTTTGGGACCTAACTAAATAACTAATCAACTAAGATCAAACTCTGATGCGTTACATTCTTTCCTCCTTGAAAGAAATTTCGTCCTCAAATTTTACCATTGACTAGTTATGGCGCTGACACCTAATTATCCTATCTGCACATCCAATTTCTGTACATCCAATTTTGCAACCAAACTTGCGCATGTGCATAGTGTACATAAGTGTCACAACCACAAAATATGTATGCATAATGATTCTAAATCGGATCCTTCTATACATATGCATTTTATTTTGAAAACATTTCTAAAAATATGATCCAAACATCTGAGATTATCCTGGAAGTTCTATATGAATGTAGCATTTTGAAAATAATTTTTGTTTAAAACCCTCGTACGACTATGAATAGAAGTGTGAAGCAACTAATTTTTGCATCCAAATCGTAACATCCGACACGCCAACGCATCTAAAATCGATTCATTTTAGTTTCTGCTATGCCAGAAAAAGGAAATTAAAGCGAAGAGTTCAATGTTCTTATTGCTTATATATCTTTCAATTCTTGACCAAAGATGGAATTTTACCTCGTTTTTCCCGAAGTACTCCAAAAATTTCCATATGTAGACTGCAAAGAAGGCCTAAAACAAGTACTAAATGTAAACGAGTTAAATAATAACTCGTATGCATCATCGACAAGGTAATGTTTCTAAGGCTAAAACAGTTTTTCCCTTGCTACTGCTAATGTTTTTGACGCATCATTGCTCCTAGTACACCGCAAAAACGGCAAAACTAACTAACCCAAAATTTTCCAATGCTTCGCATGTGACCATAAAAATTGTAGTTTCAATAAAAAAATATACTACTTAAAATTTCATGTGTAAAAATTTGTTAAAACACACGAACATACATCATTTTTCAATAAAATTCAAATTTGAAAATTTTAAATCTTTGTAAGTCCTTTTTTTAAAATAATGTTAGCATAAAGTTTCAAAAATTAATTTGCGGAAATTTAAACGATTCAGGTCACGTTTCATCATATATGAAAGTTGGTTAAGCGGAAAATTCGCAAACTGAAACCACATACAAAAATCAAAAATTGGACATAGAAAATGCCTAAATCAAAATATAAATTATAGCTTCTAAGGAACAGGCAAAAAATAACAATAATACCCATGACAAAACAATGCATAACCTGTCATTTGCTAAAATTTATTACCATATAAATCTATTCTTTTTTGCTCCAAAATAACTGTTAGTTAGATAAAGGATGTGAGATTCACTTCCAATTCAAATTGTAAATAGGTGGGGATGACATACACAATCTTTCCCAAAAGATTGAAACCTCATAACGTCATCATGCGATTTAATAAGGACGGTTGATACTTACAGTTGCAAACAACAACTTCCGCAAAGCCAAGAAATAAATGCTAGAAAGAGAAAAGAACAAAGACAAAACTAAAACTCTGAAATATTGCCTATAAATAACGAGACCTCTTGCTCTGTGGCTGGAGCTTGATTTATTTTTCACGACTTCTGATTGGTCATATGATGGTTGCTAAATGCTCAATCTCATGGTGCAAACACTGTTGGTGTTGTTGGAGGTTTTTATCACTACCTCTCTCAAGAGAGAATTAGCAATGACAAAACAAACCTACCAAAAACTACATTCCACGGAAATTCACCTAGCATTATATAGGGATAAAAGTTAATATGTGAAAATACAAAAAGTAACTCCGCGAGATGGTATATGTAACATCCCATATTTTTTGTATATTTAATTTTCAATCTAAATAAATAAAATAGAATAATGTTGAAAAAAAAATTGTTGATTTTAATGATGATGATTATTTGAATGGAGTATAAATAGATTCTAAATTTAGTTTATACTTAGAATTGTTGCAAATTTATATGTTTTGTTTATTTAATAAATTTGAGTTGTTGTTTATAATTGAATTTCAAATTTAATTTGGTAAATGGAGGATTCTGAGTTGGGAAATAATAACTGAATTTCAAATCAAAGGTTCAAATAATCAAATTTAGATTTGAAATGTGTGAAATTATTTATAAATAAGTTGAAGTTGGATTTAAATGGAACTTTTATAAATATTTAAATTGAATTAAAAACAATTATGCGAATAATTGAATATTTATTTAATTGATTGTGAAATTAACGGTTTTGGCAATGGGCTCAGAATTCAGCGAAAATGGTGCCATTGGATCTGGAACGATGAATTATTATAGGATTTCAATTTGTGTTACAATCCGAATTACCGTTTGATCGTACGGGAGAAAAAGTGAAAGGGAATCAATGTAATAGGATAACTCAGTGTTGATCATATTGGGCCTCCTATATCTATACAAATAAACCCAACTACCACCTCCCCAACTCATTTCTCATCCACGTATATTTTCTATCTGCCGATTTCTTTCTCCAATGGCAGAAACAAATTCTAAACCCTAGATCAGAAATAAAATTTCAAACTTTATTTTCAAATCTCCACAAACCCTAGCGTATTATATACCGTTTCGAAGAGCTCGACGATACGAAGCTGGTGGTGTCATTTGTTTCAACATGCAGTGCACTGGTCTGGCCGAAATTCATGGTCAAAGTTTGCTGTTTCGGAACCCTAAAGGGTAATTTGGGGGTTTTCAATCCGACAGTCAATCAGAGAATCGACGATATGGGTTTTGTAGAGGTTGATTTGTGGATTTGAACGATGGTAGTTGGAGGTTCTATTGATAAGCCGATCGCTGGAATTTGTTCGTCGAAGTCCGAAAATTTCATGCGTTCAGTGCAGCGCCGACTGGGAGGAGGACCATTGCAGGTGCCGCGCTTGGTGGGGTAGGTGCGCTCAGAGTAGATCTTTCGATTGGAGGTGGTTTCTGGTCGGATGGCGGACGGAGTTGGTGGCGATAGATGGTCAAAGATGGAGTGGCATTGTGTTCTTTTTCCACGGGTACTATAGTAGTTGAAACGCAAGGAAGAGTGAGCAGGAGAACTAGAGGATGACGTGGAAGAATGTAATGGGCTAGGAAATTATTTAATTAAATTTTATAAATTCAAATTTCAAATAGAAAAACGCTGATAACTTTCTCGTTTTAACTCGGATTTGGACGCGGTTTGTTGCATTGGGATCGTGGCGGAATTACGGACGTTTGACATCAACCTGACTGCGTTTGGAGACTGTAAATTTTTGGCCTTTGGTTGGACGTTCAATCAACTATGGACGCAAAGGTGAGTGATTTTTCCACTCACGATGAACTGAATTATTCCCATATATATTGAATTGAATTATGAAATAAGTTTAGTTTCATGTTTGTGTTTGATTGTTGATGTGTTGTTTAAAATTTGACATGCAAGTGTGTTACCATGCAAATTTAGGTCAATGATCGGTTATCTAATTAAATTTCTAGTTGGAAATTCGAACTCTTGCTAAATCCTGAAAACAGTTTAATGCTGATCAGTTGAATGAATCGTTATGATGGATGTTTGTTTGAAATTTATTGTTGAATTGATATCGACACTGCTAATGCTCTATATTTCAGCATATTGTATTGCATGTTGATTTTAACGATAAATCCCATTTACCCTTGATGTTACGGGCATCGAATAAACCCGGGATTTAATTGATTTGAAATGAATTAAGAACACTAATTGAAATGATAGATATTTGTGACCCTGATTTGGATTGATATGATATATATCCATCCCTGAAATATCGAGAAACTAAATTAAGATCACTTGGCCATAGGATAGAAAATTATATACTGATCGGTTGGTTAAATGATTTTAAATCCATGGGAAATTTATTTAAAAGAAATATGTTGATACCCGATAAATATATTTGTTTTAAAAATCTGAACCTTAGAAGTGTATTGAAATGGTTAAGGAAATTTTCCCAAAACAAATGAGGGATATTTTAAACTGGGATTACATATGATTTGGAATTATTTCATTTAATACGATTTGGAAGTATTCAAGCAAATGAGGTAGATTTGAATGAATTAAATTCTCATTGAATTTGATTTTTGGAAATAAAGGTAATTGATGATACTCGGGTTTGTTTAACTCTAAATGAACATATGGATTTGAATCTTCTTAATCGTAGGGTTAGTTTGAATGGTGTGAAGCAAGATATGAAAATGAAATAAACTCCATTAAGATGTGAATATAAATTTCAAGTTTTGAAATTTGGAAGGAAGAAACAATTATGGTTTAAATTTTTATTTTCAATTTATAAAACTATATATATATCTGCATCGTTTGTTTACAAATAAGACTACATGATATTACTTAAAATTTTATTTTATTAGCTTTTGAAATTTATATACTATTTGTTATAAATGATTTTTCTTATATTTTATTTTTTAAACTATTTAATAAACTTTTATTTTATGTATTTACATAGTAGTTTAAATTATCTTATTATACTTTAGCTATTTTACCATATATAAATTTCATATAAAGGTTTTAGTTTATAAGTATTTTCATAATAATATTATATAATTGTAAATTCCTTCCTAAATGGAGTTTGATTTTTTTGATTTGAATCATTATTCAAATGGAGTTTTGATATAAAGATAGATTCTAATTGAATACAAATCGATTGTAAACGATTATAACATTTCAATGAAAGTATATATTCTATTTGAATATGAATGGATTTCGAACATGAATCGATTTGGAATAATTTGAAATCTTTGGGATGGAATATGTCCTATTTGAATATAAGTTGATTTTAAATATTATGGGATTTTGATGCAAAGAGATTGAAATATATTCTAGTTTGGAATATAATCGGTTTGGCATGATTATGATAATTTGATATGGAATTATATTCTATTTGAATATAAAATTGGTTTGAAACAAAATATGAGATTTTAATATAAAAGCGAACCTTTGTGAAAGGTAAAAGAACCGACCGATGTGGAAAATGTAAACGTTGGTTGTTAAAGAGACCGGAGTCGACATAAGGCATACTCTCTGTCAGTGTCGATACCACTTTGACAACTGTGAACGTTATGATGTATCCAGAATGAGTATGATGACTTGGAGGTGATTATTGAATCGAAGAAGATGAACGATAACGAAATAGCCCTGACCTTCGGGTCAGAATTGAAATGACTAAAACAGAAGCTATACCGTGACTAATTGAGGTAGCACCTTTGATTGGATACACTTCTTCAATACTATCTCTATGACTATGATGATGATGATTTGTGCCCATTTATGATTTTGGTAGTGTGATCCGAGGTGGGCGGTAGTGGCTGCTATGCGTTACCACCGGTCCGGAAGTGCAATTGGTAGAATCCTACCCTGGGCATTTCCTCGAGTGCCTTATCATATTTATCCATATCGAGCCCCATACGATTTTGATTTAGCATTTTCTTCTATGGAGTGCCCTCTGATAACACCAGTACGATGAATTTACGGTACTATATAGATTGTTGATGCCTGTAAACGGTGTAAGGGTAATATGGTAATCCCGCTTATGCTATTTTTATGATATTTACTTTACTGGATAGACATTATCATAATAGCGTATTATACTATGTATGTATTAGTTTAACGGATCCTCGAGAGATGGAAAAATCCCGTAACATCTCTTGAGTTACTGCACCCATGACACTCAAGTTGTTTCGTAATTTGATTTGACTAATATGAGAATAATTTAATGCTGATCCGAGTGTTTGTTGTGTTTTCTTTTATGTAATACGCTCGAGTTAGCAGACGTTTGCAGTTACCGAAGATGACTGTGCCTTGGAGATCGAAGACGAAGATTGGTATATATCTATCAATATATATGTATTTCCGCTGCATTTTATTTCTGCTGCCATGTGATGAAACCTGTATATGTATAACTCTAATAGTCAATGTATATATATTTCAACTGTTTTTAAACTGCTATTTGTGTATTATATGTTGTCCTTCCGCTGTGAGATTCGGTTATTGTTTTTCTCTCCTTTCTCCTTTTTCTTCTTTTCACAACAACTGCCTGTATTTATGGTTTGTTCGGGTTGACATGTGTGGTTTATTATCGATTTGAACGATAAAAAATGTGGGTCGTTACAGTACACAAGAATAATAAGTTGAATCAAAGATGATGTGGTACAAATTGGTAGTTACACCACTGATCAAATCAAAGATTGATTTTTGTATTGTAGAATGAATCTAGTCATAACCTCCCATTTTCGGAATAATATGCTAAATGAGTCACACGTTTACATCGACGGTTTGAACATAGATTATCCAACTCAAAACCGACACCTAGGAAAAGGAGATCTGCTGTAAAAGCTCCAAAGTCGGTAAAACTAAAGACTATTCATGGTCATGTACAATAAGGATGCCTTTAAAATCTTCACAAGATTCTCCTTAGAAATATCATTTAAAGACGACTTGATCTTCATCTTCGAAACAACAACTGCCTTCATCAAAATCTATTCCAATGAGATATGAAAAAAACGGATGCAGCATGGGCAACAATCACATTCACAAATCTAGAAGCAAAGGACTGGTGCAAAATCCTACTGCTACGACTAATTTTTTTAGCCTTAAAACTGTGTAACCTTATGCTCGTTTTGATCCAACCAAATGATGACCTAAATGATACGAGGAAGATTGGATAGTGTAAGTAGGTATTATCGGCTAAGAAACGATTGGAGAGAATAAATTAGTTTTAAACCTTGAAGTAATAGTGGAGCGAGATTTAATATGTAAAATAACACGAAAAAGGAGGAGATGTGGCAGCTATAAGGAAAGAGAAGAAGGATAAAGATATGGTTCGGCTAGGTGAGGAAAGAGAGACAAAAGAAAGAAATTTAGGGACGTGAATTTAGATGCAAATTTTATGGTTGAGTCCTAGATTCAAGTTTTATTAAAACTCATCAACTAGTTAACCACTATAGGTATAATATTAGACGATCAACTGCTAAACAGGCTTTGGACAAAGATTGAACCTTGACCCTATTGGGTTCGAATTAAAATATTAATTGTCTCGTGTCATCTCTTATGATTTGATGCAATTTAAAAAATTATTGTCCTTACCACGATGTTGACATAAACCACTTGTCAAATTCCAAAACCATTCTTATAAGATTTATAGTAGTCTCAGTTAAAGGCTTCGCTTATACAAAAAATGAATACCCAAATTAAATTCAACTAGCAATTCGTATTAAGTTTGATACAAACTTAACCTCTCTTCTACCTGATGGGTTAACCCAAAATTTAAGAAGCAAATACCCCAAACTAAACGGAATTTTCCTTAGTCCATTTGACAGAAAAATTTAGAAAACTTTTCAAATTTCAACTTTATTTATAAACCGAGTTTCTCATACTTTAAGAATGTTTCTAACTCATAGTCTCTTAAACCCATCCTTCATAAATAGGATCGCGACTACTTCATCGTTGAAATTATTTAGGAGTCAAGCGCTAAGGGCCAAAGAAAAATAGATTGGAAGCTCGAGTATGTTCTCTCACTAAATCCTAATTTATTGATTCCTTTGATCGTTTAAACCTAAGCTTTGATGCCAAATGCGACATCTCATACTTCTCTGAGCCTGAATTTCGACAAAAATTGAAATTTAAACTCATTCAAGCATGGGTAGTATGAATCTGGCACCTGTAAATAATGTGCATAATCAAAGTACAATAAAACTAACTCACAATGGAAACAAGATAGGATAAAAAATATCGACTAAGGCAACTACCTTAATAGTGAATCGCCAGATCAATACCGAGCACGAGAGAACAAGAACAGAAAACTAAACTTGAGTACTCTCAAAGACCTGATTTCCCCAAGATAAACCAGGGAATTCTTATGAAGAGGGGCGTGAGAACAACAAGTCTTGGTGAGTAGAAAATGTATAATACTATCCACGATACACAAATGCATCCCATTTGGTTTCACCTAAATTATATGTCTAATAGGACTAGTGATTCTAATCTAAACTTGCAAAGGCTACACAAGGTAATTAGCTACCTTACCCAAGGAAGAGCTTCCCCAAGGTGGATTATTATAATATACCGAGATAGAACTTTTACGCATAAATATGAAGCCACTAAACGAGCACACATACTGATACCAAAAATAAGAGGTGGGATTTTAGACTATTTAGTACCCTACTAATAAAGGACGTGGGCTCTATAGCCACTTATGGCCTCACTCACAATATAATATATAAGCGGGTTCCTATGATCACTTAAGGCGCAAAGCGGATCCATTGATCACTTAATACCTTACTAGGTGGTTTACAACACGCTATTATAAGTTAGAGGAAACTAGCTACCATGTCCTACTAATTTAAAGTTCACGTCACTCACGCATATCCCAACCCCACATAAGGCAAGAGATAGTAAGTAGTCACTTTTACTTATATGCTAGGTAGACGACTAACCATCATTTATTACCTTCTGTTTACAGACCCTGCGTTATTATCTAACTTACCCTTTTCCGTATCACTTAAGGCTTACCGTAGGATAGGCAGACCTACAGTACCTTCATAACAGTCATTTAATAGCTTATCCCAAGATGCACTCTAACCCAGTCACTTCCTATCTAGAGGAAGCGGACTATCACGGAGATTACCAATTTTGTACCTAATTAGCCCTTTAATACTTCTTATTTATATGGAGATAACTATTCGATCACTTTATGCCAGATAATGGTGGGCCCTATGACTCTACTCCTAAAGGGGAAAGAGTGAATCCAATCACTTAATACCCAATAGGCGGATCTCATTACTTAATACCTCTAATCTCGAAGTAGGTTGCACAATTAAATTATTCCTTTACGTTTCTTCTTTCAAAAGGGAGACAGACCCTACGGGCACTTGATACCTCGGCAAAAGTAAACCCTTAGGATAAATTCTCGTTACACAAATAATTATTAATTATTACTGATTCCTATGGTTTATGATATCTCACATCAGTTGTACTTATATCCGACTGCTGGAAAGTGCAGACTTCTGTCCAATAATGCAATTGACCTTACATCATTAACCTACTAAGTTCAATTCTTATATTAAATAAAGATTATTATTTCTAGAATAAAATTAAAAAAAATAAGAATGATTTCCCTAAGATTCACAATTCTAATATTATTTTGTCTACCAGACTTGGTATTAACTATGGCAATTAATAGCTAAATTTCCTACTAAATCCCATTAATTACTAGAACAGTCACACGTTGTTGATGACCATAATGGTCATGTTTCCTTAGTCAATGGGAACTCAATTAAATCTATTAATTTCTATAACGATCACATGCCATTATTGACCATAACAGTCATGTTTCCAAAGGCAATACACAACCTATTAAATGCCTTTAACACCAGTTCCTTTTTATCATTAATGCTATTTATTGTAACTCCCATTTGTTTTACTATTGTTATTTACTTTATTATTCTTTATATATACATGATATATGAAAGTTTATTCTATTAGTTTTTCTAGTTGGAGTTGCAACATTTATTCCTAGTCATTTCGAATTGTCTTGACATTCATTTCCGTGTTTATTTCTGCTAACGATAAAAATGGTTAACACCCGAATTAAGAATTGACAATGCACATATGATGAAACTTAGAGGGTAGTTGATCTAAAGGATGCTAAGAGATAATTCAGCCTTAACAAGCTCGGTTTACCCTGCCATTTCCTAGATATCAAAACCTTAAGCTTGAAGATTAGTTACTCTTCCTTTGAGAGGTAAGTATCACACTTAGGAAACTTAAAGATCAACAATTACCTTGGGATAAGGCCATTATAAACATACAGAAGGTTGAAAACCTTATTACAATAGTGATCCTTAGATTCAGGATAGAATAATATACATTATGTATAGAAGAAACATGCTAAAATACCACAACATTTAGATTTGATGACCTATTATAGCTTCTAATGACTAAGATGATACTTTCACATCGATCCAACACACGAAAGGCCTTGGTTGTGCTAGCTATCGAGTCATAAGGCTATAGTAGGCCCTTTCAGTATGCTATGCTACATTAGGCATATTGTGAAAGGTTTGAAGCACATTTAGTATCGTAAGGGAGAATTCATTGATTTCACTCAACGACTTTTATCTTTTTGAATGTTTTTGTGTTCAAATGCCTCACGATAAGAGGTTAATGATAACTCTCTATTCAATTCACATAGACATGACAAGATTATCGAATTGAGAAAAGTTCAAGTCTTGATTTTCCCATTTTTATTCATTTTGAATGTATTACAATTGTCGTGGAAATCCCCAATTTGATTTGGAAATTAGGATTTGCTCTCTAAGAAAAGAATACAAGATTGTGGAATGAGAAAAAGATCCCCAAAATGTGACCCCTGGGATCTTATTTATAGACAATTTGGGCCTTCTTCGGTAATTACTCTACTGAAATCCCATTTCCGGATTTTTGCTTCCGGTGTCGACCCGCTTTTCGACTTTCGGTGTCGGTCTCCCTAGTTTCGGTACCGTTTTCCTTTAGAATCTCTCTGCCTCAGTGCTTTTGCTTCTGAAGTAACTGTCTAGTATTGGCTTGTCTTTAACAGTTGCTTTAATACTTTTTTTGCAATCTTTATGTTGCTTTCGGTATCACTACCTAGTCTGTCGGTAACGATAGCGCTGTTACTGGCTCCTCTGCTTTATTGCTAATCCTTTGCCTTCGCTCGATCTTGGTATCATGCTCTGATGCTTGGCTTCCTCTTTTTCAATAGTGTTGATAGTAAACTGAATGATACCGATAGCAATTCGTTTGTTTTTATGTTGGTTATCGACCTTGTTTTCTCCTTTGGTGGCTTTGCACTCCGGTATCGAATTATATGGCTTGGCTTTTACTGCTTACTTGCTTTCAGTATCGCTTTAGTGCTTGTAATCTTATTTCCTTGGTATCAACTCTGGGCCTTTGCTTCTTTTACATTAACAACAAAACTGGATCAACTGCCTTACCCTTTAGTATCGACACCAAGCCAACTGTTCCCAACATATTAGTGTCGATATCATGCTTTTATCCTCCTTAATTTGTTGTTGACACCAAGTGTTATGACTTTCTGTTGATGGCGATAGCATCCCTTCTTTCGGTATCGATGTGATAGTCCTTCACCTCAGCTTGTTTTCGATGCCGAATTTTGAAGTAACATTTGCCCCCTTTAGTGAAGGCGTATTTCTGACTTTTCAAATCAAACCTTTTGCTTCAGTTTATAATATCTTCTTTTGGAATTTTACCTATGCTTCTCCTGCATAAATTTCAACAAATAATATTTTGCGTCATTTCTTTATTTAGAGTAAGACGTATATAACTTTTCGCTCATATTATGTCAAGCATTATTCAGGACTAAACCCAATGACATACTAAGCCTGCAATGGGGGTAGTATAATCATCCATACCTTATACCCTGTTGGAATAATGATCAACAATGTTCTTATTACAAACTTAGAAATCTTCCCTGTATGAGGTGCGAGAAACCGTTATCTTTATTATAAGGTTTGGTTATGGAAAACCCATGGTGTTAACCCAACGATTCAATAATCCTTTATCGGAAATAAGGCGTAGAATTCCATTGGTAAGATGGTAGAAGTTTAGAATCTTGTTTCCATTTTTATAGGAGATAATGATTATAATCTCGGAACCCAGACTTGGGTATTAATGATAGAAGATCAAGAAATCATTTTTGGAACCAACAGAAATCTCGGACCAACCCAAATTCTGGTATTAATGATAGAAGACCAGAAATCCACTTCTGGTAATAATAGAAATCCCAAACCAACCCAAATTCGGGTACTAATGATAGAAGATCCACTTTTGGTAATAATAGAAATCCCGAACTAACCCAGATTCGATGATAGAAGACCAGAAATCCACTTTTGGTAATAACAGAAATCCTGAATAACCCAAATTCGGGTATTAATGATAAAAGACCAGAAATCCACTTCTGGTAATAATAGAAGTCCCGAACCAACCTAGATTCGGGTATTAATGATAGAAGACCAAAAATTTACTTCTGGTAATAATATAAGTCCCGAACCGACCCAGATTCGAGTATTAAATGATAGAAGACCATAAATTCTCTTTTGATAATTGATAGAAGTCCTAAACGAACCAGATTCGGGTATTAAATGATAAAAGACCAGAAATTCTCTTCTCATAATTTTTAGTTTTGTTACCCCCCTTTGGGTTTGATTTGCAAAGCAGAGGATGTACGTGCTTTATGAGCCACTCTCCGGACTTTTGATTGTCAACGAAGAGGATGTACGTGCTTTGTGAGCCACTCTCTAGGCTTTTGTTCCCTTTTACGGGATAGCGTGTAAACAGAGGCGAGTGCATATTAGATTTCTCCTCCAGAGCTATGTTCCTTCTTGTGGGGTAAGATGTAAGTAGAGGATGTACGTGCTAACAATGCCCTTACGAGTTTGGGTTCCCTTCTGTGGGATAAAGACAGGAGCAGAGGTAGATCATGCTCTTCTACGAGCAAAGGCAAGATGTTCTTAGTCGAAGCAAAGGCAAGGCATGCCTATTGTTCTGCTTCAGAGCATTTATTCCCTTTTGCATGATACGAACACATAAGAAGAGGTAGAGCGTGCTCTTCTTCAAGCAGAGGCATGACGTGCTTAGTCATAGTAGAGGCAAGGCATGTTCCTCTACGAGCAGAGGCAAGGCATGCTTATTTATATGCTCTGTCCCGACCATTCCTGGCGTGGATCAGAAGCTTATGCTTTTGATGCTTTAACTCGGTCCTTCTTGATTTGGACGCGGTTATAGGCTTACACCCCACGTCCCTCAGAGAGATGCCTTGCCCTGGCATCTTAGTGGTGATAAGGGTTTTATTACCATTGTAGGTTGTTTCATCCATTATGGATATTTCCAAATTTTAGGAGGACTTCCATACACTTAATTATGTAGATATTGTTAAGGAGACCTTCTTTTATTCACTTATAGTCGAAAAGTATGGTCTTAAGTGTTATGCGTTCCATGTTCTAGGTACGAGATCACCATTTGGCTTGTACAGTCAGTATGCTTCGGGTGTGATCTTTTGATGGATGATCAAAGGTCCTTCCCAGTTTGGGCCAAGGGCACCATAAGACCAAATATCCTTTTTGGAAGGTTCTCGTTCTTACCCTTGAATTGTAGTATTTGGTGATTCTTCTTTGATATTCAACTATTCTAATGGCTGCTTCATCTCTTTACCCTTGAATTAGGTCTAAGGATTCCTTTTTCAATTCTTGATTGGTATCAAATGTATAAGCTATCCTTCAGTGTGAATGGATCTCAACTTCGAATGGAAGCATAGCCTCACATCCGTATGTTAGAGAATATGGAGTGTATCCCGTCGCCATCTTGGAGGAGGCTCTATATGCCCAAAGCCTATGGCAATTTGTTTACCCAATTTCCATTAGCTTGGTTTAGCCATTTCTTTAAGATTGTATTTATAGTTTAATTTGCAGCTTCGACGACACCATTTTCCCTTGGATGTGCTACATAAGAGAAATTCTTTATGATTCCATTTTTATCACAAAACCATGTGAATTCTTCACTTTCAAATTGTATTCCGTTGTCCGATATGATCTTATATGGAATTCCAAAGTGTGACGATATTCTTTATAACAAATATTAACACCTTCTTTTGTGTGATAGGTGGGAGAGGTTCTGCTTCAACCTATTTGGTAAAGTAGTTGATAGCTACTACCGCGTACTTGGCTCCTCTTTTTGAGATTGGTAGGGGTCCAATTAATTCTATTCCCATACATTGAAAGGCCATGGACTTGAGATGGTGGTTAAGTCACTTGGAGGTGAATGGGGTATCCTAGAATACCTTTGGCATTTTTGGCATTTCTTGGCATACTCAATTGCTTGACTAACCATTTGCGGCCAATAGAAGCCTTGCCACATAACTCTCTTGGCAAGCTTAATTCTGTTAGAATGATCTCTGCATAAACCCTCATATGCTTCTTTTAACAAATTGAGCCCATCTTCAAGGCTTACACATATCAAGTAAGGGAGTGAATATCCTTTTTTGTAAAGCACCTTGTACATAATTACGAAGGTAAGGGATTAGTATTTAACCTTCCTAGCATCTTGTCTATTAGTAGGTAAGGTTCCATTCATGAGATAATCTATGATGGGGGCCATCCAAGTATTCTCATAATGTTAATTCATTTCGGTTGGTATGGGTTCCTCACTAGGAGCGGTATCTTTTTCCTTTGTCAAGGTTTCGGATCTGGTTAAGAGTATGTAACAACACAAATTTCAACAGACCAATTTTTTTTCAAAATTCTAATCCATCGAAACTCGTGTTGGTTTGTCTGGTATCTTGCAGAAAAGATAGAGATATAAAATATATCAGAGCTAAGAAAACATCTCACAGCGGAATGGATAAAATATAATATAATCAAAATATAGCCTTACCCAGATAATAATACGGCCTAACCAGTATCCAAAGCTATCATATCTCTGCCACAAGTCTAACCTGCGAGTATGTTAAGAGGAGGGGGTCAAAACACAAGTTCTGGTGACTGGATTTAAACTGCACATTTTGGATAACCCTACATATATCATTCAGTTACGTTTTCTTACTTATTATATTACTTTGGGTTAATAGCACTCAAGGATTTACACACACGTCATACCCATCTACCTCCCAGTAGATTAACCTAATATAGTATATGTAGCTACCCCTAATTTCAAGGCACCTCCCGTGTACCCTTCTCGCGCGTTCTACGTCGTCATGCTACGGAAGCGTATACAACTCTTCATCCTATACCAGAGCGATGTACGAATCTCCTTATACAAACTTCTCGGCCAAGCTTGGTCTTGACACGAAGTAATGCCCTATCTCTACGATACACCACCCAGAGAAGACATGCATGCATTTAGACTTTCTCACGTGCGTATTGTCAATCATTCTTGATGCCTTCATCGCACGTATTATCTACTGTGCACCGAGTTCCGTAACAGGGTTGTACAAGTAACACAGAACTCGGTCGGGAGCTTTTCCATATCTGTACAGACCCGCCTCTAAGGGCCTAAAATGTAGATATCCAGTATGGTCTACTTTTCATGGTGGTTATGGCCCCACCTCGGCCGCTCCCTCGACTTGTAAAGATTACAAGAGCTAAGTGACTTTCCCCTAACAAACAATCCAAACATCCAGTTGGTGTGTCCTACAACCACCGTGCCTCGATAGTGAAAGGTTGATGGCGTTTTGGTTCTACCTCTAGTCTTTTCGCATCCCACTGACAACCGATGACGGGTACCCGACGATCTACTATGCTGTGTTGGTCCTAACCCAACCTCCTACTGAGGCGATCGCCGAGTCACCCTAGTGTCATCTTGTCACAGCCTTCTGACTGCAGAGCTACCTTTGCAGTCAAGGTATACTCACCGGATAGTAACGTACATACTCAACCCCTGCGAGCACAACCTAAACACTGCCACCACACAGGGGAACACCCCAGAGTACCCTACCACATCCCTTAGAAACCGCTTGCTTCCCTCCGGTTGCACCAAGAAATCAAGTGGATGTGCTCCTTTCGTGCCTCTAGACACCCCGATGATCTACCATGTTGGGTACTTCACCTTCAGACGTGCAAACCGGTCCAAGCACATCATGCTAACGTGTTATTATACCTTATACCTAAAACTTTAATTACGCTCTTGCTTTACCTCATCTAATTTTGAATTAACTTGGTTACTTCTAGTTATATTTTATTATTCAAGTCACCAAGTTCTTTCCGAGCCCCTTATATCTCTAAGGAATGGACCCCTCTTGCTTATTAATTTTGGTTACAAAACTTAACCCATTTACGTTCATTAGTAAGCCTATAACATGTTATTCTCTAGATCATAATCCAAAGTCTGTAATCTAGGATCCCTTTTTATATTATCACCATGTAATTCATGGTCCGGTTTCATGGTTACAATAACATTTTCTACTTAATATGTAATTAAGTATATTTTATATTAATTCGAATGTCTTCTATTAACATGTCACTCATTATATATGATTAAATATAACTTAATTTATTCCATAAGTTTACCATATCCTTTCTCATTTAATCATAATTTCATCTTACACTGTCACTACAACTTATTGTTGTTTACTTATTAACTTAGTTCTTTTAACTAAGGTTTATTAATAAATCTCTTTTTCATTTATTATAACTTATGTATAATTTCCACTTGTCCCTAGGACAATCCTACCTATTATATAACATTCTCATTAATGTAATTAATTATAATCGGTTATTATCATTCCCCGTTCATTCCAGTTCTTTTAATGTTGTAACCTTCATTCATTTTCATTAATTACAATTGATGCCATTTATTTCTATCCTGTTATATGCACATATATTTATATATATGTTTATGCACCAGACCTCTCACATTACGCCTACCACTTGTGGATGTTGGATTGTCGGGTGGTTCTGGGAAGACTTCTACCACAAATTGACTTAACCTCGTGTCTTAGCACTGTTACATGTATATTTATGCACTAGACCCCTCATATTAAATTAATTGCTGGATTTGTTGGGCGGTTCTGGGTAGACTTCTACCACAAGTTGAATTTAATCTCGTGTTTAAGTGTAGTTACAGTTTTCTATTTACTATAAATTTAGGCATATCCATTCTTTCCAAATTTTACTGTAATCTATTTTTACATGTCATACTTAATATCATATATTAAGTCCATTTTAACTGATTATCATGTCGCACGTTCTTCCTAACATGTAATTAACCCTTTTTAAAAGAATAACATGTAATCATCAATCATGTAATTTTTCCAATCTTACAAATTAACATGTAATTATCCCAAATCTTACAGTTAAGGGTTCAAGTACATAATATGCCACAGACTAACATGTAATAAAAAAAAGAATGTATACAACAGTAATCGCTTCCACATATTTTAACAGGTTTAATCATTTTAGCGATTTACCTTGCATATTAATGGGGAATGTCAAACGATAAATATACCATTATCAAAAATGTATAACTTAAATCCAATTGCCTAATTGCTTTTCAATTCATGAATCTGGTCCAAATCTAGCAATCCATGGTTCTCCTAACTGAATTTAGAACCTAAATAACCATGGATTCATAATTCTCAACTAAAAGAAAAAGGGAAGAAAGAGGAGAAAATTAAATTGACTAGATCCAAGAATTTACCTTACTTCGAATAGAATTATGAACATCTTCTTTATTCATACACATTCTTTTCCTCCAGATCTTGAATCAGAATTTTCCTAAACTAATTATTCTATTTTCTGAAGAGATTTGAGGAGGAAGAAAAATGGTAGAACTTAGGTAGCCTCTCAGAAAATGTGAGATTTAGGCTAGGCTCTGCTCCTCTATTTATAGGTATTCAGGATCTTATCGTACACGCAACGCTGAGTCAGCAATGAATATGGTTAAGAAAATAGCCTAGATTCATCAATGAATCTTCCCGGATCAGGGGTTGGTCGACCCTCCTATGGGTGGGTCGACCCTAGGGTCGACACACCCTTGGCTGGGTCGTCCCCGACCCTTTTTTCTTCTCTTGCGCATGGTCTTTAGTTTGAATTGATTTGAATTATATTCATGCACAAGGTTCTTATATGTATACAAAAATTCTAATGACCATTTTACATGTATATATGTATGCACAACCTTTTATTTCAATTTTCAAATTCAAAAGGTGTTATTCCATTATTTAATTCTTATAATATTTCTTTGACTGTAGCCTTATTTTGAATTTCTCCTTTGTGTATATATATATACTTGCACATATATACGCATATATTTTTCATATACATGTATACATATATTTTTGTTCTTCCTTATTTGTATAATTTTACTTATATGTGCATTTATACATATTTATCCCTTAAGAAAATGTGTTATTTTAGCTGTTCCTTTAAAATAAAAATATGGAGCCTGTGGGGATAGAACCCGCGCCACTCTCATGAAAGTCACGTGCTCTAACCAACTGGACTTAGGCTTTTTTTAACAAGGCTTAAAACAATGGTGGTCATTGTTCTTTTCATGTACATCCTTTTGTTATAATCTTTCAGTTAAACCATTGCATGTAACCATATCAATTTGCATGCATCTTTTTCTTTTCTTATTAATGCATAATAATTGTAAATTATTGCATGCAACATAATTACATTGCATGCAACCAATTTCTTCTTTCTTTTAATGCATGTGTTGGATTGTTATTTATTACATGCAACCATACACTACCATTATTTTGTTATTCTTTAATATATTTATGTCTATCTATATATATATACACATATGCACTATTAAATATTTAATTATCATAAAATGTGGGGTGTTACATTCTCCCACCCTTAGGAAATTTCATCCTCGAAATTTGATGAAACGACCTAGACTTCCCCGATCCCCGAAGAGACGGAGGAGCCCAGATTGTTTTGAGAACACGACGCATCAGAACACAAACATGAGAACATTTCATTGCGATTACAACAGTTTACATCAGAGTACAAGAATATATCAGAGTCAGGTAAACAATATACAATGGAAAAATAAATATCAAAGATTTACAAATTACAAAACAGCGGAAATATATATACATAAATATAATGTATAGTTGAAAACATCAACTACCACAACTGAAAGAATACACAGATACAAAGCATTCTTAATATAGCTCCAGTTGTAATCCAGGATCCTGCGAAAAGAAATATCTGCGAAAACCAAAACTACTAGATGCCCGTGAGGAAAATATGGGCACCCAGAGTTTAGGCGAAAACAATAAACTCTAGGTCAGTCATGGGACCGGTGTGAGAACTAATACAGTTATTAAACTTTACTTTAAAATAGGGTAAATCAAGAGCATGCCGTATAAGATGTAACAGGTTCACTCCCATGAATACTCTGAAATAAAACAATTTATAAACAACGCAATGCTTTTTGAAAAATGAAGCGATTATAAGACTCAGGTCCCAACACACAATGCAAATACAAACCAGAGGATAGAGTTTTCCCTTATAATAGCCAAATATGCTTGATACACTTTAAGATAAATCATTTTGATATTACTATAAGTGCAAAGTGTCAAAACAACTTCAAATATAAATGTATCAATCATAGATGACATAGGTACCATATATTATGTCGCCATACATAGGTTTACAACTAAAACCGAAAAGTCGCGTATTAGAAATTGGATTTCATCATGAGTGAAGACAAGGGATGGCTCCTTTCGATTGAGACACTCTAGAACATGCCCCTGGATCACAACTACGGACAACCCTTGGATCCTGCAGGGCCGGTCCGCACTTACTTTAGTGGATTAATTATTCCTGAACAATACGTTTCCCGGTCCTATCGAACCTCCAAAATGGTCAATATATCGACTAATCATATCTGAGGCGCCTCACATCCATCATCCACACAAGTAAAAATGTCCAGGATCCATACCATAACACCACTTCTTGCTAGAAAGAAACGTATGCACTCCCTGTGTCTCTGATCTCGTTTTAGACTCATACAGGGGTGCGAGGCTCGCGAATTAATGCTGTAGACAAAGCTATGCTAATTTAAGCCGTGCTTCGATCATCATTCACAAGGCCCTGCTTTTCAACAATAAGCCTTGATCATTTGCATCTTAGCATTCCACACTGACAATTCATGCCATACAACTGATGTTTATCAATATATAACATTTAAGCTTGTACGTCTCAAAGAAGGGTGTTAGGCAAGAGAATAAATTCTCCGCCACCAAACAGATATATATTTAAAAGAAATCAATCAATACAGAGTGAAATCCAATGTCAGACACACATCCATTTACAAGTCTTGTAATGGCCCAAAAATCCATGCCAATTTGAGCTGACTAATATCCTACACATTCAACCCAAAGTGCACGAAAGTTCAGATCATTAATAGAAAGAAGTTAGAGGGTGAGAAAGATAAGATAGAACTAATAGAATAGAAGAAGAAGAACATCAGAATCAGAGTAAACACGAATCTCACAGTGGAACGAATAACATGTATTATAACATAACTTTGAAATACACAAATTGAATGTGTATATACATACCATATCAGAGTACAACTCATATATATTACAACGGAAATAATCTCTAACTAACTAATGGTGAAGCCTTCTGCTTCCAGCTCCTCCAAGTGAATGTGCAAAGCCTGAAACACTTGACTACCCATACAAATTTGGACACCCAAGAGTTTAGGGAAAACATACAAAATAAACTCTGGGTCAGTCATGGGACTGGTGTGAGTAAATTCCAACCATATCGTTTAACTTTGGAAATCCTTTTGAAACAAAATGATAATAGTAAGTCCATCCCACACATAAACATGGACGTTTTTTTACCTTACTATAACCCAAAACACTTTGATATCAAAATCCAGTGATATTATGATAATGTCTAAACAAATAAATATCCAAGTAGCAGAATGCTTGCATCTCACGCTCCACATATATATGGTAAAAAATCATAAACCGCAAGGCGCTCATTGGAGATTGGATTCCAACAGACAAGGTATGGAAGCACCTTCCGATTAGTGTACTCTAAAGGGTATACACTGGGGTTCAACAAGAACGTCTTGCAACCCAGCCAAACATGACCGCCCACTCATTTAACTTGAGTGTAGCGAATATATTATCACCCACGGTTGTTGGCCATCCAACCGTCATCCGATGATACAGAGGCGAAAAGAAGAACAAATATGAATTTTCTCTAGATCGGTGACAATACATCCTGCTTGGGTATGACCCAACTAGCCATGCTGCCTAGCCCAACTTTTATTACTTCCTGATTGTGAGGCTAGAGGCTACGTCTATCTTCAGAACATCTGATCACCATTCACTTTGAATGCCACATCATCAAACCCGTCAATTCACTAATCTATTCACAAATATATCACGGTTATAAACGCTAAGAGGAACGAATTCCTCTGCCACCAAACGTAATACGTTTAAGAGATCAACTATATGTGATTTGTTAGGTATACTCTGTCAGACACTCGTCTATACAAGTTGTCCTGGGACTGGACAAACAGAAAGAACTATTCTGGAATAGGATGACCCTTGCATTTCACTCTGTCTTCAATTTTCTCCAGCATAATATAATTCGCAGCGCTTATGCCTATACGGAGTGGTTTTCAGATAATATATCCAATTGATCTCTCCGTATTGACAACGATGGTCAAAACACTTCGATAGTCGGTTATTTAACTATCGAAGTAAAAACAAACATTCATTTAAATGTACAACTAAACATCACACAATCACTGGCCCCTTTTTAATTAACACTAATTTCCCAGCTTCCCGTTATCCTTTCAGATATTTCTCACATTCCCTAATTTCTGCACTATAGAAAATATACATTACTTTTCATTATAACCATTCTAATCCGCAACACGTTTGCTTTTTTTTTTCATTTTAAAACGTGAATATCATTCCTTATAGAAATCTGGTCTTGTTAATCAATCTAAACTTGGTTTCATAAATAAATATCATTACAGGTTAAATTTCATCTATCAAGTTATTTTCTAGATTTCCACTCCACTTTGCCCCTCCATTTACAAGCCACTTCTCCTAAATTATAAATCGAGATTATAACTAAAGCTCGATTTCCTATTTGATTATAAATTATATTTTTCAAACCAACTATTAACTATCTTCATAATATATATAAAATTCCTATAAGTAAGTTATTTATATATCTATAATTCGACACAGTCGAATTTCCATTTCCCTTTAAGTATTTTCTTGAATTCGTATTTCCAAATTTCCCAAGAATAAGTATTCATTTCATTATAAATATCATATTTAAATCAAACTGCCTGATATATCTTTAAAACAAGTCATTATAATTTTGCCTAATCCCGATTCAATTTCTATTATTAAAAATAGAAATAAATAAATAATAGATCTCCCATTTTTAAACTCGAATTACTTTTCCTATGTATTTACGCTATTTAAATAACTATTATTTCAGGACCAGTGCAATCCCACATCCCCAACAAACAACAATCAATAACATATTATCTATTTTATCATGTGGTGCAATATGTGGAAGCAACAACATAATTACTTCAACCAATTTACCCAAATTCATCCAAACAACCACCACACATCATTTAACCATTATTTATCAATATTAAATAACGATTATAATATTATAAAAATGAACAGAGTTAGTGAGTTTACTCACCTTTGCGCGTTAACCGTTAAATAACGATTTGCGTCATTTGATTATACCTGGTGCTTTAATTACCTAAAACTGTAGCGTGATCCAAATCACTCCAACCGATTCCACTGTGTAGCTTGCAACCTACGATCCTTTCATTCACGTTAGCCCAAACTCGCCAAATCCGCACCGCAATAAATAGTGTTCTTCCTCCATACAAATACCACCCCGTCTCCAGCATTGTATTCCACCATTACTTGAACACATCTGGTATCACTTGCTCCCTCTACAGATGGCAGATAGCCGTATAGTTTTATCCCATTCGGTCCTTCCTTTCTTTTTTTCTTTTTATGTCCGTATAAATTTAATATGGCCCAACTTAGTTTACACGTGGCCGACTTTATACAGTCTTTCTTCCATAAATAAAAGAATTTATGTGTATAGAAATCCCTTCACCATTATCGCTGCAAGCTTCCCTTTAACCCGCATACTTGCTGATCACCTCGACTGGAATTCCAGTCACGCATATCCATTCGCGAAGCACAGTAGCGTCTCCTCCACCCAATATCCATTCGCCATCTGTACAGTGAAAACCGGGAAAAGGAACGCCGAACCCCCTTACCAAAACAGTATATACGAATCACACTACATTGTGTTTCTTCCCATACTACAGACTTTCCCAAACATTTAAATGCACATAATTCCTTAACTCATGTTTAGAATCTGCTGTACCACTTTCCATGCACCATTAGCTTTCTTCATGCATGTCCAGTTTGAAATCCCCCCTATACATATGCACACGGTGGCCTCCACAACAAACGAGATTCCGAAGTCCTCACCTTCCCGTTGAGCCACCGGAGTCGGCCTCTACGTTACAACGCCACTGCGTTCAAGCTGTTCGAAACACAGCCTTCATGATCCCCGCGGAAACCCACCATGTTAACACTTCATCCACTCCCTCCATTCACCAATTTCCAACTCCATGCATTTCCATGCTATCCGGCAATAGCTCCCCTTATTATATATAATATAGTTTAATCACTAATCACTAGTTAAGTTTTTAATCACCGTTTACATTATCTCTCACCACCGATACTAGTTCACTATTTAATATTCACTAATTTATAACTAACCAAATGCTTTGACCACCATCTTAAACAAACCCTCATCGTTGCCTTAAAAACGCTCCAGTCCTGCACCTTGCCACCTTGATTCACGCGCCTGCACCTCAATAAGTGACTGATGCATGCATTCTTGTATGAGCACACTCCCTCTCCTCTATACATAACTCGTAACTCCACATTTCTCTCCTTCCAGTATTTTACTCCATTACTGTCATTTCTACCATCCAATTCACCCCTGTAAGAACTAGGAACCCCTCAATGCCTTACAGCAAACACCATATGATTGATCTTCCTCTTCAGATTGCTCTTCTCCTTCGTATTTTAACAAGCGCATTAACAAAGAACTTGCGCACCCCATTCAAAAAAATAAACAAGGTCTGCTCCCCCTTATGAACACACACAACTCGCATGTTTCCGAACTAACCCATTAGATTGCTCTAATTAAATGTTTTCCTCTTGTATTTAATTTAATTTTTCAAAGTGGGTGTATTTCCATTTTGATTTCTTTTTGTATTTGAAGCCATGATCTCTCCTAAAGATGAAGAGCTGAAGCTCGAGTATATTTATAGGGTTCCAACCCTTAGTTACCAAGTAATAATGATGCTGTAGGAGTAGGTTAGGTTATGGGATGAATTAAACACATCATGGCGCAAATTAAGTAAAGTGAAAGGTGCAATGCCTATGCCTCTAAATTTCAGTTAGGTTGTAGGTTAGA
This sequence comes from Allium sativum, assembly GCA_030737875.1. Lineage (NCBI taxonomy): Eukaryota > Viridiplantae > Streptophyta > Magnoliopsida > Asparagales > Amaryllidaceae > Allium > Allium sativum. The sequence goes on along the minus strand of CM060920.1, from coordinate 748,016,706 downwards.
TATTTTTATTTTCCTTTTGTTTTTAGTGAGGAATGAATGTCCTGAGTCTGGAGAAAGAACAACACAGTTTAAAGTTAAAGTATATCGTATTACATAAGATTTCGTTCCTATTCGAGCCGCTACAGATAGAAATAAAAATACCGTTGTGTCCAGTGATGAGCCACGATCCCAAAAATATAATAATATCGGTAGTTTAACTTATATTGTGAAATCCCAAAATGCTGATATAGGGTGCATAATACTCTAAATAAAAAAGTGCTTATTTAATTAATTAAAAATTACAGTAAAATTCTAAAAATTAAATTATCACTACGTCTCAAAAGAACCTTGTCCAGATTTGTAACCGGTATCTAGTTATATCAAATAAACTGTTATGGTCGACAAACGATTCTATAACGACTATTTGGAAATTTGATTTCGACAAAACTCAGAATCTGTAACACGAAATCTTGATTTTTCATTTCTGTTTGAAAGATACAGTTCAACAGATTCCAACGTTTCTTGTTTCGCAGAAATCCGATTTAAAATGGGTTCTGTACACTTAGTTGAAGTTCAGAACGTTAAATTATGAACTGCCGCGATATTACGGGCTCAATTATATTTAATATATATTTTTATACGTTCAACTTCATTTTAATTAATATATAAATCCTCTTATATTACGAATTCAATATCTAAACTGATTTAAATATTTAAGTACAAACTAAAAAAAAAGCGGGATGTTACATTCCTTCCCCTTTAAAATAATTTTATCCTCGAAATTGCTAAGAAGTGAAGATGCTCTAATTCTAACTCCTCACAACCTGCTTGGTTGAAATTTCATACTTCACATCCCCATAACTCAACCCTTGCGTCGAATCTTTTTAATCTCTTAAATTCAGTTTTTAACAGAACTGATTAATTCTAATAAAAATTAATTCTTTCTTATTAACGAATACTTTCAGTAATTCAGAAAATTCCCTAATAGCTTAAATTTTCGGAGAATTTTGTTAGCATCTCCTCTGTACGGCTCATACAGTATTACTACAACTTACTTCTTTAGGCATTTAACTCTATCTCTGCCATTTGCTATCACTCTACGTATATCCAAGCATCCTTGGTTGATCTCCCATCAATCCATTCTCAAACCAATATTTCGCTTTTACTAAGCCAAATTTCTACTTCAACTCCAATCCCATTTACTGATTTATTTCTCAAATCAGTTATCTTTATCTTCAAATTCAAAATTCGACTGTTATTCTCCAAGAATCAATTCATTTTAATAACTCGAATCTCCAATATTTCTGCTTTACACTCTCCATTCTGGATCGTTCCAAATTTAGTCCAATTTTGTTTATCTTAGTTTAAGTTCCACTTTTACCATTTTAATTCCATTAGTTAAATCTTTATTTCAGAATTAAAATTCCTGGGATTTATTTCAAATTAGTTTGAAATCATATATTATTCAAAACATTTGAATTTCTGACAACTTGTTTCCTCACAATAATTCAAAAACAAAATCTTTCGTAGTAATCCGTCACTTAGAAACTCAAAAATGAACACTGATAATGCGGCCATCATCATCAGAATTTATTTTCCAGTGATCAAAGTGAGTTCAATACTATATCACTTTCATAATTCATTTGAAAACACTTCCATTTTGAATTTTACTTTAAAAATATACTTTTCAACACTTGGAAAACAATTTCAAATCTCCCAGGATTTTCAAATTCCCATATATTTAATCCAAACATTATTTCCAACTTTCTTCCAAGTTTCTAGAGTTTTATTTCAATTCTAGTTTTAAATTCAGATTTAGTTCATCTGATTTTCATATTATACTTATAAAATACTTCGATTTGGTTATTTATATAACCAACTTAATTATAAATCTTATTTGATCATAATAACGATCAACACTATAATAATCTCAAGATATATACTCCTTTTTATATCAAAATATATTTTGGGTAAAGTTATTACATTTACCCTCTTCTCAAACATACTATGTCGAATTACTCTGTTCAAGAGTTTAGAAACACCTATCGACACAGTTTGCATTACTATTTCGACCAGAATTTATAAACTACTCGACTGACCAATCAACATAATATAAAATAGTTTTTATATTAATTTACAAATATGCACTCATATATATACACTCAACTCAATCTAAAGTATTACTAACTCCAACTCTAACGAGTTACGCCAAAGGGCCAAGGTAATCGCTTAACCTTCAGCTCTGATACCAACTATAATGGCCCAAAAATCCGTGCCAATTTGAGTTGACTAATATCCTACACATTCAACTCAAAGTGCACGAAAGTTCAGATCATTAATAGAAAGAAGTTAGAGGGTGAGAAAGATAAGATAGAACTAATAGAATAAAAGAAAAAGAACATCAGAATCAGAGTAAATGCGAATCTCACACGGAACGAATAACATGTATTATAACATAACTTTGAAACACACAAACTGAATTTGTATATGCATACCATATCAGAGTACAACTCATATATATTACAGCGTAAATAATCTCTAACTAACTAATGGTGAAGCCTTCTGCTTCTAGCTCTGAATTTGTATATACATACCATATCAGAGTACAACTCATATATATTACAGTGGAAATAATCTCTAACTAACTAATGGTGAAGCCTTCTGCTTCCAGTTCCTCCAAGTGAATCTGCAAAGCCTGAAACACTTGACTGCCCGTACAAATTTGGGCACCCAAGAGTTTAGGGAAAACAAACAAAATAAACTCTGGGTCAGTCATGGGACTGGTGTGAGTAAATTCCAACCATATTGTTTAACTTTGGAAATCCTTTTGAAACAAAATGATAATAGTAAGTCCAGCCCACACATAAACATGGACGGTTTTTACCTTACTATAACCCAAAACACTTTGATATCAAAATCCAGTGATATTATGATAATGTCTAAACAAATAAATATCCAAGTAGCAGAACGCTTGCATCTCACGCTCCACATATATATGGTGTAAAATCATAAACCGCAGGGCGCTTATTGGAGATTGGATTCCAACAGACAAGGTATGGGAGCACCTTCCGATCAGTGTACTCTAGAGGGTATACACTGGGGTTCAACAAGAACGCCTTGCAAACCGGCCACATATGACCGCCCACTCATTTAGCTTGAGTGTAGTGAATATATTATCACCCACGGTTGTTGGCCATCTAACCGTCATCTGAAGATACAGAGCCGAAAAGAAGAACAAATATGAATTTTCTCTAGATCGGTGACAATACACCCTGCTTGGGTATGACCCAACTAGCCATGCTGCCTAGCCCAACTTTTGTTACTTATTGGTTATGAGGCTAAAGGCAACGTCTATCTTTAGAACATCTGATCACCATTCACTTTGAATGCCACATCGTCAAACTCGTCAATTCACTAGTTGATTCCCAAACATATTACGAGTATAAAAAGCTAAGAGGAACGAATTCCTCCTCCACCAGACGTAATACCTTTAAGAGATCAACTATACGTGATTTGTTAGGTATACTCTGTCAGACACTCATCTATACAAGTTGTCCTGGGACTGGACAAACAGAAAGCACTGGAACAGGGCGACCCTTGCATTTCACTCCGTCTTCAATTTTCTGCAACTAATATAATTCACAGCGCTTATGCCTATACGGAGTGGTTTTCAGATAATATATCCAACCGGTCTCTCCGTATTGACAACGATGGTCAAAACACTTCGATAGTCGGTTATTTAACTATCGAAGTAAAAACAAACATTCATTTAAATGTACAACTAAACATCACATAATCACTGGCCCCTTTTTAATTAACACTAATTTCCCAACTTCCCGTTATCCTTTCAGATATTTCTCACATTCCCTAATTTCTACACTACAGAAAATATACATTACTTTTCATTATAACCATTCTAATCCGCAACATGTTTTCTTTCTTTTTTTTCATTTTAAAACATGAATATCATTCCTTATAGAAATTTGGTCTTGTTAATCAATCTAAGCTTCGTTTCATAAATAATATCATTACAGGTTAAATTTCATCTATCAAGTTATTTTCTAGATTTCCACTCCACTTTGCCCCTCCCATTTACAAGTCACTTCTCCTAAATTATAAATCGAGTTTATAACTAAAGCTCAATTTCCTATTTGATTATAAATTATGTTTTTCAAACCAGCTATTAACTATCTTCATAATATATATAAAATTCCTATAAGTAAGTTATTTATATATCTACAATTCGACAAAGTCGAATTTCCATTTCCCTTTAAGTATTTTCTTGAATTCGTATTTCCAAATTTCCCAAGGATAAGTATTCATTTCATTATAAATATCATATTTAAATCAAACTGCCGGATATATATTTAAAACAAGTCATTATAATTTTGCCTAATCCCGATTCAATTTCTATTATTAAAAATAGAAATAAATAAATAATTGATCTCCCCCTTTTAAACTCGAATTACTTTTCCTATATATTTACGCTATTTAAATAACTATTATTTCAGGGCCAGTGCAATCCCACATCCCCAACAAACAACAATCAATAACAGATTATCTATTTTATCATATGGTGCAATATATGGAAACAACGACATAATTACTTCAACCAATTTACCCAAATTCATCCAAACAACCATCACACATCAGTTAACCATTATTTATAAATATTAAATAACGATTATTATATTATAAAAATGAATAGAGTTAGTGAGATTACTCACCTTTGCGCGTTAACCATTAAATAACGATTTGCGTCATTTGATTATACCTGGCGGTTTAATTGCCTAAAACTGTAGAGTGCTCCAAATCACTCCTGCTGGTTCCACTGTGTAGCTTGCAACCTACGATCCTTTCATTCATGTTATCCCAAACTCGCCAGATCCACACCGCAATAAACAGTGTTCTTCCTCCATACAAATACCACCCGTCTCCAGCATTGTATTCCACTATTACTTGAACCCATCAGGTATCACTTGCTCCCTCTACAGATGGCAGATAGCCGTATAGTTTTATCCCATTCTTGTCCTTCATTTCTTTTTTTCTTTTTATGGCCTTATAAATTTAATATGGCCCAACTTAGTTTACAAGTGGTCGACTTGATACAGTCTTTCTTCCATAAATAAAAGAAATTCTGTGTATAGAAATCACTTTACCATTATTGCAGCAGGCTTCCCTTTAACCCGCTTACTTGTTGATCACCTCGACTGGAACACCAATCATGCATATCCATTCACGAAGCACAGTAGCGTCTCCTCCACCCAATATCCACTCGCCATCCGTACAGTGAAAACCAGAAAAAGGAACACCGAACCTCCATACCAAAACAGTGTATACGAACCGCACTGCATTGTGTTTCTTACCATACTACAGACTTTCCCAAACATTAAAATGCACACAATTCCTTAACTCACGTTTAGAATCTGCTGTTCCTATTTCCATGCGCCATTTGCTTTCTTCATGCATGTCCAGTTCGAAATCCCCCCTGTACGTATGCACCCTGTGGCCTCCGCAACAAACGAGATTCCGAAGTCCTCACCTTCCTGTCGAGCCACCAGAGCCGGCCTCTACATTTACGACGCCACTGTGTTCAAGCTGTTCGAAACATAGCCTTTATGATCCCCGCGGAAACCCACCATGCTGCCACTTCATCCACTCCCTCCATTCACCAATTTCCAACTCCATGCATTTCCATGCTATCCGACAACAGCTCCCCTTATTATATACAATATAGTTTAATCACTAATCACTAGTTAAGTTCTTAATCACCGTTTACATTATCTCTCACCACCGGTACCACTTCACTATTTAATATTCACTACTTCATATCTAACCAAATGCTTTGACCACCGTCTTAAACAAACCCTCATCGTTGCCTTAAAAACGCTCCAGTCCTGCGCCTTATCACCTTGATTTACGCGCCTGCACCTCAATAAGTGACTGATGCATGCATTCTTGTATGAGTACACTCCCTCTCCTCTATACTAACTCGTAACTCCACGTTTCTCTCCTTCCAGTATTTTACTCCATTACTGTCATTTCTACCATCCAATTCACCCCTGTAAGAACTAGGAACCCCTCAATGCCTTACAACAAACACCATATGACCGATCTTCCTCTTAAGATTGCTCTTCTCCTTCGTATTTTAACAAGCGCCTTAGCAGAGAACTTGCGCACCTCATTCAAACAAGTAAACAAGGTCTGCTCCCCCTCATGAACACACACAGCTCGCATGTTTCCGGACTAACCCATTAGATTGCTCTAATTAAATGTTTTCCTCTTGTATTTAATTTAATTTGTCGAAGTGGGTGTATTTCTGTTTTGATTTCTTTTTGTATTTGAAGCCATGATCTCTCCTGAAGATGAAAAGCTGAAGCTCGCGTATATTTATAGGGTTCCAACCCTTAGTTGCCAAGTAATAGGGATGCTGTAGGAGTAGGTTAGGTTATGGGATGAATTAAATACATCATGGCGCAAAATAAGTGAAGTGAAAGATGCAATGCCCATGCCTCAAAATTTCAGCAAGGTTGTAGGTTAGATATTTTTATTTTCCTTTTATTTTTAGTGAGGAATGAATGTCCTGAGTCTGGAGAAAGAAGTGAAGATGCTCTAATTCTAACTCCTCACAACCTGCTTGGTTGAAATTTCATACTTCACATCCCCATAACTCAAACCTTGCGTCGAATCTTTTTAATTTCTTAAATTCAGTTTTTAACAGAACTGATTGATTCTAATAAAAAATTAATTCTTTCTTATTAACGAATACTTTCAGTAATTCTGAAAATTCCCTAATAGCTTAAATTTTCGGAGAATTTTGTTAGCATCTCCTCTGTACGGCTCATGCGGTATTACTACAACTTACTTCTTTAGGCATTTAACTCTATCTCTGCCATTTGCTATCACTCTACGTATATCCAAGCATCCTTGGTTGATCTCCCATCAATCCATTCTCAAACCAATATTTCGCTTTTACTAAGCCAAATTTCTACTTCAACTCCAATCCCATTTACTGATTTATTTCTCAAATCAGTTATCTTTATCTTCAAATTCAAAATTCGACTGTTATTCTCCAAGAATCAATTCATTTTAATAACTCGAATCTCCAATATTTCTGCTTTACACTCTCCATTCTGGATCGTTCCAAATTTAGTCCAATTTTGTTTATCTTAGTTTAAGTTCCACTTTTACCATTTTAATTCCATTAGTTAAATCTTTATTTCAGAATTAAAATTCCTGGGATTTATTTCAAATTAGTTTGAAATCATATATTATTCAAAACATTTGAATTTCTGACAACTTGTTTCCTCACAATAATTCAAAAACAAAATCTTTCGTAGTAATCCGTCACTTAGAAACTCAAAAATGAACACTGATAATGCGGCCATCATCAACAGAATTTATTTTCCAGTGATCAAATTGAGTTCAATACTATATCACTTTCATAATTCATTTGAAAACACTTCCATTTTGAATTTTACTTTAAAAATATACTTTTCAACACTTGGAAAACAATTTCAAATCTCCCAGGATTTTCAAATTCCCATATATTTAATCCAAACATTATTTCCAACTTTCTTCCAAGTTTCTAGAGTTTTATTTCAATTCTAGTTTTAAATTCAGATTTAATATATATTTAATCCAAAAATTATCACTGCCGTGATATTACGTGCTCAATTATATTTAATATATATTTTTATACGTTCAACTTCATTTTAATTAATATATAAATCCTCTTATATTATGAATTCAATATTTAAACTGATTTAAACATTCAAGTACAAACCCAAAAAAAAATGCAGGACGTTACAAGTCTGTTCTGGGTTTGAACGAAACTGGAGGCACCTTATTCCTCATCCCATATGTCCAGTACAGGAGAGAGCCCTCGCATATCCGGTCGATCTCCAAGTACGTCTGGACGATCACCACTTATTACCTTGTCTTGGGTGTACAACCCAATCAAGACATCAGTAATCATTCATACGATGTGAAGATCTCTGGTCTTCAACCACCGTTTTCATTGTCGACTTTTAGTTGTCGTATCAGTTATTCAGAATGGGATAAACCCGGTATTTCCGAATAACTCGCGTATTTTATAATCAATAATCAAGTGCTTTAAAAACACATCATATGCCTCATTCCAATTCAAAATATTCTTTTATCCAAATATTCATATTTTAGGGGAAAGGTTCCCGTTAATTTTATCAAGGATAAGTTCTTTTAAACTTATTCTTCAATCTTCCTTTGTATATCAATTTCAAAAGATTTTATTCTATCCCTTTACAATTCTAAACCAAATTAAGGTTTATAAAACTAGTCGGGATTATCGAGCCTTACCGAAGTAATTATTTATTATATTATCCCAATCCCAACCTATTCATCCCATGGAGCAAAACTGACAGTACTCCATTTTCTAATGCCCACAACTTTATCGGTAAATTTAATTACCATTTCACGTTTCAAATCCAATTAAAGATTTAACTATCGCATGGAGTAAAGATGGTGGTACTCCATTCTCGATCATTTCTTGAATTCTGTAAATTTAGTTACTTTATTCACATTTCAATCAAACTAAAGATTCAATAAAACTCCAACTTGGTTATAATATCAAAAATCATTACTTTATGATTATTCAATTTTAAGAAATTAATCTTGTCTTTAACTAGGTTAAAGAACCAAAGTTATAAAAAACGTAGTCCATGATAAACCCAAAATCCTCTTCCATCAAAATGGAATCTTCACGGAAATCTAATCAGTATATAATTGATATAAATTTCCGTATTAGACTGATACTATAAATGGAATAATTACAAAGCCTTTTAAATTCCATAAATAGTAATGGTCTTCCTTTACATACGTTCATCTCAATTATTGAATCGAATTCCATTCAATTCCAAATTAATATATCAAATTGGAAAACTTTACTTAGAAAAATTCCCTTAATCTTAATTAAAAGATTATAAATTCCAAATCATAACTTCACGGTTAATTGGGTTAAAGAACAAATGTTATTTAAAACATTATTCACGATAAACCCAAAAACCCACTTTCATTTCATTCCAATTATATTTATTAATTGGAAAACTTCATTAATCTTAATCAAAATATTTATTTCTTTCTCGACTTGGTTTAAGAACAGTGTTATTGAAGACACCATTCACGACAAACCCAAAATCCAATTTGATATTAAATACAAGACTCTGAATAAAAATCATATCGGCTTATATTCAATATCAAATTCCGAAACTAACGGATATCGTATTGGGAATAACGATATCTATATCTTCCAAATTCCTCAACAATATCCATATAATCACTAAACCCAATATCGAAATATTCCAAAGGTTATTTCCATTTAAATACATTCCAATTCATACGTTGGAAAATTCTAGTTATATTAAAACCATTTCAATTCTTTTCAGTTCTTATCTTAAGTTGTAGAACAACTTATTCTGATAAAAATATTTTTTATCATTATAAACGTGGAATTTTGCATCTAAAATCATTTCGAATCATTTATCATGATTTCACATAATTTATTCATATTTTTAACAATTTTAATAAGGCCCTTATAGTCGGTTTCCAATATCGGCCATCAAATTGCATCCATACCGACCATTTCCAAAAATGATTTGGACATATCTTAAAATCTAACCGTTAGATTTTAAATCTCTTATTATCATTCTAAAGTTATTATCGATATTAACCTAACAGTTTCGGTTTTAGGAGAATCCGACAGTCGGATCTCCCGTTACGTCAATTTGAAGTTAATGGTTGAATTCGCGAACGGTTGCTGTGCGGCGCGTTCTATTCGAGCTAATCAAATATAATATATATATCATCGATTTCCATTTAAAACGTATTTTATAAATCGTTTATAAATTCATTTTGAAACAATTTCAACTTCATTTTCAATTTCAAATCAAAATTGAATATTTTCGTATCATTATAATATTAAAATGATAATATTTTCAAAATATCAGATTTTGAAATCAAATATTTTCGATATTCATTATAAAATAAATAAAATCTAAAGAAAATTCCAATAAGTTAAAATGGCGTACATCTACTTAACTCGGCTTCATATACTTCAATATTTTCGTGTCCATTTAAAATCGGACATCAAAATCATATTTTGATTTTGCACTGAATATTAATTTAAAGTATTCGTTATTTCTGAATTGGAATCAGACTCAATCAATTACCATATAATTTTATTTATATGGATTCCATACATTACATGTATTCAAAAATAGTGATAAACAACTATTAAACAGTCAATTCACATCGAGAGTGCAATTCACAACTGTATAAGCATTAAATAATTAAATAACGCTGATAACAGTCTGTCAATCAATCGATTGACATACAGTCAAATCCAATGGAGATGTGAATTAATTATCGTCCCCAAACCCGTGTAGGGTTTTCAATCATCAACAAATAATTGGGCGTTGTTTAAAATTATTGTTCCAATACCCATGTGGGGCTTACATCACAGTCCATGTTAACATATCTATATTTTCACGGTTTAATAATGATAACAATAGAACTGTAAACATCCATCAATCACCAAACAAATATTGGAATCACAGGCAGTCAATATATATTCAGTTATAAAAATAAATAATTGTACAAAATTTTGAGTGGGAGAATTCTCACATTGATTTCCGCTCCGTCATTCTTTATTTGAAGGATTTTATTTTTAAACTAAATTAAACAAACATTTAATTTAGCTAAAAATTCAACTTGCTCCATTTTCGTTCTGGTCAGTTCCATGTTGTAGTGCTCACTGTCACGATTCTAACGGACTTGTTTCGAGCGATTTCGAACTCGTATGAAAAAGTTATGGGGTTACAAACATTTGATTACGTTATTGAAGCTAATTAAAATAATTAACAAAACTAATTACATTATTAGTCTCCTTAATCTTTCTCTAAGCCGTTTCTCTTTGTTCAAAATACTGGAGCCAGCAACCCAAAAGTCGACTTCGACTTTCACCTGCGCCTCCCCCTTCGAGCCGCCGAACGATGATCCACCGCCCCCTTTCGAACCGCCACGACACCGCCACACTCCGCCTTGAATGGCATCACATTCGGTCCTCCCTTCCGCTCCAAAACGCGGTTCGAACTCCAGCCCTTTGTGGCCTAAAATCACGCGATATAATCCACCAAAAACGATCACCCGGGTATGGATTTAAGGAGCTTCAATAGCTCTTCAATTTCTGTTTGGAAACCATCATCCAATTCGCAACGATTTAGCCGTGATTTGGAGTTTTAATTTCGGGCGATTTAGGCCATAAATTCCTAGGGCCGGTGCGCTGTAACGAAGAGGGTAGGGTATTAAGTAGGGTATATGTAATATATATTTAATATTATTTTAATTCCAATACTAGTGGTTTATTGATTCGAACTCCAAATCAAACCCAACGACTGTCGTTCCTAACCAAATACCCCCATTCCAGACACAATGGGATATGATCCGTAAGCCAATTCGACTGTTTCAACTAGTTTTTATCAAAATTAAAATATAAATTAATATAATGATCAATATTGAATTTAAATGTACATTTTAATTTACCGGGGCCGGATACTGACTCCAAAAATTATGAAAATTGAAATCTAGCTATGTTTTGACAATACGGTCCTAACAAAATTAATTTTGGCAAATTTGGAGACCATTTGAAAAATGGCCTTCTAACTCGCTTATTAAATTTAAACTGAAATTGATAAACCGTTTAAATTTACTGTGCTCACATATTAATTCCAAATGACTTGAAATTTTAAACCTGAAAATAATTTGGTGTTCCGGATCCAACAAAAGTGGTTTCATCGAAAATGGAGGTCATTTGCAAAATGGCTATTTTTAAGGGCTTAAATATATTAAAATATTATAAAATCCGTAACGACTATTTTAAATTTTAAACTAGACATAACTTACAATTTATAAAGTGAAATCTTAGTTTCTTACATTCGTTAGAAAGATATAGTTAAATAAATTCTAATGTTTCTCGTTTTATCCAATTCGGATTTATAATGAATTCTGTTCATTCATTTGAAATTTAAAATCAAAATTTCAAACTAATGCGCCACTTCAAGTTCGTTTTAATTAAGTTTTAAATTTACACGTTCTAACTTCGATTTAAATAAGTATTAAATCGTTTATTCTTAAAATAAGTCATTTAAAATACTTAAAATCCATTAAATCAATTAAAAATAAAATTTTAAATTGGTTCCAAAATTCCGGGTTGTTACAATCTCCCCCACTTAAAATCTTTTTCTCCTCAAAAAGGAAGATAGAACTGAAGGTTGTTTACTTAATCAACTGAACCTTAGCTTGACTCAAGTTCTTCAACTTTTCAGTTTCAAAGAACTTTCTAATTTCTCAACATTTGGCCAACGCCCTAAATTTTCGAAAACTTTCAGCATAACCTCCTTTGTACGGTTTGATCGGTAAAACCACAACTTGCCTCACATGACCCTCATCAATCAAAAAGAAAAAGAAAAAGCCACGCGGCTTGCTAATCGACTCATAAAATCATCAAACCAAATGAATACCGTAAATAAATACCTATTTGTCGGGCATACAATTTTATTCCTCTTCTTAGCTTCCATACCCTGGCCTGTTCACACATACATATGTACATATGGATATTGATTGAGTCTGATTCCAGTTCAGAATTAACGAATATTTTAAAATAATATTCAGTGAATATTGAAATGTGAAGCCATGTTAAGTAGTTAAACGCCATTTTAGCACGAACGGGGTTACCCCCAAGAATACCAATGCTTAAAACAAACAACGCAATGCTAAATAAAGAAAAATGAGGCTATTATAAGGTAAAACTCTATCCTCCGGCTTGCGTTGCATTATGTGATAGGACCCGAGTCTTATAATAGCTTCATTTTTCTTTATTTAGCATTGCGCTGGTATTCTTGGGGGTAAACCCATGTATGCAATTCCAATCAATTTTCAATTCAGTTCAAATTTGACTCGATTTGGCTTAATTTACCTTTCATTTTCATATTGGTTTCATCATTCCAATATTTTATTAGTTAAATTAATAATCACACATCACAACTAGCAATCAATTAGTTGATTAACTTTTCAAATATATAACTTCTATATACTCAAAAATCCAATTTCAAGACCAAATCACAAATATAAACCCTAACTAAGTTTTTGGTTCTCACACTAGTCAGTTGGAAATATATAGATATCCCACTTTCAAAACTCGAACATAAATACTAATGATGCGATCGCTATCATCAGAATCATTCTCGGGCGACTAGAGTGTGATTCTATATCCACCCGGTATATTTGAGACTTCGAATATACGTTCATGATGCATATATGAAAATCTTCTTATACTCGATAGTCCAAATTCAATAATATTAAAAAAATTAACTAATTTTAAAAATTCCTCTTCCTAGCTTCCATGCTCTGACCTGTTCAACATATATACATGTACATGTATCTATCCAACCAATTTTCAATTCAATTCAATATTTGATTCGATTTGGCTTAATCTACCATTCATTTTCATATTGATTTCATCATTCCAATATTTTTATTAGCCAAACTAATAATCAAACATCACAACCAGTAATCAGTTAGTTGATTAGCTTTTCAAATATATATAACTTTTATATAATCAAAAATTATATTTCACTGACAAATCACAAACATAAACCCTAACTAAGTTTTTGGTTCTTATACCAGTTAATTGGAAATATATAGATATCCCACTTTCGAAATTTGAACATAATTACTTGTGATGTAGCTATCATCATCAAAATTATCCCCGGGCGACTAGAGTGTGATTCTATACCTACCTAGTATATTTGAGACTTCAAATATATGCTAGCTAGGCATATATGCAAAATCTTCTTATACTCGATAGTCCAAATTCAATATAAAATACTCAAATACGTATAATAAGATATAAAATTTCAAAAATAAATTTGTTTTTAGAAATAACACTCTTCAAACTCATTCTAGGGTATTACTAACCCTATCTCTAATGAGTTATTCTCATAGGATATTACTAATCCTATCTCTGATGAATTCTTTTGTTCGGTTCTAATGTGTCTTGTTCTCGAGCTTTGTAAACCAAAGCTCTGATACCACTTGTGACGACCCAGAATTCCCTGATCCCCGAAGAGATGGAGGAGCCCGAATTGTTTTAGAACACGACGCATCATAACACAAACGTGAGAACATTTCATTGCTATAACAACAATTTACATCAGAGTACAAGATATCAGAGTTCATATAAATAATACACAGCAGAAAAATAAATATCAAAGACTTACAAATTACAAAAAAGCGGAAATATATATACATAAATATATTACATAGTGGAAAACATCAACTACCACAACTGAAAGAAATACATGGATACAAAGCTTTTCTGTAAACCAGGATCCTGTTAAATAGAAATATGAAAAACCAAAACTACTAGCTGCCCGTGTGGAAAATATGGGCACCCAGAGTTTAGGTAGAAACAATAAACTCCGAGTCAGTTATGGGACTGGTATGAGAACTAAAACAGTTATTAAACTTTACTTTAAAATAGCGTAAATCACGGGACCACGCCGTATGTCACGGAACGAGTTTACTCCCATGAATACTCTGAGATAAAACAATTTGTAAACAACGCAATGCTTTTTGGAAAAATGAAGCTATTATAAAACTCAGGTCCAATCACACAATGCAACACAAGCCGGAGGATAGGGTTTTACCTTATAATAGCCAAACATACTTGGTACGTTTTAAAACAAATCTCATTTGATACTATTATAAGTGCATAGTGTCAAAACAACTTCAAATATAAATGCATCAATCATAGATGGCATATGTACCATATATTATGTCGCCATACATAAGTTTACAACTAAAACCGAAAAGTCGCGTATTGGAAATTGGATTCATCTATGAGTCGAGCAAGGGATCTTCCTCACCAATTCGAGACACTCTTGCAAATGCCTCAGGATCACACCTACGAGCAACCCTTGGATCTTCAAAACCGGTCCATACTTACTTTTTTGGATTAGTTATTCCTGAACAATACGTTTCCCGGTCGTATCGGACATACAAACAGGTCAGTACATCGACCTTATAAGCATGTAGCCCTATATCCGAGGCACCTCGCAATCCATCATCCACATAAGTAAAAATGTTTGGGCTCTATACCATGACACCACTTCTGGCTTGAAAGAAACGCATGCACTCCCTGCAGTCACTATCCCGTTTTTGACTCATACCGGGTGTAAGGCTTACGAATTAACACTATACACAAAGCTATGCCAATTAAAGCCGTGATTTGATCATCAACCACAAGACTCTGCTTTTCAACAAAAGCCATGATCATTTGTGTCTTAGCTTGCCACATTGTCAATCCATACCGTACCACTGATTTCCACCATATATATAACCTCTAAGCTCGTACATCTCAAAGAAGGGTGTTAAGCAAGAGAATAAATTCTCCACCACCAAACATATATATATTAAGCAGAGATCAACGAATATAGTATAAAGGAATACAATGTCATACATACCATCCATTTGCATGTCCGTTCTGGGTCTGAAGGAATCTGGAGGCACCTTATTCCTAGTCCTATATGTCCAATATAGGAGAGAGGTCCTCGCATATCCAATCGATCTCCAAGTAAGTCCGAACGATAACCACTTATTACCTTGTCTTGGGTGTACAGCCCAATCAAGACATTATTAATCATCCATACGATGTGAAGATCTCCGGTCTTCAACCACCGTCTTCATCGTCGACTTTTAGTCATCGTATCAGTTATTCAGAATGGGATAAACCCTGTCTTTTCAAATAAATCGCGTATTTTGTAATCAATAATCAAGTGCTATAAAAACACATCATACGCCTCATTCCAATTAAGAATATTCTTTTATTCAAATATTCACATCTTTAGTGAAAGGTTCCCATTAATTTTGTCAAAGATATATTCTTTTAAACTTACAGTTTAATCTTCCATCGGATATCATTTCCAAAAGATTTTATGATCTTTTCTCGACTTAAACAAAATTAAGGTTTATAACATAAGTCGGGATTATCGAGCCTTACCGAAGTAATCCTTTATTTTATTATCCCCAATCTCAACCTATTTATCCCATGGAGCAAAACTGGTAGTACTCCATATTTAGTACCCATAGTGTCATCGGTAAATTTAATTACAACTTAACATTCAAATCTAATTTAAGATTTAACTATCGCATGGAGTAAAACCAGTGATACTCAATTTTTGAACATTTCTCGAATTTGATAAATTACTTATCTCATTTCCACCTCAATCTAAATAAAGATTTATTAAGACTTCATTTAGTTTTAATCTTCCTAAAAATCATTATTTAATGATTATTTAACTTTAGGAAATCAATCCTATCTTTAAGGGGTTAAAGAACGAATGTCGTTTAAAACACAGTTCACAATAAACCCAAAATCATCTCCTATTTAAATGGAATCTTCACGGAAATCAAACAGCATATAATCGATATAAATTTCCGTATCCAACTAATACTATAAATGGAATAACAACTAGGCCTTCTAAATTCCATAAATAGTAGCGGTCTTCATTCACAGAAGCTCATCTCGATTATCACAAAATCGAATTCCATTCAACTCCAATTTAATATATTAAATTGGAAAAACTTATCTTGGAATATTTCATTCAATATTAATTAAAAGATTTATAAATTCCAAATCATAACTTCACTGTAAATTAGGTTAAAGAACAAATGTCATCTAAAACACAGTTCACGATAAACCCAAAAAATCCACTTTTATTTCATTTCAATTATATTTATTAATTGGATTACTTCATTAATCTTAATCAAAAGATTTATTTCTTTCTCAACTTGGTTTAAGAACAGTGTTATTGTAGACACCATTCACGACAAATCCAAAATCCAATTTGATATTAAATACAAGGCTCTGAATAAAAATCATATCGGCTTATATTCAATATCAAATTCTAAAACCAACGGATATCATATTTGTAATAACGATATCTGTATCTTCCAAATTCCTCAACAATATCCGCATATTTATGAATCCAATATCGAAATATTTCGAAGATTATTTCCTTTCAAATCCATTCCAATTTCTATGGAATTCCTGGTTATGTAAAAAAAAAACATTCGCAAATCCAATTTATTATTTCTAAAAATCACTGGATTTTTATTTTAGTTATTAACTAGTTCATTTATATAAAAATAGCTTTTATCCTTTCAAAGTCGGATTTTTTCATCCAAAATCTTTCCAAATCATTAGTTATAATTTTACATAATTTTTCCATATTTTTAATAATTTTATTAAAGCCCTTACAGTCGGTTTCCAATAACGGCCACTGAACTGCATTCATAACGACCTTTTCTGAAATTGATTTGGACATAATTTGCAATCCAACCATTCAAATTTAAATCTTCTATATTCATTGGAAAGATTTTTTTCGATATGAACCCAACGGTTCCAGTTTTAGGGGAATCCGACGGTCAGATCTCCTGTCACATCAATTTGAAGTCAATGGTTGAAATTTGCGAACAGTTGTTGCGCGGCGTGTTCTATTCAGGCCATTTAAATGTATATAATATATTTCATTGATTTCCATTTAAAACTTATTTTATAAATTGTTTATAAATTCATTTTAAATGATTTCAACTTCAATTTCAATTTTAAATCAAAATTGAATATCCCATATCATTATAATATTACAATGATAATATTTTCGAAATATCAGATTTTGAAATCAATTCTTTTCAATATTCATTATAAAATGAATAAAATCGACAGAAAATCCCGTTATAGTTAAAAATAGCGTATATCTACTTAACTCGGCTTCATATTCATTTCAATTATGAATATTTCAATATTTTCGCGTGCATTCAAAATCAGACATCAAAATCATATTTTGATTGTTTACTGAATATTACTTTAAAATATTCGTTATTTCTGAACTGGAATCAGACTTAATCAATTACCATATAATTTATTTATATGGATTCTATACATCGCATGTATTCAAAAATAGTGATAAACAACTATTAAACAGTCAATTCACATCGAGAGTGCGAACAACTGTACGAGCATTAAATAACGCTAATAACAGTATGTCAATCAATCGGTTGATATACAATTAAATCGAAGGGAGATGTGGATTAATTATCATCCCCAGACCCGTGTGAGGTTTTCAAACAACAATAATAAATTTAAAATCATTACTGAATAATGAATTTAATCATAAATAGTTCAATTCGAGTTATTTTTCAAGTTAACTAATTTTCACAGTTCAAATCTATAAATGGATATTTATATCCAGTTTCAACTACCACAAAATAATGTTAAATTATTTTTATTGTGTTCAAAATCACAGTCACAACACAATACAGTCAATCAGATCATCCATGGGTTTTCAAACAATAGTGAAGTGAGCTAACAGGCACCGTACAACATTTTTGTGATAATAAAAAACTGATAAAAATCAACACTGGCAATCTATATATTTAGTTATAAAATAAATAAATGTACAAATATTTTAATGAGAGAGTTCTCACATTGGTTTCCACTCCATCGGTCTTTTTTTGAAAATTTTATTTTTAAACTAAATTAAACAGGTTGTTTCCGTTTTAGTCAGTTTTGAAATGTAGTGCTCGTCTTCACAATTCCAGCGAACCTCGTTTCATCCAATTCTATTTTCATTTGACTAAGTTACGAGATTTTAAACTTTTAATTACATTTATAAGATAATTAATAATTTAAACAACCTAATTTAATCAATCCATATCTTCCTCATTACCAGGTTTCTTCGTTCAAATAAAAAATCAAAACCATCGATCCTAGGGTTCATCACTGCGCCTCCTACTTCAGGACGGAACACGATCGGACTTCACCCCTCCACGTGCCGGAGAGCCGCCTACCCCTGGCCTCACCCACATCGAACTCGTGCCCCTCATCGCGCCATAAATCCATGCAAACACGAAAACTTCGAGCTTGGAGAACTCTCAAATCCCACAATACATAATGATCTGATTCGTATAGAATTAAAGACCATTGAAATCTCTACAAAGTTTATTTTTGATTCATGATTTAATTCGCAATAGTTTTGGAGAATTTAATGCATCAAAATCGATCGAATGCGGCTATTTATCTAAACCTAGCGGCGTTATTTTGGTTGTGAAGAGTTAGGGTTGGCCAAATTATGGTATTTATATAAATTGTTATATTATTTAATTCAATTTACTACTCAAATGTGAAATTTAACGATTTGAACTCCAAAGGAACCCCAACGACTACCGCCCCTAGCCAAATACCACCATATGGACACAATGGGATATGTTTCATAAGCTAATTCGATCGTTTTGATCAGTTTTTGTCAAAATTAAAATATAAATTAATATAATGTTCAATATTGAATTTCAACGTATATTTTAATTTACCGGGCCATATGTTGACTCCAAAAATTATGAAAATTGTAACTATGTTTTGATGACACGTTCCTAACAAAATTAATTTCTTTGAATTTGGAGACTGTTTGAAAAATGACCTTTTTAACTAGTTTATTAAACTTAAACTGAAATTGAAAACACGTTTAAATTCACCGTGCTCACATACTAATTCCAAATGACTTGAGATTTTAAACCTGATAATAATTTGGCATTCAGGATTCAAGGAAAGTGGTTTCATAAAAAAGGAGGTCGTTTGCAAAATGGCTATTTTTAAGGGCTTTGTATATATTAAAATGTATATAAATTCCATAACAACTATTTTAAATTTCAAACTGGACATAATTTTCAATTTATATAGTGAAATCTCAATTTCTTACATTCGTGAGAAAGATATAATTAAATAGATTCTAACGTTTCTTGTTTCATCCAATTCTGATTTATACTGAATTCTGTACATTCATTTGAAATTAAAAATCGAATTTTCAAACTACCATGCCATTTCGAGTTCGTTTTATAATTAATATAAATTTATACGTTCTATCTTCGATTTAATTAAATTTTAAATCGTTAATTCCCAAAATAAATCATTTTAAATTCTCAAAATCCGTTAAATCAATTAAAAATAAAATTTTAAATTGGTTCCAAAATCTGGGTTATTATAGTTTAAAACATTATTCACGATAAACCCAAAATCCTCTTTCATTAAAATGGAACTTTCACAGAATTCATAACATTATATAATCGATATATATTTCTATATCGTACTAATACTATAAACGGAATAATGGCAAGCCCTTTTAAATTCCATAAATAGGAATGGTCTTCCTTCACAGAAGCTCAACTCGATTATTAATAAATCGAATTTCATTCAATTCCAATTTCTTTTATTAAATTTGAAAACTTTACTTTGGAAAGTTCCACTAATCTCAATTAAAAGATTTATAAATTCCAAATCATAACTTCCTTGTTAATTGGGTTAAAGAACAAATCTTATTTAAAACATCTTTCACGATAAACCCAAAATCCAATTCAATTCCAGGTAAATTAATTAATTGGTAAACTTCTCCAAACCTTAATTAAAAGATTTATTCTATTCTCAACTGGGTTTGAGAACAGTGTTATTGAAGACACCATTCACGACAAACCCAAAATCTAATTTGATAATAAATATAAGGCTCTGAATAGAAATCATATCGGCTTATATTCAATGTCAAATTCTGAAACCAACGGACATCGTATTCGGAATAACGATATATATATCTTATATTATAATGGAAAACCTGTGGTCAACGGTCAAAGTGAAGCCTTTTTGGTAGTTCCAAAACTATCCCTCTTAGAACTTTGGTGTACATTTAGTTGTAAGGGTAATCCAGACTTTCTACTGCTAAAGGGGACGGCACGACACCACGAGCATACACGTCATTCCATGTCTAGCTCAATTCCGTACGAATCCCCTTTTCTATTTATTTTCTTCCCCATTTCCACTCAATCCACGTTTCCCTAACTTCCCCACAATTTCATTTCTTCTCTTTTCCCCTCTTTTGCTGCAAATCATGCCAACATCCTCTCCTCTTTCATTTCCAACACAATAAAAAAGAAATAAAAAATTAGCTCTGACGTCAGGAGGATGAATTAACCAGTATGCATATAGGAACTTCTATCCAAGTTTGTTTCCATATTTGACTTCTCAAAACCCTTTTTTCGTTGCCAATTTTTCATCCTTTCTGCATCCAGTTTTGGCATTGCAGAAAATACATGTAAAAATAGCTCTGCCATTAGAAGATGGAATCAAACAGCTTGCGGTTAGGCTTCTACTGCGGATTAGAGCGTAATAGGAGAGGATTCGAGTAAGGCTTATTTCCCATTTTCCATTTAATTTTGGATATTAAAACTGTAATTGGTAATTGAACTACTTGTGTTATGTTACATTTTCATTTTATTCAATTAGTCCAAAATTTTAGAAGCTCAAAACGTACAACTATTAAATCTCTAAAATTCTAAGATTACATTAATTTAAATAGTTTATTTACCTTCGACTGTGTGTTAGTGATTATCTTACGTTATTCATTCAAAGTTTCGAAAAGCTTAGCCACATTTACCTGCTGTGTCCATTCATTTAAAATAATATGCCCCATCAGGCAACCCAATAAGCATGCACTTCCATAAGAGAACCAGTCTTTACTCTGAACTTTTCTACAGGTTAAGCTTATAATCTCTAAAATCAGTGACGTTTAGAATGAGAAACACCAGTTGAATAACAAAAGTGTATGTTTGTATGGTTTGCTTTAGTTATATCTGATAAGTTTATTTAATGTTTTACTATAACATGTGTTTGCTCGATACGCATAGTAGAACAAGGAGATTGTTTGTCGTTGGAGTGGACTAGAAGAGATGTAAGAGTTGAGAGGTGATTATTGGATTGACTGCTATGAGGGATGATGAGACTACCGAAAAGAGCTCAGTGCAAAATGATTGATCTAAAATGATCCTAGGTGAGAAGTCTATTTTTTTAATGCCATTATGCTTAAATTTTTTTACCCTTATGTTTTTGTATGGTATTTTTGTCATTTTTCCTACTGACATTTTGGTTTGAGTTTCAGATAAAAATATGCAATCGGTAAGTTGATATTTCATCTATCTTTGAAGATACATAAATAGCACTATATTATGCTATGTAGGCAGGTTAGGGATGCTGAGGTCGAAGAGCATCGTACGCTGTGTAGGCATGTTAGGGAGAAATCACTTGGGAGTTTGGAGTCACATTTTCCTAAGCTTTTTAGGGCGATTTCGGATTTTGCACCGGCTTCTTCTGATATGTACAAGAGTTTGGGTTCCATTTCGGTTTCTCCAGAAGAATCTGGAACCAGTTAGAGAAATGAGGAAGTTGTGTATAGTGGTGATGCTAGATGTAAGTTATGTGTTAGTTATTCAGCTAGAAATCTTCTTTACAACTTTGTTGTAGTTCTCTGTTCGCATGCAAAAAGCTGGCCTTACACGAAATATTTTATGGGTTTGGTGGTGAAATATGTTTAAGTGGTTCCTTAAAAAAATAGCATTATATTATGCTACTCCAGCGTAGACACAAATCTTGATTATGTATGTTCAGTCAGCTATTTGAATGTGAATATTCCTATTGTGAATACGTTCACAAACATTCGTGGGATATAACGGGTGAATGATAGTGTATTAGTATCATGCAAGTTAATCATAGGTAATGAACTATATAATTGATCTTAGTAAATATTTTATTTTGAAGATTGGTTTCTTAAAATATAGTATAATTTGAATTTTCTATATTAGCTTGCTAGATTAGGCCGACAAAAGAGAATCTTGCGACGATGTATGGAATTTTCTGCCAGTGTGAAATTATTATACATGGATATAAAACATTTTAGATGAGACAAATACGATCAAAACTGGAAATGAATGATAGTTTTCAACTTAGATAAATGTTATCTTTGGGTGATCACAGTTTTTACAGTTCAAAATATATGGAAACATTTGATGAAATGGCCAATAATTTCTAAATAGTCACTTTAATGCAGCGAATGATACAATGACTGAGGATTACTAACAAGGTAACACACAATGTATTAGAGCTAAATAGTTTTATTTGTATGACCTTTACTATGAACACATTTTTCTTTATTTCCTTGAGATTTAAGATAATATGATTTGCAAAAAATGATCACATTTTAGGCATGATTTGATTCAGTTTGTACTAGATTACTATTGGTATGGGCGCGAAGTACATATGTAGTTTCCCATTTGCGTTGAATCTATTTTATTTTTTCATGTTAAATTTGGTGATACAAAATCACAAATTGATTGGAGCAAATTTGCAAAGAATGGAAAGTAAATATTTTTATAATGGGAATGCATTGATTACATTTGATGAGATGGCAGAGAAATAAATGAAGGGATTAATTTCTTCCATCTATGCTAAAGAAACAGATTGATTTACTTCCTATATTTGCACATTTGTTGTTATGGTAATTTGCCTCCATTATATTATTACCATATGTTGGTAATTTAATTGATGACTCACATAGATTTGCACTGGCTATATATTGAGGGGTAGACTTTAGTGTAAACCCATCCTGGTTTGGAGCCAGTGATCCCCAATGGTGTCTCTTCTTGTTAAACCTGATTGAGGTTTGGATATGTAAACTCTTATTTTGTAATCTCTTGTAATTCTCTCATGTGGAATAAAATCTCTCTCTGTTGGACTGGACATACACTATGATGATAGTGGAACTAGTATAAATATTGTGTCTCTTTGTTTCTCTGTTATAGTTATTTACTATTTTGTTGATGTAATAGAATAATTGCTATCAGATTAGATTGCTGTTCAATTGGCAAATCTTGATCCTGCTTATTGTTCTTCCGAAAGGCGCAATTTTGCATAACATATTGGTATCAGAGCGAGGAGATTTGTTTTAAATTGTGCATCAATTATTTCTACAAAGGTTGGTAGATTCAGTGGTGATTATGCTATTACTATTTTGGAGAAAAGGAGACTTTGGTGGAGGAGATTATGTTGAGAGTGAAGAGCATTCCAATCTGGGAACTTTCACGTGATATGGAGTTACTATGTTGAAGGGGCTATTGGATTTGGGAAGTTCTGATCATGTTTCTGACAGGGGTCTTCATGTTGATGATGCTCGAGGGATCCATGATGATCAGGAAAGGAGCTCAGGTCAAGTGATAGACGGGTGTCAAGACAGAGATCATTGTGGTTTAGACAGGGGTCTTCACGTTGATGATGCTCGAGGGATCCGGGGTGATCGAGGAAGGAGCTAAGGTCAAGTGTTAGACGGATGTCGATGTATATTGCAAGCACTTTTAGACTGTTGGTTTATGCGTAGTGCAGCTCATGGTGGTAGATGTGTGTTTTGTAGGCAGTGGGTGAAGCTTGTAATGGTTTTGATTAAGTGGCAGGAGAGAGATTTTTTGGCGATTAAGAGAATTAAATTTTGGCATTGGCGGTGTTCAGATTACTTTTGTGTCTGCCTTCTTTGTTATTTTGGATATTTGCAACATTTGTTGGCGGGCGGGGACGTAGTCTGTGCTCGTTAACAATTGTGTGATGGGGGTGGCTTTGCTGGAACCCATTTGGTAAATATTCATTTTTTGGTGTATCTCGTTGTGAGATTTTGATTGAAGGTGGAGTTCTGTTGAAGAGCTTTATGTTGCGAAGAGAATTTGATTAGAGATGGGGTATTGCAGATATGTGATTTTGCATCAAGGTGGAGTGTTAAATTTGGTGATACAAAATCACAAATTGATTGGAGCAAATTTGCAAAGAATGGAAAGTAAATATTTTTATAATGGGAATGCATTGATTACATTTGATGAGATGGCAGAGAAATAAATGAAGGGATTAATTTCTTCCATCTATGCTAAAGAAACAGATTGATTTACTTCCTATATTTGCACATTTGTTGTTATGGTAATTTGCCTCCATTATATTATTACCATATGTTGGTAATTTAATTGATGACTCACATAGATTTGCACTGGCTATATATTGAGGGGTAGACTTTAGTGTAAACCCATCCTGGCTTGGAGCCAGTGATCCCCAATGGTGTCTCTTCTTGTTAAACCTGATTGAGGTTTGGATATGTAAACTCTTATTTTGTAATCTCTTGTAATTCTCTCATGTGGAATAAAATCTCTCTCTGTTGGACTGGACGTACACTATAATGATAGTGGAACTAGTATAAATATTGTGTCTCTTTGTTTCTCTGTTATAGTTATTTACTATTTTGTTGATGTAATAGAATAATTGCTATCAGATTAGATTGCTGTTCAATTGGCAAATCTAGATCCTCCTTATTGCGCTTCCGCATATGCTCAATTTTGCACAACATTTCATTGACGAGGTTATAATCTGTTTTAACTATAATTTTACTGATCTATTATTTCTTTAATACATCATGAAATTTGATAGGTTTGTCAACATCCCATCACTTATCTGCATCACCAAGGATTATATGTGATTTTGCCAAATTTATCTATCTGATTCATTACTATAGGTAAGATTACTTGAAAAATAATCATTTTATTTAATTTTATGTTAGGCAGCTTACTTCTTCATGATTTTTTTTGGTAGCATGTTCAGTTTTCCCCTTTATTTGGTCTTGATATTTTCTTATGGTTTTTAGCGATTATTATTTATGGGTTTAATTTTTGACCTACTTTCGTTGTAATTCAAGTTGTATTGGCCAATTCTATCATGAGTTGTGGCAAGACATGTTAACAATTATCCACCAACAGTAGAAAAATAGAAATTATGATGTTCATGTCAAATATATTTTATTACTTTTATTTCTTTGATTGTTTCCATTGCCATTAGTTTCTTAAGTATTTAATTTTGGAAAACTTCAATTGTAAAAGATTGTAAGAAATTATGCATTTTGATTATAGCGTCAGATGATGGATTAATTGCATTATGAACGATTCCACTCCAACAAAAAGAGATGTATTATGTTTCTAAGTTCCGACCATTCTAGAGCTATATTTATAAAAATTTACATGTCACAACCTAGAAATATTACAATTGAAATGAGTTTTTTAATTAGTTTCTATGGTTATTCCTTTAGGTTAGTTGGTATAATTCTTTTTATAGGACTAAGTTTAATATAACTTGAACTTGATGCTGAAATTTTAAACCATATTGGTACGAACATGGTTGTGCATGGCGATGCTGTTTGAATTGTTACCCTACCATATATCCTTTATAGTGATAATATACAGCAAATTAGAAATATCCTCTACTTATCCTGATCGTTTCATACATCGCAGGAAGAAGCAAAGTGGACGATTCAGCACAAGCCTAATTGAACCCGGATCCAAACCCAAGATATCTCAAAGGGTTCATAGTGTTTGTATTAAGAGCTCTACAAAGGTTGAAGAAGAGATGTATCTTCTATGCCAAAAGTTAAAGCATGATCACTAAACCGAAAGGTTTCCTTTCTTTTGTTTTCCTCTTAAATGATTAATATTTTTCCTCAATCTTTTGAAATAAATTAAGATTCTAATGGATAGGTTCGTGGTGGGAACTCTACAGGTTACTAATTCTTCATCCACGTTGCTCAGTGGTTGCTTTTTTCCATTTCAGCTCCGGATGTCATAGTTGTCTAACTCATCCAATATCCAGTTGACTAATCATTAAGCGTCGCAGACTGAGAAGAAGGCATACATGAATAGATTCTAATTGAAGGTCCAAACTGGAAGATGTTGATTCTAGGGTTATGCTTTTGGAGCTGTATAGTAGTAGTCGTAGAATTATAGATTATGTGAAGAACAGTAGTAAGGAAGCTGAAAACCAAGGAGGAGGACGAGTCTGGCATCAGAGGTATTGACTATGAGACTACAACTACTGCTTGAGCTATCGCAGTGAGTTTATCTGTTGAATATTTTTTTTACTTTATATTCAGCATCTAAGAAGAATGAAAAATGGTGCTGCTGGATCTAAGAGCGATTCATTATTTCTCTTTGGTTAAGTACTTATTTATTTATTCGTAGGGGTTTCCAAAGCTTCCAGCCTCCTTCATACTCCTTATTTAGCAATTTTCCCATAGACTATTTTTCCTTTATCTCTATGGTTTTGTTGCAACAACATTTACTGATTTATGTCTTGAATGTTGCTGCTCTACCCTTTTTTGCCAAATATAGAGTGATAGATCTTCATTAAGGAATTGGTTGTGTTCTTGCTGTGAATCCAATGCTTGGCAGTTATGTAGATTTATCAAAAAACAGATAAAACCATTGCAGAGATAGATGCTTTAGTTTTGATAGTGGATACTTGGCCAGGACTGAGTTTGAACACATGCGGCTTAATAATAATCAGCAATATAATAGTGAACGCTAAACTTTACTATAATTGGTTTTAACTGTACATAATTTAATCTATACATAATTGGTTTTAAGTAACTGCATCGTCTTTTAAATAGGCTTATACTGTGGGTCTCGCTTATCGATGGAAATCACCGATAGATATATTTAATTAAACAATATTTCACCCAACAATATTGTACAGTTTTTAAGTACTGCTTATTTGATCTTCTATTCGTTAAGTATTTGTGTTTATTATGTTATAACTGTTGATTCTGCAGTTGGAATAATGAATTGGCTATATAATCATTTTCTCCTTTAGTTTTGCTAAATTTCTTATTCATACAAAGATTGCCAATAACACCCGTGCAAAAGATAGCAACTAGCAGTTACAACAATGAGTGATACCGAGTTGTTCAAGTGTAACACCCTCTGTAACACCCCGCCTCCGCTAGGGTCACTCGCAAAGGAATGCACTAGCTTTAGAGGGGCATTATTGGTAAACATGCACAGAAATATCACAAGACAGAACATATAAAATAGCGGAAGTAAAATCAAACTTTCATAACATGAATAAATAAGGTCTAAAGCCTTTTACATCAGAGTACATCAAAACCTGTCTTGCAATAATAGAGAAGCATAAAGACTTTTCCATAAATTATTCCCCAAGTAAAAACAGTAAAGTAGCCATAGCCAAGAAAAGTCCAAGCCATCCATGATGACCTTTAAGCAGAAGAAGTCCGAACTAAACAACAGTATTTCCTCCCTGTAACCTGGGGGGGGGGGGGAACGGAAGAAAAGAGGCGAAACAAAACGGGTCAGTCAAAAAGACTGAGTAAGCCCTATCTACTATCAGTATAAAAACTAGTAAAGTTAACTGACATGAGAAACTGAGAAGAACATAAGCATGATGACAAGATAGATAAGCTAAATCAAAATAACAGGATAAACTACTGAACTCAGATAAACTAAGGTATCCCATCGTCAGGTTCCTATCAAGTATAATATCCCCAAGATATCTATCACGTATAACATCCCATGGTATCTATCCTGTCTTTTAGCTCTGCACCTACCGTACTAGTATCCCCACCGTATCATGTGTTAACCATAAATGACCCTTACTCAAAAGTCGTGTAATGGTCCATGTCAACCTAGTATATCGCATATATAGGTTACTCAACTCGTATGTTTTATTCCATGTAAATGTTCAGTCCCTTGCCGTAGACCATACGGGCTTTCCCGTGAGATTCTATACTACTTTAACATAGTTCCACGATCCTTAAGATCGTTTTGGGCTGTCACCCTACATCTAACTAGGGTCTTTCAACATGAATCATCTTCTGTACAACTAGGACTTATGCTACCTAGGACTACTAGGGATTATGCTTACCTATTGCACGTTTCCGTATCTCGGTTTTGGTTCAACCACCCAGGGCCACTACGATTTACGCTAACCGTCAACCGCGCCCTTTTCCCCACGCATTCATCGTGAATCGTTTTTCCATGACTGTATGCACATGTATCACATCGTGCCATCCGAGTCCTGTCACAGGGCAGGCCAGGAAATACAGGACTCGGTCGGGAGCTTTCGATTTATCCGCCGATGCAGATGCTAAGGTCTGTTTTTCTATACGTGGCTATGGTCCCACGAGACCACTCCCTCAACTAGCGAAAGACAAGACAGGATAAATCCTGTATGAGAACACAACACTGGCCAACCCACATCCAAGCCTTACCGCACCCATAATTAGATAGCAATTATGGTCTTTTGGGTGTTCTCTGCCTTTCCGTACGTACACGCTTGACCAAAGATGGTTGGTAGCCTGACGAAAATGCTATCCAGGGTACGACCGTGTATCGTCGACTATCCGCAATCCATCCCCGTCTTTAGGTCGCTCGTATAGCAACCAAGGCATACTCTTGGTTCTTCTAACGCAGACCTTAACCTCTCATGAGCCTAGTATGATCACCTCGCAGCTCACAGAGGGATACCAAGAATATCCTCACGTTCCCCGAAGCCGCTGCTTCGTTACCCAGTTCGCTGGAGCCTTTATCTAAATCAGATACTTGCTCCTACTCGTATACTTAAACGATGACCTACCGTATCAGGTTACTCATCTATCTATGAACTGGTCTAAATTTCCTTGACTAAGAATCATTACTTAGTTATTCTTCAACTAAGGTTTACCACTTAGCCTCATTCCCGTTATCCTTGTTAACTACGGTTATCCACCTAATCCTCAGAACTAGGGTTTACATAATAGATTAAGTGTCACTTAAGTTCATGACTTAACCCGTCTACAAATCATGTCAAAATTGGCTAAGTATCCAAGTTCAAGGCTTAACCCTACAAACCATGCTCAAGTTGGTTAAGTATATATTAACTTGACCCTATCAAATTACTGAGTCAAATCGGTCAAGCGTATTTAAGCGATTCGTGACTTAGCCTTATCATGTTTTCACGTTAGATTGGTTAAGTATAGGTTAACTTAACCTCAATAAATTCACGAGTTAGATTGGTTAAGTATAGGTCACTTAACCACCTCAAATCATCATGTTAGATTAGTTAAGTGTTTAACTTAACCCCATTAAACGGCCAAGTGGGATTAATTAAGTCTAGGCTAACTTAACCCCATCCGATTTCCATGTTTAGACTAGTTGAGTCTAATCTTAACCCCATCCATTAACTGTATTTTTCGGTTAAGTGTCATTAAGAAGACTTACTTAACCTTACCAAATTATCGTGTTGGATTGATTAAGTGTTGGTTAACTTAACCCCGTCCACTAGTTGTATAAAAATGGTTAAGTGTCATTAGGCAAA
Source organism: Allium sativum (assembly GCA_030737875.1). NCBI lineage: Eukaryota > Viridiplantae > Streptophyta > Magnoliopsida > Asparagales > Amaryllidaceae > Allium > Allium sativum. The sequence continues at coordinate 747,986,597 of CM060920.1, read as the reverse complement.
TCAAGTTACTTAACCTACCCAACCTTGTCATGTTTTGTTAAGTATCATTAGCCTAATCAAATTACTTAACCCATTTGTCCATGTCATATTTGGTTAAGAGTCATTAATCAAATTAACTTAACCCTATCATGTGGCATTAATTACTTAATGCACCTCAACCTCTCACATTAGACTTTGTTGTGGTTACTAGTTAAGCCGGTCGGTTCCGGGTAGCTTTACACCACAACTTGGTCTAACCTCGGGTTCAAGCACAACATGGCCAACTTCTCACATTGGGTCCTATTGTTTGTAGCAACTAGTTAAGCCGGTCGGTTCCGGGTAGGTTTACGCTACAAACTCAACCCAACCTCGAGTTGGTCACACTTATCTTTTCTAAGTGTCATGTCCATCATGTTTCCAAAACATGTTACAAGTTTTTCAAGCATTTGGGTAGACCTAACTTAATAGGTAAATTCCCAAAGGGTAGACCTAACTTAATAGGTAAATTCCCAAGCTTATGTTTTTATGTCTTTTAAGTTATGTTTTCATGTCATTAGAAATTACCCATAACATAACCGAACGCTTTTAAACTCGCATATACGTTCACAACAACGTAATGGATTAAAAGAAGAGACTTGGCAAAGGCATGACAAAAATGGATATTAAGCCACAAGTTAATCATGGTGGCAAATGAGGCACAAATGTGTTCATTAACTAGCATGTTACATTCTTAAGCCTCAAAAACATGCATAAACCCAAACTTGGCACATAAACGAATCATGGTGACAAAAGACATGGAATGATGACTAGTAACTCGCATATATCATCATATAAGGGTTATGACTTCATATGCAAGTTGACATAAAGGTTATGAGGGTTCTCATGTTGCATAATGCAACATTTCAACATAAAGGTTGTGGCTTTTAGCCCACAAGATCAAGATAATGACTTCATAAACTTGCATGACATGATAGCATGTATCATACTCAATGATCAAACCCAAACTTGCAACATGAACATTTAACTTCATAGTTAATATCTAAGAGTAGGGAAAAGGCTTACATTGCTATGAAGGCACAAAAGATATGACAAAGCCCTTATGCAATCAAATAGACCCAAAATGCAAGCTCTAACATAAAAACCCTTGAGCCAAAATGATCAAAACCCTTGCTTTATGATGCAAATATAGAAACTTGACTTGAATGCAAGCTAATGAGGCTCATACAAGCTTGAAAACACTTGTATGCATTGAAAATCTCTCATAGGAATTTTCTTAGGAATTTTAGAATGAGAGTGGAGGCCATGAGAGTAATAATTTTGCCATAGTTTAGTTGCATGAATGAATAATGATGATTTAGGGTTAGGTTAGGGTCTTATTTATAGATTAGGCAAGTGTTTTAGGCCGTAGGATTAAACCCTAGTTGCAATCTTAGCCCTTAAAACCGAATCTGGCCCCCAAACTCAACACAAACCCAAAATGGTGCACCAGGCAGAACTTCCCGGCTGGACCAAGTCGACAGCCAAGTCGACAGGGCTGTCGACTTGGGTCCAACCAAGTCGACTCTCAAGTCGACATGGCTGTCGACTTGGGTGCTCTGGCGGGAATTTTCCCGCCTGGCCCAAACTGGCCCAAATTTCCAATTTCAAACTTGAATTTGAAATCTGTTTTTACTTAGAAATTTTCTGAAAACTTCGTTGGGCCTTAATCGGGTCATACGGACTCCGATTCTCGAAAACTCAGACTCTATTTCGCATATTTTTCCGAGACGAACGCAATGGCATAGCCCGTTTTACTTGATTCAGAATTTAAAATTAAATTCTGCCTTGATTCTAATTTTAACATGTTATCGAAATACGGGTTGTTACATTCTCCCCACCTTTTAGGATTTCGTCCCCGAAATCTCTAAGTTAGGAAGAACATATCCTACCATCCATCATTCATCTACTCAAAACATCATCCATAAGCAACCATTGTCCTTAGATGACTTCTAATGCTGTATGCATATATGCAAAACGTGTGTGTACATGTTCCCTAACTAATGCTAATGATCAGGCCTGAATAATCTTTCTAATGCAAAATATGTATAGTGCCATGAATCCAACATGTATGCAAATAATCCTAGTTATATAGATACTATATGCGTGCACAATCATTCATTCATATGCAACAACCGCATGATAATACATTCGATTTCATCCATAAACAAGTATAAATACTCGTGCATATGCAATATGAAATGTGACCGAGTCGAGCTAGTATCTAATGTGTATTCGCGCATCCACGAGCAACCACTTGCAACCATATCAATCATAACATGTTTCAAATACATGTTTACATCCATAGGGTTCTACCTAGGATTCCCTGAAACAGGGTCGAGAAGATAAACAAGACAAACTCCTTACGGGGTTTGTAACAGAAAATAGGACCGAGAGGATGTCCACAAAAGATAGCCTACAAGTAAGCTCTACAGAAAACAGGGATCAAGGATACACTCCCAAAAAGAGATATCATGCGCGTATCTAGTCTTTGACCATCAAAGTCGTATTTCCTTGAGCTTAATTCCATTGTGCCTTGACCGTCTTTTAACTTCGCGATTTCGTAGCTTCTTATTTCCTGTTTCCATAACATGAGCTGGAACTCATTTCTTCGTCGCCTCTCGTTCCACTTGCACTTATCCTTTTCCTAGAATACTTGGCGCAAACATGACTGCGTACTCATGATCTCATGCAAGCTTTCCAAAATTCACTAATGAATCTTGGATCTCGTTTATATACTATAAGGTATTCCATGTAGAAGAACTTTCTCTTGAAAGTAAACAGATGTCAACCCGGTTATCAAGCGCACTTACTAGGGTGATCTCTATAACCCATGCATAAATGAAGTAAACCATCCGTCTTATTGGCGAACATCACTCGATCGGGCTTCAAATTTCCAATAAAGGCATCAAGGGATTCTAAGTAACTAGTCATGACAGAACCTCAAAAAGGTTACACGATACTTCGAGGGTATTTCCAAGGCTATTCAAAGGTCTAACTACCCTCCTATCAAAACTGAGAGTGGCACCCCCTACTGGATAACCACTTCATCCCTAGAATCCATCCATAGCTTATAAACATAAGCATTATTTCCAAACTCAACACTTGGCATAGACATTCTCAAATCCAAACAGGTTATGTATAAATGGACTGATTCTCCACTAGGACTTTGAGACAAAAATGGGATTCTCTATTACGCTAGTACTTAAGGTGCAGAGACCCAACTATCGAAGCAGACTTAAATGATACGAAAAACGGAGTCCTAACGGGATGATAGAGAAGAAAAGCTAAACTTTTAACAATATCGTTACCCTCCTTCCGAGGTACCTTAGAAATGAGAGCATACTATTGCCCTCCCGATGATCTTGTCCTTGTCCCATAATACTTAACTATCCGCCCCGTTTTACTATGTCAAAGGTACTCTCTCGTCATGGGTTTCATTGTTCATCTTTCTCCCTCCTTTGAGGACTAAGCCATACCAACAAGTTGCTCATCCTTAAGCTTGTATCCTTTATCCTCTTTCTCACTATCCTTTCTTATGACGCGGCCACTGGTCTCTCGAGAACCACCTCCATCGTATGGAAAACACTTTCGTAGATAGAAAAGACTAGTCGCAGTTAAAACCACTGTGACTACAGATGGAGGAAAGAAAGGAAAAGAGATTCAATCAAGGAAACAAGGATAGTGCTAATGGCCTTTGGGGAATAGCCTTTTTCTTTTAAAAGAAAATTTTCTTGAAAAATGCTTCTTTGTAAACGGTTTTTCAAATAGTTTTCAGAAGGTCTTTAAAAACTTTTGCCCAGTCTGGTAACCTTCTGCTCTGATACCAAATGTAACACCCCGCCTCCGCTAGGGTCACTCGCAAAGGAATGCACTAGCTTTAGAGGGGCATTATTGGTAAACATGCACAAAAATATCACAAGACAGAACATATAAAATAGCGGAAGTAAAATCAAACTTTCATAACATGAATAAATAAGGTCTAAAGCCTTTTACATCAGAGTACATCAAAACCTGTCTTGCAATAATAGAGAAGCATAAAGAATTTTCCATAAATTATTCCCCAAGTAAAAACAGTAAAGTAGCCATAGCCAAGAAAAGTCCAAGCCATCCATGATGACCTTTAAGCAGAAGAAGTCCGAACTAAACAACAGTATTTCCTCCCTGTAACCTGGGGGGGGGGGAACGGAAGAAAAGAGGCGAAACAAAACGGGTCAGTCAAAAAGACTGAGTAAGCCCTATCTACTATCAGTATAAAAACTAGTAAAGTTAACTGACATGAACATAAGCATGATGACAAGATAGATAAGCTAAATCAAAATAACAGGATAAACTACTGAACTCAGATAAACTAAGGTGTCATGATAAATTACGATGTCAAGATAAAACAAGGTATCCCATCGTAAGGTTCCTATCAAGTATAATATCCCCAAGATATCTATCACGTATAACATCCCATGGTATCTATCCTGTCTTTTAGCTCTGCACCTACCGTACTAGTATCCCCACCGTATCATGTGTTAACCATGAATAACCCTTACTCAAAAGTCGTGTAATGGTCCATGTCAACCTAGTATATCGCATATATAGGTTACTCAACTCGTATGTTTTATTCCATGTAAATGTTCAGTCCCTTGCCGTAGACCATACGGGCTTTCCCGTGAGATTCTATACTACTTTAACATAGTTCCACGATCCTTAAGATCGTTTTGGGTTGTCACCCTACATCTAACTAGGGTCTTTCAACATGAATCATCTTTTGTACAACTAGGACTTATGCTACCTAGGACTACTAGGGATTATGCTTACCTATTGCACGTTTCCGTATCTCGGTTTTGGTTCAACCACCCAGGGCCACTACGATTTACGCTAACCGTCAACCGCGCCCTTTTCCCCACGCATTCATCGTGAATCGTTTTTCCATGACTGTATGCACATGTATCACATCGTGCCATCCGAGTCCTGTCACAGGGCAGGTCAGGAAATACAGGACTCGGTCGGGAGCTTTCGATTTATCCGCCGATGCAGATGCTAAGGTCTGTTTTTCTATACGTGGCTATGGTCCCACGAGACCACTCCCTCAACTAGCGAAAGACAAGACATGATAAATCCTGTATGAGAACACAACACTGGCCAACCCACATCCAAGCCTTACCGCACCCATAATTAGATAGCAATTATGGTCTTTTGGGTGTTCTCTGCCTTTCCGTACGTACACGCTTGACCAAAGATGGTTGGTAGCCTGACGAAAATGCTATCTAGGGTACGACCGTGTATCGTCGACTATCCCCAATCCATCCCCGTCTTTAGGTCGCTCGTATAGCAACCAAGGCATACTCTTGGTTCTTCTAACGCAGACCTTAACCTCTCATGAGCCTAGTATGATCACCTGGCAGCTCACAGAGGGATACCAAGAATATCCTCACGTTCCCCGAAGCCGCTGCTTCGTTACCCAGTTCGCTGGAGCCTTTATCTAAATCAGATACTTGCTCCTACTCGTATACTTAAACGATGACCTACCGTATCAGGTTACTCATCTATCTATGAACTGGTCTAAATTTCCTTGACTAAGAATCATTACTTAGTTATTCTTCAACTAAGGTTTACCACTTAGCCTCATTCCCGTTATCCTTGTTAACTACGGTTATCCACCTAATCCTCAGAACTAGGGTTTACATAATGGATTAAGTGTCACTTAAGTTCATGACTTAACCCGTCTACAAATCATGTCAAAATTGGCTAAGTATCCAAGTTCAAGGCTTAACCCTACAAACCATGCTCAAGTTGGTTAAGTATATATTAACTTGACCCTATCAAATTACTGAGTCAAATCGGTCAAGCGTATTTAAGCGATTCGTGACTTAGCCTTATCATGTTTTCACGTTAGATTGGTTAAGTATAGGTTAACTTAACCTCAATAAATTCACGAGTTAGATTGGTTAAGTATAGGTCACTTAACCACCTCAAATCATCATGTTAGATTAGTTAAGTGTTTAACTTAACCCCATTAAACGGCCAAGTGGGATTAATTAAGTCTAGGCTAACTTAACCCCATCCGATTTCCATGTTTAGACTAGTTGAGTCTAATCTTAACCCCATCCATTAACTGTATTTTTCGGTTAAGTGTCATTAAGAAGACTTACTTAACCTTACCAAATTATCGTGTTGGATTGATTAAGTGTTGGTTAACTTAACCCCGTCCACTAGTTGTATAAAAATGGTTAAGTGTCATTAGGCAAATCAAGTTACTTAACCTACCCAACCTTGTCATGTTTTGTTAAGTATCATTAGCCTAATCAAATTACTTAACCCATTTGTCCATGTCATATTTGGTTAAGAGTCATTAATCAAATTAACTTAACCCTATCATGTGGCATTAATTACTTAATGCACCTCAACCTCTCACATTAGACTTTGTTGTGGTTACTAGTTAAGCCGGTCGGTTCCGGGTAGCTTTACACCACAACTTGGTCTAACCTCGGGTTCAAGCACAACATGGCCAACTTCTCACATTGGGTCCTATTGTTTGTAGCAACTAGTTAAGCCGGTCGGTTCCGGGTAGGTTTACGCTACAAACTCAACCCAACCTCGAGTTGGTCACACTTATCTTTTCTAAGTGTCATGTCCATCATGTTTCCAAAACATGTTACAAGTTTTTCAAGCATTTGGGTAGACCTAACTTAATAGGTAAATTCCCAAAGGGTAGACCTAACTTAATAGGTAAATTCCCAAGCTTATGTTTTTATGTCTTTTAAGTTATGTTTTCATGTCATTAGAAATTACCCATAACATAACCGAACGCTTTTAAACTCGCATATACGTTCGCAACAACGTAATGGATTAAAAGAAGAGACTTGGCAAAGGCATGACAAAAATGGATATGAAGCCACAAATTAATCATGGTGGCAAATGAGGCACAAATGTGTTCATTAACTAGCATGTTACATTCTTAAGCCTCAAAAACATGCATAAACCCAAACTTGGCACATAAACGAATCATGGTGACAAAAGACATGGAATGATGACTAGTAACTCGCATATATCATCATATAAGGGTTATGACTTCATATGCAAGTTGACATAAAGGTTATGAGGGTTCTCATGTTGCATAATGCAACATTTCAACATAAAGGTTGTGGCTTTTAGCCCACAAGATCAAGATAATGACTTCATAAACTTGCATGACATGATAGCATGTATCATACTCAATGATCAAACCCAAACTTGCAACATGAACATTTAACTTCATAGTTAATATCTAAGAGTAGGGAAAAGGCTTACATTGCTATGAAGGCACAAAAGATATGACAAAGCCCTTATGCAATCAAATAGACCCAAAATGCAAGCTCTAACATAAAAACCCTTGAGCCAAAATGATCAAAACCCTTGCTTTATGATGCAAATATAGAAACTTGACTTGAATGCAAGCTAATGAGGCTCATACAAGCTTGAAAACACTTATATGCATTGAAAATCTCTCATAGGAATTTTCTTAGGAATTTTAGAATGAGAGTGGAGGCCATGAGAGTAATAATTTTGCCATAGTTTAGTTGCATGAATGAATAATGATGATTTAGGGTTAGGTTAGGGTCTTATTTATAGATTAGGCTAGTGTTTTAGGCCATAGGATTAAACCCTAGTTGCAATCTTAGCCCTTAAAACCGAATCTGGCCCCCAAACTCAACACAAACCCAAAATGGTGCACCAGGCAGAACTGCCCGGCTGGACCAAGTCGACAGCCAAGTCGACAGGGCTGTCGACTTGGGTCCAACCAAGTCGACTCCCAAGTCGACAGGGCTGTCGACTTGGGTGCTCTGGCGGGAATTTTCCCGCCTGGCCCAAACTGGCCCAAATTTCCAATTTCAAACTTGAATTTGAAATCTGTTTTTACTTAGAAATTTTCTAAAAACTTCGTTGGGCCTTAATCGGGTCATACGGACTCCGATTCTCGAAAACTCAGACTCTATTTCGTGTATTTTTCCGAGACGAACGCAATGGCATAGCCCGTTTTACTTGATTCAGAATTTAAAATTAAATTCTGCCTTGATTCTCGTTTTAACATGTTATCGAAATACGGGTTGTTACACCCTCTATTTTCTATGAACATCAAACTAACAAATTAAAGTATACTTAATTTTTAAGAGAAGAATTAAGGGAAACAGGTTACACCATTGCGTTCATCTCGGAATTCTGCTTGAGATAGAGTCTGAGTTTGCGTAAATCGGACTCTGTATAAAGAAGATAACTTTAAATTAAATATTGCAGCAAAACATGAAAAAGAAGAATGAGAAAAAGAATAATGTTTAGCATTGTTCTAAGGTTTGTAAGCAAAAGATTTAGTAGCTCATTTGGTTAGAACATGTTACTTGCATACAAGAGGTACAGAGTTCGATCCCCGTCAGCGCCATATTTTTGTTTTAGGGGAATGACTAAAAAGTGGCTTAGTGTGAACGTAGTTCAAAAAGTGGTTTAGTGTGAAAACGGTTAATTGGGAAGATAGATGAATATATATATATATATATATATATGACGTGTACGCATCATGTGGCGCACGTGGCGTATTTTTTTGTTGGTCAAGGATTGTCTTTTTTTTTAACGTGGCCTTCTCTGATTGGCTTTGTGACAAATTCTAAGGTGTTAGGGCTTATGTGTCATGTTATGATTGGCTGAGTGACAGATTGCTTTAGTTGGATGGCTCTGATTGCTCCTAAAATGATCTAACGGCTCCCATAAGATTTAACTTCTATAAAAACAACCATAATCCTCAAACCCTAAATCTAAACCCTAAGCCACACAAAAATATTCCTAAGACCATCATGCTGTCAACACTCAACCTAGAGTAGCCACCATTCCCATTCAACTAAAAAGCAAGATAGATGCAAGAATCAAATTAAATCAAATCTAATTCAACTAAGAGAATTCAACGTCTACAACAAAGGAGAGCTATCCAAATTCAGAAAACAGATCCCTGAACACAAGACTAGTCTCCTTTTTGTAAGTCCAGTTATCATTTAGACTTAAATGATATTAGAATCGTGACTAAATAAATGGATGTGGAACATCACCTAATGTAAATCTATGCCTATCTTTTTTGTTAAAACTGAATTGATTGAGACTGTGATTCTTATCATGCTAAGTGGTGATCATGTTGTATGTAATTTGATGATAAATGTTAAACGCTTGGCAATGAATCCATATGTGCTATAATTTGGCAATGACATATTATGTTGTGTATTTTGGCGATGACATAAATTGGTGATGACATATTATAATTTGGCGATGGAATATCATATTGTGTAATTTGGCGATGACATACCATATTGTATAATTTGGTGATAACGTTTCAAGTTGTATGATTTGGTAATGACACATATGTTGTATGACAATTTGGGGATTTTGCTATGTTCAACCATGTTCACATATATGATCTAAAACTACATGTTAATATGATTAGGTTCATGTTAGATTTGATCCAACTGATTTGCAAGTTCACAACTACATGTCTAATTTTAAGTTTATGTAGTTTTATGTAAAATCCCTATTTCATGATTCATGTTGAATAGATCTATATTTGCAAGTTCATAATTAAATGTATATTGTTCTATGCCAAATTCATATGATATATGTGTAGTCAGATCCATATTTTTATGATGTTGGAATTATTACATGTTCCTCTTTTTCCCCTTTTGCGTATAAGATTAGGCTATGTATCGAGCCTAACATTTTATGTGTTTTGTGCGAACGTTTAACGAGGGTAACGTTGGGGAAAAACATGAAATTACATATAATTGGCATATTTAGCTTATAAACATGTAAATGGTTTGTGGCATAAAAGTGGTATAAATTTTTATACCCAAAAAATTATGAGCTTGATTTAGAGGGAAAGTGGGCCATGACAATAAATTGATGATAATTTGCATAAAAGGATAAATATGTAAATTTAGAAAAAGACGAATATGCCTAACCCGAGGTTAGATTGATTTACGGTGTAAGACTGCCCGTAACCGCCTGACACATCCAGCAACCGTAAGAATATATATCTAATGTGAGAGGTTAGTGCATCAAGCCCAAGAGAACCCGAGGTTAGACTGAGTTGCGGTGTAAAACTGCCCGGACCCGACCGACACATCCAGTAACCGCAACAATACCTGTCTATTGTGAGTGGTTGGTGCTTTAATAAATGAATTAAAGCTAAGACAGGAATGTAGGGTTAAGCTAATTAAGGTAACACTTAACCAATACACCATGTTAATTAGACAAGTGGGTGAGGTTAAGTAAATTTATAATACTTAACCATTATAACATGTTAATTAGACAAGTGGGTGAGGTTCAGTAAATTTAGAATACTTAACCGTTATAATATGTTAATTAGACAAGTGGGCGAGGTTAAGTAAATTTAGAAACACTTAACCAATATAACAAGATGAATGACTAGGGTTAAGTTAATAGGAAACACTTAACCAGTATAGCATGATGAATGGGTAGGGTTAAGTAATAAGAAACACTTAACCAATATAACTTGATTTATGGAAAGGTTAAGTTAAAATAAGAGGGCAACACTTAACCAATATAACTTGATTTATGGTAGGGTTAAGTTAACACAAGAAGGCAACACTTAACCAAAGTAACATGACGCGTAGGGGGGTTAAGTTAACTTGAACTGATTGATGACACTTAACCAATACAACAAGATGAATACGTGGGGTTAAGTTAACAAGAAAAACTTGACCAATATAACTTTGAACGAACGAGGTTAAGTTAATAGGAAACACCTAACTGATCCAACATGATAAGTGAGGAGGGCCAAGTTAATAAGAAACACTTAACCAACATGACATGATGAATGAGTGGGTTAAGTTAACATGAACGGATATCACTTAACCAATATGACGTAATGTGCGGGAGGGTTAAGTACATATCAGGTTGGTGGGTAATATTAGTACATATAGGCCCACAAACTTAACCATTAAATAAACATGCTTGAATCAGTGAAAGGGTTAAGTACACATCGGGTTGGTGGGTAATATTAGTAAATATAGGCCCACAAACTAAACCGTTAAATAAACATGCTTGAATCGATGGGAGGGTTAAGTACATCTCATGTAGGTGGGTAATATTAGCACATATAGGCCCATAAACTTAACCATTAAATAAACATGCTAGAATCGGTGGGAGGGTTAAGTACATCTCGTGTAGGTGGGTAATATTTATATATATAGGCCCACAAACTTAACCAATGAGAAACACTAGTAACGGGGACCCATTTCAGCAGTAACCCACATAGATCTATCATGATACCCTGAAACTAGGCAGGGTGGGGCACGATTACTGGGCTGATTATAAGCGGTCAAAACAGCGGCATGGGGTACGTCAGTGTTGGTTCCGATGGTTTACGGGCGTGCACGTATTCCGGAGTGGGAAAAAGCAGGCACTGGGTACCAGTAGTTATACACTGTGCATCTTGAATAGTGTCAGGTCGCTATCATAAAGACTGATACACCTTATGGTGGGGCCAGGATATCTACACGCAAGAGAGGGCCGATTGACACAAACACATGGAACATTAATGCAAGTAGGGAGCCGACCGATAGGGTAGTAAGGGTACATCTAACATCTTCATGGCAATTAGGCTGATTGAGGTAAGATCCTCATACTTGATGTACACCTGGAGGCTACCACAATTGCGGGGATTGGGATCACGTTTTAATATTATCATTTTAAACAGATTATTAGTTGGGACACTAGTTAGGTGGTGCAGAGACAGATATAAAAATCAGATTAACAAGGTAGTAGCGAAGCAGAAAAAGAGTAGGAGCGCATTCGGTTTATCTTGCCTTATCATACCTTATGCTTATCCTATGTTACCTTATTTCTTTGTTGCTGTCCTGCATCCAGTCTATTCATGTCATGGTTCTCTTACCAGTTTATATGCTGAATAATCACTGGACTTACCAGACTTATGTCTGACCTAGTTTTGTTTCGCCTCTTTTCTTCCGTTCCCCCTAGGTTCTCAGGGAGGAAATGTTACCTCTTAGCTTAGTTTTCTTTTCAAGCTCGAAGATGGTCGATGTTTTGCTTTGGACTCTCTCTTCCACTGCTATGGCTGGCTCATGCATTATTGGGGAATGTCATTGTTATTTTTGTGCTTATTTTAAATTTGGAAGTTATTAAATCAAGACAGAAGTTATGTGTATTACTTATTTGAGAAAATTGTTGTAAAAGCTTGACTGAATCACATTGTTAATAAAATGTCTTTATTTTCCGCTGTTTTATTTGTCTGTCTAGTAATTTATCTGCATCTTTTTCCTAAAGCGCTTCATCGAAGTTAAGGCATTCCCTTTGTGAGTGACCTTAACGGAGGTGGGGTGTTTCACTTGGTATCAGAGGCGAAGGTTACCGGATCATATAAAAGATTTGAAAATATATTTTCAAAACGATTTTAAAAGAAGCATTTTCAAAAGAAAGGTTTTTGTTTTAAAGGCATATTCCCCAAAGCCATATGCACTATCTTTTTGATCCTCTGTTTGAATCCTTGTTTCCTTCTTTCCTGAGTCGCCGGGGCTCCTGGCTTTCCGGGAGGTAACCTCATCGCGGCATGGTTCCGTAGGCTTGATGAGACTACGACACATGTCAAAGGGCGAAGAAGTGCCCAACTTCCATCTATAGCCGCTGTAGTTTCACCTGCGGTTAATTTTCTTTTGAGCTTTGTAGGATTTTCCATGCGATGGAGGAAGCCTTCGAGAGACTTGTCAACGTGTTACACAAGGGTAGTAAAGATGAGACTGATGGAGTTCTGCTAAGTAGCACAACACAAGGATGAAGAACTCATGGATATAGACTTGGTTCACAAAGTAGGGGAGGAAAGAATAGTAAAACCTTAAACAAGAGGAAGTATCTTTATTTTGGTATAACGGGTCGTATAATTAAGGGCAAGGGCAAGAAGAATGGACAGGATTTTCCGGAAGGCAAGTGCATGCTCTCACCGCCAACATACCTGAGAGAGAGGTAGTAAGATTTCTATTGAAAGAGTTTTTCCTTTTTGATCATCCTGTTAGTACTCCTTCTAATTTTAGCGCTTCACATTCGTATATATCTGCTTCCATAGGTTCTCTGCACCTTAGTACTTGTATAATAGAGAATCCCATTATTGTCTCAAATCCAATTTGTGGTTCGGCTCATTTATCTTTGGTTTGTAAGGATTTGAGATGCTTATGTTTTCGGGTTTCATGGGCTATGGGTTGATTCTAGGCATGGATTGGTTAGCTAGTAATTGTGAAACGAGGGTAGTTAGACTTTCGACTTGCCTCGGGAATACCCTTGAGATTTCGTGCGATCCTAAGGGATCAGTTTGTCTTAGTTACTTAGAATCACTTTATGTATTTACCGACGATTTTCGATCCGTTGTAGTTGTCCATGAATACGTAGATGTTTTTGACTATGTTAGGGGTTTTCCCCTAAAACTCGAGATAGACTTCCGCATATATCTAGTTGACAATGCAAAGACAGTTATGCAGTCAACGATAGTTTTGGAGCAAGATTGGCGAGGATAGCCAGAGTCGGTTAAGTTCTCACTTGTTTGGTTGTTTTGCTAGTACATCTCATATAAATCGTCCAAATTCGGAGGAGGTATTCCTTGGGTGCTTGTCGGATATTGGTTTAGACCTTTGGGGCTTGTACTTGAGGGATGCCGAGTTCGACTAGGATGGTTTGCGTGAGAAATAAATGGTTGTGGCAGGCGCCCTAAGTAAAACTAACCTTAAGAGTACATAGCAACCTTTAGCCTAAGACCCTCAGATTTGTGGCATGATGGATAAGCTAAGTAGAAGAGAGACCTCTAATCGTCTTAGTATATACACTTGGTATCATGATTAACATCTGTTTATCTTGGAAAAATAGTTCGACAACATTGGATACCCTCTAGTATAGTAAGTGATCAAGGTCCTATCTTTACTAGTAGGTTTTGGGAATGGAGGTCAAGAAGCTTCGCAACCGTGAAGTTAAATTAGTTAAGGTACAGTGGAGTGAAGCTCAAGAAGATGCGACTTAGAAGATTGAAGACTAGATACGCACATCACACCCTATTTGAGGGTATATCCTTGATTTCACTTTTTCTGTAATATTTATTTGCATGCTAGTCTTTATCTTTTAGGTATATCCTCTCGGTCCTATTCACGATCCTTAGGTAGAAGCCAATGGATGTAAACATGTATTTGAAACATGTTATGATTGATGGTTGCAAGTGGTTGCAAGTGTTTGCTCGTGGATGCATATGCGCACATTAGGCACTAGATCGGCTCAGTCACTTCAATATTGCATATGCATGAGTGAATTTTTGGATTGAAACTTGATGTGTTATCATATGGATGTTGCATTTGTATGAATGACTGTGCACTCATATAGAAGTTATAAAGTACGATTAGGAATAATTGCATACATGATGGACTCATGGCACTAACATAATCCGCATTAAGGAGGTCAACTGAATCAGTAGACCGCCTGATTTTGCATTAGATAAGGACATGTACACTCGCTATGCATATGATCATGAAAGCATTAGATATCTTTTTAAGGACAATGGACGTCTGTGATTGAATGGTTGAGTAGATGGCCGTTGGATGTTAGGATATACGTCCTTCCTAACTTGAAGATTTCGGGGACGAAATCCTTTAAGGAGAGGAGAATGTAACACCCCGTATTTTCTATAAATGTCAAACTAACAAATTAAAGTATACTTAATTTTTAAGAGAAGAATTAAGGGAAACGGGCTACGCTATTGTGCTCATCTCGGAATTCTACTTGAGATAGAGTCCGAGTTTGCGTAAATTGGACTCCGTATAAAGAAGATATCTTTAAATTAAATATTGCAACAAAACATAAAAAAGAAGAATGAGAAAAAGAATAATGTTTAGCATTGTTCTAAGGTTTGTAAGCAAAAGACTTAGTAGCCCATTCGGTTAGAGCATGTTACTTGTATACAAGAGGTACAAAGTTCGATCCCCGCCAGCGCCATATTTTTGTTTTAGGGGAATGGCTAAAAAGTGTCTTAGTATGAACGTAGTTCAAAAAGTGGTTTAGTGTGAAAATGGTTAATTGGGAAGATAAATAAAAATAAAAAAGAATATATATATATATGACGTGTACCCATCATGTGGCTCACGTGGCGCATTTTTTTGTTGGTCAAGGATTGTCTTTTTTTTTTACGTGGCCTTCTCTGATTGGCTTTGTGACAAATTCTGAGGTATTAGGGCTTATGTGTCATGCTATGATTGGCTGAGTGACACATTGCTTTAGCTGGATGGCTCTGATTTCTCCTAAAACAATCTAACGGCTCGCATAAGATTTAACTTCTATAAAAGCAACCATAATCCTCAAACCCTAAATCTAAACCCTAAGCCATACAAAAATATTCCTAAGACCGTCATGCTGTCAACACTCAACATAGAGTAGCCTCCATTCCCATTCAACTAGAAAGCAAGATAGATGCAAGAATCAAATTAAATCAAATCTAATTCAACTAAGAGAATTCAACATCTACAACAAAGGAGAGCTATCCAAATTCAGAATACAGATCCCTGAACACAAGACTAGTCTCCTTTTTGTAAGTCCAGTTATCATTTAGACTTAAATGATATTAGAATCGTGACTAAATAAATGGATGTAGAACATCGCCTAATGTAAATCTATGCCTATCATTTTTGTTAAAACTGAATTGATTGAGACTGTGATTCTTATCATGCTAAGTGGTGATCATGTTGTAGTAATTTGATGATAAATGTTAAACGCTTGGCAATGAATCCATATGTGGTATAATTTGGCAATGACATATTATGTTATGTATTTTGGCGATGACATAAATTGGCGATGACATATTATAATTTGGCGATGGAATATCATATTGTGTAATTTGGCGATGACATACCATATTGTATAATTTGGTGATGACATTTCAAGTTGTATGATTTGGTAATGACACTTATATGTTGTATGACAATTTGGGGATTTTGCTATGTTCAACCATGTTCACATATATGATCCAAAACTACATGTTAATATGATTAGGTTCATGTTAGATTTGATCCAACTGATTTGCAAGTTCACAACTACATGTCTAATTTTAAGTTTATGTAGTTTTATGTAAAATCCCTATTTCATGATTCATGTTGAATAGATCTAAATTTGCAAGTTCATAATTAAATGAATATTGTTCTATTCCAAATTCTTATGATATATGTGTAGTTAGATCCGTATTTTTATAATGTTGGAATTATTACATGTTCTTCTTTTTCCTCTTTTGTGTAAAAGATTAGGCTATGTATCAAGCCTAACATTTTATGTGATTTGTGTGAACGTTTAACGGAGGTAACGTTGGGAAAAAACATGAAATTACATATAATAAGCATATTTGGCTTATAAACATGTAAATGGTTTATGGCATAAAAGTGGTATAAGTTTTTATACCTAAAAAATTATGAGATTGATTTAGAGGGAAAGTGGGCCAAGACAATAAATTGATGATAATTTACATAAAAGGATTAATATGTAAATTTAGAAAAAGACGAATATGCCTAACTCGAGGTTGGATTGAGTTACGGTGTAAGACTGCCTGGCATATTTAGCAACCGTAACAATATATATCTAATGTGAGAGGTTAGTGCATCAAGCCCAAGAGAACCCGAGGTTAGACCGAGTTGCGGTGCGAAACTGCCCGGACCCGACCGGCACATCCAGTAACCGCAACAATACCTGTCTAATGTGAGTGGCTGGTGCTTTAATGAATGAATTAAAGCTAAGACAGGAATGGTAGGGTTAACTTAATTAAGGTAACACTTAACCAATATACCATGTTAATTAGACAAGTGGGTGAGGTTAAGTAAATTTAGAATACGTAACCATTATAACATGTTAATTAGACAAGTGGGTAAGGTTAAGTAAATTTAGAATACTTAACCGTTATAACATGTTAATTAGATAAGTGGATGAGGTTAAGTAAATTTAGAATACTTATCCGTTATAACATGTTAATTAGACAAGTGGTTGGGGTTAAGTAAATTTAGGAACACTTAACTAATATAACAAGATGAATGACTAGGGTTAAGTTAATAGGAAACACTTAACCAGTATAGCATGATGAATGGGTAGGGTTAAGTAATAAGAAACACTTAACCAATATAACTTGATTTTTGAAAAGGTTAAGTTAAAATAAGAGGGCAACACTTAACCAATATAACTTGATTTGTGGTAGGGTTAAGTTAACACAAGAAGGCAACACTTGACCAAAGTAACATGACGCGTAGGTGGGTTAAGTTAACTTGAACTGATTGATGACACTTAACCAATACAACATGTAACGACCTGGATTTTTCTGCTATTTGAGTTCGAATATTTAAATTGGGTTTAAATATTATATTATAAATATTAATGAATTTAAATATTCAACAAAATTAATTTCATTAGGACCGTAATTTAAGGATGTAACAGTTTATTTATTTTTGTGGAGTTTGGAGTCGTTGTTTGACGGTGCATATTTCTAACGGTTATCGGTAAACAACGGTAAGCAGTAGAATTAAAATAGCGGATTGGAATATATGTATATATATATATATATATATATATGAGTAACTTTATATTTAAGTAAACGAGTACACACACACCTAAAATCTTACCAACGACCAGCCTATATCACAACTATCATGTATATTGAAGCTCGTAGACCAGTGAATAGACAACTCAACACAGTCACCCAATATAGTCTGTGTTTTCAAATCGAACTGCTAGCGACGAAGTGAAATTGCATAGACCTAGCTACCCAGCTACATATATATATTTAACAGCTAGCCTAGTATGCCAAGTATAAATCAGAAATACACACTATAATAAATTCGCAGGATACTCTACAGACTGTATGTTTTCCCTATCCTATTCCTTTCATGCCAAGACTTGAATTTTTGCTCCTTATAGCTGAAACGGTACAACGTAGAGACAGCCTACCCGATATATATATATATATATATATATATATATATATATATATATATATATATTAATTAGTAAAATAGTTTGCACATGCCTGTTACCATCTACAATTATACATAGTTACGTACCTTCACAAATTTTCGTATCTTATAGATCTTGGATAGTAATATTATATCTTATATAGGACCCATGCACATGCCTACTCTCACTTACAACGTCCAATTCACACAGCATAGCTATGCTACTCACATCTTTTCCTATGTAAATTCACACGTGAATATCCAGACATCACCCAGCTATGAGCTACCCCAACCTATGTCGTGCCTCCCAAATTTCAGAACCGTGGTAACCAAGACGTTGTATGTGTGCCTGTCAAGATAATCCCTCCCTATATATGCGTGCATGACAAGGATCCTTGTAGTATAAATACGGACATCCTTCCCCATCTTTCAGAACACCAACCCAGAAGTGAAATAAAGAACGAATCCATCCTTCCTATGTTTTCTCTCCTATATGATTTTTGTTTGAAAAAGAAGAAGTCTGAGGCGAAGCAAGGAAATGGATACGCTGATTCCAAAGCAGCTGTATTCGAAGTCATGCATGGAGAAGTGGCTAGGCGTTCTGACTTCTGATGAGGGGGCGGTGTTCGGATGACGTAGCGTTAGTGGTCGGCGCATGCTGGCATGGTGGTATTGGGGTTCGTTGCAAGTGGCCGAAGATGATGTCAGGTGGTGATACCGTGCATGGGAAGGCTGAGGTTTGAATGGGTAGCTGGGGGAGAAACGTGAGCTGCAACAGTACCTTGAGGCGGTGGAATATGCGATGGGGGTATCATCTTTTTCATGCAGAGGGGAATCATGGAAAAAGCTTCAGCAAGTAATAGGGGTAAGAAGAAGCTTACTGTTGCGTTTGGTATTGGGAAATGGGCTGTTCAACTCGATGGGATTTGGGCCCTAAAAAAAATAAAAAGAAAAAGAAAAAAAAGAAGAAACACAAGTATGAAGAAGAGAAAGGGAGCGGTATACATAACAAAGGGATGAGGACAGTGGGAAGAAGTTGGCTCAGTGGAGATGAAGGATGCTATGCATTTTTGGAGTGGAGGGAATGTGAATAGTGGAGCTGCACATACAATTCGAAGGTGACAAATCTAGATTCAATGCCTTTAAGTGTCCTAATCTTGCTTAAACTAAGTTTATAATTAATGTAACGTAAGTAAGATTTAAGTTAATAATTTTGTAGTATACTAAGGCCTGGGAATAATAACGGGACTGATAGTATATTGGGCCTAATTGGTCTATAACGGGAGGCAACCTGAAAGAGTAAACATGCTCAGTTGAGTGATAATGTGGCCTGCAAACTGTTGTGAATGCCTAATTTACTTTCATGTCCCTATTATTTTTCCCAATTTACAATTAACCGTCCCTAATCACTTGATTACTATTCACTGATTTTATATAATATATTGTATTCTAATATGTTGGTGGAAAGAACTGTGTAACGTGACCTGTTTTAATATGGCCAACATGCCTAATAAAGTTTTAATGAAAGTAAGCAAGTAATGATTTAAATAAAAATATATTATTAAGCTATATTAATATTTTTATCTAACAAGGGTGAGCCACGTTTAAAAGAAAATTTATATTCCTATCATATAGAAATGGAATTCAATGAATACAAGGGTTGAAACCAAATCGACGAGCACAACAAATGGAGCTGGTTTGGACATAGTAGGACGTCGATGGGAATTTTAATTAAAATGGACGATTTCAGCAACGGGCGAATCAAGGTGAGTTAAACTCACTCAGTTTCCCCCTCTTATATTTATTACAAGGTGGGTTTAATATTTATTTGCTATGTTTGCTAAATATTGGTTGGTTTGATAATGGTTTGGATGGTAGTTAAATATTTTATACCCATTATTTAAATTAAACGTTGTTAAATTTAAACGAAGCGACATCGTTACTTTTAGCAATGATTCCCAAATAAGGTAACTTACCTTGTTGGTTACGTTTATAATGATATAAACGTATCTAGATTAAACTGGATGCTTGAACTATTATTATTGGTTGACCGCTATCAGTTGGGTTGATTATTTAATTGCATATCATCATTATATAAACTGTTTAACCAATATGGTTGGATTATTGACTTGGTTATCGATTGTTGAATCAAAACTCAACATTGTTAGGTTATTAACCAATGGGTAGTATTGGTTGGGAATTTATAGCAGATGGCCGAAATGTATAGTGTTTTAGAAAGACCGATTTACCATCAGGTAAATCGATAGAGATGAAGTTATAAAATTTATTTTTATAACTGAAGATCAATTTGAAAAATATATTATTTTAAAAAGGAAGTTTATCAAAAGGAAACAAACCAAACATGTACATATCTATTTTGTTAACCAATCACCATTTTTTTCACTAAAATATGTCGTGTATGAAGCACGTGCCTATCTTAATTATTTAATGGTTTACAAAGTGAATTCTTATATTAATCATATTGATAAGCAAATAAGCAAAAATTAACGTGACGATTAATAACTGAGATAAATTGTTTTAAGCAACAATTAAAAGGAGATTATATTGAATTGATTATTATTTGAATAATCAAATCGGGTTATTTAAGTAAATTGAATCTAACAGGAAGATGAATCGAGATTTGATTTACAAGTTAATCATATTTAGTGTTGACGAAGTCAAAATGGATTGATTAAATTTATTTATCTATTAAAGTAATTAATTTATTTAATGGAAATATTTATTGATTAAGTAAACATTTTTAAATATTGATATTTAATTATCATAATAAAAGTGAAAAAAATTTGGGATTTAAAGAAGTTTATGAAACGATAAGACCTATTTGTAATAAAATGACATTTTAAAGCAAATTATATTAATGATTATATGAGTTAATTTTAAATTGTAGTGAACTCTTATTTAAAATTGTTTTTAATTGGATTTTATTAAATCCAAGTTGGACGAAACCCAAGTTTGAATTTAAGTAGTTAATCAAGTGGGGTTACAAAGATGCGATAAATTTGCTTTATTAAATATAAGAGATGAGTTTCATCAAGATATAACCAAATGGGATTTGTTTTAATATTGGGAATGAATATCGGGCTTGGTAATACAACTGATATCATCTTAAGATAAGAACTTGGTTGATCAAGGTCTGAGAGGTAATTAAATACCCCAACTTGAACGACTTCGGGATTATCAAAGGATGGTATTAGTTGTGATGGTAAAGATGTTAGTGTAATTTATTTTGAAAAGTAATAGTATAACGTTACTTGAAGAGTTTGGAAATATATAAATGAGATTCTGAAATAAAGGAATTTAAAAGAAGCTTGAGAACAAGAAGTGATATTTCCATAACAAAAGAAATAAAAAAAATTGTGAAAATATAACGATATTTTCAAAGGAAGTGAGTTTTGGAATAAGTTCATTGTAAAAAGCAAAGTGACGATTATGGTGTTCGAATAACGGAAACAAAAGGAGATTTTGTAATAATGGTTTCATGATCGTAAGTTGAATCGAGTATGCAATTATAGATAATAAGTAGTGTGATAACAAATGTATTGAAATGGTAATTAATGATAAACTAGATATGATTTTAAGATATTTTTCCTAAGTATATAAATGAAATGATTTGAGAATATTATATTAAAACTGATGTATTAAAGGCCAAATGATGCTGTATAAACCAATGAATTCATTTTGTTTATATGTCTGTTTATTTTGATAGTTAAACAACCGACTATCAAAGTTTGACCTAACGCGTTGTTGGTACGGAAAGACCGGGATCGAATTTATATTCGAAAACCATTATGACCAATGGATACGAAAACGTGGAAGATGCTGATCAAGATGGAGTTATTAAAGACCGTAAATCTTCATGAATGGAAGGACTATTGTTGGATTTCTCTAGCTGATCCTTATAGATATTTCGACAATGATTCTGTGCGGATTGAAATCTACGGATTGCAAGGACTACTCTCTACTGATCCATGGGGTGATTCCTATATTGGATGCAGTAGGAGGGTGCCTTCGGTTCATCCTTTTCCTGGATGACTTGTATGGACGACGTGGACAGTGGCCAGATGTTTCAAAAAGTCGATTATAACCTCAAGCCTCATCAATCGGGAAATGAAAAAAATCGGGCAGGCAGCATGGCTATGTGGATCGCTCCCATTAGGGTGTATAATCACCTATATAGAGAAATTCCATTTACTTCTTTAATTTATTTTGATGCTGTCCCTTTCGGGAAACGGTGGTTTGAGCCCAACCGTTGGTGATATACATTCGATACACTCAAGCGAAATGAGTGGTCGGTCATGTGTGGGCCGGGTTGCAAGACGTTCTTGTTGAACCCAGTGTATTCGCCTCTAGAGATACACTATCGGCAGGTGGTCCCATGCCTTGTCATAATCGGAATCCAATCTCAAATAAGCGCCCGCAGTTTTGTTTGTATACTATATATGTAGAGCGTGAGATGCAAGTGTTCTACTAGATTCTATTTATTTATATTAGACATTATTATAATATCATAATAAGATATTGATTTCAAAACGTCTTGGGTTATCGTAAGGTAAAAACCGTCCGTATTTATATGTGGATTTGGTCTTACGATTACCCTTTTCTTTTGAAAAGATTTTGAACTTTAAAATCAAGTTGAATGAGCCCTTTAAACTTAGTGAGTTTTACTCAGTCTGGTTCACCAGACTGACCCGATATTTTGTAAATGCTCGGGTTAGACCGGGTGTACAGGTTCAGGTTATCGGATGCTATGAAGTCCAAAAGACGAGCTGAAGGTGTTCAGACGTATGATATTATCTAGTATTATTCCGCTATGTGATGTATATGAGGACAAATTATTATAACTGTCTAGGTGTATTGATGTACTCTGATGATTGTAAGTCTTATTTCAAAGCTCTCTATAAAGTTTATTTATATATTATATTTTGTTCCACTGCGATGTAAGACTCTGTGTGGTGTCGGTCCTTATTATTCTTCTATTCTAACTTTCTCTCTTTCTTATCTCACCCTCTAACTTCTTTCTTATAGCCTTCTGGGGTTTTTGGTACTTGAGTTTTGGACACGGATTGTATTAGTGCCGAGATTCGAGTGTCGAAATTCCCGGGTCGCTAGACAACAAGATGAATACGTGGGGTTAAGTTAACAAGAAATAACTTGACCAATATAACTTTGAACGAACGAGGTTAAGTTAATAGGAAACACTTAACCGATCCAACATGATAAGTGAGGAGGGTCAAGTTAATAAGAAACACTTAACCAACATGACATGATGAATGAGTGGGTTAGGTTAACATGAACGGACAACACTTAACCAATATGACGTAATGTGCGGGAGGGTTAAGTACATATCGAGTTGGTGGGTAATATTAGTATATATAGGCCCACAAACTTAATCATTAAATAAACATGCTTGAATCAGTGAAAGGGATAAGTACATATCAGGTTGGTGGGTCATATTAGTAAATATAGGCCCACAAACTTAACCGTTAAATAAACATGCTTGAATCGATGAGAGGGTTAAGTACATCTCGTGTAGGTGGTAATATTAGCACATATAGGCCCACAAACTTAACCATTAAATAAACATGCTAGAATCGGTGGGAGGGTTAAGTACATCTCACGTAGGTGGGTAATATTTGTATATATAGGCCCACAAACTTAACCAATAAGAAACCCTATTAACGGGGACCCATTTCAGCAGTAACCCACATAGATGTATCATGGTACCCTGAAACTAGGCAGTGTGGGGCACGATTACTGGGCTGATTATAAGCGTTCAAAACAGCGGTGGGGGTACGCCAGTGTAGGTTCCGTCGGTTTACGGGCGTGCACGTATTCCGGAGTGGGAAAAAGCAGGCACTGGGTACCAGTAGTTATACATGGTGCATCTTGAATCATGTCGGGTCGTTATCATAAGGACTGATACACCTTATGATGGGCTAGCACAGGGTATCTACACGCAAGAGAGGGCCGATTGACACAGACACATGGAACATTAATGCAAGTAGGGAGCCATCGATAGGGTAGTAAGGGTACATCTAACATCTTCATGGCAATTTGGCTGATTGATTTAAGATCCTCATACTAGATGTACACCTGAAGGCTACCACAATTGCAGGGATTGGGGTCATTTGTAATATTATCATTTTATACAGATTACTAGTTGGGACACTAGTTAGGTGGTACAGAGACAAATATAAAAATCGGATTAACAAGGTAGTAGCGAAGCAGATAAAGAGTAGGAGCGCATTCAGTTTATCTTGCCTTATCATACCTTATACTTATCCTATGCTACCTTATTTCTTTGTTGTTGTCCTGCATCCAGTCTATTCATGTCATGCTTCTCTTACCAGTTTATATGTTGAATAATCACTTGACTTACCAGACCTATGTCTGACCTAGTTTTGTTTCGCCTCTTTTCTTCCGTTCCCCCCAGGTTCTTAGGGAGGAAATGTTACCTCTTAGTTTAGTTTTCTTTTCAAGCTCGAAGATGGTCGATGTTTTGCTTTGGACTCTCTCTTCCACTGCTATGGCTGGCTCATGCATTATTGGGGAATATCATTGTTATTTTTGTGCTTCTTTTACACTTGGAAGTTATTAAATCAAGACAGAAGTTCTGTGTATTACATTTAAGTATGATTTGAGAAAATTGTTGTAAAAGATTGACTGATTCACCGAAGTTAAGGCATTCTCTTTGGAGTGACCTTAACGGAGGTGGGGTGTTTCATCAAGGGCTTTTAGGAGTGTAGTTTTCCAGCTTATTGCAAACAAAAAGATAAATGTCTAACCAATCTTTTTAAAAATTGTATCACAGGAGAAATTGCTAAAATATATGAATTATTTGGTTTAAAAGTAAAATGCCTTTCTAATAAAATTATAATTTCAATACATTTTCTTATGGTTCTCTTCTTTTTCGCACTTTCGAATTTTTCATGTTAATAGTTTTTGAGTTCTGTAGTTTTGATGCAGGGATTGTGCATTGGAGTGATCATTTTGCTTGCTATCAAAGGGAAGAACTCTCATGTTTTGATGTTTAGTGAAGATTTGTTCTTTTATCTTTGTTATATTATATTTAATGCTTGGTGAGTTTAGACTTTCATTCATTTTAGAAGTCATTTTGTTAGCGAATTTTTTTTATTCCTTTGCAGAGTAATTGAGTAGTCTGAATTTGAGTTGGGGTTAAGTTATACATGCATGTTTACATTGCATAATAGAGCTGGAGCCATGCTCTTCCCAGATTCTGAATATTATTTTTAGGGAGACTGTTTATCTAATTATTTGTTCCTCTTCTTGAAATAAATATGAAATAACATCTATGTATACGACCATGTTTTAAGAACAGAAAAAGTAATTTAGTTTTGTTTTTTGGATATTAGTTGTTGTACCTCTCTCCATTTATTTCTAATTGAACAATGCTGACATTTACTCCTTTTTCTTTTACTCTTTTTCTACTTCTTTTATCATGTATATATATTGGAAAAAATGTTGAAGATGCTTCACATCAGTTTTGGGTGCTTTACTTTCTAAATGCATATGTTCCAATTATATTCTTTGGCTCTTACTTGATACTATGGATTATCTATAGCTTTACTGCCCATGAGATCACGTTAAATTTCCTGCTCTGTTTTGTTCAAATTGCAATATCCTAAATTTGTAGAAACAAACCGCCGCAATGATTACTCATTTTAAACTTCACTTCCAGCTTTGGTCAAATTTATCTATGCACCCGCCCATCGGGCGTGCATGCGTACTAGTATATATATATATATATTCCAAATTTCAAAACAATATCTGTATAATCATGGAATCCAATATCGAAATATTCCGAAGATTATTTCCATTCAAATCCATTCCAATTTATACATTGGAAAATTCTGGTTTTAATAAAACCATTTCAGTTCTTTTCGGTTCTTATCCCAAGTTGCAAAACAACTTATTCTGATAAAAGTATCTTTTATCTTTACAAACATGGAATATTTCATTCAAAATCATTTCAAATCGTTTATTATGATTTTGCATAATTTGTTCATATTTTTAATAATTTTATTAAGGCCCTTACAGTCGGTTTCCAATATCGGCCACCGAACTACATCCATAGCGACCTTTTCCAAAACTGATTTGGATATATGTTAAAATTTAACAGTTATATTTCAAATCTCTTATTATCATTCCAAAGTCCTTTTCGATACGAACCCAACGGTTCTGATTTTAGGAGAATTCGATGGTCGGATCTCCCGTTATGTCAAGTCAAAGTCAATGGTCGAAAATCGCGAACGATCGCTGCGCGTTCTATTCAGGCCATTTAAATATATATAATATATTTCATCGATTTCCATTTAAAATGTATTTTATAAATCATTTATAAATTCATTTTTAAACGATTTCAACTTCCATTTCAATTTTAAATCAGAATTGAATATTCCATATCATTATAATATTAAAATGACAATATTTTCAAAATATCAGATTTTGAAATCAAATATTTTCGATATTCATTATAAAATAAAATTGACAAAAAATCCTATTTGAGTTAAAATGGCATATCAAGCATGTTTGGCTATCATAAGGGAAAACTTTATCCTCTGTTTCGTATTTGCATTGTGTGATGGGACCTGAGTCTTATAATTGCTTCATTATTCGAAAAGCATTGCGTTATTTATAAATTGTTTTATTTCAGAGTATTCATGGGAGTGAACCTGTTCCTTGTTATACGACGTGGTTCCTTGATTTATCCAACTTTAAAACAAAGTTAATTACTGTTTTAGTTCTCAGACCAGTCCCATGACTGACTCAAAGTTTATTGTTTCTACATAAACTCTAGGTGCCCATATTTTCCACACGAGCAGCTGGTAGTTTTAGTTTTCGCAGATATTTTTTTTCATAGGATCCTGGATTACGGCTGGAGCTATATTTTGAATACCTTGTATCCGTGTATTTCTTTCAGTTGTAGTAGTTAAGGTTTTTTGCTGTGCATTATATTTATGTATATATATTTCCGCTGTTTTGTAATTTGTAAATATCTTATATTTATTTTTCCGCTGTATAATATTTATCTGAACCCTGATATATTCTTGTACTCTGATGTAAGTTGTTGTAATAGAAATGAAATATTCTCATGTTTGTGTTCTGATGCGTCGTGTTCTCAAAACAATCTGGGCTCCTCCGTCTCTTCGGGGAAGTCTAGGTCGTCTCAGTTGCTTTTGATAAGGGTAAAAATCAAATAACCCCTCACATAATATCTGTCCATCTTGTATGCATCCAATTTTTGCAAACATTGTGCACTTGTGCAAAGTGTAATACAACATAGTAATACATGCATGCCTAAGCAGTACCTCTTATGTGTATGCAAATTTTTAATTTTTTTTTTAAATATTATGCTCACATCCTAAATATACTGGCAGTTCTACATGAATGCAATATTTTGAAGATCAAAATACATTTTCATCCAAATTATCCCACACTCTTACTGAGCAAGAGCATAGTTCATCCATTTTTTGCATCCAAAACCCTACTAAGCAACTTTATTTCTCGAATTTCAGAAAGTGAAAATAAAGCTCAGGTCCCTAAAACTTATTGAAATAGAAGCCACATCCCTGTTATGTTTCATTTGTAAACCCGCCTCCTATTTTTGCTTGCGCCTCCTTCTTTTCAGGGACTTCCGCCTTCATGCTTTAATAAGTTCCGCCTTCTTCATTTTCATCCAGAAAAAAATGCGGTGTTGATTTAAAAAAAAATTTAAAATCTGGAAATATTGTCAGAAGTTCTTGGAAAAAAAAGTTGCATACATGCATGCAACTATTACGAATAGTTGCATACATATATGCAACTTTATGAATACACATGCATATGTTTATGTACACCTATTGAATTACTTCATACAATATGCAGTTTTTCTGTATAAATGCATAGGTGTATGCAAATATGTCTAAATGTATGCAAAGGTAAAAAAAATTCATGTACATACGCAGGTTTTAAATCATTGCGTCATAATATGCGTGTAATCACATTATGTGCATAAGTATATGCATTTATTATACAGTGTTGACGCAGATTTGAAATAAATGCGTACATGTATGCAACTATTTGAAATATATGCATATGTTGATGCATTTTACTACATTTCATCGTTTTTGTTTAATTTTTTATTTTGGCCCGGATTTTGATGTTTTTTCACCTGAATTTTTTTCAGATTAATTGTTTTAATTAATTACTAATTTACGTGATTTTTTCATAATTTTTTTACTGAATTTTCAAAAAATAGGGACTAAATTTACAATAAGTTTATGACTGGACCTAAGCCTAATTTAAAACGTTAATAGGGATCTGTAAAAAACGCACCCTTTTAGAAAAATCTAGTTTCTAAATTCGATTTCTTATGTTACATAAAGGTGGAAAACGGAAAACTTCACTTTTTCCTTTTTTTCAACCTTCTTCTAACCGTACTTGGATTTTATTGAAACAATTTTATAAAGATTCCTTATTTTCCTATCCAAGCACAACCCACATGAGAAAACTTTCTTTGTTACTGATTTTCTTTTTCAACTTATCTTGAAAAAAATTACTCTTATTCATATTTTTTAACAATTCTTTTATTTTGCCAGTTGTAATAGATACTTATTACAAGCTTTCTTTTCTGCCAGTTGTAATAGATCCCTATTTTTAACAATTCTTATTATTTTCTGCTTGTAATAGATGTCTATTAAAACCTTTCATTCTCAAATAATAATAAATAATATAATCACTATTAAATAATAACAATTAATTTTAAATACGAGATAACTAACATTAAATAATTAATAACACATATAATAATAATAACTAATAAATAGTATTAATAATTTTAAATACGAAGTAACTAATAAATAGTAAATAAACAGTCACATGTACATAGTAATTAATTTTTAATAATTATATTCAATTATAACTAAGAAGATATAGGTACTAGCTAATAATAACTATTATTATAAATAATATTTAATGTTTAAATAAAATATAATTCTCAAAAAATTCATATTATATTTAATATAATTTTTACTTATTATATTTGATTTTATAAATTTGGATGAAATTTTCGTTATAATCTATAGTTTAATATAATTCACCATTGAATGATGTAATTTATAATTAATTACAAAATTTTATAGCAGTTGTTGATTAATTGGACGATAATTAAATAATAATAGTTAAAATTAAATTTTAATATTAAAAATGATAAAAATAACAATACATTTTAAGATATTTTACTTATATTCAATAATAAATGACAATAATTTTATCTATTAAATTACGAAAAATTAAGTATGATTTTAATTATACTCAAACGAACAATCATCAGATGCGAGTGTGACATATCCGTATTAGTATTTATTTTTCCAATATCAGGTAATTTTTATTTTCAAATATGGAAGAATTTTGATTTTTTTGAATATTTATTATAGAACGTTATATGGTGGGGCATACAAATTCTCTTTTGGCTCCAAATTCAAATTCCTCTTTTGCTCCGAAACAAAATTTTTGCGCTGCAGATCGATATTTTATTTTATAATTTTTCAGTCTCTCTCTCCTGTCACCTTTTCCCATAAGTTCTGCACCCACTAATCTCGGAAAGCGCTTTCTCCAAATCCAAACCCAAATCCGCTAAGAAACAAAACCCTAATCCCTAATTTCTTATTTCCGAATCTCGTCCATTTCTCTCCCTCATTTCCCTATTTGCCTTTCCCCCGCCCTAGCTTTACTCATCCTCATTAGTCTGCTGCTTTTTCAATTTTCCAGTTCCCCCTTTTGACGATTGAAAGATTCCATTTCAGATCCAATTTTTCGGCGACAATCGCCTGAGAGGTAGTGCAATTTCCTTTTGTGACAATCTTTTACGTGCCCTGTTGGCTTTCCTACCCACGTCATTTTGCCTTCTCCGATTTTAACAATCACCTGAGCTGGATTTGCTTGCTTATGTGGTTTCTGATTCGGTCCTTTGGTTACTGCTTGGTGTAGAATGTTGGGTCCGACTTGTGGGTTGTGGTGAGAACTTTTGTCTCCAATCAGGTAATCATCATACTTTGGTTGATTTAGTATCTGTAGCCTGATTTTTGTTTGAATCGGGTTATTGTGTTTTGATTTGTAATGCATTTATATGCTTTTGTACCTTGCAGAATTTAGAGATATGTTGTTCATTGTCTTTTTTTTTAAAAAAAAATCAACTAAGACGCATCTGGCAAACATATGTCTTCTAAAAAAATCTCCAAGATATAGACTCAGTTTAATTTTATGGACAGGCGAGCTCATCAATAAAGTTTCTTATCATTGTATAATTCTCCGTGTAAACTGTCTATCTTGTCAGTGCTTCATGTTTTCATCAGAATATGAGTTGTATTTCGCTATACATTATATTTGCAATTTTCTAAGATTAGACATGAAGAATATGAATTATGAACAAAAATCAAATATATAAAAATAAAATCAGTGCTAAAGTTAACGGAGACTAGTAAGGAATAAATATTATGAAGTCAATGCTAAAAGCTGTATTGTTCGAACAATTTTCAAATGTACAGGTATATTTATCTTCCTGAAAAAGATTAGAACTGAAAAATATAAGTCAAATGCAAATGCAGACGTAAGTTACAATAAATAGAGTTTTGCACGCAAAAGTGTAGATGTATATAACATTGTACTTTTGAAGTCCGCTAGCATGTAATGGTTGTATAAAATTCTAGATAAATATAGCACATTATTTTTTATGTCCAACACAATGTTTTAATTCTGAAAAAGCACAGAGAAGCATTGCATTCTATCAAGGATGAGTCCTGATAAGAACTTATTTGGATGAACAATGTGTGTAGGAAACGTAATTTGAACTATTTCATTTAAGAACTTGGTAAAAATATTATATTCTATCAAGGATGAGTCCTGATAAGAACTTGGTAAAAATATTATCTCTTCAATCTTATATACATATGTACATACATATATATATATATATATATATATAATAAATTTTGAATTCTTCAAATTCTGCATAAGATTGCTGCAGGTATACTGTTTTTTTCCTTATTCCAAAAATACTCTAATTCGGTGTTATGTCAGTAACTATCTCATACAAAATGAAAAGATATAGAACTTGTTTCATTTATGGTCTGAATTTGTGCAGCAGTGTTAATATATATTCAATGCTTTAGGTGAAATAAAGGTATGATTTCAAAATGACACAAAGTATTGGTTGAGCTCAGGCCCGACCTTTTGGTAAAGCTAGCGAAGCTTTCACTTTGGGCCACCTCAAAAATCAGGGCACCATTGTCAGATTTTCAATTACGTGAAGGAGAAAAAATTTCATGATACTCTGAATCGGCAGCGACAATTCAAATATGGGGAATGGCAACTCCAAACTCGCAAACTCCAATTGGCTGCAACAACGGCGACTCTAGAATGGGAATCACAGCAGCCGGCCAGCGATAATATCCAATAAGTGGTCCGACTCCGATCTGAAATCTAAATTTGACAGGTAACACGGAGGTAACATCAGGTGGGGACGCAGGAAGATGACGTTGGTGCAACACCACAGTTGTAGATCGTCTCTTCATTTGTTCATTTGTGGCAGTGGATCGTGAAAGACATGGACCAAAGGCAAAAGGTTTGCTGTCTATTCCTGTTGGCCTTCACAATTCTGGTTTATATATTTCTAGTTAACATTTGACATGGTATTAGCTTAATATATATTGCATTCTTTTGTGTTAGTTCGTAGATGGAACAATCTAAATGAATGTACGTTGGGAATTAATTAAAAGTTTTACTTACTGTTGATAGTATGATAGAAAAAGATCATGTTTGACCGACATTTACTTTGAGAAGCACAATAAGTATGCGACTGGAATTCACCATTCAACAACTCATTTTAATTGATTCAGCTCATTAAATATCTATTTGTGACACTTTTCCATCTTCCCTTTTTATTAGTACTAGCATTTTTATAATTATTTATTGCTATTTTCTACGTTATATTGCCTTGAAAGAAGCAAAATTTTATGTCATCAAAATTGAATTAGTTTTATCAACATATGCACATGACAAATTATATTATTTACACAAATTGGGGAGCAACCAAGCATCAATGGTCCAAACCTGTAAACCATTGGTGGTTTTTATTTAATCTATTTGTATTAAATTATTGGATAAAGTAACTAAATTTTTGTTACTTGGTTATGAATTAAAATCATAGACTTGAGATGAATCACAAAAGAAAATATGGTTATGACTGCAAACATGTTCAATATTCTTGTGATCCATTGAGCAAGAGATAATAACATTAGTATGTGTGTATGGGCCCTGGTTTTGCAATTGGTTTAGTTACCAAAACTCCTAGGACCGGCCCTGATTGAGCTGATTAAGTTTAAATGTGCAGTGTTAATTTATATTCAATGCTTTAGGTGAAATAAAGTTTAAATATTGGTTGATCTAGTTAATACATATGCGTTTCATCTAGTTTATATTTTCAATATTATACAGTCTTCTTCTTGCAAGGGTAGACCTATTTCCTGGAGCGTGAAGGGATTCTGCTTGTTAAGTGCATATAACATGAGGTATACATGTTAATAGGATTAGAAAATAAGAAAATAAGTCCATGATAACTTTGCATGGTTCTATGATATCACTGCTTGAAGCTGATTTCACAAGGAACAGTGTAGCTTGTCACCACACAATCCATGTGTTTATTTATTACCTTCTTTGAAATTCTGTCCTTTATTTGACCTGGGAACTATTTCAACTTTTAAGCCTTTCATTGGGTTTTAGTAGGTAGCAGTAATATAAATGATTTTTGCATCTCTCCGTTCTCAACTACTGTAATTAGCTTTGTTCTAAGTTAATACATGAAGAATAAAAATAGGTAATATAAGTGGTATCATCCTAGCAGTTTATATATTGGGCATGTAAAATGTTTGTTAAATGACAGTATACTGGACACCATGTTGGTGCTATTTGGCATATATTAATTAAATTTTATACGTGTTATCATGTCTATCACCCTTACGAAAAATATTGTGTTCTACTTCGTGCTAGTTATGTATATAGAATCAAACTAAGAATCATAATTTGTGAAATTGTTTCAAATGCAGGGTATCCACTAATCCTAATTGTTTGATGCACTTTAAAAAACTTAGATTGAAAGCTTGTAAAGTTTGGATAGATGTGGCAATGGATCCAACGGCTTTTTTGTGGAAGCCGAATTCCAAGATGAGCGCCATTGGAGAAGCTGTTGGATTAATCGCGGCTTGGCACAAAGATTTCATTGTCTTTGACTAGTGTACTCCCATAGGGTATGCAATCTTTTGTGGAATTTTTTTTATCTTTCATATGTACTTTTTGTGTTGTATTGATGTATATATTATGGAATGACTGTTTTTTGTAACAGTTTAGTTGGTGATATGAATGACTACTTTAGATTGTTTTGTTGGGTATGTATTGTATTTTAATCGAATGCTATGATTATTAATATATATGAATGAATTCGATTTATTTATATTTGTTGCACTGATATACGATTACATTATTACTAGAATATGAATGAATTCTATTATTATTAATATGTGAATAATTGGTGTATATATTACGTGTTGGGATTTAAAAGCAATTGTTAATTGCAGTTGTAATAAAATGTATTACAACTATCAGAAATAGTTGTAAAATTTCAAAGTCACAACGGTGAATAACAGTTGTAGTAGCTATTACTACAACAGTGTATAACAGTTGTAATAGGGTATATGACAACGGTTGTTGCAACGATGGAGCACAGTTGTAAAATATTTTAGCCTATTACAACTTCTTAAAACACAACGGTGGAATCATCGTTGTAAAAGGTCTTTTACAACTGTTTTCCACCGTTGTAATATGGTGATTCTGTTGTAGTGCTCAGGACTATGTCCCCCTTCAGACGGAAAAGTTCCAACAATAGGATGTAAACACTTACTTGCCTTCTACCATCTAGTTGTCACCGCTAATCCTTGCTGTTTACTAACAATCATTTCAAGCAACACCTTAGGCTTTTCAATGCTTACGCATTTTATGGGAACTTACTATCATTCTAAGATAATTCGCTATTTGCTCTACAGCCTTAAAAAATTTCCTGTCTTCCCTAGGCACTAATCCTTACCTACTGCATACTGTTTAAGACATGGTTTGGCATTTTCATTTAAATTTTCTTCCAAAAATTAAAAATGTCAAAACTTTATTTTCCTCATGAAAACTTACTTTTGCCAAACCATAAAAACATGTCACCTTATAAAAATGTAAATCAATTTTTTTTAGACAAAATTTTCATAAGAAATCACTATTTCCAAAATATACCCCACTAACAAAACCCAATATATACTTCTTTATATATTTTTAACACTGTAAATTTTAAGATTAAAACTTGAAAACACCATAAACTATCTTCCAAAAGCTTTACCAATTTCAGGTTCTAAAAATTTAACAATGGGGTTAAACTCAAAGTGGGTTTCCAACTTAACTAGGCATTCCTAAACACTCCCACAAAGTCAATTATTTCAACTATATATATTCCTAATCTATTTTTCTCTTTTTAACCTTTTCAAATTTAAAAGGTTTTACTTCAAAATCCACTAACCTGAAATACTAACACATGGGATTCACCTTTCTTTCATACAAAGTAGATTGTACACTTCCCACCCAAATTACCTAACGGCCTCAGATTCCCATGTTCACTCCTTTACTATACAAAACAGATATCCCAATTCTCACCATATTATGCTCTTTCTATTTAATGGGTTCCTTTATGGATCTAGGTATATATATATTATTTATATTTTAAAAAATACAAATACGTTCACTCACCATCTATACAGTAATCCTAAACCTAAGATTTGATACCAAATGTAACAACCCGAATTCCGACAAACCGAATATTTTTCAAAATACTAATCCATCGAAATTCGTGTTGGTTTGTCTGGTATCCTGCAGAAAAGAGAGAAATAAAATATGTTAGAGCTCCGAAAACATCTCAAAGCAGAATGGATAAAATGTAATATAATCGACATATAGCCTTACCCTGATAATAATACTGCCTAACCAATATCCAAAGCTATCGTATCTCTGCCACAAGTCTAACTTGCAAGTATGTTAAGAGTAGGGGGTCAGAACACAAGTTCTGGTGATTAGATTTAAACTACGCATTTTAGAAAACACTACATATACCGTTCAGTTACGTTTTCCTACTTATTATGTTACTTCGGGTTAATAACACCCAAGGATTTACCCACACGTCGTACCCATCTACCTCCCAGTAGATTAATCTAATATAGTAATGTAGCTACCCCCAATATCAAGGCATCTCCCATGGTACCCTTCTCGCACGGTCTACGCCGTCATGCTACAGAAGCGTATACAACTCTTCATCCTATGCCAGAGCGACGTATGGATCTCCATATCCAAACTTCTTAGCCAAGCTTAGTCTTGGGATGAAGTAATGCCCTATCGTCTACGATACACCACCCAGAGCAGACATGCATATATCTAGACTTTCTCACGTACATATCGTCAATCGTACTCGATGCCTTAACCGCATATATTATCTACTGTGCACCGAGTTCCGTAACAGGGCTATACAAGAAATACAGATTTCGGTCGGGAGCTTTTCCATATCTGTACAGGCCCACCTTTAAGGGCCTATAATACAGATATCCAGTATGCTATGCTTTTCACGGTTGCTATGGCCCTACCTTGGCCCTTCCCTCAACTAGTAAAGACTACAAGAGCTAAGTGACTTGCCCCTAACAAACAATCTAAATGTCCAGTTGGCGTGTCCTTCAATCACCGTGCCTCGATAGTGAAAGGTTGATGACATATTGGTTTTATCTCTAGTCTTTTCGCATCCCACTCACTGTCGATGATGGGTACCCGACGATCTACTATCTTGTGTTGGTCCTGACCCAGCTTCCTGCTGAGGCGATCGCTGAATCACCCTAGTGTCATCTTGTCACAGCCTTTTGACTCCAAAGCTACCTTTGCAGTCAAGGTATACTCACTGGGTAGTGACGCACAGACCCAACCCCTGTGAGCACAGCCTAAACAAAGCCACGACATAGAGGACCACCCCAGAGTACCCTACCACATCCCTCAAAAGCTTTGTGCTTCCTTCCAGTCCCTCCAAGAAATCAAGTGGACATTCTCCTCTAGTGCCTCTAGACACCACGATGATCCACTCTGTTGGGTTCTTCACCTTCAGACGTGTGGACAGGTCCAAGCGCATACCTTCAGACGTGTGGACTGGTCCTAGCGCATCATGCTAATGTGTTATTAGACCTTATGCCTAAAACTTTAATTACGCACTTGATTTACCTTATCTTATTTCGAATTAACTTGGTTGCTTCCAATTATATTAACTTATTATTCAAGTTACCAAGTTCTTTCCAAGCCCCTTATATATCTATGGAAATTAATTTTGGTTACAAAAATTAACCCATTTACATTCATTAGTAAGCCCTTAACATGTTAATCTCTAGATTGTAATCTAAGGTATGTAATCTACGATCCCTTTTTATATTATCACCATGTAATTCATGGTCCGGTTTCATGGTTACAATAACATGTTCTACTTCATATATAATAAAGTATATTTTAACTTAATTCACATGTTTTCTATTAACGTGTCACTCGTTATATATGGTTAAATATAACTTATTTCATTCCATAAGTTTACTATATCCTTTCTCATTTAATCATAATTTCATCTTACACTATAACTACAACTTGTTGTTGTTTACTTATTAACTTAGTTCTTTTAACTAAGGTTTATTAATAAGTCTCTTTTTCATTTATTATAACTTATGTTATAATTTCCACTTGTCACTGGGACAATCCTACCTATTATATAACATTCTCGTTAATGCAACTAATTATAATAGGTTATTATCATTTCCCATTCATTCCAATTCTTTTGCTCTTGTAACCTTCATTCATTTTCATTAATTACAATTGATTCCATTTATTTCTATCTTGTTATATGTGCATATATTTATATATATGTTTATGCACCAGACCACTCACACTAAGCCTACCACTTGTGGATGCTGGATTTTCCTGGCGGTTCCGAGCAGACTTCTACCACAAGTTGACTTAACCTCGTGTCTTAGCACCGTAACATGTATATTTACGTACTAGACCCCTCACATTAAATGAACAACCTGTGGATGCGGGATTTGACAGGCGTTTCCGGGAAGACTTCTACCACAAGTTGAATTTAACCTCGTGTCTAAGTGTGGTTACAATTTTCTATTTACTGTAAATTTAGGCATATCCATTCTTTCCAAATTTTACTATAATCTATTTTTACATGTCATACTTAATATCATATTAAGTCCATTTTAACTGATTATCATGTCGCGTGTTCTTCCTAACATGTAACTAACCCCATTTTAAAAGAATAACATGTAATCATCAACCATGTAATTATTCCAATCTAAAAAATTAACTTGTAATTTTCCCAATTCTTATAGTTAAGGATTCAAGTACATAATATGCCACAGATTAACACGTAATTAAAACATGTATGTATACAACAGTAATCACTTCCACATATTTTAACAGGTTTAATCATTCTAGCAGATTTACCTTGCATATTAACGGGGAATGTCAAACGATAAATATACCATTATCAAAATTGTATAACTTAAATCCACTCACCTAATTGCTTTCCAATTCATGAATCTGGTCCAGATCTAACATTCCATGGTTCTCCTAACTGAATTTAGAACCTAAATAACCATGGATCCACAATTCTCAACTAAAAGAAAAAGGGAAGAAAGTGGAGAAAATTAAATTGACCAGATCCAAGAATTTACCTTACTTCGAATAGAATTCTGAACACCTTCTTTTTTAATATAAATTCTTTTCCTCCAGATCTTGAATAAGAATTTTCCTATACTAATTATTCTATTTTTTTGAAGAGATTTGAGGAGGAAGAAGAATGACAGAGCTTAGGAAGCCTCTAAAAAAAATGTGAGATTTCAGCTAGGCTCTGCTAGCCTATTTATAAGGGGTTCAGGATCTTATCGTACATGCAGCGTTGAGTCAACATCAAATATGGTTAAGGAAACAATCCATATTCATCAATGAATCTGCCCGGATTAGGGGTGGGTCGACCCTAGGGTCAACACACTCTTGCCTGGGTCGACCCCGGCCTTTTTTTTCTTTTCTTCTCTTGCGCATGGTCTTTAGTTTGAATTGATTTGAATTATATTCATATATAAGGTCCTTATATGCATACAAAAATTCTAATGACCATTTTACATGTGTATATATATATATATATGCACAACTTTTTATTTCAATTTCAAAATTCAAACGGTGTTATTTCGTTATTTAATTCTTACCATATTTCTTTGACTGCAGCCTTATTTTGAATTTCTCCTTTGTGTATATATATATATATATATATATATATATATATATATATTTGCACATATATACACATATATTTTCATATACCTGTATACATATATTTTTGTTCTTCCTTACATGTATAATTTTCCTTATATGTGCATTTATACATTTTAATCCCTTAAGAATAAGTGTTCTTTTAGCCGTTCCTTTAAAATAAATATGGCGTATGCGGGGATCAAACCTGCGCTACTCTCATGAAAGTCACGTGATCTAACCAACTGGACTACTTAGGCTTTTGTTAACAAGGCTTAAAACAATGGTGGTCATTGTTCTTTCCTTATACCTCCTTTTTTGTAATCTTTCATTTAAACCATTGCATGTAACCTTATCAATATGCATGCATCTATTTCTTTCATTTTTCTTTTCTTATTAATGCATAATATTTGTAAATTATTGCATTCAACATAATTACATTGCATGTAACCAATTTCTTCTTTCTTTTAACGCATGCGTTGCATTGTTATTTATTACATGCAATCATATATTACCATTATTTTATTCTTCTTTTATATATTCATGTCTATGCATATATATATATACACACATACACACTATTAAATATTTAATTGTCATAAAATGCGGGGTGTTACAAAGTAGCAATTCCTTTCCCAATTCGGATGCCTCTTGTTCGATGTTAGGCTTCTCCTGATATCCTGCATGGATTATTCGAGTTTCAGGCACTCCTCGAGAGCTACCCAACTTTGCCAATAAGTCAGCTTAGGAATTTTCCCCTCTTGGGATTTGACGTATAGAAAAGTCCTCGAATTGAGTGAGTGTCTTCAGTATTCTCTTCACATATAGTGCTAACCAGGCATCCTTGCTTTTGTTAAGTTGGATTAATTTGGTATAACATTAGCCGTGAGTTGATAAAGATCTCAATCCGGGATGTTTTTAACTTTAATGCTAAATTCAATCCTGCCACCATTGACTCATATTCTACTACATTATTTGTTGCAGTAAATCCCAACTTCATTGCATAATGCAAACGATGTCCATCAAGGGTGATTATTACATATCCTTCCCCTGCTCCTTGTTCATTTGATGCTCCATCCAAAAACAACTGCACTTGGCCTTTAGATCGTTTTCCTTCATTGATTGCTCCATATTGAAATTTATGCACTCATTTACAAAGTCTGCTAGAGCTTGCCCATTAATTGTTGCTCGAGGTTGGAACTCAATTTCGTATTGACTAAGCTCGATTCCCTACTTTACTATCCTTCCTGAAGTTTTTGGCTTATTGAAAACTTGTTTGAGTGGAAAGTTGGTTAAAACCTTAATGGGATGTGCTTGAAAGTTACCTCTAAGCTTCTGCGCTGTAAGAATCAGAGAATAAGCAAACTTCTCTACCACAGGGTATCGGGTTTCTGCGTCTTTTAACCTCCTACTAACATAGTAGCTTGGGAATTGCATTCCATTATTTTCCTTAATGAGAACTGAGCTGATTGCATACTCTGAAATTGTGATGTAAATATATAAGTCCTTCCTTTCTTCGAGACAAGACAAAATTGGAGGTTTTCCCAAATAATCCTTTAATTTCTCAAAAGCCTTTCTGCATTCATCATTCCATTCAAGGTTCTTCTTTTTCTTTACTATATCAAAGAGATGGATACACTTATCAATGGATTTAGAAATGAACCAACTCAATACTTGTAACACCCCGAATTTTTGAATAATCAAATTAACTAAATTAAAGAATACTTAATTACAAATGCAGGAATTAAGGGAAACGGGTTATGCCATTGCGTTCGTCTCGGAATTCTGTTTGAGATAGAGTCCGAGTTTGCATAAGACGGATGCCATATGAAGAAGATATGGATGAACGAAGTTAGGCAGAAAAACCAGAAACGGGCCAGAATGCACTAGCGCACTTGGGAAGTGCGCCAGAACAAAATTGCACTGGCGCACTAGGGAAGTGCGCCCATGAAATATTGCACTGGCGCACTTGGCAGGTGCGCCCAGGCCAAGGTAAAAATCTGCACAGATTTCTGAGGCTCTGGTTCGAACGGTGAGTCAGTGCTGAGTCATTTCTGACTAGTTAATGAGTCATTAGGGTTTCTGGATAGTTCTAATCTGGACTGAATGGTTGCGGTTAACTCTAGGGTCATTCGACGACAATAATTAAATTGAAATTCTATATAAACATGTGTAGACTCAAACCCTATAATCAAAATCAAAATTAGATCAATGGCCGTCATGTTGTCACTCCAAACCCTAGAGTAGCCGCCACCAACTAGAAGTAAATTAAAGACAACAATTCATTCAAATCCAGCCTAAAACTACAACAACGAAATTGTCTATAACAAGGGAACGCTAATCAATTACAGAATTCAGATACCGGAACTCAAGACCCCTTATTCGGTGAGTTCTAGTCACTTTTAGGTTTAAATAAATAAAAGTGAATTGTGGTAGACTATGATTTGGGTATATGTTGTTTGTAGTTATGCAAGTTCATTGTTGTGAATCATGAAATGATGCAAGTTCCTTATTGTTGTGAATCATGAAATGATGCAAGTTCCTTATTATTGTGAATCATGAAGTTATGCAAATTCATTATTGTTGTAAATCATGATATGATGCAAATTTATTATTGTTGTGAATCATGAAGTTATGAAAATTATTATGTTGAGAAACTATGAACCCATGCAAGTTACCTATGCAAGTTGTTGCGTTGTTAATTCATGAATCTATGCTAGTTGTTATGTTATGAATCATGAACCTATGTAAGTTACCTATGCAAGTTGATAAGTTGTTAATTCATGGACCTATGCTAGTTGTTATGTTGTGGATCATGAACCTATGGAAGTCACCTATGCAAGAGGTCATGTTATGAATCATGCAAGTTGTTATGTTGTGAATCGTGAACCTATCTAAGTTGTTAATTGCGTTGAGAATCATGAACCAATGCAAGTTGTTATATTGCAAAATCATGAATCTGTGCAAGTTGTTAATTATGTGGTGAATCACAATTATATGTAAAGTTATCGTGTCATTTTCCCTAGTTGTCATGATTATGCCAAAAATTGTACTGAAAATGATCACCTTGTCATTCCCTTTATTTTATTGTTATGACGAGGCTATTTTGTAACCTCGATGACGCCAAAAACGCAAACAGTTATGCTAGTTAAGAAGCGGGGAAAAAAGGGAATTCGTAATAGGCATAATTTACTTAGTGATTATGTAAATTGGACACATGATTCTGGTAGGGAAACATGTAAATAATTACCTATTATGACATGGGTAAAATTGGGTAAAAATGGTATAATTTGAATATGACCATTTATGGATAAGAAATTCAAATTGTTAATAAGATAGGTATTGACACCTATAAAAAGGAAAGGATTAATTAATTAACTTAATTAATCAAAAGAGGAATGTTTAAGCAATTAAAGTCTGAAGATTTAATATTGAGAATTGGCATAAATGCCTTAAATGGCATAAAATAAATTTGTGAAGAAATTGGTATACCATAAATGGATGGACATAATTGAGTCAATTATGGACATCGTTAAATTTGGAATTGATTGATAATTTGAATAGGGAAAGTAATTCAAATTGGGGAATGATTAATTAAGAGTAATTAATCGTCTAAGACACGAGGTTAGGCTCTTTTGTGGTGTAAGACTACCCGGACCCGCCCGACAAATCCAGCTGCCACAAATGCCAGTCTAATATTGGAGGTCTTAGGCATAAATTAAATGCGTGACAATTGTAAAGACACGAGGTTAGGCTCTTTTGTGGCGTAAGACTGCCCGGACCCGCCCGGCAAATCCTGCTGCCACAAATGCCAGTCTAATGTGAGAGGTCTTTGTAAGGTTACGGTCTTAATTAATTAAGAAACACTTAACCAGATAAACATGTAGTGGGACATGAGGGGTTAAGTGGGTGCCTTGGGTGGCATGTGGAATTAAGTGGGTGCCTTGGGTGGCATGTGAAATACGATTAGATGTCTCAATAATAAATTAATGCAACTTAACCTAACTTAATACATATGGACTGTATGATGGTTGACATAAGTTAGGGTTAAGCAAAACGAATTGGATTGTGGGTGGGTTAAGTACAACTGAAGGGTAGGTGGGTAATATTAATATATATAGGCCCACAAACTTAACCGTTAAATAAATAGAATTAAATCAGTGGGAGGGTTAAGTACAACTGAAGGGTAGGTGGGTAATATTAATACATATAGGCCCACAAACTTTACCAGATAAAAAGGGTTATGTAATTAAAGACACCTAACGGTATACATAACTGGGGTAAAATAGAAAAGTTA
This sequence comes from Allium sativum, assembly GCA_030737875.1. Taxonomy (NCBI): domain Eukaryota; kingdom Viridiplantae; phylum Streptophyta; class Magnoliopsida; order Asparagales; family Amaryllidaceae; genus Allium; species Allium sativum. The sequence continues at coordinate 747,943,856 of CM060920.1, read as the reverse complement.
TGTATTAAAGACACCTATAGGTATGCATAACCGATAGGTAGAATATGGGTTACGTATTAAATACACCTATAGGTATGCATAACTGATTGAGGGCTATGTAATTAAAGACACCTTAGGGTATACATAGTCAGTAGAAAACCTAGCGGGGATACAAGACAAACGGGAGAGCTTGTATCATGTTGTATGGGACCCATTTCAGTCAGTAACCCGGAGGGGTATCAAAGTAAAGAACTCCGTACTAGGCGGGGAAGGGACACACTTACTGATTGATTGTAAGAGACCCAAAACGAGACGGATGGTGTGGGCGGCGCAAACCAACCGGGGACATGTGCGTGCATGGGCCGGGCAGAGGGGGACAAGACGACCGTGACACCAGTAGGTATAACTGTGCACACCTTAGGTTGCCACTTTAGGGAAGTGATACCACCTAGTTGTGGGACTAGCACAGGGTATCTACAGAGTAGGGAGCCGATCGATTAGGGTAGTGGTTAGGGTATACCCGGACGTATGTCCTAAGTCTTCCAAATTATAGTAGGAGGGTAGTGGGTACGACTAGTTGAAATAGGAGCAGGCAGCACCTATGGCAGCAGCTAAGAATACACGAAACTACCACCATCGTTATCATTAGCTGAAGGGATAATCCCATCTTGATTTGACTAGTAATAGTGCAGAGTAGTTAGAAGTGAATCATGCATACACCTTACCTTATTTGTCCTATCATACCTGTCATCTGTACAGTGATCCTCTTATCCACTTTGTATGCCTGTCATGTTTACCTTTACTTATTTGCTGGCTAAAAGTTACTGGACTCACCAGACATATGTCTGACCTAGTTTGTTTCTCCTTTTTTCTTCCGTTTCCCCCCAGGTTCTTAGGAAGGAAACACACAGGTTTAGTCAGGATTTGGACATCATCTTCTAGGAGCTACTTCTGAAGTATGGCTCGAGTCTCTGTCTCTTATATGGCTTGCTCTTTAATATGAGGAATGATGTTTTCTTTTAAATACCTATGTACTCTGATAATATAAGATAGAAGTGCTTTGTTATAAGGGTTTTATGACTCATGGTATTATGTAACAAAATATTTTGGTGATTTAATAAAGTTGTTTATTTTCCGCTGCAAAATTTTTATATCTGTCTTGTGATATTCTGTGTCTGTTTACCAAAAACGCTCCACTGAAGTTAAGGCATTCCCTTTGTGAGTGACCTTATTGGAGGTGGGGTGTTACACTTGGTATCAGAGCTGAAGGTTACCAGACTTGATAAAAAGCTTTTGAAAAACTATTTTCAAAGAGGTTTTAAAAGAAAGTATTTTCAAAAAGGAATGCCTGTTTTGAAAAACATTCCCCAAGAGCTATATATCTTTCCTTCGGTTCTTTGAATTGAATCTTTCCTTTTTTGTTTCAGCATGTCTGGAGCATCTGAGATACAATAGGGTGTTCATGTACTTGGTTGGTTTCGTCAATATCTCGAGGCTAGGGCCGCTACCGCGGGTCCGGCCAACGTTCCTCCTCCCCCAGCACCAGTCATTCCTCCGCGTGGAGATACTTTCTCCAAGATATGTAAGGACTTTCGTTCGTTGGATGGAAAATCTTTTAGTGGGACTGAAATGTTTATTAAAGCTAGAAATTGGTTGAAGGAAGTGGAGGATCTGTTTGGCATTTTCGACTTGGACGACTGTAAAAAGGTCCAATTGGCTGCTTGGTTGATGAAAGACGAAGCTTTGTTTTGGTGGGAGGTCACTAATGGAGAGCGTCCAGTTGATACATGGCCGGATTTTAGGCGTAGGTTTGAGGCGAAATTTCTCTCACGAGCGTAAGAAAATCTATATATGGAAAGGTTTTTGGCATTGAAGCAGGGGGATCTGTCAGTAAAAGAGTACGTCAACAAGTTCAATCAGTTGGCGAGGTTCGGCTTAGACTTAGTGAACACACCTTAGAAGAAGGCTCTGAGATTTGTTAAAGGCTTGAATGAGCCGCTACACGGATTGGCTATGACCCACGTTCCCATGGGGGCCACTTTTGAAAAGCTGGTGGATATGGCCCTCATGCATGAAGAGAACAAAGGAGCAAAGAAAGAGGAAAAAGTTGAAGGGACACTGAAAAATGAGAAGGCGGGACCCAAGAAAGGACAGTAACAGCAGAAGAAAGGCAAGAAGGATGACAAGGGAAAGGATAAGAGGAAATGCCACTATTGTGGGAAAGAAGGTCACCTAGTCAAAGAATGTAAAAGGAGGAAGTCCAATTGCTTTAAGTGTGGAGAGGTCGGACACTTTTCCAAGGAATGCCCGAAGGTGCAGGGATCGCAAGGGACTTCTGGAGGGCAGGCGAACGCTCTCGTGGCAGATGGATAGGATAGAGATAGGAAAAATTTATGTAGAAGGTTTAATTTCCTTATGAAGTTAAGACTCTTTTGGATTCTGGCATTTTGATTTTGTAATTGACTCTGCACTTTAAGACTAGTCTTGTTTCTGATCCCGTAGTTGTTTCAAACCCCTTTTGTGGTTCGGCTCATTTATTGGTGATTTGTAAGGGGTTGAAATTATTTGTGTTAGGCGTCAAAAATTTGAATGTGACGTTTGTGTGCTCAAGTTTATGTGCTATGGGTTGGTTCTAGATGGACCAGCTTTCCATGTAGAGGGTCGTTCTAGATTTTGAGAGGAGGGTCGTTAAGTTTCTAACTTGTCATGGGAAGACCCCCAAAATTTCTTATGACCCGCAAGGGTCTGTCGTGCTTATCTTTTTGAGAATCATTCTATAATCTGATCTGTACTGGTAGTCTGTAAGTTTCTGGATATTTCTGAAGGATACGGGTTGCTACTCGAAGCATGAAGTAGATCTCCAATTTTGACATTGTTTAATGGGGGTAATTCTTTGGGTGTTAGTCTGATGTTGATTTCGGTCTTCGGGGCTAAGACTTAGGGAGTTATTCTCTTAACCGATGTCAAATGGGAACAGAGCTTTTGTTTTAGTTATATCATTTGTTTATATCCCATCGACTGGATCTTCGACCTTTAGATAGGAAATCCATGGATGTAAACATGTGCTTGGGACATGTTATGTTTGATGGTTGCAAGTGGATACAAGTGTTTGCTAGTGGTTGCTCGTGGATGCATTTACACACACGTTAGGCACTAGATCGTCTCAAATCACTTTTATATTGCATATAAATGTGTGTGCATATTTAGGTTAATGGATGAACAATGGATGTATCATCATATGGATGCTGCATTTTGATGAATGGTTGAGCACCCATGTAGAAATAATATGTATCGATAGGATTCTTTCGCATACATAATGGACCCATGGCACTATCATGGTTTGCATTGAGGAGGCCAACTGAATCAGTAGACCGCCTGATTTTGCATTAGGTAAGGAACATATACACACACTTTTTGCATATGTTCATAAGACATTAGAAATCTTTTAAGGACAATGGATGCCTGTGTTTGATGGTTGAGTAGATGGATGATTGTATGGTAGGGTGCACATTCTTCTTGACTTGAAGATTTCGGGGACGAAATCCTTTAAGGAGGGGAGAATGTAACACCCCGAATTTTTGAATAATCAGATTAACTAAATTAAAGAATACTTAATTTCAATTGTGGGAATTTAAGGAAATGGGTTACGCCATTGCGTTCGTCTCGGAATTCTGGTCGAGATAGAGTCCGAGTTTGCGTAAAACGGATGCCATATGAAGAAGATATGAACGAACGAAGTTAGGCAGAAAAACCAGAAACGGGCCAGAATGCACTGGCACACTTGGTAAGTGCACCAGAACAAAATTGAACTGGCACACTTGGGAAGTGCGCCCATGCAATATTGCACTGGCGCACTTGGCAGGTGCGCCCAGGCCGAGGTAAAAATCTGCACAGATTTCTGAGGCTCTGGTTCGAACGGTGAGCCAGTGCTGAGTCATTTCTGACTAGTTAATGAGTCATTAGGGTTTCTGGATAGTTCTAATCTGGACTGAATGGTTGCGGTTAACTTTAGGGTCATCCGATGGCTATAATTAAATTGAAATTCTATATAAACATGTGTAGACTCAAACCCTAGAATCAAAATCAAAATTAGATCAGTGGCCGTCATGTTGTCACTCCAAACCCTAGAGTAGCTGCCACTAACTATAAGCAAATTAAAGATAACAATTCAATTCAAATCAAGCCTAAAACTACAACAATGAAATTGTCTACAACAAGGGAACGCTAATCAATTACAGAATTCAGATCCCAGAACTCAAGACCCCTTATTTGGTGAGTTCTAGTCACTTTTAGGTTTAAATAAATAAAAGTGAATTGTGGTAGACTATGATTTGGGTCTTGAAATGATGCAAGTTCCTTATTGTTGTGAATCATGAAATGATGCAAGTTCCTTATTATTGTGAATCATAAAGTTATGCAAGTTCATTATTGTTGTGAATCATGATATGATGCAAGTTTATTATTGTTGTGAATCATGAAGTTATGCAAATTATTATGTTGAGAAACTATGAACCCATGCAAGTTACCTATGCAAGTTGTTACTTTGTTAATTCATTAATCTATGCTAGTTGTTATGTTATGAATCATGAACCTATGTAAGTTGATAGGTTGTTAATTCATGGACCTATGCTAGTTGTTATGTTGTGGATAATGAACCTATGTAAGTCACCTATGCAAGAGGTTATGTTATGAATCATCCAAGTTGTTATGTTGTGAATCATGAACCTATCTAAGTTGTTAATTATGTTGAGAATCATGAACCTATGCAAGTTGTTATGTTGCAAAATAATGAATCTGTGCAAGTTGTTAATTATGTGGTGAATCACAATTATATGTGAAGTTATCGTGTCTTTTTCCCTAGTTGTCATGATTATGCCAAAAATTGTACTGAAAACGATCACCTTGTCATTCCCTTTATTTTATTGTTATGGTGAGACTATTTTGTAGCCTCAATGACGCCAAAAACGCAAACGGTTACGCTAGTTAAGAAGCGGGGAAAAAGGGGAATTCGTAATAGGCATAATTTACTTAGTGATTATGTAAATTGGACACATGATTCTAGTAGGGAAACATATAAATAATTACCTATTATGACATGGGTAAAATTGGGTAAAAATGGTATAATTTAAATATGACCATTTATGGATAGGAAATTCAAATTGTTAATAAGATAGGTATTGACACCTATAAAAAGGAAAGGATTAATTAATTAACTTAATTAATCAAAAGAGGAATGTTTAAGCGATTAAAGTCTGAAGATTTAATATTGAGAATTGGCATAAATGCCTTAAATGGCATAAAATAAATTTGTGAAGAAATTGGTATACCATAAATGGATGGACATAATTGAGTCAATTATGGACATCGTTAAATTTGGAATTGATTGATAATTTGAATAGGGAAAGTAATTCAAATTGGGGAATGATTAATTAGGAGTAATTAATCGTCTAAGACACGAGGTTAGGCTCTTTTGTGGTGTAAGACTGCCCGGACCCGCCCGGCAAATCCAGCTGCCACAAATGCCAATCTAATGTGGGAGGTCTTAGGCATAAATTAAATGTGTGACAGTTGTAAAGACACGAGATTACGCTCTTTCGTGGTGTAAGACTGCCCGGACCCGCCCGGCAAATCCAGCTGCCACAAATGCCAGTCTAATGTGAGAGGTCTTTGTAAGGTTATGGTCTTAATTAATTAAGAAACACTTAACCAGATAAACATGTAGTGGGACATGATGGGTTAAATGGGTGCCTTGGGTGGCATGTGGAATTAAGTGGATGCCTTGGGTGGCACGTGAAATACGATTAGATGTCTCAATAATAAATTAATGCAACTTAACATAACTTAATACATATGGACTGTATGATGGTTGACATAAGTTAGGGTTAAGCAAAATGAATTAAATTGTGGGTGGGTTAAGTACAACTGAAGGCTAGGTGGGTAATATTAATATATATAGGCCCACAAACTTAACCGTTAAATAAACAGAATTAAATCAGTGGGAGGGTTAAGTACAACTGAAGGGTAGGTGGGTAATATTAATACATATAGACCCACAAACTTAAACATATAAAAAGTGTTATGTAATTAAAGACACCTAACGGTATACATAACCGGGGCAAAATAGTAAAGTTATGTATTAAAGTGTAACGACCCAGAAAATCTGAACCAATTTAAATATTTTAAATTGGCTAAAATAATGGATTTTAAATATTTAAAATAAATATTTTAAATAATTGCAATAAAAACTGAGTTTGAATCGACAATTGAAAACGAATATAATTAATTCTAATTATAAACAAGGCTTGAAATGGCGCTGCAGTTTCAAAAATTGAATTCAAACTTTGTCGGACTGTACCGGGTGCAAAACAAAACGGATTTGAGTGAAACCAAAAATATTTAAATCTGTTAGTGAATACCTTTCTAACGAATATGAAAAATCGAATTTTCATAACGGAAAGCAAAAGTTATGGCCGAATGAATTTTCAGAAAGGTCGCTATGGAATTTATATAGCCCATGAAATTGGCCATTTTGCATACGACCTCGGAATTCGACGAAACCACTTTTGTTGGATCCGGGATGTGAGGTTATCGCTAGGTTTCAAATTTCATAATTTTTGAAGCTAGTATGTGAGCGTGGCAAAGGAAAGTGTGTTTTGGTGAATTACAGTTAAATTGGATCGACCAGAAATCGGCCTTTTTGCAAACGGTCTCAGAATTCGACGAAACTAGTTTTTTTGGGACCGTATCGTCAAAACATAGCTAGATTTATTTTTCTGGAATTTTTCGAAACAATTTGTGGCCCTGGCAAATTGAAATGCACGTTCAAATTAAATATTGAATGTTTTATATTTTAATTTGAAGAAAAACGGACTGAACATTCGAATGGGCCTTCGAAACATATCCCATTGTGTTTGGAATGGGGGTAAAACGCTAGGGACGACAGTCGTTGGGTTTCAATTTGTGGTCGTGTCAGAAAACCCCTTTAAAGACCCACCGACCAATCAGAATTTAAATAAAAAAAAATCCCTCGTTTTCTCTCTCCCCGTAATCGCGATATACGGCGGAGGCGCTTCAATTCTTCCTCTCCGATTATCTGCCGATCCACGCACCATTGTCGAACGTTCCAGTTAAACTTTTTGAAGATCTCAGCCTACTCTTCAAATCCACACCAGTCTCGCCCCTTCTGGTTTCGTATCCATCGAGAATCGTCCTCCTGAAGATCCGCCGTTTCGAGCCAGATCGCGCCTCCACCGCCGCGCCGAGTTGAGCACCACCACCCTCGTTCTGAGCGCCTCTCCAAGCTCTTCGCCGCTGCGAAGGCCGATCATCATATCACGCATCGATTCACGCAAAATTTGGTGACCTAGTTTCGAACAAACAAAGAGAGGTACGGTTTTTATTTTCTGAAATGATTTTAACACCTTTAAACCGTTGCAAACCTTGTAAAAATCATATCTTTTTCGTTTCTTAATGAAATTCAGTGAAACAAGAGACAATGGACTCGTGTGGACGTCTTCTACATTCTAGAAGAGACCGCATATTTTCCTGAGCCTTCTGCTATTTTTGGTGGAGTGGAGCCCAATGTGAGATTTCTAATTTATAAACGATATGGAAAACGACGATGTATAAATTATATAGTCTATGTATGAGTTATATAAGCGTTGTACACCTCTTGTATAAGCGTTGTATAAGTTGTATGTTCGATGTATAAGTTATATATGCATTGTAAAAATTATATATATGTTGAAATAGAAGTGAATTGCTATATATATATATATATATATATATATATATATATATATATATATATATATATATATATATACGCCCCTCGTCCACAAACCATGGACGATATTTATTGATTGTGATTGGTGTGAAAGTTGATTGATAGCGAATGGTTGTTTGGGATTGTTTGTGGTTGATATTGATTGATTGTGGTTGAAAAATACCCATTTGTGGTTGAGAAATATTTGGTTGAAACCACATAGGATTAGTTTGTGGAAATGAAATAAATATATACATGCCGCCTGCGTGCGAACTAGATGCATGATCCCCATTGTCAAAAACCGCGAGGTTTTAAGGTAGAGCGAGGAACCGTACTAGGGACGGTCCCAGTTTTAACTACCCTGCCGTTATGCTGCCGAAATTTTGAATAATATTCATGTGTTTGGATTATTTTCATTTGCTGAAACTATATTTATTCGTTGAATAGAAAACCTTCATGTGTTGAATCGCCATTCATTCGTTGATTAGAAATTCATGTGTTGAATGGTATTCGTGTTTTAAATATAAAAATCACATTTTTATCTATATATAGAAACTATAGAAAACCTTCATGTGTTGAATCGATATTCATTCGTTGATTAGAAATTCATGTGTTGAATGGTATTCGTGTTTTAAATATAAAAATCACATTTTTATCTATATATAGAAACTATAGAAAACCTTCATGTGTTGAATCGATATTCATTCGTTGAATTGAAATTCATGTGTTGAATGGTATTCACATTTTGAAATAAATTGTTTTATAATAAAAATCACCTTTTTATCAGCTATATGAGCTATGTAAAATAAACTTGTTTTAAAATAAATTGTTTTACAATAAAAATCCTATTTTTATCACTTATATACACTATATAAAATAATAGTGTTAAAAATAGTGAAGTGTTGAAATAGAAGACAGTTAGATAAAAATATCATTTTTATAAAATGTATGAAAAGGAAGTAGCTTTGGAATCGAAGAATCGATATATATATATAAATAGAATTAAAATATATCGAATAACGACGCTGCAGTTCGTATTTTGAAACCGTGATTTCAAACGATTATACCGGGAGATCCGACCATCGGATTTTCTTGAAATCACAACCGTTGGGTTCGCCTTGGAAATATCTTTCCAAGGCACCAACTTTGTAAAAATCCAACGGTTGGATTGTCTGGAATGTCTAATTCAAATCTGAAGAAAAACAGCGCCAGAATCGATTATATATATATATATATATATAATTATATTAAATCGAATAACGACGCTGCTGTTCGTATTTTGAATTCGAAACTTCAAACGATTGTACTGGGAGATCCGACCGTCGGATTTTCCTGAAACTGGAACCATTGGATTCGTTTTGAAAAGACTTTTCTAATTATATAAATTGTGTGAAGATCCAACGGTTAGATTTTCAGATATGTGTAAATCAAATCTGAAGAAAAACAGCGCCACGGCCGCATTATGGCCCGAAGCGTCGTTTTGAATAAATTGGCTATTCTGTAATAAATAAAAATAGCGATAAATCGTTATAAAATAGCATAAACGATATGGAATGGAAATAAACTGAATTGGCTCGATTTATGTGGTATTTGATGGTTGAATGTGTTTGGTGTGAAAATTACATTAAAGAACAAAATTGGTGTTGTCGAATGATTTAACCATTGAAATAAATTGATTTGAAATTCTAATTATACGTGAATTATTTGAAAAGGCTGAGTTAATTCTCATTTCAAATAATTGACCAACGATTGAAAGTCGAAGATGAAGACGGTGGTCGAAGACCAGAGATCTTCACCTCGTTTGGATGGTAACCGAGGTCCTGATTGGGAGGCATCCCAAAATATGGATAATGAGTGGTGATCGTCAAGACATACGTGGTGATCGATGGGTTTGCGAGGTATTTAGTGCCTCCGGTTTCGTTCAGACCCAGAACGGACTTGTAAATGGACTGTGTGTCTGACATTGGATTTTATTCTGTGTTGATTGATCTCTATTAAATATACATCTGTTTGGCGGCGGAGAATTTATTCTTATGCTTAACGCCCTTCTCTGAAACGCACGAGCTCAGAGGTTGTATATCGATGGACATCAGTCGCATGGCATGAATTGCCTGTGTGGCATGCTAAGATGCAAATGATCAGGGCTTCTATTGAAAAGAAAAGTCTTGTGGTGATGATCAAAGCACCGCCTGTGTGGCGTAGCTTTGTGTATAACGTAAAATCGCGAGCCTCACACCCCAGTATGAACCAGAAACAGGAGAGGACATCAGGGAGGGCCTGCGTTTCTTTCTAGCTAGGGTGGTGTCAGTGACCTACCAGCCCTGACATATATATACTTTTCACCTGTGTGGTTGTTGCTGTTGCGAGACGCCTCGGTTAGATTGGACGATCCGGGTCCGATGGAGCCATTCGTTGGCCCATTTACACCCCAAAGGGTGGGGAAACGCAGTGTTCAAGAATTTTAATCCACATCGGTGGACCGGCCCTGACGATCCTAGGGCCCACCTGAGTCTGGGTCCTGAGGGGCGGGCTAGAGCGTCTCGAAGTCGGTAAGGACTATCTTTTGCCTTGGTTCATGACGGAAATCCAATTTCCAAATACGTGACTGTGCGGTTTTGATTGTATACCTATATATGACGACATAGTGGTATGGGGCATTAATGCCGTCTATGATTGATAGTTATGATTTGAAATTGTTTTCAAAACATATAAACACTAGCAATAATATCAAATGCCTTTGCTTTATTCATATCAAGCATATTTTGGCCGTTATAAGGTAAAAACTCTATCCTCCAGTTTGCGTTGCATTGTGTGATGGGAACTGAGTCTTATAATGGCTTCATTTTTATAAAAAGCATTGTGATGTTTAAAAGAATGATTTGTTTTAAAGAAATGGCAATCCAATGGAGTAAACCCGTTCCACGAAAGTGGCGTGGTCCTGTGATTAGCCATATTATAAATGTGTTGAGTAGATTTCTCATACCAGTCCCATGACTGACTCGTAGTTTTTTTCACTTTCAAACTCGGGTGCCCCTTTTTCTACACGGGAAGCCTTGTATTCAGGTTTAGTTGGTTCTTTCTGGATAGCTGGAGCTGAGGATGGATTCTATCATTTATCTCTTTTTATGTTGTTCAGCTCCTATTGTACATATTTTGTTTGTTTTCCGCTGTAGATATTTATGTATAGTTGAACTGTAATTGTACTAAGTAAGATCCTGTATACTGTGTAACTCTGATGATTACTTTTATCCAGTATATTCTATTGTTCATTATCTGGTGTATTTATTTAATTCTGTTCTTCCATTATCTGTTTCTGTGTTATATTCCAAAGATTACCCTTGTCTCCGTCAGTGCGGGAAATGGGGTCGTCATACCGTGGTATCAGAGCTTTGTTTAAGCTTAGTTCTGGAATATAACATTTGAACGAACTCGTTAGAAATAGAACCAGTAGTGTTCTAGGACGGGTAACTCTATACAGATAGGATCAGTAATATCCTAGTATGAGTAAAGCATAATGAAATTACACCTCGATAGACACATTTACATTGAAGTATGTGTTTCTATATTTTAAAAATACCTTTTCTGTGACCTGACACTTGATTTGCTATTGCAGAAGTACTAGAAAAATGAGTGCCAGAAACAGAAGGAATACAGAACCCGATCTAGAGGCTCTATTAAAGAGATATCGAAATCTGAACGGAGCACAGTTCTTGGGCAATGAATCTTTAATTCAGACTCAAGCTTGGATGAGTTCTGTCAAAAGAATCTTTGAGCGTATCCAGGTGAGGGATGACCAGAAATGGTTAGTAACATCTTGGGCACTCAAAGAAGAAGCTTTAATCTGGTGGGAAACAATCCTCAAAGATAATCCAGAAGGTGATATCACCTGGGACAGATTCAAAGTGATTTTCCTGGAAAGATTTACTCCTCCCGAAGCGACGGAGCGATTATGTGATGAATTTTCTTATTTGATACAAGGTGACATGACCATCCCAGAATATCATAAGAAATTCAACGAACTTGCTCACTTTGCTCCTCATCTGATTCAAGATCCAAAGAGGAAAAATCTGAGATTTATTCATGGCCTGCAAAGGAGATATCAGAATAGTGTACTGAGGAATGTGAAGCTTCCTTTTTCTGAAATGGTATACATGGCTTATCAGTATGAAGATCTCCATAAGAAAGGAATGTTGCACGACGAAGAAGAAGTCTGTTGTAGTGGCAAAGAAGGAATCGCTGTGGATCCAAGTAAAATCACAGCTATTCAGAATTGGAAACAGCCCAGTACTCCTACAGAAGTCCATAGTTTTCTCGGATTGGCTAGTTATTACCGAAAGTTCGTTAAAAACTTTTCAAAGATATCTGGCCACTTAACGAAGCTTACAAAGAAGCATTCAAAGTTCAAATGGACTCCGAAAAGTGAGGAGGCTTTTGAAGAGCTAAAGTTGAGATTAACAACTGCTCTAGTGTTAACCATCATCGATGGCAACTGGGATTTGAAAGTCTGGACTGATGCTTCTAGAGAAGGCCTTGGCGCAGTGTTAATGCAGAGGGGCCAAGTGATTGCTTATGCTAGCCGTCAGTTGAAGCCACACGAGAAGAACTACGTAACTCATGATCTTGAGTTATTGGCTATAGTATTCGCCTTGAAAATCTGGAGACACTATCTTCTGGGTGAGAGATTTGAACTGTTTACAGATCACCAGTCGTTAAAGTATCTGTTCACCCAGAAAGACTTGAATTTGAGGCAGCAATGCTGGCTAGAGTTCCTTGCAGCATACGATTTTGAAATTATATATACTCCAGGGAAAGCCAATGTCGTGGCCGATGCGCTAAGCCGAAAGAATGTAATGATCGCCAGCTTTATTATCACGAATTCCTTGATTGACAAAATATCTATTCTTCAGAAGGAGGATAACTTTATTAAGGATATGATTAAAAGGATTCAGAAAGGCGAACCCTCGTGTTTTCAAATTGATAACGATGAGACCCTGAGATTGAAAGGAAGGATTTGTGTTCCTGACATTCCCGAGCTCAAAAGGGAAGTGTTAGATGAGTGTCACAAGTCCAAGATGAGTATCCATCCCGGTGTAGCCAAAATGTATAACGATCTCAAGCGAACATTCTGGTGGAAGGCTATGAAAAGAGACGTTTCAATATACGTTAGCCGATGCCCTACTTGCCAACTAGTCAAAAGCGACCAACAGAAACTTGCTGGACTGTTACAACCGCCAGACGTTCCTGGTTGGAAGTGGGAACATATTTCGATGGACTTCATTGATGGTCTGCCCAAAACCAGAAAAGGGAATGACAGTATTTGGGTGATCGTAGATTGCTTCACGAAGACCGCCCATTTCATACCTGTCAGATCAAACAGAACCGCTCAGAGTCTGGCGCAGATATACTTCAAGGAAATAGTTAGACTGCATGGAGTGCCGCTCAGTATAGTCAGTGATAGAGATACAATATTCACTAGAAAATTCTGGGAAGCATTTCAAGTCGAGCTGGGAACGAAGTTGAACTTAAGCACCGCTTATCATCCTCAGACAGACGGTCAGACTGAGAGGGTGAATCGTATTTTAGAAGATCTATTGCGGGCTTGTGTTATAGATTTCGGTGGATCATGGGAAGACCATCTGCATTTGGATGAATTCTCTTATAACAACAGCTACCAGGCGAGTCTGACAATGTCGCCATTCGAAGCATTGTATGGTAGACCGTGCCGATCTCCTGCTTGTTGGGTCGAACCCGGTAATAGACTTGTGTTGTGTCCTGATATGATTCGAGAAGCTGCCGACAAAGTCGATTTTATTAAGAAGCGATTACTCGCCGCTCAAAGCCGACAAAAGAGCTATGCCGATAGAAGAAGAAGAGAGATATCCTTTGTTGTTGGCGACTATGTATATCTGAAAGTATCGCCGATGAGAGGAGTTATCCGGTTCGGTAAAACTAGAAAATTGGCGCCCAAATTCATTGGTCCGTTTCCTATTCTGGAACGGATCGGAACTCTCGCTTATAGGGTCAAACTGCCTGATTGGTTGCCTGGGGTTCATGATGTATTTCATATATCTCAACTTCGAAAGCACGTTCATGACCCAGACTTGATCGTGGAAGAAGCAGCTCAATAGGACATTGAATTTACTCCAGAATTAGCTGTGAGACGAGAGCCGCTAAAGATCATCGGCAAAGAAACCAAAGAGCTGAGGAACAAGAAGGTTCACTTAGTCAAAGTGCAATGGAGTGGAGATCCGCGAGATTGTACTTGGGAAACTGAGGAGAGCATTCAGAAAGCTTATCCTAGATGCCGGGTGGATATCTCTGATTGACTCCGGTGCAAGGTATATTTACCATCCTTTACATCACCATTTAATTCTCTATTCTATTGTTATTTTCTTTCCATGGATGTGCACTTTTAACTCTATAGTCTGAATGATTTTAAAAGGAGAATAGGAATTAATTTAAATGGTTTTGAAAAGTTAAAAACAAATTGCTTGTTGGTTGTGTTGTGTGATTGTAGATTAGATGGATTAAAATTATTGAAACGATAGTTAATTTAATCAACAATAAAATGGATGGTAGGATTTATTCGATTAAATCACACATTGAACTGATTGGAAAATAAATAGAAATATATATACATGTGTATTATGTATGTTTGAACAGGTAAATGGATTAGCTGTTGAGTAAAGATTTTATTTGCGTGCCCGACAAATAGGTAAACCTTAATGAGTTGGATGCGAAATATTATTATATCAACTCCTGTGAATGCCATTGGATGCGGAGTGCTGGTTTTTCTGTGTGAAATAATAAACGTCACCATAGGATAGTAACAATTAATTTTGAACTACATTACATGGCATACGTCAGAAGATAGGCATACTTCACCATATACCACATAAGCATTTGGAGCTTGTGTGACGAGGTGGAAGATTTACCATACGAGCAAGAGGCTTGTATGGCGATGACTATATTTTATAGGTTGAACTGATGACTGATATGGACTATTTAAATTGTAACGATTAAATTGCCAAATTAATAAAAACCCCACACGGGTCTGGAGTTGACAATAATCACGTCTCTCTAGTTATTAGATACGGCACATGGACTATTTATTTCCCACACGGGGCAGGGTGACGAGAATTTATTCTCTGGAGTTATTATCAGTACACGCTCCCCTGTAAACACCTGAATATATCACTATAAATATGTGTATGCTTATTAGGATTTATTGGGTACCAAATACGGCCCAATAAATTTCCAAACCCCTCCCCGTACAAAGGAGGTTATGGCGAAATTTTTCGAAAATTCCGGGTGTTAGCCAAATTTTTGAAGAATTTGAAAATTCTCAGAAACTGAAAAGTTGGAGAACTGAAGTCAGATCGAACGTAGAGTTGATTAATCAAACCACTTTCGACTTTGTTCCTTTTCGAGGACGAAAAGTTTTAAGTGGGGGAGATTGTAACGACCCAGAAAATCTGAACCAATTTAAAAATTTTAAATTGGCTAAAATAATGGATTTTAAATATTTAAAATAAATATTTTAAATAATAGCAATAAAAACTAAGTTTGAATCGACAATTGAAAATGAATATAATTAATTCTAATTATAAACAAGGCTTGAAATGGCGCTGCAGTTTCAAAAATTGAATTCAAACTTTGTCGGACTGTACCGGGTGCAAAACAAAACGGATTTGAGTGAAACCAAAAATATTTAAATTTGTTAGTGAATACCTTTCTAACGAATCTGAAAAATCGAATTTTCATAGCGGAAAGAAAAAGTTATGGCCGAATGAATTTTCAGAAAGGTCGCTATGGAATTTATATAGCCCGTGAAATTGGCCATTTTGCATACGACCTCGGAATTCGACGAAACCACTTTTGTTGGATCCGGGATGTGAAGTTATCGCTAGGTTTCAAATTTCATAATTTTTGAAGCTAGTATGTGAGCGTGGCAAAGGAAAATGTGTTTTGGTGAATTACAGTTAAATTGGATCGACCAGAAATGGGCCTTTTTGCAAACGATCTCAGAATTCGACGAAACTAGTTTTGTTGGGACCGTATCATCAAAACATAGCTAGATTTATTTTTCTGGAATTTTTCGAATCAGTGTGTGGCCCTGGCAAATTGAAATGCACGTTCAAATTAAATATTGAATGTTTTATATTTTAATTTGAAGGAAAACGGACTAAAACATTCGAATGGGCCTTCGAAACATATCCCATTGTGTTCGGAATGGGGGTAAAACGCTAGGGACAACAGTCGTTGGATTTCAATTGGTGGTCGTGTCAGAAAACCCCTTTAAAGACCCACCGACCAATCAAAATTAAAAAAAAAATCCCTCATTTTCTCTCTCCCCGTAATCGCGATATACGGCGGAGGCGCTTCAATTCTTACCCTCCGATTATCTGCCGATCCACACACCATTGTCGAACGCTCCAGTTAAACTTTTTGAAGATCTCAGCCTACTCTTCAAATCCACACCAGTCTCGCCCCTTCTGGTTTCGTATCCTTCGAGAATCGTCCTCCTGAAGATCCGCCGTTTCGAGCCAGATCGCGCCTCCACCGCCGCGCCGAGTTGAGTGCCACCACCCTCGTTCTGAGCGCCTCTCCAAGCTCTTCGCCGCTGCGAAGGCAGATCATCATATCACGCATCGATTCGCGCGAAATCTGGTGACCTAGTTTCGAACAAACAAAGAGAGGTACGGTTTTTATTTTCTGAAATGATTTTAACACCTTTAAATCGTTGCAAACCTTGTAAAAATCATATCTTTTTCGTTTCTTAATGAAATTCAGTGAAACAAGAGACAGTGTACTCGTGTGGACGTCTTTTACATTCTGGAAGAGACCGCTTATTTTTCTGAGCCTTCTGCTATTTTTGGTGGAGTGGAACCCAATGTGAGATTTCTAATTTATAAACGATATGGAAAACGACGATGTATAAATTATATAGTCGATGTATGAGTTATATAAGCGTTGTACACCTCTTGTATAAGCGTTGTATAAGTTGTATGTTCGATGTATAAGTTATATATGCGTTGTAAAAATTATATATGTGTTGAAATAGAAGTGAATTGCTATATATATATATATATATATATATATATATATATATATATATATATATATATATATACGCCCCTCGTCCAAAAACCATGGACGATATTTATTGATTGTGATTGGTGTGAAAGTTGATTGATAGCGAATGGTTGTTTGGGATTGTTTGTGGTTGATATTGATTGATTGTGGTTGAAAAATACCCATTTATGGTTGAGAAATATTTGGTTGAAACCACATAGGATTAGTTTGTGGAAATGAAATAAATATATACATGCCGCCTGCGTGCGAACTAGATGCATGATCCCCATTGTCAAAAACCGCGAGGTTTTAAGGTAGAGCGAGGAACCGTACTAGGGACGGTCCTACCCTGCCGTTATGCTGCCGAAATTTTGAATAATATTCATGTGTTTGGATTATTTTCATTTGCTGAAACTATATTTATTCGTTGAATAGAAAACCTTCATGTGTTGAATCGATATTCATTCGTTGATTAGAAATTCATGTGTTGAATGGTATTCGTGTTTTAAATATAAAAATCACATTTTTATCTATATATAGAAACTATAGAAAACCTTCATGTGTTGAATCGATATTCATTCGTTGATTAGAAATTCATGTGTTGAATGGTATTCGTGTTTTAAATATAAAAATCACATTTTTATCTATATATAGAAACTATAGAAAACCTTCATGTGTTGAATCGATATTCATTCGTTGAATTGAAATTCATGTGTTGAATGGTATTCACATTTTGAAATAAATTGTTTTATAATAAAAATCACCTTTTTATCAGCTATATGAGCTATGTAAAATAACCTTGTTTTAAAATAAATTGTTTTACAATAAAAATCCTATTTTTATCACTTATATACACTATATAAAATAATAGTGTTTTGAAATGAATTGTTTTACAATAAAAATCACATTTTTATTATATAAACGAATTGTTAAAAATAGTGAAGTGTTGAAATAGAAGACAGTTAGATAAAAATATCATTTTTATCAAATGTATGAAAAGGAAGTAGCTTTGGAATCGAAGAATCGATATATATATATATATATATATATATATAAATAGAATTAAAATATATCGAATAACGACGCTGTAGTTCGTATTTTGAAACCGTGATTTCAAACGATTATACCGGGAGATCCGACCATCGGATTTTCCTGAAATCACAACCGTTGGGTTCGCCTTGGAAATATCTTTCCAACGACACCAACTTTGTAAAAATCCAACGGTTGGATTGTCTGGAATGTCTAATTCAAATATGAAGAAAAACAGCGCCAGAATCGATTATATTTATATATATATAAATATAATTATATTAAATCGAATAACAACGCTGCAGTTCGTATTTTGAAATCGAAACTTCGAACGATTGTACCGAGAGATCCGACCGTCGGATTTTCCCGAAAATGGAACCGTTGGATTCGTTTTGAAAAGACCATTCTAATGATATAAATTGTGTGAAGATCCAACAGTTAGATTTTCAGATATGTGTAAATCAAATCTGAAGAAAAACAGCGCCACGGCCGCGTTATGGCCCGAAGCGTCGTTTTGAATAAATTGGCTATTCTATAATAAATAAAAATAGCGATAAATCGTTATAAAATATCATAAACGATACGGAATGGAAATAAACCGAATTGGTTCGATTTATGTGGTATTTGATGGTTGAATGTGTTTGGTGTGAAAATTACATTAAAGAACAAAATTGGTGTTGTCGAATGATTTAACCATTGAAATAAATTGATTTGAAATTCTGATTATACGTGAATTATTTGAAAAGGCCGAGTTAATTCTCATTTCAAATAATTGACCGACGATTGAAAGTCGAAGATGAAGACGGTGGTCGAAGACCGGAGATCTTCACCTCGTTTGGATGGTAACCGAGGTCCTGATTGGGAGGCATCCCAAAATATGGATAATGAGTGGTGATCGTCCAGACGTACGTGGTGATCGATGGGTTTACGAGGTATTTAGTGCCTCCGGTTTCGTTCAGACCCAGAACGGACTTGTAAATGGACTGTGTGTCTGACATTGGATTTTATTCTGTGTTGATTGATCTCTATTAAATATACATCTGTTTGGCGGCGGAGAATTTATTCTTATGCTTAACGCCCTTCTCTGAAACGCACGAGCTCAGAGGTTGTATATCGGTGGACATCAGTCGCATGGCGTGAATTGCCTTTGTGGCATTCTAAGATGCAAATGATCAGGGCTTCTGTTGAAAAGCAAAGTCTTGTGGTGATGATCAAAGCACCGCCTGTGTGGCGTAGCTTTGTGTATAACGTAAAATCGTGAGCCTCACACCCCGGTATGAACCAGAAACGGGAGAGGACATCAGGGAGGGCCTGCGTTTCTTTCTTGCTAGGGTGGTGTCAGTGACCTACCAGTCCTGACATATATATGCTTTTCACCTGTGTGGTTGTTGCTGTTGCGAGGCGCCTCGGTTAGATCGGACGATCCGGGTCCGATGGAGCCATTCGTTGGCCCATTTACACCCCAAAGGATGGGGAAACACAGTGTTCAGGAATTTTAATCCACATCGGTGGACCGGCCCTGACGATCCTAGGGCCCACCTGAGTCTGGGTCCTGAGGGGCGGGCTAGAGCGTCTCGAAGTCGGTAAGGACTATCTTTAGCCTTGGTTCATGACGGAAATCCAATTTCCAAATACGTGACTGTGCGGTTTTGATTGTATACCTATATATGACGACATAGTGGTATGGGGCATTAATGCCGTCTATGATTGATAGTTATGATTTGAAATTGTTTTCAAAACATATAAACACTAGCAATAATATCAAATGCCTTTGCTTTATTTGTATCAAGCATATTTTGGCCGTTATAAGGTAAAAACTCTATCCTCCGGTTTGCGTTGCATTGTGTGATGGGAACTGAGTCTTATAATGGCTTCATTTTTATAAAAAACATTGCGATGTTTAAAAGAATGATTTGTTTTAAAGTACTGGCAATCCAATGGAGTAAACCCTTTCCATGAAAGTGGCGTGGTCCTGTGATTAGCCATATTATAAATGTGTTGAGTAGATTTCTCATACCAGTTCCATGACTGACTCGTAATTTGTTTCACTTTCAAACTCGGGTGCCCCTTTTTCTGCACGGGTAGCCTTGTATTCAAGTTTAGCTGGTTCTTTCTGGATAGCTGGAGCTGAGGATGGATTCTATCATTTATCTCTTTTTATGCTGTTCAGCTCCTATTGTACATATTTTGTTTGCTTTCCGCTGTAGATATTTATGTATAGCTGAACTGTAATTGTACTAAGTAAGATCCTGTATACTGTGTAACTCTGATGATTACTTTTATCTAGTATATTCTATTGTTCATTATCTGGTGTATTTATTTAATTCTGCTCTGCCATTATCTGTTTCTGTGTTATATTCCAAAGATTACCCTTGTCTCCGTCAGTGCGGGAACTGGGGTCGTCATATAAAGACACCTATAGGTACGCATAACCGATAGGTAGAATAGGGGTTATGTATTAAAGACACCTATAGGTACGCATAACTGATTGAGGGCTATGTAATTAAAGACACCTTAGGGTATACGTAGTCATTAGAAAACCTAGTGGGGATACAAGACATAGGGGAGAGCTTGTATCATGTTGTATGGGACCATTTCAGTCAGTAACCCGGAGGGGTATCAAAGTAAAGAACTCCGTACTAGGCAGGGAAGGGGCACGCTTACTGATTGATTGTAAGAGATCCAAAACGAGACGGATGGTGTGGGCGGCGCAAACCAACCGTGGACATGTGCGTGCATGGGCCGGGCAGAGGGGGACAAGACGACCGTGACACCAGTAGGTATAACTGTGCACACCTTAGGTTGCCACTTTAGGGAAGTGATACCCCCTAGTTGCGGGACTAGCACAGGGTATCCATAGAGTAGGGAGCCGATCGATTAGGGTAGTGGTTAGGGTATACCCAGACGTATGCCCTAAGTCTACCAATTTATAGTAGGAGGGTAGTGGGTACGACTAGTTGAGATAGGAGTAGGCAGCACCTATGGCAGTAGCTAGGAATACACGAAACTACCACCATTGTTATCATTAGCGGAAGGGATCTTCCCATCTTGATTTGACTAGTAATAGTGCAGAGTAGTTAGAAGTGAATCATGCATACACCTTACCTTATTTGTCCTGTCATACTTGTCATCTGTACCGTGATCCTCTTATCCACTATGTATGCATGTCATGTTTACCTTTATTTATTTACTAGCTAAAAGTTACTGGACTCACCAGACGTATGTCTGACCTAGTTTGTTTTGCCTCTTTTCTTCCGTTTCCCCCAGGTTCTCAGGAAGGAAACACACAGGTTTAGTCAGGATTTGGACATCATCTTCTAGGAGCTACTTCTGAAGTATGGCTCGAGTCTCTGTCTCTTATATGGCTTGCTCTTTAATATGAGGAATGATGTTTTCTTTTAAATACCTATGTACTCTGATAATATAAGATAGAAGTGCTTTGTTGTAAGGGTTTTATGACTCCATGGTATTATGTAACAAAATATTTTGGGGATTTAATAAAGTTGTTTATTTTCCGCTGCAAATTTTTTATATCTGTCTTGTGATATTCTGTGTCTGTTTACCAAAAACGCTCCACTGAAGTTAAGGCATTCCCTTTGTAAGTGACCTTAATGGAGGTGGGGTGTTACAATGCAGCTACTTTCTCATTTAAGCTCATGAACTCTTTACTTGTTTTGGGTTCTTCCCAATTCTTTATGGATTTAATTTGATCGGGACTAGCTTCAATACCATGTTCGCTGACAACATACCCCAGGAACTTTCTAGGCTAAACCCCGTAAGAAACTTCTGAGCATTTAACTTCATTTGGTATTCCCTCAAGATATTGAGCATTTCTGCTAGTCCTCCAAATGACTTTCTTCCTTGGTAGATTTCATTAGCATGTCATCTACATATCTTCCACATTTCGCCCTATTTGGTCTTAAAAAATTATGTTAACTAACCTCTGATATGTCGCATTAGCATTCTTTAATCCAAAGGGCATTACCTTATAATAAAATGTTCACCAATCACTAATGAAGCTCATATGCTCTTCATCAGGTTTGAACATAAGGATTTGGTTGTATCTTGAGTAGGCATCCATGAGGGATAACAACTTATGTCCACTAGTCACATCAACCAACTGATCTATTCGAGGAAGGAGATAACAATCCTTTGGCCAAGCTTTGTCCAGATCTGTGTAGTCGGCACAAGTCCTTCATTTCCCATTAGAACTTTTCGCCAGTACTGGATTGGCTAACTATTTTGGATAAAAAACCGCTTGGATAAATCCATTCGTAAGTAGCTTCTTGACCTCCTCTTTCAAGGCTTCTGAGCTATCTCTGTTATACTACCTTTCTTTTGCCGGATAGGGGTTATTGATGGGTTAATGCACAATGCATGACTCATGACAAAAGGGTTGATTCCTACCATATCTGAATGTTGGTCAATGAAGATGAAGAGAGTCTCGAAGGTTCTGCAGAGAGGAGACAATCCAACTTGGGCCAAAATCTTGATTTGCCCTACTGAAGTAGATCCCTTATTGTTGAAACCAAAGATAGGCTCATTTCTTGGTTCCAGATTTTTCTTGGAAATTCCCATTTGGTCGAAGGCATGTTTAAAGATCACATTTACCGCACTTCTAGTATTAACAATATTTTTAGCAACTATA
This sequence comes from Allium sativum, assembly GCA_030737875.1. Lineage (NCBI taxonomy): Eukaryota > Viridiplantae > Streptophyta > Magnoliopsida > Asparagales > Amaryllidaceae > Allium > Allium sativum. The sequence goes on along the minus strand of CM060920.1, from coordinate 747,921,360 downwards.
GAAACTCAATCTGTGCTGTTATCATGAGAGGGTCATTGTAGATGACGAACCGCTTTTTGAATCTCCTTTGGGGAGACCACCAGGTTGTGCATCTTGATGTTGCAACATACATTCTTAAGTGATGGTTCTTCTTGAACGGAAAATATTCCCTCATGGGCCTCTCTCAGGTATTGGTTCCGAGTAGCTAGGTTATTCTTAGAAGGATGTGGTCCTCCATGGATCACATTAATTCGGTTTATAGGAGGGCCCTTATCTAATTGACCCTCCTCTACAAGAGCTTTCACTGAGTTAGATGAAACCTTTTGGTACCCGTTGATATGCTGGGCTACTTGCTATTTGTCCAGAACAAATTCTTTTAAGTGCCCTTCACGAATGAGTTTCTGAGTTATGCCTTCCAACACTTTGTATTCATCGGTCTTTTGCCCATTCATCTTGTGGTACTCACAATACTTTCCTTCACTGTATGATTTTGGCTAGTTCTTAGCTTTAAAAGATACGGGGAAGTGGTTGACTCTTTCTTTAGACACAACATAGATAAATGAAATAGGTTTACTTAAAGCAACATAGTTGGTGCTTGAATATTCTCATCTTGGATTTTTTCTAGCTTCCATCAAACTGAAATATCCCATCTTGAGGTTTTCGATTAAAGCATGGCTCCCTCCTTCCCCACGGGACCAAACTTCTTCTTTTTGTAGTACAACTCATATATACGAATGAATTTATTAACTTGGAAGTGAAAATCTTGCACGTTTTTGCACCTGTGAATATATAACTCCTTATAGAAAGGAGTGTTCTCGATTAGTCCTGAGTGAATGACAATAAGCTTGTCACGATCTTTCATGTCTTTCGCCTTCAAAGCTTCCACATTGAACCTTTTCAAATAATCACCTAAAGACCCTCCTTGTCTTTGCTTTATGTTGGTGATGACAGTGTGACCTACCATTGGGTCCTTGCAGATGCAGAATTGTGAATAGAACTCATAAGCGAATTGCTTCCATGAGTAAATGGAATTTTCCCGATATTGATGATACCACTTAGCGACTTCCTTTTGGAGGGTTACTGGGAAGAGACGACATCAGACAACTCCCGAAGCATTATAAAGGTTCAATTGGCTCTCAAAAGCCATTAGATGGTCATCCGGGTCGGTGGTCCCAAGATACTTCATTGTTGGGATTTTTACTCAGATTAGTATTATAGTATTCATAATTTCATCGTTTAAAAGGGGACATCCGTTCATTGCCGTTAACACTTTCATCCAGAATTCTCTTTCCCTTACTTCCAAGCAAATCTTTGACATCTTTCTTTGTCATGTCTTTAAGGTAGGCTTGTGTATTGTCATAGTCTGACCTTTTGGGACTGTACCCTTTGGTAGTAGAGCTTCTAGATTGTTCCTTCTGTATTGGTTTCTTTGATGATCTGCTTCTGAAAGATGGGGTCTCTTCTTCTTAGATTAGGTTGCCTTGACTTTTTCCTTTCCCTCAAACTGTTAAATGGGAGTATTTCTTCTTGGAGATTTGATTTCCTCCTTTTGGCTTAGCCTGGTGATCCTTGAAGACTTTTGCATCTGAGTAGCTTCCAAGCGAGCTTACATTTCAAGGACCTGTTTCTCCAGGGCCTTTGATTTGATGGTACTTTCTTCTGCAACATTCAGGTTTAGAGGCATTAAAGAATTAGATGTTCCGCCTAATTTAGTGGTGTTCAAATTTGGTGTTGGAGCTATGTTCTCCTCAAGGGTAGAATTAAGAGTTTGTTCTTTATCTAGAGCCTCCAGTCTTTTTGATTTCATCCTTTCCTTCCATTGAGCAATAAGTTCACTAAATTATCTATAATTAAATAAGAGATCGGAGGTTCAAGTCCTCCTTCTAGCGACAAAATGGTAACGATAAAAACCGTCAACACTTGATTTAAGAATTGGCAATGCATATATGATGAAATTTAGAGGGTAATCGTTCTAAAGGATGTTGGGAGATAGTTTAGCCTCAACAAGCTCAGCATACCCTGTTGTTTCCTAGATATCAAGACCTTAAGTTTGAAGATCAATTACTCTTCCTCCGAGAGGCAAGTATGTAATAACCTGCACCTCCGTTCACGCAAGATATTGTCCCCAACTTAGCCACCGTATAGATATGCGGTTTTGTCCCTCAAAAGGCCTCGGCGTTAGTAAGAGATGGGTTCTACTATATAAGTACCCACTTCACACAGGCTTCCACGATGTGAGACTTAGGTGTGTTACATTCTCCCCTCCTACAGAGCCCAACGTCCCCGTTGGATCACAAACACCTCAACCAGGCATTGTGGTCCACACGGGAGCCACAACTCCAGCTGGATATTGGCTCTGATACCACTGTAATAACCCGCACCTCCGTTCACGCAAGATATTGTCCCCAACTTAGCCACCGCATAGATGTGGGGTTTTGTTCCTCAAAAGGCCTCGGCGTTAGTAAGAGATGGGTTCTACTATATAAGTACCCACTTCACATAGGCTTCCACGATGTGGGACTTAGGGGTGTTACAGAGTATGACGCTTACGAAACTTAAAGATCAACAGTTACCAAGGGATAACGACATTATAACCTTACAGAAGATCGAGAACCTTGTTACAATAGTGATCCTTCGATTCTGGAAATATTAATATACATTGTGTAGAGAAGAAACAGGCTAAAATACTGCAACATTTAGACTTAATGATGTATTATATCTTTTAATGACTAAGATGATAGGCCTTGGTTGTGTTAGCTATCAAGTTATAAGGCTGCAATAGGCCCTTTCAGAAAGTTATGCTACATTAGGCTTATTGCGAAAGGTTTAAAGCACATTTAGGTATAGGGAAAAAGGTGCGTAAAAGTGGATGGAAAATATGTAATTTTCCATTTTCTACCTCTTTCTAACATAAAAAATCAAATTCAAAAAATTAGACTTTTCTGTAATTCGCAAAATTTAAAGTTGTTGGCAAGGTTTAGATGCAAAAATTAGATGAACTGCTCTTGCTCTACAAGAGTACAGGAAAAATTGAATGAAAAGGTCTTATTGATTTTCAAAATATTGCATTCATGTAGAAATTGCCAGTATATTTAAGACGTGTGCATTAGGGTTGGTTGTTTTTTTTCTTTTCGATATTCCGATTTCCACGGAATTCCTTCCACTTATTTCCAATAATTTCGATTTCCGTCTTTCTCCAGAGAAAATACAAATGGAAGGAATTCCTTCCGCCTAGAGATGGAAAACACGGTATGGGCTTTGGAATTTCCACAGGAAATTTATGACACGGTACTGGGCCAAGCCGATCATCTACTACGACAGCTAAGTAGTAATAAAAATGTCAAAATTACGAAAATACCTTTTATTTCGGAAAAAATGAAAAAATTTCAAGAAATCCAGAAAATTAGGAAATGAAAATAAAAAAGAAGTATTCGAAAATAATGATTTTTAAAGCTAAATGGACCAAAATTACGAAAATACCCTTCATATTGGAAAAAGTGAAAAAAAAGAAAAAAATTACAAAAGGAAAAGTAAAAAAAAAGAATTATTTTAAAATAACAATTTTTGAAGTTGAAAATGCAAAAATTACAAAAATACCTTTTATTTTGGAAAAAGTAAAAAAAATGAAAAAATTTCAGAAAATCCAGAAAATTACAAAATGAAAAGTAAAAAAAGAATAATTTCAAAATAACGATTTTTGAAGCTAAAAATGCTAAAATACCCTTTTTTTTGAAAAAAATTAAAAAATTTCAGAAAATCTAGAAAATTACGAAATGAAAAGTAAATAAAGAATTATTTTGAAATAACGATTTTTGAAGGTAAAAATGATATAATTACGAAAATATCCTTTATTTTGGAAAAACTGAAAAAAATTCAAAAAATCCAGAAAATTATGAAATGAAAAGTAAAAAAAGAATTATTTTAAAATACCAATTTTTGAAGCTAAAAATGCTAAAATTACAAAAATACCCTTTTTTTTGGAAAGGTGAAAAAAAATCCAGAAAATTATAAAATAAAAACTAAAAAAATAAGTATTCGAAAATAATGATTTTCAAAGCCAAAATTATGAAAATTTCAAACTGAAGGGTATTTTCATAATTTTGAAATGCTAAGTTTTTGTTATTTTTTGTATTTCTCACTATTTGTGGCTTTCTGGAAAAACGATGGAATTTCTATCTTCCATGCTGTCTTTTCCATTAACCATGAATTCTATTTAACGAAATTCCAGAGTTGATTTAACGGAAATCGTTCCGCATATCATATTTCCACCGTCATCTGGAAGAAGTGGAAAAGGCTCCGGTTGGAATGGAAAATTTCCACACCTAGCCCTTACTGTGCATCATATTTTCTGAAGGTTTTAAAAAATAATAATTTGCATTTACATAGGAGGTACCGCTTAGGTATTAATTGCATTAATGTCTTTTTGATGTTGTGTTACGCTTTACGCAAGTGCACAAATGTTTGCAAAATTGGATGTACACAATTGATGGTTGTAAAGTATGCGAGGAATTACTTAATTTTACCCTTGCCAAATTTTGGGGACGAAATTTCCTAAGGGTGGAAGAATGTAACACCCTACATTTTCAATTAAATAATAAAATTAAAATTTATATTTTTTTTAGAGTTTTGTCACGAAACTAGCGTCATTGCATTCGTGGCGTTTTTCTGATCAATTTAGACCTATGGTTTGCAGAAAACGGATTTAAAACGAAGAAGATATCTTTAAACGAAATTTTAGAACAAACATGAAAAAGAGGATATAAGAGGAACACAAATAAGAACAATAGGTAGCAATGTTTTTAACCTTGTGAACAAAAGCTAAGTTAGGTGAGCTGGTAAGGCATGCACTTCCCATTGTGGAGGTTAGGCGTTCGAGTCTTGCCAACGTCATGTTTTTAATTTTAGAGGGACGGCTAAAGAGATGCATGTTCTAAGAGATAAATATATGTATAAGAAAAATTATACATGTATATATAAGTGAATATATATGTACATTTATATGTGTATATATGTGTATGCAATATATATATATATATATATATATATATATATATGTATGTATGTATGAATGAATATGAAATCCAAAAGTAACCTGCAACCAATCAAATTAAGTAAGAAATAAGTGTTGGCATAATGCCGTTTGAATTTTGAAAAGAAATGAAGTGTGTAAATATATACACATAAATTCAAATTTGAAATTAAAGTGTAATTTAAGGGTGGAAAGTAATAAATGTGGAATGAATGAAAAATAGGTAAGAGAATAGTTGCATTTGAAATTTGAATATATATATATATATATATATATATATATATATTAAGAAGGAAGAAATTAATGAATTAATAGCGTTAATAATGACGTTTATTGCACAACCATTAACGAGCGAAGATTTGATGAGTTATACATGCATATATGTGCGTAAGTTTAAAATTGAAATGTTAAATATACATTATAAGTGAAAGAAATAATTTACACAACAATATTTGGCAACAAAAGGAATGTTACAAGCAACGTTAGACAAAATTTAATTTTGGAAAAATTAACGTTAATGTCCCAGATCATGGATCGACCCAAACCATATGTGGGTCGACCCATGGGTTGACCCACCGAGGGTCCAGGTTGACCCATCTTCGAGCCAGCTGACGTTATATTCTCGACTTGTACGATTCAGATTATATTATATTTAATCCGACGGACCTAAATCTTTTGTGCACCTATAAATAGACTAAAAGGGACTAGCCTCCAACTCATATTTTCTAATACGACGCCAAGACTCTTCCATTTTATTTCTTCTCCGAATCTTTCAGAAATAAGAATATTAGTTTTAGGAATTCTGATTCAAGATTTTAAGAAAAGAATATAGATCTATGATATACGTGTTTAGATTTCTTGTCTACATAAGGTAAATTCTGTGAATCTGAAATATTAGAATTTCTTTCTTTCTTTTAGCATCAGATTTGTAAATCTGTTGTCATTTCAATATTAGATTCAATTAGGAAAGCGTATAGCAGATCTGAATCAAATTCAAGAATTGGAAAGCAGTTAGGTGAGTGGATTTAAACTATACCTTTTGGTAATGCTATATTTATTGTTTAAATTCCTCGTAATTCTTAACATAATGAATAACTGAAATTGTGGTAATTGTATATAACCCATTCCCTAAGTATGTTAAGAATGTTACTGTTGTACGAATGTGTTCCATTAACTTTCAATTTGGGTTTGAGAATTACTATAGTATTAAAATTGTAAATCTGACAATTATTATGCATGTATAATATATTCTTAAGACTGTAATTCCATGTTACTTTGGGTATGTTGTAAATAGAAGTACATTAAATTGTGGGAATAATGGAATAAGAATTAACAAGCCTAATTTATTACAAAAACTTACTGTGGTTAAATTGAAATTATGAATGGTGTATGAAAACAGGAAAAAATATAACTCAGAAAGAAAAAGAAAATTAGTAGTGGACTGAGTTAATTGGGGGAGGAAAAGGGATACATATCCATATTTACCATTACAGTAAATTACAGAGGACGTAGTTGCAAGAAAAAGAAATGTAATAAGGATTAGTGTGAAATAGAGTTTTTGTCGTATTGCACACTAATCATATATATATATATATATATATATATATATATATATACACACACACACATGATGTAATAAAAAGAAATAGCTTGCAACCACGAATCTTAATTTATATATATTATAGAAAGGGAAAAAAATTGATAAGGACAAAAAATATAAATTATTTATCCAAAAGGACAGGTCTTTAAAAAATTTATGTGAAGGACAAAAGCCCAGTCCAGTAACACAATTCAATCAAAAAACACATCCGTCCGTTCTCTCAAAAAACTCTCTGCATTCCGTTTTACTTCACAAAATTGATCGTTCGTACTTTCAAAATTTCATACAAAAATGTCATCCGAAAACCCTACGAATTTGATTGTTGAAGAAGAGCAAACTAAATCGCCAGACATTCAATCTAAATCGGCACAAGTTGATTCGGCGGAAAATCAACCCGAAATACCTATTGATCAAGTTCAGACGGAAGCTGAAACCCTAGAAATAGGAAAAAATCAAGCCGATTTGAATCAAGCCGATTTGAATCGTACCAAAACCATGGAAATCCCAACTAATCAAGCCGCTGGAACCCTAGAAATCGACGAGCCAGAAGGAGAGGCCAGTCTGAGTACGGAAGGGCAAAAGTCGATGACTAACCCTACAGAAACAGAAAAAGATGACGAAACCCTAGCACAAATGCAACAAAAAGTAGTTCAACAAAGAGAGAGAAGAAGCAAAAAAAGAAATGATAGAGAAAGTGCTATGAAAGATCAGAGAACTACTAGAAAGAAGATTGAAGAGGCTAAAAGCGGAGAAGAAAACTCAGTATAAATATATTAAAAACTCTGATATCAGTTTTTTTGAGTGCTAATTAAATTTATTTGTTCAGTAGCATAGTATCAGTTTTATTAGGATGGTAGTATCTGTTTTTGTTTTTCTTAACTAAAATTTAATTAGGATGGTAGTATCAGTTTTATAAGGATAGTAGTATCGGTTTCATTCTGAAGTGTCTTGTGGTATTAAAACTTATAGTTAGCATGTTGTTTTAGAAATGATACCACAAATTTTTAAAACTATGATACCAGAATGCTTTGGAAATTGCTAGATTACCTTCAGTATCAAACTGATACTACGTAATTTGGAAAACTGATACCATAATCATAAAAATAAGAATTGTAGTATCATAACTGGGAACAATTAACTAGTGAGCTTTAATGTTGTAGTATAAAAACTGATACCTGGTATCTGTTATGGAATCACACTAGTATCAGTTATGTTAATAAAAATTGGTTTATGTGTATGTGGTATCAGTTCTTCCAGTTAACTGGTATCAGTTTTGAAATTTAGATTAATGGTTCAATTTTTGAAAGCATTTGTTATCAGTTTTGAATCCAATATGGTATCAGTATTATTACTGAAATTTTATTTACATGAATATAGTGTCATTTTGTTATCTAAATAGTAATTTATTAGTTTTCAATAATGTTTCTATTTTACATTAGGACGATGATTTTGCTAATCCTCGGCCACGAGAACCAAAAGATAAAACAACCGCAAAAGCCGAAAAAGATAAAACTGAATCTGCGTATAGATGTGGGCTACAACCTTCTTATAAAATCATAAAGCTTGTGAAGGAGAAAAAAGCATTAAGCAAAAAACAACTAGAACTATTGAAAAGATCACCATTCTTCAACCTTTTCAATGTTTTCTATGAAGGAAAAATAAGTTTGAAGGAATGTAAGAAATATACGGAAAATTTGGATGCGATTTATAAGTGTTATTCAGCGGAAGAAGGAGCTTTTATCTTTGGCAAAGAAAAAATGACAGTAACGGCCAAAGATATTAGCTTACTTATTGGGTTGCCAATGCTTGGAAATAATATAGAGCCTCCCAAAATGATGACTAGCAAAACAATTCCATTAGCTTGTAAAAGTTACGCTTTACGGAATTTTGGATCATCGACATATATCACAAGACCTGTGATTGAAGATAGAATAAAGAAAATAATAGATAAAGAGAAGGAGTACAAGATGGAAGACTTACCTACTCTTCTCATCATGGACATTGTAGTTACTTTTTTCTTCCCAAATAATCAACAAAAATTGAGATGGGGACTTCTGCAGTACTTGTGTGATATGGAGAAAATGAAAACAGTTTCTTGGCCATTGACCATTGAAAAGAATTTCCATAAATTTGTTAAAAGTTTCATTCATAATCCAAGGAATATGTCTGGATGTGCAATGCTTCCGTTGGTAATTTATTTGATTTTTTCTAACATTTGTGAATTTGGCACAACTTTTATTAACTTTTTTTTTTTAACAAAGTATTGCATATGTGAGAAAATGAAGATAATAAAGCCACGATGCTCAGTTAGCGAGAAATACCCAAGATTTGCTAGATGGGATCTACGAGGCTTGAAGGAATATGTTACCGAAAAGTTCCTGAATGACATCAATGAAGGAGAGGTATATGTTTTTTAATTTCAGTTGTATCAGTTTTAGGATTATGGTAGTATTATTTCTTATGATTTCGTGTATAAATAAAATTTTCAGGTCTTTATGTAGTATCAGTTTTACTGGACTGGTAGTATCAGTTTTAGTTAAAATTTAATTTTGCATTTTCTTGGTATCAGTTATAGGAGACTGGAGTATCAGTATTTTTAGTCCTGCTTAAAAATTATTTTTCCCAGTATATTGATATCAGTTTTATTAGCCTGGTGGTATCAGTTTTTTTGGGTGCTAGCCTGGTGGTATCAATTTTACTAGCCTAGTGTTATCAATTTTCCCAGTATATTTATTTGTCCAGTAGCATAGTATCAGTTTTATTAGGATGGTAGTATCTGTTTTTCTTTTTGTTAACTGAAATTTAATTTTTCACATTCACGGTTTCATTCTAAAGTGTCGACTGGTATTAGAACTTTAACATTTTTATTATCAAAACTGATGTTATCAAAACAAATTTATTTTTTTAGGTTCATGAAATTTCAGACATGCAGCCACATGAATTGAAAAAATTGGAAACAGCAGATGAAATTTCTTCTAAATCAAAGAGATCAGAAGAACGCCCAGCATCAAAAAAAAGAAAATGTCGAGAACAGCAAACACAAATGGATTCTTTTGAGGACAATGTGAGTATGAGAGTGTTGAAAATTCATATTGACAAAATTGAAGCTGAAAACAAGAAACTGAAAAAAGATTTGACAAATGAAAGATTTTTGAGAAGAGAAGCAGAAAAAAAGGTTGTTAGTTTGGAACAACAGTTGCAAGGAACAATTAAAGTTCAAACGGAACTTCCGAAATTCGATTCAGAAAAGACTAAAAGTGATTCAAATTCTCAACATAATGATGAAGGAGGAAAAAGCGACAATGAGAATGTTGACAATGACAATGAGAATGTTGAGAATGAAAATGAAAATTTTGAAACTGCAGAAAAAACAAATCCAGATGAACAAAGCTCAAAAATCAGAAAAAATGTATCGGTTGAAGTCAATCCACCCAACTTCGACTTTGGTATCACACAAATAATTAAGGAAATACAAGAAGAAAGAAAATCGGCCGAGCAACAAGAAAAAAAAATGCCATCAAAAGACGATCCGCCATCATATGTAAACAGAATAAAAAAGAGAGAAAGGAAGAAGACTAGAAGAGATTCATTTGACTATCCTACAATTTCAAAAAAAAAAAGGAAAAAAAACAAGTATTGAAGCAGGAAAAAACAGGGAAGATCAACCTAGAGAAGAATCAGAAAAAGGAAAAAACGAAGAGCAGCAGCATGAAGAAAAACAAAGTGAGAAAACAGAGAAAAATGTAGAGCAAGAACCAATTAGAGTTGAAAAGCCACTAGCTATTGTGGAAGCATCATGGGCAGAATTGAATTTGTCGCATTGCGACAGTGTTAAATATCTGAATAAAAAACAAGCAGCCTTGGTTAAAGAAAAATTCTCTGTTGCAAAAGCAAGAAATTTGTAAGTACACCTTTTTTCTATCTATATTACTAGAGATTCGTTCAAAACTTAACTATAATTTTCATTTCTACATAACAGGGATGTTATGATAAATGATGACACAATTTTAGGTGGTTGCGTCATAACGAAACGTATGCTTGTTAATGTTCTGGAAGGGACCTTCACGGACGGACAGGTACCATATATATGCTTGTTAGTATCTATTTTCAATGCCTGCTAGTATCATTTTTTTTTTTGAGTTATTGTAAATTTTATTTTTGCAGTTTCTTGGTATCTGTTTTAATAGCCTGTTAGTATCAGTTTTTTTAATTTCTGGTAAAAATTTATTTGTAGTAAATTTTAACTAGTGAGCATCTCTGTTTTTGATACTGATCTACTTGTACATGCATTGTGTGCATGTTTGATTGTGCACGTGTTTAAGTTGAAATGATGGACATTTATGTGTACACTCACAGACATAAATCTGAACTTGTCATGTCTGTGCGTTGTTGCACCTGTGTCAGATTGTGATGCTTTACCACCCTGTTTTCAATATTGCATACTCTTGCTGCACTCTGGTTCACACTTTAACTAGACCTAGCTGTTTCGTTATGCAATTGAATTATAGGTGTCCATACTGTTGAATTGCTTGGTCCATCTTGTACTTTACATAAATTTTAACTAGACCTGTATCAGTTTTAACATATGAGATTTCATAGACTGGTAGTATCAGTTTTTTTGATTACTCGGTAAAAATTATTTTTCCAGTATCGTGGTATCAGATTTCATAGACTGGTAGTATCAGTCTTTCTGATTACGTGGTAAAAATTATTTTTCCAGTATCGTGGTATCAGATTTCATAGACTGGTAGTATCAGTCTTTCTGATTACGTGGTAAAAATTATTTTTCCAGTATCGTGGTATCAGATTTCATAGACTGGTAGTATCAGTTTTTTTGATTACATGGTAAAAATTATTTTTCCAGTATCGTGATTTCAGATTCATAGACTGGTAGTATCAGTTTGTTTTTATTTCTAGTTAAAAATTATTTTACCAGTATTTTGATATAAGTTTTCATAGCCTGATAGTATCATATTTATTTCGCAATATCATATGACTTCTTGTACACATATGTATGTATATTACAGATTATCGACTGGTTTACAAGGTATTGTGCTTTAACAGAAAACAATTATGCAATGCCGACGATGGGAATGGTAAGTAAAATTTCAGGTCACTTTTGTGCAATAATATTTCTTAAAATTAGTAAATAACAATAACAATATTTTTTATGAATAGAAAGCACTGGCTGACAAAATCGAATCACTTATAAAGGCAATAGCTGTTCCCATTTTAGAAAAGGCTGTGATAAACGAGATGACGGAGATTATTTACTTTCCATTGCATTGTGAAGATCACTGGACGCTAGTGACTTTATCATATGCAAATATGCAGTGGGCACATTTCGATTCCAATCGGCCTAGAAGATCAACCACGAACACTAATGGAAGTTTGAAAGCCGCACTAGCATTGGTACGAAGTCACTACTTGAATATGTTTGAAACTACTGTTGTAGTTATATCACTAACATATAACCTGCTTATGTTTTACAGAGAGCTGTAGTTGAGGAATTACTGCCGCAGTTATGGCAAAAACATAATGTTACAAATAAGCAACTCAGCACATCCGAAATGCTTCAAGAAAAATGCGCACAACAAGGCTGTAACACGTAATTCTTTACCATATATTAATTTTAATACTCAGCATGAATGAGTATTTATACAACTAACATCATGATTTCCTTTGTACAGGCTTGACTGTGCGATATATGTTATGGTTTTTATAATATCAATGAACAAAACAGCTATTCCTCTAACGGTTGCTCCGAAGAACATGTTGAAATGTAGAGCGCAGCTAGTGTATGAAATTTTGGCAAGCAATGGTTATTGTTGGGATTTAGCAGACTTTATGTCTAATCTTTCTTAGGAGGAAAAATGATTGTAGTTGGTAGTCGAAATTGGTTGGTTGTTAGAAATGTATATATGATGATATTTGTTTCAAAACTACTTGTTTTTAGCTATTGTAATGGACGTCAAATGTTGCAAATGTTCAACATTTCTTGTGGGAATTTTTTTTTTTATATCATGATATTATATTAGTTTGAAATTGCTGCGATGTTACAAATGAGTTTTATGCTGTCAAAATGCATTGAATCACGTGTTGTGAACTGTTTTATGGTTGTATCTATGAAACTGATATCCCATTTTTTCCAAATTGACATGTATATGTAAAAAAAAAAAAAAACTGATACCAGATTTAACACAAAACTGATACCAAATTACTATAATTTTAACAAAACATGATAAAAGATGAAATAGCTCAAAACAGATACCCTACCGATGTTAAATATAAATATCCCAAACTGATACCAGCATGAATGAAAAACCGATACTAGAAAACTACTAACTGTACCATAACTTATACCACCACGTGATTTGTTATATGCTTAACCATGCACTTGGTCATGTGCTCGATCATGTGCTTGGTTATGTGTTCGGTTATGTGCTTGGTTATGGGAAAAGTCATGGGCTTGGTCATGTAATTTGTCGCGTTCTCGATCATATCCTCAGTCAAGTGCTCAATAATGTACCAGCTCAAGGGTTCGATCAAGTGTCCGATCATAGACTCAGTTATGGGCTCCGTTAAGGGCTTGGTTATGTTCAAAATCATGTGCTCATTCACATGCTTGGTCAACTGTCCAGTCATGAACTCGATTATGAGCTCGGTCATACCATATTAATGTATACATAGTTTCAGAAACAAATCTGATACCATGTTAATGTATATATAATTTAATACCATGTTAATGTATACATAAATTCAGAAAGAAATCTGATACTATATTATTAACGTGCTTCCAAAAGTAATACCTTGACTATGTTATTACAACATATAATAGCCCATGATTGAGAACAAAACCATACCTCATAGGAATTCTTAAACCAAGTACATACCTATCGCACATAAAATATGTCTTATAGAAAAAGCTAATCAAGTAACTATGGCTTTAAAATTCATATACCAACCTATTTTTATATCAAAAGGATGCCTTAATCATGTAAATAAGGTCACAGTCAAAAAATGATACCAGATTTCGTTCAAAACAGATACCAGGTAATTTGACAAAAATATACCATATTAACATAAACAAATCTCACTATCAAAACAGATATCAGTTAGCTTGAAAGTCTGATACCACATTGGTGTAAACATAATCACAGTACCAAAACTAATACCATTATGATTCAAAACTGATACCAGAAACAGTATATTACAACATTGAATGATACCAATATCATCACAGTACCAAAACTGATACCATTATGATTCAAAACTGATACCAGAAACAGTATATTACAACATTGAATGATACCAATATCATCACAGTACCAAAACTGATACCATTATGATTCAAAACTGATACCAGAAACAGTATATTACAACATTGAATGATACCAATATCATCACAGTACCAAAACTGATACCATTATGATTCAAAATTGATACCAGAAACAGTATATTACAACATTGATTGATACCAATATCATCACAGTACCAAAACTGATACCATTATGATTCAAAACTGATACCAGAAACAGTATATTACAACATTGATTGATACCAATATCATCACAGTACCAAAACTGATACCATTATGATTCAAAACTGATACCAGAAACAGTTAATTACAACATTGAATGATACCAATATCATCACAGTACCAAAACTGATACCATTATGATTCAAAACTGATACCGGAAACAGTATATTACAACATTGAATGATACCAATATCATCACAGTACCAAAACTGATACCATTATGATTCAAAACTGATACCAGAAACAGTATATTACAACATTGAATGATACCAATATCATCAATAATTGACATTTACAAAACAAGCAACATAAAATAGACACAGAACAAACAAACATATATACATATACATATATACATATATATATATATACATATATATATACATATATATATATATACATATATATATATACATATATATATATATATACATATATATATATATATAAAAGCATCAACTAAAACATGCTAGTAAACGAAAAATTCAATGAATACTCACAACTAATCTCAAATTTATTACATTTCCAAATTTGAATGCATAAAGTGAAGGGAAAAACTATAAAATCTGTAATACAATTGTAAGAAAATATCAATTCTTCAATACATATATATATATATATATATACATATATATATATATATATATATATATATATATATATATATAAAAGCATCAACTAAAACATGCTAGTAAACGAAAAATTCAATGAATACTCACAACTAATCTCAAATTTATTACATTTCCAAATTTGAATGCATAAAGTGAAGGGAAAAACTATAAAATCTGTAATACAATTGTAAGAAAATATCAATTCTTCAAAGCTTGGCAGTTGCGCTTGTTGTGGCCATATTGCTTACACATACCACACTGATTTTGTTTATTCTGAAAAAATGCGAATCCACCTTTTCGTTTGGTAGAAGGTCTACCAGCACCACGTTTGTCTTTAGGAGGCTTAATGAAATCTTCATTGCAAGGATCAACAATGGGCTTATCATAGTTCGGAATTGGATTCACTGGATTAGCATAAGAAGATCGATAAGCATCTACGGTGAAATAGTGTTCAACAAAATCGTATACCCGAAGTTTAGATTTAGTAATGTTCTTGATAGCATGAGCACAAGGAAATCCGGTAACTTTCCATTGATTGCAAGTACAACTTCGATTTTGAAGATCAACATGATGCGAAGATGGAGACTTGACTTCAAATATGAATTCCGAAGATTTATAAACAACCCAACCAAACCCTTCATCAATCAACCCTTTTAACCTATGCTCCATAGATGGACAAAGAATGGTAGTCCAAAAATGACACTCCTCTCTCCTTTTAGCCATTTGTTCCATAATTTTAATCCTAATTCCATCTAAGCATGAAGTAATTGGCAACGCTCTTTCCTGTATAATCCAACTATTAAAACTTTCAGCTACATTTGAACTATACTCTCCATATCGTTTACCCTTAAAAAACAAATCAGTCCACTTATCAAACGGTTTATCCTTTAAAAAGTTCATAGCTGCAGTACCTTCAACATCCAAAAATTTAGAATATGCAGCTTCAAATTCATTTAAATTTGAAGCTCGAGAACACAACTTAAACAACTCAACAATCGAAACATTTGTATTCTTTGACTTAACAGCTGAAAGCAAGTTTTGTTCCATATGAAGATAACAAAAACTATGAAATGCGTTAGGGAAAACTTCACGAATACCCAAAACTAACCCTTGATGACGATCTGAAATAAAAACCAAATCACGAGTTTCTTCAAGCATTTTCTTCAAGTGCCTTAAAAACCATCTCCAATTATCCGCATTTTTAATGGAGACTACACCCATAGCTAAGGGGAAAAAGCCTGCAAATTAAATAACAGCCAAATAGACAATCAAATTACATGTAAAAAAAAACTGATACTATCAGGAACATAAAACTGATACCAGAAAACTGGAAATTAATTTGTTACAAGAATCATAAAAACAGATACTACCAGGATATGAAAACTGATATCAGGAAATTGGAAAAAATAATTATTAAGTAAAAATTTAAAAAACTGATACTGCCAGACACATAAAACTGACACCTGAAAACTGGAAAATTATTTTTTAACAAGACATCATAAAAACTGATACTATCATGATATGAAAAGTGATACCAAGTAACTACAAAAATAAACATTAACTAATACTTAAAGAAACTGATACTATCAGGCTTCTAAAAATGATATATAAAAACAATTTAAAATAAGACTTAACATAAGCGAATACTACATGTCACCTAACACCAATATGTAAGAAAATAAAAAAACTTGAACACATAAAACAAAACAAAAAATACCTTGATTACCATTCTTTGTAGTAGCTCCCATCAGTACACCTGGTCGTCCCTTTAAGTGAGTAGCGTCCAAAAAAATCATGGGTCGGCAGTACTCAAACCCACGTATACATGCAGAAAGAGCAATAAACACTCTCTCAAATTGGTTAGTACTGGCATTAACCTCTAAATCAACATAACTACCAGGGTTATGATGTTGTAGTGCCTCCAAATACCATCTCAAGTCATCATAAGACATAGCATCATTACCATACAATTCAGCCAAAGCAAGTTTTTTTGCAGAGTAAACAACCGGATAATTCAACTCAATATTATATTCTCTACGAAAATCATCTATGATATCCTTAGGCTTCTTGCTTGGATGATCACGAATTTCATCTATAATCAATAATTTAATAAACGAGCTAGAAATATTCGGATTGCTCAAATTTTTAAGTCCACCACCACAAGAATGCTCACTAACTAAATTCCGTATGAAAAACCTATTAAGTTGGGTGGAATCACAAGTAGCATGAACTTTAAATTGACATCCAGTAGACGAAAAAGAAGAGCAAACAACTGTTATCCTAGAAGAAGTATTCTTTAAAAAAATTAGTTCATATCCTGTCTGAATTTGATATGCCATCAATAATCCCCTAAAGTCAATAGCACTACCAAAACAGAACCCTTTAAAATCAGAAATGGAAAGATTAGATCCTCTCTTCATCATGTCTTTTAAGTAACTTTTTCCATGTACAACAATTGTAGAACACAAAGATGCATTAGACGAAACTTCAGATGCAGTTGAATGAGAACTTGTATCAATATTTTGGAGATGACAATCCTTCCGCTTAATAGTGAAAGAAAAGAAAGCACTCTTTTTATATAGTTGAAAGCAGATTGCACTTTGAAGATCGGAATTAGTATCAACAAATGTTAATTTGTTCTCAAGCAAATAGCTAATCTCGATTGAATCAGGAGTAAGTTGAGACCAATGATGGCATAATTCATTCTTCAAATCATATAATGAACTTTTAACGGTCAACCGAGTACTGAAGGTAAGATTGTTGAACAAAAACAAAACCAAAAGACTATCATCACCACTGAAAAAAAAAAGAAAAAAAGGAAGAAAAAAAAAGAAGTCAGCAAATTATTATATAACTGTTACAAATTTTGATTCAAAACTGATATGTATTGTTGTACACTTAACAACAGATAATAAACTGATACCATCAATGACATAAAACTGATACTGCATTGCTGTACACTTAACAACAGTGAACAAACTGATACCACAAATGACATAAAACTGATATTGTAATGCTGTACAATTAACAACAGAGAACAAACTGATACCACCAATGACATAAAACTGATACCCAGATATAAACATAATATTTATGAACATAACACCAATACAACATGCCTTAAGAGATTGCAATATAGAGCTACTACAACTTATAATATTTGACAGAATAAAACTGATAGCATATCCATTAACCACATAGCATAACACAATACAAATACCGTAATCTACATGAAAACAACCAAAAAGTGAGGACAATTTGATACATCTATGAACACAATGTAAAGGAAAAAAAAATTGCTGAGAGTAAAACATATAACCTGCTGGTGCTGCTAATCAAATCCATTAATCAACCAATTCAAATCAATCCGAGAAAACCTGAAGAGAATCGATCACATAAAAAAAATTAAAAACTGAAAAAGATCGCGCAAAGGAATTTCAGAACAGGGAAAGCAAAAAATAATCGCTCAAAAGAAAATCGCACGTAACAAATAGCCCAATCGCGCACAGGAAAATTATAATCGCTCAAAAGAAAATCGCACCTAACAAACAGCCCAATCGCGCACAGGAAAATTGATTTTGCAAAGGTGCCTGAGTAATCGCGTCTGAAAATCTGAATTGGAGAAGACGCGCACAGAATTTTCAAACGCAAATTTGCAAATCGATTTTCTCTTGAGAAGATGCGAAATTAGGGTAACGAGAATGTTTCTTAAAGAGGTAATTGCGCGCGCTAGATATGCGAGAAAATCTTATATATTGTCCTGGAGAAAAATAAATAAATGGACTGTCCTTATGAACAAAAAGCCCAATATTTTTGTCCTTCACAATATTTTCCTGTTATAGAAATAGATTTTTATACATTTCCACCAACCAAATTAATGAAGTGTGCGAAATATTTTCTGTATAATAAAAACGTACAAGACGGTAAATAAAGAAATGTTACAACAGTAAAGGTTTGCTTAAACAACAAGGAACCATTAGAAAATATGATTAACAGGGAATATAACCTATTATAATTAATTATGTAAATGGGAATGAAATATAATTGGTAGACTTGTCCTAGTGGAATTATAACATAGGTTATAACTACCGATGAAAAGGGAACTTATTATTAGACCTTAATTAAGGGAACTAAGTTAATAAGTAAATCCATAGCAATGACCGTGGTAACAATATAACATGGATTATAATAAGAGATAAGATGGGAACTTATTATTAAACCTTACTTAAGGGAACTAAGTTAATAAATAAGCCCACAGTAACATTTGTGGTAATGGTATAACATGAATTTATAGATAACATGAAAAATTAAAAGAAAGAAGAGGATTATTATTAGTAAACTTATGAATGGGAAAATATTAAGTTTAATGAATGTAATAATAAGTCGCTCATAGATTGGGTCCGTTCTGGCAGCATGGGGCTGATTGGGGAAACTAAGTGGCCAAATGTAAGCTAATAAGCCAGTAACTTGAATGGAAAATGAATGTGCAAATAATCTAGTTAATTGGCAATGTGATAAGTTAAAGCCAGCGCATGATTAAAAGACTCGGCGTAAGATCTAATAACGCTTTGTGCTTGGACCAGTCCATACGTATGGAGATGAAGAACGCAATGTGGTATATCATCGTAGTGCTTGGAGACACGTGAGGAGCACGTCCAACTGATTATTTTGTGTGACTCGAGGAAAGCACATGATTCTACAGGACGTGGTAGGGTACTCTGAGATGGCCCTCCAAGGAATAACTGGATGAAGTCATCACTCGAAGATAGGTTTGTTGCAAAATCTAGAGTATACCTTGATTGCAACTATGGTGTGGCAGTCAGAAGGCTATGATAGATGGCGTTGGATGATTCTACAGTTTGCCTTGCTCTGGGACGAGGTGGCCAGGATCAAACTAAGAATATTAATCGTCAGTTAGTAGGATGCGAAATGACTAGGAGGTAAACCAACAGACCAACGATCTTTCACTATCGAGACGTTAGTTGAGGGACATGCCAAATTGGATGCTAGATTGGTTATTAGGGGCACATTAGTAACTCTCGATGTAGTCTTCATTAGTTGAGGGAGGAGCCAGGGTGGGTCCATAGCCATCGTGAAAAGAGACAGACCATATGTGGATATCTGTATTATAGGCCTAACGAAGCTGTCCTTCAAAGATATCGAAAGCTCCCGACCGAGTTCTGTGCATTAGATGCAACCCTATTATGGGGCTCTAGTAACATTCAGGTGAGGGTCTAGATACATGCATTGGGTGGTGCATTGTAGACGGTAGGACATTACTCTGTGTTCAGACGTGATTCGACCGAGGAGTTTGGATACAAAGATCCATACACTTACGTGGCACAACGATAATTGTTTTGTGCGATTACATGGCATAACAATATAAATCTCCATATGAGGGTTAGCGTAGGATGGAGGTTGTGCATACATTCGTGGTGTGACGACGAAGACCGTACGAGAAGGGTACTATTGGGAGTACATTGAGATGTTAGGTATAACTACATGTATTATATTAGGTTTAATCTACTGGGGAGTAGATGGATGCGATGTGTGTGTAGGGCATAGAGTGGCATTAACCAAAATAACGTAATAATTAAGGAATGTACCTGAATGGTATATGTAAGGTTATTTCAGAATGTATAATTTGTCCTTCCAACAGAATTTTTTTCTACCCTCTCCTCATAACATACTCGCATTTTAGATTTATGGTAGAGATTTGGTAGCCTTTGGACACTTTTTAAGAAGTGCCATTATTTCGGTAAGGCTGTATTTGATTATTATATTTTATTCATTCCACTGTGAGGTGTTTTATTGAGCTCTGATATATTTATTATCTCTGTCTTTAGTGAAGGATACCAGACAAGCCAACTCGAGTTTTGATAGATTGATATTTTTAAGAAAAATTCCATCTATCGAAATTCTGGTTATTATACATAAAGTAGAGAAATGAATAGAGGCTGGAAGTTGTGTACCACGAAACAGCTTAGTAAACTACTCAACATATATATTAATTTGATATGGAAGTGGGTTGCTAGACTACCCAATGCTAGAGTTTCCTTCATTCCCTTTTTCACCTATAAGATGAAAGTATAAAATAAGATAGGTATTATATCTAGAGGGTTAAGATATTATTAGTTTAAATTTTATCTGGAATACAATGGAATTTAAAATTGCATTCCTAGATGTATTTCCACTTATATCGAACCAAAAAGGACATAAAAAAGGTTAAGGATTCGATTGAAGACAACTTTGATTTGGGACGATGTTACGCTCATATTATACTTTGATGTATTGTATTACGTACATTGTTCTATGTTTATCAGATTTTGTTTGAATCCTGCTCTACTACCAAACTATGAATCCCCACTCTGAAATTTATATTGTCAAAGAAATTAAAGAGTGATGCCATCTGCAAATACGAAGAATAGGGATGGTTATGTGCAACCATAAGTAAATATTATATTAACATGTATCAAGTATCTCGATATAGTGCTTACTTTTTCTTTTCTTAAAGGATCAATATACTCAATTCTTACTTATTACAATTTTATGATGGCTAATGGATCAATCCGAAATAAGATAATATTTAAATAGTATAGTTCGCAGAATAGAAAACACTATGATATTTATACATATACACCACCATCGAATCCTATAATAATATGTACATATAACAGATTACACAACAAAATAACTAGAAGACTAGTCCAAATCATGCCTGAGCGTTCCAAAATTAATAAGCGGCCGAGGAAAAAACAAGGTGAGCAGGTGTCCACAAAGAAGCTAACCTAAAAAGACTCAGTATGACCTGAGCATATAAAACACACTAGTCAGTCTCATTTAAACAGTATCAGAAGATCATAACTAATGAATATAGCATTATAAGAGAAAAATCTTCTCTAATAGAAATAAAGTAGGTCCAACCTGATATAACACAAGATTCATGAGATAGAGTGCAAGTTGACATCATATAGAAGGGTTTCATGAATAAGATTAATATCAACATGTGAAAATTTTCTATTAACAACAAGTGCTGAGCATCTAAGCTAAGCGTGAGTATAAAATCTCTAAACTCTAAAACGACAAGACAAACACATCAAATTCTTATATATATACACATATACATACATACATATACATACATACATATACATATATATATATCATGTGAGAGTATATTCAACATTTAAGTGATCACAATATATAGAAACCTCAAGATAGCTCTTACCCATATAAGTCTTAAGATAGCTCTTAGCTCTAGGAAGAAATTCAGCAATCTCAAATTCTCAAATATTTTATCCAAAGTAGAAAAGAGAAATATAATCATTGTAAAGAGGATCCAAAGCAATAAATTGCATGTTCATAAAAATATGGCTCCATGAGCATTGCCTATACTATATATGTATCTAGTTGTGCGATATTATGACGCTCATCCGAGTGTAACTTGGCCCCAGCCAAGTGATATGTATACAGGACCCATCCATCATGGCTCTCCCTGAAAGCAATTACTGGCACAACACTTTAGGAATGTGCCATAGGCTTTCAAATAGTAATTAGAAAAGTGTAAACAATTCGTCCCATATTACAAGTTTCACTAGTTGATTCACTACAAGTTAGCCTACTTCACACTGAGAAATAGAAATAGCTTCAAACATGGAGTCAGGAATTAAACAATATAATACTCCAGTGTGTCCCATACTACACAGTTTATGACATCGTTTGAATCGTAACTTCATATTATCGAAGGGTGCAAAATTATGTGGTTTTATATGTAGAAAATACTTTATTTGTGTAAAATGAGTTTATAAAATGTTTTTGAAATCATTTGAATTGTTTCCTTTTGAAAATCTATCCTTATCGGAAAATATTGTATATAATATAACCTTAAGATAATTTCATTATAAATATAAAAACATCGAAAATCATTCATCTTGAAGATATATATATATATATATATATATATATATATATTCCTCAATGCAACCATTTGTAAAACGAGCACAATGTCGGAAATCTCATGAAACCATCAACAAAAATTACATGAAACAATGCTGATTAGATATGTGAATTATTATAATGTTGGATTTTTCATTTTCGGATTAAGCCTAAGAAAACATAACTTTAAATCATGTTAGAATTCATTAAAATTAGCTAGCAAACTTACTCAAAAAATAGGTAGAAAACAAGTTCAAACACGAGTCCCTACAGGCAATGTAGTTTGCGTCCAAAGCACTATAGGGGTTAACCCTCATAATGCATGGGTCTAGGTCTACCCTTATTCTTTGTAGGTCGACCCTGAGAATGCTTGGGTCGACCTGTGTGGCGGACTTTCACCCATGCCCAATTTCATCACTGATTGAAACCTTGACAATGAATTTCGCTACGAACCAAAGGTAGAAATGACCTGAAAATTGACATGCACAAAGGCCAGAAACAATACAGACATTCAAAAGAAGTTTTGACAAGAATTGAGGAAGTTATAGCAACACAAAGTTGGATATAGAGCAATTTTCAGCTATAAAAGTAAAAATCCAATTTATGTATGTAGAGAAATGTATACACACTGTATCAAGTACAAATGAGCATAAACAACTGATAAACCTAACGGCATAAGTTTTACTCACCTATTTGGTGTTTTTCCAGTAATTTATAGTAGTGAATGTAACGACCCGCATTCTACGCATCATAGGATCATAGAATATTTATTTCTGTCACATACGAAGTCGTATGGTCATGTAACTTTGGGAGACGACTATTGGGGTCATTTCCCATGTTCATGATTTTTCCCGATTTTTAAATGACCATTTTACCCCTAGTTGGCACTGTTTTGGCCATAACTTTTGACTGGAAAGGAATTTTGACCTGAAACCACTTCCATTGACTCCGGATGATGGTTTCTCTTTCCGTAGAGTGATCACATTAGTCAAACGGACTCACTGTTTGGGAGATATGGCTGAAACAAGTTTCAGATGGTGAAAAACAGCTTAATTGGGCTTAACCGGGTGATTAGCAGCTAGGCCCAGAGGGGAATTTCGGGTTTAGAGGTATAG
Source organism: Allium sativum (assembly GCA_030737875.1). NCBI lineage: Eukaryota > Viridiplantae > Streptophyta > Magnoliopsida > Asparagales > Amaryllidaceae > Allium > Allium sativum. Next base: position 747,897,551 of record CM060920.1, on the reverse strand, counting down.
GAGGACTGATTAGGTTTAGATTATCACTTTCATTTCAGTTTTGAGCCGCCACAAACCTTCTTGAGACCTTAGTAATGGCTTCCATCCTCTAAAACCTCTCCAAAACACATTTTTAGTGAAGATTAAGCCTAAACTATATCAAAGCAAGGCCAAATAGCAACAAAGCAAGGTTGGAGCTGCTGCTATACACAGGAATTCGACCCAAACAGAGAGTATTTCAGATTTGGTGTTTCATTTGTGGCCAAGGTGAGTGATTAGCTTGCTTTTACACTAATTACGGTTAATTAGGGGTAATTAGTGAAGATTGGTGAATTTATACGTAAATAAATTCTAGAAAAATTCCTAAAATTCTAAAATAATGTTTTAAGGCTCTGTTAGAAATTTGGGTTAATTTCGATGTGTTTTGCTAATCGTATGCTTAAAACATGATTAAGAGGGATTATAGGAAAATGTGAGGTTTTAACCACTTTTGATCCATTTTGGTTCATTTGAATTGTTGTTAGCTGTTTGTGGTTGTTCTTACATGTTGCTATGACTCTATGGTATGTTTTATGATTGATTAGAATAGTTAGATTGGTCGAAAATGCCGTCGAATGGCGTAGAAAGCTCGCTGGAAAGTTGTAGAAGTGTGCAGGTTCCGAACCGGTTCGGATCGGAGAAAGGGGTCGGATCGGATTTGTGAGCTGACCCAGGGAATTCGAACTGGATTGGAACTTGTCACTGGAGGAGGCTTGGCGAGAAGGAAGGCCGTTTACTTGGAGTTGGAGTGGACAAGGGGATCGGATCGGAAGAATAATTGGAGGCCAGATCGGATCGACTTGGAGATGCAGGGCTCGGATCGGAAGTAAACATTTGGGAGAACTAGCAAGAGGGAAGGCCACGCGGATCAGATGGCAAGGAGGGATCGGATCGGAATACGTGAAGAAATAAGGGAGTGGATCGGAGCACTGGAAGGAAGGACACCCGACCCGACCCGGAGGAGGACACCGACCCGACCTGAAGTGGAATACCCGACCCGAACCGAATGGAAAGATGACAAGGAAGGAGGACCGAACCGAACCGACGAGGGTAATGACCACCGAACCGAACCGAACCGTATTCTAGGGCTGCTACTGCACGACAACTCTTCTGAAGACCCACTCCAATTCGATCAAAACCCGAGATGCAAAGGAATTCCAAATGAGGAGCTTTGACTCAGGATCCAGCTGGGAACCAATGAGTGGGCTTCATGATTGGGCTTTGCTGCGGGACGCGTGCCAAGGGGTTATCGACGTCTATAGCTTTGGACCACTATGGTAGGAGGTACGAAGCCGGATTCAGGGCCATTATGGCATCGGTAGAACCAAGGGCTACAACCAATGAAGTGGGTCATTGAAATGTTTGGTCATGACTCTATATGTTTAGCTTGGTCATAGCAGGGTTTCTACAAGTCGGGATTCGTCGTTACCTCAATTTTGTCTAGTGTTCCAAAGTGGTAGATGTCGTATGCTTTACGCACTGAGTGAGAGATGTGAGGATGGTTGCTATGGATGGTTTGTTTGCTATCATTATGACATACACGCCCCACCCCCGTATTCTTTACACTATTCATTATGGCACCTTGGAGTATTGTACGGTATGTGGTACTAACTCTTTGGTTGCAGGTCCAGGTTCAGGTATGGTTTAGTATACCTGTTATCATTCTGTTTAGATGCTTATCGCTCACACCAGGCTTTATGTCTGACCCGGAGATTTATGTCTCTTCTTATTACTCTGGGTGCTCACACGAGCAGACTAGAGACAGGTTAGCTGGTGATGCACGGGTAGATGATCCGGAGACGAGCAGGAGGCTTCCACGTAATATATATAGTATTCTCCCTGTGTTGTTGAAGATCACTGCTTGGGCATTGGTGGTGCACCTTCTACTTCAGTTTTCTTTTGTTAGAGACAGTAAATTTGGAAAGTTGTAATAAGGTGTATTTGGATTTCTGCTGCTCTGATGTTGACATTGATTATTAGTTATCAGCTTATGCACTGTCTCGCCTGTTTTTTGTCAAGTAAGTTATTATTATATTTTATCCCACGCGCTGTGAGACATTCTACAGGTTCCTCGTTTAGTTCATTCCCTTCTTTCCTTTCTTTGACGACCGTCCCGTGCTAGTCGGGCATGTGTATAGCGCACCTTCGGAGGAAATGCAGGCTGGTGCGGGGCGGGCCGTCACACTTGGTATCAGAGCTCTAGGTTGCGTAGTTAACCTAGGGAAGTTATCAGGGAGAGATAATATACGTATACGAGAGAGCGTATTTGTGATTACTTTGGTTTTTAAAAGCTATATATATATATACTATTACTATTATAAGGATGAAGTCGTACTGCACTAGCACCACTATGGAGTCGTTAATCGTTTCCTTTTTCAGATTGACGATGAGCCGATATACTAGAGGTGCTGGTAGGGGAGCCAATAATGGGAATGCTGCTGACATGAGGACGATGTTTACTGACCTCATGAGAGAGATGCTTAGAGATGTGCAGAGGGCAGCTCCCAATGGTGGAAATGGTGGTGGTCCAATAGTGCTGGCGCCAAGAGTCGACTTCGCCAAGCTGAATAAGGATTATACTAGTCTTGGTGGGAAGCCGTTCCACGGAACGGAGTCGGCCACGGATGTTCAGGATTGGTTGGATAGTTGCGAACGTATCTTCGAGGATTTGGGTATCGAGGATGCAATGAAGAAAAGCTAGCATCCCGTCAGCTGCAAGGGCGGGCAATGAATTGGTGGAATGCTATAAAGGCAGCTACTCCCGAAGATCAGATTACTTGGGAGCAGTTTAAGGCTCGCTTTAGCGAGAAGTTCATTCCGGCTGCTCAGAAGTCAGTGTTGTTTAAGAAATTCTTGGAGCTCAAGCAGAATGGTAGAGCTGTCTCGGAGTACATTGCTGAATTCGACACTTTGTTGAAGTATGGGTTATCTCTTATTGATACTGCCGAGAAGAAGAATGAGAAATTCATAACTGGTTTGGATCAGTACTTAGGGGAAAAGCTTATTAACCACATCGATGAGACGTTTGAGTCGATTGTGGGGAAAGCATTAAGATCTGAAAGTCTCTACCCTAAGTCGAAGACTGAGGTTGCATCTGCAGATGAGCCAAAGCCACAAGCAAGTGGTGGAGGTAAGGGTGGTTCCCAGAATAAGAGAAAGCAGAACCAAGCTAAGGATGGCCAGAAGAAAAAGAATAAGCAAGATGTTGAGTGCTTCAGCTGTGGTAAGAAGGGCCATTATGCTAGTAATTGTCGGGCCAAGCCAGCGGATAGGAAGTGCTTCAACTGTGGCCAAATGGGACATCACAAGGACAAGTGCCCACAGCCCCCTAAGGAAAAGCAAATGGTGAAAGCCTACGCTCTTAATGCTATTCCTTCTTCGTCGAATGCCCCAACAGCGGCGGAGAAGGGAAAGAATGTCGTCATTCAAGGTATGCTTTCTGTTTACGATGTTCCTGTTAGAGTTTTGTTTGATACCGGAGCTTCCAGTTCTTTCATATCTAGTGACCTGGTAGATAGGTTGGGATTGGAGCCCGAGTTTGTCGATAGACCTTTAGTAGTGACGAACCCGATTGGTGGTTCGACTAGCCTTAGCATGATTTGTCGTAATGTGGTCTTATCGAGTCATGGATGCATGTTTGTTTGTGATTGCTTTGTTTTGGGCTTTACTAGGTTTGGCATTATTTTGGGAGTAGATTGGCTCCAAAGATACGGGGTGGTGGTAGACTGTGAGGGCTTGTTGGTGACAGCTAGAGCGGATGATGGGCGGAGGATACTGTTTGGTGGTCTACCCAGTAAGGGGGTATTGACTAGTTTTCTAAACTCCCTCGACATTCCGCATAGTGAGTTGTCAGGTTTGCCCGTAGTTGGCCAGTATCCGGATGTTTTCGAAGAAGTGACCGGACTTCCACCACACCGAGAGATTGAGTTTCGTATTGATTTGGTAAAGGATGCCAGGCCTATAGTGATGCCACTTCGTCGTATGGCACCAAGAGAGCAGCGAGAGCTCGAGGTGCAAGTCAGCGATCTTTTGAAGAAGGGATTTATCAGAAGGAGTGTTTCTGAATGGGGAGCACCAGTTGTGTTTGCTACCAAGGCGGATGGTTCCCTTCGTTTGTGTATAGACTACCGCGAGTTGAATAAAGTGACGAGGAAGAACAAGTATCCTCTACCGCGGATAGATGATTTATTCGATCAGTTGAGTGGCACGAGAGTATTTTCTCAGTTGGATCTCGCGACAGGTTTTCATCAGCTTAGAGTGGAAGCTGAAAGTATAGCTAGAACGACATTTCGAACGCCGTCTGGATTTTATGAGTGGTTGGTCATGCCATTCGGGCTGACCAATGCCCCAGCATATTTTGTGGATCTTATGAATAGGGTATTCAGAGATCAGTTGAATAAGTTTGTCCTTGTGTTCGTTGATGATATTTTGGTCTATTCGAGGACAGAGGAAGAACACAAGGAACATTTAAGAGTAGTGATGGAGGTGTTGAGAAAACACCAATTGAAAGCAAAGTTTTCTAAGTGTCACTTCTGGAAGAGGGAAGTGAGGTTCTTGGGCCATGTTGTATCAGAGAATGGTATTGCCGTGGACCCGGCAAAGGTGGCTACGGTACAGGATTGGCCTACGCCCAAGAATGCAACAGATGTAAGAAGTTTCTTGGGATTAGCGGGATATTATCGTAAGTTTATCCAAGGTTTCTCCAAGATAGCAGCACCATTGACCCAGTTGACCAAGAAGAATCAAGCTTTTGTCTGGGATGAAAGGTGCGAGAATGCATTCAAAAGTCTAAAGGACAAGTTGACAAGCGCACCAGTGTTAGTCATTCCTAAGGGGGATGAAGAGATGACGGTATACACGGATGCCTGTGGTACCGGACTGGGTGCTGTATTGATGCAAGGCGGTAGGGTTGTAGCTTACGCAAGTCGGCAATTGAAACCGCACGAGAGAAGATACCCTACCCATGATTTAGAATTGGCAGCAATCGTGCTCGCGTTAAAGATGTGGAGACACTATCTCTTGGGAGAAAGATTTGAGCTGTTTACAGATCATAAGTCGTTAAAGTATCTCTTCTCTCAGAAAGATCTGAATCTCCGTCAGCAGAGATGGTTAGAGCTCTTAGCTTCCTATGATTTTGACATCGCATACACACCAGGAAAGGGCAATGCGGTGGCTGATGCATTGAGTAGAAGACATGCCAGCTTAGGGGCTATGTTCCTTGAATGGAAGCAACTGGAGTTTATCGCGGGGTTTGATTTCAGACCAAAGTGCGAATTGGATCCAGAAATGTTAGCAAGTTTGACGATCAGACCCACTTTGATTGAGCGGATCGGCTCTAGTTAGAGGGACGATCCTAACCTATTGGAAATCATTTCCAAGTTAGAGATGGGTATCGATGAGGAGATGAACAAGTATGGGCTTGATCGAGATAGATGGCTTAGAAAGAATGGAAAGCTTGTTGTACCCAATGTCAATGGATTGAGGGATGAAGTGCTTAGAGAATGTCATCACTCTAAGCTGACTATACACCCCGGTGGTAATAAGATGTATCGAGATATGAAGCAGACCTACTACTGGGAAGGGATGAAACGAGACGTTGGGAAGTTTATATCCAAATGCATGAATTGCCAGCTTGTTAAAGCAGAGCAAAAGAAGCCTAGTGGGTTGTTACAACCCTTAGAAATTCCCGAATGGAAATGGGAGCAAGTCTCGATGGATTTCATCGATGGTTTACCAAGGACTAGATCGGGATATGACAGCATTTGGGTAATTGTAGATCGACTGACTAAAAGTGCAAGGTTTATACCAGTCAAATCGACCAGAACGGCAGCTAAGTTAGCAGAATTGTATATGAAGTGGGTAGTGAGATTTCATGGAGTACCTAAAAGCATTGTGAGCGACCGAGACCCGTTGTTCACTAGTGGGTTTTGGAAGAGCTTACAAGAGGCTCTAGGGTCAGAGTTACATCTCAGTACCGCATATCATCCTCAGACCGACGGTCAGACGGAAAGGGTGAATCGTATTTTGGAAGATCTCTTGAGAGCGTGTATATTGGATTTTGGTGGATCATGGGATGACCATTTGCATCTAGTAGTGTTTGCATATAATAATAGCTACCAATCCAGTATCGGTATGGCTCCGTTTGAAGCTTTGTACGGAAGACCGTGTAACTCACCATCATGTTGGATAGAGACTGGCGAGAAGTTTATGCTTGGACCAGATGTGGTGAGGGAAACTTCAGATAAGATCAAGATCATTCAACAACGAATGAAGGCAGCCCAGGATAGGCAGAAAAGTTATGCTGATAAGAGAAGAAGAGACTTAAAATTCTCCGTTGGTGACTTGGTGTTTGTCAAGATCTCTCCGTTGAAGAGCGTAATACGATTTGGCAGGAGAGGCAAGTTGGCACCAAGATTCGTTGGCCCATTCCCTGTTCTTGAACTAGTTGGGAATTTGGCATATAGAATTGACTTACCAGAGAAAATGGCGGGAGTTCACAACGTATTTCATGTTTCCCAACTAAGGAAGTTCGTTCACAACTCAGATATGACTATTTCACCTGATCAGTTAAAGGACTTCGAAGTAGAACCCGAGGCGGTTGGGAACCGCAAGCCGGCCCGTATTGTCGAGCACGACATGAAGCAACTTCGAAGGAAGGCGGTGAAGCTAGTCAAGGTACAGTGGAGCGAGGACGAGAGTGATTGTACTTGGGAGACAGAGGAGGACATTAGGAAGACACACCCAAAACTCTTTGCCTGGTAAGATTTTGACTTCGATTTAGTTTTCCGCATGCTAGGATAGGCTTGTTTGCTTGTTTTGCATGTTTGATTGTTGTACGTGGCTGTTAGGCATGCGGGATCCTTTGTATGTTTTGGGTTAAGGAATTTCGGGGACGAAATTTCTTAAGGGGGGGAGAGTTTAGCGACCCGCATTCTACGTATCATAGGATCGTAGAATATTTATTTCTGTCACATACGAAGTCGTATGGTCATGTAACTTTGGGAGACGACTATTGGGGTCATTTCCCATGTTCATGATTTTTCCCGATTTTTAAATGACCATTTTACCCCTAGTTGGCACTGTTTTGGCCATAACTTTTGACTGGAAAGGAATTTTGACCTGAAACCACTTCCATTGACTCCGGATGATGGTTTCTCTTTCCGTAGAGTGATCACATTAGTCAAACGGACTCACTGTTTGGGAGATATGGCTGAAACAAGTTTCAGATGGTGAAAAACAGCTTAATTGGGCTTAACCGGGTGATTAGCAGCTAGGCCCAGAGGGGAATTTCGGGTTTAGAGGTATAGGAGGACTGATTAGGTTTAGATTATCACTTTCATTTCAGTTTTGAGCCGCCACAAACCTTCTTGAGACCTTAGTAATGGCTTCCATCCTCTAAAACCTCTCCAAAACACATTTTTAGTGAAGATTAAGCCTAAACTACATCAAAGCAAGGCCAAATAGCAACAAAGCAAGGTTGGAGCTGCTGCTATACATAGGAATTCGACCCAAACAGAGAGTATTTCAGATTTGGTGTTTCATTTGTGGCCAAGGTGAGTGATTAGCTTGCTTTTACACTAATTACGGTTAATTAGGGGTAATTAGTGAAGATTGGTGAATTTATACGTAAATAAATTCTAGAAAAATTCCTAAAATTCTAAAATAATGTTTTAAGGCTCTGTTAGAAATTTGGGTTAATTTCGATGTGTTTTGCTAATCGTATGCTTAAAACATGATTAAGAGGGATTATAGGAAAATGTGAGGTTTTAACCACTTTTGATCCATTTTGGTTCATTTGAATTGTTGTTAGCTGTTTGTGGTTGTTCTTACATGTTGCTATGACTCTATGGTATGTTTTATGATTGATTAGAATAGTTAGATTGGTCGAAAATGCCGTCGAATGGCGTAGAAAGCTCGCTGGAAAGTTGTAGAAGTGTGCAGGTTCCGAACCGGTTCGGATCGGAGAAAGGGGTCGGATTGGATTTGTGAACTGACCAAGGGAATTCGAAATGGATTGGAACTTGTCACTGGAGGAGGCTTGGCGAGAAGGAAGGCCGTTTACTTGGAGTTGGAGTGGACAAGGGGATCGGATCGGAAGAATAATTGGAGGCCAGATCGGATCGACTTGGAGATGCAGGGCTCGGATCGGAAGTAAACATTTGGGAGAACTAGCAAGAGGGAAGGCCACGCGGATCAGATGGCAAGGAGGGATCAGATCGGAATACGTGAAGAAATAAGGGAGTGGATCGGAGCGCTGGAAGGAAGGACACCCGACCCGACCCGGAGGAGGACACCGACCCGACCTGAAGTGGAATACCCGACCCGAACCGAATGGAAAGATGACAAGGAAGGAGGACCGAACCGAACCGACGAGGGTAATGACCACCGAAACGAACCGTACTCTAGGGCTGCTACAGCACGACAACTCTTCTGAAGACCCACTCCAACTCGATCAAAACCCGAGATGCAAAGGAAGTCCAAATGAGGAGCTTTGACTCAGGATCCAGCTGGGAACCAATGAGTGGGCTTCATGATTGGGCTTTGCTGCGGGACGCGTGCCAAGGGGTTATCGACGTCTATAGCTTTGGACCACTATGGTAGGAGGTACGAAGGCGGATTCAGGGCCATTATGGCATCGGTAGAACCAAGGTCTACAACCAATGAAGTGGGTCATTGAAATGTTTGGTCATGACTCTATATGTTTAGCTTGGTCATAGCAGGGTTTCTACAAGTCGGGATTCGTCGTTACCTCAATTTTGTCTAGTGTTCCAAAGTGGTAGATGTCGTATGCTTTACGCACTGAGTGAGAGATGTGAGGATGGTTGCTATGGATGGTTTGTTTGCTATCATTATGTCATACACGCCCCACCCCCGTATTCTTTACACTATTCATTATGGCACCTTGGAGTATTGTACGGTATGTGGTACTAACTCTTTGGTTGCAGGTCCAGGTTCAGGTATGGTTTAGTATACTTGTTATCATTCTGTTTGGATGCTTATCGCTCACACCAGGCTTTATGTCTGACCCAGAGTTTTACGTCTCTTCTTATTACTCTGGGTGCTCACACGAGCAGACTAGAGACATGTTAGCTGGTGATGCACGGGTAGATGATCCGGAGACGAGCAGGAGGCTTCCACGTAATATATATAGTATTCTCCCTGTGTTGTTGAAGATCACTGCTTGGGCATTGGTGGTGCACCTTCTACTTCAGTTTTCTTTTGTTAGAGACAGTAAATTTGGAAAGTTGTAATAAGCTGTATTTGGATTTCCGCTGCTCTGATGTTGACATTGATTATTAGTTATCAGCTTATGCACTGTCTCGCCTGTTTTATGTCAAGTATGTTATTATTATATTTTATCCCATGCGCTGTGAGACATTCTACAGGTTCCTCGTTTAGTTCATTCCCTTCTTTCCTTTCTTTGACGACCGTCCCGTGCTAGTCGGGCATGTGTATAGCGCACCTTCGGAGGAAATGCAGGCTGGTGCGGGGCGGGCCGTGACAGTGAATTTGAGCAAAGATTAAACATTAAGCTTGGTTAAGCTCTCGACAACTTAAAAACATGGTTACAACAACAAACAAAGAAGAATTCTCAACATACAATAAGTTAACTTTCAAACCGAGACAAAAATGGAATATTTTCAAGGTTTGGCGAGATTACCTGGTTATAATTTGAGATTGCAATTAGTTTTAGCCTTTTGACTTGAATTGGAAGTGAGGGATTAAGCTTTGGAGGAGATTTCTATATTTTCCTTACAACCTTTCTTGTTTTAAGAAGAAAGGTTTTGAAAGAGGAGTACATACTGAAAACAGATTTCCATATATTTCTTCTGTTAACTACATTGGTTTGGGCATTTGTTAAGCTTAATTAGGCTACTAGTGTTAGATTTAAGCTAAGTGTGGAATTAAATGGACATATTAAGCTAATATGTGTTTTTTAACCATAACTTATCTTATATCTTGCTAAATTAAATCAAACACATAGTTTGGCTGTATTCAGTTTTTAAGTAACATTTCTAAATTTTTTTTACACCTTATTAAACACAAATTTGTTCATTTTAACACGAAGCTTTTACGTTACAACAAATTGCACATTTGTACATTTTTATTTACATAATTAACAAATTTAAGTTTGTAATTACACAAATCACAATGTTTTTTTAAATAAAACATACTTTATTTTTTGACACATAAATATTTATTTTCACCAATATTTACATTTTATTTATAGCTCATTTATATTTATAAAACAAAACTTTTCACCATTTTTTTTGGCAAGGCTGGCTGGTTTTTACAGTGCTCCGTAACACTTTATTATTAAAAAAGAAAAGATACATGCAAAACAGGAGCTATGCATACATAGCAACTAAAAAAGCGTAAGTTCCCACACAGAGGATACCAGATTTACAGTTACAAATCACAAAACATTATGTGAAGCAAATACATCACACATTAGAATAGGTAATTTTTGTTTATATCCACTGTGTCATTCAGTTCATCCACGCTACTTGTAGGCATAGTTAGGTTTTTGCACTAAGTTAAAATTTATTCTCTTTATTCACCGTTTTATTGTTGTTTTGTCCATAAGTAGTTATCTTCTTCTGAAAACTATCAGCACTTTGTATGTGCTACCAAATATAAAATATCGATTAATATGCATTCCTAATTATATTAGGGCTATCAACAATAGTCAACAATATATGCTTAAAGTTGTTCCTTGAACATGATTTAATCATATTTCTCAAAACTGTTAGAAGCAATCGGTGAATTATTTTTATATTTAATACGAAAGTTTTTTTTAAGAACCATTTAATCTTTTCCGAAAGAATGAGGCTTCACCAATCACCATAGATGTTTGCATCACTATTTTTTATTTTTCTTATAGTACATACTAAACCCATCATCTTTAAAACAAATGAACAACCAACAATTTAAACTAGGGTTGTGAAATTACTTAAGAAACTTTGATGCACTGAGAATAAAATGTCAATTCGGAGAAGTAGTAATTAACAAATAATTTAGATTTAAAGGTTTTATATGAGCTAGGCTCGCCAAATACATGATTTAGTGGAGAGCTAATTAAAAAATATATGATTTGGTAGAGAGCTAATGTTATATTTGAATTTACGTTATGGCAAATAACTATAAATAAATATTAATAGTCAACAAATTATTTTTCTTTTTGATCCATTTTTCTCATTCATGTTTTATACAGTAACTAGTACAAACACATGCTTTGCACACGGGCTGGCCAAAAAGACAAACGTTCTTATATCGATGTAATTATAGCCCAATACGGTGGTAGACATAATCGTTGATGAAAATTTCTTCCCTTTTTCCATTAGATACAAATTCGTATAGCATCCACTATTTAAAAGAGTAGCATTCAGGTGAGTAATAATTCACCATTTGTTACTACGACAACAAAAACCCTTGTACATCTGGTAAAAGTATTATCTGCTTGTAAGTGTGAATAGAAATGATTATAGAAGACTATTTGATAGCAAAATACACACATGGCTTGGACAACCAACATTAGATTCATTTTGGTATCTGTGATCTATAGGATTCAAAAACTTACAATTATGTTCATATAATAATTTTTCCTAAATGATCAATATTACATTATGTCATAGTATAATAAAGAATGAAAGTCATTTAAGATGTTACTTGCCCATGAGCAAATGGTTGGAGTATTGAAAAACTAAATTTGCATCCTCCTTGGTGGGTTGTATAAACAACGGATACATTATATCATGAAAATATAGAAATATATAACAAATACATATATCTAATAATCCATAGACTAAGCCAACATAAGAAATTCTTTTGTCAAAAGAATGACGTGATAGCAGAATTATAAATTGAATATTTGTACATAGCTACAAAATGAAGTCAGATCACGTATAACTGTTGAGAAATTTGCAATATTGATGAAGCAGTATAATAAATAGATGGGGCTGTAAATAGACACTTCGATAGGAATCATTCGGAAGACATCAATTGGAAGCAAGAGATCAGTTGACATGAATAAAAAAATAGCATATAAAAGTAATCAAAACAACAATAAATGAAATATAGAATCTCAAGCAACAACATATTAGGCATATAGAATATTGTTACACTGGTTTTTATGATCTTTGAAATGCCTAAAAGTAAATAAATGATAATATAAATAATTTTGATGTAGCTACATAAAAACATTTGCCGTCCAGTTGTACATTACGCCCAAAGTACCAACAACCTGAAGAAAAATAACAGTCCATGAATCATTTTAATGTCATCCTTATATCTTCAATTAATATAAGACGGATGAACATATATGTGTTTGAATAAATTTACCCAGAATATCGTTCCACAAAAAGTGAACAATGTAACCTATTAAGCATAAACTGAGACAACAATTCAATTAAACATAGAATATGGTACGTAGATGAAATAATTTAAAAACTAAGCAAATAAAATTGTAATTGATACACTTTTTGCATGTAGTGTTAGACATATCTGGGGTTATGCAGAGCTTGATTTAAAGAAAATATTGTTTCTACAGTAGAGACTAAATGTAATTGACACAGCTGTTATACCATTTTAAAGAAGGAAGACTGTTTTGTCTTTCGATGAAGCGGATTTTGTTGCGAAGGTGAAATATAAGTTGAGGTGCAACTGCTAAGAGGATGAATTGTAACGACGGAATTGGAAACATGTAAAAGTGCAGTCTTGAGTATGACCACGACACCATATCTAAGGCAATGGATTTGTAGTAACAACCACCTTTTAATATTTGGACATGTACATATAAAGATTAAATTTGATCTTCAAATGATGGGAATAAATCCAAGTATCTGAGAAGACAAAAGTTTACAGTGCTCAGATGTATAAATTCCAATGAATCATCAAACTATATCTATCAACAAAATTTGGTTATGTGATGATTTAAAAAGAAATTAAACTCGAATATCAAGCTCCATGCAGATGAATGGTTAACTGTCGATTTAACGTACATCAGGTTAAAACGACACTGTTAAATGGTAAATACAGAATGTAGGAAGATTACATGTTATCTATTGTTAGACAAATGGGAAAAGTTATAAAAAGGTCTTATTATCCACGTGGATGCAATGAGATTGGCCTATATATGGTCATGGACACGCTTCTATTTCTAACCATCAAATATTTATTTACATTAATAGTAGATAAATAGGCCTACGAAATCATGATAAAACAGTCAATCACCAAAGATGGCAAAGAAAAACCAATATTATTGGAATTTGATCATCTCACTGTGATAAATATGTAATCACAAATAGATTCAAAACATAGCTTACTATTTATGCATTCACATAAATTAAGTTTGGGAGTTTTTAGTAAATCAAAAACCGCATAAATATATTCTGCCTAGCATGTTAATAGTTGTATATAAAGCATATCTTGATGTTTTAATGTTCTGTCACCCCCTAACTAATGCCTACAATCCCATGCCTACAATGTAAAAGAAGTGCTCTATGTGCCATACAACTTGGTCTCCGTGTGCCATACTACTTGGTACACCTTTTGAAAAGTATGACTTCTCCAACAAAGTGTGTATTTTATAGCAATAGCCTATAATCGGACAAAGGTGATAATAGTTGAACAACAACGAGCTTTTACAAACTCGGATATTCTTACATGATTAGTTACAAAATTAGCCTTTATAAACTAAGATATTCTTAGCTGATTAGTCATATAAAAAACTGATATTATTTTATAAGGTGGAACTGGAAATGAGGCAATCATGAAATGGTCATAGAGTTGAAAGCACTCTAACAGATATAAAGAAGGATATGAACATGTTCGCAAATCAAGTAACATAATTAATGCAATATTGCATTTGATGCAACTCAAGTGGTGCTTTCTTAATTATGATTAGTCGTTACATTTTATAGCTACTGTCATTACGACTTCATAATAGACAATTCTAAAAACAAAATTCAATCAACTAATTTTTTTTATTAAAAGAGATGAAACATTTAAAAGCAATTCAAATATTTAAAATAAATAAAAAGTCCTACTTCCTTAAAAGTGCGCTTTTTTACTAACAAAATGAAAAAAATCAAAAAAGAAAAAAAAAGACTCCACGGAAATCATTTTGATAATATTCAAAAGCATGCACTTGCTTAGCCAAAGAAAATCACTTCCTATGAACAATCGATATTTACAAAAGTTGCTAAAATTTAGCTTTTTATCCCATTAGTGCTGAGCGTTTGAAATAATAATATAAAAGCCAAAACATTACAAAATTCCTTAAAATGAAATTTAAACCTTGTTCGATTTGTCAAAATATTAGTAAAGAACAAACTTCAAAAATAGCTTACAGTTCTCTAATAAAAAGATCAAGGTTTTTCTAAAATAGTCAACGCTTTAATTCAAGTTCTAGTGTTTTAAAATGAAAAATTCCTAAAGAAGTTATTTATTGTAAGAACCATAAAATCAAAAGGATAGAGAAAGCTGGAATAATTTATTATAGAAAATAAATTGTAAACACTCTGAATAATAAACCTTTTTACATTGCAGTCAGCTTAATTAATAGAGGAATACTATTTGATGATTAAATTCATATATTAATGATATTATTAGTCATTGTATAACCTTTTACGTGACAAAACCTAAGTGAAAAACATGTTTTTACTGATGGTGCTATAATTTAAAACATGTGAGCAATATTTAATATTCATCCCTTGGCTCGGTTTAACAAATTAATCAACTATGAATTATCAGATTTGTTTTAGACAGAAGATCGAAAAGAAATGTTGAAAAATAGAATAAACCTTCAAAGAACTTCGTTAGAAAGGTTAATATCCAGTAAACTACCTCACAAAGTTCTTGGTTCTTTCAAATATGTTGGAGAAATCTACATCAACACAAATATCATCAATTCAAGTAATACGGTAGATCGGAATTCTCCAGCATCATCATCATAAATCCTATTACTAATCCCAAATAAACATGGATTTCAGAACGCTTTGACCACTATAAAAATTATAAATAAATGAACTTGAATAGAAATATTAAAGTGAGAAACCGAATTCCCGAAAACATCATTCATACTAAAGAGAAAGGAGACATTGTTATTTCATTTCATTCATATGAATTTTAGGACGTAAAGGCAGCTTACGTTAATTTGATGCTGACTTGTTGTGGTTTGACCTTTCTACTTTTAATTTATTTAATAAAGAACTTGTTTCATTGTTTAACCAGTTGTCCGGGAATCGCCTACATGAGCAGTGGAATCCCCTACATGAGCAGTGGAACCCAAAAATGTGGCTAATGATGCTGCAACTGCTTGGGTGAAGGCACTGTGGGTTAAACATTCACTATATGGTGAGCTGAAAATCGTTTTCACATGTCATGGAGAGTCATCGATATTCTTCACCAAACGTTAAGCCTGGTCAGAATAAAGTCATTGGATTTGTTTATTTAGCAGAGAGATCCACTGGTGTAAAAGCAGCAAAATCAAAATAGGAACTCATGAATCTTATGCAAAAGAATTTTAGCACATTCATGAGCATGAAATCTGCTACAATTTGTGATAGCGGTAATCATAAGGCATCTTCTGACCCTGGTTCCACCTTGTCTTCTAAAACAAAGTTCCAATCGCCCATCCCGTTCAAACCTAGATTCCTGAACTCTCAAAGCCTAAAAAGTGATAGTGCAACCATGAAGAAGAGTCATTTCTTTGCTCACATCGCTCCTCCATATGTATATAAGGCTCCTCCGAGCCTCTAGCTGTGTCCAAATCTCAGGTAGTTTCACCACCATGTGAAGAGACGGTGAATACCCCTCTTTCCTGCAACAAGAAGAGAGAAATGTTGAGAATGCAAAAAGACAAAGGGTAGCTGCCTTTGTGAAGTCGTGTGCGCGCCTTTGTTGCACTAGGAAAGTACTTTGTAATATTCTAATGGTAATTTTTATATCTATCCACAGTTTCGATCCGTTAATCCACATCTAAGTTAATCCACAAAATTATGGTTAGTTAATCCACATGTGGATTAACTGATCAATAAACTAAAGGTTATGTTTTAGTTTCTTGTTTTCTTTTATTAATACATACTTTTGTGAGTCAAGAGAAATGTTATTTATTTATTATATTATATGAAAGCACAATCTTCCTCTGATGACCCTTCAGATCTAGATTCTTAAAAAATTCACAAGCTGACACGTGTACAGCGGTTCAATCCTCGCCGTCCAGTAGAAATACCCATCTTAACTATTCAGACCGCTTATATCGTTTAATAATTCCCCTCATGTCTTTTCAATTCCATTTTCTCCCAAAAATCTAGATTTCTGCCATGTGTCAACTGCTTAGATCAAACGGCTACCATTTTCCATCCGCACGAAAATATTTCGTGTTCTTCATTTATGTTACCCCATTCTCATCCAATACCAAAAAGGCATACATTTTCTTTGCCTTTTCCAATAACAATGAAATAACTCCATTTAGCCGCCAGTCCTTCCTTTTTCACCCATCTTTCATTCTCTACTGCATCCACGGATAATTCTAATGTTAGGTTATGTTTGGCAGTCTGTATTTGGTAAATTTCTTCCCTTTCCGCTCTTGATTTCCATAAACTGCCTTTTCTCCCTGTAAATCAATCCGCCTTTTTCGTTCTAAATTTTTCAATAATATCTAGCACACTTTCATTGATATGAATTTTGGCTTTTGCCTTTACATCAGGGAGTTTGTTTTTAATTCTACCCGCTTTATCTCCTTCAATATTGAAGTTTTGAAAACGGAAATTATCAAGAGATTCCGACTCGATGGAATTGGCGTTATGTGTTTCCTTGTTTGTGCAATCCACTACAGTTCGGACTTTCGATACTCAAAGAATCTGCATGATTCTGTTGTTGCACACTGGGTACCTGATTATTGACCAAAGTTACAGCAGTTGCTAGTTCTCTGTCAAAAGAGTCTGTAGATGTTTCACCATTGCATTTTTGTATACAAACCACTTCCCCAGTTTTATCAAATCTCATAACTTCCTTCAGTAACTCCTTCATGGGATTAACATTGCTAAGCATGTCACCTTCTCCAACCTTACTACCTACTTCATCAATACCTACTTCAATAACGTTTGAATCTAAATTCACGTCACCATTAACTATATAAGCACTACCATAACCTCCCTGTTCATTCACCTAAGTTAAACCTTCAAGAACCGCGTACATGTTCGAGTTGTGCAGTTTAAAGTTTTCACTTACATTGGAAGAGCTTCCATTCAGGTTTGTAACATGCATCACATTTCCTTTTTCTCCCTTTTTGTTCTTCACTTCTGCGTGTACTTCTTTGCTTTTGTTCCTATTAACTTTAGTCCACCGTGTCTTCCTAATCGCCATTGCTTCAACGGCTTTGGTATTGCTATTGGTCTGATGTTGAAATTTGACTTTATCATTCCTTCCCTTATCTAAGCCATTAGCTTTTACCACTTCAGGTAGATTACTGTATGGTAAACTACCACTGTCGTTTGGGCATTTAGAGAGATCATGTCCACAAATAGTACAACTCGAACAAACTTCTGGTTTCCACTAGTAAAAGACATTAACTACACACATTGACCCATTAGGATGTTGCAATGGAAAGTGACACGGCATTTCACACTCTGGCGAAACTTCGACTAGACATTTTGCATACTCTAAACGCTCAAGTTTTTTCAGTGGAAGTGTCGAGGAACATGCACTTGCCAATTCGAGTTGCCAATCAACAGATACCCCGCAATGACCAAGCAAAGGGGGATATTATAGAGTTTAATCTAAACTGGAACTTGTCTGATGCTATTTCCAACTGGATTAAAGGTCGCTATCCATGGTCTTATTATGAACATTTTACTTCCTATGAAGATTGGGTCTACCTCAATCAATTTCTTTCGATCTACACAGTTTGAGAAGCGAAAAAAAATACTTTACCGTACAGTTTAATCTTTATCATTCCTCTCGGATTCTAGATCTTTTTCAGGTGGTTCATAACGACAGTGTAGCATAAAGGTTTGTCGAGAAATAAACCCACAAAATAATCATTCCAGACTTCCTCTCCTGCAGATACGATGTCATCTGTGGGCACTAGAAGCTTCCCATTGAATTTGAGCGTTAAGAAGGGGGCGCGAAAGCGCCAACATTCCTCGGTTTGGTTTTCACTAAGATTTATTATACACACATATGTATTGCAATTTATTTCAATAACTACTTATTTCATCTTAATTTCACATTATAAAGTTTTTTCAAAAGTTTAATTTCCACATTTACATTTATTTACTATATTTAACCACAAAATTCATCATTTTTGCCCAACATCATATTTGGTCATTTTAAATGATTAAATAACAAATTTTCTCCAAAACACCAAATTACCTCAAACCTAACCATCATGTTTTATTGAGATAATTGTTTTAGGTTATTTGCCTGATAATATTTATTTTCTTAATTATCCCAAAACCCACTATTTAATCATCTCAATTGTTAAACTAATTATTCTTCCTAATTTGCCCTAGTTAATACCAAACTCCTTAATTAATCAACCAAATGATTAATTAACTTATATTCTCCAAATACCTTTTTATTTCATTTGATTAATCCAGTAGTTGTTAGATTGAATTTCATCCTCAAGCCCATGTCAACACATTCCAATATATTTATATATTTCAATTCTGAATCAATATTCAATCCCGCTTAACTCGTTAATGCACTGTTTAATTAATCTTGTACAGGTAATCACAAAATTTGGTTGTTACATCATGTAATAGAGATATTATTGTGAGAGTGAACAAAAAGACGGTTTTTTATTTCATGGGTATCAGCATGAACAAACATGTATTCGTTCACTGAATATTTTTTCTTTCAAATTTCATATATTGCCTAAATACTTCTCGAACTGAGCCTTTTTTACATCAAATGTGATGAATAAATTTGAGAATAAAGGCTTTCCTATTTTGGAGCACCTCGGTTAGACCATAATACTAGCCACTCGTTTACATCTAAATATGGATACGTAGCTCAACACATTTAGGGATGTTGCATTGTTTGAGATGTAACGAAACTCTTCTTGAAGTTAAAAGTGTTGAGAGTAATGAAAAAGGGTTATGCAAGTATGTATCCTAAGGGAATACATTAAGAATGAGAGTTTTTAACTAGAAGATCATTTTTTTTTCAAATACATGATTTGACATATTATGATAAACAAGGATTGAATTCGGGGGCATATTAGTAATTTGATTACTTAGCATGTGACCTCAGGGTACATGTTAACATTTTATAATTACAAAATACGAGTGGGTAAGGAAAGATATTTTAATTTCTTAGCCACTAAGTTATAATAATGGCAATAGAAAAGGCAACGAAGGGGGTAGGGTACGAAAAAAGGGATGGATTATATTTTGTGTTGTTATTTCCTCGACATAGAAAACAAATAATTTTGTTTCATATATTGTGTATAAACCAGTTTTTTTAAAGTTAGTTCTTTTCAATCAATTACATACCCCCATATGCATTTTTAAGTGGATGGAAATAAAAACCTAGAAGTTTTAAACCAACAAGTACCTATATATTTAAATTTTTTGCTGTCATAATTTAATAGTGATCATTGTAATCATGTGAATGCATATCAACGCAAACTCATAATTTTGGTGTGATGCATTTTTGGTAGAGTTGTTGAAATTTGCTTATATTTTCAAATCATACTTGGTATTCAAACTTATATGTTTCCCAGTTTGTATGTGTACGGATTTAAATATTAAACAAGATATTGTCTATTAGTGAACAAAAATTTCAATATGAAATTCAATTCGTCTTTGAATATTAAATATTGTATATGAGAAATTGGAGTGAATTAAGAAGATTTTAGTATTTTTACCATTATAACCATTTCTATATGTTTAACTTCAGAAACTCTATAACAAAATTCGATAGTCTCACCTAATTAAATGATGTTAATGATAAGTAATTAATGGGAAATTTGAAAACATGAACTTAGTGTCTTGAGAATAACAAGTATCAGATTCTACTAAAATGTTTATTAAGGAACTTCAGGTCAATTAAATAACGATGAAGAGTAAAAGTATTCATTATTAATAGAATTTATATTGAAGAAATATCAAATATTATCTTAGTGCGTGCTTTATAGAGCGAAGAGAAGAGCTTAAATAAGTTATGATTGTGGTAATAAAATATCCAATAGTCATAACAACATGGAGAGGAACTTCAAAGAAAAAAACAGGGCACTTGGTTTGTCGATATATCAAGTTCTTATAGTAAAATATTGTTAAAAACACTCAAAACAGTCTTCAAATCACTCTCTTGGCCATAGCCCCGATCATAAGAGATTTTCTATCTATTTCATATTGTAGTGCAATATATAAATGTATCATCAAGTTGATTTTCCGTTGGAATTAAATTCTGGGAACTTGCTGAGATGTCTCAACATTTCGACTCTCGAATGTCGACACTACTACATCCATGATATTCATGTATCGAGCAACCAAGTGACGGGAAGACGAAAAATTAGTGTGAAATAAATATAAAGAGAAATAGAATAAGGAAGAAGATGACACAATATCAGAATATCACATTGGGACGATAATATATAATATCAGAAATGATCTTTACAAATAAAACTATATGAATGAAACCATAAAAAACTAATTTATCATCAGCTTGGACAGTTATAACAATATGTACTTACAAATATTGATGAACAACATAAATTGAAGCGGATATAAGTAGCTAGGTAAGTAGAACTCTAATTCTTCTCCAGAAGCTCCAAAGCGACTACGACTAAATCTGGAAACATGCACCTGTCCTACCCGAGAATTATAAGAAAATAAAATTGGACCAGGCTAGTAAACAAGCGTGAGTCACTCAATATATATGGCATATTTCAATGCAATTTGAGATCGTACGGATTTTCATAATGATTTTTCCCTTAAAAGCAACTAACTATTCATTAGGTTTAATATAGTGATAAATAGATAATGTCTAGGTTGTAAAATATAAATCAATCAAATAGCTGAACTATTTACATTAGACAATATTTCGAGTACAATCAAAACCGTTGAAGTTCGTTCGCATATTGGATTTTCCATGGAGATGTCTTCGGATCTGATCTCCTTGCACAAGGATTAGGAACCACCATCCAAGTATCGTATGTCTCTAGATAAAATATACCATAATGTGAACACAACTGGCCCACGCACGAAAACAATGATGTACCCACGTGGGGACCAAGTAACACCAATTCCTGCATGCAACATCTAAAGCACACTCAAGATATGGAGTTGGCATACCTTGTCATGGGTTAACTAAACCTCAGGTTATGTAATTGACTCTGTTTTTGGCCACTTCCTGTGTCGTAGTTGCATTGGGCAACTTTCGCTCGAGTCTTCATTACTCGATCAGAACATAATTCTCAAGTTAGATTCCCATAGCTTGGTAGATCTCGTACTACTACTTTGGTTCAACAATAGGTCTCAAAATTATAGGTGGATTCCTGTATACGAATAAATCCCAGAATCACAGGTGGAATCCTTAATAAAATACAGAATCACACAAGGATTTCCATACATCAACAGGTTCTTGGAATCACACATGGATTCCCACATCCTAAATAGATCACAAACAAATAAATGTGTTCAAGAATCTTAGATAGATCTCGAATCTCCATATAGATTCGTCTCCATAACCACTTCAAAACATAGAACCTGTAAACTGGTTTTGGAATGATTTTCGATAAGTAGAACACTTATCAATCTCGGTCTCCTCAAAAATGAATGATTGATTTCCGGTCAAATTATATAGTTGAATAATCAACTATCAAGTTCAAAATAAACAATTATTATATGGAAAATAATCCTTGCACATTTTCCATAATAAGTGAATAGACATCCAAAGCACTATCAAGTCGCACAACATGGTTAATACATAAAGCACAATTAAGCCATATAAATGACTTATAATTCCTTTCCTATTTAATTACCTTTATTAATTAAAAATTCTTTTAGCAGCAAACTTATTTTATCTAATTAGACTTCTTTTGCCTTGTAATACTTCATTTCTCTAGTAAGATACCATTTATTAATGAAAACTACCACTTGACTAACACGCCTTCATATACTTGTGTATATGTTCAATTTCTACATATAAAATATATATTCATGTATTCTTTTATTTCCTCATTCCTTTATAGTCCTTAATACTTCAAGAAGTATGCATATACTAATCTCTATAGGATAAGTATCTTCACCAATCATTTGCAACATTTTCTTTCTTTAAAATATATTCAAAGTGGTCAAAATCATTGTTTACTAAGAACCTCTTCTCTTTTATAAGTCATAACATCTTCTTTACTATCTTTATCCCGAAATATTCAATACTTCCTTTTAT
This sequence comes from Allium sativum, assembly GCA_030737875.1. Classification (NCBI taxonomy): domain Eukaryota; kingdom Viridiplantae; phylum Streptophyta; class Magnoliopsida; order Asparagales; family Amaryllidaceae; genus Allium; species Allium sativum. The sequence continues at coordinate 747,875,132 of CM060920.1, read as the reverse complement.
CTTTAAAATCCTAGATTAAAGGTCTAAGTATATTAAAAAAAAATAGACAGTAAGTTTCCGATTTAATTATATTTCAAGGGTTTAAAAACAAATGTTGCTAAAACACCGTTTACTACAATCCCAAAACAATTCTAATTATAATTATCTTTAAATCGTTCATTTAAAGTTCCAATTATAGTTACTTCGTTTACATTATTTGGGAGGATTAAAGACGAAAGCAGTTAACACCTGATCATGACAAACCCAAAACAATTTTACTTATGCTTATCTTTAAAACATTCATTTAAAGACATGTTTACTTAATGTGCATATTCTGAGAGGGTTAAAGACGAATGTAATTAACACATTGCCATGAAAAACCAAAAACCATTTAAGTTGTGCTTATCTTTAAAACATTCATTAAAGACTTAAGTTAATATTTATTTAAGTCCGATAGTCGAATAATTGATTACTTCATTGAAAAGATTGCTTGGAGAAATCATTATTCCTATGCTTACATATTCCTCCCTAAAGAGCGGAGCTAGGTAATTTAAAGAACTGGTTGCATCACCTCTTGCCTATACACTCTATTCTTGAATGTCATGAATAGACAAGTATACTCGTCGGCTTATTAGAGTTACACATTTTCAATTATTACCAACTAAGTAATTAAACAGGATATGATTTAGAAAAAGATATTTTGAAGAATATATTCGCAAAGGAGATATATTGAAAAGGTACTTATAAAATTTCCTAAAAACAAGGGTTAGGAAGTGTGCATACATGACTATTCTTTCTTCAAACACTTTCAAACTTATTTCAATTTAACTACATGTTAAACAACCATTTAAACAATAAGTCAAGGCCACATCACATGCTTAAGAGGACACTAGAAGTTAGTCCACATAATAAAAAGTTATCATTTGCTTTCAAAAGAAAGAGGGGTCTAAAGTTAATAACTTTACTTAGTTAATGTCACTTTAACTTTATACTAAAAACACAACACACATATAAATAATATATAACTAAGAGATGGTGGACAACTCACTTAGACCCATGCTTAATCAAGCACAAAACCATAATAACAAAAGAACCAACTCCTTTCATTACCACAAGCCAAAGATCCAAAATTTAGTATTTCCAAACAAAGCCAGCCCTCTTCCTCTACCATTGCTCACAGCTGCCCTTGGAACCCATTCTTCCTCTCAACTGCACCATTTATTACTTGCTTACAATATGTCTTATGATGTCTTAGGCCAAAAGTCAAAGTTTAAAAGAGATCAAAGAATATATTATTCAAATATGAGGAAGTTAGAGAGTATTAAAGTGGATTAATGCTTAAGCACTCCACTAATTACAACCTTCATACTTCACTCAAGAAGAAGCAATTAAAATAGCATAGGAAGAAGAATAAGAAGAAGGTGAAAGTAACTTGTAAATATTCCCAAAGATATGCCTCCTTTTATATAGCCTTAGGAGTGTGATGGATAAAGATCAAAACACCCCAGAACCCTAATGCATTAATGATATATTTAAGGGGCATGTAAGGTGATGTGAGAGGGGCATGTAACGTGATGAGAGAGCTAGTAATGGTGATGGTAAGTTTGTTTTTCAAAGCTTAAGGATTAAGCTTCCATTTGTTTACATGTATTGAGCTTATATGCATACACTTAGGATATTTTCTACTCCCTTGATATGACTAATTAAGTATGCATGTATATTCCTATATATATATATATATATATATGTGTGTGTGTGTGTGTGTATGTGTGTGTGTGTGTGTATCAAAAAAAATATCAGAGATTTAAAATTACAATGCAGCGGAAAAATAATACATAACACAACTGAAAGAAATACACGGATACAGAGCTTTCCGAGTATAGTTCTAGCTGTAAATCTAGGATCACGTGAATATAATATCTACAAAACCAAAACTACTAGTTGCCTGTGTGGAAAATAGGAGCACCCAAATCCACCGCCACCCACCACCATGGACCCCACACCGCCACCTGCAAAAATGAAATGATCCAAACTCGCCCTTAGGGAAAGCCCAGATTGAGTTGAGAACACAACAAATCAGAACACAAACAGAAGAACATTTCATTGCTTATTACAACAATTTACATCAGAGTGCAAGATTATACAAAGTATGAACAAATAATATATATTTGACAAATATCAGAGATTTACAAATTACAATGCAGCGGAAAATAATACAAAACACAACTATAAGAAATACACGGATACAGACCGTTCCGATTATAGCTCCAGCTATAAACCAGGATCCTGTGAATATAATATCTGCAAAACCAAAACTACTAGCTACTCATGTGGAAAATAGGGGCACCCAGAGTTTAGGTTAAAACAATAAACTCCGGGTCAGTCATGTGACTGGTGTGAGTACTAAAACAGTTATTAATTTGATTTTAAAATTAGGTAAATCAAGGGACCACGCCGTATAACACGGAACGAGTTTCCTCCCAAGAATACCAGTGCATAAAACAAACAACGCAATGTTTTTTGAAAAAATGAAGCTGTTATAAGACCCAGGTCCCATCACACAATGCAACGCAAGCCAGAGGATAGAGTTTTCCCTTATAATAGCCAAACATGCTTGGTACGTTTAAAATAAATCATTTTATATTGTCACTAATGCATATATGTTTCAAAAGCCATTTCAATCATAATGTATCAAGCATAGATGACATGAGCATCCCATGCCACTATGCCGCCATATATATATATATATATATATATATATATATATATATATATATATATATATATATATTTACAATTAAAACCGCAAAGTCGTATTGGAAATTGAATTTCCGTCATGAGTCTAGGCAAGGGATGTATTCTTAACCGCTTCGAGACACTATAGCAAATGCCTCTGGACTACACACCCTGGGCAACCCCTGGATCCTCCCTGGTCCATACTTACGTTTGTAGATTAGTTATTCCTGAACACATGTTTCCTAGTCCTATTGGACCTATCCATCGACTCCGTAGTAACCGATATATCCGAGGCGCCTCGCAATCCAACATCCACATAGGTAAAAATAATATATGTTTGGGCTCCATACCATGACACCACCCATAGCTAGAAAGAAACGTCACGTCCTCCTTGGGTCCCTTATCCCGTTTTTGACTCATACCAAGGTGTAAGGCTCGCGAATTAATGCTATTCACAAAGCTATACTATATTAAAGTCGTGCTTTGATCAACAACCACAAGACTCTGCTTTTCAACAGAAGCCTTGATCGTTTGCATCTCAGCATGCCACACATGCAATTCACACCATGCGACTGATGTCTATCGATATATAACCTCTGAGCTCGTAAGTCTTAGAGAAGAGCGTTAAGCAAGAGAATAAATTCTCCACCGCCAAACAGATATATATATATATATATATATTTAATAGAGATCAATCAACATAGAATAAATCCAATGCCAGACACACATCCATTTACTAGTTTGTTCTGGATCTGAACGAAACCGGAGGCACCTTATTCCTCATCCCATATGTCCAATACAGGAGAGAGGACCTCGCATATCCGGTCGATATCCAAGTACGTCTGGACGATCACTACTTATTACCTTGTCTTGGGTGTACAACCCAATCAAGACATCGGTAATCATCCAAACGATGTGAAGACCTCCAGTATTCAACCACCATCTTCATCGTCGACTTATCGTCGAATTAGTTATTCAGAATGTGTATAAACCCAGCCTTTCCGAATAACTCGCGTACTAATAGCCAAGTGCTATAAAAACACAACATACGCCTCATTCTAGTCCAGAGTATTCCTTTATTCAAATATTCTTATACTTTTGGGAAAGGTTCCCATTAATTTTATCAAAGATAAATTCTTTTAAATTTATTCTTTAATCTTCCTTTGGATATCAACTCTAAACCACCTTAAGGTTTATCAACTAGTCGGGATTAGCGAACCTTACCGAAATAATCATTTGTTTAATTTCCCAATCCCAACCTATTCATCCCATGGAGCAAAGCTGGTAATACTCCATATCTGACACCACGGTGTTATCAGTAAAATTAATTACCATTTTCCATTCAAATCTAATTAAAGATTTAACTATCGCTTGGAGCAAAACTGGTGATACTCCACTCTCGAGCATTTCCCAAATTTGATAATTTAAATTATCAATTCACATTTCAATCTAATTAAAGATTCGTTAAAACTCCACTTAGTTTTTATCTTCCCAAAAATCAATATTAATGATTATTTAACTTTGGAAAATCAAACATGCCACATCGACAATCTACACCATACTATTGATTTCTGCCTATATATGACCTCTAAGCTCGTACATCTCAGAGACAGGTGTTAAGAAATACTGCAAGAGAATAAATTATCCTCCACCAAACATATATATATATATATATATATATATATATAAGAGATCAACCATACAGTTCGAAATACTATTAGACATGTAATCCTGTCTTTAACTGGGTTAAAGAACTAATGTCATTTAAAACACAGTTCACAATAAACCCAAATCACATTCCATTAATTATGGAATCTTCACGGAAAATAGATCAATAAATAATCGATATCAATTTCCGTATCCGACTAATAATATAAATGGAATAACAACAAATCCTTTTAAATTCCATATATATTAACAGTCTTCCTCCACAGAAGCTCACTTTGATTATTACCAAATCGAATTCCATTCAACTCCAATTTAATATATTAAATTGGAAAACTTTACTTAGGAAAATTTCCATTAAATAGTAATAAGAAGATTTATAAATTCCAAATCACATTTCACTGTAAGTCAGGTTAAAAAACGAATGTCGTTAAAAACACAGTTCACAATAAACTCAATTCACATTCCATTTTATTCCAATTAAATGTTAATAAACTGGAAACTCTAATAATCTTAATTAAAAGATTTATTCTTTTCACACAGGGTTTAAGAACAGTGTTATTTAAGACACCATTCAGGGCAAACCCAAAATCCAATTCTTTTATTCAATTCCAATTAAATCTTAATTAATTGGAAATTTTCACTAAATCTTAATTAAAAGATTTATTCTTTCCACAGCTGGGTTTAAGAACAGTGTTAATGAAGACAACATTCACGACAAACCCAAAATCTAATTCAATATTAAATACAAGGCTCTGAAAAGAAATTATATCGGCTTATATTCAATATCAAATTCTGAAATCAACAAATATCGTATTGGGAATAACGATATATATATCTTCCAAATTCCTCCACAATATTCGTATAATCACGGAATCCAATATCAAAATATTCCGATGATAATTTCAATTCAAATCCATTCCAATTCATATATTGGAAATTCTGGTTATTTTTAAAATCATTTCAAATCCAGTTTATTTATTTGAAAATATTGGATTATAATTCTAGTTCATAACTAGTCTATTTTGATAAAATACATTTTTATCTTTACAAACTGGAATTTTTCATCTAAATTCTTTCCAAATCATTTATTATGATTTTACACAAATTATTAATATTTTTAACAATTTTATCAAGGCCCGTAGAGTCGATTTCCATAAACGATCATCGAACTGCACTTACAGCGACCTTTTCCAAACTTGATTTGGACATAATTCCAAATCCAACCGTTAGATTTCAAATCACTTTTATTCTTTGGGAAGCTCTTTTCGATATCAACCCAGTGGTTCTGGTTTTAGGAGAATTCGACAGACAGATCTCCCATGATATCAATTCAAAGTCAATGGTCGAAATTCACGAGCGACCGCTGCATGGCGCATTCTATTCTGGTCATTAAATATATAATATATTATATATATATATATATTTCGTCGATTTCCATTTAAAATGTATTTTATAAATCGTTTATAAATTCGTTTTAAAATGATTCCAACTTCATTTTCAATTTTAAATCAAAAATGAATTTTACTTATCATTATAATATATAAATAATAATATTTTCAAAATATCAGATTTTGAAATCATTTTCTTTTCGATATTCATTATAAAAATGAATAAAATCGATATAAATATCGTGCACATCAAAATGGCATTAATCTAATCAACACGGCTTTATATAATTAAACATTTTCGTGTCCATCCCAAATCGTACATCAAAATCATATTTTGATCCTTTACTGAATATTAATTTAAAATATTAGTTATTTTAATATATTCATTATTCGTCATTTTGAATATTCATTATTTTAAAATATTTGTTAATTTAAAATATTTTTTTTCGAATTGGAATCAGACACAGTCAATAACCATATAATTTTATTTATATGGATTTCATACACACGTGTACACAACAATAATCAAACACAGTCAACCATCATCCATAGTGCATTACACAACTGCATAAGCGTTAAATATAAATAATGAACACTTACAACAGTTTGTCAACCAATCGTTTGACATACAACTAAACAATTGGGATTAGTGTATGTCAAATATCATGCCAATACCCGTGTGGGGTTTCAATCAAACACACTGATTTTATTTGTGCAGTTGGGCGATGTATAAAATATATCATCACAGCAAATATCAGTCAAATGTGTGTACATAAACAAATCGTCCAATTTGTAAATGAATATTTATTTTCATTCATATATCTGTTTTTTTAATGAAGACGGGTGTGTAGCGTGAAGCTACAACAGCCGGTAACCCGTAGTCATAGTAGCTAATAATATAAGCTAGTTGATAGGCCCTACCAGTGGCATAATAATTCTAGACCCAGCTGGTCAATAAAGATCATACAAGTACTAAGCAGAATATGTACATCATAGAGGAGTAAACATAGCATATAGATACACAGCCCAAATAAACCGTAGATAATAATAGTTAGCTACTTCTGATTCAAAGAGGGAAGATGAAGCTACTTTCTTGCGATCCAGGAAATTGTGGCATGGGAAGAGAATGCCTGAAGCGAGCATGCCTAGTCAATCCTGTCCATGATTTGAAGAGATGCAGGATGCGATAACAGGTACCCCTCAAAAGTTTCGAGGGTCTGCCAAAGATTGTTGCATTATGTTCTAACCAAATACACCATGAAAAGAAAGCCACTAAGGAATCCATTAAGGGATCAGGGGGGTTATGATGCCAGTATTCGAAGAATGAGCTGATGGAAGGGATGAAGCCAAGGATGAAGAAACTGATTGCAGCCCACACTGCATAGGAGAAGTCGCATTCGAAGAAAAGATGTGAAAGGGATTCATTGCTTTGATTACAGAGTACGCATATAGGATCAACATTGTTATTGAAGCGATTAAGTCTGTCTCTTGTGTTGATGCGATTGTGGATAAGAAGCTGTTGAAAGAAGATTATGCGAGGAGGTAAGTGACATTTCCAAATGCGAGAGAAAGAGAAGCTTCGACCTGGGTGGATCAAGTATTTATAGCAGGATGCAACTGAGTAGGTGTTAGATGGGCCTAAAGCCCAAAAGAATGAATCTGGTTCTGTTGATAATTGAGTAGTGTTGAAGATATGTTCAATTGAATTTATCTCATTTAAGGATTCAATGCCCAGGAATGTTGGAGGAAAAAAGCCCATTGGGCCAAGTTCGTGGGCTAAGGCCACCGTAAGCAGGCTATATTGATTGGATGTTGCAAGGATAGGAAAAAGAGTGAATAATGGGATCCGTTCATTCCAAATATCCAACCAAATGAGTCAGGATTCACCATTACCAAATTTTACATAAAAAGGGATTAACTCTCTCTATGGTGGATAAAATTCCTTTCCAGAATGGTGAGGGTCTAGCATCTGGTCTGAAGTGGAGCCTGAGGAAAGGATTTGAATTATATAGACGAGTAAAGATCCAGTCTTTCCAGATGAATTTACCAGGCAAGAGGGTTCGCCATAGCCATTTGGCAAGCAACGCAATGTTAAAGGTCAAGAGATTCAGTATTCCAAGACCACCATGATTAGTTGGGAGACAAACAGTTTGCCAGTTGATAAGTCTTTTGATGTTACCCACATTCCAAAGAAATGTACTACGAATTGAATCAATTTTGTTAATAAACCAGATAGGGAGTTTGTGGAATGACATCCAGTATGTTGGAAGTGATGAGAGGACATGCTTAACAAGTATAAGATGACCAGTAGAGGATAGTGAGTTTGCTTTCCAGCTTGAAAGTCTTTTTCCAATCTTAGAAATGAGTGGTTGCCAATCAGGTTTATGAAGTTTAGTAGGATAGAGAGGAATGCCCAGATAATTAATTGGGAATGAATCAAGCTTACAGTTAAGGCAATCAGCTATAACAGGACCTAGGTGAGTACAATTACCCAGCATAATAATGGAACTTTTATTAAAGTTAATAGAGAGACCTGAAATCATTTCAAATGTATAGAGTAGGACCTTGAGTGTAATGACCCGCATTCTACGCATTGGAGGATCGTAGAATATTTATTTCATTTTCATACGAAGTCGTATGATCGTGTAACTTTGGGAAAAGACTATTAGAGTCATTTCCCATATTCACGATTTTTTCTGATTTTTCAATGACCGTTTTTCCCTTGGCGAATCTTGTTTCGTCCCTAGCGAATCTTGTTTCGCCTATAACTTTTGATTGGTAAGGAGTTTTGACGTAAAACCACTTCCATTAGATCCGAATGATGGTTTACCTTTCTGTAGAGTGGACACATTAACCAAACAGACATACCGTTTGGGAGATATGGCTGAATTAAGGTTCAGAAGGTGAAAAACAGCTTAGCCGGGCCAAATAGGGTGATTAGCAGCTAGGCCCATTGGGGGACTTCTGGATTAGGGGTACTTAAGGACTAAAATGGACTAGAGAAACTCTTCTTTGTCTTTTTTGCAACCACCACTCTCATTCCTTTAACCCTAGTAATGGCTTCTACCTTCTAAAAACACCTCTAATCACCTTCTAATCAAGGATTAAGCTAATCAACATCAAATCAAGTTAAAATAGCATCAAATCAGAGTTGGATCTGCTGTGTTGCATAGAGATTCGACCCAAATCAGAGATATTTTCAGATCTAAGATTAATTTGTGGCTAAGGTGAGTGATTTACATTGTTTTTCACCAATTACGGCTAATTAGGGGTGATTACTGTTAATTAGCTAAATTATAACTCAGAAAAATTTGGAAAAATATTTAGAAATTCCGAAATATTATTTTATGCCTCTGTTAGAAACTTGGGTTAATTTGGACTTGCTTTGCTAATCGTAAGGTTAAATCATGATTAGGGGGATTAAGGGGAAAAACATAGTTTTGGGTATGTTTGATCTATATTTGCATGTTAAATTGTTGTTTTGGTGTTTATGGTTGATTATATATGTTGCTATTACTGTTTGGAATGATTTGTGATTCATAGGAAAGGTAGACTGGTCGAAAATGCCGTCGTAAGGCGTAGATTGCTTACTGGAAAAAGTTACAGAAAATTGGTCATTCCCATTCGTGAAGCACCTGTCCCTCACGACCTGACCCCTAGGATCGTGCAACACCCTCACACCCCGACTCCTAGGATGGCGAAGTATCATCACAACCCGACCCCTAGGATGGTGACGTATCCTCACGACCCGACTCCTAGAATGGTGAAGTATCCTCGCGACCCGACCCCTAGGAACGTGAAGCACCCTCACGATCCAATCCCTAGGATCGTGAAACACCCTCACACCGCGACCGTGAGCAAGACGGCGAACCCTCACACCTCTGAGGAAGACGGCGAACCCTCACACCCCGATCGTGAGGAATAGGGTGAACCCTAGGAGGGAGACCCCTAGGATGGCGAGCTAGAAGACCACGACCAAGATAAGGATCATGAGTGGATCCCAGACCCGAAGGTGGTCCATGATCCGACCATGTGTCACGAATTAGAGCAAACCACGAACTGAGCCTTGGTGTCATGAGTCACGAGCGGAAGGAGGAATCACGAGCTGTACTTGGGGCAAACCATGAGCCGAGGAAGCTGATCACGAACCGGAGCTTCGAAACACCACGAGTCGATATGGAGGATCACGAACTGAACTGAATAACGAACGGGGATGTTGACCAAAACCCGAGATGCAAAGGTAGTTCAAATGAGAGGTTATTACTCAGGATCCCAAAGGGGACCAATGAGTTAACTTCATGAGTTGGACTTTGCTGCAGGACGTGTGCAAAGGGGAGATCGCAATATCCATAACTTTAGTTCACCACTGAGAGATGGATTAGTGGCTATGGATCTGTGCAATGGAGTCATTGTGACTCCATGGAGCAAAGTGATTGTAGCAAAGAATTAGGAGATCGGGTGGTGGATATCGTTGCTTTACGCACTGAGTGAGAGATGTGAGGATGATTGCTGTGTTTGATGTTTGCTATCACCATGACATGTACACCCCATTGTTACTTTTACACTTTATGTTAGTATTACCTTAGAGTACTGTACATCTTGTTGTGCTAACTCTTTGTTTACAGGTCCAGATTCAGGTATGATTGGATTATACCTGTTATTGTTCTGTTTTGTTGCTTATCGCTCATACCAGACTTTTGTCTGACCCAGAGTTTTATATCTCTTCTTATTACTCTGGTTGCTCCTAAACGAGCAGACTAGAGACAGGTTAAGTGGTATGCACGAGTAGCTACCCGGAGACGAGCATGACGCTTCTAGGTGTTATTTACATATAACTTCCTGTGTTGTTGCCAGTCACTACTTTGGGCATTAGTAGTGTACCTTTCCTTTCTTTCTTTAGAGACCGTATTTTTAAAGTTGTAATAATGGTTTGGATCATAAGCTGTATTTTGGATTTAGCTGCTATGATGGTTATGCTTTAGATTTCATCTTATGCACTATCTCGCCTATTTTATGTCAAAGTTATGTTATTATTATATTTTATTCCATGCGTTGTGAGAGATACTACAGGTTCCTTATTAGTTCACTCTTATGTTTCTTTTCTTCCGATGACCGTTCCGTGTCGGTTGGACATTGGAACAGCGCGTTTCTTTGGAAATGTCAGCTTTGTGTGGGGCAGGCCGTCACATTTGGTATCAGAGCGAGGTTGCGTAGTTAACCTAGGGTAAGACATCAGGGAGAGATAGTATATGTATATAAGAGCACGTACTTGTGATATTTTGGTTTTCAAAAGCTAAATATAAATATATATATATATATATATATATGTATACTATTAGTACATCTAAGGAGGAAGTCGCACTGCACTGGCACGACATTGAGATGGCTAATCATTTTATCTTTACAGACTGATCGATGAGCCGATATACGAGGAGTACAGGTTCAGTAGCAAACAATAGGGATGTTCCTGTTATGAGGACAATGTTTACTACCTTCATGCGAGAGATGCTTAGGGATGCTCGGGGAGCAATTCCTAATGCTGCTAACGGTGGTGGTGCAGTAGTGCAGGCACCTAGGGCCGATTTCGCCAAGCTTAACAAGGATTATACTAGTCTTGGCGGGAAGCCGTTCCACGGAACGGAGTCGGATAAGGATGTTCAAGATTGGTTGGATAGTTGTGAGCGCATCTTCGAGGACTTGGGAATCGATGATGCCATGGAGAGAAAGTTAGCATCGCGTCAGCTTCAAGGACGAGCGCTACTCCTGAAGATCAAGTTACTTGGAATCAGTTTATGACTCGTTTCAACGAAAAGTTCATTCCAACTGCTCACAAATCTGAATTGTTTAGGAAATTTTTGGAGCTTAAGCAGAATGGTAGGGCAGTCTCGGAATATATTGCTGAGTTCGATACTTTATCAAAGTATGGATTATCTCTTATCGACACTACCGAGAAGAAGAACGGGAAGTTCATAATTAGCTTAGATGAGTACTTAGGGGAAAGGATGATAAACCACATCAACGAGACATTCGAGTCTATAATGGGAAAGCATTGATATCGGAGAGTCTTTACCCTAAGTCAAAGGCCAATGTTGCTATTGCATCTGTAGAGGAACCAAAACTGCAAGCAAGCGGTGGAGGTAAGAAGGAGTCTCAGAATAAGAGAAAATAGGATAAGACCAAGGGTGGTCAGAAAAAGAAGGACAAGAAAGATAAAGAGTGCTTTAATTTTGTCAAGAAGGGCCACTATGCTAGAGATTGTTAGGAAAAGCCTGGGGAAAGAAAGTGCTTCAATTGCGGCCAAGTGGGACATCACAAGGATAAATGTCCATAACCTCCTAAAGAGAAGCAGATCGCGAAAGCATATGCTATTAATGTTGTTCCTTCTTTGTCGAATGCCTCAACTGTGGCAGAGAAGGGAAAGGGCATCATTATTCGAAGTATGCTTTCTATTTATGATGTTCCTGTTCGAGTTTTGTTTGATATCGAAGCTTCCTATTCCTTCGTATCTAGTGACCTGTTAGATAGGTTGGAATTGGAACTCAAGATTGTCAATAGACCTTCAGTTGTGACGAACCCGATTGGTGGTTCGACTACCTTTGCATGATTTGTTGTAATGTGGCCTTATCGAGTCATGAATGTATGTATTCTTGTTTTTGCTTAGTTGCTTTGCTAGTATCATCTTACGTAGATTGTCTGAATTCGGAGCAGATGTTCCTTGAGTGCTTGTCTGATATTGGTTTAAGCCTTTGGTGCTTGTGCGTGGGGAGTGTCGAGTTCGACTAGGATGGTTTGCATGAGATATAAATAGTTCTTTTGATTTCCATTGAATGATATCTCGGCTTACTCGAGGATTTATGTGCAGCCGTGACATGATAACACTGTTCAACTGTTTAGAGTGTCGCGAGTTGGATTTGATAGGGCTATGAGACGACTCGAGTGGAACTCAAGAAAGTTGCAAAGTAATGAATTATTAAGGACCCGATGTTGATGTTCTCATTGGTTCAAGAATGGTAGTACTTCGAAGGGATAAGATGTGCTCGTTGATTGGGGAGATGCAACGAAGGCCAGGACGATTCAAGTTGGACTTGACCTCGTAAAGGAAAAATGGTTGTTCGTTGATCTTGGAGACGCAACGAATAGGGAGACGACTCATGTTGGACTTGAGTTTGTGCTCGAGTTTGCGGGTGATGGATACTCGAGACTGGGTCTGAGTATGTGGGTAGCTCTTCTGATGAGAATACCAAGAAATCGTCGATACTTAGAGTGTTCTAGGTGGACTCGAAGCAGGGGTATCTGGGGACGCCCGTTACCTTGGATCCGTTGGACGTGATCTAGTTATCCTTGGAGGATAAACGTACGTTGGACGTACGATAGTCCGTATGGAGGCGGGGCTTCCATTAGCCTTGGTATTGGTTGGATAGTCAAGTAGGCATCGAGTATGTATGGAGGCAGGGCTTCCATTAGCCTTGGGATTGGTTTAACCAGTCAAGTGGGTACCGAAGTATGTATGGATTTGGCACGTGATAGATCTGACATGTTTGATGGATGCTATGGTTGCTATGTTTGTTCCTATTTTTATTCCCTTGAGTAGACTATCACCTGTAGGATTCTGGTAATAGAGAACGAAGAGACGACGGTATACACGGACGCCTATGCTACCGGACTAGGTGCGGTAGGTGATGCATCAAATAGGAGACATGATAGTTTAGATGATATGTTTCTTGAATGGAAGAAACTGGAGTATATCGTGGGATATGATCTCAGATATAAGCATAGATTTGATCCAGAAATGTTAGCAAAATTCAATGGTTAAACCAACTTTGATTGAGCGGATTGATTCCAGTCAGAGGAACGATCCTAACCTATTGGAAATCAACTCCAAGGTAGAAATGGATATCGATAGCAAGGAGATGTGCAAGTATGGACTTGATAAAGAAGGATGGCTTTGAAAGAATGAGAGACTGGTTGTACCTAATGTTAATGGATTGAGAGATGAAGTACACGAATTGCCAGTTAGTTAAAACTGAGCAAAAAGAGCCTAGTGGTTGTTACAACCGTTGGAAATTCTCGAATGGAAATGGGAACAAGTCTCAGTGGATTTCATTGACGGTTTTCCAAGGACTAGATTGGATCATGATAGTATTTGGGTGAATTGTGTATTAGAGGATCTCTTGAGGGCTTATATATTAGATTTTGGTGGGTCATGGGATTGCATCTAGTTAAGCTTGCATATGATAACAGTTATTAATCCAGTATTGGTATGGCTCCATTTGAAGCTTCGTACGGAAGACCATGCAACTCACCGTCATGTTGGTTAGAGACCAGTGAGAAATATGTGCTTGGACCGGAAGTAATAAGAGAAACTTCCGACAAGATGAAGGTTATTCGACAGCGAATGAAGGCCGCTCAAGATAGACAGAAAAGTTATGCGGATAGAAGACAAAGAGAATTGAAATTCTTCGTTGGTGACTTGGTATTTGTTAAGATTTCTCCATTAAAGAGCATGATTCGATTTGGTAGGAAAGGCAAGTTAGCACCAAGATTTATTGGTCCATTCCCAGTTCTCGAACAAGTTGGGAATTTGGCATATAAAGTTGAGTTTCCTGACAAGATGGCTGGAGTTCAAAACGTATTTCATGTTTCCCAGTTAAGAAAGTTTGTGCACGACCCTAATGTGATTATTTTACCAGACCAGTTAGATGATATCGACGTAGAACCCGAGGTGGTTGGGAACTGCCGACCAATGTGTATTGTTGAGTACGATACAAAGCAGCTTCGGAGGAAGACGGTGAAACTAGTCAAAGTCCAGTGGGGTAAGAATGAGAAATACTGTACTTGGGAACAGAGGAGAACATAAGGAAGTTGTATCCAGAACTCTTTGCCTGGTAAGATTTTAATTGCAATAGTTACTCCGTTGTTAGTAAAACGCATGCTAGGATAGGCTTGTAGTATTGTTATGTATGTTTTATTGTTGCAAATGATTGACAGGCATGTGGGATCCTTTGTATGATTTGGTTAAGGAATTTCGGTGGCGAAATTTCTTAAGGGGGGAGAATGTAACGACCCGCATTCTACGCATTGAAGGATCGTAGAATATTTATTTCATTTTCATACGAAGTCGTATGGTCGTGTAACTTTGGGAAACGACTATCGGGGTCATTTCTCATATTCATGATTTTTGCCGATTTTTAAATGACCGTTTTGCCCTTGGCGAATCTTGTTTCGCCTATAACTTTTGATTGTTAACGAGTTTTGACCTGAAACCACTTCCATTAGATTCGGATGATGATTTACCTTTCCGTAGAGTGGTCGCACTAATCAAACGGACTTACCGTTTGGGAGATATGACTGAATTAAGGTTTAGGAGGTAAAAAACAGTTTAACCGGGCCAAATAGGGTGACTAGCAGCTAGGCCCATTGGGGGATTTCGGGATTAGGGGTATTTAAGGATTGAAAGGGGCTATAGAAACCCTTCTTTGTCATTTTTGCAGTCGCCACTTTCATTCCTTCAACCCTAATAATGGCTTCTACCTTCTAAAAACACATCTAATCCCCTTCTAATCAAGGATTAAGCTAATCAACATCAAATCATGTTAAAATAGCATCAAATCAGAGTTGGAGCTGCTGTGTTGCATAGAGATTCGACCCAAGTCAGAGATATTTTTAGATCTAAGATTAATTTGTGGCTAAGGTGAGTGATTTGCGTTGTTTTTTACTAATTACGGCTTATTAGGGGTGATTAGTGTTAATTAGCTAAATTATAACTCAGAAAAATTTGGAAAAATATTTAGAAATTCCGAAATATTATTTTATGCCTCTGTTAGAAATTTGGGTTAATTTGGACATGTTTTGCTAATCGTAAGGTTAAATCATAATTAGGTAGATTAAAGGGAAAATCATAGTTTTGGGTATGTTTGATCCATATTTGCATGTTAAATTGTTGTTTTGGTGTTTATGGTTGATTACATATGTTGCTATTACTGTTTGGAATGATTTGTGGTTGCATAGGAAAGTTAGATTGGTCGAAAATGCTATCGTAAGGCATAGATTGCTTACTAGAAAAAGTTACAGGAAATTGGTCATTCCCGTTCGTGAAGCACCTGTCCCTCACGACTCGACCCCTAGGATCGTGCAGCACCCTCACACCCTGACTCCTAGGATGGCGAAGTTTCCTCACGACACGACCCCTAGGATGGTACGTATCCTCACGACCCGACTCCTAGGATGGTGAAGTATCCTCACGACTCGACCCTTAGGAACGTGAAGCTCCCTCAGGACCCAATCCCTAGGATCGTGAAGCACCCTCACACCGCGACCGTGAGGAAGATGGCGAACCCTCACACCTCGACCGTGAGGAAGATGGCGAACCCTCACACCCCAACCGTGAGGAATAGGGCGAACCTAGGAGGGCGGTCCCTAGTATAGCGAGCCAAAATAGCACGACCAAGATAGGGATCATGAGTGGGTCCCACGACCCGAAGGTGGTCCACGATCCGACCACGTGTCATGAACTGGAGCAGACCACGAACCGAGCCTTGGTGTCATGAGTCACGAGCGGAAGGAGGAACCACGAGCTGTACTTGGGGCAAACCACGAGCCGAGGAAGCCGATCACGAACCGTAGCTTCGAAACACCATGAGTCGGTATAGAGGATCTCAAACTGAACTGAAGGACGAATGGGGATGTTGACCAAAACCCGAGATGCAAAGGTAGTTCAAATAAGAGGTTATTACTCAAGATCCCAAAGGGGACCAACGAGTTAACTTCATGAGTTGGACTTTGCTGCAGGACGTGTGCAAAGGGGTGATCGATATCCATAACTTTAGTTCACCACTGAGAGATGGATTGGTGGCTATGGATCAGTGTAGTGGAGTCATTGTGACTCCATGGAGCA
The DNA here is from genome assembly GCA_030737875.1 of Allium sativum. Taxonomy (NCBI): domain Eukaryota; kingdom Viridiplantae; phylum Streptophyta; class Magnoliopsida; order Asparagales; family Amaryllidaceae; genus Allium; species Allium sativum. Next base: position 747,858,467 of record CM060920.1, on the reverse strand, counting down.
AAGTTATTGTAGCGAAGGAGGTGATCGGGTGGTGGATATCGTATGCTTTACGCACTGAGTGAGAGATGTGAGGATGATTGCTATGTTTGATGTTTGCTATCACCATGACGTGTACACCCCCATGTTACTTTTACACTTTATGTTAGTATTACCTTAAAGTACTGAACATCTTGTTGTGCTAGCTCTTTGGTTGTAGGTCCAGATTCAGGTATGATTGGATTATACCTGTTATTGTTCTGTTTTGTTGCTTATCGCTCATACCAGACTTTTGTCTGACCCAGAGTTTTATGTCTCTTCTTATTAATCTGGGTGCTCCTAAACGAGTAGACTAGAGATAGGTTAGGTGGTATACACGAGTAGCTGTACGGAGATGAGCAGGAGGCTTCTACGTATTATTTACATATAACTCCCTGTGTTGTTGCTGGTCACTACTTTGGGCATTAATAGTGTACCTTTCCTTTCTTTCTTTAGAGACAATATTTTTAAAGTTGTAATAATGGTTTGGATCATAAGCTGTATTTTGGATTTCGCTGCTATGATGGTTATGGTTTAGTTTTCAGCTTATGCACTGTCTCGCCTGTTTTATGTCAAAGTTATGTTATTATTATATTTTATTTCATGCACTGTGAGAGATACTACAGGTTCCTTATTAGTTCACTCTTATGTTTCTTTTCTTCTAACGACCGCCTCATGCTGGTTGGACATCGGCTTAGCATGTTTCTTCGGAAATGTCGGCTGGTGTAGGGCGGGCCGTCACATTGAGGCAATGAATATTTTTAGGAGATAGGGTAGTGAAAAGAATTGTATCATCTACAAATTGTAAATTGGATGTGCAAATTTCTGAATTTGGGAGAGGGATACCTGAAAAAGTATTACGAGAGAGGGATCGTTTCACCATTTGGTTAAAAACATCTGCTATTAAAACAAAAATGAGAGGTGAGAGAGGGTCTCCTTGCCTTAAGCCTCTTTTGGATTTTATTTTGCCTCCATATTCACCATTGATAAAGACTGTAGAAAGGCTAGTGTGTAGTATTGCTTTGATCCAACTACACCACTTCAATAGGAAACCCGTATGTGTCATGAGAGATAGAATGAATTCCCAATTAACCGAGTCAAAGGATTTTGAAAAATCAAGTTTAAGAAGGACACTAGGGGTATTAGAAAAATGGCAAAAAGAAATTATTTCTTGAGTAGCTGCCACACAGTCAAGGATGATTCTTCCAGTGATGAATGCAGATTGTTCATTGCCAACTAGAGAGTCAATATGCTATTGGAGTCTGGTAGATAGAATTTTAGTGATGATCTTGAAGGTTGTATTAAGAAGACCAATAGGTCTGAAAGAAGAGACAGTGTTAGCACCAGGAAACTTTGGAATGAGGATAATTTTAGCGTAGTTCAATTTGGCGATTGATGAAGGGTCCGAATAGAATTCTGAGCACATGTTAATGATGTCATGTTTCAAAGTGGGCCAAAAATGTTTAAAGAAGGTTGGGACAAAACCATCAGGTCTAGGAACCATATCATCTACCATATCATTTATTGCATTCTAGACTTCCTCCTCTGAGAAGGGATAATCGATGTTGATGGGGGTAGGGTTCGGATATAAACATTGCCAATCAATATCTAGAGAAGGGGGAGGAGGTGAACCAAGGAGGTTTCTGTAGAAGATAGTAAATTGTTGGCAAATATCTTTAGAGTCTTTAAAAGTAATTTTGTTATGAACAATCTTTTAAATGAATGAGGAACGTCTATGGCAATTGGCAATTCTATGAAAGTAAGCAGCGTTTTTATCACCTTCTTTAATCCATTTAGTTTTCGATCTTTGTTTCCATCCAAGCTCCTCTTTCTTAATTAGTCTGTCTAGTTCTAATTCATTCTCTTTCAATCCATGATGCTCAGATTCAGTTAAAGGCCACAGCTCTTCAAGATATTTAGATTGAGAATGACATCTTGTATGGATGAGATATGACTTTTTAAGGAATTCCAGACATTCTTAGCCCATGGACAAATCAATTTACGAAGAGAGCGAAGCTTGCAAACTATTCTAATCATGGAAGTTTGATGTGTTGGTAGTTGTTCCCAGTTGATTGTGATAAATTTATCAAAAGATGGTTCTAACAACCAGAGATGTTCAAATCTGAATGGGCGGTTAATTGGAGTGTTTGAGCAAGTATCTAGAAGAATTAAGCAGTGATCTGAAATGGTGGTGGCAAGACCATTGACCAATGATAAAGGAAAATGATCATCCCAGTTGAGGTTGAAGAAAAAACAATCTAGTTTAGACAACGAGAAGATTTCTCTTCTACTTGACCATGTATAACGACGGTTATTGATCGGTGGTTCAATAAGCGAACATGATTGGATAAATGCATTGAAGTGAGAAGAATCAGTGGATAAATTTCCCGAATTACGATCATCAAGTGAACGAGTTGTGTTAAATTCACCTCCAATTATCCAATGTTCATTTATATTTTGTGACAGACCGTGACAATATTGCCATGTTTCAACTCCACCTTGAAGGTCATTCGATGCGTATACATTAGTGAAATGAAAAATGGTGTTAGAAGAAATGTGACGAAGGGACATGTGTAGAATAAAAGAATATGAAAGAGATTGTTCAAAAGCCCACACATGCTCATTCCACATGGTAATTAAACCACCACGAGTGTTAACAGCATCCACGTGTGTCCAACCAGATAAAAAGGGTCCACAAAGTCTACGAATGAGCGAATTGGGTGGATTAGAAATTTTAGTTTCTTGTAGAAATAAAATATCAATATGATGTGGGGAGATGATGAGATTGACAACATGATTTTTTGTGGGGTCCCCTAACCCTCTGATATTCCATGTGACTATTTTCACTTAGAAAGGTTAGTACGCTGCTGAACAAGGGCTTGTATGGAAGAATAATGTTTGCCATGCAAACACACACCCATGTACTTTGCCAATTTTTTATTTAAAACTTTATTAGCAGAAGAAAAAATGACTGGTTCAAAATAGCTACCCGAAGATCCTGAAGGCAGCGAGTGGGCCTTGTTGATCCTTGCGCTCCTTCTGATAGCTGATGAGGAAATGTGAGGGGACGATGAACCTTGGCCTTCTTGTTGTATTGGCTCCCGTTGCTCCTATTGAGTTGGCAGTTGTTGGTGCAGAGGAACTGAAAGATCCAGATCATCCATTAGATCCTATCTAGGCACTACATGTCCTTTGTGTGGTAGTCTACCATAGCCAAGTCTTGTGGTTGGTTTTCAGACACCCTAGGAACTTTCTTCAAAGCCTCATCTGACATCACATCAAATCTATCTTCCTCCATGCAGTCTGTTTGTTGAGCTAAGGGTCAAAAGATGAAATCGTCATAGTCATAGTTGATTCCCAAAAGGAGCGTTTCTGGTCATTGACAAGGATATGCGTGTATCGAACGATCAATCTTGAGCTTCACTGCATGGTTATTTATATAAGAAATTAAAGTACATGGTGTTGAGATACCTTCAAAGAAATGCATCTTAACATATAAGAAGCGGTGGTCGACGAAGGACCAATCACATGAGTCTGTGTGGATGAATCGTCCCATTGGTTTTAAAGCTTCTCTGATAGTGTCTGAATCATGTTTGTAAAATTCTGGAAAACCACTTAATTTAGCCCAGGACTCTTTTTCGAGGAGGGGTTCAGAATTTTCTTCAAGAGTGATTGCTTGTTGTAAGAGTACAACGCCATCTTCTTTCGTCAAAACTTTCAGGTGAAAGGCGTGATCTTTAATAGCGGAGTTAGGGAAGAAGATGAGAAAGGAGGATATGCCAGATCGGCCATTCATATTGTTGACCAAAATTTGATTTAAGGGCTCTTGAAAGCATCTCAATAGACCAAAGTCCATCCATGGTGATTGCAGTGAGATAAAGATATGTATCCGCCATTTCTAAAAGAAGTGGAAATTTTTGATTTAGATTGGGTGAGTGAGTAGTGGATGGTGAAGAATTTTCGTTTGAAATGAGTGGGGACTTGAGTTTGAGATGGGGGTTAATTACATTAGGGTTATAATTACGATTTGAGTTTTGAGAGGACCGGTGGGTCCCTTCCTTCTGAGATTGCAGGTATCTTGGCTTGCGATGGTTCGTTGTTTGAACAGCATAGGGGTGCATCCAATCAGCCTTGTTGGTTCGAGAGAGTGGTGACTTTTTATTGGGACAATGCAAGCTTGCATGTCCAAAGAGAGAGCAATTATAATATATCAACGCATTTCTGTATGTTTTTGCCATGTGTCCTCGATCAGCGCACTTGAGACAGTGCCTCTCCGAATTCAAAAAATTCAACGTCTCCCTGATCGATTTGAAAGTTGGTATGACTCTTCACCGTTTGACAGGTGGGTTGGGGAGCACAGGTGGAAGCTTGGCTCTTGATGCTGCCACTTGAGCGTAGGCAGGAGAAGGTTGCTTTGGTGGAGAAGACAGCTTGTTCTGTGCTTACGTGTTTGCTGTATTAATGGGGAAATGATGAATAGGTAGAGAGTCAGTATCCAGTGGAGAATAAGATGGAGAGGATGAGATGAATTGAGAAGATGACTGTGTTCGGGGATGGGTGTTTTATGGAGGTCACCATTAATCTTATTAATAACTATTTCATTCATATATCCGTTAAAAATTATATTTTTTAACGATAAATATTTATTTAAACAGATGAATATTTTATACAGTTCATTTATACAATAAAAATGATATTTTTTTATTGTTCTAACATTTTTAGAAAATTTCGGCAGCATAACGGCGCGATAATAGAACCGGAATAAGGTATAGCCTTATCCCTCGCCTAATAATGGCTCGCGCCATATACAAACCAAATTCTAATTAATTCATTTCACTTTCCAAACCAAATTCACACAAATAAACCAATCAACCAAACAAACATGGTTTCAAACAAAGGTGTTGGGTGCTACTAAGCACCGTCTGCATCCTATGTATACATGTAACTAGAAAATAAATTAGAGTGAGAAGTTCTCACCTTCAGGATCCACTCCGTCATTCTTTAATTGGCGGATTTTGTCTTCGCGCTGCGTTTTGTCGCTTTCTCGCACTTGAGTTCGCAACTTTGGCTCTAGAAGTTGCATACAGCCTCCAATCTTCACCAAACTTTGTTACTAGCCTAAACGCACCATTCAGGACAACTTTTTCCTAGTGGACTTTCTTCCAAAACTGCACCAATTTGTCGGAAATCACGAAAAACAGTAGCAAACCCGCGATTTACGGACGCGTTTTCCGGATAGCTCTGCAATCCAAACTAGGACTTCCATATACCAAATCGAAGAGAAAAACGCGCTCTTCACTTTGGTACTATGTAGTTTTGGCTAGAAATGCACGGTTTGGGAGTTATTGGCGAAATAGTGACAGGGTGTTATTTGCAATTTCAGATTTTCGGAGAAAGAGGGGTTTATTGGTCGTGTGGGGCCCACGATCGGAGCTGGTGGCCTGAGGGCGGCAACAAGGGCCTGATGTGGGCTGGGGGTGGTGCTGGTGGCGGGATGGGGTCCATCGTGGCGGGTTTGGGTGGAAATGGATCCTAGGGTTTGCAAAATGGAGAGAGAGAGAGAGAGAATAGGAGAGAGAGAGGACGAGGATGGGGTGCCCGGAGGTGGGTGGTGTCACCTGGAGGTGCAGCGGTCAGCAGTGGAGGTGGGCTGGTGGGTTTGGGGATGGTTCCCCATTAAAGAGAAAAAAAGAAAAAGGAGGAAGAGGAAGAAAGTAAGAAACAAATAGAAGGAAAGTGGATTATATGCTCGTTTCTCGCGTATCGTCCGAATACAAACGATCTCCATTTACTACGGATTTCGGATATGAGATAGTAGACGTCAAGGTGAGTCCAATGGACCAAGTTTCGTCGAATTCCGAGTCCGTTTGACCATTTGTTAAAATTGTCAAAGATGCTCAGATATTGTTCAAAAATGCGATTTTAGCGGACCTTTTCTTCTTGCACGCCCACACACTAACTCCAAAAATCATGGTCTTTTGGATTTAACCATTATTGGATGATATGAATCCAAAAAAAAGGGAATCGAATTCTGAGATTGTCACAATAATGTTCCTCTGTAAAATGACTACTTGTTTTACCCTGAACTGTTTTAGCTCGCACAGCCACATACTAACTCCGTTCGACGCGCATTTTGGAAGTCAACAATGATTTGTCATTATGAATCCAGAAAAATTTATCTCATCGAACTCTGAGCTCATACGCAAAATTTCACTTTTTAAGGGTTATGTATTGCTAACCGAAAACCCCATCCAATCGCTACCATTCTTGATCTCGGAATATATTGAAGTTTATACTTTTCGAAGTTGCAAATGACATTTTGAACTCAATGGAAGTGGTTTCGAGTCCAAATTCAACCGTATGCAAAATGTGACTTTTTGGGCTATATATAATATTAGAATATATATATACACATATATATATATATATATATGTGTGTATATATTCCATAACGACTATTCTGAAATTTAAACTGGCCATAACTTTCAATTCCCGTCATGAAATCTAGATTTTTGACATTCATTAGAAATATATAATTAAACAGATTCAAATATTTCTGGTTTTACTGAAATCGATTTGTTTTTAATCTTGTACATTCATTTGAAATTTGAAATCGAATTTTCAAACTGCCGCGCCATTTCAGGCTCGTTATATAATTAAAATAAATTTATTCGTTATAACTTCGATTTAAATAAATTTTTAGTCATTATTATTTAAAATAAATCATTTTTAATATTCAAAATCCATTAAAATAGCCAAAATAAAAATTTTAAATTAGTTCTGATTTTTTGGGTTGTTACACAAACAGTGTTGCATTGACCTGAAACAACTTTCAATTAGCAAAAGGTTGTAAATCCTAAAGTTGAATCTTGCTCACATTTTCAGTTCTTTAATAAAAATGTTTATTAGAGCAAACAAAACTTGAAAATAAATGCATTATCATCTTTAAATAATTAAATAAAGCATATTTTGATTATAAAACAATTATTTGAATATTTAAATACCCAAAATGCAAGAATTTTCCTTAAATACTCTTTTTTAAAATAATGACATCATCATATTTTTTTGGCAAAGCCAACTGGTTTTTAAAGTGACCCCGAACACTTATTATTATAACAAATAATAATTACAAATACTTCAGGAGATTGGCAGATAACCAATCTACTACATTAGGTTTTTACGGTGGACCGTCCACGGCATACAGTTTTAAAGTGGATCGTCCACTGCATCCTATCTGGATTACAACACTAGAGCTAGACTAAATTTTCAGACTGCAGAAAGACATCATCATATTTATTTAGTCATAAATATGAAAAATATTTTAACTTCTTATTAATGTTTCCTTAACAAATAAGTGTGTGTAAAAACTTCTGAAGGTTAAAAACTATTTATTGATAAAACGGTATTCGGTCTTTTTATCAATATTTTTCTGAAGAAAATATTTTTTTTAACATTTCTACAAAATAAGTTTGCCATAATTAATTTTGATTTGAAAGGGGCTTATCAATCTTATTAAATCATTTTAATGTCGTTTAATTCATGACTCGAAGCATATAAATAATTCGGATATTTAAATACGAAGTGCACTGAATTCGGGGTCTTTACATTCTCCCCCACTTAAAATATTTCATCCTCAAAATTGCAACACAAGAAACCAAAGAAACAATTTAAACATCGGTACTTAACAACATCAAAACAACTAGCAAACTTAGCCTATGGTGTATTGAAACCCAAACCCACTCATCACTAAGGATGGTAAACAACCAACCAAGCGAACTTATGTTTAATAGCATTAAGTTATTAATTAATCGACAATTCACATTACCTTAAAAAAAGTAAAAGAGTCAGTTCCCAAACTCTCCGCAAGCCAGCACATATAGTATGTATACGTACTAAAGGTCGTGCGATGCACATAAACCAACACACACAGTTTTTGATCAGATCACTTTCCTGAGCACATAGTCTTCACTTCCAAACTAGTATCTAGTGTGTACTTCAATCAGGTTCCTTAGCTAGAAACCTCCTTCTTCCTTCCCTTACCGTACCTTGGTATTGTCCTTTACAAAGGTCGTAAGCTCAATGCCATTTTCGACCCCCTTGCAAGCAGGAAGATTGGTCCTCATAAAGTCTGTGCTAGACTCTATTGGATCGCACGTCTTTGCTGCTATGACGCCCACCGCTTCTTTCTTTCGGACTTAGTGGTCTTTGGCTTCGTTCTTTTTCTGGGGGAAAAAAGGACAATGTTAGTTACCATCATTGGATTTCTTGGGAAATCACCTGTCATCCCAAAGGTGAAGGAGGTTTGGGCCTAAGAAACCCATATGACACTTGTATTACATTCTCTTGCAAGCTTTGGGCAAGGTTTGACTCGAACGACTCCTTATGGGCAACGTTTCTTCATGCCAAGTATCGTAGACTTCAGGCTTCGAACTACGCCAGTGTCTCTTCCTACGCTAGTGAGACGTGGAAACGAATGCAGTCCGTGAAGGCCTTCTCGGATTCACATGGCGGTGGATCCGGTTGGGATGGCTTCCCCTTCTCGGTTAGGGCGCCGTGGAGCTCGGTGAGGGAGCCAGATCCACGTCTTCTACTTTTCTCTTTCATCTGGGATGTCTGTATTCCACCGAAGATATCTCTATTCATGTGGAGGACCCTTTATGGTGGCCTTCTGATTGACGAGAAACTCCAAAGGATTGACATTCCGTATGTGTCCCGGTGCAGTTGTTGTGGGTCCGGTGATTCGGAATCCATAACTCATTTGTTTTTCTTTGGCTTCTGCGCTAGAGCTGTGTGGAATTACTTCAGAAACCTGTTTGGTATTCGAGGTAATGCGCCTTCTCTGACGCAATTTATGAGATTCTAGTGGGACAAAAACTCAGGTAAATCTGTTCGATCTACCCTTTTTAGGTTGATCCCTTGCCTTATCTACTGGCATATCTAGTGCTCGCGGAATAAGGAAATTTATGACGAGTTGTCCATGGACCCTTTTTCGATCATTCGAAAGGTAAGGAGTGACGCGTTCCTTGCATTTCGTGCCAGACCTTTTAGAGGTTCTATTTGTTGCCGCTTGAGAAGATTGGCTGGAATGTTTGATGTTACATCGATTCCAACTACCACTCGAGAAGGGATCGATTGAACTTCATACTGTTAGGATTTGCGGGACCCGTCCCACTATCCTTGCATCACCTTCACCTCCTCCCCCCTCTTATGGCCTGATTTGGTTTGCTATTGCTCCAGGGTCTGGCTTTATAGGTTAACTGGATCGTCGACTATGGTTTCCTTGGATCAAGGAAGGCTGAATGGCTTGTGGAGCTCTTGGATGGACTGGGAACAACTATACTGGTTCTATGTCTCGTCGATCTTCGGGATTGTGGAGTCTGAAGCTTTTGCTTCCTCCCTCCTATCTATTGGGGTCCTGGTTTATCAGAGTTACTCGCTTTTTTCGGGGAATTTGATGGAGAGGATGCCTTCTTCACTAGACGTCATTCCTCGTCATCGACGATATAGGTAGTAGATCTGTCATGTTGTGCTTTCTTGTAATGCAGATCTATAGAGTCTTTTCTTTCTTTGAGATGTTTAGTTCATGTTGTACTTTTTATTTTCTGGAGAGGCCATTGTACTAAGTAGAAGTATAATTACTTCACTATCGGGTGGTGGCCTTGCGGAAACTCAATTTTGAAGTAAGATGGGCAGTGGTTTATCCGGAGCTCATCTATCTATCTATCTACGCATACATATAGTCTTTCCTCGAGTAGATCTTATTAGTTGGTTACCAGCCAGTGCAGTTTTGTGAACATTTTGTTCCTTTATATATATACACACACTCTCTTTTTCCCCAAAAAAACCTCCTTCTTCCTTAAATGTACTTATATTATGATTGAAAACTTCTAGATCATGTCAGAAATCCATGTCAAGTGTTTTCCATCAAGAATCTAGTGAAAAATCCTTATTTAGACTGGTGTAAATCATCATCAAATCATGTACTCTAATCTGTATTAAAATCAGCCATGCAAATATACAACTTACATATTTATTGTCTTGGTTTTTTAACCACCAATATCCATTTTAATTCTTCTCTACATATAATATGTCATTTCATACTAATATCCTTCCTTTTAAAATCCACATTAAATTATCTTTGTCTATTTCTTAATTAACACTAAAATTACTTATGAATCATTTCATTAAACTTTAGTTTTGTTGGGATTTTTGTGTGCAGCGGAAGCTTGACAAAATGCCAAGAAAAATTGGATCTTTATCATCCAATCACTTGAAGATGAATTTGATTGAAAAAAACAACACAAATAATATTGGAAATATGAGCACACGATATTCCACCCAACCACCCTCTTTATTGATTCACTAATAAAAATTGTTTACAAACGATCTCAACTATCGTTACAAATAATTACAACTTGAACCAATAACCTTATTGAGAAATAGGTAGAGAATATCTAATGGCTAAAAAATTTGAGGAGAAAGACAATGAAGAATATTTTCCACACCTAATGAAGAGATTAGCTAGCCCTTTTTATAGTGAGAATTGCTTCATGCCCAAGAAAAACTTGGCTCCCAAATATCTTCATATATGTTATAAAACTATTTGGTTAAGCACCAAATATCCTTGCAATAAATGTCCATAAATATAGCAATCAATATCTCTCCATAAAATCTAGCACCAAATCTCTTCACAAATCTAGCACCAAATCTCTCCATAAAATATGTAAGATTATTTATTGCCCAAAATTGTGATTTGCGTATCACCAATTTCAACACTCCACCTTGGTACCAAATCACAACATCTCCTCCACTCAAACAATAGACCCTTGTCGATTTCGTGATCCTCCACCATAGGACCATCAGCGGTGACCATATGAACCTCTCCACCTTGCTGTGGACTAGGTTCTTCAACCATCACCCGCCTTTCATTATTGACCACCGAACCGATCAAACTATATAGGTTTTCCTCCTCCAAAACTCCTCGCATCATCACACGACCACCCTTCTTCACTCTCAAAACTCCACCTCGAGTCTCATAAGTGCAACTGCGGTGATCTAACTGACCGAGAGATATGAGGTTATGCGAACAAGTGGGTATGTGCCTCACACCAGCCACTTCTCTCACCACTTCATCATGCACCCGAAACCTAACAGCTCCAACTCCACAAATTGGTAGCTCTACTCCATTGGCTGTCTTTATCATGCCAACACTCTTCTCATATGAACAAAAACTTTTCACATCACGACATATGTGAAAATTGGCTCCTGAATCCATCTTCCAAGGCTCCACAACACTAAATAGGACATCACATGAAGAATTGTTTTCGGTACCTTCAGCAAAACCTGCTTGTGCCTAATCATTATTATTATCACCTTGCGCCTTCTTCTTATCCCTATGATAAGCATAACAATCATTGCGCTTGTAGCCTTTCTTACCACAATAATAACAAGCACCTTTACAACTAGCCTCTTTCTTCTTCCTTCTTGTATCTTTCCCCAAGCCCCTTGCTACCATCGCCTCAGTTTGAACCGATTTCAACTCCGACCCTTTTCTCCTTAGCTCCTCATTCAAAAGACTGCTTCGAACCGTTTCTAAAGAGATAGTTCCATTAGCATTGGAATTACTCAATGAAACAACCAAAGTCTCTCAACTTTCCGAAAGAGAACTCATCAACAAAAGAGCCTGCAACTCATCATCAAAATCAACCTTCATATTTGCCAGTTGATTGATGACATCCTGAAACTCGTTCAAATGCTCTGCAATAGACTTCTCCTCATCCAATCGAAGTTGCACCAACTTTCGAACCAGAAAAGCCTTACTTGTAGCACTTCTCGACTCATACAAAGATACTAATTTGTCCCACAATGCCTTCGCGGATTCACAACTAGCCACATGGTGGAATACAGAATCAACCAAATATTGGTGAATCAACGCAATTGCCTTTTTGTCCATTTTCTTCCACTTTCCCTCATCCATATTCGAGGGCTTCACCCAATCTCCATCAATGGGATCATGCTAACCATTGAGATATAGAATGTCCTCCATCTTCGGCTTCCATATAACCCAATTCTTCCCATTTAAAATAGCCATCTTTGAAAACGTCATCATCTCCGACATCTCCAATTTTCAATCCAACAAACACTCCAAGCTATGCGATAACCTAGCTCTGATACCAAACTGTTGGGATTTTTGTGTGCAGCGGAAGCTTGACAAAATGCCAAGGATCTTTATCACCCAATCACTTGAAGATGAATTTGATTGAAAAAAAACAACACAAATAATATCGAAAATATGAGCACACGATATTCTACCCAACCACCCTCCTTATTGATTCACTAATAAAAATTGTTTACAAATGAGCTCAACTATCGTTACAAACAATTACAACTTGAACCAATAAACTTATTGAGAAATAGGTAGAGAATATCTAATGGCTAAAAAATTTGAGGAGAAAGACAATGAAGAATAATGGCAAATTTTCTACACCTAATGAAGAGATTAGCTAGCCCTTTTTATAGCGAGAATTGCTTCATGCCCAAGAAAAACTTGGCTCCCAAATATCTTCATATATGTTATAAAACTATTTGGTTAAGCACCAAATATCCTTGCAATAAATGTCCATAAATATAGCAATCAATATCTCTCCATAAAATCTAGCACCAAATCTCTTCACAAATCTAGCACCAAATCTCTCCACAAAATATGTAAGATTATTTATTGCCCAAAATTGTGATTTGCGTATCACCAATTTCAACAAGTTTAAGTTATTTAACATTATACGACTTAAGTTCATGTACACACACACACACACACACATATATATATATATATATATAATACTCCAATACATCATATAAGCATATACAAACGTCAAATTTGTTAAGTATGTTCAACAAATTTAGAACTTGTTCTAACTTGCTATACTCATAATCCAAGTATTATACAAACATGTCTTTATATTTTCGCAAAAACTTAGCTTCAAATTCTTTAACAATTCAAAAGTTTCCAACTATCCAAAATCATTGAAATTCCTATTTCGGTTTAACAATGAAAAGATCATTTTTCATTATCTTAGTCATATATGCAAAGTTGTAGAAACAAATCAAGGTAAAAAAAATGGTTTTCGAAACCTTCTCATTTTTTTACACAATTTCTTTTATGTCCATTTTTATTTTCATGCTCTATTTTCTTATGTTAGTAGCTTAGTTTACATTTATGCAAGTAGTTTAGTTCATTTCTTTCTAGTAATTACTCTTCTTTTCCTTTGTTTAGTTTCTTTTTCTTTTGTTTTTAACGTTTTAAATCTCATTGTGTTGAATGATAACACAAACAAGAGGCTAAACCCTTACAATTTACAATAATGAAGCTTTCTTAAAATCATGTAAATTCAATAAATTTTTCTATATGTGATCTCTTTTATGCTTCATGAGAAAATGGATGTTTATGTTTATTTGTGTTTCATGTTGAATTTGATAGTCTATTTTATTTATAATAAATAGGTTATGCTTATCTCTTTAATCACAAACTGGCTCTTCATCCAAATTTGTTCCTGACAATGTAGTGAAGTTTTAATCAAAATTTGATGATCTATATTACTAATTAATAGTAAATAGACCATGCTCAAACTAGATTATTGTTTCATTTTCTATGCCACGTTTCATGAATTTAAAAGTAGGATTAGCTTATTTTCCAAAAAAAAAGAAAGAAAGTAGGATTAGCTGTGTACTATAGTTTGATGGCTTAGTATTAATAATACAAGTAGGTCGTGCTTATGATAAATGCATCATTAATCCCACTTAGATTAAAAAGAGATCATAATTTGATTTTATATTGATTTATGTGAAAACTAAAAAAGCGAATTTGCTTTTAAATTGTTTTTTAATCACATAGATTTTAATCTCAACTTTTGCTTGCTTTTAATTTATAGTTTTCATAATAATCTCAGGTATGGCTGGTGCTTTGTTTGTATGATGATGAGTGCAGTGATTTTTTTTAAGATGAGAGGGAAATGATACATTGATACTGATGCAATGCATCAAACAAAGAACTAAGAGAAATAAAACGAGATTTTGAATGTAAACTGCGTAAAAAAATGTAAACATAGAATTTGTGCAACTAAAATGTAAACACTAAATGAAATGAAATGGAACAGAGATGGAATGTACAAGCTCAGATGCACAACTGAAATGCTAATGCACAAGAAAAATGAACAGTAAAAAACAGGAACAGAACAATGCAAATGAAATGGAAAGAAGTTTTTTTATTTGAGTGGTCTGCAAAGTGCAATCTGCTGCACGGAACAATTCAATCACAACAACTATGAACAAAATTTGAAGAAAGATAAAAAAACTGAGATGAACACAAGATAGTGAAATAAATATCAGAAGCCAAGAATGAAAATATGCAGAAAAAAGGAAAAATTCTTTTTTAAAACAAGACATGCACTAAATGAAGACAAGAAAACACACACATAAACTAACTTAAGTAAGATAAATAAAACACACACAATGCAATAAAAAAAATTTAAAAACACAAAAAAGAAAAAGAAAAAGAAAAATAATAATATCTAAGTGTAAAATTAATGATGCCAAAATCTAGTTTAGCTTATTTTCTATTAGATTAGAAAACCATTGAGAAATATTATGATAAATTACAGCAGGCGCACGATCTGCAATTTTAGTGCATGGCGAGTACGGATATGTCTACGAGAAAAGAATTAATTTAAAATTCTACTCAATCAAATTATACCAAACCTGAGATTAAGGGTGGCAGAAGTTATTCCGTGACTAGTGGCGACTATGGGATAAGTATTTGGAAGAAATGCTCTTGTGGCTTTGGAAGAGATGAGTTGTATAAAAGTAGCGTTTGATGTGTCAGAGTAGGAAACTGTAGTTTGTGAGGCAGTGTAGAAGCGGTGGTGTTGAAGTATTGATCAAGCATTGGGGGCCCGTCAACGACCAGACCAAGCATCGATTTCCAATAACCCCCTTCTCTGCTCATCCGTTCATCATCTCAGCATCTAAACTTCACCAGAATCTCACCCTCATCCCATGTTCATAGACCAAAAGCCTAGGACCTATTTTTATTTACTTACATTGTTGTTTTTTTGCATTTTGCATTAAAAAAAACAAATATAATTCACTCGTAGTTGCATTGTTAATTCACGTTTGCTTTCTGTTTTGTATTCATCTCATCATGCTTTTATTTACTAGAAGGCACACCAAATTCACATAAGGTGGGGAGTTCATTACCCTTTCTTAGTGTAGAAAATTGCATTTCATCATAGAAATTGATAGATAATAAAGATTAAACGTTGGACTTAAGGGCGTCGCAGACTCATCTAGGTCTTACTTATATTCTGATAAGTTGATTTCTTTCCAACGCATTATTTCTTGGTTTCTATGTTACGGTAAGGCAATAATCTTTTATAAATATTACGATCATTCGTAAATATTATAATGATTGTTTCATTTAAGGTATTTAAACCTTCGGCTGCATTTTAAGATAACTCTCGGTGCACCGATATCACCTATCTATTACCTGATAGAGAAATCTTGAAATTACTCAAAATGTCATTATATAATTTTGGGTTATGAGCCACTGAGGACATAAAATTTGTAATTAAGTCCTTGCATTCATTTAATTGCATTAGCTTCATGCATGTATAAAAAAATTAGAAAAGTCCAAAATATAAAGAAAAAAACATTTTTACTCGAAAAATAATCCTTTTATCCAAAAAAATAAAGATTATTATTTAATCATTTTCTTAAGGAAATTTTGAACATTTTCTTTTGCGTAATTTTTTTTTTTGAACTTTTCTTCTATTTAAAAAAAATCAAAATAAACATAATATATATTCATTTTGTAAAAAATAAATCGAGTTGTCCTTTCCTTCAGAAAAATGAAAGAAAAAAAACAAAACAAAAATTCCGAAGCAGTTCTTGTTTTGTAAATCTTCACTTAGTCTTTTGTCAACTTTTTCTTTTCACTCATTAATTTCTTCTCCTCCCGTACTCTTCTTGCTAGTGCATGACTATTTGGACTTGTGACACTTCTATGAATCGTGGGACTCGTGACACATCCATAAATCTTCTAGTTTGAGCAAACCTTCCTTCAATCATGACTAACGAAAATTTCCCTCAAATTCGTACGGATAAATTCTTCCTTGATCGAGTTTCTATCAATTCTTGCTGCACTTTTCCTATCCCAACGGGTGATCACTTAGAAATTCATTTGAATCACATTAATACACTTCCATAACTAGACAATTTTGAATATTATGAACCATACATATTTTTAACCAAATTTAAACAAGTTTGTGCAACCATAAAACTTCAACAATTAAAATGGAATCAAAATTAGGTTAATTCCATTTGCACTTACCGATTACGCTGAAAAATGGTTATATAGCCTGATTTCAAATTCTATTGATACGTGGGATGAATTTATAAAAAAATTCTAAAGAAATTTTAGCTCTTGGAAAAATAATCCAAATTTTGAAATGAAGCCTTTAATTTTCATCAATTTGAGGGTGAATCTTTTGCAAAATATTTTGAGAGATTTAAAGAACTTTTAATCAATTGTCCACATCACAATTACGAAAAATGGATGTTTTGATAAAAATTATATGATAGACTTGGAAACAACACTCAAACCATGCTCGAATCGATGCGCCAAGAAAACTTTCTAGCACAAAATCACGATGTCGTTTGGAAATTTCTTGAAAACATGGCTGAAAAATCATCTTAGCAGACACGATCTAATGAGAAAACTGTTTATTCCTAATCAAGCGCTCATTTACTAGGATCTCCTTTGACTTTAAAAGCAAAAATCAACCTGATGATAACCAAATTCGGTAGTATCCTTCGTCAAATCAAATAAATCAAGCTTCTCAAGTCGCATGTTAAAAATGCAACGATCTAGGTCACATCGTTGATCAATGTGCTCACTCATTACAAAAAATCAATGCTTTTAATAAAGTTAGGAATGATTTGTTTCTCCAATGTAAATCCTAATTGGGGAAACCATCCTAACTTTGCTTGGAATCAAAACAATTCGAACACAACTTCGATTCGACCTTCTTTTTAAACATTTCGGGACGATGTTTCAAACCCTCATTTTCAACCAAATCAATTTCAAAACTTGCCCTACCATATCAGAACCAAGCAAAACAATCTTTTGTTCTGTAAAAGAATAAACAAATGACTTCGCTCTAGAAAAATGTCAAAACATTGGCTAAAGAACCGACTCAAAATCTCCAAACTAATAGCAATCTGCACAAGTTTTTGACTTCATATATGCAAAACACGAGTCAATCTGCCATGAAACTCGAAGTGCAATTGATTTAATTAGTCATCTCTTTGAGCGAACATGAAAGTGACACTTTCCCAAATAAACCCATTCCAAATTGCAAGAACCAAAATGCAAACTTGAACCAAGCTCATGTTGTTTAAGATTGCAATCTGACTCAATGAATGCTGCAATGACATTACGATCGGATAAACAAAGTGATAATCAAGTTTTCAATCCAAACAACTTACCTAATGTTCCTCTCAGCACTTCAAAAACCACGGATGATCTCAATCCAAACAATGAGTTGAACAATGATCCAAATTCTAAGTTTAATTCATTTCTATCTCAAGTAGGCCGACCTATTGAGTTTGGTGTTCCATTTTCACATCATCTTCGACCAAAGAAACACTCTGATTAAATGGAAAAGATGTTAGAAAAAATTAAACAAGTGAAAGTCATCATCCTGCTTCTTGACATCGTTCAACAAGTACCAATCTACGTTAAATTTCTCAAGGACTTATGTATCCAAAAAGACATACTCTTGTAACGAAGAAAGTTTTCTTAGCCCTCAGACTAAAATATTGCATACGCCAATTTTCCTATATTTTCAACAAGGTGAAATGCTAGTGATTTCTAAATCATTTATTATAATAGGTTTGTTATGATCCAAAATCATTTAAATTTTTTATAAAACAAACTTAATTTATTTCAAAATATATTTATAATAAGAATAAATTAAAAACCCTGTTTTAAATAAAAGTGTTGAATGTATATATAATAAAATAGCTTAAAAAAGGTTTTAATAAAAGAGTTAAAATGTATATATAGTAAAATAACTTAAAATAGGTTTTAAATAAAAGAGTTAAAAAGGATTTAAAAAGCATGTTTTATTCCAAAACCATTTAATTCCAATTTCCCAATTCCTGCTCAATCCGTATTATTTTCCAATTCAATCCAATTATGCCAAACAGACAAAACTGTGTGAATTATACAATCTCAAAATATTATGTAAAATATTATATTCACTTCATCACAATCCACATGTAATAACGCTATACATCTAATCGGGTTCACAGTCGGGTTCATTGTCCAGTAAATTCATACAACAACATATGAATATAAATATGGTAACAATCATATTGAGAAATCATGTTGGATCACTCCAACCTATCCCCTGCACCACATCTCATATATCAACACATATACTTGTAACACAATTCAATATAAGGAAAGTCATATGAGATGAATCTTCTGTACAACACAGGTAATGTCAAAGGTCATCTGCTCCAGAGGCGGGTATATATATCGACAACAACCAACAATGCAATAAATCATCCAAACAACCAATTGTACATATAAATATGTAAATAACAGTCAATGTTATTATATGGTATAATTGTTTATCAAAAAAGCATGAGCTAACTTCACCATCCATTCAAAACGACGATTTCACATTATTTTTATCTAATCTCAAATAGGCGTTTGGAATTAGATAAAAATCCGAACTCACCAGAATTATCTCAATCCATGCGTATGCGTAGTATTTGTCAATACGAATCCAATGCAACTAGTTTCTTGAAATCTGATCATGTATGAACAATATATAGGCATTACAATTTTGATTTGAAATAAAATAACTTATTAAATCAATTCTATCATTAACATCCTAATCACCTTGTTTAAAGTTAAATTAAACCCTGCTTAATCATATTTAAGATAAAGACGTGTCCATTCAACCTCAAGTTCAACTTTAAACACAAAACCCACTCCATTCAACCGCTCTCCCCGACATCTCGCTCCAGTAGCCACCGCGGGGCCTCCACCTCTATGATCGCCACCTTCTCAGCTTCCACCTCCAGCCGATCCCACCTCCTCCGATGTCCCTAGTCCCTGTACGACCACGAAAACCGAACCCACTCCAAAATCCATTCAACTCCCTCCCCACACCAATACAAACCGTCAGAGCACCAACTACCACCGCCAATCGATGCATCTACTCCCCCTCCTTCACCAGCAACGATAGCCCCCAACTCGATTGTGGGTAGCCGGAATTAACCGATTAAGTTCTGATGGTCAAGGTTATTTTTCCATTGATCCACTACGCCATCGAGAATCATGAATATTGAGTAGCTTTATCTTGTTGAACTCTCCAATATTGTAGTTGATGTTAAACGAAGTGGCTCCAATAGGTGTAAGACATTGGATGGGGAGTATTATAGGTGGCGGCTTTGTTTTCATTTGAACATATAGAAGGATGATAGGAATTAGGTTAGAAAAAAGAGTATTTATAGGAAATGGTTTTAGATATTTTATATATTATATTCACTTATATTAGCATCGAACGTTATAAGTTTGCACGATCTCATCGAAGTCCCGATCATCTTGAAATTTGACATTCTGCTATATTACAATATTCCAGACTCAATAAAAGTGGTTTCATCGAATTTCGAGACTGTTTGCAAAAACACTATTTTCTTGTTTATCAAAATCAAATAAATACAAATCGATTTCAAAATACTTCAATTTTTCAAAAACAAATTATTATTATCTTTTACATTCAAATAGTATTTTACAAAAGCTTCGAAATCAATTTAACTTCGTGTTAAAAATCCAGAAAAACTTATTCGAGTAATTTCAATATTTGTATCACTATTTCAATATTCAGTTATATTAAATAACTCGTTTATTCTGAATCCAGGTTATTCAACTTCTAAACTAATCATTTTCATGTTTATATAAATTAAATACTCTGATACGAAAAATCCAAATTATTACCATAGTTCACTGTTTTTAATGGTTTGGATCTGACATTTATGATTTATTGTCGATCAGAAATCATTTAAAAACAGGGTTGTTACAGACTTCTTGAAAATTAGCATATGTGGCGGGTAAAAACCCCTACCTAGTGATAAATACACAGTGCTGGTTAGCTTCTTAAAAGATGTGTGGTTCTTAACTTTCTATCAAAACCCATCATAATATGAACCTAAAAATTATCATGGTCATGGATGAAATACGGCAAAAATTAAAATTTTTATTTACCATAAAGTTAACAACTAGATTATTAATCTTTGGTAGATTAAAGATTTTAAAATGTTTCCTATTAAAGTGTTAATAATTCATCATGTAATAGGCATATTATCTTTGTCAAAACAGTGTAGTATAGCTGTAAGGTATGTACCCAACGAGTAAGAAGTCGAGAGTTCGAGATTCCCGCTAATTCTCCATGGTAATGTGTTAATAATTAAAAAAACGAAAAAGGCATAATACTCTAAGGCTGAACAAAACGACAACAAAATATTACAAATTTTACTTGTGTGCTAATACTATGGCTTGTAATTTCATGGGCGCCTACATGAATGTACAAATATCGATTCATATAATATTTTTCCTTCGTATTTTATCTATTATGTAAATATTCTACAAAATTGAGTTATTTTTGACACCAATTGTTGAAGAATACATTGTTCAAAGTGTTAAAAATAATGGAAAACATAAACATGAGAAATTTTACTTTTAGTTTTAGGAAGTGACGTAGACATTTATATGGTAAGGAGGTATTTCCATCATCCCACGAAACATTTTACTTATCGATTGAGATAAAATCACCTAGATCCGAAATATCATTTTCGTACGCCTGGTCAATCAAAATACTTTAAATTTTGCAGTTAATTCCAAAAAAACTACCATGTAGTAATGTATATGCAAAATAATTACCTATGCGCAATGTGCTTAATTACAGGGCATTAGTACATTGGACCTTGCCTATAGAAATTGGATTTGCCCTCTGTTTGCTCCCAAAGAAAAGGTTCTTTGCTTCTACTTTAATTTTAAATTTTTATACTACATATTCCTATTATGTCATATTAATATAATTCCAAATTTATATTGTAGGTACTTATGCGATAAATGCTTAAATTTTATGTTATGCAATTAAAGCCTGCTAATACCCCGAAAAATCCTCGTTATAGCTCATTGCATTCTTTGACCGTTATGTTATTTCAATTTAGCTTCGATAAACAATAAATTCATTTTAAGCCCAACAATTTTCTGATGCACAGGCTAAATTAAGGATATTTAACATTCACTTTGATTGTTCTCTTTAAAAAAAAAAGTCAAAAATCAATGCAAATAGCTAATTTTAAGGCATAAGTGCTCAATATAAGGCAAAAATATATTATGGCCATTTAATTAATATGAATAATCTTGATATTCTTTGATTTTTTTATATGTGATTAATTAATATTAGTTTGTTTTACACAAGTGATGTGAGATTGATAGTTAATTAGTTTTAGATATCTAGTTTTAGATCTAATGAACCTTTTAACATCCCCGCAATATCCCTGTTGTTATCCCCTTTATCCACGCTACAACATTTTGTACATCCACTGCTATATGTCCGTTAAGTGCATTAACTGTACATATTGCACGAAAGAAGTTTCAAACCCAGTTATGTATATTCTCTTGCCTTACATGTCAGCAAAATAATTATTTAAACAAAAATGTCATTATGATATTTTTGTCAAATCCTACATCAAAGACATAATTATAGGTGGTACCACACATTAAATTATTGTATTATCCCGTGAATTCCTCAAGCTCCCTCAAAATACGCTATTCTGGCATTTGAACCAAAATATTTTTAATCTTAGTAGCAAAATACTTATTTAAAATGATAACACACCATACCTCATAATCATAAAATTTTGTTCTTTTTGACAATACAAATGTGGACTACTTACTATGTCCACACCATATCTCGTATAAATTGCCAACTACAATGTGAAAGGCCTATAATATATAGCATGATATGGCGCATTGCATAATTATTTTGACTAAGCATAAAGAAGAGTAAAAATGATGTTAACAAGATCTAGGTTTGCTTAATTTCGAATTTTTTGCTTCTGCATTTTTAATGTCGATAGCAAAATACGAGATGGACAAGGAGAAAATTTCTTTCTCAGTCACTAGCGACAATTGAAGGGTAATAAAGGAGATTGATATTGTGAGAGAGGAGGTGAGGATTAAAAAAAAGACGAACTGTTTTTATGTTTTTGTTAATGCAAAAATAGAAAATAAAACAACTTTGTATATTAACAGCTTTTTTAGAAGTTGGTCAAAATATTGCACAGTATGTGTTTTTAGGTGTATAAAAACACAAAACTAAAATTTTTGTACGGATCCCTTGCTAACTAAATTTTCAATTTTTTTTGCAATGATTTAATAATGATCACCGTAAACATATGAATGTATACCAAATCAGGCATTTATGTAATGACAACACATAAGTTTGGCATGAATCATTTTTAGTATTGTGACCTTATATTTCAAAATCATATCTTGATATCTAAACATATTTAAAACCCAATTTGTATATGTACAAATTTAAAAAATAAATAAGCTATTATGTTGACAAAAGAACAGAAGCTTCGGTATGAAACACCATACATCTTTAAACATGAAATATAGCATATGAGAAATTGGAGTGAATTAAGAACATTTTAGTTCTTTTAATATTATCTATACTATTTTATTATTACTTAATTAGATTTTTAAATCCTAGAAGCTCTTAACTAGTTTTGTAAAATCTAAAATTAATAGTCGTAAACTTTTTGTTTTCCCTTTGTACGTTGCTCTCTCTCACTCGCATTTTCTCCTTCGTTTCTATACTTTAGAATCTACCACCTTCTGCCAGCCTCTTACCACTAGTCCATCACAATCTCCCCTCTGTCTTATAGTCATCTCCAAGAAAACATATTACGAGATATTTAACCATCCTTATACGCATAACATCTCACCAGCACAACTGGATAATGCAAATTAGTAAAATTAATGCATCTTCTTTTATTTTCTTGTTTGTTATTACTGTTATTGAAAAATTTCCTTTCTGCAAAAGTTGTTAACGAATGGTCTCCAATGGGATATGTATGCAAGTTTGTTAGCCGAAATGGCTATATATGTATGTAAGAATTGGTATCAAAGATATGAAAAGTTTCCAAATAATTCATTTCTTCTCTACTGTCTCCTTCTTCCTCAATTTATTCTTACTGTCCCTTACCTGATAACACTGTAGCTCCATATCATTTTAGTGCTTTCATTGCTTACTCTCTCCTTCTTCCTCCCAAAATATCCAAACCATTCCTATCACCATGACCCGTTTAGATGAGGCCATACACCAAGACAACATCACCACCATTCAATCCACCCAAGCAAACCATAGCTTCATGCTCGAAAACCAACACACTGACATAATTGACATCAAAACTACACTCCAAGACCTCACCAAATCCATAGCCGACCTCAATCCAAAATTAGACAATCAACCATCCTCTCTCTAAGCAATCAAACATCCACCAATTTTCCACCAACATCCAGTAACCAAAAAACACATACACTACAAGCATCCACATCCACTCGAATGCTTAAATGCACCTTATCTTCATTTGATGGATCTAAACCATATGATTGGATATTTCAAGCCCACAAATTTTCCGCTTATTACTCGACACCCAAAGATCAATAAGTTGATCTTGCAAGCTTCCATGTTAAGGCCAAGCACTTTCTTGGTTCCAATGGATGCATTGTAATAAGCAAATTTTCACATGAGCGGCGTTAACAAAAGCAGTCAAACAACTTTTTGGACCACCTACATTCCTCAACCCACAAGCCACATTATTCAAACTCAAACAAATCTCCACATTCAAAAATTACCAATCCACCTTAGAAACAGTTTGCAACTGCATTACCATACTACTACCATCCTCTAATGTTTCAATTTCGACCTAAAAACACATATATAAAATGAACTCCACCTCCTCAAAATCGCCAATATCTCCGATGCAATTGAAGGTGCAAAGCTGATTGAACGGAAGCGTAATGCCCAAAACAAACTACCCTTTATCAAAACTAACCAGTACTTTCCAAAACAACCAAACTTCCAAACACCTAAAACTTGACTCAGTCATTTTCATAGACACCGGACGTGCAAACATCCAAGAAGATATATGTGTGCATGTTAATTTCCAAACCAAAAGTCTTAGTTGCCAAACAGAACTTTTCTGGTTGCCCGTTGACTTATACTAATGGATAGTTAATACATCTACGATAGAACTAGTGGTACTTCGCTTTGTCTATAAAAGTCTCTGACATGAGCTTCTATGAATTGCAGATTTTGAAATATATAATATGCACCAACTTACAGGTGGAAGAGAAGGAATTTTTCATGTATTTTTGTTTTTTTACGTATGTCTAAACTTATTTACTCAACTATCATCGACTATGTAAGACCATTTTTATTTTAACTTTTGCAATGAAGTATTCTTATGGTATTGGATTTTTGCGAAGAAATACAGTTTTATATTACAAATGTCTACTGTTCAATAGTCAATAATATGCATAGTTCAATAATAGAGAGTAGATGCTATAGGAAGAACATTTTGTCAAAAAAATGCTATATATTCGATATATTAATAGTGAAAAAATACCGCTATGAAAACAAAAGGTGAAGAGCTATAAAAACTTATTATATCAAAGGCAAAATGCTATAAAAAAGAATATAATAGCGAAGGAAAAGAACTATGAGAAATGGTAACCGCTATGGAAAACTTCTTTATATCGTTGAGTATACGTTGCGGAAACTTTGGTAACACTATAAAATTGAGTTAAGATTTTTATGGGATAAATTAAACAAAAGGGTAAAATGTTATGAAATTTTTTTCATACCGAAGGATATGTGCTATAAAACGTTTGATACAATAAAGTTTAGATCAAGGCAATGAGATATATCAAGGCTATTATAACATGTTGTTATATAGCATCATCATTAATGCTATGTTAAGTTACTATAGTATTTTTCAAGAGCTATGAAAAGCTAAATCTGGTGTAGTGCATTCACAATGTCAGAAATCTCATGAAATAGCTCATGAAACCATCAACAAAAATAACATGAAACAATGATAATTAGATATATGAATTAGCATAATGTTGGATTTGCTGTTTTCGGATTAAGCCTAAGAAAACATTCCTTTAAATTATGTTAGAATTCATTAAAATCAGCTAGCATACTTACTCAAAAATTAGGTAAAAAATAGGCTTAAACACGAGTTCCTATAGGCAATGTAGTCAGCGTCTAAAGCACTATAGGAGTTAACCCTCATAATGAATGGGTCTACGCCTACCCTTATTCTCTTTAGGTGACCCTGAGAATGCTTGAGTCGACTTGGTGGCGCATTTTCACCCAGGCTTAATTTCGTCTCTGATTGAAACCTTGACAATGAATTTTGCCATGAAGCAAAGGTAGAAATGACTTGAAAATTGACATGCACAAAGACCGCAAATAATACTAATATTCAAAAGAAGTTTGACATGATTTCAGCAAGAATTGAGGAAGTTATGGCATCACAAAATTTGATATAGAGCTATTTTCAACTATAGACATAAAAATCCAATTTTATGTATACAAAGAAACATATACAAATGTATCAACTACAAATGAGCACAAACAATTGATAAACCTAATTACGTGAGTTTTACTCTACTATTTGGTGTTATTCAATAATTTATAGCAATGAATTTGAGCAAAGATTAAAATTCAGTCTTGATTTAGCTCTCGGTGACTTATAAACATGGTTGCAACAACATGCAAAGAAGAATTCTCAACATACAATAAATCAACTTTCAAACTAAGATTTTTTTTAATATTTTCAAGGTTTTGGTGAGATTACCTGGTTATAATTTCAGTTTGCAATTAGTTTCCCTTTTAATTTGAATTGGAAGTAAGGGAATAAGCTTTGGAAGGAGATATCTATATTTTCCTTACATTATTTCTTGTTTTAAGAAGAAAGGTTCTTAAAGAGGAGTACATACTGTAAATGTATTTCCATTTATTTCTTCTCTTTATCATGTTGGTTTGGGTGCTAGTTAAGCCTAATTAGGATATTAGTGTTAGATTTAAGCTAAGTGTGGACTAGATGGCCATGTTAAGCTAATATGTGTTTTATAACACATAACTTATCTTGTATTTTTCTAAATTAAATCAAACACATAGTTTTGTTGTATTTGGTTTTTAAATAACATTTCTAAAATTATTTTACACCTTACGAATCATAAATTTGTTCATTTTGACACAATCTTACAACAAATTGCACATTTATACATTTTTATTTACAAAATTAACATTTTTAAGCTTGTAATAACACAAATCACAATGTTTTTTTTAAAATAAATTATAAAACATACTTTATTTTTTGACACATAAATATTGATTTCACCGATGTTTACATTTTATTTACGGCTCATTTATATTTATAAAACATAACTTTTCACCAAAATTTATTATACACATATACCAATTTATTTCAATATAACACAAATAATACTCATAACTACTTATTTCATCTTAATTTCACATTATAAAGTTTTCCAAAAGGTTATTTTCTACATTTATGTTTATTTACTCTAATGTAACCACAAAATTCATAGTTTTTGCCCAACATCATGTTTGGTCATTTTAACTGATTAAATAAAAAAAATTCTCCAAAACTCCAAATTAGCTCAAACCCAAACATCAAGTTCTATTGAGATAACTATTTCAAGTTATTTGCCTGATAATATTTATTTTCTTAGTTATCCCAAAACCCAAAAATTAATCATCTCAATGGTTAAACTAATCATTCTTCCTAATTTACCTTAGTTAACACCAAACTCCTTAATTAATCAACCAAATGATTAACTCACTTATATTATCCAAATCCTATTTTATTTCACTTGATTAATCTTGCAGTTGTTAAATTGAATTGCATCCTCAAGCCCATTTCAACTCATCCCAATATATTTATAAATTTCAGTTCTGAATCAATATCTGATCCCTCTTAACTCGTTAATGCATTGTTTAATACAAAATTTAGGTTGTTATATCATGCAATAGAGATACTACTATAAGAGTGAACAACAAGATGGTTTTTCATTTCATGGGCATCAACACAGACAAACATGTACTGGTTCACCTAATATTTTTTGTTTCAAATTTCATATATTACCTGAATACTTCCGAAAACTGAGCCATTTTTACATCAAATGTGATAAATAAATTTGAAAATAATGGCATGCCTATTTGGGAGCAGCTCAGTTGGACCACGATGCTAGCTGCTTGTTAATATCTAAATAATGTATGTGTGTAATGGAGAGCTAGTGGGTAGAGATAGAAATATAAATATGTGGCTCAACACATTTATGGGTGTTGCATTGTTTGGGATGCAACGAAACTCTTATTGAGGTTAAAAGTATTAAGAGTAATGAAAGGGCTATGATAGTTCATATCTTAAGAGCATATATAAAGAATGAGAGTTATTAACCGGAAGACCATTTTTTCAAATACATGATTTGACATATTATAATAAAAAAGGATTGAATTTCGGGGGTATATTAGTAATTTGATTACCCTAGCATGTGACCTTAGGGTACTTTACATTTTATAATTACAAAAACGAGTGTGTAAGTAAAGATATTTTAATTTCTCAGCCACCAAGGTGATAATAATGGAAATAGAAAAGGTAATGAAGAGGGTATGGTATGAAAAGGGGATGGATTATTTTTCATGTTATTGTTATTTCCCGAAACATAGAAAACAAAATATTTTTTATTTTGTATATAACCAGTTAGTTCTTTTCGACAAATTACATATCCCATAGGCATTTTTAAGTGGATGGAAATAAAAACCATGAAGTTTTGAACCAACAAGTATCTATATACCTAATTTCTTCGCTGCCATAATTTAATAGCGGGCATTGTAGTCATGTGAATGCATATCAAATCACACTTTAGTTCAATGCAAACTCATAATTTTGGTGTGATTCATTTTTAGTAGAGTTGTTGAACTTCGATTATATTTTCAAATCATACATGATATTCAAACATATATGTTTCCCAGTTTCTATGTGTGCAAATTTAACTATTAAACAAGATATTATCTATTAGTGATTTTTTTAATATAAAATGCAACTCATCTTTAAATATTAAATATTATATATGAGAAATTGGAGTGAATCAAGAAGATTATAGTGTTTTTACCATTTCTAAATGTTTAACTTTAGAAACTCCATAGCAAATTTGATAGTCTCATCTAATTGAATGATCTAAATGACTAGTATTTAATGAGAAATTTGAAAATGATAAATTTGAAAACATGAATTTATTGTCTTAAGAACAACAAGTATCAGATGGTACTACTAAAATGTTTATTACGGAACTTTAAGTCAATTAAACAACGATGAAGAATAGAATGTATTCATTGTTAATAGAATTTATATTGAAGGAATATCAAATATTATCCCAGTGCCTGCTTTATAGAGCGAAGAGAGAAGGGTAGTTTTATCAAGTGTTTTTATTTGAATTCGATGCAATTCGAAAGGCATGTGCTTCTCTTGAGGTGGAATATCAGCCTTATGTAACATTTGTGGTTGTACAAAAACGCCATCATACACGATTATTTCCAAATAATCATAGAGATTTATCAGCTATTGACAGGAGTGGAAATATATTGCTAGGTACCGTTGTTAATTCTAGCATTTATCATCCAACCGAGTTTGATTTTACCTCTGCAGTCATGCAGGCATTCAAGGCACAAGCCGCCCAACTCATTATCATGTCGAATGGGACGAAAATAATTTTTCTGCCAATGCTTTGCAACAACTTACAAACAACATATGTTATACCTATGCAAGGTGCACAAGGCCCATCTCTATTGTTGCACCAACATATTATGCATATTTGTTGTTTTTAGAGCTCGATTTTACATGGACCCCGATACATCTGATGGCGGTTCTGTAATGAATGGTGCTGCTGGGCGTGGTGGTGGTCCAGGTGGTGCATGTACGCAGTGTGGTCCTGGTGCTGCTGTTAGGCCTCTTCCTTCCCTTAAAGATAAAGTCAAGAGGGTTATGTTTTATTGTTAAACTATGCTACCGCCCCTGCTCATATGGCATGGAAGGCTGTAGTGTATTCAAAACCATTAATTCTCTTTCTTCCCATTATTTTGTTTATGTGTAATGCCAGACAAATTATTGAATCATGGTTTTAATTAAGGATTTTGTATGAATATTGATGATCTGCTCATTGAACATATTTATGTATTCTCTTCTTAAAAATATATAGAGAGAAGAGAAGATCTTAAATAAGTTATGATTATGGTAATAAAACATCCAGTAGTCGTAACAACATGGAGAGGTACTTCAAAGAAAAAATAGGGCATGTGTTGTTTTGTCGAGATATCAAGTTCTTATAGTGAAATATTGTTATAAACACTCAAAAGTCGTCTTCAAATCACTCTTTTGACCATAAACCCGATCATAAGAGATTTTCTATCTATTTCATACTAGAGTGCAATATATAAATGTATCATCAAGTTAATTTTCAGTTGGAATTAAAATCTAGGAAATTGCTGAGGTGTCCCGACATTTTGACCCTTGAATTTCGACTTTAATACATCAGCGGTATTCACTTGTCGAGCACCTAAGTGCTGGAAAGACGGAAAGTTAGGGTGAAATAAATATAAAAAGAACTAGGATAAGGAAGAAGATGACACAGTATCAGAATCTCACAATTGAATAATAATATATAATATCAAAAATGATCTTTACAAAATAATAAAATATGAATAAAACCATTAAAATAACTAACTTATCATCAGATTGAACAGTTTTAACAATATGTCCTCACAAATACTAATGAACAACATAAAATGATGCAGATATAAATAGCTAGGCAAGTGCAACTTTAATTCTTCTCCAGAAGCTCCAAAGCGACCACGGCTAAAACTGGAAACATCCCCCAATCGGAGTTGAGAATTATAAGAAAATAAAATTAGATCATGCTAGTAAACATGCGTGAGACACTCAACATATATAAATATATATATGGAATATTTCAATACAATATGGGATTGTACAGATTTTTGTAATGGTTTTTTCCTCAAAAGAATCTAACCATTCACTAGGTTTAATATAGTGATAAGTAGATAATGTTTAAGTTGTAAAATAAAAATCAATCAAAGAGCTGGAATAGCTACACTAGTTACATTAGACAACGTATTCGAGTACAATCAAAACAACCAAGGTTTGTTCGCGTATTGGATTTTCCGTGGAGATCTCTTCAGATAAAGTCAGATCTTATCTCCTTGCGCAAGGATCAGGAACTACCATCCGAGCATCGTATATCTCTAAATAAAATATATCACAAGGTAAACACAACTGGTCCACGCATCAAAACACTGATGTGCCACGTGGGAACCAAGTAACACCAACTCCTGCTCGCAACATCTAAAGGATACTCAAGATATGGAGTTGGCATACTTTGACGTGGGTTAGCTAAACCCTAGGCTATGTAGTTGACTCTTTGTTTGCCTATTTCTTGTGCCGTAGTTGCATTTGGCAACTTCTGCATGGGTCTTCATCACTGGATCAAAACATAATTATCAACGTAGATTCCTATAGCTCAGTAGACCTCGTACTATTACTTCGGTTCAACAATACATCACGGAGTTACACATGGATTCTCGTATATGAATAAATCCCGAAATCACACTTTGAATCCTCTGCAGAACACAGAATCACACAAAGATTTCCATACCTCAATAGTTCTTGGAATCACACATGGATTCCCACATCCTAAATAGATCACAAACAAATACATGTGTTTGAGAATATTAATCAGATCTTGAATCTCCATATAGATTCCACTCCATAAGCACTTCAAAACAAAGAACCCGTAAACTAGTTTTGGAATGATTTTCGATAAGTTGAACACTTATCAATCCCTGTCTCCTCAAAACTAAACAATTGATTTCGAATCAAATTCCATAGTTGAATAATCAACTATCAAGTTCAAAATAGACAATTATTATATAGAAAGTAGTCCTTGCACATTTTTTAATAAACGAATAAACATCCAAAGCACTATCAAGTCACACAATATGGTTAATACACAAAGCATAATTAAGTCATATAAATGACTTCTAATTCCTTCCCTTTTGATTAACATTTATTAATTAAAAATTCTTTTATTAGCAAACTTATTTTATCTAATTAGAATTCTTTTTTCTTATAATACTTCATTTGTCTAGTAAGACTCCATTTATTAATGAAAACTACCACGTGACTAACACTCCTTCATATACTTGTGTATATGTTCAATTTCTACATATTAAAGATATATTCAAGCATTATTCTATTTCCTCATTCCTTTATAGTCGTAAATGCTTCAAGAAATATGCATATACTAATCTCTTCGGGATTAGTATCTTCACAAATCATTTGCATGATTTTTTTATTTTAAAATATATTCAAAGAGGTCAAAATCATTATCTACTAGGAACCACCTCTCTTTTATAAGTCAAAACATCTTCTTCACTATTGTAACAACCCATATTTTCAATAACCAGTTATAACGTAAATCGAGGCAGAATTTAATTTATAAATCTGAATCAAGGGAAACGGGCTATGCCATTGCGTTCATCTCGGAAAAATACGCGAAATAGAGTCCGAGTTTTCGAAAATCGGAGTCCGTATGACCCGATTAAGGCCCAACGAAGTTTTCAGAAAAATTCAGAGTAAAAAGAGATTTCAAATTCAAGTTTGAATTTGGAAATTAGGGTCAGATTGGGCCAGGCGGGAAAATTCCCGCCAGAGCACCCAAGTCGACAGCCCTGTCGACTTGGGAGTCGACTTGGTTGGACCCAAGTCGACAGCCCTGTCGACTTGGCTGTCGACTTGGTTCAGCCGGGCAGTTTTGCCTGGTGCACCATTTTGGAGTTGTGTTGAGTTTGGGGGCCAGATTCGGTTTTGAGGGCTGAGATTGGAACTAGGGTTTAATCCTAAGGCTAGAACTAATCCTAATCTCTATAAATAAGACCCTAACCTAAGCCTAAATCATCGTTAATCAACCCTACAACTAAACTATGGCAAAATCACTCCTCTCATGGCCTCCACTCTCTTCATAAAATTCCTAAGTTATTTCTATGAGAGATTTTCCATGCATACAAGTGTTTTCAAGCTTGTATGAGTGTCATTAGCTTGCATTCAAGTCAAGTTTCCATATTTACATCATAAAGCAAGGGTTTTTATTGATTTGGAGCTTGCATTTTGGGTTTATTTGATTGCATAAGGGTTTTGTCTCAATCTATATATATATTTGAGTCTTCATAAGCATTGTAAGCCCCTTTCTACTTTCATATTTAAACTCTAAAGTTAAATGAATGATGCAAGTTTGGTTGATCATTATGATATGCAAGTTTGCCATGATATGCAAGTTTGATATGTTATGATATGCAAGTTTATCATGTTATGTTATGCAAGTTTGCCATGTTATGTTATGCAAGTTTATCATGTTATGTTATGCAAGTTTGCTATGTTATGATATGCAAGTTTATCATGTTATGTTATGCAAGTTTGATATGCAAGTTTGTCATATGATATGCAAGTTATGTTATGCAAGTTTGGGTTGATCATTTTGTTCATGTTATCATGTTATGCAAGCTTATCTTGGGTTTATGAGCTTAAAGCTTAAAGCTTTATGCTAAAGGTTGCATTTTGGCAACATGTAAGTTATCATATCTCTTATGATAACTTGCATGTGAGGCTAAATGCGAACTTATGGCCATTTCTACATGTCATTTATCACCATGTATCACCAATATGCTAAGTTTGGTTTTATGCATGCTTTTGAGGCCTAAAAATGTAATATGCAAGTATATGAACATATGTACATTTCATATGCAACCATGTTAAACTTGTGGCTTCAACACCTTTATGTCATGATTATGCCAAGTTCCCTCTTTCTATCCTTTATGCGCTATTGCGATAGGTAAGCGATGGGATTGCGTTTGGGGTTGGGTAAACTTAAAAGACATAAAAACATAAGATTGGGAATTTACCTATTAAGTTAGGTCTACCCATTGGGAATTTACCTATTAAGTTAGGTCTACCCAAATTCTTGAAAACTTGTAACATGTTTTGGAAACATGATGGACATGACACTTAGAAAATATAAGTGTGACCAACTCGAGGTTTGGTTGAGTTTGTAGCGTAAACCTACCCGGAACCGACCGGCTTAACTAGTTGCTACGAACAATAGGACCCAATGTGAGAAGTTGGTCATGTTGTACCCTGAACCCGAGGTTAGACCAAGTTGTGGTATAAAGCTACCCGGAACCGACCGGCTTAACTAGTAACCGCAACGAAGTCTAATGTGAGAGGTTAAGGCACGTTAATTAATTAATGCCTCATGATTAGGGTTAAGTCATGGTCCACTTAATACTTAACCAATTTAGGCTTGGTAGATTAATCAGGGTTAAGTTGTGAACTCATCGTTACACTTAACCAAGTTAATCCATGATTAGCAAGAGGGTTAAACCGTACTTAACCCACTAGAAAATCCTAGCAATGGGGGTCCACTCCAGCAGTAATCCCAAGTTTGTATCATTATGACCCTAGGGACTAGGCTAGGGTGGGGGCACGATTACTGGACTTGAGGTAAGTGACCAAAAACGACTGCAGAGTGGTACGCCGGAGTAGTTCCGGGCGGACTATGGTCGTGCACATAGTCCGAAGCCGGGGAAAACATGCACGGGTACCAGTAGATCGAGACTGTGCACATATGTTTATGGTGTCCATGGGTTGACACCCTAGGGCTTGATACACCCGACTGGAGACCCGGCACAGTCTGACTACAATTATGTTTGGGCCGTATTGACACCCACACGTGACGAGTTAGGCTTATAGGGAGCCGATCGACTAGACCGTTTGGTTGGACCGCGTATTAGGGTCACTTCATGTTATTGGGCCAAAGCTTGGGCCAAGGGATCAATACTTGTTTATTCAAGTCATGTTAGTTTACTAGTACACCTGTGGTGCAAAACCTTAAACCTGATTATGCGATGACACCTTTATCTACCTTGTTGGTTAATCATCATGCTAGTATGTTATCCTTATGTTCATCCCTGCTTCTCATGCCAGTTAACTTTATCAGTTTACATTGATTGTAGTAGGGCTTACTCAGTCTTTTTGACTGACCTGTTTTCTTTCGCCTCTTTTCTTCCGTTTCCCCCCCTCCCCCCCAGGTTCTCAGGGTGGGAACGTTGGAGCTTAGCTTGGATTTCGGATTGCTTGCTTGTGGGATTTCAGCTCATGTACGGTTTCGACATGAAGCTAGCTATGGTTATCACTTATTTTGGGGATAGTACTTATGTATTTCAGTTTTTCAGTTGATGTTGTTTTTATCTAGACTTGTTTATTTGGAAAGTTATGTTGTACCAGACTTGTTTTGAAATAGTTTGAAATCTTCCGCTGTTTTACTTATCTTATTTACTCTGTTTACATATATACATATGTTCTTGTTCTGCCTTGATATATCATTATGCATGTTTACCTGATTCAAACGCCCCTCCAAAGTCAGAGTGCTTGCAAGAGCCACCCTGGCGGAGGTGGGGTGTTACATTTGGTATCAGAGCGTATGGTTTACGAGAAGGAACAAAAAGGTTTTTAGAAAACTTTTGGAAAACTATTTTCAAAACCAAGTATAAAGTATTTTCCAAAAGAAAAGTCTAGTTTATTTTAAAGGCTATTCCCCAAAAAGCCATTAGCAAAATTCCTTCGTTTTTCCCATTCTGAATCTGTCTTTTTCTTTGTTTTCAGTATGGTCGATAACTTTGCTATTCCGGAGGGAGTACACGTACCTGTTTGGTATATGAGACTTTTGGAGGCGAGGGCGACCGAAGCCGGCCCCGCAGATGTTCCTCCTCCTCCTCCGGTAGTTAATGTTCCTCCTCCTCCTGTCGCTGAGGTTCCTCTTCCTCCTCCCCCTCAGCATCCTCAAGCTGACTTCGCAAAGACTTGCAAAGATTTCAAAGCAATGGGTGGCAAGAACTTTCAAGGCACTGAGACTTTTGTAGAGGCCAGAAATTGGTTGAAAGAGACCGAGGATTTATTTGCTATCTTTGGGCTAGACGATCAGAGGAAGATCTTGTTGGCGGTTTGGCTTATGAAGGATGAAGCCGCTTATTGGTGGGAAGTCACCAATGGTACTAGGCCTGTTGAGACTTGGGCTGATTTCAGGGCAAGGTTCGTGCTTAAGTTTCTATCTTCT
Organism: Allium sativum; assembly: GCA_030737875.1. Taxonomy (NCBI): domain Eukaryota; kingdom Viridiplantae; phylum Streptophyta; class Magnoliopsida; order Asparagales; family Amaryllidaceae; genus Allium; species Allium sativum. Next base: position 747,823,024 of record CM060920.1, on the reverse strand, counting down.
GCTGAGGAGAATCTGCAAATGGAGAGGTTCATAACTTTGAAACAAGGAGATATGTCTGTCAAAGAATATGTGAACAAGTTCAATCAGTTAGCTCGTTTTGGCTTGGATATGGTGAATACTCCTCAGAAGAAGGCTCTTCGTTTTGCTAGAGGATTGAATGAGCCGTTGCAGGGGTTGGCTATGTCACATATTCCCCATGGGGCCACGTTTGAGAGCTTGGTTGATATGGCGTTACTTCAGGGAGATGTCAAGAAAGAGATCAAGATGAATGATACTCAAGCCAAGAAGACTGATTCCCAGTGGAAAGGAAATCAGGGTAATCCAAGTGGTCAGAGCAGTCAAGGCAATCAGAACAAGAACAAGAACAAGAGTCAAGGCAACAAGGGGAACAACAACAAGGGCAAGAACAACAAGGGGAAGTGCCATTATTGCGGTTCAGTTGGGCATCTTATTAAGGATTGTAAGAAGAGGAAAAGGAAGAATGGTGAATGATTTTTCTGCGGTGAGACTGGACATTTCAGTAAGGATTGCCCGAAGGAGCAAGGGCAAGGCCAGGGTCAGACTCAGCGTGCTGGACCTTCAGGAGGGCAAGTTCATGCTCTCAATGTCGCTCCAGTTCCCGATCGAGGTAGTATTTCTGTTGAGAGCCTTGTATATATTTCTGATTTTCCAGTTCGTACCTTGTTTGATTCTGGTGCATCGCATAGCTTTATCTCATCTGATCTTGTTGATAGTTTGCACCTTAGTACTAGCTTGGTAGATGATCCCGTCTGTGTCTCAAATCCTATTGGGGGTTCTGCCCATCTGTCTATGATATGTGGGGATTTGAGGATCTCTATACTGAGTGTAGAGTTCTTGTGTAGTGCTTATGTTCTTGGTTTTAGGGGATACAGATTGATATTGGGCATGGATTGGTTGTCCAGATATGGAGCCATCCTTGATTGTGAGCATAGGGTTGTAAGGCTCGTGACTCGCCTCGGAAACACCCTAGAGATTTCTTGTAATCCGAGAGGTCCCGTCATGTTGTGCTATCTTGAATCACTCGACTCGTCAATGGAAACTCTTCAGTCTGTAAGAGTGGTTTGAGAGTATCTGGATGTTTTCGATGAAGTTAGGGGGTTGCCCCCTAAGCGAGAGATTGATTTCCGCATTTATCTGGTGGATAATGCAAAGCCGGTTTCTTTGCCCGTTCGGCACATGGCTCCGCGTGAAAGGCGGGAGCTAAGTAAGCAAGTGAAGGAGTTGCTTGAGAAGAACTTCATTAGACGAAGTATATCTGAATGGGGAGCGCCTGTGGTATTTGCTACCAAGGCAGATGGTTCTCTCCGACTTTGTGTTGACTATCGAGAGTTGAATAAGCTGACTAAGAAGAACAAACACCCGTTACCGAGGATTGATGATCTCTTTGGCCAGCTTATCGGTGCTTCTGTCTTCTCTCAGCTTGATCTTGCTACTGGATTCCATCAGCTCAGGGTAGCTGAAGATAGTATAGGCAAGACTGCGTTCAGAACGCCAGATGGATTCTTCGAATGGCTTGTCATGCCGTTCGGCTTGACTAATGCACCCGCATATTTCGTGGACTTGATGAGTAGGGTGTTCAGGGAGTTCTTGAACAAGTTTGTCGTGGTCTTCGTAGATGATATTCTTATCTTCTCTAAGGATGAGGAAGAGCACGCAAGGCATCTCGTGGAGGTGATGGATACGCTTAGAGCGCATCAGTTGAAGGCCAAGTTCTCCAAGTGTCACTTTTGGAGAAGGGAAGTTAGATTCCTCGGGCATATAGTATCTAAGCAAGGCTTAGCGGTGGATCCCGCTAAGGTAGTTGCAGTTCAGGATTGGAAGACTCCAAGGAATGCAACCGAAGTGAGAAGTTTTCTAGGTCTTGCAGGCTTTTACCGGAAGTTCATCAAGGACTTCACGAAGATTTCCGCTCCTCTCACTAAATCGACGAAGAAAAATTTAGTTTTTGCTTGGAGCATAGAATGCGAGCTTGCTTTTCAGAAGCTCAAGAGAGCTCTCACATCAGCACCTGTTCTAGCTTTGCCCGATGGAGGGAAGTTATTTACAGTATACACCGATGCATGTGGCACGGGGTTAGGAGCTGTTCTGATGCAAGAAGGAAGAGTGATATGCTTTGGCGGTAGACAACTCAAAGTGCATGAGAAGAATTATCCCACTCATGACTTAGAGTTGGCAGCAATAGTATATGCACTCAAGGCTTGGCGCCATTATCTTCTGGGAGAAAGATTTGAGCTTTATACCGATCACAAGTCATTGAAGTATCTCTTTTCTCAGAAGGATCTGAATCTGAGGCAACAAAGATGGATGGAATTCTTGGCGTCCTACGATTTTGAGATAGCTTATACCCCTGGCAAGGGGAATGTGGTAGCAGATGCATTGAGTAGAAAAAGGTTGACTCTGAGTCCTCTATTCGTTGAGATGAAGAATTTAGAGTATGTGGCAACCTTTGATTTCTCTTTGGCGATTGAGTCGATGATCGGTTCTTTAGCATCTCTGGAACTCAGACCTACCCTTCTTGATCAAGTTGGGGCTTCGCAGAGAGGAGACCCTCAGATAGTTGAGATTATGGATAAGCTGATTCGAGAAGAGGCGTCTAGTCATCTCGCTCGATATTCTATTGATGACAAGGGTTGGCTGAGGAGAGACGGAAGGTTATGTGTTCCAATGGTAGAAGATTTAGTAAGAAAAGTTCTTGAGGAAGCGCATCGCTCTAAGTTGACTATACATCCGGGCGGAGATAAGATGTATAAAGATATGAAGCGCATTTTCTTTTGGCCTGGAATGAAGAAGGATGTGGCAGAGTTTGTCTCTAGATGTATCATTTGCCAGCAAGTTAAGGCCGAGTCGAAGAAGCCCGGTGGGCTATTGCATCCTCTAGACGTTCCACTATGGAAGTGAGAGAGTATTTCCATGGATTTTATCGATGGGCTACCGAGGTCAAGGAAAGGGAATACGAGCATTTGGGTTATTGTGGATAGACTTACGAAGAGTGCTCATTTCATTCCGGTGAAGAGCAAGAGGACCGCATCTTGGCTAGCGTCTGTATATCTTCGTGAGATTGTGAGACTACATGGAGTCCCTTCTAGTATAGTCAGTGACCGTGACCCAATCTTTACAAGTCAATTCTGGAATAGCTTGCAAGAAGCTATGGGCACGAGGTTGAATCTAAGTACGGCTTATCACCCACAGACGGACGGTCAAACCGAAAGGGTGAATAGGGTACTCGAGGATCTGTTGAGGCTTTGTATTCTGGATTTTGGTGGTACTTGGGAAGACCATCTTCCTCTTGTTGAGTTTGCATATAATAACAGTTATCAGGCAAGCATAGGGATGGCACCATTTGAAGCTTTATATGGGAGGCCGTGCAAGTCGCCTACATGTTGGTGGGAGACTACAGATGAGCTTATACTTGGGCCTGATATGATCAGAGATACATCCGAGAAGGTCGAGTTGATTCGGAGACGGATGAAAGCGGCCCAAGACCGACAGAAATCCTATGCTGATAAGTGAAGAACCGATTTGGAGTTTGATGTTGGGGATATGGTTTTCGTGAAGGTTTCTCCTTTGCGGAATGTGGTCCGATTTGGAGCCGTTGGGAAGTTAGCACCGAGGTTTGTTGGACCATTCCCTATTATAGAGAGGATCGGGCAGATGGCTTATAGAGTGGAGTTGCCCGAGAAGCTTACCGGAGTACACGATGTTTTTCATGTCTCGCATCTCCGGAAGTGTTTACATGAATCAGCAGAGGTTGTTGAGCCAAGTGTTCTGAAAGATGTGGAAGTGGAGAAAGAGGCTACCTTGAGGAGAGCTCCGATTCGTATCTTGGGGACGGAGACCAAGAAGCTAAGGAATCGAGAGGTCAAGTTGGTGAAGGTTCAATGGGGTGAAGCCGAAGAAGACGCAACTTGGGAAATCGAGGAGAAGATGCGTGGGCTTTATCCATTCCTTTTTGAGGGTACACTCTCAATCTCTTTTCTTTGTTAACATATCTTTCTCTTTGCTATCCATGCTTATCTAGTTTATCGTGTTAATCTCGTCATGAGAACCTTAGGTAGAAACCCTTTGGATGAAACATGTGTTTGAAACATGTGTTTGAAACATGTGTTTGAAACATGTTATGCTTGATGGTTGCAAGTGGTTGCAAGTGTTTGCAAGTGGTTACTCGTGGATGCATTATAGACATTAGGCACTAGATCGGCTCACACACTCCTCATATTGCATATGCATGAGTGTTTACGCTTATTCATGGATGAAAATTTTTGTGTTATCACATGGATGTTGCATATGGATGTATGTTATATGCACACATATAGATGTTATACATTATGATAGGAATTGCATACATATGGATTCATTTCACTAACATAATTTGCATTGATGATATTTGCATTAGATAAGTACATATACACACACCTTTGCATATGTTCATGCCACATTTAGAATCTTGTAAGGACAATGATTGCTCGTGGATGATGTTTTGAGTAGATGGATGTTGGATGGTAGGATGTGTTCTTCCTAACTTATAGATTTCGGGGATGAAATCCTTTAAGGAGTGGAGAATGTAACAACCCGTATTTTCAATAACCCGTTATAACGTAAATCGAGGCAGAATTTAATTTATAAATATGAATCAAGGGAAACGGGCTATGCCATTGCGTTCGTCTCGGAAAAATACGCGAAATAGAGTCCGAGTTTTCGAAAATCGGAGTCCGTATGACCCGATTAAGGCCCAACGAAGTTTTCAGAAAAATTCAAAGTAAAAACAGATTTCAAATTCAAGTTTGAATTTGGAAATTAGGGTCAGATTGGGCCAGGCGGGAAAATTCCTGCCAGAGCACCCAAGTCGACAGCCCTGTCGACTTGGGAGTCGACTTGGTTGGACCCAAGTCGACAGCCCTGTCGACTTGGCTGTCGACTTGGTTCAGCCGGGCAGTTTTGCCTGGTGCACCATTTTGGAGTTGTGTTGAGTTTGGGGGCCAGATTCGGTTTTGAGGGCTGAGATTGGAACTAGGGTTTAATCCTAAGGCTAGAACTAATCCTAATCTCTATAAATAAGACCCTAACCTAAGCCTAAATCATCATTAATCAACCCTACAACTAAACTATGGCAAAATCACTCCTCTCATGGCCTCCACTCTCTTCATAAAATTCCTAAGTTATTTCTATGAGAGATTTTCCATGCATACAAGTGTTTTCAAGCTTGTATGAGTGTCATTAGCTTGCATTCAAGTCAAGTTTCCATATTTACATCATAAAGCAAGGGTTTTTATTGATTTGGAGCTTGCATTTTGGGTTTATTTGATTGCATAAGGGCTTTGTCTCAATCTATATATATTTGAGTCTTCATAAGCATTGTAAGCCCCTTTCTACTTTCATATTTAAACTCTAAAGTTAAATGAATGATGCAAGTTTGGTTGATCATTATGATATGCAAGTTTGCCATGATATGCAAGTTTGATATGTTATGATATGCAAGTTTATCATGTTATGTTATACAAGTTTGCCATGTTATGTTATGCAAGTTTATCATGTTATGTTATGCAAGTTTGCTATGTTATGATATGCAAGTTTATCATGTTATGTTATGCAAGTTTGATATGCAAGTTTGTCATATGATACGCAAGTTATGTTATGCAAGTTTGGGTTGATCATTTTGTTCATGTTATCATGTTATGCAAGCTTATCTTGGGTTTATGAGCTTAAAGCTTAAAGCTTTATGCTAAAGGTTGCATTTTGGCAACATGTAAGTTATCATATCTCTTATGATAACTTGCATGTGAGGCTAAATGCGAACTTATGGCCATTTCTACATGTCATTTATCACCATGTATCACCAATATGCTAAGTTTGGTTTTATGCATGCTTTTGAGGCCTAAAAATGTAATATGCAAGTATATGAACATATGTACATTTCATATGCCACCATGTTAAACTTGTGGCTTCAACACCTTTATGTCATGATTATGCCAAGTTCCCTCTTTCTATCCTTTATGCGCTATTGCGATAGGTAAGCGATGGGATTGCGTTTGGGATTGGGTAAACTTAAAAGACATAAAAACATAAGATTGGGAATTTACCTATTAAGTTAGGTCTACCCATTGGGAATTTACCTATTAAGTTAGGTCTACCCAAATTCTTGAAAACTTGTAACATGTTTTGGAAACATGATGGACATGACACTTAGAAAATATAAGTGTGACCAACTCGAGGTTTGGTTGAGTTTGTAGCGTAAACCTACCCGGAACCGACCGGCTTAACTAGTTGCTACGAACAATAGGACCCAATGTGAGAAGTTGGTCATGTTGTACCTTGAACCCGAGGTTAGACCAAGTTGTGGTATAAAGCTACCTGGAACCGACCGGCTAAACTAGTAACCGCAACGAAGTCTAATGTGAGAGGTCAAGGCACGTTAATTAATTAATGCCTCATGATTAGGGTTAAGTCATGGTCCGCTTAATACTTAACCAATTTGGGCTTGGTAGATTAATCAGGGTTAAGTCGTGAACTCATCGTTACACTTAACCAAGTTAATCCATGATTAGCAAGAGGGTTAAACCGTACTTAACCCACTAGAAAATCCTAGCAATGGGGGTCCACTCTAGCAGTAATCCCAAGTTTGTATCATTATGACCCTATGGACTAGGCTAGGGTGGGGGCACGATTACTGGACTTGAGGTAAGTGACCAAAAACGACGGCAGAGTGGTACGCCGGTGTAGTTCCGGGCGGACTATGGTCGTGCACATAGTCCAAAGCCGGGGAAAACATGCACGGGTACCAGTAGATCGAGACTGTGCACATATGTTTATGGTGTCCAGGGGTTGACACCCTAGGGCTTGATACACCCGACGGGAGACCCGGCACAGTCTGACTACAATTATGTTTGGGCCGTATTGACACCCACACGTGACGAGTTAGGCTTATAGGGAGCCGATCGACTAGACCGTTTGGTTGGACCGCGTATTAGGGTCACTTCACGTTATTGGGCCAAAGCTTGGGCCAAGGGATCAATACTTGTTTATTTAAGTCATGTTAGTTTACTAGTACACCTGTGGTGCAAAACCTTAAACCTGATTATGCGATGACACCTTTATCTACCTTGTTGGTTAATCATCATGCTAGTATGTTATCCTTATGTTCATCCCTGCTTCTCATGCCAGTTAACTTTATCAGTTTACATTGATTGTAGTAGGGCTTACTCAGCCTTTTTGACTGACCTGTTTTCTTTCGCCTCTTTTCTTCCGTTCCCCCCCCCCCCCAGGTTCTCAGGGTGGGAACGTTGGAGCTTAGCTTGGATTTCGGATTGCTTGCTTGTGGGATTTCAGCTCATGTACGGTTTCGACATGAAGCTAGCTATGGTTATCACTTATTTTGGGGATAGTACTTATGTATTTCAGTTTTTCAGTTGATGTTGTTTTTATCTAGACTTGTTTATTTGGAAAGTTATGTTGTACCAGACTTGTTTTGAAATAGTTTGAAATCTTCCGCTGTTTTACTTATCTTATTTACTCTGTTTACATATATACATATGTTCTTGTTCTTCCTTGATATATCATTATGCATGTTTACCTGATTCAAACGCCCCTCCAAAGTCAGAGTGCTTGCAAGAGCCACCCCGGCGGAGGTGGGGTGTTACAACTATCTTTATCCCGAAATATTCAATACTTCCTTCTATCTTTAGAATCCTTTATTAAAATGTCTACGTATACTAAAAATTATTAAACAGTATGTTTCCAGTTTAACTTTATTTCAAGGGTTTAAAAACGAGTAATGCTAAAACATCGTTTACTGCAATCCCGACAATTCCTTTTATATTTATCTTTAAAACATTCATTTGAAGATCCAATTATATTTAACTCGTTTGCATTATCTGGGAGGATTAAAGACGAATGTAGTTAACTCATTGTCATGGAAAGAACAAAACAATTTTACGTATGCTTATTTTTTAAACATTCGTTTAAAGACATATTTACTTCATGTGCAAATTCTGAAAGGGTTAAAGACGAATGTAATTAACACATTGCCACTAAAAACCATTTAACTCGTGCTTATCTTGAAAACACTCATTTAAAACTTAAGTTAATATTTATTTAAGTCCGATAGTCAAATAATTGATTAATTCCTTGAAAAGATTGCTTAGAGAAATCATTACTCTTATAATTAACTATTCCTCGCTTAAGAGCGGAACTAGGTAACTTAAAGAACTGGTTGCATCACCTCTTGCCTACACACTCTGTTCTTGAATCTCAGAAATAGACAAGTATACTATGCGGCTTATTAGAGTTATGCATTTTCAATTATTATAGGCTAAGTAATTAAAAATGATATGGATTAGAAAAAGATATTTTGAAGAATATATCCGCAAAGGAGATATATTACAAAGGTGCTTATAAAATTTCCCAAAAACGAGGTTTAGGAAGTGTACTTATATGACTATTCTTTCGTCAAACACTTTCAGACTTACTTCAATTTAATATACATGTTAAACAACCATTCAAACAATAAGTCAAGGCCACATCACATGCTTAAGAGGGTATTAGCGAAGTTAGTCCACATTAAATAAAGTTTTCATTTGCTTTCAAAGAAAGGGGGTCTAAAGTTAATAACTTTACTTAGTTAATGTCACTTTAACTTTATACTAAAAACACAACACATTTATAAATAATATATAACTAAGAGATAGTGAGCTAACTCACTTAGACCCATGCTTAACCAAGCACAAAACCATAAGAACAAAAGTACCAACTCCTTTCATTACCACAAGCTTAAAGATCCAATACTTAGCATTTCCAAGCAAATTCAACACTCCTCCTCCACCATTGTTCACAGCCGTCCTTGAAACCCATTCTTCCTATCCCCTGCACCATTTCTCACTTGCTAATAATATGTCTTATGATGTCTTTGGCCAAAAGCCAAAGTTTAAAAAATATAAAAGAATATTTTATAAAATATAAGGGAGTTAGGGAGTATTTAAGTAGATTAATGCTTAAGCACTCCACTAATTACAACCCTCATACATCACTCTAGAAGAATCAATTAAAATAGCATACGAAGAAGAAGAAAGTGAAAGTAACCTGTAAATATTCCTAAGGTTATGCCTCCTCTTATATATAGCCTTAGGAGTGTGATGGGTAAAGATCAAAACACCCCCAAAACCCTAATGAATTAATGATACATTTAAGTTGTATGTAATGTGATGTGAGAGGTGGTAATGGTAAGCTTGTTATTCATAGCTTAAGAATTAAGCTTCCATTTATTTACATATATTGAGCTTACATGCATACACTTAGAATATTTTCTACTTCCTTGATATAACTAATTACATATGCATGTAAGTGTGTATATGTTGTGTGTATATACATATACATATACATATATATATATATATATATATATATATGTGTGTGTGTGTGTGTGTGTGTGTGTGTGTGTCAAACAACATTGCATCGACCTAAAACAACTTTCGTTCAGCAAAATGTTGTAAATCCTAAAGTTGAACCTTGGTCACATTTTCAGTTCTCTAATAAAATTGGTTATTTTAATTAAAAAAAACTTGAAAATAAATTCTTTATCATCTTTAAATAATCAAAATAAACATATTTTAAGGCTGCTACTGTTCACACCCCGTTTTACCCTTCCGGCCACCTTTATAAATTTAATACAAATAACTATTTTTTATATTATTCTGGCCACCATATATTATTCATTCACTCATTTATTCACCATCGTACTTCTCCTAAAAAGACACATACTTCTTTATAATTTCAAACCTTAAACCCTTACAAAAGCAGATATTCTTTTGTGTCTAATAAAGATGGAAGATGAAGATAAAAAAATGTTAGAATTGCTTGATTTTTATTGTTTTCTATTATGATATAGAACATGTTAGGATTTTCTATTGCGTTTTAGGATATTTTTCCCGCTCCGTTGGAAATCCAAGCTTTGAGGACATTAAATTTGACGACGTCGTAATAGAGGATGACAATGTAAGTTTTGACTTGTAGTGTTTTTATCCGTATAGCCTACATATCTTCATTTATAAATTGATACATTAATTTTTATTTTTATTTCATTTGATAGTTGGAATATTTGAATGATGATAAATTGGATGATAAACATGACGGTTCTAATAATGTGATGCAAGATGTTCGACCAAATGACTCAAAAGACATAAATGTTGATTCGACAAATCATTTCACAACCGACGAAATAAGAACTCATTTATCAAAATTAAAATTGCTAATGTGGTTATGAAAATAGATTATTAAATTAAATCATTTCACAATCGATGAATTAAGAGAGGAAGGAAGCATTCGTGTAGAGGAAGGAGCTGGTGGCATATGCATTTTTTGGTTATTAATTTAGATGGTGGCCAGAAGGGGAACTTTAAAATATTCGGGGTGGTTTTAGTTTTGGTGGCCAAGAGTGTAAACAGGGGTGTGAATAGTAGTATCCTATTCTAATTACAAAACAATTATTTGAATATTTAAATACCTAAAATGCAAGAACTTTCCTCAAATACTCATTTTTTAAAATAGTGACATCATCATTTTTTTGGCAAATCCAACTGGTTTTTAAAGTGACCGCAAACACTTATTATTATAACAAATAATAATTACAAATATTTCAAGAGATTGGAAGATTATCAATCCACTACATTCCATTTTTAAGGTGGACTGTCCACCGCATACTGTTATAAAGTGAACCGTCCATTGCATCCTACCTATGTTACAACACTGGAGCTAGCCACTATTTCTAGACTATAATAAGACATCATCATATTTATTTAGTCGTAAATATGAAAAATATTTTTGTTTCTTATTAATATTCCCTTAACAAAATAAGCGTGTGTAAAAATGAACAACTTCTGAAGTTTAAAAAGATATTTATTGATAAAACGATATTCAGTCTTTTTATCAATATTTTTCTAAAGAAAATATTTTTTTAAACATTTCTCCAAAATAAGTTTATCATAATTAATTTTGATTCTGAAGGGGGTTAGCAAGCTTATTAAATCATTTTAATGGTGTCTAGTTCATGATTCGCATCTAAATAATTCAGATAATCAAATATGAAGTGTATTGAATTATGTGTCTTTACATTCTCCCCCACTTAAAATATTTCATCCTCGAAATTGCAGCACAAGAAAACAAAGAAACAATTTAAACATTGATACTTAACAATATAAAAAATACTAGCAAACATAGCTCATGGTTTATAGAACCCCAAACCCTCTCATCACTAAGAATGATAAACAACAAACCAAGCGAACCTTATGTTAAACAACCTCAAGTTATACTTAATCGATGATTCACATTATCATCAAAAAAGTTAAAAGTGCCAGTTCCCAAACTCTCTACAAGCCAGCACACATAGTACGTATACATACTAAAGGTTGTGCGATGCACATAAACCAACCGTACACAATGTTTGATCATATGTTTCCAGATCACATAGTCGTCACTTCCAAACTAGTATATCTCACTTGACATCTCTAATGTGGACTTCGATCTGGTTCTTTAGCTAGAAACTTTGATGACCCCAAACTCCCGTTGTACGAAAGCAAGGATAATCATTGGAATATAACACATTAATAACAACAGCAGATCTCAGATAACAGCATAACACATAAATCATAGCAGCGGAAAATAGAAATGTCATAAACATCACAACATCAGAACATCAGAGTGACACAGTTACAGGATACAACTTAACATATGAAAGTCTCAGCGAATAGAAATAAGTCTAAACACCATCAAGTACAACATGGATAAATGATGTCTAAATGTTTCAAAATAGAAATAAAAGATAGAGGAAAGCTTCATCTTCTGTCCATAAGCATACTCCACTTCGGCATATATCCAAAATAACCTGATACCTGTCACTTGGCTTCCCGTGTAAAAATAAGGGTACCCGAGTTTGCAAGTGAAAACAACTACGAGTCAGTCATGAGACTGGTATGAGAAATATTTACTTAACTAATAATAAGGCTAATCACAGGACCACGCCGCTAATGCGGAACGGGTTTACTCCATTGGATTGCCAGTGCATGAAATAAGTAAATCTTTTAAAAACAACGCAATGCTTTTTAGAAAATGAAATCATTATATGACTCAAGTCCCATCACACAATGCAACGCAAAACGGAGGATAGAGTTTTACCTTATAATGATCAAACATGCTTGATACGTATAAAATAATATTTAATATTATTATTAGTGTCTATCAGTTTAAAAATACTTTCAAAATAATTGTATCAATCCTAGATGGCATAGTACCCCATCCTACTATGTCGCCATACATAGGTTTACAATCAGATCCGTAATGCCATATTGGAAATTGGGTTTCCATCATGAGTCAAGGTTAGGGATGGTCTCTTTACCGATTCGAGATACTCTAGCAACTATCTCAGGATTCGGATGCTGGCGAACCCTTGGATCCTACAGGGCCGGTCCACAAATACTTTAGTGGATTAGTTATGCCTGAACACACGTTTCCCGGTCCTAGTGAACCTATCACTTGGCCAGTAGCGACCAATATATCGAGGCCTCAAAATATATCATCCACATAAGTAAAAATGTATGGGCTCCATACCATGACACCACTTCTAGCTAGAAAGAAACGTATGCACTCCCTGCGTTCCCGCTATACGACCGATAACTATCAATATATAACCTCTGAGCTCGTGTGTCTCAGAGAAGGGTGTTAAGCAAGAGAAAAAAAATTCTCCTCCACCAAACAGATATATATTAAATAGAAATCAATTCACATAGAATGAAATCCAATGTCAAACACACATCCATTTACAGGTCTGTTCTGGGTCTGAACGAAACCGGAGACACCTTATTCCTCGTCCTGTTTGTCCAATATGGAAGTGAGGTGCTCGCTTATCTGGACAATTAACATGTACGTCCGGACAACTACCACTGTAACCCTTTCAAGGCAGCAACTCCAATCAAAGGCATCAGTAGTCGTCCATTCGATGTGAAAATCGCCAGTCGTCAAACACCATCTTCAATATCTTCGATTTAAATCGTCGTATAATTATTTGAAATGAGATTGAACTTGGCCTTTTCAAATAATTCTCGAATATATATAATTCAAATCATTTTATATCGTTAATATTATTTTTTAACGATTTATTGCTATTTTTATTTATATAAAAATAGTCCAATTTAATTTAAGAACGCTTCGGGTCAATAGGCGGCACTCGTGCTGTTTTTTCAAATTTAATTTACACATTTCTCGAAACCTAACCGTTGGATTTTAAAAAAACTTTATATCATTGGAATGATCTTCCCAAAGCGGACCTAACGGTTTCAGTTTTGCAAAAATCCGACGGTCAGATCTTTCGGTATAATCGTTTAAAGTTACGATTCTAAAACGCGAACTACCGCGCGCGATTCGTTTAATTTTAATTTATATTTATGTATATAAAAATATATATAAATATAAATCATTCGACGATTCCACTAACACGTTTGACATGTCAAATAAAAGAATGTTTTATTTTGCATAACCATTTAAATGTTTCTAATGACAACTAAAAAGAGATATTGTATTTGTAAACAAAATCCTATATTTTCTAATAACAAATAAATAAAGATTTTTGCTTGCATACATTTCCAATTTTTCTAATGTCAAATAAAAGGAGAAGTTTTATTTGCATAGCCATCCTACGTGTTTCTAATGTCAAATATAAATGTGTTTTATTTGCATAACTTCTCTACATGTTACTAATGTCAAAATAAAACGAAGCACTATTTACATAACATGTTTTAATGTCTAATGTCAATTAAATATGTATTTTATTTGCATACATTTCTACATGTTTCTAATGTCAAATAAAAATGTATTTTTATTTACATGACATGTTTCCAATGTTCTAATGACAATGTAAAAAGGTAATTTATTTACATTACATTACTATGTCGCTAATGACAAATAAAAAAGATAATTTTTATTTTCATTATATTACTGTGTCGCTAATGACAAATAAAAAGGTCTATTCTGATTCGTATGCAATTTCAATGTATAACATGACAAATAAAATATTTATTTTAATTTGTATACAATTCTAATGTATAACATGGCAAATAAAATGTCTATTGTAATTTGTATACAAATTCTAATGTATAACACGACATGATAAATAAAAATGTCCATTTTAATTCATATAAAAAATCTAATGTATAACATGGCACATAAAAATGTTCATTTTAATTTGTATACAATCTATTTTTAACATAGCCAATAAAAGTGATATGTTAATGTTGTATACAAATCTCTACATTAACATGTAACATAAAATGATATTTTTGTGTGTACACAAATTCTTACATTAATATGAAAAATAAAATGACTACTTTTATTTGTTTACAAATCTATTTTTAACATAGCAAATAAAAGTGATATTTTTATTCGTGTATACAATTCCTACTCTTAATATGTCAAATAAACATGATATTTTTAATATAACAAATAAAAATGATATTTTTAATATAACAAATAAAAATGATATTTTTATTTGTATGCAAATATATTTTAACATAACAAATAAAAATGATACTTTTATTTTGTTGACAATTCTATTTCAACAAAACATATAAAAATGATATTTCTATTTTTGTTGACAATTCTGTTCCAACAAAACATATAAAAATGACATTTCTATTTTGTTCTATTTCAACAAAACATATAAAAATGATATTTCTATTTTTGTTGGCAATTCTATTTCAACAAAACAAATAAAAATGATAACTTTATTTTGTTGACAATTCTATTTCAGAAAAACAAATAAAATGATAACTTTATTTTGTTAACAATTCTATTTCAACAAAGTGATATTTTTGTTTTGACAATTCTATTTCAACAAAATGACATTTTTATTTTGACATTCTAATTCAACAAAAATGACATTTTTATTTTGACAATTCTAATTCAACAAAATGACATTTCTGTTTTGACAATTCTAATTCAACAAAAATGACATTTTTATATTCGATAATTCTAATTCAACAAAAATGACATTTTTATTTTGACAATTCTAATTCAACAAAAAAGACATTTTTATTTTGACAATTCTAATTCAACAAAAATGTCATTTTTATTTTGACAATTCTAATTCAAAAAAAATGACAATTTTATTTTGACAATTCTAATTCAACAAAAATATCCCTTCAAATCAACATATCACCATAACAGCATCAATCAACCCAAATCAAATCGCGTATAACAACAAACTAAACTGAACAGCGTATTTACAGAAATTTCTAAACATGATAATAATTAATTTTTAATTATCTAAAAAGAAATCTCACAGTGATTCTGAATTCTGTATAATTCAGAATTGAATTTTCCCCATATTCTGATTTGCTCCATATTTGTTCTAGTCTGTTCTGAAATGTAGATCTCAGATTTACGGTCCCAACGGTTCTGAAATTGTCCAATTCTGTTTTCGTATAAATAAGATATGAATTTATTTGTGCAAATAATATTTTTAATTAATTAAATAAATAATTTAAAATAGAAATTACACTCTTCTTCCTCAAGAAAACACGGCTGGCATGTTTTCTTATTTTGTTCAATCCTAGGTCAAGGTTTATCGTCTAGATCGTTGGCTTTGTCAAAATCCGACCATAGCACGACGAAGAAGGGAGAGGCGCGCACAGGGGGGACCCACATGGTGGAGTTCGATCGTAGCTAAGGGGTGAGGTGGCGGCTCCAACGTCGGTGGTTTGGGGTGTAGAAGCTCGACGGATACTCGATTTCAGGAAGGGTTAGCTGTATGGATGGAAAGGGGATGGAGAGGACTTCAATATTGTCAAAAGGAGGGGGGATTTTATAGTGAGGATCGAGAGAAATTAATGGTGGAAGGGAGGAGCATTTCTGGCCATGGAGATGACGGAGGCAGCGGCTTACTGTAAATTAGGATTTAGGTTAATTCCAATTTATAATAAAATAATATTAAATCCCTTAATTATTTAGTTAAAGTCCGTTAATCCTTAATAGCTCCAAATTCAGCCCAACGAGAGTTGTCCCCAACCAAATATCCCCCTTCCGGACATAATGGGCTAGGTCTCATCAGCTCATTCGATCGTTTTCAACTTGTTTTGTTTAAATTAAAATATAAATCATTTAATTATTTAATTTGGTCGTATATTTAAATTTACCGAGGCCACATACTGACTCCAAAAATTCCTGAAAAATAAATCTAGCTATGTTTGGATGATAAGGTCCTAACAAAATTAATTTCGTTGAATTTGGAGACCGTTTGAAAATGGCTTTTTATCGGTCGATTAAATTCAATAGAAATTATCGAACACAATTTAATTTACCACGCTCACATATTAATTCCAAAAATTATGGGAAATTAAACTTAGCAATAATTTGACATTCTGGATCCAACAAAAATAGTTTCATTGAAAACGGAGGTCGTTTATAAAATTACTATTTTTAATAGCTTTAATATTATTTAAAAATGAAAAATTTAAATTCTAGCACATTTTCCAACAAAATTTCTTAAAATAAATTTTTTAAATTGGTTTTGATTTTTCAGGTTGTTACAATCTCCCCCACTTAAAAACTTTTCATCCCAGAAAAGGAAACAATAGTAAAGTAGGAAACAAAACGGAAAATGCAAAATAAAATGTACCTCAACACAAGAGTTACTCGGAGATATCCACTCTGCACTTGGGATATGCCTGTTTGATGTTATCCTCAGTCTCCCATGTATAGTCTCCCAGATCCCCGCTCCACTACACTTTGACTTAGTGGGTCCTCTTGTTCCTCAGAATTATGGTTTCTTTGCCAACAATTTTCACTGGCTCCCTTCTTACTGCTAAGCTCGGGGTGATCTCCAAATCTTGTTGTGCTGCTTCCTCCACAATCAAGTCTGGATCATATACATGCTTTGGAAGTTGAGACACATGGACTACATCATGCTCCCCTGGCAACCAGTCAGGCAGCTGAACCCTGTAAGCGAGAGTTACAATTCTTTCGAGAGTAGGAAATGGACCAATGAATCTCGGCGCCAACTTCCCAGTCTTCCCGAAACGAACTACACCTCTCAGTGGGGAAACCCTCAAGTACACATAATCGCCAACAGAAAATTCTAAATCCCTTCTTCTTGAATCTGCATAACTTTTCTGTCGGCTCTGAGCAGTATGAAGTTGCTTCTTAATGAAATCAACTTTCTCTGAAGCTTCACGAATCATGTCGGAAACCAATACTAACCGATTGCCTGGTTCCACCCAACATGCGGGAGATCTACATGGCCTGCCATATAATGCTTCAAATGACGACATCTGTAAGCTTGCTTGGTAACTGTTATTATAAGATAACTCAACCAAATGCAAATGATACTCCCATGACCCGCCAAAATCAAGAATGCATGCTCGCAATAAGTCTTCCAGTATATGGTTCACCCTCTCGGTCTGGCCATCTGTCTGAGGATGATAAGCGGTGCTCAGATTCAACTTTGTCCCTAGCTCCTCTTGGAATGCTTCCCAGAATTTACTAGGAAATATCGGATCATGATCACTAACAATGCTAATGGGAACTCCATGTAGTCTGACAATCTCTCTGAAATAAAGCTGCGTCAGACTTCAAGCTGTTCTACTAGATCGAACAGGAATAAAATAGGTGGTCTTCGTGAAACGATCTACAATCACCCATATACTGTCATTTCCTTTTCTGGTTTGGGGCAATCCATAGAAATTAGATCCCACTTCCAACTTGGAACCTCTAGTGGTTGCACCAATCCTGCGGGCTTCTATTGATCGCTTTTGACTTGTTGGAAAGTGGAACGTCTACTAACATATATTGAAATGTCTCTTTTCATTGCCTTCCACTAGAATGTGCACTTAAGATTGTGATACATCTTACTTACTCTTGGATGGATGCTAAGTTTAGATTTCTGACATTCATCCATAACTTCCCTTTTTAGCTCAGGAATATCTGGTACACTGATTCGCCCTTGCAATCTAAGAGTCCCCTTGTTGTCAATTTGGAAGCTTGAAGCTTCGCCCTTTCGAACTCGCTCGCTAATCATCTGAATAAACTTATCGTTTTTCTGAAGAGCAGAGATCTTATCAATTAGTGAAGGTATAATGATGATATTGGCGATGATCGCATTCTTTCTGCTAAGCGCATCCGCCACAACATTGGCTTTTCCTGGAGTATACAAGATATCCAGATCATATGCCGCAAGAAATTCTAACCAACACTGCTGCCTCAAATTCAAGTCTTACTGGGTGAACAAATACTTCAATGATTTGTGATCTGTATATAATTCGAACTTTTCACCCAAAAGATAGTGCCTCCATATCTTTAAAGCAAACACGATGACTAACAACTCAAGATTATGGGTGGGGTATCTCTTCTCATACGGTTTCAACTGACGGCTAGCATAAGCAACTACTTTGCCCCTTTACATTAATACCACGCCAACACCTTCAATAGAAGCATCAGTGTAGACTGTCAAATCTTGATTTCCATCAATAATGGTCAACACGGAAGCAGTGGTCAACCTCAATTTCAGCTCTTGGAAAGTTGCCTCACATTCAGGTGTCGAATTAAACTTTGTATGCTTCTTTGTAAGCTTCGTCAATGGACAAGATAGCTTCGAAAAATCTTTAACGAATTTCTGATAATAGCCAGCCAATCCCAGGAAACTTCGAACTTCTGTAGGAGTGCTGGGCTGCTTCCAATCTCGAATGGTTGAGATCTTGCTTGGGTCTACTGAAATTCATTCCTTCGATACTACACGACCGAGGAACTTTACTTCTTTTTGCGAGAATATGCATTTAGAGAATTTGGCTTTCAACACATTCTTTCTCAGAATTTCTAAAACCTCTTTCAGATGCTTTTCATGTTCAGTATTGGACTTATAGAAGATTAAGATGTCGTCGATGAAAACCAGCACAAATTTATTCAAGACATCGCGGAATACTCTGTTCATTAGATCGACAATGTAAGCAAGAGCGTTACATAAGCTGAACGGCAGTACTAACCACTCATAGAATAAGTCTGTCCCCCTGAAAGCTGTCAAAGGAACACATTATTCAGCGATGTGCAATTAATGGAAGCCTGTAGCTAGGTCCATCCTAGAAAACACTTCTGCTCCATTCAAGCGATCTAATAAATCATCAATGCGCGGCAGTGGATATTTATTTTTCAGTGTCTGCTTATTGAGGTCACGGTAATCCACACATAGTCTGAGAGTACCGTCTGACTTTAGGACAAACACCACTGCTGCACCCTAATTTGAGAAGCTAGGCTTGATCAGACCTTTCCACAAGAGCTTCTTAGTTTGATTACTCAGTTCATCTTTCTCTTTTAGCGTCATTCTCTGAATATGATGCACAACTGGCCTTGCATTCGGAGTTAGATCGATCCTGAAGTCGATTTCTCTTCGCGGAGGTAAGCTATCGACTTCTTCAAACACATTCGCATAATCTTTAACAACAGGAATATTCTCAATAGAAGCTTGAGTAACTTCTAGAGAAGACCAAAATTCCTTCCTATCAGTTGTTGAGCCATGGCATGGTATAGTAATAATATCTTCGAATTTGGTTTTAATTTTGACTATTCTTTCAGCGCATAATACCTCAGCCTCATATTTCGTTAGCCAATCCATCCCAAGTATGATATCATATCTGAAAAAATTCATGATGATCAAATTAAAAGGGAACTGGAAATAGGAATAAAAAATAGGTACTCGACAATATAAACCGAGAACAAGAGAGCCTCCTATCGGATTATGGACACTAATCGATTCTTTAAGATTTCTTGGTTTGAGTTTTAACTTTTTAATTGTGTCACTAGAAATGAAACTTCGTGATGCACCAGTGTCAAACAAAAAGGTAACAAGAATATTCTTGATAGTAAGGGTACCTTCCAAGACATCTGGTTGACCAATGCACCAGCCTATTCCATGAGTGGTTGGTCATGCCATTTGGGTTGACCAATGCACTAGCCTATTTTGTGGATCTTATGAATCGAGTATTCAGAGATCAATTGAATAAGTTTGTTCTTATGTTCGTAGATGATATCCTTGTTTACTCAAGGACAGAGGAGGAACACAAGGGAAACTTGAGGATAGTGATGGAGGTGTTGAGGAAACACCAATTGAAAGCGAAATTCTCTAAGTGTCACTTTTGGAGAAGGGAAGTGAGATTCTTGGGTCATGTTGTTTCCGAGAATGGTATTGCCGTCGACCCTGCGAAGGTGGCTACGGAACAGGATTGGCCTACGCCCAAGAATGTAACAGATGTAAGAAGTTTCTTGGGGTTAGCTGGATATTATCGTAAGTTTATCCAGGACTTCTCCAAGATAGCGGCACCGTTGACTCAGTTGACTAAGAAGAACCAGTCCTTCGTTTGGGACGGAGTGTGTGAAAAGGCATTCAAGAGTCTAAAAGAGAAGTTGACACGTGCGCCAGTATTGGTCATTCCTAAAGGGAATGAAGAGATGACGGTATACACGGATGCTTGTGGTACCGGACTGGGAGCTGTATTGATGCAAGGAGGTAGGGTTGTAGCTTATGCTAGTCGACAGCTAAAGCCGCATGAGAAGAAGTATCCTATCCATGATTTGGAATTAGCAGCGATCGTGTTTGCGTTGAAGATGTGGAGACACTATCTCTTGGGAGAAAGATTTGAGTTGTTTAACGATCATAAATCGTTGAAGTATCTCTTCTCCTAGAAAGATCTGAATCTCTGTCAGCAGAGATGGTTAGAGTTCTTGGCTTCGTATGATTTTGATATCGCATACACACTTGGGAGAGGTAACGCGGTAGCCGATGCTTTGAGTAGGAGACATGCCAGTTTAGGGGCAATGTTTCTTGAATGGAAGCAACTGGAGTATATCGCGGGGTTTGATTTCAGACCTAAGTGCGAATTGGATCTAGTCGTGTTAGCTAGTTTGGCGATCAGACCCACTTTGATAGAGCGGGTTGGTTCCAGCCAGAGGGACGATCCTAATCTATTGGAAATCATCTCCAAGTTAGAGATGGATGGCTTCGAAAGAATGGAAGACTAGTTGTACCCAAAGTGAGTGGTTTGAGAGATGAAGTGCTCAGAGAATGTCATCACTCAAAACTAACTATACATCCCGGTGGTAATAAGATGTATCGAGATATGAAGCAGACTTACTACTGGGAAGGGATGAAAAGAGACGTTGGGAAGTTTATATCCAGATGCATGAATTGCTAGCTAGTTAAGGCCGAGCAAAAGAAGCCTAGTGGGTTGTTGCAACCATTAGAAATTCCCGAATGGAAATGGGAGCAAGTCTCGATGGATTTCATTGATGGTTTACCAAGGATTAGATCGAGATATGATAGCATTTGGGTAATTGTGGATCGATTGACTAAGAGTGCAAGATTTATACCAGTCAAATCGACCAGAATGGCAGCTAAGTTAGCAGATTTGTATATGAAGTGGGTAGTGAGATTTCATGGAGTACCTAAAAGCATTGTAAGTGACCGAGGCCCGTTGTTCACTAGTGGGTTCTGGAAGAGCTTACAAGAGGCTCTAGGGTCAGGATTACATCTCAGCACCGCATATCATCCTCAGACCGACGGTCAGACGGAGATGGTGAATGTATATTGGAAGATCTCTTAAGAGCATGTATATTGGATATTGGTGGACCATGGGATGACCATTTGCATCTAGTAGAGTTTGCATACAATAATAGCTACCAATCCAGTATCGGTATGGCTCCATATGAAGCTTTGTACGGAAGACCGTGCAACTCACCATCATGTTGGATAGAGACCGGCGAGAAGTTTATGCTTGGACCAGATGTGGTGAGGGAAACTTCAGATAAGATTAAGACCATTCAACAACGAATGAAGGCTGCCCAAGATAGGCAGAAGAGTTATGCGAATAAGAGGAGAAGAGATTTAAAATTCTCCGTTGTTGACTTGGTGTTTGTCAAGATTTCTCCGTTGAAGAGCGTGATACGATTTGACAGGAGAGGCAAGTTAGCACCAAGATTTGTTGGCCCATTCCCTGTTCTTGAACTAGTCGGGAATCTGGCATATAGAGTTGGCTTACTAGAGAAGATGGCGGGAGTTCACAATGTATTTCATGTTTCCCAATTAAGGAAGTTCGTTCACGACTCAGATGTGACTATTTCACCTGATCAGTTAGAGGACTTCGAAGTAGAACCCGAGGCGGTTGGGAACCGCAGGCCGATTCGTATTGTGGGGCACGATACGAAGCAACTTCGAAGGAAGGCGGTGAAGCTAGTCAAGGTTCAGTGGGGCGAGAACGAGAATGATTGTACTTGGGAATCAGAGGAGAGCATTAGGAAGGCATATCCAGAACTCTTTGCCTGGTAAGACTTACTTCATAATTTAGTTATTCCGCATGCTAGGATGGACTTGTTTTGCATGTTTGATTGTTGTTTTATGATTGATAGGCATGCAGGACCCTTTGTGTGTTTTGATTAGGGAATTTCGGGGGCGAAATTTCTTAAGGGTGGAGAATGTAACAACCCGCATTCTACGCATCGGAGGATCGTCGAATATTTCTTTCTTTCTCATATGAAGTCGTATGGTAATGTAACTTTGGGAAACATCCAATAGAGTCATTTCCCATGTTCATGATTTTTGTGATTCTTAAATGACCATTTTGCCCCTAGCTGATCTTGTTCTGGCCATAACTTTTGATTGGAAAGGAATTTTGACATAAAACCACTTCCATTAGATTCGTTTGATGGTTTACTTTTCCGTAGAGTGGTCATAATAGCAAACGGACTTACCTTTTGGGAGATATGGTTGAAATAAGGTTTGGAAGGTGAAAAACTGTTTAACCGGGCCAAAGACGGTGATTAATGAATGGGCCCATAACCCAATTTGGGATTAGGGTTATGGGAAGGCTGAAATGAGTTAGAGAATCATTCCATTTCAGTTTTCTAGCCTCCACTTATCTCAAAGGAACCCTAAAAATGGCCTCCAACCTCTAAATCGCCTCCAAATCATCTTTTAATCAAGGATTTAGCTTAGCAACATCTAATCAAGGGAGATTAACACCACATCAACATTGGAGCTACTATTTAGCATTGGGATTTGCATCAAATCAGAGATTTATTTCAGATCTTAGTTTGTTTGTGGCTAAGGTGAGTGATTTGCATAGTTTTGCACTAATTATGGCTAATAAAGGGTAATTAGTGTTAATTAGCGAATTTAAACTTGATAAAATTCTAGAATTTTTTTTATAAAATCTTAAATGATGTTTTAGACCTCTGATGTGAATTTGGGTTAATTTGGTTAAGTTTTGTTAATCCTATCATTAGTTTCACCTAAACATGCTTAAGGCGAAATATGGGGTTTTGGGTATGTTTGATCCATTTTAACCTATCATATTGATGTTTTGATGTTTGTGGTTGATTATGCATGTTGCTATGACTATATGATATGCTTTGTGATTGATTTCGATAGTTAGAATGGTTGATAACGTCGTCGAATGTCGTAAACACTTGCTGGAAAAGTTTCAGAAAACAGTGCAGGATCGGATCGGATATGGTGGCTCGGATCGGATAAGTTGAACTGGGCAAGGGATCCGATCGGATCGGAGCTTGACACTTGAGAAAACTGGCAAAAAGGAAGGCCATGCAGATTGAACTGGGATCGGATCGGATAAAGGAGGAGGGATTGGATCGGAGCATGTGAAGAACGAAGGAGCTGATCGGAGCGGGAGCATGAACTGGATGGGAGATGGCACCCGACCCGACCCGAACCGACGCGATGGAGTGGACCCGAACCGAACCGTACCAGAGGAGGACCATGAACTGACGCGGCGTAGCGGACCCGACCCGAACCGATAGTTTGAAGGGAACCCGACCCGACCCAGTATTGACCAATAACCCGAGATGCAAAGGTAGTCCAATATGGGAAGTTAGAGCTCAGGATCCAAATGGGAACCAATGAGTTCACTTCATGGTTGGGCTTTGCTGCGGGATGTGTGCTAAGGAGTCGTCGATGTTCATAACTTCGATTCACCACTAAAAATGGATGATGGGCTACTTATCAGTGCAGTAGAGTCATTGCGACTCGAGGGGCAAGGTGATGGTAGCAAGACTACGTTATCAGTGCAGTAGAGTCATTATGACTTGAGGGGCAAGGTGATGCGTAGTAAGACTATGAGCCAGCGCAGATGGGGTGAATAACTCCATGGGGCAAGTGGACATAGTAAAGGACTGGTAAGGCTATGAGCCAGCGCAGATGGGGTGAATAACTCCATGGGGCAAGTGGACATAGCGAAGGATTAGTGGCTACGTTATCAGTGCAGTGAAGTCATTTATGACTTCATGGGGCAAAGTGATCGTAGCAAGGATGGGTGATCGAAGTGGTGAATATCATATGCTTTACGCACTGAGTGAGAGATGTGAGGATGGATGCTATGTTTGATTGGTTGCCATCACTATGACATGCACACCCCCACCTCCGTATCTTTACACCGTTTGATATGGCACCTTAGAGTGTTGTACAGTATGTAATGCTAACTCTTTGGTTGCAGGTCCAGGTTCAAGTATATTTTAGTCTACCTGTTATTGTTCACTTTAGATGCTTATCGCTCACACCAGGCTTTATGTCTGACCCAGAGTTTTATGTCTCCTCTTATTACTCTGGGTGCTCACACGAGCAGACTAGAGACAGGTTAGCTGGTGATGCGCGAGTAGCTGATTCAGAGGCGTGCAGGAGGCTTCCACGTATGATATATATATATTCTCCCTGTCTCGCTGGTGGTCGCTACTTGGGCATCAGTAGCGTACCTCCTTTATCTTGCCTTTGCTTTGAGACAGTTTGAAAAGTTGTAATAATGTTTAACTTTGGATCATAAGCTGTACTTACATTTTCCGCTGCTATGTTAGTTGTTTCAGCTTATGCATTGTCTCACCTGTTTTATGTCAAGTATGTTATTATTATATTTTATCCTATGCGCTGTGAGACATTCTACAGGTTCCTTGTATGTTCATTTCCTTCTTCCCTTCTTCCTTCAGACGACCCGTTCCGTGCTAACTGGACATGTGTACAACGCACTTTTGGAGTAAATGTCGGTTGGTGCGGGGCGGGCCGTCACACTTGGTATCGGAGCTTTAGGTTGCGTAGTTAACCTAGGGAAAGACACTAGGGAGAGATAGTACGTATATGAGAGCGCATATTTGTGATTACTTTGGTTTTCAAAAGTTATATATGTATATACTATTTGTAGTATAAGAATGAAGTCGCACTGCACTAGCACCAATATGAGGTCGTTAATCGTTTCCCTTTTTCAGATTGACGATGAGTCGAGACACGAGGGGTGCTGGTAGAGGGACCAACCATGGGAATGTTGCTGACATGAGGGCGATGTTTACTGACCTCATGAGAGACATGCTTAGAGAAGTGCAAGGGGAAGTTCCCAATCCCGGAGTTGGTGTTGGCCCAGTAGTGCAAGCGCCTAGGGTCGATTTCGCCAAGTTGTGCAAGGATTACACTAACCTTGGTGGGAAGCCGTTCCACGGGACGGAGTCGGCCACAGATGTTCAAGACTAGATGGATAGCTGTGATCGTATCTTCGATGACTTGGGTCTTGAAGATGCGATGAAGAGAAGGCTAACGTCTCGCCAGCTGCAAGGGCGAGCGATGAATTGGTGGAATGCCATTAGAACAGCTACTCCAGAAGATCAGGTTACTTGGGACCAGTTCAAGGCTCGCTTTAGCGAGAAGTTCATTCCAACTGCCTAAAAGTCAGTGTTGTTCAAGAGATTCTTGGAACTCAAGCAGAGTGGTAGGGCAGTTTCTGACTATATTGCTGAGTTCGACACTTTTTCGAAGTATGGACTATCTCTTATCGATACTCCTGAGAAGAAGAATGAGAAGTTCATTACTGGTTTGGATGGATACTTGGGGGAAAGGCTTATCAACCACATCGATGAGACATTTGAATCTATTGTGGGGAAAGCTTTGAGATCAGAGAGTCTTTACCCCAAGTCAAAGACTGAGGCTGCATCTGCAAAAGGGCCAAAGCCGCAAGCAGGCGGTGGAGGCAAGAATAACTCTCAGAATAAGAGGAAGCAAGACCAATCTAAGGGTGGCCAGAAAAAGAACAAGAAGGATGTTGAGTGCTTCAGCTGTGGTAAAAAGGGCCATTATGCTAAAGATTGTCGGGCCAAGCCAGCGGATAAGAAGTGCTTCAACTCTGGTCAAGTGGGACATTTCAAGGATAAGTGTCCGCAACCTCTTAAGGAGAAGTAGATTGTGAAAGCATATGCTATTGATGTTGTTCCTTCTTCGTCGAATGCCCCAACTGCGGCGGAGAAAGGAAAGAATGTTGTTATTCAAGGTATGCTTTCTATTTATGATGTACCAGTTCGAGTTTTGTTTGATACTAGGGCTTCCCGTTCCTTCATATCTAGTGACCTGGTAGATAGGTTGGGACTGGAACCCGAGATAGTCGATAGACCATTGGTTGTGACGAACCCGATTGGTGGTTCGACTAGCCTTAGTATGATTTGCAGGAATTTGGTCTTATCGAGTCATGGATGTATGTTTGTTTGTGATTGCTTTGTTTTGGGCTTTACTGGGTATGGCATTATATTGGGAGTCGATTGGCTCCAAAGATACGGGGTGGTGGTAGACTGTGAGGGCTTTTTGGTGACAGTTAGGGCGGATGATGGGCGGAGGGTAGTGTTTGGTAGTCTACCTAGTGATGAGGTTATGGCTAGTTTTGTAAATTCCCTCGACATCCCGCAGGATGAGCTGTCAGATCTGCCCGTGGTTGGCCAGTATCCAGACGTCTTCGAGGAGGTGACCGGGCTTCCACCACACCGAGAGATTGAGTTCTGTATTGATTTAGTGAAAGATGCCAGACCTATAGTGATGCCACTTCGTCGTATGGCACCAAGGGATCAGCGAGAGCTCGGGGTGCAAGTCAGTAATCTTTTGAAGAAGGGATTTATTAGAAGAAGTGTCTCCGAGTGGGGAGCACCAGTTGTGTTTGCCACTAAGGCAGATGGTTCCCTTCGTTTGTGTGTGGACTATCGCGAGTTGAATTAGGTAACGAGGAAGAATAAGTATCCTCTACCGCGGATAGATGATTTGTTTGATCAACTGGAAGGAGCAAGAGTGTTCTCCCAGTTGGACCTCGCGACAGGATTTCATCAGCTTCGAGTAGAGGATGAGAGTGTTCCGAAAACGACATTTAGGATGCCGTCTGGATTCTATGAGTGGTTGGTCATGTCATTTGGGCTGACCAATGCACCAGCCTATTTTGTGGATCTTATGAATCGAGTATTCAGAGATCAATTGAATAAGTTTGTTCTTGTGTTCGTATATGATATCCTTGTTTACTCAAGGACAGAGGAGGAACACAAGGGACACTTGAGGATAGTGATGGAGGCGTTGAGGAAACACCAATTGAAAGAGAAATTCTCTAAGTGTCACTTTTGGAGAAGGGAAGTGAGATTCTTGGGTCATGTTGTTTCCGAGAATGGTATTGCCGTCGACCCTGCGAAGGTGGCTACGGTACAGGATTGACCTACGCCTAAGAATGTAACAGATGTAAGAAGTTTCTTGGGGTTAGCTGGATAATATCGTAAGTTTATCCAGGACTTCTCCAAGATAACGACACCGTTGACTCAGTTGACTAAGAAGAATCAGTCCTTCGTCTGGGACGGAGTGTGTGAAAAGGCATTCAAGAGTCTAAAAGAGAAGTTGACGCGTGCGCCAGTATTGGTCATTCCTAAAGGGAATGAAGAGATGACGGTATACACGGATGCTTGTTGTACCAGACTGGGTGCTGTATTGATGCAAGGAGGTAGGGTTATAGCTTATGCTAGTCGACAGCTAAAGCCGCATGAGAAGAAGTATCCTACCGATGATTTGGAATTAGCAGCGATCGTGTTTGCGCTGAAGATGTGGAGACCCTATCTCTTGGGAGAAAGATTTGAGTTGTTTACCGATCATAAATCGTTGAAGTATCTCTTCTCCCAGAAAGATCTAAATCTCCATCAGCAGAGATGGTTAGAGTTCTTGGCTTCGTATGATTTTGATATCGCATACACACCTGGGAGAGGTAATGCGGTAGCCAATGCCTTGAGTAGGAGACATGCCAGTTTAGGGGCAATGTTTCTTGAATGGAAGCAACTGGAGTATATCGCGGGGTTTGATTTCAGATCTAAGTGCGAATTGGATCTAGTCATGTTAGCTAGTTTGGCGATCAGACCCACTTTGATAGAGCGGATTGGTTCCAGCCAGAGGGACGATCCTAATCTATTGGAAATCATCTCCAAGTTAGAGATGGACATCGACGGTGAGGAGATGAGTGTGTATGGGCTTGATCGAGATGGATGTCTTCGAAAGAATGGAAGACTAGTTGTACCCAACGTGAATGGTTTGAGAGATGAAGTGCTCAGAGAATGTCATCACTATAAACTAACTATACATCCCGGTGGTAATAAGATGTATCGAGATATAAAGCAGACTTACTACTAGGAAGGGATGAAAAGAGACGTTGGGAAGTTTATATCCAGATGCATGAATTGCCAGCTAGTTAAGGCCGAGCAAAAGAAGCCTAGTGGGTTGTTGCAACCATTAGAAATTCCCGAATGGAAATGGGAGCAAGTCTCGATGGATTTCATCGATGGTTTACCAAGGACTAGATCGGGATATGATAGCATTTGGGTAATTGTGGATCGATTGACTATGAGTGCAAGATTTATACCAGTCAAATCGGCCAGAACGGCAGCTAAGTTAGCAGATTTGTATATGAAGTGGGTAGTGAGATTTCATGGAGTACCTAAAAGCATTGTAAGTGACCGAGACCCATTGTTCACTAGTGGGTTTTGGAAGAGCTTACAAGAGGCTCTAGGGTCAGGATTACATCTCAGTACCGCATATCATCCTCAGACCGACGGTCAGACAGAGATGGTGAATCGTATATTGGAAGATCTCTTGAGAGCATGTATATTGGATTTTGGTGGATCATGGGATGACCATTTGCATCTAGTAGAGTTTGCATATAATAATAGCTACCAATCCAGTATCGGTATGGCTCCATATGAAGCTTTGTACGGAAGACCGTGCAACTCACCATCATGTTGGATAGGGACTGGCGAGAAGTTTATGCTTGGACCAGATGTGGTGAGGGAAACTTCAGATAAGATTAAGACCATTCAACAACGAATGAAGGCTGCCCAAGATAGGCAGAAGAGTTATGCGGATAAGAGGAGAAGAGATTTAAAATTCTCCGTTGGTGACTTTGTGTTTGTCAAGATTTCTCCGTTGAAGAGCGTGATACGATTTGGCAGGAGAGGCAAGTTAACACCAAGATTTGTTGGCCCATTCCCTGTTCTTGAACTAGTCGGGAATCTGGCATATAGAGTTGGCTTACCAGAGAAGATGGCGGGAGTTCACAATGTATTTCATGTTTCCCAATTAAGGAAGTTCGTTCACGACTCAGATGTGAATATTTCACCTGATCAGTTAGAGGACTTCGAAGTAGAACCCGAGGCGGTTGGGAACCGCAAGCCGATTCGTATTGTGGGGCACGATACGAAGCAACTTCGAAGGAAGGCGGTGAAGCTAGTCAAGGTTCAGTGGGGCGAGAACGAGAATGATTGTACTTGGGAATCAGAGGAGAGCATTAGGAAGGCATATCCAGAACTCTTTGCCTGGTAAGACTTACTTCATAATTTAGTTATTCCGCATGCTAGGATATACTTGTTTTGCATGTTTGACTGTTGTTTTATGATTGATAGGCATGCAGACCCTTTGTGTGTTTTGATTAGGGAATTTCGGGGGCGAAATTTCTTAACGGGGGGAGAATGTAACAACCCGCATTCTACGCATCGGAGGATCGTAGAATATTTATTTCTTTCTCATATGAAGTCGTATGGTCATGTAACTTTGGGAAACATCAAATAGAGTCATTTCCCATGTTCATGATTTTTGACGATTTTTAAATGACCATTTTGCCCCTAGCTGATCTTGCTTTGGCCATAACTTTTGATTGGAAAGGAATTTTGACCTGAAACCACTTCCATTAGATTCGTTTGATGGTTTACCTTTCCGTAGAGTGGTCATAATAGCCAAACGGACTTACCTTTTGGGAGATATGGTTGAAATAAGGTTTGGAAGGTGAAAAACTGCTTAACCGGGCCAAAGACGGTGATTAGTGAATGAGCCCATAACCCATTTCGGGATTAGGGTTATGGGAAGGCTGAAATGAGTTAGAGAATCATTCCATTTCAGTTTTCTAGCCTCCACTTATCTCTAAGGAACCCTAAAAATGGCCTCCAACCTCTAAATCACCTCCAAATCATCTTTTAATCAAGGATTTAGCTTAACAACATCTAATCAAGGGAGATTAACACCACATCAACATTGGAGCTACTGTTTAGCATTGGGATTTGCATCAAATCAGAGATTTATTTCAGATCTTAGTTTGTTTGTGGCTAAGGTGAGTGATTTGCATAGTTTTGCACTAATTATGGCTAATTAAGGGTAATTAGTGTTAATTAGCGAATTTAAACTTGATAAAATTCTAGAAAAATGTTTATAAAATCTTAAATGATGTTTTAGACCTCTGATGTGAATTTGGGTTAATTTGGTTAAGTTTTGTTAATCCTATCATTAGTTTCACCTAAACATGCTTAAGGCGAATTATGGGGTTTTGGGTATGTTTGATCCATTTTAACCTATCATATTGATGTTTTGATGTTTGTGGTTGATTATGCATGTTGCTATGACTGTATGATATGCTTTGTGATTGATTTCAATAGTTAGAATGGTTGAAAACGTCGTCGAATGGCGTAAACACTTACTGGAAAAGTTTCAGAAAACAGTGCAGGATCGGATCGGATATGGTGGCTCAGATCGGATAAGTTGAACTGGGCAAGGGATCCGATCGGATCGGAGCTTGACACTTGAGAAAACCGGCAAAAAGGAAGGCCACACAGATTGAACTGGGATCGGATCGGATAAAGGAGGAGAGATCGGATTAGAGCATGTGAAGAACGAAGGAGCTGATCGGAGCGGGAGCATGAACTGGATGGGAGATGGCACCCGACCCGACCCGACCCGATCCGAGCCGATGCGATGGAGTGGACCCGAACCAAACCGTACCAGAGGAGGACCATGAACTGACGCGGCGTAGCGGACCCGACCCGAACCGATAGCTTGAAGGGAACCCGACCCGACCCAGTATTGACCAATAACCCGAGATGCAAAGGTAGTCCAATATGGGAAGTTTGAGCTCAGGATCCAATTGGGAACCAATGAGTTCACTTCATGGTTGGGCTTTGCTGCGGGACGTGTGCTAAGGAGTTGTCGATGTTCATAACTTCGATTCACCACTAAAAATGGATGATGGGCTACTTATCAGTGCAGTAGAGTCGTTGCGACTCGAGGGGCAAGGTGATGGTAGCAAGACTACGTTATCAGTGCAGTAGAGTCATTATGACTTGAGGGGCAAGGTGATGCGTAGTAAGACTATGAGCCAACGCAGATGGGGTGAATAACTCCATGGGGCAAGTGGACATAGTAAAGGATTGGTAAGGATATGAGCCAGCGCAGATGGGGTGAATAACTCCATGGGGCAAGTGGACACAGCGAAGGATTAGTGGCTACGTTATCAGTGCATTGAAGTCATTTATGACTTCATGGGGAAAAGTGATCGTAGCAAGGATGGGTGATCGAAGTGGTGAATATCGTATGCTTTACGCACTGAGTGAGAGATGTGAGGATGGATGCTATGTTTGATTGGTTGCCATCACTATGACATGCACACCCTCACATCCGTATCTTTACACCGTTTGATATGGCACCTTAGAGTGTTGTACAGTATGTAGTGCTAACTCTTTGGTTGCAGGTCCAGGTTCAGGTATGTTTTAGTCTACCTGTTATTGTTCACTTTAGATGCTTATCGCTCATACCAGGCTTTATGTCTGACCCAGAGTTTTATGTCTCCTCTTATTACTCTGGGTGCTCACACGAGCAGACTAGAGACACGTTAGCTAGTGATGCGCGAGTAGCTGATTCGGAGGCGGGTAGGAGGCTTCCACATATGATATATAGATATTCTCCCTGTGTCGCTGGTGGTCGCTACTTGGGCATTAGTAGCGTACCTCCTTTATCTTGCCTTTGCTTTGAGACAGTTTGAAAAGTTGTAATAATGTTTAACTTTGGATCATAAGCTGTACTTACATTTTCCGCTGCTATGTTAGTTGTTTCAGCTTATGCACTGTCTCACCTGTTTTATGTCAAGTATATTATTATTATATTTTATCCTATGCGCTATGAGGCATTCTACAGGTTCCTTGTATATTCATTTCCTTCTTCCCTTCTTCCTTCAGACGACCCGTTCCGTGCTAACTGGACATGTGTGCAGCGCACTTTTGGAGTAAATGTCGGTTGGTGCGGGGCGGGCCGTTTGACTCATTCCTCTTTGGCCTTTTTGGAGCTCTGCATTCTTAATTATAGTGTCCCGTCTTTTGGCCGTTAAAGCACTTGACTTTGGCTTTTTTACTTCCTTGATGCTTGACGGTTGCAGTGTTGCTTGCCTCCGGCTTCTTGTCAAATTGCTTCCTCTTGTTATTAGTTTGACTCCTTTCCCGGTCCTGCTGAGAATTCTTGTCATTTTCTTCATATCAACATGCCATCCCAAACACCTTATTAAATGGAAGCTTAATATGCGTCGTCACTCTATTGGGATATTTCCTTGAAAGGCCATTAATGAACCTCTTATTCTTCTGGAATGGGTCCTGAATTAATTCAGGTGCATATTGTGAAAGCTCTTTGAATTTCCTTACATACTCAGAAACAGTCTGATCTCCTTGTTGCAAGTTAGAAAACTAATCATGAAGACGCTCGACTTCTTGTCGAGGAATGAATTTCTCACTAAAAAGCTCCTTGAATTTTGCCTAAGACATGTCAGCATCAGTATCTCCAATTGTAACTGTCTCCCACCAATTATGAGCCTCATCCTTCAGTAGCCATGACGCCATGTATCGCTTTCAGTGGTCTTCTAGTTCCAAGCCCCCAAAAATCTGCTCACATGTCTTAACCCACGCCTGAGCCTGCATCACTATCTCATGGCCCGTGAATGACACGCCACCCAAATTTCTGAATTTCTTGGCTACTTTGTCTAGGTCAAAAGGCTGCAGGGGTGGTGGTGGTACTACTACCTCGGGATTGGGCTGGTCCTGAGCCACAGGGATTGCAGCTCTTCCCTGTCCCCTGCCTCCGCCTCTACCTCTGGCTCTCGCTCTCGTACTCATTTTTAGTCAGTTCTGTACCATCAAGGAAAGAGTCAGACCAACAGAAATGATAATTTTTAAGGAATGGTAAAAGTAAAGGACATATGGAAAAATGATGATATAATGACTGATTATTATGTGCTATTCTTCTGTGCTCATTCTAGGACATTATTAATCTTATCTCTAATGAGCTACTCTCCTTAGAATACTGCTGATTCTATCTAGATGAATTGTTTAAAAAATGTTATACTCCGAAGTAAGGTTAACCATTAGCTTTGATACCAACTGTGATGACCCCAAACTCCCATAGTACGAAAGCGAGGATAATCATTGGAATATAACATATTTATAACAATAGAAAATCTCAGATAACAGCATAACACATAAATCGTAGCAATGGAAAATAGAAATATCATAAACATCACAACATCAGAACATCAGAGTGGCACAGTTACAGGATACAACTTAGCATATGAAAGTCTCAGCGAATAGAAGTAAGTCTAAACACCATCAAGTACAACATGGATAAATGATGTCTAAAAGTTTCAAAATAGAAATAAAAGATATAGGAAAGCTTCATCTTCTGTCCATAAGCATACTCCACTTTGGCACATATCCAAAATAACCTGATACCTGTCACTTGGCTGCCCATGTAAAAATAAGAGCACCCAAGTTTGCAATTGAAAACAAACTATGAGTCAATCATGGGACTAGTATGAGAAATCTTTACTTAACTAACAATAAGGCTAATCACAGGATCACGCCGCTAATGCGAAACGGGTTTACTCCATTGGATTGTCAGTGCATGAAATAAGTAAATCTTTTAAAAACAACGCAATGCTTTTTAGAAAATGAAATCATTATAAGATTCAAGTCCCATCACACAATGCAACGCAAACTGGAGGATATAGTTTTACCTTATAATAATCAAACATGCTTGAGACGTATAAAATAATATTTAATATTATTATTAGTGTCTATCAGTTTAAAAATACTTTCAAAATAACTGTATCAATCCTAGATGGCATAGTACCCCATTCTACTATGTCGCCATACATAGGTTTACAATCAAATCCGTAACGTCATATTGAAAATTGGGTTTCCATCATGATTCAAGGCTATAGATGGTCTCCTTACCGATTCGAGACACTCTAGCAAATGTCTCAGGATTCGGATGCTGGCGAACCCTTGGATCCTATAGGACCGGTCCACAAATACTTTAGTGGATTAGTTATGCTTGAACACACGTTTCCCGGTCCTATTGAACCTATCACTTGGCCAATAGAGACCAATATATCAAGGCCTCAAAATCTGTCATCCACATAAGTAAAAATGTCTGGGCTCCATACCATGACACCACTTCTAGGTAGAAAGAAACATGCACACTCCCTGCATTCCCTTCTCCCATTTCTGACTCTTACCGGGGTGTGAGGCACGCGAACGTTATACACTTTTAGACCAAAAAATGGTCCTAACACCCAAATCATCGTATTTCGAGCATAGGATATGAAAGAATAACTGAAAAATAAGAGAAAAAGCAAGATAACAAGATTTTTAAAGTGGTTCGGCGTTAACGAGCCTACGTCCACTTCATATTTTCTCATTTCATTCATAGATTACAGTTACAATAAAGATTGTCTCTCAATCATTCGAATTCAATGAATAATTCTCTTCGAATTCATTGATTTTATTGGGGAAGATGGTGGTCATTCATGGGGAAGTGTTAGCCATGGCATCCATGGATGTTGAGATGCAAAAAATCCTCTGAAAATGCTCCTTGGAGGTGTATTTATAGTTGTAGGAAAGCCCATATGGTGATCAGGTCATGGTAAGATACGTGGCACCCGATCCGGGAACGTAGGAGCGGTCATAACCTCAAGAATAGGTCAACATTCATGCATAGAAGAAGGTTCAGTCCAAGCGGTTCATGACCATGTTGTGCACCACGGATCGGGTCATGGTCATGAGGGGCTCCACGAGTCGGATTGTGGATCATGGGTGCGTCACGAACAGATCGTGATGGGGGCGAGCCGAGGGGGGCGATCCGATGAGGGGCGAGCCGGTCCAAGAGGTGATGCTTCGTCACTTCATCCAAATGATTTCCAGATTACACCCATTCACGGAAACAGGCGTAACTTTCAAACCGTAAGGCCAATTGGGCCAAACAAAAGCTCTACTTGAAGCTAATTCAGAGGGCTACAAGTATTTGATGTGTTTAGATCCAATTGAGGTAGGAGTTTCGGGCTAGTTTATATTGATGTTGCGATTTTGACCAAACCGCCCTGTGTCTTCTAATGATGAGTTCAATGCCGGAGAGTGATGTTATTCCACCATTTCAACCAAGCGATTGCTGATCAATTCGTGTTCATATTCAAATCCTTTGCTTTGTGTAGCCTGGTCACAAAGCAAGCTAACATTTTGCCCCCCAAAGTGCATCTTATCGCATGTGAGATGTGCTTTGAATATGTTGAGCTAAATCTCTCTGAAACGTCATTTATCCTTGAGAAGGCTTTATCCAACTGTTGCATTGCTTTCCTGGGAGCTAGTCAGACCAAATTCTATAGGAGGAGTATTCGAGACGATCATTAATTTGTTTAAACCTTGTTGAATCAAAAGATCTAATTCATCCATCAGAAGTCATGCTAAATCGTCGGCTCCCGAGCGTGATTCTACATGCACAGGTCATTACCAAACAATGTCATCATTCCATGTAAGTCAAGCAAGGTTGGGTTGGACTTTCTCTTACATGTGAGTCTATGTGTGAAGTAGCTACCCAAATAATGGTGCAGTTCAAGGATCTTCAGGCTCCGAGCTGTTATCTGAACTGCTGGGATAAAGCACATCAGAATCAACATGTGAATCTGTCATCTGTACTCGGCTTTAAACTATCTCCGCATCGGGATATTAATATAGGGCTCCGTAATAGCATCAAATCGTAAGATAAGGATCCCAAAAGCCACAATCACTCTGGATCATGCCAAAAAATAATAAAGAATCCACGGTCATATCGAGCCGTATTTTAAGGAATCCACAATCGCTCTGGATCTTTTCGTAATTCAATAATCACATGCACATCAGTAAGAGATGTAGTTGAAATCATGTTAACTAATGCTCCTATGATCGTCACCGTCGTAAGGCAATGGATAAGCTCGTCACACCTTCCATCTGGTGTAGTAAGAGTCTTTAAGTTCACATTTGATCTGCAAGCTGGCTCGCTTGGTCGGAAAAGATGAGTCGGGTCATACTCCAGAGGTGTATTGTACATGTCTTGAATCTTGCTCCTAGCCAGGGTCATCTTCATGGTCAGCCCGCGCATCGACGATCGTGCCTTTAGTGCCATCGGAGGATAAGCGAAGTTAGGGTTTACTCACCCAGCAACGATGGGGGTTAAATTAAGTTAATCGGGCATCCAATCTTCAGGATCTTATACTTCCATTCATTGCATCGGGTAAAAGTTACAGGTTCAACAATCTTAGTCGACCCAAGACATTTAGTGCTTTCTCTCGAATCAGCAAAAGTTGGTGTTGCATATGCAAATGTTCGATCTCTACTCTTTAGTCGGACAGTGAGGATTGCCTCATCGGACGTCAGCAAATTCGGTTACTCCCATTGGGTCCGTTGTGGAGTTAAGTAAGCTTCCGAAATGCAAGTGGATAAATGTTGTTATGAAGTCAGTTGGGCCCCTCTGTTTATGCTTTAGCATAGTCTGAAATGGTCGTCACAATCTTGTTGAGTCTCTTTCTCATGCTCGGTTCAATTGAACTTGACAAACCGGATCATGAGGTCGATTAGTAGTATAAATTCTCTTTGGAATTGCACATTCTTGTCATTATTTTCCAGGGCTTTTCCTTTGTCCTTACCGTTTCAGGAATTGGAAGGTGCTCCATTCTTTAGTCGGAAAAGCATCTTGGTCCTTCTTCTCGACGTTAACACCTTCTTATCATGGAAGTATGTCCACCTCAGGGTTGAATTCATCAAAGTTTCTGAGAAAATCTCGTTACAGAGAAAATTTAAAATTTAGGGGAATAACAGGGGATCCTGATGTCTTATATGTAAGGGTTGTGATTGTCGTTCTCCATATCATCTTGAGAAGTGACGCCTCTCGAGAGGCGCGAAATAAAACTGGCAAGCAGGTTGCCATCAAAAAATTGCTGCATATTGTCAGTATCATGGTTGGTGCCCCTAGCATTGAACCTAAGATTACAAAGTGGGTCTTTGCTGAGTTCTTGTTTCCGCTTCGATATTGCCCCCGGGTCATAGTTCGAGTTATTCGACCCGACCGGGTTCCTGATCTTCGAATTATCGCGTTCTCGCTTGGAGATGAGTGTGAAATATCGCTCGAGTATCCATTCGGGTTGGGGCTAATGCTAGTCGTGCATGACTTGAGTTTGTTACAATTCTTGCATTCTCATCTAGGATGTTGCAGGTAGTTGTTCTATTGACCATGTTTCCATCCATGATGTTCTGAATCAGAGTCGCATGCTGCATGCCTGCTGCTTGGCTCGTGTTCAACCCGAGATGATGGTTGCTATCTGACTGTGCCAAGTTCGTTATTGCTTGAATTTCGATTTTATCATTTCCAGTGAATTGATGATCGCTGCTTGGCCTTCTGATTCGGCGCTGGCACCTCTAGCATGAAGTCTTGAAATTGGTAAAGGCCGGCCTCGGGCTTCTTTGTGACGGCCCGCCCCGGACCAGTCGACATTTCCTCTGAAAGTGCGTTGTACACATGCCCAGCTAGCACGTGACGGTCGTCGGAAGAAAAGAAAGAAAAGAATGAACTAACAAGGAACCTGTAGAATATCTCACAGCGCATGGAACAAAATATTATAATAACATAATATTGATATAAAACAGGTGAGACAGTGCATAAGCTGAAAACTAAACCAACATAACAACGGAAATCCAAATACAGCTTATGATCCAACATCATTATTACAACTTTAAGCTGTCTCTAAAGAAAAAGAAAGCTAAAGTAGAAGATGCACTACTAATGCCCAAGCAATGATATTCAACAACACAGGGACAATATCTATATGTATCATACGTGGAAGCCTCCTGCTCGTCTCCGGATCAGTTACTCGTGCATACCATCTAACCTGCCTCTAGTCTGCTCGTGTGAGCACCCAGAGTAATAAGAAGAGACATAAAACTCTGGGTCAGACAAAAGTCTGGTATGAGTGATAAGCAACAAAACAGAACAATAACAGGTATACTAAACCATACCTGAACCTGTACCTGCAACCAAAGAGTTAGCACTACATACCGTACAATACTCTAAGGTGCCACAATACAAATGGTGTAAAGATACGGAGGTGGGGTGTGTATGTCATTGTGAAGGCAAATAAGTCAAGTATAGCAACCATCCTCACATCTCTCACTCAGTGCGTAAAGCATACGATATCCGTTTCCCTGGCCACCAAATCTTTGGGGTCATTACAACAACTCCGTACAACTATTGCTATGACCCACTTTATTCTTTTGGGGCAATGACGGCAACTGCATACAAGTATAACACTGTCCCCACTACACTGGTCCATAGTCAATAACCCAAATGGGCCAACCAGCCTAGCTCTGGTTCATCTACATGCCTCTTCAGCGGTGAACCAAAGTTATGGATATCGATAACCCCTTTGCACACGTCCCGCCGTAAAGCCCAACCCATGAAGTCGACTCGTTGTTTCCCAACTGGATCTTAAGTACAAACTTCCCGTTTGGACTACCTTTGCAACTCAGGTTCTGGTCTTCTCCGGATCGGTCTTCATTTGGTTCGTAATCCATGCCTCGCGTTCAAGCTCCTTGGTTCAGCTCGCAGTATCTCCTCTGGTTCAGATCGGATCGTGATGCTCATCTGGTTCGGGTCTTGACGCGCCTCCCTGATCGGATCGGAGGACTTCAGGTCGTGGCCCAAGCATCAGTTCGGATTGGTAAGCACGTGCGGTTCGGATCGTGTTCACCCGTAGGATTGGGTCGGAGCTTCTGATTCGGATGGTGCAAGCAGCTCACTTGGAAGGCGATTTAGATTGGAGTATTCAGCTCCTGTAACTT
The DNA here is from genome assembly GCA_030737875.1 of Allium sativum. Lineage (NCBI taxonomy): Eukaryota > Viridiplantae > Streptophyta > Magnoliopsida > Asparagales > Amaryllidaceae > Allium > Allium sativum. The sequence goes on along the minus strand of CM060920.1, from coordinate 747,783,712 downwards.
GAAGAGAAGCACTTCGGATCGTGGAGAGGTGGCCACGATCGGGTCGGGTCGTGGTAAGGAGGGGCGATCCGATCCGGGTCCTGCACATTTCCTGTAACTCTTCCAATGACTGTTTTACGCCATACGATGGCGTTTTCGACCATTCTAACTGTTCTAAACAATCACAAAGCATACCATACAGCCATAGCAACATGTATAAACATCCACAAACGGCAAAACAACAATATGATATGTCAAAACGGATCAAACATACCCAAAAACCCTTATTTTCCCCTTAAGCATGTTTAACAACAACTAATGATAAGATTAGTAAAATTTAACCAAATCAACCCAAATTTCTATCAGAGCCCTAAAATAATATTTTAGAATTTTACAAATTTTTACGATGCAAAAATTTCGCTAATTATCACTAATCACCGCTTAATCCCCTAAATTCCGGAATTAGCAAAATTAGTCCAAATTAACCCAAATTCATATCAGTGGCATAAAATAATATTCTGGAATTTTACAAATTTTTCTAGATTTTTCTGAGTTATAATTTCGCTAATCTTCGCTAATTACCCTAATTAGCCATAATTAGTGAAAAACAATGCAAATCACTCACCTTTGCCGCAAATAAAACTCAGATCTGAAATGAATTTCTATTTGGCATGAATACTGACGTCTAACAACAACTCTAACTTTGAAATGGTGCTATTTCTCCTTGATTCGATGTAGTTTAAGCCAAATCTTGATTAAGAAGTGATTAGAGGTGTTTTTAGATGTTGGAGGCCATTGTTAGGTTGAAGAGAGTGTTTGTGGCGGCTGGAAAATGAGTGAAAAACCGAAATTCTAACCCTAGCAGCCCTTAAATACCTCTAATCCCGAAATCCCCCAATGGGCCTAGCAGCTAATCACCCGGTTGAGCCCAATTAGCTGTTTTTAACCCTCTAAACCTTAATTCAGCCATATCTCCCAAACGGTAAATTCGTTTGGCTATTATGACCACTCTACGGAAAGGTAAACCATCAAAGGAATCTAATGGAAGTGGTTTCAGTCAAAACTCTAATCAATCAAAAATTATGGACGAAACAAGAACAGTTAGGGGCAAAATGGTCATTTAAAAATCAACAAAAATCATGAACATGGGAAATGACCCCACTAGTCGTTTCCCAAGAGTACATGACCATACGACTTCACACGAAGAAGAAATAAATATTCTACGATCTTCCGATGCGTAGAACGCGAGTCGTTACATGCTCCCCCCCCCCCCCTCAAGAAATTTCGTCCCCGAGATTCCTTAACCAAGAAACAAACAATGAATCCCACATGTATATTAACCATTCACAACAATCAAACATGCAAAATAAGCAAAACAAGACTAACATAGCATGCGGAAAACTAAGTCGCAATCAAAATATAATCAGGTAAAGAGTTCTGGATACGTCTTCCTAGTGCTCTCCTCTGTCTCCCAAGTACAGTCATTCTCATTCTCACCCTACTGAGGCTTTACTAGTTTCACCGCTTTCCTTCGAAGTAGCTTCGTATCGTACTCGACAATACGCATCGGCTTGCGGTTCCCCACCGCCTCAGGTCCTACTTCGACATCATCCAACTGACCAGGTGAAATAGTCATATCGGGGTCGTGCACAAACTTCCTTAATTGGGAAATATGAAATACGTTATGAACTCCCACCATCTTGTCTGGTAACTTAACTTTATATGCCAAATTCCCAAGTTGTTCAAGAACTGAGAATGGACCAACAAACCTTGGTGCTAACTTGCCTCTCCTGCCAAATCGTATCACGCTCTTCAATGGAGAAATCTTGACAAACACCAAGTCTCCAATGGAGAACTTTAATTCTCTTCTCCTGTTATCAGCATAACTTTTCTGCCTATCTTGGGCAGCCTTCATTCGCTGTTAGATAACCTTGATCTTGTTTGATGTTTCTCTTATTACTTCTTGTCCAAGCACATATTTCTCACCGGTCTCTAACCAACAGGACGGTGAGTTGCACGGTCTTCCGTACAAAGCTTCAAATGGAGCCATAACAATACTGGATTGATAACTATTATTATATGCAAACTCTACTATATGCAAATGGTCATCCCATGATCCACCAAAATCCAATACACAGGCCCTCAAGTGGTCTTCTAATATACGATTCACCCTCTCTGTTTGACCATCAGTTTGAGGATGATACGCGGTGCTGAGATGTAGTTCTGATCCTAACGCCTCTAGTAAGCTCTTCCAAAATCCACTAGTGATCAACGGATCTCAGTCACTCACAATGCCTTTGGGTATTCCACGAAATCTCACTACCCACTTCACATACAGTTCAGGTAACTTAGATGCCGTTCTAATCGACTTGACGAGTATAAACCTTGCGCTCTTGGTCAATCGATCCACAATTACCCAAATACTATCATGGCCCGATCTAGTCCTCGGTAAACCATCGATGAAGTCCATTGAAACTTGTTCCCATTTCCATTCTGGGATTTCTAACCTTTGCAACAAACCACTAGGCTTCTTTGTCAACTGAGTCAACGGTGCTGCTATCTTGGAGAAACCTTGGATAAACTTACGATAATATCCAGCTAATCCCAAGGAACTTCTTACGTCTGTTGCATTTTTGGGCGTAGACCAATCTTGTACCGTAGTGACCTTCGCAGGATCCATGGCAATACCATTCTGAAACAACATGGCCCAAGAATCACACTTCCTTCCTCGAGAAGTGACATTTAGAAAACTTCGCTTTCAGTTAGTGTTTTCTCAACACCTCCATCACTGCCCTCAAATGCTCCTTGTGTTCTTCCTCTGTCTTCGAGTAAACCAAGATATCATCCACGAACACAGAACAAACTTATTCAACCGATCCCTGAAAACTCTATTCATAAGATCCACAAAATATGCTGGTGCATTGGTCAACCCGAATGGCATGACCAACCACTCATAAAATCCAGACGGCGTCCGAAATGCAATTTTAGCTATACTCTCAGCTTTCACTCTAAGCTGATGAAAACCTGTCGCGAAATCCAACTGAGAAAACACTCTCGCTCCACTTAACTGATCAAACAAATCATCTATCCGCGCTAGAGGATAATTATTCTTCCTCGTCACCTTATTCAACTCGTGGTAGTCCACACACAATCGAAGGGAACCGTCGGCCTTAGTAGCAAACACAACTGGTGCTCCCAACTCAGAAACACTCCTTCTGATAGATCCCTTCTTCAAAAGATCGCTGACTTGCACCCCGAGCTCTCGCTGCTCCCTTGGTCCCATACGACGAATTGGCATCACTATAGGTCTGACATCTTTCACTAAATCAATACAGAACTCAATTTCTCGGTGTGGTGGAGGCCCGGTCACTTCCTCGAAGATGTCCAGATACTGGCCAACCACGGGCACATCTGACAACTCATCATGCGGGAAGTCGAGGGAATTTAGAAAACTAACCATTACCCCCTCGCTGGGTAGACCACCAAACACTACCCTCCACCCATCATCCGCTCTAACCGTCACCAAAAAGCCCTCACGGTCTACCACCACCCTGTATCTTTGGAGCCAATTGACTCCCAAAATAATGCCAAACCCAGTAAAGCCCAAAACAAAGAAATCACAAACAAACATACATCCATGACTCGATAAGACCACACTACGAGAAATCATACTAAGGCTAGTCGAACCACCTATCGGGTTCGTCACTACTAAAGGTCTATCGACTATCCCGGGTTCCAATCCCAACCTATCTACCAGGTCACTAGATATGAAAGAACTGGAAACTCCGGTATCAAACAAAACTCTAACAGGAACATCATAAACAGAAAGCATACCTTGAATAACAACATTCTTTCCCTTCTCCGCCGCGCTTGGGGCATTCAACGAAGAAGGAACAACACTAATAGCATATGCTTTCACGATCTGCTTCTCTTTAGGGGGTTGCAGACACTTATCCTTGTAGTGTCCCGCTTGGCCGCAGTTAAAGCACTTCCTATCCGCTGGCCTGGCCCGCCACTCTTTGGCATAGTGGCCCTTCTTACTACAACTGAAGCACTCAACATTTTTCTTACTCTTTTTCTGGCCATCCTTAGCCTAGTTCTACTTCCTTTTATTCTGAGAATTATTCCTGCCTCCGCCGCCTGCTTGCGGCTTTGGCTCCTCTGTAGATGCAATAGCAACCCCCGTCTTCGACTTAGGGAAAAGACTCTCTGACCTTAATGCCTTTCCTACAATAGACTTGAACGTCTCGTCAATATGGTTTACAAGTCTTTCCCCCAAGTACTCATCCAAGCCAGTTATGAACTTCTCGTTCTTCTTCTTGACTGTATCGATAAGGGACAATCCATATTTCGATAAAGTATTGAATTCAGCGATATACTCCAAGACTTCCCTACCATTCTGCTTAAGCTCCAAGAACTTCTGGAACAATTCTGATATATGAGCAGCTGGAACGAACTTTTCGCTGAAACGAGTCATAAACTGGTTCCAAGTAACTTGATTCCCTGTAGTAGCTGCCTTAATAGAGTTCCACCAATTCATAGCTCATCTTGCAGTTGACGGGATGCTAGCATTCTCTTCATTTCATTCTCGATTCCCAAATCTTCAAAGATGCGCTCACAACTATCAAGCCAGTCTTGAACTTCTGTAGCCGACTCCGTTCCGTGGAACGGCTTCCCACTAAGACTAGTATACTCCTTGTTAAGCTTGGCGAAATCGGCCCTATGCGCCTGCACCACTGCACCACCACCGTTAACAGCATTAGGAGCTGCCCTTTGAACATCCCTAAACATCTCTCTCATGAGGTCAGTAAACATTGTCCTCATCTCAGCAGCATTCCCATTATTGGCTCCTCTACCAGTACCTCTTGTATATCGGCTCATCGTTCAATCTGTACAGAGAAAACGATTAACCATCTTCTTTGTTGTGACAGTGCAGTGCGACTTCATCCTTAGCTATACTAATAGTATATATATATATATCGCTTTTGAAAACCAAAATAATAACAAATACGCGCTCTCATATACGTATACTATCTCTCCCTGATGACTTCCCTAGGTTAACTACGCAACATAGAGCTCTGATACCAAGTGTGACGGCCCGCCCCGGACCAGTCGGCATTTCCTCCGAAAGTGCGATGTACACATGCCCAGCTAGCACGGGACGGTCGTCAGAAGAAAAGAAAGAAAAGAATGAACTAACAAGGAACCTGTAGAATGTCTCACAGCGCATGGAACAAAATATAATAGTAACATAATCTTGACATAAAACAGGCAAGACAGTGCATAAGCTGAAAACTAAAACAATATAGCAGCGGAAATCCAAATACAGCTTATGATCCAACATCATTATTACAACTTTAAACTGTCTCTAAAGAAAAGGAAAGCTAAAGTAGAAGATGCACTACTAATGTCCAAGCAGTGATCTTCAACAACACAGGGAGAATATCTGTATGTATCATACGTGGAAGCCTCCTGCTCGTCTCCGGATCAGTTACTCATGCATACCATCTAACATGTCTCTAGTCTGCTCGTGTGAGCACCTAGAGTAGTAAGAAGAGACATAAAGCTCTGGGTCAGACAAAAGTCTGGTATGAGTGATAAGCAGCAAAACAGAACAATAAAGGTATACTAAACCATACCTGAACCTGTACCTGCAACCAAAGAGTTAGCACTACATACCGTACAATACTCTAAGGTGCCACAAAACAAATGGTGTAAAGATACGGGGGTGGGGTGTGTATGTCATGGTGAAGGCAAACAAGTCAAGTATAGCAACCATCCTCACATCTCTCACTTAGTGCGTAAAGCATACGATATCCATTTCCCTGACCACCAAATCTTTGGGGTCATGACGGCAACTCCGTACAACTATTGCTACGACCCACTTTGCTCTTTTAGGGCTATGACGGCAACTCCGCACAAGTATAACACTGTCCCCACTGCACTAGTCCATAGTCAATAACCCAAATGGGCTAACCAGCCTAGCTCTGGTTCGTCTACATGCACCCTTTTCTTCAGCTGTGAACCAAAACTATGGATATCGATAACCCCTTTGCACACGTCCCGCAGCAAAGCCCAACTCATTAAGTCGACTCGTTGGTTCCCAACTGGATCTTAAGTACAAACTTCTCGTTTGGACTACCTTTGCATCTCGGGTTCTGGTCTTCTCCGGATCGGTCTTCATTTGGTCCGTAATCCATGCCTCGCGTTCAAGCTCCTTGGTTCAGCTCGCAGTATCTCCTCTGGTTCGGATCGGATCGTGATGCTCATCTGGTTCGGGTCGAGACGCGCCTCCCTGATCGGATCGGAGGACTTCAGGTCGTGGCCCAAGCATCGGTTCAGATTGGTAAGCACGAGCGGTTCGGATCGGGTCGGAGCTTCTGATTCAGATGGTGCAAGCAGATCACGTGGAAGGCAGTTCGGATCGGAGTATTCAGCTCCTGTAACTTGAAGAGAAGCACTTCAGATCGTGGAAAGGTGGCCACGATCGGGTCGGGTCGTGGTAGGGAGGGGCGATCCGATCCGGGTCCTGCACATTTCCTGTACCTCTTCCAACGACTGTTTTACGCCATACGATGGCGTTTTCGACCATTCTAACTGTTCTAAACAATCACAAAGCATACCATACAGCCATAGCAACATATATAAACATTCACAAACAACAAAACAACAATATGATATGTCAAAACGGATCAAACATACCCAAAAACCTTATTTTCCCCTTAAGCATGTTTAACAACAATTAATGATAAGATTAGTAAAACTTAACCAAATCAATCCAAATTTCTATCAGAGCGCTAAAATAATATTTTAGAATTTTACAAATTTTTCCAGATTTTTATGATGCAAAAATTTCGCTAATTATCACTAGTCACCCCATAATCCCCTAAATTGTGGGATTATCAAAATTAGTCCAAATTAACCCAAATTCATATCAGAGGCATAAAATAATATTCTGGAATTTTTCTAGATTTTTCTAAGTTATAATTTCGCTAATCTTCGCTGATTACCCTAATTAGCCATAATTAGTGAAAAACAATGCAAATCACTCACCTTTGCCACAAATAAAACTCAGATCTGAAATGAATCTCTATTTGGCACGAATACTGATGTCTAACAGCAGCTCTAACTCTGAAATGGTGCTATTTCTCCTTGATTTGATATAGTTTAAGCCAAAACTTGATTAAGAAGTGATTAAATGTGTTTTTAGATGTTGGAGGCCACTGTTAGGTTGAAGAGAGTGTCTGTGGCGGCTGGAAAATGAGTGAAAAACCAAAATTCTAACCCTAACAACTCTTAAATACCTCTAATTCCGAAATTCCCCAATGAGCCTAGTAGCTAATCACCCGGTTGAGCCCAATTAGCTGTTTTTAACCCTCTAAAGCTCAATTCAGCAATATCTCCCAAATGGTAAATCCGTTTGGCTATTATGACCACTCTACGGAAAGGTAAACTATCAAACGAATCTAATGGAAGTGGTTTCAAGTCAAAACTCCTTATCAATCAAAAGTTATGGACGAAACAAGATCAGCTAGGGGCAAAATGGTCATTTAAAAATCGACAAAAATCATGAACTTGGGAAATGACCCCACTAGTCGTTTCCCAAGAGTACACGACCATATGACTTCACACGAAGAAGAAATAAATATTCTACGATCTTCCGATGCGTAGAATGCGGGTGTTACATTCTCCCCCCCCCCCCCCCTTAAGTAATTTCATCCCCGAAATTCCCTAACCAAGAAACAAACAATGAATCCCGCATGCCTATTAACCATTCACAGCAATCAAACATGCAAAATAAGCAAAACAAGCCTAACCTAGCATGCGGAAAACTAAATCACAATCAAAACCTTATCAGGCAAAGAGTTCTGAATACGTCTTACTATTGCTCTCCTCTGTCTCCCAAGTACAGCCATTCTCATTCTCTCCCCACTGAAGCTTTACTAGTTTCACCGCTTTCCTTCGAAGTAGCTTCGTATCGTACTCGACAATACGCATCGGCATGACTTGAGTGTGAAATATCGCTCAAGTATCCTTCGGGTTGGGGCTAATGCTAGTCGTGTATGACTTGAGTTTGTTACAATTCTTTCATTCTCATCTAGGATGTTGCAGGTAGTTATTCTATTGACCATGTTTCCATCCATGATGTTCTGAATCGGAGCCGCATGCTGCAAGCCTGTTGGTTGGCTCGTGTTCAACCCGAGCTAATGGTTGCTATCTGACTGTGCCAAGTTCATTATTGCTTGAATTTCGATTTTATCATTTCCAACGAATTGATGATTGCTGCTTGGCCTTCTGATTCGGCGCTGGCGCCTCTAGCGTGAAGTCTTGAAATAGGTAAAGGCCAGCCTCGGGCTTCTTGGTTCCACATGAGTAGTAGCCGTCAATCAGGCTTTTATCATTCAATTCTAAATATAGACATCAGGTAGTAAAACTATGTTGCCTAAGGCTCATATTTCGTGCCCCCATCCATGGGGGTTTTGTTCTGAGTAGTAGACTTCGAATCCATGTATTTCATACTCCCTCTTCACGTCATGAGTCAGAGTTGGGTGAAAATCGATACGTTGGTACTCGGTCCATGCTAATCTTCTATCCAGGCCCTAATAGCTGCATAGGATATGCCTAGCCTTATCTGAACTTTTCAGTCTGGAAGTAAGTTTGGACTAGAAAATGGACATTCTCTCTGCATCCGTTTCGTGGACCTAAAGGGGCCTGTAAGATCACAACATAAGTTAAATACAAGCACGTAAGCTATGCCGTTTGTGAATATTTTCAATGGTTATGCCCCCATTTTGGGGGTAAAAACATAAGACAGATAGTCGGATCAATTCCCTTTCAAATTTAGACGAAGGATGGTGTATTCTGGATAGTTGGGGAAATCTTTAATCCTGAATGCAACGATCGTGCCAGATCGTATTATGTCCAGAAAACCAATGACCGCTCAGGATCGTATTAAGGCCGGATAGAAAACCAAAAATCCCAGGGCTTCACCGGGTCCTTCCCAGTCGCGAATATTAAGTCGCATGACATGTCATTGAATAATTCATTCTTAAGGCTTCCTTTCGGTCGTCGCCTTGAATTGCCTAGGAAGTTTAGCATGGGCATTGGTGTCAGCCTCCTGCACGTCCCCCTTTAGTTGCTTCCTACTGGTCTGTTATTGTTGTTGCGAGTGCGGCCCTCGCGTTTTGTTTAGCTTTGTTCTGTGAACCTGCACTTGGTAAATGAAATTTTGTTTCTTTCGCATTATCCTGCACCTACGAGCATTCCATAAGCAAATAAAAAAATAGTTCGTGAAACATTATAAGTTATCAATGCAACTACAAATGAAAATGCACTAAAGTAGTATGTATGTATGGGTATGCCCCCAATCAATCGTTAACTTAGTGCCTGGCCAGGGCTTGTTGAGGATTGATTAGGACCATAACTGTGTTGCCCCCATGTCCGGACATGGAGGATTCGGGCTCCGCTTTCATTCTTTTTCCCAGTCGTGTAACAAGATAGGAGACCTTGAGTGGCATGTGTCATCATGCCTTTATACTCTCCCGATCATTCAGTGGGGTAAGAGTTCTTGTGGCGCTAAGTGTCTAGCACCTTTATACTCTCCCGATCCTTCAGCGGGTTAGAGTTCGAGCTTGGTTTTTAGTCTGCTCACCGATCCTTCAGCGGGGCAGAAGTTTTGGGGGCGCTAAATCTCTAGCGCCTTTATACTCTCCCGATCCTTCAGCGGGGTGGAGTGTATTTCGAGGCGGTTTTAGTAACGGTGCACCTTTATGCCTCATGGACATTCTCTCTAGTCCTGTATACTCTCTCTCAAATCATGAGAGTTAGAGTGGTTCAGGCGAACGGTCATATCATTCGCCCCGGCGTTCCTTCTACACTCTAGTTCAAAGAGTGGGACTCTGCCGTTTCGGATGTCATTCTCGACATCGATTATGGTCCATGCTCCATGCTTCAGTCTGGCGAATGGAGCTTTTCGGACAAGTAGTCGAGTCACACTCATCCTAAGTTTATATTTCTATCCAAGCTCTGTGGATAGCATCAGTCAGTCAAACAGTTGGGAAACGTTTGCCAAGGCTTTGTGTTCCTCCAAACAATCTATGGGAGGAGTAGTTGGCACCAAACTTCAGGTACCTGCATCATTCATATCATATGAGTTAGTCATTTCAATAACTCAAGAGGCATGTAAAAGAAAATTTCATGATTAGAAAGTAATAATATCAATGGGCACTGCTGCCCCCTATCGGGGTTCATGTAATCTGGTGGCATCGAGGATAGGATCGAGCCATATAGATGGCCACACCGTGTCCATATGGAGTCGGACTCCGACTTTGCAATTCAATGATTTATGTACAATTGTCTTGTGGTCTACCACGTGTGAGCTAGGGATCAGATGGTCATCTCAGATCCACTTTGAGTTATACAACTTTCGTTAGACGCGGGGGCGCGACTTTGCAAACGAGCAGTCCAGTCGGGCCCGTTACAGCAGTGCTCCATAACTCTACATGTGGGTATTAAAAGTCTGATCGATATCAAATCTGGGGTACCAATACCATCCATATATTAATTTGTCTGAGTTAATTACATAAATAACTCATAAGGCATGCAAATATAATAGTCATGGTTAAAGAATAATCCTGTTAAAGGAATGAATATCATTCGGAGCGAAAGTGGCATTGCTGGTTCTTTGCAGGTCCATTTTGCATCGTCATGTCCCTGCCAGGGGATGGCTGCCAAGATCTCAAGCTGATGACGAAGGCCTTTTCAAACTATCGTAGAGTGGCAGTCCCAAGAATGAATAGATCTGGACCAGCGTCTTGTGATGGCAAAGGTGGTTAGGTTCCTCGAATTATGCTTTCTCTCTTATTCAAACATTAGGTTGGACGTTTGCAATTCTCTGGTTCAACCTAATCCTTAATTTCTTCAACCTATTCATTTTAATTCTTCAACTATAGCAATTAGAGGCTAGATCATCGTTGAAGAAGATTATATCACATTGAATTGTCTCGATTTTGGGGGGTTTTCTATTGCTATCCGGATCTTATTTCACCAGGATTGCATTAGATCTAGAATGTAGCGTGTAACGTCCCGCATTTTTATCGGTTTGTTTTTGAATATTTAAATCAGTTTAAATATTTAATTCATAATATAAGTGGATTTATATATTAAGTAAAACAAATTTGAACATATAAAAATATATATTAAATATAATCGGGCTCATAACGACGCCGCAGTTCACAATTTAACGTTCTAAACTTCAACTGAGTGTACAGGACTCGTTATAAACCGGATTTCTTTGAAACAAGAAACGTTGGAATCTGTTGAACTGTATCTTTCTAATGGAAGTGAAAAACCAAGATTTCGTGTTACAGATTGTGAGTTATGTCCAAATCAAATTTTCAAATAGTCGTTATAGAATCGTTTATCGACCATAACCGCTTATTTGATATAACTAGATATCGGTTTCGAATTTAGACAAAATTCTTTTGAGACATAATGATAATTTAATTTTTAGAATTTTACTGTAATCTTTAATTAATTAAATACACGACTTTTTATTTGAAGTATTTTGCACCCTGCATCAGTATTTTGAGGTTTCAAAATATGAGTTAACCTACCAATATTATTATATTTTTGGGATCGTAACACCTCGCTGGACACGACCGTAATTTTATATCTGTCCATAGCAGTCCATAACGAATGGAATTCATATAAACAGAAACCGACACTCATTGACCCATACCCTATATTTTCAGTCCTCATCAAATTTAATGGACAATACCTTATACAACAAGCCTATGCTATTAGCTCGTGAAAGGCCTAGGATATTGATATTTGTCATATATCTTTACTTCCCTCATCTATGTAAGCGACAAGACTTCTTTCATTTGGACAAAAACAAAAGAGTGCAAACGTATCATAACTCTATACCCTTGCCATCATGCTCCCGTAAAACCATAGTCAGTCCTAATTTGTCACTGCATTGAATTGGGGTACTGTTATTATCGATAATAATATTATTAGCATTATTATTACCATTAGCAAAGTAATTAGAAGGATGATTAGGGTTGACAAGAGATAAGTTGTTGCATTAACCACATTTCACAGCTATAGTTACTGCCAACCTATTGCATGGAACTCCAACCTGCAAACAAATCATTCACGTGAAGAGAAAAGTATATAGTTTAACAAAATGAATAAAATGCATATTATTTCTATTTCCTTTGCTCTTAAGTCTCCTGCACATACACACTGTTAATTCCATGTGAGGCTATGAGTACCTATGAGAGCATGACTGAGGCTTTGAGCAATCACAATCGAACGCAGGCTACTGTTATGAACACTTTGGAAATGTATGCTATAGTGTACTAGTACCATAACTCTCCTCTCAAAAACAAAGTAGTCGCCACTCGTATGAAAGGGAAACTCAACATAGTAGCTACTCTACTTGCCTAATACTTCATGACCAAGTCTAATTTAAGTCTCCCTCTATATGGTAAGCCTAATAACATGGCTACAGAAAATCTATAACTCCAAATCACGGCAAGCCTACCATTACTACCCTAATACACAAACCCATACCCTAATTAATTTACGCACCATAACCTAAGCTATTACCCAACCTAACGTCTATACCTTAGTTGTCAAGTTTCCCCATCTATAAATACAAGGGAACTCTGAAGCTAATTGATATAAACCAAAAGACAGAAAAATCCAAATCCAATCACGAGCTACTAGCCTCAAAATCCTCTCTGTTGCAAAGTAGAAGGATGGACGATAAGGGGAGGCGAGAAGTGACAGCCACGTGTGGAGTTTTGGGAGGAAGCGACGTGATGACTGGGGAGGATGTAACAACCTGCAAATTCTGAACCAATTTAAAAAATTTATTTTAAATTTTTTTAATGAATTTGGAGAATATAAAATAATTTATTTAAATAGTAATGGCTAAAAAATTATTTTAATCGAAGTTAAAACGAATAAATTTAAATAGAAAATGCGTCAAAAATATATATACATATATATATATATGTATATGTATATGTATATATATAAAGAATATATGTCCAAAATTAAATATTGACATGTCAGAATAGATAAATTTAATGCACCTTTATTGTCTCACTGACATTTTTTATTATTATTATTTTTGTATATATTAGCTAGAACGTTCATTCAATTTAAATGCATGGCATTAATTTTAGTTTCCTTTTCCTTTTCAATCTGACGTACTTTAAAAAAAAGTAATTATGAAATAATAAAGATATAATTTTGCCAGTAATGTAATGGGGTTACATGAAATTAAAATGTAATAAAAATGTAAAGGTATGATGCAATTAAAACACAATGCATATAAATTACCTAATAATATGGAAAGGAATATTAGTATTGGGGTCAGAAGAAACGTAGGAATTGACATTAATTTCAAATGCAAATCACAAAGAGATAGTTCTAGTCATTTATTTGCGCTATAATATAAAATGGTTAAAATTAATATATATAGAATGGTAAGAGATAAATATGGGAAATAAGTGCATTAACTCACAAACATACATACTTTATTCATCCAAAACATGTATAATAAAGGCTAGTTATCATTACTAAATAGGTAAAGGTTTAGGTTAGGTTGGAATTTGAAATGTCCCTCATTTATTATACTACATATAATAAAAGGAATATTAACAATTATAACCATGTAGATTTGAGAGAAGTAAATGTACTAATAAATTAGTATGGAATTAATGTGTTTAGCTTTATATAATTTTATTCTTTGTTTGTTCATGCTCCTTTGTATTTATGCCTAACATTCTGCCCTTCGATTACATTACTTGTATTTGACAAATTTTAGTATTCCAATTTTGCTGTCTTACTTAACATATTTATCTATTTCAACTCAAATCTATTTGTGTTGTAAACCATTGTATTTACTGGTTTTATATCAGAAACGTCTATTTTTAACATAGTATTTACTCTGGAATTGAAAATACTTTTGAAAAATTATTTTTCTAATGTAATGTTCTAGCATAATTTACATTATTAACAAGTTTGAATATTCAATATCAGAATTCTTTAATGATAAGAATATCTCTTAAATATAATACTTTCCCTAGTTGTTTTAACTATAATGTTTATTAATGTGGAAAGTTGCAACAAGTTTTCAATGCGTTTTCCCTTCCTTATTTCAAGCGCATGCATCCATGCTATATATTTAGTGTCATTTTATAAACATAAATAAAAAGATTTTTTTTTTGCAATTAAATTGAATGTAGTAAATGGTAATATGTGATTATAACTATAGCAAATTTGAACGTGATTTGAAATTCAAAAGGTTACAGTTAATTTGAACATAATAAGTGTTTTCAACTTTAAAGGAAATTAAACAGAAATTTAATTTGAGAAACATTAAACATACAAGGAGGAAATTTCCTCTCCACTATAAAATATCCTATACAGTCTAAACCTAATTCTAGTTGTCCAGTCGCCACTCTTATTCCTCAATGGCCATGAACCTCCGATTCAAATTCATCAATTTCTTTTTATCCACTGCGAATTAAAACATAAAAAGGGAACCGAAGAGATTCTTCCACTCTTCGATTTTATACCACTATGATCGTTTCTCGTTCAAAATTTTGGGAGTTCTCAACACTCAAAGGCGCTGTGTTTACATGCTTTTCTAGTCCGATGGGGGTGCAAGTTGCAAGCTTTTTGGGGTGGTGGTGAAGCTCGCCGAGGCACGCATCGTAGTGGTGGACGATGGCGGTCCGATGGTGGCATTGGTGGTGCGTTCTAAAACGAGGTGAGATCTCTAAAATTCAATTTTAAATTTAGAAAATATATTTGTGGTAAAAAAAAAACCATTGTGATCGCAACGACTTGATTGAATTATTGTGGTTATGAATGGTTGATATTGGTTGCGACGAAATCGATTGCATTTGTTGTGAATTCACATGTTGTGAAAATGGGTAGAATTGTGTAGATCTAGAATTTGCTTATTCATTTAAACTTGCTTATAGAATAAAAACCATGTTTTTTTATTGTATATATGTAGTTGAAATAATCATGCCAATGATAGGAATTGTTTTACAATAATAATATTATTTTTATTGTAATATGTATATGTTAGAATTTGTTGAACAATAAAAATCATTTTTTTTGTGTATTCATGTCATGAAAATGATTTAAATGTTAAGTAGATTATTAACGCAATAAAAATCATATTTTTATTGTGTATTTATGTCACAAAAATGATTCACATGTTAGTATATTATTAACGCAACAAAAATCATATTTTTTCTATGTTTATGTCATTAAAATGTTAATATGTCATGTAATATATTACTAGTGCAAGAAAAATCATATTTTTATTGTATGTTTGTTTTATAAAAATGTTCACTAGTTACTAAAATTGTTGTATGATAAGAATTCAAATTTTTATCATAGTTTATGCCATTAAAAATGTTCATAAGCCATTGAAAATATTGTATGATAAAAATTCACATTTTTATCGTATGTTTATGTTACGAAAAATGTTCGTAAGTTATTAAAAATATTTAAACATGAAAATTCACATTTTTTTTGCGTGTTCACTTCATTAAAAATGTGCATTTGTCATATAATATGTAAATAAAATAAAAATCATATATTTATTGTATGATTGATTCGTAAAAGGATCGTGTT
This sequence comes from Allium sativum, assembly GCA_030737875.1. Taxonomy (NCBI): domain Eukaryota; kingdom Viridiplantae; phylum Streptophyta; class Magnoliopsida; order Asparagales; family Amaryllidaceae; genus Allium; species Allium sativum. Next base: position 747,768,061 of record CM060920.1, on the reverse strand, counting down.
TAAAATAAAGCGTTAAAACCTGAAATGTTACATTTTCATTGCATGTTTGATTCACTAAAAAGAAGCATGTTTTAAATAAAAACATGAATTAAAAAGTTACCCTTTTATTTGCATTTAGATGTAAATAAAAGATAGTATTTAAAAGTTACATTTTTTTTTCATTTTAGTTGTAGTGAAATGTTAACATTAAGCATTTATTGTCATTAACATACACATAAAATTGTTTATAAATAAAATAAACATTTATTGTCATTAACGTACACAGAAAATTGTTTATAAATAAAATAAGCATTTATTTTCATTAACATACATAGAAAATTGTTTATAAAAAAATAAGCATTTATTGTCATTAACATACATAGAAAATTGTTTATAAATAAAAAAAGCATTTATGTGTCATTAACATACATAGGAAATTGTTATAAATGAAATATACATTTATGTATCATGAATACATATAGAAATTTGATTTCAAATAAATGACTATTTATTTGTCATTTGTATAACATAGACATTTGATTTCAAATAAATGACCATTTATTTGTCACATGAATAACATAGAAAAATTTGTTACGAATATGAATTGGGTCAAGACACGAGGTTAAGCCCAACAAGTGGAATAAGTCTGCCCGGAACCAACCGGCATATCCAGCATCCACAAGTTGTAGGCCTAATGTGAGTGGTCTGGCCCATTATAAAATATAAATGGATGAGAAACAATTTAATATGAGATCATTTATAACATAAAGAATATTTTGAAATAATATGCTTTAGTAAAATAATCAATTATTAATTATAATTGTACCTGGACACGAGGTTAGGTTATATTTGTGGTGGAAGTCTGCCCAGATCCGACCGGCTTATCCAGCAGCCACAAATGTTGAACCTAATGTGAGAGGTCCAAGTGCACAAATACGAAACGGGCCATGACACGAGGTTAAGCCCAACTTGTGGGATAAGTCTGCCCGAAACCGACCGGCACATCCAGCATCCACAAGTCGTAGGCTTAATGTGAGGGGTCTAACCCATTATAAAAAAATATGGATAAGATAATGAACTGGGCTATTCAATCTGTTTTAAAATAGCGACGCCATTTTTTTAACCCGAACGAGTTTATTAATTTATTTTATCCATGTTATAATGAATATTAAAAGAGGAATAATTTCAAAATGAATATTTTGAAAATTATATTATTTTAATATGAGAAACATTTAGAATATTTAAACTGGATTTAAATGGAAATTATCTACGGGTTATTTTAATATTGGATTCTATGATTATACGGATATTATTTTAAAAATTTGGAAGATATTTAGTATCGTTATTTCTGATATGATATCCGTTGGTTTTAGAATTTGACATTAAATATAAGTTGATATAATTCCTATTCAAAGCCTTATATTTAATATCAAGTTAGATTTTGGGTTTATCATGAATAATATCTTAAATAACATTACTCTTAAATCCATGTGAGTAAAGAATAATCTTTTTATTAAGATTTAAATGTGATTTCCAAATCTTTTTTTTTTGAAATAAAAAGGAAATTAATTATGGGTTGTTTATGAACAATGTAATATAAGATTGCATTGTATACAACGTAAAAAGAATATCATTTTTATGTAATATAAAAAGATTACATTTCATTGTAAGTGAGTCAACATTAGAATTTACATTTTTGGTATAAATGAATCAGTAGAAAGGATTCATTATTTTGATAAATTATGAATTTACGTTGTTATTATATATGAAATGATCCATCATTATATATGTTTCTGATGCTAAAATGTTACATCTCCATTTACAAGTTACCCGACTTGTTTATGTGATTGGGTCGATAATTTTCACACATCGCCCAAGTGCACAAATAATTTATTATTTGTTTGTTGGTTGAAACCCCACATGGGTGTTGGGATAAAAATTGACATACACTAATCACAATGTTTATTTTTATGTCGATTGATAGATCGACAAGCTGCGATGAGCGTTATTATTTCATTTCAATGCTCACACAGTTATAGATTGCACACTGGATGTTAAATGGATGGTTGGATAATATTCATCATTACTGTCATGTACATTCAATGTATGAAATCCCTGTAGCCAAAATTATAGGGTAAATGTCTGAGTCGCATTCCATTTCAGGATTTCCTTTAAATAAAGAATATCTTTTAAAATAAAAACATTGCAATGTAAAGATATTTTAAAATAAAGAGTATTGTATTACAAAGAATATTTTATATTAAGAATCTTTTTATATAAAGATTATTTTTAATAGTATATATTTTAAATGATATTTAACAAAGAATAATTCTATGTCCGTCCTTGGATGGACAAAAGATAAATATATTTTATAGAAATAAACTAGTCATTAACTAGGATAATTCTTTAAGTTAAGATTTAATGAAGTCTTCTAAATTGAATAATATTTCATTGGATGTAAATAAATGAATTAGATTCGGGTTGTCGTGAATGGTGTCTTAAATAACACTGTTCTTAAACCCCATATTAAAGAATAAAATCTTTTAATTAAGATTTTAGAGTTTCCATCGTATTTAGTAATTGAAATAAAACGATATGTGAATTGGGTTTATCGTGAAATATGTTTTAAACGACATTTGTTCTTAAACCCAATTTACATTAAAATGTGATTTAGAATTTATAAATCTTTTTATCAAGATTTAAAAAGAATACTCCAAAGTTTAGTTTTCCAATTTAATATAAATTATATTGGCATTGAATGGGAATTCGATTTGATAATATTCGAGATAGGCTTCTGTAAAAGAAGACTAATAGTACATATGGAATTTAAAAGGCCTTGCCATTATTCCATTTATATTATTTGTCTGATACAGAAATTTATATCGATTATTCACTGTTTTGATTTCTATATAAATTCCATAATTAATGGAAGACGATTTTGGATTTATCGTGAACAATGTTTTTAAGTGACATTGATTCTTTAACCCAAATTAAAGACAAGACTTATTTCTTAAGTTGTAATAATCATTTAATAATGATTTTGATATTAAACCCACATTGGAGTTTAATGAATCTTTAAAAAGATGATAAAAGGTAAATTTTAAAGGAATTTATCTTTGCTAAAATTAATGGGAATTTTTCCCTAATAATATGAATATTATATTTAAAAGAATATTCTGAATCGGAATGAGACGTTGGATGTGTTTTTATAGCATTTGACTTTTAATTATAAAATACGCGAATTATTTGGAAAGACCGGGTTTAACCCATTCCGAATATTTATCACGACGATGAAGAGTCGAAGATGAAGACGATGGTTGAAGACCGACGATCTTCACATCGAATGGATGAGGACTACTGATGCTCTGGACTGAGTCGCTCCCAGGACTGGGATAAAGTGGTAGTTGTCCAGACGTATTGTTGATTGTTCGGATATGCGAGGTGTAATGCCTCCGGTTTCGTTCAGACCCAGAACGGACTTGTAAATGGATTGTGTGTCTGACATTGTATTCCTTTCTACTGTATTTGTTGAGCTCTACTAATTATATATTTCTGCTTGGTGGTGAAGAATTTATTCTTTACTTATCACCCTTCTCTAAGACGTATGAGCTTGGAGGTTATATATATTGGTAGATGATCAGTGATATGGTAGGGTCTGAAAATGTGGCATGCAAAGATGCAAATGATCAAGTCTCTTGTTGAAAAGCAGGCCTTGTGGTTGATGATCAAAGCATAGCCTATTTAGGCATAGCTTTGTGTATATCGTGACTTCGCGAACCTCACACACCGGTTGAGTCTAAAACAGGAGAAGGGAACGCAGGGAGTGCACACGTTTCTTTCTAGCTAAAAGTGGTGTCAGTGGTTAAACTGGCTGACATTTACTTATGTGGATGATGGAATTTTTGCGGGGCCTCGGTTTATTTTTATCGGACGCCCACGGCCGATTTGTAGGTCCAATAGGATCGGGAAGCGTGTGTTCAGGAATAACTAATCCACTAAAGTATTTGTGGACCGGCTCTGCTGTATCCAAGGGTTCGCAAGCGTCCGAATCCTGAGACATTGCTAGAGTGTCTCGAATCGGTAAGGATCTCCTCCCTAGCCTTGACTCATGATGGAAACCCAATTTCCAATACGCCTTTTGCGGTTTTGATTGTATAACTAGTATGGCGACATAGTAGATGGTAGCTATGCCGTCTAGGATTAATACATTTATTTTGAAATGTTTTTATTAAAATATATACAGACTAATAATAATATCGTTTTTACGTATCAAGCATCTTTTGACCATTATAAGGTAAAACTCTATCCTCCGTTTTGCGTTGCATTGTGTGATGGGACTTGGGTCTTATAATGGTTTCATTTTTCTAAAAAGCATTTTGTTATTTGACGATTTACTTATTTTATGCAGTGGCAATCCAATGGAGTAAACCCGTTCCGCGTTAGCGGCATGGTCCTGTGATTAGCCTTCTTATTAGATAAGTTAAGTTAGATTTCTCACACCAGTCCAACGACTGACCTATAGTTTATTTCACTTTGCAAACTCGGGTGCCCTCTTTCCACACGGGCAGTCGAATAGCTTTTTTGCAGATATTTATCTCGAAAGCAGGATCCTGGATTAAAGCCTGAAGCTGGGTCCAGAATATTGAGGGCCTTCCGCTGAGTTTAGTTCCGCTGCATTCCGCTGTAATTTGTACCAATGTACTCTGATATATTCTGTACTGTGATGTAACATTTATTATTGATGTTATAAAAGTCTGTGTTGTTGTTATGATGAGTCGTATGCCCAGAGTTGATGCATTCGAAGATTTCTAACTTTTGGGTCAGACCTGTGAGGTTTATGGTCGATTCAAAGGGTGGGGATTTCCGGGTCATCACAGCTGGTATCAGAGCTTTGGTTAGCTTAAATCTTTAGGGTACAACTCGTTAGGAATGAACAAAGGACTCATCAGAGATTGGATTAGCAATATCCAATAAGAATACTCATTAGAGATAGGATCAGTAGCATCCTAGAATGAGAAAACTCATTAGAGATGGGGTTAGTAATGCCCTAGAATGAGTTAGAGTGAAAAGTTTATAATTAACGTACTTGTAATTATATATATGATTCGATTTTAGCAAATATGATTTTTGAATATATAAAAGTTATATATTTTTGAAAATTTAATCAACTAATTGATTGATGATGGTATTGTGTGAATATTAAATTCAACTAATAAAATTAGCAAACAATAAAAGAATGAAAATTAAATTTACTAAATAAACAACTTTTAGCTCATTTCCTTTTCGAGGACGAAAAGATTTTAAGTGGGGGAGATTATAACAACCTGCAAATTCTGAACCAATTTAAAAAATTTATTTTAGAAAATTTTAATGAATTTGGAGAATATAAAATAATTTATTTAAATAGTTATGGCTAAAAATTTATTTTAATGAAAGTTAAAACGAATAAATTTAAATAGAAAATGCGTCAAAAAAATATATATATAAAGAATATATGTCCAAAATTAAATATTGAGATGTCAGAATAGATAAATTTAATGCACATTTATTGTCTCACTGACTTTTTTTTTGTATATATTAGCTAGAACGTTTCATTCAATTTAAATGCATGGCATTAATTTTAGTTTCCTTTTCCTTTTCAATCTGACGTACATTAAAAAAAAAGTAATTATGAAATAATAAAGATATAATTTTGCCAGTAATGTAATGGGGTTACATGAAATTAAAATGTAAAGGTGTGATGCAATTAAAACACAATGCATATAAATTACCTAATAATATGGAAAGGAATATTAGTATTGGGGTCAGAAGAAATGTAGGAATTGACATTTATTTCAAATGCAAATCACAAAGAGATAGTTCTAGTCATTTATTTGCGCTATAATATAAAATGGTTAAAATTAATATATATAGAATGATAAGAGATAAATATGGGTAATAAGTGCATTAACTCACAAACATACATACTTTATTCATCCAAAACATGTATAATAAAGGCTAGTTATCATTACTAAATAGGTAAAGGTTTAGGTTAGGTTGGAATTTGAAATGTCCCTCATTTATTATACTACATATAATAAAAGGAATATTAACAATTATAACCATGTAGATTTGAGAGAAGTAAATGTACTAATAAATTAGTATGGAATTAATGTGTTTAGCTTTATATAATTTTATTCTTTGTTTGTTCATGCTCCTTTGTATTATTGCCTAACATTCTGCCCTTCGATTACATTACTTGTATTTGACAAATTTTAGTAATTTAATCTTGCTGTCTTACTTAACATATTTATCTATTTCAACTCAAAACTATTTGTGTTGTAAACCATTGTATTTACTGGTTTTATATTAGAAACATCTATTTTTAACATAGTATTTACTCTGGAATTGAAAATACTTCTGAAAAATTATTTTTCTAACGTAATGTTCTAGCATAATTTACATTATTAACAAGTTTGAATATTCAATATCAGAATTCTTTAATGATAAGAATATTTCTTAAATATAATACTTTCCCTAGTTGTTTTAACTATAATGTTCATTAATATGGAAAGTTGCAACAAGTTTTCAATGCGTTTTCCCTTCCTTATTTCAAGCACATGCATCCATGCTATATATTTAGTGTCATTTTATAAACATAAATAAAAAGATTTTTTTTTTTTGCAATTAAATTGAATGTAGTAAATGGTAATATGTGATTATAACTATAGCAAATGTGAACGTGATTTGAAATTCAAAAGATTACAGTCAATTTGAACATAATAAGTGTTTTCAACTTTAAAGGAAAGTAAACGGAAAGTTATTTTGAGAAAAAATAAACATACAAGGGGGAAATTTCCTCTCCACTATAAAATATCCTATACGGTCTAAGCCTAATTCTAGTTGCCCAGTCGCCACTCTTATTCCTCAATGGCCATGAACCTCCGATTCAAATTCATCAATTTCTTTTTTTCCATTGCGAATTAAAATATAAAAAGGGAATCGAAGAGATTCTTCCACTCTTCGATTTTATACCACTATGATCGTTTCTCGTTCAAAGTTTGGGGAGTTCTCAACACTCAAAGGCGCTACGTTTACAGGCTTTTCTAGTCCGATGGGGGTGCAAGTTGCAAGCTTTTTGGGGTGGTGGTGAAGCTCGCCGAGGCGCGCGTCGTAGTGGTGGACGATGGCGGTCCGATGGTGGCGTTGGTGGTGCGTTCTAAAACGAGGTGAGATCTCTAAAATTCAATTTTAAATTTAGAAAATATATTTGTGGTGAAAAAAAAAAAACCATTGTGATCGCGATGACTTGATTGAATTATTGTGGTTATGAATGGTTGATATTGGTTGCGACGAAATCGATTGCATTTGTGGTGAATTCACATGTTGTGAAAATGGATTGAATTGTGTAGATCTAGAATTTGCTTATTCATTTAAACTTGCTTATAAAATAAAAACCATGTTTTTTATTGTATATATGTAGTTGAAATAATCATGCTAATGATAGGAATTGTTTTACAATAATAATATTATTTTTATTGTAATATGTATATGTTAGAATTTGTTGAACAATAAAAATCATATTCTTTTTGTGTATTCATGTCATGAAAATGATTTAAATGTTAAGTAGATTATTAACACAACAAAAATCATATTTTTATTGTGTATTTATGTCACAAAAATGATTCACATGTTATTATATTATTAACGCAACAAAAATCATATTTTTTTTATGTTTATGTCATTAAAATGGTAATATGTCATGTTATATATTACTAGTGCAAGAAAAATCATATTTTTATTGTATGTTTGTTTTATAAAAATGTTCACTAGTTACTAAAATTGTTGTATGATAAGAATTCACATTTTTATCATAGTTTATGCCATTAAAAATGTTTATAAGCCATTGAAAATATTGTATGAAAAAAATTCACATTTTTATCATATGTTTATATTATGAAAAATGTTCGTAAGTTATTAAAAATATTTAAACATGAAAATTCACATTTTTATTGCGTGTTCACTTCATTAAAAATGTGCATTTGTCATATAATATGTTAATACAATAAAAATCATATATTTATTGTATGATTGATTCATAAAAGGATCGTGTTTAAAATAAAGCGTTAAAACTTGAAATGTTACATTTTCATTGCATGTTTGATTCACTAAAAAGAAGCATGTTTTAAATAAAAACATGAATTAAAAAGTTACTCTTTTATTTGCATTTAGATGTAAATAAAAGATAGTATTTAAAAGTTACATTTTTTTTTCATTTTAGTTGTAGTGAAATGTTAACATTAAGCATTTATTTTCAATAATACACATAGAAAATTGTTTAAAAATAAAATAAGCATTTATTGTCATTAACATACACAGAAAATTGTTTATAAAAAAAATAAGCATTTATTGTCATTAACATACATAGAAAATTGTTTATAAAAAAATAAGCATTTATTGTCATTAACATACATAGAAAATTGTTTATAAATAAAACAAGCATTTATGTGTCGTTAACATACATAGGAAATTGTTATAAATGAAATATACATTTATGTATCATGAATACATATAGAAATTTGATTTCAAATAAATGACTATTTATTTGTCATTTGTATAACATAGACATTTGATTTCAAATAAATGACCATTTATTTGTCACATGAATAACCTAGAAAAATTAGTTACGAATATGAATTGGGCCAAGATACGAGGTTAAGGCCAACAAGTGGAATAATTCTGCCCGGAACCAACCGACATATCCAGCATCCACAAGTTGTAGGCCTAATGTGAGGGGTCTGGCCCATTATAAAACATAAATGGATGAGAAACAATTTAATATGAAGATCATTTATAATATAAAGAATATTTTGAAATAATATGCTTTAGTAAAATAATCAATTATTAATTATAATTGTACCTGGATACGAGGTTATGTTATATTTGTGGTGGAAGTCTGCCCGGACCCGACCGGCATATCCAATAGCCACAAATGTTGAACCTAATGTGAGAGGTCCAAGTGCACAAATACGAAACGGTCCATGACACGAGGTTAAGCCCAACTTGTGGGATAAGTCTGCCCGAAACCGACCGGCACATCCAGCATCCACAAGTCGTAGGCTTAATGTGAGGGGTCTAACCCATTATAAAAAATATATGGATAAGATAATGAATTGGGCTATTCAATATGTTTTAAAATAGCGACGCCATTTTTTTTAACCCGAACGAGTTTATCAATTTATTTTATCCATGTTATAATGAATATTAAAAGAGGAATAATTTCATAATGAATATTTTGAAAATTATATTATTTTAATATGAGAAACATTTAGAATATTTAAATTGGATTTAAATGGAAATTATCTACGGATTATTTTAATATTGGATTCTGTGATTATACGGATATTATTTTAGGAATTTGGAAGATATTTAGTATCGTTATTTCTGATATGATATCCGTTGGTTTTAGAATTTGACATTAAATATAAGTTGATATAATTCCTATTCAAAGCCTTATATTTAATATCAAGTTAGATTTTGGGTTTGTCATGAATAATGTCTTAAATAACTTTACTCTTAAATCCATGTGAGTAAAGAATAATCTTTTTATTAAGATTTAAATGAGATTTCCAAATCTTTTTTTTTTGAAATAAAAAGGAAATTAATTATGGGTTGTTTATGAACAATGTAATATAAAGATTGCATTGTATACAACGTAAAAAGAATATCATTTTTATGTAATATAAAAAGATTACATTTCGTTGTAAGTGAGTCAACATTAGAATTTACATTTTTGGTATAAATGAATCAGTAGAAAGGATTCATTGTTTTGATAAATTATGAATTTACGTTGTTATTATATATGAAATGATCCATCATTATATATGTTTCTGATGCTAAAATGTTACACCTCCATTTACAAGTTACCCGACTTGTTTATGTGATTGGGTCGATAATTTTCACACATCGCCCAAGTGCACAAATAATTTATTATTTGTTTGTTGGTTGAAACCCCACACGGGTGTTGGGATAAAAATTGACATACACTAATCCCAATGTTTATTTTTATGTCAATCGATAGATCGACAGGCTGCGATGAGCGTTATTATTTCATTTCAATGCTCACATGGTTATAGATTGCACACTGGATGTTAAATGGATGGTTGGATAATATTCATCATTACTGTCATGTACATTCAATGTATGAAATCCTGTAACTAAAGTTACAGGGTAAATGTCTGAGTCGCATTCCATTTCACGATTTCCTTTAAATAAAGAATATCTTTTGAAATAAAAACATTGTAATGTAAAGATGTTTTAAAATAAAGAGTATTGTATTACAAAGAATATTTTATATTAAGAATCTTTTTATATAAAGATTATTTTTAATAGTAAATATTTTAAATGATATTTAACAAAGAATAATTCTATGTCCGTCCTTGGATGGACAAAAGATAAATATACTTTATAGAAATAAACTAGTCATTAACTAGGATAATTCTTTAAGTTAAGATTTAATGAATTCTTCTAAATTGAATAATATTTCATTGGAAGTAAATAAATGAATTAGATTCGGGTTGTCGTGAATGGTGTCTTAAATAACACTGTTCTTAAACCCCATATTAAAGAATAAAATCTTTTAATTAAGATTTTAGAGTTTCCATCGTATTTAGTAATTGAAATAAAACGATATGTGAATTGGGTTTATCGTGAAATATGTTTTAAACGACATTTGTTCTTAAACCCAATTTACATTGAAATGTGATTTAGAATTTATAAATCTTTTTATCAAGATTTAAAAAGAATACTCCAAAGTTTAGTTTTCCAATTTAATATAAATTATATTGGAATTGAATGGGAATTCGATTTGATAATATTCAAGATAGGCTTCTGTAAAAGAAGACTGATAGTACATATGGAATTTAAAAGGCCTTGCCGTTATTCCATTTATATTATTTGTCTGATACAGAAATTTATATCGATTATTCATTGATTTGATTTCTATATAAATTCCATAATTAATGGAAGACGATTTTGGATTTATCGTGAACAATGTTTTTAAGTGACATTGATTCTTTAACCCAAATTAAAAACAAGACTTATTTCTTAAGTTGTAATAATCATTTAATAATGATTTTGATATTAAACCCACATTGGAGTTTAATGAATCTTTAAAAAGATGATAAAAGGTAAATTTTAAAGGAATTTATCTTTGCTAAAATTAATGGGAATTTTTCCTTAATAATATGAATATTATATTTAAAAGAATATTCTGAATCGGAATGAGACGTTGGATGTGTTTTTATAGCATTTGACTTTTAATTATAAAATACGCGAATTATTTGGAAAGACCGGGTTTAACCCATTCCGAATATTTATCACGACGATGAAGAGTCGAAGATGAAGACGATGGTTGAAGATCGACGATCTTTACATCGAATGGATGAGGACTACTGATGCTCTGGACTAGGTCGCTCCCAGGACTGGGATAAAGTGGTAGTTGTCCGGACGTATTGTTGATTGTTTGGATATGCGAGGTATAATGCCTTCGGTTTCGTTCAGACCCAGAACGGACTTGTAAATGGATTGTGTGTCTGACATTGTATTCCTTTCTATTGTATTTGTTGAACAGTACTAATTATATATTTCTGCTTGGTGGTGAAGAATTTTTTCTTTACTTATCACCCTTCTCTAAGACGTATGAGCTTAGAGGTTATATATATATTGGTAGATGATCAGTGATATGGTAGGTCTGACAATGTGGCATGCTAAGATGCAAATGATCAAGGCTCTTGTTGAAAAGCAGGCCTTGTGGTTGATGATCAAAGCATAGCCTATTTAGGCATAGCTTTGTGTATATCGTGACTTCGCGAACCTCACACACCGGTTGAGTCTAAAACGGGAGAAGGGAACACAAGGAATGCACACGTTTCTTTCTAGCTAGAAGTGGTGTCAGTGCTTAAACTGGATGACATTTACTTATGTGGATGATGGAATTTTTGTGAGGCCTCGGTTTATTCTTATCGGTCGCCCGCGGCCGATTTGTAGGTCCAATAGGATCGGGAAGCGTGTGTTCAGGCATAACTAATCCACTAAATTATTTGTGGACCGGCCCTGCTGTATCCAAGGGTTCGCCAGCGTCCGAATCCTGAGACATTGCTAGAGTGTCTCGAATCGGTAAGGATCTCCTCCCTAGCCTTGACTCATGATGGAAACCCAATTTCCAATACGCCTTTTGCGGTTTTGATTGTATAACTAGTATGGCGACATAGTAGATGGCAGCTATGCCGTCTAGGATTAATACATTTATTTTGAAATGTTTTTATTAAAATATATACACACTAATAATAATATCGTTTTTACGTATCAAGCATCTTTTGACCATTATAAGGTAAAACCCTATCCTCTGGTTTGCGTTGCATTGTGTGATGGGACTTGGGTCTTATAATGGTTTCATTTTTCTAAAAAGCATTTCGTTATTTGACGATTTACTTATTTTATGCACTGGCAATCCAATGGAGTAAACCCGTTCCGCGTTAGCGGCGTGGTCCTACGATTAGCCTTCTTATTAGATAAGTTAGGTTAGATTTCTCAAACCAGTCCCACGACTGACCTATAGTTTGTTTCACTTTGCAAACTCGGGTGCCCTCTTTCCACACGGGCAGTCGAGTAGCTTTTTTGCAGATATTTATCTCGAAAGCAGGTTCTTGGATTGAAGCCTGAAGCTGGGTCCAGAATATTGAGGGCCTTCCGCTGAGTTTATTTCCGCTGCATTGTATTACTTTTGTTGTAGTTTATCTTCCGCTGTAATTTGTACCAATGTACTCTGATATATTCTGTACTATGATGTAACATTTATTATTGATGTTATAAAAGTCTGTGTTGTTGTTCTGATGAGTTGTATGCCCAGAGTCAATGCATTCGAAGATTTCCAACTTTTGGGTCAGACCTGTGAGGTTTATGGTTGATTCAAAGGGTGGGGATTTCCGGGTCATCACAGAGGAGCTTTGGGTTGTGTAAGCTACAGGGTCGAGCCGGTGTAAAGATGTGATGCATTGAGCACTTAAAGGACGGAATGCATGTGAGCCCCCGGGGGCATGTGCGTGAGTATTGTTGTTCGGATATAGTCATAGCATGAGTGGTCAAAGAGGAAGGAGTATGGTTCGTTATTTCACTGGAAGAAGTTAGGGAAGGCTTGGCACTTGTTTGGTGTGCTGTTTGTGCATGAGAAGCAAGAAGATGCTGTTTTGACTCATTTCGTATGAGGATGCATGGCACATATATGCGTTACGTGGAATGGATCACACATTTCTAAGGGAGAAGTACATGCGTTAGGAATAAATGCAGATAGTGGAAGTAGTTTTGTGTTCAAGTGGTTTTCGATGGGAACTGAAATGAGGAATGACAATAATAGTACTGGGGGCATTTGTATGGAAGGGGATTAGAGTAATGCATGCAAAGGATGGTGCGAGTTGGTATGTTGGAAGGTGTCATCTTTACATGCTTACGGTTGGAAGAGAAGTAGCAGGGGAGCTAGTGTAAAGAGATCAAGTATTAACGGAAATGGATTTGACGAACAGTCTGTCACATTGAAGTCATATGGATGCAGACTATACAGTGGAGCTGGATCAGAACGATTTGGCGCTCGTTGTGAATTATGGCAAAATAAAACAACGGGTTTAATCGACTGACGCAAATCATTATTTAACGGTTAACGCGCCAAGGTGAGTAAACTCACTAACTCTGATCGTTTTTATAATATTATAATCGTTATTTAATATTGATAAATAATGATTAAATGATGTGAAATGGTTGTTTGGATGAATTGCTGATAAATTGGTTGAAATAATTATATTGTTGTTCTCGTATATTGCATTACATGAAAAATAGATAATTTGTTATTGATTGTCATTTGTTGGGGGTGTGGGAATACATTGGCACCGAAATAACTATTATTTAAACATCGTAAAAAGATAGGGAAGTTGGTTCGAGTTAAAAAGAAAATATTCTATTATTTATTATTTAATAATAGGAAATTAATATTGAGCTAGAGTACCTTAACTTGTTTAATATTATAGAACAAGTAAGTTGATTTAAAAACGATATTTAGAAGATAAAATGAGATAATTATTATCAATAATAATTTAGAAATATACATTCAAGAATGATTGTGGGAATTGGGAAATTAGTTATAAAGGGGAATATAGCAGCGTATGGCATTAGTTATAATGGGAATATAGCAGCGTATTGCATTAGTTATAAAGGGGAATATAGCAGCGTATTCCATTAGTTATAAAGGGAATATAGCAGCGTATTGCAATAGTTATAAAGGTAATATAGCAGCGTATTGCATTAGTTATAAAGAAAATATGGCAGCGTATTGCAGTAGTTACAAAGAGGAATATAGCAGCGTATTGCATTTGTTATAAAGGGAAATAAAGAAGAGTTTGTAAAAATATGGGAAACTAGAAAGTTAGTATTAAATAAAAGCGCGAGTGTTTGTGTGATGTTTGGTTGTACATTTGAATGGATGTTTGTTTTTACTTCGATAGTTAAATACCGACTATCGAAGTGTTTTGACCATCGTTGTCAATACGGAGAGACCAGTTGGATGTATTATCCGAAAACCACTCCGTATAGGTAGAAACGCTGCGAATTATATTATGCTGAAGAAAATTGAAGACGGAGTTAAATGCAAGGGTCGTCCTATTTCAAAGCGATGCATTCTGTTTGTCCAGTCCCAGGACAACTTGTATGGACGAGTGTCTGACAGAGTATAACTGATATATCACGTATGGTTGATCTTTTAAAGGTATTACGTCTGGTGGCGGAGGAATTTGTTCCTCTTAGCTTTTTATACCCATGATATTTTTGGAAATCAATCAGTGAATTGACGGGTCTGACGATGTGGCATTCAAAGTGAATGGTGATCATATGTTCTAAAGATAGACATAGCCTCTAGCCTCACAACCGGGAATGATAGAAGTTGGGCTAGGCCACATGGCTAGTTGGGTCATCCCCAAGCCGGGTGTATTGTCACTGATCTAGAGAAAATTCATATTTGTTCTTCTTTTTCGATTCTGTATCTTCAGATTACGGTTGGATGACCAAAAACCGTGGGTGGCAACATATTCGATACACTCAAGCTAAATGAGTGGTCGGTCATGTGTGGCTGGGTTGCAAGACGTTCTTGTTGAACCCTGAGTGTATCTCCTCTAGAGTACACTGATCGGAAGGTGCTCCCATACCTTGTCTGTTGGAATCCAATCTCCAATAAGCGCCCCGCGGTTTATGATTGTATACTATATATGTGGAGCGTGAGATGCAAGCGTTCTGCTACTTGGTTATTTATATGATTAGACATTATCATAATATTAATGAATTTTAATATCAAAATATTTGGGTTATAGTAAGGTAAAAACCGTCCATGTTTATGTGTGAGCTGGTCTTACTATTATCTTTTTGTTTCAAAGGTTTTTCAAAGTTAAACGATATGGTTGGAATTTACTCACAGCAGTCCCATGACTAACCCAGAGTTTATTTTGTTTGTTTTCCCTAAACATTTGGGTACCCAAATTTGTATGGGCAGTCAAGTGTTTTAGGCTTCGCAGATTCACTTGGAGGAGCTCAAAGCAGAAGGCTTCACCATTAGTTATTGTAACAACCCGAATTTTTACAACACGTTAAATCAAGAATCAAGACAGAATTAAATTATAAATTCTGAATCAAGTGAAACGGTCTGTGCCATTGCGTTCGTCTCGGAAAAATACGCGAAATAGAGTCCGAGTTTTCGAGAATCGGAGTTCGTATGACCCGTAAAAGGCCCAAAGAAGGTTTCTGGAAATTTGAATTTCGGAAACAGCTTTGAAAATCAGATCTGGGTTAGGCGGGAAGTTACCCGCCTAGGCCATGTCGACGGGGCTGTCGACAGGCCTGTCGACTTGGGCCCAGACCTTTGAGTGTTGATTCTTGGGCTGTCCTGGTCTTGTTCTTGGGCTAATTCTGGAAGCTTCCGAGATCTGATGGTCCTAATCTATCCTAGATCTAATCCTATGGCCTAAAACACTCCTAATCTCTATAAAAACACCCCTAAGCCCCCCCTAAACCCTCATAACTCACCCTCTCCACGAAGTGCTGCCCAAATGCCAAGTGATCATGGCCTCCATCCCCCTTTCCTAAAGCCTATGCATTCAAATCGGGTTCAAATCAAAAGGTGCAAGCTTGCTACACCAAATAGAGGCCAAATCAACATTGCTATGCGAGTTTCATGAAGGTTCTTCAACAAAGGAGGCACCTTTCTTAGCCAAGATGATTCATGCTTCTTTCCCTAGGCCTAACTATGTAAGTTCTAGCTACTTTTAGATGGAAACGGTAGTTTTGATAATGACATGGGATAAAATGAGGCTAAACATGATTATGCGAACCTATATGAACCTTACTTTGCCTCTTGTGTTCATGTTTATGATTTTAGGCCATGTGAGTGACTTAATCATGCCTCTCATGCTATGCATAACCTAGTTTAACTTGCAAGTTTGGATCTTTATGCATGAAATGCTAGCATGAACCTTTAGGAACCACTTTACTTGTGAAACATTGGCTAAGACAAGATTTTGGGGCTTATGCATGTTTATGAACCCAAACCCCTTATGCTAACATGCAAGATTTTCTCTTGTGTTGCCTTTCATTAGTTGAGGGAGGGGTCTCGTAGGACCATAGCCACGTGTAGAAAAGCAGACCTTAGTATCTGCATCGGCAGATAAATCTAAAGCTCCCGACCGAGTCCTGTATTTCTTGTTTTGCCCTGTGACAGGACCCGGATGGCACGATGTGATACATGTGCATACAGTTATAGAAAAACGATTCACGGTGAATGTGTGGGAAAAAGGGCGCGGTTGACGGTTAGCGTAATCCCTAGTGGCCTAGGTGGTTTAACCCAAACCGAAATACGAAAGCGTGCAATAGGTAAGCGTAATCCCTAGTGGTGCTAGGTGGCGGAGGTCCTAGTAGTTCAAACGATGATTCATATGGAAGAGCCTAGCTAGAACAAGGGTGACAGTCCAAACGATTTCAAGGATAATACGACATGAGGAAGCCCGTACGAGGTACGGCAAAGGACTGAACTTATATACATGGAAAGAAACATATGAATTGAGTAACCTATATATGCGATATATTAGGTTGACATGGACCATTACACGACTTTGAGCAAGGGACATTCATGGTTAACACATGACGCGGGTAGGGATACTAGTACGAGAGGTGCAGAGCAAATATACATGTTAGAACTAGGAAGAATATACATAAGAGATACCGTGGGATGTTAGACGGGGTAGATACCTTGGGATAATGTACTCGATAGAAATCTGACGATGTGATACCTTGACTTATCATAACACCGTAGTTTATCATGATACCTTAGTTTACTTTGCCACAGTAGTTCAACCGGCTACCCTGGTTTATCTATCTTGTAGTTATCCTTATGTTTACTTTCAGTTTATGCATGTCATGTTACCTTTACCTGTTTTTATACTGGAAGTAGATAGGACTTACTCAGTCTTTTTGACTGACCCGTTTTGTTTCGCCTCTTTTCTTCCGTTTCCCCCCCCCCCCAGGTTTCAGGGAGGAAACAATGTTGTTTAGTTCGGACTTCTTCTGCTTGAAGGTCATCATGGATGGCTTGGACTTCTCTTGGCTATGGCTACTTTACTGTTTTACTTGGGGAATAATTTATTAAAAATTCTTTATGCTTCTTTACTACTGCAAGACAGGTTTTGATGTACTCTGATGTAAAAGGCTTTAGACCTTAATTATTGAATTTATGAAAGTTCGATTTTACTTCCGCTATTTTATATGTTCTGTCTTGTGATATTTCTGTGCATGTTTACCAATAATGCCCCTCTAAAGCTAGTGCATTCCTTTGCGAGTGACCCTAGCGGAGGCGGGGTGTTACATTTGGTATCAGAGCAGAAGGTTACTAGATTGGGCAAAAGTTTTTAAAGACCTTCTGAAAATTATTTGAAAAACCGTTTACAAAGAAGCATTTTTCAAGAAAATTTTCTCTTAAAAGGCTATTCCCCAAAGGCCATTAGCATTATCCTTGTTTCCTTGATTGAATCTCTTTTCCTTTCTTTCCTCCATCTGTAGTCACAGTGGTTTTGACTGCGACTAGTCTTTCTAGCTGCGTAAGTGTTTCCCGTACGATGGAGGTGGTTCTCGAGAGACCGTTGCACAGTTATGCATGAAAGGATAGTAAGAACAAGGATAAAGGATACGAGCTCAGGGATAAGCAACATGTTGGTATGGCTGAGTCCTAAAAGGAGGGAGAAAGATGAACAATGAAACCCATGACGAGAGAGTACCTTTGGCATGGTGAAACGGGACGGATAGTTAAGTATCATGGAACAGGGGCAAGATCATTCGGAGGGCAATAGTATGCTCTCATTTGTAGGGTACCTCAGAAGGAGGGTAACGATCTTGTTAAAGGTTTAGCTTTTCTTCTCTATCATCCTGTCGGGACTTTGTTTTGATCACCGCATCTTTTAAGTCCGCTTCGATAGTTGAGTCTCTGCACCTTAGTACTAGCGTAGTAGAGGATCCCGTTTTTGTCTCAAGTCCTATTGGAAGATCGGTCCATTTACTCATGGCTTGTTTGGATTTGAGAATGTCTATATCAAGTGTTGAGCTTGGAAATAATGCTTGTGTTTATAAGTTGTGGATGGATTCTAGGGATGAAGTGGTTATCCAGTAAGGGGTGCCACTCTCGGTTTTAGAAGGAGGGTAGTTAGACTCTTGGCTTGCTTTGGTAATACCCTTGAAGTATCGCGTAACCTTTTGGGTTCTGTCATGATTAGTTACTTAGAATCCCTAGATGCCTTTGTTGGAAATTAGAAACCTGATCGAATGGTGTTCGCTAATAAGACGGATGGTTTACTTCGATTATGTATGGGTTATGGGAGTTACCCTAGTAAGTGCGCACGGTAACTTGTTTACTTTCAAGAGAAAGTTTTTTTACGTGGAATACCTTATGGTACAAGGTCCAGGATTCACTAGTGAATTTTGAGGGCTCGCATGGAATAATGTGTACGCAGTCCTGTTTGCGCCAAGTATTCTAGAAGGAGAATAAGTGCAAGTGGAATGAGAGGCGACGAGGAAATGAGTTCCGACTCATGTTATGGAAACAGGAAATAAGAAGCTGCGAAATCGTGAAGTAAAAGGGGCGGTCAAGGCACGATGGAACTAAGCTCAAGGTAATGCGACTCAGGAGACTGAAGACTAAATACGTGCATGATATCTCTTTTGGGAATATATCCTCGATCCCTGTTTTTCTGTTAAG
Source organism: Allium sativum (assembly GCA_030737875.1). Lineage (NCBI taxonomy): Eukaryota > Viridiplantae > Streptophyta > Magnoliopsida > Asparagales > Amaryllidaceae > Allium > Allium sativum. The sequence continues at coordinate 747,748,770 of CM060920.1, read as the reverse complement.
CTTGCTTGTAGGCTATCTTTTATGGATATCCTCTCGGTCCTGTCTCTGTTACAAACCCCGTACGGAGTTTGTTTTGTTTATCTTCTCGACCCTGTTTCAGGGAATCTTAGGTAGAACCTTGTGGATGTAAACATGTATTTGAAACATGTTATGGTTGATATGGTTGCAAATGGTTGCTCGTGGATGCACGAATTTACATTAGATATTAGCTTGACTCGGTCACATTTCATATTGCATATGCACGAGTATTTATACTTGTTTATGGATGAAATTGAATGTGTTATCATGCGGATGTCGCATATGGTTGAATGTTTGTGCACGCATATAGTGTATATGACTAGGACTATTTGCATACATGATGGATTCATAGCACTAAACATATTTTTGCATTCAAAAGATTTTTCAGGCCTGATCATTAGCATTAGCTAAGGAATATGTACACACACGTTTTGCATACATTCATAAAGCATTAGGAGTCGTCTAAGGACAATGGTTGCTTGTGGATGATGGTTTGAGTAGATGGATGATGGATGGTAGGATATGTTCTTCCTAACTTTGAGATTTCGGGGACGAAATCCTTTAAGAAGGGGAGAATGTAACAACCCGAATTTTTACAACACGTTAAATCAAGAATCAAGACAGAATTAAATTATAAATTCTGAATCAAGTGAAACGGTCTGTGCCATTGCGTTCGTCTCGGAAAAATACGCGAAATAGAGTCCGAGTTTTCGAGAATCGGAGTCCGTATGACCCGTAAAAGGCCCAAAGAAGGTTTCTGGAAATTTGAATTTCGGAAACAGCTTTGAAAATCAGATCTGGGGCTAGGCGGGAAGTTACCCGCCTAGGCCATGTCGACAGGCCTGTCGACTTGGGCCCAGACCAAGTCGACAGCCCTGTCGACTTGCCTGTCGACAGGGGGTGGCCGGGGCAAGTTGCCTGGCGCACCTGTTTGGCTCACCTGGTCTTGTTCTTGGGCTGATTATGGAAGCTTCCGAGATCTGATGGTCCTAATCTATCCTAGATCTAATCCTATGGCCTAAAACACTCCTAATCTCTATAAAAACACCCCTAAGCCCCCCCCTAAACCCTCATAACTCACCCTCTCCACGAAGTGCTGCCCAAATGCCAAGTGATCATGGCCTCCATCCCCCTTTCCTAAAGCCTATGCATTCAAATCGGGTTCAAATCAAAAGGTGCAAGCTTGCTACACCAAATAGAGGCCAAATCAACATTGCTATGCGAGTTTCATGAAGGTTCTTCAACAAAGGAGGCACCTTTCTTAGCCAAGATGATTCATGCTTCTTTCCCTAGGCCTAACTATGTAAGTTCTAGCTACTTTTAGATGGAAACGGTAGTTTTGATAATGACATGTGATAAAATGAGGCTAAACATGATTATGCGAACCTATATGAACCTTACTTTGCCTCTTGTGTTCATGTTTATGATTTTAGGCCATGTGAGTGACTTAATCATGCCTCTCATGCTATGCATAACCTAGTTTAACTTGCAAGTTTGGATCTTTATGCATGAAATGTTAGCATGAACCTTTAGGAACCACTTTACTTGTGAAACATTGGCTAAGACAAGATTTTGGGGCTTATGCATGTTTATGAACCCAAACCCCTTATGCTAACATGCAAGATTTTCTCTTGTGTTGCCTTTCATTAGTTGAGGGAGGGGTCTCGTGGGACCATAGCCACGTGTAGAAAAGCAGACCTTAGTATCTGCATCGGCAGATAAATCTAAAGCTCCCGACCGAGTCCTGTATTTCTTGTTTTGCCCTGTGACAGGACTCGGATGGCACGATGTGATACATGTGCATACAGTTATAGAAAAACGATTCACGGTGAATGCGTGGGAAAAAGGGCGCGGTTGACGGTTAGCGTAATCCCTAGTGGCCTAGGTGGTTTGACCCAAACCGAAATACGAAAGCGTGCAATAGGTAAGCGTAATCCCTAGTGGTGCTAGGTGGCGGAGGTCCTAGTAGTTCAAACGATGATTCATATGGAAGAGCCTAGCTAGAACAAGGGTGACAGTCCAAACGATTTCAAGGATAATACGACATGAGGAAGCCCGTACGAGGTACGGCAAAGGACTGAACTTATATACATGGAAAGAAACATATGAATTGAGTAACCTATATATGCGATATATTAGGTTGACATGGACCATTACACGACTTTGAGCAAGGGACATTCATGGTTAACACATGACGCGGGTAGGGATACTAGTACGAGTGGTGCAGAGCAAATATACATGTTAGAACTAGGAAGAATATACATAAGAGATACCGTGGAATGTTAGACGGGGTAGATACCTTGGGATAATGTACTCGATAGAAATCTGACGATGTGATACTTTGACTTATCATAACACCGTAGTTTATCATGATACCTTAGTTTACTTTGCCACAGTAGTTCAACCGGCTACCCTGGTTTATCTATCTTGTAGTTATCCTTATGTTTACTTTCAGTTTATGCATGTCATGTTACCTTTACCTGTTTTTATACTGGAAGTAGATAGGACTTACTCAGTCGTTTTGACTGACCCGTTTTGTTTCGCCTCTTTTCTTCCGTTTCCCCCCCCCCCCAGGTTTCAGGGAGGAAACAATGCTGTTTAGTTCGGACTTCTTCTGCTTGAAGGTCATCATGGATGGCTTGGACTTCTCTTGGCTATGGCTACTTTACTGTTTTACTTGGGGAATAATTTATTAAAAAGTCTTTATGCTTCTTTACTACTGCAAGACAGGTTTTGATGTACTCTGATGTAAAAGGCTTTAGACCTTAATTATTGAATTTATGAAAGTTCGATTTTACTTCCGCTATTTTATACGTTCTGTCTTGTGATATTTCTGTGCATGTTTACCAATAATGCCCCTCTAAAGCTAGTGCATTCCTTTGCGAGTGACCCTAGCGGAGGCGGGGTGTTACGGTTATGTAGAGATTATTTCCGCTGTGATGTAAACGAGTTATACTCTGATATGATATGTAAGTACAAATTCAGATTTTGTATTTCAAAGTTATGTTATAATACAATTTATTCATTCCGCTGTGAGTTTCGTGTTTACTCTTACTCTAGTATTCTTCTTCTTCTATTCTATTAGTTCTATCCTTTCTATCTCATCCTCTTATTTCTTTCTATTAATGATCTGAATTTTCGTGCACTTTGATTTGAATGTGTAGGATATTAGTCATCTCAAATTGGTATGGATTTTTTGGGCCACTACATAGCGAGTGGTATATCTCTCACACGGAAATTATGGATTATATCGGTAAATTGGGATCAAATTCATAATTATATGTTAGATTCACCCAAGATCTGATCATATATGTTTAACTCAGATTTTGACGTCTTAGGAAAACCAATTTTAATCGCGTGAATCGGCAATTCGTTAGTTTAATTATGTTCTCATACCTTTAGATCCATATCATGTTAGATCTCTTATTTGTGATATGTTTATGATGTATTGATGATATATTCATGTTTCTATGATTAAGATCTTATGAATCATTGCTTGTTTTGATTGATTTGACTGCATTGCTTGAGTTGTTTCTTAGCATTGTCTGCCGTTGAACTTAGGATTGAAGAACACAACTAATCGTAGGTTTAGATGATCGGATTCAGATGAAACTTACTGGAGAAGCTCTGGTGGATGTCGAGAAGGTGCTCAGAAATTTTGAACCATAGACCAGCTATATATCTCCATGGACCGGTAACGATTCATTCTTGATGGACCGGTATCGATCCATCATTGCTCGTTGGATTGTGTTAAAAATTGGAGCATGGGCTTGTGACATGACTTTGAAGCTGCATGCAAATTTTTAGGAGGATTGGATGTAATTTCGGAGGGGTCGAAGGTTATTTACTTAAGTACATGAAAAGGACCGGAAGGAGTTTGGCACGATTGGAATTTAGCTATGAAATTGGATTGATAGGAAGCACTTGAGGAGGGAATTGAGGTGGTCAAGTTACTTAATCGAAAATGGCTAAGCATGAGGAACGGTACCGATCCATGAGTGATGGACTGACACTGATCTATCAAGAAGCAAGGTAGAGGGTCTAGGCTTTGGGGTCTTGTTCTAGGAGTTGTTGATGAAGTTTGGTGATTAAAGACTTCAAGTGATTGATGTAAAACACAAATATAGACAATGCTTTGGTTGTGAGCTCAAGTCGAGTGGTCATGGATGGATTGATGTGATACTGGTCATGCGATGATATACGATTTTGTATGATGATAGATTGACTCAAGTAGTGGTTGATCTGGGATGATAATAGAATTGGTTTGAGAAGTTGCTTGAACGAAAGATGTGATCGCCAAGAAGGAAGGCTCGACAGATTTGAAGTGCCAAGGAATCGTTGATTATCGAAGTTCTAGCGAACTCAAAGCAGGGGCATCGTGGGGATGCCCATTCGGATCAGTTAGGATCATGTACCCTAGATCAAGCTTAGATAGGAGTGATATAATTATCTTATACGTTTTAGCAAACATACACATAAAAGTCATATGGAAATATGATTAAAACCGAGGTTTTCATTAGCCCTTTTAACTAATGAAAACAAATTCTATTATCGATGGATTCAAGGCTTTAGTCGGTGATATCTATGATATTGGTTCTTATGGATGCAATGGTTGATTGTGTGTGTTTTCTGACTCGTGGTTTCATGTTTTCCTCTTATTACCTTGGGTTGCTCATCAACGTTGGTGGTGAGCAGACTGAGATACCAGGTAGTAGGTTTTAGTGCCGAGATGCTGTGTGACGACGAGCTGGAGGCTTCCGTATTATTTTCTACTATATAGTATTTTTTGGTTTCCGCTACATGTTGATGATTTGGAGACAATGAGTGATATGTAGCGGGGCCTGATGTACGAATTACTTATATATATATATATATATATATATATATATATATATATATATATATATGTTTGTACCGGTGACTCTGGAATGTTATGAGATTTGAGTTTTCTGTTCTACTATGCGTCGCTACTATATCCTATTATGTATTTTTATTATATGTTATCCGTGCGCTATGATTTATATGATATGTTGATTACAAGTTATTCTTCCTTGGTGATCGTCCCATTTTGGTGTGACACATCACACAATACACCTTTTCCTTAGTGTGGTGCATGAGTTACGGGCGGTCATCATATTTGGTATTAGAGCTTTGGTTAATCGATTTCTACCCAAAGATCGTGAGCGTACGTACTTGTAAATTTTAATGGATGATCACTATATTATAATACATAATTCAGTAGGTTAATAAGCACTTGAACACCAATGTGGTCTTTCTCTAACGTGGATTGATCATACTCGTTTTAGATAGAGAATGAATCGATGAAATTCGAGACACGATTCTAGGGATGAGCCTGCTACTGGAGGGATAGGCGAAGGTAGCCAATAATGAGCTGCAACTTCTTTTCCTGATTATCTTACTATGTTAGAGGCTATGATGGCAATGATCATGAGGAGGATCCCACGCCAGAAGCGGTAGTAGAGCGTGGTGTTCGTGTGCAGGCATACAGGGTTGTCAATTTTGTGAGGATTTGCAAGAATTATACTTCTCTGGGTGGAAAACCGTTTTTTGATACATAACCTACTTTTGATATTCAAAATTGGTTGGATACATGTGTTCGGATTTTCAGGGATCTGGAAATCAACGATGCGACTAAGAGGAAGCTTGCATCAAGACAGCTGCAAGGTCGAGCGATGGATTGGTGGAATTCCATTACTTTAGAGACTCCGGAGGGCCAAATCACTTGTGATCAATTTAGAACTAAGTTTGAGGAGAAGTTCATTTCTGCGTCCAGAAATTGATGCTCTTTAAGAATTTTGTTTAGCTTGTTTTCAAGTTAGGTTTGGAACCTAAGATTGTTGATAGACCATTGGTCGTGACTAATCCATTAGGGGGTTCGTCTAGTCGACTACCTCAAGAGGTATGCAACTATGTGGGCTGCGAGAGGCTTAAGGCGACTATTGGAAATGTGGAGGGCAAACGATAGTGAAACGTTGTTTACTGGAGGATGGAGTTTTGGTTAATTTTTTACATTTTCTAGTGATTCCACGGGATGGATTGTCATCTGTGCCAATCGTTTGAGAGTTTTCTGATGTTTTCGATGAGATCAGAGGATTGTCACCGCAAAGAGAGATAAAGTTTTAGGTTTATTTAATGGATGGAGCCATACCTATTGTTATGCATCTTAGGCGGATGGCTCTTAAGGAACAACGAGAATTAGAAGTGGAAGCAAATGATCTTTTGAGTAAAGGATTCATTTGGTGAAGCATATCCAAATGGGCTACACCAGTCGTGTTTTCAGCCAAGGCCGATGGATCGTTGTGATTGTGTGTGGATTATCGTGAGCTGAATAAAGTAACTAAGCAAAATCAATATCTATTGCCGAGAATCGATGACTTATTTGATCGGCTTTACGAAGCCAAGGTGTTTTCCTAAATGGATTTGGCAATAGGATTTCACAAACTGAGAGCGGCTAAGGATAGTGTGACAAAGACTTATTTTAGGACACCATCTAGATTTTATAAGTGGCAGGTGATGCCATTAGGATTGACTAACGTGTTAGCATATTTTGTGGATCTTATGAATCAAGTTTTCAAAGATCAGTTGAACAAGTTCGTGCTTGTGTTCGTGCTTGTGTTCGTAGATGATATATTGGTTTATTCCAGGACATAGGAGGAACATAAGACGCAATTGAGAATTGTTTTGGAAATCTTATGGAAATAATAGCCGAGGCTAAGTTTTTGAAGTGTCACTTTTGGAAGGAAGAAGTAAGGTTTTGGGTCACACTGTATCAGGACAAGGAATAGCACTGGACCTGCAAAAGTGGAAGCAATTAAGGATTGGGATCGACCCAAGAATGCGATGGATGTTAGTATTTTCTTTGGTTTAGTTGGATAGTATCGACAATTTACTAAGGATATCTCGAAATTGGCTGCATGTAATAACCCGGAAATTCTGAACCAGTTTAAAATTTTTATTTTGGCAATTTTAACGAATTTTGAACATTTAAAATAGATTATTTTAAATAAAATCGACGAGAAATGTATTTTGAATATAATTAGAACGTATATATTATATGCTCGTCGTCGTTAGAATATAAATATTTATATATAATTATAAATAGAATTGAAAATGGCGCGGTAGTTCGATAATTCGATTTCAAACTTCAATTGAATGTACCGGGTGCAAAACAATCCGGATTTTAGTGAAACCAAAAATAATAGGATCTAATTGGGAATATCTTTCCAACGAATCCGACAAATCAAAATTTCATAACGGGAATCAAAAGATATGTCCAGTTGAAAATTCTGAATAGTCGCTATGGAATTCAGGCCCTTAAAAATGGGAATTTTGCAAACGACCTCGGATTTCGACGAAACCAGTTTTGTTGGGTCCGTGATGTCAAATTATTGCTAGGTTTTAAATTTCATAATTTTTCGAATCAATATGTGAGCGTGGAAAAGGAAAACGCGTTTGACCAGTTTCAGTTGATTTTAATCGACTGGAAATTGACCATTTTTCAAACGGTCTCAGAATTCGACGAAACTAGTTTTGTTAGGACCGCATCGTCAGTACGAAGATAGAAAATATTTTTCTGGATTTTTCTAGTTAGTATGTGACCCCGGTAATTTGAAATGTACGTTTAAAGTTCAATATAGTGATTTAAATGTAAATTTAACGGAAACTGATTCAAACGATCGAATCAGCTTGCGATACATATCCCATTGTGTTCGGAATGGGGGTGAAACGCTATGGACGACAGGCGGTGGGCCTTGTTTCGAGGTCTTGTGTAAAAGTCAACTTTTTGAATTTTAAATAGAAAAAAAATATAAAATTAACCTTTCTCTCTCCTTTCCTATTACCCTATGCCCCCCCCCCACACTTTCATTCTTCAGATCGAAAATAGAAAGAAAAAAAAAAGACGTCGAAGCGGGGAGGAGCCGCCGCCCTCCCCGAGACCACCGCGCCACCGTCGAGACCCCCTCCCTCGGCCTCCCTCCTCCGGCAAGGACCAGCCCCCCCCCCCCCCCCCCAAAACCCGATCCTCTCCCTCTCGACTGAAGACCGCACCCCCCCTGGCGATCCACCACCGCCACAGCCGCCCCCCTTCCACCGATCCTCCTCCGTCCTTCCGCTCTACCTCCCACCCTTCACCCTCTGTCGCAGAAAACCCCCTCCTCCTCCTTATTCCACTGTAAGTTTTATTTTTAGTTTTTATTTTATTTTAATTTACTTTTTAGTAATAGGTTTTATTATATATAATAGCATTTATTAATTCAGTTTTTTTATGAAAAATCATTGTTTTATAAAACATTAAATTTTAGTTTCAGAATTTAATAAAAGTAACATAGGTTAATAAGCATGGTTTTCAAAAATAGATTTGATTTTTATTCATGTGGCAAGTTAAAAATGTAAATTTATCGAAGAAAGACAGGATTTTTACCTATAGTGTTAGGGTTTTTATTTAAAGAAAAAGAATTGATTTTTAGGAACAAATAAAAATATGATTTTTATATTTTTAAAGTATTAAAAATATAATCTTTACTATATAAAAGATGTAAAAATATGATTTTTGGTTAGGTAGAGAATTAAAAATATAATTTTAACATGATAGGAATATTAAAAATATCATCTTTATATAGGTAGCAAAATAAAAATGTGATTTTTATAGTGATGTAATTGAAAAGACGAAATCTTTATTTTTGAAAAGGCGAAATCTTTATTTTTGAAAAGGCGAAATCTTTATTTTTGAAAAGGCGAAATCTTTATTTTTGAAAAGGCGAGATTTTTATATATTGGATAGCAAAGTAAAAATTCGATTTTTATATATTGAATAGCAAAGTAAAAATTCGATTTTTATATATTGAATAGCAATGTAAAAATTCGATTTTTATATATTGAATAGCATAGTAAAAATTCGATTTTTATATATTGAATAACGAAGTAAAAATTCGATTTTTATATATATAGTGGCTACAGGCAACGAAAGCGACGATGGCGAAAACGACGAAGATCTCTACAATAGGAGAGTCAAGATGATTAGATAGCTTTCGGTGAGAATTTCTCACCTTTCAATTTCATTTTCTAGATATATATATATATATATATATATTTATATATATACTAGGATGCAGACAGTGCTTAGTAGCACCCGACACAATCGTCCACAGACCATGGACTTGTTTGTTTGGTTGAGTAGTTAGTTAGAATATTTGGTTTGAATTGAATTGTTTGGTGAAATGAATTGATTTGATTGATGTGTGAATGGCGTGGGCCTTCACTAGACCGGAAATAAGGCTAGGCCTCGTCCCGTTTCTAGTATCGTGCCGTTATGCCGCCGAAATTTTCTAAAATAAGTTAGAAAAATAAAAATATCATTTTATTTAAAGAATGAACTGAATAGAAATTCATATGTTAAAATAAAATGTTTTGTCGTTAAAAATATAATTTTTAACGTGAATATGAATATAGTGAATGTGAATAAATAAATATTCATTTACAAACCGGACGGTTTGTTTATGTACACCTATTTGAATGACATTGATTGGGACGATAAATTTTACACATCGCCCAACTGCACAAATAAAATCTGTGTTTGATTGTTTGAAACCCCACATGGGTGTTGGGATGAAATTTGAAGTTCACTCATCCTGATTGATTAAATATGTCGATCGATTGATTGACAGGCTGTTATAAGCGTTAGATATCTATATTTGATGCTTATACAGTGTAGTGCACTTTGGTTGATGGTTGATTATTTTTCAATGCTATTATATGCGTGTGATGTATGAAAATCCATATAATTAATATTATATGGTGATTGATTGGGCCTCATTCCAATTTAGAAGATAAAGAATATTATAACATAAAGGTTCATGTGTTGACAGTACTCATTCGTTGAGATTAGTCATGTGTTGAACAAAATATTTTAATAATAAAATTTACTTCTTTATCAATATAACATAAAGGTTCATGTGTTGACAGTACTCATTCGTTGAGATTAGTCATGTGTTGAACAAAATATTTTAATAATAAAATTTACTTCTTTATCAATATAACATAAAGGTTCATGTGTTGACAGTACTCATTCGTTGAGATTAGTCATGTGTTGAACGAAATATTTGAAATACAATATTTGAAAATAGAAATATATGAAGCCGGATTGATTAGATTGACGCCATTTTGACGTGAACGATATTTATATCGATTTTATTCATTTTGAAATGAATTGAATATAAAACGATTTCAAAATGAATTGAATATAAAACGATTTCGAAATGAATTGAATATAAAACGATTTCGAAATGAATTGAATATAAAACGATTTCGAAATGAATTGAATTGAAAAGGATTTCGAAATGAGTTTAATTGAAAACGATTTCGAAAAGAATTAAATATAAAACGATTTCGAAATGAATTGAATATAAAACGATTTCGAAATGAATTGAATATAAAACGATTTCGAAATGAATTGAATATAAAACGATTTTGAAATGAATTGAATATAAAACGATTTCGAAATGAATTGAATATAAAACAATTTCGAAATGAATTGAATATAAAACAATTTCGAAATGAATTGAATATAAAACGATTTCGAAATGAATTGAATTGAAAACGATTTCGAAATGAATTGAATATATAACGAATTGAATTTAGATTGAATATATAACGAATCGAATTCGAATTGAATTGAAAACGAATTGAATTCGAATTGAATATATAACGTATTTGATTTCAATTGAATATATAACGAATTTGATTTGAATAGAAAACGAATTTGAATCGAATAGAAAATGAATTTGAATCGAATAGAAAACCAATTTGAAATGAATCGAATAGAAAACCAATTTGAATTGAATCGAATAGAAAACCAATTTGAATTGAATCGAATAGAAAACCAATTTGATTTGAATAGAAAACAAATTCGAATTGAATTGAAAACGAATTGAAATGAATTCAAATTGAATTCAATTTGAATTGAATAGAAATGAATTTTAAAACGAATTTATAAGAAAAAATTTAATTTTTATTTGAATTGAAATGGAAGTTGAAATGTTTTTGAAACGGATTCAAAACCATTTATAAAATTCGTTTTAAATAGAAATCGACGAAATATATATATTATATATATATATATATATAATATAATGGCCTGAATAGAACGCGCCGCGCCGCGGCAGTTCGTGAATTTCGACCATTTATTTCAAACGGACATTACGGGAGATCCGACCGTCGGATTCTCCTAAAACCGGAACCGTTGGGTTCGTATCGAAAAGAGCTTTCTAACGAATATTAGAAATTTGAAATCTAATGGTTGGATTTGGAGATACGTCCAAATCAAATTTGAAAAAGGTCCCTGTAAGTGCAGTTCGATGGCCATTGTTGGAAATCGATTGTACGAGCCTTGATAAAATTATTAAAAATATCATTAATTTGTGTAAAATCATAAGAAATGATTTGGGAAAAATTGGGATGAAAAACTCCATATTTGAAAAGGTAAAAATGGATTTTTATCGAAATGAACTAGTTTTGAACTAAATTTAAAACCCAATTATTTTTAAATAAATAAATTAGATTTAAAAAGGGGTTTTAAATAATCGGAATGTCTAATATATTTGATTGGATTTGAAATGGGTTTATCGTGAACTGTGTTTTTAATAACACTAGTTCTTTAACCCGATGATAAATAGAATGTGATTTGGGTTTGTCGTGAACTGTGTTTTAAATAAAACCTAGTTCTTTAACCCAGTAAAAGGAGTTTTAACGAATCTGCAATTAGATTGAAATGTGAATTCATAATCTAAATTATCGAATTTAGAAAATGAGCGAGAATGGAGTATCACCAGTTTTTGCTTCAAAGCGATAGTTAAATCTTTAATTAGATTTGAACGTGAAATGGTAATTAATTTTACCAACAACACTGTGGTGTTAGATATGGAGTATTACCAGTTTTGCTTCATGGGATGAATAGGTTGGGATTGGGAAATAAAATAAATAATTACTTCGTTACGGTTCGCTAATCTCGACTAGTTTAGAAAACCATAATTTGGTTTGAAAGGACATCTAAAGGAAGATTAAAGGATAAATTTTAAAGAATTTATCTTGGATAAAATTAATGGGAACCTTTCCCTAAAAATGTGATTTTATGAATAAAAGAATATTCTGAATTGGAATGAGGCGTATGTTGTGTTTGTGTAACATTTGTTTTTAATATACGCGGGTTGTTCGGAAAGTCCGGGTTTATACCCATTCTGAATAACCGATTCGACGATAAATCGAAGATGAAGACGGTGGTTGAAGACCGGAAGTCTTCACATCGTTTGGATAACTACTGACGATCCTGATTGGGCAGTACACCCAAGAGGATGGAAATAGTTGGTGGTCGTCCAGACGTACCTGGAGATGAATGGATATGCGAGGAAAGTGCCTCCGGTTTCGTTCAGACCTAGAACGGACTTGTAAATGGATTGTGTGTCTGACATTGGATTTTATTCTGTGTTGATTGATTTCTATTAAATATACATCTGTTTGGCGGCGGAGAATTTATTCTTTTGCTTAACGCCCTTCTCTGAGACGTACGAGCTCAGAGGTTGTATATCGATGGACATCAGTCGCATGGCATGAATTGCCTGTGTGGCACGCTAAGATGCAATGATCAAGGCTTTTGTTGAAAAGCAGAGTCTTGTGGTTGATGATCAAAGCACGGCCTACGTGGCGTAGCTTTGTGTATAGCGTGAATTCGCGAGCCTCACACCTCGGTATGAGTTAAAAACGGGATACGGACCGCTAGGAGAGCACGACGTTTCTTTCTAGCTATGGTGGTGTCAGTGACTTACCAGCCCTGACATATATATACTTTTCACCTTTTGTGGTTGTTGGAATGAGGCGCCTCGATTATAGGTCTGTAAGGACCGGGTAACGTGTGTTCAGGCATAATTAATCCTCTAACGTAAGTGAGGACCGGCCCAGCCGCATCCAGGGGTTGCCCAGAGTGCGTAACCCTGGGACATTTGCTAGAGTGTCTCGAACGCGGAGAGGAGCTTGCCCCTTGACTCGACTCATGACGGAATCCAATTTCCAATATGTGTAATTCGTCTTTAATTGTAGAACTAGTATGGCGACATAGTAGATGGTAGCTATGCCGCCTATGATTTATATTTATGATTGAAAATGTTTTGACACTATACACTTATTATAGTATCAAATGATTTGTTTTAAACGTATCAAGCATGCTTTGGCTGTTATAAGGGAAAACCCTATCCCCCGGCTTGCGTTGCATTATGTGATAGGACCTGGGTCTTATAACAGCTTCATTTTTCTTTATTTAGCATTGCGCTGTTGTTTTATGCACTGGTATTCTTGAGAGGAAACCCTTTCCGTGTTATACGGCGTGGTCCCTTGATTTACTTAACTTTGAAAATAAAGATTAATAACCGTTTTAGTTCTCACACCAGTCACATGACTGACCTGGAGTTTATTGTTTTAACCTAAACTCTGGGTGCCCCTATTTTCCGCACGGGCAACTAGTAGTTTTGGTTTTGCAGATTTATATTCACAGGATCCTGGTTTATAGCTGGAATGATATCCGGAAAGCTCTGTATCCGTATATCACCTTCAGTTGTGCTTTGTATTATTTTCCGCTGCTATGTAATTTATTGTAATCTCTGATATTTATCGAATGTAATTTATTCAATTATACTCTGTATATTCTTGTATCTGATGGAATTGTTGTAATAACAATGAAATGTTCTTCTGTTTGTGTCCTGATTTGTCTTGTCCTCACAGTAATTCGTTCTTTCTCATCTCTTCGGAGATCGGGGAAGTTCGGGTCGCTACATTTGGTATCAGAGCTTTGGTTTATAGAGCTCGAGAACAAGACACATTAGAACCATACGAAAGAATTCATCAGATATTGGATTAGTAATATCCAATTAGAATGACTCGTTAGAGATAGGATCAGTAGTATCCTAGAACGAGTGTGAAGAGTATATTTTTCAAATGAAAACAATTTTGTTTTGAAATCTAAACCATTTTAAAAACGTGTTTGATTATTTATTTATTCTGAATTTGGGCAATCGAATATATAAAGGTTTCGCGTATACGCGTCATGAACGTATATTCGAAGTTTTAAATATACTGGATAGATATAGAATCGCACTCTAGTAGCCGGGGGATGATTCCACTGATGACGTACGGCATCAGTGGTTTATTTTCGTGTTTCGAAGGTGTGATCTCTATATATTTCCATTAGACTGGTGTGAGAACCAAAACTTATATAGCTAGAACACTTTGTTGTGAATTGGCATCAAAAACATGATTTTCAGTATATATATCTATCAAAATTTATGAATTTGAAACGTTAATTCACTAATTGATTGATGTTTGTGTTGTTTGTTTATTTGTTTGATAATTTTGAACCATTTAGCCTAATTGAATCAAATATTGAATTATATTGGAAATTGGTCGCATTTGCTTGCACATGCATATACTTAAATTGAACAGGTCATAGCAAGGAGGCTAGAGCCGAAGAATAAAATTTGTTTGCCCGACAAATAGGTACATGTTTACTACATAATTTACTGTTTTGTTTAGGTGATGATGATTTTATGAGCCTATTGGCTAGCCCCTTGGCTTTTGCTTTTTCTTTTTCTTTTTGAGATCTGAAGGCCTATATGGCAATTTCGGGATTTTCCCGTGGCTCCCGGTGCAGGGGATGTTATGGCGAATTTTTTCGAAAATTTAGGGTGTTAGCCAAATTTTTGAAAATTTGAAAATTCTCAGAAACTGAAAAGTTGGAGAATGGAAGCTAGATCGAACGTAGAGTTGATTAATCAAACCACTTTCAACTTTGTTCCTTTTCGGGGACGAAAAGTTTTAAGTGGGGGAGATTGTAATAACCCGGAAATTCTGAACCAGTTTAAAATTTTTATTTTGGCAATTTTAACGAATTTTGAACATTTAAAATAGATTATTTTAAATAAAATCGACGAGCAATGTATTTTGAATATAATTAGAACGTATATATTATATGCGCGTCGTCGTTAGAATATAAATATTTATATATAATTATAAATAGAATTGAAAATGGTGCGGTAGTTCGATAATTCGATTTCAAACTTCAATTGAATGTACCGGGTGCAAAACAATCCGGATTTTAGTGAAACCAAAAATAATAGGATCTAATTGGGAATATCTTTCCAACGAATCCGACAAATCAAAATTTCATAACGGGAATCAAAAGATATGTCCAGTTGAAAATTCTGAATAGTCGCTATGGAATTCAGGCCCTTAAAAATGGGAATTTTGCAAACGACCTCGGATTTCGATGAAACCAGTTTTGTTGGGTCCGTGATGTCAAATTATTGCTAGGTTTTAAATTTCATAATTTTTTGAATCAATATGTGAGCGTGGCAAAGGAAAACGCGTTTGACCAGTTTTAGTTGATTTTAATCGACTGGAAACTGACCATTTTTCAAACGGTCTCAGAATTCGACGAAACTAGTTTTGTTAGGACCGCATCGTCAATACGAAGATAGAAATATTTTTCTAGAATTTTTCTAGTTAGTATGTGACCCCGGTAATTTGAAATGTACGTTTAAAATTCAATATAGTGATTTAAATGTAAATTTAACGGAAACCGATTCAAACGATCGAATCAGCTTGCGATACATATCCCATTGTGTTCGGAATGGGGGTGAAACGCTATGGACGACAGGCGGTGGGCCTCGTTTCGAGGTCGTGTGTAAAAGTCAACTTTTTGAATTTTAAATAGAAAAAAATAATATAAAATTAACCTTTCTCTCTCCTTTCCTATTACCCTATGCCCCCCCCCCCCCCACGTTCATTCTTCAGATCAAAAATAGAAAGAAAAAAAAAAGAAGAAGAAGAAGACGTCGAAGCGGGGAGGAGCCTCCGCCCTCCCCGAGACCACCGCGCCACCGCCGAGACCCCCTCCCTCCGCCTCCCTCCTCCGGCAAGGACCAGCCCCCCCCCCCCCCCCCCAAAACCCGATCCTCTCCCTCTCGACTGAAGACCGCACCCCCCCTCGCGATCCACCACCGCCACAGCCCCCCCCTTCCACCGATCCTCCTCTGTCCTTCCGCTCTGCCTCCCACCCTTCACCCTCCGTCGCAGAAAACCCCCTCCTCCTCCTTATTCCACTGTAAGTTTTATTTTCAGTTTTTATTTTGTTTTATTTTAATTTACTTTTTAGTAATAGGTTTTATTATATATAATAACATTTATTAATTCAGTTTTTTTATGAAAAATCATTGTTTTATAAAACATTAAATTTTAGTTTCAGAATCTAATAAAAGTAACATAGGTTAATAAGCATGGTTTTCAAAAATAGATTTGATTTTTATTCATGTGGCAAGTTAAAATTGTAAATTTATCGAAGAAAGACAGGATTTTTACCTATAGTGTTAGGGTTTTTATTTAAAGAAAAAGAATTGATTTTTAGGAACAAATAAAAATATGATTTTTATATTTTTAAAGTATTAAAAATATAATCTTTACTATATAAAAGATGTAAAAATATGATTTTTGGTTAGGTAGATAATTAAAAATATAACTTTTACATGATAGGAATATTAAAAATATCATCTTTATATAGGTAGAAAAATAAAAATGTGATTTTTATAGTGATGTAATTGAAAAGGCGAAATCTTTATTTTTGAAAAGGCGAAATCTTTATTTTTGAAAAGGCGAAATCTTTATTTTTGAAAAGGCGAAATCTTTATTTTTGAAAAGGCGAAATCTTTATTTTTGAAAAGGCGAGATTTTTATATATTGAATAGCAAAGTAAAAATTCGATTTTTATATATTGAATAGCAAAGTAAAAATTCGGTTTTTATATATTGAATAGCAAAGTAAAAATTCGATTTTTATATATTGTATTGCAAAGTAAAAATTCGATTTTTATATATTGAATAGCAAAGTAAAAATTCGATTTTTATATATTGAATAGCATAGTAAAAATTCGATTTTTATATATTGAATAACGAAGTAAAAATTCAATTTTTATATATATAGTGGCTACAGGCAACGAAAGCGAAAACGACGAAGATCTCTACAATAGAAGAGTCAAGATGATTGGATAGCTTTCGGTGAGTATTTCTCACCTTTCAATTTCATTTTCTAGATATATATATATATATATATATATATATATATATATATATATATATATATATATATATATATATATATATATATATATATATATATACTAGGATGCAGACGGTGCTTAGTAGCACCCGACACAATCGTCCACAGACCATGGACTTGTTTGTTTGGTTGAGTAGTTAGTTAGAATATTTGGTTTGAATTGAATTGTTTGGTGAACTGAATTGATTTGATTGATGTGTGAATGGCGTGGGCCTTCACTAGACCGGGGATAAGGCTAGGCCTCGTCCCGTTTCTAGTATCGTGCCGTTATGCCGCCGAATTTTTTTAAAATAAGTTAGAAAAATAAAAATATCATTTTATTTAAAGATTGAACTGAATAGAAATTCATATGTTAAAATAAAATGTTTTGTCGTTAAAAATATAATTTTTAACGTGAATATGAATATAGTGAATGTGAATAAATAAATATTCATTTACAAACCGGACGGTTTGTTTATGTACACCTATTTGAATGACATTGATTGGGACGATAAATTTTACACATCGCCCAACTGCACAAATAAAATCTGTGTTTGATTGTTTGAAACCCCACACGGGTGTTGGGATGAAATTTGAAGTTCACTCATCCTGATTGATTAAATATGTCGATCGATTGATTGACAGGCTGTTATAAGCGTTAGAAATCTATATTTGATGCTTATACAGTGTAGTGCACTTTGGTTGATGGTTGATTATTTTTCAATGCTATTATATGCGTGTGATGTATGAAAATCCATATAATTAATATTATATGGTGATTGATTGGGCCTCATTCCAATTTAGAAGATAAAGTATATTATAACATAAAGGTTCATGTGTTGACAGTACTCATTCGTTGAGATTAGTCATGTGTTGAACAAAATATTTTAATAATAAAATTTACTTCTTTATCAATATAACATAAAGGTTCATGTGTTGACAGTACTCATTCGTTGAGATTAGTCATGTGTTGAACAAAATATTTTAATAATAAAATTTACTTCTTTATCAATATAACATAAAGGTTCATGTGTTGACAGTACTCATTCGTTGAGATTAGTCATGTGTTGAATGAAATATTTGAAATACAATATTTGAAAATAGAAATATATGAAGCCGGATTGATTAGATTGACGCCATTTTGACGTGAACGATATTTATATCGATTTTATTCATTTTGAAATGAATTGAATATAAAACGATTTCGAAATGAATTGAATCTAAAACGATTTCGAAATGAACTGAATATAAAACGATTTCGAAATGAATTGAATATAAAACGATTTCGAAATGAATTGAATTGAAAACGATTTCGAAATGAATTGAATTGAAAACGATTTCGAAATGAATTGAATATAAAACGATTTCGAAATGAATTGAATATAAAACGATTTCGAAATGAATTGAATATAAAACGATTTCGAAATGAATTGAATATAAAACGATTTCGAAATGAATTGAATATAAAACAATTTCGAAATGAATTGAATAGAAAACGATTTCGAAATGAATTGAATTGAAAACGATTTCGAAATGAATTGAATATATAACGAATTGAATTCAGATTGAATATATAACGAATCGAATTCGAATTGAATTGAAAACGAATTGAATTCGAATTGAATATATAACGGATTTGATTTCAATTGAATATATAACGAATTTGATTTGAATAGAAAACGAATTTGAATCGAATAGAAAATGAATTTGAATCGAATAGAAAACCAATTTGAATTGAATCGAATAGAAAACCAATTTGAATTGAATCGAATAGAAAACCAATTAGAATTGAATCGAATAGAAAACCAATTTGATTTGAATAGAAAACGAATTCGAATTGAATTGAAAACGAATTGAAATGAATTCAAATTGAATTCAATTTGAATTGAATAGAAATGAATTTTGAAACGAATTTATAAGAAAAAATTTAATTTTTATTTGAATTGAAATGGAAGTTGAAATGTTTTTGAAACGAATTCAAAACCATTTATAAAATTCGTTTTAAATAGAAATCGACGAAATATATATTATATATATAATATAATGGCCTGAATAGAACGCGCCGCGCCGCGGCAGTTCGTGAATTTCGACCA
The DNA here is from genome assembly GCA_030737875.1 of Allium sativum. NCBI lineage: Eukaryota > Viridiplantae > Streptophyta > Magnoliopsida > Asparagales > Amaryllidaceae > Allium > Allium sativum. The sequence continues at coordinate 747,729,508 of CM060920.1, read as the reverse complement.
TTTATTTCAAACGGACATTACGGGAGATCCGACCGTCGGATTCTCCTAAAACCGGAACCGTTGGGTTCGTATCGAAAAGAGCTTTCTAACGAATATTAGAAATTTGAAATCTAACGGTTGGATTTGGAGATACGTCCAAATCAAATTTGAAAAAGGTCGTTGTAAGTGCAGTTCGATGGCCATTGTTGGAAATTGATTGTACGGGCCTTGATAAAATTATTAAAAATATCAATAATTTGTTTAAAATCATAAGAAATGATTTTGGAAAAATTGGGATGAAAAACTCCATATTTGAAAAGGTAAAAATGGATTTTTATCGAAATGAACTAGTTTTGAACTAAATTTAAAGCCCAATTATTTTTAAATAAATAAATTAGATTTAAAAAGGGGTTTTAAATAATCGGAATGTCTAATATATTTGATTGGATTTGAAATGGGTTTATCGTGAACTGTGTTTTTAATGACACTAGTTCTTTAACCCGATGATAAATAGAATGTGATTTGGGTTTGTCGTGAACTGTGTTTTAAATAACACCTTGTTCTTTAACCCAGTAAAAGGAGTTTTAATGAATCTGCAATTAGATTGAAATGTGAATTCATAATCTAAATTATCGAATTTAGAAAATGAGCGAGAATGGATTATCACCAGTTTTTGCTTCAAAGCGATAGTTAAATCTTTAATTAGATTTGAACGTGAAATGGTAATTAATTTTACCAACAACACTGTGGTGTTAGATATGGAGTATTACCAGTTTTGCTTCATGGGATGAATAGGTTGGGATTGGGAAATAAAATAAATAATTACTTCGTTACGGTTCGCTAATCTCGACTAGTTTAGAAAACCATAATTTGGTTTGAAAGGACATCCAAAGGAAGATTAAAGGATAAATTTTAAAGAATTTATCTTGGATAAAATTAATGGGAACCTTTCCCTAAAACTGTGATTTTATGAATAAAAGAATATTCTGAATTGGAATGAGGCGTATGTTGTGTTTGTGTAACATTTGTTTTTAATATACACGGGTTGTTCGGAAAGTCCGGGTTTATACCCATTCTGAATAACCGATTCGACGATAAATCGAAGATGAAGACGGTGGTTGAAGACCGGAAGTCTTCACATCGTTTGGATAACTACTGACGATCCTGATTGGGCAGTACACCCAAGAGGATGGAAATAGTTGGTGGTCGTCCAGACGTACCTGGAGATGAATGGATATGCAAGGAAAGTGCCTCCGGTTTCGTTCAGACCCAGAACGGACTTGTAAATGGATTATGTGTCTGACATTGGATTTTATTCTGTGTTGATTGATTTCTATTAAATATACATCTGTTTGGCGGCGGATAATTTATTCTTTTGCTTAACGCCTTTCTTTGAGACGTACGAGCTCAGAGGTTGTATATCGATGGACATCAGTCGCATGGCATGAATTGCCTGTGTGGCACGCTAATATGCAATGATCAAGGCTTTTGTTGAAAAGCAGAGTCTTGTGGTTGATGATCAAAGCACGGCCTACGTGGCGTAGCTTTGTGTATAGCGTGAATTCGCGAGCCTCACACTTCGGTATGAGTTAAAAACGGGATACGGACCGCTGGGAGAGCACGACGTTTCTTTCTAGCTATGGTGGTGTCAGTGACTTACCAGCCCTGACATATATATACTTTTCACCTTTGTGGTTGTTGGAATGAGGCGCCTCGATTATAGGTCTGTAAGGACCGGGAAACGTGTGTTCAGGCATAATTAATCCTCTAACGTAAGTGAGGACCGGCCCAGCCGCATCCAGGGGTTGCCCAGAGTGCGTAACCCTGGGACATTTGCTAGAGTGTCTCGAACGCGGAGAGGAGCTTGCCCCTTGACTTGACTCATGACGGAATCCAATTTCCAATATGTGTAATTCGTCTTTAATTGTAGAACTAGTATGGCGACATAGTAGATGGTAGCTATGCCGCCTATGATTTATATTTATGATTGAAAATGTTTTGACACTATACACTTATTATAGTATCAAATGATTTGTTTTAAACGTATCAAGCATGCTTTGGCTGTTATAAGGGAAAACCCTATCCCCCGGCTTGCGTTGCATTGTGTGATAGGACCTGGGTCTTATAACAGCTTCATTTTTCTTTATTTAGCATTGCGCTGTTGTTTTATGCACTGGTATTCTTGGGAGGAAACCCGTTCCGTGTTATACGGCGTGGTCCCTTGATTTACTTAACTTTGAAAATAAAGATTAATAACCGTTTTAGTTCTCACACCAGTCACATGACTGACCTGGAGTTTATTGTTTTAACCTAAACTCTGGGTGCCCCTATTTTCCGCACGGGCAGCTAGTAGTTTTGGTTTTGCAGATTTATATTCACAGGATCCTGGTTTACAGCTGGAATGATATCCGGAAAGCTCTGTATCCGTATATCACCTTCAGTTGTGCTTTGTATTATTTTCCGCTACTATGTAATTTATTGTAATCTCTGATATTTATCGAATGTAATTTATTCAATTATACTCTGTATATTCTTGTATCTGATGGAATTGTTGTAATAACAATGAAATGTTCTTCTGTTTGTGTCCTGATTTGTCTTGTCCTCACAGTAATTCGTTCTTTCTCATCTCTTCGGAGATCGGGGAAGTTCGGGTTGCTACACTGCATCATTAACCGAATTAAAGAAAAAGAACCAGGTCTTCGCATGGGATTCGATGTACGAGCAGTCTTTCAAAATTTTGAAAGAGAGACCGACGAGTCTTTTATATTGACTATTCCTGGTGGGAATGAAGAGATGGTGGTATACACCAATGCATGCGGAACTGGACTTAGAGCGGTGCTAATGCAGAAAGATAAGGTTGTGGCTTATGCGAGTCGACAACTGAAGCTGCACGAAAAGAATTACCTGGCCCACAATTTGGCATTAGCGGTGATAGTATTTTCTCTGAAGATCAGGAGACATTATTTATTAGGATCAAGGTACGAGTTGTTTATGGATTATGTCAGTGAAATATCTTTTTTCCTAAAAGGATTTGAATCTTCGGCAGCAACGATGGTTAGAGTTTTTGGGATTGTATGATTTTGGAATAGTTTATACTCCAAGGAAAGATAATGCATTGGCAAATGCATAAAGTAGAAGACATGCTAGCTTGGGAGCCAGGTTTTCGAAAAGGAAATATTTCGAAATTTGGCAAGATTTGATTTTAGACCTCATTGTGGGTTAGAGCCCGAGATGTTAGCGAGTTTATCAATTAGACCAACTCTCATCGATAGGATTGGTGAAAGCCAAAAGCAAGACTATAGAATTATGAAAAACATAAGGAGATTAGAGATGAGAGTGGAATCTGAAAAGATAAAGGATTTCGAAGTCGATCGAGATGGTTGGCTCCACAAGAATGGATGACTAGATGTTCCTGATTTGGATGGATTAAAGATGAAGTTTTGAGGAAATGCCATCACTCTAGATTAACAATTCATCCAGGTGGTAATAAGATTATTGAGAAATGAAGCGAGTTTACTACTGGGAAGACATGAAAAGGGATGTCGGAAAACTTATTTTGAAGTCTATGAACTGTCTGCTGGTTAAAGCCGAACAGAAAAGGCCGAGTTAATTGTTATAGCTATTGGATGTTCCTATATGGAAGTGGAGACAAGTATCGATGGATTTTATCGATGGATTACCTAGAGCATGAGAAGGAAATGATAGTATTATGGTCATCATGGATAACTTCACCAAAAGTGTAAGGTTTATCCCTGACAGATTGACTAGGACGACATCGAAGTTGGTTGAGTTATACATTAAGTGGATTGTCCAATTCCATGGGATTCCGAAGAGTATTGTTAGTGATCATGATCCATTGTTTAGCAGTGGATTTTGGAAGAGTTTACAGGAGACTTTAGGAACCAAGCTATGCAAGAGTACAACTTATCATCCCCAATCAGATGTTCAAACTGAACGAGTTAATCGAGTATTGGAAGACCTTCGAAGGGCTTGTGTGTGGGATTTTAGGGGATCATGCGAGGATCATCTACATTTAGCTGAGTTTGCTTATAATAATAGTTACCAGTCGAGTATTGGAATGGTATTGTACAAGGCATTGTACGGTAGACCGTGTAATCCTCCATCATGTTGGTTAGAAGCTGGCGATAAATTGGTACTTGGGTCTAGGATGATAACAGAAACGACAGATAATATTAAGATTATTTGGTAATAAATGAAGGCAGCCCAAGATTGTTAAAAGAGTTTGTCAGTAAGCGACAAGAGGATTTGGAATTCTCAGTTAGAGATTTGGTATTTGTCAAGGTTTCGCCTCTATGGAATATTGTCAGTTTTGGAAGGAAAGGAAAGTTAGCGCTAAGGTTTTTGGGTCGTTTGCGATTGTCGAGCGTATTGGGAAGCTTTCCTATGGAGTGGATTTATCTGGGAAGATAGTGGGTGTGCACAATGTGTTTCATGCATCGTTTCTATGGAAGTTTGTGCATGACTCGAATATTATGGTATCTCCTAATCAAATTGGGGATTTTGAAACCGAGCCTAGAGTTTCTAGGCCTCGTAAGTTGCTTCGCATCATAGGTATTGACATGAAACAAGTTATTAGGAAGATTATTAATCTAGTTAAGGTATAATGGGGTGAGGACAATGATGATTGCACTTAGGAAACGAAGGAGTGCATGAAGTCGACCTATCTAGAACTCTTTGAGTGGTACATCCCATATATCATATCTTACTTATAGCACTGTGTCTTGCACTTCTAGAGTTTCACATGCTAGGATAGGATTTTGATTGCATGGATGGTTAGATGCTAGATTGGATGGTGGATTGGACACTCGTGGATGTAGGCATGCAGAATACCTCGTTTGCTCGTCTTTGCTTGGAATTTCAAGGGTGAAATTCCTAAAAGCGAAGGAGAATGCTATGACCCTTATTTTACGTATCATAGGATCGCAAGATAATTATATTTTATTCCTAGTAGTCGGATCTTTCTTAAATTTAAATATGTTGTGCATGCAGATGTGATACATAACCACGATTTTTTACTAAACTTAATTATGACCATTTGCCATTGTGAATATTTATTACCTATAACTTTGGATAGAGATCGAATCAGGTGCTGAAATCTGTCTCATTGGATCGGGCTAGCTATTGGTAATTCCATAAAGTGGTCACATTAAAGATTTAGCTGAGTGATTTGCAACAAATCACTGTTTTAAGTTTTAGTTTCTATTAGGAAGACTAATTAGGTTCTAATGGGCTGGTTAGTGAAGCCCATTAGGCTAATGAACTGCAGGTATAGGGTGTTTGGGGAGAGAATAAGGTTACCCTCTTCATTCAAACGTTAGGTTGGGCGCCTGTGATTTTTCGTTTAACATAATCCCTAATTTCCTCATCCTATCCATTCTAGTTCATCAATAGTAGCAACTAGAGGCTAGATCATCATCAAAGAATATTAGATTACACCAAATTGCATCGACTTTGGGGTTTTTCTATTATTCTCCAGATCTGATTTCACGTGTATTACATTGGATCTAGAAATTGACGAGTAATAGATATCTCTCACATGGAAACTACAAGTTATATGGGTAAATAAGGATCAAATTTATGATAGTATGTTAGATTCACAATAGATCTGATCATATATATTTTAACTCGGATTTAGATGTCTTAGGAAAACCTAATTTAATCACATGAACTGGCAATTCGTTAGTTTAATTATGTTCTTGCATATGCCTAGATCCAAATCATGTTCGATCACTTGTTTATGATGTATTAGTGATGTACTCATGTCTATATGATCAAGACCTGATGAATCATTGCTTGTTTTGATTGAATTGATTGCATTTCTTGAGTTGTTTGTTAGGATTTTTTCCGCAGAACTTAGAATTAAAGAACAGAGCAAATTAGAGGTTTGGATGATCGGATTCAGACGAAACTTGGTGGAGGAGTTCTGGTGGATGTCGAGAAGGCGCTCAGAAATCTTGAGCCAGAGATTAGCTATCTCCATGTACCGATACCGATCCATGTTTGTTGAACCGGTACCGATATATTGGTGCTTGTTGGATTGCATTGAAAATTGGAGCGTAGTCTTGTGACGTGACTTCAAAGCTACATGCAAATTTTCTGAAGGATTGGACTAATTGGATGGGTCGAAGGTTGATTAGTCAAGTGCATAAGATGGACCGATGGGAGTTTTCGCACGATTGGAATTCAGCTACGAAACCGAATAGACGGGAAGCATTTGAGGAGGGTTATGAGGTGGTCGAGTTACTTAGCCAAAAATGGCTACGTATAAGGATCGGTATCGATCCATGAGTTATGGACCGTATCAATCCATTAAGAAGCAATGTAGAGGGTCAAGGTTTCAGGGTCTTGATTTTGATGGCTTCTAGGGCTTTCTGATGAAGTTTGGTGATTAAAGGACTTCAAGCGATTGATGTGCAACTCAAATATATAAGATACTTCGATTGTGAACTCAAGTAGAGTGGTTGGGGCTGGATTGATGTGACACTGGTCGTGAGATGATATACGATTCAGTATAATGATAAATTGACTCAGGTAAAAGTTGATCGGGGGTGATAATGGAATTGGTTTTGAAGTCGCTCGAACCAAAGGTGTGATCGCCAAGAAGGAAGGCTTGATGGATTTGAAGTGCCCAGGAATTGTTGATTATCAAAGGTTCTAGCGGACTCAATGCAGGGACATTGTGGGAACGCCCATTAGGACCAGGTAGGTCATGTACCATGGATCTATCTCAGGTAAGAGTGATCTAGTTGTCTTATATAATTGAGGAAAACATACACATGAAGGTTGTATGGCAGTCTGACTAAAACTGGGTTTCCATTAGCCCTTTTGATCGATGAAAGCAAAGTCTATTATCGATGGATTCAAGGCTTTAGCCGGTGATATCTATGATATCGGTTGTTATGGATGCTATGGTTGATTCTAGGCTTTCTTCTCTGTTTTCTCTGGGTAGGCTATCACCGTAGGTCACCAAAGAGAAGTGGGATTGGGGGATGTACTTTCCTACTATGGATGGCATATGATAGATGACTATCTCGTGCTAATTCTTTGGTTGCTAAGACGGATTAGATGACTGAAACGTTTATACTCATATATCGTATGGAACCATTGTTGGTTATTTTATCGCTCACTAAGACTGTTGTCTGACTCAAGGTTTTATGTTTCTCACTTATTACCTTGGGCCGCTCATCAAGGTTGGTAGTGAGCAGACTAAGATAATATATAACATGTTTTGGTGCCGATGATGCTGTGTGATGGTTCTAGCTTCGACACGAGTTCAAGGTGGAATGCTCGAAGTGATGTGATGTGTTCATTGATCGGTGTAAAGAAACGAATGTGAAGACAACTTTAGGATTTAGTTAGGGTGATGCAGTGATGAGTTAATGGGAATGAGGAGGATCATGGCCTCGGATGGGCGGAGACGGCTTTGTGCGGACATGGTATATTTTTTTGATGTAGGTTTTATAAAGATGGAGGAAGGAGGAAGAACGTGGGTGTGCGGGTTTGGATCACGATTATTGTGTCGACCTCGATGTTTATTCATATGGAAATGCAAATTATTTTATAATTTTTTCTATTAATTATGAATTAGATTTCAAATGAAATTATCTAGCCCATATTGAATCTGATTCACAAGCAATTTATTGTGTTGAGTTTGTAACAACAAATGCAAGATGGTACCACAACTTATTTGTAGTTTTTTCTAAGTAGAAAATTTTGATATCCCCAAATGGATAGATTTAAAATAACGTTATCTTAAATAATAACATCCTTTAAAATTTCACACTTTAGATTATGTTGTTCATTTGGCTAAGTAAATATTTTAAAGTAAATATAAGCAGTATAGATCATAATGGATATTTATTATGCAGAATAAAACTCCATTATGTAATTGCTAAGTAACATTCTAAAATTCCATACTTAGTTTATATCAATATAATTTGATCTAGACTGAATAGTTAATTGACTATTGATGGTTGACTTTTATGTGTTAGAAACTTTGTATCTTGGCAATATTGTGTGTGATGTTAACATGTGAACCCATTTGGATTTGGAAAATGTTATAGCTTATTTACGTACGATTATGATCACTAAGCCTCAAATTTGAAACTATTTTTCAGTTGTTTAAATTTCTAAATGGAATTGATTTAATAGCTAAATATTCCATTTATTAATATTTAAAAAGTTCTTATTGAAGATGTGAAGAATTACTTTAGAATTAACTAAAATATTTTAAGATAATTCAATTATTTTAGATTAATTAAATGTTAAGTCATTAATTATTCAATAATGATGGAATGAAACTTAAGAATTTGTTTATTAATGCTACTTTGATTTACTAATTACTTAGTAATAATGTTTAGGTATAATTTATACTTAAGTTTTAATTAGAAGTTAGTTATAATTATTACAATTAATTAAATCTTAATTATTGTTTTAATGACTTATTCAAGGATAAATTATTATTATTCAATTATTTGACTAAGGTGTAAGATCATTTATTTATTTACAAATCATTTTAAATCACTTTTTAATTATTAATAAAGGTTTATAATTATATTTAATTACTTAAGTTTTAAATTATCTATTTATGAATTAATTAATTACTTATTTAAAGGTTTAATAATTAATTAATTCAAGGGTTCCTAATTGTTTAATTATTATTTTGTTAGTAATTGTTTGAGATTAGTATTATCTTATTTTAAAGGTGCTCAAGTTGGCTTCATCTCTCTAAATGATTATTCTAAGTTAATTACTTTATTAATTAATGTTATTTTGAGTTAAATAATTATTTTAACTAAGGCATTTAAATTAATTACTTGCTCGAATAACAAGGATTAGTCTTGTTAATTACCTTTTAAATGTGATTTAAAAGTAAATCAATTTACTCAACAATGAGTTATAGATCTAAATGAATCATTTCACTAAATGTATTAAAGAGAAGTAATTTTGATATAGTTAATTAATTTATTAGCCAACACGGTTTAAGTTAATTCAGTTACCTTAAGAATATGTTTTAATTTAGTATTTGATTTTAAGAATGGATTTAAAGCTAATAAGTAAATTTTGACAATGTGAGTTTAAAGGAATGATGAGAATTATAACTTAATTTAGAATAATTTTCATATGGAATTTGGTTAACTTAATTTAGATATTAATAATTCAGATACTAAATTTATATTATTCCAAAGACGTTGGTAGGGTCAAGTCAAGGTTTAAGAGGTAAATAAATACCCCCAACTTGAATGGTTTCATCCTTATCCGAAGAATAATATAAGTTTGAGATCGAGAGTCATATTGGAATTTAAATCAATATTTTTATTAAATTATTTGATACTTAAAAGACAATGTCTTAGAAGTAAAATAAAGTAATTTTCCCATTAAAGGTGAAATAGAAATGAGAAACCCTCCTAATTGCTTTGGAGTACATACTTACATTGGATGCTTAGGTATCTGAATGTTTTCGGGATAATGTATTTGAAATTCAAGTTATAAGAAATTAATTACTGAGGCTTAGTGGTTTCTATGGAAAATAAACCTTTGTTTTTATTGCCTTGTTGTCTGATAGTTAACTAACCAAATACCAAATACGGACCAAAATCTTAATTTGGAAATATCTAAGAGAAATGCATGAGTTATGAGATCAAGGACAGCTTAAAGATGATGGTTTGAAGGCATGGTCCTTTAAAAGGGAAAGGATTATTTCTTGATGTCTCTAGTTATCTATCAAGATTATACTTATAGTAGTAGTCACTATGTTTTTGGATCTGCATGACTCCTTATTACTAACCCTAAGGATTATTCTTGACAGAATATAATAAAAGAGTACCTCCAGTTTGCCATGTTCCTAACAACCTGTGTAATAAACCGGATTCTTAATTACCCGGGTTAGGCAGATTATAACATAGTGTGATTTTAAAACCAAGAAGAATAAAATACAAGTTCAAGAGCCTAACTTATATAACAAATTAAGATGAGAAAATAAAGAATTTGTGATTTAAAAAATTGTGCATATTGGAATAAATTAAATCCATTTGAAGTAATAAGAAAAAAATCCAATCCATGTATGTTTATAATATTTTGATGGTTCAAATGAATATTGAAAATATATTTTCAATATGAAGTGTTAAGTTATTCAAATGAGATCATTAAATATGGGTTTTGGAAATTAATTCGAAGGAAAAATTGATCTAAATAATTATTTAATCATTTAAAATGGTTGAATAGGGAATTTTGTGGAAAAACGTGTTGAGTTGAAGTAAGATTGAGGTAAACAAGTTTAATGATGTGTTTGGGTGAATTTTGAGGCATAAATGAGTTTTGTAACCAGAACAGCAATTATGTGTTAATGTAGATATTTGGGAATAAATTGAGTTTAAATATAAATACTCAATATATCGATAAATAAAGTTGGAAAACGATGAAATAAAGTTTTTGAAACTGTACAATGTGTAAAATTATCAATAAGTATTTAGACAATTCCTAAGGGTTTGTTGTATTAGACCATAATGATCGATTAAACATTGAGTTATTGAAAACTTGTATTTTGAATAATACTTGTGTACAAATTAGCAATAAAACATATAAATATCATTTAAAAATTATTTTATACATTTTATAATAAACATGTATGTTAGGAAATTTATTTATCTTAAAATAATGTGCTTTGAGAATTTTATACATTAAGAATGTTCATTTATTTAAAATAAATGTTAAATGCATACTTTAGCATAAAATAGTAGATTTAATTGTAGATAAGTCAAAATAATAATTAAAGCTGTTTAAAATGTGTTAAAAGCATATTTTACTATTTTTTTTTAGTAAAATGGCCTAGTACAAATTTTGCAAGTATCAAAGTTAAAATGTGTAATTAGCCAGGATATAGCCTAAAACTTGTGTTAATTAGAATAATTGATTAACAGAAGCACTAAGAGGCAAATAATCACCTCAATTTTGATAATTAAAGTCCACTAAAAGGTGATTAGGCAAGGAAACCTCTCGAGCAGTGTTTTGTACATATCATTCTCTATAATTTCACTTCCTCCTTCCTTTTTACGGAAAGAAGCTACGACCATGTCTTACAACTTAAATCTCTAAGGTCTCTAAACTCGAGTCTAAGTGAAATTAAAGCTTAAATTTAGTGTTAATCACTGGTGATGATAGTGGAAAAGTGGCTTAAATTATCTGTGGTCCAAATTCAGGCTAATCTATGTCAATTTTCACTGCTAAACATGGTGAGGAGCCCTCTCATACTTAAATTCGATGAGTTTATTCTTATTTGTATTGAAATGTGTTTACTTTATATTGAAGTTGTCCTAGGACAACAAAACTGGGGTTGAATCCATGCTTGGAGCTACACAACATCTTCGTTTCTCAATGAAATGTTGAAACTCTTTTTCCTATGTGTTGTCAAGTAATTCTAGTTTGTTCACACCAAATTTTAGCTCATTTGGAAGTCATATAATTGCCTGAAATTAACCTGAAAGATGAGCTATGGTTGTGTTTCTGATTTGGGAAAATTTGCATGTCAAAGTCGACTTAAGATGAAGCTAGGTCAACCTCCAGGTCGACTTGGGAACTTGTAAAGTCGACCTAAAGTGGCAAAAGGCCTATGTTGATTACTTGATGAATTCTATTGGATTTTGTGTTCATTTCTAGTGATACTTGCCTTGTGATTTTCCGTATACACGCACACGTGTTTTAGTTGATTTTAAAACGTTTTCATCACAAATATAGTTTATGAAAGGATCATTTTATAACTCGAATTTTGTAAATATTTAAATTATTTTATGTATGAAAGAATTTCAAAAGCTTATCAAATTTTCCTATATTTTTCTGAAATTAATTTTTATTATTAAACATTATAAGGAATGTTTTCATATGAAACCACACATTTTTACACCATTCGAGAAGACGTGGTTGTGATCAAACGATATCGTAAACCTGATGGTATGGGGCGCGAAAGCATACAAGACCGGTTAATTATAGACTTGTCTAGTTAAAGTTGTTGTTCCTTGTGCATTCTTATGTATTCATGCGTTTTCTAATGTGGAATCGGCTAGTGAGTAGTAAACCAATAGTGAGAACATGTAGTATAGGAATCATAATTACCACTATTCAGGTTATTGACTGAGATTTTGTGACACATTCATGTTGTTCAGCCAGTACTAGACCTTCGGGTCACCCCTGTATGATTCTCGTTTCAGATAAATCATGTTGTATAATGTCCGTTGGGTAAATCATGTTGCAACTCGACCTTTGGGTCAACCATGTTGTACTGGGTACCACTCATGTTATTATTGGTATTGGCTATGGCTTCGAGCCATAATGTTGTGAGCACGTGTAAGCATAACTTTGGCTTGCCAATCATGTTATTGGATCCAAAATCATGCTGTTTTTGGGATTTTGTGTTGGTTGATGATTTCACCATTTTAAGATGACTATTATATATATAGTTTTGAGTTATTCAATGTTTTCCATGTGTATTTGGTGATTTTATTTCTATGGTTTTGAACTCTTAACAAATTTCCCATGTTTATGTGATTCTTGTGGTTTTGTGTTTTTCCGCATTGTGTATTTGTCTAATACTCCTAGTGTCACTTTTGTGGAAAGAAATATTTGTGTCAAGTGAATCTGTCATTCATTGTGTTCTTCCTTAGTGTAGTCTTGTGCACCACCTCCTATAACGTGTGGAAATCCTATATTATATTATTCCTTTACAACTCAAAGAAATATTTACCTTTGTGAATATCATCTTCATTTAATCATATACTGATAATCATTTTCAAGTTAGACTAACCAGTATATTCATTACTCAAGTCAAACCTAGTTGTTTCAGGTCATTGCATGTTGTTGATTTTGTGGTTAGCTGATCTGTGTTGGACTATCTTTCTTGTAGCAATCACCTTAGTTGTTTCAGCTCTATTTATAGGGTTTACTGGATGTCCTCAGCCGTCCAAATTTAAAATCAAATCTGGGCCAACCATGTCACTGAACCAAACAGAATGCGCCATGCTAGCCTTTGGTTTAAAATAAACCAACAAAATAAAGCTATAACAGCCAAAAATAATACTCGAATGAAATAAACTTCTTGCGCACCATGTCACGCATCTACAGGCATGATGGGTCGATCCAGACCACCTTAGGTTAAAACGGGGTCGACCTAAGGACCCTTGGCTAGACACTAGGTTACCCATGTGGGAAAGGGTCATCCCACTCGGCCTTTTTATATATAAACATATATTCTAATTTTCTAGTTAAACTTCTTCAATTCATAACTTACTCGTTCTGACCCCAATTTCAGCAAACCAAGTGCCCATTTTAATCAGAAAATTACAGTGGACAAAACAGTGTTAGTCCCGTTGTCTAATTCTTAAGTTTATTCTTATTAATGATTACCCTTTTCCATTTAATTATGTTTATTAAAATTTTGGGTGTTACCGATCTTGCCTTAAGCATCCTTCATAAGTCTTCCCATGTGATTCCTCCCTTTTGTGTCCTTAGTCCTTAACCATAACTCCAAGCCACTAGTGTAAAGCATTGTCTTGCAGCTGTCTTGAAGCCAACCTCCTCTTCTGTTCATCTTTCAAGCCCAAGTATCCTAAGATTCTTTCACAACGTAGCATCAACAATAGCATCTTCCATCCCAAGGAATGGTTTTCCTCCCAAGCTAGTATAATCTCTACTCAATTCGTAAATTAGTTTCAAACTTGCGCTCCGGGATTAATTCCTTCGGGACTAACAACGACTCCATCTTGCAAATTTTGAACAAAAGCTTTTAACAAATTCCCATATCCATTGGTGGAGTAGTGGCACCTTGGTTTTCATTTTCCCTTCGACCCCGACCTCTGCAATTATCAGGTTGATTATTATCATTAGTCGCGGTGCTTCTGCCACTAATATTCATACTTGCACTCCTTCTCTCCACATATCACTTCCTTTAAGTATAAGAAATTTAGTTAGATACCGAAGGGTGACCATGGGACACATACTTACGTATATATAACAAACACAAATACGTCATAGTTTTGCTATCCCAATTTCTTAGCACATTCCAATGATCTTTGGGTTTTAATTAGAAAATCCTTTTGAAAATAGGTTATTTAAGTTTATATGAACCTATGCTCTGATACCAAATTGTAACCTCTCATTCTCCATGGCCGAAAGCTAAACGCTACAAATACTGCAATCATCTCTAGTTTTAACTTTTCGAGATAAAATCGAGTGTTAATCAACCATAACATCAGATAACATGGAATTATGAAAAGTTTCACAAAACATTCATTCCTTTAAATAATTCATTCATACAACCCTTCGCACAACCCGTTCAAAGAAAAAAAAAATCACAAAATATACTCCGAGAGCTATATGTGATGATGCCACCTCAAGTGATTAGAGTATACATAGTAGTGGTCGCAAACTTGTTGATACATACATCCAAAAGATAAAATATAAATCCAATATAGCTACAGCATTCTGGTCGCCTCTGGAAGCTTATTTGTAAAAGATACCTTAAAGATCTTTACCCTCAGCCAATCAAATTGAGTAACCAAGAGTTTTAAGATGAAAAAAATAAGCTAAGTGTCAGTCAAAAAGACTGGTATGAATAATAATTTAACTACCCGACACCATCGATATCTAACGTGGCCACACCTCTTAGTGGATCGGGTTTCCTTCTCTTTAGAACCATACTATGAAACTGTACTAATCCTGTATTCCTATATGTTATCAGTTAGATCACTTATTAAAACAATATACACAACATGAATAACAACAAAAACATCAACATTTATCATGCAGCACACAATGGATTCCCTTTCCCCATTATACTCCTTTTTTTACTTCTTCAAAGAGCTTCTTTGGTAGGAAATGAAGCCGAAACATCATATGATAATAGATCCCCATACTATGCTTTGTGGTATTGTATTCCACTTGCACGGAACCAACATCCCCTCAGGTTCTCCCAATGCTTTGCAGAGTAATTCCCTGTTAACACGAAATTGAAGGCTCATATCTAAATCCTAAATATTGTGCAAGGCATTGGACTTGGATA
This sequence comes from Allium sativum, assembly GCA_030737875.1. NCBI lineage: Eukaryota > Viridiplantae > Streptophyta > Magnoliopsida > Asparagales > Amaryllidaceae > Allium > Allium sativum. The sequence continues at coordinate 747,714,459 of CM060920.1, read as the reverse complement.
TCATTATTTATATTATATGTTAACTAGTGTATTCCAATTTCCGCACATTGAACCCTCCCTATGTTCCCCCGCACAAATGAAATGTCCAAACAACGGCAAGTACAAAACACATAAGTAATTCAAGGGTTTCCAGTCAAAATCCAAATTACACCACAATGAATATAACACATGTGTCCTCTATATTCTCCTTTGACTCTCGCAATGATGTCAAAGTCCATATTCAAGCTATTCTGAAAGGGGCAACCCATCTAGCTTCGCTTCTTAACAACAATCAATGTTTTAGCATTTTTCAATGATGGCAAATTAGCAAGATATAAAGGAGAAGGAGAAGACTTTATACCCTTTTTACGAAACTTTTAGGTAGAAGTTTCTTTGTCATCATCATCGATGCCGACGACCAAAGAGGAAGAGCCTTAAAGCAATTGGTTTTTTTTAGAAAAGTTCCATGGCAGCCACTTCAGTGCCTAATGAAGTAGTTTATGAAAAACGATTTTGCAAAGGCATATCTGCATAGGCAACTACTTCAGTGGTTTCAAAAGGTTTCGGAAGCATAGGCTTTGGTAAGAAGCCCCTTCCTATTCCACAAAAAGACTCAAGGGCATAAAGCCCCTTATCCTTTCGGGGTCACTATTTAAAATCTTTTTTGTATGAAATAGTTCTTCTATAGAAAACAACACCTTTGGCATAGCCGAAAGAGTCAAGGAAAAAGCCTCTTATAGAGCGACTATCTTTCTAAATAAAAATATTTATAAGTATCAGGACAAAATCTCGAAACCAAATGTAATAGGTGGAATACCTCAAATATCATACTTGTAGTATTTCAAGCATTTAGCGCTACCGAAGGGTTCTATTTGTTGTTGGAAGTGCTTTCGGAACTGAAAATGGCACTGAAAGTACTTTTAAAAAAAAACTGATTTATTTCATTATAAAGCATATCTTTTCACCATCTCTATTATATTTGTGGAAATTCAATTGGTTAAAAAAAGTATTATGATCAAAGAAGTATTATGATCAAAGCATGGACAATTTTCTGGTACTTTGTACTATACAAAAATACAAAATACATGGAATATTATCATGCACGTTAATATTTGAATTATAATCTTCTCTAAAGCATGCATCCTTTGTAAATTCATAACAAATTCGTACAACCATAACAATTCATGGAATCTAAAATCCATCTCCATAATCATTCAACACACATCATACAATGTTTTATATTATATGGAGATTTCTGTCCAAGGGTTTAAACCTATAACTTACAATGTATAATAACAACTTATGAAACTAACTTATATCACAAAACTAAGCATTAGTATTTCAAAACAAGCATAAAACATAAGAGTAATATGAAATCAACATAGATACTCAACAAAGTATTTGAATATACCAAGATAACTGAAACCATAGGGGTAAAGCATGTTATTCACCTTGGTGGATAGAGGTGATGAGATTTTTCGATGCAATGTCATGCTCTAGGTTTTTCTAGGTTTTTCTTTCTACTTCTCCGAGCTTTAATAGCCATCCTTTCTTTGATTTTCTTTTAGGTTTTAAAATGAATATTATGAATGAAATGTTAGAGAGTATGAGAGAGAGTGTGTGTGTGTGTGTATATATATATATATATATATATATATGGCCGAAACTCCCAACTTTGCCTTCCTCGTATCTCCTTTTCTTATGCACATTTTATTCACCTTATTTGTTTCAAAGGTCAATCTTCTAATTGATTTATTAAACACAAATTTCGTTCCCTCTTTAATCACATTATTCCTATTTAATACTTTGACTAAATTCTTGAATAATTTTTTACAAAAATTAGGGATGTTACAAATGTTTTGTCATAGATAAAGGAAGGCTCATACTCCAGAGCATGTTGTCTTTCCTCGATGGAAGAAAAAATTAAGTAATACATATTGTCGATAAAAACATTAGAAGATTAATCTTAAGCTTCCATAGACGATGACAAAGTGATCTGTCATCTTGGATCTATTACAGAGGATCTGGGTAAAACCAAATAAAGAACTAGTAAACAACATCATCCTTTAAAATCAGAGGTAGGTTATGTAATACTCCATTAACCACTCCTAAATCGAAGCTAATATTGGGATAATTTGTAGAAATTGATTGGAGGGTGGTAAAATGACAAGACAATTGCAATGCCTTTAAGTCTATCCTAGTGTACAAAGGACTCGACAAAAAATAGGACAAACCAATAAAGCCGGATGTTGAAAACTACGATGTCCATTATATGTACATTTGGTCGAGCTCTTAACTTCCATGTTCCTAGCTTGATTTAATCAATTCCTCCTAACTTAGAAATTTCAACCTGCCCATGCAAACAATCTCAAAGAAAGTAACAGGACAATCTTTCTCACAAAAAACAACATAGGGGGTTTGGATTGATTGATTATGTGTTAGCCAAAGACACAAGCACACAAAAGGAGATAGAGGCAAGACAACCAACGGGACGGCGAGTGAAGTCATCGAATGTGCTAAGCAATGGATGAGGCGGAAAAAAACATATGGAAGGTTTATAGGGTTCATGGGAAACACGTCTAGATAGAAGCGAATTGGCTAGGGCATTAAAGGATCAGGGGGAGTGAAACTACGATCCTAATGAGGCTAAAGGAGAAATAATAAGAAAAGAGGATGGGATAAAAATTCAATTGGAAATTTAAATCAATATAATATAATATGTATCATTTATGAAATTATATGAATAGTTTACATATATATTCACACATTAATATATTTATAGTGTGGTGCTAAGGGCACCCCAATTTACTTTTTCTATTACCACAACTAAAAAATACCACAAGAATTAACCTCCCACTCTTCCTAATACCTCACATTAAAAAATAGGGGCTACCATGGTTTATACATATTTATCCCTCTCAGCTTTAATCCATCCGTTCTTTCTTTTTCGAAAACCCAAAACTGCCATGATTTTTGTTTTCGACATGTTCATTCATATTTTTCTTCACCGAATTCTACACAACTACGATGATGAGTGAGTGCAAATAAAAAAGTTGTGAATAAAGATCGAATTTAGAAAAATGAAAGAAGTAGTGAAGATGAATTTTGAACCAGTGCAAAGCAGCAGCGGTAAAGAAACAAACAAATTAGGATTTTACAGTAGGATTGAATCCGTGATTATTTCGATAATCAATGATTGAGTGAGAGATTAGAAAGAGATCAATGTGGTATTAGGAAGCATAGAAAATTTAATGTCTTTTATTTTTTTTAGTTGTGGTAATAGGAAGAGTAAATTGGGGTGCCCTTAGCACCACACTATTTATATATGCACATACGCACACACGCATGCACACGTACACGCGCGCACACACACATACACATATTTATATATTAACATAAAATAATAAGTTTTGTATTGTAAATAATTTTTATTATATTAGAATTAAGAAAATAAACATTGGTATTATTCATATAAACAATTTGCTTGTGAAAACTATGTTTAATTATAAAAATTTCACCTAACTAAGCATACAGCAATAGTAAAACATATGAGTTTAGGTATACACTGTGTACAAGTATTGGGCATAATATTATATCTATAATTTATAAATAATACCTATGAATGATGTATTTTAATATGCGTTGAAACAATGATTTCCCTTCTTTAGATATCTCCAAATTCGTCAGGTTGGTAGTTAGGAATGGTCGAACTTTACCGCTACCAAATAGATTTAGACTTAACCTGAACTGATTTGAGATTTCGGAGAGTAGTTTGGAGCTTTGTTTTCGGTGAGAAGGAAGACGAAGAATGGAGGCAAAAAGGAGGGTTGGGGAATAGGTTTATAAATTCATATTCATAATGGCATAAGTGAGAAAAACAAATAGATCTGAGTTATCCATTTCACTTAATCTTAACCAATTAACTCAAAGCCCGCTACCTATAACAACTCCAAATCATCAGCAAAATCAAAATTTTTAGCTTTAGTGATGGGCCTTATACTAGCTTAAGCTCAAGCCAAAATACTATGCAAGTAAATCTAATTAATCGATTGTCGATATTGTATGACAATTGTATACGCATAACTACTATGAATATTTATAACAGTATCCATTTCTCAAATCACATCCTGATTTATGGCTAAAATCTCATAAATATTAATTATTCTATAACAATTACAAACTAATTGAATTATCTGGTCTTACAAGAATTCATCATTTTGATTGTCAAAATATTGAGTTCAAATTTGATAAAGAAATAACACTGAACTATTCAAATGTTAACGTTCTCACGTTATATAGCAGGTGGTGTAAGATTATGGTTAAAATTATCGCTCGCTCACTTTAGGTAAAATCTCATTTTAATTTAACAACTGTTACCCATTAGTGACAGTTATATGCATTGATTATCTTCATCAAATCTATATCACTTAGGACTTATGAAATTTGTTAATAGTCAGAATTCTGATATCATGTGTATTCAACTCTATAATCCAAACACATAGTTTTTAGTTCGATGATAACTAGGAATGGCAATGGGGCGGGTTAGGGCAGGTTTTTCGTGCCCCAGACCCGACCCGGACTTTTTAAACCCCGCCCCAGACCCGCCCCGTAGACCCGGTGCGGGTCTGGAATTTCGCCCCGTACCCGAAACCCGTACGGGTCAGGGTAGACCCGACCCGCCCCACGACCCGGTGATATTATGTTCTAGTATACATAAATTTATATATTTATATTTTTTTATCACTAAATGATAAATTATATTCATATTATAACGTGTTCACAATGACAAGAGAATATTATAAAATGAGTTGTAAGATAATTGTTCAAAATGTATGCATTTGTTATTGTATGATTATCATTGATGCAACTTAATACAATGAAAATTTTATAGTTTGTCAACTGAAAGAATATAATATTCAAGTTATAACCATGTAAATCTAAGAAGATTAACAAGTAATAATTATAGTTATAAAGAGTTCGAATGATGTTTCGATCATGCGGGTCGGGTTGGGGCGGGTTAGCCATGCCCCAGACCCGACCCTAGACCCGGACCTCCAAAAGCGGGTCGCGGGTCTACCCGCCCCGAAGACCATATGGAGCGGGTCTAAATGGGTCAAAACAGGGGCGGGTCAAGCGGGTTTGGACCCTAGACCCGCCCCATTGTCATCCCTAATGATAACAATTATTATTAACTAAAAACTCTAATTAGCGCCTTTAACTTCGAGTTGACTGAGATACTAATCCCATGCAACTGAGGAGACAAATCCTCTAATGAATTGTGTTCCAAATCTTCCACTCGACCCCACTATAGTTACTTGATGGAGACTATGTAATGATTTAGATATAATCAAAGAAAAAAAAAATTCATATTGAAGGTCCATGACATTCTCAAGTAGAGAAAACCATGTAATTTAGTTAACCAATGAAAAAATTATCAAGCAACTCATTCTTTAACCAACCCTAATTTTATCACTTTAATTTTGAAAATCTATTTAATTTTTAATATTTAGTTAGCAATTTTAAGTGATAAATAATTAATTTATTTTTATTATATAGTGATAATAAGCAATTTATAATGGTTTTATAAATATATATATTCTAGTTTTATAAAGATATAGAAACTCTATCGCACATCGGTAGATTGATGTTGTATTTTTACAATTGGATTTTAATGTTATCTAATATGGTCTTATGATTAAAATATATCTGTTACACGTATATAAAGGATAAGAAACTTGTTTCCAAAATTATTTTAAATATGTGCATAGTATAACAAAATGTAAAAGTATGGTAGTAATTCGGATTACTGATTCACAACGGCTAGTCGGAAAAAAGTTGTATTTGAAAATTGAAACATTGAAATTTAAAATGACATAAATATGCGCTTCAGACATACACATATTTACACACAATGTGCATAACAATTCATTTTCATAAGAAGAAAAATGAAGTTTACTTTCTTCTAAATATCTTTAATACAAAATCTGACTATGTCAAAAAGCACATCAAGTATGAATATTTACTTCAATGTCTTCTCAAATGTACGCAAAAAACATTGCATTATGTATAGATAAGGAGGACTTCGTTTTTACACTTTTTAGCAGATTTGTTTAAGTAACAAAATTATTTCTAAATGTACTAAAGACACGTTAAGCTAATTACTGCATCTCATCTCCATATTTTAAGGATAATTAGAAGTCAAGTTTAAATATAGGAAAATGGGAAGGTAAGAGCAGTAGGGCAGCCAAACCTATGAAAGAGTACATGGAGTGGTATTACTATGGTCACTCGCTCAAAAGCGAGTGGCCATTACATTCGTGGATCCTACTAGAGAGAAGTTAGTGGGGTCTGCCTTAATTTAAAAAAAAAATTAGTAGGCCCCCCTGAATTCCATTGGAGGCAGGGCCGCGTTTGAAATAGTCACTCGCTCAAAGCGAGCGACCGTAGGATTCCTCTTTGCCTATTTGCAATGCTCAAGCAGTAAGGAAGTAATGCCATAAATGCACAAGCATACCGGTTACACCATGATCCTTTTTTCTCTAGAAATATTGCTTTATTAGAAGATGGACTTCCATCAAAAGAAAGAGTATTCATGATCTGGGTCAGCAATTCCATATCAATTAGAAGTTTGGAACTACTTCGACGAGCTTCACAAGTTAACGAAAGCATGAAAATTATTCATAACGGTTGGCTTCGACTCTCGATAAACCTTTTGTCTCAACTCTAGAACATTTAGTTTTGAAGCCTCAAAGCTCCTCCACTACGTGAATCACAGCCATACTACAATTGCTTTAGAGATCACTCGAGCACTTCGAGCCTCAAAGCCTCTTCAACATATGGACCATAACAATACTAAGTCTGTTTCGCACTCAAAGATCATACGAAGCAGTATTGAAGTCATACTCCATCAAAGAAAGCAAGTATACTCTCCCTAAAAAAGATGTAGCTATTTTAAAAGGTTCTAAACAACTATTCACTCCATAAGAATGACATCATATCAAGTAACAAAGCATTCGAAGCCTCATAACATTTTAATTTCATACCTTTGAAGCCAAAGTATTTGAAGTAGTTTTGTTGAAGGCGAAGAAAAAGCATTCCAGATCAGAATCTTTGAAATAAAAGCCTAAATGCGATATTACTTCGATGCAGAAGGATACGAGACAAAGACAGTTTGGAGTTAAAGCCTATGAAACCAGAGCCTTCGAACTACTCAAGGAATCAAACCATACGCCGCCCGCCTGCTCGCCTGCTTGAAGCATCCTCTAAAATGTTTAAAGAAAAATCAAGACCGCATACTAGAACCTTCACCTATAAACATGGAAGGAACAGAAATGAAAATTAGGGATTATTTCAAGCAGATCATATTCATTTTTTCACTCTACATTTCTTTTTTTCAAAACTATAAATCGATGCAAAGGAAAAAAATAATAAAAAAAATCTAATTTAAGATGACTCATGTGCATCAATTTGAAGGCTAGAGTAGCATATAGACTGATCGCAAACTTATTGAACCGAACATTATATCAAGCTCTTGTAACTGTGAATTAACGATGCATATCTCATATTTGAACGTAATGACTATTGAACTGATGTATTCTGATGCATATTATTTGACTTCAAGTCCAATCAAAACGGCATAAACTGGATTATTCTGACTAACCCCAAACCGATTTGCACATACTTATGATCCTCTTTATGTGCTTCGAATTGATGCACACTGGAGAAATTTAACGAAGGATTTTTTGCGGATTTTCTTTCTTTGAAGTACTTCAGTGGCTTTGAGCCTAGTTCTTTGACCTTTCAAAGCAGTATTAACCTAGAATAAACCACTTAATCCCCAAAATAACTATTGCTCTTAAGAATTTGCTAATGACAGTCGCTAAAAAGAGACTGTAAAACATACTCACTGTCGTTATTGGTCCATATGATAGAATGGGTCCTACTATCATACTAAAAAAAAAATTAACTGCATTGATTAGCGTGATTAACCAATGAGATGGCGAGTATATTTTGTTGTCGCTTTGAGCGACTGGCTGCAGCTTTGCTCTATTTAGACTATTTTAAATGTACTAAGTACACGTTAAGTTAATTACAGCATCCCATAACCATATTTTAAGGATAATTAGAAGTCAAATTTTAACGTTGGAAAATGGGAATGTCAGTGTAGTAACCTATGGAGGGTGACGTGGAGGGGTATTTTTGCCTATTTGCAATGGTTAAGCAATAAGAAACTAAATGCAAAAAATACACAAACATACCAGTTACACCATAATCCTTTTTGCTTCAGAAGTATTGGTTCATTGGAAGAAGGAGTTCCATCAACGAGTAAGAGTTTTCATGGCCTGGATCAGCTATTCCATATCAATTAGAAGTTTGGACTGCATTGACGAGCTTCATAAGTTAACGTGAGCATAAATAATATTCATAACGGTTGGCTTCAATTCTCCGGAACATTTTGTCTCAATTCTAGAACATTTGGTTTAGAAGCCACAACGCTCCTCCACTACGTGAATCACAGCCGTACTACAATTGCTTCGGGGATCACTCGAGCACTTGGCATTGAGCCTCGAAGCCTCTTCAACCTATGTACCATAACAATGCTAAGTTTGTTTCGCACTCAACGATCGTATATACGAAGCAGTAATGAACCTGTAAATAGGGAAGGAATAGAAATGGAACTGGGGCTCCTTTCAAGCAGCTCGTCTTCATTCTTTCACTCCACATTTTTCTTTTTCAAAACTATAAATCAATTTAGAGGAAAAAAAAAAATCTAGTTTAAGATGACTCATGTGCATCAATTTGAAGGCTAGAGTAGCGTGTAGACTGATCGCGAACTTATTGTACTGGACTTGCTTTAGTCTAAATTCTAATATTAAACTATTGTAACTGTGAATTAACGATGCATCTCTCATCTCATATTTCAACATGGTGACTGTTGAACTGATGTATTTTGACGCATGTTACTTGACTTCAAATCCACTCAAAATGGCGTAAACTGAATTATTCTGACTAACCCCAAACTGTTTTGCACATACTTTAATGATCCTCTTTATGTGCTTCAAATTGAGACACACTGGAGAAATTTAATGGAGGACTTTTTTTTACTGATTTTTGTTCTTTGAAATACTTCAGTGGCTTTGAGCCTGGTTCTTAGACCTTTCAAAGCATTATTTGCTTTGAATAAACCACATAATCCACGAAATAACTATTTGTTCTCGAACATACCTAATTGGCTTCATTCATGTGCACGGTTGTGCATCAGCACTGGCTGGCCCCTTGAGAGAAATTTAGGGACCCCGCTGTATATTTTTTTAATTTAGACGAGCCCCACTATTTTGTTTGTAGTGAGACCCGTGAGTAAATTGCACCTTACGTGATTGTGCTTAGCAATTTTCTTGGCTTCAAACCTCATCTTGAACTCTGCTCCTTTAACCTCATTCTGACTATTCGTCGTGTTAGGCATTTTTTTTTTATCTACAATTTTTTGGATGTAAAACATTGGCTCTAGCCTCAAAATTACTTTGTCACCCGTTTTCTTTTATTTAACTATTTTGTTTGTTTGGTGGAAATGTAACAATCACCAAGCAATATTAATCGAGGAGACATACAATAATGGACCGTGGATAATAACGTTGAACTAAAGTTTCACTTAGGAAATATGGAGGTAGGACAAACTTCAACAGAACGTGTACGACACACAATCAAGGATTATTTCCGCGATTTTACAATTCTTCATGCATTTTTAAGAAAACAATTTCAGGAACTCATCAGCATTGATAAAACTCCAACTAGGAGGGTTTATTCTTGATTTAAGAGCTATTGAATCATGAATCATGATCATTCAACTTTTTATTTGAGATCCACACTTCGGGCATGAGATTAGCTACATATTTTAACTCTATAGCGTCCTAAACACTTAAAGTTTCTATAAAAATTGAAATCGATTTTTAGAAGGAATTTTAAAGACTTTCTCAAATACCTAAGCTAACAAAAAATTATCTTAAAGTGTATTTTACTTTTAATTTCGTCCGCTAAAGTTTTCCTCAGAGAAAAGGGTTATTAACCACTTTATTTCGCCTTTGATGTCTATTTCGTAGAATTTTTCCATCTCTGTTGCCCGTTTTGAAGCGCTCTTCCACCTATGACATCAATCCTGGAGTGCTTCTTAAGATGACGGCCACTTATCCGCCTCCGATGACTCATTACAGAGCCTTTCGCAAGTAAAGAGTCACTTATACCATACCTTTTAAGATGAAGAGCATTTCACCCTGAGTAGAGAATCATTACGTCGCAAGTTGAGATCAATCACATCATTACACTCTAAATAGAGGATTATTATCTTGCAAGTAGAGGTCAATCATATCAATGATATCATTGCATCCTAAAAAGGGGATCATTACCACGTGGGAAGAGGCTAATCAGTCATTGCATTCACAATCTGAAGCGAAGTTTCTCTTGTTTGCATAAGAATTCCCCCACGAGAGGGAAAGGTTTTATTCTGTTAACCAAGAAAAGGAAAAGTCACCTATAGAGGCTTTTATGTATTATATATAGGACTGTCAGTGAATACCCAAAAAATCTCATATTTGTCTAAATCCATATCCGAAAACATGAAAAATATCCGTTATTCAGCATTACCTGAAAAACAGATATGGATATCCGATATCCGAAAAGCTTTTCGGATACGGATATCCGAAAAGCTTTTCGAATACGGATATAGTTATAATGGTATATGTATCCGAAAAATATCCGTTCGACTAATTGATGTAATATATATAACTCAAAAAAGAAAAATAGAGTTAAAAATTATTTTGCAACTATTAGATGTTGCTATGATATTTTTTTCGTTTTTAGTGAAAAATGGTAGTTTTAGTGTTTAACTTTGGAATAATTTTTAACATGCTTGTGGATATTAGTATTAAAAAATATTTCACCATTACATTTATTTATTTCCTAGTTTTTTGATAAATAGTAGCATAAAAATTATTTTATGTTGATCCAAATTTTTTTATTTATACTTTTAGATTTATTAATTGCAGGCGAAGAGGATAAGTATCTGATATCCATCCATATCCGAAAATTAAACGAATACGGATATCCGATATCCCAAAATTAAAGGATATGAATATTCGATATCCGAAAAGAATTTTGGATACAGATACAGATATGGAACTATCCATATTCGAAAGTGTCCGTTGACAGTTCTGATTATATCAAGGTACTGTCAATTAGACATAAGATCTCAAGCCTAAATGGGAAGGTATAAGAAACTGATCGAATAACAAGTCATCATAGTACAACAATGACAAAAGAATCGGTCAAGCAGTTATGACTGATAAATCATGCTCTATTAGAGTACATGGATTAACATAATTCTTTAAGAAATAAATATTCATATCTGAGCAAGATTAGATTACCGAAGAATGATTCCTTAACAGTGGGGTAAGGATGAACATGGGTGTTCAACTTGAAAGACAGAGCAATCAAAAGTATGATTAAGCATATTTGATTTTATTGTAATCTAAGAAAAAGATAGTTTTAAGAAGATTCTTAGATTGTTTAACTAGCAGCTAAATAAGTTGAAAACCTAGACGGTATGTCATGTTGAAGAATCAAGTGGCTGAATAATTTAGGTAGCTAAATGGAACTCTTATCGATTGGTTAAACCTCCTAGAAGACTAAGTAGATTTTTTTTAAGAATGTACAACTAATCCAGATTGAAGAATGCATGATTTGAAGGCTACAGGAATTTATATTAATTTTAAAGGCTTTGAGAGAATGGAGTTTCTTGAAAGAGCCATTCAGTCTAGGGATAGAAATCGGGAGAGTTTAGAGTCCAAAGCCGTTTGACCTGCCCCTGCCATTTAGACCCACCCCATTGGATCTTCGAAGTCTGAAAACCTGCGACCCGCTTTTGGAGGCCTGGGTCTAGTGTTGGGTCTGGGGCACTGCTAACCCGTCCCAGCCCAACCCGCATTATTGAGACTTTGTTAAAACTCTTATGACTATAATGATTATTAGTTAATCTTCTTAGATATATGTGGTTATGACTTGAATATTATATTCTTTTAATCAAAAAGTTATAAATTTTTCATAGTATAAAGTTGCATCAATTATAGTCATACAATAATAAATACATGCATTTTGAACCATTATCTTACAACTCATTTTATTATATTCTCTTATCATTGTAAATACATTATTATTTGTATATAATTAATCATTTAATGATAAAAATTATAAGTATATAAATTTGTGAACATTAGAACATAATTTCACTGTGTCATGGGGTGGGTCGGGTCTAACCGGACTCGTACGGGTTTCAGGTACAAGGAATAATTCCAGACCTGCACCGAGTCTATGGGGCAGGTCTGGGGCAGGATTTAAAAAGCTCGGGGCGGGTTTGGGGCACAAGAAACCTGCCTCAACTCGCCTCATTACCGTTCAAACTACAGTCCAATAAAAAGCTGATTTTATTTGTTTGAATGAAATAGATTTTTGCTCTTCACTATTTTTTAACGATTTTCTTAGTCTTTTAATGTTAGATGAATGTATGATGCTGAATAGTTTAGGGCTTTTCCATGGCATGATTCCCTGGTCTTCTTATGAATTTCCTCTTTTAGCCATTCTAATGACTTTTTAACTTGATTCATTTCTCTATGATGTTGATTTTTGATTCTATTAAAAAAAATCTTACATTGAGGGGGTTGGGTCATCTCATTTAGGTGAATTCCTAATTTAGGAACTCTCCTTTGATTGATCCTTCATTGAATAGATTTTTAATACTCATATTGACTTATTTTTGGATGACTTCGTAGTTTTTGAGTTATTAAATAATTATTCTTCAATTTTTTTAAATACTTTTGGCATAATGAATTTCCTGCAAATTTAAATTTCTCTATTTGATGAGATTTTTGATCACTAGTTCATTAACTGATTATTAAATAAATTTCCTTGTTTTCATTATTTGGTTTCTTGACGACTTCCAAATTTCAAGTTAGATAACTAATTTCAGTTGGATTTTAGAAGTCTTCTGATTGATTTTTGGTTTTTTCTGTGAATTCCTTATTAAGAGTGCATACTGATCCCATTAATAATTAACATTTCCTAGCTTCACTGAATCTTTATATGGCTTCTTGAGTTTTCTAATTATCGAATATGTATAAACCTTTTTTGAAAGACTTTAAAGTAAGCCTTTGAGTTTATTATGGTTCTTGATCTAAGTCCATGTCAACAATAATTAATGGTTAAATAATCATGCTTGTGGATGAATTTCCTCTCTCTTATTAATAAAGTAATTCTTATTTTTGGATCTCTCATATGTTTTTATGATCTATTTATTTTATTTATAATAGCCGGATGTGTTTTTGAATTTTTTGCCTTTCTCGATTCCTATTCTTTTAGTCATTATTGACCAGTACGATGACAACATGAACATTGAGTAGTTAACAAGGTTTCTCCGGTTTCTTGGTATTGAATTAATTAATAGCTTTGTTAATGGAGAATTTTTAGCAGATGAAATAAACAATACCTTTAATTGATGGATTAAGACCAGGGAATTTACACTTAAACCTTAAGGAAAAATTGATATTATTCTTTGTCTCTCTATAAAGAAAACATTGTTATTCATAACTGCAGAATCATCAGTACAGTTATTTTTAAGCATCGAGAAGGTACTAGATTCTAAATTACTTGTTTAAATTTAATATTATAGTGAAAAGGTAAAATGAATCGAATAGGTGATATCAACAGATCATCTAGTCTATCATCAACAAAAAGTTGACTTCAAAGATCAACGTTTTCTCTACTGTTGGGGGTTAATGTTACACCATAATGTTCCCTACCATAGTAAAGTTGCTTCATATGAAGAAGAGCTTCGCATCTACAGGAACGACTATTAATGACCTGATCAACTATTCCATATCAATTAGAGGTCTTGATTTTCATAAGGAGCTTCATCAGTTACCAAGAGCATAAAAAGGTTTTGTAACAATTCACCTTGAGTCTCAAGACCAACTTGTCTCAGTTCTGGAACATTTAATTTCAAATCCTCGAAGCTTTTCCACTACGTAAATCATAGCCATACCACAGTGGCTTCGCATATCACTTGAAAATCTTGGCTTCGAGCCTTGAAGCCTCTTCATCTTGTGGACCACAATGATTCTAATTTTGTTTCGCACCCAAAGGTCATTTAAAGCAGTAATGAAGTTGTACTCCATAAGAGAAAGCTAGTATAATCTCCAAGAAGAAGACTAAGTTGTTTCAAAAGGTTCGAAACAACTATATACTTTTCAATAATGATGTTACATCAAGTAACAAATAAATTGAAGCCCTTAGAGCATTTGAATATCAAACCTTTGAAGCTAAAGTATATAGAGTAGATTTCTTGAGTGCAATACAAAATCATCCCTAAACCAAGGTCTTCTAAGAAAAATCCTTTGTAGAAATGTTACTTAGAAGATAAAGGAAACGAGACAAAGAATGTTTTGAGCTAAATCCTATGAAAATTATTGTTTTGAAACTAGATCCCTCGAAGCCATAATCCTCGAAGTAGAAACCCTATGAGCAAATCTTTGGATCAACTCAAAGAATTGAAACACCACTCACCTGCTGAAAGCACCATATTACTTGTTCGATGAAGATTCAAGACCACATATAGGAACCTTCTCTTATAAATTATATAGAATAACAACAAAAAAGGGGATCCTCTCTAGATAATTTCAACCTACTCATTTTCATTCTTTCACTACACATTTCTCTCTCTCTTAAAACCCTAAATAATTTTTGGGAATAATACTGTTAAAATTTATTTGATATTTGTACTTAGATTCATGTGCAATAATTTGAAGACTGGAATAACATATAAGATTGCTTGGGAACTTATTTAATTGACCTTGATTTGAGATATACCGAATCTTACAACAATGAATTAACTTTATGCATCTCAAACATAGCGACAATTGAATTGACATATTTTGGTGGATATTACCTTATTTCAAATCCACACAAAGCAGCCTAAATTGGACTGTCTCGACTAACCATATAATGTTTTGCTCATACATATGTTCCTCTCTATATGCTTCAAATTAAGGCACTAGAGAAATTTAACAAAGACTTTTATTTTATTTTCGTTCTTTGAAGTACTTAAAACAACCCGAAGTTCGGTGACCATGATTCGGGATATTTATATTACTTTAAGTATCTAAATATTGATTAATTCCAACTAATAATGAAGTTTAAGGTAAGAAACAATGGTATTGAAGTTATAATGGGAAGTTAGTTTGAAAAATATTTCATAGGGAGTGTATGTCCCGGATTTTTTTATTAATTTTGTTAGACGATAAATTATTGATTTTTTCAACAATTAATTTAAATAAATGTAATTAAATAAAAATAATTTAACTAACTTAAATTTATGTAATAAATTTAGCATGTCTATATTGTAGAAAGATAAGTAAATGCTTACTTTTATATTATTGTTAGAATTTGATTTTTTTATACTTAATAAAATTCTAAGATAATCTTTTAATTTAAAACTTCTACGCATATACGTGTGTGTGTGTATATATATACATATACATATATATATATATGTTAAGTATATACATATATGTTATTATAAATATAGCAGACATATATGCATGTTTTAGCTAACACAAAACCTTATTTATTGGTTAAAAAGGGGAATCTTAACACACACACAACCATAGTTTAGGATTTACCGCACTTAAAAGCAACCCGAAGATTTAGCATTTATATTGATTAAACCCTTGGAATCACAACAAATCAAAAGAGGATATGACTGCACATGTATTGTTATATTAAAACCAAAAGAGTACTCAAAATAATAATGTAATGTGCTGTGTAGTCATTCTCTTGATTTCTAATCAAATATATAGGCTACTACAAATAGCTTTACTTAAGAACTAAGTCTGCTTCAATTTCACATGGCCTTGTACATCAATTCTCCCTACATTGGCCTGCATTTCTACATCCATGAAATCATATCAGACTAGCCTAGAATGAAGAACATGCTACATTTTTGAATTGAACAGAGTAGCTAGTTTTCTAAGGAACCAAGCACTACTTTTAAAACTAATTCTTACATAGGTTAAACAACTTCTGGTTGTAGCTTTGCCATTCTACACATCTAAGTTATCTAGGAAAAATCACTCAATCAAACACCTAGCATATTCCTTTCCATAAGCTAAGATATAGTGACAGCCTACACATTCAAATCAGAACCATATTGTTGTACTTCTTTTCGACCTGGCCACATATACCTGAAGAGTGGAATCAAAACCAGAAAAGCCTTTTCACAAATATGTATCAATCGGTTTGCACAGCTATTGAATGAAAATAAAGATCTGTTGTAAGAGAACCATTTGCTATACTTTTCCCTGTCAAAGCATTTAAAGCATACACCATATTTTAATCTTAAATCCACCTATAAATATGAACACAAACACACACATTTATTCAAAAATCCATTCGAGCAAAGAGTTTAGGTAGAAATTCAAGTAAAGTAAACCAGGCAGAAAAACAAAAGGAATAGAGACATTTATTTATGAGTAAAACACTTACAAATTTCTATACTATTTTATATTTAAACTCTTGTGAATTTGAATTAATTTACGCTGGTATATTCTCATTAGATTGAATACAAATAGTGAAGTGTTTAATAGTAGTTAGCTTAAGATTTAATGGTTTGAACCATCTAAGACACAAACATATAAAAAACAATATCATTACTGTTTATATAAATTTTTAAATGGGTACAAACCATACGTGTGTTAATATGTAACCATTATGCTAAATCCAAAATTTGATGTTAATTATAAAGTTAAAGCTCTAAACTAGTAGCTTGAAGATTTGGAACAACCTGAGAATCAAATGAACAATACAGTATTAAAACAAGGGAGTGACACTTGAAATCCTCTCCATTATTTATACAAAATTATAAGTAGGATTCAAGCTTCATAAGTATGTACCCAGTATATGGGTTCAAATGTTGATATTATTTAAGATGTTGTCTCTGAAAAGAAGGGAGTTAAAACCACCTAAGAAAGGGAAACATAACACATTAATAAATACTTAAGTAAACACTTATTCTCTCTACCATTTACATAAATTATTAGTGGATTCAAAACTATATGTTTGTTTATATGTATTCCTCGGATTTGATTAAAATATTGAAGATGTTATGGATGGTTGAACTGTGGATTAATGGTTTAAATTCTCTAAGAAACGAATTACAAAAATACAGTAAGCAAGTATTGAACCAACTTCTTCAAATGGTTATGGAACCAAAATTATAAAAATGTTCAAAGACATGAGAGTTGTAATATTACACCATATGTGGTGTCTTTTATTAATATTTTACTGGGCTGTTGCCATTCCAGTTTAGTCGAAGAGGGATTAAAATGGTTTAAGGCGATGGAGGATTGCGATATCGAACCAAATATAAAGCATTATGCATCGATTATAGACATGTTGGTTCGAGTAGGTAAAATAGAAGAGGCAGCGAGGTATATTGATGTTATGTGGACATCTGAGCTTGGAGCTTGCAGTGTGCATGGAGATGTATGCATGGGTAATAAAGTAGAAGAAATTCTTATGAAATTCGATTTAAGGCAAGCGGGGAGTCGGACACTTATATGCAAATGTCAAGTATGCACGTTGCACGTGGAGACTGGGAAGCGTCGGAAAAGAATAGAAGGCTGGCAAGAGTACGTGCGCACCTGTTGTGGGTGCATTAAAGAAGCGCAGTAATAATGTTCTCAACAATATGTGTCAAATGGAGAAACTCACACATGAGCTGATGGCAAGGATTCATGAAAACTTAATACAGGGGTGTCTTAAATCATCTTGGTTAGCCTTGCATGGATGGGTTTTATTGCTAGTGCTAAATCACTGTTCAAATACTAGAACAGTACAAAGATAGAGATTCGCAGACCTATAAATCTCAAGCAGCAGGAGATAACCGCAACCTATTGTTCCATGTGAATATGTTCCAAGCTTTGGTACATCATAAGGTACAACCAAATAAAGATAAATTTACAACTTGTATAGAATGGATAATATGAGCAGATAACCAGGTGATTCCATATTTTTATCCCCTGTTTCCATGAGTTAATTCATGTTATTTTTGGATAGCTTATATACTAATAAACATATGAGTTTATTGACAAACCATGATTATTTGGTGAAGGAAAATGGCTGGAAATTGATGATGCTATTTTATTAAATGTATGCCTGGGAATAAAAGACACATGACACAAATTATGTGAGCAAACACAATTAAATTGCCTTTTAATTCAAGAAGTAATAACTGTCAATATGCAATTATATGTTCATATTCATGTTAGGTACTGATATATGCCATTAACTTGGTTTACTTAATGATCTATGAGTGGGATACACAAACATTTATCTCTGAAATAATAAAACCTGATGATGAACATCATGTCACCATATTCAAAATGTTATAACTTGGTTCGGACTACTTTTGGATGACCGGAGAGAGATCAGGACTGGTGGTTTGGCTTAGAAACCGGTGGCACGTTTGTGGGATGAGTCGAAATCGATGAGTATCGGCTTGGAGTATGTACATATTCACCAGTGCACTTGTGTGCACTTTGATGGAAACTGGAACAAATAAATGAAAAGCAGAAGCAGGGGAGCGGCAGATTAAATAGACGGGAGAAAGAGAGAGCTACGCGAGTTTGGGCGGGGTCACACCACGTTGATGTGGGTGGATGAGGGGAGGACAAGTTCAGTAAGAGAACAATAGAATGGAAGAAGGAGTGTGGAAGTTGGAGGTAACATTTTGAAGAAGTATCAGGAGTAAGCAAAAGAGGAGGAATGCATGGGCTTGGGGTAAATGGGCTAGTTATGCCACGTAAGAAGAGAAAAATAGGAATTTAAACCAATAAAAATGGAAAATAAATGCAGGCTTGGGCCAATGAATTCAACCGGAGGTTAAATTAAAGAATAGAAATAAAACAGGGAATTAAAGAAATAAGGGAAATAAGGAATAAGAAAATGAATTCAATAGGAATTCAAAACAAATGTAATGGAAATAAATTTAAAGGAATTTTAAAGCTTAAATGTATATATATATACATATATAATAAAAATAGGACTAAGAGTTGATGACTCGAATACAGAACAATGCCGAAAGAAACAACACAGTTTGTTGAAATGTTATTAACAAATGGTTAAGTTAATAATTTAATAATATATAATTGGTTTAGTGTTATATATATATATATATATATATATATATATATGAAATAAATAAGTAAATAAATCACTTGTGTTGAATAATTAATGGACAATGTAACCATTGGAATGTGAATGATTGTTTGTAATGATTTATGTACAGTGAGTTAAAATGTTTTGGAATAAACACTAAATGTTTTTACAATTTAATCGACTTAGGTAGATAACGAATTTTTATCAGAAAATGAATTGCAAACACAAATCAACGACCAATAAATGAAATACCAAATTTGAATATATTGAACCTGTTTCCTTTAAATATCACTTGACCTAAAAGATATTAATGTTAATCGTTCGAAGTGTCTGGAATTTATATTCCACTTCAATTTGATTATTACGCGTCAGAGATTATTGAAGACAATTGAAGACAGAGTTTTGCAAGGGCTATCCTGTAAATTCTAGGTAGAAATTGCCTAAGATGGTTTTGTAGAATAGTGCCTTCGGTTTTTTTAATCCCAGGACATCTTGTATCGATGAATATTTGACAAAGTATATCTAACCCGATCACGTACGTTGATCCCTCCAAACATATTTATGTTGGCGGCGGAGGAATTCGTTTCTGTTAGCCTTATACCCGTAATATATTTTTGCTGAAGTCAGTTAGTGACTGGCAGATTTTGACGATGTGGCATTCAAAGGAAATAAAAATCTGATATGTCTAAAGGTAAGTACAGCCTCAAGCTTCACAACCGAAAAATGTCAAAAATCGGGCAGATAGCATGGCTAAGTGGGTTGCCCCCAATTAGGGTGTATTGTCACCATCTAGAGAATATTCGTTTTGTTACTTCTTTCATTTCTGTATCTTCCGGAAAATGGTGGCTGTGCAACTATAAGGTGACAATATATTCGATACACTCAAGAGAAATGAGTGGTCAGTCAAGTGTGATCGGGTTACAAGATGCTCTTGTTGAATCCAGTGTATTTGCCTCTAGAGATACACTATCGGAAGGTGGTTCCATACCTTGGCATAGTTGGAAATCCATTATCCATAAGCGCCAGGCGGATTTGTTTGTATACTATATAGTAGAATGTGAGATGCAAGCATTCTTCTAGATTCTAAATTAATTGTGGAAAAACCTTAGACATTATCGTAATATCTGATTTAAATATACAAACAGACTTGGTTCTCATAAAGTAAAACCCGTTCCGTAATTATAGCGTGGTCTGATGAGATATGTTTCTAACTTGTTTTAAATCGTTTACTCAAACCACTCCCTTGACTGACCCAAAGTTTATTTTTCTGTGTTTTCCGTAAAAAATTTTGGTACTCATAACACTTGTTATGAGTAGACAAGTGAATCAGGTGTTGGATAACTTTTGGAATAACTGGATGGAATGATTTCTGCAAGATGGTCTATATGTTATATCTATGAAGTTTGCAGGTTAGTTATTAGTATCTATGTATAATTATGGATTTTGTAAGTTGTAATGGGCATATATCCATGTATCTAATGTACTGTAGTACGATGTATTATAACTCTGATGTATAATATTATATGATATTATATTTTATTCCAGTTCCGCTGTGGGATTCTGATGTTTTCTTTAGTTCTATCTTTTATCTGTTCTTATTCTTAAATAATGACACGACTTCCGAGGTGTTCGAAATTTGGGTCGTTACAGTTGGTATCAGAGCTTAGGTTACTGAATACCTAGGTTTTGGGTGAGTATTGAGAGAGCGTATTTGTAACTTTATATTATTATATAATATATATATATACACTTAGAATAGGAATAACTTGAGTTATCTAAGTCAGTTTTATCTAATCAAGTTTTGATTATTGACCTGTTATTAAGTTATGAGTAGTCGTAGACGAAGAGCTCGATCTAGTGGAACTATCACTACAAATCGACATACCACCAACCAAAATCAAATAGAAACTGTGAAAGAAGTTATCCCAGTTCAAGCAAAGTCAAAATTTCACGACTATCTATAAGGATTATAACACTCTAGGAGGAAAAGTTTTCAAGGGAACCGAATCTTTTATAGAAGTTCAAGCATGGTTAAGGTTCATGTGAGAGTATTTTTAAGAGGTTGAAATTGATCGACGAGAAGAAACGACTGTTAGCTTCATGGAAACTTCAAGGAGCTGCTGCAATCGGGTGGGATGCACATACTCCAAATGTTCATGAAGACGATTTTACCTGGGAAAGGTTCAAAGAGAAGTTTAAGGCACAATTTCTTCTTGCCGCCGGCAAGAGCGGAATGTATCGGGATTTTATTATTCTCAAACAAGGGACCATGTCGATAGCTGAATATGAGAAAAGTTTAACGAACTTTATTGTTTTGGACCGAAGTTAAATTAATTTGGGTCAGACCAAGGATAATTGAATAGAATTGAATGATATCTAATCGCATTAATACAAGAAATAAAGTTAGAATTATAAATTGAAATAAAATATGATATTTCCACTAAATTAAGTCCGGACTTAACTGGATGTTCACTCATGTAAACTGAACAAGTTGATTTTTGAAATAAAATCAAATTTACAAGTTCCGGAAGGGAGATAACTAATTTAAGAATAAATTAGTTAAGGAAGACTGTGAATAAAACATAACGTGGTTAAGTGAAATTGGCCCGGTGAGTTGAATATGGAGTTGAGTATAAAAGAGAATTTGGGATAGAAATATATGTTTGAGTAGGATTAATTCGAACCAATGAAGTAAATAAGATTTGGAATTTATTTTCCAAATATAATCAAGGATATTTTTGAGTAATGTGGGTTAATGAGAAATTAAGATTTGAGGTTAGGGAATTTGAATCTAACTGGAAATTGGTTAAGTTGAATAATTTTTTGGGTATCGATCTGATGTTGATTTCGGTCCTCGGGGTTGATACTTAGAGGGTTATTTGTTTACCGATTTACGGTCAGAACTGATGGATGTTGAGGAATAATAATGCATAGATGGAAATGTTTTCCAATCATAGTGACATATATTTCTAGTTATGGAAATAACTATGATAAATAACAAATTGATGATGTGTGTTATTTATTAATATATGTTATAACTCTAATTATAGTTGGAATCTACTAGTTAATCTTTAATTTCAGAGACGAAATTCTTTTAAAGGGGGTAGATTGTAATGTCAGGGATTTTTTTAACTAATTTTGTTAAATGATAATTATTGATTTTATCAACGATTAATTTAAATAATAGGAATTAAATCAAAATAATTGAACAAACTTAAATTTATGTTATAAATTTAACATTCCTACATTGTAAAAAGATAAGTAAATGCTTACTTTGTGTTATTGTTAGAATTTGATTTTTTTTACTTAATAAAAGTCTAAGATAATCTTTTAATTTAAAATTTCTATGCATATATATGTTATGCGTATAAATATATTATTTGAATCAAAAATGACCCAAACACCAATGGTGTGAAATCACACTTCATCATTAGAAATTAAAAAGGCCACAATCGCGAAATAAACGGAGAAAAACAAGTAAAGGACATGGGATTTTTATAGTGGTTTGATTCAAAATGAATCTGCGTCCACTTTTGAAGTATTTTTCATCATCATGGAGAGAATTACATAGTTTATCATCTCATACGTCGTATTTATTACACTTGACCACTTTTGTGATAATTCTCCAATTTTTGCTCTCTTTCTCTTTAGATCACACTTAGATTCGAGAAGGAACGGATTGGATCGTGTAATTTTGAATCCAACATTAAAATGGTGCTAGATCCGTGCTTTGAAGAGGAGGAATGGAGATTGGAGATCACTTGGAGTAGAACGGAGTATGAATTAATGGTGCTCGGAGAAGATAAGACCCATTTCATGTAGGAGGAAGAAGGAGGGAATTTTGGCGGCCATTAATGAAGTTTTTAAAAACTTTAGAAGGGTTAAGGAATAATTTTGGCAGCTCTTCGGGGTAGCGAAATCTTTTCAAGTGTGGAGAAAGGGGTTATTTATAGAAGAAGTTTGGGGGCAATGACAGACTCATAATTATGGAGTGCAAAATTTAGATCGGCATAAACTGGGATCAAGTTAAAACTAATTATAGAAATGCCACTGGTTCACTTTACAACTGTGTACAACTATCTTGGTCTGTATTTACAGTTCTGCCAACGCTTGTATCAATGTGCCGACCCAAATTTAATTAAATATACTGATCCAAACCTTATGGAATGCACCGATCCACCTTTCAATGAAAAAGCCGATCCACTTTTTTGCTATGTGTCGGTCCAAATTTAAATTCATGTCCGATCCAGCTCTTCTTTGATAGGACCGATCCAATAACTTACCATGTTGCCACCACTTCTTTCAAGTGCACTGATCCATACACTATTTAATGTACCGATCCAGTTATTTACTGACACGTGCTAATTTCTTTAATGCCTACCGCATGTTATTATATATGTGAAGCATCGTTTTACTGGTGTGCTTCAAGCTTTGCTGCGTATTCTTTATTTTCAACTAGGACCAACCCAATTTCATTAAACAGTACTGATCCACTTGTTTCTCCCAGGGCCGATCCATGTGATGACGTTAGTGCCTTGTTATCATAATATGACTATCCTATACTTATCAGTTGTAACCATAAGGCAATTGTAGAAAACGTCCAAGTGGCATCTTCTAGAAATCATTCCATGCAAACACTTACCTTGTTGATTAAGTGGTGCCAACCCATTTGAAGAAGAAAGGAGCTGATACAAACATAATATTCAACAGTGCCGACCACGTGTATTATAAAACCGACCAACCCATCTATTATAATATACGTTAAACCACGTATTAGCATCAAAACAATTTAATGCATTCTATTAATCATTTCCACATACACTGCTATGATAACACGCACGCAAGACTTGGTTCATAACATGATGCAGTTCCATGCGTTCCTACTTGGTTCCATGATGATGCTGTAGCTTCGAAGAATGTACACAAACACGTGTTACGCATGTAATAGTGCGTGCTACAATCTTTGTATATACACCGTCCTTACACCAATAGCCGCTTCATGTCACACTATAGGACTGACCATTTTCAGATCAGTCCATGTTGCAGATATATAGGCCAACTTATATATTATTTGTATTAGTACCGAAGCATGCTCCTGTATAGTGACATGCAATTGGTTGAGCATGCACATTCACACTAAAGGCTCCACGTTCATCATTAAGAAGACCAACCCAAATATATTTTGTAG
Source organism: Allium sativum (assembly GCA_030737875.1). Classification (NCBI taxonomy): domain Eukaryota; kingdom Viridiplantae; phylum Streptophyta; class Magnoliopsida; order Asparagales; family Amaryllidaceae; genus Allium; species Allium sativum. The sequence continues at coordinate 747,690,035 of CM060920.1, read as the reverse complement.
GCCGTTCATTCATCATGACCGATCCGGTTGGTATTGACCTGGTCCATTAGTACTGACTCACTCGATCCATTGATAGTGACCGACCCGATATGGTGACCGATCCGGTGCTTTGCAACTGACTGATCTGGTCCGTTCTTAATGAACCGGTCCGATAACTCAAGACTAGGCCGATCCATAGCTACCTGAATGGCCCAATTCGCTTTGTTGAGGCTGATCCAAATTTTCGACTGACCCGATGCTTTGTAACTGACCGACCCAGTCCGTTGGTACTGTCTGATCTATATGATTGAGGCCAATCCAGTGCTTTAGCAGAGTTAACATTTACCCCTCGAAGCTTGTATTTTTTGCTTGCGAGAAATACAAGCTTCGAAATAAATATTGCTATTGATATATTCTGCATTGAGATCCAGTTATAGCTTTTTATCTTGCTATGGAAAACCATGCTTTGAATTCATATGCTTCATATCACCTGTTCTGTAATTTAAACAAGAGATCACGCAATTTTGGAATTATAATCACCATCGACAGCCCATGTCGATAGTGGGTTAGTTAATCATTAAAAAAACTAAATATATGAATTTTATTTTGAATTGAATAATGTGTGTGCATAGAATTATTCTACTCAATGGTTTATAACTCATTAATAATTATTTGCACAAACACGATATTCTATTTCGAATTCGCATTTAACGATTAAAATCAACTAATCGACTAAAGCCGACTCCGAATTTCAAATGCTATTATTTTAGTGACTTATATGATGGTGGACAGCATTTCATATTTTTGGAATGCACATTTATGATTTATTCCTTGCTTCGCTTTGGAGAAGGCTGGGAAAATTTGCCCTTGGTTTAGGAGATCGTTATCAGACCTCCTATAGGGAAATACTTTTGATTTGCTGCCTTTGCTTGGGATTAAATTTAATACTTTTCATGTCTGAGATTTTCAGACAAACACAAGTTAGCTGGTTAAATCCGAATTCCGTCTGTAATTCGGCTTGGCTAACTCAGATATTGGGACTTCGTCGCTCAGTTATACCGATTAATCCAAGCGTCAGTAATTTTAGATGGAGTGCCTATAGAAAGGACTTCGGTTAAGACTTAATGTTTATCGTGTTGGATCAGGTGCTTCCTGATTCTGATGATCAATTGGGCGTCAAACATTCTTCACATCTAAGATTTCAGATGTTATGTAAATGGTCTTCATTCTTCACACCTGGGATTCCAGATGCTATGCAAACGATTTGACACTCTTCACATCTGAGATTCTAGATGCTATTCAAGTGGATTTTCATTCTTCACATCTGGGGATTCCAGATGCTACGCAAATGATTTAACACTCTTCACATCTGAGATTCCAGATGCTATGCAAGCAGATTTTCATTCTTCACATCTGGGGATTCCATATGCTACGCAAATGATTTAACGCTCTTCGCATCTGAGATTCCAGATGCTACGCAAGCGGATTTTCATTCTTCACATCTGGGGATTCCAGATGCTACGCAAATGATTTAGCACTCAACACATCTGAGATTTCAGATGCTACGCAAGCGGATTTTCATTCGTTACATCTGGGGATTCTAGATGCTACGCAAATGATTTGACACTCTTCACATCTGAGATTCTAGATGCTACGCAAGAAGATTTTCATTCTTCACATTTGGGGATTCCAGATGCTACGCAAATGATTTAACACTCTTCGCATCTGAGATTCCAGATGCTATGCAAGTGGATTGGAGTGGTCGTTGTATTGTCCATGGGGCAACTATTAGCTCATTGGTCAGACAATCAACTTGGCAGGCTATTTTAGTTTTAGGAACTTGAAGCTTTGAACCTCCCACTTGGGGAGGTGCCCCTCGACAAAGGTTATAGATTCCTCATTCATTTACCATGGCGCTTGCTCATTGTTTCAATCTTTGCAAATTTCCCATTCGCTTTTTAAGGCAGTGCTTTTTCTATTTACACATTTGTGCATGTTGATATTAAAAGCATTTGGCACTTGAACTAGCAGTGTTGGGATCGCTATGCTTCGTAAGATTTCACAAAAACAAGCGCTCGACAAATGACTTGCAATATGAAATCCACTTTTTAAGAAAGTTTCAATTTGACATATAATTTTGCAAGCAAGAAATTCATTCATACAAATATGCTCTTATTTGCAGAGCTAATGTTCAGTGCATCACATGCAAATTATTACAGACTGTTTACAAGAAGTTTTGAATATAACAGAAAGTAAAACACGAAGTAAAGCATGAACTAAATTAGGAAATAAAGCATGAAGTAAAGCGGTGGTGATGTTGATTGCTTATTTTGATCCAATTGAATTGGAGCTCCATTAGCGGTTATCAGTTAATAATCAGTCTTGGCACGATTTGAGCAGAAGATACGTTGCTTGGACCAGACTGATCATTTGGTGCCCTTTGCCTCTGGGGAACTGTAGAAGGATTCATGGCTTGCAGATTCTTTACATACTGCTGTAGCCTGTTTTTCCTGATCAACTCCTCTATAAGGTTCTTCAGGTACCGACACCCATTAGTGTTATGACCAGGCTGGTTGTGAAATCTGCAGAACTTTCTAGAATTTGCTGCTTTATCACTTATCCTTATCGGATTTGGCTCCGCATACTCTTTAAAATTCTTTGTTGCAAGATAGATATTTTGAGGAGTGTCGTTCAAATGTGTCAGTTCTGATGATTAAAGGTGAGACTTCTTATTAGCCTTGTTGTTGTTGTTCCCATCATTAGTGCGCTTCTGCGCCTGAGTGTTATTCTGATTATACCGAGCAGTAGCATTTTTAGAAGCTTCAGGAGGTTGGTTTGAATTAGTAATCTGAAGAGGTGCATCCTTATTCTCCAATCTCATGTACTCCTCGGCCTTTTTATAGAATTTTTCAAGCATGCTTGGCTCTTTCATTTTGATCCATTTTCCAAATTTGCTATTCACATCTATGGCGCCGATTAGAGACTTTAAGATCATACGAGGCTCGGGATTTCCTATTTCGGATACAGCAACATTGAATCTTTTGAGGAAAGCTCTGACATATTCTTCTTGTTTTTGTTTCATTGATGTAAGAGAAATAACGTCCTTCACCTTCGTAGCTTGCAACCTGAATTGCTCTTTGAATTTCAGGATCAAATCATCAAATTGGTTGATGGATTTGGGTGGGAGCCTTGTAAATCATAGCGATGCGACACCTTCTAGATAGAGAGGGAAGCACAGGCATTTGATCTCGTCTATTGCTTTATCTCCATTCATATACCATTCGTATTTGTATAGGAAGTGATTCGGATCAGAAGTCCCATTGTATGGAGGTAGAGTAGGATAAGTGAACTTTTTGGGGAATTCAGCCTTGCGGAACCTCTTTGTGAAAGGATTTTATTTGAGGGAGAAGTCCCATTCCCTTTCACTATCCTTGCGAGGCATGTTGTCTTTCATGATTTACTTTACCACATCCGCGATATATTCCTTTGAGTTGTGTCATTCCGGGGAGCGGACTTCGATATCTTTATCGGATGCCCGTCATGGTGAGCGATCTCGTTTAGAGGATCTAGGTCTTCTATTTCCACTATAGGAAGGTGCCTCCTTGACGAGACTTGCAACTCGTCGGTTATTTCGATCGGAATGGTCTATAGATTGAAACTTTGAGCCTTCGAAATTAGTGTCATCTTTGCCAACAAATCCTTCCATGTTATCATTATGAGGATCGGAGGCTGATGAATTTACATTCTCTTCAAGATTGACATGGATTTTTGGAGGAGGAGCGGGATCTGCTTGAGCGTTTAGGAGAGCACTCACTTTACCCATCAAAGCTTGATTAGCATCCACAAGAGTTTTATTAGCATCGATTAAAGCTTTGTTGGAGTTTTCGATGCGTTGACTCAAGTTTGCTGATCGACGCTTTTTAAGAACTAGAAAAGCGCGAATTTATTAAAATAGCTGCAAGCGCACAGATCGTGTAATATGCAGGTTGAATCACAGGGAGGTAAATTAAATTAAATTATTTATATAATTTCTTGGGCGAGCTAGACGAAATTTGGAGATTCGATTGAAAAACAATAAAACTATTATTGAATTGAATCAGATTTGAATCTAGTCAAATCTATATTCAATCCAATATGACCTTGGAAAGCAATAAAAAGTACAGAAATTAAAATTGCATAAATTAAATAACAAGCCAAAAATAAATTAGGATTGCCGCTGAATCTAATCAGACGGTCAATCACTAATGAAAATAAGTGAAAAATACAAATAGTGTTCTACCAAATCTAATTGTGTAGACAACACTAATTATTAAGAAAATAAAAATGTAGAAAAGAGAAAAAGATGAAAACTTTATTGATTCCAGGATCAAAGTTTATAATGAGATTACATGGATATTTATAGGGGATAAATAGCCAACCTAAAACCTATAATCCAATCTATACATATATGGACCAATTTACGCAAGAATTATTTAATCATATCTCATGACCTTTTATTGATTTTTTTTTGAGGAAACAATCTTGAGAATATCTTGGCCTCTTAATTAGTAATTATTGCTCTCCTCTTGATTAACAATTATTCCTCCCATATCTTAACTAGCCATTATTCATCCCATATCTTCCTTGTTTGGTATGTGACTAATTGAAGGGAGATAAAATTTAAAGAGATTTCTTTTACCAAACATGAACATATCTTGAAAACCAAAAGCAACACAATGCTAAGTCTTCATTTGCACATCTTCATATGTATATACACAACATTCTGATCTTTATTTTCTGTTTTTCTGACTGCATGTGGCTTAGTTGGCATATCTGTAAAAGTGACAAAATAATACCCAAGAAATATTTATTAAATATACAAAAGACAAGATATAAGAGCATAAAATCAATACATTTCTATGTTAATCCCCCACACTTATCTTTTACTCGTCCTCGAGTAAAACAAAATTGAAAAACTAAACTAGTGTAACGTCCCGTATTTTTACGGTATTATAATTAATTAATTTAATTATTTAAATAATGATTTAGAGATTTTAATGGTTTAAATTAAATAACTTTGAATATTTAATTAATACAAAAATTAAATAATATATTTAATTATGAAATAATCAAAATTAGCTGAAATGGCAATATGGTGTGAATTGGGCAATTCGAAATATATAATTCAGTTTAAAATTGAATTACGATAACGAATATATTTAAATAATGTCAGTTAAAAATAGAAATTATATTATAATTATAATCGAGCTCAAAATGGCGCGGCAGTTCGTAATTTGGCGATTCAAACTTTAAATGAATATATAGAATCCGTTTTAAGTCGGATTTCTGTGAAACAAGAAACGTTCGGAGCCGGTGAAGTATATTTTTCTAATGGAAGAGAAAAATCGGGATTTCATCATGTTGATTTTGATTTATGTCAAAATAAAATTTTAAAATAGTCGCTATGGAATTCCTTTATAATTTTATAACGATTTATTTATATTTAAATGGATTTTCGATATAAATTGAATATCGATTTACTCTGGATTTGAAATATGGAGATATAAATCCAAATATGTTATTTCAGAGCTATATGATATTTTATTTGGATATGTATACGATAATATTAAATTATTTTTATTTAATTTAATAGTTTTTAAATATATTTAAATGGGTTATTTAGAGCTTTAAAAATAACCAGTTTTGCAAATGAACTCCAATTTCGATGAAACTAATTTTGTTGGATCCGTAATATTAAATTATTGTTAAATTTCAAGTTTCATGATTTTTGGGGTTAGTGTGTGGCCGTACGAATTTTTAGTGTGAAAAATAGCTAGTATTTTGACGGTTAAAAATACGCTGTTTGAGCAAACGGAGTCAGAATTCGACGAACTAGTTTCGTTGGGTCCGTAATGTCAAACTCTAGTTGTATGTCCATTTTCATGATTTTTAGATATGGTATATGATCATAGGAATTTTAAAAGATAAATAGAATCAACGGTTCATTAAAATTGAATATTAAAATATTTAAAATGCACTATAAATACCCTCACATTCTATCTCCTAAACCTAATTTTCATTTTTCTGGTCAATGAAGCTCACACCATCAGGGTTTTCTTCTTAATCCCAAAAACGTGGACTTTAAATTTTTAGATTAAATCCAATTCTCTTCTTAAATTTCTAAAACTTAAATCACTGAACTCGTTGTTCAATCCGCTTCATTCTCATATAATTTTTAAAGGGTTCGATGTAGTTCGTGTTCGCAAGTATTTTTCCAGCGTGGTGTCTTTGAGTCTAGGGTTTGTAAATCTGAGAATTTGGAGCATCGATGGTTCGAACGAAGTGTATATTTGGAATGAGAAAATGATTTGGGAGTATTTTGCAAAGTGTTGGGGGGTAGTCGCCATTTTTTTTGTTCGGTGGTTTACTGTAGACCTACGATGGAGCAGAAGAACGCATCTCCAAAGATAGGTGCGAAGTGGAACAAATGTGTATGAGGATGGGGAGTTTTGGATAAGATGATTAATGGTGATTTAAGTTTTGAATTTCAAAGTTAAATGAAGGAGGAGGGAGGGATTGAATGTATGGTAATGGCTAATAGAGGAGCAGGATCATTCTGCCAACGAGGAAGAAGGCTGTTAATTCGGGTTTGGGGATTTAAGTGGGTTTGGGCCTGGTGAGAGGGGTAAGGCCCAATGTCAAATTAGATTAGCTTAGTTTTAATTTAATTAAATAATTGTATAACTTGTAAATTAAATATCTCGATCATATTGTATCAGAATTTCGAGCAGTCAGTCACGTTGGGACCGTAGGGACGAGAGCTACACACTGGAACTGACTGAGAGTGAATTGGAGCTCGTTACAATTTATAGCGAAATAAATTGTTGGATCTGAATCAACAATAATTGTCGTTATTTAACGATGATCGTCCAATGTGAATAAATCTCACTAACTCTGATCAATTTATATTTTTAAAATATAATCTAGTATTGATAAATGATGATTGATTGTTGTGTGTTGATTGTTTGGTTGAATTGCTGATGTATTGGTTGAAATTATAGATAACGATATATATCAATCATTAATCAAACATTGATTCTGTTTATCAGAATATTTCATATTGAAATGAAATCGATGTTATTATATTTTTTAACATTTGTGGATTCAGTGAAATAGGTCGGAGGAATCCAACTGGATCCCTCAACATTTATTTTACTATTTTTCATATATGGTGATATATGATGTGATATAAAATATGTTGTTGATGATGTGTGTTAGAATGATATTGATCATTGTTATTTGGTATTTTAAATACCATAAGAAATACGGGAATATAAAAAGGAAATTTTCAATGTTATATTGAAAAAGAAATATTTATAAAATCAAAGGATTTTATAAAAAGAAATACTTTTAAAACGAATAGAATTTTATAAAAGGAATTATTTATTTAGAAAATAAATAGAATTTTATAAAAGGAAATATTTATAAAATAAATAGAATTATAAAAGGAATATTGATTTAGAAATTAAATAGAATTATAAAAGGGAAATATTTAGCAAATGAATTGAGTTTTATAAAAAGAGAATTTTACATTAGGAAGGTTTAGACCCGTGCTTCGCACACGGGGTAACATGATATTGATTTAAAGTAAATATTTTGCAAATAAAATATTATAAAGGAATTTGGGTTTGAATTAGGAATTTAAATGAAATTACTGAAATTAGAAACTGACTGGAAATTAGTTGAATTGAATGGCTTTATGGGTATCGATCTGATTTTGGTTTCGACCTTCGGGGTTTATACTTGGGAAGTTGTTCACTTACTAGTTTATAGTTAGAGACTTATAGAGGTGGGAAGATATTGATGCGTGAATCCGAAATGGAAACGTTTTCCAAAGTTAATAACATATATTTTCTAAAAATAGAAAATAAGGATTTGATGAATATATGGAAATGATAAATGGGAAATTGGGAAATGAAATGATGATTGATCGGTAAGATTTCCATTTAGGAATACGATCGTTGTTTGTACACATGTTTTCCTTTGATAGTTAACTCACCGACTATCAAAGATTTTGTCCATTTTCGTTGTCAATACGGAGAGACCGGGATCAGATATATTATCTGAAAACCACCCCATATGGCATTAGCGTTGCGAATCAAATATGATGAAGATAATTGAAGACGGAGGTATGCAAGGGCTATCCTGTTTATAGAATAGTACCTTTGGTTTGTCCAATCCCGGGACAACTTGAATAAATGAATGCCTGACAGAGTATATCTGGTAGATCACGTAAGTTGATCGTTTCAAACGTATTTATGTTGGTGGCGGGGGAATTCGTTTCTCTTAGCTTATACCCATGGTATTTTTGGGGGAATCAGTTTGTGATTTGACGGGTATGACGATGTGGCATTCAAAGTAAATGAAGGGGTGATCTGTTAAAAGATACGTTATGACCTCAAGCCTCATCAACTGGGAAATGACAGAAATCGGGCAGGCAGCATGGCTAAGTGGGTCGCACCCAAGTAGGGTATATTGTCACCATCTAGATAATATTCATATTTGTTACTTCTTTCAATTCTGTGTCTCTCGGGAATGGTTATGTTGGTATACCAACCGTAAGGTGACAATATATTCGGAACATTCAAGCAAAACGAATGGCCGGTCATGTGTGGCCGAGTTACAAGATGTTCTTGTTGAACTCCAGTGTATCGCTTCTAGAGTACATTGATCGGAAGGGGGTTCCATATCTTGTCATAGTTGGAAATCCATTATCCAATAAGAGCCTACGGTTTTGATTGTATATTATATATGTAGAACGTGAGATGAAAGCGTCCTACTAAATTTCTATTGATGTGATTTAGACATTATGATAATATCATAAGAGTATGGATTTTTATAAGAATGTTTGGGGTTATCGTAAGGTAAAAACCATCTGCGTTTATTTGTGGATCGGTATTACGATTATTCTTTCTTTTAAAAGGATTTTTAAAAGTCAAACAAATGGTTGGAGTTTACTCACACCAGTCACATGACTGACCCAGAGTTTATTTTGTTTTCCCTAAACTCTTATGTGCCCAATTTTGTACGGGCAGTCAAGTAGTCGGGATTTACAGATACTGAGAGCTTGGAGCAGGAGGCTTCAGGATTATATAGCTATTGTTATTTCCGCTGTGTTGTAAGTGTTGTACTCTGATAATGTTACTGTATACATATACTAGTTTTATTTCAAACTTATGTATCTATTATATATTGTTCGTTCCGCTGTGAGTTTCGTGTTACTCTGATGATGATGTATGTTCTTCTTCTTCTTCTATTCTAAGTTTCCATCTTATCTATTTTAACCCTCTGTTTTCTTTCTATTAGTTTTCTGGTTTCCAGTGCAATTTCCGTTGGGCTTGTGTTTTTGGTCAGCTCAAATGGTACCGTAAAATTAGGACACTACAACTAGATAGGTCACACTTTTGTAGGAAACACGATTGCATTGAGCGTATGCAACAAGCCGTTAAACCTCTGGGTGTACCTAGTAGGATGAGTGGTGTCTTGTGAGGGTTCACAAAATACAAATGCAGTGTGTCATGATTCTAATGTAACTACATGAATGCAAAGGACATACGCGAATGAAAAAGAAAAAAAAAACACGACTTGTTTTAAGAAAGTGGTACATTAAATTAAATTAACAATTTCTAATCAGTTGATTGTATTTTAGATACCTCAGCTTTTCACAATTTTCAACATAAATCAAGTTTTCAAATGTTATGTTCTAGTTTGGCCAGTAGGTTCGGTTGATAACATAGTGCAGCCATGAAATAAATTTTTAGTTTGCTTGTCATAGTTCGCAGAATGGTATTCTAATTTCCTTGTTTATGGCTATTCAAATTAATAAGGTCAAAAAATGTTTGGGCACCATCGCTTATTCTCTATCTCTATAAAAGTTAAAATTTATGATTAATTACATACACCCAACTTAAAAGATTAAGGTATACCATCCATGCACTGCCTTGCGAACTGACTGAGAGTTGGGACAGAGCTTGGCGGATTGTGCAGACCGACGCCGACTTTGTCAACAACATGTCGGTAATCCTTAGGTGTCTAACTCATAAAATGAGGCCAAGATATTCTGACGCTGACTTTGTCAACAACATGTCAGATAGAGCTTGGCGGGTTTGCACACCAACGCTTGATTTACAAGCAATGTTGGATACCCTTGGATTATTATTATTATTATTGAAAATATAAGAATAAGAGAGAGTTAGATGAATTTAGCTTAACACAACTAATTTTTAAAGATTCAAAAAGCCAATATATGTATTTTTAAGTCCTCCACTCATTAAACAAAGACTACAATATAGAATAAACTTCATAGCCATCACCTAAGAATCTCCTTATGTACCAGTTACAGTATTATCCCTCAAAATTCAACTTTTCATTATATTTTTTATTCGATCTTAGTTGAGAGAAAAAATACTATCAACTGACTAACAATTGTTAACTTATTTTATTGTATCAATCTAAAATGAGTCATGTTTTAAAAAAATTATGGTATGTTACTACGATCTAAAATACATGATGGTCCTATATGAAAAGAAAAATAAAAGGATGTAATGCAGACTCCCCCCACACTAGAACTAAACAATGTCCACAATGTAAACATGTTTCCTAAATGTGAAAGATAGAACCCAAAGATGGATTAAATGTAAAATGAATTGTAAAATAAAATGAAATTTAGCAACTATATGCATGTGCAAATCAAATGCATAATGAAATCTATGACGATGATGAATGTTTGGCGAAGAATGGTGTTTCCTTTTCCCCCCACACTTACCTTTATCAAAAATTATGTATGATTTTGTGTTTGATTTTTGAGGTACAAAAGGCATGTCAATAAAGTCTAAAATCAAAATCTTCCCTATGAAAAGTTTATTGTGACAATGAATTGTGTCATTCAGTAAAAGATTATCAAAATCCCATAAACTTGAGTTTTTAACAACAATTTCATTCGATGGTATAGAACTAAGATTATTTTCGAAACATACACCCAACTCATCATTTAAAATTTTAAGCTCATCTTCAAATAATTCTTCAAAAGACATAGTGGAGACGTCCATTGAGGAAAGTGAAGTTTTCTGAGGAGATAAATCAGATGTGCCATCTAGAACTGTTTCTATTATGTCGACTTCTCCTATTTCGATCTTCTTGGGTTGATGAAAAATATTCAACTCAATGGTTAAGTACCTAAACGATAGTCGAAGTTGGTCGCTCCTACAACTTATGATAGCATTTGAGGTAGCTAAGAAGGGACGACCCAAAATCAACGGAATTTGACTATCATGTTTCGAAACAGGCTAGGTTTCTAGGACTATAAAGCCTACGGGAAAATAGAATTGTTCAATTTGAATCAAGATGTCTTCGATTATACCCAATGGCTTTCTGAAAGATCGATCGGCTAGTTGAATTGTTATGTTCGTGGGTTTCAATTCCCCTAGTCCTAGTTGACGATAAACAGTGTAGGGAAGAAGATTGGCACTTGCACCAAGATCAAGTAGAGCATGACTGATGTGAGTATTTCCTATTTTAAAACCGATTGTAGGGCAATCGGGGTCCTTATACTTGATTGGCGAAGAATTTGAGAAAACAGAGCTAGTGTTCGCCGTCAAGAAGGCAGTTTTTGGAACATTAGTGGCTCATTTTCGGGTGCATAGATCCTGGAGACACTTGGCATATTGAGGAGTTTGTTCGATAGCGTCTAAAAGTGGAATATTGACATGAACTTATTTGAAAATTTCTAGATTTTTTTTGAAATTTGCATCCTTCTTCTTATTGCTAAGTTTATGAGGATATGGAGCTACTGGTTTATAGATTCTTTCAAAATTTTGGCGTTAAAAGAAGAAGGTTTCGATATAGGAAGTGAAGGAGGCAAGGGTGTAGAAGATGTGATGTTAGGATTGTCAACATTAGAGGAAGATATATTTTCGGGTCACGGACATTATTAGAATAGATGTTGGGATTGCCAACACTCGAAGAAGATGGAGATTTGGATGGTTCAGAAGAATTGACCTTGGTTGCCATCGGAAGAGTGTTAAAATTTTCGGTTGGGGTCGAAATCGAATAATTGTTGGGATTGCCAACATTATTGTCAACTGTTTTTCCAGACCTGAGGGTGATGACAGCGTTAACCGAATTATTGTTTTCATCCTCACAAAAATTCACAGTACGAGAAATATATTTTGGACTCACCTCGGGTTGACTAGGCAATTGTAACACCCCATGTATTCTATAACAGTGAAATTCACAAATTAAAGTATAATTAATTTCAAATCAAAGAATTAAGGGAAACGGGATACGCCATTGCGTTCGTCTCGGAATTCTGCTTGGGATAGAGTCCGAGTTTGCGTAAAACGGACTCCGTATGAAGAAGATATGGCCTCCGAAAGTTTCAGAATTCAACTTAAAATTCAAAACAGCTCAGAAAAACCAATTCAAAATTCAAAATCGGACCGGATTGGCCAGGGCGGGAATTTTCCCGCCCAAGGCACCCAGGTCGACTGGGTAGTCGACCTGGGGCTACCCAGGTCGAGTGGGTAGTCGACCTGGGTCACCCGTGTCGACTGCCAAGTCGACACGGTGTCGACTGGCGTGTCGACCTGGCCCCTGAGCCAAGTCGAACCCAGCCCCTTGGCTGGCCTAGTCTGTGTTTGGCCGAATTTCGGAGCCTTGCCTTGTCACTAGGGCTAGGTGTCAGCTCCTGATTGGTCTCTCCTTCAAACAAATGGCTAATATTAATCCAAGCTCCATCGACGGTCCTAATCAATTCACAAACTCTATAAAAAGGACCTAAGACTCCACCTAATTCATATGAATAAAAATGAGAATGAGACCGTCATGCTGCTGAGGAAAGACTAGGAATAGCCATCAAAATTGAGAGACGGTTAGGAGACAATTCAAAAGCTTACAGCAACGACAACGAAATCAAAACAACGCCTACAACAAAGGATAACATCTCCAAATTCAGAATTCAGATTCCTGAATTGAAGATTCGTCATACGTTGTAAGTAGAGTGCTATTCCGATGTGAATTAATAATTGTGTTTTGATTTATGTAAAAAGAGAAATGGAATTGTACTTGATTTGTGGTGATAATAATTCATAATTGTACGTTGCTATGATTCTAATTACGAATCGATTTGGGATATTGTGGTATAACGATGTTATGCCTATTGGATATTTGCAAGTAATGTGACTCATGTTGAAAGTTAACAACTATATGTTTGTGGTAGTTTATTTCAACACCTATTGGATAATTGCAAGTATATGATTCACTATTATGCCAACATGTTGTACATTTTTTTTATGATCAGTTTTAGTGTAGTTGGATCCATTTGGGTATTATGATTTATGTTGGAATCGGCGTCATGATTCAAGTGTAAAACCATACTTTTGTATTAGTGACAAAAGCAAGCATCTTTGTGAACTTGTGTTATCCTATGAGCATGACTAGATTACGTTTGGTGTTATGCCTAATTGGAAACATGTTTTAGGCCTTTGTTGTTATCAAACTCATAAGATAATTTTATGTGACATATAATTAAGTTAGATTTACATTCCAATTGCAAGTTTACATGAATAGATTAAAAACCATGATTCATGTTTAGGTATGTTTATGCCATGATTATGTGAATATATTAAAAACCATGATTCATGTATAGGTATGTTTATGCCATGATTATATGCTATTACAATGCAAGTTCACAAGTGCCTAATTCATATTAATTAGATCGTTATGTTGCAAGTTCATGCGTTCACACTCCCCTTTTTATGTTGCTTAGAATATATAAACACCATGTTCTAAGCCTCCCCTTTTTCATGTGGCTAAGTTGGGTTTAAATGCTAAACCCAACATATGTTATATTGTAGCGAACGTATAAAACGGGGGTAATGACGTTTGGGTTAAAATATAAATATATGTGTTGGCATGTTTGACGCATGCCAACGACCTTGATAACAATTAAGTGGTATAAATTAATTTTACACAATAAAGATGAATTTGAATAATGGGCCGCAAATATTTACATATAAAAAGAAAAGAGACAAAATATGTAAATTTAGAAAATACGATTTGTTTAACCCGAGGTTGGATTGAGTTGTGATGTAAACCTACCCGGAACCACCCGGCTGTCCAGTAGTCACAACAATACCTATCCAATGTGGGTGGTTAAACACAGAGCCCAATAAAGACTCGAGGTTAGACTGAGTTGTGGCGTAAGACTGCCCGGACCCAACCGGCAACAGGCAGCCACAACAATACCTATCTAATGTGAGAGGTCGAGGCTTTAATAAGACAATTAAGGCTGGGTCAGGATTGATAGGATTAAGTAATACTTAATCAAAATGGAACATGCTAAACTATACAGACTAATTGGGGGTTTGGTTTACAAAACACTTAACCAACTTAGCATGTTGGCTAGAAATAGAAAACCTAGTAGCGGGGGACCCTTTTCAGCAGTAACCCTACAAGGTTTATCAGGATACCCTGAACTAGGCAGGGTGGGGCACGATTACTGGGCTGATTGTAAGAGGTCAAAGCGACGGCGGTGGTGCAGCAGTGTAGGTTCTAATGGGGGTGCGGGCGTGCACACACTTCGGCGTAGAAAAATAAGGCACTGGGCACCAGTAGTATACCTTTGCATTCTAGAATTGTGTCGGGCCGCCACCATGGGACTTGATACACCCCATGGTGGGACCGGCATAGGTAACTACAACATCGGGGGCCATAAGACACATGTAACTATGCGAGTAGGAGCCGATCATTAGAAATGGATCACTTCACCCTGATTATGGGGTGCCTGTTGGGAACTAGTTTATGGGGGTGTAGAGATTAATACGGGGTACGATAGTATATTCGACTCTAGACAACTTAACCTAGTTTATGGTGCTTTCCCATTTCCAGTTTTATACTTATCATGCCCAATTCTTTATTCATAGACTGAATAGTCCTAGACTTACTCAGGCTTTATGTCTGACTCTACTTTTCTTTCATCTTCTTTTCTTTCGTTTCCCCCCCCAGGTCCATAGGGAGGGAATACCGCAGCTTGACCAGTTTTCACATCCAGCTTGAAGAGAAAGAATGTATTGCTTGGATCTCTTTCATTTTGGACTATGGCTTTGGATAGCAATTATGGGGACTTATGCAGTTTACTTATGTTGTTTTTATGCTTCTTTAAGTTATGTAATCAAGACAATTATAAAAATGTAATGTTTTTGGAAGTATTGTAAGACAATTATGGCATGGTTTGTGAAACACGTATTTTGATGAAATAAAAGTTGCTGTTGTTTTCCGCTGTTCAAAAATATGTGTTTTTATATCTGTCTTGTGTATCTGTGACTTATACTTATAAAACTCCACCAAAATTAGGGCATTCCCTTTGAGAGTGACCCTAACGGAGGTGGGGTGTTTAACTTGGTATCAGAGCATAGGTTTACCAGATAAGATAAAAAATCTTGAAAATTTATTTTCAAAAGAAAATTTAAAGAAGCATTTTTAAAGATAAAATATTATTTTATTTTAAAAAGGCATAGTCCCCCAAAGCCATAGGTACTATCTTTTATCCTTCGTTTTGAATCTATCCTTTTTGTTTCTGCATGTCCAAAGAACTTAACTTGCCAGAGGGTATACCAATACCTGGTTGGTTTAGACGATTCTTGGAAGCAAGGGCCAATCAGCCAGGCCCCACTATTCCTCCTCCCCCAGCTGCAGGAAATCATCCAGCTGCAGCAGCACCTCTTCCTCCACCTCCTCCGCGGGGTAATACTTTTGCCAAGATATGTAAAGATTTTAAAGCTATGGGAGGAAAGGACTTTCATGGAACCGAATCCTTCGTGGCAGCTAGGAATTGGCTAAAGGAAACTGAGGACTTATTCGTCATCTTTGAGGTAGAAGATAGGCAGAAGGTACAACTGGCAGTATGGCAACTTAAAGGCGAGGCTTCTTCTGGTGGGAAGTCACCAATGCAGAAAGACCAGTGGAAACATGGGAGGACTTTAGGGTAAGGTTTGAGGCTAAATTTCTCTCAGAAGCTGAAATGAGTCTTCAGTTGGAAAAATTCTTATTTCTTAAGCAAGGGAATATGACAGTCAAAGAGTATGTTAATCAGTTTGATCAGCTGGCTAGGTTCGGACTGGACCTAGTCAACACCCCGCACAAGAAGGCTCTCCGTTTTGTCAAAGGGTTGAATGAGCCATTACACAGTTTAGCCATGACCCATATACCCATGGGAGATACGTATGAAAGGTTGGTGCAGATGGCATTACTGAACGAAGAGGATAGGGGCAAGAAGGAGACAAAGGCAGAAAGCTCTCAAGGGAAGAAAGAGGGTTTACAGCCTAAGAAGACAGACTTTAAGAAGGGCGGGAAAGACAACAAAGAGAAGAGGAAGTGTAATTTCTATGGCAAAGTGGGGCACTTAGTGAAAGATTGCCAGAAAAAGAAGGCCAAGATGAATGGTGGGTGCTTTTCTTGCGGTGAGACAGGTCACATGGCTAAGGATTTCCCAAAGAAACGAGGGCAGGGGCAGAGAGCTGGATCCACCTCAGGGGCACAGGTTCATGTGCTAGAAGCGCCACCTCTGCAACAACGAGGTATAAATACTTCTGTAGAAAGTGTAGTGTATCTTTATGAACACCCGGTTCGCACTTTGTTTGATTCTGGCGCATCACACTCCTTTATCTCATCTGCTTTAGTAGAATCTCTGCACCTAGAAACTAGTATGGTAGAGGACCCCTTAATTGTTTCAAATCCAATCGGGGGCCCGGCTCATTTGTCTATGATCTGTGTGGGATTGAAAATTTCTATTCTAAACATAGAATTTAGATGTAGTGCCTTTGTTTTGGGCTTCTCGGGATATGGTTTGATTTTGGGCATGGATTGGCTATCCAGTAATGGTGCAATCCTTGATTGTGAGAGAATGGTGGTTAGGCTTCTGACCCAACTCGGTTACACGCTGGAAATCACTTGTAATCCCTCGTATGCGTTATGCTTAGTTATCTTGAATCGCTAGATGCTTCTGTTGAAAGTTTGCAATCGGTTAAAGTGGTCCGTGAATATCCGGATGTCTTCGAAGAGGTGAAGGGCTTACCTCCGAAGCGGGAGATAGACTTCCGCATATATCTTGTAGATAATGCAAAGCCTGTTGCGTTTCCCGTTAGACACATGGCTCCACGGGAAAGGAAAGAGCTCAGTAAACAGATTAAAGAGCTCCTAGAGAAGGGGTTCATTAGAAGGAGCATTTCAGAATGGGGCGCTCCAGTGGTATTCGCTACAAAGGCGGATGGTTCACTCCGTCTGTGTGTTGACTATAGGGAGCTCAATAAGCTAACGAAAAAGAATAGGCCCCCTCTCCCCAGAATTGACGATCTGTTTGATCAGCTTGTAGGAGCGTCTGTTTTCTCCCAACTCGATTTGGCGATCGGTTTTCATCAGCTAAGGGTGGCTGAAGATAGCATCGATAAAATGGCATTCAGAACCCCAGACGGCTTCTTTGAATGGCTTGTCATGCCTTTTGGCTTGACAAACACACCCGCTTACTTCGTGGACCTGATGAGTAGGGTGTCCAGAGAATTCCTCAACAAGTTCGTAGTGGTCTTCGTAGACGATATCCTTATCTTCTCAAAGAGTGAAGAGGAACATGCTTAGCACCTAGGGCAATCATGGAAACTCTGCGAGTCCATCAGCTAAAAGCCAAATTCTCCAAATGCCACTTTTGGAGAGAGGAAGTGAGGTTCCTTGGGCACATAGTATCCAAAGAAGGGTTAGCTGTGGACCCTGCTAAGGTAGTAGCGGTGCAGGACTGGAAGACACCAAAGAACACAACAGAAGTCCGAAGCTTTCTCGGGCTAGCAGGCTTCTATCGGAAATTCATCAGAGACTTTGCCAAAATATCAGCTCCACTCACAAGGCTAACAAAGAAGAATCTAGTGTTCAATTGGGACTTGGATTGTGAGTTTGCTTTCCAACGACTAAAAAGGGCTCTTACAACAGCCCTAGTTTTGACGTTGCCAGATGGAAGCAAGATGTTCACAGTTTATACAGATGCATGTGGGACAGGGCTAGGCGCTGTCTTAATGCAAGAAGGGAGGGTAGTAGCTTATGGTGGAAGGCAGTTGAAAGTGCATGAAAAGAACTACCCGACCCACGATCTTGTGTTAGCTGCCATCGTCTTTGCACTCAAGTCTTGGCGACACTATCTCCTAGGTGAGAAGTTCGAACTTTACACTGACCATAAATCGTTGAAATATCTTTTCTCGCAGAAAGATCTTAACTTGAGGCAACAGAGATGGATGGAGTTTCTTGCCTCGTACGATTTCGAGATCTCCTACACTCCGGGAAAAGGCAACGTAGTGGCAGACGCGTTGAGCCGAAAGAAACTGACCCTAAGCCCGCTGTTTGTTGAAAGGCAAAGCCTAGAGTTTATAGCCAGCTTTGACTTTATGCCCTCCTCCGATTTTGTACCAGGCTTGCTAGCATCTCTCGAAATACACCCGACTTTAGTGGACTCAATAGGGACAACACAACGTGAAGACCCTCAGCTTGTGGAAACGATTGATAGGCTAATTAGGGGTGAGACTTCAAGTCACCTCAACAGATACTCCATCGACGATAAGGGTTGGCTAAGGCGAGACGGAAGACTATGCGTCCCACAGACAAGGGATTTAGTAAAGACGGTTCTCGAGGAAGCACATCACTCCAAGATGACGATACATCCAAGCGGAGATAAAATGTACAAGGACATAAAGAGACCTTTCTTTTGGAGCGGCATGAAGAAAGACGTGGCAGAATTCGTTTCAAAGTGTATGGTATGCCAACAGGTTAAGGCGGAACAGAAAAAGCCTGGCGGTCTGCTCCATCCTCTAGAGGTCCCGCAGTGGAAGTGGGATAGCATCTCAATGGACTTCATTGATGGGATGCCTAGGTCTAGAAGAGGCAACACTAGCATTTGGGTAATAGTGGATAGGCTTACTAAAAGCGCCCACTTTTTACTAGTCAAGAGTAAAAGAACTGCCACATCCCTTGCATCTCTTTATCTCAAAAAAATTGTCCGACTCCATGGAATACCATCCAACATTATTAGTAACCGAGACCCTATCTTCACAAGTGAGTTTTGGCGGAGTCTGCAAGAAGCGGTAGGCACACAGTTATGCTTGAGTACAGCCTATCACCCCCAAACCGACGGCCAGACGGAAAGAGTGAACAGAGTTTTGGAGGACCTTTTAAGACTGTGCGTCCTTGACTTCAGAGGGACGTGGGAAGACCATCTTCCTTTGGTGGAATTTGCCTACAACAACAGCTACCAAGCCACCATCGGAATGGCGCCCTTCGAAGCTTTATATGGAAGACCGTGCCGATCGCCCACTTGTTGGTAAGAGTCTACTGATAAGCTCATACTTGGACCAGATATGATCCGAGAGACTTCAAAGAAAGTAGACTTATTACGAAGAAGGATGAAGACAGCCCAAGACAGACAAAAATCCTACACCGACAAGAGGAGGACCGACCTTGAATTTGAGGTTGGGGACAGAGTTTTTCTTAAGGTATCCCTACTAAGGAATGTTGTTCGTTTTGGAACCATAGGAAAGCTAGCACCAAGGTTCGTAGGGCCATTCCCTACCATCAAGAAAATTGGGAAAATGGCCTAAAGATTAGGGCTACCCGAAAAGCTGGCCGGAGTTCACAACGTTTTCCATGTTTCGCACCTCCGAAAAATGTCTACATGAATCTGCTGAAGTGGTAGAGCCAAACATCCTTGAGAAAGCTGAAGTGGAACGCGAAGCAACCGTGAGGAAAGTTCCAACTCGCATCTTAGGGACTGAAGTGAAAAAGCTACGCAACCGCGAAGTCAAGCTCATCAAAGTTCAGTGGAGCGACACCGAGGAAGACGCAACTTGGGAAACTGAGGCTAGAATACGCGCGGCATACCCTTTTCTTTTCGAGGGTACATCTTTGATCTTTCTTTTTCCTTTAATTGCGCTTTTATCTATCTTTTTCGGTATATCTCCTCGACCTTATCTTTTAGGTAGAAACCCTTTGGATGAAAACATGTAATTGAAACATGTTATGGATGATGGTTGCAAGTGGTTGCAAGTGATTGCTAGTGGTTGCTCGTGGTTGCATATATACACACAATCTAGGTTTTAGATCGGCTCAGTCACCTCATATTGCATATGCATATATATGTTTGCAATTGTATATGGTTGGAATTTAATGTGTTGTCATGTGGATGTTGCATTTAAATATGAATGATTGTGCACTCATGTAGAATCACGAATAGGAAAATTTGCATACATAATGGATTCATGAGACTTACATAATTTGCATTAAGGAGGTCAACTGAATCAGTAGGCCGCCTGATTTTGCATTAGATAAGTACATGTACACACACTTCGCATTTGATCATGAAGCATTAGAAGTCTTTTAAGGACAATGGATGCACGTGTTTGATGGATGAGTAGATGGACGTTTGGATGTTAGGATATACATTCTTCCTGAACTTGAAGATTTCGAGGACGAAAACCTTTTAAGTGGGGGAGAATGTAACACCCCGTGTATTCTATAACAGTGAAATTCACAAATTAAAGTATAATTAATTTCAAATCAAAGAATTAAGGGAAACGGGATACGCCATTGTGTTCGTCTCGAAATTCTGCTTGGGATAGAGTCCGAGTTTGCGTAAAACGGACTCCGTGTGAAGAAGATATGGCCTCCGAAAGTTTCAGAATTCAGTTTAAAATTCAAAACAGCTCAGAAAAACCAATTCAAAATTCAAAATCGGGCCGGATTGGCCAGGGCGGGAATTTTCCCGCCCAAGGCACCCAGGTCGACTGGGTAGTCGATCTGGGGCTACCCAGGTCAACTGGGTAGTCGACCTGGGTCACCCGTGTCGACTGCCAAGTCGACACGGTGTTGACTGGCGTGTCGACTTGGCCCCTGAGCCAGGTCGAACCCAGCCCCCCTGGCTGGCCTAGTCTGTGTTTGGCCGAATTTCTGAGCCTTGCCTTGTCACTAGGGCTAGGTGTCAGCTCCTGATTGGTCTCTCCTTCAAACAAACAGCTAATATTAATCCAAGCTCCATCGACGGTCCTAATCAATTCAAAAACTCTATAAAAAGGACCTAAGACTCCACCTAATTCATATGAATAAAAATGAGAATGAGACCGTCATGCTGCTGAGGAAAGACTAGGAATAGCCGTCAAATTTGAGAGACGATTAGGAGACAATTCAAAAGCTTAAAGCAACGACAACTAAATCAAAACAACGCCTACAACAAAGGATAGCATCTCCAAATTCAGAATTCAGATTCCTGAATTGAAGATTCGTCATACGTTGTAAGTAGAGTGCTATTCCGATGTGAATTAATAATTGTGTTTTGATTTGTGTAAAATGAGAAATGGAATTGTACTTGATTTGTGGTGATAATAATTCATAATTGTACGTTGCTATGATTCTAATTACGAATCAATTTGGGATATTGTGGTATAACGGTGTTATGCCTATTGGATATTTGCAAGTAATGTGATTCATGTTGAAAATTAACAACTATATGTTTGTGGTAGTTTATTTCAACACCTATTGGATAATTGCAAGTATATGATTCACTACTATGCCAACATGTTGTACATTTTTTTTATGATCAGTTTTAGTGTAGTTGGATCCATTTGGGTATTATGATTTATATGAATTTATGTTGGAATTGGCGCCATGATTCAAGTGTAAAACCATACTTTTGTATTAGTGACAAAAGCAAGCATCTTTGTGAACTTGTGTTAATCCTATGAACATGACTAGATTACGTTTGGTGTTATGCCTAATTGGAAACATGTTTTAGGCCTATGTTGTTATCAAACTCATATGATAATTTTATGTGACATATAATTAAGTTAGATTTACATTCCAATTGCAAGTTTACATGAATAGATTAAAAACCATGATTCATGTTTAGGTATGTTTACGCCATGATTATGTGAATAGATTAAAAACTATGATTCATGTATAGGTATGTTTATGCCATGATTATATGCTATTACAATGCAAGTTCACAAGTGCCTAATTCATATTAATTAGATCGTTATGTTGCAAGTTCATGCGTTCACACTCCCTTTTTATGTTGCTTAGAATATATAAACACCATGTTCTAAGCCTCTCCTTTTTCATGTGGCTAAGTTGGGTTTAAATGCTAAACCCAACATATGTTATATTGTAGCGAACGTATAAAACGGGGGTAATGACGTTTGGGTTAACATATAAATATATGTGTTGGCATGTTTGACGCATGCCAACGACCTTGATAAAAATTAAGTGGTATAAATTAATTTTACACAATAAAGATGAATTTGAATAATGGGTCGCAAATATTTACATATAAAAAGAAAAGAGACAAAATATGTAAATTTAGAAAATACGATGTGTTTAACCCGAGGTTGGATTGAGTTGTGATGTAAACCTGCCCGGAACCGCCCGGCTGTCCAGTAGTCACAACAATACCTATCCAATGTGGGTGGTTAAACACGGAGCCCAATAAAGACCCGAGGTTAGACTGGGTTGTGGCGTAAGACTGCCCGGACCCAACCGAAAAAAGACAGCCACAACAATACCTGTCTAATGTGAGAGGTCGAGGCTTTAATAAGACAATTAAGGCTGAGTCAGGATTGATAGGATTAAGTAATACTTAATCAAAATGGAACATGCTAAACTATACAGACTGATTGGGGGTTAGGTTTACAAAACACTTAACCAACTTAGCATGTTGGCTAGAAATAGAAAACCTAGTAGCGGGGGACCCTTTTTAGCAGTAACCCTACAAGGTGTATCAGGATACCCTGAACTAGGCAGGGTGGGGCATGATTACTGGGCTGACTGTAAGAGGTCAAAGCGACGGCGGTGGTGCAGCAGTGTAGGTTCTAACGGGGTGCGGGCGTGCACACACTTCGGCGCAGAAAAATAAGGCACTGGGCACCAGTAGTATACCTTTGCATTCTAGAATTGTGTCGAGCCGCCACCATGGGACTTGATACACCCCATGGTGGGATCAGCATAGGTAACTACAACATCGAGGGCCGTAAGACACATGTAACTATGCGAGTAGGAGCCGATCATTAGAAATGGATCACTTCACCCTGATTATGGGGTGCCTGTTGGGAACTAGTTTATGGGGGTTTAGAGATTAATACGGGGTACGATAGTATATTCGACTCTAGACAACTTAACCTAGTTTATGGTGCTTTCCCATTTCCAGTTTTATACTTATCATGCCCAATTCTTTATTCATAGACTGAATAGTCCTAGACTTACTCGGGCTTTATGTCTAACTCTACTTTTCTTTCATCTTCTTTACTTTCGTTCCCCTCAAGGTCCACAGGGAGGGAATACCGCAGCTTGACCAGTTTTCACATCCAGCTTGAAGAGAAAGAATGTATTGCTTGGATCTCTTTCATTTTGGACTATGGCTTTGGATAGCAATTATGGGGACTTATGCAGTTTACTTATGTTGTTTTTATGCTTCTTCAAGTTATGTAATCAAGACAGTTATAAAAATGTAATGTTTTTGGAAGTATTGTAAGACAATTATTGCATGGTTTGTGAAACACGTATTTTGATGAAATAAAAGTTGCTGTTGTTTTGCGCTGTTCAAAAATATGTGTATTTATATCTGTCTTGTGTATCTGTGACTTATACTTATAAACCTCCACCAAAATTAGGGCATTCCCTTTGAGAGTGACCCTAACGGAGGTGGGGTGTTTCAGCAATTTCCCTTTCTCGTTATTTTTCATTAGTTCCTTTATCATATTCATCATTTGTTCGAGTTTAACATCTTGAGTATTTGTTTCTCTAATCAAACAATATCTTGTAACAGTTGAGAAGATTGAGAGGATTGGTTTGATGGTTGAAAGTTGGGGTGCCTATAAGGTTGTTTGGATTGAGGTGGAAATTGAGAAATTTGAGGACTAAAAGAAAATGGAGCATGGTAATTCGAAATCAAGTGAGATAGATTCGCGAAATTATTGGGATTAGACCAGAGAAATTTGGATGATTTCTCCAACCTGGGTTATAAGAGGATGAGTACAAACTGTTAAGAGGATGAGTACAAACTGTTTTGAGCTATGACATTGGCTTGGTCTACAGGGTAATACTGGCGTTGTCCTTCAAATTGAGGAGTTTGAGTTTCTAAGGGAAAGTGAATTGGATCCATGACATGCACTCCTCGAGTAGAAGTACGAATGTGAACACGAATTGACTCCCAATGCATGTCCTTTTCAGAATAATTTTCAAAGAATTCCCAACCTTCACCGGTCGTTTTGGACACAAATTCTCCTCTACACATTGATTCTAGTTGTGTTCGAGTTTGATTGTTCAGCCCTTTATCTGCGATTTTACATAAATGATATTTTGGAATTGCTTGATGAGGGAAACTATACAGAAGTTGGTTGAATCTTTCAAAGTATTTTGAAAAAGCTTCCCCTCGTTTTGAGAAAACTGATTTATTTCATAACGGATTTTTAGAGTTTTATGGAAAGGGAAAAACTTCTTCAAGAACACACTAACAAATTCGTCCCAACTTCTTATGGATCGTCTTGGAAGAGAATTTAGCCATCTTTTAGCGATTTCAAGTAATGCAAAAGGAATTAGCCTTAGCTTGATTAATTCATTAGACAATTGTTGCATTTTAAATGTGGATGAATACAATTCCAATTCACTTAGAAATTCATAGCCATTTTTAGAACTAGTAAATTTTGGCACTCCTTGAATAAAAGAATGTTTAAGCTCAAAATTTCCTTCAAGTGGTGGATATACGATGACAAAAGGTTGGATAGTCCTAGTGGGGTAACATTGTTCTCCAAGAGACAAGGGTCTATCCAATTCAACATTAAGATTTTGGAAATTTTGATTTATTCGATTGTAATCCATCCCGTTATAAAAATTCTGATTTATTTGACATAATAATTGTTTGTTACAAAATAAATAACGTACTCAAGTATATCTTTTTAGTTGATAATCTCGATTTGAAAGGGAAGAGGGTCTTATGGCCGTTCACGTATAGTATAAATACTAAGGGATACAACCAATGTTTTACGGGTAGGATGCAACCCCTTTTGCTAGAAGTTCAATAAATTGAACTAATATATATCCACGATCAAACCCTTGAGAGAATCAATTATACAAATACACTCTTGTAGTTAATTATTTGCAAATCAATTCAAGTTTTATGCCGAGAGTGATGATTTTAATTATGGAAACTCGTTCCTCACTAAATTTATTTAGCAATTTTCAGTCAACACAATAGTCGATAATAACAATAGTAGAAATAAAAAAATGTACAAGCAAGCCGTTGCCCCTGCAGAAGATTTTTACAAGCAATTTCTATATTTTTCAAAGTAGTTGCAGAACCTGTAGAGTTAAGAGAACTTTACAGCGGGGTATGGTTCTCTGTCCAGAAAAATTGAGCAGTGTCAATGATTGAAATCCCACCGTTGGCTATTCTTTTGACTTTTGACTTCTTTGTCGCTTGCTTGAATCAGTCCTTTCACTTCACCTTTGATTTGTTTTTGAGATTGCACTTTTTATTTTTTATTTAGAGAGGAAGCAAAGAAAAAAAAATTACAAAACAAAACAAAATGGAAGTGAAAAAAAATAAAAAATAAACTAAGCTCCACGATTAAAGAAAAAGAGAAACTGTTTTTTTTAGAAAGTACGACTAGACTGCCAAACTAAAGAAACAAAAAAAACTGAACTTACCTAAAGTGGCCTACTTAAAGGAAAATAAAGAAAAAAATACAAAATGAAATAAAATAAAAAAACTCGACCGAAGTGTAATACAAAGCTCAGCCAAACCAAACCTAGTCCCTGCGTTCACGATCCACAATGGAAATAGTCCCTTTTTTAAAAAAGATTCAAGCTAAATAAAAGGAGTCGAACTCCAAAAAGAAATCATGCCACTCTCCTTGTTTAAGAACAATTCAAGCTTTCTCTGTAAGAATAATTCATGCAAGATTCTTTTTTTTCCTCGCTCCAGATCCTTTCCTATTAACAATCCAATTAGCACCAACACCTAACATCAATACAAATAGCACCAGAAAACTCCAATACCAAAACCAATTATACGCACTCAATAGTTTCAGAAAGGAATACGGTTCACGCCCCCTTTTCTTTCAGAAAAATAATATATCACGAAATCAATTCTTTTTTTCTTTTCGAATCAGCATGGGAACCAGAGGTGCGATTTGGGGATTTAGACTGAAAACGATTTGAAGCGGTTGAAGTTTTGGTTTTCGGTGGAATATGTAAGTGAATCGGTGGAGCTGTGCAGCGTTTGGTGGTTGAGTTTGCTGAAAGACTGGATTGGACAGGAAAGTGTGGAAGGGGATTTACTGTTGATGGATGGCTGCAGTTCGGTGAAAGGGGGTTTGTTGGCCTGGTGTTGACCATGAACGTAAGAGGTTGGACGTTGAAGGGCTTGCGCTAGGTATGTGAATTGAACTATTGGAATGAAGAGTGTTGGAGTTTGTAGTTGCTGTAGTGGTGCGTGACTGCAGTTGTCAGGCGGGTTGCTGATTGGTGGCTTGATAGTGCTAGTGGGTATTGGGATGACTGGTCTGTAGATGAACTTGGTGAGGGATTGTGGTAGAGAGGTGGTTTGGTGAGGAGGTTGAATGCGTGATGGTTAAAGGCTTCTATTGTGTACTGGTGATATAGTTTTGGTGATGTTTGTAGATGGATTTCCGGTTTCGTGATGGAGCTTTGTAAAGAGGAATAAAAAGAAATGGTTGATGGGGTAGAAAACATTGATATGGTTTTTGAGGTAGAATGGGAGATGGTAGAAATTGACAAAGTGGATGGTGGTTTTGGTGGATCTGTTCGAGACGCTCTAGAGTGGTAGATGTGGTGAAAGAGCAGTTGGTTGCGGCTGAACAATGGGCTTTTGGCGATTGGATTTTTGGTGTATGATGAAGTATGGTCTGATGTAGATAAGGGTAAGGGTCCGAATTTGGTTCTTGAGATGGGTGATGTTGTAGCTTTGCGGTGGTGTAGGAGGATGTAGGGTTTGCACAGGTAGCAGGGGATTGGAGTGTGAGTGGTGGAAGTTGGACAGAGAGGGCTTGTGAATTGAATTTGTGTATCGAGTCGTTGATTGGAGGGTGTTAGTTTAGAGGTGAATTTGGTTTGTGGTAGAGATTGAGGTGCTGTGGGTAGCGAGTTTTGTCGTGATTGATGAGGATGGGACAAGGGCTGTTGTGGCTATTTGAAGGGTTAGAGATCAATGGAAGTGAGGTTGCGTGTGGGGATGGATGCGGTTTTCAGTTGTGGTTGCGTGAAGGCTAATGGCTGGTTCGCAGTTGTTGATTTTTTAGTTAGGGGATTGGGAAGAACTGCGGATGGGGGTTGAGAGGGGACTGTTGCGTTGTAGATTTCTGACTTTGCTAATGTGCAGAGTAGGCTTGATGGGTATGGACAGATCTGAGTTTGGTGGTTGCTCATGTTTTGGCAGTGGAGGAACGTGGTATTGGTGTGGTAGTGATGATGGAAGTGGAAGAAAGTTTTGTGTTGAGAGTTTATGGAAGAAAAAGGTGGATGGAGATGTCTGAATTACTGGGTATTGTTTTGTGAAGAAGTGGTGGTTGTATGGTTTGAGGAATTGAAGAAAGTGAGGTTGTAGTCTTGTAGAGAAGACGGAGAAGGTTTTTATGGCAGTAGGAATATAAGACAGAAATCAAAGCGGAATTTTGAAACAAAAGGAAATAAATAAATGAAAAAAGGAAATAAAGTCAAGAAAAATTGGCAAGTTCTTTTTTTTGTCTAAAGTAGGAATGAATTTGCAAGAGGGAAACAAATAAATGAAAGAAAGGGGAAAGGGGAAGTAGATGAAAACAGGAATGAAATAAAAGAAAAAAGGAAAGAATTTTTCTTCTTCTCTTATTTAGATGATTAAAGTATCGATAATCGATACCAAATCAACTAACTGAGAATTTTTTTTATATATATATAAGAAAACAAATGGAAACAAAATAAAATGAAACTAACATGAATCAGAAATTAAATAAAAAATAAATTTTAATCGTTACCTCCCTGGCAACGGCGCCAAAAACTTGATCGACGCTTTCTAAGAACTAGAAAAGCGCGAATTTATTAAAATAACTGCAAGCGCACAGATCGTGTAATATGCAGGTTGAATCACACGGAGGTAAATTAAATTATTTATATAATTTCTTGGGCGAGCTAGACGAAATTTGGAGATTCGGTTGAAAAACAATAAAGCTATTATTGAATTAAATCAGATCTGAATCTAATCAAATCCATATTCAATCCAATATGACCTAGGAAAGCAATAAAAAGGACAGAAATTAAAATTGCATAAATTAAATAACAAACAGAAAATAAATTAGGATTACCGCTGAATCTAATCAGACGGTCAATCACTAATGAAAGTAAATGAAAAATACAAATAGTGCTCTACCAAATCTAATTGTGTAGACAACATTAATTGTTAAGAAAATAAAAATGCAGAAAAGAGAAAAAGATGAAAACTTTATTTATTCCAGGATCAAAGTTTACAATGAGATTACATGGATATTTATAGGGGATAGATAGCCAACCTAAAACCTATAATCCAATCTATACATATATGGGCCAATTTACGCAAGAATTATTTAATCATATCTCATGACCTTTTCTTGATTTTGTTTTGAGGAAAAAATTTTGAGAATATCTTGGCCTCTTAATTAGTAATTATTGCTCTCCTCTTGATTAACAATTATTCCTCCCATATCTTAATTAGCAATTATTCCTCCCATATCTTCCTTCTTTGGCATGTGACTAACTAAAGGGAGATAAGATTTAAGCAGTTTTCTTTTACCAAACATGAACATATCTTGAAAACCAAAAGCAACACAATGCTAAGTCTTCATTTGCACATCTTCGTATGTATATACACAGCATTTTGATCTTTATTTTCTGTTTTTTTGACTGCATGTGGCTTAGATGGCATATCTGTAAAAGTGACAAAATAATACCCAGTTAATATTTATTTAATATACAAAAGATAAGATATAAGAGCATAAAATAAACACATTTCTATGTTAATCATTAGCGACGACGGCATCTAATTCAGCTTTAGTCACTCCAGCTCCGGCTATTGAATTTTCTCCAACCTCGAAGCAGTTGGTGAGTGGAGTAGTCTCGTTGTTTGCAATGTTGTCATTTTCTTCGCCGGCTTTACTTGTGGTCTTCTTTAATTTAGCCATGATTTCGGATAAGGCCTTGAATTTGGAAGATAATTCTTCGATTGGCCTAGATCTTTTAGATTTATGGAATCTATGGTAGAAATAGGCTTAGAAATTCAATGTGAAGGTAGGAGATGCGAACACGGTCCCACGGTGGGCACCAAAATGTTTGAATCAAAAATAACTCAAACACCAACGGTGTGGTATCACACTTCACCCATTATGGTTAGAAATTAAAAGGGCCACAATCACAAAATAAACGGAGAAAAACAAGTAAAGGACATGGGATTTTTATAATGGTTCGATTCAAAATGAATCTACGTCCACTTTTGAAGTATTTTTCATTGTCATGGAGAGAATTACATAGTTTATCATCTCGTACATCGTATTTATTACACTTAACCACTTTTGTGATAATTCTCCACTTTTTGCTCTCTTTCAGCTTTAGATCACACTTAGATTCGAAAAGGAACGAATTAGATCTTGTAATTATATTCTTTTCCTTGATTCCAACATGAAAATGGTGCTAGATCTGTGCTTTGAAGAGGAGCAATGGCGATTGGAGATCACTTGGAGTAGAACGAAGTATTAATTAATGGTGCTCAGAGAAGATAAGATCTGTTTCATGTAGGAGGAAGAAGGAGGGAATTTTGGCGGCTATTAATGAAGTTTTTAAAAGCTTTAGAAGGGTTAAGAAATGATTTTGGCAGCCCTTCGGGGTAGTGGAGTAAGTCCTTTCAAGTGTAGAGAAAGGGGCTATTTATAGAAGAAGTGTGGGGGCAATGGCAGTCTCGTAATTATGGAGTTCATAATTTGGATCGGACATAAACTTGGATCGGAAATAAACTTGGATCGGGCTAAAACTAATTACAGAAACACCACTGGTCCACTTTACAGCTGCGTACAGCTGTCATGGTCTGTATTTACAGTTCTGCCATCGCTTTTGTTAATGTACCGACCCAAATTTAATTAAATATACTGATCCAAACCTTATGGAATGCACCGATCCACCTTTCAATGAAAAGCACCAATCCACTTTTTTGCTATGTACCGGTCCAAATTTAAATACATGTCTGATCCAGCTCTTCATTGATAGAACCGATCCAATAATTTACCATGTTGTCACCGCTTCTTTCAAATGCACTGATCCATACACTATTTAATGTACTGATCCAGTTATTGGTTGCCACGTGCTAATTTCTTTAATGCCTTCCGCATGTTATTATATATGTGAAGCATCGTTTTACTAGTGTGCTTCAAACTTTGCTGCGTGTTCTTTATTTTCAACAAGGACCGACCCAATTTCATTGAACAGTACCGATCCACTTGTTTCTCCCAAGGCCGATCCATGTGATTATATTAGTGCCTTGTTACCATAATATGACTATCCCATACTTATCAGTTGTAACCAAAAGGAAATTGTAGAAAACGTCCACGTGGCATCTTCTAGAAATCATTCTATGCAAACACTTACCTTGTTGATTAAGTGGTGCCAGCCCATTCGAAGAAGGAGCTGATACGAACATAATATTCAACAGTGCCGACCATGTGTATTATAAACTGGCCAACCCATCTATTATAATATACGTTAAACCGCGTATTAGCATTTACACAGTTCAATGCATTCTATTAATCATTTCCACGTACACTGCTATGATAACACGCACGCAAGACATGGTTTGTAGCATGATGCAGTTCTATGCGTTCTTACTTGGTTCTATGATGATGCTGTAGCTTGGGCGAATGTACACAAACTTTTGTTACGCATCTAATAGTGCATGCTACAGTCTTTGTATATACACCGTCCTTACACCAATAGCCGCATCATGTCACACAATAGGACCGACCAGTTTTGTAACGACCCGCATTCTATGCATCGAAGGATCGTAGAATATTTCTTTCTTTCACATACGAAGTCGTATGGTCATGTAACTTTGGGATACGACTATTGAGGTCATTTCCCATGTTCATGATTTTTTCCGATTTTTAAATGAACGTTTTGCCCCTAGCTAATCTTGTTTTGGCCATAACTTTCGATTGAAAAGGAGTTTTGACCAGAAACCACTTCCATTGGCTCCGGATGATGGTTTACAATTCCTTAGAGTGGTACACTAGCCAAACATACTCACCGTTTGGGAGGTATGGCTGAAATAAGTTTCAGATGGTGAAAAACAGCTTAATTGGGCTTAACCGGGTGATTAACAGCTAGGCCCAATGGGGGATTTTGGGATTAGAGGTATTTAAGGGCTGCTAGGGTTAGGATTTCGGTTTTTCACTCATTTTCCAACCGCCACAAACCCTCTCTTCAACCTAACAATCTAAAAACACCTCTAATCACTTCTTAATCAAGTGTTGGCTTAAACCACATCAAATTACGGAGGAATAGCACCCAAATAAGGTTAGAGCTGCTGTGTTGCATTGGGAACAACGCCATAACAGTAGATTATTTCAGACCTAAAGTTCATTTGTGGTCAAGGTGAGTGATTTGCAAGGTTTCTCACTAATTACAGTTAATTAGGGGTAATTAGTGATAATTAGCGAATTTATACACGTTAAAAATCTAGAAAAATGTTTATAAGTTTCGAAATAATGTTTTAGACCTCTATTAGAAATTTGGTTTGATTCGGTGAAGTTTTGCTAATCATATCATTAGTTTTTCTTAAACATGCTTAAGGGAAAATATGAGATTTTGGCTATGTTTGATCCGTTTAACCTTACCAAATTATTGTTTTGGTGTTTGTGAATGATTATACATGTTGCTATGACCGTATGTTATGCGTTGTGGTTGTCTAGAAGTGATAGATTGGTCGAAAATGCCGTCGAATGGCATAAAACGGTCGCTAGAAAGTTGCAGGAAATGTGCAGGGTTTCAAACTAGATCGGATCGGATTACTGGGCTCGGATCGGATAGGAGGACCGGGCAAGTGGACTTGATTCGGGTTGGAACTTAGCATAAGAGGCTTGGCGAGAAAGAAGGCCATTTGCTTAGAGTTGGAGTTGGGCAGAGGATTGGATCAGAGAGACAAAAAGGGGATCGGATCGGAGCGAGGGCGTGGGATCAGATCGACTACCGAACCAAACCGGAGCTGGCATCTTCTGAGGCGTGCAAACGAAAAAGACAACAAGGAAGGTTGGATCGGATCGGAATTTGACACTATAAGGAGGACCTTGGCACTTTACCACTGGACCGGACCGAGCCACGTGCGAGAAGCTGAACCGAACCGCATGGAGGAGATGAACCCGAACCGAACCGAGCATGGGTGACCGAACCGAATCGAGCGTGGGTGACTGAACCGAACCGGACGTGTACTTCTATTTCTTCATGATGACTCTTCTGAAGGCCAACTCCAATTCGACCAAAACCCGAGATGCAAAGGAAGTCCAAATAGGAAGTAGAGCTCAGGATCCAGTTGGGAACCAACGAGTTAACTTCATGAGTTGGGCTTTGCTGCGGGATGTGTGCTAAGGGGTTGTCGATGTCTATAACTTTGGATCATTATGTGTAGGGAGTACGTGAACGGATTCAGGGCCTTAGTGGCCTAGGTACAACTAAAGAGCTATAGACCAATGAAGTGGGGTCATTTGTAAAGATTTGGTCATGACTCCATGTGGTGAGCTTGGTAGTAGAAGTAGTTGTACAAGTCGAACTCCGGCACTACTTCGCTGGGTCTTGTGATCGAAGCAGTAGATATCGTATGCTTTACGCACTGAGTGAGAGATGTGAGGATGGTTGTTGTGTTTGATTTGTTTTCCATCATTATGACATGCATACCCCCACCCCCGTTATCTTTACACCATCTGTTCAGTGGCACCTTAGAGTATTGTATGGTATGTAGTGCTAACTCTTTGGTTGCAGGTCCAGGTTCAGGTATGGTTTAGTATACCTGTTATTGTTCTGTTTAGCTGCTTTTTCGCTCATACCAGACTTTTTGTCTGACCAGAGTTTTATGTCTCTTCTTATTACTCTGGGT
Source organism: Allium sativum (assembly GCA_030737875.1). Lineage (NCBI taxonomy): Eukaryota > Viridiplantae > Streptophyta > Magnoliopsida > Asparagales > Amaryllidaceae > Allium > Allium sativum. Next base: position 747,656,845 of record CM060920.1, on the reverse strand, counting down.
GCTCTCACTTGCAGACTAGAGATAGGTTAGCTGAGTATGCACGAGTAGCTGATCTGGAGACGAGCAGGAGGCTTCCACGTATGATGCATATAAATATTCTCCCTGTGTTGTTGAAGATCACTGCTTGGGCATTAGTAGTGCATCTTCTACTTTAGCTTTAGAGACAGTTTAAAGTTGTAATAAGCTGTATTTATACTTCCGCTACTCTGATGTTGATGTTGGTTTTAGTTATCATCTTATGCATTGTCTCGCATGTTTTATGTCAAGTATATTATTATTATATTTTGTTCCATCCGCTGTGAGACATTCTACAGGTTTTCGATTAGTTCGTTCTCTTCTTTCCTTTCTTTGGCGACCGTCCAGTGCTAGTTGGGCATGCATACAACGCACTTTCGGAGGAAATGTCGGCTAGTGCGGGGTGGGCCGTCACACTTGGTATCAGAGCTCTAGGTTGCGTAGTTAACCTAGGGAAGTCATCAGGGAGAGATAGTATACGTATACGAGAGCATGTATTTGTGATTATTTTGATTTTCAAAATCTATATATATATACTATTAGTATAGCTAAGGATGAAGTCGCACTGCACTAGCACCACTATGGAGATGGTTAATCGTTTTCTCTTTATAGATTGAACGATGAGCCGATACGCAAGATGTGCCGGTAGAGGAGCCAATAATGGGAATGCTGCTGACAAGAGGACGATGTTTACTGATCTCATGAGAGAGATGCTTAGGGATGTGCAGAGGGAAGCTCCCAATAATGGTAATGGTGGTGGTCCAATAGTGCAGGCGCCTAGGGCCGATTTCGCCAAGCTGAATAAGGATTATACTAGTCTTGGTGGGAAGCCGTTCCACGGAACGAAGTCGGCTACGGATGTTCAGGATTGGTTGGATAGCTGCGAGCGTATCTTCGAAGATTTGGGTATCGAGGATACGATGAAGAGAAGGCTAGCATCCCGTCAGCTGCAAGGACGGGCAATGAATTGGTGGAATGCTATAAAGGCAGCTACTCCAGAGGATCAGATTACTTGGGAGCAGTTTAAGGCTCGCTTTAGCGATAAGTTCATTCTAGCTTCTCAGAAGTCAGTGTTGTTTAAGAAATTCTTGGAGCTCAAGCAGAATGGCAGAGCTGTCTCGGAGTATATTGCAGAATTCGATACTTTATCGCAGTATGGACTGTCCCTCATTGACACTCCCGAGAAGAAGAATAAGAAGTTCATAAATGGCTTGGACCAGTACTTGGGGGAAAGGCTTATTAACCACATCGATGAGACGTTTGAATCGATTATGGGGAAAGCATTGAGGTCAGAGAGTCTTTACCCTAAGTAGATGACTGAGGTCGCATCTGCAGAGGAGCCAAAGCCGCAAGCAAGCGGTGGAGGCAAGAATGGTTCTCAGAATAAGAGAAAGAAGAATCAGACCAAGGATGGCCAGAAGAAAAAGAATAAGCAAGATGTTGAGTGCTTCAGCTGTGGTAAGAAGGGCCACTATGCCAAAGAGCGTTGGGCCAAGCCAGCGTATAGGAAGTGCTTCAACTGTGGCCAAGTGGGACATCACAAGGACAAGTGTCCGCAACCCCCTAAAGAAAAGCAGATGGTGAAAGCATATGCCCTTAGTGTTATTCCTTCTTCGTCGAATACCCCAACTGCGGCGGAGAAGGGAAAGAATGTCATTATTCAAGGTATGCTTTTTGTTTATGATGTTCCTGTTAGAGTTTGTTTGATACCGGAGCTTCCAGTTCTTTCATATCTAGTGACCTGGTAGATAGGTTGGGATTGGAGCCCGAGATTGTCGATAGACCTTTAGTAGTGACGAACCCGATTGGTGGTTCGACTAGCCTTAGCATGATTTGTGGTAATGTGGTCTTATCGAGTCATGGATGCATGTTTGTGATTGCTTTGTTTTGGGCTTTAATGGGTTTGGCATTATTTTGGGAGTCGATTGGATCCAAAGATACGGGGTGGCGGTAGACTGTTAGGGCTTTTTGGTGATGGCAAGAGTGGATGATGGGCGGAGGGTAGTGTTTGGTGGTCTACCCGGTGATGGGGTAATGGCTAGTTTTCTAAATTCCCTCGACATCCCGCATAGTGAGTTGTCAGGTTTGCCCGTGGTTGGCCAGTATCCGGACGTTTTCGAGGAAGTGACTGGGCTTCCACCACACCGGGAGATTGAGTTCCGTATTGATTTAGTGGAAGATGCCAGACCTATAGTGATGCCACTTCGTCGTATGGCACCAAGGGAGCAGCGAGAGCTCGGGGTGCAAGTCAGCGATCGTTTGAAGAAGGGATTTATCAGAAGGAGTGTTTCTGAATGAGGAGCACCAGTTGTGTTTGCTACCAAGGCGGATGGTTCCTTCGTTTGTGTGTAGACTACCGCGAGTTGAATAAAGTGACGAGGAAGAATAAGTATCCTCTACCGCGGATAGATGATTTGTTTGATCAGTTGAGTGGCGTGAGAGTATTTTCCCAGTTGGATCTCATGACAGGTTTCCATCATCTTAGAGTGGAAGCTGAGAGTATAGCTAAAACGACATTTCGGACGCCGTCTGGATTTTATGAGTGGTTGGTCATGCCATGCGGGCTGACCAATGCCCCAGCATATTTTGTGGATCTTATGAATAGGGTATTCAGAGATCAGTTGAATAAGTTCGTCCTTGTCTTCGTGGATGATATTTTGGTCTATTCGAGGACAGAGGAAGAACACAAGGAACATTTAAGAATAGTGATGAAGGTGTTAAGAAAACACCAATTGAAAGCAAAGTTTTCTAAGTGTCACTTCTGGAGGAGAGAAGTGAGATTCTTGGGACATGTTGTTCCAGAGAATGGTATTGCCGTGGATCCTGCGAAGGTGGCTACAGTGCAAGATTGGTCTACGCCCAAGAATGCAACGGACATAAGAAGTTTCTTGGGGTTAACTGGATATTATCGTAAGTTTATCCAAGACTTCTCCAAGATAGCAGCACCATTGACTCAGTTGACCAAGAAGAATCAAGCCTTCGTCTGGGACGAAAGGTGCGAGAATGCATTCAAGAGCCTAAAGGAAAAGTAGACATGTGATCCAGCGTCAGTCATTCCTAAGGGGAATAAAGAGATGATAGTATATACGGATGCATGTGGCACAGGGCTAGGTGCTGTATTGATGCAAGGAGGTAGGGTTGTAGCTTATGCAAGTCGGCAACTGAAACCGCATGAGAAAAGATACCCTACCCATGATTTGGAATTGGCAACAATCGTGTTTGCGTTGAAGATGTGGAGACATTATCTCTTGGGAGAAAGATTCGAGTTGTTTACCGATCATAAATCGTTAAAGTATCTTTTCTCTCAAAAGGATCTAAATCTCCGACAACAAAGGTGGTTAGAATTCTTAGCTTCCTATGATTTCAATATCGCATACACACCAGGAAAGGGCAATGCGGTAGCTGATGCACTAAGTAGGAGACATGCTAGTTTAGGAGCTATGTTTCTAGAATGGAAGCAACTGGAGTACATCGCTGGGTATGATTTCAGACCAAAGCGCGAATTGGATCCAGAAATGTTAGCAAGTTTGACAATCAGACCCACTTTGATTGAGCGGATTGATTCCAGTCAGAGGAACGATCCTAACCTATTGGAAATCATCTCAAAGTCAAAGATGGGAATCGACGGAGATAGGAACAAGTATGGGCTTGATCGAGATGGATGGCTTAAAAAGAATGGAAGATTAGTTGTACCTAATGTCAATGGATTGAGAGATGAAGTGCTTAGAGAAAGTCATCACTCAAAACTGACTATACACCCCGGTGGTAACAAGATGTATCGAGACATGAAGCAGACATACTACTGGGAAGGGATGAAAAGAGACATTGGGAGGTTTATATCCAAATGCATGGATTGCCAACTAGTTAAAGCTGAGCAAAAGAAGCCTAGTGGTTTGTTATAACCATTAGAAATTCCATAATGGAAATGGGAACAAGTGTCAATGGATTTCATTGATGGGTTACCAAGGACTAGATCGGGCCATGATAGCATTTGGGTGATTGTGGACCGATTGACCAAAAGTGCAAGCTTTATACCCGTCAAGTCAAACAGGACGGTAGCTAAGTTAGCGGAACTGTATATAAAGTGGGTAGTGAGATTTCATGGAATACCCAAAGGCATTGTGAGTGACCGAGATCCGTTGTTCACTAGTGGGTTTTGGAAGAGCTTACAAGAGGCGTTAGGATCAGAATTACATCTCAGTACCACGTATCATCCTCAAACCGACGGACAGACAGAGAGGGTGAATCGAGTGTTAGAAGATCTCTTGAGAGCTTGCATATTGGATTTTGGTAGATCATGGGATGACCATTTGCATCTAGTAGAGTTTGCATATAATAATAGTTATCAATCCAGTATTGGTATGGCTCCAATTGAAGCTTTGTACGGAAGACCGTGCAACTCATCGTCATGTTGGGTAGAAACTGGTGAGAAGTTTGTGCTTGGATCCGATGTGATAAGAGAAACTTCAGCTAAGATTAAGGTTGTCCAACAGCGAATGAAGGCTGCCTAAGATAAGCAGAAGAGTTATGCCGATAAAAGGAGAAGAGAATTAAAGTTCTCCATTGGCGACTTGGTGTTTGTCAAGATATCTCCGTTGAAGAGCGTGACACGATTTGGTAGGAGAGGCAAGTTAGCACCAAGATTTGTTGGTCCATTCCCAGTTCTTGAGCAAATTGGGATTTTGGCATACAAAGTTAAATTACCAGAGAAGATGGCAGGAGTTCACAACGTATTTCATGTTTTCCAGTTAAGAAAGTTTGTACACGACCCAAATGTGACCATTTCACCTGATCAGTTGGATGATATCGAAGTTGAAGCCGAGGCAGTTGGGAACCGCAAGCCTATGCGTATTGTTGGGAACGATACGAAGCAACTTCGAAGGAAAGCGGTGAAGTTAGTCAAAGTTCAGTGGGGCGAGAATGAGAATGACTGTACTTGGGAGACAGAGGAGAGCATTAGGGAGACGTATCCAGAACTCTTCGCCTGGTAAGATTTTAACTTCGGTTTAGTTTTTCCGCATGCTAGGATATGCTTTTTTTGTTTGTTTGCATGATTGACTGTTGTATATTGTTGGTAGGCATGCGGGATCCTTGGTATGTTTTGGATTAAGGAATTTCGGGGACGAAATTTCTTAAAGGGGGGAGAGTGTAACGACCTGCATTCTACGCATCGAAGGATCGTAGAATATCTATTTCTTTCACATACGAAGTCGTATGGTCATGTAACTTTGGGAGATGACTATTGAGGTCATTTCCCATGTTCATGATTTTTCCCAATTTTTAAATGACCGTTTTGCCCCTAGATAATCTTGTTTTGGCCATAACTTTTGATTGGAAAGGAGTTTTGACCTGAAACGACTTCCATTGGCTCCGGATGATAGTTTATAATTCCGTAGAGTGGTCACATTAGCCAAACAGACTCACCGTTTGGGAGATATGGCTGAAACAAGTTTCAGATGGTGAAAAACAACTTAATTGGGCTTAACCGGGTGATTAACAGCTAGGCCCAATGGGGGATTTCGGGATTAGAGGTATTTAAGGGCTGCTAGGGTTAGGATTTCGGGTTTTCACTCATTTTCCAGCCGCCACAAACCCTCTCTTCAACCTAACAATGGCCTCCAACATCTAAAAACGCCTCTAATCACTTCTTAATCAAGTTTTGGCTTAAACAACATCAAATTAAGGAGGAATAGCGCCAAAACAAGGTTAGAGCTATTGTGTTGCATTGGGAATAGCGCCATAACAGTAGATTATTTTAGACCTAAAGTTCATTTGTGGCCAAGATGAGTGATTTGCAAGGTTTCTCACTAATTACGGTTAATTAGGGGTAATTAGTGATAATTAGCGAATTTATACATGTTAAAAATCTGGAAAAACATTTATAAATTTTGAAATAATGTTTTAGACCTCTGTTAGAAATTTGGTTTGATTCGGTTAAGTTTTGCTAATCATATCATTAGTTTTGCTTAAACATGCTTAAGGGAAAATATGATATTTTGCCTATATTTGATCCGTTTAACCTTACCAAATTATTGTTTTGATGTTTGTGAATGATTATACATATTGCTATGACTGTATGGTATGCTTTGTGATTGTCTAGAAGTGATAGATTGGTCGAAAACGATGTCGAATGGCGTAAAACAGTCGCTGGAAAGTTGCAGGAAATGTGCAGGGTTTCAAACCGGATCGGATTGGATATCTGGGCTCGGATCGGATAGGAGGACCATGCAAGTGGACATGATTCGGGTTGGAACTTAGCATAAGAGGCTTGGCGAGAAGGAAGGCCATTTTCTTAGAGTTGGAGTTGGGCAGAGGATTGGACCGGAGAGACAAAAAGGGGATCGGATCGGAGCGAGGGCGTGGGATCGGATCGGCTACCGAACCGAACCGGAGCTGGCATCTTCTGAGGCGAGAAAATGAAAGAGACAATAAGGAAGGTAGGATCGGATCCGAATTTGACACTATAAGGAGGACCTTGGCACTTTACCACCGGACCGGACCGAGCCACATGTGAGAAGCTGAACCGAACTACATGGAGGAGATAAACCCGAACCGAACTGAGCATGGGTGACCGAACCGAACCGAGCGTGGGTGACCGAACTGAACCGGATGTGTACTGCTATTTCTACATGATGACTCTTCTGAAGGCCAACTCCAATTCGACCAAAATCCGAGATGCAAATGAAGTCCAAATAGGAAGTAGAACTCATGATCCAGTTGGGAACCAACGAGTTAACTTCATGAGTTGGGCTTTGCTGCGGGACGTGTGCTAAGGGTTGTCGATGTCTATAACTTTGGATCACTATGTGTAGGGAGTACGTGAATGGATTCAGGGCCATAGTGGCCTAGGTACAACTAAAGAGCTATAGACCAATGAAGTGGGGTCATTTGTAAAGATTTGGTCATGACTCCATGTGGTGAGCTTGGTAGTAGTAGTAGTTGTACAAGTCGAACTCCGTCACTACTTCGATGGGTCTAGTGATCGAAGCAGTAGATATAGTATGCTTTACGCACTGAGTGAGAGATGTGAGGATGGTTGTTGTGTTTGATTTGTTTGCCATCATTATGACATGCATACCCCCCCCCCCCCGTTATCTTTACACCATCTGTACAGTGGCACCTTAGAGTATTGTACGGTATGTAGTGCTAACTCTTTGGTTGTAGGTCCAGGTTCAGGTATGGTTTAGTATACCTGTTATTGTTCTGTTTAGCTGCTTTTTCGCTCATACCAGACTTTTTGTCTGACCAGAGTTGTATGTCTCTTCTTATTACTCTGGGTGCTCTCACTTGCAGACTAGAGATAGGTTAGCTGGGTATGCACGAGTAGCTGATCCAGAGACGAGCAAGAGGCTTCCACGTATGATGCATATAGATATTCTCCCTGTATTGTTGAAGATCACTGCTTGGGCATTAGTAGTGCATCTTCTACTTTAGCTTTCTTTTGCTTTAGAGACAGTTTAAAGTTGTAATAAGCTGTATTTAGACTTCCGCTACTCTGATGTTGATGTTGGTTTTAGTTATCAGCTTATGCATTGTCTCGCATGTTTTATGTCAAGTATATTATTATTATTTTATTTTGTTCCATGCGCTGTGAGACATTCTACAGATTTTCGATTAGTTCATTCTCTTCTTTCCTTTCTTTGGCGACCGTCCCGTGCTAGTTGGGCATGCATACATTGCACTTTCGGAGGAAATGCCGGCTAGTGCGGTGCGGGCCGTCACAAGTTTCATATCAATCCATGTTGCAGACATATAGGCTAACTTATATATTATTTGTATTAGTATCGAAGCATGCTTCTGTATAGTGATATGCGATTGGTTGAGCATGCACATTCATATTAAAGGCTCCACGTTCATCATTAAGAAGACCAACCCAAATATATTTTGCAGACCGCTTGTTCATCATGACCGATCCGGTTGGTACCGACCCGGTCCATTAGTACTTACTCACTCGGTCGATTGGTAGTAACCGACCCGATGTGGTGACCGATCGGTGCTTTGCAACTGACTGACCCGGTCCGTTCTTAATGAACCGATCCGATAACTCAAGACTTGGTCGATCTGTTGCTACCTGAATGGTCTGATCCTCTTTGTTGAGTCCGATCCATATTTGTGACCGACCCGATGCTTTACAACTGACCAACCCGGTCCGTTGGTACTGTCCGACCCATATGATTGAGGCTGATCCAGTGCTTTAGCAGGGTTGACATATTTTTTATTACATATATAACATACATACATGCATGTTTTAGCTAACACAAAACCTTATTTATTTGTTGAAAGGGGTAATCTTACCACATACCCAACCAAAGTTTAGGATTTTACTGCACTTAAAGGCATCCCAAAGTTTTAGCATTTATATTGCTTAAACCCTTGGAATCACAACAAATCAAAAGAGGATATAATTGCACATGTATTGTTATATTAAAACCACAAGAGTACTCAAAATGTTAATGTAATATGTTGTGTAGTCAATCTCTTGATTTCTAATCAAATATATAGGCTACTACAAATATCTTTACTTAAGAACTAAGTCTACTTAAATTTCACATGGCCTTGTACTTCAATTCTCCCTACACTGGCCTGCATTTCTACATCCATAAAATCATATCAGACTAGCCTAGAATGAAGAACATGCAGCATTTTTGAATTGAACAGAGTAACTAGTTTGCTTAGGAACTAAGCACTACTTTTAAAACCAATTCTTACATAGTTTATACATCTTCTGTCCGTAGGCTTTCCATCCTGCACATCTAAATTGTCTAGGAAAAATCACTCAATCAAACACCAAGCATACTCCTTTCCATAAGCTAAGATATAGTGACAGCCTACACTTTCAGAACAAAGGAGAAATATACAGTTTCTTAAGACCAAAGCATGATTCTGTAAACACCAATTCATGTATGTGTTGAGCACACATATTGTTGTACTTCTTTTCAACCTGGCCATATATACCTGAAGAGTGAAATCAAAACCAGAAATGCCTTTCCATAAATATGTATCAATCAGTTACAACTATTTAATGAAAATAAAGATCTGAAGTAAGAGAACCATCTACCTATACTTTTGCCTATCAAAACATTTAAAGCATACACCATATTTTATTCTTAAATCCACCAATAAATATGAACACAAACACACACATTTATTCAAAAATCCATTCGAGCTAAGAGTTTGGGTAGAAATTCAAGTAAAGGAAACCAGGAAGAAAAATAAAAGGACCAGAGACAATTATTTGTGAGTAAAACACTTACAAATTTCTATACCATTTTATAATTAAACTCTTGTGAATTTGAAGTAATGTATGCTGGTATATTCTCTTCAGATTGAATACAAATAATGAAGTGTTTAATAGTAGTTAGCTTAACATTTAATGGTTTGAATCATCTAAGACACAAATATATAAGCAGCAATATCATTACTGTTTATATAAATTTTGAAGTGGGTGCAAACAATATGTGTGTTAATATGTAACCATTATGTTGAATCTAAATTTCGATGTTAATTAAAAAGTTAAAGCTCTAATCTAGTGGCTTGAAGATTTGGAACAACCTGAGAATCAAATGAACGATACAATAATAAAACAAGTGAGTGACACTTGAAATCCTCTCCATTATTTATATAAAATTCTAAATAGGATTCAAGCTTCATAAGTATATACCCAGTATATGGGTTCAAACGTTGATATTATTTAAGATTTTATCTCTGAAAAGAAGGGAGTTAAAACCACCTGAGAAAGGGAAACATAACATACTAATAAATGCTTAGTAAACACTTATTTCCTCTACTGTTTACATATATTACTAGTGGATTCAAAACTATATGTATATTTATAAGTATTCCTCGGATTTGATTAAAATATTGTAGATGTTAAGGATATTTGAATTGTGGCTTTATGGTTTAAATTCTCTAAGAAACGAATTACAAAATACAGTAAGCAAGTATCGAACCAGCTGCTTCAAATGGTATGGAGCCGTAATTCTAAAACGTTTCAAAGACATAAGAAGTTGTAATATTGCACCTGATGTGGATACATTTATTGCTATTTTAACGGGCTGTTCCATTCCGGTTTAGTTGAAGAGGGATTAAAATGGTTTAAGGCGATGGAGGATTGCGATATCGGACCAATTATAAGGCATTATGCATCAGTTATAGAAATGCTGGTTCGAGTAGGTAAAATAGAAGAGGTAGTGAGGTATATTGATGCTATATGGACATCTGTGCTTGGAGCTTGGACCTTGCGGTGTGCATGGAGATGTATGCACAGGTAATAAAGTAGAGGAAAATCTTATGAAATTTGATTTAAGGAAAGCGGGGGAGACGGATACTTATATGAAAATGTCGAGCGTGCACGCTGCTCGTGGAGACTGGGAAGTGCCGGAGAAAAATAGAAGGCAGGCAAGAGTATGTGCACACCTATTGTGGGTGCATTAAAGAAGTGCAATAATAATGTGCTCAACAATATGTGTCAAATGGAGAAGCTCGGGTATGAGCTGATGGCAAGGATTCATGAAAACTTGATACAGGGGAGTAGTAAATCGTCTTGGGTAGGCTTGCATGGATGGTTTTTATTGCTAGTGCCAAATCACTGTTCGAATACTGGAATAGTACAAAGATAGAGATTCACAGACCCATAAATCTTAAGCAACAGGAGATAACCGCAACCTATTGTTTCATGCGAATATGTTCCACACTTTGGTACAGCAGAAGGTGCAACCGAATAAAGATAAATTTACAACTTGTATAGAATGGATAATATGAGCAGATAACCCGGTGGTTCCATATTTTTACCTCTTGTTTCCATGAGTTAATTCATGTTATTTTAGGACAGCTTATATGTTAATAAACATACGAGTTTATCGACAAACCATGATTATTTGGTGAAGGATAACGGATAGAAATTGATGATGCTATTTGATTAAATGTATGCCTGGGAATATAAGACGCATGACACAAATTATATGAGCAAACACAATTAAATTCCCATTTTAATTTAAAAAGTAATAACTATCAATATGCAATTATATGATCATATTCATGTTAGGTACCGATATATGCCATTAACTTGGTTTACTTAATGATCTATGCGTGCGATACATAAACATTTATCTCTGAAAAAATAAAATCTGATGATGAATGTCATATCACCATTTTCAAAATGTTATAACTTGGTTTGGACTATTTTTGGATGACCGGAGAGAGATCGGGACTGGTGGTTTGGCATAGAAACCGGTAGCTCGTTTGAGGGATGAGTCGAAATCAATGAGTATTGGCTTGAAGTATGTACATGTTCACCAATGCACTTATGTGCAGTTTAATGGAAACCGGAACAAATAAATGAAAAGAAGAAGAAGGGGAGCGGCAGATTAAATAGAAGGGAGAAAGAGAGAGAGCTACGCGAGTTTGGGTGGGGTCACACAATGTTGACGTGGGTGGATGAGAGGTGGCCAAGTTCGATAAGAAAACAATAGAAGGGAAGAAGGAGTATGGAAGGTGGCGGTAACATTTCAAAGAAGAAAGTATCAGGAGTAAACAAAAGAGGAGGAACGCACGGGCTTGGGGTAATGGGCCAGTTGTGCCACATAAGAAGATAAAAATAAGAATTTAAACTAATAAAAATGGAAAACAAATGCGGGCTTGGGCTAAAGAATTCAACCGCGTGCTAAATTGAAGAACAGAAATAAAATAGGGAATTAAAGAAATAATGAAATAAAGAACAAGAAAAAGAATTCAGTAGGAATTAAAAACAAATGTAAAGGAAATAAATTTAAAGGGATTTTAAAGGTTACATATATAAACACATATAATAAAAATAGGAATAAGTGTTGATGACTCGACTATGGAACAATGCAGAAAGAAACAACACTATTTGTTGAAATGTTATTAACAAATGGTTAAGTTAATAATCTAACAATATATAATTGGTTTAGTGTTATATATATATATATATATATATATATATATATATATGAAATAAATAAATAAATCACTTATGCTGGATAATTAATGGACGATGTAACCATTGGAATGTGAACGATTGTCTGTAATGATTTGTGTATAGTGAGTTAAAATGTTTTGGAATAAACACTAAATGTTATTAGAATTTAATCGACTTAGGTCGATAACGGGTTTTTATCAGAAAATGAACTGCAAACACAAATCAGCAACCAATAAATGAAATACCAAATTTGAACATATTGAATCTTTTTCCCTTAAGTATCACTTGACCTAAAAGATATTAACGTTAATCGTTCGAAGAGTCTGGAATTTATATTCCACTTCGATTCAATTATTACGAGTCGGAGATTATTGAAGACAACTGAAGATGGAGTATTGCTAGGGCTATTCTAAAAATCCTTGGTATAAATTTCCTAAGATGGATTTATAAAATAGTGCCTTCAGTTAGTTCAATCACAGGACAACTTGTATGAACGAATATATAACAGAATATATCTAACCCTATCACGTACTTTGATCTCTCCAAACGTATTTATGTTGGTGGTGGAGGAATTCATTTCTGTTAGCTTTATACATGTAACATATTTTTGCAGAAGTCAATTAGTGATCAGCAGATTTTGATGATGTGGCATTCAAAGGAAATAAAAATCTAATATGTCTAAAGGTAAGTATAGCCTCAAGATTCACAACCGGAAAATGTCAAAAATCGAGCAGATAGCATGGCTAAGTGGGTTGCCCCCAATTAGGGTGTATTGTCACCATCTAGAGAATATTCGTTTTGTCACTTCTTTCATTTCTGTATCTTCCGGAAAACGGTGGCTGTGCAACTGTAAGGTGACAATATATTCGATACACTCAAGAGAAATGAGTGGTCGGTCATGTGTGATAGGGTTACAAGATGCTCTTGTTGAATCCAGTGTATTTGCCTTTAGAGATACACTATCAGAAGGTGGTTCCATACCTTGGCATAGTTGGAAATCCATTATCCATAAGCGCCAGGCGGATTTGTTTGTATACTATATAGTAGAATGTGAGATGCAAACATTCATTTAGATTCTAAATTATTTGTGGAAAAACCCTAGGCACTATTATAATATATGATTTAAATATGCAAACAGAATTGGTTCTCATAAGGTACAAACCCGTTCCGTAATTACGGCGTGGTCTTATCTGATATGTTTTCAACTTATTTTAAATCGTTTACTCATACCAATCCTCTAACTGACCCGGAGTTTATTTTTCTGTGTTTTCCCTAAAATTATTGGGTACTCATAACATTTGTTATGAGTAGACAAGTGAATAAGTTGTTGGATAGCTTTTGGAATAAATCGATAAGATGGTTTCTGCAAGATGGTCTATATATTATATCTATGAAGTTTGCAAGTCAGTTATCAGTATCTAGGTATAATTATGAAGTTTCTAAGTTGTAATGGGCATATATCCAGGTATCTAATGTACTGTACTATGATGTATTATAACTCTGACATATAACATTATGTGATATTATTTTTTGTTCAAGTTCTGCTATGAGATTCTGATGTTTGCTTTAGTTCTATCTTTTATCTATTCTTATTCTTAAATAATGGCACTACTTCCGAGGTGTTCGAAAGTTGGGTCGTTACCGGGAGATAGTTACATTATGACCTAAATAGTTTTATCAATAAAGTTAATTTCTATCATAAGGATCACGAACGGTCCTGGACATATACACTTGATTTCATAACATAAAATGATAATAAAAAATGTTATATTTTATTTGTAGAAATCAAATGTATTGATGACATCATCAATAAGGATATTATATTCAATAATTGAATTATGGATTTAAAACGTGAATTTAAGATTTAATAATTATTATAATTATTCAAACAATGATATAAATGAAAAGAAATCATTATAAATATGTTGTATAACTGTAACATATCAATAATGGACAAGTTATATAAATGAATATACTTGACCGGAAAATATAGTAAAAATCTATATCGCTTTATCGGTAAAATCTCGAATTCATAAATAATGGATAAATATTTTTTAATATAGTTTTTATGACTAAATAATCGTGTTTTTATAAATTAACAATATCAAGGAAGAACCTCGATTCCACCTTCAAAGATAGTACAAGAGATTGATTACTTTTCGGTCATGTTTTCACGCAAATCAATAGCGGTGGCCCGAACTGCATTTTTTCTTTCCTCATCCGTTTATTCGACCTCCTCATCATCTAATCACCACAGAATTACTTTGTTGCCTCCTTCTTACTCACACCCTAACCTAGAAGAGAGCTTGCTTGTTGAACCCATTTTAACTGGGGACACCATGACACCACTAACGATGTTAGTGGTGTGTGGCTGAGATTTAATAGGAGGCAATCTCAGCCATGCCACTAACACCGTTAGTGGTGTCATGGTGACCCCAGTTAAAATGGGGTCAACAAACTCGTATTTCCTAACCTACTCCCCCGCCTTCTTGTGATGCCTAAGAATAAAAATACCAAGACTCATTTCTTTAATGGTGTTACCAGATCTGGCCATAACTTTTCATCCCCTTAGTGCCATCGGTTGCTTAAGGATCCAAACTGATATAAGATCTTGCCAAGGATCTAGCTATGCCTGACTCAGTTGTCCCGATATCTAGTCCGAATGCCCTGGTAGACTCGCCGGTCTCCCCTATGTTTGCTAGATCAAAGATGGATAAGAGATGGTTGGATGTAAACATCTCAGCAAACTTTGAAGCTTTTAACAAGCATATAAACATTCAGATATTAGATCTGATGGATCCTTCCTTGACAACGTGAGTATTACAAAACCGGGTGGTGATGTTGATGGGCTAGAGGTAGACAAAATTGTAGATGGCATGAAACCTTTGGACAAGGACAATAAGGATGTGAATAAATCTGTGTCCATCCGTGTTGCATTTTCTATGGTGAATAAGGGTATTAACTCGGGAAATAACATCGTGATTGAAGAGATCGAGATAGGTAGAGGGACTGTGGTTTAAATGTTGTGAATATGGATGGAATGTTAATGGAAAATGGTGTTGTTTATATGTCTTCCAATATTTTAGTTACACATTCCCCTGTTTCACCAGGCATGCCTAGTGCTCGAGCCAATGTCCCAAAGAAACCTGCAATGCCAACCTCTATTTTCCCCAATCCACTACAAATGATAACACAGCTGGTATTCACACCAAACCTAGTTACTCCTCATTCTTTTCCACCCTTCCTCGATGTGCCGAAGCATACACTCCCCATGAGTTCTTCTCATCCCTAGAAAACCCAATTCCACCTTCTGAGATAGTACAAAAGTGGGCCAATTACTGGAAAGATCACCTTGTATGTGTTTTCCTAGACTTTGATGTTTTGTATCTTGATGTATGTGAGCACTATCGTAAGGCTTAGGACATGAGAGGTGGACGACGATTTAATTATGTGAATGTAATGTTTTATTTCAAGTTTTTTATTCTTGAGGAAAGAAGAAAAGTGCTGGAATCTGATCCCGCAATTATTGGAGGGAAACATTTTATTATTACATCTTGGAGTATGTTGGTTGAGAATGCTAGATAGCGATACTCTCCATTCCGATTTGGACTATTTCTACCAGAATTCCTTTGGTCCTTCGAATGATCCAATGTTTTACTCGATCAGCTAGTAGAATTGGAAACTTTAAATGTTTTGATGCCAATATGGAGGCTAGGGAAAATCTTGCCTTTGCAAAAGCTTTGATTGAAATAACACCAAACAAAGCATTACCAAACAAGCTTAAAGTCTCTATTGAAGGCTATGATTCCTTTGTGGATGTTCAACACTCATGAAAATCGGAAAGTTGCACTAAATGTCACTCCTTTGGTCATCTTCTCAAAGCTGGTAAGCAAATGGGTACCTCATAGTGTCGATCTCCTCTGACGAAGCCTCCACAACGTATATGGCCTCCAAAGCCCAAAGTGATGACAAGATAGTTGCATTAGATCAGTAAAAGAATCCAAAAGTAATGTAATTCCTTGTGATGTTATACTTAAAGAAAAGGAAGATGCTTCTTCTGATGTGGAATCTGATGATGATACCTATTGGTACTCGAAAGATCGATCGTGGGTACATGATAAATATGGGATGAGATGTGATCCACGCAAAAGCATGTATTATAAATATGTCTCTAGCATTGAGGGTGATTTCACAAGATTGAAATATTGGGTTGTGAGAGATGATTTTGAGCTCATTGAAGAGGATGGGCTTGGTGAGTCGAACAGGTTACTGTTACTTGATTCTACTTGGGATAAGGAGTACGAGTTTCATAGTCCTAACCCATGTTATGCACCTAACCTTGATGTACTTTTTACTGAGTATGTCAACGTTATAGGTAGTGATGACTCTAGTGGTTCCTCATATGCTGGAGACTAGTTGTGGTTACTTAATAGCAAAAACACTCAGTTTCTCTCCTGTATTGTATTGTATAACTATAGTGTTCTGACACTTCAAACCAGATGGGGATTTATGTGCCTATGTAGTAATCCTTTTCCTCTTTCCCTTCTCTGATAAAAGTCTTATGACCACTATAAAACCGGCTGGCTTTGCCAAAATATATATATTAAGGAAGTTAATTTTGATTTTTTTTAATTTAAATAAGTAATTCAAGTGAAAATCGAAAATATTACTGATAAACAAGTTCTAGATTCTCAACGATTTAACGAATGGAAGTTAGAAAGAGTAAGCATGGGAGGACAAAAAAGTTTACTTTCAATAAAATAATACCACATCCTAAAAACTCGTTACTCTTACACACTTATAGACACTCATTACTCCTACACCATGATGTGACAAGAGCAAAAAGCAAAGGGGGTCCGGCCAAACTTAAGGGTGGGGAGGCAAGTTGTTTTCAATAATTTTCCATCTTTTATTTTACTAGTAAATGTTTTATGTTAACACCTCAACTCTCTTCACAAATTATTTACACTAAAACTCTACATTTCTTTCTACTTCCAAACTCACTAATGGCTTCTAAAATCTAAAGAAATACTAATCACATTACTATAGCTTTCTCAAAACAACATCAAACCATCTCAAAATCCCCTCAAACTCTTTCCATGTTTTTAAACAATCATTAGACGACTACAGAGAAAATAAGAAGGAAAGAAAAGGAGATCCAATGCCCCATAACCCTAGGCCATGAGCAAGAAGAGAGTAAAGGCGGTGGAAGAGCTTCGGAAGGAAGAAGAAGCTAGTTCAGGTGAATTTAATGCGATCGTTGCAGAGCTATAGTCAACTATATGAACAAATAGTAACCAATAAAGGTAAGAAACTAAAGCTTAAACAACACTAGTTATACACAAATTAATGGTTGTTATATGAAGTTGAAATGATAACTATATGTATCATAAATGTTGCTTATGAATGCCATGATGAATGTTTGACAAGTTTGGATGCTTATATGTTTGATTGTATAGATGTTTTACAAATCACGTTAAATGCACATCGATAAACACAAAAGAAATCTTTTTCATTTAATTGAATGAAATGGAGAAAATAATATGATTGAAACTCTCAAAAATGGTTTTAAATATTCTAGAAATGGACTTGTTAGACCAAAAAATGGTCCTAACACCCAATTGTCTAGGATTTGCGAGGAACAATAGTCTAAAACGTAAAAAATCAAGTAGAGACACAAGGTTCATAGTGGTTCGGCGTTAACAAGCCTACATCCACTTCATAGTTTCTCATTTCATTCATGGATTACAATTACAAGGAATTTAATCACTCAATCGCTCAAATACAATGAATATTTCTCTCCGAATTCATTGATTTTCATTGGAGAAGAAGGTGGTTATTGGTGGGGGAATTCGGCCATGGCTACCATGAATGAATGAAATGCCAAAAGTCCCTTCAAATGGCCATGTTGTGGTGTATTTATAGCTGTAGATAAGCTCTGGGCGCTTCCGGTTCGGATGGGCCACGTGGCGTGACCGGAGGAGATCTCAGAAGTAGTGGAGAACATGGAAAAGTGGTTACCAGGTCGTGCTTTGCCAAGTGGAGTCCGATCCGTAATTGTAGGAGTCGATTATACCAAGAGAAGAGGTCAAACTCCGTGTGCAGAAGCAGGTCCAGTCGGTTCGGATCGGATCCGAACCAAACCAGTTGTTCGAGCAGAATGCCTGCACGCACTTGTGTGCAGAATACTTCAGGCGGTTCGGGTAGAGGGTACTCCGATCCGATCCGGGGAGGGGATCCGATCCGATCCGAAAGGAGGGATCCGATCCGATCCGAATGGGGGATCCGGTGCGGTGACATTTGCGTGAATAATTCAAATTTTCCATCTTTCAATCACTCCATCCAAGTGATCGCCAATCAATGTAAGTTCATACTCAAGTCCCTGGCTTTGGGTAGCCTGGTCACAAAGCAGGCTAACATTTTGCCCCCCAAAGTACATCTTATCGCATATGAGATGTGCTTTGATTAAGTCGAGATAAATCTTTTTAGAACGCCATCCATACTTGAGGAGGCTTTATCGAATTGTTGCACTACTTCCATGGGTGCTAGTTAGTAGAAATTCTATGGAAGGAGTAGTCGAAATGATCAGGTAACCGTTTTAAACATCGTCGAATCAAGATGTTGATTTCCTTCATGATAAGTCATATAGGGTCGTTAGCTCTTGTGTGAGACCGTGCATACACGGGCCATTGCTAAACAACTTCGTTTCCCAAACGAGTCAAGTGTATTATCGATTCAGGGTTTCTTTTACACATAAGTCAATGTATGAACTAGATATCCAAATCATGTGGTAGTATAAGTATCTTCTGGCTTTGAGCTAGTATTTAGACTGTTGGGATAGGACACATCATACTTGGTGCATGCATCTTTCATTTGCGCTCGTCTTGGAACTATCCGGACATCAAGATAGTAATCAGATCATACTAAAAGAAATCCACGAATAAGTTCGTCACAATCGTAAGGCAGTAAAGGAGTTCTCCACATTCTCTAGTTGATACAGTTGTAGATCAATTCTTTGAAGTCATGCTTGACCCATTAGTTGGATTACTTAGACGGTCAAGATGAATCATGTCATATTCCAGAGATATAAGGTATATGTTCTGAATCAAGCATCGAGTAAGGGTCATGTTCAAAGTCAGTTTGTCAGTTGAAGCTCGTGCTCCCAACATCAGTGGAGGAAAAGCGAAGTCAATGCTTATGCCCTAAGCGTCGGTGGGGGTTGGACCAGATCAATCGGACATCCAGTCTGTAAGCCTTTGAACTTTCTTTCTTCACATCGTGTTGGAGCTGCAGGTTCAGCAATCTTAGTCAACCCGTGTTATTCTATGTTCATTCTCAAGTCGTCAAGAGTTGGAGTTGTATACGCGAATGGCCGAATCACATTCATGTCAGGATCGTCTCATCGATTTAGTCAGAAAGCAGGGATCGCCTCTGGTGCAGTATCAATTAACGTTGGAAATATGTCCTTTGTCTTTTAGAAGTTGCCGCCAATTGTTCAATTTAGCGCTTGTGCCCCCAGCATGAAGTCCTGAAGCGGGTGGAAGCCGGCCTCTGGCTTCTTGGTTTTGCATATGTAATAGCCGTCCATCAGGCTTCTGTTCTTTAATTCTGAATGAAAAATTCCTATTCGGATGTATGCGGGTTGGTCTTGGCGAGTCATTCTTTTGGTTACAGTCTAGGATCTTGCGGGGCTCCGATGATAATAAATGTGCATAAAGTCGGCAATACTCGAAACTTGTGTCCTATGCCCCCCTCTACAGGGGTTCTGCTATGCGGTGAGCACCAGATCCATTTCTTCTCTAAATTCATACTTCTTCATCAAGTCATGAGTTAAAGTTTGACATAAAATAATTTGTTCGTGTCTGACTCATGTTAGTTTTGGATCTCCCATCCAAGCTCTGAGGATTGGAGTCGAATTGCGATATGTCAAATTATTGCCACTTCGAATGCTTCTACTTTCCCCCTTTATGAGGAGCCTCATGTTGAGGTTGAGCTGGGTTTTAAACATTGATCTGTATGGAAGCAAAGGTTGGTCGGGCTCTGTTTAAGTTTTTCGGCGGCTCTTACATATCCATCGTTTTCATCCAAAATGTCACGGTCGGAAGTTGCATGTTACAAATACCTGGGAGGAGGTTGGTTGCATCTTTGTTTCATCAAAGACGACCATGCTAACTTGTCCTAGGGTCTCATATTATCTGGACCACGGGGCAGGGAGCGTATGAGCCAAGTTCATTGTTGTTTGAATTCCCATGGAGCTCGCTCTAGCGAATAAGTCGAAGCTACTAGGCCTTCCATCTATCCGAGTAGAGAAGTTATCCACCATTTTCTGTCGTTTCCGGAGAAGTTCATCTCGATGATCCATGTGAGTTCACAAATCAGCAAGGGTACCATCCATTTCATATCTAGCTTGACATGCTGAGGGATCATCACAAGAAGAAATCTGCTACCTTCCTTCAATCCTAGCGCCTTTTGCGCCAATATCCTCAGCACGGAAGAAATTTCTATCTTCCTTCTTCTTCGCTTTTGAGTCTGAGTGTCAGGCAATTCGCCTCCACGCAAGTTAGGAGTCAAAGCAATGGCATCTCCCTTTACATGGGGTCTTTCAACTGGGAAGTCGGTCCGGACTAGCAAATGGACGTTCACTCTGCATCCATTTCGTGGTCCTCAAGCAGCCTGTCAAGATCGAGGTATAAGTTAGTCATAGACATATAACATCTATGAATATTTTCAGCAGTGCGGCCCCAGTCCGGGGGTAATGGAGAAAGGTCGGCAGTTGTATCACATCCCTTTTAAATTTAGACATGGATGCATGGAAAAGAGACATTGCTTTATAAGCTTATGTGCTCGAGTTATCCAAGTGCTCGAGTTATCACGTTTTCCATTCAACGTATTTGCGAGGTAGCACTCATCGTTGCACTTGGGCTATGGCCAGTCACACATGGGTGTGTATGTTGATTTGATATATCACTCTTAGGACCTCCTTTCGGTGATTGCATTGAGTCGTGTGGGAAGCTTAACATTAGAAGTCGACGTCATTCCTTCAAACACGACCTCTTTGTTGTTGTACACGAGTATCCCTTGTGTCTTTGCTTTGTATCTGTACATAATCTTGCAATTCGAAAAAGAATAGTCAGCTTAGTCTTGCAAGCTACTAAGTCAATCTTTAAGTCACAAGCAATTGTAGCTCGAAATGAAAACATGTTGAGTGCTAATCTATCTAGCATAGAATTATTAAATGTCAAAGTGTCAGGTGTCGTAGTTTGGAGGTATAGTGTCTGTAGCCTCCATTTAATTTTGAAACACGGGTCGCGTCCGAAGTGTGTTTGAAGTTAATTCAGAAATCTATGTCCGTGCCCCCAGCGTTGATGGGAACCGGATTAAGTCATTCGGATGTCCGATCCGTAAGTCCTTTATAATACTGTCCTCGGTCGGAGGGCAATGAAGATTGCATGCACGTCACAGCATTGTCCTTTATACTCTCTCCCAAGTCGTGAGAGTTAGAGTTATGGGTTTAGTGGTCTTAAGTCATGGTGCACCATTCACACTAACCCAACAGATTTATAATCTCTCTCAAGTCGTGAGAGTTAGAGTTGTGGACGTCGCGGTTCGTCCTTTATACTCTCCCAAAGTCAGTTTGGGTTAGAGTTGTGGATCGAGTGGTCTTAAATCTTGGCGCGCCTGTCACACTCGTCCTAAGTTTATACTCATATCCAAGCTCTGAGGATTAGAGTTAGTCGGGCAAACAGTCGGGTCACATTTGCCTTGGCATCGTCCCTTTGCTCCCATGTCAAGGGCAAAGGTCGCCATCTAGGATGATCGGTTCTCACCCCTATTGAGTTTATACTCCTCCCTTCCGAAGCATGGGAAAGAGTTAGATACGTCGTTAGAGAGCGGTCGAGTCATACTCATCCTCGTCTTAACATATCTCTTTTGCCCCCACTTCGAAGGTAAAAGTTATCTCGTTCATGGTATTGTACCCGTCACTGTTGCACTCTTCCCATCAGATCAAGGGATAGAGTCGTCGATCTACCGAGTGATTATGTCACACTCGAATACATTTCTATGTCTTGCATGGCAAATCAATGGATAGATGATGAGGTGGCCTCATTAGTATGTCCATATATGGATAACACAGGTCGAACTCGTGTGCATTTACTCTCTTGCCCCCACGTCAAGGGCAAAGAGTCGGTGAATGAATGGTCGAACTTCTTTTGCTTTAGAATGTTGTCGTTGGGCCAATAGTAAGCGGGTGAAGGGTCGAATCACGTTCGCCAAAGCTTTACATTCCTCCGATCAAACTATAGCAGGAGTTGTCGGTACCAAACCTCGGGTACCTGCGACATTCATATACGAATTTGCATGAGTTAATCATGTCAATAACTCAAGAAATATGTAAAGGAAAAATGCATGATTGGAAAATAAGTATGTTGATAGGCGGTGCTGCCTCCTTTATTTGGATTTATGTAATTCGATGGCATCGACTGCAGGATCTGATTATATGGACGGTCGAACCGCGTCCATCTGGAGTCGGATCTCAACTCTGAAATGCAATGATCGATGCACAATTATCTTGAGATCTGCCACGTGTGAGCCAAGGAGTGGATGGTAAACTCGGATCCATCTTAAGGTACACAACTTCTCTCAGGCGAAGGACGTGGATCTGTAAACGAGCAGTTCAATCGGGCTCGTTACGGCAATGCTCCATAATTCTTCCTGTAGGTGCTCAAAGTTTGATCGGTACCAGATTCGAGGTACCTACATCATCCACATATAAATTCATCTGAGTTAGTTACATCAATAACTCATAAAGCATGGAAATATAAGAGTCATGGTTAAAAAGTAATCCTATTAAAGGAATGAATATCATTCTGTGCGAAGATGGCATTGCGCGCTCTTTGCAGGTCCATTTTTCCTCACTACATCTCTGTCAGGGGATGGCTGTCAAAATCTTTAGCTGGCGATGAACGTCTTTTCAAACCGTTGTGGGGTGGCGGTCCCAAGAATGAACAGACCTTGAAAGAGGACTTGGAGTGACAAAGGCAATTAGGTAAATACTATAAGCGAATGACGAGGTCGCATCTTATTTGAATCGCCTTCTTGCCCCCATGCTAAGTGCAAGGATTGAGTATGAGGGAGTCATGGCTGCTAGGGGGATAGTCATATCTCATCCATCCGCAGATATGCCTTTAGTCCCACGTTGGGAATAAGATCTAATGCATAGATAATCAATCGGCATCAAGGCTTAAGTGCTCTAAACCTTTAACTTGCCACCTCTATCGAGTAGCATCTCTTAATTAGCTAAATAGCAGGCTCTTCCAGTAACATGGTCGCCATGGACCATTCCCATTTCATCTTTCATTAGGAATTTTAGCAATAGATACCAGGGTGTAATGTAAGCTCTAATCACCGCTAGAGCTGGTCAGTTTAGACCTTAGTCAAATAAACTTGACTACAATAGCATGGCTTCCAAGGCTTGAAGTAATGTTCACGTTTTCTATCACAATTTATGTATGAAGTCGAGAGCTAACGGTCGATTCATATTTGTTTTGATCTCGAACTCTCATCTCTTGACAAAGGTCATATGGTGACTGGTGAGCAGTCAAGTTGCTATCATCCGAGCAAAGATTCATATGTCCAATCATGGCCTGTAGGGGTTCAGCTGTTACCTATCGCTGGGCACCAAAGTATGTTGACCTAACCCTTATTCGATGGAAATCAGTCTTCCTCAATGCGATTGACAGCAAATAGCCATTGCAAAGGTTAGCTAAGTTCTTCGGGAGGTGAGACGCAGGACATTTTATTCATCACATCATACAATTGAAGTGTAGCTTTGGGATGTTGGGATCCTTAGCTGCTTTCTGGTATCCCACTATTGACAATCATGGTCACTAAGATCATATGAATCATCTTTGAAGTAGTGTTCGAACTATTCTATATAACTGTCATTCGATGCTCCACCGATTGGACAGGTTTAAGTCATATAAATGGGATGGTCACTACTCATTAGGGAACAACATCAGTTGCATTCCTGAAATCTACACTATCGGCATTCCAGAAGATGAGGCTACTATTAGACAATCATTATCTCGTATACTGTCATTGATAGCAAGCTGAATCTGACTGACAGCTCCTCCCATTGAATGGCATCGGCAAATAGAGGCTATGGCTTCTGGAGGAATCCTAGTCGTTGCCATTTGGTTGTCATATTCTTTGACTATCCACCTTATCTTCATTAACAAACTTTGATGACTACTGTTGGTCAAAATATACGTCGAGCCGAAGGCGAGCCGTGCTCCAAGCCGAAGGCGAGGCCGTCAGTGGGTTCGGGCGCAGCGCCGGCGGGGGTCCGGGGCCCTGCAGTCCCGGGGCACCGCACGATTTTTTCGATTTTGGAAGATGGAGCCTTTTCTGAAATGATCTTAAAAATGTATTTTTTCCAAAAATAGCTGTTTCGGGTCGGATTGGATCATGCCTTCAAATTTGCGGTTCGGAGATTGTCTTCAGGTCGGGTCGGATCGGACTAGTTCCTCCGAGCCGGATCGGAGACGTCATTAGCTAGTCAGTTCGGTATATATGAAAGAGCCGGTTCGGATCTCCTCCTCCTGTTCAGATCGGTCTTCCCTACCCTGCATCTCCACTTTCCTACGGTTCGGGTCGTGGCACCCTCTTCGGTTCGGTTCAGAGATGCATCATTGGGTCGGTTCGAGCCTTCCCATGCAGCTCGGATCGGGGATATGCCTTCGGGTTGGTTCGGGTATGTTATCGAATCGGATCGGATCGGGTATGTCATCAGCAGGCAGCCGGTTCGGATCTCCCCCTCTGGTTCGGATCAGACGTTCTTTTTCAGGTTGGGTAAGACCCGATCCGACCCCTTGTGGGAGATTGGACTGCGCCTCATCTACATCCGATCCAAGGGCTTCAACTGCATCTGATCTGGTCTCTTTGCCTGCATCCGATCCTGTCCCTTCGCCTGCATCCGAACCTGTCTCTTCGCCTGCATCTGATCCAAAAGCTTTGCTGGACTCTGTTTTCGTTCTTCAGCGATTGCTTCTACATGGCATGGCGGCGACTTCATTTCTGTTAATCTCCACTTGCAAAGTAAATAGAATTCATAGGATTTCCTCATCGGACTTGGCAATCCAATAAGTAGAATGGAGAATCCTTAAGCGCTGAGAATCTTCATTTCTCAGTGAAAGCACCAAAATGTTAGACCAAAAAATGGTCCTAACACCCAATTGTCTAGGATTTGCGAGGAACAATAGTCTAAAACGTAAAAAATCAAGTAGAGACACAAGGTTTATAGTGGTTCGGCGTTAACAAGCCTACATCCACTTCATAGTTTCTCATTTCATTCATGGATTACAATTACAAGGAATTTAATCACTCAATCGCTCAAATACAATGAATATTTCTCTCTGAATTCATTGATTTTCATTGGAGAAGAAGGTGGTTATTGGTGGGGGAATTCGGCCATGGCTACCATGAATGAATGAAATGCCAAAAGTCCCTTCAAATGGCCATGTTGTGGTGTATTTATAGCTGTAGATAAGCTCTGGGCGCTTCCGGTTCGGATGGGCCACGTGGCGTGACCGGAGGAGATCTCAGAAGTAGTGGAGAACGTGGAAAAGTGGTTACTAGGTCGTGCTTTGCCAAGTAGAGTCCGATCCGCAATTGTAGGAGTCGGTTATACCAAGAGAAGAGGTCAAACTCCGTGTGCAGAAGCAGGTCCAGTCGGTTCGGATCGGATCCGAACCGAACCAGTTGTTCGAGCAGAATGCCTGCACGCACTTGTGTGCATAATACTTCAGGCGGTTCGGGTAGAGGGTACTCCGATCCGATCCGGGGAGGGGATCCGATCCGATCCGAAAGGAGGGATCCGATCCGATCCGAATGGGGGATCCGATGCGGTGACATTTGCGTGAATAATTCAAATTTTCCATCTTTCTATCACTCCATCCAAGTGATCGCCAATCAATGTAAGTTCATACTCAAGTCCCTGGCTTTGGGTAGCTTGGTCACAAAGCAGGCTAACAGGACTATAAAAATTTCTAATTGTTTACATAAAGTTCGAAAAGAATACGAATTTTGAAGCAATTTTGGTGTGTCATGAATCAAATAACTCGCGATTTCTCTACTTAAATTTTTAATCATTATATATGGGAAAATATGAATCCAAATTCTATAAATATGGTTTTTCTGAGTTTTTATAACCATAGCTTTCCAACAAATAGAGAAAAAAGATTCCGTTGAGTAGATTTTGAAATGCGACCGAAACAAGTTTTGAAAAACATCGCGGTTTTGCAGTTCGAAATCCAAAAATTGTTGGATCTAGATTAACACTAGAGGGAGAGTGAATAGGGTTTATTAGAAATTAAAAGAATAAAAGCTAACACAGAATAATGAGAAACTTCATAAAACATAAATCATACACAAGAATTACCTAGAATTGACAAATTCTGCCTGCTGCTACATTCCCAAGATTTGTACTTGGTATTAAAACAGCTTCCCACATACATAACCCTGTAAACTCGCAAACTCTTCTACTGCTCTAACAATCTTGACACGACTTAACTCCTAAGTTGTGGTTTTCTTAACTACAAAATTATGTAGTTACAACACAACTAGAAAAACAAGTTTTATAAAAGAAAGAACAAACAAAAACCCTAAACAAAAGCAATAAAAAGTGAAAATATGGCCACTTATTTCTTTTGTCTTTGTGATACACGGCAGCCCCTTTTCCTTTTTAATGGTAACGAATTTCAGAAGCTAGGGTTCGGGATATTCCTCCAAATCGCGGCTTGCTTTGATTTTGAAATAATGCTTTTAACTAAGGCAAACTAATGAAATAATGCTTCATGCAAGGCAAAGCCATTGAATTTGAAGCAAACAGTTTTGAAAAAATTAGCTAACCAAACAAAGGATTTGCTGCTACTGCCTATCTTGCGTAGTGTGAATCAAAACAATGAAAGAAAGGAGTGTTTCGGTCTTGCCTATCCAACTTGATGCAAAGTACAATAATGCTTTGAGCTCGGCCTATCTGACTTAGTCCGAAGCGATACCGAACAAAGAGGTTTACTTCATTCCTACATATCTGTCTTTGAAACAAAACGATGCTACATCAACTGAACGAAGATAAAAAGAGTGTGATGCAAACCAGCTGTGTTGCTCTACAATTGTTGGTTTCAAAGCGAAACAAAATGCTTTAAATTGAAACAAAGATAAGAGTTGGGTTCAAGTTTAAAACAGGTGACTTTCCAGTCCATCTCGCTTCGCATTCAGCTTTAGGGTACACATTCCATACCAACTAGTTGATATTTTGTGTTTTACTGTTCGAACTAAAACAATACAACGTGAAGCAAAGAAAATGGCTTAGGTGAAACCGTAATTAAAGATAAAACTAGTTTTTTTCTAAATAAGGTGTTAACTTTTTACCAATTCTTCATATATACCAAAATCTTATCGGTGAATCTAAAAATTTATGTTTTCTTTTCAAAAATAAAGTGATAAATTTTTCTTCTATCCAGAGGCTAAAACAAAGGAGATTAACAACCTTAATTAACTATTTTTTAAATCTTTTGGACTAAAATAATTCATAACAATTAAATTTTAATACAGAAAATCACCAAATATCACAAAATTAAAGAATATTTTTTCTTTATTTTGTAAAAATTTCAAGTTGAAATTATTAATTTAATCATTTTAATGATTCAAACTTGAATTAAAACATATTCTCTTCTTAGAAAAATCATAAAATATTCATAATTGCATATGAAATATGAAAATTAAAAGTCATCTCCAAAATCATATTAAGCATATCATAATAAAATTTCAAACCATTTAGAGATATAAAACATTTGTTTCTATCTAAAACGTATGGCTTTTAGGCAAAAAATTTATCATATGAATTCGAAACAAATTAAATATGTTATTGCTCTATTCAAACAAGAACAAACCATTCAAGAGAACATAATAATAATTTGGGTATCACCCATAACCGAATTAAAACAAATCAAATATTCATAGACGAGTGTTATTTTCAAAAAAAATAAAATACTATAGATGAGTGCATTATACATGTTAAAGTAAATGAATAATTTGAGACTTGATGTAGCTTGATTTTTCCTAAGCTTTCTTCTAAGTTTGCCTCGGTTTCCTCTTCCCTTTGTGATGATAAATGTCGATTACTATGTATCAAGTTTTAGATATGTTTATAAAATGAATGAATTGTGAAATGTTACCGCATGGAAGACTAATGTATCCCGCTTTTGCCCTTCTTATAAGCCCTCTTCATGTTAATTTAATTTAATAAATAATTACCTAAGGCCAAACTTGATTACTTATCAAATCTCATCTCTTTATGTTTCCATATTATTCTATTTAATTTATTCAATTAAATTTCCTGAATAGTGAGTAATAAAGATTAGGGATGTTACACTCAGTCCAATGCATTTTTTCATAGCTTGGTTTTATTCATAGGCATTTTACATCCGTTAACATTTGCTTAAGCATTCGATATGTCGAAGGCACGAATGAAAAATGCCAACATTTCACGGGTGAGGGGAAAGATGCAATGTTGGCGTGTTCAATGTTGTGAATGAGGCCTGCTTAAATGTTAAAAGATAATTTAAATTTTAAGTTATAAGTTTCTAAAATGAATAAATTCTGTAAATAAGATTCAATTGAGACGCAGTCTTTTCACTGCAATCATATCACATCAATAGCTCTACATCATGGAGTTAGTTTGAATTAAATTTGTGTAATTTAAATCTTATAATTTAACTAATCAATTTATTATTTATTTTTTCTACTTGTTGACACATATTATTCATTAAAAAATAAATAACTAAATAAATAAAAATCGATTATATTTCAAAATATACATTTCAAGTACTTTGCTTAGATTCTCCATCTACAACGCACAAACCTATTTTTACTACCCAAGAAAATTCTAACTGTAGAATACTAGAGAACCAAACAAATGTTCCTAAAACCAATTAGTAATAGGAGCAACTATCTCATAGTAAATATACAGGAAATAGGACAAAAATTTCTCAATGTGTGTAACAACCCGTATTTTCAATAACCTGTAATAACATAAATCGAGGCAGAATTTAATTCTAAAATGGGAATCAAGGGAAACGGGCTATGCCATTGTGTTCGTCTCGGAAAAATACGCGAAATAGAGTCCGAGTTTTCGAAAATCGGAGTCCGTATGACCAAGATATGGCCTCGCGAAGTTTCACGAAAATTCCCAAATTAAAGTATACTTAATTAAGTGAAATGGGTTGTGTAGATATATATATATATATATATATTGATATATATATATATATATAATTGAAAATTTAATAAATAAATATGCAAAAATGCTCAAAACAGCGAATTGGGAGAGGGGAATAACCGAACCGGCCGATTTTTGAAGTCGACCCGAGCCCGCTGGGTCGACTAGGGGTTAATCCAGGGTGTTTGGCTGTCAACCCGTGGGCCGATTCGCTCAAGTGCAGATTTTGCATTTGAATGGTTCTCATGGTCCATCTTTAATCTAAAGGCCCTAGATGGTTCCTACACTTGACTTCTTCCCCAAGACATGCTTTGATGGCTTGGATTGAATCTAGGGTTAATCCTATGGCCTAAAACACTTGCCTAATCTATAAATAAGACCCTAACCTACCCTAATTCATTCATAATTAAACCTAGTGACTAAACTATGGCAAAATGCTAGCTCTCATGGCCTCCACTAATTTTATGAAGAGGGTTGCATACTAATCACTCTCTAATCAACTTCTAATCCCTTCTTAGCATCTTAATCTTCTTCATTTGGTGTTCAAAGTTGCTAGTTGTGAGTTTCTATCACTTTGATGATCTTTTGGTAAACTAATTAGATGAGATGTGATGAGATTTATGGTTTTGTATGTGGGTTAATGAGCTTTGAATCATATGATATGATGTTAGCATTAATCTTATGTTTATGCATGTTGAGTATGTAAGCTTATGCAAGTTTAATATGATGTATGTTATGTTTGCATGATGCTAAATATGCAAGTTGTGGGCTATGTAATCATATGCATGTTATGCAAGTTCATGGTAATATGCTATGCAAGTTACATGTTTGTTAATATGCAAGTTACATGTTTGTTAATATGCAAGTTACATGTATGTAAATATGCAAGTTACATGTTTGTTAATATGCAAGTTACATGTTTGTTAATATGCAAGTTACATGTATGTAAATATGCAAGTTACATGTTTCTTTATATGCAAGTTACATGTTTGTTAATATGCGAGTTACATGTATGTAAATATGCAAGTTACATGTTTATTAATATGCAAGTTCATGATGACACATTATGCAAGTCTATAAGCTAATATGCAAGTTTGTTATGCAAAATGAATATGTAAGTTATGTGACATATTATATGCAAGTTATGTGACATGTTATGCAAGTTCATATGCAAGTTATGTGTTTGTTAATATGCAAGATGGCACCTTTGAAACATGTTCATTCATATGCAAGTTGACACCTTTTATATGTGTTATATCATGAACGAAATTACGTGGGAACGATGGGGTAATTAAATGCATAAGTTAATAAGATTGTGTGAAATTAATATAATTATGCATAACACAAAATAAATAAACATAGTATGGGAATTTGCCTATTTGGTTAGGTGTACCCATACTATGTGTTGGGAATTTACCTATTGAGTTAGGTCTACCCCATGGGAATTTACCTATTAAGTTAGGTCTACCCATGTTAAGAAAACTTGATTAATTAGGGATAATTAATATAAAATTATGAGGGTGATTAATTAGGTGTAATTAATTGACTAAGACACGAGGTTGGACTCAGTTGTAGCGTAAAACTGCCCGGACCCAACCGGCTTAACCAGTTGCTACAAATGTTAGCCCAATGTGAGAGGTCTTAGGCACAAACTAAATACGTAATTAATGTAAAGACACGAGGTTAGACTCTGTTATGACATAAGGCTGCCCGGACCCAACCGGCTTAACCAGCGGTCATAAAAGACAGTCTAATGTGAGAGGTCTTTACAAAGGTTACGTTCTTAATTAATTAATTAAGAAACACTTAACCACATTAGCATGTAGAGGGACATGAGGGGTTAAGTGGGTGCCTCGGGTGGCATGAGAAAATCTAGTGGTTGCCTTGGGTGGCAATAGAAAATACGATTAGAATACTTAACCAAAATAGAACATGTAATTAAAACATGATTAAAGGGTTAAGTGGGATATACTAGAAAAAGGGACAAGCTTAGGTGGGTAGCTTGTGGAGGCCCATTTCAACCAGTAACCCATACGTATCTTTGTGGGCTCGACCCATGTCGAGGACGGGACACGCATACTGGGCTTGACTGTAAGAGGCAAACGGGTTAGCGGTGGCAACGCAAGTCCAACGGGCTTCATATGCGTGAGTGGGCCCGGGCTGGTAGGTAAGCCGTTGTTGCATCGAGTAGATATAAGCCGTGCACCTTTAGTTTCATCAGGTTGCCACATTGGGGAATGATACATCCCACGGTGGGGCCAGCACGGGTATCTACGTTAGGGAGCCGATCGAATGGGAAGTAGTGTGTACACCTAGTGGATTGTAGGGCCCCGTGGCGCCTACTTGGTCACCTAGGGGTACGCAGGTACTAATTAGTAAATTTTATAAGTCCTTGGGTGGGATCAACCTTTAAGTTAGGAACGACTAGTGTGGTGCAGTTTAGTAATTTACCTTAGGGAGGGTAGATGCGTCTTTATCCTTTATCTTCGTTTAGTTGACTGCTTAGGGTAGCCATTCATCCCTATATGTTACCGTATATCAGTTTATGTCTTCTCTGGTTACTTTAACGATTGTATTGTTAAAGTTATAGGACTCGCTCAGACTTATGTCTGACCCTGTTGTTTTTATCTTTTTCCCAACCCTCAGGTCCTACGGTGGATCCTAGCAGTAGTGGAGCTTGATCGGATTGCTGTTCCAGTCTTTAGGAGCTTGGATAGATGTAAAGCTCCAGTTATCCAGTTATCTTTTCTTTTGTTTGGCTATTGTATGAGAGTGGGATTATGTACTTCTTTATTTTGATGGATATTGTACTTGACCTTTATTGTGGTTTTATGATGTAACCAGACATGTTTTACTTCCGCTGTTATGAGATGATGTTTTAAAATTTCAAGTACTATTTATATCTGTCTTGTTGTAATTTTTCTGTTCTATATTCACTAAAATACTCCACCGATGCTATGGCATTCCCTTAGTGAGTGATCATAGCGGGAGTGGGGTGTTACACGTGGTATCAGAGCTTAAGGTTACCAGTACAGATAAAATTTTTGAGAAAAACTACTTTCTAAGAGTATTTTCGAAGAAAGTATTTTTAAAAGCATGTCTTCTAAGAGAAAAAGTTTTTGAAAAAGAAAAGCATAATCCCCAATAGCCATATCTTTATCTTTCGGAATCTCCTTTTTGAATCTTTCCTCTTTCGTTTCAGCATGGCTGAAGATCTTAACATCCCGGAGGGTTTAGTTATACCACTATGGTATAGGAGGTTGCAAGAGGCTAGGGCCGCGGCTGCGGGTCCGGCCAATGCTACTACACCAGAGACAACCGCTCCTCCTCCTCAGCCTAGAGTGGATAATTTTGCTAAGGTTTGCAAGGAGTTCAAGGCTATAGGAGGAAAACCTTTTCTTGGTTCAGAGACTTTCGTAGAGGCTAGAGATTGGCTTAAGGAAGTGGAAGAGTTGCTAGATATCTTTGAAGTGGAAGAGGGAAAGAAAGTCAAGTTGGCGGCTTGGTTAATGAAGGGAGAGGCCTCATTCTGGTGGGAGGTCACTAATGGAGAACGCCCTGTTGACTCTTGGGCAGATTTTAAGCAAAGGTTTGGGGCTAAGTTTCTCTCAAGGGCGGAAGAGAATCTGTTTATGGAGAAGTTCTTGAATTTGAAGCAAGGGAATCTCACGGTGAAAGAATATGTCAACAAATTCAATCAATTAGCAAGGTTTGGCATAGAGTTGGTGAATACACCGGAGAAGAAGGCTTTGAGGTTCGTTAGAGGCTTGAACGAACCATTGCAAGGAATAGCTATGACTCACATTCCTATGGGGGCCACTTTTGAGAAGCTTGTCTACATGGCACTTATGCATGAGGATGATAAGAATTCTAAGGCACCAGAGAAAAAGGGGGATCAGAAGAAACCGCAACAGCAACAACAAGGCAAGGGCGGAAAAGGCAATGGTGACAAAAAGAAGACGAAGAAGAAGTGCTTCAATTGTGGAACACCAGGACACCTCAGTAAGGATTGTCGCAAAAAGAAGAAGACCGGTTGCTTTCATTGTGGTGAAGCAGGGCATCTTGTGAAAAACTGCCCAAAGAAGGGGCAGAAGACGGGGTCTACCTCAGGAGGCCAGGTGCAAGCTCTTATAGCACCACCTCAGTCAGGGGGGCAAGTTCAGGTTCTCTCAGTTCCACCGATTCAGCAGAGAGGTAGAACTATTTCCGTTGAAAGTCTGGTTTTTCTGTTTGATCATCCAGTTCGTACTTTGTTTGACTCTGGCGCATCGCATTCTTTTATCTCATCATCGTTAGTTGAGTCACTGCACTTAGACACCAGTCTAGTTGAGGATCCCTTGGTTGTCTCAAACCCAATTGGGGGCTCCATATATCTGTCTATGATATGTTTGGGTTTGAAGATTTCTATACTTAGCGTTGAGTTTAGATGTGATGCTTTTGTATTGGGCTTCACGGGCTATGGGTTGATCTTGGGCATGGACTGGTTATCCAGTAATGGTGCCGTTCTTGATTGCGAAAGGAGAGTTGTCAGGCTCATGACCCGCTTGGGTAACACTCTCGAGATCTCTTGCAATCCCATGGAATCTGTTTTGCTAAGTTATCTTGAATCGCTCGATGCTTCGGTCGAAAGTTTGTGTTCTGTCAGAGTAGTCCGGGAATATCCGGATGTGTTTGAAGAAGTAAAGGGTTTGCCTCCGAAGCGGGAGATAGATTTCCGAATTTATTTGGTGGATAATGCCAAACCAGTGTCTTTGCCAGTACGCCACATGGCTCCTCGTGAGAGAAGAGAACTTCATAAGCAAGTAGGGGAGTTGCTTGAGAAGGGGTTCATAAGGCGAAGTATATCGGAGTGGGGAGCTCCAGTAGTGTTTGCCACGAAGGCGGATGGGTCCCTCAGACTTTGTGTGGATTATAGGGAACTTAATAAGCTCACGAAGAAGAATAGACACCCATTACCGAGGATAGATGATCTCTTTGATCAGTTGGTTGGCGCGTCAGTATTTTCGCAGATGGACTTAGCTACAGGGTTTCATCAGTTAAGAGTGGCGGAGGACAGTATAGAGAAGACTGCTTTCCGGACTCCGGATGGTTTTTATGAGTGGCTAGTGATGCCATTTGGGTTGACAAACGCCCCCGCATACTTTGTTGATCTCATGAGTAGAGTGTTCAGAGAGTATCTGAATAAGTTTGTAGTAGTTTTTGTGGATGACATCTTGGTCTTTTCCAAGAATGAAGAAGAGCATGCCTTACATCTCAAGGAAGTGTTGGAGACTCTTCGAGCGCATAGTCTTAAAGCTAAATTCTCTAAATGCCATTTTTGGAGAAGAGAAGTGCGATTCTTAGGGCATGTGGTCTCTAAGGAAGGGATAGCTGTGGATCCCGCAAAGATAGTATCTATCCAGGATTGGAAAGTTCCTAGAAATGCTACCGAGGTAAGAAGTTTCTTGGGGTTGGCAGGATATTATAGGAAGTTCATCAAAGACTTCGCGAAGATATCAGCCCCATTAACCCGCTTGACGAAGAAGAATCTGGTTTTCTCATGGGATGTAGATTGTGATGATGCTTTCCGACGGTTAAAGAGAGCTTTGACCACCGCTCCAGTTTTAGTGCTTCCAGATGGGAGTAAGCCGTTTGTTGTTTATACCGATGCTTGTGGAACAGGATTAGGCGCAGTCTTGATGCAGGAGGGAAGGGTAATAGCCTATGGAGGGAGACAATTGAGAGTGCATGAGAAGAATTACCCTACCCATGATCTAGAGTTGGCCGCGATTGTTTTCGCACTTAAGTCTTGGCGCCATTATCTTCTTGGTGAGAGATTCGAGTTGTTCACCGACCATAAATCATTGAAGTACTTATTCTCTCAGAAGGATTTAAACTTAAGACAGCAAAGGTGGATGGAGTTCTTAGCATCCTATGATTTCGAGATAGCGTATACCCCTGGTAAGGGTAACGTGGTGGCAGACGCCTTAAGTAGAAAAAGGCTATCTTTGAGTCCATTGTTCGTGGAACGACGAAGCTTGGAGTTTCTTTCTTTGTTTGACTTCAGACCTTCTGTTGATTTTGTACCTGGTTTGTTGGCATCCTTGGAGGTTAGACCTACTCTTTTGAGACGGATTGGCGAGGCTCAGCGAGACGACCCACAGTTGGTTGTGTTGGTAGAGAAGCTTATAAGAGGGGAGTCGTCCAGCCATTTGGGTAGATACACCATAGATGATAAGGGATGGTTGCATAGAGACGGTAGACTTTGTGTACCGCAAGATGAGGGTTTGAAGAAGGCTATTTTGGATGATGCACATCGTTCAAGAATGACTATTCATCCCGGTGGAGACAAAATGTACCAAGACATGAAGAGAGTTTTCTTTTGGGCCGGTATGAAGAAAGATGTGGCCGAGTATGTGGCTAGATGCTTAGTGTGCCAACAAGTTAAAGTGGAGCAAAGGAAACCCGGTGGGTTGCTACACCCATTGGAAGTTCCACAGTGGAAGTGGGATAGTGTCTCGATGGATTTCATCGACGGGTTACCGAGATCGAGGAAGGGCAATACGGGAATTTGGGTTGTGGTAGACAGACTTACAAAGAGTGCCCATTTTATACCCGTAAAGAGTAAGAGGACCGCTCCATGGCTTGCTTCAGTCTATGTTAGAGAGATTGTTAGATTGCACGGCGTACCATCCAGCATTGTGAGTGATCGAGATCCTATTTTCACTAGTGAGTTTTGGAGAAGTTTGCAAGAGGCGGTAGGGACTCAGTTGTGTTTGAGCACCGCATATCATCCTCAGACGGACGGTCAGACCGAGAGGGTGAACCGTATCTTAGAAGATCTTTTGAGGCTTTGTATCTTGGATTTTGGAGGTACATGGGAAGAACATCTTCCTTTGGTGGAGTTCGCATATAATAACAGCTTTCAGTCCAGTATTGGTATGGCTCCTTTCGAAGCTCTTTATGGAAGGCCTTGTCGATCTCCTACATGTTGGTGGGAATCTACGGATAAGATCTTGCTTGGGCCGGATATGGTTAGAGAGACTTCAGAGAAGATTGATTTAATTCGAAAAAGGATGAAAGCAGCGCAAGATAGACAGAAATCTTATGCGGATCGGAGAAGGACGGATCTTGAGTTTGAGGTTGGGGACATGGTTTTTGTCAAAGTATCTCCATTGAGAAATGTTGTTCGCTTTGGGTCCGTAGGGAAGTTAGCACCGAGATTTGTTGGGCCGTTTCCTATTAAGGAAAGGATTGGACGGATGGCATATAGGGTGGAGTTGCCCGACAGACTTAGTGGTGTTCATGATGTATTCCATGTATCACATTTGAGGAAGTGCTTACATGAGACCGCGGAGGTGGTAGAGCCGAGCTTGCTTAGAGATGTAGAGGTAGAGCGTGATGCGACGATTCGACGAGCTCCTACTCGCATCCTTGGGTCAGAAACTAGGAAGTTGAGGAACAGAGAAGTTCAGCTAGTTAAAGTGCAATGGGGAGATGACGAAAGCAATGCTACTTGGGAGACGGAAGCAAAGATGCGTTCTTTGTATCCATTTCTTTTTGAGAGTATGTCTTTTAACTTCTCCTTTATTGCTTGTCTAGTACTTATCTTATCTTTAGTATATCCTCTCGCTAATACCTATGACCTTTAGATAGGGTAAAACCTATGGTTGAGACATGTGTTTGAAACATGTTATGGTTGATGGATGCATATGGATGCAATTGTTTGCTAGTGGTTGCTCGTGGATGCATATACACACACATTAGGCACTAGATCGGCTCAGTCACTTCATGTTGCATATTGCATAAATGGATGTGGTAGTTAGATTGATGGATGTATCATGGCTGTGTTATCATATGGATGATGCATTTTTGTGTATGGTTGTGCACGCATGTAGAAATTTGTATGTGTCAATAGGGTTTCGCATACATATTGGATGCATGGCACTATCATGGTTTGCATTAAGGAGGTTTACTGTATCAGTAACCGCCTGATTTTCGCATTAGGTAAGTACATATACACACACTTTTGCATATATCCATCCAGCATTTAGAATCTTGTAAGGACAATGATTGCTCGTGGATGATGCTTTGAGTAGATGGATGATTGGATGGTAGGATACGTTCTTCCTAACTTGAAGATTTCGGGGACGAAATCATTTAAGGAGGGGAGAATGTAACAACCCGTATTTTCAATAACCTGTAATAACATAAATCGAGGCAGAATTTAATTCTAAAATGGGAATCAAGGGAAACGGGCTATGCCATTGTGTTCGTCTCGGAAAAATACGCGAAATAGAGTCCGAGTTTTCGAAAATCGGAGTCCGTATGACCAAGATATGGCCTCACGAAGTTTCACGAAAATTCCCAAATTAAAGTATACTTAATTAAGTGAAATGGGTTGTGTAGATATATATATATATATATATATATATTGATATATATATATATATATATAATTGAAAATTTAATAAATAAATATGCAAAAATGCTCAAAACAGCGAATTGGGAGAGGGGAATAACCGAACCGGCCGATTTTTGAAGTCGACCCGAGCCCGCTGGGTCGACTAGGGGTTAATCCAGGGTGTTTGGCTGTCAACCCGTGGGCCGATTCGCTCAAGTGCAGATTTTGCATTTGAATGGTTCTCATGGTCCATCTTTAATCTAAAGGCCCTAGATGGTTCCTACACTTGACTTCTTCCCCAAGACATGCTTTGATGGCTTGGATTGAATCTAGGGTTAATCCTATGGCCTAAAACACTTGCCTAATCTATAAATAAGACCCTAACCTACCCTAATTCATTCATAATTAAACCTAGTGACTAAACTATGGCAAAATGCTAGCTCTCATGGCCTCCACTAATTTTATGAAGAGGGTTGCATACTAATCACTCTCTAATCAACTTCTAATCCCTTCTTAGCATCTTAATCTTCTTCATTTGGTGTTCAAAGTTGCTAGTTGTGAGTTTCTATCACTTTGATGATCTTTTGGTAAACTAATTAGATGAGATGTGATGAGATTTATGGTTTTGTATGTGGGTTAATGAGCTTTGAATCATATGATATGATGTTAGCATTAATCTTATGTTTATGCATGTTGAGTATGTAAGCTTATGCAAGTTTAATATGATGTATGTTATGTTTGCATGATGCTAAATATGCAAGTTGTGGGCTATGTAATCATATGCATGTTATGCAAGTTCATGGTAATATGCTATGCAAGTTACATGTTTGTTAATATGCAAGTTACATGTTTGTTAATATGCAAGTTACATGTATGTAAATATGCAAGTTACATGTTTGTTAATATGCAAGTTACATGTTTGTTAATATGCAAGTTACATGTATGTAAATATGCAAGTTACATGTTTCTTTATATGCAAGTTACATGTTTGTTAATATGCGAGTTACATGTATGTAAATATGCAAGTTACATGTTTATTAATATGCAAGTTCATGATGACACATTATGCAAGTCTATAAGCTAATATGCAAGTTTGTTATGCAAAATGAATATGTAAGTTATGTGACATATTATATGCAAGTTATGTGACATGTTATGCAAGTTCATATGCAAGTTATGTGTTTGTTAATATGCAAGATGGCACCTTTGAAACATGTTCATTCATATGCAAGTTGACACCTTTTATATGTGTTATATCATGAACGAAATTACGTGGGAACGATGGGGTAATTAAATGCATAAGTTAATAAGATTGTGTGAAATTAATATAATTATGCATAACACAAAATAAATAAACATAGTATGGGAATTTGCCTATTTGGTTAGGTGTACCCATACTATGTGTTGGGAATTTACCTATTGAGTTAGGTCTACCCCATGGGAATTTACCTATTAAGTTAGGTCTACCCATGTTAAGAAAACTTGATTAATTAGGGATAATTAATATAAAATTATGAGGGTGATTAATTAGGTGTAATTAATTGACTAAGACACGAGGTTGGACTCAGTTGTAGCGTAAAACTGCCCGGACCCAACCGGCTTAACCAGTTGCTACAAATGTTAGCCCAATGTGAGAGGTCTTAGGCACAAACTAAATACGTAATTAATGTAAAGACACGAGGTTAGACTCTGTTATGACATAAGGCTGCCCGGACCCAACCGGCTTAACCAGCGGTCATAAAAGACAGTCTAATGTGAGAGGTCTTTACAAAGGTTACGTTCTTAATTAATTAATTAAGAAACACTTAACCACATTAGCATGTAGAGGGACATGAGGGGTTAAGTGGGTGCCTCGGGTGGCATGAGAAAATCTAGTGGTTGCCTTGGGTGGCAATAGAAAATACGATTAGAATACTTAACCAAAATAGAACATGTAATTAAAACATGATTAAAGGGTTAAGTGGGATATACTAGAAAAAGGGACAAGCTTAGGTGGGTAGCTTGTGGAGGCCCATTTCAACCAGTAACCCATACGTATCTTTGTGGGCTCGACCCATGTCGAGGACGGGACACGCATACTGGGCTTGACTGTAAGAGGCAAACGGGTTAGCGGTGGCAACGCAAGTCCAACGGGCTTCATATGCGTGAGTGGGCCCGGGCTGGTAGGTAAGCCGTTGTTGCATCGAGTAGATATAAGCCGTGCACCTTTAGTTTCATCAGGTTGCCACATTGGGGAATGATACATCCCACGGTGGGGCCAGCACGGGTATCTACGTTAGGGAGCCGATCGAATGGGAAGTAGTGTGTACACCTAGTGGATTGTAGGGCCCCGTGGCGCCTACTTGGTCACCTAGGGGTACGCAGGTACTAATTAGTAAATTTTATAAGTCCTTGGGTGGGATCAACCTTTAAGTTAGGAACGACTAGTGTGGTGCAGTTTAGTAATTTACCTTAGGGAGGGTAGATGCGTCTTTATCCTTTATCTTCGTTTAGTTGACTGCTTAGGGTAGCCATTCATCCCTATATGTTACCGTATATCAGTTTATGTCTTCTCTGGTTACTTTAACGATTGTATTGTTAAAGTTATAGGACTCGCTCAGACTTATGTCTGACCCTGTTGTTTTTATCTTTTTCCCAACCCTCAGGTCCTACGGTGGATCCTAGCAGTAGTGGAGCTTGATCGGATTGCTGTTCCAGTCTTTAGGAGCTTGGATAGATGTAAAGCTCCAGTTATCCAGTTATCTTTTCTTTTGTTTGGCTATTGTATGAGAGTGGGATTATGTACTTCTTTATTTTGATGGATATTGTACTTGACCTTTATTGTGGTTTTATGATGTAACCAGACATGTTTTACTTCCGCTGTTATGAGATGATGTTTTAAAATTTCAAGTACTATTTATATCTGTCTTGTTGTAATTTTTCTGTTCTATATTCACTAAAATACTCCACCGATGCTATGGCATTCCCTTAGTGAGTGATCATAGCGGGAGTGGGGTGTTACAATGTGGGACAAGATTAACACCACCACTTCACGTGTGACACCACTGACCAAGACGTGCTCAAGCCAAATGAGCTGAAACCAAACTCTGATACCATGCAGAATACTAGATTATCAAATAAATGTTCCTAAAACCAATTAATAATAGGAACAACGATCTCATAATATATATACAGGAAACATGTCACAAATTGCTCAATGTGAGACAAGACTAACAATAACAATTACTTATGTATAGCATATACATTTGAAAATATGTTCTTATAGTCCCATTTAAATTTGGATTCAGTCACGTTTTAGCAAATGTAAATATAAGTCACATTATGAGATATATGCACGTCTACACTATATATTAGGAAAATTGTGATTACAATATGAAATTAGAATATAGTACGAAGTGGTGCATTGTGTATCCATTCCTTTGAGGAAACGTAGATGGATGGGTAATAATACACTGGAGTATCAATATTTTCAATTTTCTTTCACAATTTCTTTATGCTCATGGAAAGATACAGAAGCACAATAACTCCTAAGTAATTCATTTGGTTAAAGAAAACACAATTTTGGTGCGAGATGTATTTCAAATTGGTATATATGGCTAACCTTATCTTAGGTTTATGTAAAAAAAATTGAATTTTGCGTGCATTTCCAAATAATGCATTGATACCGGCCATATATATTACGCATTTTGCATGAATCGATGTACTGAAATGAAATTTAAGTGAGAAATACAATACATTACTTAAAATGCATGAGAAATTGGAACGAACTAACAACCTTTTAATTTCTTTCATGCAAAATACACTATAACAAAAAAGTATGCTTGCAACACTTTTATAAAGTAGTAGAATTAATGTCGTAAAGGTTGGTTGTAAGAACTAAGTGCTGATTGTTTTTATTCCGATGTAACATCACAAATGATGTCACATGACACTAAAATTTTGGTTTTTATGGATAACATTTTTGCACGAATATATGTAGCCAATGACTTGCAACAATAGCATTTAGTTATATCACTATTGTATCAATTATTCAAGACACCATTTAAAGTTAAGAGTGAGTATTCGATCGGTTTGGACAATTCGAGCGATTTCAAATCAAAAGATAATAAAAACCAAACCAAAATTGAGTTAATGTTGGTTAATTTGATCGATAACCATGCTAAGGACTGCGGAATGGATCTTTCAGGCAAAGCAAACACTAGAGGGGGAGGGTGAATAGTGTTTGTAAGAATTAAAAAAAAAACTTAAGACTAAAGAGAATTATGGAATGAATCAAACACCACAAACACAATCACAGACACAGATTAAAACATAGATGCAGAATAAACAGAAATAAAAATACAGAAAAAAGGAAAGAACACACCGGATTTTATACTGGTTTGGATCACTCCTACGTCCAGTCCCGCACAACGCTGGAATTGTGCAAAGTTTTATTTCTATTTCCAATAGTCAAATACAACCTCCTTGATTTCAAAGCTCAACAAGGAGACACCGACGCCTATCCCTTGATGTCACGGCTCACCAAGGGCGCACCGACTCTTATTCCTTGATTTCACGTCTACAAGGATACACGGATTAATCTTTGACTTACAAACAAGGTTTATTCAACCCAAGCAATTACAAAACAGCCCTATAACTCTTCAATAGCACTTGATTCAGAGAGTAGAGAGTGCAGAGAGAAGAAGTTTGATCAAAACAAAATTGAATACGGTAGAGTATAAGTGTAAAAACCATAAAAATGAT
Organism: Allium sativum; assembly: GCA_030737875.1. Taxonomy (NCBI): domain Eukaryota; kingdom Viridiplantae; phylum Streptophyta; class Magnoliopsida; order Asparagales; family Amaryllidaceae; genus Allium; species Allium sativum. Next base: position 747,614,485 of record CM060920.1, on the reverse strand, counting down.
TAAGAATAATGGTGGGATGAAAGAGTATGAAGTCAGAGAAGAAGATGTGTTAAAAAATTCGGTTTTAACCACTTTTTATAGAGTATGAAGGGTCAACGGTTCTGAAGCGTTTCAAATAGTGAAAAGACACTTCCCTTCAAAATTAGAAAAAATAGCAGTTATATGTCGACATACACTTTTTGCTATGTCGACATACTCATGTGTATTTTTCATTTTCAAAGCGTTTTTCAAATATTTTGGTATAAAACTAATTCTGGAAATTCTTGAGTAATATTCTAGTGTTGTAAATTAATATTGTATGACAGAAAATCATATGAAAACATACTTTTAAACTAAATAAATATATTTATAAAATTATAAGGTTTTAAACTATATAAAGTATAAATATAAGTATAAAAAATTGAGTTTGAACCTGGAGTGCTATTTAGAGTCTTACAAAATCTAGACTCTATAAATATGTTAATCTTGAACTCTTGAACTCTTGAAATCTTGATTACTCATGAGTCTTGAAATTTCTCTGATCTTTGAATCTCTATCATCTTTATAACTGTACAGTCTTCAGTAATATTTCATGTATATAATTCCTGCATATATATATATATGTATGTATATATATATATATATATATATATATATATATATATATATTCTATACAAGAAGTGTTGGCATATATTTTATAATCAATAATAATTGAAATAAGATTGTTGTCATCAAAACTCCATTCTCCAAAAAAATTCCCCCTTTTTGATGATGACAACCTTAGTTTATAAAATATCATACCTGTAGACCTGTTTGTTGATGTTCCTCTTATACTCCTCCTGTCTATAAGTTTCCTATAAACTATTCCTATATTTTATAATTTCCCCCCTTTGGCATTATCAAAAAGAAATTTTAAAGATACTCCCCCAAAATCCTATAACTATCCAAATAATTCTTATACTAAAGTATTCCCCGTAAATCCTATATCTATCTATACATATTCTATTATAGTATTCTATATAACTATCGCTGATTCTATAATACCCTTATATCTCCCTCTAACTCTATGATTCTATGCCTAAAAGATTATAAATCCTCCTAAAATTATGACTATACTAGTCTAATAGAATAATAATAAACAAGGCAATCTAATCAATGTTTGTAATCAATTCAAACAATCAATTCAAACAAGAAATTCAAGCAAGCAATTCAAGCAATCTATTTAAGCAATTAATTCAAGCAATCAATGTAAGCAATCAACCAAATCAATAAAACTAAATAATATGTGTTAATAAACACTTCTTGAATCTTTAATTAAACCTAGAAACTATAAAACTCCCTCATAATCTAATACAAGACTAAACCTCCAATTGTTAGGGGTCATCACCAACCAGTGGCTAGCCTACACACTAGTTCCGTTAAAATTGTAATAAAACCTTAATCTAGACTTAGAAATAACTCTGATAAGATATCCTTAAAATTATGATATGTAAAGTAATTCAATCCAATCAACGAATAAATTTAAGTTTTGTTATCACAAAACACAAGCCCAAACATGAAACTAAACATTTCTTGTAATTTCTATCTATCCTAACGCTATAATGATCTTATCAAGTATAAATTCATAAGTATATTTCTAACAAACCTATCAACCACTAATGAAATTTAACCATGTCATGTAAGTAAATCAAATTATTTAAGTCAAACAAAACAAACAAACCAAATAAGTCAATCAATTCAATCAAATTATTCAAGACAAAGTAAATATGTTATGTATTTAATTAATAATCCTATATTTCTAATAAAAACTTTTCATACTATATACTTGTTACGTGTGGAGTTAAAGTTAACATGTATGCAGTGTGTGAAGTATGTTGATTATAATGTAGTATGAAATGTATGTCATATGCAAAACATTATGGAATGCAACTTATGGTGTGAGTAATCTTGATTTGAAATGCAATTGTAATTTGTAATGTTGATATGAAATAAGATGTATAATAATAGTATGCAGAATAATTTGGTGATAATATCTATTTAGGTAAAATATATTCAAAGTACTATCTAACTATTATAAATTATTTGAGTCAAACAAAAGAGAATGTTAATTTCTGGATCTAGGTTAATTATTTTAATGAAATTGAATAAAAGAATAATAAAGATAAGAGCTTAATTAAAAAAATATTCATGATAAGTAGTAAAATATTCAAAAAAATCATGGAGTTAAATAATATTAGTAGGGTAAATATTGTAAAAATTGAAGATCTTTCTAAAGAGAATATAAAATTTGTATAATATAAAGTAAGTTATATAACATATATTCATAAGTATATATAAAAAATAATTTAAAAAGGACCAATATTTTGATATAAATCAGTTTTAGATTTAAACTTTAGAGATCAAAACATATCTATTTGCTAAAACCCATTTATACTTCAAAAGAAATCTATAGTTATAAAAACATTATAAAGTAATCTATAAAACTTCTTATATTTAAACTACATAAAAAATCATGTATATATATATTTCTTTATATTAAGTTAAATATACAAGTTTTATAAATCTTAATAGGAAGTCAAAATAAGTATTAAGTTCCCAATAGTATTTGTGATAATGTAACCCAAAATTGTTACGAAATCATAAGAATAATAATATATAAGTTAAACTATGTTTAAACTTTACAAAAGATTAATAAATTTATATTTTATAACAATATCAAAATTTTATATTAACTATATATATCATATTAACATGTTTATATAATTTAATTAAATTATATATTTTAATATATATATTTTGAAACAAGATATAAGAAAATAAGTATACATATAAATTTAATAACTAGAATTTTAACTGGAAATTTCTAATTGAAAAAGATGGAGGGAAGTTTGAAAGTTTAAATCTTTGAGATAAAAAATTTGAATTTCACTCTATAGGCTGATACGTTAACATATAGATATATGTATGTTGACATATATGTATTATTTGAAAGAGAATATGGTTTTGTGACTTTGGTTTTAAAATATCAAATTATATTTCAGGTTTAACTATTTCCTGACATAATTCTAATCCTAACAAACATCCTAAATTTATTTATTATTATATTAATGTTATTATAATTATTTTTTAATTTCAAAATTCAAAATTAAATTTTAAATTTCAAAATTGAATTTTAAAGTTCAAATTTCAAATTTAAAACAATGCAAAGTAAGCAAAACATCCATTTAATCAAAAATTTAAAAATTAATTATGGCGTACTTTGTTTTTAGATCTATTTCTTCAATATTTTATGAATTACGAATTGATCTTCTAAAATTTGGTGATGAGATCTGCTCTATTGCAATGGGCTCGTTCTTCTGATCAAGATAATATATTCATTTGCTGAATTTGAACACCGTATGAGAAAGATATTGAAGATTTAGTAGATCAACCAACTAGGCGCTAAAATTTTGAATTTGAATTTTGAAAGAATGGACACTTCTACTACTATATAAATGCCCAAAAGTCATGTCTCTTCATAATCACTTCTCTTCTTCTTCTTCTTCTTCTTCTTCTTCTTCTTCTCGTTTTCCATTTTTAATCAAACTTTCAAGAGGCATAACTTCTTCGTTTCTTGACTGAATTGGACGAAATCAATGGAAAATCGAAGAGGAATTCGAGGACTACGATCTAGTAGAAGTTTGGGGATGAATCTGGATGGTATTGGGGTGCAGCAAGTCGAAATAGAAAGTGATATGAATAAAATCCCGTAACAGTTTTGAGTTTTGAATCGCCAACTTCAAATTGCCATATCTCACTCAATTTTGATCGGAATTTGTCGATCTACCTATCAAATCGACCGAATGAATGAATAATACAATATAGAGAAGGATTTGGAACAAAATATTCTAACCTGGATGCAATTTGAAGATAACCGTCAATAGTTTATTTTCCTTCTCTTTTTATTCACTAAAACTTCGTTTGATCATTACTTGATCAATTCTTGACGGATTTACATGAAACCGGCGGCATTGCGAACCAAATGAAGAGAATTTCAGTATGAAGATAAGTTGTATATGAAAATCCAAAGTAATAAATTGATTTGGTACCCATTTCTTTTCAGATTTACATTATATATATATATATATATATTTCTTCTTGATGTCTCTTCACCAACCGTCGTTACTCTTCTCCTCCTTTTAATTTCTTTTCAGAATTTGAATTTTCAATAGCCACCATTTTGGAATTTGAATTTCCTATAGCCACATCAACCATGTTTTCAGAGTTTGATTATCCAATAGCCATATAACACATCTTTTCCTGTAAAATTACACAACATTTCAAATAATCAAATAACTTTTTAAATAATTCAAATGTCTTTTCAAATATTCAAATGACTTTTCAAATAAGCAAAAGACTTTCCAAAATAACTAACTATAATTCTATCATGATGGTTTTGTAACATATCCAAGATTTCAGAATTTAAAAAAATTCAAACTTCAAAATTCAAAAATCAAATAGTAATTTGATTTTTCAATAAAATTGAATGCAGACTTATCTAATACTGATGCAATACATAAATTTAAACTAGTGTTATAAATCATTTCAAAATTTGGCACTTAAAATTTTCAAAAATCATATTATGAACTTTTTGAAAAACCTTTCTCTGATACCAATTGTTAGGGACTGCGGAATGGATCGTTCAGGCAAAGCAAACACTAGAGGGAGGGGGTGAATAGTGTTTGTAAGAATTTAAACAAAACCTAAAACTAAAGAGAATTATGGAATGAATCAAACACCACAAACACAATCACAGATATAGATTTAAACACAGATGCAGAATAAACAGAAATAAAAATGCAAGAAAAGGAAAGAACACACCAGATTTCATATTAGTTCGGATCACTCCTACGTCCAGTCCCACATAACGCTGGATTGTGCAGAGTTTTATTACTATTTCCAATAGTTAAATACAACATCCTTGATTTCACGGCTCAACAAGGAGACACCGACTCTTATCCCTTGATTTCACGGCTCAACAACGCACACCGGTTCTTATTCCTTGATTTCACGGCTACAAGGATACACCGATTACTCTTTGACTTACAAACAGGGTTTATTCAACCCAAGCAATTACAAAATTGCCCTATAACTCTTCAATAGCACTTGATTCAGATAGTACAGAGTAGAGTGTGCAAAGAGAAGAAGTTTGATCAAAACAGAATTGAAATCGGTAGAGTATAAGTGTAAAAACCATAAAAATGATTAAGAATAATGGTCTGATAAAAGAGTATGAAGTTGAGAAGAAGATGTGTTAAAAAATTCGGTTTTAACCTCTTTTTATAGAGTATGAAGGGTTGCAACGGTTTTGAAGCGTTTCAAATAGTGGAAAGACACTTCCCTTAAAATAAACTAAAAATGGCAGTTATATGTCGACATACACTTTTTTGTATGTCGGCATACTCATGTGTATTTTTCATTTTCAAAGCATTTTTAAAATATTTTGATATAAAACTAATTCTGGTGTTTACACCAAAATTGGTCTAAACACCCAAGGTACTTAAAATGTACTTCACCAATACGGTAATAAATAAATGGAACCATGTTTAATCAGCAATTAAAAATGAAAAATGCGAGAAATGTAATGTAGAAACGAGATTTAGAGTGGTTCAACCATTAATTAGGCCTACGTCCACTGTAAAGGCGATTTCTAGTCTTATAATGAGGATTACAAAATACGTCAATTCTCTCTTTTCATACATCTCTATATTCACTCAATATACCCTCGTTTATATATTTCAATCCTGGAATTATACAAGAGAATGGTAGATTTTGAGGAGAAGAAGATAGATGAATGATTGAGAAGGAGGATGCCTTCGTTTTCCTTGATCACAAGATTGTACCTGACGCCATGGTTGAAACAGTAGTTGAGGATAAAATTTAGCAGCACCTCGTGGTTTCAAAGATTGGATCCCCTTTATGTTTGCAGCCATGATGTATTTATAGTTGAGCCTTCTTCGGGAAATGACTTGAAATCCATTTGTGTAGGCTATAGATCGCTCGTTCTATCAATTACAGTCATGCCATCGGCTAGATGTAGCCAGCTGTCTGCGACTATACTTAGTTATCATGTGCGGGCGGGTCCATAGGAACGAGCGTTTCGAGTAGCTGAGCGGGTGACTTTGGTTGATGTTTTTCGGTCGCGACTATTTCTAGCAATCGATGAGTAGATATCTGATTTGCTTGATGGAGAAATGAAGGAACGACCAACCATGGTTCCTTAATGTGATTATGTCTGATTTGAGGGGGCGAGCGACGATCTTTTTTAGTCCGACCGAGGCTTGCGACTTTGAGATGTAAATGCAATTTTTCTAGAGGCCAGTATACGACCTTGACTCCTATCCTAATACATTCGATTGTATTCTAATATTAGATTAAGTGTTTTCCATTGTAGTGAGAGACTTTACATAAAGTACGATCTTTATCTTCATTGAGCCGCGCTTCTCATAGTATATCGTACCATCATCTTCGGTCATACTGGTTGATTTGACTTGTCCCGGGTTTGATGTTTGGATCTTTCTCTGTGCAGTTGCGTCCTATCCATCGTGAGTTGTTTAAATGCCTTGGATAACATCATGCATGACCGACCCTGATGATGTCCATTGCGAATCCTTTGCTCAATGTGCACATGGAGTTTTTGAGGGATTAACTCTTGCCCCTCGAAGTCCTTGATTTCTTTTTAGCAAGGAATTACTGGCTTCGACACGTCTGATCGCAACATTATTTGGCAGGCTTGTCCTGACTTGTTGAGGGGTCAGTCGTGCAAAAAAAAATTGGATTGTTTCGTTGTAGTGGACCGATATTGTCTCTCTCTCTCTATGAGCGAGAGGCTTGATGTATCTTTTGTTATTGCGCAAACAGTTGAATTTTGGGATGCCAGCTGTGCACATTTGGTTGGTTTTCCATGCATACTTATGTGCGCTTGTTTTGAGTTATTCCCCAATTGCCCGAATGCCAAGCCCACTAATTTGAATGTAGGGCTATCTTTCGTACGAGCGACCGGATAGAAATACTATTTTGGTTAGCCAATCCTTTTGTCTGTCTTTTATATATTAATTTGCTATCTTCTTCTTTTCCAGAAGAAAGCTTTAATAGAGGCGCTATTCTAAGCAATCCTCTTTACTGTTTGGATTCCTTTCATAACTCCTGATTACTCTAGTTCTTCCATTATTCTCATTTGCATTCATGCACGGTACTGTCGTCGAGGCCTTCGCAATCTCGAGATCGATTTGGCTGGACTGTTCACCTAGATTCGAGACTGTTCGCTCGCCTGTAAGTAAATTCCTCCTTTGATTTTATCTCGACCCAATTTTGAAGCACGAATTTTGATCATGCGGCTTTGGTGTTTCTAAGTATGGTTTCCCTTTTTCTACAATCTCATAATTTCAGGAAGCAATCTATGTCGGACCAGGTCGAAAGATCTGATCAAGCAGAAAGTTCTGATCAAGTTGTGTCTACGTCCAGTGTTGTCACTTCGATAGGCGCTGCGTAAGATTTCCCATAACCTCGTGCACTTTCTAAAGTACATAGTGAGAGGCACTCGACGGAGCTTTCTCTCAGCTCGTCCCATCAACTGTGCAAACAATTTGGTATTTCGTTGAAAGAAGAGGCCAAGCTACCTGGGGAAAAAGAGTTCGCAGATATCCCTCCCAAAGGATATGTTGCCTTTACTCGTGGCATGTTGATAAGCGGAGCGGTTCCTCCCTTTAATCCTTATATAGAAATGATTCTCCGGGGCTTGGCTATTGCTCTGTATCAGTTACATCCTAATGGTTATGCGATTTTGATAAGCCTTTATATCCTTTTTATGATCGAAAAACATCGGGCTCCTTCTTTTAAGGATATATGCTCATTATATGCTTTCAGGACAAGAAACCAGCATCCTTCATTTATCTTTGTCGAAATTCGGGGTTCGAAAATAATTACTGGCTTAGTGGACAACGTGCGAGGATTTACCAATCAATATTTCTTTGTCCGATGTCCTGATAATTTCTGCGGCTTTTGGATGGAAGGTAGTAAGTATTTTTATTCTTTAAATTTCATCTTGCCCCCCTCTTCTTTTTCTTAAAATCTTTTGGATATACTGCAGCACTTCCCGATCAAAGCATTCCCTTCGACCAAGATTTGTGCAACTCATTATTAGCTGTTGATGAGGGCGAGAGAAATTGGAAATTCCTAATCACTGAAGGGTTCTTAAAGCAATACAATTTGCTTTCCTCTCTACGCACCTTCGCAGTGGAAACTTCCGATAAAAAAGAAGCTACCAGCAAACCCTCTGTCAAGAAATCTTTGAGAAAGGAATGTTCTAGCACCGTGGGGATCAGCGAGGCATCTTTCAAAAGCAAAGCGACCTCTGCCAAAAAGGTAGTATCCAAGTGTCCAAAGCATAAAGGCCCTAAGACTTCAGTGGTCTTGTGCGAAAAAGATGGGCCTCCCTTAGAGGAAGTTTTCCAGGGAGATGTGAATGTGACTCCTTCGAAGATCACCTCGGATCAATCACGGGAAGTGGGCAGTCTAACGGAATTGTAGTGACTTCTAAAGAAAACCCGGGGGATGGAGAGAATTCTTCTAAGTACAACCAAAAGGAAGATGGTTTAGAGACTTTTAAAGGTATTGATCCCCTTGATTTAGCTGAAGACCTTAATTATTCAAGGTAAGACCGTTATTTGAACATTTGTATTTCAAAACCTTTTTGTTGTGAGAATTTTACGAAAAACCCCTTGTTTCTGGGTCAAAGTGATATCTCACGGAATCTGGAACTGTTTTAGTCTTGTTGTTTTCATATATTCCGTGTATTCCCTCTTCTGGCCTTCTTTTTTACCTTTTAATGATTAAGGTGATTAGATCTTCTTTTTCTTCTTAGATCCAGGAATGGGATCATCTTTATCGGACAATTTCTCCCGGCAATTTGCTCTCATCAATCCATGGAATGTCTTACAGTCCAGTCTTTCTCGTTGCCTCAAGCGTTCCCATCCATATTCAGATCTTCTAACCCAAGATGCTCTTGAAGCACCACTGGCGAGTTTACTAAAGAAGAAGAATCATGATCAATCCTTGATATCAGGAGGAGAAAACCACGATGCCAAGGGGAGAGAAGGCAATAATAGACAAGATAAGGATAGGCTTGGTGGGTCTTCTAAACCGACCGAACTTTTATGCCCTAGTTCTTTCGTCTCTGTAGAACCGTTGTTCAAATCCTCTATGCCTAATGCACCCGATCTCTGTCAGATTCAAGCGATTCTTGATAGACCTCCCTACGGAGTTGCCCTTGGTAATTCTAAATTGAAGGACATGTTCAGAGACTGGGACTTAAGGCGGATGGACTTGAACTTAGACTTGTCTCCACATGAATACCAGAGTACCGTCGGGGAGTTGAGAGCCATAAAATTATGTGATCACCCAGCTTACTACTGTCATGGATCAGCTCGAAGTTCAGTTAAATGAGGTCAAAAATACTTCCGAAGAGCGATTCGAGTCTTGGAACAGGTTCTGCTTCGAATTTTAGAAGTTGAATACTCAACATCTTGAGCGTATCAGGCTTCTGGAAAACGATAAGACTGAATTAATCCATGTGATCGAAAGTCAAGCGGCCGAAATTGCATTCTTTAAGGATGGGAACAGTAGGATGAGCAGCTTGGAGGCCGATAATAGAAAGCTTCAGGAGGAGATTGAAGCCACCAAAAAACAACTTGAGGAGGCTCAAACCGACCGTGAGTTCGCTGAATCTCAATTAGCTTCTGTACAACAGGCTGTGGTTTCTTGTCGGCAGGAGAAGGCAATGCTCGGAAGTAAACTCGCTTCCCAAAGTAAGGTTCTTGAAACTTTAGAAGAAGATAAAGCAAGGTTAACCAGCGATCTTGAGGAAGCCGGAATTAAAACTGATGAGACCCTATTTCAATTTTACACCCATAATGTTATGACCCGCGGAAGTTTGAGATATCTGAATAAGGACTTCCCCCGTACATTAGCTCTTGTCTGCGAGAAAGTGCTCAGCTATTCCAATGATAAGGAAGATAGTGTTTTGCAAGAGACCCTCCTTGAGGCAAGCGATTGTGTTGCTTTGGAAAAAGGTAGGAGAATACTGGCTGATGAACGAGCTCAATCCCTTGGAAAAGAAGTCCAGAATGTTGTTCCTGCTCATGCCCCCATTCCTGTAGGAGATGGAACTTCGGAATCGCAAGTTTTTCTAATGGAACCTTCTATTGCTAATGAAGGTACTTCTAAGGTTCATTTGGTCGACGACCACGCCGTTCCTGAAGACATCGCCAAATGATGTGCTGCTGTTTTGCATTTTGCAATACCAACTTTACAACTGTGTATCTTTATGATGAATTTGTATTTTGTTATTACTCGTTAGCATTGATATGCTGTAACTTATCGCAATTTTTATTAATTTGCATCGTGTTACGCTTTTATGGGTTATGCGATGGTTACGTTTTTACGCCGTTTATCGTTAATATTGCTGGTTTGCTTTGATTTTAGGACATCATATTTTCTCTTTTGCCCGTTCTTTGAGGGGTTTAGTTCTTATTATGCATATATTCGCATTCTTTAATGGTCTGGTAATTTAAACCTTTAAAGTTTATTTTTGGATGTGCACTTTTATAATGCGCAGGTATCTTATTGTACATTTAATCGTATTCCTCATTGATTTGGCATCCCAAGCCCTTCAAAAATTCGATTAAATGAATTTCCGTATGTACAATTTGTTTTTTTATGTACTCAATCCCATATCCCACTAACTTAGTGATCTGAGCCCTTCGAAGACTGGTTTTGAGTACGTGCCCCCATGAGAGGACTTGGGTTACAAGTTTTCGACCGAATTTCGATCTTATTTGATCTGGCTATTATGATCAAATAGAGACCTAAATTGGATACCCCCTTACGGCTAGGATTTCTGATACCCCTTTCCACTAGGATTTCTGATACCCTCTTTCGGCTAGGATTTCTGATACACCCTTTCGGCTAGGATTTACGTTTTTGTGCTGGTCCTTCTAGCATGTTTAATCCTTCCCCTTTTCTATGCTTCATCCCGAGGAGCGGACACTAATTCATCTCATCGGGTCTTGACTCAGAAGGGATAAAATTTGTGTCCTTCACCTAACAAGGCGCCGCTCCTTTTTTTTGGATTGGCAGTTTTTCCATTTTGGGACATGTCGGTTTTTCCGACTTTGTGCCTTGCTCTAAGAAACAGACACTGGTTCTCCTCATTGAGTTTATTTTCAAGTTGGGGAACCCGTGTCCAGCACCTAAGAAGGTGTTTCATTGGTGGGCTCGGCGATTTTATCTATGGGACTTTTACCATGGGACTTTTCGAGTTGCTTTTAATCCGGCATTGACTCTTAGGAGGTCGACATCAATCCTTGCTACTGAATTTAACTCTGGTTTTAAGGAATTCATGTCCTACATTTGAGAAGGCGCCTCTTTAGGATTAGCAATTTTATCCGAGGGACAGATTTGGTAATATTCTTGTACTTTCAATCGAAGCCTGGCGCCAGTCATTTGCATGGATGTTTGCTAAGCATTCAACATATTCCATAATGAGTGGTGCGGCCTTTCGACTTGCCGTCTGTCTTCGAATAGCTTGTCCTTTTTGAGGTGATGTGTCTATTCATCTCGTTTGATCTTGATTGATGTTCGCGAATCCCAAGCTGCTTTGTTTAATGTGTGCCCTGGGATTTCCGTCACAGTCCAGCTACGCATGGCGGATTGCTTTTTACCATGTCTACATTCCAAGTGATTGTTTTTCTTTTAGCATGGACCAATAAGTATGTTACTTAGGTAGACACATAATTAATTTTTTGATGCACAAAGTTTTTGCAAGTGAACCGTTACTTAATACGAACATAGTGAATAATAAAGCAAGGTAAAACAATCTTAAAAACAAGATAAAACCAGGGGAGTGAAGCAAAGTAATGAGAGCTCTAGTTTAATGCTCCATTATTGAGATATTAGTGACTGGTCCTCTTGATGAGCATCCTCTTTGGATTGGTTTAAGCCCTTTTCTTTTAAAGGCGTATTGCCCCTTATTTGTGGAGAGTCGGGATAACTTTTATGATCTTGTACATACTGTTGCAAATGGTTTTTTCTGATTAACCCCTCGATTACTAACTTCGAGTGCCTACATTCGTTGGTATCGTGCCCTGGTGGTTTATGGAAATGACAGAATCTTCATGACTTCATATCGACATCTTTGACCTGTCTTTGTTTCAAGATCGGATACCTTTCGGTGTTTTTAGTTGCCATGAAGATATTTCCCACGGTATCGTTAAGGGGAGTGAATTTGGAGTTCTTGACGAAGCGCAGCTTCTTTTTTGCTCAACTGTCTTCTCCTTCATTGCTCCTTTTTTGATTATCAAGGCTGCTTTGTGCATTTCCATTATTCTCTATCTGTGCATTTTTTCCTTGAATACTTAATATTTTTCAGCTTTGTTGAGTAATTGTTCGAGTGTACTTGGTTTCTTTTTCTTGATCCACCGCCTCAACTTGGTTTCTTTACATATGCCCCCCTTAAGAGCCATTAAGATAAGGCCGGGCTCGAAATTCTTGACTTTATCCACTGCCATATCAAAATGAGTGAGTAAAGCTTTGATGGGCTCTCCCGGTCTTTGTTGTAGTCCACTTAGCTCCGTAACATCCCGAGTTTTGAGTGCCTGGGATTTGAACTGCTTATTGAATAGTTTAGCCAGGGTCATGAAATTATCCACAGACTGCGGTGCCAGCTTTGTGAACCATAGATAAGCCACCCTTTTAGATAAGTCGGGAAATATGAGCATTTGATTTCATCAGTAGCGCATGTCCCATTCATATACTGGTCATATTTACACAGAAATATATTAGGGTCGCTCGTCCCGTCATAGGACTGTAATGATGGAGGTTCAAATCTTTGTAAGTATACAATCTTCTTAACCCTTTCAGTGAGCGGGGTTTTAGTTGGGAAGGACTCCCATTCTCTTCGACCATCCTTCTTCGTTAAGCTTTCCTTCACAATTGCTCGCGCCATTCCTAAGATGTATTTCCGTTCCTTGCTCGGATCCATGGATTGATCGCCTTCTTCATTATCAAATTTTGATCTAGATGTGCCCTGGGGTCAAGGAATTTGGGCCTTCTTTTGGAAGGGACGTCCTTATAATAGTGGGACTGTCTTTCCATTTCGTGATTGCGTCGTCCAAATGACCGTGCACGAATGCTTTGTTCCCTTCATAATTCAGATTAGTGCGATGCGCAACCCTCTGAATGGAATCTTGCTGCCTTGAGCTTAAAGCGGAGAATTCTGCTTCTGGCCCGCGATTTGTTCGGGCTAGCGAGGAACATGTGGCATTTAATGTGGCTTTTGCGGTGGCGGCTTGAATGGCGAGTATCGACTCAAGCTTTTTCATTATTGCATTGTTTGCAATAGTTATTTGACTCGTTATTCCTGTCATCGCCTCTTCCAATTCCTTCCTGCTTACAGTTTCTTCAACTTCAGGCAACTCCTCCGCCTCGGAATCGATGGCAGACGACGTGATGGTGTTAACGCTGTTGTTGGGGCTGTTGACTTTCTCAGAAAATCTTCTCGGATCTGAATGGGGAAAGAAGCTAACACGGCCCCATGGTGGGCGCCAAAATGTTTACACCAAAATTGGTCTAAACAACCAAGGTACTAAAACTGTACTTCACCAATACGGTAAGAAATAAATGGAACCGTGTTTAATAAGCAATTAAAAATGAAAAATGTGAGAAAGGTAAAGTAGAGACGAGATTTTAGAGTGGTTCAGCCATTAATTAGGCCTACGTCCACAGTGAAAGTGATTTCCAGTCTTATAATAAGGATTACAAAATACATGAACTCTCTCTTTTCATACATCTCTATAATCACTCAATATACCCTCGTTTATATATTTCAGTCCTGGAATTATACAAGAGAACGGTAGAATTTGAGAAGGAGAAGGATGGATGAACGATTGAGAAGGAGGATGCCTTCGTTTTCATTGATCACAAGATTGTACTTGACGCCATGGCCGAATCAGTAGTTGATGATAGAATTTAGTAGCACCTCGTGGATTCAAAGATTGGATCCCCTTTATGTTGGCAGCCATGGTGTATTTATAGGTGAGCCTTCTTTGGGAAATGACTTGAAATCCGTTTATGAACGCTACAGATCGCTCATTCTGTCAATTACAATCGTGCCATCGGCTTGTTGTAGCCAGCTGTCTGCGGCTATACTTAGTTATCATGTGTGAGCGGGTCCATAGGAGTGAGAGTTTCGAGTAGTTGGGCAGGTGACTTTGGATGATGTTTTTCGGTCACGGCTATTTCTAGCATTCGATGAGTAGATATCTGATTTACTTAATGGCGAAATAGAGGAACGACCGACCATAGTTCCTTAATGTGGTTGTGTCCGATTTGAGCGGGCGAGCGATGATCTTTTTTAGTCCGACTGAGGCTTGCGACTTTGAGATGTAAATGCGCTCTTTCTAGGGGCTGGTATACGACCTTGACTCCTGTCCTGATACATGCGATCGGATTCTGATATTAGATTAAGTGTTTTCCATTGTAGTGAGCGACTTTACAGAATGTACGATCTTTATCTTCATTGAGCCGCACTTTTCATAGTATATCATACCATCATCTTCGGTCATACTGGTTGATTTGACTTGTCCCGGGTTTGATGTTTGGATCTTGCTCTATGCAGTTGCGTCCTATCCATCGTGAGTTGTTTAAGTGCCTTGGATAACATCATGCTTGACCGACCCTGATGATGTCCATTCCAAATCCTTTGCTCAATGTGTGCATGGATTTTTTGAGGGATTAACATCAGGAAATTTTTGAGTAAAATTCTAGTGTTGTAAATTAATCTTATATGATAGAAAATCATATGGAAACATACTTTTAAACTAAATAAATATATTTATAAAATTATAAGGTTTTAGACTATATAAAGTATAAAAAAGTGAATTTGAACCTGGAGTGCTATTTAGAGTCTTACAAAATCTGGACTCTATAAATGTATTAATCTTGAGCTCTTTAACTCTTGAAATCTGGATTACTCATGAGTCTTGAAATTTCTCTGGTCTTTGAATCTCTATCATCTTTATAACTGTACAGTCTTAAGTAATATCTCATGTATATAATTGTTGCACACACACAGACACACACACACACACAAACACACACATATATATATTCTATACAAAAAGTACTAGCATATATTTTATAATCAATGATAATTGAAATAAGGTTGTTGTCATCAAAACTCCATTCTCCAAAAAACCACTGAACTAAAAACATAACTAAGAAAACATATGATATGTTATTATCCAGATGATGTACATAGTCAAAGAAAAACATTAGTTTATGTTTATGTAAATTATATTAAGTATTGTTTTTTAGTTTATAAGTAAACTTAATCTATCTTTTTATAGACATAGTTTATTTTTTATTACAAAATCAATTGCTGAGAGTACTACATTACCATCTATTTGGATAATAAGATAAAAGTTCGGTTATTCGACTGAATTGAAAATCAAAATAACATTAATTTATAAACCAAATTCAAACTGATATAATTTCATAATTAAGTCGAACCGATTGAAATGAATCGCTTTGGTCGGTTAATTTAGTTCTAGTAGAATGCTGGTCAGCCCAACTTTCATTGCTAATGGTAAATTATAAACCATGTGAATTTCCATCATAAACAAATACCATCATTTAATCACACAAATAGTGCCAAGAGGACTAAGGATTTATATTAAGTTATTAACAACATCACCAAGCAACTATATTAGAAAATTTATGAATCAGTTGTTCATTACATATGCAACTTTGTGGGTTTTATTATTAACTCATATGACACTTTAAACATATGAAATTAAAATCAGACATAGAAGAACTAAATATCCATTCTAAACTTCTTTATACGTAAACATAAAGTCCACAGTGTTAGCTTCATGAATTCATAGAGCTAACTGTTACGAACTTCACTAATCACCACTCAATATATAATACAAGACCAACCAAATAAAATTGAATAAACAACTACTTTGCTAAAAATTCACATATATTGTGAATATTCATGTTCGGATCGTCACAAACTCTTTAAACACTCTGTTACACAAGCCTTGACTGGATAAATGTTCTGAGTGTCTGCTACCATTTATTTTTCTTTAAAAGCTTGAGAGACCTCCATGATCGAACAATGTAACTTAGACAAAAGAGAATAAATGAGTGAATAGTTAAAAAATACATTGCAATAATCAACAATTTATGTCTTTCATTCTGTTTTTATTTTGTGTCTCAATAGTCGTTCCGGTATGTATAGCATGAAATTGCAAGGATAACTATTAGTTTGAGCAATGTTTGGAAGATCTGCAAGTAAATATGCAACAAAGGTAAACTACATTACCAAGGCCATATGAAAATGAGAACATAGGAAAAAAAATGTTTCACCTGAAGATGTAATAAAATCAAGTTTATCAAATGAATTAATTTAGTTGTATGTTAAATACATTAGCACTTTTTATTTCCAATCACTAGAAAACGCACAGTGAATAGCGACGACAAAAAGCCGTTGACGGTCGTCGCAAGCCGTCGCTATTTAAGTCGTCGCGCACGGGAAAAGCGACGGCAAGAGCAACGACTCCGTCGCTCATTTAGCAACGGCTTGCAACGGTAAATTGCTACGTGGCATCATACATGGCAAGTAGTGTGTTTTACCGGGTAGCCATTGCAAGACGTTGCTTGATTAGACATCGCATGTTTTTACCAGAAAGTCGTCGCTAGCCGTTGCAAATGTCTGTCACATGTCATCGCTAGCCGTTGCAAAATTTGGACCTATGAGCCGTTGCTAGTCGTCGCAAATCTGAAACATATTTTTTGCATTTCAAAGCTATTCCTTCTCCTCAATCCACAAAACCAATACCATTCCAAGATCAACTCTCCAATACACCAATATCAGTCCAATATAATCAATACTCGCTATCATAACACATGCACAACACAATAAATCCAAAACATTACTAAATTCATCACAATATCATAACATACCATCGTCATATATCCAAAAAACATTACCATTGTCACATATTACCAGACCATCATCACATATCATCAAAATATATCCAACCACACCATACCATCATCAAATATCATCGTATGTGCATCAAGCATATAAAAAACAAGTATATGTACATACCCAAGTGTAAGAACAACCAAACCACTCATCGTCCTCCTCGTCGTCGTCGCCATCGTCTTCATGCTCTTCTTCTTCGCCTTCAGCACCAGCTTCTTCCTCCCCAGGCATCGATTCATGCTCCTAATAGAAAGCTATAATGCACTCGTCTATCTGCTCGGCCAGTTGGCTTCTTCTCCAATCATTCATATCTTACAATTGCTGCTGCAACCGACCTATAGCCTCCGCCACCATGGACCTCCTATATCCTCATTGAAAATCAATATTCTGCAAATAACTCAAGTTCACATTTAAGGTAAAAAATTAAATTATATTCATGACGTTATCATATAAGTCTACATGTATATCGCCTAGCATGTAAAAAAAATTATAAAGACAACATGGACTTGTAGTATATACATAGACTTTTAAGAGGAAATTGGAGTAAAAGATGATGTGGCATAGGTTTAACATGTCAAACCAAAAGAATAAAATTAATACATACTATATTTAATGTTATATTATAAGATAATTGTAATACCATACAAATAATTATTTTTCTACCTAATTATTAGTTGAATTATTAATCAAATTAAATGGAAATAATAACTAATTGAATACATACTTTATTGTTGTCTTTATAATTTTTTTATAACTGAATACATACTTCAAATGTAAACTTAAATTAAAAAAGGTTTACCTCCAAATTGCTGATGCAATATAGCCTATTACGAGTAGACAGAATAATAATCGAATCCCATATATGATCGCACTCTGCACCCGTAAGTTCATAACAGGTGCGCCATAAACTTCAAAAAAGCCCCTAATAGGTGCAACCATAAACTCCTTATTGCGCTTTGGTTTTTTTTTTTTTTTTTTTTTTGTGCTTCATTTACAGGTGCACCTTAAACTTCAAAAAAGCCCCATAGTTGCGCCTTGTGCCTTTTTACGTCTTTTTGCGATTAGGTGCGCGCCTTGACTACATAGTGTCTACATAATATTTTTTTCGTACTTTCAATTTGTAAACTAACATGACAATGAAAATTATGAAGTATAAACTAGTTTTAGTTAATTTTAGTTTAAAGTATAGATTATGAAGTTAATTTTAGTTAGTTTTAATTTTTGAAAGACAAACTAAGCTTTCAAATTAATTAATTAATTTCATGTGAAATTTAAAGACTTAGGTTATAAATATGAGTTTCACTACATATAACAAGATTCTTAATGATCTAAATCTAAATTAAGAACCACTTTGAATTAACATTTTGAATTAACATTTCTTTATTAAATATTATAGCAACAAAACATTTTTTTAATTGTAAATGCATTCTTTAAATTTGTTTGGACTGATTATTCTTGCATCCTATGGTGACATAATTAACAGTGCATGTAGACGAGAGACATCATTGCACCATTTCAATAATTATAATCAATTAACTATCATTAAAAAATTACGTTTATTTCATTTATTCTCGAATTATCCTACAACATAATCAACCTACAACAAAATCATCGTAAGTCCAACTACATACGCGATAATCATCATTTTCAACCTCCTAAATGAATTACATATGTGATAATCATCGTTTTCAACCTCCTAATTAATCACACTTATTCCTAAATCAACCTAAAACAAAATCAACATCGTATGCATCTCACTAGACAACCAATTTCATATCCATAAACAATCAATTTACAAACTCATATAAACATGCAAATTAACCCTAATTAATCATAGAATAGGGATTAGAAGACATACCGACACAAATTGTGAAGCTTGGAATGGAGTTTTGGTGGGTGAAACTGGAGCTGAGTTGGGGGGCGACGGAGGAGAGTTTATGACGTTATGGTCCAAACTTATGGCTTCTTTAATTTTATAACCCATCAATATAATTTCACCCCTTTATTTTTCATAACTATACTTGTATATTATGTAATTGTCAATTCCTATAACATTTTCACTTCTTATATACTATGGTAAGTTATATATGTTATAGAAAAGGTTTAATATTACACAAATTTAATATTATCCAGTTTGCTTCAATTTTACCATTTCACAATTCTAAGAGATTACTTTATTACATATTTTTCCTAGATTCATTTATTTATTACACAATTTAATGGTTTAGAATTTTAAGTTTAGTTCATTATTTCAATTATTCGAGAATTAAGAATTTGACTTCGAGTTCATTTCCAAATCAATTTTCAAGATATCTTATATATTATATCCTTTATATCAAACAAAACAAAAAAAAATTGAAATTAAATTTTACTAAACAAATTATAAAAGTTCTAAGTGGTCTCCCCACTCAGACTCTCGAAAAGAAACGTCGATGATGCATGCACTCATCACCGAAGTTATTTCCCAAAGACAAAGCGGAAAGTATACACTTATTTTCAAAATACATTTGAAAACAATTTCTATATGAAACAACTTTTAATATATAAACACATTATTTCAAACCATTTGAAAAACGATATTACAAAGCCACCCGAAATTAAATTCTCCAATTCATATTTAATTTCTAATTTCATTACTAATTAATTTCAATATTTGATTTTTTTTTTAAATCATTCAATAAACAATAGTTTTAAATTATTGATTAATCGAGTAATAATTGATGAAAATTTAATATTATCATCAACAAAATCAAAATTCACATATTTCAAATAATTCTATATATAAATATAATATAATTCAAAAAAATAATATGTCAATGAATCCTATTCAAGTGTTTGGAAATCCCTATCGATGCCTTGGCGTCCCAAGTACCTACCAGAACTCATAAATACTCAACAGAACAAATCAACACAATACAAAATCATTTTATATCAAAATTACAATTACGCTCTCTCATATACACTCAAACTCATTCTAGGGTATTACTACCCTATCTCCAATGAGTTAATCCCAAATAGAGCCAAGGTTTTCGCTAAACCAAAGCTCTGATACCAAATGTAACATCCCGGATTTTTAACCATCCAAATCGACAACGACCCTCAACTGTCGATTTAAACGAATTAAAAATATGGATAGTTATTGGGATTAAAATAAGAAGAAGAAGAAAGAAGAAACAAATACAGAATCTCGCAGCAGAAGGACATAATATAATAAATAAATAATAGTTCATGAAGTACATTTTATTATATTTACGACAATTATCAGAGTAAATTAACATACAACATACCAATATATTTTGCAGCGGAATAATAATTTTAAATGCGTCTGTTGAGCTCCATCTCCATCTTCTTAAATGTATCTTCAAGCAAGGAAAATCTTTGCTAACTGCAACTTGGTCTGACCCCAGAGTATTGCATAAAAAGAAACACAACAAACACTCAGATCAGAACTAAATCATTCCCATATTAGTTAAATCAAATTTCATGTAATAATATGAATGCAATAACTTAAGAGATGTTACGGGAACTTCCATCTCCTAAGGATCCATCAAACTAATATCATATAATATAATACACTATTATAATAATGTCTATGGTTAAATATAACATATTAAAATAGCATAAGCGGGATTACATTTTCACCCTTACACTGTTTATAAACATTGTCGTAAACATTGCATATAAAACACCAGTAACAGTCGGTGGATAGGGATGCGCCGCTATACGACAATGTCAAATCAAAATCGTAGGGGGCTCGATCAGGATAATATGACAAGGCACACGAGGAATGCCCAGAGTATGAATAAACTTGTTGCATGCCCGGACTGGTGGTAACGCATAGCCGCAACTACCGCCCACCTCGGACAACACTCCCAAATCACGGATGCACATCAAATCAGACCGAGGGACTATAGTAATAAAGGAAGAAGTGTTGCCGATGGAGGTAGCTAACCCCACTTGGTCACGGTATAGCCATGTTTTAGTCATTTTAATTATGACCTGAAGGTCAAGGGTATCCATGATCGTTCTCTTTCTTCAAATACAGTAATCGCCTCCAAATCCATCCAACACCATTTCTGGAACTCCACCGCGTACACAGTTGTTAAAGTGGTTTTCGGTATTGGCAGAGAGTATGACAATATCCGATCCCGGTCTCTTTAACAATCAATCGTTTACATTTTACACACCGGTCAGTTCTTTACATTTCAAAGGGGTTCGTACTTCATATCAAAATATCAGATTTTTAAAATAATTCAATATTCAAAATAGAATATTTTTCATACTAAAATCTCCATTTAAACCAATTAAAATCTTGAAACAATTCCAACTTTAATAATTTGAATAATAAAATAGTTAACAGTATATTTAAAATAGTTTAGATATATAATTGAAATAGTTTGAAATAAATAATTTGTAATTTAAAATAGAATTTATCAAATTTATTAAAATATATAGTTAAAACATTAAGTAATTTATAAAATAAATAGTTAATTATAAAATGATTTATTTGAAATAATTTATAAAATAAAATAGTAATAAAGTAAAATATTTAATAAAGAAAGAAATAATAATAATTATTATTAAAATAGTTTATAAAAATGATTTGAAATACTATAGTTGGAATTAGAATCGTTTCTTTAACATTTTCAATTAAACTTGAAGTCATATTTCAACTTCAATTCAACCAACTCAAATTCAATAATTCATCGATTAAACTTCCAATTTTACATTCATTTCAATTCGATCAAAATAATTCAACTAGTCACATTCCAAATCAGATTCTCATTTTCAATGGTTTCAATTTATGGCAAATATCGAGTTCACAATTCGTATATAATTCAAATCAATGTTGATTCAAAATAAAATTCAAAGGTTGGTGAAACAATTCAATTTCAATAAATTCGATTCACATTAAATTTCATTTTTATAGCTTCAGTTACAACACTAAATTATTTTTCTTTTTCTTATATTTCAAAACTCAAAGTTCAAGTTCAAAAGAAATCAATTTATAAAACATCATCATTACCGTCTTTAAACAGCATTTCTAAATTCATGGTTAAAACAAATTATTATTTAACCAACCGGTGTTCGTATATAATTTTTTATCCTATGGCCAAGTGATACTTAAATTTTAATTTTATTATTTTGGGAAAGGATATATATCATTTCAATCCAAATCAGGGTCATAGGTATTATTTCAACCTACGTTCTTAATTCATTTTAACGATTAATCCCTAGTTTATTCGATGCCCGTAACATCTAGGGTAATGGTTGGGATTAGTCAGCACAAATAATGATCATATATGAATAAATGTAAATAACAGGTAAGTTCACACAACTAACATCAATATATCAAACATATCAAATTCAAGCCATTCATCACATCAATACATACAAAACATTCCAATATCATATAACTTACAAATTTTCAGATGTCAGGTTTTAAACAATAATTAAATGTCGAATTTTTTACTTAACTGAAAAATTATATTTAACAGTCAAATTTAAATACACCATCGATACAAATAAATATAAACATGCAATTTAAACTGTCAAACATCAATCCATACAATCATGTCATGACATGATAATAATTCAACTAATATTAGAACGCTTTAGTTACGCGTGAGTGGGTTTAATCACTCACCTTTGGTTCGAACGCTTTAAAACTCCAAAATAAGCCCAAAATTTGACGGTCTCAGAATCTATCCAAATCAGTGTCATCACGAAGAGCTCATCGATACGATTCCAAAGCAACAAACCGCGTGTCATTCTGAAGTCGTATGCAAAAGTTATGCACATTACAAGTTATACAAATTTGAATATAAATTAAAACAAGACAATTAAACACACCCTCTCACCTTAATGCCACAATGCCACGTCATCATTCCTCCTTCCTCCTCATGTTCTCTACAGCAAATAAAATCATCCATGCCCTAAAACATGTCTCCTTCTCTCCTCTATATCACCTAATTCCCTCAATGAAAACCTAAACAGATGGATCCGACGAATTTCTCTTCGCGGTCTCTTCCTCTCCATCACCGTCTTGCCAAACTCGACCTCACCAAGGAAAATGCCTCCTTCTTACATACGTATGTTTTTTTCACTACAGGTTGCGATACTTTTTGTCATGGAATCCTCTCAAATTTTGTCATGATGTGCTCCTCCATGCCACAAAATCGAATACAATCATCAATTCAAGAATATATCTCTATAATCAACACTAATCTCAACCTTCGTTTAATGTCCTTTATTGTAGACGTTGAAACCAAAATAAAATCATGCCGCACCCTCTATCAAAAAAAAGGAATTGAAGAGAATATTTATCTGAGTTGAATGAGACTAGTTTTAGAATTTTTCAATGAGAGGTTCACAGAGTTTTGAATGAGGTACAAGCCATTGTTGTTTCTCTAATTTTTTTTATAAGTAGAGATTGATTATCGAAAATGAAGCAGATGAGCAGTAAGTGGAGAAAATGAGCAGAAGGCCTAACGTAGAAGAAGAATCATGGCCGTTTGAACGGGAATAGTTAATTAAATAAAAGAAAAGTGACGTGGCTAGAACGTGTATTCCCATGATTTAAGGAACAATATCCGCTTCTCTTAAATACCAAGTGTTCATCTTGCCATGTACACATTTTAAATTTTAAAATCTAATTAACGGATTTGGTTAAATGACATACACCAATCAATCTCGTGTTTCGATATGTACGAAAGTATAACTACCATAAAACAAAACGGATTGTTCAAACCCATAAATACAAATATTTCTTTCCTTGTTGCACCAACACAAACGCGAAATAATACATTCAAAAATTAAAATAAAATGTTCGTGTACTATTTCATCATGTTCGTTACATACGCTACCGGTTTATTAAATATTTATATAAACCGATTTCAACGGTCGATATCTGATGAAGCTGACATTGTGAAATATCATGTAATATATATTCAAAATCAATGCGTTATTGTTATAATTGGTCGATTTCGTAATTAAATCACAAAGCTTTATTATAAATTTATTATTTAATTTGGTTCAAATATCCAAATATTCAATATTAACTTTCAAATTTCAATGAATAACAATACAAATCAAATCATGGTTTCATTTACAATTAAAGCAGATTATTATAATTAAAACCAGGTAAATTTCGTTACTAAATAAATTCGGTAAGGTTTACAAATAAATTCATGTAATTAAATCTCCAATTATAATTATAACCATTAAATATACAAAATCATTTCAATTATTAATCACACCAATCAATTTCATTAAATACATATTAATATGAAATTTCAACTTTCACTATCAATCAATATAAATGAATCATGAACCTATTTGGAATCAAAACAAGTCACAATTATCATAATAGATTGAATTTCTATACTTAAACCATTCAATTAAGTTTTCACCATAAATCTCCAAATTAAGTCATTAAAGTTTTAATTATAAATTCATTGACTCGGTTTAATTCAATTAAATAAAATCAAATTTCAATTCACAATAATTACAATACAAACCGGCCTATAATTTATATTGTCAATCCATATAGATAATGACATTTATTACGAGTTGACATTCATTGTACAAACAACGAATGTTAATTATTACTATATACAATAAATTAATTTTTTAACATATATAAAATTCCAAAATTAGTTAACCCATTATAATTTGTTAATCCAATAAAATTTCAAATTCCATTATAAGTAAATTATTAAACACTTCCATTATCATACATATTCTATTGCAGATCATTTTACGATAATTAAATTTTAGTACATATCTTATCAATATATGATATAAATCATAAATTTCAATATTTAAAACAATTTTGTTCTAAATCACTTAAAATTTATTATTTTAAATTGTCGCAAAACTCGGGATGTTACACTCTTCCCCACTTAAATCTTTTCGTCCTCGAAAAGGCGTAGTTAGGAAGTTGTCAATTTATTTACCTAGTCATCTAATTTCTTATTCACTTTTAATTATTTTAATTGACAATGAATATATATATATTTACACTAGCTTTTCTTACAACCGCCTAATCCAATTCCATTTATATTCAACATTCAGTTGATTATACTTCATAAGTTAAGTTTTGATAAATTATAGAATTTTAAATCTACCATCTATTTCATTTATCAATTGATTTATTTACATTCATATAACCAAATCTACTTCTATTCAAATGTTCTTTCTCATTAACCTTTATTACCCAAGTTTCATTTATTAGAATAATGTACAATTACCAATTTATATTGTCACTTTAACCTCTTTACATCTTGGAGGGGAGTTTTATATGCAAAAAGGATGCACTATGGTATTATTCAATATGTCCATTTCAATTAGCATTACATATTTAACCATTTAAGTGAATTTCCTTATTATATCAGTTCTCTATTATTATTTTTCATTCCATTAATTTATCTCTTTAACAAGTTCATTTTTTCTTCATACACTACCATGTCAATTTCATTTATTCATATAACTAACTAATTTCTATTTGGACATCAATATTCATTATTGAAATAGATTTATTTAAGTTCCCTACCTCCATTCATGTTCATTTACACTATTCACCATTCGTAGATTTCTTTAAATATCTCTTTTCTCTTTATAATACACAATCTAAGAGTACAACATTTTATGGCTATAGATTTATTTAACTAGTTTATTTCAATAGTCAAAATTTTATTTACTTTACGTAATTGAATTCAATTTCCATAACAATCCAAGTTTATGACGTTATGGTCCAAACTTACGGCTTCTTTAATTTTATAACCCATTAATATAATTTCACCCCTTTATTTTTCATAACTATACTTGTATATTATGTAATTGTCAATTCCTATGACATTTTCACTTCTTATATACTATGGTAAGTTATATGTAACGACCTAAGGACTTCGGCCTCGAAAATCGACATAAATACCATTACTGTATCTTATACCGATCCTCCAAGCACCGAAAAACATTGGATAGTTTAGAAAGAATTTAGAGGGTGAGATAAGAAAGAAAGAAATATTAGAATAGAAGGGAGAAGAAGAACACTACGTCAGAATCTCACAGCGGAACAGATAAAATATAATATCAAATATACAAAAGAATTTGTATATACATACCAATCATCAGAGTTCATCAATAACTGCACAGCGGGAATAACTTTATATAACTAGCGGTGAAGCCTCCTGCTTCTAGCTCCTGAAACTCCAAGCGAACCTAACCTGGAACATACTCGGTCTGACTCGAGCACATTTGATTTAAAACCAAATACACCGGGTCAGTCTGGAATACTATCAGTGATAAATTCACAGAACACACACACACTTGCTTAACCTTGGAAAAACCTTTATGAAATCAAAGGATAATAGTAAAACCAGTCCACACATAAACACGGACGGTTTTTACCTTACTATAACCCAAACCATTTTTGAAATCATAGCTTGCTCTGATATTATCATAATGTCTAAATACAAATAAATAACAATCTAGAGGAACGCTTGCATCTCATGCTCCCCATATATATTATAGAATCAAAACGGCGGGCGTTTATTGGAAATTGGATTCCGACATTGACAAGGTATGGGACCACCATCCGAACGTGTATCTCTAGAGGCGAATACACTAGGTTCAACAAGAACGTCTTGCAACCCGGCCCTCACATGACCGACCACTCATTTCGCTTGAGTGTATCGAATGTATATCACCGACGGTTGGGCTCAAACCACCGTCTCCCGATAAGGGACAGAATCGAACATAGATTAAGAAGCAATAGGAATTTCTCTAGATAGGTGATCATACATCCTAATGGGAGCGACCCACATAGCCATGCTGCCTGCCCGATTTTTGTCATTTCCCGGTTGATGAGGCTTGAGGTCAAAACACATCTGGTCACCATATACTTTGGATGCCACATCGTCAGATACGCCAGATCACTCTGATTTGATATCCACCAACATACTCTAGTTATGTGGCTAGAGAATAACCATTTCTCCGCCATCAACTATGGTACGTTTGGAGAAATCAACGCATGTAAATCCTTTTGGAAATACTCTGTCAGACATCCGTCCATACAAGTCATCCAGGAACAGGATGAACCGAAGATACTCTCCTACTGCATCACATATAGGAATCACCCCATGGATCAGTAGCGAGAAGTCCTTGCAACCCGTAGACTCCAACCACGACAGAATCACAAATCAAAATAACTCTGGTTGCAAGCCAGAGAGATTTGACAAGTAGTTCTTCCGCTTACGAAGATCCATGGTCTTCGATTGCTCCATCTTCAATTACCATCTTCACGTATTGTTGGTCGGAATGGTATTCGAATATAATTCGATCCCGGACTTCCCATACCAACAAGCGTATTGGTCAACTTCGATAGTCGGTGATTTAACTATCGAATAACAAATGTGTGAATACAATCAGTTTGCTGATTCAGCACTAAACACAACTCGACATCTTTAAATTATATTTAACCAAATTTCTTTTTGACTAACTCTGACTGATTTACTTTGATCGATTAACTCTAACTTAACTAACTCTACTTATTTAACTCGACTGGACTAACTTAACTCGATTACTTCTATCAATTAACTAATACTCGACTTAACTCCATTCGCTTGACTCTAGATCGTAGCGATCACAATGGTTACGCCTGATTCCCTCAGGAAATATCCGACCGTCGTAGGCTATCTGCAGCCCTGCGAATTTCGCTAGCAGTCGTACGTAATGGAAACTCTTCTTGATTAACTATATTTGACTAACTATATTCGATAACTCTAATTGGATAACACTATTTACTATAATTTGAAGTCAATATTCTTATTTCTTTTGAAACTAATATGGTAATATCATTTATTTCCCAAAGCCTTGCATTAGATATTCCTCATATAGGGTAAATCCAATTTCAACGCCTCCACTCACTCCAAACTAATACCATTCCTCGATAATAGCGAAGTCAACCAAGTTGGGGTATTTTAGTTGCCTCTCAGACCATGATCAACAACCTTCTTACCTCAGAATAATAAAAGTTTTTCACTTAAACACCTCACCAAAATCTCCTTGTCTTTCTCGATTTCAAACTGGTTTCGCAAACCGTTCCTTACATTTGAAATCCCTTGCCATATAATTCATTTACTTAATTGTTTTGATTAAGTAAATATCAATTAACGCCACTCTTATCTTGGAATTTAGTTCCAAGAATCCATTTACCATTGTGTTTACCATTTCCCTTAAAAGGTTCATTTCACTTGAAGTTACTTTGCTTAATTTCATAATTATGTAAAATTTTATTTAAATCCCCATATCCACTTACTACCCACATCTACCACTCTCGTTTGAACACTCGGATTTTTAAATCCCTTTATAACCTCGCTTATCATCACTTTGACCAAACCTTATTGCCACACAATCACTTCTTGACTAAATCCCGATTAAAAGCCATTGTTTTAATTATAAAAATAATAATTGACTACACTAAAATAATTTACTTTGCTATTAACTGGAAGTGGGATCATTAATCCCTTTTCAACAACTTTATTATATAATTCTCAACTATATTAACTCCAACTAATTCGATAATTTTCTTAATTATAGCAAATCAAACGTTTACCAACATTAAACATTTATTTGTTGCATTTAACAAATATATTCAGAGATTCAAACCAGTTTAATTTAATTATCATTTCAAGTAAAAACAGTTGAATTTATTGATCAAGCACCTCAGTTAACTTTTAACTGATTTTCACTGCCATTTCCCTTTTAAATTGATTAATTAACTTAATTAATTTAAATCACTACTTAATTGTTTAAAACAATTATTCTGTTTACCAGCTTGTCGGTAAATCCCTTGGGTTCTACTTTTACAACTGGTCTAAACTAGTTGAATAATTTCCTTATAACTCGATTTAAACTGTTTATTTATAATTTCTATTTTTATTAGTTATATAAAATAACTAACAACTATAATCCAGTTATAAATAAATTGATAACTTTAAAAACACGTCAATTCACTTATCAGTCGAACGACGTTAAAACCACCCATTAGGGCCATTTACTGCCAATTAGCAAATCAACACTGTCGTTTGATTTTAAACACAACACCGGTGAATATATATTCAACCATCAACATTTAAATAGAGTTTGGTGTCAGTCGGGGTGAACAATTCATATGCATGCACACAACAAATCAAAAATACAGTAAATTTGAGGAATCCGGTTGGATCCCTCCAACCTGTCCTTCTCTGCATCACAGTTGTCAGTTGATAAAATAGACGAATAAATAAATAAACAACTGCAACCAATCAGACTATCAACAAATTTGCATCCATCACATCCATTCAGCCAATTTAAACAATTAACTGGAGAAATATATTTTACTGTGAATGTACCACATCACAGGATTTCAGAAGGTGTGAGAATTAACTCACCAGAGTTTGTTCTGGTCGACGGTTGACGCGTTTATTGCATTTAATTTGGGACGACCGTCCAAAATTAGCTGAATTTTCAACAGCGTCAGAATGACTCCTAGTCAGTGCCATCGGGTAGGTCTCGTCCCTGCGATCCCAACGGATCTTATTTCGTTAAATTTCGTTAACGTATGCAAAAGTTATGCTATTTACAATATTTACCTAATTTAAATGAATATATATTTAATTAATTAAATTATTTTTATCTTAATTAAATTCCTAATTGCGTTATTAGCCAAATTACCTTCCCTGCCCTTCTAAAAAATCCTACTTTCCCATCTCTAGCCATATCCAATTTTCAAAATTGAAAAACCATTTTAATATTAATTAAATTTAATTTCCAAATAAAATATTTAAAAATATTCATTTAATTATAATTTAAAAATTATAACCCAGATCAAAAATCAGCTGTAACTCATTTGAAAGTATTTTTTGATAAGAATCCAAGGGTCCTTGTTTCGTGGAAATCCGACTTGTTTTAGAAAAGTTATAAGTTTTTAAAGTTTATAGTTAAAAATTACGAAAATGCCCCTGGTCTATTTTAAATTCAAATTAAATTCAAATTTAATTTTAAATTTAAATTTAAATTAACCATCACATCCGTCGGATCAGTTAGGGATAGCCAGGGAGAGCAGGAAACTATATTTTCCAAACTCAAGCCTTAGACACTATCCTCTCTGTCACCCTAAGAATGTTCCGATATTATTTTTTACAAATTCTATTTTAATAATTAACATATATATATATATATATATATATATATATATATATATATATATATATATTTATTACCAAAATAAATAAATAAATATTAATTAAAAACTTACCCCATGAAGCCCAAGCCTCTGCCTAAGAGTCTCTAGCTCCCCGTCTTGCCCTCCTTTCTCCCTTTCTTCCTTTTCCCTATTTTCTATTATTTTATTATTATTTCTACCATTGCCAAAGCTTGAAAGAGGAGGAGGAGTGAGTGAGTTTAAAATGAAGGGGGGGCCTATTTATAGCCGAAGGAGTCACATGGATTGCTGAGGTGGCGCGAATCCAACGGTCGAAAATGGATGGCTAGGATAAATCCTTAAATTAATTAAATTATTAATAAATTTAATAATTTATGAATAGTAAAGTGTGTTTTCTCAACCCTATTCGGACATTAATTTGACTTACTTATTGATATCTTATCCAAAATCTTTTTCAACCATGTTGTTCAATTTTTCTTGCTCTTCAATAATATATAAAAATATTTCAAACTCGAATTCGTTTGAACTTTCAAATAATTTAAATTCAAATTCAAAATAGTGTTTTGTGTTAGTTTCAACACCTTCCGGTCTCATGTTGGAGTATCAAACGATAACGGTTTTCAGAAATTCTTCCACCATCTGGTCCGGTTTTTAACGTACTTTAATCCTATGTATTCAAATCAAAAATCGGAGTTGATTTAGATTTTCAAATAATCTATTTAAATTTTGTTTCCTTAATAACTTTCTATATCCGTTATAGGATTTTCCCAGACTTCATATATAGCTAATATCCTATGTTTAGAATTTTCCTGGATAGGTCTCAGGTTCCAGTTTTGTCGTTAGCATTAGCAAATTTCAATTACCGTCAAAATTTAGTTCTAATTTTGGCCTTTTTTTTCTTCTTTTCCACATACGGATGCTATTTTACGTAACTTGGTTGGTTACCTAATTTCATCATTTCGGATTTGATGAAACTGATTTCATCGAAATCCGAGTCCTTTGTAAACGTACTATTTTTAATTAAAAATTTATCCTTTTATACTGCCAGTTCACATTGTATTACAGATCCACTAAATTTCTACCATTTCGGAATAAAATATTATCATATTAATAAAATATTCAAAATTATTGAAATTAAACCATTAAAATTCCAAAACAATATAAAAAAACATTTTTAAATATTAACTAAATGGTCAAAAATCTGGGCCGTTACATTCCTTCCCCCTTAAAATAATTTCGTCCTCGAAATTGCTAAGGCAGAAAGAATGTTGCAAATCCACTATCTTTACAAATATATTTAATTAAAAATCGATTTTATTTTCAAAATCAATCCAATTAGTTTTAAAAGAAATTTATTTCAACTAATCAAATTTTCAAAAATCTTCAAAAATATTCCAATACCTTAAATTTTGGAAAATTTTTGGTAGAGTCTCCCCTGTACGGAGGGCATCTGCAATATCGCAGGATCAAGAAATAGATATACCTCGACTCTCATGATCGAAAAAATCAGAAATCAAACTCAAAATCCAGACAAAACCAAAAAATTTATATTGGCGTAGGCGTACCTTTTGGCGAGCGTTATTACGCGATAAGCTATAATTTTATATTCGAGCCTGCTTAATTTTTATACAGCTCTACTCCAACTGAATTGAATTAACTCCAAAATTTCTCCCTTGGATGGATTTTAAAGCTGAACTGGCACTTGCACCTGTTCTCAACTCAAACAAATTCATCAGCTATCACACAAGGTCAGTTATGTTTAAAATATCCATATAATTTCCTATCAACTCATTCCACACACAGTTCAATCCACATGGGATTTATTATTCATAATTACTTCCTTTATTACTATAATTATCCATTCGGATTTATTTCCCTGAATTGGTTTATTTAATTACCCATTCAAAATTATTTGAATCAGGATTGATTGGTCAACTTAATTATTTCCAGATTTGTTTCAACCAACCCTATTCAGGTTTAGATTTATATTCGAGCATCCATCAACACAATTCAGCATATCACACAATCAACAAATCCAAACAATTTTCCCATACTATAATAAACTGTACTTTTATTTTATTATAAAATAAATTGGGCCAAAAATTGTTTCAAAAATAATTTTATACCAAAATACAAATACGCGCTCTCGTATATACACTCAACTCAATATAAAGTACTGCTGACCCCATCTCTATTGAGTTACACCACAAAGCCAAGGTTATCTCTAAACCAATAGCTCTGATACCACTGTAACGACCCAAGGATTTCGGTCTCGAAAATCGACATAAATACCATTACTGTATCTTATACCGATCCTCCAAGCACCGAAAAACATTGGATAGTTTAGAAAGAATTTAGAGGGTGAGATAAGAAAGAAAGAAATATTAGAATAGAAAGGAGAAGAAGAACACTACGTCAGAATCTCACAGCGGAACATATAAAATATAATATCAAATATACAAAAAAATTTGTATATACATACCAATCATCAGAGTTCATCAATAACTGCACAGCGGGAATAACTTTATATAACTAGCGGTGAAGCCTCCTGCTTCTAGCTCCTGAAACTCCAAGCGAACCTAACCTGGAACATACTCGGTCTGACCTGAGCACATTTGATTTAAAACAAAATACACTGGGTCAGTCTGGAATACTATTAGTGATAAATTCACAGAACACACACACACTTGCTTAACCTTGGAAAAACCTTTATGAAATCAAAGGATAATAGTAAGACCAGTCCACACATAAACACGGACGGTTTTTACCTTACTATAACCCAAACCATTTTTGAAATCATAGCTTGCTCTGATATTATCATAATGTCTAAATACAAATAAATAACAATCTAGAGGAACGCTTGCATCTCATGCTTCCCATATATAGTATACAATCAAAACGGCGGGCGCTTATTGGAAATTGGATTCCGACATTGACAAGGTATGGGACCACCTTCCGAACGTGTATCTCTAGAGGCGAATACACTGGGTTCAACAAGAACATCTTGCAACCCGGCCCTCACATGACCGACCACTCATTTCGCTTGAGTGTATCGAATGTATATCACCGACGGTTGGGCTCAAACCACCGTCTCCCGATAAGGGACAGCATCGAACATAGATTAAGAAGCAATAGGAATTTCTCTAGATAGGTGATCATACATCCTAATGGGAGCGACCCACATAGCCATGCTGCCTGCCCGATTTTTGTCATTTCCCGGTTGATGAGGCTTGAGGTCAGAACACATCTGGTCACCATATACTTTGGATGCCACATCGTCAGATACGCCAGATCACTCTGATTTGATATCCACCAACATACTCTAGTTATCTGGCTAGAGAATAACCATTTCTCCGCCATCAACTATGGTACATTTGGAGAAATCAACGCATGTAAATCCTTTTGGAAATACTCTGTCAGACATCCGTCCATACAAGTCATCCAGGAACAGGATGAACCGAAGATACTCTCCTACTGCATCACATATAAGAATCACCCCATGAATTAGTAGTGAGAAGTCCTAACAACCCGTAGATTCCAACCACGACAGAATCACAAATCAAAATAACTCTGGTTGCAAGCCAGAGAGATTTGACAAGTAGTTCTTCCGCTTACGAAGATCCACGGTCTTCGATTGCTCCATCTTCAATTACCATCTTCACGTATTGTTGGTCGGAATGGTATTCGAATGTAATTCGATCCCGGACTTCCCATACCAACAAGCTTATTGGTCAACTTCGATAGTCGGTGATTTAACTATCGAATAACAAATGTGTGAATACAATCAGTTTGCTCATTCAGCACTAAACACAACTCGACAGCTTTAAATTATATTTAACCAAATTTCTTTTTGACTAACTCTGACTGATTTACTTTGATCGATTAACTCTAACATAACTAACTCTACTTATTTAACTCGACTGGACTAATTTAACTCGATTACTTCTATCGATTAACT
This sequence comes from Allium sativum, assembly GCA_030737875.1. Classification (NCBI taxonomy): domain Eukaryota; kingdom Viridiplantae; phylum Streptophyta; class Magnoliopsida; order Asparagales; family Amaryllidaceae; genus Allium; species Allium sativum. Next base: position 747,580,251 of record CM060920.1, on the reverse strand, counting down.
AATACTCGATTTAACTCCATTCTCTTGACTCTAGATCGTAGCGATCACAATGGTTACGCCTGATTCCCTCAGGAAACATCCGACCGCCGTAGGCTATCTGCAGCCCTACGAATTTCGCTAGCAGTCGTACGCAATGGAAACTCTTCTTGATTAACTATATTTGACTAACTCTAACTATATTCGATAACTCTAATTGGATAACGCTATTTACTATAATTTGAAGTCAATATTCTTATTTCTTTTGAAACTAATATGATAATATCATTTATTTCCCAAAGCCTTGCATTAGATATTCCTCGTATAGGGTAAATCCAATTTGAACGCCTCCACTCACTCCAAACTAATATCATTCCTCGATAATAGTGAATTCAACCAAGTTGGGGTATTTTAGTTACCTCTCAGACCTTGATCAACAACCTTCTTACCTCAGAATAATAAAAGTTTTTCACTTAAACACCTCACCAAAATCTCCTTGTCTTTCTCGATTTCAAACTGGTTTCGCAAACTGTTCCTTACATTTGAAATCCCCTGCCATATAATTCATTTACTTAATTGGTTTGATTAAGTAAATATCAATTAACGCCACTCTTATCTTGGAATTTAGTTCCAAGAATCCATTCACCACTGTGTTTACCATTTCCCTTAAAAGGTTCATTTCACTTGAAGTTACTTTGCTTAATTTCATAATTATGTAAAATTTTATTTAAATCCCCATATCTACTTACTACCCACATCTACCACTCTCGTTTGAATACTCGGATTTTTAAATCCCGTTATAACCTCGCTTATCATCACTTTGACCAAACCTTATTGCCACACAATCACTTCTTGACTAAATCCCGATTAAAAGCCATTGTTTTAATTATAAAAATAATAATTGACTACACTAAAATAATTTACTTTGCTATTAACTGGAAGTGGGATCATTAATCCCTTTTCAACAACTTTATTATATAATTCTCAACTATATTAACTCCAACTAATTTGATAATTTTCTTAATTATAGCAAATCAAACGTTTACCAACATTAAACATTTATTTGTTGCATTTAACAAATATATTCAGAGATTCAAACCAGTTTAATTTAATTATCATTTCAAGTAAAAACAGTTGAATTTATTGATCAAGCACCTCAGTTAACTTTTAACTGATTTTCACTGTCATTTCCCTTTTAAATTAATTAATTAATTAACTTAATTAATTTAAATCACTTTTTAATTGTTTAAAACAATTATTCTGTTTTACCAGCTTGTCGGTAAATCCCTTGGGTTCTACTTTTACAACTGGTCTAAACTAGTTGAATAATTTCCTTATAACTCGATTTAAACTGTTTATTTATAATTTCTATTTTTATTAGTTATATAAAATAACTAACAACTATAATCCAATTATAAATAAATTGATAACTTTAAAAACACGTCAATTCACTTATCAGTCGAACGACGTTAAAACCACCCATTAGGGCCATTTACTGCCAATTAGCAAATCAACACTGTCGTTTGATATTAAACACAACACCGGTGAATATATATTCAACCATCAACATTTAAATAGAGTTTGGTGTCAGTCGGGGTGAACAATTCATATGCATGCACACAACAAATCAAAAATACAGTAAATTTGAGGAATCCAGTTGGATCCCTCCAACCTGTCCTTCTCTGCATCACAGTTATCAGTTGATAAAATAGACGAATAAATAAATAAACAACTGCAACCAATCAGACTATCAATAAATTTGCATCCATCACATCCAATCAGCCAATTTAAACTATTAACTGCAAAAATATATTTTACTGTGAATGTACCACATCACAAGATTTCAGAAGGTGTGAGAATTAACTCACCAGAGTTTGTTCAGGTCGACGGTTGACGCGTTTGTTGCATTTAATTTGGGACGACCATCCAAAATTAGCTGAATTTTCAACATTGTCAGAATGCCTCCTAGTCAGTGCCATCGGGTAGGTCTCGTCCCTGCGATCCCAACGGATCTTGTTTCGTTAAATTTCGTTAACGTATGCAAAAGTTATGCTATTTACAATATTTACCTAATTTAATTTAATTTAATTTAATTAATTAGATTATTTTTATCTTAATTAAATTCCTAATTGCGTTATTAGCCAAATTACCTTCCCTGCCCTTCTAAAAAATCCTACTTTCCCATCTCTAGGCATATCCAATTTTCAAAATTGAAAAACCATTTTAATATTAATTAAATTTAATTTCCAAATAAAATATTTAAAAATATTCATTTAATTATAATTTAAAAATTATAACCCGGATAAAAAATCTGCTGTAACTCATTTGAAAGTATTTTTCGATAAGAATCCAACGGTACTTGTTTCGTGGAAATCCGACTTGTTTTAGAAAAGTTATAAGCTTTTAAAGTTTATAGTTAAAAATTACGAAAATGCCCCTGGTCTATTTTAAATTCAAAATAAATTCAAATTTAATTTTAAATTTAAATTTAAATTAACCATCCCATCCGTCGGATCAGTTAGGGATAGCCAGGGAGAGCAGGAAACTATATTTTCCAAACTCAAGCCTTAGACACTATCCTCTCTGTCACCCTTAGAATGTACTGATATTTATTTTTACAAATTCTATTTTAATTATTAACATATATATATATATTACCAAAATAAATAAATAAATATTATTTAAAAACTTACCCCATGAAGCCCAAGCCTCTGCCTAAGAGTCTCTAGCTCCCCGTCTTGCCCTCCTTTCTCCCTTTCTTCCTTTTCCCTATTTTCTATTATTTTATTATTATTTCTGCCATTGCCAAAGCTTGAAAGAGGAAGAGTACGAGTGAGTTTAAAAAGAAGGGGGGCCTATTTATAGCCGAAGGAGTCACATGGATTGCTGAGGTGGCGCGAATCCAACGGTCAAAAATGGATGGCTAGGATAAATCCTTAAATTAATTAAATTATTAATAAATTTAATAATTTATGAATAGTAAAGTGTGTTTTCTCAACCCTATTCGGACATTAATTTGACTTACTTATTGATATCTTATCCAAAATCTTTTTCAACCATGTTGTTCAATTTTTCTTGCTCTTCAATAATATATAAAAATATTTCAAACTCGAATTCATTTGAACTTTCAAATGATTTAAATTCAAATTCAAAATAGTGTTTTGTGTTAGTTTCAACACCTTCCGGTCTCATGTTGGAGTATCAAACGATAACGGTTTTCAGAAATTCTTCCACCATCTGATCCGGTTTTTAACGTACTTCAATCCTATGTATTCAAATCAAAAATCGGAGTTCGTTTATATTTTCAAATAATTTATTTAAATTTTGTTTCCTTAATAACTTTCTATATCCGTTATAGGATTTTCCCAGACTTCATGTATAACTAATATCCTATGTTTAGAATTTTCCTGGATAGGTCTCAGGTTCCAGTTTTGCCGTTAGCATTAGCAAATTTCAATTACCGTCAAAATTTAGTTCTAATTTTGGCCTTTTATTTTTTTCTTTTCCACATACGGATGCCATTTTTGACGTAACATGGTTGGTTACCTAATTTCATCATTTCGGATTTGATGAAACTGATTTCATCGAAATCCGAGTTCGTTAGCTACTACTTCCTTTGTAAACGTACTATTTTTAATTAAAAATTTATCCTTTTATACTGCCAGTTCCCATTATATTGCAGATCCACTAAATTTCTACCATTTCGGAATAAAATATTATTATATTAATAAAATATTCAAAATTATTGAAATTAAACCATTAAAATTCCAAAACAATATAAAAAAAAATTATATATTAACTAAATGGTCAAAAATCTGGGCTGTTACATTATATATGTTATAGAAAAGGTTTAATATTACACAAATTTAATATTATCCAGTTTGCTTCAATTTTACGATTTCACAATTCTAAGAGATTACTTTATTACATATTTTTCTTAGATTCATTTATTTATTTCACAATTCAATGGTTTAGAATTTTAAGTTTAGTTCATTATTTCAATTATTCGAGAACTTAAGAATTTGACTTCGAGTTCATTTCCAAATCAATTTTCAAAATATCTTATATATTATATCCTTTATATCAAACCAAACAAAAAAAAAATTGAAATTCAATTTTACTAAACAAATTATAAAAGTTCTAAGTGGTCTCCCCACTCAGAATCTCGAAAAGAAACATCAATGATGCGTGTACTCATCACCGAAGTTATTTCCCAAAGACAAAGCGGAAAGTATACACTTATTTTCAAAATACATTTGAAAACAATTTCTATATGAAACAACTTTTAATATATAAACACATTATTTCAAACCATTTGAAAAACGATATTACAAAGCCACCCGAAATTAAATTCTCCGATTCATATTTAATTTCTAATTTCATTACTAAATAATTTCAATATTTGATTTTTTTTTTAAATCATTCAATAAACAATAGTTTTAAATTATTGATTAATCGAGTAACAATTGATGAAAATTTAATATTATCATCAACAAAATAAAAATTCACATATTTCATATAATTCTATATATAAATATAATATAATTCAAAAAAATATTATGTCATCGAATCCTATTCAAGTGTTTGGAAATCCCTATCGATGCCTTGGCGTCCCAAGTACCGAGCAGAACTCATAAATACTCAACAGAACAAATCAACACAATACAAAATCATTTTATATCCAAATTACAATTACGCTCTCTCATATACACTCAAACTCATTCTAGGGTATTACTACCCTATCTCCAATGAGTTAATCCCAAATAGAGCCAAGGTTTTGGCTAAACCAAAGCTCTGATACCAAATGTAACATCCCGGATTTTTAACCATCCAAATCGGCAACGATCCTCAACTGTTGATTTAAACGAATTAAAAATACGGATAGTTATTGGAATTAAAATAAGAAGAAGAAGAAAGAAGAAACAAATACAGAATCTCGCAGCGGAAGGACAAAATATAATAATTAAATAATAGTTCATGAAGTACATTTTATTATATTTACGACAATTATCAGAGTAAATTAACATACAACATACCAATATATTTTGCAGCGGAATAATAATTTTAAATGCGTCTGTTGAGCTCCATCTCCATCTTCTTAAATGTATCTTCAAGCAAGGAAAATCTTCACTAACTGCAACTTGGTCTGACCCGAGAGTATTGCATAAAAAGAAACACAACAAACACTCGGATCAGAACTAAATCATTCTCATATTAGTTAAATCAAATTTCATGTAATAATATAAATGCAATAACTTAAGAGATGTTACGGGAACTTCCATCTCCTAAGGATCCGTCAAACTAATATCATATAATATAATACACTATTATAATAATATCTACGGTTAAATATAACATATTAAAATAGCGTAAGCGGGATTACATTTTTACCCTTACACTGTTTATAAACATCGTCGTAAACATTGCATATAAAACACCAGTAATAGTCAGTGGATAGGGATGCCCCGCTATATGACAATGTCAAATCAAAATCGTAGGGGGCTCGATCAGGATAATATGACAAGGCACACGAGGAATGCCCAGAGTATGAATATACTAGTTGCACGCCCGGACTGGTTGTAACGCATAGCCGCAACTACCGCCCACCTCGAACAACACTCCCAAATCACGGATGCGCATCAAATCAAATCAAACCGAGGGACTATTGTAATAAAGGAAGAAGTGTTGCCGATGGAGGTAGCTAACCCCACTTGGTCACGGTATAGCCCTGTTTTAGTCATTTTAATTATGACCCGAAGGTCAAGGATATTCATTATCGTTCTCTTTCTTCAAATCCAGTAATCGCCTCCAAATCCATCCAACACCATTTCTGGAACTCCACCGCGTACACAGTTGTTAAAGTGGTTTTCGGTATTGGTAGAGAGTATAACAATATCCGATCCCGGTTTCTTTAACAACCAATCGTTTACATTTTTCACACCGGTCAGTTCTTTACATTTCAAAGGGGTTCGTACTTCATATCGAAATATCAGATTTTTAAAATCATTCAATATTCAAAATAGAATATTTTTCATACTAAAATCTCCATTTAAACCAATTAAAATCTTGAAACAATTCCAACTTTAATAATTTGAATAATAAAATAGTTAACAGTATATTTAAAATAGTTTAAATATATAATTGAAATAGTTTGAAATAAATAATTTGTAATTTAAAATAGAATTTATCAAATTTATTAAAATATATAGTTAAAACATTAAGTAATTTATAAAATAAATTGTTAATTATAAAATGATTTATTTGAAATAATTTATAAAATAAAATAGTAATAAAGTAAAATATTTTATAAAGAAAGAAATAATAATAATTATAGTTTATAAAAATGATTTGAAATACTATATTTGGAATTAGAATTGTTTCTTTAACATTTTCAATTAAACTTGAAGTCATATTTCAACTTCAATTCAACCAACTCAAATTCAATAATTCATCGATTAAACTTCCAATTTTACATTAATTTCAATTCGATCAAATTAATTCAATAGTTACATTCCAAATCAGATTCTCATTTTCAATGGTTTCAATTTATGGCAAATATCGAGTTCACAATTCGTATATAATTCAAATCAATGTTGATTCATAATAAAATTCAAAGGTGGGTGAAACAATTCAATTTCAATAAATTCGATTCACATTAAATTTCATTTTTATAGCTTCAGTTACAACACTAAATTATTTATCTTTTGCTTATGTTTCAAAACTCAAAGTTCAAGTTCAAAAGAAATCAATTTGTAAAACATCATCCTTACCGTCTTTAAACATCATTTCTAAATTCATGGTTAAAACAAATTATTATTTAACCAACCGGTGTTCGTATATAATTTTTTATCCTATGGCCAAGTGATACTTAAATTTTAATTTTAGTATTTTGGGAAAGGATATATATCATTTCAATCCAAATCAGGGTCATAGGTATCATTTCAACCTACGTTCTTAATTCATTTTAACGATTAATCCCTAGTTTATTCGATGCCCGTAACATCTAGGGTAATGGTTTGGATTAATCAGCACAAATAATGATCATATATGAATAAATGTGAATAACAGGTAAGTTCACACAACTAACATCAATATATCAAACATATCAAATTCAAGCCATTCATCACGTCAATACATACAAAACAGTCCAATATCATATAACTTACAAATTTTCAGATGTCAGGTTTTAAACAATAATTAAATGTCGAATTTTTTACTTAACTGAAAAATTATATTTAACAATCAAATTTAAATACACCATCGATACAAATAAATATAAACATGCAATTTAAACTGTCAAACATCAATCCATATAATCATGTCATCACATGATAATAATTCATCTAATATTAGAACGCTTTAGTTACGCATGAGCGGGTTTAATCACTCACATTTGGTTTCGAACGCTTTAAAACTCCAAAATAAGCCCAAAATTTGACGGTCTCAAAATATATCCAAATCAGTGCCATCACGAAGAGCTCGTCGATACGATTCCAAAGCAACAAACCGCGTGTCATTCTGAAGTCGTATGCAAAAGTTATGCACATTACAAGTTATACAAATTTGAATATAAATTAAAACAAGACAATTAAACACACCCTCTCACCTTAATGCCACAATGCCACGTCATCATTCCTCCTTCCTCCTCATGTTCTCTACAGCAAATAAAATCATCCATGTCCTAAAACATGTCTTCTTCTCTCCTCTATATCTCCTAATTCCCTCAATGAAAACCCAAACAGATGGATCCGACGAATTTCTCTTCGCGGTCTCTTCCTCTCCATCACCGTCTTGCCAAACTCGACCTCACCAAGGAAAATGCCTCCTTCTTACATACGTATGTTTTTTTCACTACAGGTTGCGATACTTTTTGTCATGGAATCCTCTCAAATTTTGTCATGATGTGCTCCCCCATGCCACAAACTCGAATACAATCATCAATTCAAGCATAGATCTCTATAATCAACACTAATCTCAACCTTAGTTTAATGTCCTTTACTATAGACGTTGAAACCAAAATAAAATCATGTCGCACCCTCTATCCAAAAAATAGAACTGAAGAGAATATTTATCTGAGTTAAATGAGACTAGTTTTAGAATTTTTCAATGAGAGGTTCACAGAGTTTTGAATGAGGTACAAGCCATTGTTGTTTCTCTAATTTTTTTTATAAGTAGAGATTGATTATCGAAAATGAAGCAGATGAGCAGTAAGTGGAGAAAATGAGCAGAAGGCCTAACGTAGAAGAAGAATCATGGCCGTTTGAACTGGAATAGTTAATTAAATAAAAGAAAAGTGACGTGGCTAGAACGTGTATTCCCATGATTTAAGGCACAATATCCGCTTCTCTTAAATACCAAGTGTTCATCTTGCCTTGTACACATTTTAAATTTTAAAATCTAATTAACGGATTTGGTTAAATGACATACACCAATCAATCTCGTGTTTCGATTTGTACGAAAGTATAAATACCATAAAACAAAACGGATTGTTCAACCACATAAATACAAATATTTCTTTCCTTGTTGCACCAACACAAACGCGAAATAATACATTCAAAAATTAAAATAAAATGTTCGCATACTATTTCATCATGTTCGTTACATACGCTACCGGTTTATTAAATATTTATATAAACCGATTTCAACGGTCGATATCTGATGAAGCTGACATTGTGAAATAGCATGTAAAATATATATATATATATATATATATATATATACACACATACATATATATATATATTCAAAATCAATGCTTTATTGTTATAATTGTTCGATTTCGTAATTAAATCACTAAGCTTTATTATAAATTTATTATTCAATTTGGTTCAAATATCCAAATATTCAATATTAACTTTCAAATTTCAATGAATAACAATACAAATCAAATCATGGTTTCATTTACAATTAAAGCAAATTATTATAATTAAAACAAGGTAAATTTCGTTACTAAATAAATTCGGTAAGGTTTACAAATAAATTCATGTAATTAAATCTCCAATTATAATTATAACCATTAAATATACAAAATCATTTCAATTATTAATCACACCAATCAATTTCATTAAATACATATTAATATGAAATTTCAACTTTCACTGTCAATCAATATAAATAAATCATGAACCTATTTGGAATCAAAACAAGTCACAATTATCATAATAGATTGAATTTCTATACTTAAACCATTCAATTAAGTTTTCACCATAAATCTCCAAATTAAGTCATTAAAGTTTTAATTATAAATTCATTGACTCGGTTTAATTCAATTAAATAAAATCAAATTTCAATTCACAATAATTACAATACAAACCGGCCTATAATTTATATTGTCAATCCATATAGATAATGACATTTATTACGAGTTGACATTCATTGTACAAACAACGAATTTTAATTATTACTATATACAATAAATTAAATTTTTAACATATATAAAATTCCAAAATTAGTTAACCCATTATAGTTTGTTAATCCAATAAAATTTCAAATTCCATTATAAGTAAATTATTAAACACTTCCATTATCATACATATTCTATTGCAGATCATTTTACAATAATTAAATTTTACTACCTATCTTATCAATATATGATATAAATCATAAATTTCAATATTTAAAACAATTTTGTTCTAAATCATATAAAATTTAATATTTTAAATTATCGTAAAACTCGGGATGTTACAACATTTTTTCTTAGTTCTTGTCATTAGAAAATCTTTTACGTTTTACGTAAAAATGTATTTAGATGCAAATTTTTGTTGAGTTTTATCTCATCATAAATCACAAATACGAATAAAATTCGTTATAACTCAAAAATGTAAGAACAAGTTTCAAATTTTATAAAACACAAATATGTTAATAGTCATCAATTATTTTGAATACACAATATGTAATTATTAAATATTTCTAACACAATTGCATTTTACATATATCTTTAGTACATGCATGAAGTATGGATTGTTTGTATTTAGAGTCTTGAACTATCTGAATATGATGCAAAGTTCCAAAAAAATAGAATTACATTTCAATTAGGAAAAATATATTTGATTAGTTGTAAAAATGCCAAAAAAAAAAAAAAAAAAAAATAACAATAAATAATGCACACCATTGCGCATAGTGTAAATCTTGTGCTATTCTCCGCTATTTGCTATTGACTACACTGAAGACGATAAACAAATAATAAAATTTTGTACATGTTTACATACACATACCAAATATCGTTTATCCTTGATAATACAACCGTTCAACATATTTCACAAGCTTAATACCCTTTCAAATATAAAGGTTACAACATTTCACCAAGTTCAAAATGACATATTTGAAAATCAAGGGCATGTGTCTAAAAACTAACCATTCTCGGCTAGAAATAATATATAATTGCAAATGACGTAAGTCACGTAAGAATCCCTAAGATATCTAAATTATATATTTTTTCATGAAATAAACATGTTTATTTTCACATGCATAAAGTCAAATAGAATATAAATGTATACTGCAATAAGGTCGGTGACAATGAAAACATAAAATGCAGAACTCTAATATTAGAATATGGTAAGGAGTGGTGCATTTTGTATCCATTCCTTCGAGGAAACGTAGATGGATGGGTAAATACACTGGTGTATCTATATTTTCAATTTTTTCACACTTTCTTTATGCTCATGGAAAGATACAGAAACAGAAGCACAGTAACTCCTAAGTCATTCATTTGGTTAAAGACAACACAATTTTGGTGTGAGATGCATTTCAATTTGGTATATATGGTTAACCTTATCTTAGGTTTGGGTTAAAAAAAAAAAAAAGAAATTTGCATGCATTTCCAAATATTGCATTAATACCGGCCATATATATACTATGCATTTTGTATGTATCAATGTAGTGAAATGAAATTTTAGTGATAAATGCAATATATTACTTAAAACGCATAAGAAATTGGAAAGAACTAACAACCTTTTAATTACTTTCATGCAATATACACTATAACTAAAAAGTATGCTTGCAAGAATTGTATCAAGTAGTAAAATTAATGTCGTAACGGATGACCGTAAGAACTATGTGCTTTTAGCGCTGATTGTTTTTAAGCAAATATAACATCACAAATGATGCCACACATCACTAAAATTTTGGTTTTTATGGATAACATTTTTGCACGAATATATGTAGCCAATGACTTGCAACAAAATCATTTAGTTACGTCACTAATGTAACAATAGTGAAGATGACGGCGATGACGACGAGCACTTCGGTGGTGGAGGCGGGGGAAATGATAGAGGCGACGATGAGGATGGAAGAGCCAGCGATGATGAAGGCGGCTTTGATGAAGAAGGATCTGACGAAGAAGATGCGGAAACTGACATAGACAAGAAAAACATGGACTTAGACGAAAGTTCATTAACTGCAGAAGAGTTGGAGTATCTAAAAAGAAAATTTAAGTTGAAGAAAGGAAAGATACCCTGTGTAAGGTGCTTGGGAAGAACATTAAAAATCATTATCGATCAATCCATAAGAGGCCGAAGGTGGAATGTAGTGCATGTGAGAACAGGTTTTTCATACTGGAGAAACTGAAAGTGCATAAAAACCTATGCGACAACAAAAGATGTAAATAAATGAAGATATGTAGTCTAGTATTGGCAGATAGTTAGTATTCTTAGTTTCTGTTTTCTTTTCCAAGGACTTCCGTACTTGCAATCAGGTCAGATGGTGATATCATATGTTTTTGATATTGACTGTTGTGTTGAACTGGAACTAGCTGTTAGATGATTTCCGTATTCTTAGTATTAACTGTTAGTATTAAATGTTGAACTTGAACTAGCTGTTAGTTGATTTCCATATTCTTAGTATTAACTGTTAGTATTGAATGTTGAACTTGAACGAGCTGTTAGATGATTTCCATATTCTTAGTATTAACTGTTAGTATTGAGTGTTGAACTTGAACTAGCCGTTAGATGATTTCCATATTCTTAATGTTAACTGTTAGTATTGATTGTTGAACTTTAACTAGCTGTTAGATGATTTCATTTTTCATGGAACAATTTTCAATAAGCACGCTCTGCTTTTACACTAAAAAGCAGGTTGAAGTTTTATATGTATGTGTAAACTGGGACGCAGGGAGTGCTAAATTAGCAAGACTTCGGAAAACACGTCTGTCTGTTGATCATACTCCATTCCCTTTGATCCGAACAATGAATATAGAGTGCTCACCACAAGTTGCTTGCTACATAACATGCTAGAATGTAAAGAATCCCACTACGATAGCTCTATATATAATCTAAAGAAAATGCATATAGTGAAGGAAGTGGTTACATGGGAAAGGTAGAGAATAATAAGAGCAGGCTAAAATCTAGAAATTGATGGTTGTAAATTGCAGAGCCAAATGGTGCTAGATGATTGAACATTATATGATCTATTGCACTGCATGTAGCTGAAAAACACAGTCCAGCGGAAGGTTGAAGTAGGGGTAAATATAGGCAAAATCAAAGGTGGCTGCAGGAGCTTAATTAAGAGGATGTATACCTGGCCAGAATGGTTAGATTAGGTAACACACCACACAATATTTGAAAGAAAAAGTTAAGAATAATAGAACTGGAAAAAATAATAGATTATCCCCATTTTTTCAGTTGTGTGGGGGTAATATCAAGAATAGGGGTAGATAATGCTATTCATCCCTCAATAGTTTTGCACTTTTTAAGTGTACTTCAAAATTATTTTATGGTTAAGTTTAAGGATATCATCAGAAGTTTAACATAATAAGATGCAGAAGAACCGGGTGTGGTGTCTCCATACAACTGAAAAATGAAAATTACAGTATTTCCTTCAATACAAATATGCCAAACAAGTGCAGTGATAACAATATCAAGTAATTTCTTGTATGCTTTGTTTCCGCTGATTTATGTAAAAATTGGAGAGAAAAAACGAGTCCAAATTGTCATATGTAGGCCTTTGTAATTGCTGTTTTATTTGTTCCTGATGATCAATATGAAATTCTGATTACTTTACAAAATTAGAATATGGTACAGAGAGGTGCATTATGTATCCATTCCTTTGAGGAAACGTAGATGGATGGGTAATACACTGGTGTAACTATATTTTCAATTTTCTTTCACAATTTCTTTATGCTCATGGAAAGATACAGAAGCACAGTAACTCCTAAGTCATTCATTTGGTTAAAGACAACACAATTTTGGTGTGAGAAGCATTTCAATTTGGCATATATGGCTAACCTTATCTTAGGTTTAGGTAAAAATTTGAAATTTGCATGCGTTTCCAAATAATGTATTAATACCGGCCATGTATATTATGCATTTGTATGTGTCAATGTACAGAAATAAAATTTCAGTGAGAAATACAACATATTACTTAAAACGCATGAGAAATTGAAAAGAACTAACACCCTTTTAATTTCTTTCATGCAATATACACTATAACAAAAAAGTATGCTTGCAACTTGTATCAAGTAGTAGAATTAATATCGTAAAGGTTGGTTGTAAGAACTATGTGCTTTAGGCGCTGATTATTTTTATGTCAATGTAACATCACAAATGTGCCACACGTCACTAAAATTTTGGTTTTTATGGATAACATTTTTGCATGAATATATGTAGCCAATGACTTGCAACAACAACATTTAGTTACGTCACTAATGTATCAATTATTTATGGCACCATTTAAAGTTGAGAGCGAGTATTGGATCAGTTCGGACAATCCGAGCGGTTTCAAATCAAAGGATAATCAAAAGCAAACAATAATTGAATTAATGTTGGTTAATTTGATCGGTAACCACTGAATTAAAAACATAAGAAAACTGATGATATATTATTGTTGAGAAGATTTACATAGTCAAAGAAAAACATTAATTTATGTTTATGTAAATTATATTAAGTATTAATTTTTAGTTTATAAGAAAACTTGATCTATCTTTCAATAGACATCATTTATTTTTTATTACCAAATCAATTGCTCAGAGTATTACATTATCATCTATTTGGATAACAAGATAAAAGTTCGGTTAATTCGACTGAATTGAAAATCAAAATAAAATTATTTTATAAACCGAATTCAAACTGATATAACATAATCAAGTTGAACTGATTGAAATAAATCACTTTGGTTGGTTAATTTGGTTCTAACAGAATGCTGGTCAACCCAACTTTCATCGCAAATGGTAAATTATAAACCACGTGAATTTCCATCATAAACAAATACCATCATTTAATCACACAAATAGTGCCAAGAGGAATGAGTATTTACATTAAGTTATTAACAACATAACCAAGCAAATATGTTAGAAAATTTATGAATCAGCTGTACACTACACATGCAACTTTGTGGGTTTTATTATTAGCTCATATGACACTTTAAACATACGAAATTAAAATTAGACATAGAAGAACTAAATATCCATTCTAAACTTCTTTATACGTAAACATAAAGTCAACAGTGTTATCATTATGAATTCATAGTGCTAACTGTTACGGACTTCACCTGTTAGGATTTCAATATACATTAACAGCAGAAAGTCGTGAAACCCTAGATCCAAATATGTAATCCATATTGATTTAATTGAGAACAAAACAGAAAATAGATAACTAGATTAGCGGAAGCGTACCTGGATCTGTATCTAATTATTGTTGTACCTGAATTCCATAATTGGTTGCCACAGAGAAGATTATCTGTTGTAGAAGAAGAAGAATTTGGTTCGGTCTTCCAAATTGACACAAACCCTAGATTAGATTCAGCTCTCCGTAGAAGAGGTTAGAGAGTTGCTAAAGCTTGTGTAATTCGTGGACCATAACCCTTTATTTACAGAGTTGGCATTTTGTAATTCGGCCCTTCAACAAATTATAAAATGCCCCGGTATCTACACATTAGGCCCATGATAACTTAAACTTTAAGCCTATTAATTCTAATCCAAAATTAGATCACTTTAATTAGGCTTTACACCCAAATAGCACAACACATTTTATTTTACATATGTGACCCAATTGACGAAATATTCCAACAATCTCCCCCTGGGTCACATATGAAATAACCTTAAAATGTGTTTAACTTTATGGGCTCTAAAATTTGCTATTTATAACATATGGTGTATCTGAAACAATCTCGTCCATTAATTGGGTTGACAAAGGATCAAAGCGGCATTCATTACATTTATCGTAACTAAACCCATCAATGGTCACATATATCAATACAATCAAACGACATAGATCAATCATGGATGCGTAGCATGGAAATTACATGAAATGTGATCTATACATGTCTATTTCCAACTGGTCCTTCTTTAGTGAGATCAAATGTTTAATACTTAAACAACCTGAGTGCAAAGAAAAATTCATTACTTTATTTCTGATCAGAAAAAGAACTTGATTTACATATATCTGTAACCGAAACATAGAGCAGTGAGTCATACGATAATACCAAATACAAACTCCCCCTGAACCAGAATATCCTTACATAAAAGTTACACCAATTGAGCTATATGCTCATGAAAGACCTTAGGTGATAGTCTTTTGGTAAGCGGATCCGCCATAATGGAGTTTGTCTAAATATGCTCTATGATTTACAATATATTTTGCACTCTTCCCTTATTGGAAAATAATATATATACTTTACTGTCACAATATTACTTGGTCTTTCAATTCTTTATCAATAACTGGAGTCTTGTGACAAAATTTCATTATTATTTTCCATATTTGGATGTCTTATAATTAACCAAAGACGATATTTTCAAAGTGGTGAAAACTATAAGTGCCTAAGTCACACTTTTCCCTTATGTAGTTTCACCCATAAAATATATTATCATTGCTAGAAGTGGATCTTTTACAGTAATGACATCCAAAATATCTGGATCGTAATTCTTTATGATCCCCAACCCATCCGATCTTTTATCTATGAGCATATGATCTTTTATTTTATTCCTTAAAGATATCTCATAACCATTTTGGCTACTAAATCAGTGATCCACTTTTAATATCAGTAAGGTATCTGCCAAGTAATACACGCATATCCATATGTGAATATACATTAGTATGCATTGGAATTCAAACTGCAAATGCATGAAAAATCTTTTGCGTTTCTTTAGTTTCAAGGATGGCAACATTTATCTGTTTTGGTAAAAGAAAATCAACTGAATCGTAGTTTACATACTTAACCTTTGAAGCATTTATCTTTCTAATTCTTTTGTAATAATCCAAAATATCACCCCATGAACAATAATGGTGAATTTGAATCCCAAATACAAAAGACTAATCCACAAATGAGTTTCTTAAGTAGTTTCACCAATGTCTCCATTGAGAAATATAACTTTAATCTCCATCAGATAATGCTCAAAAGTACAAAATGTAGTAAGCTCCAAAGTGATCGATTCAGAATCGTTTACTAAGTCCAAAATGAAACATTCTTAAAAGAAAATAAAATTTCCTTTTATTCGATAAAGTGCCTTATAAAATTCAATATTACCCACTTGATCCCTTTTGGTTTTGAATAGTTATTCATAACCAATGATCTTATCACTTAAGTTAGAGGTAAATTTCAAACTTTATTATCTGTATAGATTTATACTATATGTTCATTTCTTAAATCCACATTTTAAATTGGTACCTTACATGGATTGATGTAAGTCCGTAGCATCATCTTTATCAATCCATTATTTATCTTTATGAAGAAATACTACACAATAATCTGAAATAGCATTTCTTCCCATTTAGGTGGATTTCCTTAGTGATCTTGTATCTTTGAGGTTGTTGAGTTTGTTTTCTTGAAGCAGTATCCTTAGCTTAAAGAAAAATTATCTTCAACATCGTCTTATTATGGTTCTTAATTTACTTCTTCTTAATAAAAGAAAACAAATCTTAAACTTTAAGCGAAGAAGCAACCGCAGTTGAATCAAAGATAATGATTCTCTTTAAAGACAATGGTATTACTTTATTTCTCCCCCCAAACTCAACATCCTCAAAAAAATATTGCATTTCCCGCTTTAAAACTTTTCCTTAGTGTGGGTTCATAAAAAATTATAAACATTAAATCGCTTAGAATATCAATAAAGTATTTTCTATCTTTATGATATCTCAATCTATAACTCCTTAGTAAACTGGAACAAATAATTATATTAATCACCAAAACAAGATTTGAGATATCATTACAAGCTATTTAGTATAAGTAGCCATAACTTATATATCAGACATTAAGAGCTTCAATTACATAAAAATTTGAATTTATTCATAAATCGACACTATTATTACTTGATGAACATGTTCATATTAGAAATATAAAACCGAAATATATCTAAATGACATCATAAAAAGTATCGAATAAATTCAAGCAGTTTGACTTAAATCTCAATAATAACTTTATATGTCTGTATATCCCAATGAAGAAATAACTATAAATATATCCTTATGTTATTTCTTTTCTTTGAGATCTTTAGTGACTTCTTAATCCTTATTCATACATTTATTTACAATGTATATCAAATGAGTACTTTTCAATCATAAAAAAACTTCAATCTCTATTTTAATTACCAAAGCGCTAAATTAGCCCAATAAAATAACATATTATTCTTAAAATAATTTTAATCTTTAAATGAATATACTGAAGATAGTACCAAAAATAATGATAACTTGAGCGTCTTTAGCTTTTGAAGCAATATCTTTTTCCGTATAGTACTCATTTATATTTCTTTTGCTTTGAATTTATGGAATCAAGCACTACAAAAATGCTAGTTTCCCTTTATTGTTTTCATAAAAAACCATTTCCATTCTCAGTAGATAACTTATACAAAATTAGTTATTGTTACCTATAGCACATCCTTGAAAACTTCTGTAGTATTTACTTAATGATCATTTAACTCTTGCCTTTGAATTCTATCACCTTTTCAATATTCTTCATAACATTATAAGAATATTTAACCGTAGTAGGGTTCGCTGTAACCCTCTTAGTTACAAGAGTTAAATCTATAAGGTCAAGAACAAATAACATGCTCTCATACAAATCCTTATATTTATCCCAAAACAAGATGGAAATATTCTTTAAATTGACAGATAATTCAGTTAAATTAGCTGAAAATGAACAAAAATAAAATGAAGATTGACCGTATATGCTCATAGCCAAATATCAACCATAGTAAATTCAAATAATTGGTAAGTCTCTTCTCAAGATACCTAGTACACATTAATATCAAGTCTTTGAACAGTAATATTAACTGTAAGTGGTACTCTTGTTGTAATGATCAAACACTGACAATAAATTCAAGTCAAATAACAACCTTCCTTTGGGCCGATTAATTATTCACTCGAAAAACCTTATAATTGTCACGTATTTATCATCACACATGTGTAAGTGATTCGGCCAAACATTAGCCTTCCTTTGGGCCGACTGATATTCGCATGAATAACTACACACAAATATTAAACATTTTCATGAACCACCAAAATACAGAGGTCACTTTGGTGACATATTATTTTAAAGTTAATTCACTACTAATGTAAAATATTTACAGCTGTAGAGAGACGCCAAAATTATATTTGAATTTATCCTTAATATATGTATAATATATTTTGAGTGTTATAAAACACTCTCAATGCTTTAGGTCTATATGACATCTGAAAAACTCAAAATTATAATAATAGCATAACGAGTTTTAGTCATAGTTGTCATAATCTATTGCTTTAGGTATGTAGTTACATTCATGACATTTCCTTAATAAATATGATATAAGACATCATAAATAAATCACGATATCATAGATGAATGTCATGATCAATCACCACATAAATTATGTGTAAATGACATAATAAATATCATACTGAATAACCTGAATGACTGAAGTAACCATGATGTATATCCGAAGCATAATATAACATGTGCCTTTTTATACTGTCAACCGAACCAAACAAAAAAAAACTTTTTTTTTTAAAGCTGGTAAGGATAGCATGAGATTCGCTCAGTAGAGCTTCCGAAACTTTATGCATAAAACGGGTTCAAGACTTGGTCAAAACAAATAATAATAATAATTTGACCCAATCAGAACAAGTTTCACATAGCCCCCTCCTTATTATAAACTAACATTGGCAACTACACGTAGACCATCCATCCGCATATTATTAGGCAACACATATCCATTTCAATATTTAAAAAATAAATACTGCTAACTAGTAAAATTTGATGCATATGCTGTTCCGAGATCCCAAAGAAAATTATGGGTTGCTTTACTTAAGTTTGCTTACTGTATGCGGTCCTCATGCTACTTTGCATAAATTCAACATGTCCTAAAAAATGATTTTGGCAAACTATTTTATATCATAATATAATACATACTGGATCCATAGTCCTCTCTGAAACCTCATATTATGATTAAACAAACCCAAAAGATACCAACAGAGGACAACATGATGTCAGTATGGAAAAAAAAAAGGTTACGAAATAGTACACATGCCATTATAAAATAAAGTAAATTAATGTGGCATGTGACAAACAAACTAATTCCGTCCATGTATCCAATGTAGAACATGAAGAAACATTACATCAGTAAATATAAATCTTAAACTAATCACAAAAGAAAAGGAAAAACTTTTTTTTTTCTTCTTAATAACTGAAAGGACATCAGGTTGCAATATTTCTAGATAGTTGTAATATTAATGGATCTGAAGGTTTCCTATTCACAATCTTTTGTCTAATCTTGTCCTATATTTACGTTCTTATTTAATAGCCTACAGCAGCATGGATGGTTTGCCCATTCCCATATAAATAAATAAAAATTGGATTTTATGGCAACAAATCTGAATAAATAAACTTGACTTTTACAGATCCGAACAAGTTAATTTATTGCAACATATAATAAAAATGAACTGCAAACCTCAGATCATAGTTTCATCAGTTCAGATTTAAAAAAAAAACAGAATTTTCTCAATAAAATCAAATATGTATGGCTCTGATACCACTTGTTAGGATTTCAATATACATTAACAGCAGAAAGCCGTGAAACCCTAGATCCAAATATGTAATCCATATTGATTTAATTGAGAACAAAACAGAAAATAGATAACTAGATTAGCGGAAGCGTACCTGGATCTGTATCTAATTATTGTTGTACCTGAATTCCATAATTGGTTGCCACAGAGAAGATTATCTGTTGAAGAAGAAGAAGAATTTGGTTCGGTCTTCCAAATTGACACAAACCCTAGATTAGATTCAGCTCTCCGTAGAAGAGGTTAGAGAGTTGCTAAGGTTTGTGTAATTAGGGGACCATAACCCTTTATTTATAGAGTTGGCATTTTGTAATTCGGCCCTTCAACAAATTATAAAATGCCCCGGTATCTACACATTAGGCCCATGATAACTTAAACTTTAAGCCTATTAATTCTAATCCAAAATTAGATCACTTTAATTAGGCTTTGCACCCAAATAGCACAACACATTTTATTTTACATATGTGACCCAATTGACGAAATATTCCAACATCACCAACCACCACTCAATATATAATATAAGCCCAACCAAATAAAATCGAATAAATAACTACTTCACTAAAAATTCACATATATTGTGGATATTCATGTCCGGGCCTTCACAAACTTTTTAAACTTGCAGTTACACCAACAGGCCTTGACCGGATAAACGTACTGAGTGTGTGCTACCATTTATATATTTTTCTTCAAAAGCTTGAGACCTCCATGATCGAAAAATGAAATTTAGACAGAAGAGAATAAATGAGTGAATAGCTAAAAAAATACAGTGCAATAATCAACAATTTATGTCTTTGATTCTATTTTTAATGTGTTTCAATAGTCGTTCCGGTATGTATAAATAATTGTATTTATTAGCATGAAATTGCAAGGATAACTATGAGTTTGAGCAATGTTTGGAAGGTCTGCAAGCAAATATGCAACAAAGGTAAAATACATTACCAAGGCCATATGAAAATGAGGACATAGGAAAAATGTTTCATCCAAAGATGTAATAAAATCAATTTTATCAAATGAGTTAAATTAGCTGTATGTTAAATACATTAACACTTTTCTATTTCTAATGGTCCCTTGGTCATTCAATTTGGGTTCTTCGACTTAAAAGAATAATTTTAAAAATGATCCTCTTAATGTGCATTAAGACAAACAGTGTTATCAGAACATATGTTATAGCGAGCTATTGTGACTAATAGCACGGAGTTTGCCTTATCGTACTTATAATAGCTTAGGAATTTCTTGTAGCGCTCAAATAGCACGATATTTTATTAAAGCGTATAATAGCAGGGGATAGTGAATAAAGTCCAAAATAACGAGTTGTTGTAGTTATAATGACTCAAAGGAAGACAACATAGAGTATGACTTGAAAGAAGGAGAAAGTGATGGTTGTTTAGATACTAATGATGATTTTGATTTGGATGATATTAATGAGTAAACTTTAAATTTTAAAAATAAAAAATGTAATTTTTACATTTTGCTATTGTACATTTGAATCATATTTTATTTTGTGTATTTGAATCTTGTTATTGTAGACTTTATATATGTTAATAATTCCATTTGATCTTCTTATTACCACTTTGCAACTTTTCTTGTTTACATTTTTTCTTAGTTCTTGTCATTAGAAAATCTTTTCACTACAAGAGAAATAGTAGTTTCCAATGGCCAGGGGCCGTTGGCGGCCGTTAGAAACGCCGTTGGAGGTCGTTGGTCAACCCGTTGGTATATAGATCAACGGTTTCCAACGACTAGCAATGCAAACAACGTCCATTTTCCAACGGCTTCCAACTGGTAGATATGGCCATGTGTCCCATATTTCGGATCAAAGGGACGTTGGAAAAGGGTGGAAACCGTGGCAAAATAGCCGTTTATCACTGTTGAAAACCGTTGATATACAATGACCAGTAATCCTTTGCTGGCCGTTGGAAATCTGGGTGTTTTTTTATTTACAGATTTCAGACCTGCCTCTTCAAGCCACACACTACACATACAACCATCGTAACTGCTCCAATCCGAGCATATAACTCAAAATCTGAACCATATATACATCCAATCTAAATAAAAAATAAAAATCAAACACAAAACACATTAACTAACCAATATTTACATAACATACGTCGCCAAAACATCATAACCCATGTCCAAACGTAGCCAAAACAACACAAGCATGTCCAAACATCATAACCAACACACCATACCATCACCAAAGCATCATAACATGTCCAAACCATCAATATATACAACAAACATGTAGCAAGCCTCACCAACTCTCAAAACACAAACACAACCATGGCCAAACGCTAACCTGATCAAGTCTCTCCACCGGAAGATGAAGGTGGCGTACCGTACTGGGCAATGAACTCCGCTATCTTTTGACTAAGAAACTCCATCTGCTGGTCACGCCGATCCTCACTCACGAAGCTCCGTAATTTCTGCTTTTAGCTGTTCGATTACTTCCTTGTCCTGAGCCCTCTGATACGCCTTCTGAGATGATCTAACCTGTATCATTTACAAGTACATGTATAATTAGTCATATCATAATTTTTTTATTAACAACATTGTTGTCTTTGTTTTACTTATACTAAACGATCTTATTTTATCATTAATAAGATGTCATTCCAATGTATTTTTAAATGTATTCGAAAGTACTTTGTATAAAAGTAACTGATTATTTTAATTTTAATTTTACTAATAACCATATTATTTTTGTATGAATATATTAAGTAATGGAAAATATTTTTTAGTTATTCCAAAAATTAAAGCGCACAATGTTCATAGTTTTGCACTTTAGTCTCATCATATAATGATATTTGCATATAAATTTGTTTGAAGCAGTTGATATTTTACAAAGACAATTAGTATTGGATAACATTGAAATTGAAAGAAGCAAAACTATGAACATTTCGAAAATAAATAAATTATATAATTAAATTACATGATTATCCTCAAGGTATACTCTTAACCTCACCAATATTTTTTGTATGAGTGATGTAAAATGAGTTGATAGATAATTGTTCTGCATGTGTGATGTAAAATAATTTGAGTATTACCTTTAGATTTCCATAACCGTATTGTCTGTTCCGGGTGGGCTTATCCATGACAGCATCAAATATCATGTCCTACTCATCCTTGGTCAACTCAGTCCTCCCAGTAGATTCCAGTAACTGCGCCTTATGTGCTTGAAATTTCTCCTGTTAAACATAAAACAAATGAAATTAGATAACACTATCTTAATTAAATTATACCTATAACTTATTTATTCTATACTTACATATCGCTCACGCGCCTTATCATCATGGTCCCAACTGTATGAAACTGAGCCTGTGTCGTCAGTCTGACTCAGTGCATGAGTATGCTCGAAAACATCTCAGTACGACACAGGAGCCTTACACGCTCTCTCCTGAAATAAACATGCATATACATATATGTGTGTGTTTGTAAATTAAAACTTAAAGTTAAATCAACTATTAAATTTAAACGATACGATGCAATTACTAAATATACTAGATCCTCTCGATGGTGCTGAAACGACTTCGACTCACCTCGATGCGTAACAGGATTCTTGCTTCTGTTAGCTGCATTTCTCTCAAACGAGGCCTACACATTTAATTTGTTTTTAAAAATGTATTATTCCAAATCACATATTAAATGAATAGAATAATTTAAATTAAATATGCAGTTAATTCACCAGAAAATCCTCATTATTGTTCCAATAAGCAAGCAACTCATCCCACACTGATTCGCCTATCCAATTCGGTTTTTTCCCACCTGATTTCAAACTGTTCATTGTCTCTCTGTAATTTTTTGCCACTTTAGAATTCCAATGGCGCTTGGCGACATCCAAATCTGTCTCCTACAGATCCACTGAACCCTGCATTTAAAAAAAATAGCATACATATATGAACTTATCAAATAAGAGCATGAGTACTTAACATAATAAATGTTATATCACATATACTAGAAAATCCTGCCATATAGTCTCTTTCATAATGTCGGGTACCGACGTCCATGTGGGCCAACATGCAGTCATGCGAGCCTGATATGCACGTCTAGATATCTTCAAGACTGTGTTGGACGGCTCCAACTCAAACCCCCTGTGATACACTAGTACAAAACAGGTCTGTTGCTTCGTATCATTTGTGTCGGTTGCAGTTAAAAACTGACACTAATATGGTTATTTACGTCGATTCCTTATTAACAACCGAAGAATTTGAGTAATGGGAGTAGAAGAAAGTTTAAAAAATTAAATTTGTGTCGGTTGTTTTTAACGTTGGACGCAAATGAGTTGAGGCAATATACTTACTTGTGTCGGTTTAATTTGGGGTCAGACACAAATAAACAAATTTGTGTCTATTATTATTTGAACCGACACAAGTATAGGAGCCACACGTTTTTACTCCCGCAAAACTAAAATTTTGGAGCGAAACTAAAAGAAATTGCTGCCACCTGTTTCACTACGTTCCCACTAAATTTTTCCTTACCCGACCCGTCTTTTCCTTCTTCCCCACCAAAAGGACTTCGATACCAAATAAAGTAAAAAAAAAATCGCTCGCTCCTGTTTCACTACGTTCCATCCGCGGCGTCTGCTCCAGTTTCTCCTTTATGCAGCTTCTACAGCATATCCCCAAAACCCTATACCGAATATTATTTTGCTATTGGGGAGGTAATCATTTACAAGATTGTTGATTACGTTTTTTGTATTCTTTTGTAGCTTGTTGATTACGATTTTCACTGATGCATCTGGTTCGATTATGTATTTACATAATCTTAACTATGCTTGAAACTGTGGCATACCGGTGAATTCTATGTAATAATCAATCCCCTTTATCCATAGCAGAGATAAAGATGGAGGTGAAATTAAGAACCTTACTGTTTACTCTTAAATAAGGCACCTATTTGAAAATTGTGATCCCTGTTCCTTAAATTTGGAGTTAATGATCTCTGTTTTGATGCTTTGTGATTTTCATGCTGGGACTTTATCTTTAGATGCAAAAGTTTGTACTGCACCTAAAAAGAACGAGCAGTGATGTCACTGGTGTTTGTGAATTTATAATACAGAAATTAATGAATAGACAATAGGCTTGCATCAAAAGTTGTTGGCTTCCCGATTTTATGAGGTTTTGGTTAGCTTATGAATTATGATATACTTTGGGTATGTTTACAAGCAAATAACACTAGTAGTATAAACAACCAGAGAATAACCATGAAATATATGTGACTAAAATTAAATTTAGAAACGAGAAAAAAAGCAATAGTCATTACTACTGGCCAATCCATAAAAAGTACATAATATGTTAAGAAAAAGTTACTCTCAAGTGATTTCCCAGCGGAATGCTAGGCCAAGACTTACTAATCTCTTTTGTATTACCCATACGAGTACTTAGGCACGTGTGCTACACGTACGCAGGAGAAATTGCTGTTATTAAACACTATGTGTAAAATAAGTTAATGTGTGTTGCATTTTCAATATGCATACATGTACAAACATACCATTTATCAAAACGTGAATGATGTTAAGTTAATTTAGAAAATAATTAATCATGTAAGAAGAGTAATCAACCATTACATCAATACGTAGAGAAATAAAACAAGTATTAAAATTAGCATTTTCAATAGTTTGAAAGTAAAAAAATTACATTGTTTCTATTTCAGAAATTAATAAATCAGTTAGTTAATCTATAAGGAAATTTTCTTTTCAACTACAAAGGTTGCACCTTCCTTGATGCTTCCTTCCTTGCTAACACCCAATAGTTATCATGGCTTAGCTATCATATGTGTGTGTGTTTGGGTGAGTTGCATGCATTACTTAGCTTAGCTATCATGGCTTTAGCGTCATTTTGCACAGCATATTTAGTTGCATGCTACGGATAAAGGGGATTCATTTACAAGATTGTTTTGAGCGCGATCCTCATAAGGCTGTTCTTAGAATTTGTTCTTGTTCCGTTACTTCCGTATCATCCAAATTTATTTAGATTTTGTTAGACTTTGTAAGACTTATATTCTTTTAGTATGCTAGAAAATAATTTTGGCGTTTATGTTAGAAAATAATCATGACTTTGTAAGACCTATAGCGTTTATGTTAGACACATATACTTTGGCTTGCCTTGTGTATACTCATTACATAGTAAGTATCAACATAATGATAATGCAACATACCACCAGAGGGCCTGTCCGCCCGTGGATAATACACTGCAAAACTTGCATTTACTAGTAGCGTTGCAGACATTATTTTGTTCGGCTAAGGAATAAGTTAAATAATGTGCATACACTAAGCCTATTTCACGTTGTGTTTACCTGAAAGCACTACAAATTATTTTTGACACATTTTTTGTTTTGCGTGCAGTAGTTCCGTGTTCCATACTATGATATCTGGAGTAGATAAATCCATCTTTTCATGACTTTCATACTGCATTGTGTTTTCACCATTTTTCCAATTTTTTTGTCACACCTGCGACTATATTCGAACCTCATGTCATTTTATGCATTTCAGACTTTTTAACCCCTAATCAACCTTCCTACCTCACCACATCATTTCGGTTAACCCTACAGCATTCATGTATCATGTGCTCGTGAAATTCTCCACCCATTCGTTCAGAAAGTGGAGTGGCCTTAATCAATATGTAATCATTTTTTATCATGCATTTCAAGCACTTATGGTAAATTTTTTATCCATAACCCTATACATATACATAATATTATGATTAAGTATGTCGAGCTATAATTTATTCTTATGTCATTAATACTTGTAATAAGCACTAGTAATAGTCAAGTTGCTTTTCCGAACTACAAATGAGAAGACCTTTCTAAATGAAACTTTTATGCGTAGAATCTTGACTGATATAATCGTCTGTTGGAGAACGTTTCTGCATTTCCACATCTTGTGACCATTGACTCAGTTGCTCCATTATTGTAATTTAACATATATCAGATCACTGTACCAACTTCTTATTGTTAATTAATGCATTCTTCAATAACTTCTCTGCAGAAACTTCTCTTGCCGTGACTGTGACGCGCTCTGTTGACAGCAATTCCGAAACATTGGGAACCTGGTGTTGGACAGATACTGAGCATACTGGACATGCATGTTTATTTCAAGTATTTTTACCATTTCAAGTCATATATGATCCTAGCTGTGGAAAGCATCACTTGAGGGGGGTAAAAATTTCTAGTTGGCACTTTTGTTTTTCCATTTTTGATTTCAGTTACCAAAGAGGCTAAATGATGCTTATTAGTAATTCCGAAAGAGGGGAAAATGATAGTTTTGACAGCCACATGTGCATTAGAACAGCAGGAATGACATTCGTATTTAAAACAAATCATAAAAATAACAGCAGGGAAATAATGAAGTTCATAGTAGTTCAATTCTTGGAAAGAATCTCTAAGTTCTGTCTTTATGCAGATGGCAAGTGGCATGTCGGACTGATCTCATCAAATTGGAGCCAACAAGAAGGTTAGGTCCTAGATATTGGTGGTTATTTTGGAGTAACAATGTTCACCCTTGAAAGCATTTTTATATATTTATATTTTATATTCATAGGTTATCCATGATAAACAATATAAAACACATTCATTATAGGTAAATGAAATGTTGTTGTGTTCTTTTAGGAAAGAAAAGACCTCCATGTCACTGTTTGTTCATTTCACAATAATATAATGTTGTGCATTGTCTGACATAAATTCAGACAAAACAAAGAAATTACGTTAAAGAAATAGGATAAATTTCATAACCCAAATAGATAATAGATGATTGGTGGAAAAGGGAACATAACATTATATATTGGATGTAATTTACTTGGTCCCATTCCTAAAGTTTTTGTTCCATATACCATGTTAATAGCTGTTGAATATGGTTTGTGAAAATAAAGAATGTTTTGGGTACAACTTGTGAAGTAAAAGAATACTTAGAAAAAAAGAAGAAAAATATATATAAAACAAATGAGCTTAGACTTAATTTAACACTTTTAATTTAACATTCAAAATTCAGGTAAAATCGCAAATTATTATTTCTCTCGTACCTTCTTCGATTCAGTTTACCTAATCGATCAAGTTTTTTGTTTAACAGTGCTCCTTCTCTTCGGCGGTATGGATTAGGGTTTTAACTTGGATTAGAGCTGCTTCGTATTCATCTGTTATAAGGTAAAATCACAACTATTGCTATTTTTGTTTCGTGCTTTTTCAATTATAATTGCTTTGCTATCAATTTAGATAGTTTTATGGTGATTTTTGGTGATTTTAGCTTGGATTAGAGACTGGGAAATGTCTAATTCTTGTTGGGCTTCATATTCAATTGGAAAACATTAAAAAATAAACTGAACTTAGATGTAAAAGTTTGTATTGCTACTTCTAGCAAGTTTTAGTTAGCTGAGTTTTATTAGGAATGACAACATAACTATCCCCACGTATACTCTTTCTCATCACGTATTCTATGTACCTAAATTAGATTTAGACTAAACCTGCTGTGTACAAGAATTAGTACAAGAATGAGGTCTAGCATTATTGAAGGAGAGACGTTAGTTTAATTTTGGGATGCCGTTTCTTTTTTAAGTGAGTCATTGACACCGTCCGGACTGCAATTTGTATGTAAGCAAGTCAAAAGTATCTGTAAGCACATAGAACTATTCTGGTGATTATTTCTTAACTGCATAACTGAATACGACATCATTCATCTTCCAAATGGTTTTAACAAGCCTTTGCTGATTGCTCGTTTCATAGGCTATTTTGGTGATTATTTCTTAACTGACTGCTTGAATATGTAGCCATATTTTGATGATTATTTCTTAACTGACTGCTTGAATATGTAGCCATATTTTGGTGAATATGTTTGCTGTTGAAATTATGCAGTGTTTTTTTTTCTTTGAAAACAGAAGATGAAAACTGTTTTTTTAATTATTAGACTATAATGCAAATTGATGGAACTGTAATGAAACAGAAGATGAAAACTGTAATGATAAAACCAGTTTCCTGTAAGAGTACCAGATGCAAAGGCTTATCCAAATTTCCCTTCATAGTATGACTTTGACAAATATATTTGGAGATATTTTCTCAGTTTTTCTGAGCTTATGTTGTCAATTTTTTATTTTATTTTACCAAATAGTATGACTATTGTAAAATTTACCCTTCTTATTCGACTAGTGTAAAAAATCAAAAAATTGTTTATTTTATGTATTTTGTTTGTTTCATTTTCTTTAAAAAAACAGTAACGGTTCATTTTCTGCTTTTGAAAAAAAAAGCTGCTTCATTTTCTGGTTGACTTAGCGTCCATTTCTGTTAAATTAGGTACTGCATTTGTTTTTACTCCTGTGCATTTAGTTCTGTCTTCCTGTTTGCATTTCAGTCATTAAAAAAAAATGTTCCGTTCAGTTTTATTCCTGTGAAACATGCATTTTCTCTTCATTGCACTGCTTTCTTGTTGTCATTCAAGTGCATTTTGTTTCGATTTTATAGCAGAGAGAACTCCGTGTCTGTGCACTTTGTGCATTTTGAGACAACATAATTTCATCAGGAAACAGAGAAAAGAAACACTGCAATTCAAATTTATTTTCATTTTCAATCTTTGCAATACATTTTGTTAGCCTTGTTTTACAGTAATCACCTAGTCCTAGCTGTTTTTCCTCTTTTGATTTCACTCTGTCATCTTTAAAACTTCTTTGTTCAACACCCTCTTCCATACTACAACTCACCAGCAACTATGTATTCACTGTCAGTATTCACTTGTTTTTCAAATCAAAAGTTATGATTTTTTTTTTCAAAATACACAACAACTGGTTGCAAGATAAAAAAGATATTTATTGGTTGCAAGAGTAGAACTTTGCTGCACGAAGTACAATTAATTGTAATTAAGCCGATTAGCTTCTTTATATAAGGCCATGTATCTAAGAGTAATACACAAGGCTATTATTTTTCATCTAAATGTACTTCACAAAATCACACAAGACAAGGGTTTAAAAAAGACCTGAACATATTTATGCTAAGGGGCTAACTGGTTGAAAGAGTCGAAAGATTGAACGTAATTACAGAATGCGAGGAATTTTTTTTGATCCGCCCAAAACAAGTTTAGAGACGACAGTCGTTGACTGACCAATTTATGTTTTGAACAAAAAAGTAAAATAAAAATCAACTGGATATAAAAGGCAATCCATAATAACGAATACCCATTCGATTACATTGAGAAACATTTGTTGTTTCAATAGCGAAGAAAATTATTAAGCAATCATTGTTATAAAATGAACTTAGATAGGATCCAAGAATAAAAACAATTACATAGGATAAAACGAAAGTAATTAAATCTGTATGAACTCCACACATTCAGCGATTGAAGGAATCATGCCAGACTGAAAGGATTGCTGAAAGGACGAGAGCTATTGTATTTGGGATGATATGTTTTTGTAAGGAACCCAAACTAAGGAGCAATCTTTGTATACTCTACAGGAAAAATCAATTTAAGCCTGAAAACCGCACCTTTATATGAAGGCCGAGATGGACCGAGAATCATATCATTAAAGTATCGCAATATTACCCTCAGATGGCAATGCATTTTTAATTCCATAAGCTAGTTCACTTAGTTTTCTATGGGGGCACTTGTTGATTCTATGAAAAAAATTGGCGTTTTCCATTCCAAAATATTCTAGAACTTTGATGATTTCCCTTTCGATGAAGCAAAATTTAAGAAAAAAATAGGAAAATTTATTTTTTTTCTCCTCTTGTTCGTTCCTTCATGGGAACGTTAATATATTCACTTATTTTTTCTTCGCAAAAGAAAAACACAAAAGAATCTGTATAAAGTGATCATGCATGCATAAGAATATTCATAGAAACGTTATTATATTCACTTATTTTTTCAATCTCTTATATGGAAATTATTTTTCATGAGTCAACCAATTTAAAATGAATATTATTATACCATAAAGTTCAAATAAATTCATGTTAGCTATAAAATCATATTGCCATAAATTAATTGGTTTCCAAACTGAATTCCAAACTGAATTCCAAAACATTTTTGGCTATACCTGCACATCTTATCTGTAACACAAATTTAGTCCACCTTTGAGGGATAATTGAATGAAACACTTATGTTTTTTTTTGCTTATGTAGTGCATCTCTAGCAATTTCACATGGATCGTAATTGGATGTATAACGTGAAACGTTGCGATGATGAGTTCTTGGAAAAAATGGAAGGATTCATCAAATGTGCGTTGGATGATCAATTGACAAGAAGGGAGGAAACTATTTTTTGCCCTTGTAGACGTTGCCAGAATAGAAGGAGATTTCGTAACATAGATCAGATCAGGGATCACATAATTCGGTATGGGTTCAAGCAAAGTTATACACGGTGGATATGGCATGGTGAAAGCATAGTTGGTGCACCTAGTTCTAGTAATCATTACAATGATGAGGATGATCAGGAATGTAATGTGAATTATGAGGTAACTGATGAGAGTGATGATATCGACCGTGTTAATGAGATGTTTGATGATGTTCAAGAACATTTGATGGAAGAGCCAAAGTTGTACGAAAAAATATCAGTTGATGCTAAGAAGCCTTTGTATTCTGGTTGTGCTAAGTTTACAATATTGTCTGCTGTGCTCAAGCTTTTCAATTTAAAAGCAAAACACGGGTGGAGTGATAGAAGTTTTACATCATTATTAGAACTTTTAAAAGACATGCTACCAGAAGGTAACGAGCTTCCTACTTCTAATTATGAGGCAAAGAAAATTATGTGCCCAATTGGCGTAGGGTACAAAAAGATACATGCATGTCCAAATGATTGTATATTGTATCGAAATGAATATGAGAGCTTGCATGAGTGTCCTAAGTGTGGATTATCCCGTTACAAGTCACGAGAAAATGTTCATAATGGCTCAGATCAGAAACGGCCTCCAGCAAAGGTTTTATGGTATTTGCCCATTATACCAAGATTTAAACGTTTATTTGCAAATAAAGAAACTGCAAAAAACTTAAGATGGCATGCAGATGTGAGGAAGAATGATGGATTACTAAGACATCCAGCCGATTCTCCACAGTGGAGAAATATTGACACCATGTATTCTAGTTTTGGCGAAGAAATAAGGAATCTCAGACTTGGTCTTTGCACAGATGGCATAAACCCATTTGGCAACCTTAGCAGTCAACATAGTACTTGGCCAGTTCTTTTGGTGATTTACAATCTTCCACCTCACTTGAGCATGAAGCGCAAATACATTATGTTGTCTCTTCTGATTTCGGGGCCACGACAACCAGGAAATGACATCGATGTTTATCTATCTCCTCTTATTGATGATCTAAAACTTTCGTGGGATAAAGGTGTGCGCGTATTTGATGCATATAGTAGAAGTGAATTTACATTACGCGCCATGCTTTTTTGTACCATAAATGATTTTCCCGCATATGGTAACTTGTCTGGATATAGTACAAAAGGTGCTAAAGCATGCCCAATTTGTCAAGACGACATGGTTGTTGAGCGCTTGCATTTTTGCAAGAAAAATGTATATATGCATCATCGTAGATTTCTCCCCCGCGATCATCGTTATCGTAAAAAGAAGAAACCTTTCAATGGGGAGATAGAAAGCAGAGTTGCTCGTTTGCCATTAACAGGAATTGATGTATATGAACGGATCAAGGATATTGAAAATGTATTTGGCAAAGCCTTTCCTCTTCAAGAAGGCATGTGGAAGAAAAAATCTATATATTTTTGAAGTGTATTTTAAATTTGCTATAGCACTGTTTGAAGTGTCGCTGTAGCATTGTTTGAAGTGTATTTTAAATTTGCTCATAGGAGCATATATGAATACATAATTTATTTTTGATTTTTTCTAACCAACAATAAACTACTAAACATTAATTAATTTAACATCAATACTATAAATGGAATGCAAGTATATATTTTTGTATATATTTCCATATATGAACATGCTAGAGATATTGCTTTCATATCTGTAGAGTCATGCTTTACTTTATGATGAAAAAAGAACATACAATACTAACTCATCATTATAATTAAGCAAAATGATCCATGTGCTTCATTTTGTATTGTGATCATTACCTCATATGCTGTGATACCAGCCAGCAATTTCATAAATTAGGACAACTTGATTTCCATACTGTTACAATTGTGAATTTTCTTATATTAGACATCTACTTACAATTTTGAATTAGGTGCCTACATCTCAATCAAACAAGGATTTATTTGAAAATATTAATGACAAGGTCGTGAATACAATGGCAAATGAGACTGCAAAAAGCAAATCAATCGTGGATGAAGAAATTCTCAAAACTTTAACGAGCGAATGCAGATATTTCCATGATCTAGTACTTCAGATGCTATCTAATGATAGTGCCATCAATGCAATTCAAGTGAATAAGGATTTATTCACATATGATGAGGACTTTGAAATTCATATCACGATGGATGACATTATCCAATTCTTTAGTATGAAGTGGTTGAATGCATCATGGTTGCAGCTTTACATCATGTGAGTATTTTTTCCTTATCAATTTTTTTCATATATAACCATCTTAGTTTTTGATGAATAGTCAATTTTCAAAAAAATTAACAATGTATGCTTGAATTTGTGTAGGTGGTTAAATCATATGTGCAATGATCTCAAAGTGGAGACCATTGGGTTTATGTGTCCCAAAATGCTTTCCCAAGTGCGAAAACATCCAGTTGCGACAAATAGATATTTGCCGAACACATGGAAAGCATTGCAATCTAAAAGTTTACTTTTAGCCCCATACTACGAAGGGTATGAACCTTAAACTTTTAATAACTAATTTACATATTTGATGCCAAATTTAACTTACTATAAATCTTGGAATGCAGGAAACATTGTATACTGCTTGTTTTTCGTGTACAAATGAATGAAATTTATGTTTTTGATCCTCAGACCGAACTCAAACTTAAACTTGAAATTAAGCCGCAAGTGAGCTTGTAAGTTGTATATATTGCTCTCTTATGTGAAGTTAGTATATGTGGTTATTAAAAAAATTCTTGCATGTGTAGGGCCTTCCAAATTTAAAAGAAACTCGGTGGCAAGTCTCGAGAAAGTAACTTGAATTGGAAGCATGTTAAGGTGATTTGATTTTCTAACAAAAAATAAAATAAATATAATATATAGTTTGGTATATGAATTCGTTTTAAACTAACTATTAAATTATCTTGTAATATTGATATAGTGTCCTCAATAATTAGGAGCAACCGACTATGTATATTATGTGATGAGATATATGCATGACATAGTGAAAAATTACAATCAAAGCATCAATTTACAAAAGGTACTACTTTAGTTTTTTTCCTTCATATTATATATCAGTTACATTATAGGTATATTTCGATCATATCATTGCTGCAATGCTAGTTAGAAGAAATCAAATGTTATTGTAGTTGTGTATTGCATTTATCTTGGTTCATTGGGTTGCTTGGATTTCGGGTAAATCAAGTTAAAGACGAATTAGGAGGCCTGTGTATTGCATCTTCATATGTTTTATAAAGAGAGCTGCTGCGGACAGTCACCTCTTGTAGACACCTGTCCGTGCAGCCGCGTTCCAGTTCAGGTTCTGTTTTGTTTATTGATCCCACGACCTTTCCTGGATTATACGGACCACCCATGTCTAGTACCCATGTTAATTGAGCCAAGATTTATACATAAGTGAAATTCTGGCAGAACCCGTTGTTAATTGAGCAGCGGAAATAACAAAGAGGTTTGTCCTCAAAATTTGGCTTCATTGATTAATATACACTTCATTTATTAGCTGGGTTTCAGGGTTAGTTAATAACAAGAAAGGAAAAAGTTGCACTGGTTAATTTTATTTTGCACCATGCTTCTCTTCAATATTATTGGAAAATGTTAGCATGTGCCCGGCACAGGTTAATTTGTTAAATTATACAAATAATCTATCGAATTCTACTAAGTTTTTATGATATATAGGTTAAAACCGTATTTGAAAGTAAAAAGATTCTTTAGCCTATAATAATCATACTTGACGTTGTCCTGCGCGCATTAACCATAACTTATTATTACATTTTAATATACTTGCCAGTGCTAATTAAAAGAATTAGTTGTTCTCTTAACACTTAAACTAGATTGTTAGTTTTACTTTTAATTTCAGTTTATACTATCATGTAAGATTTCTTTTATTAAATTCAAATTCTCGGTTAAGGTGTAAACGTTATATACTTTACTTTGTCATCTCAGTATATCGCTAAATAAATGTCTGTGCCGTAGCATTCAAATTGCTGCTTATATTTAAAAGCGTAATTTTGGAACGAACAGTCGGGTCAGAACTTTGCCTTCTCAAAACAATTACCAATGAAGATGCACTGATGTACACCGGAAACGGCTGTTTTCATGTCAAGGTAAAACAATAATAAACCAAAGACGACAATAAAATAGCGCTTTGATTTACATTATATAATACACAGTTTTATTTAACTAATAATCACAAAATCTAATGTATTTGATTCACTAATTAATCACAAAATCTAATTTTATTTAACTATCTTAGTGCACGCTAAGTTTGATGTATTTGACTTAATAATTAATCACGAAATCCATATAATAGGAGTATAATCATCGTGATGGCAGAATATGTGGAGTAATAACCACTGTTTGTGTATGATTATAATCATTTAAAATTTTGTAAACGATACGATGGTGTTCGGTTCATAATATATTTTGTGTTTTTAATTTTAATTATAAAAATAAAAATAGTCGAGAGAGAGCAGAGAGAATGAGAGAATGACGAAGGGATGAAGAAACGACGAAGGAATCGTTTCCCAGTACATTCCAAAACACGAAAGATAAGTCAAAATTATTTTATGTTTTATTTGTTAATTTCACTTTTTAATGCAGTCATTTTTTCATAATGTTCCTGTACCATTCATATTTTTATATGGATGACCCGAAAACCAAGAGTAAATCAAGCAGGACACAAAGCCTTCTGCTAGTCATTTTGATTTGGATTATTATTTTTGTGTGCATCTGTTACTGTTGCCCGGTAAATCAAATCATCAAACAACTAATCAAATTTTATATCATAGCTAAAATCAAACTGAAATGGCAAATGGCACAATTCTCAGGAATTTGGTCCATTTCATTTTTACTACGGGAAATGGAACAATTCTCAGGAAATGTTTAGATTGAGATGTAACTGTACTACAGGAAATGATTAGAAGTGGATAAGTTTTTATTTTTCCCTTTGCATGTGATAATAGGTGAAATGGTACTCAGTTTTTATAGTGCGCTAAAATGACCAGCGCGGAACAATAGGTGAAATAGCAATTGAATCTCGGTCTGACCACATATACGCATTCACCTGACATTCTGAATCTCGGTCTGACCTTCACTGAAATGGCCTTTCATCGACTCGACTATGCACATGGCAAATTATGTTACTGTATTTAGGGAGTGAGGTGTGTGCATGTGGCATTTTAGTGTCTTGCATTCAACTATGCAGCCAACATATAAACCCTTGTATTCAACAAATCAACTCTTGCTTTAGCGTTAGTTTCAGCCTATGAAACATGCACTCATTTTTTGTCGTTCACAACAATTACATGCTTTAGTGTTAGTTTCATATACTCACTCACATGTAATTTTTTTTGTATGCTTTATTATTATTAAGTATAACTTTCTACGATTGGCAACTTTACCAATCACATGACCTGAAAGGTACATGGGTAAGTAAAACGTATATGGAGAAAGATGTACCTTAAAAACTCAATTACGTTATAGCTTCCTAGGTAAAGAAGCAAATATTTAGGTGATGCTTATCTGTCTTTATTGTATAGCCTTCGCACACCCAATTTATAAGTATGGTCTGCTTAAGTTAATTTCATTGCAGGTGTTAATAGTATTTTTAAAATTTTCTTAGTGTCTTAACTATCACTTTAATATAGACTGAGGAAATTTCAGTATCATCTGCATCATTCTTGCCCTAACAAAATCATGCTATATGTTTTTTCACTACTAGCTTTAGGACTTGATAAATGCATTGCAGAATTTTGACATTTAGCATAGTGGCATGATAAGATTGTTTCATTTTATTCCATCCGACTTTGCTTAGATACATTGACATTTTTTTCACTCACTCACTTGTATAATAATTTTTTTAATTGCAGGACTTTGTACAAGACGGTTCTTATAGCCGACAAGAGATAGATGAGGTTCGGGATAATTCAGCTAGTTATATCATGTATAATTGGATGTAGTTGTTTTTTATTGTGTACGTTGATCTTTTGTAATGCACATTGGTATTTTATTATTTACATTATGTTTGTGACAAATTATGTTTTTTTTTGGCAACGCCAAAATAGAGAAGTATTGTGACAAATTATGTTGATGGATAATACAATTATATTTTATGTTCGATCAGTTTCATAGTAATGTACATTTGTGAAAATTTTAAATTCAATTTCATGCGTGGTTTTTATATTCTGGAATGGTTATGGTGCATTTTTTTTTCAAATATATCTTGTGTCGGTTGTTACTTCAAAGATGACCGATACAACTGTTTGTCAATTGTGTCGGTCGACAAACTAATGAGGTCGACACAAATATCAATCATGTGTGTCGGTCGACAATAAAGGGTAGACGCAAAAGCAATATCATTTGTGTCGGCCGATATATGAGGACCGACACAAGAAAGTGTCATTTGCTTCACCGTATAAGCTACTTTGCGTCGACCATTTGTAAGAAACCGACACAAAAAATATTTAATTACGTCGGTCGAATAACCGACACAACAAAAAAAGTCTTTTGCGTCGTCTTCATTTGTGTCGGTTGTAAGATCGACACAAAAGGGGTTAAATGACCGACACAAATGACATGTTTTGTGGTAGTGATAAACGAAAAAAAATTATGTCTATTCGAACAAAAATTTATATAATTTATTGTACTTGAATTAAATTTATACTAAAAACTTAGTATTTACCCTCTGCTGGCTTTTGGCTTAAGCCAGACTACAGGACGAGATAAGTCCGACGGACCACCCTCATCACCACCTTGTGACATCACCTGTTACAGATAACAACTAATGTATATAGCATAAATATGAAAGAGCTATGTAAAAACAAGGTATGAGATAACATGAGTAGGAAATGTTATGATTCTATATGTACGCAAATATTTTGAATATTTGCATACATGTATGCAAATACTCGTTCAGAATATTTGCACACATGTATGCAAAAATTTAGAATATTTGGATACATACATGCAAATATTTATCAGAATAGTTGCATACATGTATGCAAATATTTTGAATATTTGCATACATGTATGCAATATTCGTTCAGAAATTTGCATACATGTATGCAAAAAATTCATCAGAATAGTTGCCTATATGTATGCAAAAATTCAAAATATTTGCATACATGTATGCAAATATTCATTCAGAATATTTGCGTACATGTATGCAAATATTATGAATAACATGTAAAAATGAAAACAAAGACCAAATTTACAATAAGTTTATGATCCGATGTGAGCATAATTTTGAAACATAATAGGGATGTGACACTAATTTTCACTAAAAACAAACATAAAATTACCTTTTTAAAATGAGGATTATTGGTTAGTCGTCCTCATCACTTTCAGATTCTGACTCCATTTCCTCCTCCATATTTGGTTCATTTGTAGTCTAAAATACGTCAATTAATGTGTTTGATTCATCGTTTAGAGGTCCAGAATCTGTTTGATCATCGACATCTACTTGATAAGCTTTGTCGTCGACAGTATTACGTCCGTCAAAATTAAACCTTGCATTTGTTTTGAAAACAGCCCACCAATATATTTTGTCTCTTCTCGTAGATGGATAAGGAGCATAATAAACTTGAAGAGCTTGTTTGACAAGTACAAAAGGATTGTACTTATAATAACGGGAAGTATGTCTCACTTCAATAAGATTATATTTTGGGTGCACGTTTATTCCAGAACCCGAAACGTTGCTGAACTAGTTGCACTTAAACAAAAATACTTCTTCCGCGGGTTGTGTGAAATATGTCAATTGTAGAATCTGGTTTAGCACGCCATAAAAATCATGTATATGGTCGTTTGGATCATCACTACCTTTCACAAATACACCGCTATTGTCAGTTAATTTTTCAGCACCATATTCTTTAATGTTAAATTTATATCCATTAACAAAGAATATTGGATATGTCGTGACATTTCTTTTTGGTCCAATTGCCAAATACTTCAATCCTTTGTCCACAACACAATTTGTTGGATCAAAAACATAATTAGTAAACCAACTAGCGAATTCTTTGCTGATATCGCCATTTGGATACTATGATTCATAAATGCTGCAATTATAGGACAAATGTTACATTTATGATTAAACATTTAGTACATGTATAGATAGATGTATAAGTTCATTACCTAACGAACGGTGCAACTTCAGTGCAATTGAGAAGAATATATGTGTGTGCTGCATTATAATCTTTATCATTCAGCCATTCTTCCACACATCTACCAGAAGGTCGTCCATGTTTTTTAAAAATTGATAAAGTCGTTGGACAGTCATCTTGATCAATGTCTTCGTCATTACGCGCAGTACTTGCAAATGATATGTTCACATGATCACTAGAATAATGGGAGAAAAAAATATGAAGCTTCTTCTTCGATGTATGATTTGCAAATAGAACCTTCAACTCGAGCTTTCTGCCTCACTTTTTTTTAGATGATTTAAATACCTATTTATAATTAATGCAAATTATTTTTATTACACGTTTCAGTAACCAAAATTTAAATTAACTAAAAATTAATGTACCTTTCAAATGGATACATCCATTCATATTGCACAGGCCCTCGAAGGCGTGCTTCTAACGGAAGATGAATCGGTAAATTCTCCATAACATTGAAAAAACCAGGAGGAAATATTTTTTTTCAATTTGCAAAGTAATATAAGGATTTCTTCCTCTATTTTACGTAGACGATCAAGTTTTAATGTAGTAGAACAAAGCTCTTTATAGAACAAACTAAGCTCCGTTACAACAGTCCAAAATTTTACGGACAATAGTTCTTTGAAAGTGACGAGCAATAAATTTTCCATCATAACATGACAGTCGTGACTTTTCATCCCGCTAAGTTTGCTAGTTTTATAGTCGACGCATCTACCAAGATTGGAAGATATACCATCTGGGAATCTTAATCCTTCCATCCATTTTAAAAAAAAATTAATTTGATTACTGTCCAATTCATAGCACGCTTTCG
This sequence comes from Allium sativum, assembly GCA_030737875.1. NCBI lineage: Eukaryota > Viridiplantae > Streptophyta > Magnoliopsida > Asparagales > Amaryllidaceae > Allium > Allium sativum. The sequence continues at coordinate 747,540,113 of CM060920.1, read as the reverse complement.
GTTTTTTGGTGTCATTTGGCTTTATATGAAGCTCCGGACGATTACATATTACTTCAATACCGCGTCTTGATTTCAAATCATCTTTCATCTTCCCTTTGACATTAAAAATTGTATTGATTACATTATCAAAAATGTTTTTCTCATTATGCATCACGTCAATATTATGACGAATCAGAAGGTCTTTCCAATAAGGCAACTCCCAAAATATGCTTTGTTTCCACCAATTATGAGTCATTGATTTACCTTGAATTTCTTCATGTACTCTGGTTTCATGAATCTTGGGAAGATCTTTTACAAGTTCAAAAATTTGTTCACTTGTCCACACTTTAGGTGGTCGCAAAGTTTCATGCCTATTAACTGTAAAAAAATTCTTATCTCTTCTAAAAGGATGATTAATTTTAAGGAAACACTTGTGACAGTCAAACCATGAAATTTTCTTTCCGATAGGCAAAGAAAATGCTCTTGTTTCTTGCATGCAGTACGGACAAGCTAGACGACCAGCCGTAATCTAACCTGAAAGCATTGCATAACCAGGAAAATCGCTAATTGTCCACAACAGAGAAGCACGCATACAATTTTTTTTTTTCGAAATATCATATGTCTCTACCCCTTCATACCACAATTTTTTCAATTCTTCAATCAACGGTTGTAAATACACGTCGATTCCTTGCGTCAGATCATCAGGACCAGGGACGACAATAGTGAGAAACATATAAGGCATTTTCATACACATCCACGGAGGTAAATTATAAGGTGTTACAATTATAGGCCAAGATGAATATTTAGAACCAAATTGAGAAAATAGTGAAAACCCATCTATACATAAACCAAGTCTAACATTACGACTCCCAGATGCAAAACTGGGATATTTTTTGGTCAAAATGCTTCCATGCTTCTCCATCGGACGGGTGTGTTAACGTACCTTCTTCACGTGTTCTCACACTGTGCCATCTCATATGTTACGCGGTTACAAAAGATGCATATAACCTTTGAAGCCTAGGAATAATAGGTAAATAATGCATATTTTTATACGGGACTTCCTTTCCCTTTTTCTTTCTAGGTTTGTATCTTTCCTGATTACATATTCTACAATTCTTAAGGTTGGTATCTTCCTTCCAAAATAGCATGCAACCCTTTACACATGTATCTATTTTTTGATACGGTAAAACAAAGGCCGACATCATTTTTTTAACTTCATAATGATTTTCACACATCAAATTATTAGGAGGCATATGCCGCTACGCAGCTTGTACAACAGCTGTAAATCCAGCTTCTATGAGGTTATATTTCGACTTCATCACAATGTATTCAATAGTTACTAATAATTGAGTTCCGCTTTCACAACCTTCCCAAATGGGTTTTTTCGTTGCATCTAATAAATCATATATTTTTTTGGTTTGAATATTTGGTTCTTCTTCAACATTACCATCGTTATCATTAAATTGTTGAATCGGAAACATTGAACGTGCAGCATCTTCAACCATTTGTTCTATGAGATTCGTCGTAGCAATTTCATTATTCACTACCTCCTCAACTTGTGTAGAAGTAGATGCTAATGGTTCTCCATGACGATCCCAAACTGAATAGTTCGGAACAAAATCATACTGACGCAAATGAACTCTAACCATTTGTGGTATCAAATGCTTCAATAGCTTGCATCTACTACATGGACAACGGATTTCGACTTCATTTCCGTTATTACTTAACGCGAAATCAATAAACACGCTGACACCGTTAATAAATTGTTTCTTTATTGTGCCATCAGTTTCTCTTCGTTGGTACATCCAGCTTCGATCATTAAAATAATCGCGATCCATTTTTCCTAAGTACATATAAAATTAGAAAGAATGTTAAAATTTACAATTTTTATTACTTTTATAACAATTTTTTTGTCCTTCACTAAATTCTCAAAATTCCCTTATAATTGATATATGCATGTTATATTGAAATATATTCACAATTTTATTACCGAATGCATGTTATGTTAATTGATCATTTACTCGTGTGTCATCCTACCTCCCATTACAAATACAATAATGTAATTAGATCACGTAAATCTTTTCAATTTAAATGATTCAACAAAATTTCAGCAGCACTTCCCTTTAGTTTCCTGAACGGTACACAATTGCGTGTACACAGGGAACATAAAGGAAGTACTTTCGAAATTTTGACAACCGTTTAAAATGAAATATTTTACGAGATTTAATTTCGTTATTGTGTCTGTAACTTGTCCAATACAAAGGAAAAATCCAACAAATATTGTATATGATGAATATAAATGTCCGTTTTGTTAATAAAACAAACATTCACATAACGATTATATATAATACTTATCAGACAGGGCCAAAAAAACTCTCTAAGGCTTTATGAATGTAACATATTACGATTTGGTTTTTTTCGTGATTGAAATGTATTTTTTCAACTTTGATTTCGAAATTTCAACTTAATTTTTTTTAAAATCATAGTTGCAGGTTTACGATCAGTTGCAGAACTCAAAAAAAGGCCAAAGCTCAAGCCGTGCGCGTTTGTGCGCCTTAGCGCATTAATTAACTACTCTGAATTGTACGTATATGAATTTTATCATATATACGTATATTTTCAACATTGAATCGAACTATATAGTCGTACGTTATATACATAATTAAATGTTGTTTTCGCTAAATTTTTATAAAACATACACATAAATATTTCTATTTCCACCACATGTTTTCAACAAATTAAATATATTTTTCAATGCGTACATCACTATATATGTATACATATATACACATTCAACTTGAACTAATTAAACCCTAGATTAGCAACATAATCAAATAAATCTATAAATACAAATGTACTAACAACTACCAATTAAACTAACTAAAACCCTAGATTAATTAACAAGTAATTTATAAATAAAAACCCTAAATTAGCAACTTAAATGATTAAACCCTACATAGTGACTAATTAACAGCATCATACATACAAACATACACAAACATACAGTAATTAACAAAATTAGGGTTAGTACACACAAACATACACAAGCATACCTTCAAATTGGAGAGAATCCGAGATTAGAGAGGAGAAGAGAGTTCCTTGACCGACTTGGGGAGATCCTTGGTGGATGGGGGCGCGGAATAGGGTGATTTCAGAATTAAAGGGGGTGGGATTTGGGGTTTTTGCAAAGGAATTCATGGTGAAACAAAATGGGGAAGAAGGAAGAAGCCTCGGGTAATTTTGCTGCAGGCCCGCGTAGCGGGTACCAACGGCCTCCATCGGTTTTATAACCGACGACCGCCAACGGTTTCCAATGGCGTATATTTGTACTCCGTAAGAAAGTACCAAATTTTGGCTTCCGTTGGTCAACAGTCGTTGGAGGTCATTGGAACATTCCGTCGCTATACTGTACAATCCTGATAGTGTTTACATTTTATATAAAAATGTATTTAGATGCAAATTTTTGTTGAGTTTTATCTCATCATAAAGCATAAATATAAATAAAATTCGTTATAACTCAAAAATGTAAGAACAAATTTCCAAATTTTATAAAACACAAATATGTTAATAGTCATCAATTATTTTGAATGCATAGTATGTAATTATTAAATATTTCTAGCACAATTGCATTTTACATATATCTTCAGTACATGCATGAAGTATGGAAGTGTTTGTATTTGGAGTCTTGAACTATCTGAATATGATGCAAAGTTCAAAAAAAAAAAACAGAATTAAATTTCAATTAGAATAAAATATATTTTATTAGTTATAAAAATGCCAAAAAAAACAACAACAACAAATAATGCACGCCATTACTGGTAAACCTTGCGCTATTCTCCGCCATTTGCTACTGACTACACTAAAGACGAGAAACAACTAATAAAATTTAGTACATTTTTACATACACATACCAAATATCGCTTATCCTTGATAATTCAACCATCTAACATATTTCACAAGCTTAATACCCTTTCAAAAACTAAGGTCAAAACATTTCACCATGTTCAAAATGATGTATTTGAAAACCAAGGGCATGTGTCTAAAAACTAAACATTGTCGGCTAGAAATAGTATATAATTGCAAATAAGAACTATTCTTTGGATGAAAAATTAAACATAAATTGACTTCGTCTACTTTCTTCTTATTTTATTTAGAGTAAACAGTGTCTTCCATTTTTAATTTACTATTAATATTGTGATGGCCCGCCCCACACCAACCGACATTTACTCCACTAGTGCGTTGTACACATGTCCAGATAGCACGGGACAGTTGTCAAGAAGGAAAGGCAAGAAGGAAATGAACTAACAAGGAACCTGTAGAATGTCTCACAGCGCATGAAACAAAATATAATAACAACATACTTGACATAAAACAGGTGAGACAGTGCATAAGCTGAAAACAAACTAACATAGCAGCGGAAAATCCAAGTACAGCTTATGATCCAAAGTCAACATTATTACAACTTTTCAAACTGTCTCAAAAAGCAAAAGCAAGATAAGGGAGGTACACTACTAATGCCCAAGTAGTGACCACCAACGACACAGGGAGAATATCTATATATATATATATCATATGTGGAAGCCTAATGCTCGCCTTCGGATCAGCTACTCGCACATCACCAGCTAACCTGTCTCTAGTCTTCTCGTGTGAGCACCCAGAGTCATAAGAAGAGACATAAAACTCTGGGTTAGAAAAAAGTCTGGTATGAGCGATAAGCATCTAAACAGAACAATAACAGGTATACTAAACCATACCTGAACGTGGACCTGCAGCCAAAGAGTTAGCACTACAAACTGTACAACGCTCTAAGGTACCATTTCAAATGGTGTAAGGATAACGGGGGTGGGGGTGTGCATGTCATAGTGATGGAAAACAATCAAGCATAGCAACCATCCTCACATCTCTCACTCAGTGCGTAAAGCATACGATATCCACCACTTCGATCACCCAATATACTTTGCTATGATCACTTTGCCCCATGAAGTCATAAATGGCTTCACTGCACTGATACATAGCCACTAATCCTTCGCTATGTCCACTTGCCCCATGGAGTTATTCACCCCATCTGCGCTGGCTCATAGCCTTACCAATCCTTTACTATGTCCACTTTGCCCCATGGGGTTGTTCACCCCATCAGCGCTGGCTCATAGTCTAACTACGATCACTTTGCCCCTCGACTCATAGAGACTCTACTGCACTGATAACGTAGTCCTGTCCTTCATGGTGAATCGAAGTTATGAACGTCGACAACTCCTTAGCACACGTCCCGCAGCAAAGCCCAATCGTGAAGTGAACTCATTGGTTCCCAACTGGATCCTGAGCTCTAACTTCCAACTTGGACTACCTTTGCATCTCGGGTTTTTGGGTAATACTGGATCGGTTCGGATTCCTCCTTGCCATCGGTTCGGTTCGGTCATAGGTATGCATCTCGGTTCAGTTCGGGTCCTTCACGTCGTATTGGTTCGGTTCGGGTTCCCTTTTGCTCCATCAGTTTGCTTCATCGGTTCGGGTCCTTCACGTCATATTGGTTCGGTTCGGGTCCTCCACTCTCTTAGCTCCTGGCTTGGCCTTCTGGTCCGATCCGATCCCCTACCTTATTCCCATCCGCTCCGCTCCGATCCCCCCTTCCTTAGCCCAATCCGATCCCCCTTCCTATTCCCATCCGCTCCGATCCGATACTAGTTCAACATTTGTGGCCTTCCTTTTTGCCATACTTTCTCTTGTGCTAAGCTTCGGTTTAGTTCGGTGACCCTTTGCCCGGTCCGAGCCCATCCACCAGATCCGATCCGAAAGCCTGCACTGTTTTACTGCAACTTTTTCCAGCGAACATTTTACGCCATTCGACGACGTTTTCGACCATTCTAAGTTTTCTAACCAATCACAAAGCATACCACAAAGTCATAGCAACAAGTAGAAGTGACCTCAAACACCAAAACATCAATATGATAGGTTAAAATGGATCAAACATAGCCAAAATCCTATAATTTCCCTTAAGCATGTTAAAGCAAAACTAATGATAGGATTAGTAAAACTTAACCAAACTAACCCAAACTTCTAACAGAGGTCTAAAACAATATTTCGAAATTTATAAATATTTTTCCAGAATTTAATCATGTTTAAATTCGCTAATTAACACTAATTAACCTTAATTAACCATAATTAGTGAGGAACTATGCAAATCACTCACCTTAGCCACAAATGAGACTTAAATCTGAAATAAATCTCTGATTTTGTGTGAATCCCAATGCTAAACAGCAGCTCTAATATTGATTTGGTGTTGATCTCTCTTGATTTAATGTTGCTAAGCCCAATCTTCAAGTAGAAAGTGATTTGGAGGTGGTTTAGAGGTTGGAGGCGATTTTTTGGGTTTCTAAGGCTAAGTAGAGGCTAGAAAACTGAAATGGAATGAAACTCTAACTGTTCAGCCTCCCCATAACCCTAATCCCGAAATGGGTTATGGCCTCATTCATTAATCACCCTATTTGTCCCGGTTAAGCAGTTTTTCACCTTCCAAACCCTATTTCAGCCATATCTCCCAAACGGTAAGTCCGTTTTTCGCACATGACCACTCTACGGAAAGGTAAACCATCAAACGAATCTAATGGAAGTGGTTTCAGGTCAAAATCCCTTTCCAATCAAAAGTTATGGCCGAAACAAGATCAGCTAGGGGCAAAACGATCATTTAAAAATCGGCAAAAGTCATGAACATGGGAAATGGCTCTAATGGTTGTTTCCCAAAGTTACATGACCATATGACTTCATATGGGAAAGAAATAAATATTCTACGATCCTCCGATGCGTAGAATGCGGGTTGTTACATTCTTCCCCCCTTAAGAAATTTCACCCCCGAAATTTCCTAATCAAAACACACACAAGGGTCCCGCATGCCTATTAGTCATAAAACAACAATCAAACATGCAAAACAAGTCTATCCTAGCATGCGGAATAACTAAATTACAAGGTAAATCTTACCCGGCAAAGAGTTCTGGATACGTCTTCCTAATGCTCTCCTCTGTCTCCCAAGTACAGTCATTCTCGTTCTCGCCCCACTGAACCTTGACTAGCTTCACCGCCTTCCTTCGAAGTTGCTTCGTAGCGTGCTCGACAATACGAATCGGCTTGCGGTTCCCAACCGCCTCGGGTTCCACTACGAAGTCCTCTAACTACTCAGGTGAAATAGTCATATCTGGGTCGTGCACGAAATTCCTTAGTTGGGAAACATGAAATACGTTGTGAACTCCCGCCATCTTTTCTGGTAAGTCAACTCTATATGCCAAATTCCCAACTAGTTCAAGAACTGGGAATGGGCCAACAAATCTTGGTGCCAACTTGCCTCTCCTGCCAAATTGTATCATGCTCTTCAATGGAGAAATCTTGACAAACACCAAGTCACCAACGGAGAATTTAAGTCTCTTCTCCTCTTATCAGCATAACTCTTCTGCCTATCCTGGGCAGCCTTCATTCGTTGTTGAATGATCTTAATCTTGTTTGAAGTTTCTCTTACCACATCCGGTCCAAGCATAAACTTCTCACCGGTCTCTATCCAACATGATGGTGAGTTGCACGGCCTTCTGTACAAAGCTTCAAATGGAGCCATACCAATACTGGATTGATAACTATTATTATATGCAAACTCTACTAGATGCAAATGGTCATCCCATGATCCACCAAAATCCAATATGCAAGCTCTCAAGAGATCTTCTAACACTCGATTCACCCTCTCTGTCTGACCATCGGTTTGAGAATGATACGTGGTACTGAGATGTAATTCTGATCCTAACACCTCTTGTAAGCTCTTCCAAAATCCACTAGTAAACAACGGGTCTCGGTCACTCACAATGCCTTTAGGTACTTGGTAGTCCATGAAATCTCACTAACCATTTCATATATAGCTCAGCTAACTTAGCTGCCGTTCTATTCGGCTTGACGGGTATAAATCTTGCACTCTTGGTCAATCGGTCCACAATCACCCGAATGTTATCGTGGCCCGACCTAGTACTTGGTAACCCATTAATGAAATCCATTGAGACTTGTTCCCATTTCCATTCTGGAACATCTAATGGTTGCAACAAACCACTAGGCTTCTTTCGCTCAGCTTTAACTAGCTGGCAATACATGCATTTGGATATAAAATTATGCTTCATGTCTCGATACATCTTGTTACCACCATGGTGTATAGTCAGTTTCGAGTGATGACATTCTCTAAGAACTTCATCTCTCAATCCATTGACATTGGGTATAACTAGTCTTCCATTCTTTCTGAGACATCCATCTCGATCAAGCCCATATTCGTTCATCTCCTCATCGATGTCCATCTCCAATTTGGAGATGATTTTTAATAAGTTAGGGTCGTCCCTCTGACTGGAACCAATCCGCTCAATCCAAGTGGGTCTGATCGTCAAACTTGCTAACATTTCTGGATCCAATTCACACTTTGGTCTGAAATCATACCCAGCGATATACTCCAGTTGCTTCCACTTAAGAAACATAACCCCTAAACTGGCATGTCTTCTACTCAATGCATCAGCTACTGCATTTCCCTTTCCTGGTGTGTATGCGATATCGAAATCCTAGGTAGCCAAGAATCCTAACCATCTTTGTTGTCGGAGATTTAGATCCCTCTGAGAGAAAAGATACTTTAACGACTTATGGTCAGTAAACAACTCCAATCTTTCACCTAAAAGATAATGTCTCCACATCTTCAATGCGAACACGATCGCTACCAATTCCAAATCATGGGTAGGATATCTTTTCTTATGCAGCTTCAGCTGTCGACTAGCATAAGCTACAACCCTACATCCTTGCATCAATACAACACCTAGTCCGGTACCACATGCATCTATGTATACTGTCATCTCTTCATTCCCTTTAGGAATCACTAATACTGGTGCACACGTCAACTTTTCCTTTAGGCGCTTGAATGCATTCACGCACTTTTCGTCCCAGACGAAAGCTTGATTTTTCTTAGTCAACTGAGTCAACGGTGCTGCTATCTTGGAGAAGTCTTGGATAAACTTACGATAATATCTAGCTAATCCCAAGATGTAACACCCCACCTCCGCTAGGGTCACTCACAAAGGGAATGCCCTAGTTTTGGAGGAGTATTATCTAGTAAACAGGCACAGAGATAACACAAGACAGAACATAGATAAAATAGAGTATATAAAGCAGCGGATATAAACTTTAAAACCAAATCTCATTACTGAAAAATAGAGTCAAAACCTCTTACATCAAAATGCCAAGTCATTATTTCATTACATCAAGTTCTAAAGAAGCAAAGTACTTAAAACAACATAAGTAAAATATTATTCCCCAAAAAGTGCATGAGTGCAGCCATAGCATAACTCAAGACCAAACCGTACATGAGGTGTCAGAATGCAAGCAAAGTCCAAGCTAAGAGCTAGAGTTTCCTCCCTGAGAACCTGGGGGGGGGGGGGCAGGGGAAACGAAAGACAAAGAGGCGAAAGAAAACGGGTCAGTCAAAAAGACTGGCAAGCCCTAGTGACTATCAGTATAGAAACTAGTAAAGTTAACAAGACATGAATAAACTGGAATTAAACATAGGAATGATGATAAGTCTGACATGATAACTAAGCTAACAAGATAACTCAAGTCTAACATTGCGTATTCAAGGTTCGCCATACCAACTATACTGGTATACTAATCCCGTGTTAACTATAAATCATGAAATAATCCCTTGGCCCAATATCGTGAAGTGACCCAATTCGGGGTCCAACGGTATGATCTAATCGATCGGCTCCCTACAAGTCTAACTCATCGTGTGTCTGTGTCATACGGCCCTATCACGAATGTAGTCACTTGTGCTAGGTCCACCATAGGGTGTATCAAGCCCTAGGGTGCCAACCACCGACACGAATCAAGAATGCACAGATAATCCTACTGATGCCCAATGCCTGCTATTTCAACTCCGGACTAAGTGCACGACCCTAGTCCGCCTGAACCTACAATGGCGCACCAACTCAGCCGTCGTTCTGGTCGCTTACAATCAGCCCAGCAATCGTGCCTCACCCTGCCTAGTCCCAGGGTACCGTGATACATCTAGTGGGTTACTACTGAAAAGGACCGCGTAACTAGGGTTTCGTTCAGCAGGTTAAGTTGTCATTTAAAATCGAGACTTAACCCTATCTACGTGTCATGTCAAATTGACTAAGTGTGTCGTTCTAATTCAAGACTTAGTCCTACGAATCATGTGTCAGGTTGGTTAAGTGTGTTCAAGCGGTTCATGACTTAACCCTATCAAATCAACATGTCAAATTGGTTAAGTATATTCAAGTGGTCCATGACTTAACCCTATCCAGTGGCATTAATTTACTTAATGTACCCCTAACCTCTCATATTAGACTTGGTTATGGTTACTGGATGTGCCGGGAGGGTCCGGGCAGTTTTACACCATAACCTAGTCTAACCTCGGGTTTCGAGTGCGATATGACCAACTACTCACATTGGGTCCTATTGTTTGCCGTTACTGGATTTATCGGGCGGTTCCGGGCAGATTTATACTGCAAACTCAACCCAACCTCGAGTTGGCCACGTTCAAGTTATCTAAGTGTCATGTCCCAAATTCATATTTTCAAGTATAATTTCATGTCAAGTTCATGTTCCTATCCAAACTCAAGTTATAACGATATTCATGTTTTCAAGTTCATACTAAATTTAGGTTTTCCGAAACTACCCAAATCGCATCCCCAACACTCGTGAATTCGAATCAAGGCAATAGATGTAACTAGGGAATAACATAACGAGGATGGGTATAAAGTGGCAAAGATGATTTCAAGGCAAGCATGGTGTAACTTGAGATATGATCATAACATCACTGGCATATGAAATAGGGTGATAAACCTAGCAATAAATGACATAAGATGATAATCCTAAACTTGTGACCAACAATAGTTTCAACATCACAACATCACAAGCATGTTAAAATAATGATAGGGTTTAGGTTATGACATGAACAGACCCCTAAATCAAGTTCTTATCAGTATTCCACAAAACAAGGTTCAATATGAATGGTACTAGGTTCAAGGTGAATAGATCTAGGGTGAACAAGAGTAGATCTAAAATAATAGATCAAAAAGGGATAGTCATAGATCAAAGATATACAAGAGTAGGTCTCAAGTAGTTATCATGTTTATGTTCAACTTTAATTTACAGATGTCCATATTAAGTTTAGATTTTAGATCTAGGAGTAACTGGGGCTTACAGATCATGGTTTTTGAGAACTAAGAACAAAAATTGTCGTAGGATCGTTGTTGAAGTTTCAAGCTTGAATTGAGTTGCTTAGGTTGATGTTGATTAGCTTCTAGTTTTGATTCTAGCAGAGTAGCGACGCCATTTTTATTTTTATTTAGAACAGAGGCAGAGTAGAAGCAGAATAGAATTGTGTGTAGAGAAGGCTAGGTTTGGGGCTGTTTATATAGGGTTAGGCAGATGAATCTGGATAGAAAACGAGACTAGAAACATCAGAATGCACCCAGGCCCAAAAGTGGGCTCGGGGACCAGGTCGACATCCAAGTCGACCTGGTCGGGGGAGGGGGGGAGGGGGTCGACTGCCCAGTCGACCTGGGTCTGGGTGGGAAATTTCCCGCCCAGTCTGTTCTGCGTTTGAAATTCGAATTTTGAATTCGAATTCGAATTCGAGCTGTTTTGAACTCTGATTATTTCTGAAACTTTGGATGGCCATAACTTGGTCATACAGACTCTGATTTTCGAAAACTCGGACTCGATTTCATGCAGAATTCCGAGATGAACGCAATGGCGCAACCCGTTTCCCTTGGTTCTTATCTTAAAATTTAATTCTGCCTAGATTTATGGTTATAACACGTTATCAAAATACGGGTTGTTACATTCTCCCCTCCTTAAAGGATTTCGTCCCCGAAATCTCTAAGTTAGGAAGAACGTATCCTACCATCCATCATCCATCTACTCAAAACATCATCCACAAGCAAACATTGTCCTTAAGAGATTTCTAATGTTGTATGAACATATGCAGAAAGTGTGTGTATATGTTCCTTATCTAATGCAAATGATCAGGCCTGATTGATCTTTCTAATGCAAAATATGTTTCGTGTCATGAATCCAACATGTATGCAAATAACCCTAGTCACGTAAGCACTATATGTGTGCACAAACATTCATCCATATGCAACATTCATATGATAACACATTCAATTTCATCCATAAATAAGTATAAACACTCATGCATATGCAATATGAAAATGTGTCTGAGCCGATCTAGTGCTTAATGTGTGTTATGCAACCACGAGCAATCACTTGCAACCACTTGCGACCATTCACAAACATCAAGCATAACATGTTTCAAATACATGTTTACATTCATAGGATTCTACCTAAGGTTCTCAAGACAAGATCGAAAGGATATACAAGATAAAACAGAGTATCAGAAGTTAAAGATGTAACCCTAGAAGGTCCTTCTTGCGGGGCTTGCCCTTGCTTCTTAGGGCAGTTCTTGCTGATGTGTCCAGTTTCACCGCATTGAAAACATGCTCCTATCTTCATCTTCTTCTTCCTACAGTCCTGGACTATATGCCCGTCAATACCATAGAAGTTGTATTTTCTTTTCTCACGTGACTTGTCATTCTTGTTGTTGATGTTCTTTCCTCCTTTCTCGGAGTCTACCTTCTTGTCTTGAGACTCATTGGCCTTGACCTGCTTCTTGCCATTCTCGTCTTCTTCATGAAGTAGGGCCATATTCACCAAACTTTCAAAGGTCGCCCCCATGGGTACATGAGTCATGGCCATAGTGTGGAGTGGCTCGCTCAATCCTCGAGCAAAGCGTAGAGCCTTTTTCTCAGCCGTGTTGACTAAGTCCAAACCAAACCGAGCAAGCTAATTAAACTTATTCACGTATTCCCTAACTGACATGTCCCCTTGCTTGAGTGCCAGGAACCTCTCCATCTGAAGACTCTCTTCTGCGATGATAAAAACTTAAGCCCAAACCTCTCTCTAAAGGCTGCCCAAGTCTCAATTGACCTGTGAGCGTTGGTGACTTCCCACCAAAATGCAGGTTCCTCTTTCAACAACCATGCTGCCAACTGAACTTTCCTATGATCCTCCATATCGAAAATAACAAACAAGTCTTCAGTCTCTTTTAGCCAGTTTCGCGCCTCAACGAAGGTTTCAGTTCCAACAAAGTTCTTGCCGCCCATTCCTATAAAGTCCTTGCATATTTTGGCGAAGGCGGTACCCAGAGGAGGAGGAGGAGGAACTGTGGCCACCGGTGGAGGAGGAGGAGGGATATCTGTCGGGCCCGCGCCGTTGGCCCTAGCTTCCAAGTATCTTCGAAACCATCCAGGTATGGGTACTCCCTCAGGAAGGTTAAGATCAGACATGCTGAAAAGCGAAAAGGAAAAAGATTCAAACGAGGAAACAAAGGAAAGTGCTAATGGCTTTTGGGGAATAGCCTTTTCTTAAAAATAAAACTTTTCTTGAAAAATGCTTCTTTATAAACAGGTTTGAAAATAGTTTCAGTAGGTTTATAAAACTTTTTCCTAGTCTGGTAACCTTCTGCTGTGATACCAAATGTAACACCCCCCCCCCCCCCTCCGCTAGGGTCACTCACAAAGGGAATGCCCTAGTTTTGGATGGGTATTATCTAGTAAACAGGCACAGAGATAACACAAGACCGAACATAGATAAAATAGAGTATATAAAGCAGCGGATATAAACTTTAAAACCAAATCTCATTACTGAAAAATAGAGTCAAAATCTCTTACATCAAAATGCCAAGTCATTATTTCATTACATCAAGTTCTAAAGAAGCAAAGTACTTAAAACAACATAAGTAAAATATTATTCCCCAAAAAGTTCATGAGTGCAGCCATAGCATAGCTCAAGACCAAACCGTACATGAGCTGTTAGAAAGAAAGCAAAGTCCAAGCTAAGAGCTAGAGTTTCCTCCCTGAGAACCTGGGGGGGAAACGAAAGACAAAGAGGCGAAAGAAAACGAGTCAGTCAAAAAGACTGGTAAGCCCTAGTGACTATCAGCATAGCAACTAGTAAAGTTAACAAGACATGAATAAACTGGAATTAAACATAGGAATGATGATAAGTCTGACATGATAACTAAGCTAACAAGATAACTCAAGTCTAACATTGCGTATTCAAGGTTCGCCATACCAACTATACTGGTATACTAATCCCGTGTTAACTATAAATCAAGAAATAATCCCTTGGCCCAATATCGTGAAGTGACCCAATTCGGGGTCCAACGGTATGATCTAATCGATCGGCTCCCTACAAGTCTAACTCGTCGTGTGTCTGTGTCATACGGCCCTATCACGAATGTAGTCACCTGTGCTAGGTCCACCATAGGGTGTATCAAGCCCTAGGGTGCCAACCACCGACACGAATCAAGAATGCACAGATAATCCTACTGATGCCCAATGCCTGCTTTTTCAACTCCGGACTAAGTGCACGACCCTAGTCCGCCTGAACCTACAATGGCGCACCAACTCAGCCATCGTTCTGGTCGCTTACAATCAGCCCAACAATCGTGCCCCACCATGCCTAGTCCTACGGTACCGTGATACATCTAGTGGGTCACTGCTGAAAAGGACCGCGTAACTAGGGTTTCATTCAGCAGGTTAAGTTGTCATTTAAAATCGAGACTTAACCCCATCTACTTGTCATGTCAAATTGACTAAGTGTGTCGTTCTGGTTCAAGACTTAGTCCTACGAATCATGTGTCAGGTTGGTTAAGTGTGTTCAAGCGGTTCATGACTTAACCCTATCAAATCAACGTGTCAAATTGGTTAAGTATATTCAAGTGGTCCATGACTTAACCCTATCCAGTGGCATTAATTTACTTAATGCACCTGTAACCTCTCACATTAGACTTGGTTATGGTTACTGGATGTGCCGGGCGAGTCCGGGCAGTTTTACACCATAACCTAGTCTAACCTCGGGTTTCGAGTGCGATATGACCAACTACTCACATTGGGTCCTATTGTTTGCCGTTACTGGATTTGCCGGGCGGTTCCGGGCAGATTTATACTGCAAACTCAACCCAACCTCGAGTTGGCCACGTTCAAGTTATCTAAGTGTCATGTCCCAAATTCATATTTTCAAGTATAATTTCATGTCAAGTTCATGTTCCTATCCAAACTCAAGTTATAACGATATTCATGTTTTCTAGTTCATACTAAATTCAGGTTTTCCTAAACTACCCAAATCGCATCCCCAACGCTCGTGAATTCGAATCAAGGCGGTAGATGTAACTAGGGAATAACATAACAAGGATGGGTATAAAGTGGCAAAGATGATTTCAAGGTAAGCATGGTGTAGCTTGAGATATGATCATAACATCACTGGCATATGAAATAGGGTGATAAACATAGCAATAAATGGCATAAGATGATAATCCTAAACTTGTGACTAGCAATAGTTTCAACATCACAACATCACAGGCATGTTAAAATAATGATAGGGTTTAGGTTATGACATGAACAAGCCCCTAAATCAAGTTCTTATCGGTATTCCACAAAACAAGGTTCAATATGAACGGTACTAGGTTCAAGGTGAATAGATCTAGGGTGAACAAGAGTAGATCTAAAATATTAGATCAAAAACGAATAGTCATAGATCAAAGATATACAAGAGTAGGTCTCAAGTAGTTATCATGTTTATGTTCAACTTCAATTTACACATGTCCATATTAAGTTTAGAGTTTAGATCTAAGAGTAACTGGGGCTTACAGATCGTGGTTTTTGAGAACTAAGAACATAAATTGTCGTAGGATCGTTGTTGAAGTTTCAAGCTTGAATTGAGTTGCTTAGGTTGATGTTGATTAGCTTCTAGTTTTGATTCCAGCAGAGTAGCGACGCCATTTTTATTTTTATTTAGAACAGAGGCAGAGTAGAAGCAGAATAGAATTGTGTGTAGAGAAGGCTAGGTTTGGGGTTGTTTATATATGGTTAGGCGGATGAATCTGGACAGAAAACGAGACTAGAAACATCAGAATGCACCCAGGCCAAAAAGTGGGCTTGGGGACCAGGTCGACATCCAAGTCGACTGCCCAGTCGACCTGGTCGGGGGGAGGGGGTCTACTGCCCAATCGACCTGGGTCTGGGTGGGAAATTTCCCGCCCACTCTGTTCTGCGTTTGAAATTCGAATTTTGAATTCGAATTCGAGCTGTTTTGAACTCTGATTATTTCTGAAACTTTGGAGGGCCATAACTTGGTCATACGGACTCCGATTTTCAAAAACTCGGACTCGATTTCATGCAGAATTCCAAGACGAACGCAATGACTCAACCTGTTTCCCTTGGTTCTTAACTTAAAATTTAATTCTGCCTAGATTTATGGTTATAACACGTTATCAAAATACGGGTTGTTACACAAGAAACTTCTTACGTCTGTTGCATTCTTGGGCGTAGACCAATACTGTACCGTGGCCACTTTTGCAGGATCCACGGCAATACCATTCTCTGAAACAACATGGCCCAAGAATCTCACTTCCCTCCTCCAGAAGTGACACTTAGAAAACTTTGCTTTCAACTGGTGTTTCCTCAACACCTCCATCACTATCCTCCAGTGTTCCTTGTGTTCTTCCTCTGTCCTCGAATAAACAAGTATATCGTCCCTGAACACAAGAACAAACTTATTCAACTGATCTCTGAATACCCTATTCCTAAGATCCACAAAATAAGCTGGTGCCTTGGTCAACCCGAATGGCATGACCAACCACTCATAGAATCCACTCGGCGTCCGAAATGCCGTTTTAGCTATACTCTCAGCTTCCACTCTAAGCTGATGAAAACCTATCACGAGATCCAATTGAGAGAACACTCTCGCGCCACTCAACTGATCAAACAAATCATCTACCCGTGGTAGAGGATACTTATTCTTCCTCGTCACCATATTCAATTCGCGGTATTCCACACACAATCGAAGGGAACCATCTGCATTGGTAGCAAACACAATTGGTGCTCCCCACTCAGAAACACTTCTTCTGATAAATCCCTTCTTCAAAAGATCGCTTACTTGCACCCCGAGCTCTCGCTGCTCCCTTGGTGTCATACGACGAAGTGGCATCACTATAGGTCTGGCATCTTTCACTAAATCAATACGGAACTCAATCTCTCGGTGTGGTGGAAGTCCGTTCACTTCCTCGAAGATGTCCGGATACTGGCCAGCCACTGGCGCATCTGACAACTCATCATGCGGGATGTCGAGGGAATTTAGAAAACTAGCCATTACCCCATCAATAGGTAGACCACCAAACACTACCCTCTGCCCATCATCTGCTCTAACTGTCACCAAAAAGCCCTCACAGTCTACCACCACCCCATATCTATGGAGCCAATTGACTCCCAAAATAATGCCAAACCCAGTAAAGCCCAAAATAAATCAATCACAAACAAACATGCATCCATGACTCGATAAGACCACATTACGACAAATCATACAAAGGCTAGTCGAACCACCAATCGGGTTCGTCACTGCTAAGGGTCTATCGACTATCTCAGGTTCCAGTCCCAACCTATCTACCTGGTCACTAGATATGAAGGAACGGGAAGCTCCGTTATCAAACAATACTCAAACAGGAACATCATAAACAGAAAGCATACCTTGAATGACGATATTCTTTCCTTTCTCCGCCGCAGTTGGGGCATTCGACGAAGAAGGAACAACATTGATAGCATATGCTTTCACAATCTGCTTTTCTTTAGGGGGTTGGGGACACTTATCCTTGTGATGTCCCACTTGGCCACAGCTGAAGCACTTCCTATCCGCTGGCTTGACCCGACATTCTTTGGCATAGTGTCCCTTCTTACCACAGCTGAAGCACTCAACATCTTTCTTACTCTTTTTCTTTTGGCCATCCTTGGTCTGATTCTTCTTTCTCTTATTTTGAGAACCATCCTTGCCTCCACCGCTTGCGTGCGACTTTGGCTCCTCTACAGATGTAACCTCAGTCTTCGACTTAGGGTATAGACTCTCTGATCTCAAAGTTTTCCCCACAATCGATTCAAATGTCTCATTGATGTGGTTAATAAGCCTTTCCCCCTAGTACTGATCCAAGCCTGTTATGAACTTCTCATTCTTCTTCTTGGGAGTGTCAATGAGGGATAATCCATACTTTGATAAAGTATCGAACTCAGCAGTGTACTCCGAGACTACCCTACCATTCTGCTTAAGCCCCAGAAATTTCCTAAACAACTCTGACTTCTTGGCAGCTAGGATGAACTTATCACTAAATCGGGCCTTAATCTGATCCCATGTAACTTGATCCACTTGAGTAGCTGTCTTAATAGCATTCCACCAATTCATTGCCCGTCCATGCAACTGATGGGATGCTAACTTTCTCTTCATTGCATCCTCGATACCCAAGTCTTCGAAGATACGCTCACAGCTATCCAACAAATCCTGAACTTCTATAGCCGATTTCGTTCCGTGGAACGGCTTTCCACCAAGACTAGTGTAATCCTTGCAAAGCTTGGCGAAATCAGCTCTAGGCGCCTGCACCGCTGCACCACCACCACCATTAGCAGCATTGGGAACTGCCCTATGAACGTCCCTAAGCATCTCTCTCATGATATCAGTGAACATAGTCCTCATGTCAGGAGCATTCTCATTATTGGCTCCTCTACCAGCACCCCTCGTATATCGGCTCATCGTTCAATCTGTAAAGAGAAATGATTAACCATCCTTTTTGTGGTGTCAGTGCAATGCGACTTCATCCTTAGCTATACTAATAGTATATATATAGCTTTTGAAAACCAAAATAATCACAAATACGCGCTCTCATATACGTATTATCTCTCCTGTCTTTCCCTAGGTTAACTACACAACCTAGAGCACTGATACCAAGTGTGACGGCCCGCCTCGCACCAGCTGACATTTCCAATGAAAGTGCATTGTGCCGATGTCCAACCAGCACGTGACAGTCGCCAAAGAAAGGAAAGGTAAGGAATTTGAACTAACAAGGAACCTTTAAAATGTCTCACGGCGCATGAAATAAAATATAATAATAACATACTTAACATAAAACAGGCGAGACAGTGCATAAGCTGAAAAATAAACCATAATCATCATAGCAGCGGAAATCCAAAATACAGCTTATGATCCATAACCATTATCACAACTTCAAAATACTGTCTCTAAAGTAAAAGAAAGGAGAGGTACACTACTAAATCCCAAAGCAGTGACCATCAAAAATACAGGGAGAATAAATGTGACGGCCCGCCCCGCAGCAATCGACATTTACTCCAAAAGTGCGCTGTACACATGTCCAGTTAGCACGGGACGGTCGTCAGGAGGAAAGGAAAGAAGGAAATGAACTAACAAGGAACCTGTAGAATGTCTCACAGCGCATGGAACAAAATATAATAACAACATACTTGACAAAAAACAGGTGAGACAGTGCATAAGCTGAAAACAAACTAACATAGCAGCGGAAAATCCAAGTACAGCTTATGATCCAAAGCCAACATTATTACAACTTTTCAAACTGTCTCAAAAAGCAAAAGCAAGATAAGGGAGGTACACTACTAATGCCCAAGTAGCGACCAACAACGACACAGGGAGAATATCTATATATATATCATATGTGGAAGCCTCCTGCTTACCTCCGGATCAGCTACTCGCACATCACCAGCTAACCTGTCTCTAGTCTGCTCGTGTGAGCACCCAGAGTCATAAGAGGAGACATAAAACTCTGGGTCAGACAAAAGTCTGGTATGAGCGATAAGCATCTAAACAGAACAATAACAGGTATACTAAACCATACCTGAACCTGGACCTGCAACCAAAGAGTTAGCACTACATACTGTACAACACTCTAAGGTACAATTTCAAAAGGTGTAAGGATAACGGGGGTGGGGGTGTGCATGTCATAGTGATGGAAAACAATCAAGCATAGCAACCATCCTCACATCTCTCACTCAGTGCGTAAAGCATACAATATCCACCACTTCGATCACCCAATATACTTTGCTATGATCACTTTGCCCCCACGAAGACATAAATGGCTTCACTGCACTGATACATAGCCACTAATCCTTCGCTATGTCCACATGCCCCCATGGAGTTATTCACCCCATCTGCGCTGGCTCATAGCCATACCAATCCTTTACTATGTCCACTTTGCCCCATGGGGTTGTTCACCCCATCTGCTCTGGCTCATAGTCTTACTACGATCACTTTGCCCCTCGACTCATAGTGACTCTACTGCACTGATAACGTAGTCCTGTCTTTCATGGCGAATCGAAGTTATGAATGTTGACAACTCCTTAGCACACGTCCCGCAGCAAAGCCCAATCATGAAGTGAACTCATTGGTTCCCAACTGGATCCTGAGCTCTAACTTCCAACTTGGACTACCTTTGCATCTCGGGTTTTTGGTCAATACTGGATCGGTTTGGATTCCTCTTTGCCATTGGTTCGGTTCTGTCATAGGTATGCATCTCGGTTCGGTTCGGGTCCTTCACGTCGTATTGGTTCGGTTCGGGTTCCCTTTTGCTGCATTAGTTTGCTTAATCGGTCCAGTTCGGGTCCTTCACGTCATATTGGTTCGGTTCGGGTCCTCCACTCTCTTAGCTCCTGGCTTGGCCTTCTGGTCCGATCTGATCCCCTTCCTTATTCCCATCCACTCCAATCTGATCCCCCCTTCCTTAGCCCAATCCGATCCCCCTTCCTATTCCTATCCGCTCCGATCCGATCCTAGTTCAAACTTTGTGGCCTTCCTTTTTGCCATACTTTCTGTTGTGCTAAGCTACGGTTCAGTTATGTGATCCTTAGCCCGGTCCGAGCCCATCCACCCGATCCGATCCGAAAGCCTGCACTGTTTTTCTGCAACTTTTTCCAGCGAACATTTTACGCCATTCGACGACGTTTTCGACCATTCTAAGTATTCTAATCAATCAAAAAGCATACCACAAAGTCATAGCAACACGTAGAAGTGACCTCAAACACCAAAACATCAATATGATAGGTTAAAATGGATCAAACATAGCCAAAATCCTATAATTTCCCTTAAGCATGTTAAAGCAAAACTAATGATAGGATTAGTAAAACTTAACCAAACTAACCCAAACTTCTAACAGAAGTCTAAAACAATATTTTGAAATTTATAAATATTTTTCCAGAATTTAATCATGTTTAAATTCGCTGATTAACACTGATTACCCTTAATTAACCATAATTAATGAGGAACTATGCAAATCACTCACCTTAGCCACAAATGAGATTTAAATCTGAAATAAATCTCTGATTTGGTGCGAATCCCAATGCTAAACAGTAGCTCTAATGTTGATTTGGTGTTGATCTCTCTTGATTTGATGTTGCTAAGCCCAATCTTCAAGTAGAAAGTGATCTGGAGGTGATTTAGAGGTTGGAGGCCATTTTTAGGGTTCCTAAGGGGTAAGTGGAGGCTAGAAAACTGAAATGGAATGAAACTCTAACTGTTTTCAGCCTCCCCATAACCCTAATCCCGAAATGGGTTATGGGCTCATTCATTAATCACCCTATTTGGCCCGGTTAAGCAGTTTTTCACCTTCCAAACATTATTTCAGCCATATCTCCCAAACGGTAAGTCCATTTTTCGCATGTGACCACTCTACGGAAAGGTAAACCATCAAACGAATCTAGTGGAAGTAGTTTCAGGTCAAAATCCCTTACCAATCAAAAGTTATGACCGAAACAAGATCAGCTAGGGGCAAAACGGTCATTTAAAAATAGGCAAAAATCATGAACATGGGAAATGGCTCTAATGGTTGTTTCCCAAAGTTACATGACCATACGACTTCATATGGGAAAGAAATAAATATTCTACGATCCTCCGATGCATAGAATGCGGGTTGTTACAAATATTTTGGATGTTGGATGTAAACAATGAGGTGATGGTCGATGAAAGCAAGGAGTTAACTAATCGAGGTATGGTTCTGATGAGTGTCAAGATAGAGTTTTAAGGTTTGGATTTTATGTTTCCACTTTATAATTGCCTAAAATATTGAATGTTGAGTTTCAGATCTAGATTTAAGGATTTTGTCATAGTTGGCAATAATTGAAGTTGCATTGCTCACTCTGTGCTGAGATGACATTCGCAATGGGTTTGGGACGTGCGCTCAATGTAGTTCATGCTTTACTGACAGATGACTGCTATTGTTGTTTGAAATCATAATCTAGAATTGTTGTCGTCAAGGTATAGTTGATGATGTGTCATTTAATTTTGTAGAGGTGAGTTAGAAATGTTTTTTTCCGATGGTTGTTTCATGATAAATTAAATCTAGCTTTTCTGTTTGGGTATTAGGAAAATCCTCTTGAGAATAGTTAAACACATCTCTCCCACTTTTTATTAAGAGAGTATATCTTAATTGTTAGCCATGCAAACTCATACGGTTCTCTCTCCATCATTGAATAATTTGTCTGCATGCATGGCCCCCTCCACTTTATTACCAGACACATTCTCTCTACTTATTTTTCTATGCTTTTATATGGGAGGTGTTCCCGTGTGCCCGACAAATCACCACCACACATCAACCACGCATATTATTAATAATCTAATGAACGGGTCCTACAATCCACTCAAAACCATTAGATTTTGCGCAAATCAATGGATAAGATTGATCCAGCACATGGGAACACAGGAGTTGGGTACAGATGAATTCATCCCCTTTTATATCGTGCTGCATGTATTTTTCATTCCCACCATGCATTCATATCACAACTTAATTACTGGAAACATCTCAACATATTCTTTTACTTCTTTAGTGATCCAGGACTAATTAATTTTTAATTGTAAACCCAAAAGCCATGCATGTAACACTATTGAATTAGCTTCTTCTACACAGAAGTTTTAATACTTATATTGTAATGACCCAGCGGTTTTCGGCCCCGAAAATCGACATAAATGCTTTTACTATATCTCATGCTGACATCTCAAACACCGAGAACGCTGGAATGTTTATGGAAAGAAGTTATAGGGTGAGATAAGAAAGAAAGAAATATTAGAATAGAAGAAGAAGAAGAATTGACATAACACAGAGTCTCACATCGCAGCGGAACAAAATAAAATATAGAAATAAATCTTTACTGAGAGCTTTAAATAAAACTTACAATATCAGAATACATGAACACACCTGGACAGTTATAATAACCTACCCTTATATACAACACAGCGGAATAATGTCATACGTCTGAACTTTTCCAGCCCATCTCTTTACAGCATTCGATAGCCTGAACCTGTACACTCCGGGCTAACCCGAACATTTACAAAACACCGGGTCAGTCTGGTGAACCAGAGTGAGATAAACTCGCATAGTATTAAGGGTAAATCATCCAATCATGATTTTTGGGTTCAAAATCTTTTCAAAAGAAAAGAGTAATCGTAAGACCGAATCCACACATAAACACGGACGGTTTTTACCTTACGATAATCCAAACAGTTTGAAACCAATATCCTTTCTGATATTATAATAATTTCTAAATACAAGTAAATAACAATCTAGTGGAACGCTTGCATCTCACGCTCCACATATATAGTATACAATCAAAACCACAGGCACTTATTGAAGATTGGATTCCAACTATGACAAGGTAGGGGACCACCTGCCGATCGTGTATCTCTAGAGATGAATACACTGGGTTCAACAAGAACGTCTTGCAACCCGGCCCACACATGACCGACCACTCATTTCACTTGAATGTATCGAATGAATATCACCGACGGTTGAGATCAGCAACCGCCTCCCGAAATAGGGACAGCATTGATAGATTAAAGAAGCAAATGGAATTTTTTTAGATAGGTGATTATACACCCTAATGGGAGCGACCCACATAGTCATGCTGCCTGCCCGATTTTTGTCATCTACCGGTTGTGAGGCTTGAGGTCAGAATTTCTTTTACAGCACCGGGTCACCATTCACTTTGAATGCCACATCACCAGATCCGCCAGATATCACTAATTGACATCCACAAAAATACTCTAGTAGTTCATAGAACCGTCGTCCTCCGTACAACCATGGTACGTTTGAAGAAATCAACGTACGTAATTCCTTTGGAAATACTTTGTCGGACATTCGTCCATACAAGTCATCCAGGAACAGGATGAACCGAAGGCACCCTCCTACTACATCCTAGGAATCACCCTATAGACCAGTAGCGAGAAGTCCTTGCAACCCGTAGATTTCAATAACGACAGAATCACTGTTGAAATATATCCGGCTACTAAACCGGAGAAATTCAAATCAGTAGTTCTTCCGCTCATGAAGATCAACGGCCTACCATTGCTCTATCTTCAATATCTTTCTTTCACGTATACGCTGGTCAGAATGGTTTTCGAATATAAATTTGATCCCGGTCTTTCCGTACCAACGATCGTATGGGTCAGGTTTGATAGTCGGTGATTTAACTATCAAATACATAATTGTGTGAATAACATGAGTTTACCAGTTCAGTACCAACACTACATGGCCCCTTTTAAATAAAACGATTAAAGATTGTTAATCTTAAACTCTTAAATATTTCACTATTCAAATATAACTTATTTGATATAGTATTTCAATTTCAAACTATCACGCTTTCATATTTAAGAGAATATTCAATAATCCTATTCAATTCTTTATTCTACCGTTGTTTCCAACCCATTTACTATTTTATTTCTTATTAATCATCTTGGAAAAACGACTCATCTCATTTCGAGTAAAACAATGCTGTGAAATTTCCTTTATTTTATCACTTGAATATAATAACCATCTATTATACTTTTAGTATAACTCATTTGGAAAACTTAACGTTTCAATTTCCTTTTATCTTGAAAAAACCAATTTAACTTCCCACCATTTCATTTTCGTTTATTTCACTTGGGACATTTATATATATATATACATACATACATATATATATATATATATATATATATAAATCCTTCCACTTCCGGTACTTGGGAAAAACCTCATTATATATTCTCGAACCCTTTTTATTGACATTCCATTATTATTTCTCATATGGAAATAATTATATATTTTTATCCACCTTCCCATTACAAACTAATTTCACCCTCAGATAATTCCGAAGTCGTTCAAGTTGGGGTATTTATTTACCTCTCAGACCTTGACCAACCACGTTCCTAACTTTAGGTAGGCATTAGTTGTAATTCAAAACCCGATATTTATTCTAATTCCAACCACGCTTCATTTCCTTTTTATAACATTGTTTATAAATCATGGTTTAATATAACCCTTTCATTATCAATTCCCTTTTTACTTAATTCAAATGTTTCCTTCTTCCCTTTGGTGATAAAGACTTGGGTTTTATACAAACCCGTTCATGAATTCCTTTCACAACGCAATCATATTTCATTTCAACTTCGATTAGCTTTCAGAAATGATCTCATTTAAGTAAAAATTAAAATAAATTAATCATTCACTTCACCATTAACTAATGTATAATTAATTAACTTATTTATTTGGTGAATAAATAATAAATCTCTTTTTAATGCTTATTAAAATTAAACCATTATTCGTTAACCCATCTCGTTGAATCAATTCAAACAATTGGTCTAAAAGTCAACGTAGTCAAATAATTGACTTTGCCAATCCAAGATACGATTACCTCATTAACCCATTCCAAATGATCCTTTATTTAAATTAATTAATTTAAATAAGTTTCTTTTTCCTTTATCTCTCAAATCGATTATTTGAATCTATCACATTAAGTTAATCTTTGCTTATTCACTTATAACTCCAATACATATCAGAAATTTCCTTTATAAATTTATTTGAAATCAATTATAAATTCAATAAATAAATAATAAATATTTATTTCCTTTTCAAATCTTAATTCAAATAATAGATTTAAAAATCTATTTTCAGTTATAAAATAAATTTTATAACTTCATCTCGTCGATTTACCTGACGGTCGATCGATATTTATAAACGGTTAATTCATAGGCCATGTACTGCCAATCACTCAACCAATAATACCCATTGGTTTAAACCAAACAAATGGTGAGTTTTAG
The DNA here is from genome assembly GCA_030737875.1 of Allium sativum. NCBI lineage: Eukaryota > Viridiplantae > Streptophyta > Magnoliopsida > Asparagales > Amaryllidaceae > Allium > Allium sativum. The sequence goes on along the minus strand of CM060920.1, from coordinate 747,514,136 downwards.
GTCAATATTCAACCATCAAATCAAAACAATTCAATAATGGTCTCATAACAGTTGATAATGACAATTCAATATCAACCACAACGATCAATCAAAACAATTCCTTTATTAAAACACGATTCATTTTATAAACGTGACCAATAAGGTAACTTACCTCAATTGGAACCAATCGTTAAAAATACGATTTGGATTTCACTGAAATTAAACGACGTTTAATTTCGTCAGTTCAAACAGTATGTGAATATATCATCAACCAGTCAATCATAAGCAACCATATCACACAAAAATAAAAACCCAACATATACAATATAAGCGGGAATTACTGAGTAAGTTTAACTCACCTTTAAATTTTGTTTTCGTCAATAAAATGGTTTGTTTTAGTCAAATGAAACAGACGTTAAATCTGACTAAAATCCCAAGCTGCTTTTGTTCTTGACCAACCCAACTCCGTGCTGAAACGCTCGTTGATATGGTCCTGACATTTTTCGTTTTATCGAATTCTGAAATCGTGAGCGTTCAAAATTAATATTTAAAGTTTTATAAACCACTCAAAACTAAGTAAGCTTTTAAATGAAAACAGTTGGGCCTTACTTTATTGATCCAGCCCATCACGCATTAGTTCAAGCCCGCACCCTTTTCACCACTTAATCACCGAAACCCTCAAACCATTCGATCCATTTCTCTGCCGCCACCAAAAATTTCAGAGAAAGAAAAATGGAAACCCTCCCATGCCGATCCTTGCTTTGTCTGTCTCGCACCCCTCTCCTACAGTACTCCATTCCTACCACCTTGCATCGGCCTCATCTTCAATTTTTCTGTCACTCACGAAGGACCAGAACGAGACCGAAGCTTCAAGGTGAAGACTGATCGAATCCTTGTCCTTTAATTCGATCCAACCCATCGCCAATCAGATAAGTATTTTGTGATTTAATTTCTGTTTTGTTTTGATTTTTCTTTCGGTTGAATTCGTTTTTCTCTACTGGTTTGATCGATCTGAAATGCTATGCGTGACTATATATAGCTGTGGTTGGTTCAGATAAGATCGATATCAAAAATCAATTGTAAAATCATAGATTTAGGTTTTGAGCTGTACCTAGTTCTTTTTATTAGGCGTTTACTTTTTGTTTCAGCTATGCTTTGAGATCGACTTTGGTACGATGATGGAAATGTTGATGGGTGTATGATGTTTACAGGACAATGGTGCAGATCTGTGTTAGATTTTCCCATATGCAATCCTGATCAAATATACAAACCGAACTGTTCCTATGTATTGTCTGTTCAGATCTGAAACTGTACATCATGTATCTATATTGTATGGCAGACAGTTCTCGTATAGATTTGTACATAAGATTTAAACTGTATAAAATCTTTAGTTGTTAAGTTGATCTATGCAAATATTTGGTTCTCTGTCCCTTCTTATTTTATATTTGCATTGGAAATTTTAGCTATATATATATATATATATATATATATATATTCTTAGCTGTTCATTGTCAATACATGTACATAGATTTAGTTGTAGATTCTTAGGTGTTGTCTCTTTTCATGTCAGCTGTATTATCAAACTATGGTACTGCATGATGGACTGCGGTGATTCGATGGAGATGGTGATGGTTGCGCGATGATTTAACAGTGAAGTCTGGAGCTTTGCGTCAGATTTTCCTGCACCAACTATGTTCAGATATACGCATGGTTCCTGCTGTGCCTATGAAGATTGGGTGAAGCTATACATCTTTTTGGTATTATCAGAACGTATTTTATATCTCTCTTGTTTGAATTGTCTTGTCCAAATTATCTGAGTACATTAAGCTATTTCATCATTTTGTTATTTTTTTCTTTTAGAATCGAATTGAAACATGTATAGGTATGGCAAAATGATTTGTACTGATTTGTTCTTTTACTGTTTCAATTGCCTGTAAATTGACGGTGTGAATTTATGTATTGCTTTCCTTTTTATTGTTCATTGCCTGTATGAGTTGATGCATAACTATATCAATATCTTTTACTTGTTTGATTTTCTTGTAAATTGCGTTCTACTGTTTTGTTCAATTTGCTACTGGTCCTACTGTTTCCACAGTAAGGAGCAAGACAGGCTCGCTATACTTGCATGTACAACTTTTCACTTGAACAAAATACAAATTAAAAAGTGGTATTTATAACATTAAAAGAAAAGAGAAATGAATACATGTTACTTGTTGAAACTGGTTATACTTGCAAGCATGCTATACATTGGGTCTAAATCTGATTAATGTCGTTCTCACTTGAATAAATTAAGTATGCTATACTTGTATAACATGTATTGTTTTCTTTTAAATTGCTGATACAATACAAATTAAATCTCAAAACAGTTTAATTGAATAAAAATAAACGTTATTATCAAATATATTCAAAACGAAAACTTCGAATAAGACTAAGATGGATTAAAAACTCGATATCCAGAAATTTGGTTTGACGATATCGAAAAAAATATAAATCCTTATTTAATTTATTAAATAAACGTCATTGTTTATAAATGATTTCCATAGCGACTATTTCAAAATTTTAACTGGACATAACTAACAAATTATAACACGAAATCTCGATTTTTCTCTTTCATATGAAAAATATAATCAAATCGATTCAAACATTTCTGGTTTCACAGAATTTCGACTTAAAACGAATTCTGTATACTCAGTTGAAGTTCAGAACGAAATTTACGAACTACCGCGCCATTTCTAGTTCGTTTATAATATAATTAGAAATTAAACGTTCTGACTTCATTTTAATAACGAATATATTTATATAATTCAATATAAACAATATTTAAACCACTTTAAATCGCTCGTTCACATTATACCACAAAATCAACAGTTTTCCCAATACTCCGAAAATAAAATATTAATATAATTTAAATATTCAAATTAAAAATGGTCAAATCCCATCATTTAGATTCAAATCAATATAAAATATTTCAAATAAATAGTCAGAAAAATAAGGGACGTTACATTCTTCCCCCCTTAAAATAATTTCGTCCTCGAAATTGCTAAGGTAAGAAAAATGTTGTAAAGCCCATTAACTTTAAAAATATATTTTATTTCAAAGCAAAACCAATCTATTATGGTAAAACAAACTTTTCAAAAATATCGAAAATATTTAAATTCTCGAAAAATTCAGCAGACTCTTCCCTGCATGGAGGGACTTCTGCGATATTACAGAAACAAATAATATCGACCCACACGACTGGAAAAACAAAAACCAAAATTTATATTTTCGCGTAGGCGTACCTTTTTCGAGCGTTGTTGAGTCTACTACTCAATTTACGTGCAATCTACGCAATCAAACTCAATCCTCATAATCATCTGGCACTTGTACTTAACTCGGTCCATCATGAAATATTTAAATAACACTTCTTTTATTATTCCGGGTTTCAGTTTATCTATCAATCCCTGGATGAATTATATTCAGCCAAGCAGATAAAAATCAATCAACACCCAAAGCACAACAAACTCAATCAAGTCAACTAAATTCACATTTAATATTACTATTTAATTTAATTCAATATTTTTAAACACCAACCGCTTTATATTCGATTGATTTCTATTTAATTATTATTCATTAAATTTCCAAAAATCAACTATATTTAATTACAACATTATTTCTTGATTTAATTCCAATATAATTATTAATGTTTTAATTCGATTTCACTTAACCCAGTTAAGTTCCAATTCAAAATTTTAACCAAATTTTGAATTCCATTTAAACCAGTCAACACACCATATCTAAATAATTTGAGAAAATTGTTTCTTTTCTATACAAAAATAAATTTCGGGTAAAATTATTTCATTTAACCCCTTTACAAAACAATATTGTGTTCCTTTATCAGTTCAACGTTTTCAACACTTGAACCGTCCCACAACACAATACAAAACATTTGTATATAAAATTTACAAATACGCTCTCATATATATACACTCAATCTAGGGTGTTACTAGCCCATCTCTATCGAGTTACGCCACAGAGCCAAGGTTATTACTAAACCAACAGCTCTGGTACCACTGTAACGACCCAGCGTATTTCGTCCCCGAAAATCAACATAAATATCTTTACTGTATCTCATGCCAACCTTTCAAACACCTAGAACACTGGAACGTTTATGGAAAAAAGTTAGAGGGTGAGATAAGAAAGAAAGAAATATTAGAATAGAAGAAGAAGAAGAATCGACATAACACAGTGTCTCACATAGTAGAGGAACAAAATATAATATAGAAATAAATCTTTAGTGAGAGCTTTAAATAAAACTTACAATATCAGAGTACATGAACACATCTGGACAGTTATAAAAACCTGCCCTTATATACAACACAGCAGGATAATGTCATACGTCTGAACTTTTCCAGCCCATCTCTTTACAACATTCGATAGCCTGAACCTGTACACTCCGGGCTAACCTGAACATTTACAAAACACTGGGTCAGTCTGGTGAACCAGAGTGAGATAAACTCGCACAGTATTAAGGGTAAATCATCCAATCATGATTTTTGGGTTCGAAATCTTTTCAAAAGAAAAGAGTAATGTAAGACCGAATCCACACATAAACACGGACGGTTTTTACCTTACGATAACCCAAACAGTTTGAAACCAATATCCTTTCTGATATTATAATAATGTCTAAATACAAGTAAATAACAATCTAGTGGAACGCTTGCATCTCACGCTCTACATATATAGTATACAATCAAAACCGCAGGCACTTATTGGAGATTGAATTCCAACTATGACAAGGTAGGGGACCACATGCTGATCGTGTATTTCTAGAGACGAATACACTGGGTTCAACAAGAACGTCTTGCAACCCGACCCAACATGACCGACCACTCATTTCACTTGAGTGTATCGAATGTATATCACCGATGGTTGGGATCAGCAACCGCCTCCCGAAATAGGGACAGCATTGATAGATTAAAGAAGAAAATGGAATTTCTCTAGATAGGTGATTATACACCCTAATGGGAGCGACCCATATAGTCATGCTGCCTGCCCGATTTTTGTCATCTACGGTTGTAAGGCTTGAGATCGGAATTTCTTTTACAGCACCGGGTTACCATTCACTTTGAATACCACCGTCAGATCCGCCAAATATCACTAATTGACGTCCACAAAAATACTCTAATAGTTCAGAGAACCGTCGTCCTCCGTACAACCATGGTACGTTTGAAGAAATCAATGTACGTAATTCCTTTGGAAATACTTTGTCAGACATTCGTCCATACAAGTCATCCAGGAACAGGATGAACTGAAGACACCCTCCTAATGCATCCTAGGAATCACCCTATAGGCCAGTAGCGAGAAGTCCTTGCAACTCGTAGATTTCAATCACGACAGAATCACTGTCGAAATATCTTCGGCCGCTAAACCTGAGAAATTCAAATCAGTAGTTCTTCCTCTAATGAAGATCAACGCTCTTCCATTGCTCCATCTTCAATATCTTTCTTTCACGTATACGCTTGTCGGAAAGGTTTTCGAATATAAATTCATTCCCGGTCTTTCCGTACCAACGATCGTATGGGTCAGGTTTGATAGTCGGTGATTTAACTATCAAATAGATAATTTTGTGAATAACATGAGTTTACCAGTTCCGTATCACCACTACATGGCCCCTTTTAAATAAAACGATTAACGATTGTTAATCTTAAACTCTTAAATATTTCACTATTCAAATATAACTTATTTGATATAGGATTTCAATTTCAAACTATCACGCTTTCATATTTAAGAAAATATTCAATAATCCTATTCAATTCTTTATTCTACCGTCGTTTCCAACCCATTTACTATTTTATTTCTTATTAATCATCTTAGAAAAACAACTCATCTCATTTCGAGTAAAACAATGCTATGAAATTTCCTTTATTTTACCACTTGAATATAATAACCATGTATTATACTTTTAGTATAACTCATTCACAAAACTTAACGTTTCAATTTCCTTTTATCTTGAATACACCAATTTAACTTCCCACCATTTCCTTTTCGTTTATTTCACTTGGGACATATATATATATATATATATATATATATATATTTACATACATGTATAAATCCTTCCACTTCCAGTACATGGGAAAAAACCCATTATATATTCTCGAACCCTTTTTATTGACATTCCACTATTATTTCTCCTATGGAAATAATTATATATTTTTATCCACCTTCCCATTACAAACTAATATCACCCTCAGATAATTCCGAAGTCGTTCAAGTTGGGGTATTTATTTACCTCTCAGACCTTGACCAACGACGTTCCTAACTTTAGGTAGACAACAGTTGTAATTCGAAACCCGATATTTATTCTAATTCCAACCACACTTCATTTCCTTTTTATAACTTTGTTTATAAATCATGGTTTAATATAACCCTTTCATTAACAATTCCCTTTTTACTTAATTCAAATGTTAAGCCAACGTTATTTTATGCCATCACGCTTGCTTAAATTTCCTTCTCCCTTTGGTGATAAAGACTTGGGTTTTATACAAACCCGTTCACGAATTCCTTTCACAACACAATCATATTTCATTTCAACTTCGATTAGCTTTCAGAAATGATCTCATTTAAGTAGAAATTAAATTAAGTTAATCATTCACTTCACCATTAACTAATGTATAATTAGTTAACTTATTTATTTGCTGAATAAATAATAAATCTCTTTTTAAAACTTATTAAAATTAAACCATTATTCGTTAACCCATCTCGTTGGATCAATTCAAACAATTGGTCTAAAAGTCAACTTAGTCAAATAATTGACTTTACCAATCCAAGATACGATTACCTCATTAACCTGTTCCAAATGATCCTTTATTTAAATTAATTAATTTAAATAAATTTCTTTTTCCTTTATCTCTCAAATCGATTATTCGATTCTATCACATTAAGTTAATCTTTGCTTATTCACTTATAACTCCAATACATATCAGAAATTTCCTTTATAAATTTATTTGAAATCAATTATAAATTCAATAAATAAATAATAAATATTTATTTCCTTTTCAAATCTTAATTCAAATAATAGATTTAAAAATCTATTTTCAGTTATAAAATAAATTTTATAACTTCATCTCGTCGATTTACCTGACAATAGATCGATATTTATAACGGTTAATTCATAGGCCATGTACTGCCAATCACTCAACCAATAATACCCATTGGTTTAAACCAAACAAATGGTGAGTTTTAGGTCAATATTCAACCATCAAATCAAAACAATTCAATAATGATCTCATAACAGTCGATAATGACAATTCAATATCAACCACAACGATCAGTCAAAACAATTCCTTTATTAAAACACGTTTCATTTTATAAACGTGACCAATAAGGTAACTTACCTCAATTGGAACCAATCGTTAAAAATACAATTTGGCTTTCACTGAAATTAAACGACGTTTAATTTCGTCAGTTCAAATAATATGTGAATATATCATCAACCAGTCAATCATAAGCAACCATATCACACAAAAAATAAAAACCCAACTTATACAATATAAGCGAGAATTACTGAGTGAGTTTAACTCACCTTTGAATTTTGTTTTCGTCGATAAAATGGTTTGTTTCAGTCAAATGAAACAGACGTTAAATATGACTAAAATCCCAAGCTGCTTCTGTTCTTGACCAACCCAACTTCGTGCTGAAACGCTCGTTGATATGGTCCCGACATTTTTTGTTTTATCGAATTCTGAAATCGTGAGTGTTCGAAATTAATATTTAAAGTTTTATAAACCACTCAAAACTAAGTAAGCTTTTAAATGAAAATAATTGGGCCTTACTTTATTGATCCAGCCCATCACGCATTAGTTCAAGCGCGCACCCTTTTCACCACTTAATCACCGAAACCCTCAAACCATTCGATCCATTTCTCTGTCGCCACCAAAAATTTCAGAGAAAGAAAAATGGAAACCCTCCCATGCCGATCCTTGATTCGTCTGTCTCGCACCCCTCTCCTACAGTACTCCGTTCCTACCACCTTGCATCGGCCTCATCTTCAATTTTTCTGTCACTCACGAAGGACCAGAACGAGACCGAAGCTTCAAGGTGAAGACTGACCGAATCCTTGTCCTTTAATTCGATCCAACCCATCGCCAATCAGATAAGTATTTTGTGATTTAATTTCTGTTTTGTTTTGATTTTTCTTTGGATTGAATTCGTTTTTCTCTACTGGTTTGATCGATCTGAAATGCTATGCGTGACTATATATAGCTGTGGTTGGTTCAGATAAGATCGATGTCAAAAATCAATTGTAAAATCATAAATTTAGGTTTTGAGCTGTACCTAGTTCTTTTTATTAGGCGTTTACTTTTTGTTTCAGCTATGCTGTGAAATCGACTTTGGTACGATGATGGAAATGTTGGTGGGTGTATGATGTTTACAGGACAATGGTGCAGATCTGTGTTAGATTTTCCCATATGCAATCCTGATCAAATATACAAACTGAACTGTTCCTATGTATTGTTTGTTCAGATCTGAAACTGTACATCATGTATCTATATTGTATGGCAGACAGTTCTCGTATACATTTGTACATAAGATTTAAACTGTATAAAATCTTTAGTTGTTAAGTTGATCTATGCAAAGATTTGGTTTTCTGTCCCTTCTTATTTTATATTTGCATTGGAAATTTCAGCTATATATATATATATATATATATATTCTTAACTGTTCATTGTCAATACATATACATAGATTTAGTTGTAGATTCTTAGGTGTTGTCTCTTTTCATGTCAGCTGTTTTATCAAACTATGGTACTGCATGATGGACTGCGGTGATTCGATGGAGATGGTGATGGTTGCGCGATGATTTAGCCGTGAAGTCTGGAGCTTTGCGTCGAATTTTCCTACACCAACTATGTTCAGATATACGCATGGATCCTGCTGTGCCTATGAAGATTGGGTGAAGCTATACATCTTTTTGGTATTATCAAATCGTATTTTATATCTCTCTTGTTTGAATTGTCTTGTCCAAATTATCTGAGTACATTAAGCTATTTCTTCATTTTATATTATTTTTCTTTTAGAATCGAATTGAAACATGTATAGGTATGGCAAAATGATTTGTACTGATTTGTTCTTTTATTGTTTCAATTGCCTGTAAATTGACGGTGTGAATTTATGTATTACTTTCCTTTTTGTTGTTCGTTGGCTGTATGAGTTGATGCATAACTATATCAATATCTTTTACCTGTTTGAGTTTCTTGTAAATTGCATTCTACTGTTTTGTTCAAATTGCTACTGTTCCTACTGTTTCCACAGTAAGGAGCAAGACAGGCTTGCTATACTTGCATGTTACAACTTTTCACTTGAACAAAATACAAATTAAAAAGTGGTATTTATAACATTAAAAAAAAAGAGAAATGAATACATGTTACTTGTTGAAACTAGTTATACTTGCAAGCATGTTATACATTGGGTCTAAATCTGATTAATGTCATTCTCATTTGAATAAATTAAGTATGCTATACTTGTATAACATGTATTGTTTTCTTTTAAATTGTTGATACAATACAAATTAAATCTCAAAACAGTTTAATTGAATAAAAATAACCGTTATTATCGAATATATTCAAAACGAAAACTTCGAGTAAGACTAAGATGGATTAAAAACTCGATATCCAGAAATTTGGTTAGACAATATCGAAAAAAATAATATAAATCCTTATTTAATTTATTAAATAAACATCATTGTTTCTAAATGATTTCCATAGCGACTATTTCAAAATTTTAACTGGACATAACTAACAAATTATAACATGAAATCTCGATTTTTCTCTTTCATATGAAAAATATAATCAAATCGATTCAAACGTTTCTGGTTTCACAGAATTTCGACTTAAAACGAATTCTGTATACTTAGTTGAAGTTCAGAACGAAATTTACAAACTACCGTGCCATTTCTAGTTCGTTTATAATATAATTATAAATTAAACGTTTTGACGCCGTTTTAATAACGAATATATTTATATAACTCAATATAAACAATATTTAAACCACTTTAAATCGCTCGTTCACATTATACCGCAAAATCAACAGTTTTCCCAATACTCCGAAAATAAAATATTAATATAATTTAAATATTCAAATTAAAAATGGTCAAATCCCATCATTTAGATTCAAATTAATATAAAATATTTCAAATAAATGGTCAGAAAAATACGGGACGTTACATATATTAAGCTTTCATCCTTTGCTTGTAATTATTCTTCAAAACCTTTTACATTTCATTATCTTTTATCATAACGAATATTGGTTTAAACTTAAGCTTAGAAGAGTGTGATGTGCACGGTGAACTAAATCCAAGAGAGGTTCATGAAGATCTTTTTGAGACAGACAAAAGCCATGATGTAAAAGAAGTAGGAATACAGGGTGAAGGAAATGTAAGAGAAATGGATGAGAATCTTGATATGATGAGCAATGATCTTGATGTAACATTACCTGGAATTGGATTGGAGTTTGCATCTCATGAAGAAGCAAAGTCATACTACTTAAGGTATGCAAAACTAATTGGATTTGGTGCATCAACTAAAGCTAGTTGGCGTTCAAAAAAAGAACCATATAAATTTATTGACGTGAAATTTGCTTGTACTAGACATGACCAGAAGCAAACCAAAGATGTCACACTAAACCACGACCTTACCTTAAGATAGACTGTATGTCACCTTGCATGTTAAAAAAAAGATGATGGTAAGTGGGTTGTTCACGATCATATCAAAGATGAATTGTTTCCATTATATTCACACTATTTCCCTTGCCATAGAAATATTTCCTTATATGATAAAAATACAATTGATGATCTACATGCTAATGGTGTTAAAACAAGCAAAATATTTGCGGCCATTGCTAAACAATATGGGGGATATGAAAATATTGGTTTCATGGAAAAGGACGTAAGAAATCGTCTTGATAAAGAGAAGCGTTTAGAACTAGAATCGGGAGATGCTAAGGCTATGCTTGAGTATTTTATGTTAGGATTTCAATATACTTTAACAATATCCAATCGTGAAACCGTAGATCCAAATATGTAACCATATTGATTTAATTGAGAACAAATCAGAAAATAAATAACTTGATTAGCGGAAGCATACCTGAATCTATATTTAATCAGTGCAATACCTGAATCCGTAGTCGGTTGTTAAATGAGAAGATGAATTAGGTTTGGTCTTCCAAATTGACACAAACCCTAGATCTGAAATCAGCTCAACGTAGAAGAGGTTAGAGAGTTGCTAAGGCTTGTGTAATTCGGGGACCATAACCCTTTATTTATAGAGTTGGCATTTTGTAATTCGGCCCTTCAACAAATTATAAAATGCCCCGGTATCTACACATTAGGCCCATGATAACTTAAACTTTAAGCCTATTAATTCTAATCAAAAATTAGATCACTTTAATTAGGCTTTACACCAAAATAGCATAACACATTTTATTTTACATATGCGACCCAATTGTCGAAATATTCCAACAATCTCCCCCTGGGCCACATATGAAATAACCTTAAAATGTGTTTAACTTTATGAGCTCTAAAATTTGCTATTTATAACATACGGTGTATCTGAAACAATCTCGTCCATTAATTGGGTTGACAAAGGATCAAAGCGGCATTCGTTACATTTATCGTAACTAAACTCATCAATGGTCACATATATCAATACAATCAAACGACATAGATCAATCATGGATGTGTAGCATGGAAAGTACATGAAATGTGATCTATACATGTCTATTTCCAACTGGTCCTTCTTTAGTGAGATCAAATGTTTAATATTTAAACAACTTGAGTGCAAAGAAAAATTCATTACTTTATTTCTGATCAGAAAAAGAACTTGATATGCATATATCTGTAACTGAAGCATAGAGCAATGAGTCATATGACAATACCAAATACAAACTCCCCTTGAACCAAAATATCCTTACATAAAAGTTACACCAATTGAGCTACATGCTCATGAAAGACCTCAGGTGATAATCTTTTGGTAAGCGGATCCTCCATAATGGAGTTTGTTTAAATATGCTCTATGATTCACAATATATTTTGCACTCTTCCCTTATTGGAAAATAATATATACTTTACTGTCACAATATTACTTGGTCTTTCAATTCTTTATCAATAACTGGAGTCTTGTGACAAAATTTCATTATTATTTTCCATATTTGGATGTCTTATAACTAACCAAAGACGATATGTTCAAAGTGGTGAAAACTATAAATACCTAAGTGACACTTTTCCCTTATATAGTTTCACCCATAAAATATATTATCATTGCTAGAAGTGGATATTTTACGATAATGACATCCAAAATATATGGATTGTAATTCTTTATGATCTCCAACCGATCCGATCTTTTATCTATGAGCATATGATCTTTTATTTTATTCCTTAAAAATATCTCATAACCATTTTGGCTACTAAATCAGTGATCCACTTTTAATATCAGTAAGGTATCTGTCAAATAAAATAATACACGCATATCCATATGTGTATATACATTAGTATGCATTGGAATTCAAACTGCAAATGCATGAAAAATCTTTTGCATTTCTTTAGTTTCAAGGATGGCAACATTTATCTGTTTTGGTAAAAGAAAATCAACTGAATCGCAGTTTACATACCAAATCTTTTAAGCATTTATCTTCCTAATTCTTTTGTAATAATCCAAATATCACCCCATGAAAAATAATGGTGTATTTGAATCCCAAATACAAAAGACTAATCCATAAATGAGTTTCTTAAGTAGTTTGACCAATGTCTCCATTGAAACATAACTTTAATCTCCATCAGATAATGCTCAAAAGTACAAGCTGTAGTAAGCTCCAAAGCGATCGAATCTAAAGAATCGTTTACTAAGTCCAAAATGAAACATTCTTTAAAGAAAATAAATTTTCCTTTTAATAATAGTGATTTCAATAAAAGTGCCTTATGAAATTCAATATTACCCACTTGATCCCTTTTGGCTTTGAATAGTTATTCATAACCAATGATCTTATAACTTAAGTTAGAGGGAGATTTCAAACTTTATTATCCATATAGATTTATGCTATATGTTCATTTCTTAAATCCACATTTTAAATTAGTACCTTACATGGATTGATGTAAGTCCATAGCGCATCATCTTTATCAATCCATTATTTATCTTTATGAAGAAATACTACATAATAATCTGAAATAGCATTTCTTCTCATTTAGGTGGATTTCCTTAGTGATCTTGCATCTTTGAGGTTGTTGAGTTTGTTTTCTTGAAGCAGTTTCCTTAGCTTAAAGAAAAATTATCTTCAACATCGTCTTATTATGGTTCTTAATTTACTTCTTCTTAATAAAAGAAAACAAATCTTAAACTTTAAGCGAAGAAGCAACCGCTGTTGAATCAAAGATAATGATTCTCTTTAAAGACAATGGTATTACTTTATTTCTCCCCCCAAACTCAACATCCTCAAAAAAAACTATTGCATTTCCCGCTTTAAAACTTTTCCTTAGTGTGGGTTCATAAAAAAAATATAAACTTTAAATCGCTTAGAATATCAATAAAGTATTTTCTATCTTTATGACATCTCAATCTATAACTCCTTAGTAAACTGAAACAAATAATTATATTAATCACCAAAACAAGATTTTAGATATCATTACAAGCTATTTAGCATAAGTAGCCATAACTTATATGAGCTTCAATTACATAAAAATTTGAATTTATTCATAAATCAACACTATTATTACTTGACGAATATGTTCATATTAGAAATATAAAACCGAAATCTGTCTAAATGACAGCATAAAAAGTATCGAATAAATTCAAGTAGTTTGACTTAAATCTCAATAATAACTTTATATGTCTGTATATCCCAATAAAGAAATAACAATAAATATATCCTTATGTTATTTCTTTTCTTTGAGATCCTTAGCGACTTCTTAATCCTTATTCATACATTTATTTACAATGTATATCAAATGAGTACTTTTCAATCATAAAACCTCAATCTCTATTTTAATTACCAAAGCGCTAAATTAGTCCAATAAGATAACATGTTATTATTAAAATAATTTTAATCTTTAAATGAGTATACTGAAGATAGCACCTAAAATAACGATAACTTGAGCGTCTTTAGCTTTTGAAGCAATATCTTTTTCCGTATAGTACTCATTTATATTTCTTTTACTTTGACTTTATGTAACCAAGCACCACAAAGAGTGCTTGATTTCCCTTATTGTTTTCACAAAAACCATTTCCATTCTCAGTAGATAACTTATACAAAAATAGTTATCGTTACCTATAGCACATCCTTGAAAAACTTCTGAAGTATTTACTTAATGATCATTTAACTCTTGCCTTTGAATTCTATCACCTTTCAATATTCTTCATAACATTATAAGAATATCTAACCGTAGTAGGGTTGGCTGTAACCCTCTTAGTTACAAGAGTTAAATCTATAAAGTCAAGAACAAATAACATGCTCTCATACAAATCCTTATATTTATCCCAAAACAAGATGGAAATATTTTTTAAATTGACAGATAATTCAGTTAAATTAGCTGAAAATGAACAAAAAATAAAATGAAGATTGACCATATATGCTCATAGCCAAATATCAACTATAGTAAATTCAAATAATTGGTAAGTCTCTTCTCAAGATACCTAGTACACATTAATATCAAGTCTTTGGACAGTAATATTAACTGCAAGTGGTACTCTTGTTGTAATGATCAAACACTGACAATAAATTCAAGTCAAATAACAACCTTCCTTTGGGCCGATTAATTATTCACTCGAAAAAACCTTATAATTGTCACGTATTTATCATCACACATGTATAAGTGATTCGGCCAAACATTAGCCTTCCTTTGGGCCGACTAATATTCGCATGAATAACTACACACAAATATTAAACATTTTCATGAATCACCAAAATATAGAGGTCACTTTGGTGACATATTATTTTAAAGTTAATTCACTACTAATGTAAAATATTTACAACTGTAAAGAGACGCCAAAATTATATTTGAATTTACCCTTAATATATGTATTAATAATTTTTTTTTGAGTGTTATAAAACACTCTCAATGCTTTAGGTCTATATGACATCTGAAAAACTCAAAATTATAATAATAGCTTAACGAGTTTTAGTCATAGTTGTCATAATCTGTTGCTTTAGGTATGTAGTTACATTCATGACATTTCCTTAATAAATATGATGAAATGAGCATCATAAATAAATCTATAGATGAACGCCAGAATTAAATGGCATCCGAGATTATACATAAGTGACACAGTAAATGTCGTACCAAAATAACACGAATGAATGCAATAACTATGATCTATATTTGCATCATAATATAGCTGCATATGATAATGTGTCATGTTACCAAATTTATACTCAAGCTGTAATCTATGTTAGCCACGGTAATTCAAAACATTCTAGAATGTTTCATGGTTAACAAAGAAAAAATAACAAGTACAACATAATATTAACACATGAAACCATGAGGTGGTCTGTCATCCTATTTCAATGCAAGTACCGACTAATATTAACAAGGCCTAAATAACAAATCTTCATGGCACTTGGAATTATACAAAAAAAAAAATATTAACAGTCCACCACTTTCGTTGTGCCAGTAGGACAGCGTCTTGTGTTAACTAACGATGATAAACTAAGTCCTCATTCACATATCCATTGAAGACATATGTACCATACAATAATAATTTTGCCCAGTTTGGTTGGAAAAAAAAAGGAAAAAAAAATTTGATTGGGTCTTTACGTTGACCAAGTCAACGAATTATGGGCTAAAAAAAATGTATAATATATATTTCAAGTCTTATGTCCCATAAGAAAGTAGTAGCCACTCCTCCTTTTTTTCTTTTTTAATATAGTATGAATAGCCAACTGTGGTCTAATTTGTTTACCTGTTTGGACTATCGCATGATACCTATATAAATTATTTCATCCCGTCAATGAAATAATATTGAAATCGTTAAGGCTTACAACGGAAGATTAGTTATCAGATCCTTAAAAATTTCATAGTGGTCAAAGTTTAATGGAATAAACATAGAAAAAATGACCAAGTCATCCATATTTGGACCGTAAATCCTATGCACAAGCCATCACCGAACCAATATGAAAGGAAATTAACCATACAGGTGCCTTCAAATGGAAGAGATATACCGTATACTTTGACTTGGTACATGAAGTATATTAATTTTCTTTCATCGTTAAAACCAAAACTGAAATAGATATTTAATCAATATGATAATTCAAACAAGCAATGATAGGCAACAGATGAATCGGCAAAAGGTTGTAAACCTCAGCAACCTAATTTCGTTTTAAAGTCTTAAATTTAAAAGAAAAATTCCTCAATAAAATCATTTATGGGTGGCTCCGATACCACTTGTTAGGATTTCAATATACTTTAACAATATCCAATCGTGAAACCATAGATCCAAATATGTAGCCATATTGATTTAATTGAGAACAAATCAGAAAATAAATAACTTGATTAGCGGAAGCGTACCTGAATCTGTATTTAATCAGTGCAATACCTGAATCCGTAGTCGGTTGTTAAACGAGAAGATGAATTAGGTTTGGTCTTCCAAATTGACACAAACCCTAGATCTGAAATCAGCTCTCCGTAGAAGAGGTTAGAGAGTTGCTAAGGCTTGTGTAATTCGGGGACCATAACCCTTTATTTATAGAGTTGGCATTTTGTAATTCGGCCCTTCAACAAATTATAAAATGCCCCGGTATCTACACATTAGGCCCATGATAACTTAAACTTTAAGCCTATTAATTCTAATCAAAAATTAGATCACTTTAATTAGGCTTTACACCAAAATAGCATAACACATTTTATTTTACATATGTGACCCAATTGTCGAAATATTCCAACATTTTATGCACATGCAAGAAGATCCTAATTTTTTTTATGCGATGGATTTGGATGAAAATAATCGTTTAAAAAAATGTTTTTTAGGTCGATGCAAAAGGCCGTGAAAATTATAAGATATTTGGTGATGTTATTTCTTTTGATGCGACGTATATTACCAACAAGTATAAGATGCCATTTGCTCCATTTATTGGTGTTAATAATCATTTTCAATCTATACTACTTGGATGTGCATTACTTGTAAATGAAACTACACCAACATTTGTTTGGTTAATGAAAACGTGGATTAGAGCAATGGGAGGAAAAGCTCCTATCTCCATACTCACTGAGCAAGACAATGCTATGAAATGGAAATTGCACAAGTGTTTCTAAATTCACGTCATCGCTTTTGCTTATGACATGTTATGAGAAAAGTTCATGAAAAGCTTGGTCATGTCAGTAAAAAGTATGATTCCTTTATGAAAAAATTCAACAAATGTGTTTATAATTCATGACAAGTGAGGAATTTGAGAATGGTTCGTTGGACATGATTGAAAATCTTAACCTTAAAGATGATGAATGGCTTGATTCATTGTATAAGGATCGTTTTTATTGAGTTCCTACTTACATGAGAGAAACTTTTTTTTGGTGGAATGTCTATGGCTCAACAGTCCGAAAGCATAAACTCATTTTTCGATAGATATGTGAATAAGAAAGACTAGTCTGAAAGAGTTTGTAGAGCAATACAAACAAGCTCTATAAGGTAGAAAAGAAAAGGAAGCTCAAGCATATTTCATCACATGGAAAAATAACCTGCTTTAAAATCACCTTCACCTATTGAGAAGCAAATGTATAATACTTACATACATGAAAATTTCAAAATGTTTCAAGTTGAAGTCTTAGGTGTTACAGCATGTTTCTATAAGAATGAGAGTAATGATATGGAATCCAAACTTTTAGAGTCATCAACCTTGAAAATAAGTATGATTACAAGGTAACTTATGTTGTGACAAGAAAAGAGATTTACAGCATTTGTTACTTATTTGAGTATAGTGGATTTCTGTGTAGGCATGCTATTACCGTTTTTCAGTCCCTTGGAATTTTTGAAATTCCAACTAAGTACATACAAGAAAGGTGGACTAAAAATGCTAAACGTATCTATGCTAAGAAGGGAGTTTCAAAATGCATACAATACAAAAGGCAACGATTTGATTAATTATTTCATGAGCCCCTTAAGTTAAGTAAGGAGGGATCTATCTCGTAAGAAAGTTTTGAGACAACATTACATGAAATTAAAGAAATTATCAAAAAATGTGAAAAGGTTAATCAGTCAATTTAAAGTGTGGAAGAATCTCAAGGTGAAGCAGTTGGTCCTGCAAATGAAAATGCATGTGGATCCATGCATGTGCTTTATCCTATAGTATCAAAGGCAAAAGGAGCTCCCAAAAGGATAAAAGCAGAAATAGAAAAAAGTAATCTTAAAAAGAGAAAAAAACAAAAGCATGTATGCTTAACTAATATTTTTTTTCCATTAATTCAAGTTTGAAGTTTTGTACTTACTATTTGATGTTGAATTTTTTTTTTCAGGTTGGTGATCAAGCGCCTACCAATCTTGAGAAACAAACGTAATTGAGGAAGGTATAAATAGAAATTAAACAAGTCATAAGCTTCATACATATTCTAGTATTGATTTTTCTTGTGTTGTTAGGAACACTCAAGTTCAACCAATAATGCATTAGTTACTACTTCAAATGCTCCAAAATTTATAGAATATATGGTAGGAGTTGATACAATATATTACCGCGAAATTTACAAACAAATGGTGGATTCATGTTTCGTATCATTTTGCAGGTGACCATGCAAGAAAATCCTTATGCTAATAGTAGTATGTATCAACAACTTTTGGCCTCATAAAGAGAGGAGCGTTTCATACAATCTCGAGTAGAAATGAAGCTTATGGATGGGATGCAAACTGATCTGTATAAGATATCTTCTATTTTGGATTGCTTTTGGATAAGAACAAGTTGTACTACAAGCATAAAATATGCAAAACATCTTTTGGGCTATCATTTTTATCTTATGGATAGGATGCAATTACTATTTTGTTTTAATAGCATTTGTTTACCTTGTTTATGTTTTGATAGTTGCATATTTAATTTAGTGCTAAGTTTTAATAGCATTCATCCTGATCTTATATACTGAAAATGGATCAATGGAAATGGAAACCTGTAAGAGAAGAAACGAAAGAAAGAATGTATTGAGAATGTGTCCAGTAATTCAGTTGTGATATGTTTGCATGGTGGGAATGAAAAATACATGTTGCATGATATAAAAGAATAGAAAAATAAGTAGTGAGAATGTGTCGAGTAATAAAGTGGAGGGGGCCATGCATGCAGGCACATTATTCAATGATGGAGAGACAACCGTATGAGTTTGCATGGTTAATAATTAAGATATACTCTCTCCTAACAAAAAAGTCGGAGAATATGAAAGTCACGGTCGCTTTAGGCGACCGTGTTTAGCTATTCTTGTATTCAGATTGAAAAGTCCAATGCTACCGAGTTGAGAGCATTAATCACTCTCTTTTAAAGTGTTCAAGAATCATGCCAATTGACTGAACCAATGTTTTAAAGACCCAACCTAACCTCAGTTTGACCGCGATTAACCTTCAACCTTAGAGCGCCACGGCTCTAAAAATGTAATAACCTTGCACGTGCACAGATCCATGGATTAACCTCAAAACCTTATAAAAATCTCTGGTCCGACCACGTCGAACCTTACGGTTCTTCAAATTTGCGAAAAAATTATTGTTGCACTCTTTATTTTTTTTTACTATAATAAATTTAACAAATAATTTCATAGTAGTTATCATTAAATTTTAGATGATATAATTCATTACTATGTACATTTTACGAACTATTATTGAACTAATCCTCTTACACTATAATAATTTAGTAAATTTACAACTTTGCTATAATAAGTTTTTATATAATTATTTCAATTAAATAGTTTGGACATGGGTGTTTGTCATAATTTGAAATGATCCAAACTGCCCCTTTCGGGAAAGCCCGATTGGAGTTGAGAACACGACAAATCAGAACAAAAACAATATAACATTTCATTACTGTTACAACAATTACATCAGAGTACAAGAATATAATAGAGTATGAGTAAATTATATACATCAGAAAACTCTTAGAGATTAAATTACAAAGTAGCGGAAAATTAATACAAGGCGTAGCGGAAATACAATAACAAATACTACCGAGAGAAATACACGGATACAAAGCTTTCTGAATATAGCTCCAACTGTAAACCAGGATCCTGAAAAAATAGAAATCCGCAAAATCAAAACTACTAGCTACCCGCATGGAAAATAAGGGCACCCAGAGTTTATGTTAAAACAATAAACTCTTGTTCAGTCATGGGACTGATGTGAGAACTAAAACAGTTATTAAATCTTTACTTTAAAAATAAGGAAAATCAAGGGACTATGCCGCATAACACGAAACGGGTTTTCTCCCAAAAACACTAGTGCATAAAACAAACAGTGCAACACTTTTTGGAAAAATGAAGCTATTATAAGACTCAAGTCCCATCACACAATGCAACGCAAGCCGATGGATAGAGTTTTACCTTATAATAGCCAAAAATGCTTAGTACGTTTAAAACAAATCATTTAGATATTACTATAAGTATATAGTGTCAAAATCACTTCAAATATAAATGTATCAATCATAGACGGCATAGTACCTCATCCTAATATGTCGCCATACTAGTTCTGCAATTAAAACTGAAATGTCACGTATTGGAAATTGGATTTCCGTCATGAGTCGAGGCAAGGGATGTACTCCACGCCGATTCGGATCACCTCTAGCAAGATGACCCAGGATCCCCCACAGTGAACCCTTGGATCCTTTAGTGCCTGTAACAACCCGCAAATTCTGAACCAATTTTAAATTTTTTATTTTAGAAATTTTAATGGAGTTTTGATTTTAAATAATAATGACTAAAATATTTATTTAAATCGAAGTTAAAATGAATATATTTATTTTAATTATAAAAGGTGTTAGAAATAGCGCGGTAGTTTGAAAATTTGAATTTGAACTTTGACTGACTGTACAGGATGCAAATTAAATCGGATTTTAGTGAAACCAAAAATATTAGAATCTATTTAAATATATCTTTCCAACAAATCCGAAAAATTTAAATTTCATAGCGGGAATCAAAAGTTATGCCCAATTTAAATTTCAGAATAGTCGCTGTAGAACTTATATATATTTTTTAATATTAAAAATAGTCGTTTTTCAAACGACCTCCGTTTTCGACGAAACCACTTTGTTGGAATCGGAATGTCAACTTATTGCTAGGTTTCAATTTTCATAATTTTTTGAATTAATATGTGAGCGTGGTAAAAGAAAACGTGTTTTGTCAACTTCAGTCAAATTCGATCGACTAGAAAATGGCCATTTTTCAAACGGTCTCGGAATTCGATGAAATTAGTCTCGTTAGACCCGTATCGTCAAAACATACCTAGAAATAAATTTTCTAGAATTGTAGGGTCCGTATGTGGCCCCGGTAAATTTAAATGTACGATCAGATTAAATAATTAAATGATTTATATATTAAATTAAAGAAAACAAGCTGGAGATGATCAAATGGGCTGACGGGACCTAGTCCATTGGATCCGGAACAGGGGTATTTGCCTAGGAATATCCTTCGTTGGGCTGAAATCGGAGCTGTTGACAGATTATGGGTTTATTTGCAAATTTAACAATTAAATATTATAAATAATATGATTAAAACACCCTAACCCTAATTCTGAAATTGCCTAGCCGCCATCTATCATCTCAATGGCTGAAATGCTCTAGAAATCACACCTCTCTTTCTCCAAATCCACTCTGTAATTTTCAAAATTTATAAAGCCAAAATGAAAGAACTACTTGAGCTCTATGTGATCAATGGTGGAGATCGAAGACTGTGTGGAGGATAGCTCGAATTTCGAGCTGAAAGGGCAAGACTTTGGCATGCAATTCGAGGCTAGGGGGTCGAGTTCGGCCGTACCATGGGCGGAGGAAGAGGGTGCGATGCCCTTCGAGGTGGTGGTCTCCGATGGGGTTTCGGCTGCGTGGAGTCTCGTGCGCGAGGAGAGATGTAATAACCCGGAAATCCGAACCAATTTAAAATTTTTATTTTGGTAATTTTAATGAATTTCGAATATTTAAAATAATTTATTTTAAATAATAACGAATTTTTTTATTTTGAATAGAATTGGAACGAATATATTTATTTTAATCGACGTTAGAATATAAATGTTTATTATAATTATAAAAGGAATTGAAATTGGCGTGGTAGTTTGAAATTTCGATTTCAAAATTCAAATGAATGTATAGGATTCAAAATAAACTGGATTTTAGCGAAACCAAAAATATTAGAATCTATTTGAAAATATCTTTCCATCGAATCCGAAAAATTGAAATTTCATAGTGGGGATAAAAAGTTATGTCCAGTTGAAAATTAGGAATAGTCGCTATGGAATTCTGGCCCTTAAAAATGAAAATTTTGCAAATGACCTCTGTTTTCGACGAAACCACTTTTGTTGGATCTGGGTGTCAAGTTATTGCTTGATTCCAAAATTTGTAATTTTTAAAATCAATATGTGAGTGTGGCGAAGTAAAACGTGTTTTGACTGTTTCAGTCAATTTGGATCGACCAGGAAATGGCCATTTTTCAAACGGTCTCCAAATTTGACGAAATTAGTTTTGTTAGAACCGTATCGTCAATACGAAGCTAGAAATATTTTTCGGGGATTTTTATAGTCCGTATGTGGCTCCGGTAAATTGAAATGTGCGTTCAAATTCAATATATAGATTTATATTTTGATTTTGATGAAATCTGATCGAATCAGCTTACGATACATATCCCATTGTGTTCGAAATGGGGGTAATTAGTTATGGACGACGGTCAGTGGGTTCAATTTCGAGTTCGAAATAAAAAGTTGCTTTTTGAAAGTTTAAAATAATAATATATATAAATTAAATAAACCCCCCCATCCTTCTATCTTCACAGTCAACCCCCTCTCGTTCAGATCAAATAAAAAAAGGAAGAGGAAGGAGGAGCCGGGCTCCTCCCAGCAGAGCACCGCCGCGCCCTCCGCCGCGCCACCGCCAGTGCGAGGGCCACCCTCCTCTTGGTCGCGAAGGTCCTCCCCCTCCACCTCAAATCAAACCGCGAGCCACCCACCCTTAACCCCATGTCGCCGCCTTCCCTGGCTTCAGACCCCGCGCACCGCCCCCTTCCACCACCTGCACCCATTCCCACGCCGCCTCAGCACAACCCCGACCCCGTGGACCCCCTTCTTCGAATAACGATGAAATTTAAGGTAATTTGTTGATTTAATTACTTAGTTTTTGGTTTATTAAGTGTAGTTAATAATGTAGATTTTAATTTCAGTTTTAATTCAAGAAAGATTAGGTTTTTGATGTTAGGAAAGGTTTGACTTTTATTAGTAGAAAGAAATGATTGTTGTTAAAGAAAAGATTACATTTTTAACATGAAAAAGATTGAATTTTTCTAAAGAAGAAAATAGATTATTATAGAAAGAAAGAATAGATTTTTAATAGGAGAAAGGTTAGATTTTTAATACGATAAAAATTAGATCTTTGATAAGATAAAAATTGAATTTTTATATGAAAGAAAAGACGGCAAAGATTCGATTTTTATATATATGAAGTAACGATGAAGATTCGATTTTTATATTACATAGGTAATAAAAGTATGGTTTTTATATTACATAGATAATAAAAATGTGATTTTTATATTATAGAAACAATAAAAATATGATTTTTAGCTAATAGTAAAGATTATATTTTTATCATAGTAAAGATTATATTTTTATCGTAGTAAAGATGATATTTTTAAATAGGAAAGTTCGATATTTTTATATATAGAAAGGCGATATTTTTAACTATAAAAAGTCAATATTTTTATATATAGAAAGGCGGGATTTTTATATATGTTGTAGCAAAATAAAAATTCGATCTTTATATAAGAGGTAGAAATATAAAAATATATTTTTTATATAGGAAGAAGCGTTGTAAAAATATATGAAGTAGAAATAAAAATATAATTTTTATTTATTAGAATGAAGCGATTTTAATATATGAACAGCGTGAAAAGAATGCATTGGAATTTCGAACAAATCCAGACCGTTCAGAAATAGAGAATGGAGTAGTGGAACCCAAAGGTGAGAACTTCTCGCTTTTATTTCATTTTCTAGTTAAAATATATACTAGGATGCAGACGGTGCTTACCAGCACCTGACACCCGTCGTCCACAGACCATGGACGACTTGTTTGTTTGATTGATTGTATTATGGAAATCGATTGTGTGATGTGAAATGGAATAAAATATTTTGTAGTTATAAATATTTTATAGTTAAAAATATAATTTTTAATGTGTGTATAAAATGAAATAAATATTTATAAATAAATCAGATGATTTGTTTATGTACACACATTTGACTGATATTGATTGGGACGATAAATTTTACACATCGCCCAACTGCACAAATAAAATTCATTATTTGTTGATTGAAACCCCACATAGGCATTGGGGTGATATATGACATGCACTAATCCCAATAATTAGCTGTATGTCAATCGATTGGTTGACAGACTGTTATAAGCGTTGAATATTTGTATTTGATGCTTATGCAGTGTAGAATGCACTTTGGATGATGGTTGACTGTGTGTGATTGCTGTTGTGTACGTGTGTTGTATGAAATCCATATAAATCAAATTATATGGTGATTGACTGTGTCTGATTCCAGTTCAAAAAAGAATAAATATTTTAAAATAACGAATATTTTCAAATAATATTCAGTAAAAGATCAAAATTTGATTTTGATGTCCGATTTGGGATGGACACGAATATATTTAAATATATAAAGTCGTGTTGATTAGATTAACATCATTTTGACGTGAACGATATTTATATCAATTTTATTCATTTTTATAATGAATATCGAAAAGGAATTGATTTCAAAATCTAATGTTTTGAAAATATTATCATTTATATATCGATGATATGGAATATTCAATTTTGATTTGAAATTGAATATGAAGTTGAAATCGTTTTGAAGACGAATTTAAAACGATTTATAAAATACGATTTAAAAGGAAATCGACGAGATATATATATAATAAATATATTATATATATAATGGCCTGAATAGAACGCGCTGCGGCAGTTCGTGAATTTCGACCATTGACTTCGAACGTACATTACGGGAGATCCGACCGTCGGATTCTCCTAAAACCGGTACCGTTGGGTTCGTATCGAAAAGAGCTTTCTAACGGATACAAGAAATTAGAAATATAATGGTTGGATTTGGAATTATGTCCAAATCAAATTTGGAAAAGGTTGCTGTAAGTGCAGTTCGATGGCCGTTTATGGAAATCGACTGTACGGGCCTTGATAAAACTATTAAAATAGCAATAATTTGTGTAAAATCATAAGAAGTGATTTGGAAAGAATTAAGATGAAAAAAATCCATATTTGAAAAGATAAAAATATATTTTTATCGAAATGAACTAGTTTTGAACTATAATTATAATTAAATTATTTTTAAAAATAAATAATTTGGATTTGAAATGGTTTTAAAGATAACCGGAATTTCCAATATATAAATTGAGGTGGATTTGAATCGAAACTATCATCGGAATATTTCGATGTTGGATTCGGGATTATACGGATATTGTTATAGATATATTTTATATCGTTATTTCCAAAGCAATATTTGTTGGTTTTAGAATTTGATATTGAATATAAGCCGATATATTTTCTATTCAGAGTCTTGTATTTAATATCAAATGGGATTTGATTTTGTCATGAATGGTGTATTCATCAATACCATTCTTAATCCCAGTTGAGAGAAGATTAAATCTTTTTATTTAGATTTAATGAAGTATACCAATTAATTAATATATTTAATTAGAATTGAATTAGAATTGATTTTTGGGGTTTATCGTGAATAGTGTTTTAAATAACACTTGTTCTTTAACCCGATAATTAATAGAATGTGAATCGGGTTGATTATGAACTGTGTTTTAACGACTTTCGTTCTTTAACCCGATTTACAGTGAAATGTGATTTGGAATTTATAAATAATTTTATTGAGATTTAATGGGATTTTCCAAAGTAACGTTTTCCAGTTTAATATATTGAATTGGAATTGAATGGAATTCGATTTGATAATAATCGAAATGAAATTATGTGGAGGAAGACTGTTAATACATATGGAATTTAAAAGACTTTGCCATTATTCCATTTATATTATTGGCCGGATACAGAAATTGATATCGATTATATATTGATTTGTTTTTCCGTGAATATTCCATAATTAATGGAATGTGATTTGGGATTATCGTGAACTGTGTTTTAAATGACATTAGTTCTTTAATCCAATAAAAGGCATGATTTCATGTTTGTCATTGTATTTCGAACTGTATGGATGATCTCTGCTTAATATATATTTGTTTGGCAGTAGAGAATTTATTCTCTTGCTTAACGCCCTTCCTTGAGACGTACGAGCTCAGAGGTTATATATCGGCAGAAATAAATAGTATGGTGTAGATTGTCGATGCGACATGTTTGTGTTTCGAAAGTTAAATAATCATTAATATTGATTTTTTGGAAGATTAAAACTAAGTGGAGTTTTAATGAATCTTTAATTAGATTGAAAAGTTGGATTGATAATTTGAATTATCAAATTTGGAAAATGATCGAGAGTGGAGTATCGCCAGTTTTGCTCCTAGCAATAGTTAAATCTTTAATTAGATTTGATCAGAAAATGGTAATTAAATTTACCGATAACACTGTGGTGTTAGTTATGGGGTAATAACAGTTCTGCGCCATGGGATGAATAGGTTGGGGTTGGGAAATAAAATAAATGATTACTTCGGTATGGTTCGTTAAACCCGACTAGTTTGGAAAACTGTAATATGGTTTGAAATTATATCCAAAGGAAGATTAAAGAATAAATTTTAAAGAATTTATCTTTGATAAAATTAATGAGAACAAATCCCTAAAGGTGTGCATATTTAAATAAAAGAATATTCAGAATTGGAATGAGGCGTATGTTGTGTTTTTATAGTACTTGTTTATTATATATGCGAGTTATTCGGAAAGACCGAGTCTATCCCATTCTGAATAACTGATTCGACGATAAGTTGAAGATGAAGAAGGTGGTTGAAGAACGGAGGTCTTCACATCATTTGAACGATTACTTGTGATCTTGATTGGGCTGTACACCCAAGAGGAGGGAAATAGTTAGTGATCATTCAGACGTATTTGGAGATCAATAGATATGCGAGGTATAAGGTGCCTCCGGTTTCGTTCAGACCCAGAACGGACTTGTAAATGGTTTGTGTGTATGACATTGGATTTTATTCTGTGTTGATTAATTTCTATTAAATATATATCTGTTTGGCGGCGGAGAATTTATTCTCTTGCTTAACGCCCATCTCTGAGATGTACGAGCTCAGAGGTTATATATCGATATATATCAGTCGCATGGCATGAATTGCCGGTGTGGCACGCTGAGATGCAGTGATCAAGGCTTCTGTTGAAAAGAAGAGTCTTGTGGTTGATAATCAAAGATTGGCTTTAATACAGCGTAGCTTTTTTTATAGCGTTGATTCACGAGCCTCACACCTCGGTATGAGTTAAAAACGGGATAAGGACTGCACGGAGTGCACGACGTTTCTTTCTAGCTATGGGTGGTGTCAGCGTTTTACTAGCCCTGACATTGTTGATTATTATACCTTTGTGGATGTTGGAATGCGAGGCGCCTTAGATATATCGGTCTCTTCGGAGCCGATAGATAGGTCCGATAGGACCGGGAACGTGTGTTCAGGAATAACAAATCCACTAACGCAAGTGTGCACCGGCCCTGAAGATCCAAGGGCTACCCAGAGTGTGTAGTCTTGGGTCACTTGCTATAGTGTCCCGAAGCGGTGAGGAGCTTTCCCCTGGCCTCGAATCATAACAGAAATCCAATTTCCAATAAGTGACACTTCGGTTTTATTTGTAGAGCCTAGTATTGGTGACATGATAGATGGTACCCATGCCGCCTAGGATTGACACATTTATATTTGAAGTTGTTTTGATACTATACACATATAATAGTATGAAATGATTTGTTTTAAACGTATCAAAAATTATTTGGCTATTATAAGGGAAAACCCTATCCTCCGGCTTGCGTTGCATTGTGTGATGGGACCTGGGTCTTATAATAGCTTCATTTTTCCAAATAGCATTGCATTGTTTATTCTATGCACTAGTATTCTTGGGAGGAAACCCATTCCTTGTTATACAATGTGGTCCCTTGAATTACTCTGTTTTAAAGTAAAGTTTTAAATAACTGTTTTAGTTCTCACACCAGTCACATGACTGACCTGGAGTTTATTGTTTTAACCTAAACTCTAGGTGCCCCTATTTTCCACACGGGTAGCTAATAGTTTTGGTTTTGCAGATTTATATTCACAGGAACCTGGTTTACAGCTGGAATGATATCTGGAAAGCTCTGTATCCGTTTATTTCTTTCAGTTGTGCATTGTATTGCTTTTTCCGCTGCAGTAATGTATTTAAATCTCTGATATGTTTCTGATATATAATATTAATTCATACTCAGTATATTCTTGTATTCTGATGGAATTGTTGTAATAAACAATGAAATGTTCTTCTGTTTGTGTTCTGATTTGTCGTGTTCTCAACTCAATCCGTGCTTTCCTTCATGGGGAAGTTCCGGTCGTTTCAGTTGGTATTAGAGCTTTGGTTTGCAGAGCTCGAGAACAAGACACATTAGAACCATACGAAAGAATTCATCAGAGATTGGATTAGTAATATCCAATAATAATGACTCGTTAGAGATGAGATTAGTAGTATCCTAAAACGAGTGTGAAGAGAATATTTTTAAAATGAAAACAATATTGTTTGGAAAATTTAAACCTTATTCAACGTATTTGAATATTTATTTGTATTGAATTTGGACAATCCAATATATAAAGATTTTACATATACGCCTTGAAAACGTATATTCGAAGTTTTAATATACTGGATAGATATAGAATCACACTCTAGTCGCCCGGAGATAATTCTGGTAATGCGGCCGCATTATCAGTATTTGTGTTCAAGATTCGAAAGTGAGATTTCTATATATTTCCAATGGACTGGTGTGAGAACCAAAACTAGATAGGGTTACTTGTTGTGAACTGACATCAAAAACATGATTTTCTGTATATGTATCAAAATTATGAATTTGAAACGTTAATTCATTAATTGATTGATGATTGTGTTGTGTGATTATTTATTTAAACCATTATGTGAATGAACGGTAAATTTAGGCCAAATTGAACCAAATATTGAATTGTATTGAAATTGTTGGAAATTGCATGCATATACATGTGTATCCATTGAAAAGGTCATTGCAAGGAGGCTAGAGAAGAGTAATAAAATTGTATGCCCGACAAATAGGTAAATGTTTACTAATTTCTTATGTTTTGGATGATTTTATGAGCCGATTGGCTAGCCGCTTGGCTGTTTCGTTTTCTTTTTGGATTGGAGAGGCCTATTTGGCAGTTTCGGGATTTTCCCGGTGCTCCCGTGCAGGGGATGTTATGGCGAAATTTTTCGAAAATTTAGGGTGTTAGCCAAATTTTTGAAAAATTTGAAAAGTTCTTAGAAACTAAAAAGTTGAAGAACATAAGCCATAAAGGAAATAATGAAAGTTGAGTTGGTTTGTAAAACAACTTTCAGCTCCGTTCCTTTTCGGGGGTGAAAAGTTTTAAGTGGGGGAGATTGTAATAACTTGGAAATCCGAACCAATTTAAAAATTTTATTTCGGCAATTTTAATGAACTTTGAATATTTAGAATGATTTATTTTGAATAATAACGATGAAAAATTTATTTTGAATAGAATTGGAATGAATATATTTATTTGAATCAATGTTAGAATATAAATATTAATTTTTAATTATAAAAGGAATTGAAAATGGCGTGGTAGTTTGAAATTTCGATATCAAAATTCAAATGAATGTACAGGATTCAAAATAAACCAGATTTTAGCGAAACCAAAAATATTAGAATCTATTTGAAGATATCTTTCCAACGAATCCGAAAAATTAAACTTTCATAGCGGGGATAAAAAGTTATGTCCAGTTGAAAATTCGGAATAGTCGTTATGCAATTCTGGCCCTTAGAATGAAAATTTTGCAAACGACCTCCGTTTTCGACGAAACCACTTTTATTGGATCCGAGATGTCAAGTTATTGCTAGATTCCAAAATTCGTAATTTTTGAAATCAATATGTGAGCGTGGCGAAATAAAATGTGTTTTGATAGTTTTAGTCAATTTTGATCGACCAGAAAATGGCGATTTTTCAAACGGTCTCCAAATTTGACGAAATTAGTTTTGTTAGAACCATATCGTCAATACGAAGCTAGAAAATATTTTTGGGGATTTTTAGTGTCCGTATGTGGCTCCGGTAAATTGAAATGTGCGTTCAAATTCAATATATAGATTTATATTTTGATTTTGACGAAAACTGATCGAATCGATCGAATCAGCTTACAATACATATCCCATTGCGTTCAGAATGGGGGTATATAGCTATGGACAACAGTCGGTGGGTTCAATTTCGAGTTCGAAATAAAATGTTGCTTTTTGAAAGTTTAAAATAATAAAATATATATAAATTAAGTAAACCCCCCATCCTTCTATCTTCTCAGTCAACCCCATCCCATTCAAATCAAATAAAAAAAGGAAGAGGAAGGAGGAGCCACGCTCCTCCCAGCAACGCGCCGCCACGCCCTCCTGCGCGCCGCCGCCAACGCGAGGGCCCCCCTCCTCTAGGTCGCGAAGGTCCTCCCCCTCCACCTCAAATCAAACCGCGAGCCACCCACCCTTAACCACCGTGTCGCCGCCTTCCCTGGCTCCAGACCCCTTGCGCCGCCCCCTTCCACCACCCGTACCCCTTCTCACGCCAACTCAGCCCAACCCCGACCCCATGGACCCCCCTCTTCGAAGAACGATGAAATTTAAGGTAATTTATTGATTTAATTACTTATTTTTTAGTTTATTAAGTGTAGTTAATAATATAGATTTTAATTTCAGTTTTAATTCAAGAAAGATTAGGTTTTTGGTGTTACGAAAGGTTTGATTTTTATTAGTAGAAAGAAATGATTTTTGTTAAATAAAAGATTACATTTTGAACGTGAAAAAGATTGAATTTTCTAAAGAAGAAAATAGATTATTATAGAAAGAAAGAATAGATTTTTAATAGGAGAAAGGTTAGTTTTTTAATACGATAAAAATTAGATCTTTGATAAGATAAAGATTGAATTTTTATATGAAAGAAACGACGACAAAGATTCAATTTTTATATATATGAAGTAACAATGAAGATTCGATTTTTATATTACATAGGTAATAAAAGTATGTTTTTTATATTACATAGATAATAAAAATGTGATTTTTATATTATAGAGACAATAAAAATATGATTTTTAGCTAGTAGTAATGATTATATTTTTATCATAGTAAAGATTATATTTTTATCATAGTAAAGATGATATTTTTAAATAGGAAAGTTCAATATTTTTATATACAGAAACGCGATATTTTTAACTATAGAAAGTCGATATTTTTATATATATAGAAAGGCGGGATTATTATATATGCTGTAACAAAATAAAAATTCGATCTTTATATAAGAGGCAGAAATATAAAAATATAATTTTTATATAGGAAGAAGCGTTGTACAAATATATGAAGTAGAAATAAAAATATAATTTTTATTTATTGGAATGAAGCGATGAAAATATGATTTTTATATATGAATAGCGTTAAAAGGATGCGTTGGAATTTCGAACAAATCCAGACCATTCAGAAATAGAGAATAGAGTAGTGGAACCCAAAGGTGAGAACTTCTCACTTTTATTTCATTTTTTAGTTAAAATATATACTAGGATGCAGACGGTGCTTAGCAGCACCCGACACCCGTTGTCCACAACCATGGACGGCTTGTTTGATTGATTGTATTGTGAAAATCGATTGTGTGATGTGAAATGGAATAAAATATTTTGTAGTTGTAAATATTTTATAGTTAAAAATATAATTTTTAACGTGTATATAAAATGAAATAAATATTTATAAACAAATCTGACGATTTGTTTATGTACACACATTTGACTGATATTGATTGGAACGATAAATTTTACACATCGCCCAACTGCACAGATAAAATTCATTATTTGTTGATTGAAACCCCACACAGGTATTGGGGTGATATATGACATACACTAATCCCAATAATTAGTTGTATGTCAATCGATTGGTTGACAGACTGTTATAAGCGTTGAATATTTATATTTGATGCTTATGTAGTGTATAATGCAGTTTGGAAGATGGTTGACTGTGTGTGATTGTTGTTATGTACGTGTGTTGTATGAAATCCATATAAATCAAATTATATGGTGATTGCCTGTGTCTGATTCCAGTTCAAAAAAGAATAATTTTTTTAAAATAACGAATATTTTCTAATAATATTCAGTAAAAGATCAAAATTTGATTTTGATGTCCGATTTGGGATGGACAAGAATATATTTAAATATATAAAGCCGTGTTGATTAGATTAACGCCATTTTGACATGAACGATATTTATATCGATTTTATTCATTTTTTAATGAATATCGAAAAGGAATTGATTTCAAAATCTAATGTTTTGAAAATATTATCATTTATATATCGATGATATGGAATATTCAATTTTGATTTGAAATTGGAAGTTGAAATCGTTTGGAAAATGAATTTAAAACGATTTAAAAGGAAATCGATGAAATATATATGTATATATATATATATACAATGGCCTAAATAGAACGCGCCACGCCGGGGCAGTTCGTGAATTTCGACCATTGACTTCGAACGGACATTACGGGAGATCTGACCGTCGGATTCTCCTAAAACCGGAACCGTTGGGTTCATATCGAAAAGAGATTTCTAACGGATACAAGAAGTTAGAAATCTAACGGTTGGATTTGGAATTATGCCCAAATCAAATTTGGGAAAGGTCGCTACAAGTGCAGTTCAATGGCCGTTTATGGAAATCGACTGTACGGGCCTTGATAAAATTATTAAAAATAGCAATAATTTGTGTAAAATCATAAGAAGTGATTTGGAAAGAATTGGGATAAAAAAAATCCATATTTGAAAAGATAAAATTATATTTTTATTGAAATGAACTAGTTTTGAACTATAATTATAATTCAATTATTTTTAAAAATAAATAATTTGGATTTGAAATGGTTTTAAAGATAACCAGAATTTCCAATATATAAATTGGGGTGGATTTGAGTCGAAATTATCATCGGAACATTTCGATGTTGGATTTGGGATTATACGGATATTATTATGGGAATTTGGAAGATATATTTTATATCGTTATTTCCAAAGCAATATTTTTGGTTTTAGAATTTGATATTGAATATAAACCGATATATTTTCTATTCAGAGCCTTGTATTTAATATCAAATGGGATTTGAGTTTGTCGTGAATGGTGTATTCATCAAAACCGTTCTTAAACCCAGTTGAGAGAAGATTAAATCTTTTTATTTAGATTTAATGAAGTATACCAATTAATTAATATATTTAATTGGAATTGAATTAGAATTGATTTTTGGGGTTTATCGTGAACTGTGTTTTAAATAACACTTGTTCTTTAATCCGATAATTAATAGAATGTGAATCGGGTTTATTGTGAACTTTGTTTTAACGACATTCATTCTTTAACCCGATTTACAGTGAAATGTGTTTTGGAATTTACAAATCTTTTTATTGAGATTTAATGGGATTTTCCAAAGTAACGTTTTCCAGTTTAATATATTGAATGGAATTCGATTTGATAATAATCGAAATGAAATTCTGTGGAGGAAGACTGTTAATACATAAGGAATTTAAAAGGCTTTGCCGTTATTCCATTTATATTGTTGGTCGGATACGGAAATTGATATCGATTATATATTGATTTGTTTTTCCGTGAATATTCCGTAATTAATGGAATGTGATTTGGGTTTATCGTGAACTATGTTTTAAATGACATTAGTTCTTTAATCCAGTAAAAGGCAGGATTTCATGTTTGTCATTGTATTTTGAACGTATGGATGATCTCTGCTTAATATATATCTATTTGGCGACGGAGAATTTATTCTCTTGCTTATCGCCCTTCTTTGAGACGTACGAGCTCAGAGGTTGTATATCGGCAGAAATCAATAGTATGGTGTAGATTGTCGATGCGACATGTTTGTGTTTCCAAAGTTAAATAATCATTAATATTGATTTTTGGGAAGATTAAAACTAAGCGGAGTTTTAATGAATCTTTAATTAGATTGAAAGGTGGATTGATAATTTGAATTATCAAATTTGGAAAATGATCGAGAGTGGAGTATCGCCAGTTTTGCTCCTAGTGATAGTAAAATCTTTAATTAGATTTGATCGGAAAATGGTAGTTAAATTTACCGATAACACTGTGGTGTTAGTTATGGGGTAATAACAGTTCTGCTCAATGGGATGAATAGGTTGGGATTGGGAAATAAAATAAACGATTACTTCGGTATGGTTCATTAATCCCGACTAGTTTGGAAAACCGTAATATGGTTTGAAATGATATCCAAAGGGAGATTAAAGAATGAATTTAAAGAATTTATCTTTGATAAAATTAATGGGAACAAATCCCTAAAGATGTGCATATTTAAATAAAAGAATATTCAGAATTGGAATGAGGCGTGTGTTGTGTTTTTATAGTACTTGTTTATTATATACGCGAGTTATTCAGAAAGACCTGGTCTATCCCATTCTGAATAACAGATTCAACGATAAGTCGAAGATGAAGAAGGTGGTTGAAGACCAGAGGTCTTCACATCGTTTGAACGATTACCGATGATCTTGATTGGGCTGTACACCCAAGAGGAGGGAAATATTTGGTGATCATCCAAACGTATTTGGAGATCAATGGATATGCGAGGTATAAGGTGCCTCCGATTTTGTTCAGACCCAGAACGGACTTGTAAATGGTTTGTGTGTCTGACATTGGATTTTATTCTGTGTTGATTGATTTCTATTAAATATATATCTGTTTGGCGGCGGAGAATTTATTCTCTTGCTTAACGCCCATCTCTGAGACGTACGAGCTCAGAGGTTATATATCGATTGATATCAGTCGCATGGCATGAATTGTCGGTGTGGCACGCTGAGATGCAGTGATCAAGGCTTCTGTTGAAAAGTAGAGTCTTGTGGTTGATGATCAAAGCACGACTTTAATACAGCGTAGCTTTGTGTATAGCATTGATTCGCGAGCCTCACACCTCGGTATGAGTTAAAAACGGGATAAGGACTGCAGGGAGTGCACGACGTTTCTTTCTAGCTATGGGTGGTGTTAGCATTTTACTATCCCTGACATTGTTGATTATTATACCTTTGTGGATATTGGAATGCGAGGCGCCTCGGATATATCGGTCTCTTCGGAGTCGATAGTTAGGTCCGATAGGACCGGGAAACTTGTGTTCAGGAATAACTAGTCCACTAACATAAGTGTGGACCGACCCTGAAGATCCAAAGGCTACCCAGAGTGTGTAGTCCTGAGGCATTTGCTAGAGTGTCCCGAAGCGGTGAGGAGCTTGCCCCTGGCCTTGAATCATGGCGGTAATCCAATTTCCAATACGTGACACTTCGGTTTTATTTGTAGAGCATAGTATTGGCGACATGATAGATGGTACTCATGCCGCCTAGGATTGATACATTTATATTTGAAGTTGTTTTGACACTATACACATATAATAGTATCAAATGATTTGTTTTAAACCTATCAAGCATTATTTGGCTATTATAAGGGAAAACCCTATCCTCCGGCTTGCGTTGCATTGTGTGATGGGACCTGGGTCTTATAATAGCTTCATTTTTCCAAAAAGCATTGCTTTGTTTATCCTATGCACTAGTATTCTTGGGAGGAAACCCGTTTCGTGTTATATGTCCCTTGAATTACTCTGTTTTAAAGTAAAGTTTTAAATAATTGTTTTAGTTCTCACACCAGTCACATGACTGACCTGGAGTTTATTGTTTCAACCTAAACTCTAGGTGCACCTATTTTCCACACGAGCAGCTAGTAGTTTTGTTTTTGTAGATTTATATTCACAGGAACCTGGTTTACAGCTGGAATGATATCCGGAAAGCTTTGTATCCGTATATCTCTTTCAGTTGTGTATTGTATTGTTTTTTCCGCTGCAGTAATGTATTTAAATCTCCGATATGTTTCTGATGTATAATATTAATTCATACTTTGTATATTCTTGTATTTTGATGGAATTGTTGTAATAAACAATGAAATGTTCTTCTGTTTGTGTTCTGATTTGTCGTGTTCTCAACTCAATCCGTACTTTCCTTCACGGGGAAGTTCGGGTCGTTTCAAGAGAGAATGAAGGAAGTTGGGTTAGGCTATCTGTAGAGAACGACGAAGAAGTGGAAAAAAAGGGTGCGGCCTAGTTTTGTTTAAGGGGGTAATTAAAGAATTTAATTAAGTTAACTAATTATTTAATTTAATTAACGTTCAAACTATTATAACTTCTGCAAATCTTATCAGAATTTGACAAAACGAAGTTCGTTGGAACCGTGAAATTGAGATCTACGCGATAGAACAAACCAGATCTGAAACGGAGCTCCTTGAAAATTCGGACAATCGATGTGAGATTTCTATTTTAAAATTAAAATTAATTGTTTATTTGATTGTGAAATTTATGTTTATTCTATTTAAAAATTCATGCTGATGTTGTATATATCTATTTCAATGTCTATTGTGTTATGATTGTGATGAACCACTAAATTGAATTGTGTATTCCTGTTTATTCGAATTTTGTGTTTAAAAGAAAAACCATATTTTTATATATAAAATATGTAATATTCATGTTTGTTATAAATTAGATGTAAACGTATAAACTACTCTTTTATATGTTATTAGAATTCATAGAGAAATGTAAACATATAAAATATTCTTTTATATGCTATTAGAGTAC
Organism: Allium sativum; assembly: GCA_030737875.1. Classification (NCBI taxonomy): domain Eukaryota; kingdom Viridiplantae; phylum Streptophyta; class Magnoliopsida; order Asparagales; family Amaryllidaceae; genus Allium; species Allium sativum. The sequence continues at coordinate 747,477,147 of CM060920.1, read as the reverse complement.
ATAGAGAAATGTAAACAAATAAAATACCTTTTTTATGTCAGTAGCATACATAAAAAAATGTAAATAAATAAAGTATTATTTTATTTGTCATTAGAATACGTAGAAAATGTACGTAAGTAAAATTTGTCTTCTGGTTATGAATTGTTATGTCAAAAATCATTTTATTGTTTGCATTAAAATATGGTATTGTTTAAAATTAGAATAACATTAAAATATTCAATTTTATTGCTTACATTAAACATGGTTTTGTCAAAATATAGTTATTGAAATAAAAAGAGATATTTTGTCAAAATATAGCTATGAAATAAAAGATACATTTTGTCAAACATGTTACTCAAAATAAAATTATAGACTTTGTCAAAACATGATTATTGAAATAAAAAGACATTTTTGTCAAAACATGAGTATTGTAATAAAAATAACATTTTTGTCAAAACATGTTGATTGAAATAAAAATAAAATTTGTGTTAAAACTTGATTAGTTGAAATAAAATTAACATTTGTGTTAAAACATGTTAGTAGGAATAAAAGATTTATTTTTATTGTCATAAAAGAGTAAATTCAAAAGATTACATTTTTTATGTATTACTGTTTTCACTAGAAAGAATAGAATTAAAAGACTTCATTTTTATGTAATATTGTTTACAATAAAAAGAATTGAAATAAGAGATTTGATTTTTTATTGTCAATTTGTTACAATAAAAAAATATTCAGCTATTAAAGTTTATATTTCTAAATGTCATTTTGTTATGAAAAAGGTTATACCTTTATTGTCACTTAGTTTTCAAATAAACGATTAAAATAAAAAGATTATGATAAAAAGAATTCATCTTTGTTGTTACTTTGTTAAATAAAATATTTTTATTGCCATTATAAATTATAATAAAATGTTTTTATTGTCATTATAGATTGTAATAAAAAGATTAGAATTAAAAGATATATTTTTAGTGTCATCTTAGTTTCAATAAAAAGAGTAAATAGAAAGAAAAGTTTTATTTTCCATTTTCTTGCAATAAAAAAGAGGCATTTCAGTTCATTAAAAATGATTAAACAAAAAGATACATTTTTATCATTTAAATAGAATGAAACAAAATTATTCAATTTTGTCATTTTGAAGGATTAAGAAAAATATATTCATTTTTGTCATTTAAAGGAATGAGAAAAAATATTCATTTTTGTCACATAAAAAGAATGAAACAAAAACATTCACTTTTATCAAATTAAAATAGTTAAACCCAATTTGTCTCTATTATAAGTTTATGATAGTTGAAATCCATTTTGTCGCTTTTGTAAAATTATCAAAGTTAAAACCATTTTGGCGCTTTTGTCAAAATATCAAAGTAAAAATCCAATTTGTCAATTTTGGTCAAATTATTATAGTTATAACAAATTGGTCACTTTCATCAAATTATAATGGTTAAAACAAACATTATCATTTTTGTCGCATTAGAATTGACGACAAAACCAATATGGTACTTTCATTTGTTTTGTTGAATTAGAATTGTCGACAAAACAAAACATGTTTTGTTCATTTGTTTTGTTGAATTAGAATTGTCGACAAAACAAAACATTCACTTACATTTGCTTTGTTGAATTAGAATTACCGACAAAACAAAGTTGTCATTTTATTGTTTTGTTGAAATAGATTTCTCAACAAAACAAAGTCGTTATCTTTATTGTTTGTGAAAATAGATCAGTTGAATTATATCATATATTCTTTGTCAAAATTTACACTTTTATCAAGATAGATTAGTTGAATCAAATTACGCATTTTTGTCAAAATGAACATTTTTGGCCAAATTGATTAGCTGAACAAAAATAGTTATTTTTGTCAAAATACAATAGTTGAAATAAAAATTACATTTTGTTAATATGATTGTTGAAAACAAAATTACATTTTTGTTAATTAGATTTGAAATAACACAAAAATCACATTTTTTGGTTAAATAAAAGAGTTAAACACAAATAGTATTTTATTAAATAGATTTGTGTTATAAACAAAAATATTCATTTTGGTAAAATAGAATTGTCAGCAAAATGGATGTATCACTTCTTATACATTTTGTTGAAATAGAATTTATATGCAAATATAATAATCATTTTATAACATACAATATAATTTATATGCAAATATAAAAATCATTTTTATTTGCAAACTTACGTTAGAATTTATATTCAAATATAAGAATCATATTATTGGTCAAAACATATATTAGAATGTATAGGTGAGTTAAAGTGACATCTTTATATGTTAATGCATGCATTAGAATTTGTATGCAATTTAAAATAAACATTTTTATGTGTTAGATTATATATTGAAAAATATATACAAATGAGATTATTTCTTTCATGTGTTTAAGTTAAGAATAATTACATTCAAATAAAGTATAATGAAAATTATCTTTTATTTGTCATCCGCAATAATGTCATATAAATAAATTACATTCTATTAGATGTTAGGAATGTATAAAGAAATTATACAAACCAAATATATTTTATTTCGGCATTAGGAATAAAATATCATGTTTTGTTCATCATCATCAACATGTTGGTAGTATTAGAATTGGTTAAATTCATTAACCAATTATTTGTTTATATGAACTGTTGTTGGCTGAAAACCCCACACGGGTATTGGGATGATAATTGATATACACTAGTCCCAATATTTATTTGTATGTCAATCGATAGATTGACAGGATGCGATGAGCGTTATTATTTCATTTTAATGCTCACACAGTTGTGAACTTCACTCTGGATGTTGAATGGATGGTTTGATGATTATTTGTCATTTATTGTCATTTACATACGATGTATGAAATCCATATAACCGAAGTTATATGGTAAATGATTGAGTCGCTTTCCGATTTAGAATATCTTTTATATAAAGAATATTTTAAAACAAAGAATTTCTTTTGAATAAAAAATATTTTAAAAAAGAAGATATTGTAATAAAAGAATTGGATTTTGGGTTGTCGTGGATGGTGTCTTAAAAAACACTGTTCTTAAACCCCGTATGAAAGAATAAATCTTTTAACTAAGATTATTAGTGTTTCAAATTATATTTAGTTTTGGAATAAATTGATATGTGAATTGGGTTTATTGTGAACTATGTTTTTAAATGACATTTGTTCTTTAACCTAATTAACAATGAAAATATGATTTAGAATTTATAAATCATTTATTAAGATTTAAAAAGAAATTTTCTAAAGTCAAGTTTTCCCAATTTAATTTATTAAATTGGAAGTAAGTGGAAATTCGATTGATAATAATCGAGATAGGCTTCTGTAAAAGAAGATTGTTACTATATATGGAATTTAAAAGGCTTTGCCGTTATTCCATTTATATTAGTGGTCTGATATAGAAATTTATATCGATTACCTATTGATTTGATTTCTGTGAAATTCCATATTTAATGGAAATTGATTTTGGGTTTATCGTGAACTGTGTTTTAAATTACATTAGTTCTTTAACCCAGTTAAAGATAAGATTAATTTTCTTAAATTTGGGATAATCATAAAGTAATAATTTTTGATATTAAAACTGAATTGGAGTTTGATAAATCTTTAAAAATAAGATTTAAGAACAAATTTAAAAGAATTTATCTTTGATAAAATTAATGGGAACCTTTCCCTAATAATATGAATATTTTATTAAAAGAAATATTCTGAATTGGAATGAGGCATATGTTGTGTCTTTATAACACCTGATTTTTAATTATAAACTACGCGAGTTATTCGGAAAGACAGGGTTTAACCCATTCTGAATAATTACTACGACGATTAGAGTCGAAGATGAAGACGATGGTTGAAAACCGGCGATCTTCACATCGAATGGATGACTACTGATGTCTGGCATTGGCTAGCTACCAGTAAAGGGTTAAAAGTGGTAGTTTGTCCGGACGTACTTGTTGATTGTCTGGATATGCGAGCTCCTCACTTCCGTATTGGTCATACGGGACGAGGAATAAGGTGTCTCCGGTTTTGTTCATACGCAGAACGGACTTGTAAATGGACATGTGTCTGACATTGGATTTCGTTCCATGTAAGTTGATTTCTATTTAATATATATCTGTGGTGGCGGAGAATTTATTCTCTTACTTAACACCCTTCTTTGAGACGCACGAGCTCAGAGGTTATATATTGGTAGTTATCGATCGCATGGCGTGGATTGTCAATGTGGCACGCCAAGATGCAAATGATCAAAGCTTTTGTTGAAAAGCAGAGGCTTGTGGTTGATGATCAAAGCATAGCCTATTTCAGCATAGCTTTGTGTATAGCGTGACTTCGTGAGCCTCACATGTACACGTTTCTTTCAAGCTGGAAGTGGTATCAGGGTTTTACACGCCCTGACATTTACTTATGTGGATGATGGATTTCGAGGCCTCGGATTTATCGATCGCCAATGGCCGTATTATAGGTTCGATAGGATCGGGAAACGCATGTTCAGGAATTGCCAATCCACTAACGATATTTGTGGACCGGCCTTGCAGGATCCAAGGGTTGCCCGTAGGTGTGATCCTGAGACATTGCTAGAGTGTATCGAATCAGTAAGGAGATCGTTCCTAGCCTTGACTCTGAATGGAAATCCAATTTCCAATACCACATCATGCGATTTTGATTGTAGAACTAGTATGGCGACATAGTATATGGTAGCTATGCCGTCTATGATTAATACAATATGATTGAAATGTTTTTGAAACATACATACACTAATAATAATATCAAATCCGTTTTTATCGTATCAAGCATTTTTGACCATTATAAGGTAAAACTCTATCCTCCGGTTTGCGTTGCATTGTGTGATGGGACTTGAGTCTTATAATGGTTTCATTTTTCTAAAAAGCATTGCGTTATTTAACGATTTACCTTATTTCATGCACTGGCAACCCAATGGAGTAAACCCGTTCCGCGATAGCGGCGTGGTCTTGTGATTAGCCTTATTACTAGTTAAGTTAAGTAAAGATTTCTCATACCAGTCCCATGACAAACCCGTAGTTTGTTTCACTTTGCAAACTCGGGTGCCCTCTTTTCCACACGGGCAGTCGAGTAGCTTATTTTGCAGATATATTGAGAAGGATTCTGGATTGAAGCCTAAAGTTCTATCTAGAGCATTGATAGACTTCCGTTGTATCAGATTATTGTTTCCGCTGCATTGTATTACATTATTTGTAATTTAATCTTTCGCCGTATTATTATATTCGGTGTACTTTGATATATTTTGTACTCTGATGTAACATTATTATGATGTAATAAAAGTCTTCTGTTATTTGTTCTAATGTATTGTATTCCCAAAGTTAATGTATGCGGGTTTTGAATGGCCTTGGTCGATTTAGCGATCGATTGGGTCGGGCGAAATCCGAATCGTTACAGTTGGTATCAAAGCTCTGATTAGCTCAAATCTTTGGGGTACAACTAGTTAGGACTGAACAAAAGACTCATCAGAGATTGGATTAGAAATATCCAATAAGAATACTCATTAGGGATAGGATCAGTAGTATCCTAGAATGAGAAACCTCATTAGAGATGGGGTTAGAAATGCCCTAGAATAAGTTCAGAGTGATAAGTTTATTATTAACGTATTTGCGATTATATATAATCCAATATTAGAAAATATGATTTTTGAATATATATAAAAGTTATATATATTTGAAAAGTTAATCAACTAATAAAATTATCGAAACTAATAAAATTATCAAAACCAATAAAAATTAAAATTGAATTGGTTAATTAAACAACTTTTAGCTCCATTCCTTTTCGACGACCAAAAGATTTTTAGTGGTGGAGATTGTAACAACCCGCAAATTCTGAACCAATTTTAAATTTTTTATTTTGGAAATTTTAATGGAGTTTTGATAGTTAAAATACATTATTTTGAATAGTAACGACTAAAAAATTTATTTAAATCGAAGTTAAAACATATATTTATTTTAATTATAAAAGGAGTTAGAAATAGCGTAGTAGTTTGAAAATTTGAATTTGAACTTTGACTGACTGTACAAGATGCAAATTAAATCGGATTTTAGTGAAACCAAAAATATTAGAATCTATTTAAATATATATTTCCAACGAATCATAAAAATTGAAATTTCATAGCAGGAATCAAAAGTTATGCCCAGTTTAAATTTTAGAATAGTCGTTGTAGAATATATATATATATATATATATATATATATATATATTAATATTAAAAATAGCCATTTTTCAAACGACCTCCGTTTTCGTCGAAACCATTTTTGTTGGAACCGGAATGTCAAATTATTTATAGGTTTCAATTTTCAAAATTTTTCGAATTAATATGTGAGCATGGCAAAAGAAAACGTGTTTTGTCAACTTCAGCCAAATTCGATCGACTAGAAAATGGCCATTTTTCAAACGGTCTTAGAATTCGACGAAATTAGTCTCGTTAGAACCGTATCGTCAAAACATAACTAGAAATATATTTTTTGGAATTTTTAGCATCCGTATGTGGCCCCGATAAATTTAAATGTACGACCAAATTAAATAAATAAATGATTTATATATTAAATTAAAGAAAACAAGCTGGAGATGATCAAACGGCTGACGGGACCTAGTCCACTGGATCCGAAACGGGGGTATTTGCCTAGGAACATCCTTCGTTGGGCTGAAATCGGAGCTTTTGAGAGATTATGGGTTTATTTGCAAATTTAACAATTAAATATTCTAAATAACATTATTAAAACACCCTAACCCTAATTCTGAAATTGCATAGCCGCCATCTATCATCTCAATGGCCGAAATGCTCCAGAAATCGCACCTCTCTTTCTCCAAATTCATTATGTAATTTTCAAAACTTATAAAGCCAAAATGAAAGAAATACGTGAGCTCTATGTAATCAACGGTGGAGATCGAAGACAGTGTGGAGGATAGCTCGAATTTCGAGCTAAAAGGGAAGACTTTGGCACGCAATTCAAGGCTCGGGGGTCGAGTTCGGTCATACCATGGGTGGAGGAAGAGGGTGCGATGCCCTTCGAGGTGGTGGTCTCCGATGGGGTTTCGGCTGCATGGAGTCTCGTGCGCAAGGAGAGAGAATGAAGGAAGTTGGGTTTGGCTATCTGTAGAGAACAACGAAGAAGGGAAGAAAAGGGTACGGCCTAGTTTTGTTTAAGGGGTGATTAAAGAATTTGATTAAGTTAACTAATTAATTAATGTAATTAACGTTCAAACTATTATAACTTCTGCAAATCTTATCAGAATTTGACAAAACGAAGTTCGTTGGAACCGTTCGAGATCTACGCGATTGAACAAACCAGATCTGAAACGGAGCTCCATGAAAATTTGGACAATCGATGTGAGATTTCTATTTTAATTTATTTCATTGTGAAATTTATATTTATTCTATTTAAAAATTCATGTTGATGTTGTATGTATCTATTTCAATGTTGATTGTGTTGTGATTGTGATGAACCACTAAATTGAATTGTGTATTCCTATTTGTTAGAATTTTGTGTATACAAGAAAAACCATATTTTTATATATAGAATATGTAATTTTCATGTTTGTTATAAATTAGATGTAAACATATAAACTACTCTTTTATATGTTATAAGAATTCCTAGAGAAATGTAAACATATAAAATATTCTTTTATATGCTATTAGAGTACATAGAGAAATGTAAACAAATAAAATACCTTTTTTATGTCAGTAGCATACATAGAAAAATTTAAGTAATTAAAGTATTCATTTTATTTGTCATTAGAATACGTAGAAAATGTACGTAAGTAAAATTTATCATCTAGTTATGAATTGTTATGCCAAAAATTATTTTATTATTTACATTAAAATATGGTTTTGTTTAAAATTAGAATAACATTAAAATATTCAATTTTATTGTTTACATTAAACATGGTTTTGTCAAAATATATAGTTATTGAAATAAAAAGAGACATTTTGTCAAAATATAGCTATGAAATAAAAGATACATTTTGTCAAACATGTTACTCAAAATAAAAATATAGACTTTGTTAAAACACGATTACTGAAATAAATAGTCATTTTTGTCAAAACATGAGTATTGTAATAAAAATAACATTTTTATCAAAACATGTTAATTGAAATAAAAATAACATTTGCGTTAAAACTTGATTAGTTGAAATAAAATTAACATTTGTGTTAAAACATGTTAGTTGGAATAAAAGATTTATTTTTATCGTCATAAAAGAGTAGATTCAAAAGATTACATTTTTATGTAATATTGTTTTCATTAGAAAGAATAGAATTAAAAGACTTCATTTTTATGCAACATTGTTTATAATAAAAAGAATTGAAATAGGAGATTTGATTTTTATTTTCAACTTGTTACAATAAAAAAAATTCAGTTATTAAAGTTTATATTTCTAAATGTCATTTTGTTGTAAAAAGGGTTATACCTTTATTGTCACTTAGTTTGCAAATAAAAGATTAAGATAAAAAGATTATGACAAAAAGAATTCATCTTTGTTGTAACTTTGTTAAATTAAATAAAATGTTTTTATTGTCATTATAGATAATAATAAAAAGATTAGAATTAAAAGATATATTTTTAGTGTCCTCTTAGTTTCAATAAAAAGAGTAAATAGAAAGATAAGTTTTATTTGTCATTTTCTTGAAAAAAAAAGAGGCATTTTAGTTCATTAAAAATGATTAAACAAAAAGATACATTTTGATCATTTAAATAGAATGAAACAAAATTATTCAATTTTGTCATTTTGAAGGAGTAAGACAAATATATTCACTTTTGTTATTTGAAGGAATGAGACAAAATATTCATTTTTGTCACGTAAAAAGAATGAAACAAAAACATTCACTTTTATCAAATTAAATAGTTTAACCCAATTGGTCACTATTATAACTTTATAATAGTTGAAATCCATTTTGTCGCTTTTGTAAAATTATCAAAGTTAAAACCATTTTGGTGCTTTTGTCAAATTATCAAAGTAAAAAATCCAATTTGTCGCTTTTGGTCAAATTATTACAATTAAAACAAATTGGTCACTTTTGTCAAATTATAATGGTTAAAACAAACGTTATCATTTTTGTCGCATTAAAATTGTCGACAAAACCAATATGTTACTTTCATTTGTTTTGTTGAATTAGAATTGTCGACAAAACAAAACATGTTACTTTCATTTGTTTTGTTGAATTAGAATTGTCGACAAAACAAAACATGTTACTTTCATTTGTTTTGTTGAATTAGAATTGTCGACAAAACAAAACATGTCACTTCCATTTGTTTTGTTGAATGAGAATTGCCGACAAAACAAAGTTGTCCTTTTATTGTTTTGTTGAATTAGATTTGTCAACAAAACATAGTCGTTATCTTTATTATTTGTCAAAATAAATTAGTTGAATTAAATCATATATTCTTTGTCAAAATTTACACTTTTGTCAAGATAGATTAGTTGAATCAAATTACACATTTTTGTCAAAATGAACATTTTTGGCCAAATTGCTTAGCTGAAAAAAAATAGTTATTTTTATCAAAATACAATAGTTGAAATAAAAATTACATTTTGTTAAATGTGATTGTTGAAACCAAAATTACATTTTTGTTAAATAGATTTGAAATAACACAAAAATCACATTTTTGGGTTAAATAAAAGAGTTAAACACAAATAGTATTTTGTTAAATAGGTTTGTGTTATAAAAAAATATATTCATTTTGGTAAAGTAGAATTATCTGCAAAATGGATGTATCACTTCTAATACATTTTGTTGAAATAGAATTTATATGCAAATATAATAATCATTTTTATTTACATAACATACAATAGAATGTATATGATTTTTATTTGCAAACTTACATTAGAATTTATATTCAAATATAAGAATCATATTATTGGTCAAAACATACATTAGAATGTAAAGGTGAGTTTAAGTGACATCTTTATATGTTAATGCATGCATTAGAATTTGTATGCAACTTAAAATAAACATTTTTATGTGTTAGATTATATATTGAAAAACATATACAAATGAGATTATTTCTTTCATGTGTTTAAGTTAAGAATAAATACATACAAATAAAGTATAATGAAAATTATCTTTTATTTGTCATCCGCAATATGTCATATAAATAAATTACATTCTATTAGATATTAGGAATGTATAAAGAAATTATACGAATTAAATATATTTTATTTCGGCATTAGGAATAAAATATCATGTTTTGTTCATCATCATCAACATGTTGGTAGTATTAGAATTGGTTAAATTCATTAACTAATTATTTGTTTATATGAACTGTTGTTGGCTGAAAACCGCATACATGTATTGGGATGATAATTGATATACACTAGTCCCAATATTTATTTGTATGTCAATCGATAGATTGACAGGCTGCGATGAGCGTTATTATTTCATTTTAATGCTCACACAGTTGTGAACTTCACTCTGAATGTTGAATGGATGGTTTGATGATTATTTATCATTTATTGTCATTTACATACGATGTATGAAATCCATATAACCGAAGTTATATGGTAAATAATTGAGTCGCTTTCCGATTCAGAATATCTTTTATACAAAGAATATTTTAAAACAAAGAATTTCTTTTAATAAAGAATATTTAAAAAAGAAGATATTGTAATAAAAGAATTGGATTTTGGGTTGTCATGGATGGTGTCTTAAAAAATCACTGTTCTTAAACCTCTTATGAAAGAATAAATCTTTTAACTAAGATTATTAGTGTTCTAAATTATATTTAGTTTTGGAATAAATTGATATGTGAATTGGGTTTGTTGTGAACTATGGTTTTAAACGACGCTTGTTCTTTAACCTAATTAACAATGAAAATATGATTTAGAATTTACAAATCTTTTATTAAGATTTAAAAAGAAATTTTCTAAAGTCAAGTTTTCCTAATTTAATATATTTAATTGGAATTAAGTGGAAATTCGATAGATAATGATCGAGATAGGCTTCTGTAAAGACTGTTGCTATGTATGGAATTTAAAAGGCTTTACCGTTATTCCATTTATATTAGCGGTCTGATACAGAAATTTATATCGATTAACTATTGATTTGATTTCTGTGAAATTCCATATTTAATGGAAATTGAATTTGGGTTTATCGTGAACTGTGTTTTAAATGACATTAGTTCTTTAACCCAGTTAAAGATAAGATTAATTTTCTTAAATTTGGGATAATCATAAAGTAATAATTTTTGATATTAAAACTGAATTGGGGTTTAATAAATCTTTAAAAATAAGATTTATGAACAAATTTAAAAGAATTTATCCTTTAATAAAATTAATGGGTACCTTTCCCTAATAATATGAATATTTTATTAAAAGAAATATTCTGAATTGGAATGAGGCATATGATGTGTCTTTATAACACCTGATTTTTAATTATAAAATACGCGAGTTATTCAGAAAAACAGGGTTTAAACCATTCTGAATAATAACTACGACGATTAGAGTAGAAGATGAACACGGTGGTTGAAAACCGGAGATCTTCACATCGAATGGATAACTACTGATGTCCGGCATTGGCTAGCTACCAGTAAAGGGTTAAAACTGGTAGTTTGTCTGGACATACTTCTTGGTCATACGGGACGAGGAATAAGGTGTCTCCGGTTTCGTTCAGACCTAGAGTGGACTTGTAAATGGATGTGTGTCTGACATTGGATTTCGTTCCATGTAAGTTGATTTCTATTTAATATATATCTGTGGTGGCGGAGAATTTATTCTCTTGCTTAACACCCTTCTCTGAGACGCACGAGCTCAGAGGCTATATATTGGTAGTTATCGATCGCATGGCGTGGATTGTCAATGTGGCACGCTAAGATGCAAATGATCAAGGATTTTGTTGAAAAGCAGAGCCTTGTTGTTGATGATCAAAGCATAGCCTATTTCGGCATAGCTTTGTGTATAGCGTGACCTCGCGAGCCTCACACCCCGGTAATAGTTCGAAACGGAGCAAGGGAACGCAGGGAGTGCACACGTTTCTTTCTAGCTAGAAGTGGTGTCCGGGTTTTACACGCCCTGACATTTACTTACATGGATGATGGATTTCAAGGCCTCCGATTTATCGGTCGCCAATGGCCGTATTATATGTTCGATAGGATCGGGAAGCGTGTGTTCAGGATTTGCTAATCCACTAACGATATTTGTGGACAGGTCCTGCAGGATCCAAGGGTTGCCCGTAGGTGTGATCCTAAGACATTGCTAGAGTGTCTCGAATCGGTAAGGAGATCGTTCCTAGCCTTGATTCTTGATGGAAACCCAATTTCCAATACGGTATCATGCAGTTTCGATTGTAGAACTAGTATGGCAACATAGTATATGGTAGCTATGCCATCTATGGTTAATACATAATGATTGAAATGTTTTTGAAACATATATACACTAATAATAATATCAAATATGTTTTTATCGTATCAAACATTTTTGATCATTATACGGTAAAACTCTATCCTCCGGTTTGCGTTACATTGTGTGATGGGACTTGAGTTCTTATAATGTTTTCATTTTTCTTAAATGCATTGCGTTGTTTAACGATTTATAGCCTTATTACTAGTTAAGTTAAGTAAAGATTTCTCATACCAGTCCCATGACTGACCCGTAGTTCGTTTCACTTTGCAAACTCGGGTGCCCTCTTTTCCACACGGGCTGTCGAGTAGCTTATTTTGTAGATATATTAAGCAAGATTCTGGATCAAAGCTTAAAGCTGTGTCTAGAGCATTGATAGACTTCCGCTGTATCAGATTATTATTTCCGCTGCATTGTATTACATTATTTGTCATTTAATCTTCCGCTGTATTATTATATTCGATGTACTCTGATATATTCTATACTCTGATGTAACATTATTATGATGTAATAAAAGTCTTCTGTTATTTGTTCTAATGTATTTTATTCCCAAAGTTAGCGTATGCAGGTTTTAAACGGCCTTGATCGATTTAGCGATCGATCGGGTCGGGCGAAATCCGGGTCATTATAGTGCCGGTCCTCCCTTACATATGAGGATTATTTATTCCTGAACACACGTTTCCCGGTCCTTTTGAACCTATCTATTGGCCCCGTAGTGACCAATATATCCGAGACGCCTCGTTATCCATCATCCACATAGATAAAAATATATATATAATGTCTGGACTCCATACCATGACACCACCATAGCTAGAGAGAAACGTCGCGCACTCACTGCGTTCCCTTATCCCGTTTTTGACCCATACCGAGGTGTGAGGCTCGCGAATTAACGCTAGACACAAAGTTATGCTATTTAAATCCATGCTTTGATCATCAACCACTAGACTCTGCATTTCAACAGAAGCCTTGATCACTGCATCTCTGCATACCACACTGACAATTCACGTCATGCAACTGTTGTCTATCGATATATAACCTCTAAGTTCGTACGTCTCAGAGAAGGGTGTTAAGCAAGAGAATAAATTCTCCGCCACCAAACATATATATATTTAATAGAAATCAATTAACAAAGAATAAAATCCAATGTAAGATACACATCCATTTACTAGTTCATTCTTGGTCTGAACGAAACCGGAGGCACCTTATTCCTTGTCCCATATGTCCAATACAGGAGTGAGGTCCTCGCATATCTGATCGATCTCCAAATACGTCTGGATGATCACCCCTTATTACCTTGTCTTGGGTGTACAGCCCAATCAATATATTAGTAATCATCCAAATGATGTGAAGAACTCCGGTCTTTAACCACCGTCTTCATCGTCGAATCAATTATTCAAAACAGGTACGAACCCTGCCTTTTTGAATAACTCACGTATCTCATAAACAAGTGCTATAAATACACAACATACGCCACATTCCAATTCATAATATTTATTTATTCAAATATTCACATCATTAGGGAAAGGTTCCCATTAATTTTATCAAAGATAAATTCTTTAAATTCATTCTTTTCACATGGGGTTTAAGAACAGTGTTATTTAAGACACCATTCTCGACAAACCCAAAATCCACTTGGGTATTAAATATAAGGCTCTAAATAGAAATTATATAGGCTTACATTTAATATCAATTTCTGAAACCAACACATATCGAATGGGGAATAACAATATATATCCATCTTCCAAATTCCTCCATAATATCCATATAGTCACGGAATCCAATATCGAAATATTCCGGATATGATTTCTATTCAAATCCATTCCAAATCATAGATTGGAAATTTCTGGTTATATTAAAACCCTTTTACAATCGAATTTATTTATTTAAAAATTATTGGATTTCAAATCTAGTTAATAACTAGTTCATTTTGATAAAAATATCTTTTTATCTTTACAAACATGGAATTTTTCATCCAAATTTGTAACACCCCGCCTCCGCTAGTGTCACTCGCAAAGGAATGCACTAGCTTTAGAGGGGCATTTTTGGTAAACATGCACAGAAATATCACAAGACAGAACATATAAAATAGCGGAAGTAAAATTGAACTTTCATAAACATCAATAATTAAGGTCTAGAGCCTTTTACATCAGAGTACATCAAAACCTGTCTTGCAATAGTAAAGAAGCATAAAGACTTTTTCATAAATTATTCCCCAAGTGAAAACAGTAAAGTAGCCATAGCCAAGAAAAGTCCAAGCCATCCATGATGACCTTCAAGCAGAAGAAGTCCGAACTAAACAACAGTATTTCCTCCCTATAACCTGGGGGGGGGGGGGGAACGGAAGAAAAGAGGCGAAACAAAACGGGTCAGTCAAAAAGACTGAGTAAGCCCTATCTACTATCCGCATAAAAACTAGTAAAGTTAAGTGACATGAGAAACTGAGATGAACATAAGCATGATGACAAGATAGATAAGCTAAATCAAAATAACAGGATGAACTACTGAACTCAGATAAACTAAGGTGTCATGATAAATTATGATGTCAAGATAAAACAAGGTATCACATCGTCAGGTTTCTATCAAGTATAATATCCCAAGATATCTATCAAGTCTAACGTCCCATGGTATCTATCCTGTACATCTGCTCTGCACCTACCGTACTAGTATCCCAACAGTATCATGTGTTATCCATGAATGACCCTTACTCAAAAGTCGTATAATGGTCCATGTCAACCTAATATGCCGCATATATAGGTTACTCAACTCATATGTTCCTTTCCGTGTATAAGTTTAGTCCCTTGCCGTAGACCATACGGGCTTTCCCATGAGATTCTATATTACTTTAACATAGTTCCATGATCCTTAAGATCGGTTTGGACTGTTACCCTAAACCTAGCTAGGGTCTTCCAACATGAATTATCGTTTGTACAACTAGGACTTATGCTACCTAGGGCTACTAGGGATTATGCTTACCTATTGCACGTTTTTGTATCTCGGTTTGGGTTCAACCACCTAGGGCCACTAGGGATTAAGCTAACCGTCAACCGCGCCCTTTTTCCCACGCATATATCGTGAATCGTTTTTCCATGACTGTATGCACATGTATCACATCGTGCCATCCGAGTCCTGTCACAGGGCAAATCAAGAAGTACAGGACTCGGTCGAGAGCTTTAGATTTATCTGCCGATGCAGATGCTAAGGTCTGTTTTTCCTATACGTGGCTATGGTCCCACGAGACCACTCCCTCAACTAGTGAAAGACAAGACAGGATAAATCCTGTATGAGAACACAACACTGGCCAACCCACATCCAAGCCTTACCGCAACCATAATTAGATAGCAATTATGGTCTTTTGGGTGTTCTCTGCCTTTCCGTACGTACACGCTTGACCAAAGATGGTAGGTAGCCTGACGAAATGCTATCTAGGGTACGACCGTGTATCGTCGACTATCCCCTATCCATCCCCGTCTTTAGGTCGCTCGTATAGCAACCAAGGCATACTCTTGGTTCTTCTAACGCAGACCTTAACCTCTCATGAGCCTAGTATGATCACCTGGCATCTCATAGAGGGATACCAAGAATATCCTCACGTTCCCCGAAGCCGCTGCTTCGTTACCCAGTTCGCTGGAGCCTTTATCTAAATCAGATACTTGCTCCTACTCGTATACTTAAACGATGACCTACCGTATCAGGTTACTCATCTATCTATGAACTGGTCTAAATTTCCTTGACTAAGAATCATTACTTAGTTATTCTTCAACTAAGGTTTACCACTTAGCCTTATTCCCGTTATTCTTGTTAACTACGGTTATCCACCTAATCCTCAGAACTGGGGTTTACATAATGGATTAAGTGTCACTTAAGTTCATGACTTAACCCGTCTACAAATCATGTCAAAATTGGCTAAGTATCCAAGTTCAAGACTTAACCCTACAAACCATGCTCAAGTTGGTTAAGTATATATTAACTTGACCCTATCAAATTACTGAGTCAAATCGGTCAAGCGTCTTTAAGCGATTCGTGACTTAGCCTTATCATGTTTTCACGTTAGATTGGTTAAGTATAGGTTAACTTAACCTTATCAAATAACCGAGTTGGAGTGTTTAAGTATAGGTTACTTAATCACTTCAAAATTACCGAGTTAGATTGGTTAAGTGTTGGTTAACTTAACCACTTCAAATCATCGTGTTAGATTAGTTAAGTGTTTAACTTAACCTTATCAAACTACCAAGTGGGATTAATTAAGTCTAGGCTAACTTAACCCCATCCGATTTCCATGTTTAGACTAGTTGAGTCTAATCTTAACCCCATCCATTAACGGTATCTTTCGGTTAAGTGTCATTAAGAAGACTTACTTAACCTTACCAAATTATCGTGTTGGATTGATTAAGTGTTGGTTAACTTAACCCCGTCCACTAGTCGTATAAAAATGGTTAAGTGTCATTAGGCAAATCAAATTACTTAACCTACCTAACCTTGTCATGTTTTGTTAAGGATTATTAGCCTAATCAAATTACTTAACCCATTTGTCCATGTCATATTTGGTTAAGAGTCATTAATCAAATTAACTTAACCCTATCATGTGGCATTAATTACTTAATGCACCTCAACCTCTCACATTAGACTTCGTTGTGGTTACTAGTTAAGCCGGTCGGTTCCGGGTAGCTTTACACCACAACTTGGTCTAACCTCGGGTTCAAGCACAACATGACCAACTTCTCACATTAGGTCCTATTGTTTGCAACTACTAGTTAGGCCGGTCGGTTCCGGGTAGTTTTACGTTGCAAACTCAACCCAACCTCGAGTTGGCCACACTTATATTATCTAAGTGTCATGTCCATTATGTTTCCAACACGTATTACAAGTTTTCATGCAATTGGGTAGACCTAACTTAATAGGTAAATTCCCAATGGGTAGACCTAACTTAATAGGTAAATTCCCAAGCTTATGTTTTCAAGTATACTTACATGTCAACTTCCATGTTATATTTCAAGTCATGTTTTCAAGTTGTATTTTCGTGTCATTAGAAATTACTCATAACATAACCCAACGCTTTTAAACTCGCATATACGTTCGCAACAATGTAATGGATTAAAAGAAGAGACTTGGCAAAGGCATGACAAAAATGGATATTAAGCCACAAGTTAATCATGGTGGCAAATGAGGCACAAATGTGTTCATTAACTTGCATGTTACATTCTTAAGCCTCAAAACATGCATAAACCCAAACTTGGCACATAAGCGAATCATGGTGACAAAAGACATGGAATGATGACTAGTAACTCGCATATATCATCATATAAGGGTTATGACTTCATATGCAAGTTTACATAAAGGTTATGAGGGTTCTCATGTTGCATAATGCAACATTTCAACATAAAGGTTGTAGCTTTTAGCCCACAAGATCAAGATAATGACTTCATAAACTTGCATGACATGATAGCATGTATCATACTCAATGATCAAACCCAAACTTGCAATATGAACATTTAACTTCATAGTTAATATCTAAGAGTAGGGAAAGGGCTTACATTGCTATGAAGGCACAAATCGATTAAGTTAAAGATTGAGACAATGCCTATGCATGCCATCATCCAAAAACCCAAAGATGAAAGCTCTAAATCAATAAAAACCCCATCTTTATGAACAAAGATCAAAGCTTTAGCCTTGAAATCAACTTGAGAAGCTCTCATACTAACATAGGAACTCTCTAACACTCACCTAATCATGAAACCTCTCATAGGAATTTACTTAGGAATTTTAGAATGAGAGTGGAGGCCATGAGAGTGAAATTTTTGCCATAGTTTAGTTGTAGGAATGAATAATGAGGGTTTTAGGAGAGGGTTAGGGGTCTTTTTATAGAAGACTAGGATAGTTTTAGCCATAGGATAAACCCTAGAACCAATCCTAGCCTTTAAAGCATGTCTTGGGGAAGAAGTCACATGTAGGAACCATTTAGGGCCTTAAAATCAACCCTAGAGTCAACCCGGGCCATCAAAACCCATCCCGGGCCTCAAAAATGGGTTCTGGGCCGCCCCAGGACGAAAAAGTTGACCTGTACAGGGGGGGAGTCGACAGGCAAGTCGACACCAGGGGGTGCAAGTCGACAGCCAAGTCGACAGGGCTGTCGACACCAGGCCAGTCTGCCCGAAAACTGCTGAAAACTTGTTTTGGCCATATCTTGGTCATACGGACTCCGATTTTCGAAAACTCGGACTCTATTTCGCGTATTTTTCCGAGACGAACACAATGGTGAAGTCCATTTTACCTGATTCCAATTTTAAAATTTAATTCTGCCTTGATTTCTCGTCTTAACATGTTATCGAAATACGGGTTGTTACATTCTCCCCACCTTTTATGATTTCATCCCCGAAATCTCTAAGTTAGGAAGAACATATCCTACCATCCATCATTCATCTTCTCAAAACATCATCCACAAGCAACCATTGTCCTTAGATGATTTCTAATGCTGTATGAATATATGCAAAACGTGTGTGTACATGTTCCTTAGCTAATGCTAATGATCAGGCCTGAATAATCTTTCTAATGCAAAATATGTATAGTGCCATGAATCCAACATGTATGCAAATAATCATAGTCATATAGATACTATATGCGTGCACAATCATTCATTCATATGCAACAACCGCATGATAATACATTCGATTTCATCCATAAACAAGTATAAATACTCGTGCATATGCAATATGAAATGTGACTGAGTCGAGCTAGTATCTAATGTGTATTCGCGCATCCACGAGCAACCACTTGCAACCATATCAATCATAACATGTTTCAAATACATGTTTACATCCATAGGGTTCTATCTAGAATTCCCTGAAATAGGGTCGAGAAGATAAACAAGACAAACTCCTTACGGGGTTTGTAACAGAAAATAGGACCAAGAAGATGTCCACAAAAGATAGCCTACAAGTAAGCTCTACAGAAAACAGGGATCAAGGACATACTCCCAAAAGGAGATATCATGCGCGTATCTAGTCTTTGACCATCAGAGTCGTATTTCCTTGAGCTTAATTCCATTGTGCCTTGACCGTCTTTTAACTTCGCGATTTCGTAGCTTCTTATTTCCTGTTTCCATAACATGAGCTGGAACTCATTTCTTCGTCGCCTCTCGTTCCACTTGCACTTACCCTTTTCCTAGAATACTTGACGCAAACATGACTGCGTACTCATGATCTCATGCAAGCTTTCCAAAATTCACTAGTGAATCTCGGACCTCGTACCACAAGGTATTCCACGTAGAAGAACTTTCTCTTGAAAGTAAACAGATGCCAACCAGGTTATCAAGCGCACTTACTAGGGTGATTTCTATAACCCATGCATAAGTGAAATAAACCATCCGTCTTATCGGCAAACACCACTCGATCGGGCTTCAAATTTCCAATAAAGATATCAAGGGATTCTAAGTAACTAATCATGACCGAACCCAAAAGGTTACACGAGACTTCGAGGGTATTACCAAGGCTAGTCAAGAGTCTAACTACCCTCCTATCAAAACCGAGAGTGGCACCCCTTACTGGATAACCACTTCATCCCTAGAATCCATCCATAACCGAGGCATGTCATTCTCAAATCCAAAACAAGTCATGAATAAATGGACCGATTCTCCACAGGACTTGAGACAAAAATGGGATTCTCTATTACGCTAGTACTTAAGGTGCAGAGACTCAACTATCGAAGCAGACTTAAATGATACGACGATCAAAACAAAGTCCTAACGGGATGATAGAGAAGAAAAGCTAAACCTTTAATAAGATCGTTACCCTCCTTCCGAGGTACTCTAGAAATAAGAGCATACTATTGCCCTCCCGATGATCTTGTCCTTGTCCCATGATACTTAACTATCCGCCCCGTTTCACCATGCCAAAGGTACTCACTCGTCATGGGTTTCATTGTTCATCTTTCTCTCTCGTTCTGGGTTGAGCCATACCAACAAGTTGCTCATCCTTAAGCTCGTATCCTTTATCCTCTTTCTCACTATCCTTTCTTATAACGCGGCTACTGGTCCCTTGAGAACCATCTCCATCATACGGGAAACACTTTAGTAGATAGAAAAGACTAGTCGCAGTTAAAACCACTGTGACTACAGATGGAGAAAAGAAAGGAAAAGAGATTCAATCAAGGAAATAAGGATAATGCTAATGGCCTTGGGGAATAGCCTTTTTCTTTTAAAAGAAAATTTTTCTTGAAAAATGCTTCTTTGTAAACGATTTTCAAATAGTTTTCAGAAGGTCTTTAAAAACTTTTGCCCAGTCTGGTAACCTTCTGCTCTGATACCAAATGTAACACCCCGCCTCCGCTAGTGTCACTCGCAAAGGAATGCACTAGCTTTAGAGGGGCATTTTTGGTAAACATGCACAGAAATATCACAAGACAGAACATATAAAATAGCGGAAGTAAAATTGAACTTTCATAAACATCAATAATTAAGGTCTAGAGCCTTTTACATCAGAGTACATCAAAACCTGTCTTGCAATAGTAAAGAAGCATAAAGACTTTTTCATAAATTATTCCCCAAGTGAAAACAGTAAAGTAGCCATAGCCAAGAAAAGTCCAAGCCATCCATGATGACCTTCAAGCAGAAGAAGTCCGAACTAAACAACAGTATTTCCTCCCTATAACCTGGGGGGAAACGGAAGAAAAGAGGCGAAACAAAACGGGTCAGTCAAAAAGACTGAGTAAGCCCTATCTACTATCAGCATAAAAACTAGTAAAGTTAACTGACATGAGAAACTGAGATGAACATAAGCATGATGACAAGATAGATAAGCTAAATCAAAATAACAGGATGAACTACTGAACTCAGATAAACTAAGGTGTCATGATAAATTATGATGTCAAGATAAAACAAGGTATCACATCGTCAGGTTTCTATCAAGTATAATATCCCAAGATATCTATCAAGTCTAACGTCCCATGGTATCTATCCTGTACATCTGCTCTGCACCTACCGTACTAGTATCCCAACCGTATCATGTGTTATCCATGAATGACCCTTACTCAAAAGTCGTATAATGGTCCATGTCAACCTAATATGCCGCATATATAGGTTACTCAACTCATATGTTCCTTTCCG
The DNA here is from genome assembly GCA_030737875.1 of Allium sativum. Lineage (NCBI taxonomy): Eukaryota > Viridiplantae > Streptophyta > Magnoliopsida > Asparagales > Amaryllidaceae > Allium > Allium sativum. The sequence goes on along the minus strand of CM060920.1, from coordinate 747,455,739 downwards.
TGTATAAGTTTAGTTCCTTGCCGTAGACCATACGGGCTTTCCCATGAGATTCTATATTACTTTAACATAGTTCCATGATCCTTAAGATCGGTTTGGACTGTTACCCTAAACCTAGCTAGGGTCTTCCAACATGAATTATCGTTTGTACAACTAAGACTTATGCTACCTAGGGCTACTAGGGATTATACTTACCTATTGCACGTTTTCGTATCTCGGTTTGGGTTCAACCACCAGGGGCCACTAGGGATTACGCTAACCGTCAACCGCGCCCTTTTTCCCACGCATATATCGTGAATCGTTTTTCCATGACTGTATGCACATGTATCACATCGTGCCATCTGAGTCCTGTCACAGCGCAAATCAAGAAGTACAGGACTCGGTCGGGAGCTTTAGATTTATCTGCCGATGCAAATGCTAAGGTCTGTTTTTCCTATACGTGGCTATGGTCCCACGAGACCACTCCCTCAACTAGTGAAAGACAAGACAGGATAAATCCTGTATGAGAACACAACACTGGCCAACCCACATCCAAGCCTTACCGCAACCATAATTAGATAGCAATTATGGTCTTTTGGGTGTTCTCTGCCTTTCCGTACGTACACGCTTGACCAAAGATGGTAGGTAGCCTGACGAAATGCTATCTAGGGTACGACCGTGTATCGTCGACTATCCCCTATCCATCCCCGTCTTTAGGTCGCTCGTATAGCAACCAAGGCATACTCTTGGTTCTTCTAACGCAGACCTTAACCTCTCATGAGCCTAGTATGATCACCTGGCAGCTCATAGAGGGATACCAAGAATATCCTCACGTTCCCCGAAGCCGCTGCTTCGTTACCCAGTTCGCTGGAGCCTTTATCTAAAACAGATACTTGCTCCTACTCGTATACTTAAACGATGACCTACCGTATCAGGTTACTCATCTATCTATGAACTGGTCTAAATTTCCTTGACTAAGAATCATTACTTAGTTATTCTTCAACTAAGGTTTACCACTTAGCCCTATTCCCGTTATTCTTGTTAACTACGGTTATCCACCTAATCCTCAGAACTGGGGTTTACATAATGGATTAAGTGTCACTTAAGTTCATGACTTAACCCGTCTACAAATCATGTCAAAATTGGCTAAGTATCCAAGTTCAAGACTTAACCCTACAAACCATGCTCAAGTTGGTTAAGTATATATTAACTTGACCCTGTCAAATTACTGAGTCAAATCGGTCAAGCGTCTTTAAGCGATTCGTGACTTAGCCTTATCATGTTTTCACGTTAGATTGGTTAAGTATAGGTTAACTTAACCTTATCAAATAACCGAGTTGGAGTGTTTAAGTATAGGTTACTTAATCACTTCAAAATTACCGAGTTAGATTGGTTAAGTGTTGGTTAACTTAACCACTTCAAATCATCGTGTTAGATTAGTTAAGTGTTTAACTTAACCTTATCAAACTACCAAGTGGGATTAATTAAGTCTAGGCTAACTTAACCCCATCCGATTTCCATGTTTAGACTAGTTGAGTCTAATCTTAACCCCATCCATTAACTGTATCTTTCGGTTAAGTGTCATTAAGAAGACTTACTTAACCTTACCAAATTATTGTGTTGGATTGATTAAGTGTTGGTTAACTTAACCCCGTCCACTAGTCGTATAAAAATGGTTAAGTGTCATTAGGCAAATCAAATTACTTAACCTACCTAACCTTGTCATGTTTTGTTAAGTATCATTAGCCTAATCAAATTACTTAACCCATTTGTCCATGTCATATTTGGTTAAGAGTCATTAATCAAATTAACTTAACCCTATCATGTGGCATTAATTACTTAATGCACCTCAACCTCTCACATTAGACTTCGTTGTGGTTACTAGTTAAGCCGGTCGGTTCCGGGTAGCTTTACACCACAACTTGGTCTAACCTCGGGTTCAAGCACAACATGACCAACTTCTCACATTGGGTCCTATTGTTTGCAACTACTAATTAGGCCGGTCGGTTCCGGGTAGTTTTACGTTGCAAACTCAACCCAACCTCGAGTTGGCGACACTTATATTATCTAAGTGTCATGTCCATTATGTTTCCAACACGTATTACAAGTTTTCATGCAATTGGGTAGACCTAACTTAATAGGTAAATTCCCAATGGGTAGACCTAACTTAATAGGTAAATTCCCAAGCTTATGTTTTCAAGCATACTTACATGTCAACTTCCATGTTATATTTCAAGTCATGTTTTCAAGTTGTATTTTCATGTCATTAGAAATTACTCATAACATAACCCAACGCTTTTAAACTCGCATATACGTTCGCAACAACGTAATGGATTAAAAGAAGAGACTTGGCAAAGGCATGAAAAAAATGGATATTAAGCCACAAGTTAATCATGGTGGCAAATGAGGCACAAATGTGTTCATTAACTTGCATGTTACATTCTTAAGCCTCAAAACATGCATAAACCCAAACTTGGCACATAAGCGAATCATGGTGACAAAAGACATGGAATGATGACTAGTAACTCGCATATATCATCATATAAGGGTTATGACTTCATATGCAAGTTGACATAAAGGTTATGAGGGTTCTCATGTTGCATAATGCAACATTTCAACATAAAGGTTGTAGCTTTTAGCCCACAAGATCAAGGTAATGACTTCATAAACTTGCATGACATGATAGCATGTATCATACTCAATGATCAAACCCAAACTTGCAACATGAACATTTAACTTCATAGTTAATATCTAAGAGTAGGGAAAGGGCTTACATTGCTATGAAGGCACAAATCGATTAAGTTAAAGATTGAGACAATGCCTATGCATGCCATCATCCAAAAACCCAAAGATGAAAGCTCTAAATCAATAAAAACCCCATCTTTATGAACAAAGATCAAAGCTTTAGCCTTGAAATCAACTTGAGAAGCTCTCATACTAACATAGGAACTCTCTAACACTCACCTAATCATGAAAACTCTCATAGGAATTTACTTAGGAATTTTAGAATGAGAGTGGAGGCCATGAGAGTGAAATTTTTGCCATAGTTTAGTTGTAGGAATGAATAATGAGGGTTTTAGGAGAGGGTTAGGGGTCTTTTTATAGAAGACTAGGATAGTTTTAGCCATAGGATAAACCCTAGAACCAATCCTAGCCTTTAAAGCATGTCTTGGGGAAGAAGTCACATGTAGGAACCATTTAGGGCCTTAAAATCAACCCTAGAGTCAACCCGGGCCATCAAAACCCATCCCGGGCCTCAAAAATGGGTTCTGGGCCGCCCCAGGACGAAAAAGTTGACCTGTATAGGGGGGGAGTCGACAAGCAAGTCGACACCAGGGGGTGCAAGTCGACAGCCAAGTCGACAGGGCAGTCGACACCAGGCCAGTCTGCCCGAAAACTGCTGAAAACTTGTTCTGGCCTTATCTTGGTCATACGGACTCCGATTTTTCGAAAACTCGGACTCTATTTCGCGTATTTTTCCGAGACGAACACAAAGGTGAAGTCCATTTTACCTGATTCCAATTTTAAAATTTAATTCTGCCTTGATTTCTCGTCTTAACATGTTATCGAAATACGGGTTGTTACAGAATTCTTTCAAAATCATTTATTATGATTTTTAATTATTACTATTTTTATAATTTTATCAAGGCCCGTACAATCGGTTTCCAATAACGACTACCGAACAACATTCATAGCGACCTTTTCCAAATTTGATTTGGATATAATTCCAAATCTAACCATTAGATTTCAGATCTCTTATATTCATTGGAAAGCTCTTTCCGATACGAACCCAATGGTTCCGGTTTTAGGGGGATCGACAGTCGGATCTCCCGTAATATTAATTCAAAGTCAATGGCTGAAATTCGCGAACAGTCGCGGCGCGTTCCATTCAAGCAATTAATACATATAATATATATATATATATATATAATATATTTCATTCAAAATGTATTTTATAAATTCGTTTTAAAAACGATTCCCACTTTCACTTCAATTTTAAATCAAAATTGAATACTCCTTATCATTATAATATTTAAATGACAAAATTTTCAAAATATCAGATTTTGAAATCATTTCCTTTTCGATATTCATTATAAAAATGAGTAAAATCGATATAAATATCGTTCGCATTAAAATGGCGCAAATCTAATCAACATAGCTTCACATGCTTCAATATTTTCAGGTCCATCCAAAATCTGACATCAACTTCAAATTTTAATCCTTTACTGAATATTATTTTAAAATATTCATTATTTTAAAATATTTCCTTATTTTAAAATATTCGCTTCTTTTGAATTGGAATCAGACCCAATCAATTACCATATAATTTTATTTATATGGATTTCATACCACACATGTATTCCACAACAAGGATAACTAATCAACCATCGTCCAGAGTGCATTACACAACTGCATAAGCATTAAATATAAATAATTAATGCGTACAATAGTTTGTCAACCAATTGACTGACCTACAACTAATCAATTGGGATTAGTGTACGTCAAATATCATCCCAATACCATGTGGGGTTTCAACCAACAAATACTGAATATTATTTGTGCAATTGGGCGATGTGTAAAATTTATCATCCCAATCATTGTTAGTTAAATGGATGTACATAAACAAATCATCCGATTTGTAAATGAATATTTATTTTCATTTCAGGAGAATTTCATGTCGTTCATATATACGTTAAAAATTATATTTTTAATGGTAAAATATTTATTTTAACACATTCATATTTTTAATAGTCAATACATTCAATAAAAATGGTATTTTTATTGTTCAAACATTTTATTCAACACATGAATATTTTATACAGTTCATATACGCATTAAAAATTATATTTTTAATGTACATATATTTATTTCAGAAAATTTCGGTATTATAACGGCGCGATATGAGAATTGGAGTAATGTCTAGCATTACCCCCCTCCTGATACTGGCTCGCGCCATACACAATCAATCCAATCAATCACAAAACCACAATATAATTCATTTCCACAATACAGTCAATTTTTTCAATACAATCCAAACAAACAACCATGGTTTCTACAATAAATAGTGTTGGGGGCTACTAAGCCCCGTTTGAATCCTAGTATATATTTGACGACGAAATAATTAGAGTGAGAAGGAGTTCTCACCAATGGTTTCCAATTCGTCATTCTTTTGTTGATGATTTGCTCGTCGCGCGCGCCTTTTGTCGCTTTCACTGTCCGAATTTTCCGTTCTGATTCTAACTTCTTTATACGACCTCCAAACTTCACCAAAATCTGTTTCAAGCATAAACGCACCATTCCGGACAACTTTTTCCTAGGGGGCTTTCTTCCAAAAATGCACCAATTTGCCGGAAATCACGAAAAACAACATATCCGCAGATTTTGGACACGTTTTCCGGACAGCTCCGGACTCTAAAATTTGACTTTCATATATCCAAATCTAAGAGAAAATCATGCTCTACAAATTTGACACTGAGGAGTTTTGGCTAGAAACGCATGGTTTGGGTGTTATTGGCGAAATAGTGACAGGGTGTTATTTGCAAAATGGGAATTTTGGAGATAATAGGTTTTTGGGTGAAATGGGGCCCACGGCCGGAGCTGGGCTGAGGGAGGGGGGCGGCGAAGGCCTAACTGGGCATGGGGGAGGTGCAGGAGGTGGTGGGTGGCCGGCGGAGGAGGGTGATGGACGTTAAAACTGATTTGGGGGTTTAGGGATTGCATAGAAATGAAGAGAGAAAGAAGAGGAAAAAGAAGAGGAGGAAAGGGAGGAGGGGGTGGCCGGCGGCGGCGACGGGGGCTGAGGCGTGGAGGTGAGGGCGGCAGGGATGAGGCGACAAGGCTTTACTTTTTCTTCTTCCATGAAGATGAATGAGAGAGAGAGTGGGAGGGTTGACTTTATATAATTATTTAATTCCATAAAGTTGCTATGTCATTCTAACTCCAAATCGAACCCAATGACTATCGCCACTGGCTAAATACCCTCATTCCAAACACAATGGAATATGTCCCGTAAGTCAATTCGACTGTTTCAATCAGTTTTTATCAAAATTAAAATATAAATTAATATAAGGTTCAAAATTGATTTCAACGTACATTTTAATTTACCGGGGCTACATACTGACTCCAAATGTTTTGATGATACGGTCCTAACAAAACTAATTTTGTTAAAATTCTGGAGACCATTTGAAAAATGGTCATTTTCCAGTCTATTAAATTCAAACTAAAATTATCAAACACGTTTAAATTCACTACGCTCATATATTAACTCCAAAAATTATGGAAATTGGAATCTAGCAATAATTTGACATTCCGGATCCAACAAAAATGGTTTCGTCAAAAGCGGAGGTTGTTTGCAAAATGGCTATTTTTAAGGGCTATATATTATATTAATATATATATATGTATTCCATAGCGACTATTTTGAATTTTAAACTGGACATAACTTATTATTTATAAAGTGAAATCTCAGTTTCTTACATTCGTTAGAAAGATATAATTAAATAGATTCCAACGTTTCCTGTTTCGTCGAATTCTAACTTTTATTGAATTATGTATACTCAATTGAAATTTAAAATTAAAATTTTAAACTACCACGCCATTTCAGGCTCGTTTTATAATTAAAATAAATTTATGCATTCTAACTTTGATTTAAATAAACATTAAATCGTTATTATTTAAAATAAATCATTTTAAATATTCAAAATCCGTAAAAGTAGCTAAAATAAAAAATTTAATTGGTTTTGAAATCCCGGGTTATTACTATCTCCCACACTTAAAATTTTTGCGTCCTCGAAAAGTAACGGAGCTGGAAAGTTGTTTAACTAATCAACTCAACTTTCGCTCTGGCTTTCATTCTTCAACTTTTCAATTTTTAAGAATTTTCTAATTTTTCAAAAATTTGGCTAACACCCTAAATTTTCGAAAAACTTCTCCATAACCTCCTTTGTAAGGGTTTATATTTAAAACCGCAACTAGCCTCACAGGGCCCTCATCAATCCAAAAGAAAAGGAAAAAAGCCAAAAGGCTAGTCAATCGACTCTTAGAATCATCAAAGCCCTAGAAATACAGTAAATATGTACTTATTTGTCAGGCATACAATTTAATTCCTCTACTTAGCTTCCATGCTATGACTTGTTCAATATATATATATCTATATATATATATATATATATATATCTATACATCTGTATGTATGAATTCCAATCAATTTTCAATTCAATTCAATATTTGATTCGATTTGACTAATTTTTACCTTTTATTTTCTTATTGGTTGGAGCATTTCAATTTTTTAATTAGTTGAACTAATAATCAAACAACACAACAAGCAATCAATTAGTTGATTAACTTTTCCAAATATATAACTTATATATATACTCAAAATCATATTTTTAATGCCAAACCACAACAATAATGTAACAACCTCAATTTTTAGAGAATATTTTATTTAATGATTTAATTTAAATTTTGTTTTATTTATTTTATTTGTTTGGATTTTTTTTTATTTCGTCTATTATATATTTTATTTGCAAAAAAAATATTTATATCATTTCCTTTATTTGCCAACACCGTTTACATTTTTAAAGTTAAACATCTATTCCTTGATATTATTCCTTTCCTTACATGGTTGTTAATTTCAAAAAATTAAACGTTTGTTTTCCTTCCATTTATTTCCTTGTATTCATTCATTTTGGTTCTCTGTTTCCATTCGTTCACTTACGTTCCAATGGCAAGTTTCTATTTCCAAAAGAATGTTATGCATTTTGAATTTCGAAATGTTTGATTGTTTATTTATTTATTGTCAAACCATTCGTCCTTTGAATTAAAAATTTATATTTCCTTTTATCTGCAATTAATGTGTAACTTTTAAAATTCAATGTCCATTTATTAGTACAATTACTTTCCTTGCATGTTTATTATTTCAAAATTAAACCGTTCATCTCCTTTTATTCGTTTATTTCGGTTCCCAAATTTGGTGAAAATAAATATATTTAATTTCTTGTGAAATAATTCGTTGCCATTATTAACTTGTAATTCTTTTGGTTTTTATTCTTAACCGTTTGTTTTAGAAATTTAAACACGTTTCAATTCATCCTTATCGGTTCATTGTTCTGCTCAAATACCCCATTTCATTTTGTATTTATATAAAATTATTGTCTAGCTGAAACCATTCCTCATTTCCAACGTAACTATCCCCATTCCCATTTTTACAAAGGAAATAAATATGTGGTCTCGTGAATTAAATTGCTCCATCCCTTATTTATCCCTAGTCATGAAACTGTTGTTGTCCCTTACTTTTCTCTCCACCTACTTTTTCTACACATTTCTTTCCCATCACCGTATATTTTTATTCAATCTCGATTCTCTCAAGAAACTTCCTTCTTCCGTCGAGCCTCCCTGCTCATCCTTCCCACCGCGTTTCAGATCAGTACACCGCCTCAGACCTCCGCCCGATCTGCTAGCCTCCTCGTCTAAACCCTCAGCCCACACTCAGGTGAACCCCCTCCCGCGTCCTCCCCTCTGCAGCGAACTCCACACACCCCTTACCCACTCACCTCGTTCTCAATTTCCTGTGTCATTTGTTCTCTCCAACCCGCGTGTGTTTTTGTAAGTGTTTTCAATTCTTGTGTGAGTTGCTATATAATCTTTTTTTTTCTTTCCTTTTTGTACAGCATGAGTTTACGGTTTTTGTGTATATACTAAGTTTATGTTACGTGTATAGTTTATGAGAGTACTATGTTGATTTGAGAAAAAAAGGGAAAAAAAGTTCTGATGTTTAAGGAGTTTTGTGTTGTATATATTTGTGTGTGCTTTGTATTTGTTTGTGGGGTGCGTGAGTGATTTTATTTATGTATAAGAATTTATAAATTTACATTTATGTATATAAGCAGCACACACACACACAAATATATATATATATATTTGAGGGTAAGTTTATGTATGGTTTTTGTGTGAGTTGTTTTGAAATATTTTGGTATGAATATAATTTATGATAGCAAATAATATTTGCACTTCCAAAAATCTAAATCGAGTTTATTCATTTTGATTTGAAATTTATTCTATTTCATATTAACATTAAATTAGTAGATAATATAATGATAAATTATTGATTTCGGAGTGTTTATACATATTTTATAACATCAAATGTTTTGGAGTGTTGACCGTGTGTGTTTATAATATGTACTTATATACGTAATTGTGTTTGTGTGTGCTATGTGTGTAATACCTGTTCCATGCGTGTGTGTATATTGATTGTGTGGTGTCTTGGGTTATGTCTATGTGTGCATTTTAAATTTTATAATATATATACTTCCTCCATTCCAATATATAAGATGTTTTTCTTATTTGCACAAAAATTAAGGAGCTAATCAATGTTGCATTATTCTTTTAAATTACTTCTTTTCATGCACATTTTTTTTTAAAAATAGTAGGACAAACGTCATTAACAAAGGAATAATTAATGGTTGAGAACATGATAGATGCATTAAAAGCATCATTATTTATTATGCATCACGAGTAAAGAGAGCATGAAACCTTAAACATCTTATATTTTGAAACACACCAAACTTGCTAAAACATCTTATATATAGGAATGGAGGGGGTAATAGTTTGGTGTGCGTGTTGATTTTAAAATATAAATATATATATTTTCAGTGTGTGTATATATATATATATATGAATATATATATTTTTGTTGAATTTTTATTTTATTATTAATATGTATGTATATATATTTTTAACGATTTTCTATATATAATATATAGTTTGCGAAGGTATGTATATATATATATATATTAAATTGATTTTGTGTATTGTTTTGTGTGTGTGGCTTAGTGTATTGTGTATGTGCATTCTTGTTTGTGTGCATGTGTGGGTTTTGTGTAGTTTTTTTCTCTCTAGTGTGTGGTGCGTGAGTCATACTGTATGCGTGTAGTTATTGTAGTGAGTGTGTATTTTATAATACTGTGTGTAACTGCATTTGTATTTGTGTGTATGTAATAAAATTTATATTTTATAACAATAAATGTATTGTTTTGAATCTATTTGTTTTGAAGGAAAATTTATATGTATGTATATATGTTATATATAATCTATAATATACAATCTTGTTTTCTTGCGTGTGAAATGGTGTGGGTACAGCATTGTGTGTGCGTATATTTGTGTTGAGTTTGTTACGAAAATTTATTTGTAAAAAAAATGTGTGTATATATATATATATATATTTCTTTCAATGTTTATATATGCGTACAATGGTTTTTATGTATCGTGTGAGTTTGCATTGTATATTTATTATATATATATATATATATATATATATATATATAGTTTTTGGTGTGTTACATAATATATAAATTTATAAAATATTTTGGTGTGTGTTGAATTTGAATTTTGTATATATATTATGATTTTACCATTCGTATCTGTGTATATATATATAAATATATATAATATTTGTAAAAGTAAATGATGTGTTTATATTTTAAGTCGGTTTGGTATTGAGTTTAAAGACCGTTCTGAAACCCAGTAGCCTTACCGATCCTTTGAGACATTCCCTATCCTCCTCTTATGAAAAAATAAAATATTGAGCGATCATCGAGCTGAAATTATTCTGAATCATGCATGGAAGTCGTCGTTTCAATTTTGCATAAATTCATATGTTTGTCTTTAATCTGCGCCACGAAAGGTGAGTTTATCTCACACCTGACTCACATTACTTCATAGATGTTAGATCAACTAAATGAACTGTTATGAAATGTATAGGATTGTCAGTAGAAATTGTTTGTTTAAATATGCACTTTTATAAGTGACACGATATTCATATGACATGTATGTACACTGAATATATATGACTATGATGTGATTGACTATATATGATGGTTTGTTATGTTGTATATACCCCTACTTTAGGAAAATCACTTAGGGTTGAAATGATACATACCCGAACAGACATAAGATTAGGGAAAAATCGTTATGGGTTGAAATGATAGACCTGAACAATTTTTACTGAATTTGGGATTGTGGGTTGAAATGATAAACCCGTAGAAATTTTATAAATTGCGGGTTGAAATGATAAATATCTGTATCACTTGACCATAGAGTAGAAAAATATATGCGGACATCGTTGGTCATGTTTTCGAATTAAAATGATTTGGAAAGTTTGATTGTAATAATATTAATTTAAGATCTTATATTTTATATTTATATTTTAAAGGTTTATACTTAAATTTTGTAAATTCTAAATTATATGTTTTAAAATGATTTTATGAGTAAAAATGTATTTAAATGCTTATTTAAGATTTTACTTATAATTTATTCATTTTAAACCGTATAATTTAATCATATATGTACTTTTAACTTTAAATTAATATATTATAATAAATTATTCTTTCTAAACCTATTTCTGAATTAATTTAAACCTATATATGTTTATAAAGTTATTTTCTATATAAATTTATAACTTATAAACAATATTTTCAATGCTTATTTTATATATATTTTATAAACTTTAATAATAAACTCAAAAGGTGGATAAGTTTTGATTTTGCGATTTAAATGCGAGATTTAAAGAATTAAATTTATATAACGATACTTGATTCAATGAATTTGATTTTTAATCAACTAAATGCGAATTTTGAATTGACTTAAATATTAAACTGTATAGGAAATGAATGTGAACTACGTAATTAATTGGAATTTGAATTTATAATTGATATGAATATATGAATTCGATTATAAATTGACTGAGTATGAATTGAAATAATTTTATATAAGGAATTGATTCATAAACTGTTTGGTTTGAGTTAAAGAAATTTCTTAAATCAATTTATTTCAAGATATGATTTTATTAAAATGGCCACGGTGTGAAAAATGTAAACGTTTGGTTGTTAAAGAGACCGGGATCGGATATTGTCATACTCTCTGCCAATACCGAAAACCACTTTAACAACTGTGTACGCGGTGGAGTTCCAGAATGAAGTAGGATGGTTTGGTGGCGATTACTGGATTGAAGAAAGAGAACGTTGATGGATAGCCTTGACCTTCGGGTCATAATTAAAATGACTAAAACATGTGCTATACCGTGATTAAGTGAGGTCGCACCTCCATCGGACAAACTTCTTCGAACTATATCTATTACTTTGTGATTTGATTGGTGGCCACCCTTGATTATGGGAGTGTTGTTCGAGGTGGGCGGTAGTTGCGGTTATGCGTTACCACCGATCCGGGCGTGCATCGGTAGAATCCTACCGTGGGTATTCCTCGTGTGCCTTGTCATATCATCCTGATCGAACCCCTACGATTTTGATTTGACGTTGTCGTATAGCGGCGCATCCCTATCCACCGACTGTTACTGGTGTTTTATATGCAATGTTTACGACAATGTTTATAAACAGTGTAAGGGTAAAAATGTAATCCCGCTTACGCTATTTTAATATGTTATATTTAACCATAGACATTATTATAATAGCATATTATATTATATGATATTAGTTTAACGGATCCTTAGAGGATGGTGATCTCAAACATCTTTTAAGTTACAGATGCATTTTATTGAACATTTCATTTGAGTTGATTTACTTCTATGAGAATGTTAGTCCTGATCCGAGTTGTTTTGTTTTGCATTATTGCTCGGGTCAGATCGAGTAATGCAGTGTTGAAATTTCACCTTCTGAAGCTGGAGACTGTTGAAGATATCACCTCTACCTGTTGATTCTGTCTTTTATCCTTTGTATTAGAAATTCATGTATTTCGACTTCCGCTGTATTTAAATTTGTAACTCTGATATTATGTATAAATTTTGATTTTGATTTAGTAGCTTCATGAACTACTATTGTATAATTTATTTATTCCGCTGTGAGATATAATGTTCTCTATGTCTGTGATTCTGTGATTTATTCTATTTACCTCAGAAGCTAATAACATTCTATCATTTCGAACGGTTTGAGTTGGTTTAATTACCAGCTTGAAGTGGATGAAAGACGGTATGTTACAAATAACCCTATCTAATTTTGGTTCTCACACCAGTCAATTGGAAATATATAGATATCACACTTTGGAAACTTGAACATAAAAACTGATGATGATATATCAATCATCGGAATTATCTCCGGGCGACTAGAGTGTGATTCTATATCCATGTAGTATATTTGAGGCTTCATATACACATCGATCAGACGCATATTAAAATCTCTATATACACGACAGTCTAAAATCTATTTAAAATAAAATACTCAAATACGTATAATAAGATATAATTTTTAAAACTAAATTTATTTTTAATAAATAATACTCTTTGAACTCATTCTAAGGCATTACTAAACCTATCTCTAACAAGTCATTCTCCTTGGATATTACTAATCCAATCTCTGATGAACTCTTTCGTTTGGTTCTAATGTGTCTTGTTCTCGAGCTCTGTAAACCAGAGCTCCAATGCCATGCTAAAACGACCCAAACTCCCCCTTTCGGGAAAGCCTGGATTGAGTTGAGAACACGACAAATCAGAACACAAACAATAGAACATTTCATTGCTGTTACAACAATTACATCAGAGTACAAGAATATAACAGAGTATGAATAAATAATATACATCAGAAAAATCTCAGAGAATAAATTATAAAGTAGCGGAAAATTAATACAAGGCGCAGTGGAAATACATTAACAAATACAACCGAGAGAAATACATGGATACAAAGCTCTCCGAATATAGCTCCAGCTGTAAACCAAGATCCTGAAAAATAGAAATTTGAAAAACCAAAACTACTAGCTGCCCGTGTGGAAAATAAGGGAACCCATAGTTTAGGTTAAAACAATAAACTGCAGTTCAGTCATGGGACTGGTGTGAGAACTAAAACAGTTATTAAATCTTTACTTTGAAAATAAAGAAAATCAAGGGACCACGCCGTAGAACACGGAACGGGTTTTCTCCCAAAAATACTAGAGCATAAAACAAAAGCGTAATGCTTTTTGGAAAAAATGAAGCTATTATAAGACTCGAGTCCCATCACACAATGCAACGCAAGCCGGAGGATAGAGTTTTACCTTATAATAGCAAAATATGCTTGGTACGTTTAAAAAAAATCATTTAGATATTAATAGAAGTATATAGTGTCAAAGTCACTTCAAATATAAATGTATCAATAATATACAACATAGTGCCCCATCATACTATGTCGCCATACTAGTTCTACAATTAAAACCGAAATGTCATGTATTGGGAATTGGATTTCAATCATGAGTCGAGGCAAGGGATGTACTCCTCGCCGATTCGGATCACCTCTATCAAGATGACCCAGGATCCCCCGCAGTGAACCCTTGGATCCTGTAGTGCCGGTCGTCCCTTACGTTTGAGGATTAGTTATTCCTGAACACACATTTCTTGGTTATATCGGACCTACCCATCGGTCTCGTAGTGACCGATATATCCAAGGCGCCTCGCTATCCATCATCCACACACACACACACAAATATATATATATATATATATATATAATGTTTGGGCTCCATACCATGACACCACCCATAGCTAGAAGGAAACGTCGTGCACTCAATGCATTCCCTTATCCCGTTTTTGACTCGTATCGAGCTGTGAGCTCGCGAATTAACGCTATACACAAAGCTATGCTTTTTAAAGCCATGCTTTGATCATCAACCACAAGACTCTTCTTTTCAACAGAAGCCTTGATCACTACATCTCTGCATGCCACATTGACAATTCACGCCATGCAACTGATGTCTATTAATATATAACCTCTAAGCTCGTACGTCTCAGAGAAGGTTGTTAAACAAGAGAATAAATTCTCTGCCACCAAATAGATATATATTTAATAGAAATCAATTAACATAGAATAAAATCCAATGTCAGACACACATCCATTTACTAGTTCGTTCTGGGTCTGAACGCAACCGGAGGCACCTTATTCCTCGTCCCATATGTCCAATATAGGAGAGAGGCCCTCGCATATCCGGTCGATCTCCAAGTATGTCTGGACGATCACCACTTATTACCTTGTATTGGGTATACAACCCAATCAAGACATCAGTAATCATCCAAACGATGCGAAGAACTCTGGTCTTCAACCACCATCTTCATCATCGACTTATCGTCGAATCAATTATTTAGAACGGGTATAAATCCGGCCTTTTCGAATAACTTGCGTATCTCATAAACAAGTCCTATAAAAACACAACACATGCCTCATTCCAATTCAGAATATTCTTTATTCAAATATTCACATCATTAGGGAAAGGTTCCCATTAATTTTATCAAAGATAAATTCATTAAATTTATTCTTTAATCTTCCTTTGGATATCAATTCAGACCAAATTAAGGTTTATAAACTAGTCGGGATCATCGAACCATACCAAAGTAATCATTTATTTTAGTATCCTAATCCCAACCTATTCATCCATGGAGAAAAACTGGTAGCACTCCGTATCTAACACCATGGTGTTATCGGTAAAATTAATTACCATTTCACGTTCTAATCTAATTAATGATTTAACTATCTCCTGGAGTAAAACTAGTAGTACCCCATTCTCGATCATTTCCCAAATTTGATAATTTCGAATTATCACATTTTCATTTCAATCTAATTAAAGATTCATTAAAACTTCAATTAGTTTTATTCTTCCAACAATCATTAGTTAATGATTATTTAACTTTGGAAACACAAACGTGCCACATCTATAATCTACACCGTACCACTGATTTCTACCAATATATAACCTCTAAGCTCATACGTCTCAGAGAAGGGTGTTAAGCAAGAGAATAAATTCTCCGCCACCAAATTGGTATATATTTAGCAGAGATCAACAATACAGTTCGAAATACAATGTTAGACATGTAATTCTGTCTTTAACTGGGTTAAAGAACCAATGTCATTTAGAACACAGTTCATGATAAACCCAAAATCACATTCCACCAATTATGGAATCTTCACGGAAAACAAATCAATATATAATTGATATCAATTTCCGTATCTGACTAATTATATGAAAGGAATAATGACAAAGACTTTTAAATTCCATATATATTATCAGTTTTCCTCCACAAAAGCTCACTTCGAATATTACCAAATCGAATTTCGTTCAATTCCAATTTAATATATTAAATTGGAAAACTTTACTTTGGAAAAATCCATTAAATCTTAATTAAAAGATTTATAAATTCTAGATCACATTTCACTGTTAATCGGGTTAAAGAACGAATGTCATTAAAAAACAGCTCAGGATAAACCCAATTCACATTCCATTTTATTCCAATTACTAAATTTAATTGGAAACTCTAATAATCTTTATTAAAATATTTATTCTTTTCACGCGGGGTTAAAGAATAGTGTTGTTTAAGGCACCATTCACGACAAACCCAAAATCCACTTTGATATTAAATATAGGGCTTTAAACAGAAATTATACCGGCTTACATTCAATATCAAATTCTGAAACCAACACGTATCTTATACAGAATAACGATATATATTTATCTTCCAAATTCCTCCACAATATCCATATAGTCACGGAATCCAATATCGAAATATTCCGGAGATGATTTCTATTCAAACCCATTTTGATTCATAGATTGGAAATTTCTAGTTATATTAAAAGCCTTTTACAAATCCTATTTATTTATTTAAAAATTATTGGATTTCAAATATAGTTAATAACTAGTTCATTTTGATAAAAATATCCTCTTATCTTTACAAACATGGAATTTTTCATTCAAATTCTTTCCAAATCGTTTATTATGATTTTACACAAATTATTACCATTTTCAATAATTTTATCAAGTCCCGTACAGTCAGTTTCCAATAACGGCCACTGAACTTCATTCATAGCGACCTTTTCCAAATTTGATTTGGACATAATTCCAAATCCAATCGTTAAATTTCAGATTTCTTATATTCATTGGAAAGCTCTTTCCAATACGAACCCAACGGTTTCGGTTTTAGAAGGATCCGACGGTCGGATCTCCCGTAATATCAATTCAAAGTCAATGGTCGAAATTCGCGAACGGTTGCGACGCGGCGTGTTCTGTTCAAGCCATTAATATATATATATACACATATATATGTGTGTGTGTGTATTTATATAATATATTTCATTCAAAACGTATTTTACAAATTTGTTTTAAAAACGATTCCCACTTAATCCTTACCATTATAATATTTAAATAATAAAATTTTCAAAATAACAGATTTTTGAAATCATTTCCTTTTCAATATTCATTATAAAAATGAATAAAATCGATATAAATGTCGTTCGCGTTAAAATGGCGCAAATCTAATTAACACGACTTCACATACTTCAATATTTTCGAGTCCATCCAAAATTGAACATCAAATTCACATTTTAATCCTTTACTGAATATTATTTTAAAATATTTGTTTTTAAAATATTTCATTATTTTAAAATATTCGTTCCTTTTGAATTGGAATCAGACCCAATCAATTACCATATAATTTTATTTATACGGATTTCATACCACATATGTATACCACAACAATGATAACCAATCAACCATCATCCAGAGTGCATTACATACCTGCATAAGCATTAAATGTAAATAAATAACGCTTACAACAGTCTGTCAACCAATTGATTGATCTACAACTAAACAATTGGGATTAGTGTACGTCAAATACCATCCCAATACCCGTGTGGGGGTTCATCCAACAAATACTGAATATTATTTGTTCAGTTGGGCGATGTGTAAAATTTATCGTCCCAATCACTGTCAGTTATATAGGTGTACATAAACAAATCGTCCGATTTGTAAATGAATATTTATTTTCATTTCAGGAGAATTTTATGCCGTTCATGTATACGTTAAAAATTATATTTTTAATGATAAAATATTTATTTCAACACATGTATATTTTTAATTGTCAATACATTCAATAAAAATGATATTTTTATTGTTCACACATTTTATTCAACACATGAATATTTTATGCAGTTCATATACACATTAAAAATTATATTTTTAATGTACAAATATTTATTTCAGAAAATTTCGGCATTATAACAGCACGATATTAAAACTGGAGTAATGTCTAGCATTACCCCTCTCCTGATACTGGTTCGCGCCATACACAATCAATCCAATCAATCACAAAACCACAATACAATTCGTTTACACAATACAATCAATTTCCCCAATACAATCCAAACAAATAACCATGGCTTATACAATAAATAGTGTCGGGGGCTACTAAGCCCCGTATGGATCCTAGTATATATTTAACTGTAAAATAATTAGAGTGAGAAGGAGTTCTCACCATTGGTTTTCACTTCGTCATTCTTTTGTTGATGATTTTCTCATCGCGCATGCCTTTTGTTGCTTTCACAGTCCGAATTTGCCGTTCTGATTCTAACTTCTTCATATGACCTCCAAACTTCAAAAAACCCTTTTACTAGCACAAATGCGCCATTCCGGACAACTTTTGCTTAGGGGGATTTCTTCCAAAAATGCACCAATTCACCGAAAATCGCAAAAAACAGCAGCAGATCCACAGACTTTGGTCGCGTTTTCCGGACAGCTCCGGACTCCAAAATTCGACTTTCATATATCCAAATCGAAGATAAAATCGTGCTCTACAACTTTAACACTGGAGTTTTGGCTAGAAACGCACGGTTTGGGAGTTATTGGCTAAATAGTGATAGGGTGTTATTTGCAAAACGAGAATTTTGGAGAAAATGGGTTTATGGTGAAATGGGGACCACGACCAAAGCTGGGCTGGGGGGGGCACTACAAATGAATTCTGAATTCCCTACTCCAGTTTGTTGTAGGGAATCGAATTTCCCTATGTCATCCCTACGCCAAAAAGAAAGTTGGAAAACAGCCCGCCGCAAATATTTCCCTACGAGTTCCCTACGCCAAGTTCTCTACGTCAAGTTCCCTATGCCATCCCAACGTCGTATTCCTTACACGTTCCTTACGTCGTATTCCCTACGCCATCCCTACGTCTACATGCCTATGCGTTCCCAACGCCGCTGTACACCAAAGTTCAATATAATTCTTCTATATTTATCTTCATCTACCGCATATCATAATAAAATCGAACATATGCAAAGTCGTAACAATATATACCAATAAAGACATTGATGTAGAATGAATATCCTGGTCAAATTACCATAAACGTGCTACAAATGTATTTAAAACAAATCATGTCCAACAACCAAATAAAGTTGCTACATAACTCAAACATGGTCGTTTCATCTAATTCAAACATCGTGTAATGTACCTTACACAAATAAAACATCAAACTCACTACCAAAATAAGAATAACTCATAAAATATGTCATATCTGCGATTCTTGCTCCCGCCTCGGTCCTCGTATAAACTCTTGCACAATCCCCTTGTAGTTTGTTGATCATGACATTCATTTCTTAATTTTTACTCCATAGCTCTTCTACTTTCTTCACAAGCTTCTCTCTATCATCTGAAACTCCAAACCAAGCGCTGCATGTATTGTCTTTGTACAGTTACACATATTTTTTTTTAATCCAATTAGCAAATGAATAAATTTTATAATACAATTAGCTTAATACAATTAAGTAAAACAAGCCTTATGACTCAGTTCTAACAGAACTCTAAGCTTACAAAATACAAATAATTGATATAAACATTTTATGGGTTTGTCCATTTTCCTTTAAGTTATATTTTTATGGGTCTGTCCACTTTACATGTTATCCATGCTTATCTATATATAGAACTAAAAGTTTTTTAGCACTTATAGTGTAAAAATGCTACATTCATTCTCCATCTAGGAGTAGGAGACAACACATCTCTTTATGATTCACAAATTTGTCAATAAATATTTTGTCCAATGTCAAAGTTCATGAGTAGATTTTCTAAGTACAGTGTCACTAAACAAATATGAATGTTCAGTTACATCATATACATGATCATAATTAGAATATGACTTGCCCAAAACATATCAAATACACAAATCATTTGAAACACTTGATTCAAGAATGTAGATTGTTTTCCCTGTAGTTATCATAGCAAACCCCATGATCATAATTAGAAACATGACTTGCCTAAAGGCTCAGCGAAAATGCGCCCATCGGCTCAGTTTCAATAAGCCTTTCAGCTCAGTTTCACTAAGCCTTTCGGCACAGTTTTAACTACGCTGAAAGGCTAAGTTTCACCAAGCCTTATGGCTCAGTTTCACCGAGCCTTTCTGGCTCAGTTAAAACTGAGCCCGATCGCTCAGTTTTAACTGCGCAGAAAAGCTCTATTTCACTAAATTAGGAATGCTATTAAGGAATGCTATTATGTTATGTACATTACTAAAACTACTATGTTATGTTATGTACATTATTCGAACTACTTTATGTTATGTACAACATAAATACTTTATGTCTGGTTTAACGCAATAATAAAAAAGTTAAACTGATGGGTTTCAAACATCTAAGCTTCCCAATAAACATCCCTCTCTTAATTTGCAGTTTCTGAACAATCAAACGCAACATGTGCTTTGAATAAATAATGGATTCTACACCATTCATAAACAAGAAAAGAGAAGGAGAAAAAGAACCAATGTGAGGATGTTCATTTTGGAGAAGTATCATCTCCTTGTCGTCGCCTTGACGCAGTGACCTCATAGTTTGAATTCAAACGGACTTAGCTGATGGAACTAGTTTATTCAGCTAAATTTTCCGCTGGCTCTTTTAATAGTCAGGTAGGAGTGTTTAAGACATCCATGACCTGAACATAACACATAGGAATGGCAATGGGGTGGGTTGGGGCGGGTTTCTCGTGCCCTAGACCCGACCCGGACCTTTTAAAGCTCGCCCCAGACCCGCCCCGTAGACCCGGTGCGGGTCTGGAATTTCGCCCCATACCCGAAACCCGTACGGGTCAGGGTAGACCCGACCCGCCCCGCGACCCGGTGATTTTGTGTTCTAATGTACACAAATTTATATACTTACGTTTTTTATCACTAAATGATATATTATATATATATATATATATATATATATAATTTTGTGTTCACAATGGTAAATGAATATAATAAAATGAGTTGTAAGATAATAGTTCAAAACGTATGTATTTGTTATTGTATGATTATCATCGATGCAACATAATACTATGAAAATTTTATAGTTTGATGATTGAAAGAACATAATATTCAAGTTATAACAATGTATGTCTAAGAAGAATAACAAGTAATAAGTACAGTTATAAAGTGTTTTAAAGATGTTTCAGCCATGCGGGTCGGGTTGGGGCGGGTTAGCTGTGCCCCAGACCCGACCCTAGACCCGGACCTCCAAAAGTGGGTCGCGGGTCTACCCGACCCGAAGACCCTATGGGGCGGGTCTAAATGGGTCAAAACAGGGGCGGGACAAATCGGTTTGGACCCTAGACCCGCCCCATTGCCATCCCTAATAACACATGGTAAGAAGAGCCAAATGGGCATAACATAAAAGCGAAATTGTTGGCAATTGAGCGACTTATAAATGTCTTTGTCGTCAGAATGTTACTAGCTAGCATCTCTATGCAAACTGAACTAATGGTAGAAAAAAGGAGAGACGTGTATTAGACAGGGGCCCCTAATCCTTTGGATTTTCAATGGCCTCAAACTTCATATTTTCCATTTATATAAAATAGTATGTAGAAGGTTAACTAAGAGATTGAATGATTTGGGATGAAGAGTAAGAATGATAGAGCCTAAACAGGCTTGGCTTAGCCCAATCCATAAAGAAGGCTAAGCTTGAATTGCATTCTGAGCCTTTGAAAATACAGTAGGAATTTGAACTAGATTAAACCTTCACAAAACTACCTTTAAAAATGAACAATCGCTTCTTATTTGAGAGTACGTGCCTAATACAATGGTTTTGATTAAAGGTTTAAATGCATTTTAACAGAAAAATACATTAGTTCTCTCATCCCCAGATGTTAAAACTTGAAACCAAATATATTTCAAAACTTAACAATCAGTCTAAAATGTATTTAGTTTATAAATTGTTCCTTCTCCAGATTTTTTCATTGGAATACTTTATCAATTAAGACAAACTTCCACATAAATACTCTTGAAAACGAAATTGATTTATTTCCATCAGAAGACAAATAATAATATAATAAATTACTTCAACATAACACTGTTCAAGTTCAATACATAATTAATACTTGTAGTTTCGCAGAAGGACTTGTTGAATTAACTGATCTTATATGTTAATTCCAAACATACATGGTCTGATCAAATATATAGTCTGATTCCAAACATAACAGTGTTCAAGTTCAATTTCAAATCAGGAGAAGGTACTCCTTAATTCCAAACATAACACTGCTCAAGTAAGTTCAATTCATAACATATATAATCAGAGCAAAAAAAATAATATCATAAGTGTGTGGAGAAGGCAGGGAGGAGGCGATACGATGGTACATACTGGATTTGAATGAATCGAGGGTGATACATCTCGAGTAGAGGAGGCAGAGGGGCTGTGGCTCGAGTAAAGAAGGCAGAGAGGCGGTGCGGCAGCGCGGCAGCGCGATGGCACTGTTAAGGTTGGGAGTTGCGGTTGAAGGGGAGGCGCGGTGGAGATGATTTAGGGTTTTTATTTATTTTTAATCTGAAATCACGATGAAATGGGAACAAAGAGAGGGCATTTGTCTTGGTGGATTTAACAAATGCGGTTGTTCGATGGACCATAATTTCTGAGCCCGTTTAAATAAATTCCCTACGCAATACCTATCCCTTTCACATATTTTCATGTTTTCCCTACGTCGCGCCTACGCCGTGTAGGGATGGTGTAAGAAATTTTCGGTAGGAAAATTGCCCTCTTTTTTGTAGTGGCGGGGAAGGCCTGACTGGGTGTGGGGGAGGTGCGGGTGGAGATGGGTGGCCGGCGGAGGAGGGTGGTGGACGATGAAATTGATTTGGGGGTTTAGGGATTGCATAGAAATGAAGAGAGAAAGAAGAGGAAGAAGAAGAGGAGGAGAGGGAGGAGGAGGGTGGCCGGCGGCGGGCTGAGGCGCGGAGGTGACGGCGGCAGGGCTGGAGCGACGATGTTTTTTTTTTTCTTCTTCCATGAAGATGAATGAGAGAGAGAGTGGGTTGACTTTATATAATCATTTAATTCCAAAAAGTCATTCCTCCAAATCAAACCCAACGATTGTTAACCCGAGCTAAATACCCTTATTGCGGACACAATGCAATTGTCTCGTAAGCCAAATTGACTATTTCGATCAGTTTTTAGTAAAATTAAAATATAAATTAATATAATGTTCAAAATAGATTTCAACGTACATTTTAATTTATCATGACCACATACTGACTCCAAAAATTCAAAAAATAAATAAATCTAGCTATGTTTTGACGATACAGTCCTAACAAGACTAATTTCGTTGAATTTGAAGACCGTTTGAAAAATGGTCATTTCCCAGTCGATTAAATTCAAACTGAAATTACTAAACACATTTAAATTCACCACGCTCACATATTAATTCCAAAAATTATGAAAATTGGAATTTAGCAATAATTTGACATTCCGGATCCAACAAAAGTGGTTTTGTCAGAAACGGAGGTCGTTTGCAAAATGGCTATTTTTAAGGGTTATATATTATATTAAAAAAAAAAATTCCACAGCGACTATTTTGAATTTTAAATTGAACATAACTTATTATTTATAAAGTGAAATCTCAGTTTCTTACATTCGTTAGAAAGATATAACTAAATAGATTGCAACATTTCTTGTTTCGTCTAATTCTGACTTATATTGAATTCTGTATACTCAATTGAAATTTAAAATCGAATTTTCAAACTATCGCTCCATTTCATTCTCGTTTTATAATTAAAATAAATTTATACGTTCTAACTTCGATTTAAATAAACTTTAAATCGTTATTATTTAAAATAAATCATTTTAAATATTCAAAAATCTTAAAAATAGCTATAAAAAAATGGTTCTGAAATTCCGGATTGTTACATAATTGGTTAAATTTTATCTATATTTAAAATAGTTTTACGTTTAAATCAGGAAAACAGTAATAAACTATCAGCGCGGTTCTCACGGTCTGATTGGTTGAACCACGAAAACCTTAAACCTTGTACTACCACGGTTTGATGTACAGTTCGGTCTTCACAACTATGGATTGAACAACATAAGGGGAAATAAACAGTCCAAACTAATATTAAATGAGAGATCGTAGAGAAATTAAATCGGAAATTAATAAGTGACTGATAACAGTAGTAATGTGATTTGTTATTCATTTTGTTTTTCATTCATTTTTCAAACAATGGAAATACAATGTAACATGTAAAACATTATTTTTTATAGTGCCCTAAAAAAGTTCCATATAAACATCTGTACAATATCTAATTTTTGATGATGATTGATGTAAACAGGCTGTTACAATACTAATTGTATATAGTGTTCGTTCGGTATTGAATGTGCTGAAAACAAAGTTATAGTAAGGTTCATCTATATTATATATTCATATAAAACTGAGTGGTCAATGAACCGAACACCTAGTCTGCATTAGGCATAATCAAGGTAAGAAAAAAACATTGTGATTTTATAAATTAGGTTTATTTCTGATTTAATAAACCTATCCATCAAGTCAAATTCCAGAGAATCTTTTAAGTGTGCCAAAGTTGAGCTTTCTAGCATTCACCAATAAAACTGCAAATTATATTAGCCAATACAGTAATTTTGACAAATAACTTTTAGACTATTCAAAATCAAAATCTTCGTATTCATAATCTAAATTATATGTTTTTCATGAAATAAACATGTTTAATTATTTTCACATGCATAAAGTCAAATAGAATATAAATATAAACCGTATTATGGTTGGTAACAATGAAAACATAAAATGCAGAATTCTAATATTAGAATGTTGTTACGGTTCAGCCTCACCAGAAACTTCAAAGTGGATATTTGTTTCAAGGGCACATTTTAGATAAAAATTAGATCAAAGGACAAGCGACTTTTGCTATGTAAATCAAGGACAACTTTCATGTTTTAATTGGAAAAAGTCCAAATATTTTAAACTAAGGACATGTGTTTGCATTTCATAAATAATAAAAATTAATATAAAAATATTTTCCTGTGGTTATAAAATTAAAAAATAATAAAAATTAATTATGAAATGTTTTTTTGTTGTAAATATGAAAGAAAAAGCAATATAAGAAAATTCTGCATGGAAAGCTAAATGCATATAGCTTCGTTATTTACGGTTTAGCTTTTTTATGGTGTAAATGAGATTAGCTTTAAAATGACTTAGTTCTGTATTTGGATGATACAATATAAAGCTATATTTTTAAGTTATAAAGCTATATTCATTTAGCTTTTCGAACTGATTATTTTTATATGCATAAATTGACTAAAATAATTTTAAAATCATATTTATTCTTTCAATTTTGAGGGTTGTTTTTTATTTTGTAAATTAATTTGTTAATAATGAGAGTTGAAATGAATTTTATGTTGCATAATAAAATTTGGCCTCTGTCCTTAATTTAATTATTAAACTTGATTGTCCTTTGATCTATTTTTTTTTTGAAAGTTGTCCTTAAAACTAAATACCCCAACTTCAAAGCTATAGCCACCGGCTCTTATGACCATTCACTAAAGGTTTGAAATGTTAGCATTTTAAATATTGTTTCTACCTTCGTCCTTAATTTCAACCATGGCAATCTGTAGATTGTGGCCCTATAGCAACAACAACAATAAAAGATAACTATGCTTAGATATGGTACGTTATTATTAGAGTAAGAAGGCAGATACATAAAATGGGCTGTCATACTAAAACTAGGGTTGTTACGGTTGGACCGTTCAACCGTCAAACTGTACTAATCGTATACACGATTACCGTCTACTGCGGTAAGGGTAACAGTAACGGTTGGATTTTGATAACCGCGGTAAACCATACCAACCGTACATGATTTTTTGTAGTATTTCATACAAAAATATGTGTTTTTTAATAACTTAAGGCAGAGAAATAACATATGTATAAATTATTTGCGCTTTAATTTACAGACAACATGCACATGGATGGTTTGTTTCATAGATAAACAAACTGATTCTTAAAAAAAAAGTTAGAACTTGAATTATTTATATATAACAATGTAAATTAACGGTAATGGTTACGTTAACGGTTAAATTTTTTTGCTAACCATCAATAATGGTTACGGTTATGTTTGAGGTAAAACTGACGGTTGCAACCGTAACACCCCTAACTAAAACCACTACACCTATGTGCCTTGGTAAAGTAGAAGATGATAGTGATAGTGATAACATTTGTGAAAATTTAAGTGCATTAATTGGATGTTAGATACATCAAATTTGGATTTATAATTGTGACTTACTTGACTATTATTTTACGCTTGACAGCGAAAGAATTTGATATACATGAAGGCTTTTGGCATATTATTCGATTATATGTGTCACTATGTTATTCAATATGTAATTTCTAAGCTTACATGTTTACTTACATAAGGTTATGTCTGTGTTTTCCATTATATAAGTAATGTACAACTTATTCATTTATATCATTCTTATTTTAATGTACCTATAACATTCATGGTTATGTGTCATAATTAAAATAATTCACTTTGAAGACAATCTTATAATTCAAAGAAGACTGATACCGTGATAAATATGGATGAATTTAGACTACGAAAACGAGAATAGATGGGAAAAAGGGTTTTTTTTTTTTTTTTTTTTTTTTTTTTTTTTTTTTAGAGGCAAAATACAAATCTATAACACACCAAGACATAAACCTTTTCAGTACCATTATTACAAGAAACATATTATTTATAAGTTGTGAACGAGGCCTGCTTAATTAAATGTAAAAAGATAATTTAAATTTAAATTTGTAAGTTTCTAAAATGAATAACTTCTGCAAATAAAATTTGTTTGAGACACAGTTTTTTCACTGCAATCATATCGGTAACTCTACATTGTGGAGTTTGGTTTGAATTAAATTAGAGCAATTTAAAATTTTACAATTTAATTAATCAATTTTTATTTATTTTCCGTTCAAATGATACACTCAGATATTCAGCTAAGGTTCTTGGCTCGCTTTGAAACGATCGTAACCTCGACTTCTTCCAATTATTTAATGCAATTGAATTAAAGCTACAATAACTTACTACGTAAGATGGTTCTAACAATTACTTAGGTATAACGTACATATTTGAAAATATGTTATTATAGTCCCTTTTAAATTGTGATTCAGTCACAGTATTAGCAAAAGTGATTATAAGTCGCATTTTGAGGTATATTCACGTCTACACTATATATCAGGACAATACGAAATTAGAATATGGTACAAAGTGCTGCATTATGTATCTATTTCTTTGAGGAAACGTAGATGGATGTGTATTGCACTGGTGTATCTATATTTTGATTTTTTTTCACAATTTCTTTATGTTCATGGAAACATACGGAAGCACAGTAACGACTAAGTCATTCATCTGGTTAAAGACAACACAATTTTGGTGTGAGATGCATTTCAATTTGGTATATATGGCTAACCTTATCTTAGGTTTAGGTAAAAAAAAATTCTAAATTTGCATATGTTTCCAAATAATGCATTGATACCCACCATATATATTACACATTTCGTATATATATATATATAAACGTACTGAAATGAAATTAAAGAAGACATGTGATAATGGAGTCCCTAATAACTTTTTAGAGCTGAATGAACCATTGAACCGGCATTGCTATCCCCGATTTAATGTAAGCAAGCATGATATCGACATTATTAGGGGCCCTTTTCTTTGTCCCTTTAGATTGATACTGACCCAAATCCAAATGCCTTTATTAGTATTAGTTTAATTAATTTAACAGAAATCAATTCATTAATTATTTTGTATAATCAAAATGAGTTTCCTTTATTTTCTGATTTTAGTCATCAGCAAGGTTGCTACAAGAATTAGACGAAGGTACATAAAAATAATTAAAACGTGAATTCTACATAAAATTTCATTTACTACACATGCAACCATTAGAACCATAAACCACAATATTAGTTGGCAATACAAATTTCTGATACAACTCTAAAGATCCCAATTATCAATTAAACATATGAAAACCAGAACTAAAAAAACGCTAATTCTATTCATACACCTATAATTCTTTAACATACACCGTAAAATGAAATAAAATAGCATACACCAAAAATTCCTTTTCATACACCATGTCTTTCACAAAATTATCCTTTTATATTTTTATCACCTTCCTCTCTTTAACCTTAAAACTAAATTACGTAAAACCAGGAATTCATTGCAATATATTTACCTAAAACTAAAAAAAACTTTTATTTTAACGCTAGTATCTTAAAATATTTGATTGTTTTATTTTTAATCACTTTTAATTTCAGATAATGGAAATTTGAACTTATTTTTTTAAATACTAGAAAGTTAAACTAGTTAAATTTTGGTGTTAAATTTAACATGATTAGATTTGAATAAAAGATTGAAGAATTTAGTACTCTGTATAACATTAATTTTAGTAGTTAGTTTTAAATTTCAATTTTTATATTTAATTAAAGTGAAAATCGTTAAAATTGATTGTATATAAATGTTGCTTTTAACAATATGAATATATTTTAATCCTTAAAAGAAATAAAATTAATTTAACCAGTGATATAAATTAATTTATAATTTACTAATTTTACAAGAGAAATTATATTGAGTATACATAATGCAAACAAGAGAGAATTGTATATATTTTCATTCTTTAATATTAATTCTTTTTTAATAAGGTCATTTTGGTCTGAAATTTTATTTAAAATCTCATGGTGTAGGTAAAGCAATTTGTGGTGTTTGAATAGAATTTGCCCTACAAAAAATTGTAGGTCAAATACACACCGCCATTATTTTTTAATAAGAAAAATTCATAAATCTAAGTTAACCAAAAATCTCTCAAGCCTACAACTACGGTTTATGCACGCATAAGCCTTACATCAGGTCCAACATATACGTCTCTCAACCTTCTTTGTCTACAATCTCTTCATGCTACTGCAACGAAATTCGTTACCCATTTCTGATCAAAAGTGTCCACACACTTGCCATGTTGCTTTGAATCATGTCTTCTCTACTTCACTCATACATGTTGTTACAGCCACCTACCATTCTACTACAAATTCCATATTTTGATCGATCTCCACGCTACACCAGAGAATTAGCAATAAAATTATTTTTCGCAATCAAAATTTTGTTTGATATTACAAAATTACACTAGTAAGCATTCGTTATCGCTTTCATAATACATTTGGCCAATAAGGAATAATTCTCCAATCCAAGAAAAACTTTGAAACAACTAATTATTGTTGAAAAAAACTGATAAGAAGAAATAAAAAAGAAATCATATGGGTAAAAGGGTAAAATTACAAAAATAAACATTTCAAAACCTTTTATGGTGCTTTGACCATCATCTCCCTCATTGAAAAATTTCCTACAGCTTCATGCTCCTAATGATATTCATTTAGTAATTTTTTTTACACATAAGTGCAAGGTTAAATAATATCCTATCAATAGCACACCAGAATATGAAAAGAGTGAAGTGGCAAAGAAAAGCATTAAGAATTTATGCTTTAGATAAAAAAACCAGGAAAATAAAACATGGAGGTTAAGGAGCATTTACTAATGATCATATACTTGCAAACTGGACACTATAGGTACAAATTAGGAGTTAATCACCATTTAGACCGTAAGAAAGAAGCAGAGGCAGCTGCAGATCTAACTCCAATGAGAAGGAAATGCCTTAAAATAGGGAGGGGGATGAATACAACTGTAATGATTGTAAGAAGATTTTTTACATTAACGGGAAATTTCTAACAAAGTAATATTTTTAAATAGAAAATAAATATGGAGGGAGTGCTCAATGATGGGTTAACAAAAAAATAAAGCCTCGCCTCACAATTTTATTAGCCGCTTTCGGAATTTAATATACATAGGGTGCTTGCGTTGTTAATTTCACAATAATATAGCAATAATATTAAAAATACTATATGGCATTGTAATAAATAATAATTTTTGTTGTAGTGTTACAAATTATCTCAAGAAAATTACTTTTGTGATATGCTTTAGGCACAAAAAGGATGAATAGGGGCATGCATATAATTTATTGTTTTGTTCCATCTATAAATATTATGAAATGAAATATATATAAGAAAATAATTTCATTTTCAAATAATTTGTTCGATGAGAATAGCAGGATATGCAACAAGATTGTAGTATAAGTGAAAAATGTTACTATCAAAATTCAACACCGAAACAGGCTACCGGTGAAGGGGTATCGAATCGTCACCGACTAAAAGGAATGATCCGAGAGCATAAGCCCGGCACCCAAGTAAAACTGAAAGCATAAGATAGACTATGGTGATAAAAGATAACCGCCGTCCTCCTTGAGGGAGAGAGAGCCTAGAACCGATAAGGAGAAGGGGTACTGACATGGTAGTTCCAAAACAAAAGACAAATAATGTGAAATCTGTTCCGGAAGTCAATCACCTCATACTATAAGCAAATAAAAAGAAAGGGCGACAACACATGATCCGAGACCAAAGACTTGACAAGGGACAAAGCAAAGAGAGCCAAAAGAGCTATCAGCATTAATTCACTTAATGGCGATACAAAAAGGGATAAAAGACAATAAGAGAACAAAAGGCCGAAACATAAGCATCCCCAAGGCCAGCTACCGAACTCAAAGCTTGCCAGCTACTTAGAAGAAACCTCAGCAGGAAATACACTGAAAGCACCCTCTCGAAAGACCAAATATTCACCCCAGAGATTCACCGAGAACAAGTCAAAATCTCAAAAAAGAAGAGCTATCCATAATAAAATGCTTATTGTCGATACCGAAAGGGGTGACGGCTTCAGAAACGAAACCGATCAATGTCCGAACTCAACGCCGTGAAGACGATGGACGAGACCAAAAGCTTATCTCTACAAGCGAGAGGCCATTTCCGATGCTATCAATACCAACAGGCTTGGTATCGATACGGAAGGCAGAAGTAACCTCAAAGAGAAGCTACGAGGACCGAAACCATCTCTCTGAAAGCTAAGACCGGCACATTAAAGGATATGTCATATCTTTCAACAACAACCGAGACCCAGACAACCGGAACCGAAAGGTGAAAAACAGTCGACACAGCTGCTGCATCCAAAAGAGGCCTTTGCTCGTCCAATGTCAGAAGGGATCATGATTTCTCTATAAATAAGACCCCTGAGGTCACAACTTGGGGGCGGAATTCTCATTTCTCAATCTTATACTCTTTTCTCATAGAGTAAACCCTAATTTCTAAATCAATTTGGGGATTTACTGTAAATATTTATGTACTCAAATCAATGAGCAATAAAGAAAGAATCAACACTTAGCACAATTCTTAAGAGTTGTTTATCTACTTCCTTTACATGCTACCTTACGCTTCCTACACGACAAAGATTTTCTACCCAGGCTTAAACCTTTCCTTAAGACTATTGAGAAACACTTTTCTACAAACCGTTTATCATTCTTTCTTGCGTTGTGCTTAGGGAACCCTTATCCTAAGGTAATTGTTGGTTGTTAAGTCTCATAAGCGTGATACTCACCTCTCGAGGGTAGAGTAACTAACCTTTGAGCTTAAGACCTTGATATCTAGGAAACAGTGAACTAATTCAAGCTTATAGGAACTAAGTAAACCCATTTCCCCCCTTAGGTCCATCTCCTTAGACCTATCTCTAGTGTTGATGAAAAATATCATTAACATTTTGGCACTAGAAGGAGGGTTTGAACCTCCAACGTTGTGGTTAACAGCCACATACATCTAACTATGTTGTTCCGTCCCGGATTGGACAAATCTTTGAAGAAGCAAGATTATGAGAAAAATGTCCCAACAAGAGTCTTCTAAATATAAAATAGCTATGACAGGTACTGCTGATCTAAGAATGACGGAAGAACAAATGTTAAGATTGGAAGCCTTATGAGTAATCAAGTGGAAAAAGGAACTGGAATAATATGGTCCCGATTATTGGAATAATAACTCTTTCTACATAAGACGAATCCCAACCTTTACCCTAAATGGTTCCACATCAAGGGAATACAACCTGTTTTATCATATAAGAAAAGCCATCCATGAACAAACCAAAGGAATTGTGTTCGAACAAGAAATAATAAAGGATTTTAACCGTTTTGCTTCCAAATGGACTGAAAGGATAGTACTTCAATCTCAATACGCCTTGAGAAGAAGGAACAAGGATACTGATGAAGCAACAAGGTCAAGTGGAAAACGAGCTAAGTTCCCACAGCGGGAAAAGAACTTTATATTAAGATGATACGACCCGAACTTCCCCGGTAAGGAAAGCACGGATAGAATTGAGGACAAGACAAAATAGAACGCAGACGGAAGAACATTTCATTGTTATTACAACAATTCCATCAGATACAAGAATATACAGAGTATAAATGAATAAATTACATTCGATAAATATCAGAGATTACAATAAATTACATAGCAGCGGAAAATAATACAAAATACAACTGAAAGTGATACATAGATACAGAGCTTTCCGAGCATCGTTCCAACTGTAAATCAGGACCCTGTGAATATAAATCTGCAAAACCAAAACTACTAGCTGCCCGTGTGGAAAATAGGGGCACCCAGAGTTTAGGTTAAAACAATAAACTTCAGGCCATTCATGTGACTGGTGTGAGAACTAAAACATTTATTAATATTGGTTTTAAAGTTAGGTAAATCAAGGGACCACGCCGTATAACACGGAACGGGTTTCCTCCCAAGAATACCAGTGCATAGAACAAACAGCGCAATGCTAAATAAAGAAAAATGAAGCTGTTATAAGACCCAAGTCCCATCACACAATGCAACGCAAGCCGGAGGATAGGGTTTTTACCTTATAACAGCCAAAGCATGCTTGATACGTTTAAAACACATCATTTGATACTATAATAAGTGTATAGTGTCAAAACAATTTCAAATCATAAATATCAATCATAGGCGGCATGGGTACCATCTATCATGTCACCATACTAGTTCTACAATTAAAACCGCAATACACGTATTGGAAATTGGATTTCCGTCATGAGTCGAGGCAAGGAGCAAGCTCCTCTCCGCGTTCGAGACACTCTAGCAAATGCCTCAGGACCCCACTATGATCCTTGGAATCGGCTGGGCCGGTCCTCTCTTACTTTTGAGGATTGGCAATTCCTGAACACACGTTTCCCGGTCCTTACAGACCTATATCCGAGGCGCCTCGTATCCAACAACCACACAGGTGAAAAGTATATAAATGTCAGGGCTGGTAGGTCACTGACACCACCCTAGCTAGAAAGAAACATCGTGCTCTCCCAGCGGTCCATCTCCCGTTTTTGACTCATACCGAGGTGTGAGGCTCGCGAATTCACGTTATACACAAAGCTACGCCACACAGGCCGTGCTTTGATCATCAACCACAAGACTTTGCTTTTCAACAGAAGCCTTGATCAATTGCCACTTATGCGTGCCACACTGGCAATTCACTCCATGCGACTGATGTCCACCGATATACAACCTCTGAGCTCGTACGTCTCAGAGAAGGGCGTTAAGCAAGAGAATAAATTCTCCGCCGCCAAAGAGATGTATATTTAATAGAGATCAATCAACACAGAATAAAATCCAATGTCAGACACACAATCCATTTACAAGTTCGCTCTGGGTCTGAACGAAACCGGAGGCACTTTCCTCGCATATCCATCCATCTCCAAGTACGTCTGGACGATCACCAACTGATTCCCTCATCCTGGGTGTACAGCCCAATCAAGATCATCAGTAATCACCCAAACGATGTAAAGACTTCCGGTCTTCAACCACCGTCTTCATCTTCGACATCTCGTCGAATCGGTTATTCAGAATGGGTATACACCCGGCCTTTCTGAATAACCCACGTATATAATAAACAAATGTTACACAAACACAACAAACGCCTCATTCCAATTCAGAATATTCTTTTATTCACAAAATCACATTCTTAGGGAATGGTTCCCATTAATTTTATCCAAGATAAATTCTTCTAAATTTATTCTTTAATCCTCCTTTGGATATCATTTCAAACTAGTCGGGATTAGCGAACCATACCAAAGTAATTATTTATTTTATTTCCCAATCCCAACCTATATATCCCATGGAGCAAAACTGGTGATACTCCATTCCTAACACCACGGTGTTATCGGTAAAATTGATTACCATTTCACGTTCAAATCTAATTAAAGATTTAACTATCGCTTTGGAGCAAAACTGGTGGTACTCCATTCTCGATCACCTTTCAGATTTGATAATTCAAATTATCATTTTACATTTCAATCTAATTAAAGATTCATTAAAATTCCACTTAGTTTTAATCTTTTCAAAAATCAACATCTTGCCTTTAACTGGGTTAAAGAACCAATGTCATCTAAAACACGATTCACGATAAACCCAAATCACATTTGATATTAAATACATGGCTCTGAATAGAAAATATATCGGCATATATTCAATATCAAATTCTGAAACCAACAAATATCGTATTGGAAATAACGATATAAAATATATCTTTCAAATCCCCATAAAAATGTTTGTATAGTCACGAAATTCAACATCAAAATATTTCGAAGATAATTTCGATTCAACTCCAGTCCAATTCACGTATTGGGAATATTGATTATTTTTAAAATCACTTTCAAATTCAATTTATTTATTTCAAAAATAAATTGATTTTAATTCAAGTTCAAAACTAGTTCATTTCGACAAAAATCTATTCTTACCCTTTCAAATGTGGAATATTTCAGCCCAATTTTTCCCAAATCATTTCTTATGATTTTACACAAATTATCAATATTTTTAATAATTTTATCAAGGCCCGTACAGTCGATTTCCAACAATGGCCATCGAACTGCACTTACAGCGACCTTTTCTAAATTTGATTTGGACATAATTCCAAATCCAACCGTTAGATTTCAAATTTCTAATATTCATTGGAAAGTTCTTTTCGATACGAACCCAACGGTTCCGGTTTCAGGAGAATCCGACGGTCGGATCTCCCGCAACGTCAATTCGAAGTCAATGGTCGAAATTCACGAACTGCCGCGACGCGGCGCGTTCTATTCAGGCCATTATATATATATAATATATATATTATATATATTTCGTCGATTTCCTTTTTTAAAACGAATTTTATAAATAGTTCTAAATTCGTTTCAAAAAAACAATTTCAACTTCATCTTTAATTTCAAATTGATTTGATTTCAATTCAATTCGAATCCATTTCAATTTGATTTCAATTCAATTTCAGTTCGTTTTAAATTTCATTCAAAACGATTTCAATTCGTTTTTATTTCAATTTCAATTTAATTCAATTTGAATTCATTTCTATTTTATTCGAATTCAAATTCACTTTCTATTCGATTCAAATTCTAATTCGTTTTCTATTCAATTCAATTCGAATTCATTTCAATTCGAATCGAATTCATTTTCTGTTCGATTCTAATTCATTTCAAATTGATTCAATAAAATTTCAATTTTAATTTTTATCTAATTCAATTTGAATTTCATTTCAAAATATTAGATTTTGAAATCACTTTTCAATATTCATTGTAAAACGAATAAAATCGATATAATTATCTTTCACGTCAAAATAGCGCATCTCTAATCTACACGGCTTTATATTTTTCAAAAACTTCTTTATTCTATTCAACAAACGAATATTTATTCTATTCAACACATGAATCTATATTTCTTCCAACACACGACTACTTTTGTTATGTAAAATATTTTATAAAACTATGGTATCTATCGTTTGATTTTAATTAGACTCCACCGTAAAGTAGTTCTAATTTTAAATATGATGAAGATGTAAATTTTATTATTAAAATATTTTACTCAACGCACAGATATTTTCAACACATGAACATCGTCAACACATGATTATTTTTATATTCAACACATGAATCTTCTTTTATAATATTCATTATTTTCCCGATTGGAATGAGGCCCAATCAATCACCATATAGTGTTAGTTATATGGATTCCATACAACACATGTATATAATAGCATTGAAAAATAATCAACCATCAACCAAAGTGCACTACACTGTATAAGCATCAAATATAGATATCTAATGCTTATAGCAGCCTGTCAATCAATCGATCGACATATTTAATCAATCAGGATGAGTGAACTTCAAATTTCATCCCAACACCCGTGTGGGGTTTCAAACAATCAAACACGGATTTTAGTTGTGCAGTTGGGCGATGTGTAAAATTTATCGAGCCAATCAATATCAGTCAAATCAGTGTATATAGACAAATCGGCCGATTTGTTTATAAATATTTATTTATTCACTTTCACGTTAAAAATTATATTTTTAACGATAATATATTTTATTTTAACACATGAATTTCTATTCATTTCATTTATCAAATAAAATGATATTTTTATTTTTCTAATTTATTTTAGGAAATTTCGGCGGCATAACGGCACCATACTAGAAACGGGACGAGGCATAGCCTTATCCCCGGTCTAGTGAAGGCCCACGCCATTCACACATCAATCAAATCTATTTCAATTCACCAAACAATTCTATTCAAACCAAGTAATCTAACCAACTACACAACCAAACAATTAAACAAACAAGCCATCCATGGTCTGTGGATGACGGGTGTCGGGTGCTACTAAACACCGTCTACATCCTAGTATATATATATATAACTAGAAAAAGAAATTGAAGAGTGAGAAATTCTCACCTTTAGCTATCCAACTTCCACGACACTTCATTTAGGGAAATCATCGCCACTCTCGCCTTTTGTCACCTTCGTTGCCCGTATTCACTACATATATAAAAATCACATTTTTACTTCGCTATTCAATATATAAAAATCGAATTTTTACTTTGCTATTCAATATATAAAAATCGAATTTTTACTTCGTTATTCAATATATAAAAATCGAATTTTTACTTTGCTATATGGATAAAATTTCTATTTTCACACCGCTACTATATAGATAAAAATTCTATTTTTACATCGTTATCATCTATATAAAGATCTCGCCTTTTCAACTAAAAAAACTTTATCTTTTCAAAAATATAGATTTCATCATTATAAAAATCACCACTTTATTTCAACGTATATATAATAAAAATCAGATTTTTATTTCGCTACATATACAAAGATGATATTTTTATATTCTCTATCTTATAAAGGTTATATTTTTATAGTTCCTACTATGTAAAAATCATATTTTTATTCTCGATTCAACAAACGAAAAATCATGTCTTTGTTTTTATAACTCTAAACACATTTAAAGCTGAAATTAAAGTAAAACAATTGTAAATATATATAAAAACTCACTTATTTACGGATCTAGGCCTGGGGGTGAGTCGTCGGGTGCTGCTGGTGCCGAGGAAGTCGCGGTGGTGGTCGGCTGGGCTGTCGGAGGTCGGGGTTCGGGCCAAGGGGGGTGCGGGTTCGGGTCTAGGGGGTGCGGGTTCGGGTCTAGGGCGGTGCGGGTTCAGGTCTAGGGGGGTGCGGGTCTGTGCAGAAGAGGTGAGAGTGCGTCGAGGTGGAGGAGAAGGGGGAAGAGGGGCGGAGGAGGTCAGGTGGAGAAGACGAAGCAGCGGCGGCGCAGCACAGGAGGGGGGGCGGCTGTCGCGTTCGCGTCACGGAGGAGAAGGGCAGGAAGAAGAAGAGAGGGAGGCGGCGGCAGAGGTGGCGCCCCACCTGGGGCGGCGGCGGTTCATCGGGGAGGGGCGGCGGCTCCTCCCCCGTCGCCCTTTCTCTTTCTTTTTTTTTTCGTTTCTGCAAATGATTTCAACGGGGGGGGGGGGGGGGGGGCTGGTTAAGGAGGAAGGGAGAATTTTTTTTTTTAATTATTTTATTTTGCAAAAAGTTGACTTTCACATACGACCTCGAAACGAGGCCCACCGCCTGTCGTCCATAGCGTTTAACCCCCATTCCGAACACAATGGGATATGCCACGTAGGACAATTCAATCGTTTCGATCAGTTTCCGTTAAATTTACATTTAAATCACTATATTGAATTTTAAACGTACATTTCAAATTACGGGGGTCACATACTAACTCTAAAAATTCTCGAAAAATATTTTCTAGCTTCGTATTGACTATACGGTCCTAACGAAACTAGTTTCATCGAATTCTGAGACCATATGCAAAATTTCACTTTTTAAGGGCTATGTATTGTTAACCGAACAACTCCAGCCCATAGCCACTATTCTGGATATCGGAATATATCGAAGCTTATACTTTTCGGAGTTCTAAACGGCATTTTGAACTCAATGGAAGTGGTTTCGAGTCCAAATTCATCCGTATACAAAATATGACTTTTTGGGCCATGTATAATTTACATAGCGACTATTCTGAATTTTCAACCGGGCATAACTTTTGATTCCCGCTATGAAATTTCGATTTTTCGAATTCGTTGGAAAGATATTCTCAACTAGATTCTAATATTTTTGGTTTCGCCAAAATCCGGATTGTTTTGCACCCGGTACATCCAATTGAAGTTTGAAATCGAATTATCGAACTACCGCGCCATTTTCATTTCTATTTATAATTATATAAAATTATTTATATTCTAACGACGACGTATATAAAATATACGTTCTAATTCTATTCAAAATAAATTTCTCGTCATTATTATTTAAAATAATCCATTTTAAATATTCAAAATTCGCTAAAATTGCAAAAATAAAAATTTTAAACCGGCCTAGATTTTCCGGGTTATTACAATCTCCACCACCTAAAAATTTTCGTCCCCGAAAAGGAACATAGTCGAAAGTGGTTTGATCAATCAACTCTACGTTCGATCTGGCTTCCATTCTCCAACTTTTCAGTTTCTGAGAATTTTCAAATTCTTCAAAAATTTGGCTAACACCCTAAATTTTCGAAAAATTTCGCCATAACCTCCCCTGCACCGGGAGCCACGGGAAAATCCCGAAATTTCCATATAGGCCTTCTGATCTCAAAAAGAAAAAGAAAAAGCCAAGCGGCTAGCCAATAGGCTCATAAAATCATCATCACCCAAACAAAACAGTAAATTATGTAGTAAACATGTACCTATTTTTCGGGCAAACAAATTTTATTCTCTGCTCTAGCCTCCTTGCTATGACCTGTTCAATATAAGCATACGTATATGCAAGCAAATGCGACCAATTTTCAATACAATTCGATATTAGGCATAATGGTTCAAAACTATCAAACAAATAAACAAACAACACAAACATCAATCAATTAGTGAATGAGAGTTTTCAAATTCATAAATTTGATATATATGCAAAAATCATGTTTTTGATGCCAATTCACAACAATGTATTCTAGCAATATAAGTTTTGGTTCTCACACCAGTCTAATTGAAATATATAGAAATCACACCTTCGAAATACGAACATAAATACTGATGATGTGGCCACATCATCAGAATTATCCCCGGGTGTCTAGAATGTGATTCTATATCTATCCAGTATATTAAAACTTCGACTATACGTTCATGACGCGTATACGCGAAATCTATATATACTCGATTGTCCATATTCAAAATAAATAAATATTCAAATACGTATAAAACGATTTAAATTTTAAAACAAAATTGTTTTCATTTGAAAAATATACTCTTCACACTCGTTCTAGGATACTACTGATCCTATCTCTAACGAGTAATTCTAATTGGATATTACTAATCCAATATCTGATGAATTCTTTCGTATGGTTCTAATGTGTCTTGTTCTCGAGCTCTGTAAACCAAAGCTCTGATACCAAACTGAGACGACCTGAACTTCCCCGGTAAGGAAAGCACGGATAGAATTGAGGACAAGACAAAATAGAACGCAGACGGAAGAACATTTCATTGTTATTACAACAATTCCATCAGATACAAGAATATACAGAGTATAAATGAATAAATTACATTCGATAAATATCAGAGATTACAATAAATTACATAGCAGCGGAAAATAATACAAAATACAACTGAAAGTGATACACGGATACAGAGCTTTCCGAGCATCGTTCCAACTGTAAATCAGGACCCTGTGAATATAAATCTGCAAAACCAAAACTACTAGCTGCCCGTGTGGAAAATAGGGGCACCCAGAGTTTAGGTTAAAACAATAAACTCCAGGCCATTCATGTGACTGGTGTGAGAACTAAAACATTTATTAATATTGGTTTTAAAGTTAGGTAAATCAAGGGACCACGCCGTATAACACGGAACGGGTTTCCTCCCAAGAATACCAGTGCATAGAACAAACAGCGCAATGCTAAATAAAGAAAAATGAAGCTGTTATAAGACCCAGGTCCCATCACACAATGCAACGCAAGCCGGAGGATAGGGTTTTTACCTTATAACAGCCAAAGCATGCTTGATACGTTTAAAACACATCATTTGATACTATAATAAGTGTATAGTGTCAAAACAATTTCAAATCATAAATATCAATCATAGGCGGCATGGGTACCATCTATCATGTCGCCATACTAGTTCTACAATTAAAACCGCAATACACGTATTGGAAATTGGATTTCCGTCATGAGTCGAGGCAAGGAGCAAGCTCCTCTCCGCGTTCGAGACACTCTAGCAAATGCCTCAGGACCCCACTATGATCCTTGGAATCGGCTGGGCCGGTCCTCTCTTACTTTTGAGGATTGGCAATTCCTGAACACACGTTTCCCGGTCCTTACAGACCTATATCCGAGGCGCCTCGTATCCAACAACCACACAGGTGAAAAGTATATAAATGTCAGGGCTGGTAGGTCACTGACACCACCCTAGCTAGAAAGAAACGTCGTGCTCTCCCAGCGGTCCATCTCCCGTTTTTGACTCATACCGAGGTGTGAGGCTCGCGAATTCACGTTATACACAAAGCTACGCCACACAGGCCGTGCTTTGATCATCAACCACAAGACTTTGCTTTTCAACAGAAGCCTTGATCAATTGCCACTTATGCGTGCCACACTGGCAATTCACTCCATGCGACT
Organism: Allium sativum; assembly: GCA_030737875.1. NCBI lineage: Eukaryota > Viridiplantae > Streptophyta > Magnoliopsida > Asparagales > Amaryllidaceae > Allium > Allium sativum. The sequence continues at coordinate 747,414,806 of CM060920.1, read as the reverse complement.
GATGTCCACCGATATACAACCTCTGAGCTCGTACGTCTCAGAGAAGGGCGTTAAGCAAGAGAATAAATTCTCCGCCGCCAAAGAGATGTATATTTAATAGAGATCAATCAACACAGAATAAAATCCAATGTCAGACACACAATCCATTTACAAGTTCGCTCTGGGTCTGAACGAAACCGGAGGCACTTTCCTCGCATATCCATCCATCTCCAAGTACGTCTGGACGATCACCAACTGATTCCCTCATCCTGGGTGTACAGCCCAATCAAGATCATCAGTAATCACCCAAACGATGTAAAGACTTCCGGTCTTCAACCACCGTCTTCATCTTCGACATCTCGTCGAATCGGTTATTCAGAATGGGTATACACCCGGCCTTTCTGAATAACCCACGTATATAATAAACAAATGTTACACAAACACAACAAACGCCTCATTCCAATTCAGAATATTCTTTTATTCACAAAATCACATTCTTAGGGAATGGTTCCCATTAATTTTATCCAAGATAAATTCTTCTAAATTTATTCTTTAATCCTCCTTTGGATATCATTTCAAACTAGTCGGGATTAGCGAACCACACCAAAGTAATTATTTATTTTATTTCCCAATCCCAACCTATATATCCCATGGAGCAAAACTGGTGATACTCCATTCCTAACACCACGGTGTTATCGGTAAAATTGATTACCATTTCACGTTCAAATCTAATTAAAGATTTAACTATCGCTTTGGAGCAAAACTGGTGGTACTCCATTCTCGATCACCTTTCAGATTTGATAATTCAAATTATCATTTTACATTTCAATCTAATTAAAGATTCATTAAAATTCCACTTAGTTTTAATCTTTTCAAAAATCAACATCTTGCCTTTAACTGGGTTAAAGAACCAATGTCATCTAAAACACGATTCACGATAAACCCAAATCACATTTGATATTAAATACATGGCTCTGAATAGAAAATATATCGGCATATATTCAATATCAAATTCTGAAACCAACAAATATCGTATTGGAAATAACGATATAAAATATATCTTTCAAATCCCCATAAAAATGTTTGTATAGTCACGAAATTCAACATCAAAATATTTCGAAGATAATTTCGATTCAAATCCAGTCCAATTCACGTATTGGGAATATTGATTATTTTTAAAATCACTTTCAAATTCAATTTATTTATTTCAAAAATAAATTGATTTTAATTCAAGTTCAAAACTAGTTCATTTCGACAAAAATCTATTCTTACCCTTTCAAATGTGGAATATTTCAGCCCAATTTTTCCCAAATCATTTCTTATGATTTTACACAAATTATCAATATTTTTAATAATTTTATCAAGGCCCGTACAGTCGATTTCCAACAATGGCCATCGAACTGCACTTACAGCGACCTTTTCTAAATTTGATTTGGACATAATTCCAAATCCAACCGTTAGATTTCAAATTTCTAATATTCATTGGAAAGTTCTTTTCGATACGAACCCAACGGTTCCGGTTTCAGGAGAATCCGACGGTCGGATCTCCCGCAACGTCAATTCGAAGTCAATGGTCGAAATTCACGAACTGCCGCGACGCGGCGCGTTCTATTCAGGCCATTATATATATATAATATATATATTATATATATTTCGTCAATTTCCTTTTTTAAAACGAATTTTATAAATAGTTCTAAATTCGTTTCAAAAAAACAATTTCAACTTCATCTTTAATTTCAAATTGATTTGATTTCAATTCAATTCGAATCCATTTCAATTTGATTTCAATTCAATTTCAGTTCGTTTTAAATTTCATTCAAAACGATTTCAATTCGTTTTTAATTCAATTTCAATTTAATTCAATTTGAATTCCTTTCTATTTTATTCGAATTCAAATTCACTTTCTATTCGATTCAAATTCTAATTCGTTTTCTATTCAATTCAATTCGAATTCATTTCAATTCGAATCGAATTCATTTTCTATTCGATTCGAATTCATTTCAAATTGATTCAATAAAATTTCAATTTGAATTTTTATCTAATTCAATTTGAATTTCATTTCAAAATATTAGTTTTTGAAATCACTTTTCAATATTCATTGTAAAACGAATAAAATCGATATAATTATCGTTCACGTCAAAATAGCGCATCTCTAATCCACACGGCTTTATATTTTTCAAAAACTTCTTTATTATATTCAACAAACGAATATTTATTCTATTCAACACATGAATCTATATTTCTTCCAACACACGACTACTTTTGTTATGTAAAATATTTTATAAAACTATGGTATCTATCGTTTGATTTTAATTAGACTCCACCGTAAAGTAGTTCTAATTTTAAATATGATGAAGATGTAAATTTTATTATTAAAATATTTTACTCAACGCACGGATATTTTCAACACATGAACATCGTCAACACATGATTATTTTTATATTCAACACATGAATCTTCTTTTATAATATTCATTATTTTCCCGATTGGAATGAGGCCCAATCAATCACCATATAATGTTAGTTATATGGATTCCATACAACACATGTATATAATAGCATTGAAAAATAATCAACCATCAACCAAAGTGCACTACACTGTATAAGCATCAAATATAGATATCTAACGCTTATAACAGCCTGTCAATCAATCGATCGACATATTTAATCAATCAGGATGAGTGAACTTCAAATTTCATCCCAACACCCGTGTGGGGTTTCAAACAATCAAACACGGATTTTAGTTGTGCAGTTGGGCGATGTGTAAAATTTATCGACCCAATCAATATCAGTCAAATCAGTGTATATAGACAAATCGGCCGATTTGTTTATAAATATTTATTTATTCACTTTCACGTCAAAAATTATATTTTTAACGATAATATATTTTATTTTAACACATGAATTTCTATTCATTTCATTTATCAAATAAAATGATATTTTTATTTTTCTAATTTATTTTAGGAAATTTCGGCGGCATAACGGCACCATACTAGAAACGGGACGAGGCCTAGCCTTATCCCCGGTCTAGTGAAGGCCCACGCCATTCACACATCAATCAAATCTATTTCAATTCACCAAACAATTCTATTCAAACCAAGTAATCTAACCAACTACACAACCAAACAATTAAACAAACAAGCCATCCATGGTCTGTGGATGACGGGTGTCGGGTGCTACTAAACACCGTCTACATCCTAGTATATATATATAACTAGAAAAAGAAATTGAAGAGTGAGAAATTCTCACCTTTAGCTATCCAACTTCCACGACACTTCATTTAGGGAAATCATCGCCACTCTCGCCTTTTGTCACCTTCGTTGCCCGTATTCACTACATATATAAAAATCACATTTTTACCTCGCTATTCAATATATAAAAATCGAATTTTTACTATGCTATTCAATATATAAAAATCGAATTTTTACTTCGTTATTCAATATATAAAAATCGAATTTTTACTTTGCTATATGGATAAAATTTCTATTTTCACACCGCTACTATATAGATAAAAATTCTATTTTTACATCGTTATCATCTATATAAAGATCTCGCCTTTTCAACTAAAAAGACTTTATCTTTTCAAAAATATAGATTTCATCATTATAAAAATCACCACTTTATTTCAACGTATATATAATAAAAATCAGATTTTTATTTCGCTACATATACAAAGATGATATTTTTATATTCTCTATCTTATAAAGGTTATATTTTTATAGTTCCTACTATGTAAAAATCATATTTTTATTCTCGATTCAACAAAGGAAAAATCATGTCTTTATTTTTATAACTCTAAACACATTTAAAGATGAAATTAAAGTAAAAAAATTGTATATATATATAAAAACTCACTTATTTACGGATCTAGGCCTCGGGGTGAGTCGTCGGGTGCTGCTGGTGCCGAGGAAGTCGCGGTGGTGGTCGGCTGGGCTGTCGGAGGTCGGGGTTTGGGCTAAGGGGGGTGCGGGTTCGGGTCTAGGGGGTGCGGGTTCGGGTCTAGGGGGGTGCGGGTCTATGCAGAAGAGGGGAGAGTGCGTCGAGGTGGAGGAGAAGGGGGAAGAGGGGCGGAGGAGGTCAGGTGGAGAAGACGAAGCGGCGGCGGCGCAGCACAGGAGGGGGGCGGCTGTCGCGTTCGCGTCAGGGAGGAGAAGGGCAGGAAGAAGAAGAGAGGGAGGCGGCGGTAGAGGTGGCGCCCCACCTGGGGCGGCGGCGGTTCATCGGGGAGGGGCGGCGGCTCCTCCCCCGTCGCCCTTTCTCTTTTTTTTTCGTTTCTGCAAATGATTTCAAAGTGGGGGGGGCTGGTTAAGGAGGAAGGGAGATTTTTTTTTAATTATTTTATTTTGCAAAAAGTTGACTTTCACATACGACCTCGAAACGAGGCCCACCGCCTGTCGTCCATAGCGTTTAACCCCCATTCCGAACACAATGGGATATGCCACGTAGGACAATTCAATCGTTTCGATCAGTTTCCGTTAAATTTACATTTAAATCACTATATTGAATTTTAAACGTACATTTCAAATTACGGGGGTCACATACTAACTCTAAAAATTCTCGAAAAATATTTTCTAGCTTCGTATTGACTATACGGTCCTAACGAAACTAGTTTCATCGAATTCTGAGACCATATGCAAAATTTCACTTTTTAAGGGCTATGTATTGTTAACCGAACAACTCCAGCCCATAGCCACTATTCTGGATATCGGAATATATCGAAGCTTATACTTTTCGGAGTTCTAAACGGCATTTTGAACTCAATGGAAGTGGTTTCGAGTCCAAATTCATCCGTATACAAAATATGACTTTTTGGGCCATGTATAATTTACATAGCGACTATTCTGAATTTTCAACCGGGCATAACTTTTGATTCCCGCTATGAAATTTCGATTTTTCGAATTCGTTGGAAAGATATTCTCAACTAGATTCTAATATTTTTGGTTTCGCCAAAATCCGGATTGTTTTGCACCCGGTACATCCAATTGAAGTTTGAAATCGAATTATCGAACTACCGCGCCATTTTCAATTCTATTTATAATTATATAAAATTATTTATATTCTAACGACGACGTATATAAAATATACGTTCTAATTCTATTCAAAATAAATTTCTCATCATTATTATTTAAAATAATCCATTTTAAATATTCAAAATTCGCTAAAATTGCAAAAATAAAAATTTTAAACTGGCCCAGATTTTCCGGGTTATTACATAAGATTTCCTAATGAATAGCACCTCCCCACCTCAATGGAAAATGTAACACCCCGCCTCTGTTAAGGTCACTCGCAAAAGGGAATGCCTTAACTTTGGTGAAGCGTTTTTAGTAGACAAAACAGAAATTTACAAAACAGATAAAGTAGTACTTGAAAATTTTATAACTTTATTTCAACAGAAACAGAAATAAGTTTGGTTACATCTTTCAAAATCACAATATCGGAATTCAAGTACATAAATATTGGTCTTGTACAAAAGCCTTCAGAATGCACAGTTTTTAAAGTCATAATCCCCAATATAAACTACCATGGAAAGATAGAGCCAAAGCCCAACAATACTTCAAACATTTCAAGCAGAGAGAATCTGAATCAAGCTCCTATGTTTCCACACTGAAAACCTGGGGGGGGGGGAACGGAAAGAAAAGAGGCGAAACAAACTAGGTCAGACATAAGTCTGGTGAGTCCAGTGACTTTCAGCATATAAACAGATAATAGTATAATAATATGTAAATAAAACTGGATGAGAGATAACCGTAACAGAAATAGAAGGTTAACAGAAGGAACATAATGGTATAGGCTAATCTAAGCTTTTCACTTCTTTGCACTAATACTAGTATAACAAGATTAGGTGTTACCCTAATGTCTAATTGAAACAGAAACGGAAACAGAATAATCTCTATAGAAACAGAATGCTAGAAATGGGCCTTTACCTCCCGAACAAAGGCAAAATGCTAATAATGGGTTTTTACCACCCCAACAGACAGAAGGTACGGAAACAGATTACTAATAATGGGCTTTTACCACCCAACTAATGGGCCTTTACCACCCAACAGACAGAAGTCACAGAAATAGAATCGGAAACGGAATCAGAGACGGAAATAGAATAATCCCTACACTAACAAAATGTTAGAATGAGGTGTACACTAGTAATGGGTCTTTACCACCCCAATAGACGGTACCACGCAGAAACAAACAGGTGTTACCACCCAACAGAAACAGACGATACCAACGGAAACAGACAGAACTAAGTGTACCCTAAGTCCTACCCTCAAGCGATCGGCTCCCTAATACATAAATACCCTGTGTCGGCCCCACAGTAGGGTGTATCACTCCCTAAAGTGGCAACCTATTGGCATATACCTATTTACAGATGTCATGGTGTCTTATATCCTCAGAGCAGACCAGATCCATGCACGCACATGACCCGGTTGGAATGCACCATCAACACCCCTCACCATTATCAGAATGAACGGCTTATAATTAGTTCAATAAGCGTGCCTGGACCCCTACATAGCGTGGGGTCAAAGTTTTTTATACCAGAAAGGGTTACTGACTAATATGGGTCTGAAACAACTGATGACACAAGTAATTCCCCTCCTAACCTTGTGTCCCCAGACTAACAGATTTCAGACTAACTTGTTTACAGAGTTCAGATTACTAGTTCATAGATCAGACAATCAAGTTAACAAGTTTTTAGATTAACAGATCAGATGTATGGATTTAATAGACTTACAGATTGTCTAACTTTGTATTGGGCCTACAGATTCACGAAACGGGTTTATTAGATTCATCATTACTGTTGGTCTATCCAACCAACATGTTTTTAGACACCACATTTCTCTTAAATTTGCATTAATTAAATATTAATGCATGGACCTCTCACATTAGGTCGATTGCTTGTGGCCGCTGGATGTGCCGGGCGGTTCCGGGTAGACTTCTGCCACAAGCCAGACCTAACCTCGTGTCTAAGCACATTTTAGTTACGCCAACGACCTCTCACATTAGACTGACAGTTTGCGGTTGCTGGTTAAGCCGGTTGGTTCCGGGCAGGCTTCTACCGCAAACAAAGTCTAACCTCATGTCATAGCCAATTCATTCCAATACAGATTATACAGATATCAGACTAATTATGTCCATTTAACAGATTAAACTTCTTTACAGGTTATAGCAGATTAATCAAATTTCCATTTTTACTCAATCTTAGATCGAGCCTACGGATTTTCATACCCAAATTACAATTATTTAGCTTTCAACAGATTAGGCAATTCAACAGATAACAGATCTAGCAGATTAGGCGATTCAACAGATTTAGCAGATAACGGATTTAGCAGATTAGGCAATTCAACAGATTTAGCAGATAACCGATTTAGCTGATTAGGCAATTAAACAGATTTAGCAGATAACCGATTTATCAGATTAGGCAATTCAACAGATTAAACATTTCTAATATTCTATTTACATATCTTGCCTAATCATAAATTAAGCCTAAGCTTACCTGCCTAAATCATGGTCATAATTCATAATACAACATATGCCCAAATTTTTGTTAAACTTTACACAGTACAGAATATTCTCTAAAAGCCCCAAATCATGATATGCTATATGAATTATGCCAAATTATAGCTTAGGATGTCAAATATCCAAAAATCCACACTTAGGCGGATTCACATTAATAGTTATCCTATTTTAATATAAATCTTTATGCCTAAGTCACATATCCTTCTTTTCTATTCAAGTCATAGATCGTGATATAAAATATGCCCCAAATCTAGATCTTAAATTTTAATCATCTATTATGTCCTCAAAATCAGATATTGCATAATAACATGCATTATATTCCAAATTCCAAGTCATATGCTGTCATGTAATAATTCTTCTTCCAAATCACAGTCTATCATATTGATTCTAGATCTTAATTTACAACCTATGTTCTTTTCTCAAATCAGTCAAAGATCAGTCATGTCCAATTATGCATTACCCATTATTTATCCCAAAATTTAGCGTTCATGCGTTAATATCTTATGAGATTTAGTGTAGGCTCGTGGTAGCCCGGCTATAAACAAAAGGAAGAAAAGAGGGAACAGATACAGAACAGTCACAATCAAGGTAGATCCACAGAAAAGTATGCATAACCTCAGATCCAGATTCACAAAAATGTCAAGATAATTATTAAATTCCATATCTGAAAATAATTGTACTCACGATTGAAAAGGTAAATCTTGATTTCTGGGATCTGTATTCTGACACTGAATATTGCTCCTTTGGCATAGACTATCGGTTAGATTTGATTCTCTTTTAATTCCATTCAGATTAGAAGAAGATGCATTAATCCTAGTTTTGATTCCAACAGAGTAGGGACGTCATTTTTATTTTTAATTAGAATAGAGGCAGAGTATAAGCAGAATGAAACTGTGTGGAGAGAAAGCTAGGTTTGGGGGTGTTTAAATAGGTTAGAGCTCACGAATCCGGTCAGAAAGCCATCCAGGTGCAGAAAAATGTATCTGTCTCCAGTTCTGGAAAAAGGGGGAGGTCGACCTTAGTGTCGACCTGTTTAACCAGGTCGACCCCCAGGTCGACCCTAGTGTCGACATGGGTCCTGGGCGGTAATTTTCCCACCCAGCTCGGGTATCCATTTTGAATTTCGAAATCTTAAATTTGAATTTCGGGCTTGTTTTTATTGAAACTTTCGAAGGCCATATCTTCTTCATACAGAGTCCGATTTACGCAAACTTGGACTCTATTCCAGGCAGAATTTCGAGATGAACGCAGTGGCGTAACCCATTTACCTTAATTATTTTGTTACAATTTAATTATTCCTTGATTTGTTACTCTTATGCTCACAGAAAATACGAGGTGTTACATTCTCCCCTTCTTAAAGGATTTCGTCCCCGAAATCTTCAAGTTAGGAAGAATGTGTCCTACCATCCAATCACGCATCTACTCAACCATCGTCCATAAGCATCCACTGTCCTTAGAAAACTTCTAATGTTGTATGAACATATGCATAAATGTGTATATTTGTTCCTTATCTAATGCAAAGATTAGGTGGTCCACTGATTCAGTTGACCTCCTTAATGCGAATTATGTCAGTGCCATGAGTCCAACATGTTTGCAATTTTCCTATTTGATACATATCATTTCTATATGAGTGCACAACTGTTCATTCATATGCAACATCCATGTGCTGATTCAACCATTTTGCATCCATAAAATTTTTAAAAATGCACACACATCTATATGCAGTATGAGATTGTTTTTGAGCCGATCTAGTGCCTAGTGTGTGTATATGCACCCACAAGCAACCACTAGCAATCACTTGCATCCACTTGCAACCATCAAACATAACATGTCTCAAACACATGTTTACACCCATTAGTTTCTACCTAAAGGTCGAAGATTCGGTCGATAGGATGTAGCCGAGTGATAAAAGCAAGTATAATTAAAACAAAAGCTTTGTTCCTATTAGGCATCGATTTAAGAGAATAACCCCCTAAGCATCAACCCCGAAGACCGAAATCAACATCAGATTGACAGAATCACTCCCATTAAGCAAATGTCTAACTGGAAATCTACTTCACGCTTTGAGTAAAAACCCCTATCCTTTTCAGAAATATTCAGATACTTACAGACTACTGGTATAGATCAGATTATCAAATGATTCTCATGATAAAACCCCACCATATCCCACAAAAAACAGAATGTATGCGTCATAGTCAACTTAATGCCCAACACAGATACCCTCAAACCCCAACTTATCACAAACAGATGAGTCATAACCCTTATGGGTTTGAGTCTACAGCGGGATTAGTAATAAAACTAGTATTAAAGTGGAGAGTTTCAATTACAGAATCAAAATGCCAGAATCAGAAAGAGTTTTAACTCCACAATCAGATAAGGAAATTGAACCTTCTACATGAGTTTTCTTATTTCTTTCCTATCCATCTGCCTCGCGAGCATTCGCCTGCCCTCCAGAAGTCGGATCTACCCTTGTCCTCGTTTCTTTGGGAAGTCCCTAGTGAAGTGCCCCATTTCTCCACAGTTGAAGCAAGTGCCCTTCCTCTTTCTGCAATCCTTGTTCAGATGGGTCGGCTTCCACAAGTAAAGCACTTCTTCTCCTTCTTATCATCAGACTTCTCATCCTTCTTTTGTGTTTCCTTTTTGGACCCCGCCTTCTAGTTCTGTGGTCCTCCAAGCTTTTCTTCTTTCTTCTCACTTTTTGTTTCCTCTTCATGCATCAGTGCCATGTCAACTAATTTCTCGAAGGTAGCCCCCATAGGAATGTGGGACATTGCCAATCCATGTAGCGGCTCATTTAAACCCTTAGCAAACCTTAGTGCCTTCTTATGCAGTGTATTTACCAAATCTAAGCCGAATCTCGCCAACTGATTAAACTTGTTGACGTACTCTCTCATTGTTAAATTCCCCTGCTTCAACGCCAAGAACCTCTCTACATATAGACTCTCTTCTGCTCGTGAGAGAAATTTCATCTCGAACCTATGTCTGAAATCCATCCATCTCTCTACCGGACGCTCTCCATTTGTGACCTCCCACCAAAAAGAGGCTTCGTCCTTAAGCAACCATACCGCTGTAACACCCCAACTCCGCTAGGGTCACTCACAAAGGGAATGCACTAGATTTGTTGGAGCATTAACTAGGTCAACATACACAGAAATATTACAAGACTATACATATAAAACAGCGGAAGAAGAACCAAATTTCATTTCTTTAAAATCTAGAAAGGTATAAAGCCTTTTACATCAAAATGCCATTAAATCCATTACATCAAAATCTGTCTTGCAATAGTAAAGAAGCATAAAACCATATTCATAAATCATTCCCCAATAAAGCAGCAAGGCAAGCCATAGCCAAGAGAAATCCAAGCAGTACATGAAAGAGCCTTGGAGCTTGGTAAAATCCGAACTAAGCTGTATTCCCACCCTGCGAACCTGGGGAGGGGGGAAACGGAAGAGAAAGAGGTGAAACAAACCAGGTCAGTCATAAAGACTGAGTAAGTCCTAGTGTCTTTCAGCATAAAAATAGGTGAAGATAACATGGCATGAATAAACTGAAAGTAAGCATAAGCATGATGACAAGGTAAGCTACAGGCACGATGAATCAAGTGTAACATTGCAAAGTTCCCATTCAATATGAACTAAGTATAGTTTCGCAAGATGTCTATCAAGCATCACAAGATTTCTCTGCTTCACCATTAAAATGATACCTATTTGCTCTGATTTCCTAAATTCTCTGCACCAACTGTACTAGTACCCCAACCCGTATCATCCTTTCCATGTATATGTAAAGTCCCTTGCCTATATCGTATAGGTTTCATCACGTATTTCTATACTACTTCAACGTTGTGCCACCATTCTTGAAATCGTTTGGACTGCCACCCTTGTTTTGGCTAGGTTTCCTTATCATGAACTATCACGTGCTCAATTAGGATTTATGCCACCTAGGACCACTAGGGATTATGCTACCTATTGAACGTTTTCTAGATTCGTTTAGGGTTTATGCCACCTATGACCACTAGGGATTATGCAACCTAACAAATTCCACGTAACTATTTATTAATCGATCGGCTCCCTACAAGTCCTAGCTCGTTCATGTATCTATGTCATACGGCCCAATCACGAAATGTAGTTACCTGTGATAGGTCCACCATAGAGTGTATCAAACCCTATGGTGCCAACCATCGACACGAATCAAGCACGCACAGTGTAAACCTACTGATGCCCAATGCCTGCATTTTCTGCTGCGGAGTGTATGCACACCCGCACTCCATTAGAACCTACACTGGCGCACCCACACAGCTGTCGTTCTAGTCGCTAACAATCAGCCCAGTAATCGTGCCCCACCCTGCCTAGTTCCAGGGTACCATGATACATCTGGTGGGTTACTGCTGAAACGGACCGCGTAACTAGGGTTTCCATCTAGTAGGTTAAGTGTTGTCATTTAAATTCGAGACTTAACCCCATCTGTCTAGCATATCAAGTTGGCTAAATGTTGTCATTTAAGTTTGTGACTTAGCCCTACAATTCACATGTCAAGTTGGTTAGGTGTTGTCGTTCAAGTTCATGACCTAACCCTACCAATCATGTTTCAAGTTGGTTAAGTATATTCAAGCGGTCCATGACTTAACCCTATCAAATCATCGTGTTAAATTGGTTAAGTATATTCAAGTTGTTCATGACTTAACCCTATCAAATCATCGTGTCAAATTGGTTAAGTATATTCAAGCGGTTCATGACTTAACCCTATCAAATCATCATGTCAAATTGGTTAAGTATATTCAAGCGGTTCATGACTTAACCCTATCAAATCATCGTGTTAAATTGGTTAAGTATATTCAAGCGGTTCATGACTTAACCCTATCAAATCATCGTGTCAAATTGGTTAAGTATATTCAAGGGGTTCATGACTTAACCCGCCCACGTATCATGCTAAGTTGGTTAAGTATTATCTATATGTTCAAGTTGACTTAACCCTGCCACGTGTCAGGTTATATCGATTGGGTGTTATCAACCTATTCAAGTTAGCCCAACCCATCCGCTAGTCACGTTATAACGGTTAAGTGTCATTAGCCTAGCCACGTTACTTAACCCACATATTCATATCATATTGGTTGAGCCTACATTTATAAGTTTTACATGTTCTTAACTCATACCGGTTAGGTCCACATTTACATGTCAAATTTCCATGTCATCCCACCTAACCCTCTAACCATACCCACGTCTTATTATGGTTAGTATTCCTTAATTCATTCATTATGACGAACGAATCATGACCTCTCACATTAGACCATGCATTTTGTAGCCACTGGATTTGCCGGGTGGTTCCGGGCAGATTTATACCACAAACTGGGTCTAACCTCGTGTCATAAATTGTTACGCCTACAATTTGGCCTTCGACCTCTCACATTAGACTGACACTTTGTGGCTACTGGATTTGCCGGGCCGTTTCGGGCAGATTTACACCACAAACTGAGTCTAACCTCGTGTCAAAGGTTCATTAATGGTCGTATTTCCTCCAAAAGCCCAATATCAGTTCATGTGTTTAACATATAGAAATGTTCATGTTCAAGTCAATTATCCAATACACAGTTATTTTCATGTTTCAAATTCCCAACTTTACATATTAATAAACATATGCCCAAGTTCCAAAATTACATGCCAATATATATACATATACATATATATATATATATATATATATATATATATGGATATATATACCCAATTCTAGTCGGTTTACATATGTCCAATTCTTGCCTATTTACATGTATGCCAAGTTTATGCTATTTCACCCATATCGAATTCTAGCCAAAATTGCATGTATCATGCCCAAATAAACCCAAACCATTATTCATGATGTAGTTATCCCAAACTGTAATCTTTTTATTACAACACATGCCAAATACCCAAGTTCATAATACATATTTATGCCAACTATCAAATTTACAATCGCTTTTATATTCAAATCCCCAATTCTACATATGCCCAATCGTAAGCCTAGTATTTTGATTTAATTTACATAGGCCTGAACTCGTGGTTTAATTTACATGCCAAATTACATACATGTTATATATACCAAATCTCATGTTACATTACATAGATCCTATTTGTGCCAAATTCCATGTATATAATATTTATGCAAATTTGTTCATAACAAGATTCTACCAAAATTTACAGATCAAGCCCAAATTTGCAAATACAATGATAATATCCAATTTCATGTTGCCAATCATTACATCATGTTCATATAGGCAATAATCCCATAATTCCCCCATATACATATCGTACGCAAATCGCGATTTTAGGCCAAGGTCCGAAATTGACCAAGGTTCATGAAAAGAAAATAAATTAGGGGAGATAGAAATTAAATAAAAATGAGATCAGAGGAAAACATCATCATAGGCATAAATATTACAACTTGATGATAACGTCATTATGAATCAAGAAAACTGCTGAATAGATCATAAACTTGTCATGAACATAAAGATAGACAAGTCCCAAAACAGAAGATTCAAGGCAACAGAAATAGATCAAAATCGATAAACATACTTAATATCCAATTCCACTTTATTCCATGACCATATTATAATTAAATGTTTAAATCTAAAAACAACTAGGACTAACAGAGCATGGCTAGTGAATTAGGAACTGAAATTGTCATAGAACGTTGTAGTAGTGTTGATTTATTGTCTTGAATCATTGTACAAACTTAAATCTTCGAATTGGATTGAGTTTGAATGCTTGTTCTTTAATTCGGGGGCGACGGCCATGGTTCAAGAGGTATTTTAGCAGCATAATGGTGTAAGAATGATTTGATATGAATTAGGTTAGGTCTAAGGGTGTTTTTATAGGTGTAGCAACTAGTTTAGGCCCTTAGATTAACCCTAAAATCAATCCGGACCATCAAAACATGTCTCAGGCTTCAAAAATGAGTTCTGCGTCAAACCAGGCCGACCAGGTCGACCTGTAAGGTGGGGGGTCGACACTATGGTCGACCTGGGGGGTAGTTCGACCTGGGGGGGGGGGGGGGGAGATGTAGGTCGACCCTATGGTCGAACCCCTGGTCCAGTGCTGCTTGAAAACTGCTGAAAATTGTACAGGCCATAACTTCTTCATAAAGACTCCGATGTTCGAAAACTCGGACTCTATTTCATGTAAAATTTCGAGACGAACACAATGGCGTAACCCGTTTCCCCTGATTCTGACTTTAAAATTTAATTCTGCCTTGATTTCTTGTTTTAACATGTTATAAAAATACGGGTTGTTACATTCTCCCCTCCTTAAAGGGTTTCATCCCCGAATCTTCAAGTTAAGAAGAATGTGTCCTACCATCCAATCATCCATCTACTCAATCATCAATCACAGGCATCCATTGTCCTTAAGAGATTTCTAATGCTGTATGAACATATGCAGAAAGTGTGTTTATATGTTCCTTATCTAATGCAAATGATCAGGCCTGATTGATCTTCTTAATGCAAAATATGTCTAGTGTCATGAATCCAACATGTATGCAAATTGTCCTAGTCACATAAACACTATATGTGTGCACAAACATCCGTCCATATGCAACATCCATAAGATAACACATTCAATTTCATCTATAAACAAGTATAAACACTCATGCATATGCAATATGAAAATGTGTCTGAGGCGATCTAGTGCCTAATGTGTGTTATGCAACCACGAGCAACCACTTGCGACCACTTGCAACCACTTGCAACCATCAATCATAACATGTCTCAAACACTTGTTTCACCCAATTGTTCCTACCTAAAGATATAGCCGAATGATAGAAGCAAGTAAAAACTTTGTGCCCCTTAGGCAATGTCAAAGCTGGAAATCTACGCCACATATATACTGAATAGGAGAAGAACTCCCTATGCACCAGCCCATATCCTATAAAACCCAAAATGTTTAGTCAACCCAACGGACACCCTCAAGCCCCAACTTGTATTACTAACAGATAAGTCATACTCCCTATGGGGTTCGCAACAGAAATAGGATTGAGAATTGGACCGAGAGGTTATACTTAAAAGATAGCATACAAGTAAGCTCTACAGGAAAAGAGGGATCAAGGCTATACTCTTAAAAAGAGATATGATGCGTGTATCTAGTCTTCACTCTTCTAAGTCGCATTTCCTTGAGCTTAAATCCATTGTGCTTTGTCCGTTTTTAACTTTACAATTTCGTAGCTTCTTAATTCTTGTTTCCAAAATATGAGTTGGAACTCATTTTCCTGTCGCCTCTCGTTCCACTTTCATTTATTCTTTTTCTAGTATACCCAGCTCAAACATAACTGCGTACTCATGGTTTCATGCAAGCTCTCCAAAATTCACTAGTGAATCTTGGATCTTGTTCACTTACTAGAAGGTATTCCACACAGAAGAATTATCTCTTGCAAATAAGCAGATGTCAACCATGTTGCCAAATGTACTTACTAAGGTGATTTCCTATTACTCATGCATAAGCGAAATGAACCATCCACCTTAGCGGCGAACATAACCCGGGATCAATAGATGTATCAAGAGATTCTAGGTAACTAAGCATGGCAGAACCCTAAGGGTTACACTAGACTTCGAGGGTATTACCATTGCAAGTCAAGAGTCTAACTACCCTCTTTTCATACTCGAGAATGGTATCATTTTTGGAAAACCACTCCATCTCTAGAATCAACCCATTGCCCAAAAACATAAGCATTACTTCTAAACTCAACACTTAGCATAGACATTCTCAAATCCAAACAAGTCATGAATAAATGGGCCGATTCCCCACAGGATTTGAGACAAAAATGGGATCCTCTACTATGCTAGTACTAAGGTGCAGAGACTCAACTATCGAAGCAGAAATAAAAAGGATGCGATGTACCATAATCAAAAAGATCAAAAAGGGTACGGACATGATAGAAAGATAAACTAGACTTTCCTACAGAAAAATTTCAACCTACTTGTTCTTAGCCTCTTTCGCCTTAACCACCCTTATCCCCTCTTATTAAACGTGTTAATAGGTCTCTCGAGAACTACCTCCATCGCACAGCAACCCTTCAAAGCTTGAAATAAGGTTAGTCGTAGATGGAACTAATGTGACTACAGATGGAGGAAAGAAAGGAAAAGGGATTCAAACTAGGAAACAAAGGATAATGCTAATAGCCTTTGGGGAATAGCCTTTAAAAATAAAACTTTTCTTGAAAAATGCTTCTTTGTAAATGGTTTTGAAAATAATTTCAAAAGGTTTTAAAAACTTTTGCCCAATATAGTAACCTTCTGCTCTGATACCAAATGTAATACCCCACCTCCGCTAGGGTCACTCACAAAGGGAATGCACTAGCTTTGGTGGAGCATTAACTAGGTAAACATACACGAAATAGTACAAGACAGAACATATAAAACAGCGGAAGAAGAACCAAATTTCATTGCTTTAAAATCTAGAAAGGTCTAAAGCCTTTTACATCAAAATGCCATTATATCAAAATCTGTCTTGCAATAGTAAAGAAGCATAAAACCATAGTCATAAATCATTCCCCAATAAAGCAGCAAGGAAAGCCATAGCCAAGAGAAATCCAAGAAGTACATGAAAGAGCCTTGGAGCTTCGTAAGATCCGAACTAAGCTGTATTCCCACCCTGCGAACCTGGGGAGGGGGGAAATGGAAGAAAAAGAGGCGAAACAAACCGGGTCAGTCATAAAGACTGAGTAAGTCCTAGTGGCTTTCAGCATAAAAACAGGTGAAGATAATATGGCATGAATAAACTGAAAGTAAACATAAGCATGATGACAAGGTAACTACAGGCACGATGAATCAAATATAACATTGCAAAGTTCCCATTCAATATGAACTAAATATAGTTTCGCAAGATTTCTCTGCTTCACCATTAAAATGATACCTATTTGCTCTGATTTCCTAAATTCTCTGCACCAACTGTACTAGTACCCCAACCCGTATCATCCTTTCCATGTATATGTACAGTCCCTTGCCGTATATCGTAGGGGTTTCATCACGTATTTCTATACTACTTCAACGTAGTGCCACCATTCTTGAAATCGTTTGGACTGCCACCCTTGTTCTGGCTAGGTTTCCTTATCATGAACTATCACGTGTTCAACTAGGATTTATGCCACCTAGGACCACTAGGGATTATGCTACCTATTGAACGTTTTCTAGATTCGTATAGGGTTTATGCCACCTAGGACCACTAGGGATTATGCTACCTAACGAATTCCACGTAATGATTTATTAATCGATCGGCTCCCTACAAGTCCTAGCTCGTTCATGTGTCTATGTCATACGGCCCAATCACGAAATGTAGTTACCTGTGCTAGGTCCACCATAGGGTGTATCCTGCCCTATGGTGCCAACCATTGACACGAATCAAACACGCACAGTGTAAACCTACTGATGCCCAATGCCTGCTTTTTCTGCTCCGGAGTGTGTGCACGCCCGCACTCCGTTAGAACCTATACTGGCGCACCCATACAGCCGTCGTTCTAGTCGCTTACAGTTAGCCCAGTAATCGCGCCCCATCCTGCCTAGTTCCAAGGTACCATGATACATCTGGTGGGTTATTGCTGAAACGGACCGCATAACTAGGGTTTCCGTCTTGTAGGTTAAGTGTTGTCATTTAAATTCGAGACTTAACCCCATCGGTCTAGCATATCAAGTTGGCTAAGTGTTGTCATTTAAGATCGTGACTTAGCCCTACAATTCACGTGTCAAGTTGGTTAGGTGTTGTCGTTCAAGTTCATGACCTAACCCTACCAATCATGTTTCAAGTTGGTTAAGTATATTCAAGCGGTCCATGACTTAACCCTATCAAATCATCGTGTTAAATTGGTTAAGTATATTCAAGCGGTTCATGACTTAACCCTATCAAATCATCGTGTTAAATTGGTTAAGTATATTCAAGCGGTTCTTGACTAAACCCTATCAAATCATTGTGTCAAATTGGTTAAGTATATTCAAGCGGTTCATGACTTAACCCTATCAAATCATCGTGTTAAATTGGTTAAGTATATTCAAGCGGTTCATGACTTAACTCTATCAAATCATCGTGTCAAATTGGTTAAGTATATTCAAGCGGTTCATGACTTAACCCGCCCACGTATCATGCTAAGTTGGTTAATTATTATATATATGTTCAAGTTGACTTAACCCTGCCACGTGTTAGGTTATATCGATTGGGTGTTATCAACCTATTCATGTTAGCCCAACCCATCCGCTAGTCACGTTATAACGGTTAAGTATCATTAGCCAAGCCACGTTACTTAACCCACCCATTCATATCATATTGGTTGAGCCTACATTCATAAGTTTTACATGTTCTTAACTCATACCGGTTAGGTCCACATTTACATGTCAAATTTCCATGTCATCCCACTAACCCTCTAACCATACCCACGTCTTATTATGGTTAGTATTCCTTAATTCATTCATTATGACGAACGAATCATGACCTCTCACATTAGACCGTGCATTTTGTGGCCACTGGATTTGTCGGGCGGTTCCGGGCAGATTTATACCATAAACTGGGTCTAACCTCATGTCATAAATTTTTACGCCTACAATTTGGCCTTCGACCTCTCACATTAGAGTGACATTTTGTGGCTACTGGATTTGCCGGGCGGTTCCGGGCAGATTTACACCACAAACCGAGTCTAACCTCGTGTCAAAGGTTCATTAATGGACGTATTTCCCCCAAAACCCCAATATCAGTTCATGTGTTTAACATATAGAAATGTTCATGTTCGTGTTCAAGTCAATTATCCAATACACAGTTATTTTCATGTTTCAAATTCCCAACTTTACATATTAATAAACATATGCCCAAGTTCCAAAATTACATGCCAATATATATATATATATATATATATATATATGGATATATATACCCAATTCTAGTCAGTTTACATATGTCCAATTCTTGCCTATTTACATGTATGCTAAGTTTATGCTATTTCACCCATATCGAATTATAGCCAAAATTGCATGTATCATGCCCAAATAAACCCAAACCATGATTCATGATGTAGTTATCCCAAACTGTAATATTTTTATTACAACACACGCCAACTACCCAAGTTCATAATACATATTTATGCCAATTATCAAATTTACAATCGCTTTTATATTCAAATCCCCAATTCTACATATGCCCAATCGTAAGCTTAATCTTTTGATTCAATTTACAAGGTCCGAACTCGTGGTTTAATTTACATGCCAAATTACGTACATGTTATATATACTAAATCTCATGTTACATTACATAGATCCTAGTTGTGCCAAATTCCATGTATATAATATTTATGCAAATTCGTTCATAACAAGATAATACCAAAATTTACATATGAAGCCCAAACTTGCAAATACAATGATAATATCCAATTTCATGTTGCCAATCATTACATCATGTTCATATAGGCAATAATCCCATAATTCCCCCATATACATATCGTACGCAAATCGCGATTTTAGGCCAAGGTCCGAAATTGACCAAGGTTCATGAAAAGAAAAAAAATTGGGGGAGATAGAAATTGAATAAAAATGAGATCAGAGGAAAACATCATCATAGGCATAAATATTACAACTTGATGATAACGTCATTATGAATCAAGAAAACTGCTGAACAGATCATAAACTTGTCATGAACATAAAGATAGACAAGTCCCAAAACAGAAGATTCAAGGCAAAAGAAATAGATCAAAATCGATAAACATACTTAATATCCAATTCCACTTTATTCCATGACCATATTATAATTAAATGTTTAAATCTAAAAACAATTAGAACTTACAGAGCATGGCTAGTGAATTAGGAACTGAAATTGTCATAGAACGTTGTAGTAGTGTTGATTTATTGTCTTGAATCATTGTACAAGCTTAAATCTTCGAATTGGATTGAGTTTGAATGCTTGTTCTTTAATTTGGGGGCGGCGGCCATGGTTCAAGAGGTATTTTAGCAGCATAATGGTGTAAGAATGATTTGATATGAATTAGGTTAGGTCTAAGGGTGTTTTTATAGGTGTAGCAGCTAGTTTAGGCCCTTAGATTAACCCTAGAATCAATCCGGACCATCAAAACATGTCTCAGGCTTCAAAAATGAGTTCTGGGTCAAACCAGGCCGACCAAGTCGACCTGTAAGGTGGGGGGTCGACAATATGGTCGACCTGGGGGGTAGGTCGACCCTATGGTCGACCCCCTGGTCCAGTGTTGCCTGAAAACTACTGAAGCTTGTACAGGCCATTACTTCTTCATCCGGACTCCGATTTTCGAAAACTCGGACTCTATTTCATGTAAAATTTCGAGACGAACGCAATGGCGTAACCCGTTTCCCTTGATTGTGAATTTAAATCTTAATTCTGCCTTGATTTCTTGTTTTAAAATGTTATAAAAATACGGGTTGTTACAACCGCCAACTGTATCTTCTGCCTATCGTCCACCTCGAAGATAATGAACAAATCCTCAGTTTCTTTGAGCCAGTTCCTTGCCTCCACGAAGGATTCAGTTCCATTAAAGTTCTTCCCAACCATGGCTCGAAAGTCTCTACATATCTTCGGGAAAGTATTCACGCGCGGAGGAGGAGGAGGAGGAGGAACCGCAGCAGCTAGGGGAGGAGGGACGTCTGCTGGGCCCGCGTCATTATCCCTAGTTTCTAGGTACCTCCTGAACTAGCCAGGTATTGGTACGCCCTCCTGATGGTTAAGATCCCCAGACATGCTGAAACAAAAGAAAAGGAAAGATTCAAAACAAAGGATAGAAAGATAGGCATATGGCTTTGGGGATTATGTTTTTCAAAATAAACTCTACTTTTGAAAATACTTCCTTTTTTTAACCTTTTTGAAAGTAGTTTTCAAAAACTTTTTATCAAATCTGGTAATCTTCAGCTCTTATACCAAGTGTAACACCCTACCTCCGTTAAGGTCACTCGCAAAAGGGAATGCCTTAACTTTGGTGAAGCGTTTTTAGTAGACAGAACAGAAATTTACAAGATAGATAAAGTAGTACTTGAAAAATTTATAACTTCATTTCAACAGAAACAGAAATAAGTTTGGTTACAACTTTTAAAATCACAATATCGGAATTCAAGTACATAAATATCGGTCTTGTACAAAAGCCTTCATAATGCATAGTTTTTTAAGCCATAATCCCTAATATAAACTGCCATGGAAAGATAGAGCCAAAGCCCAGCAATACTTCAAACACTTCAAGCAGAGATAATCTGAATCAAGCTCCTATGTTTCCACCCTGAAAACCTGAGGGGGGGAACGGAAAGAAAAGAGGCGAAACAGACTGGGTCAGACATAAGTCAGGTGAGTCCAGTGACTTTCAGCATATAAACAGATAATAGTATCATGACATGTAAATAAAACTAGATGAGAGATAATCGTAACAGAAATAGCAGGTTAACAGAAGGAACAGAATGATATAGGCTAAGCTAAGCTTTTCACTTCTCTGCACTAATACTAGTATAACAGGATTAGGTGTTACCATAATGTCTAACTGAAACAGAAACGGAAACAGAATAATCTCTATAGAAACAGAATGCTAGAAATGGGCTTTTACATCCCGAACAAAGGCAGAATGCTAATAATGGGCTTTTACCACCCCCAACAGACAGAAGGTACGGAAACAGAATACTAATAATGGGCCATTACCACCCAACTAATGGGCCTTTACCACCCCAAACAGACAGAAGTCACGGAAACAGAATCGGAAACGGAATCAGAGACAGAAACAGAATAATCCCTACGCAAACAGAATGTTAGAATTAGGTGTACACTAGTAATGGGCCTTTACCACCCCAACAGACGGTACCACGCAGAAACAGACAGGTGTTACCACAAAACAGAAATAGACGGTACCAACAGAAACAGATAGAACTAAGTGTACCCTAAGTCCTACCCCCAAGCGATTGGCTCCCTATACATAAATACCCTGTGTCGGCCCCACAGTAGGGTGTATCACTCCTAAAGTGGCAACCTATTGGAACAAACCTATTTACAGATGTCACGGTGTCTTACATCCTCAGAGCACACCAGATCCATGCACGCACATGACCCGGTTGGAACGCACCATCAACACCCTCACCATTATCAAAATGAACTGCTTATAATTAGTTCAGTAAGCATGCCCGGATCCCTACATAGCGTAGGTTCAAAGTTTCTGATACCAGAAAGGGTTACTGACTAATATGGGTCCCAAACAACAGATGACACAAGTAATTCCCCTCCTAACCTTGTGTCCCCAGACTAACAGATTTCAGACTAACTTGTTTACAGATTTCAGACAGAGTTCAGATTACTAGTTCACAGATCAGACAATCAAGTTAACAAGTTTTCAGATTAACAGATCAGATGTATGGATTTAACAGACTTACAGATTATCTAACTTTGTATTGGGCCTACAGATTCACGAAACGGGTTTATTAGATTCATCAGTCCAGTTGGTTTAACCCTATCCACCTAACACGTTTTTATACACCACATTTCTCTTAAATTTGCATTAATTAAATATTAATGCATAGACCTCTCACATTGGGTCGATAGCTTGTGGTCGCTGGATGTGCCGGGCGGTTCCGGGCAGACTTCTACCACACGCCAGACCTAACCTCGTGTCTAAGCACATTTTAGTTATGCCTACAACCTCTCACATTAGACTAACAGTTTGCGGTTGCTGGTTAAGCCGGTTGGTTCCGGGCCGACTTCTACCGCAAACAGAGTCTAACCTCGTGTCATAGCTAATTCATTCCAATACAGATTATACAGATATCAGATTAATTATGTCCATTTAACAGATTAAACTTCTTTACAGGTTACAGCAGATTAATCAAATTTCCATGTTTTACTCAATCTTAGATTGAACCTACAGATTTTCATACCCAAATTACAATTATTTAACTTTCAACAGATTAGGCAATTCAACAGATAACAGATCTAGTAGATTAGGCGATTCAACAGATTTAGCAGATAACGGATTTAGCAGATTAGGCAATTCAACAGATTTAGCAGATAACCGATTTAGAAGATTAGGCAATTCAACAGATTTAGTAGATAACCAATTTAGCAGATTAGGCAATTCAACAGATTAACCATTTCTAAAATTCTATTTACATATCTTGCCTACTCATAAATTAAGCCTAAACTTACATGCCTAAATCACGGTCATAATTCAGAATACAACATATGCCCAAATTTTTGTTAAACTTTACACAGTAAAGAATATTCTCTAAAAGCCCCAAATCATGATATGCTATATGAATCATGCCAAATTATAGCATAGGATGTCAAATATCCAAAAATCCACACTTAGGTGCATTCACATTAATAGTTATCCTATTTTAGTACAAATCTTTATGCCTAAGTCACATATCCTTCTTTTCTTTTCAAGTCATAGATCGTGATATAAAATATGCCCCAATTCTAGATCTTAAATTTTAATCATGTATTATGTCCTCAAAATCAGATCTTGTGTTATAACTTGCATTATATTCCAAATTCCAATAATTCTTCTTCCAAATCACAGTCTATCATACTGATTCTAGATCTTAATTTACAACCTATGTTCTTTTCTCAAATCAGTCAAAGATCATTCATGTCCAATTATGCATTATCCATTATTTATCCCAAAATTTAGCGTTCGTGCATTAATCTCTTATGAGATTTTGTGCAGGCTCGATGTAGCTTGGCTATAAACATAAAGGAAGAAAAGAGGGAACAAGTACAGAATAGTCACAATCAAGATAGATCCACAGAAAAGTATGCATAACCTCAGATCCAAATTCACAAAAATGTCAAGATAATTACTAAATTCTATATCTGAAAATAACTGTACTCACGATTGAAAAGGTAAATCTTGATTTCTGGGATCTGTATTCTGACACTGAACCTTTGGCGTAGACGATCGGTTAGATTTGATTCTCTTTTAATTCTATTTAGATTGGAAGAAGATGCATTAATCCTAGTTTTGATTCCAGCAGAGTAGCGATGCCATTTTTATTTTTAATTAGAATAGAGGCAGAGTATAAGCAAAATGAAATTGTGTGGAGAGAAATCTAGGTTTAGGGTGTTTAAATAGGTTAGAGCTCACGAATCCGGTCAGAATGGCGTTCAGGTGCAGAAAAATGGACCTCTCTCCAGATCTGGAAAAAGGAGGGGGAGGTCGACCCTAAGGTCGACCCTAGTGTCGACTTGTTTAACCAGGTCGACCCCCAGGTCGACCCTAGTGTCGACCTGGGAGCTGGGCAGGAATTTTCCCGCCCAGCCCGGGTGTCTGTTTTGAATTTCGAAATCTAAAATTTGAATTTCAGACTGCTTTTTATTGAAACTTCTAAAGGCCATATCTTCTTCATACGGAGTCCGATTTACGCAAATTTGGACTCTATTCCAAGCAGAATTTCGAGATGAACGCAATGGCATAACCCGTTTCCCTTAATTATTTTGTTATAATTTAATTATTCTTTGATTTGTTACTCTTATGCTCATAGAAAATACGGGGTGTTACAGAAAATATCTACTTCCTAACCAAATATCAATTTCACTTTTGGCCATCCACAAAAAAGAAGCCAAAGCATGAAAGAAAATTGGAAGGGCTCTACTGCTACTATCACATGATGAATGGACATGAACCTAACCACTGCAGAATCCTGGAAGGAATAATTATCAGGTTCCTCAATCAAGGCCAATTACAAGACTTCTTAAAAGGATCAAACTAAGTTCAAACATGTTCCTATGGAAAGAGAATGCTTACATAGCTAAGGGAATGGAAACGCTATCAAATTTCAAGATGAACCAATAAGGGTTAAATGAATAAACGGATAAAAATCCTTGTCACCGCCAAAATGGCCAGGGCAAGGCACCCCTCGGAGGGGGATAGTGTGTAAGCCTTTCTCCGTGCCTAAATCAGAAAGGGCCAGGTTAAAGCATCGAAAGTGTAAGCCTTCGATCAACACCAGAAATGGTTGAGACAGAGCATCTAATTAGCATGCCCTGCCTATTCTCGTAGAAGAGTATGCCCTGCCTTTGCTATGAACTAAGCACGTCCAACCTCCGCTCGCAGAAGAGCACCTTCTACCTCTGCTTATGTTCTGTGTTACCTGCAGAAGGGAGCACCGACGTATCATTGTCTACGATGGCTAGGATAAGGCACCCCTTGGAGGGGGTGGAATGTAAGCCTCTATCATAGCCTACGATGGTCGGGTAGAGCATCAAAAGTGCAAGCCTTAAGTTCGCATCTACGATGGCCTGGTTTAAGTATTTAAGCCCTTATCATTGCCTACGATGGTCAACATAAGGCGTCTCCTGGAGGGAGATCGTGTAAGTCCTTGGGGCCTGCTTGAGAATAAGCTAGTGAAGCGCATCGGACGCGCATGCCCAGAGGGTGGCTAACAAAGCATGTACATCCTCTGCCTTGGAAATCAAAAGCCAAGATAGTGGCTCAAAAAAGCATGTACATCCTCTTCTTTCTAAACCAAACCTAAAGGTGGGTAATGAAACTAATCGCCAGAAGAGGGTTTCTGGTCTTCCATTCTTAATGCCCGAATCTGGTTTGGATCGGGACCACTATTAAATGCCAGAAGTAGGTTTTCTGGACTTCTGTTAGATAACTTGAATCATATTTTGTTCTGGACTTCTATTATTACCAGGGATGGATTCCTGGACTTCTTTCAAAAAACCTTAATCCAGAAAAGGGATCGAAGCCCCTAATTATTACCGGAAGAGTGTTCATTTCACCTCTTACTAATTCCTTAATTTGGGTCAAAAGAATCCGATTCTTAATCCTAAAGGAAGGGATCAACTATTAATATTCAGATTGGTGGCTTAGCTTTACTGCTAAGAAGTCTTCAAACGAAGACTGTAATCCTCCATCTTGTTCAGGGAGATTTTCTTATCCCATATACATACACCAAGTCACTACTAATTATGTCAACAAAGTACGTAGTATAAATAATCACATAACTTGGAAACGCAAGTTCAAAGAAGAGCTCAAGTTGATATCCTAAGCTTTTCCAATAAAACCTTGTGATAAAAGTTATGCTTCTCAAAAATATTTTGCAGAGGAAAAATCTTTGAGGATCTTTATTAAATAGAACCATTGACCCTAGAACATGAAAAGTGAATGAACTTATTATTCAACCATGCAGTTATTATTACAAAGCTAATGATTTCAGCAAAAGATGGGCTATATATCATGCAGTCTTACAAGAAAACACCAAACAAGATTTGTTTAATGTGGGCTGAACCGAGCAACAGAACTCTGGAAAGAGGGTGTTCCAAGCAAGGGAAAACATCATATATCAGGTGACACCCACAGATTTTACAAATATGTTAAAAAAATCATTTCACAAGTTATCATGTACGTGCAACTACTATGACAAATGTCTTACATTTAAGGCATACAAGTACCATAGCGCACTTGTTACACAAAAAGAGGTTTCAAGAAAAATAAACCCTTTAATCTGAATCGGGATGCTTTAGAGCAAATTCCAAAGATGCAAAGTCTGCCTTCGTTTTCGTCAACTCAACTTCCAGTTCGTTAACCCAACAAAGTAATTTAATTATTTCCTCACCTGAACTGGTGGAAGGTTCAGCCGTTAGTTGCCTTTATAGCATAAGAATAGTTTCATCTTTCTCTTAAATTGACCATTTAAAGTGGATATTTGTTTACCCTGATTTTTGATCATCACCTTTTGAAGACAGTACATCTGTTCCCACTTTGAGATAGGAGCATCTTTAAATAGGCTTTTTGGCCTCACAAGTGCTGATGGAACTTCTCCAAGGAGAAATTGAAGCTTTAGATTGGTTTCCCTATTCGAACAACAGATAAAACAAAATAGGAAGTTGGAATACAAAAAGAAAACTATTTTACGTGTCATACTGGCAAAATGTTGTTTTTCGTTGTTTATGACTTGTTGCAAGGAAGCTCATTACCTAGGAGCAATAGCATAAAAAGAATATGTAGGAAATTAAGGAACTATACCTGAGTTGTTGAAACTTCAGAAAGTGTAGCGTCCATCGTTTCTTCTTGTCCTAAACTTGAGGAATCACCATCCTTGGAAGGAATTTCAATCAAATAACGGTTGAGAAAAGCATTAGAGGGCCCTAAAATCGTCTCTGTGAAAACACGAGCGCCCCCTACAGGGGTGTTGTGATTCCTTCCCCGTTTGAATCCTTAAAACTCCTCACCTTCGGGACTATAGTCATCATCCTTATCCCAGTCATAATCAGATTCTATGGATTCAGATTCTTCTGTGCCTAAATCAAGATCTCCCGGAAGGTCTTCAAGGAACAAAAAATCTTCAGGCTTAGAGTTACTCTTTCGTGGAACCTTGACTCTCCTCTTGACCGACTCAGTCCTTTCCATAACTCCATTTCGAAAGGAAGGATGAACAAAAGGAAAATCTATCTCAGGAAACTTTTTGAAGTTATCACAAAATGCTTGGAAAAAGGCATCCTTATAATATCCCATCACCATCTTCGAAAAATGCTCTTTCAAAAATTCAGAAATCTTGTTCTTGGTTTCAAAGATTATGCGCTTGGAAACAGATAGTGCGTTTTGAACTCGAGAAAGTTGAGCATATCCCTCTCTTCTAACCTTTTATTATGGTTAGCTACCATTCTAGCCTTCTCGTCCTCAACCTCTTGCTTAAACAGTTGGAACGCCACTACCTGGTCACTCAAAAGAAACATAGATTTCTTCTCATCCTCCAGTTTCGATCTAACCCTTTCTAGAGACAGCTTCAATTCTACACATTCTTTCTTGTAACCCTTTGTCAAAGAGTCGATTTATGAGTTATAGCATCTCTTTCCTCCTTGAGTGATGAGATTTCCAGGGAGAGTGGGTAAGCCTCTCTATAAAAGAAAACCATCTTTTGAAAATCTAAAAAGAAAACAAGGATTGTAACTCGCATAAGGATAAAAACAGAAGAAAATGAAGTCATACCAGCAACTATTACTCAACATGTGACTGAGAAATGCCCTTTGAATATGAGGATATAGATGAAAGCGAAAAACTAGCCACTTCATCTGAAGAAAGGGCAAGCCTCACAAGTTCATCAAAGCTTGCAGGAGTTGAGGAACCGACGTGCCCAGATGAAGAACCCGACAGTAATTCATGTTCTGTCATATTTAGAGATCCAGGGGTATTTGGAACACGGATACGATAAAGAAAGCCGCTACATGATGTTTCAGTCGAGAAAGGATGGTGTTAGGAGTCACCTCAACAGAAGAAATAAAAGTAATGGGGGTACAGAACTCATCGAGATCAGCAAAGCCAACTTCATGAGATACAAGGGGGGATTGAAGCCTCATCTTTGTATCTCTTAGAAACCGGTTGTTCAGTGGTACAAACAAGCTTTCTCTTTGCTGCAATATTAGATTGAGACAGGGAGGCTAAAGCAGATTCCCCTTCAAAAGCTTGGGAAGCTGATTAAAGCAATCATGAAGTAAGACATGTTGAGTATAGTTAAGGTTGTAAAATCACATCTGAGAGTAGTAATTAACTGAAGACCCAAGTGATAAATGGGACAGATTGGTAAACACATCAGAACCCAGGAACAGGTATGTGGACCCGGGAAAGTGTAAAGGAAGCCTTCCCAAGATATTTTGTCCTAAAGGAAGGAAGCCATGTTTCTGAAGGTTGCTCAAAGTCAATAGGATGGATCATTTTCCCAATCTTTTAGTAACCTTAAACATATGCTGGTAGCTTGAACCTCCTCACCACTCAAATCTTTCCTTGTAGGAACGGGGGCTGAGGTAAAAAAAGGTTAAAACAAAGTCTGAGATAGAAAATAACAAGCATTGCGAAGTACAATTTACTTGGACTGGAAAAGGTACCTACAATACCCGGGGGACATCTGACAAAGAAGAATTGTGAATCCTAGTTGATAACCTGGGTGATATTATCACTACTCGACTTCTTAAAAAGGTTAGCATGAAAGAGAGGAAGATCAGCCCTTTCAACGATGGACGATTGCAGCAGATAATGTAGGATGCAAGGGCTAAGAGAAGGCTATCCCGACTCCAATGCTAGGAGCTCGAGGCACAATAGGAAAGTATATGTGTTTGGAGAAAGTTGAATGGGAGCCAACTTCAGATATTGCAAGAATTTCACAATGAAGATTGGGAATGGGACAAAGCCGCCATGCCAAATATGAACAACGGAATAGGCCAAAGAATCCCTCTTGAGGACTCTGAATAGTTTATTTTCCTGAACATGGAATAATATCAACTCCAGTCATGCCGAAGCTATCAAGAATGGCCTTCACTTCATCTTGGGATCGAATATTAGAATACTACTAAAGCTTTCCATCTAGAGATCATAAAGAAGATTGTTCGGGTTCAATACTGCCAGGTGATGTTATTTCACTATAGATGTGTTATCATTGAATCTACAAATCTAATATCATAATATAAACTCCTTAACACGAGTCCTCAATTTCCCCTTAAAGAGTTAAAAGCATGCGACATATTATAGGAGTTAAAACCTTTACCTTGGATCACATATAATTGTACCTTATGCACACATCTCTACAGTGTCGATCAAAATTTAATTTTAATTATACCAATTGTCCCATTGTCAATAACCAAGTTAGTGTAACAGAATCAGAAATGGCATGCCAGTAGGACTAACAATAACCTACCCGCAAATTAAGGTTTCAATAATTATAGCCCGCTAAAACATCCAGTTTTAGGCTAAAAATAAGCCTCGGTGTCGGTTTTAAGGGAACCAAAACCAAAGGGAGTCAGTAATGTCGATATTATGCCTGCCGGCGTCAAATGGAATTTTCAATTCTATCCCCATAGCAAAGATAAATTTTATACACGTAGTGCCATACTGTAAACCCCAGAGAATGTGATAAAGGAGGTATGAACTAATTTCACACTATTTACCTCTCTTGATCACCGCGGCTGCCCTTTATAAATCAAATTATTACGAGGAAATTAAGAACTCTTAAAAAATTCCAATTAGAATATGCAGATTAAGGGGAAGGAATGCCCTCTCAGATTCTCAAAATCAAAATCTATTTAGAATACTTATAGAAAGATTGAATTTGACATTTTGAAAGAGCTCGTTTGATTCTGGAAAAACAATGATCTTGTTTGAGCAATAAATTGGAAGGTGAAAGTACAGTGAAGAAGAAAGGAGTATTTATGTTAAAATGACCCTTGAACCTCGATCGCACAAGCAAGAGCAAACTGACCAGCCGGATGGAAGGATACTAAAAGGTGGGAAGTCAAGGTGCCAATCAAAAAACAAAGCTTGACTTAAAAGTTGAATTTACCCCTTCACAAGGGGGAGGGGCAAATGTTACTACCAAAACTCAACACCGAAACAAACTACCAGTGAACGGGTATCGAGTCATCACTGGCTAAAAGGAATGATCCAAGAGCATAAACCCGACACCCGAGTAAAACTAAAAGCATAAGACAAACTATGGTGACAATAGACAAATATCATTATCTTGGAGGGAGAGAGAGCCTAGAACCGGCAAGTAGAAGGGGTACCAACAGGGTAGTTCTGAAACTGAAGATGAATAATGTGAAATTAATATCAGAAGTCAATCACCTCAAACCATAAGAAAATAAGAAAGAAAGGGAGACATCAAATGATCCGAGACCAAAGACTTGACAAGGGACAAAGAAAAGCAAAGGGAGATGAAAGGGCTGTCGGCATTGATTCACTTGATGCCATTACAAAAAGGGACAAAAGACAATAAGTGAACAAAAGGCCAAAACATAAGCATCCTAAAAACCGGCTACCAGACTCAAATCTTGTCGGCTACTTAGAAGTAACCTCAGTGTAACGACCCGGTTTTTAGCGACTTTGGTTATCGACATAAACTCAATGACGACTAACCAAACATCGAAAAATACCGGTAGTTAATGAAAGAAATTAGAGGGTGAGAATAGATAAGATAGAAACTTAGAATAGAAGAAGAAGAAGAAGATACGACATCAGAGTAACATGAATGTCACAGCGGAACGAATAACATATAATATGTATAACATAACTTTGAAATATAAATCTATACTTGAATATACATTATTATCAAAGTATAGTACTTACAACCCAGAGGAAATAAACAATAGCTACATGATCCCCCCGAAGCCTACTGCTCCAGCTCTTCAAGTATCTGTAAATCCTGACTACTTGACTGCCCGTATAAAATTGGGCACCCAAGAGTTTAGGGAAAACAAAACAAATTAAACTCTGGGTCAGTCATGGGACTGGTATGAGTAAAACAGTTTAAACAGGTAGAGCCATTAAACGATATCTCATAAACCACGCCGTATAACTAAATAGGTTTTTCCCGTATGAGAATCCAAAATAAACTTTATATCAAAACTCATTGATATTATAATAGTGTCTATCAACCACAATATAATAATCATCTAGAAGAAACGCTTTCATCTCACGTTCTACATATACAGTATACAATTAAAACCGTAAGCACGTACTGGGTAATGGATTTCCAACTATGACAAGGTATGGAACCACCTTTCGCTAGTGTACCTCTAGAGAGGAATACACGGGGTTCAACAAGAACATCTTGCAACCCGGCCACACATGACCGACCACTCATTTCGCTTGAGTGTATCGAATGTACATCACCAACAGTTGGGATCAGCAACCATTTCCCGAATGGGACAGCAGCGACAATAGATTTTTAGAAGTAAATGAAACTCTAGATCAGGTGATTATATAACCTAATAGATGTGACCTATATAGCCATGTTGCCTACCCGATTTTTGTCATTTCCTGGTTGTGAGGCTAGAAGATACGGTTATTTCTAACGGATCACATGTTTATCCACTTTGAATGTCACATCGTCGTACCCGCCAAATCACAAATTGATTTCCCCAAAAATACCATGGGTATACAGCTAAGAGAAACGAATTCCTCCGCCACCAAACGTAAATACGTTTGAAGAGATCAACTTACGCGATCTATTAAATATACTCTGTCAGATATTCTTCCATACAGGTCGTCCTGGGACTGGACAAATCGAAGGCACTATTCAGTACAACCATCTTAGGCAATCTTTACCTAAGATTTATACAACAACCCTTGCACTTTACTCGGTCTTCAAGTATCTTTGGCATATATGATTCGCAAATCTTATGCCAGCACGGAGTGGTTCTTCGGATAATAATCCAACCGGTCTCTCCATATTAACAACGTTAAAATGGTCAAAAACTTCGATAGTCGATGAGTTAACTATCAAAGAAAAACACGTGTGCAAACAACGATATTATTTCCAAATGGAAATTATATCGATCAATCATCATTGAACATTTATCTCTTTAGTTCATTAATTTACTTATCTCCTGTTTCCATATATTCAACAGTTCTTATTTTCTAATTTTAGAAAATATAAGTTATTAACAATGGAAAACATTCCCATTTCCTATTTTCTATATTAGAGAACATTTCTGGTTTCTTATTCGGAAAACATTTCCAAAGCTCCTTCATTGGATTTAAACAAACATTTAAATAAAACATCGCTATGGCAACTCCAACCATTTACTAAATTCACTTAACCATCATTCACTATCAAACCTTACCATTCCTTAGTTAAGAAGGAAGTCAATCAAGTTGGGGTATAATTACCTCTCAGACCTTAACTGAACAACGTTTTAACTTCGAAATAGTCAAAGTTTATCTTTTAAACCTTTAACAAACTTCCTTACGTAATTCTCTTTTGAATAATCTCTATTCGATAACTCCTTCTTTCAAATAACTATATTCGATAATCTCTCTTACGAATAACTAGATTCAAAAACTTTTCTTCGAATAAACTATATTCGATTTACTCTATTCAATTAACTCTTATCAATTAACTCTATTGGATTAACTCTATTCACTTAACTCCTTTCGAATAAATTATATTCGATAACTCCTTTAACTCTATTCAAATAAACTATATTCGGTTAACTCATTCAATTCTATTAACATCGATAACTCCTTTCGATTTAAACTAACATCGATTAACTCCTTTCGATTAAAGTAACATCGATTAACTCCTTTCGATTAAACTAATCATCGATTAACTCCTTTCGATTAAACTAATCATCGATTAACTCTTTTCGATTAAACTAATCATCGATTAACTCCTTTCAATTAAACTAACATCGATTAACTCCTTTTGATTAAACTAACATCGATTAACTTCTTTCGATTAAACTTATCATCGATTAACTCCTTTCGATTAAACTAACATCGATTAACTCCTTTCGATTAAACTAACATCGATTAACTCCTTTCGGTTAAAACTAATCATCAATTAACTCCTTTTGATTAAACTAATCATCGATTAACTCCTTTCGATTAAACTAATCATCGATTAACTCCTTTCGATTAAACTAATCATCGATTAACACCCTTCGATTAAACTAACATCGATTAACTCCTTTCGATTAAACTAACATCGATTAACTTCTTTCAATTAATCTAATCATCGATTAACTCCTTTCGATTAAACTAACATTTATTAACTCCTTTCGATTAAACTAACATCGATTAACTCCTTTCGATTAAACTAACATCGATTAACTCCTTTCGATTAAAACTAATCATCGATTAACTCCTTTCGATTAAACTAACATCGATTAACTCCTTCCGATTAAACTAACATCGATTAACTGCTTTCGATTAAACTAATCATCGATTAACTCCTTTCGATTAAACTAATATCGATTAACTCCATTCGAGTAAGCTAACATCGATTAACTCCTTTTGATTATAACTAATCATCGATTAACTCCTTTCGATTAAACTAACATCGATTAACTCCTTTCGATTAAACTAACATCGATTAACTTCTTTCGATTAAACTAATCATCGATTAACTCCTTTCGATTAAACTAACTAATTAACTCTAACTGGTTAACTCTAACTCTAATTGATTAACTCTAATCGAATATCTAATATTCGATTAACTCATTTCGATTTACTCTTTTGAATTAACTCCTTTGATTCATTTCCTTTTGAATCATCTCCTTTTCTATTTGTTTACTGAACAAATAACTATTCCCCTTTCAATTCAATTTATTTAACAAATAAATATTTCTTTTATCTTTTCTATTTATTTAACAAATATATATTCCTTTTATCTTTCCTATTTATTTAACAAATAAATATTCCTTTTATCTTTCCTATTTATTTAACAAATAAATATCTCATTTATAACATTCTATTTATTTTCTAAATAAATATTTCCATTTAATCTATTTGTAAATGTTTTACAAATATTTCATTTTAAATTCTATTTGTAAATGTTTTACAAATATTCCTCTTTCTATTTGTTTTGCAAATATCTTCCTTTGTATTTGTTTACAAATATATTCCTTTATATTTGATTTACAAATAATTTCCTTTATATTTGTTTTACAAATATATTCCTTCCAATTCTTTTGATTTTATAATTTATTTCCTTTTATAAAATCCTTTTTCTCTTATATATAAAATCCATTGATTTTATATAAATTATTTATTTTCAAAATATACTTTGAAAATCCCTCTTTTGTATCTAAGTATTTCTTACGGTATTTAAAATACCAATTTACAGTGATCGATATCATTCAACACACATAATCCACAACAGATTATATATCACATCATATATTACAATACATGAACAGAATAGTATTATAAATATTGAGGAGTCCAGTTGGACCCCTCCAACCTGTTTCCCTGCATCACAGATGTTAAACAATATAATTAACATCGATTTCATTTCAATATGAAATATTCTGCTAAACAAAATCAATATTGATTAACGATTTATATATATATATCGTTATCTGTAATTTCAACCAATACATAAGCAATTCAACCAAACAGTTAATACACAGCAATCAACAAATAATTATCAGTTATAAGAATATGTTGTAGAAATATAACTGTTCAGAGTTGGTGTGTTTTACTCACATTGGACGATCATCGTTAATAACGATAACCATCGCTTGATTTAGACGGACAATTTATTTTGCTATAAATTGTAATGAGCTATGATGGACTTCCAGTCAGTTTCATTGTGGAGCCACCGTCTATACGATCCCAACGAATCTGACTGTTCGTAAATCTGACTATGTACGAGCGAGATATAACATTTATAAGATTGTAAACTATTTTAAATTAACTAAACATTAAACCCTTTTGTATTTAAAATGACTGGGCTGCACCTTTTTGAATTCGGCCCATCCCACCATTCAGCCCATCCACTCCTTCTTCCTCAATAAATGTATACTCCAGGAAACCACTCCTCTACTTAAATCGAACGCAACCACCATTCTCCCTCCACAAGCCATGAATCCAACCATCGAGACTTCCAATCATCTCCTCATCACGTTCTCCATCCTTCCATCCCAAATTCCAAACCTTCGAACCCACAAATCAAAATCGATCGTTGCCCTCTTACTGACAAACACTGTCCAGGTCGCGACATAAAATTCCACCGAATCCCCCTAAAGTTTGCCATCAGATGTTAAACTCCTCCACAAAATCAACTACACCACTTATTTTTGAATTAGATGATCGTACACCTCAAAAACATTAACCCTGGGCTCATGGCTCAAGAGAATCGTCGAACATAATCGCCTTCGCTTCCAACGAAATGCACACAGAATTGAAGAGCATCAGATGGGGACTTCGAATATATTTATGTGGTGATTTTAGGAATTTTGTTTCATTTGATTATAAATTTTGAAGATCAACATGTTACAGTAGGAAGAACATGACGGCGGAAAAAATGTTTTGACCAAATAAAAACTGATTTTAGGTTTTAGGAATTTTTAAGGGTATTATATAGGATTTTTATTATTATTTTAAATATTGATTATTTTATTTTATTTTAATCAATCTCTAATTTTATTCGTCCTCTAAAATTCGTATGATCACACACGATACCCAAAAATCACGAAAATGGACATGCAACCACAGCTCGACATTACGGTCCTAACGAAACTGGTTTCGTCGAATTCCGACTCTGTTTGCTCACACAACATATTTTTAAAGATCAAATTATCGACTGTTTTTCACATTAAAAATTGGTACGGCCACATACTGTGTGACGACCCAAACTCCCCAGCAAAGGAAAGTCTAGATTGCTTTGAGAACAATACACATCAGAACACAAACTGGAGAACATTTTATTGCTGATTACAACAATTACATCAGAGTACAAGAAAATCACAGAGTATGAATACTTATTACACAATTGAAATACAATAATATCGGAGGTTTAAATTACACTTAAATAGCAGCGGAAAAATATTACAAATATACAACTGAAAGGAATATACGGATACAGAGCTTTCCGAATACCGCTTCAGCTGTAAACCAGGATCCCGTAAACATATCTGCAAAAAGCTACTCGACTGTCCATGTGGAAAATATGGGCACCGAGTTTTCCAGTGAAACAAACTACAGGTCAGTCATGGGACTGGTATGAGAAATCTTAACTTAACTTGTCTAATAATAAGGCTAATCACAGGACCACACCGCTAACGCGGAACGGGTTTACTCCATTGGATTGCCAATGCATATAATAAAGTAAATCGTTAGACAACGCAATGCTTTTTAGGAAAATGAAACCATTATAAGACCCAAGTCCCATCACACAATGCAACGCAAACCGGAGGATAGGGTTTTACCATATAATGGTCAAAAGATGCTTGATACGATAAAACGAATTTAATATTAGTGTGTATATCTATGGGTATATGTATTTCAAAAATAATTTCAATCATAATGTATCAATTATAGATGGCATAGTACCCCATCCTACTATGTCGACATACTAGTTCTACAATCAAAACCGCAAGGTCGTACTGGAAATTGGATTTCCATCATGAGTCGAGGCTAGGGGCAAGCTCCTCTCCGATTCGAGACACTCTAGCAAATGCCTCAGAATCACACCTATGGGCAACCCTTGGATCTTCAGGGCCGGTCCCCGCCTATTGGCAGTGGATTGGTTATGCTTGAACACACGCTTCCCGGTTCCTTTGAACCTATATTATGACCACTAACAGCCTATAAAAATCCGAGGCGCCTCAAAATCCATCATCCACATAAGTAAAATGTCAGCCAGTCTAAGCACTGACACTACTTCTAGCTAGAAAGAAACGTGTGCTCTCCCTGCAGTCCTACTCCCGTTTTTGACTCATACCGGGGTGTGAGGCTCGCGAAGTCATGCTATACACAAAGCTAAGCCGTAATAGGCTATACTTTGATCGTCCCACAAGGCCCTGCTTTTCAACAAAAGCCTTGATCAGTTGCATCTTGGTGTGCCACATTGACAATTCACGCCATGCGATCAATCACTATTAATATATACCAGGGTGTTAAGCAGAGAATAAATTCTCTACCACCAATCAGATATATATTAATAAAAATCAATTTAATTCACATGGAACGAAATCCAATGTCAAACACACATCCATTTACTAGCTTATGCTCTGGGTCTGAGCGAAAACCAAATCCAAACAATCAACAATAGTCTGGACGACCACACTGAAGCCCCTTCAAGGTAGCTACTCCCATCATGGGTCTCAGTAGCAACATATCCATTCGATGTGAAGATTGTTGGTCTTCAACCACCGTCTTCATCTTCGACTCTTCATCGTCGTAGTAATTATTCAGAATGGGTTAGACCCGGTCTTTCCAAACAATTCACGTATTTTTATAATTAAAAATCAAGTACTATAAAAACACATCCAATGTCTCATTCTAATTCAGAATATTCTTCTAATAAAATATTCACATTATTTTATCAAAGATAAACTCTTTAAATTATTCTTAAATCTTACTTTTAAAGATTTATTAAGAACCCAATTTGGTTTAAATCTCACAAATCATTATTCAATGATTAATTAAATTTAAGAAATTAATCTTATCTTTAACTGGGTTAAAGAACTAATGTCATTTAAAACATAGTTCACGGTAAACCCAAAATCATCTTCCATAAAATATGGAATCTTCACAGAAATCAAATCAATATATAATCGTAATAAATTTCTGTATCCGACCAATAATATAAATGGAATAACGACAAAGCCTCTTAAATTCCATATGTAGTATCGGTCTTCTTTTACAGAAGCTTATCTCAGTTACTATTAACTCGAATTCCATTCAACTCCAATTTAATATATTAAATAGGAAAACTTTACTTTTGGAAAATTCCCATTTAAATCTTAATAAAAGATTTATAAATCCCAAATCATATTTTTATTGTCAGTTGGGTTAAAGAACATATGTCACTCAAAAACACAGTTCACAATAAACCCAACTCACATTTCATCTTATTCCAATTACTAAATATAAATTGAAAACTTTTAATAATCTTAATTAAAAGATTTATTCATTTCTCAACTGGGTTTAAAAAAGGTGTTATTGAAGACACCATTCACGACAAACCCAATATCCAATTCATTTAATTAAATTTCAATTAAATATTCACTAATTGGAAAACGTCATTAAATCTTAATTTAATGATTAATTGTAGTTAATAACTAGTTCATTTTAATAAAAATATATTTTTCTAAAATACAACATTCTTTTTCTAAAATATTCTTTTTCTAGAATTTTCTTTCCAAGATATTTTCTAAAATATTCTTTTTCTAAGATATTCTCTATTGGAATGTGACTCAATCAACAACCATATATTGTATGTAATCAACAATCATGATAAATAATCATCAAACATCCAAATAATAAGCAGAGTGGATTTTATAACTGTTTGAGCATAAAAGTAAATAACTAACGCTCATCACAGACTGTCAATCCATCGATTGACATATAATTAAATATTGGGATTAGTGTATGTCAAAGGTCGTCACAATACCCGTGTGGGGTTTCATCCATTAAACAAATAATAAATTATTTGTGCACTTGGGCGATGTGTGAAAATTTTCGTCCCAATCACATAAACAAGTCGGATAACTTGTAAATGGATGTGTAACATTTCAGTATCATAAACATATATAAGGATGAATCATTACTTATATAGAATAAAAGAGAACATAAGTTCCCATGTTAACATAATTTATCAAAAACAATAAATCTTTTCTACTGATTCATTTACATCCAAGAATGTGAATTCTAATGTTGACTCACTTGCAATGAGATAAAAGCTTTTTATTTTACATAAAAATGATATTCTTTTTACGTTGTATAAAATGTGATCTTTATATTACATTAAAAATGATATTATTTTTCTAAGTTTCTAAGATTAACATTAAAAATGTGTTTTAAATGCGAAACATATTTCATAACGAAATATGCAAATTTCTCTACTCTTTATAATATTAACATTAAAAGTGGGTTTTTAATGTGAAATATATTTCATAATGAAGTATGTATATTTTCCATTACATGATTTATTTCCACAAGGGAATACAAATAAAAACATAACTTTTTATTTCATGCTTTATTTGCAACAAGGAATGCAATTAAAGATTTAACTTTTTATTTTTAGTTTAATTTACATCAAGGAATGTAAATAAAAGAAAAATGTAACCTTTTAACTCCAATGTATATTTGAGTGAATGTAAAAAGGAACAAACTTATTTTCAATAAATATTTACATTAGTGAATCCAAATAAAAGAATAAATCTTATTTTCAATGAATATTTACATTAGTGAATGCAAATAAAAGAATAAATCTTATTTTCAATGCATATTTACATTAGTGAATGCAAATAAAAGAATAAACTTTATTTTTAATATATATTTGCATTTGTGAATGCAAATAAAAGAATAAATTTTATTTTGAACATATATTTGCACCTCTAATCAAGTTTGACCAAAAATGTATATTTATTTCACTAATTCAAGTTTTGACAAAATGTGAATTTTCTATTCACTAATCAAGTTTTGTTAAAAGTGATATTTCAATTTAATAATCAAGTTTTGATAACAGCGATATTTTCAATTCAATGATCAAGTTTTGATAAAAGTGATATTTTCAATTCAATGATCAAGTTTTGATAAAAGTGATATTGAAACACCCCACCTTCGTTAGGGTCACTCTCAAAGGGAATGCCCTAATTTTGGTGGAGGTTTATAAGTATAAGTCACAGATATACAAGACAGATATAAGAACACATATTTGTAAACAGCGGAAAATCAACAACTTTTATTTCATAAAAGCAAATACGTGCTACAACAACATCACCATAATTGTCTTACATCTTTTCCAAAACATAACATAACACTTTCATAATCTGTCTTGATTACATTATTTAAAGAAGCATAAATAAAACATAGATAAACTGCAAAAGCCCCATAGTGTTTGTCCAAAGCCATAGTTCAAAACGAAAAGGTCCAAGCAATACATTTCTCTTCTTCAAGCTGGATGTTAAGGCTGGTCAAGCTGCAGTGTTCCCTCCCTGTGGACCCGGGGGGGGGGGGGGGGAACGGAAGAAAAGAAGACGAAAGAAAAGTAGAGTCAGACATAAAGCCTGAGTAAGTCTAGTACTATTCTGTCTATGAATAAAGAACTGGGTATGATAAGTATAAACAAGAAGTGGGAAAGCACTATAAACTTGGTTAAGTTGCCTAGGGTCGAATATGCTCTCGTACCCCATGTTAATCTCTGAACCCATATAAACTAGTTCCCAACTGGCACCCCATAATCTGGGTGAAGTGATCCATTTTATAATGATTGGCTCCTACTCGCATAGTTACATGTGTCTTACGGCCCCCGATGTTGTAGTTACCTATGCTGGTCCCACCATGGGGTGTATCAAGTCCCATGGTGGCGGCCCGACACAGTCCTAGAATGCACAGGTATGCTACTGGTGTCCAGTGCCTTATTTTTATGCGCCGGAGTGTGTGCACGCCCGCACCCCGTTAGAACCTACACTGCTACACCACCGCCGTCGA
The DNA here is from genome assembly GCA_030737875.1 of Allium sativum. NCBI lineage: Eukaryota > Viridiplantae > Streptophyta > Magnoliopsida > Asparagales > Amaryllidaceae > Allium > Allium sativum. Next base: position 747,373,449 of record CM060920.1, on the reverse strand, counting down.
TTTGACCTCTTACAATCAGCCCAGCAATCGTGCCCCACCCTGCCTAGTTTCAGGGTATCCTGATACACCTTCTAGGGTTACTGCTGAAAAGGGTCCCCCGTTACTAGGTTTTCTATCTCTAGCCAGCATGCTAAGTTGGTTAAGTGTTTTCTAACCTAACCCCCACCAGTCCGTTTAGTTTAGCATGTTCCATTTTGATTAAGTCTTTAGTTCACTTAATCCTAACAATCCTGACTCAGCCTTAATTGTCTTATTAAAGCCTTGACCTCTCACATTAGACAGGTATTGTTGTGGCTGCCTGTTACCGGTTGGTTCCGGGCAGTCTTACGCCACAACTCAGTCTAACCTCGGGTCCTTATTGGGCTCCATGTTTAACCTCCCACATTGGATAGGTATTGTTGTGACTACTGGACAGCCGGGCGGTTCCGGGCAGGTTTACATCACAACTCAATCCAACCTCGGGTTAAACACATCGTATGTTCTACATTTACATATTTTGTCTTTCTTCTTTATTTTCTTATATGTAAATATTTGCGGCCCATTATTAAGTTAATGGTGTAAAGGTTACACCAATCATGGGCCCAACCCATACTTGAATTTGGGCCCTTCTACTTTATATTTTCATTTATTAATAAATTTAACCCAACGTTATTTTCCCCCGTTTAACACGTTCGTTTATTATATATATGTTGGGCTTAGCCTTTTTAAGCCCAACTTAGCCATGAGAAATAGGGGAGGCTTAAAGCGTGATTACATACACAAAAAGGGGAATGTGAACGCATGAACTTGCAACATAACGTTGGAACTACAAAATAGAAACTGGTGTACTTGCATAGTGGTAACATATACTTTGGTCATAAAGCATAAGTGACATGAATCAAACCATGTAAACTTGTAGTTAAGTTAAGAATATCACTATTGACACATAGGCTTAACTACAACATAAACCTATATTTTTATTCAGGCATAATGTCAAACATAAGCAAACTATGTTCATAAGATTACTACATGTTTACAAAGGTGCTTACTTTTGTTACTAACACAAAAGTATAGTTCAACTTAATCATGGTTTAAATCTATTCACATAACTATGGCATAAATATTTCTAACATGAAATCATGATTTTTACTTTAGTCATGCAAACTTGCAAAAGGGATTTTTGAATCTAACCTAGCTATGTACCACATATGTCATCATATAATTCTTGTTAACAATATAGACCTAACATGGATTTTAATTATGCAAAATATCAATTATAGCCTAGTCATATTCATAAGTTTGCAAATAGGTTTTCTAGTACAAAAGCATGGCTTAGTACATAGATCATGGTGCCAAAATTTCAACATAGTTTCATATGAACTATAATAATCCAAATTTGTTCCAATTACGTACAAAATGATTTTTGTACAAAAATATACATTATGATGGCATAGTAGCAAAACCCCAAACTTGCATGAATTTCAATTAATCAACTACATACATGTAGCTTCAACATGGATTACATAACTTGCGAATATTCCAAACGTATACTTGCATAAAACTACCGCAAACATGTAGTTTTTATAATGAATAACATAATTCGAGAATATCCAAACGTATACAATATTCCAAATCGATAAGAATCATAGTAACGCACAAATATGAATTACTTTATCGCCACAACTCAAGTATACAAACTAACACAATTATTTGTTCATACCAAAATAATACTCTACTTACAATTGTGTGACGAATTCTCCAATTTAGGAATTTGGAGATGCGATTCCTTGTTGATTTGATTTGATTTGATTAAGTTGCTTTATGCTTTAGAATTTGCCTCCTAATCCTCTCTCCAATTGGTGGCTACTCTTAGTCGTTCCTCAGCAACATGACGGCTTTGTTCTTATTTTTGAATGAATAGATTAGGGTGAGTCTAAGGTCATTTTTATAGGGGTTATGAACTGATTAGGACCATCGATGTTGCTTGGATTGATCGTAGCCATTCATTCGAAAGAGAGACCAATTAGAGCCTGCCACCTAGCCCTAATGACAAAGCAGACCTCTGAAAATCGACCAACATAGAATAGGCCAGCCAGGTTGGGCTGGGTTCGACCTGGCTCTGGACCAGGTCGACAGCCCTGTCGACCTGGCTAGACCAGGTCGACAGCCCAGTCGACCTGGGTGCATTAGGCGGGAATTTTCCCGCCCTGGCCAATTTGGGCCCGATTTTGGAATTAAAACTTGTTTTTCTGAGCTGTTTTATTCTGTTCGAATTTTAAACTTAATTCAGAAACTTCCGAAGGCCATATCTTCTTCATACGGACTCCGTTTTTCGAAAACTCGGACTCTATTTCGCGTATTTTTCTGAGACGAACACAATGGCGTATCCCGTTTCCCTTAGTTCTTTGATTTGAAATTAATTATACTTTAATTTGTGAATTTCACAGTTATAGAATTCGCGGGGTGTTACAGATATTTTGGTGTAATCCCTTTAAATAACCAAAAATGTATATTTTGGTGTCATTCATTTTTAAATGACAAAAATGAATGTCTTTGTCTTATTTCTTTTTACATGATAAAATGACTATATTTTAACCTCATTCTTTTTACATGATAAAATGAATGTTTCTATTCTCATTCTATTACATTTGACAAAAATGAATGTTTTTATTTCATTCTTTTTAAAATGACAAAAATGTCTCTTTTATCCCAATCCTTTTAAAGTGACAAAAAAACGTAACTTCGTCTAATTTATTTTAATGTACAAAATATGATCATTTTGTAAAATTCCTATCAATGTACAAAATATGATAATTTTGTCAAATTATTTTCAATGTAACAAAAACATGATCAAAATGTAATCTTTCTTCCTAATGACTAGAATGTATAATTTGGTTAAATCCTTTCTAATGTAAAAAAAATATGAATTTTATCATATCCTCTTTAATGTAAACAAAATATGTATTTTGATGTAATATTACATTTTAAAATAAAAATGTACTTTTACTACAAAGATAACATTTTATAACAAATGTTATTTTTGTCACCAATGAAACATTTTATAACAAATGTACTTTTTATCTAATATTACATTTTAAAACAAAAATGCATTTTTAATGACAGGTAACATTTTATAAATAAAAATGTTAAAATAAAAAGGCATCTTTAAAAATCTATTCTTTTTATCCAGACAATACTGCATTAAAATGTGCATTCTATTTTGTTGAAAATCTAGTTCAACAAAATGACACAAAATGTCTATTCATATTTTATTGCAAAATTGCTAATTTAACAAATTATCAAAATTCTGTGTTACATATATGTTGAATATTTCTAAATCTACATATTTGCAAAATCTGTTGTTTAATACATGTGATCCTTTTATATAAACAAAAAATTATATATTTTAGTTTAAATCAAATTCTAATTAACAGAATTGTTTCAATTCCAACAGTACAATAAACAAAGTGATAATTTTGTTTTAGTCTAATTCAAATTTACAGAAATGTTAATTTCAATCATTCTATCGCCACATCACAAAATCAAACAAACAGATGTATAATCTACATTTAACACAGGATAATAACAGCTTGAATCAACTACAGGTTAACAACAATAATTTTAGAAATTATTGCTAATTATAAAAGACAGGAATAAATAGATTTCTCACCAAACAATTCAGATCTAAAATTTTCAAAGTGTTTGGTTTCAGCTCTAGTCAGCTGCATGTGGTAGTGTTCGGAAATACGAATCCAATGCACTCAGTTTCGTTTGATTTCGCTTCTGTATGAAGAAGTTACCTTGTTTTAAAGATTTGAATATTTAAAAGGATAATTAAATTATAAATAAATTAATTAACTTCCTCCTTTACCCTTAATCTTCTTCATCCCGTCCAGGTCTTCGTTCCTCCTTCCTATTCAAATACGAACCCATCATCAACGTCAAAGCACCACCGTCGCACGTGCCCCCAAGCCGCCGGACCTGGATCCAAAGCCGCCACCACGTAGCCCTTCACGTCGCCGTCCATCGCCAGGAGTCAGGGGGAGCTCGGCCTCCCCTAGGCCGTGAAATCCGCGAGCATACGGTGCTCGTTTGGAGGCTGATTTCGCGAAATCCGCTTCACCATCTTCAATCTCCACCGTCCATATTAAAGAGCTCATCTTCCTCTTCGATTTCGTTTTTGAGATTTTGAATTTCATTGAATATTCAAGGAGAAAAGTGGGATTGAATTCCGTAGGCTTTAGGCCATTGAAGATGAGATACGGCGGCTGCTGTATTGTGTATTTAGGGTTACGTATAATACAGGGTATTTATACTGTGTATTTCTCTTTTAATTTATTTATTTAATTCAATAATTCATGTTTACCTATACGAACCCCAAATCGAACCCAACGAGTGTCGCCCCTAGCTAATAACCCCCATTCCGGACTCAATGGAACATGTTTAGTAACCCAATTCGGCTGTTACAATATGTTGTTCTTTAAATTAAATTATAAATCATTTGATTATTAAATTCAAACGTACATTTTAAATTACCGGGGCCACATACGGACTCTAAAAATTATATAAAAATTATTTCTGGTTATGTTTTGAAGATATGGTTCTAACGAGACTAATTTCATCGAATTCTGAGACTGTTTAAAAAATGGCCATTTTCGAGTCAATTAAATTTGACTGAAACAGTCAAAACAAATTTTCTTTTGCCACGCTCACATATTAACTCGAAAAATTATGAAAGTTGAAATTTAGCAATAATTTGACATTCTGGTTCCAACAAAAGTGGTTTCGCCGAAAACCGAGGTCGTTTGCAAAATGGCTATTTTCAAGGCCAATATATTTAATTAAAATATATACAAATTCCACAGCGACTTTTCTAAATTTTAAACTGGGCATAACTTTTTATTTTCAAAGTGAAATTTCAATTTTTTAGATTCATTAGAAAGATATGATTAAAAAGATTCAAATATTTCTCGTTTTGCTCAATCCTGATTTAAAATGAATTCTGTACAGTCATTCAAAGTTCAAATTCAAATTTTCCAGCGCTATTTTAAACTCCTTTTATAATTAAATTGAATTTATTCGTTTTAAAATAAATTTTAAGTCGTTATTATTTAAAATAGATTATTTTAAATATTTACAATCCATTAAAATTTCTAAAATAAAATTTTTAAATTGGCCCCAAAATTCCGGGTCGTTACATACTGACTTTAAAAATCACGGAAATTGAAATCTAACAATAATTTCACATTGCGGATCCAACAAAATAAGGTTCTCGAATTCTGAGGTTGTTTGCAAAACTGGCTATTTTTAAATCTCTAAATAACCCTTTTAAATATATAAATATATTTAAAAACAATTAAATTTAATATTTATAAATAAATATTATCATATATATTCACAACAGAATATCATACAGCTCTAGAATATTCCTATATGAATTTCTAGCTTGATATTTCAAATCCCGATTAAATCGATATTCGTTTTATAACGAAATTCCTTTTATATATCGTTATAAATTACAAAGGAATTCCACAGCGACTTTTCTAAAATTAGATTTGGACATAAATCAAAAATCTACATGACGAATTCCTGATTTTTCTCTTCCATTAGAAAGATATACTTCACCAGCTTCGAACGTTTCTTGTTTCACAGAAATCAGGCTTAAAGCGAATCCTGTACATTCAGTTGAAGTTCGAATCGCCCAATTACGAACTGCAGTGCCATTTCAAGCTCGATTTTAATTATAATATAAGTTATACATTCGACTGGCGTTATTTAATTTATTCGTCAATATAATTCAATATAAATGGAATTATATATATTTTAGCTTGTCCCATTTCACCAATATTGTGAATTCTGTTATTTCCGATTATTCCGGAAATATATTACTCTATTATTTATATTGATTAAATATAATTATTATTTAATTCCAGTTATCGATATTGCCAACTCGATATTTAATAACTAAATTAATTAATTATTCGACAGCTTAAAAATGCGGGTCATTACAACCTTTCCCCCTTAAAATAATTTAATCGTCGAAATTGCTAAGGTAAAGGACGACCCTATCTACTAGGTAAAAATTTATCTGTTTACCACTTAACTTCAGTTTAAATTGAACCAATTAATATCGACTAAAATATTAATTTATTCCCACTAACTAAAATTTTCAAAAATCCTGAAAATTTTCTAACACCTTAATTTTTTGGAAAAATTCGCCATAACCTCCTTTGTACAGTCCTTTCGGTAAAACCACAACTCGCCTCTCTAGGCCTCTCCGACCCAAAAGTAAATCAAACAGCCAAGCGGCTTGCCAATTTGGCTCGTAAAACTCATATCCAATAGAAATATAAACTTGTATCTTTTTGTCGGGCATAACATTACATCCCTTCCATCTGTTACCAATCAAACTCCAATCACTTTTATCTCCAACACAACCATTCGCTTATATCCAAGCCAAATATCATTTCAAACTTGAGTTCAGTTCTCGATTCCAAATTCTTACGGTATCAGTTCAACTTTTTCGATATCATTATATTCTAATTCAATTTAATTTTCACATAATTGACTTCAATTTAGTTCCAATTTGCTTTTCCAAATTTTAATTCAATTTGGTTTCAATTCAAACAATCTTTCCCCGGGAGTTTGAAACCATTTACCATATCAAAAATCAAACTTCCCTTTTCAGGACTTGCTTTTCTCAAATCAATTCAAAAACAATATTTCTAGTAGTAATTCGTCACTTAGATACTCGAAAATGAAAACTGAGGATGTGGCCAGCATCATCAGAGTTATTTCCCAGCTATCAAAGTGAGTTCAATGCTATATCACTTCAAAACCATTTCTTAATATTTCCATTTTGAAATCAGTTCAAAATATCATTTTAACTTCTGTAAACAATTTAAAATCTCCTAGGATTTTAAAATTTCCTTATACTTAATCCAGATTCATTTACAAACACTTTTCCCAATTCTGGGATTTTAATTCCAATTCTGATTTAAATTCAAATTTAATTCATTTCGATTTCATATATTTCACTTATATGAATTCTGATCGGTTATTTACATAACCATTTAATTTATAATTTTACTCGATTATAATAACAACCAATATACCCAATATATTATAATTCCAATATATATCTTCTCTATATCAAGATATATTTTGGGTAAACTTATTTTAATTTACCCTCTTTTCAAAACATATCGTGTCGACCCATCGTATTCGAATGTTTAGAAACTCCTATCGATACAGTGGATAAAACTGATTGACGAGAACTCGTAAACAACTCAACTAATAAATCACCATAATATAAAACAATTTTTAAATCAAAATCAAATACGCTCACTCGTATGTATACACTCAACTCAATCTAGGGTATTGCTAACCCCGTCTCTACTGAGTCACGCCACAGAGCCAAGGTAATTACTTAACCTTTGCTCTGATACCAACTGTAACGACCTAGTTTTTAGCGACTTTGGTTATCGACATAAACTCAATGACGACTAATCAAACATCAAAAAATACCGGTAGTTAAAGAAAGAAATTAGAGGGTGAGAATAGATAAGGTAGAAACTTAGAATAGAAGAAGAAGAAGAAGATACAACATCAGAGTAACATGAATCTCACAACGGAACGAATAACATATAATATGTATAACATAACTTTGAAATATAAATTTGTACTTAAATATACATCATTATCAAAGTATAGCACTTACAACACAGCGGAAATAAACAATAGCTATATGATCCTGAAGCCTCCTGCTCCAGCTCTTTAAGTATCCGTAAATCCTGACTACTTGACTGTTCGTATAAAATTGGGCACCCAAGTGTTTAGGGAAAACAAAACAAAATAAACTTCGGGTCAGTCATGGGACTGGTATGAGTAAAACAGTTTAAAATAGGTTGAGCCATTAAATGATATCTCATAAGACCACGCCGTATAACGGAAAAGGTTTTTCCCTTATGAGAATCCAAAATAAACTTTATATCAAAACCCACTGATATTATAATAGTGTCTATCAACCACAATATAATAATCATCTAGCAGAAACGCTTTCATCTCACGTTCTACATATATAGTATACAATCAAAACCGCAAGCATGTATTGGGTAATGGATTTCCAACTATGACAAGGTATGGAACAACCTTTCGCTAGTGTACCTCTAGAGAGGAATACACGGGGTTCAACAAGAACATCTTGCAACCCGGCCACACATGACCGACCACTCATTTCACTTGAGTGTATCGAATGTATATCACCAACGGTTTGGATCAGCATTCGTTTCCCGAATGGGACAACAGCTACAATAGATTTTTAGAAGCAAATGAAACTCTAGATCAGGTGATTATACACCCTAATAGGTGCGACCTACATAGCCATGCTTCCTGCCCGATTTTTGTCATTTCCCCTTTGTGAGGCTAGAAGCTACGCTTATCACTGACAGATCACATGTTTATCCACTTTGAATGTCACATCGTCATACCCGCCAAATCACAAATTGATTTCCCCAAAAATACCACGGGTATACAACTAAGAGAAACGAATTCCTCCACCACCAAACGTAAATACGTTTGAAGAGATCAACTTACGCGATCTATTAAATATACTCTGTCGGACATTCTTCAATACAGGTTGTCCTGGGACTGGACAAACCGAAGGCACTATTCAGTACAACCATCTTAGGCAATCTTTACCTAAGATTTATACAACATCCCTTGTACTTTACTCCGTCTTCAATTATCTTTGGCATATATGATTTGCAACGATTATGCCAATACGGAGTGGTTCTTTGGATAATAATCCAACCGTTCTTTCTATATTAACAACGTTAAAATGGTCGAAAACTTCGATAGTCGGTGAGTTAACTATCAAAGAAAAACACGTGGGCAAACAATGATATTATTTCCAAATGGAAATTATATCGATCAAACATCATTGAACATTTATCTCTTTAGTTCATTAATTTACTTATCTCCTGTTTCCATATATTCAACATTTCTTACTTTCTAATTTTAGAAAATATAAGTTATTAACAATGGAAAACATTCCCATTTCCTATTTTCTATATTAGAAAACATTTCGGGTTTCTTATTCGGAAAACATTTCCAAAGCTCCTTCATTGGATTTAAACAGACATTTAAATAAAACATCACTATGTCAACTCCAACCATTTACTAATTTCACTTAACCATCATTCACTATCAAATCTTACCATTCCTTAGTTAAGAAGGAAGTCAATCAAGTTGGCGTATAATTACCTCTGAGACCTTAACTGAACAACGTTTTAACTTCGAAATAGTCAAAGTTTATCTTTCAAACCTTTAACAAACTTCCTTACGTAATTCTCTTTCGAATAATCTTTATTCGATAACTCCTCCCTTCGAATAACTATATTCGATAATCTCTCTTACGAATAACTAGATTCGGAAACTTTTCTTCGAATAAACTATATTCGATTTACTCTATTCAATTAAGTCTTATCAATTAACTCTATTGGATTAACTCTATTGGATTAACTCTATTCACTTAACTCCTTCCGAATAAACTATATTCGATAACTCCTTTAACTCTATTCGAATAAACTATATTCGATTAACTCCTTTAATTCTATTAACATCCATAAATCCTTTCGATTTATACTAACATCGATTAACTCCTTTCGATTAAACTAACAATTAAACTAACATCGATTAAACTAATCATCGATTAACTCCTTTCGATTAAACTAATCATCGATTAACTCCTTTCGATTAAAGTAACATCGATAAACTCCTTTCGATTAAACTAACATCGTTTAACATCTTTCGATTAAACTAATCATCGATTAACTCCTTTCGATTAAACTAACATCGATTAACTTCTTTCGACTAAACTAACATCGATTAACTCCTTTCGATTAAAACTAATCATCGATTAACTCCTTTCGATTAAACTAATCATCGATTTACTCCTTTTGATTAAACTAATCATCGATTAACTCCTTTCGATTAAACTAACATCGATTAACTCCTTTCGATTAAACTAACATCGATTAACTTCTTTCGATTAAACTAACATCGATTAACTCCTTTCGATTAAACTAACATCGATTAACTCCTTTCGATTAAACTAACATCGATTAACTGCTTTCGATTAAACTAACATCGATTAACTCCTTTCGATTAAAACTAATCATCGATTAACTCCTTTCGATTAAACTAACATCGATTAACTCCTTTCGATTAAACAAACATCGATTAACTTCTTTCGATTAAACTAATCATCGATTAACTCCTTTCGATTAAACTAACAACAATTAACTCCTTTCGATTAAAACTAATCATCGATTAACTCCGTTCAATTAAAACTAATCATCGATTAAACTAACATCTATTAACTCCTTTCGATTAAACTAACATCGATTAACTTCTTTTGATTAAACTAACATCGATTAACTTCTTTCGATTAAACTAATCACCGATTGACTCCTTTCGATTAAACTAACCGATTAACTCTAACTGGTTAACTCTAACTCTAATCGATTAACTCTAATCGAATAACTAACATTCGATTAACTCATTTCGATTTACTCTTTTGAATTAACTCCTTTGAATCATTTCCTTTTGAATTATCTCCTTTTCTATTTGTTTACTTAACAAATAACTATTCCCTTTTCAATTCTATTTATTTATCAATTAAATATTTCTTTTATCTTTTCTATTTATTTAACAAATAAATATTCCTGTTATCTTTCCTATTTATTTAACAAAAAAATATTCCTTTTATCTTTCCTATTTATTTAACAAATAAATATCTCATTTATAACATTCTATTTATTTTCTAAATAAATATTTCCATTTAATCTATTTGTAAATGTTTTACAAATATTTCCTTTTAAATTCTATTTGTAAATGTTTTAAATATTCCTCTTTCTATTTGTTTTGCAAATATCTTCCTTTGTATTTGTTTACAAATATATTCCCTTTATATTTGTTTTACAAATAATTTCCTTTATATCTGTTTTGCAAATATATTCCTTCCAATTCTTTTGATTTTTTAATTTATTTCCTTTTATAAAATCCATTTCCTCTTATATATAAAATCCATTGATTTTATATAAATTATTTATTTTCAAAATATACTTTGAAAATCCCTCTTTTGTATCTTAGTATTTCTTACGGTATTTAAAATACCAATTTAAAGTGATCGATATCATTCAACACACATAATCCACAACAGATTATATATCACATCATATATTACAATACATGAACAGAACGGTATTATAAATATTGAGGAGTCCAGTTGGACCTCTCCAACCTGTTTCCCTTCATCATAGATGTTAAACAATATAATTAACACCGATTTCATCAATATGAAATATTCTGCTAAACAGAATCAATATTTGATTAATGATATATATATATATATATATATCATTATCTATAATTTCAACCAATACATAAGCAATTTAACCAAACAGTTAACACACAACAATCAACAGATAATTATCAGTTCTAAGAATATGTTGTAGAAATATAACTGTTCAGAGTTGGTGAGTTTTACTCACATTGGACGATCATCGTTAATAACGATAACCATCGCTTGATTCAGACGGACAATTTATTTTGTGATAAATTGTAACGAGCTCTGATGGACTTCCAGTCATTTTCATTGTGGAGCCACCTTCCATACGATCCCAACGGATCTGACCGTTCGTAAATCTGACCATGTATGAGTGAGAAATAACATTTATAAGATTGTACACTATTTTAAATTAACTAAACATTAAACCCTTTTGTATTTAAAATGACCGGGCTGCACCTTTTTGAATTCGGCCCAAACCCACCATTCAGCCCGTCCACTAATTCCTCAACAGAAGTGTACTCCAGGAAACCACTCCTCCACTTAAATCGAACGCAACCACCATTCTTCCTCCACAATCCATGAATCCAACCATCGAGACTTCCAATCATCTCCTCATCACGTTCTCCATCCTTCCATCCCAAAATCAAACCTTCGAACCCACAAATCAAAACCCATCGTTGCCCTCTTCCTGACAAACACTGTCCAGGTTGCGACATAAAAATCCACCGAATCCCCCTAAAGTTTCCCAACAGATGTTAAACTCCTCCACAAAATCAACTACACCACTTATTTTTGAATTAGATGATCGTACACCTCAAAAACATTAACCCTAGGCTCATGACTCAAGAGAATCATTGAACAAAATCACCTTCGCTTCCAATGAAATGCACACAGAATTGAAGAGCATCAGATGGGGACTTTGAATATACTTATGTGGTTATTTTAGGAATTTTATTTCATTTGATTATAAATTTTGAAGATCAAAACATGTTACAGTAAGAAGAACAAGAACATGACGGCGGGAAAAATGTTTTGACCAAAGAAAAACTGATTTTAGGTTTTAGGAATTTTTAAGGGTATTATAGAGGATTTATTTATTATTTTAAATATTGATTATTTTATTTTATTTTAATCAATCGCTAATTTTATTCGTCCTCTTAAATTCGTATGATCACACACGATACACAAAAATCATGAAAATGGACATGCAACCACAGTTCGACATTGCGGTCCCAACGAAACTGGTTTCGTCGAATTCCGACTATGTTTGCTCACACAGCGTATTTTTAAAGGTCAAATTATTGACTGTTTTTCACATTAAAAATCGGTACGGCCACATACTGACTTCATAAATCACGAAAATTGAAATCTAACAATAATTTCACATTGCGGATCCAACAAAATTAGTTTTGTCGAATTCTGAGGTCATTTGCAAAACTGGCTATTTATAAAGCTCTAAATAACCCTTTTAAATATATAAATATATTTAAAAACAATTAAATTTAATATTTATAAATAAATATTATCGTATATATTCACAACATAATATCATACAGCTCTAGAATATTCCTATATGAATTTCTAGCTTGATATTTCAAATCCCGATTAAATAGATATTCGATTTATAATAATATTCCTTTTATATATCATTATAAATTATAAAGGAATTCCACAGCGACTTTTATAAAATTTGATTTGGACACAAATCAAAAATCTACATGACGAAATCCCAATTTTTCTCTTCCATCAGAAAGATATACTTCACCAGCTCCGAGCGTTTCTTGTTTCACAGAAATCCGGCTTAAAACGAATCTTGTACATTCAGTTGAAGTTTGAATCGCCAAATTACGAATTGCAGCGCCATTTCAAGCTCAATTTTAATTATAATATAAATTATACGTTCGACTGGCATTATTTAATATATTCGTCAATATAATTCAATATAAACTGAATTATATATATTTTAACTTATCCCATTTCACCAATATTGTGAATTCTGTTATTTCTGATTATTCCGGAAATATATTACTCTATTATTTATATTAATTAAATATAATTATTATTTAATTCCAGTTATCGATATCGCCAACTCGATATTTAATAATTAAAGTAATTAATTATTCGACAGCTAAAAAATGTGGGTCATTACACTCAGCAGGAAATAAACCGAAAGCACCCTCCCAGAAAACCAAAAGTCTACCCTAGAGATTCATCAAGAACAAGTCAAAATCTCTGAGAAGAGGAGCTATCCACACTAACATGCTGAGTGTCGATACCGCCGAAAGAGACGATGGCTTCAAAAACAAAAGTGATCAATGTTCAAAGTCAACACCATGAAGACTTATCGACGAGACCAAAATCTTATCTCCGAAAGCCAAAGGCCATTCCCGATGTTATTAATACCTACAGGCTTGGTATCGATACGGAAGGTAGAAGAAACTTCAAAGAGAAGCTCCAAGGATCAGAACCATCTCTCCGAAAGCTAAGACCGACACATTAAAGGCTATGTCATATCTCTCAATAACAACCAAGATCAAGGCAATTGGAATCGAAAGGTTAAAAGCGGCCAACACACAGCTGCTGCACCCGAAAGAGGTCATTGCTGGCCCAATGTCAAAAAGGATCTTGATTTGTCTATGAATAAGACACTAGAGTTGCAATTTGGGGGCCGGATTCTCATTTCTCAATCTTGTACTCTTTTCTTATAGAGTAAACCCTAATTTCTAAATCAATTTGGGGATTTACTTTGTAAATATTTATGTACTCAAATCAGTGAGCAATAAAGAGAGAATCAACAATTAGCACATTTCTTATGAGTTGTTTATCTACTTCCTTTACATGCTACCTTATGCTTCCTACACGACAAAGATTTCCTACCCAAGCATAAACCTTTCCTCAAGGTTATGGCGAAACCCTTCTTTACAAACTGTTTAGCTTTCTATCTTGCATTGTGCTTAGGGAACCTTTATCCCAAGGTAACTGTTGGTTGTTAAGTCTCACAAGCATGATACTCATCCCTCGAGGGCATATTAACTAATCTTTGAGCTTAAGACCTTGATATCCAGGAATCGATGAACTGATTCAGGCTTATAGGAACTAAGTAATAACGTTTTCCACTTAGGTCCATCTCCTTGGACCTAGCTCCGATGTTGACGAAAAATATCATTAACAAAAACAACAACTATCAATTAAGATCAAATATAACAACCGAAAGATGTCAAATTCATTGAAAAGCTGTTAAATCATGAAAAAATATTATAACAATAGTCTTACATCGAACACATTGTCATTCTTTCAAAAAAAATGATTCCACGTAGGTTCCTAGTATCCTGGAGCTGCATAAACAAAAATTGTTATAATAAATAAATAAAAATTATATTTGATTGCCTAAATTAAATCTAGACGTAAGCAAAATGGAAACAAAGAAATGAACAAGGATTAGCTAAAAAACAAGTAGCCTCGCAGGGATTTGTTGACCCAGCTATTGGCAAGGTAACATTTTCTTCATCTAATATGATCTATGGTTGTAGCAATCATCCAATATCCAAAGGGTTTGGAACATATGCTGGCTTATTTGCTCCTGCATTAGAAGCGAAACATGATTTGACAAATGAAAAATAACATAGTTTATCAATTGTCCAAATTATGGAATTAGCATGTTTAATGCTCTTGGCTAATCATTTTCCAACTTACAGGCAGTTGCATGATAACCAAATATGTGATAGTCGTAATATATGTATTATTAATCACTTCGGATTGTGGTACGATGGTAATTTGGGTAGTAGAGAATAACAAAGAAACTTTTCTTTCGTTTCAGTGTTTTTTATTAAAATTTTACTTGGACTTCATGATTTCACTAGAATTTCACTACTTTCGAACTAACCAATTGTTAATTTTTTTTACTAGAATTTCGCTACTCGCAAACTAACGATGTGAACCACGAACAATAAGAAGATAACAACTAGCTCATTTATTGAATGATTTACGCAATAAGGATAAATAAAATAGACACTAGCTTAGTTTTATTTGGTCTAATGCGTAAAAAAGAATGGTTCTCTAATGATAGTCGCTACTCGAATAAAAAGAAGCCATGCAGCCTACATTTGAAAAAAAATGCATTTGTGCTCCTATAACTGAATATTATTCAAATACTGAAAATTCTATAGAAATTTAAGACAAATACAAGAGGCTTAAGGGTGTGGATATGTTAATAACAAATACAAAGAAAAAAAAAACTCACGTCCTATTTCAATTTATTAATTTATGTTGGCATTACCTATATTATAACATAAAATTACATTTACTTTTTTTAATTCAACATTCTGGAAAATAAGAAGAATTACTTGTAGCATACTTAATAAAAAGGATTCAACAAAGTGACTTCATGTGCTTAGACTAGCAATTCCAAAGATATATGATTGGGCATTATAACAAACATCCTGACCACATTGTGGTTTATCCACATATACACTTTCAACAAGCTTAATTGCTTCTACCAACACAATTTCATTATCAATTATATCAGATCAACCATCATGCAAAGATTCCATGTTACTCAAATCAGTACGAGCAGATAGAAAAGTAGTGATAAAGAACATCACATAGATTAGGTAAACATACACAAATTGCAGAGAAAGGAGTGTGAGTGTAACAACCCGGAAAATCAGAACCAATTAAAAAATTTTATTTTGGCAATTTAATGAATTTTGGATATTTTAAATGATTTATTTCAAATAATAACGACTAGAAATTTATTTTGAATAGAATTAGAACGTATATATTTATTTGAATCAAAACTAGAATATAAATATTTATTTTAATTATAAAACGAATTGGAAATGGCGCGGTAGTTTGAAATTTCTATTTCAAATTTCAATTGAATGTACATGATTCAAAATAAACCGAATTTTAGTGAAACTAGAAATATTTGAATCTGTTTGAAAATATCTTTCCAACGAATTTGAAATATCCAAATTTCATAGCAGGAATAAAAAGTTATGCCCAGATGAAAATCAGAATAGTCGCTATGGAAATATAGCCCTTAAAAATAATGATTTTGCAAATGACCTCCATTTTCGATGAGACCAATTTTGTTGGATCCGCAATGTCAAATTATTGCTAGATTCTAGTTTTCATAATTTTTGGAATCAGTATGTAAGTGTTGTGAATTTGAACGTGTTTGGTCATTTCAGTTTGAATTTAATCGACTGGAAAATGACTGTTTTTCAAAAGGTCTCCAAATTCGACGAAATTAGTTTCGTTAGGACCGTATCGTCAAAACATAGCTAGATTTATTTTTTGGGAATTTTTGGAGTTTGTATGTGGCTCCGGTAATTTAAAATGTGCGTTTGAATTTAAAATATAATGATATATATTTTAAATTTAAATGAAAACTGATCGTAACAGTTGAATTGGCTTACGATACATATCCCATTGTGTTCAGAATGAGGGTATTACGCTAGGAGCGACAGTTGTTTGGTTCGGTTTGGAGTTGAAATGAAAAACACACTTTTTGGAAAATTAAATAATATATATATTCTTTAGTTCCAAAACCTAACACTCCTTCACATTTCAAAGTCACGCCCCCTTTTTAAAAAAAAACCAGACTCCGTCGATCTCGATTCCGCCACTCCCTCCACTTCCACCGCCCACCGCAGCTCGGACGCCACCTCCCCGACCTGACGTCACCTCTCTCCGACCCCCCTCCTCCTTCATCCGACCTCCTCCTTCTTCAAAAACTGTGAGCCCACCAGAATCCACCCCAATCATCCACCAGACGCCACCTGACGCCCGACACCAACCGCCTGAACACCACCGCCCCTTCCCCGACCCCTGCGCGCCTCCTCAGCCCTCCACCACACCGACGCAGCCCAAAACCACCTTCAATCAATTTCCTCCTTTGCTCCAAATGCAGAGACCACTGTTGGGCCCACTCCACTGCTCCAGGCAGTCACCGCGTCACATACCTCATGAGCATCCCCTCCTCTGATCGATTAGAAGTGAGTTTTTATATTTATTTTTATTTATCTAAATAAAAATAGGATCTTTGTATTTAAAATAGCATCGATTTAAAAACCTGATTTTTAATATGACATGACAATATAAAGTTGAGATTTTTAAATCGTTATAGTTGAGATTTTTAAATCAGTAAAGTTGAGATTTTTAAACCAGTAAAGTTGAGATTTTTAAACCGATAAAGTTAAGATTTTAAATATAAGAAAACTTGTTTCTTTGTTTAGAAAAGAATATGATTTTTATGTATATGATTATGAAATAAAAATATGATTTTTATTAATGTGACGAATTAAAAATGTGATTTTACATATAAAGATTTGATTTTTATTTATATGTATAACATGAAAAGAAGTGATTTTTTTTATATATAATAGCCATATAAAAGTATGATTTTTATAGAACTGGTTTAGAATAAAAATATGATTTTTATTATAAAGTTAGCAGCATAAAAAAATTGGATTTTTATATATGAAGTAGCAGCATAAAAATATAATTTTTATATATGAAGTAGCATTGTAAAAATTCGATTTTTATATATATGAAGTAGCGATAAAAATTCGATTTTTATATATACGAAGTAGCGATAAAAATATGATTTTTATTATATATAGCGAAGTAAAAATACGATTTTTAATGTATAAACATCATATTAAAAATGTGATTTTTATTAAGAACAGCGAGAAAAGACTATGTTGGAATTTTGGGCAAATCCAAACCATCGTCCGCTAAAGAATGGAGCAGTGGATCCCAAAGGTGGGAACTACTCACTTTAATTTATTTTCTAGTTAAAGTATATACTAGGATGCAGACGGTGCTTAGCAGCACCTGACATCGTCGTCCACAGACAATGAACGACTTGTTTGATTTGATTGTGTTGTGAAAATTGTTTGTGATGTGAAATGGACTGTATAAAATATTCACGTGTTGAAATAAAATATTTTATCATTAAAAAAATTATTTTTAACGTGTATATGAATGAAATAAATATTCATTTACAAATCGGTTGATTTATATGTACGCACATTTGACCGATATTGATTGGGACGATAAATTTTACACATCGCCCGACTGCACAAATAAAATCAGTGTTTGTTGTTTGAAAACCCCACACGGTTATTGGGATGATATTGGGCATACACTAATCCCAATATTTAGTTGTATGTCAATTGATGGGTTGGAAGACTCTTATAAGCATTGATTATTTATATTTAACGCTTACGCAGTTGTGTAATGCACTCTGAATGATGGTTGACTGTGTTTGATTATTGTTGTGTACATGTGTTGTATGAAATCCATATAAATAACATTATATGGTAATTGACTGTGTCTGATTCCAGTTCAGAAAGAATGAATATTTTAAAATAACGAATATTTAAAAATAATGAATATTTTAAAATAATATTCAGTAAAAGACCAAAATCTGATTTTGATGTCCGATTTGGGATGGACACGAAAATATTTAAATATATAAAGCCGTGTTGATTAGATTAACGCCATTTTGATGCGAACGATATTTATATCGATTTTATTCATTTTTATAATGAATATCGAAAACGAAGTGACTTCAAAACCTAATGTTCTGAAAATATTATCATTTATATATTAATGATATGGAATATTAAATTTTGATCTAAAATTGAATATGAAGTTGAAATTGTTTTGAAAACGCATTTAAAACGATTTATAAAATACATTATAAATGGAAATTGACGAAATATATATAATATATATATTTGTTGGCCTGAATAGAACGCGTCGCGCCGCGGCAGTTTGTGAATTTCGACCATTGACTTCGAACGGACATTACGGGAGATCCGACCGTCAGATTCTCCTAAAACCGAAACCGTTGGGTTTGTATCGAAAAGAGCTTTCCAATGAATACAAGAGATTTGAAATCTCATGGTTGGATTTGGAATTATATCCAAATCAAATTTTGAAAAGGTCGTTGTAAGTGCAGTTCGATGACCGTTTATGGAAATCGACTGTACGGGTCTTGATAAAATTATTAAAAATATCAATAATTTGTGTAAAATCATGATAAATGATTTGGAAAGAATTAGGATGAAAAATTACATGTTAGAAAAGGCAAAACTTTATTTTTATCGAAATGAACTAGTTATGAACTAGAATTAAAAATCCAATATTTTTAAATAAATAAATTGGATTTGAAATGGTTTTAAAAATAACCAGAATTTCCAATATATGAATTGGAATGGATTTGAATCGAAATTATCTTCGGAATATTTTGATATTGGATTCCGTGATTATACGGACATTGTGGAGGAATTTGGAAGATATATATATATATATCATTATTCCCATTACGATATTTGTTGGTTTTAGAATTTGATATTGAATATAAGCCAATATATTTTCTATTCAGAGCCTTGTATTTAATATCAAATTGGTTTTTGGGTTTATATTGAATGGTGTTTTAAATAATACTTGTTCTTTAACTCGATTAGCAATGGAATGAGATTTTGGGTTTGTCGTGAATGTTATCTTTAATAATACTGTTCTTAAGCCTAATGAGGTTAAGAAAATTAGAAACTAACTGGAGATCAGCTAAGTTGAATGGTTTCTTGGGTATTGATCTGATGTTGATTTCGGCCTTCGGGATTAATACTTAGGGAATTGTTCCCTTACTAATTTACGGTTAGAGACAGATGGGATGGGGTCTTCAGTAACACTGTTCTTAAACCACGTGTGAAAAGAATAAATCTTTTAATTAAGATTTAAAGAACAATTTTCAATTAATTAACATTTAATTGGAATTGAAAATGGAATGTGAATTGGGTTTATTGTAAACTGTGTTTTTAACGACATTCGTTCTTTAACCCGATTTACAGTGAAATGGGATTTGGAATTTATAAATCTTTTATTAAGATTTAACGGAAATTTTCCAAAGTAAAGTTTTCCAATTTAATATATTAAATTGGAATTGAATGGAATTCGATTGATAATAATCGAAGTGAACTTCTGTGGTGGAAGACTGTTAATACATATGGAATTTAAAAGGCGTTGCCGTTATTCCATTTGTATTATTAGTAGGATACAGAAATTGATATCGATTATATATAGATTTATTTTTCCGTGAAGATTTCATAATTAATGGAATGTGATTTGGGTTTATCGTGAACTGTGTTTTAAATGACATTAGTTCTTTAACCCAGTTAAAGGCAGGATTACGTGTCTGTCATTGTATTTCGAACTGTATGGTTGATCTTTGCTAAATATATATCTGTTTGGTGGTGTAGAATTTATTCTCTTGCTTAACACCCTTCTTTGAGATGTACGAGCTTAGAGGTCATATATCGGCAAAAATCAATAGTACGGTGTAGATTGTCATTGCGACATGTTGGTGCTTCCAAAGTTAAATAATCGTTAATATTGATTTTTTGGAGGATTAAAACTAAGTGGAGTTTTAATGAATCTTTAATTAGATTGAAATGGGAATTGATAATTTAAATTATCTGTAACAACCCGAATTTTAACAACATGTTAAGACAAGAATCAAGGCAGAATTAAATGTTAAAATCTGAATCAGGGAAAACGGGTTGCGCCATTGCGTTCGTCTCGGAAAAATACGCGAAATAGAGTCCGAAATTTTGTAAATCGGAGTCCGTATGATCAAGATATGGCCTCGCAAAGTTTCACGGAAAATTCAAATTCAAAAACAGATTCAAATTTTTCAGAATTCAGGGTAGGCGGGAAAAATCCTGCCCAGACAGGTCGATAGGGGGGTCAACACTAGGGTCGACCTCCCCCTAACCAGGTCGACACTAGAGTCGACCTGGGGGTCGACCTGCCCACCAGGTCGACATGGGTGTCGACCTGGGGGTCGACCTGGGTGTCGACCTCC
The DNA here is from genome assembly GCA_030737875.1 of Allium sativum. Lineage (NCBI taxonomy): Eukaryota > Viridiplantae > Streptophyta > Magnoliopsida > Asparagales > Amaryllidaceae > Allium > Allium sativum. Next base: position 747,352,240 of record CM060920.1, on the reverse strand, counting down.
CTGGTCGAGTCCAGGCGACCTGGGTGCACCTGAATGGGTTTTTGGGCTGGATTTTGGAGGCTGTGACGAAATCTGACGGCTCTAATCTATCCTAGGGTTTATCTAAAGGCCTAAAACAACTAACTACACCTATAAATACACCCTAAGACCTAGCCTCCTCTACACACAATTCTATTATGCTTCTTCTCTGCCTTTGTTCTAAATAAAAATAAAAATGGCGTCGCTACTCTGCTGGAATCAAAACTAGAAGCTAATCATCATCAACCTAAGCAACTCAATTCAAATTAGAGATTAAAGCTTCTGCAACAATTCTGCAACAACTAAAGTTCTTTCTTTAATCCAACCAAGGCAAGTACAGTTATTCTCCGCTATAAACGTTAATTCTGATTGTGACATGAATTATAAATCTGAATCTGAGGTTATATCTGTTCTATTCTGTTTGGATCTATCTTATTTTGTATCTCTTTCCTCTTCCTGTTTTATAGCTAGGCTACCACGAGCCTGAGCCAATCTCATAAAAGATTAACCTACGCTAAATTGTTTGGGACAGTAATATGAATGATGCATAAATTGGGCATGACCAACAGGGGACTGATTCGAGGAAAGAACATGGATTGTAGTTAGAACATAAATTTGAGACATATGACTGGACATGTTGTATTTATAACATAAATGGGTATTGAACATATGATTTGTGATAAAAAGAATATGGCTTAGGTATAAAGATTTACATGAGAGTAGGGTATCTATTAATGTAAATAAACAACTAAGTAAGGGATCTTTGGAATATATGACATGCATAGTAGTCGACAACTATATTTGGTATAATTTATATATGGATCTTCTGTACTATGCAAGTTTAATAAAAATCGAAACATATGATATATGGTAAATTATGACCATAAGCTATGCTATGTAAATGTAATGCAAACATGGGGTATATGATTATATTGTGCATCACGACTATTAATTATGCATGTGAACTTAGGCAAGATTTATAATTAGGCAAGATATATTTGTGAAACTTTAAGAAATGAGTAATTCTGTTATATTTGCCTAATTTGTTAGTTTTGTTTCATTGCCTAATCTGCTAGTTCTGTTATATTGCTTAATCTGCTAGTTCTGCTCTACTACCTAGTCTTCTAGGTTTGTTCATCTGCCAAATCTGTCATCTGCTAAGTCTGTTGAAAATGCTAAATCTGCTAGTTTGCTTAATCTGCTAAGTCTCCTAGTCTGAGAAATCTGTTATCTGCTATATCTGTTGAGTTGATATAATTAGTCTGCTATTGACATAATCTGAATTGGCTATAGTTATGAATAATTGACATGTATATTAGGCATGGGTATAAATGGGAAATCATTAATTAATTGGCCGCAAAGATAAACATGGCTAACTCGAGGTTAGAATGAGTTTGCGGCGTAATTCAGCCCGGAACCGCCCGGCATATTCCAGTGGTCGCAAACAATAGGTTCTAATGCGAGAAGTTAGTCATAACGTGCTTGAAAACCCGAGGTTAGACTCAGTTTGCGACAGAAACCTGCCCGGAACCAACCGGCCTAACCAGTAGCCGCAAACTGTCAGTCTAATGTGAGAGGTTTTGGGCATTAATATTTAATTAATGAAAATCTGAGACAAATATGATGTCTAAAACGTGTTGGGTGGGTAAGGTTAAACCAATTGGACCAATGAATCTGATTACCCGTTTTGTGAATCCGTAGGCCCAATACAAAGTTAGATAATCTGTAATCGGTTAATCCGTAAGTCTGTAACCAGTTAATCTGTAAGCCTGTTAATCTGAACATCTGATCCGTTAGTCTGAAAACCGGTTAACTTGTTTGTCTGATCTATGAACTAGTTTATCTAAACTCTGTATGTCTGAACTTCTAAACAAGTTAATCTGAAATCTGTTAGTCTGGGGATACAAGGTTAGGAGGGGAATTACTTGTGTCATCTGTTGTTTGGGACCCATATTAGTCATTAACCCTTTCTGGTATCAAAACTTTGACCCAACAGTAGGTAGGGTCTGGGCACGCTTACTGAACTAATTATAAGCGGTTCATTCTGATAATGGCGAGGGGTGTTGATGGTGCGTTCCAACCGGGTCATGTGCGTGCATGGATCCCGGTCTGCCTTTGAGGATGTAGGACGCCGTGACATCTGTAAATAGGTCTGTGCCAATTGGTTGTCACTTTAGGGAGTGATACACCCTACTGTGGGGCCGACACGGGATATTTATGTATTAGGGAGCCGATCGCTTGGGGTAGGGTTTTAGGGTACACTTAGTTCTGTCTGTTTCTGTTGGTACCGTCTGTTTCTGTTGGGTGGTAACACCTGTCTGTTTCTGCATGGTACCGTCTGTTCGGGTGGTAAAGGCCCATTACTAGTGTACACCTAATTCTACATTCTGTTTCCGTAGGGATTAATCTGTTTCTGCTTCTGTCTGTTTCTGATCGGGTAGTAAAGGCCCATTATTAGCATTCTGTTTCTGTTAAATTATTCTGTACCCGTTCCTGTTTCAGTTTAGACATTAGGGTGACACCTAATTCTGTTATACTAGTATTAGTGCAGAGAAGTGTAAAGCAATAATTTATGTCATTCTGTTCTTCTGTTATATCTTCTACACCTGTTACAGTTATCTCTCATCCAGTTTTATGTTCATGTCATATTATTATTATCTGTTCATATGCTGAAAGTCACTGGACTTGCCAGACTTTTTGTCTGACCCTTGTTGTTTTGCCTCCTTTCTTCCGTTTCCCCCCAAGGTTATCCAAGGAGGGAATACTTTAGCTTGATCCGGATTTCTCTTTGCTTGAAGTGCTTAAAGTATGGCTTGGCTCTGTATAGCTTCCGCCCTATGGGGATTATGATTTTAAAACATGCATTTTGAAGGCTTTTGTACAAGACTGATATTTTGTACTTGAATTCTTAGATTTGAAAGGATGTAACCATATTGATTTCTGTTTCCGCTGTAATAAAGTTAAAAAAATTCAAGTACTGTTTTATCTGTCTTGTAAGTTTCCGTTCTGTTTACTAAAATGCTCCACCAAAGTTAAGGCATTCCCTTTGTGAGTGACCTTAACGGAGGTGGGGGTGTTACACTTGGTATCAGAGCTGAAGGTTACCAGATTTTATAAAAAGTTTGAAAACTATTTTCAAAAAGGTTTTGACAGGAAATATTTTCAAAAATAAAGCTTATTTTGAAAAACATAATCCCCAAGAGCCATATATCTTTCTTTCAGTCCTTTTTGTATTGAACCTTTCCTTTTTCGTTTCAGCATGTCTGAAGCATCTGAGATACCAGAGGGTGTTCATGTACCCGGTTGGTTTCGTCAATATCTTGAGGCTAGGACCGCCGCTGCAGGTCCAGCAAATGATCCCCCACCCCCTCCTCGTGCAATTGCTTTCTCAAAGATCTGTAGAGATTTTAGGGCCATGGGTGGGAAGGATTTCAAAGGAACTGAATCATTCGTAGAAGTGAGGAATTGGCTCAAAGAAACTGAGGATCTATTCGTTATCTTCAAGATGGATGATAGGCAGAAGGTACAGTTGGCGGTATGGCTGCTCAAAGACGAAGCTTACTACTGGTGGGAAGTCACTAACGCCGAGAGGCTGGTTGAGACATGGATGGATTTCAGAACAAGGTTTGAGACAAAAAAATTATCGCAAGCTGAACGGAGTTTACAACTGGAAAAGTTCTTATCTCTTAAGCAAGGAAGTATGACGGTCAAGGAATACGTCAACTAGTTCAACCAACTAGCTAGGTTTGGATTGGATTTAGTCAACACTCAGCATAAAAAGGCTCTCCGCTTTGTTAAAGGATTGAACGAGCCACTGCACAACCTAGCCATGACCCATGTACCCATGGGAGCGACTTATGAGAAATTGGTGGACATGGCACTACTGCATGAGGAAGACAAGGGCCCGAAAGAGACAAAGAAGGAAGAACCACAGAATAAGAAAGCGGGGCCCAAAAAGGAAACACAAAAGAAGGATGAAAAGACTGAAGATCAAAAGGGGAAAAGTGCTTTACTTGTGGGAGCTCGACTCATCTGAACAAGGATTACAGAAAAAGGAAAGGCACTTGCTTCAACTGTGGAGAGATGGGACACTTCACTAGGGACTGCCCGAAGAGACGAGGGCAAGGAGGGCAGGCAAACACTCTCGAGGCTAGTGGCTAGGATAGAAATAGGAAAATTTCTATAGTAGGTTTAATTTCTTTATCTGATTATGGAGTTTAGACTTTTTATGATTCTGGTATTTTGATTTTGTAATCAATACTCTGCACTTTAATACTAGTATTATTTCTGAATTCCGCTATAGACTCAGACCCATAAGGGTTATGGCTCGTCTGTTTGAGATTGGGGTTTGAGGGATATTTGTGTTAGACGTCAAGTATGACGCATACATTCTGAGTTTTTGTGAGATATGATTTTTATCATGCTTAGCTTCCTAAGAATCATTAGGGAACTAGATCTGTACCAGTAGTCTGTAAATATTTGAATAATTCTGCTTTCCAGTTTTGACATTGGCTAAAGGAGGTGATCCTCTGGGTGTCAATCTGATGTTGATTTCGGTCTTCGGGGTTGATACTTAGGGGAATTATTTTCTCAAATAATGTCTAATGGGAACCAAGTCTTTAACTTATCTGTACTCGCTTCCATCATTCGACTGTATCTTATCGATCGAATCTTTGAACTTTAGGTAGAAACTAATGGGTGTAAACATGTGTTTGAGACATGTTATGTTTGATGGTTGCAAGTGGATGCAAGTGGTTGCTAGTGGTTGCCCGTGGATGCATATACACACACCAGGCACTAGATCGGCTCGAAAACACTCTCAAACTGCATATGGATTGGTGAGCATTTTTAAATTTTGTGGATGCAAAATGATTGACTCAGCACATGGATGTTGCATATGACTGAATGGTCGTGCACTCATATAGAAATGATATGTATCGAGTAGGAAAATTGCATACATAATGGACGCATGGCACTATCATGGTTTGCATTTAGAAGATCAATCAAGCCTGATCATTAGCATTAGCTAAGGAACATATACACACACACTTTGCATGTGTTCATAAAACATTAGAAGTCTTTTAAGGACCATGGTTGCTTGTGGATGATGTTTTGAGTAGATGGATGATGGATGGTAGGATGCGTTCTTCCTAACTTGGAGATTTCGGGGACGAAATCCTTAAAGGAGGGGAGAATGTAACAACCCGAATTTTAACAACATGTTAAGACAAGAATCAAGGCAGAATTAAATGTTAAAATCTGAATCAGGGAAAACGGGTTGCGCCATTGCGTTCGTCTCGGAAAAATACGCGAAATAGTGTCCGAAATTTTGTAAATCGGAGTCCGTATGATCAAGATATGGCCTCGCAAAGTTTCACGAAAAATTCAAATTCAAAAACAGATTCAAATTTTTCAGAATTCAGGGTAGGCGGGAAAAATCCCGCCCAGACAGGTCGACACTAGGGTCGACCTCCCCCCAACCAGGTCGACACTAGAGTCGACCTGGGGGTCGACCTGCCCACCAGGTCGACATGGGTGTCGACCTCCCTGGTTGAGCCCAAGCGACCTGGGTGCACCTGAATGGGTTTTTGGGCTAGGTTCTGGGGGCTGTGACGAAATCTGACGGCTCTAATCTATCCTAGGGTTTATCTAAAGACCTAAAACAACTAACTACACCTATAAATACACCCTAAGACCTAGCCTCCTCTACACACAATTCTATTATGCTTCTTCTCTGCCTCTGTTCTAAATAAAAATAAAAATGGTGTCGCTACTCTGCTGGAATCAAAACTAGAAGCTAATCATCATCAACCTAAGCAACTCAATTCAAATTAGAGATTAAAGCTTCTGCAACAATTCTGCAACAACTAAAGTTCTTTCTTTAATCCAACCAAGGCAAGTACAGTTATTCTCCGCTATAAACGTTAATTCTGATTGTGACATGAATTATAAATCTGAATCTGAGGTTATATCTGTTCTGTTCTGTTTGGATCTATCTTATTTTGTATCTCTATCCTCTTCCTGTTTTATAGCCAGGCTACCATGAGCCTGAGCCAATCTCATAAGAGATTAACCTACGCTAAATTGTTTGGGACAGTAAAATGAATGATGCATAAATGGGGCATGACCAACAAGGGACTGATTCGAGGAAAGAACATGGATTGTAGTTAGAACATAAATTTGAGACATATGACTGGACATGTTGTATTTATAACATAAATGGGTATTGAACATATGATTTGTGATAAAAAGAATATGGCTTAGGTATAAAGATTTACATGAGAGTAGGGTATCTATTAATGTAAATAAACAACTAAGTAAGGGATCTTTGGAATATATGACATGCATAGTAGTCGACAACTATATTTGGTATAATTTATATGTGGATCTTCTGTACTATGCAAGTTTAATAAAAATCGAAACATATGATATATGGTAAATTATGACCATAATCTATGCTATGTAAATGTAATGCAAACATGGGGTATATGATTATATTGTGCATCACGACTATTAATTATGCATGTGAACTTAGGCAAGATTTATAATTAGGCAAGATATATTTGTGAAACTTTAAGAAATGAGTAAATCTGTTATATTTGCCTAATTTGTTAGTTTTGTTACATTGCCTAATCTGCTAGTTTTGTTATATTGCTTAATCTGCTAGTTCTGCTCTACTACCTAGTCTGCTAGGTTTGTTCATCTGCCAAATCTGTCATCTGCTAAGTCTGTTGAAAATGCTAAATCTGCTAGTTTGCTTAATCTGCTAAGTCGCCTAGTCTGAGAAATCTGTTATCTGCTATATCTGTTGAGTTGATATAATTAGTCCGCTATTGACATAATCTAAATTGGCTATAGTTATGAATAATTGACATGTATATTAGGCATGGGTATAAATGGGAAATCATTAATTAATTGGCCGCAAAGATAAACATGGCTAACTCGAGGTTAGAATGAGTTTGCAGCGTAATTCTTCCCGGAACCGCCCGGCATATTCCTGTGGTTGCAAACAATAGGTTCTAATGTGAGAAGTTAGTCATAACGTGCTTGAAAACCCGAGGTTAGACTTAGTTTGCGACAGAAACCTGCCCGGAACCAACCGGCCTAACCAGTAGCTGCAAACTGTCAGTCTAATGTGAGAGGTTTTGGGCATTAATATTTAATAAATGAAAATCTGAGATAAATATGATGTCTAAAACGTATTGGGTGGGTAAGGTTAAACCAATTGGACCAATGAATCTGATTACCCGTTTCGTGAATCCGTAGGCCCAATACAAAGTTAGATAATCTGTAATCGGTTAATCCGTAAGTCTGTAACCAGTTAATCTGTAAGCCTGTTAATTAGAACATCTGATCCGTTAGTCTGAAAACCGGTTAACTTGTTTGTTTGATCTATGAACTAGTTGATCTAAACTCTGTATGTCTGAACTTCTAAACAAGTTAATCTGAAATCTGTTAGTCTGGGGATACAAGGTTAGGAGGGGAATTACTTGTGTCATCTGTTGTTTGGGACCCATATTAGTCAGTAACCCTTTCTGGTATCAAAACTTTGACCCAACAGTAGGTAGGGTCCGGGCATGCTTACTGAACTAATTATAAGCGGTTCATTCTGATAATGGCGAGGGGTGTTGATGGTGCGTTCCAACCGGGTCATGTGCGTGCATGGATCCCGGTCTGTCTCTGAGGATGTAAGACGCCGTGACATCTGTAAATAGGTCTGTGCCAATTGGTTGTCACTTTAGGGAGTGATACACCCTAATGTGGGGCCGACACAGGATATTTATGTATTAGGGAGCCGATTGCTTGGGGTAGGGTTTTAGGGTACACTTAGTTCTGTCTGTTTCTGTTGGTACCGTCTGTTTCTGTTGGGTGGTAACACCTGTCTGTTTCTGCGTGGTACCGTCTGTTCGGGTGGTAAAGGCCCATTACTAGTGTACACCTAAATCTACATTCTGTTTCCGTAGGGATTAATCTGTTTCTCTTCTGTTTGTTTCTGATTGGGTAGTAAAGGCCCATTATTAGCATTCTGTTTCTGTTAAATTATTCTGTACCCGTTCCTGTTTCAGTTTAGACATTAGGGTGACACCTAATTCTGTTATACTAGTATTAGTGCAAAGAAGTGTAAAGCAATAATTTATGTCATTCTGTTCTTCTGTTATATCTGGTACACCTGTTACAGTTATCTCTCATCCAGTTTTATGTTCATGTCATATTATTATTATCTGTTCATATGCTGAAAGTCACCGGACTTGCCAGACTTTTTGTCTGACCCTTGTTGTTTCGCCTCCTTTCTTCCGTTTCCCCCCAGGTTATCCAAGGAGGGAATACTTTAGCTTGATCCGGATTTCTCTTTGCTTGAAGTGCTTAAAGTATGGCTTGGCTCTGTATAGCTTCCGTTCTATGTGGATTATGATTTTAAACCATGCATTTTGAAGGCTTTTGTACAAGACTGATATTTTGTACTTGAATTCTGAGATTTGAAAGGATGTAACCATATTGATTTCTGTTTCCGTTGTAATAAAGTTAAAAAATTTCAAGTACTATTTTATCTGTCTTGTAAGTTTCCGTTCTGTTTACTAAAATGCTCCACCAAAGTTAAGGCATTCCCTTTGTGAGTGACCTTAACGGAGGTGGGGTGTTACATTATCAAATTTGGGAAAGTGATCAAGAATGGAGTATCGCTAGTTTTGCTCCTAGCGATGGTTAAATATTTAATTAGATTTGAACGGGAAATGGTAATTAATTATACCGATAACACCGTGGTGTTAGTTATAGAGTATTACCAGTTTTGCTCCATGGGATGAATAGGTTGGGATTGGGAAATAAAATAAATGATTACTTCGGTGTAGTTTGCTAATCCCGACTAGTTTGGAAACCTTAATATGGTTTGATATCCAAAGGAAGATTAAAGAATAAATTTAAAAGAATTTATCTTCAATAAAATTAATTGGAACCTATTCCCTAATGATGTGAATATTTGAATAAAAGAATATTCTGAATTGGAATGAGGCGTATGTTGTGTTTTTATAGCACTTGTTTATTATATACGCGTGGTATTCGGAAAGGTTGGGTTTATTCCCATTCTGAATAACTGATTTGACGATAAGTCGACGATGAAGATGGTGGTTGAAGATCGGAGGTCTTCACATCGTTTGGATGATTACTGATGTCTTGATTGGGATGTACACCCAAGATGAGGTAATAAGTGGTGATCGTCTAGACGTACTTGGAGATCAAAGGATATGCGAAGAACTCTCTCCTGTATTGGACATATGGGACGAGGAATAAGGTGCCTCCGGTTTCGTTCAGACCCAGAACGAACTTGTAAATGGATGTGTGTTTGACATTGGATTTTATTCTTTGTCGATTGATTTCTATTAAATATATATCTGTTTGGCGGCGGAGAATTTATTTTCTTGCTTAACGACCTTTTCTGAGACGTATGAGCTTAGAGGTTATATATCGATAGACATCAGACGCATGGCGTGAATTGCCTGTGTGGCATGCTGAGATGCAAATGATTAAGGCTTTTGTTGAAAAGCAGGGTCTTGTGGTTGATGATCAAAGCACGACTTTAATATAGCTTGGCTTTGTGTATAGCGTTAATTCGCGGGCCTCACACCTCGGTATGAGTCAAAAACAGGATAAGGGACCCAAGGAGAACATGACGTTTCTATCTGGCTATGGGTGGTGTCAGCGTTTACAAGCCCTGACATATATATTATCTTCACCTGTGTGGTTGTTGGAATGCAAGGCGCCTCAGATATATCGGTCTCTGTGGAGCCGATGGATAGGTCCTATAGGACCGGAAAACATGTGTTCAGGTATAATTAATCCGCTATGTGTGGACCGGCCTTGGAGGATCCAAGGGATCGCTGTGTGTGACCCTGAGGCACTTGCTGGAGTGTCTTGAAGCCGGCGAGGAGTACATCCCTTGCCTAGACTCATGACGGAAATCCAATTTCCAATACGTGACATTTTAGTTTTATTTGTAGAGCCAAGTAGGGCGACATGATAGATGATACCCATGCCGCCAATGATTGATACATTTATATTTGAAGTTGTTTTCATACACTATACACTATAATAGTAACAAAATGATTTGTTTTAAACGTACCAAGCATGTTTGGCTATTATAAGTTAAAACTATCCCCCGGATTGTGTTGCATTGTGTGATGGGACCTGAGTCTTATAATAGCTTCATTTTTCCAAAAAGCATTGCGTTGTTTATTCTATGCACTGGTATTCTTGGGAGGAAACCCGTTCTGTGTTATATGGCGTGGTCCCTTGATTTACTCCATTTCAAAGAAAAGTTTTAAATAACTGTTTTAGTTCTCACACCAGTCACATGACTGACCTGGATTTTATTGTTTTAACTTAAACTGTGGGTGCCTTATTTTCCACATGGGCAGCTAGTAGTTTTGGTTTTGCAGATTTATATTCACAAGATCTTGGTTTACAGCTGGAATGATATTCAGAATGCTCTATATCCGTATATCTCTTTCAGTTGTGTTTTGTATTATTTTCCGCTGCATTGTAAATTGTAAATCTCTGATATTTATCAAATGTATATTATTTGTTCATACTCTGTATATTCTTGTAGTCTGATGTAAATTGTTGTAATAAGCAATGAATTGTTCTTCTGTTTGTGTTCTGATTCGTCGTGTTCTCATTACAATCCGGGCTTTCCTTTACGGGGAAGTTCGGGTCGTCACAGTTTGTTATCGGAGCTTTGGTTTATAGAGCTCGAGAACAAGACACATTACAATTGAACGAAAGAATTCATCAGAGATTGGATTAGTAATATCCGATAAGAATGACCCTTTAGAGATGAGATCAGTAGTATCCTAGAACGAGTGTGAAGAGTATATTTTTAAAATAAAAATGAAATTAATTTTTTTTTGAAATTTTAATCGTATTATATGTATTTGAATATTTACTTCATGTTGAATTTGGACAATCCAGTATATAAAGATTTTGCATATACGCCTTACAAACGTATATTCGAAGTTTTAATATATTGGATAGATATGGAATCACACTCTAGTCACTCGGGAATGATTCTAATGATGGGTACCCGTCATCAGTGTTATGTTCGAGTTTCGAGAGTGAGATATTTATATATTTCCGATTGGCTGGTGTGAGAACCAAAACTAGAAAGGGTTTATTGTTGTGGTTTGGAATCAAAAATGGATTTTCAGTATATATATTAAAGGAATGTGTTTGAAACGATAATCAACTAATTGATTGCTGATTGCGTTTTGATTATTAGTTTGACTAATAGAATTGTTGAACCAATTTGTGAATGAAAGTTAATTTAGCCAAATTGAACAAAAATATTTAAATGAATCGAAAATTGTTTGAGATTGCATGCATATACGTGTATATACATTGAACAGGTCATAGCAAGGAGGCTAGAGAAGAGGAATAAAATTGTATGATCGACAAATAGGTACATGTTCACTAATTTATTGGGTTCGGATGATTTTATGAGCCGCTTGGCTTTTTCTTTTTGAGATAAGAGGGCCTGTGTGGCGGTTTGGGGATTTTCCCGGTGCTCCTCGTACAAAGGAGGTTATGGCGAAATTTTTCGAAAGTTTAGGGTATTAGCCAAATTTTTGAAAAATCAGAAATTCTTAGAAACTGAAAAGTGGAAGAATGAAAGCCAGAATGAAAGTTGAGTTGATTAGTTAAACAACTTTTAGCTCCGTTCTTTTTCAAGGACGAAAAGATTTTAAGTGGGAGAGATTGTAACAACCAGGAAAATCAGAACCAATTTAAAATTTTTATTTTGGCAATTTTAATGAATTCTGGATATTTACAATGATTTATTTAAATAATAACGACTAGAAATTTATTTTGAATAAAATTAGAACGTATATATTATTTGAATTGAAATTAGAATATAAATATTTATTTTAATTATAAAAGGAATTGGAAATGACGCGGTAGTTTGAAATTTCGATTTCAAATTTCAATTGAATGTACAGGAATCAAAATAAACCGAATTTTAGTGAAACAAGAAATATTTGAATCTGTTTGAAAATATCTTTCCAGCGAATCTGAAAAATCCAAATTTCATAGCGGGAATAAAAAGTAATGCCCAGATGAAAATCATAATAGTCACTATGGAAATATAGCCCTTAAAAATAGCGATTTTGCAAACAACCTCTGTTTTTGACGGGAACACTTTTGTTGGATCCGGAATGTCAAATTATTGCTGGATTTCAATTTTCATAATTTTTGGAATCAATATGTAAGTGTGGTGAATTTAAACGTTTTTGGTCATTTCAGTTTGAATTTAATCCACGGGAAAATGACCGTTTTTTAAATGGTCTCCAAATTCGATGAAATTAGTTTTGTTAGGACCGTATCGTCAAAACATAGCTAGATTTATTTTTCGGGAATTTTTGGAGTCCGTATGTGGCTCCGGTAATTTAAAATGTGTGTTTGAATTTAAAATATAATGATTTATATTTTAAATTTAAATGAAAACTGATTGTAACAGTCGAATTGGCTTGCGATACATATCCCATTGTGTTTAAAATGGGGGTACCACGCTATGGGCGACAGTCGTTGGTTCGGTTTGGAGTTGAAATGAAAAACACACTTTTAGGAAAATAAAATAATAAAATAATATATATATATATACATATATATTCTTTAATTCCTAAACCTAATGCTCATTCACATTTCAAAGTCATGCCCCCTTTTAAAAAAAACCCAGACCCCGTCAAGCTTGATTCCGCCACCCTCTCCACTTCCACCGCAGCTCGGTCGCCACCTCCCTGGCCCGACGCCACCTCTCTCTGACCCCCCTCATCCTTCATCCGATCTCCTCCTTCAACAAAACCCACGTGCCCACCAAAATCCGCCCCTATCAGCCACCAGACGCCACCTGACACACACCACCGACCGCCTGACCATCCACCGCCCCTTCCCCGACCGCCTGACCATCCACCGCCCCTTCCCCGACCCCGGCGCGCCTCCTCAGCCCTCCACCACATCGACGCAGCCCCAAAACCACCTTCGATCACTTTCCTCCTTCGCTCCAGACGCAGAGACCACTGTTGAGCCCTCTCCACTGCTCCAGGTAGTCACCGCGTCGCATCCCTCATGAGCATCCCCTCCTCCGATCGATTAGAAGTGAGTTTTTATATTTATTTTTATTTATTTATCTAAATAAAAATATGATCTTTATACATAAAATAACATCGATTTAAAAACATGATTTTTAATATGACATGACAATATAGAGTTGAGATTTTTAAATCGATAAAGTTGAGATTTTTAAACCGATAATGTTGAGATTTTTAAACCGATAAAGATGAGATTTTTAAATATAAGAAGATTTGATTTTTATGTTTAGAAAAGAATATGATTTTTATGTATAAGGTTATGAAATAAAAATATGATTTTTATTAATGTGGCGAATTAAAAATGTGATTTTTACGTATAAAGTTTTGATCTTTATATATATGTATAACATGAAAAGAAGTGATTTATATATATATATAATAGCCATATAAAAATATGATTTTTGTAGAAATGTTTTAGAATAAAAATATGATTTTTATTATAAAGTTAGTGGCATAAAAAAATTGGATTTTTATATATGAAGTAGCGGCATAAAAATATAATTTTTATATATGAAGTAGCATTGTAAAAATTCGATTTTTATACATATGAAGTAGTGATAAAAATTCGATTTTTATATATATGAAGCAGCGATAAAAATATGATTTTTATTATATATATAGCGAAGTAAAAATATGATTTTTAATATATAAACATCATATTAAAATTGTGATTTTTATTATGAACAGCGAGAAAAGAGTGCGTTGGAATTTCGAGCAAATCCAAACCATCGTCCGCAAAAAAAATGGAGGAGTGGATCCCAAATGTGAGAACATCTCACTTTAATTTATTTTCTAGTTAAAGTATATACTAGGATGCAGGCGGTGTTTAGCAGTACCCGACATCATCGTCCACAGACCATGGACGACTTGTTTGATTTTATTGTGTTGTGAAAATTGTTTGTGATGTGAAATGGACTGTATAAAATATTCACGTGTTGAAATAAAATATTTTATCGTTAAAAATATAATTTTTAATGTGTATATGAATAAAATAAATATTCATTTACAAATCGTTTTATGTACACACATTTGACCAATGTTGATTGGGATGATAAATTTTACACATCGCCCAACTGCACAAATAAAATCAGTGTTTGTTATTTGAAAACCCACACGGGTATTGGGATGATATTGGGCATACACTAATCCCAAGATTTAGTTGTATGTCAATCGATTGGTTGACAGACTGTTATAAGTGTTGATTATTTATATTTAACACTTATGTAGTTGTGTAATGCACTTTGGATAATGGTTGATTGTGTTTGATTATTGCTGTGTACAAGTGTTGTATGAAATCCATATAAATAACATTATATGGTAATTGACTGTGTCTGATTCCAGTTCAGAAAAAATGAATATTTTAAAATAACGAATATTTTAAAATAATATTTATTAAAAGATCAAAATCTGATTTTGATGTCCGATTTGGAATGGACACGAAAATATTTAAATATATAAAGCCGTGTTGACTAGATTAACGCCATTTTGACGCGAACGATATTCATATCGATTTTATTCATTTTTATAATGAATATCGAAAACGAAGTGACTTCAAAACCTAATGTTTTGAAAATATTATCATTTGTATATTAATGATATAGAATATTAAATTTTGATTTAAAATTGAATATGAAGTTGAAATCGTTTTGAAAACGAATTTAAAACGATTTATAAAATATGTTTTAAATGTAAATCGAAGAAATATATATAATATATATTTAATGCCCTAAATAAAACGCGCCGCGTCGCGGTAGTTCGCGAATTTCGACCATTGACTTCGAACGGACATTACGGGAGATCCGACCGTCGGATTCTCCTAAAATTGGAACTGTTGGGTTCGCATCGAAAAGTACTTTCCAACTAATATAAGAGATTTGAAATCTCATGGTTGGATTTGGAATTTTATCCAAATCAAATTTGGAAAAGGTCGGTGTAAGTGCAGTTCGATGACTGTTTATGGAAATCGATGGTTGGGCCTTGATAAAATTATTAAAAATATCAATAGTTTGTATAAAATCATAATAAATGATTTGGAAAGAATTAGGATGAAAAATTTCATGTTTGAAAAGATAAAAATATATTTTTATCGAAATGAAGTAGTTATGAACTAGAAGTAAAAATTCAATATTTTTAAATTAAAAAATTGGATTTTAAATGGTTTTAAAAATAACCAGAATTTCCAATATATGAATTGGAATGGATTCGAATTGAAATTATCTTCACAATATTTCGATATTGGACTCCTTAATTATACGGACATTGTGGAAGAATTTGGAATATATATATATATCGTTATTCCCAATACAATATTTGTTGGTTTCAGAATTTGATATTAAATATAAGCCGATATATATTCTATTCAGAGCCTTCTATTTATTATCAAATTGGTTTTTGGGTTTATCGTGAATGGTGTTTTAAACAACACTTGTTCTTTAACTCGATTAACAATGTAATGAGATTTTGGGTTTGTCGTGAATGGTATCTTTAATAATACTGTTGTTAAACCCAATGAAGTTAACAAAATTAGAAACTAACTGGAGATTAGCTAAGTTGAATGGTTTCCTGGGTATTGATTTAATGTTGGTTTCGGCCTTCGGGATTAATACTTAGGGAATTATTCTCTTACTGATTTACGATTAGAGACAGATGGGATGGGGTCTTCAGTAACACTGTTCTTAAACCCCGTGCGAAAAGAATAAATCTTTTAATTAAGATTCAAAGAAGAATTTTCAATTAATTAACATTTAATTGGAATTGAAAATTGAATGTGAATTGGGCTTATTGTGAACTGTGTTTTTAACGACATTCATACTTTAACCCAATTTACAGTAAAATGGGATTTGAAATTTATAAATCTTTTTATTAAGATTTAACGGGAATTTTCCAAAGTAAAGTTTTCCAATTTAATAAATTAAATTGGAATTGAATGGAATTCGATTGATAATAATCAAAGTGAACTTCTGTGAAGGAAGACTATTAATACAAATGGAATTTAAAAGGCTTTGCCGTTATTCCATTTATATTATTAGTAGGATACGGAAATTGATATCGATTATATATTGATTTGTTTTTCCGTGAAGATTCCATAATTAATGGAATGTGATTTGGGTTTATCGTGAACTGTGTTTTAAATGACATTAGTTCTTTAACCCGGTTAAAGGAAGGATTACATGTATGTCATTGTATTTCGAACTGTATGGTTTATCTCTGCTAAATATATATCTGTTTGGTGACGGAGAATTTATTCTCTTTCTTAACACCCTTCTCTGAGACGTACAAGCTTAGAGGTTATATATCGGCAGAAATCAATAGTAAGGTGTAGATTGTCGAAGCGACATGTTAGTGCTTCCAAAGTTAAATAATCATTAATATTGATTTTTGGGAAGATTAAAACTAAGTGGAGTTTTAATGAATCTTTAGTTAGATTGAAATGGGAATTGATAATTTAAATTATCAAATTTGGAAAATGATCGAGAATGGAGTATTGCCAGTTTTGCTCCTTGCGATAGTTAAATCTTTAATTAGATTTGAACGGGAAATGGTAATTAATTTTACCGATAACACCGTGGTGTTAGTTATGGAGTATTACTAGTTTTGCTGCATGGGATTAATAGGTTGGGATTAGGAAATAAAATAAATGATTACTTCGGTGTAGTTCGCTAATCCCGACTAGTTTGGAAAACTTTAATATGGTTTGATATCCAAAGGAAGATTAAAGAATAAATTTAAAAGAATTTATCTTTGATAAAATTAATGGGAACCTATTCCCTAATGATGTGAATATTTTGATAAAAGAATATTCTGGATTGGAATGAGGCGTATGTTGTGTTTTTATAGCACTTGTTTATTATATATGCGAGTTATTCAGAAAGGTCGGGTACCCATTCTGAATAACTGATTCGATGATAAGTCAACGATGAAGACGTTAGTTGAAGACCAGAGGTCTTCACATCGTTTGGATGATTATTGATGTCTTGATTTAGCTGTACACCCAAGACGAGGTAATAAGTGGTGATCATCCAGACGTGCTTGGAGATCAATGGATATGCGAGGGCCTATCTCCTATATTGGACATATGGAACGAAGAATAAGGTGCCTCCGGTTTCGTTCAGACCAAGAATGAACTTGTAAATGGATGTGTGTCTGACATTGGATGTTATTCTGTGTTTATTGATTTCTATTAAATATATATCTGTTTGGCGGCAGAGAATTTATTCTCTTGCTTAACGCCCTACTTTGAGACGTACAAGCTCAGAGGTTATATATCGATAGAATCAATCGCATGGCGTGAATTGCCAGTGTGGCATGCTGAGATGCAAATGATCAAGGCTTCTATTGAAAAGCAGAGTCTTGTGGTCGATGGTCAAAGCACGACTTTAATATAGCATAGCTTTGTGTATAGCATTAATTCGCGGGCCTCACACATCGGTATAAGTCAAAAAGGGATAAGGGACCCAAGAAGAACATGAGTTTCTTTCTATCTATAGGTGGTGTCAGTGTTTATAAGCCCTGACATTTATATTATTTTTACCAGTGTAGTTGTTGGAATGCGAGGCGTCTCGGATAAATCGGTCTCTACGGAGCCGATGGATAGGTCCTATAGGACCGGGAAACGTGTGATCAGGTATAATTAATCAGCTATGTATGGATCGGCCTTGGAGGATCCAAGGGATCGCTATGTGTGACCCTAAGGCACTTTCTAGAGTGTCTCAAAGCCGGCGAGGAGTACATCCCTTACCTAGACTCATGACAGAAATCCAATTTCCAATACGTGACATTTTAGTTTTATTTGTAGAGCCTAGTATGGCGACATGATAGATGGTACCCATGCCGCCTATGATTGATACATTTGTATTTGAACTTATTTTCATACACTTTACACTATAATAGTATCAAAATGATATGTTTTAAACGTACCAAGCATGTTTGGCTATTATAAGGTAAAACTCTATCTTCCAGATTGCGTTGCATTGTGTGATGGGGCATGTGTCTTATAATATCTTTATTTTTCCAAAAAGCATTGCGCTGTTTATTCTATGCACTGGTATTCTTAGGAGGAAACCCATTCCATGTTATATGGCGTGTTCCCCTGATTTACTCCATTTTAAAGTAAAGTTTTAAATAACTGTTTTAGTTCTCACACCAGTCACATGACTGACCTGGAGTTTATTATTTTAATCTAAACTTTGGGTGCCCCTGTTTTCCACATGGGCAACTAATAGTTTTGGTTTTGCAGATTTATATTCACAGGATCCTGGTTTACCGCTGGAATCATATTCGGATAGCTCTGTATCCGTGTTTCTCTTTTAGTTGTGTTTTGTATTATTTTCTACTGCATTGTAAATTGTAAATCTCCGATATTTATCAAATGTATATTACTTGTTCATACTCTGTATATTCTTGTACTCTGATGTAAATTATTGTAATAAGCAATGAAATGTTCTTCTGTTTGTACTCTGATTTGTCATGTTCTCATTACAATCCGGGCTTTCCTTTACGGGGAAGTTCGGGTCGTCACAGTGAGCGTCCTGGATAGTAGGTAGAACAAGTATGGAAGGAGGCTTAAGAAGTGTTTCCATAGCCAGGTAAGCGAAGGGAACTAATTCGACGTACATACTGGAACGAATTGACAGGAACATAAGGTGACACCGGCGAGATAGATGAGAGTATAGGGTCGTAGAAATGATGACCGCGGCGGGTGGAAGAAGAAGAAGCGTTTAGATCCGGGTCCAAATTGTTGAAGTAGTAGCGATTCTTCTTTTTCGACATGAGACACGGCATGGCAGAACCAGTAAAAGGTTGTAGACTAACCACAAAGACATCTACTTATTGGAAGAACATTCAATTGTTTGATTTTAGGAATTAGGGTTGAGCTAGAATGAGAAGGGGAAACTGATTATTACTGATCGTGGTAAATATCCTCTTAGGTACGACAGGTTGGCAAAGAGATATAATAAAGGCAGATAAATGGGCCTTAACTACTTTTATTACAACCGATGTATTGTTTGCCCCAATTAAACATCATTAGAGACATTCAACTCATTTTGCCTTTAATGTAAAGCTTCTATGGTAGTGCATACAATATACACTACAAAAAAGTATGCTTGTTGCAATTGTATGAAGTAATAATATTAATGTCGTGGAGGCCAGGTCAAAAGAAATATTTGTCGCTTTAAACTATTTGTCACTTCTCTAAGTGTTGACTGACAATGTTACACCACAAACGATGCCTAATATAGCCAAAATACATGTTACTAAAATTTTGGTTTTATGGATAACATTTGCAGCAGGATCACATATAGCCAATGGCTTGCAACAACAACACTTCATTGCATCACTAATGTAGTAACTATTCATGACACCATTCACAGTTGAGGGTGAGTGTTCAATCGGTTCGGAAAGTCCAAGCGGTTTTAAATCAAAAGATAATCAAATCCGAACCAAAATAGAATTAGTATTGGTTAGTTCAATAGGTAACCACTGAACTAAAAACATCAGTAAGAAAATTGATAATATATTATTATTCAAATGATGAACATTGTTAAAGGAAACCAAGAGAATTTATGTTTATGTAAATTATATTGAGTATTTCTTATAAGTTTATAAGAAAACTTAATTTATCATTAATAGATATCACTTGTTTTTATTACAAAATCAATTGCTAAGAACAATACATTACCATCAATTTGGATAATAGGATAAACGTTCGGTTAATTCAACTGAGCTGAAAATCAAAATAAAATTATTTCATAAACCAAATTTGTAACGACCCGGGGGATTCGCGACCTTGGTTATCGACATAAACACAATGTCAACTATCCAAGCATCGGAAATACCAGATAGTTAATAAAAAGAAGTTAGAGGGTGAGAATAGATAAGATAGAAAATTAGAATAGAAGAAGAAGAAGACAACTACAGCATCAGAGTAAACATGAATCTCACAGCGGAAGAATAAATATATTTCATAGCATAACTTTGAAATAAAACAGTATCTGTATACAATACCATTATCTGAGCACACAACACTTAAAATACAGCGGAAACAACAATAGCTATATAATCTTGAAGCCTCCTTCTCCAGCTCTTTATGTATATCTGAAAAATCCTGACTACTTGACTGCCCGTGAAACGACCCGAAATCCCCCTTATGGGAAATCACGGATTGAGTTGAGAACAAGCCACAACAGAACGCAGACAGAAGAATATTTCATTGTATATTACAACAATTCCATCCGAATACAAGAATATACAGAGTATGAATAAATATTACACATAAAATATCAGAGATTTAAATTACATTTAAATATATCGCAGCGGAAAATAATACAAAACACATCTAGAAGTAATACACGGATACAAAGCTTTCCGAGTATCGTTCCAGATGTAAATCAGGATCCTGTGAATATAAATATGAAAAAACAAAACTACTAGCTGCCCGTGTCAAAATAAGGGCACCCAAAGTTAAGGTTAAAACAATAAACTCTAGGTCAGTCATGTGACTGGTGTGAGAACTAAAACAGTTATCAATCATTATTTTCAAAGTTAGGTAAATCAAGGGACCACGCCATATAACACGGAACGGGTTTCCTCCCAAGAACACCAGTGCATAAAACAACAACGCAATGCTAAATATAGAAAAATGAAGCTATTATAAGACCCAAGTTCCATCACACAATGCAACGCAAGCCGGAGGATATGTTTTTACCTTATAATAGCCAGGAATGCTTGATACGTTTAAAACAAATCATTTGATACTATTATAAGTGCATAGTGTATAAAACAACTTCAAATCATAAGTATCAATCATAGACGGCATGGGTACCATATATCATGTCGCCATACTAGGCTCTACAATCAAAACCGCAAAGTCATGTATTTGGAAATTGGGTTTTCATCTGTGAACCGAGGCAGAAGATAGTCATCTACCGATTCGAGACAATCTAGCCCATGTCTCATGTCAGAGCTCGAGTGACCTTTGGAGCGACAGGGCCGGGCCAATGATGTGGATTAAACTTAAATCCTAAACACTGCGTTTCCCCACCCTTTGGGGCGTAAATGAGCCAACGAATGACTCAATCGGCTTCACATAGTCACCGATATATCTGAGGCACCTCGCAACAGCAGCAACCACATAAGTCAAACTCGTCAGGGCGTGCAAAACCACTGACGCCACTTCTAGCTAGAAGGAAATGCATGTCCTCCCTGAGGTCCTTCTCCCATTTTTGGTTCACAACTGGGGTGTGAGGCTCGCGGATCAACGCTACACAATGCTACGCCACATAGGCCGTGCTTTGAACAACCATAAGACTTTTCTTTTCAACAGAAGCCTTGATCAATTTGCCACTTAGGCATGCCACACAGGCAATTCACTCCATGCATTTGATATCCATCGATATATAACCCCTGAGCTCGTACATCTCAGAGAAGGGCGTTAAGCAAGAGAATAAATTCTCCGCCGCCAAACAGATATATATTTAATAGAAATCAATCACACAGACTAAAATCCAATGTCAGACACATAGTCCATTTACAAGTTCGTTCTGGGTTTGAACGAAACCGGAGGCACCTAGTACCCCGCATATCCATCGATCTCCAAGTACGTCTAGACGATCACCAACTGATTCCCTCCTCTTGGGTGTACGGCCCAATCAAGATCATCAGTAATTATCCAAACGACAAGAAGACCTCCGGTCTTCAACCATCGTCTTCATCTTCGACTAATCGTCGAATCAGTTATTCAGAATGGGATAAACCCGGTCTTTCCGAATAACTCGCGTATATAATTAATAAGTGTTACACAAACACAACATACGCCTCATTCCAATTCATCAGTCACTAACCGTAAACTAGTAAGAGAATAATTCCCCAAATATTAAACCCCAAGGCCGAAACCAACATCAGATCAATACCCAGGAAACCATTCATCTTAGCCAACCTACAGTTAGTTTCTAAATTTCACATTCTTAGGGAAAGGTTCCCATTAATTTTATCAAAGATAAATTCTTTTAAATTTATTCTTTAATCTTCCTCTGAATATCACTTCAAACTAGTCGGGATTAGCGAACCACATCGAAGTAATCATTTATTTTATTTCCCAATCCCAACCTATTCAACCCATGAAGTAAAACTGGTAATACTCCATATCTAACACCACGGTGTTATCGGTAAATTCAATTCCCATTTCATGTTCAAATCTAATTAAAGATTTAACTATCACCTGGAGCAAAACTGGTGATACTCCATTCTCGACCATTCCAATCTAATTAAAGATTCTTTAAAACCCCACTTAGTTTTAATCTTCACAGAAATAAATATCCTGTCATTAACTGGATTAAAGAACCAATGTCTTTTAAGACACGGTCCACGATAAACCCAAAATCACATTCTATTAATTATCGGGTTAAAGAACAAGTGTTATTTAAAACACCGTTCACGATAAACCCAAAAATCAATTCAAATTCAATTCCAATTAAATCCCATTTAATTGGTACACTTCATTAAATCTAAATAAAAAGATTTAATCTTTTTCTCAACTGGGTTTAAGAACAGTGTTAATGAGGACACCATTGACAACAAATCCAAATCACATTTGATATTATATACAAGACTCTGAATAGAAAATATATCGGCTTATATTCAATATCAAATTTTACGACCAACAAATATCGTATTGGAAATAACGATATAAATATATCTTTCAAATTCCCATAACAATATCTGTATCATCACGAAATCCAACATCAAAATATTCCAAAGACAATTTCGATTCAGATCCATTCCAATTCAATTATTGGAAGTTTTGGTTACTTTTGAAACCATTTCAAATCCACTTTATTTATTTTAAAAATAAATAGAATTATAATTCTAGTTCATAACTAATTTATTTCGATGAAAACCTATTTTTATCTTTTCAAATATGGAGTTTTTCATCCCTATTCTTCACAAATCATTTCTTATGATTTTACACAAATTATTACTATTTTTAATAATTTTATCAAGGCCCGTACAGTCAATTTCCATCAACGGCCATCGAACTACACTTACAATGACCTTTTCCAAATTTTATTTGGACATAATTCCAAATCCAACCGTTAGATTTCTAATTTCTAATATTCGTTAGAAAGCTCTTTTCGATACGAACCCAATGGTTCTGGTTTTAGGAGAATCCGACGGTCAAATCTACCGTAATATCCATTCGAAGTCAATGGTCGAAATTCGCGAACTGCCGCGGCGCGGCGCGTTCTATTCAGGCCATATATATATATATATATATATATATATATATATATTTCGTCGATTTCCTTTCAAAATATATTTTATAAATCGTTTTAAATTCGTTTTCGAAACGATTTCAAATTTCATATTTAATTTCTAATCAAAATTGAATATTCTAATATAAATTCATTTTAAATTCATTTCAAATCGATTTCAATTCAAATCCATTTCAATTCAAATCGGTTTCAATTCAAATTGATTTCAGTTCAATTTCAATACGTTTTAAATTCAATTCAAAACGATTTCAATTCTATTTCAATCTAATTCGAATTTCAATTCTTTTCAATTTAATTCGAATTTCAATTTATTTCAATTTAATTCGACTTTCAATTCATTTCAGTTTAATTCGAATTTTCAAATCTATTCAATTTAATTCGAATTTCAAATCTATTCAATTTAATTTGAATTTCACATCTATTCAATATTCATTGAAAAATGAATAAAACCGATATAAATATCGTTCATGTCAAAATGGGTTCAATCTAATCAACACGGCTTTTATTCAACACATGAAATTATTTTATTTCAACACAGGAAAATATTTTATTTCAACACATGAAATTATTTTCTTAATTGGAATGAGGCCCAATCAATTACCATAGATTTTATTTCTATGGATTTCCATACAACGCATGTATATATCAACAATGACAAATAATCAACCATCATCCAAAGTGCATTCTACACTGTATAAGCATCAAATATAAATATTTAACGCTCATAACAGTTTGTCAATCAATCGATCGACATATAACTAATTATTAGGATTAGTGTATGTCATATATCATCTCAATACCCATGTGGGGTTTCAAACAATCAAACACAAATTTTATTTGTGCAGTTGGGCGATGTGTAAAATTTATCATCCCAATCAATATCAGTTAAATGTGTGTATATAAATAAATCGTACGATTTGTTTATATTAATTTATTCACATTCATGTCAAAAATTATATTTTCAGCTATAAAATATTTTTTAACTATAAATATTTTATTTCATTTCACATCACATCACACAATCAAATGCACATCAAAATCAAACAAATAAGCATACAAGTTGTCCATGGTCTGTGGACGACGGGTGTCGGGTGCTACTAAACACCGTCTGCATCCTAGTATATATTTCAAGTAGAAATTAAAATAAAAGTGAGGAGTTCTCACCGACTAGCTAAACCAATACACCACGATTCTTCTTATGTAGAAATCTTCGTCGTTCTCGCCTTTCGTCAATTTCGTTGCCCGTAGCCACTACATATATAAAAATCACATTTTTATACGGCTACTATATAGATAAAAATTCTATTTTTATCCCGCTATTCTCTATATATAAATTATATTTTTATATATCTACTTCTAATATAGAGATCGATACCATCATCACTATAAAAATAACACCTTTATTTCAACATATATATAATAAAAATCATATTTTTATTTTGCTACCTATATAAAGATCAAATTTTTACTATCTATATAATATAAAAATCGTATTTTTATTATCTCTATAATATAAAAATTATATTTTTATTCTATTTTTAATTATTTCTTATTATAATTATTTTATAAATAATATACATACGATAAAATAGAATGTGATTTTATATCGTCTTTTCTATTTTCGAAATTGAAATCTTCCAATTGTTAAAATTCAAATCTTTCTATTTTTAAACTTTAAATCTTTATATAAGTAAAATCAGATTCTTATATATAAAAAAAACTAAACTAAAAATTGAAATTAAAATCAATGCATAAAAAAGCTCAATGTTTGCTGTTGTGGTGGCGTTAGCGGCGAGGATGAGCAGTTGTGGTCGGAGGGTGGTGCAGCCAGGTGGAGCGGTGGCTGCCTTAGGGTTTGCTGGCGGCTCGAGCATCGGTTTGGGGGTTTCGAGCTTGGGCTCGTGGGGTTCGAGCAGGGGCGGTTGAGGGGGGAGAAAGGGGAGGAGGGGCGGACGAGGTTGGTCGCGGTGGGGTGCTCCGGCGTGGGCGGATCGGTGGAGCGACGAGCGAGGTGTCGAGAGTTTTTTTCTCTTTTTAATTTTTTCCTTCGATCAAAACTGAACCGGGAGGGGGGGATGTTTGAGGAGAGAGGGTGGATAAAAGGGAGGGTTGACCCCTTTTTATTTATTTAATTTCAAAAAGCAACTTTTTATTTTGACCTCAAAATCAAGCCCACTGACTATCGTCCATAGCTAATTACCCCTATTTTGAACACAACGGGATATGTATCGTAAGCTAGTTCGGCCGTTTCAATCGGTTTTCGCCAAAATCAAAATATAACTCTATATATTGAATTTGAACGCATATTTCAATTTATCGGGGCCACATACTAACTAGAAGAATTCCCAAAAAATATTTTCTATCTTCGTATTGATGATACGGTCCTAACAAAACTAATTTCATCGAATTCTGAGACCGTTTGAAAAATGGCCATTTTCCAATCGATTAAAATCGACTAAAACTGGTCAAACGCGTTTTCCTTTGCCACGCTCACATATTGATTCAAAAAATTACGAATTTTAAAACCTAGCAATATCTTGACATCACAGATCCAACAAAAGTAGTTTCGTCGAAAACCGAGGTCGTTTGTAAAACGGCTATTTTTAAGGGCCTGAATTCCATAGTGACTATTCAGAATTTTCAAATGGACATATCTTTTAATTCCCGCTATGAAATTTTGATTTTCCGTATTCATTGAAAAGATATCCTTAATTAGATTCAAATATTTTTGGTTTCACAAAAATCCGATTTATTCTACACCCGGTACATTCATTTGAAATTTGAAATCGAATTTTCAAACTACCATGCCATTTTCAATTCCTTTTATATATATAAATAAATATTTATATTCTAACGACGACATATATAAATATATGCATTCTAATTATATCCAAAATAAATTTATCGTCATTATTATTTTAAATATTTCATTTTAAATAATCAAAATTCACTAAAATTGCCAAAATAAAAAATTTTAATTGGCTCAGATTTCCGGGTTATTACAATCTCCCCCACTTAAAACTTTTCGTCCCCGAAAAGGAACGAAGCCGAAAGTTGTTTAATTAATCAACTCAACTTCCAGTATTTTCACTACGACTTAAGTTCTTCAACTTTTCAGTTTCAAAGAACTTTTCAAATTCTTCAGAAATTTGGCTAACACCCTAAATTTTCGAAAAATTTCGCCATAACCTCCCCTGCACCGGGGACTTCGGGATATTTCATATAGCCTCCCATGGCCTTCTTCAATCCAAAAGATAAAGAAAAAGCCAATCGGCTCATAAAATAATCATCACCTAAACAAAACAGTAAATTATGGTAAACATGTACCTATTTGTCGGGAAACAATTTTATTCTTCTGCTCTAGCCTCCTTGCTATGACATGTTCAATGTAAGTACATATATTCGCATGCATTTCCAAACAATTTCCAATACAGTTCAATATTTG
The DNA here is from genome assembly GCA_030737875.1 of Allium sativum. Lineage (NCBI taxonomy): Eukaryota > Viridiplantae > Streptophyta > Magnoliopsida > Asparagales > Amaryllidaceae > Allium > Allium sativum. Next base: position 747,325,367 of record CM060920.1, on the reverse strand, counting down.
GTTCCATTTAACCTATGGTTAAAAATTATCAAACCAATAATCAAACAATACAACCATCAATCAATTAGTGAATTTAACGTTTCAAATTCATAATTTTTATATATAGTCAAAAATCACATTTTTGGTGCCAAATCACAACAATAGGCCTTATCTAATTTTGGTTCTCACACCAGTCTAATGGAAATATATAGATATCACACTTTCGAAGCTCGAACATAAATACTGATGATGAGATCTCAATCATCACCACCATCTTCGGGTGTCTAGAATGTGATTCTGTATCTGTCCAGTATATTAAAACTTCGAATACACGTTTGCAAGGCGTATATGAAAAATCTTTATATATTGGATTGCCCAAATTAATTTAAAATAAATATTCAAATACATATACAACGATTTAAATTTCAAAACAAAAATTGTTTTTCCTTTTAAAAATATAGTCTTCACACTCGTTCTAGGATACTACTGATCCCATCTCTAACGAGTCATTCTTATTGGATATTAGTAATCCAATCTCTGATGAATTCTTTCATATGGTTCTAACGTGTCTTGTTCTCTGAGCTTTGTATATAATCCAATCATCAGAGCGAGGTTTCTATCTCTAATAAGGATTCTTTCATAGGATACTACTAATCCAATCTCTGATGAGCCTTTCTATTCAGTTCTAACGAGTTGTGCCCCAAAGATTTGAGTTTAACCAAAGCTATGATACCAGCTGTAACGACATGTATTTCGCTCGGACCTAATCGATCGCTAAACCGAACAAGACCGTTCGAAACCCGCATACACTAACTCTGGGTATACAACACATCAAAACAAATAACAGAAGACTTCTATAAACATCATAATAGTGTTACATCAGAGTACAGAATATCAGAGTATATCGAAATATAATCAATACAACGGAAGATGATTTTACAATAAATGTAATACAATGCACAACGGAAATATAACTACATAGCGGAAGACTGTAAATGTTTGGACACACCTTAAAGCTTCAATCCAGAATCCTGCTCATACATCTGCAAAACAAAACTACTCGACTGCCCGTGCGGAAAATAGGGGCACCCGAGTTTGCAAGGGAAAAGCAAACTATAGGTCAGTCATGGGACTGGTGTGAGAAACTCTAAACAGTTTTAATCTTATATAAATCATATGGCATGTCACGGGACCACGCGCTAACGCGGAACGGGCTTACCCCCATGAATGCTAGTGTATAAACAACAATCAATATAGATATATGGATCTACTATGCATAAATCAACATGCAATATCCCAATCTACCCACTTAGATTAATCATGACACTTAGATTTTCCAAATCCAATTCAATTTACATAAATTATTCCTTTGGATTTTATTCCCGATTCCTTATTTCAAATCATTTGAAATACATATCTAACTTTCTATATCAAAGTAGATTTCACTTCGGGATCTCAAATCAAATCGTCTGGAAATATGAATTCCAAAACATAACAATGCATACAAACAAGTATGCAACCAAATATCGTGCTCCCCATCGACAAGGCAAAGGGTATGCACCTCGCAACTCGATATATAAATGTGCACCTACACCACATAGGAGCAGGCTACACCAACGATGCACCTACCCCACACAGAAGCAGGCTACACCGACCTCTCACCCATACTTTTAGTCTCAGGGTTACCCGAATCTTTAGCCATATACTAAATCATTTCATATCCCGAAGTAGGGAAAATCATTTCACAACATAATAATCACAAGTACTTTCAAAATATAGTACTTCACATCAGTAATTCACACATATGATCAGTCACTATTAATCACATAACCTTTGAGCTCGTACGTCTCAAAGAAGGGTGTTAAGCAAGAGAATAAATTCTCCGCCACCAAACAGATGCATCGTTAATAGCAACTAATCAAATATGTGATGAACTACAATGTAAAACCATAATACATTTCCAAATCATTTCGAAATCATCGGGTTTTAGCCCTCGAAATTCTTTCTGTTTTATAAAACATTTTTATAAAACATTCCCTATCCAAAATCGGGAATACATTCTTTTCACTTAAGAAAGATATCATTTCACAATCATTCATTAAATTTGAAATGAACACTACATCGCTAAACACCTTATCGTCAAATCGTGAAGTGTTTCACAAGGTGTTAACACACAGATATTTGTACCCAACCCAATGCTAAATGTAAAAGCATATTTTGCTCATAAACTGGTCGAGCACAATCCAAACAATCAATCAATCCAATTTGACATTAAATATAAGGTTTTGAATAGAGATAGTATCGACTTATATTCAACATCAAATCCTGAAACCAACAGATATCATATCGGGAATAACGGTATCGATATCTTCCAAATTCCCATCACAATATCTGTATAATCACGGAATCCACTATCGAAAATATCCAAAGATAATTTCAATTCAAATCCAATCCAATTTATTTATTTATAACCATTGGATTATTTTTCTAGTTAATAACTAGTTCGTTTCGATAAAAATATATTTTTATCTTTTCAAATATGGAATTTTTCATCCTAATTCTTCCCAAATCATTTCTTATGATTTTACACAAATTATTACTATTTTTAATAATTTAATCAAGGCCCGTACAGTCGATTTCCACCAACGGCCATCGAACTGTACTTACAGCGACCTTTTCCAAATTTTATTTGGACATAATTCCGAATCTAACTATTAGATTTCAATTTTCTCATATTCATTAGAGAGCTCTTTTCGATACGAACCCAACGGTTCCGGTTTCAGGAGAATCCGATGGTCGAATCTCCCGTAATGTCCGTTCGAAGTTAATGGTCGAAATTCGCGAACTGCCGCAGCGCGGCGCGTTCTATTCAGGCCATTATATTATATGTATAATATATATTTCGTCGATTTCATTTTTAAAACGTATTTTATAAATCATTTTTAAATTTGTTTTCAAAATGATTTCAACTTCATATTCAATTTCTAATCAAAATTGAATATTCCATATACATGACAATTTTATACAGTGTATATATATGTTAAAAATTATATTTTTAACAATCAAATCATTTTCACATTTCATATATATATATATATGTGTATATCGTTTTCATTTCATATATACATCGTTTTCACATTTCATATATATATCGTTTTCATTTCTCATATATATAATATTTTCACTTTTCGTATATATAATATTTTCACTATTCGTATATATAATATTTTCACTTTTCATATATATAATATATTCACTTTTCATATATGTATATATATAATATTTTCACTTTTCAATATATACGATATTTTAACTTTCAATATATCCGATATTTTCACTTCCAATATATCCGATATTTTCTCTTTCAATATATCCGATATTTTCTCTTTTCAATATATACGATATTTTCACTTTCAATATATACGATATTTTAACTTTCAATATATATACGATATTTTCACTTTCAATATATACGATATTTTAGCTTTCAATATATTTACGATATTTTCACTTTTAATATATACGATATTTTATCTTTCAATATATACGATATTTTAACCTTTCAATATATACGATATTTTCAATTTCAATATATACGATATTTTAACTTTCAATATATATATTTCATACACTTCGAATATATATAATTCATTTCACATCACGATCAATTTTCACACAGAAAACAACCAAACAAACAAGTCGTCCATCGTCTGTGGACGACGGGGAATAGTTCATATATGCAGTTATGAAATAAATAGCTGTACAGAAAATTATAGTGAGAGAATTCTCACTTTGATTCCACTCTGTCAGTCTTCCATAGATGATTTAGCACTATTTGGATTTAAATTTTCTTCAAATTTTAACTTGCTCCTTTTCTGATAGCAGGGTAGCGCTTTTCAATACGATTCCAACGGACTTGAAATTGCGCAGTTCTAACAATATATGAAGGAGTTATGGATTTTACAATATGGTATACATAGAATGGTAATTGACTATTAACTAATTATAAATTTATACCATTAAGTATTCCCTAATAACCCTTAAAACGCAAGCTCATCCTCTTCTTCCCACTCCAGAAGTTTTTCAAATCCGCACACCATAGCTATTGGGCCTCATTCCATCTCATTCTCTCCCTATCCACTAATTTAAAAATCAAACAAAAATACTCAAAATTCCTACAATCGAATTCTCCACAACATCATCCCCTAAACATGTCATTCGAACTCCTCCCTCAACCTGCGTGCAAAGCAGGTCTTCACACACCAAAAGGTATAGGTGTGACATTTTTAATTTTTGAAAATTCCCAAAAATCCATGCCCAACTCCAATCGACCTCACGATTTCAACTGCGAACTTGAATTTACAAATAGAAGCATCTATCTCCCATTATCTTCAGCCCTAGCTCGCGCAACGATACAGCCATCGAATTGCGACGGGTTCGAACTTGGAGAAATGCAAACCAAAATGAAGAGCACCTTTTGTAGATCATAGATATATAAGTTTGATGATTTAAGGAATTTGATTTGAATTGTTTTAATTTTTTGGAAGCCACGATTTTGTAAAATGGAGTAAGAAGATTGGCGGCTGAGAATTGAAGTTGACCGGAAATGAAAATGAGGGTTAGGAGGAGAGATAGGGGTATATATACTTATTTTTATATAATATTTTATTTTCTAATTTCACTTCGTAATGGAATTTTACGTACGAACTCCACACGAAGCGCAACGACTATCGCCTCTAGCTAAATACCCACATTCCGAACAAAATGGGATATGTTTCGTAAGCCCATTCAACTGTTTCAGTTAGTTATTCCCCAAATAAAAAAATAAATCATTATATTGAATTTTATACGTACATTTCAATTTACCGGGGCCACATACGGACTCTAAAAATTCCATAAAAATTATTTCTAGCTTCATATTGACGATGTGGTCCTAACAAAACTAATTTCGTCGAATTCTGAGATCGTTTGAAAAATGGCCATTTTCTAGTCGATCGAATTTGACTAAAACTGTTAAAACACGTTTAACTTCGCCACACTCACATATTGATTCAGAAAATTACGAATTTTGGAATCTAGCCATAATTTGACATCACGGATCCAACAAAAGTGGTTTCGTCGAAATCCGAGGTCCTTTGCAAAACGACTATATTCAAGGCCTTTATATATATATATATATAAAAATATATATAAATTCCACAGCGATTTTTCCGAATTTTAAACTGGGTATATCTTTCAACTTCTAAAGCGAAATCTTAGTTTCTTACATCAGTTAGAAAGATATGATTAAATAGATTCGTATATTTCTGGTTTCATCCAATTTCGACTTAAAACGAATTCTGTATATTCATTTGAAATTTGAAATCGAAATTTCAAACTACCGTGCCATTCTAGGCTCGTTATATAATTAAATTAAATTTATTCGTTTTAACTTCATCGAAAATAAATTTTCCGTCGTTACTATTTAAAATAATTCATTTTAAATAACCAAAATTCGTTAAAATAGCCAAAACAAAAATTTTTAATTGGCCCAGAATTTTCGGGTTGTTACAGCCCGTACAAAATTGGGCACCCAAGAGTTTAGGAGAAACAAAACAAAATAAACTCTGGGTCAATCATGTGACTGGTGTGAGTAAACTCCAACCATTTATTTAACTTTTATAATCCTTTTAAAAGAAAGAATAATCATAAGACTAATCCACACATAAACACGGATGGTTTTCACCTTACGATAACCCAAAACGTTATTTTTATCATATCTCTTCTGATATTAAAATAATGTATAAATCAAATAGATAGCAATCTAGTAGAACGCTTTCATCTCACGTCCTACATATATAATATACAATCAAAAACCGCGGGCTCTTATTGGGTAATGGATTTCCGACTCTGACAGGGTATCGAACCACCTTCCGATCAGTGTACTCTAGAAGCGATGCACTGGAGTTCAATAAGAACATCTTGCAACTCAGCCACACATAACCGGCCATTCATTTCGCTTGAATGTTCCGAATATATTGTCACCTTACGGTTGATATACCAACATAACCGTTCCCGGGAGATACAGAATTGAAAGAAGTAACAAATATGAATATTCTCTAGATGGTGACAATATACCCTAAATGGGTGCGACCCACTTAGCCATGATGCCTGCCTGATTTCTGCCATTTCCTAGTTGATAAGGCTTAAGGTCATAACGTATCTTTTAACAGATTACCCCTTTATTTACTTTGAATGCCACATTGTCATACCCGTCAAATCACAAATTGATTTTCCCAAAAATACCATGGGTATAAGCTAAGAGAAACGAATTCCTCCACCAGTAACATAAATACGTTTAAAACGATCAACTTACGCGATCTACCAAATATACTCTGTCAGACATTCGTCCATTCAAGTTGTCCTGGGACTGGACAACCCGAAGGCACTATTCTGTAAATCCATCTTAGGCAATTTCTACCTAGGATATACTGAACAACCCTTGCATAACTCCATCTTCAATTATCTTCATCATATTTGATTCGCAACCCTAATGCCATAAGGAGTGGTTTTCAGATAATATATCTGATCCCGGTCTCTCCGTATTGACAACGGAAATTGTCAAAATCTTTGATAGTCGGTGATTAAACTATCAAATGAAAACATGTGTACAAACAACGGTCGTATTTCCAAATGGAAATTTTATCGATCAATCATCATTTCATTTCCCATTTATCGTTCCCATATATTCATAAATTCCTTATTTTCTAAAATTAGAAAATATACGTTATTTACTTTGGAAAGCGTTTCCATTTCTGATTCACGCATCAATATCTTCCCACCTCTATCAGTCGCTAACTGTAAACTAGTAAGACAACAACTTCCCAAGCATAAACCCCGAAGGCCTAAACCAACATCAGATTGCTACCCAGAAAGCCATTCAATTCCACTAATTTCCATTCAGTTTCTAATTTCAGTAATTCCATTTAAATTCCTAATTCAAACCCCAAATTCCTTTATAATATTTTATTTGCAAAATATTTACTTTAATCTATTTTTTCACAAATAATGTGAATAATACTTCTTTATATAATCAAAACAGTTTGATTTCGTATTTAAAAATAATATCTCGAACCCAAATTCTATTTTTATTTTTATTTGTAAAATTATTCATACAAATCACCTTTTTATTTCTAACACTTAAAACTCATTTCTAATTCCCTTTATATAATTCTATTTATTCTATATAAATCCTTTTATATAATTCTATTTATTTTATATAAATCCTTTTGTATAATTATATTCATTTTATATAAATCCTTTTATATAGTTATATTCATTTTATATAAATCCTTTTATATAATTCTATTCATTTTATATAAATCCTTTTATATAATTCTATTCATTTTATATATATAATTCTATTCATTTTATATAAATATTTTTATATAATTCTATTCATTTTATATAAATATTTCATTTTCAGTATTCACTTTGAAAAATTCCTTTTTACATTCCAGTATTTCATATGGTATTTAAAATACCAAATAACATGACCAGTGTCATCATAATCAATCACAGATTATATATCATAATATACGAAAACAAACAGTATTATAAATATTGAGGAATCCAGTTGGATCCCTCCAACCTGTTTCCCTACATCCACAGATGTTAAACAATATAAATAACATTGATTTCATTTTAATATGAAATATTCTGATAAACAGAATCAATATTTGATTAACGATTTATATATATATATATATATATCGTTATCTATAATTTCAACCAATACATCAGCAATTCAACCAAACAATCAACACACAGTAATCAATCATCATTTATCAATACTAGATTATATTTAAAAAATATAAACTATATAGAGTTAGTGAGATTTACTCACATTTGACGGTCATCGTTAAATAACGATAACTATCGGTTGATTCAAACTGACAATTTATTTCGCTATAAATTGTAACGAGCTCCAATTCATTCCCAAACAGTACCATTGTGTAGCCACCGTCCATACGATCCTAACGGACCTTGTTTCGCTGAATTTGGTCAATGTATGATCAAGATATTAATTTAACAAGTTATACAACTATTTAAATAAAATAAAAGTTTAGAATTTAATTTATTATCGGGCTCACCATTTAAACTAAGGCCCATCACCATTTTCTAACTACCAAGACCCGGTCACACTAATCTTCCCATTACCATTAATTACACTCCCCATCCCTAAATAAACCCATTTAAATATTTAATATATTTAAAAAACAATTAAATTTAATATTAATAAATTAATATTATCATATATATTCACATAGAATACAATACATCTCCAAAATATTCCTGTCTGAATTTATAACTTGATATTTCAAATCCAGATTAAATCAGTATTCAATTTATATTAAAAATCTATTTATAATAATAAACAAATCGTTATAAATAATAAAGGAATTCCATAGCGACTTTCCGAAAATCTGATTTGATCATAAATCAAAATCTACATGATGAAATCTCAATTTTTCTCTTCCATTAGAAAAATATACTTTACCAGCTCCGAACGTTTCTTATTTCACAGTCCGATTTAAAATGGATTCTGTATATTCGTTTATAGTTCGAATCGCCAAATTACGAACTGCCGCGCCATTTCGACCCCAATTATAATATAAATTATACGTTCAACTGACATTTATAAATAAATTTGTTAATATAATTCAATTGTGAACTGAATTATATATTATAAATGATCCAATTCAAACAATATTGTGAATTCCACTATTTCCGACTATTTCGGAAATCAAATATATTATTTATATTAATTAAATATTCAATATTATTTAATTTTGGTTATTTTAAATTACCAAACCATTATTTTAAATAATTAAATAAATTATTTATTATCCGTCAAAAATACGGGTCATTACGAAATTCAAACTAATATAATTTCTCAATCAAGGTGAACTGATCAAAATTAATTTGTTTGGTTAGTTAATTCTGTTTTAACAGAATGTTGATCAGCCTAACTTTCATCGTAAATGGTAAAATAATAAGCCATGTAAATTTCCATCATAAACAAATACTATCATTTAATCACACAAATGCTGCCAAGAGGATTTGTGTTAACAACTTATCCAAGCAACCATATTAGAAACCTTATGAATATGCTACAATACACATGCAACTCTGTGGGTTTTATTATTACAACAATTTACATCAGAGTACAAGAATATATTAGAGTTCAGATAAATAATATACAACAGAAAAATAAATATCAGATATTTATAAATTACAAAGCAGCGGAAATAAGATGTAGAAATACAATGCATAATGGGAATACATCAACTAACACAACTGAAAGAAATACACAGAGAATTGACAAATGAGTTGAATTATTGAGGGATAAAAAGCAGCGATTATTTTCAAAAGTAGTCAACATTGTACAAGTTTAATAGATTTAAATATTGTAGTTATGTTCAAAAAAGTAAAGACTTCATATTTTACTCCAGTTTTTCGTTCACTTTGTAATCGGTTAATACGTTTAAAATTTGTAATTATGTTCAAATAAGTAAAGAATTTAGAGTGTACTCCAATTTCTCATTCATCCCACATCTATTCAAGAAAAGATTATTTTATCAATAACTTTTCCAAAAAAAAATATATTGGTATATGTACACTTTACGTTTTTTATGAGAAGATTTATATGTACAAATTCTGCATGTATTTATGTTTGGTTATTAATTCATTATGATTGTAAAATTTAAATGTCCTAGTTTTCGGGATACATATATATCAAACTGGAACACCAACTCATGCAAAAGCTTTTGGAAGTTTTTACCAAATGAATGACCTGACTTGCATTCATATCATTAACATGAACATTATTCTATTACAAAATATACTGAAAATTGATATTTTACCAAAAGGAAATATATTACATAAATGCCTTATTCCATTTTATATATTATCCATCTTCCGAAAATGATTGAAAGCTAATATTTTTAATTTGTTAAAAAATACAAAAACTAGGATACAATGAACTAGAATTTTGAAGAACTAAGATGATAAAAAACACATTGCCTAAGTTTTCTACAATTGCTATTAAAAAGAATAAAAGCGAGAGAAGTGCACTAAATGAACATGGAAGGAATTATATATCTTGCTGAAAATACGTTATGAAATAGTAACTTCTTATTACTTTGTCTATACATGTGTCATATAAGTCATATAAGACGCTATTGGAAAGTAATGGAAAAGGGCAATGTTTCCAATTATCCAAATAGGTTTGATTTGTAATTTCATGGTTAGTAATTTACATTAGCTTTGACTACATCCACTTCCTTGAAAGAAGATTCTAATATAATGATGATAAGTAGAAGTATACTTTAGATAAAATAGCAGGGTAGAACTCACTTGTCATATTGTATGTTATATACAACGTAAACTTGTATATAAAGTATCAAACTTCAGAGAAAAAAGACTAATTTGGAATTCATTTTATCTACAAGTTTAAAACACTTTAGTAAGTTTTCAAGTTCAAAATATGCATTACAATAGTTTTGGTATATTTAAATTAATGCTGAAGAATAGGGATGTAGATTTTTTTAGTACTATCAGACATCTAGTTCGATTCGAGGTAATAAGACGTTCGATCCATATTCACATGATTTTTATTTAAGACCCAAATTAGAATAGAAAAAATATGTGGAAAAATATCAACATTGTTCATCCATTGTCCGGCTCCTACAAACAATGTTTGAAATTAAAGTTCGTCGGGGTTTGTTCGAATCTCTTATACGATGGAGTTAGAACATAACTCTGACTGTTCCGGTCTGATCAACTTACATTCCTACTCTAGAGGTCTATATTTATTTTTACTCATATCTTCGTCGCTCCTTCATCCCCTCCATCGTGTCCTTCATACTTCCATTCCCACTATCATCCATCACTCTTTTTTTGAAGTTAATTTTTGAAAATTCAAAACACAGAATACAATATAAACCAAACACCACCCTAGGTTTTCTACAAAAAAAAAAAAACTAAATAACTTGCATTCATGTGAAACGAACAGAACAAAGGAACTTTACATCAGAATAGGACCTTTAATTTGGGTTTCATCCCAATAAAGAGTTGAATCAACTACTATTATGCAAAATGAACAGAAAGAAGGTTTTTTTTACTTTAAAACGGGACTTTTGAGGACTGACAGAACTAGCAATAGGGGAATGAAGTAACACCGCATGACGGACGATGCCAAGAAATTACGAAGAGCAACCAACGTTGGAAAATGATCACAGAGAAGCAATGGAGATCATACCACCTAGGAAAAAGTTTTTGAAAATCTATTCTAACTTAGGGAAAAAGGAAGGAAAACACGAGATGCATGGCTAGAGGAAAAAGAATCAAGAGGAAGAACCGAAATTGGTTGAATTCTGAACCACTTTGATAGGGTAATAATAAGAGTTAGGGTAAAACGAAGAAGAAATAAAGAATGGTTTCCAAAAAATACAGAATGGAGTAGATGAGATGTTTTGATTTATGAATAAAGTGAGAGCAAAGGAAAAATGTAGCATTTGGTACTTATTTTTTATAGCTGAGTATTCATATCTAAGGATTGGTGTGTAATAGGTTATCAGTTTATGTTGAAACTATCAATGAAAGCGACCTTTTCATGTTTTTTTTAAGTAATATGTTGTGTCATGCTCAAACTATGGTCAATTTAATGTTAATTAACAGGAACCTTCTTTGAGATATGGAGACAAATTCACAACTATATGTATGAGCAAAGCAATCAATGACACTCCAATTATCATGCTGAAATTGTCAGTCAATATGGTAGGGCATGTGTAAAAAAGTTAAAATGGTTTGTTGGGTACATACAATTGAATGACTAGTAGCTTCCATTACTTTGAAACATCCGCAAAAAATTGTAGTTTTATCCAAGTAAAGGACGAACTAAGATGCTTCGGCTGCTATAATGAAGAATTAAATAACCTCACATTATTAACTACAAAGTTTCTCTTTGTGTGTAACTTAATGGTTAATCTAAAAAATTTAGAATAATTTGTCATTTGATGAAAAATATAATAAGTATATGAAATGATAATAAATTAATACTATAAAACAATTTAAAATTATAATAACATATAATTTAATTTTTTTAAAATATTGTTGAATATGATCTAATTAGCTTTCGAAACTACAACTATTAAGTCCGAAATATGTGTATTCAGCCGTGAACGACAATGAATGTGCCTTAATTGAAGTTCGGAGATATTTTGCATGTACATTGTTAGGTTATTTGCTGTAATATTAAATCCCTTATAAATATATCTTTTAACTAGAAACCTACTTGACATTACCCTCTCTAATTCACCTCTTCCTTCGTTTGACATCTCCAAGGAGCCAAGGAATGGCCTCGCTTTTTTAACTAAAATAAAATCAAACAAAAATCCAATAAATTAACAACTGGTGCCTTTAAGCTTCTATCGGGATGATCTATATTTGGGAAGATGCTCGGCAGTTTTGGCTTCTTTCTAGTAATTTGGATAGTAATGTCGTGTATGCATATATCCTAGGGTTCGGTTTTCCTCGAATTCTTGGTGGACGATGTTTGAATCGAAGCTTGGGTTTGAAATCAGCATATGGATTAGCATCCTGCTTTTGATTTTCTATAGGCTAGTGGTGCGAGCCAGCGATGAAACCAGATTTTTTGTTTGCGTTGGGCGAAACTATGCAAGTGAATTAATGGAAAAATGTAAAGTTTTAGGGTATTACTAAAGCGCGACAGTTTGTACCGCAGGCTACCATGCGTTTGTCAATTATTTACCGACGAACCCGATATTTCAATCTTCGGTGGTAAAAATCAGCTGTAGACATCGAATGATGACCTGCGGTTGACCACCATATGGTAGCCTCAAACTCAATAGTTTAGAAAGTTAACAAGTAACTTTAATTCAAATCAACAACCTAATTATACCATTATTAAACCAATAACAACTAGTTTATATTTTAATTAACAAGTAGTGGCAAGGATAAAGATTAATTTTGAAAATAGATTATTAGTTCACTGTTAACAAATCAAAACATTACATATTAACAAATATGTATGGATTATTTTATCGGCAAATATGGCACTAATAGTAAAGCTAAAATCAAGTACTAGCTTGCTACTTTTAAACAATACAAAAAAATAGATAATAAGTGGTAAAATGTTATGTAGCATACTGAATTAAACAAATAAGTAGCTCAGGTATAATTTTTTTTATTTTCTTGGTTGGGGCAGCTGCCCACCCCACCTTGTGGCTGGATAAGTCACTGGTGCGAACATCATTTTGGTGAGTGTTTGAGGTTTAGAGAAGTGGTGCATGCGTGTTGCTCATGGCAGTGAGGAATGAATGGAGATTTAAATGTGGAGTGGAATGATAGTTGTCGATGGTGGGTTTTATTGATGATTGGTGGAGTCGTAGGCTTCAGAAGATTCGACCATAGTGGAGGAGCTCAGTTTGTTTTCTATAGGCTAGTTGTGGTTCGAATTTAAAGACCAAACCCAACTTCGGTTCAACCGTGGTTAACCTTCGACCTTGAGGCATCGTGGCTTTGAAAATGAAATAACATTATGCGTGCACAGACCCGTGGTTTAACCACAAAAACCTCTAGTCTGACCTCTTTGTACCTCACGGTTCTTCAAATTTGCGAAAAAATTGTTACTTTGCTCTTTATTTTTTACTATAATAAATTTAACAAATAATTTCACAACAATTGTCATTAAATTTTGGATGATGTAACTCATTATTATGTACATTTTACGAACTATATTGAACTAATCCTCTTTCACTATAAAAAATTAGTAAATTTACAACTTTGCTATAAAAATTGTTGAATAATCATTTCAATTAGGTAGTTTGGACACAATTGTTTGTTATAATTGGTTAAATTTTATCTATATTTAAATTAATTTTATGTTTAAATCAAAATAATATAAATAAGCTATCAATGCGGTTCTCACGATCCGACCGGTTGAACCACGAATACCTTTGATCTTGCACTACCACAGTTTGACGTACAATTCGATCTTCACAAATATGGTTCGAATGGAGGGAGAGAGAAGAGGATTAAAATGATAATTAACTTAGTAAATTTATTTAAGGTTTAATTGTTTAGTTTTATTTGATCGGATCATTAACTTCTAAACAGAATTTGAAACACATACGAGGCCGAATTGGAGCCTGGCTTGTTGCGTTTAAATCGTATTGTCGAGCTCTACATTGTGGGATTACATTCGTAGCATTTGACGATTTAGAATTCTCCACTTCAATCAAAGGTGAGATTATTCACTGACGATTAATTTCTCCTTTGCAGGATTATCGATATCATATGAATTGTTAAAATAATTTGCATGGATCATTATTCGATATTTACACAATGTTAGTTGATTTCTGGATGAATTAAAATTGATTGATTAATGTTTGGATTATGGTTATTATGATTATTTGTTTATTTGAATTTTTTCATTTATTTTGTATCAACCATGTAATCACACTATAAGTTTCCGTAGATTTAGGGAAATCGCTACGAACTAAAAGAATACATACTCGAATGATTGTATAGATGTAGGAATTATAACTGAATTTATTGGGATACAGGTTGAATGATATATACCTAGAAATTTAAGTAAACAAGAAGAAATGATATATACCTGTTTTACTTGACCATAGGGTAGAAAATTATATACGGACATCGTTGGTCAATAAAATTATTTTTTGAAATTTATAAGTATGTCTTGATTCAATAAAATGATTATGAAAGTTAATTGGAATATTTTAAGTTCAAATTTATATTTGAAAATTCAAATTTGAAATTGTGAATTTAAGTTAATTGATTTAAACTAAATTTGATATTTTATGTATGTTTTAAAGGATTTAAGTTAAAATTTTATTTTTAAAGATTTTATGATCTAATTTTAAGGTTCAGACTTATGGTTTTATTTTAAAAGATTTAAATTAAAATAAACCAAATCTATTATAATAATTTAATTTAAAAAGTTATTATTTAATATAAAAGGATTTATTTTAAGATTTCATTTAATATAATATAGAGATTTACTTTGGATATAATAACTTTAATAAATTTAATTCAAAGACAATATTTATTTTGAAATTAATTTTCTTAACTTTTTATTTTTGGTAAGGCCAACCGGTTTTTAAAGTTATCAGTAACATTTTTCTCATTACAACAAATAGCAAAGTAAAAATTTATACAAGAGGCAGTTGCCTACTCCTGCAGATCAAAGCCCTAAATAAGAGCTATTAAAACACCATGCAGGTTAAATAGAATACAAATTCCATATAAAAGTTAAAGAGGCAGCAAATTACACACTTATGCACATGTAAGTAACCATTGCATTCAAAACTCACTCAACACAATAACAAGGTAAATGGATGATATACGTTGAATCCTTGGGTTTCCGGAATTGTGTAATGTAAAAAGAAGCGCTTTGAATTTGTAACATCTCAGAATTTTTACTAAGTTTGATTTGGATTTTTATTTATATAATTTTTTGATTTTCTAAATATAAATTAATATTTTAAGGTTGAATATGATTTTTAACTGTGAATAAGTATTTTGTTCATTAAATATGATTTTTTATGTATAAGAAACTGATTTTTAAAAGTCATATCTAATTTATAAGATTTATATAATATTTTCTAATTTTGATAATATTGATTTGTAAAATATAAATTTGGTAAAGGATAATTTATTTTTAAAAGAATTACACAAGAATGATTTTACTTTTCTTTAATAATGTCTATAAAATACATTAAATATTTATTTTAAATTAATTAGTATAAATTTTGGCAAGGTATTTACAAATATTTTGAAATAATTAGTGAATTAAAAATATTATTTATTTAAATATGATAACTTATAATTTTGATAGTTAAGATCCATAAATGTTCATTTATAAGTATGACAAAGTTCGGTTAAATTTATAAGTGTTACAACTATGTTGCTAATTTAAATAAATTAAATAAGGTTTTAAGATAATTATGAGAGTGATGTGTCCATGTAGTTGTCTTCATGCATGTTGCTAGCACCATGATATGATCCATGTGTCCCTCTTATGTGTTTGAATGCATGTTATTAGCTTCATGAAATGTACCAAGTGTCCCGTTGATTAAATGACCAAAATACCCTTGAACCATCCCTATATAAAGAGGACCATAGCTCCATTTTCCCCTCACATTTGAGCCCTTATTCTCTTCAGATGAATTCCTCACGTCATTCTCTTTAGTTCTTTGTTTTAAACTTTCAGTACATGAAAAATCACATTTTCGTCCATTCAAAAATCTTCATCTTTCAGTTTTAGCTGAGATAATATACGCGGAAGATGTTCGGATCATCATTTGTGATTTTTAGAAATTGACGGATTGGAATTTCGTTAATAAACAAGAGAGAAATCACAGATTTACAGAAAATGTAAAGATTGGGTTCAAAACTTTCGAAAAATAAAATCTCTCAATCCTCTTCGAATTGATCCATTCCGTCAGCACCGTTGCGATCAGCGAGGAATATAGTATTTTAGATCCGAAAACAAGGCAAATCCATGTCGATAGTTGTGAGCGTCGGAAATTAGGTTTGGACATTGATAGAGAATGGAGTGACGAGAGACGAATCCGAGCATGGAGCAATGACGAGCGAAGAAAGGGCTTTGATTTGGAGTAGTTTAGTGGAAATCAGGGAGAAAAAGTGTCGATACTTATATATGAGCTCGCACGTTTTTTTTTTCTATAGCCGACATGGACGGTTCGCATTTTGATGGAGGGGGCCGTGGATATGGTGGTGCGGTGCACTTGAAATAGGAGATGAAGAGAAAGTTGTGAGCTGTCTCGGATTGAAGAACGATGGGAGTTTTGGTGTGTGCACATGCACCAGATGCACGCGTGGAGTTGGGTTCCTGTACATAGAAATGGGAGGAGGAAGAAGAAGAAAGGAAGGGCGTGGGTCGGTTCATAAAGCAAAGAGTTTGGGCTTTGGGCCAAAGTTAGTAGAAATTAACCGGTTGCTGATAAGAATGGACTAAGAGCAGAACGAGTAGAGGTGGCAGTATTCGTTGATCTATTCGCTCTGGTAATGACGATTTTGAAGCTCGACTGGTGAGAACTTCTAATTTAAATTGTTTGTTTAAATTAGTTAATTATTAGCTGAGATAATTATAAATTTGTTGATGATGATTATGTGATGGATGTTGTTATATGAATGGATGTGCATGTAGTTAGATAACACACTAAACACTGGAAGCGTTATCGACAGTAACGCTTGTGCACAACTGAACTGTTCGTTGTTGATGGTAACGATAATTCATTATCATCTGATGTATGTGGTTGATTTATTCTATTTGTATGATGCACACACAATACCATGGTTATGGGATTATACAGGTGATCAATTTTATTCTCCTTTCATATAAATGAAGTTTGATTTTCTAATAATAAATATTATCATGTTCAGTTTATTTCAAATAAGATTTTTAAAATTTGAATATGGTTTTATATGTTTTGAAATATAATATGATAATATATAGACACCAGAACGTTCTAGGATGACAGAGAGGATAGTGTCTAGGCTTGGGTTTGGAAATTCAGTTTCCTGCTCTCCCTGGCTATCCCTAACAGGTCCGACAAATGAGATGGTAAATTTGAAATATAAGTGGGATTATTTCAAATGATTTAGAGATATAAATCAAATTTGAAAAGGATTCGAATAATTTATATATGGTTTTAAATTGGCTTGACTTGAAATAAGGCACATTCGATTTCAAATAATAATAGTATTTGAATAAAAAGGAAATTTTCGATTTCCAACATTTTAAAACAAATTTGAAATATGTGCCGTTGGCGGTCATATTGAAAAAGCGTATAAAACAAGTTCATTAAATTGAAGAAATTTATGATAATTCCTATTTATAAATTTTAAAGGCGATTAGAATTGGAATATTTGAATTTTAAATAAATTTTTAAATCTATTGGATTTAAATGGCTATATTTTAAAATAGCAGTACCTTGGGTCAAAATTCCAAATGTTATTATTGGTTTTTGAAATTCATAAGTGTGAACTATTATTCGATTGTAAGAATGATTTCGAAGATTATTAAAGTATTGAAAGGATTTATATGGAATTGAAATGGGTTTTCCAATTCTAAAATTTGGATATGGTTGGAGATAAAATCTTTGGATGTTCGATATTAACTCGGTAAATGAAAACTCTTATTATCTGAGGAATTTAAAAGGTAATTCATCGTTATTCTGCTTATAATATGAGTTGGATACGGTAATTAATATCGAAGATAAGTTGATGGTATTTCTATCCAGATCTAATGTCGAAGAATTGAATAAATCTTTAAATTAAGATATGGGTTTTCCACCTGATTGAAATGAGTTAGATAGAAATAATCTTCGATATTTGGTATAAAATTTCATGGTGTAAATGAATACTATCTGGGGAATTTGGAAGATATTATTATATCGTTATTTCACTTATAGTATTCGTTGATTATGAGAATTTATATCGAATATAAGTGGATAAAATTTCTGTGTAATTTATGACTCAATATCGATTGATTTGGGTTTTGTCATGAATCGTATCTTCAACAATAATCATTCTTGAAACCCGATGTAATTGAATGGTGGAAATTCATATCGTAATTGGGGATCTAATCAAATCTTTGATTCGAGGGAATTTGTAATGACCCGCATTGGCAGAGGTATTATGATTACTTTAATTTATTTTATTATATAAATGGTGGGTTAGTGAATTTAATGGTCGTGGAATTAAATAATGATGAATATTTAATTAAAATAATAAATTAAATATAATATTTAATTTTGAAATAATCAGAATTGGCTGGAATAACGATATGGTGTGAACCGGATCATCTGTGATATTTAATTCAGCTTGGAATTGAATTTGAATAACGAATATATTCAATCGTCGACAGTTGAATGTATAGTTTATAATATAATTATAAACGAGCTTGAAATGGCGCTGCAGTTCGTAAATTGGCGATTCGAACTTCAACTGAATATACAGAATTCGTTTTAAGCCGGATTTCTGTGAAACAAGAAACGTGTGGAGCTGGTGGAGTATATCTTTCTAGTGGAAGAGAAAAATCGGGATTTCGTCGTGTAGATTTTGAGATATGTCCAAATCAAATTTCAGAAAAGTCGTTATAGAATCGTTTATCGACCGTAACGGTTTATTCGATATACCTAGAGATCGGGTTTGAATTTAGACAAGGTTCTTTAGAGACGTAGTGATAATTTAATTTTTAGAATTTTATTGAAATTTTTAATTAATTAAATATGCAACTTTTTATTTGGAGTATTTCGCACCCTTAATCAGTGATTTTGGGGTTTCACAATATGAGTTAACCTACCGGTATTATTATATTTTTGGGGTCCTGGCACATTGCTCGTTACGATGACATATTTATTTTTGTCTGTAATGGCTTGTACGCAAACAGAGTTTTACGAACAACAGGGTACCGTTTAAACTCTAATTTTATATATAAAAGTTTAAAGGTAATATATAAGTCCACGTTTCTTCTTCTTCACAGCTATCACGAGGTGAGTTCTCAGCCACAAGAAAATCATATCAAAGGAAAATCACAAAGAAAATCTTTCCCAACCCTATATACATGTAAAGATGGGGTCAAATACCCTAATTTCCATTCGTTCGGGGTCAAAAGAATTTCTGAGCCGCCGCGGTTTCCTTTTCTTCTTCCAGCAAAAAGTTCACGTTTCTAAAATCAAAAGAAAATCGAAAATAAAATCAAAGAAATTCAAAACAACCATCTTTGAAACCCCCGCATGATCCTCTTCTTTTCGATACCAGTTTGGAGGCATTCGAATCAGTAGAGTTCGTTGTTTCTCTCTTCAGCGGCCCTAGGGCTAAAGATTTATGGAATATTGAAGCATCAATTCGAGTTTTCAGGGGTTTCGCCGAGTTTGTGGTGGATTATGGCTTCGAATGGGGTGCGGAAAGGGGTTGGTTTGTGAATAATGGAATCGTTGTCCCCTGTTGTGAATGCGTAGATGCTGTCGACGGGGTCTGTAGGGTGCGTGCGAGTTGTCCCTTATGGTGATGGGATGGTAGGGCGTAGGGAGAGGTGAAGTTGGGTGAAGACATCACCTGAATTAGAGAAGATGAAGTAGTTGTTGTGTTGAGAAGATGGGGAGGAAACTCATTGTGAAGAATTAAGTGGTGCTGCTCCAGTATACTGTTCGTAAGGGAGAAAGAACAGTTCGGTTTCGAACTGTATTTCATGATGGCAGAAGACGATCTGTGCATGAGGCGCAAGGTCAACCTGGGACCATGGAAGGAGGACGTTGAGTCTTAATTAATTTTGGTGTTTTTTTTAAGAAATCAAAGGGGAGGCTGCTGGCACCATTACAAATGTATGGGGAGAGTAGACTTTCAGTTTCAATTGTTTGGAGTGTTAATTGGATTCAGAAGTTGGGTGGGCCGAAACACTGGGTAAAGCCCATTGTCTAAATTAATAATATAAGTTGAATTTAAATACCTTATTTACTTATAATTGAAATATCGAATGCAAATGTTATCAGAATTTCACAAATTCGGATCCGATAGGATCGTAGGGATGAGGGCTACCCAATGGAACTGACTGGGGATGGAGTGGAGCTTGTTTGAATTTATGGCGAAATAAACTGTTTGATTCAAATCAAACAACAGTTTATCGTTCTTTAACGATGAACTGCCAAAGTGAGTAAATCTCACTAACTCTGAACAGTTTATAATTTCATGTTGTATTTTTAGAACTGTTAGATATTGGCTGATTGACTGTGTGTTGACTGTTTGATTGAACTGCTGGTCATTTAGTTAAATTTCTATATTGATTCTGTTTAACAGAATATATCATATGGAACTGAAAGTGATGTTATATTATATTGTTTAACATCTGTGATGCAGGGAAACAGGTTGGAGGAATCCGACCGGATTCCTCAACATTTATTTTACTGTTTTTCATATATTGTGATATATGATGTGTTATATAATCTGTTATGGATTATGGGTGTTGGAATGATATTGATCATTGTTATTCGATATTTTAAATATCATAAGAAACCCTGGGATGTAAAAAAAGAAGTATTGTAATGTATATTGAAATAAAGGAATTTTATAAAATCACAGGATTTTATAAAAGGAAATATGTATAAAACGAACACGGTTTTATAAAAGGGATATTTATTTAGAAAATAAATAGAGGTAGTAAAGGAATATTTATTTAGAAAATAAATAGAAGTTATAAATAGGAAATATTTGTAACGGTAAATAGACGTTGTAAATAGGAAATATTTGTAACGGTAAGAAAACGTTATAAAAAGGAAATAGTTGTAACGGAAAACGTAGTTTATCAAAAGGAGTTAATCGATGTTAGTTTAATCGATTAGAGTTAAAGTAAAAAGAGTTAATTGATGTTAGTTTAATCGATTAGAGTTAAAGTAAAAGGAGGTAATCGATGTTAGTTTAATCGATTAGAGTTAAAGTAAAAGGAGTTAATCGATGTTAGTTTAATCGATTAGTGTTAAAGTAAAAGGAGCTAATCGATGTTAGTTTAATCGATTAGTGTTAAAGTAAAAGGAGCTAATCGATGTTAGTTTAATCGATTAGTGTTAAAGTAAAAGGAGCTAATCGATGTTAGTTTAATCGATTAGAGTTAAAGCAAATGAGTTAATCGAATATAGTTATTCGAATAGAAAGTAAAAGGAATTATCGAATATAGTTTATTCGAAAGGAGTTAAGCGAAATGAGTAAATCAATAGCGTTAGTCAAATAGAGTTAATCCAATAGTGTTAGTCCAATAGAGTTAATTGAATAGGGTTAATCGAATAGAGTTAAATGAAAAGAGTCAATCGAATATAGCTATTCGAAGAGGGTTAAGTAAGGAAGTTAGTAAAGGAATATAAAGTGAACTTTGCCTATTTCAAAGTTAGAAATGTTGTTCAGTTAAGGTCTGAGAGGTAGTTCTACCCCAACTTGATTGGCTTCATTTTTAACTAAGGAATAGTTAAGGTTCGGCAGTAAAGGAAGTGGTTTGTGTTGGCATCGCGATGGTTTGTTTAAACATCTGTCTAAGTCCAATGAAGAAGCTTTGGAAATATTTTCCAAATAAGAAACCAGAAATGTTTTCTAATAAAGAAACAAAGAAATGGAAATGTTTTTTTCATTGTTAATAACGTATGTTTTCCCAATTTAGAAAATAAGAAATACTGAATATAGGGAAACAGGAGATAAGTAAATTTATGGAATAAAGAGATAAATGTTGAATGATGTTTAATCGATATAATTTCCATTTGGAAATAATATCGTTGTTTGCACATCTGTTTTATTCGATAGTTAGATCACAGACTATCGAAGTTTTGACCATTTTAACGTTGTTAATATGGAGAGACCGGTTGGATTATTATCCAAAGAACCACTCTATATTGGCATAAGCGTTGCGAAATCATATATGCCAAAGGAAATTTGAAGACGGAGTTATGCAAGGGCTATCCTGTTTACAGAATAGTGCTTTCGGTTCATCCTGTTCCTGGATGACTTGTATGGACGGATGTCTGACAGAGTATGTCCAGACGATCACGTATATTGATTTCTCCAACTGTACCAAGAGTGGAAGCGGAGAAGGAAACTTCTTTTAGCTAACACATAATGTATGGTTGAGGACGTCAATCGGTGATTTGATGGATTTGATGATGTGACATTCAAAGTAAATCTAGTGTGATGATAAAGCGTAGCTTCTAGCCTCATCATCCGGTAAATGACAGAAATCGGGCAGGCAGCATGGCTAAGTCGGTCGCACCGAAGTAGGGTGTATAATCACCTGATCTAGAGTTTCATTTACTTCTAAAAATCTATTGTTGATGCTGTCCCATTCGGGAAACGGTTGCTGATCCCAACTGTTGGTGATATACATTCGATACACTCAAGCGAAATGAGTGGTCGGTCATGTGTGGCCGGGTTGCAAGATGTTCTTGTTGAACCCAGTGTATTCCTCTCTAGAGGTACACGAGCGAAAGGTGTTTCCATACCTTGTCATAGTTGGAAATCCATTACCCAATACGTGCTTGCGGTTTTGATTGTATACTATATATGTAGAACGTGAGATGAAAGTGTTTCTGCTAGATGATTATATATATACTGTGGTTGATAGACATTATTATAATATCAAAAGGTTTTTGATATAAAAGATATTTTGGATTCTCATAAGGGAAAAACCCGTTCCGTTATGCGGCGTGGTCTTATGAGATATCGTTTACTTGTTCAACTGTTTTACTCACACCAGTCCCATGACTGACCCGGAGTTTACTTTGTTGTTTTCCCTAAACTCTTGGGTGCCTAAATTTGTATGGGCAGTCAAGTAGTAGGGATTTTACAGATACATTGAAGAGCTGGAGCAGGAGGCTTCAGGATCATATAGCTGTAGTTATTTCCGCTGTGTTGTAAGTGCTGTACTTTGATAATGATATGTATATGCAAGTACAGATTTGTATTTCAAAGTTATGTTATGAAATATATTTATTCGTTCCGCTGTGAGGTTCGTGTTACTCTGATGTTGTGTTCTTCTTCTTCTTCTATTCTAAGTTTCTATCTTATCTTTTCTCACCCTCTAATTTCTTTCACTAATTACCAGGATTTTTCGATGTTTTGGTTATCGACATCGTGTTTATGTCGATAACCAAAGTCGCTAAAAATCCGGGTCATTACAGTTGGTATCAGAGTTTAAGTTAAGAATTACTTGGCTCTGTGGCGTGACTCGGTAGAGATAGGGTTAGTAATACCCTAGACTGAGATTGAGTGTATATATATATACGAGTGAACGTATTTGTTATTGATATAAAAATTTGTTTTATATTGTGGAGATTCATTGGTTGAGTTGTTTATGAGTTCTGGTCGATCAGTTGGATCCACTGTATCGGTAGGAGTAAATAAACACTCGAATACGATGGAACGTCATAGTATGTTTTGAAAAGAGGGTAAACGATATAATTTTACCCAAATTACATTTTTGATATAAAGGCTTTATATTTAAATGATTATAACATAATGGATATATTGGTTGTTATTATAATCGAGTAAGATTATAAGTAAAATGGTTATGTAAATAACCAATCAGAATTCATATAAGTGAAATGCGTGAATCAGATGAGTTAAATCTGAAATTTAACCCAGAAATTGAAGTTAAGACTCTGGAAAATTGGATAAGTGTTTGTAAATGGATTGGGATTAAAAATAAGGAAAATTTAAGATCCTGGGAGATTTTAAATTGTTTTACAAGCAGTGTGAATTATATTTTGAAATGGATTTCAAAGTGGAAATGTTTAGAAATGGTTTTATAGTATTGAACTCACTTCGATCGCTGAAAAATAGATTCTGATAATGACAGCTGCATCATCAGTATTCATTTTCGAGTTGTAAGTGACGAATTACTACCAGAGATACTGTTTTGAATTTGTTTTGGAAAAGACAAGCTGTGTTGAATTTCAAAATGGGATTTATAATATGAAATTTGAAATTTTAAATAGATTTGAAATATTAACTTGTTTTAAAGGAAATAAAACAAGAAGTCCCTTTGTAAATGAAGTTTATAAATAGTTCTTTTATAAACGAAGTTTATAAATGAAGTGAAGAGAATTATCATTGGATAATTCAGAAATAAAAATACAAGTGTGAAATTGAAAGGGAAACCTATTTTCCAAAGGCAGAAATATAGATTTCAAAAAGAATCGAAATCGAGACATATGTAAAGAATGAATAAAGAAAATTTGAAATAGAAATTGAATATGTGAAATTCAATGGAATTGAAATAGAATTTAAATAAGAAAATTCAAAGGGGATTTGAATATAGAAATTCAAATGAGATTTGAATAAAGAAGATTTAAATAATGGAAAATTGAATATAGAATTCATATAGAGTAATAATAGGATTCGAATATAGAAATTCAAAGGGAGTTTGAATATATGAAATTCAATGGAATTGAAATAGAGTTTGAATATATCAATTCAGATATAGAATTTTAAAAGAGGAAATTCGAATATAGAAATCGAATAGAATTTGACATATGAAAAAATCGAATAGAATTTGAATAAGAGAAGTGACATAGAAATTGAATAAAGGATTTAAAAAGGAATTTGAATATTTGTAATTCAAATTGAATATAGAAATTTAAAGGAGTTTAAATATATGAAATTCAAATAGAATTTGAATTAGGAAAATTCAAATAGAATTGAAAATGAAATTTAAATAAAGAAGATTCAAATAGAATTGAAATGAAATTCAAATATAGAATTTGAATAAGGAAATTGAAACGAAATTCAAATATAAAATTTGAATAGAAATTAAATAGAATTAACAAAGTCGAAGAGAAATTAGTTAATCGAGTTTTGAATTTGATGTTGAACTTTGAAAGGTGAATTGGATTTGTAAAGGGATATTCGAAATCGAATATAGAACTTAAGTTTGAAATTTGAATTCAAATTAGTTAATAAGTAAGTTAAAATATATTTGAACATGTTATACTCAAATAGGAAGGTGAAATGGGAAAACCAGTAATTTGAAAATCACTTAACGAAATAAGTTAAAACGAATGGATTAAGTTGGAATGAATTAGAAATGTATGGATATACATGAAATAAGTATGGATAAGGTATGAAGGTATATAGATAGAATGCTCGACAAAAGGTATGTATTTAATTCACATATGAGATTTTATGAGCCGTATCGGCTAGCCGCTTGGCTTTTTCTTTTTCTTTTGAATTGGTGAGTGCCATGGGAGGCTATTTGAAATATCCCGATGTTCCTAGTACAAAGGAGGTTATGGCGAATTTTTCCGGGAATTTAAGGAGATAGAATATTTTTAAGATAATTTGATAATTAGAAATCAACGTATCGATATATATAGAAGTCGATAAGGAAACGAACTTAGAAATAGGATAGTATAATCAAAAAGGAAGACTAAGAATAAAATCTAGTAAGAATAGAAAGAGAAAGTGTAGACGTGTTTAAAGGTGAATAAGTAATTGTATGGCATTGATTATTCGAGTAAGTGGTCTTATCTGTTTTGACGTTATAAATGTTATTCAGTCAAGGTCTGAGAGGTAGTTATACCCCAACTTGATTGATTTCATTATTAACAAATAAATAGTAAGATTTCAGGCTCGAAGATCAATGTTGTGTAAGAGTTAGTTGAATATAGTATTTGGGTTGTCGTAACGATGTTTTAAACAACATCCGTTTTAACCCAAATAAGTGTGAACTTGGAAATAGGATAATAAATATTTCCTAAGTATAGAAATAAACGAGATCGGAAGAGAGATAAGTAATTGGAATATTTTCCAATTATAAATAGCATATATTTTCTAAAGTTTAGAAAATAAAGGATGGCGATATTCGGAAATGTTTTCCAAATAACATAAAAGGCCAATATGGTTATTGAAAATATTTGGTTAACAAATATTGATAAAGAAATAGAGAAGTGATTTAACTAATGGAATATTAATTAAGGGCTCAGTGATATGTTCGAAAAGGAAAATTTAATTTTTGAAAAGAGTAAACTGAAAAAAAAACTCCCTGGGAAAGACTGTTTGAATTAAAAACAAATTTAACAGAAATTTGTGAAAGAAAACTTGAAGTAAAGTAAAGCCAGTAATGTGGTAACTGAGATTGAATTAGAATGATATCAGGACAAATTAGATTGTGAGATTCAAATTTGAAGTGTAATGTGATAATCAAGTTAAGAGTTGGGAATCGAGAAGAAACTTGAGTTGAAATGATATTTGGCTCGGATGTAAGCGAATAGTTGTGTTGTGGATAAAAGCAAATTGGAATTTGATTGGTATGGCATAGATATATGCCGAATTGGTAACAGATGATAGGGATATAATGATATGCCCGACAAAAAGGTACAAGTTTATATTTCATATGGTATGGGATTTATGAGCCAAATTGGCAAGCCGCTTGGCTGTTTGATTTTCTTTTGAGTTGGAGATGGCCCAGAGAGGCAAGTGAGAGTTTGACCTATTGACCAGTACAAAGGAGGTGCTGGCGAAATTTTTCGAAAGGTTAAGGAGTTAGAAAATTTTTAGAATTTTTGAAAATTTTCGTTGATAAGAATTAATTAATATTTAATTGAAATTAAAATGGTTCAGTTGAAACTGAAGTTAAGAAGTGAACAAATATGTTCTAACCAGTCGATAGGGTCGTCCTCTACCTTTTAGCAATTTCGAGGACGAAATTATTTTAAGTGGGGAAGATTGTAATAACCCGCATTGGCAGAGGTATTATGATTAATTTATTTTATTTTATTATATAAATGGTGGGTTAGTGAATTTAATGGTCGTGGAATTAAATAATGATGAATATTTAATTAAAATAATAAATTAAATATAATATTTAATTTTGAAATAATCAGAATTGGCTGGAATAACGATATGGTGTGAACCGGATCATCTGTGATATTTAATTCTGCTTGGAATTGAATTTGAATAATGAATATATTCAATCGTCGACAGTTGAATGTATAGTTTATAATATAATTATAAACGAGCTTGAAATGGCGCTGCAGTTCGTAAATTGGCGATTCGAACTTCAACTGAATATACAGAATTCGTTTTAAGCCGGATTTCTGTGAAACAAGAAACGTGTGGAGCTGGTGGAGTATATCTTTCTAGTGGAAGAGAAAAATCGGGATTTCGTCGTGTAGATTTTGAGATATGTCCAAATCAAATTTCAGAAAAGTCGCTATAGAATCGTTTATCGACCGTAACGGTTTATTCGATATACCTAGAGATCGGGTTTGAATTTAGACAAGGTTCTTTAGAGACGTAGTGATAATTTAATTTTTAGAATTTTATTGAAATTTTTAATTAATTAAATATGCAACTTTTTATTTGGAGTATTTCGCACCCTTAATCAGTGATTTTGGGGTTTCACAATATGAGTTAACCTACCGGTATTATTATATTTTTGGGGTCCTGGCACATTGCTCGTTACGATGACATATTTATTTTTGTCTGTAATGGCTTGTACGCAAACAGAGTTTTACGAACAACAGGGTACCGTTTAAACTCTAATTTTATATATAAAAGTTTAAAGGTAATATATAAGTCCACGTTTCTTCTTCTTCACAGCTATCACGAGGTGAGTTCTCAGCCACAAGAAAATCATATCAAAGGAAAATCACAAAGAAAATCTTTCCCAACCCTATATACATGTAAAGATGGGGTCAAATACCCTAATTTCCATTCGTTCGGGGTCAAAAGAATTTCTGAGCCGCCGCGGTTTCCTTTTCTTCTTCCAGCAAAAAGTTCACGTTTCTAAAATCAAAAGAAAATCGAAAATAAAATCAAAGAAATTCAAAACAACCATCTTTGAGACCCCCGCATGATCCTCTTCTTTTCGATACCAGTTTGGAGGCATTCGAATCAGTAGAGTTCGTTGTTTCTCTCTTCAGCGGCCCTAGGGCTAAAGACTTATGGAATATTGAAGCATCAATTCGAGTTTTCAGGGGTTTCGCCAAGTTTGTGGTGGATTATGGCTTCGAATGGGGTGCGAAAAGGGGTTGGTTTGTGAATAATGGAATCGTTGTCCCCTGTTGTGAATGCGTAGATGCTGTCGACGGGGTCTGTAGGGTGCGTGCGAGTTTTCCCTTATGGTGATGGGATGGTAGGGCGTAGGGAGAGGTGAAGTTGGGTGAAGACATCACCTGAATTAGAGAAGATGAAGTAGCTGTTGTGTTGAGAAGATGGGGAGGAAACTCATTGTGAAGAATTAAGTGGTGCTGCTCCAGTATACTGTTCGTAAGGGAGAAAGAACAGTTCGGTTTCGAACTGTATTTCATGATGGCAGAAGACGATCTATGCATGAGGCGCAAGGTCAACCTGGGACCATGGAAGGAGGACGTTGAGTCTTAATTAATTTTGGTGTTTTTTTTTAAGAAATCAAAGGGGAGGCTGCTGGCACCATTACAAATGTATGGGGAGAGTAGACTTTCAGTTTCAATTGTTTGGAGTGTTAATTGGATTCAGAAGTTGGGTGGGCCGAAACACTGGGTAAAGCCCATTGTCTAAATTAATAATATAAGTTGAATTTAAATACCTTATTTACTTATAATTGAAATATCGAATGCAAATGTTATCAGAATTTCACAAATTCGGATCCGATAGGATCGTAGGGATGAGGGCTACCCAATGGAACTGACTGGGGATGGAGTGGAGCTCGTTTGAATTTATGGCGAAATAAACTGTTTGATTCAAATCAAACAACAGTTTATCGTTCTTTAACGATGAACTGCCAAAGTGAGTAAATCTCACTAACTCTGAATAGTTTATAATTTCATGTTGTATTTTTAGAACTGTTAGATATTGGTTGATTGACTGTGTGTTGACTGTTTGATTGAACTGCTAGTCATTTAGTTAAATTTCTATATTGATTCTGTTTAACAGAATATATCATATGGAACTGAAAGTGATGTTATATTATATTGTTTAACATCTGTGATGCAGGGAAACAGGTTGGAGGAATCCGACCGGATTCCTCAACATTTATTTTACTGTTTTTCATATATTGTGATATATGATGTGTTATATAATCTGTTATGGATTATGGGTGTTGGAATGATATTGATCATTGTTATTCGATATTTTAAATATCATAAGAAACCCTGGGATGTAAAAAAAGAAGTATTTCAATGTATATTGAAATAAAGGAATTTTATAAAATCACAGGATTTTATAAAAGGAAATATGTATAAAACGAACACGGTTTTATAAAAGGGATATTTATTTAGAAAATAAATAGAGGTAGTAAAGGAATATTTATTTAGAAAATAAATAGAAGTTATAAATAGGAAATATTTGTAACGGTAAATAGACGTTATAAATAGGAAATATTTGTAACGGTAAGAAAACGTTATAAAAAGGAAATAGTTGTAACGGAAAACGTAGTTTATCAAAAGGAGTTAATCGATGTTAGTTTAATCGATTAGAGTTAAAGTAAAAGGAGTTAATCGATGTTAGTTTAATCGATTAGAGTTAAAGTAAAAGGAGGTAATCGATGTTAGTTTAATCGATTAGAGTTAAAGTAAAAGGAGTTAATCGATGTTAGTTTAATCGATTAGTGTTAAAGTAAAAGGAGCTAATCGATGTTAGTTTAATCGATTAGTGTTAAAGTAAAAGGAGCTAATCGATGTTAGTTTAATCGATTAGTGTTAAAGTAAAAGGAGCTAATCGATGTTAGTTTAATCGATTAGAGTTAAAGCAAATGAGTTAATCGAATATAGTTATTCGAATAGAAAGTAAAAGGAATTATCGAATATAGTTTATTCGAAAGGAGTTAAGCGAAATGAGTAAATCAATAGCGTTAGTCAAATAGAGTTAATCCAATAGTGTTAGTCCAATAGAGTTAATTGAATAGGGTTAATCGAATAGAGTTAAATGAAAAGAGTCAATCGAATATAGCTATTCGAAGAGGGTTAAGTAAGGAAGTTAGTAAAGGAATATAAAGTGAACTTTGCCTATTTCAAAGTTAGAAATGTTGTTCAGTTAAGGTCTGAGAGGTAGTTCTACCCCAACTTGATTGGCTTCGTTTTTAACTAAGGAATAGTTAAGGTTCGGCAGTAAAGGAAGTGGTTTGTGTTGGCATCGCGATGGTTTGTTTAAACATCTGTCTAAGTCCAATGAAGAAGCTTTGGAAATGTTTTCCAAATAAGAAACCAGAAATGTTTTCTAATAAAGAAACAAAGAAATAGAAATGTTTTTTTCATTGTTAATAACGTATGTTTTCCCAATTTAGAAAATAAGAAATACTGAATATAGGGAAACGGGAGATAAGTAAATTTATGGAATAAAGAGATAAATGTTGAATGATGTTTGATCGATATAATTTCCATTTGGAAATAATATCGTTGTTTGCACATCTGTTTTATTCGATAGTTAGATCACAGACTATCGAAGTTTTGACCATTTTAACGTTGTTAATATGGAGAGACCGGTTGGATTATTATCCAAAGAACCACTCTATATTGGCATAAGCGTTGCGAAATCATATATGCCAAAGGAAATTTGAAGACGGAGTTATGCAAGGGCTATCCTGTTTACAGAATAGTGCTTTCGGTTCATCCTGTTCCTGGATGACTTGTATGGACGGATGTCTGACAGAGTATGTCCAGACGATCACGTATATTGATTTCTCCAACTGTACCAAGAGTGGAAGCGGAGAAGGAAACTTCTTTTAGCTAACACAAAATGTATGGTTGAGGACGTCAATCGGTGATTTGATGGATTTGATGATGTGACATTCAAAGTAAATCTGGTGTGATGATAAAGCGTAGCTTCTAGCCTCATCATCCGGTAAATGACAGAAATCGGGCAGGCAGCATGGCTAAGTCGGTCGCACCGAAGTAGGGTGTATAATCACCTGATCTAGAGTTTCATTTACTTCTAAAAATCTATTGTTTATGCTGTCCCATTCGGGAAACGGTTGCTGATCCCAACTGTTGGTGATATACATTCGATACACTCAAGCGAAATGAGTGGTCGGTCATGTGTGGCCGGGTTGCAAGATGTTCTTGTTGAACCCAGTGTATTCCTCTCTAGAGGTACACGAGCGAAAGGTGTTTCCATACCTTGTCATAGTTGGAAATCCATTACCCAATACGTGCTTGCGGTTTTGATTGTATACTATATATGTAGAACGTGAGATGAAAGCGTTTCTGCTAGATGATTATATATATACTGTGGTTGATAGACATTATTATAATATCAAAAGGTTTTTGATATAAAAGATATTTTGGATTCTCATAAGGGAAAAACCCGTTCCGTTATGCGGCGTGGTCTTATGAGATATCGTTTACTTGTTCAACTGTTTTACTCACACCAGTCCCATGACTGACCCGGAGTTTACTTTGTTGTTTTCCCTAAACTCTTGGGTGCCTAAATTTGTATGGGCAGTCAAGTAGTAGGGATTTTACAGATACATTGAAGAGCTGGAGCAGGAGGCTTCAGGATCATATAGCTGTAGTTATTTCCGCTGTGTTGTAAGTGCTGTACTTTGATAATGATATGTATATGCAAGTACAGATTTGTATTTCAAAGTTATGTTATGAAATATATTTATTCGTTCCGCTGTGAGGTTCGTGTTACTCTGATGTTGTGTTCTTCTTCTTCTTCTATTCTAAGTTTCTATCTTATCTTTTCTCACCCTCTAATTTCTTTCACTAATTACCAGGATTTTTCGATGTTTTGGTTATCGACATCGTGTTTATGTCGATAACCAAAGTCGCTAAAAATTCGGGTCATTACAGAATTAAAGGTAAGAAATTGAGGCAAAGGAATAATATTTGATTTCAAAGAAGATTCTAAGATGAAAATGAGATGTATGAAATTAAAGTAATTCAAATCTTGAGTTATATATGAATTGATAACCATTTGGAAGGAGATTTGAATTCAAAAGCCTGTATGAACCATAGCTACTGTTTAAAGTACGCTTATTACTTGGGAAGACCGGGATCGAATATATGTTTGAAAACCATTCCAAGTAATAATACTACGTTATGAAGCAACCCAAGACTCGGTAAACGATGAATGAAGACCGGGAATATTTATAATTGCTTAGATTGATTGTGATTAATGTCTCGGTTAGGTAGGCCACCGATACGAGGTATGAGTTACGTGAGACTGGAACATATTTAAGTATTTTCGGGTTGTCGTTCCCTTCAGACCCAGAACGGATTCTTATGGATGGTGTGTTTGACGTTGAAATTGACCATATAGCACTGATTTTCGTTAATGTATATCGGATTTGTGGCAATATATTATCCTCGTCTCTAAGTCATATGAACTTAGAGGGTATGCAATGATTGAAATCAGTGATATTTCGTGAATTGTCAATGTGGCATACCCAAGTTATGAAATGAGCTACTGATGATCAAAGAATGGCCTATCGAAGCATCGCTTTGTGTATGACGTGACATCGACAAACCTCACACCCCGGAGTGATGAGTAACCGGCGGTTAGATTTTATACTAATATATGAATTGATGATGAAGCTGTGCAGTAGTGGGAAACCACTTATGAACCTGGGGAAGTTGGGTATGTTCGGGGGGCCGTGTCTGGTCGAAGACTGTTGATCTGCCCTAACGATGTGTAGTTGGTGTCCGCGTATGGACGAAAAAGCCATTGAGGCACTTCGTTTGTATCCCTGATTGATCTTTCGTGCCAGGAATCATCAAGTTGGAAATCCAATCTCCAATACGAGCCATACGGTTTTGGTTTGTGTATATATACATATGTGTGTGTGTGGGGGGGGGGCATAATATTAATGGTATTATGCCATCTAGGATTTATACATTTACTTGTGAATTTTTTTCCACATTATATGATAGTATTAGAAGAGAATTTTCATGTATGAAAGCACGTTGGTTATCATAAGATAAAACTCGTCCATCTGGTGTGCCCTTGCATTGTGTGATGTGAGACGAGCTTATGATAACTTCATTTTCAAAAGTCATGGCGAATTTCTATCCACGGGAATTCATATGGAGTAAACCCGTCCCGCGTAAGCGGCATGGTCTGGTGAAATTCCCAACTTTAAAATGAACCTAATAATAACTGTTTTGAGTTCTCACACCAGTCCCACGACTGACCTAGAGTTTACTCTTCCCTCACCTAAACTCTGGGTGCCCAAAATTTTCAAGCGGGCAGCTAGTAGTTTAGTTTTGCAGTTATAGTTCGTTGGAGCAGGATTCAGAGCAATTTTAGAGTTGGAGTTCACGCAAGAGTTAGAGCTTCTGCTATATCATATGGTTCTTCCGCTGAGGGTATATCTTCTTTCTTCCGTTGTATATGTTGTAACTCTGATATTCTATGTAACTCCGATGTTACATTGTATTTTGCAATAAAGATTCTGTTAATTTGTTCAATATATGTATGGACCCATAACAATTCGTCTTTTTGAACGGTTTGAGTCGGTTTAATTACCGGCAAGAACTGGGCAAAAAGGCGGATCGTTACATTTGGTATCAGAGCTTTGGTTATACAAAGCTATGGCGTACGTACATATTTGGACAAAAGAATAGGACTTCTCAGAGTTATATAATCTCATTAGAGATAGGGTTAGAAATACCCTAGAATGAGATTTTGGAATATTATGATGTGAAAGCGTACTTTTGAAACCTATATAAGGTATCTTTGAACAAGTAAATCGTTTTGAAAACGATAATTATTTTGAAATATAATTGGAAATAAGGATTTCGAGTGTTTATTCGACGTCATGATTGGACTATCGAGTATGTAAGAGTTTTAAATATACGTCTGATCAACGTATATGCGAAGCCAATATATACTAGATAGATATAAAGTCACACTCTAGTCGCTCGAGGATGATTTTACTGATGACCATGGCACCATCAGTAGTTATTTTCGAATTTCGAAAGTGGGATGACTATATGGTTTCAATTAACACGTCGAGGAATACTTGAACCATTTCGATATGATTATTAAGGGAATATAATGTAAGCACAATGTGTTATAAATACAAATCAAACTATTTTAATGACAAGAAGGATTTTGAGGTAAATCCACTTAAAGATCAGGTAGCAAATGTAATACATTAAGAAATTATATCAAAAATAGCACCCATACTTCAAGTTAAACAAGTCATAACTAATGTCTGAATATGATCTAATAAGTTGTAACCAGAAAGATATTATATTTCTCAAAGAATGTTGATATGTTAATGTAAGCAATAGATTTGGATAAAACCTTAACATGAATTGTAAATGAGAATATCCAAGAATATCTTAGCTATCAGAACCCCTTAAAAAAAATCTGTAGATGATTTAGACTTAATTTGTTTAAAGAGATTATTTTTACTTAAGAATGAGTTTAAAAAGGGCTAATTTAAATCGTGACAAACATCGAAGTAAGAGAAATTTGGATCTTTGAAGTATTAAGTTGAAAGAAGTGAATTCTAAAATGTTAAAGTTCAATATTTGAAACAACCCTAGCTTAAACATAATCAGAGTTCGCAAGTGGAAGCATGACGGTCTTTTAAATAAAACTGTTTTAAGAGATTTTCTTGCTAGTTGAGTAAGAAAAGTTTTCTAAACACGATTTGATATTTAAACAATAGTGGGAAAGAGTTATATATATTTTGAATTGTAATTGGATTTAGAAAAGTGATTGGTGAATATAATAACTAAAATATGAATATTAAATGAGTGTAAGTTTAATTTATAAATGGGTTAATATGAGATTTTATTGGAGACAATTGGAATAAAAATTTGAATAGAATGAGTGTTTTGGAAACATAATTCTATCTCTTCCCTTGTCGCTGGATTTTGCTCGACCCATTGTCATATTTTGAATATCACCCCGAATTGTCATGTTGAAGATTTAACTATCCAACTTTATTTCTGAATTCTTCCTTTTGCCCTGCCCTGAGAAAGTCATGGACAAGTGAATTGATTTGGATTTGAAACCAGTATTTTGGACTATCTCTTAAATTAAACTTGAAATTGTATTGAGAGCAATAGAATTTCTAATACTGAAGTTAACCAAGATGGTATTTTGCAGGATAATTGAATGATTTTGGAAAGGATTATTTGAGAATTTGGATTTAAATTTCTAAGTTAAGCACTTTTCTTATAATTGATAAGAAAACCATGGGTTTCGTAAGATTAAGTTAGAAAGAAAATTTTCTTAGAGTCATAGACCTCTAAGTGTTATACATTATCTATCCTGGTTTCTCCTTGTTGGTAGGATAGCAACACTGAGCCTAACTCATAGAATTTGATTTTTAAACAAGACCTGTGATGACCCCAGTAATCACAAGATTATAAAAGTTTACTTGGACTCTACCTTTAGTGACAATCAGACCGAGTTCCCAGAGAATAATATCAGTCGTGGTTTTGATCATTTCTGATATGTTAAGAGAAAAATTGGAATTTAAAATGGGTTAAGGAGTTTAAATTCACTTGACTTCCTTTTCGAGGACGAAAAGTTTCTAAGGGGGGGTGAATGTAACATCTCAGAATTTTAACTAAGTTTGATTTGGATTTTTTATTTATATAATTTTTTGATTTTCTGAATATAAATTAATATTTTAAGGTTTGAATATGATTTTTAACTGTAAATAAGCATTTTGTTCATTAAATATGATTTTTTTATGTATAAGAAACTGATTTTTAAAAGTCATGTCTAATTTATAAGATTTATATAATATTTTCTAATTTTGATAATATTGATTTGTAAAATATAAATTTGGTAAAGGATAATTTATTTTTAAAAGAATTACACAAGAATGATTTTACTTTTCTTTAATAATATCTATAAAATACATTAAACATTTATTTTAAATCAATTAGTATAAATTTTGGTAAGGTATTTACAAATATTTTGAAATAATTAGTGAATTTAAATTATTATTTATTTAAATATGATAACTTATAATTTTGATAGTTAAGATCCATAAATGTGCATTTATAAGTATGACTAAGTTCGGTTAAATTTATAAGTGTTACAACTATGTTGCTAATTTAAATAAATTAAATAAGGTTTTAAGATAATTATGAGAGTGATGTGTCCATGTAGTTGTCTTCATGCATGTTACTAGCACCATGATATGATCCATGTGTCCCTCTTATGTGCTTGAATGCCTGTTATTAGCTTCATGAAATGTACCAAGTGTCCCGTTGATTAAATGACCAAAATACCCTTGAATCATCCCTATATAAAGAGGACCATAGCTCCATTTTCCCCTCACACTTGAGCCCTTATTCTCTTCAGATGAATTCCTCACGTCATTCTCTTTAGTTCTTTGTTTTAAACTTTCAGTACATGAAAAATCACATTTTCGTCCATTCAAAAATCCTCATCTTTCAGTTTTAGCTGAGATAATATATGTGGAAGATGTTCGGATCATCGTTTGCGATTTTTAGAAATTGACCGATTGGAATTTCGTTAATATACAAGAGAGAAATCACAGATTTACAGAAAATGTAAAGATTGGTTTCAGAACTTTCGAAAAATAAAATCTCTCAATCCGCTTCGAATTGATCCATGCCGTCAGCACCGTTGCGATCAGCGAGGAATATAGTATTTTTGATGCGAAAACAAGGCAAATCCATGTCGATAGTTATGAGCGTCGGAAACTAGGTACAAGATATCTTTTTGTTTTTGTTTTTTTTGAATGAATTGAATAACAAAAAATGTAAAGATTGGCTTTGATTTGGAGTAGTTTGGTGGAAATCCGGGAGAAAAAGTGTCGATACTTATATATGAGCTCGCACGTTTTTTTCCTACAGCCGACATGGATGGTTCGCATTTTGATGGAGGGGGGCGTGGACATGGTGGTGCAGTGCAATTGAAAGAGGAGACGAAGAGAAAGTTGCGGGTGGTCTCGGATTGAAGAACGATGGGAGTTTTGGTGTGTGCACATGCACCAGATGCACGCATGGAGTTGGGTTCCTGTACAAAGAAATGGGAGGAGGAAGAAGAAGAAAGGAAGGGCATGGGCCGGTTCATAAAGCAAAGAGTTTGGGCTTTGGGCCAAAAGTTGGCAGAAATTTACCAGTTGCTGATAAGAATGGACTAAGAGCAGAACGAGTAGAGGTGGCAGTATTCGTTGATCTACTCGCTCTGGTAATGACGATTTTGAAGCTCGACTGGTGAGAACTTCTAATTTAAATTATTTGTTTAAATTAGTTAATTATTAGCTGAGATAATTATAAATTTGTTGATGATGATTGTGTGATGGATGTTGTTATATGAATGGATGTGCATGTAGTTAGATAACACCCTAAACACTGGAAGCGTTATCGACAGTAACGCTTATGCACAACTGATATGTTCGTTGTTGATGATAAAGATAATTCGTTATCATCTGATGTATATGGTTGATTTATTCTGTTTCTATGATGCACACACAATACCATGGTTATGGGATTATACAGGTGATCAATTTTATTCTTCTTACATATAAATGAAGTTTGATTTTCTAATATTAAATATTATCATGTTCAATTTATTTCAAATAAGATTTTTAAAATTTGAATATGGTTTTATATGTTTTGAAATATAATATGATAATATATAGACACCAGAACGTTCTAGGATGACAGAGAGGATAGTGTCTAGGCTTGGGTTTGGAAATTCAGTTTCCTACTCTCCCTGGCTATCCCTAAATGGTCCGACAAACGGGATGGTAAATTTGAAATCAAATTTGAAATATAAGTGGAATTATTTCAAATGATTTAGAGATATAAATCAAATTTGAAAAGGATTCGAATAATTTATATATGGTTTTAAATTGGCTTGACTTGAAATAAGGCACATTCGATTTCAAATAATAATAGTATTTGAATAGAAAGGAAATTTTCGATTTCCAACATTTTTATAAAAAATTGAAATATGTGTCGTTGGCGATCATAACGAAAAAGCGTATAAAACAAGTTCATTAAATTGAAGAAATTTATGATAATTCCTATTTATAAATTTTAAAGGCGATTAGAATTGGAATATTTGAATTTCGAATAAATTTTAAATCTGGTTGATTTAAATGGCTATATTTTAAAATAGCAGTACCTTGCATAAAAATTCCAAATGTTGTCATTGGTTTTTGAAATTCATAAGTGTTAACTATTATTCGATTGTAAGAATGATTTCGAAGATTATTAAAGTATTGAAAGGATTTATATGGAATTGAAATGGGTTTTCCAATTCTAAAATTTGGATATGGTTGGAGATAAAATCTTTGGATGTTTGATATTAACTCGGTAAATGAAAACTCTTATTATCTAAGGAATTTAAAAGGTAATTCACTGTTATTCCGCTTATAATATGAGTTGGATACGGTAGTTAATAGCGAAGATAAGTTGATGGTATTTCTATCCAGATCTAATGTCGAAGAATTGAATAAATCTTTAAATTAAGATATGGGTTTTCCACCTGAT
Organism: Allium sativum; assembly: GCA_030737875.1. Classification (NCBI taxonomy): domain Eukaryota; kingdom Viridiplantae; phylum Streptophyta; class Magnoliopsida; order Asparagales; family Amaryllidaceae; genus Allium; species Allium sativum. Next base: position 747,286,377 of record CM060920.1, on the reverse strand, counting down.
AGAAATGAGTTAGATAGAAATAATCTTCGATATTTGGTATAAAATTTCATGGTGTAAATGAATACTATCTGGGGAATTTGGAAGATATTATTATATCGTTATTTCACTTATAGTATTCGTTGATTATGAGAATTTATATCAAATATAAGTGGATAAAATTTCTGTGTAATTTATGACACAATATCGATTGATTTGGGTTTTGTCGTGAATCGTATCTTCTATAATAATCATTCTTGAAACCCGATGAAATTGAATGGTGGAAATTCATATCGTACTTAGGGATTTAATCAAATCTTTGATTCGAGGGAATTAAAGGTAAGAAATTGAAGCAAAGGAATAATATTTGATTTCAAAGAAGAGTCTAAGATGAAAATGAGATGTATGAAATTAAAGTAATTCAAATCTTGAGTTATATATGAATTGATAACCATTTGGAAGGAGATTTGAATTAGAAAGCCTGTGTGAACCATAACTACTGTTTAAAGTACACTTATTACTTGGGAAGACCGGGATCGAATATATGTTCGAAAACCATTCCAAGTAATAATACGACGTTATGAAGCAATCCAAGACTCGTGATCGTCGCTAATCTATGAATCAGAAAAGCACGAATTTTAAATTAAATACTGCAAGCGTACAGGTGTGTAGCATACAGGTTGAACACAGGGAGGTAAATTAAAATCAAATTATTTATTTAATCTCTTGGGCGAGTTAGATGAAGCCTGGAGATTTTGTTGAAATAAAAACAAATTGAAATTGCAAACTTAGGATTATCGTTGAATCTAATCAACGATTAATCACTAAAGAAAGTAAATTGCAAAACAAGAACAACAATGCAGAAAATAAAAGTGCAGAATAAGAAGAACAACAAAAAAATAAAATTAAGATTGTCATTGAAACTAATCAAATGACTAATCACTAATGAAACAAATGTAAAATACAACTAGTACTCTACCGAATCTAATCGGGTAGATGACATTAGTTGCTAAAAAAATACTAGAAAATAAAAGAAGAAGAAGAAGAATTTTTATTAGAGTAATGGAATATAGAAAATGAGATGCCCGTTACAATGGGTATACATGTGCTTATATAGGTGAACTGAAAAACCCTAATCCTCCAATGGGCCATGACTCAACCTCTTGAAAATAATATATTCACAAATAAAAGAGATAAGATAAACTTGAAATATTCCATGCAGCTTTCCTCTTTTGATTGGTCATGTGGCAAATTGATTGGCATTTTCCAAGAGATTTGAAGTTGATTGGTAAATTGATTAGCATCATGATTGGCATCTATCTAATCAAATCTTCATCTTTATGGAGAGTAAAAAATGAAAGATTCCCTTTGATTTATCTATGAAGAATACTTCCAATTCTTGAAATATTTATTAGTGTATATCATATATTCATGCATATGAATATATATATATACACACACCATAAATCACTAATCCATAAATTCTTCAAAGCAAGGGAGGCAGTGTAAACGCATTCCATTCTTCAGCAAAAAGGGAGTTTGATGGGAATCGAACCCAGGTCTTTCTGTACAGATTTCCATGCCTTAACCAATGTGCTACGGCTTCCTTTGTGATTGAAAACTTGTTGAGATGGGAAAGTAGCTTCTTTTTCTTATCAGTGGTCTTTTATTTAATGAAGGAGACAATTAATCAATGACCTGTAAAAACACACCAAATACCCAAAGTAGCATTTATTTATATACAATAAAGATAAGATATAAGCATAAAAATAAACACATTTCTGTGCTAATCAAATAACCCTACACTTAACTTTTACTCGTCCTCGAGTAAAACTAGAAATGAAAAACTAAACTAGATAGGTCACACTTTCGTAGGAAACACGATTGCTTTGAGCGTATGCAACAAGCCGTTATACCTCTAGGTGTCCCTAGTAGGACGAGTGGTGTCTCGTGAGGGTTTTCAGCGGATACTACCCACAAAATCCAAATGCAGTATGCTATGATTCTAATGAAACTACATGAATGCAATGGACATATGCAAATAAAAACGAAAAATGAAAACACGCCTTATTCCAGGAAAGTGGTACAACAAATTAAGTTAATAATTTCTAATCAGTTGATTTTATTTTACATACCTCAACCTGTCACAAATTTTCAATATAAATCAAGTTTTCAAATGTTAAATTCCAGTTTGGCCAGTTAGTTCGATCGATAACATAGTGCAGCCATGAAATAAATTCTTAGTTTGCTTGGCACAGTTTGTAAAGTGGTATTATTATTTTCTCATGTATGGCTAGTCAAATCAATAAGATCAAGAAGTGTTTGGGCATCATCGCTTATTCTTTATTTTTATAAAATTTTAAAATTTATGATTAAGTACATACACCTAACTAAGAAGACCAAGGTTTACCACCCATGCACTGCCTCGCGAACTAATGGAGAGTGGGTAAAGAGCTTGGTGGATTGTGCAGGCCGACTTTGACTTTGTCAACAACGTGTCGGTAATCCTTAGGTGTCCAATCTCATAAAATGAGACCAAGATATTCCTACGTTGACTTTGTCAACAACATGTTGGATAGAACTTGGCGGGTTTGCACACCAACGCTAGATATACAAGCAATGTTGGATACCCTTAGATTACTATTATTATTATTGAATTTATAAGCATAAAAGAGAGTTATGCGAATTCAACTTAACACAACTTAATTTTAAAGATTCGAAAAGCCAATATAAGTATTTTAAGTCCTCCATTTATTTAAACAAAGTCTACAATATAGAATAGATTTCATGGCCATCACCTAAGAATCTCCCTATGTACCGGTTACACTATTATCCCTCAAAATTAAACTTTTCATTATATTTCTTATTCGATCTAAGTTGAGAGAAAAAATACTATCAACTGACTAATAATTGTTAACTTATTTTGTTGCATCAAACTAAAATGAGTCATGTTTCAAAAAAAAAATGTCATGTTAGTACAGTCTAAAATGCATGATGGTCCTATTTAAATGACTGAAAATGAAAAAGAAAGAAAAATGAAAAATGAATGAAATGCAGACTCCCCCCACACTAGAACTAAACAGTGTCCACACTGTGAACGTTTCCTAAATTTGAAAGATCGTACCCAAAGGTGAATGAAATGCAAAATTATTTGAAGAATGAAATGCAGTCTAGCCACTATATGTGAATGCCAATCATAAACAAAATGAAATCTATAACGGTGTTGAGTGTTATGTGAAAAATGATATTTTCTTTTTTCCCTACACTTGCCTCTATCGAAAATGATGATTTCCTATCTGGTTTTTGAGGTACAAGAGGCATGTCAATAAATTCCGAAATCAAAATCTTTCTTATGAAAATGTTGTCGTGCCAATGATTTATATAATTAAGATGTAGATTATCCCATAAAATTTTCTCAGGTTTTTCTTCTTTGTCCTCGGTAAGATCAGAGGCCAAGATTATGGGAGAATTTTTTGAAAAGTCTAAGTGATCATACTCAAAGTCTTGTGGCAGGGGTTTGAGGTCTAACTTAGGAAGTTCGTGTATGACATTGGTCAATGTTCCTTGGTTAGATTCAGATGACATAGGTTTTGGGTTAAGAAGTTCATTTAATTCAGAAATGTATTCGAGCTCATCAAAATCAGAGTTGAAATGGTTAAAACACATTTTCAAGGCTTCAGAAGTGTCAATAAAAGTTTCATCACTGTGGTTTGAATCGTGCTAATTTTATCAATCTCCAAATCCCTAGAAGAATTGTGGTGGCTAAGACTTTTCTCAATCATCGTTATTAAATTCTGAAAATACAAAACTTAAATTTGACACATGTAGCTATTATTACAAAATAAATAACGTACTCAAATATATTTTATTAGTTGATAATCTCGATTTGAAGGGGGAAGAGGGTCTTATGGCCGTTCACGTATAGTATAAATACTAAGGGATACGACCAATGTTTTACGGGTAGTATGCAACCTCTTTTGCTAGAAGTTCAATAAATTGAACTAATATATATCCGCGATCAAACCGTTGAGACAATTAATTTCATACAATACACTCTAGCAGTTAAATATTTTGAAAATCAAATCAGATTTTATTCTTGAAAAGCGATAAGAGTGATGCTTATAATTATGGAAATTCGTTCCCCACCAAATCAATGTAGAAATTTCAGGCAATACAACAGTCACACAAGAATAATTACAAAAATAAAAATTATACAAGCAAGCCGCTGCCCCTGCAGAATTTTTTTACAAGCAATGTCTATATTTTTCTTTGCAGCAGAGCACCTGTAGAGTTCAGAAATTATTACAGTGGGGCATGGCTGTCCATCCAGAAAAAATGAGTAGCGTCAGTGATTGAAATCTCACTATTTGCAATTTCTTTTGATTTCTGAAATCTTGATTTGTTGCTTGAACTCCAGTCACCTTGTCCTTAGTTCGAAACTCTTTTTGTTTTTGTTTTTTTTGAATGAATTGAATAACAAAAAAAGCACAAGAAAAAGAAAAAGGAATTAACAAAAAAGCTAACTTTTTGGAAAAGATGATGCTGAAGTGTTGATTGAAAAAAAAACTGTGGTGAAATGAGATTATGCGAGAGGGAGGGGTATTTGATCAGAGGGAAGAAATGAAGCAGGGAAAAATATTGAAAAAAAAAAAGAATCTTTCTATGACCTCCCCTTTTTTTATTATTGTTGAAAAAGTGGACAAATAGGAAAGAAACAAATGACAAAAAAATGGGAAGAGAGATTTCAGGAAAGAAAGAGAATTGTAAAGGAAGAAAGGAAAGTAATTGTAAAAGATTTGAAAAAGAAATTGAGAAGGAAAAGCAAAAAAAGAGAAGACAAAAACAGAAAGAATTTTTTTTCTTTTGTTTATTGTTGTAAAATTAGAAGAGACAGAAAAAAATGAAAAAGGAAAAACTTGAAAAGGGAAAGAAATAAATGGAGAAAGGAAAGAAAATTAATTACAAGGCAAAGAAGAGAAATTTATATAAGGAATTTTTTTCTTCAGCAAATTGTAAAAGAAGAAAGGATGCGAGATATTAGTAAGAGGGAAAACAAACGAAAGAAAGGAGAAAGAAGTTGAAATCAGGGAAGAAATAAAAGAAAAATGGTAAGTTTTTTTTTTGAACTTGTAAAAGAAGAATGAGAAGTAATTGTATTGAAAATTGGAAAGGAGGAATAAAGAGGAAAGAAATCAAAAGTGGATTTTTTTTTTGAAAAGAAAGGAAATTTGTAAGAGAATAAAAGAAATCAAATGTATTGAGAACAAGAAAGACAAAAGAAGAAAGGAAAAAAAATTGCAAAAGAGGAATCTTTTTTTTTTTTTTTTTTTTTTGAAATTTGTAAAAAGAAAAAGAATCTAGATGATCGGAAAGAAAGTGGAAAGATGGAAAGAATAAAGGAAAATTGAAAGTTGGTTTTTTTAACGAAGGAGAGAGCCGGAAAGAAATAAATGAAAAAATGGAAAGAGAGATTGTAGGAGGTGAATGAGAAATGCAATTGGAAATAAATAAATAAAATGCAAGTTTTTTTTATGAAAATTTGAACAAGAAGAAAGGGAAAGAAATGAATGGGAAAAACCAAAACAAAAAAGGGAAAAAAAATTAAAAGAGGAAGGAAATAAGAGAAAAAAAGCAAGGTTTTTTGAGTAGAGAGGAAGGATAGAAGGAATTGAGGAAAGAAATAAAAGCAGACAAAAACAAGAAAAAAATCAAAGTAGACAGAGAAGAAATTGCAAAAGGTTTTTTTTAGAAAGTTGTAGACAAAAGATGGAAACAAATAAAAAGAAAAGGAAAGGGAAAAGAAAAATGTGAAAATCAGCGAGGTGGTAGAAAGATGGAAAGAAATTGAAGAAAAATTAGCAAGTTTCTTTTTTTGTATATATATTTTTTTCTTTTTGAAGAAGGAATTAGATTGGAAGAAATGCGAACAAAAAAAAGAAAGAAATAAATGAAAATAAAACGAAGGAAAATTAAAAGAAAAAGGGGCAAGATTTTTTTTCCTTGTCATAGAGATTATAATATCAATATGTGATACACAATCAACTAATCAAGATTTTTATCTATATATATGTACAAGAAAACAATAGGAAAATAAAAAGAAATAAAAGAAATTTTGGCAAGATTTTTTTTTTAACAAAATCAAATAAAAAGAAAAATATCACAAATCATAAATTAAATAAATAATAAAATTCAATTGTTATCTCCCCGACAATGGCGCCAAAAACTTGATCGTCGCTAATCTATGAATCAGAAAAGCGCGAATTTTAAATTAAATACTGCAAGCATATAGGTGTGTAGCATACAGGTCGAACACAGGGAGGTAAATTAAAATCATATTATTTATCTAATCTCTTGGGCGAGTTAGACGAAGCCTGGAGATTTTGTTGAAATAAAAACAAATTGAAATTGCAAACTTAGGATTATCATTGAATCTAATTAACGATTAATCACTAAAGAAAGTAAATTGCAAAATAAGAACAACAATGCAGAAAATAAAAGTGCAGAATAAGAAGAACAACAAAAAAATAAAATTAGGATTGTCGTTGAAACTAATCAAACGACTAATCACTAATGAAACAAATGTAAAATACAACTAGTACTCTACCGAATCTAATCGGGTAGATGACACTAGTTGCTAAAAAAATACTAGAAAATAAAAGAAGAAGAAGATTTTTTATTAGAGTAATGGAATACAGAAAATGAGATGCCCGTTACAATGGGTATACATGTGCTTATATAGGTGAACTGAAAAACCCTAATCCTCTAATGGGCCATGACTCAACCTCTTGAAAATAATATATTCACAAATAAAAGAGATAAGATAAACTTGAAATATTCCATGCAGCTTTCCTCTTTTGATTGGTCATGTGGCAAATTGATTGGCATTTTCCAAGAGATTTGAAGTTGATTGGTAAATTGATTGGCATCTATCTAATCAAATCTTCATCTTTATGGAGAGTAAAAAATGAAAGATTCCCTTTGATTTATCTATGAAGAATACTTCCAATTCTTGAAATATTTATTAGTGTATATCATATATTCATACATATGAATATATATATACACCATAAATCACTAATCCATAAATTCTTCAAAGCAAGGGAGGCAGTGTGAACGTGTTCCATTCTTCAGCAAAAAGAGAGTTTGATGGGAATCGAACCCAGGTCTTTCTGTATAGATTTCCATGCCTTAACCAATGTGCTACGGCTTCCTTTGTGATTGAAAACTTGTTGAGATGGGAAAGTAGCTTCTTTTTCTTATCAGTGGTCTTTTATTTAATGAAGGAGACAATTAATCAATGACCTGTAAAACACACAAAATACCCAAAGTAGCATTTATTTATATACGATAAAGATAAGATATAAGCATAAAAATAAACACATTTCTGTGCTAATCAACTCGGTAAACGACGAATGAAGACCGGGAATATTTAAATTTGCTTAGATTGATTGTGATTAATGTCTCGGTTAGGTAGGCTACCGATACAAGGTATGAGTTACATGAGACTGGAACATATTTAAGTATTTTCGGGTTGTCGTTCCGTTCAGACCCAGAACGGATTCTTATGGATGGTGTGTTTGACGTTGAAATTGACCGCAAAGCACTGATTTCCGTTAATGTATATCGGATTTGTGGCAATATATTATCCTCGTCTCTATGTCATATGAACTTAGAGGGTATGCAATGATTGAAATCAGTGATATGTCATGAATTGTCAATGTGGCATACCCAAGTTATGAAACGAGCTAGTGATGATAAAAGAATGGCTTATCGAAGCATCGCTTTGTGTATGACGTGACATCGACAAACCTCACACCTCGGATTGATGAGAAACTGGGGGTTAGGTTTTATACTTATATATGAACTGATGATGAAGCTGTGCAGCAGTGGGAAACCACTTATGAACCTGGGGAAGTTGGGTATGTTCGGTGGGCCGTGTCTGGTCGAAAACCGTTGATCTGCCCTGACGATGTGTATTTGGTGTCCGCGTATGGATGAAAAAGCTATTGAGGCACTTCGTTTGTATCCCTGATTGATCTTTCGTGCCAGGAATCATCAAGTTGGAAATCCAATCTCCAATACGAGCCATACGGTTTTGGTTGGTATATATATATATATATATATATATATATATATATATATATATATATATATATATATATATATGGCGACATAGTATTAATGGTATTATATCGTCTAGGATTTATACATTTACTTGCGAATTGTTTTCCACATTATATGATAGTATTAGAAGAGGATTTTCACGATGAAAGCACGTTGGTTATCATAAGATAAAACTCACCCATCTGGTGTGTGCTTGCATTGTGTGATGTGGGACGAGCTTATGATAGCTTCCTTTTCAAAAGTCATAGCGAATTTCTATGCACTGGAATTCATATGGAGTAAACCCGTCCCGCGTAAGCGGCATGGTCCGGCGAAATTCCCAACTTTAAAATGAACCTAATAATAATTGTTTTGAGTTCTCACACCAGTCCCACGACTGACCTGGAGTTTATTGTTCCCTCACCTAAACTCTGGGTGCCCAAAATTTTCACACGGGCAGCTAGTAGTTTAGTTTTGCAGTTATAGATCGTTGGAGCAGGATTCAGAGCACTTTTAGAGTTGGAGTTCATGCAAGAGTTAGAGCTTCTGCTATATCATATGGTTCTTCCGCTGAGAGTATATCTTCTTTCTTCCGCTGTATATGTTGTAACTCTGGTATTCTATGTAACTCTGATGTAACATTGTATTTTTCAATAAAGATTCTGTTAATTTGTTGAATATATGTATGGACCCATAACAATTCGTCTTTTTGAACGGTTTGAGTCGGTTTAATTACCGGCAAGAACTGGGCAAAAAGGCGGGTCGTTACAGAATCATTGTTATTAGACTCGGACTTGTTCTTAAAAATTTGAGGTATTTCGAATTCTTTATTGACACATGCAAAGTAAGGGAAAATATCTGAAATGGTTTCAGTATTGGATCTTGGACATATAATAGTTCTGAATTGATTCTCTTTTAGAAAGATCTTTTGTCTCATGGTAGCCTGCTCGATTCCACTTACGAAATTTTGTTATTGGGTTAGCCATAAACTTCACATGTTTCTAGCGATTCACATGGTATCATCAACTGATACAAGTTAACAGTCCCTTTTACACCATAGCATGAAAAACCACATACACAAAAAACATATGTTACTCAGCTAACCAGAGGATGAGAGCAGGAGAAGAGAAGAGGAAAAAAGAGTGAACCAAATCGAAGCAGAAGTAGGAAAAGGAAGGCGGAAGTTAGGGAGAGCGTTCGGTCGGTTCGGTTAGTTTGGAGGTAAAAAAAACTCAAATCTAATTAAAACCGAATTTTTTTCAAACCGAATTGAATTGAACCAAATTAATTTCGGTTAATTCGGTCGAAAACCGATTTAATCGAACTTGAATATTATGTTATCATTTATATGATAAATTCAATTAAAGTAAAACATAAATTCATGTTTGAAGAAATTTTATATAGTAAATTTTATGTTTATAATGAAAATTCACTTATTTGCAATACATGCCTTTGTATTTTATCACTAAACTAATTATTTAAAGTACAATAACATCGTAAAATTGGATAATAAATTTAAAGTTTGGTTAATTCGGATTAACCGACAACCAAAAATATATATTTTACAAACCGATTTTGTTTTAAAAACCGAACCGACCGAAATGAACCAGTTTGGTTGGTTAATTCGGTTTGAACCGAATATTACTCACCCCTAGGTGGAAGAGGTGAAGAAACCTAATCAGTCCACACTGATGAAAACGTAAAGCAGTTTATCAGTTGATATCAATAGTTGGAGTTTGAAATCGGAAAAAATAAACGTTTAGTATCAAGATTTGTACTCTGAAATATGTCTCAAACCAATCAATGTATGTAACGTAAATGAGTTGAGAATTTAAGTTTTAGACCAAATTGAAGTGAATGGTGGAGAGCTGAACATTTAAGATAAAAACTAGTTTAAACCAATTATTTAATTTATAAATTTGTACAGTTTAAGTTGATTTGAATTGAAATTTGAAATTTGAATTGATGTTAAGTCGAATTTTAAGAATGCGTATATTTGATTCAGATTGGATTATGACTTTATATTAGTATTATTTTATTTTATAACTGATATATGTTTACCATTATTTTAATAAAATTATCTTTTATATATTTAATTTAACTATTATATGTTTTCTCCAATTCTAATTAAACTTTCATATATTAAACTTAACTATGTTTTTTATAACCATTTTAAACAAACTATTTTGTATAAGTTTAGCTATTATATTTTTAGATCTTTCTTGTTGAACTATCTTATATTAAATTTAACTACCTTAATAATAAGTCTATATCCAATCCGAGCAATTTAGTATGAAATGTTTAAATATAAAGATTTCATTGAATAACTATATTTTGATATAGAAATTTAAATTGAAATACGAGTTTTGATAACGAATTTCTTTATAAATATAAGGTTTGGAATTTGAATTTGAACTAAAGATATTCAATCGAAACGAGTTAAATAATATTAAAAATCAATATTTGAAGTTAATTGATTTGTGACAATGAATATGGTTTTTAAATATAAATGACCATGGTATGAGATAAGCGTTTGAACTAGGGCCAAATATTGTCATACTCTATGCCAATATCGGGAACCACTTTAACAACTGCGCATGTGGTGGAGATTCCATAATGAAGTAGGATGGTTTGGCGACACTACTAGAGTGAAATAAGATAATGATGATGAATTGCCTTGACTATTGGGTCAACATTAAAATGACTGAAATAGAAGTTATATCATGACCAAGTGGGTTGGCCATCTGATCGGTAACATTACTTTGTGTAATTATTATTATCTCATTTGCTTGGTTTGACTTGATTGATTTGATATACATCCTCAATTTATGGGAGTATGTTTTGAGGTGGACGGTATCTGCGCGCTATGCGTTACCAGAAGTTTGGTAGTACAATTGGTAGAATCCTACCTTAGGAAATTATCTTCAATAACTTGACAGACATCATGTTCTCATCCACCAGTAACTCACCTATTCATAGCTTCAATCACACTTTTCCCTAAAGGTAACAAACTACTGGTTTATACAACACAAGGGGATACCAACTACCAATCACCCTATGCACGTTAAATATAATAAACAAAACCGGTGTCATGGACTTGCAATGCGACCCCACAATCAGGTCATCAAGGTAAATGTTAACCGATTGGACTCACTCCTAAAAAAAGCGGGGCACAATGTATAGGGTTGTATATCACTTTATCTCTAATAATTAGCCGATAAATGTCCCTCTTAAGTCAACACCTAGCTATATAATATTTCTCATTGAATAGTATGTTATTTGCAAAAGTCAGGATTTCAAGGATAATTTAACATTAGAAGAGTGTGTAGTGTTTACTTTTTTGTATTCTTTTGAGATTGTGATGAATGATGCAAAATTATCAAGCACAGATGCAAACAAAGATAAAAGTAAATGTAGTAAAGTAAAACAGTAGAGTGAACAGATTGCATTAGGGAAGAGATTGCACTAGGGATTCTTACATTGGCTGAGAGTTATTCTATATTTAATCACATACAATCTCTAGTACATATTTCTTTTTCAAATGCTAAAGTATCAATACAATCTCGATTTCAAGGCTATAAGACATGGCCTTTGGATTATCCAAGCTCTGGATACACCTGCTTTATTTAAATGGGTTACAAGTTCACCTACTTGATTTTCGGGCTACAAGAACTCCCACACAGATTTCAATGTCATTAAGCACACCTTATAATACCCAAGTATATTATGATATATTTTATAGAATCAGTTTCTTGATTTTGAATAGAATTGATCTTATAGCCTCTTGCACTTTGATCTTGATTTGAGTAACATAAATGTGAGAATTCAGAGAGTAAACAATAGAAAAATTAAATCAATAGATTTTGAATTTGAGATGAGTTTAGTGAATTTTCTTTTTAGAACACAAAGAGTGAAAGGGGAGACAAAATATAATAAAGCAATTGTCTAAAATTCATTATGAGAACCCTTATTTATGGAGAAACATCAAGCTTGGCCATTCGTAAAGAGATATAATGAAAAACACTTCTATTCAAATTTTATGATGAAAAGACACTTCCATTCGAATTTCAATTTTGAAATTCCTTTGTATTTTGAAAATTACGTTGTAAAAATTGTTCGAAAATATTAAGCTTTGTAAAAATGTTTTATATTTCATAAAAATATATAATCATAATTTATACATATTTTAATCATAATAAAACTTAAGATAATTTTATGAAATAATTTTTTTGAAATAATATAATATATGTATATATTAAGGATTAAATATAAATTTCTCAAAAATATATATATATAATAATATTTAAAGTACAAATGAATATATTTAAATTCAAAGTATATATTCTAGTATTATGAACGCGTAGAAATCATAAAACTAAAATTACCTCAAAACATAATAAATTAAAAGTATATTTAAGCCTTTAAAAAATTAATTGCTCAAAACAAAATAAACTTATAAATAAATAAAATGTTAAGAACCAATATGAAAAAATATTTGAAAGGATGTTTGCAAATGTTTTCGAAAACTTGAGTCCATAAAAAGCATTTCAAAAAATATTAACATACTTGAAAATCATTTAAAAACTAAAGAATGAATTTTTAAAACTTTTTTGAGATGAAAATAAATCAAAGAAGTGTCAAGTTTAAAATTGTAATATATGACTCTACGACTGTAGTTTTCATTTCCTGGTTTCTTAAATCTTTGAACTTGAAAGTTTTCATCTCTAACTCTTGAACCTTCGTATCAACTTCTTGAATCTGACAATTTGTCTTTGTACTGTATGGTCTTTTTAATCAACACTTTTCTAATATCATGCACTATATACTAAATAACTTGATATAACATTAGTATCTACAGTTTATATGATCTTATATGGGTTGTAGTCATCAAAACCAATACCTAGAATACCAACGATCTCCCTATTTTGGATGATGACAATCGTGTATACAAAATATAATATAATTGTCCTTATATTTTAACTGCCCCTAGCTCTCTTCTTTATAGAAGATCACACATTTTTGCTTTCAAAAAAATATATTTTAACTGCCCCTAATTATGCTAGATATTTTACATATTTCTTCCCTTTTGTCATCAAAAAATAATTTAACTAAAACTCTCTCTTATATAATGTAATATATGCATTATATATAAGGACATATGTGTATGTTTATGTATGTATAAGTGGTGCAAACAGGAAATGATAACACAAAAAAACCATATTAAATCAATCGTTCACTTAAATACTAATCTAAACACACAAATCAAACATACTTATCCAAGAAAACGTATATGCACTAAAGAAATTGAGTAAACTAGTAATTAAGGAACTATGGTGACCTAGGAATGATTCGTGACTTGCAAACAGAGCAAAGAGGGTAGATGAGACATACATTTACTTTTTGATATACCAAGTTTCATACTTATCAAGGCACACTTTGTCATCACATATTACTTTGTCGGCAACTTCCTTTTCCTCCCCGTTTTCTTGTTCTTTCTCTTCCTTATATGTAAGGTTAGGATAAAGGTTGGAACATCATCTTCTACCACTAAGGGATTTTTCAGGCTATCCTAGGAGTCTTTTTAAAGATTTTTTAGGATTCTACCTTATCTTTCTTATTCTTTAACCATTCTTAACTAAGTGGCCTTCATTTCTGGAAGCTTATTGATATTATGCTTCAGACTCGAATATGTCTTTTCCTTTAATTCCCCTACTTTGAGCCCTCTCCACACCTTTACATATGCAAAAGTTGCCAAGATGTGTTTTGGACATTTGGAATTTATAGGATCCATTGTTAAATTTTATCAACAAATTTAAAAAGGAAGAAGAGTGAGAAATGAAAGGATTTTTAAATTTTGGAGGTTATATGTTAATTTTTCAATTTTCAAATTTAGTTTCCTAAAACCGCTAGCATATGTCGGCACATCGAGTACAATTTTGGAAATTTTCATTTTCTTTATATTTTTTATGTTTATATTATTACTTTATAGTCTAGAACATATTCCTATTGCTCTTTTAAGTTCAATAAAACATGCTTTGATTAATGGTTTTGTTAATATATCTATTATTTGATTCTTAGTATTTATAAGTTTAAGTGAACTTTTAGAAAATGATGATGTATATCTACATGTTTAGTTTTTGCACGATGGGTTAGATTCCTAGATAAATTAACTGCACTACTATTATCGTAGTATATTGGTAATTTGGAAAAGTTTACTCCAAAATATTTATGGTTTATTGCATTTAAATAATTTGAGAATGAGCTAATGCAGCAGAGATGTATACTTCTTCAGTAGTTGGTAGAGATATAAAGTTCGGTTTTTTGCTAAACCCAGAGGAAAAAAAGTGTCACTATAACAGAATTTGTTTTTAGTCACACTTGGTAGTTGCGTTTAAATACTAAGTGCGCCAATTACTCATTCGTAGAAATTAAAATAAATAAGGAACGTTGATGCTGCTTTATTCCCGTGAACAACTACTGGAAATTTGGGTATTCTTTCATTTGGCCGCTTGTATTTTATTTTTAATCTCTTCCTCCTGCATATTACCAAACCTAAAAAGAAATCTCCATGTCGTTGTTTCTTTCCGTCGTTCGATTCCCATAGCTACATAACCTTAAACTAGATATTTCTCTTCGATGCAGGTGTGTCAATCAGTAATCTCCAAAACACTACAGATAAATGTGATTTCCTATCACTTCATTACAAAATGTCGCCCTTTCAAAGCCAAAGTTAGAGACACCTGCATTGCCTCTAGATACCACAAAAAAAGTAAATATTAATCGCTCAATTAAGCAACGTTTTTAATAAAAGTGTCGTCGATTATTACTCTATTAACGGGGAAACAAGGCAAAAATGCTATTTCAAAATTAAGGTGGTGAAAATTTACATGCTTCTTACTAAACTCAACAAGAATTAGGGGAAAAATTCATTTACTTCCGCTGTTGTTATCAAATACTTCACAAATAACTATTTGATCACTCCTTATTTTATCCACGGTCTTTCTTTTGCCAACGTCCATCTAATCACTGAGTTCCTCAAAGAAACTCGATCTAACAGTCTAAACCTGAAACATGCATCACTTTTGAGTTCTATGATTAGTACCTATGGCCTTTGGTTGTTACTTGTATATGTTTTCTTTTTTTAGGAACGAGTATGCCATTTGGGTCCTATTTTTGGGACTTCGGTCAGGTAGTCTATGTAGTTCAAAGTATATATGAGATATTAATCTATTGCTTAGGTTCATAATTTTAACATAGTTTGAAATTTAGTTGATAATTTGGTTAGGGTTGGCTTCAGTATTGTTTTAATTGCAAGTGGACTAGGATTTCCCTACAGATAAGCTTGATTTTTTTTCTTGGTCAGATATGGTTTCTGATTGCAAATAATATGTTAGTGATCTACTTCCCTCTTATCAAGGATAACCAATGAGCGGATATTGTTTATCAAAGGCACCAACCACATACCTAATATGTCAAGTCTGGCTTGAGTTGCTAGGAAGAAACTCACTACTTATTGAAGAGAGTTGTTTTTCTTTTGGGTTTATGCTGACTGTTTGTTTTTTTGTAAGAAAAAGGAAAATAAATGTGCAATTATGTATTGGATGAATGTAGGTTTTTAAATAAAGAATGAATTTACCATTTTTTAGATGAAGCAAATCACCAACATGATAAAATTTAATGAAACATACATTATTTTGGCCACTAATATATGCATGTATATAGAATTCTATTACACTTGTAAGGAAACATCTTTTTGGAGTTTGGTAATTTATATTTTGAAACACATAAGAATAGTTTAATTTGAAAATCATATATAGTGATAAAATATATTGTGAAAGAGAAGATGAAGGCCAGGATAACGAGAATGCAGAGGATGATTATGAAGTAGACAAAGAAATCGTTGAAGAAAGAAGTGTTAGAGTTGACAACCGTAATAATATTTTACTAGACATATAGGAAAATCATCCAGTTATACTATATCCATGTTTTAGAGTCCAGTGTTTTATAGTGATAGGATAGTTTTATTATAAAATCAATTTTATGAATCGGATTATATTTGATTTTGCATTTAACCATAATTCATCAACGCATTTTTTTAACATTGGAAAATGTATCTCTTCAGCTGGAGTTATGAGATTATCAACTGTAATATTCAGTTTACTCAAATATACATGTGATACAACCAAATACTTGTTATGTATTATGCTAAATTTTTCCATGTCATTGGGATTTTAACACATTAAGATGTATAGCATTTTATCGATTTGACAAACAAAATAAGACGATAACAATTTTGGTTGAATACTGCAAATGCTGTACATTTCCTATTTAATTTGAACTTCATCTGCTATTTTAAAAAAGTCAACGTATTTCAACACTGTACTATTATGAGCAAAAGAACGTTTACTAAAGATGGATTTGAACTGCTTTTTGTGTATTTATCATCCAGATTGTTTTAATTACATATAACTAGTATTTCTTATCCATTCCACCTACTTGGTGACAATTGACATTGCAAGGATATAATAAAAAGTTAGAATTGTTATTTTTAAGATAGCCATGTGTAGAAAATCATTATCATTAATATGTTTGGATGAAGTTTTATTTGATTTTTTGTGAAATATATCAGGAAGATCATTCCATCTTTTTGCAATCGCAGATCGCCTTTTCATCTCTCAACTAATTCCAAAATTTGTAGATGGAATACTTGCTATTTTGATTGGTCTTGCTAAGATGAGCAATGCTCCTGTTATAGGTTAGTAGATTTCCCCACTTCCTTTTGTTCAAATTTGATGAAATTATGCTCTAAGATGTTGCTGCATTCGTGCGTTTTAATATTATTTTGGTGCAGAATCTTACATCTTAGTTAGTAATTTTCTTGCTTTTTTTAAAGCTTCAACACCTCCACTGAGAAGTTACTCTGAACATCCATTTTTAGTGTATAATTTTCGGTTTAATATCTTTTCAATGAAATGAATTTGTATTTTGTAATAAATTCTGGGAATCATATATTAGTCTTCTATCTACTGAACATACATATTCATACAAGGGATAAATATGCTGGAATATGGATCCCTTTTTGTATACATGTATACATGTGACTGTGTAAATATGTTCCCAGGTTTAAATGAAATTCCATTTTTATGATTTTTATATTTTTTTGAAAAAGTAATTCATTTTCTATCATTCTAAAAACTATTTAAGTATTAACATTTCCAAATGTATACTTTCGATTATAATTCACAACCATTTTTGTAATTAAATTAAATACACCATTTAATTTTCAAATTATTTGTAACAAAAAATACTTAATGATGATTACTTTTGTATATATATATATGTATATGTATGTGTGTTTTTGTGTGTGTGTGTGTGTCTGCGCGCCTTGTAATTGTTTTTATTGGATACCATTGAATTAATAAGTTTTCATGAAACTTGATTAAATTTATGTATAATTAATCTTCTTATATAAAAGCATAAAGGTCGTATGTTGAGGGAACTGGTTGGTATTTTGGTCACGTGTTGAGGGTGAGTTAGGTTGCAGGTGGCGATATGGTTGTTATTTAGGAGGGGCGACTTATTATTACCTTGTCATCGTTGTTAGGGAGGTGATGCAAAGATTATATGCTGCAGGATTTTGTAGAAGTGGTCTTGATGGAGGAGTTGCAGTGGAAATTTTCAAGTAGCTAGGTGTTGGGTTAGGTGATGGAAGTTGAAGTCGGTGAAAGGTTGTTAGCTAATCTGGGTGATGGATTCTGTCAAGGTTGGGGTGGATGTTTATGATTGTTCGGATGCAGAGGAATTTCGGGAGATGAGGTCAAACATAGGTTGCGGAGGAGATTGGTTGTGGTTTTCTTAATGAAGTTGTTTATGAACCGAGATTGTTGATGTTTTGTGGTAGAAATTGGGTGGACGTATGAAGTTTTTCAATGAAGGAGACAGAGGTGTGTGTACAAGCAGATTTGGTTAGAGAGTTGACAGTGACTGTGCTCGGTTCTAAAGTGATGGAAGGGCAGTAGGTGGTTTCGAAATTGATCTATTCACTTAAGGTATGCTAACGGGAATGGTTTGAAGAGATAAAAAGGGTGCAGGATGAATGTTGTTTGAAGGGCTAGCAGTGAATTGAAACGGTGTTGTGTTGGTTAGGTGCAGCAGTCAAGAAGGTAATTTGTGGCTTCAGTTCTGGTTTGCTGCCTCCAAATCTTGTTTTCATGTCTTGAAACTTGTTCCTTCTCCAACCTCTCCAACACCTCCTTCTGTCTGGAAAACTGCAGATGTAGCAGTAAGTTTCCTATCTTACATTCGTCGTCTGTGGAATATACTCATAGTATCTTATATTAAGGATTTGGACGAGAACCTTAAGAACATCAAACGTCACACTTACATGATAATGTTTGATAAATCCAATTTTATATGCTATATAACTCTTTATTTCTAACATTCATCATCAACTTGCAAAGAAAAACACAAATAACATTTCTTTTAATGTTGCTCATTACATCCTCTTTACTAGCTAACATCTGTTTGTCTTGGATTATATTTAGTTGCTTGACATTTTGATGGGATGTGTAATTTCTAAACTTGCATAGCACACACCTGGATTCGAAGATCCTATTATTCTTGCTTCCGAGACATCATGTACGTCTCTATTAACTTGAATTTTCCAGATTCTGTAGTAGAATTATGAACTCAAGGACTTCTCTATATTTTTATGATTTTGCGCATTCTACCGGAGATGCACAGGTTGATGCCACTAGTGCCTAGAGCAATCAGGTACAGTGTTATGAAGGCAGTTGCAGTTTGAGCTTCTGTTGGATGACAAACATTGTTACTATCACAAAGGAAGCAGTGTTTGTTAGACCGAAATTTGGTACTAACACCCAAATGCAAATCACAAATTGTAGAAAGCAGTAAAATAAGAGAAGACACACGAAGTTTTTATAGTGGTTCAGTTGTAAATGTAGCCTACGTCCACTTTATAATCTTATTGTTGTACCGACAGATTATAAGAATCAGTTACATGTAGACACACAATCCATGTGTTTAATGAAATTACAAGAGTTTATACACGCAATCCACGTTTTAATTATGTAGAAAACAGAAGAAATTAGATGTGAGAAGGTACAAAGTCCTTGCACTCAGTAATGGCAGAAGCCGTAGAGATGTAGGAGAGAAGTTCCAATCCAAAAATTCCCTGAAAATTCCATGTAAGTGTGTATTTACAGCTGTATAGAGGCTCTAATGGGTTCCGGTTCGGATGCCACGTGGCTCGCACCCCCAGAATCCAGAAATGTGGAAGTAGTGGAGAGATCTTTATCCAATTCCTGCCATGCCATGTGGAAGGTAATCCATGGAAGTAGGAGGTGGTTACTCCTCAAGAATCGGTCAAAGTTGATGCGCAATAGCAGGTCCAGGCGGTTCGGACCAGTGCCTCCTAGCTCGAACCGAACCAGTGTGGAGTGAGCTAGTTGGTGGCCATGCTGCCGGAGTTCTTCGTACATGGGAGTGGGATCGGTCTGGTGCATCCGATCCGATCCGATGAGGTCGATCTGAACCTGCTTTGAAGTGACGAAAGGAAAAAGTTGAGCTCATGTGGTGGCAGCGTCCCTATCCGATCTGAACCAGTTAAGCCGATCTGACCTGATGTTTCGTGCCAAAATCCATGTTTCTAGGTTATTCCAGTTCAGTGCGCATTCACGGAAACAGGTGTAACTTTCAAACTGTAAGTCCATTTTAACCAAACGAAAGCTCTACCTGAAAGTAATTCAGAGGGCTATAAGAGTTATGGGGCAATGCCCCATAATTGATGTTTTCGTCCCAAAAGAGATCATCTGTTAGGAGTTTCGGGCCATTTGTTGTTTGCGATGCGACTTCAACCAAATCGCTTCATATCTTCCAATAGTGTTCCCAATACTTGCGTGTATTATTAACCAGAGATTTCACGTAAGACGGATTTGACCAAAAAGCATGTCAACATGTTTTCCCCCTAGAACATGTCTTGCTGGTTGAAAGAAGATGTGTTCTGAATAGTCCGAGAAATCCAAAAGTCCGTACCTGCAAGGTGATAAGACAAACAGTGCAAAAATGGCTTCGAGACGGGCTTACCAATGTAAGATGACCAAGGAAGTGCTATGAGGTTTCAAGATGGCCTTACCGGGTAAGACGACCAAGGAAATGCAAAAGAAGTTCCAAGACGCCTTACCAAGGTAAGACGACCAATGAAATGCTAAAAAAATTCCAAGATGGCCTTACTTGGGTAAGACGACCAAGGAAATGCTAATGAGGTTTGTTTATAATGGACCGATCCAGTTTGGAGAAGGAGCTCATTGCTTATTACTAATTAATGAGAGTGTAGCGGTCGTTTTCCTGACGCAATTGGAGACCACAAGATGGTTCCGTGCCTGTGGGCTAATGTGGCCGCTTTTATTACATGCAAAGAAAATACACAGGGGCGAGGAGTCGCCTAAAAGCCTAAAAACATGAACAATGGACCAAAGTCCGGCACACTGAAAAGATCCACTCAGTGGGATCAGTTAATGATAATCCCGCGATTGCTCAATCCAGGATCGTTCCCTCTCCGGGGAATTGGTGGTGGTAATGCAGGTGCAGATGCCGGCGCTGTTGGTTGTGTGATGTATTCGGGTAGCTCTTCTTGTTTGACCCGATCCACAATCAAAACTCGCAAATGCCTGCAGTCATCGGTGTTATGACCATCCATGTCATGAAATACGCAATGTCTTCCAGAATTTCGTTGTGCTAGCATTGGTTCCTTCTTAGGAGGCCTTGGATAGGAGGTGGCACCCCTTGTATCCATGTAGATGTCAGTCAGAGTTGAATTGAATTCATTGCACTTTGCATATCTGGGCCCTCTTCGGGGCTGAGCATTGTGATCATTCTTTGCAGCGGCTGTTCCTTTTCCCTTGTCATTGCCTTTTCCAGAGTCAAACGGTGCCCCGCCTTTAAGCATGTTGACATCGAGAATAGCCTCCTCGGATTTTGCATCACGCAGAAATCTATCTGCTTCAAAGTAGAATTTGCCGAGATCTCGTGGTGGGTCCCGGTACAGAGAGGTTTTGAACTCCGATGTATCCAGAACACCAGATATTGCCACCATCAATACCATAGGTGGTTCAGGTATATCAGCAGATGCTACTGCAGCGTTGAATCTTTCAAGGAATGAATGCAGAGTTTCTCTAGACCTCTACTTGATTGTAGTCAGCGACATTACGTTCTTGGGTCGTGCATTGTGTACCAATAAAGCGAGCGACCAACATGCTCCAGCTGTTGATTGATTCCGGTGTCAGCTGCCGAATCCACATGGTAGCTATATCAGTCAGAAAGAGAGGAAAACATTTTGCCATAATGTTTTCCGATGTCAATTGAACTTCCATATGTCGTTTGTATCGCATCAGATGCACGATAGGATATGTCATGTCGTTATAAGGGTCTAGAACTGGAAGTTTGAAATCCGGGGTATTGCGGGAATTCCTGATTTCCAGTGTGAACTGAGTGTGATTGACGTTATCCATGTCGTTGTGATAAGTGCGGCCTCTTGAGAGGTGTTCAATGAGGTTGGCGAGCCGATTGCCTTCAAAGAGTTGTTGCGAGTTGATAGGATCAGAGCTGGTGCCCCCAGCGTTAAGTCCAGAAGAGTTTGGAAATGTATGAGGTGCTTGGAAAGCCATCCGGTTCGGGTCGGTAGTTCCTGTGGCTTGCGGATCGGGGGTACCAAACTGATCCGTTGCTTGGATGTCAGTCCAAGATCCTTCTTAATGTTGCAGCCTTTGCATGGGTTCTATCCGAACCGAAGCCAATGTAGGTCGAGCTCGATCTGAGCTAAGATTTCTATAAGGGAAGCTACAGCACTGTGACACCCCACGTCCGTTAATGTCACTCACTAAGGGGTGCATTAAGTTTCATGAAGCGTTATAGGTAAACATACACAGAATAATTACGAGACAGATATAAATAAGGAAGCAGTGGAAAATTTAAACTTTTATTTCAACCTAAAAACATAATACCGTGGTCCATAATTTCATAAGTCACAAAAACGTTACAATGAAATAACTTATGTCTTGCTTCATCAGAGTACATAAGTACATAAAAAGCATCATTCCCCCAATTATAAGAGTTAAGCCATAGTAGAGACAAGAACTTGAACCATACTTCGGAAGTAGCTCCTAGCAAGATGATATTTGATTCCTGACTATGTCTGAGTGTTTCCTCCCTAAGAACCTGAGGGGGGAACGGAAAAAAGAAGGAGAAACAACAGGGTCAGGCATAAAATCTAGCGAGTCTATTTACTTTTAGCCAGTAGATAAATAAAAGCAACATGATAGGCATATAAAGTGGATAAGAGAGATCACTACATAAATGGCAGGAGTGACAAGGTAGACAGGATAAGGTGTATATGCCTCTAATGATTACTCTGCACTATTACTAGTATATCCAGAAAGAGATGATCCCTTCAACTATAAGGCAGTAGACTAAGTTATACGTCCTAATTATCCTAACTACTACCCTGATCGATCGGCTCTCTAACCCTCGTAGATACCTTGTCCTGGCCCCCACAGTAGGAGGTATCACTTCCTAAAGTGGCAACCCTTCGTCGTAATAATGTGCACAACCATATCTACATGTGCCACGTCGTCTTAGCCCCCTCTGCCCTGCCCATGCACACACATGTCCACGGTCGGTTTGCGCCGCCCACACCGTCCTCCTCGTTTGGATCTCTTACCCCAATCTTTCTACCGGTTATGCTTACCTATAGGTGTCTTTAATACATAACTCTATCATTTCTCCAAGTTATGCTTACCCTAAAAAGTGTCTTTAATGACATAACTTTAATATTTCCCTCGGGTATGTATATAGGTAGGTTAAGTTTGTGGGCCTATATATACTAATATTACCCACTTACCCAAGATTTACTTAACCCTTCCACTGGTTCAAGCATGTTTATTTAACGGTTAAGTTTGTGGGCCTATATATACTAATATTACCCACCTACCCAAGATTTACTTAACCCTCCCACTGATTCAGGCATGTTTACTTAACCCTTATTCATGTTTATGTTCACACATTCCCTATGGATTCAATTAGATTAAGTATTACAGACTAACAGGTTATCCTCATTCACACTAGCTGCCTTTTACTTGCCAATATTTCTCTTGCTTATTAATTTCATATAAATATAACTTAATCCATTTAAGTTCATTAATAAGCCCCCATTACATGTTATTCTTTAGATTGTAATTAACAGAAGTAATCTTACAATCTTCCACCCCTGGATTGTAATTAACGGAAGTAATCTTACAATCCCTTTGTATTATTCGTTGTCTGATTCCATAATTACAATAACATGTTTTACTTAATATTTAATTAACTATACTCTTCCCAATTCACTTGTTTTTTGATTAACATATCACTACAACTTGACGTTGTTCACTTATAACTTAGTTTTCATAACTAAGGTTTGCTAATAAGCTTTCATTCCTTTTATTTTGACTTATGTTATAATTTCCACTTGTCCCTAGGACAAGCCTACCTACTATATACAACATTTTCATTAAGTAACTAATCATAATAGGTTACCATCATTCCTTGCTTACTCCAATTCATCACCATGTCCATTTATGGTTATAATGGGGTAGACCTCCCATATTAGGCCTACAACTTATGGATGCTGGGTATGCCGGTCGGGTCTGGGCAGTCTTATTCCATAATTGATCCTAACCTTGTGTCTTAGCTCAATTCGTATTTGTGTACTAAGACCTTCCACATTAGGTTCAACATTAGTGGTTGCTGGATATGCCGGTCGGGTCTGGGAAGACTTCCACCACTTACGTAACCTAACCTCGTGTCATAAGTACAATTTACAAATACTAATTGTAAATTACTAAACATTCCAGATTAATCCAAATCTACCTATGTCATTATAGGTAACTATTTCTATGTTATCCCCATTTGAATTACTTGTCCAACTCATATAAATGATTCATAAATTATGTGTAACACCCCGTAATTCTGTAACATTAAGTTTCACAAATAAAGTATAAATAATTTTTAGAAGAAGAATTAAGGGAAATTGGTTACGCCATTGCGTCCGTCTCGAAATTTTGCTGGAGATAGAGTCAAAGTTCGCGTAAATCGGACTCTGTATGAAGAAGTTATGGCCTTCAGAAGTTTCAAGAATTTAAATAAATAAAAATAGATTCAAAATTCGAATTCAAAAAACACACTCGGACTGGGCGGGAAATTACCCACCCAGGACCCAGGTCGACCAGGGGATCGACCTCCCCCCTATAGGTCGACTAGGGGGTCGACCTGCCCTGTTTTTCCAGATCTGGACTACAACGATTTTGACCTATTCTGGACGGACCGGATGGCTTCTAGGGCGATCTAATGGCTCTAAAACACTCTCTACACCTATAAAAGAATGCCTAGACCTAAGGTTTCTCCACACAAATTCTTTTAGGCGTCTACATGCTGTTTCTCTCTAGCCTCCACCATTAAAATAAATCTTATTAAAACAAGTTATAATTCTTCTTCAAATTGGAGATTCAAATCAAGTTAAAGCTTCAAGTTGGACCATAAGCATTCCGCTTCAAGCAACGTCACTCGAATCATAGTAAATCGCCTTTTCTAAACCGATCACTGTAAGTTTGGTTATTCCTCAGATTTGAACGTGTAATTGGAATTGTGAATGCAATGAATCAAAATATAGAACTGTACCAATTTGCAAGTTAATTTTCTTTGATTCGTGCTTATGTAAAATCAAAAGTTATCTATGCCTTTGGATCTGATTTATGACTATGATACTTTTGCCTAAGACTATGACTATGAGACTTTTTCCTAAGACTATGACTATGAGAATTTTTCCTAAGACTACGACTATGAAACTGTTGCCTATGAAGTTATTGCCTATGACTATGACTATGATTATGACTATGAAATTGTTACCTATGAAGCTATTGCCTATTACTATGACTATGAGACCTTTTTCTAAGACTATGGCCATGAATTGTCGCCTATGAAATCATTACCTATGACTATGAGTCATAACTATGTGACTATTGTCTATGACATTGGTTAAGAAATTATTGTGATTAGTCGCCCATGACTATTGTGGTTAATTGCCTATGACTATTGTAGTTAGTTGCTTATGACTATTCCCATTGTTACAATTAATCGATCATGTTGTACCTTGAACTGGCATTATGTTGGACCAAATCACCAATGCCTATTCCCTTGATTATGTGGATCTCATATTTAGTGTGTAACTTGGCTAGTTTATTCCTATTCACTATTATGTACATCGAACCTGTTGGAGCCATTATTTTTGCATGCCTAATCTTTTATATCAATTCTTGTGCTTATCCCCTATTCCTTTGTTTTGGTGCCATTTCATGAGTACATAGGAAACTTGTGAAATCATGTTATACGTACGGTTATGATGCGGGGATTGGGCATAGCTTAATTAAGTTAATTTGGCATAATAAATATGTTGGCATAATCTAAATTTGCTGTAATAGTGAATGATTTACATGCATATTAGACTTAGGTATAAATTGATAATTTAATTAGCCGCAAAGTGTGTAATTGGCGTGTAAACCAAGTTTTGGACAAAAACGGTAAACTAGAATATTAAATCTAGTTTTGACAAGAACCGTAAATTGGAATATTAATCTAGATTGGGCATGAATTGAAAAAGGGAAATATTAAATCTAAATTGGTATAAACTGCAAGTTGGGTTAATTGATTGGTAAATCAAGTTTTGGCATAGAATATAAGTATGTTAATTTGCATGACAGTTGAATATGATCTAGGCTAAATTGGTTTACGGAAAAATTTACATAAATAGTAAATATGTAAATTTAGTAAAAAACTAATATGCCTAACCCGAGGTTAGACTAAGTTATGGTGTAAACCTGCACGGAACCGACCGGCACATCCAGTGACCACAAAAATACCTGTCTAATGTGGGTAAATAATGCATCAAGCCCAGAAAGACCCGAGGTTAGACTGAGTTGTGGTGTAAACCTGCCAGGAACCGACGGGCACATCCAGTAACCACAATAATATCTGTCTAATGTGAGTGGTTGGTGCTTTAATTAATTAATTAATTAAGGCTCATGAATAAATCAAGCTAGAAATGGTGAGGTTAAGTAATTAGGGAAACACTTAACTGTAATAACATGTTAACAAAGACAATAAGGGGGAGGTTAAGTAATCGAGAAAACACTTAGCCAATTCAACATGTTAACTAGACAAGGTTGATAGGGGTCAAGTTAATTTGGAAACTTAACCAACTTAACATGTTAACAAGGCAAGACTTGTGGGGGGTTAAGTAACAAAGGGAACACTTAACCATAATAACATGTTAACTAGACAAGTGGGTAAGGTTAAGTAAGCGTTTAACATGCTAACTATACTAGATGGTGAGGTTAAGTAAATTTAGAACACTTAACCGTCATAACATGATAACTAGGCAAGTGGGTAAGGTTAAGTAAAATTAGAACACTTAACTGTCATAACATGTTAATTACACAAGTGAGTGAGGTTAATTTAATAGGACACACTTGACCAATATATATATATATATATATATATATATATATATATATATATATATATATAACATGATGTGTGATAGGGTTAAGTAACACAAGGGGAACACTTAACCAATACTTATATATATAACATGATGTGTGGGCAGGTTGAGTTAACTTGAATAAATGGATAACACTTAACCAAAAATATATATCAACTTGAATCAGTAGGAGGGTTAAGTACATATCGGGTTGGTGGGTAATATTAGTAATATAGGCCCACAAACTTAACCATTTAATAAACATGCTTGAACCAATAGAATGGTTAAGTACATATGGGATCGGTGGGTAATATTAGTACATATAGGCCCACAAACTTAACCATTAAATAGACATGCTTGAATCGGTGGAAGGGTTAAGTACATCACGTGTAGGTGGGTAATATTATATAGGCCCACAAACTTAACCAGTGGGAAACCCTAGTAACGGGGACCCATTTCAGCAGTAACCTACATAGATGTATCATGGTACCATGAGCTAGGAAGGTTGGGGCACGATTACTGGGATGATTATAAGCAGTCAAAAATAGAGGCAGGGGGTACGTCAGTGTAGGTTCCGATGGTTTACGGGCGTGCACGTACTCCGGAGTGGAAAAAGCAGGCACTAGGTACTAGTAGTTATACACTGTGCATCTTGAATCATGTTGGGTCGCTATCATAAGGCTTGATACACCTTAAGGTGGGGCCAGCACAGAGTATCTACACGCAAGAGAGGGCCGACTGACACAGACACATGGAAAATTAATACAAGTAGGTAGCACAATTCCTAGTTGGACCTAGATCGCGTAACCCTAAATCGGAGAAGCGTTCAATAGGTAGCATAAACCCCAGTGGCTCTGGGTAGCGTAAATCCTGGTTGAATCTAGTAAGCACTCGATAGTAAACCCTAGATTAGATCTAGGTAATAAATGGTATCCCCATAATAGATGTACACCTGAAGGCAACCGCAAATATCGGGATTGGGATCACGTTATCATATGATCATAGGTTACTAGTTTGGACACCAGTTAGGTAGTGCAGAGATATAGAAATCAGTATAAATAGGGTAGTTGCAAAGCAAAGAAGGAGTAGAAGTGCATTCAGTTTATCAGTACATTCAGTTTATCTTGCCATATCCCATGCTTATCCCATATTATCTCGTTACTATGGTTTAGTCTTATATTTAATTTATTCATGTCATGACCCTTTTCCTCGTTTAAATACTAAAAATCACTGGACTTACCATACTTTATGTCTGACCTAGTTTGCTTTCGCCTCTTTTCTCCGTCCCTCCCCCCCCCCATAGATAGTCAGGGAGGGAATAGCTCAGTTTTGTTTGTACCATTACTCTTTCCAAGTTTGAAGACTCTTTGACATGTTGCCTTGGACTCTCTTTTCTACTACTATGGCTGGCTCATGCTTTATTTGGGGAAATCATTTTATACTTCTTTATTTTTGTAAACAAGACATGATACTTTGGTATTGTAAAACAATCTTTGTATAAGCTATTTATCAATGAAATAAAGTTTTATTTATTTGCCGCTGCTTTAATTGGCTGTCTTGTAATTTATCTGCATCTTTTACCTATAATACTCCACCGAAATTAAGGCATTCCCTTTGTGAGTGACCTTAATGGAGGTGGGGTGTTTCACTTGGTATCAGAGTTGAAGGTTACCAAATCAGATAAAAAGATTTGAAAAATTATTTTCAAAACGGTTTTAAAAGAAGCATTTTCAAAAGAAACGTTTTGTTTTAAAGGCATATTCCCCAAAGCCATATGCACTATCTTTTGACCCTCTGTTTGAATCCTTGTTTCCTTCTTTCCTGTGTCTCTAGGGCTCTGGCTTTCTGGGAGGTAGCCTCATCGCGGCATGGTCCCGTAGGCTTGATGAGACTACGACACTTGTCAAAGGGCAAATAAGTGCCAAACTTCCATCTGTAGCCGTATTTTTCTTTCGAGCTTTGTAGGATTCTCCATGCGATGGAGACAGCTTTTGAGAGACATATCAACAAGTTACACAAGGATGGCAAACTTGAAAATGAGGGGGTTTGGCTAAGGAGCACAACACAAGGATGAAGAATCCATGGATATGGACTTGGTTCACAAAAGAGGGGAGGAAAGAATAGTAAAACCTAAAACAAGAGGAAGTATCTTTATTTTGGTATAATGGGTCGTATAATTAAGGGCAAGGGCGAAGAACAAGGGGCAGAATTTTCCGGAAGGCAAGTGCATGCTCTCACCGCTAGCATACCTGAGAGAGAGGCAGTAAGATTTCAGTTGAAAGAGTTTTTCCTTTTTGATTATCCTATTAGTACTCCTTCCGATTTTAGCGCTTCACATCCATATGTATCTGCTTCCATAGTTGAGTCTCTGCGCCCTAGATATTGTGTAGTAGAGGATCCCATTATAGTCTCAAATCCAGTTGCTAGTTCGGCCCATTTATCTTTGACTTGTGAGGATTTGAGAATAGCTATATTTATGCTTTTGGGTTATGGGTTGATTCTAGGCATTGATTGGCTAGCTAGTAATTATGAAACAAGGGTAGTTAGACTTTCGACTTGCCTTGAGAATACCCTTGAAATTTTGTACGATCCTAAGGGATCAGTTTGTCTTAGCTACTTAGAATCACTTTACTTATCTATCGACGATTTTTGATCCGTTAGGATAGTCCATGAGTACGCAAGATGTTTTGACTAAGTTAGGGGTTTTCCCCCTAAAAACTCGAGACAAACTTCCGCATGTATCTAGATGACACTGCAAAGCCAGTTATGCGATCAACGATAATTCTGGAGCAAGATTGGCGAGGATGGCCAGAGTCGGTAAAATGCTCAATTGTTTGATTGTCTTGTCAGTATCATCTCACATAGATCGTCCAAATTCGAAGAAGGTATTCCTTGGGTGCTTGTCTGATATTGGTTTAGGCCTTTGGGGCTTGTACTTGAGGGATGTCGAGTTCGAGTAGGATGGTTTGCGTGAGAAATAAATGGTTGTGGCAGACGCCCTAAGTAGAAAAAAAAGATTGACCTTAAGAGAGGTAATAAGCACATAGTTGCCATTAGCTTTAGACCCTCAGACTTGCAGCATGATGGATAAGCTAAGTAGAGGAGAGACCTCTAATCATCTTAGGAAATACACTTGATATTATGGTTAATATCTGTTTATCTTGGAAAGATAGTTCGACTACATTGGATACCCTCTAGCATGGTAAGTGATCGAGGGCCTATCTTTACTAGTGGGTTTTGGAAATGGAGGGCAAGAAGCTTCGCAACCATGAAGTTAAATTAGATAAGGTACAGTGGAGTGAAGCTCAAGAAGATGC
Organism: Allium sativum; assembly: GCA_030737875.1. Classification (NCBI taxonomy): domain Eukaryota; kingdom Viridiplantae; phylum Streptophyta; class Magnoliopsida; order Asparagales; family Amaryllidaceae; genus Allium; species Allium sativum. The sequence continues at coordinate 747,256,392 of CM060920.1, read as the reverse complement.
GACTCAGAAGATGGAAGACTAGATACGCGCATCATACCCTCTTTCTTGAGGGTATATCCTTGATCTCTTTTGCTATGAATTTTAGGCATTCTTGTTTCCATCTTTTTAAATATATCCTCTAGGTCCTATCTTCATGATCCTTAGGTAGAAACCAATGGATATAAACATGTATTTAAAACATGTTATGATTGATGGTTGCAAGTGGTTGCTAGTGATTGCTCGTGGATGCATATACACACATTAGGCCCTAGATCGGCTCAGTCACTTTCATATTGCATTTGCATATATGTATTTGTTTATGGATTGAACTTGATGTGTTGCATTTGAGTGAATGGTTGTGCACTCATATAGAAAGGATATGTATCGTTAGGATTGCATACATATTGGACGCATGACACTGACATAATTCACATTAAGGAGGTCAACTGAATCACTAGACCGCCTGATTATGCATTAGATAAGGACATATACACACACTATGCATATGAACAAGAAAGCGTTAGAAATCGTTTAAAGGACAATGAATGCCTGTGATTAAATGGTTGAGTAGATGGATGACTGAATGGTAGGACACATTCTTCCTAACTTGAAGATTTCGGGGACGAAATCTTTTAAGGGGGGAGAATGTAACACTCCGTAATTCTATAACATTAAGTTTCACAAATAAAAGTATAAATAATTTTTAGAAGAAGAATTAAGGGAAATGGGTTATGCCATTGCGTTCGTCTCGAAATTCTACTTGAGATAGAGTCCAAGTTTGCATAAATTGGACTGTATGAAGAAGTTATGGCCTTCAGAAGTTTCAAGAATTTAAATAGATAAAAACAGATTCAAAATTCGAATTCAAAAACACACACCCGGGCTGAGTGGGAAATTTCCCGCGCAGGACCCAGGTCGACCAGGGGGTCGACCTCCCCCCTATCGACCTGCCCTGTTTTTTCAGATCTGGACTGCAACGATTGTGACCTATTCTGGACGGACCGGATGGCTTCTAGGGCGATCTAATGACTCTAAAATACTCTCTACACCTATAAAAGAATGCATAGACCTAAGGTTTTTCCACACAAATTCTTTTAGGCGTCTACATGTTGTTTCTCTCTAGCCTCCACCATTAAAATAAATCTTATTAAAACAAGTTATAGTTCTTCTTCAAATTGGAGATTCAAATCAAGTTAAAGCTTCAAGTTGGACCATAAGCATTCCGCTTCAAGCAACGTGACTCGAACCATAGCAAATCACCTTTTCTAAACCGATCACTGTAAGTTTGGTTATTCCTTAGATTTGAATGTGTAATTGGAATTGTGAATGTAATGAATCAAAATATAGAACAATACCAATTTGCAAGTTAATTATCTTTGATTCGTGCTTATGTCAAATCAAAAGTTATCTATGCCTTTGGATCTGATTTATGACTATGAGACTTTTGCCTGAGACTATTACTATGAGACTTTTGCCTGAGACTATGACTATGAGACTTTTTCCTAAGACTATGACTATGAAACTGTTACCTATGAAGCTATTTCCTATGACTATTACTATGAAATTATTACCTATGAAGCTATTGCCTATGACTATGACTATGAGACCTTTGTCTAAGACTATGGCCATGAACTATCGCCTATGAAATCATTGCCTACGACCATGATTAATAACTATGAGACTAGTGCCTATGACATTGGTTAAGAAGTTATTGTGATTAGTCGCCCATGACTATTGTGGTTAATTGCCTATGACTATTGTAGTTAGTTGCTTATGACTATTCCCATTGTTACAATTAACAGATCATGTTGTACCCTGAATTGGCATTATGTTCGACCAAAATCACCTATACATATTCCCTTGATTATGTGGATCTCATATTTAGTATGTAACTTGTCTAGTTTATTCCTATTCACTATTATGTACATCGAACCTGTTGGAGCCATTATTTTTGCATGCCTAATTTTTTATATCAATTCTTGTTCTTATCCCCTATTCCTTTGATTTAGTGCCATTTAATGAGTACATAGAAAACTTGTGAAATCATTTTATACGTACGATTATGATGCGGGGATTGGGCGTAGCTTAATTAAGTTAATTTGGCATAATAAATATGTTGGCATAATCTAAATTTGCTATAATAGTGAATGATTTACATGCATATTAGAATTGGGCATAAATTTATAAATTTAATTGGCCGCAAAGTGTGTAATTGGCGTGTAAACCAAGTTTTGGACAAAAACGGTAAGCTAGAATATTAATTCTAGTTTTGACATGAACCGTAAATTGGAATATTAATCTAGATTGGGCATGAACTGAAAAAGGGGAATATTAAATCTAAATTGGTATAAACTGCAAGTTAGGTTAATTGATTGGTAAATCAAGTTTTGGCATAGAATATAAGTATGTTAATTTGCATGACAGTTGAATATGATCTAGGCTAAATTGGTTTACGTAAAATTTACATAAATAGTAAATATGTAAATTTAGTAAAAGACAAATATGCCTAACCCGAGGTTAGACTGAGTTATGGTGTAAACCTGCCCGGAACCGACCGGCACATCCAGTGACCACAACAATACCTGTCTAATGTGGGTGGTTAGTGCATCAAGCCCAGAAAGACCTGAGGTTAGACTGAGTTGTGGTGTAAATCTGCCCGGAATCGACCGGCACATCCAGTAACCACAACAATATCTGTCTAATGTGAGTGGTTGGTGCTTTAATTAATTAATTTATTAAGGCTCATGAATAAATCAAGCTAGAAATGGTGAGGTTAAGTAATTAGGGAAACACTTAACAGTAATAACATGTTAACAAAGACAAGAAGGGTGGGGTTAAGTAATCAAGAAAACACTTAGCCAATTCAACATGTTAACTAGACAAGGTTGATAGGGGTCAAGTTAATTTGGACACTTAACCAACTTAACATGTTAACAAGGCAAGACTTGTGGGGGGTTAAGTAACTAAGGGAACGCTTAAACATAATAACATGTTAACTAGACAAGTGGGTAAGGTTAAGTAAGCGTTTAACATGCTAACTATACTAGATGGTGAGGTTAAGTAAATTTAGAACACTTAACCGTCATAACATGTTAACTAGGCAAGTGGGTGAGGTTAAGTAAAATTAGAACACTTAACTGTCATAACATGTTAATTACACAAGTGGGTGACGTTAATTTAATAGGACACACTTGACCAATATATATATATATATATATATATATATATATATAACATGATGTGTGATAGGGTTAAGTAACACAAGGGGAACACTTAACCAATACTTATATATATAACATGATGTGTGGGCAGGTTGAGTTAACTTGAATAAATGGATAACACTTAACCAAGAATATATATCAACTTGAATCAGTAGGAGGGTTAAGTACATATCGGGTTGGTGGGTAATATTAGTAATATAGGCCCACAAACTTAACCATTTAATAAACATGCTTGAACCAGTAGAAGGGTTAAGTACATATAGGGATCGGTGGGTAATATTAGTACATATAGGCCCACAAACTTAACCATTAAATAGACATGCTTGAATCGGTGGAAGGGTTAAGTACATCACGTGTAGGTGGGTAATATTATATAGGCCCACAAACTTAACCAGTAGGAAACCCTAGTAACGGGGACCCATTTCAGCAGTAACCTACATAGATGTATCATGGTACCATGAGCTAGGCAGGGTGGGGCACAATTACTGGGCTGATTATAAGCGGTCAAAAATAGAGACAGAGGGTACGTCAGTGTAGGTTCCGATGGTTTACGGGCGTGCACGTACTCCGAAGTGGAAAAAGCAGGCACTAGGTACTAGTAGTTATACACTGTGCATCTTGAATCGTGTCGGGTCGCTATCATATGGCTTGATACACCTTATGGTGGGGCCAGCACAGAGTATCTACACGCAAGAGAGGGCCGACTGACACAGACACATGGAAAATCAATACAAGTAGGTAGCATAATTCCTAGTTGGACCTAGGTCGCGTAACCCTAAATCCTTGAAGCATTCAATATGTAGCATAAACCCCAGTGGCCCTGGATAGCGTAAATCCTGGTTGAATCTAGTAAGCACTCGATAGTAAACCCTAGATTAGATCTAGGTAATAAATGGTATCCCCATAATAGATGTACACCTAAAGGTAACCGCAGAGACCGGGATTGGGATCACGTTATCATATGGTCATAGGTTACTAGTTTGGACACCAGTTAGGTAGTGCAGAGATATAGAAATCAGTATAAACAGGGTAGTTGCGAAGCAGAGAAGGAGTAGAAGCGCATTCTGTTCATCAGTACATTCAGTTTATCTTGCCATATCTCATGCTTATCCCATATTATCTCGTTACTATGGTTTAGTCTTATATTTAGTTTGTTCATGTCATAACCCTTTTCCTCGTTTAAATACTAAGAATCACTGGACTTACCAGACTTTATGTCTGACCTAGTTTGCTTTCGCCTCTTTTCTTCAATCCCCCCCCCCCCCCCCCAGATAGTCAAGGAAGGAATAGCTCATGTTTGTTTGGACCGTTACTCTTTCCAAGCTTGAAGACTTTTGATGTGTTGCCTTGGACTCTCTCTTCTACTGCTATGGCTAGCTCAAGCTTTATTTGGGGAAATCATTTTATGCTTCTTTATTTTTGTAAACAAGACAGGATACTTTGGTATTGTAAAACAACCTTTGTACAAGCTGTTTATCAATGAAATAAAGTTTTATATATTTGCCGCTGCTTTAATTGTCTGTCTTATAATTTATCTGCATCTTTTACCTATAATGCTCCACCTAAATTAAGGCATTACCTTTGTGAGTGACCTTAATGGAGGTGGGTATTTCATTATGCCAATTAAAATCCCTTTTTCCCCGTTTCCTCTCTAACGTATTCGTACGTATTTTGGCGGCATCTAGGCTATAAAGTAGCCTAGCTACAACAATGAAAAGGGAATATGACAAAGGTGATAGTTTCAACATATCTTTGCATAAACATAAACTGGTATGATAACAAGGTGAATAGTCGTGTAATCATCATGGCAAGGTAGGCATAAAAGCGATGAACTTGAAGCAACTACGTTGTCAAAGCAAGTGGAATGAGGTCTAAATTAACCATTAGGTGTCCAAGTATTTAGATCTAGCAAAATTAGGGTGACATAGTAACATGTTTAGATCTAAGGATGGATTCACATGTCAAGTTTACAACATAACTCAATAGATCACAATATGACAGGTGAAAGGTGATTAACATAAAGAACTAGATCTAACCAATGTTACAACTGTCCAAATTAATAGATGTACATCCATATAACATGGTTACAAGTCAAGATCCACATAATCAACATATTTGAATAACCACAATTTTATTAGACCTAGGAAAATAAATCTGTCATGACATGGTATAGAATTTAACATTAACACGGAATCATACTTTACAGCATATCCAATTCATAGTCTTTCAAAATATACTTTTATTTATCTAAACCTAAAAACAACTAGAACTCACAGCGTTATATTTAGAGAATTGAAAAAGAACGGATCTAGAATTTCTGAATTGGATTTGCAAAATATGTTGTTGTAGAAATGGTTCAGTTCGCACTCCAGCAGCGTATGGCCTCCATGACTTCCAATGAAGAAAATATGAGAAATAGGACACATATATATAGCTGCCAGACCCCCTGAAACTGAGTGCCATGTCATCCCTAGGGGTGTCGACACCCCTGTGTGTGGATCGACCCTAGGTCGACACCCCTTCAGGGGGGTCGACCCCTAGGTCGACACTCCTCTAGGGGGTCAACCCCCTAGAGCGGGAATTTTTCGAATTTGAATCCTCTGGATAGAGTTCTGACTCATCTCTGACTCATGCGTATATATAAAATATTTTTGTGCATATACAAATTAAAACCCTTGTAACTTCTTCATACGGTGTCTGTTTTACGCAAACCAAATGTTTATCTTGACCAGAATTTCAAGACGAACACAATGGTGTAGTCCTTATCCTCTAATTATGAATATTAAACTAATTACTATTTAATTTATTCTCTTTAATGTCGTTAAAAGTTTGGGGTGTTACATTCTCCCATACTCAAAGGATTTCATCCTAAAATCTCTAAGTCGAGAAGAATGCAAATCCTACCATCCATCTACTCATCCACCAATCACCGGCATCCATTATCATTAAAGATTTCTAATGCTTATATGAATATATGCAAAGGTGTGTGTATATGTCCCAAGACTAATGCGAAGATCAGGCGGTCTATCAATTCAGTTGACCTCCTTACTGCAATGTATTTTAGTGCCATGAATCCAATATGTATGCAAATAAACCTATTGTATCATATCAGTTCTATATGTGTGCACACCCATTCATCCAAATGCAACATCCATATGCCAGTTCATCCATTTCCATCCATAAAAGAAAAGAAAATGCACACACATCCATATGCAATATGAAAGTGATTGAGTCGATCTTAGTGTCTAATATGTGTGTATATGCGTCCACAGGCAACCACTAGTAAACACTTGCATACATCAATCATAACATGTTTCAAACACATGTTTACATTCATAGGATTCCCGTCTAAAGGTTGAAAATGCTATGGGTAAGATGTACTATATTGACAGAAACAAGCACCAATAAAACTTAGGAAAAGGAGTTAAGAACATACCCTCGAAAAGAAAAGGGTACGAAGCATGAATCTTGTCTTTGGTCTCCCAAGTCGCATCCTCTGGGCTATCCCCCCATTGAACCTTTAGCAACTTGACTTCTCGTTTGCGCAGCTTCTTAACCTCCGATCCATGTAAAAGTCATTCTATAGATCGCCACCAACCAATTGGTGATCTATACGGTCGTCCATATAATGCTTCGAAGGGTTCCATGACAATGCCTGCTTAATGACTATTGTTGTGGGAAAACTCTACTAAAGGAAGATGCTCTTCCCAAGTCCCTCCGAAGTCTAGGATACACAACCTCAAAAGATCCTCAGGAATTCTGTTCATCCTCTCCGTCTGTCCATTGGTCTGAGGATGATATGCGGTGCTCAAAACATAACTGTGTACCTAATGTTTCTTGCAAGCTTTTCCAAAATTTACCGGTGAAAATGGGATCACGATCACTTACGATACTGGAAGGTACTCCATAAAGACAGACTATCTCGTAAACTGTTGCCAACCATGCTGCTATCCTCTTGCTCTTAACGGGAATGAAATGGGCGCTCTTAGTAAGTCTATCTACTACCACCCAAATGCTGGTGTTTCCCATCATTGATCTAGGCAAACCATCTATGAAATCCATGGAGATGCTTTCCCACTTCCACTATGGGACCTTTAAAGGATGAAGTAAACACCAGGCTTCCTTCGCTCAACTTTGACTTGTTGGCAAATCAGACATTGAGAAACAAACTCTGCTACATTTTTTTTCTTCGTCCCATCCCAAAAGAAAACCCTTTCTCAAGTAGCTCCCCTATTTATTTGCTGAGCTCCCTTCTTTCTCTTGGAGCCATATGGCACACTGGTAATGCAACCGGCTTTGCACTGTCCACCAGATATATAGAAAAATCGATCTCGTTCCTCGGAGGTATGCCATGTACCTCATCAAAAACGTCAGAATAATCTCGGACTACTGGAATAGATTACAGATCATTGACAGATGCATCAAGAGACTCTAGGAAACTAAGCATAACCGAACCTTGTGGGTCACAATAAATCTTGAGGGTCCTCCCACGACAAGTCAGAAGCCTAACGACCCTCCTCTCATAATCCAGAGTGGTACCATTTGTGGTAAGCCGGTCCATTCCTAGAGTCAACCCATATTCCATAAACCCGAGAACATATGTGTCGCACTCAAACTCGACGCCTAACGCAGATATTCTCAAACCCCGACATATCATAGATAAATGAGCTGAACCACCTATGGGGTTTGAGACAACAACGGGATCCACCACTATACTAGTATCTAAGTGCAGAGATTCAACTACAGAACTAGATATAAACGAATGTGAAGTGTTAGAGCCAAAAAGAGTTTGTATAGGAAGATTGGAAAGAGAAATCAAACCTTCCATGGAAACTTTCCCACCTCTATCTGGTGTAATAGCCATATGAGCATTCGCTTGCCCTCCATAGGTTTCTGTCCTTTGAATTTGCCTTTGCTTCCATTGTTGTTGCCATCCTTTCTTAGGCCATACCTTTTCATTTTGTGTTTCCTCAACCATAAACTCTTCCTTTTCACCTTTATTTGGACTTTATCTATGTTCCCTTCTCGGGCCATCATTTTTCTCATCCTTGGGCTATACTCCTTAGCCCTAACTCCTTAATAATCCTTTTTACCATAGTTATGTAACAAGCTAACAAGTCTCTCTAAAGTTGCCTTTGTTGCACGAAAATCCTTACAAAGCTCGGGAAAATTAGTTGTAGGTGATACTACTACAGCTACAGATGGAGGTTAGGCACTTCATTGCCCTTCGATATGTGCTGCGGTTTAAACATACCTATGGCATCATGCCGGAATAGGGACAGCTTCCGGGAAGAATCAGTCCCCCATAAAAAAAGAAAAAAAAAATCAAGCGGAGAATCGAGAGATACTTCCTATGGATTTGGGGAATATGTTTTTCAAAACAAACTTTTCTTTTTGAAAATGTTTTCTTTTAAAACCCTTTTGAAAATAATTTTCAAAAACTTTATCCAATCTGGTAACATTCAGCTCTCATACCAAGTGTGACACCCCACGTCCGTTAACGTCACTCACTAAGGGAATGCATTAAGTTTCGTGAAGCGCTATGGGTAAACAGACACAGAATAATTACAAGACAGATATAAATAAGGCAGCAACGGAGAATTTAAACTTTTATTTCAACCATAAAACATAATACCGTGGTCCATAGTTTCATAAGTCACAAAAACAATTACAATGAAATAACTTCTGTCTTGATTCATCAGAGTACATAAGTAAATAAAAAGCATCATTCCCCCACTTAAAAGAGTCATGCCATAGTAGAGACAAGAATTTGAGCCATACTTCAGAAGCAGCTCATAGCAATATGATATCTGATTCCTAATTAAGTCTGAGTGTTTCCTACCTAAGATCCAACAGGGTCAGACATAAGTTTGTCTAGTCTAGTTATGTTTAGCCAGTAGATAAATAAAAGCAACATGATAGGCATATAAAGTGAATAAGAAAGATCACTGCATAAATGGAAGGAGTGACAAGGTAGACATGATAAGGTGTATATGCCTCTAATGATTACTCTGCATTGTTACTAGTATATCCAAAAAGAGATGATCCCTTCAACTATAAGGCGGTAGACTTAGGTATACGTCCTAATGTATCCTAACTTCTACCCTGATCGATCGGCTCCCTAACCCTCGTAGATACCTTGTGCTGGCCCCACAATAGGAGGTATCACTTCCTAAAGTGGCAATCCTTCATCGTAATAATATGCACAACCATATCTACAGGTGTCACGATCGTCTTAGCCTCCTCTGCCCGGCCCATGCACGCACATGTCCCCGGTCGATTTGCGCTGCCCACACCCTCCTCCTCATTTGGATCTCTTATAATCAATCAGTAAGCGTGCCCCTTTCTCTGCCTAGTACGGAGTTCTTTATTTGATACCTACTCCAGATCACTGATTGAAATGGGTCCCACACAATATGATACATGTAATAACCCGGAAATCCGAGCCAATTTAAAATTTTTATTTTGGTAATTTTAGCGAATTTTGATTATTTAAAATGAATTATTTTAAATAAAAATGACAAGAAATTTATTTTGAATAGATTAGAATGTATATATTTATATTCGTCGTCGTTAGAATATAAATATTTATTTTATATATATAAAAGGAATTGAAAATGGCGCGGTAGTTCGATAATTCGATTTCAAAATTCTAATGAACGTACAGGATTCAGAATAAACTGGATTTTAGTGAAACCAAAAGTATTTGAATCTAATTGAGAATATCTTTCCAACGAATCCGAAAAATCGAAATTTCATAGCGGGGATCAAAAGATATGTCCAGTTGAAAATTCTGAATAGTCGCTATGGAATTCAGGCCTTTAAAAATGGAAATTTTGCAAACGACCTCGGATTTCGACGAAACCACTTTTGTTGGATCCGTGATGTCAAATTATTGCTATATTCCAATTTTCATAATTTTTCGCATCAATATATGAGCGTGGCAAAGGAAAACGCGTTTGACCAGTTTTAGTTGATTTTAATCGACTGGAAAATGGCCATTTTTCAAACGGTCTCAGAATCTGACGAAACTAGTTTTGTTAGGACCGTATCGTTAATACGAAGCTAGAAAATATTTTTTGGGAATTTTTAGTGTCTGTATGTGGCCCTAGTAAATTGAAATGCGCGTTCAAATTCAATATATAGAGTTATATGTTGATTTTGACGAAAACTGATCGAAACGGTCGAATCAGCCTACGATACATATCCCATTGTGTTCGGAATGGGGGTATTTAGCTATGGACGACAGGTGGTGGGTCTTGTTTCGAGGTCGAAATAAAAAGTCAACTTTTTGAAATTTAAATAAATAAATAAAAAATTTCCTCTCTCTCTCACCCTATTATCTCAGCCCCCCCCCCCCCCCAGTTAGATTCATTCCGTAAGGAAAAAAAAGAGAAAACAAATCGCGCCGCCGCCCTGGGGCCCTCGAGCCGCCGCCGCCGCCTCACGCCGCCCACCCTCAGGCGCGACCCCCCCCCCCCCCCGCCACCCTCTCCCCCCCCCCCCCCCACCTGAAACCGAGACCCCCCGAACCCCCTGAAGTCACGGGTCTTTACAGTAGAATGAAGTGTCGGGAAAAATATATTTATATATCTTCCCTTATTCTCCCACTCCCCCTTACACCGTTCAGATTAAAAGAAAAAAAAACGCCGAATTCGGTCTCGTACAATCCGCGCTTTCCTCACCGGGGAAGTTACGAGTTTTTACAGGAGCAACTGTAAAGACCCGTGACTTCAGGGGGTTCGGGGGGTCTCGGTTTCAGGTAGGGGGGAGAGGGTGGCGCGCAGGGGGGGTCGTGCCTGAGGGTGGGCGGCGTGAGGCGTCGGCGGTGACTCGAGGGCCCCAGGGCGGCAGCGCGATTTGTTTTCTCTTTTTTTTTTAATTTCTTACCAAATGAATCTAACGGGGGGGCTGAGATAATAGGGTGAGAGAGAGAGAGAGGAAAGTTTTTATTTATTTAAATTTCAAAAAGTTGACTTTTTATTTCGACCTCGAAACGAGACCCACCGCCTGTCGTCCATAGCTAATTACCCCCATTTCGAACACAATGGGATATGTATCGTAGGCTGATTCGATCGTTTCGATCAGTTTTCATCAAAATCAACATATAACTCTATATATTGAATTTGAACGCGCATTTCAATTTACTAGGGCCACATACAGACACTAAAAATTCTTGAAAAATATTTTCTAGCTTCGTATTGACAATACGGGCCTAACAAAACTAGTTTTGTCAGATTCTGAGACCGTTTGAAAAATGGTCATTTTCCAGTCGATTAAAATCAACTAAAACTGGTCAAACCCGTTTTCCTTTGCCACGCTCACATATTGATTCGAAAAATTATGAAAATTGGAATCTAGCAATAACATGACATCACGGATCCAACAAAAGTGGTTTCGTCGAAATCCGAGATCGTTTGCAAAATTTCAATTTTTAAGGGCCTGAATTCCATAGCGACTATTCAGAATTTTCAACTGGACATATCTTTTGATCCCCGCTATGAAATTTCGATTTTTCGGATTCGTTGGAAAGATATTCTCAATTAGATTCAAATATTTTTGGTTTCACTAAAATCCGGTTTATTTTGAATCCTGTACATTCATTTGAATTTTGAAATCGAATTATCGAACTACCGCGCCATTTTCAATTCCTTTTTTATATATAAAATAAATATTTATATTCTAACGACGACGAATATAAATATATACGTTCTAATCTATTCAAAACAGATTTCTCGTCGTTTTTATTTAAAATAATTCATTTTAAATAATCAAAATTCGCAAAAATTGCCAAAATAAAAACTTTTAATTGGCTCGGATTTCCGGGTTATTACAATCTCCCCCACTTAAAACTTTTTGTCCCCGAAAAGGAACGAAGCCGAAAGTTGTTTAACTAATCAACTCAACTTCCAGTATTTTCACTACTGCTTAAGTTCTTCAAGTTTTCAGTTTCTAAGAACTTTTCAAATTTTTCAAAAATTTGGCTAACACCTTAAATTTTCGAAAAAATTCGCCATAACCTCCCCTACACCGGGAGCACCGGGAAAATCCCGAAATTGCCATACAGGCCCTCTGATCTCAAAAAGAAAAAGAAAAAGCCAAGCGGCTAGCCAATCGGCTCATAAAATCATCATCACCCAAACAAAACAGTAAATTATGGTAAACATGTACCTATTTGTCGGGCAAACAATTTTATTCTTCTACTCTAGCCTCTTTGCTATGACCTGCTCAAATAGATTCTATTATTTTTGGTTTCACTAAAATCCGGTTTATTTTGAATCCTGTACATTCATTTGAATTTTGAAATCGAATTATCGAACTACCGCGTCATTTTCAATTCCTTTTATATATAAAAAATAAATATTTATATTCTAACGACGACGAATATAAATATATACGTTCTAATCTATTCAAAATAAATTTCTCGTCGTTTTTATTTAAAATAATTCATTTTAAATAATCAAAATTCGCTAAAATTGCCAAAGTAAAAAATTTAAATTGGCTCGGATTTCCGGGTTATTACAATGTCTTGTTCTTTGAGCTTTGTAAACCAAAGCTCTGATACCAACTGTAAAGACCCATGACTTCCCCGTGAAGGAAAGCGCGGATACTTCGAGAACAAGCCACAACAGAACGCATGCGGAAGAACATTTCATTGTTAATTACAACAACTAATCAGATTACAAGAATATGAAGTGTAGAACGCACTGTAAAGACCCGTGACTTCAGGGGGTTCGGGGGGTCTCGGTTTCAGGTAGGGGGGAGAGGGTGGTGCGCGGGGGAGGGGGGTCGTGCCTGAGGGTGGGCGGCGTGAAGCGTCGGCGGTGGCTCGAGGTCCCCAGGGCGGCGGCGTAATTTGTTTTCTCTTTTTTTTTCTTACTGAATGAATCTAACGGGGGGGCTGAGATAATAGGGTGAGAGAGAGAGGAAAGTTTTTATTTATTTATTTCAATTTCAAAAAGTTGACTTTTTATTTCGACCTCGAAACGAGACCCACCGCCTGTCGTCCATAGCTAATTACCCCCATTCCGAACACAATGGGATATGTATCATAGGATGATTCGATCGTTTCGATCAGTTTTCATCAAAATCAACATATAACTCTATATATTGAATTTGAACGCGCATTTCAATTTACTGGGGCCACATACAGACACTAAAAATTCCTGAAAAATATTTTCTAGCTTCGTATTGACGATACGGTCCTAACAAAACTAGTTTCGTCAGATTCTGAGACCGTTTGAAAAATGGCTATTTTCCAGTCGATTAAAATCAACTGAAACTGGTCAAACGCGTTTTCCTTTGCCACGCTCACATATTGATTCGAAAAATTATGAAAATTGGAATCTAGCTATAACTTGACATCATGGATCCAACAAAAGTGGTTTCATCGAAATCCGAGGTCGTTTGCAAAATTTCCATTTTTAAGGGCCTGAATTCCATAGCGACTATTTAGATTTTTCAACTGGACATATCTTTTGATCCCCGCTATGAAATTTCGATTTTTCGGATTCATTGGAAAGATATTCTCAATTAGATTCAAATATTTTTGGTTTCACTAAAATCCGGTTTATTTTGAATCCTGTACATTCATTTGAATTTTGAAATCGAATTATCGAACTACCGCGCCATTTTCAATTCCTTTTATATATATAAAATAAATATTTATATTCTAAGAATATAAATATATACGTTCTAATCTATTCAAAATAAATTTCTCGTCGTTTTTATTTAAAATAATTCATTTTAAATAATCAAAATTCGCTAAAATTGCCAAAGTAAAATTTTTAAATTGGCTCGGATTTCCATGTTATTACAATACAAGCTCTCCTCTTTGTCTTGTATCCCCTTTAGTGTTTTCACTGACTATATATACCCTTTAGGTGTGTTTAATTACATAGCCCTATGTCATTTATGCTTACCCTAAAGGGTATCTTTTAATATATAACCCCGATCTTTCTATCGGTTATGCTTACCTATAGGTGTCTTTAATACATAACCCCCAATCTTTCCACCGGTTATGCTTACCTATAGGTGTCTTTAATACATAAACCTATCATCTCAACAAGTTATGCTTACCCAAAAAGGTGTCTTTAATTACATAACTTTATTATTTCCTTTGGTTATGTATACCACTAGGTGTCTTTAATTACATAACCTTACCAGGTTAAGTTTGTGGGCCTATATATAATAATATTGCCCACCTACCCAAGATTTACTTAACCCTCTCACTGATTAAAGCATGTTTATTTAACGGTTAAGTTTGTGGAACTATATATACTAATATTACCCACCTACCCAAGATTTACTTAACCCTCCCACTAATTCAAGCATGTTTACATAACCCCTATTCATGTTTATGTTCACACAATCCCTATGGGTTCATTAGGTTAGGTATTACAGACTAACAAGTTATCCCCATTCACATTGGCTGCCTTTTACTTGCCAAAGTTCCTTTTACTTATTAATTTCATATAAATATAACTTAATCCATTTAAGTTCATTAATAAGCCCCCATTACATGTTATTCTTTAGATTGTAATTAACATAAGTAATCTTACAATCTTCCACCCCTGAATTGTAATTAACGGAAGTAATCTTACAATCCCTTTTGTATTATTCATTACCTGATTCCATAATAACAATAACATGTTTTACTTAATATTTAATTAAGTATACTCTTCTTAGTTCGCCTTTTTCCTGTTTAACATATCACTACAACTTGACATTGTTCGCTTATAACTTAGTTTTCTTAACTAAGGTTTACTAATAAGCTTTCATTCCTTTTATTATAACTTATGTTATAATTTCTGCTTGTCCCTAGGAAAAGCCTACATATTATGTACAACATTTTGTTTAAGTAATTAATCATAATAGGTTACTATCATTCCTTGTTTACTCCAATTCATCACCATGTCCATTTATGGTTATAATGGGCTAGACCTCCCATATTAGGATTACAACTTGTGGATGCTGGATATGTCGGTCGGGTACGGGCAGTCTTATTCCACAGTTGGGCCTAACCTCGTGTCTTAGCCAGATTCGTATTTGCGTACTTAGACCTTCCACATTAGGTTCAACATTAGTGGCTGTTGGATATGTCGGTCGGATCCGGGCAGACTTCCACCACAAACGTAACCTAACCTCATGTCATAATTACAATTTACAGTTCCTAATTGTAAATTACTAAACATTCCAAATTAATCCAAATCTACCTATGTCATTATAGGTAACTATTTTTATGTTTTCCCCATTTGAATTACATGTCTAATTTATATGAATATTACATAAATTATGCCAATTAAAATCCCTTTTTCCCCATTTCCTCTCTAACGTATTCGTACGTATTTTGGCAGCATCTAGGCTATAAAGTAGCCTAGCTACAACAATAAAAAGGGAATACGACGAAGGTGATAGTTTCAACATATCTTGGCATAAACATAAACTGGTTTGATAACAAGGTGAATGGTCATGTAATCATGATGGCAAGGTAGGCATAAAAGCGATGAACTTGTAGCAATTACGATGTCAAAGCGAGCAGAGTGAGGTCTAAATTAACCATTAGGTGTCCAAGTATTTAGATCTATCATGATTATAGTGATACAGTAACATGTTTAGATCTAAGGACGGATTCACATGTCAAGTTTACAACATATCTCAATGGATCACAATATGACAGGTAAAAGGTGATTAACATAAAGAACTAGATCTAAGCAATGTTACAACTGTCCAAATTAACAGATATACATCCACCTTAACATGGTTACAAGTCAAGATCCACATAATCAACATAATCGAATAACCACAATTTTGTTAGATCTAGGAAAATAGATCTATCATGACATAGTATAGATTTTCACACTAACACAAAATCATACTTTACAACATATCCAATTCATAGTCTTTAAAAATATACTTTTATTTATCTAAACCTAAAAACAATTAGAACTCATAGCATTAGGTTTAAGAATTGAGAAAGAACAAATCTAGAATTTCTGAATTGGATTTGAAAAATATGTTGTTATAGAAAACGGTTCAGTTCACACTCCAACAGCATATGGTCTCCATGACTTCCAATGAAGAAAATATGAGAAATAGAACTGTGTGCCATGTCAGCCCTAGGGGTGTCGACACCTCTGTGGGTGGGTCAACCCCTAGGTCGAAATCCTTCTAGGGGGGTCGACCCACTAAAGAGAGAATTTTGCCGCTCAGAGGAATTTTTCGAATTTGAATCCTCTGGATAGAATTCTGACTCATCTATGACTCACCTCTGACTCATGCATATATATAAAATATTTCTGTGTGTATACAAACTTAAAACCCTCGTAACTTCTTCATACGGTGTCCGTTTTACGCAAACCAAATGTCTGTCTTGACCAAAATTTCGAGACGGACGCAATGGTGTAGTCTGAATCCTCTAGTTCTAAATATTAAACTAACTATTATTTAATTTATTCTCTTTAATGTCGTTAAAAATTCGGGGTGTTACTTGCACCTGGGTTCATGTGGCATTGCAGATCAGATCAGTCCAGTTCCAACCAGATATGGTGCGGCGTTCTTAGCTACTTCAGTGTTGTTTCCTCCCAACTTCGCTTTGCGAACCGCAGATCGGATAGGGTCTGACCCAACCCGAAGGGTATCTGTTGTTTGAGTTATGGCAATTGTTATTCGTGCTCCAATAGCTTCATTTCCAGCGACTTCCACGTTGTTGCTCGGGTTTCCACTCATTCGAGCGAAGAATCCATCCATCATCTCCTGTTGTTTCTAGAGGAGATCATCTTGCCTTGCCATCTGGGTTCTCAATTCAGCGAGAGCGTTATCCATTTCATCTCTAGTCAGGTATATTGATGTATCTCCATGAGGGGATGTCTCCTGGCTTGCCTCATTCCTCATGCCTTCCTCTTCAGTACGGGGGAGCTTTCATTTGACCATTGATCCAATAGCCAAATAATATGTTTCCTTTCAAGCTAGAAGATGAAGTTATGTCATGTGCCCCCTTCCTGGCGCGCCAAAATGTTAGACTGAAATTTGGTAATAACACCCAAATGCAAATCACAGATCATTGAATGCAGAAAGCAGTAAAATAAGAGGAGACACATGAAGTTTTTATAGTGGTTCAGCTGTAGATGTAGCCTACGTCCACTTTGCAATTTTATTGTTGTACTGACAGATTACAATAATCAATTACATGTAGACACAGAATCTGTGTGTTTAATGAAATTACAAGAGTTTATACACGCAATCCACGTGTTAATTATGCAGAAAATATAAGAATTTAGATGTGAGAAGGTGGAAAGTTCTTGCACTCAGTGCTGGTAGAAGCCGTAGAAATGTAGGAGAGAGTTCCAACCCAAAAAATCCCTGAAAATTCAATGCAAATGTGTATTTATAGCTGTAGAGAGGCTCCAAGGGGTTCCGGTTCGGATGCCACGTGGTGCGCATCCCTAGAATCCCGAAATGTGGTGGAAGTAGTGGAGCGATCTTTATACAATTTGTGCCATGCCATATGGATGGTGATCCATGCAAGTAGGAGGTGGTTACCCCTTAAGAATCGGTCAAAGTTGATGCGCAACATCAGGTCCAGGCGGTTCGTACCGGTGCCTCCTAGCTCGAACTGAACCGGTGTGGAGCGAGCTTTTTGGTGGTCATGCTGCCGGAGTTCGTCGTACATGGGAGCGGGATCGATCTGGTGCACCCGATCTGATCCGATGAGGCCGATCCGAACCTGCTTTGAAGTGACAAATGGAAAAAGTTGAGCTCATGCAGTGGCAGTGTCCCTATCTGATCCAAACCGATTAGGCCAATTCGACCCGAGGTTTCGTGCCAAAATCCTTGTTTCCAGGTTATTCCAGTTCAGTGCATGTTCATGGAAATAGGCATAACTTTTAAATAGTAAGTCCGTTTTGACCAAACGAAAGCTCTACCTGAAACTAATTTAGAGGGCTACAATAATTACAAGGCAAAGCCCCGTATTTGATGTTTTCGAGCCCAAAAGAGGTCATCCGTTAGGAGCTCCGGGCCATTCTTTGTTTGCGATGCGACTTCAAACAAATCGGTTCCAGTCTTCCAACAGTGTTCCCAATACTTGAGCGTACTATTAACCAGAGATTTCATATGTGACGGCTTTGACCCAAAAGCATGTCAATTGTGTCCAATACCGAGGCATATCTATAATGGATTAGAGAGAGGCTGATCTTGCCATGTCATGCCATACAGCAGACACTCTACTTCACAATACAAGAGTGTTGTAGTCTATATGGCTCTACTATGATGTAAGTTCAACAATAAGACTACTCTTGTATTTGTTTTTTTGTCTTTTATATTGCATAATCTTGTTCTATGTTAAATGCCATGACTTAGATAATGCTAGTTTTTTTAGTGACTCTCCCACCCCACTTAACACGAAGTACCTGCTAAATACCAACCTTTTTTCCGTTGAAGTTGATGCAGATTTTAGAACTTACACACATTATTGAAATTTGTTTCCGTTGTAATTCTATTAGATGATTTTATCACAAAAGATTTTATCACTAATATTTTTTTAAAGTCAACTTCGGGCTAACGAAGTTTGTTTCTTTATCACATATTCTCATCTACACAAAATTTTCATAAAATTATATAGTTATTCAATAAATGAACTACATGTGGACTTAGCGCGGTGTAAAACTTGTGCAGTGATAAGCCTAGTTTAATCGGGGTAAACAAATTCAGTCTTACCATACACATCAAATCATAAACTTGAAAGTAGGATGATTTAAAATGTAAAATGGATAATATGGTGCACCAATTTCTCTGGCTCCATGATATTAAACCCATACATTTTGGGTGTAGATCCCATAAAATATTATATTCTATTAATAAGAAGTTTATGAAATATAAATGGAGACACGAGGACAGAAAAAGATGGTGGATGAATTGGTCTAAAGATAGAGGCTCAAAACCCCTTATCCATTTTCTAGTGTCCACCTATACCCATTGAATCCCAAACATTGATTTGCAATAAAAAAACAACTAGCAAAAAACAATTAATAACAATGCACAGTTGAGATTCAAGGCAACATGTAATTATGGAGTTGGAGAATTTGAAGTGGTAGGATGTTTGTAATATCTTCTGCTAGTTTGTTATAGTGTGCATTTGACCAGTGACTAGGACATAATTATTAGAAGACCAAGTTGAAGTAAATAAAAAAACTCACAATAATATAGACAATCATAAAACTAGCAGTTGTCCAAAATCTACCAAAATAAGCTTCTGCTACAAAAGCACCTAGAAGAGGAGTGATATAGCAAGCCCCTGACTAGTTTGTAACATTATTAGCTACTTTAGCATTGCCCTGATTCAGTATGCCCACCATATATGATATTATGTTTGTTCCCATCCCATAATATGCTAATCTTTTGCAACATTCATTTGCTAAACAAATCAAACATTATTGGTAAAAATATTAACTATATTTGTATCATATCATAGAAACAAAAAATATGGACAAGTAAATACTAAGAATGTAAGGACAAGCTTTACATCTTCCATTATTATTTTTATTGATAGATTTCCATGGAGAGCCATTGTTCCGTCTTGTGTGTATATATCTTCTTCTTGCTTTGCTTCCACTGATTCAATTTTACAAATTCTGTAGATAAAAAGAAATTAGTAAATTATAAGAAATGATTGTTCTAATATAAGTTATTTCAATGCCAGTGCTACAAAAGTTTTTATTACTGAATCAAATCCTCATATTCATATTGCACTTACTGATTTAAGTATTGTAGATGTTTCCAAATTCTTTGATTTTTCTTTCATACATATGAAAGTTCTTTTGCGAACTTATGACGTTATCTTAATAGTTATGTAGTTGATGGAGTTAAAAGACACGTTTCGTTAGATTTATTTTAATTCTTACAGAAATTCAAAATAGTTGAGTTTTTACACTTTTAGGTAGATATTTGATCTTCTGAGCCCATTTGGTTTGGGCTTATGTTTAAAAACTTTAAGATATCCATATTTCAAAATTATCCCTTCAATTCTAGTCAATATTATATTTTAACTTGTTTGTAGTTTAGTACAATGAAAATTTATTGTTTATTGTTTTCTTAAGTTAGTAGTTTATACTACATGCACATAGTACATATTAAATGCTCACAATTATTTATTATAAGCGTATTTGTTTTATCTCTAAATTTGTTTGTTGCATACGTGTATATCTATATTCTGATCAGTTCATCATTTTAATTCAAAACAGGGGGTCACTACAGTTCCATGAGTAAGAAAATAAATGGTTTGTTCTGTTTCTCTTCAATTATTACATATTCTCTTCAATAATTTGTAATAATAATTATTTCTTTAGAACATATAGGTTTCATTCAGTTATCAATATCATATGTCTTCTAAAGATTGATGTTTTTAGGTAGAAGGAGGTATGGATAAATGGAATGGATATGTAGATTAGAGAGAAATAAAAGCTTTAAAATCAAAGCATGAAGGCATACTTGCAACTTCATTATGCTGGGTAACAATAAATTTAAATTTGTATTTCTTTACTTATTTTCTGATATCAATCATTGCATTGTTTTGTAGAAATATTCACTACCTTAACACTAATTTTTCTTTTCATCATGGCCAAGTTGCACCTAAAAATTGTATCCTTTTTCTTTTCTTTTTTGTTTTTTCCAGTTTACAAGGTTTGACTTTATCCAATTAAAAATTATGATCACATGTGTTTACTTTTTTTTCTTTTCTTTTTTAGCATACAAAAATATTTATAAAAAAGAAAATAACACTGTCAAAGGATAATGTGGCTCTATAGCCTTTATAACAGACATCAGAAGTAAAAGAAAACATAAAACAAATTCCAACCCGATAACCAATTCTATGCATATCAGTGATTGACAAAGAAATCTCAGTTCTGCTACCCAATTAAAACTACAAATCATGCTACTTCTTTTCTACCTATTCAGTAGCAGCAGTGGATTCAATAGCATCAGTGTTGTTTTCCATTTCCATTTCCAGTCTCTTTTCTGCCTCCACCACGACTTCGCCTACCTTAGAAGTGCTTGTTTCAGCATCTATAGCTGTTTCTTTGATAGGTGATTTTACATTTTTATTGTCAACAATTTTTGGAGTAGCGGCTTTTTTGTCGTTGTTAGACCAAAAAGTGGTTTTAACACCCAAATTGACTAAAAATACGATAAAATGAGATCAAAAAACCGAAAAGAGACACAAGATTTATAGTGGTTCGGCATTAAAGAGCCTACGTCCACTTTGTATCACTTTGTTTGATGATGTAGATGAGAATACAACAAGATATTCACTCAATCTCACTCACTTTTCATATACATTCACTCAATTATCCTCAAAATATACTTTGAACGATGATTTGGATTGTTTGGGAGTGCTGGAATTCGGTTCTCAAAGATATTCAAGTTCTCAGAGTGCCAAAAGATCCTTCTAAATGCCTCTTGACGAGGTATTTATAGGTGAGAATTCCTCTTGGATCCATATCGGATCGGGTATACGTGGCTTCCATCCTGTCACTTTCGGGATCGGGTGAGTTCTAGTGAGGACAACACATCTAGTTAGTGGCCATCGTGGGTAGAAAGTGGGTGTAACTGCCTCGAATATCCAGGAGATTGTGGAGCGAAGTAGCAGAATGCACTAGGTTCGGATCGGATAGGCTAGAAGATAGGGTTCGGATCGGCCCTACTACCTCCGATCCGATCCGAATACTTTCCTTCCTCCTTTGTCTTGTTTTTGTTTCTACTCCTGTAATTCTGATTCGAACCGGATGCATAACAGAGTGTCTTTTGTCTACTTGATCTTCTAACTTTTTGACTTTGTGTAGCCTAGTTTACAAAGTAGGCTAACATTTTGCACCCTCAAAGAATGCTTCTGTTGGAGATGAAGCATGCTTTGATGTTATCTATTCATTGGTCTTTGAATTTGTGTCGCTGAGAAGTTGTTTCCGTTGATGTATAGGGATATATTGCTTCAGACAGTAGCATCTCTTGACATATATATATATATATATATATATATATATATATATATCACTTAGCATGTAGATTACTTTCTTCATTTTTTAACAAGTTTGAAAATTCTTCTTGATTTCCAGCGGTCCCTCCAGGTAATTCCATTCCTTATTTCTCTTTTTACTCTTTAATTTGTCTGCCGAGTCATTGTTTTTAATCTAATTTGGTTCGGATCGATCCAGTCAAATTCCCTTTTGTTTTGTCTTGGTATAAGGCCAACAGGCCAAAATATGCTTGTGGGCTTTCACCTCGGTCCGAACGAGAAAAGCGGATAGGAATACGAGTAGTCACCATCGATTTATATATGCTTATCATCCTTTTCTTTCTTCCTCTCTTTCTTTTTATTTGCTTTTTTCTCAGCCGATTGAACACAGAAAACCTAACCTTCTGAAACTCCAAAATCCTCTTTATTAATCATCAAATCGCTCTCGTAAGTGGGTTTTTAAACTTGATTTTCTTGGTTATGATCAGTTTCGATTATTATTTACAGTTGGTTTGATCGATTTGGGCATGGCTTTGGCTCGGTTTGCTAGTACAACCTCCTCTTCCCTCACCATCGTCGTTGGTGGCTCAATCGCCACTTCGAGGCGTTGGGAAGATGGAATTAGGACTCATCATAAGGGATAAAACCAATGAAAACTTTATCTTGATTGGGGCCATGAATACGAAATTAAGTTCTAGGTTTGAAAAAGAGGAAGAAGAAGGAGGTTGCAGGGGATCGGTTCAGGTGATGGAGTGTGGATCATGGAGAAGAAGAAAGGGAAGAGAAGTTCACAAAATCGGATCGGGTCGGGGTAAAGAATCATGGAGAGAAACTGGGCTTACTTAATCGGATCGGGTCGGCCTTGTGAACAAAGAGGAGGATAGGAATCGCCTTATCGGATCGGATCGGGAATTGAAACAAAGGAAGTAATAGGGGATGGCTACTTAATCCGATCCGGAACGTTTTAGAAGTCCACCTCCGAACCGATCCGATTTTGATCCCTGGACACCAACACTGATTCTCAGCTAAGATGAGGCCTTACCCTCCGATCTGATCCCAAAGCACACATCCAAACCGAACCGAAGAAAACAATCCAATTTAACACTTAAGAACTTGCTTAACCAGCCTATTCAATTTTTTACACGATCTTCCGACTTAATGGACAGTTAGCATAGTGCCTTACGAATCATAAACAAATGTCGAGAACTGTTCTGAACATCATCGCTTCGTCAGAACTTTACATTACGCTTTCAAGTGGTCACTTTACATCTCCTACACACACCATACACACTTTAGTTCACACATGTGCACAGGGGGACACGGGCTAATTTACTCTAACTTCTGTTATTACTTCTTCGATAGTTTAGTGATCATGGCCGAAAGACATTCTTCTAGACTGGCAGAAAAGAAAGAGATTCCAGAGACATCCACTAAAGTCACTCTTGATGACATATCTTCTTCCTCAGACCCTGAATGGGACGACGAGGGATCAGATTATGAAGTAGAGGCGCATAACAGCGAAACGCCTTCTGACAGTGAAGTTTCCCTGGGCTATGAAGAGGAAGGAGGGGTTGGAGATACTCGAGCTCCTGACGAATTTGAATCTGCCGTCATATTGGAATCACCTCAAGATTCTGTTGAATCGACGATTGACAACGACAGACTCACTCGAATACGCTTAAAGCACGGGATACTGAAAAAGGATACACCGGTGCCGTCGAAGACTGACCGTCCTCATAATCCTCCGGAGGGGTTTATGTCAATTACCCGATTAATGTGCATGGTTGGGGCTATCCCTCCATTTTATCCTTTTGTCGTTGATTTTCTAAGACAAATGCGGATTGCCCCCATGCAGCTGCATCCCAACTCCTATGCTTACCTGTATACCTTATACGTAGCATATCGCGAGATCTTAGGCACAGATCTCGCTTTTGATGACGTTCATTTCTTTTATAACTTCAAGCATAGGACTCGAGAAACTCCTTCTTTCTCATACTTCGAGTCTGTCCCAAAAAGAAAGATAATTTCGGCGCCATTCAGCAGCCAGGCCGGCGACTCCAAGTTGGAATGGTTTTATAGAAGGCAACAGCGGGGGTGTGCTAGGAGATGGACAAAATCGAGTATGGCACTGGTTTTCTAAATCTTAACTCTGAATGTTCATGCCACCACATTAATCTGTTTTCTTTTTGTTTGCAGTTGATAATCCAAAACAAATATCGGGTCAAGTGTATTTCGATCAGATGCATCAGCTCCTCAATGGTGACCAAAAATTTCTAACTATCGACGAGGTCCTCAAGGACGAATATCTTCATCACCACGGGCTGCTGTCCATTACCCGTAGCATAGGTCACGGGTCAGGCCCATATGTATATATCCCTCCAGTGGAAGTAATTCCAGAAACGGGCGAGAGCTCGAAAGGCCCCACAATATCGCTTCGAACTTCACCTTCTCCAACTTCGACTCAAGACGATGAGTTGGCTAATATACCTGAAAAGCACCGAGAAGGGTACATCACTCCCGGGGATGTTATTTCTCCTGAGAAATCACCATCTCCTAAAGAATAGCCAAGAGGCGCTTCGCAAAGAGATGCCCCTACTGTCGATGATCCTACATTTCAGGGCTTGGGAGATCTCCTCCTTCCTGACGCTATTTACACTTCCGAGGATTTTGTCACAAATCCTTTAGTTTTTACTTCTTCGGAGGAGGCTACTCCTGTTAAGGCCAAAGAGCCCACTTGCACTGGCTCGGCTTCAGACTCTGGCTTGTCGGAAGGGGGACACCATTTGGGATGCACTTTACACAATTGCACCCCACTTCACAGCACTTACGTCTTATGAGAATACTGATTCTGAATTCCACTTGCATTGTTGCGCAGGTACAATGTCTCATGCTCACTATGACATTAGGAAACTACGCCGCAGCATGAAACCCCCTCATGATGTTGAGCATGATCGTCGCGAAAGCCACGGTAGGGAGGATAGAAGGCCCTATGATTCTTATCAGTCGCGGACCTCGCTCTCCCGTTCGGACAGATCCAGAGCAATATAAGTGCTACCAAAGTCATCGAGGAGATGAGGCGTCACAGTCAAAGGACCAAATCTCTTCCCAAGAAAAACGTAGTAGGGAAAGGAGCCCGCCGAGAGATACCGACTCGCGAAGCAAATGCAAGGTTCCTGCTAAGCGGACTAGAAAGGGTGAGGAGGCCATTGAGCCCTCCACACATAAGGATATCGAGCTGACATTCCCTGCACCTCCACCATTGGATGCTGATACTGCAGTTAAGCGGGCATATCTGGAGGAGCAGTTTCCCGAACACTACTTTGAAAACTTGACTTTCTTACCTGCTCTTGAGCCTATTTCCTCGAGGTGGGCAGACGAGGCCAAAGCAAAAATTGATGCAATCGAGAAACAATATTCAGAGATGTTCAAGTATTCGTGTAACCTTTCCAGAATCATCCGGAATCTAATCACGAATACTAGCTCGATGCAGAAGACCGCAGAAGATGACGCAAAGGCCTTGAAAAATTTAGGGAAAGACCTTCAGGATACACAGGCCCAACTTGCTTCGCTCAACGGGATGCTGCTAGCTTCAAGCAACAATTTGAAGATCTACAAAAACGTTATCATGACTTGCTCGAATCCCATACTCAAGAGCGTTCGGAGCTGAAAAAGCAAGTAGAAGACGCCAAGTCAGATACTGCCAAAATGCAACTTGCTTACACTGACCTTGAGCGAGAGAAGGCCGAGTTAGCGAAGAAGAACGCCGAATTGGAGAAGAAAAATGCTAACTTGCCTTCCAAGTTGATGGAGGCCGAGAACAAGGCTGCCCTGGCGGAGGGTAATGTTGAAAGTGTCATCAAGTCGGCCGAAGAGTCCTGCAAGCAGCTGGTAGAGGCCCAGGAGGATGTGCAGGGATTTGGTGTATTACTGATCGAATTTTTTGCACATATAATCCATCACCGAAACATCTCTTGGATCTATGATTATCCGACTACCTTGGTCCATGTGTGGAGCCAAATTGTTGAATGGAAAAAAGAAGAACTCAAGGTAGATTCCATCTACGAGGACAAACTAATGGAAAAATATCTAAGAGATGACGAGCCGGCGAGCCTAGCTGAGGGGCGTTGCCTAATTGCTGCTGCCATGGATGAGGAAAAGAGGAAGGTTAAACAAAAGGACGTCTTGGAGGCTGGCTCTTCTTCCACTGCCACTGAAACTTCTGAAGTAGAGAAATATGACCCCGAAAACCCGGCAATCCCTCAGGCATCCCTTTTATCTCCTATTCCTGAATCGGTTTCAGAGACGGCAGCTACTCCAGCTGAGAAATCATCGGAAGGTATTTCTACCTTTTCACCCCAATTCGTCAAAGTTGTCTCCACTTTCCATCGCATAGTCGGGCAATCGATGAAGGACCCTTTATTTTCTCCTGAGTTGATAATTGTTGCTTCTCATTCCACAGGTGCTGAACCTTTCGAGAAGACAGACGTGCCTCAGGGGACCACCGCCGGAACAGAATCCGCGGAGAAGGCCGAGGGAGAAAAAGATAAGGCTGACGCTCCCCATGATGACGAGATGATAGCCACCTTGAAAGATGACGGCGGTGGCGAGGAACACGAGGAAGACCCTGAGGTGGCTATAGTTAGGGAATCAAGGAGTGCTGATGACATCACTTTAGCTGCATTGAAAGCCGAACAAGACAAAAGCATGCAACTTAAAGTTGAAGACCTAGACCCTGAAAGCCTTAAACCTCTCGCAGTAGTGGATTCTGGATCAAGGTTAGTTGTTAAGCTTTCGACTAGATCTATTACAGAAGAACTTGCTAAAAAGTCTTCTCTTGATTCCAGCATTCCGATTCCCGGGGAAAAAATCAACCGATTCCAGCACTTCGGTCTCAGGGAGGAAAAAAACCAAGGCGCGTTTTAACTGATGCTGAAAGAGAGGCGAAGGATGCTCAGAAGGCTGCTAAAAAATCCAAGTCCACTTCAACGTCTAAGTGATGAAGTATTTTGCTTTATTTTAGCATTTAATCAGCCCACAATTGTTGCAGCGAGTGTGGCCCTCGCATCTTCTTTTTGCCTGTTTTCCTGTACAAACTCATAATGAATAACAATAATTCATTTCCTGCAATGTCTATTAGTCGTTAGTTCAGTACTTATGTAAAAAGACAAATTCATGTTCTACTAAAGTTATGCAATGGAGTCATAGTAGAGGGGAATATGTGTGTACATATATGTCCCCAGTCAATCTTGAAAAACTATTCAAGATTAAATTAAAAAGTCCGAATGTCCCCGATTCTCTGACCGGGGTCACATTCCTTTCATCATTGATGCCTGTTCTTTTTTGGCATCTTTTATACTCTCCTGTCTTATATTCAGGTTAGAGTTCTTGCTGAGGCGGTCTCTCATCTGGGTGCACCTTCACGTCTCAGAGGACGTCGTCTTCCCGTCCTTTATACTCTCTCTCAATTCTTGAGAGTTAGAGTTAAGAATGTCGTCTTCCCATTCTTTTATGTCTTATTATACAAACAGTCGTTGTGTTTGTTCCTGCATATAAGCCATCTCCAACTTTCCAGATTTTAATTTAACATCTCGTATTCCACAGTCACAATAGAATAATAGTTGAAGATATAAATAATGTAGGAAAGTAAATGGCACATGATATTTTTATAGTGGTTCGACTAAGTCGTAGCCTACATCCACTTTATAGTCCTTTGTTCGTATCAACAGACTTTTCTAAGGCAAGTCGTGCCTTTTTACAGGGTTCATAAAAAAGAAACAAAAGAAAATACAACATCCCTAATTCAAATATCGCATGAAGTGTTGGGCATTCCAAGCCCTAGGCACTTCTTCGCCATCTACGGTTGTTAACTTGAAGGCTCCTGTCTCAAGTTTCCGTTGGACGGCGAATGGTCCTTACCACTTTGGACCAAGATGAGGAAGGGATGGAAAAACTCGCTTTAGCACCAAGTCCCCTGGCTCAAAGGTTCTAAAGCGAACTTTCTTGTCATAATAGCATGCCATCTGACGTTGATGTCTTGACGCACGCAAGTCTGCCTCGTCCCTTTTCTCTTCGATTTCATCAAGGGACTCAAGGAGGAGTGCCCGATTCGTCACCGGGTCATAATATGTCACCCTGTGAGAGGGAACTTCAAGCTCTACGGGATTACTGCTTCTGAGCCAAATGAGAGAGAAAAAGGAGTATGACCGGTAGCTGTCTTAAACGTTGTCCGATATGCCCATAAAGCCAAGGGCAATTCATCCACCCATTTTGATTTTGCACGTTCCAACCGCTTCTTGAGGATGGACTTTATGACTTTATTTATTGCTTCTACTTGCCCATTTGACTGTGGATGGGCGACTGCAGTGTACCGCTTGTCGATTTTGTATTTCTGGCAGAAATTTCTGAATTCGGCACCATCGAATTGGGTTCCATTGTCAGTTATAATGGTCCTTAGAATCCCAAATCGGCATATGATATTTCTAACCACAAAACTTATCACCTTTCTCGCTGTGATTTTGGTTAAGGGCTCAGCTTCCACCCACTTCGTAAAATAGTCCACGGTGACTATTGCATACTTCGCTCCTCCTTTGGCAATCGGTAGAACTCCGATGATGTCAATTCCCCACATGGCAAACGACCACGGACTCACCATCGACCTGAGCTGGGTCGATGGTGCTCTGGGGATCTTGGCGAACCTCTGGCATTTGTCGCAGCATCGTGAGTAATCATCTACATCTTTATTAATTGTGGGCAAGAAATACCCATACCGCACTACCTTTTTCGCTAAAGTCTGACCCCCCGTATGGTCTCCACACTCACCTTCGTTTACTTCCCCTAGTACACGCCCGATGTCGTCATGCGCTATACATCATAACAGGGGCATAGAAAATCCTTGCCGATAAAGGGTATTGTCTTGAAGGATGTATCTGGTTGCTTTGCGAACTATGGCTCGCCTTTCACTCTTCTTTGGCGGGAGTACTCCATTTCTAAGAAAATTCTTGATTGGGGTCATCCATGACTCCCTTTCCGGTTCTGCTTCGAAAGCTAATTCAATTTCCATTAACTCAAAGCTTGGCGATCCCAACGTCTCAATTGGAACCATTTCGGTTTCCTCCGGATTGTCGGAACTAGCCAGCTTCGCTAGTCGGTCTGCCTTCTGGTTTTCAGCTCTTGGGATATGCGTTATGTTATACCGTTCCAAGTTGCTCAACATCTCCTCCACTTTTCCGAGATAGGTAATAAGTCGAGGTCCCCGGGCCACAAACTCCTTTCGCACTTGGCAGACGACTAATTTGGAATCGCAGAATATATCCAATGCCTTTATTCTGAATTCCTTAGCAAGTTTCAGCCCAGCAATCAGGGCTTCATATTCAGAGTCATTATTGGTCGCTGAAAATTCTAGTCGTAGAGCATAATATAACGATCGTCCTTCAGGAGTAACTAAGACGACTTCAGCTCCGGATCTTCGGTCGCTCTTAGCTCCGTCTGTGTACAACTTCCATGGATCTAATTTTAATTCCTCCTCTAATTTGACCGCCTTGTTATTTATCGTTTCTTCCTCCGGAATTGTGAACTCTGCTATAAAGTCAGCCAGAGCTTGCCCCCTGATCGATCTCCACGGCTGAAAGTTTAAATCAAACTGACTTAATTCAATGTTCCACTAGATCAACCATCCCGATGCTTTGGGTCTTTGCAACACCTGTCTCAGAGGCTGATCAGTGTATATGATTATTGGGTGAGCTTGAAAATAAAGGCAAAGTTTTCGGGAGGCGATCAGAAGGCTGTAAGCAAGCTTCTCAATCCTTGGGTAGTTACGTTCTGTAGCTGCCAATTTCTTACTTACGTAATATACCGGCCTTTGCAACATGTCTTCTTCCCAGACCAAAGCGGTGCTCACGGCGTGAGCCGATACCGCTAGATAAACAAACAGCTCTTCATGATACACCGGCTTCGACAAAATCGGTGGTCTCTCTAGTAAATCCAATAGATTTCGGAAGGCCTCAACACAGTCCGGGGTCCATTCGAAATTTTTCTTTCCCCTATTTATCAAGTCAAAAAACAGGACGCATTTGTCTGTTGCTTTGGAGATAAATCTACTCAACGCAACCACTTTCCCCGCAAAACTTTGGACGTCTCTGATTCTTCATGGTTCCTCGATGTTCCTTATTGCTGCTATTTGGCTGGGATTAATTTCAATTCCTCGAGAGCTCACGATGAAACCTAGAAACTTTCCAGATGCCGCCCCAAACGAGCACTTCAAAGGATTAAGCTTCATCCGATACTTTCGCAGGATACCGAACATCTCTGCCAAGTCTTGCGTATGGCTAGAGGACTGTCTTGATTTAACAAGCATATCGACCACATAAGCCTCCATAATCTTCCCTATTTGGTTATAAAACATCTTGTTCACCAAGCGTTGGTAGGTAGCTCCAGCATTTTTCAATCCGAAAGGCATGACCACATAGCAGTACAACCCCAGATTTGTAATGAAGCTCGTGTGCTCTTGATCGGGCATATGCATAGGAATCTGGTTGTATCCGGAATATGCGTCCATAAAAGAAAGAAGTTCATGTCTCGCCGTCGAATCCACAAGTTGTTCTATTTTGGGGAGTGGGAAGTTATCTTTCGGGCAGGCTTTGTTCAAGTCTGAAAAATCAATACACGTCCGCCACTTTTCGTTTGACTTCTTTACCAAAACAGGATTCGATATCCAGTCGAGATATGTCGAATCTCTAATAAATCCATTCTTTTTCAGCTTCTCCACTTCTTCTTTTAGAGCTGCCGACCTCTCTGGGCTCAGCATACGTCTCTTTTGCTTTATAGGCGGGTGTTTTGAGTTTATACTCAGCGAATGACTCATGATCGATGGTGATATCCCACACATGTCAGCGTGGGTCCAGGCAAACACATCCAGGTTTGCCTTCAGAAAGTTAGCCAGTTCTTTGGCTCAGTGCAGATCCAACTGGGATCCAATCTTCAAAACTTTTGCTGGATCGGCTTCATCAATGGGTATATCCACTGTTGTTTCATTAGGAGTTGCTTTTCTATCCTCAGGTTCCTCATCTTCTCTGGGATCCAGGTCTTCAGGCATTCCCTTAGGAAACTCCTTCGAGGTTGATCCTTCTAATTGCTACGGTGAACCCTCCTTTGGAGGAGGTGAAGTATTTTTAGTCTCGATGTTGAGTACCTTCATCAGCATCTTTAATTCAGCAATACAACAAGCTCGTCCGGAGACTTGATCTCCCCTCATCACTCCTGTTCCGGCTTCAGTTGGGAACTTTAGCAATAAGCACCATGGTGCAATACAAGCCCTGAACTCTGCAAGGGCAGGCCTTCCTAAAAATGCGTTGTAGGGCGAATCTACATCTAGCTTTATGAACTGAATCATTTGTACTCTTCGATGATCCCCTTGTCCCAATGTTACGGGTAGTTCTATATACCCCATTGGAGATGTCGATGCCCCATTGAAGCCTCGGATCCAACCTTCGCAGGGCTTCAAATCTCTAGATTCGAGTCTCATCTGATCAAACGACTTCTTAAACAAAATGTTGACAGAGTTTCCATTGTCCACTAGTACCTTATGAACTAATGCCGACCCAATAGTAGTGGTAATAACCAACGGATCTTCGGTAGGTGATTGGATTCTGGTGTCATCTCTGCTACGGAACACCACATCATCGAACATTATCCTCTGCTGTTTCACAGGGGTGATATCTTCCAAATCACTGCACTCGTCCACATCTATGTGCTTAACTGCATTAACATATTGGTCCAATGCTCTGAAACTGTGGAAAGCTAGACGGAGTCCACCTACTATGGTGTTAATGACAATCCCTTTGCCTTTTTGTTGTGCTGTAGGCTTAGGAGCAGACTGATTCTGGTTTGGGGCCTGTCCTCCTTTCCCCTGTCCCTTGGGGCAGCCTTATACTCATCCAACTTACCTTCACGCAACAACTTCTCAACTACATCTCTCAAGTGTCGACATTCGTTCGTTGGATGTCCGTGAGTTCCGTGAAATAAACAAAATTTTCCGGTAGCAATTTCTTTCTCTGTCGAATCTCGTGGCGGCGGTTTTTTATATTGCAAAAAATTGTACATGTCCAAATAAATGTTCTCCAAAGTGTCATTCAATGGTGAATAATTTTCAAAGGCCTGGAACCGGGTCTTTTGTCAGAATTACTTCCTCGGTTCCTGTTTCTCCTATTACCATTCCCATTACGGTTGCTGTTGCACCCGTTTCCATTATTATTGTTTCCATTCTTGTTTCCAACATTCACTTCGACTTTCCCAGAGCTTTCTCCATACTGCTTTACGGCAACATTACACTGAACAGCTTCTTTTGAGCCCGCACCGGACTTCCTCTTTCTGTTTGCCCTTGCCTCCTCTCGTCTTAACTGAATATTGGCCTTCTCATAAAACAACTCTCTTGTGGGAGGCGGCTTCCCAAAGAGATAATCTCCAAACTCTGAATCAGGATGAACTCCCTCCATTAAAGCCATCAAGATGCTAGGCTCATGAGGGTCGCTAACTTCTGTTACAGCTAAATTGAAACGGTCTAGATACGACTTCAAGGACTCACCCGGCGCTTGCTTAATTCTCGATAATTCGATAACAGTCTTAGACTTTCGGGCGTGAAGTCGGAATTGATCCATAAAACGTTCACTTAGTTCTTTGAAATTCGATATCGATCGAGGAGGAAGTCGGGTAAACCATAGTAATGCTACGTCTTCTAAGTAAATCGGGAAAGCCTTACACTTCACAGCGTCAGGGGCAGCTGCAGCTTTCATAAGCCATGCGTATCGCATCAGATGTTGTCCCGGGTCAGTTCTCCCGTTATATCTGTCCATCTACGGCAAATTAAAACGTCGGGGGAACTAAAAGTCAAGAATGTCATCAGTAAAGGGAGTATGGCTTCGCTCAATACCATAATCTTCATTGGTGTAGTTTTGACTCTCAGACATGATCTGGCGTACCATAGCCCATACATCAGCATTGGTCAAGGGCCGTTCAGGCTCTCTGGCTCTTATGTTTGGGTTTCCTCTGGGCTCCTGATCATGGGAAACCCTCATTCTTCTAGCTACTTCTGCTCTTCTTTGCTCCCTACGTTCCTGGTCGATCTCAGGAGGAAGGGGCTAAAGCATGTGTCCCTGAGTGGGGTTGGTGAGGTTAGGATCTCTAGGAAAAACATGAGATCCTCGCATTGGTAATAGAATAGGCTCTCTCAAGCTCGGGTCATCGGGTCCTAGCACACGAGCAGCGTCCTCGCGGGATCCCAGAGATCCGAAAGTCATTTGTTCGAAATTCTGAGGTCTTTCGAGCGGCCTTCTTTCACGAGGTCGTTCTTCCTCAGAAGAAGAAGACTGATCCACTGCAGTGTGGTGAACTGGGGAAGGGGTTCTTTGCCTGCGGAGCTCGCCAATTTCCCTACTCATGATTCTCATATTCTCTTGCATCATAAGATTGGTGCGCTTGTGGATTCTCATAGCCTCCCAAGTGCTCTCAAGCATGTCGAGAAGGCGCGAAAAATCTCCTTAGGTGACAGGTGCAGATGGATTGATCTGGTCATTGATCCTGGTGGCTGGAGTCAGAGCATTTGGAGGGGCTCGAGTAGAGGTTCCAGCAACACCTAGAGTCATATCGTATTGGAGCAAGGTGACCTGGCCGGATCGGATCGGGTTGGGGGAGCGCACCTCTTCAACATCTTCTACTCGGTTCGGATCGGAGCTCTCCCTCTGCGATCGGTTCGGATTTCCTGAGCCAGTCCGATCTGCTCCCGAACTTTGCCCATGAGACCTCGTCACGATCGGATTTTGCTGATCTTCACTAACTTCGTTCCCTCGACTGGTTTGAACTTCCTTGCCTTTTCCTTTGGTCATAATTCTTCAACAATCAACCAACAAGTACTTAAAAGCGTCGGAAATTGGGGATTAACTTCTTTGAACTCAACGGTCCAAAAAGTAGAACGATAATCCAGAAAAAAAAGAATTCAAATATTCTCAGTGAAAGCACCAAAATGTTAGACCAAAAAGTGGTTCTAACACCCAAATTGACTAAAAATACGATAAAATGAGATCAAAAAATAGAAAAGAGGCACAAGATTTATGGTGGTTCGGCGTTAAAGAGCCTACGTCCACTCTGTATCACTTTGTTCGATGATGTAGATGAGAATACAACAAGATATTCACTCAATCTCACTCACTTTTCATATACATTCACTCAATTATCCTCAAAATATACTTTGAACGATGATCTGGATTGTTTTGGAGTGCTGGAATTTGGTTCTCAAAGATATTCAAGTTCTCAGAGTACCAAAAGATCCTTCTAAATGCCTCTTGATAGGGTATTTATAGGTGAGAATTCCTCCTGGATCCGGATCGGATCGGGTATACGTGGCTTCCATCCCGTCACTTTCGGGATCGGGTGAGTTCTGGTGAGGACAACACATCTAGTTAGTGGTCATCGTGGGTAGAAAGTGGGTGTAATTGCCCCGAATATCCAGGAGATCATGGAGCAGAGTAGCAGGATGCAATGGGTTCGGATCGGATAGGCTAGCAGATAGGTTCTGATCGGCCCTACTACCTCTGATCCGATCCGAATACTTTCCTTCCTCCTTTGTCTTGTTTTTGTTTCTACTCATGTAATTCTGATCCGAACCGAATGCATAACAGAGTGTCTTTTGTCTACTTCATCTTCTAACTTTTTGACTTTGTGTAGCCAAGTTTACAAAGTAGGCTAATAGTCACCTTTGCTTTTACCATCTTTAAAAGCAGTTGTAGCATCTTTTTTTGGAGGTGGAGGGATCATACAAGTAGGAGGATTGTGTTTGAGCTTGACCAAAACGTGGCACATTCTTGTCATATCAGTCGATTTTCCTAGCTCTGGTCTTTGAATCACTCCGATCGAAGCTTGCTTATCTTGATCTTTCTTTTTTCCTCTCTTTTCAATATTTGGTACCTTGTTTGGTATCTGCTCGGCAATCGCCTTCCAGTATTTTTTGTCTGCTGTTGCATGGAACTTTTCTTGGTTTGCTAGAAACAACTTTTTCCTCTCTTTATTGTGTTTCTTGCTAGTTTCCACGTTGAATTTCCTTTTCTCATAGAAATCCTGCTTGAATTCCTCGGCTTCAAGTATAATCTAGCTGTGCATCGTAGAAGAAATTACCGAATCAGATTGACATGGTTTTGAGGCGCGTGATCACTTTCCTTAAAGCAATATCTGCCCATACTCGAATTGAGTTTGCTAACAGGTTCAGCTGCAGATTGCTTCCCAGGATACAACAAAACTAGAACTCACAGACTCAGCAATCTGTGTAAGTTCAATGGGAGTTCGTTATTGAAAGAAAAGGATAAAACAGATAGGAGGAAGAATGATAATTCGAACAAGAAGGAACATGGTGCATATATAGACGCGGAACGAGCACTATCGTTAGGAGCAGTTGTATACAAACATACGCATCCGTCTGTTCAAATTGAAAAAATACGACTGATGCCAACAGCCAAGCCGCTTCTGTACGGTCACGCACGCGCCCACGTGCCCTAAGTGTCCAATTTCCAATCTTTTGACCATAATAATATTTATAGGCCCATCCAGGCTCATATGCATACACCTCCAAGCCCTTTATTCAAGCCCAAGTTATTTAATTCACAATATCATATACAAGGCGTTCATATATACCTTGGAATAGTCCAAATAACTTGGTGATGTGGGACTTGTTCCCTTCACTAAAACAATCTTCCTCAACAATCCCCCACTAGATTGTTTTATTGATGATGTCCAGTTTTATCTTAGCTTGAAACTGCGCATCATATGTGATATCTATTCGATTAAACCACATATTAGTGTGAATATTTTTGGACAATAAAGAAGATTTGGGTGGTCTTACCTTAAACCAAGTATCCTTGAGTTATAAAGTCGGAAATACTCCACACACAATTTCAATTTTCCAATAAATTTCCCTACCCGTGAGCACTGTTATGGCCATGTGCTCCATCCTAGCTTAATGAACTTTTACAAGAGCAAACCCAAAAAACTCTTGCTTAGAAGCGGCACCACTTCCAAGTTCATAAAGGTAAAGTTCTTTTTTCCTTTTCATTTTCTCTGTTATCAGACTAGCTAGAACTTTATTAAGAGTTATTTAACTCAGCCACTTCACACCTATAACAGTTTACACTAATTGACTTAGTGTCTTCCCAATCATATTATAGTTTGTTTTTACCCATTAAGCCTTAAAGTTAAGATAATTAATATTAAGGTTGGGTTTACACTATTATTGATTAATACAAGGTTTAAGTCCCATTCCGACTGACGTGGAAATAGTCAAAGATTTTGTGAATGGTCTGCTAAATTATCGCTAGATCTAATGTAGACAATAGTGATTATTCCATCATTTATTATTTGTCTAACATACTCATGTCTAAGACTTATATGTCTTGACTTTCCATTGTATATGTTACTGTATGCTTGCGACATAGTAGCTTGATTATCGCATCATAATGATATGGTTGGCATTGGTTTTGCCTATAGCTTGATGTCTAGCAACATATTTCATAGCCATTTTGCCTCTTTTCTGGTGGCAGCAAGTGCTACAAATTCTGATTCCATTGTGGAGTGCGAAATGCAAGTTTGTTTCTTTGATGCCCAAGAAACAGCACCTCCACCTAATGTGGAAATCCAACCCGAAGTAGATTTATTATCACCGGGCGCTAGTTATCCAACTTGCATAAGTACATCCTTGTAATACACTTGGAAATCCATCGTAAACAACTCCTAGATTATAGGTTCTTTTTAGGTAACCAAGTAATCTTCCAACTGCTTTCCAATGATCTATACCAGGATTGCTAGTATATCGTGCAAGTTTGCATATTGCATATGCTATGTCAGGCCTTGTACAATGCACTGCATACATTATACTTCCAATAGCGCTTGCGTATTCGAGTTGAGCAACACATCTTCCTTCATATTTATTGAGATTGATGCTCGAGTCTATTAAGGTACTGGCATCTTTAATTTTCAAATGTCCAAACTTCTGGAGCACTTTTTGAATGTAATGTAACTGATTTAGTGCATAGCCCCCACTAATTTTACTAACCTTTATACCTAGAATTGTATCAACTTCATTTAAATCTTTCATTTTTAATTTTGAAGTTAAATAATTCTTGTTGTCTTGTATTCCTTTCATTTTAGTACCGAATATTAATAAATCATCTACATATAAACAAATGATTACTTCATATTCCTTTGTAACTTGGAGTAGATACATTTATCTACACTATTATATGTGAAGCCATTTTGAAGTATAATTGAGTCAAATTTATCACGCCACTGTTTTGGTGCTTGTTTTAGTCCGTATAACGATCTTGTTAGTTTTCAAACTTTTCTTTCATTCCCAGGAATGATAAAACCCTCTGGTTGTTTCATGTAAACTTCTTCATTAAGTTCACCATTAAGGAAGGCTGTTTTGACATCCATTTGGTGGATATGCAACTGATAGACTAATGCTAATGCTCTTAGTACTTGAATTGATGTAATTATTGCAACCGGAGCATATGTATCAAAGAAATCAATTCCTTCCTTTTGCCGAAAACCCTTGGCTACTAAACTAGCCTTGAAAGTTTGCACGCTACCATCGTTATTACATTTTCGTCGAAACACCCATTTGCAACCAATAGGTTTTTACCCTTGAGGCAAGTCCACCAATACCCAGGTATTGTTTGATAAAATTGAATCCATTTCATCATTAATTGCCTCCTTCCAAAAAGTAGAATCTCCGGAAGTTATAGCTTCTTTGTACGTTTTTGGATCATCTTTTATATTCAGTACAATAGGAATTTTGTAAGTAATTTCATCTCGAGTTCCTTCTGCAAGGAATGCTATAGCTTGAGATGATATAAAATCCCGACCAAAAGAATTCTCTTTTCTGATTCTTTGTGTCCTTCTTATTTCTGTCTGTTCAATTGTTACTTTCCTTTTTTTCTAGCAGAAGGTATAGTAACATCTGTTGGAGCTTGAATAATTTCAGGATTTAATGATTGATTTGTCTTTGAATCATCCTTGAATTTATTTTCAATAAACTCAACATACCTTGATTCAATAATCGTGCTTGAGAATAAATCTAGTAGTCTAGCTTTAGAGCTTTCAGCATATCCTACAAATAAACTTTTCAATGCTCTTAGACCTAGTTTAGTCCTCTTTGGATCAGTCAGTCTATAGAAGGC
The DNA here is from genome assembly GCA_030737875.1 of Allium sativum. NCBI lineage: Eukaryota > Viridiplantae > Streptophyta > Magnoliopsida > Asparagales > Amaryllidaceae > Allium > Allium sativum. Next base: position 747,217,969 of record CM060920.1, on the reverse strand, counting down.
AATACACCCCCCCCCCCCCCACACCTTTAGATACCGCAGATTAGGTTTTTGACCATTCCATAGTTCATAAGCATAAACTTTAGTTTTCCTTGAAGTGATTCTATTGTGCAAATGACATACAGACAATAATGCTTTCCCCCCCCCCCCCCCAAGTTAAGTGGTAATTTAGCATTTAATATCATATAATTTACCATATCAACCAGAGTTTTATTCTTCCTTTCATCCAAACCATTTTGCATAGTGTGCTGATGAATAATCCCATGTTCTTCACAGAAGTTAGAAAATTCAGTGGAGAAGTATTCTTCTCCTCTGTCACTACGTAGGACTTTTATTTTCTTACCTTTTTTATTTTCAACTTCTGTTTTATAGTGTTTGAATATGTCAAAAGCTTTATCTTTATATCTAAGTAAGTACACACATGTGTATTTACAAAAATCATCAATAAAGGTAATGAAATACCTTTTACCACCTATGGTTAAAACTCCATTTAATTCACATATATCAGAATGAATTGAATCCAAGAGTTCTGAATTTCATTCAACTGTTGGGAATGGTTTCTTTGTAATCTTGGCATGTATATATGTTTCGCATTTATCATTGTTATCATTAGTAACAGAAATAAGACCACGCTTTGCCATATACTTCAAAAATTTATAATTTAAATGTCCTAAACGTGCATGCCATAATGGTAAAGAATCAACAGTATAAGCAGAACATTCCTTTATTTCATTAATATTGAGTTCGAACATCCCATTACATGCATAACCTTTACCCACAAACATGCCATTTTTGGACAGAATCAAACTACCAGCCTCCGAGACTGATTTAATGCCACTCTTGCACAAAATTGATGCAGAAACCAAGTTCTTTTTAATGTCAGGAACGTGGAGAACATTTATGAGAGTTATCTTCTTGTTGGAAGTGAAATGAATCTCCACATTTCCTTTTCCCAAAACTTTTGCACCATTTCCTTTTCCCGTGAGCACTTCTTGTTGGTCAACCACCTCTGTATAGGTTTTGAGCAGACCTTTCTTGTCGCAAACATGAACAGTTGCACCAGAATCGAACCAACAATCTGAAATTTTCATTTCTGCAATAGCTACGTGCAAGTCAGTTATCATGCCAATTTGCAGATCAGGGACCATAGCAATGATTTCCTACATTTCCTCATTCTCAACCATATTTACATTTTTAAAGTTCCCATTTTTCTGTTTTGGAGCAGCCATGCATTCACGCTTAAAGTGCCCAAGTTTACCGTGGTTATAGCATGCTTTATTATTTTTGTCTTTCGGATTAGAGTCGCTTCCTTGCTTACTCTTCTTGTTTGGTTTGAAGTTCTAGCTCTGATTGGCCTTTCTTTTCTCTCTAGAAACCACGTTGTTCACATCAGTAGAAGGGAAAACACCATCACGAATTCTGTTTTCTTCCTCAGTTTGTATTTGTTTTCCGATCTTTTCCAACGTGAGTTCCTCAGTCATATGAAAGAGATTTTTGCAATAATTATTCCAACTTGGTGGAAGTTTAGCAATTATCGCCACAACTTGAAATTGTAACCGCCCGACTTTCGTACACTTCGGTTTGTCTTGGCTCAACGATATTCCCAAGATTTATTATTGAGGCAATAATAAAAATGTTTATCAATAAAACTTAAACACATTTTATTTATTTATAATATATATATATATACACACTATACTGCAGTTTTCACTTTCACATTGCACATATGTGTGTATCTTCATTATATAACAATGCAACTTGCCTTGATTTTATTTTGATTTTTTAAAATTTTTGATTATATTTTTAATTTGTAAGATTCTTGATTAAATTCTCTGATACATGAAATTGCAAAGGAAGTTGTTTAAGAAAGATATTGCTTCTTATTTATTTTGTTATAAAGGGTAAATAATATAAGTTAGATTTAAAATTTGAATTTTTGAAACATTTTACTATTTTAAATGTATATACATATCTTGATTATTTAAATAAATATTGATTTTAACTGAAATTCAAATTATTTTGATTTATAATACATTGTCTACCGAACTAACCAAAAGCTAGGTTGTTATAGAAATAATTCTGGAATCTGCACCTTCAAGTCATTAAGTTTGCCAACCAAAACTTGTAAGTCGTGCATTTGATCGATGATAGAAACATCGTCTTTCATTTGGAATTCAAAATATTTAAGAGTAAGAAACTTATTTGTTCCAATTTTATCAGTCTTGTAATTCATTTCCAATGCATCCCAGATTTCCTTAGGCGACTTCAGTGGAGTGTAAAGATCATACAAACGATTGGATAAGGTGTTGAGAATATGGCCTCTACACATCAATTCATCCTCTTCATGTTTCGACCTTTGCTTCTTCAAATCGTCTATGTCTTTATCTTTCGGCGGAGGAAAAGGCGGAAGGTTTTCATCTAGGATGTAGGAGACTTTAAGAGTGGTAAGAAGGAACTTCATTTTGTCTTGCCAGCGAATGAAATTTGTTTCATCAAGTCTATCTAGTCTGACAAAGTCCTGGTTCATAATTTTGAATGCAGAATCCGATCTGGTCTCCATTATAGACATTGCATTAAGTTCATAAAAGAAATTACAAAATCAGATTTATATGGTTTTGAGGTGCGAGATCGCTTTCCTTAAAGCAATATCCGCCCCCACTCGGATTGAGTTTGCTAACGGGTTCAACGGCAGATTGCATCCCAGAATACAACAAAACCTGAACTCAGAGACTCAGCAATGTCTGTGAGTTCAATGGGAGTTTGTTATTGAAAGAAAAAGAGAAAATAGAGAGGAGGAAGAATGATAATTCGAACAAGAAGGAACAGGGTGCATATATAGCCGCGGAACGATCACTACCATTGGGAGTAGTTATATATAAACAAACGCGTCCATTTGTTCAAATTCAAAAAATACGACTGTTTCTAACAGCTAAGCTGCTTCCGTATAGTCATGCACGCGCCCATGTGCCCATCTTTTGACCATAATAATATTTATAGGCCTATCCAAGCCCATATGCATACACCTCCAAGCCGCTTATTCAAGCCCAAGTTATTTAATTCACAATATCATATACAAGACATTCATATATACCTTGGAATAGTCCAAATAACTTGGTGATGTAGGACTTGTTCCCTTCACTAAAATAGTCTTCCTCAACACGCATTTCCCTCTCTTTCTTTTCCTTCTCCTCCAAATGACGAGCATTTTGTCACCTCCATTCTCTAAGTTTGGAACCATTATCACCGTCATCATTATCACCATCATCGTTCTCTACACCGTACGCCTTCCCATTCAACTCAAATGGCATCGGATCCGAAACAAAGTCGGAACCTCCGCTAGATGTGGACCCGTAGCCGTCAAATGATCAGATCCATCACATTCTAGACCCCGAAATCGCTGCTTATCGGGTCACCACTTATTGGATCTATCGAGTAGGATTCGAAGTTCGAGTAGCTATCGCCGCCAGCGTCGCCGAAGCTGTTGGATGTGGATGACATGGCGATCTATTCCTCGTTATGGTTTGAAATTATTTGGCTTCTCTCTTCGGTTGTTATCTTTGCTTTTGATTTAGTTTATGTGAAATTTGAATATGTGGCAATCAAAACAATTATGTTTATTTTTTCTTTAATTTTTGTGCGTATAACACATTTCTTTTTCAGTTTTCATTGCAACTTGTTCAAGTTTTGAGGAAGGATGTATTGTTGAATCGTTGTCACATGAATAGTGCACATGTAAACATGCAATCATGCAACAGATGCATATTTTTGCAGTCAAACTTTCTTTTCTGACTTATAAGCCAATGAAATGAAAAGGCTTAAAAGTGATAACTAGTTGTATACATGTAGTTGTGGAAGTAGTAGAGATCTAGCATTTTTGGAAAACGCAAGCAATTTGTTAACATACATACTTGGTGGTCTGTTACCAGATGTTTTTCTATCTACTTATTTCATCTACTTGGTTAATGCAGTTATTGAATTCTTGGTAAGTCTACTCTTATTTCTTCTTTATTATCTTAAGCATAAGCAATACTCATGAGGTAAGCATCTATCCTTTTTCAGCAAAAAGGGTTATTGATAATTTAAAGTTGTTGATTAGTAGACAAAAGTTTATATGCTTATGCATTTTATTTTAGAACATAATATACATATTGCAATTTTATATAAAAGAAAGCATACTTAACTAGCATTGAACATCACATTTGGCATTTTTGAGATACATATGAAAACATGTTCTAAATGAATCATAAATAATGAGATAATATTTCTGTAAGCATAAAGGTAGCAGTGTATGCACTGTTTTGGTTGAAAAAAAGATAAATGTGATATGCATAATTAATATGGTCTGCAAGTAGAAGTAACCCACAGCATATAATAGTGGATTGTGATGCACATGACTACAACATCTACCACCAAATTTACTTTAAATTGTCTCTTCTTTCATTTTCTAATTGTTGACCATTGTAATTGTGTACAGGTAATTAGCATTTCCGAAGTGAGGAACAATTGCATCAAAGAATCATCAGTAATTAAGCCATGAATGAGTTTTTAACTACTACGTATTATAATATTTGTTTGTATTACTTGTGTAGACTTATTTGTAAACGGTTGTGGTGTAACGTCCTGGATCTTGGTTATCCGATATAAAACACATATCGAACATCTAAGGATCGAAAATACAGGTAGTTAATAAAAGAAATTAGAGGGTGAGGATAGATAAGATAGAAACTTAGAATAGAAGAAGAAGAAGAACATACAACATCAGAATAAAAACGAATCTCACAGCGGAACGAATAAATATATTTCATAACAAAACTTTGAAATATAAATATGTATTTGAATATACATATTATTTCCAAAGTACAGCACTTACAACACAGTGGAAAAACCATAGCTATATAATTCTGAAGCCTCCTGCTCCATCTCTTCAAGTATCTGTAAATTCCGACTACTTGACTGCCCATACAAATTTGGGCACCCAAGAGTTTAGGGAAAGCAAAACAAAATAAACTCCGAGTCAGTCATGTGACTGGTGTGAGTAAACTCAAATTATTTGATTTAACTTTCAAAATCCTTTTGAAACAAAGGATAATCATAAGACCGATCCACACACAAACACGGCTGGTTTTTACCTTATTATAACCCAAATCATTAGTAAAACAATATTATTCTGATATTATAATAATGTCTAACACAAGTAATATCAGTCTAGTAGAAACGCTTGCATCTAACGTTCTACATATATAATATACAATAAAAACCGCGTCCTCTTATTTGGGGAATGGATTCCAACTATGACAAGATATGGATCCACCTTCCGCTCAGTGTACTCTAGAAGCGATACACTGGAGTTCAACAAGAACATCTTGCAACTCGGCCACACATGACCGACCACTCATTTCGCTTGAGTACATCGAATATATTGTCACCTTACAGTTGGTAAACCAACATAACCATTCCCGGGAGACACAGAATTGAAAGAAGTAACAAATATGAATATTCTCTAGATGGTGACAATATACCCTACTTGGTTGCGAACCACTTAGCCATGCTGCCTGCCCGATTTCTATCATTTCCCAGTTGATGAGGCTCGAGGTCAAAACGTATCTTTTAACAGATCACTCCTCCATTTACTTTGAATGCCACATCGTCATACCCGTCAAATCACAAATTGATTTCCCTAAAAATGCCATGGGTATAAGCTAAGAGAAACGAACTCATCCGCCACCAATGTAAATACGTTTGAAACGATCAACTTACGTGATCTACCAGATATACTCTGTCAAACATTTGTCCATTCAAGTTGTCCAGGGACTGGACAAACCGAAGGCACTATTCCATACACCCTTCCTAGGAAATCTCTACCTAGGACTTATACAATAGCCCTTGCACTTTACTCCGTCTTCAATTTGTCTTCATTCTATTTGATTCGAAATGCTAACGCCCATACGGAGTGGTTCTTTGGATAAGAATCCAATCCGTCTCTCCGTATTGACGATGGAAAAATGGTCAAAACTTTGATAGTCTGTGATTTAACTATCAAAGAAAAACACGTGTGCAAACAACGATATTATTTCCAGATGGAAATTTTATCGATCAATCATCATTTAACATTTATCTCTTTAGTTCATTAATTTATTTATCTCCTGTTTCCATATATTCTAAATTCTTATTTTCTATTATCAGAAAACATTTCTGATTCTTATTTAAAAAACATTTCCAAAACTCCTTCACTGGATTTAAACTGATGTTAAAATCAAACATCGCCATGCCAACTCAAACCGTTTCACTCATTAACTAACTTCACTTAACCATCACTCACTATCGAACCTTACCATTCCTTAGTTAAGAAGGAAGTCAAACAAGTTAGGGTATAGTTACCTCTCAGACATTAACTGAACAATGTTTTAACTTCGAAATAGTCAAAGTTTATCTTTTAAATGTTTAACAAACTTCCTTACGTAACTCTCTTTTGAATAAATCTCTATTCGATAACTCTTTCCTTCGAATAAACAATATTCGATAATCACTCTTCTTCGAATAACCTATATTCGAATAACTCTATTCAGTTAACACTATTCGAATAACTCTAATCAATTTACTCTTATCAATTAGCTCTATTTGATTAACTCAATTCTATTAACTCTATTTGATTAACTCTATTGGATTAACTCTATTTGATTTACCCTACTAGATTAACTCTATTCAATTAACTCTAACTAGTTTATTCTTATCAATTAACTCCTTACGAATAAACTATATTCGATTAACTCCTTTCGAATAACTAATATTCGATTAACTCCTTTCGAATAACTAATATTCGATAACTCCTTTCGAATAACTAATATTTGATAACTCCTTTCGAAGAACTAATATTCGATAACTCCTTTCGAATAACTAATATTCGATAATTTCTTTCTCTATTCGAATAAACTATATTCGATTAATTCTCTTATTCGAATAACCTTATTCGATAACTCTTTCTTCGAATAACTATATTCGAATAACTCTAATCCGACTAACTATAATTCAATTAACTCTATTCGAATAACAAATATTTGACTAACTATAGTTCGATTAACTCTATTCGAATAACTCTAACAGGTTAACTCTAACTCTAATCGATTAACTCTAACTCTAATCGATTAGCTCCTCTAACTCATTTTGATTAACTCTACGTCCATATTCAGTTTCAAATATGGATGTTGCAATCGATTCTTACTTCTCTATATAAGCCCTGACTTATATATTTTATTTATCCAATGATAAATATTTTATTTAATTTATAAAATATTGTTTATAAATTAATCTTCTCAATCTATTGGTTACAACAGATTCTATTTAAAATCTTTGCTTTAAATCCATATCATGTTATACCCGTGTGCAAAGCACGGGTCTAAACTTTCCTGATGTAAAATTCTATTCTTTTGCCAAATATTTCATTATATGACATTCTTTTCATTTCCCAATAAATCCCTTTTATAACTCTATTTATTTCCTAAATAAATATTTCCTTTTTATAACTCTATTTATTTTTCTAAATAAATATTTCCTTTTTAATTCTATTTGTAAATGTTTTACAAATACTCCCTTTTCAATTCCATATATTTATTTTCTAAATAAATATTTCTTTTTCTATTTGTTTCACCATATTTTCCTTTTATATTTGTTTCACAAATATTTTCCTTTCATAACTTATCCTTCGATTTTGTAATTATTTTCCTTTAAAAAATCCTTTTCCATTTATATATAAAATCCATTGATTTCATAAGAAACCCCTTTTTATTTTCCAACTATTTCTTTTTCTATTTGTTTTACAAATATTTATTTTTCTATTCTATTTATTTCTAAATAAATCCTTTTATAATACCCTTTGATGTTATAAATATTCTCTTTACAAAATCCTTTGATTTTATAAACATTTCATTTTCAATATACTTTTTTGGAAATTCCCTTTTATCATTCTGGTATTTCTTATGGTATTTAACATACAGTATAACAATGATAAATATTATCCAAACACATATAATCTACAACAGATTATATATCACATCATATATCACAATATATGAATAACAACAAATTAAATGTTGAGGAATCCAGTTGGATCCCTCCAACCTGTTTCCCTGCATCCACAGATGGTACACAATATAATTCACATCAATTTCATTTCAATATGAAATATTTCTGCTAAACAGAATCAATATTTGATTAACGATTTATATGTATATCGTTATATATAATTTCAACCAATACGTAAGCAATTCAACCAAACAGTTAACACACATCAATCAACAGATAATTATCAGTTCTAGGAATACGTTATAAAAATATAACTGTTCAGAGTTGGTGAGTTTTACTCACCTTGGACGGTTATTGTTAAATAACGATTTACTATCTTTGATTCAGACGGACGTTTTATTTTGAAATAAATCATAACGAGTTCCAGTTCACATCCCGTCAGTTCCATTCTGTAGCCACCGTCCATACGATCCTAAGGATCTTGTTTCGTCGATTTTTGATAACGTATGATAGAGAAATTCATTTTACAAGCTTATAACATATCATGGTCATTAATAAATTTTACTTTAATTAAAAAAACTCGGGCCCTTACCCGATTTTCCCGGCCCACTACTTCACTAGACCCGCTATTGAATAGGTCTTCTTCCTCCAGATAATTTAGGCCGCACTCCATCTTCATCTCAAAACCAATGGTCGTATATTTCAATCTGTTTTCCCCCAAGCAACAGCCGTTCACCAAACCGTAACCATCCTTTTCAATCCTTTAATCCACGCGTTCATCTTCCTTCTACAAATGCCCAGTTCGAAGTCCACCATAACAAAGGCCATCTCCGATCTTTATGCTCATCGTTCTCCACCTCCTCTTTACCATTCAACTCCAAACCAAAACCATCGTGCTCTTTATCAAAATCGCTACACCCTTGTACCATAAAATTCCAACTCGACTCCTCCCCCTGAATCGCGATCAACGTCCAAACCGCTCGCCTACCTATAGGTAACGAAATTTTTCATCTTCGATTCTCCTAAAAATCCAACTACAAGTGTTAAATCACCTCCCAAATCCTTATCCGAACTTGAATTCAGCCATTAACGCCTAAATCAATAAGCATGGTCAACCCTAGTTTTACTGTTCGTTTTGAGCATCCGCAAGAACGCGTCGCACCCTACAAAGACTATACCATATCGAAAAGAATCCATTCCGGAGTGCATATATACATATATATGTTTTATAATTTAGCAATTTAAATACATTTGTTTTGGATTTTTGAAGTTTGATTTTCCTTACGTTGTTTTGTTGGAAGGTGGCGGCTGAGAACAAATAAGGATCGGGAAAATGAATTTGGATTAAAGGGGTTGGTGATGTTATATAGTGTTTTTCTTTGATCTAGAGGAGGCCACATTTTGTTTTGAGGACCTTGAGAACTAGCGGCTAAAAATGAAGAGGGCATGGCCCTTTTTTCCACCTTTAAAAAACGAAAATATAGATACCCCTTTGTACACTATTTTGTTTATATATACAAACTGCAAATGACAGAGATAAAAACACCCTTGTATTGAGCATTGCCCTATGATCCCAAAAATATAATAACATCGGTAGGTTAACTCATATTGTGAAACCCCAAAATATTGATATAAGGTGCAAAATACTCCAAATAAAAAAGTTGCATATTTAATTAATTAAAAATTACAGTAAAATTCTAAAAATTAAATCATCACTACGTCTAAAGGGATTTGTCCAAATTCAAAACAAATATTTAATTATATTTAAATAACCGTTATGGTCAAAACTGATTATACCACGCTTTTTCTGAAAATTTGATTTTGTACAATTTAACAGACGAAATCTCGATTTTTCTCTTTCATTAGAAAAATATCGTTCAACAGATTCGAACGTTTCTTGTTTCACAGAAATCCGATTTAAAACGGCTTCTGTATATTCGTTTGAAGTTCGAATCGCTAAATTACGAACTGTAGAGCCATTTCGAGCTCGATTATAATTATAATATAACTTATATGTTCAACTGTCGTTAAAATAATATATTCGTTATTCTAATTCAATTCTATGCTGAATTAAATATTTTAAATTGTCCAGTTCACATTATATTGCAAATTCACTATTTCTGACTATTTCTGAAATTAAATATATTATTCTATTATTTTATTTAATTAAATATTCAATATTATTTAATTAAACAACCTTTAAATTACTAAACCATTATTTAAATAAATAAATTATTTAACCGTAAAAATACGGGACATTACATTCTTCCCCCCTTAAAATAATTTCGTCCTCGAAATTGCTAAGGTAGAAAACAACCCTATTAACTAGTTAGAACTTATTTGTTTAAATTCTTAACTCCAGATTCGACTAAATAATCCATTCCAATTAAAATATTAATTTATTACTATTAACGAAAATTTTCAAAAATACTGAAAATATTCTAACACCCGAAATTTTCGAAAAATTTCGCCAGCACCTCCTTTGTACTGGTCAATCGGTACAACTACAACTCGCCTCTCTGGGCCTTCTCTAACTCAAAAGAAAATCAAACAGCCAAACGGCTTGCCAATTCGGCTCATAAATCACCAAACTCATCTGAAATAGAAACTTGTACCTTTTTGTCGGGCATATCATTATATCCTTTCCATCTGCTGCCAATTCAGCATATACCAATATCATCCAATCAATATCTGTGCAACACGCTATTCTCTTATATCCAAACCAAATTTCATTTGGAACTCAAGTTCTATCCTTAGTCCCAAATTCTTAACTCATCAACTCAATATCGTTTCAAATTCCTATCTCATAAATCCAATTTGTTTCGATACCATTCTAACCCAATCTAATTCCAATTACCACTTAACTGATTTCAATTCAATTTGTTTCAATTCAAACAATCTGTTTCTGGGAGTTTTAAATAGCTTCGCTTTTCTCAAAAATTGAACAATCCTTTTCGAAATTCAAACAACTAGTTTTTACAAAACAATTCAAAAATCATCTCTTTGGTAGTAATCCACCACTTACACACTCAAAAATGAACACCGATGATGTCATGATCATCATCGGAATCTATTTCCAACTATCGAAGTGAGTTCAATACTATATCACTTTCAAAACCATATCCAAACACTTCCATTTTGAAATTAATTTCAAAAAATCATTTGCAATGCTTGTAAAACAATTTAAAATCTCCCAGGATTTTAAAATTCTCATATATTTAATCCATATTCATTTACAAACACTTATTCAAATTCTAGGAATTTTAATTCCCATTCTGATTCTAATTTCAGATTTACTTCATCTAATTCCTCGTATTTCACTTATATGAATTCTGGTTGGTTATTTACATAACCAATTAATTTATATTCTTACTCGATTATAATAACAACCAATATATCCAATATATTATAATTCTAATATATATATATATATATATATATATATATATCTTCCCTATATCAAAATATACTTTGGGTAAACTTATTTTCGTTTACCCTCTTTTCAAAATATATCGTGTCGATTCATCGTATTCGAGTATTTAGAAACTCCTATCGATACAGTGGATCAAACTGATCGACCAGAACTCATAAACAACTCAACCAATGAATCTCCACAATATAAAACAATTTTTATATCAATAACAAATATGCGCTCGTATATATACACTCAACTCAATCTAGGGTATTACTAACCCCGTCTCTACTGAGTCACGCCACAGAGCCAAGGTAATTACTTAAGCTCTGATACCAACTGTAACGCCCCGGAAAAAGTCGATCTTGGTTATCCGATATACAACACATATCGAACATCCAAGGATCAAAAATACAGGTAGTTAGTGAAAGAAATTAGAGGGTGAGGATAGATAAGATAGAAACTTAGAATAGAAGAAGAAGAAGAAGAACATACAACATCAGAGTAAACACGAATCTCACGGCGGAACGAATAAATATATTTCATAACAAAACTTTGAAATATAAATCTGTAATTGAATATACATATCATTTCCTAAGTATAGCACTTACAACACAGTGGAAAAACCATAGCTATATAATTCTGAAGCCTCCTGCTCTGGCTTTTCAAGTATTTGTAAATCCCGACTACTTGACTGACCATACAAAATTGGGCACCCAAGAGTTTAGGGAAAACAAAACAAAATAAACTCCGGGTCAGTCATGTGACCGGTGTGAGTAAACTCAAATTATTTGATTTAACTTTCAAAATCCTTTTGAAATAAAGGATAATCATAAGACCGATCCACACATAAACACGGATGGTTTTTACCTTACGATAACCCAAATCATTAGTAGAACCATATTATTCTGACATTATAATAATATCTAACACAAGTAATATCAATCTAGTAGAAACGCTTGCATCTAACGTTCCACATATATAATATTCAATCAAAACCGCGGGCTCTTATTTGGGGAATGGATTCCAACTATGAGACGGTATGGATCCACCTTCCGCTCAGTGTACTCTAGAAGCGATACACTGGAGTTCAACAAGAAAATCTTACAACTCGGCCATACATGACCGACCACTCATTTCGCTTGTGTGTATCGAATATATTGTCAACTTACAGTTGGTAAACCAACATAACCATTCCCGGCAGATACAGAATTGAAAGAAGTAACAAATATGAATATTCTCTAGATGGTGACAATATATCCTACTTGGTTGCAAACCACTTAGCCATGCTGCCTGCCCGATTTCTGTCATTTCCTAGTTGATGAGGCTCGAGGTCAAAACGTATCTTTTAACAGATCACTCCTCCATTTGCTTCGAATGCCACATTGTCATATCTGTCAAATCACAAATTGATTTCACCAAAAATACCACGGGTATAAGCTAAGAGAAACGAATACCTCCGCCATCAACGTAAATATGTTTGAAACGATCAACTTACGTGATCTACCAGATATACTCTATCAAACATTCGTCCATTCAAGTTGTCCTGGGACTGGAAAAACCGGAGGCACTATTCCGTACACCCATCCTAGGCAATCTCTACCTAGGACTTATACAACAACCCTTGCACTTTACTCCGTCTTCAATTTGTCTTCGATCTATTTGATTCGAAACGCTAACGCCCATACGGATTGGTTCTTTGGATAAGAATCCAACCGGTCTCTCCGTACTGACGACGGAAAAATGGTCAAAACTTTGATAGTCTGTGATTTAACTATCAAAGAAAAACATGTGTGCAAACAACGATATTATTTCCAGATGGAAATTTTATCGATCAATCATCATTTAACATTTATCTCTTAAGTTCATTAATTTACTTATCTTCTGTTTCCATATATTCTAAATTCTTATTTTCTATTATCAGAAAACATTTCTGATTCTTATTTGGAAAACATTTCCAAAACTCCTTCACTGGATTTAAACTGATGTTTAAATCAAACATCGCCATGCCAATACAAACCATTTCACTCATTAACTAAATTCACTTAACAATCACTCACTATCTAATCTTACCATTCCTTAGTTAAGAAGGAAGTCAATCAAGTTGGGGTATAGTTACCTCTCAGACTCTAACTGAACAATGTTTTAACTTCGAAATAGTCAAAGTTTATCTTTTAAATCTTTAACAAACTTCCTTACGTAACTGTCTTTCGAATAAATCTCTATTCGATAACTCTTTCCTTCGAATAAACTATATTCGATAATCTCTCTTCTTCGAATAACCTATATTCGAATAAATCTATTCAATTAACACTATTCGATTAATTCTAATTGATTTACTCTTATCAGTTAGCTCTATTTGATTAACTCAATTCTATTAACTCTATTTGATTAACTCTATTGGACTAACTCTATTCGATTTACCCTACTGGATTAACTCTATTCAATTAACACTAACTAATTTACTCTTATCAGTTAACTACTTTCAAATAAACTATATTCGATTAACTCCTTTCGAATAACTAATATTCGATTAACTCCTTTTGAATAACTAATATTTGATAACTCCTTTCGAATAACTAATATTCGATAACTCCTTTCAAATAACTAATATTCGATAACTCCTTTCGAATAACTAATATTCAATAACTCCTTTTGAATAACTAATATTCGATAATTTCTTTCTTTGTTCGAATAAACTATATTCGATTAATTCTCTTATTCGAATAACCTTATTCGATAACTCTTTCTTCGAATAACTATATTCGAATAACTTTAATCCGACTAACTCTAATTCAATTAACTCTATTCGAATAACAAATATTCGACTAACTCTAGTTCGATTAACTCTATTCAAATAACTCTAGCTAGTTAACTCTAACTCTAATCGATTAACTCTAACTCTAATCGATTAACTCCTTTAACTCATTTTGATTAACTCCTTTGATTAACTCTACGTCCATATTCAGTTTCAAATATCGATGTTGAAATCGATTCTTACTTCTCTGTATACGTCCTGGCTTATATATTCTATTTATCCAATGATAAATATTTTATTTAATTTATAAAATATTATTTATAAATTAATCTTCTCAATCTATTGGTTACAACAGATTCTATTTAAAATCTTTGCTTTGAATCCATATCATGTTATACCCGTGTGCGAAGCACGGGTCTAAACTTTCTTGATGTAAAATTCTATTCATTTGCCAAATATTTCCTTATATGACATTCTTTTCATTTCCCAATAAACCCCTTTTATAATTCTATTTGTTTCCTAAATAAATATTTCATTTTTACAACTCTATTTATTTTTCTAAATAAATATTTCCTTTTTAGTTCTATTTGTAAATGTTTTACAAATACTCCCTTTTCAATTCCATATATTTATTTTCTAAATAAATATTTCTTTTCCTATTTGTTTCACTATATTTTCCTTTTATATTTGTTTCACAAATATTTTCCTTTCATAACTTATCCTTCGATTTTATAATTATTTTCTTTTAAAAAATCATTTTCCTTTTATATATAAAATCCATTGATTTCATAAGAAACCCCTTTTCATTTTCCAACTATTTATTTTTCTATTTGTTTCACAAATATTTCTTTTTCTATTCTATTTATTTCTAAATAAATCCTTTTATAATACCCTTTGATGTTATAAATATTCTCTTTACAAAATCCTTTGATTTTATAAACATTTCATTTTCAATATACATTTTTGAAAATTCACTTTTATCATTCTGGTATTTCTTATGGTATTTAACATACCATATAACAATGATAAATATTATCCAAACACACATATTCTACAACAGATTATATATCACATCATATATCACAATATATGAATAACAGTAAAATAAATGTTGAGGAATCCAGTTGGATCCCTCCAACCTGTTTCCCTTCATCCACAGATATTACACAATATAATTCACACCAATTTCATTTCAATATGAAATATTTCTGCTAAACAGAATCAATATTTGATTAACGATTTATATATATATCGTTATCTATAATTTCAACCAATACATAAGCAATTCAACCAAACAGTTAACACACATCAATCAACAGATAATTATCAGTTGTAAGAATACGTTATAAAAATAAAACTGTTCAGAGTTGGTGAGTTTTACTCACCTTGGACGGTTATCGTTAAATAACGATTTACTATCTTTGATTCAGACGGGCGTTTTATTTTGCAATAAATCGTAACGAGTTCTAGTTCACTTCCCGTCAGTTCCATTCTGTAGCCACTGTCCATACGATCCTGACGGGTCTTGTTTCGTCGATTTCTGATAATGTATGATAGAAAATTTCATTTTACAAGCTTGTAACATATCATGGTCATTAATAAATTTTACTTTAATTAAAAGGACTCGGGCCCTTACCCAATTTTCCCGACCCACTACTTCACTAGACCCGCTATTGAATCGGTCTTCTTCCTCCAGATAATTTAGTCTACACTCCATCTTCATCTCAAAACCAATGGTCGTATATTTCAATCCGTTATACCCCAAGCAACGGCCTTTCACCAAACCGTAACCATCCTTTTCAATCCTTTAATCCACGCGTTCATCTTCCTTCTACAAATGCCCAATTCGAAGTCCACCATAACAATGGCCATCTCCGATTTTTATGCTCATCGTTCTCCACCTCCTCTTTACCATTCAACTCCAAACCAAAACCATCGCGCCCTTCATCAAAATCGCTACACCCTCGTACCATAAAATTCCAACTCGACTGCTCCCTCTGAATTGCGATCAACGTCCAATCCGCTCACCTACCTATAGGTAGCGGAATTTTTCATCTTCGATTCTCCTAAAAATCCAACTACAAGTGTTAAATCACCTCCCGAATCCATATCCGAACTCGAATTCAGCCATTAACGCCTAAATCAATTAGCGTGGCCAACCCTAGTTTTACTGTTCGTTTTGAGCATCCGCAAGAACGCGTCGCACCCCACAAAGACTACACCATATCGAAGAGAATCCATTCAGGAGTGCATATATATATATATATATATGTGTGTGTGTGTGTGTTTTAAAATTTATAGGACTTTAAATCCATTTGTTTTGGATTTTTGAAGTTTGATTTTCCTCACGTTATTTTGTTTGAAGGTGGCGGCTGAGAACAAATAAGGATCAGGAAAATGAATTTGGGTTAAAGGGGTTGGTGATGTTATATTGTGTTTTTCTTTGATCTAGAGGAGGCCACATTTTGTTTTGAGGACCTTGAGAACTAACGGCTGAAAATGAAGAGGGCGTGGCCCTTTTTTCCACCTTTTAAAAAAAGAAAATATAGATACCCCTTTGTACACTATTTTGTTTATATATACAAACTGCAAATGACAGAGATAAAAATAACCTTGTATTGAGCAGTGCTCAACGATCCCAAAAATATAATAACATCGATAGGTTAACTCATATTGTGAAACCCAAAATATTGATATAGGGTGCAAAATACTCCAAATAAAAAGTTGCATATTTAATTAATTAAAAATTACAGTAAAATTCTAAAAATTAAATCATCACTACGTCTAAAGAGATTTATCCAAATTCGAAACCAATATTTAATTATATTTAAATAACCGTTATGGTCAAAACCAATTATACCGCTGTTTTTCTGGAAATTTGATTTTGTCATAACTTACAATTTAACAGACGAAATCTCGATTTTTCTCTTTCATTAGAAAAATATCGTTCAATAGATTCGAACTTTTCTTGTTTCACAGAAATCCGATTTAAAACGGCTTCTGTATATTCGTTTAAAGCTCGAATCGCCAAATTACGAACTATAACGCCATTTCGAGCTCGATTAAAATTATAATATAATTTATACGTTCAACTGTCGTCAACATAATATATTCGTTATTCTAATTCAATTCTATGCTGAATTAAATATTTTAAATTGTCTAGTTCACATTATATTGCAAATTCACTATTTCTGACTATTTCCAAAATTAAATATATTATTATATTATTTTATTTAATTAAATATTCAATATTATTTAATTAAACGACCTTTAAATTACTAAACCATTATTTAAATAATTAAATAAATTAATTATTTAACCATAAAAATACGGGACATTACAATGTGGTATACGGAATTGCTTATTTTTTCGAAATACTATTGAAATGGTTACGATATTATACTTGATTATGTAGTTAACGTGCTTTTCTAATTATATGGATATTGTGATTATCGATGTTGGTTCGAAAATAATAATTATGTGATTGATTATTAGCTTAAATATGGTTATTAAGTGATTGTTGGAAATGATACAAGCTATTAACCGTAAATAGCGGCGTTTAAAATGTATTGTACATCAATTAATAAGTTTTAGTAGCGTTTCAAAAGTGCTACAGAAATTAAAAAGAAGGGTGTAAATACACGTTGGTTGCATTTTTAAGACGCTGCGAAAAACTTTTGTAGGGTTTCGGAAATGCTACGATATGTAAACTTTTGTAGCGCTTACTACAACGTAACTAAAACTTTCAGACTTTCAGTTGCATGTTGTGTCGTAGCGTCTACAAAAACGCTACTTAAAGCTTTTGCAGCATTTTTTCAATGCCACGAAAAGCCTTTCCTATTGTAGTGTGTCTCAAACAATGACAAGTTCCACTTGTACTTTTTTGGCTCTAGCATTGTCGGCATCATTATATGAGATTAATTTGAAAGAATCTTCTTTTTGAGTAAAACTTCTGTAATCTAAGGTTCTATTTACTTATTTAAGGGTTTATGTTTATCGATCTTAAATAATTTTCTTTAGGTTATGATTATCGTGCATGCACAGCGGCAAACACTATGTTTTATATCAGGCCTACCGGATGTGATATAGACTACCATATCTCTGCATAATTTTTATACGTATCTTTCAAATTACCTTCTTGATTTGATTTTTATTTGTTGTCATTAAAGTTGGCATATTCAGACATTCCAAATGTGTTAGCTTATTCTTTGGTATATTTTTCTTAACTTATAAAATACTATTATTTACTTGTCTTATTCGTAAATCAAAGAACAATGTTAATCTCTCGCATATGACTCATTTACCATTTTTAGTCATTATATCAAAAGAATCTTTGTTTAACTGTTCATTTGTTGATCCAAAAACGATATCATCAACGTATATTTGTATTATTTCAATATCATTACTTTTTCTTTAATAAATAATGTACTGCCTACTTTCCTTATTTCACCATTAGCTTGTAATAAATATGGTTTACATTTATCACATCATACTCTAGGAGCCTATTTTGAACCATATGGAGTTTCCTTTAATTTATAAAAATGATTTGGAAAATTTTCGTCTGTAAATAGATGGGATTGCTCTACATATACATTTTTTAATTAAACCATATAAAAAACACTTTTAACATCCATTTGAAATTATTGTAACTTACAACGGCAAGTAAAATTCTAATTGCCTCTAATCTGGCTATAGGGGTAGAAGTTTTACCAAAGTCTATTCCTTCCTCTTAACGGTATCTTTAAGCAACTAAGCAATCTTTATTTCTAACGGCATCTTCCTGTTCATTTAATTTATTTTTACAAACTTAATTTTCCCTAATCAAAGATTTATGTTCTGGTCTAGGAAAAATTCCAAAACATCGTTTATGGTTAACTAATTCAGTTTTTCATGTATGGCCGAACTCCATGAATAATCTAATGAAATTTATTTTGTATTTTTAGGTTCATTAGTTGAGATGAGTGCTTCATTAATCATTTTACTTAATTGATTTCATGTTCTTACTACGGTTTCTATATTTCCTAAGGTATTTTCTAGAGTGATCCGTTAAAATTTGGCCCTCTTATTTGGGTATGAATTGTCAATATTATTATCATCATTAGTTTAGTTATTTTTTAGTTCATTATTTCTGTTTTCTTCCTCGTCCCAAGTATTATTGTTAATGTCAATTAAATGAACCAAGTAATGTATCGTTGACTGCGTTAGTTCTGGTATTGAATACTCAGTAAGCTTTACTTTTATTTAAATATCAAACAAAAAAAATCCTTTTTCTACTTTGGCATAAAATTACGTAAATTTTCTTCAGTGCTTAGTATAAAGCATATACTATCAAAAACTTTAAAATATGATCATTTTAGCTTTTTATTATAAAATAATCCATATGGAGTTTTTGTCAAGGTCTTTATTAAAATCCTATTTAATATATAACATGTTGTAGCAACAGCTTCAACATAAAATCTTTTAGATATATTACTATCATTTAACGTAGCTCTAGCTAGGAATGGTAATGGGGCGGCTTGGGGCGGGTTTCTTATGCCCCAGACCCGACTTGGCCTTTTTAAACCTTGCCCCGCAACCGCCCCGTAGACCTGGTGTGGGTCTGGAATTTCGCCATGTACCCGAAGCTCGTACGGGTCAGGGTACACCCGGCCCACCTCACGACCCGATGATATTCTGTTTAATATACACAAATTTATATATTTATATTTTTTATCACTAAATGATAGATTATATACATATTATAATGTGTTCACAAAGATAAGAGAACATAATAAAATGAGTTGTAAGATAATAGTTCAAAATATATGCATTTGTTGTATGATTATCATTGATGCAACTTAATACTATGAAAATTTTATAGTTTCTTGATTGAAAGAATATAATATTCAAGTTATAACCACGTATACATAAGAAGATTAACAAGTAATCATTATAGCTATAAAGTGTTTTAATGATGTTTCAATCATGCGGGTCGGGTTGGCATGGGTTAGCCGTGCCCTAGAACCGATCCTAGACCCGGACCTCTAAAAGCGGGTCGCGTGTCTACCCGCCCCGAAGACCCTATGTGTAACGAGCCGGAAAATCCGAACCAATTTAAAAAATTTATTTTAAATAATTTGGTTGAAAAATGTGCCAGAAATTAAAATTTTCATTTTTAAATAATATTAAAGCCATTGAAAATAGCCAATTTTCAAACGACCTCTGTTTTCGACGGAACCACTTTTGTTGGAACCGGAATGTCAAATTATTGCTAGGTTTCAATTTTCACAATTTTTTGAATTAATAGGTGAGCGTGGAGAAAGAAAATGTGTTTTGTTCAATTCAGTCAAATTTGATCGACTGAAAAATAGCTATTTTTCAGTCGATCTGAGAATCCGATGAAATTAATTTTTTTAGGACCGTATCGTCATAACGAAGCCAAATATATATTTTTTGGATTTTTCTGAGTCCGTATATGACCTCGGTGGATTTATTTATGCGAACGAATTAATTTAATAAAGGATTTAATATTTAAATTAAATAATTCAGGCCACCGACAACCGTTTGGGCTGACGAGACCTGGCCCGTTGGATCCGGAACATGGGTTATTGGCTAGGGTCACCTTCTGCTGGACTGGAAATGGATCGGTTAAGAAGATATGGGTTTTTCTGTAAAAAAAATACATTAAAAACATTATAAAAATAGGAGAAAATTAAACCTAGTCCACTGTTCATGGTCTCTATCTCTCAGCTGCCACTTCCCTTTACAGCTCCAACTTTCCTCTTCAAATTCCCGTCGATCCTTACAATAAAATCCATCCCTCTAGTTCAAGTTATTGAAGAATTTTTCTTCCTCTTCAGTTCTACATCTGAGTCGAGTCCCCTCGTGCCTCCTCCATCGAGAACCGCGACCCCGAACTCACCCCATTCGAACCGCCGCTGAGCCCACCAGGAAGCGTGCACCCTCCCCTACTACAGGCGCACGTGCGCCACTCCAGGCCACACCACCTCCAACAACCCGCGCCTCCAATTGATTATCCTATCTCTTGAAAATCGGATCCAAAGTTTTGAACATTTTCTGAAACTTACGACAGTGATGAAATTGAATTCCTTACATGTATAAGCGTAACAAATTTATTTAATTAATTATAAAATTGATAATTTATTCATACGAGGTCGGAATTAGAAATTTTCAGATCCGTTTGAACCGTAACATCGAATAGAACTTGTTGAAACTGATTAGGACAATTTCTGAATTCGTTTGGATTTTTAAATCTGCTTCAATCAAGGTGAGAGATTTACATAATAAATTATAAATTAATTATTTTTCTCTTTTGTGAAACATGATAAGTATGTATTATTTCTGATCTGCGATGTTGTGATGATAGTATTATTATTGAGATGTACTGAGATGTCATAGGAAAATAGATCATCGAAGAAATCTTGTTTTGTTACATTTCTAGTTGCAATTAATTCAGATTTGAAATCGTATATTGGTTTATTTACATAGATGTCAATTTGAAACCATTATATTTTGGATTAAAAAAATAGGAAAGAATATTCCTTTTATTTATAATTTAGTTATAAATAAAATTATGATTATAGGAAACATTGACATAGAAAAAGTATAATCCTTTTTATTTACAATTTAGTGGTAAATAAGAATTTTGATTGTAGAGAGATGAAATTTTATTTACATTCCCTTTGTAAATAAAAAGAACAAGATATGAGATAATATTTTATTTACATTCCTTTGGGAATAAAAGAACAAACTTGATGACACAATTTTATTTGCATTTCTTATGTGAATAAAATGAACAAATTTAGCGATAGATTTTATTTACATTTCTTATGTGAATAAAATGAACAAATTTAGCGATAGATTTTATTTACATTTCTTATGTGAATAAAATGAACAAATTTAGCGATGCCAATTTATCTACATTCTCGTGTAGATAAAAGGAACACCTTTATAGCGAATACCTTTAATTACATTCTTATGTAGATAAAAAGAACACCTTTATAGTGAATACCCTTATTTACATTCTTGTGTAAATAAAATTAATATCTTTATAACGAACACATTTATTTACATTGTATGTAAATAGGACATGAAATGAAAGAACACATTTATTTACATTTTTACGTAAATAGGATATATAAATAAGAAGAAGAAAAAGAGACATTCATTTACATTTAGTGTAAATAAATAAGAAGAAAAAAAGTAAAAGAAGAATTCGACATTGGAATCAAAATTACATTTTTATGTAATTTAAAAAGATAGGAATTTGCACCGTAATGTAAGTTACATTTTTAATATAATTAGGAAGAAGAATTTGACGTTGTAATCAAAATTACATTTTTAATGTAATTAAAAAAGGTAGAATTTTTCATCGTATTGTTGATCACATTTTTAATGTAATTAATAAGCGGATTTTACAGTGTAATTAAAAAGAAGATTTTACATTGTAATTAAAAGATAGGAATTTTACATTATATTGTTAATTACCATTTACAGTGTAATTAAAAAGGAGATTTTAATTGTAATTAAAAGATAGGAATTTTACATTGTAATTACATTTACATTGTAATTAAAAAGAAGATTTTGACATTGTAACGTAAATTACATTTTAATGTAAATAAAAGTACAAATTTAGCGATGAAACTTTATTTTACATATTTCTTTGTAAATAAAAGGACAAATTTTGCGATGAAATTTTACTTACTTTGTCTAATATGTATAAGAAAAAGAGGACATTTATTTACATTTAGATAAATAAATATGTATAAGAAAAAGAGGACATTTATTTACATTAAGATAAATAAATATGTATAAGAAAAAGGAAGACATTTATTTACATTTAGGTAAATAAACATGAAAAAGAAAAAGGAATATTTTATTTACTTGTAGGTAAATAAAACATGAGATAAGGGAAGAGGCATTTTCATTTACTATTTAGTGTAAATGTAAATAGGACATGCAAGATAAAAGAATACATTTGTTTACATTTATTATGTAAATAGGATATAGAGAGGAAAGAATACTTTATTTACCTCTAGGGTAAGTAAAACATGATATAAAAAAGGGGTATTTTATTTACATTTAGTGTAAATAAAAATAAAACATAGAAAAAGAATTACATATTTTATTTGCATTTCTAGGTGTAAATAAAACATAGAAAGGAATTACACTTTTTATTTGTAAAGTAGTTGCAAATAAAAGACATGAATATAAAAAGTACGTTTTATTCACCTTTTAGATGTGAATAAGAATATGAAAATAAAAAGTACATTTTGTTACATTTCATATGTAAATAAAAACACCGTTTGAAAGTACATTTTTATTTGCAAACTAGTTGCAAATAAAAACGTAGATATAAAGTACATTAGTTACGAAGAAAAACATGAATTGGGAAAAGTGAAATTTTATTTACATTTTAGATGTGAATAAAAACATAGGAAAAAAATATACCTTTTTTTTATATATTTTAGATATAAGTAAAAGCAGAGAAATAAAAGTGATATTTTTATCGTCATTTTAGATGCGATAAAAAGAATGGATTTTTATAGTTGATATCACCAAAGGATTTATATTTATTCATATATAAATATAAATTAAAAATTAAACTAAACGAGCGCGGTAGTTCGCATAACGGCAATCGTAAATTTAAACGACTATACCGAAAGATCCGACCGTTGAATTTTCCCGAAACTGGAACCGTTAGGACCACTTTGGGAAAAGCTTTCCGACGATATAAATTTCATCAAAAATCCGATGGTTAGATTTCAAGATATGTGTAAATCAAAATTTGGTAAAAACAGCGTCAGGGCAGCCCATTGACCCGAAGCGTTCGTTTTATTGTTTTGAGCTACTTTTAAATAAATAAAAATAGCTATAAATCGTTCTAAATAGATATGAAATGATTTAAGCGATAATTATTTGAAAGGACCGAGTTCAACTCATTTTAAATAATTACACGACCATTAAATAGAAAATATAGAAGACGATGGTTGAAGACTGACGAACTTCACATCGAATGGACGACGACTACTGATGCCTTGGACTGACTTGCTCCCAGGAAGGGGTTGAAGCAGTAGTTGTCCGGACGTATATGTTGGTTGTGCGGATAAGCAAGAGCCTCTCAAGGGTCTCCGGTTTCGTTCAGACCCATAATGGACTTGTAAATGGATGCGTGTCTGACGTTGGAATTCATTTCATGTAATTAAATCGATTTCTATTAACGTATGTCTATTTGGTGGTGGAGAATTTATTCTCTACTTAACACCCTGGCATATATCAATAGTTGTCGGTAGCATGGCATGAATAGTCAATGTGACACGCCAAGATGCAAATAACAAGACTTTTGTTGAAAAGCAGGCCTTGTGATTGATGACCAAAGCATAGCCTGTTTAGGCGTAGCTTTGTGTATAGCGTGACTTCGCGAGCCTCACACCCCGGTATGAGTCAAAAACGGGATAAGGACTGTAGGGAGTGCACACGTTTCTTTCTAGCTAGAAGTGGTGTCAGTGCTTAAACTGGCTGGCATTTTACTTATGTTGATGATGGATTGAGGTACCTCGGATTTATAGGTTGTTAGTGGCCATATGGAGGTTCAAAGGAACCGGGAAGCGTGTGTTCAGGCATAACTAATCCGCTACCGTTAGGTAGGAACCGGCCCTGAAGATCCAAGGGTTCGCCAGAGTCCGGGCCCTGAGGCATTTGCTAGAGTGTCTCGAATCAGAGAGGATGATCCCTAGCCTCGATTTCATGACGAAAATGCAATTTCTAATATGACATTACGGTCTTAATTGTAAACTTATATATGGCGACGTAGTAGGAAGGGGTACTATGCCGTCTAGGATTGATACATTTACTTTGAAGTATTTTAAAATGCTTAGACACTGATAATAATATTAAAAACATTATTTTACACATATGAATCATATTTGATCATTATAAGGTAGAAATCTATCCTCCGGTTTGCGTTGCATTGTGTGATGGGACTTGAGTCTTATAATGATTTCATTTTTCAAAAGTCATTGCGTTATTTTGTATTAAAACTATTTAATTATGCACTGTCAATCCAATGGAGTAAACTCATTCCGCGTTAGCGGCGTGGTCCTGTGATTCGCCATATTGTTAGTTAGTATAGAAAGATTTCTCATACCAGTCCCACGACTGACTCGATGTTTGTTTCACTTTGCAAACTCAGGTTTCCTCTCTTAACACGGGTAGCCAAGTAACAGGTTTTTAGGGAGACATTTTCTGGATTGAAGACTGCTTGGAAGAAGAAGTCAAAGAACTCCTTTTTCTTTATTTTCTGCTTTAGAGACTTTATTCCCTGCTTTAGAGACTTTATTCCCTCTTGTATCTTGATGTACGTTTGGAGTTGGGACTTATTTCCTTTGATTCAGACTTTTATTTTGCTAAGTTGTATCCTGTAAACTGCGTACTCTGTGGTTCAGTTGGTGTGATGTTTATGACTTTTATCTCTCCGCTACAATAATTATGTGTTATGATATTATCTGAGATCTGTTTTTGTTGTAAATATGTAGTATTCCAAATGATTATCCTTACTTTTGCACCACGGAAGTTTGAGGTCATCACACTATAGGGCGGGTCTAAATGGGTCAAAACAAGGGCAGGTCATGCGGGTTTGGACCCTAGACCCGCCCCATTGTCATCCCTAGTTCTAGCACTCTTGGATTGTTTTATTTTGGTGTTCTGCTAAAATTTATTGAGGTATTCTAGAAGGCAAAAGCTTATGCATAATCCCTGCCTTATTACCAATAAAAAAAAAATCATTTTCAAATTCTCTACCAAAAGCACTCCTAATTGTTTTGATCTTGAATTCTTGTAATAAACAATTTAAATATTTTAAAAACATCACTTTTAAATTTTTAACAAAATTGTTTGTTTAGGTCCAGTGAAATCATTTATGATCACAAAGACATATCTCCTATGGCTTATAGATTGAACGACCAATGGTCCAAAGAGGTCAAAATAACGAAATTTAGGTGGTTGAGAAGTAGAAATTATATCTTTCAACTCATAATAACTTTTTTTTTAATGTTTTCTAGTCAAATCGATCGTTCGGGAAGTTTACTTACTATCAGTTAGCCAAAATAAACTTTTGTGAAGACAAAAAAATACTCGTCCTTTCTCAGAATTTCGTTTTTTTCAATGTCTTTTATGGTGCAAATTCTAACGCCTAATTTTTTTCTAAAATATCCATTATGTTTTAAAAAGATTCCTACCTAAAGCTTAACAACACATGTGGTTAATCTTTCATTAAAAATTAAACGCAATTGGATAAGATAAAGAACATTCACATAGATTAAAAAGAATGTGTGCTTTGTTATATCAATCTTGGAAACATCTCATCTATATTACCAATGTCTCTGACCTACCATATCCTCCTTTGCTTTTTTTTTTGTTTTTTTGTCTTTAGTTCAAACAAATAATCAAACAACACAACCAGCAACCCATTAGTTGGTTAACCTTTCAAACATATATCTTTTATATATTCAAAAATCATATTTTCTAAGATCAGATTATATTTATATATATATATATATATATATATATATATATATATATATATATATATATATATATAAATCACAAGTACGTTAATTATAAACTTGTCACTCTCAACTCATTCTAAGGCATTTCTAACCCCATCTCTAATGAGCCACTCATTCTAGAATGCTACTGATTCTATCTCTAATGAGTTTTTTTTATAGGATATTACTAATCCAATGTCTAATGGGTTTTTATTCTGTTTTAACGAGTTGTACCCGGAATAGACTAAATTTCCTAGGATAAAGATTATTAGATACACGGCCTTCTGCTGTTACTTGTAACTAGGGATGAGCATGGTGCGGTTTGGTGCGGTTTTGACTTAAAACCGCACACGAAACCGCTAGCTTGCGGTTTTCAAAAGTAGGAACCGGAACCGGACCAAAAACCATTGGTGCGATTCGGTTTTAAAAGTGCGGTTTCGGTTTCAAAACCAATTAACAAAAAAAAACATCGTTCCCTTATATGGTGACGCACACGAAATGTTTAAAGCTGAGGCAGAGGCTTTTTTATTTGTCCAGTGTGTGATATTGATCTTCACGTGCAAATGAAAACTCTTTTACTGTAATTACCAATCGGTCCAATCTTAATACCATCTTAGTATAAATGACATCAAGGCAAAGGATGTAATCCAAATCATAATTCTGATGGATCGAAAGTAGTAAGTAGAACTTGTTCTAGATACTTCTCAGCAGTAGCATACCGCCACTTTTTAACCTCTACAGCTAATACAGTAAGAGATTTGCCTGGTGGCAGGTCTTGATAGCTTCTCAAGGTGTTCAGTATTCGTTTTGTTTTCTTTTGTAGATCCTTTCTATGATCAGACATTTCCATCAACACATCATGATTAATCTTGGCAACTTGTGTTAATATAGCCGTGCAGTTAGAGTGCTGCAGCATGTATTGCTGCTCTTTTGCTTCCATGATTGCCAAATAGTGAACGTGCAGATTTGCCTGAAGCTAAATTTGAGAACGTAGCGTTAAAATTTACGTATAAGTAACATTCGGTGCGGTTTCGGTTTTGCCATTTGAAAAAGGATGAAAACCGAACCCAGACCATACTAATGGTGCGGTTTCATCGGTTTTACGGTTTTACTTCGGTGCGGTTTTTTAAAATGCGGTTTTTATCGGTTTTATGCGGTTTCGGTTCGGTTTCTGTTCGTAATCGGTTTTCTGCTTATCCTTGTAACTCTATTTACCCATAACCTCCTACTTTCTACTCAATGCTGAGACAAGATTGCTTATCGTAACATACACTTTAAAAAATAAAATTGAGCATAACAATGGAGATGCGGTACAGCGCACACTTGTTGCAATATATAAGCAACGATTTGAACCTTGCTGCTTCTCGTTGATACCTAGAAAGGTGGATCGACTTTTGCCATTGGTTGTTTGTGACCGCTTTCGGTAGGGGTGTTAATCGGACGGACCGGACTGGACAGAGCGGTGTTCGTGTTCTGTCCTATGACTTTCGGACGTACACGGACCGGACGGAAAGTTGGCTAGGACATTGCTCGTACAAGCCGAACAACTGGACCGAGTGGCGGACTGTCATGTCCGTTTAACACCCTAACTTTCGAGCTGCTGATTGAGTTTCTTGGTTCCTACGCTATAAAAGCATACTGCACTTACGGGTATGGATCTTCCTTCCGTTTATTTACATTTTTAACATCTTATTCAACCCGTTTTAACTAGTTTGGTTGAAGATTCAATCTTAGACCGTACAACTTTGCTACAATAACCCGTTTTATCTCACATTCAGGTATTTAAACCGATTTTCATTCGGCTAAAATAATAACATTTTTTGCAGATCGTATTAGCTACTGGCACAACAAATATATCTTCAAATTCCTTCGAGTCTAATTAGAGGTTTTTTAGTCTAGGAGAGAGGCGCCTTTGAGATGAGTTTTTACTGAATACCAGCTTAAATGATATGAGCATGAATTCAACAGTTAATAAAGAACACCAATTTTAACTAAATATAAGACATTAGATGGTTATTATTGGCGTACAATGATTTATACACCGACCTGGAAGCAAATTCGACTCTGCAGAAATATCCATTCGAGGTGGGTAAAATTACAATCAATCAATTATTATAACAGCATATTAACGTTTGGCACTTCAGATTAATGAGACATAATAAGAAAAGGAAAAACGAAAAATAAAAGAAAAAACGACCATAACCTGAATTAAATAACAATAACAAAACCAAATAGCATCCTCGTCATGCTAGGCAAAATCCAAATAAGCAAATACTGTTTCACAATTCAGCTACAATTACAAATCAAAAGCAGGCAAGCCACTGATAAAACCAAATACATATTGTAACCTAGCTTTCAGTCTGCTCTCTCAACCTCCTGATTGTGCTTCGAACAGTGACAGCACTTGCAGTGCTGTGAAACAAATTAACAAAATATGATCATTAAAAATGCAATGTCATTTGACAGTAGATGATCGTGCCAATGAAAACATCAACAGAACATAACATCTCGGACAAAGGCAAAATCATTGATGAAGACATGAGGAAATTCCTACGGCTGTAAACAGCAATATATACAGATGAACTCTAAATAATAGTTTGGGAATAAAATTACAGGGGATGGTCATCCGCATTTTTTTTCCTAAAAGCAAGCTTTTTTTTCTCCACTTTGATGTGAACTAAAGTTAGACTCTAATTATCATTGTAAAGAATAGAACTGTTGTCAGTAATCTGTATAAGGTAGTTAGGTCCAATAATCTTCTTAAACCATATTTGACTATAATAAAACAGCATATAAATAAATGAAATATTAACAAAAGATCCTAGGTTAAGCATCATAAAATGGAGAAAGCATGATGAGAATCTTACTTCAATGTGTAGGCGCCACCAGCCTTTACTTTGCCACAGCCCTTGCAACCCCAAATTCCAACAGCTTTTCTCTTCATCGCATACTACGTTGTCATGGTTTGAGTCGGTGTTTAGTAATTCAAATATATATCAGTTCAGATCAGAAAATATGCAAGTGTAATATACCTTCCCACAGAAATCGCAGAAGTATTTGGTATGCTGGCTAATTTCCATCTTTTTGATCTGCTTTCTCAAACTAGCACCATACCTGGTACCTGCACTCAAATAAAAGCAAATTACTTGGACAGCTACAGAGACTTGGAGGGAAGAAATACATGTCTTCTATGTACATGAGATAAGCTAGGATTGATTAATGTGCACAAGTACTAACTATTAGGCATAATCGTCCGATATAAATTGAATAGTAGCAGCATGAATCCATAAAATTTGTTTACTATGTATATACAAGCATACAAGTCACCAGGGGGTTTGGGGGGGGGGGGGGGGGGGTGTTTCAAAAAGGGAGAGAGAAGAGGTGTGGCTGCGCGCGCATGTGTAGTTTAATTGCTTAAGTTCTCAGCTCACCGCTTGGCATTACTGATTTTTTCCCCTTTTTTTCTCAGACATCAAAAAGAAAGAATATTCATACATGCAATGTTAACAGCCACGCCCTAAGTCAATTGAGGCTTCAAAATTGCTCAATGATGTTAGAAGTTCTGTTAATATTTAAACATTTAAACTCAAAGCTTGTTCTTTGCAAAATTGAAGTATATAAGTATTAGATTTTCCATCAAAACCAAGCACTGGACAATCAAGCGTTTTACAAGTAAATACTGATGCTCAGCATTGAACATATATGGATCTTATTTGAAAATACATATAACATATTAAGAAGAACCTTAGTAATCAGTAACATTTGTAAGGTATAGTTACGATTTCGAGTTTGGATCAATTTGAAATTCAAAATATCTATCCGTTACTTACATAAGGCTGTTAGGCCGACCAAATAAAGTAAAAACTAACCATGATTTCCTGACTCGCTAAATTAATACTGAAGCATGAATAATGCCGTAATAATAACAGTAAATTTACCATTAACATGTCATTACCAATCAATCGGTAATCAATTCTGATTGAAATCAATATACCAGTTAAAATGGTATTGGTAATGGCATATTTATTGTTTTCTACAGTAAATCATGGACAACATTTGTTCAATACCAGCGCCAGCGGTAACGATAGTTTTACCAATCAATTTGAACATGTATATTCATTTGATATGCTCTGTTACATGCATTTAAAACTAAATAAATGACTAGATTTAGGCTCAATAATCAAGTGAAATAATTCTAAATACACTTTTTTCTTTTCATTTGTCCTTTATTAATTAATAATGCATATATAGTATAATGAAGATGCATTTTAGTGTAAAACCTATTACCTATGGCAAGATACAAACTTCGATGAACAAATGATAATTTATCATTATCAATGTAATGATTACCAGATTATTAGCATACCAATCCTTCGGTATACATCGGTAACAGTACGCAATTTCAGCTTACCAATAAAAATGGTTCGGTAACTGTTTCTGCGAAATAGTTATGGTCACAGTTACAATAGCAGTCCTAGGTACGAACATCATCGCTAAACACTAGAAAACACTTTGCATATATAGTGTGTGTACTCAGGTGTGCTTGTGTGTGAGCACAGACTATGTCCACCTCTGAATTACAATCTAACTATGACACTAAAACATAGTATAATATCTATGCAGATAATAATCAAAATATAAAATAAGTTATCAAAGAAAGTGCATACCATATTTCCCAACGATTCCGGCCTTCTTGGTGCGTTTGGTCTAAAGAGAAGTAAAAGCATAAATTAGCAGTCGTCTTTTTGGCAATAAAACAAGAAACGCAATAACTGAAAACATGGAACACACGATGAAACAAATTAGCACTAATATACGTTGAATTAATGAGATCTTATATCAAAGGTAATAAATAAATAAAATTTAGCAAGGAAGGATTTTTTTTTAAATCAAAACTTTTACCATATATGCTTAAGACCTATTTTTCTCTCAATTCATTCTATATTTGTTTGGGAAATAAAATAAAACTATATCAACCACCACTCTAAGAAAAGAGGGGGAAGAATATTAAAAAAAGCTAAGGGAAATGCACAACAATTAGAGGTCAAAGCTAATTATCGGTTCTGTTACATAACCTTTCACCTATGTTGGACATGATTTAGAAAATATATGTTGAATCTCTCTTTGCAGTTCAGGTCATAACTATGTTGATTTAGAAAATATATTATCATATTTGAAAAAAACATTAAAAACCAAAATCCTACACATAATTATGAATTTAATAGCATGTCTATTATTATAACTCTAGCTTTCTACGCGGTGCATGCATATCTAACTCATTTTACTTGCTTTTCTTTGGAAATCAAACATTTGTAATACACAAGCAGGACATAGACGGTTTCAAATCAAAATGTGCATTTGAAGGTGTAACTATCAACTTCTGGTAAACTATGTTAGCCTCAATAAGAAAACTGCAATGCATGCACAACAAAAAGATGAATTGCTCAATGATACTATCCACTGCAATTCAACAGACGAAAATTAAGTTTTAAGTCATGGCAATATAAATAGTAAGAAAAGAGATCTGGTTATTGTGATTTCCCTATCTGTATGTTTACCACTTTTCATTTTTTACTTTTAACCACTACAGATATGCCGCTTATTGTTGTGCAAAATTGAATGGTTACCTTCTTCATAATTTCATCAGCTTCTGTGAGTTAGTGAAATGGATAAAAGTCTAACTGTGAGCCTATTTTCGTATTGATGGGAACTACTTCTGTGCATTTACATTAAAAAATTGACGGACTCTTAACTGCAAAATTAACTCTTATGGAACATGAGCATCTTTCAATCATACTTCCTAACGAAACAAACACGCTTCGTTTTCAGATGTAATTTACCAGAACACCACGTGCAACAAAAGATCATAAACAACCAATCAAGGATTATAGTTCCGTTAGCATAATTGTAGTTCGTAAGCAAAAATTATAAAATGCAGATTAATCTAAAGCTTAACACTTCGGATAGTAAATTAACAAAAAAATGAAACAAAAAGAAAGCGATCGCGTATATCAGCTTAGCGCGATGACGAAAAATCTAGATTAAATGAAAGAACGAAGTAAACATTGGATTACCATCTTTCTGCCTCTGAAACTGGAATGGCGGCTGGAAATTAAACTAGGGTTTGGAATAAGGGTATATGGATTAGTTATATAAAGGCAGCAACACAGGCAATGGGCAATGGGCTTTTTTTAGGACTGGGTTTGGGCAATGGGCTGTTTTTTTGGAAACAGGTGAATAAAAAGAAATGGACAGATACATTCAACTGCAGTACAAACCCTAGTCTCACAGCAAAATAAACCCTAGCCGTGACAAAATGAAATCACGTCAGATTTGAAAACCTCCTCAGGGAGGCTTCCACCACACCTCTTGTCAAACCATTTCTCTGAGGAATAATTACTTGATTGTTATACTCTGATTGTCCCGGTTATTTTCTTCTCTATCTTCCTGATTGTCAGAACGACTAGAGTTAAGCTTCATTTGTTTAAAATGCTAATTGCAAAATGCTGGAAAATGAATACTTATTGTTGAATGTTGAATGCTGAATTCTAAAATGTTGTTTGTTCATAACTTTAAAGCTTCTGATTCAAACTAATGCGAATATCTGATTCAACAAGATTGCCCTCCGTATTATTAGATTACTCATGTGATAAATATTAAACAAAAATTTTGAATCGTAAATTTTATTTTTCAACAAAATCGAATTTAAAATACTTGAGTTTTGTGGAAACTCGAATAATTGATAATTATTTGAAAGCATTTCATTTTGAGAATTTTAATTTTCATTTTGTTATTTTGAAGAATTCAATTTTCAAAAGATTGCATTTTAACGAACTAAGCTTTCGAAGATCCAATTAAAAAATTCTATTGAAAAATAATTATCAAAATTATGTAATTAGACTATGTAATTTCTGACCTTTTCTCGAAAAATTTAAATCCTATTTGATCTTGTTTTCTTTGCTTTTTTTATTTTTGAAAATTAATCTAAATTCAGAAATAATAAAGAAATACAATTAACATGTTTGAAACTTTAAGAAAACTATACTTTTATATTTTTCTGCTTTAATTTTATTGAATGTTCAGTATGTTTTTAAGGCAATGCGAAAAAT
This sequence comes from Allium sativum, assembly GCA_030737875.1. Classification (NCBI taxonomy): domain Eukaryota; kingdom Viridiplantae; phylum Streptophyta; class Magnoliopsida; order Asparagales; family Amaryllidaceae; genus Allium; species Allium sativum. The sequence goes on along the minus strand of CM060920.1, from coordinate 747,184,129 downwards.
ATAACTCAGAGTATGAATAAATGAAATTGTCTTTAAGCATTCAGAATCAGAAAAAATAACATGGAAGTGCTTAACACTTATTCACTAAATAAGCATTTCAGGTTTGAACATTTATTCCAAACAAACAATATTAAAGCACTTATTCATCAATAAGTGGTCAAACAAGTGATCACTTGTTCTAAACAAACGATAACTTAGCTTGCACAACTTCAATCAAATTGGGGTCATAGAAGCAAGTGTCCAAATCTTCATATGTCTTACTAGATTCGCCTCTATTCCGTTCGGATAAGTAATAAATCTTGTCATCGATGGTGCTTTTATAAAAATCATCACTGATTCTTTGATTATCATCAGGGAATGAGAATGAAATTCTGGTCTTGCTAACATCCTGTTGAGCAATGCAGACACGGCGTTCGCCTTTTGAAACTCTTTAGGTTTCCTTCCTGCTGGTTTTGAAGTGTTGGCCTCCTCCAAATGAGTATGTGTACTTGTGCAAATCGCTGCAGCTATTCTAATAATCATCCAGATTAATATAATGATGTTTACTTTCGTCCGATCCTCCTGAACACTACAGCCATAGCGGTAGCCCTTCTCCGCTGCACCAAGTAAAGACAAGATCAACTTACCATTAATTAGAAATAAGTTGTTATGACTAATATAATATTGTATACTCCCTTTGCAGGATTTCATCCTGAAAGTGTCGAATTGGTGGCCACGTCCAGGTAGATTGCCAAACGATTTTCTATCCAAACATGTGGATTAATTCGAATGCTTATTTTTTTTTTTTTTAAAGCATAGTTTGTAGGTTATATTACTTTTGCTAAACTGGAGCCCCCTAGAATACCTTGTACATATTTCTTATTATGTAAGAAAGCTTCTACCTTATCATCTAAATTATCAGATAGGCTTGTGCTTGCATTTCTGTTATCATATTGCTTTTTAATGAATATTTTAGCAATGTTTCTGCTTTCGGAATTAATGATATTACAAAGTTGATAGCTGCTTTTTTCTGTGTTTCTCCGGTTTCTCTCTCTCTTCATATGTGACAAATTATAGATGTTAAAACAATTGAGCCAAATCTAAAGTTTTTCTGTTTGTCTTTAAAATTCCCTTGAATGTAATCCACACTGACTCTATTGTTTAAAACTGGTTTATTCAAATTGAAGTACATGACCTTTTTGGCGCAAACCATATTTGTTTTGAAAAAGAACAGTCAAAATACAAATGGTTAATGCTTTCATCTTCCTTTTTGCACCGAACACACTTTAAATCAGCATTTTTCGTTCATTTAGCATTTATGTCTCTAGTAGACAGTCTGTTGATGATTACAAAGAAAGCACAATGAGACATTTTGGGGATATTTGCTTTATTTTAGATTACTTTATGCCACTTGATTTCAGTATTTTCCCCTTTTATGCCACAATGAGAAAATTAGTTTCCCCATCAAACATTGTTATTTCAGCTTCAGGCAATTCTATTTCAGCATCGATTTCCATTAAAATTTTAGCAAAATTTAGCCTTGTTTCCTTGGTAGTGTGCTTATCTAACTTTAGTGGAATTTCTGCTAAACTTGCTACGACACTAAATGTCTCTTTGTCCTACAATAATAGGTTTAGGCTAGGAAGTCAAATCCAAATGGTCATTGTTAACAAAACTTCTTTGTCCATTTTAAGCTTGCTGATCAATTTTTTTTTCCAGAGTTATAAGCTTGCCATTTATTAAATAAGCCCCATTTAGCACTTCTGATCAACAATCCCATTGTTGTCAAGTTTTTCATTTTTAAAATTCCGGAAAGGTATATTGTTATTTATATTCTTCTTGAGATGTTCTTGAAAGTTATTCAATGCTCCTTTTTTTGAAGAAGTTTCGCTCATTCTAAATGCTTATGCCTTATGCAGCCTTAAGAGATGCACTCTTTCAGGATTTCACACGCGTGAATCCATCTTAATCTACATCCAAGGGGGTTCTTTAAAAAGTGGTGGAATACGGTTGAGAGAAGAGGCCGAAGACAATGGAGAAGAATGACAAGTTTGATTAAGCGAGAAAGCAAATCGAAAACAAGAGAAAATTTCTTTTGCTTTGTCTATTTGAGAACAGGACGCCAACACTAGTTTTTTTTTTAGGGCAATGGGCTTTTATATGTGCTTGCTTGTGTATTTAGATCCAAATTTTCTTCTAAATAAATCCACATAAAGCAAAAATAATAATTCCAAGCTCTCTAATTTGTTCTAGGAGTAATCTTTATTCTTCGTATTACACTCCAATTTTTCATGTTTGGATAATATAGTGTTTGCATTTAAAGTTTATGTTCCATCTAATACTTGAAACGTTCTTCCTACAATAACCCATTATAATCGTTTATTATTTAAATTCAAATTTTAAATAACAAGATGTATCATTCTTAAGATAGAGCTTTGCCCGCATCCCGTGAAGAGGCGGTGCTTCTTTGGAGCTCCACGATTTGATATGCCTGTTAAAATTTGTTATTAATTATAAATAATTAATTATTATATTTTTTTAAGCAATTCTAAGGGGTTGTTCACAATTATTTAATAGTAATAGTTAATTTCAAGATAACAATTATTAGTTAAAATTGTAAACAAATTAGATATTATGCTTTGATTATAAATAATAATTAGTAATTGGTGATTATTTATTAATACCCATTAACTATTATTGTAAAGACCCGGAAAATTGAACACTTTGTCTGCGAATATCGTAACAATTTGTAATATTGTTAAATTTATAAATGTGATTTTATAACCTTGTTAAACATCATTTAATTAATAATTAATGATCCTAGACTCATTTTCAAAAAATGCTTTCAAAAATATATTTTTTGAAAAAATGTGACCGAAAACCATTTTATCGATATATAGATATTTTCTCAATAAAAGTTGTTGAAATTTTTTGTGAATATCTAACTAATCGTTAGGAAATTAATTAACAAATAAAGATATTTTTCATATTTATGGCTAACTATTTTGATGATGTCATCATTTTAGAAAATCGGCATTTAAGGAAAGTTTTTGTATTCTGGGTATTTAAATATTCAAATTATGGTTTTATAATTGAAATATGCTTGTTTTCATTATTTAAATAAGGTAAGTAATTTATTTTCATGTTTTGTTTACTTAAATAAATAATGTGGTGGAGGATTAAAAATGTGACCAAGGTTCAACTTCCAGATTTACAGCCTATAGTCGAACAGAAGTTGTTTCGTATAGTGCAACGTTGTTTGGTACATTTATACACATGCATATACACATATATATGTATGCATAATTAGTCACATCAAAGGTTTAGAAAATATCCTAAGTGTATGTATATAAGCTTTTTATATGTATACAAATGGAAGCTTAATCTTTAAGCTTTGAAAAAGCAAACTTACCATCACTTACACATCTCTCACATCATCTTACACACCATCCTCATAATTACTATTAGGGTTTTAAGGGTATTTTAGTCTTTTCCCATCCATCTTTCTTTTCCTATATAAGGAGGGGTATGCCTTCTCTTTTCTTACACAAAAATTCCTAAGCAAAAATGAAGCTTTTAATGGCTTATCTGATCTTCTTCTTCTTCCTTACTAACCTTCTCAAACTATACTCAAACCAACTCTATATCGACTCAAACTTTGAGTGTAGCCTTCTTACACCATTACAAGACCTTCTATCAAGTTAGAAGTTGAAAAATCCAAACCCCTCTCAATTTCCTTCTTTGGCCGTGAGCTATATAAGGAAGGAAGCAAGGAAAAACAAGGAAAGGAAGGAGGTTACTAGCTTGGATCTTTGTTCTTATTCTTGGATCTTTGTTCTTATTCTTGGATCTTGGATTTGCTAAGGATTAATGTTATTTTACTCAGTATTTAGGACAGCAAACATAAACCCTTTTGCATGTTTTTAACTATGCTTAAAGTTGCTTGAATGTTGGTAACTTATGCTAAAAAAGCTAACTTGATTCTTACTTTAAAAGTAAGTGACATGTGTGATCCATGTTAATGGATTGGAATGGACTTGAATGGACTTGGAATTAGGTTTGAATTGACTTGTATAACAAGTGGAATGGATTTGAAACAAAGCACATAAGGATTAGTATGGAATTGACAAATTGTGGAGTTGAACTTGAAAGTGCACTTATAACGATAGTCGCTATAGATGTAGTTTGAATGGTTATGTTTTAACACTTTGTATGGAACTTTGTAATGACATCCTTAGTGATTTCTTATCATATTTAATCTTGTATTACTTGTATGTTTACTATCTTGAAGTTTTTGAATAGTAAAATGCTAAGTAACCCCTCTAAAATGACCAAAACTTCAGTAGTGCAAAACTACCCGTTTAACCTTGATTTTTGGATTTCTAAGTTTTATAAATGTTCTTTAAGTTTATGTAAATTATCTTATTTTTTAATATGATTTCTTAATTCTTACTAGAGTATTTTAAAGTATAAAATATCCTCTTTCTAAAATATCACAAAGGTTAAAAAGGGTTATGAATTGCTAAACCTTATCATGATTAAGTCACTAGATTAAAAGGTAATTGATAATGCTTAACACTAATAAGCTAAAGAAGTAGGCTTATTTATTCATGAGAGTTAAGATTGACTTTGAGTAGGGATGGAACAATAGATCTCTAACCTACCGGCTTCCCTCTTAACTGAGGAATAGATAGGTTGGGAATGTTGGAAACGTGTTAATCATATTGATTACTTACTTGTTTATTGAAAATCATGATTACTGTGCTTAATTCTAATAAGCCGACGAGTAGCCTTATATATCTGTGAGTGTCAAGAATGGGGTGTCTAGGCAAGGGGTGATATGCAATTAGTGCTCTAACTTACCTGGCCTCACTCTTGACCGAGGGATAGTTAAGTTGATAATGTCGGAAACGAGTTAAGTGTATGATGTGTGATTTCTATAAGAATAAAATTGTTTTGGGTTTGTCGTGACAATGTGTTAATTACATTCGTCTTTAACCCTCTCAGATTATATCATTGAAGTAAATATAATTGAATCTTTAAACAAACATTTAAAGATAATTATAAAAGGATTTGTTTTGGGTTTGTTGTAAATAGTGTTTTAGCAACACTTGTTTTTATACCCTTGGAATGTAGTTAAATTCTAATATACAGTTTAATGGTTTTGAATATACTTAGATCTTTAATAATTATTTTAAAGATAGAAACAACTATAAGAATGTTTTAGAATAAAGATATTGAATAAGATGTTTAACTCATAAAAGAGAAGAAGCTCTTTATTAGACAATGGTTTAAACCTCTTTGATTATATTTTAGGAAATTTTAGAAATGAATTATTGATATACTTATACTGGAGGGATAAGCATGTGAATACGTTTTGAAGTATTGAAGTTATAAAGGAATTCTTAGAAATGAATTGTGATTATACTTATGCCGGAGGATAAGTACATTAAAACCCTTTTTAAGTAGTAAGGCTATAAAAGAGATAGAGAATTAGTAGAATATATACGTATACACCTTTTATATGTACAAGCTGAATATATACACTAGTATATAACGGAATATTAACCGAGTATGAGTTATTGATTAATAAATGATGACTTATTAATAAGTGATGTCTTATTAGATATGTAAAGTCTTATTTGACAAATGAATTTTCATTAGATAAAAGAAGTTTACTAATAAAGGATTATTAATCAATGAAAGATTAATTAAATGGGAAACAGATTAAAAGACGTTTATATGAGTTAATCGTGCTTCGACTGTTATCATGCTTTGTGACTTGGTAGTGATTTAACTGTTATCATGCTTTTTGACCTGATAGTTATTTGACTGTTATCATGCTTCGTGACCTTGATATTGCCTTGGATGTTTAGTGTTTGTTATGGAAATTAAGTGAGGCTGTTTTCCATACACAATCGTCTATTGTGTGAATTGTAGTCGGTTAACTGAATATAGAAGTTAACCTTAGATCTAGTGACTAGTTTTGAGGAGACTGGGATTGGTAAGTGTTCTACTTATCTAAAACTGCTTCAAAACTAGTATACGGGTTCTATGTTTTGGAAGCGATTGTAAACTGAAGGCGATATGGCGATTCGAGATCTGTTGAGATGCTCGAACACATATAGTGATTCAAAGATCCGTGCAAGAATCTATGTGTGATTCCAAGATCTGTTGATGTATTTGAATCCATGTGTGATTCTGAGATCTATGAAGGAATCTATGTGCGATTCCAAGATCTATTGAGCTGTGGGAATCCATCTAGGAATTCTTGTTCTGTTCGAGTGATGAAGACTCATGTGGAAAATGCCGAACGAAACCTCGACATCGGAAATGACAGAAAACAGAGTAGGAGCATAATCTGGGGTTTTGCTAACCCACGACAGGATATGTTGACTCCATATCTAGTGTATGCTTGTTATCGATTCGTGCGGGAGCTCCTCAAAGTTGTGCATGGGAGTTGGGTATATTTGGTTTCATGTGGCGCACTCCGGTGTTTTCGTGCGTGGGTTAGTTGTATTTACCTTATGGAATATTTTATCTAGAGATATACGACGCTCGGAGATACTTTTTGACCCTTGTGTGTGGAGTTCAGATTTGTATTGAGAGATCTCCGATGGGAAAATCCAATATGCGAACGTGCCTTATCGGTTTTGTTTGTACACTTAATAGTCGTTGAATGTAACCAACGTAACCATTCCTTCTATGTGAATTTATTTTTATTCTACACCCTAGACATTATCTATTATAAAACTATAGTAAACTTAAAGAATGGTTGGTTGCTTTTGAGGGGAAAACCGAAGTGGTAATCTGCATGGTCCTCTCAGTGTTGTTACATCCAATGTGTATCTTGGGTTTCTCATACCAGACTGATGTCTGACACTTGGTTTTTATTTTCCCTAAAATCCTCACGTACTCCTTCGAGTAGGATGAGTATGGCAGGTTTTACTTTGGAGCTTCTGGAAGAGACTTGGAGTTCAGCTTACCGCACTTTTGATGTCCGCTGCATTTTATGTTGTACATCAACATTTATGAGGACGAGTTGTTAGAACTGTCAAAGATGATAGGTTATTCTTCTCTGATAGTTGTAATCATACGGTTTTATTTTGTAAATATCATTCATTATATTATATGTTACCGTTACATTGTGAGATTCTGATATTTTGTTCTCTTCTTCCTCACTCTATTTCCTTTTTATTTTATTTCACCCTAACTTTTTGTCTTTCGGGCACTTGGGTGCTAGGCACGTGAATAACGTGGATGTATTAGTGTCGACATTTGAGGGTCGAAAAGTCGGGTCATTACAATTGTAAAATATAAATGAATTCATTTATACAAGTTGACATCTATAATTTGTAGTTATAAATTACCATTTATAAATTATTAAATATTATTGGTTTTTAATTTCAAATTAAAACCGATTTCTGTAGGATCATTGTTTTTCGTCTATTAAGACAGACTTTATTAGGCTGTTGTACAGGTTATTAAAATCTAGCATCTAATGTAACAGACCAATCGAAACCGTTGTAATATTTTTCTAGTACAACAAGCTACCTTTGACCATTGTATTATATTGATAAAAACTAATGTCTATTACAACAGACATGACAAAACCATTGCAATATGATTCTATTACAACGGGTTGCCTTGGCATGTTGTACTACACGTTCAAAACTAACGTCTAATATAACGGGTTAGAAGAAACCGTAGTAATATCTTTCTATTAAAATGGTTTTTTCTGAACCGTTATAAAGCTGCCGTTGTAATATGGTATTTTTGTTGTTGCGGTAAATTTTCTATGATAAAGTTCGAATCAAATAGAGCAAATAAGGATGGTGAATCATTTGTACTCATAAAATAGGAACATACATGGCATAGAAGCAAAAAATACCAAAATGAAAGCAAGAACTGTATTTGGTAAAATAAAAACTTTTAAAACGTGAGAAAGGCTTGAAGTTAATTTTATTCAATTACTAACCGAAATTTGTGTTGTTGCTCAAAGACAAATTATGTTGGTATCCTTTAGTAAAAAATAGGGTTGTTACAGGAATGGTAAACTTATCGCTATCATACCATTATCAGTCGATCGGTAACCTTTTTAGATTGAAATCAATATACCACTTAAATTGATATAGTAACACTCAATTTACCATTTTATATGGAAAATTATCAGTGATATTCTTTCAATACCAGCGGTAAAAGTAATTTTACAAGTCAATTTGAATCATATGCATATTCATCTGATAAGTTTTATTGCATGCATATAAAACCAGATAAATGATTAAATTTAGTTTAACAATCATGTGAAATAATTTCAAATACACTACTTTTAGTTCTCATTTATGTCTTTTATTAACTAACACTTCCTATAATATAATAAACATGCATTATAGTGTAAAAAAAAAAAATCAAGATACATGCTTTAGTGGAAAAATGGTAATTTATCATTATCAGTGCAACGGTTACCAAATTATCGGTCTCTGGTATACCAATTGATTGACAATGGTAACGGTAAGAAATTCCATTTTACCAATAATTACGGTACGCTAACGGTATTTGTGACGTGGGTAACGATAACCATTACCTTGATAACCTTAGTAAAATAAAAAATACTAAACAACAATGAAAATTATGCAAACTACTAATCTTCTTTTTTTGCATGCAAATTCTTTGAAATAATTTACTACATGAAGACATTTATAAACCTCTTCTCCTTCAACAAACTAATGTAGCTAAATACCAAACTCTACATTTGAACATATTTTTCATTTAAGTTTGTCTCTTATATAATTATCCATCACCTTGTCTTTTTTTTGAACTAATTAGTCTGCTTCCGTAATTATTCGTCTCATCGTATCATAGTCCAAACTTTGGTAATGAGTTTTCTTCAGGGACACTTTCAGACATTGGACGTTAATTCTGTTAGGAGCACTAACTCAGCATCAAGACAAATAATATTAATATTTTTTTAACCTTTTTGTAACAAAATGCCATTCTTATATGATTTCAACTAGATTTGTATGTTATGCAGGTAAGCTAACGATTACGAACACGGGTATTTTTATACCAAATATATGATATCTTATTTCATGCATATAAAAATATGTAAAATATAATGTTACTTGAAAAATATAAATGAGTGCTACCTAGTAATATTCGATTTGTTCATTGAAAACGAACATCTAGGAATATTATTTGTTATCAATTTTCCTTATGAGTGAAAAAAAAATTACATTTGTAATGAGTGGATGTTGTGTTCCAATTTTATTATTGTAGTAAAAAAATCATTTGTTAAAGTTATATAAAAATTCACATTATGTGTTCTCTAATAGAGATGCAACTTATAATGCATTTAGAATGTTGTTGTTAAAAGGAAATAATCAAGATTAATTGATTAAATGTCATTTTTACAAATAATCAGCATTAAAAAGCATAACATGTAACCTATTTCATTTTTTAAATGTAAGTTCGGTCAAAGAGATTCAATTCAAGTTAATTCCCTAATTAGTTTAAACTCGTATTATTGTTCAGAATTATTTTTAATAATAATTTCTTTTATATGCTACATGAGAAATATCATTTGATATAATATTTACTATTTGAATTTAGTTTACATATAAAGTGTAACTTCGTGTAAACGCCTCTGGTAGACATATTTATGAACAAATTCATTTTATTATATATGTCGTACATACACATATACAGTGCTTAAACCTAAATACAAAAAGAAATTTTAATAAAATATTTGTATGTATAAATCAACTACCAACCATGGTAGGTGTTCAAGCCATTCAAAAAGCAATCTCGTTGATTTTCATATCTATTCCTATTTCCGTAATACAAAATTTTAATCATGACATTATGCTATATTATTAACTTCAACTAAACCAAAAAAAGGTAGTGTTGTTAAAATTCAAATTAACTAAATTATGCGTATTTCCTTACCAACTTATAAATTTTTTGGACTAAGCGTATATTCTAACAGTTTAAAAATATGTTATATGATCATATTTGATATTGGTGATCTAAAAAAATCATCTCTAACTTAGTAAATTTATGTATTTATATACAACTATTAAAACAGATGGTGACTTAACGGTTTGAAAATACTGCAGTATCTATGATTCAAATACACGCTCGTATACACACGTAAGAATCATGAGAATGAATTTAACTTCACGTGAACTTGAGTGACCGGAAGTGTATTGGATTTGGATAACAACTAACTTAGATCTAAATATAAAGTAATTAGTGAATTATTTACAATATGAACATAATATTCTATTTTATTTCAAGTAAAATTTGATAATACTACACATTAATTCTTGAATAAATTCTTATAATGTTATTTAAATGAATTATTACCATCAATTTAAGAATTGTTAACTGATATTAAGAAAGATAAAATAATATTCAGTTCTAAAATTTAGCATGAAATTACCAATAATATCAACAGTAAACTAAAAAGCAAACTTGTAAAGTTTCAAATTAACCGGCGATTGCTCAGGGCCTTGTAATTATAGCTTGTAATATTCGACAATGGTAATGCATACAAACCGATAAGAATCCAATCTTGCAGATGTGCATAGCATAAAAATTATGTCAAGCAATTTTATTTCTAGATATGTAGTAATATAAGTTCAATCCTAATGTAATTTTTAAATTTGAATTTTCACGAAAAGACATTCAAATTTTACAACCCATGCCCACACATGCTTATATTAGAAGAAGACATGTTGATTATTTAGATTAATAAACAAAAAGTATTGCATATTTGTAACGATGTAGAATTTTTAACTAATTTAAAACTGGGATTTTGGATATATAATTAGAATTTTTTAATATAAAATGGATTTAATTTGGTTTAAATATGAATTTGGAATTAATTATAGAATAAATTTATAATTTAGTTTTAATATACATATGTTTATAAATAATAACGTGGATGTTTAAATTTGTCAAAATATAATGGTACAATTTTTGGTAAGAAATTATCGGATTTTGTTTTCCAATATGTATTTATAAAACTATTTTTAAACGTGATCCTTTTCTAGTTAAATACATATATTTTAATACAGATAAATAAAGTAAAATAATTAGTTTGAAATGTTAAATAACGGTGTTAGCATCATTTGGATTGATAGCATAAATCGTTGGGTATTTAAATGATTAAATATAGTCTAGCACTTGAGTTTTGCAATATATATAGGCGTAACTAAAATTCCAACACCCTATAGATGTTACTAGAATGTTTCTAATGAAACCATGTACCTAAATTCATGGTTTTAAAGAGGCTAATGGTATTTGAGAAGTGGTTTTGGATAGGTGCAAACATGTATGTAGTAATGTCTCTTAGGATGTCATGTGTCCCTTAGAATAATAACTAAAATACCCTTGGGATATGACTATATAATGGCACCAAAACCCCTTCATTTGCATCACCTTTCCTCTCCACTTTCGTCTCCATTCCTTCTCATTATCCTCTTCTCCATTCAGCTATACTTTCACGGATTAGCCTACTCCCCCTTGGCCACCACCAATGCACCTTCCTACACCCAAAAATCTGGCCCACACCCCACACTACAACAAAAACATTCTTTCGCAACTGTAATTTTACAACTTTTACAAAACGACATTTATAGTAGAGGATTTTACCAGCTGTTTTATTCAGAAATTTGTAATAAACTGCTTTTCAACAACTCATTTATCTTGTAAGTTGTAATAAATGTCTATTACAACTGATTCTTTCCGTCAGTTGTAATAGATGTCTATTACAACTCTTTTGTTAGTCTGTAAAAGACGTTTGATTTTTAATAATTAATAATCATTATTTAGTAGTGATCTTACAAATCAATAATTACTATTTATTATTAATGATTAATAACTAATAAATTTAAATTGACTTCTAGTTATTATTATTAATTTTCTAAAAATTGGTAATGCCCAAATAATAATTAATTTTCAGTAACTAACACTAACTTAATTATAACTAAAATGTAATAATAATTGTAAATAATTAACATTAGTAACTAATTTTTCCTTGTTAATTCTAATTTTTTATTTATTATAAGCTAATTATAATTGTTTACTATGTTTTGTTATTTTAGGAATTCTAAAATTTGTTAAAATAGGTTTTGAAATATTCATAAAATTTATAAACAAAAATTTTGAACTTTCATAAAACAAAATGAAAATTAAACTTTAGATAAATTTAAACTAAATATAATCTTTAAATTTAAGAAAACTCATAAATGTTAAAAACTTCAAAATTTGAGAAATGTGAAAATTATGTTGCAAATTATTATCCATTTAAGGTTTTCTTTAGTAATATATTTTATTTTTTATGTACTTGTATTATTTCAATTTTAGTTACAAAAGTTTGACGCTAACCAAGCGTTTGACCACTAAATCGAAAATTATGCACAAATTCGAATTTTCCCTTGGAATTAAAACTTCTGCGCCGCTTCTTTTCTGGAAAGTTCGGCTCTAAACCACATATTTCCAGTCAATGTTCGCCCGTTCGATTATTTTTTATTGCCCATGTTCGTCCGTCCGATTGTTCCAATTTCCCAACTCCTCTATTAAATGATAAAGCTTGGTGTCCCTATTCTTTTGCTTATTACAGTTCCCTAGATCCAAAAAAATACCTTGATTCCTACTTTTTTTCCCAATCAATGAATTCTTCCCTTCAAACTAATCATTCAATTTCGTAGACCAAAAAAAAGATCATCGCTGTCAAAAAAAAAAGTTGATTCAAGTTTGATTTTATGTCAATTTCAAGTCGGATCTGGGTCTATTTTGGGTCTGAATCTAGAGTGTTGGGTTCGGCTTCAATTTAGGGTTGCTTCAATTCAAGTTCAAGAAGAAAACACAGCTGGAAATATCAATAGAGAGGTATAATTACCAGGAAAGAGAGTAGGGAGCTGAAAGAGCATGCCCACTTTACGATAAAGAGACAACATGTAAGGGTTGTGTATGCCTTCTCCATCTAGAAATATAGAATCTGGGGATGGCTCCCGAAGGCAGTTTAAAGATCGAAGAAGGGTTGATATTCCACTTCCGCTGGCCCGATTATTCCTATGACTTTGCCTCTCAGTAAGCTCAGTCCTTTTAAAATCATTTTGTTTCCTCTATCTGATATTTTTGTGAGGTTTTTATATGAAATTTTGGAGTGGAAGTTGGAAGTGGAGGCCGAATACCATGCTGGTCAGCATCCACTATGAGATGTTCACTAACTTCTTCTGCCAATTTAAAGTTTAAATGTGTATTAAGCTGAAAATGAAACATGTTTAAAGGTTTTAGAGGATGAATCTAGAAAAAGGAAGTGAGTGTATCAAATACAATGTTTGTTTAGGAAGTAGGAAAGTTTTTTTATTGGCTCTTGGTGTTTGAGTTGTAAAGATGTATGGATGTTTGTTTAACAGGGTGATGGTGAGGAATTTTGTTTGGTTAGTGCAGTTCTGGAAGGTGGTTTGACCGAAGTGAGTTGGAGATACACAAGTGTTTTGGTGAGGAACTTATCATTTTTGGTTAGTGGAGTGGGCTGGTTGGATTGTAAGTGGTATTGGTTGTTTAAAGTGATGATTTGCATATTACATTTTCAAATACATACACTATTGCTGGTAGTTCCCTGAAATATATTTACTGAACTAAGTTGGGTATTATTGTTTTATTCACTCATGCATACATACACACACACACACACTCAATTTTGCCAACATTTGTTTTTTATTATGATTCATTCTCTTCATTCTCTAACTCATTTTCTTCCTAAAGTGTTATGTACATGTTTTCAAAGGCCTGCACAAGTGGAATCTAGAACCTATTATACAGGAGAAGACATGCCCAAGTACAAAGACGATAGAGGCAAATTTGACAGTCTCATAGAAGCAGCAGAAATGGCTAATATGCTTTTCAGGTTCTTCGAATTTGATAGTAGAGAATAACTTTCTCCTTCTTCTGGCAAATTTTTTCCAATGGATAAAATAGAAAGTGGTGGTGAAGAAGCTAAGAAGAGTGATTCTTTAAATGCTAATGATGCTTAGTTGAAGATGCACGAGCTCTAATATATTTTACATGGTTGTTGGTAGTTTGGTTGATGAAATAAAGGAGGGAGGATGAGGTTTAGTGGCAGATTGGTCTTGAAGATGGTTGATTATTGTTTCGGTTTGTTTCAGACTTGTGGAAGAAGCATTGAAATGTGGAAGAGGAAATGTGATGAAGCAGAATGGTGACAGGCAGAGGCGGGGAGATCTGTGTCAGTATAGTTTACGTCTTTGAGTTGAAGTTTTGTAGTAAAGAGTGTCGCTTAAATTAATTTTTTGTAGTTCTATCAGCAGGAAGAAGTAATTATAGGTTGCAACGATTTGTTATATGGTTTGCTTATAGCGTATTGTTAATTTAATCATATTGTTTATGCTTACCTATCTTGGGAAACGTGTTTAGACTTTTTTTAATATAATTTTGCATTTATTTAACAACAGTGTAACAACCCGTATTTTTGAATAACATGTTATAACATAAATGGAGGCAGAATTAAACTGTAAATCTGAATCAAGGGAAACGGGCTATGCCATTGCGTTCGTCTCAGAAAAATACGCGAAATAGAATCCGAGTTTTCGAAAATCGGAGTCCGTATGACCAAGATATGGCCTCGCGAAGTTTCACGAAAAATTCCCAAATTAAAGTATACTTAATTAAGTGAAATGGGTTGCGCAGAGAAATATATATATATTGATATATATATATATATAATTGAAAATTAAATAAATAAATATGCAAAAATGTTCAAAACAGCGAATTGGGAGAGGGGAATAACCGAACCGGCCGATTTTTGAGGTCGACCTGAGTCCGCTGGGTCGACTAGGGGTTAATCCAGGGTGTTTGGCTGTCAACCCGTGGGCCGATTCGCTCAAATGCAGATTTTGCATTTGAATGGTTCTCATGGTTCATCTTTAATCTAAAGGCCCTAGATGGTTCCTACATTTGACTTCTTCCCCAAGACATGCTTTGATGGCTTGGATTGAATATAGGTTTAATCCTATGGCCTAAAACACTTGCCTAATCTATAAATAAGACCCTAACCTACCCTAAATCATCATTATTCATTCATACAACTAAACTATGGCAAAATCAATCCTCTCATGGCCTCCACTCTCTTCATAAAATTCCTAAATAAATTCCTAAGTGATTTTCCATGCATACAAGTGTTTTCAAACTTTTATGAGCATCATTAGCTTGCATTCAAGTCAAGTTTATATATTTGCATCATAAAGAAAGAGTCTTGATCATTTTGCCTCAAGGGTTTTGCTTGCATTTTGGGTTTAATTGATTTTATAAGGGCTTTGTCATATTTTTGTGACTTCTTAAGCATTGTAAGCCCTATTCTACTTTCATACTTAAACTCTAAAGTTAAATGTATGATATGCAAGTTTATCATGTTGTGATATGCAAGTTTATATGCAAGTTTATCATGTTGTGATATGCAAGTTTATATGCAAGTTTATCATGTTGTGATATGCAAGTTTATATGCAAGTATGCCAAGTTATGTTATGCAAGTTTGGGTTGAACATTTTGTTCATGCTATCATGTTATGCAAGCTTATTTTGGGTTTATGAACATAAAGCTTTAAGCTTTATGCCAAAGGTTGCATTTTAGCAACATGTAAGTTATCATATCTCTTATGATAACTTGCATGTGAGGCTAAATGCGAACTTATGGCCATCTCTACATGTCATTTAGCACCATGTATCACCAATATGCTAAGTTTGGTTTTATGCATGCTTTTGAGGCCTAAAAATGTAATATGCAAGTGTATGAACATATGAACATTTCATATGCCACCATGTTAAGCTTGTGGCTTCAATACCTTTATGTCATGATTATGCCAAGTTCCCTCTTCCTATCCTTTATGCGCTATTGCGATATGTAAGCGATGGGATTGCGTTTGGGGTTGGGTAAACTTAAAAGACATAAAACATAAGATTGGGAATTTACCTATTAAGTTAGGTCTACCCATTGGGAATTTACCTATTAAGTTAGGTCTACCCAATTGCTTGAAAACTTGTAACATGTTTTGGAAACATGATGGACATGACACTTAGAAAAGATAAGTGTGGCCAACTCGAGGTTGGGTTGAGTTTGTAGCGTAAACCTACCCGGAACCGACCGGCTTAACTAGTTGCTACAAACAATAGGACCCAATGTGAGAAGTTGGTCATGTTGTACCTTGAACCCGAGGTTAGACCAAGTTGTGGTGTAAAGCTACCCGGACCCGCCCGGCTTAACTAGTAACCACAACAAGGTCTAATGTGAGAGGTTAAGGCGCATTAAATTAATTAATGCCTCGTGATTAGGGTTAAGTCATGGTCCACTTAATACTTAACCAATTTGGGCTTGGTAGATTAATCGGGGTTAAGTCGTGAACTCATCTTTACACTTAACCAAGTTAATCCAGGATTAGCAAGAGGGTTAAACCGTACTTAACCCACTAGAAAAATCCTAGCAATGGGGGCCCACTCCAGCAGTAATCCCAAGTTAGTATCATCATGACCCTAGGGACTAGGCTAGGGTGGGGGCACGATTACTGGACTGGAGGTAAGTGACCAAAAGCGACGGCAGAGGGTACGCCGGTGTAGTTCCGGGCGGACTCTGGTCGTGCACATAGTCCGTAGCCGGAGAAAACATGCACGGGTACCAGTAGATCGGGACTGTGCACTCATGTTCATGGTGTTCAGGGGTTGACACCCTAGGGCTTGATACACCCGAAGGGTGGACCCGGCACAGTTCGACTACAATTATGATTGGGCCGTATTGACACCAACACGTGACGAGTTAGGCTTAGGGAGCCGATCGACTAGACCGTTTGGTTGGACCTTGTATTAGGGTCATTTCATGTTATTGGGCCAAAGCTTGGGCCAAGGGATCAATACTTGTTTATTCAAGTCATGTTAGTTTGCTAGTACACCTGTGGTGCAAAACCTTAATCCTGATTATGCGATGACACCTTTATCTACCTTGTTAGTTAATCATCATGCTAGTATATTGTTATCCTTATGTTCATCCCTGCTGCTCATGCCAGTTAACTTTATCAGTTTACATTGATTGTAGTAGGGCTTACTCAGTCTTTTTGACTGACCTGTTTTCTTTTGCCTCTTTTCTTTCGTCCCCCCCCCCAGGTTCTCAGGGAGGGAATACTGGAGCTTAGCTTGGATTTCGGATTGCTTGCTTGTGGGATTTCAGCTCATGTACGGTTTCGACATGAAGCTAGCTATGGTTACCACTTAATTGGGGATAGCACTTATTTATTTCAGTTTTTCAGTTGATGTTGTTTTATCTAGACTTGTTTATTTGGAAAGCTATGTTGTACCAGACTTGTTTTGAAATGTTTTGAAATCTTCCGATGTTTTATCTATGTTATTTACTCTGTTTACATATATACATATGTTCTTGTTCTGCCTTGATATGTCATTATGCATGTTTACCTGATTCAAACGCCCCTCCAAAGTCAGAGTGCTTGCAAGAGCCACCCTGGTGGAGGTGGGGTATTACATTTGGTATCAGAGCATATGGTACGAGAAGGAACAAAAAGGCTTTTAGAAAACTTTTGGAAAACTATTTTCAAAACCAAGTATAAAGTATTTTTCAAAGAAAAGTCTAGTTTATTTTAAAGGCTATTCCCCAAAAAGCCATTAGCAAAATTCCTTCGTTTTTCTCCATTCTGAATCTGTCTTTTTCTTCGTTTTCAGTATGGCCGATAACTTTGCTATTCCGGAGGGAGTACACGTACCTGTTTGGTATAGGAGACTTTTGGAGGCTAGGGCGACCGAAGCCGGCCCCGCAGATGTTCCTCCTCCTCCTCCGGTAGTTAATGTTCCTCCTCCTCCGTTGGTTAATGTTCCTCCTCCTCCTGTCGCTGAGGTTCCTCTTCCTCCTCCCCCTCAGCATCCTCAAGTGGACTTCGCAAAGACTTGCAAAGATTTCAAAGCAATGGGTGGCAAGAACTTTCAAGGCACTGAGACTTTTGTAGAGGCCAGAAATTGGTTGAAAGAGACCGAGGATTTGTTTGCTATCTTTGGGTTAGACGATCAGGGGAAGCTCTTGTTGGCGGTTTGGCTTATGAAGGATGAAGCCGCTTATTGGTGGGAAGTCACCAATGGTACTAGGCCTGTTGAGACTTGGGCCGATTTCAGGGCAAGGTTCATGCTTAAGTTTCTATCTTCTGCTGAGGAGAATCTGCAAATGGAGAGGTTCATAACTTTGAAACAAGGAGATATGTCTGTCAAAGAATATGTGAACAAATTCAATCAGTTTGCTCGTTTTGGCTTGGATATGGTGAATACTCCTCAGAAAAAGGCTCTTCGTTTTGCTAGAGGATTGAATGAGCCGTTGCAGGGATTGGCTATGTCACATATTCCCCATGGGGCCACGTTTGAGAGTTTGGTTGATATGGCGTTACTTCAGGGAGATGTCAAGAAAGAAACCAAGATGAATGATACTCAAGCCAAGAAGACTGATTCCCTGGGAAAAGGAAATCAGGGTAATCCAAGTGGTCAGAGCAGTCAAGGCAATCAGAACAAGAACAAGAGTCAAGGCAACAAGGGGAACAACAACAAGGGCAATAACAACAAGGGCAAGAACAACAAGGGGAAGTGCCATTATTGCGGTTCAGTTGGGCATCTTATTAAGGATTGTAAGAAGAGGAAAAGGAAGAATGGTGAATGCTTTTTCTACGGTGAGACTGGACATTAAAGTAAGGATTGCCCGAGGAAGCAAGGGCAAGGCCAGGGTCAGACTCAGCGTGCTGGACCTTCAGGAGGGCAAGTTCATGCTCTCAATGTCGCTCCAGTTCCCGATCGAGGTAGTATTTCTGTTGAGAGCCTTGTATATATTTCTGATTTTCCAGTTCGTACCTTATTTGATTCTGGTGCATCGCATAGCTTTATCTCATCTGATCTTGTTGATAGTTTGCACCTTAGTACTAGCTTGGTAGATGATCCCGTCTGTGTCTCAAATCCTATTGGGGGTTCCGCCCATTTGTCTATGATATGTGGGGATTTGAGGATCTCTATACTGAGTGTAGAGTTCTTGTGCAGTGCTTATGTTCTTGGTTTTAGGGGATACGGATTGATATTGGGCATGGATTGGCTGTCCAGATATGGAGCCATTCTTGATTGTGAGCATAGTGTTGTGAGGCTCGTGACTCGCCTCGGAAACACCCTAGAGATTTCTTGTGATCCGAGAGGTCCCGTCATGTTGTGCTATCTGGAATCACTCGACTCGTCAATGGAAACTCTTCAGTCTGTGAGAGTGGTTCGAGAGTATCCGGATGTTTTCGATGAAGTTAGGGGGTTGCCCCCTAAGCGAGAGATTGATTTCCGCATTTATCTGGTGGATAATGCAAAGCCTGTTTCTTTGCCCGTTCGGCACATGGCTCCGCGTGAAAGGCGGGAGCTAAGTAAGCAAGTGAAAGAGTTGCTTGAGAAGAACTTCATTAGACGAAGTATATCTGAATGGGGAGCGCATGTGGTATTTGCTACCAAGGCGGATGGTTCTCTCCGACTTTGCGTTGACTATCGAGAGTTGAATAAGCTGACTAAGAAGAACAGACACCCGTTACCGAGGATTGATGATCTCTTTGACCAGCTTGTCGGTGCTTCTGTTTTCTCTCAGCTTGATCTTGCTACGGGGTTCCATCAGCTCAGGGTAGCTGAAGATAGTACAGACAAGACTGCGTTCAGAACTCCAGATGGATTCTTCGAATGGCTTGTCATGCCGTTCGGCTTGACTAATGCACCCGCATATTTCGTGGACTTGATGAGTAGGGTGTTCAGGGAGTTCTTGAACAAGTTTGTCGTGGTCTTCGTAGATGATATTCTGATCTTCTCTAAGGATGAGGAAGAGCACGCAAGGCATCTCATGGAGGTGATGGATACGCTTAGAGCGCATCAGTTGAAGGCCAAGTTCTCCAAGTGTCACTTTTGGAGAAGGGAAGTTAGATTCCTTGGGCATATAGTATCTAAGCAAGGCTTAGCGGTGGATCCCGCTAAGGTAGTGGCAGTTCAGGATTGGAAGACTCCAAGGAATGCAACCGAAGTGAGAAGTTTTCTAGGTCTTGCGGGTTTTTACCGGAAGTTCATCAAGGACTTCGCAAAGATATCCTCTCCTCTCACTAAATTGACGAAGAAGAATTTAGTTTTTGCTTGGAGCATAGAATGCGAGCTTGCTTTTCAGAAGCGCAAGAGAGCCCTCACATCAGCACCTGTTCTAGCTTTGCCCGATGGAGGGAAGTTATTTACCGTATACACCGATGCATGTGGCACGGGGTTAGGAGCTGTTCTTATGCAAGAAGGAAGAGTGATATGCTTTGGCGGTAGACAACTCAAAGTGCATGAGAAGAATTATCCCACTCATGACTTAGAGTTGGCAGCAATAGTATATGCACTCAAGGCTTGGCGCCATTATCTTCTGGGAGAAAGATTTGAGCTTTATACCGATCACAAGTCATTGAAGTATCTCTTTTCTCAGAAGGATCTGAATCTGAGGCAACAAATATGGATGGAATTCTTGGCGTCCTACGATTTTGAGATAGCTTATACCCCTGGCAAGGGGAATGTGGTAGCAGATGCATTGAGTAGAAGAAGGTTGACCCTAAGTCCTCTATTCGTTGAGATGAAGAATTTAGAGTATGTGGCAACCTTTGATTTCTCTTTGGCGATTGAGTCGATGACCGGTTCTTTAGCATCTCTGGAACTCAGACCTACCCTTCTTGATCAAGTTGAAGCTTCGCAGAGAGAAGACCCTCAGATAGTTGAGATTATGGATAAGCTAATTCGAGGAGAGACGTCTAGTCATCTCGCTCGATATTCTATTGATGACAAGGGTTGGCTGAGGAGAGACGGAAGGTTATGTGTTCCAATGGTAGAAGATCTAATAAGAAGAGTTCTTGAGGAAGCGCATCGCTCTAAGTTGACTATACATCCGGGCGGAGATAAGATGTATAAAGATATGAAGCGCATTTTCTTTTGGCCTGGGATGAAGAAGGATGTGGCAGAATTTGTCTCTAGATGTATCATTTGCCAGCAAGTTAAGGCCGAGTCGAAGAAGCCCGGTGGGCTATTGCATCCTCTAGACGTTCCACTATGGAAGTGGGAGAGTATTTCCATGGATTTTATTGATGGGCTACCAAGGTCAAGGAAAGGGAATACGAGCATTTGGGTTATTGTGGATAGACTTACGAAGAGTGCTCATTTCATTCCGGTGAAGAGCAAGAGGACCGCATCTTGGCTAGCGTCTGTATATCTTCGTGAGATTGTGAGACTACATGGAGTCCCTTCTAGTATAGTCAGTGACCGTGACCCAATCTTTACAAGTCAATTCTGGAATAGCTTGCAAGAAGCTATGGGCACAAGGTTGAATCTAAGTACGGCTTATCACCCACAGACGGACGGTCAAACCGAAAGGGTGAATAGGGTACTCGAGGATCTGTTGAGGCTTTGTATTCTGGATTTTGGTGGTACTTGGGAAGACCATCTTCCTCTTGTTGAGTTTGCATATAATAACAGTTATCAGGCAAGCATAGGGATGGCACCATTTGAAGCTTTATATGGGAGGCCGTGCAAGTCGCCTACATGTTGGTGGGAGACTACAGATGAGCTTATACTTGGGCCTGATATGATCAGAGATACATCCGAGAAGATCGAGTTGATTCGGAGACGGATGAAAGCGGCCCAAGACCGACAGAAATCCTATGCTGATAAGCGAAGAACGGATTTGGAGTTTGATGTTGGGGATATGGTTTTCGTGAAGGTTTCTCCTTTGCGGAATGTGGTCCGATTTGGAGCTGTTGGGAAGTTGGCACCGAGGTTTGTTGGACCATTCCCTATTATAGAGAGGATCGGGCAGATGGCTTATAGAGTGAAGTTGCCCGAGAAGCTTGCTGGAGTACACGATGTTTTTCATGTCTCGCATCTCCGGAAGTGTTTACATGAATCAGCAGAGGTTGTTGAGCCAAGTGTTTTAAAATATGTAGAAGTGGAGAAAGAGGCTACCTTGAGGAGAGCTCCGATTCGTATCTTGGGGACGGAGACCAAGAAGCTAAGGAATCGAGAGGTCAAATTGGTGAAGGTTCAATGGGGTGAAGCCGAAGAAGACGCAACTTGGGAAACCGAGGAGAAGATGCGTGGGCTTTATCCATTCCTTTTTGAGGGTACACTCTCAATCTCTTTTCTTTGTTAGCATATCTTTCTCTTTGCTATCCATGTTTATCTAGTTTATCGTGTTAATCTTGTCATGAGAACCTTAGGTAGAAACCCTTTGGATGAAACATGTGTTTGAAACATGTTATGCTTGATGGTTGCAAGTGGTTGCAAGTGTTTGCAAGTGGATACTCGTGGATGCATAATACACGTTAGGCACTAAGATCGGCTCACACACTTTCATACCGCATATGCATGAGTGTTTATGCTTATTCATGGATGAAAACTTGTTATGCTATCACGTGGATGTTGCATATGGATGAATGTTATGTGCACTCATGTAGAGATTATAAATTATGTTAGGAATTTGCATACATATGGACTCATTTCACTAACATATTTTGCATTAAGGGGGTTTACTGAATCAGTAACCTCCTGATTTTCGCATTAGATAAGTACATATACACACACCTTTGCATATGATCATACAGCATTTAGAACCTTTTAAGGACAATGATTGCTCATGGATGATGTTTTGAGTAGATGGATGATGGATGGTAGGATACGTTCTTCCTAACTTGGAGATTTCGGGGACGAAATCCTTTAAGGAGGGAAGAATGTAACAATTCGTATTTTTGAATAACATGTTATAACATAAATGGAGGCAGAATTAAACTGTAAAATCTGAATCAAGGGAAACGGGCTATGCCATTGCGTTCGTCTCGGAAAAATACGCGAAATAGAGTCCGAGTTTTCGAAAATCGGAGTCCGTATGACCAAGATATGGCCTCGCGAAGTTTCACGAAAAATTCCCAAATTAAAGTATACTTAATTAAGTGAAATGGGTTGCGCAGAGAAATATATATATATTGATATATATATATATATATATATAATTGAAAATTAAATAAATAAATATGCAAAAATGTTCAAAACAGCGAATTGGGAGAGGGGAATAACCGAACCGGCCGATTTTTGAGGTCGACCCGAGCTCGCTGGGTCGACTAGGGGTTAATCCAGGGTGTTTGGCTGTCAACCCGTGGGCCGATTCGCTCAAATGCAGATTTTGCATTTGAATGGTTCTCATGGTTCATCTTTAATCTAAAGGCCCTAGATGGTTCCTACACTTGACTTCTTCCCCAAGACATGCTTTGATGGCTTGGATTGAATCTAGGTTTAATCCTATGGCCTAAAACACTTGCCTAATCTATAAATAAGACCCTAACCTACCCTAAATCATCATTATTCATTCATACAACTAAACTATGGCAAAATCAATCCTCTCATAGCCTCCACTCTCTTCATAAAATTCCTAAATAAATTCCTAAGTGATTTTCCATGCATACAAGTGTTTTCAAACTTGTATGAGCATCATTAGCTTGCATTCAAGTCAAGTTTATATATTTGCATCATAAAGAAAGAGTCTTGATCATTTTGGCTCAAGGGTTTTGCTTGCATTTTGGGTTTAATTGATTTCATAAGGGCTTTGTCATATTTTTGTGACTTCTTAAGCATTGTAAGCCCTATTCTACTTTCATACTTAAACTCTAAAGTTAAATGTATGATATGCAAGTTTATCATGTTGTGATATGCAAGTTTATATGCAAGTTTATCATGTTGTGATATGCAAGTTTATCATGTTGTGATATGCAAGTTTATATGCAAGTATGCCAAGTTATGTTATGCAAGTTTGGGTTGAACATTTTGTTCATGCTATCATGTTATGCAAGCTTATTTTGGGTTTATGAACATAAAGCTTTAAGCTTTATGCCAAAGGTTGCATTTTAGCAACATGTAAGTTATCATATCTCTTATGATAACTTGCATGTGAGGCTAAATGCGAACTTATCGTCATCTCTACATGTCATTTAGCACCATGTATCACCAATATGCTAAGTTTGGTTTTATGCATGCTTTTGAGGCCTAAAAATGTAATATGCAAGTGTATGAACATATGAACATTTCATATGCCACCATGTTAAGCTTGTGGCTTCAATACCTTTATGTCATGATTATGCCAAGTTCCCTCTTTCTATCCTTTATGCGCTATTGCGATATGTAAGCGATGGGATTGCGTTTGGGGTTGGGTAAACTTAAAAGACATAAAACATAAGCTTGGGAATTTACCTATTAAGTTAGGTCTACCCATTGGGAATTTACCTATTAAGTTAGGTCTACCCAATTGCTTGAAAACTTGTAACATGTTTTGGAAACATGATGGACATGACACTTAGAAAAGATAAGTGTGGCCAACTCGAGGTTGGGTTGAGTTTGTAGCGTAAACCTACCCGGAACCGACCGGCTTAACTAGTTGCTACAAACTATAGGACCCAATGTGAGAAGTTGGTCATGTTGTACCTTGAACCCGAGGTTAGACCAAGTTGTGGTGTAAAGCTACCCGGACCCGCCCGGCTTAACTAGTAACCACAACAAGGTCTAATGTGAGAGGTTAAGGCGCATTAAATTAATTAATGCCTCGTGATTAGGGTTAAGTCATGGTCCACTTAATACTTAACCAATTTGGGCTTGGTAGATTAATCGGGGTTAAGTCGTGAACTCATCGTTACACTTAACCAAGTTAATCCAGGATTAGCAAGAGGGTTAAACCGTACTTAACCCACTAGAAAAATCCTAGCAATGGGGGCCCACTCCAGCAGTAATCCCAAGTTAGTATCATCATGACCCTAGGGACTAGGCTAGGGTGGGGGCACGATTACTGGACTGGAGGTAAGTGACCAAAAGCGACGGCAGAGGGTACGCCGATGTAGTTCCGGGCGGACTCTGGTCGTGCACATAGTCCGTAGCCGGAGAAAACATGCATGGGTACCAGTAGATCGGGACTGTGCACTCATGTTCATGGTGTTCAGGGGTTGACACCCTAGGGCTTGATACACCCGAAGGGTGGACCCGGCACAGTTCGACTACAATTATGATTGGGCCGTATTGACACCAACACGTGACGAGTTAGGCTTAGGGAGCCGATCGACTAGACCGTTTGGTTGGACCTTGTATTAGGGTCATTTCATGTTATTGGGCCAAAGCTTGGGCCAAGGGATCAATACTTGTTTATTCAAGTCATGTTAGTTTGCTAGTACACCTGTGGTGCAAAACCTTAATCCTGATTATGCGATGACACCTTTATCTACCTTGTTAGTTAATCATCATGCTAGTATATTGTTATCCTTATGTTCATCCCTGCTGCTCATGCCAGTTAACTTTATCAGTTTACATTGATTGTAGTAGGGCTTACTCAGTCTTTTTGACTGACCTGTTTTCTTTCGCCTCTTTTCTTCCGTTCCCCCCCCCCCCAGGTTCTCAGGGAGGGAATACTGGAGCTTAGCTTGGATTTCGGATTGCTTGCTTGTGGGATTTCAGCTCATGTACGGTTTCGACATGAAGCTAGTTATGGTTACCACTTAATTGGGGATAGCACTTATTTATTTCAGTTTTTCAGTTGATGTTGTTTTATCTAGACTTGTTTATTTGGAAAGCTATGTTGTACCAGACTTGTTTTGAAATGTTTTGAAATCTTCCGCTGTTTTATCTATGTTATTTACTCTGTTTACATATATACATATGTTCTTGTTCTGCCTTGATATATCATTATGCATGTTTACCTGATTCAAACGCCCCTCCAAAGTCAGAGTGCTTGCAAGAGCCACCCTGGTGGAGGTGGGGTGTTACAAACAGGCAAAAACATTTGTTGTAAAATTTAGCACAACAAGCAAGACAGTTGTAACAAAGTCTTTTATAACTGCCAAAAGCAATTGTAAAAATGATTTCTGCAACTGCCAAAAAGAGTCATATAAATGTCTGATGCTATTATAACTGTGGATATATCGACTGATGGATGCCAGTTGTAATAGACTTATTACAATTGTTTTTGACAGTTACGAAAGGGTGATTTTGTTGTAGTGTCATTTCCCCATCCCCTTGCCTCGACTACACCCCACTCCACTCGGCCTAGCCTCCACCACCCTATGCTACCGCCACCCAGCCCTCCACCGCCCAGACCTCCTCCCCTCGGCCCGTAGACCCCACCAAGCTTCAGCCTTTCCTCCTTTAAAATAATAATATAATTATTATATATTATATATATGCGTAAAGAGAAGAAAAGAGTACGTGATGCAGTGACGCTGCCCGACGGTTCCAACGAAGTCCTACAGTGAAGAATTAAGGAGCTATGCGGGTGGATCTTCTAAAACCACTTTTAATTAGTTTTAGAGAGAACTCTAATTTAAGGATGTTGATTGTAACAACCTGGAAAATCAGAACCAATTTAAAATTTTTATTTTAGCAATTTTAATGAATTTTAAATATTTAAAATGATTTATTTTAAATAATAAAGACTAGAAATTTATTTTGAATAGAATTAGAACGTATAAATTTATTTGAATCGAAGTTAGAATATAAATATATATTTAAATTATAAAAGGAATTGGAAATGGCGCGATAGTTTGAAAATTCGATTTCAAATTTCAATTGAATGTACAGGATTCAAAATAAACCGGATTTTAGTGAAACCAAAAATATTTGAATCTGTTTGAAAATATCTTTCCAATGAATCTGAAAAATCCAAATTTCATAGCGGGAATAAAAAGTTATGCCCAGTTGAAAATTCAGAATTGTCGCTATGGAAAATATAGCCCTTAAAAATGGAGACTTTGCAAACGACCTCTGTTTTCGACGAAACCACTTTTTTGGAACCGGAATGTCAAATTATTGCTAGATTTCAATTTTCATAATTTTGGAATCAATATGTGAGCATGGCAAAGGAAAACGTGTTTTAACCATTTCAGTCAATTTGGATCGACCAGAAAATGAATATTTTTCAAATGGACTCCAAATTCGACGAAATTAGTTTTGTTAAGACCGTATCGTCAAAACATAGCCAAATTTATTTTTCTGGAATTTTTAGATTCAGTATGTGGCCCTGGTAAATTAAAATGTGCGTTCAAATTCAATATATATTGATTTATATTTTAATTTAAATAAAAACTGATCATAACCGCTGAATTGGGTTACGAAACATATCCCATTGCGTTCGTAATGGGGGTAATTAGCTAGAGGCGACAGTCGTTGGGTCTTGCTTAGGGTTCGAATAAAAGTCAACCCTTTTGGAAAATTAAATTAAAATAAATTAATTATATATAATATTCCTCACCCCTCTTTCCCTCACGGTTCAGATCGAAGTAAACAAAAAAAGAAGGAAAAAGCAATCGACATCGCTGAAACCCACCGCTGCCCGGGCGCAGTCACCTTCCTCCGGCAGTCGCGTCGCCTGCGCCGCCTCACCAAGCTCCGACCATCGCTCCTCCGACCTCCTCTTCTCTCCCCTCTTCTGATTGAAAGCCCTACTCCACAAATTGAGCCGCCACCGTCCAAAATCTGCACCCACCACCGTCTGACCGCCTCCACCTGCCTCCGACTGACCTGGCGTCGCCTCCCCGCAAGCCCCGACCCCTTCCCCCGCCACGTCAGCGCCTGTGGGGCCCCCCTCCTCGGAAAAGGTGTTTTTTTATTTATTTAATTAATCTAGTTTTTTAATACTTAGTTAAATTAGTTTTGTTATTATTTTTATGTAGAGAGAGAACGTATAAGAAGAGTTATGATTTTTTATTTAAGAAAGATTAGATTTTTATGTTAAGAAAAAATAGATTTTTATTTAGATAACCATAAAAATAGAATTTTATTTATATAAACATATATAAAGTTATAATTTTTATGGTATACATAGCATTATAAAGTTATAATCTTTAAGTGTAAAAAGTTAGGATCTTTAAGTGTAAAAAGTTAGGATTTTTATAAAAAAAAAGTTAAGATTTTTATAAAAGAAAGATTAGATTTTTATACACAAGAAAAATTAGATTTTTATACACATAAAAGGTTAGATTTTTAATAAGGAAAAGATATGATTTTTAATATGAATAACATTATGAAAACATGATTTTTATTGTATGAAGTAGCTGTAAAAATATGTTCTTTTATATGTATGTAACAATATAAAGATTTGATTTTTATCTATATATATAACCTATAAAGTTGTGATTTTTATATATGAAGTAGCGGTATAGAAATGTGATTTTTATAGCGTTGAAATAAAAATGTGATTTTTAATACAAAAATCGTGTGAAACAGATTGCGATGGAACGAACGAGAAACAAACCCAACCCATTTAATTAAGGAATGACGGAGTGGAAACCCAAGCTGAGTACTCCTCACTAAAATTATTTCTGTACAGTTATTTATTTTATAACTGCATATATGAACTGCTCCCCATCGTCTACAAACCATGGACAACTTGTTTTCTTGATTGTATTGTGTTGTTTGAAATTGTCTGTGATGTAAAATGTATTATATAAAATATTAGTATTTTAAGTAAAATATTTTATCGTTAAAAATATAATTTTTAACGAGTAAATGAAATGAGAATAAATATTCATTTACAAATTGGATGATTTGTTTATGTACACCAATTTAACTGATATGGATTGGGACGATATATTTTACGCATCGCCCAACCAAACAAATAAGAATCAATGTTTGTTGATTGAAACCCCCCGCGGGTATTGGGATGATATTTGACGTACACTAATCCCAGTCGTTTAGTTGTATGTCGATCGATTGGTTGACAAACTGTGGTAAGCGTCAAATATTTATATTTAATGCTTATGCAGTGTAGAATACACTCTGGATGGATGATGGTTGATTGTTTATCATTGTTGTTCCATACATGTGTTGTATGAAATCCATATAATCAACATTATATGGTAATTGACTGTGTCTGATTCTAGTTCAGAAAGAATGAATATTTTAAAATAACGAATATTTTAAAATAATGAATATTTTAAAATAATATTCAATAAAAGATCAAAATATGATTTTGATGTCCGATTTGGGATGGACACGAAAATATTTAAATATATAAAGCCGTTTTGATTAGAGTGCGCCATTTTGATGCGAACGATATTTATATCGATTTTATTCATTTTTATAATGAATATCGAAAAGGAAGTGATTTCAAAATCTAATGTTTTGAAAATATTATCATTTATATATTAATGATATGGAATATTCAATTTTGATTTGAAATTGAATATGAAGTTGAAATCATTTTGAAAATGAATTTAAAACGATTTATAAAATACGTTTTAAATGGAAATCTACGAAATATATATAACATATATATTATATATATTTAATGGCCTGAATAGAACGCGCCGCGCCGCGGCAGTTCGCGAATTTCGATAATTGACTTCGAATGGACATTACGGGAGATCCGACCGGCGGATTCTCCTAAAACCAGAACCGCTGGGTTCGTATCAAAAAGAGCTTTCCAATGAATATTAGAGATTTGAAATCTAATGGTTGGATTTGGAATTATGTCCAAATCAAATTTGGAAAAGGTCGCTGTAAGTGTAGTTTGATGGCCGTTTATGGAAATCGACTGTACGGACCTTGATAAAATTACTAAAAATATCAATAATTTGTGTAAAATCGTAGTAAATGATTTGGAAAGAATTAGGATGAAAAATCCCATATTTGAAAAGATAAAAATATATTTTTATCGAAATGAAATAGTTATGAACTATAATCCAGTATTTTTAAATAAATAAATTGGATTCGAAATGGTTTTAAAAATAACCAGAATTTCCAATATATGATTTGGAATGGATTTGAATCGAAATTATCTTCGGAATATTTCGATATTGGATTCCGTGATTATACGGACATTGTGGAGGAAATTGCAAGATATATATATATCGTTACTCCTAATACAATATTTGTTGGTTTCAGAATTTGATATTGAATATAAGCCGATATAATTTCTATTCAGAGCCTTGTATTTAATATTGAATTAGATTTTGGGTTTGTCGTGAACGGTGTCTTTATTAACACTATTCTTAAACACCGTTGAGAAAAGATATAAATCTTTTTATTAAGATTTAATGAAGTTTACCAATTAATTAACATTTAATTGGAATGAAATTGAAATTGGTTTTTGGGTTTATCGTGGATGGTGTTTTAAATAACACTTGTTCTTTAACCCGATTAACAATGGAATGGGATTTTAAGTTTGTCGTGAATGGTATCTTTAATAATGCTGTTCTTAAACCTAATGGAGTTAAGAAAATTAGAAATTAACTGGAGATTAGCTAAGTTGAATGGTTTCCTGGGTATTGATCTGATGTTGGTTTCGGCCTTCGGGATTAATACTTAGGGAATTGTTCTCTTACTAGTTTACGGTTAGAGACTAATGGGATGGGGTCTTCAGTAACACTGTTCTTAAACCCCACGTGAAAAGAATAATTCTTCCAATTAAGATGTAGAGAAGAATTACCAATTAATTAACATTTAATTAGACTTAAAATGGAATGTGAATTGGGTTTGTTGTGAACTGTGTTTTAACGACATTTGTTCTTTAACCTGATTCACAGTGAAATATGATTTGGAATTTATAAATCTTTTAATTAAGATTTAGGGGAAATTTCCAAAGAAAAGTTTTCCAGTTTAATAAAATAATTTGGAATGGATGGAATTCGATTCGGTAATAATCGAAGTGAACTTCTATGGAGGAAGACTGTTACTATATATGGATTTTAAGAGGCTTTGCCGTTATTCCATTTATATTATCGGTTAGATATGGAAGTATATATCGATTATATATATATATATATATCTGTTTTCCCTGAAGATTCCATTGTTAATGGAATGTGATTTTTGGTTTATTGTGAGCTGTGTTTTAACTGACATTAGTTCTTTAACCCAGTTAAAGATAAGTTTTATTTCTTAACTATGAATAATCATTAAGTAATGATATTTAGAAATTAAAACTGAATTAGAGTTTTAATGAATCTTTAAATAGACTGAAAGGTGAATTTAATAAGTAAAATTATCAAATTCAAGAAATGATCGAGAATGGAGTACCACCAGTTTTACTCCAGGCGATAGCTAAATCTTTAAATAGATTTGAACGTGAAATGGTAATTGAATTTACCGATAACACCGTGGTGTTAGATATGAAGTATTACCAGTTTTGCTTCATGGGTTGAATAGGTTGGGATTGGGAAATTTAACAAATGATTACTTCGGTAAGGTTCGATAATCCCGACTAGTTTGGATAAGCCTTAATTTGGTTTGAATTGATATCCAAAGGAGGATTAAAGAATAAATTTAAAGAATTTATCTTTGATAAAATTAATGAGAGCCTTTCCCAAAGGATATGAATATTTAAATAAAATAATATTCAGAATTGGAATGAGGCGTATGTTGTGTTTTTATAGTACTTTTTTATTATATACGCGAGTTATTCATAAGACCGAGTTTATCCCATTCTGAATAACTGAATCGGCGATGAGTCGACGATGAAGACGGTGGTTGAAGACCGAAGGTCTTCACATCATTTGGATGATTACTGATGTCTTGATTGGGCTGTACACCCAAGTCAAGGTAATAAGTGGTGATTGTCCAGACGTACTTGTAGATCGACCTGATATGCGAGGACCTCTCTCCTGTATTGGACATATGGGATGAGGAATAAGATGCCTCCGGTTTCGTTTAAACCCAAAACAAACTTGTAAATGGATGTATGTCTGACATCGGATTTCATTATGTGTAACTGGTAGACATCGGTTGCGCAGCGTGAATTGCCTGTGTGGAATGCTGAGATGCAAATGATCAACGCTTTTGTTGAAAAGCAGAGTCTTGTGGTTGATGATCAAAGAACGACTTTATTATAGCATAGATTTGTGTATAGTGTTAATTCGCGAGCCTCACACCCCGATGTGAACCAAAAACGGGAGAGGACATAATGGAGGACATGCGTTTCCTTCTAGCTAGGAGTGGTGTCTGGGTTTTGCACGCCCTGATGTTTTACTTATGTGGATGATGGATAGCGAGGCACCTCGGTTATTTCGATCTCTACGGAGCCGATGGATGGTTTGGCAGATATACCGACCAGTTTTACGCCCCATAGCGCAGGGAAATGCAGTGTTCAGGCATTTTAATCCACTCTATGTGGACCGACCCTGACAATCCAAAGGCTTGACTAAGTACTTGCCTGAGACATGGGCTAGATTGTCTCAAAGAGGTAAGGACGATCCCTTGCCTTGGTTCATAGATGGAAATCCAACTTCCAATACGTGACTTTGCGGTTTTAATTGTAGAGCCTAGTATGGTGACATAGTGGTATGGGGCACTTATGCCATCTATGATTGATACATTTATATTTGAAATTGTTTTGACACTATACACTTATAGTAATAATAAAATATGAAATTTCACGTACCAAGCATTTTTGGCTATTATAAGGTAAAAACTCTATCCTCCGGCTTGCGTTGCATTGTGTGATGGGACCTGAGTCTTATAATAGCTTCATTGTTCTTTATTTAGCATTGCGCTGTTTGTTTTATGCACTGGTATTCTTGGGGGTAAACCCGTTCCATGTTATACGGCGTGGTCCCTTGATTTACCTTACTTTAAAAACAAGGTAATAACTGTTTTAGTTCTCACACCAGTCACATGACTGACCTGGAGTTTATTGTTCTAACCTAAACTCCGGGTGCCCCTATTTTCCACATGGGCAGCTAGTAGTTTTGGTTTTGCAGATTTATATTCACAGTATCCTGGTTTACAGCTGGAATGATATTCGGAAAGCTCTGTATCCGTGTATCTCTTTCAGTTGTGTTTTGTATTATTTTCCGCTGCATTGTAATTTGTAAATCTCTGACATTTTTCAAATGTAATATATTTGTTCATACTCTATATATTCTTGTACTTTGATGTAAATTGTTGTAATAAACAATGAAATGTTCTTCTGTCTGTGTTCTGATTTGTCATGTTCTCAACTCAATCTGTTCTTTACTTAACGGGGAAGTTCAGGTCATGTCATTGATTCTATTTAAAATAGCTAATTTAGTTAATTAGTTATATATGGTTTATTATGGATGTTAATTATATGTGTGATGTTGGTTGAATGGTTGTGTAGTTAGAAACATTAATACATTGATAAGCGTTAATAACCGTAATGCTTGCACGTAGATTATGATGTTGATTGATGTGAATTGATAAGAATGTTCATACATTGTGGTTTCTTTATGTTTGAATGTGATAACACACCTATGACACTATAGTTATGGCATTATGGAGGTGATTAGTTTAGTCTCCGATTAGTATAAGTATGATTTATATTATTTTAATATTAAAACAATGAACAAAAAATGGAGTTTTGAATTTGATATCCGAAACAGTTTGGAAATGTAATTAAAATATATACAAACAACTTTTATAAAGGTGGAAATGTAATTGAAAACTATTTTGACTATATATGGTATGTACAAGTTTGAAATCGATTTTGAATAATGATTTTCGAAATTGAAGTTGAGTTATGTGTGTAAACGATGATTTAAATTCAAACCGATTGTTCCTTTAGTCTTATATATTATTTAATTTAATGTCTGCAAAATTTGAAGTTCATTAGAATAATTTTTGAAAAATAATATTATTTTATTAATATAATAATATTCAATTTTGAATTTAAAATTAATTTGAAGCCAAATTTTGAAAATATTTTTTTTAAATGAGTTTATATATTTTTATAAGGATTTATAATCATATTTAAGTAAATAAGACGATTTTTTATTATAAGTCGTAATATGGTCTGAATAGGACGTGTTGCGTTGTGGTAGTTCGTGAATTCCGACCACAAACTTTAAACGGTTATAACTAATGCGATTTTAATCGGATTGACGTGAAACAAAAACGTTTGTTTTCTTAAAACAATTGTTTTCAATGTGAAAAAATAATTTTGAAACTTCAATGTATAGATTTTAAGTTATGTTTAAATCTATTTTGAACAAAGGCTACTATAAACGAAATTTGTAGACCATAACGGTAAATGGTTGTTTTAAAATTATTAAAAAGATGAGAAGATTTTTTGAAATCATAATAAACTATTTAAAAGTAATTCAAACAGGAAAATTTTATTTTTGGATAATATAGAGGTTATTTTGATTAAACTAGCTAATATAAGCTATTTTGTGATGCTTTTGTATCATTTTTCAAATGCTTTAGGAATGTTTTTCTGAAAATAGTATATTCTAAAGTTTTAAACTTATGAATCATTATCCGAAACTTAATTGATCATTTTTTAAATTATTAATGAAATATTTTTATTATTTAAAACATATTGGTTTGAAGTAAAATCTAAATTATTTTAAATTAAAAAGGGTTTTCCAATTGTTTGAAAAGGTTGAAAGTGATCTTCGAATGTCGTTATGAAGTGCATAGGTAAACTTGTACAATTTGGGAATTTAAAATGTGGAGTTTTCGTTATTCCTTTAATAGTAATCAGTCGATTGTGGAAATTGATATCAAACATAAGCTGTTGTAACTTCTATCCAATTTTATATATGAAATGATTTAAGGTTTAATCCTTTGGATTAAAGATTTTCCAAAATTAATAAATCGGGTTTGGATAATAAATAATCTTCAGATATTTGATATGGAATTCCGTTATTAGACGTATACTATTTGAGGAATTTGAAAGATATTTGTATCGTTATTCCACTTATAGTATTCGCTGATTATGAGAACTGGTATCGAATATAAGCTGATATAATTTCTATTTAAATCTTATATTCAATATCAATCGGTTTTAGTTTTTATTTAACCTATGGATTAAAAGTTATGTTAAATTTTTGGAATTTATGAATAAATCATTAATTAAGATTTAAATGAAATTTTGAGATTTAAGGGAATTTAGGGATTAGAAGTTTTAAAGGAATGAATCTTTGGTTTTGAATTTAATAGAAATGGTTTCCTTTTATGATAAGAAGGTTAAAAGAAGATTTTGAATTAACCAAAAAAGGAGACTTAAATAGGAGCTGATGTAATCCATAATTTTTTTAAATTTCGCTAATTATTTGGAAAGATCAGGATCAAAGTTTGTACTAGAAAACCATTCTAATTAATTATAGGACGTTATGGAGCAATTGAAAACGATGGTTGAAGACCGGAAATCTTCACATCGAATGAACTGCTTGTTAATGCCTTGGGTAGCTCCCAATATAAGGTTATATATAGAAGTGGTCTTGACATATTTGGAGTGTTTCCAGATTTGCAAGGACCTCTCTACTTTATTGGACGAGGAGTAAGGTGTCTTCGATTTCGTTCAGACCCAGAGCGGACTTATATGGACGTGTGTCTGACAGTGTATTTTGTAATGTATCAATTGCTTTTTGCTAAACATATTTCTGATTGGTGATAGAGAATTTATTCTCTTAGCTTAACACCTTCCTTTGAGGCGCACGAGCTCAAAGGTTATTTGGTTAGTAACTATCAATTGTATGTTATAAAATGATAGTTTGGCAAACTAAATGATGAGCTATTGATGATCAAAGCATGGGTTAGTGACGCGTATCTTTGTATAACATGACTTCGGTAAGCCTCACACCCTTGAAAATGGCTAAAACAGGAACAATGCAGTGAGGATATAGGTTGTCGTCTCCTTCTAGATAAAAACAATACCATAGTATAGAGCCCATATATTACTTGTGTGACAACTTCTACTTATGTGGCTGTTGTTGACGTGGGATCCTAGTTAAGGTTGGTGTAACAACCCAAATATTTAACAAAAAATAATTAATTAATGGATTAATTAATTGAGAATAAAATGATAAAATAAATAATAATTGGAAAAATATTGAGAATCAAGTAAAACGGACTTTACTGTTGCGTCCATTATGAAATCCTGATTCAGATGGACTTTTAATTTGCATCGGACAAGGAATGAATAAGTTATGATCAAAAAAGGTTTTAACAACATTAAATAATTTAATTTATAAACATAAAATAAAACAATGGTAAATGGGCGACCCAACCCTTAGCTGGGTCGACCTATGTCTAAGGTGGGTCGGCACTAGTGTCGACCCATGTCTAAGATGGGGTGTTACATTTGGTATCAGAGCCTAAGGTTACCAAGATCACTAAAGTTTTGTTTTAAAAGAAAGAAGTTTCAAAAGAAAACGCATTTTTTAGAAACCAAAAGTTAATTTTGAAAATAAAATATCCCATATAGTCAACTTCAACCTTCCTTTGACTCTTTCTAATTCTTTATCTTTTCACTTGAGTATAAGGAATTTTATCTAAGCTTTCCATTATAGGTAGAAATTTGGTTAATGGACAAATCTGTTTAGTTCAGTGGTTGGGGAAGGTTGAGGTTAGAAAGGGACTTGTATTTGAGAGACATTAAAAAGGGTTAATCATGGATGAAGCTACCTTATTAGTTTAGTGATAAAAAGGATAATTTGAAAAGTAAGAATAATGTAGATTGATTGGTTAAGAAAAAGGAATGTATTTCCATAGTAGGGTTTGAAATTAACATAGAAAATGTCATTGCAAGAATGAATGGATTAGTGCTAAATAGGGATTTTTACTGCATTGTGCACTGTCCTCCAACTTAAAGATAATTAAAAAAAGAAATATCTTGCAATTATAGATTTCTATAAGGTAGATTTTCTTATACTATCAAAATAGATTTTTATAACATTCTTGGCAACCAATTAATTAGGGAACTTCCAAAAAGGTGAAATTAAGGATGACAAATAAAAGGACAACATGAGTATACTAATGACTAAAGGATTATAAAGCAGTAATAAATTGGACATTAAGAGAGAAATGGTAAAAGGCAAGGATTGGTGGAAGAAAGAATCTTATCTATCTTTAGTTCTTTCTAGTTTTCCTATTTTGTTTAGGAATATTTTGTCCTTTTTTCCTTTGATGTATTGGCTGCGTGGGGCCATAGCCAAGTTGAATCTTGTAAAGCATTTGTAATGTAGGCTTAATGGAGCAGTCCTTTACAAATAGGGTAAATCCCTAAGGGTGTGATGATGGCACTAGTGACTATTTTGCACTTAGGCCTAATGGTAGTTTCTGTACCCCGTAGGGATCGGCTGATTATCTATTTATATGTGGTAAGTCAGGGTTGAAACTAAAATCTTGATGTTTGGGGAATTTCCGAGTATGGGTTAGGTTGCCATGATTAGGCCTCATATAACATATTGATTTACAAAGAGTGGGTAAGTTACAAGCCTAAAATGTGGCGTAGGCTTTAATATGACATGCGGACTTATAGGGTGAAACTACGGGCCTAATAACTGTTTCTAAGGGCTATTTTGATATTAAAAAAATAGTCGGGCTAGGAGTAATTTCTTTGACTTCTTGCGACCCGAAGGTTCAGTCATGTTGATATCCCTAATTTTCTCAGTGCATCTCTAGCAAGTATCGGTTCAGTTCTCTTTGCGCTTTATATATATTCAGAATAGTAAGTAATTGAAATATTATCACTATGAGAGAAAGGGAGATTGGTTTTCGGAGGAGTATTTGTGGCAATTCTAAATTTGTAGCATTTTCTGGATAAAGCACGTGGTGTAAGTGAGAATTAAGTTTCATGGTTTTGACTGGAACCTTTCCTAGTTATGGGGATATACCATCAATGGATGGGTCAGAATCTTAGGCAAGCTATCAGTATAATAAGTTGCCTCAGATACTGGAAGGAAAACGGGTTTTCTTAGGGGTACTTGAACTCAAGTGTCGACCTATGAAGGATTAGTTGGATTGGAATATTTTACTCCCTAAGCCCTATCTTTTGAAAAGAATAATATAACCCTTATGTTGGAACTTTCCGCATGTATTTTAGGAAAGTAGTTGGACTTTAGTTGTAATGGAAAGGTTTTCGAAGGAAGCTAAGTAAAAGGAATTTTAAAATAATTGTGTTCCTAGACAAGAGTGTAATAAGGAGGTATTTTATGGAAACTTGTAGAATCACTTTGAGTTGAAACCCCATATGTATAAAGTTTTAAAGGACAGGAATTTTGAAAGACTAGTGTGTTATGGTATTTTTGTAGTTTTATAAAAGCAACTACATGTATATATTCCAAAAAGAAAATTTTGTAACTGAAATTTTGCCTCTTAATTTTTTTTCAAATACGGTTTTGAAAAATCATATATATGAAAAGTGGGGCAATAAGTAAGTCTTTATGTGGTTGATCAATATAAGTGGAATGAACCAAGGAACCCAAAATGGGTAAAATAAAGACTAGAAATTGGAGGACGAAAATAAGGAAAAGTGCAATATTACTGGTAAGATTAAGGTAAGATTTTGGATTGGTTCACTTGAGAGTTTCTCCTCGTAACTAAACTAAGTGAGATGAGAGGACTACACTGGGGGGTCCAAGTTTCTTTCCCGTATTCTTTGGCAAGTATTTCCTCTTTGATATATTATCCGTCGCTTCTTCCTTTGATTAGGGACTTCCTCCTATTATATCCTTGGGAAGTGTAGATCTTAGAATTTGAGCTTATAGATGATAGGATATGATTGAAATATGTGTTTAAGACATGTTATGTTTGATGGTTGCAAGTAGATGCAAGTGTTTGCTAGTGGATGTTGTGGATGCATACATACACATATTAGGCACTAGATCGGCTCAAACACCTACACATTGCATATGGATGTGTGCGCATGTAAATTTTTTATAGACGGAAAAAATGGTTGAATCATCACTTGGATGTTGCATTTTGCTGAATGGTTATTGAATACATATACAATTTTATATGTATCATTAGGATTCTTTTGCATACATATTGGAAGCATGACGCATACACGAATTGCATTAAGGAGGTTGACTGAATCAGTAGACCGCCTGATTTTCGCACTAGCGTAGAGACATATACATGACATCTTTGCATATGTTGTAAGGACAATGGCAGTGGGTGATGATTGAGTAGATGGGTGTTAGCATTCATAACATTTTCTAACCTTGGAGATTTCAGGAATGAAATCTTTTAAGGAGGAGAGAATGTAACAACCCAATTTTTAACAAACAGTAATTAATTAATGGATTAATTAATTGAGGAATAAAATGATAAAATAAATATTAGTCGTAAAAATATTGAGAATTGAGTAAAATGGACTTTACCTGGTACGTTCGTTACGAAATTCTGATTCAGATAGACTTTTAATTTGTGTAAAACGAACAACGAATGAACACGTTATGATCAAAAGAAGTTTGGACTATATTATATAATTTAATTTATAAGTAGAAAATAAAACAATGGTAAATGGGCACCCAACCCTTAGCTGAATCGACACATGGGTCGGCCCATGTCTAAGGTGGGTCGAAACTAGTGTCAACCCATGTCTAAGGCGGGTTGTTACAGTTGGTAACGACTGGGAGATGGCATACGTAGGCGCAATCTAATTCATCCAGTTAAGGGATGGACCGACCTTGAATTAGCAGAGAGCCCGTTTGTCCTTGGGTAATCCTTCTAGAGGTGTACCCATCGGTAAGGAAGTTCCTTAGCCTGGTCATTTGTTGGAAATCCACTCTCCAGTACGAGCCCTGTACGATTTCAGTTGTATACGATACATCACCATAGTATATGGTACCTATATTGGCTAGGATTGATACATTTACTTGCTAAATGGTTTTTCGCACTATGCACTAATAATAATATTGGAGGACTTTTAAATATCAAGCATTTTTTGTTATCATAAGGAGAAAACTTTCCCAAGTCAGCGTTTGCATTGTTTGTGTGCCGCGAGACCTAATGGTAGCATCATTTTCCAAAAAGCATTGCGAATTTCATGCACTGGTATTCAAAAGGGGAAAAACCCGTTCCGTGTTATACAGCATGGTCTTATGGTTTACGTCACTTTAAAATAAACCTAAAACAACTATTTTAGGTCTCACACCAGTACTATGACTGACCTAGACTGTAACAACCCGGAAAATCAGAACCAATTTAAATTTTCTGTTTTGGAAAATTTAATGAATTTTGAATATTTAATATGAATTATTTTAAATAATAATGACGAAAAATTTATTTTCGACGAAGTTAAAACGAATAATTTAATTTTAATTATAAAAGGAATTAGAAATGGCGCGGTAGTTTGAAAAATCGATTTCAAATTTCAAATGAATGTACAAGATTCAAAATATACCGGATTTTAGCGAAACCAAAAATATTAGAATCTAATTGAGAATATATTTCCAACGAATCCGAAAAATCAAAATTTCATAGTGGGAATCAAAAGTTACGCCTAGTTGAAAATTCAGAATAGTTGTTATGGAATTCTGGCCCTTAAAAATGGAAATTTTACAAACGACCTTCGTTTTCGACGAAACCACTTTTGTTGGATCCGGGATGTCAAGTTATTGCTAGATTCCGAAATTCATAATTTTCTGAATCAATATGTGAGCGTGGCAAGTTGAACACGTTTGATCAGTTTTAGTTGATTTTAATCGACTGGAAAATGGCCATTTTTCGAACGGTCTCAGAATTCGACGAAATTGGTTATGTTAGGACAGTATCGTCAATACGAAGCTAGAAAATATTTCTCGGGAATTTTTAGAGTCCGTATGTGGCCTCGGTAAAGTGAAATGTGCGTTCAAATTCAATATATAGATTTATATTTTGATTTTGACGAAAACTGATCGAAACAGCCGAACTGTCTCACGATACATATCCCATTGTGTTCGAAATGGGGGGATTTAGTTATGGACGACGGTCGTTGGGTTCGATTTGGTGTTAAAATGGAAAAGTAATCTTTTGGACTTAAATTAAATTAAATAAAAAAAATTATATAATACCCCCTTGTTCTCCTTCCTATAAGTCAACCCCCCTTTTTCTTTTCATCGTGTAAATCCCGATTGGAAAAGAAAAAGAAAAGAAAAAACAACAACGAAGACCTCCTCGCTCCAGCCCCCGCCTCGCCTGCGATCGCGAACCCCCATCTCCCCACCTCCGATGGTGCCTCCACCCTCGCATCTCCCCCACCCTTGACCGTCGCCCACTCTCTCTCCCCTTTCTCCACTGTTAACTTCCAAACCCCACACGCCTGAGAACCGTCGCCACCCTCCCCTTAGGCACCGCCGACCGTTGGCACTCCCTGCCGCCGCTGAACACCCCACGCCACCCCCCCTCAGCCCACTTCAGCCTGTAAGTTTATTTATTTATTTATGTTTATTTAATGAAATTAATATAAAAACGAAAAGTTTAGATTTATAAATACAAAAAGGTTTGATTTTTGATTAGAGAAAATAGGATTTCTTTGATCTATGAAGTATATGATTTTTAATCTATGATAGATCAGATTTTTAACATAGAAAAGGCGAGATTTTCTAATATATAAAAGATTATATTTTTGTCATATAAAAGATTATATTTTTATCATATAAAAAGATAAGATTTTGATATAGGAGAAGGTTAGATTTTTAACATTATCAAGAATAAAAATTGGATTTTTATTTATATGAACACCATATAAAAATGTGATCTTTGTAACGTAAACACCGAAATAAAAACGTGATTTTTATCTATATAGTAGCAGTATAAGAATGTGATTTTTATTTGAATGGCTTCGTAATAAAAATAAATTTTTTATTATGAAGTTAAATTTATAAAAATAGAATTTTTATATATGAAGTAGCGAGTTAAAAAAAATGATTT
The DNA here is from genome assembly GCA_030737875.1 of Allium sativum. Lineage (NCBI taxonomy): Eukaryota > Viridiplantae > Streptophyta > Magnoliopsida > Asparagales > Amaryllidaceae > Allium > Allium sativum. The sequence continues at coordinate 747,142,444 of CM060920.1, read as the reverse complement.
TTGGCTTATGAATGTTATTAATAAAAAAATCAATCATGTAGGATATCGTGTTCGCTTAAGGCTGTAGTCGACGAGGTGTTCATCTTCTTTGCTTTGAAAGAATGGCGGAGTGGAACCCAAAGGTGAGAACTTCTCACCAAAATTGCTTTTATACAGTTATTTATTTTATAACTGCATATATGAACTGTTTCCCCTTCCTCCACAGACCATGGACGACTTGTTTGTTTGGTTGTGTTTTGATTGATTTGTTTGTGTGAATTTGGCAAGTGATATGGAATGGAAAATATATTCATTTGTTTAAATAAATCTTCATTTGCGAATCAGACGATTTGTTTATGTACACCCAATTTACTGATATGGATTGGGACGATAAATTTTACACATCGCCCAACTGCACAAATAAAAATCTGTGTTTGCTGATTTGAAACCCCACACGGGTAGTGGGATGATATTTGGCGTACATTAATCCCAATTATTAAGTTGTATGTCGATCGATTGGTTGACAGACTGTGTAAGCAATATTTAAGGCTTATGCAGTTGTGTGGTGCACTCTGGATGTAGGTTGATTATTTATCGTTGCTATTATATACATGTATTGTATGGAATCCATATAATTAACATTATATGGTAATTGATTGGGCCTCATTCCAATTTGGAAAATAAAGAATATTATAAAATGAAAATTCATGTGTTGAATAAAAGAATATTCATGTGTTGAATAAAAGAAAATTCATGTGTTGAATAAAAGAATACTCATGTGTTAAATAAAAGAATATTCATGTATTGAATAAAGAAAATTCATGTGTTGAATAAAAGAAAATTCATGTGTTGAATAAAATATATATTCATGTGTTGAATAAAACAAAATTCATGTGTTGAATGAAATATTTATACAATAAAGTTCACATTTTTATTGTAAGTAAGAATTAATGAATATTCATGTGTTGAATAAAATATATATTCATGTGTTGAAGAAAATATTCATTTGTTGAATAAAATAACGAAGTTATTGAAATATATAAAACCGTGTTGATTAGATATGCTCCATTTGAACATGAACGATATTTATATCGATTATATTCGTTTTTATAATGAATATAGAAAAGGAAGTGATTTCAAAATATAACATTTTGAAAATATTATCATTTATATATTAATGATATGGAATATTCAATTTTGATCTGAAATTGAATATGAAGTTGAAATCATTTTGAAAACGAATTTAAAACGATTTATAAAATACGATTTGAAAGGAAATCGACGAAATATATATAATGGCCTGAATAGAACGCGCTGCGGCATTTCGCGAATTTTGACCATTGACTTCGAATGGACATTACGGGAGATCCGACCGTCAGATTCTCCTAAAACCGGAATCGTTGGGTTCGTGTCAAAAAGAGATTTCTAACAAATATTAGAGATTTGAAATCTAACATTTGGATTTGGAATTATCCAAATCAAATTTGGAAAAGGTCGTTGTAAGTATAGTTCGATAGCCGTTGATGGAAATCGACTATACAGGCCTTGATAAAATTATTAAAAATATCAATAATTAGTGTAAAATCATAAGAAATGATTTGGGAAGAATTGGGATGAAAAATTCCAAATTTGAAAAGATAAAAATAGATTTTAATCGAAATGAATTAGTTTTGAACTAGAATTATAATCCATTTATTTTTGAAATAAATAAATTGGATTTGAAAGGGTTTTATAAATAACCAGAATTTTCAATATATAAAGTGGAAATGGATTTGAATCGAAATTGTATTTGGAATATTTCGATGTTGGATTTCGTGATTATACAGATATTGTTATAGAAATTTGAAAGATATATTTATATCGTTATTTCCAATATGATATTTGTTGGTCGTAGAATTTGATATTGAATATAAGCCGATATATTTTCTATTCAGAGCCTTATATTTAATATCAAATGGGATTTGGGTTTGTCGTGAATGGTGTCTTCACTAACACTGTTCTTAAACCCAGTTGAGAAAAAGATTAAATCTTTTTTTTTAGATTTAATGAAGTATACCAATTAAATGGTGTTTAATTGGAATTGAATTTGAATTGATTTTTGGGTTTATCATGAACGGTGTTTTAAACAACACTTGTTCTTTAACCCGATAATTAATGGAATGTGAATTGGGTTTATCGTGAACTATGTTCTAACGACATTCGTTCTTTAACCCGATTTACAATGAAATGTGATTTGGAATTTATAAATCTTTTATTAAGATTTAAAGGAGATTTTCCAAAGTAAAGTTTTCCAATTTAATAAAATAAATTGGAATGGAATGGAATTCGATTTGGTAATAATTGAAGTGAATTTCTGTGGAGGAAGACAACTAATATATCTGGAATTTAAAAGGCTTTGCCGTTATTCCATTTATATTATTAGTCAGATATGGAAGTTTATATCGATTTGTTTTCCATGAAGATTCCATTGTAAATGGAATATGATTTTGGGTTGTCGTGAACGGTATCTTTAATAATACTGTTCTTAGATCCAACAGAGTTAAGAAAATCTGAAGCTAACTGATGATTAGTTAAGTTGAATGGTTTCCTGGGTATTGATCTGATGTTGGTTACGACCTTCGGGGTTATTACTTAGGGAATTGTTCACTTGCTAATTTACGGTTAAAGGCTGATGGAATGGAATTTGATTTTAGGTTTATAGTGAACCGCGTTTTAAATGACAATGGTTCTTTAACCCAGTTAAAGACAGGATATGATTTCCCAAGTTAAATAATCATTGATAGTGATTTTTGAGAAGATTAAAACCAAGTGGAATTTTAATGAATCTTTAATTAGATTGAAATGATCGAGAATGGAGTATCACCAGTTTTGCTCCAGGCGATAGTTAAATCTTTAATTAGATTTGAACGTGAAATGGTAATTGAATTTACCGATAACACCATGGTGTTAGATATGAAGTATGACCAGTTTTACTTCATGGAATGAATAGGTCGGGTTGGGAAATTTAACAAGTGATTACTTCGTTAAGGTTCGCTAATCCCAGCTAGTTTGGATAAACCATAATTTGGTTTGAATTGATATTCAAAAGAAGATTAAAGAATAAATTTAAAGAATTTATCTTTGATAAAATTAATGGGAACCTTTCCCAAAATATAAGAATATTTGAATAAAAGAATATTCAAAATTGGAATGAGGCGTATGTTGTGTTCGTGTAACACTTCTTTATTATATACGCGAGTTATTCGGAAAGACCGGGTTTATCCCATTCTGAATAACTGATTCGACAATGTGTCGAGGATGAAGACGGTGGTCGAAGACCAGAGGTCTTCACATCGTTTGGATAATTACTGATGATTCTGATTGGGCTGTACACCCAAGAGGAGGGAATCAATTGGTGATCGTCCAGAAGTACTTGGAGATCGATGGATATGCGAGGTACAAGGTGCCTCCGGTTTCGTTCAGACCCAGAACGAACGAGTAAATGGACTGTTTGTCTGACATTTGATATCATTCTGTGTGATTGATGGATATCGGTTGCATGGAGTGGTTTGCCTGTATGGCATGCTAAGATGCAAATGATCAAGGTTTTTTGAAAAGCAAAGTCTTGTGGTTGATGATCAAAGCACCGCCTATGTGGCATAACTTTGTGTAGCGCTAATTCGCGAGCCTCACACCCCGGTTGTGAACCAGAAATGGGAGAGGACTTCAGGGAGGGCATGCGTTTCTTCTAGCTAGGGTGGTGTCAGTGACCTACCATCCCTGACATTTATATTATTTTCACCTGTGTGGTTGTTGGATTGCGAGGCTCCTTAGATATATCGGTGACTATGTGGAGCCGATGGAGTCATTTGGCTCATTGACGCCCCAAAGGGCGGGGAAACGCAGTGTTCAGGCATTTTAATCCACATCGGTGGACCGGCCCTGACGATCCAAGGGACGATGCGTTCTATTCCTGAGACACGGGCTAGAGCGTCTCGAATTCGGTAAGGACTATCTTTTGCCTTGGTTCATGATGGAAATCCAACTTCCAAATACGTGACTTTGCGGTTTTGATTATAGAACCTAGTATTGGCGACATGATATATAGTACCCATGCCGTCTAGGATTGACACATTTATATTTGAAGTTGTTTTATACACTATGCACTTATAATATTATCAAATGATTTGTTTTTAACGTACCAAGCATGTTTGGCTATTATAAGGGAAAACCCTATCCTCCGGTTTGTGTTGCATTGTGTGATGGGACCTAGGTCTTATAATAGCTCCATTTTTCCAAAAAGCATTGCGTTGTTTTGTTATACACACTGGTATTCTTCACTACAACAAAAACACCATATTACAACTTTAATTTTACAACGGTGGTAAAAGCACCGTTGTAATAAATGTTTTTTACAACTTTTTTCCAGAAAAGTTGTAATAAACTTATTTTTAACAACTATGCTATTTTGACAGTTGTAATAAAAGCCTATCACAACTTTTATTTTTTGACTATTGTAATATATGACTATATTTTAATATAATTAACAACTAATAATCAATATTTAATACATTTATATTGATTATTTATAATTAATATATAATATTTACTATTAATAATCAATTAGGAAGTAATAATTAATAATCAATCCGTAATATTTAATACTTAGCAATTAAGAAGAATAATTAAAAAATATAGTTAATATTACATAATTGCTATTAAATAGTTAATAATTAAAATATAATAATTGATGCTAATCATGAATAATCAATGATTGCTATTAATAATTAAGAAGTAGAGATTAATAAGTAAGAAGTAGAGATTAATAACTAAGATTATATTTAATAATTAATTTTTAATAACAAACGATTAATAAAAAATCTTGAATAATTAAAAAGTAATACTTATTATTAATATTTAAAATTTAATAGTTATGGGTAATAATTATATTTAACATCTAATATTTCAAAAAAAGTTTAAATTTTCTAGAAAAAACTTATAAAATATTGAAATTTTCACAAATTAATTAAAAAACCCAATGAATTAGTACTTTTTGGCATGAACTTTTTGGCTCTAAACTTATAAAATATTTACAACGGTCAAGAAATAATAGTTGTAATATATGCCACGAACTTTTTGGCTCCATTAGTCCAAATTTTTGGCTCTATTCCGCCTTTTTTTTTGGCTCCACTCCTCGATGTTTTTGGCTCCAACCCTAATTTTGAGCGTAAATTTCTTCTTATTCAGTTCACTGAAAATTACCAAGGCTCTAGAAAAATTTCCATCTCAATTGGCTTCTTCTCCTAAAATAACATGGTAGAGGAGACTTAAGCAAAAAGAACGTCTGGATCTAGAGCTTCTCGTCATGTGTTGCTTCTGAAATTAACGCCGCGAAGTCAACAATCATTCGAACTGCTTATTGCTCGATTTGAGTGATCGATGTTCATGCTTCGTTCCAGATTAGAAATCCGCCGAGAGAATCGATGTCCATGCTATCCGCGTCGACACCAAAACCTTGAACCACCAGCCACTTCGTTGCTAATTGTCGATGCTCCGTTTGACCGCGTTAGTACTAATCTCCTGCCCTGATTTGGTTTTACCTAAAATTTGTGAGTAGCTACTTTTACAATTTTCCTTCAACTTCCAGCTAGTTTTTATATGATCTTTTTCACCCTTTCGATTTGTGCTATCATGAACAATACCATCATTAACCGGAGTTAATAAACAAATACGAAGATACTTCAACAACCATTATTCTTCGATTTTACTGTGACTGTTGACTTAAATTATTATAAACTTCCTACATTAAAAATCTAGATTTTGGAGTCGTGTATATATAACTTAATTCTTGACGCACTGTGCTTCTGATTCGTTGAATCTAAATTTTGTACTGTGCTTCCGATTCATTGAATCTGTTGCTCGGTGTTAATTTTGAAACTTGCTTGAATTCCGAAATCGGTGTAAATTGGAGTTTGATGATGAGGCTGAAAAGGTTGGGGGTGTTTTGAGCATGAAGGATTTTTTGATGATTATTCGCTTGTGTTGGGTTATGGAAGGGATTGGAGAGTCAAGATTGAGACTACAGATTTCATTGTGCCTGAATTTTCTCATTTGGTGTTATCGGTATGTTTGATCAAGTCTCACTCGTTTGATTCTGAATATTATATGTTTGATTGAATTTTACATCAGTATTGATAGTATTTTTGTAGGAGTAGCGTTAACAATACCCAGATATCTGCAGGATTCAAGCATTATTATTATTTACTTCACAGGTTATGGTGGCGGGTGGTGAGATTGCTTAGGTTACTTCATATAGTTTAATTCAAGAACACCTGCAGCATTGTGAGAAAATCTCAAATTCATTGGAAGTCAACTCAAGAATGAAGACCATTGCAAGACCAGCAGCATTGCAAGCAAGTCTCAATTCCATTATGTCTGTATTACTTCTAGTGATGTGTATTTATGAAAGATGACTTCAAGCCATTTGAATTTTGGAGTCTTGGATAATGGATTTTGTTGTTGATGCTTTATGTACTTGAGATACTTGTATGATTTATAAATAAACGATGAGAATTTGAAAATTCTAATATATTGTTTTGGTTCATGTTTTAATTTTGTTTGATATCTTCAGTTTGTAGATAATATGTTTTGAAATGAATTCTTTTATTAATAATATATATAATTTGATCATATATTACAACTTTAAATAATACTTTTAATAAAGTATACTACAACAGTTACAAAATGTTGTAACAAAGTTTATTACAATGGTGGAAAACAATTGTAAAATATACATTTCACAACGGTATCGCAACGGTGCAAAAAAGTTGTAAAAGATTTTAGTCTATTACAACTTCTTAATAGACGGCGGTGGCTCCACCGTTGTAAAAAGTCTTTTACAACTTTTTTCCACCATTGTAATATGGTCTTTTGTGTTGTAGTGCTTGGGAGGAAATATGTTCCGTGTTATACGGCGTGGTCCCTTGATATATCTGATTTAAAGTAAGCTTTAAATAAATGTTTTAGTTCTCACACCATTCATATGACTGACCTGGAGTTTATTGTTTTAACCTAAACTCTTGGTGCCCCTATTTTCCACACGGGCAGCTAGTAGTTTTGGTTTTTCAGATTTATATTCACAAGAACCTGATTTACAGCTGGAATTATATCTGGAAAGCTCTGTATTTGTATATCTCTTTCAGTTGTGTATTGTATTATTTTTCCGCTGCAGTAATGTATATAAAACTCTGGTATTTTTTCTGATGTATAATATTTATTCATACTCTGTGTATTCTTGTACTTTGATGTAAATTGTTGTAATAAGCAATGAAATGTTCTTCTGTTTGTGTCCCGATGTGGCTTGTTCTCAAAGCAATCCGGGCTTTCCTTCGCGGGGAAGTTCGGGTTGTAACATAAGCCCAAAACCCCCCTTTCCTTAAGCCGTCGCGCTCCCCAACGGCGCCGCCACCACCTGCACGGCCACCCCCGACCCCAGACCTTCGGCGCCGCTTCCAACTTCCCCCCGAGCCCCTCCAATAACCAAAACGATATAAGGCGTGTTTTATTTTATTTAGTTTGGTTAATTTAAAAATATGGCTTTTATGAATTAAAATATATATCGTTTTACAGAAAAATAAAGGTTTAATTTTTAAAAGTAAAAAGGTTTAATTTTTAAATAATAAATAGATATGATTTTTAAAAATAAAAAGATATGATTTTTAACTAGTGAGTGATATGAAAATATTTTTAGAAGTATAAAAATATGATTTTATATATATATAAAGCAATGATAAAAATATGATTTTTATTCGTATGAAGTAGTGATAAAAATACGATTTTTATTCGTATGGAGTAGCGATAAAAATATTATCTTTATAATGTAAACATCGTGTTAAAGATGTGATTTTTACACATATAGTTTTGAAGTAAAAATATAATTTTTAGAATTGAAATAAAATTGTGATTTTTACTATGAACAGCAGGAAGAAGATTGCGTTGGAATTTTGAACAGAATCCAAACCATCGTCTGTTAAAGAATGGTGGAGTGGATCCCAAAGGTGAGAACTTCTCACTTTAACTTTGTTTCCTAGTTAAAATATATACAAGGATGCAGACGGTGCTTAGTTGCACCAGACACCCGTCGTCCACAAACCATAGACGACTTGTTTCATCATGATGTGTTGTGAAAATTGATTGTGATGTGGAATGATAAAATATATTCATGTGCTGAATGGAGAAATATTCATGTATTGAATAAAATATTTAAATAATAAAAATATCATTTTTATTGTATAAATGAATGAAATAAAATATTTACTGAAATGAAAATAAATATTCATTTACAAATCAGATGATTTGTATTTGTACACACATTGGACTGATATGGATTGGGACGATATATTTTACACATTGCCCAACTGCACAAATAAATCTGTGTTTGTTGTTTGAAAACCCCACATAGGTATTGGGATGATATTGGACATACACTAATCCCAATATTTAGTTGTATGTTAATTGATGGGTTGACAGGCTGTTGTAAGCGTTAATTATTTATATTTAACGCTTATGCAGTTGTGAAATGCACTTTGGATGATGGACTATTGTTTACCTTTGTTATGATATACATGCGTTGTATGGAATCCATATAATTAACATTATATGGTAATTGATTGGGTCTCATTCGAATTTGGAAAATAAAAAAATATTTTAAAATAATATTTAGGAAGGGATTAATAAATATTCATGTGTTGAATAAAATATTTAAACAATAAAAATATCATTTTTATTGAATGTATAAACCGTTAAAAATATTCATGTGTTGAATAAAATAAATATTCATGTGTTGAAAAGAATATTCATATGTTGAATAAAATATTTAAACAATAAAAATATCATTTTTTATTGGATGTATAAACCGTTAAAAATATTCATGTGTTGAGTAAAATAAATATTCATGTGTTGAAAAGAATATTCATGTGTTGAATAAAATATTTAAATAATAAAAATATCATTTTTATTGAATGTATAAACCATTAAAAATATTCATGTGTTGAATAAAATAAATATTCATGTGTTGAAAAGAATATTTAAACAATAAAAATATCATTTTTATTGAATTTATAATCCGTTAAAAATATTCATGTGCTGAATAAAATAAATATTCATGTGCTGAAAAGAATATTCATGTTTTGAAGAAAAGCCGTGTTGATTAGATATTCGCCATTTTGACGTGAACGATATTTATATCAATTTTATTCATTTTTATAATGAATATCAAAATGGAAGCGATTTCAAAATCAAATGTTTTGAAAACATTATCATTTATATATTAATGATATAGAATATTCAATTTTGATTTAAAATTGAATACGAAGTTGAAATTGTTTTGAAAATGAATTAGAACGATTTACAAAGTACGTTTTAAATGGAAATCGGCGAAATATATATAATATATTGTATGTATATATAACGTCCTGAATAGAACGCGCCGCACCGCGGCAGTTCGCGAATTTCGACCATTGACTTCAAATTGATGTTACGGGAGATCCGACCTTTGGATTCTCCTAAAACTGGAACCGTTGGGTTCATATCGAAAAGAGTTTTCCAACAAATATAAGAAATGTCAAATCTAACAGTTGGTTTTGGAATTATGTCCAAATAAAATTTGGAAAAGGTCGCCGTAAGTGCAGTTCGATGGCCGTTTATGGAAAAAGTCTGTACGGGCCTTGATAAAATTATTAAAAATATCAATAATTAGTGTAAAATCATAATAAATGATTTGGAAAGAATTGAGATGAAAAATTTCATATTTGAAAAGATAAAAATATATTTTTATCGAAATGAACTAGTTATTAACTAGTATAATAAACCAATAATTTTTTAAATAAATAAACTGGATTTGTGAAATGGTATTACAAATAACCAGAATTTCCACCATATGAATTGGAATGGATTTGAATCGAAATTATCTTCGAAATATTTCAAGATTGGATGCCGTGATTATACGAATATTATGGAGGAATTTGGAAGATATATATATATCGTTATTCCAATACGATATTTGTTGATTTCAGAATTTGATATTGAATATAAGCCGATATATTTTCTATTCAGAGACTTGTATTTAATATCAAATGAGATTTTGGGTTTGTCGTGAACGGTGTCTTCACTAACACTATTCTTAAACCCAATGGAGTTAAGAAAATTAGAAACTAACAGGAGATTAGCTAAGTTGAATGGTTTCCTGGGTATTGATCTGATGTTGGTTTTGGCCTTCGGGGTTAATACTTAGTGAATTGTCCTCTTACTGACTTACGGTTAGAGACCGATGGAATATGATTTTGGGTTTATCGTGAACTGTGTTTTAAATGACATTGGTTCTTTAACCCAGTCAAAGACAGGAATTATTTTCCTAGAAGTTGAATAGTCATTAATATTGATTTTTGGGAAGATTAAAACTAAGTGGAGTTTTAATGAATCTTTAATTAGATTGAGACGAGAATTGATAATTTAAATTATTAAATTTGGGAAATGATCGAGAATGGAGTATCGCTAGTTTTGCTCCAAGCGATAGTTAAATCTTTAATTAGATTTGAACGAAAAATGGTAATTAAATTTACCGATAATGCCGTGGTGTTAGATATGGAGTATGATCAGTTTTGCTCCATGGGATGAATAGGTTGGGATTGGGAAATTAAACAAACGATTACTTTGGTAAGGTGCGCTAACCCTGACTAGTTTGGAAAACCTTAATTTGGTTTGAATTGATATCCAAAGGAAGATTAAAGAATAAATTTTAAAGAATTTATCTTTGATAAAATTAATGTGAACAAATCCCTAAAGATGTGAATATTTAAATAAAAGAATATTCAGAACTGGAATGAGGTGTATGTTGTGTTTATATAGCACTTGTTTATAATATACGCGAGTTATTCAGATAGGCTGGGTTTATACCCATTTTGAATAACTGATTCGACGATATATCGACGATGAAGATGGTGGTTGAAGACCGGAGGTCTTCACATCGTTTGGATGATTACTGATGTCTTGATTGGGCTGTACACCCAAGACGAGGTAATAAGTGGTGATTGTCCGGACGTACTTCGAGATCGACCGTATATGCGAGGACCTCTCTCCTATATTGGACATATGGGACGAAGAATAAGGTGCCTCCGGTTCCGTTCAGACCCAGAACGAACTTATAAATGGATTGTGTGTCTGACATTGGATTTTATTCTGTGCTGATTGATCTCTATTAAATATATATCTGTTTGGCGGCAGAGAATTTATTCTCTTGCTTAACGCCCTTCTCTAAGACGTACGAGCTCGGAGGTTATATATCGATAGACATCAGTCGCATGGCGTGAATTGTCTTTGTGGCATGCTGAGATGCAAATGATCGAGGCTTCTGTTGAAAAGTAGAGTCTTGTGGTTGATGATCAAAGCACAACCTCTATGGCATAGCTTTGTGTATAACGTTAATTCACAAGTCTCACACCTCGGTGTGAGTCAAAAACGGGATTGTGACTGCAGGGAGTGCACAACATTTCTTTCTAGCTATGGGTAGTGTCAGCGTTTTACAAGCCGTGACATTTATATTATTTTTACCTGTGTAGTTATTGGAATGCGAGGCGCCTCGGATATATCGGTCTCTACGGAGCCGATGGATAGGTCCTATAGGACTGGGAAATGTATGTTCAGGTATAACTAATCCACTATGTGTGGACCGGCCCTGAAGATCCAAGGATTCGCCAACGTCCGAATCCTGAGGCATTTGCTAGAGTGTCTCGAAGCGGCGAGGAGCCATCCTTGGCCTCGACTCATGATGGAAACCCAATTTCCAATACGTGACATTTCGGTCTTATTTGTAGAGCCTAGTAGGGCGACATAACAGCTTGGGATATTATGCCGTCTATGATTGATATATTTATATTTGAAGTTGTTTTCATACGCTTTACACTATAATAGTATCAAAATGAATTGTTTTAAACATACCAAGCATGTTTGGCTATTATAAGGTAAAACTCTATCCTCTGGCTTGTGTTTCATTGTGTGATGGGACCTAAGTCTTATAATAGCTTCATCTTTCCAAAAAGCATTGCGTCGTTTTGTTATATGCACTGGTATTCTTGGGAGGAAACCCATTCCGTGTTATACGGCGTGGTCCCTTGATATATCTGATTTTCAAGTAAAGATTTAATAATTGTTTTAGTTCTCACACCAGTCACGTGACTGACCTAAAGTTTATTGTTTTAATCTAAACTCTGGGTGCCTTTACTTTCCACGCGGGCAGCTAGTAGTTGAGTTTTGCAGATATTATATTCATAGGATCCTGATTTACAGCTGAAGAGATATTCGGAAAGCTTTGTATCCGTGTATTACTTTCAGTTGTGTTTTGTATTATTTTTCTGCTGCTATGTATTTAAATGTAATTTAAATCTCTGATATTTCTCTGATGTATAATATTTATTCATACTCTGAATATTCTTGTACTCTAATGTAAATTGTTGTAATAAGCAATGAAATGTTCTTCTATTTGTGTTCTGATTTGTCTTGTCCTGAAAGCAATCCGTTCTTTCTCTTCTCTTCGGAGACCAGCGAAGTTCGGGTTGTTACACATGGTATCAGAGCTTTGGTTTACAGAGCTCGAGAACAAGGCATATTAGAACCAAACAAAAGAATTCATCAGAGATTAGATTAGTAATATCCAATGAGAATGACTCGTTAGAGATAGGATCAGTAGTTTCCTTGAACGTGTGTGAAGAGTTGTAACGACCCAACTTTCAAACACATCGAAAGTCGTGTCATTAATGAGAAATAAGAATAGATAGAAGATATAACGTAGAGCATCAGAATCTCACAGCAGAAATTTTCCATAAAAGATAATACTTTAATATATTACAAACAGTACATGATACATCAGAACAACATATGTCTAGTGATACAACCCATTACCAGTATATCAGTAATTATACATAACATTTACTACTGACTTGCAACCTTATAATTATACAGTAGATAAGGTAGATAGTCCAACATACTGAAAATCTTCATTCAGGTTCATAAATTTCAACATCCTGATTCACTTGTCTATTTATAACAAGTGTTATGAATACCCAAGAGTTTAAGGGAAACAAAGAAAAATAAACTCCGGGTCAGTCAGGGGACTGGTATGAGTAAACAGTTTAAAGAAACATCTCATAAGACCACGCCGTGAATACGGAACGGGTTTTTACCTTATGAGATCAAAACTCTTTGTATACTTTAAAACCAGATATTATTATAGTGTCCACTTTGTTTTCGCAAATAATTTAGAATCTAGGAAAATGCTTGCATCTCACATTTTCCGATATAGTATACAATTACAAACCGCTTGGCACTTATGGAAATTGTATTCCAACTATGACAAGGTATGGGACCACCTCCCGATGATGTATCTTTAGAGGAAAATACACCTGGGTTCAGTAAGAACGTCTTGCAACCCAGCCCTCACATGACCGACCACTCATTTCTCTTGAGTGTATCGAGTCTATATCACCAATGGTTGTGTATGGCAACCATTCCCGAATGGGCAGAATCGATAGATTAAGAAACAATAGGAATTTCTCTAGATAGGTGATGCTACACCCTAATGGGAGCGACCCACATAGCCATGCTGCCTGCCCGATTTTTTGTCATTTCCTGGGTGTGAGGCTTGAGGCTAGACTTACGTCATCAACACTGGTTTATTACTTTGAGTGCCACATCGTCTAGACTTCCCGATCAATAATTGACTTCCTTAAAAATATATTATAGGTATACGGCGAGAGAAACGAATTCCTCTGCCACCATATAATTACGTTTGAAAAGATCAACGTACGTGACCAGTTAGAATTACTTTGTCAGACACTCGTCCATACAAGTTGTTCTGGGTTTGAACAAACCGAAGGTACTATTTAAAAATAGTCCTTGTATAACGCCGTCTTCAACTTTAAAATCTTGGCGTACGGCGTAAAATAAATTCAAAGTGAAATATTGATTTCAGTATCTTTGAAATGATCAATGAATATTTTAAATGTTATCTAACATGATCAAATATGAATAACAGAACTGGTTTGTAAAATAAAGGACTGTACTTGACCAGTTATTTGTATTTGGGAATTTACAGTCTAACAGACAATGTTCAACGTATGGTTTAACATATATCTTCTGGTATGAATAAGAAATCTAAATATTTTATTTTAATTTTAATTTAATTTAAATTTATAAAACTAAATTTTGAAATTCGACAAGTATTCGTTTCAACATTCGATTTCAAATTCTTGACATTATCCTGATTCACTTTCCTCTTGAAGTAAATTGAATAAAAATGTTATTTTTATTTAAATACTTATTTAATTTAAACATGTATTAAATTTAAAACTGATTTAAATTTGGAAACATTTCAAAAATCATAGTTTTTAACTTCAAAACAGCAAAGTAGCAGTTTTTCGAAGTACCAGGGTCAAACCTCGCGCTGCGCACACAAAAATCCGGCCAAACCCTTTGAATTCCTAAAGTACCACATTGAGTTGGTACTACCACATCTCCTTTTGGAAAATTACCCAAATTAAAGTACCAGATCCAAAAATTTACGGCCTGATCACCAAAAACCCTATGGTTACCATAGTTTGGCACTTCCCCTTCACACGCCATGGCTGTGCACGTGCACAGCCACGTGGGACCCCCTGAACCGCCAGCAACCGACGCCCCAGACCTCTCTCCATCCCTAGACCCCACCATGACTGTCAGCACCACCACCACCCGGCAAAACCCAAAACTGGCTGTGCTTCCTCACTTCCAGCAAAAACACCCTCACGGAAATCACCACCTCCCTCCTTCCATCGACCATCGGACTCGACCACCACTTGACCACCCCATCACCTGACCCAAACGCACTGAAGCCCCTGGACCGCACTTCGTCCGTCCCCCTTACGTCAAGGATTTCCGATGTAAACACTTGAACCCAATAACAGTATTTAAAACCCATTTTTGTTGATTTTACAAAATTTGTTCATTTAAAAATTAAAGCTAGATTTTTCCTTGCGTCTCCACGTTCTTCCCCTCCTTTCGGCCAAGCGCCACCACTCCTAACCCCATGGATCAATAGGATTTCATCCTTTTCCATTTTCTGACTAACACTCCTTTTCTCTCAAACCTCTTTCTTTAAAATCTTGAAATTTGTTTTAAAAATCATCATTAGTCCCTCTTGTTAAGATCAGGTAATCAAAACATGTTTTTATTTGATTTGAAAATCCATCTTGGAATTGTGAAACAGAGAGAGTACTGTGTTTTGTTTTCAACCGCAGTAAAGGGTTTTCTCTTCTATTGCCAAAATTCCTTTACTCTAAACACTTAGATATAGATTGTCAGTGTTTTTAAACATAGATAACACATTGTTCTAACCCGCAAATCATAGATCCTACTGATCTAATTGGTGTTGTCAGTATTTACATCACATAACAAGGAGTGGTGAGAACAAACAACCAATTCTCTAGTGTCAGTAGAAGGAAATGCTGTTTTAACATAGAACCCTTAAGGTTTCTACCATCACATAGTTATTACTTCATCATTATCAAACCAACCAACACACATGACAATATAGTGGAACCATGTCATAAAAGAATACAAGATCAATTCAAGTTATAACATTAAAACTACAGTGAAAAAAACAGAAATTAAAAATGCAGTTTTTACTCACATTCAAGCTTCCAAAAACCCTTCTTTTGCTTTGATAAAACCTTAGAACTGCTGTGAGTTAGTGAGTGAAAAATGTGTGCATGGATGGCCTTTTTATAGTGGTGAGAAATAATAAACAAATGGGTTCATTAAATGCTGATAAGAAACAGCCAGCAGCTTTTTATTTTTGACGAATGAAAATTAATTTCTAAAACTCATTTTCTCTTTCAAATCTACATATTTTCTCACACACTCACATGGTATTTTCAGGCTATATATACCTGAACTATACCTATATCATGTACAACATTTCCCCCCATTGTCCTACAAACACCTTTGCATTAATTGCTCTTGTACAATTCTCTTTTCTACCATTTTTTTCTCTTTTGTTTAATCCAAATATATGATCCTTTTTGTACCGAATACACTCAGATTTTACTGAGTTCTCCAGGCCTATTTTTCACATGTCATTTATGATTTTACATGCATATATTTTATATACAAACTTGCCTTGCAAGTATAACCAAAAATCTGAAAATAGAGTACATGCAAGTCTATTTTTGTGAGATGAAAATTCAAAAGAAATTACTTAATATTATCAATGATTTGAAGTCTATTAGTATAGAGGAAGTGATGATGTATGCATAGGATTTTATCAATATTTTGATACATGTATATTTGACAAATAGGCTAAGGCTTTGGAAAAAGAAACAAAAAGAAGATTTCAGAAATTCATTTCAAAAAGAAAGAAATGAAAACACAAAACTGAAAATACCTTTGCTCTTGAATGATCATGTCATGTGCACAATCTTTTGCTTGAGGATCATGATTGATGGCTTAATGTAGTGATCTCATGAGGTGAAACCATGAGTGAAAGAAATTTGGCAATGCATACTCTCTTGTTCCAATGCAAAGATGTGAATGATTTTGTTTGTGATTTTAGTTAAAATCACATCTATGTGTAGATATGTCAAAACATGGTTTTACAAAGGATTTTGACAATATATGATTTTGATTTTCAATGCATACATATATACATATATATATATATATATATATATATACAAAAATCATATCTATGCTTACATTAGTTTGAAAGGATTAGACACTATAATATTACAAATCTAAATGCATACAAGAATTAATTATTTCATGCATATGTACTTGAGAACAAAAAGGAAATGCCTAGCTTATGTTTTAGGCAATGTGTTTTAATTATGTTATAAACAAAGAATTTGCTAAACAAGGTTTAAAGTCTCTTGAAAATATAAACAAGTGTTTGGAAAAATCAAGGCATTTTAAAGATGCTATGTATACATGTCATTTAACATAAAGGTAAAAATATGAATTTAAACTATTTAAAATATCATATACCAAAGAAAAAAACATGTTTTAATCTAGACATGTTTTAAAATACCTAAAGTCTTGATTTAAAATTGTGTTTGCACATAAATACTCATGATTAAATAAATGTATGAATTTAAGATCGATGTGAAAAACCGGGTCATTACAATCTACCCCCTTATAAAAATTTCGTCCCCGAAATTTGTAAACAAAAGCTAAGCAAAAAGTCATATATATCATACCACACGTCAACTGGATACAACAAAATACACGTACTATACTCGACTAGTGTCGAGTTATCAACTACCATAATATACATATACGTCATACCACCACTACTATATACAACACTATCCAGTCTGTCTGTCTATTCAGAACCATTGCTAATCTCGATGACGTCCTCGTCATCAGAAATGATGATCATCTCCTCGTCATCCGAGATAATAACCACATCCTCATCATCAGAAATACAGATCACATCCTCACTGTTGGATATATGTATCACCTCAACTACCTCCTCAATCTCCTCAGGAACAACATCATCTGAAATCTCTATAACCTCAACTGGAGAGGGTAGGTGAATCATCATGTCGGGGTAAGGATCATCCCCGAGTGGCTCTAAATGTCCTCCATTAGCTAGATACTAGGTCATCTCCTGTGCTAACTGCTCCCAAAGGACTTCTAACTGTCCATCCATAGGTGGCTGGTGTGTGAACCCATGGCTCTAACTCTGGCTGTGCTAATGGAATGTCCTCCTCCGGCTGAGGCTGGGCAAGTGGAATGTCCTCAAGTGGATATCCTCCTCCGGATCCTCCTCGGGCTCCTCCTCCGGGTCATCCTCTGGGTCATCCTCCGGATCCTCCTCTGGCTCTTCCTTCTTTGGCTCATCCTTGTCCATGTCATCTTTGTCATCGCTACTGTCATCATCACCATCGTCCCCATCATCTTCTCCCTCTCCCACATAGTACCTTACCTGATCGTCATCTCCCTCATAATTCTGCTCTTGGGGTGAGTTCCTGCTGTCCTCCTCAATGGAAGACTCTCTCAGGTATATGCCCGACTCCTCAGAGTCGACGTATCTCCTCTCACCCTCATGCTCCTGTGAACCTGTTAGCTCATGGATACTAATGCCTGTATACTGCCTTAATCTCTGTAGCGGGATCAGTCTCTTTCTGGCGGTCCTCTTGAATACTGGCGACATCTGGAAAAGAAACAAAGAACAGATTTCAGTACAAGTGATAGTAAACTGAAAGAGTTCATAAGTCCTACGAATGCTGAATCCTCATAGCAACCACAATCCATAGAGATGAAAACCCACATTTCTATTTCCAGATAAAAGATACACCCATACAAACGATACAACACCATCATACATTACACATAGCATACATCCAAACACAAGATAACCAACATCTAGTCCACAACAAAATCCGGATAGAACCCCCGGATGTGCTTCTCCGTCTCCCAAGTACAGTCATATGGATTCTCACTCCACTGTATCTTGAGTAGTTTCACGACCTTATTTCGAAGCTGCTTTTCTTCTTTGTCCACTACATAGACCGGATATCTAACCACCGTCAAGTCTGGTTCAATCTCCAGATCTTCTTGAACCGATGGCTCTAGAATCAAAGATGGGTCGTGAACACACTTGCGAAGATGAGACACATGGAAAACATTATGAATCCCAGTCATCCTCTCTGGTAATTCCACCCGATAAGCAAGATATCCAATCTTCTCAAGTACACGGAAAGGTCCCACGTACCATGGAGCTAACTTCCTTGTCTTACCAAACCTGATTGTTCCCTTGATCGGTGAAATCTTTACAAATACAAAGTCTCAAACAGAAAAGTTCAGTTCCCTTCGTCTTTGGTCTGCATAGCTTTTCTGTCGATCCTGGGTCTCCTTCATCCGTCTTTTAACCAACTCTACCTTCTCAGTTGCTTCTCGAATCATATCTGGTCCAAGAACAAGCTTATTTCCTGACTCTACCCAACAAGTTGGTGATCTGCACGGTTTTCCATAGAGAGCTTCATATGGTGCTATGCCTATACTCACCTGATAGTTGTTGTTGTAGGAGAATTCAACCAGGTGTAGGTGATCCTCCCACGATCCTCCAAAATCCAGAACACCACCCTCAACAAATCTTCCAAAATCCTGTTTACCCTTTCTGTCTGGCCATCCGTTTGGGGATGGTAAGTGGTACTTAAGTTCAACTTGGTCCCCAAAGTTGTTTGGAGTGCCTCCAGAATTTGCTGGTAAAAATAGGATCTCTATCACTTAAAATACTTACTAGAACTCCATGAAATCGTACAATCTCTCTTATAAAGATCTCGGCCAATGAAGCTGCAATCTGAGTTGGTTTCACCGGAATGAAATGCGCACTCTTTGTTAGTCGATCAACTATCACCCAAACTCCTTCATATCCTTTTCTGGCCTTGGGTAATCCATCGACGAAATCCATTGATGTCATCTCCCACTTCCAGGTAGGAATTTCCAAAAGTTTCAGTAGTCCTGCCGTCTTTTGGTTATCACCATTTATCTGCTGGCAGCATAGACACTGATTCACATAGGCCAGAATATCTCTCTTCATCCCAGGCCACCAAAATACTCATCTCATATCCCTATACATCTTGTGTACTCCTGGATGAATACTCAGCTTTGATTCATGGCATTCTGTCAGAACTTCTCGCCTTAGTCCATCAACATCTGGAACACACAGTCTCCCATTGATTCTGAGAATGCCTTGGCCATCCAATTCAAAATTTGACTCTCCTCCTTTTATAATTCCTTGAATTAACTTCTCCAGATTCTCATCTCTCCGTTGATTCGCCATTATTCTTCCTTTAAGTGCTGGAGTAGCTTCTAGAAGAGATAAAACTGTATTTCTACTCAAAGCATCTGCTACAACATTTGCTTTCCCTAGCGTATAGATAATATCCAAATCATACGACACAAGGAATTCCAACCATCTCTGTTGCCTTAGGTTGAGATCTTTTTGAGAAAATAGATATTTGAGTGGTTTGTGATCTGTGAAAAGCTCGAACTTCCCTCCTAACAGTTAGTGCCTCCACATTTTTAATGCAAAAACAACCGCCAATAACTCTAGATTGTGCGTAGCGTAATTCTTCTCATGAATTTTCAATTGTCTACTAGCATACGCAACCACACGTCCATTCTGCATCAGTACTGCACCGAGTCCTACTCCACAAGCATCAGTATAAACCTCAAATTTACTTTTTCCATCGGGAACAACAAGAACTGGTGCTTCTGTCAACTTCTTCTTTAACTCCTTGAATGATTCTTTACACTTCGGTGTCCATATAAATTTCTCACCTTTCTTAGTCAGCTTAGTCAGATGAGAAGAAATCTTAGAATGGTCTTGGATAAACCTCCTGTAATATCCTGCTAATCCCAAGAAACTACGAACCTCTGTTGGTGTTCTAGGCTGCTTCCACTGTTGCACTGCCTCAACTTTGATTGGGTCTACAGAAATACCATCTCCATTTACGATGTGCCCCAAGAATCTAACTTCCGATTGCCAGAAATGACATTTAGAAAACTTCGCCTTCAAAACATTCGTCCTCAGAGTTTCCAATACTACTTTAAGATGATATCGGTGCTCTTCTTTTGTCTTTGAAAATATTAAGATATCGTCAATGAAAACCAAGACGAACTTATTCAGAATCTTCCGAAAGACACGATTCATCAAGTCCACAAAATACGCAGGTGCGTTGGTTAACCCGAATGGCATAACTAACCATTCATAAAAGAAATCCGAGCCTCTGAAAGCAGTCAAAGGAATACTATCTTCGGCGATTCTTAACTGATGGAATCCTGTAGCGAGATCCATTTGAGAAAACACCGTAGCTCCATTCAACTGATCAAAGAGATCATCAATCCGCGGCAAAGGATATGTGAAAACCCGCAACTTCCCCGTAAAGGAAAGCGTCGGATAGTTCGAGAACAAACCACAACGGAACGCATACAGAAGAACCTTTCATTGTATATGACAACAATGCATCAGATTACAAGAATATACAGAGTATAAAAGAATATTACACAGAAATATCAGAGATTTAAATTACATAGCAGCGGAAAATAATACAATACACAACTAGAAGTAGATATACGGATACAAAGCTTTCCGGATATCGTTCCAACTGTAAACCAGGATCCTGTGAATATAAATCTGCAAAACCAAAACTACTAGCTGCCCGTGTCAAAATAGGGGCACCCAGAGTTTAGGTTAAAACAATAAACTCCAGGTCAGTCATGTGACTGGTGTGAGAACTAAAACAGTTAATCTTTATTTCAAAGTTAGGTAAATCAAGGGACCACGCCGTATAACACGGAACGGGTTTCCTCCCAAGAATACCAGTGCATAAAACAAACAGCGCAATGCTAAATAAAGAAAGATGAAGCTGTTATAAGACCCAGGTCCCATCACACAATGCAATCGCAAGCCGGAGGATAGGGTTTTTACCTTATAATAGCCAAGAATGCTTGATACGTTTAAAAGAAATCATTTTGATACTATTATAAGTGTATAGTGTATAAAACAACTTCAAATCATAAGTATCAATCATAGGCGGCATGAATGCCCCATACCACTATGTCGCCATATATAGGTTATACAATCAAAATCGCAAAGTCACGTATTTGGAAATTGGATTTCCATCTATGAACCGAGGCAAAAGATAGTCCTCAACCGATTCGAGACTGCCTAGTCCGAGTCTCAGGATCAGAGCTCGAGTGACCCTTGGATCGTCAGGGCCGGTCCACACGGAGTGGATTAAAATGCCTGAACATGCGTTTCTCCGCCCTATGGGGCGTAAACGAGCCAACTAAATGACTCCATCGGTTCGAGAACGACCGATCAATCCGAGGCGCCTCGCAACAGCAACAACCACATAAGTCAAACTCGTCAGGGCGTGTAAAACCACTGACGCCACTTCTAACTAGGAAGAAACGCATGCCCTCCCTGAGGTCCGTCTCCCGTTTTTGGTTCATACCTGGTGTGAAACACGCGAGGTAAACGTTACACAAAGCTACGCCACAAAGGCCGTGCTTTGATCATCACCACAAGACTTTGCTTTTCAACAGAAGCCTTGATCATTTGCATCTTAGCATGCCACACAGGCAAACCATCCTATGCAACCGATATCAGTCACACAGAGTGAAATCCGATGTCAGACACACAGTCCATTTACAAGTCCGTTCTGGGTCTGAACGAAACCGGAGGCACCTAGTACCTCGCATATCCATCGATCTCCAAGTACGTCTGGACGATCACCAACTGTTTCCATCTTCTTGGGTGTACAACCCAATCAAGATCATCAGTTATCACCCAAACGACGTGAAGACCTCCGGTCTTCGACCATCGTCTTCATCTTTGACTTATCGTCGTATCGATTATTCAGAATGGGATAAACCCGGACTTCCCGAATAACTCGCGTATATTTTATAAAAGTGTTACACAAACACAACATACGCCTCATTCCAATTCATTAGTCACTAACCGTAAATTAATCAAGAGAATAATTCCCCAAATATTAACCCCGAAGGCCGAAACCAACATCAGATCAATATCCAGAAAACCCTTCTGCTTGGCTAACCGACAGTTAGTTTCTAAATTTCACGTTCAAATCTAATTAAAGATTTAACTATCGCCTGGAGCAAAACTGGTGATACTCCATTCTCGATCTTTTCAATCTAATTAAAGATTCATTAAAACTCCACTTAGTTTTAATCTGTGACTGGGTTAAAGAATCAGTGTCATTTAAAACACGGTTCACGATAAACCCAAAGTCACATCCCATTAATTATCGGGTTAAAGAACAAGTGTTATTTAAAACACTGTTCACGATAAACCCAAAAATCAATATCCATTCAATTCCAATTAAATATTATTTAATTGGTGCACTTCATTAAATCTAAATCAAAAGATTTAATCTTTTCTCAACTGGGTTCAAGAACAGTGTTAGTGAAGACACCATTCACGACAAACCCAAATCACATTCATTAATTATCGGGTTAAAGAACAAGTGTTATTTAAAACACTGTTCACGATAAACCCAAAAATCAATATCAATTCAATTCCAATTAAATATTATTTAATTGGTACACTTCATTAAATCTAAATAAAAAGATTTAATCTTTTCTCAACTGGGTTCAAGAACAGTGTTAGTGAAGACACCATTCACGACAAACCCAAATCACATTCGATATTCAATACAAGGCTCTGAATAGAAAATATATCGGCTTATATTCAATATCGAATTCTACGACTAACAAATGTCGTATTGGAAATAACGATATAAATATATATATCTTTCAAATTTCCATAACAACACCTGTATAATCACGAATTCCAACATCGAAATATTCCGAAGACAATTTCGATTCAAATCCACTCCAATGCAATCATTGGAAATTTTGGTTATTTTTAAAACCCTTTTTAAATTCAATTTATTTATTTAAAAATAAATAGAATTATATTTCTAGTTCAAAACTAGTTCATTTCGATAAAAATCCATTTTTATCTTTTCAAATATGGAGTTTTTCATCCCAATTCTTTCTAAATCATTTCTTATGATTTTACACAAATTATTGCTATTTTTAATAATTTTATCAAGGCCCGTACAGTCGATTTCCATCAACGGCCATCGAACTGCACTTACAGCGACCTTTTTCGAATTTGATTTGGACATAATTCCAAATCCAACCGTTAGATTTCAAATTTCTAATATTCGTTAGAAAGCTCTTTTCGATACGAACCCAACGGTTCCGGTTTTAGGAGAATCCGACGGTCGGATCTCCCGTAATGTCCGTTTGAAATAAATGGTCGAAATTCGCGAACTGCCGCGGCGCGGCGCGTTCTATTCAGGCCATTATATTATATATAATATATATAATATATATTTCGTCGATTTCTATTTAAAACGAATTATATAAATAGTTTTAAAATCGTTTCAAAAGCTATTTCAACTTTCTTTTCAATTCAAATCAAAATTGAATTCTTCTTTATAAATTCGTTTTAAAATTCATTTCTATTCAATTCAAATTTCAATTCAATTTGAATTCATTTCAATTCGGTTTCAATTCAATTCATTTCGAAATCGTTTTCAATTCAATTCATTTCGAAATCGTTTTTAATTCAATTCATTTCGAAATCGTTTTCAATTCAATTCATTTCGAAATCGTTTTCAATTCAATTCATTTCGAAATCGTTTTCAATTCAATTCATTTCGAAATCGTTTTCAATTCAATTCATTTCGAAATCGTTTTCAATTCAATTCATTTCGAAATCGTTTTCAATTCAATTCATTTCGAAATCGTTTTCAATTCAATTCATTTCGAAATCGTTTTCAATTCAATTCATTTCGAAATCGTTTTCAATTCAATTCATTTCGAAATCGTTTTCAATTCAATTCATTTCGAAATCGTTTTCAATTCAATTCATTTCGAAATCGTTTTCAATTCAATTCATTTCGAAATCGTTTTCAAATCAATTCATTTCGAAATCGTTTTCAAATCGATATAAATATCGTTCACGTCAAAATGGCGTCAAACTAATCAACACGGCTTCATAAATTTCTATTTTCAAATATTCTATTTCAAATATTTCTATTTCAAATATTTTCACTTCAAATATTTCTTTTTCGAAACTGGAATGAGGCCCAATCAATTACCATATAAAGTTAATTATATGGATTTTCATACAACACATGTATATAATAGCAACGATAAATAATCAACCATCAACCAAAGTGCACTACACTGTATAAGCATCAAATATAGATATCTAACGCTTATAACAGCCTGTCAATCAATCGATCGACATATTTACTCAATCAGGATGAGTGAACTTCAAATTTCATCCCAACACCCGTGTGGGGTTTCAAACAATCAAACACATATTTTATTTGTGCAGTTAGGCGATGTGTAAAATTTATCGACCCAATCAACGTCCTTCAAATAGGTGTACATAAACAAACCGTCAGGTTTGTAAATGAATATTTATTTATTCACATTCACGTTAAAAATTATATTTTTAACGATAAAACATTTTATTTTAACATATGAATTTCTATTCAGTTCATTCTTTAAATAAAATGCTATTTTTATTTTTTCTAACTTATTTTAGAAAATTTCGGCGGCATAACGGCACGATACTAGAAACGGGACAAGGCCTAGCCTTATCCCCGGACTAGTGAAGGCCCACGCCATTCACACATCAATCTTAATCAATTTCCAATTCAACCAATCAATCAAATCCCAATCAAATAATCTAACCAACTACACAACCAAACAAACAAGTCCATGGTATGTGGACGGGTGTCGGGTGCTTCTAATAAGCACCGTCTGCATCCTAGTATATATATATAACTAGAAAAATAGAATTTGAGTGAGAAGTTCTCACCTATAGCTATCCAAGCTCCATGGCTCTTCATTGATAGAAATCTTCATCGCTATCGCCTTTTTGTCACTTTCGTTGTCCGCTTTCACTACATATGTAAAAATCGAATTTTCACTTCGCTATTCCATATATAAAAATCATATTTTTATTTCAAAGTTCAATATATAAAGATCGAATTTTTATTTCAAAGTTCAATATATAAAGATCGAATTTTTATTTCAAAGTTCAATATATAAAAATCGAATTTTTACTTCTATGTTATATAGATAAAAATTATATTTTTATCACGCTATTTTCTATATAAAGATTTCGCCTTTTCAAATTTAAAGATTTCATCTTTATAAAAATCTCATTTTTATCTTTCTACACATATAAAGATGACATTTTTAATATCCCGATCATGTAAAAATTATATTTTCAACTCTTTACATAAACAAAAATCATATTTTGACATCACCTATATAGCAAAGACTATATTTTTAATACCTTAAAAATATAAAAATCATATTTTTAATACTTTAAAAATATAAAAATCATATTTTTATTCTACTATTCGATATGTAAAAAAAATCAAATCCTTTATAAATCAGTTTTTAAAATGCTTTAAAATCAGTTTTCAAAATGTTTTAAAATCAGTTTTCTAAAATGCTTTAAAATCAGTTTTCAAAATGTTTTAAAATCAGTTTTCTAAAATGCTTTAAAATCAGTTTTCAAAATGTTTTAAAATCAGTTTTCTAATTATGTTCTAAATAAAAATAAAAGTAAAATAAATAAATTAAAAACTTACAGGGGGGCTGACGCGAGGGGCCTGGTCGGAGGAGCTCGCCTGGTCGGAGGAGCTCGCGTCGGGCGGTCCTAGGGTTAGGGCGAGGGTTCCATTTGGGGTATGGGGCGTTGGGGATTCGGGGCGGTTTCGATGGGAGAGGAAGGGGAGAGAGAGGCGGAGCTCGGGGAGGTGGGGCGGCGCTCCGGTTGGGCGACGGTCAACGGAGGTGGAGGCGATGGGTAGAGGGGCGCCATTTTTATTTTTTTATTTTTTTTTCTCTGATGCATTCGAAGTATAAGGGGGGGCCAACGCGGGTTAAAGGGGGGAGATTTTTCTCTTTTTTTTTATTTTTTTATTTATTTATTTATTTATTTTGCAAAAAGTTGACTTTTACATATGACCTCGAAACGAGGCCCACCGCCTGTCGTCCATAGCGTTTAACCCCCATTCCGAACACAATGGGATATGTATCGCAAGCTGATCTGATCGTTCTGCTCAGCTTCCGTTAAATTTACTTTTAAATCACTATATTGAATTTTAAACGTACATTTCAAATTACCGGGGTCACATACTAACTTTAAAAATTCCAGAAAAATATTTTCTAGCTTCGTATTGACGATACGGTCCTAATAAAACTAGTTTCGTCGAATTCTGAGACCGTTAGAAAAATGGCCAATTTCCAGTCGATTAAAATCAACTGAAATGGTCAAAACACGTTTTCCTTTGCCACGCTCACATATTGATTCGAAAAATTATGAAATTTGGAATCTAGCAATAACTTGACGTCACGGACCCAACAAAACTGGTTTCGTCGAAATCCGAGGTCGTTTGCAAAATGTCCATTTTTAAGGGCCTGAATTCCATAGCGACTATTCAGAATTTTCAACTGGACATATCTTTTGATTCCTGATATGAAATCTTGATTTTTCGGATTCGTTGGAAAGATATTCACAATTAGATCCCATTATTTTTGGTTTCACTAAAATCCGGATTGTTTTGCACCCGGTACATTCAATTGAAGTTTGAAATCGAATTATCGAACTACCGCGCCATTTTCAATTCTATATATAATTATATATAAATATTTATATTCTAACGACGACGTATATAATATATACGTCGAATTATATTCAAAATAAATTTCTCGTCGATATTATTTAAAATAATTCATTTTAAATAATCAAATTTCGATAAAATTGCCAAAATAAAAATTTTAAACTGGCCCAGATTTTCGGGTTGTTACAATCTCCCCCACTTAAAACTTTTCGTCCCCGAAAAGGAACAAAGTCGAAAGTGGTTTGATTATTCAACTCTACGCTCGACCTGGCTTCTATTCTCCAACTCTTTAGTTTCTGAGAATTTTCTAAAATCTCAAAAATTTGGCTAACACCCTAAATTTTTGAAAAATTTCGCCATAACCTCCCCTGCACCGGGAGCATCGGGGAATTTCAAATAGCTTCCCCGGTCCTTCAGATCTCAAAAAGAAAAAGAAAAAGCCAATAGGCTCACAAAATCATCATCACCCAAACAAAACAGGAAATTATGTAGTAAACATGTACCTATTTGTCGGGCAAACAAATTTTATTCTCTGCTCTAGCCTCTTTGCTATAACCTGTTCAAAGATATATATGTATATGCAAGCAAATGCAACCAATTTTCAATATTTGATTCAATTAGGCATAATGGCTAAGAATTAGCAAACAAATAAACAAACAACACAAACATCAATCAATTAGTGAATTTAACGTTTCAAATTCATAATTTTGATACATATACAAAAATCATGTTTTTGATGCCAATTCACAACAATGTATTCTAGCTATATTAGTTTTGGTTCTCACACCAGCCTAATGGAAATATATAGAAAATCACACCTTCGAAACACGAATACCAATTCTGATGATGTTCGAACTATCATCAGAATCATCTTCGGGCGACTAGAGTGTGATTCTATATCTATCCAGTATATTAAAATTTCGAATACACGCGGATCAGACGTATACGCAAAATCTATATATACTGGACTGTCCAACTCAATATAAATTGATAATCAAATACGAATAATTGATTTAAATTTTCAAAACAAAATTTTGTTTTCTTTTTTAAAAATATACTCTTCACACTCGTTCTAGGATACTACTGATCCTATCTCTAACGAGTCATTCCCATTGGATATTGCTAATCCAATATCTGATGAATTCTTTCGTATGTTTCTAATGTGTCTTGTTCTCTGGCTTTGTAAACCAAAGCTCTGATACCAACTGTGAAAACCCGCAACTTCCCCGTAAAGGAAAGCGTCGGATAGTTCGAGAACAAACCACAACAGAACGCATACAGAAGAACCTTTCATTGTATATGACAACAATGCATCAGATTACAAGAATATACAGAGTATAAAAGAATATTACACAGAAATATCAGAGATTTAAATTACATAGCAGCGGAAAATAATACAATACACAACTAGAAGTAGATATACGGATACAAAGCTTTCCGGATATCGTTCCAGCTGTAAACCAGGATCCTGTGAATATAAATCTGCAAAACCAAAACTACTAGCTGCCCGTGTCAAAATAGGGGCACCCAGAGTTTAGGTTAAAACAATAAACTCCAGGTCAGTCATGTGACTGGTGTGAGAACTAAAACAGTTAATCTTTATTTCAAAGTTAGGTAAATCAGGGGACCACGCCGTATAACACGGAACGGGTTTCCTCCCAAGAATACCAGTGCATAAAACAAACAGCGCAATGCTAAATAAAGAAAGATGAAGCTGTTATAAGACCCAGGTCCCATCACACAATGCAATCGCAAGCCGGAGGATAGGGTTTTTACCTTATAATAGCCAAGAATGCTTGATACGTTTAAAAGAAATCATTTTGATACTATTATAAGTGTATAGTGTATAAAACAACTTCAAATCATAAGTATCAATCATAGGCGGCATGAATGCCCCATACCACTATGTCGCCATATATAGGTTATACAATCAAAATCGCAAAGTCACGTATTTGGAAATTGGATTTCCATCTATGAACCGAGGCAAAAGATAGTCCTCAACCGATTCGAGACTGCCTAGTCCGAGTCTCAGGATCAGAGCTCGAGTGACCCTTGGATCGTCAGGGCCGGTCCACACGGAGTGGATTAAAATGCCTGAACATGCGTTTCTCCGCCCTATGGGGCGTAAACGAGCCAACTAAATGACTCCATCGGTTCGAGAACGACCGATCAATCCGAGGCGCCTCGCAACAGCAACAACCACATAAGTCAAACTCGTCAGGGCGTGTAAAACCACTGACGCCACCTCTAACTAGGAAGAAACGCATGCCCTCCCTGAGGTCCGTCTCCCGTTTTTGGTTCATACCTGGTGTGAAACACGCGAGGTAAACGTTACACAAAGCTACGCCACAAAGGCCGTGCTTTGATCATCACCACAAGACTTTGCTTTTCAACAGAAGCCTTGATCATTTGCATCTTAGCATGCCACACAGGCAAACCATCCTATGCAACCGATATCAGTCACACAGAGTGAAATCCGATGTCAGACACACAGTCCATTTACAAGTCCGTTCTGGGTCTGAACGAAACCGGAGGCACCTAGTACCTCGCATATCCATCGATCTCCAAGTACGTCTGGACGATCACCAACTGTTTCCATCTTCTTGGGTGTACAGCCCAATCAAGATCATCAGTTATCACCCAAACGACGTGAAGACCTCCGGTCTTCGACCATCGTCTTCATCTTCGACTTATCGTCGTATCGATTATTCAGAATGGGATAAACCCGGACTTCCCGAATAACTCGCGTATATTTTATAAAAGTGTTACACAAACACAACATACGCCTCATTCCAATTCATTAGTCACTAACCGTAAATTAATCAAGAGAATAATTCCCCAAATATTAACCCCGAAGGCCGAAACCAACATCAGATCAATATCCAGAAAACCCTTCTGCTTGGCTAACCGACAGTTAGTTTCTAAATTTCACGTTCAAATCTAATTAAAGATTTAACTATCGCCTGGAGCAAAACTGGTGATACTCCATTCTCGATCTTTTCAATCTAATTAAAGATTCATTAAAACTCCACTTAGTTTTAATCTGTGACTGGGTTAAAGAATCAGTGTCATTTAAAACACGGTTCACGATAAACCCAAAGTCACATCCCATTAATTATCGGGTTAAAGAACAAGTGTTATTTAAAACACTGTTCACGATAAACCCAAAAATCAATATCCATTCAATTCCAATTAAATATTATTTAATTGGTGCACTTCATTAAATCTAAATCAAAAGATTTAATCTTTTCTCAACTGGGTTCAAGAACAGTGTTAGTGAAGACACCATTCACGACAAACCCAAATCACATTCATTAATTATCGGGTTAAAGAACAAGTGTTATTTAAAACACTGTTCACGATAAACCCAAAAATCAATATCAATTCAATTCCAATTAAATATTATTTAATTGGTACACTTCATTAAATCTAAATAAAAAGATTTAATCTTTTCTCAACTGGGTTCAAGAACAGTGTTAGTGAAGACACCATTCACGACAAACCCAAATCACATTCGATATTCAATACAAGGCTCTGAATAGAAAATATATCGGCTTATATTCAATATCGAATTCTACGACTAACAAATGTCGTATTGGAAATAACGATATAAATATATATATCTTTCAAATTTCCATAACAACACCTGTATAATCACGAATTCCAACATCGAAATATTCCGAAGACAATTTCGATTCAAATCCACTCCAATGCAATCATTGGAAATTTTGGTTATTTTTAAAACCCTTTTTAAATTCAATTTATTTATTTAAAAATAAATAGAATTATATTTCTAGTTCAAAACTAGTTCATTTCGATAAAAATCCATTTTTATCTTTTCAAATATGGAGTTTTTCATCCCAATTCTTTCTAAATCATTTCTTATGATTTTACACAAATTATTGCTATTTTTAATAATTATATCAAGGCCCGTACAGTCGATTTCCATCAACGGCCATCGAATTGCACTTACAGCGACCTTTTTCGAATTTGATTTGGACATAATTCCAAATCCAACCGTTAGATTTCAAATTTCTAATATTCGTTAGAAAGCTCTTTTCGATACGAACCCAACGGTTCCGGTTTTAGGAGAATCCGACGGTCGGATCTCCCGTAATGTCCGTTTGAAATAAATGGTCGAAATTCGCGAACTGCCGCGGCGCGGCGCGTTCTATTCAGGCCATTATATTATATATAATATATATAATATATATTTCGTCGATTTCTATTTAAAACGAATTATATAAATAGTTTTAAAATCGTTTCAAAAGCTATTTCAACTTTCTTTTCAATTCAAATCAAAATTGAATTCTTCTTTATAAATTCGTTTTAAAATTCATTTCTATTCAATTCAAATTTCAATTCAATTTGAATTCATTTCAATTCGGTTTCAATTCAATTCATTTCGAAATCGTTTTCAATTCAATTCATTTCGAAATCGTTTTCAATTCAATTCATTTCGAAATCGTTTTCAATTCAATTCATTTCGAAATCGTTTTCAATTCAATTCATTTCGAAATCGTTTTCAATTCAATTCATTTCGAAATCGTTTTCAATTCAATTCATTTCGAAATCGTTTTCAATTCAATTCATTTCGAAATCGTTTTCAATTCAATTCATTTCGAAATCGTTTTCAATTCAATTCATTTCGAAATCGTTTTCAATTCAATTCATTTCGAAATCGTTTTCAATTCAATTCATTTCGAAATCGTTTTCAATTCAATTCATTTCGAAATCGTTTTCAATTCAATTCATTTCGAAATCGTTTTCAAATCAATTCATTTCGAAATCGTTTTCAAATCGATATAAATATCGTTCACGTCAAAATGGCGTCAAACTAATCAACACGGCTTCATAAATTTCTATTTTCAAATATTCTATTTCAAATATTTCTATTTCAAATATTTTCACTTCAAATATTTCTTTTTCGAAACTGGAATGAGGCCCAATCAATTACCATATAAAGTTAATTATATGGATTTTCATACAACACATGTATATAATAGCAACGATAAATAATCAACCATCAACCAAAGTGCACTACACTGTATAAGCATCAAATATAGATATCTAACGCTTATAACAGCCTGTCAATCAATCGATCGACATATTTACTCAATCAGGATGAGTGAACTTCAAATTTCATCCCAACACCCGTGTGGGGTTTCAAACAATCAAACACATATTTTATTTGTGCAGTTAGGCGATGTGTAAAATTTATCGACCCAATCAACGTCCTTCAAATAGGTGTACATAAACAAACCGTCAGGTTTGTAAATGAATATTTATTTATTCACATTCACGTTAAAAATTATATTTTTAACGATAAAACATTTTATTTTAACATATGAATTTCTATTCAGTTCATTCTTTAAATAAAATGCTATTTTTATTTTTTCTAACTTATTTTAGAAAATTTCGGCGGCATAACGGCACGATACTAGAAACGGGACAAGGCCTAGCCTTATCCCCGGACTAGTGAAGGCCCACGCCATTCACACATCAATCTTAATCAATTTCCAATTCAACCAATCAATCAAATCCCAATCAAATAATCTAACCAACTACACAACCAAACAAACAAGTCCATGGTATGTGGACGGGTGTCGGGTGCTTCTAATAAGCACCGTCTGCATCCTAGTATATATATATAACTAGAAAAATAGAATTTGAGTGAGAAGTTCTCACCTATAGCTATCCAAGCTCCATGGCTCTTCATTGATAGAAATCTTCATCGCTATCGCCTTTTTGTCACTTTCGTTGTCCGCTTTCACTACATATGTAAAAATCGAATTTTCACTTCGCTATTCCATATATAAAAATCATATTTTTATTTCAAAGTTCAATATATAAAGATCGAATTTTTATTTCAAAGTTCAATATATAAAGATCGAATTTTTATTTCAAAGTTCAATATATAAAAATCGAATTTTTACTTCTATGTTATATAGATAAAAATTATATTTTTATCACGCTATTTTCTATATAAAGATTTCGCCTTTTCAAATTTAAAGATTTCATCTTTATAAAAATCTCATTTTTATCTTTCTACACATATAAAGATGACATTTTTAATATCCCGATCATGTAAAAATTATATTTTCAACTCTTTACATAAACAAAAATCATATTTTGACATCACCTATATAGCAAAGACTATATTTTTAATACCTTAAAAATATAAAAATCATATTTTTAATACTTTAAAAATATAAAAATCATATTTTTATTCTACTATTCGATATGTAAAAAAAATCAAATCCTTTATAAATCAGTTTTTAAAATGCTTTAAAATCAGTTTTCAAAATGTTTTAAAATCAGTTTTCTAAAATGCTTTAAAATCAGTTTTCAAAATGTTTTAAAATCAGTTTTCTAAAATGCTTTAAAATCAGTTTTCAAAATGTTTTAAAATCAGTTTTCTAATTATGTTCTAAATAAAAATAAAAGTAAAATAAATAAATTAAAAACTTACAGGGGGGCTGACGCGAGGGGCCTGGTCGGAGGAGCTCGCCTGGTCGGAGGAGCTCGCGTCGGGCGGTCCTAGGGTTAGGGCGAGGGTTCCATTTGGGGTATGGGGCGTTGGGGATTCGGGGCGGTTTCGATGGGAGAGGAAGGGGAGAGAGAGGCGGAGCTCGGGGAGGTGGGGCGGCGCTCCGGTTGGGCGACGGTCAACGGAGGTGGAGGCGATGGGTAGAGGGGCGCCATTTTTTTTTTATTATTTTTTTTTCTCTGATGCATTCGAAGTATAAGGGGGGGCCAACGCGGGTTAAAGGGGGGAGATTTTTCTCTTTTTTTTTATTTTATTTTATTTATTTATTTATTTATTTATTTATTTTGCAAAAAGTTGACTTTTACATATGACCTCGAAACGAGGCCCACCGCCTGTCGTCCATAGCGTTTAACCCCCATTCCGAACACAATGGGATATGTATCGCAAGCTGATCTGATCGTTCTGCTCAGCTTCCGTTAAATTTACTTTTAAATCACTATATTGAATTTTAAACGTACATTTCAAATTACCGGGGTCACATACTAACTTTAAAAATTCCAGAAAAATATTTTCTAGCTTCGTATTGACGATACGGTCCTAACAAAACTAGTTTCGTCGAATTCTGAGACCGTTAGAAAAATGGCCAATTTCCAGTCGATTAAAATCAACTGAAATGGTCAAAACACGTTTTCCTTTGCCACGCTCACATATTGATTCGAAAAATTATGAAATTTGGAATCTAGCAATAACTTGACGTCACGGACCCAACAAAACTGGTTTCGTCGAAATCCGAGGTCGTTTGCAAAATGTCCATTTTTAAGGGCCTGAATTCCATAGCGACTATTCAGAATTTTCAACTGGACATATCTTTTGATTCCTGATATGAAATCTTGATTTTTCGGATTCGTTGGAAAGATATTCACAATTAGATCCCATTATTTTTGGTTTCACTAAAATCCGGATTGTTTTGCACCCGGTACATTCAATTGAAGTTTGAAATCGAATTATCGAACTACCGCGCCATTTTCAATTCTATATATAATTATATATAAATATTTATATTCTAACGACGACGTATATAATATATACGTCGAATTATATTCAAAATAAATTTCTCGTCGATATTATTTAAAATAATTCATTTTAAATAATCAAATTTCGATAAAATTGCCAAAATAAAAATTTTAAACTGGCCCAGATTTTCGGGTTGTTACAGGATACTTATTCTTGATGTTCACTTTATTTAATTCCCTGTAGTCAACACACAACCTGAGTGACCCATCAGACTTAACCACAAAAACTACTGCTGAACCCCAGCTTGAAAAACTTGGCCTGATCAATCCTCTGGCCGGTAAATCTTGAGTTTGCTTCTCAAGTTCCTTAACTTCTTTTGGTGCCATTCGTCTTTTTGGCTGAACGATCGGTCTGGCTCCTGGAATTAGATCGATGCGAAACTCTATCTCACGGCAAGGGGGTAAACTCTTAACTTCTTCAAATACGTCAGAAAAATCTCAGACTACTTCTAACGTCTCCAAATTCTCTTGCGGTGCTTCCAAAGCGTACAGGAAACTACACATATGAATACCGGGTTTCCCACACGGTATCCTAGCTTTGCTCCTAATATTGGTTATCAAAGTTACGATCTCCTTATCGCAATTAATCTCAGATTGGAATTTACTCAACCAGTCTATCCCAAGTATAAAATTAAATCCTTTGAAATCCAAACCGTAGAAATCGAAGAGAAAGGAATGAGAAAGGTATGAGAGTGCCACATTATCGCAATACATTTTTAATTCAGTTTTTCCGCCAATAGGATTAGTTACACAAATGGGGTTTGGGGAAATTTTTGGGATAAATCTGAATTTTCCTACCATGCCAGAATAAATGAAACTATTTGAGGCGCCAGTGTTAAATAAAACACGAACATCAATGCCATTTAAATCAAAAGTACCTTCGAGAACTCCCTTGCCTTTCACATCTTGGGAAGTTGATGGTTCACTTTTGATAGCATACACCTTAGGTTGATGTGCCCTCTTCGTGAGTGGACAGTCTTTAACCAAGTGCCCAGGGTGATGACAGTTGAAACACAGATTCTTCATCACCATTTGCATGTCTAGGGCCTTGTTGTTGTTTCTGCTGCTGTTGCTGAGATGGTTGTTGTTGCTGCTGGTTTTGCTGTGGCTTCTTTGCGGCTGGTTTGGTACAGAATTTGGCAATATGTCCTTTCTACAAACAGTTATGGCATTTGCTGTCTTTGAACCTCTCCTTAGCTTTTTCTCCCATCTTAGGTACACCTTTGTTGTTGTTTTTCCAGTTTGGATTGAACTTTCTTTTATTTGGATTCTCTCCACTAGACTCTCCCGTCTGCGCTGCTTTAGCAACTGGCTTCTTACCCTCCAGTGCCTCATAACGAACAGCCAAATCCACTAGATCAACGAATGGAATCTTTAGATGTCCAATCATCTGAACTTGTAGGCTATCTTTTAACCCAGCTATGAACATTTCATTCTTCTTAAGCGGAGTATTGATCAGTTCTGGCCCGAAACAAAAAGCGAGTTGAATTTGTTCTCATACTCTAACACTTTCATATTTCCCTGCTTGAGATCGATAAAATCTCGGTACATCCTTGTCTTTCCAGCAGCCGGCAAAAATTGAGCTTCAAACGCCTCTTTGAACTTGTCCCAAGTGAATTCTTCCTTGGGAACATCAGCAGTTTGAGCGTTCCACCAAATTCCGGCAGCTCCTTAAAGTTGCCATGAAGCTAAAAGACGTTTCTGATCGTCATTCAACTACAACCCTTTGAAAATCCTCTCACAAGACCTCATCCAGGCTTGAACTTCAATAGAAGACTCAGTTCCTTTGAAAACCTTTCCTCCCAAAGTTGTATACTCCTTACAAATAGTCGCAAAGCTCTTATCCTGTTGAACTTGTGCAACTTCTTCTATTGTCTCACCCTGGTCTTGGGATCCAGCAGTACGACCAGTCACAGTGGAAGATCCCCTAGCTCGACCTCTTCGTGCACGGGTACTCATTTTGATCACCTGAATATAACAGGTTGTCAATCGGGACTTGATAGGGTATATCTAACTTAGGGATAACATCCAAGTTGTTTTAAGTTTATTTTAAATTTTATATAAAAATACGCTCTCACACACTCACCCAAAGCCTAGGTAATCAAGAACCTAAGCTCTGATACCAATTGTAACGAACCAACTTTCGAACACATCGGAAATCGTTCCATTAATGAGAAATACGAATAGATAGAAGATATAACGTAGAGCATCAGAATCTCGCAGCGGAAATTTTCCACAAAAGATAATACTTTAATATATTACAAACGGTACATGATACATCAGAACAACATATGTCTAGTGATACAACCCATTACTAGTACATTAGTAATTATACATAACATTTACTACTGACTTGCATCCTTATAATTATACAGTAGATAAGGTAGATAGTCCAGCATACTGAAAATCTTCATTCAGCTTCATAAATTTCAACATCCTGATTCACATGTCTATTCATAACAAGTGTTATGAATACCCAAGAGTTTAAGGGAAACACAGAAAAATAAACTCCGGGCCAGTCAGGGGACTGGTATGAGTAAACAGTTTAAAACAGTTTAAAGAAACATCTCATAAGACCACGCCGTGAATACGGAACGGGTTTTTACCTTATGAGATCAAAACTCTTTGTATACTTTAAAACCAGATATTATTATAGTGTCCACTTTGTTTTCGCAAATAATTTAGAATCTAGGAAAATGCTTGCATCTCACATTTTCCGATATAGTATACAATTACAAACCGCTTGGCACTTATGGAAATTGTATTCCAACTATGACAAGGTATGGGACCACCTCCCGATGATGTATCTTTAGAGGAAAATACACCTGGGTTCAGTAAGAACGTCTTACAACCCAGCCCTCACATGACCGACCACTCATTTCTCTTGAGTGTATCGAGTCTATATCACCAATGGTTGTGTATGGCAACCATTCCCGAATGGGCAGAATCGATAGATTAAGAAACAATAGGAATTTCTCTAGATAGGTGATGCTACACCCTAATGGGAGCGACCCACATAGCCATGCTGCCTGCCCGATTTTTTGTCATTTCCTGGGTGTGAGGCTTGAGGCTAGACTTACGTCATCAACACTGGTTTATTACTTTGAGTGCCACATCGTCCAGACTTCCCGATCACCAATTGACTTCCTCAAAAATAAATTATAGGTATATGGCGAGAGAAATGAATTCCTCTGCCACCATATAATTACGTTTGAAAAGATCAACGTACGTAACCATCTAGAATTACTTTGTCTGACACTCGTCCATACAAGTTGTTCTGGGTTTGAACAAATCGAAGGTACTATTTAAAAACAGTCCTTGTATAACGTCGTCTTCAACTTTAAAATCTTGGCGTACGGCGTAAAATCAATTCAAAGTGGAATCTTGATTTCGGTCTCTTTGAAATGATCAACGAATATTTTAAATGTTATGTAACATGATCAAATATGATTTATAGAACTGGTTTGTAAAATAAAGGACTGTACTTGACCGGTTATTTGTATCTGGGAATTTACAGTCTAACAGATAATGTTCAACGTATGGTTTTACATATATCTTCTGGTATGAATAAGAAATCTAAATATTTTATTTTAATTTAAATTTAATTTAACTTTATAAAACTAAAATTTGAAATTCGACAAGTATTCGTTTCAACATTCGATTTCAAATTCTTGACATTATCCTGATTCACTTTCCTCTTGAAGTAAATTGAATAAAAATGCTATTTTTATTTAAATATTTATTTACTTATTTAATTTGAACAGGAATTAAATTTAAAACTGATTTAAATTTGAAAACATTTCAAAAATCATAGTTTTTAACTTCAAAACTGCAAAGTAGCAGTTTTTCGAAGTACTAGTGTCAAACCCCGCGCTGCGCACACAAAAATCCGCCCAAACCCTTTGAATTCCTAAAGTACCACATTAAGTTGGTACTACCACATCTCCTTTTAGCAAATTACCCAAATTAAAGTACCAGATCCAAAAATATACGGCCCGATCACCAAAAACCCTATGGTTACCATAGTTTGGCACTTCCCCTTCACTCGCCATGGCTGTGCACGTGCACAGCCACGTGGGAACCCTGAACCGCCAGCAACCGAAGTCCCAGACCTCTCTCCACCCCTGGACCCCCACCATGACTGTCAGCACCACCACCACCCGGAAAACCCCAAAAATGGTTGTGCTTCCTCACTTCCAGCAAAAACACCCTCATGGAAATCACCACCTCCCTCCTTCCATCGACCATCGGACTCGACCACCACTTGGCCACCCCATCACCTGACCCAAACGCATTGAACCCCCCTGGACCGCACTTCATCCATCCCCCTTACGTCAAGGATTTCCGATGTAAACACTTGAACCCAACAACAGTATTTAAAACCCATTTTTGTTGATTTTACAAAATTTGTTCGATTAAAAATTAAAGCTAGATTTTTCCTTGCGTCTCCACCTTCTTCCCCTCCTTCCGGCCAAGCGCCACCACTCCTAACCCCATGGATCAACAGGATTTCATCCTTTTCCATTTTCTGACCAACACTCCTTTTCTCTCAAACATCTTTCTTTGAAATCTTGATACTTGTTTTAAAAATCATCATTAGTCCCCCTTGTTAAGATCAGGTAATCAAAACATGTTTTTATTTGATTTGAAAATCCATTTTGGAATTGTGAAACAGAGAGAGTACTGTGTTTTGTTTTTCAACAACAGTAAAGGGTTTTCTCTTCTATTACCAAAATTCCTTTACTCTAAACACTTAGATATAGATTGTCAGTGTTTTTAAACATAGATAACACATTTTCTAACCGCAAATCATAGATCCTACTGATCTAATTGGTGTTGTCAGTATTTACATCATATAACAGGGAGTGGTGAGAACAAACAACCAATTCTCTAGTGACAGTAGCAGGAAATGCTGTTTTAACATAGAACCCTTAAGGTTTCTACCACCACATAGTTATTACTTCATCATTATCAAACCAACCAACACACATGACAATATAGTGGAACCAGGTCATAAAAGAATACAAGATCGTTTCAAGTTATAACATTAAAATTGCAGTGAAAGAAACAGAAATTAAAAATGCAGTTTTTACTTACATTCAAGCTTCCAAAAACCCTTCTTTTGCTTTGATAAAACCTTAGAACTGCAGTGAGTTTGTGAGTGAAAAATGTGTGCATGGATGGTCTTTTTATAGTGGTGAGAAATAATAAACAAATGGGTTCATTAAATGCTGATAAGAAATAGCCAGCAGCTTTTTATTTTTGACAAATGAAAATTGATTTTAAAAACTCATTTTCTCTTTCAAATCTACATATTTTCTCACACACTCACATGGTATTTTCAGGCTATATATACCTGAATTATACCTATATCATGTACAACATTTCCCCCCCATTGGCCTACAAACACCTTTGCATTAATTGCTCTTGTACAAGTCTCTTTTCTACCATTTTTTTCTCTTTTGTTTAATCCAAATATATGATCCTTTTTGTACCGAATACACTCAGATTTTGCTGAGTTCTCCAGGCCTATTTTTCACATATCATTTATGATTTTACATGCATATATTTTATATACAAACTTGCCTTGCAAGTATAACCAAAAATATGAAAATAGAGTACATGCAAGTCTATTTTTGTGAGATGAAAATTCAAAAGAAATTACTTAATATTATCTATGATTTGAAGTCTATTAGTATAGAGGAAATAATGATGTATGCATAGGATTTTATCAATATTTTGATACATGTATATTTGACAAATAGGCTAAGGCTTTGGAAAAAGAAACAAGAAGAAGATTTCAGAAATTCATTTCAAAAAGAAAGAAAAGAAAACACAAAACTGAAAATACCTTTGCTCTTGAATGATCATGTCATGTGCACAATCTTTTGCTTGAGGATCATGATTGATGGCTTAATGTAGTGATCTCATGAGGTGAAACCGTGAGTGAAAGAAATTTGACAATGCATACTCTCTTGTTCCAATGCAAAGATGTGAATGATTTTGTTTGTGATTTTAGTTAAAATCATATCTATGTGTAGATATGTCAAAACATGGTTTTACAAAGGATTTTGACAATACATGATTTTGATTTTC
Source organism: Allium sativum (assembly GCA_030737875.1). Classification (NCBI taxonomy): domain Eukaryota; kingdom Viridiplantae; phylum Streptophyta; class Magnoliopsida; order Asparagales; family Amaryllidaceae; genus Allium; species Allium sativum. The sequence goes on along the minus strand of CM060920.1, from coordinate 747,101,546 downwards.
AATGCATATATATATATATACACACAAAAATCATATCTATGCTTACATGAGTTTGAAAGGATTAGACACTATAATATTACAAATCTAAATGCATACAAGAATAAAATATTTCATGCATATGTACTTGAGAACAAAAAGGAAATGCCTAGCTTATGTTTTAGGCAATGCGTTTTAATTATGTTATAAACGAAGAATTTGCTAAACAATGTTTAAAGTCCCTTAAAAATATAAACAAGTGTTTGGAAAAATCAAGGCATTTCAAAGATGCTATGTATACATGTCATTTAACATAAAGGTAAAAATATGAATTTAAACTATTTAAAATATCATATACCAAAGAGAAAAACATGTTTTAATCTAAACATGTTTTAAAATACTTAAAGTCTTGATTTAAAATTGTGTTTGCACATAAATACTCATGATTAAATAAATGCATGAATTTAAGATCAATGTGAAAAACCAGGTCATTACAAGAGTAGTGTTTTTAAAATAAAAATGAAAACAAATTTTGTTTTTTAAATTTAAACCTTATTCAACGATTTGAATATTTATTTGTATTGAATTTGGACAATCCAATATATAAAGATTTTGCATATACGCCTTGCAAACGTATATTCGAAGTTTTTATATAATGGATAGATATAGAATCACACTCTAGTCTCCCGAAGTTGGTTCTGATGATCGCTATAGTACGTACATCATCAGAATTTATATTCAAGTTTCGAAAGTGGGATTTCTATATATTTCCAATTGATTGGTGTGAGAACCAAAACTAGATAGGTTTTATTGTTTGTAAATTGGCGTCAAAAATATGATTTTTGACTATATATCAAAGTTATGAATTTGAAAATTTTAATCAACTAATTGATTGCCGATTGTTGATTGTGTTGTTTGATTATTCATTAAACCAACATGCAAATGAAAGGCAGATTTAGCCAAATTGTGTCAAATATTGAACTGAATTAAAATTTGATTGAAATTACATATGTATACATGCATATACATTGAACAGGTAAATGGATTTGCTGTTGTGTAAAGAATTTATTTGCGTGCCCGACAAATAGGTAAACGTTAATGAGTTGGATGCGCAATTTTATTATTATATAAACTCTTGTGAATTCCATTGGATGAGGAGTGCTGGTTGTTCTGCGTGAAATCATAAACGTCGCCATAGGATAGTAACAATTAATTTTGAACTACACTACGTGGCATACTGTGTGAAGATATCATACTCTATCCTATACCACATAAGCATTTGGAGCTTATGTGACGGGGTTGAAGATTTACCATGCAAGCGAGAGGCTTGTATGGCAATGACTATATTTCAGGTTGAACCGAAGACTAATATGGACTATATAAAATATAACAGTAAATTGCCAGATTAATAATAACTCCACACGGGTCTGGAATTGATAATAATTACGTCTCTCTAGTCATTAAGGCACAAAAACTATATATAGGGTGACGAGAATTTATTCTCTGGAGTTATGATCTATACACACTCCCTTATGGACATCAGAATATATCACTATAAATATGTGTATGCTTTTTCAGATTTATTGGGTGCCTAATACGGCCCAATAAATTTCCAAACCCTCCCCGTACAAAGGAGGTTATGTTGAAATTTTTCGAAAATTTAGGGTGTTAGCCAAATTTTTGAAAAATTAGAAAATTCTTAGAAACTGAAAAGTTGAAGAATGAAAGCCAAACAGAAAGTTGAGTTGGTTATTTTAACAACTTCCAGCTATGTTCCTTTTCGAGGACGAAAAGTTTTTAAGTGGTGGAGATTGCAACAACCCGGAAAATCAAAACCAATTTAAAATTTTTAGTTTGGCAATTTTTATGAATTTTGAATATTTAAAATGAATTATATTAAATAATAACGATGAAAAATTTATTTTCGACGAAGTTAAAACAAATAATTTTATTTTAATTATAAAAGGAATCAGAAATGGCGCGGTAGTTTGAAATTTCAATTTCAAATTTCAAATGAATGTACATTATTCAAAATAAACCGAATTTTAGTGAAACCAAAAATATTTGAATCTATTTGAAAATATCTTTCCAAAGAATCTGAAAAATTGAAATTTCATAGCGGGAATAAAAAGTTATGCCCAGTTGAAAATTCAGAATAGTCGCTATGGAAATATGGCCCTTAAAAATGGCGATTTTGCAAATGACCTTTGTTTTCGATGAAACCACTTTCGTTGGATCCAGGATGTCAAGTTATTGCTAGATTCCAAAATTCATAATTTTTGGAATCAATATGTGAGAGCGGTGAAGTTAAACATGTTTTGACAGTTTCAGTCAATTTGGATCGACCAAAAAATGACCATTTTTCAAACGGTCTTCAAATTTGATGAAATTAGTTTTGTTAGGACCATATCGTCAATACAAAGCTAGAAATAATTTTTTTTGGAATTTTTACAGTCTGTATGTGGCCCCGGTAAATTGAAATGCGCATTCAAATTCAATATATAGATTTATATTTTGATTTTGATGAAAACTGATCGAAATTATAGAATTGACTTACGAAACATATCCCATTGTGTTCGGAATAGGGGTATTACGCGAAGGACGATAGTCAGTAGGTTCAGTTTGTAGTTCGAATAAAAAGTCAACCGTTGGTGGAATAAAATATAATATAAATAAATTAATAAAAGTCCTTAACCCCCCTTCTCTCCTGTTGAAATCGATCAAGGTCAGAAATAAAAAATAAATAAAAACTTAAACCCGCTTCCTCCAGGCGATCGTCGCCGCTTCCCTTCCACCGTCCTTCGATCGCCGCCCCCTTTCGATCAACCCGGCGCCCCTCCTCTTCTCTCTCTCCCATTCTCTTCCGACTCGAGCCCAAACCCCCCTTTCCTGAAGCCGACGCACTCCCCAATGGCGCCGCCACCACCTACGTGGCCACCCCCGACCACAGACCTCCGACGCCGCTTCCAGCTCCTCCCCCGAGCCCCTCCAACCACCAAAATGATAAAAGCTGTGTTTTATTTTATTTTATTTAGTTTGGTTAATTTAAAATACGGTTTTTATGAATTAAAATATATATTGTTTAACAGAAAAATAACGGTTTAATTTTTAAAAGTAAAAAGGTTTAATTTTTAAATAATAAAAAGATATGATTTTAAAAAACAAATAGATATGATTTTTAACTAGTGAGTGATATGAAAATATTTTTAAAAGTATAAAAATATGATTTTTTTTATATATATAAAGCGATGATAAAAATATGATTTTTATTCGTATGAAGTAGTGATAAAAAAACGATTTTTATTCGTATGGAGTAGCGTTAAAAATATTATCTTTATAATGTAAACATCGTGTTAAAGATGTGATTTTTACACATATAGTTTTGAAGTAAAAATATTTTTTTTAGAATTGAAATAAAAATGTGATTTTTACTATGAACAGCGGGAAGAAGATTGCGTTGGAATTTTGAACAGAATCCAAACCATCGTCCGTTAAAGAATGGCGAAGTGGATCCCAAAGTTGAGTACTTCTAACTTTAACTTTATTTTCTAGTTAAAATATATACTAGGATGCAGACGGTGCTTAGCAGCACCCGACACCCGTCGTCCACAAACCATGGACGACTTGTTTGATTATGATGTGCTATGAAAATTGATTATGATGTGGAATGGTAAAATATATTCATGTGTTGAATAGAGAAATATTCATGTGTTAGATAAAGTATTAAAACAATAAAAATATCATTTTTATTGTATAAATGAATGAAATAAAATATTTACTGAAATGGAAATAAATATTCATTTACAAATCAGACAATTTGTATTTGTACACACATTGAACTGATATGGATGTGGACGATATATTTTACACATCGCCCAACTGCACAAATAAATCTGTGTTTGTTGTTTGAAGACCCCACACGAGTATTGGGATGATATTGGACATACACTAATCCCAATATTTAGTTGTATGCCAATCAATGGGTTGACAGGCTGTTGTAAGCGTTAATTATTTATATTTAACGCTTATGCAGTTGTGAAATGCATTTTGGATGATGAATGATTGTTTATCTTTGTTATGATATACATACGTTGTATGGAATCCATATAATTAACATTATATGGTAATTGATTGGGTCTCATTCCAATTTGGAAAATAAAGAATATTTTAAAATAATATTCAGGAAGGGATTAATAAATATTTATGTGTTGAATAAAATATTTAAACAATAAAAATATCATTTTTATTGAATGTATAAACCGTTAAAAATATTCATGTATTGAATAAAATAAATATTCATGTGTTGAAAAGAATATTCATGTGTTGAATAAAATATTTAAAAAATAAAAATATCATTTTTATTGAATGTATAAACCGTTGAAAATATTCATGTGTTGAATAAAATAAATATTCATGTGTTGAAAAGAATATTCATGTATTGAATAAAATATTTAAATAATAAAATATCATTTTTATTGAATGTATAAACCATTAAAAATATTCATGTATTGAATAAAATAAATATTCATGTATTGAATAAAAGCCGTGTTAATTAGATATGTTGAATGATATTTATATCGATTTTATTCATTTTTATAATGAATATCGAAATGAAGCGATTTCAAAATCTAATGTTTTGAAAATATTATCATTTATATATTAATGATATAGAATATTCGATTTTGATTTAAAATTGAATACGAAGTTGAAATCGTTTTGAAAACGAATTTAAAACGATTTATAAAGTACGTTTTAAATGGAAATCGATGAAATATATACAATATATTATATATAATGGCCTGAATAGAACATACTGCGCCGCGGTAGTTCGCGAATTTCGACCATTGACTTCAAATTGACGTTATGGGAGATTCGACCGTCAGAATCTCCTAAAACTGGAACCTCGGGTTCATATCGAAAAGAGCTTTCCAACGAATATAAGAAATGTCAAATCTAAAGGTTGGATTTGGGATTATGTCCAAATCAAATTTGGAAAAGGTCGCCGTAAGCGTAGTTTGATGGCCGTTTATGGAAATCGACTGTACGGGCCTTGATAAAATTATTAAAAATATCAATAATTAGTGTAAAATCATAGTAAATGATTTGGAAATAACTGGGATGGAAAATTTTCCATATTTGAAAAGATAAAAATATATTTTTATCAAAATGAACTAGTTATTAAGTAGTATAATAATCCAATAATTTTTAAATAAATAAATTGGATTTGTGAAATGGTATTAAAATTAACTAGAATTTCCACCAAATGAATTATAATGGATTTGAATCGAAATTATCTTCGGAATATTCGAGATTGAATGTCATGATTATACGGATATTGTGGAGGAATTTGGAAGATATATATATCGTTATTCGAATACAATATTTGTTGGCTTCAGAATTTGATTTTGAATATAAGCGGATATATTTTCTACTCAGAGCCTTGTATTTAATATCAAATGAGAATTTGGGTTTGTCACGAACGGTGTCTTCACTAACACTGTTCTTAAACCCAATGAAGTTAAGAAAATTAGAAACTAACTGGAGATTAGCTAAGTTGAATGGTTTCCTTGGTATTGATCTGATGTTGGTTTTGGCCTTCGTGATTAATACTTAGGGAATTTTCTCTTACTAACTTATAGTTAGAGACTGATGGAATATGATTTTGGGTTTATCGTGAACTGTGTTTTAAATGACATTGGTTCTTTAACCCAGTTAAAGACATGAATTATTTTCCTAGAAGTTAAATAATCATTAATATTGATTTTTGGGAAGATTAAAACTAAGTGGAGTTTTAATGAATCTTTAATAAGATTCAGATGGGAATTGATAATTTAAATTATCAAATTTGGGAAATGATCGAGAATGGAGTATCGCCAGTTTTTCTCCTAGCGATAGTTAAATCTTTTATTAGATTTGAACGGGAAATGGTAATTAAATTTACCGATAACACCGTGGTGTTAGATATGGAGTACGATCAGTTTTGCTCCATGGGATGAATAGGTTGGGATTGGGAAATTAAACAAATGATTACTTCGGTAAGGTGTGCTAATCCTGACTAGTTTGGAAAACCTTAATTTGGTTTGAATTGATATCCAAAGGAAGATTAAAGAATAAAGTTTAAAGAATTTATCTTTGATAAAAGTAATGGGAAAAAATCCAAAAGATGCGAATATCTAAATAAAAGAATATTCAGAATTGGTATGAGGCGTATGTTGTGTTTATATAGCACTTGTTTATTATATACACGAATTATTCGAAAAGGCCGGATTTATACCCATTCTGAATAACTGATTCGACGATATGTCGACGATGAAGATGGTTGTTGAAGACCGGATGTCTTCACATCGTTTGGATGATTACTGATGTCTTGATTGGGCTGTACACCCAAGACGAGGTAATAAGTGGTGATCATCCAGACGTACTTGGAGATCGACTAGGCATGCGAGGACCTCTCTCCTGTATTGGACATGTGGGACGAGGAATAAGGTGCCTCTGGTTCCGTTCAGACCCAGAACGAACTTGTAAATGGATTATGTGTCTGACATTGGATTTTATTCTGTGCTGATTGATCTCTATAAAATATATATCTTTTTGGCGGTGGAGAATTAATCTCTTGCTTAACGCCCTTCTCTGAGACGTACGAGCTCAGAGGTTATATATCGACAAACATCAGTCGCATGGTGTGAATTGTCTTTGTGGCATGTTGAGATGCAAATGATCAAGGCTTATTTTGAAAAGCAGAGTCTTGTGGTTGATGATCAAAGCACAGCTTGTGTGGCATAGCTTTGTGTATAGCGTTAATTCGCGAGCCTCACACTTCGGCATGGGTCAAAAACGGGAACGTGACTGCAGGGAGTGCACGACGTTTCTTTCTAGCTATGGGTGGTGTCAGTGTTTAACAAGCCCTGATATTTATATTATTTTTACCTGTGTGGTTGTTGGAATGCGAGGCGCCTCAGATATATCAGTCTCTACGGAGCCGATGGATCGGTCCTATAGGACCGGGAAACGTGTTTTCAGGTATAACTAATCCGCTATGTGTAGACCGACCCTAAAGATCCAAGGATTCGTGTAACAACCCGTGTTTTTATAACGTGTAATAACCATAAATAAAGGCAGAATTAATTTTTAAAATAAGAATCAAGGGAAACAGGTTGTGCCATTGCGTTCATCTCGAAATTCTGCTTGGAAACGAGTCCGAGTTTTCGAAAATCGGAGTCCGTATGACCAAGTTATGACCTTTCGAAGTTTTCAGAAGTTTTCAAGTTCAAAATAGCTCAATTCGAATTCAAAATTCGAATTTCAAACTTCAAAATGGACTGGGCGGGAAATTTCCCGCCCAGGACCAGGTCGACCTACGGGTTGACTATGTAGTCGACCTACCCAGGACCAGGTCGACCTGGGGGTCGAACTGGTGGCCGAGTCCACTTTTGAAGCTGGATTCATTTTGATGTTCCTGGCCTCGTTTATGTCCACATTCGTTGACCTGACCCTATAAATACAGCCCCTAACACCAGTCTCTCTACACAAAATTCTTTCTGACCTTATGCTGCTCTGATTCTGATTGAAAAGTTTAAGAAAGGGACTGCTTCTTCTATGTTGAGACTGCGTTAAGAGAATTGCTGATTTGGGGATTTCTATTAGGACTTGACTAAGCATATAGAGATTCAACTATTGACTCCCTTTTTCTAATTCTTGAACCTCGATCTGTAAGCCCCAGTTATTTTTAGATTTAAACTGTAAATGTAATATGAATATGATGTAAATTGAAATTGGACATATGTATGATGACTGTTTTACATCCATTCTTGTTCACCTTGGATCTTGACTCTTGGATATTACTATGACATAGATTTGGGGCCTATTCATGTTGTAAATCAAAAAGAGAAACCCCTCATATTATCATGTTGAATCAGCTATTAGTCACAAGTTTATGACTATCACCTTATGTCAATCGTTACAATGACTATACTATCACCTTATGTCAATCGTTACCATGACTATACTATCACCTTATGACAACTGTTATCTTGACTAGTACCTTATTTTGCTAGAATTGGAATCTTTATGTTTGAGGCCAATATTCCATATGCCAGTAATGTTTTAATCTTTTATTTCAATTCATACTATGCTATGCTAGTAATCACTTTTAACACCTTATACCCGTTCCTTTTTTATGTTATTCCCTAATTAGATTTATTTGTATCGATTCGAGCTTACATGCGATGGGAATACGATTTGGGTAGGCTAGGTAAAACATGAATTAGCTTTAAACTTGAACATGAACGTTGTTATGACTTGAACCTGAATATGGACATGAACTTGACACGATTTGACATGAAACATGACTTGAAAACTGGACATGAATCTAGACATGAAAACTTGAACATGGGCATGACAATTAGATAAACTTGAAAATGGCCAACTCGAGGTTGGGTTGAGTTTGCAGTGTAAATCTGCCCGGAACCGCCCGGCAAATCCAGTGGCTGCAAACAACAGGATCCAATGTGGGTAGTTGGTCATATCGCACGTAAAACCCGAGGTTAGACTATGTTGTGGTCTAAATCTACCCAGAACCGCCCGACAAATCCAGTAACCACAACAATTAGTCTAATGTGAGAGGTTGAGGTGCACTAATGAATTAATGCCACATGATAGGGTTAAGTCATGAACCACTTGAATATACTTAACCAACTTGACACGATGATTTGATAGGGTTAAGTCATGAACCGCTTGAACACACTTAACCAACTTGATACATGATTTGGATAGGGTTAAGTCACGAATTTGAATGACAACACTTAACCCATTAGAAACCCTAATTACGCGGTCCTTTTCAGCAGTAACCCACTTAGATGTATCACGATACCCTGGGACTAGGCAGGGTGGGGCACGATTACTGGGCTGATTGTAAGCGACCAGAACGACGGCTGAGTAGGTGCGCCATTGTAGGTTCAGGCGGGCTATGGTCGTGCACGTAGTCTGGAGTTGAAAAAGCAGGCATTGGGCACCCGTAGATTTACATTGTGCGTGCTTGATTCGTGTCGGTGGTTGGCACCATAGGACTTGATACACCCTATGGTGGACCTAGCACAGGTAACCACATTTCAGGATAGGGCCGTATGACACAGACACATGACGAGCTAGAACTTGTAGGGAGCCGATCGGTTAGTAGATCGTACCGTAGGACCCCGTAATGGGTCACTTCATGATACTGGGCCAAGGGATCATTTCATGGTTAATACTTGACATGGGTTAGAATACTAGTACAGTTGGTGCAGCGAATCTTGAACATGCGATGCTAGTCTTGACTTATCTTGTTATCTTAATTATCCTACCAATTCTGTTATCATCCTTATGTTTAATTCCAGTTTTCACATATCATGTTACCTTTACTAGTTTTCATACTGAAAGTCACTAGGGCTTACCAGTCTTTATGACTGACCCTTTTTCTTTTGCCTCTTTTTCTTTCGTTTTCCCCCCAGGTTCTCTGGGAGGAAACACTAGATCTTAGCTTAGATTTGGCTTGCTTTCTGACAGCTCATGTACGGTTTGGTCTTGAGCTATGCTATGGCTGCTTCTACCATTTATGGGGAATATTTGACTTTTGTTATATTAAGTTTATGCTTCTTTGGAATTTGATGTAATGGAATAATTTGTATCTTGGATATATGAGCTTTTTGACTCTTTCTTGAAAGTAATAAAAAGTTGGTTTTTAGTTTCTACCACTGCTTTCTTTATGTTCTACCTTGTGATATCTCTGTGCATGTTTACCTAGATAATACTCCACCAAAACTTGTGCATTCCCTTTGTGAGTGACCCTAGTGGAGGTGGGGTGTTACATTTGGTATCAGAGCAGAAGGTTACCAGGCTGGGCAAAAAGTTTTAAAGACCTTCTGAAACTATTTTTCAAAACCATTTATAAAGAAGCATTTTTCAGGAAAAGTTTTATGTTTAAAAAGGCTATTCCCCAAAACGCCATTAGCACTTTCCTTTGTTTCCTCGTTTAAATCTTTTTCTTTTTGTTTTTCAGCATGGCTGATCTTAACCTACCTGAGGGAATACCCATGCCTGGATGGTTCCGAAGGTACTTAGAAGCCAGGGCCAATGACGCGGGCACGGTAGACATCCCTCCTCCTCCTCCCCCAGTGGCCGCGGTTCCTCCTCCTCCTGGTACCGCCTTTGCCAAAATATGCAAAGACTTTAAAGCAATGGGTGGCAAGAACTTCGTTGGAACTGAAACCTTTGTTAAGGCACGAAACTGGCTAAAGGAGATGGAAGAATTGTTCATTATCTTTGATATGGAGGACCATAGGAAAGTTCAGTTGGCAGCATGGTTGTTGAAAGAGGAAGCTGCATTTTGGTGGGAAGTCACCAACGCTACCAGGCCAGTTGAGACTTGGGCAGGCTTTAGAGAGTGGTTTGGGCTTAAATTCTTATCGTCAGTAGAAGAGAACCTTCAGATGGAGAGGTTCCTAGCCCTCAAGCAAGGGGACATGTCTGTTAGGGAGTACGTGAATAAGTTTAATCATCTTGCTCGGTTCGGTTTGGATTTGGTCAACACAGCCCATAAAAAGGATGTACGCTTTGCTCGAGGATTGAACGAGCCACTACACAGTTTGGCCCTAACTCATATACCCATGGGGGCGACCTTTGAAAGCTTGGTGTATATGGCACTACTTCATGAGGAAGACAAGAATAGCAAGAAGGAGGTTAAGCCTAATGAGACTCAGAATAAGAAAGCCGACTTCAAGAAAGGGAACAACAAGAATAACAAGGGCAACAACAAACCACGTGAGACGAGGAAGTGCAACTTTTGTGGTATTACTAGACATCTAGCTAAATACTGTAGAAAGAAGAAGAGGAATTTGGGTGAATGCTTCCATTATGGAGATACTGGACACATCAGCAAGGATTGCCCTAAGAAGCAAGGGTATGGGCAAGGGCAGACCCAGCGAGCAGGACCTTCTGGAGGGCAGTTGCATGCTCTCAACACCACTCCAGCTCATGACCGAGGTAGTAATATTTCCGTAGAAAGCCTTGTTTACATTTCTGACTTTCCTGTTCGAACCTTATTTGACTCTGGCGCATCGCATACTTTTATTTCTTCTGATATTGTTGAAAATCTGCACCTAAGTACTAGTCTGGTTGAGGATCCCGTTATAGTTTCAAATCCAATTGGGGGCTCCGCCCATTTATCTATGATGTGTGTGGATTTGAGGATCTCTATCTTAAGCGTAGAATTCACGTGTAATGCTTATGTTCTCGGATTCATGGGATACGGTTTGATCCTAGGTATGGATTGGCTGTCCGATTATGGAGCCATTCTTGATTGTGAATGAAGGGTAGTGAGGCTCATGGCTCGCCTTGGTAATACCCTTGAAATTTCTTGTAACCCTAAGGGTTCGGTCATGTTATGTTATCTTGAATCTCTTGACTCGTCCGACGATAATTTGCAATCTGTAAGAGTGGTCCGAGAATATCCAGATGACTTTGATGAAGTGAGGGGATTACCTCCTAAACGCGAGTTAGAGTTCTGAATTTATCTTGTTGATAATGCCAAGCTAGTTTCATTGTCCGTTAGGCACATGGCCCCATGAGAAAGAAGAGAGCTCAGTAGACAAGTTAATGAGTTTCTTGAGAAAAATTTCATATGGCGAAGCATTTCTGAATGGGGTGCTCCGGTGGTATTCGCTACTAAGGCGGATGGATCGCTTCGTCTATGCGTAGATTATCGTGAGTTAAACAAGCTGACAAAGAAAAATAGGCACCCACTACCAAGAATCGACGATCTGTTTGAGCAGCTTGTGGGAGCATCTGTTTTCTCCCAACTCGATCTAGCCACAGGATTCCATCGGCTTAGAGTGGCTGAGGACAGCATTGGCAAAACTGCGTTTAGGACTCCAGATAGGTTCTTCGAATGGCTCGTCATGCCGTTTGGGCTAACGAATGCATCCGCGTACTTTGTAGATTTGATGAGTAGGGTGTTTCGGGAGTTCCTTAACAAGTTTGTGGTAGTTTTCATGGATGATATTTTGATCTTCTCAAAAGATGAAGAAGAGCATGCTAGACATCTCAAGGAAGTCATGGAAACGCTTAGAGCACACCGGTTAAAGGCTAAGTTCTCCAAATGCCATTTTTGGAGGAAGGAAGTTCGATTCCTTGGACATGTAGTTTCTAAGCAAGGCATAGCCGTGGACCCCTCAGAGGTAGTTGCGGTACAGGACTGGAAAATTCCTAAGAATGCAACGGAGGTGAGGAGCTTTCTCGGTCTGGCGGGCTACTACAGGAAGTTCATTAAGGACTTCGCTAAGATTTCAGCCCCTCTTACTAAGTTAGCGAAGAAGAACCTAGCTTTTGTATGAGACATAAAGTGTGACGTTGCTTTTCAGAGATTTAAGAGAGCCCTCGCCACATCTCCAACTTTGGCATTACATGATGGAGGTAAGATGTTTACCGTGTACACAGATGCGTGCGGCACAGGGTTAGGCGCCGTCCTAATGCAAGAAGGAAGAGTAATATTCTACGGGGGCAGATAACTTAAAATTCATGAGAAAAACTATCCCACGCATGACTTGGAGTTGGCCGTGATTGTCTTTGCACTAAAAGCTTGGCGCCATTATCTTCTAGGGGAGAGGTTCGAGCTGTACACCAACCACAAATCGCTCAAGTACCTCTTCTCACAGAAAGATTTGAATCTGGGACAACAGCGGTGGATGGAATTCTTGGCATCATATGACTTCGATATAGCTTATACCCCTGGCAAGGGTAACATGGTGGCGGACGCGCTAAGTAGAAAAAGGTTGACTTTGAGCCCCTTGTTTGTTGAAAGGAAAAGCCTTGAGTTTATAGAAACCTTTGATTTTACACCTGCTGTTGAGTCATTGACTGCTACGTTAGCATCTCTTGAGTTAAGACCTACACTTCTAGATCAAGTAAGGACTTCACAGAAGGAAGACCCACAGTTAGTCGAAATCATGAACAAGCTGATTAGTGATGAGACGTCAAGTCACCTCAGTAGGTATACCATAGATGACAAGGGATGGCTAAGGCGCGATGGAAGGCTATGTGTCTGAGACGACCCCAAATCCCGTTCTGACGGAGACAAGGGTTATCTTTGGAATATAACACAGAAACAGATAATAGCAGAACAGAAATAAATAAATACACTAGATAATGAACAATAGAATATACTGGATAAATGTAATCATCAGAGTTACACAGTACAGGATCTTACTTAGTACAAATACAGTTCAGCTATACATAAATGTCTACAGCGGAAAACAAACATAATATGTACAATAGGAGCTGAACAGCATAAAAAGAGATAAATGATAGAGTCCATCTTCAGCTCCAGCTATCCAGAAAGAACCAGCTAAACCTGAATACAAGGCTGCCCATGTAGAAAAAGGAGCACCCGAGTTTGAAAGTGAAACAAACTACGAGTCAGTCATGGGACTGGTATGAGAAATCTGCTCAACACATATATAATATGGCAAATCACAGGACCACGCCACTCTCGTGGAACGGGTTTACTCCATTGGATTGCCAGTGCTTTAAAACAAATCTTTCTTTTAAACATCGCTATGCTTTTTATAAAAATGAAGCCGTTATATGACTCAGTTCCCATCACACAATGCAACGCAAACCGGAGGATAGAGTTTTTACCTTATAACGATCAAAATATGCTTGATACAAATAAAACAAAGGCATTTGATATTATTGCTAGTGTCTATATGTTTTGAAAACAATTTCAAATCATAACTATCAATCATAGACGACATGAGCGTCCCATGCCACTATGTCGCCAAATGTATATATACAATCGAAACCGCACAGTCACGTATTTGGAAATTGGATTTCCGTCATGAACCAAGGCAAAAGATAGTCCTTACCGAATTCGAGACGCTCTAGCCCGTGTCTCAGGACCCAGACACAGGTGGGCCCTTGGATCGTCAGGGTCGGTCCACCGATGTGGATTAAAATGCCTGAACAATAAGTTTCCCCGCCCTTTAGGGCGTAAACGAGCCAACGAATGACTCCATCGGACCCGGATCGTCCGATCAAACCGAGGCGCCTCGCCACAGCAACAACCACATAGGTGAAAAGTATATAAATATCAGGGTTGGTAGGTCACTGACACCACCTTAGCTAGAAAGAAACGCATGCCCTCCCTGAGGTCCTTCTCCCGTTTCTGGTTCATACCGGGGTGTGAGGCTCGCGAATTTACGTTATACACAAAGCTACGTCACACAGGCGGTGCTTTGATCATCACCACAAGACTTTGCTTTTCAACAGAAGCCCTGATCACTGCATCTTACCATGCCACACAGGCAATTCATGCCATGCGACTGATGTCCATCGATATACAACCTCTGAGCTCGTGCGTTTCAGAGAAGGGCGTTAAGCAAAAGAATAAATTCTCCGCCGCCAAACAGATGTATATTTAATAGAGATCAATCAACACAGAAGAAAATCCAATGTCTGACACACAGTCCATTTACAAGTCCGTTCTGGGTCTAAACGAAACCGGAGGCACTAAATACCTCGCAAACCCATCGATCACCACGTACGTCTGGACGATCACCACTCATTATCCATATTTCGGGATGCCTCCCAATTAGGACCTCGGTTACCATCCAAACGAGGTGAAGATCTCCGGTCTTCGACCACCGTCTTCATCTTCGACTTTCAATCGTCGGTCAATTATTTGAAATGAGAATTAACTCGGCCTTTTCAAATAATTCACGTATATTTAGAATTTCAAATCAATTTATTTTAATGGTTAAGTCATTCGACAACATAAATTTTGTTCTTTAATGTAATTTTCACACCAAACACATTCAACCACCAAATACCACATAAATCGAGCAAATTCAGTTTATTTCCATCCCATATCGTTTATGATATTTTATAACGATTTATCGCTATTTTTATTTATTTTAAAATAGCTAATTTATTCAAAACGACGCTTCGGGCCATAAAGCGGCCGTGACGCTGTTTTTCTTCAGAATTGATTTACACATATCTGAAAATCTAATCGTTGGATCTTCACAAAATTTACATCATTAGAAAGGTCTTTTCAAAACGAATCCAACGGTTCCAGTTTCAGGAAAATCCGACGGTCGGATCTCCCGGTACAATCGTTTGAATTTTCGTTTTCAAAATACGAACTGCAGCGTCGTTATTCGATTAAATATATAATTATATATATATATATATATATATATATAAATATAATCGCTTCTGGCGCTGTTTTTCTTCAGATTTGAATTAAACATTCCAGACAATCCAACCATTGGATTTTTACAAAGTTGGTGCCGTTGGGAAGATATTTCCAAGGCGAACCTGACGGTTGAGGTTTCGGGAAAATCCAATGGTCGGATTTCCCGCACTAGTTGTTTGAAATCACGGTTTCAAAATACGAACTGCACGACCTCGTTTCGTTTTAATTTTATTTATATTTATATATTTATATAAATATAGTTCATTCAATGATTTCAATATCGTTTTCACTTCAAATATTTCACTAACGCCTTAAAATTTTGGAAAATTTCGCCATAACCTCCTTTGTACGGGAGGGCTGGGAAATTCCCAAATAGCCACACGGGCGTCTCATGTCGAAAAGAAAAAGAAAAAGCCAAGCGGCTAGCCAACAAGCTCATAAAATCATCACCCAAACAAAACAGTAAATGTGTACCTATTTGTCGGGCACAAAATTTTATTCCTCTTCTCTAGCCCCTTTGCTATAACCTGTTCAATAAATATGCATGTACATATATACAGTTCTTATCATTTATCATTTTCTATTCAACTTCATATTTGATTCCATTTGGTTTAAAAACACCATTCATTCTACTGTTACATGTATAGGCAAAAATCATATCATTAGCTAATTAATGAATATTTCAACTCGTATATATTTATTTGAATGAGTTGCTATTTTTAACACTTCACATTTCAACGATCCATGTATATAATAAAAATGTAATTTTTTTTATTGTAAAACAATTCATTTCAAAACACTATTATTTTATATAGTGTATATATAGGTGATAAAAATAGGATTTTTCTTATAAAACAATTTCTTTTAAAACGAGATTATTTTACACAGTTCATATAGTCGATAAAGGGTGATTTTTATTATCAAACAATTTATTTCACAATATGAATACCATTCAACACATGAATTTCGATTCAATGAATGAATATCGATTCAACACATGAAGGTTTTCTATAATTTCTATATATAGATAGAAATGTGATTTTTATATTTAAAACGCGAATACCATTCAACACATGAATTTCGATTCAATGAATGAATATCGATTCAACACGTGAAGGTTTTCTATTCAATGAATAAATATAGTTTAAGAAAATGAAAATAATTCAAACACACGAATATTATTCAAAATTTCGGCAGCATAACGGCAGGGTAGTTAAAACCGGGACCATCCCTAGTACGGCTCCTCGCTCTACCTTAAAACCTCGCGGTTTTTGACAATGGGGATCATGCATCTAGTTCGCACGCAGGCGGCATGTATATATTTATTTCATTTCCACAAACTAATCCTATGTGGTTTCAACCAAATATTTCTCAACCACAAACGGGTATTTTTCAACCTCAATCAATCAATATCAACCACAAACAATCCCAAACAATCATTCGCTATCAATCAATTTTCACACCAATCACAATCAATAAATATCGTCCATGGTTTGTGGACGAGGGGCGTATATATATATATATATATATATATATATATATATATATATTTATATAGCAATTCACTTTTATTTCAACACATATATAATTTTTACAATGCATATACAACTTATACATCGAACGTACAACTTATACAATGCTTATACAAGAGGTGTACAACGCTTATATAACTCATACATCGACTATATAATTTATATATCGTTGTTTTCCATATTGTTTATAAATTAGAAATCTCACATTGGGTTCCACTCCACCAAAAATAGCAGAAGGCTCAGAAAAATATGCGGTCTCTTCTAAAATGTAGAAGGCGTCCACACGGTCACGATGTTTCATGTTTCATCGAATTTCGTTAACGAACGAAAAAGATATGATTTTTACAAGGTTTGCAACGCTTTTAGAAGTTGAAAACAGTTTAATTCATACAGGCCGATACCTTTCAGTAATGTTCAAATCTAGGTCTTCAATTTTCTTTGCATTCGAAGCACTTGAACGCGATTGGCTTGTGCCACGTTGACGGGCTAGGAGAGGCGCACCAGCACCCTTGACGGCGGCGAACTCGGCGGCGGCGAGGAGGAGGAAATCGGCTGTGAACGGCGCAACTTTGGGGGCTTGTATCTCGACGAATACGCGATGGTAAGGGACGAGGCTTATACGGATTTGAAGAGCTCGGAGGGATCTACAAAAAGTTCAACTGGGCCATGGCGTTTTGGTGATCGGAGCGGCCAGAAAAGAGGAGAGAAGGTGGCGTGCTATTTCCGCCATGAATTGATATCGGGGAGAGAGAAAATTTAAAGAATTTTCTTTTTTTTTTATAAAAATTTTGATTGGCCGATGGGTTTTATAAGGGGTTTTCTGACGCGACCACCAATCTAAACCCAACGACTGTCATCCCTAGCGTTTTACCCCCATTCCGAACACAATGGAATATGTTTTGTAGGCCCATTCGACTGTTTCAGTCAGTTTCCATTCAAATTAAAATATAAAACATTCAATATTCAATTTGAACGTGCATTTCAATTTGCCAGGGCCACAAACTGATTCGAAAAATTCCAGAAAAATAAATCTAGCTATGTTTTGATGATACGGTCCCAACAAAACTAGTTTCGTCGAATTCTGATACCGTTTGCAAAAAGGCCCATTTTTGGTCGATTCAATTTAACTGTAATTGACCAAAACACATTTTCTTTTGCCACGCTCACATACTAGCTTCAAAAATTATGAAATTTGAAACCTAGCAATAACTTCACATCCCGGATCCAACAAAAGTGGTTTCGTCGAATTCCGAGGTCATATGCAAAAGGGCCATATTCACGGCTATATAAATTCCATATCGACCCTTCTGAAAATTCATTTGGCCATAACTTTTGCTTTCCGCTATGAAATTTCGATTTTTAAGATTCGTTAGAAAGGTATTCACTAACAGATTTAAATATTTTTGGTTTCACTAAAATCCGGATTGTTTTGCTCCCGGTACAGTCCGACAAAGTTTGAATTCAATTTTTGAAACTGCAGCGCCATTTCAGGCCTTGTTTCTAATTGTAATTAATTATATTCGTTTTCAATTGTCGATTCAAGCTCAGTTTTCATTGCCATTATCTAAAATATTTATTTTAAATATTTAAAATCCATTAATTTAGCCAATTTAAAAATTTTAAATTGGTTCAGATTTTCTGGGTCGTTACAATCTCCCCCACTTAAAACTTTTCGTCCCCGAAAAGGAACAAAGTCGAAAGTGGTTTGATAAATCTACAATCACACAACACAACCAACAATCAAATCGTTTTAACCTTTCAAAAATATACTGATCAACCTCCATACTCTTTTCAAAATCATTCAACCTATAGAATTTAAAAGTGCACATCCATGAAAAGAAAATAACAACAGAGTAGAGAATTAAATGGTAATGCAAAGTAGGGTAAATGCACCTTGCACCGGAGTCAATCAGAGATATCTACTCGGCATCTAGGATAGGCTTTCTGAATGCTCTCCTCAGTTTCCCAAGTACAATCTCGCGGATCTCCACTCCATTGCACTTTGACTAAGTGAACCTTCTTGTTCCTCAGCTCTTTAATATCTTTGCCGATAATCTTTAGCGGCTCTCTTCTCACAGCTAATTCTGGGGTTATTTCAATGTCATGTTGAGCTGCTTCTTCCACGATCAAGTCTGGATCATAAACGTGCTTTCGAAGTTGGGATATGTGAAATACATCATGAACTCCAGGCAACTAATCAGGAAATTTAACCCTATAAGCGAGAGTTCCAATCCGTTCCAGAATAGGAAACAGACCAATGAATTTGGGCGCCAACTTTCCAGTTTTACCGAACCGGATGACTCCTCTCAACGGCGATACTTTCAAATATACATAGTCGCCAACAGCAAAGGATATATCTCTTCTTCTTCTATCGGCATAGCTCTTTTGTCGGCTTTGAGCGGCGAGTAATCGCTTCTTAATAAAATCGACTTTGTCGGCAGCTTCTCGGATCATATCAGGCCCTAACACAAGTCTATTTCCAGGCTCGACCCAACAAGCAGGAGATCGGCACGGTCTACCATACAATGCTTCGAATGGCGACATTGTCAGACTCGCCTGGTAGCTATTGTTATAAGAGAATTCAGCCAAATGCAGATTGCCTTCCCATGATCCACCGAAATCTATAACACAAGCCCGCAATAGATCTTCTAAAATACGATTCACCCTCTTAGTCTGATCGTCTGTCTGAGGATGATAAGCGGTGCTCAGGTTCAACTTCGTTCCTAGTTCGACTTGAAATGCTTCCCAGAATTTGCTAGTGAATATTGTATCTCTATCACTGACTATACTGAGCGGCACTCCATGTAGTCTAACTATTTCCCTGAAGTATATCTGCGCCAGACTCTGAGCGGTTCTATTTGATCTGACAGGTATGAAATGGGCGGTCTTCGTGAAGCGATCTACGATCACCCAAATACTGTCATTTCCTTTTCTGGTCCTGGGCAGACCATCAATGAAATCCATGGAGATATGCTCCCACTTCCAACCAGGAACTTCCAGTGGTTGTAACAATCCAGCCAATTTCTGTTGGTCGCTTTTGACTAGTTAGCAAGTAGGGCATCGACTAACATATATCGAGATGTCTCTTTTTAACGACTTCCACCAGAATGTGCGTTTGATATCATTATACATTTTATTCACTCCTGGATGGATACTAAGCTTAGATTTGTGACATTCATCAAGCACATATCTTCTGTGTTCCGGAATCTCTGGAACGCAAATTCGCCCTTCTAACCTCAGAATCCCTTCGCTGTCTATCTGGAAATCCGAAGCATTGCCTTCACGAATTCGCTGACTCATTCCTTTGATAAATTGGTCGTCTTCTTGGAGAGCCGATATCTTATCAATCAACGAAGTCGCAATGATGAAACTGGCGATCATTTCATTCTTTCGGCTTAACGCATCGGCCACGACATTGGCTTTCCCTGGAGTGTATATGATTTCAAAGTCATATGCTGCAAGAAACTCCAACCAACGTTGTTGTCTCAGATTCAGGTCCTTCTGAGTGAACAGATACTTTAACGACTGGTGATCTGTAAATAGTTCAAATCTCTCACCCAGAAGATAGTGTCTCCAGATTTTCAAAGCGAACACAATAGCCAATATCTCAAGAACATGAGTCACGTAGTTCTTCTCGGGTGGCTTCAGTTGACAGCTAGCATAAGCAATCACTTGGCCTCTTTGCATTAACACTGCGCCAAGGCCTTCTCTAGAAGCGTTAGTCCAGACCTTTAAATCCTGGTTGCCATCGATGATGGTTAACACTGGAGCAGTCGTTAGTCTTAACTTTAGCTCTTCGAAAGCCTCCTCGCTTTCTGGGGTCCATTTGAATTTAGAATGCTTCTTTGTAAGCTTCGTTAAGTGACCAGATATCTTCGAAAAGTCTTTAACGAACTTCCGATAATAGCTAGCCAATCCGAGAAAACTGCGGACTTCAGTAGGGGTACTGGGCTGTTTCCAATTCTTAATGGCTGTGATTTTACTTGGATCCACAACGATTCCTTCTTTCGATACAACATGGCCCAGAAATTTTACTTCATCTTGCCAGAATATACATTTGGAAAACTTGGCTTTCAATACATTCCTTCTGAGGATTTCTAGGACCTGTTCCAGATGCTTTTCATGTTCGGCCTTTGACTTAGAGAAGATTAGAATATCGTCAATGAAAACCAGAACAAATTTGTTCAATACTCCTCTGAATACTCTGTTCATTAGATCGACGAAGTAAGCGGGAGCGTTACATAAGCCGAACGGCATTACTAACCACTCGTAGAATAAGTCGGGGCCTCTGAACGTTGTCATTGGAACACACTCTTCGGCGATTCGAAGTTGATGGAAGCCTGTAGCTAGGTCCATTCGTGAAAATACTTGTGCGCCATTTAATCGATCCAACAAATCATCAATCCGCGGCAATGGATACTTGTTCTTTATTGTCTGCTTGTTCAGATCACGATAATCCACACATAAACGTAGAGTACCGTCCGATTTTGGGACAAAAACCACTGCTGCTCCCCAATTAGAGAAACTGGGCCTGATCAGACCTTTCCATACTAGCTGTCGTGTTTGATTGTCTAATTCTTCCTTCTCTTTCAAGGACATTCTTCGAATAGCGTGAACTACCGGCCTTGCATTGGGAATTAAAGCAATCTTGAAATCTATTTCTCTCTGCGGAGGTAAGTAAACAACTTCTTCGAACACATCCGCATAGTTCTTGACGACAGGAATATCTTTCACTAGGTCGGGAATATTCTCTGAGATTTCAGGGATATCTTCTATTTGGGCTGGAGAGACATTCAAAGCTGCCCAGAAGTCCTTCCTATTAGCATTCTGACCTTCACAGGGAATGGTTATATAATCACCTGATTTAATCTTCGCCTTTACGACTCTGTCGGCGCATTTAACTTCAGCTTTATATTTGGTCAACCAGTCCAACCCCAAGGTAAGATCAAACTCTTTAAAATTCATGACGACTGCGATGGTAGGAAACCGATAACGAGAGAAAGAAACCGGCACTCCACAAATCCAACTGAGATCAATTGAACCCCCAACCGGATTCTGGACAGTCATTGGTTCCTTGAGCTTCTTCAAATTCAAATCCAGTTTCTTAGCTGCCTCTTTGGAAATGAAGCTTCGTGACGCGCCTGTGTCAAACAGTACTTTGACTGGAATGTTTTTGACAGTTAGCATGCCTTCTAAAACATCAGCCCTTTCTTGACTAGCTGAGGGCTCGGAAATTTCTGCTACTTCATTCACTTGAACTATTCCAGACTTTCTGAATAGCGGGCAGTTTTTCTCAATATGACCAGCATGATGGCACTTCCGGCATTTCCTACCTTCTCGAGCCTTCCCACCAGGTTTGAATCCACCCTTGCTTCGTTTCTTTAAGGGCCCACAATTTATCGACAAATGCCCCTTTTGATGGCAGTTATTGCATATGGAAGTCATCACTGGTTCCTTCTCAGATTTAGCCCATTTTCTCTTAGCACTGGGCTTCTTACTGACCTCTAACGTTGTTATGGCCTCGAGACGATCAGTTTCTGACTCTGTTTTGTCACTAGAACAGACTTCTTCTTCGTCGCGCAACATTCCTTTCTTATGGAGATCTTCATACTGATAAGCCATGTATATCATTTCAGAAAAAGGAAGCTTCACATTCCTCATTACACTATTCTGATATCTCCTTTGCAGGCCATGAATAAATCTCAGATTTTTCCTCTTTGGATCTTGAATCAGATGAGGAGCAAAGTGAGCAAGTTCATTGAATTTCTTATGATATTCTGGGATGGTCATATCACCTTGTATTAGATAAGAAAATTCATCACATAATCTCTCGGTTGCTTCGGGAGGAGTAAATCTTTCCAGGAAAATCACTTTGAATCTGTCCCAGGTGATATCACCTTCTGGATTATCTTTGATGATTGTTTCCCACCAGATTAAAGCTTCTTCTTTGAGCGCCCAAGATGCTACTAACCTTTTCTGGTCGTCCCTCAGCTGGTTACGCTCAAATATTCTTTCGACAGAACTCATCCAAGCTTGAGTTTGAATTATAGATTCATTGCCCGAGAACTGTGCTCCGTTTAGATTTCGATATCTCTTTAATAGAGCCTCTAGATTGGGTTCTGTATTCCTTCTGTTTCTGGCACTCATTTTTCTAGTACTCTGCAATTAGCAGAACAAGTGTCAGGTCACAGAAAAGGTACTTTAAAACTTAGAAACATATACTTCAAGTGTAAATGTGTCTATCGAGGTGTAATTTCATTCTGCTTTACTCATACTAGGATATTGCTGATCCTATCTGTATTGAGTTACCCGTCCTAGAACACTACTGGTTCTATTTAAAACGAGTTTGTTCAAATGTTATATTCCAGAACTAAGCTTAACCAAAGCTCTGATACCACGTTGAGACGACCCCAAATCCCGTTCTGACGGAGACAAGGGTTATCTTTGAAATATAACATAGAAACAGATAATAGCAGAACAGAAATAAATAAATACACCAGATAATGAACAATAGAATATACTGGATAAATGTAATCATCAGAGTTACACAGTACAGGATCTTACTTAGTACAAATACAGTTCAGCTATACATAAATGTCTACAGTGGAAAACAAACATAATATGTACAATAGGAGCTGAACAGCATAAAAAGAGATAAATGATAGAGTCCATCTTCAGCTCCAGCTATCCAGAAAGAACCAGCTAAACCTGAATACAAGGCTGCCCATGTAGAAAAAGGGGCACCCGAGTTTGAAAGTGAAACAAACTACGAGTCAGTCATGGGACTGGTATGAGAAATCTGCTCAATACATATATAATATGGAAAATCACAGGACCACGCCACTCTCGTGGAACGGGTTTACTCCATTGGATTGCCAGTGCTTTAAAACAAATCTTTCTTTTAAACATCGCTATGCTTTTTATAAAAATGAAGCCGTTATAAGACTCAGTTCCCATCACACAATGCAACGCAAACCGGAGGATAGAGTTTTTACCTTATAACGGTCAAAATATGCTTGATACGAATAAAACAAAGGCATTTGATATTATTGCTAGTGTCTATATGTTTTGAAAACAATTTCAAATCACAACTATCAATCATAGATGACATGAGCGTCCCATGCCACTATGTCGCCAAATGTATATATACAATCGAAACCGCACAGTCACGTATTTGGAAATTGGATTTCCGTCATGAACCAAGGCAAAAGATAGTCCTTACCGAATTCGAGACGCTCTAGCCTGTGTCTCAGGACCTAGACACAGGTGGGCCCTTGGATCGTCAGGGCTGGTCCACCGATGTGGATTAAAATGCCTGAACAATACGTTTCCCCGCCCTTTGGGACGTAAACGAGCCAACGAATGACTCCATCGGACCCGAATCGTCCGATCAAACCGAGGCGCCTCGCAACAGCAACAACCACATAGGTGAAAAGTATATAAATGTCAGGGCTGGTAGGTCACTGACACCACCTTAGCTAGAAAGAAACACATGCCCTCCCTGAGGTCCTTCTCCCGTTTCTGGTTCATACCGGGGTGTGAGGCTCGCGAATTTACATTATACACAAAGCTACGTCACACAGGCGGTGCTTTGATCATCACCACAAGACTTTGCTTTTCAACAGAAGCCCTGATCACTGCATCTTACCATGCCACACAGGCAATTCATGCCATGCGACTGATGTCCATCGATATACAACCTCTGAGCTCGTGCGTTTCAGAGAAGGGCGTTAAGCAAAAGAATAAATTCTCCGCCGCCAAACAGATGTATATTTAATAGAGATCAATCAACACAGAAGAAAATCCAATGTCTGACACACAGTCCATTTACAAGTCCGTTTTGGGTCTGAACGAAACCGGAGGCACTAAATACCTCGCAAACCCATCGATCACCACGTACGTCTGGACGATCACCACTCATTATCCGTATTTCGGGATGCCTCCCAATCAGGACCTCGGTTACCATCCAAACGAGGTGAAGATCTCCGGTCTTCGACCACCGTCTTCATCTTCGACTTTCAATCGTCGGTCAATTATTTGAAATAAGAATTAACTCGGCCTTTTCAATTAATTCACATATATTTAGAATTTCAAATCAATTTATTTTAATGGTTAAATCATTCGACAACATAAATTTTGTTCTTTAATGTAATTTTCACACCAAACACATTCAACCACCAAATACCACATAAATCGAGCAAATTCAGTTTATTTCCATCCCATATCGTTTATGATATTTTATAACGATTTATCGCTATTTTTATTTATTTTAAAATAGCTAATTTATTCAAAACGACGCTTCGGGCCATAAAGCGGCCGTGGCGCTGTTTTTCTTCAGAATTGATTTACACATATTTGAAAATCTAACCGTTGGATCTTCACAAAATTTACATCATTAGAAAGGTCTTTTCAAAACGAATCCAACGGTTCCAGTTTCAGGAAAATCCGACGGTCGGATCTCCCGGTACAATCGTTTGAATTTTCGTTTTCAAAATACGAACTGCAGCGTCGTTATTCGATTAAATATATAATTATATTTATATATATAAATATAATCGCTTCTGGCGCTGTTTTTCTTCAGATTTGAATTAAACGTTCCAGACAATCCAACCGTTGGATTTTTACAAAGTTGGTGCCGTTGGGAAGATATTTCCAAGGCGAACCTGACGGTTGAGGTTTCGGGAAAATCCAATGGTCGGATTTCCCGCACTAGTTGTTTGAAATCACGGTTTCAAAATACGAACTGCACAGCCTCGTTTCGTTTTAATTTTATTTATATTTATATATTTATATAAATATAGTTCATTCAATGGTTTCAATATCGTTTTCACTTCAAATATTTCACTAACGCCTTAAAATTTTGGAAAATTTCGCCATAACCTCCTTTGTACGGGAGGGCTGGGAAAATTCCTAAATAGCCACACGGGCGTCTCATGTCGAAAAGAAAAAGAAAAAGCCAAGCGGCTAGCCAACAAGCTCATAAAATCATCACCCAAACAAAACAGTAAATGTGTACCTATTTGTCGGGCACAAAATTTTATTCCTCTTCTCTAGCCCCTTTGCTATAACCTGTTCAATAAATATCCATGTACATATATACAGTTCTTAACATTTATCATTTTCTATTCAACTTCATATTTGATTCCATTTGGTTTAAAAACACCATTCATTCTACTGTTACATGTATAGGCAAAAATCATATCATTAGCTAATTAATGAATATTTCAACTCGTATATATTTATTTGAACGAGTTGCTATTTTTAACACTTCACATTTCAACGATCCATGTATATAATAAAAATGAAATTTTTTTTATTGTAAAACAATTCATTTCAAAACACTATTATTTTATATAGTGTATATATAGGTGATAAAAATAGGATTTTTCTTATAAAAAAATTTCTTTTAAAACGAGATTATTTTACACAGTTCATATAGTCGATAAAGGGTGATTTTTATTATCAAACAATTTATTTCACAATATGAATACCATTCAACACATGAATTTCGATTCAACGAATGAATATCGATTCAACACATGAAGTTTTTCTATAATTTCTATATATAGATAGAAATGTGATTTTTATATTTAAAACGCGAATACCATTCAACACATGAATTTCGATTCAATGAATGAATATCGATTCAACACATGAAGGTTTTCTATTCAATGAATAAATATAGTTTAAGCAAATGAAAATAATTCAAACACACGAATATTATTCAAAATTTCGGCAGCATAACGGCAGGGTAGTTAAAACCGGGACCTTCTCTAGTACGGCTCCTCGCTCTACCTTAAAACCTCGTGGTTTTTGACAATGGGGATCATGCATCTAGTTCGCACGCAGGCGGCATGTATATATTTATTTCATTTCCACAAACTAATCCTATGTGGTTTCAACCAAATATTTCTCAACCACAAACGGGTATTTTTCAACCTCAATCAATCAATATCAACCACAAACAATCCCAAACAATCATTCGCTATCAATCAATTTTCACACCAATCACAATCAATAAATATCGTCCATGGTTTGTGGACGAGGGGCGTATATATATATATATTTATATAGCAATTCACTTTTATTTCAACACATATATAATTTTTACAACGCATATACAACTTATACATCGAACGTACAACTTATACAACGCTTATACAAGAGGTGTACAATGCTTATATAACTCATACATCGACTATATAATTTATACATCGTCGTTTTCCATATTGTTTATAAATTAGAAATCTCACATTGGGTTCCACTCCACCAAAAATAGCGGAAGGCTCAGAAAAATATGCGGTCTCTTCTAAAATGTAGAAGGCGTCCACACGGTCACGATGTTTCCTGTTTCATCGAATTTTGTTAACGAACGAAAAAGATATGATTTTTACAAGGTTTGCAACGCTTTTAGAAGTTGAAAACAGTTTAATTCATACAGGCCGATACCTTTCAGTAATGTTCAAATCTAGGTCTTCAATTTTCTTTGCATTCGAAGCACTTGAACGCGATCGGCTTGTGCCACGTTGACGAGCTAGGAGAGGCGCACCAGCACCTTTGACGGCGGCGAACTCGGCGGCGGCGAGGAGGAGGAAATCGGCTGTGAACGGCGCAACTTTGGGGGCTTGTATCTCGACGAATAAGCGATGGTAAGGGACGAGGCTTATACGGATTTGAAGAGCTCGGAGGGATCTACAAAAAGTTCAACTAGGCCATGGTGTTTTGGTGATCGGAGCGGCCAGAAAAGAGGAGAGAAGGTGGCATGCTATTTCCGCCGTGAACCGATATCGGGGAGAGAGAAAATTTAAAGATTTTTTTTTATATAAAAATTTTGATTGGCCGATGGGTTTTATAAGGGGTTTTCTGACGCGACCACCAATCTAAACCCAATGACTGTCATCCCTAGCGTTTTACCCCCATTCCAAACACAATGGAATATGTTTCGTAGGCCCATTCGACTGTTTCAGTCAGTTTCCATTCAAATTAAAATATAAAACATTCAATATTCAATTTGAACGTGCATTTCAATTTGCCAGGGCCACAAACTGATTCGAAAAATTCCAGAAAAATAAATCTAGCTATGTTTTGACGATACGGTCCCAACAAAACTAGTTTCATCGAATTCTGAGGCCGTTTGCAAAAAGGCCCATTTTTGGTCGATCCAATTTAACTGTAATTGACCAAAACACATTTTCTTTTGCCACGCTCACATACTAGCTTCAAAAATTATGAAATTTGAAACCTAGCAATAAATTCACATCCCGAATCCAACAAAAGTGGTTTCGTCGAATTCCGAGGTCATATGCAAAATGGCCATTTTCACGGGCTATATAAATTCCATATCGACCCTTCTGAAAATTCATTTGGCCATAACTTTTGCTTTCCGCTATGAAATTTCGATTTTTCAGATTCGTTAGAAAGGTATTCACCAACAAATTTAAATATTTTTGGTTTCACTAAAATCTGGATTGTTTTGCTCCCGGTACAGTCCGACAAAGTTTGAATTCAATTTTTGAAAATGCAGTGCCATTTCAGGCCTTGTTTATAATTGTAATTAATTATATTCGTTTTCAATTGTCGATTCAAGCTCAGTTTTCATTGCCATTATCTAAAATATTTATTTTAAATATTTAAAATCCATTAATTTATCCAATTTAAAATTTTTAAATTGGTTCAGATTTTCTGGGTCGTTACAGTGTCCCACAAGTGGGAGACCTAGTAAGGAAAGTTCTCGAAGAAGAGCACCACTCGAAGATGATTATACATCCCGGAGGGGATAAGATGTACAGGGATATGAAACGCATGTTCTTTTGGGCTGGAATGGAAAAGGACGTGGCAGAGTTCGTTTCGAAGTGCATGGTGTGCCAATAAGTAAAGGCCGAGTCGAAGAAGCCTGGCGGGCTATTACATCCTTTGGAGGTTCCGCAATGGAAATGGGAGAGTATCTCGATGGATTTCGTGGATGGACTGCCTAGGTCTAGGAAGGGAAATACTAGCATATGGGTCATAGTTGATAGACTCACGAAAAGTGCTCACTTCATTCCGGTGAAGAGCAAGAGGACCGCATCAGGGCTAGCGTCTATTTACCTTCGAGAGATAGTACGGTTGCATGGAGTTCCTTCTAGTATAGTTAGTGACCGTGACCCGATTTTCACTAGCCAGTTTTGGAATAGTCTGCAAGAAGCAATGGGAACACGACTGAACTTGAGCATGGCCTATCACCCACAGACGGATGGACAAACCGAAAGGGTAAATAGGGGTACTAGAAGATCTCCTGAGGCTATGCATTCTTGACTTTGGTGGTACTTGGGAAGACCATCTTCCTCTCGTGGAATTTGTATATAATAAAAGTTACCAAGCTAGCATCGGAATGGCACCGTTCGAAGCCCTATATGGAAGACCATGCAAGTCGCCAACTTGTTGGTGTGAGATGACATACAGGCTTATACTTGGCCCTGATATGATAAGAGACACTTCTGAGAAGATTGAGTTGATACAAAGACGGATGAAAACGACCCAAGGTAGACAGAAATCTTATGCAGACCAGAGAAGGACAGACTTAGAGTTCGAACTCAGAGATATGGTCTTTATAAAGGTTTCTTCGTTACGCAATGTAGTTCATTTTGGGGCAGTTGGAAAGCTAGCACCAAGGTTCGTAGGACCGTTCCCTATCACTGAGAGGATTAGACGGATGGCCTATAAGGTAGACTTACCCGAGAATTTATCTGGAGTACACAATGTCTTTCACGTCTCGCATCTCCGGAAGTGCTTGCATGAGTCAGCCGAAGTGGTTGGGCCAAGCATCCTTGAAGACGTAGAAGTGGAAAAAGAAGCAACATTGAAGCGAGTTCCGATTCATATCTTAGGAACGGAGATTAAGAAGCTAAGGAATCGAGAAGTCAAGCTAGTTAAAGTGCAGTTGAGTGAAGCCCAAGAAGACGCAACTTGGGAAACCGAAGAGGAGATACGCGCGCTTTACCCATTTCTTTTTGAGGGTACATTCTCGATCTCTTTTTCCTTGAAAACTTTTTCGTATCATGCTTCTAATATCTACGTTTGTCTTGTTATCTTCTCAATCTTATCTTGAGAACCTTAGGTAGAACCATATGGATGTAAACATGAGATTGAAACATGTTATGGTTGATGTTTGCAAATGGTTGCAATTGGTTGCTAGTGGATGTATGACACACATTAGGCACTAGATCGGCTCAGTCACATTTTCATGTTGCATATGCATGAGTGCTTATACTTGTACATGGATGGAACTTGTTATGCTATCACTTGGATGTTGCATATGGATGGATGTTTGTGCACTCATGTAGAGATTATGAACTATGCTAGGAATTTGCATACATGTTGGATTCATGACACTAACATATTTTGCATTAAGGAGGTTTACTGAATCAGTAACCGCCTGATCTTTTGCATTAGATAAGTACATATACACAAACTTACTGCATATGTTCATACAACACTAGAAATCTTTTAAGGACAATGGTTGCTTGTGGATGATGCTTTAAGTAGATGGATGATGGATGGTAGGACACATCCTCCCTAACTTAGAGATTTCGGGGACGAAATCCTTTAAGGGGGGAGAATGTAATAACCCGTGTTATTATAACATGTAATAACCATAAATCAAGGCAGAATTAATTTTTAAAATAAGAATCAAGGGAAACGGGTTGTGCCATTGCGTTCGTCTCGAAATTCTGCTTGGAAACGAGTCCGAGTTTTCGAAAATCGGAGTCCGTATGACCAAATTATGACCTTTTGAAGTTTTCAGAAGTTTTCAAGTTCAAAACAGCTCAATTCGAATTCAAAATTCGAATTTCAAACCTCAGAATGTACTGGACGGGAATTTTCCCGCCCAGGACCAGGTCGACCTGGGGGTCGACAATGTAGTCGACCTACCCAGGACCAGGTCGACCATAGTGTCGACCTGGAGGTCGACCTGGTGGCCGAGTCCACTTTTGAAGCTAGATTCATTTTGATGTTCCTGGCCTCGTTTCTGTCCACATTCGTTGACCTGACCCTAAAAATACAGCCCCTAACACCAGTCTCTCTACACAAAATTCTTTTTGACCTTATGCTGCTCTGATTCTGATTGAAAAGTTTGAGAAAGGGACTGCTTCTTCTACGTTGAGACTGCGTTAAGAGAATTGCTGATTTGGAGATTTCTATTAGGACTTTACTAAGCATATAGAGATTCAACTATCGACTCTCTTTTTCTAATTCTCGAACCACGATCTGTAAGCCCCAGTTATTTTTAGATTTAAACTGTAAATGTAATATGAATATGATGTAAATTGAAATTGGACCTATGTATGATGACTATTTTACATCCATTCTTGTTCACCTTGGATCTTGACTCTTGGATATTACTATGACATAGATCTGGGGCCTATTCATGTAGTAAATCAAAAAGAGAAACCCCTCATATTATCATGTTGAATCTATTAGTCACAAGTTTATGACTATCACCTTATGTCAATCATTACCATGACTATACTATCACCTTATGTCAATCGTTACCATGACTATACTATCACCTTATTAAAACTGTTATCTTGACTAGTACCTTATTTTGCTAGAATTGGAATCTTTATGTTTGAGGCCAATATTCCATATGCCAGTAATGTTTTAATCTTTTATTTCAATTCATACTATGCTATGCTAGTAATCACTTTTAACACCTTATACCCGTTCCTTTTTTATGTTATTCCCTAATTAGATTTATTTGTATCGATTCGAGCTTACGTGCGATGGGAATACGATTTGGGTAGGCTAGGTAAAACATGAATTAGCTTTAAACTTGAACATGAACGTTGTTATGACTTGAACCTGAATATGGACATGAACTTGACACGATTTGACATGAAACATGACCTGAAAACTGGACATGAATCCAGACATGAAAACTTGAACATGGGCATGACAATTAGATAAACTTGAAAATGGCCAACTCGAGGTTGGGTTGAGTTTGCACTGTAAATCTGCCCGGAACCGCCCGACAAATCCAGTGGCGGCAAACAACATGATCCAATGTGGGCAGTTGGTCATATCGCACGTAAAACCCGAGGTTAGACTATGTTGTGGTGTAAATTTGCCCGAAACCGCCCAGCAAATCCAGTAACCACAACAGTTAGTCTAATGTGAGAGGTTGAGGTGCACTAATGAATTAATGCCATATGATAGGGTTAAGTCATGAACCACTTGAATATACTTAACCAACTTGACACGATGATTTGATAGGGTTAAGTCATGAACCGCTTGACCACACTTAACCAACTTGATACATGATTTGGATAGGGTTAAGCCACGAATTTGAATGACAACACTTAACCCATTAGAAACCCTAGTTACGCGGTCCTTTTCAACAGTTACCCACTTAGATGTATCACGATACCCTGGGACTAGGCAGGGTGGGGGCACGATTACTGGACTGATTGTAAGCGACCAGAACGACGGCTGAGTAGGTGCACCATTGTAGGTTCAGGCGGGCTATGGTCGTGCACGTAGTCCAGAGTTGAAAAAGCAGGCATTGGGCACCCGTAGATTTACACTTTGCGTGCTTGATTCGTGTCGGTGGTTGGCAACATAGGACTTGATACACCCTATGGTGGACCTAGCACAGGTAACTACATTTCAGGATAGGGCCGTATGACACAGACACATGACGAGCTAGAACTTGTAGGGAGTCGATCGTTTAGTAGATCGTACCATAGGACCCTGTAATGGGTCACTTCATGATACTGGGCCAAGGGATCATTTCATGGTTAATACTTGACATGGGTTAGAATACTAGTATAGTTGGTGCAGCAAATCTTGAACATGCGATGCTAGTCTTGACTTATCTTGTTATCTTAATTATCCTACCAGCTCTGTTATCATCCTTATGTTTAATTCCAGTTTTCACATTTCATGTTACCTTTACTAGTTTTCATACTGAAAGTCACTAGGGCTTACCAGTCTTTATGACTAACCCTTTTTCTTTCGCCTCTTTTTCTTTCGTTTCCCCCCCAGGTTCTCAGTGAGGAAACACTAGCTCTTAGCTTGGATTTGGCTTGCTTTCTGACAGCTCATGTACGGTTTGGTCTTGAGCTATGCTATGGCTGCTTCTGCTATTTATGGGGAATATTTTACTTTTGTTATCTAAAGTTTATGCTTCTTTAGAACTTGATGTAATAGAATAATTTGTATCTTGGATATATGAGCTTTTTGACTCTTTCTTGAAAGTAATAAAAAGTTGGTTTTTAATTTCTACCGCTGCTTTCTTTATGTTCTGCCTTGTGATATCTCTGTGCATGTTTACCTAGATAATACTCCACCAAAACTAGTGCATTCCCTTTGTGAGTGACCCTAGCGGATGTCGGGTGTTACAATTCGCCAGCGTCTGAATCCTGAGGCATTTGCCAGAGTGTCTCGAAGCGGTGAGGAGCCATCCCTGGCCTCGACTCATGACGAAAATCCAATTCCCAATACGTGACATTTCGGTCTTATTTGTAGAGCCTGGTAGGGCGACATAGTAGCATGGGATACTATGCCGTCTATGATTGATACATTTATATTTGAAGTTGTTTTCATAAGATTTACACTATAATAGTATCAAAATGAATTGTTTTAAATGTACCAAACAAGTTTGGATATTATAAGGTAAAAATCTATCCTTCGGCTTGCGTTGCATTATGTGATGGGACCTGAGTCTTATAATAGCTTCATCTTTACAAAAAGCATTGCGCTGTTTTGTTATATGCACTGGTATTCTTTTGAGGAAACTCGTTCCGTGTTATACGACATAGTCCCTTGATATATCTGATTTTCAAGTAAAGATTTAATAACTGTTTTAGTTCTCACACCAGTCACATGACTAAATTGGAGTTTATTGTTTTAATCTAAACTCTGGGTGCTCTTATTTTCCACAGGGAAACTAGTAGTTAGGTTTTGCAGATATTATATTCATAGGATCCTGATTTACCGCTGAACAGATATTCAGAATTCTCTGTATCCGTGTATTACTTTCAGTTGTGTTTAGTATTATTTTTCCGCTGTTATATATTTAAATGTAATTTAAATCTCTGATATTTCTCTGATGTATAATATTTATTCATACTCTGTATATTCTTGTATTCTGATGTAAATTGTTGTAATAAGCAATGAAATGTTCTTCTGTTTGTGTTCTGATTTGTCTTGTCCTTAAAGCAATCCGTTGTTTCTCTTTTCTTCGGAGACTGGGGAAGTTCGGGTCGTTACATAGAGTTTATTATTCCTTCGCCTAGACTTTGGGTGCCAATTATTTTCCATACTGGCAGCTAGTAGTTTGGTTTTTAGATTTATCCTTGGCATTAGTTAGAGCGGATTAGAGCTCGAGCTATATCTTCGATCATTATTCCTCCGCTGAGAGTTTACATATATTTCTTTCCACTGTGTTTTTGTTGTACTGTGAAGATAATTGTAACTCCAATTTAAAATTACTATTATGATAATGAAAAAGTTCTTTTATTTTTGTCCAAATGTGTAAGTACCCCTAATAATCCATCCTTATGAACAGTTTGAGGTTGTCTAAATAATAATTTTTGGGAATTTTGAAATCTAAAAAGAAATGGATTTAACTCATTAGAGAATTAAGCATCAAAATCTAGGAAACGATTTCTGAATCTTTCTTTACTAAATTCAAGGGCGAAAAACACCTTAGTGTTAGACAGTAATTAGCAAAGTTCACCGCTGGAGATGACAGTAGTAGCTCTGGATCTGATTAAGAGGGTTGGATGTTCGACCCAACTAATGATGCTGAGATGAGCGACTCGCAGCCTAAGGCTTCCCCATCTAGAGAGCCTGAGCCCATTAATCTCGAGGATCAGCACTAATTGGGGATGTTGTAGAGAGAGCGACCGACAGAGAGATTTACGACTCTGAGGCTGATGAACACATAGTATGGGAGATAGGCACTCCAATTAGTGACGATGAGATGAGGGATTTTGACGAGGACGCACAGTTACAACAATACGGTGATGTGGATATGTTCCAGGGAGAGGACATTCCCTAGGATGATATGATAGCAGATCAGTAGGACAACGTCGAGGAGCAGATGGGAGAGTTTGGTGGTATAGGTCGTTTTGGAGTACTGATTCTGGATGGTTAAGATATTGGAGTAGCTGATGAGGTGTGGCACAAGGTTCTCTTTGAGTTAGGTGAGTAGGTAGATGATCATATTGAGCCGATTATAGATGATCAGGGTCCTGAGTGTGATATAGTGCTAGAGTTGACGAGGATGATGATGGCGAGGTTATAGATGAGTAAGGTTACTTAGCCGACGATAAGCAAAAGTATGATGACGATTTTGCTGATGACAAGCCTGAGGAGTTGAGCATGTTTGGACCATTTGACGATAGGTCAAATATGTCAGACAGTTAGATAGTGGGGGCGATTGTTTTGAGACAGTGTACATATTGTATATAGTTATCTTAAATGCTTAGTTTGCACTAAGATATTTTTGGGCTAGGACATCTTTTTGGGGACTAGCACCTTGTAGATAGGTATACGTTTTGTTGTTGTATATCGATTTCCTCAAGTACGTATCACGTTCTCAGGATGGTATGATGAACCTATTTTTATACTCAGACATGGATATTCACTAGGATATGACATTCTTTTTGACTAACTATGGTATGATGTTTTGTGATGACTTATACATATGTTAGAATTGTTCTACCAACATTTTCGCAATAAGGATGAGATTTATTACTTTTCAAAGATAAATTTTTTATTCAAGTTTTGATATAAAGAATTGGATCTTGAGTTAAAAAAATTATAAGGAGTTTAAAACCTTATTTAACCTAGTTCCCTTTTCACGGATGGAAAGTTTTTAAAGGGGGGGGGGTGAATGTAACGATCCAAAATTTTAAACTAATTTAAAACTAGTATTTTGGATATATAATTAGAATTTTTGAATATAAAAGGGATTTAATTTGGTTTGAATATGAATTTGGAATTAATTATAGAATAAAATTTTAATTTCATTTTAATATAAATATGTTTAAATAATAAAGTGGATGTTTAAATTTGTCAAAAATATAAAGGTATAATTTTTGGTAAGAATTTATCGGATTTTGTTTTCCAATATGTATTTATAAAATTATTTCTAAAAGTGATCCTTTTCTTGTTAAATACATATATTTTAATATTAATAAATAAAGTAGAATAATTATTTTTGAAATGTTAGATAAATGTGTTAGAATCATTTGGATTGATAACATAAATTGTTGGGTATTTAAAATGATTAAACTTAGCTTAGAACTTGAGTTTTGCAACATATATTGCAACACCCTAAAGATGTTACTAAAATGTTTCTAATGGAACCATGTACCTAAGTTCAGGGTTTTAAAGAGGCTAATGGTATTTGAAAAGTGGTTTCAGCTAGGTGTAAGCATGCATGTAGTGATATCTCTTAGGATGTCATGTGTCCCTTAGAATAACTTCTAAATTACCCTTGGGACATAACTATATAATGGCACCAAAACCCTTCATTTGCATTATCTTTCGTCTCCACGTTCATCTACATTCCTCCCTCGCTCTCCCCCTCCCAATTTTGCCATAGTGCCACCGACCAGCTTCCTCCCCCCTTGCCACCACCAGTGCACCTTCCTCCACCCAAAAATCTGGCGTACACCTCTGTTTCCCCCTCCCTGTGCCCCGACTACACCCTACCCCACTTGACCTAGCTTCTATTACCCCATGTCGCCACCAGCCAGCCCTCAACCAGCCACCACCTCCTCCGCCAGTCGTCCTCCCCTCGGTTCATGGACCCTACCAAGCTTTGGTCCCCTCCTCCTTAAAAAATATATAATTATTATATTATATATATATTTGGGTAAAGAGAAGAAAAGAGTACATGACGTGGTGACGCTAGACGACGGTTCCAGGGAAGTCCTACAGTGAAGAATTAAGGAGCAGTGCGGGTGAGAGTTTCTAAAACTACTTTTAATTAATTTTAGTGAGAATTATAATTTAAGGATGTTCAATTCTATTTAAAATAGCTAATCCAATTAATTAGTTATATATGGTTAATTATGGACGTTAATTATATGTGTGTGGTTGAATGGTTGCATAGTTAGAAACACTAATACACTGATTACGTTGATTTATGTAACATTTGCACATAAATTATGATGTTAATTGATGATATTGATGTTAATTGATAAGAAGTTTGTATATTGTGGTTAGTTGATGTTTGAGTGTGATCACACACCCATGACACTGAAGTTATGGCATTATGGAGGTGAACAGTTAAGTCTCTGATCAATATAAGTATGATTTATATTATTTTAATATTAAAATAATGAAAAAAATGGAGTTTTGAATTTGATATCGGAAACAACTTGGAAATGTAGTTAAAATATATACGAACAACTTGGAAATGTAGTTAAAATATATACGAACAACTTGAAATCGATTTGATTAATGGTTTTCAAAATTGAAGGTGAGTTAGGTGTGTAAAGGATGGTCTAAATTCAAACCAATTATTCTTTAGTATTATATATAATTTAGTTTGATGTCTACAAATTTTGAAGTTCATCGGATCAGTTTTTGAAAAATAATATTATTTTTATTAATATAAATATTACAATATTCAATTGAAATTTAATTTGAAGTAAAAATTTGAAAATATTGTTTTTAAATGAGTTTATATATTTTTATAAGGATTTATAATCAAATTTGAAGTAAATTAGATGAATTTTTATTATAAGTTGTAATATGGCCTGAATAGGACGTGTCGCGTTGCAGTAGTTCGTGAATTTCGACCATAAACTTTAAATAGCTATAACTAATGCAAATTCAATCGGACTGACGTAAAACAAAAAATGTTTGTTTTCTAATAAAAATAGTTTAAATGGAAAAATAGAATTTTTATATTTCAATTTATAGATTTTATGTTATGTTTAAATCTATTTTGAATAAAGGCCGCTGTAAACGCACTTTGTAGACCATAACGGTAACTGCTATTAAAAATTCAGATTTTTTTTGCAAAATGATAATAAATTATTTAAAAGTGATTTGAATTGAAATTTTTTGATTTTCGATAATATAAAGGTTATTGTGATCAAACTAGATAATATAAGTTATTTTGTGATGCTTTTGTAACATTTTTGAAATGTTTTTCTCAAAATGGTATATTTTGAAGTTTTAAACTTATGAATCATTACCCAAAACTTAGTTGATCATTTTTTTAAATGATTAACGAAATATTTTTAAGATTTAAAACATACTGGTTTGAAGTAAGATCTAAATTATTTTAAATTAAATCGGGTTTTCCAACTGTTGGAAATGGTTGAAAGTGATCTTCGATTGTCGTTATAAAGTCCATAAGTAAACTTGTACTATTCGGGGAATTTAAAAGGTAGAGTTGTCGTTATCCCGCTAATAGTATCATTCGAGTATGGAAATTGATATCGAACATAAGTTGTTATAGCTTCTATCCAAGTTCCTAAATGAAATGATTTCAGATTTAATCTTTTGGATTAAGGTTTTCCAAAATTAATAAAATGGGATTGGATAAGAAATAATCTTCATATATTTGATAAGGAATTTCGTTATTAGACATAAACTATCTCGGAATTTGAAAGGTATTTGTATCGTTATTCCACTTATAGTATTCACTAATTATGAAAATAGGTACCCAATATAAGCTGATATACTTTCTATTTAAATCTTATAATCAATATGATGATCGGTTTTGGTTTTTATTTAATTTATGGAATAAAAGATATGCTATATTTGTGGAATTTATGATTAAATCTTTAATTAAGATTGAAATGGAATTTCGAGATTGAAAGTAATTTTGGGATTGGAAGGTTTAAAGGAACGAATCTTTGGTTTTGAATTTAAAAATTGGTTTCCTTTAAAGATAAGAAGGTTAAAAGCATATTTTGAATTAACCAAATAGAGGATACTTAATTAGGAGTTAATGTAATCCATATTTATTTAAATTCCGCTAATTATTTGGAAAGACTAGGATCAGAACTTGTATCCGAAAACCATTCCAAATAATTATACGTTGTTATGGAACAGTTGAAGACGATGGATGAAGACCGGGAATCTTCACATCGAATGGACTGCTAGTTGATGCCTTGGGTAGCTCCCAATATAAGGTTTTATATATAGCAGTGGCCTAGGCGTATTTGGAGTTTTTCAGCATTTGCATGGGCCTCTCTCCTTTATTGGATGAGGAATAAGGTGCCTTCAGTTTCATACAGACCGAGAATAAACTTGTATGAACGTGTGTTTTGACAGTGTATTTTGTAATGTATCGATTGGCTTTCGCTAAACATGTTTCTGATTAGTGGCAGAGAATTTATTCTCTTAGCTTAACACCCATCTTTGAGAAGCATGAGCTCAAAGATTATATGGTTAGTTACTATCAATTGTATGTTATAAAATGACATTGTGGCACACTAAGTGATCAGCTATTGATGTTCAAAACATGACTTAGTGAAGCGTAGCTTTGTGTAACGTGACTTTGGCAAGCCTCACACCCCAAAAAATGGCCAAAATGGTAAAAATGCAGTGAGGGTACAGGTTGTCATCTCCTTCTAGATAAAAAGTATATCATGGTATAAAGCCCAGGTATTACTTGTGTGGAAACTTCTATTTATGTGGTTCTTGATGACGCGAGATCCCGGTTAAAGGTTGGTAACAACCGAGAGATGACATTCCTAGGCGCGATCTAATTCATCCAGTTGAGGGATGAACCAACCTCGCGTTAGCAGAGTGCCCGTTTGGTTCTCGGGGAATCCCTCTAAAGGCGTACTGTAACACCCCGTAATTTTATAACATTAAAATTCACAAATTAAAGTATACTTAATTTTTAGAAAAGAATTAAGTGAAATGGGTTGCGCAGTGAAATATATATATATATATTGATATATATATATATATAAATTAAAAAATAAATAAATAAATATGAGAAAAAGTTCAAAACAGCGAATTGGGAGGGGAAATAACCGAATCGGCCCATTTTTGAGGTAGACTCGAGCCCCGCTGGGTCGACTAGGGGTTAATCCAGGGTGTTTGGCTGTCAACCCGTGGGCCGATTCGCTCAAATGCAGATTTTGCATTTGATTGGTTCTCATGGTTCAGGGTTAATCTAATGGTCCTAAATAAATTCCTACACCTATAAATACATCCTAATGCTAACCCTAAACCTAATTAAAATAGAATAGCTAATGTCGCCATGGAAATCAATGGAGCCGCCGCCAACTAAGAAAGAAGAAAAGCAAATTCAATTCTAATTATCTCAACCCTAAAGCAAAGCAAAACTCTCTCTTTTCTTCTCTAAATTGTGAGTATGATGATCTTAACAAGATTATTATCATTTTAATTAGGTTGAGTTATGAATGTATTATGAGTAGATGATGTGAATTATCATATATGTTGTTGTAAACCCCTTTTGCTATCATGTATATTGTAAATCCAATGTTATGTGATGATGATATCTTATATGTTGTAAATCATGCTATGATGATGTTATGTATGTTGAAAGTTTCTATGCTAAGTTGTGATGAATCATACATGTTAAAAAGCCATGATGTTACCATCTATGCTAGTTAGTTCATATAATTAAATCATCATGTTTGGGTTATGTTGATCTATATGACAAGTCACATATGCAAGTTAGATTGATTAGAAAAGTTATGAACATATGCCAAGACATCTATTATGACATCTAGAATTATGCTATGACATATGTGATATCCTATGCTAGTTCACACCATCATTATGTTGCCTAAAAACCCCATATACAAGTTTATGTATAGATTTGGGCTATGATCATATCATATAAATTGAGACATTTAACAAGTTGACACCTTTTGATCCTTAACATGTGTAGTTTATGCAAGTTTCACCCCTATTATGATTAGATTTATTTTAATTGTCTATATGTTGTGATAATTTATCTTTGTGCTAGGTGTTAGACTATACAAGTCTAGCCTATATTATGCGTTGAATAAGCGAACGTATAAACGTGGGGTAGGGGTAATATTAAGGATTTAATATTAAAAAGTTGGGGTGCAATTGATATGATTTTGCATGCCATAAGTGGATGGCCATAATTGAGTCAATTATGGACATCATTAAAAGTTGACTTAATTAATAATTTGAATAGGGAATTATTAAAACTGGGGTAAAAGATTTTAAGTGTTAATCAATGCTTAGGACACGAGGTTGGACTCGTTTGTGACGTAAACCTGCCCGGACCCGCCCGACAAATCCAGTGGTCACAAATGTAAGCCCAATGTGAGAGGTCCTAGGCCTAAACTAAAGCATAACGGTTGTAAAGACACGAGGTTAGACTCTTTTATGGTGTAAGACTGCCCAGACCCGCCCGGCAAATCCAGCTGCCATAAATGCCAGTCTAATGTGAGAGGTCTTTATGAGGTTATGGCCTGAATGAATTAAGAAATACTTAACCAGATAAACATGTAAGGTGGGACATGTGGGTTAAGTAGGTGCCTTGGGTGGCATGAGGAATCTAGGGGGTGCCCTTAGTGGCATGTGAAATACGATTAGTAAGACTTAACCAAACACACATGTTAATGAACATGTCTAAGAGGGTTAAGTGGGATATACTAGTGACATGCTTAGGTGGGTAGCTTGTGGGGGCCCATTTCGACTAGTATCCCAAACGTATCTTTGTGGGCTCGACCCAAGTCGAGGACGGGACACGCATGCTGGGTTTGACTGTAAGAGGCCAAAACGGGGAGCGGTGGCAACGCAAGTCCAACGGGTTTCATATGCGTGTGTGGACCCGGGCTGGTAGATAAGACGTTGTTGCATCGTGTAGGTATAAGCCGTGCATTCTCAAGTTGTATCGGGTTGCCACTTTAGGGGAGTGATACACCCCACTGTGGGGCCAACACGGGTATCTACGAGTAGGGAGCCGAGCGAAAGTGGGTAGTGGGGTACACCTAGTGGAGATAGGGGCAGACGACACCTATGTTGTAACAACCCGCAAATTCTATAACTGTGAAATTAACAAATTAAAGTATAATTAATTTGAAATCAAAGAACTAAGGGAAACGGGATACGCCATTGCGTTCGTCTCGGAAAAATACGCGAAATAGAGTCCGAGTTTTCAAAAAACGGAGTCCGTATGAAGAAGATATGGCCTTCGGAAGTTTTGAATTAAATTTAAAATTCAAACAGAATAAAATAATTAAAAATCAGGCCCAATGGGCCAGGGCGGATAAACACCCGCCTAGGCCACCCAGGTCGACTGGGCTGTCGACCTGGGCTACCCATGTCGACAGGGCTGTCGACAGCCCTGTCGACAGGGGTATCGACCTGGTCGAGCCCAGCCAACCTGGCTGGCCAGGTCTGTGTTTGGCCGATTTTCTGTGGTCTGCTTTGTCATTAGGGCTAGGTGGCAAGCTCTAATTGGTCTCTCCTTAGGATGAATGGCTACGATCAATCCAAGCAACATCGGTTCCTAACCTCTATATAAACAACCCTAGACTAAACCCTAATCTATTCATTCAAAAATAAGAACATAGCCGCCATGTTGCTGAGGAACGACTAGGAGTAGCCACCAAATCGGAGAGAGGATTAGGAGGAAGATTCTAAAGCTTAAAGCAACCTAAACAAATCAATTCAACAAAGGAATTTGCGTCTTCAATCCCTAAATTAGAGAATTCATCACACCATTGTAAGTAGAGTATTACTTTGGTATGAATAAACAATTGTGTTGGTTTGAATGCTTGAATTGTGGCAATAAAGTAATTCATATTTGTGCGTTCTTATCAATTTGAAATATTATATATGTTTGGATATTCTTGAATTATGTTATTCATGTTATAAAGAACTACATGCGGTAGTTCTATGCAAGTATACGTTGGAATATTTCGCAAATTATGTAATCCATGTTGAAGCTACATGTATGTAGTTGATTTAAATTCATGCAAGTTTGGGGTTTTGCTACTATGCCATCATGATGTATATTTTTGTGCATAAATCAATTTGTAAGTAATTAAAACAAGTTTGGTTATTATAATCCATATGAAATCATGTTGAGAATTTGGCATTATGTATTAAGCCATGCTTTTGTACTAGAAAACCTATTTGCAAACTTATGAATATGGCTAGGCTATGAATGATATTTGGCATAATTGAAATCCATGATTAAGTCTATCTTGTTTACAAGAATTATATGATGACATATGTGGTACATAGTTAGGATTAGATTCAAAATCCCTTTTTGCAAGTTTACATGACTAAAGTAAGAATCATGATTTCATGTTAGAGATATTTATGCCATGCTTATGTTTGACATTATGCCATGCTTATGGTAGAAATATTTATGCCATGCTTATGTTTGACATTATGCCATGCTTATGTTAGAAATATTTATGCCATGCTTATGTTTGACATTATGCCATGCTTATGCTAGAAATATTTATGCCATGCTTATGTTTGACATTATGCCTAAATAAAAATATAGGTTCATGTGACAATAATGATATCTCAATTACAAGTTCACATGCTTTGATTCATGTCACCTATGTTACCACTATGCAAGTACACCAGTTTCTATTTTGTATTTCCAACGTCGTATTGCAAGTTCATGCGCTCACATTCCCCTCTTTGTGTATGTAATTACGCTTTAAGCCTCCCCTTTTCGCATGGCTAATTTGGGCTTTAAAAGGCTAAGCCCAAAATATATATAAACGGACGTGTTAAACGGGGGAAAATAACGTTGGGTTAAAATTACTAATGAATGAAAATATAAAATAGAAGGGCCCAAGTTCAAGTATGGGTTGGGCCCATGATTGGTGTAACCTTTACACCATTAACTTAATAATGGGCCGCAAATATTTACGTATAAGGAATAAAGAGGAATGACAAAATATGTAAATGTAGAACATACGATGTGTTTAACCCGAGGTTGGATTGAGTTGTGATGTAAACCTGCCCGGAACCGCCCGGCTGTC
The DNA here is from genome assembly GCA_030737875.1 of Allium sativum. NCBI lineage: Eukaryota > Viridiplantae > Streptophyta > Magnoliopsida > Asparagales > Amaryllidaceae > Allium > Allium sativum. Next base: position 747,057,831 of record CM060920.1, on the reverse strand, counting down.
CAGTAGTCACAACAATACCTATCCAATGTGGGAGGTTAAACATGGAGCCCAGCAAGGACCCGAGGTTAGACTGAGTTGTGGCGTAAGACTGCCCGGAACCAACCGGCAACAGGCAGCCACAACAATACCTGTCTAATGTGAGAGGTCAGGGCCTTAATAAGACAATTAAGGCTGAGTCAGGATTGATAGGATTAAGTGAACTAAAGACTTAATCAAAATGGAACATGCTAAACAAAACGGACTGGTGGGGGTTAGGTTAGGAAACACTTAACCAACTTAGCATGTTGGCTAGAGATAGAAAACCTAGTAACGGGGGACCCTTTTCAGCAGTAACCCTAGAAGGTGTATCAGGATACCCTGAAACTAGGCAGGGTGGGGCACGATTACTGGGCTGATTGTAAGAGGTCAAAGCGACGGCGGTGGTGTAGCAGTGTAGGTTCTAACGGAGTGCGGGCGTGCACACACTCCGGCGCAGAAAAATAAGGCACTGGACACCAGTAGCATACCTGTGCACTCTAAGGTTGTGTCGGGTTGCCACTATGGGACTTGATACACCCCATGGTGGGACCAGCATAGGTAACTACAACATCGGGGGCCGTAAGACACATGTAACTATGCGAGTAGGAGCCGATCATCATAGAATGGATCACATCACCCTGATTATGGGGTGCCAGTTGGAAACTAGTTTATATGGGTTCAGAGATCAACATGGGGTACGATAGTATATTCGACCCTAGACAACTTAACCAAGTTTATAGTGCATGCCCACTTCTTGTTTATACTTATCATACCCAGTTCTTTATTCATAGACAAAATAGTACTAGACTTACTCAGGCTTTATGTCTGACTCTACTTTTCTTTCGTCTTCTTTCTTCCGTTTCGCCCCCCCCCCCCAGGTCCTCAGGGAGGGAACACAGCAGCTTGACCAACCTCAACATCCAGCTTGAAGAAGAGAAATGTATTGCTTGGACTTTCCTGTTTTGAACTATGGCTTTGGACAATCCACTATGGGGCTTTTGCAGTTTATCTATGTTTTATTTATGCTTCTTTAAATAATGTACTCAAGACAGATTATGAAAGTGTTATGTTATGTTTTTGGAAAGGTTGTTGTTGTAACACGTATTTGACTTTATGAAATAAAGTTTGTTGTTCTTCCGCTGTTTACAAATATGTGTTCTTATATCTGTCTTGTATATCTGTGACTTGTACTTATAAACCTCCACCAAAATTAGGGCATTCCCTTTGAGAGTGACCCTAACGGAGGTGGGGTGTTTCACTTGGTATCAGAGCATAGGTTTACCAGATAAGATAAAAAGTTTTGAAAAATTGTTTTCAAAAAGGAAATTTAAAGAAGCATTTTTAAAAGAAATATATTATTTTATTTTAAAAAGGCAAAGTCCACTCCCCAAAGCCATAGGTACTATCTCTTATCCTTCGTTTTGAATCTATCCTTTTTGTTTCAGCATGTCCCAAGAACTTAACTTGCCGGAAGGGGTGCCAATACCTGGTTGGTTTAGACGGTTCTTAGAAGCAAGGGCCACTCAGCCAGGTCCTACCATTCCTCCTCCCCCAGCTGAAGGAAATCATCCAGCCGCAGCGGCACCTTTTCCTCCACCTCCTCCTCGGGGAAACACGTTTGCTAAGATATGTAAAGATTTTAAAGCTATGGGAGGAAGGGATTTCCATGGAACTGAGTCCTTCGTGGCAGCTAGAAATTGGCTGAAGGAAACGGAGGACCTATTCATCATCTTTGAGGTAGAAGATAGACAAAAAGTACAGTTGGCAGTGTGGCTATTGAAGGGCGAGGCTTCCTACTGGTGGGAAGTCACTAATGCTGAAAGACCAGTGGAGACATGGGAGGACTTTAGGGCAAGGTTTGAGACTAAATTTCTCTCAGATGCGGAAAGAAGTTTGCAGTTGGAAAAATTCTTATTTCTTAAGCAAGGGGACAAGACGGTCAGAGAGTATGTGAATCAGTTCGATGAGCTGGCTAGGTTTGGGCTTGACCTAGTCAACACCCCGCACAAGAAGGCTCTCCGTTTCGTCAAAGGGTTAAATGAGCCATTACACAATTTGGCCATGACCCATATACCCATGGGAGCCACGTATGAAAGATTGGTGCAAATGGCATTGCTGAATGAAGAGGATAAGGGCAAGAAGGAGACAAAGGCAGAAAGCTCTCAAGGGAAGAAAGAGGGTTTGCAGCCTAAGAAGACGGACTTTAAGAAAGGCGGGGAAGGCAACAAAGAGAAGAGGAAGTGTAATTTCTGTGGCAAAGTGGGGCACTTAGTAAAGGACTGCCGGAAAAAGAAGGCCAAGGAGAATGGTGGGTGCTTTTCTTGCGGTGAGACAGGCCATAGGGCTAAGGACTGCCCAAAGAAACGAGGACAGGGGCAGAGGGCTGGATCCACCCCAGGGGCACAGGTCCATGTGCTAGAAGCGCCACCTCTGCAACAGCGAGGTATAAATACTTCTGTAGAAAGTGTAGTTTATCTTTATGATCACCCCGTTCGCACTTTATTTGATTCTGGCGCATCACACTCCTTTATCTCGTCTGCTTTAGTAGAATCTCTGCACCTAGAAACTAGTATGGTAGAGGACCCCTTAATTGTTTCAAACCCAATTGGGGGCCCAGCTCATTTGTCTATGATCTGTGTGGGATTGAAAATCTCTATTCTAAGCGTAGAATTTCAATGTAGTGCCTTTGTTTTGGGCTTTTCGGGGTATAGTTTGATTTTGGGTATGGATTGGCTATCCAGTAATGGGGCCATCCTTGATTGTGAGAAAAGGGTTGTTAGGCTCCTAACCCAGCTCGGTAATACTTTGGAAATTTCTTGTAATCCCTCGTATGCGGTTATGCTTAGTTATCTTGAATCGCTAGATGCCTCTGTTGAAAATTTGCAATCAGTTAGAGTGGTCCGGGAATATCCGGATGTCTTCGAAGAGGTGAAGGGCTTGCCTCCAAAGCGGGAAATAGACTTCCGCATATATCTTGTAGATAATACAAAGCCCGTTGCGTTGCCCGTTAGACATATGGCTCCACGAGAAAGGAAAGAGCTCAGTAAACAGATTAAAGAGCTTCTAGAAAAGGGGTTCATTAGGAGGAGCATTTCAGAATAGGGCGCTCCAGTAGTGTTCGCCACTAAGGCTGAAGGTTCATTTCGCTGATGCATGAGTTGTAAAGAATCACCTTAGTAAGTACAATTGGCAACATAGTTGACATTCGTTTTCAAGAGATAATTCATTTATGTGGAATACCTTCTAGTAAGTGAACAAGATCCAAGATTCACTAATGAATTTTGGAGAGCTTGCATGGAACCATGAGTACGCAGTTAGGCTTGAGCCAAGTATACTAGAAGGAGAATAAGTGAAAGAGGGACGAGAGGCAGCAGTGAAATAGGTTCCAACTCATATTTTGGAAACAAGAATTAAGAAGCTACGAAATTGTGAAGTTAAATACGGACAAAGCATAATGGAGTTAAGCTCAAGAAATGCGGCTTAGAAGATTGAAGACTAGATTCGTGCATAATATCTCTTCTTAAGAGTATATCCTTGATCCCTCTCTTCTTGCAGAACTTACTTGCATGGTATCTTTTCTGTATATCCTCTCGGTCCCATTCTCAGTCCAATTTCTGTTGAAACCACATAGGGAGTATGACTCATCTGTTAGTAACACATGTTGGGGCTCGAGGGTGTTCATTGGTTTGACTAAAGTTTTTGGGTTTTATAGGATACAGATTGGTCTTAGGAAGGGACTCCCTTGCGACCTAAAAGGAGTCCATCATGCTTAGTTTCCTAGAATCATATATGGTGGTTGGGTTGAGTAATTCTTTGGGTGTCAGTCTGATGTTGATTTCGGTCTTCGGGGCTGATGCTTAGAGAGTTCTTCTCCTAATCAATATATACGTGGCGTAGATTTCCAGTTTCGACATTGCCTAATGGGCACAAAGTTTTTACTTGCTTCTATCATTCGACTATACCTTTAGGTAGGACCATTCCCTATCATTGAGAAAATTTGGAAAATGGCCTATAGATTAGAGCTACCCGAGAAGTTGGCCGGAGTCCACAACGTTTTTCACGTTTCACATCTCCGAAAATGTCTGCATGAGTCTGCTGAAGTGGTAGAGCCAAATATACTCGAAGAGGCCGAAGTGGAACGCGAAGCAACCATAAGAAAAGTTCCAACTCGCATCTTAGGAATGGAAGTGAAGAAGCTATGCAACCGCGAAGTCAAGCTCGTCAAAGTTCAGTGGAGCGACGCCGAGGGAGACGCGACTTGGGAAACTGAAGCTAGAATACGCACTGCCTACCCTTTTCTGTTCGAGGGTACATCCTTGATCTTTCTTTTTCCTTAAGTTGTGCTTTTATCTATCTTTTTAGGTATATTTCCTCGACCTTATCTTTTAGGTAGAATCTTTTTGGATGGAAACATGTAGTTGAAACATGTTATGTATGATGGTTGCAAGTGGTTGCAAGTGATTGCTAGTGGTTGCTCGTGGTTGCATACACACACACAATCTAGGTTTTAGATCGGCTCAGTCACTTCATATTGCATATGCATATATGTTTGCATTCGTATATGGTTGAACTTTAATGTGTTGTCATGTGGATGTTGCATTTGTATTGAATGATTGTGCACTCATGTAGAATCATGAATAGGAAAATTTGCATACATAATGGATTCATGGCACTTACATAATTCGCATTAAGGAGGTCAACTGAATCAGTAGACCGCCTGATTTTGCATTAGATAAGTTCATATACACACACACTTCGCATATGATCATGAAGCATTAGAAGTCTTTTAAGGACAATGGATGCTCGTGTTTGATGGATGAGTAGATGGATGATTGGATGTTAGGATTTACATTCCTCCTAACTTGAAGATTTCGGGGACGAAATCTTTTTAAGTGGGGGAGAATGTAACAACCCGCAAATTCTATAACTGTGAAATTAACAAATTAAAGTATAATTAATTTGAAATCAAAGAACTAAGGGAAACGGGATACGCCATTGCGTTCGTCTCGGAAAAATACGCGAAATAGAGTCCGAGTTTTCAAAAAACGGAGTGCGTATGAAGAAGATATGGCCTTCGGAAGTTTTGAATTAAATTTAAAATTCAAACAGAATAAAATAATTAAAAATCGGGCCCAATGGGCCAGGGCGGATAAACACCCGCCTAGGCCACCCAGGTCGACTGGGCTGTCGACCTGGGCTACCCATGTCGACAGGGCTGTCGACAGCCCTGTCGACAGGGGTATCGACCTGGTCGAGCCCAGCCAACCTGGCTGGCCAGGTCTGTGTTTGGCCGATTTTCTGTGGTCTGCTTTGTCATTAGGGCTAGGTGGCAAGCTCTAATTGGTCTCTCCTTAGGATGAATGGCTACGATCAATCCAAGCAACATCAGTTCCTAACCTCTATATAAACAACCCTAGACTAAACCCTAATCTATTCATTCAAAAATAAGAACATAGCCGCCATGTTGCTGAGGAACGACTAGGAGTAGCCACCAAATCGGAGAGAGGATTAGGAGGAAGATTCTAAAGCTTAAAGCAACCTAAACAAATCAATTCAACAAAGGAATTTGCGTCTTCAATCCCTAAATTAGAGAATTCATCACACCATTGTAAGTAGAGTATTACTTTGGTATGAATAAACAATTGTGTTGGTTTGTATGCTTGAATTGTGGCAATAAAGTAATTCATATTTGTGCGTTCTTATCAATTTGAAATATTATATATGTTTGGATATTCTTGAATTATGTTATTCATGTTATAAAGAACTACATGCGGTAGTTCTATGCAAGTATACGTTGGAATATTTCGCAAATTATGTAATCCATGTTGAAGCTACATGTATGTAGTTGATTTAAATTCATGCAAGTTTGGGGTTTTGCTACTATGCCATCATGATGTATATTTTTGTGCATAAATCAATTTGTAAGTAATTAAAACAAGTTTGGTTATTATAATCCATATGAAATCATGTTGAGAATTTGGCATCATGTATTAAGCCATGCTTTTGTACTAGAAAACCTATTTGCAAACTTATGAATATGGCTAGGCTATGAATGATATTTGGCATAATTGAAATCCATGATTAAGTCTATCTTGTTTACAAGAATTATATGATGACATATGTGGTACATAGTTAGGATTAGATTCAAAATCCCTTTTTGCAAGTTTACATGACTAAAGTAAGAATCATGATTTCATGTTAGAGATATTTATGCCATGCTCATGTTTGACATTATGCCGTGCTTATGGTAGAAATATTTATGCCATGCTTATGTTTGACATTATGCCATGCTTATGTTAGAAATATTTATGCCATGCTTATGTTTGACATTATGCCATGCTTATGCTAGAAATATTTATGCCATGCTTATGTTTGACATTATGCCTAAATAAAAATATAGGTTCATGTGACAATAATGATATCTCAATTACAAGTTCACATGCTTTGATTCATGTCACCTATGTTACCACTATGCAAGTACACCAGTTTCTATTTTGTATTTCCAACGTCGTATTGCAAGTTCATGCGCTCACATTCCCCTCTTTGTGTATGTAATTACGCTTTAAGCCTCCCCTTTTCGCATGGCTAATTTGGGCTTTAAAAGGCTAAGCCCAAAATATATATAAACGGACGTGTTAAACGGGGGAAAATAACGTTGGGTTAAAATTACTAATGAATGAAAATATAAAATAGAAGGGCCCAAGTTCAAGTATGGGTTGGGCCCATGATTGGTGTAACCTTTACACCATTAACTTAATAATGGGCCGCAAATATTTACATATAAGGAATAAAGAGGAATGACAAAATATGTAAATGTAGAACATACGATGTGTTTAACCCGAGGTTGGATTGAGTTGTGATGTAAACCTGCCCGGAACCGCCCGGCTGTCCAGTAGTCACAACAATACCTATCCAATGTGGGAGGTTAAACATGGAGCCCAGCAAGGACCCGAGGTTAGACTGAGTTGTGGCGTAAGACTGCCCGGAACCAACCGGCAACAGGCAGCTACAACAATACCTGTCTAATGTGAGAGGTCAGGGCCTTAATAAGACAATTAAGGCTGAGTCAGGATTGATAGGATTAAGTGAACTAAAGACTTAATCAAAATGGAACATGCTAAACAAAACGGACTGGTGGGGGTTAGGTTAGGAAACACTTAACCAACTTAGCATGTTGGCTAGAGATAGAAAACCTAGTAACGGGGGACCCTTTTCAGCAGTAACCCAAGAAGGTGTATCAGGATACCCTGAAACTAGGAAGGGTGGGGCACGATTACTGGGCTGATTGTAAGAGGTCAAAGCGACGGCGGTGGTGTAGCAGTGTAGGTTCTAACGGAGTGCGGGCGTGCACACACTCCGGCGCAGAAAAATAAGGCACTGGACACCAGTAGCATACTTGTGCACTCTAAGGTTGTGTCGGGTTGCCACTATGGGACTTGATACACCCCATGGTGGGACCAGCATAGGTAACTACAACATCGGGGGCCGTAAGACACATGTAACTATGCGAGTAGGAGCCGATCATCATATAATGGATCACATCACCCTGATTATGGGGTGCCAGTTGGAAACTAGTTTATATGGGTTCAGAGATCAACATGGGGTACGATAGTATATTCGACCCTAGACAACTTAACCAAGTTTATAGTGCATGCCCACTTCTTGTTTATACTTATCATACCCAGTTCTTTATTCATAGACAAAATAGTACTAGACTTACTCAGGCTTTATGTCTGACTCTACTTTTCTTTCGTCTCCTTTCTTCCGTTTCCCCCCCCCCCCCCCAAGGTCCTCAGGGAGGGAACACAACAGCTTGACCAACCTCAACATCCAGCTTGAAGAAGAGAAATGTATTGCTTGGACTTTCCTGTTTTGAACTATGGCTTTGGACAATCCACTATGGGGCTTTTGCAGTTTATCTATGTTTTATTTATGCTTCTTTAAATAATGTACTCAAGACAGATTATGAAAGTGTTATGTTATGTTTTTGGAAAGGTTGTTGTTGTAACACGTATTTGACTTTATGAAATAAAGTTTGTTGTTCTTCCGCTGTTTACAAATATGTGTTCTTATATCTGTCTTGTATATCTGTGACTTGTACTTATAAACCTCCACCAAAATTAGGGCATTCCCTTTGAGAGTGACCCTAACGGAGGTGGGGTGTTTCATATGTAGTCAGCTAAGGGTACGTAAGGCTATTTATAAAGTTTCTGTGTGAAGCAAGTGGGATCAAACAATAGGGTGACTGGTGTGGTGTAGTAATGTGCGGTGCAGTGTAGTAATCATTCGTTAGTAATTAGGTGTGCCTTTACCTTATCTTTAACGTTATCTTAAACGCTATCTTTATCTTCCTAAGAGTTCATAGACATTTACTTGTCTTCCAGCTTATGCCTTAGTCTAGTTATTGTGATAATAGTATTGTTAGAATTATCATACTCGCCAGACTTTATGTCTGACCTCCTCTATTTCTATCCTTTTTCCCCCTCCAGGTCCTCAGGTTGGGCCCAACTCTAGTGGAGTTTGATTGAATTGCTTCATCTCTCTTTGGAAAGCTTGGACCGTTGAAGTAAAGTCCAGCTTGTTATCTTTTTAATGGCTATTTATGTAATGGGATTATGTATTTTGTTTTTATGAAGATGGATATTGTACTTGGTTATGATCTATGGTTTTATGATGTAACAAACATGTTTAATTTCCGCTGCAATAAAATGAAGTTTTAGATTTCCAAGTACTATTTATTATCTGTCTTGTTGTAATTTTTCTGTTCTATATTCACTTATAACCTCCATGGAAGTTAATGCATTCCCTTTGTGAGTGACATTAATGGACGTGGGGTGTTACACGTGGTGTCAGAGCTTAAGGTTACCAGAACAGATAAAAATACTTTAGAAAAATAGTTATTTTTGGAAGAAGTGTTTTCAAAAACATGTTTTAATGAGAAATTTAAAGAGAAAAGTTTTTAAGAAAAACATAATCCCCAATAGCCATATATCTTTATCTTTCGAATTCTACATTTTGAATCTTTCCTTTTTCGTTTCAGCATGGCTGAAGATCTTAATCTACACGACGGTGTAACGATACCAGGATGGTATAGGAGGCTATTAGAGGCTAGGGTCGCTGCAGGTCCAGCCAATGTTCCTCCACCACCAGTTGCACCCGTTCCTCCTCCTCCTCGCGTAGATACTTTTTCAAAGACGTGCAAGGAATTCAAGGCTATGGGTGGAAAACCATTTCAAGGGTCAGAAACGTTTGTGGAAGCTAGAGATTGGCTTAAGGAGGTGGAAGAATTGCTAGAAATCTTTGAAGTAGAAGAAGGGAGGAGAGTTTGATTAGCAGCTTGGTTGATGAAGGGAGAGGCCTCGTTTTGGTGGGAGGTCACTAATGGGGAGCGTCCTGTTGACTCTTGGGCGGATTTCAGACGTAGGTTCGAGGCGAAGTTTCTCTCAAGGGTGGAAGAAAATCTATATATGGAAAGGTTCTTGACATTGACAATTTAATCAGTTAGCAAGGTTTGGCTTGGACTTAGTGAACACGCCGGAGAAGAAGGCGCTGAGGTTCGTGAATGGCTTGAATGAACTATTGCAAGGGTTGGCTATGACCCACATCCCTATGGGGGCCACCTTTGAGAAGTTAGTAGAAATGGCGCTTATGCATGAGGAGAAAAGCGCTAAAGCTGATAAGGCACCCGAGAAGAAGGGGGATCAGAAGAAACCACAACAGCAAAACAAGAAGGGTAGTAAAGACAATAACGGCAAGGGAAAGAAGAAATGTTTTAACTATGGGACACCAGGCCATCTTAGCAAGGATTGCCGAATGAAAAAGAAGACAGACTGTTTTCATTGTGGCGGTGCGGGACATTTAGTGAAGGACTGCCCAAAGAAGGGGCAGAGGGCAGGAGCTACCTCGGGAGGACAGGTGCAGGCTCTTATGGCACCAGGGCAGGCAAGGGGACAAGTTCAGGCTCTCGCGGTCCCACCGCTGCAAGAACGAGGTAGAACCATTTCTGTTGAAAGCTTAGTTTTTCTGTTTGATCATCCTGTCCGTACCTTATTCGATTCGGGCGCATCACATTCGTTTATCTCTACATCATTAGTTGAATCACTGCACTTAAACACCAGTTTAGTAGAGGATCCCTTAGTTGTTTCGAATCCAATTGGGGGCTCAGCTTATTTGTCTATGATGTGTTTGGATTTGAAAATTTCCATACATAGCGTTGAATTTAGATGTGATGCTTATGTGTTGGGCTTCACGGGCTATGGGCTAATTTTAGGAAAGGATTGGTTATCCAGAAATGGGGCCGTTCTTGATTGTGAAAGGAGAGTAGTTAGGCTCATGACTCGCCTTGGCAACACTCTCGAAATCTTTTGTAATCCCATAAATTCGGTTATGCTAAGTTATATAGAATCGCTTGACACATCTGAGGAAAATCTACGATCTGTTAGAGTGGTCCGAGAATATTCGGATGTGTTTGAGGAGGTGAAGGGCTTGCCTCCGAAGCGGGAGATAGATTTTCGAATATATCTTGTGGATAATGTGAAACCAGTATCTTTGCCAGTACGCCACATGGCTCCACGTGAAAGGAGGGAACTCGGTAAGCAAGTGAAGGAGTTGCTTGAGAAGGGGTTCATAAGACGAAGTATATCAGAGTGGGGTGCTCCAGTAGTATTTGCCACGAAGGCAGATGGGTCCCTTAGACTTTGTGTGGACTATAGAGAACTTAATAAGCTTACTAAGAAGAACAGACACCCACTGCCGAGGATTGACGATCTCTTCGATCAGTTAGTTGGCGCCTCAGTGTTTTCGCAGTTGGACTTAGCTACTGGTTTCCATCTGTTGAGAGTGGCTGAGGATAACATTGACAAGACTGCCTTTAGGACTCCAGACGGTTTCTATGAATGGCTAGTGATGCCCTTCGGTTTGACAAACGCCCCCGCATACTTTGTTGATTTGATGAGTAGGGTGTTTAGGGGAGTACCTCAACAAATTTGTGGTAGTCTTTGTAGATGACATCTAGATCTTTTCTAAGGATGAAGAAGAGCATGCCCTACATCTTAGGGAAGTGTTGGAGACTCTTCGAGTACATAAGCTTAAAGCTAAATTTTCTAAGTGTCACTTTTGGAGGAAGGAAGTACGGTTCTTAGGACACATGGTTTCCAAAGAAGGGATAGATGTAGATCCCGCGAAGGTGGCGGCCATCAAGATTGGAAGGTCCCTAAAAATGCTACCGAAGTGAGAAGTTTCTTAGGGTTGGCTGGCTACTATAGGAAGTTTATCAAAGACTTCGCAAAGATATCAGCTCCATTGACACGCTTGACGAAGAAGAACCTAGTTTTCACATGGGACGTAGATTGTGATGATGTGTTCCAACGTTTGAAGAGAGCTTTGACTTCAGCCCCAGTCTTAGTATTGCCAGACTGGAGTAAGCCATTTACCGTTTATACTGACGCTTGTGGGACAGGACTAGGTGCAGTCTTAATGCAAGAGGGCAGGGTAATAGCCTATGGTGGAAGGCAGTTGAGAGCGCATGAGAAAAATTATCCTACACATGACCTAGAATTGGCCGCTATTGTTTTCACGCTTAAGTCTTGGCGTCATTATCTTCTTGGCGAGAAATTAGAATTATTCACTGACCACAGGTCTTTAAAATACCTATTCTCTCAAAAGGACTTGAACTTAAGGCAGCAAAGGTGGACGGAGTTCTTAGCGTCCTACGACTTTGAGATAGCATATACCCCTGGCAAGGGTAACGTGGTGGCCGATGCCTTAAGTAGAAAAAGATTATCCTTAAGTCCTTTGTTTGTTGAGCGGCAAAGTTTAGAATTCATTTCGATGTTTGACTTTAGACCTTCCGTTGACTTCGTACCCGGTTTGCTAGCATCCTTGGAGGTCAGACCTACGTTTTGGGACGGATTGGCGAGGCACAGCGAGACGACCCACAGTAGGTTGAGTTAGTAGAAAAACTCAAAGGAGGGGAGTCATCAAGCCATCTCCGTAGGTATACCCTAGACGATAAGGGTTGGTTATGTAGGGACGGTAGACTTTGTGTACCAAAAGACGATGACCTAAGGAAGACTATTCTTGACGAAGCACATCATTCGAAGATGACCATTCATCCCGGCGGGGACAAGATGTACAAAGACATGAAGAGAGTTTACTTTTGGGCCGACATGAAGAAAGACGTGGCCGAGAATGCCGCTAGATGCTTGGTGTGCCAACAAGTAAAAGCGGAGCAAAAGAAACCCGGTGGGTTGCTTCACCCATTGGAGGTTCCACTATGGAAGTGGGAAAGTGTCTCGATGGATTTTGTGAATGGATTACCGCGATCGAGGAAGGGTAATACGGGGATTTGGGTTGTAGTAGATAGACTTACTAAGAGCGCCCATTTCATTCCCACGAAAAGTAAGAGGACCGCTCCATGGTTAGCTTCTGTATATGTCCGAGAAATAGTTCGTTTACACGGTGTTTCTTCTAGCATAGTGAGCGACCGCGATCCTATTTTCACTGGCGAATTTTGGAGAAGCTTACAAGAGGCGGTAGGGACTCAGTTATGTTTGAGCACCGCATATCATCCTCAGACGGATGGCCAGACGGAGAGGGTGAATCGCATTCTAGAGGATCTGTTGAGGTTATGTATCCTAGACTTTGGGGGTACGTGGGAAGAGCATCTTCCATTGGTGGAGTTCGCATATAATAACAGCTTTCAGTCCAGCATTGGTATGACACCATTCGAAGCTCTTTATGGATGACCTTATCGTTCACCTACATGTTGGTGGGAATCTACGGATAAGATCTTACTTGGGCCCGATATGATTAGGGAGACTTCGGAGAAGATCGACTTGATTCGAAGGACGATGAAAGCAACACAGGATAGGCAGAAATCATATGCGGATAAGAGGAGGACAGATCTCGAATTTGAAGTTGGGGACATGGTCTTTGTCAAAGTGTCTCCATTATGGAACGTTTTTCGCTTTGGGTCTGTTGGGAAATTAGCACCAAGGTTTGTAGGGCCGTTTCCTATTAAGGAGAAAATTGGACAGATGGCGTATAGAGTGGAGTTGCCCGAGAGACTTAGTGGTGTACATGACGTATTCCATGTGTCACATTTGAGGAAGTGCTTGCACGAGACCGCGGAAGTGGTAGAGCCGAGCTTGCTTAGAGAGGTGGAGATAGAGCGTGATGCGACAATTCGACGAGCTCCTACGCGCATTCTTGGGTCGGAGATCAAGAGGTTGAGGAATTGAGAGGTCAGACTAGTCAAAGTGCAATGGGGAGATGATGAGAGCAACGCTACTTGGGAGACGGAAGAGAAGATGCGTTCACGATACCCTTTTCTTTTTGAGGGTATGTCCTTTAATTTCTCCTTTATCGCTTAGCTTGTACTTATCTTATCTTTAGTATATCCTCTCGCTAGTATCTTTGACCTTTAGTTAGGATAATCCTATGGTTGAAACATGTGTTTGAGACATGTTATGTATGGTGGATGCAAAGTGGATGCAAGTGTTTGCTAGTGGTTGCTCGTGGATGCATACACACACACTATTAGGCACCAGATCGGCTCAGTCACTTCATATTGCATATTGCATATATATGGATGTATTTAGTAAAATGGATGTATAATGGTTGTATTATCATATAGTTGCTGCATTCGGGTGGATGGTTGTGCACGCATATAGTATTAATATGTATCATTATGAATCTTTTGCATACATATTGGACGCATGGCACTATCAGGAATTGCACTAAGGAGGTCGATTGAATCAGTAGACCGCCTAATTTTGCATTAGATATGGACATATACACACACTGTGCATATAAACATTAAAGCATTAGAAGTCTTTTAAGGACAATGGATGCTAGTGTTTGATGGTTGAGTAGATGGACGATTAGATGGTAGGATATACATTCTTCTTGACTTGGAGATTTCGGGGACGAAATCCTTTAAGGAGGGGAGAATGTAACACCCCGTAATTTTATAACATTAAAATTCACAAATTAAAGTATACTTAATTTTTAGAAAAAAATTAAGTGAAATGGGTTGCGCAGAGAAATATATATATATTGATATATATATATATATATATATATATATATAAATTAAAAATTAAATAAATAAATATGCGAAAAAGTTCAAAACAACGAATTGGGAGGGGAAGTAACCGAATCGGCCCATTTTTGAGGTAGACTCGAGCCCCGCTGGGTCGACTAGGGGTTAATCCAGGGTGTTTGGCTGTCAACCCGTGGGCCGATTCGCTCAAATGCAGATTTTGCATTTGATTGGTTCTCATGGTTCAGGGTTAATCTAATGGTCCTAAATAACTTCCTACACCTATAAATACATACTAATGCTAACCCTAAACCAAATTAAAATAGAATAGTTAATGTCGCCATAGAAATCAATGGAGCCGCCGCCAACTAAGAAAGAAGAAAAGCAAATTCAATTCTAATTATCTCAACCCTAAAGCAAAGCAAAACTCTCTCTTTTCTTCTCTAAATTGTGAGTATGATGATCTTAACAAGATTATTATCATTTTAATTAGGTTGAGTTATGAATGGATTATGAGTAGATGATGTGAATTATCATATATGTTGTTGTAAACCCCTTTTGCTATCATGTATATTGTAAATCCAATGTTATGTGATGATGATATCTTATATGTTGTAAATCATGCTATGATGATGTTATGTATGTTGAAAGTTTCTATGCTAAGTTGTGATGAATCATACATGTTAAAAAGCCATGATGTTACCATCTATGCTAGTTAGTTCATATAATTAAATCATCATGTTTGGGTTATGTTGATCTATATGACAAGTCACATATGCAAGTTAGATTGATTAGAAAAGTTATGAACATATGCCAAGACATCTATTATGACATCTAGAATTATGCTATGACATATGTGATATCCTATGCTAGTTCACACCATCATTATGTTGCCTAAAAACCCCATATACAAGTTTATGTATAGATTTGGGCTATGATCATATCATATAAATTGAGACATTTAACAAGTTGACACCTTTTGATCCTTAACATGTGTAGTTTATGCAAGTTTCACCCCTATTATGATTAGATTTATTTTAATTGTCTATATGTTGTGATAATTTATCTTTGTGCTAGGTGTTAGACTATACAAGTCTAGCCTATATTATGCGTTGAATAAGCGAACGTATAAACGTGGGGTAGGGGTAATATTAAGGATTTAATATTAAAAAGTTGGGGTGCAATTGATATGATTTTGCATGCCATAAGTGGATGGCCATAATTGAGTCAATTATGGACATCATTAAAAGTTGACTTAATTAATAATTTGAATAGGGAATTATTAAAACTGGGGTAAAAGATTTTAAGTGTTAATCAATGCTTAGGACACGAGGTTGGACTCGTTTGTGACGTAAACCTGCCCGGACCCGCCCGGCAAATCCAGTGTCACAAATGTCAGCCCAATGTGAGAGGTCCTAGGCCTAAACTAAAGCATAACGGTTGTAAAGACACGAGGTTAGACTCTTTTATGGTGTAAGACTGCCCGGACCCGCCCGGCAAATCCAGCTGCCATAAATGCCAGTCTAATGTGAGAGGTCTTTATGAGGTTATGGCCTGAATGAATTAAGAAAGACTTAACCAGATAAACATGTAAGGTGGGACATGGGGTTAAGTAGGTGCCTTGGGTGGCATGAGGAATCTAGGGGGTGCCCTAAGTGGCATGTGAAATACGATTAGTAAGACTTAACCAAACACACATGTAAATGAACATGACTAAGAGGGTTAAGTGGGATATACTAGTGACAAGCTTAGGTGGGTAGCTTGTGGGGGCCCATTTCGACCAGTATCCCAAACGTATCTTTGCGGGCTCGACCCAAGTCGAGGACGGGACACGCATGATGGGTTTGACTGTAAGAGGCCAAAACGGGGAGCGGTGGCAACGCAAGTCCAACGGGTTTCATATGCGTGTGTGGACCCGGGCTGGTAGATAAGACGTTGTTGCATCGTGTAGGTATAAGCCGTGCATTCTCAAGTTGTATCGGGTTTCCACTTTAGGGGAGTGATACACCCCACTATGGGGCCAGCACGGGTATCTACGAGTAGGGAGCCGATCGAAAGTGGGTAGTGGGGTACACCTAGTGGAGATAGGGGCAGACGACACCTATGTAGTCAGCTAAGGGTACGTAAGGCTATTTATAAAGTTTCTGTGTGAAGCAAGTGGGATCAAACAATAGGGTGACTGGTGTGGTGCAGTAATGTGCGGTGCAGTGTAGTAATCATTCGTTAGTAATTAGGTGTGCCTTTACCGTTATCTTTAACGTTATCTTAAACGCTATCTTTATCTTCCTAAGAGTTCATAGACATTTACTTGTCTTCCAGCTTATGCCTTAGTCTAGTTATTGTGATAATAGTATTGTTAGAATTATCATACTCTCCAGACTTTATGTCTGACCCCCTCTATTTCTATCCTTTTCCCCCTCTAGGTCCTCAGGTTGGGCCCAGCTCTAGTGGAGTTTGATTGAATTGCTTCATCTCTCTTTGGAAATCTTGGACCGTTGAAGTAAAGTCCAGCTTGTTATCTTTTTAATGGCTATTTATGTAATGGGATTATGTATTTTGTTTTTATGAAGATGGATATTGTACTTGGTTATGATCTATGGTTTTATGATGTAACAAACATGTTTAATTTCCGCTGCAATAAAATGAAGTTTTAGATTTCCAAGTACTATTTATTATCTGTCTTGTTGTAATTTTTATGTTCTATATTCACTTATAACCTCCATGGAAGTTAATGCATTCCCTTTGTGAGTGACATTAATGGACGTGGGGTGTTACACGTACCCATCTGTAAGGAAGTCCCTTAGCCTGGTAATTTGTTGGAAAACCATTCTCCACTACTAGACCTGTACGATGTTAGTTGTATACTATACGCCATCATAGTATGTGGTACCTATGTTGGCTAGGACCGATACATTTACATGCTAAATAAATTTTCACACTATGCACTAATAATAATATCAAAGAATTTTCATGTATCAAGCATTTTTTGTTATCATAAGGAGAAACCTCGCCCAAGTCTGCGTTTTTATTGTGTGTGCCGTAAGACCTTATGGTAGCTTCATTTTCAAAAAAAAAAAAAAAAAACAATTGTGAATTTCATGCACTTGTATTCGTAAGGGGAAAAACTCACTCTGTGTTATATGGCGCGGTCTTGCGATTTATCCCACTTTAAAATAAACCTACAAACAATTGTTTTAGTTCTCACACTAGTCCCATAACTGACATGGAGTTTATTGTTCCTTCACCTAAACTCTGGGTCCCCATAATTTTCCATACGTGCAGCTAGTAGTTTGGTTTGCAGATTTAACCTTGGTATTAGTTAAAACAGGATTCAGGATTGGAGCTAGAGCTATATCTTTGTTTGTCATTCTTCCACTGAGAGTGTATATATATATATATATATATATGTATATATGTATATATATATGTATATATATATGTATATGTGTATATATATATATATATATATTTCTTTATGTTGTGTTTCTTTTGTACTCTGATGATCATTGATGTAAAATTATTTTTATGATAATAAAAAGGTTATTTTATTTTTGTTCAAATGTGTAAGTACCCCTAACCATCCATCTTTATGAACGGTTTGAGTCGGTTTTATTACCGGTTAGAACCGGGCAAGAAGGCGGGTCATTACAATATTTCCACAACGTGTCATTTAGCTTGTCCTTCAAATAGAATAGAAGAATACATGATTATTTATTGCTTGATAATTAAAGTTTATACAATACTTGATATTTTAATTGTTTGCATGGACAACATATAACTACAAATGAA
Source organism: Allium sativum (assembly GCA_030737875.1). Classification (NCBI taxonomy): domain Eukaryota; kingdom Viridiplantae; phylum Streptophyta; class Magnoliopsida; order Asparagales; family Amaryllidaceae; genus Allium; species Allium sativum. The sequence continues at coordinate 747,039,980 of CM060920.1, read as the reverse complement.
TCTAGTTGCAACTCAGAGCAGATGCAATTATATTTCAAAACAAAACCGAATGTTTAACAAAATAGATACATGCGAAAGGAAAAAAATACTTGATGCTACTTATCTAAAATAAATTTAAGAACTCACAAAATCATAATATATTATAGTATGATTCAACTCTACTGTACCCATGCATTTACTAATCACTTCAACACTGCATGCAACCGACGCTTTAACATGCTCATTCTAACATGCAATATCTTCAAGGTAACATCAAAAATGCAACAATAATAGTTGCTATTTTGAAAAAACAATAGTCCCATATTTAAGATGTAAACTTCATCGACGCTCACTATAGTAGTTCATCTCCATCCCAATATAGCAAAAGTTCACTCCCATTACAAATGACCAGAATTAAACCTTATTTTGTCAGCATCACACATCAGTTCATTAGCTTTACCTCAGTAATGCATAACACCAGCGTTGTTTCTTAGCTGTTAACCTCAGTTCGAACCAAAACTACCCACATTTCACTTCCAGCTCGATGCAACAACACATTGCATCAACATTGCTAACCACTTGTTCGTAATCACCTGTGCTATCTTAAAGTACCACTATTTTTGTGCTCACAGCTTAAACATTATTTCCTTCTAATTAGATCAATCCAGTGTGATTCGAATACTCATGGTTCAGTAATCCACTGCACATAAGCTACTTGTACTTTGATATTCTTCTAACCTATTAGATTTATATAAGTCGCTGCTTGTAATAGTCCAACTCGTAGTTCTTGCTTGTTTAGTCCACCAAATTGTAGTATTAATATGCTTGGAACAATTTCATGCTTGCTTCACTTCAGCGTTAACATCTCCTCTAATACTAGATGCTCTCAGCACTCTTTGAAGAACCCACAAATCTGACGCAGCATTGCACTTTCAAGAAAACATGCTCAATGCACCTAGGCCTATTATAGAATGTTGTTTTGATAACTAACTTGTCTAAAAATAATGAATGGACAATAGGTCCTTCTATTTTTTCTTATGTTTTTTAGTTCGAACATCCACATGATGATCTCTAGACTTAATTTGGACAACTTATTTCTTCATGTCTCCATTCTCTTCAGTTTATATAGCATAATTTTTAAAAGTGCCTAACGTATAATGAAAATAATCACTTAATATTGTTTTTAACCATTTGTAGTTGCAAATAGGTCTAGATTTATAGTAATCAAATCCCCTGTACCCAACGTCCCCTGTCCCCCTATGCCCAACCAATCAGGACCCCTGGTTTCCACCATTTTGCAATTAAATCCTCTTTCACTCTCTACCTTAATTGTAAAAAGGTGAAATTCGGGGCTTTTGATTGGTTTGGAATAGGGGGATAGAGAATTTTGGTTACAGGGGATTTTCTCTCAGATTTAAGCAACATGCTAAGCATTTACAAACTTTTTTTTGTTGATATCTAAACACCAGCAGTTACATGCCCTTTCATTCATCTCATTCTTATACTATGGTTATATGAAAAATAAACATTTATCAGAATGATAAACTATATACTGTCATTTTAATAACCTTCATTTAAAGAATGTACACTTAGAATAACTATCTCATATTACAACCAATGCTGCTTGCATTATCCTCATTTGAAAGATTTATCATAATCTAATGTTAACCCAACTATATTGCTACATAATTTCCTTAGCTTAACTTGTGTATGAGGAGTATCTCGTCAACAATTTTGCAAAAATTTTCTTTTCCTGAGGTAATTAGAAAGCGTTTTATAAAATTACGAAGTTCAATGAAAGCAACCTCAATACCTTATATACAAATTATTTCTAATAACTTGCTTGTTAGGATCGATTCATTATTCATATAGCCTTCTTTACTTGAAGTGAAGTTATTCTTTTACTAGCTATCTTTAAGGAAGCACCATTACAACTTGAGAAAAGGGAATTGTTGTTAATTCCAACAATTGAATCATTCAAGCTATATGAAACTTAGGGCATCTCTAATGTGTTGGGGATTTGGTGGTTTGAGACTATTGGAGGAGGAATAATTGTCGTACTTCGGATTTTAAGGATCTACATAATAGATTCTTTCAAACAATATTTCAACCCATCAGGTACAAGCGGGTTATTAAACTATTGACTTTCAGGATTTAATAAAGCCTTAGAACATAAAAATTAGATTCAAAATTTGTACGGCTTTGACCGATCAAGAACACTCTAGAATATAATCTCTGATGATGCAATAATCAAATAGAAAGAAGAAGTATACTACATTGGTTTACAAGCGTCACAAAATTAAAAAAATTTGCAACACTTTTTAGCGTTGGTAATGGCAGAACGCTGCAACAATGAGGAAGAAGAAGATGTAGATCAGAATAGTTGAAAATGAATTCATACAAGGCTACTTTTAGGCGGTAGGAGAAGGCGTCTGTTGGCCAAGCGTCGCGACATTTGTAACAGTCGCATCTCTTCATTTGAAGTGTTGCAAATTCAAACGTTGTGTCTATTCGTCTGCAACGTTTCAAAAGCATCACAAAATTCCTTCCCTTTATTCAAATTCTTTTGGGTCCATAATGGGTTGAAAACCAGCCCATTACCGGCTTAAAATCTAATCCAAAAATATTGTCATTAGATCTGGACCCGAGACTCGCAACCCATACCTGGCCCGACGTATATTTATGCATGTCCTCACTCCTCACAACAAAGTAAACATTTGGGTGCCCCAAGGCTAAACACCTTCATGAGAAGGTTACTTAAGTGAATGAACTTTTGACCATAAATTTTTTTCTTTTTGTTTTTGGCATACCTTCTTATCTTCTACAATGTGGGATTATTCCATTTCCTCTTTCTTCTTTCTTTCTTCTTTTCAAAATAAACCCATAAACCAAAATTATGTTTTGAAAATTTACAGCAATGTCCCCCAGTTTTCAAAATTAATTAAATAAATAAAGTGGATGGCTGAATCACTAGTGTGACTTCCTACATACCCAAGTAGGATCATGCCCATGTAGTTCTATGATCAAGTTTTGCATCATCGTGGAAACAACACATAAATAAAAGTATCTTTTGGATTTGAACCTTTAGTTAGTGTAAACCATTCAAAGCTCTATCAAGATTCTGTAGTGACGAATCTTGAACCAAGTATCCCTGGAACAATCACACATGTTGATGTGCTTAATTAAAGTGTTATGTACTTCTCAGCACGTTAATGTCCATGTGCTAATCTTGATTTATGAGTCTACTTTAGAAAGCGGTCTTACTTTCTTAGGAAACGAACTTATTTCCATACTCATATAGGTAAGTTTACTAAAGTATTTCGGCGATACACCTTTTAAGATTTCTAGACTTATTAAGGATATTTATCCATCCTTTAGTCTTGCAGAATCCAACACTAAATATTTTAGAATGATTGATTCAGTGTTCCATAATCATACTCTTAACTTGTTGGTACCCATTGAAATTTTTCTATCCTTTTCAAGACACAAGTTGGGTTTCTGTTAAGGATGATCAATCTTTATTCACAGACCTTAGTCCCATTTATTTTGACTTTATAGAAACCAGTGCCTTTGGAAGACCTTTTGTAAGTGGGTCAGCCATGTTTTTTCTTTGTTTCTATGTAGTCAATAGTTATAACTCAACTTTTGAGTAACTGTCTTACCATTTGATGTCTTAGACTCACATTCCTAGACTTTCCATTATATGTCTTATTAAAGACATTATATACAGTTGCTTGATTATTACAGTTAATCAAAACTGCTGGAGATGGCTTCTTCCATAATGGATATCCATTGACAAATTCCTAAGCCATTCCACTTCCTTACATGCATCTGCTAATGCAATCAATTCCGACAACATAGTTGAGTCAGATATACAGGTCTTCTTCACGGAAGCCCAAGACACAACAGTGCCTCCTAATGTAAATATCCATCTAGTCGTAGACTTGAATTTGGATTCTACATTGTTTTTGGTTGCATCACTATATCCTTCTATTATGGTAGGATATCTTTATAATATAAACCATAATTGATGGTTCCTTTCAAATAAGCAAAAACTCTGGAAATAGCTTTCTAGTGTTTGAAACCTGGATTACTCGTAAATTTACACAATACACATATAACGTGTGCGATGTCTGGTCTAGTGCAATGCGTAGCATACATAAGACTCCCAATAACACTACAATAATCTAGTTGAGAAATGGTATGTCCAATGATCTTTTCTAATTTGGTACTTGGATCTAAAGGAGTTGGTGCTGGTTTGTCAGTATAATGACCATACTTCTTTAGGAACTTCTCAACATAATGAGACTTCTTTAGGAACTTCTCAATGTAATGAGATTGAGTTAGTAATAACTCCCAAGATTTCCTAATGATTTTAATTCCAAGAATTACATCATCATCTCCTAGATCTTTCATATCAAATTTAGAAGATAGAAACTTCCTAGTTTCATTCACACAAGATATATTGGAACCAAATATTAGCATGTCATCAACATATAAACATATTATAACATAACCATTCTTATCTGATTTGCTATAAATACATTTATCTGCATCATTAACAACGAATCCATATGACATTGCAATTTTGTCAAACTTCTCATGCCATTGCATGGGAGCTTACTTTAGACCATAAAGAGATCTAACTAATTTGCAAACTTTCTTTTCTTGGCATGGGGTTATGAAACCTTCAGGTTGTTCCATATATATCTCTTCTTCTAAATTTCCATTTAGAAAAGCTGTCATTACATCCATTTGATGTATGACCAAATTATGAACTGATGAAAGTGCTATTAAATAGCAAATCGAAGATATGCGAGCAACCGGAGCACATGTATCAAAATAATCTACTCGTTGTATTTGCTTATATCCCTTAGCAACTAATCTGGCTTTAAACTTACCAATGGATCCATTTGTATTCAAATTTTTCTTGAATATCCATTTACGTCCTATAGGTTTAACACCAGGAGGTAAATCAGTTAAAACCCAAGTTTTGTTTAACATTATGGAGTTTATTTCATCATTGATAACTTCTATCTAGAAATTAGAATCTCTTAAACTCATAGCCTCAAAATAAGTTTTGGGACCATCATCAATATTCATTACATATCTTGTCACATTAAGGACTTTGTCCTTATTGCCTTCTACGAGACATGTTATGAAGTCAGGACTATAGTCCTTCTCTACTCTCACTCTTTTACTTCTCCTATGCTCAATACTATTATCTAGTACTGACACTTACTTGCTGTTTTGAGTAGGAGCATATTCATCATCATTGATATCATTAGTCTTAGTTTGTTCCGGACTAGATGATCTCAATGGATTCTCAATAGTTTGATTTTCAAAGAATTCTAGATTTATAGATTCTATAACTTCTAAGGTGTCAAGAATAAGGAAACTATAAGTTATACTATTAAGAGAATATCCTATGAAAACACATTTAAATGCCTTATTACCTAACTTTGGTCGTCTAGGGTCTGGTTTTCTAACATAAGTTAAGCAACCCCAAACTTTAAGTCTAGTAAGGTTAGGTTTTCTATTAAACCATAATTCATAAGGGGAAATATAATTCTTTTTAAGTGGTACTCTATTTAAAATGTCACATGCAGATAACATAACATTACCACATAGGTTGTAAGGTAAATTAGAACTTATGAGCATGGCGTTAACTCTCAGCAACACCTTTTTGTTGTGGTGTATATGGGGCGGTATACTGGTGAACTATACCATGTTGGTTACAAACAAGGTAAATTCGTTTGAAAAATATTCTCCACCATGATCTAAATGTAAAACTTTAATTCTAACTCCAAATTGTGTTTCGACTTCTGCTTTGTAAATCTTGAATTTATCAAATGCCTCATCTTTAGATTTCATTAGATAAACATATGAATATCTAGTATAATCATCTATAAATGTTATATAGTATTGGTTACCACCATAGGTGATATGACTTTTTAAGTCACCCACATCACTATATACCAAATCAAGCAAACCAGTTTTCCTTTCTACAAATTTAAAGGATTTTTGACGTATTTTTGCTTGAACACATACTTCACATTTAGAGATAGAACCAAAATCACAATTAGAAATTAATCCTAATTTATTTATATTTTAGAGAGATTTATAATTAACAAGTCCTAATCTACCATGCCATAAATTAACAAAATCAACAATATAAGTAGAAGATTTCTTCACTAGATTCAACTTAATCATGCCGTTACAAGAACATCCCTGTCCAATAAATTTGTTGTTCTTGGACAACACTAACTTATCAGACTCATACACCATCTTGAATCCTCCTGTGTTAGGAAGGTATCTAGAAACCAAATTCTTACACATATCAGGTACATAAAATACATTGACTTATATAAGAACTTTCCCAGAGGTGAATGTAAGTTCAAATGTGCCTTCTCCAAGAACTTTGCTTGCAACTTTGTTTGCGCCGGTAACTTCGCTGGTTTCTCCATTATTTCTTCGTAAGTCTTGTACAGATTAGGATCATTGTAAACATGAATGGTTGTCCCAGTATCTAGCCACGAATCATTATCAATGCCACTAACGGAGTTCGCCTCTTGTACAATAGCCACAAGCTTTTCTTCGACCATGTTCACTTTTTGTTGTTTCTTCCGAAGACGACAGTCTCAGGCATAGTGGCCAGTTTTGTTACAATAGTAACAGACACCCTTCTTTTTGTTCATGAAATTTATTTTCTTCTTAAACTGTATCTTATTATTTGTCTTCAACTTTTCAGTAATTTCAACATTATTTGCCTTAGATTAAAATTCAGTTTGCGGATTATCATCTAATTCACGTTTATGAGAATCCTCATCAATACGACGATGAAACTGTAAACTATCTAAATCATAATCCGTTTTTGCATGTTTTAGTTTTTTCTTATAATCATTCCAAGAATTCGGGAGTCTCGAAATAATGAAACCAACAACAACAGATTCATGAAGATCAATATCAGCATCTTTAAGTTGATTAGTCAACAGTAGTGTTTCACTTACTTGTCCAATTATGGACTTGTTGGCGGCCATTTTGAAATCCTCAAAATTACAAATAATAAATTTTTATTGGTTGCCTTGGATATGCGATACTTACTCTCCAGTGTAGTCCAGAGGTCCTTTGCAGTTTCCAAGGTCCTGTGAGCATTGTAGACTGAAGTAGACAATGCATTCAGAATATGCCTTCTGCATAGAAAATCGTCCTCTTTGCGCTTTGCACATTTAGCCTATAGTGCGGCATCCTCCTTAGTAGGTTCCTCCAGTATAACTTCCAATCTATCTTCCAAGATGTAGAACAATTTGACAGTGATAAGAAAGAACTTCATGGTATCATGCCAACGAGTAAAATTTTCTCCGTTAAATCGTTCCAATTAGTCAAATGCTGATTCATCACTTGTAGTGCGCTCAAACCTTCCATGATTGAAGATATTAACTAAAATTTTGTTAGGGATTTTGCGGTTTGAGACTGTTGGAGGAGTAATAATTTTTGTACTTCATACTTTAAGGATCTATAGAATAGATTCTTTCGGACAATAGTTCAACCCACCAGGTACAAATGGGTTATCGAACTATCAACTTTCAGGATTCAATAAAGCCTTGGAATAGCGAAATTGGATTCAAAGTTTTTTCAACTTTGATCTGATTAAGAACACTCTAGAATATAATCTCTGATCATGCAATAATCAAATAGAAAGAAGAGGACAGATAAAAAGTATATAGTAGCGGTTTGCAAGCATTGCAAAATCAAAGAATTTGCAACATTGTTCAGCATTGGTAATGGCAGAGCACTGCAACAATGAGGAAGAAGAAGATGTAAACCAGAATAGTCCAAAATAAATTCATACAAGGCTATTTATAGGCGACAGTAGGAGGCATCTATTGGCCAGGCGTCGCGACCGTTTGTAATGGTCGCATCTCTTCGTTTTAAGCATTGCAAATTCAAATGTTGTGTCTATTCATCTACAACTTTTCAAAAGCATCACAAAATTCCCACCCTCTATTCAAATTATTTTGGGTCCATAATGGGCTGAAAAATAGTCCATTACTGGTTTAAAATCCGATCCAAAAATACTATCATTAGATCTAGACCCGAGACCCGCAACCAGTACCCGACCCGATGGACGGTAGGGGCGGCGTGCGCACGTGTGGTATGGTTATGGATGGCCTCCCTCCTCACATCAAAGTAAACATTTGGGTTCCCAAAGGTCCAAACACCTTCATGAGAAGGTTATTTAAGTATTGGCATACCTTGTTATCTTCTACAATGTATTCCTCTCCCTTCTTTCTTATCTTCAAATAAACCCATACCCCAAAACTATGTTTTGAAAATTTACAACATAAGGGTAGCGTAATTCAAGCTGGATGTTCAACAAACGATCTCCAATGGTTGGATTCTAACTGAATATTTAGCTTGTAATTCATAATGTTGAATTACTTTAGGATGCTCATTTAATGAGGGCCCAGAGCCAGGCACCTGGTTTTAAAAAATACAGTTTTTATTATATGCAAAAATTAGAAGAAGAAAAAACAGCATCAGGCGTCCATTAAATGGACGCCTGATGATTGGGGTATTTTTCCCAATTAAGGACTGAATGTTAAACCTTTAACCGATTGGAGATCCCCTAAGTATAATTAAGGAGAATGGTAAAAAAAGTTGGAATACTATAATTTACAAACCTAAAAGATATATTATACCCATGGTTTGCTGTGTGGTAAATAATACAGTACTAAAAAATAAAAATGAGCAAGAAATATCAATCTAGTACGCAACAAAAAGTAAAGAAATCCAGTAAATATTTAGTTTTATATTTCATTTCCATTACTTAGATTCTTCTGAAATTGTATATGTATATTATGTTGGTTCACTGAAATGACATGTAGAGTTAAAAAATTGTAATGGCCCGCAAATTCGTACGATCTGGGTTGACTAAATACCCCACGTCTAACCCAAATAATACGAAAATACAAGTCATTAAGGTTAAAGAAATAGAAACAGATAGAAGGTAAAACAAAGAAAAACATCAGAATCTCATAACGGACTGAACAAAATATAATATCATATATCATAACTTTGAAATATAAATTTGTTTTGTATATACATACCATATCAGAGTACAATAAATATACATCATAGCGGATATAACTCTAAATAACTAACAATGAAGCCTCCGGCTTTAAACTCCTCCAAGTGTATCTGTAAAGGCCTGAAACACTTGACTGTCAGTACAAATTTGGGCACCCAAGAGTTTAAGGAAAAAAAACAAAATAAACTCTGGGTCAGTCATGGGACTGGTGTGAGTAAACTCCACCCATATTGTTTAACTTTTGAAAATCCTTTTGAAAGAAAGGGTAATAATAAGACCATCCCACACTTAAACATGGACAGTTTTTACCTTACTATAACCAAAACATTTTTGATATCAAAATCCAGTGATATAATAATAATGTCTAATCAAATAAATAACCAAGTAGTAGAACGCTTGCATCTCACGCTCTACATTTATAGTATAAAATCAAAAACCGCAGGGCGCATATTGGAGATTTGATTCCAACTATGACAAGGTATGAGACCACCTCCCGATCAGTGTACTCTAGAGGCGATACACTAGGGTTCCATAAGAACATCTTACAACCTGGCCACACATGACCGCCCACTCATTTAGCTTGAGTGTAGCAAATATATTGTCACCCACGGTTGTTGGCCATCCAACCGTAATCCGTAAGATAAGAATCGAGAGAAAAACAAATAATTGAATTTTCTCTAGATCGGTGACAAATATACCCTACTTGGGTGTAACAACCTGAAATTTCTGAACCAATTTAAAATTTTTACTTTAGCTATTTTAATGGATTTTGAATATTTAAAATGGTTTATTTTGAATAATAACGACTATTTTTTTTATTTAAATCGAAGTTAGAACTTATAAATTTATTTTAATTATAAATAGAGTTTAAAATAGCGCGGTAGTTTGAAAATTCGATTTTAAATTTCAAATGAATGCATAGAATTTAAAATAAATCGAATTTTAGTAAAAATTGAAATGTTGGAATCTATTTAAATATATCTATCTAATGGATGTGAAAAATTCAAATTTCATAATACAAATTGAAAGTTATAGCCAGTTTAAAATTTAAAATAGTCGCTATGGAATATATATATTTTAATTATATATGTGGCCCTTAAAAATATCCATTTTGCAAACAACTTCCATTTTCTACGAAACCACTTTTGTTTGATCCAGAACGTCAAATTATTGCTAGATTCCAATTTTCATAATTTTTGGAATTAATATGTGAGTGTAGTGAATTGAAACACGTTTGGTGATTTCAGTTTGAATTTAATAGACTGAAAAGGGGCTATTTTTCAAATGGTCTCCAAATTCGATGAAATTAGTTTTGTTAGGACCGTATCATCAAAACGTTGCTAGAAATATTTTTTCTGTAATTTTTGGAGTCAGTATGTGGTCCCAATAAATTAAAATGTACGTTTAAATTCAATATACATTGATTTATATTTTAATTTTGACAAAAAATGTTTGAAATGATTGAATTGGCTTACGAAATATAATCCATTGTGTTCGGAATAGGGGTATTTAGCTAAGGTGACAGTCGTTGGGTTTGATTGGGAGTTCGGATCGACAAAAGGGTATTTTCGAAATTAAAATGAAAAAAATAAAAAATATATATATATGGTAAAAGGTCAAACCCTAAAGTAATTTCTCATTCGTGGTCAAACTAGAAACTCGCCTCTAAAAATCGGAAATCCCAAATCGTTCTTCCATCGTCAGTCTCTCGCTTCCTCTGGCAACGCCGCCTCCGTCGAGACCCTTTCCCCCTCTTACCTTTACTACCGACCAGCTCAGCCTTCTCTCTCTCTCTCAGTTGAGACTCGAAACACCGCTTCGTGAATCTGGAAACCGTGAGCTCGAGGAAGCCGTCGCCTCCTCCACCATAATCCACTCCTCCTTCCTCAACTCCAGCACCTCCCAGCTTGGTCGCGAACTTCACCACGGCTCGAGACCAAGGCGACATTGTCAACCACCGTCGCTGCCAGTCGAAGTCGCCGCTCGTCGTGCATCGTACCTGGAACCCGTTGGCAAACTCGCGGTGATGACTTCCTCTACCCAGCATCGAATGTGAGTGCTCTACTTTGATTTTTCACTGTTAAACTGGAGTAATTTTCTTTTTATATATAAATACCATAGTATAAAAATGTGATATTTTATTTTACATAACAGTGTATCAAAATGTGATTTTTATATAGATAACATTGTTTTAAAGATGTAATTTTTATAAGATATAACATTGTTTTAAAAATGCAATTTTTATATGAAATACCTTAGATAAAAATCTGATTTCTCTACATATATACCATCGTTTAAAAATGAAAATTTTATATGCATATAGCATTGAATTAAAAATATGATTTTAATATAAATAAAATTGGTTGAAAATGTGATTTTTAAATATAAACAGCGTTATTTAAAAATCTGATTTTTAATATAAACCGCGTAAAACAGATTGCGTTGGAATCACGGTGAAGAACACTACGCGATGGAACTGCGTGGAAGCACAACAAAATCCAAATTGTCCAATAAAGACTGACGGAGTGGATCCCAATGTGAGAACACCTTCTCACTAAAATTATTTTATAGCTAAATATATTTTAGGTTGCAGATGAAGCTTAGTAGCCCCCAAAACTATTTATTTGTACAAATCATGGTTTTTTGTCTGGATTGTATTATGGAAAATTGACTGTATTGTGGTTATTGATTGTATTGTGGTTTTGTTGATTGGATTGATTATTGTGTATGGTGCGATCCAGTATCACGAGAGGGGCAATGCTAGACATTACTCCGGTTCTAATATCATACCATTATAATGCCGATTTTTTATGAAATTGTAATGTATATAAAATTTACTAAAATAAACTATATAAAATATTCATGTGTTGAATAAAATGTTTTAAACGATAAAAATATCATTTTTATTGAATGTATGAACTATATAAAATAGTTAAGTGTTTAAATAAATATTTTATCGTTAAAAATATAATTTTTAACGTCACTACAAGAAAAACAGCAAATAGCAGCGGCAGAATCTGCTTCAAATCTGTCGCTAAACAGACTTTAGCGACAGACTTCCTATGTAACTTGGTGGTCGGTAAAAACCATGACGGTAATTGTGTCAGATATAGCGACGGAATATAGCATGAGTTTTCAAACAGGTTTACTGTTTTTAAATAATTTTTTTATTTTATTTATTATTTTAATTTATTTACCGACGGATAAGTAATTTATAATAAATTATTATTTATAAAAGACGTTGGTAAACCCTTACTAATTGCCAAGGGATTAGCGACGGAAATAAAATTGAAATAGACTTAACCTCACTTTTTTGTTGGAAATCCGCCGCTATTCCCCATCTGATCTGCCTATATATATATATATATACACACACACACACACACACACACACATACATACATACATACATACATACATATATCGAACTAACATCATTCAACTGTGAACACTGAAATAGCACATCAAAATAGATAGATAAATTTGCAAGAAAAAACATCTATAATCACATTCAAGGAAGAACAACATCCATATTAACATGTAAAAAAGAACAACATTAGAAAACCTTTATCCGAAGGCGCTTCAACTAATTTTAGTACATTAAAACCTGAAGAACTTTGCTAATCAGTGTAGCTTAGACAATAACTTACTAAACATGTCAAAACCTACCAAGCTGCCTTCTTCACTACTTTTGATTATTGTTGTACGTGCCTTCTTTGCAACTATTGCTGCATCCGGTTCGACACCAAGTGCACCACTCAAATTATTTTGAAACTCCTGAGTATTCAAACGATTCATTACAGATAGTGACTAGCTTGGACTATTTGGCAACATTAAACCGACCAGCCACACCAAATGAAAGTAGTATCCAAGGAGTACAACATCCCTACCATTCAAACAACCTGCATCCACATCAAAAAACCCATCACCCTTAATCAAACTAAAAACTGAATCCCGCCTCTTGTTAGTGTCCACTCTCCAAAAAAGTTGAAATTAGAAACAATCAAAACCATCGATTGCATGAAAAATGAAACCCGAAACCATTTCAGCTAATACTTATCCAAACTGAAGTGGTATACAAATAAACTACGCTTGTTTATTGAAAAACATAGTAGTAACATGCTGAGATCCATCCTATCATTAAGATCTGGATTCAAAAACTGTAAAAAGTGAAACAAACGAAAAAAATGTATATAGAAACCATACCCTTTTAATAAGATCCAAGTTCAACTAATCTTCTCTAAGCTGCATTTTGGCACTAGGATTCCTGTAAAACATAAACTCATTTTCACTATCAGCTCTCAATGTGAGAAAAGAAAGCACATCCTGCAAATTTATAAATAGAAATCATACTCATTTAACAAGATCCAAGTTCAATTCATCTTCTCTAAGAAGAACTTCTACACTACGATTATTGTAAAACATAAACTTATATTCTCACCATCAGCTCTCGGTGTGACAAAAGCGAGCACAGTCTTGAAACCCGAGTCTTGAATATGAAATCATACGAGCTGTAAATGTAGAAGCATTCACAACTAATATTGCACTGTTTGTTGTGCAAACGTTGAGTAGTATAAACTACCCATTTAAAAGGCATTATAATATAGATGTAGAAGAACAAATCAGCAAAACGTAGAAGGCATTATAATACTAACATATATGCAATTCTATATTAGCCTAAATATCATAACCTTTGTTAAGAAAAGTGAGAAGTTGATGTTACATTACTTGTTTACAATGTAAAGTTACTGCATATATAGCTGTAACGATTAGCATATATATATATATATATATATATATATATATATATATATATATATAAGTGACCATGTCATATGCCTATAAACAAGTAGTTCATGACTTGCACATAATTTCATTGGCTGATTAAGGAAAGTCAGAATATTCACAGGGATTACAGCTGAGCAATTCATTATATATATATTTCTCATAATAGTACAGCTATATTGGTGAACTATTGAAGCAAATTTGTAATATAATTTTGTCAAAGGTTCCATGCGTGTGCAGGTACCATGTTAAAACAAAATAATCATATGGCCAAACTATATATGCAGCAGTTTACATTAAAAATACAAGACCGACCCCAAAACAGGTCATGAACACATGCAACAGGTATTTGTTTACAGTGTAAGTCTAAATCAAAACCAAGATCATCTAATTAGCTTATAACATATATGCATGCAGTTCCTATGTTCACGTTTTATTTTTGCCTTCATGTGCACTTGTTATATCATGTATTGGGTTTGTTTGACAAAGTCGAACTTTGATGGCACTTGTTAATTTGTCAAATAGAAGAGAAATCCATAAGTAGTTTGTAACATGTTATATAAAATAAAATATCATAAGATGTTGATGAACTAAAGGAATCAACCTGGTCCATATCCAAACTTAGATTTTGTACCCATTTTAAACCAGTCAGATATATGGTCATAAAACCAATGTATGAGCAGTAAAGAGAAGCATATCTACTAAAACAAATGAGTGAGCCATTTAATTTCATGTTACTTCAATGTATGAAGGATGACAAATGTGCTTTCAAGGCATATGTGAGCACACATGCATGATTGGCTGAACTTATGTTCACTGCATGTTGGGTCTAAAAAGCATGTTACTGAAGGACAAACCAAGAAGTCCAGGTAAAAAGCATGTTAGAGTTTAGCAAATGATGTAACAATATAAAGGGTAATAACCATTATGCAGTCATACAAAGAGTTACATGCATGGCAGAACAGGGTACTGTAAATATGCTAATGGCCTAGTGAACTTGGATATAAGTTCAAATACAACCACAAATACTACATCCCTGTATGTGCTTCACTATTAAGAGGTTAGTTTACTTTTTCTTAACTAGTTTAATATATACATTCCCTTTAAATGTATACATTGGATTTGCAACCTGCTATGATACTGTTAACCTATTTCATAATTTATATAAGTATCATTACTCCAGTTTCGATAGTACACATTATTATAAGTGTTAAACAAATGTTCCAGATAACTGAAACAGAATTACATGCTCCAGTAAGATACAGAGGAGGGTAACCAAACTAACAAGGCGGGTATATGAGTACATGTGTGTGGGTGTGATCATATTATCAAGGCACAATACTCAAGTTATTGTGTTTATCTAGGTGATAGTTTCCAAAAATACAACTATTCATATTCAGACAGTTTTGAAGCAACCTGGGACAATATACTTTCGTTCATGATTTAAGTAAAATCTTACATCTATAGTTCACACCATAGAGTGTGTAAAACGTTTTCAAAACAGCATGGTGAACACCCATATCATAGTGCGACTGCGTCAAGACATATATAGAAAACCCCACATAAACTAATGCATACTTCAGGTCATAGCAAGTCAGTTTTACCGGCCGACATTAAATAGACAAGCCGATCTCAGATCCGGGGACGGGTAACAATAAATGAATGCAAAGGCACATGGCCGGCATAGTGTATGCGCAACCACAATTCAACAATTCAACACGACATAGCAAAACACAAATCCAATCCGGTTATCTTATCAAGACTAACTGCAGAAGTTAATAAACTTGAATCTACGATTAATCGTGAGTGAGAATACTCACCATATGGATTACTAACTTGTTTACTCAGATAAAACAAGAAGCATGAACATTACATTACAAACACAAGCTTTGATTTTATATTGCAATAAATAACAGTTGGAAACTGTAAGATCCAAACTCAAGTATCAGCGGAAAATGTTTACTTCATCTAAGGCCAAAAAAAAAAAAAACCATTTTTCTTCAAGTTTAACGACCTCATATCAAACATGAACAAGTTACACGCAATAATCAAACATTCAAATCAAATAATAAATTTAAAACGAAATAGATCGCAGGAAATACCTTTCAGATACCAAAAATGATGACATGATCTGTAAAAGAGAAAATAATTCCAGTCAATTAGAAAAGCGAATAACAAAGCCCTAATTCGAGATTGAAATTACAAAAATAAATATTCTGAAAATCAAATACTGAAAGAAAATAAAAAGAAAATACCAAAAAGTAATAAAACAGAAGAAATCAAATCTTCGTCCGCAACCAGATTGACGAGATCTAAACAATTTTTTCTGTATGCAGAAATTAAAAAAAAAAAAAAAAAAAAGAGGTTGAAGAGATATGAGCGAATTTTCTTTAGCATGAGGAGAAATGAGAACCGGAGACGGCAATAAGCCTACAATGCTAGATTGAAATCTGAACCGATGGATTATTATCTTATCCAACGGTTGAGGACATGAGGCATTGAAGATGCGGATTGCCGGATTGGTAATGGATACCTGGGATGTTATTTTGCATTAAAACCCTTTTGATACATTAAGATATTAACATATTAGGTAAATAAATAATAAATTGTGATTGATTGAAATCTAACCTACACTATTTGTACATAATTTCGCACCTGTGGTTTCAGAAGAAGAAGAAATCTTGTTAATACAATAAAAACTATAAATACCTATTTATTGTTTCATAAATAATGTGAATATAATAAAATTATAACACCAAAAAGTTTGCATGGTTTAAAATTTAACTACATCATGTAAGTGTATTATTAACATGAATTTTTTTGAATTTCGAAATTCTTTAATATTTATTTAACTTCTTATTTTTAAACTTTGACCATTTTGTTTTTCTTAATTACTAATTATTTATCAAATAATACGTAGATATCAATTTCTTAAAAGCAAACATGTATTAATAATTTCTTGATATTAATTTAATTAATCATATTAACGACTAAATAATCATTAATTATCAAAACAAATTTAATAAACATCGAACAACAATGTATTTTATTAATTACTACTACCTCTTATTTATATTATATAGTAATTAATAATTAATCAGCATTAATTTTCAAAAAAAATTAATCAGCATTAACTATTGAATTATATTTACTTCTAATAGTTATTATTTATTATCAATTACTAATGTATTATTAACATTAATTATTTAAAATTTAAATTTACTAATTAATTACTAAGTAATAACACAAATTTAAAACGTTTAATAAATAAAAAATAAAAAAGTTCGTTTCAAATCTCTTGGAAAACTGCAGGAAAATAGCTTCAAAATTATGTCGACAGTAATCCGACTCTATTAGCAGCAGAATTTAGCGTCAAATATTATATGACGGTAAATAGCTGCAATTTCCATTGATTTTGTGACAGAAATAGTATTCAACGGTAATAATTTATAATAAGATGACATATAAAATCCAAAATATTTTCTCTTACAAAGCCCATAGAAATCCGCCGTTCACGTCAAAATGGCGTCAATCTAATCAACTCGGCTTTATATATGTTTCAATAACTTCGTTATTCTATTCAGCAAATGAATATTTTCTTCAACACATGAATATATATTTTTATTCAACACATGAATATATATATTACTATTCAACACATGAATATTTATTCTACTCAACACATGCATTTTTATTCTATTCAACGCATGAATTTTCTTTCTATTCAACACATGAATTTTTCTATTTTCCAAATTGAAATGAGACCCAATCAATTACCATATAATATTAATTATATGGATTCCATACAACACATGTATATAATAGCAACGACAAATAATCAACCATCATTCAGAGTGCACCACACAACTGCATAAGCATTAAATATGAATAATTAACGCTTACACAGTCTGTCAACCCATCGATTGACATACAACTAAACAATCGGGATTAGTGTATGTCAAATCTCATCCCAATACCCGTGTGGGGTTTCAAATCAACAAACACAGATTTATTGGTGCAGTTGGGCGATGTGTAAAATTTATCATCCCAATCAATATTGGACAAATGTGTGTACATAAACAAATTGTCCGATTTTTTTATATTTATTTATTTCATTTTATATACACGTTAAAAATTGTATTTTTAACTATAAAATATTTATTTTCATTCTACAACACACAATCAATTTTCTCAATAGATCAATCAAACATATAAGTCATCCATGGTCTGTGGACGACGGGTGTCAGGTGCTGCTAAGCACCATCTGCATCCTAGCATATATTTCAACTAGAAAAATAAATTAAAAGTGAGAAGTTCTCACCGAGGGTTCCACTCCATTCTTTATTTCTGAACGATTTGGATTTGTCCGACATTCCAACACAACCATTTCACGCTATTCACAATAAGAATCACATTTTTATTCTTGTACTGTTCATATAAAAATCACGTTTTTACTTCACTATATATATGATAAAAAAACAATTTTTTTATTTCTTTACATAACTAAAAATCATATTTTTATATTCTCTATCTTATAAAAATCAAATCTTTGTATCGCTAATGAATATATAAAAATCACATTTTTACATTGTCATTCAAACGATAAAAATCATATTTTTATTTCTTTAACTTCATAATAAAAATTGTATTTTTATTTACCTTTCATACATATAAAAATCCTATTTTTACTTCGATAAAAATCACATCTTTATATTGTATTGTTTACATAAAAACCGTATTTTTATCTCGCTAATAAATATATGAAGATTATATTTTTATAACGATGTTATTTGCATAAAATTCTATTCTTCGTATTGATAAAAAGGAAATTTTTGCATTGATAAAAATGAAATCTTTTCTATGATAAAAATGAAATCTTTTATATGATAAAAATGAAATCTTTTCTATGATAAAAATGAAATCTTTTCTATAATAAAAACTGATTTTATACTATATTTTGTATAATCAGAAACCTAATTACCTTAAAAAAAAATCAGCCGATACTTCTTTTATTCCTGCTACTTCGTCTTCTATCTCACACACACAAAGCACCCATTCATCGACGTCTTTCTTTACTTGCGCACCCTCCACATGACCGTTGGAGTACGATCCGAACTCGCCGTCACACAGCCATGGATTGGAGATTGCGGCTTTCTGGGAAGCGACACGGTGACGCGGTGAAAGCGGCGCTGGAAGTTCGAAGATGGAGGCTGCATCGATCTTCGTGGTGGAGCGGTTCTCGGTGGACTGGGGTGGCGCGGTCTCGAGCTTGCGTTGGAAGGAGACGATGGGGAAGTGGAGGGCGTCAGAGGGTGGAGTGGTGGGAGGCTCGGTGCAACGTAGCTTCTAGGGTTTATTGAAGAGGAGAGACAGGCGCGAGAGGGGAGGGGAGAAGGAAGGGGGAGAGGAGAAGGCGCGTCGTGGTCGGAGGGGGGTGCGGCGGTGGAGGCGCCGGAGTTGAGCGGCAGCCACCGTTTTTTTTTCTTTTATTTACTAAATCGATTTCGATTGAAGGGGGGGTTGACTGTAAACAGATGGAGGGAGAGAGAATGGAAATATATAATTAATTAATTTAATTTTCAAAAAGCGACTTTTTATTTCGAACTCGAAATCGAACCCACCGACTATCGTCCCTAGCTAATTACCCCCGTTTCGAACACAATGAGATATGTTTCATAAGCTAATTCGACTGTTTCGATCAGTTTTCTTCATATTTAAAATATAAATCTATATATTCAATTTTAAATGCACATTTCAATTTACTGGCGCCACATACTAACTTAGAAAATTCCAGAAAAATTATTTCTAGCTTTGTATTGATGATACGGTCCTAACAAAACTAATTTTGTCAAATTCTGAGACCGTTTGAAAAATGGTCATTTTCTGGTTGATCGAAATTGAATGAAACTGGTCAGACGCGTTTTCCATTGCCACGCTCACATATTGATTCAGAAAATTATAAATTTTGGAATCTAGCAATAATCCGACATCCCGGATCCAACAAAAGTGGTTTTGTCAAAAACGAAGGTCGTTTGCAAAATTTCCATTTTAAGGGTCAGAATTCCGTAGCGACTATTCTGAATTTTCAACTAGGCGTAACTTTTGATTACCGCTATGAAATTTCAATTTTTTGGAATCGTTGGAAATATATTCTCAATTGGATTCTAATATTTTTGGTTTCGCTAAAATCCGGTTTATTTTGAATCCTATACATTCATTTAAACTTTGAAATCGAATTTTCGAACTACCGTGCCATTTTCAATTCCTTTTATAATTAAAAATAAATATTTATATTCTAACGACGATCTATATAAATATATACGTTCTATCCTAATCAAAATAAAATTCTCGTCGTTATTATTTAAAATAATTCATTTTAAATGTTTAAAATTCACTAAAATTGCCAAAATAAAATTTTTAAATTGGCTCGAATTTCCGGGTTATTGCATGTATCTTCCAAATTCCCATTATAATATCCGTATAATCATGGAATGCAATACCGATATATTCCAAAGATTATTTCTATCCAAATCCATTCCAATTCGTGCATAGGAAAATTCTGGTTATATTAAAACCATTTCAAATCCAATTTATTTATCTAAAAATATTGGATAATTCTTTCTATTTAATAACTAGTTCATTTCGATAAAAATATGTCTTTATCTTTTCAAATATGGAATTTTTCATCCTAATTCTTTCCAAATCATTTACTATGATTTTACACAAATTATTAATATTTTTAATAATTTTACGAAGGCCCATACAGTCGATTTCCATAAACGGTCATCAAACTGCACTTACATCGACCTTTTCCAAATTTAATTTGGACATAATTCCAAATCCCTCCTTTAGATTTCAAATCTCTTACATTCGTTGGATAGCTCTTTTCGATACGAACCCAACGGTTCTAGTTTTAGGAGAAACCGACAGTCGGATCTCCCGTAATGTCAATACGAAGTCAGTGGTTGAAATTCGCAAACAGTCGCGGCGTGGCGCATTCTATTCAGGCCATTGAATATATATATATATATATATATATATATATATATATATATATATATATTTCGTCGATTTCCATTTAAAATGTATTTTATAAATCGTTTTAAATTCGTTTTAAAAACGATTCCAACTTCATTTTCAATTTCAAACCAAAATTGAATACTTTATATCATTATAATATATAAATGATAATATTTTGAAAATATCAGATTTGAAATCATTTCCCTTTCGATATTCATTATAAAATGAATAAAATCGATACGAATATCGTTCACGTCAAAATGACGCAAATCAAATCAACACAGCTTCATATATTTCAATACTTTTGTGTCCATCCAAAATTGGACATCAAAATCATATTTTGATCTTTTACTGAATATTATTTTAAAATATTTGTTATTTTATTTTATTCAGCACATGAATATTTTATTCAACACATGAATAATTTTAATGGCTTATACGTTCAATAAAAATGATATTTTTATTGTTTAAATATTTTATTCAACACATGAACATTTTATTTTATTCAACACATGAATATTTTATTTAATTAAATACACAAATATTTTTAATTCTTTTCTGAATATTATTTTAAAATATTCTTCTATGAATATTATTTTAAAATATTCTTTATTTTCCAAATTGGAATGAGACTCAATCCATTACCATATAACGTTAATTATATGGATTCCATACAACACGTTTATATAATAACAATGATAAACAATCATCCATCATCTAGAGTGTATTACACAACTGTATAAGCATTAAATATAAATAACCAACGCTTACAACAGCCTATCAACCAATCGATCGACATACAACTAAATAATTGGGATTACTGTAAGTGTGGGGTTTCAATTAAGAAACATAGATTTTATTTGTGCAGTTGGGCGATGTGTAAAATTTATCGTCCCAATCAATATCAGATAAATGGGTGTACATAAACAAATCGTCCGATTTGTAAGTGAATATTTATTTTATTCATATATACGTTAAAAATTATATTACGATAAAATATTTATTTCAACACATGAGTATTTTATTTTTCATTTTGCAACACAATCACAATCAATTTCCACATTACAATAAAATCAAACAAGTCGTCCATGGTCTGTGGACGGCGGTGTCAGGAGCTAAGCCTCGTCTGCATCCTAGTATATATTTAACTAGAAAATAAAATTAGAGTGAGAAGTTCTCACCTTGGGTTTCCACTCCTCCATTCTTTATTTGAACGGTTTGGATTTTGTTCGCTTCCAGTCAGTTCCATCGCAATCTGTTTTACACGATATTTACATTAAAAATCAATATTTTATTTCAAAGCTATAAAAATCACATTTTTATATTACTTTTACATATATAAAAATCATATTTTTATCTCTATGTTATCATTGTAAAAATCATATTTTTATAACGTTATTTTCATTATAAAAATCATATTTTTATTGCGAAGTTCTACATATAAAAATCATATTTTTATCTCTGTTATCATTATTATAACAATCATATTTTTATAACATTATTTTCATTATAAAAATCATATTTTTATAGCGAAGTTCTATATATATAAATCATATTTTTATCGCGATGTTATCATTATAAAAATCATAATTTTATAGCGAAGTTCTATATATAAAAATCATGTTTTTATCATCGTTATATATTTATATATATATAAATCAAATCTTTACCATAGCTATATATATATAAATCAAATTTTTATTGTTAAAAATCATATCTTTTTATTAATAAAAATCCTAACTTTGTAAATAAAAATCTTATCTTTAGATAAATAAAAATCTCATATTTAGATAAATAAATATCTCGTTTTTTGTCTCTATGTATAAAAAAACTAATCTTTAAATTTATAAATAAAAACAAAGAATAAAAAAAACTTACAGTTTGAATCATGATTTGGGGGGGCTGTTGTTGCGCGCTGGAGGTGGAGGAGGGGCGTTGCATGGTGGTGCGGGGTCCGGCCAATTGGCAGCGGCGGCAGTCAGGGGGCGGCATGGCTGTTTTGTGGATTTGGGGGATTACGGTTTCGCAATTTGAATGGGGGGAGGATAAGAGAGGGCGTCGGAGGGGGGGTATGCGGCGAAGTGGGTCTTGGCGGTGCACCTTAAGGCGGCAGCGACATGGGGAGAAGAGGACGACGGGGTCCTCGCGGTTTTTTCTTCTTTTTTAATTTTAGATCTCGTCGGGTTTGACTGAGAAGGGGGGAAGAGTAAAAGGGGCATTGATTAATTATAATAATATATATTTTTTATTTATTTTAAATCCAAAAGGTAACTTTTTCTTTCGAACTCCGAATCGAACCCAACGACTATCGCCCCTAACTAATTACCTCCATTCCGAACGCAATGAGATATGTCCCATAAGCCAATTCAACTGTTACGATTAGTTTTATCAAATTCAAAATATAAATCAATATATATTGAATTTGAACGCACATTTTAATTTGCCGGGGTCACATACTGACTCCAAAAATTCCAGAAAAATAAATCTAACTATGTTTTGATGATATGGTCCTAACAAAACCTATTTCATCGAATTTGGAGACCGTTTAAAAATGGCCATTTTCTGGTCAATCCAAATTGATTGAAACTGTTAAAACACGTTTTCTTTTGCCACGATCACATATTGATTCCAAAAATTACGAAAATTGAAATCTAGCAATAATTTCACATTCTGAATCCAACAAAAGTGGTTTCGTCGAAAACAGAGGTCGTTTGCAAAATGACTATTTTTAAGGGTTTTATATATATATATTAAAATATATATAAATTCCGTAGCGACTTTTCTGAATTTTAATTTATCCATAAATTACAACTTATAAAGTGAAATCTCAGTTTCTTACATTCGTTAGAAAGATATTATTAAATAGATTCAAATATTTCTTGTTTTGTCCAATTCTGACTTATATTGAATTTTGTATATTCATTTGAAATTAGAAATCGAATTTTCAAACTACCGCGCCATTTCAGGCTCCTTATATAATTAAAATAATTTATTCATTCCAACTTCTTTAAAAATAGATATTTAGTTGTTATTACTTAAAATAAATCATTTTAAATATTCAAAATTCATTAAAATAGCTAAAATAAAAAAAAATTAAATTGGTTCTGATTTTCTGGGTTATTACAATGTTATATGACTATCTTGGGGCGATCTGCATAATTAATACAACCCTACATGTGAGTGTTTGTGTGTGTGAGAGAGCGACTATATAAACACAAAAATTTAACACAAATCAGGTGACACAAAATCCCAGCCACATGATTAATTTGTCTTTATGTGAAGGGTGCAAATCATGGGGTAATAATATGATTTAGATTTTGTGTCCCTCGGTTGTGTCTAAATAGATTTTCTATATATGCGTATATATTTATATATATACATTTAGAAAGAGAGAGAAGCGTTCTAGGGCACCCCTATTTGCAGCACCCCTATCCGTCCGTGAGCTACGGCGATCCAAATCGAACGAGAATTTGTAGATGTTCAATCCACATATATTTAAGGACCTATCCAAAATTTGAGTTCGTTCCGACATTCGTACAATAATATATTTGATGCTTAAATTTAATGATTTGAATAAATATCTAAATGGTGAATATTTAAGCTAAGATTTTGAATATGCTACGGGTGTCGGAACGAGCTCAAATTTTGGATAGATCCTTAAATATATGTGGATTGAACATCTACAAATTCTAATTCGATTTGGATCGTCGTAGCTCACGGATAGATAGGGGTGCTAACAGGGGTGCCCTGGAACACTCCTCATATATATATATATATATATATATATATATATATATATATATATATGTGTGTGTGTGTGTGTGTGTGTGTGTGTGTGTGTGTGTGTATGTGTGTGATAGAAATATAGCACTTTGAGATATAATCCATGCGTAGTCATATATTTTTCATTGCTTTCAAAAATTTACAATCCAAGGAACCATAGCGCAATATACAAGTATCACATTCTCTTTTCTGGAGTGAACCATAGCTTCGATTCAGGGAGAAAATATTGCCTTTTTCCACAATAACTATAAATATGCTAACCTTATTTTAATCCTTTAGAAAGATGATTCTTTTTGGGATCGTTTATAGCAAAGATAGTGATCATTGAAAATCGTTGGACATGGTTTAGTAAGCATAAATACATCACCATATTCTTATGAGAGTAAACTTCTAATATTTGCTAATGAGAGGATTTTTAATATGCATTGACAATGCAACCACATAATCAGTTAGTAAAAAGAATGCAACATAGATATATCGCTATATATATATATATATATATATATATATATATATATATATATATATATATATATATATATATATATATAGACACACACACACACACAATCTATATGCATTCCATAAAAAGTAGAAAATATTGTATTTCACTAACCAATACTTTTGCATACGGAAAAATCTCTCATTTATGCTAATCTATAGGGAGCCAAGATAATAGATATATTCGATTGTACAAATCCCCTACCTAGTTATCATACCGCTAAGTTATAGGTGATTAATCAATCAAAATCGAAGTTACTGATGAAACAAGGGAAATGCTTAACAAAATGATACGTTGGTGTAAATAATACTATAAGATTGTTCATGGCCAAAGGTATAGAGTAAAACAATGAAAGTTATTATATATTTAAATTAAATTTAACTTATGTTTAGTGATGTAGCGTAGTAATTTACCAGCCCTCTTTTGAAAACATATTTGTCAACAATTTATCAGGCAATGCTACATGAATTCATGAAACCTATAAACAAATAAAAATTTACCAAATATGATGCTAAAAAGGACAGACAAAAACCATCAAGAAACATAGTAAAAAAGGGCAATACTAATATAAGCCTAAAGTTTACATCGACTTAATTGTAAATTTTATATTGTTTACATCCATGAATACACGCATGCGTATACATCCTATAAAGTAGGTAATAAGTCTCTCGTTTGCATCAAGAGTTCATCAAACCCAAAACACACACAGTCATACACACATACATACATACGCATTTAGTATGAAGTATCACTTTTTCTATAGGTAATATGTGTGTCATTCGTGTCACTATGTAGGAAAATAGTTTTTCATGACAGTTCTGATACAAATCCAATTCACATTCACATAATTGATATCAGTTACCATTTATGTCAATAAGGAGTTATGCGTAACAAATAATAAGCTATCACAATTGGATTTTATTTTATCCTTTTAAATCTTTCAAATAGAATGTATAGTAAGATCACGCCGCATATAAATACATATGGGTTTTAATTTTACGAATACCAAAATATTTCATATCAAAATTCAGTGATATTGTAAGAATTCCTAAGTGCACAAAATATAAATAATCAAGTAGCCATGATGTTTGTGAGTGTACATCACAACATTACTACATATATAAAATCAAAACCCGATATGGCTTATTCACTAATTGTAACAGCCCGCCATTTTGACCATCCCGAATCGGTGATTATACCAACTCGACAGATTGTTATTGACTTACAGGGTTTAAAATAGAATTAACACAGCATAACAGAGTATAATAACCGCAGCGAAATTAAAATTTTATACAAATACCAGAGTTCCAATGTTTTGTACAGCAAAAAATAATAATATTAATTTATACAAAAATTTCTTTTAATAAATTTCCTCTTTAGTCGAGCTTTTACATGTACATGCATCTTCTCGCGTCTCTCCTCCATAAAAGCTAAACCCATTACATCTGTACATTAGGGACCTGACCCCGATCCGAGCAAAACAAAAACTCGAGTCAGGTTGTATTCAAGTGAACCAACCATAATTATATATACAAATGCATCATTCTAGTTTAAACATATATGCCAATTCTAACTTAGATGTGGTCACTAATTCTGTATCTATTCTACATGGTCGCCATTTCAACTGCATATTTAAGGGCTCAAAAATGGTAAAATATTCATATATGAAATCCATATATACATAACAGGCGAAAGGGCAACCAATCATTCAAAATTGCCAACCTTACAATTGATAAATGGGCACAAAAAAACAAGCAAATTCACTCCTACTGTCATCTTTATGTTTCATTCATTCCATTAAATGAATGGACTAAACACCATTAAATTTTTACCCACCATTGATATGATTATCTATCAACATAACCGAAACTACTTAAGGTTAATCATTAACGGAACTATAAATTTGTCCAGTGGTTACAAATGTAATTCTCATGGGAACATTACTCATAACAAACTTGCAGTGAAACAATGATAAAGTTTTATGTCACGATAACTGCAGTCAAAATTTTCTTTGATACTATCATAAAGTGAATTTCAGCCAAAGGATGAGGTTACTTCAAAACGGACTATACACCTCCTATAACATTGATCACGTTTACGAAATGTACTACCTCACAGTTGTCTATTTCTTTATTTCTTGTGCTGAAAATGTTAAACAGTATATTAACTATGCAGACAACATTGGTTAGGAATAGTAGAAAAACAGTACTTGAATTTTCATGGTGAGATAACTCACAAACTAAATGATTGTTATCTATACATATATAAATATATGCTAAAAGTTCCTTGATAAACAAAATCATAATTGATTGAAAAAGCCTCGGTAAACTGAAAAAGGCTGAAGTAAGACAATATGTTTTGAAGGCTAACAATCTTAATTCAATTCATTTTCTTTCATCATACCCAACCAACAATAGTTGTCATAATATATAATAGTGAACATGACTTCTTGATCAAAATGATACTTGAAAATAAATAAAAGACTTTTGGGACTTTCCTAAAATAACAATTTAGTTCGGTGTTAACAAATAACAAAAATTGGACATAACTTCTGAACGTGAGTTTATACCAGGGTATAGCGCACAAGATACTGATAGCATCATCAAAAGTTGTCTTAAGAGCACAACCAATAATGGCACGGAGTAACCAGGTATGACTTGTTCAGTCATCCGTGACTAGTTTTGTATGAGTTCTTGGCTGGTTGAGTGAACAGGGGTTGGAGGTTCTGCCATTATAATTTATAACCGCAAAGTCTTTACCATTATAATTTATAACGGCAAAGTCTTTGTCGTTATAAATTTATAAAGGCAAAGACTTTGCCGTTATAAACTTTTAATAATAAACAAACATGCAAACGCTGTTTGCTGTTGTGAAAAGGGGTAATATTGGATGAAAGTGATGTTTGCTATTCTATACGGTTTGTATTATATAATATTTTTTTAAAGTGGTTTGTGGCTAGTTTTGTATTACTGATTGCTTGGTGTTTTGTTTGGATGAAAGAGAAAAAGTGAACAGAACGGATTGTTGGTTATGGTCAAACTACCAATACCATGTTAGCTGCATATCCTTCAACCATGCTACAAAACTAGATAGAGAAAAAATGTGACATATGCAGAAGTTACTGTACAAGACTTTTCTGTGAATCCCATCTCATATATCAAAACATTAATTTCCAGAAAAGTACTCATTTTCTATTTACAAACTAAAATGCCCAGATGCATGTATTATAAAATGGCCAAAACAAAGAAATAAAAAGTCCTAAAAGAAGGACAGCATGCGTCCTTGCATGCTGCAGCAAAAATGTTCATTCATGCTACAAAAGAAAAAAGAAAAAAGAACCATACAAAGAATAGGTTATAACAAACCATACTTAGTGAGTGCTTGAAGTCACAACATGAAGTATAATTGTAAGTCAAACTTATCTTTAATGGCGGCATCAGCATGAGCGATGTTCTGAAAGCATCAGACTTAACTGGTGATGTGTTCCGGGGTGGAACGGCTTCGGCCTAAAACAACGAACTATGGGCTTCAGGCGGAAGGCATCGGAGGTGGAGATGACATAGGGGTCGACGATGGCACAATGAAGACAGATGGTGGTTGATCTTCCAGTGGAGGCCTTCCGATTTTTGGGAATTTTATTTTGAAAGAAAGATGGGATAAATTTGATTTAGGGTATAACTCCAATTTTTGGGGGAAAATGGCATGAGAAGATTAGGTAGCGTTTGGTTTAGTGTTCTTAGTTTTAATTTTCGTCCACATAAAATAATTTTCGTCCACATAAAAATGCAAATAACGCATGTATATTGTTAATAACAATCGTTTTCGAAAACGAGGTTAACACACAAAATAGAAAACGAGTTTTATTTATTTTGAATGTTTTGGAGGGTAACGGAGGAACGAAAGACAACTCATCCGTTCGTTCTTCCTCCATCCCCTTCATCGCTCCCTTCGCCATTCTTCCATTCCACCATCATTCATCTCTCCCTCTTAATTTTTGAAGTTAATTTTAAAAACTCAAAATGCCAAACACAACGCAAACCAAACACCACCTTAATTTTCGGTGAAGGAATTTGTTTTTCATTTGGGGGAACTGAAATTCCGCTGGTCCCTCCTCCAACTAAGGAATGGAGGAGAGAATTAAATGGAAACAGGGAAACCCGACATGTTTAGAAGCATCCAGAGCCAATTTACACATAGCAATTAATTTCAAATCAGCTCAACAAGTGGCAACAACATTTAAATAAATTTTTCCAAAGTGTAGATACCATATTCTATACCATATGCATATATACAATACTAGAATATTTAATATGTTTAAATACATATCTAAATTCCAATTTATAACCAAATTCAATTAAACAAATCTATTTTAAATTAAGTATCCAGGTTAAAAAAAAAATCAAATTATAAATTCTCAAATAATATATTTCAATAAATTTTTAAAATACTGTTGTCATTAAGTTTAACACAATAATTCTAATTCAAATGTTAAAATTTAAATCCGCACTGTTTTCAGCATTGATCTGTGTGCGAAGCACGAGTTTCAAACTAGTATTTGTCAATAACGTTAACTTTGGCAAAATGTTTACACTGAGGTTACATAAGCATTTCCATTTTTAAAAGTGAATACTACGTTCAAATATGGATCGACGTCCAAATCCCAAATACACACATTTAATTTCAACAATTAAATTTTAATTTAACTTAATTTTTAAACACTTAAATTTTCAAAGCTATAACAACCCCACTTCAAAATATCTAGGTTGTTACAGACACTCCCTCTTAAAGAAATTGCGTCCTCGCAATTTACATTATTACAAAATTCCAACGTCGCATCTCAACTTCTTCCCTTTTAATTTAAACATCCAACACATAGAATTTGGATCTTTTGTAATTCTTCCCCAATAGAAAACTTGATTACTTAATTGTAAGAATTTCAACTCTTATCCCTGCTGTATTACATATTTTGGGACGTCCACTCTCCATTTTCAATATAAGGGTATCGTATATAACACAATACGATTCCACTTATAATAATTCCAGAAAATATGATAAAAGAATTTGGTTAGATTATCGTTTGTAAATCAAAACGATACACATAACGAATACATCAAGAGGATAAAACAAACAATAACAGGGTAACATATATATAAATCAAATATTTCATAACGTTTATCATATATAAAGTAATATGATAAAATAAATTAAGTCAGAGTATCGTATATAAAGCAATAAGATACTCATAATACTCCTTTTACATATATGTATATATATATATGTGTATATATATAAACAAAGTGATCAAAATGGAGTATAAATGAATACGATACTCATAACAAATTCCACATAAATAATAAGATGGTAAAAGAAAACTGTAACAGAGTATCATATATAAATCAATACGATACCCATAACAAGTGCAACGAAATGATAAGAGTAAACCAATAGAGTAGCCAATTTAAATCAAAATCTCATGCCATTTATCACATATAAAACAATGTGATAGAATAAACTGAGATAGGGTACCTTATATAAACCAGTATGATACTCATAACAAAACAACATATGCGAAGTAATATGATACTTATAATAAATCAAGTCAGAGTGTCCCATATAAACCAATGCGATGATCTTAATAGTTATCATATGTAAATCAATATGATAAATTAATTCAAAACAGAGTATCAGATATAAATCAATGCCGAGCTCTCAGCAAATCACAAATAATTTTATAGGATACTCATAATAATTAAGTGAGAGTATCATAAACTAATGAAATCCACACGACATTTATCATATATAAACATTATGATAAAATAACCCAAAACAGAGAACCATGTATAATTCAATACGATACTACAACTATAAGATACTTATAATGAATATCTTATGATAATTAATCAAGTCAATAAAATATTCATGGCATTTGTCGTTTGTCCATCAGATCCTAGTATAAATCAACATAACAATTACCATATATAAAATAATATGATAATATATACCAAATCAGAGTATCATATATAAATCAATACGATACACATAACAATTATCATATATAAATCAATATGATAATATAATCAAATCAGAATATCATATATAAATCAATACTATACTAATTATCATATGTAAATCAATATGATAATATAATCAAATCAGAGTATCATATATAAATCAATACGATAATTATAACAATTATCATATATAAAACAATATGGTAATATAAAATTAACCAATTATAGTAATATAATAAAATATTAGGGGATTATGGGATAAATATAACTCGACTCATAACATACCAAATAAACAGACGCTAATATTATAAAATCACAGTGGTAGAGCTCGAGCGCGCATCGAGACATCAGCACCGTAATCTACTCATAGCGCCATAACACACCTAGCGATTAACCTAGGATAACCAAGACGGTCTCAGGCGAATGCCGTAAGCTACCCGTTCACGACACTACACGTGAGACCCCCACGTCTCCATCTAATGTAGTTCATGACCCACCGAATGGGAATTCAGATCAAAATTGCCCAATGTAGCAGACCGTTGACCTTTGGTGGTAGATGGACGAAATTTAAAACAACCGATAGGTCGACCAAGATGGTGTTTTGGTCCATTGGTACAACAGAGTCCAATCTATCCCAATCCCGAAATCAAAAGTATTTTTGAAATCCAATTTTGTAATAAATATGCCATGAAGTTCAAAGTGTTTACAACGTGAATTCTTGATATAATAGTGAACATGACTTCTTGATCCTATTTTGAAGGCTAACAATCTTAATTCAATTCATTTTCTTTCATCATACCCAACCAACAATAGTTGTCATAATATATAATAGTGAACATGTGTTCTTAATCAAAATGATACTTGGAAATAAATAAAAGACTTTTGGGACTTTCCTAAAATAACAATTTAGTTCCATGTTAACAAATAACAAAAATTGGACATAACTTCTGAACGTGTGTTTATACCAGGGTATAGCGCACAAGGTACTGATAGCATCTTCAAAAGTTGTCTTAACTACCAATACCATAAGAGCTGCATATCCTTCAACCATGCTACAAACCTGGACAGAGAAAAAAGGCGACATATGCAGAAGTAACTGTACAAGACTTTTTTGTGAATCCCTTCCCATGTATCAAAACATTAATTCCCATAAAAGTACTCATTTTCTATTTACAAATTAAAATGCCCAGATGCGTGTATCATAAAATGGCCAAAACAAAGAAACAAAAAGTCCCAAAGGAAGGACAGCATGCGTCCTTGCATGTTGCAGCAAAAATGTTCATACATGCTAGAAAAAAAACCATACAAAGAATAGGTTATAACAAACCATACTTAGTGAATGCTTGAAGTCACAACATGAAGTAAGTATAACTGTAGGTCAAACTTACCTTTAGTGGCAGAAAACAAATGCAGGCGAAGCCGCAAGTGTAGAGACAGCGGATGCCGCTACAATGTTTTGGGTGACGCGGAAAACGAGGAAGAAGGCGGCATCAGCATGAGCGATGTTCTGAAAGCATCAGACTTAACTGGTTATGTGTTCCGGGGTGGAACGACTTCGGCCTAAAACAACGAAATATGGGCTTCAGGCCGAGGGCGTTGGAGGTGGAGATGACATGAGGGTCGATGATGGCACAATGAAGACAAATGGCGGCTGATCTTCCAGTGGAGGGGTAACGACCCGGAATTTTGGGGCAAATTTAAAATTTTTATTTTAGTTAATTTAAAGGATTTAGTATATTTAAAATAATTTATTTTAAATAATAACGGCGAAATAATTTATTTTAAATCGAAGTTAGAACGTATAATTTATATTAATTATATTTCGAGCCTGAAATGGCGCAGTAATTTCAGTATTCGATTTTCAACTTTGGGAAAATATATAAAATTCATTATAATTCAGAATTGGACGAAACAAGAAACATTAGGATCGTATTGATGATATCTTTCCAATGAATTTAAGAAATTAAGATTTCAGTTTATAATTTATAAGTTATGGCAAATTTAAAATTTCAGAAAAACGCTATGGAATTTATATATATTAAAATATATGGCCAAAAAGGCTACTTTTTGCATATGAATGAATTTGGACTCGAAACCACTTCCATTGAGTTCAAAATGACATTTCTGCATTAAAATAGTATAAGCACTTATATATTCTGAGTTTCGAAAATTATTCATATAAAAATATATTTTTAAATATAAAATATATACGGCTTGAAAAGTGAAATTTTGCAAACAGACTTCAAATTCAACGAAATTAATTTTGTTTTGTTCGTATCGTCAAAAAAAAAGCTAGAAATGATTTTTCTGGAATTTTTAGAATTAACATGTAATTATAATTGATTTTTCAGTGAAAACAGTCAATTTTTAGACTTTAAAAATCATTATTAATTCATACGGACTCGAAAAATGACAAAACCAGTTTCCTTAAATCCATAATGTCAAGGAATATTTATGTTTCAATTTTCAATTATAATGGAATTCGTAGGTGTTAACACGAATTTTTAAACTATGAATAGCGGACAAAAAAATGTATTAATATATGTACATAAGGGTAATTGAGCCTAATTGAGTTTATAATCTACCTATGTATTATCTTTTAACAGCCATTAGCTGAACCCTAAACATAACATAGCCTCCTCCATCTTCATTTTCTTCATATTCCATGGCCTCCACTCTAAAAATATTCTTTGCACAAAAGACCCTAAAACTAAACAATTTATAACTCCAAATCAGAACAAAATTAGACCAATCCCTTTCTGGGTTTTGTTCATCTTCTTATCCTCTATCTACCACGAAAAATTCAAGACCTATCGTCGCTCAGATTCGCCGGGATCTGAGTTTGATTGCAAAAAGTCAGTTTCGGATTTTTGTATTTTCTGGCCAAACAGTGAAGAATTGGAGGATGGCGCAATGGAAGAAATTGTAGAGGAGACAAAGATCTACAACTTTGCTTCAGAAAGTTTTGTCTGAAAGTCGATGGATGGGCACGGAAATCGAGAAAAACTGAATTGGAGCAAAACAGAAAATTCAGACGAGCTCAGAACATAGATGATCAATTTTCGGCCAATCCAGGAAGAATCAGGCGAAGGGCCGAACACGAAAGTTCTTCATCTATACAAGAGAAGGTGCTCAGAAATTTTCAGGTCATTTGGATAAGAGGTGTGGCCTGTGGGACCCGCGAACTGAACGGCGGTCTCGGGCGATTTCCGGCCGGCGGAGTCAGCGGCGACGCTTTTGGTGGTGGTGCGTCTCGCCAAGACGAAGAGGTTGGCGGTGGTCCGGTGACTTCAGGTGGCTCCAGGCGGCGGGAAACGGCGGTCAAAGGTGGTAAGGGGTTGTTTGACCGAGATTTGGGGTAGTTTTGTAATTCAAACTTTGAAATTGTATATCTCTCTACGAACTCAGGATCTGATGATTTCAGATCCGCTGCGATCGTGGCGACGAGGGCTTCGCATGGATACTAAATTCGTCCAATTTGGAGGAAGTTGGATTTTTGGGTATTTTCGGTAATTTTAATTAAGGGTGCGTTTTTTAGAGGTCCCTATTAAGTTTCAAAATATAAAAAAAACCCGGTCATAAACTTATTGTAAATTAGGTCCCTATTTTTTGAAAAGTCATAAAAAAATATAAAAAAATCACGTAAATTCGTATTTAAATAAAACATGTAAACATTAAAAAATTCAGAACAAAAAACCATCAAAGAAGGCATCAAAAATAAAAAAAACAGAAAAAAACGAAATTTCCAGTTAAATGCATAATAGTATGCACATATATCATTTTCCTGCATACATCCGTGCATATTTTTCACTACATACCTCTTCGTTGATTTTTATTCATACAAAAACATGCTTACATGTGTGCAAATATACCCAATATTTGCACACATTTGTGCAGGTTTAGTTTCAAAATTTCAAACCGAACACAGCTTACGGAAAAGTTGCACACATATATGCAATTATCAGTAATAATTGCATATATGTATGCAACTATTTTTTTTAGTTCCGTAGAATCCTGAAATTATTTCCATATTTTAGAATTTTTTTTAATGAAGGAACGTACTTTTAAAAAAAAAATAAAAAAAGGCGGAAGTAATAAAATAAGGGACGGGTTTAAATTTTTCAAATCTTTTTTTATATATATAAATTAGGTCCCTACTTTTAACCAGTAAAAATGTTGCACACATGTGTGCATTTTTTTGAGAAATTTGCACATTTGGATGCAAATAAAAATGAACTGAAATATTAAGTTAAATCTATCTGCTGGAAGAACTGCAATAATTGCATATATGCATGCAATAAAATCAAAAGGTGCATAATATTATGCATTTAACTGCAGTTTTTTCTGTTTTTTTGCTGTTTTCTTCTTTCTGACATTATTTTTGTTGTTATTTGAACTGAATTTTTTGTATAATGCATAATTTATTTTATTACTAATTTACGATTTTTTTTATTTTTTTAATTATTATTTTATAAGTTTTGAAAACAGGGACCTAATTTATATTAAGTTTATGACCGGATGTGAGCCTAATTAAGTTTCAAAATAGGGACGTGAGCCTAATATTCACTTTAATTAATTATTTAATTCGTTCAAACTTCAGAAATTCATAACTTGTTGTAACGAACTCGAAATCGCGCAAAACAGGGTTTGCTGCGATCAGTGAGTCGAGACCTTCGCATAAACACTAATTTTGCCAAATTTGGTGCAAGTTCAATTTTAGGCCAAAATTGGGCCCGAACATTTAAACATCGACAAAGTACAAACCAAGGTGAGAACTCTTTTCTCACTCAAAAACTTTTACCGTATTTATTTATTATTATAAATGAATGTGATTTAAATGCCGGTGGTGAAATAATTGTTTGAAATTATCTGATGCATGTATTTTGTGTTGTACGTTATGTTATGTCATGATATGATTTGTTATGTTATGTAAATTTTAGCAGTATGCAACGTATGTCATTAATATTGATTCTTATAGAATTGTTAAAAATTAATGTTACACTGCCATGTACAAGTTACCTGACTTGTATTTGTCGATTGGGTTGATAATTTCCACACATCGCCCAAATGCACAAATAATTATATATATTATTTGAATGTTAGTTGGTTGAAACCCCACATGGGTCTTGGGTTGATAATTACACATCGCCTTTGTGATTAGTTATAAGCGTTATTTATTTGACGCTATGCAGTACAAATATACACTTTGGATGATTGGATGTTTTTAATGATTTATCATTAGTCTAGAATAACATGGGATGTATGAAAACCGTATAATTATAATTATATGGTAAATCGTTTCGGTCTCATTCCAATTTGAGAATAAAATTGTCTAAATAAGATTTGCAATTTAATTTACATTTTAAATGTAAATAAAAGAAGAGATTTTGACATTGCAATTTAATTTACATTTTTAATGTAAATAAAAGAAGAGATTTTGACATTGCAATTTAATTTACATCTTTAATGTAAATAAAAGAAGAGATTTTGACACTGCAATTTAATTTACATTTTTAATGTAAATAAAAGAAGAGATTTTGACATTGCAATTTAATTTACGTTTTAG
The DNA here is from genome assembly GCA_030737875.1 of Allium sativum. NCBI lineage: Eukaryota > Viridiplantae > Streptophyta > Magnoliopsida > Asparagales > Amaryllidaceae > Allium > Allium sativum. The sequence goes on along the minus strand of CM060920.1, from coordinate 747,003,243 downwards.
AATGTAAATAAGAGAATGAAACTTAACGTAGTATTTTTAATTTACATTTAATGTAAATATAAGATAAGAATATGTATGAAATAAGGGTTAGTCTTTTATTAAAGTGAAACTTATGAAATATGCCTAGAAAATAAAAGTTAATCTTTTATTAAAAGTAAGAACATGAAACATATTTCAATATATAAAGTTAATCCTTTTATTTAGGAATATGAGTTTACATTAAATGGTTAGCGCTAAAAAGTTATTCTTTTATTGTAACGAAAGAATATGAAAATGTTTTAAAATAAAAGTTATTCTTTATTTTAATATAGAATCATGAAATTTGTTTTAAATTAAAAATGCAACTTTTTAATGCCATATAAAACATGGAATTTGTTTTACATTAAAATTGCAAATTTTTAATGCCGTATAAAAACGTGAATTTGATTTACATTACAATTTTATATTTTTAATGTAACGAGGGAACATGAAAGTGATTTAAAATGAAAATTCATCTTTTTATTTAATGAGGGAAAAATTTGTTGAAACATTTAAATAATTAAAATAGGTAAAAATTATATGAAATCTTAATAAATGTTTTAAAAGAGTTTTGGATGTGAAATTCCAAATTTATTAAGAGGAAATATATTTTTATCAAGTTAAGTAGTTTATTTATTTCTATAAATAAATAAAAGAGTGAAAAATTGTTTTAATAAAACCAAGTATTTCAAGTGAATAAATTAGATTGGAATTTAAGAAAGGAATGGCATTTTTAATTAAGGGAAAGAAAAGAAAAAATAAGAATTTTCCAATATTAACATTAATTGGAAGTTGATTTGGGTTGACCATGAAAAATGTTTTAAATGACATTAGTTCTTAAAACCCCAATTAACGATGAAGTGATGATTTGTAATTTATTAATCTTTTAATTAATATTTAATGAAATATTCTAAAGAGAAGTTTTCAATTTAATATATTAAATTAGAATTAATTGAAATATGATTTTGGGTTTATCGTGAACGATGTTTGAGCGACATTTGTTCTTTAACCCAGTTAAAGACAAGATTGTTTCTTGAAAGTTAATTAATCAATAAATAAGGATTTTAGAGGACTAAAACTAAATATAGCTTTTTTATAAATCTTTAATTGGATTGAAATGAGGCGTTGGTTATGTTTAGAGCACATAATTTTAAATTGCGCAAATTATTCAGAAAGACCGGGTTTAATCCATTCTGAATAATTCATACGACGATTGAAGGTGGACGATGAAGACGGTTGTTGAAGACCGGGAAATTTCCACATCGAATGGCTGATTATTTATATCTTGATTGGATGTACAGCCAAGATGATGGAATTATTGATCATCCACATGTACGTAGAGATCTACCGGATACGGTTTCATTCAGATCCAGAATGGAATTTTAAATGGATTGTGCGTCTGACATCGTACTCCGTTATATATTATAGTTATTGATCCCTACTGAATGTGTAAATGTTGGTGGCGGAGAATTTATTCTTTTTGCTTAACACCCATTTTATATATTTTAGTAGACAATTAAATACTTGGTATGGATTGACAATATGGCATGCTAAGATGCAATGATCAAGGCTTTTGTTGAAAAGCAGAGCCTTGTGGATGATCAAAGCACAACTTTAATTAGCATAACTTTGTGTATAGCGTAACTTCACGGGCCTCACAACCCGGTGGAGTCTAAAACGGGAGAAGGTAACGTAGGGAGAGCAGCACGTTTCTCTCTAGCTAGGAGTAGTGCCGGTGCTTAAACTGACTGATATTTTACTTATGTGGATGGAATGAGGCGCCTCGGATGATAGGTCGTATAGGATCGGGAAACGTGTGTCCAGGAATAACTAATCTACAAAGCTGTATGTGTGGACCGGCCCTGCAGGATCCAAGGGTTCTCTGCGGGGAATCCTGAGATATTAGCTAGAGTGTCTCGAATCGGTAAGGAGCTCCTCCCTAGCCTTGACTCATGATGGAAACCAAATTCCAAATACGACCCTACGGACTTGATTGTATTACTACTATGGAGGCATAGTAGTATGGGGTACTTTGCTTCCTAGGATTGATGTAACACCCCGTATGTTGAATAACTTGCTATAATATAAAACAGGGCAGAATTAAATTTAAAAATCTGAATCAGGGGAAACGGGCTATGCCATTGCGTTCGTCTCGAAAAAATACGCGAAATAGAGTCCGAGTTTTCGAAAATCGGAGTCCGTATGACCCAGTTAAGGCCCAAAGAAGTTTTCAGAAATTTAAAAACAGATTTAAAAACGAAAATTTCACATTTCAGAAGTGACGGGAAAATTCCCGCCAGACCCAGGGGGTCGACCTGGGGGTCGACTGGGGAGTCGACCTGCCCACCAGGTCGACTGGGGAGTCGACCCTAGGGTCGACCTGGGGGTCGACCTCCCTGGTCGAGCCCAGGTGACCTGGGTGCACCAGCTTATCTTTTGGGCTGTGTTTTAGTGGCTAGGACGAGATCTGACGGCTCTAATCTGATTTAGGGTTAATCTAATGGCCTAAAACGCCTAACTACTCTATAAATACACCCTAAGACTACCCTAATTCATACTAAAAATAGATACAATGCCGTCATGCCGTCAAAATGCAACTTGAAGGAGCCTCCATCAAATTGTAGAAGAAGATAGCCTCTCAAATCAACCTCTAATCAACTCTAGAAACTTAATCTTCTTCTTAGGAGTGCTAATCAACAAGTTGTGAGTTTTCTATAGCCTTAATGACCAATTGTTGAAATGATTATGATAGGATATAATGAGGTTATGGCTATGAATGTGGATCAATGCATGTTATGCAAGTTATATGCTATGTGTTAATGATGTTATGCAAGTTATGTGCCATATGTTCATGATGTTATGCAAGTTATGCAAGTCATATGCTACATGTTCATGATGTTATGCAAGTTATGCAAGTCATATGCTACATGTTCATGATGTTATGCAAGTTATGCAAGTCATATGCTACATGTTCATGATGTTATGCAAGTTATGCAAGTCATATGCTATGTGTTTGTGATGTTATGCAAGTTATGCAAGTCATATGCTATGTGTTTATGATGTTATGCAGGTTATGCAAGTCATATGAGAAACATTGATCCATTATGACACCATGATATGCAAGTTTGGTGTATGATTATATGCAAGTTCATCCATGATATGTATGCAAGTTTGGTGTATGATTATATGCAAGTTCACATATGACATGTTATGCAAGTTTGGTGTTTGATTATATGCAAGTAACATATGCAAGTTTACACCTTTGGATGATATGCATACATATGCAAGTTAACCCCTTTATATGTCATACATACATATGCAAGTTTACCCCTTTGTATGACATAGGAAACTTATGCAAGTTAACCTCTTTATGACATATGTGATTCATGCAAGTTTGGGTTGATTATTTACGCTAGTTGGGTTTGATGCTATATGCATGTTGACACCTTTAAACCCATGTTGATGCTAATGTATTATGCAAGTAGAACCCATTGTATTTGTGATGAACCTTCCCTTTTATGTCATGTTAGCGAATTACGTGGGGAACGATGGGGTTAATAAACATGTTAATGAAATTGTGTGAAGTCGGTATGATTATGCATACCATAAAGTGGATGGACATAATTGAGTCAATTATGTACATCGCTAAAATTGGAATTAATTAGGGAAAATTAATTCGGGGGTGATTAATTAGGTGTAATTAATCGACTAAGACACGAGGTTGGACCCTTTTGTAGCATAAGACTGGCCGGAACCGACCGGCAAATCCAGCGGCTACAAATGATTGGCCCAATGTGAGAGGTCTTAGGCACAAACTACATACGTGACAAGTGTAAAGACACGAGGTTAGACTCGGTTATGGCGTAAGGCAGCCCGGACCCAACCGGCAAATCCAGCTGCCATAAAAGATAGTCTAATGTGAGAGGTCTTTACAACGGTTACGTTCTTAATCAATTAAGAAACACTTAACCAGATAAGCATGTAGTGGGCATGAGGGGTTAAGTGGGTGCCTTGGGTGGCATGTGGAAATCAAGTAAGTGCCTTGGGTGGCATGTGGAAATCTAGTGGGTTGCCTTGGGTGGCAATAGAAAATACGATTAGAATACTTAACCAAGTGGAAACATGTAATTAAACATGATTAAAGGGTTAAGTGGGATGCACTAGATATATTGACAAGCTTAGGTGGTAGCTTGTGGGGGGCCCATTTCAACTAGTAACCCATATGTATCTTATTGGGCTCGACCCATGTCGAGGACGGGACACGCGTACTGAGCTTGATTATAAGAGGCCAAAACGGGTTAGCGGTGGCAACGCAAGTCCAACGGGTTTCATATGCGTGTGTGGACCCGGGCTGGTAGGTAAGACATTGTTGCATCGTGTAGGTATAAGTCGTGCACCATTTGTTGTATCGGGTTTCCACTTTGGGGAGTGATACACCCCATTGTGGGGCCAGCACGGGTATCTACGGTAGGGAGCCGATCGCTTGGGAGTAGTGGGTACACCTAGTGGAGATAGGGGCAGACGACACCTATGTAGTCAGCTGGGGGTACACGAAACTACTGGGTAAACTTTCTAAGTCCTTAGGTGGGATCAACCTTTAAGTAGGAATGACTGGTGTGGTGCAGTTAGTAATTACCTTTGGGTGGGTAGATGCGACTTTACCGTTATCTTATTTCATCCTATGTCTAGTTGGCTACTTAGTGTAGTCATTTATCTCCAGTCATCCCGTACCAAGTTTATATCATACCCTAATTACTTTAATGATTGTGTTGTTAAAGTTATAGGGCTCACTCAGACTTATGTCTGACCCCATTGTTTTTATCTTTTTCCCCCTCAGGTCCTCAGGTTGGGCCTAGCACTAGTGGGCTTTGATCAAATTTCTTTATCTATCTCTTAGAGCTTGGACCGTGATGTAAAGCCCAGCTTATCTTTTCTTTTATGGCTATTGTTTATGTAGTGGGATTATGTACTTATGTTTTTATCAGGATGGATATTTAGTACTTGACTCTTTATGGTGTAACTAAACATGTTTATCTTCTGCTGCAATAAAATGATGTTTTAGATTTCCAAGTATTTATATATGTCTTGTTGTAATTTTTCTGTTCTATACTCACTTAAAATGCTCCACCGAAGTTAAGGCATTCCCTTAGTGAGTGACCTTAGCGGGTGTGGGGTGTTACACGTGGTATCAGAGCGAAGGTTACCAGAACAGATAATTTTTAGAAAACTATTTTTCTAAAAACATTTTTGGAAGAAGTATTTTCAAAAACATGTCTTTAAAGAGAAAAGTTTTTGAAAGAAAAGCATAATCCCCAATAGCCATATCTTTATCTTTCGAATTCTCCATTTTTGAATCTTTCCTTTTTCGTTTCAGCATGGCTGAAGATCTTAACTTTCCGGAGGGTGTGACGATACCATTATGGTATAGGAGATTGATGGAGGCTAGGGCCGCCACTGCGGGTCCAGCAAATGTTCCTCCACCAACCGTAGCACCCGATCTTCCTCCTCCCCCTCCTCCTCCTCGTACAGATACTTTTGCTAAGACTTGCAAGGAATTTAAAGCTATGGGAGGGAAACCTTTACAAGGATCATAAACTTTTGTGGAGGCTAGAGATTGGCTTAAGGAGGTGGAAGAGTTGATAGATATCTTTGAGATGGAAGAAGGAAAGAAAGTCAAGTTAGCTGCTTGGTTAATGAAGGGAGAGGCCTCATTCTGGTGGGAGGTCACCAACGGAGAACGCCCCGTTGACTCTTGGGCGGATTTCAGGCAAAGATTTGTGGCAAAGTTTCTCTCAAGGGCGGAGGAAAACTTGTATATGGAAAGGTTCTTGACTCTAAAGCAAGGGAATCTCTCGGTGAAGGAATATGTCAACAAGTTTAATGAATTGGCAAGGTTTGGCATAGACATGGTGAATACACCGGAGAAGAAGGCTTTGAGGTTCGTTAAAGGCTTGAATGAACCGATGCATGGATTGGCTATGACTCACATCCCTATGGGAGCCACCTTTGAGAAGCTAGTTGACATGGCACTCATGCATGAGGAAGAGAAGGGTCCCAATGTTAATAAGGCACCCGATAAGAAGGGAGATCAAAAGAGACCTCAACAGCAACAAAACAAAGGTGGAAAAGGCAACGGTGGCAAGGGAAAAAAGAAGTGCTTCACTTGCGGGATACCAGGCCACTTAAGCAAAGATTGTCGGAAGAAGAAGAAGACTGGCTGCTATCACTGTGGCGAAGCAGGGCATCTAGTGAAGGATTGCCCTAAGAAGGGGCAAAGGACGGGATCTACCTCAGGAGGACAGGTGCAAGCTCTTATGGCTCCGGGTCAGGCAAGGGGGCAAGTTCAGGCTCTCGCAGTTCCACCAACTCAGGAAAGAGGTAGAACTATTTCCGTTGAAAGTATGGTTTTTCTATTTGATCATCCTGTCCGTACATTGTTTGACTCTGGCGCATCGCATTCGTTTGTCTCATCATCATTAGTTGAGTCACTGCACTTAGACACCAGTCTAGTAGATGATCCCTTGGTTGTTTCAAACCCAATTGGGGGCTCCAGTTATTTGTCCATGATATGTTTGGGTTTGAAGATTTCTATACTTAGCATTGAGTTTAGATGTGATGTTTTGTTTTGGGCTTCACGGGCTATGGGTTGATTTTGGGCATGGACTGGTTATCCAGTAATGGTGCCGTTCTTGATCGTGAAAGGAGAGCTGTTAGGCTTATGACCCGCTTGGGGAACACTCTCGAGATCTCTTGTAATCCCATGGATTCAGTTATGCTAAGTTATCTTGAATCGCTTGATGCTTCGGTCGAGAGTTTACGATCTGTTAAAGTGGTCCGGGAATACTCGGATGTGTTTGAGGAGGTGAAGGGCTTACCTCCGAAGCGGGAGATAGACTTCCGAATATATCTGGTGGATAATGCTAAACCTGTATCTTTACCAGTGCGCCACATGGCTGCTCGTGAGAGGAGGGAACTCCATAAGCAAGTAGGGGAGTTGCTTGAGAAGGGGTTCATAAGACGAAGTATATCGGAGTGGGGTGCTCCAGTAGTTTTTGCTATGAAGGCGGATGGGTCCCTCAGACTTTGTGTAGACTATAGAGAACTCAACAAGCTCACAAAGAAGAATAGACACCCATTGCCGAGGATTGATGATCTCTTTGATCAGTTGGTTGGCGCTTCAGTGTTTTCGCAGTTGGACTTGGCCACGGGGTTTCATCAGTTGAGGGTGGCTGAGGATAGCATAGACAAGACTGCCTTTAGGACTCCGGATGGTTTCTATGAGTGGCTAGTGATGCCATTTGGTTTGACGAATGCCCCTGCATATTTTGTTGATTTGATGAGTAGGGTTTTCAGGGAGTTCCTTAATAAGTTCGTGGTGGTCTTTGTGGATGACATCTTAGTATTTTCTAAGAGTGAAGAAGAGCATGCCCTACATCTTAGGGAAGTGTTGGAGACTCTTCGAGCGCATAACCTTAAGGCTAAATTCTCTAAATGTCACTTCTGGAGGAAGAAAGTGCGGTTCTTGGGGCACGTGGTCTCCAAGGAGGGGATAGTTGTGGATCCCGCGAAGGTAGTATCAATTCAAGATTGGAAGGTTCTAAAGAATGCTACCGAGGTGAGGAGTTTCTTGGGGATGGCTGGCTACTATAGGAAGTTTATCAAGGACTTTGCGAAGATATCAGCCCCATTAACTCGCTTGACGAAGAAGAATCTAGTCTTCGCATGGGACGTAGATTGTGATGATGCGTTCCGACGGTTAAAGAGAGCTTTAACCACAGCTCCAGTCTTAGTGTTGCCAGATGGGAGTAAGCCATTTGTTGTCTATACCGATGCTTGTGGGACAGGACTGGGCGCAGTCTTAATGCAAGAGGGAAGGGTAATAGCCTATGGTGGAAGGCAGTTGAGAGCGCATGAGAAAAATTACCCTACCCATGATTTAGAGTTGGCCGCTATTGTTTTTGCGCTTAAGATTTGGCGCCATTATCTTCTTGGTGAGAGATTCGAATTGTTCACTGACCACAAATCATTGAAGTACTTGTTTTCTCAGAAGGATTTGAACTTGAGACAACAAATGTGGATGGAGTTCTTAGCATCCTATGATTTCGAGATAGCGTATACCCCTGGCAAGGGTAACGTGGTGGCGGACGCCTTGAGTAGAAAAAGGTTGTCCTTGAGTCCATTGTTCATGGAACGACGAAGCTTGGAATTTATCTCGATGTTTGATTTCAGACCTTCCGTTGACTATATACCCGGTTTGCTAGCATCCTTGGAGGTCAGACCTACTCTTTTGGGGCGGATTGGCGAGGCACAGCGGGACGACCCACAGTTGGTTGAGTTGGTAGAGAGGCTCATAAGGGGGGAGTCGTCCAGCCATTTGAGTAGGTACACCCTAGACGATAGGGGGTGCTTGCGTAGAGACGGTAGACTTTGTGTACCGCAAGACGAGGGTTTGAGGAAGGCTATTCTTGATGATGCACACCGTTCTAGGATGACCATTCATCCCGGTGGGGACAAGATGTACCAAGACATGAAGCGAGTTTTCTTTTGGGCCGGTATGAAGAACTATGTGGCCGAGTATGTCGCTAGATACTTGGTGTGCCAACAGGTGAAAGCGGAGCAAAAGAAACCTGGTGGGTTGCTTCACCCATTGGAAGTTCCGCAATGGAAGTGGGATAGCGTCTCGATGGATTTTATTGACGGATTACCCAGATCGAGAAAGGGTAATACGGGAATTTGGGTTGTGGTAGACAGACTTACTAAAAGCGCCCATTTCATACCTGTGAAGAGCAAGAGGACTGGTCCATGGCTAGCTTCAGTTTATCTTCGAGAGATAGTTCGATTGCATGGGGTACCCTCTAGCATAGTGAGTGATCGAGATCCTATCTTCACTAGCGAGTTTTGGAAGAGTTTGCAAGAAGCAGTGGGGACTTAGTTGTGTCTGAGCACCGCATATCATCCTCAGACGGACGGCCAGACCGAGAGGGTGAATCGTGTTCTGGAAGACCTTTTGAGGCTTTGTATCTTGGATTTTGGAGGTACATGGGAAGAGCATCTTCCATTGGTGGAATTCGCATATAATAACAGCTTTCAGTCCAGTATTGGTATGGCTCCTTTCGAAGCTCTTTATGGAAGGCCTTGTCGATCACCTACATGTTTGTGGGAATCTACGGATAAGATCTTGCTTGGGCCCGATATGGTTAGTGAGACTTCGGAGAAAATTGATTTGATTCGAAGAAGGATGAAAGCAGCGCAGGATAGGCAAAAATCTTATGCGGACAAGAGGAGGACGGATCTGGAGTTTGAGGTTGGGGACATGGTCTTTGTCAAAGTATCTCCATTACGGAATGTAGTTCGCTTTGGGTCCGTTGGGAAGTTAGCTCCAAGATTTGTTGGGCCGTTTCCTATTAAGGAAAGGATTGGACGGATGGCATATAGAGTGGATTTACCCGAGAGATTTAGTGGGGTACATGACGTATTCCATGTGTCACATTTGAGGAAATGCCTACATGAGACCGCAGAGGTGGTAGAGCCGAGCTTGCTTAGAGAAGTGGAAGTAGAGCGTGATGCAACTATTCGATGAGCTCCTACCCGCATCCTTGGGTCAGAGATTAGGAAGTTGAGGAACAGAGAGGTGCGGCTAGTCAAAGTGCAATGGGGAGAAGATGAGAGCAATGCTACTTGGGAGACAGAATCGAAGATGCGTTCATTATACCCATTCCTTTTTGAGGGTATGTCTTTTAACTTCTCCTTTGTCGTTTGTCTAGTACTTATCTTATCTTTAGTATGTCCTCTCATTAGCACCTTTGACCTTTAGATAGGATAAAACCTATGGTTGAAACATGTGTTTGAGACATGTTATGTTTGATGGATGTGTGTGGATGCAAGTGTTTGCTGGTGGTTGCTCGTGGATGCATATACACACACTCTAGGCACTAGATCGGCTCAATCACTTCATATTGCATACTGCATAAAATTGTGTGTTGGTAGCTATATTAATGGATGTATAATGGTTGTGCTATCATATGGATGACGCATTTTGGTGAATGATTGTGCACTCATGTAGAAATAGTATGTGTCGATAAGGTTCTTTCGCATACATGTTGGATGCATGGCACTATCATGGTTTGCATTAAGGAGGTCAACTGAATCAGTAGGCCGCCTGATTTTGCATTAGACAGGGAACATATACACACACTCTTTGCATATGTTCATACAGCATTAGAAACTCTAAGGACAATGGATGCCAGTGTTTGATGGTTTAGTAGATGGTTGTTTGGTTGGTAGGATACGTTCTTCTTGACTTAGAGATTTCGGGGACGAAATCCTTTAAGTAGAGGAGAATGTAACACCCCGTATGTTGAATAACTTGCTATAATATAAAACAGGGCAGAATTAAATTTAAAAATCTGAATCAGGGGAAACAGGCTATGCCATTGCGTTCGTCTCGGAAAAATACGCGAAATAGAGTCCGAGTTTTCGAAAATCGGAGTCCGTATGACCCAGTTAAGGCCCAAAGAAGTTTTCAGAAATTTAAAAACAGATTTAAAAACGAAAATTTCACATTTCAGAAGTGGCGGGAAAATTCCCGCCAGACCCAGGGGGTCGACCTGGGGGTCGACTGGGGAGTCGACCTGCCCACCAGGTCGACTGGGGAGTCGACCCTAGGGTCGACCTGGGGGTCGACCTCCCTGGTCGAGCCCAGGTGACCTGGGTGCACCAGCTTGTCTTTTGGGCTGTGTTTTAGTGGCTAGGACGAGATCTGACGACTCTAATCTGATTTAGGGTTAATCTAATGGCCTAAAACATCTAACTACTCTATAAATACACCCTAAGACTACCCTAATTCATACTAAAAATAGATACAATGCCGTCATGCCGTCAAAATGCAACTTGAAGGAGCCTCCATCAAATTGTAGAAGAAGATAGCCTCTCAAATCAACCTCTAATCAACTCTAGCAACTTAATCTTCTTCTTAGGAGTGCTAATCAACAAGTTGTGAGTTTTCTATAGCCTTAATGACCAATTGTTGAAATGATTATGATAGGATATAATGAGGTTATGGCTATGAATGTGGATCAATGCATGTTATGCAAGTTATATGCTATGTGTTAATGATGTTATGCATGTTATGCAAGTTATGTGCCATATGTTCATGATGTTATGGAAATCATATGCTACATGTTCATGATGTTATGCAAGTTATGCAAGTCGTATGCTACATGTTCATGATGTTATGCAAGTTATGCAAGTCATATGCTACATGTTCATGATGTTATGCAAGTTATGCAAGTCATATGCTATGTGTTTGTGATGTTATGCAAGTTATGCAAGTCATATGCTATGTGTTTATGATGTTATGCAAGTTATGCAAGTCATATGAGAAACATTGATCCATTATGACACCATGATATGCAAGTTTGGTGTATGATTATATGCAAGTTCATCTATGATATGTATGCAAGTTTGGTGTATGATTATATGCAAGTTCACATATGACATGTTATGCAAGTTTGGTGTTTGATTATATGCAAGTAACATGTGCAAGTTTACACCTTTGGATGATATGCATACATACGCAAGTTAACCCCTTTATATGTCATACATACATATGCAAGTTTACCCCTTTGTATGACATAGGAAACTTATGCAAGTTAACCTCTTTATGACATATGTGATTCATGCAAGTTTGGGTTGATTATTTATGCTAGTTGGGTTTGATGCTATATGCATGTTGACACCTTTAAACCCATGTTGATGCTAATGTATTATGCAAGTTGAACCCATTGTATTTGTGATGAACCTTCCCTTTTATGTCATGTTAGCGAATTACGTGGGGAACGATGTGGTTAATAAACATGTTAATGAAATTGTGTGAAGTCGGTATGATTATGCATACCATAAAGTGGATGGACATAATTGAGTCAATTATGTACATCGTTAAAATTGGAATTAATTAGGAAAAATTAATTCGGGGGTGATTAATTAGGTGTAATTAATCGACTAAGACACGAGGTTGGACCCTTTTGTAGCATAAGACTGGCCGGAACCGACCGGCAAATCCAGCGGCTACAAATGATTGGCCCAATGTGAGAGCTCTTAGGCACAAACTACATACGTGAAAAGTGTAAAGACACGAGGTTAGACTCGGTTATGGCGTAAGGCTGCCCGGACCCAACCGGCAAATCCAGCTGCCATAAAAGATAGTCTAATGTGAGAGGTCTTTACAACGGTTACGTTCTTAATCAATTAAGAAACACTTAACCAGATAAGCATGTAGTGGGCATGAGGGGTTAAGTGGGTGCCTTGGGTGGCATGTGGAAATCAAGTAAGTGCCTTGGGTGGCATGTGGAAATCTAGTGGGTTGCCTTGGGTGGCAATAGAAAATACGATTAGAATACTTAACCAAGTGGAAACATGTAATTAAACATGATTAAAGGGTTAAGTGGGATGCACTAGATATATTGACAAGCTTAGGTGGTAGCTTGTGGGGGGGCGGGGGGGGGGGGGGGCATTTCAACCAGTAACCCATATGTATCTTATTGGGCTCGACCCATGTCAAGGACGGGACACGCGTACTGGGCTTGATTATAAGAGGCCAAAACGGGTTAGCGGTGGCAACGCAAGTCCAACGGGTTTCATATGCGTGTGTGGACCCGGGCTGGTAGGTAAGACGTTGTTGCATCGTGTAGGTATAAGCCGTGCACCATTTGTTGTATCGGGTTGCCACTTTGGGGAGTGATACACCCCATTGTGGGGCCAGCACGGGTATCTACGGTAGGGAGCCGATCGCTTGGGAGTAGTGGGTACACCTAGTGGAGATAGGGGCAGACGGCACCTATGTAGTCAGCTAGGGGTACACGAAACTACTGGGTAAACTTTCTAAGTCCTTAGGTGGGATCAACCTTTAAGTAGGAATGACTGGTGTGGTGCAGTTAGTAATTACCTTTGGGTGGGTAGATGTGTCTTTACTGTTATCTTAGTTCATCCTATGTCTAGTTGGCTACTTAGTGTAGTCATTTATCCCCAGTCATCCCGTACCAAGTTTATATCATACCCTAATTACTTTAATGATTGTGTTGTTAAAGTTATAGGGCTCACTCAGACTTATGTCTGACCCCGTTGTTTTTATCTTTTTCCCCTTCAGGTCCTCAGGTTGGGCCTAGCACTAGTGGGCTTTGATCAGATTTCTTTATCTATCTCTTGGAGCTTGGACCGTGATGTAAAGCCCAGCTTATCTTTTCTTTTATGGCTATTGTTTATGTAGTGGGATTATGTACTTATGTTTTTATCGGGATGGATATTTAGTACTTGACTCTTTATGGTGTAACTAAACATGTTTATCTTCTGCTGCAATGAAATGATGTTTTAGATTTTCAAATATTTATATCTGTCTTGTTGTAATTTTTCTGTTCTGTACCCACTTAAAATGCTCCACCTAAGTTAAGGCATTCCCTTAGTGAGTGACCTTAGCGGGTGTGGGGTGTTACAATTGATACATTTATTTTGAAATGTTTTGAAACATATATACACTAATGATAATATTGAATTCGTATTTATCGTATTTAGCATGTTTAATCACCATAAGGTAAAACTCTATCCTCTGGTTTGCATTGCATTGTGTGATGGGACTTGAGTCTTATGGTGACTCCATTTTTCCAAAAGCATTGCGTTGTTTTACGATTTACTTATTTGTTTGTTCTGTCACTTTAAATTATGCACGGCAATCCATTGGAATAAACCCGTTCCGCGTTAGAGGCATGGTCTTGGGATTTGCCTTATTGCTATCAGTTTAATTAATTAAGATTTCTCATACCAGTCTTATGACTGACTCGTTGTTTGTTTCCACCTTTGCAAACTCGGGTGCCCATATTTTTCCACACGGGCAGTCGAGTAGCTTGTTTTGCAGATATTTATCTCTTTAGCAGGATCTTGGATCGAAGCCTAAAGCTGTGTCCAGAGCATATTAGTCTTCTGCTACGCATTTGTATTATATTTTCCGCTGCATTGTAAATTGTAAATCTCTGATATTGTATTTTCGTTTATTTATGCTCTTATTCTTGTACTCTGATGTAAACTATTGCAACAGTAATGGAAATGTTCTTTTATTTGTGTTTTGATGCGTGTTGTTCTCAAGAAAATCCGAGATTTTCCGCAAGGGGAATTTTGGGTCATTTCAGGAGGCCTTCCGATTTTTGGGAATTTTATTTTGAGAGGAAGATGAGAAAAATTTGATTTAGGGTATAACTGCGATTTTTACGGGAAAACGGAAGGCATGAGAAGATTAATTCTCGGTGAAGGAATTTTTTTCATTTGGGGGAGCTGAATTTCCACTAGTCCCTCCTCAAATAAAGGAACGGAAGAGAGAATTAAATGGAAACTGGGAAATCTCGACATGTTTAGAAGCATCCAGAGCCAATTTACACATGGCGATCAATTTTAGATCAGCTCAACAAGTGGCAACGACATTTAAATAAATTTTTCCAAAGTGTAGATACCATATTCTATACTATATGCATATATACAATACTAGAATACTAGAATATTTAATATGTTTAAATACATATCTAAATTCCAATTTATAACCAAATTCAATTAAACAAATCTATTTTAAATTAAGTATCCAGGTTAAAAAATAAATTATCAATTCTCAAATAATACATTTCAATAAAATTTTAAAATACTGTTATCATTAAGTTTAATAAAACAATTCTAATTCAAGTGTTAAATTTTAAATTCACACTGTTTTCAGCATTGATCCGTGTGCAAAGCACGGGTTTCAAACTAGTATTTGTTAATAACGTTAACTTTGGCAAAATGTTTACACAAAGGTTACAAAAGCATTTCCATTTTTAAAAGTGAATACTACATTCAAAAATGGATCGACGTCCAAATCCAAAATACACACATTTAATTTCAATGATTAAATTTTAATTTAATTTTTAAACACCTAAATTTTCAAAGCTATAACAACCCCACTTCAAAATATCCAGGCTGTTACAGACACCCCCTCTTAAAGAAATTGCGTCCTCGCAATTTATAATATTACAAAATTCCAACGTCGCATCTCAACTTCCTCCCTTTTAATTTAAACATTCAACACATAGAATTTGGATCTTATGTAAT
The DNA here is from genome assembly GCA_030737875.1 of Allium sativum. Classification (NCBI taxonomy): domain Eukaryota; kingdom Viridiplantae; phylum Streptophyta; class Magnoliopsida; order Asparagales; family Amaryllidaceae; genus Allium; species Allium sativum. Next base: position 746,988,102 of record CM060920.1, on the reverse strand, counting down.
TCTTCCCCAACAGAAAATTTGATTACTTAATTGTAAGAATTTCAACTCTTATCCCTGCTATAATCCATATTTTGGGACGTCCACTCTCTGTTTTCAATATAAGGGTATAGTATATAACACAATACGATTCCACTTATAATAATTCCAGAAAATATGATAAAAGAATTAGGTTAGATTATCATTTGTAAATCAAAACGATACTCGTAACAAATACATCAAGAGGATAAAAAAAACATGGTAACATATATATAAATCAAGTATTTCATAACGTTTACCACATATAAAGTAATATATAAAATAAATTAAGTCAGACTATCATATATAAAGCAATAAGATACTCATAATACTCCTTATATATATATATATATATAAACAAAGTGATCAAAATGGAGTATAAATGAATACGATACTCGTAACAAATTCCACATAAATAATAAGACACTAAAAGAAAACTATAACAAAGTATCATATATAAATCAATATGATACCCATAACAAGTGCAACGGAATGATAAGAGTGAACCTATAGAGTAGCCAATTTAAACCAAAATCTCACGCCATTTATCACATATAAAACAAAGTGATAGAATAAACTGAGATAGGGTACCTTATATAAACCAGTATGATACTCATAACAAAACAGCATATGCGAAGTAATATGATACTTATAATAAATCAAGTCAGAGTGTCCCATATAAACCAATGTGATGATCTTAATAGTTATCATATGTAAATCAATATGATAAATTAATTCAAAACAGAGTATAGCATATAAATCAATGCGAAGATCTTAACAAATCACAATTTTTTTATAGGATACTCATAATAAAGTCAGAGTATCACAAAATAATGAAATCCACACGACATTTATCATATATAAACAATATGATAAAATAACCCAAAACAGAGTACTATATATAAATCAATACGATACTCAAACTATAAGATACTTATAATGAATATCTTACGATAATTAATCAAGTCAATAAAATCTTCATGGCATTTGTTGTTTGTCCATCAAATCATAGTATAAATCAACATAACAATTATCATATATAAAATAATATGATATTATAAACCAAATCAGAATATCATATATAAATCAATACGATACTCATAACAATTATCATATATAAATCAATTTGATAATATAATCAAATCAGAGTATCATATATAAATCAATACAATACTCATAACAATTATCATATATAAATCAACATGATAATATAATCAAATCAGAGTATCATATATAAATCAATACGATACTCATAACAATTATCATATATAAAACAATATGATAATATAAAATTAATCAGTTATAGTAATAAATATTAGGGGATTATGGGATAAACATAACTCGAATCATAACATACCAAATAAACAGGCGCTAATATTATAAAATCACAGTGGTAGAGCTCGAGAGTGCATCGAGACATCAGCACCGTAATCTACTTATAGCGCCATAACACACTTGGCGATCAACCAAGGATAACCAATACGGTCTCAGGCGAAGGCCGTAAGCTACCCGTTCACGACACTACACGTGGGACCCCCACGTCTCCATTTAATGTAGTCCATGACCCGCCGATCGGGAATCCCGATCAAAATTACCCAATGTAGCAGACCGTTGACCTTTGGTGGTAGATGGGCAAAATTTAAAACAACCGATAGGTCGACCAATGTAACAACCCAGAAAATCCGAGCCAACTTAAAATTTGTATTTTTGGCAATTTTGATGAATTTTGGATATTTTAAATGAATTATTTTAAATAATAATGACTAGAAATTTATTTTGAATAGAATTAGAACCTATATATTTATTTGAATGGTCGTTAGAATATAAATATTTATTTTTAATTATAAGAGGAATTAGAAATGGCGCAGTAGTTTTAAAATTCGATTTCAAATTTCAAATGGATGTACCAGATTCAAAATAAACCAGATTTTAGCGAAACCAAAAATACTAGAATATATTTTAAAATATCTTTCCAACGAAACCAAAAAATACAAATTTCATAGCGGGAATAAAAAGTTATGCCCAGTTGAAAATTCATAATAGTCGCTATGGGAATATAGCCCTTAAAAATAGCGATTTTGCAAATGACCTCCGTTTTCGACGAAACCACTTTTTTTGGATCCGAGATGTCAAGTTATTGCTAAATTTCAAAATTCATAATTTTTGAAATAAATATGTGAGCATGGCGAAGTAAAACGTATTTTGACAGTTTCAGTCAATTTGGATCGACCAGAAAATGGCCATTTTTCAAACGGCTTCAAATTTGACGAAATTAGTTTGGTTAGGACCATATCGTCAATACGAAGCTAGAAATAATTTTTCTGTAAATTTTAGAGTTAGTATGTGACCCCGATAAATTGAAATGTGCGTTCAAATTCAATATATAGATTTATATTTTGATTTTGCTGGAAACTGATCGAAGAAGTCGAATCAGCTTATGATACATATCTCATTGTGTTCGGAATGGGGGTATTACACTAGGGGCGACAGCCGTTGAGTTCGATTTGGACTTAGAAAGAAAAAGCAACTTTTTGGAATTATAAATAAATAAATATATAAATTATATAAAACTCCCTCCCCTTTTCTTCTACTCAGTCAAACCTCTTACCCCGCCCACTTTTTCAACGACGTACGGTGGAAATTGCTTGAGATTTCTCCCTAAAAATTCACTCAATTCATTCGATTATTTCGAAGCCCAATATATAAAATCAAGGAGCAATCCGAGCTCGTTAAATCCATACCCAAATGGACAATTATCGTGGAGTATCTCCCTTGATTTCTGCTCCCAAACGGGCTACCATCACATGCAAATCCACGCAGATGGGGGGGGGGGCGAGTTCGCCAACGACTAGCGGCGGTGGCGGAAGAGCATCGAAGGGCGGTCGGCGCAGCACAGTCGGATGGACCTCCGGCGGTCTGGCTGGGTGTCAGCGGCGTCCTTTCCAGTCGTAGCACAGTCATGGGTTTTGCGATGAACCCTGGAGCGATTTCGAATAGAGAATGGTAACTTTTTTGTGACTAATTTATTAAATTGTTTAATTAATTATAATAACTAGGTAATTAAATTTGTAATTAAATAGTAATTGTTTTTTAAATTAAACAATATTGTTTTAAAAATGTTATTTCTATATTATACAGCATTGTTTTTAAAAGTTATATTTTTATATATATAGCATAGATAGAAATGTGTTTGTAAAAACAAAACAGCAATATAAAAATATAATCTTTTATACACATAGACCAATATAAAAATATAATCTTTTATATACAGAGAACGATATAAAAATATAATCTTTTATATACATAGAGAGATATAAAAATATAATCTTTTATATACATAGAGCAGTATAAAAATATAATCTTTTATATACATAGAGCAGTATAAAAATATAATCATTTATATACATAGAGCAGTATAAAAATATAATCTTTTATATACACAGAACAGTATAAAAATATAATCTTTTATATACATAGAGCAGCATAAAAATATAATCTTTTATATACATAGAGAAGTATAAAAATATAATCTTTTATATACATAGAACAATATAAAAATATAATCTTTTATATACATAGAGCAGTATAAGAATATAATCTTTTATATACATGTAGCGAAATAAAAACATGATTTTTTTTAAATGACCTTGATTTAAATATATGGTTTTTAGTATAGATAGTACTATATTAAAAATGAGATTTTTTAATATGAACAGCGTAGAAAAGTCTGCGTTGGGATTCAGGGAAAATCCAGATGGCTCAGAAATTCAGAAATAAAATAGAAGGAGTGGAACTCAAATGTGAGAATTTCTCACTTTTATTTTATTTCTAGTTAAAATATATACTAGGATGCAGACAGTGCTTAGCAGCACCCGACACCCGTCATCCACAGACCATGGACGACTTGTTTGTTATTTGACTGTGTTGTGAAATTTTATTGTGTGATGTGGAATGTAATAAATAAAATACTCATGTGTTGAAATAAAAATTTTTATAGTTAAAAATATAATTTTTAACGTGTATATGAATAAAATAAATATTCATTTACAAATCATACGATTTATTTATGTATACCCATTTGACTAATATTGATTGGGACGTTAAATTTTACACTCCACCCAACTGCACAAATAAAATTCATTATTTGTTGATTGAAACCCCACATGGGTATTGGGATGATATACGACATACACTAATCCCAATAATTAGCTGTATGTCGATCGATTGATTGACAGACTGTTATAAGCGTCAAATATTTGTATTTGATGCTTATGTAGTGTAGAATCACTTTGGATGATGGTTGACTGTGTTTGATTGTTGTTGCATACATGTTGTATGAAATCCATATAATCTCATTTTATGGTAATTAACTGTGTAACGATTATTTTAAAATAATATTCAGTAAAAGATCAAAATCTGATTTTGATGTCCGATTTGGGATGGACACGAATATATTTCAATATATAAAGCCATGTTTATTAGATTAACATCATTTTGACGTAAATGATATTCATATCGATTTTATTCATTTTTATGATGAATATTGAAAAGGAATTGATTCAAAATCTAATGTTTTGAAAATACTATTATTTATATATCGATGATACGAAATATTCAATTTTGATATGAAATTTAATATGAAGTTGAAATCGTTTTGAAAACAAATTTAAAATGATTTATAAAATACGATTTAAATGGAAATCGACAAAATATATATTATATATATAATATAATGGTCTGAATAGAACGCGCCGCGCAGCGGTAGTTCGCGAATTTCGACCATTGACTTCAAATGGACATTTCGGGAGATCCGACCGTCAGATTCTCCTAAAACCAGAACCGTTGGGTTCGTATCGATAAAAGCTTTCTAAGAATAGTAGAGATTTGAAATCTAACGGTTGGATTTGGAATTATGTCCAAATCAAATTTGGAAAAGGTCGTTGTAGGTGCAGTTCGATTGCCTTTATGTAAATTGACTGTATTGGCCTTGATAAAATTATTAAAAATATTAATAAGTAGTGTAAAATCATAAGAAATGATTTGGAAAGAACTAGGATGAAAAATTCGATATTTGAAAAGATAAAAATGATTTTTATCGAAATGAACTTGTTTTGAATTAGAATAATAAATCCAATATTTTAAAATTAAATAAATTAGATTTGAAATGGTTTTAAAAATAACCAGGATTTCCAATATATGAATTGGAATGGATTTGAATCGAAATTATGCTTGGAATATTTCAATATTGGAATTCGTGATTATACGGAGATTGTGGAGAAATTTGGAAGATATATATATCGTTATTCCAATACGATATTTGTTTGTTTTAGAATTTGATATTGAATATAAGCCGATATATTTTCTATTCAGAGCCTTGTATTTAATATCAAATTGGATTTTTGGTTTTCGTGAATGGCAACTTTAATAATACTGTTCTTGAACTAAATGTAGTTGAGAAAATTAGAAACTGACTGGAGGTTAGTTAAGTTGAATGGTTTCTTGGTTATTGATCTGATGTTGGTTTCGGCCTTCGGGGTTAATACTTAGGGAATTGTTCTCTTACTAATTTACGGTTAGAGACTGATCGGATTTTGGGTTTGTTGTGAACTGTGTTTTCAACGACATTCGTTCTTTAACCCAATTTACAATGAAATAAGATTTGGAATTTATAAATCTTTTTATTAAAATTTAACGGAAATTTTCCAAAGTAAAGTTTTCCAATTTAATATATTTAATTGGGATTGAATTGAAATTGGTCTTTGGGTTTATCATGAACGGTGTTTTAAATAACACTGGTTCTTTAACCTGATTAACAATGGAGTTAAGAAAACCAGAAACTAACTGTAGATTAGTTATGTTGAATGGTTTCCTGGGTATTGATCTGATATTGGTTTCGGCCTTCGGGGTTAATACTTAGGGGATTGTTCACTTGCTAATTTATGGTTAAGGGATGATGAAATGGAATGTGATTTTGGATTTATCGTGAACCATGTTTTAAATGATATTGGTTCTTTAACCCAGTTAAAGGCAGGATATGATTTCCCAATTTAAACAATCGTTAATATTGATTTTTGGGAAGATTAAAACCAAGTGGAGCTTGAATGCATCTTTAATTAGATTGAAATGATATCTAAAGGAAGATTAAAGAATAAATTTAAAGAATTTATCTTTGATAAAATTAAGGGGAACCTTTCCCAAAGTATGTGAATATTTGAGTAAAAGAATATTTAGAATTGGAATGAGAAGTATGTTGTGGTTTATAGCACTTGTTTATTATATACGCGAGTTATTCGAAAAGGCCAGGTTTATACCCATTCTGAATAACTGATTCGACGATATGTCGACGATGAAGACGGTGGTTGAAGACCTAAGGTCTTCACATCGTTGGGAAGATTACTGATGTCTTGATTGGGCTGTACACCCAAGCCGAGGTAATAAGTGGTGATTGTCCAGGCATACTTGGAGATCGACGGATATGCGAGGACCTCTCCCCTGTATTGGACATGTTGGGGAGGAATAAGGTGCATCTGGTTTCGTTTAGACCCAGAACTGGACATATAAATGGTGTCTGACATTGGATTTTATTATGTGCTGATTGATTTCTATTAAATATATATATGTTTGTCGGCGGAGAATTTATTCTCTTGCTTAACGCCCTTCTCTGAGACGTACGAGCTCAAAGGTTATATATCGATACATATCAGTCGCATGCCATGAATTGCCTATGTGGCATGCTGAGATGCAGTGATCAAGGCTGTTGTTGAAAAGCAGAGTCTTATGGTTGATGATCAAAGCATAGCTTTAATACAGCGTAGCATTGTGTATAGCATTAATTCGCGAGTCTCACACCTCGATATGAGTCAAAAACGGGATCGTGACTGCAAGGAGTGCACAACGTTTCTTTCTAGCTATGGGTGGTGTCAGCGTTTTACTGGCCCTGACATTATTGTTATCTTACCTGTGTGGTTGTTGGATTGCGAGGCGCCTCAGATATATCGGTCTCTTCGGAGCCGATGGATATAGGTCCGATAGGACCGGGAAACGTGTGTTCAGGAATAACTATTCCTCAAACGTAAGAGAGGACCGGCCCTGAAGATCCAGGGGTCTTCTGCGGGAGATCCTGAGGCATTTGCTAGAGTGTCTTGAATCGGTGAGGAGCCATCCCTGGCCTCGACTCATGACGGGAATCCAATTTCCAATACGTGACATTTCTGTTTTTATTGTAGAGCCTAGTATTGGCAACATGATAGATCGTACCCATGCCGCTTATTATTGATACATTTATATTTGAAGTTGTTTTCACACACTTTACACTATAATAGTATCAAAATAATTTGTTTTAAACGTACAAAACATGTTTGGCTATTATAAGGGAAAACCATATCCCCCGGCTTGCGTTGCATTGTGTGATGGGACCTGGGTCTTATAATAGCTTCGTTTTTCCAAAAAGCATTGTGTTGTTTATTCTATGCACTAGTATTCTTGGGAGGAAACCCGTTCCGTATCATATGATGTGGTCCCTTGAATTAATCTCTTTTAAAGTAAAGTTTTAAATAAATTTTTTAGTTCTCACACCAGTCACAGGACTGACCTGGAGTTTATTGTTTTAACCTAAACTCCGGGTGTCCCTATTTTCCACACGGGCAGCTAGTAGTTTTGGTTTTGCAGATTTATGTTCACAAGATCCTAGTTTACAGCTGGAACAATATTCGAAAAGCTATGTATCCGTTTATCTCTTTTAGTTGTGCTTTGTATTATTTTCCGCTGCTATGTAATGTAATTTAAATCTCTGATATTTTTCTGATGTATAATATTTATTCATACTCTGTATGTTCTTGTATTATGATGGAATTGTTGTAATAAGCAATGAAATGTTCTTCTCTTTGTGTTCTGATTGTTCTTGTCCTCAAGGAAATCCGGTCTTCCTCTTCTCCTCGGAGACCTGGGAAGTTCTGGGTTTTTACAGTGGTATCAGAGCTTTGGTTTACAGAGCTCGGAGAACAAGACACATTAGAACCGAACGAAAGAATTCATCAGAGATTGGATTAGTAATATCCAATGAGAATGACTCGTTAGAGATGGGATCAGTAGTACCCTAGAATGAGTTGGAAGAGTGTTATTTTTAAAATAAAATTTAAAACATTTTTTTTTTGAAAATTTAAATCAATTATTCGTATTTGAATATTTATTTTGTATTGAATTTGGACAATCAACTATATAGAGATTTTAATATACGTCTGATCCATGTATATTGAATCCTCAAATATACCGGATAGATATAGAATCACACTCTAGTCGCCTGGGGATGAAACTGTTGATGACTATATAGCATCAGTAGTTTGTGTTCGAGTTTCAAAAGTGGGATATCTATATATTTCCAATGGACTGGTGTGAGAACCAAAATATAGTTAGAATATATTGTTGTGAATTGGCATCAAAAACATGATTTTTTGTATATATATCAAAATTATGAATTTGAAAAGATAATTAACTAATTGATTGCTGATTATTGATTGTGTTGTGTGATTATTTATTTAAATCAACATGTGAAAGAAAGGTAAAATTTAGGCCAAATTTTGAACTGTATTGAAATTTTTTTGGAAATGCATGCATGTACATATATATGTGTGAACAGGTCATAGCAAGGAGGCTAGAGCAGAGGAATAAAATTGTTTGCCTAACAAATAGGTACATGTTTATTGTATTTCTTGGGGTTTTGATGATTTTATGAGCCGATTGGGTAGCTGCTTGGCTGTTTCTTTTTCTTTTTGGACTGGAGAGGCCTGTATGGGGATTTCGGGATTTTCCCAATGCTCTCGTACAAGGGAGGTTATAGCGAAATTTTTCGAAAATTTAGGGAGTTAGCCAAATTTTTGAAAATTTGAAAAGTTCTTAGAAACTGAAAAGTTGAAGAACTTAAGCCATAATGAAAGTTGAGTTGATTAGTAAAACAACTTTCAGCTCCGTTCCTTTTCAGGGACGAAAAGATTTTAAGTGGAGGAGACTGTAACAACCCGGAAAATCTGAGCCAACTTAAAATTTTTATTTTGGTAATTTTGATGAATTTTGGATATTTAAAATGAATTATTTTAAATAGTAACGACTAGAAATTTATTTTAAATAGAATTAGAACGTATATATTTATTTGAATGGTCGTTATTATAAATATTTATTTTTAATTATAAAAGGAATTAGAAATGGCGCGGTAGTTTGAAAATTCGATTTCGAATTTAAAATGGATATACAGGATTCAAAATAAACTGGATTTTAGCGAAACCAAAAATACTAGAATCTATTTGAAAATATCTTTCCAACAAATCTGAAAAATCCAAATTTCATAGCAGGAATAATAAGTTATGCCCAGTTGGAAACTCAAAATAGTCGTTATGGAAATATAGCCCTTAAAAATAGCGATTTTGCAAATGACCTTCGTTTTCGACGAAACCACTTTTGTTGGATCCAGAATGTCAAGTTATTGCTAGATTTCAAAAATTTGTAATTTTTGAAATCAATATGTGAGCGTGGCGAAGTAAAACGTGTTTCGATAGTTTTAGTCAATTTGGATCGACTAGAAAATGGCCTTTTTTCAAACGATCTTCAAATTTTACGAAATTAGTTTGATTAAGACCGTATCGTCAATACGAAGCTAGAAATAATTTTTCTATAATTTTTTGAGTTAGTATGTGACCTCGGTAAATTGAAATGTGCATTCAAATTCAATATATAGAATTAAATTTTGATTTTGATGGAAACTGATCGAAACAGTCGAATCAGCTTACGATATATATCCCATTGTATTCGGAATGGAGGTATTATGCTAGGGATGATGGTCGTTGAGTTCGATTTGGATTTAGAAAGAAAAAGCAACTTTTTGGAATTATAAATAAATATATAAATAATATAAAACTCCCTCCTCCTTTTCTTCTACTCAGTCAAACCTCTTACCCTGCCCCCTTTTTCAACGACGCACGGTGGAAATTACCCGAGATTTCTCCCTCAAAATTCACTCAATTCATTCGATTATTTCAGAAACCCAGTATATAAAATCAAGGAGCAATCCGAGCTCGTTAAATCCATACCCAAATGGACAATTATCGTGGAGTATCGCTCTTGATTTCTGATCCCAAACGTGCTCTCGTCGCACGCAAATCCATGCAGATGGGGGCGGCGAGTTCGCCAACGACTGGCGGCGGCGGAAGAGCATCGAAGGGCGGTCGGTGCTACACAGTCGGATGGACCTCCAGCGGTTTAGCTGGGCGTCAGCAGCGTCCTTTCCAGTTGAAGCACAGTCATGGGTTTCACGATGAACCCCGGAGCGATTTTGAACAGGGAATGGTAACATTTTTTTGTGTGACTAATTTATTAAATTGTTTAATTAATTATAATAATTAAGTAATTAAATTTGTAATTAAACAGTAATTGTTTTTTTAAATTATACAACATTGTTTTAGAAATGTTATTTCTTTATTATACAGCATTGGTTTTAAATGTTATATTTCTATATATATAGCATTGATAATATGTGTTTGTAAAAACAAAATAACAATATAAAAATATAATCTTTTATATACATAGACCAATATAAAAATATAATCTTTTATATACATAGACCAATATAAAAATATAATCTTTTATATACATAGAGCAATATAAAAATATAATCTTTTATATACATAGACCAATATAAAAATATAATCTTTTATATACATAGAGCATTATAAAATTATAATATTTTATATACATAGAGCAGTATAAAAATATAATCTTTTATATACATAAAGCAGTATAAAAATATAATCTTTTATATACATAGAGCAGTATAAAAATATAATCTTTTATATAGATAGAGCGGTATAAGAATATAATCTTTTATATACATAGAGCAGTATAAGAATATAATCTTTATATACATAAAGCGATATAAAAATATATTCTTTTATATACATAGAGCAGTATAAGAATATAATCTTTTATATACATATAGCGAAATAAAAACATGATTTTTATTTAAATGACCTTGATTCAAAAATATGGTTTTTATAATAGATGGCACTGTATTAAAAATGAGATTTTTTTAATACGAACAGCGTAGAAAAGACTGCGTTAGGATTCGGGGCAAATCCAGACGGTTCAGAAATTCAGAAATAAAACTGAAGGAGTGGGACCCAAATGTGAGAATTTCTCACTTTTATTTTATTCCTAGTTAAAATATATACTAAGATGCAGACGGTGCTTAGCAGCATCCGACACCCGTCGTCCACAGACCATGGATGAATTGTTTGTTTATTTGACTGTGCGATGTGGAATGGAATAAATAAAATACTCGGGTGTTGAAATAAAATATTTTATAGTTAAAAATATAATTTTTAACGTGCATATAAATAAAATAGATATTCAATAACAAATCATACGATTTGTTTATGTACACCCATTTGACTGATATTGATTGGGACGATAAATTTTACACATCGCCCAACTGCACAAATAAAATTCATTATTTATTGATTGAAACCCTACACGGGTATTGAGATGATATACGACATACACTAATCCTAATTATTAGTTGTATGTCGATCGATTGATTGACATACTGTTATAATCGTCAAATATTTGTATTTGATGCTTATGCAGTGTAGAATGCACTTTGGATGATAGTTGACTGTGTTTGATTGTTGTTGTATACATGTTGTATGAAATCCATATAATCACATTTTATGGTAATTGACTATGTTAGATTCTAGTTCAGAAAAAATATATTTTAATATAACGATCATTTTAAAATAACGAATATTTTAAAATAATATTCAGTAAAAGATCAAAATCTGATTTTGATGTCCGATTTGGGATGGATACGAATATATTTAAATATATAAAGCCGTGTTGATTAGATTAACGCCATTTTGACGTGAATGATATTCATATCGATTTTATTCATTTTTATGATGAATATTGAGAAGGAATTGATTTCGAAATCTAATGTTTTGAAAATACTATGGTTTATATATCGATGATATGGAAAACTCAATTTTGATTTGAATATGAAGTTGAAATCGATTTGAAAACGAATTTAAAATGATTTATAAAATACGTTTTAAATGAAAATCGATGAAATATATATTATATATATTATATATATAATATAATGGCCTGAATAGAATTCGCCGCCCAGCGGCAGTTTGCGATTTTCGACCATTGACTTCGAATGGAGATTACGGGAGATCCGACCATCTGATTCTCCTAAAACCAGAACCGTTGGGTTAGTATCGAAAAGAACTTTCTAACGAATATTAAAGATTTGAAATCTAATGGTTGGATTTGGAATTATGTTCAAATCAAATTCGGAAAAGGTCGTTGTAAGTGCAGTTCGATGGCCGTTTATGGAAATCGACTGTACTGGCCTTGATAAAATTATTAAAAATATCAATAATTAGTGTAAAATCATAAGAAATGGTGGGAAAGAATTAGGATGAAAAATTCCATATTTGAAAAGATAAAAATAAATTTTTATCGAAATGAACTAGTTTTGAATTAGAATAATGAATCCAATATTTTTAAAATAAATAAACTCGATTTGAAATGGTTTTAAAAATAACCAGGATTTCCAATATATGAATTGGAATGGATTTGGATCGAAATTATGCTCGGAATATTTCGATATTGGATTTCGTGATTATACGGAGATTATGGAGGAATTTGGAAGATATATATATCGTTATTCCAATACGATATTTGTTGGTTTCAGAATTTATATTGAATATAAGCCGATATATTTTCTATTCAGAGCCTTGTATTTAATATCAAATTGGATTTGGGTTTGTCGTGAATGGTGTCTTTAATAATACTGTTCCTGAACCGATTGTAGTTAAGAAAATTAGAAACTGACTGGAGGTTAGTTAAGTTGAATGGTTTCTTGGGTATTGATCTGATGTTGGTTTCGGCCTTCGGGGTTAATACTTAGGGAATTGTTCTCTTACTAATTTACGGTTAGAGACTGATTGGATTTTGGGTTAGTTGTGAACTGTGTTTTCAAAGACATTCGTTCTTTTGCTCGATTTACAATGAAATGAGATATGGAATTTATAAATCTTTTAATAAAGATTTAACGGAAATTTTCCAAAATAAAGTTTTCCAATTTAATATATTTAATTGGAATTGAATTGAAATTAGACTTTGATTTTATCGTGAATGGTGTTTTAAATAACACTGATTCTTTAACCAGATTAACAATGGAGTTAAGAAAATCAGAAACTAACTGGAGATTAGTTAAGTTGAATGGTTTCCTGGGTATTGATCTGATGTTGGTTTCGACCTTCGGGGTTAATACTTAGGGGATTTGTAATGACTTTGTTTTTTTTATCGATCGCAGACACTAATTTTTCGGGAGTACATAATTACAAATACAATTTAAAAATCAAGACTTCAGTATATTTCATACATGTCAAAGGGTTAATTGCCATTTTCTTTTACATATATGATAGCATGTAAAAGACAACAATTGTTTAAATTCATTTTTACATGTATGTGAAATAACACTTATATATAGCAAAGTTTGAAATGCCATTCTTTTTACAAAACACTTTGTTCATTATTTTTTCAAAAGAGTTTAAAACCTTATTTTTGGCAAACTCTTTACTTTAAACTTAAAACCCTCTTGGATAAAACAACTCCTTTTGTTCTCCAAACAAAAATCAAGGAAAATCTTTGTATTTATATATGCATCAAATCAAAAATAAGAATTTGTCAATTGCTCTTGCAAATCATGCTCTCATTCATGAGTCATCTACACTATAGATTTGCTAGCAGCTAGGATCTTAAGGTAAATATTGTGCACATGACAAAATCATTTTAGATTAAAGCATTTTTCAGTTTTAAAATCATTTCTTTTCCTACATAAGATTTTCTGAAAATACTCTTCCTTTTTATTTTTCAAAAACATGTTTACTTTGTCACAAAAGACATGTGCATAAAAGATTTACAAAATCATGCATATATACCAAGGATCATGCCTACACTAGATCAATGCTACACCATAGATTTTCTAAAGATTTTTCTATGCATATTTTCATCATGTGCCATTGATTTTTTTGTACCAAAAATTTCGGATTTTCTTTCACCTTGGAAGGCAAGTAAAAAGTATTAAAGGATTTCTTGTTAAATCACGTTGTCATGTGAGAAATGTGTTTTAAAAACCCAAGGAAATTTGATTATTTATGGTACAAGTGAAAGCCAACATATTTTGTTTCTCCAATGAAAGATTTAGAAGAGGACATGGATTGTACATAAGCATTTATGGTGACATTACTTAAGAAACCAATAGGAGGAGGGAATGATCATACATAGGAAATTTCAATGTGGATATTGGTTGAGAAAGCCTTGTGAATTTAAGAGAGAATGCATGGATTTGGAGAGAGAAAAGAGTTTTAAAATTTGTCAATTATTAGTCAAAACTGAAAACTGTTTTCTGTTTTCGCATCATGCATTTAATACACCAGTTTTTTTTTTATAATTTCCTACCATTATAGAAGGACCAGACCATGCACATATCCTTCACACAACACAAGCATTCAGAAATTACTTAGTAAGAAGGAAGAAAGCTAAGAGTTCAAGCACATTCAAAGTGAGTAAACTGCTTTTAATTTTCTGTTTTGAAATCCCTGCATTTTTGCTGTTGAACTATAAGTTGAACTTGGATTTTGTGGCGTTCTTGTTCAAGTAGTATGTCTTGTGTGGATTGCTTGTTGGGTATGATGGAGAAATCATTGGTTGTTAATTAAAATTTTAAGTACCAAAGGTTAGGAAGGTGTATTACCTGATACTATTACCAGACACTGTTATTTTTAGTTGAAATTCTACAAATCTTAATAGATCAGTAAATCTATGTTAGAGGATTAAGAATGAGATGCCATACTATTTTCAAACCTTTCACATAGTCATATAATTTTTCAAAAGTGAAACAAACCCTGCCAAAAACCACATTGATACTTAAAGACAAGAACAACAGCTGCTCTCTGTTCCTCAAAATCAAAATGGGTTTTCAAACCTTATAAAAACTTGTTTTGGGCTCATAAATATGATGATGGAACAAAATGATGATTTTTAGAAAGAAAATCAATATTTTTAGAAAGAAAATCAAGATTTTTAGAGGTAGGAATTGCGAGAAATATAGGGATGGCCAAAATTTCAACTTTGGTGAACTTCCGGCAAATCACTCGACTGGAAGTGATGGCGTTAGGCCAGAAGGGGTAGGAGAAGATATAGACCATGGGAAAAATATCAATTTAATTTTTAAATAAGTGGATTTCGAAAACAAAGAGGAAATAGGGTTTAAAATGTGTTTTCGGTTCGGTTTCTTTTCGTCGGAACTGCACTTCATCGGAGGAGATAGAGGAGTGCGGTCCAAGGGGGATGGTGACGTCTGGGGGCCAGGGTGACGAGGATAGAAGGTGGCGGTGGCGCATGGTCGAGGTGAGGCGTGCTGGTCATTTTATTGAATGGTGTAATTTTTTTGTAAAAAGGATGGAATGGCAAAAACACTGTAGCAGTAAGAGGGAGGTGATTGGAAGGTGGCGACGTGATCAGGGGGTTAAGGATGGCCTATGTGGATGATCAGTAGTGGTTGATGGGGCCTCACGTGGTTGTGCATGTGCTCGGCCTTGGAAGAAGGAGGAAGAAGAAGGAACAGTGGCATCGGGGTTTTTGAGTGATCTGCCGTGATTTCTGAAAGGTTGGTACTACCACCTGGTGATGAGTTGCGAACAAGGTCTGGGGTGTGATCGGGGCAAAGTTCACTTGATCCATGAAGGTGATATTACGGTACTTGGGTAAGTAATCAGGTATTATGGTACTTTGCCTGCGCATGGGGGCTAGGCTGATCGGGCAAGAGAAAACACACGAAACCAGGATATGGTACTTTGATCACCTAGTACTTTGGCCGAATAGATGTGGTACTTTGCAAAAACCTAAGGACCCGACCAGTTTTTCACATGCGCACACTGATAACTTAAATTGGTACTTGGCCAAAAGTGGTACTTTGGTATTTTAACTTTAAAACAAGGATTTTTAAATATATTTTAAATTGAAACTAGTTTTTAAATAAAATAATGGATTAAATAAAAAGAGGAAATAAATAATAAAATAAAAATAGAATTTTTATTTAATTAGCAAGTGAAGAAAGAAGCGAATCAGGATCAGTTTTTGTCAGAAGTTAAAATTTAAATACAGAAGCTGTAACTTTAGTAAAATTATAAATTTAGTTTATAATTTAATTAGAATTTATTTTCTAATGAAATATTTAAATTTTAAACAAACAAGGTAAAAGAGAAGCCCTATGTAACACATACGCTAAATTTGTCAGTTTTAAACTGTAATCTCAATTACCGGATACAAGCAACCGGTCATGTACAGTTCTGTACTTTACGAAATAAGAACTGTAAATCATATTTAATCGTGTTTAGAAAAAACATTTGCTAAATCATGTCAAAGAGACCGAAATGAATATTTCACTTTGATTTGACTATACGCCACGCGTCAGAGACTTTAAATTAAGGACGGTGATATACAAGGACTATTTCTTGATAGTACCTTCAGTTTGTCCAAACCCAGGACAACTTGTTTGTCCAAACCCAGGACAACTTGTATGGACGAATGTCTGACAAAGTAATTCTAATTGATCACGAACGTTGATCTCTTCAAACATATTTATATGGTGGTAGAGGAATTCGTTTCTCTCGCCGTATACCTATAATATATTTTTGGGGAAGTCAATTAGTGATTGGGAAGTTTTGACGATGTGGCATTCAAAGAAAATAAAGAAATGATGAGAAAAGGTAAGTCTAGCCTCAAGCCTCATACCCAAGAAATAACAAAAATCGGGCAGGCAGCATGGCTATGTGGCTCGCTCCCATCAGGGTGTAGCATCACCTATCTAGAGAAATTCCTTTTTGTTTCTTACTCTATCGATTCTTCCCATTCGGGAAATGGTTGTCGTACACAACCATTGGTGATATACACTCGATACACTCAAGAGAAATGAGTGGTCGGTCATGTGTGGGCCGGATTGCAAGAAGTTCTTGTTGAATCGAGGTGTATTTGCCTCTATAGATACATCATCGGGAGGTGGTCCCATACCTTGTCATAGTTGGAAACCCAATTTCCATAAGCGCTAAGCGGGTTTTTATTTGTGTACTATATAGGAGAACGTGAGATGCAAGCATTCTTCTAGATTCGTAATTATTTGTGAAAAACCACTAGACACTATGATAATATCTGTTTTAAATATACAAAGTATTTTGTTCTTATAAGGTAAAAACCCGTTCCATATTCACGGCGTGGTCTTATGAGATATTTTTATTCCTTTAATCTGTTTTAAACTGTTTACTCATACCAGTCCCCTGACTGACCCAGAGTTTACTTTTCTGTGTTTCCCTTAAACTCTTGGGTATTCATAACACTTGTTATGAATAGACAAGTGAATCAGGATTGGATAAAACTTGTGAAGTTGGATAAAGATTTTCTGTGTGCTGGCCTACTTATCTCACTACTGTATAATTATAAGTCTACAAGTTAGTCGTCAATGATATGTATAATTAAGGATGTACTATGAATGGCTTGTATCACTAGACCTATAATGTTCTGATGTAATATATACAGCTGTATAATATTATGAAATACTATCTTTTGTAAAAATTCCGCTATGATATTTTGATGTTTTTCTGTGATTTTATCTTTTCTTATTCTTATTAATGACACGACTTCTGATGTGTTTGAAAGTTGGGTCGTTACAGTTGGTATCAGAGCTTAGGTTATGATTACCTAGGTTTTGGGTGAGTGTGAGAGAGCGTATTTTTATATAAAATTTAAAATAAATTTAAATCAACTTGGATGATATACCTAATTTTGTTATATCTGATCAAGTCTTGATTATCGACCTGTCGTATTCAGGTAATTAAGTATGAGTACCCGTGCACGAAGAGGTCGAGCTTGTGGGACTACCACTACCAATGGGCGTAATATTGCCACTCTAGATCGAGTAGAAACTATGGAGGAAGTTACGCCAGTCCAACATGACAAAAGCTTTACAACTATCTGTAAGGAGTATACCACTCTAGGAGGGAAGGTATTCAAAGGGACTGAGTCTTTTAGTAAGGTTCAAGCATGGTTGAGGTCCTGTGAGAGAATTTTCAAAGGATTGAAATTGAATGATGAGCAGAAACATCTCGTAGCCTCGTGGCAACTTCAAGAAGGTGCTGCAATCTAGTGGGACGCTCAAACTGTAAATGTTCCTAAAGAAGATTTTACTTGGGACAAATTCAAAGAAGCATTTGAAGCGCAATTTCTTCCTGCCGCTGGCAAAACTAGGATGTATCGGGATTTCATCGATCTCAAACAAGGGAACGTGAAAATATCCGAATATGAAAACAAATTCAATGCACTTTCCTGTTTTGGGCTAGAACTGATCAACACCCCACTCAAGAAGAACGAAATGTTCATAGCAGGATTGAAGGATAGCCTGCAAGTTCAAATGATTGGACATCTCAAGATTCCATTTGTTGATCTAGTTGATATGACAGTTCGTTATGAGGCACTGGAGGGAAAGAAACCAGTTGCAAAAGTAGCACAGACAGGAGGACCTAGTGGTGAGAATCCAAATAAAAGAAAATTCAATCCAAACTAGAACAACAAGGGAGTAACAAAGATGGGGGAGAAAGCCAAGGAGCGATTAAAAGATACAAAATGCCACAATTGCCTGCAGAAGGGGCATGTTGCCAAGTTCTGCACCAAACCAACAACGAAGAAGCCACAGCAAACTCAGCAGCAACAATAACCTCAGCAACAATAGTAGAAGCAACAGCAAAGCCCTGGAAATGCAATGGTCGTGAAGACTCTGTGTTTCAACTGTCATCAGCCTGGGCACTTGGTTAAAGACTGTCCACTCATGAAAAAGGTGCAGCAACCAAAGGTATATGCTATCAAAAGTGAACCATCAACTTCCCAGGATGTGAAGGGAAAAGGAGTTCTCGAAGGTACTTTTGATTTAAATAGAATTGATGTTCATGTTTTATTTGACATCGGCGCCTCGAATAGTTTCATTTCTTCTGGAACGGTAGGAAAATTCCAATTTATCCCAAAGATTTCCCCGAATCCAATTTGCATATCTGATCCTATTGGCGGAAAAACTAAATTAAAAATGTATTGCGATAATATGGCACTCTCGTACCTTTTGCATTCCTTTCTTTTCGATTTCTACGTTTTGGATTTCAAAGGATTTAATTTTATACTTGGGATAGACTGGTTAAGTAAATTCCAAGCTAAGAATAAATGCGACAAAGAAATCGTAACTTTGATAACCAACATTGGAAGCAAAGCTAGGATACCATGTGGAAAACCCGGTATTCATATGTGTAGTTTCTTGTATGCTTTGGAGGCACTGCAAGAGAATTTGGAGACGTTAGAAGTAGTCAGAGATTTCTCTGACGTATTTGAAGAAGTTAAAAGTTTACCCCCACATCGCAAAATAAAGTTCTACGTCGATCTAATTCCAGGAGCTAGACTGATAGTTCAACCATAAAGACGAATGGCGCCAAAGGAAGTCATGGAACTCGAAAAGCAAACCCAAGTTTTACTGGCCAGAGGATAGATCAGGCAAAGTTTTTCAAGATGGGGTTCAGTAGTAGTTTTTGTGGTTAAGTCTGATGGATCACTAAGATTATGCGTTGACTATAGAGAGTTAAATAAAGTGACCATAAAAAATAAGTATCCTTTACCTCGAATTGACGATCTCTTTGATCAGTTGAATGGAGCTATGGTGTTTTCTCAAATGGATCTTGCAACAGGATTCCATCAGTTAAGAATTGCCAAAGATAGTATTCCTTTAACTACTTTCAGAGGTCTGGATTTCTTTTATGAATGGTTAATTATGCCATTCGGACTAACCAACGCACCTGCGTATTTTGTGCATTTGATGAACCATGTCTTCCAGAAGATTCTGAACAAGTTCGTCCTGGTTTTTATTGACGATATCTTAATCTTTTCGAAGACAGAAGAAGAACACCGATATCATCTTAAAGTGGTATTGGAGACTCTAAGGACGAATGTATTGAAGGCGAAGTTTTATTAATGTCATTTCTGGCAATCTAAAGTTAGATTCTTCGGGCACATTGTAAATGGAGATGGTATTTCTGTAGACCCAATCAAAATTGAAGCAGTGCAACAACGGAAGCAACCAAAAACACCAACGGAGGTCCGTAATTTCTTGGGATTAGCATGATATTACAGGAGGTTTATCCAATATTATTCTAAGATGTCTTCTCGTCTGACTAAGCTGACTAAGAAGGGTGAGAAATTTATATGGACTCCAAAGTGTGAAGAATAATTCAAGGAGTTAAAGAAGAAATTGACAGAAGCACCAGTTCTTGTTGTTCCTAACGGAAAAAGTAGATTTGAGATTTATACTGATGCTTGTGGAGTGGGGACTCGTTGCAGTACTAATGCAGAATGGACGTGTGGTTGCGTATGCTAGTAGACAATTGAAGATCCATGAGAAGAATTACGCTACACACGATCTAGAGTTATTGGCGGTTGTTTTTGCATTAAAAATGTGGAGGCACTACCTGTTAGGAGGGAAGTTCGATCTTTTCACAGATCACAAACCACTCAAATATCTGTTTTCTCGAAAAGATCTCAACTTGAGGCAATAGAGATGGTTGGAATTCCTTGCATCGTATGATCTGGATATTATCTATACGCTAGGGAAAGCAAATGTCGTAGCAGACGCTTTAAGCAGAAATGCGATCTTATCTCTTCTAGAAGCTACTCCAGCACTTCAAGGAAGAATAATGGCAAATCAACGGAGAGATGAAAATCTGGAAAAGTTGATTCAAGGAGTTATAAAAGGAGGGGAGTCAGATTTTGAAGTAGATGGCCAAGGTATTCTCAGAATTAATGGAAGACTGTGTGTTCCTGATGTTGATGGGCTAAGGCAAGAAGTTTTGACAGAATGCCATGAATTAAAGCTAAGTATCCGTACAGGAGTACACAAATGTATAGATATATGAGGTGCGTATTTTGGTGGCCTGGGATGAATAGATATATTATGGCTTATATAAATCAGTGTCTATGTTGCCAGCAAATAAAGGGCGATAAACAGAAAGTAGCAAGACTACTGAAACCTTTGGAGATTCCTAACTGGAAGTGGGAAATGATATCAATGGATTTCATCTATGGTTTACCCAAGACCAGAAAAGGATATGAAGGAGTTTGAGTGATAGTAGATCGACTGACGAAGAGTGCGCATTTTATTCCGGTGAAACCAACTCGGACTTCAGCTTCATTTGCCGAGATATTTATAAGGGAGATTGTGCGATTACATGGAGTTCCAGTAAGTATTATAAGTGATAGAGATCCCATTTTCACTAGTAAATTCTGGGAAACACTCCAAACAACTTTGGGAACTAAGATGAATTTAAGTACCGCTTATCATCTCCAAACAGACGGCCAGACAGAAAGGGTAAACAGGATATTGGAAGACGTGTTAAGAGCATGTATTCTTAAATTTGGAGGACCATGGGAGGATCACTTACATCTAGTTGAATTCTCCTACAACAACAGCTACCAAGTAAGTATAAGCAAGGCACCATATGAAGCTCTCTATGGTAGACCGTGCAGATCACCAACTTGTTGGGTAGAGTCAGAAAATAAACTTGTTCTCGGACCAGATATGATTCGAGAAGCAACTGAGAAGGTGGAGTTAGTTAAAAGACTAATGAAGGAGGCCCAAGATCGACAGAAAAGCTATGCAGACAAAAGACGAAGGGATCTGAATTTTTCTGTTGGAGACTTTGTGTTTGTGAAAATTTCACCAATCAAGGGAACAATCAGATTTGGTAAGACAGGGAAGTTAGCTCCACGATATGTGGGACCTTTCTGTGTTCTTGAGAAGGTTGGATCTCTTGCTTATAGGGTGGAATTACCAGAAAGAATGGCAGGGATTCACAATTTTTTCCATGTGTCTCACCTTCGCAAATGTGTTCACGACCCACCTTTGATTTTAGAACCATCGGTTCAGGAAGATCTTGAGATTGAACCAAACTTGACTATGGTTAGATATCCAGTCTATGTGGTGGATAAAGAAGAAAAGAAACTTCAGAATAAGGTTGTGAAACTACTCAAGATACAGTTGAGTGAGAATCCGTATGACTGTACTTGGAAACAGAGAAGCACATCAAGGAGTTCTATCCGGATTTTGTTTTAAACTAGGTGTTAGCTATCCTATGTTTGATTTGGATGTATCCTTTGTATGATGGTATTGTATGGCTTGTATGTATGTTATCTTTTGTCTAGAAATGGAATTTTGGGTTTCCATCTCTAAGGATTATGGATGTTATGACGACTAAGCATTCATAGGACTTATGAACTCTTTCAGTTTACTATCACTTATACTGAAATATGTTCTTTGTTTTCTTTTCCAGATGGCACATGTCTTTAAGAGAACCGCAAGGAAGAGACTGACCCCATTACAGAGATTAAGGTTGCATACCGGCATCAGTATTCATGAGCTTGTAAGTACTCAGGATGACGAAGGGATAAGACGATATGTAGACTCAGAGGAGTTAGGTATCTACCACGGGGAGTCTTCTATTGAGGAGGACAGTAGAGACTTTCTTCAGGAGCCCGATCATGAGGGAGATGACGACCGAGAGGAGTACTATGCAAGTGAGGGAGGAGATGATGGAGATGGTGATGATAGCAGCAATGGAGATGACGGAGACAGGGATGACGATGATGATATGGATGATGAGGAGGAGCCTGAGGAGGATCCTGAGGAGGAGCCTGAGGAGGATCCTGAGGAGGAGCCTGAGGAGGAGGCCGAGGAGGATCCAGAGGAAGAGCCTGAGGAGGACATTCCATTTTCTCAGCCACAGTACGAGCCATGGGTTGTGACCCCACCAGTACCTATGGATGGGCAGTTAGCTGTCCTACGGGAACAGGTCGCTCAGGAGATGGCAGAGTTTCTGGCAAATGGAGGGGATATGGGGATACTTATGGATCATGATATGGGGATACCTATGGATCATGATATACCTATGGATTATACCTACCCTAATATGATGCTATACCCGCCTTCTCCTGTTGAGGTCATAGATGATGTTTCTGAGGAGAGCGAGGAGGTAGTTGAGGTGATTGATATATCCAACAGTGAGGATGTGATTATCATTCCAGATGATGAGGATGTGATTATCATTCCAGATGACGAGGAGATGATCATCATTTCAGATGATGAGGATATCATTGAGATTAGTAGTCACCCTGAGTAGGATAGATGGACTGGAGTGATATTGTACATATTGTAGTACTATTAGTATGGAAGATATGTATATTATAGTAGTACTCATATTTTGCTATAGTCTATAACTCGATACTAGTCGAGTATGGTACTTGTATTTTGCTGTAGTCAGTTGGACGTATTATTATATATATACATATATTGTCGTTTGCTTATCTTCTGTTTACAAATTTCGAGGACGAAAATTTTATAAGAGGGGCAGATTGTAATGACCCGGTATTTTTTATCGATCGCAAGCACTAATTGATCGGGAGTACGTAATTACAAATACAATTTAAAAATCAAGACTTCAAAATATTTCAAACATGTCAAAGGTTTAATTACCATTTTCTTTTACATATATGATAGCATGTAAAAGACAGCAATTGTTAAAATTCATTTTTACATGTATGTGAAATAACACTTATACATAGCAAAGTTTGAAATGCCATTCTTTTCACAAAACACTTTGTTCATTTTTTCTTCAAAAGAGTTTAAAACCTTATTTTTGGCAAACTCTTTACTTTAAACTTAAAACCCTCTTGGATAAAACATGATCAAACACTCCTTTTGTTCTCCAAACAAAAGTCAAGGAAAATCTTTGTATTTATATATGCATCAAATCAAAAATAAGAATTTGTCAATTCCTCTTGCAAATCATGCTCTCATTCATGAGTCATCTACAGTATAGATTTGCTAGCAGCTAGGATCTTAAGGTAAATATTGTGCACATGACAAAATCATTTTAGATTAAAGCATTTTTCAGTTTTAAAATCATTTCTTTTCCTACATAAAATTTTCTAAAAATACTCTTCCTTTTTATTTTTCAAAAACATGTTTACTTTGTCACAAAAGACATTTGCATAAAAGATTTACAAAATCATGCATATATACAAGGATCTTGCCTACACTAGATCAATGCTACACCATAGATTTTCTAAAGATTTTTCTATGCATATTTTAATCACGTGCCATTGATTTTTTATTGTACCAAAACTTTCAGATTTTCTTTCACCTTGGAAGGCTAGTAAAAAGTATTAAAGTATTTCTTGTTAAATCGAGTTGCATGTGAGAAATGTGTTTTAAAAACCTAAGGAATTCTGAGTATTTATGGTACAAATGATAGCCAACATATTTTGTTTCTCCAATGAAAGATTTAGAAGAGGACATGGATTGTACATAAGCATTTATGGTGACATTACTTAAGAAACCAATAGGAGGAGGGAATGATCATGCACAGGAAACTTCAGTGTGAATATTGGCTGAGAAAACCAAGTGAATTTAAGAGAGAATGCATGGATTCTGAGAGAGAAAAGTGTTTTTAAATTTTTCAATCATTTGTCAAAACTGAAAACTGTTTTCTGTTTTCACATCATGCATTTAATACACCAGTTTTTTTTTATAATTTCCTACCACTATAAAAGGACCTGACCATGCACATATCCTTCACACAACACAAGCATTCAGAAATTACTTAGTAAGAAGGAAGAAAGCTAAGAGTTTAAGCACATTCAAAGTGAGTAAACTGCTTTTAATTTTCTGTTTTGAAATCCCTGCATTTTTGCTGTTGAACATGGATTTTGTGGCGTTCTTGTTCAAGTAGTATGTCTTGTATGGATTGCTTGTTGGGTATGATGGAGAAATCATTGGTAGTTAATTAAAATTTTAAGTACCAAAGGTTAGGAAGGTGTATTACGTGATACTGTTACCAGACACTGTTATTTTTAGTTGAAATTCTACAAATCTTAATAGATCGGTAAATCTATGTTAGAGGATTAAGAATGAGATGCCATACTATTTTTAAACCTTTCACATAGTCATATAATTGTTCAAAAATGAAACAAACCCTACCAAAAACCACACTGATACTTAAAGACAAGAACAACAGCTGCTCTCTATTCCTCAAAATAAAAATGGGTTTTCAAACCTTATAAAAACTTATTTTGAGCTCATAAATATGATGATGGAACAAAATGATGATTTTTAGAAAGAAAATCAAGATTTTTAGAAAGAAAACCAAGATTTTTAGAGGTAGTAATTGCGAGAAATAAAGGGATGGCCAAAATTTCAACTTTGGTGAACTTCCGGTGAATCACTCGACTGGAAGTGATGGAGTTCGGCCAGAAGGGGTAGGAGAAGATATAGACCATGGGAAAAATATCAATTTAATTTTTAAATAAGTGGATTTCGAAAACAAAGAGGAAATAGGGTTTAAAATGGGTTTTGGGTTCGGTTTCTTTTCGTGGAACTACACTTCATCGGAGGAGATAAGGGAGTACGGTCCAAGGGGGATGGGGACGTCTGGGGGGCAGGGTGACGAGGACAGAAGGTGGCGGTGGCGCATGGTCAAGGTGAGGCGTGCTGGTCATTTTCTTGAATGGGGTAATTTTTTTGTAAAAAGGATGGCATGGCAAAAACACTGTAGCAGTAAGGGGGAGGTGATCGGAAGGTGGCAACATTATCAGGGGTGAAGGATGACCTGTGTGGATGATCAGTAGTGGTTGATGGGGTCTCACGTGGTTGTGCATGTGCACGACCATGGAAGAAGGAGGAAGAAGAAGGAGCATTGGCATCGGGGTTTTTGAGTGATCCGCCGTGATTTCTGAAAGGTTGGTACTACCACCTGGTAATGAGTTGCGCATAAGGTCTGGGGTGTGATCGGGGCAAAGATCTCATGATCCATGAAGGTCGTGTTATGGTACTTGGGTAAGTGATCGAGTATTATGGTACTTTGCCTGCGCATGGGGGCTAGGCTGATCAGGAAAGGGAAATGAATTGAAACCAGTTAAGTGGAAAATGAATTGAGATAGGAAGTATCGAATTAGATTGGATTAGAGAATAATCTGGAATGGTATTGAGATGATGAGTTAAGAACTTGGGATTAAGGATAGAACATGAGTTCCCAATGAAATTTGGTTGGGATATAAGCGAATAGCTGTGTGGAGCAGATATTGATTGGAAATTGGTTGAGATGACATTGGTGTATGTTGAATTGATAACAGGTGAAAGTGATAGAGTTGATATGCCCGACAAAAAGGTACAAGGTTATATTTGGTATAAGCATGAGATTTATGAGCCGATTTGGTAAGTCGGTTGGCTGTTTGATTTTCTTTTGGGTTGGAGAAGGGCCAGAGAGGCGAGTTGTAGTTGTACCGATTGACCTATACAAAGGAAGTGCTAGCGAAATTTTTTAAAAATTTCGATTATTAGAAAACTTTCAAGATTTTTGAAATTTTTTGGTTAATAGAAATGAATTAATATTTAATTGAAATTAATTAGTATAGTGAAATTGAAATTAAAGAAATAAACAAATATTTTTAACCACTCAATAGGGTTAGTTTTCTACCTTAGCAATTTCGAGGACGAAATTATTTTAAGGGGGAAGAATGTAATGTCCTGTATTTTTATGGTATAATAATTAATTTATTCAATTATTTAATTAGTGATTTATAGAATTAAATGGCTATTTAATTAAATAATATTTATATTTAATTAATATAAATAATAGGAATATATATTTAATTCTCAAATAATCAAAATTAGCTGAAATGACAATATAATGTGAACTGAACAATTTAAAATATTTAATTCAGCTTAGAGTTTGAATTAGAATGATGAATATATTTAAATAACGACAGTTTGAACGTATAATTATATTTTAATAATAATCGAGTGGCGCGACAGTTCGCTATTTGGGGATTCGAACTTCAACTGAATATAAAGGGTCCGTTTTAAATTGGATTTTTGTGTAACAAGAAACGTTCAGAGCTGATGAAGTATATTTTTCTAATGAGAGAAAATTCGGGATTTCATTGTGTAGATTTTGATTTATGTCCAAATCAAATTTTAGAAAAGCTGCTATGGAGTTCCTTTGAAATTTAAAAATATATATTTATATTATAAAAGAATTTTATATATAAATCGAATATCGATATAACTGGTAATTTTGAAATATCGAGTTATAAATCCAATTGGAGCGGTATGGTATTCTAGTGTGTATATACACAACAATATTTATTTTAAATATTTAATTTAATTATTTTTAAATATATTTATATATTTAAAAGGGTTTATTTAGAGCTTTAAAAATAGCCAGTTTTGCAAACGACCTCCGTTTTTGACTAAACTAATTTCGTTGGATCCGCAATATTAAATTATTACTAGATTTCAATTTTCGTGATTTTTGGAATCAATGTGTGGCCATACGGATTTTTAATGTGAAAAACAGTCGATATTTTAACGGTTAAAAAAATACGTTGTGTGAGCAAACAGAGTCGGAATTCAACGAAACCAGTTTCGTTGGGTCTGTAATGTCAAACTGATGGTGCATGTCAATTTCCGTAATTTTTGGATATTGTATGTGATCATAGGGATTTTTAGTTGCCAATTACGAACAACGATTGATTAAAATGGAATAAAATAATCAACATAAAAATATCTATATCTTCTATAAATACAGCGCATTCCATCTAACCCTGAATTCTATTTCATTCGGTGGTCAACAACGTTTCACACCTCCACTAAAAGATTTCACCGTATGAAGTCAAATTTTGGGAATTTCACAAAAATAAAATCGAAACCATAATGAAATCAAGTGGTTTTTAATTCGTTGAAAGCACCCAAGAGAACGCTTCCATCTGTGTGTATTTCATTCAGTTTGATTAAGTATTGGGTGGAGCTCAAAATAGATGCGGTAGTTTAGGGTGGAATCGGTCGTTCACGGAGGAGGTTTTAGGGCAAGCTACCTGAAGGTCAGATGCGGCGGTGGAAGGGCTTCCTTCTGGCGAGGTTGCGATTAGCTAGTATGGCCGGAGGCGATCGTTTTCTGGCGAAGTTGGTTTTCTATTCGAGCTGGATTTCTGGCTCGATCGTGGTGTACTGGGGGTTCATTGCTATCGGCGGTGGGTCCTAGTGGAGAGGCAGTCGATCTGGTCAGACTGCAGTGGTCATCGGTGAACTATTAGGGGGTGGCGATGGCATGATGTTGAAGGCGGTTTAGGCCGATGTTTGGAGAAGGAAGAAATATGGTATGTGGCTTAAAAGGGTAAGGGTTAATGAAATGGTGAAATAAAAGGATGCGAGAATGATGGAGTTATGGGTACAGGAGTTTGGGTTAGAAGGTTTATTGAAATGGGTTTGGAGCAGTAAAACACGATTTAGAAAAGCTTAAGGTTTGTAATTATTAAATCCTTTTGGTTTGTTTTTTGCATGAAAAAAAAACGTTAAGGAGGGGGAATGGTCAAAATAGATTAACTATGGTTTTTGTGGGAATGTTCACAGGGTTAAAGAGGGTGGATTAGAGTTGAAATACACGGTTGCTTGTGTGATATTTTGGGGAAGGGCAGTGCAAAACCATTCATGTTGGTGAAGAGTTAAGTCTACAATGGGTTTATTTTCATGTCCAGAAAGAAGATGAAGACTATAGTAATGGGATGGGTGTTGATAATGAGCCGAAGATTTAAGCGTTGGTGAGGTTATTACTTTAAAATGGAAATGATTTAAACTAATGAAATGTTTGATTCAATCTAGTAAAATATATATATATATATATAACTTTGTCATACGATATCAGAATTGCACAAAATCAGATCCGATAGGATCATATGAACATACACTACACCATGGAACTGGTCTGCAGTGAATTGGAGCTGGGTACAATTTATAGTGAAATAAATTATCTGATCCGAATCAACTATCGATTATTGTTATATAATGATAATAGACCAGTGTGAGTAAAACTCACCAACTCTATCAGTTCACATTTTTATAACGTATATTTAGAACTGATAAATGATGATTGATTGTTGTGTATTGACTGTTTGGTTGAACTGCAAAGTAATTGTTTGAAATTATAGATCTAGTTATATATATATATATAAATTGATTCTATTTAGCAGAATATTTCATAGTGAAATGAAATTGATGTTAACTGTATTGTTTAACATCCGTGAATGCAGGGAAACAGGTCGGAGGAATCCAACTGGAGTCCTCAACATTTATTTTTCTGTTTTTCATATATGGTAATATATGATGTGATCTAAAATCTGTGTTGATTATGTGTGTTTGAATGATATCAATCATTGTTATTTGGTATTTTAAATACCGTAAGAAATACTGGGATGTAGAAAGAGGACTTTCAAAGTGTATTTTGAAAATAAATAATTTATATAAAACCAATGGATTTTATATATAAAAGGAAAAGGATTTTCTATAAAAGGAAATAATTATAAAATCAAAGGAGATTATAGGAAAAGGGAAATATTTATTTGTTAAATAAACAGAATTGAAAAGGAAATATTTTTTGAACAAATGGAAGAGAAAAGGAAATATTTGCGAAACATTTACAAATAGAATTTGAAAAAAGAATATTTATTTGTTAAATAAATAGAAAGATAAAAGAATATTTATTTGTTAAATAAATAGAATTGAAAGGGAAATATTTATTTAGAAAATAAATAGAGTTATAAAAGGAATTTATTGGAAAATGAAAAGAATGTCATATAAGGAAATATTTGGCAAATGAATAGACTTTTACATTAGGAAAGTTTAGACCCGTGCTTCGCACATGGGTATAACATGATATGAATTTAAAGCAAGGATTTTAAATAGAATCTGTTTTAACTAATAGATTGAGAAGATTAATTTATAAATGATATTTTATAAATAAAATAAAATATTTATCATTGGATAAATGGAATATATAAGTCAGGACTTATATAGGGAAGTAGGAATCGATTTCAACATCGATATTTGAAACTGAATATGGATGTATAGTTAATCAAAAGGTGTTAATCAAAAGGTGTTAATCAAAATGATTTAGAAGAGTTAATCGAATTATAGTTAATCAATTAGAATTGGAGTTAATTGAATTTAGTTATTTGAATGGAGTTAATCGAATTTAGTTATTCGAGAGGAGTTAATCGAATATTTTTTATTCGAAAAGAGGTTATCGAATATTAGTTATTCGAATGGAGTTAATCGAATTTAGTTATTCGAGAGGAGTTAATCGAATATTGTTTATTCAAAAAGAGATTATCGAATATAGTTATTCGAGAGGAGTTAATCGAATTTAGTTATTCGAGAGGAGTTAATCGAATTTATTAACTCGATAGGAGTTAATCAAATTTAGTTATTCGAGAGGAGTTAATTGAATATTAGTTATTCGAAGGAGAGTTAATCAAATAGAGATTACTCAAAAGTGAGTTATACGTCGAATTCGATTATATCGAATTCGGGAAAGTACTAATTACTTTTCGGTTGTTAAATCAAGATTTATTTATTTATAAATAAATTAGAGTAGGTTAATTATTCAAAGTAAGAAATAAAAAGTTAGATGTTAAGTTAGATATTTCAGAAGTAGGGTTTACAACGTTAGCATTATAATAAATGTTTTTCATAAAAGAAGTGGATTCATAATGTGAATCCGAGAATTTGCGTAAGCAAATGATTGTAGAAATTGGAGCGATGAGCTTTATCTATTGTAAGGTTAAGAACGTTGTTCAGTTAAGGTCTGAGAGGTAATTATACCCCAACTTGATTGACTTCCTTACTTAACTAAGAAATAGTTCAGGTTCGATGGCGAGAGTTAGTTAGAAATGCAGTTAAGTAATAAGCGATTAATGGATTGAGCGGTCGTAACGATGTTTTATACAACATTAGTTGAAATCTATGTAAATGAGTTTTGGAAACGTTTTCCAAATATAGAATCAGAAGATATTTTCTAAACATAGAAAATGGAATGTTTTATTTATAAGGAATTAAGAAATGGAGTTAAGCTAAATTAGAAACTGATTGGAGATTAGTTAAGTTGAATGGTTTTCTAAGTGTCTATCTTATGTTGGTTTCGATCTTCGGGATTGATACTTAGGGAATTGTTCTCATACTAGTTTACAGTCATAGACTGATAGTTGTGGAAGAATAGTGATACGTAAATAAGCTATGGAGATGTTTTCTAGTGTTAATAATCATATATTTTCTAAACATAGAAAATAAGGAAATATAAATATATATATATATATATATATGTTTGATGATTTGATCAATAA
This sequence comes from Allium sativum, assembly GCA_030737875.1. NCBI lineage: Eukaryota > Viridiplantae > Streptophyta > Magnoliopsida > Asparagales > Amaryllidaceae > Allium > Allium sativum. The sequence goes on along the minus strand of CM060920.1, from coordinate 746,956,722 downwards.
TTCCATTTGGAAATAAGATCGTTGTGTGTACATGGACATTTTTCACTTGATAGTTAAATCACCGACTATCAATTTTTTTGACCATTTTAACGTTGTTAATATGTAGAGACCGGTTGGATTATTATCCGAAGAACCATTCCGTATTGGCATAAGCGTTGCGAACCAAATATGCTGAATATATTGAAGACGGAGTAAAGTGCAAGGGCTATTGTATAAATCTTAGGTAGATATTGCCTAAGATGGATGTACTGAATAGTGCCTTCGGTTTGTCCAGTCCCAGGACAACTTGTATGGACAGAGTATTCCTAACAGATCATATATGTTGATCTCTTCAAACGTATTACATTTGTTGGCGGAGGAATTCATTTCTCTTAGCTTCATACACGTGATACCATTAGGGAAATCGATAATGATTTGGAAGGTATGACGATGTGGTATTCCAAGTAAATGAAGATATGATATGTGAAAAGATAAGCGTAGCTTCTAGCCTCACACCCGGAAATGACAAAAACCGGGCGGGCAGCATAGCTATGAAGGTCGCACCTATTAGGGTGTATAATCACCTATCTAGAGAATATTCATTTACTTCTTAAATCTATCAATGCTGCCCTTATCGGGAAAATGGTTGTTGATCCCAACCGTTGGTGATATACATTCGATACACTCAAGAGAAATGAGTGGTCGGTCATGTGTGGCTGAGTTGCAAGATGTTCTTGTTGAACTCGGTGTATTCTCCTCTAGAGATACACTATAAGAAGGTGGTTCCATACCTTGTCATAGTTGGAAATCCATTATCCAATAAGTGCTTGCGGTTTTGATTGTATACTATATATGTGGAACGTGAGATGAAAGCGTTTCTGCTAGATGATTATTATATCGTGGTTGATAGACACTATCATAATATCAAATGAATTTCGATATAAAGATTATTTTGGATTCCCATAAGGGAAAAACCCGTTCCGTTATACGGTGTGGTCTTATGAGATATCGTTTAATCACTCAAACTGTTTTAAATTGTTTTACTTACACCAGTCCCATGACTATCCCAGAGTTTGTTTTGTTTTGTTTTCCCTAAACTCTTGGGTGCCCAATTTTGTACGGGCATTCAAGTAGTCAGGATTTTAAAGATACACTTGGAAAGCTGGAGCAAGAGGATTTAGCAGCATTTTTATAGCTATTGTTTATTCAGCTGTGTTGTAAGTGCTGTACTTTGATAATGATATGTATATTCAACTACAATCTTTTATTTCAAAGTTATGTTATATTTTATTCGTTCCGCTGTGAGATTCGTGTTACTCTGATGTTGTGTGTTCTTCTTCTTCTTCTATTATAAGTTTCTATCTTAATCATTCTCACCCTCTGTTTTCTTTCTATTAGTTTTTTGGTTTCCAGTGCGATTGGGGTTGGACTCGTGTTGTTTGGTCAGCTCACCCGGAATTTCGGGACACTACAGCCACGCCGCTAACGTAGAACATGTTTATTCCATGCGAATTCCCATGCACAGAAATTCGCAATTACGTTGGAAAATGAAGCTATCATAGGCTCGACCCACATCACATAATGCAAACACACACCAGATGGGCGAGTTTTGTCTTATGATAACCAAAAATGCTTTAATAAGTAAAATGCTCTTTTAATATTATCATTATTACATAGTGTCGAAAAATCGTTTCGTAAACAAATATAGAATCATAGCCCCCATAACCCCAATTAGTTATATTGACATGTAGGTATACAATCAGAATCACATGGGCTTGTATTGGAGATTGGGCTTCCAACATGATGGTTCCTGACACGAAAGATCATTGGAGGAAACAAAGCTAAGTATTTCCGGTTAACATCCAGACAACGAACACCGAATACATAGCGCAAAAGTATATATCCAGGATAACATCCAGACATCGGACACCGTATATACTTTATTCTCTCAGATTTCAAGGTAGATCTACTGCCACAGCATCTAATTTCACTATAGATTATGTATACAACCTAACCGCCAGTTTACCATCAATCCGAGGCGTGAGTTTCATCGAGGGCACGATATGCACAAAGCTATGCTTCAGTAGCAATGCTTTGATAATCACTAGCTCATTTAATACCTCGAGTATGCCACATTGACAATTCACGACATATCAATGATTTCTATCAATTAATACCCTGTAAGTTCATATGACTTAGAGATGAGGAAAATATATTCCACAAATCTGATATATATTAACGGAGATCAGTGCTATGCAGTCAATTTCAATGTCAGACATACAATCCATACAAGTCCGTTCTGGGTCTGAACGGAACAACAACCCGAGAATATTCAAATATATTTAGATCTCAGGCCACTTATAACCTCGTATTGGGTGATCGGCCCAAACAGGACATCAGCAGTCAACCCGAATAATTCAATGGTTTTCGGTCTTCATTTATCGATTTCCAAGTCCTCGGTTTCTTTATAGCATCGTATTATTACTTGGAATGGTTTTCAAAATATTCGATCCTGGTCTTTCCATGTAATACACATATTTTTAAACAATAGCTATGGATCATACAAGTTTTCGATTCGAATCTCCTTCAAACTCGTTGTCAATTTATATGCAACAAAGTTGGATTTATTCAAATTTCACAAATCTCATTATCGTATTAACCTTTTCATGAAATTAAATACCCATTTTCAAATCTTATGTTTCAGAACGAAACTCCTTTATTCATTGTAATCATTCCATAAGTTTTCAAAATTTCAAAAATCAAAATTTGGTTTAAATTCCATTCACGACAATTCAAATAATTCATACTCCAAAATCGAATATACTTTTCATCTCAAATATCACAATCATTCCAACTTGTTTATATTCAACATAAAATATATTTCCTATTGAGATATCATAATCATTTAAAAATAGATTTTATATTCCAAATGGAATATTCTTCTAATCACAATACCATAGTCTTCTCAAAATCAGTTTATATTCAAAAGAGAACATATTTTATTTCAAATCTCAACTTGATTCAATGGTTTAAATAGAGAACAATTCCAATTTGGGAAGAATTTACAAATATTTAAAATAACCTGAAAATAGATAATTTCAAATAAAACCCTTTTTATTAATATATATATATATTAAAATAATTAGAGTAAAAATAATAATTTAAATCACTATATATCTACGTGTATTAAATATTTACTAAAATAATCTTTAAATAATAAATAATCTTAAATAATAAATAATATAATTTATTTCAAACTATATGTATATATATAGTTAATTCTTTAAAACCCAAAATTGTTTTCCTCTTCCAAATTTCATATTTCAGCTTCGATAAAGTTTGTTTCATTTCCATATCTCGATTTCAAAACATTATCCAAATCCGACCTCTCAAATCTAAATTCATATTCAATCCATGTCTCGAACCATTTCAAGTATCATCGCATACTTCGGATAATATTTTATATTTACATTTGTGTTTCGGAATCACTTTACTTCAAATCATCATTTGAAATTTAGATATTCACTTTAAATTTTAATCAAATTATTAAAATAACATTTTCCAATGCCTATTCAATTTCTCACGATTATAAAAAAAAAACCGTTGTACAAACTCAATATTTACATATTTCAACATTATCCGATCGGCACACCAAAAGTAATCCGATTTCAAACTCGTTTTACGAACATTAGTAGATCATTCATTTTTTTTATGTTTTCAAATAATTTGAAATTAAATTCAAATTTAAATTTTTACATAATAAACTCCGTTTAAAATAAATTATCGAAATACTTCGAAATTGCTTCATTCTTTACGAAAGTTATTATTTAATTATATATTTTTCATTAACTTAGAACACTTTAATTTTCGAATATTAACTTCAAATTGAATCGAATAATATTTCCTTAAACTCGTTTGAATATAGTTATGAAATCAATTGTTTCCATAAAATCCATTATAGGCGTACGAAATTAAAAATCCCATTTCCTTATAAATTTAAAACTCGGTTTCTCTCAATATGTTGTCTTCGCGAACAATATCTTATTAATATTATTTTAAATTTCCTAGAAAATTTAAATAAATTTCAAAATTTTAAATTCAAATTATTAATTTCAATGAAAATCATTATTTGCATGGCAAGGAGCTTCAAATCGATTATCCATACAATTGCATAACTATAGTGTGTGCGATGCAAACATAAACAAACAAATGAACATAAACCATAAATCTTACACACACAATTAAAACAACCAATCTTTGTTGTATGCAAGCGTTACGTTCAATAACGCTCGGTGTTCAATGTGTTTCAACTGCATATCGTCCATTCAACCATTTCATACAAAAATAACATACACAAGCCATTATTAACACTAACTAATCAACAAATTATAATTAACTAGTGAAAAAAATTTAAATTAAATTAAGTGTTCTCACCCAAAGCTCTCCAAATTATTCGACGTCACTGCCCCGTGTTAGCTACTAATAAAGCCTAACAACGATCCCCAACAACTTCACAGGTGGCGCGCACCCTTTTTTGCTGCAACTATTGTATAAAAAGATATTTCAACACCTTCGATTTGTACCGGTTTAAAAAGAGGTCATCACATGCAAGAAAAAGGGTAGACCGACCCCTTTTTTCTTGAAAACCGCGCTTGCATGCAACTGAGGAAGAGGCGGTTACGGGTCAACAGGTTGGTGATAGGTTAGGAAAATGGTGATAAGGCCAAAACAAGGGGAGTTGTTGTAAGCTTAGAAGAGAGAGAAGCTAAAGTGGAGTGAAGGAGAAGTTGCAATAGTTTTCTGAATGGGAAGAAAACTTGGCGCGATGGAAAGAGGTTGAAATGGTCAATAAAGGGTTGATAGGTTCCAATACTAGAAGGCAGCGGGTTCTCTGCTCCAGGAGGTGGTGGACTGACATGTAGGCGGTGGTCAGGGATGTGCTGGAAGTGGCATGAGTTGACGGTGATGGCAATTTTTTTTTGGCAATGAAGGGCGGACTATATGTTTTTCTTTTCAAGGAGGCCAATAGCATTTTTTTTTCATCTGGGTTCGTTTGTGGCGGTGGACTGGGCTAATCAAAGAATTGGGTGGCACATGAGGAGGCCTAACCGACAATTTGGGAAGGGAGAGAAAAGAATGGTGGAAGTGGTTTTGCTTTGGGAAGGGTGGTAAAAAATGGTGTAAGTGTTGCCGCTGCGATGGGGTGGACAGGAAGTAGGCGATGAAGGGGAGTACGAGAAAGTTGAGTGGGGAAGAGAAAGTTGAATAGCACAAATGCGGTGGGGATGAATAGCTTAGACTAAACGGTGATGAGAAGAGGCAACGTGGAGGAAATGTTAGAGACGGAAGAATACGTGTTCTTTCTTCTCGAATAAAATACAAGTGTCCCAAAATTTCAAAGGACACAGCGTGAAATGCTTGTTTTCAAATTTCAAGTTCCTTTTCCTTTCCGGAATAAAATGTTAATTTCTTAAATGTTATCACTCAACTAATGGAATACTATGTTATATGGAACCATATACATATAGCCGATATTTAATTATTTGTTTAATTATTTACCCAATGGTAGCGAAGTAAGGTTAAAATCGCATACAAGAGTATGTCACGATCCTAGAATAGAAATAAAGTAGACCGGTTATATAATTCCATAAAGTGTCATAAGGACCACGGTTACCCTAAAATACGTTAGAAAAATATATGTTTATTTACCAAATTAAAATTTACAGTAAAATTTTGTAAAATATGTTAAAACTTTGCGTACATAAACTGACTGATTATTTTAACCCAATATTTAATTATAATTTATATTCATACGCTGATCATTTTAGCAACTATATTACAACCGTTTGACAATCTGTCCAAATACAAACTATTTTTCCAATACGGATCTTGTTTCAAATAATTTTTTCAGTTAAAAATTATTTCCAATTCTTATTTATTTATCTAAAAAATATCTTTGCTTTAAAATTTAATTCAAATTCATTTCTTCCTTCCAAAATTTTATTTAAAAATTATATTAGAACTAATGTTTACACCCTACAAAACCTTACTTGTAAATATAATTTATCAAAATCACATTAACCAAAATAAAGTTTAAATACTTAAACAGTTTAAATACTTAAGCATACGTATAAAATCATATCAAAAATTAAATATCATTTCTAATTAGTATTTAAACTTACACAAAATTCTCTTAAATAAATAAATTTATATCTTTGATCATATGTTACCAGAATAATATTACTTTATAATACTTCATGTTTAATAGAATCTTTAAAAATACATCATTCTTACAAAATCTATATTTATAAAACAAAACAAGAAATTTATTCAAGAAATTTTTAAATAAAGATTGTTATTTAAATCTTAGTAAAATCAAATTCATATTCAGAAAATCCAAACTAATTGCAGAATAAATGTTAAAAAAATTTGGATCGTTACAAAAATAATAATAAAGAGAATAAGTTTGTTAACCGCGCGAAAAAATAAATAAAAATATATACATTATCTATCCAAATCTGCTTAAAACGGTAAAGTATTACATGTTTGAATGGTTGAACGATATTCAATTATGGAATTATATACGAAAATGTAATCCATATTGAATTAATATATTTGTAGTGACCATTGTAGCAATTAATGTAATTAATTGCTACAAATACAACTGCAAAATCTATATATAGGGCCATAGATTAATAAATAACAATTGTAATTAATGTTGATTAAGAAAAGTGAATATAATAAGATAACGGTTACAATTCCAAAATTAATTAGGATTAATGTTATAAACCCCAAATAGTGAGTTTGAATTATAACTGCATTTAGGGCCCTCTAGTTTATATTAACGTTGTATATGTTATCGAGGAATAATAATTGACTAATAGGTCCACCTAAGGTCTTAAACGATCAAGGAGAATCCACCCTATCTATCATTGATAGTGAGGCATTAGATAATAATGGATAGCGAATGAGGATATATATATATATATATATATATATGTGTGTGTGTGTGTGTGTGTGTGTGTGTGTGTGTAGATACTCCGTAGTTAGGGGTCCACTCTTGATCAAATAACCAGCCATGTTTATGTATAAATGCTTCATAAATATATGTGTAAACGTTCAATCTCGGTACCATATTTTGGGAAGTTTACCTTAGAAAGGGTAGTTAGAGTCATGTGTGATTATATATATAAGGTTAGGTTAGAATCTCTAACCTTGTTGGGCATACATCTTGGGTTGAACGAACGTGATATATCTTGTATTATAATCTGTGTTGTACATTTCCTGTTCACCAGAATCCTTTTGTTCTGACCCCCTCCTTATTACAATCACCCAGGTTTTCTAGAGAAGGTCTGGTTCTCACAGGTGTTTAAGTTTGGGTTTCGGTTTTCATTCTCTCTCATGCTCGGTATTGGCAAAGTGACTTGCTTTAAAAAAGGTAGTTACTTGAGTTAATAATAGTTTATCCTATTTTGTTTCTACTGTAAGTTATCTTATCATACTTTGATTATACTCATGCTTATTTATTTCCAACTACCAGATTTACAAGCTCCATGCATGGATGTGTTTGAGTTTCGATTTTTGTCAAAATTTGAGCGTAGAAAAGTCTGGGGTGTTACAACTCCTAAGTGCATCAGGTGCAAGTCAATTTTTACTTATTGTAATGTCGTGATGAGGTCGTGGTATGTTTTTCTAAGCATTGTTTCATCCCAATGTGGTTGTGCTGCCCCCATACCATAGGTTGTCATGAGCTGCAAAAGCTAGATGTGATCAGTTTGCCGAGTTTCTTTGATTTTAATTGATGAACTAGAAGCTTCAACTTTGTCGGCGAAGCCTCTTTGGTTTTGCCATCATTTTTGAAGCTTCTAAGCTTGCTAATGTGTTAGGAAACCTGACTTTAATAGCTCACCAAGTGCGTTATTTTGGGGAAGTCTTTAGTGAAATGACTCGAACTTCCCCGTGAAGGAAAGCCCGGATTGAGTTGAGAACACGACAAATCAGAATACAAACGACGGAACATTTCATTGCTTATTACAACAATTTACGTCAGAGTACAAGAATATACAGAGTATGAACAAATAATATACATTTGATAAATATCAGAGATTTACAAATTACAATGCAGCGGAAAATAATACAAAACAAAACTAAAGAGATACACGGATACAAAGCTCTCCGCATATCATTCCAGCTGTAAATCGGGATCCTATGAATATAAATCTGCAAAACCAAAACTACTAGCTGCCCGTGTGGAAAATAAGGGCACCCATAGTTTAGGTTAAAACAATTAACTCCAGGTCAGTCATGTGAATGGTGTGAGAATTATAGTTATTTAAAGCTTTACTTTAAAATCAGATATATCAAGGGACCACACCGTATAACATGGAATGGGTTTCCTTCCAAGAATACCAGTGTATGTAATAAAACGGCACAATGCTTTTTAGAAAAATGAAGCTATTGTAAGACTCCGGTCCCATCACACAATGCAAGCAAGCCGGAGGATAGAATTTTAGCTTATCTTAGCCAAACATGCTCGGTACGTTTAAAACAAATCATTTTGATGCTATTATAGTGTAAAGTGTATGAAAACAACTTCAAATATAAATGTATCAATCATAGATGGCATAGTGACTCATCCCACTATGTCACCATACTAGGCTCTACAAATAAAACCGAAATGTCACGTATTGGAAGTTGGATTTCCGTCTATAAACCAAGGCAAGGGATCGTCCTTACCGCTTCGAGACTCTCTAGCCCGAGCCTCAGGAACAACTGCACCTTGGATCGTCGGGGCAGGTCCATACGGAGTGGATTAAAATGCCTGAACAATGCGTTTCCTCGCCCTATAGGGCGTAAACCAGTCATATATCGATCAAACCATCCATCGGCACCGCGGTGACCGATATAACCGTGGAGCCTCGCTTTCCATCATCCACATAAGTAAAACGTCTGGGCTTGCAAAACCCTGGCACCACTCCTAACTAGACAGAAAAGCATGTCCCCCTGATGTCCTTTCCCATTTCTGGTTCACACCGGGGCGTGAGGCTCGCGAATTAACGCTGTACACAAAGCTAGGCTATATTAAAGTCGTGCTTTGATCATCAACCACAGTACTCTGCTTTTCAACAGAAGCCTTGATCATTTGCATCTCAGCATGCCACATAGGAAATTCACGCTATGCAACCGATGTCTATCAATAACACAGAATGGAATCCAATGTCAGACACACATCCATTTACAAGTTAGTTCTGGGTCTGAACGAAACCGGAGACACCTTATTCTTTGTCCCATATGTCCAATATAGGAGAGAGGTCCTCACATATCCGGTCGATCTCCAAGTACGTCTGGACGATCACCACTTATTACCTTGTCTTGGGTGTACAGCCCAATCAAGACATCGGTAATCATCCAAACGATGTGAAGACCTCCGATCTTCATCCACCTTCTCTATCGTCGACTCATCGCCGATTTAGTTGTTCAGAATGGGATAAACTGGTCTTTCCGAATAACTCGCGTATATAATAAACAAGTGCTATAAAAACACAACTTTCACCTAATTCCAATTCTGAATATTCTTTTATTTAAATATTCAAATCCTTTGGGAAATCTTCCCATTAATTTTATCAAAGATAAATTCTTCAAATTTATTATTTAATCTTCCTTTGGATTTTAATTCAAACCAAATTAAGGTTTATCCAAACTAGTCGGGATTAGCGAACTTTACCGAAGTAATCCTTTATTTAATTTCCCAATCGCAACCTATTTATCCTATGGAATAAAACTGGTAATACTCCATATCTAACACCACGGTATTATCGGTTACCATTTCACGTTCAAAACTAATTAAAGATTTAACTATTGCTAGGAGCTAAACTGGTGATACTCCATTCTCGATCATTTCCCAAATTTGATTATTTAAATTATCAATTCCCATTTCAATCTAATTAAAGATTTATTAAAACTCCACTTAGTTTTAATCTTCCCAAAATCAATATTAATGATTATTTAACTTTGGAAACACAAACCTGTCTTTAACTGGGTTAAAGAACCAATGTCATTTAAAACATGGTTGACGATAAATCCAAAATCACATTCCACTTTATTCCAATTACTAAATATAACTGGAAATTCTAATAATCTTAAATGAAAGATTTATTCTTTTCACATGGGGTTTAAGAATAGTGTTACTGAAGACACCATTCCATCAGTCTCTAACCGTAAATTAGTAAGAGAACAATTCCCTAAGTATTAATCCAGAAGGCCGAAACCAACATTAGATCAATACCCCATTCAACTTAGCTAATCTCCAGTTAGTTTCTAATTTTCTTAACTCCATGGGGTTTAAGAACAACATTTTTAAAGATACCACTCACGACAAACCCAAAATTCAATTCAATTCGATTCCAATTAAATATTAATTAATTAGTAAACTTCATTACATCTTAATAAAAAAAAAATCTTTTCTCAACTGGGTTTAAGAACAGTGTTAGTAAAGACACCGTCCATGACAAACCCAAAATCCCATTTGGTATTAAATAGAAGGCTCTAAATAGAAAATATATCGATTTATATTCAATATCAAATTCTGAAATCAACAAATATCGTATTAGAATAACAATATATATATCTTCCAAATTCCTCCACAATGTCCGTGTAATCGTGGAATCCAATATCGAAATATTCCAAAGATAATTTTGATTCAAATCCATTCAAATTCATATATTGGAAATTTCGGTTATTTTTAAAACCATTTCAATTCCAATTTAATTATTTAAAAATATTAGATTATAATTCTAGTTCATAACTAGTTCATTTCAATAAAAATATATTTTTATCTTTTCAAATATGGAATTTTTCATCCCAATTCTTTCCAAATCATTTATAATGATTTTACACAAATTATTAATATTTTTAATAATTTTATCAAGGCCCGTACAGTCGATTTCCATAAATGGTCATCGAACTGCATTTACAACGACCTTTTCCAAATTTCATTTTGTAACATCCCGGATTTTTAGCGATCATGTAATTAATTTTTTTAATTACCTAAATGGATATTTAGAGATTTAAATGACTTGAATTCAAATAGTTTGAATATTTCATTAAATAATAAAATTAGTGTCGCTTTTAGAATGTCAGCGTTAATATTTACTAACATCTTTATTAATACTAGATTAAGGCCCGTGCTTCGCACACGAGCAGATGCTGGAATAAAAATCACTCACTCATCTTTTCCTAACTAAATAGTACACTTTACACTGTTTTCAAAGATTTAGCTGAAAATAAATCTGACCAAATGCTTTAAAAATCAAACTAAATCCCTAAATCTCAGTCTTTCCTTCTTGTTGTTCACTTCGCCCAAAGTAATTCTTTCAGCAGTAACAAAGAAACTGTCCACTTTCAAAATAGACTAAAGATCAAAGACCCAATTAAAATTTCAAATTTTGAATTCGTTAATCCCCTCTTTCCGATAGCTTCACGCTAATATCCATAACATTAAAGGAACCCATCATATAAAAAGAAAAGAAAATTTATCTTTTCCAAGAAGATTCAATTAAGAGCCGTGTTCCCCAAACCATCAATTACCCGTGCGTGCCAAGTAAATTGTTCCGTGCTACCCATGCCACTCAACAGCGTACAACTGCACGTACCAATCAAATGGAAACCGTGCCCCCATGATGTTACATTTCGTCCCTCCCACGCTGTTTCTTTTTAAATACCAGTACTGGACATCTCTATTGTTTTTCCACCTTCAGACGAAATAAAAGCAAAACGAAAGCAAATCCAAAACTTCATAAATCAATAAAAATTATAAAACTAAACGGAAATTCTTAATTTTGGATTCCTTTGAACCGTGAGCAGGAGGGCTTTAAGTTAATATCCATATGGTAAGGTCCGACTTCTCTTATTTTCAAATGAAAATATACTGTGTGTATGGAGAAATTAATCGAAATAAAAGGGGGCACAAAATTCAAAGATCTAAGATTAAATCTGGTTCCCTGGAGAAGTTTAAGATCGGATGGCAAACCTTTTGAAGGGTTTTACACAATTTTAGTTCGCACCTTTTTACAGTAAGGAGGCGTGGTGCCTGGAACCCCGCGGTGGAAGGAGAGGCTGTCGAACGGTGTGCAGGTGGTACTTACAAGGTTGGCTCAAGTAGAGATGATCGTTGAGCTTATCGATTTTGGTTTTCATGAACGGGGGAAGTCGGATTCTGAAATGGGTGCTCACATTGTTATAAACAGTTTGCAGAATGGGGAGTGTTCGTAGAGATGGGGAAGAAGGTGTAGACGTACATTTGTCCTGGTTTGAAGGGGGAGGTTGCTATGTTGAAGGTTGAGGTTAAGGAGTTGAGTTTATTGATGATTTTGACTGTGTAAAAGTATCGCGTTGATGTCCTGTTTTGAAAATCTGGTCTGCTTTGTGTATGGGTAGCCTAGAGCTCGAAGTACCATATGCTAAGAGGAAGAATGATTAATGAAAATTTATGGCATTAATCAATTAGTTTGTAATGTTAATGATGGTGACGGCGGTACAAATGATATGTTGGAGTGTTGTTTATACGGGAGAGGAGAAGCAATATTTGTGGAAACGAAGTGAGGCCACGGTGTGGGATTACTGATACATGAAATATGTTCGGGAAATAAATATTATGAGGAAGGGATCATCGGGTGTAGTTAAGCAAATAGATTAAAGTTAATATGGGAATTGTTAAATGAGGGAGGTTACACGTTGACTATAGGGAAGGAATGGAAAGGGATGGTTACAGGAAATGGTGATAAGGCTAGGACTGTGTTGGCAAGATTATAGAAATCAGAGAATCCAAATTCATTTATGAGTCATCATGAACCCGGTAGCGTGCTTTCTAGCGGTGGAAGGAATGTTTGTTGTAGGTGAAGTTGTAGGCTGGTTTGGTGCGAAGACCAGGGGAGGAGAAGTCATGTAAAATCATGGTTGCTGGGAAAAGGAGCAGCAGACTTAACATTCATTCGGAAGGAAGAATTAAAATGTTTATAATGGTAATTAAATACTAATGAAAGTAATTAGTGTTTAAATATATATATATATATATATATATTCAAATGAAATTGGTAACACCAGTAACTTATATATTATCAAAATTCAAAAAAACGAGTAGCGATGGAATCACATCGGCGAATACTACGAGTACGAGCTGATCATGTTGGAATCGTAGCAATGGCATCTGCATTGTGCAACTGATTTCGCTGGGTACAAAGCTACCAGAATTTAGTGATAAAATCAAATGCCTTTTGATTTTAGACCAAAATCAAAAGCGGAATCGTCAACTGCAAAACAATGCGAGTAAACTCACTAACTCTGACCCGTTTATATTTTTACTTAGATGAGTTTTAAATTTATTTATAGTAATCTTATACTGTGTGATGGTTTATTGGTTAAATAGCTGATAAAATTGGTTGAAATGGTTGATATGATTATACCGATGATCGATTATTAGTTCTGATATTTCAAATTGTTGTGAAATAATATTATTGATATTAATTAACATCCGTGGATGCAGGTAAACATGTTGGAGGGATCCCATAGATCCCTCAACATTTATATTATTGTTTGTTATTTACTATGATATATACTTTGACTGATTATGCTGTGATGAATTACCCTGGGCCTAAATTTTGGTATTTCAATACCGAAAATATTTTCAAATGTAGAAATTAAATTGGGGATTAGAAAAGGAAATAGATTTCCAAAATAGAAATTTAATTTCGAATTAACTGGAAATAGGAACTTGTTTTAAATGGATAAAACAAGAGGTGAATTATAAATAAGTTATAAATTAAGTGAATTATTTATCATTGGATAAATTGAAATATAAATTCAAATTTGAATTTATATGAAAAGGTGGAAGTGGGTTTTGAAACCCATATTTGAAATAAGATTTAAACTTAGCAATTATTAAGGAAATTTAAACGAGATTTTAAATGATTAAAATAAAAAGAAATGAAACTTATATGAATGATTCTGAATAGAAGTTGCAAATAAAATTTGGTTTAAGGTAGTATTTTTAAGTATGAAATCAAACTATATATAATAGGAATGTTTTCACGATTAAAGTGATTAATAATATAAAGAAAATATTTTGCAAATGAAATATCTATAAAGGAAATTTGAGGTATGAAACCAAATTAGAATTTGATTAGAAAAGGGAAATGGACAATCGTTTCAAAAAGAAAAGACGAGTTTTATTTCAAAATTTGAAATATAAAATAAAGTGTGATAACGTTTTGTAGACTGAAATGCTTATAAATGAATTTGGTATGATTTGGAAAGGGTAAATTCTAAAGTGAATTTGGAATTTGAATTAACCTGAAATGGTGGATAAATCCCGACTCAGAATATAATCGAATATATATTATTCAAGAGAGTTAATTATTGGAACTCAATTATATCAAATTTAGGGAAGTAATTATTTTTACTTTCTGTTTGAATAAAATTTAATTATTTAATTATTTACTTATTAATTTATTTATTGAAATTAATAAGTAGAAGTTATATTTTTATAAACCAAATATTTGGAAACAGCGATTATAGCGCTGTTGTATAATAAATGCGTTGTAAATCTAAACAGCGATCATAACGCTGTCGCTAAAATAAATGTTTTGTCAGTCTAAACAGCGATTATAAATTTGTTGTATAATAAATGTTTTGCAAATCTAAACAGTGATTTTAATGCTACCATTATTATTAATGCTTTATAAATCAAATACAGCGATTATAACGCTACTGTTATAATCAATATTTTTCCGTAAAAGAAATGGATCTTAGATGTAATCTGAGAGTTGCATAAGCGATGTTTTGTCAGAAGTTGTGAGCTTTGATTATTCCAAAGTTAAGAATGTCGTTCAGTTAAGGTCTGAGAGGTAATTATACCCAACTTGATTGACTTCATTATTGATGGAAAAATGCTTAAGGTTCGATAGTGAAGATTAATTAGCAATATGGTTAGTTAATGAATGATTTATTGCTTGGGTTATATTAACGATGTTTTTTAACATTGCGTTAATTTAAAGGATTTTGAAATGTTTTCGCCAAATAAAATGAGAGTTATTTTCTACGCGTATAAAATGAAATGAATTTGGTCAATGAGGAATTAAGGAAGGAAATATGGAAATATTTTCCGATATTAATAAGGTATATTTTCTGAATATAGAAAATAAGGATTTCATGAATATTTAGAAATGTTTTCTAACTAAAATACGAGATATTTTTCTCGAATAAAGAAATTAGAATATTGGAAATGTTTTCCAAGAATCGAGAAAGACCATTGAATTTTGAAAGAATCTAGAAGAAGGGAAGAGAATTGGAAATGATAATATACTAAGGAATTAATTTAAAAAGTGGCCTGTGTTGTTTGATGCTTGTTCGGTAGAATTTCCAATTGGAAATAGGACTGTTGATTGTATGGATGTTTTCTTTGACAGTTAAATCACCGACTATCAAATTTCTGATTTTTTTTATACCTACGTGGTCAATATGGAGAGACCGGGATCAGATTTAATATCTGAATACCACTCCATATTGGTATAAGCATTACGAATCATCTTATGCTACAGATGATTGAATACGAAGTAAAATGCAAGGGTTGTTCTGTTAATCCTAGGTAGAAATTGCCCAAGATGGATTGATGGAATAGTTCCTTTGGTTTGTCCAGTCCCAGGACAACGTATATAGAAGGATCTGATGGTGTGGCATTCAAAGTAAATGATGACAAGATGTGCTGAAAGATAATCGTGACCTCAAGCCTCACCACCCGGGAAATGACAAAAATCGGGTAGGCAGCATGGCCATGTGGGTCATTCCCATTAGGGGTATTATCACCTGATCTAGAGAAAATTCATTTGCTTCTTATTCTATCCGCTGTTGTATGCTTTTGGTAGCAGTTGCTGATCACAATCGTTGGTGATAATATGCTCGATACACTCAAGTTAAATGAGTTGTCAACCATGTATGGGCCGGGTTGCAAGACGTTCTTGTTGAACCCAGTGTATTCCCCTCTAAAGATACACTATCGGAAGGTGGTTCCATACCCTGTCATGTTGGAAATCCAATCTCCTATAAGCACCCTGTGGTTTTGGATTTTATATTATATATGGAGCATGAGATGCAAGAATTCCGCTAGATTGCTATTTATTTGATTTAGACACTATTATAATATCTCTGGATTTGATATCAAAAATATTTTTTGGTTATCGTAAGGTAAAAACCATCCATGTTTAAATGTGGATCGGTCTTACGATTATCATTTCTTTCGAATTGATTTTGAAAGTTAAACAAATGGTTGTAGTTTACTCACACCAGTCCCATTATTAACCCTGAGTTTGTTTTGTTTGTTTTCCCTAACTCTTTGGTGCCCAAATTTGTACGGGCAGTCAAGTAGTCGGGATTTTTCATATTCGCTTGGAGGAGCTCGAAGCAGGAGGCTTCATCAATCATCTCTAGACTATCATTATTTTCCGTTGTGTATTATGTTGTATCTGGGAATAGGTGTTATAACTATTCCAGAAATAGCTGTTGTGCTCTGATGATGGTATGTATATATAGTTACCAAATTTGTATTTCAAAAAGTTACATAATATAAAATATTTTATTCGTTCCGCTGTGAGTTTGTGATCTTTGTTTTTGTAGGATCTAAATTAACCCTAGAGGGGGGGGGTGGGGTGAATAGGGTTAATAAATTTAAATTAAAATAAAAAATCATAGAATAATTGCAGAAAGAAAAAAACACACAGAGAAAAATACCCAGCTTCGGCAAAACTATTCCTACTGTTGCATTCAAGGTTTCTACTAGGAATTGTAAACAATCCCTTCGCTTACAGACTCTTGTAAACTCGCGACCTTCGCTCCCGACTGTTTAAACCCTACGCTCAAGACCTTGACACAACTCGACTCGTTAAGTTGTGATTTTTCCAACTACAGACACTAGTAGTTATTAACCCTAAGGATAGAACTTTGAATTTAAAAAAAAAAGAAAAACAAGAAAACATAAAACATAATAAACCATAGGAGTTAGTGTCAAGGGTCATCCCCTTTTATAAAATACTGGCCGGTTTATCTTCAATTAGGTTGACCTGTTCACTTTTCTTCTGTGAATTGAAAATGGCGGTGCTAGGGTTTCTGTTATCCTCTAAATCGATTCGTGATAATCAATTTTGCTCTCGAATTCCTCTATAGTTTTGAATCCTTTGAAGCTCCTTGTCTTCGATTGGTTTCCCCTTTGGATAGCGAGTGAAATCCTTGGTGAGTACTTCTGAATTGAAATGATTTTTCAGAATTATTGTTGGTTGATATCGATTTTCTTTTCCTTGATGCCGACGATGTTATGGGGGTGAATTTATAGGGTTTCTAAACCCTTAGAACTCTAATTCTAGATGCTTCGTTCCTCCTTGAATTTCTCTTGCGATTTTTATTCCAAATTTGATTTGTTGGACTTGTTCATACGTTCTGAGATAAATATCGATTTTATTTGCTTCTGGAACATAGAATCGGTCTTGAAAACTTACTTTATAAGATCGGATATTTTGGACATTAAATTGGGTTTGAGGAATTCAAACTTTTTTAACACTTGCGAGAGGAACACTCTTCGGTTGATACTTTCAACATTACCAGAAATGTTTTCTTCAGAAAAAAATTCCCATTATTGTATTTTAACTCTTCATAAAAAAATTGATTCGATCAGATGCTTCCTCAATTTCGTTGTGAATTGGTTCAGATTTACATTGGTAATAACAGATATTACCCTTGACTATTTTTGGTAACTTGATATTGCTTTAAACAGTTACTATACTTTGATTTTCCGAACACTTGAAATGGTGCTTTGTTTTCCCAAAACTATTTTGCACTTCGAATAGTTTGCTTGACCATTGTGGTGCTTGATCCATTTCCTTGAGTTCTGAATAGTCAATCAGATTTAACTTGATAAGAGCAGAAACTATGCTTATACTCTATAGTTGAACTACCTTTAGACTTGTGGCATATGCATTAACCCAGTCTTCATTTGTAAATTGTTTTAACCATTGCACCCTCGACATTGACCATATTGTTGCACAACTTTCTCCAGAAACCAGAGCTTTGATCTGAACTGTTGTGTATTTGCGGATCCGTCCATGTCTCTCATACTTCATGCACTTGCTGCTGTTATGATTCATGTAGCTGAGCTTGTTTTTGGCACCAGATCCATACTGTCTTGCTTAATGTACTTGTTACACTGTTTGTTTGGCCTGACCCTTAACTGTGCTTGGCTCTGTCATGTACTTCTTTGGTCT
The DNA here is from genome assembly GCA_030737875.1 of Allium sativum. Taxonomy (NCBI): domain Eukaryota; kingdom Viridiplantae; phylum Streptophyta; class Magnoliopsida; order Asparagales; family Amaryllidaceae; genus Allium; species Allium sativum. The sequence goes on along the minus strand of CM060920.1, from coordinate 746,938,441 downwards.
TGCCTGTATTGCACCATGTCTTCATTTGTATTGCTGCCATATGTTGTTTTGAACTTTTCTGTTTTGACCTAAATGCTGGTTTGCATTTTGATGTTGAGCCACTTTGCTGAGTTGACTTTACTTCTTAAACTTGTATTCGATTGTCCCATTTTTGATTGTACACTAGGTCGATATGGTCCATTTGTGACTACTCCTCAGTCGTACAATGATCGGCGAGGCAGTGCACACGTGTATGCATGTGTGTACATGCAGCCATCAGACGAGATTTTCTTGTTCCTGCATGTCGGACAATGTCTAGAAAAATGATGAGAAACACACCGTAATTCCGAGGCAAATAAAATCTTAAAAATATTTTTTCATTTATTTGTTTGTGTTTAATTTTATTTTTGTTGCAGTCTACTGTGTGTGTGTTTCTTGTGACAGGTATGAAGACAGGACTTGACTGAAGGCTATGAAGACAGAAGATGGAAGACAGAAGACAGTGAAAAAAAAGTTTCAATGTATAAGAGTGTCTCTATATGTGAATGTAAATGTAGTTGTATAGAGTGAGTGACAGAGTTATAGAATGAAATGTAGTATGTCAAATAGTGGAGTTATAAAAGATGTACTTTCTGATATTGAAATAAAATATTTCTGTTTAAATAAAATACTGTGTGATTGTTTAAATTTCTGTACAATTATATATTATTTAAATAGAAATACTATATTCCTGTTTGTTGTGTAGTAAAACAACACATTCAACAATAAAATATATTTGGTTGTTATCATCAAACAAAAATCATATAATTGTGTATACAACACTATTATGTACAACAATCTCCCCCTTTTGATGATGACAAACAAATAAAAGATTTTGAATGTGTTTGAAACAAGAAGTATGTTACTCCCCCTATTTGTATGCTCCCCCTCCAACTAAGCTTCCCTTATTGAAGCATAGATTTGAAAATTTTGAAATAAATTAATCAAATCCAAATTTCAAAATATTCTATAAATGTTTACTCATCCATCAAAATCTTGACCATCCCTTATTGATGCATAGATTTGAAAATTTTGGAATAAATTAATCAAACCCAAATTTCAAAATATTCTATAAATGTTTACTCATCCATCAAAATCTTGACCATTCTCCACCTTTTGAAATCATCAAAAGAATGACAGCAATTAAAACAGTGATGAATATAAACTAGAAATATGAGTTCAAATCAAGAGAAAAAAATATCGTAAATCTCATTTAATCAAACAAAAATCATAATATTCTTCGAATCAGAAGCAAATTTCACTTTTAGAATGAATGGATATACGGTGTATTTTATAGAATGAGGAGAGTTCAATAAAAATTGAATATTTGAATATGAATTTTAACGATTTTAAATGTGCTCAAAAATGTGTTAAGCACTTCCTAACCACGTATAGCCCAAAGGTCTTTTAAATGGGGTTAGTAGTAACTTAACTTTATCCTCTCTAATGAGTTTCATCCATGTACAGCCCAAAGGTCTTTTAAGTGAGAATGGAAGCACATAGAGTTTAAGGTAATTCACCCACGCATAACCGCGAGGACTTTTAAATGGGAGTGAATACCAGGGATAAATTTATTTATTTATTTATTTATTATTATTATTTTAATTCCAAGAATAATTAGAACTCCCCAGATTAAATAAAACCATGATGAATGACCGAAATATGGTAGATATAGAAGATGGTCGTGAAATAAGCTCTAATTCATAAATATTATAAAATCTGTCCAATCATCATGAGATTTAAAATATTTCCTTATGATAAAAAAATATTATAGTCAATACTCATCACAATTTCAAGATCTAACATAATTTCAATGAGTTCCAAAATAGTTCAAATGATCAATCATTTAACTTTTGAATAACCATTTAAGAATTTCTTTAAAAAAATGGATAATGATTAATCAATTTCTACAATTCCCATAACTAAGCGTAATCGTGAAAATCTATCTCCGGGAAGAGGTTTTGTAAAAATATTAGCAATTTGACAATCAGTTGAAACAAACTCAATACAAATATCTTCTTGTGAAATGTGATCTCTAATAAAATGGTGTCTCACATCTATGTGTTCAGTGCGTGCATGGTGAACAGGATTATTAGACAAATCTATAGCACTTTTACTGTCACATTTTAATGGTACTTTTTTTATAAATTAGACCAAAATCTAAAAGAGTTTGCATCATCCATAATATTTGTGCACAACAGCTTCCTAAAGCAATGTATTCGGCCTCAGTTGTGGATAGAGCAACACAATTTTGTTTTCGACTTGACCATGAAACTAATGAATGTCCTAGCATAAAACAAGGTCCACTAGTGCTTTTTCTATCCATAAGGGATCCAACATAATCGGCATCAGAATATCCAGTCAATTTAAAATTATTGCATGCAGGGTACCATAACCCAAATTTGTGTGTGTGCAAAACATATCTCAATATTCTTTTTGTGGCTTTTAAGTGAGATTCTTTTGGATTAGACTGAAAGCGTGCACATAAACAAACATCAAACATAATATCAGGCCTAGATGTTGTGAGATAAAGAAGTGAACCAATTATTCCACGATATTTTTTCTAATCAACTGCAATTTCTTTCTCGTCTTTATCAAGCTTGGTTGAAGGACTCATCGGTGTTCTGAGTGGTTTTGCATTTTCTAGTCCAAATCTTTTCAGCAATTCAGCGATGTATTTTGTTTGTGATATGAAAATGCCCTTGGTGCTTTATTTGATTTGAAATCCAAGGAAGTATTTCAATTCACCTACTAAGCTCATTTTGAATTTATCCTGCATGACTTTTTCAAATTTCTCACATAGACGATCATTAGTAGCACCATATATAATATCATCAACATAAATTTGAACTATTAAAAAAATCTTCACCTTCATGTAATAGAAACAATGCCGTGTCAGCACTACCCTTTTTAAAACCATTTTCCAAAAGATATGCACTTAAACAATCATACCATGCTCTAGGTGCTTGTTTAAGACCATATAATGCTTTTTCAAGTTTAAATACATGATTTGGAAATTCATGACTTTCAAGACCGGGGGTTGTTCAACCAAAACTTCTTCTTTTAGTTCTCCATTTAAAAACGCACTTTTTACATCCATTTGTTTAAGTTTGAAACCTTTATAACATGCAAAACTGAGCAAAATTCAAATGGCTTCTAACCTAGCTACTGGTGCAAATGTCTCATCAAAATCAATACCTTCAATTTGATTATATCCTTTTGCAACCAATCTATCTTTGTTTCTAATTACATTTCCGGATTCATCAAGTTTATTTTTGAACACCCATTTAGTTCCTACTACTGGATAGTCATTTGGTCTAGGAACTAATTTCCAAACTTTATTCCGTTCAAATTGATTAAGTTCTTCTTGCATCGCTAAGATCCAACTTTCGTCATTAAGTGCAATTTCAACATTTTTAGGTTCGGTTTCAGAGAAAAAACAGCTGTGAATACAAAAAGCATAGATATCTTTATTAAATGATGAACGAGTTCGTATACCTGCCGTTGGATTTCCTATTACCAATTCTGGAGGATGGTTGGCTTTGAATTTCAATTTCTCAGCTTCAAAAGTTTGTTTTGTTGGATCATCATTGCCAGTCTTTTCTTTGCTATTTCCTTTTTCACCTTCATATGTAATTCCCTCATCGTTTTTCTCTTTGTCCACCATATCCAGATCTGATTCATCAAATTTCACATTTATGGTTTCTACAATAGTTTTTGATCATTTGTTGAAGATTCGATAAGCCTTGCTTCTTGAAGAGTAACCGATGAACCCTCATCTGCTTTTGACTCAAACTTACCAAGTTGATCACCTGTATTAAGAAGATAACAAGGGCACCCAAAAACTCTAAAATATGAAATGTTAGGCTTTCTGTCAAACCACAATTCATAGGACGTTTTGTTAAGTATTGGTCTAATCATTACTCTGTTCATTACATGGCAGGATGTATTAACTGCCTCTGCCCAAAAAATCAAAGGCAATTTATATTCACTTGTCATAGATCTAGCCAATTCCTGTAATGTACGATTTTTCCTTTCGACTACCCCATTTTGTTGGGGTGTTCGAGGAGTAGAAAATTCGTGTTTAAAACCATTTTCTTCACAAAACTTTTCAAAATCCAAATTTTCAAATTCACCACCATGATCACTTCTTAAAGTTTTTATTGAAACACCTTTTTCATTTTGAACGAGTTTTGCAAACTTTGAAAAGTTTTCAAAAGTTTTGGATTTTTTTGGCTAGAAAATAAACCCATGTAAATCTAGAATAATCATCAACCAATACATAACAAAACGTTTTCCATTTAAGCTAGCAATTTCATTTGGTCCAAATAAAATCCATGTGAATCAATTCAAGTACCCTATTAGTACTAACAACATTTTTAGGGCGAAATGATAATCAATTGAATTTTCCCATAGTACAAGATTTGCACACTTTGTTACTTTTATATTTCTGATGTGGTAATCCCCTTACCAATTCTTTTGATTCAAGTTTTTCTAAGAGACTCATACTAGCGTAACCCAGTCTCCTATGCCATAAAAAAACTTCTTCATCTGTAGCTACTAGACATCGTGAGAGAGTTAAATCATCAAATGAGAGTGTATAAACATTTCCTTTTCTTTTTCCCATGAACACAATATTGTTAGTGGATTTTTCAATAATTTTGCAAGATTCACTATCAAATATTACACTCATCCCTTTGTCACGTAGTTGGCTTATGGAAATGAGATTGTGATGCAAGTTTTCAACATATAAAACTTCAATTAAGGAAAAAGTACTATTACCTACTTCACCTTTACCGATAATTTTACATTTTCTGTTATCGCCCATTATCACACTTCGACCTTTATGTTTATCGAGGCTAAGGAACTTTGATTTATCTCTTGTCATATGTTTGGAACAACCTGAATCCAAGTACCATTCTTGCTGCTCCTTAGCCCTCCAACATACCTCAGTGGAATCTTCCTCGCTACTTTCTGAGTCTGACTGTGCCATAAGGCATAAATTGGCTTCCTCTTTATTAGTGTCAGAGTCTTCTTCCTCTCCTTCTTCATCATCCCATGTAGCTGCAAAAGCTTTCTTTTTCTTATTCTTTTTTCTATCTTTTTGAAGTAGTGGACAATTTGGTTTGATATGACCTGGTTTATTGCAGTTGTAACATATGACTTCATCGTTTGAATTGTCTGAATTCCTGGATTTGCTGGATTTTGAATTCTTCTTTCGTGACTTGAATTTCTTATTAGACCACTTTTTAAGAACCATAGCCAATTCTTCAATGGGATTATCGGCTTCATCATTACTTTCAACAGTGCTATTTAGAGCAATTATCTTTTTCTTCGATTCTGAATCATCGCGTCCTTCTTTGGCTTTTAACTCCATTTCATAAGCGATCAAGTTTCCAATCAACTCTTCTATACTCAACTTACTTAAATCTTTGGATTCTTGAATGGCCGTTACTTTGGCTTCAAAGTTCATTGGTAGTACTCTTAGTATTTTACGTATTAATTCCACTTCAATGTAGACTTTACCAAGAGCCCTTGCATTATAAATCAGTGTTGAGAATCGACCATACATCTCTTTTATATCTTTGTCTTTATGCATCGTGAAATTTTCATATTCGTTGCAGAGTAGTGCGAGATGAGATTCCTTGACTTGAGATGTCCTTCGTGTGTAACTTCCAAAGTATGCCAAATTTCCTGCGCAGTTGAACAATGAGATATACGGTTAAATTCAGTTTTATCAAGAGCACAAATTAAAGCGTTCATTGCTTTGGCATCAGTTGAGAATAATTTTTTATCATTATCATCCCAGTTATCTTTTGGCTTAGGAATTTCAATATCATTAATAATCGTAATGGGAGGTTTGTAGCCTGTTTCAACAATATACCATACATCATAATCAACTGAACTTAAGTAAATTTTCATCCTAGCTTTCCAATAGGCATAATCGGTTCCATTAAACATTGGTGGCCTAGCCATGGACTGACCCTCAGAAAAGGCATAATTAGATAGATTCATGACTCTAGATTTAAAAATACCTACTTTGATACCACTTGTAGGATCTAAATTAACCCTAAAGGGGGGTGAATAGGGCTAATAAAATTAAATTAAAATAAAAAATCACAGAATAATTGAAGAAAGAAAAAACACACACAGAAAAATACCCAGCTTCGACAAAACTATGCCTACTGCTGCATTCAAGGTTTCTACTAGGAATTGTCAACAATCTCTTCGCTTATAGACTCTTGTAAACTCGCGACCTTCGCTCCCGACTATTTAAACCCTACGCTCAAGACCTTGACACAACTCGACTCGTTAAGTTGTGATTTTTCCAACTACAGACACTAGTAGTTATCAACCCTAAGGATAGAACTTTGAATTTAAAAAAAAAACAAGAAAACATAAAACGTAATAAACCCTAGGAGTTAGTGTTAAGGGTAATCCCATTTTATAAAATACGGGCCAGCTTATCTTCAATTAGGTTGACCCATTCACTTTTCTCCAGTGAATTGAAAATGGCGGTGCTTGGGTTTCTTTTATCCTCCCAAATCTATTCGTGTAATCGATTTTTCTCTGAAATTCCTCTATAGTTTTGAATCCTTTGAAGCTCCTTGTCTTCGATTTATTTCCCCTTTGGATAGCGAAAGAAATCCTTGGTGAGTGCTTCTGAATTGAAATTATTTTTCTGAATTATTGTTGGTTGATATCGATTTTCTTTTCCTTGATGCTGATGATGTTATGGGTGTGAATTTATAGGGTTTCTAAACCCTTAAAACTCTGATTCTAGATGCTTCGTTCCTCCTTGAATTTCTCTTGCGATTTTTATTCCAAATTTGATTTGTTGGACTTGTTCATACGTTTTGAGATAAGTATCGATTTTTATTTGCTTCTGGAACGTAGAATCGGTCTTGAAAAACTTACTTTATATGATCGGATATTTTGGACATTAAATTGGGTTTGAGGAATTCAAACTTTTTTAACACTTGCGAGAGGAATACTCTTCAGTTGACTTTCAACATTACCAGAAATGTTTTCTTCATAAAAAAATTCCCATAATTGTATTTTAACTCTTCATAAAAAAAATTGATTCGAACTGATGTTTCCTTAATTTCGTTGTGAATTGGTTCAGATTTACCTTGGTAATAACAAATATTACCCTTGACTATTTTTGGTAACTTGATATTGCTTTAAACAGTTACTATACTTTGATTTTCCGAACACTTGAAATGGTGCTTTGTTTTCCCAAAACTGTTTTGCACTTTGAATAGTTTGCTTGACCATTGTGGTGCTTGATCCATTTCCTTGAGTTCTGAATAGTTAATCAGATTTAACTTGATAAGAGCAGAAACAATGCTTGTACTCTATAGTTGAACTACCTTTAGACTTGTGGCATATGCATTAACCCAGTCTTCATTTGTAAATTGTTTTAACCATTGCACCCTCGACATTAACCATATTGTTGCACAACTTTCTCTTGAAACCAGAGCTTTGATCTGAACTGTTGTATATTTGCGGAGCCATCCATGTCTCTCATACTTCATGCACTTGCTGCTGTTATGATTCATGTAGTTGAGCTTGTTTTTGGCACCAGATCCATACTGACTTGCTTAATGTACTTGTTACACTGTTTGTTTTGGCCTGACCCTGAACTGTGCTCGACTCTGTCATGTACTTCTTTGGTCTTGCCTGTATTGCACCATGTCTTCATTTGTATTACTGCCATATGTTGTTTTGAACTTTTCTGTTTTGACCTACATGCTGGTTTGCATTTTAATGTTGAGCCACTTTGCTGAGTTGACTTTACTTCTTAAACTTGTATTCGATTGTCCCATTTTTGATTGTACACTGGGTCGATATGGTCCATTTGTGACTACTCCTCAGTCGTACACTGATCGGCGAGCCAGTGAACACGTGTATGCACGTGTGTACATGCAGCCATCAGACGAGATTTTCTTGTTCCTGCATGGCGGACAATGTCTAGAAAATTGATGAGAAACACACTGTAATTCCGAGGCAAATAAAATTTTAAAAATATTTCTTCATTTATTTGTTTTTGTTTAATTTTATTTTTGTTGCAGTCTACTCTCTGTGTGTGTGTTTCTTGTGATAGGTATGAAGACAGGACTTGACTAAAGGCTGTGAAGACAGAAGATGGAAGACGGAAGACAGTGAAAAAAAAGTGTCAATGTATAAGAGTGTCTCTATATGTGAATGTAAATGTAGTTGTATAGAGTGAGTGACAGAGTTATAGAATGAAATGTAGTACGTCAAATAGTGGAGTTATAAAAGAGGTACTTTCTGATATTGAAATAAAATATTTCTATTTAAATAAAACACTGTGTGATTGTTTAAATTTCTGTACAGTTCTATTTTATTTAAATAGAAATACTATATTTCTGTTTGTTGTGTAGTAAAACAACACATTCAATAATAAAATATATTTGGTTGTTATCATCAAATAAAAATCATATAATTGTGTATACAACACTATTATATACAATAGTTTTTTCTTCTATTCTAATATTTCTTTCTTTTTATTTGTCATCCTCTAACTTCTTTCTAATAATGATTCGTATTTCTGTGCAATTTGAGTTAGATGTGCGGTGTTATTAGTTGACTCAAAGAGTATGGAAATTCGGGCCGTTACAGTTGGTATAAGAGCTGAAGGTTAAGTAGTAAGTTTGGCTCTGTGGCGTAACTCGATACAGATGGGGTTTGTAATACCCTAGATTGAGTTTGAGTGTATATATATGAGCGCATATTTGTGGATTGTTAGAAAAGTTGTTTTATATTGTGTTGGTTGGTTCGTTGAGTGGTTTATGAATTTTGGTCAATATAGGATGTACAACTATATCGATAGGTGTTTCTAAACTCTCAAACAAAGCAATTCAATACGGTATTGTTTTAAAAACAGGGTAAATGAAATAATTTTGCCAAAATTATTTTGATATAAAAGGTGTAATTTCTAAGAGATTATAGTATGTGAATATTTTGATTGTTATTATAATCAAATGGGATTATAATATTGAAATGGTGATATAAAACCAAATTTAATTTGTATAAGGATGAAATATACAAATAAGCTTAATTGCAATTGGATTCAGATCAGAATTATGGATTAAATCCCGGATATTTAGAAAATGTTCTTGAAGTATTTTTAAAGGTAATATAGCATTACTTGAAGGTATTTTTCAATAAGAATGATTTTAAATGGATTTTTGAAGGGATTAAGCACTGAAATCACTTCAGTGATGAGAATATAATTCTGATAATGGATCGCGACATTATCGGTATTCATTTTCAGGTTTCTGAGTGACGAATTGCTACCACAATTAATTGTTGATGGAAAATTGGTTTGAATAGAACAAGTTGTCTTAAATTCAAATGTTTTGAATTGAGTTGATTATAAATATATGTATGTAAATATATATGATTTCAAACTAATTTGAAATAAAACCCAGGAATTTGAGTTTTGAAATTAAAATTTAACTTGTATAAGTTGAATAGATTGAATGTTAAAAATGTATCAAATGAATTGAAATTTAACTTATGTAACTTAGAAATTGGATTAGGTAGAGATAACCCCAAATGAAATTGAATAGAGAAATGTTGAGATTTGAATTTTTAAAGCGAATTCGACTTATGTGTAAACAAGTTGAATATATATTGGATATTGTTGTTTGGAACTAAATTGTGAATGGAAATTGAGACTCAAACTGAGTAAGTGGATGGATGCCTGAAATAAAAATCAAATTGAGTTGGTTGAATCGATGTAAACTAATCAGAAATTGATTAGAGAGTTAAAAAATGGAAGTTGGGTTTACTTGAAACCAACTGGAAATGAATATATGTATGCTGAGAAGATATTGAAAGAAAGCAAATGCAAGAGATAGAATTATGCCCGACAAAAAGGTACATGTTTACAATATTACTTGGGTTTGATGGTTTTATGAGCCTATGGGGAAAACTGCTTGGCCTTTTGATTTTCTTTTGGTTTGGAGAAGGCCTAGAAAGGTGAGTTATGATTGTACCGATTGAGCCGTGCAAAGTAGATGCTGGCGAATTTTTTTTGAAAATTTAAATAGTCAGAAAATTTTCAAGATTTTTTTGATAATTTAAAATAGAGTTGTTAATTGTAATTGAAATAAGAAAACCAAATATTTGTTAACAAAATTTTAAGTGGAATAATGAAATTGACAAATGGAATTAAAATCAATTGGAACGGGTGTGGATATGCAGAGGAGCATATGGATTGAAGACAAGAAAGTGATGATGGATTGTCCAAAAATGCTGGACAGATCATTTGGAAAGAATTATGAATGGTCGAGTATATTTATGAGAATTCGAAGGTCGGGTAAGAACTGGGTTATGAAGATATGGAATATAAGATTTCAACTAAGTTGGTTATGAGGAGTTAGAGTTATAGTATTTTTACTACTTAGCAATTTCGAGGACAAAATTATTTTAAGGGGGTAGGAATGTAACATCCGGATTTTTAGCGATCATGTAATTAATTTATTTAATTATTTAAATGGTGATTTGGAGAATTAAATGAATTGAATTCAATTAGTTTGAATATTTAATTAAATAATAAAATTAGTGTCACTTTTAGAATGTCGACGTCAATATTTACTAACATCTTTACAAATACTAAATTAAGGCCTGTGCTTCACACACGGGCAGATGCTGGAACAAAAATCACTCACTGATCATTTCCTAACTAAACAATATACTATACACTATTTACAAAGATTTAGATGAAAACAAATCTGACCAAATGCTTTAAAAATCAAACTAAATCCCTAAATCTCAATCCTTCCTTCTTTTTGTTCACATCGCCCAAAATAATTCTTTCAGCAGTAACAAAGAAACCATCCACTTTCAAAACAGATTTAAGATCAAAGATCCAATTAAAATTTTGAATTTTGAATTCATTAATTCCCTCTTTACGATAGCTTAACGCTGATATCCATAACATTAAAGGAACCCATCATATAAAAAGAAAAGAAAATTTATCATTCCCAAGAAGATTCAATTAAGAGCCGTGCTCCCCAAACCATCAATTACTCGTGCATGCCAAGTAAATTGTTCCATGCTACCCAAGCCACTCAACAGCGTACACCTGCACATACCAATCTAAAGGAAACAGTACCCCAACGATGTTACAATTCATGCCTCCCATGCTGTTTCTTTTTAAATACCAGTACTGGACATCTCCATTGTTTTTCTACCTTCAGACAAAGTAAAAGCAAAATGAAAGCAAGCCCGAAACTTCATAAATCAATAAAAATTAGAAAACTAAATGGAAATTCTTATTTTTGGATTCCTTTGAACCGTGAGCAGGAGGGCTTTAAGTTAATATCCATATGGTTAGCTCCGACATCTCTTATTTTCAAATGAAAATATACTGTGTGTGGAGAAATTAATCGAAAGAAAAGGGGGCATAAAATTGAAAGATCTGAGATTAAATCTGGTTGCCTGGAGAAGTTTAAAATCGGATGGCAAACTTTTTGAGGAGTTTTACACAATTGTAGTTCGCACCTTTTTACAGTAAGGAGGCGCGATGCCTGGAACCCTGCGATGGAAGGAGAGACTGTTGAACGGTGCAGGTGGTACGGACGAGGTTGGCTAAAGTAGAGATGATCGCTAGGCTTATCGATTTTGGTTTTCATGATCAGAGGAAGTTGGGTTCTACAATGGGGGCTCGCATTGTTATAAACGGTTTGAAGAATGGGGAGGGTTCGCAGAGATGGGGAAGAAGGTGCAGATGTATATTTGTCTAGATTTGAAGGGGGTGGTTGCTATGTTGAAGGTAGAGGTTAAGGAGTTGAGTTGATGATGATTTTGACTGTGTAAAAGTATCATGTTAATGTCCTGTTTTGAAAATCTTGTCTGTTTTGTGTATGGGTAACTTGGAGCTCGAAGTACCATATGCGAAGGGGAAGAATGATTAATGAAAATTTATGGCATTAATCAATTAGTTTGTAATGTTAATGATGGTGATGGCGGTACAAAGGTTATGTTGGTGCGTTGTTTATACGGGAGAGAAGAAGCAATATTTGTGGAAATGAAGTGAAGCCACGGTGTGGAATTACTGATACGTGAAATATGTTTGGGAAAGAAATATTATGAGGAAGGGATTGTCGGGTTTAAGCATGGCTAAAAAAATTGATTAAAGTTAATATGGGAGTTGTTAAATGAGGGAGGTTACACGTTGACTATAGGGAAGGAATGGAAAGGGATGGTTACAGGAAATGGTGATAAGGCTAGGACTGTGTTGGAAAGATTATAGAAATCAGTGAATCCAAATTCATTTGTGAGTCATCATGAATCAAGTAGTGTGCTTTCCAGGGGTGGAAGGAATGTTTGTTGTAGGAGAAGTTGTAGGCTGATTTGGTGTAAAGACCGAGGGAGGAAAAGGCATGTAAAATCATTGTTGCTGGGAAAAGGAGCAGCAGACTCAACGTTCATTCAGTAGGAAGATTTAAAACATTTATAATGGTAATTAAATACCAATGAAAGTAATTAGTATTTAAATATATATATATTCAAATGAAATCGGTAACACCAATAACTTATATATTATCAAAACTCAGAAAAACGAGTGGCGATGGAATCACATCGACGAATACTACGAGTACGAGCCGATCATGTTGGAATCGTAGCGATGGCATCTACATTGTGCAACTGATTTCACTGGGTACAAAGCTACCAGAATTTAGTGATAAAATCAGTTGCTTGTTGATTTTAAAAAGAAATCAAAAGCGGAATCGTCAACTACAAAACAATGTTAGTAAACTCACTAACTCTGACTCGTCTATATTTTTATATAAATGAGTTTCAAATTCATTTAAAGTAATTTTATACTGTGTGACAGTTGATTGGTTAAATAGCTGATAAAATTGGTTATATGATTACACCGATGATCGATTATTAGTTCTGATATTTCATTTTGGTGTCAAATAATATTATTGATGTTAATTAACATCTATGGATGCAGGGAAACAGGTTGGAGGGATCCAACTGAATCCCTCAACATTTATATTATTGTTTGTTATTTATTGTGATATATACTGTGATTGATTATGCTGTGATGAATTACCCTGGCCCTAGAATTTTGGTATTTCAATACCAAAAATATTTTCAAATGTAGAAATTAAATTTGGGATTTAAAAAGGAAATTGATTTCCAAAATAGAAATTTAATTTCGAATTAACTGGAAATAGGAACTTGTTTTAAATGGATATAACAAGACGTGAATTATAAATAAGTTATAAATTAAGTGAATTATTTATCATTGGATAAATAGAAATATAAATTCATATTTAAATTTATATGAAAAGGTGGAAGTGGGTTTTGAAACCCATATTTGAAATAAGATTTAAACTTAGCAATTATTAAGGAAATTTAAACGAGATTTTAAATGATTAAAATAAAAAGAAATGAAACTTATATGAATGATTCTGAATAGAAGTTGCAAATTAAATTTGGGTTTATGGTAGTATTTATAAGTATGAAATCAAACTGTATGTAATACGAATATATTCACGATTAAAGTGAATAACAGTTTAAAGAAAAAAAATTGAGGTATGAAACCAAATTGGAATTTGAATGGAAAAGGGAAATGGACAACGTTTCAAAAAGAAAAGACGACTTTTATTTTTGGAATATAAAATAAAGTGTGATAACGTTTTATAGACTGAAATGATTATAAATGAATTTGGTATGGTTTGGAAAGGGTAAATTCAAAAGTGAATTTGGAATTTGAATTAACCTGAAATTTTTGATAAATTCCGATTCGGAATATAATCGAATATATATTATTCAAGAGAGAGTTATTTATTGGAATTCAATTATATCGAATTTAGGGAAGTAATTATTTTTACTTTCCGTTCGAATAAAAGTTAATTATTTAATTGTTTAATTATTTACTTATAAATTTTTTATTGAAATTAATAAGTACAAGTTATATTTTTATAATCCAAATATTTGGAAACAGCGATTATAACGCTGCTGTATAATAAATGTGTTGTAAATCTAAACAGCGATTATAACGCTGCCGCTAAAATAAATGTTTTGTAAGTCTAAACAGCGATTATAAAGCTGTTGTATAACAAATGTTTTGTAAATCTAAACAGCGATTTTAATGCTACCATTATAATTAATGCTTTATAAATCTAAAACAGCGATTATAACGCTATTGTTATAATCAATGTTTTTCCTTAATAGAAATGGATCTTAGATTGAATCTGAGAGTTGCATAAGCGATGTTTTGTTAGAAGTTGTGAGCTTTGACTATTTCAAAGTTAAGAATGTCGTTCAGTTAAGATCTGAGAGGTAATTATACCCTAACTTGATTGACTTCATGATTGATGGAGAAATGGTTAAGGTTCGATGGTGAAGATTGATTAGCAATATGGTTAGTTAATGAATAATTTATGGCTTGGGTTATAATAACGATATTTATAACATCACATTAATTTAAAGGATTTTGAAATGTTTTCGCCAAATAAAATGAGAGGTATTATCTATGCATAGAAAATGAAATGAATTTGGTCAACGAGGAATTAAGGAATGGAATATGGAAATATTTTCCGATATTAATATGGTATATTTTTTGAATATAGAAAATAAGGATTTCATGAATAATTAAAAATGTTTTCTAACTGGAATACAAGATATTTTCTCGAATAAAGAAATTAGAATATTGGAAATATTTTCCAAGAATCGAGAAAGACCATTGAATTTTGAAAGAATCTAGAAAAAGGGAAGAGAATTGGAAATGATAATACAATAAAGAATCAATTTAAAAATTGGCCTGTGTTGTTTGATGCTTGATCGGTAGAATTTCCAATTGAAAATAGGATTGTTGATTGTATGGATATTTTCTTTGATAGTTAAATCACCAACTATCAAAGTTTTGATTTATTTTATACCTCTGTGGTCAATATGGAGAGACCGGGATCAGATTTAATATCTGAAAACCACTCCATATTGGTATAAGCATTACAAATCAACTTATGCTAAAGATGATTGAAGATGGAGTAAAATGCAAGGGTTGTTCTGTTAATCCTAGGTAGAAATTGCCCAAGATGGATTGATGGAATAGTGCCTACGGTTTGTCTAGTCCCAGGACAACGTATATGGAAGGATCTGATGATGTGACATTCAAAGTAAATAATGACAAGATGTGTTGAAATATAATCGTGACCTCAAGCCTCACCACCCGGGAAATGACAGAAATCGGGCAGGCAGCATGCCTATGTGGGTCATTCCCTTTAGGGGTATTATCACCTGATCTGGAGAAAATTCATTTGCTTCTTATTCTATTCGTTGTTGTATGCTTTCGGTAACGGTTGCTGATCACAATCGTTGGTGATAATATGCTCGATACACTCAAGTTAAATGAGTGGTCAGCCATGTGTGGGCCGGGTTGCAAGACGTTCTTGCTGAACCCAGTGTATTCCCCTCTAGAGATACACTATCGGAAGGTGGTTCCATACACTGTCATGTTGGAAATCCAATCTCCAATAAGCGCCCTGTGGTTTATGATTTTATATTACATATGTAGCATGAGATGCAAGCGTTCCGCTAGATTGCTATTTATTTGATTTAGACGCTATTATAATATCACTGTATTTGACATTAAAAATATTTTCTGGTTATCGTAAGGTAAAAACCATCTGTGTTTATGTGTGGATCAGTCTTACGATTATCATTTCTTTCGAACGGATTTTGAAAGTTAAACATATGGTTGGAGTTTACTCATACCAGTCCCATGACTGACCCAGAGTTTATTTTGTTTGTTTTCCCTAAACTCTTGGGTGCCCAAATTTGTACGGGCAGTCAAGTAGTAGAGATTTTTCAGATTCACTTGGAGGAGCTCGAAGCAGGGGGCTTCATCGATCACCTCTAGACTATCATTCTTTTTTGTTGTGTACTATGTTGTATCTGGGAACATGTGTTATAACTGTTCCAGAAATAGCTGTTGTGCTCTGATAATGGTATGCATATCTAGTTACCAAATTTGTATTTCAAAAAGTTACATGATATAATATATTTTATTCGTTCCGCTGTGAGTTTGTGATCTTCGTTTTTTCTTCTGTTCTAATATTTCTTTCTTTCTATTTCTCATCCTCTAACTTCTTTCTAATAATGATTCGTATTTCTATGCAATTTGGGTTAGGCGTGTGGTGTTATTAGTTGACTCAAAGAGTACGGAAATTCGGGCCATTACAGATTTGGACATAATTCTAAATCCAACCGTTAGATTTCAATTTTCTTATATTCTTGGAAAGCTCTTTTCGATACGAACCCAACGATTCTAGTTTTAGGAGAATCTGACGGTCGGATCTCCCGTAACAACAATTCGAAGTCAATGGTCGAAATTCGCCAACGATCGCAGTGCAAGGCGTTCAGTTCGGGCCATTTAATATATATATATATTATATATTTCGGTGATTTCCATTTAAAACGTATTTTATAAATTGTTTTAACTTCGTTTTAAAAACGGTTTCAACTTCATATTTAATTTTAAATCAAAATTGAATATTCCATATCATTAATATATAAATGATGATATTTTCAAAACATTAGATTTTGAAATCATTTCCTTTTCAATATTCATTATAAAAATGAATTAAAATCGATATAAATATCGTTCGTGTCAAAATGGCACATATATAATCAACACGGCTTCATATCTTTCAATATTATCGTGTCCATCCCAAATCGGACATCAAAATCATATTTTGATTATTTTCTGAATATTATTTTAAAATATTCGTTATTTTAAAATATTCGTTATTTTAAAATATTCTTCAGTTCTGAATTGGAATCAGACACAGTCAATTACCATATAATGTTATTTATATGAATTTCATACACACGTGTACACAACAACAATCAAACACAGTCAACCATCATCCAGAATGCATTACACAACTGCATAAGCATTAAATATAAATAATTCACGCCTACACAGTCAGTCAACCAAATGATCGACATGCCACTATACAATTGGGATTATTGTACGTCAAATATCATCCCAACACCCGTGTGGGGTTTCAATCAACAAACACAAATTTTATTTGTGCTGTTGGGCGATGTGTAAAATTCATCGTCCCAATCAATATCAGTCAAATGGGTGTACATAAACAAATCGTTCGATTTGTAAATGAATATTTATTTTAGTTATACACAGTTAAAAATTATATTTTTAGTGATAAAATATTTCTACACGTGAGTATTTTATACAGTCTATTTCACAACACAAACAATTTTCACAACACAATCAAATCAAACTAGTTGTCTATGGTCTGTGGACGACGGCGTCGGGTGCTGCTAAGCACCGTCTGCATCCTAGTATATATTTTAACTAGAAAATAAAATTAAGGTGAGAAGTTCTCACATTTGGGATCCACTCGTCCATTCTATATTTCTGAACTGTTCAGATTTGGATTTGTTTTCCACCAGTTCCATCGTAATTCTTTTCACACTGTTCATAGTAAAATTCATATTTTAAATATGATGTTCATATACATAAAAATCTTATTTTTATATCGCTATCCATATATATATATCACATTTTTATACTGTTAAAAAATCATATCTTTATATTGCTTCTATATGTATATAGAGATCATATTTTTGATCTACTACCTATATAAAAATCATATTTTTAATATTGTCATTCAAACAATAAAATCATATTTTTATTTTTGTTCTTCACATACTAATGATCACTTCTTTTTATAATTAAAAATCACATTTTTTGTAATTAAAAATCACATCTTTTTGCGATGCTTACATTATAAAGATCATATTTTTAATAACATAAACAAACTAAAATAAAGTAAAACTCACTTCCATTTCATCAATCGACTGATTTGGAGGAGAAGCAGGTGAAAGAGGAGAAGAGGAGCATCAGAGTTTTGGAGATTCGGGTTAAAACAGCCAAGGGCTAAAATGTGAATTAGAAAATTATATAAATTGGGTTTTGGGGCTGTGGAAGGGCCCACGCTGGTTAAGGTGGCGCGGGGAGTGGGGGTTGGGGTCCAGGAGGTGGTAGGGGGTCGCGTCGGTGGTATGGTGGGCCGTGGTGGAGGATTCTCGGGTTTCGTAACGACCCAAACTTGCCCTTATGAGAAAGCCCAGATTGCTTTGAGGACAAGACGAATCAGAACACAAACATAAGAACATTTCATTGCTTATTACAACAATTAACATCAGAGTACAAGAATATACAGAATATGAATAAATATTATGCATCAGAAAAATATTAGAGATTTACAAATACAATGCTGCGGAAAATAATACAAAACACAATTGAAAATAATACAAATACAATAAACTCCAAGTCAGTCATGTGACTGATGCGAGAACTAAAACAACTATTTAAAACTTTACTCTAAAAATAAGGTAAATTAAGGGACCACGCCATAAAGATGGAACGGGTTTCCTCCCAAGAATGCCAGTGCATAAAATAAACAATGCAATGCTTTTTGGAAAAATGAAGCTATTATAAGACCTAGGTCTCGTCACACAATGTAACGCAAGCCGAAGGATAGAGTTTTCACTTATAATATCCAAACATGCTTGGAATGTTTAAAACAAATTATTTGATACAATTATAATTGCAAAGTGTATAAAACCACTTCAAATATAAATGTATCAGTCATTAGGCGGCATGGGTACCATCTATCATGTCGCCACACTAGGCTCTACAAATAAAACTGAAATGTCACGTATTGGAAATTGGATTTCCGTCAAGAGTCGAGGCCAGGATGGCTTCTCTCCGATACAAGACACTCTAGCAAATGCCTCAGGATCCCTCGTAGTGAACCCTTGGATCGGTTGGGCCGGTTCTCCCTTACGTTTGAGGAATGGCAAATCCTGAACACATGTTTCTCGATCCTATCAGACCTATATCCATCGGCTCCATGGAGACCGATATATCTGAGGCTCCTCTCAATCCAACATCCATATAAGTAAAATATAAAAATATCAGGGCTTGCAAAACTCTGACACCACCCACAGTTAGAAAGAAACATCATGTTCTCTCAACGGTCCGATCCCATTTTTGACTCATACCGAGGTGTAAGGATCGCGAATTAACGCTATACACAAAGCTATGCTATATTAAATCCGTGCTTTGATCATCAACCACAAGACTCTACTTTTCAATAGAAGCCTTGATCATTTGCATCTCAGCATGCCACACAAGCAATTCACATCATGCGACTGATGTCTATCAATATATAACCTCTGAGCTCGTACGTCTCAGAGAAGGGCGTTAAGCAAGAGAATAAATTCTCCGCCGCCAAATAGATATATATTTAATAGAAATCAATCAACCTAGAATAAAATCCAATGTAAGACACACATCCATTTACAAGTTCGTTCTGGGTCTGAACAAAACCGGAGGCACCTTATTCCTCGTCCCATATGTCCAATAAAGGAGAGAGGTCCTCGCATATCTGGTCGATCTCCAAGTACGTCTGGACGATCACCGCTTATTACCTCATCTTGGGTGTACAGCCCAACCAAGACATCAGTAATCATCCAAACGATGTGAAGACCTCCGGTCTTCAACCACCCCCTTCATCGTCGACTTATCGTCGAATCAGTTATTCATAATGGGTATAAACCTGGCCTTTCCGAATAACTCATGTATATAATAAACAAGTGTTATAAAAACACGACATACGCCTCATTCCAATTCTGAATATTCTTTTATTTAAATATTCATATCCTTTGGGAAAGGTTCCCATTAATTTTATCAAAGATAAATTATTTAAATTTATTCTTTAAACTTCCTTTGGATTATCAATTCAAACCATATTAAGGTTTTCCAAACTAGTCTGGAGTAGCGCACCTTACCAAAGTAATCATTTGTCCCAACCTATTCATCCCATGGAGCAAAACTGGTAATACTCCATATCTGACACTACAGTATTATCGGTAAAATTAATTACCATTTCACATTCAAATCTACTTAAAGATTTAACTATCGCTTTGGAGCAAAACTGGTGATACTCCATTCTCGGTCATTTTAATCTGATTAAAGATTCATTAAAACTACACTTAATTTTAATCTTCCCAAAAATCAATATTAATGATTATATAACTTGGGAAATCATTTCCTGTCTTTAACTGGGTTAAACAACCAATGTCATTTAAAACACGGTTCACAATAAACCCAAAATCACATTCCATTTTATTCCAATTACTAATAACTTTATTAAAAGATTTATTCTTTTCACATAGGGTTTAATAACGGTGTTACTAAAGACACCATTCCCTCAGTCTCTAACCCTAAATTAGTAAGAGAACAATTCCCTAGGTACTAATCCCGAAGGCCGAAACCAACATTAGATCAATACCTAGGAAACAATTCAACTTAGCTAATCTCCAGTTAGTTTCTAATTTTCTTAACTCCATTGGGTTTAAGAACAACATTTTTAAAGATACCATTCACGACAAACCCAAAATTCAATTCAATTCAA
The DNA here is from genome assembly GCA_030737875.1 of Allium sativum. Taxonomy (NCBI): domain Eukaryota; kingdom Viridiplantae; phylum Streptophyta; class Magnoliopsida; order Asparagales; family Amaryllidaceae; genus Allium; species Allium sativum. Next base: position 746,917,919 of record CM060920.1, on the reverse strand, counting down.
TTTCAATTAAATATTAATTAATTGGTAAACTTCATTTAATATTAATAAAAATATTTAATCTTTTCTCAACTGGGTTTAAGAACAGTGTTAGTGAAGGCACCGTTCACGACAAACCCAAAACCCATTTGATATTAAATACAAGGCTTTGAATAGAAAATATATCGGCTTATATTCAATATCAAATTCTAAAATCAACAAATATCGTATTGGAATAACTGTGTATATATATCTTTCGAATTCATCCACAATGTCCGTATAATCACGGAATCAAATATCAAAATATTCCAAAGATAATTTCGATTCAAATCCATTCCAATTCATATACTGGAAATTCTGGTTATTTTTAAAACCATTTCAAATCCAATTTATTTATTTAAAAATATTAGATTATAATTCTAGTTCATAACTAGTTCATTTCGATAAAAATATATTTTTATCTTTTCAAATATGGAATTTTCCATCCGAATTCTCTCCAAATCATTTATTATGATTTTACCCAAATTATTAATATTTTTAATAATTTTATCAAGGTCCGTACTGTTGATTTCCATAAATGGTCATCGAACTGCACTTACAACGACCTTTTCCAAATTTGATTTGGACATAATTCCAAATCCAACCATTAGATTTCAAATCTCTCATATTCATTGGAAAGCTCTTTTCGATACGAACCCAACGGTCCCAGATTTAGGAGAATCCGACGGTCGGATCTCTCGTAATGTCTGTTAGAAGTCAATGGTCGAAATTCACGAACTGCCGCGGCACGGCGCGTTCTATTCAGGCCATTATATATATAATATATTATATATATTTCATCGATTTCATTTAAAATGTATTTTATAAATCGTTTTAAATTCATTTTCAAAACGATTTCTACTTCATATTCAATTTCAAATCAAAATTGAATATTCCATATCATCGATATATAAATAATAGTATTTTCAAAACACTAGATTTTGAAATCACTTCCTTTTGGATATTCATTATGAAAATGAATAAAATCGATATGAATATAGCTCAAGTCAAAATGGCGTTAATCTAATCAACACGGTTTTATATATTTAAAAAAATTCGTGCTCATCCCAAATCAGACATCAAAATCATATTTTGATCCATTACTGAATATTATTTTAAAATATTAGTTATTTTAAAATATTCATGATTTTAAAATATTATTTCTTTCTGAACTGTAATCAGCACAGTCAATTACCATATAATGTTATTTATGTAGATTTTGATACAACACATGTATAAAACAACAATGATAAACAATCAACCATCTTCCAGAGTGCATTCTACACTGCATAAGCATTAAATATAAATATTTAACGCTTACAGCAGTCCGTCAACTAATCGATTGACATACAACTAAACAATTGGGATTAGTGTACGTCAAATATCATCCCAATACCCGTGTGAGGTTTCAATCAACAAACACTGAATATTATTTGTGCAGTTGGGTGATGAATATATCGTCTCAATCCATATCAGTCAAATGTGTATGCATAAACAAATCGTCTAATTTGTAAATGAATATTTATTTTATTCATATACACATTAAAAATTATATTTTTAACGATAAATTATTTTATTCGACACATGATTATTTTATACAGTCCATTTCACATCACAAACAATTTTCACAACACAATCAAACAAACAAGTTGTCCATTGTTCAACGGTGTCGGGTGTTGCTAAGCACCGTCTGCATCCTAATATATATTTTAACTAGAAAATAAAATTAAAGTGAGAAGTTCCCACCTTTGGGTTCCACTCCTCCATTTCATTTCTGAATAGCTTGGATATGCCTGAAATTCATCGCAGTCTTTTCCACGCTGTTCATATTGAAAATCACGTTCTCAATATGATGTTTATATATTTTTATCTAACTAAGAATCATATTTTTACTTCGCTATATATATAATAAGGATCATATTTTTATCGCTACTTCATATATATATATATAAATCGAATTTTTATCGCTGCTTCATATATATATTAATCGAATTTTTTTCGCTACTTCATATATATAAAACCGAATTTTTATATATTTAAAAATCGTATCTTTTTATTTATAAAAAAATCAAATCTTTTCGTATAAATAAAATCATATCTTTTCGTATAAACAAAATCATATCTTTTCGAATATAAAAATCATGTCTTTTTATTTCTAAAAGTCAAATCTTTTCTAATTTAAAAATCAAATCTTTATGTATTTAAAAATCCTATCTTTTTAGTTTTAAAAATCTAATCTTTTTACTCTAATATATATAAATATAAAACTGATTTGTATTCATAGAACATATATATATATATTTCTAATTATCTAAAAAAAAAAGAAAAAATAAATAAAAATAATAATAAAAAAAACAAAAGCTCACAGTTGAAATCGGGAGAAGGGGATGTTGTTGCGCTCGGCGGCGGAGGTGAGGTCCTCTAGCAGGCGGCGGGGGAATGGGTAAGGGGGGGGGGTCCTCAGGCGGCGGTTTAGGGTTTGGGGGAATCTCGAATTGGGGGTTTTCATGGGGGGGGGGGGGTTCAATCAGAGAGAAGCGGAGGGGGGAGTGTGGCTGCGGCTAGCGGAGGACGGCGGTGGTTGATGGCAAGGCAGCGACGGCTATGGCAGGGGCGGGAACGATTTGGGGAGCGCGGTTTTTTTGTTCCTTTTTTTATTTTTACTGAACTGGATCGGGGGAAAGACTATGGGGGAGACTAACTATATAATTTATTTATTATTGTTTTAATTCGAAAAGGTGAATTTTTGTTCGAACTCCAATTCACATCCAACGACTATCTGCCCTAGCTAATTACCCCCATTCCGTACACAGTGTGATATGTATCATAAGCCAATTCGATGATTATGATCAGATTCTGCTAAATTTAAAATATAAATCAATATATTGAATTTAAACGCATATTTTAATTTACCAGGGCCACATACCGACTCCAAAAATTCCAGAAAAATAAATCTGGCTAGTTTTGATGATACGGTCCTAACAAAACTAATTTCGTCGAATTTGGAGACTGTTTGAAAAACTGTCATTTTCCAGTCGATTAAATTCAAACTGAAATTACCAAACGCGTTTAAATTCACCACGCTCACATATTGATTCCAAAAATTATCAAAATTGCAATCTAGCAATAATTTGACATTCCAGATCCAACAAAAGTGGTCTCGTCGAAAATGGAGGTCATTTGCAAAATTTCTATTTTAAGGGCTATATTTCCAAGCGACTATTCTGAATTTTCAACTGGAGATAAATTTTTATTCCCAAGATGAAATTTCAATTTTTCGGATTTGTTGGAAAGATATTTTCAAACAGATTCTAATATTTCTGGTTTCACTAAAATCCAGTTTACTTTGAATCCTGTACATTCATTTGAAATTTGAAATTGAATTTTCAAACTACCGCGCCATTTCCAATTCCTTTTATAATTAAAATAGATATTTATGTTCTAACTTCGATTTGAATAAATATATACATACTAATTCTATTCAAAATAAATTTCTTATCGTTATTATTTAAAATAAATCATTTTAAATATCCAAAATTCATTAAATTTTCCAAAATAAAATTTTTAAATTGGTTCTGATTTTCCGAGTTTTTACAATCTCCCCACTTAAAATCTTTTCATCCTCAAAAATGAACGGGGCTGAAAGTTGTTTAACCAACCAACTCAACTTTCATTCTGGCTTTCATTCTTCAACTTTTCAATTTCTAAGAATTTTCTAATTTTTCAAAATTTGGCTAACACCCTCAATTTTTGAAAAATTTAGCCATAACCTCCGTTGTACGGGGAGCATCGGGAAAATCCCCAAAACGCCACATAGGCCCTCTCATCTCAAAAGGAAAAATAAAAATCCAAGTGGATAGCCAATCAACTCATAATATCATCCAAAACCCAATAAATAAGTAAACATGTACCTATTCGTCGAGCATACAATTTTATTCCTCTACTTAGCTTCCCTGCTATGACCTGTTCAATGTATATACATGTATATCCATGCAATCTCAAACAATTATGAAGTCAATTCAGTATTTGATTCAATTTGGCTTAATGGCTCAAAATTTTAATTAATCAAACAACACAACCAGCAATCAATTAGTTGATTATCGTTTCAAACGCATAACTTTGATATACATATAGAAAATCATGTTTTTGATGCCAAGTCACAACATAATATCTTCTCTAGTTTTGGTTCTCACACCAGTCAGTTAGAATCTGTAACACCCCATGTCCGTTAGTGTCACTCACAAAGGGAATGCACTAAGTTCTGTGGACCATTTAGGGTAAAAGATGCAGATAAATTACAAGACAGACAGAAATTAAACAGCGGAAAATAAAACTTTCTTTATTGATAAAATAGTTTGTACAAAGATTTCTTTACAATATCAGAGTGTCATCTGTCTTACAAAATAAAGAAGCATAAAAATACATTTATATTCCCCAATGTAGCAAGAACCAGCCATAGCATCTGAAAAGAGAATCCAAGCAAAACTTCGACAAATCTTCAAGCTGGGAAAGAGTGACAGTCCAACTTAACCTGAGCTATACTACTCCCTCCTCTACTACCTGGGGGGAACGGAAGAAAAGAAGACGAAAGAAAAACAGAGTCAGACATAAAGCCTGAGTAAGTTCAGTAACTTCTAGCATATGAACATGGAACAACAACAAAACGACATGAATTAACTGATTACATGATAACACCATGATGATAGGGTTGGCAAGATTAGACAAGATTAATACAAGATATGCTAAGCAAAGATAAACTGGATATGCTCTAATACTTTCGCCGCTTCGCTATTTCCTCGTTATACTGGTTTCTATATCTCTGCACCGCCTATCTCGTGTCCCAACTAGTAACGATAACGTGATCCCAATCCCTGTATTTTCCATTGCCTTCCGGCATACATTCATTATTTATTACCTAGATCAAATCTAGGGTTTTCTATCAAGTGCTTTCTATATTTAACTAAAGTTTACGCTATCTGCTGAACGCTTCTCGAATTCAGGATTTATGCTACCTAGTCCAACTAGGGATTATTCTACCTGTCGAACGATGCCCCCAAGTCTAGGACACACTACCTAGAGTGGTATATGTTCCTGTACTTCCCCACGCATGTACCGCGAATCGTTGTCGCTTGTCTAGATGCACATGTCCTGTAATGTGCGGTCCGAGTACTGTGACAGGGCAAATCAAGGAATACAGAACTCGGTCGGGAGCTTTCAGATATCTGCCGATGCAGATGCTAAGGTCTGTTTTTATTCCAGTGGCTATGGTCCCACTTGACCCCTCCCTCAACTAATGAAAGGCACACCTTGTAAAATGAGAACTATACGCCGGCCCCCGGTGCCCCTCTATCCTATGGCCATCCTCACCCATAACTAGATAGCAAGTATATTGTCTTTTGGAGTTCTCCGCCTTTCCGCTTCACGTATCTCGATTGACACAAGATGGATGATAGACGACGAGTCGCTATCACAGGGCTACCGTTTGCTCGCCGAATCACGCCGGTCCATTCTATTCTTTAGGTTTCCATATATTGCAACCAAGGCATACCCCTAGTTCTTCTACTCCCTTAACCTCTGTGGGCCCAGGCGGATCATCTGCAGCCTCAAAGAGGGATACCAAGAGTACCCTCACGTCCCCTCGAAGCCTCGGGCTTCTTAACCCAATTCATTGGAGCCTTCTTTTTAATCAGACGAACGTTCACTCCTCCTCGTGCTATACTAAGAATTACTACTTAGTTTTGTCAACTAAGATTTACCACTTAGTTTCCAGAATCGTTGTTTTCTTAACTAAGGTTTACTACTTAGTTCCTTTTCCCGTCAATTTGGATTGGTTAAGTGTCATTAGTCAATTCAAGCCAACTTAGCCCTCTTCATTCATCCTGTTATACTGGTTAAGTGTTATCAGTAATTCATGTTGACTTAACCCCACCATAAACCAAGTTATATTGGTTAAGTATTTCTTATTACTTAACCCTACCCATTCACCCTGTATTGGTTAAGTGTTCCTTTTTAACTTAACCTTGCCCGTCTATCTTAACTAACATGTTATTAATGGTTAAGTATTATCCTTTCATGTTTAGACTTAACCCTATTCCTTTATCACAATCTGATGGTTAAGTGTTCAAGTTTACTTAACCCTACGGTCTAGCTCAACTAACGTATCAAATTGGCTAAGTATATTTACTTAACCTCAACCCCTAGTCTAGTTAACATATTAATTTGACTAAGTGTATTAACTTTACTTAACCCCACCTTCTAGTCTAGCTAACATGTTAATTTGTCTAAGTGTATTAACTTTACTTAACCCCACCTTCTAGTCTAGCTAACATGTTAATTTGGCTAAGTGTATTAGATTTTACTTAACCCCTACAAATCTTGTCTTGCTACCTTGAGTTTGGTTAAGTGTTTCTATGGACTTAGCCCTCCAATTCTAGCTTAACTGTGTTAAGTTGGTTAAGTGTTCTTATGGACTTAACCCTCCCATTCTAGCTTAACTGTGTTAAGTGTCAGTCTGAACCTAACCCCACCCATCAGTTTAGTTATCACGTTGAACTGCTTAAGTGTCTTGGTTAACTTAACCCTACCTTTCTTGTTCTATCTTTAACTAAATAAATTAAAAACGCGACCACTTACATTAGACATATTGTTGTGAATAATGGATGTGCCGGTTGGTTCCGGGTAGGTTTACATCGCAACTCAGTCTAACCCCGGGTTAGGCATATTCGTGTTTTCTAAGTTCAAAGGGTTTCAATTTATTTTCAAATCAAGTTTTGAAAGTAACCATCCCGTTCGTCGGATCAGTTAGGGATAGCCAGGAAGAGCAGGAAACTTGTATTTTCCAAACCCAAGCCTAGACACTATCCTCTCTGTCACCCTAGAACTTTCTGGTGTACCATTAAAAGAGATGTTGTTAATAAACCTTTAATTTGTCTAAATTTGCCTTTCCTTATTTAGGACAAATTCTATAAGTAAATTAATCCTAATTTACTTATTTCCCAATTACTCTTTTAATGTAAATTGTCTACATTTATTCTTATGGCCCATTTCCCCCTCTAAATCATATCTATGCTTTTTGGTATGTAAACTATACCAAATTAAGTGTCACTAACCATGATTTTGCTAAACCTGCCAATTACTCCCAATTATGGCCCATTTCAAATTTATGCCAATATACTTACCGTGCCAAATTAGCTAATCCAATTCCGATTCAACATTCTAATTCATGTCAAACTAGTCTTATTATTCTAGTTCATAACTCATGTAAATGCTAGATTTGCAAGCCAATACTAGATTCAAATTACCCATCCTATAATTCATGTAAAATTTATCCAATTTGTATTTCTATGAACATGCCATAATTCATGTTCCCAATTTATGCCAGATTCCAAGTTTATAACTATGTTTTTAGTACATTTCACATTATGCCCAAATCATATTCCCACCGTTCGTATAATTGTGATTAAATCTAGATTATGGATAAATCTAGACTCGTAGAAAATAGGGAATGAAACAAAGATGCTATGAAAAAGGATGGACATAATAACTGGCATAAAAGGTTTGAATAACGACGTAGGTTCAAGAACATGGGTAGACCTAACTTAATAGGTAAATTCCCAAGGTCTAAAACCAAGGATAGACAGAATAGAGACACAGGTTCAAGAACATGGGTAGACCTAACTTAATAGGTAAATACCCAAGGTCTAAAACCAAAGAAAACCAAGGACAGGCAGAATAAATAATCGGGTTTAATAGCAACACTTTCCTAGTCATAAATCATAGGTGTTTAATCAAAGATGTCCTTGTTATGTCATAGGCAATAGTTTATGTTTTCTAATCAAAGGCATAGGTTTAGTCAAGGAAATAATCCTCATAGCCATAGTCATAGTCATAGGCAATGTCCATAGTCATAGGCAATGGTTTTAAGGTCCATAGTTTCATAGTCACAGTCTTATTTGTCCTCGAATCATAACAGTTCTTAATTAGGTTCAAGAGTATAGGCATTGATTCGAATAGAGAGAGAGATTTGGCATATTTTTTTATTCCTTTAATTTCATGTCACGAACAGAGAAAAACATTCAAATCTAGAAATAACTGACTTACAGGGATTAGATTAGAATAGAAAGATGGCGTTGCTATGATTCGTAGAAAAAAAGTCGTTGCAGTCATTCGAATCTTCACTTGAATTCTAGCTTGAATCTCCTCTTTGAAAGTCTTTGAGCAGCACCTCCTCATCTTGATTTATTTTATATATATTATTTTATTTATTACTTAATTAAGAGGAGGAGAGGAAGCCATGTTCACTAAGAATCTTTGCAGCATAAGGATAGAAAAGAATTGTGAATAGAGAAGGAGTCTAGGGCTGTTTATATAGTGTAGAAGTCAACGAATCTGGTCAGAAAACGTAACCAGATACATCAGAACGAACCAGTGCAGAAAGCTGGAAAAAGCAGGGGGGTCGACCCCCAGGTCGACTACCCACTCGACCTGGGTACCCCAGGTCGACTACCCAGTCGACCTGGGTGCCTTGGGCGGGAAAATTCCCGCCCAGCCCCTTCTGGGTCCGATTTGAACTTTGAACCTGACCTGTTTTGAAATTTGAACTTCGCTGAATCTTCCGGAGGCCATATCTTCTTCATACGGACTCCGATTTACGCAAACTCGGACTCGTTTTCATGCAGAATTCCGAGACGAACGCAATGGCGCAGCCAGTTTCCCTTGATTTTGAATTTAACTTTTAATTCTTCCCTGATTTGTGAATCCTAGTATTACAGAATTACGGGGTGTTACATTCTCCCCCACTTAAAAGGATTTCGTCCCCGAAATCTTCAAGTTAGGAAGAATGTGTCCTACCATCCAATCACCCATCTACTCAACCATTCACTCACAGGAATCCATTGTCCTTAAAAGATTTCTAATGCTTTCATGTTCATATGCATAGTGTGTGTATATGTCTTTATCTACTGTAAAATCAGGCGGTCTACTGATTCAGTTGACCTCCTTAATGCGAATCATGTCGGTGCCATGCGTCCAATCATGTATGCAAGCATCCCTAGTCTTGTAAATATTCCATGTGTGCACAGCCATTCATCCATATGCAACACCCATATGATAACATATCAAGTTCAATTTACAAACAAATACATATCTGTAAATGCAATATGAAAGCGTCTGAACTTGATCTAGTGCCTAATACGTATGCATATGCATCCACGAGCAACCATTAGCAACCACTTGCGACCACTGACCATAACATGTTTCAAATACATGTTTACATCCATTGGCTTCTACCTAAAGGATCGAAGGTACGACCTAGATGATATACTTCGGAAAGAGAGAAACAATTATGCGTAAAGCTCCTACACGGAGAAATCAAGGATGCACCCTTAAGAAAAAGGGTATGACGCTAGTATTTAGCCTTCTAGAGCTTTACTCCACTGTATCTTAACTAACTAAACTTCACGATTGTGAAGTTCCGGATCTCCATTTCCAAAATAAACAGATGTCAATCACGGTACCAGGTATATGTACCAAGATGATTAGAGGTTTCCCTCTTATCCGCCATGCCATAACTATAAGAGTCGAAAGGTCACTATGTGCTCTTTGGAGTGCCTGCCACAACTATTCATCTCCCACGGAAACCATCCAAACCGAACTCGACATTCCTCAAGTACAAGCCCCAAAGGCCTAAACCAATATCAGACAAGCACCCAAGGAATATCTCCCCCGAATTTAGAAGATCTACGTGAGATGATATAAGAAAACTCGATAGCTATTCTCAAATCCCTACTAACCAGAAATAAACTGGTCGGACCACCAATTGGATTTGAGAGTCTAGTGGGATCTTTCTACTATACAAGTACTATGGTGCAGAGACTCAACTATGGAAGTGGATATGAACAAATGCGAAGCGCTAGAACCTAAGGAAATAGTACGAACATAAAACTAGACTCATCCAACCGGACTACCTTTCTCCTAGGTATGCTTGGTAGCGAAAGAATGTACTTGTCCATCTGAAAATCTCGTCCTCGTTCTTGCCCTATCATACCCTAGTAAAGATATTTCCTCTTGTCTTGGGTTTTATAATTTCTTCCTCCTTCGCGTGCCAAGTCTACATCCATGAATTCCTCATCCTAGGGTTATGCTTCTTAGCCAAACTCCTCATCCCCTTCCGTGTGTAGTCATGTTGACAAATCTCTCGAAAACTGCTTCCATCGTATAGAAAACCCTATAAGCTTGAAAGAAAACTGGCCGTAGGTGAAACTACTACGGTTATAGATGGAAGTCGGGCACTACTTCACCCTTCGATGAGGTTACCTCCCAGAAAGCCAGGAGCCCCAGAGACTCAAGAAAGAAGGAGACAAGAATTCAAACAGAGGAAGAGAAGATAATGCATATGGCTTTGGGGAATATGCCTTTAAAACAAATCTTTTCTCTTTAAAATGCTTCTTTAAAAACCGTTTTGAAAATAATTTTTCAAATCCTTTATCTGATCTGGTAACCTTCAGCTCTGATACCACGTGTAACACCCCACGTCCGTTAGTGTCACTCACAAAGGGAATGCACTAAGTTCTGTGGAGCATTTAGGGTAAAAGATGCAGATAAATTACAAGACAGACAGAAATTAAACAGCGGAAAATAAAACTTTCTTTATTGATAAAATAGTTTGTACAAAGATTTCTTTACAATATCAGAGTGTCATCTGTCTTACAAAATAAAGAAGCATAAAAATACATTTATATTCCCCAATGTAGCAAGAACCAACCATAGCATCTGAAAAGAGAATCCAAGCAAAACTTCGACAAATCTTCAAGCTGGGAAAGAGTGACAGTCCAACTTAACCTGAGCTATACTACTCCCTCCTCTACTACCTGGGGGGGAATGGAAGAAAAGAAGACGAAAGAAAAACAGAGTCAGACATAAAGCCTAAGTAAGTTCAGTAACTTCTAGCATATGAACATGGAACAACAACAAAACGACATGAATTAACTGAATACAAGATAACACCATGATGATAGGGTTGGCAAGATTAGACAAGATTAATACAAGATATGCTAAGCTAAGATAAACTGGATATGCTCTAATACTTTCGCCGCTTCGCTATTTCCTCGTTATACTGGTTTCTATATCTCTGCACCGCCTATCTAGTGTCCCAACTAGTATCGATAACGTGATCCCAATCCCTGTATTTTCCATTGCCTTCTGGCATACATTCATTATTTATTACCTAGATCAAATCTAGGGTTTTCTATCAAGTGCTTTCTAGATTTAACTAGAGTTTACGCTATCTGCTGAACGCTTCTCGGATTCAGGATTTATGCCACCTAGTCCAACTAGGGATTATGCTACCTGTCGAACGATGCCCCCAAGTCTAGGACACACTACCTAGAGTGGTATATGTTCCTGTACTTCCACACGCATGTACCGCGAATCGTTATCGCTTGTCTAGATGCACAAGTCCTATAATGAACGGTCCGAGTCCTATGACAGGGCAAATCAAGGAATACAGAACTCGGTCGGGAGCTTTCAGATATCTGCCGATGCAGATGCTAAGGTCTGTTTTTATTCCAGTGGTTATGGTCCCACTTGACCCCTCCCTCAACTAATGAAAGGCACACCTTGTAAAATGAGAACTATACGCCGGCCCCCAGTGCCCCTCTATCCTATGGCCATCCTCACCCATAACTAGATAGCAAGTATATGGTCTTTTGGAGTTCTCCGTCTTTCCGCTTCACGTATCTCGATTGACTCAAGATGGATGGTAGATGATGAGTCGCTATCACAGGGCTACCGTTTGCTCGCCGAATCACGCCGGTCCATCCTAGTCTTTAGGTTGCCATATATTGCAACCAAGGCATACCCCTGGTTCTTCTACGCAGACCTTAACCTCTGTGGTCCCAGGCGGATCATCTGCAGCCTCACAGAGTGATACCAAGAGTACCCTCACGTCCCCTCGAAGCCTCGGGCTTCGTAACCCAATTCGTTGGAGCCTTCTTTTTAATCAGACGGACGTTCACTCCTCCTCGTGTTATACTAAGAATTACTACTTAGTTTTGTCAACTAAGATTTACCACTTAGTTTCCAGAATCGTTGTTTTCTTAACTAAGGTTAACTATTTAGTTCCCTTTCCCGTCAATTTGGATTGGTTAAGTGTCATTAGTCAATTCAAGCCAACTTAACCCTCTTCATTCATCCTGTTATACTGGTTAAGTGTTATCAGTAATTCATGTTGACTTAACCCCACCACAAACCAAGTTATATTGGTTAAGTATTTCTTATTACTTAACCCTACCCATTCACCCTGTATTGGTTAAGTGTTCCTTTTTAACTTAACCTTGCCCATCTGTCTTAACTAACATGTTATTAATGGTTAAGTATTATCCTTTCATGTTTAGACTTAACCCTATTCCTTTATCACAATCTGATGGTTAAGTGTTCAAGTTTACTTAACCCTACGGTCTAGCCCAACTAACGTATCAAATTGGCTAAGTATATTTACTTAACCCCAACCCCTAGTCTAGTTAACATGTTAATTTGGCTAAGTGTATTAACTTTACTTAACCCCACCTTCTAGTCTAGCTAACATGTTAATTTGGCTAAGTGTATTAACTTTACTTAACCCCACCTTCTAGTCTAGCTAACATGTTAATTTGGCTAAGTGTATTAGATTTTACTTAACCCCTACAAATCTTGTCTTGCTACCTTGAGTTTGATTAAGTGTTTCTATGGACTTAGCCCTCCCATTCTGGCTTAACTGTGTTAAGTTGGTTAAGTGTTCCTATGGACTTAACCCTACCATTCTAGCTTAACTGTGTTAAGTGTCAGTCTGAACCTAACCCCACCCATCAGTTTAGTTATCACGTTGAACTGCTTAAGTGTCTTGGTTAACTTAACCCTACCTTTCTTGTTCTAGCTTTAACTAAATAAATTAAAGCCGCGACCACTCACATTAGACAAATATTGTTGCGAATACTGGATGTGCCGGTTGGTTCCGGGCAGGTTTACATCGCAACTCAGTCTAACCCCGAGTTAGGCATATTCGTGTTTTCTAAGTTCAAAGGGTTTCAATTTATTTTCAAATCAAGTTTTGAAAGTAACAATCTCGTTCGTCGGATCAGTTAGGGATAGCCAGGGAGAGCAGGAAACTTGTATTTTCCAAACCCAAGCCTAGACACTATCCTCTCTGTCACCCTAGAACTTTCTGGTGTACCATTAAAAGAGATGTCGTTAATAAACCTTTAATTTGTCTAAATTTGCCTTTCCTTATTTAGGACAAATTCTATAAGTAAATTAATCCTAATTTACTTATTTCCCAATTACTCTTTTAATGTAAATTGTCTACATTTATTCTTATGGCCCATTTCCCCCTCTAAATCATATCTATGCTTTTTGGTATGTAAACTATACCAAATTAAGTGTCACTAACCATGATTTTGCTAAACCTGCCAATTACTCCCAATTATGGCCCATTTCAAATTTTTGCCAATATACTTACCGTGCCAAATTAGCTAATCCAATTCCGATTCAACATTCTAATTCACGTCAAACTAGTCTTATTATTCTAGTTCATAACTCATGTAAATGCAAGATTTACAAGTCAATACTAGATTAAAATTACACATCCTATAATTCATGTTAAATTTATCCAATTTGTATTTCTATGATCATGCCATAATTCATGTTCCCAATTTATGCCAGATTCCAAGTTTATAACTATGTTTTTAGTACATTTCACATTATGCCCAAATCATATTCCCACCGTTCGTATAATTGCGATTAAATCTAGATTATGGATAAATCTAGACTCGTAGAAAATAGGGAATGAACCAAAGAAGCTATGAAAAAGGATGGACATAATAACTGGCATAAAAGGTTTGAATAACGAAGTAGGTTCAAGAATATGGGTAGACCTAACTTAATAGGTAAATTCCCAAGGTCTAAAACCAAGGATAGACAGAATAGAGACACAGGTTCAAGAACATGGGTAGACCTAACTTAATAGGTAAATTCCCAAGGTCTAAAACCAAAGAAAACCAAGGACAGGCAGAATAAATAATCGGGTTTAATAGCAACACTTTCCTAGTCATAAATCATAGGTGTTTAATCACAGATGTCCTTGTTATGTCATAGGCAATAGTTTATGTTTTCTAATCAAAGGCATAGGTTTAGTCAAGGAAATAATCCTCATAGTCACAGTCATAGTCATAGGCAATGTTCGTAGTCATAGGCAATGTCCATAGTCATAGGCAATGGTTTTAAGGTCCATAGTTTCATAGTCACAGTCTTATTTGTCCTCGAATCATAACAGTCCTTAATTAGGTTCAAGAGTATAGGCACTGATTCGAATAGAGAGAGATATTTAGCATATTCTTTTATTCCTTTAATTTCATGTCACGAAAAGAGAAAAACATTCAAATCTAGAAATAACTGACTTATAGGGGTTAGATTAGAATAGAAAGATGGTGTTGCTATGATTCGTAGAAAAACAGTCGTTGCAGTCATTCGAATCTTCACTTGAATTCTAGCTTGAATCTCCTCTTTGAAAGTCTTTGAGCAGCACCTCCTCGTCTTGATTTATTTTATATATATTATTTTATTTATTATTTAATTAAGAGGAGGAGAGAAGCCATGTTCACTAAGAATCTTTGCAGCATAAGGATAGAAAAGAATTGTGAATAGAGAAGGAGTCTAGGGCTGTTTATATAGTGTAGAAGTCAAAGAATATGGTCAGAAAACATAACCAGATACATCAGAACGAACCAGGGCAGAAAGCTGGAAAAAGCAGGGGGGTCGACCCCCAGGTCGACTACCCAGTCGACCTGGGTGCCTTGGGCGGGAAAATTCCCGCCCAGCCCATTCTGGGTCCGATTTGAACTTTGAACCTGACCTGTTTTGAAATTTGAACTTCGCTGAATCTTCCGGAGGCCATATCTTCTACATACGGACTCCGATTTACGCAAACTCGGACTCGTTTTCATGCAGAATTCCGAGACGAACGCAATGGTGCAGCCCGTTTCCTTGATTTTGATTTTAACTTTTAATTATGCCCTGATTTGTGAATCCTAGTATTACAGAATTACGGGGTGTTACAGAATCATATAGATATCCCACTTTCGAAACTCGAACACAAATTCTGATGATGATCGATCAATCATCAGAACCATCTCCGGCTGACTAGAGTGTGATTCTATATCTATCAAGTATATTAAAACTTTGAATATAAGTTTGCAAGGCATATATGCAAAATCTTTATATACTCGATTATCCAAATTCAATATAAAATATAATACTCAAATACGTATAATATGGTCTAAATATTCAAAACAAAATTTGTTTTCACTTTTATTTTGAAGACAACACTCTTTCGACTCATTCTAGGATACTACTGATCCCATCTCTAACGAGTCTTTCTTATTGGACATTACTAATCCAATCTATGATGAATTCTTTCGTTTGGTTCTAATATGCCTTGTTCTCGAGCTCTGTAAAACCAAAGCTCTTATACCACGTGGAACAACCCAAACTCGCCCTTACGGGAAAGCCCGGATTGCTTTGAGGACAAGACGAATCAGAACACAAACAGAAGAACATTTCATTGCCTATTACAACAATTAACATCAGAGTACAAGAATATACAGAGCATGAATAAATATTATACATCAGAAAAATATCATAGAATTACAAATACAATGCAGCGGAAAATAATACAAAACACAAATGAAAGAGATACACGGATACAGAGCTTTCCGAATATCATTTCAGCTGTAAACCAGGATCCTGTGAATATACATCTGCAAAACCATAACTACTAGCTGCCAGTGTGGAAAATAGGGGCACCCAGAGTTTAGGTTAAAACAATAAAATCCAGGTTAGTCATGTGACTGGTGTGAGAATTAAAACAATTATTTAAAACTTTACTCTAAAAATAAGGTACATTAAGGGACCAAGCAGTATAACATGGAACGGGTTTCCTCCCAAAAATACTTGTGCATAAAATAAATAGCGCAATGCTTTTTGAAAAAATGAAGCTATTATAAGACCCAGGTCCCATCACACAATGCAACGCAAGCCGGAGGATAGGGTCTTCCCTTATAACAGCCAAACATGCTTGGTACGTTTAAAACAAATCATTTGATACTATTGTAAGTGCAAAGTGTATAAAACAACTTCAAATACAAATGTACAATCATAGGCGGCATGGGTACCATCTATCATATCGCTATACTAGGCTCTACAAATAAAACCGAAATGTCACATATTGGAAATTGGATTTCCGTCATGAGTCAAGGCCAGGGATGGCCCCTCTCCGATTCAAGGCACTCTAGCAAATGCCTCAGGATCCCCCTGCAATGAACCCTTGGATCGGTTGGGCCGGTCCTCCATTACGTTTGAGGATTGGCAATTCTTGAACTCATGTTTCCCTGTCCTATCGGACCTATATCCATCCGCTCCGTAGACACCGATATATCCGAGGTGCCTTGCAATCCAACATCCACATAGGTAAAAATATAAAAATATCAGGGCTTGCAAAACCCTGACCCCACCCACAGCTGGAAAGAAACGTCATATTCTCCCAACGGTCTGATCCCGTTTTTGACTCATACCGAGGTGTGAGGCTCGCGAATTAAAGCTCTACACAAAGCTATGCTATATTAAAGTCGTGCTTTGATCATCAACCACAAGACTCTGCTTTTCAACAGAATCCTTGATCATTTGCATCTCAACATGCCACACAGGAAATTCATGCCATGCGACTGATGTCTATCGATATATAACCTCTAAGCTCGTACGTCTCAGAGAAGGGCGTTAAGCAAGAGAATAAATTCTCCGCTGCCAAACAGATATAAATTCAACAAAAATCAATCAACACAGAATAAAATCCAATGTCAGACACACATCCGTTTACAAGTTTGTTCTGGGTCCGAATGAAACCGGAGGCACCTTATTCCTCATCCCATATGTCGAATACAGGAGAGAGATCCTCGCATATCCGGTCGATCTCCAAGTACATCTGGACGATCACCACTTATTACCTCATCTTGGGTGTACAACCCAATCAAGACATCAGTAATCATCCAAATGATGTGAAAACCTCTGGTCTTCAACCACCGTCTTCATCGTCGACTTATCGTTGAATCAGTTATTCAGAATAGGAATAAATCCGGTCTTTCCGGATAACTCGCAAATATAATAAGCAAGTGTTATAAAAAATAACATATGCCTCATTCCAATTCTGAGTATTCTTTTATTTAAATATTCATATCCTTTGGGAAATGTTCCCGTTAATTTTATCAAAGATAAATTATTTAAATTTATTCTTTAATCTTCCTTTGGATTATCAATTCAAACCATATTAAGGTTTTCCAAACTAGTCGGGATTAGCGCACCTTATCGAAGTAATCATTTATTTAATTTTCCAATCCCAACCTATTCATCCCATGGAGCAAAACTGGTAATACTCCATATCTAACACCACTGTGTTATCGGTAAAATTAATTACCATTTCATGTTCAAATCTACTTAAAGATATAACTACCGCTTTGGAGCTAAACTGGTGATACTCCGTTCTCGATCATTTCAATCTGATTAAGGATTCATTAAAACTCCACCTAGTTTTAATCTTCCCAAAAATCAATATTAATGATTATATAACTTGGGAGATCATATCCTCTCTTTAACTGGGTTAAAGAACCAATGACATTTAAAACATGGTTCACAATAAACCCAAAATCACATTTCATTTTATTCCAATTACTAAATATAACTGGAAATTCTAATAATATTAATTAAAAGATTTATTCTCTTCACACGGGGTTTAAGAACTGTGTTACCAAAGACACAATTCCCTCAGTCTCTAACCGTAAATTAGTAAAAGAACAATTCCCTAAGTATTAATCCCAAAGGTCGAAACCAACATCAGATCAATACCTAGGAAACCATTCAACTTAGCTAATCTCTTGCTAGTTTCTAATTACATCATTCCATCAGTCTCTAATCGTAAATTAGTAAGAAAACAATTCTTTAAGTATTAATCCCGAAGGCCGAAACCAACACCAGATCAATACCCAGGATACCATTCAACTTAGCTAATCTCCAGTTAGTTTCTAATTTTCTTAACTCCATTGGGTTTAAGAACAGCATTTTTAAAGATACCATTCACGACAAACCCAAAATTCAATTCAATTCAATTTCAATTAAATATTAATTTAGTGGTAAACTTCATTAAATCTTAATAAAATTATTTAATCTTTTCTCAACTAGGTTTAAGAACAGTGTTTGTGAAGACACCGTTCACAACAAACCCAAAGTCCCATTTGATATTAAACAAAAGGCTCTGAATAGAAAATATATCGGCTTATATTCAATATCAAATTCTGAAATCAACAAATATTGTGTTGGAATAACGATATATATATATATATATTCCAAATTCCTCCACAATGTCTGTATAATCACAGAATCCAATATCGAAATATTCCGACGATAATTTCGATTCAAATCCATTCAAATTCATATATTGGAAATTCTGGTTATTTTTAAAACCATTTGAAATTAAATTTATTTATTTAAAAATATTGGATTATAATTCTAGTTCATAACTAGTTCATTTCGATAAAAATATATTTTTATCTTTTCAAATATGGAATTTTTCATCCCGTCTTTCCAAATCATTGATTATGATTTTACACAAATTATTAATATTTTTAATAATTTTATTAAGGCCTGTATAATCGATTTCCATAAACGGTCACGACCTTTTCCAAATTTGATTTGGACATAATTCCAAATCCAGCCATTATTTTCAAATCTCTCATATTCGTTGGAAATCTCTTTTCGATACGAACCTAAGGTCCCGGTTTTAGGAGAATCTGATGGTCGGATCTCCCGTAATGTCCATTCGAAGTCAATGGTCGAAATTCATGAGCTGCCGCGGCGCGACGCGTTCTATTCAGGCCATTATATATATATTTCGTTGATTTCCATTTAAAACGTATTTTATAAATTGTTTTAAATTCGTTTTCAAAACGATTTCCACTTCATATTCAATTTCAAATCAAAATTGAATATTCCATTTCATTAATATATAAATGTTAGTATTTTCAAAACATTAGATTTTGAAATCACTTCCTTTTGGATGTTCATTATAAAAATGAATAAAATCGATATAAATATTGTTTACGTCAAAATGGCATTAATCTAATCAACACGGCTTTATATATTTAAATATTTTCGTGTCCACCCGAAATCGGACATCAAAATTATATTTTAATCCATTACTGAATATTATTTTAAAATATTAGTTATTTTAAAGTATTAAAATATTAGTTGTTTTAAAATATTCTTTAAATATTCATTCTTTCTGAACTGGAATCAGACACAATCAAATACCATATAATGTTATTTATATGGATTTTCATACAACACACATATAGAACAACAATGATAAACAATCAACCATCATCTTGAGTGCATTCTACATTGCATAAGCATTAAATATAAATATTTAATGCTTACAACAGTCTGTCAACCAATTGATTGACATACATCTAAACAATTGGGATTAGTGTACGTCAAATATCATCCCAATACCCGTGAAGGGTTTCAATCAACAAACACTGAATATTATTTGTGCAGTAGGGCGATATGTAAAATATATCGTCCCAATCCATATCAGTCAAATGTGTGTACATACTGACTCCGCTAAATTTAAAACATAAATCAATATATTGAATTTAAACGCACATTTTAATTTACCAGGTCCACATACTAACTCCAAAAATTCTAGAAAAGTAAATTTGGCTATGTTTTGATGATACAATCCTAACAAAACAGATTTCATCGAATTTGGAGACCGTTTGAAAAACGGTCATTTTCCAGTCAATTAAATTCAAACTGAAATTACCAAACACGTTTAAATTCACCACACTCACATATTGATTCCAAAAATTATGAAAATTGGAATCTAGCAATAATTTGACATTCCTGATCTAACAAAAGTGGTCTCGTCGAAAAAAGAGGTCGTTTGCAAAATTTCTATTTTTAAGGGCTATGTTTCCAAGCGACTATTCTGAATTTTCAATTTGGACATAAATTTTTATTTCTGCTATGAAATTTCAATTTTTTGGATTCGTTGGAAAGATATTTTCAAACAGATTATAATATTTCTGGTTTCACTAAAATTAGGTTTATTTTGAATCCTGTACATTCATTTGAAATTGAATTTTTAAACTACCGCACCATTTCCAATTCCTTTTATAATTAAAATAAATATTTATATTCTAACTTCGATTTAAATAAATATATACGTTCTAATTCTATTCAAAATAAATTTCTTGTCGTTATTATTTAAAATAAACAATTTTAAATATCAAAATTAATTAAAATTGCCAAAATAAAAATTTTGAATTGGTTCTCATTTTCCGGGTTGTTACAGGTTTAAGGGTAATGGGGTTTCAATTGGGGAAGGAGAAGACCGGAGGACCAGAGGAAGCGGCGATGGGAGCTGCTTGAGGCGGAGGGGGGGTGCGCCACCGACCGGTGGCGGATGGGGGGGCTCTGGAGCTGGCGGCACTGAACGAATCGGGGGGAGGGGGTCTGGGCAACATCGGGTGTTTGTTTTTTTTATATTTTTTCGTTTAAAGTGGCGTTGACCGTATAGGAGAAAAGAGGGGGTTCTTTATAAATAATTATATAATTAATTAATTAATTCCCATAAAGTTACTTTTTCGTTCGAGATCCCATTTAAACTCAACGATTGTCGCCCCTAGCTAAATACCCTCATTCTGAACACAATGGGATCGTAAGCCAATTCGATCATTTCGATCCGTTTTCCCTTTAAATTAAAATATAAATCAGTTATATTTAATTTAAACGTACATTTAAATTTACCGGGGCCACATACTTACTCTAAAATTTCTAGAAAAATAAATCTGGCTATTTTTTGATGATACGACCCTAAAATAACTAATTTCATCGAATTTGGAGATCGTTTGAAAAACGGTCATATTCCAGTCGATTAAATTTAAACTGAAATTACCAAACACGTTTAAATTCACCACGCTCACATATTGATTCCAAAAATTATGAAAATTGGAATCCAGCAATAATTTGACATTCCGGATCCAACAAAAGTGTTCTCGTCGAAAATTGAGGTCGTTTGCAAAATCGCCATTTTTAAGGGTTATATTTCCATAGCGACTATTTTGAATCTTCAATTGGACATAACTTTTTATTCCTGTTATGAAATTTGGATTTTTCGGATTCATTGGAAAGATATTTTCAAACAGATCCAAATATTTTTGATTTCACCAAAATCCGGTTTATTTTGAATCCTGTACATTCATTTGAAATTTGAAATTGAATTTTCAAACTACCATGCCATTTTCAATTGCTTTTATAATTAAAATAAATATTTATATTCTAACTTCGATTTAAATAAATTTATATGTTCTAATTCTATTCAAAATAAATTTCTAGTCGTTATTATTTAAAATAAATCATTTTAAATATTCAAAATCCATTAAAATTTCCAAAATAAATTTTTTAAATTGGTTCTGATTTTCCGGTTGTTACAATCTACCCACTTAAAATCTTTTCATCCTCGAAAAGGAACGGAGCTGAAAGTTGTTTAACTAACCAACTCAACATTCATTCTGGCTTTAATTCTTCAACTTTTCAGTTTCTAAGAATTTTCTAATTTTTCCAAAATTTGGCTGACACCCCAAATTTTCGAAAAACTTCGCCATGACCTCCTTCGTACAGGGAGACCTTTAAAATCACCACTAGCCACGCAGGGCCCTCACCATTCCAAAAGAGAAAGAAAATGCCAAGCGGCCAGCCTTAGGCTCATAAACTCTTTAAAAGAAAAAGAAAATTGCCACGTAGCCAGCCTTAGGCTCATAAACTCTTTAAAAGAAAAGAAAATTGGCTAGCGGCCAGCCTTAGGCTCATAACCTCTTTGAAAGAAAAGAAAACTAGTAAACACGTACATATTTGTCGGGCATAAAATTTTATTCCTCTTCTTGGAAGTTTACCTATAACCTGTTCAACAATGTGTATATATACATGTTGCATCTCTAAACAATTTCCTACTCAGCTCATATTTGACATAATTTGGCTAAATGGTTCCAAATTTTAATTAATCAAACCAATAATCAAACAACACAACCAGAATCAATTAGTTGATTATCATTTCAAACATATATCTTTAATACATATAGTCAAAAATCATATCTTTGATGCCAAATCACAACAATAACCCTATCTAAGTTTTGATTCTCACACCAGTCAATTGGAAATATATAGACATCCCACTTTCGAAACTCGAACAAGTGATGATGATGGCATGCCATCCTCAGAACCATCTCCAGGCGACTAGAGTGTGATTCTATATCTATCCAGTATATCTGAGACTTCGTATACACGTGGATCAGACATATATTAAAACCTCTATATACTTGATTGTCCAAATTCAATATAAAATAAATATTTAAATACGTATAATATGGTTTAAATTTTCAAAAAAAAATTTGTTTTTATTTTTTAAAAATAACACTCTTCACACACGTTATATGATACTACTGATCCGATCTCTAACGAGTCATTCTCATTGGATATTACAAATCCAATCTCTGATGAATTCTTTCATTTGGTTCTAATGTGTCTTGTTCTCCGAGCTCTGTAAACCAAAGCTCTGATACCAACTGAAATGACCCGAACTTCCACTAAAGGAAATCCCTGATTGAGTTGAGAACACGACAAATCAGAATACAAACGATAGAACATTTCATTGCTTATTACAACAATTTACATCAGAGTATAAGAATATACAGAGTATGAACAAATAATATACATTCGATAAATATCAGAGATTTACAAATTACAATGCAGTGGAAAATAATACAAAACACAACTGAAAGAGATATATGGATGCAAAGCTTTCCAAATATCATTCCAGCTGTAAACCAGGATCCTGTGAATATAAATCTGCAAAACAAAAAATACTAGCTGCCGTGTGGAAAATAGGGGCACCTAGAGTTTAGGTTAAAACAATAAACTCCCGGTCAGTCATGTGACTTCTGGGAGAACTAAAACAATTATTTAAAACTTACTTTAAATTCAGATATATTAAGGGACCACGCCGTGTAATACGGAACGAGTTTCCTCCCAAGAATACCAGTGCATATAACGAAACAACGCAATGATTTTTGGAAAAATGAAGCTATTATAAGACTCAGGTCCGATCACACATTGCAACGCAAGCCGGAGGATATAGTTTTACCTTATAATATCCAGACATGCTTGGTACGTTTAAAACAAATCATTTTGATACTATTATAGTGTAAAGTGTATAAAAATAACTTCAAACATAAATGTATCAATTATAGATGGCACAGTGCCCCATCCCACTATGTCGCCATACTAGGCTTTACAAATAAAACCGAAATGTCATGTATTGGAATTTGGATTTCCGTCTGTGAACCAAGGCAAGGGATCGTCCTTACCACTTCAACACTCTCCAGCCCGAGCCTTAGGAACAGCCGCAACTGCACCTTAGATCGTAAGGGCCGGTCCACACAGAGTGGATTAAAATGCCTGATAAATGCGTTTCCTCGCCCTATGGGGCGTAAACTGGTCAAATATTGACCAAACCATCCATTGGCACCGAAGTGACCGATATAACCAAGGCGCCTCCCTTTCCATCATCCACACAAGTAAAACGTCCAGGCTTGCAAAACCCTGACACCACTCCTAACTAGAAAGAAACGCATGTCCTCCCTGATGTCCTCTCCCATTTCTAGTTCACACCGGGGTGTGAGGCTCGCGAATTAACGCTATACACAAAGCTATGATATATTAAAGCCGTGCTTTGATCATCAACCACAAGACTCCACTTTTCAACAGAAGCCTTGATCATTTGCATCTCCGCATACCACACAGGCAATTCACACTATGCAACCAATGTCTATCAATTATACAGAATGAAATCCGATGTCAGACACACATCCATTTACAAGTTCATTCTGGGTTTGAACGAAACCGGAGACACCTTATTCCTCGTCCCATATGTCCAATATAGGAGAGAGGTCCTCGCATATCCGATCGATCTCCAAGTACGTTTGGACGATCACCACTTATTACCTTGTCTTGGGTGTACAGCCCAATCAAGACATCGGTAATCATCCAAACAATGTGAAGACCTATGGTCTTCGACCACCATCTTCATCGTCGACTCATCGCTGATTCAGTTATTCAAAATGGGATAAACCCGGTCTTTCCAAATAACTCGCGTATATAATAAACAAGTGCTATAAAAACACAACATACACCTCATTCCAGTCCTAAATATTCTTTTATTTAAATATTCAAATCCTTTGGGAAAGGTTCCCATTAATTTTATCAAAGATAAATTCCTCAAATTTATTCTTTAATCTTCCTTTGGATTTCAATTCAAACCAAATTAGGGTTTATCCAAACTAGTCAGGATTAGCGAACCTTACCAAAGTAGTCCTTTATTTAATTTCCCAATCCCAACCTACTTATCCTATGGAGTAAAACTAGTAATACTCCATATCTAACACCACAGTGTTATCGGTAATTTTAATTACCATTTCACGTTCAAATCTAATTTAAGATTTAACTATCGCTAGGAGCTAAACTGCTGATACTCCATTCTCGATCATTTCTGAAATTTGATAATTTAAATTATCATTCCCATTTCAATCTAATTAAAGATTCATTAAAACTCCACTTAGTTTTAATCTTCCCATAAATCGATATTAATGATTATTTAACTTAGGAAACACAAACCTGTCTTTAATTGGGTTAAAGAACCAATGTCATTTAAAACATGGTTCACGATAAATCCAAAATCACATTTCATTTTATTCCAATTACTGAATATAACTGGAAATTCTAATAATCTTAATTAAAAGATTTATTCTTTTCACCTGGGGTTAAAGAATAGTGTTACTGAAGACACCATTCCATCAGTCTCTAACCATAAATTAGTAAGAGAACAATTCCCTAAGTATTAATCCCGAAGGCCGAAACCAACATCAGATCAATACCCAGGAAACCATTCAACTTATCTAATATCTAGTTAGTTTCTAATTTTCTTAATTCCATGGGGTTTAAGAACAACATTTTTAAAGTTACTATTCACGACAAACCCAAAATTCAATTCAGTTCGATTCCAATTAATTAATTGGTAAACTTCATTAAATCTTAATAAAAAGATTTAATCTTTTCTCAACTAGGTTTAAGAACAGTAATAGTGGAGACACCGTTCATGACTAACCCAAAATCCCATTTGATATTAGATACAAGGCTCTGAATAGAAAATATATCGGCTTATATTCAATGTCAAATTCTGAAATCAACAAATATCGTATTGGAATAATGATATATATACCTTCCGAATTCCTCCGCAATGTCTGTATAATCACAGAATCTAATATCGAAATATTCCAAAGATAACTTTGATTCAAATCCATTCCAATTCATATATTGGAAATTCAATTTATTTTTAAAACCATTTCAAATCCAATTTATTTATTTAAAAATATTGGATTATAATTCGAGTTCATAACTAGTTCATTTCGATAAAAATATATTTTTATCTTTTCAAATATGAAATTTTTCATCCTAATTCTTTCCAAATCATTTATTATGATTTTACACAAATTATTAATATTTTTAATAATTTTATCCAGGCCCGTACAGTCGATTTCCATAAACGGTCATCGAACTACGCTTACAGCGACCTTTTCCGAATTTGATTTGGACATAATTTCAAATCCATCCTTTAGATTTCAAGTTTCTTATATTTGTTGGAAGGCTCTTTTCGACACGAACCCAATGGTTCCGGTTTTAGGAGAATCCGACTGTCGGATCTCCTGTAACGTCAATTCGAAGTCAATGATCGAAATTCGCAAATGGTCGCAGTGTGGCGCGTTCTATTTAGGCCATTTAATATATATATATTATATATTTTTGTCGATTTCCATTTAAAACGTATTTTATATATCGTTTTAACTTCGTATTCAATTTTAAATCAAAATTTAATATTCCATATCATTGATATATAAGTGATGATATTTTCAAAACATTTGATTTTTGAAATCGTTTCCTTTTCGATATTCATTATAAAAATGAATTAAAATCGATATAAATACCGTTCATGTTAAAATGGCGCATATCTAATCAACACGGCTTCATATCTTTCAATATTTTCGTGTCCATCCCAAATCGGACATCAAAATCATATTTTGATTCTTTTCTGAATATTATTTTAAAATATTCGTTATTTTAAAATATTCTTTAGTTCTGAATTAGAATTAGACACAGTCAATTAACATATAATGTTATTTATATGGATTTCATACACACGTGTACACAACAATAATCGAACACAGTCAACCATCATCTAGAGTGCATTACACAACTACATAAGCATTAAATGTAAATAATTCATGCTTACACAGTCAATCGACCAAACGATCGACATACCACTAAGCAATTGGGATTAGTGTACGTCAAATATCATCCCAACACCCGTATGGGGTTTCAATCAACAAACATAGATTTTATTTGTGCAGTTGGGCGATGTGTAAAATTTGTCGTCCCAATATATATCAGTCAAATGGGTGTACATAAACAAATCGTTTGATTTGTAAATGAATATTTATTTTATTTATCAACACATTAAAATTTATATTTTTAACGATAAAATATTTCAACACGTGAATATTTTATACAGTCCATTTCACATCACAAACAATTTTCACAACACAATCAAATCAAACTAGTCGTCCATGGTCTGTGGATGACGATGTCGGGTGCTGCTAAACACCGTCTGCATCCTAATATATATTTTAACTAGAAAATAAAACTAAAGTGAGAACATCTTACCTTTGGGATCCACTCCTTCATTCCGTATTTCTGAACTGTTCAGATTTGGAAAAAAAAATCCACCAGTTCCATCAAAATTCTTTTCACGTTGTTCATAGTAGAAATCATATTTTTAATATGATGTTCATATATTTAAAGATCGCATTTTTATATCGCTGTCCATATATATAAAAATCACATTTTTATACTGTTAAAATTCATATCTTTATGTTGCTTCTACGTATATAAAGATCGTATTTTTAATTTACTACCTATATAAAAATACTATTTTTAATATTGTCGTTCGAACAATAAAATCATATTTTTATTTTTGTTCTTCACATACTAAAGAACACTTCTTTTTATAACTAAAAATCACATCTTTTTGTAATTAAAATTCACATCTTTTTGTAATTAAAAATTACATCTTTTTGTAATTAAAAATCACATCTTTTTGACAATGTTTACACTATAAAGATCATATTTTTAATAACATAAATAAATGAAAATAAAGTAAAACTCACTTTCATTTCATCAAATCCAAGCGGACCCTCTGAAGTGACTAGACATCGATAAGGAAGACGCCAAAGCCTCCGCAAGTTAAATGAGTAAGGACAGAGTAGCAGAGAGCCAGAACAAGCCTCCGGAGTAGGATAAAAATGCTAAGCTAGACAGCAGAAAGATCCAACTCCCAGACAAGAAACAATCTAACAGAAAGCTCTAGCTCTATATCCAATGCTCCATTTTTAACAAGCGCTAGATAAGCTCCTCCTGCTTGTAAAAGCCCAAAGAGAAACAACCATACTAAAGATCCTATGAAACCTGGACCTACGACACCAGCAAATAGTATAAGAAATAAATGGGGTGGGTAAGGGTGTGGGAAAGGTGAGTACGAGAAGAGGAGATTGCGGAATCCACTCGAAATCACAAAAACCGGAGCTGCTTCAACCGATCCATGCCCTAGGAGCAGGAGAAACTATGGAAACAGATAATAAAACCACCAGCCTTCCCGAGTAGGAGCCTAACACTCCCTTAAATGACCTAGCATGGAAAGCAAGACGTGAAAAATAATAATTAAAGGATTAAACTAAAAGTAATGAATCATAAACATAGGAGAATCCAATATACAACTTTGAGAAAGAATGCAAACACATGCTTCGCACTCGGGTTTTGCCTCACTCATAGCTTAAACGGGTGAATTGTATTAGTCTTTACCATGAAGGTGAAAATTAAAATTGTCCTTTTTTTCCCATTGATGAACATAATTGTATTTTTCTAAATTTAATGTTAAACAGATGAAAATATGACTGTAAATAGTATTATAGGGAGATAATGCTTAGAAATTAGAAAGGGAACCTTACATCATGTTAGATAGTTACACCACATTGGAAGGGAACAAAGTAATATTAATAGTGGAAATTAGAGACAACTTCCTATTTTTCAACGTAATGTATGATTCCTCTTCCAAATTCAGTATTAAAATTTTAGTAGCTACAATTTACAAGTGCGAGCGCATGTTACGCACACGAAATCATCATATAATTATTTAACTATGCATTCCTGGAATTTTAATTATATGAATCTATAAGCACATTTTGATGAATTGTAATGTATTTTTAACAACTACAAAAAAAAGTAACTTCCAAATATTTCTAGATGGTCTCAGATCCTCCAAACAAAATAACATTTTAGAGCACAATGGCATTATACAATAAATGATAACATCAAATATGAGTGGATCCTAACTTGTAATCATTACATTGATAAACACAAATAAAATGGAGTAAAACTTTCAGGAAAAATTGTTGAAACTATTGTTAAATTCAACCTAATTCTAATTCAACATGGATTTTTCTTTATTTGTAGTGTATAGAAAGTGAAAAAGAGGATGAGATACCATTATTCAAAACAATGAAATGGATGGGAAAGAAATGGAGATTAAAACATAACAAAGGGTTATAAAAAAGTTCTATAATCATAGAGGGGAGTAAATGAACTAACGTTATAATATAAAGCACTAATTATTACGAATTTATCAAAAGAAATTAATGTGCATGGGTGAAGCTTTTGAAACTTTGCTTGTAACATTACTAGCTTACAATATCTAAGTTAAAGTTGATGTGATTTATGAAATAAATGAAATGTTTTAGTGGAAAGTAGAAAAGATATACCATTAGTTAAGTAAAACGAACTATTTAGCCCAAAATAGAATCAAAAAAATATATGAAAGTACGTAATGAAGATCGAACCATTTCTAAAGTAAGTAGAAAAAGAGATAAAAATTCACATGGTGGTGATGGAAAACGTGAATAAATATGGGACAAATAGAATAAAGTGATAAGAAAGTATAAACTGATAAACTCACTTTTAAATTTATAATACACACACACATATCATATATATATATATATATAATAAAATAGACGTAGCAGATATACGTATACAAAACTAAATAATATATTTTGATCTAAGCAACAATTGGACCGCTAAATTAATAATAGGATGCCACACCAAACTTAAGAAAAAATGAAAGTATTAGGGAACAGACAATAAAAAAATTAAATCACTTTTTAGAATATACGGTAGATAATTAAATACCAAAATTAAGGAGATAAAATAAAAATAATTTAACATTAATTAACGTGATTTTATATTCGAATGAAGAATTGTTTAAAAGGGGAAACATGGAAGCTAAGATATAACGAAATAGACAGGTTTAATTTAAAAAATGATCAATAATAAATATGTAAAATTGGACATGTGAAAGACTATGAATTTTGAAGCAAAAAAGCACATAGACTTGAACGCGTCTTTCATATAATATAATTGATATTTTGTTGTTATATAATATAATGGATATTTTGTTATATACATTAACTGACTTCATGAAGCATGACTATACATTGCATATGCTATATGTTTCCATAGATTGGTGAGTAGTGTGCCTTGACTACATTCACTTTAGTTCATGAGTTGGGTCATGTCTCCCTATAAGTTGTGTACTTTGGTGAACTTGATATTAAAAGCCTTCATGCCTACAATTCGCAAGTAGGCTTATGTAATTTATATTGCATGTCTCTGTGTTTTCCACATAGTTTTCATCACTGTGCCGCAGATCGAACCGTAATGACTCAAGGTTTAAGGTTTTGAGGGTCTAACCGGTTGAACCGTTAGAACCGTGCTTATATTTTTGGATTTCTTTTATTTAATAAAAATTGTCTTTTAAGTGAACTGTTCAGAGGAAAAAAAGAACATGGAATTATGCTGAAATAAATTATCGACCTGCAATTAAGAGAGAATGCAAAAATTAATTTAAACTCATTGTCCCACATCATAGATTGAAGGCATGAGCTCTGAGTCACCTCCCTATAAAATAAATGCATCACCAGGTGCTTGCAACAAGCTACAGCACGCATCCAACTTTGGGCTTAACATAGTTAACTAGGCCATAGCTAAAGTTATAAAGTTTTCTGAGTTTTTAGTCGGTTTTATTTGCCCAAAACCGTGATTTGGGCCAGTTCCGATGCGGTTGAACTGATATTTGTGCCATTCAAGGCATTATCTCTTTCCGGGCCATTGAGCTAGGCAGTCCACGGTTAACTGCGGTTGGGCCACCTGCCCGGTTCGGTTATCAATACATGGATTTTCCATTTGCAAAATTATATGTATTTCTATTCTGTACCAATATATTGACACGTGTTCGAATGCATAGGTTATAGGATTTGATAGTTTCAGGCCAGTTTATCATCACACTTGATAATTAATACAATGTAATTGACTTCATCCATACATGTAAATATTCATATTTGCACCTAATATATTCTACTGTCTTGAACTTAAATTTCCTACCGGTATACATAAATTTTATTTCCTGTGTGAATATTTTATATTTAATACTTGAATTATGTTTCATACCAACGTAAATCTAACTTCAAACCCATAGTGCTTTCAGCTATGTGGTAAGAGATCCAGTATCAAGTTAATAATATGTAATTTATGGTTTTGATTTGTGGGAAAAGACATATAAAATTAGTGGTTAATGTATAATTTTTGATCATCTAACTTTAACAATCAATATAATATCATTAAATGTTCAAAAGTTGTACACTTCTCCTGTAACTTAGCAGTCAGCAAGTCTTTATTTCAAAGTTGGCACTCGGTTTTTTGTTACTCCAACTATTGAAACCATCAACTGTATCCTCTGCCTCCCCCACCAGGATGCACTTCTACGTAGTGTAGTTTCAGCAGGATAATAGGCTCATGGTTTCATTTAATAGACCATTCTTTTCAACAGATTCGTCTCACACTGCAGCCTTGAATCGGTCCTATGTACAACACCGACTTTTACTTGCAAATAGTGCAGCTTCAGGCTTGTACAATATCAGCTTGTTGTTGTATATGGTGCATTTCAGTTTCAGCAGCATATTGTGTCTTTTATACATCACTTACTCAAGCAGCTCTACCTTTGATCATAGCTTTAGAGTGTTGCTCACACCCAGTTCTTGCAGCTTTAATAATAGGTCCATGAGTCAGAATGTCTATATTTCTCCAATTTAGCCGCCTTACGCATTTGCAGCCCATCTCTAATCTTTGCAATATACTAGCTATTGGGGTAATGTGACACCCCATATCTGTTAATGTAACTCTTTATCAGAATGCGTTAAGTTTCGTGAAGCATTATAGGTAAACAGAAACAGAATCTCACAAGATAGATATACAAAATAGCAGAGGAAATTTAAAACTTTATTTTTCAATAGAAAACATCATGGTCTAAAATCTAGTTATGGCCAAGGTTCGAAAACTTGGTTTCTGTCGTTTAAAAATTTACTTGTTTCAGTCAATTTCGGTGGTTTTGGTTGTTTTAGTTTTTGTTTCGATTTCGGTCCAAAAATCAAACTTTTAGCATATGTATTAATATCCAAGCCCATGTCAATTCTTAACAGTACCAAAAACAACCCAAAGCCCATATCCAATTCAAGTCCATACTTATATTCAACCCTAATTAGCATGTCTTCTGGCGAAAAACATAGCTGCCGCAAAAATCAAAGCCAAATCAAATAAAAAGCCTAACCAAAATATTTTCCTATCAAGCCCAGCCTAAAAATCTATTTTAATTATCCACAAGCCCTGAAGTAACCTAGGGTTACAATTGCTTGCGCAGCTGCACTTTATTCTTACGTTTTATTCCTGAGCGTTGACCATCCAACCGATCGATCGATCATGGTTGCTTTTCCAAGTTAGTAATTTACTGTTTTTTTTTCTTTTTCCTTTGCTGCTTCTTTTTCTTCATCACTTCTTCTTCCTCTTCGTTCTTCGTTTTTTTTTTTGACTGTCAGCTAGTGAAATGGGATTTTATCCTAATCCCATCTCGCTAGTTACCAAAACCAAAACGAGATGGCCAGGATCTCGCGGTTCCGGCCGAAACCTCAAATCGTGGTTACAACATCAGATTAAAATACTGGAACAAAATACATCAAATAAAAACATCTGCCTTGCGCTAAAACCATCAGAGTACAGAAATAAAATATCATAATCCCCATAAGTAGCCATAAACAAGTAGAGAAGTAGTCAAAGCAATACATCAAAGCAGATCCAAAACCAAGTAGAAACAGAAGAGAGAATCCTAATCAAGCCTGAGCGTTCCCACCCTGAGAACCTGGGGGGAAGAAGAGAGAGAAAAGGAAACAAAACGGGTCAGACATAAAGTATGGCGAGTCCACAGTGACCTTTAGCATATAAAGAAATAAAAGTGTCAAGACAGTAAAATAAACCGGACAAGGGATAACTATAATATAAAATAGGTATAAGCCGGATGAATAGGGTAAAAAGAATCAACAGGATTAGCAATGCTTCTCAACTATTTTCTCTGCACCAACACTAGTATACCGGATTAAGCGTTTTCCAATTACTTAACAGAAACAGAATGATCCCAACAGAAACATAATAGTAGACTTAGGTGTACTTCTGGCAACAGGTTTTACCCCCAAACAGAAATACCAATACCTAAAAAGAAATAACGGGTGTTACCCCCAAATGGAAATAATAGGTACCTAAATACGACTAGATGTACCTAATTACTACGCCCCAGCGATTAGCTCCCTAACATGTAAATACCGTGTGCTAGTACCATAGTAGGGTGTATTACTTCCTAAAGTGGCAACCTACAAAAGGACACAGACCTATTTGTTGGTGTTACGGTGGCTTATTTTCCCAAACAGCTAACCAGACTCAAACACGCACATGACCCCGTTGGAACCACCACCATAACACTAATCCCAGATGAACCTCTTACAATTAGCTCAGTAAGCGTGCCATGACCCCCACCTAGTTTGGGGTCCCCATTTAATACCAGTATAGGTTACTGACCAATATGGGTCCCACACAACAGATAACACAAGTCAAACCCCTAAACTTTTGTCCCCAATCAACTAGGATTTTCACAGGTTTAGATATAAATCAGTTTCTTAACAAGCATAGGCTCAGATCCGGTTTATTAACATGGCAAGTTTACTGCTAAATTTTTATATCTAAACGTAACATGAACTCACATATATTGGATCAAAGTAAAGGAAATATCTCTGATATGTGTATAGGCTGTTGTTGAAGAAGCACTACAAGAAAATGGGGTCTTCATCTACCAATTGTAAGTGTAGGTAAAATTAATATAATGGTAGCTAATATATTTTAACTACTAATATTGAATTGGTAGAAATTAGTAGGTAAAGCTTAGTAGAGAAATGCCTTTACCTACACTTATTGATATTGGTTGGTAAAAGAATCAACAGACCCTACTAGGTTATGACTCAAACGATGAGTCGTAAGCTGATGTGTTTGATGATGTGTCATCCTACATGGCTGCTGACATGGATAATGATGTGTCATCCTACATGGTTACTAACATGGTTGTTGTATTAGCATACACATGGCATATATTAATGTCGACACTTAGCATTAAATGGTTGGTTCATGTGTCAAACAATAATTTGTCAATGTGTCATCATTTAATTAGTGCATATGACATCATTTTTAAGACCACATGGCATTATTTACTAAATAAATATTTATGGGAACAGAATATTTATACAGAATTTATTTTTAGATAAATAACAAATATTAATTTAAATAAATATTTATTACACTTTCGAATAGTACACATATTGTTTCCTCACTATTACACAATGACTTATACATGCACTTCCTCACTACATTGGACTCATATACATTAGCTCCTTACTACATACTCGTTCACTCATATACATGTACACACTCACTCACACTCTCATTCTAGTTTTAGTCATAGGTACATCGCCGTTTATGCACCAAATTCTGGCAGCAAAGGTACACTTTGACGACGTCTTTTACCTTCAAACTCTAAAAACAAGAACTGGTAAATAATCAATTTATATGTTAAAATTAGTAAAACACACCATTCACCATTAAATACCGCTTGTAACACCCCAAAATTAGATACACTATACTGTAAAGATAATTAACTAAAGGGTTAATTAATTAATGAAGAAAAATTGAAAATGAATATATATATATATATATATATATATATATGAATGTATGCACTTATGTTAAGAAGGTACAAGTTCAAAAATATGCATTGAAAAGAAGAAAATGTGCATGCAAATTAATTAGGCTATAGTAAAAGAAAAATTAATGCAAATTAATACAAAAAGGGGAAGGAAATGTGTGGATTCACGCATAAAAAAATGCAATCAATTTATTTAGGAGGGAAAGATTTATGCGTGTATAAATAGATGTATTCATAATTTGATTATGCATTGACTTTGCATGTTATGGGTAAATTAGTGAAAAGAAAAGAGTAGGATTTAAAGTTATACAATTAATTTCCACTTTTGAAAATATGTTTGCAATCAATTTGCATCAATTAAAAAAATATCTTAATTATGGATGGTTGTGAGGTTTATGCATATTCTGCAGCTATTAGAGATTAGTTGTCATGACTTTGCATGTTTGTAAATGTTGATTAGTTGTGCATATGAGAATTAATTAGGCACTGATTGACATACATGTTGATTGATTTAATTTTATGGATTTATTTCCTAAAGACTAGTAATTAAGTCTCTTATATGTGGCGATTTCTTAATAAGTTTTAAAACATATTCATTGATTACCCATTTTAAATGGTATATTTAAATCTCTCTTTGTCAAGGATTGGATGAAAATAAGAATGGACATATAAGATGTATTTTAATATCTAACTTAATTGCAAAGAAAATAAGAGAGCGGCTATAAAATCACCTCAATTCCATTGTTTTCTTCACAAAGAAACAACGGCGGCCAAAATCTGCTAGAGTGCGAACTAAGACAAATCTTCTTTCTTCAATTATCATTTTTGCAAATCAAATTCTGAGATTCAAGTTTCAGTTTTCTCATTCTATTCTCATAGATCCAATCTTTGTGAGTATAGTTATTTTTAGGTTTAAATAAATAAAAGTGAATTATGAAAGACTATGATTTGGATCTATGCTATTATCTTGTTTTATGTTATGACATGATAGATCTATTCTATGCTATTATCATGTTTTACATTATGACATGCTAAATCTATTCTATACTATTATCATATTTTTTGTCATGACATGATAAATCTATTCCATGCTATTATCATGTTTTATAGTATGACATGATAGATCTATTCTATGTTATTATCATATCTAATGATATGTTATGATAGATTTATTTGTTAGATCTAATTATCCTGTGGACATTTTATGTAGATCTAGATCTTTAATTTTGTTGGATCTAATTATCATGTGGACATTTTATGTAGATCTACATCTTTAATTATGTTGGATCTAATTATCATGTGGACATTTTATGTATATCTAAATATTTAATTATGATAGATCTAATTATCATGTGGATATTTTATGTGATCTAAATTGTCACCTTATGTTATCATGTAAATAATTTTATGTGATCTAAAATGTCACCTTATGTTATCATATTGGATCTATTTTATGTGATCTAAATTGTCACCTTATGTTATCATGTTAGATCCATTTTATGTAATCTAAATTGTCACCTTATGTTATCATGTTCGATCTATTTTATGTGATCTAAATTGTCACCTTATGTTATCATATAAATCCATTTTGTGTGATCTAAATTGTCACCTTATGTTATCATGTTCGATCTATTTTATGTGATCTAAATTGTCACTTTATGTTATCATGTTAGATCTATTTTATGTGATCTAAATTATCACCTTATGTTATCATGTTAGATCTATTTTGTGTGATCTAAATTGTCACCTTATGTTATCATGTTAGATCTATTTTATGTGATCTAAATTATCACCTTGTCATGATGACAATTTCATGTCCATGCCAGTATGTATGTTTACCTTATTATCATACTAGTTTATGTTTATGCCAAGATGATCATTTTAGTTATTTTCCTATTATTTTCCTTATTATCATTCATGACTAGGGTATTGTCTAGCCTAGGTATGCTCCCAATTTTATGAGGGCGCTAGTTAAGGAACGGAGGAAAAAGGGTTAAAAATGGCATAATTTGAATATGAACATTTTTGGACATGTAATTCAAATTATTGAGTAAAATATTTATGGAGAGCTATAAAAGGAAAGGATTAATTAAATAGCAAATTAATTAAAAATGGAATATTTGATAATTACAATTAGGAATTGTAATTGTACTTATGACACGAGGTTAGGTTGCAATAGTGGTATAAGTCACCCCGGATCCGACCCGCATATCCAGTAGCTACTAATGTTGGACATTATGTAGGAGGTCTAAGTACGTAAATACGAATCGGGCTAAGACATGAGGTTAGGCACATCTATGGAATAAAACTGCCCGGACCCAGCTAGCATATCCAGCATCCACACATTGTAGGCTTAATGTGGGAGGTCTAGCCCATTATAAACCATAAATGGACATGGTAATAGATTGGACTACTTAACCTAAACTAATCCATAAGGGATTGTATGAATAAGAACTGAAGTTAGGTTAAGTAAAATTGATTGGATCAGTAGGAGGTTTAAGTAAATCTTGGGTAGGTGGTTAATATTAATAAATATAGTCCCACAAACTTAACCTGTCGGGGTTATGTAATTAAATACATCGTCAGGTAAACATAACCAATGGAAAATCTAGTAGTGTGGATGCAAGACAAAGGGGAGAGCTTGCATCATCTTGTGTGGGACCCATTTCAGTTAGTAGCCCTTAAATAGATATCAAACGGATACTCCGAACTAGGTCGGAATGGAGCACGCTTACTGGACTGATTGTAAGAGATCCAAATGTGAAGGCGATGTTGACGGCGCGTTTCAATGGGGTCATGTGCATGCATGACTCCGCATGCTAGGGAAGATAAGACACTATGACATCAGTAGATATGGTTGTGCATATCCGAAAAATGAAGGGTTGCCACTTTAGGGAGTGATACACCCTACTGTGGGGCCAGCACAGGCTATCAACAGAAAAGGGAGCCGATCGATTGTGGGGTAGTAAACAGGGTACATTTAGTCCTGTCTGTTTCTTGGGGTACCCATGTTTCTGTCCGGACCATTACCCATTATTTCTATTTTGGTACCAGTTTTGATTGGGTTAAAACCCGTTACTAGAGTACACCTAAAACTACCATTAAGTTTCTGTTGGGATCATCCCGTTTCTGTTAAGCAATTGGGGAGTATGTAATCCTATTACATATCTATTATACTAGTATTGGTGCAGAGCAAGGAAAGTATTAAGAAGCATTATCTATTCTATCCTGTTATCCTGTTTACCTTGTCACACCTGCCATTTATGTAGTGATCTCTCTTATCCACTTTATATGCCTGTCATGTTACCTTTATTTATTTATTGGATTAAAGTAACTAGACTCGCCAAACTTTATGTCTGACCCTTTTTGTTTCTCCTTCCTTCTTCCATTTCCTCCCCAACCCCCAAGGTTCTCAAGGAGGAAACACTTAGGCTTGACTGTGATTCTGCTTATTTTGTTGGAACTGTTGACATGTATGGCTCAAGCTTCTATCCTTGTAGCTATGGATGTATTTTGTTCTTGTGGAATTTTACTTCTTTTATGTACTATGATATTTTTGAAATACAAGATAGTTTCTTTTACGTTGTAATCGGTTTTTATGTTTCAGACAAGTGATGTTTTGGACCATGGTATCTTATGATTAATAAAGTTGTTTTATTCCACTACAAAATTTTATATCTGTCTTGTAATGTTATATGCTTATTTACCTAAAACGCTTCATGAAACTTAATGCATTCCCTTTGTGAGTGACATTAAAGGACGTGGGGTGTCACACTTGGTATCAAAGCTGAAGGTTATCAGATTGGATAAAGTTTTTGAAAACTATTTTCAAAAAGGTTTAAAAGGAAGCATTTTCAAAAAGAAAAGTCTGTTTTGAAAAACATATTCCCCAAAGCCATAGGTAATATCTTTAGATCCTTTGTTTGAATCGCTTTCCCTTTCTTTTCATCATGTCTGGGGAACGTTATATTCTTGAGGGCGTTGAAGTATCGGATTGGTTCCATAGGTATCTTAAAGACATGGCACCAACAGGAGCCAAGGAGACATCCCTCCGCTATATGCAATCGTTGTTCCTCCACCGTCGCGAGTAGATGATTTTTCTAAAAAGAAAGAAGCTAGGGTTGAGGAAACACAAAACAGGAAGGTATGGTTCAAGAAAGGGAAACAACAACAAAAGAAAGGCGGAAAGAATAGAAAAGCTGAGGATAAGTGGAAGTGTCACAGTTGTGGGAAAGAAGGTCATTTGATAAAAGACTGTAAGAGGAGGAAGAACAACTGCTTCAACTGTGGAGAATTCGGACACTTCGCTAAGGAGTGCCCGAAGAAACAGAGATCACAGGGATAAGGCCAAAGGGCATGATCCCTCGGAGGGCAGGTGTATGCTCTCGTGGCCATCGTACCGGATAGAGGTAAGAAAGTTTTGTTGAAGGTTTGATTTCTCTTTCCAATCAACCGGTTAGAACTCTTTTCGATTCTAGCGCTTCATATTCATTTATATCTAGTTCTGTGGTTGAATCTCTGCACTTGATTACTAGTATGGTAGTGGATCCCATAGTTGTCTCAAACCGCATTGGTGGTTCAACTCATTTATCTATGATTTATAGGGGTTTGAGAATATATATGTTAGGAGTCGAATTTGAATGTGATGCATATGTGCTCGGGTTTATGGGCTATGGGTTGATTCTAGGGATGAATTGGCTTACCACATAAGGTGCCACTCTGGATTGTGAGAGGAGGGTCGTTAAGCTTCTAACTTGTCATGGGAGGGCCCTCAAAATTTCTTGTGACCCATAAGGGTCGGTTATGCTTAGTTTCCTAGAGTCTCTTGATGCATGTATCGATGATTTGCAATATGTTCCAGTAGTCTGAGATTATTCTGATGTTTTTGATGAGGTTCAGGGTTTACCCCATGGCACGAGATTGGTTTTCGAATATACTTTGTGGATATTGCAAAGCCAGTTGCATTGCCTGTGCGACATGTAACCCCTAAAAGGAAAGAGGGAACTTGATAAGCAAGTGGGGGGAGCTACTTGAGAAGAGGCTTGATAGGTGAATCATATCGGGATGGGAAACCTATTAAAGATAGTCCTTGAAGAAGTCCATCATTCTAAGATGACTATTCATCCAAACGGCGATAGAATGTATATAGTTCGAGGTAGTGGAGCCAAACTTGTGAAAGGAGGTGATAGTAGTGAAGGAAGAAATGACTGGATGAGTTCCGACTTACATACTTGGATCATAGGTTAAGAAACTGCGCAATAGAGAGGTTAGGTTAGTAAAAGTGCAATCGGGAGAAGACAGCAAGGATGCGACTTGGGAGACTGAAGATAAAGATCACGCTTCATACCCTTTCCTTTTTTTGGGACTACGTTCTTAACTTCTTTTTCCAAAGTTTTTTTTATTCGTACTTGTTTCTATCATTCGTCTATATCCTATTGTTTGAATTTTCGACCTTTAGGTAGGGAACCCATGGATTTAAACATGTGTTTGAGACAAGTTATGTTTGATGGATGCAATTGGATGCAAGCGTTTGCTAATGGTTGCTCATAGATGCATATACACACACATTAGGCACTAGATCGGCTCAATCACTCTCATACTGCATATGGATGTGTGTGCATTTTTCTTTCTTTTAATGGATGAAAATGGATACATCTTCATATGGATGTTGCATTTGGACGAATGAGTGTGCACACATATAGAGCTTATATGTTATAATAGGCTTATTTGCATACATATTGGATTCATGGAATTAACATACATTGCATTAAGGAGGACAACTGAACCAGTAGACCGCCTGATCTTCGCATTAGTGTTGGGACATATACACACATACCTTTGCGTATATTCATCAAAGCATTAGAAATCTTTTAGGACAATGGATGCCAG
Source organism: Allium sativum (assembly GCA_030737875.1). NCBI lineage: Eukaryota > Viridiplantae > Streptophyta > Magnoliopsida > Asparagales > Amaryllidaceae > Allium > Allium sativum. The sequence goes on along the minus strand of CM060920.1, from coordinate 746,877,586 downwards.
TGATTGATGGGTGAGTAGATGGATGATGGATGGTAGGATATGCTTTTTTCTTAAACTTGGAGATTTCGGGGATGAAATCCTTTAAGTAGGGGAGAATGTAACACTCCAAAATTAGATACACTATACTGTAAATATAATTAACTAAAGGGTTAATTAATTAATGAAGAAAAATTAAAAATGAATATATATATATATATATATATATATATATATATATATATGAATGTATGCAATTATGTTAAGAAGGTACAAGTTTAAAAATGTGCATTGAAAAGAAGAAAACGTGCATGCGAATTAATTAGGCTATAGTAGAAGAAAAATTTATGCAAATTAATACAGAAAGGGGAAGGAAATGTGTGGATGCATGCATAAAAAAAAGAATATAAATGTAATCAATTTATTTTGGAGGGAAAGATTTATGCGTGTATAAATAGATGTATTCATAATTTGATTATGCATTACTTTCCAAGTTATGGGGAAATTAGTGAAAATAAAAGAGTAGGATTTAAAGTTACACACTTAATTTCCACTTTTGAAAATATGTTAGTAATCAGTTTGCATCAATTGAAACAAAAAATCTTAATTATGGAAGATTGTGAGGTTTATGCATATCTGCAGCTATTAGAGATTAGTTGTCATGACTTTGCATGTTTGTAAATGTTGGTTAGTTGTGCATATGAGAATTAATTAGGCACTGATTGACATACATGTTGATTGATTTAATTTTATGGATTTATTTCCTAAATACTAGTAATCAATTCTCTTATAGGTGGCAATTTCTTAACAAGTTTTAAAACATATTCATTGATTACCCATTTTAAATGGTATATTCAAATCTCTCTTTGTCATGGATTGGATGAAGATAAGAATGGACATATAAGATATATTATAATATCTTACTTAATTACAAAGTAAATACGAGAGCGGCTATAAAATCACCTCAATTCCATTGTTTTCTTCACAAAGAAACAATGGCGGCCAAACTCTGCTAGAGTGCGAACTAAGACGGATCTGCTTTCTTCAATTATCATTTTTGCAAATCAAATTCTGAGATTCAAGTTTCAATTTTCTCCTTCTATTCTCATAGATCCATTCCTTGTGATTATAGTTATTTTTAGGTTTAAATAAATAAAAGTGAATTATGAAAGACTATGATTTGGATCTATGCTATTATCATGTTTTATGTTATGACATGATAGATCTATTCTATGTTATTATCATGTTTTATTGTATGACATGATAAATCTATTCTATGCTATTATCATGCTTTATGTTATGACATGCTAAATCTATTCTATGCTATTATCATGTTTTATGTTATGACATGATAGATCTATTCTATGCTACTATCATATCTTACGATATGTTATGATAGATTTATTTGTTAGATCTAATTATCATGTGGACATTTTATGTAGATCTAAATCTTTAATTATGTTGGATCTAATTATCATGCGGACATTTTATGTAGATATAAATCTTTAATTATGTTGGATCTAATTATCATGTGGACATTTTATGTAGATCTAAATATTTAATTATGATAGATCTAATTATCATGTGGATATTTTATGTGATCTAAATTGTCATTTTATGTTATTATGTAGATCCATTTTATGTGATCTAAATTGTCACCTCATGTTATCATGTTAGATCTATTTTATGTGATTTAAATTGTCACCTTATGTTATTATGTTAGATCTATTTTATGTGATCTAAATTGTCACCTTATGTTATCATGTTAGATCTATTTTATGTGATCTAAATTGTCATCTTATGTTATCATGTAGATCCATTTTGTGTGATCTAAATTGTCACCTTATGTTATCATCGTAGATCTATTTTATGTGATCTAAATTGTTACCTTATGTTATCATGTTAGATCTATTTTATGTGATCTAAATAAACACCTTGTCATGATGACAATTTCATGTTCACGCCAGTATGTATGTTCACCTTATTGTCATACTAGTTTATGTTTATGCCAAGATGATAATTTTAATTATTTTCCCATTATTTTCCCTATTATATTTCACGAGGCTATTGTCTAGGCATGCTGCCAATTTTATGAGGGCGCTAGTTATTGTAACATCCCGCCTATTTGCCTGATTCTCGCCGGTAATTAAACCAACTTAAATCATTCACGAAGACGGATGGTTATCGGTACTAACATATTTGAATAAAATTAACAGAACTTTTTATTTCCTCACAGAAATTTTACATCAGAGTTACAATGGATCAGAGTACAATATAAACTCAGCTGAAGAAAAAATGCTCACGGCGGAAGAAGTAAAACCAAAAATAAGACTCTAGCTCCAACCAAAATCTAGCTACGAACTAAACCTGCAAACTAAACTACTAGCTGCCCGTGAAAAGTATGGGCACTCAGAGTTTAGGTATAGGACAATAAACTCTAGGTTAGTCGTGGGATTGGTGTGAGAACTCAAAACAGTTATTATTTAGGGTTTATTTTAACATTGAGAAGTTCACCGGACCACGCCACTAATGCGGAATGGGTTTACTCCATATAAATTCCCGTGCATAGAAATCCGCAATGACTTTTGAAAAATGAAGCTATCATAAGCTCGTCCCATATCACATAATGCAAACGCAGACCAGATGGGTGAGTTATATCTTATGATAACCAAAAATGCTTTTATAGAGGAAAATTCTCTTTTAATACTATCATTAGTGCATAGTTTCGAAAACATTTCGCAAATAAATATATTAATCTAAGCAAGCATAGTGACTATGCCTACATATATAGTTTACAAACAAATCGTATGGCTCGTATTGGTTATTGAGTTTTCCAACGTGATGGTTCCTAGCATGAAAGTTCATTGGAGGACACGAAGCTAAGTATTTCTGGTTAACATCTAGACAATGGACACCGAATACATAACGTGAAAGTATATATCCCGGAAAATATCCAGACATCGGACACCGTATATACTTTATTCCCTCAGGTTTCGAGGTAGATCTACCGCCGCAGCTTTCCATTTTCACTAGAGATTATGGATACAACCTAACCGCCAGCAGTTTACCATCAATCCGGGGTGTGAGTTTCGTAGATGTCACGATATACACAAAGCTATGCTTCAATAAGCCGTGCTTTGATCATCACTAGCTCGTTTCATAACTCGAGCATGCCACATTGACAATTCACGACAGGTCACTGATTTCCATCAGTTCATTACCTCTAAGTCTGTGTGTCTTAGAGATGAGATATGGCCACAAATTCGATATATATTCACATAAATCAGTGCTACGCGGTTAATTTCAATGTCAGACACACAATCCATACAAGCCCGTTCTGGGTCTGAATGGGACAACGATCCTACTATGAAAATTTTGATTCATTTTCTATATATCAATTCAAAACAACATTCAAATCCAACCTCTCAAATTTAAATTCATAGTCAATCCCGGTCTCGAATAATTTCGAGTATAGTCGCATACTTCGAATAATATTTTATATTTACTTTTGTGTTCAAAATCACTTTTACTTCAAATCATCTTTTCAAATTTAAATATTCACTTTAGATTTTTATCAAAGTCCTAAAATAACATTTTCCACTACCAGTTCGATTTCTCACTATTATCGGTAAAACTGTTGTACAAACCAATGCTTACATATTTCACACATTATCCAATCAACATTTCCAAACTAATTCAATTTCAAACTCGTTTTACGAACCTAGGTCAATCATTTTATGTTTTAAACAATTTGAAATTTAATTAAAATTAAATCTCTTTGCATAATCGATAACCCATTTAAAATAAATTATTGAAATATTTCGAAATCTCTTCGTCCTTTACGGAAGTTATTTGTAATCTTTAACTAGAACTCAAATCTTATTCCAAACCTTTCAAATTAACATTTTCCCATTTTAAAAACTTTATTTTGAAACATCACTTTAAATTTCCAAATATTCATTCCAAATTAAATTAAATATTAAATTCTTAAAGCTCGTTTGATTTCCATTGTTTGCATAAAATTCATTCTTTGCATACAAAATTCCAAATCTCATTTTCTTCTAAATTTCAAAACTAGTTTTATCCAAAATATCTCCAAACATTTTTTCTATATTTTCAAACAAACTCATATATAATTTAAAATTTCAAATCATAAAAAAAATTAGTAATAAAATAGTTATTTGCATGGCAAGGAGATTTCAACTGATTATCGCAAAATTTCATAACTACGGTGCGTGTGACACAACCATAAACAAATCGTTATCAACCATACAAGCACAAAATCATTCACAGTAAACACAACAAAATTCTAACAATCAGTTTCCCTGTGCGCAAGGCGTTACGGTCAATAACGCTCTGTGTTCAAATGTGTTTAACTACACAACCACCCATCCAAACAATCCATGCAACCATTAACATTCACACCCAATTAACTAACATTAACCAATTATAATTACCAACTAATTATAGTTCCACAAATAAAAATAATACTTTAAAATTAGAGTTCTCACCTTCATGTCTCCAATATTCTTCGAAGCCAATGCACTGTATCGACTGTGAACAAAACCTCGGACGATTATGAGAATTTTTCACGGATGACTCGCATCACTGCTTTGCAACCAAAATTCAAGTTACACATAAACGATGATTCAAAGGACACAACTGTGATGAATGGACTCGAAACTAATGATACAAGCATGTTATCTCCTCGAATTAAAAGCCGAGCTCCAACTCAAGATGCCACAATTTAAGCATGTAATCACGACTCCCAATGAATTCGACTTTTCCCAGATGCATGCATCTAGACGGACCAATCCCACTACTACTACAACCGTTCATCTACACATACCTCGACCAATATCACCTCAGTAAAACATAAACATACAAAGTCGTTGTTCCCTACAACATAGAAAGCACCACCCGTATCACTCCTTTCTACTACTAGAACGACACATCTCCCAACAAACTCCACCATTTTGAAATTGCACCATCCTCAGTCAACTTAAACACCTCATTTATAGTCTGGCGCATCCCATTAACTTGCAATAAAATGCAGCAAAACTCCATTCAACTTTCCATTTGCAACATATCTATTACCATATCCATACCTACTTCAGTAAATAGCAAAACAAACAAGCTCTGCCTTAACTCTAGTTTGGCTAAAACACCAACCTTCGCAGTGTCAATTGGTGCGAATGACTGGTAGGGGATGGCTACAGTGAAGCATGGAGTGAAGGTATGGTGCAAGGTAGGTGGACATTGGTGGTTGGCGGTGGTGCTATGAGGCTGCGTAGGATCTGATTTTAAGGAAAGGAGGGTGAAAATGGAATGGACAGTGGAGCTTAGGTTGGCCGAGATGCTGGTAGGCTTAGGGTGGATGTTGTGGAGTGGACGTGAAAATGAAGGAGGCGATGGTGTCAAAGGAAGAGTGAGGCCAATATGCAGAAGGGGAAACCGCAGTTTAAGGAGGCCGGTGGGTTTTAAGGCGAGGAGAGGGAGAAGCAACGGTGGAGGGCGGTGAACGTTTGGCGTTGGGTGGAAGCGGACGTAGTGCTGCATGCTGATTTTGAGCAGGAGAATAATGGTGAATGGCGTTTTACAGGAAAGGAGAGTTTGAGCTTCTCTTTTTTCCCATGAAACGAAGAATAACTGATGTGAATAGAAAAGGAGGTGGGCACGAGAATACGCAGAACTTGACAAGAGAAGGAAGGGTGATGTGAAGATTTTCTTTTGCGTTGTTCAGATAGTAATTGCCAGGTATTGTTCACTTCGGCCAAAAGAAGACAAATGTCCACTTAATTCCCAGAAGCTTACACGTGTTCATTTATATAATTTATCTCAATTAATCAAAATAGTTTCAACTAAAAGTTTATTGTGTTATTCTTTTCCCAAGTAGGCCGAGATAGAAAAACGTATGCCTAGTGTACGAACTGATATGAACAATTGACAAACAAGGGTCCTCTATATTACATTTTGGCTAAATAAGTACTGAGAACATCAGATGAATGAAATTTCAAAAGCGAGAAATGCTGTTCTACTCAAAACCGTTTAGTATTTTAATTTGATTTTAATTATTTTTGTTTCAGCAAATAAATTGTAAATCCTTGAGACAGTTCAACAAACAACGAATTATTTTGCTAAACGGATATTGTTTGGCTACATTAGTATCAAACAAAATATTATTGTCATTAAGTCTATACTTAACCAAAACAATCTTAAAATTTAAATCTTTTCAAAATCCATATGTGTATATACCATTTTAAAACTTAGTATTAAAGATAAATTTGTAAAATCTTACATACATTAAACAAAATCTTAAAAATAAGTTTCTTTTACAAAATCTTATTTATAAAATAGAACAAAATATTTATTTAAACAATCATATAAAATATTATTAATCAATATTTGTATTTGTACTATATTAAATTCAATTTATATTCAGGAAATCTAACCAAACTTCAGATATCAAAACAATAAAATCTTGGATCGTTACAATCTACCCCCTTAAAACTTTTTGTCCTCGAAAAGGAGAGATCAGAACAATTATACCTATATATATATTTAACAACAATTATACTAGTATTACATTTAAATAAATAAAATAAACAATAGAATTTAAACCTCACCAAAAACTATTTTTATCAAAATCTAATTCAATTAAACTAGAAATCAAAGTGATTTCTTCGACTCGAAAACCCAGTTTTATTTTTCAAAACATACGAAATGCTATATTTCTTTTTATATCAAATCATACTTACTTCGGGATTTCAAAACCAAATTCATTTCGAAAATTTCATATATTTTATGATAAACAACATAAAATATTTATGTCCCAAGTCGAGAGGTTTCTCCCAATGACAAGGCCACTAGGCACGACCCACATGTATTGATATAAATAAATGATGTCTCCCCATACCCCAGAGAAGATCATTAATCAAAGGTTTACGCTCACGTCATACCTTTCTTTAGTCACGGGTTACTCGAATCTTGGTAATCAATCATTTTATTTCCTGTCCCGAAGTCATAAATCATTTCACAGCAATAATTTACAATTATTTTCAAATCATATTATTGTCGTTTTCTAACCACTTCAAAATCTCGGGATTTCAAGTCTTCGAATATTCTATGTTTATAAAATACCTTATGGACTATTTTCACATTCCAAGTAATTGGAAAAACGGTTTCATTCTATAATTGGAAATTAGAATTTAATCAATTTACAAAACAATTTAGCTTAACTCGAGTATTTTACAAATTTAACTTTGCAAATTTCAAATTATAGGCTTAATAAACCATTTCAATTGTATACCTTAACAAGTTTTTATGAAACTAAATTTCAAAATATCTTGCAAAAGTAGCATATTGGATAAATTCAACATTTTTGGAATCCAGTTGTACTCAATACGATTTTAAAGCAAGAGATAATTCAGAATATTTATTTTTAAATCCAAAACTATGTTATTAACAACTTGCCCTTAGATCGGTCGATGCAACGCAAAAGGGAGGGTTCAGGGATAGGATTGGAGCATCATGAATATGTCGAATTGGTAACGATAAATATAAGATGACGATGGGGCAAAGGAAAACAAAACACAACAACCAGCGAAGAGGTAGGATTATAATTTCAAAGCATTCATTTCTATTCAATTTATTTGCAAACTCAATTTATCTTTCACAAGAAATTTTCAAAGATGAAATTATAACCTTCTTATCTATTCCAGTTCATATCAAATTATCAAATTGTTTAATCAAGATTTATCCAAATATTTTCAAACACTTATCTAAAATGTTTTAAGTATTTCTTGACGTTTAAATTGGAATCATACAGTTATCCCACTTTTGAAACTCAAAAATAAATATCAGCGATGTCGCGATCATCCCAGAATTTATTTTCAAGTGAGTAGAGTGTGATTATATATCTACCTAGTATGTACTGGATTTTGTATATACATTAGCTATGTGTACATTCAAAATCCTTATATATCTGATTGTCCAATCTTGACGTCAATAATATACTCAAATCCCTTATCATAAGGTGTATTTCTAAATAATTATGCTTTTCAAAATGATTTAATTAGTTTCAAAATACGCTCTCTCAAACATAATACTCCAGAATCTCATACTAGGGCATTTCTAACCCTATCTCTAATGAGATATTATAACTCTGATGAGTCCTATATTTTGTTCAGATATGACATACCCCATAGCTTTATATAACCTGGCTCCGATACTACATGTAACGACCCGCCTTTTTGCCTGATTCTTGCCGGTAATTAAACCAGCTTAAATCGTTCACAAAGACAGATGGTTATAGGCACTAACATATTTGAACAAAATTAACAGAACTTTTTATTTCCTCACAGAAATTTTACATCAGAGTTACCATGGATCAGAGTACAACATAAACTCAGCGGAAGAAAAAATGCACACAGCGGAAGAAGTAAAACCAAAAATAAGACTCTAGCTCCAACCAAAATCAAGCTCCGAACTAAACCTGCAAACTAAACTACTAGCTGCCTGTGAAAAATATGGGCAGCCAGAGTTTACGTATAGGACAATAAACTCTAGGTCAGTCGTGGGACTGGTGTTAGAACTCAAAACAGTTATTATTTAGGGTTTATTTTAACGTTGGGAAGTTCACCGGACAACGCCGCTAATGCGGAACGGGTTTACTTCATATGAATTCCCGTGCACAGAAATCCGCAATGACTTTTGAAAAATGAAGCTATCATAAGCTCGTCCCATATCACACAATGCAAACGCACACCAAATGGACGAGTTATATCTTATGATAACCAAAAATGCTTTTATATGGAAAATTTCTCTTTTAATACTATCATTAGTGCATAGTGTCAAAAACCATTTCGCAAATAAATATATTAATCTTAGTAAGCATAGTGACTATGCCCACATATATAGTTTACAAACAAATCGAATGGCTCATATAAGTTATTGAGTTTTCCAACATGATGGTTCCTAGCACGAAAGATCATTGGAGAACACGAAGCTAAGTATTCCTGATTAACCTCCAGACAACGGACACCGAATACATAGTGTGAAAGTATATATCCCAGATAATTCCAAAACATCGTACACCGTATATACTTTATTCCCTCAGGTTTCGAGGTATATCTACCGCCACAGCTTTCGATTTTCACTAGAGATTATGGATACAATCTAACCGCCAGTTTACAATCAATCCGGGGTGTGAGGTTCCTCGATGTCATGATATATGCTTTGATCATCACTAGCTCATTTCATAACTCGAGTATCCCACATTAACAATTCATGACAGGTCACTGATTTCCATCAATACATAACCTCTAAGTTCGTGCGTCTTAGAGACGAGAATAATTATTGCCACAAATCCGATATATATTCATAGAAATCAGTGCTACGCGGTTAATTTCAATGTCAGACACACAATCCATAGAAGTTTGTACCGGGTATGAACGGAACAAAAATTCGAAAATCTTTAAATATATTCAGATTTCATGCCACTTATAACCTCGTATCAGGTGATTGGCCCAAACGAGACATCGGCTATCAATCCAAACAATTCGAAGATTCTCGGTCTTCACTTATCGATTTCCAAGTCATTGGTTTCTTTGTAACATCGTATTATTGCTTGGAGTGGTTTTTGAACATATATTCGATACCTGTTTTTCCAAGCAATAAGCACATTTAAAACAATAGTCGTGGATCATTTTGGGACTACCCAACTAAATCTCCCTCCAAATCGTTACCGATTCAGTTATAATCAAGGTTGGATTTATTCAAATTTCACAAATCTCGTTATCGTCTTAACCTTTTCGTGAAATTAAATACTCATTTTATGTTTCAGAAGAATACTCTTTTATTCGTTGTTATCATTTCATAAGTTTCATAAATTCAAATCTAGATTTGCTTTAGATTCCATTCCAGATAATTTAAACAATTCATATTACAAATTATGATATGCCTTTTTATATAAGATATTGCAATATTATAACCCGTTTATATTCAAAATGTAATATATTTTCATGTTGGGACATCATAATCATTTCAAAGTTGATTTTATATTTGAATAGAATATTCATTCAATTTTGCAATACCATGGTCTTCCAAAATCTGTTTATGTTCGAAGGAGAATATATTTTTAAAATCTCAACTTGAATCACGGTTGAAATCGAGACCGATTCCACTTTAGGAAGAAGTTACAAATATTTAACATAGCATGGAAAAAAACAGAAATTTTAAATAAAACCCTTTTTATGTATACAAAATAAAATAATTTGCATCACTATATATACGTTTATTAACCTTTTCAAAAATAATCATTAAATAAGAAATAATATTTAAAATATAATTTATTTCAAATTAGGGGTGTGTATATATATATAGTTAAATCTTTCAAACCATAATTGTTCCCTTCTCACACTTTCCAAAGCGTAAAATTTATATTCCTGCTTTGAAATTTTTGATTCATTTTCTATATCTCAATTCAAAACAACATTCAAATCCGACCTCTCAAATTTAAATTCATAGTCAATCCCAGTCTCAAAAAATTCCGAGTATAGTCGCATTCTTCGAATAATATTTTATATTTACCTTTGTGATTGAAATCGCTTTTACTTCAAATCATCATTTCAAATTTAAATATTCACTTTAGATTTTATCAAAGTCTTAAAATAACATTTTCCAATACCAATTCGATTTCTCACGATTATTGGTAGAACTGTTTTACAAACCAATGCTTACATATTTCGCACATTATCCAATCAACATTTCCAAACTAATTTGATATCAAACTCGTTTTACAAACCTAGGTCGATCATTTTATGTTTCAAACAATTTGAAATTTATTTAAAATTAAATCTCTTTGCGTAATCGATAACCCATTTAAAATAAATTATTGAAATATTTCGAAATCTCTTCGTCCTTTACGGAAGTTATTTATAATCTTTAACTAGAACTCAAATCTTATTCCGAAGCTTTCAAATTAACATTTTCCCATTTGAATAACTTTATTTTGAAACATCACTTTAAATTTCCAAATATTCATTCCAAATTAAATTGAATATTAACTTCTTAAAGCTTATTTGATTTCCATCATTTGCATAAAATCCATTCTTTGCCTACAAAATTCCAAATCTCGTTTTCTTCTAAATTTCAAAACTAATTTTATCCAAAATATCTTCGAACATTTTTTCAAACAAACTCAAATATAATTTAAAATTTCAAATCACAAAAAAAATTTGTAATAAAATAGTTATTTGCATGGCAAGGAGATTTCAACTGATTATCGCAAAATTCCATAACTACGGTGCGTGTGACACAACCATAAACAAATCAAAATCATTCATAGTAAACACAACAAAATTCTAACAATCAGTTTCCGTGTGCGCAAGGCATTACAGTCAATAACGCTCTGTGTTCGAATGTGTTTAACTACATAAACACCCATCCAAACAATCCATGCAATCATTAACATTCACACCCAATTAACTAACATTAACCATTTATAATTACCAACTAATTATAGTTCCATAAATAAAAATAATAATTTAAAATTAGAGTTCTCACCTTCATATCTCCAATATTCTTCGAAGCCAATGCACTAATCGACTGTGAACAAAACCCAAACAAAACCGCTGACGATAATGTGCATTTTTCATGGACGTCGCGCATCACTGCTTTGCAACCAAAAGCCAAGTTACACAGAAACGATGATTCAAAAGACACAACTATGGTGAATGGACTCGAAACCGATGATACAAGCATGATATCTCCTCGAATTAAAAGCCGAGCTCCAACTCAAGACGCCACAACTTAAGCATGCAATCCCGACTCCCAATGAATTCAACTTTTCCCAGGTGCACGCATCTAGACTGACCAATCCCACTACTACTTCAACCGTTCATCTGCACATACCTCGACCAATATCACCTCAGTAAAACATAAACATACAAATTCATCATTCCCTTTAACATAGAAAGCACCACCCGTATCACTCCTTTCTACTACTATAACGACACATCTCCCTATGAACTCCACCATTTTGAAATTGCTCCATCCTCAGTCAACTTAACTACCTCATCTATAGTCTGGCGCATCCCCTTGACTTGCAATAAAACCCAGCAAAAATCCATTCAACTTTCCCATTTGCAACATATCTATCACCATATCCATACCCACTTCAGTAAATAGAAAAACAAACAAGCTCCGCCTAAACTGTAGTTTGGTTAAAACACCAAACTTCGCAGTGTCAATTGGTTCAAATGACTGACACGAGATGGCCAGAGTGAAGCATGGAGTGAAGGTATGGTGCAAGGTAGGTGGACATTGGTGGTTGGCGCTGGTGCCATGAGGTTGTGCAGGATCTGATTTTAAGGAGAGGATGGTGAAAACGGAATGGACAGTGGAGCTTAGGGAGGCCGAGACGTTGGTAGGCTTAGGGGTAGATGTTGTAGAGTGGAAATGAAAATGAAGGAGGCGGTGGTGCCAAAGGAAGAGTGAGGCCAACATGCAGAAGGGAAACCATAATTTAAGGAGGCCGGTGGGTTTTAAGGCGAGGAGAAGGAGAATCAACGGTGTAGGGCGGTGAACGTTTGGCATTAGGTGGAAGCGGACGCAGTGCTGCATGCTGATTTTGAGCAGTGAAAAAATGGTGAATGGCGGTTTTACAGGAAAGGAGAGTTTAAGCTTCTCTTTTTTCCCATGAAACAAAGAATAAAACTGATCTGAATAGAAAAGGAGGTGGGTGCGAAAATACACAGAAATTGACAGGAGAAGGAAGGGTGACGTGAAGATTTTCTTTTGCGTTAGTAATTGCCAGATGTTGTTCACTTTGGCCAAAAGAAGACAAATGTCCACTTAATTCCCAGAAGCTTACTGTAACACCCCACCTCCACCAGGGTGGCTCTTGCAAGCACTCTGACTTTGGAGGGGCGTTTGAATCAGGTAAACATGCATAATGATATATCAAGGCAGAACAAGAACATATGTATATATGTAAACAGAGTAAATAGCATAGATAAAACAGCGGAAGATTTCAAAACATTTCAAAACAAGTCTGGTACAACATAGCTTTCCAAATAAACAAGTCTAGACAAAACAACATCAACTGAAAAACTGAAATAAATAAGTGCTATCCCCAATTAAGTGGTAACCATAGCTAGCTTCATGTCGAAACCGTACATAAGCTGAAATCCCACAAGCAAGCAATCCGAAATCCAAGCTAAGCTCCAGTATTCCCTCCCTGAGAACCGGGGGGGGGGAACGGAAGAAAGGAGGCGAAAGAAAACCGGTCAGTTCAAAAGACTGAGTAAGCCCTACTACAATCAATGTAAACTGATAAAGTTAACTGGCATGAGCAGCAGGGATGAACATAAGGATAACAATATACTAGCATGATGATTAACTAACAAGGTAGATAAAGGTGTCATCGCATAATCAGGATTAAGGTTTTGCACCATAGGTGTACTAGCAAACTAACATGACTTGAATAAACAAGTATTGATCCCTTGGCCCAAGCTTTGGCCCAATAACATGAAATGACCCTAATACAAGGTCCAACCAAACGGTCTAGTCGATCGGCTCCCTAAGCCTAACTCGTCACGTGTTGGTGTCAATACGGCCCAATCATAATTGTAGTCGAACTGTGTCGGGTCCACCCTTCGGGTGTATCAAGCCCTAGGGTGTCAACCCCTGGACACCATGAACATGAGTGCACAGTCCCGATCTACTGGTACCCGTGCATGTTTTCTCCAGCTACGGACTATGTGCACGACCAGAGTCCGCCCGGAACTACACCGGCGTACCCTCTGCCGTCGCTTTTGGTCACTTACCTCCAGTCCAGTAATCGTACCCCCACCCTAGCCTAGTCCCTAGGGTCATGATGATACTAACTTGGGATTACTGCTGGAGTGGGCCCCCATTGCTAGGATTTTTCTAGTGGGTTAAGTACGGTTTAACCCTCTTGCTAATCCTGGATTAACTTGGTTAAGTGTAACGATGAGTTCACGACTTAACCCCGATTAATCTACCAAGCCCAAATTGGTTAAGTATTAAGTGGACCATGACTTAACCCTAATCACGAGGCATTAATTAATTTAATGCGCCTTAACCTCTCACATTAGACCTTGTTGTGGTTACTAGTTAAGCCGGGCGGGTCCGGGTAGCTTTACACCACAACTTGGTCTAACCTCGGGTTCAAGGTACAACATGACCAACTTCTCACATTGGGTCCTATTGTTTGTAGCAACTAGTTAAGCCGGTCGGTTCCGGGTAGGTTTACGCTACAAACTCAACCTAACCTCGAGTTGGCCACACTTATCTTTTCTAAGTGTCATGTCCATCATGTTTCCAAAACATGTTACAAGTTTTCAAGCAATTGGGTAGACCTAACTTAATAGGTAAATTCCCAATGGGTAGACCTAACTTAATAGGTAAATTCCCAAGCTTATGTTTTATGTCTTTTAAGTTTACCCAACCCCAAACGCAATCCCATCGCTTACATATCGCAATAGTGCATAAAGGATAGAAAGAGGGAACTTGGCATAATCATGACATAAAGGTATTGAAGCCACAAGCTTAACATGGTGGCATATGAAATGTTCATATGTTCATACACTTGCATATTACATTTTTAGGCCTCAAAAGCATGCATAAAACCAAACTTAGCATATTGGTGATACATGGTGCTAAATGACATGTAGAGATGGCCATAAATTCGCATTTAGCCTCACATGCAAGTTATCATAAGAGATATGATAACTTACATGTTGCTAAAATGCAACCTTTGGCATAAAGCTTAAAGCTTTATGTTCATAAACCCAAAATAAGCTTGCATAACATGATAGCATGAACAAAATGTTCAACCCAAACTTGCATAACATAACTTGGCATACTTGCATATAAACTTGCATATCACAACATGATAAACTTGCATATAAACTTGCATATCACAACATGATAAACTAGCATATCATACATTTAACTTTAAAGTTTAAGTATGAAAGTAGAATAGGGCTTACAATGCTTAAGAAGTCACAAAAATATGACAAAGCCCTTATGAAATCAATTAAACCCAAAATGCAAGCAAAACCCTTGAGCCAAAATGATCAAGACTCTTTCTTTATGATGCAAATATATAAACTTGACTTGAATGCAAGCTAATGATGCTCATACAAGTTTGAAAACACTTGTATGCATGGAAAATCACTTAGGAATTTATTTAGGAATTTTATGAAGAGAGTGGAGGCCATGAGAGGATTGATTTTGCCATAGTTTAGTTGTATGAATGAATAATGATGATTTAGGGTAGGTTAGGGTCTTATTTATAGATTAGACAAGTGTTTTAGGCCATAGGATTAAACATAGATTCAATCCAAGCCATCAAAGCATGTCTTGGGAAAGAAGTCAAGTGTAGGAACCATCTAGGGCCTTTAGATTAAAGATGAACCATGAGAACCATTCAAATGCAAAATCTGCATTTGAGCGAATCGGCCCACGGGTTGACAGCCAAACACCCTGGATTAACTCGTAGTCGACCCAGCGGGCTCAGATCGACCTCAAAAATCGGCCGGTTCGGTTATTCCCCTCTCCCAATTCGCTGTTTTGAACATTTTTGCATATTTATTTATTTAATTTTCAATTATATATATATATTTCTCTGCGCAACCCATTTCACTTAATTAAGTATACTTTAATTTGGGAATTTTTCGTGAAACTTCGCGAGGCCATATCTTGGTCATACGGACTCCGATTTTCGAAAACTCGGACTCTATTTCGCGTATTTTTCCGAGACGAACATAATGGCTTAGCCCGTTTCCCTTGATTCAGAATTTACAGTTTAATTCTGCCTCCATTTATGTTATAACATGTTATTCAAAAATACTGGTTGTTACATTCTTCCCTCCTTAAAGGATTTCGTCCCCGAAATCTCCAAGTTAGGAAGAACGTATCCTACCATCCATCATCCATCTACTCAAAACATCATCCACGAGCAATCATTGTCCTTAAAAGGTTCTAAATGCTGTATGATCATATGCAAAGGTGTGTGTATATGTACTTATCTAATGCGAAAATCAGGAGGTTACTGATTCAGTAAACCCCCTTAATGCAAAATATGTTAGTGAAATGAGTCCATATGTATGCAAATTCCTAACATAATTTATAATCTCTACATGAGTGCACATAACATTCATCCATATGCAACATCCACGTGATAGCATAACAAGTTTTCATCCATGAATAAGCATAAACACTCATGCATATGCGGTATGAAAGTGTGTGAGCCGATCTTAGTGCCTAACGTGTATTATGCATCCACGAGTATCCACTTGCAAACACTTGCAACCACTTGCAACCATCAAGCATAACATGTTTCAAACACATGTTTCATCCAAAGGATTTCTACCTAAGGTTCTCATGACAAGATTAACACGATAAACTAGATAAACATGGATAGCAAAGAGAAAGATATGCTAACAAAGAAAAGAGATTGAGAGTGTACCCTCAAAAAGGAATGGATAAAGCCCACGCATCTTCTCCTCGGTTTCCCAAGTTGCGTCTTCTTCGGCTTCACCCCATTGAACCTTCACCAATTTGACCTCTCGATTCCTTAGCTTCTTGGTCTCCGTCCCCAAGATACGAATCGGAGCTCTCCTCAAGGTAGCCTCTTTCTCCACTTCTACATCTTTTAGAACACTTGGCTCAACAACCTCTGCTGATTCATGTAAACACTTCCGGAGATGCGAGACATGAAAAACATCGTGTACTCCAGCAAGCTTCTCGGGCAACTTCACTCTATAAGCCATCTGCTCGATCCTCTCTATAATAGGGAATGGTCCAACAAACCTCGGTGCCAACTTCCCAACAGCTCCAAATCGGACCACATTCCGCAAAGGAGAAACCTTCACGAAAACCATATCCCCAACATCAAACTCCAAATCCGTTCTTCGCTTATCAGCATAGGATTTCTGTCGGTCTTGGGCCGCTTTCATCCGTCTCCGAATAAACTCGATCTTCTCGGATGTATCTCTGATCATATCAGGCCCAAGTATAAGCTCATCTGTAGTCTCCCACCAACATGTAGGCGACTTGCACGGCCTCCCATATAAAGCTTCAAATGGTGCCATCCCTATGCTTGCCTGATAACTGTTATTATATGCAAACTCAACAAGAGGAAGATGGTCTTCCCAAGTACCACCAAAATCCAGAATACAAAGCCTCAACAGATCCTCGAGTACCCTATTCACCCTTTCGGTTTGACCGTCCGTCTGTGGGTGATAAGCCGTACTTAGATTCAACCTTGTGCCCATAGCTTCTTGCAACCTATTCCAGAATTGACTTGTAAAGATTGGGTCACGGTCACTGACTATACTAGAAGGGACTCCATGTAGTCTCACAATCTCACGAAGATATACAGACGCTAGCCAAGATGCGGTCCTCTTGCTCTTCACCGGAATGAAATGAGCACTCTTCGTAAGTCTATCCACAATAACCCAAATGCTCGTATTCCCTTTCCTTGACCTTGGTAGCCCATCGATAAAATCCATGGAAATACTCTCCCACTTCCATAGTGGAACGTCTAGAGGATGCAATAGCCCACCGGGCTTCTTTGACTCGGCCTTAACTTGCTGGAAAATGATACATCTAGAGACAAATTCTGCCACATCCTTCTTCATCCCAGGCCAAAAGAAAATGCGCTTCATATCTTTATACATCTTATCTCCGCCCGGATGTATAGTCAACTTAGAGCGATGCGCTTCCTCAAGAACTCTTCTTACTAGATCTTCTACCATTGGAACACATAACCTTCCGCCTCTCCTCAGCCAACCCTTGTCATCAATAGAATATCGAGCGAGATGACTAGACGTCTCTCCTCGAATTAGCTTATCCATAATCTCAACTATCTGAGGGTCTTCTCTCTGCGAAGCCCCAACTTGATCAAGAAGGGTAGGTCTGAGTTCCAGAGATGCTAAAGAACCGGTCATCGACTCAATCGCCAAAGAGAAATCAAAGGTTGCCACATACTCTAAATTCTTCATCTCAACGAATAGAGGACTTAGGGTCAACCTTCTTCTACTCAATGCATCTGCTACTACATTCCCCTTGCCAGGGGTATAAGCTATCTCAAAATCGTAGGACGCCAAGAATTCCATCCATCTTTGTTGCCTCAGATTTAGATCCTTCTGAGAAAAGAGATACTTCAATGACTTGTGATCGGTATAAAGCTCAAATCTTTCTCCCAGAAGATAATGGCGCCAAGCCTTGAGTGCATATACTATTGCTGCCAACTCTAAGTCATGAGTGGGATAATTATTCTCATGCACTTTGAGTTGTCTACCGCCAAAGCATATCACTCTTCCTTCTTGCATAAGAACAGCTCCTAACCCCGTGCCACATGCATCGGTGTATACGGTAAATAACTTCCCTCCATCGGGCAAAGCTAGAACAGGTGCTGATGTGAGGGCTCTCTTGAGCTTCTGAAAAGCAAGCTCGCATTCTATGCTCCAAGCAAAAACTAAATTCTTCTTCGTCAATTTAGTGAGAGGAGCGGATATCTTTGCGAAGTCCTTGATGAACTTCCGGTAAAAACCCGCAAGACCTAGAAAACTTCTCACTTCGGTTGCATTCCTTGGAGTCTTCCAATCCTGAACTGCCACTACCTTAGCGGGATCCACCGCTAAGCCTTGCTTAGATACTATATGCCCAAGGAATCTAACTTCCCTTCTCCAAAAGTGACACTTGGAGAACTTGGCCTTCAACTGATGCACTCTAAGCGTATCCATCACCTCCATGAGATGCCTTGCGTGCTCTTCCTCATCCTTAGAGAAGATCAGAATATCATCTACGAAGACCACGACAAACTTGTTCAAGAACTCCCTGAACACCCTACTCATCAAGTCCACGAAATATGCAGGTGCATTAGTCAAGCCGAACGACATGACAAGCCATTCGAAGAATCCATCTGGAGTTCTGAACGCAGTCTTGTCTATACTATCTTCAGCTACCCTGAGCTGATGGAACCCCGTAGCAAGATCAAGCTGAGAGAAAACAGAAGCACCGACAAGCTGGTCAAAGAGATCGTCAATCCTCGGTAACGGGTGTCTGTTCTTCTTAGTCAGCTTATTCAACTCTCGATAGTCAACGCAAAGTTGGAGAGAACCATCCGCCTTGGTAGCAAATACCACAGGCGCTCCCCATTCAGATATACTTCGTCTAATGAAGTTCTTCTCAAGCAACTCTTTCACTTGCTTACTTAGCTCCCGCCTTTCACGCGGAGCCATGTGCCGAACGGGCAAAGAAACAGGCTTTGCATTATCCACCAGATAAATGTGGAAATCAATCTCTCGCTTAGGGGGCAACCGCCTAACTTCATCGAAAACATCCAGATACTCTCGAACCACTCTCACAGACTGAAGAGTTTCCATTGACGAGTCGAGTGATTCCAGATAGCACAACATGACGGGACCTCTCGGATCACAAGAAATCTCTAGGGTGTTTCCGAGGCGAGTCACGAGCCTCACAACCCTATGCTCACAATCAAGAATGGCTCCATATCTGGACAGCCAATCCATGCCCAATATCAATCCGTATCCCCTAAAACCAAGAACATAAGCACTGCACAAGAACTCTACACTCAGTATAGAGATCCTCAAATCCCCACATATCATAGACAAATGGGCGGAACCCCCAATAGGATTTGAGACACAGACGGGATCATCTACCAAGCTAGTACTAAGGTGCAAACTATCAACAAGGTCAGATGAGATAAAGCTATGCGATGCACCAGAATCAAACAAGGTACGAACTGGAAAATCAGAAATATATACAAGGCTCTCAACAGAAATACTACCTCGATCGGGAACTGGAGCGACATTGAGAGCATGAACTTGCCCTCCTGAAGGTCCAGCACGCTGAGTCTGACCCTGGCCTTGCCCTTGCTTCCTCGGGCAATCCTTACTGAAATGTCCAGTCTCACCGCAGAAAAAGCATTCACCATTCTTCCTTTTCCTCTTCTTACAATCCTTAATAAGATGCCCGACTGAACTGCAATAATGGCACTTCCCCTTGTTGTTCTTGCCCTTGTTATTATTGCCCTTGTTGTTGTTCCCCTTGTTGCCTTGACTCTTGTTCTTGTTCTGATTGCCTTGACTGCTCTGACCACTTGGATTACCCTGATTTCCTTTTCCCTGGGAATCAGTCTTCTTGGCTTGAGTATCATTCATCTTGGTTTCTTTCTTGACATCTCCCTGAAGTAATGCCATATCAACCAAACTCTCAAACGTGGCCCCATGGGGAATATGTGACATAGCCAATCCCTGCAACGGCTCATTCAATCCTCTAGCAAAACGAAGAGCCTTCTTCTGAGGAGTATTCACCATATCCAAGCCAAAATGAGCTAACTTATTGAACTTGTTCACATATTCTTTGACAGACATATCTCCTTGTTTCAAAGTAAAAAACCTCTCCATTTGCAGATTCTCCTCAGCAGAAGATAGAAACTTAAGCATGAACCTTGCCCTGAAATCGGCCCAAGTCTCAACAGGCCTAGTACCATTGGTGACTTCCCACCAATAAGCGGCTTCATCCTTCATAAGCCAAACCGCCAACAAGAGCTTCCTCTGATCGTCTAACCCAAAGATAGCAAACAAATCCTCGGTCTCTTTTAACCAATTTCTGGCCTCTACAAAAGTCTCAGTGCCTTGAAAGTTCTTGCCACCCATTGCTTTGAAATCTTTGCAAGTCTTTGCGAAGTCCACTTGAGGATGATGAGGGGGGGAGGAAGAGGAACCTCAACGACAGGAGGAGGAGGAACATTAACCACCGGAGGAGGAGGAGGAGGAACATTAACTACCGGAGGAGGAGGAGGAGGAACATCTGCGGGGCCGGCTTCGGTCGCCCTAGCCTCCAAAAGTCTCATATACCAAACAGGTACGTGTACTCCCTCCGGAATAGCAAAGTTATCGGCCATACTGAAAACGAAGAAAAAGACAGATTCAGAATGGAGAAAAACGAAGGAATTTTGCTAATGGCTTTTTGGGGAATAGCCTTTAAAATAAACTAGACTTTTCGTTGGAAAATACTTTATACTTGGTTTTGAAAATAGTTTTCCAAAAGTTTTCTAAAAGCCTTTTTGTTCCTTCTCGTACCATATGCTCTGATACCAAATGTAACACCCCACCTCCACCAGGGTGGCTCTTGCAAGCACTCTGACTTTGGAGGGGCGTTTGAATCAGGTAAACATGCATAATGATATATCAAGGCAGAACAAGAACATATGTATATATGTAAACAGAGTAAATAGCATAGATAAAACAACGGAAGATTTCAAAACATTTCAAAACAAGTCTGGTACAACATAGCTTTCCAAATAAACAAGTCTAGACAAAACAACATCAACTGAAAAACTGAAATAAATAAGTGCTATCCCCAATTAAGTGGTAACCATAGCTAGCTTCATGTCGAAACCGTACATGAGCTGAAATCCCACAAGCAAGCAATCCGAAATCCAAGCTAAGCTCCAGTATTCCCTCCCTGAGAACCTTGGGGGGGGGAACGGAAGAAAGGAGGCGAAAGAAAACCGGTCAGTCAAAAGGACTGAGTAAGCCCTACTACAATCAATGTAAACTGATAAAGTTAACTGGCATGAGCAGCAGGGATGAACATAAGGATAACAATATACTAGCATGATGATTAACTAACAAGGTAGATAAAGGTGTCATCGCATAATCAGGATTAAGGTTTTGCACCACAGGTGTACTAGCAAACTAACATGAATTGAATAAACAAGTATTGATCCCTTGGCCCAAGCTTTGGCCCAATAACATGAAATGACCCTAATACAAGGTCCAACCAAACGGTCTAGTCGATCGGCTCCCTAAGCCTAACTCGTCACGTGTTGGTGTCAATACGGCCCAATCATAATTGTAGTCGAACTGTGTCGGGTCCACCCTTCGGGTGTATCAAGCCCTAGGGTGTCAACCCCTGGACACCATGAACATGAGTGCACAGTCCCGATCTACTGGTACCCGTGCATGTTTTCTCCGGCTACGGACTATGTGCACGACCAGAGTCCGCCCGGAACTACACCGGCGTACCCTCTGTCGTCGCTTTTGGTCACTTACCTCCAGTCCAGTAATCGTGCCCCCACCCTAGCCTAGTCCCTAGGGTCATGATGATACTAACTTGGGATTACTTCTGGAGTGGGCCCCCATTGCTAGGATTTTTCTAGTGGGTTAAGTACGGTTTAACCCTCTTGCTAATCCTGGATTAACTTGGTTAAGTGTAACGATGAGTTCACGACTTAACCCCGATTAATCTACCAAGCCCAAATTGGTTAAGTATTAAGTGGACCATGACTTAACCCTAATCACGAGGCATTAATTAATTTAATGCGCCTTAACCTCTCACATTAGACCTTGTTGTGGTTACTAGTTAAGCCGAGCGGGTCCGGGTAGCTTTACACCACAACTTGGTCTAACCTCGGGTTCAAGGTACAACATGACCAACTTCTCACATTGGGTCCTATTGTTTGTAGCAACTAGTTAAGCCGGTCGGTTCCGGGTAGGTTTACGCTACAAACTCAACCCAACCTCGAGCTGGCCACACTTATCTTTTCTAAGTGTCATGTCCATCATGTTTCCAAAACATGTTACAAGTTTTCAAGCAATTGGGTAGACCTAACTTAATAAGTAAATTCCCAATGGGTAGACCTAACTTAATAGGTAAATTCCCAAGCTTATGTTTTATGTCTTTTAAGTTTACCCAACCCCAAACGCAATCCCATCGCTTACATATCGCAATAGTGCATAAAGGATAGAAAGAGGGAACTTGGCATAATCATGACATAAAGGTATTGAAGCCACAAGCTTAACATGGTGGCATATGAAATGTTCATATGTTCATACACTTGCATATTACATTTTTAGGCCTCAAAAGCATGCATAAAACCAAACTTAGCATATTGGTGATACATGGTGCTAAATGACATGTAGAGATGGCCATAAGTTCGCATTTAGCCTCACATGCAAGTTATCATAAGAGATATGATAACTTACATGTTGCTAAAATGCAACCTTTGGCATAAAGCTTAAAGCTTTATGTTCATAAACCCAAAATAAGCTTGCATAACATGATAGCATGAACAAAATGTTCAACCCAAACTTGCATAACATAACTTGGCATACTTGCATATAAACTTGCATATCACAACATGATAAACTTGCATATAAACGTGCATATCACAACATGATAAACTTGCATATCATACATTTAACTTTAGAGTTTAAGTATGAAAGTAGAATAGGGCTTACAATGCTTAAGAAGTCACAAAAATATGACAAAGCCCTTATGAAATCAATTAAACCCAAAATGCAAGCAAAACCCTTGAGCCAAAATGATCAAGACTCTTTCTTTATGATGCAAATATATAAACTTGACTTGAATGCAAGCTAATGATGCTCATACAAGTTTGAAAACACTTGTATGCATGGAAAATCACTTAGGAATTTATTTAGGAATTTTATGAAGAGAGTGGAGGCTATGAGAGGATTGATTTTGCCATAGTTTAGTTGTATGAATGAATAATGATGATTTAGGGTAGGTTAGGGTCTTATTTATAGATTAGGCAAGTGTTTTAGGCCATAGGATTAAACCTAGATTCAATCCAAGCCATCAAAGCATGTCTTGGGGAAGAAGTCAAGTGTAGGAACCATCTAGGGCCTTTAGATTAAAGATGAACCATGAGAACCATTCAAATGCAAAATCTGCATTTGAGCGAATCGGCCCACGGGTTGACAGCCAAACACCCTGGATTAACCCGTAGTCGACCCAGCGGGCTTGGGTCGACCTCAAAAATCGGCCGGTTCGGTTATTCCCCTCTCCCAATTCGCTGTTTTGAACATTTTTGCATATTTATTTATTTAA
The DNA here is from genome assembly GCA_030737875.1 of Allium sativum. Taxonomy (NCBI): domain Eukaryota; kingdom Viridiplantae; phylum Streptophyta; class Magnoliopsida; order Asparagales; family Amaryllidaceae; genus Allium; species Allium sativum. The sequence continues at coordinate 746,853,691 of CM060920.1, read as the reverse complement.
TTTTCAATTATATATATATATATTTCTCTGCGCAACCCATTTCACTTAATTAAGTATACTTTAATTTGGGAATTTTTCGTGAAACTTCGCGAGGCCATATCTTGGTCATACAGACTCCGATTTTCGAAAACTCGGACTCTATTTCGCGTATTTTTCCGAGACGAACGCAATGGCTTAGCCCGTTTCCCTTGATTCAGAATTTACAGTTTAATTCTGCCTCCATTTATGTTATAACATGTTATTCAAAAATACGGGTTGTTACACTTACAAGTGTTCATTCATATAATTTATCACAATTAATCAAAATAGTTTCAACTAAAAGTATATTGAGTTATTTTTTCCCAAGTAGGCCAAGATAGAAAAACGTATGCCTAGTGTACGAACTGATATGAACAATTGACAAACAACGGTCGTCTGTATACGTTTTGGCAAAATAAATACTTAGAACATCAGATGATTGAAATTTCAAAAGTGAGAAATGTCGTTCTACTCAAAACCATCTAGTATTTTAATTTGATTTTAATTCTTTTTGTTTCAGCAAATAAATTGCATATTGTTGAGATAGCTCGACAAACGATGAATTATTTTGCCAAACGGATATTGTTTGGCTAAAATAGTATCAAACAAAATATTATCATCATAAAGTCTATACTTAACCAAAACAATCTTAAAATTTCAATATTTTCAAAATTCATATGTGTATATAACATTTTAAAACTTAGTATTACAGATAAATTTGTAAAATCTTACATACATTAAACAAAATCTTAAAAATAAATTTCTTTTACAAAATCATATTTATAAAATAGAACAAAATATTTATTTTAATAATTATATAAAAGATTATTAATCAGTATTTTTATTCGTACTATATTAAATTCAATTTATATTCAGGAAATCCAACTAAACTTCATATATCAAAACATTGAAACCTAGAATCGTTACAGTTAAGGAACGGGGGAAAAAGGTTTAAAAATAGCATAATTTGAATTTGAACATTTTTGGACATGTAATTCAAATTATTGAGTAAAATAGGTATGTACACCTATAAAAGGAAAGGATTAATTAATTGGTACATTAAGTAAAAATGGGATGTTTAGTAATTACAATTAGGAATTATAATTGTGCTTATGACACGAGGTTAGGTTGCATTAGTGGTGGAAGTCTGCTCGGGCCCAACCGGCACATACAGCAACCACTAATGGTGAACCTAATGTGGGAGGTCTAAGTACGTAAATACGAATCGGGCTAAGACACGAGGTTAGGCCTAACTGTGGAATAAGACTGCACGGACCCGACCGGCGTATCCAACATCCACACGTTGTAGGCCTAATGTGGGAGGTCAAGCCCATTGTAAACCATAAATGGGCATGGTAATAAACTGGACTACTTAACCTAAACTAATCCATAAGTGATTGTATGAATAAGAACTGAAGTTAGAGTTAAGTAAAATTGATTGGATCAGTGGGAGGGTTAAGTAAATCTTGGGTAGGTGGGTAATATTAATATATATAGGCCCACAGACTTAACCTGTCGGGGTTATGTAATTAAAGACATCATTAGGTAAACATAACTAGTGGAAAACCTAGTAGCGTGGATGCAAGACAAAGGTGAGAGCTTGCATCATCTTGTGTGGGACCCATTTCATTCAGTAACCCTTAAATAGGTATCAAACGGGTACTCCGAAATAGGTCTGAGTGGGGCACGCTTACTGGACTGATTGTAAGAGATCCAAACGTGGAGGCGGTGTTGATGGCGCGTTCCGACGGGGTCATGTGCGTGCATGACTCCGCATGCTAAGGAAGATAAGACGTTGTTGTTGAGACAAGATTTTGATCGATGCCAACATATAAAGGTGCAATGAAGATCATTTCATAGAGATAAGGTTTTTTACTTTGAGTCATGTTAGAAATATGTTAAAATCTATCCTCAACGTATAACACGAATGCACATAACAATATCATATCTTTGTTGCTGATATCTGTATATTTGAGGAATTGAAAAGTCATAGAAAAAGCCCAAACGGTCTAGGATCCGACCGGGAAAGAGTGCAGAGTGATATAGACTATGGACCGAGGTCCTCTGGTCCACAGCCATAAAACGGTCGACCGCCCAAAAAGGACCAGTCGACCGATTCTGCTGTGTTTTTTGAAACAGAAACTAAAACGGTCGACCGCCCAAAAAGGACCAGTCGACCGGTTTATGTGTTTTTGCACATAATGGCTATTTTTAATGGAATTTTCAATTCAACCAGTCGACCGGTGATCTTTGACCTGTCGACCGTTTCTGAAACAGCAAGCTTTTTCCTAAAGGGTTGCTTCCATTCATCAAGAGTTTTCTCTTCAATTTTCAATGGAAACGGATGCAGTCTTTTGTAAAAACTCTTCATGAAGGAATGCAACTATTCTACACTATAAATAGACTTGAAATCATACTTTCAAATCACCGATTCTTGCTCTAAATTCTGATCTTACTTTCTAAATTTTCTTGCATTCTAAAAGCTCTCAAATATTTCAATTTCTTATTGAATCATTGAAATTATTTCATATCTCTTGATTCAATAAGTAATATACTTCTTAAATTTACGCATTCAAATTATATACTTGAGGATCAGATTATAGGAAAATTGTACTCAAACTGTTGACTATCCGTGTTGAATCAAGAACACAAGTAGAAGTCAAAACCATTGTATTAGTTGAAGTCCTGTGTGTGATCAGGCAAGTGTTGAAGTCCTGTGTGTGATCAGGCAAATGTTGAAGTCCTCGTAGTGTTAGAGGCGTGAAATCCCGTTCGGCTGCTCGGGTGTTGTAAACCTGTTTCCTCCGGGTGAAGTGAGGTTGTTGATAGTGAAATCCAGATATAAGTCTGGGACTGGACGTACGACAGTGCTCTGAACCAGTATAAAAATCCCTAGTGTGATTTTTCCTTATTACTTTACTTTACTGCTTTTTATTTGTGATATATTTCACTATCTCATTGCATAACTATTATAAATATACAAGTTAGTTTATCACATACATTCCGCATATCCATATTACACGATCCTTGCGAGTGTAATATACTTAGCAAGCACACACACACTTTCAATTGGTATCAGAGCGAGGTCATCATATAACTGTAACACAGTTATTTGATATATTCTAGTAATATGGCAAATAACCCAAGTAGTAGCACTAATGCCACTTACACTGAAAGTCAATCAACACAAAGACCTCGTTTCTTCAATGGTCTAAACTATAGCTATTGGGCAACACGTATGGCTTTTTACATGCAATCAACTAGCTATGATGCTTGGAATGCTACTCAGAAAGAAATAGTAAATCCAACAACTGAGTATTCAGAATGGACACCGACAGAGAAAACGGCAGCAGCCGTAAATGCAAAAGCAATAAACTTGTTGTTTTGTGCATTAGACCAAAATGAATACAACTGTGTTAGTATCTGTACCACCGCATATCAAATTTGGCAAATGCTGAAAACCACTCATGAAGGTACCAACAAGGTTAAACAAGCCAAGATAGCCATGCTGAAAAACCAGTTTCAAAATTTCAAAATGAAACTGAATGAAATAATTTCTGATATGTATTCACGGTTTCAAACTATTCATCATGCAATTATTGGTTTAGGACAAAAGTATTCAGATTTTGATGTTGTTTCAACAGTCCTACATTCTCTGACTAGTGAATGGGAAGGAAAAGTATTAGCGATTGAAGAAGCTAATGACCTTTCCATCATGAAACCATATGAATTGATAGGAAATCTAATGTCCTATGAAGCTAATTTGCAGGCTAGAAAAGAACAGAAATAAGAAAAGAAAAATGTAGCATTTCATGCTAAAAAAGACGAAGATGAATCAGATTCTGAAGATGAAAACTTGGCATTCATTGCAGAAGGTTTCAAGAAATTCTTGAAACGACAAAAAGAAAGTCGTTATAATAAAAAGAAAAGTGGATCAAATAGACCATCATCATCCGTTGAAGAATGTTTCAACTGCCATAAAAAGGGGCACATGCATAAGGATTGTCCAGAACAAAAGAAGAAGTCGGAAAATGAAAAATTCGAATACAAGAAGGACAAATCAAAGAAACGAGCATTCTCAGTAACATGGGATGATTCAAACTCGTCTTCATCAGAAAGTGAAAGTGATACAGAAAATGAACAAGCAAACATTTGTTTCGTGGGAACAGATGATGAGGTACAAATTCCTACATTTGATGAAATACTTGATATTAATGCTGAATTGATAGTCAAATTTAAAGACATAAAACAACAACTCAAACAAGCCAAATCTGATTTGAGTAGAGCAGAGTTTGAACGAGAAATGTTAAAAGACGAGATGACAATATTAGAAGAAGAACTTGAAAAACTTCAAGAATCATCATCTAATATTGATTCTCAATTATCTCTTTTGAGTCAAGAAATTGAAATTTAAAAAGAGAAAAACGATGCTCTTACTGCTAAAAATCATGAACTTAAGGCAAAAGTCAAAATTCTAGACCTAGAAAAGGCTGGTTTACAAACTAAGTTAGATAACATCACTTAAAATGTTTCTAACTTCAACAAAGGTCGAGAAAATTTGACAAAGATTATTGAAAATTCTCAGTCTGTATCAAATAAGAAAGGGTTGGTATACAAGAAACAAGGAACTCAGAAATATCATTCTTACAAAAAGAAGAATGTAAAAGCTAAGAAGAATTCTAGTTTGTTATATTCCAAGCCAAAACCAGTTATGAATTTTCAAAAGAAAAATTTCAAGACTATCAAAATATGGGTTCCTAAAACAAATAATAATTAGATTAGGAACAAATATATTTAGCAGTTCATAAATAATGTGCATCATAATTCTAATTATATATATAAAGGGGATACCAGACCCGTATGGGTTTGGGCTCCTAAGACCTAACTCTTAGGACCCCATAAAAAGTGGGTACCATGGACTTAATTGTATTTTTTGTAGGTCCCACTTAAGAAAAGAGGAAAGTGGATATTGGACTAAAGGTTCTATAATTATTTACTACTCTCGATTACTGTTTTTATTATGGTATTTATTCTTTTTAATCGATGACAAAGGGGGAGAAATATTTTCTCTCATGATGATACATATCATTCATGTTACATATACTATCATTTAAAATTATGTGATTAACATGGTAATAGTATATGTGTGCTAACATTTGTTAATGCAGGAATCAAAAGGTAAGATTATTTATATTATGAACTAACAAATGTTGCAGAAATTCAAGGGGGAGCTTTATATTTAGAGGGAGAAAATCCAAGATGTTGTCATCAATCAAAAAAGGGGAGAATGTTGAGACAAGATTTTGATCGATGCCAACATATAAAGGTGCAATGAAGAACATTTCATAGAGATAAGGTTTTTTAGTTTAAGTCGCGTTAGAAATATGTTAAAATCTATCCTTAAAGTATAACACGAATGCACAAAACAATATCATATCTTCGTTGCTGAAATCTGTACATTTGAGGAATTGAAAAGTCACAGAAAAAGCCCAAACGGTCCAGGATCCGACCGGGAAAGAGTGCAGAGTGATATAGACTGTAGACCGAGGCTCTCTGGTCTACAGCCATAAAACGGTCGACCGCCCAAAAAGGACCAGTGGACCGATTCTGCTGTGTTTTTTGAAACAGAAACTAAATCGGTCGACCACCCAAAAAGGACCAGTCGACCGGTTTATGTGTTTTTGCACATAACGGCTATTTTTCTGGAATTTTCAATTCAACCAGTCAACCGGTGATTTTTGACCTGTCGACCGTTTCCGAAACAGCAAGCTTTTTCCTGAAGGGTTGCTTCCATTCATCAAGAGTTTTCTCTTCAATTTTCAATGGAAATGGATGCAATCTTTTGTAAAATCTCTTCATGAAGGAATGCAACTATTCTTCACTATAAATAGACTTGAAATCATACCTTCAAATCACCGATTCTTGCTCTAAATTCTGATCTTACTTTCTAAATATTCTTGCATTCTAAATGCTCTCAAATATTTCAATTGCTTATTGAATCATTGAAATTATTTCATATCTCTTGATTCAATAAGTAATATACTTCCTTAAATCTACGCATTCAAAGTATATACTCGAGGATCAGATTATAGGAAGATTGTACTCAAACTGTTGACTATCCGTGTTGAATCAAGAACACAAGCAAAAGTCAAAACCATTGTATTAGTTGAAGTCATGTGTGTGATCAGGCAAGTGTTGAAGTCTTGTGTGTGATCAGGCAAGGGTTGAAGTCCTCGTGGTGTTAGAGGCGTGAAATCCCGTTCGGCTGCTCGGGTGTTGGAAACCTGTTTCCTCTGGGTGAAGTGAAGTTGTTGATAGTGAAATCCAGATATAAGTCTGGGACTGGACGGTGCTACGAACCAATATAAAAATCCCTGGTGTGATTTTCCCTTATTACTTTACTTTACTGCTTTTTATTTGTGATATATTTCACTATCTCATATTTATTTGCATAATTATTGTAAATATACAAGTTAGTTTATCACAAACATTCCGCATATCCATATTACACGATCCTTGTAAGTGTATTATACTTAGCAAGCACACACACTTTCAGCTGTGACACCAGTAGATATGTTTGTGCACATCCGAAAAATGAAGGGTTGCCACTTTAAGGAGTGATACACCCTACTACGGGGCCAACATAGGGTATCTACAAAATAGGGAGCTGATAGATTGGGGGTAGTAAATATGGTACATCTAGTCCTGTCTGTTTCTATAGGGTACCTATGTTTCTGTTTGGGCTAATAACCGTTATTTTTGTTTAGGTACTAGTTTTGTTTAGGTTAAAACCCATTACTAGAGTACACCTAAAACTACTATTATGTTTCTGTTGGGATCATCCCGTTTCTGTTAAGCAATTGGGGAGTATGTAATCCTATTACATATCTGTTATACTAGTATTGGTGCAGAGCAAGGAAAGTATTAAGAAGTGTTATCTATTCTATCCTATTGTCCTTGTCACACCTGCCATTTATGTAGTGATCTCTCTTATCCACTTTATGTTCCTATCATGTTACCTTTATTTATTTATAGGCTAAAAGTAACTAGACTCGCCAGACTTTATGTCTGACCCTTTTTGTTTCTCCTTCTTTCTTCCGTTTACCCCTCCCCCCCCCCTTTTCGGTTCTCAGGGAGGAAACACTCAGGCTTGACCGTGATTCTGCTTATTTTGCTGGAGCTGCTGACATATATGGCTCAAGCTCCTATCCTTGTTGCTATGGCTGTATTCTTTTCTTGGGGAATTTTACTTCTTTTATGTACTCTGATATTTTTGAAGTACAAGACAATACCTTTTATGTTGTAATGGGTTTTTATGTTTCAAACAAGTGATGTTTTGGACCAAGGTATGTTATGATTAATAAAGTTGTTTTATTTCACTGCAAAATTTTATACCTGTCTAGTAATGTTCTATGTTTGTTTACCTAAAACGCTTCACAAAACTTAATGCACTCCCTTTGTGATTGACATTAACGGATGTGGTGTGTCACACCGCTATCTTCAAACTCCTGCAGAATATCACGGTCCAAGTCGGAAAGATCCAAATTCGGCAGTATATCATGCTTATCTCTAAAGTTACTACTGCGGCTAGATGAATTGTTTTAAAAAATAGATGTAATAAATAACTTTTAAATTTAGGGGTTGTTTGGCAACTCAAGCAAAATTGCTTATGCTAATTCGAAAAGCGCTTCTATTTTTTACAAGTTAAAAAAAAGTCAAATAGTTCGTTTGGTACAATAATGACTTATAAGTCAAAATGATCAAAAATCACTATAAATGGAAATATATTCACAGAATGGCTGCTTCTTTTTTTTAGATTCCATGTTTACAAACACAATATAACTACCAAATTAATAGAATCAAGAACTAACGAACAAATAGTTCATAATAAGGGATTATACATTTCTCTCCATTTATAGACTAGTCTCATGGATTATCAAAGAGGTACATATGTAACCTGTAATGGTAAAAACGATGTAAGTACTTAAATACATTTCTCTCCATTCATAAACTAGTCTCATGGATTATCAAAGAGGCACATATGTAACCAGTAATGATAAAAGCGATGTAAGTACTTAATAATGCATAAACACTATCGAAGATAACAAGAACACAATAATAAAACCAGAGACAGAAACCAAGTACCTGTCCTAACAAGAAATTTTAGCAACCCCCTCAATTCCAAATGTCAAGTGTTATGAAAAATTAGTACCCGCGTCGAAGCCAATTTCAACCATAATTGTAGCAGCCTGGTAAAATATAGTAGATTTAAAAGTAATATGTAAATACACTTGCTTAAAAGGAGTTTCCACCTCAACACCAAAGTCACTATAATGAAAAATAGCTTAATTTAATTGAAGTACAATTGTTCATATAACTCTACACCTAGCATTGTACCCCTTTGTAGACAGCGGACATGAGCAACATATGCATTGGTTCATTTTATTCTATTTGATATATTTTTAAACAATCCATAGTTATTTCTACCATTGTCCAAAGTAATTGTACTGCATTTTAGGAACATCAAATTCCCTCATTTTGAGAGTAATGCAACCAGAAAGCAAGGCATTCTCTCCTAAAATGGTTCAACATAACATACTATCCTTAACACCAAAAAATGAAATGTTAGACCATTTTCCAATATAAATTAAAAAAACAATATAACGTTGCCTGAGTCCCCGACATGTATTGATATACACTATATTCCAACACTGAATAAAACACTTGACTGTTACCAAATAGCACACTGCTTATCATAAAAGTACACAAGAAGTAGTAAAAAAATGAAAACAAAACAAAAAACTGAACAAAACTACTACTATGTTATAACAAACAAAAAAAAAAGTTAAAAATGACACAAACACAACCAGCATATACATAAATTATATGTATTCGGCATATTCATAAACTTATTTGTATTTAGTAAATTAAGTGATGTTTTTACGACAAAAGGATAAATAAAAGTGCAAAATAAATTATGTTAAAATAATGGGACTTTCAAAATTCCGTAAAACCGCGACCAATTTTTCTAATAAACTAAACATGGTATAACTAGAATAATATCCTTAGGACGATTCTATAAATCGAAATCAGGATAAATACCAGCTAAAAACAAATATCTGTCTTTACTAATCAAAACAAAAAAGAAGAACAAAATTATAGTACATCGAAAGAATTGAGAAGAATAAGAGGAAAAAATGAGTACCTTCATAGGAAATGTTGAAGAGAATTAGCATCGTGTTGACTAGATGGAGAACGGAAAATTTGCCATAAAAAACCTAATTGTGAAATAAGCGGCCTTGAAGTCGAATTATCGGACTGTAAAATCAGAAAAGCCTCATGCTTATCGCTTGGCTTCTACGGAAGGATTTTATCATGTCTTTTGGATTGTAAAAGATATTCCAAGATGCCCTTTATTATGTGCGTAAATAGAAGGATAATTAGTAAAGACTTACCGCATTAAATATTTACTTATCATATATAAGACTGACAAATATTTATTACACAATAAATATTTACTTATCATATATAAGACTGACAGTCTGTGATATTTAAAAAAAGGAAGCCTTCACAAATACTTTAAACATAGGAGAAACAATGGGAATATTCCATTTCTTTGAATACTAAAAAAGCAAGTTCTATTCAAACACCGTAAATTTCTTTGATGTGATATTTTAAATAAAACTTTGAACCAAAACGCCTTTATTAAAAAACAAATGGAAATCTTGGACAATTCTTTCTTGTTTGCATTATGTATAGTTAGTACAACTTCTCTCACAAGGTTGCATGTGTATATATTTAATTAGATTAAAATTAAAAAATTTCAAGCATTGAATTATGTTCATATCATTACGAGCAATATTTATATGTAGTCGATTTTAACACTTTTCATTGAATCAACTAAAATTTAAAAGGTTGATTCTATTCATACTCCTATAATTCCTTAGCACACACCGTAAAATGAAATAAAATAACATACAACAAAAATTTCTTTTCATACACCATGTATTTAGCCAAATTACCCATTTATATTTTCATCACTTTCCCCTTTAACCTTAAAACTAAATTACATAAAACTGGGAATTCATTGCAATATATTTTCCTAAAATAAAAAAAACTTTATTTTTTAACACTAGTATTTTAAATTCATTGATTGTTTTATTTTTAAATCACTTTTAATATTAGATGATGGAAATTTGAACTTATTTTTTTAAATATTAGAAAGTTAAACTTGATAAATTTTCGCGTTAAATTTAAACATTATTAGATTAGAATGAAAGATTGAAGAATTTTTAGTACTCTGTATAACATCAATTTTAGCAGTTAGTTTTAAATTTTAATTTTTATATTTAATTAAAGTGGAAAATATTAAAATTGACTGTATATAAATGTTGCTTGTAATGATATGAATGCATTTTAATCCTCAAAAGAAACATAAATTTAATTTAACCAGTGATATAAAGTAATTTATAATTTACTAACTTTAAAAGAGAAATTATTTGGAGTATACACAATGCAAAAAAGGGATAATTGTATATTCATTCTTTAATATTGATTCCTTTTTAATAAGGTCATTTTGGTCTGAAATTTTATTTAAAATCTCATGGTGTAAGTTAAGCTATTTCTGGTGTTTGAATAGAATTTTCCAATTTAAAATTAACTACGACTTTTTTTATTAAGAGTGCTTAATTCTTTAATCCTTTGTTTAAATATAATCATGTTTAGCTTTCACATTAAAATCTAAATAATTTAACTTTTTAAAGTATTCAAAAGAACAAATTCAAATTTATATACATAGATAATTAAATATTTTAACATCCATTTAGAGTTTATGATTTGAAGTCTGCAAAAGTAAATTTGGTGAATTTTAAAATGGCAAATTCTATTTATACACCGAAAATCACTTAAAATACACCATTATTTTTCCATAAAATCCTATTGCTAAATTACCCTTTTCTTATAGTTGCTTTTTAAAAACTTTTGCATATAAGTAGTCAAATTATCATTAAAAATACTGAAACTTGATGCAAACTAAATATGTTAGTGAAGATGTTAATGAATTATTTAATAATGAAATCTAAATTTTCAATTAAGAAAACACTCAGAAATAGTTGTCTAATTTAGAAGTGTTGATTTATTTTGTAAAATTAGAGTAATTTTGTTGAATTTTTTTTAAAGTTTATACTACAATATTAGTACAAAAAATAAATTTCATTTTGTTAAATTTTGCTTAATTTAATGCGAAGAATTTCTAATTTTACGTAATTGTGTTTTAAGTTTAAAAGAGGAAAGAAAAAGAAGATGACAATGCAATGCTAAAAAAAGAAAAAGAAAAAGAGAACATTGATAATTCAGTAAAAGAAATGGTGTATTTAAAGTAATATATGGTGTATAATAGTTTATTATAAATTTTGGTGTATGCTTAGCAATTTTTGGTGTATAAATACATTTAGCCTTTTGAAATTATGGCTTCTTAGTTTGATTAATGCATGATAGAGAAAGTTAGTAAAAGCAGAAATATATGCATATTTTATTCTAGAGGAGGATAGTTTTGGTAAATGTATGGTGTATATTAAGTAAGAAGTGGTGTATATGATATTTAATTCTTTTTTTGGTGTATGCAAGATTATTTGCAATGTGTAAATAGAATATACCTACTAAAAAAATGATTTTTCATTATTATTGCAATCTTATGTCGTACTTGCTTTTAATATCCAATTCTACAGGTGGCCAATCAAAAGAGACTACATGGATTGATGCCACAAAAGATATCACGTGGATTGAGATATATACCATTAGATTTGATTTAAAATAAGCCGTTAAATTTATAGTCAGAGAGGATGGTATGGATTGTGTCTCTGCAATAAACTAGAGAAAATATGTTTTAGTAATTTCAGATAATGACATATTAGTTTGAAATTGTGAAACATTTAAGAAAATTTTAAAGTTAAAACTTTTGTAGTCAATTGTTTGAAAAAAAAACAATGCATGATAAATTATTAACAAATGATTATGTAATATTAGTTTTGTACAATTTAATTATTGTTTATCAATTCATTAACTATTAATTATTTCATGTTTAAAATTAACTGTTAATAATTAATAAAGAAATGATTTTACAAAAAACATTGTTAGGATATGTAGACGAAATCTTCAATTCAAAAAAATTGCTAGAATATACTTTTTTTTACACATTATCACACATCTTAGCATTATTTTTAATAGAAGTTTAAAATGATATGAGAAAAATGTAGGGGCTAATCACAAAAAAACTTTCCCTTATGTATATGTGTAGATAATACATTTTACGTACATAAAATTATTGGTAGATAATCATCCTTCAACAATTTTATGAGACCAACAATATTTACCAACCAATAAATTTTACTATTAAATAATGGTAGATAAAGGTTCTCTTTACCTAACCATATTTATTGGTAGGAAAAATATTGGGAGGTAAAGGTCAAATTTCTTGTAGTGAAAGTAGTCTAATTCAATCCAAGCTGAGGCAACATCTCCTCATCTCCATTGTTGTAGGAGTAGAAAACAATAGAAATGCTAGCCTTTATGTAGACTTTTTCCAACGAATCTCGCAAACAAACATGTCCTGGTTCAAAAAATGAACATGGCCAGATCTGGGGTGGGTCGACACACCCTAGTGTGCGTCGACCCATAGGTCGACCCCCCAGAATGTGGGTCGATCCCCAACGGGTCATAATCCTACATTGGTATCCCGCTTCTTGATTTCAAATATTTTTGAAATTCTAGTTTGATATGTTTATATATATATATTTCTCTTATATGTATACGAACTTCTAACCTTAATATCTTCTTCATACGATGTCCGTTTTATGCAAACTCAGAGTCTATATGGACCAGAATTCCGAGATGAACACAATGGAATACTCCGTTTTACTTAATTCCCAACATTAAATTAAGAATTTTGTAGTTTATTAATGTTCTTTAAAATTATTGGGTGTTACATTCTCCCCTACTTAAAGGATTTCGTCCTCGAAATCTCCAAGTTAAAAAAAATGTTATTGTCCTAAAAACCACAAGCATCTACTCATCCATTATCCACAAGCATCTATTGTCCTTAAGATTTTTCTAAAGCTTGTACGAACATATGAAATGGTGTGTGCATATGTTCCTACACTAATGCAAAAATCAAGCGGTCGACTGGTTCAGTTGACCTCCTTAATGCAATTTATGTTTGTGCCATGTAATCAAAATGTATGAAAATAATCCTAGTATAACATGTAAGCTCTATATGTGTGCACAATCATTCATCCAAATGTAATATCCATATGATGATACATCCACTTGCATCCATATAAAATCATAATGCACACACATCCATATGTAATATGTAAGTGATTGAGCCGATCTAGTGCCTAGTGTATGTGTATATGCATACAGGAGCAACCACTAGCAAACACTTGCACCCACTTGCACCTATCATAGAACAATTCTCAAACACATGTTTACACCCATTGGTTTTTTACCTAGAGGTCGAAAATTCTTTCGATAGGATACACACGAATGATAGAAACAAGTATAAATAAAATTTTGGAAAAAGAAGTTAAAAACATACCCTTGAAAAGAAAAGGGTACGAAGCATGAGTCTTGTCCACAATCTCTTAAGTTGCATCCTCGTTGTCTTCTCCCTACTTTACTTTTATCAACCTGACCTCTCTGTTACGTAGCTTCTTAATCTCTGATCCGAGTATGCAGGTAGAAACTCGTCTAACTGTCGCCTCCCTTTCTACCTCTACTTCCTTAAGCATGCTTGGCTCAACTACCTATATCGTATCGTGCAACCATTGCCGCAAATAGGGAACATGAAAAACATTATGAACACCTGCCAACCTCTTTAATAACCTCAACATATAGGCCATCTGACATATCCTCTCTATTACGGGAAATGGCCGTATAAACCCTGGCGCCAACTTCCTTACAGATCCAAAATGAACCACATTCCTCAACAGTGATACATTTATGAAAACCATGTATCCTACCTCAAACTCAGTGGCAGTGCTTCTCTTATCATTGTAGGACTTCATCCTATCCTGAGCTATCTTCAAATAAGATCAATCTTCTCTGGAGTCTCTCTAATCATCTGAGGTCCAAGTAGAGGCCTATCCATAGACTCTCACCAACAATTCGGTAATCTACAAGGTCGTCCATATAGTGCCTCAAAGGGTGCCATGCTAATACTAGCTTGATAACTATTATTGTAGGCGAACTCCACCAATAGAAGGGGATCCTCCCAAGTCCCTACGAAGTCTGGGACACACAGCCTCAAAAGATCCTCAAGAACTCTTATTCACCCTCTCAGTTTGTCCATCCGTCTGAGGGTGGTATGCAATGCTCAAACATAACTGTGTTCCTAATGCCTCTTGTAGGCTCTTACAGAACTCATTAGTTAAGATGGGATCACGATCACTCACTATGCTAAAAGGTACTCCATGTAGATGAACTGATCCTGCTGATTTACTTTATTGGCTCGCGTCACAGGATCGAAAAATCATAAGAGGAGAAAGGTCCTCTAATGAAAGACTTCGACCTCATGAAGATAAACTAATGCCAACCATGTTGCCGTCCTTTTGCTCTTAACAAAAATAAAATGAGTGCTCTTAGTGAGCTTGTCTACTAGAAGCTAGACGCTGGTTTTGCCTTTCCTTGATTCAAGCAAACAATCGATGAAATCCATAGAGACGCTCTCCCACTTACACCGTGGGACCTCCAAAGGATGAAGAAAACTACTAGGCTTTTTCTGTCCCACTTTAACTTGCTGGTATATTGTAATGACCCGCATTTTTCAAGGATATAATAATTAGTTTATTTAATTATTTAAAAGGTGATTAAAAGGATTTCATAGTCGTTGAATTAAATAAATGTGAATATTTAATTAAACTAATAAATTAAATAATATATTTAATTCAGAAATAACCAGAAATAGTGAATTGACAATACTTTGTGAATTGGGTAATCCCTAGGATTTAATTCAGCTTAGAGTTGAATTATATTGAAGAATATATTCAATCGACGTCAGTTTGAACGTAGAATTTTAATATAATTAAAATAGAGCGCGTAACGACGCGGTAGTTCGCTATTTGGCGATTTGAACTTCAACTGGATATACAGGGTTCGATTTAAATCGGATTTCTGTGAAACAAGAAACGTATGGAGCTGGTGGAGTATATTTTTCTAGTGGAAGAGAAAAATTGGGATTTCGTCGTGTAGATTTTGATTTATGTCCAAATCAAATTCTCAGAAATGCAGCGCCCTGACCATAACGATTTAATTATATTTTATATAAGGATTTAAATAGAAATCGAACATCGATATAACTCTGACGATGTAATATCGAGTTATAGATCCATATAGGAATATTCTGAGCTGTATGTTATTCCACTGTAAATATAAACGATAATATTTAATTTTAAATATTAAATTCAATTATATTTGAATATATGTATATATTTAAATAGGCTATTTAGAGCTTTAAAAATAGACACTTTTGCAAACAAAGTCGGAATTCTACGAAACCAGTTTTGTTGGGAATGTAATGTCGAACTCTAGCTACATGTCTAGTTTGGTGATTTTTGGGTATCGTATGTGGTTGCAGGGATTTTTAAGGACCAGAAACGAGTAGAAAATCGATAAATAAAATAAAGAAAAATATCTTAACCTATTTGGACCTAAACCATCCACGTCCCCTTTGTTTTCAACTACTCCTTAAACACTATAAACGCAAGAAATTCCGCCGTTCTCTCTTTTCTATTCAGTAAAAGGATTCGATCCTTCAAAAATTCATAACATGGAAAATAAAAATCCATAAATCGCTATACAAATATATTGGTGATCTGCGTAGCTGTCTCTTCATGCTGGTATAAGTCTTGAAGGGTTCGATCACTCGATTGTGTATTGTCGTGTCTTACAGTAGATCTAAGGTTGGGAATACTGCGAAATTGAAGTAGTGATTCGGGTTTTTGTTGTTAGATTTGAGTTCGTTGAAGCAACCGGGATCTGTGTGCATATTTTGGTGGTAATCGTTGATGTTTTGTTCTTAGGTCTGCACTGGATATCCTCGTCGACGCAACTGAGGGAAGCCACCGAGTTGAACGAAAGGGGTATGGGTGGAAAGAGGGTTTGAAGAGGAAGATTATGGGTATTTTTTTGAGATTTATAATTGAAAGGAGATGGAGCTGCGTGTGGAAGAACGAAATGGGTTTTGGGTTGACAATGTCGATCTGAGAACGGATTGTTTGGGGAAGAACAAGAAGCAGGTTGGGTCTGGTAATACAAGGGGAGTGGGCCGACAATGTTGAACAGGGTAAAGGCCCGTTAATTCTTTTTAAGTCCAAGTTAATTAGTTTAAATATGTATTAACTTTTAAAATGTGTAACTTGGTCATACATGACCAGAATTTCGAATGGTTGGATCCGTTGGGATCGTATGGACGGACACTACACGATGGAACTGACTAGAAGTAAATCGGAGCTCGTTACAATTTATGGTGAAATAAATTATCCGTCATAATCAAGCGATGGTTATCGCTATCAACGATGATCGTCCAATGTGAGTAAATCTCACTAAGTCTGAACAGTTTATAATTTCATGTTGTATTTTTAGAACTGTTAAATATTGGCTGATTGACTGTGTGTTGACTGTTTGATTGAACAACTAGTCAGTTAGTTGAATTTCTATATTGATTCTGTTTAACAGAATATATCATATGGAACTGAAAGTGATGTTGATTTTATATTGTATAACATCTGTGGATGCAGGGAAACAGGTTGGAGGAATCCAACCAGATTCCTCAACATTTATTTTACTATGATTCATATATTGTAATATATGATGTGATATATAATCTGTTGTCGAATATATGTGTTTGAACGATATTGGTCATCGTGATTTGATGTGCTAATTACCATAACATACCGGAATGGTGAAAAGGGAATTTTCAAAATGAATATTGAAAATAGATTATTTATAGAATCAAAGGATTTTATAAAAGAGATAATATTTTTAACAATCAGAAAGAGAAATATTTGTAAATCATTTACAAATAGAATAGAAAAGAAAATATTTGTAGAACATTTACAAATAGATTTAATGGGATTATTTATTTATTAAGGAAATAAATAAAAGAAAAGGGGTTATTTATTTAGGAAATAAATAGAGAAGATAAAAGGAGATATTTATTTGTTTAAAATAAATAGAGATAAAAGGAGATATTTATTTGTTTAAAATGAATAGAGATAAAAGGAGTTAATCGAATATAGTTTATTCGAATAGAAAGTAAAAAAGAGTTAATTGATTAGAGTTAAATCAAAGGAGTTAATCGAATATAGTTTATTCGAATAGAAAGTAAAAGTAGTTAATCGAATATAGTTTATTCGAGTAGAAAGTAAAAGGGGTTGATCGAATATTAGTGATTTGAATAAAGTAAAAGGAGTTAATCGAATATAGTTTATTCGAAAGGAGTTAAGTGAAACAAGTAAATCAATATCCTTAGTCCAATATAGTTAGTCCAATAGGGTTAGTCCAATAGAGTTAATTGATAAGGGTTAATCGAACAGAGTAAATTGAATAAAGTAATCAAATATACCTTATTTGAAGGAAAGAATTATCGAATAATAGATAATTCGAAGGAGAGTTATGTAAGGAAGTTGTTAAAGAATTAAAAGGGTGAACTTTGTCTATTTCAAGGTTAAAAACGTTGTTCAGTTAAGGTCTGAGAGGTATTATTACCCCAACTTGATTGACTCCATTTTTAACTAAGGAATGGTTAAGGTTCGATAGTGAAGGTTGGTTAAAGGAATTTAGTTAATAAGTGTAATGGTTTGAGTTGGCATCGCGATGGTTTGTTTAAACATATGTCTAAGCCCAATGAAGGAGTTCTGGAAATGTTTTCCAAATAAGAACCAGAAATGTTTTCTGATATAGAAAACAAGAAATAGAAATGTTTTCCAAGGGTAATAACATATATTTTCTTAATTTAGAAAATAAGAAATGTTGAATATAGGTAAACATGAGATGAAAAATGAACTAAGGAGATAAATGTTAAATGATGTTTAATCGATATAATTTCTTCCTGGAAATAATATCGTTGTTTGCACACCTGTTTTTCTTTGATAGTTAAATCACAGACTATCGAAGTTTTGACAATTTTAATGTTGTTAATATGGAGAGACCGGTTGGATTATTATCCAAAGAACCACTCTGTATTGGCATAAGCGTTGCGAATCATATATGCCAAAGATAATTGAAGACGGAGTAAAGTGCAAGGGCTATTGTATAAGTCTTAGATAACAGTGCCTAAGATGGACGTATTGAATAGTGCCTTCGGTTCATCCTGTTTCTGGATGAATTGTATGGATGAATGTCTGACAAGGTATTTCCAGAAAGGTCACATACATTGATTTCTTCAACCGTACCAAAAGTGGAAGCAGAGAAGGAAACTTCTTTAGCTAACACGTAATGTACTGTTGTAGACGTCAACTAGAGATTTTTGATGGATGTGACAATGTGGCATTCGAAGTGAATCTGATGTGATGATGAAGCGTAACCTCAAGCCTCATCAACCTGTAAATGACAGAAATCGGGCAGGCAGCATGGCTAAGTCGGTCGCTCCGAAGTAGGGTGTATAATCACCTGATCTAGAGTTTCATTTATTTCTAAAAATCTATTGTCGATACTGTCCCATTCGGGAAACAGATGCTGATCCCAACCGTTGGTGATATACATTCGATACACTCAAGCAAAATGAGTGGTCGATCATGTGTGGTCGGGTTGCAAGATGTTCTTGTTGAACCCGGTGTATTTCTTTCTAGAGGTACACTAGCGAAAGGTGGTTCCGTACCTTGTCATAGTTGGAAATCCATTACCCAATACGTTCTTGCGGTTTTGATTGTATACTATATATGTAGAACGTGAGATGAAGGCGTTTCTGCTAGATGATTATTATATTGTGGTTGATAGACATTATCATAATATCAAAGGTTTTTGATATAAAGATATTTTGGATTCTCATAAGGGAAAACCCGTTTCGTTATACGTCGTGGTCTTATGAGATATCATTTACTTGTTCGAACTGTTTTAAATCGTTTTACTCATACCAGTCCCATGACTGACCCGGAGTTTATTTTGTTTTGTTTTCCCTAAACTCTCGGGTGTCCAATTTTGTACGGGTATTCAAGTAGTCGGGATTTACAGATATACTGGAAGAGCTTGGAGCAGGAGGCTTCAGGATTATATAACTATAGTTATTTCCGTTGTGTTGTAAGTGTTGTACTTTGATAATGATGTATATTCAAGTACATATGTATATTTCAAGTTATGTTATATATATTATATGTTATTTGTTCCGCTGTGAGGTTCGTGTTACTCTGATATTGTTTTCTTCTTCTTCTTCTATTCGAAGTTTCTGTCTTATCTTTCCTTACCCTCTAATTTCTTTCATTAATGACCGGTATTTTCGATCCTTGGATGTTCGATATGTGTTGTATATCAGATAACCAAGATCGTCAAAAAACCGGGTCATTACAGTTGGTATCAGAGCTTAAGTTAAGTTATTACCTTGGCTCTGTGGCGTGACTCGGTATATATGGGGTTAGTAATACCCTAGATTGAGTTTGAGTGTATATATACGAGTGAACGTATTTGTAGATGATATAAAAATAATTTTATATTGCGGAGATTTATTGGTTGAGTAGTTTATGAGTTCTGGTCAATCAGTTTGATCCACTGTATCGGTAGGAGTTTATAAACACTCGAATACGATGGGTCGACACGATATGTTTTGACAAGAGGGTAAATTAAAATACATTTACCCAGGGTATATCTTGATATAGAGAAGATGTATATCAAAATTATAATATATTGGATATATTGGTTGTGATTATAATCGAGTAAGATTATAAAAATGTGAAATGGTTATGTAAATAACCAATCAGAATTCAGATAAGTAGAATGAATTAAATTAAATCTAAAATTTAAACCAGAAATTGAATTAAAATTCTAGAAAATTGGATAAGTGTTTGTAAATGGATTTGGATATAGAATAAGGAAAATTTAAGATCCTAGGATATTTTAAATTGTTTTACAAGCAGTGTGAATTATATTTTGAAATGAATTTCAAAGTGGAAATGTTAGAAATGATTTTATAGTATTGAACTCACTTCGATCGCTGGAAAATAGATTCCGATGATGACAGCTGCATCATCAGTATTCATTTTCGAGTTGTAAGTGACGAATTACTACCAGAGATACTATTTTGAATTTGTTTTGGGAAAGACAAGTTGTGTTGAATTACAAAATGGGATTTATAATATAAAATTTGATATATAGAATCTGAATATATAGAATTTGAATATAGAAATTCAAATGGGATTTATAATATAGAATTTGAATAGAATTTGATATATAGAATTTGAATTATAGAATTTGAATTATAGAATTTGATATATAGATTTGAATAATAGAAGTGATATAAAATTTGAATAGAAATTGAATAGAATTAACTAAGTCGAAGAGGAATTAGTTAATCGAGTTTTGAATTTGAAGTTGAACTTCGAAAGGTGAATTGGATTTGTAATTGGATATTCGAAATCGAATATAGAACTTAAATTTGAAATTCGGATTCAAATTAGTTAATAAGGAAGTTAAAATATATTTGAACATATCATGTTCAAATATAAAAGTGAAATAGACTAAAGAGTTAATTAACAAATTAATTAACGAATTGAGTTAAAACGATCATGTATAGTTAAAATAGATTGGGCAGGTATAAGTATACATGAGATAGGTATGGATAAGGTATGAAGGTATATAAATAGAATGCTCGACGAAAAGGTATGTATTTAATCCATATATGAGATTTTATGCGCCGTATCCGCTAGCCGCTTGGCTTTTTCTTTTTCTTTTGGATTGTTGAGGGACATGGGAGGCTACTTGAAATATCCCGATGCTCCTGGTAAAAACGAGGTTATAGAGAATTTTTCCGGGAATTCAAGGAGTTAGAATATTTTTAAGATAATTTGATAGTTAGAAATCAACGTATCAATATATATATATATAAGTCGATAAGGAAACGAACTTAGAAATAGAATAGTAAAATAAAAAAAGAAGACTAAGAATAAAAATCTAGTAAGAATAGAAAGAGGAAGCGTATACGTGTTTAAAAGTGAATAAGTAGTTGATTTGTATTGATTATTCGAGTAAGTAGTCATATCTGTTTTGACGTTATAAATGTTATTCAGTCAAGGTCTGAGAGGTAGTTATACCCCAACTTGATTGATTTCATTATTAACAAATAAATAGTAAGATTTTAGGCTCGAAGATCAAGGTTGAATAAGAGTTGGTTGAATATAGTATTTGGGTTATTATAACGATGTTTTACACAACATCCGTTTTAACCTAAATAAGTGTAAGCTTGGAAATATAACAAAGAATATTTCCTAAGTATAGAAATAAACGAGATCGGAAAAGAGATAAGTAATTGGAATATTTTCTAATTATAAATAGCATATATTTTCTAATGTTTAGAAAATAAAGGAAGGCGATATTCAGAAATGTTTTCCAAATAACATAAAAGGCCAATATGGTTATTGAAAATATTTGGTTAACAAATATTGATAAAGAAATAGGGAAGTGATTTAACTAATGGAATATGAATTAAGGGCTCAGTGACATGTTCAAAAAGGAAAATTTGATTTTGAAAAGAGTAAACTATTTAAAAACTCTCAGGGAAAGACTGTTTGAATTAAAAACAAATTTAACAGAAATTTCTGAAAGCAAAATTGAATTAAAGTTAAGCCAGTAAAGTGGTAACTGAGATTGAATTAGAATGATATCAAGACGATTGGATTGTGAGATTCAAATTTGAAGTGTAATGTGATAATCAAGTTAAGAGTTGGGAATCGAGAAGAAACTCGAGTTGAAATGATATTTGGCTCGGATATAAACGAATGGTTGTGTTGGAGATGAAAGTGATTTCAGAATTTGAATAGGATAACATTGGTATATGCTGAGTTGATAGCATATGGAAGTGATAGAGTTGATATGCCCGACAAAAAGGTACAAGTTTATATTTCATATGGTATGAGATTTTGATGAGCCAAATTAGCAAGCCGCTTGGCTGTTTGGTTTTTTTTGGGTTGGAGATGGCCTAGAGAGGCAAGTTGGAGTTTTACTGATAGGGCTGTACAAAGGAGGTGTTGGCGAAATTTTTCGAAAAGTTAAGGAGTTTGAAAATTTTCAGGATTTTTGGAAATTTTCGTTGATAAGAATTAATTAATAATTTAATTGAAATTAAATTGGTTCAGTTGAAACTGAAGTTAAGAAGTGAACAAATATGTTCTAACCAGTCGATAGGGTCGTCCTCTAACTTAGCAATTTCGAGGACGAAATTATTTTAAGTGGGGAAGAGTGTAATGACCCGCATTTTTCAGGGATATAGTAATTAATTTATTTAATTATTTAAAAGGTGAATAAAAGGATTTCATGGTCGTTGAATTAAACAATGGTGAATATTTAATTAAATTAATAAATTAAATAAAATATTTAATTCAGAAATAACCAGAAATAGTGAATTGACAATATTCTGTGAACTGGGTCATCCCTAGGATTTAATTCAGCTTAGAGTTGAATTATATTGAGGAATATGTTCAATCGACATCGGTTTCAATGTAGAATTTTAATATAATTAAAATAGAGCGCGTAACGACGAAGCAGTTCGCTATTTGGCGATTTGAACTTCAACTGGATATACAGGGTTCGTTTTAAATCGGATTTCTGTGAAACAAGAAACGTGTGGAGCTGGTGGAGTATATTTTTCTAGTGGAAGAGAAAAATCGGGATTTCGTCGTGTAGATTTTGATTTATATCCAAATCAAATTCTCAGAAATGTAGCGCCCTCACCATAACGATTTAATTATATTTTATATAAGGATTTAAATAGAAATCGAACATCGATATAACTCTGACAATGTAATATTGAGTTATAGATCCATATAGGAATATTCTGAGCTGTATGGTATTCCACTGTAAATATAGACGATAATATTTAATTTTAAATATTAAACTCAATTATATTTAAATATATGTGTATATTTAAATAGGCTATTTAGAGCTTTAAAAATAGCCACTTTTGTAAACGAAGTCGGAATTCGACGAAACCAGTTTCGTTGGGACCGTAATGTCGAACTCTAGCTACATGTCCAGTTTGGTGATATTTGGGTATCATATGTGGTCGCAGGGATTTTTAAGGTCTAAGAACGAGTAGAAAATCGATAAATAAAATAAAGAAAAATATCTTAACCTATTTGGACCTAAACCATCCACGTCCCCTTTGTTTCCAGCCACTCCTTAAACACTATAAATGCAAGAAATTCCGCCGCTCTCTCCTTTTCTATTCAGTAAAAGGATTCGATCCTTCACAAATTCATAACACGGAAAATAAAAATCCATAAATCGCTATACAAATATATTGGTGATCTGCGTGGCTGTCTCCTCACGCTGGTATAAGTCTTGAAGGGTTCAATCACTCGATTGTGTGCTGTCGTGTCTTACAGTAGATCTAGGGTTGGGAATACTGCGAAATTGAAGCAGTGATTCAGGTTTTTGATGTTAGATTTTTGTTCGTTGAAGCAACTGGGATCTGTCTGCATATTTTGCTGGTAATCGGTGATGTTTTGTTCGTGGGACTGTACTGGATATCCTCGTCGATGCAACTGAGGGAAGCCACTGAGTTGAACGAAAGGGGTATGGGTGGAAAGAGGGTTTGAAGAGGAAGATCATGGGTATTTTTTTGGGATTTATAATTGAAAGGAGATGGAGCTGCGAGTGGAAGAACGAAATGGGTTTTGGGTTGACAATGTCGATCTGAGAACGGATTGTTTGGGGAAGAACAAGAAGCGGGTCTGGTATACAAGGGGAGTGGGACGACAGTGTTGAACAGGGTAAAGGCCCGTTAATTCTTTTTAAGTCCAAGTTAATTAGTTTAAATATGTATTAACTTTTAAAATGTGTAACTTGGTCATACATGACCAGAATTTCGAATGGTTGTATCCGTTGGGATCGTATGGACGGACACTACATGATGGAACTGACTAGAAGTCCATCGGAGCTCGTTACAATTTATGGTGAAATAAATTGTCCGTCAGAATCAAGCGATGGTTATCGGTATCAACGATGATCGTCCCATGTGCGTAAATCTCACTAACTCTGAACGGTTTTTAATTTCATGTTGTATTTTTAGAACTGTTAAATATTGGCTGATTGTCTGTGTGTTGACTGTTTGATTGAACTGCTAGTCAGTTAGTTGAATTTCTATATTGATTCTGTTTAACAGAATATATCATATGGAACTGATTTTATATTGTATAACATCTGTGGATGCTGGGAGACAGGTTGGAGGAATCCAACCGGATTCCTCAACATTTATTTTACTGTGATTCATATATTGTAATATATGATGTGATATATAATCTGTTGTCGATTATATGTGTTTGAACGATATTGGTCATCGTGATTTGATGTGCTAAATACCATAACATACCGGAATGGTGAAAAGGGAATTTTCAAAATGAATATTGAAAATAGATTATTTATAGAATCAAAAGATTTTATAAAAGAGGTAATATTTATAACAATCAGAAAGAGAAATATTTGTAAATCATTTGCAAATAGAATAGAAAAGAAAATATTTGTAGAACATTTACAAATAGATTTAATGGGATTATTTATTTATTTAGGAAATCAATAAAAGAAAAAGGGGTTATTTATTTAGGAAATAAATAGAGAAGATAAAAGGAGATATTTATTTGTTTAAAATAAATACAGATAAAAGGAGATATTTATTTGTTTAAATGAATAGAGATAAAAGGAGTTAATTGAATATAGTTTATTCAAATAGAAAGTAAAAAGAGTTAATCGATTAGAGTTAAATCAAAGGAGTTAATCGAATATAGTTTATTCGAATAGAAAGTAAAAGGAGTTAATCGAATATAGTTTATTTGAATAGAAAGTAAAAGGAGTTAATTGAATATTAGTGATTCGAATATAGTAAAAGGAGTTAATCGAATATAGTTTATTCGAACAGAGTTAAAGGAGTTATCGAATATAGTTTATTCGAAAGGAGTTGAGTGAAACAAGTAAATCAATAGCGTTAGTCCAATAGAGTTAATTGATAAGGGTTAATCGAATAGAGTAAATTGAATAGAGTTATCAGATATACCTTATTCGAAGGACAGAAATATCGAATAATAGATAATTCGAAGGAGAGTTACGCAAGGAAGTTGTTAAAGAATTAAAAGGGTGAACTTTGTCTATTTCAAGGTTAGAAATGTTGTTCAGTTAAGGTCTGAGAGGTAGTATTACCCCAACTTGATTGACTCCATTTTTAACTAAGGAATGGTTAAGGTTCGATAGTGAAGGTCGGTTAAAGGAATTTAGTTAATAAGCGTAATGGTTTGAGTTGGCATCGCGATGGTTTGTTTAAATATATGTCTAAGCCTAATGAAGGAGTTTTTGGAAATATTTTCCAAATAAGAACCTGATATGTTTTCTGATATAGAAAACAAGAAATGGAAATGTTTTCCAAGGGTAGTAACATATATTTTCTAAATTTAGAAAATAAGAAATGTTGAATATTGGTAAACAGGAGATGAAAAATGAACTAAGGAGATAAATGTTAAATGATGTTTAATCGATATAACTTTCTCCTGGAAATAATATCGTTGTTTGCACACCTGTTTTTCTTTGATAGTTAAATCACAGACAATCGAAGTTTTGACCATTTTAACGTTGTAAATATGGAGAGACCGGTTGGATTAGTATCCAAAGAACCACTCTGTATTGGCAAAAGCGTTGCAAATCATATATGCCAAAGATAATTGACGATGGAGTAAAGCGTAAGGGCTATTGTATAAGTTTAGATAACAGTGCCTAAGATGGATGTATTGAATAGTGCCTTCGGTTCATCCTGTTCCTGGATGACTTGTATGGATGAATGTCTGATAGAGTATTTCCAGAAAGGTCACGTACATTGATTTCTTCAACCGTATCAAGAGTGGAAGCGGAGAAAGAAACTTCTTTAGCTAACACGTAATGTACTGTTGTAGACGTCAACTAGTGATTTTTGATGGATCTGATAATGTGGCATTCAAAGTGAATCTGATGTGATGATGAAGCGTAACCTCAAGCCTCATCAACCGGTAAATGACATAAATCGGGCAGGCAGCATGGCTAAGTCGGTCGCTCCGAAGTAGGGTGTATAATCACCTGATCTAGAGTTTCATTTATTTCTAAAAATCTACTGTCGATATTGTCCCATTCGGGAAACGGTTGATGATCCCAACCGTTGGTGATATACATTCGATACACTCAAGCGAAATGAGTGGTCAGTCATGTGTGGCCGGGTTGCAAGATGTTCTTGTTGAACCCAGTGTATTCCTTTCTAGAGATACACTAGCGAAAGGTGGTTCCATACCTTGTCATAGTTGGAAATCCATTGCCCAATACGTGCTTGCGGTTTTCATTGTATACTATATATGTAGAACGTGAGATGAAAGCGTTTCTGCTAGATGATTATTATATTGTGGTTGATAGACATTGTCATAATATCAAAGGTTTTTGATATAAAGATATTTTGGATTCTCATAAGGGAAAAACCCGTTCCGTTATACGGCGTGGTCTTATGAGATATCATTTACTTGTTCGAACTGTTTTAAGCTGTTTTACTCATACCAGTCCCATGATTGACCCAGAGTTTATTTTGTTTTGTTTTCCTAAACTCTTGGGTGTCCAATTTTGTACGGGCAGTCAAGCAGTCGGGATTTACAGATATACTGGAAGAGCTTGGAGCAGGAGGCTTCAGGATTATATAGCTATAGTTATTTCCGCTGTGTTGTAAGTGTTGTACTTTGATAATGATGTATATTCAAGTACAAATGTATATTTCAAGTTATGTTATATATATTATATGTTATTCGTTCCGCTGTGAGGTTCGTGTTACTCTGATGTTGTGTTCTTCTTCTTCTTCTTCTATTCTAAGTTTCTATCTTATCTTTCCTCACCCTCTAATTTCTTTCATTAATGACCGGTATTTTCGATCCTTGGATGTTTGATATGTGTTGTATATCAGATAACCAAGATCGTCAAAAACCCGGGTCATTACACATATTAAACATCGAGCTACGAATTCTACTACATCTTTCTTCATCCCAGCCCAAAAGAAAACCCTCCTCATGTCCCGATACATCTTATCGCGTGCGGATGGATAATCATCCTAAAATGATGGGCATCCTCAAGGACCGTCTTCAGCAGACTCCCTACTCGGGGAACACAAAGTCTGCCATCTCATCGTAGCCACCTTTTATCATCCACGGAATACCTACTAAGGTGACTAGAAGTCTCCCCTCTATTGAGCCTATCCAAAATGTCTGCCATCTGTGGGTCCTCTCGTTGTGAAGATCCTATCTGATCCATACGAGTAGATCACTATAACAGCCTGCACCTCCGTTCGCGCAAGATATTGTCCCCAACTTAGCCACCATGTAGGTGTGGAGTTTTGTTTCTCAAAAGGCCTCGGCATTAGTAAGAGATGGGCTCTACTATATACGTACCCACTTCACACAGGCTTCCACGATGTGGGACTTAGAGGTGTTACATTCTCCCCTCCTACAGAGCCCAACGTCCCTATTGGCTCACAAACACCCCACCCAGGCGTTGTGGTCTACACATGAGCCATAATTCTGGCTGGGTATTGGTTCTGATACCACTTTAACAACCCGCACCTCAGTTCACGCAAGATATTGTCCCCAACTTAGCCACCGTGTAGGTGTGGGGTTTTGTTTCTCAAAAGGTCTCGGCGTTAGTAAGAGATGGGCTCTACTATATAAGTACCCACTTCGCACAGGCTTCCACGATGTGGGACTTAGGGGTGTAACAATCACACCTCTAGAGATGCCAACAAACCAGGTGTAAGATTCGTAGATGACCTAAAATCGAAGGTCGATATGTACTCCAAACTCCGCCTCTCTACAAATACAGGACTCAATGTCATTCTCTGCCTACTCAATGCATCCGCCACCACATTACCCTTGCCAGGGGTATAAGCAATCTCAAAATCATAGGACGCTAGGAACTCCATCCATCTCTGCTGCCTCAAATTGAGATCCTTCTATGAGAACAGATACTTGAGCGACTTGTGGTCCGTGTATAACTCGAAATAGCAGATTACACCCCTTACCATAATCATAGGGGTTTGGGTATTAATGTGCATCCAAATTATAATCTTATAGAAATGAAACACTACACCATATCAGCAATTTCGCAACCCTACAATGCGGTAATTTGCAACGGCTTAGGGCCGTTGCTAATTTGTAATGGCTTAGAGCCGTTGCAAAGCTCTCTAAATGTATGTTCATCGCGTTCTACATTCCGCAACGACCTCAAACCATTCTGAATGCAGTACAAATTCTATACATCCCCCGTTCTCAAACTACTACGTCTATCCTTCTTCACAAAACATGCGGCTGTAAAAAAAGCTTTAACCCTAGGCTTTAAAATTTTTAATCCAATTTTCGGATCTAAGATCTAATTTCGATCCAGTGTCGATCTAGTTTGAAGACCCTAATCGTAGTCGTTTCTGAAATAAGCTTATCGCCTACTCTCAAAATCTGCAGTCGATCAACTCAAGGTGTGCAATTGGATTCGATTTTGGTACATACTCGTTAGGAATCATTTTTAATGTTTTTTCTGTGATTAGTAGTTGAGTTTAGGAATCCCAATTGCACAATCGTAGACTAGTTTAAGGAGGCACAAGCTGGTCTCATTGTTGACGTTGGATTTGATTATTTTCTTGTGTTATTATTGACAAACTCCAGGCATAATTAGGAATGTTGATTATAGGTTGCTATGGAAGGTTTCAATTGGTGCCAAGTGAGCTGCCTTTTCCACTACAAGCAACGTACCTTTTCAATTATTATATATGCTCTTATCTACTTATGCTTAGATTCACATTAATATAACCTGTTAAACCATATCTTATGTGAATACTTAATTCTGAAGTACTCATGGTTGATAAAAGCATGTAAATTCATCATGGCTAAAGAAAGTTCAAAATTTTCTAAGGTGGCAAGGGAAAAAAATCATAGATGTCTGTCACCTTAAGTGGTTCTTGTTTCAGAATGCCTAATTTTCTCCTATACTTTTTTATTGCATTCAATTGTCTTACATTAGATTGTCTTTTTCCTAGGTGGGCACAAGCACGATATTTTATTTGCTTATGTTTCCTGTTAAAGTTTTAAGCAAACAATAAGATATAACTCTTATATTGTACCATGTGACTTGGGGATAAATTTAATCATAAATGAATCGAGTTTCCCAGCATTCATTTATGTTATATACAATGAAAAGTTTACTTCTTTCTGTAGTTTTGGTGTCGTTTTCTTCATCGAATGCTCTTCTATCGTCGAAAGGAGTGAACTTTGAAGGTATTTTTAAGATTTCTATCATGGGTTAGGTTAGTATTTTTATTACTTTCGGTTATCTTTGAAAAATCAGTGGTATTATTTTCTGTCATTTCAATTGAGCTTTTTTTTAGTTCAAGCTTTAATAGGTATTAAAGCAAACTTAAAGGTCCGCATGGTGTTCTTAGTAATTGGGATCATGATTCAGTAGATCCTTGCAGTTGGACTAAGATCAGTTGTTCGCCTGAAAATTTAGTTACAAAAATGTACGTTCTCATTATTTATCATTTTTTTGGGTTTCATTTTTGGAAATAATATGTTGATATTTTGCAAAAATGATGCTTATGAAGAGTGATTCCTAGTCAAAATTTATCAGGTACATTGTCTCCGAGCATTGGCAACTTGACAAACCTTGAGATTGTGTAAGTTCTTATTAGCCATTTTAATGCTGCAGTAACTAAATGCCAAAGCTTTTCCCATGTTATATCATAATACAGGCCTTGATTTTTGGCTAATCTATAGATTCATATTTATTACGTAATTACATATGCTGAAATTAGCTAAGTTACTGAAATATCTACACACTTATCTGCACGCCTTGCATTTTCAAATTAAACCTTCTTATAATGTGAAATTAAGCTAATTAATTTTCTTTTAGTGTGGTGGAAAAAAACAGTACCCAGTTAGTACATGATAATATTTATGTCCACCATGCTTCAATTTGCAATATGTATTGCCAGCCAAGGGACTCTCTAAAGTTTTAACCAACAGCCATGCAAATACTGATAAAAATAAGAAAAATGCGGTTGTCCATATGACTGCTCAAGGTATGAAATATAAGTTTCAAAATAGACAATCTCGGACGTATACAATTTTGTGTACACTAAGTTTTTGGTATAAAAGTATTGGACTAGTATGTGCTTCAGGTCTGTTCCAGTTTCCTATATGCACAATTTTATACATATTGAAGTTTTATTTATATATGTATTAGTCTATATGATTATATATTTAACTTTAAAATAATTATGAGGAACTTCAAATATACATACTACACATTCAAGGTGTACATATTTTGGAAAGATGGACACTTTGCCTTAATTTGTTCTTCATTTTATATCACCTTTGCCTTGAATTTGTACACAATGCCGGCCACGCCCTACCAATTAAAATTTCAATGCTAGTATGACTATTGCAAGCTACACGTGCTTTTTAGTGTCTTTTGTTTCTGATAAAATTCATACACCAAAGCATGTTGCCTTGATTTATACGTTTTTGTCAATTCACTTCCATGTTGCCTTGATTTATTTGCTTATGCCAGTTCACTTCTAACATGCCCCTGCCATGTTAAAATATAAGCAAGCATCTATGAATTTGAGAAAGCATTCTTGCTTTCATTTAATATGCCTGTCCCTTTTATTTTGCTTTGAATTGTTGCACACAAAAAGTATATTGCACTTTATTTCTTGTTTGATTTGAATCCTTGCTACCTACACATGTTTACTATAAAACAATCTTGCTTTGAATTTCTGCTGGTTGTATCAAACTGGGAAAGCATGTTCAATGTGTTTTAGTAGCCTTAAGTTGACATCATTTTGTAAACATAAGCAAGTAAAAATATATTAGCTTACTTGCCTGTACCACATTCTCATTTTATATCTCTTTATGAAACATTAAATGCTTGTACTTTTTTTTTTTTGGCCTGATATAATTTTGTATTGCAACGTATGCATGGTTTTCAAAGAGATGCAGTCTATGAAACTTAATGAAATGCTTGCACATGCAAAATCTTGTAGCTTGTTGACAGGCTAATTTCACATGTAAAAGCATAGGCTTAGGGTTGCCTGTAGCATACAATTTCTTTTGTAAATGGGTTTCATTTTGTGGTAGTTGCACATATGCATGTGCTTCATGTGCATGTTATGCATGCTTGACTTTGTATATAGCTTTTTATTAAACACATATTCATATCTATAAATTTTGAATGCACATATTCTTGTTTTTATTTACCCTACCACTTTGTATATAGCTAAATTCTAGCCTGGTTGTGATAAGCTATCACTTATTTTTTACATTATAGTCTAGTCCAATTTTGGTTGTCTCCTCGCAACGCTTCAACCCTGTGTTTATACACTTCCGCCTCGCTGCACTCTTGCACCTGGGCCTTGTATGCGTTAACTTTCTAATTCCATACCTTGTGTAATTGCCATTTAGTGTTGTTTCCATGTTCGTTTCTCTGCCTAGCCTTGTCCTAGTGCATTATTTCATCTGTTGTTAAGATAACCTTTTGTATATCCTTAGTCCTACTTCCTATGCATTACGTGATTGTTGTTCATAAAAAGGTCATTAATGCAGAAAAAATGATTGAAATCTATTGGTTGTTTATTTGATAGAGAAAAGAAATATATGTTAAACCAAGATTGCAGGACTTACTAATAATGCTGTAATTTATGATGAAAGGATCCAAATTAGTTATTCTTTCTGCTATTAATTAGATAATAACATAAGAAATAATTTTGGTGTTTATGACCTTATGAATTTTTTTAATTTGTGGTGGTTGTTTGTACAGTGGATCTTATACTTGTTTTCATCCTACGCAAGAGAACATGCCTTGGTTTCTTTGCAAAAGAGTTGCTGGTTAT
The DNA here is from genome assembly GCA_030737875.1 of Allium sativum. Lineage (NCBI taxonomy): Eukaryota > Viridiplantae > Streptophyta > Magnoliopsida > Asparagales > Amaryllidaceae > Allium > Allium sativum. The sequence goes on along the minus strand of CM060920.1, from coordinate 746,821,548 downwards.
CTTTCCCTTCGCGTGCAACAGTTAGATGTCAAATGCAAGACTAAAACTAAAGTTTCAATTTTTTTATCCGATCCTAATGAATTTTATATTAATTTTTTATTTTGGGGTCCTGACTAAATAATTTATAATTTTTTTATATGCCGATACAGGACAATGTTTTTGTTAATGTTGTTGCATCCATTTACTATCATGCTCTTGTAGACAAGGCAATTGATGCATTTTATAAGCTGAGGAGTACAAGGTTGCAAATCCATGCTTAGTACTTGATGGTATGTGATCTTTAATTCTTTGTATCAAATTGTAGCACACTGTGGTGTTCCTTCAAATTTTGGGTGTGTCTATTAACACCCCGTTATTTTCTCTTCACCCCCACTAACTAGAAAATGAAATATGAACCCCATCATTTGCTCCCCCCACTCCGTTTAATCCAGAAATGCCCTTATTTGAGCGTCGATTTATTTGAACAATACCATATATACTAATGGTTTATTGATTTATTGTTTAGATCTTTGCAATTTCAGTATACTGCTAACATACTCAAAATGCATAATGATACACACACATCGTTGATAGTACAGTTTTTAAAATTTTAATAATTTTTTAATCATTATTTGTAATTTCTATCTTTATTTTTTTAAAAAAAAATCATGTACAATGCTGATTATGAATTTAATTATAGTTTGCAATTTAGCATCGAACACCCATATATAGTTGGTATTATTATTTTTTAATCATTTTACAATATTAGACAAGATATTTAATCAGCTGTTAAAGGGTAAATTTGGAAATAAAATTTAAATATTTTAGTCGGGGAGTGAAGAGCAAAAAAGGGGATGCGAATAGCCAGACCCCAAAAATTTTTGCAATGAAAAAATTGATAAATTTGGTGTATGTGTTGTAATTTGGTGTACGTGCATTTAGTGTATGCATGCGGGTGCATGCAATTCGCAACCTCAGTGACATACAGTTCAAGAACAAAAAAAAAAAAAAAAGAGTTAACGCATTTACACAGGTTTAAGAAAATAAACAGTAAAGAGAACAACTGGCAAAAGATGAGTTTATTTTCTTAGACACTAATACCAGTGACATACAGTTCAAGAACCAAAATAAAATAAAAAAATGAGTCGACGCATTTACACAGGTTTAAGAAAATAAACAGTAAAGAGAACAACTAGCAAAAGATGAGTTTATTTTCTTAGACAGTAATACCAGTTTAAAAGTTTAACCAATCTTTTTTAGTTGTGATTGACATTTCAATGTTTCATTACAGTAAAATCAATTATTGCAGGGTATATTGAACGAGAAGAAATCAGAATGTTGACAAAGAAGGGAATAGCATAAGTAGAGAAAAAAGAAGGATAAGGATATAGTTAACCATTTGCTAAACAACCAAAAAGTTGGTAGTGGAAGCGTTGAGAATTTCCTAATACATGTTTCCTTTGTACTTGAAGGTAGCTGTTGTATGTGTGTAGTCTTACGACTATATGCCTCGTGTGCTATAAAGTTGTTTTAATGAAATTAAAATGTATTGTAATATTATAATATTATGTTGGTTACTGATATTGGACTTTTTAATGCACGGTAAAATTATAACTTTAAAGTTTTTTTTATATTGAAAATATTGTTTGTTGAACATTGTATTGAACATGAACTGTTGTGATTTTATATCAAATATGCAAAGATTTGTATTGAATATGAATTGCAGGAAAAGACCCAGAAACTAGTTTTTTTTTTTGAAAATTTTCCATATAGCAACGGCTTAAAACCGTTGTGAAACCTACCTTTGCAAAGGACTTAAGCCGTTGCAAAATAATATTTCGCAATGGCTTATGTGCGTTGCAAAATTAACTTTCGCAACGGCTTAAGTCCATTGCGAAATTTTTGCAATGCCCTTTTTCGCAACGGCTTAAAGCCGTAGCAAAATTCATTTGCAACGGCTCAAAGCCGTTGCAAAATGATGTTTATGGTGTAGTGAAACATACCTTGCGTTATCAAAAGTATGATCCCTTTGTACTTGCCAAACAAGCCTTACAAGCATATTATACCCCTTACCATTTCTAAAAAGAGATAGAACATATTGGTCTGTAATTTTAATACTAAGGCAAGGTTTACATTCAATGGAAAGAATATTCTAAACGAACAAGCCTATAAAGTAAATATCGAGGAAAATGTTGAAATAACAATTACAAACGATCAAACTGAATTCGAACCTTTAAATGATGAGGCAAATGTAATAGTCAAAGCATTTGAGAGTGTAGAGGAAAATGATATAGAACACGAGACTGAGTTTGAACCAGAAAATGACGAGACTGAGTAATATTTAGTAGTTATCGCAGGTATTCACGTTTCATTTTTTATTAATATCAGTTTAAAACACTCAGTGGAAAACAAGTGTAAACTCACGCACACAACATACACAGAGCACGACACATATAACATGTAATACATTTTTTTAATGGTCCATCATTTCATAATTATTATGAATTATATATTTGTCCTAACATAATAAGAATATATATATATATATATATATATATATATATATATGTATGCGATGAGTATTATGTCTAACTCCCTACTTTGTACTCCCGCTCAGATGGTGAGAGTAGTGGTGAGCCACCAGCTCACCCAGTCGTATATTTGCTGCCTAAAGAAGATAGATCATAAGTATCAAAATTAGTAGCATGTCAGCATATTTTTTTTAAATGATATATACACTACAAGAAAAATACCCTATTGCAACTAACTATTTGCAACAGGCGATAAATGACAGTTGTAGTAAATGATATTTAGCAACAGACCTTTTATAACAGTTGCAATAAATGAAATTTAGCAACATGTCTTTTCTTTCTATTGCGAAAAGCATATTTTTAGCAACTGCTCTTACCTTTTTGTTGTAAAAACATACTTTTAGCAACTGTGCTTTTATAACAGTTGCAACAAACATACTATTTGCAACTGCACTTCCAAGCCAGTTGCGAATAAATATCTTAAGCAACTGTTTTCGCCACTTGCAATACCCGTACTATTTTACAACTGATAAAGCCAGTTGCGAAAAACATACTATTAAAAATAAGTATCATCTTTTAATGATTAACTTTTAATAACTAATTTTAAATAATTACTATTAAATGATTAACTATCAGTAATTATATAATAATTAAGATTAATATTTAATGATTATTAATTAATAATAAAATTTAAGTATTATAAAGTGATATTTATAACTGAGAATTAAATAATAATAATTAATTAATAATAAATAATAACTAATATTTAAATAGTAATAAAATAAATAATTATTAAATAATACTAAATTAATAATAAAAAGCTACTGGATAATGATTCATAAATAATTTGAAATATGAATATCTTTAATATTAAATAAATAAATAATAATTAATAAATTCATAATAAATAAATAAACAATAATTGATTTATATTACTATTAAGGAGTAATTAATAATTAATAATAATTTCTTGTATGAATTAATTTGTAATTTGTTAGTGATTGTTAAGAGTATCGAACTTTAAGTTCGGATTTGGGGTTGAATTGTGTGGTAAAGTGAAAGATGAAGGTTGAAGGTATTTACGATTAGTTGTGGGTTTGAAGGGAACTTGGGGAATCGAAGCGAGGGGTGGCGTTGGCGGGTTGGGTTCAACTGTTCAAGCATAAAGGATGATATTCGATTATAGTGCCAGAGGGTTATAACAATGATCAAATTTAGTAACTAATTTTAAATAATTACTATTAAATAATTTACTTTTATTAATTATTATATAATGAATATTAAATTAATATTTCATAATTATTAATTAATAGTAAATTTTAATTATTACAAGTGGTACTTAGCATTTAATTGATGAATGATGCTCAATAAAATGAGATATGATTTGTTAAATTTGATAAATGGTAATTAATATTTAATTGACAAATGATATTATGTAAGACACTCTGCAAATAATAAATTAAAATGTTACAGATGTACAACTAAATTAATTTACTTTTGCCGCCATCGGTTTTTGGTTCCCGCTTAAACATTTCAGTAAATCTACCTCTACATTGTGTCCATTTAGATCTAGAAAATTGAACTTAAAACCAATAGCGCGTCCCTACCCTCACCACTCACTGGTTCGTCCTAACCCTAACTGCAATCCTTAGTAGCCTACAAATCCTAATTCTATGCTTCTCTACCCGATGCGATGGTGGACAATCTCCAGATCGGCAGCGGCGGACCACATCACCCTTTGCCCTTCATCTCCTCCCGACCCGCCCCTCCTTCCTTTTCCTTGATCCAAAGGAATAGCTATGCTTCGCAGTTGAGGTTCACCTGTCCTCCGTCCATTCCCGGTCATCCTCCACCCAGAGCTCCACCTCTCACCTGTCCTTCTTCTATAAGGTTCGGAAGGTAATCAGCAAATGTTGTGCTCAAATTATATTCCATCATCAAATTAACTTTTTTTTTCTTTTTCTATGACTGATTTTTTAGCATGTTTGGTCATGGATCTTGTATGGTTTTCAGTTTGTCAGTGGTTGGAGTTGCTGACTCTCCTCATTTGGCATAGAGATTAATCCACCACATATCGCAATAATCTGTTGTACCGTTATTGAAACGTTAAAACTATGTTAAACTACAATACTGAATTTTGGTTCAGCCTTATTTCACATATTTATGAGTAATGCCTTCATTTTCAAATTCTTCATACTTTGTATCCTTGTTGTGCCATGTTTCCATTTCATAATAAGGTTATGAAACTTTTAATGCTGTATATTAGCATGATTTTCGAAATGTTGAAATTTTCCTTTCAAATCCATACCTTTTTTTTTTGGCAGTCATACACAAAAGTTGATTTCAACAAGCTAAAAACTTCTTATGTGGATTCCAAAATATTTTGAGTTTGTTCAAAGCATTAAATGTGATCTTGTTCTGTTAGATGAAAAATAAGATCATAGATAAACATTTTAATCTTATAACTTGAATCTGTCAAATGATATTTGTTGGATGGATCATGGAGGATGATAAAATGTCTGGTCTTATTCTGTTACATGTATATACCATTCAAATTTACCGATTAAATACGGTGTTTGGACATAGATTGTAGATACTCCATTATGAACCTGTTAAATTTCACATAACTCTATTTGATAAGTCATAGCTAATCATGTATGCTAACAATCCAAATAATCTCGACAGGTGATTAATCATTTTCTATCAGTATCTCCTTGACAAATTTGGCATCCAATATTATTGTGAACCATCCACACCCATGTTCAAGCTACCAAGTACACATATCTATGCTCCAGACAGGTGATTCTTATAACCTTATGTTGATCTAATTAGAAACCACTAGTTTGCATTCATATAAAATAATTCAATCCTCATTTGGCTATGTTAGTCCTTTTTCATGGGATTGATTTTTTTTATATATATCTTGCTTTTTTTGTTTTAACAATATGTATATTTTTTTTGTTTGACATCTTCCCAGGTTAATGTTCTACATTACCTCTCAAGTGTTTTTTTTGTAGTGTACTATAGAGAAGCATGTTAAAAATACACATTACATTCCAAATGTTCACGTTGTATTCAAATTAAATAAGTTTGTAAGCAAATTTAAGTATGAAATGATCTAATAGGTTCATTGTCTAAAGGTAAGAAAATGAGAACTATGCATAAGCGTCAACGGATAAGCAATGGATATCACTTTACAAAGGCTTATGTAAATAATTTGAATAACACTGTCACTCGCATGTCGTAGGAGAGGATACATATCTAAAAATTATTGTAGAAAGAAACTGCATTAATTCATTTCAAATGAATGGCGCTACTTATGCTTCACATGTTGCAGGGAAAAAATGTCAAGAGATTACTCAAAGAGCAGCCTAAGCACTAGTATGCACCTAGCCAGTACGGTGAAGCAAGCTGAGAGCCTTCACAGCAAACTTGGAGCATGAACTGAATATTTATTCTATGTTGTGTAGTATATGTATGATAGAGTAGAAATATAATTAGAAAATATTGAATTTGAAAAAATGTGGTGTGAGAGAAGAAATTGTTATACACGAGTGGTGTATGAAAATTGTAGAAATTTTGTTGTAATTGTTTGTACTATCAGAACTTTGTTAAAATAAAACTTTTATTTGTTTATTTTATTCTGTGATATACACTATTACTAAAACGAATACATTTAATATGTAATATCTATAAGCTATAATAAAAAAAAATTAACCTATTTACGGATCTATCGTAACAGGCATATACTGTTGCAAAACGATCTGTTGCAGCAGCAAAAGCCTGTTGCAAAAAGTATACCGCAATATCATATTGCAACGGGCAGAAAATGTTGCGAACTTTTTGCAACTTCAGCTATACCAACAGGCGCAGGCCTATTGCAATAGGTATACTGCAACATATATGGCCTATTGTGAAAAGTGTTTTTTGTTGTAGTGTGTGTGTATATATATCGTACATACATACATACATACATATACATATATATATATATATGTAATTGTCTAAAGTTGTGTTTTACACTTAACACAGGGGTATCAAGTTTGAGCCATTGTGGGTTGTTCTTGGCATTTCTAAGCAAGCATATATCAGTAGGATGGCAGATTTTTTGCCTATGTGGAATAAGATCTCTAACCCTATCGGGGAGGCCATCTTACAAGATTTTCTTGTGAGTTTATACCGCTTTACAATATGATTATATGTATAAACGAGCAATTAGTAATATTCTCTCAATGTACAGGAGGTTGTAGATCTACAGAAGGCTGACGTCAACCTAGTTCAACATCATTGAAATTCAGTAATTGCTAAGAATTATAGGAAGATAATGTCAAGGCTTAAGAAGTCAGGCAAGAAAACGAACTAGAAATGTAACGACCCCGATTTTTAGCCATTTAATTCTGAATATTTAAATTAGTTTTAAATATATTTTTTTTTGGATTTTAAAACAGATTTTTATAAGGAATTTATTCATTAAAAATCCAAAATAGATTACTTGGAATTTATATAATATTTTATTTGAATATAGACAATGATAATAATTTAATATCATTGAATTTGATTGTTTTAATATTTTATTCTATGTACATCAATTTAATATGGAATTTAAGAATAATCAATTTTCAAATAATCTTGGATTTCAACGAAGCTAATTTTGTAAATCAGTAATATCTAATTCTTTTAAAGTTTAAAATTTCAAGTCAATTGAAGTTTTTGTGGTTTTCGTGCACAATATAAATGCGTATCGATTTTCGTTGTACATTAAAAATGGAGTTATACCAAATAATCTCGACATTTAAAGAAACCAGTTTCACTGTGTTTGAAACATTTAATTATCATAAAATTTTAATTTCTATTGCGAATAAAATTTATATGTGATTATACGTATTGAGAACGTTCTGTGATTAACAGCGATAGACTTGAAACTTTTAAAAATGAAGCAAAATAATCTATTGTTCTACTAAATCAAATTAATTAATACCCGTAACCTACCTCACTACGTTTCCCATATGCCAAAGAAATCTTATACCGTAAGCTTCATCGTCTATCCCGTACTCTCCAAGCAAAAATATACTCCCATACCCTACAAGCTAATTCTATTTCGTACCTGCCTAGATTTTTAAATTTGTGAATGTCAAGTCATCTGAAACCGTGCTCCTCACATTATACACCTCGTGCTCCCCACGCCATACATCCCGTGTTCCCCAAGTTTTTCCTTTCTATATACAGGACACTCATTCGAAAAGAAAATTTTCCAAAAAAAAAAGAGAGCTATCCTCCCTCAAAACAAACAAAATCAAATTGATCACTTATTAAATTCATTTTAAATAAGGCAAGCTTCATAAATTTCGAAAATCATATATTCGAAATCCTCCTCATTTGCACTATCATCTGGTACATGTTTTATTCCATTCGATCGAAATTTCTAGGCTCGAACGCAACCAGTGATAACCTAGGGTTTAGTATCGTGCTTGATTTTGGCGACGAGTTGTAGATTCGTTTGTGGTTTTGAACTCAGGGAAGAAGGTGGTATCTTGTGTGAAGTTTTCAGGGGATTCGATCATATACTGTTCGCACCCTTGTAGACACAGTGGCAGCTAGATATTGAGCCGCGAATCCAGGAAGTGCTGGAGTTAGTAGATAATTTCAAGTGAGGATGTTTGTTTCCGATGGCAAGTATTCTGGGGCAGTTTTTAGAGAAAGCTTCTGTAAGGGGATGATCGAAATCATGATGTACTGTGGAGAACTACTAGGGTCGGTTATCTGCGATGGAGGAAGAAAGAGCAGCGAGTGATTTTATGCATCAAGCTTTGTTAGGGAAGAAACATGAATCACGCTTTACCAAGGGATACTGCAGTTCGAATTGGGAGAAAACAACAAAGAATATAAGCATGGTTGAAAATCGTGTATTCCCATTTAAAGTAAACAATGGTAAGATGTGATTTTTTATTTTGGGTTAGTGAAGTTTCAGTTATATGTGGTATAACCCGTACTGTTTTCCTAAGATAGCCCCCTTTTCTTTCCTTGTAAATGTTGTTGGGAAATTACGCAAATTTCCTTATGATTATATCTGTGGAGAAAAGAAATGAAATGTAGAATGGTAAGAGACACACAAATTTGATAACGGAGTTCGGCCAATTATGCCTACGTCTCCGGGCTGCTGCAGATCTTTTATTTAGAGAATATTACAAAGTGATTACACAGAACACTTTACACTCAACACTCGATCTCACTCTCTTCTAGCTCTCCTCTTCTTCTTAGTGAATTTGGAATGAGATTGGGATGAGATTTGAATTATGAAGAGGAGGGATGTATATATAGGTGAGAAATAGTTGGTGGGGGTTGGTGGCTTGGTTGGGGGCCCGGTTGGTGGTGGTTGGTGCATGAGGTTGGTGGCACACCATGTTGAACACATGGGTGGCTTGGTTGTTGCTACACATGCAACATTACTAACAATCTCCCACTTGAAGACTGATTTCAATCTGTCTTCACACCTTGATCGATGCAACAGCCATTCTGCTCTTTTTACTCTAGCAGACCAACTGAAGTTGAACACAACTTCAGTTTATCGATAGTTACCGTCTTTATCAACATATCTACTGGATTCTTGATTACTTCGATCTTCTGTTGAAATCCTTTGGCAACTAGTCGAGTTTTGTATCCCTTGGCACCATCGTGCTCCTCTTTCACCCGATACACCCATTTATTATGAAGTACCTTCTTTCCTATGGGTAACTCAACTAGTTCCCATGTCTGGTTGGAGATGAGATACTCCATCTCATCTTTCATGGCAAACTCCCACTTGCTAGCATCTACAGTCTGAGATGCTTCATCATAGCATTCAGGTTCCCCTGCATCAGTCAGCAACAAATAGTTCATGTATCTTTTGTTAGGTACATGAGGTCGAGCAGACCTTCTCAATACAGGATCTGGAGTAGGATGTTGTAGTGTGTCAGACTGGTCCACACTACTCAGATCAACGATTTCACCAGGCTGAGCACTTTCTATAGTCGGTTTTGTGATGAGACTATCTAGAATATCGTTTGCATCTGCAAATACTGACTCACTCTGCTTTGAGCCGTTGACTTCTGTTTTGTGTCTGTCTTTGTACATTATTCTTTCGTTAAAGATCACATCTTGGCTACGAATCACCTTCTTGTTTTCATCATCCCAAATGCGGTAACCAAACTAATTTTCGCCATAGCTGATGAGAGTGCATTTCTTGGATTTGGGATCAAGTTTATTCCTTCCTTGATCACTAATATGCACATATGCTAAACAACCGAAAACTTTTAGATGTGATAGTTTTACCTCCTTACCACTCCATAACTCTTCTGGTATTTTGTGCTCTAATGAAACTAAAGGACCTCCGTTGATCAAATAAGCTGCTGTGTTGACTGCTTCTGCCCAGAACTGCTTTGGTAGACCTGACTGTATACGAATGCTTCTGGCTCTTTCTGTCAACGTTCGATTCATACGCTCAGCTACACCATTGTGTTGAGGCGTACCCGACACGGTTCTCTGCATTTTGATCCCGTGCTCATAACAGAACTGCTTGAATTTGGTGTCTTCATATTCACCTCCATTGTCAGTTCTAAGCTTTTTGATCTTTAGATTTGTCTCATTTTCAACCATAGATTTCCGTATCCTGAAAGCATCGAACACTTCAGATTTATGCCTTAAAAAATAAACCCATACCTTTTGCGAGTGGTCATCGATGAAAGTAACGAAGTAATGCTTTCCACCAATGGATGAGACAGTCGTTGGCCCCCAAACATCCGAATGAACAAGCTCCAGCTTTTCCTTCTTTGGGGTTTTACCACTTATTTGAAAGCTGACTCTCTTCTGCTTTCCAAATATGCAATTTTTGCACATACCTATTTCCACTGACTGTAGACCTGGAAGTTTCCCCTTCGAGTGCATAATCTTCATTCCCTTTTCACTCATATGGCCTAGCCTCTGGTGCCATATGTTGGAATTTTCGTTGCTAGCTGCAATAGTGATCAAACATTGCGCTCCTGATGTCATGTAAAGAGTACCACTCTTCTTGCCTTGAGCAATCGTCATTGCACCCTTCGAAATTTTCCAGTCATCACCATGGAAAGTCGTAGTATAGCCTTCACTAGCTAATTGTCCTACGGAGATCAAATTCTTCCTCAAATCCGGTATGTGCCTGACATCCTTTAGCTCCCAAACCGACGCATTCAGCTTAATCTTCACAACAACTTTACCAACGATATCACAAGGTTGATCGTCACCAAGATATACCTTTCCAAGATTTCCAGAGGCGTACCTTTCGAAGAATTCCTTCTGCGAAGTGGCATGAAACGATGCTCCAGAGTCTAGCACCCAAGACTCTTCCTTGCTCTCCAAAGAGCATATCAACGCTTCATCTCCTCCTGAGGTAGAAGTAACATTTGCCTTTGCCTCCTGATCCTTTGGTGCACTTCTGCATTGGTTTTTGTAGTGCCCGGTCTTTCCACAATCCCAACACTCAACGGTCTTTGAGCTGTGAGAATTGTTGGGATTTCTGGATTTACATCTCCAGTCCTTCGACCTACCTCGGTAGTTCGATTTGCTACGCCCATTCCTCATGTTGAATTTCTTCCTCTTGATTGTGTATGCAAAATTGAAAATTTTGATGACTCACCAGAATTCCTTCGTCGGATCTCTTCACTGAGAACCATATCACGAATATCATCAAATTTTAACTTATTGCTTCCCGACGAGCTACTCACTGCTGTGACAGTTGCATTCCAACTTTCTGGTAGGGAAGACAAAAGTATCAACGCACGTACTTCTTCGTCAAACTCAATTTCAACTGAACTTAACTGAGTAGTAACTGTATTCAGTTCATTGAGATGTTGAGCTACCGATGCACCTTCTGTTATCTGCAAATTGAACAATTGCCTCATCAAATGAACTTTGTTAGAGGCCGATGGCTTCTCATACATACTGGAGAGAGCCGCCATAAGACCTGTCGTGGTCTTTTCCTTTGCTATGTTGAAAGCAACATTGCGAGATAACGTCATTCGAATAACTCCAAGAGCTTGTATATCAAGAAGAGCCCAATCTTCATCCTTCATATTCTCTGGTTTCTTTTCTGAGAGAGGTTGATAAAGCCTTTTCTGGTATAGATAATCTTCAATCTGCATTTTCCAAAAGCCAAAGTCGGCTCCATCAAACTTCTCGATTTTCACCTTTCCTTCATCCGCCGCCATCGCTCCCACTCGAATTTAATTTCTTTTCTAACAAATTATGGCTCTGATACCAGTTGTTGGGAAATTACGCAAATTTCCTTATGATTATATCTGTGGAGAAAAGAAATGAAATGTAGAATGGTAAGAGACTCACAAATTTGATAACGGAGTTCGGCCAATTATGCCTACGTCTCCGGGCTACTGTAGATCTTTTATTTAGAGAATATTACAAAGTGATTACACAGAACACTTTACACTCAACACTCGATCTCACTCTCTTCTTGCTCTCCTCTTCTTCTTAGTGAATTTGGAATGAGATTGGGATGAGATTTGAATTATGAAGAGGAGGGAAGTATATATAGGTGAGAAATAGTTGGTGGGGGTTGGTGGCTTGGTTGGTGGCCCGGTTGGTGGTGGTTGGTGCATGAGGTTGGTGGCACACCATGTTGAACACATGGGTGGCTTGGTTGTTGCTACACATGCAACATTACTAACAGAAACATGAATCACGTTTTACCAAGGGATACTGCAGTTCGAATTGGGAGAAAACAACAAAGAATATAAGCATGGTCGAAAATCGTGTATTCCCATTTAAAGAAAACAATGGTAAGATGTGATTTTTTATTTTGGGTCAGTGAAGTTTCAGTTATATGTGGTATAACCCGTACTGTTTTCCTAAGATAGCCCCCTTTTCTTTCCTTGTAAATGACAGACTTGTATTTTTCCCAGTCGTGATGCTCACCAACCATCTGACAGTCATTAGACAAAGGTTTCCAGGGCCTACACGATAGCAGAACTGACCCAAAGCTTCAATGAATGGCATAGATTCAATGTCCCTTATGGTTCCACCAAGCCCGATTACACATACACCGACTACCCTCTCTTTTCCGTCAACGAAATCATGCAAACACGATCAATCCATTCTTGGATTGCATCAACTATATGTGGTGGGTTAGTGAAGTTAGAATTGAGGTAACATTATTGTTTGAGTGAGGAGGAACGACTTTGAATGGTTACAGAGGTAGAAGGAATTAGAGCCAAAATTAATTAGTTAATCGAGACCTAATAATGGATTTATCAAGAAAAGGATTATTCTCAGTAATTAATGATTAGAAAAAAGGGTAATTACGGTTTTTAATTTTAATTAGTTAATATATGTTAAGTTAATTTATAAATAGACTTGTAATAGCGATATGTATTGAATTCGTGAACAGAATCGAATGCAACCGAATCTGCTGGAACCATCGTAACGAATTCTACAGTGTGGAACTAATGCAACTAAGGATTAAGCTACTGGAACTTCATGATAAAATCAAACACTTTGATTTTAAAACGAAACAAAAGTAGAATAATCAATTGCGAAATAAGGTGTGTAAACTCACTAACTCAGACTCGCTTATATTTTTATATAAACGAGTTTTAAATTTATTTACAGTAATTTCATACTTGCAATGGTTGATTGGTTGAATAGTTGATAAAATTGGTTGAAATGGTTGATATGATTACATCGTTGATCGATTATTAGTTCTGATAATTCATATTGATGTGAAACAATATTACTGTTGCTGATTAACATCTGTGGATGCAGGTAAACAGGTTGGAGGGATCCAACTGGATTCCTCAACATTTTATTTACTGTTTTATTTATTTTAATATATGATTGGTAATTGATAATGTTATGGTTGAATTACATTAGCCCGTAATTTGGTATTTAATTACCGCAAAATATTTTAGAATGGAGAAAAGAAATTTGAGATTTTAAAAGGAAATTATTTCCAAAATATAGAAAGTAGGTTTCAAATGGATTTAAAAAAGAAACTTGTTTAATAAATATATAAAGTAGTTAGATTTATAAACGATGTTTATAAATAAAGTGAAGTATCTATCACTGGATAATGTAAAAATGTAAATTCAAGTTGGATTTATATAAGCAAAGTGGAATTCGATGTCGACACTGATATTTGAAGGGGATTTAAATGTAGTAGTCGTAAAAGAGTTTTGAGTTGAGAAAAAGATAATTCAAATGGAAATTTGAATAAGAAATCGGTTTCAAAAGGAAACGACGGGTTTTATTTCAAAAGTTGGATATAAAATAAATTGAGATAAATCCAATGGATTAATAAACGAGAGAAGTGTTAATTGAGTATCAATTCTATAAATAGAGTTTATAAATGAAAATAGAATATGATGTGGCTTTAAAAATATACTCGATAACTAGAAGTAGAGCGGTAACGATAATCAAGTTGATTTGAATAAACGAGTTTAGATTCCTAATAAGGAATGAAATTCATATTTGAAATGAATAACAGTTTAAAAGCAAATGTTTACGAATGGAAGGGGTTATAAAGGAATTTGGTAATGATAAATTCAAAAGTGAATTTAGAATTTGAGATGACCTGAAATGGTTGAAAATTCCGAAGTTCAGAATATTTATCGAATATAGAGTATTCGAATGGGAGTTGTTTATTGGAATTCGATTATATCAAAATTAGGGAAGTAATTATTTTACTTTCCGTTTGAATCAGATTTAATAATTTATTTATTTATTTATTTACTTATTTATTTATTGAAATATATAAATACAAGTTGCATTTTTATAAACCAAATATTTGTAAATAGCGATTTTAAACACTGCCGTTATAATAAATGTTTTGACAAATCTAAATAGCAATTTTAACGCTGATGTTATAATAACTGTTTTGTAAATCTAAACAACTATCTTAACGCTATTGTTATAATAAATATTTTATAATTCTTGACAGCGATTGTAACGCTGTTGTTAAAAGTAATGTTTTAAAAATAAAATATTTGGAGACAGCGATTATAACGCCATCGTTATAATCAATGTTTTTTAGTAAAAAAAGTGCGTTCTTAGATTGAATCTGAAAGTCGCGTAAGCAATATTTTGTTTGAAGTTATGAGCTTTGACTATTTCAAAGTTGAGAACGTTGTTCAATTAAGTTCTGAGAGGTAATTATACCTCAACTTGATTGGCTTCATGATTGATGGAGAATGGTTAAGGTTCGATAGTGAAAAGTGATTAACAATATGGTTAGTTAATGGTTTGAGTATAATAATGATGCTTTATAACATCGCATTAATTTTAAAGGACTTTTGAAATGTTTTTTTCCAAATAAAATGTGAGATATTTTCTACGCATAGAAAAATGAAATGAAATGTTGAATAAAGAATTATGAAATGGAATATGGAAATGTTTCCGATATTAATGAAGTATATTTCTAGAATATAGAAAATAAGGATTCGCGAATATTTAGAAATATTTTATAACTGAAATAAGAGATATTTTCTCGAATAAAGGAAGTGTGATATTGGAAATGCTTTCCAATAATCGAGAAAGAAAATTGAAATTTGAAATAATCTAGAAAAGGGAAAATGGGAAATTAGAATCGATAATATAATAAGGAATCAATATAAAGGGGCCAGTATTGTATAATGCTTGATCAGTAGAATTTCCAATTGGAAATAGGACCGTTGATTGTATGGATGTTTCTTTGATAGTTAAATCACGGACTATCAAAGTTTTGATTTACTTTATATCTCCATTGTCAATATGTAGGGACCGAGATTAGATTTAATATCTGAAAACCACTCCATATTGGCATAAGCATTACGAATCAGCTTATGTTGGAGAGATTACGAAGACGGAGTAACGTGCAAGGGATGTTCCATTAATCCTAGGTAGAAATTGCCTAAGATGGATTAATAGAATGGTGCCTTCGGTTTGTCCAGACCCAGGACAACTTGTATGGACGAGTGTCTAACAGAGTATTTCCAAAGGGATTATGTACATTGATCCCTTCAAACGTACGAAATTGGTGGCAAAGAAGGGAAACTTCTTTAGCCTAACAATCTGAGTATTTTTGTGGGAATCAATTAGTGATTTCCGATGGATCTGACGATGTGGCATTCAAAGTGAATGGTGGCCAGATGTTCTGGAAGATAATTCAAACCTCAAGCCTCACAACCGGGAATTGATAAAAATCGGGTAGGCAGCATGGCTATGTGGGTTGCTCCCATTAGGATGTATAATCACCTATCTAGAGAAATTTCATTTGCTTCTTTAATCTATCGATGTTGTCCCTTTCGGGAAAACGGTTGCAAATCCCGACCGTTGGTGATATACATTCGATACACTCAAGCGAAATGAGTGGTCAGTCATGTGTGGGCCGGGTTGCAAGACATTCTTGTTGAACCCAGTGTATTCCTCTCTAGAGATACACTATCGGAAGATGGTTCCATACTTTGTCATGTTGGAAATCCAATCTCCAATAAGCGCCCTGCGGTTTTTGATTTAATACTATATATGGAGCGTGAGATGCAAGCGTTACGCTAGATTCTGTTTATTTGATGTACGCATTATTATAATACCACTTGATTTGATATCAAAAATATTTTTGGTTATCGTAAGGTAAAAACTGTGACGCCCCGGAATTTCCAACCAGTCAAAATTGCCGAAAATGCCATGCGTCCAAAAACAACAAACAATGATAGTTTCCATTTATTTGATAAGCATACAATATCAATAATTGCTCTACATAATATTTTTTAAATAAATGCCACTTATCTAATTAACTGTTTGTGCTTAAATTAAACACAATTACCGTAAATCTACAATTGTGCCACTCTAATGAGATGGACATCGATATTCATTCCTGCACACTTGATAAACACATTAGCATGACTTAAATAATAAACATGAAAAATGCATCAATCCAATTCAATCCACACTTACATAATTTATAATAATTTTACAATATTTTTCCATATTTTTAAAACATTAAAAATAGCTATTTATGTTTACAGTCGATAATTGCACTTATAGCGTTCTTTTTCGAAACAGTTTGAAACATAACTTGAAAATTATACCTCGAAATTAAAATCTGCTTTCACTCATTTGAAAGCTTTTGTCAATATAAATAAAACCTTCTTAGTTTGGTGAAAATCCGATTTAAATTCCAAAAGTTATAAACTTTAAAGTTTATGACTCAAATACGCAAATTGCCGTTTTGTGATAGCTCTATTTTGTAATATCAACAAAAAATATTTTTTTATTAATAAAGCAGCTGCGTCACGACCCCATGTGACTGCCTACGTACCTTTATCTAATTGGATATTAGATATAGGATCAAGCCAACGTAGTTCTTCTTTACACAAAACATTTAAAATCATCATCATTGTTTACTTTCAAAATACTCTTTGTATCGTGTAGAGATTTTCAAAAGTAATTTTAAACTACTTTTCAAATAATTTTAAATTAACCATCCCGTTCGTCGGATCAGTTAGGGATAGCCATGAAGAGCAGGAAACTATATTTTCCAAACCCAAGTCTAGACACTATCCTCTCTATCACCCTAGAATGTTTCAGCCTTTTATTTGAAAATATCTATATATCTCCGATAGATCTTCCTTTCAAAAGATAAACATCTTTTATTTTAAATACTAATAATCTTCTTTTTGCAAAAGCTCCTTTATAAACAAGTTTCAACCCACCTTTATATTTCTCTAAAAAGTTCTTTAAGCGTTACTCATTTGTTAATACTATATGTCAAATCAAATGTCACATCAATTGTCACGTCAAATATCACATCAAATGTCACATAAAGGTCACATCAAATGTCACATCAAGGTCACATCAAATGTCACATCAAAGGTCTCATCAAAGGTTACACCAAAGGTCTCATCAAAGGTTAGACCAAAGGTCTCATCGAAGGTCGCATCAAATGTCTCATCAAAGGTCTCATCAAAGGTCACATCAATCATTTATTATATGTCAAATCAAATGTCACATCAAATGTCACATCAAGAATAACATCAAATGTCAAATCCAAATTTGAGAGGATTTGGAGTAATTTACCATAAAACATCTATTACAGCGTTTCAGTTACGCTATATAAATTTCTGGGTAATTTGGAATAGTTTATTTTTTGGACTCAAAACAGATATTATAGCGTTTCTATGTCGCTATGAAAAGTTCTGCCCATCCTAAAATACTTCATAGACCATGCAATGAAAGACAGCGCTTCCAAAAATGCTATAACAAGTTCTGTATCGCTTATAATGATTTTAGACTAAAAACAACTTACTACAGCGTTTCAGGGACGCTATGAAAAGTTTTGGGTGGATTTTAAACTTAAAACAGCTATTACAGCGTTTCAAACACGCCGTAAAAAGTTCTAGGTGATTTATAACGGTTTTAGACTCAAACCAGCTACCACAGCGCTTCTGGACGCTATAAAAATGTTTCTACTTGGTTCTGTGCTTCATATATAGAAAAGATAGCGTTTCGGAGTGCTACAAAAGGTGTCAAAACTCAGATTTTTAGCTTGTTTTTAGGCCAAATGTTTGACATTGTTTCTTTATGATAAAATAGCTTTTGACTCCAAATTTTCTACAGTATAAAGCACTCTTTGTCTACTTAATTATCTTCAAAAGAAAACCTCGAAATCATTTATCAATTTAATATATAAAATAGAACATCATGAGGTATTTTTATCATGTCCATTTCGGGCTGATTTTTACCTTACTTTGCATCCGGTTTTCGAGTATGAAAACGGCCGAATTAGTAAAGGTGGCCGAAGACAAAATTGTAGCCCTTTGAATTAGCTTTCCAAACTGATAGATAAGTCGAATTTTCATTAAGAATTGCAAAAGTTATGCTCAAAATACCGAACATCATTTTCAGTGTTTCGGGTTCTATCGTATCTTCGTAACTTTCACAACTTTACTTCAAAATATGAAATGAATATATAAACTTAAATAATTTTTCTCATCTTATACTTGTACCTTGATCTTGTATTTATTCTCTAGGCTTCTCCCAAACTTCTACTTTTTATCTTACTCTTGTTTTTCATTTTGTGAATCCATGAAATGAAGTGAACATTTCATCCCTTTATATAGTAGTTTTCAAGGCTAGTTTGGTCATTTGGTTTTGGGACACTTGTCCTCCTTATCTTCATGCAAACCATAAGATGATGACACATGCATACTTAGGTGTCCTAAGATGTTTCTACACATGGACACTTAATGGGTGTATGTGTCTTAACCTTATTTATTTACAAGACATGTGTTCCTTTCATTTGGTGACACGTGTCCCTATCGCTTTAAGCCATTTTTCATATTCTAGAACATGTACTTATATACCATTTGTATGTTACTTCTATGATATGTACATACACATATATGTGATCTTCTAATGTTATTACATGCACATGATATTCCAGTAACTTTTAATAAGCAAAACCTCGTTTGTCGATAAAACTGTTTTCGGTCACATTATCGATTTTTCTTCGAACTACTTATCTTTGTGAACAAAAACTCAACAATATGTTTTCTCCTTATTAATTATTATTTATAAAGGGATTTAATCAAGGTTATGACACCATTAAATCCAAGTTTTAAATATTTAAATAACCTCGATATTTGAATTTACTGCTCGAAGTTTCAGGTTGTTACATTCTTTCCCCCTTAAAAGGAATTTCGTCCCCGAAATTCTATGCTATACTTAATCAAATGAATGACAATAGTTCTGCACATAAAACTCTAAGTAATTTTTTTCTTGAAAGGATACTTTTAAAACAACTTCGTAAATCAAAATTCTAAAACGTACCTGAAACTTTCAATTTATGATCATTCCATCAAATCTGCAAGCTATTATCTGATCAGGCACGCCGTTTCTTTTTATGCCCAAATTCAGGATTATGTTCTTTGCAATCCACATTGATACCCAGCCCCCTTCTCTTTTTGTGTGATACCCATCGAAATATACCAAAGATTCATCATGCTTCGGCTCATCCGACTCATCATCATCAAGTAAGGATGTATTATCCATATTGCGGTACTCATCAAAACGTACCGGAGAGTAATCTAGACATCTCATGTAATATCTTCAAAATTTGATTATATTCATCAAAGTCAACTCATCAGTTATGTTGTACTCTCCTTGTTACAGTACTCATCAAAATGTATCAGAGAGTAAAATTTTAAAAATAGTCTCTAATCAATATTTTTTTTAATTAAGTCAAATAAGTTCTTTTTTTATTCTTTTGTTAAAAATAGGATCATATTCATCAAAGCGGATCCAATGTACTCGATTTAGGATATTTTATCCTATTGCGGTCGGCATCCCGTCATCAAATAGGATGTACTCTACTCGGCTCTATACCAACATAGAGTAATAGTTGCACCACCCAAGATCTATTGTCTTATGCCGGCATCCCATCATCAAATAGGAGTACTCTACTCGGCTCGATACCAACATAGAGTAATAGTGCACTACCTAAGGTCTATTGTCTTATACCGCACATCGTCATCGTCATCATCATCCGAAAGTATCCACCATTAATGAAATAATCCATAAAAATCTTTATCAAGTTTAAACAAAGTATACTCTCAAAACACTTCTATACTTTGTAATCATTACTTCCACATGGATAACCATTTCATTTTGGAAAATCCACTCTCCCAACTTCAAAAATCATCTTAAGTATAAACCCCTGTTTTTTTTGTCAAACACATAGTCAGTTTGCAACAATGTTTTGAGATAGAAAACTTCCAAAATGTGTATGATGTAAGTATTCTAGATAATTAATCTAGCTTCCCAACAAGATTAACTTCGACTAAACCCAAATCAAGGAATCATTAGTTATGACTGAATTGCTAAGTTATGTTTTAGCAGCTTTAAGCTAACATGATTAGTGCTAAACAACTCTGATATCATGTTACATAATGATATAATTATTTAAATAAATTCTCTTACCTTAGTTTTGTATGAATGCAATATTCAATTTACTCCTTTTGATCTTCCTCAACTTTGCTTGCCCAAGCTCATATAATTTCTTAATTGGCACGTTGTTATCCCGCATTCCTTTTAAGCCACTCCATTGCATCGATTTCATGCTACCACATACCTTCCTTTATAAACCACTTCATTCCTTCGCTACTTTATAACTAATCATATGCACTTACAAACTTGTTATACCTCTTTATGTGGAGCTTGAAAATGAATCAACATATTATTAGTATAAGCAGTAAACAAAAGTTAAACACAAAAAATAAATATTACTCCTAACCCTGGTCAAAGGAATGGTGCCTTACCCTATCCAGTTAAATTGATCAAATTAATGTAACTTCATTTCAAAAAGTTAGGATGATTTTCTAATCTTACATGAAATTTTATTAAGGCACCTAACCTAAGCTCTGATATCATTTTGTGACGCCGTGGAATTTCCAAACAATCAAAATTGCCGAAAACGCTGTGCGTCCGAAAACAACAAACAATGATAGTTGCCATTTATATGATAAGCATACAATATCAATAATTGCTCTACATTTTTTTTTTAATAAATGCCACTTATCTAATTAACTGTTTTTGCTTAAATTAAACACAATTACCGTAAATCTACCATTGTGCAACTCTAATGAGATGGACATCGATATTCATTCCCGCACACTTGATAAACACATTAGCATGACTTAAATAATAAACATGAAAAATGCACCAATCCAATTCAATCCACTCTTACATAATTTATAATAATTTTACAACATTTTTCCATGTTTTTAAAACATTAAAAATAACTATTTACGGTTACGGTCGATAATTGCACTTATAGCGTTCTTTTCCGAAACAGTTTGAAACCTAACTTGAAAATTGTAATAAACCGGAAATCCTAGCCAATTTAAAAAATTTATTTGGGCAATTTTAACGAATTTTGAATATTTAAAATGATTATTTTAAATAATAATGATGAGAAATTTATTTTGAATAGAATTAGAACGTATATATTTATATACGTCGTCGTTAGAATATAAATATTTATTTTAAATTATAAAAGGAATTGAAAATGGCGCGGTAGTTCGATAATTCGATTTCAAATTTCAAATGAATATACCAGGTGCAAAATAAACCGGAATTTAGCGAAACCAAAAATAATAGAATCTAATTGAGAATATCTTTCCAACGAATCCGAAAAATCAAAATTTCATAGCGGGAATCAAAAGATATGTCCAAATGAAAATTTAGAATAGTCGCTATGGAATTCAGGCCCTTAAAAATGGTAATTCTGCAAATGACCTCGGAATTCGAAGAAACCAATTTTGTTTGATCCAGGATGTCAAGTTATTGATAGGTTTCAAAATTTGTAATTTTTCAAATCAATATATGGGTGTGGCAAAGGAAAACGTGCTTTGTCAATTTCGATCCACCTAAAAAAGACCATTTTTCAAACGGTCTCGGAATTTGACGAAACTAGTTTTGTTAGGACTGTATCGTCAATACGAAGCTAGAAAATATTTTTCTGGAATTTTTCGAATTAGTATGTGGCCTCAATAAATTGAAATGCGCGTTCAAAATCAATATATAGAATTATATGTTGATTTTGACGAAAACTAGTCGAAACGATAGAATTAGCTAACGAAACATATCCCGTTGTGTACGGAATGGGGGTAATTAGCTATAGACGACAGGCAGTGGGCTTGATTTCGGGTTAATGAGAAAATTCAACTTAAATGAATAATAAAATAATAAATAAAAATTATAAAACCCCTCCCCCTTTACTCTTTATTTCTCTCCCTCTCCCTTTATTCCTCTAGACCAAAAAAAAAGAAAAAAAAAGGATGACCCCACGAACAGGATCGCGCCCCTCCCCTCTCGTCGATCTTCCTCCCCTCGCGCTGCTCCCTCTCGCTTCTCTCTCTTCTTCGATCTCGTCACCCCCGTCGAGCCCCTCAGCCTCCCCAAGCGATCGCGGGACCCACCAGGACACCCCCTTTCTTCAAACCCTAGAACAGATCGGAGAATCCTCGAACCGCGACCTCGTGACACCGTGGCCCCCCAACCCCAAGCGCGAGCAACCCTAAACGCTACCCCCCCAAAACCGCCGCCCAGGTGCCGGAGCTCTTCCCCCCAATCGGCGACGACCACTACTCCTCCCCCTGATCTGAAAACAATGTGAAACCCCCCCCCCCCTTCAAATTAAAAAGGTGAGTTTTTATTTAATGTTCTTTTCAGTTTTCTTATGAATTTTGATAAGTAAAAAGTTTGAATTTTTATATGGTAAAGGTTTGAATTTTGATAAGTTGAAGGTTTGAATTTTTATATGGTAAAAGTTGAACTCTGATAAGTAAAAAGATTAGTTTTTTAATAGATAAAAAAAATATTTTTATATAAAGGAAAATCATATTTTTATTAGAGGGAAGTTTGATTTTTGTATAAAGTAAGATCGGATCTTTGTTTTAGAAAAGGTCGGATCTTTATTTTAGAAAAGGTCGAATCTTTATATAGGAAAAGTATGATTTTACCAAATAGAAAGATAGGATTTTTATTATTTAAACGGTAAACTAAAATATATAATTTTCATGTATATGAGAAGTGTTATAAAAATATACAATTTTTATGTATATGAAGTAGCAAAAAAAATTCTATTTTTACATATAAGAAGTAGAAATATAAAAATATATTTTTTATATTGAAATAAGCGTTGTAAAAATATATGAAGTAGAAATAAAAATATGAATTTTATTTATTAGAATGAAGCAATAAAAAATATAATTTTTATTTGAACAGCGTGAAAAGAACTGTATTGGAATTTCAAACCAATCCAGATGATTTAGCAGTTCAAAAGCAAAGCACGGCGGAGTGGAACCCTCTGTGAGAACTTCTCACCTTTAATTTTAATTTTCTAGTTATAAACATATACTATGATGTAGACGGTGTTTAGTAGCACCCGACACCCGTCGTACACAGACCATGGACGGCTTGTATGCTTGTTTGTATGATTTTGATGTGTAGTTGATTGTGTGATGTGATGTGAAATGAAATAAAATATTTATATAGTCAAAAATATTTTATAGTTAAAAATATTTTATAGTTAAAAATATAATTTTTAACGTGTATATGAAATGAAATAAATTAATATAAACAAATCGAACGATTTGTTTATACACACATTTTACTGATATTGATTGGGACGATAAATTTTACACATCGCCCAACTGCACAAACAAATCTGTGTTTGATTGTTTGAAACCCTACACGGGTATTAGGATGATATATGACATACACTAATCCCAATAATTAGCTGTATGTCGATCGATCGATTGACAGACTGTTATAAGCGTTAAATATTTATATTTGATGTTTATACAGTGTAGAACGCACTTTGGATGATGGTTGATGATTTATCGTTGCTGTTATATACGTATGGTAGAAAATCCATATAATTAACATTATATGGTAATTGATTGGGCCTCATTCCAGTTTTGAAATAGAATATTTGAATAAGAAATATTTGAAATAGAATATTTGAAAATAGAAATATATGAAGCTGTGTTGATTAGATTGACGCCATTTTGACGTGAGCGATATTTATATCGATTTTATTCATTTTACAATGAATATCGAAAGTGATTTCAAAATCTGATATTTTGAAAGGAAATGAAATTCGAATTAAACTGAATAGAATTGAAATTCGAATTAGATTGAAATAGAATTGAAATCGTTTTGAATTGAATTTAAAACGTATTGATATTGAACTGAAATTGATTTTAATTGAAACCGATTTGAATTGAAATAGAATTGAAATGAATTTAAAATGAATTTATATTGGAAAATTCAATTTTGATTTGAAATTGGAAAGGAAGTTGAAAACGAATTTAAAACGATTTATAAAATACGTTTTAAAAGTAAATCGATGAAGTATACATTATATATATATATTATATATATATATATATATATATATATATATAATATAATGGCCTGAATAGAACGCGCCGCGCTGCGGTAGTTCGTGAATTTCGACCATTGACTTCAAATGAATATTGTGGGAGATCCGACCGTCGGATTCTCCTAAAACCGGATCCGTTGGGTTTGTATCGAAAAGAGCTTTCTAACGAATATTAGAAATTAGAAATCTAACGATTGGATTTGGAGTTATGTCCAAATCGAAATTGGAAAAGGTCGCTGTAAGTGCAGTTCGATGGCCGTTGATGGAAATCGACTGTACGAGCCTTGATAAAATTATTAAAAATAGTAATAATTTGTGTAAAATCATAAGAAATGATTTGGAAAGAATTGGGATGAAAAACTCCATATTTGAAAAGATAAAAATAGACTTTTATCAAAATGAACTAGTTTTGAACTAGAATTATAATTCTATTTATTTTTAAATAAATAGATTGAATTTGAAAAGGGTTTTAAAAGTAACCAGAATTTCCAATAATTGTATTGGAATGGATTTGAATCGAAATTGTCTTTGCATATTTCGATGTTGGATTTTGTGATTATACAGATAGCGTTATGGAAATTTGAAAGATATATAGATATCGTTATTTTCAATACGATATTTGTTGGTCGTAGAATTTGATATTGGATATAAGCTGATATATTTTCTATTCAGAGCATTGTATTTAATATCAAATGGGATTTGGGTTTGTCATGAATGGTGTCTTCATTAACACTGTTCTTAACCCCAGTTGAGAAAAAGATTAAATCTTTTTGTTTAGACTTAATGAAGTGTACCAAATAAATAATATTTAATTGGAATTGAATTGGTATTGATTTTTGGGTTTATCGTGAGTAGTGTTTTAAATAACACTTGTTCTTTAACCCGATAATTAATGGAATGTGATTTTTGGGTTGTCGTGAACGGTATCTTCAATAATACTATTCTTAGACCCAAAGGAGTTAAGAAATTCAGAAACTAACTGGAGATTAGTTAAGTTGAATGGTTTCTGGGGTATTGATCTAATGTTGGTTTCGGCCTTCGGGGTTAATACTTAGGGAATTGCTCACTTGCTAATATACAGTTAGGGACGGATTGAAATGTGATGTGATTTTGGGGTTTATCGTGAACCGTGTTTTAAATGACACTGATTCTTTAACCCAGTCAAAGATTAAAAATAAGTGGAGTTCTAATGAATCTTTAATTAGATTGAAAAGATAGAGAATGGAGTATCACCAGTTTTGCTCCAGGCGATAGTTAAATCTTTAATTAGATTTGAACGTGAAATTGTAATTGAATTTACCGATAACACCGTGGTGTTAGATATGAAATATGACCGGTTTTACTTCATGGGATGAATAGGTTGGGATTGGGAAACATGAAATAAATTATTACTTCGGCGTGGTTCGCTATTCCCGACTAGTTTAATTTGATATTCAAAGGAAGATTAAAGAATAAATTTAAAAGAATTTATCTTTGATAAAATTAATGGGAACCTTTCCCTAAGAATGTGAAATTTAGAAACTAACTGTAGGTTAGCTAAGTTGGATGGTTTCTTGGATATTGATCTGATGTTGGTTTCGGTCTTCGGGGTTAATATTTGGGGAATTATTCTCTTGCTAATTTACGGTTAGTGACTGATGAATTGGAATGAGGCGTATGTTGTGTTCGTGTAACACTTGTTTATTATATACGCGAGTTATTCGGAAAGACCGGGTTTATCCCATTCTGAATAACTGTTACGACGATAAGTCGAAGATGAAGACGGTGGTTGAAGACCGGAGGTCTTCACGTCATTTGGATAATTACTGATGATCTTGATTGGGCCATACACCCAAGAGGAGGGAATCAGTTGGTGGTTGTCCAGACATACTTGGAGATCGATGGATATGCGGGGTACTAGGTGCCTCCGGTTTCGTTTAGACCCAGAACGAACTTGTAAATGGACTGTGTGTCTGACATTGGATTTTATTCTGTGTGATTGATTTCTATTAAATATATATCTGTTTGGCGGCGGAGAATTTATTCTCTTGCTTAACACCCTTCTCTGAGACGTACGAGCTCAGGGGTTATATACTGATGGATACCAAACGCATAGAGTGAATTGCCTGTGTGGCATGCCTAAGTGGCAAATGATCAAGGCTTCTGTTGAAAAGCAGAGTCTTGTGGTTGATGATCAAAGCAGGGCCTGTGTGGCGTAGCTTTGTGTAACGTTGATTCGCGAGCCTCACACCCTGGTGGTGAACCAAAAACGGGAGAGGACCTCAGGGACGACATGCGTTTCTTTCTAGTTAGAAGTGGCCTCAGTGGTTTTACACGCCCTGACGAGTTTGACTTATGTGGTTGTTGCTGTTGCGAGGCGCCTCGGATATATCGGTGACTATGTGAAGCCGATGGAGTCATTTGTTGGCTCATTTATGCCCCAAAGGGCGGAGAAACGTAGTGTTCAGGCATAATAATCCACATCGGTGGACCGGCCCTGACGATCCAAGGGCCTACCTGAGTCTGGGTCCTCAGACATGGGCTAGATTATCTCGAATCGGTTGAGGACGATCCCTGACCTTAGTTCGCAGATGGAAATCTAATTTCCAAATACGTGACTTTGCGGTTTTGATTGTAGAGCCTAGTATGGCGACATGATATATGGTACCCATGCCGTCTATGATTGAAATTGTTTTAACACTATACACTTATAGTAATAATAAAACATGAAATTAAGCGTATCAAGCATTCTTTGGCTATTATAAGGTAAAACCCTATCCTCCGATTTGCGTTGCATTGTGTAATGGGACCTGGGTCTTATAATAGCTTCATTGTTCTTTATTTAGCATTGCGTTGTTGTTTTATGCACTGGTATTCTTGGGAGGAAACCCGTTCCGTGTTATACGGCGTGGTCCCTTGATTTACCTAACTTTAAAATAAAGATTAATAACTGTTTTTAGTTCTCACACTAGTCACATGACTGACCTGGACTTTATTGTTTTAACCTAAACTCTGGGTTCCCTTATTTTGACACGGGCAGCTAGTAGTTTTGGTTTTGCAGATTTATATTCACAGGATCCTGATTTACAACTGGAACGATATCCGGAAAGCTTTGTATCCGTATATCTCCTTCAGTTGTGTTATGTATTATTTTTCGCTGCTACGTAAATTATTGTAACCTCTGATATTTACTGTGCAATATTTATTCATTTATACTCTGTATATTCTTGTATTCTGATGGAATTGTTGTAATATACAATGAAATGTTCTTCCGTCTGCGTTCTATTTTGGATTGTTCTCGAAGTATCTGTTCTTTCCTTACAGGGGAAGTTACGGGTCTTTACAAAAATTATACCCCGAAATTAAAATCTGCTTTCACTCATTTGGAAGCTTTTGTCAATATAAATAAAACGTTCTTTGTTTAGTGAAAATCCGATTTAAATTCCAAAAGTTATAAACGTTTAAAGTTTATAACTCAAATACGCGAATTGTCATTTTATGATAGCTCTATTTTGTAATATCAACAAAAAATATATTTTTTATTAATAAAGCAGTTGCGTCACTACCCCTTGTGGCTGCCTACGTACCTTTATCTAATTGGGTATTATATCTATCAAGCCAACGTAGTTCTTCTTTAGACAAAACATTTAAAATCATCATCATTGTTTACTTTCAAAATACTCTTTGTATCGTATAGAGATTTTCAAAAGTAATTTTAAATTACTTTTCAAATAATTTTGAATTGACCATCCCGTTCGTCGGATTAGTTAGGGATAGACAGGGGGAGCAGGAAACTATATTTTCCAAACCCAAGTCTAGACACTATCCTCTCTGTCACCCTAAAACGTTTCAGCCTTTTATTTGAAAATATCTATATATCTCTTATAGATCTTCCTTTCAAAAGATAAACATCTTTTATTTTAAATACTAATCATCTTCTTTTTGCAAAAGCTCCTTTATAAACAAGTTTTAACCCACCTTTGTATTTCTCTAAAAAGTTCTGTTAAGCATTACTCATTTATTAATGTTATATGTCAAATCAAATGTCACATCAATTTTCACGACAAATATCACATCAAATGTCACATCAAGGTCACATCAAAGGTCTCATCAAAAGTCACATCAAAGGTGACATCAATCATTTATTATTTTTATATGTCAAATCAAATGTCACATCAAATGTCACATCAAAGGTCACATCAAAAGTCACATCAAATGTCAAATCCAAATTTGAGAGGATTTGGAGTAATTTACCATAAAACATCTATTACAGTGTTTAGGTTACGCTATCTAAATTTCTGGGTAGTTTCGAATATATTTTTTGACTCAAAACAGATATTATAGCGTTTTTATGTTGCTATGAAAAGTTCTGCTCATCCTAAAGTACTTCACAGTCCACGCAGCGAAAGACAGCATTTCCAGAAATGCTATGACAAGTTCGGTATGGCTAAAAATGATTTTAGACTAAAAACAACTTACTACAGCGTTTCTGTGACGCTATGAAAAGTTTTGGGTGGTTTTTAAGCTTAAAACAGCTATTACAGTGTTTCAGAATCACCATAAAAAGTTCTGGGTGATTTATAATGGTTTTAGACTCAAACCATCTACCACAGCGCTTCTGGGCGCTATAAAAAAGTTTCTACTTGGTTCCGTGCTTCATAAATAGAAAAGATGGCGTTTCGGAGTGCTATAAAAATTGTCAAAACTAAGATTTTTAGCCTGTTTTTGGGCCAAATGTTTGACATTGTTTCTTTATGACAAAAATAGCTTTTGACTCCAAATTTTCTACAGTATAAAGCTCTCTTTGTCTACTTAATTATCATCAAAAGAAAACCTCGAAATCATTTATCAATTTAATATATAAAATCGAACATCATGAGGTATTTTTATCATGTTCATTTCGGGCTGATTTTTACCTTACATTGCATCCAGTTTTCGAGTATGAAAACGGCCGAATTAGTAAAGTTGGCCGAAGAAAAAATTGTAGCTCTTTGAATTAGCTTTCCAAATTGATAGATAAGTCGAAATTTCATTAAGAATTGCAAATGTTATGCTTAAAATACCGAACATCATTTTCAGTGTTTCGGGTTCTATCGTATCTTCGTAGCTCACACAACTTTACTTCAAAATATGTAATGAATATATAAACTTAAATAATTTTTCTCATCTTATACTTGTACCTTGATCTTGTATTTATTCTCTAGGCTTCTCCCAAACTTCTACTTTTTTTCTTACTCTTGTTTTTCATTTTGTGAATCCATGAAATGAAGTGAACATTTCATCCCTTTATATAGTAGTTTTCAAGGCTAGTTTGGTCATTTGGTTTTGGGACACTTGTCCTCCTTATCTTCATGCAAACCATAAGATGATGACACATGCATACTTAGGTGTCCTAAGATGTTTCTAACATGGACACTTAATGGGTGTATGTGTCTTAACCTTATTTATTTAAAAGACATGTGTTCCTTTCATTTGGTGACACGTATCCCTATCGCTTTAAGCCATTTTTCATATTCTAGAACATGTACTTATATACCATTTGTATGTTACTTCTATGATATGTACATACACATATATGTGATCTTCTAATGTTATTACATGCACATGATATTCCAACAACTTTTAATAAGCAAAACCTCGTTTGTCGATAAAACTGTTTTCGGTCACATTATCAATTTTTCTTCGAACTACTTATCTTTGTAAACAAAAACTCAACAATATGTTTTCTCCGTATTAATTATTATTTATAAAGGGATTTAATCAAGGTTATGACACCATTAAATTCAAGTTTTAAATATTTAAATAACCTCGATATTTGAATTTACTGCTCGAAGTTTCAGGTTGTTACAAAAACCATCCGTGTGTATGAGTGGATCGGCCTTACGATTATCATTTATTTTGAAAGGATTTTTGAAAGTTAAACAAATGGTTGGAGTTTACTCACACCACTCCCATGACTGACCCAAAGTTTATTTAGTTTTGTTTTCCCTAAACTCTTCGGTGCCCAAATTTGTACGGGCAGTCCAGTAGTCGGGATTTTACAGATTCATCTGGAGAAACTTAAAGCAGGAGGTTCCGATTATTAGTTATGACTATCATACTTTCCTGTAATGACCCGTATTTTCTGCGGTATATAATTAATTTATTTAATTATATAAATAATGGATTAGAGAATTTAAATGGTCGTTAAATTAAACAAGAGTGAATATTTAATTAAAATAATAAATTAAGTAATATATTTAATTCTGAAATAATCAGAATTGGCGGAAATGGCGATATGGTGTGAACTGGGCAATTCAGAATATATAATTCAGTTTGGAATTGAATTTGAATAACAAATATATTATATAAACGACAGTTTGAATGTATAATTATATTATAATTAAAATCGAGCTCGAAATGGCGCGGCAGTTCGCTATTTGGGGATTTGAACTTCAACTGAGTATACAGGGTTCATTTTAAATCGGATTCATGTGAAACAAGAAACGTGTGGAGCTGGTGGAGTATATCTTTCTAGTGGAAGAGAAAAATCGGAATTTCATTGTGTAGATTTTGAGATATGTCCAAATCAAATTTCAGAAAAGTCGCTGTGGAATTCCTTTATAATTTATAAAGGAATTATTTATATTTTAAAAAGGGAATTTCAATATAAATCGAATATCGATTTAATAGGGATTTGAAATATCAAGTTATAAATGCTAGCAGAGCTGTATGGTATTCCACTGTGAGTATATACGATAATATAAATTTATTTATATTTAATTCAGTTTTATTTAAATATATTTATATATTTAAACATGCTATTTAGAGCTTTAAAAATAGCCACTTTTGCAAACGAAGTCGGAATTCGACGAAACTAATTTTGTTGGATCCACTATATTAAATTATTGTTAGATTCCAAGTTCCGTGATTTTTAGAGTCACTGTGTGGCCGTACGGATTTATAGAATGAGAAACAGTCAGTATTTTGATGGTTAAAAATACGTTGTGTGAGCATACGGAGTCGGAATTTGACGAAACCAGTTTCGTTGGGACCGTAATGTCGAACTCTAGCTACATGTCCAGTTTCACGATTTTTAGGTATCATGTGTGTTCGTAGGGTTTTTAGAGTGCTAAAACCAATATAAAATAATAAAATAAAATATCTCCAAAAATATCTAGATATTTATCACTAGTATAAATACCCCCCACAACATCTCTAAACCTAAAATCCTTCCACAATCAAACAGAAAATTCTGCCGTCAAACAGTAAAAAGCAAAAACGTAGAAAACCCACTTCAAAAATCTCTTACAATTCAAAGGAAATTCTCTAAATCATAATACTTGTACATGTATGATCCCTGAGTCTTCCACTTCGACTGGATATACATATTTAGGGGTTCGATCTATTTTTTTCAGCAATGGTTTGGTATTAACGCGAGCTAGGGTTGCAGGTTTAAAGTGTTGTAGTGAGCGAATTGAAAAATTGAGTTGAGATTGGTGTTTGTGATATGAAGGAGGATCGGTTGGTGGATTTTCAGTAAATTCCGATCAAAATGATGTCGCGAGACTCCTAGCGCCGTGGGGTTTTGGCAGCAGGTCGGATATAGGAGGAGGGCATCGGAGAAGTGTTTGTGAGGACTGGCAGATGCAGATTTGGAAGTGGATTGAAATGGTGGTGTTCTTGTTGAAGGCGATAAAGGGATGGAGAGTGCGGTCCAGATTGAAGTTAGCTGTAATGGTGAATGGTGTAGGGGAAGCCGCATCGTTTGGTTCTGGAGGAAGAAAGCAAAACGTACGGGTTGGGTTTTCTAAGGGGAAATTGGGCCGGGTTATTTTGGTAAAGCCCAAACTCTATTTAAAATCGGTTTAATCTATTTCAAATACATGTGTATCTATTAAATTAAATATCTTGGTCATACCTTATCAGAATTAGACAAAACAAGATCCGACAGGACCGTATGAACGATAGCTTCACAATGAAGCTGACTGGAAGTGGATTGGGGCTCGTATGAATTTATGGCGAAATAAAATCAAATAACAGTTTATCGTTCTTTAACGGTTAACTGCAAATGTGAGTAAAACTCACCAACTCTGAACAGTTATATTTTTATAATGTATTTTTAGAACTGTTAATCATCTGTTGATTGCTGTGTGTTGGTTGATTGATTGAACTTCTAGTCAGTTAGTTGAAATTTTATATATATATATATATATATATATACATATATATATATATTGATTCTGCTTATCAGAATAATTTGTACTGAACTGATATTGATGTTAATCGTGTTGTCTAACATCTGTGATGCAGGGAAACAGGTTGGAGGGACCCAACCGGGTTCCTCAATATTTATAATACTTTTTTTGTTCATATATTCTGTTATATGATGTGATATATAATCTGTTGTTGATTATATGGGGTTGAACGTTATTTATCATCGTGATTTGATATGATTGAATACCATAACATACGGG
This sequence comes from Allium sativum, assembly GCA_030737875.1. Lineage (NCBI taxonomy): Eukaryota > Viridiplantae > Streptophyta > Magnoliopsida > Asparagales > Amaryllidaceae > Allium > Allium sativum. The sequence goes on along the minus strand of CM060920.1, from coordinate 746,788,660 downwards.
ATGTTGGTAAGGGAATTTTCAAAGTGATAGTGAAAATAAAATATTTATAAATGAAATATTTATAAGTAAGAGATATTTATAAATTTGAATATTTATAAATAAGGAATATTTATAAATAGGAATATTTATAAATAGGAGATATTTTAAAAAGGAAATAAATTCAAACCATTTTCTTTTTGAATGGAAAGGCCTGTGTGGCGGGTTTGGGGATTTTCCCGATGCTCCCAATACAAAGGAGGTTATGGCGAATTTTCCCGGGAATTTAAGGGGTTAGAATATTTTTAAGAATAAATTTGAGAAGGACATATTTGCAAACCATTTGCAAATAGAATAAAATAGAAAAAGAAATATTTGTAAACCATTTACAAATAGAATTAAAAAGGAAGTTGGTTTATAACGGAATAAGAAGTTATAAAAAGGGAACCGTTATAAAAAGGAAAACATTATTAAAAGAACATTTATAAAGTGAAGAACCGTTACTAAAAAGTAAATTTGTATAAATGAATAAACGTTATCAAAAGGAGAAATCGAATATGGTGTTCGAAGTTAGTTAATCGAATATGGTATTCGAAGTTAGTTAATCGAATATGGTATTCGAAGTTAGTTAATCGAATATGGTATTCGAAGTTAGTTAATCGAATATGGTATTCGAAGTTAGTTAATTGAATATGGTATTCGAAGTTAGTTAATCGAATATGGTATTCGAAGTTAGTTAATCGAATATGGTATTCGAAGTTAGTTAATCGAATATGGTATTCGAAGTTAGTTAATCGAATATGTTATTCGAAAAGGGTTAGTCGAGTCGAGTTAGTTGAATAGAGTAAATCGGTTAGAGTTAATCAGTTAGAGTTAAACAGTTAGGGTTAACCAGTTAGAGTAAATCAGTTAGAGTTAATCAATTAGAGTTAAATAGTTAGGGTTAACCAGTTAGAGTAAATCAGTTAGAGTAAATAAGTTAGAGTTAATCAGTTAGAGTTAAACAGTTAGGGTTAACCAGTTAGAGTAAATCAGTTAGAGTTAATCGGTTAGAGTTTTCAGTTAGAGTTAATCAGTTAGAGTTAATCCAAATGAGATACCATTTAGCACGACTGCTAGCGAAATTCGCAGGGCTGTAAATAGCCTAAGGCGGTCGGATGTTTCCTAAGGGAATCAGGCGTAACCATTGTGATCGCTGCGATCTAGAGTCAAACGAATGGAGTTAAATAGAGTTTTCGAATATTAGTTATTCGAATGGAGTTAAATAGAGTTATCGAATATTAGTTATTCGAATGGAGTTAAATAGAGTTATCGAATATTAATTATTCAAATAGAGTTAAACGGAGTTAAATAGAGTTAGTCGAGTATAATTTATTCGAATATAGTTAAAGGAAGGGAGTTATCGATTTTAGTTTAATCGAAAGGAGTTATCGGTTATAGTTTAATCGAAAGGAGTTATCGGTTTTAGTTTAATCGAAAGGAGTTATCGATTAGTTTAATCGAAAGGAGATTATCGAATATAAGTTATTCGAAGAGAGAAAATCGAATATAAGTTATTCGAAGAGAGATAATCGAATATAGGTTATTCGAAGAAGAGTTAATCAAATAGAGATTACTTGGAAGAGAATTTTACATCGAATTCAACTATATCGAATTCGGAAAAGTAATATTTACTTTCCGGTTTTTTTTTCATGAGTATACACTAATAAATTAGTGTTGTGTTTAGTTATTCGAGTTAAAGAATAAAGGTTAAAATTGAAGTTAGATATTGCGAAAGCAGGGATTATAACGTTATCGTTAAAATCAATGGTTTCAATAAAGAAATGGATTCGTAAATTGAATCCGAGAGTTACTTAAAGAAGTTGTAAAAGGTTTAAGAGATAAATTGTTACTATTTCGAAGTTATAACGTTGTTCAATTAAGGTCTGAGAGGTAATTATACCCCAACTTGATTGACTTCCTTCTTAACTAAGGAATGGTAAGGTTTGATAGTGAATGTTGGTTAAGTGAATTCAGTAAATGGTTTGAGTTGGCATGGAGATGATTGATTTAAACATCAGTTAAATCCAATGAAGGAATTTTTCCAAATAAGAAATCAGAAATGTTTTCTGATAATAGAAAATAAGAAATGTTGCATATATGGAAACATGAGATAAGTAACTAATGAACTAAAGAGAGATAGGTTAAATGATGATTGATCGATATAATTTCCATCTAGAAATAATATCGTTGTTTGCACACTGTTTTTCTTTGATGGTTAAATCACAGACTATCGAAGTTTTAACCGTATTAATGTTGTTAATATGGAGAGACCGGTTGGATTATTATCCAAAGAACCACTATGTATTGGCATAAGCGTTGCGAATCATATATGCCAAAGATAATTGAAGACGGTGTAAAGTGCAAGGGCTATTGTATAAGTCTTAGATAACAGTGCCTAAGATGGATGTACTGAATAGTGCCTTCGGCTCATCCTGCTCCTAGATGACTTGTATGGATGAATGTCTGATGGAGTATTTCCAGAAAGGTCACGTACATTGATTTCTTCAACCGTACCAAGAGTGGAAGCGGAAAAGGAAACTTCTTTTAGCTGACATGTAATGTATGGTTATAGACGTCAAATTAGTGGTTTAGATGGGTTTGACAATGTGGCATTCGAAGTGAATCTGATGTGATGATAAAGCGTAACCTCAAGCCTCATCAACCGGTAAATGACAAAAATCGGGCAGGCAGCATGGCTAAGTCGGTCGCACCGAAGTAGGGTGTATAATCACCTATCTAGAGAATATTCATTTGCTTCTTTTAATCTATCAATGCTGTCTCATATATATATATATATATATATATATATATATATATATACGGGAAACGGTTGCTGATCCCAACCGTTGGTGATATACATTCGATACACTCAAGCAAAATGAGTGGTCGGTCATGTGTGGCTGAGTTGCAAGATGTTCTTGTTGAACTCCAGTGTATTGTTCCTAGAGTACACTGATCGAAAGGTGGTTCCATACCTTGTCATAGTTGGAAATCCATTACCCAATACGTGCTTGTGGTTTTGATTGTATACTATATAGTAGAACGTGAGATGAAAACGTTTCTGCTAGATTGATATCTATTTGTACTTAGACATTATTATAATATCATAATGATATTGCTTTACAAAGTTGTTTGGATTTTCATAAGGGAAAAACCCGTTCCGTTTTCATGGCGTGGTCTTATGATATATCCGTTATTAAACCAAGTGTTAAGAGATTTATTCACACCAGTCCCATGACTGACCCGGAGTTTATTTGTTTGTTTTCCCTAAACTCTTGGGTGCCTAAATTTGCACGGGCAGTCAAGTAGTCGGGATTTTACAGATACACTTGGAGAGCTTGGAGCAGGAGGCTTCAGGATTCTATAGCTATTATTATTTCCGCTGTTGTTGTAAGTGCTCTACTCTGGTAAGTGCTATTGTATATATAACTGTTTGTATTTCAAAAGTTATGTTATATTTTATTCGTTCCGCTATGAGATTCGTGTTTACTCTGATGATGATGTTCTTCTTCTTCTATTCTATTAGTTCTATCTTATCTATCCTCACCCTCTACTTTCTTTCATTAACTATTCGGTTATTTTCGATCCTTGGATGTTCGATATGTGTTGTATATCGGATAACCAAGATCGCATTTTTCCGGGTCGTTACAGTTGGTATCAGAGCTTAAGTTAAGAATTACTTGGCTCTGTGGCGTGACTCGGTAGAGATAGGGTTAGTAATACCCTAGATTGAGTTTGAGTGTATATATACGAGTGAACGTATTTGTTATTGATATAAAAATATGTTTTATATTGTGGAGATTTATTGGTTGAGTTGTTTATGAGTTCTGGTCGATCAGTTTGATCCACTGTATCGTTAGGAGTTACTAAACACTCGAATACGATGAACCAACATGATATGTTTTGAAATGTACATAGTATAATTGGTTGTGTTGGTTGATAATATAATCGAATAAGATTATAAAAACTGAAATGGTTATGTAAATAATCAGTCAGAATTCATATAAGTATAATATATGAAATCAAGATAAATTAAACCTGAATTTAAATCAGAATTGGAATTTAAAATAAGGAAATTTTAAGTTCCTGGGAGATTTTGAAAACACTTTACAAACTGAAAGTGATATAGTATTGAACTCACCTTAATAGCTGGAAAATAGATTCTGATGATGAATCTAGACATCATCAGTGTTCATTTTCGAGTTCTAAGTGACGGATTACTACCAAAGATTTTGTTTTTGAATTGTTTAGAAGAACAAGTTGTTTGAACTTCGAAGGGGGAGTTTGATTTTTGAGAAAAACAAAGATGTTTAAAAACCCCCAGAAATAAATGGTTTAATTTAAAGCAAATTAAATGTGAACATGTGAAAGCAAATTGGGATTAAAAATAAGGTCAGTTAAGTGGTAACTGAAGTTGAATTGAAATCGAATAAAATTGGATTTGTGAAATTAGAATCCGAAACGGTATTGGATTGAGGAGTTAAGGAATTGAAAATCAAGAATTGAACTTGAGTTGAAATGGGATTTGGCTTGGTTAAAAATGAATGGTTGTGTTGGAGATAAAAGTGATTTCAGAATTTGATTGGGATAATATTGGTATATGCTGAGTTGATAGCATATGGAAGTGATAGAGTTGATATGCCCGACAAAAAGGTACAAGTTTATATTTCATATGGCATGAGATTTTGATGATCCGAATTAGCAAGCCGCTTGGCCGTTTGATTTTCTTTTGGGTTGGAAATGGCCCAGAGAGGCAAGTTGGAGTTTGACCATCGACCAGTACAAAGTAGGTGCTGGCGAAATTTTTCGAAAAATTAAGGCGTTGGAAAATTTTCAGGATTTTTGAAAATTTTCGTTGATAAGAATTAATTAATATTTAATTGAAATTAAAAATTGGTTCAGTGAAACTGGAGTTAAGAAGTGAACGAATAAGTTCTAACCAGTTAATAGAGTTGTTTCCTACCTCAGCAATTTCGAGGACGAAATTATTTTAAGTAGGGAAGAATGTAATGACCCGTATTTTCTGCGGTATATAATTAATTTATTTAATTATATAAATAATGGATTAGAGAATTTAAATGGTCGTTAAATTAAACAAGAGTGAATATTTAATTAAAATAATAAATTAAATAATATATTCAATTCTGAAATAATCAGAATTGGCGGAAATGGTGATATGGTGTGAACTGGGCAATTCGGAATATATAATTCAGTTTGGAATTGAATTTGAATAACGAATATATTATATAAACAACAGTTTGAATGTATAATTGTATTTTAATTAAATTCGAGCTCGAAATGGCACAGCAGTTCGCTATTTGGCGATTTGAACTTCAACTGAGTATACAGGGTTCGTTTTAAATCGGATTCCTGTGAAACAAGAAACGTGTGGAGCTGGTGGAGTATATCTTTCTAGTGGAAGAGAAAAATCGGGATTTCATTGTGTAGATTTTGAGATATGTCCAAATCAAATTTCAGAAAAGTCGCTGTGGAATTCCTTTATAATTTATAAAGGAATTATTTATATTTTAAAAAGGGAATTTCAATATAAATCGAATATCGATTTAATAGGGATTTGAAATATCAAGTTATAAATGCTAGTAGAGCTGTACGGTATTCCACTGTGAGTATATACGATAATATAAATTTATTTATATTTAATTCAATTTTATTTAAATATATTTATATATTTAAACATGCTGTTTAGAGCTTAAAAAATAGCCACTTTTGCAAACGAAGTCGGAATTCGACAAAACCAATTTTGTTGGATCCGCTATATTAAATTATTGTTAGATTCCAAGTTCCGTGATTTTTAGAGTCACTGTGTGGCCGTATGGATTTATAGAGTGAGAAACAGTCAGTATTTTGACGGTTAAAAATACGCTGCGTGAGCATACGGAGTCGGAATTTGACGAAACCAGTTTCGTTGGGACCGTAATGTCGAATCTAGCTACATGTCCAGTTTCACGATTTTTAGGTATCATGTGTGTTCGTAGGGATTTTTAGAGTGCTAAAACCAATATAAAATAATAGAATAAAATATCTCTAAAAATATCTAGATATTTATCACTAGTATAAATACCCCCCACAACATCTCTAAACCTAAAATCCTTCCACAATCAAACAGAAAATTCCGCCATCACACAGTAAAAAGAAAAAACGTAGAAAACCCACTTCAAAAATCTCATACAATTCAAAGGAAATTCTCTAAATCATAATACTTGTACATGTATGATCCCTGAGTCTTCCTCTTCGACTGGATATACATATTTAGGGGTTCGATCTATTTTTTTCAGCAATGGTTTGGTATTAATGCGAGCTAGGGTTGCGGGTTTAAAGTGTTGTAGTGAGCGAATTGAAAAATTGAGTTGAGATTGGTGTTTGTGATATGAAGGAGGATCGGTTGGTGGTTTTTCTATAAATTCCGATCAAAATGATGTCGCGAGACTCCTAGCGCCGTGGGGTTTTGGCAGCAGGTCGGATATAGGAGGAGGGCATCGGAGAAGTGTTTGTGAGGACTGGCAGATGCGGATTTAGAAGTGGATTGAAATGGTGGTGTTCTTGTTGAAGGCGATGAAGAGATGGAGAGTGCGGTCCAGGTTGAAGTTAGCTGTAATGGTGAATGGTGTAGGGGAAGCCGCATCGTTTGGTTCTGGAGGAAGAAAGCAAAACGTATGGGTTGGGTTTTCTAAGGGGAAATTGGGCCGGGTTATTTTGGTAAAGCCCAAACTCTATTTAAAATCGGTTTAATCTATTTTAAATACATGTGTATCTTGTAAATTAAATATCTTGGTCATACCTTATCAGAATTAGACGAAACAAGATCCGACAATACCGTATGGACGAGAGCTTCACAATGAAGCTGACTGGAAGTGGATTGGGGCTCGTATGAATTTATGGAGAAATAAAATCAAATAACAGTTTATCGTTCTTTAACGGTGAGCTGCAAATGTGAGTAAAACTCACCAACTCTGAACAGTTATATTTTTATAATGTATTTTTAGAACTGTTAATCATCTGCTAATTGTTGTGTGTTGGTTGATTGATTGAACTGCTAGTCAGTTAGTTGAAATTATATATATATATATATATATATATATATATATATTGATTCTGTTTATCAGAATAATCCGTGCTGAACTGATATTGATGTTAATCGTGTTGTCTAACATCTGTGATGCAGGGAAACAGGTTGGAGGGACCCAACCGGGTTCCTCAATATTTATAATACTGTTTTGTTCGTGTATTCTGTTATATGATGTGATATATAATCTGTTGTTGATTATATGGGGTTGAACGTTATTTATCATCGTGATTTGATATGATTGAATACCATAACATACGGGATGTTGGTAAGGGAATTTTCAAATTGATAGTGAAAATAAAATATTTATAAATGAAATATTTATAAATAAGAGATATTTATAAATTTGAATATTTATAAATAAGGAATATTTATAAATAGGAATATTTATAAATAGGAGATATTTTAAAAAGGAAATAAATTCAAACCATTTTCTTTTTTAATGGAAAGGCCTATGTGGCAGGTTTGGGGATTTTCCCGATGCTCCCAATACAAAGGAGGTTATGGCGAATTTTCCTGGGAATTTAAGGGGTTAGAATATTTTTAAGAATAAATTTGAAAAGGACATATTTGCAAACCATTTGCCGATAGAATAAAATAGAAAAAGAAATATTTGTAAACCATTTACAAATAGAATTGAAAAGGAAGTTGGTTTATAACGGAATAAGAAGTTATAAAAAGGAAACCGTTATAAAAAGGAAAACGTTATTAAAAGAACATTTATAAAGTGAAGAACCGTTACTAAAAAGTAAATCTGTATAAATGAATAAATGTTATCAAAAGGAGAAATCGAATATGGTATTCGAAGTTAGTTAATCGAATATGGTATTCGAAGTTAGTTAATCGAATATGGTATTCGAAGTTAGTTAATCGAATATGGTATTCGAAGTTAGTTAATAGAATATGGTATTCGAAGTTAGTTAATCGAATATGGTATTCGAAGTTAGTTAATCGAATATGTTATTCGAAAGGGGTTAGTCGAGTCGAGTTAGTTGAATAGAGTAAATCGGTTAGAGTTAATCAGTTAGGGTTAAACAGTTAGGGTTAACCAGTTAGAGTAAATCAGTTAGAGTTAATCAATTAGAGTTAAACAGTTAGGGTTAACCAGTTAGAGTAAATCAGTTAGAGTAAATCAGTTAGAGTAAATCAGTTAGAGTTAAACAGTTAGAGTTAACCAGTTAGAGTAAACCAGTTAGAGTTAATCGGTTAGAGTTTTCAGTTAGAGTTAATCAGTTAGAGTTAATCCAAATGAGATACCATTTAGCACAACTGCTAGCGAAATTCGCAGGGCTGTAAATAGCCTAAGGCGGTCGGATGTTTCCTGAGGGAATCAGGCGAAACCATTGTGATCGCTGCGATCTAGAGTCAAACGAATGGAGTTAAATAGAGTTATCGAATATTAGTTATTCGAATGGAGTTAAATAGAGTTATCGAATATTAGTTATTTGAATGGAGTTAAATAGAGTTATCGAATATTAATTATTCAAATAGAGTTAAACGAAGTTAAATAGAGTTAGTCGAATATAATTTATTCGAATAGAGTTAAAGGAAGGGAGTTATTGATTTTAGTTTAATCGAAAGGAGTTATCGATTATAGTTTAATCGAAAGGAGTTATCGATTTTAGTTTAATCGAAAGGAGTTATCGATTTTAGTTTAATCGAAAGGAGTTATCGATTAGTTTAATCGAAAGGAGATTATCAAATATAAGTTATTCGAAGAGAGAAAATCGAATATAAGTTATTCGAAGAGAGATAATCGAATATAAGTTATTCGAAGAGAGATAATCGAATATAGGTTATTCGAAGAAGAGTTAATCAAATAGAGATTACTAGAAAGAGAATTTTGCATCGAATTCAACTATATCGAATTCGGAAAAGTAATATTTACTTTCCGTTTTTTTTTCAAGAGTATACACTAATAAATTAGGGTTGTGTTCAATTATTCGAATTAAAGAATAAAGGTTAAAATTGAAGTTAGATATTGCGAAAGCAGGGATTATAACGTTATCGTTAAAATCAATGGTTTCAATAAAGAAATGAATTCGTAAATTGAATCCGAGAGTTACTTAAAGAAGTTGTAAAAGGTTTAAGAGATATACTGTTACTATTTCGAAGTTATAACGTTGTTCAGTTAAGGTCTGATTCGTAATTATACCCCAACTTGATTGACTTCCTTCTTAACTAAGGAATGGTAAGGTTTGATAGTGAATGATGGTTAAGTGAATTCAGTAAATGGTTTGAGTTGGCACGGAGATGATTGATTTAAACATCAGTTAAATCCAATGAAGGAATTTTTCCAAATAAGAAATCAGAAATGTTTTCTGATAATAGAAAATAAGAAATGTTGCATATATGGAAACAGGAGATAAGTAACTAATGAACTAAAGAGCGATAGGTTAAATGATGATTGATCGATATAATTTCCATTTGGAAATAATATCCTTGTTTGCACATTGTTTTTCTTTGATGGTTAAATCACAGACTATCGAAGTTTTAACTATTTTAACGTTGTTAATATGGAGAGATCGGTTGGATTATTATCCAAAGAACCACTTTGTATTGGCATAAGCATTGCGAATCATATATGCCAAAGATAATTGAAGACGGTGTAAAGTGCAAGGGCTATTGTATAAGTCTTAGATAACAGTGCCTAAGATGGATGTACTGAATAGTGCCTTCGGCTCATCCTGTTCCTGGATGACTTGTATGGATGAATGTCTGACAGAGTATTTCCAGAAAGGTCACGTACATTGATTTCTTCAACCGTACCAAGAGTGGAAGCAGAGAAGGAAACTTCTTTTAGCGGACACGTAATGTATGGTTATAGACGTCAAATTAGTGATTTAGATGGATCTGACAATGTGGCATTCGAAGTGAATCTGATGTGATGATAAAGCGTAACCTCAAGCCTCATCAACCGGTAAATGACAGAAATCGGGCAGGCAGCATGGCTAAGTCGGTCGCACCGAAGTAGGGTGTATAATCACCTATCTAGAGAATATTCATTTGCTTATTTTAATATATCAATGATGTCTCATATATATATATATATATATATATATATATATATATATATATATACGGGAAACAGTTGTTGATCCCAACCGTTGGTGATATACATTCGATACACTCAAGCAAAATGAGTGGTCGGTCATGTGTGGCTGAGTTGCAAGATGTTCTTGTTGAACTCCAGTGTATCGTTCCTAGAGTACACTGATCGGAAGGTGGTTCCATACCTTGTCATAGTTGGAAATCCATTACCCAATACGTGCTTGCGGTTTCGATTGTATACTATATAGTAGAACGTGAGATGAAAACGTTTCTGCTAGATTGATATCTATTTGTACTTAGACATTATTATAATATCACAATGATATTGCTTTACAAAGTTGTTTGGATTTTCATAAGGGAAAAACTCGTTCCGTTTTCACGGCGTGGTCTTATGATATATCCGTTATTAAACCAAGTGTTAAGAGTTTTATTCACACCAGTCTCATGACTGACCCGGAGTTTATTTGTTTGTTTTCCCTAAAATCTTGGGTCCCTAAATTTGTATGGGCAGTCAAGTAGTCGGGATTTTACAGATACACTTGGAGAGCTAGGAGCAGGAGGCTTTAGGATTACATAGCTATTATTATTTCCGCTGTTGTTGTAAGTGCTCTACTCTGATAAGTGCTATTGTATATATAACTGTTTGTATTTCAAAAGTTATGTTATATTTTATTCGTTCCACTGTGAGATTCGTGTTTACTCTGATGATGATGTTCTTCTTCTTCTTCTATTCTATTAGTTCTATCTTATCTATCCTCACCCTCTACTTTCTTTCATTAACTATTCGGTTATTTTCGATCCTTGGATGTTCGATATGTGTTGTATATCGGATAACCAAGATCGCATTTTTCCGGGTCGTTACATTTCCGCTGTGTACTTTGTTGTATCTGGAAACAGGTGTTTATAACTGTTCCAGAGATAGCTGTTGTGCTCTGATGATGGTATATATAAAGTTACTTATTTGTATTTCAAAGTTTATGTTATCTAATATATTTTATTTTTTCCGCTGTGAGTTGTGATCTTCATTTTCCTCTATTCTAATATTTCTTTCTTTCTATTTCGCATCCTCTATTTTCTTTCTAATAAGGATTCGTATTTCTGTGTCATTTGGGTTGGACGTGTGGTGTTATTTGTCAACTCAAAGAGTACGAAAATTCGGGCCATTAAATTTGGTATCAGAGCTGAAGGTTGAGTAGTAACCTTGGCTCTGTGACGTGACTCAATAGAGATGGGGTTAGAAATGCCCTAGGTTGTGTTTGAGTGTATATACATGAGCGCGTATTTGTAGACTTGATATAATAATGTTTTATATTGTATTGGCTGGTTTGTTGAGTGGTTTATGAATTCTGCTCGATAAAGGATGTACAACTGTATCAATAGGAGTTTCTAAACTCTCGAACAAAGCAATTCGATATAGTATTGTTTTATAATGGGTAAATGAAACAATTTTGCCCAAAAAATTATTTTGATATAAAAGGAATAATTTACGGATTAATATATATGAATTTGTTGATTGTTATTACAATGAAATGAAATTATAAAATATTGAAATGGTTATATATAACCAAATATAACTTGTATAGGTATAATATACACAAATAAGACGAACTGGAATTGGAATCAAACCAGAATTTGAGAATTTAAATCACGGGTGTGTTGAAATATTTTCTGAAGTATTTTAAAAGTAATATAATATTACTTTGGAGGATTTTTGAACAAAATGGTTTTAAATGAACTTTGAAAGTGATTAAGCACTAAAATCACATCAGTAGCAAGAAAATAGTACTGATAACGGATCGTGACATTATCAGTGTTCACTTTCAAGTTTCTGAGTGACGGATTGCTGCCATGAAAATTCATTGATTGGAAATTAGTTTGACAAGAACAAGTTATTTATATAATAAACAAGTGTTTTGAATTTGCAAAAGATTATAAATATATGTGTATATTTGAAATAAAACTTGGGAATTTGAGTTCTGAAATTAAATTTAACTTTTATAAGTTGAATAGATTAAAATGGTAAAAATGTATCTGTTAGCCTACTTTGTGAACTAGGCTACACAAAGAGCAAATAGTGAGAAAGACACCAATCGGTTCGAATCGGAGGAAGATAGTGCAGGAGGTGAGTGAAGATCAAGAACGCAGAGATCACATCGGATCGGATCAGAGAGATACGTCAGCAGTATCGAAGGATAGCAGGTGGCCTCATCGTATCGGTTTGGATCGGTGATACGTCAGCAACCTTAGAAGATAACGAGTGGCCTCATCGGTTCGGTTCGGAGAGATACGTCAGCAACATTAAACAATGAACGACCTCATCGGATCGGATCGGAAGAATAGGGCATCGACATTATACAACAAATGGCCTCATCGGATCAGATCGGAGGAGTAAGCAAGAAACATCAAGGGATAGCAAGCTGCCTCTTCGGATCGGATCGGAGGCCCCGATCCGAACCCCTTTTCCCTTTGAATCTGTAACCGTTGTTGCGCATATCTCCTGAAGACTCGGACTAGGCCTGACCATTTCTCCCGCGATCTCCCACTAAATCAATGCGCTGTCACCGTCTTGAAGCCTCCGAACCCGACTCTCAAGGGATGGGTGCCACGCAATTCCGAACCGGTGCCATTTTGAAGAGATTTTTCACCTATAAATACACCATCTGGAGGCATTGGAAAGGATCTTTTGGCAAATTCTCAGTCCTTACTTCCTCCATAGCCAAATTCTACAATCATATTCAGACCAAAATCATCTCTTAAAGTCCATTTTTGAAAGATTTGAGTGAGTTTATGCACTGTAATTGTGAAGTTGAGTGAGAATCATTGCTGTATTTGTATTCAAATCATCAATTAAAAGAAAATAAAGTGGACGTAGGCTCGTTAACGCCGAGCCACTATAAATTGCGTGTTCTTTATTGCTTTTTGATTCTATTTCATTGAATTCATAGCTAATTTGGGTGTTAGAGCCAATTTTTGGTCTAACATTTTGGTGCTTTCACTGAGAGATTTTCGAATTCTCAACCTTTTCGGGATTATCATTCTACTATTTGGACCTTCAAGTTCAAAGAAGTTAATCCCTTCTCTCTGACATCTTTCAGTACTTTTGAATAACCGTTGAAGAATCAAGTATTATGGCTAAGTCCAAAGGAAAAGAAGTGCAAGACGCTAGGGGTAATGATTCTAGAGCAGATCAGTAAGCTATCGTGTTAACAAGGTCACGCGCTCAAAGCTGTGGAGCAGATCACTCCAACCAGGAGGATCCGAACCGGATCGGAGGTGCCAATCCGAACCGAGAGGAAACGAACCGGATCGTGTTAACAGCGATCTGAACCGATGATCCGATCCAAACTGATGGTATCGGGGAATCTCACTCTCTCTATCCAAACCGCCCCGACTAGGCTGCTGTGAACCGATCCGATCCGAATCAGAATGAAGCTGGAACATCTACTCGAGCTCCCTCCAATGCTCCGATTCCGTCCATGATGACTAATGTCCAGCCTGATCCATCTGCACCCATTACACAGGGAGACTTTTCACGTTTTCTTGACATGCTTCAGAGCCCCAAAGAAACATTGGAAGCCCAAAGGCGTGACAACCTTCGCATGCAGGGAAACATGATCACTATGGGTAGAGAACTACAGGAGCTCCGGAGGTAGAAATCTCCTTCCCCGACATGCCGTCTTACTACAGATGATTCGTCCTCTTCGAAGGAGGAACGCCCTCGCGAGAGGAGGCCACTTGAACGACCTCAAAACCTTGATCTATTGACTTTTGGATCTTTGGGATCCCGAGAAGACGCTGCTCGTGTATTGGGCCCTAATGACCCGAGCCTGTAATAACCTATGTTGGTACCCATGCGTGGATCCCACGTCTTACCCAGAGATCCTAATATTACCAACCCCATGCAGCAACAGCTTCTCCAACCTCTACCTCCTGAGATCGACCGGGAGCACAGAGAGCAGCGTAGAGCAGCTGCCGCCAGAAACAAGAGGTTATCCCCTGACCAAGGACCCAGAGGAAATCCGAACATCAGATCAAGAGAGCCTGTGCAGACATTAACAAATGTCGATGTATGGGAAATGATGCGCAAGATAATGTCCGAAAGCCGGCACTATACTAATGAAGATTGGGGCATTGAACGAAGTCATACCCCCTTCACAGATGACATACTGAATTTCCAGTTCCCCCGATTATTCAACTTGCCTCAGATTGATCGATATTCAGGAAGAACAGACCCAGGGCAGCATCTGATGAGATATGCTTGGTTCGTGAATGCGGCAGCAGCTCCAGACGCCGTAAAATGCAAAGCTTTTCCAATCTATCTAGAAGATGTAGCGTTGATGTGGTTCACCCGACTCCCTCCTCGATCGGTATCAAATTTCACAGAATTGAGTGAGCATTTCATGAATCAGTTTCGACTCCATGCCCAAAAGTCCAATACCGTCATAGAATTGTCACGAATTAAACAAGCTCCAGGGGAATCTTTGAAGTCATATCTGGATCACTTCAACTTGGCCGTCACCGAAGTTAGTGATCCCCATGAGCCCACTATCCTAATGGCCTTGATAGAAGGGGTGGATCCTGACATAGAGTTTGGGGATTACTTAGCTGGAAAACCACCTCCTACTAGGGAACTGTTCTATGAAAAGGCTAATGTCTGCTTGAGGCGAGAAGAAGCTAAAGAAAATCGAAAGAGAAAGTCCGAAGGGGTCTCGAAGGAGGGTGTCCAGAGTAACATTGTTGTGAAACAATCTGGTGACAGTTCAGGGAAGGTGGAAGTAAACGTTGGCAACCAGAGTGGTGGTAATAGCAACAGAAATGGGAACGGCAATAGAAGGAACAGAAACCGAGGGAATAGCTCTAATAAAATACCCAAATTCCAGATTTTTGAAAATTACACGCCGTTAAATGATACGTTGGAGAACATTTATTTAGATACATATAGCATACTGCAGTACAAAAAGCCACCGCCCAGAGATTCTACTGAGAAAGAGATTGAAACAGGAAAGTTTTGCTTGTTTCATGGTACACGGTCATTCCACCAATGAGTGTCGACATTTGAGGGATATTGTCGAAAAATTGCTGCGAGAAGGGAAGCTGGATGAGTACAAAGCCGCCCCAAGGGATAGGGGGCAAGGGGGACAATCCCCGAACCAAGACCAGCCTGCTTCAAAACCCACAGCTCAGCAAAAAGGTAAGAGGATCGTCATTAACTCTATCATAGGAGGACCTCATTTAGTCGGTCGTAGTTTTAAAGCAATGGACCAGTACGTCAATGCCGCCAAGCATTTTGAAGTAGGAGAACGCAATAGTCTTGAAGATGTCACTCCAATAAAATAGCAAAAAACGATGTTATATGATGTCATATTTTGCAAAAGAGATGATTTTGGAGTTCAATCTCCAACCAATGATCCATTAGTGATTACCACGACAATTGGCCCTGCCTTAGTCCATAAAGTATTAGTAGACAACGAAAGCTCGGTTAATATCCTCTTCAAGAAAGCTTTCGAACAAATGAGGCTCGAAGCAAAAGATTTAAAGCCATGTCAAGTATGGATACGTGGCTTTAACAGAGTATCTACGACTCCGATGGGTTTTGTGGAATTACCAGTCACTCTAGGGTAGGGAGATCGCCAGAGAGTAAGGATCTTGCCGTTTGTAGTGTTGGATTTGGAGTCACCCTACAATGCCTTTCTAGGACGACCGGCCCTTGCTGAATTTAGGGCATGTATCACGCCTTGGTGCTTGCTGCTTAAATTCCCGACTGACTCAGGAGTTGGGACGATGAGGGGCGACCAAGCTACGGGACGAGCTTGCTACGTGGAAGAGTTAAAAATGTTAATGAAAGGGTTGAACATTAATGCTAAAGATGATTCCGCCCCTTCAAAGGAGGCCTCAGCGTAGCAACTAAGGGGGCCTGCCCCAAAAGAGTCGCCCTCAGACGTGCTCGAGGATATAGATCCCAGAGTGGATAAAGAACCCGGGGACAAGAAGGCAACTCCCAACGAAATAACAGTTGATATACCTATTGATGAAGCGGATCCAAGAAAAATACTAAAGATCGGCTCGCAACTAGATCCGGTTAGAGCGAGGGAATTGGCTGATTTTTTAAAAGCAAATCTGGACGTGTTTGCCTAGACTCACGCTGACATGTGTGGAATTTCGCCTACCATTATGAGCCACTCTTTGTGTATTAATCCAAAGCACCCACCAGTCAGGCAGAAAAGACGAATGTTGGGCCTAGAGCGGTCAGCAGCTTTGAAAGAAGAAGTAGAGAAGTTAAAAGGTAATGGATTCATTAAGGATTCGAAATATCCCGACTGGATATCGAATCCTGTCCTGGTCAAAAAGTCAAACGGGAACTGGAGAACGTGCATCGAATTTTATGATTTAAACAAGGCTTGCCCGAAGGATAGCTTTCCTCTTCCCAGAATTGATCAACTAGTAGATTCAACTGCCGGGCACCAACTTTTATCCTTTATGGACGCTTATTCCAGGTACAATCAAATTCCTATGCACATACCAGATCAAGAGCATACAAGCTTTATCACAGAATTGGGATTGTATTGTTACGTCGTAATGCCGTTTGGGTTAAAAAATGCAGGAGCCACATATCAGTGCCTGGTCAACCGCTTGTTTTACAATTAAATTGGGAAGACCATGGAAGTTTACGTAGATGATATGCTAGTGAAATCCAAGCAATCTCCCGATCATACGAAGGACTTAGCAGAAATGTTCGGCATACTACGAAGGTATGGGATGAAGTTGAACCCTTTGAAGTGTTCTTTTGGTGTGGCATCAGGCAAGTTCCTTGGCTTTATCGTGAGTTCCAGAGGAATTGAAATCAATCCGGACCAAATACAGCAATCCGGAATATAGAGGAGCCGCGAAAGATCAGGGATGTTCAAAGCTTAGCTGGGAAGGTTGCAGCACTGGGCAGGTTCATCTCCAAAGCGACAGACAAGTGTGTACCTTTCTTCGATCTCATAAAGCGTGGAAAGCGAAATTTTGAATAGACTCCCGACTGTGTGGAGGCGTTCCAGAATCTACTAGACTTCTTAGAAAAGCCTCCAATATTATCAAAGCCTGTGGAACATGAGGATTTGTTCGTCTACTTGGCGGTATCATCTCACGCCGTCAGTGCAGCACTAGTACGTGAAGAGGATAAAGTCCAGAAACATGTGTATTACGTAAACAAAAAACTAGCCGCTGCAGAACATAACTACCTAAAGATAGAGAAGCTTGCTTATAGCCTCCTAATTGCTTCCTGCAAACTCCGCCATTATTTTCAGGCACACCCAATAGTTTTGTATACCGACCAACCTTTGAGACAAGTGTTGCAGAAACCTGAAGCATCAGGGCGGTTACTTAAATGGAATATCAAGATGAGTCAGTTCGATTTGAGCTTTCAGCCGCGAAGATCAATAAGGGGGCAGGCCCTGGCTGACTTTATAGCAGAATTTACAGTTCCTGAAGAGGAAACGGTGGGAGACAAAGTAGTTGCTTTGGATCAAGAACTAGATCTTAGTCCATGGAAGTTATATACGGACGGAGCCAAGAATGATAGAAAATCTGGTGCCGGAGTTGTTTTAATAACTCCTGAAGGACGATCTATCTACTATGCATTACGGTTAGAGTTTGTGTAACACCCCACATCCGTTAGTGTCACTCACAAAGGGAATGCACTAAGTTCTGTGGAGCATTTAGGGTAAAAGATGCAGATAAATTACAAGACAGACAGAAATTAAACAGCGGAAAATAAAACTTTACTTTATTGATAAGATAGTTTGTACAACAATTGTTTTCCAATATCAGAGTATCATCTGTCTTACAAAATAAAGAAGCATAACAATACATTTATATTCCCCAATGTAGCATAAGCCAACCATAGCAGCGAAAAGGAGAGTCCAAAGTACTTTGTCCAAGAATCTTCAAGCTTGGGAAGAGCAGCGGTCCAATCTAACCTGAGCTGAACTATTCCCTCCTCAACTACCTTGGGGGGGGGGGGGGACGGAAGAAAAGAAGACAAAAGAAAAGTAGAGTCAGACATAAAGCCTGAGTAAGTCTAGTGACTAATCAGTCTATGGAGAAAAAGAGCATGATAAGTATATGCTGGAAATGGGAAAGCACCCAAAACTAAGTTAAGTTATCTCGAACCGAATATACTATCGTACCCCATACTAATCTCTGCACCACCTAAGTAGTGTCCCAAATAGTAATGATAACGTGATCCTAATCCCTGTAATTTTTGTTGCCTTCAGGCGTACATTTATTGTTTCTGACCTAGATCTAATCTAGGATTTACGCTATTTTCCGAACGATGCCCTCTAGTCTAGGACACACTACCTAGAGTGGTATATGTTCCTAGACTTTTTCCACGTATGTGTCGCGAATCGTTATCACTTGTCTAGATGCACATGTCCTGTAATGTGCGGCCCGAGTTCCGTGTCAGGGCTACTCTAGAAATACGGAACTCGGTCGGGAGCTTTCAGATATCTACCGATGCAGATGCTAAGGTCTGCTTTTTTTCTAGTGGCTATGGTTCCACTCGACCTCTCCCTCAACTAATGAAAGACCATCCTTGAAAAATGAGAACTATGCGCAGGCCCCCCTATGCCCCACTATCCTATGGCCATCCGCAACCATAACTAGATAGTAAGTATATGGTCTTTTGGAGTTCTCTGCCTTTCCGCTTCACGTATCTCGATTGACTCAAGATGGTTGGTAGACGACGAGTTGCTATCACAGGGCTACCGTCTTCTCGCCGAATCACGCTGGTCCATCCTAGTCTCTAGGTTGCCATATTTTGCAACCAAGGCATACCCTTGGTTCTTCTAACGCAGACCTTAACCTCTGTGAGCCCAGGAGGATCATCTGCAGCCTCACAGAGGGATACCAAGAGTACCCTCATGTCCCCTCGAAGCCTCGAGCTTCGTAACCCAATTCGTTGGAGCCTTCTAGAATCATACGGACGTACGCTCCTTCTCGTGTTCTACTAAGATTTACTACTTAGTTTCTTTCCTTCATCAAGTTGGTTAAGTATCATTAGTCAATTCAAGTTAACTTAACCCATCCCTTTTGTCATATTATACTGGTTAAGTGTTGCCTCCTTGTGTTAACTTAACCTCACCATCTGTTTAACTAACTTGTAACAACGGTTAAGTGTCTCCTTATATAACTTAACCCTACTACTTGTTTAATTAATAGGTTATAATGGTTAAGTGTTGTCCATTCACGTTTAACTTTACTATAAGTCAAATTACACTGGTTAAGTGTTCTTGTTACTTAACTCTAATCATTCATGTTATATTGGTTAAGTATTTCTAACTTACTTAATCCTAACCCACTTGTCAAATCAACTTGTTATCATGGTTAAGAGTTCTAATTTTACTTAACCTCTATCACTTGTCTCACTAACATGTTTCTATGCTTAAGTGTTCTAATTAACTTAACTTCAATCACTTATCTCACTAACATGTTTCTATGATTAAGTGTTCTAATTAACTTAAGCTCACTCTCTAGTCCAGTTTAATCATGTTAGAATGGTTAAACATTTGCTTAACCTTACCCACTCCCTTAGTCAACATATTAAATTGGTTAAGTGTCCAGATTAACCTAACCCTACCCACCAATTTAGTTAACATGTTGAATTTGGTTAAGTATTAATTCAATTGAATTAACCCTATCAATCCTGACTCAGCCTTAATTTATTAATTAAAGCACCAACCACTCACATTAGACAGATATTGTTGTGGTAATTAGACAGCCGGTCGGTTCTGGGCAGGTTTACACCACAACTCATGTCTAACCTCGGGTCTTTATTGGGCTCAATGCTTAACCACCCACATTGGATAGGTATTGTTGTGATTACTGGACAGCCGGTCGGTTCCGGGCAGGTTTACATCACAACTCAATCCAACCTCGGGTTAAGCATATCGTATTTTCTAAGTTTACATATTTGTCTCTTTTCAATTTTGTATGTAAATGTTTTGTGACCCATTATCCAAATTCGTTATTCTTGGGTATAATAATTTATGCCACTTAAATTTCACAAGTCGTTTGCATGTGCCAAACATGCCAACACATATATTTTAATTAAACCCAGCGTTATTTTCCCCGTTTGTACGTTCGCAATTTTATAACATATGTTGGGCTTCAACATTTCAGCCCAACTTACAAACATAAAAAAAAAGAGGCTTAGAACATGATATATTCTAAGTAACATAAAAGGGGTGTGTGAACGCATGAACTTGCAACATAGCGATTTAACTAACATAAATTATGTGGTGCATGAACTTGCAATATAGCGATTTAATTAACATAAATTATTGGTGCATGAACTTAAAAAATACCGATTTAATTAACATAAATTAATGGTGCATGAACTTGCAATATAGCGATTTAATTAATAAAAATTATGTGGTGCATGAACTTGCAATATAGCGATTTAATTAACATAAATTATGTGGTGCATGAACTTGCAATATAGCGATTTAATTAACATAAATTAGTGGTGCATGTTAACATAAATTAGTGGTGCATGAACTTGCAATATAGCGATTTAATTAACATAAATTAGTGGTGCATGAACTTGCAATATAGCGATTTAATTAACATAAATTATGTGGTGCATGAACTTGCAATATAGCGATTTAATTAACATAAATTAGTGGTGCATGAACTTGCAATATAGCGATTTAATTAACATAAATTATGTGGTGCATGAACTTGCAATATGGCGATTTAACTAACATAAATTAGGGGCTTGTGTACTTGCATTGTAATAGCATATAATTTTCACATAAATCATAAACCTAAACATGAGTCATGGGTTTCAATCTATTCTTGTAAACTTGCATTTAAAATATGAACCTAACTAAATTAGGTGTCACTTGTATTAGCATATGATTTTTATAACAACATAAGCCTAAAACATATTTTTATTTAGGCATAACACTAAACATAAACTAGTCATTTCCATAAAGTCACTATATGTTCACAAAGATGCTTACTTTTGTCACTAATACAAAAGTATAGTTTAACTTGAATTATGAGGCCTATTCCAACATAAACTTATATGGATCATGTTACCCAAATGGATCCAACTACAATTGAAATGATCATAGGCATATATATACAAAGATCTAAATCATGTAGGCATAACAGTGAATTATGTTTATATAAGTCTCAACTTGGTTGTAACAAAATATATACAACATCTTATTAAGCACAACATATAAATGTCAATTTCCAACATGAATCGTATACTTGCAAGGGGTGTTACTTTTCATTGCAAATGTACAATTAATCCAATATCATGTTAATTATACTACAACATCCCAAATCCATTTATAATAAAATCAGAACAACATACAATTATGAACTAGCATCGTTACAATTAAAGTACGATTCCATTTTCAATCTACACAAATCAAGTCTTAATTTATTCATATTGGAATAGTACTCTACTTACAACGTATGACGAATCTTGTATTCAGGATTCTGAATTCTGAATTTGGTGATGCTATCCTTTGAGGTTGACGTTGTTTTGATTTATTTGTTGTAGTTTTAAGCTTTGAATCAACTCTTAATCGTTTCTTAATTTGACGGCTACTCCTAGTCTCTCTTCAGCAGCATGACGGCTCCTTTTTTTTCTCTTTTTTTGTGTGAATTAGGTTGTGAGAGCTATGTTGTTTATATAGAGTTGCATGTTAATTTGAGTCATCGATGAAGCCAAGGTTAATACAAGTCGTCTGTTCTAAAGAGAAGCCAATTATGTTCACAATTTAAGGGCTGTAAATTACTCCTATTTCAAATTATGTCATAATTACTTTCATAATGTACATTATCAACATTTATTATTAAATTTGTATGCACATTAGATACATCCCCCCTTTACACATTTATTATTAAATTTGAATTAGCAACTTTAGTGTTAACAGAAATACGGGGTGTTACATTCTCCCCTCCTTAAAGGATCTCGTCCCCAAAATCTTCAAATCTAGGAGAATGCATATCCTACCATCCAATCGTCCATCTACTCAGCCATCAAACACAGGCATCCATTATCCTTAAAAGGCTTCTAATGCTTTTATGTTCATATGCATAGTGTGTGTATATGTCCTTATCTAATGCAAAATCAGGCGGTCTACTGATTCAGTTGACCTCCTTAATGCAAATCATGTCAGTGCCATGCGTCCAATATGTATGCAAATCCTAATGATACATATTATCTCTATATGAGTGCACAACCATTCACTTAAATACAACATCCATATGATAGCACATTAAGTTCAATTCATAAACAAATACATATATGTAAATGAAATATGAAGGCGTCTGAGCTAATCTAGTGCCTAATACGTGTGTATATGCATTCACGAGCAACCACTAACGACCATTCGCAACCATCAACCATAACAAGTTTCAAATACATGTTTACATCCAAAAGGGTTTCTATCTAAGGATCGATGATACGTCCTAGAGGATATACCTTAAAAGCAAGAAATTAGTATGCATAGAATTCCTAAAAAAAAGGAATCAAGGATGTACCCTTAAGAAAAAGGGTATGAGGCGCGTATGCCTTATCTTCAATCTCCCGTATCACGTCTTCTTGAGCTTTACTCAACTGTACCTTAACAGATTCAACTTCACGATTGCGAAGTTTCTTGATCTCCATTTCCGAAATAAACAAATGTCAACCATGATACTGAGTGTATATACTAGGATGATCAGAGGTCTCTCCTCTTAGCTTATCCATCATGCCATAACTATGAGGGTCAAAAGGTCACTATGTACTTTTTACCTCTCTTAAGGTTAGTCCTTCTCTATATAGAGCGCCTGCCACAACTATTCATCTCTCAAGCAAACCATCCTAGTCGAACTCAACAAAGTACAAGCCCCAAAGGCCTAAACCAATATCAGACAAGTACCCGAGGAATGTCTCCTCCGAATTTGGACGATCTACGTGAGATGATCTAAGCAAAAACAACCAAACACTTGAGCACTAGTCGGGATCTTTTACTATACAAGTACTAAGGTGTAGAGACTCAACTATGGAAGCAAATATGAGCAAATGCGAAGTGCTAAAACCAAAAGAAAGAGTACAAACAGAAAAGCTAGACTCTTCCAACAGAACTTTACTACCTTTCTCCTAGGTATGCTTAGTGGTGAAAGCATGTACTTGCCCTTCTGAAAATCTTGTCCTTTGTTCTTAATTATATGCCCTATTCTGCCATAGTAAAGATACTTCCTTTTGTCTTAGGTTTTATAATTCCTTCCTCCTTCGTGAGCCAAGTCTACATACGTGAATTCCTCATCCTTGGGTTGTGCTCCTTAGCCAAACTCCTCATCCTTTTTCGTGTGTAATCATGTTGACAAATCTCTCGAAAGCTGCCTCCATCGTACAGAAAACCCTACTAAGCTTGAAAGAAAACTAGCCGCAGGTGAAACTACTACGGTTATAGATGGAAGTCGGGCACTACTTCGCCCTTCGATGAGGTTACCTCCCAGAAAGCCAGGAGCCCCAGAGACTCAAGAAAGAAGGGGACAAGAATTCAAACAGAGAATAAGAAGATAGTGCATATGGCTTTTGGGGAATATGCCTTTAAAACAAAACTTTTCTTTTGAAAATGCTTCTTTTATAACTGTTTGAAAGTAATATTTTTTTCAAATCTTTTATCTGATCTGGTAACCTTCAGCTCTGATACCACGTGTAACACCCCACATCCGTTAGTGTCACTCACAAAGGGAATGCACTAAGTTCTGTGGAGCATTTAAAGTAAAAGATGCAGATAAATTACAAGACAGACAGAAATTAAATAGCGGAAAATAAAACTTTACTTTATTGATTAGATAGTTTGTACAACAATTGTTTTCCAATATCAGAGTATCATCTGTCTTACAAAATAAAGAAGCATAAAAATACATTTATATTCCCCAATCTAGCATAAGCCAGCCATAGCAGCGAAAAGGAGAGTCCAAAGCACTTTGTCCAAGAATCTTCAAGCTTGGGAAGAGCAGCGGTCCAATCTAACCTGAGCTGAACTATTCCCTCCTCAACTACCTGGGGGGAACGGAAGAAAAGAAGATGAAAGAAAAGTAGAGTCAGACATAAAGCCTGAGTAAATCTAGTGACTATTCAGTCTATAGATAAGAAAAAGAGCATGATAAGTATAAGCTGGAAATGGGAAAGCACCCTAAACTAAGTTAAGTTATCTCGAACCGAATATACTATCGTACCCCATACTAATCTCTGCACCACCTAACTAGTGTCCCAACTAGTAATGATAACGTGATCCCAATCCCTGTAATTTTTGTTGCCTTCAGGCGTACATTTATTGTTTCTAACCTAGATCTAATCTAGGATTTACACTATCTTCCGAACGGTGCCCTCTAGTCTAGGACACACTACCTAGAGTGGTATATGTTCCTAGACTTTTTCCACGTATGTGTCGCGAATCGTTATCGCTTGTCTAGATGCACATGTCCTGTAATGTGCAGCCCGAGTTCCGTGTCAGGGCTACTCTAGAAATACGGAACTCGGTCGGGAGCTTTCAGATATCCGCCGATGCAGATGCTAAGGTCTGGTTTTTTTTTCTAGTGGCTATGGTCCCACTCGACCCTTCCCTCAATTAATGAAAGGCCATCCTTGAAAAATGAGAACTATGCGCAGGTCCTCCTATGCCCCACTGTCCTAGGGCCATCCGCAACCATAACTAGATAGCAAGTATATGGTCTTTTGGAGTTCTCCGCCTTTCCGCTTCACGTATCTCGATTGACTCAAGATGGTAGGTAGACGACGAGTTGCTATCATAGGGCTACCGTCTTCTCGCCAAATCACGTTGGTCCGCCCTAGTCTTTAGGTTGCCATATTTTGCAATCAAGGCATACCCTTGGTTCTTCTAACGCAGACCTTAACCTCAGTGAGCCCAGGAGGATCATCTGCAGCCTGACAGAGGGATACCAAGAGTACCCTCACGTCCCCTCGAAGCCTCAGCCTTCGTAACCCAATTCGTTGGAGCCTTCTAGAATCAGACGGACGTACGCTCCTTCTCGTGTTCTACTAAGATTTACTACTTAGTTTATTTCCTTCATCAAGTTGGTTAAGTGTCATTAGTCAATTCAAGTTAACTTAACCCATCCCTTTTGTCATATTATACTGGTTAAGTGTTGCCTCCTTGTGTTAATTTAACCTCACCATCTGTTTAACTAACCTGTTACAACGGTTAAGTGTCTCCTTATATAACTTAACCCTACTACTTGTTAAATTAAAAGGTTATAATGGTTAAGTGTTGTCCATTCACATTTAACTTTAATACAAGTCAAATTACACTGGTTAAGTGTTCTTGTTACTTAACTCTAATCATTCATGTTGTATTGGTTAAGTATTTCTAACTTACTTAATCCTAACCCACTTGTCAAATCAACTTGTTATCATGGTTAAGAGTTCTAATTTTACTTAACCTCAATCACTTGTCTCGCTAACATGTTTCTATGATTAAGTGTTCTAATTAACTTAACCTCAATCACTTTTCTCACTAACATGTTTCTATGATTAAGTGTTCTAATTAACTTAACCTCACTCTCTAGTCCAGTTTAATCATGTTAGAATGGTTAAACATTTGCTTAACCTTACCCACTCCCCTAGTCAACATATTAAATTGGTTAAGTGTCCAGATTAACCTAACCCTACCCACCAATTTAGTTAATATGTTGAATTTGGTTAAGTATTAATTCAATTGACTTAACACTATCAATCCTAACTCAGCCTTAATTTATTAATAAAAGCACCAACCACTCACAGTAGACAGATATTGTTGTTGTAACTGGACAGCCGGTCGGTTCCAGGCAGGTTTACACCACAAATCATGTCTAACCTCTGGTCTTTATTGGGCTCAATGCTTAACCACCCACATTGGATAGGTATTGTTGTGATTACTGGACAGCCGGTCGGTTCCGGGTAGGTTTACATCACAACTCAATCCAACCTCGGGTTAAGCATATCGTATTTTCTAAGTTTACATATTTGTCTCATTTCAATTTTATATGTAAATGTTTTGTGGCCCATTATCCAAATTCGTTATTCTTGGGTATAATAATTTATACCACTTAAATTTCACAAGTTGTTGGCATGTGCCAAACATGCCAACACATATATTTTAATTAAACCCAGCGTTATTTTCCCCGTTTGTACGTTCGCAATATTATAACATATGTTGGGCTTCAACATTTCAGCCCAACTTAGAAACATAAAAAAAAGAGGCTTAGAACATGATATATTCTAAGTAACATAAAAGGGGTGTGTGAACGCATGAACTTGCCACATAGCGATTTAACTAACATAAATTATGTGGTGCATGAATTTGCAATATAGCGATTTAATTAACATAAATTAGTGGTGCATGAACTTGCAATATAGCGATTTAATTAACATAAATTAGTGGTGCATGAACTTGCAATATAGCGATTTAATTAACATAAATTATGTGGTGCATGAACTTGCAATATAGCGATTTAATTAACATAAATTATGTGGTGCATGAACTTGCAATATAGGGATTTAATTAACATAAATTAGTGGTGCATGAACTTGCAATATAGCGATTTAATTAACATAAATTAGTGGTGCATGAACTTGCAATATAGCGATTTAATTAACATAAATTATGTGGTGCATGAACTTGCAATATAGCGATTTAATTAACATAAATTAGTGGTGCATGAACTTGCAATATAGCGATTTAATTAACATAAATTATGTGGTGCATGAACTTGCAATATGGCGATTTAACTAACATAAATTAGGGGCTTGTGTACTTGCATTGTAATAGCATATAATTTTCACATAAATCAAAAACCTAAACATGAGTCATGGGTTTCAATCTATTCACGTAAACTTGCATTTAAAATATGAACCTAACTAAATTAGGTGTCACTTGTATTAGCATATGATTTTTATAACAACATAAGCCTAAAACATATTTTTATTTAGGCATAACACTAAACATAAACTATTCATTTCCATAAAGTCACTATATGTTCACAAAGATGCTTACTTTTGTCACTAATACAAAAGTATAGTTTAACTTGAATTATGAGGCCTATTCCAACATAAACTTATATGAATCATGTTACCCAAATGGATCCAACTACACTTGAAATGATCATAGGCATATATATACAAAGATCTAAATCATGTAGGCATAACAGTGAATTATGTTTACATAAGTCTCAACTTGGTTGTAACAAAATATATACAACTTCTTATTAACCACAACATATAAATGTCAATTTCCAACATGAATCGTATACTTGCAAGGGGTGTTACTTTTCATTGAGAATGTACAATTAATCCAATATCATGTTAATTATACTACAACATCCCAAATCCATTTATAATAAAATCAGAACAACATACAATTATGAACTAGCATCGTTACAATTAAAGTACGATTCCATTTTCATTCTACACAAATCAAGTCTCAATTTATTCATATCGGAATAGTACTCTACTTACAGCGTATGACGAATCTTGTATTCAGGATTCTGAATTCTGAATTTGGTGATGCTATCCTTTGAGGTTGACGTTGTTTTGATTTATTTGTTGTAGTTTTAAGCTTTGAATCAACTCTTAATCGTCTCTTAATTTGACGGCTACTCCTAGTCTCTCTTCAGCAGCATAACGGCTCCTTCTTTTTTTTCTCTTTTTTTTTGTGTGAATTAGGTTGTGAGAGCTATGTTGTTTATATAGAGTTGCAAGTTAATTTGAGCCGTTGATGAAGCCAAGGTTAATGCGAGCCATCCGTTCTAAAGAGAAGCCAATTATGTTCACAATTTAAGGGCTGTAAATTACTCCTATTTCAAATTTTGTCATAATTACTTTCTTAATGTACATTATCAACATTTATTATTAAATTTGTATGCACATTAGATACATCCCCCCTTTGCACATTTATTATTAAATTTGAATTAGCAACTTTAGTGTTAACAGAAATATGGGGTGTTACAATTTGCTGCTACTAACAACGACTCCGAGTATGAAGCCCTGATTACCGAGCTGAAACTCGCCAAAGATTTGGGATTGAAGACACTAGATATATATTGTGATTCCAAGATAGTTGTATGTCAAGTTCGGGAAGAATTTGCTGCTAAAGGACCTCGACTCATCACTTATCTCAAGAAAGTAAAGGAGTTGTTGGAAGGATTGGAGCCATATAGCATAAAACACATTCCAAGAGCGGAAAATCAGAAAGCAGATCAATTGGCGAAGCTAGCAAGTTCAGATAGTTCTAAGGAATCCAAAATGGTTCCGATAGAGGTGTTGGATTCACAGAGTTTCGATCTAATGGAAACAGAGCTAGCCTTGGAAGTTGAACCAGAAAGGAAATCCTGGATGACATCAATTAAGAATTTTCTCAAAAATGGAACCCTCCCGGTAAAAAAGAGCGAGACACGAGATGTAAGACGTAAGGTCACAAGGTACGTTTTATAGGACGACGTCCTTTATCGTCAAGGGTTTTCAATGCCCCTGCTACGGTGTATCGCACATGACGACATCAAACGTGTACTGCAAGAGCTGCATGAAGGTGAGTGTGGAGATCACACCGGGGGCCAAACCCTAGCAAAGAAAGTGTTACGGTACGGATATTTCTGGCCTACCGTGAACAAAGATGTGGCTTCTTATTCACGACGCTGCGATAGATGTCAAAGATATGCCAAAGTTCCCAGAGCGCCTCCGACTCAGCTCAAGTCAATGGTAAGTCCGTGGCTGTTTGCCATGTGGGGAATTGACATTATTGGAGTGCTACCCATTGCCAAAGGAGGAGCTAAGTACGCGATCATTGTCGTGGACTACTTCACAAAATGGGTGGAAGTTGAACCTCTAACAACCATCACGGCAAGGAAGGTGATTAGTTTTGTGGTCAGAAATATTATTTGTCGATTTGGGATTCTGAAGACCATCATAACCAATAATGGGACGCAATTTGACAGCATCGAGTTCAAAAACTTCTGCTGGAAATACAAGATTGATAAACGATACACTACAGTGGCTCACCCACAGTCAAACGGACAGGTAGAAGCCGTAAATAAAGTCATTAAATCAATTCTAAAGAAGCGGCTGAAGCAGGCCAAAGCCAGATGGGTAGATGAGTTGCCATTAGCTTTATGGGCCTACAGGACGACCTTTAAGATGGCTACCGGCCACACTCCCTATTCACTTTCCTTTGGGTCTGAAGCGGTGATCCCGGTAGAATTGGAAGTCCCTTCTCATCGAGTTGCGTACTATGACCCGATGACGAATAAAACGCTCCTCCTAGAATCTCTTGATATGATTGAAGAAAAAAGAGATGAAGCCGACTTGCGTGCCTCAAGGCGTCGACATCAAGTAGCACGTTATTATGACCGGAAGGTTTGCCTCAAAACCTTTGAACCAGGAGACCTAGTACCGAAGCGAGTCTTCCCGCCTTCAACCCAATTGGGTCCAAAATGGGAAGGGCCATACACCATCCAATGGAAGCTTGATACAAGAGCATTCAAGCTAATGACCATGGAAGGTGAGGAGATTCCCAGAGCATGGAACACTCAGCACCTACGACGATATCTGACTATGAAATGTCATTTCTTTTGTTTTCATAAGCTATGTAAAAAGGCACGACTTGCCTTAAAAAGTCTGTTTATGCGAACAAAAGATTATAAAGTGGATGTAGGCTACGACTTAGCCGAACCACTACAAAAATATCGTGTGTCATTTACTTTCCTGCATTATTTATATCTTCAACTATTATTCTATTATGACTGTGAAACACGAAATGTTAAATTAAAATTTGGAAAGTTGGAGATGACCTATATGCAGGAACAAACAAAACGACTGTTTGTACGATAAGACACAGAAGAATGGGAAGACAACATTCTTAACTCTAACTCTCAAGAATCGAGAGAGAGTATAAAGGACGGGAAGACGACGTCCTCTGAGGCGTGAAGGTGCACCCAGATGAGAGACCGCCTCAACGAAAATTCGGACCTGGATATGAGACAGGAGAGTATAAAGATGCCAGAAAGAACAGGCATCAATGACGAAAGGAATATGGCCCCGTCAGAGAATCGGGGACATTTGGACTTTTTAATTTAATTTAATCTTGAATAGTTCTTGCTCAGCTATCCAAGATTGACTGGGGGCATACATGTGCACACATATCCCCCTCTACCATGACTTCATTACATAATTTTAGTATGACATACTTTTGTATTTTCACTTAATTGTTGAACTAACGACTATCAGGCATTGCAGGAAATAAACTATTTTTATTTACAAACGTGTGAGTTTGTACAAGGAAAACAAGCGAAAAAGAAGATGCGGGGGCCGCACTTGCTGCAACAATTGTGAACCAATTAAATGCCAAAATAAAACAAAGCATTTCATCATTTGGGCTTTGGGTCGGACTTGGATTTTTTGGCAGCTTTTTGAGCAGCTTTAGCTTCCTTTTCAGCTTCGGTCATAATGTGTTTCAACTTTTTCTTCCCTGTAGCCGAAGTGCTAGAATCAGTCAATTTTTTCCTAGGAGTCGGAACGCTGGAATTAAGAGAAGACTTTTTAGCAAGCTCTTATGTAATAGATCTAGTTGAAAGCTTAACAACTAACCTTGATCCAGGGTCCACCACTGCAAGAGGCTTAAGGCTTTCGGGGTCCAGGTCTTCAACTTTTAGCTACATACGTTTATCTTGTTCGGCTTTCATTTCAGCCAAAGTGATGTCATCAGCGCTTTTTGAATCCCCGACTATAGCCACACGAGTGTCTTCCTCATGCCCCTCGCTATCGCCATCATCTTTCAAGGCGTCTATCATCTCGTCATCATGAGGAGCATCAGCCTTATCCTTTTCTCCTTCAGCCTTCTCTGCGGATTATGTTCTGGCGGTGGTTCCCTAAGGCACGTTTGTTTTCTCGGACGGTTCGACACCTACAGAATGAGAAGCAACAGTTATCAACTCGGGAGAAGATAAAGGGTCCTTCATCGATTGCCCGATTATGTGATGAAAAGTGGAGACGGCTTTGACGAATTGGGGTGAAAAGATAGAAATACCTTCCGATGATTTCTCAGCTGGATTGGCTGTCGTCTCTGATGCCGTCTCGGGTATGGGGGATAAATGAGATGTCTGAGGGATCTCCGGGTTTTCAGGGTCGTATCCCTCAACTTCAGAAGTTTTAGTGGCAGTAGAAGAAGAACCAGCCTCGGAGATATACTTTTGTTTGGCCATCCTCTTCTCCTCCTCCATAGCAGCAGCGGTGAGGCGACGCCCCTCAGCCAGACGTGCCGGCTCATCATCTCTTAGATATTTTTCCATGAGCTTGTCTTCGTCGACGGAATCTACCTTGATCTCCTCTTTCTCCCATTCGATAATTTGGCTCCACACGTGAACCAAGGTAGTCGGATAATCTTCAATCCAAGAGATGTTTCGGCGATGAATTATATGCGCAAAAAATTCGATCATTAATTAGCCGAAATCATGCACATCCTCCTGAGCCTCTGACAGCTGCTTGCGGGCCTCTTCGGCGGACTTAATAACACTTTCAACATTACTCTCCGCTAGGGCAGCCCTATTCTTGGCCTCCATCAACTTGGAAGCCAAGTCAGCGTTTCGCTTCTCCAATTCAGGGTTCTTCCTCGCTAACTCGGCCTTTTCTCGCTCAAGGGCAGTGTAAGCAAGTTGCATTTTGGCATTATCCGACTTAGCATCTTCTGCTTGCTTTTTCAGCTCCGAGCGCTCTTGGCTATGAGACTCGAGCAAGTCATGATAACGTTTTTGTAGCTCTTCAAATTGCTGCTTGAAGCTGGTAGCATTCCATTGAGCGATGACAAGTTGGGCCTGTGTATCCTCAAGGTCTTTCCCCAAATTTTTCAAGGCTTTTGCATTGGCTTCTACAGTCTTTTTCATCGAGTTAGTATCCGTAAATAGAGTTCGGATGATTCTGGAGAGGTTGCATGAATACCTGAACATCTCCGAATATTGTTTTTCGACTACGTCAATCTTCGCTTTGGCCTTGTCTGCCCACCTCGAGGAAATAGGCTCGAGAGCAGGTAAGAAAGTCAGATTTTCAAAATAGTGTTCGGGGAAATGTTTCTCCAGATATGCCCGCTTAACTTTAGCTTCAGCATCGAACGGTGGAGGTGCGCGATATGTTAGGTCAGTATCCTTATGATGAGTGGGCATGACGGCCGTATCACCCTTCCTAGGCCGCTTATAAGAAACCTTATGCTTGCCTCGTGAGTCGGTATCTTTCGGCGGACTCCTTTCCCTACTGCGTTTTTCTTGAGGAGAAGTTTGATCTTTTGGCTGTGACATGTCTTCTCCTCGACGACCTTGGTAGCTTTTGTATCGTTCTGGATCTGACCGAACGGGGGAGTGAGAGCGCGAGGTCCGCGACTGATAAGGGTCATGAGGCCTTTTATCCTCTCTACCCTGACTTTCACGATGATCATGCTCAACGTCGGAGGGGGGTCTAGTCATGCTGAAACGAATTTTCCTAATGTCATAATGAGGGAGAGACATTGTACCTGCGCAACAATGCAAGTGGAATTCAGAATCAGTATTCTCATGAGAAGTAGGTTCCGTAAAGTATGGTGCAATTGTGTTAAGTGCATCCTAAGTGGTGTTCCCCCCGACAAACCCGAGTCCGAAGCCAAGCCAGCATGAGTGAGCTCTTTGGCCTTAACAGGAGTAGTCTCCTCTGAAGAAGTGAAAACTAGAGGATTTGTGCCAAAATCCTCGGAAATATAGATAGTATCAGGTGGGGGGAGATCTCCTAAGCCTTTAAATGTAGGATCATCGGTAGTAGGGGCATCTCCTTGGGAAGCGTCTGTTGGCAATTCTTTAGGAGATAGTGATTTCTCAGGAGAAATAGCATCCCCAGGGACGATGTACCCTTCTCGGTGCTTTTCGGCTATCTTGGCCAGTTCATCGTCTTGAGTGGAAGATGGAGAAGGTGAAGTCCGAAGAGGTATTCTTGGAATTTTCGAGCCCTCGCCCGTTCCTGGAATTACGTCCACTGGGGGGATATATACATATGGACCCGACCCGTGACCTATGCTACAGGTAATGGACAATAACCCGTGATGGTGAAGGTATTCATCCTTAAGGACTTCATCGATGGTTAGAAATTTTTGGTCGCCATTGAGGAGTTGATGCATCCGGCCAAAGTACACTTGGCCCGATATTTTCTTTGGATTATAAACTGCAAACAAAAAGAAAACGGATTAATGTGTTGGCGTGAACATTCAAAGTTGAGATCTAGAAAACCAATGCTTTACTTGATTTTGTCCATCTCCAAGCACATCCCGGTTGTTGCCTTATATAAAACCATTCTAGGTTGGAATCGCCGGCCTTGCTGCTGAACGGCGCTGAAATAATTTTCCTTTTCGGGACTGATTCGAAGTAAGAGAAGGACGGAGTTTCTCGAGTCCGATGCTTGAAATTATAAAAAAAAGTGAACGTCGTCGAAAGTGAGCTCTATACCTAAAATCTCTCGGTATGCTATATATAAGGTATATAAGTAAGCATAGGAGTTGGGATGTAGCTGCATGGGGGCAATCCGCAACTGTCTTAGAAAGTCGACAACAAAAGGCAAAAACGATGGAATAGCCCCGACCATGCACATCAGTCTTGTAATTTCCATAAATCCTTCTGGGGATTGTGAGGACAGTCAGTTTTCGATGGCACCAGGGCATCCCTTTTTAGTATCCCATGCTTTAGACATATGCAGACAAGTTTATCATCGTCGATCGTTGATTCAACAGAGTCTATGGGTGATTCCAAGATAACGGCAGACTCAAATTCATCAGGAGCTCGATTATCTCCAATCCCTCCTTCCTCTTATATGCTCAGAGAAACTTCGCTGTCCGAAGGTGTTTCGTTGTTATCTGCTCCCATTTCATAATCTGGGCCCTCATCGTCCCATTCAGGGTCTGAAGACGAAGATATATCATCAATGGTAACTTTCTCAGAAGTTTCTACAACTTCCATCTTCTTTGTCAATCTAGATGAACGTCTTTCGGCCATGATCACTAGACTATCGAAGAAACAATAGCAATAATTAGAGTAAAATTGTCCGTGTCCCCCATGTGTGTATGTGAGCTAAAGTGTGTGCCGCGTATAACAAAAATGCAGAGCAAACATATGAAAGCGTGATATGAAGATTCAAAGAAGTAGTAATGTGTCAGAATAGTTTTTGATGTTTGTCATGTTCGAAAGGCGCTATCCTAACTGTTCGTCAAGTTGAAGGTTATACCAAGCATTGATTAAGCTAGTTGGAAAAATTCTTGCGCATTAAGTTGTATATTAAGAATTGGTTTGACCAACTAAGCAAGGTCTTATGTACAATCTTGGGCTGTTTTTTGGTTCGGTTCGGATATGTATAATGGGATCAGATCGGAGGGCAAAGTTGTGTTTCGTTCTGAAGCAGATGTTCACACTCAGTAAGCAGAACCGTATCAGTTCAGACGTAGGCAATTGGATCGGATTGGATCAACTTGAATAACCCTTTTTCTCTTTGCCTCTTATTCCGATTCGACCCGATCAGGTAGGTTTTGTTTTCCCTTTCTTTTTTACCTTTCTCTGCTCCGACCCGATCCGGTCTTGTAAACACCATCTGATCCAGTTAAGCGGATTTTGTTTCCTCTTTTTTGCTTTTTCTTTTGCTCCAACCCGATCCGATCATGTGAACACCTCTCATTTTCTTTCACTCCAACGTTTCTTCATCCGAATCGATCCCAGCTCCTCTCTTCTCCTTCATCTCCTTCATTCTCCATCTCGTTGAACCAACACTGAACCCGATTCAATTTCACAAAACACAATCGAAGCCAAGCACTTACGTGCTCAAGCATATCATAGAACCCTAATTCTCTCTCTCCACGCCTCGAAGTGGTGACAGAGCCACCAACGACGACAGCGAGAAGAGAGGAGGCCAAGGCGTTCAAACCAGGCAAACGCCATGGTCGAATCGCCCAATTTGACCGCAAATCTAAACTGAAGTCGATGACAGCAAAATAATTCAAGCTTTTAACCTACCAATTTGTTTGATTTAAGGAAGAACGAGAAAAGTTTCGGAGTCTTTGAAATTCTAGGGTTTTGATGTATATTCTATTGGATGAGAATAATGAGAGAAGAAGGTAGGGGAAAGACTTATACAAAGCTGCGGTGACAACTCGTATTCCCGATTTCCTCTGACCCGATCAGACCGGGAGTCAAGCCCACAAAGGAACTATGGCCTGTTAGCCCACTGATAAGCAGCGCAGAAGGGAGATCCATTCGGATCGGGGTCCGAACCGAAGAAGGTTATGCTCATGGACTTATCATGAAGGCTGAATTCGAGGAGAAATAAAGAAAAGCTTACCTGGATGAATCATTCAACATTAAAAAAAAGTTCTTAAAGTTGTTTGAAAATGAATTAAGTGATTCATATGGATTGTGGATATAGGTTAGCAGCGAAAGCCACGAATTTATGAAGTGACACAACACTACAAGTAAATGGAGGCGATCATTCAGTGATTCTAATTCAAAGGATGTTTTGTAAATTGCTTCGAAGCACACTTTATCTTAAATAAGAGTGTACTTCGAGGGGGCAAATTGTTAGCCTACTTCGTGAACTAGGCTACACAAAGAGCAAATAGTGAGAAAGACACCAATCGGTTCAGATCGGAGGAAGATAGTGCAGGAGGTGAGTAAAGATCAAGAACGCAGAGATCACATCGGATCGAATCAGAGAGATACGTCAGCAGTATCGAAGGATAGCAGGTGGCCTCATCGTATCGGTTCGGATAGGTGATACGTCAGCAACCTTAGAAGATAACGAGTGGCCTCATCGGTTCGGTTCTGAGAGATACGTCAGCAACATTAAACAATGAACGACCTCATTGGATCAGATCGGAAGAATAGGGCATTGACATCATACAACAAATGGTCTCATCAGATCGGATCGGAGGAGTAAGCAAGCAACATCAAGGGATAGCAAGCTGCCTCACCAGATTGAATCGGAGGCCCCGATCCGAACCCCTTTTTCCCCTTGAATCAGTAACGTTGCTGCGCATATCTCCTGAAGACTCGGACTACGCCTGACCATTTCTCCCGCGATCTCTCATTAAATCAATGCGTTGTCACCATCTTGAAGCCTGCGAACCTGACTCTCAAGGGATGGGTGCTACGCAATTCCGAATCGGAGCCACTTTGAAGAGATTTTCCACCTATAAATACACCATATGGAGGCATTGGAAAGGATCTTTTGGCAAATTCTTAGTCCTTACTTCCTCCATAGCTGAATTCTACAATCATATTCAGACCAAAATCATCTCTTAAAGTCCATTTTTGAGAGATTTGAGTGAGTTTATGCATTGTAATTGTGAAGTTGAGTGAGAATCATTGCTGTATTTGTATTCAAATCATCAGTTAAAAGAAAATAAAGTGGACATAGGCTCGTTAACGCCGAACCACTATAAATTGCGTGTTCTTTATTGCTTTTTGATTCTATTTCATTGAATTCATAGCTAATTTGGGTGTTAGAGCCAATTTTTGGTCTAACAGTATCAAATGAATTGCAATTTAACTTAAGTTAAACAAAATTGGATTAGATTAGAAATAACTCCAAATGAAATTAAATAAAAAGAAATGATGAGATTTGAATTACTAGTATGAATTCGACTTATGAATAAGCAAGTTGAATATATATTGGATATTGTTAATTGAAAGTGAATTGGGATAAAGTTGGATTCAAGCATAATAAGTGGATTGACTTAAATTGAAATTAGATTTGAATTGATAGAATGAAAATGAACTAATCAAAAGTTGATTAGAGAGTTAAAAACTGGAAGTTAAATTGATTTGAAACCAACCGGAAATGGATATATGTATGCTGAGTAGATATTGAATGGAAGCAACTGCAAGAGATAAAATTATGCCCGACAAAAAGGTACATGTTTACAATACTACTTGGGTTTGATGGTTTTATGAGCCTATGAGGCAAGCCGCTTGGCTTTTTGATTTTCATTTGGATTGGAGAAGATCTAGAAAGGCGAGTTGTGATTGTACCGATTGAGCCGTGTAAAGGAGAAGCTGGCGAAATTTTTCGAAAATTTAAACAGTTAGAAAAAATTTCAGGAAATTTTTGATAATTCAAAACCGAGTGTTAATTGTAATTGAAATAAGAAAGCCAGAATTGGTTAATAAAATTTCAAGTGGAATAATGAAATTGATGAAAGGATTTAAAATCAATTGGAATGGGTGTGGATATGCAGAAAAGCATATGGATTGAAGACAAGAAAGTGATCATGGATTGTCCAAAAATGGTGGATAAATCATTTGGAATGAATTATGAAGGTTCGAGTATTGGTATGAGAATTTGAAGGGCCGATAAGAACTGGGTTATGAAGATATAGAATATAGATTCAACTAAGTTATGAGGAGTTAGAATTATAGCATTTTTACCGCTTAGCAATTTCGAGAACGAAATTATTTTAAGGGGGAAGGAATGTAACGACCTCGATTTTTAGCCATTTAATTCTGAATATTTAAATTATTTTTAAATATATTTTTTTTGGTTTTTTAAACAAATTTTTATAAGGAATTTATTTATTAAAAATCCAAAATAGATTACTTGGAATTTATATAATATTTTATTTGAATATAGACAATGATAATAATTTAATATCATTGAATTTGATTGTTTTAATATTTTATTCTATATACATCAATTTAATATGCAATTTAAGAATAATCAATTTTCAAATAATCTTGAATTTCAACGAAACTAATTTTGTAAATCAGAAATATCTAATTATTTTTAAATTTAAAATTTCAAGTCAATTGAAGTTATTGTGGTTTTCGTGCACAATATAAATGCGTATCGATTTTCGTTGTACATTAAAAATGGAGTTATACCAAATAATCTCGACATATAATGAAACTAGTTCCACTGTGTTTGAAACATTTAATTATCGTAAAATTTTAATTTCTATTGCGAGTAAAATTTATATATGATTATACGTATTGAGAACGTTCTGTGATTAACCGCGATAGATTTGAAACTTTTAAAAATGAAGTAAAATATTCTATTGATCTACTAAATCAAATTAATTAAAACCTGTAACCTACCTCACTAAGTTTCCCATATGCCAAAGAAATCTTATACCGTAAGCTTCAGCATCTACCCCCATGCTCTCCAAGCAAAAATCTACTCCTATACCCTACAAGCTAATTCTATTTCGTACCTGCCGAGATTTTAAATTTGTGAATGTCAAGTCATCTGAAACCGTGCTCCCCACACCATACATCTCGTGCTCCCCACGCTATACATCGGATGTTCCCCAAGTTTTTCCTATTTATATACAGGACACTCATTCGAAAAGCAAAACTTCAGGAGAAAAAAAAAGAGCTCTCCTCCCTCAATACAAACAAAATCAAATCGATCCCTTCTAAAATTCATTTTAAATCAAGGCAAGCTTCATAAATTTCGAAAATCATATATTCGAAATCCTCTTCATCTGCACTATCATCTGGTACACATTTTATTCCGTTCGATCGAAATTTCTAGGCTCGAACTCAGGCAGCAATAACCTAGGGTTTAGTATCATATTTGATTTTGGCGACGAGGTGTAGATTCGTTTGTGGTTCTGAACTCAGGGAAGAAGGTGGTACCCTGTGCGAAGGTTTCAGGGGATTCGATCATATACTGTTCGCACCCCTGTAGACACGGTTGCAGGTAGATATTGAGCCGCGAATCCAGGAAGTGCTGGAGTTAGTAGATAATTTCAAGTGAGGATGTTTGTTTCCGATGGCAAGTATTCTGGGGCAGTTTTTAGAGCAAGCTTCTGTAAGGGGATGATCGAAATCATGATGTACTGTGGAGAACTACAAGGGGCAGTTATCTGCGATGGAGAAAGAAAGAGCAGCGAGTGATTTTATGTGTCAAGCTTTGTTAGGGAAGAAACATGAATCACGTTTTACCAAGGGATACTGCAGTTCGAATTGGGATAAAACAACAAAGAATATAAGCATGGTTGAAAATCGTGTATTCCCATTTAAACAAAACAATGGTAAGATGTGATTTTTTTATTTTGGGTTAGTGAAGATCCAGTTATATGTGGTATAACCCGTACTGTTTTCCTAAGATAGCCCCTTTTCTTTCCTTGTAAATAGGAATGGCAATGGGGCGGGTTGGAGCGGGTTTCTCGTGCCCCAGACCCGACCCGGACTTTTTAAACCCCGCCCCAGACCCGCCCCGTAGACCCGGTGCGGGTCTGGAATTTCGCCCCGTACCCGAAACCCGTACGGGTCAGGGTAGACCCGACCCGCCCCGCGACCCGGTGATATTATGTTCTAGTGTACACAAATTTATATATTTATATTTTTTATCACTAAATGATAAGTTATATGCATATTATAATGTGTTCACAATGACAAGAGAATATTATAAAATGAGTTGTAAGATAATAGTTCAAAATGTATGCATTTGTTATTGCATGATTATCATTGATGCAACTTAATACAATGAAAATTTTATAGTTTGTCAATTGAAAGAATATAATATTCAAGTTATAACCATGTAAATCTAAGAAGATTAACAAGTAATAGTTATAGTTATAAAGTGTTTGAATGATGTTTCGATCATGCGGGTCGGGTTGGGGCGGGTTAGCCATGCCCCAGACCCGACCCTAGACCCGGACCTCCAAAAGCGGGTCGCGGGTCTACCCGACCCGAAGACCCTATGGGGCGGGTCTAAATGGGTCAAAACAGGGGCGGGTCAAGCGGGTTTGGACCCTAGACCCGTCCCATTGCCATCCCTACTTGTAAATGACAGACTTGTACATTTTCCCAGTCGTGATGCTCACCAACCATCTGACAGTCATTAGACAAAGGTTTCCAGGGCCCACACGATAGGAGAACTAACCCAAAGCTTCAATGAATGGCATAGATTCAATGTCCCTTATGGTTCCACCAAGCCCAATTACACATACACCGACTGCCCTCTCTTTTCCGTCAACGAAATCATGCAAACACGATCAACCCATTCTTGGATTGCATCAACTATATGTGGTGGGTTAGTGAAGTTAGAATTGAGGTAACATTATTGTTTGAGTGAGGAGGAACGACTTTGAATGGTTACAGAGGTTGAAGGAATTAGAGCCAAAATTAATTAGTTCATGGAGGCCTAATGATGGATTTATCAAGAAAAGGATTATTCTCAGTAATCAATGATTAGAAAAAAGGGTAATTACGGTTTTTAATTTTAATTAGTTAATATACGTTTAGTTAATTTATAAATAAACATGTAATAGCGATATGTATTGAATTCGTGAACAGAATCGAACGCAACCGAATAATGCTGGAACCATCATGACGAATTCTACAGTGTGGAACTAATGCAACTAAGGATTAAGCTACTGGAACTTTGTGATAAAACCAAACACATGTTTGATTTAAAACGAAACAAAAGCAGAATCGTCAATTGCGAAATAAGGTGAGTAAACTCACTAACTCGGACTTGTTTATATTTTTATATAAACGAGTTTTAAATTTATACAATAATTTTATACTGCGCAATGGTTGATTGGTTGAATAGTTGATAAAATTGGTTGAAATGGTTGATATGATTACATCGTTGATTGATTATTAGTTCTGATATTTCATATTGATGTGAAACAATATTATTGATGCTGATTAACATCTGTGGATGCAGGGAAACAGGTTGGAGGGATCCAACTGGATTCCTCAACATTTTAATTACTGTTTTATTTATTGTAATATATGATTGGTAATTGATAATGTTATGGTTGAATTACATTGGCCCATAATTTGGTATTTAATTACCGTAAAATATTTTAGAATGGAGAAAGGAAATTTGAGATTTTAAAAGGAAAATTATTTCCAAAATATAGAAAGTAGATTTCAAATAGATTTAAAAATATAAACTTGTTTAATAAAAATATAAAGTAGTTAGATTTATAAATGATGTTTATAAATAAAGTGAAGTATCTATTACTGGATAATGTAAAAATATAAATTCAAGTTTGATTTATATAAGCAAAGTGGAATTCGATGTTGACACCGATATTTGAAGTGGGATTTAAACGCAGTAGTCGTAAAAGAGATTTGAGTTGAGAAAAAGATAATTCAAATGGAAATTTGAATAAGAAATCGGTTTCAAAAGGAAACGATGGATTTTATTTCAAAAGTTGGAATATAAAATAAACTTAGATCAATCCAATGGATTAATAAACGAGAAGTGTTAATTGAGTAACAGTTATATAAATAGAGTTTATAAATGAAAACAGAATATGATGCGGCTTTAAAAATATGCTCGATAACTAGAAGTAGAGAAGTAGCGATACTCAAGTTGATTTGAATAAACGAGTTTAGATTCCTATTAAGGAATGAAATTCATATTTGAAATGAATAACAGTTTGAAATCAAATGTTTACGAATGGAAGGGGTTATAAAGGAATTTGGTAATGATTTGGAAATGATAAATTCAAAAGTGAATTCAGAATTTGAGATGACCTGAAATGGTAGAAAATTCCGAAGTTCGGAATATTTATCGAATATAGAGTATTCGAATGGGAGTTGTTTTTTGGAATTCGATTATATCGAATTTAGGGAAGTAATTATTTTACTTTCCATTTGAATCAAATTTAATAATTTATTTATTTATTTATTTATTTATGTATTGAAATAAATAAATACAAGTTGCATTTTTATAAACCAAATATTTGTAAATAGCGATTTTGAACGATGTCGTTATAATAAATGTTTTGGTAAATGTAAATAGCAATTTTAACGCTGTCGTTATAATAACTGTTTTGTAAATCTAAACAGCGATCTTAACCTATTGTTATAATAAATGTATTATAATTCTAGACAGCGATTGTAACGCTGTTGTTAAAAGTAATGTTTTAAAAATCAAATATTTGGAGACAACGATTATAACGCTATCGTTATAATCAATGTTTTTCCGTAAAAAAATGTGTTGTTAGATTTAATCTGAAAGTCGCGTAAGCGATGTTTTATTGGAAGTTATGAGCTTTGACTATTTCAAAGGTTAGAATGTTGTTCAATTAAGGTATGAGAGGTAACTATACCCCAACTTGATTGGCTTCATGATTGATGGAGAATGGTTAAGGTTCGATAGTGAAAAGTGATTAACAATATGGTTAGACAATGGTTTGAGTATAATAACGATGTTTTATAACATCGCATTAATTTTAAAGGACTTTTGAAATGTTTTTTTCCGATTAAAATGTGAGATATTCTCTACGCATAGAAAAATGAAATGAATTGTTGAATAAAGAATTATGAAATGGAATATGGAAATGTTTCCGATATTAATTCAGTATATTTTCAGAATATAGAAAATAAGGATTCGCGAATATTTAGAAATGTTTTATAACTGAAGTAAGAGATATTTTCTCGAATAAAGGAAGTGTGATATTGGAAATGCTTTCCAGTAATCGAGAAAGACAATTGAAATTTGAAATAATCTGGAAAAGGGAAAATGGGGAATTAGAATCGATAATATAATAAGGAATCAATATAAAGGGCCCAGTATTGTCTGATGCTTGATCAGTAGAATTTCCAATTGGAAATAGGACCGTTGATTGTATGGATGTTTCTTTGATAGTTAAATCACCGACTATCAAAGTTTTGATTTACTTTATACCTCTGTTGTCAATATGGAGAGACCGGGATCAGATTTAATATCTGAAAATCACTCTGTATTGGCATAAGCGTTATGTATCAACTTAAGTTGAAGAGATTATGAAGACGGAGTAAAGTGCAAGGGCTGTTATGTTAATCCTAGGTAGAAATTGCCTAAGATGGATTAATAGAATGGTGCCTTCGGTTTGTCCAGACCCAGGACAACTTGTATGGACGAGTGTCTGACAAAGTATTTCCAAAGAGATTACGTACATTGATTCCTTTAAACTTACGAAGTTGGTGGAAAAGAAGGGAAACTTCTTTAGCCTAAAAATCTGAGTATTTTTGTGGGAATCAATTAGTGATTTCCGATGGATTTGACGATGTGGCATTCAAAGTGAATGATGGCCAGATGTTCTGCAAGATAATTCAAACCTCAAGCCTCACAACTGGGAATTGACAAAAATCGGGTATGCAGCATGGCTATGTGGGTCGCTCCCATTAGGATGTATAATCACCTCTCTAGAGAAATTTCATTTGCTTCTTTAATCTATCAATGTTGTCTCTTTCGGGAAAACGGTTGCTGATCCCGACCATTGGTGATATACATTTGATACACTCAAGCAAAATGAGTGGTCGGTCATGTGTGGGCCGTGTTGCAAGACGTTCTTGTTGAACCCAGTGTATTCCTCTCTAGAGATACATTATCGGAAGGTGGCTCCATACCTTATCATGTTGGAAATCCAATCTCCAATAAGCGCCCTGCGCTTTTTGATTTAATACTATATATGGAGCGTGAGCTGCAAGCGTTCCGCTAGATTCTATTTATTTGATGTAGATATTATTATAATACCACTTGATTTGATATCAAAAATATTTTTGGTTATCATAAGGTAAAAACCATCCGTGTTTATGTGTGGATCGGCCTTACGATTATCATTTCTTTCGAAAGGATTTTTGAAAGGTAAACAAATGGTTGGAGTTTACTCACACCAGTCCCATGACTAATCCAGAGTTTATTTTGTTTTGTTTTCTTAAACTCTTGGGTGCCCAAATTTGTACGGGCAGTCCAGTAGTCGGGATTTTACAGATTCATCTGGAGAAACTTGAAGCAGGAGGCTTCGACAATTATTTATGACTATCATACATTCCGCTGTGTACTTTGTTGTATCTGGAAACTGGTGTTTATAATTGTTCCGGAGATAACTGTTGTGCTCTAATGATGGTACGTACATAAAGTCATTGATTTGTATTTCAAAGTTTATGTTATCTAATATTTTATTTGTTCCACTTTGAGTTTGTGATCTTCGTTTTCTTCTACTATAATATTTCTTTCTTTCTATTTCTCATCCTCTAATTTCTTTCTAATAATGATTCGTATTTCTGTGTCATTTGGGTTGCACGTGTGGTGTTATTAGTGAACTCAAAGGGTACGGAAATTTGGGCCATTACAAGAAGGGAGCGATTGTATG
This sequence comes from Allium sativum, assembly GCA_030737875.1. NCBI lineage: Eukaryota > Viridiplantae > Streptophyta > Magnoliopsida > Asparagales > Amaryllidaceae > Allium > Allium sativum. The sequence goes on along the minus strand of CM060920.1, from coordinate 746,744,362 downwards.
TGATAAATGAGCTACAAGGTGGAACAACGATGAGTTCAAGGTAAATTTACAAAATATCTCATTAATTATTAAATATCTTATTCAATGTAAATTTTCAAGTGGAGTCGGAGAGGAACTCAACAAATAGAAGAAAGAACCCAACAGCCCATCATGGCAGGTCTAAGTCTTTTCAGGACACAGTGAGGACTTCGTAAATTTATGAGTTATTACATTTGTATATTGATCAGTTTAGTAATTAGATATATAGAATTAAAATATATAAGATTATCTAATATAGAAAAAAGCTCGTGGATATCAAGTGTCCTATATAGATTTATTTTTTCACATCCATGCGTTAAAGTAAATAGATGTTGCTGGCTACATTACGTATTTGTGGTGTATGCATATTTTAAATCCTATTTTATTAATATCGATAAGTTTAGTAGCTAGTTATGTAAAATAAAAATATTATTTTATTGTATTTCGGCTGTAATTGTTTTTGCATTATAGTGAAGTTTCAGTAGGCATGAACACAACTGCTTGAGAGATTCGATCACGATGAGCTGACACAGGAGGAGGAAAATGCTTTATTCTACTTTATCATTGATCCGACATAGCGGAATAGATGTTATGGCTACGAGATCCATGCGGTAATCTTAAAAACATTGCAATATCATTTTTAATGTCAATATGTACAAAATTGATTATTATGCAACTATTTAATGTGCCTTGAATATGAAAACAACAATTCACATCTTATTTTTTCTATGTAGATATATAGAAAATAATATTAATAGGTTACCAAATCATTTAAACTATGTGAATATTTACAACAAATTAACAAGTAGATATATTTTAGTTGATTAACATATTTACATATTATTGCGTGCATCAAGATGTTAATTATTTTAGGTATTTTAGATGATAAACACTCTAATGGCTTTTACGTTTCTATATTTCAAAATATGCATTACCTAGTAAGAAAAAATAATTATAATATAAATATGAACATCTTACATTCTATTTTCAAGCTAGAGAAGCTCTAATGGCATATGACAAAGCTCAGGAAAAAGCCGAAATAAAATAACTTGAAGTCATGGTTGAGCAGCTGCAGGAGGAGAGTTGTCTTTGAGCTATACAGATGAAGCATCTGAATAAAAAACTAGCAGAGTTTATGTAGCAGTATCGTTCCATTCGTCATCTGGTGCTTCCCAAGTCGAAGACGATGCTTGAATGATATGCTTTATTGTGTTTGTGCTTGCATGATTTACATATTGACTTGGAGTTGGTTTGGAATTAATTTTGATTTTGTATATATTGGTTTGGAGTTGGTGAGGATGCTATTTTTGATATACTTTGATGTATGCGCTTGTTTTCTTGATATATGACGTTGGATATTTGGTTTGAGATGTTTGGATGGTTTATTTTGTATATAGGGATGTTGATTTGCTATATGTTGGATTTTATAGTGTTATTGTTATATATGTTTTATATATATATATATATATATATATATATATATATATATATATATATATATATATATATATGTATATGTATATGTGCGTGTGTGTGTAAAATTGAACGAAATGGAATGAAAATGGGCATTAAGTGACTAGAAAGTTACTAGCTTGCTGTTATATATTTTAAAAAAACCATATTACCGACAGATTGCAACGGATTGCAAATGCTTATTGATCTTTTTTTGCAACGGTTTCGACGGTTACTAACAGGTCATTGATCATCCAACGGATTGCAACGGCTAAAAACCTTTAGTATCCATTGGTATAGCTGCTGTAAAGAGCATGTTGCTTCCGTTTGAATCCTTTGGAATAACCATGTTATCTTGTAGTGAAAGGTCCGGTAAAGAACATGTAACATATATAGAATTAGAAAACACAAATGAGTTTTTATTTTATTTTTCAGTTTATATGCTCTTGATTAAATTTATTTTGTACTTCGAGCAATATTCATAACTTTCAGCATATAGATTATGTATATGAAATTACTTTTATAAATTGAAAGTGAGTAAATGATATTAAATTGTTAGTCAAAAAGATCAAGTAAAAAATGATTTGTGTTGATAGATACTTTTATTTCTCCGTAATATGATGTATGCGGATAGAATATACCATGAACAAAATACATTTTTATTGAGAACACAATCAGTATTACTTCTGGACATGAAGTTTTGCAGACCCATTCACAGGGATGTTATCTCATGCATAAAAAGCAAGGATGAAAATACAGAGCATGCCATTTCTGGCGTACTTATTACAACATACTTGATTATTTTATCAAACCACACATACACTACAAAAAAAGGGTGTTTTTCCAACCTAGAATTCCCTACGCCATCCTTACGCCGCGTAGGCACGGCGTAGGGAAAACGTAAAAATATGTGAATGGTGTAGGGACTAGGTAGGAAATTTCTTACACGTTTTAAACCGTTTGTAATTTATTTAACCGGGCTCTGAAATTACGGTTAACCAAACACGCTACATCGTTCCATCGTTACATCCTTCCGTCTGCTTCCTTTTATTTCATTCCATCGGATCACCTAAAAAAAACCTAAATTCCATCGTTACTGCCGTCGCGTCGCCCTTCCAATCAACCGCGCCACCCTCGCCATCGATCGCATCGATGCGCCGCCCTCGCCATCGACCGCGCTGCTGCGCCTCCCCTGCCTCCTGTACTTGCACGCCATCAGGTTGTTTACTTTTTCATTCCCGTCTCTAATTTGTGTCCATATTCATTTTATCTTGGTTAAATGGTAAACGAGGCCAATCTTAGTGATTTGGCTGTAATTGTTATGAAATTGGAATTTTAGCTACAACTTTACTGCGTATCGTGCATTAGCTGAGCAAAATTTTGTAGAAAAGCAACCTACATTCAAAGTATTTAATTGTTTCGGTATTTCTATGTGTTGCACAATAAAATGAACACATTGACTAGTGCACAATGCCAGTCATGATATTACACTAAGATTCCAAACCAAACACCTCTTTATGTAAAAAGTGCATATAGTGCAAATGGAAGTTATGGAAAAAATTTACGTTTATTACAATGAACGAAAAGATTGCCCAAAACAGGCATAAAAAATACAATTAAAGAATTTGCTAGTTTGATAGGTAGAACTTTAATACTAGATGATGGGAAAAACCAAAATTGGTTCTAGTGAAAGTTAAGCATGCACAGTAAGTGCAGATCACTCTGTATTTAAACAGAAGAAGTAATACTAAAATTTTCAAGAGCAAAAATGATATCGTACCAATGTCCCAAACTTTGTTCCCCACTTAATGCTTCTGCTAAAAAGAAAGTTCTACCAATTTTGATAAACGTCTGAACTTCTACTATCGTTGATTGATTGCTTCTTGACTGTTTGAGTTCTTCACTAATGCTTTTGTTTCTCTTTCACCCGTGATTTCATTTACCATAGATTTCTTTACTTAATGCAGTTTTGAATTGTATGGGAGGCTATTTATGTAGCTTGCTTCATCTTTCAGTTTCCATTGCAATTTTTTTTGAGTGCACAAAGTTTGATAAGTGTAGAACAACATTATTTTTTCTACAGGTATTTATTTGTGAGGCTAGAGTCCAGGCACTAGGACCAAAATTCATGTCAGTCTACATTAGTATGTTTGGGGTAAGTATTTCAACTTCCTTAAAAAGGTGCACATGCATCATCCACCCTCCTTCCCTGCAGCAACCCCCCTTCCCCCCCCCCCCCCCCTCCTCCCCACTGGCTTTCCTTTTTCCCTCCCTTATTTCCTTTTCCTTGTCTTCTCTTTCTTTTTCTTACCACTTATTGTTCATATTTTTGCAGATTGAATGTCGCATAAACTACGATGAAGTCGAGGGCTTGTTTGTTGAATGGCTTGATGTGACTTCCACTTTGGTTTTAGACTTGTATAGGGCCAACAAAAAATTCCAGAGAAGAGTTTACAACTGAAGAAATAATATGAATAAATTGAGGTATTTGAATACAGGACTTGTCTTTTGAATGGCTTGATGCGACTTCCACTTTGGTTTTAGACTTGCATACGATCACTTGCTGATGCTGCTTTGTTAATTCATCCATTCGATGATACAAATGAAGAAATAAAACTAGCAGTTTTCCCCCTGATATTAAAGAATTTATCAACAGCATCTATTGTTCTTCATGCGATTGGTGGAGAAAATGTTCCATTAGAAATAGGTTTTAGACTATACATGTGTTCGTACTTTAAGTAATTTTTTAAGCTTTGAAGTATAAAAATAAAGACTAGGTTCTGTTACATTTTATTTCTGCAATGTGATTGTGGAGCTATTTCACATACAATTAGTATTCGTCAGCCTTTGACTCAAGATGTCTCACATATGTTTTTGAATTGATGGGCTCTTTTATGTTATGTTCCAAGCACATTTATTTCTGTTTCACCTTTTATGTTTTAGAATTAATCTTGCTTGTATTTTGCTAAGCTAATTGGATTAAAAAAATTATGTGTAGATATACAAAGATAATACATACACCGCTAGGTTTGGAGTTTCAGATGACACACAGAAACTTGTGAAGGAAGTAGAAGAGCTAAGGAGTGAGTTTGATGTTTTATTTGTGTACACGATGTTTGAGTTAGATGAAATAACCTTGTTTAAGTTATATAACAACTTTATTTTATTGTTTGTTGGACATGATTTGTTTTAAATACATTTGTACTAAGTGTATCGTAATTTAACCATGATATTCATTTTACATGAATGTTTTTATTAATATCTTGTTACTATTTTTCATATATTCGGTTTTATTATGATATGTAGTAGATGAAGATAAATATAAAAGAATCATATTGAAGTTTGGTGTACGACGGCGTAGGGAATGTATATGGAATGAGTAAAGATGCATATGGAACTTGGCATAGGGAATGCGTAGGAATGTTGGCGTAGGGACGGGGTAGGGAATTTGGCGTAGGGACGGGGTAGGGAATTTGGCCTAGGGAGCTTGGTGTAGGGATGGCGTAGAGTATTTTGCGTAGGGATGGCGTAAGGAAATATTTGCGACGAGCTGTTTTCCGACTTCCTTTCTGGCGTAGGGATAGCGTAGGGAAATTTGATTCCCTATGCCATCCCTATGCCAAATTAGCGTAGGGAATTTAGGATTTTTTTGTGGTGATACATACAGCACCGCATCACTTCCAGAAGCAGTGATGTTTCAGTTACCGGAACGGCAGATTCTTGCAATATTGCGAGCAATATCCGTAGCCCGACGATTCATATTTACATAAACCTCGAGTGTATCTGTGACACCGTAGACAGGCTCATATTCATAAGACCATTCAAATCTACATCTCCAAGGACCAGAACCATCTACCTTCACTATTCGCATTGCAGCCCAAAAATCCACCGCCTTTATAGTCCACCGCCTTTATAGTACTGTCAGTCCATACGTAACTATAACTCATAGCCTTTATAGTACTATCATCCGTAATATAACGAACACAACTGACAACTCCGTTCTGACCTTCTTTTATCTTACAAATGAATAGTATAGGCAAAATTCTCTTAAGGTTGTCGAAGTCTCTCAATAGAGCGCATGCTTGCTCTGGTTTGGCTTTTCGGGGCACCATCTCTTTGAATTGAAATTTTGGTTCTCGGCTTGCAGTACTGACAGGGTAAGCCATCTTACAATTGGCATGAGTCGCAGCCATATTAATATAGGCAGACTTTATCCGTTCATCCACAAAAGAAAGGAAATTTTTTGCGTTGAATGAATACCCTGTATGCACATGTATTTATAACCAGGGGTTTCACTGTGCATATCTTATTTTACCTTCCTCTAGGGCCCATCTTGTTCCAAGTAAACTTTTAGGGCAACCGTAGAGCTGCTAGAATAATTTACATCGAGGTCCACCCACTTGCAAATGTTTCCAAATTCCTTCTTTTGCATATTTTTTATTCTTTTTGTTATTCTGTTGTTCTTTCATTCTTTTTATCAACCTCTTATATACAATGAAAAAGAAATCACAATAAACGCGTACAAAATGGACCTATATACTCCAAGGTTGTGTTGGGTTGATTTGTATTTTTCGTAACTTAAATTACTTTTAGAAAAAAATAGAAATATAAAACTGAACAACTACAATCATGGGCTTCCAATACGTTTCTGATAAAAGTAACTCATCCTAGCAAAATTAGTCTGCAAAACTGAAGCATATGGTAACTCGTAGGTGCATAGCATTAGAAGAAGGAACTAAATTTAAAGGAAAATGTTAGACAGATGCGATTATCTTCATTACGCCCGGCTAATTTACATCGATTTTTGAACATCGGTTATACAATTATCGTTTACAGAACATGGATGAATCACCAGAAATACCCAAATTACCCACATCCATGTAATCGATGTCTGTGTTGGAAATTTTAGAGGTGGAAGAGGAAGAAACTATAAGAAAAAGAAGTAATTTCCTTTTTCAGGAGAAGAAAACTTTTTTATTACTTTGCTTGATTGCTTGATTGCCTGATTGCCTAATACAAAATGAGGGAAATCAACCTAATTTATAGGTCTTAAAAGAACATTCTAGATATAGCATATTCTAAAAATATGACTATATGGATAACTACAAATAAATAGCTTTACCTTTATTCCACTAATTAATACAAAGAAAACGCTATAATTTATAAAATGAAAAACTAACAAATCAAGTTTTTTTAACACCCATTTTTAAACTTGATTTGTGACTCCAAGCAAATTCCTCAATCTGATAAAGTCTTCATACTTGAGCGGCTTGGTGAAAATATCAACAGTTTGATCATTGGACTTCACGTACTCTAGTTGCACTTCCTTTCTAGTGACGCACTCTCTAATGTGTTGATAGCGTGTATCAATATGCTTACTTCGATCATGAAAGACTGGATTTTTGGTCAAAAATCGACACTAACACCTAAAGAGGTGTAGGAACACCTTTAAACTGTAGAAAACAAGATTAAAAGCTCAAAATCAACCTAATCAGTAGAGAACATATTTATAGTGGTTCTGCCTCTATATTAGCTTACGTCCACTTTGAATGAGCATTTAATTTATTTCTCCATTACAAGGTACATATATGATCTCGATTTATACTTTTCTTAATGAATTACAATGATTCACTCACAATTCTCTAACAATTCTCCGTTAGCCTTTCAATCCACCACAGAAATGCATTCGAATCTCACTAGTAGCGATGATTACCAGATTTGATCTTCGATAATCGAGCTTGATGATGAACTTCATTGACTTCTGGAGAGGAGCGATGTTGGAGAAGCTTGAATAATGATTAAAGAAACTTTAATAGTGTTGTAGAATCTTGAGATCAAAAATGGCAGCCCTTTGGGAGGAGAAAATCTAACTCCATTGTGAATGAGGAGGTTGAGTATTTACAGTTGAAGGTTGAAGTGCTTGGGAGCTCGAAATGGAGTGTATCCGATCTTTCTGTATCGGTCGGTGATCCATCGCCTATGGATCATGAGAGATCCATCGGTTTTCGACGCTCCATAGGCACTATCGATCCATTGAAACCCATGCTTCATGACAAGATTAATACATATCTGCTTACATGATCGGGGATGACCCATGCATGGATCGATAAACGATCCATGCAAATATGCGTGCATGCAACCAATCCCTCACATCATGCATGCCACAATCTACCTCTTTTTTACGATCTAATATGTTGCCACGATCCGATCGATAATGTTGCATATGACCCATATGTGTACACCGATCCATCAATTACATCTCGTCACTAATCCAAGGATGAATCACACATTTTCAGGAAGCGTTTACCCGCGATCCATGCATCTTACAAGAACAATGTATACCACCGTCCCAATGCCTTACGACCCAATCAAAGAATCCTACTGATCTATGCTTTCTTACCGATCCACCTAGCAATTGTATTAGATTGATCCGTACAGTTACGCCCAATTCGACCCATCACCTACAACATCCCGATCCATTATCTATTTTGTGACCAATCCATCTCTATACAATCGCACATCTCTTTATATGTAACAACCCGCAAATTCTGGGCCAGTTTGAAATTTTTATTTTGGCAATTTTAGCGAATTTCGATTATTTAAAATAGATTATTTTAAATAAAATCGACGAGAAATTTATTTTGAATATAATTCGAACGTATATATTATACGCGTCGTCGTTAGAATATAAATATTTATATATAATTATAAATAGAATTGAAAATGGCGCGGTAGTTCGATAATTCGATTTCAAACTTCAATTGAATGTACCGGGTGCAAAACAATCCGGATTTTAGTGAAACCAAAAATAATGGGATCTATTTGATGATATCTTTCTAACGAATCCGACCAATCGAAATTTGATAGCCGGAATCGAAAGATATGTCCAGTTGAAAATTCTGAATAGTCGCTATGGAATTCAGGCCCTTAAAAATGGACATTTTGCAAATGACCTCGGATTTCGACGAAACCACTTTTGTTGGGTCCGTGATGTCAAGTTATTGCTAGATTCCAAATTTCATAATTTTTCGAATCAATATGTGAGCGTGGCAAAGGAAAACGCGTTTGACCAGTTTCAGTTGATTTTAATCGACTGGAAATTGGCCATTTTTCTAACGGCCTCAGAATTCGACGAAACTAGTTTTGTTAGGACCGTATCGTCAATACGAAGCTAGAAAATATTTTTCGGGAAATTTTCGAGTTAGTATGTGACCCCGGTAATTTGAAATGTACGTTTAAAATTAAATAAACTGATTTAAATGTAAATGCAACGGAAACTGATCGAAACGGTCGATTCAGCTTGCGATACATATCCCATTGTGTTCGGGATGGGGGTAAAACGCTATGGACGGCAGGCGGTGGGCCTCGTTTAGTGGTCGTATGTAAAAGTCAACTTTTTGAATAATTAAATAATAAATAATAATAAAAATATTTTATTCCCTCCCTCCCTCTTATCTTCTGCTTGCCCCCCCCCCCCCCCCGTTCATTCGATTAGAACCAGAGGAAAAAAAAAAAAAAAAAGGAAACCTAAATCGCCGCCGCCTTGTCTTCGAACCCGCCGACGAAGTCGCCGAAGCCCCCACCGCACGACCTCCTCCTCCCGGTGAAGACGACGCAACCCTCGAACCCCGAAGCATCGCCTCTCCCTGCATCGACGAAGACCCCGTTCGAACCCCGACCGCCGCCACCTCGAAGTTGCCGCCGACGAACTGCAGAAACCCCCCCCTATCGGTAAGTAATTCTCTTTATATTTTTATTTTATTTTTATTTTAGAAAAATAAGTATAGAGCTGAATTGTTTTTTTTTTTTTAGTATAAAAACCGAATTGATTAATAAAAGTATAAAAAACTGATTTTTTTTATGTTTTTAAATTCTGATTTTAAAACATTTAAAAACTGATTTTGAAAATGATTTTTAAACTGATAAAAAAAAAGGAAATAAAAACTGATTTGTTTAAAATTTAAAAACTGATTTTTTTTAAGCAGTTAAAACTGATTTTTATATTAAATTAAAACTGAAATTTGAATTAGTTTAAAACTGATTTTCTTTCTAGGATAAAAATCATTTTTATTAATAGAGTAAAAACTGATTTTGAAATAGAGTAAAAAAATAATAATAATAAGAAAAAAAACTGATTTTTAGAATAGAGGAAAAACTGATTTTAAAAGCAAAGAAAATCAGATTTTTTTTTTTATGTTGAAAGTCGAAATAAAAATAGGATTTTTATATGTTGAAAGTCGAAATAGAAAATTTGATTTTTAAATATTGAACTTCGATAGAAAAATCAGATTTTTATATATTGAATAGCTAACTAAAAATATGATTTTTATATATTGAATAGCTAACTAAAAATATGATTTTTATATATTGAATAGCTAACTAAAAATATGATTTTTATATATTGAATAGCTAACTAAAAATATGATTTTTATATATTGAATAGCTAACTAAAAATATGATTTTTATATATTGAATAGCTAACTAAAAATATGATTTTTATATATTGAATAGCGAAGTAAAAATGTGATTTTTACGTATGTAGTGAAAGCAGCAACGAAGGTGACAAAAAGGCGAAACGACGAAGACTTCTGCAAATGAAGAGCCGTGGAGCTAGGATAGCTATATGTGAGAATTTCTCACCTTTCTATTTCTTTTCTAGTTATATATTTATACTAGGATGCAGACGGTGCTTAGTAGCACCCGACACAATCGTCCACAGACCATGGACTTGTTTGTTTGACTGTTTGGTGATTGATTGCGATATTGGTTTGAATGTGGTTTGTGGTGTGAAAAATCGAATCGATAAATTGGCTAGGATTAGACGTGCGCCGTTATAAGGCGTAGGAGTAAGGCTAGGTTAGACCCTTACTCCAAATTTTGTGGTTTGCAAAATGAAATTGATTTGATTGATGAGTGAATGGCGTGGGCCTTCACTAGACCGGGGATAAGGCTAGGCCTTGTCCCGTTTCTAGTATCGTGCCGTTATGCCGCCGAAATTTTCTAAAATATGTTAGAAAATAAAAATATCATTTTATTGTGTAAATGAATTGAATAGAAATTCATAGGTTAAAATAAAATGTTTTATCGTTAAAAATATAATTTTTAACGTGAATGTGAATAAATGAATAGTTATAAACAAATCGGCCGATTTGTTTGTATATACACTGATTTGACTGATATTGATTGGGTCGATAAATTTCACACATCGCCCAACTGCACAAATAACATCTGTGTTTGATTGTTTGAAACCCCACACGGGTGTTGGGATGAAATTTGAAGTTCACTCATCCTGATTGATTAAATATGTCGATCGATTGATTGACAGGCTGTTATAAGCGTTAGATATCTATATTTGATGCTTATACAGTGTAGTGCACTTTGGTTGATGGTTGATTATTTTTCAATGCTATTATACATGTGTTGTATGAAAATCCATATAATTAACTTTATATGGTAATTGATTGGGCCTCATTCCAGTTTTAAAATAGAAATATTTGAAATAGAAATATTCGAAATGGAATATTTGAAAATATCAATATATGAAGCCGTGTTGATTAGATTGACGCCATTTTGACGTGAACGATATTTATATCGATTTTATTCATTTTAAAATGAATATTAAAAAGTAATTTTGAAATCGACGATTTCGAAATGAATTGAATTGAAAACGATTTCGAAATGAATTGAATTGAAAACGATTTCGAAATGAATTGAATTGAAAACGATTTCGAAATGAATTGAATTGAAAACGATTTCGAAATGAATTGAATTGAAAACGATTTCGAAATGAATTGAATTGAAAACGATTTCGAAATGAATTGAATTGAAAACGATTTCGAAATAAATTGAATTGAAAACGATTTCGAAATGAATTGAATTGAAAACGATTTCGAAATGAATTGAATTGAAAACGATTTCGAAATGAATTGAATTGAAAACGATTTCGAAATAAATTGAATTGAAAACGATTTCGAAATGAATTGAATTGAAAACGATTTCGAAATGAATTGAATTGAAAACGATTTCGAAATGAATTGAATTGAAAACGATTTCGAAATGAATTGAATTGAAAACGATTTCGAAATGAATTGAATTGAAAACGATTTCGAAATGAATTGAATTGAAAACGATTTCGAAATGAATTGAATTGAAAACGATTTCGAAATAAATTGAATTGAAAACGATTTCGAAATGAATTGAATTGAAAACGATTTCGAAATAAATTGAATTGAAAACGATTTCGAAATGAATTGAATTGAAAACGATTTCGAAATGAATTGAATTGAAAACGAATTCAAATGGAATTGAAAGCGAATTGAAATGAATTCAAATTGAATTGAAATTCGAATTGAATAGAAATGAATTTTAAAACGAATTTATAAAGAAGAATTCAATTTTGCTTTGAATTGAAATAGAAGTTGAAATAGAATTTGAAACGAATTTAAAACTATTTATATAATTCGTTTTAAATAGAAATCGACGAAGTATATATTATATATATTATATATATAATATAATGGCCTGAATAGAACGCGCCGCGCCGCGGCAGTTCGTGAATTTCGACCATTTATTTCAAACGGACATTGCGGGAGATCCGACCGTCGGATTCTCCTAAAACCGGAACCGTTGGGTTCGTATCGAAAAGAGCTTTCTAATGAATGTTAGAAATTTGAAATCTAACGGTTGGATTTGGAGATACGTCCAAATCAAATTCGAAAAAGGTCGCTGTAAGTGCAGTTCGATGGCCGTTAATGGAAATCGACTGTACGGGCCTTGATAAAATTATTAAAAATAGTAATAATTTGTGTAAAATCATAAGAAATGATTTGTGAAAGTTTGGGATGAAAAACTCCATATTTGAAAAGATAAAAATAGATTTTTATCGAAATGAACTAGTTTTGAACTAGAATTATAATTCTATTTATTTTTAAATAAATAAATTGAATTTGAAATGGTTTTGAAAATAACCAAAATTTCCAATGATTGCATTGGAGTGGATTTGAATCGAAATTGTCTTCGGAATATTTCGATGTTGGAATTCGTGATATTACAGGTGTTGTTATGGAAATTTGAAAGATATATATTTGTATCGTTATTTCCAATACGACATTTGTTAGTCGTAGAATTCGATATTGAATATAAGCCGATATATTTTCTATTCAGAGCCTTGTATTGAATATCGAATGTGATTTGGGTTTGTCGTGAATGGTGTCTTCACTAACACTGTTCTTGAACCCAGTTGAGAAAAGATTAAATCTTTTTATTTAGATTTAATGAAGTGTACCAATTAAAAATGATATTTAATTGGAATTGAATTAGTATTGATTTTTGGGTTTATCGTGGACAGTGTTTTTAAATAACACTCGTTCTTTAACCCGATGATTAATGAATGTGATTTTGGGTTTATCGTGAACCGTGTTTTTAAATGACACTGATTCTTTAACCCAGTCAAAGATTAAAACTAAGTGGAGTTTTAATGAATCTTTAATTAGATTGAAATGATCGAAAATGGAGTATCACCAGTTTTGCTCCAGGCGATAGTTAAATCTTTAATTAGATTTGAACGTGAAATTTAGAAACTAACTGTCGGTTAGCCAAGCAGAATGGTTTTCTGGATATTGATCTGATGTTGGTTTCGGCCTTCGGGGTTAATATTTGGGGAATTATTCTCTTGATTAATTTACGGTTAGTGACTAATGAATTGGAATGAGGCGTATGTTGTGTTGTGTAACACTTATTTAAAATATACGCGAGTTATTCGGAAAAACCGGGTTTATCCCATTCTGAATAACTGATACGACGATAAGTCGAAGATGAAGACGGTGGTCGAAGACCGGAAGTCTTCACGTCGTTTGGGTAATTACTGATGATCTTGATTGGGCTGTACACCCAAGAAGATGGAAACAGTTGGTGATCGTCCAGACGTACTTGGAGATCGATGGATATGCGAGGTACTAGGTGCCTCCGGTTTCGTTCAGACCCAGAACGGACTTGTAAATGGACTGTGTGTCTGACATTGGATTTTAGTCCGTGTGATTGATCTCTATTAAATATATATCTGTTTGGCGGCGGAGAGTTTATTCTCTTGCTTAACGCCCTTCTCTGAGACGTACGAGCTCAGGGGTTATATATTGATGGATATCAATCGCATGGAGTGAATTGCCTGTGTGGCATGCCTAAGTGGCAATTGATCAAGGCTTCTGTTGAAAAGCAAAGTCTTGTGGTTGATGATCGAAGCACGGCCTTGTGTGGCGTAGCTTTGTGTAACGTTGATTCGCGAGTATCACACCCGGTATGAATCAAAAACGGGAGACGGACCTCAGGGAGGACTTGCGTTTCTTTCTAGTTAGAAGTGGCGTCAGTGGTTTTACACGCCCTGACGAGTTTGACTTATGTGGTTGTTGCTGTTGCGAGGCGCCTCGGTTATATCGGTTTCGGCCGATGCTTCTGGTCGGCTGACGGACCAGACTTACACCCCATAGGGTGGGGAAACGTAGTGTTCAGGCATAATAATCCACATCGGTGGACCGGCCCTGTCGCTCCAAGGCTTGCCTGCGCGCTTGCCTGTGGCTCGGGCTAGAGAGTCACGAATCGGTGGAGGACGATCCCTAGCCTCGGTTCATACCATAAATGATAACCCAACTTCCAATACGTGCCATTTGCGGTTTTATTTGTAAACCTATATATGGCGACATAGTGGTATGGGGCATTCATGCCGCCTATGATTGATACTTATGATTTGAAGTTGTTTTATACTCTATGCACTTATAATAGTATCAAATGATTTGTTTTAAACGTATCAAGCATTCTTTAGCTGTTATAAGGGAAAACCCTATCCCCCGGCTTGTGATTGCATTGTGTGATAGGACCTGGGTCTTATAACAGCTTCATTTTTCTTTATTTAGCATTGCGCTGTTGTTTATGCACTGGTATTCTTGGGAGGAAACCCGTTCCGTGTTATACGGCGTGGTCCCTTGATTTACCTAATGATTTAAAATAAAGATTAATAACTGTTTTAGTTCTCACACCAGTCACATGACTGACCTGGAGTTTATTGTTTTAACCTAAACTCTGGGTGCCCTTATTTTGACACGGGCAGCTAGTAGTTTTGGTTTTGCAGATTTATATTCACAGGATCCTGGTTTACAGCTGGAACGATATCCGGAAAGCTTTGTATCCGTATATCTCTTCCTAGTTGTGTATTGTATTATTTTCCGCTGCTATGTATTTAATGTAATTTAAATCTCTGATATTTCTGTGTAATATTCTTTTATACTCTGTATATTCTTGTAATCTGATGCATTGTTGTAATATACAGTGAAATGTTCTTCTGTATGCGTTCTATTTTGTCGTGTTCTCAAACGATAGGGCGTTTCGAACGGTCTGGGTCGGTTTAGCGACTGGTTCGGACCGAGCGAAATTCTTTGCCGTCACAGTTGGTATCAGAGCTTTGGTTTACAAAGCAGAGAACAAGGCACATTAGAACCATACGAAAGAATTCATCAGATATTGGATTAGTAATATCCAATTAGAATGACTCGTTAGAGATAGGATCAGTAGTATCCTAGAACGGGTGTGAAGAGTATATTTTTCAAATGAAAACATTTTTGTTTTGAAAATATAAATCAACTATTCGTATTTGATTATTTGTTTATATTGATTTTGGACAATTCAGTATATAAAGAATTTGCATATACGCCTTGCAAACGTATATTCAAAGTTTTAATATACTGGATAGATATGGAATCACATTCTAGTCGCCCGGAGATGGTACTGATGATTGTCATGACATCATCAGTATTTATGTTCGTGTTTCGAAGGTGTGATTTTCTATATATTTCCATTAGACTGGTGTGAGAACCAAATCTTATATAGCTAGAATATATTGTTGTGATTTGGCATCAAAAACATGATTTTGTATATGTATCAAAGTTATCAATTTGAAAACTCTAATCCACTAATTGATTGATGTTTGTGTTGTTTGTTTATTTGTTTGGTAATTTTTAACCATTTAGCCTAATTGAACCAAATATTGAACTCTATTGAAAATTGGTCGCATTTGTTTGCATATACATATATATCATTGAACAGGTCATAGCAAGGAGGCTAGAGCCAGAGAATAAAATTTGTTTGCCCGACAAATAGGTACATGTTTACTACATAATTTCCTGTTTTGTTTGGGTGATGATGATTTTGTGAGCCTATTGGCTAGCCGCTTGGCTTTTTCTTTTTCTTTTTGAGATCTGAAGGACCGGGGAAGCTATTTGAAATTCCCCGATGCTCCCGGTGCAGGGGAGGTTATGGCGAAATTTTTCAAAAATTTAGGGTGTTAGCCAAATTTTTGAGATTTTAGAAAATTCTCAGAAACTGAAAAGTTGGAGAATGAAAGCCAGATCGAATGTAGTGTTGATTTATCAAACCACTTTCGACTTTGTTCCTTTTCGGGGACGAAAAGTTTTAAGTGGGGGAGATTGTAACAACCCGCAAATTCTGGGCCAGTTTGAAATTTTTATTTTGGCAATTTTAGCGAATTTCGATTATTTAAAATAGATTATTTTAAATAAAATCGACGAGAAATTTATTTTGAATATAATTCGAACGTATATATTATACGCGTCGTCGTTAGAATATAAATATTTATATATAATTATAAATAGAATTGAAAATGGCACGGTAGTTCGATAATTCGATTTCAAACTTCAATTGAATGTACCGGGTGCAAAACAATCCGGATTTTAGTGAAACCAAAAATAATGGGATCTATTTGATGATATCTTTCTAACGAATCCGACCAATCGAAATTTGATAGCCGGAATCGAAAGATATGTCCAGTTGAAAATTCTGAATAGTCGCTATGGAATTCAGGCCCTTAAAAATGGACATTTTGCAAATGACCTCGGATTTCGACGAAACCACTTTTGTTGGGTCCGTGATGTCAAGTTATTGCTAGATTCCAAATTTCATAATTTTTCGAATCAATATGTGAGCGTGGCAAAGGAAAACGCGTTTGACCAGTTTCAGTTGATTTTAATCGACTGGAAATTGGCCATTTTTCTAACGGCCTCAGAATTCGATGAAACTAGTTTTGTTAGGACCGTATCGTCAATACGAAGCTAGAAAATATTTTTCGGGAAATTTTCGAGTTAGTATGTGACCCCGGTAATTTGAAATGTACGTTTAAAATTAAATAAACTGATTTAAATGTAAATGCAACGGAAACTGATCGAAACGGTCGATTCAGCTTGCGATACATATCCCATTGTGTTCGGGATGGGGGTAAAACGCTATGGACGGCAGGCGGTGGGCCTCGTTTAGTGGTCGTATGTAAAAGTCAACTTTTTGAATAATTAAATAATAAATAATAATAAAAAAAATATTTTATTCCCTCCCTCCCTCTTATCTTCTGCTTGCCCCCCCCCCCCCCCCCCCCCCGTTCATTCGATTAGAACCAGAGGAAAAAAAAAAAAGGAAACCTAAATCGCCGCCGCCTTGTCTTCGAACCCGCCGACGAAGTCGCCGAAGCCCCCACCGCACGACCTCCTCCTCCCGGTGAAGACGACGCAACCCTCGAACCCCGAAGCATCGCCTCTCCCTGCATCGACGAAGACCCCGTTCGAACCCCGACCGCCGCCACCTCGAAGTTGCCGCCGACGAACTGCAGAAACCCCCCCCCCCCCTATCGGTAAGTAATTCTCTTTATATTTTTATTTTATTTTTATTTTAGAAAAATAAGTATAGAGCTGAATTGTTTTTTTTTTTTAGTATAAAAACCGAATTGATTAATAAAAGTATAAAAAACTGATTTTTTTTATGTTTTTAAATTCTGATTTTAAAACATTTAAAAACTGATTTTGAAAATGATTTTTAAACTGATAAAAAAAAAAGGAAATAAAAACTGATTTGTTTAAAATTTAAAAACTGATTTTTTTTAAGCAGTTAAAACTGATTTTTATATTAAATTAAAACTGAAATTTGAATTAGTTTAAAACTGATTTTCTTTCTAGGATAAAAATCATTTTTATTAATAGAGTAAAAACTGATTTTGAAATAGAGTAAAAAAATAATAATAATAAGAAAAAAACTGATTTTTAGAATAGAGGAAAAACTGATTTTAAAAGCAAAGAAAATCAGATTTTTTTTTTATGTTGAAAGTCGAAATAAAAATAGGATTTTTATATGTTGAAAGTCGAAATAGAAAATTTGATTTTTAAATATTGAACTTCGATAGAAAAATCAGATTTTTATATATTGAATAGCTAACTAAAAATATGATTTTTATATATTGAATAGCTAACTAAAAATATGATTTTTATATATTGAATAGCTAACTAAAAATATGATTTTTATATATTGAATAGCTAACTAAAAATATGATTTTTATATATTGAATAGCTAACTAAAAATATGATTTTTATATATTGAATAGCGAAGTAAAAATGTGATTTTTACGTATGTAGTGAAAGCAGCAACGAAGGTGACAAAAAGGCGAAACGACGAAGACTTCTGCAAATGAAGAGCCGTGGAGCTAGGATAGCTATATGTGAGAATTTCTCACCTTTCTATTTCTTTTCTAGTTATATATTTATACTAGGATGCAGACGGTGCTTAGTAGCACCCGACACAATCGTCCACAGACCATGGACTTGTTTGTTTGACTGTTTGGTGATTGATTGCGATATTGGTTTGAATGTGGTTTGTGGTGTGAAAAATCGAATCGATAAATTGGCTAGGATTAGACGTGCGCCGTTATAAGGCGTAGGAGTAAGGCTAGGTTAGACCCTTACTCCAAATTTTGTGGTTTGCAAAATGAAATTGATTTGATTGATGAGTGAATGGCGTGGGCCTTCACTAGACCGGGGATAAGGCTAGGCCTTGTCCCGTTTCTAGTATCGTGCCGTTATGCCGCCGAAATTTTCTAAAATATGTTAGAAAATAAAAATATCATTTTATTGTGTAAATGAATTGAATAGAAATTCATAGGTTAAAATAAAATGTTTTATCGTTAAAAATATAATTTTTAACGTGAATGTGAATAAATGAATAGTTATAAACAAATCGGCCGATTTGTTTGTATATACACTGATTTGACTGATATTGATTGGGTCGATAAATTTCACACATCGCCCAACTGCACAAATAACATCTGTGTTTGATTGTTTGAAACCCCACACGGGTGTTGGGATGAAATTTGAAGTTCACTCATCCTGATTGATTAAATATGTCGATCGATTGATTGACAGGCTGTTATAAGCGTTAGATATCTATATTTGATGCTTATACAGTGTAGTGCACTTTGGTTGATGGTTGATTATTTTTCAATGCTATTATACATGTGTTGTATGAAAATCCATATAATTAACTTTATATGGTAATTGATTGGGCCTCATTCCAGTTTTAAAATAGAAATATTTGAAATAGAAATATTCGAAATGGAATATTTGAAAATATCAATATATGAAGCCGTGTTGATTAGATTGACGCCATTTTGACGTGAACGATATTTATATCGATTTTATTCATTTTAAAATGAATATTAAAAAGTAATTTTGAAATCGACGATTTCGAAATGAATTGAATTGAAAACGATTTCGAAATGAATTGAATTGAAAACGATTTCGAAATGAATTGAATTGAAAACGATTTCGAAATGAATTGAATTGAAAACGATTTCGAAATGAATTGAATTGAAAACGATTTCGAAATGAATTGAATTGAAAACGATTTCGAAATGAATTGAATTGAAAACGATTTCGAAATGAATTGAATTGAAAACGATTTCGAAATGAATTGAATTGAAAACGATTTCGAAATGAATTGAATTGAAAACGATTTCGAAATGAATTGAATTGAAAACGATTTCGAAATGAATTGAATTGAAAACGATTTCGAAATGAATTGAATTGAAAACGATTTCGAAATGAATTGAATTGAAAACGATTTCGAAATAAATTGAATTGAAAACGATTTCGAAATGAATTGAATTGAAAACGATTTCGAAATAAATTGAATTGAAAACGATTTCGAAATGAATTGAATTGAAAACGATTTCGAAATGAATTGAATTGAAAACGAATTCAAATGGAATTGAAAGCGAATTGAAATGAATTCAAATTGAATTGAAATTCGAATTGAATAGAAATGAATTTTAAAACGAATTTATAAAGAAGAATTCAATTTTGCTTTGAATTGAAATAGAAGTTGAAATAGAATTTGAAACGAATTTAAAACTATTTATATAATTCGTTTTAAATAGAAATCGACGAAGTATATATTATATATATTATATATATAATATAATGGCCTGAATAGAACGCGCCGCGCCGCGGCAGTTCGTGAATTTCGACCATTTATTTCAAACGGACATTGCGGGAGATCCGACCGTCGGATTCTCCTAAAACCGGAACCGTTGGGTTCGTATCGAAAAGAGCTTTCTAA
This sequence comes from Allium sativum, assembly GCA_030737875.1. Classification (NCBI taxonomy): domain Eukaryota; kingdom Viridiplantae; phylum Streptophyta; class Magnoliopsida; order Asparagales; family Amaryllidaceae; genus Allium; species Allium sativum. Next base: position 746,724,457 of record CM060920.1, on the reverse strand, counting down.
TGAATGTTAGAAATTTGAAATCTAACGGTTGGATTTGGAGATACGTCCAAATCAAATTCGAAAAAGGTCGCTGTAAGTGCAGTTCGATGGCCGTTAATGGAAATCGACTGTACGGGCCTTGATAAAATTATTAAAAATAGTAATAATTTGTGTAAAATCATAAGAAATGATTTGTGAAAGTTTGGGATGAAAAACTCCATATTTGAAAAGATAAAAATAGATTTTTATCGAAATGAACTAGTTTTGAACTAGAATTATAATTCTATTTATTTTTAAATAAATAAATTGAATTTGAAATGGTTTTGAAAATAACCAAAATTTCCAATGATTGCATTGGAGTGGATTTGAATCGAAATTGTCTTCGGAATATTTCGATGTTGGAATTCGTGATATTACAGGTGTTGTTATGGAAATTTGAAAGATATATATTTGTATCGTTATTTCCAATACGACATTTGTTAGTCGTAGAATTCGATATTGAATATAAGCCGATATATTTTCTATTCAGAGCCTTGTATTGAATATCGAATGTGATTTGGGTTTGTCGTGAATGGTGTCTTCACTAACACTGTTCTTGAACCCAGTTGAGAAAAGATTAAATCTTTTTATTTAGATTTAATGAAGTGTACCAATTAAAAATGATATTTAATTGGAATTGAATTAGTATTGATTTTTGGGTTTATCGTGGACAGTGTTTTTAAATAACACTCGTTCTTTAACCCGATGATTAATGAATGTGATTTTGGGTTTATCGTGAACCGTGTTTTTAAATGACACTGATTCTTTAACCCAGTCAAAGATTAAAACTAAGTGGAGTTTTAATGAATCTTTAATTAGATTGAAATGATCGAAAATGGAGTATCACCAGTTTTGCTCCAGGCGATAGTTAAATCTTTAATTAGATTTGAACGTGAAATTTAGAAACTAACTGTCGGTTAGCCAAGCAGAATGGTTTTCTGGATATTGATCTGATGTTGGTTTCGGCCTTCGGGGTTAATATTTGGGGAATTATTCTCTTGATTAATTTACGGTTAGTGACTAATGAATTGGAATGAGGCGTATGTTGTGTTGTGTAACACTTATTTAAAATATACGCGAGTTATTCGGAAAAACCGGGTTTATCCCATTCTGAATAACTGATACGACGATAAGTCGAAGATGAAGACGGTGGTCGAAGACCGGAAGTCTTCACGTCGTTTGGGTAATTACTGATGATCTTGATTGGGCTGTACACCCAAGAAGATGGAAACAGTTGGTGATCGTCCAGACGTACTTGGAGATCGATGGATATGCGAGGTACTAGGTGCCTCCGGTTTCGTTCAGACCCAGAACGGACTTGTAAATGGACTGTGTGTCTGACATTGGATTTTAGTCCGTGTGATTGATCTCTATTAAATATATATCTGTTTGGCGGCGGAGAGTTTATTCTCTTGCTTAACGCCCTTCTCTGAGACGTACGAGCTCAGGGGTTATATATTGATGGATATCAATCGCATGGAGTGAATTGCCTGTGTGGCATGCCTAAGTGGCAATTGATCAAGGCTTCTGTTGAAAAGCAAAGTCTTGTGGTTGATGATCGAAGCACGGCCTTGTGTGGCGTAGCTTTGTGTAACGTTGATTCGCGAGTATCACACCCGGTATGAATCAAAAACGGGAGACGGACCTCAGGGAGGACTTGCGTTTCTTTCTAGTTAGAAGTGGCGTCAGTGGTTTTACACGCCCTGACGAGTTTGACTTATGTGGTTGTTGCTGTTGCGAGGCGCCTCGGTTATATCGGTTTCGGCCGATGCTTCTGGTCGGCTGACGGACCAGACTTACACCCCATAGGGTGGGGAAACGTAGTGTTCAGGCATAATAATCCACATCGGTGGACCGGCCCTGTCGCTCCAAGGCTTGCCTGCGCGCTTGCCTGTGGCTTGGGCTAGAGAGTCACGAATCGGTGGAGGACGATCCCTAGCCTCGGTTCATACCATAAATGATAACCCAACTTCCAATACGTGCCATTTGCGGTTTTATTTGTAAACCTATATATGGCGACATAGTGGTATGGGGCATTCATGCCGCCTATGATTGATACTTATGATTTGAAGTTGTTTTATACTCTATGCACTTATAATAGTATCAAATGATTTGTTTTAAACGTATCAAGCATTCTTTAGCTGTTATAAGGGAAAACCCTATCCCCCGGCTTGCGATTGCATTGTGTGATAGGACCTGGGTCTTATAACAGCTTCATTTTTCTTTATTTAGCATTGCGCTGTTGTTTATGCACTGGTATTCTTGGGAGGAAACCCGTTCCGTGTTATACGGCGTGGTCCCTTGATTTACCTAATGATTTAAAATAAAGATTAATAACTGTTTTAGTTCTCACACCAGTCACATGACTGACCTGGAGTTTATTGTTTTAACCTAAACTCTGGGTGCCCTTATTTTGACACGGGCAGCTAGTAGTTTTGGTTTTGCAGATTTATATTCACAGGATCCTGGTTTACAGCTGGAACGATATCCGGAAAGCTTTGTATCCGTATATCTCTTCCTAGTTGTGTATTGTATTATTTTCCGCTGCTATGTATTTAATGTAATTTAAATCTCTGATATTTCTGTGTAATATTCTTTTATACTCTGTATATTCTTGTAATCTGATGCATTGTTGTAATATACAGTGAAATGTTCTTCTGTATGCGTTCTATTTTGTCGTGTTCTCAAACGATAGGGCGTTTCGAACGGTCTGGGTCGGTTTAGCGACTGGTTCGGACCGAGCGAAATTCTTTGCCGTCACAGTACTTTTCCTACCGAGCTATTAAGCTGGTTTAACAGTTTGCAACTGACATATTTTACAATACCCGCAAAGGAAGTTTTTCTATTTAGATGCAATTGGTTGAGCAATATTCCGGGTTTTGGTATTAATGTGCATCCAAATTATAATCTTATAGAAATGAAACATACCTTGCGTTATCAAAAGTATGATCCCTTTGTACTTGCCAAACAAGCTTTACAAGCTTATTATACCCCTTACCATCTCTAAAAAGAGATATAGTAGATTGGTTTGTACTTTTTAACACTAAGGCAAGGTTTACATTCGATGCAAAGAATATTCTAAACGAACAAGCCTATCAAGCCGATATCGAGGAACATGTTGAAATAACAATTACAAACGATCAAATTGAATTTGGACCTTTGAATGATGAGGCAAATGTATTAGTCAAAGCATTTGAGAGTGTAGAGGAAAATGATATAGAACATGAGACCGAGTTTGAAGCAGAAAACGATGAGGACTGAGTAATATTCGGTAATTATTACAGGTATTCATGTTACATTTTTTTATTAATATCAGTTTAAAACACTTAGTAGCAAATAAGGGTAAACTCACGCGCACAACGTACACAGAGCACGACACATATAACATGTATTACATTTTTTTAGTGGTCCATCATTTCATAGTTATTATGAATTATATATTTGTCCTAACATAATGAGAGTATATATATGTATGCAATGGATATAATGTCTAGCTCCCCACATCGTACTCCCTCTCAGATGGTGAGAGTAGTGGTGAGCCACCAGCTCACCCAGTTGTATATTTGAAGCCTAAAGATGATAGAGCTTAAGTATCAAAATTAATAGCATATCAGCATAAGTTTTTACATGATATATATATATATATATATATATATATAAATACACACATACATATATATATATATATATAAATACACACATACATATATATATATATATATGTAATTGTCTATAGTTATGTTTTACATTTAACACAGGGGAATCAAGTTTTAGCCATTGTGGGTGGTTCTTGGCATTTCTAAGCAAGCATATATCAGTAGGATGGAAGATTTTTGGTCTATGTGGAATAAGATCTCTGACCCTATTAGGGAGGCCATCTTGCAAGGCTTTCTTGTGAGTTTATACTGCTTTACAATATGATTATATGTATAAATGAGCAATTAATAATATTCTCTCAACGTACAGGGGGCTGTAGATCTGCAGAAGGCCGACGTAAACCTAGTACAGCATCATTGGAATTCAAAAGTTGCTAAGAATTAGAGGAAGATAATGTCAAGGCTTAAGAAATCGGGCTAGAAAACGAACTGGAAGGTAGCGACTGTATGGGATAAATGAGCTACATGGTGGAACAACGATGAGTTCAAGGTAAATTTACCAAATATCTCATTAATTATTTTACAATTATTAAATATCTTATTCAATGTAAATTTTCAGGTGGAGTCGGAGAGGAACTCAGCAAATAGAAGCAAGAACCCAACAACCCATCATTGCAGGACTAAGTCTTTTCAGGACCACCGTGAGGACTTCGTAAATTTATGAGTTATTACATTTGTATATTGATCAGTTCAGTAATTAGCTATATAAAATTAAATTATATAAATTATCTACTATAGAAAAAAGCTCATGGACATCAAGTGTCCTATATAGATGTATTTTCTCACATCCATGCATTAAAGTAAACAGATGTTGTTGGCTACATTACGTATTTGTGGTGTATGCATATTTTAAATCCTACTTTATTAATATTGATAAGTTTAGTAATTAGCTATGTAAAATAAAAATATTATTTTATTATATTTCGACTGTAATTGTTTTGCATTATAGCGAAGTTTCTGGAGGCACGAACACAACTGCTTGGGAGATCCGATGGCGATGAGTTGACACGGGAGGAGGAACATGCTTAATTTGACTTTATCATGGATTCGACATAGCGGAATAGATGTTATGGCTACGGGAACCACGCGGTAATCTTAAAAACATTGCAATATTATATTTAATGTCATTATGTACAAAATTGATTATTATGCAACCATTTAATGGGCCTTGAATATGACAACAATAATTCACATCTTATTTTTTCTATGTGGATATGTAGAAAAGAACATTGATAGGTTATCAAATCATTTAAACTATGTGAATATTTACAACAAATTAACAAGTAGATGTATTTTAGTTGATTAACATATCTACATGTTATTGCGCGCATCAAGATGTTAATTATTTTTAGGTTATTTTAGATGATAAACACTCTAATGACGTTTACGTTTCTATATTTTAAAATATGTATTACCTAGTAAGAAAAAATAATTATAATATAAAAATGAACATCTTACATTCTATTTTCAAGCTAGAGCAGCTCAAATGGAGTATGAAAAAGCTCAGGATAAAGCCGAAATAAAATAACTTGAAGTAATGGTTGAGCAGCTGCAGGAGGAGAGTCGTCTTTGAGCTATACAGATGAAGCATCTGAATAAAAAACTAGCGGAGTTTATGCAGCAATATCGTTCCTTGATTTTGTATATATTGGTTTGGAGTTGGTGAGGATGCTATTTTTGATATATTTTGATTTATGCACTTGTTTTCTTGATATGTGACGTTGGAGATTAGGTTTGAGATGTTTGGATGGTTTATTTTGTATATATGGAAGTTGATTTGGTATATGTTGGATGTTTGTATTGTTATTGTTATATATGTGTGAAATGGAACGAAATGGAATGAAAATGGATATTGCGTGACTTGAAAGTTACTAGCATGATGTTATACATTTAAAATAAAAACATAATACCAACAGATTGCAATGGATTGCAAGTGCTTATTGGTCTTTTTTGCAACGGTTTCCGACGGTTACTAACAGCTCATTGATTATCCTTATCCAATGACTCTCAATGGATTGCAACGACTATAAACCATAATTATCCGTTGGTATAGCTGTTGAAAAGAGCATGTTGCTTCCGTTGGAATCCTTTGGAATAGCCACGTTATCTTGTAGTGAAAGGTCCGGTAAAAAACATGTAACATATTTAGAATTAGAAAACAGAAACGAGGTTTTATTTTATTTTTCAGTTTTTAAGCTCTTGATGAAACTGGTTTTGTAGTTCCAGGAATATACATATCTTTTAGTATGTAGACTCTGTATATGAAAGTATTTTTATAAATTGGAAGTAAATGATAACAGATCATTAGACAAAATGATTAATTAAAAACTATTTGTGTTGATATATAATTTTATTTCTCTGTTATCATAGAAATCACATATCTTTTTTTCCTGTCCTCTCATGTCCTCTCCTGTTGACCCCATCCCCATCCCACTCCCTCCCAATCCAATCACCATACCTTGTCAGTCTCCATCAACATCGAGCCATCACCCTTTTGACCCCCCTGCTGCTGAACCGCCTCCCCTGCCACCTGACCCTTCGCAACCATGTCAACCTCCGCCTGTCAGTAATCCCAAAGAATCTATTCCAAATTGCAACTCTTTGAATCAACACCCTTGGACTTTTTTGTTCAAGCGTAAGTCCTTCAATGCTGGGAAGTACAAGCCTGTTGAAATCAACCAGTCATAGTCGATGGAGCTCTTACTATTGCAGATGGTGTTCCCGAAGCTGGATCTGAAGTTTGGAATGAGTACCTAGTCGGGTTTTTCTTGGATAAGCCAATGTCATACTCATCTGTGATCTTCAAACTGAAATCCTTATGGACTTTGAAGGGATCAGTTAAGGTGAAATCTGACGGTGTCCTCTTCCTTTTTGGTTTCTCTTGCCAGGATGACAAAAATAAAATCCTGCAGTCAGACCCAATTGTAATGAACAAGAAGTTGTTCATCATTAAGCCTTATGATCCGACGATAAGTAATGTCTGCGGCAATGTGCGTTCGGTACCGGTATGGGTAAGACTATATAATTTACCTCTGTTTTCATGGTCGAATTACGGTATTAACTGGATTACCTGTATGCTGGGACAAATACTTTGTATGGACGAGATGACTGAAAGTAAAGAGAGATTGCAACATGCAAAGTGTTTAATCGAGGTGAAACCGGATAAGGAACTTGTAGATGACTTTCTAGTCAAAACAGTTGAAGGAGGGGTACAAAGAGTTTACGTCGAATACCTCTGGAAACCCGACATCTGTGTGAAGTGTAACTCCTTTGGTCATGTAAAAGAGCAATGTGACACTGGTGTAGTGAAAGAGAAAGATGGTAGGGAGGTATCGCGAGAAAATCAAGTTAACGAGGGACAAGCCACCAGAGAACAAGTCAAATTTAAGCCTTATGTAGAAGTCAGGAGAAACATTCAGAGATGGCAGATAGTAAAAAACAGGAAGAATAGAGAAGGAGTCACGACAACAAGTAGAGTCCCTGTTCCCAATACTATTGGAAACACAAGGAAGAATAACATAACGCAGGAGCAAGTTTTCGTCAAAAGGAACACTTTTGCTGTGCTAGAAGAAGGGGAAATTGATCATGAAACTAACGCTAATACCGACGATGTAGACTTAACGGAAGAGAATGATGACGAAGAACTTAATGGAATTAATGACTATATGATGCCTACTCTAGGTGACTTGATAAAACAAAAGAAGAGCATGAACCTTGGAGTGGCAGGGATGTTGACTGAAGCAAATACGGAGTATGCAGAGGAATATGATGAAGCAAGTGCGGGAGAAAGTGAGGGAAACAAAGACAACGAACAAGAATATGATGAATCAACTGAAGCTGATAAAATAAGTCAAATGATAAAGCAAGCTATCCAAGAAAGTGACAAAGATAGCAAGGAAAGGCAGGAGATTATTGATGAAGGCAAGGTAGTACAAGAAGCAGTTGCACACAATAACTATGAACAATTGGTTGACAAACAAGCAGAATCAGTGAAAGGACCAAGTGGAATAATAAATGAAACATTGGGTATTATAATGTTACCACTTGCAATAACATCACATGCATCTGTTGAGTTTACTAATGAACCTCAAAAGCAAACTCCCATGCAAAATCCCACATATGATTCTTTCCAGTTGGAGCCAAACCTAGCAACAAATTCTTCTTCAGGGAGAGTTGAAAAAACTCCTCCACCTCGCAATAATCCCTATCCGCAAATCTGTCCTCCCGCTGCCTATAAACCCCCGCCTATAGACTCCTTTGTGCCGAGTCAAGATAAGGAAAACAAGACTCCTGCCTCTGTTCCACACGGCTATGGGCTAAGGAGTACGAAAATAGCAATTCCTTTTCCTCCATCTGTCTGATGATGAGGAAAACAATCGGAGTATGGAATATACGTGGTGGACACTACGACACCAAGTTAAAGCAATGTAAACTACTTATAGCAGAAAATAAACGGAGTGTCCTTGCTATACTCGAAACCAAATTAAATCTCGAGCTTACCCATAGAGCTTCTAAACTTATCAATCCGTCATGGCAGCTACTCCACAACCTCCTTGAATCACCTTATGGCAGGATTATGATCTTGTTTAACCATTACCCTATCCAGCAAACACCACAACACATGACCTCCCAGCTAATTCACTGCCATGCTATGGACCTAACTGACCAAACCTCTTTTTACATTACCTTTGTTTATGCAGCAAACTCTGTCTCCAGTAGGAAAACCATGCTTGAATCTATGCCAGCTCTCAGTAAATCGTCTCATCCGTGGTTCATCCTGGGTGATTTCAACTGCTGCTTTGAAACTACCCAGAGATTAGGTGGGAACCCTTTATCTCTTTCAGAGATCCAACCTCTCAAGAATGCCATTGAGAAATCTGATCTTATAAGCATTAAAACTTCTGGTATGAGATTCTCATGGACCAATAGCAAAAGAGATGGTCCTCGCACCTTTTCTCTAATTGACCACGCCTTCTGTAATGCACCTTCCTATACTACCTGGCCTGCGCTCTCATGTAGCCTTCCTCCTCCCCTTCTATCCGACCACTCTCCAATAATCCTCCAACTCAGCGGTTTGGACATGAGAGGATCCTCTAGTTTTAAATTTTTTAATAAATGGGTCAATGAACCGGATTTCTTGAACCTTGTCAAAGAGGTTTGGGTAAGATCCTATTATGGTAACCCACTTTTCGTTTTGCAGGCTAAACTCAAAGACACTAAAGCTAAACTGAAGGACTGGGCAAAAGAGAAGTTTGGAACAGGAAACAAACAAACCTTCTACTGGAGAAGCAAGCTACATGATATACAAGCTACCATGATGCAGGATCCGACAAACACAGTGCACTCTTGGACAGAGCAATACATAACTAAACAGTATCAAGACTCTCTCGCCAAAGAAGAAGCCATGATTAAACAAAAAGCAAGACTTAAATGGAAGCTTGAAGGCGACGGTAACACAGCTTTTTTCCATGCGTCACTCAAAGACAAGCAGTGTAGAGAAAACCTTATCAACATCGAAGACGCGAACGGTAATAAACTCAAAACTCAAAATGAAGTAGAAGATGCTTTCTTGTCAAATTTCACTGATCTCTTTGGTAATAGTGTTAATTTCAAGCCTGAACTAGACATGATAAGTCCCTATTTATTGCCTAAGCTTTCAGCTAATGATTTCCAATCCCTATGCTCTAAAGTCACAAAGACTGAAATCAAAAATGCCATGTTCTCATTGAATAGAAACTCTTCGAGCGGCCCAGATGGCTTCAATGCATTCTTCTACTTTTCATGTTGGTCCTTTATTAATCATGATGTTTGCAAGGCTGTAAGACACTTCTTCAAGAATGCAAGAATGAACTCCTCTTTCAACAATACCAATATCGCCTTAATCCCCAAGAAGAAAAATGCTACAAGGGTTACAGACTACAGACCAATATCTTGTTGTAACACAATCTACAAATGTATTTCGAAGATCCTAGCAACTCGTCTTAAGTCAGTTCTCCCTTCAATCATATCCCCGAACCAAGCCGCTTTCTTGCCGGGTCGAAGCATACTAGATAACGTCCTCTTATCACGTGAACTGCTAAATGGATATACACGATGCAGAGTAACTCCACGAGCGATGTTTACTTTGGACATTATGAAAGATTTTGATACGATTGAATGGGACTCAATTGTCAGAATTATGGGATACATGAATATTCCATACCAGTATATAGCATGGACACTTTCTTGCATATCTACTGCGAAATTCTCTATAGTCTTGCATGGGTCTTCTATTGGATATTTTGGCAGTAAACAAGGAATCAGACAAGGGGATCCACTCTCTGCTTACATTTTTATTCTAGTAATGGAATTGTTAACTCATCTTTTAAATGAAGAAATAGACAACGGCAGATTGCAACTACACCCAAAGTGTCACGATCCTAGAATCTCCTCGCTGATGTTCGCTGACGATCTAGTGATTTTCTGTAGCCCTGACATTGACACGGTCTCCACTATCTTTGGAACTCTTGATAGATTCTACAAGATGACAGGTCTGAAAGTTAATATTGGTAAATCGAACATGAGGACTGCTGGTATCCCGAATAACCTGATCACTGAGATTCAGCAAATTAGTAGCCTTGATAACAACTGTGATACAATAACCTACCTAGGCCTTCCACTTACTACTACCAGAATTAGCACTAGCCAATGCATGCCTCTTTTCAACAGAATTACAGCGCGGCTCAACTTCTAGACTAGCAGGCTATTAAGTCAAGCGGGTAGATTAACTTTAATTAAATCCGTGGTCTTTTCTATGCAAGTTTATTAGTCCAGAACCTTCATTCTTCCACCAAAACTCATCAGACTTATTCGTACGGCCTTTATGAGATTTTTTTGGAAGGGAACGAGCGAAGGGAAATATCTTGCTCCTATAGCTTTTAAGAAAGTCGAGAAACCAATGAGTAAAGGAGGGCTGGGCATTGTCAACATGAACATATGGAACAAAGCGGTTTTTCTCAAACATATTGATAACTTCCTTAATGGTGTTGAAAGATATGGGTTGAGTGGTCGGAGAAACACGTCGTTAAAGACGATGACTTCTGGAGCATGCGACAGCCGCAAAATATTAGTTGGACATGGAGGTGTATTTTCAAACTGAGACCGATTATCTTGCCAATCTTCCGGTACAAAGTCAAACCATTCTCCAAAATAAAACTCATGAATGACCCGTGGTTGAGCAAAGGTTTGATTCTTAAAAACAGTCTCACTGAATTAGAAATAGAAATGTCCAGAATAAACAGAAACGCTAAAGTGATAGACTATGTCACCAATAGTGTCATATGTATTCCCGAGTGTTCAGTACCTACCATTAATCGACTCTGGAGAATGGCGAGGACTGTTAAAACAGTCACTAATGATATGGCTGCTACTACTTGGGGCACTGGAATAAAGCATTTCAAAATTAATGAAGTCTACCATCTGCTTGCAAACTTTCAGACAATGCAAACAGACAGTTGGAACAAAAAGGTTTGGCAACGTGATAATAGTGCTAGTGAGAATATGATGATATGGAAAGTTTTAAATAAGGCAGTGTACACAAAAGATAAGTTGATCATACGAGGAATGAACGTGCAACCTTCTTGTGTTATGTGCAACTCAGAAAATGAAACGGTGGACCACTTGTTTTTCGAATGCAACTATACGTATCAGCTATGGAAGGAAGTCATGTGTGACATTGGAAGACATGACACAGTGCAAAACAGTACAGATGAATGGAAAAAGATTAATGCTAAAACAAGCAGGAAGAGGAGTAAAGGAAGAATGTTATGCTTTGTTCTTAAGAAGTTCATATACAACATGTGGAGAGAAAGAAATGCAAGAGTCTTCACTCCTATGCAACTGAAGTCTGAACAACGATTAAGGAATGATATCAGAATGGAAATCAGAAACGGCTTGAAGCAGTTGAACTTCACCTTTGATCCTGGCATACTGCACACGTTTTCTTCTTAGTCCTGTAATTTTGTGTTTTGTCTCGTTTTCTGATGATTATTGTACCGTGTTTCTATGTCCTCTTGTGTGTGTTGTATTTTCTGTTCTTTCTCCGGTGCAATAATAAAAGTGGTAGGGGTCCACTCAACCCCGTAGGCCTTGCAAGAAAAAAAAAAAAATTATTTCTTTGTAATTTGATGCATGCGAATAGAATATACCACGAAAAAGAATACATTTTTTTATGAGAAATGCTAAGCACAGTTGCCTATAAGCAACTGTATAAGACACTCGCTCTCTAATTGGTTGAAATAGGTGGCAACCTTGATTTTAAATTATTTTTACAATTGAATGCGGACCCCACAACCATTTAAAATCAAGGTTGCCACCTATTTCAACCAATTAGAGAGCGAGTGTCTTGTACAGTTGCTTATAGGCAACTGTGCTTAGCATTTCTCTTTTTTTATTGAGAACACAATCATTATTACTTCTGGACATTGAAGTTAGAAAACCCATTCACGGGGATGTTATTTCATGCATAAAAGCAAGGATGAAAATACAGTGCATCTCCATTTCCGACCTACATATTACAGCACACTTGATTATTTTATCAAACCACACACACATACTGCATCATTTGATCATCCGAACCAGTGAAGTCTCAGTTACCGGAACGGCAGATTCTGTCAATATTGCGAGCAATGTCCATAGTCCAATGAGCCATATTTACATAAATCTCGTGTATATCTGTGACCCCGTAAACAGGCTGATATTCATAAGACCATTCAAATCTAGTACATCTGTAAGGACCAGAGTCATCTGCTTTCACTATTCGCATTGTAGCTCTATAATCCACAGCCTTTATACTACTATCAGTATGATCAGTCCGCACGTAACTGTAGCTCATAGCCTTATCATCCAGAGCCACAAGCTTCTCATTTGCCCAAAAATACTCTCCGGATGGATGCAAGGTGGCCGCAATATGACGAACACAGCCGACAACTCCGTTCTGACCATCTCTTATTCTACTAATGTAAAGTGAAGGCATGATTCTCTTAAGGTTGCCAAAGTCTCGCAGTAGAGCCCATGCTTGCTCTGGTTTGGCTTTTAGGAGCCACGTCTCTTTGGCTTGAAATCTTGGGAGTCGGTTTGCGGCACTGACAGGGTCAACCATCTGACAATTGGCAAGAGTAGCAGCCATATTACTATAGGCAGACTTTATCCGTTCATCCACAAAAGAAAGGAATTTTTTGCGTTGAATGAATACCCTGCATGCACACCCATTTATAACCAGCGGTTTCACTATGCATATCTTATTTTACCTTCCTCGAAGGCCCATCTTGTTCCAAGTAATTTAATATACATACAAAAATCCATCGTCATATATCAGATAGGAAAGAATCCTAAACTTTTAGGGCAACCGTAGATCAGCTTCTAGAATAATTTACATCGAGGTCCACCGACTTGCAAATGTTTCCAAATTCCTTCTTTTGCATATTCTTTATTCTTTTTGTTATTCTGTTGTTCTTTTATTCTTTTTGTCAACCTCTTATGTACAATAAAAAAGAAATCACAATAAACGCATACAAAGTGGACCTATATACTCCAAGGTTGCATTGGGTTGATTTGTCTATTTCGTAACTAAAATTCACTACAACAAATATACTATTTTACAACATGATTTTGCAATAATTCATTGAAACGTTGTAAAAACAAAGGATTTTTCAAAACATTTATCGATAAAAATGTTGTAATAGATTTTTCCAAACAACGTTCTTTGTGCAAATGTTGTAAAATACTAAATATCTACAGTATTTGCTTAAATTGTTGTGGTAATCAATTATTGACGATGGACTTTTTATATTGTATTTCACTAGTTTTTCATAATGCATATGTAATGTTATTGAAATATGTAAACAAAACGATTTTTAAAAGTTGTAAACTGATAGCATTTAACAATATTTATCTAATATTGTAATCTTGAAGCATAAAAATGTCACTTCAAAAAATATAACCCAATTTTGCACCGTTGTATTTATGGTTAGCGATCCATGTCATATACTGGAAAGAGCAAAATAAATGACAGGGATCGCTATTTTGAATCGTTCGATCGTTTAATATAAACGGTGGATATGATCTATTAATCGAATGAATAAATCACTAGCACTCCGCAGAGAGAAAACCTAGATTTCCCTGTGTTCATTTCGCTCACCCATCTTCCTCATTCCCAAATACCAAATAGCAGAAACCCTAATTCGGCCTCCAACTTCCAAATCATTTTTAGTTCATGTCAATCAAGTTTTCAGACTCAATCACATATAGTTGATCATTACTTAGGTGCAGAGGATTCACAGTGAATTGAAGGGGAGAAGTCAAATCCAATTTCACTGGTATATGGGTTTCCATATTGAAGGCGAAAGAGTACTTATGAGGTTCGTCATAAAAAAATATGGTAAATACCGAATCATTTCTGAATTAATGTTTTGCTGCGTTGATTTTTTTTTTTTTTTTTTTTTTTTTTTTTGGGTAATTCTTTTGTTATTGGTTGATTCTTGTAGACCTTTGAAAATGAAACTAGAATATTAATAACAGTTTTGTAAAATTTCGTGCATTGATTGCTATATCATATGCAACTTGGTTCCTAACAACTATTAATAAATTTCCTAGTATATTTAGACTCCATTTTGCAGTTTGCTAAGCTTTAAATTGCTTACAATAATTTGAGTTCCTTGACACTTGCTCAATATTCTAGATACTTTTTATTTATTTTTTTCAAAAACGTGAATCTTTAGTCACAATGGTCATATGGATTATAGCTTTAACTAAATAATAGCAACCTTAAGTCACTACAAAAGGCAGCTTAAATTGCGACGGGGTGGGGCAACGGTTTGCGACGGCTAAAAAAGCGGCCGTCGCTAGCCGTCGCAAACCGTTGCTCGATTTGCAGAATAATTACTGCAGAACCATCCTCTTCCTCATTATATTTTTCCCCCAAAAATTTCTTAAACCCTACCCGTCGCCTCTGCTTGCTGCTCTGATTCCAAGCCTCCAAATTCGCTTCCAAGGTATTGATTTCATTCTACTATATCTTCTAACTCTAGTTTATGCTTAATTAGGGTTAATTAGAGGCTTTGGTTGCTAATTTATATGAGTTTGCAAAATTGAATGTTTATGCATATGAAATTGGTTGTCTCGAGGGATGTTTATGATAATGGTTGTGTTGTAAGTTGATTTGGGGATAAGTGTAATTGATTACGAGGGTAAAATCGATGAATATTACATATGTAATTGATTTAGGAGATTGAAAACAATGATTATCGCGTGTTTAATTAGACGTACGATGATTGTGTTGTATGTAGAATGTGTAGTATGATGATTTGAGAATGAATGAAATTAATGTAATTGTTTAATGGTAGTAAATTGATTATTATTCAAATGGTGCAACGATGTCCCTAGTCTACATGCATGCACTGTTATGTCCTCATCGGATGCAAGAATGGTCGGTCCAAAAGAATGCACTTGCAATTGAAAAAAAATTGTTTTGTTACTATAATATTTAGTAATCAAATGTTGATTAGAAATGTTAATTCAAAATGGTTCGTAATTTAGGTTTAGATCGGTAAGAATCTTGTTAAATGTAATGAAAATCATATAACTCAACTCTTTGAATTTTTTATGAAATGAAATAATTAACTTGAAAGCTTAGTTTATCTTTCAAAAATTTAAACTAACTAAAATTAATTTTATAATTTATACATTAAACTAAAATGAATCAAAACTTACAAAAACTAATTGTCATGTTAGTTTACAAATTGAAATTATGAAAAATTATAATGTAGACGCTATATAGTCAAGGCGCGCACATAGGCGCAAAAAGGCGTAAGGCGCAAGTAAGATGCTTTTTTGAAGTTTAAGGTGTATCTTTTACTGAAGCGCAAAAAGGTCCAAAGCGCAAAAGGCGCGCTTTTTCATTTGATGTGTGTTTCTTGTTTTAAACTTAGGTTGAATGTGTTTTGACTAGTTATGTGAACCCCTTAGATAAATTTGGCCCCGTCCGATAAGTGTTGTATATGATCGTTATATGGATATTCGTTTTTCCATAAAACGGAAATTTATATTCATCTGATACAATATTCGTTGGATTTGTCCTTGTATTGGACAAGTTACAAATATAATAACGTAATCATATTTTATAAATCATTTTAGTTTAAACGGTTAGCAAAATTTCGATGGCACTTCCTTTTTGTTCCCTGTGTACACGCATTTGTGTACGATACAGGGACCAAAGGGAAGTGCTGCCGAAATTTTGTTGAACCGTTTAACCTGAAAGGATTTGTAAAATATGCTTACGTTATTATATTTGTAATGGCAAGTAGGTAGACCGGCCGTCAAAGAAGAAAGAAATAAACAAAAAAATGAAAACATGAAGTAGTTGTAAATGAAATTTTACAAGATTTCAATTAATACAAAGTGTTTGATTGAATTTTCTAACTTATTTGTTGCAAATCAGGAAAATGTTCAATCAACCCCGTACCGGTAAGAAAGGGTCGATAAAGGAACATTTTTGTAACGGTGTCCAAGAATTTATTAGATTCGCTAAATCTAATAATCGGAGTAACCTAGACATTTGATGTCCGTGTAGCAAGTGCAAACATTTGAGGCATTGGAAACCAGATGTAGTAGAAGTACATTTGTATAAATTTGGTTTTATGTCAAATTATTACTTATGGGATCATCATGGAGAGCTTGCTCAACCTTCGTCTAACCCTGTAGTGGTAGAGGACGATAGTACAATGATGAACGATAATACAACGACGAATCCGATAGATAATATGGTGCAAGATGCAGCACGATCAATATTTCCCACCACTGATCAAGGCGACGATGAGAATGAAAATGCTGAAGAACCAACGGAGGAAGCAAAAAAAATTTATGATTTATTGAATTCTGCTAAAAGGCCATTGTGGGAAGGGTGTACAAGCGGAACCGAATTATCTGTAACCACTGAATTCATCACTATGAAATCAAAATTCAATCTTACAGAAGCTGCATTTACAGCAGTTGTACAAACTACAAAACGTCATATGCCGCCCAATAATTTGATGTGCGATAGTCATTATAAAGTGAAAAAACTTATGTCTGCTTTTGGACTACCGTATCAGAAGATAGATACATGTGTTAAAGGTTGCATGTTGTCTTGGAAAGAAGACGCTTATCTTCGAAAATACAAATTTTGCAACGAAGATAGATATAAACCAAGGAAAAAGAAAGGAAAAGAAGTTCCATATAAAAGAATGCATTATCTACCAATAACTCCCAGACTTCAACGACTGTATGCATCTTCTGCTACAGCATGTCATTTGCGACGACATAGCATGAGAACAGCAGAAGAAGGAACTTTGATACATCCGTCTGATGGTGAAGCATGGAAAACACTTTGATAGGACTTATCCTGAATTTGCTGTAGAGAGCCGTAATGTTAGGCTCGGTTTATGTACGGATGGATTTTCGCCGTTTTCTCAATTTAGTAGTAAATATTCATCATGGCCTATCATTGTTACTCCATATAACTTACCTCCATTGATGTGTATGAAAAATCCACATATGTTTCTAACGGTTGTCGTCCCTGGTCCCGATGATCCGACACAAGGAATTGATGTTTATCTGCAACCGTTGATTGAAGAGTTGAAAACACTGTGGAATGAAGGGGTCGAAACATACGACATTTCAAGAAAAAGGAATTTTCATATGTTTGCTTCTGTATTATGAACTATTAGTGATTTTCCTGCGTATGGAATGCTTTCAGGTTGGAGCACATCTGGGCATCTAGCTTGTCCTCATTGTATGTATAAGTCACGAGCATTTTCATTAAAGTATGGGAAAAAATATCTTGGTTTGATTGTCATCGATGCTTTCTACATCCTAGTCATAAATTTAGAATGGATAAAAATAACTTCAAGGCTAACAGAGTAGAGAATATGCTACCGCCTAAAGTTTGGACAAGTGAAGAGATATATGAAATTGTAAGTGAGTACCCAAAGATACACGAAAATGGAAAGCAGGTTGAAATTCCAGGTATATCGGACATTCATAATTGGTGCAAACAAAGTATATTTTGGGAGTTACCTTACTTGAAAAATCTAAAACTTCGGCATAATATTGATGTCATGCACAATGAAAAAAACATTTTTGATAAAGTTTTTAATACAGTTTTGAATGTAAAGGGGAAAACCAAGGACGATGTGAATTCACGACGTGATATATTAGACTTCTGTAAACGGTTGGAACTTCACCTGTATGCCGAGAATAAAAAACCCAAAGCATGCTATGAGCTAGACAACAAGCAAGTAAAACTCGTGCCAAAGTTTGTGGAAGGATTACGATGTCCTGATGGGATTTCTTCTAACCTCCGTAGATGTGTGGACTTTAAAAACAGTAAATTGAGTGGGATGAAAAGCCATGATTGTCATATAATGATGGAATACTTTTTACTTGTGATTTTCAAGGAACTATTGCCCACAAAAATATGGAGTGTTATAACAGAATTAAGTATGTTTTATAAACAACTATGTTCAACGACGTTGAAGATAGATCGTTTACGTAAGCTTCAATTAGAAATCCCCGTACTGCTCTACAAACTTGAGAAAATATTTCCACCGGGTTTTTTAATGTAATGGAACATTTACCTATTCATCTTCCGTCTGAAGCACTCCTTCGAGGTCCAGTGCAATATGGATGGATGTATCCATTTGAGAGGTAATTTTGTGTATACTCGATACTGTTGATAGATTACAACTTAGATTTTTGTACCAACATATAAATTAAATTACTCTTATTACAGGTACTTGAATTATTTGAAGAAAAAAATTAGGCAAAAAGCTCGAGTAGAAGGTTCGATTTGCAAATCGTACCTTGAAGAAGAAGCTTCATTTTTTTTCTCTTATTACTTTAGTGAAGATGTGAACTTGTCTTTCATATTTGTTCCTCGTAATGAAGAAGTCGTTGAAAAAGAGTCTTCTCAGACAATGTTATCTATTTTTAGACAACACGGAAGACCTGCTGGAAAATGTGTAGAAATATGGTTAAGCGATAAAGACTACAATGTGGCACACACATATGTTCTGTTAAATTGTTTGGAAGTTGCACCATTTGTCAGGTTATATAAAATTCATGTTCAATTCAATTATATATACATCTATATTTATTTGTCCATATGAATAAAAAAGGAACATAACACATATTTGTAGTATATACGAATCACATCATCCATCTGGTGATCTCAGCAAAGTATTTGCTGGATGGTTTTCAGACTATGTTCATGATCCCAAAAACTGTGTTGTTAACGAAGGATTACGACATCTTGCTATTGGACCAAAAAGAAATGTCAAGACTTATCCAATATACTTTGTCAATGGATTTAAATTCAACACCAATGATTACGGAGCTGAAAAATTAACGTATAATAGCGGTGTATTTGTCAAAGGTAGTGATGATCCAGAGGAGCATATAAAAGATTTTTATGGCGTCTTAACGCAAGTTGTAGAGTTTACATATTGTGTTCGTCCCTTAGAGAAAATTTATCTATTCAAATGCAACTGGTTTAACAATGTTCCTGGTTCTGGAGTTAACGTGCACAAAGATTACAAGCTAATAGAAATAAGGCGTACGTCGCATTACTATGAGTATGATCCTTTCGTGTTAGCCAAGCAAGCACTACAAGTGCATTTTGCTCCGTATCCATCCTTAAAAAAAGATAAAGCGGATTGGTGGGCTGTTTTTAAAACAAAGGCAAGATTTACATTTGATGGAAATAATATTCCAGACGAAGCAGCACATCAAGCGGATCTTGAGCCGAATACTGAAATTATAATAGCTGATGACATTGATGTTGGGTCGTTGAATGATGAAGCGAATGTGTTAGTAGAAGAAAATGATATAGAGTATGAAACTAAGTCTGCATCCGAAGATGATGAAGACTGATGTTATGTATTTATGTTATGTACTATTGTGAGCTATGTATCATGTTGTGTACTCTTCTGAGCTAAGTAATAACAATGTTAATGTTGAATATGTACATGTGTTATGCATTGTTCTTGTCATGTACGATTTATGTAATGATAATGATGACTGATGTTAATAATTCAAGTTATTTTGTATGCATTATATGATTGTAACAGATATGTCAGATAGACGCCGCTCGAGGAGTTCATCTCAGCCGACTCCTTCACCATCTCCTGCGCCAGGTGTAGGTCCTGGCAGCTCTGAGCCAGTTCTACGGCGATGTGCAGAGGATGTTCCGAAGAGTGTTGGGTAAGTATCTAATTTATTTCAGTTTAAATTAGTTAAAAATATATGGTTTATCTATGTAAACATGTACACAGCACCGGGTTTGAAATCGAGCCAGCGAATTTCATTTTAAAAGTGTCGAAGCTGTTGTACACGAGTAGGATGTATAGGACTTGGCCTCATTGGGATAGTATCCCACCCCACATCAAGAACGCCATTCTAGCCGATTTGTTGCTAAGTATTTATTTATTTTATTATTGGAAATTCATATATACTATAAATAATTCAAAATAAATTTAATTTGCAGACGATTGTCCGTGTAGAGGAGCAGGACATGCAGGTTTTTTTGACACACTGGAATATTAAAATGCGAAAGAATTACCGAAAAACAATTTCCAGGGCGAAGACATCACGGAAGAAGCCTAAATGGATGGCTGACGATGTTTGGGCTGGATTTCTAGCATATTGGGATACTGAAGCAGCGAAAGTAAGCTATAAGGAAAATAATCACATTTATGTTGATTGCATTCTTTTATTTAATAATGTATCAAATTTAATAGGAAGTAGCACAAAGGAATAAAGAAAATAGAGCTAAGAATCCTGGTTTACATCGCGGTGGCTCAAAATCATTCCAGCGGCATAGGAGAGAATTTGTATAAATTTGAAATATTTTTTAGCATATGTTCACGTAAAAATTGAGTGCATATCATTCATTTTTATTTTTAGTAATTTTATTACTGTATATATACTATGACAAAGTATAGAAGGGAGCCTATAATGACAGAGGTTTTCAAGCATAGTCATGCGGTGGAGCATACTGATTACGAAGGGAACGTGACATATGATTGGGCGGACGACAAGACTGCGGGCGTAATGGTAAATATACTTATTAGTAATTAAAATATTTAATATTCGTTCATATCACATTATATTATTAAATTATATGGCATTTGTATTGAAATTATATTGGTATTTTAGGAGAGATATGATGCAGAGTCAGCTAGAGTGACTCAGGCCAGTGGACGAGATGAGCTTACGGTTGCAGAGTGCGATCGTATTTGGGATGCTATTATTAAGCCGCCTAGTCGTAATAGGCGATACGGCTTCGGCAATCAGGAGGTACCTTTTTTAATTTAAGTTCACATTTAAAGTGTATTCAATTAACATGCATTCTTTTACCTTCTTTTTATATTAACATGTTAAATTGACCTTATAAATATTGAAGCTTGAAATTGACATGTGTATTGATCTTCAAAGTCCATGTATATATTACAAGTCCATTTATAAATGTGAACTTGAACTATTTCGCAGGCTATTGATTTTCAGCGAAGATATAGGAAGTCCATGGAGCAGGAGGCTATAGCTCAGTTGAAGGAGCAACTGGAAGAGATGAACAATTGGAGAAGAAGCCAGCTGGCTCAGGAGATAGACGAGCGCATTGCACGCTATTATGACGAGCATGGATCGATGCCAGACGAGGACGATGGTGGGGATGCTACAAGCGAAGAAGAAGAAGACGACGAGTAGTTTGTTTGTTCTTGTGCTTTGGTATGCATATACACTTACTTTTTTATTTGTTTTATGTACGTACGATGATATTTGATTACGGCTGAGTGTGGTTTGATGTATTTTGATGTTTTGTGATGATGAGACGATGATATATGGTGATGATATTATTTTTTGGATGTATGACGATGGTATGTTATGGTATTGTGATAAATTTAGTAATGTTTTGGATATATTATGTGTTGTAGTTATATTTATGAGTGCGTATTAATGAATTTGGAATGATATTGATGGATTGGTAGTGGATTGGTTTTGATGTGGAGGCTTGTTGGAAAGGTATGGCTGTATAGTGCAGAAAAAGGGTTCAAGATTTCCGACGTCTAGTGACGGCTGGCGACGTATTTTTGGTCATTTCTTTATGTCGGCTAGCGACGGCAAACAACGCAATAGAGCGACGGATAGCGACGGCTTCTTGGACACCATTCGCAACAACTTTTGCGATGGCTTGCAACGGCTTTCTGGCAAAAAAAACCACCTGCCCTCTAATGATGCCACGTGGCAAGTATCCGTTGCAAGCCGTTGCTAAACGAGTGACGGAGCCGTCGCTTTTTCCGTCACTTTTTCCCTCGCGACGACATTTGTAGCGACGGCAAATAACGACGGCTTGCGTCGGCCGCTAACGGCTATTTGCCGTTGCTATTCGCTGTTCATCTTGTAGTGAGTTGGATGGGTAAAATTATAATTATTTAGCTTAAAAAATTGGTAGATGTTCTATCGTGATTACAATAGATTATTGAGGTATTTGTATTGTACACTTATGCCTAAAATAAAAAAATAGTTTTAGCTTCCATCGTTCAAATCGAAGTGGATGTGAGATGCACAAATAACATCGAATTATTAGTTTTTGGTTTCCCTCTTATGACTGGATGTTTTTTGGAAGAAAAATAAATTTTGGATTTTATAGCATGTGAGCAATTTTGTTATATTTAAAAGAAACATGTTGAGGAGGTGGAGCGAGTGTGAATAGTAATCAAGACACACACAATGGATCCTTTATCACCAACAATAATCTTTATGATCATGAAGTCCTTTTAAGCATGAAAAGTTCGATAACACTATCACGCAAGACCAACACATGAGTGCATAACAAATAATTTATTGTATGATCACCTTTATCTTAAAAGGGGATGTACTTGTATAATATTTTTTCAAATGTTAGATATCAGCTAAATTGTGGAGAACCAATCTAATAATATTCTTGCACTTAGATAAAAGAACTTCATTCGATTATTTTTTATTTGATAACACGATTATTATTTAATATACGCATACATACGTGCGTGCATGTATGTGTGCAAGATTCATGGAAATGACCAATATATATATATATATATATATATATATATATATATATATATATATATATATATACATGGTCTACCTAAATAATTTCAGGTCTATCCAAAAGTTCATACCGCCGGTCGGAAAAATGTACAGTCATAGGTACCGTTTAAGGTTACCAGTTGTCGCAAATACTGGGCAAACATTTTTAGTAGAAAATAGTTTTGCGACTTTGCTCAAGCTAAAGTAGTTATCATAATTTTAATATTAACATAACAGAGTTCATTCTTTTACATTTGCCTACACATGAAAGCAACCAACCAAATAAAGTCGAAGCTGAACATATCATTCTCTCCTCAAATCCGATTCGCTAGAATCTCTCAAGTGTATTAATCAAGTATAAAACAATTTATGCACAGAAGTCATTAGACCGAATGGGATCTACTACAACTAATTATTTGGTATCTTATTCATCAATTATATATACTCATAATTTCTTCGTTACATTGGATATTAAATTCATTGTTTACTCATTACATCTCTTACATGGTTAATTGGCTAAACTCTCAGGATTCAACTAGAATTTTTTTTACTGGTTAATGCTCATGGTAGGTGACACAAAAACATGCCCACATTTATTGTTTATCGCTACTTTTACATGGTAAAATATATATTTTTAGGATGGCAGAAGTTGTATTAAGTGATTATTAATTTCACCCATCGTAAGTTCCCCATCCTTTCGTAATACATAAAAAAATTAGAATCAAATCAAATAAAAGTTGTATCTTTACATTCAGTGATACAACTTTTGAGTATTTTATGCATATTATTTTAACAGCTAGAACAAAACATAAAGCACGCTATGTTCATACTTGTGCAGTAAGTGGTTCCAATGATTTAAGCATTAGAGCAGATGGGATCCATATATTCTTTCATGCAAGTGTTGCTATGTTGTCACTGGCTTAAGAATGCTGTCACAATCTGATAAGAAATGGTTGAATAAATTGGACCTAAGTCCCTTGTTTTCTATTTCTAAGGTTAATGACGTGAAAATTATACAAGGGTCATGAATGAGGGCGATTTTTCATTTTCACCTGGTAAGTTTTTGGTTTCATACGAGGAATTGGGTAAAGGGAAATTAAGCATTTTGGATTATGATAATTTGGATTTTGACGAGTCAAGTCGTTTTAATAATAAAAGAATATATTTGATTTATTAATTGGAGTGAATGGATAGAGTGCATTTGACATTACGCAAGGGGAGAAAATCTTTCTTGGCTGGTGTTGGGCATAGTTGAATGGATTTCATTGAGCATGGGGAGCTTCTTGTTCAGTTTAGCATGGATCAGTGTAGAAAAGTGCTCATCATTGTAGAGTGGATACCAAAGCTTTCGGTAGCTCTAACTCAGGTATAGATTTTCTTTTGGGTAGTACACGACTCTTGTGCTTTGAATAAATTGTCCGCTAATGATATGTATTTTTTAATCTAGGAATTCAGAATTTAATTTCGATGATATTCAGTTAGATTTTGATTTTATTAAAAGGAATTAAAATCGTACAGAAGCTAACACACTATAGAAGAAACCAATGATATTTCAGTTTATTTATTTATTTGATGATATTCAGTTAAATTCTCATTTTATTCATTCAGAGGGTAAGAAGCTAACACACTGAAATTTGCTAATGTTTGGACCTGTTACCGACATAAGTAAAGTTGTAAGAGAATTGGCCAGGAATTTTATAAAGTATGGCATTGGAATAATATTTTTGATTTAAACATTAAAATAATAATTTATGGAAAAATCTATTAGGACACAAAATTTAGACACAATTGGTGACACAACTAATCTCCATCATTGGATCATCCCATGAATTACACCTCTCCATATAAAGACAAAAGGATCTAACGGTTGAGGCTTTGTGTCTCCAAGTTTATGTCTAATTTTGTGTCCCAATAGACGCCCCCATAATTTATTTATCTATTAATTTGTTTATTATTAACATTTATTTAGTCTACTACATTAAAACATGCATATAAACATACCTATATATGCACCAGAGGCACCACTCATTTTCCCTGTAATTTTCTATAAATGCATCCCCTCTGCCAAGTTTATCCTCTTTGAGTGCACTATTTTGACATGTTTAAATGCTACTGTTTTCTAGACATAGAGTGCTAGTCTCACGTTTCTTGTGATTGACAGTGGAATGAAAATTTTTCTGCATTAATATTAAAGTGAATTAATTCAAATTCCATTAAATAAGTAGACATAAACTTAGCCAGGTTTATGGTGTGAAATTGGATTTTTATTCAAACAATGTTGTTTCAGGCTACAGATCTTAATAAGTGGTGGTACGATACGAATGCATTTGCCGACCAGAAGGACAATACATAACATGCAAGTCACCATTATTCAAGACAACATATTGAATGCTAATCAGATCGAGTCTCCCAATCAATGGTCGATGTATACCTATGTTTGTCTTGTAATGAGGATGTTGTTTGTTACAAATTAGGTTTATGTTAGCTTTCCAATTTCCAGTTTAAATACGCAGTTGTGGATAATAGGATCTTTATCTTATTGTAACTATATGAACATATTTGTAGTATAGATGCGAATGCTATATATATGAGTTTGTGTGTGTATAACTCTTTTATTGAATGATATAAATATTATTTATATAACAATGCTAGAAAGTATTGACTTTTGTATCTAATATTCATTGAAAATGCGGACACTGCAAGCTGGATGCTGGAAAATAGTTGTTTTAAATTGCATACATTGTTTTGTGATTGTAACATAAAATTCAGACGTAACTCTATAATGCGGATGAGTGTTGTATTTATGTTTTCCTTATTGTTGTAGAAATTTATTTACGATGCCTAAGGAATGTTGAAAATATAAAATGCAATGTCGTCTGATTGTCGCAAAAATTGGTTTCACCATGTTTGAAATTCATGGTGTTATCCTTATTTTTACCATGTTTAGAAGATGATGTGTTAAGCTTTTCCATCATCATGTGGTACTCTAGCAATGGTTGACGCATGTTGTGAATACACAACCAACAACTGATTTTGCAACATCATGTTGAAGTTGTGAAATGAAATTCTAATTCGCAACTATGGATATCAAAATGGTAACCTAAATGTTGTCGAAGTTTATTTTCAATGTTTAATAGCCATTGTAAGATACTTGTTTTCTTGTAGTGATTACTTTTAGAAAGAAAATTAGAAATATAAAACTGAACACCTACAATCATGGGCTTCCTATATGTTTCTGATAAAAGTAACTCATCGTAGCAAAATTAGTCTGCAAAACTGAAGCATATGGTAACCCGTACGTGCATAGCATTAGAAGGATCTAAATTTATAGGAAATGTTAGACAGACGCGATTATCTTCATTACGTCTATCTAATTCACATCGATTTTCAATTTGAACATCGATTATACAATTATTTTTCCAGAACATGGATGAATTTTCAGAAATACTCAAGTTACACAGCCGTGTAATCCATGTCTGCCATGTCCATCAAAGGTGACAACGTAACACTAGTAATGTAGCAACATGCACTGCTTCCTTGTTACCATATGCATGCGAAATACAATATGCATGCGGACTACAAATTCAAAATTACCATTACTTCTTTGGTAACCAATGAAAAAGGTTTAAATTACAGTATATCGATAAATAAAATGAAATGTTGTTTCAGTATAAATAATCAAAGTGTGAACAAAATAAAACATAGTCCAGAATATCAAATAATATTTATCACAAATGCCTGTATTTTTGTGTCTCTGTATTTTATCTTACCCATTGCATTCGGCTGGTTATTGTGCTATTGGGCTAAGCCTGCTATTTTATATTGCCTATAAAAGCTTTATATGCAAAAGGATCAAATAGCTTCAATTCAATACAAAAATTATCCTGTTTCATTTCTTCATACTCTTGCATCCAATACAAGTTTGAAATCATACTGATCAAATAACCCCGATTAATGTTACAAATTTTGTCATGGTATTCAGGAGGCGCAATTTGGGGATCAAAATCGTCGCCAGACCATCGAGAAGACACAATTGCTGAATCAGTGTATTTAGGAGTACATGTAACAGTATGGTGACCGCTTTCCTTCTTCTGCTGATTCAGGGGGTTCTAAAGGTTATTAACTGTCGTGATAGGTATGTTTTTTTGTTCAATATGACTTGGTGGATGATTAGACATGATAGTTTGATGTTTTGTTTATATTTTCTGATGGTAGACTTGGTTGTCGTATGGTAATTAAACTTGGTTGTTGTGCGGTGACTTGATGAGTTGTATTTATTGATATTTGAGGATAGAATTTGGAACATGAGATTATATATGTATTGTATAATTAGTCGTTTGATTTAGTAGTGAAATTTGACTTTATTTATGTATTTTTTGGTGTGGATTGATTTGGTTTTGATATTTTGTTGATGTATGGTGTACTGAGATTGTATATTGTTGGTGGAATAGTGGTTTGTATGAGAAATGTGGTTGGAAGGCAAAATAGAAGCTGAAACACAACAAAAAGCTTTAGATTTTCCGATGACTTGAGATAGCTAGCGACGGCTCCCCCAGGCTTTTCTATGCAACGGTTTCCGACGGCTCCCAGCACATGCCGAAAGCCATCGGGAAGCCGTCAGAATCGAAATGTGGACGACATTTGTTGTCACAAGCTATTCCGATGGTTTTCAATGGCCGTTAACAGCTTAGAACTGTTGAAATAGCCGTGTTAACTAAAAGTTCCGGTAAAGAACATGTAACATATATAGGACTAGAAAACACAAATGAGGTTTCATTTTATTTTTTAGTTTATATGCCCTTGATTAAATTAGTTTTGTAGTTCCAGGAATATACATGACTTTTGGTATATAGATTATGTATATGAAATTATTTTTAAAAACTGAAAGTGAGTAAATGATATTAAATTGTTAGACAAAATGATCATGTTTAAAAAACGATTTGTGTTGATATATACTTTTATTTGTCGGTAATATGATGCATGCGGATAGAATATACCATGAACAAAATACATTTTCATTGAGAACACAATTATTATTACTTTTGGACAATAAGCTAGCAGACCCATTCACAAGGATGTTATTTCATGCATAAAAGCTAGGATGAAAATATAGTGCATCGCCATTTCTGGCGTACTTATTAGAGCATTCCCAGCAGTTGTTGCAAATATGAGCGTGGATGGCTTTGTTGCAGCGTGGATTCCCCCCACTGTTCCAGCAGACAGTGGGGGGACAATGAGATTTAATTATTTTTTTCTTTAAAAAGTTGGAAACTAAACGGTTTTCTGAAAACTGTTTAGTGTCCAGGAAAATAAAATAAAAAATATATTGCGAGCGTATGTTTACAGAGTCATTATTCTCTGTAAACAGACGCTCGAGATTTTCTTCAAAATCCCATAAAAATCAAAAACCCTAGTTCAAAAATTGAGTGAAAATCAAAGATTTTTGCAACGTCTTCCTATCTACTCTTTCTCATCTCTTTGGCGCAATCAATTCAATCATTCTCCACCTTAAACCCTTCATTTCTGACATTGTTATTGATTTAGCAAATTAGTTGAATTTGTTGATGATGGAAGAGGAAATCATATAAGGTACTAGCGCTGCGAGTGGGTTACGTAGGAGAAAAAGTCCACGAAAAAGTCGGAAAACGATTGAACGCGAAGCAGGTGGCTACGGTGCTAGGAAGGAGACAATAATCGAGCCGGGGTTTCCATTCCAGTCTATCACGAGTCTACAAGAAGGAGTTACACATATCTTTAACAGTAGAAAAGAGATTACGGTATATTTTTTGCTTTAAATTGCGTTAAATAGAATTATTCGATATGAAAAGGTTATGTAACCGATTTAATTTTATACCCAGAATCGCGACAAGATGAGATGTTACGGGGAATTTACGACAATGTTGAAATGGTGGAAGAAAATTAAAGTCTATCCGCAAATTTATGATCCGATTGTGAGTATATTTGGGAAATTTATGGAAATTGAATTGAAAAACTCGGATAACAGATGCATACATGCTATTGTTGAGCGTTGGTGGCCGACTACGCATACTTTTTATTTCCGAGTACGGAAATCAGGTTTGCACCGTTAGATTTTACCATGCTGACATCCATTCCCGTTGGAATGCATAATCTAACGATACTATAAGATGAGGGCAGGGGGCAATTCGACAGTGCAAAGCAACTATTGCCACTTATTGAGCCGAAAGATATTCGGGGAGGAAATGTTTCTTTATCGCATCTTGTAAAGTACTTTCATGACGATTATCTTGAGGTTAATGATAAGAAAAGCCATATTGCTCGCATTTTTGTGTTGTATATGATGGGTACTCTATTTTTTACAACAACAAATGACACTATTAGTCTAGGGTATTTGGTGGCCGGATTTGATTTATGCTTAGAGGAACAGTTCGATTGGGGTTCTGCGATTATGGGTTAACTCTACCAGAGTTTGTATGTTGCTGTAACTAAGGAAGGACATATAACTGGTTTCGTTGAGCTATTATAGGTATGGTTACCTATAGTAAGCACAAAGTTTTTTATGTTTACAATGGTTTATTCTAGTGTTTGATATTACATATTTCCTTCTTGCAGTACTGGTTTTTTGAGTACATGACGGTGTGCGGCTATATTGTCAAAGAGGAGGTGAAACAAGCTTCATATCCGAGATTGAGAGCCTGGGAGAAAGAAAATAGGCTCATCACGCATGATACTTCGGCTCATTTGTTCTCCAGCACATGGTATCATATTGATCATCGCCAAGCAGCGCATATAAATTGGAATCCGTGGAAAAATTCAGTCGCACTCGCTAATGCAGAGGTTGTCCATGCACGCAACCTATCTATGAAATGGTTTCCTTTGATTGTTCCGCCCGGTAGCTCATATGAGATGCATTTAGGAGAGAGGTGTATGCGGCAGCTTACAGGCTGGGCGACTATTCTCATTGATCCTCCCGCACACACGGCCCGCAAGATGACATATTCTACATACGCGGAGTTACAACAAGCCTTATACCAAGATGACTGTGAGCAGTACATATATAAAGAGCAAGACATGGACTACAACACGTATTAGCGCTCAGTGGGTAGAGATGTTGGTCCATTGCTAGAGGCTTCTGTCTGTATCGGTAATATGGATTTTTTTCGGACCGTCTGCTTTGTAGGCAGGAATTGAAGCTCCAATCGTCACGTCTTCAGAAGTTAATTACGCATCTCAGTTTTACCCACCGCCACAGCAAAGTGAGTGGGCCGAGGATCCTGGATGGAACTTGCATTGGACAGGACATGATCCGTTACCGATTCCTCATTTGATGGACATACCGCCAGTTCCGTCCCATTACGCTGTTGATAGTCTATGGGAAATGAATATGGGTATGCGGCAGTTAGCTCTTGAACAGTCGAAGTATTATGAAGAGGGCTTGAATAGGATTAACATAATTGCAGACGATTTTGTAAGTTATCGATTTAATTTTTGTGAAACATGTTTGTTTTCCATTATTGCTCAGAACATACAATCCCTAGTATTATTTGTATAATGATATTGTGTTTGTTTTTAAATACCGCGCAGAACATGCAGGTTTTTAGGGAACCAGTGTTGCATTTGGGGTCTTATCAGGTGGGTCGAACAAAAAGCAGGAAAAAAAGAAAAACTCGTGTACAGATGGAAGAGGGTGATGAGGAAGATGAGGAGGGCGACGACGAAGATGAGCAGGATGATGAGAAGGGTGATGAGCAGGATGATGAGGAGAGTGATGAGCAGGATGATAAGGAAGTTGAGGAGGGTGATGAGGAAGATGACGAGGAGGGTGACGAGGAAGATGACGAGGAAGGTGACGAGGAAGATTCGATCACCTTAGTGCATTGACTGGTCTAACCTTTATCACTAAGCGCCTATATAAATATCTACGTTTAATACTTTTTTGTTATCCGAAACCAAATTTTTCCTCAACATAAATAATGTCTTCCTGGTCATGGCCCTCATCAATGGATTCGAACTATGATCAAAACTTTCCTGAGCGTCCGCCTTTAAGTCCAAGAACAGATATTGATTGGAATATCGAATACCAAGAGCGGCACTACGAGGACCTACGTCGTGACTTCCCGGAGTTGGCCCACCTGACGATTCATCCACCAATTAATCATGTTCCAGATGTAGGTCATCAACAAGTCAACACTGTGAATGAATAACACTTACGAGCGACGCCCTCGTCCTCCCACTTATCCAGCTGTAGCTCGTCCTCCGATTGTTCCGGATGTAGGTCATCATGAGATACGACGAGTTTTAGTTAACCAGACTCCTAACGAGCAGGAGGTCCTGTTTGTTGCCACTGTGGTTACGCAGTGGAGGTAGTAGTCCGGGCGGACGGAGATAATATTGGTCGTAGGATCCACTTATGCTCGCTATGGTCTAACGGATGCAATACTTTTGAGTGGATAGAAGACCATTTCCCTCCAAGGGCTATTTCTTACGCCAATGAGTTGGAACAAGGGAATAGGCGACTTCGAACCTCTTTAGAATCCTTTCAGAATGAGCGTAACAATTAATGTGTTTGTGTACTGAATTTCCTACTTTAACATCTCTTGTATCCTATGTTTTAGTGGCTAGTAATCAGTTTTTTATATTGTATCCTACGTACGGCTGGTGATATTATAATGTACATTTGTTGTATCGCACATGCTGTGTGGAATTAGTATCGTTTATACAGTTTTTAATAACTACCATATGTCCAGCTGACAACTATCAAACTGGATAGGTAAGAAGTGCTTAACGAAAACAAAAGACTGAAAAAAAAAATTAAACAAAAGCCTGAAAAAAATAATGGGGCAAAAGCCTTAAAACTATAAAAATAAAGTAATCTAAGATAAGGTAAGATAACAAAAAAAAAATTCATACTAAAACATAACTGAAAAAAATTTAAAAACAACTTTCAAACTTAAATAATTCATTGAATTTAAATATAAGAATCTAATTTAAACAAATTGCAAAAGGGTGTGCATTTATATAATGCACCATAAGCTATAAACAGTTTTTTGAAAACCATATATACATTATACGGTTTTCTGAAAACCGTTTAATGTATAAACGGTTTTCTCAAAACCATTCCTCCCCCGCCGCTCCAAATTAGAAATGGCGAGCGTCGCCATTTCTAATTTGTCCCCACGTCACTCGCGCAACTGCTGGAGAGCGGGGAAAACGTTTTCCTCCCCATTTCGTGAAATCCTGCTACTACTGGGAATGCTCTTACAGCATACTTTATTATTTTATCAAACCACACGTACATATTGCATTTTTTTAATCACCCGGATCAGTGAAGTTTCAGTTACCGGAATGGCAGATTTTATCAATATTGGCAGTAATATCTAAAGCCCAAAAATTCATAATTTCACTAAACCGAATATTTATGAGACCGTAAAGATGCTTATATTCAAAAGAACATTCAAATCTGCTAGAGATTGATTCAAATATTAGAAATAATTTAGCTTTCTTATTTTGTTGACAGTTTCTTAGTTAAACAATTTTTTAGGTGCATAATAATAGTTCAAGCAGTAGATTTTTTTTCCTATTTTCAAGTCTTTATAAAGACAAGAAGTTCATGTAATAAAAGTAATAGAGAAGTTTGCAATTCATTCTCTAATTTAGTTCTGGGTTATAATCTCTGTTCACTATTTTGTTTTCTTATTTGGGTGCAAACTCTAACAAGTGGTACCTGAGCTCGGTTGATCTCATATCTGGGCGTTTGGTTGAGTAAAACACTGAGAGTTATGGCTTTAAACTCCTCCTCTTCTAAACCACTCCTTCCAATTTTTAATGGTGAAAAATATCAATTCTGGAGTGTGAAGATGATGACCATGTTCAAATCACAGGAATTGTGGGAACTTGTTGAAGATGGATATCCAGATCCGGATGATGTTGCCAGATTGGAAGAAAACAAAAAGAAAGATGCAAAGGCCCTCTTTTTTATTCAACAAGTAGTCCATGAAGAAATATTTCCTCGAATTATGAATGCTTCAACTGCAAAAGAAGCATGGTAGATTTTGCAAAAGGAGTTCAAGGGTGACAGTAAAGTGATAACAGTGAAGTTGTAGACTCTTCAAAGGGATTTCGAAACTGCAATAGCGAGGGATGGTGAGTCTGTTCAAGAGATTCTCTCAAAAATATCCGCAATTGTGAGTCAAATGCATATGCTCGGAGAGACATGTGAAGATAAGATGGTTGTTGCAGAAGTCTTGAGAAGTTTGTCTCCAAAATTTGATCACGTCATTGCAGCTATTGAAGAATCAAAGGATTTGGCTATATTTTCCTTTGATGAATTGATGGGTTCTTTGCAAACACATGAAGCAAGGATTAATAGATCGATATAAAAGTTGGATGAAAAAGCGAGACTTCTACGCAGAAAGATGATTCAAGTAAATTTGAAGGAGCTGAGCAATTTGCTGGAAGAGGAAGAGGAAGAGGAGGATATCGAGGTCGTGGAAGAGGACATAGTCAACTCATTCAGTGTCATAACTGCAATAGGTATGGTCATGTTAAAGCAAATTGCTGGTATAGATCGGAACAAGTGGGTCCAGTGTTATTCACGATATGGTGTAGATTTTGACCGACTCTAGAGTCGGTTCATTTAGCATTTCAAATCTTTTTTTAAGGACGTAGACGAAGCTTACAAAGTCAAGGTTCAACTGGGAGATAACAAACAAATTCAGGTTGAAGGCAAAGGGACAGTAGGCATAAATGACGGTAATGGAAAAACTAGACTTATTTATGATGTGTTGTTCACACCTAGTTTATCTCATAACTTACTAAGCATAGGACAACTGGTAACACTACAACAAAAACAATCTATTACAATGTCATTTTTACAACGGGCATTGGTTGACCAATGTAATAGAGGGCTATTACAATCGTCAAATAAGGCCCGTTGTAATAGATGCCCTATACAACGCCTTTTTTACAACAGACACTGGAAGCCCATTGTAAAAGGTCTCTATTAACGAGTTCTTTCTGGCCCGTTGTAATAGATATCAATTTTACAACGTTCACAAAATGCACGTTGTAATAGATGTCAATTTTACAACGGGCAAAAAGTGACCATTGCAATAAGTGTCAATTTTACAATGGCCCAAAAATGCCCATTTATAATCGTTATAATGAATATCTACTGTGAATTTTCAATAATAAACAATTAATAATCACAATGTTTTCTTAAAATTAATATTCATCATTTATTAGTATTTAATAATTTATCATTAATAATATTATATATATTAGTCATATGTTACTAATTACTAACTATAATATTGCATTACTAATAATATTTATCATATTAATCATATGCTACTAATATCTATTAATCATTAATAATATTATATTAATCAAATGTCATTAATATTTAATAGTTAATCATTAATAACTAATATACTACTATACAAATTGGTAAAAGTTTTTGAGGGAATCTTCGCCATATGAAAGGATCGAATCAAACGTGATTTTTTTAATATGTGTGCTATATACATTTAAGCAAGAACGACGGGTGAATGAAGTATAAGTTTGCAACTATGAACAAGATATTTACCAGAGGAATTTAATTCATGATTTTTAATTCAGCTAATTTATAATTAATTGATTATTTATTTTCAGGTGTGTAATATGCGTTTAATAATTGCGAATTGCATGAAAAAAATTGCAAAATTTCATTAAAATAAAAATTATTTCAAATAAATAAATTGTAAAAGTTTAACTTGCTCGATTTAGTTCAAAATTATAATTAAGGACTGGTAAATTACAGTTAATATTTATTAATGTCATTAGATAATTAATAAATATAATTAAGGACGAATAATTATAGTATTAAATAATTCTATTAAATAATTTTCAATTAATATTCAGTATTTAATATTGGTTATGTAGCAGTAAATAATTGATAATTAAATATTACTATTAAATAATTTAAAAGCACGAACTAAAAATTGTGACAAATAACTAATAAATGATATGCATTTATCTGAAAACAAGAGAGATACTATGAAAAAATCTTTTATAATCAAGTGGCAATACTTATTTCTTAGAATTTAATATTTAAGAATTTAAAATTTCACAAACCATACTCAATACTGATGTACTTAAACATCGGCACTGACATAGTCACTACTAATTCAAAGCGCTAGATTTAATCAAACCATCGCTACTATCCGTCATTCACAAAATTAACCACACGGAACGAGCCAGCGACTCCCAGTTCCTTTCTTCTCACGTTCTTCTTTTTCCTTTTCTTCTTTTTCACTTTTCTAGGTTTTCTCATTCTGAATCGCGAATTCAACAACAACCTTTTCATTGATTTTAGTTTATGTCAATTGAATCAATCCTTCATCGAAATTTTGTGCATCCCATCAATCGATTATTGGGTATAGAAGCAGGGCACAGATCTTTGTGATTTTCAGATGTGGCAGTAGTCTGATGAGTGTTCGAAGTTGAAGGAACACATGTGGCTGTATACTAGTAAGGATCTGCTGATAGAGTTGGATGGAGAAGGCTATCATCGACAGTTACGAACCATGTATTTTATATTTCCAATTCTATCATTTTTTATCTGTAAGTTGAAGTTTATTTGGGGTAAAATTTCCATTTACGTATTGATTCCAATAAACTCTTGCGATTAGAATTGTAGGATGAATATTTTTTGGTTCCTTTAATATTAGTTGAGAATCCAACCCAATCTTGAATCTAGGGTTACGAAACCTTAGACTTGTTATTCTTCCTCCTTCCGGATTTGAGAAAAATAGGAGTTTTGAGTCAGAAATTTAAATAGTTGAGAAATTTAAATAGATTTTTAGAATTCTGAAAATTCCAGAAACTTCATTTGTGATTATATTTAGGCTTTTGGTATATCTATATCTTGCGTGGAAATAGGTTAATAGTTAGTTGTATCTGCTAAAAACGTAAGTCCTGCATCAATTATATACTGTATAAATACCAAAAGACTATTTACTTTAATTTGTTTTGTGAACGATTAGATAAGTTTTGAACAAAAAAGAAATTCCGATAGTGATAGTTTTCTGAACTATTTTTTTGTTAGCATCTATGAAAAGGAGGAGTTGTAAGGTTTCAATTAAAAAAACTCGTGTGGCTTTCGGCAAATTATATCAAAACTGAAATGAACATTGTAGATTTTCTCAAATTAGTCCTCATTTTTTTCAGTTTATCTTGTTTGATTTGTTGTTTCTAATTCACTTATATATCAATTGCAAAAAAAAAAAAAACTTTAGCTTACTTATTTTTTCCCTTGTTAATTTCTTTATTCAAAACGTGGAAAGAAAATCGAAGACTTAGCCTGA
Organism: Allium sativum; assembly: GCA_030737875.1. Classification (NCBI taxonomy): domain Eukaryota; kingdom Viridiplantae; phylum Streptophyta; class Magnoliopsida; order Asparagales; family Amaryllidaceae; genus Allium; species Allium sativum. The sequence continues at coordinate 746,688,318 of CM060920.1, read as the reverse complement.
AAAGAAATTTAGACCAAGATTTTATCTTTATTATCATTGGTGCCGAGTGGAAAGGAAGAAAAGTTGACGATGTCATTCGTGCTCGACTAGGCAATAAGTAAAAGTCATAGATGATCCAACTATTGTTTGGAAACTTTGTGGAGGTGCACGCTACTTAGCTTTTGATATATTTGATTGGACCAAAAAAAAAAGGAGCCAACCATGATCGTAATTGAAAATAATAGTATAAGAAGGATGAATCACCTAATTCATTCTTTTCAGTCGGTTACAACTTACAAGTCAATGGTTTGCCTATGTCTCCCTATCATTTCATTTCCAGTTTCCAAATTGTAATATCCAGCACATACCAAACCATTCCCTTGACTTATATAGTGGGTTGAAACCGAAAACTAAGTCTCTGTCTTTATAATTTATATTCCAAGCTTTAACCCATTTGTCTGGATTGTAAATTCTTGCAAGCAACACTCGGTTTTATTTATCTTAATTTCCCACCATAGTTTAGCAAGTCATTGACCTATAATACTGTCAAATTGGTCTTTTACTTGGACAAAATGGAACAATATCTTAAATTAGAATAGACAAAACTTTGAAAAGTAATACAAATATGAATTGGTATGCAGGTAATACTGAAAATTATTTTTGTTATATTTGTACTTGCGAACTCATATTTGTACACTGTATAGCTATGTACAAGAGAGAGGCAAGTTGAATACCGAACCACAACAATAATCTCATTTTGTTTTTCTCTTGCTAAGGTTTTTTTTCCTTCTTGACCAAATCTTATCGTTACTAGACTCACTGCTATATAATGACTTGCCATTTGGCCTTATTGCAAAGAATGTCACTACTAACGTTCGTAATTTAATATATGTTACTATCTCCAGTATAAATCTATTTAAAAGCGCCGAGACAAAATCATGTATTTACAAGGAATAAACATTGATATCGATATATATTATAAATAATATGATTATATTTTATTTTGTAGATGGTCTGGCTTTTAAGTTAAAGCAGTTGCCAAAACTAAGAACATGTTACTTTACATGGATCAGCACCTGGAATGAGTCAATGATGTTATTTTTATTAGGTTTAGATTAGAATTAATCATGTCATTCATGCATAGTACTATAACAATATTAACCATATATCTGATTCTAGAGAATTTTGTTATGGTAAAATACCATTTAATATAATAACAAAGCCAGTGCATGTATGCACAGACCTTTTAGGTTTACTGACAATGCCTGATTTGCTTTAGAACTACATAAATTATGAAGGGGTTTGTACTGTACATTTTGTGACCGCATTTTGATATAAATCAAATGTGTATATCAAAAAGAAAAGTTTATGTTTTAGTCCAGGGTCCAGGTTTGAATAATGGACTAGGATGATCAAAAGTGATGCAAAAGGCATGATTTAAGATATTTTTTCTCACGTTATGTAAATTGCAGTTAGATCTTAATCACTTTGTCTTTGAAAAGATATACATTTACTATATTCATCTTCCAACTTGTCAGCATATTTTCTGCATTGTTGCTATCATTGTATTCCAGTGCTGCAATACATTTCATTTTCCCTTTTAACTTGCTACTATTGTTAACAAACATGCTTAAGACAGTTAATTTTTCCTTCTTGAAGGATGCGTTGAATTTGCTACAAATAGAAGGCGATTTGGTACCCAACTAGTACTAATTAAAATATTATTTTACAGAGACATGGAGACAACTGCAAACTGATTAGTCTGTACTCTTATCCACGCTCTGCATGGAAATTTAGTGGTAATTTTCTTATACATAATATGCAGGCCGTACATGTTTCCAAACAATTACAGACAATTAATTTTATAATCATTGACTATTACTTGTTTAAATACAAAGAATATCCCTACAAAAAAAGGTTATGTGCTATTCATAAAAATGTCATCCAACCATCGATATTAGCACATATATTAGCACTTTTATATATTTATTACTTCATATATCATCCAACCATCGATGACTTACCGTTACCCCTCTAGTGCGAAGCATGTTTTGAATATTACCCAAATATGAGTTGAGAAAACACAGTATCTCCACAGCTTTAAACATATTGAACTGGATGTTAGAAACGCTTTGCACATTCATGGATTTAAAAGACAATGCAAAGTTCTATAAAAATGGGGTTTCCATATGAATCTGAGAATCTGAATTTTCAAATGTGTAATTATTCCATACATTGGTTCATGTGCACAAATAAATTTTAAATGTTGTTTTGAGTTTGCGCCATGGTGTACATGAGTTCCGTATGCATACATAAATTGATTTAACATGATATAATATAATAAGTATTTGATCAGTTTTATATGTATTCAGCTGAGTTTTTAAATACATTTTAGATAAAAGATTCACAATGGTTTTTCAAAGGTGAACTTAGTTCCAGTCTACATCTGCATATATTTGGACTTTCAATAGAAGCCTATTTATTATGTAATTAATTCTTCTTTTGGTCATATAATTGTAGAAATAAAAGTTCGTATATAATGTCAGTTACAAATACAAATATTTTTATTAAATACAACTGCAAACTGTGGATATGGTGGTGTCTAAACTGTGTCTAAACTGAAGTAGGAAGACTACGGAACCAAAGGCTGTAAGGTTACAGCAATGCAAAGACTTAAATGTTGTATAATAAGTTTTGAATGGTGTATAATAATATATTCTCTCTACATTTGGTAACTTTTTTTCTTTTTTTGCAGTCACACCGTGCTAGTAAATATATGCAGACTCAAGATCAACAGGCCGTTGGATCTGCCATCGCGAGGCACAAAGATTACATTTCCTTGGTCTAGTTTTGGTACTTACGAAACTAGTTATGTAATTTATGTTAGAACTATGTTAACGTAACTTATGTAACCTTTTGGAATGTAAACTTATCTGGTCTTTTGGAGTATAAACTTATCGACATTTTTGAAATGTGTTGGAATTATATGATTCTTGCTTCAGTCTTTTAGTATGTGCTATTATGTGATTTTGATTGTTGCATTACAGTATTTATTACATGTTAAAATATTCATTATTATTATGGATGTGTATCGCAGCAGTTATATTTAAATTTGCTATTACAACGGGCAAAAACCGTTGTAATATACTGTATTACAACGGGCAAAGGCCGCTTGTAATTTATTAGCTATTACAATGGGTTAATAACCATTGTCATAGAGTCATTGCACGTGACAGAGCAAGTTATTACAACGGTCTTTTACAACAGTCATTGCCCGTTGTCAAATAGTCAGGAGCTATTATGACGGGTCATATTAAGACAGGCATATGCTCGTTGTGAAATGCATATTACAACGGTTTTTGGCCATTGTAAAAGGACTGTTTTGTTGTAGTGTAAGTAATGGCTTCTCTATTATGTTTGAAAATAATTCCTGTGTGATTAAGGACAAGAACACAAGAAAGACTACAGAAGTGAAAATGTCTCAAAACAAACTTTTTCCACTTGAGATTTCTTGTCTTGAAAAACAAGCTCTCATGGTAAAAGAAAAAGTTGTAACCAATCTATGGTATATGAGATTTGGGCACCTAAATGAAAAGAGTTTAAAAATGCTGAGTCAATACGAAATGGTTCAAGGATTGCCGAAAACTGACACGATTGGGTTTTGTGAGGCGTGCATTTATAGGAAGCATAGAAAAAGGCCTTTTCCAACAGAAACAACTTGGCGAGTAGCAGGTACACTTGATTTAATTCATGTTGATTTGTGTGGACCTATGGACACAGAATCTCTTGGAGGCAGTCGGTTCTTTATGTTGCTAACTGACGATTTTAGCAGAATGAGCTGGGTGTTTTTTTAAAGGTAAAATCAGATGCATTTGAGTCTTTTAGAAAGTTTAAGGTAGAAGTCGAGAAGCAGAGTGGAAGACACATTAAGGTACTGAGATCAGATAGAGGTGGGGAATTCACGTCCAACAAATTTAATTTGTTTTGCGAAAAGCATGGAATCCGAAGAGAATTGACAGCGCCAGATACACCAGAACAAAATGAAGTAGCTGAAAGCAAGAATCGTACCGTAGTTGAGATGGCAAGAAGTATGTTGCAGGAGAAAAATTACCTAACCAGTTCTGGGGTGAAGTAGTAGCAGCACCTGTCTATTTGTTGAATCTATCACCAACAAAAGGAGTTTCTGGACATACAACATATGAAACATTGACTGGAAGAAAACCATCGGTAAGTCACTTAATAACATTTAGATGTATAGCTTATGGCTTGATTGATTCTCATAAACGTAGCAAGCTAGATGAAAAACCAGTTAAGTGTATTTTTGTTGGTTATTGTGCAAAAACAAAGGCATATCGATTATATGATCCCCTTGGTGGCAAGATCGTTATCAACAGGAAGGTTGTAATTAATGAAGAAGAAAGAGAGACTTGGCATGAAAATGAAAATACGGGAATTCATTTTGAAGATGCAATGAAAGATAATGCTTTAGTTAATGGACAACTAGAAGAATATCAATAGCATGCCCCAGATTCTCAAGCTAGCAGTGGCATGATGTGCACAAAAAATGCACATTTATATTCACAAATTTACTCTTGTTTAGTTTAATAAATGAACATTCTTGGGTATTTTATGTGATCAAACCATGTTTTAAAGATCTTCAAAATCATCACTTATTTTGGGAAAAAAGGGGGTCACTTGTGCATGTTTTAATTTGTGAAATCTTTTACTCGTTCCTTGTTATTTACTCTCGTAGGAATTTAGGAACTAAAATGATCCATACACATGAAGAGATGAAGGAAAGCATGCACATACACAAGAGAAGGCGAAGAATTAATACATCTTATGGATAGTGGAGGGCCTATCTTTCAACTATCCCACTTGCTTCATATTATTGAATGGGACAAAAGGCCTCATGCATTCTACATGACATATTAGTGGCTAAGATCAATTAGAAGCTTCATGAAGGACCATTTTGGGGAATTCCCAAGAAAAGTGATTAGGGTTTTAGGGTTTTAGATCATGTATATATACCCCTTTGTTTCATGTATTAGGTATCTCCTTTTTAGCATATGAAAGTGTAAGTGATCAAATAAATAAAAATGGCTTCCAAGCCTATCTCTTTTATGTCTATCTTATGTCTCTTTTAATTTCTATGCTTTACTTTTATGTTCATAGTTTAGATTTACTTTCATGTTCTTAGTTTAGTTTTCTTCTTGTTCCACTTAGTTTTTCTTGAATTTTGCTTAATTTTCTAATGTTAAAACTTACATGTGTTGATATGACAACACATATGAGTGGCTAATCCCTTGATTTAGGGGTAATGATGCTCTCTAACTTTGTGTGAGTTCAACAAGTGTATGATTTGTGATCTTTAATACGTGCTTAATGTTAATGAATATGGATGTAAGTTTATACAAATGGGTTTGATTGGTCATGTTGCATTTGCAAATGATCTATTCTTATTCAATATAAACACAAGTTACATCCATATTTGCTAAGTGATTATTGATTTTGAAATGAAAGTATGAACAAAATTTGATGGTCTATAGTTCTAGCCAATAGTTCATAGACCATACTTAGAATAGTTTTGCTTTAGTTTCATTTTCATGAGAATCATAAGTGGTGTAAATATTGCATTTATATAACTTGTTGAGATCATACATTGTATGTTTGACAACTTACATAAAGGTGAGAGTGGATTTACCTCTAAATTACTCTCTAATTTCATATTTAGCTCTCAACTTAGTTTCTAGTTTCATAGTTTTTATTAGAACAATTCAAAGTTTGGTTTAATTCGATTGAATAAAATTGAAATCACTTCTTTCCCTGTGGATCGACTCGCACTCACTACGTATTACAATAGTACGCCGTGCACTTGCGGTTATTTCAATATTCGTGCGACGGTTTTCTAATTTAATAGAAATTTCGTTGTAGCGAACAAGTTTTTGGTGCCGTTTCCGGGGAAGGAATTTGATTTTAGTTCTATTCTTCGGATTAATTTTGTGCATGTTGCATTTTGTGTTTTGTTTGTTTATTTGTGTTCATATTTGTTTGTGTACTTGCTATCTCAAAAAAAAAAGTTTGCATTTGTTGTTTTGCTCATTTGAGTTTATTTTTGTTTGTATGCTTGTTTCTTATTTCTCATTAGTGAATTTCTTGTTTTCGAGTATTTCTTAAAAAGAAAAAAAAAGAGAAGAGTGCTGTTACACTTCAAGCTCAGTTGTGTGCATTTCTGTTGGTCTTCCCTCTTCTTTATACATTCTCTTTGCTATTATGTTTTAATAGTTTAGACTAGGTTTAGTTCAATTGTTGTTCTGTTTAAAAAAAAAAAAAAAAAAAAGGGGTTTACATCTTGTGCTTTCTGGTATGCTATATTAAAAAGTGTATTTCATCTTTTGTTTTCCGATGTGCACTATGCATTTCATTTCAGCTTGACAGTTTAGTTTTGTTTCCTCTCCAAAAAGGAAAATTATTATGATGTGGAGCATTTGATTTCAATTCACAACTTGCATTTCTATATTTCTTTCTGATTCACAACTTATATTTCTTTCTGATTCACAACTTTATGATCATACATTTAAAAAAAAAAAAGACACACACATTTCTATTTTCTCTCTCAAGTGCACTTCTATTTTCTCCCATCATAGTCTGTTTTCTTCTGTGCTGATCATTCCTGTGCATTTCTCTCCTGCTTTCTGTTTTCTCCTCGACAAATCCCACATATTCACAACTCCAATAAATCTTCGTCTACTTCATCAACCCCGCCACGTAATAGGTCAGTCAAACACCCAATTACTTCACACTCACAGACAATCAACTTCGGCACCCTTCCATTACAATAGCTGTCAGCCTCATCACCCTCAAAACTTCTAGCCTACTTCCCAATCTTCAAACTACCAAAATCGCGAACTCCAGAAACCCGCATCCGAACAACCAAAACAATTCACGACTTACCCCCAAATCACAATTGAAATCGCCCCAAAGCCAGCAAACGAAGACCACAACCAACTCAATTGCCGTGAACACATATATCCTCCTCCCACTGTCACTTCAGGTCCTTCATCAAACAACTCAACTAACTACACCTTCACCATCCTCTTATACGAACTGCACTTGCCCTCTCATAGTTCATACAAACAGTCACCATCCACTACCTTTACTTCTGTCATTCAATTCCGGAGCCTTCATCGGTGAACTGCCTAACCTACCACCACTAGTTCATCTCCCTGCAAACCATATTCAACTCACTCCTTGCATCATCCATCTCTTATGTCAAGCTCCGAACACAACCATTCATACATTTCCACCTTTGCGAACCTGACAGCATCAACTTCCTTCCACTACCCACTGCCAACAATTCTATCACCAAACCACCCTTCACAACTCCCCTTCCATTCAATAAACCAAACACAAAATACCACCTGCACTTCCCTACTCTAACCCCTGAAGTCACCATCAACATCTAACTGAAACCATTCATCAGCCATTCAGACAATTGCTTAATGCCCATTCGCCCATTCCTATTCACATACAACAAATTCCACGATCCTACAAACTCACCCTCCTCCTCTTATTGCGAAATCCGCAACCTCCTCACTTCCCTTCATCACAATACATCGCTTCCATAGACACACCGACCTCCTCTTCAATACCACCCCAATTCAATCACCACAACATCGCTTCGAACCACCCACCAACTCTAACCACGCACGCTAAAACTCCTCCAAATCAACTCGCCATCGACCCCTCTGCAGTGCAATTCAAGACCAAAAGCAAATCCCAAAATCAACGAACCATCCCCTGAAACAAATTCGCACCACCTCGGTGTTAAATCAAATCCCGAGTTCCTCTACGCCTCCCAATCGTGACCCAGAAATCATCTCACCAACATACATCCCACAGTCATCAAATCGCCCACTCAGCTTTCGATTTCGAAAGCCCCGAATTTTTTTTTCTTCTCTTCTGAATTTGGTCTCCGATTTCTTTTTTTTTCTCTCTATTTTTCAAAAGAAGTAAGAAACGTGTAGTTCTTTCTGGAAGTCAAAGGGTGTATTCGGATTTGGGTAGTTTGACGCGGGCTTGTGGGCTTCTAAATGGGCCTTGGCTTAATGTTGTTTTAGTTTTTAGCTTGGCTTTATTATTAGTTTTTCTTTGTTAACTCTTTCTATTTAGAAAAAAAAGAAAAAGGGAAAAAAAGAGGAGTCTTCTTGTTTGAGTTTGTTTGTTTATTTGTTTTTATTTTAGTTTTCTTTTTCACTCATCTTTCTTTCATTTTGTTTTCATTTTCTCTAAAAAAAAGAAAAGAAAAAAAAACTTCCTTCCCATTTGTTTATATATGGTCTTCCTTTTCAGGTGGTCAAAGCAGATAAAATAAGGAAGCGCTTGCTTTGCTTGGTTGGATTACTTTGCACTGCTTGGCTTGCTTGGATCGCTTTGCTTTGCTAACTCGCTTGCTTGCTAAAAAACGCCGCTAAAATTTTTTTTTTGCTAATAAATTCAGACACTCAGGTATCGTGTTTTAACCCCTTTATTTTATTTGCATTGTTGGTTGCTTGCATTCGCATTTAAAAATCCAAAAATCAAAATTAAATCATTCGTAGTTGCATTGTTAATACACATTTAATTCCTGTTTTGCATTCATCTCATTTTTTTTCTTAAGGGCACACCCCAATTCACATAAGGTGGGGAGTTCATTACCCTTCCTTAGCCCAGAAAATTGCATATCATTGTAGAATTTGACTAATAATAACGGTTAGACGTTAGACATAAGGGAGTCGCGGGCTCATTTAGGGCTTAATTATATTTTGATTGTTGATTTATTTTGAACGAATTATTTCTTGGTGTCTAGACTACGACAGAGAAATAACCGCTAATAAATATTACGGTGATTCGTAAATATTATTTCGGTTGTTCTTCTGACGGTACTTAAACCTTCGGTTGCATTTCTAGGGTGATTCCTGGTGCACCGATAACTCATGTCCGTTAACTGGCCGAGAAATTTTTTGTTTAATTTAATCAAACGTATCATTATATAGTTTTGGGTTAGGAGCCACTAAGGACAGAAAATTTTGTAGTTATCTTCGCATTCATTTAGTTGCATTAGATTCATGCATACATAAAAAAAATAGAAAAAATCAAAAATCCAAAAAAATAAAAAAAAATCATCTTCATTTGTAAATCAAATTGTTTTCTCTGTTATTCAAAAAATAAAAAATAAAAAAAATTCAAAACAACTCTCATTTTGTAAAGAAAAAAAAAACTCACTTCTATTCTCTTCTCAAATTTGTTCTTTCTTTTCTTCTCTTATTCTTCTCGCTAGTGCATGAGTATTTGGACTCACGACACCAATACGAAACGTTGGACACGTGACCTTTCCACTAATCGTTTAGTTCGAAAAAACATCCCTTCAACCATGGGAGAAGAAAACCCCCCCTCGAACTCTTATGGATAGAATCTTCCCCGATCGAGTTTCTATTCCTTCTTGCATCATATTGCTCGCCCCAATGGGTAATCACTTTGAAATTCATTCAAATCACATAAATACTCTTCCAAAATTCGGCAATTTTGAACGTGATGACCCCTACATTTTCTTAACCAAATTTGAACAAGTTTGTGCAACCATGAAATTTCAACAACTAAGTGACGATGGAATCAAACTTAGGTTAATTCCATTTGCACTTACCGATTATGCCGAAAAATGGTTGTATAGCTTGCCCTCTAATACGATTGGAACGTGGGATGAATTTGTGAAAGTTTTTCTAAAAAAATTTTACACCTTGGAAAAAACATCCAAAATTCGAAACGAAATCGTCAGTTTTCATCAATTTGGAGGAGAATCCTTTGCAAAATATTTCGAAAGATTTAAAGAACTTCTAGTCAAATGTCTGCATCACAATTTCGAAAAATGGACTCTATGCCAAATTTTATACGATGGACTCGAAAATAACTCTCGAACCATGCTCGAATCGATGTGCCAAGGAAACTTTCTAGCCCAAAATCACGATGCCGCTTGGCAATTTCTTGAGAACTTGGCCGAAAAATCAGCTCAATGGGAACGATCCAACGAGAAATCGATTTATTCGCGATCAAACGCTCATTTGATAGGATCTTCATCAGCTTTAGAAGCAAAAATCGACGCGATGTTAACCAAATTCGATAATGTCCTTTCATCAAATCAAATGAATCAAGCTCAAACTTCTCAACCCTCGTGTTTCAAATGTAACGATCCGACCCATATTGCTGATCAATGCCCACACTCGTTAGAACAACTCAACGCTTTCAACAAAGTTAGGAACGACCCATTCTCTCCAACGTATAATCCTGGTTGGAGAAATCATCCTAACTTCTCGTGGACCCAAAACAACCCAAATTCGAATTTGGTTCGACCCTCATTCCAACCATTTACGAATAATCCTTCGAATCCCCCTTTCAACAAAATCAATTCCAAAATTTTGCGCCACCTTCTCAAAATCAAGCGCAACAATCTTTTGTTCCCCAAGACGAAAAACGACTGACTTCACTTGAGAAAAGTCTCGAAACATTGACTAAAGCAACGACTCAAAATCTCCAATCAAATAACAATTTGCAAAATTTACTGACTTCGTACATGCAAAACACGAGTCAATCGATCGCTAAACTTGAAATGCAAATGAGTCAGTTAGCCACGTCCGTAAGTGAACGGGAAAGAGGCACTTTCCCGAGTCAACCCATTCCAAACCCCAAGATCCAGAATCCAAATCAAAACCAAGCTCATGTCGTTCAGGATAGCAATGTAACTTAGTTGAATGCTATCACGACTTTACGATCCGGTAAGAAAATCGATAATCAAATTGAAAACCTAAATAATGTACCGGATCTTCCTCTCGACCCTTCTAAAACCACAAATGATCTTGATCCAAATTCCGAGTCTACTTCTTCTCCAACTCAAGTAGACCGACCTACTGAGTTGCGTATTCCATTTCCTCATCGTCTTCGACCAAAGAAACACTCCGACCAAATGGAAAAGATGTTGGAAATTTTCAAACAAGTGAAAGTTAACATCCCTCTTCTTGACATCATTCAACAAGTCCCCACCTACGCTAAATTTCTCAAAGACTTGTGTACCCAAAAACGACACACTCATGTACCCAAGAAATCTTCCTAGCCGCCGGACTTAGCGAAGTCTTGACCAAATCGATCCCCGTTAAATACAAAGATCCTGGATGCCCTACGATCTCGTGCACAATAGGAGATAAAACAATTAACAAATGCTTAGTAGATTTGGGTGCAAGTGTCAATTTGATTCCATATTCCGTTCACCAACAACTTGGTTTGGGTGAACTTAAGCCAACGAAAATAACTCTTCAATTTGCTGATCGTTCAATTAAGAAACCCATCGGAGAAATCGAGGACGTACTCATCAAAGTTGGTCAATTCATATTCCCTGTCGATTTCATTGTTCTGGAAACTCAACCTGTCAATAATCCAATGAGTCAAATTCCATTGATCTTAGGTCGACCCTTTTTGGCTACTTCAAATGCTTTAATAAATTGTTGCAACGGTTCAATGAAAATCTCTTTTGGAAACATGACTCTAGATCTTAACATTTTCAATCTTGAAAGTCATTCGAATAAATCATGTGACCAAACCTTGGAAGTTAATGCCATTCACGAAAATTCCGAAAACGAATCGATTGACCTTAATGATGAGTGTGGAGCCGAGTACGACAAATTGTTCCATGACGCTCCAAACGAAGTTGAATACATGCTTCCATTTGAATCACTTTCAGTTGAGCCTGAATCTCAACCACGTTCTTTGATCGAGAAACCACCAAAGTTGGATCTTAAACCTCTTCCTGATCACCTTAAGTACGTTTACTTAGGTGATAATGATACTTGTCCTATCATAATTTCTTCAAATTTAACTCGTGATCAGGAACTTTCTCTTCTTTCAACTCTTTCTAAAAACAAAGACGCAATCGGTTGGTCCATTTCTGACATCAAGGGAATTAGCCCCGCAATCGTTCAACATCGAATTCACTTAACCGACGAAGCCAAACCCACTCGTGAAGCGCAACGTAGGCTTAACCCTAAGATGAAAGAGGTAGTTCGCGAAGAAATTCTTAAACTTCTTGACAACGGTATCATTTACCCTATTTCTGATAGCTTATGGGTCAGCCCCATTCACGTTGTTCCTAAAAAGTCCGGACTTACCGTCGTCGCAAACGAACAAAACGAACTTCTTCCTACTCGGACTCAAACGGGTTGGCATGTTTGCATTGATTATCGAAAATTGAATGCTGCAACACGTAAAGACCACTTTCCTCTTCCTTTCATCGATCAAATGCTTGAATGTTTAGCCGGTCATGAATTCTATTGCTTTCTTGATGGCTATTCTGGCTATAACCAAATTCCAATCGCTCCAGAAGATCAAGAGAATACGACTTTCACATGTCCATTCGGTACCTTCGCTTATCGACGTATGCCTTTCGGACTTTGCAACACTCCTGCAACTTTCCAACGATGTATGGTAGGCATTTTTTCCGATATGATCGAACGCTTTCTTGAAGTTTTTATGGATGATTTTTTGATCTTTGGCGATTCTTTTTCCTCTTGCTTACATCATCTTAAACTTGTTTTGAATCGATGTAAAGAAAAACACTTAACGTTGAATTGGGAAAAATGTCACTTTATGGTCAAACAAGGCATTGTCCTTGGACACATAATTTCAAATAATGGCATTGAGGTAGATAAAGCGAAAGTTGACGTTATTTCAAAACTACCCATTCCAAAATGCGTTAAGGACATTCGTTCATTTCTAGGGCATGCTGGATTTTACCGACGCTTTGTGAAAGATTTTAGCAAAATCGCCCGTCCTTTAACTACTCTTCTAGGAAATGACATTCCATTTGACTTTAACGCTGAATGTGTTGCCTCTTTTGAACGTCTGAAAAACGAACTCATTTCAGCCCCGATAATCTGTTCTCCCAACTGGGAACTACCTTTTGAAATCATGTGTGACGCTTCTAACTTCGCGGTTGGTGCTGTCTTAGGACAACGCATCAACAAAATCCTTCACGTAATTTACTATGCGAGTATGACCTTGAACGACGCTCAACTCAATTATACGACCACCGAAAAAGAACTTTTAGCTGTCGTTTTTGCGTTTGAGAAGTTTCGATCATACTTGATTGGTTCTCACATCATGGTCTACACTGACCATTCTGCTCTTCGACACCTTTTTGCTAAAAAGGACGCTAAGTCACGCTTAATTCGATGGATACTTTTACTCCAGGAATTCGACCTTACAATCAAAGACAAAAAGGGATCCGACAACGTTATAGCCGATCACTTGTCTCGTCTTCCGAACGCACCATCTTCTTTGCCGATCAACGAAAACTTTCCTGATGAACAACTCCTTTCTGTTTCAATCGACCCTTGGTTCGCCGACATAGTGAACTATCTAGTCACTAAGGAAACTCCCTCTTTTTTGTCCAAACAAGATAAATACAAATTTCTGTCCCAAGTGAAATACTTCTACTGGGACGACCCATACTTGTTTAAGTATTGTCCGGACCAAATCATTTGTCGATGCATTCCTGATAGCGAAATTAGGAGTGTTCTCTCATTTTGCCATGATCATGCCTGCGGTGGACATTTTGGTCCTAGGAAAACCGCCGAAAAGGTGCTTCAATGTGGTTTTTATTGGCCCACTCTCTTTAAGGACGCGTTCGAATTCTGTAAAACTTGCAGTCGTTGCCAAATGCTAGGAAAGATTTCTCGACGAAATATGATGCCTTTGAACCCCATCCTTACGATCGAAATCTTCGACGTTTGGGGTATTGACTTTATAGGACCATTCCCAAATTCTTTCGGAAACTTGTACATTCTTCTTGCTGTTGATTATGTTTCGAAATGGGTCGAAGCCGTTCCATGTAAAACAAATGATCATTAAATTGTCGTGAAATTCCTAAAAGAAAACATCTTTTTGAGGTTCGGCACACCTCGCACGATAATAAGCGACAATGGAACATATTTCTGTAATCGATCTTTTGAATCCTTAATGAAAAAATACTCGATAACCCACAAGTTGTCCACTCCTTATCATCCGCAAACGTGTGGTCAAGTCGAAGTGTCGAATCGTCAAATAAAACAGATTCTGGAGAAAACTGTAAATAAAAACCGAAAGGATTGGTCACAGAAATTGATCGACGCGCTTTGGGCTTACCGTACTGCTTTTAAAACTAATCTTGGAATGTCCCCTTTCCGATTAGTCTACGGTAAAGCCTGTCATTTACCCGTTGAAATTGAACATAAAGCACTTTGGGCAATAAAAAACTTAAACCTTGATCTTGAACAAGCTGGCGAAAACCGAAAATTGCAACTCAACGAATTAGAAGAACTTAGGAATGATGCTTATGAAAATGCGAAAATTTATAAGGAAAGAACCAAAGTTTTTCACGATAACTCAATCCTAAGAAAAATGTTTTTGCCACACCAAAAAGTTCTATTATATGACTCACGACTTCATTTATTCCCTGGAAAGTTAAAGTCCAGATGGACCGGACTATATGTTGTTCGAACTGTTTTTCCACATGGTGCCATCGAAATAGAAAATACGAGGGATGGAGCCATATTCAAAGTCAACGGTCAACGTCTAAAACCATTCTTGGAATTACCCACTGATCGAGAGGAGGAGCTCATGATTCTTCATGAGCCATGCTACGTCAAGTAGGAAAGTTAAGTTAACCCTCCATTGTAAATATGTAAATATTTCTCTTCTGTTCACTCATTGTGTCATGCATTGACTATGGGGATACAGTCAAAATTTAAGTGTGGGGGGGGGGAGTCTCATTTTCATAGTCTAAAGTTGTAAAGTTCCCCTTTTTCTTTGTAAAAAAAAGTGTTTTGCATTTTTATTTACTTTTAATACATGACATGATGAATTTAGCATACGGTTTTGGTCGTACGATTAAAATATTTGGAATTTACTTCTCTTAATGGATAACAAAAGAAAAGTTTGAAATATGAACAAATTTGGTGTAACTGGTTTATAGGGAGATTCGTAGGTGATGAGTATGAAATATTTTCTAAATTGTAATCCGATTAAATGAATGGTTAATTAAGATTACTTACGTTAACATTTTAGATTGTTTAAGTGAAGTTGTGCTAAGATATTCTCGCTAAACTCTCTCTCTTAAAAAAAAGAAAGAAAAAAGAAAGAAAAAAGAAAAGAATATATATATATATATATATAATAATCCAAGGGTATCCAACATTGCCGGTACATCTGGCGTTGGTGTGCAAACCCGCCAAGCTCTATCCGGCACCTTGTTGACAAAGTCAGCGTTGGTATATCTTGGTCTCATTTTATGAGTTGGACACCTTAGGATTACTGACCCTCACGTAAGTCGTAGTGCAGTGTAGGGGTGGTATACCTAAGTATTTGTAAATAATAATAATGTAAATATTTTGTAATAAAGAGAGAGTTAGCACTTGAAATCCAAGCACACTCTTCACTTATTTGACCTAACTTGCTAACCAAAAGTAATTAAAGATGTCATCTTATGATTGTTGATATCGATTACAGAATTCATTTCATATTTGCACTATGTTTTTACCAAAACAACTGGCCAAGCTAGAGGAGTTTGTAGCGATAACTGACTTTTGTTTGAAGTTTTGATTAGTAACGGACTTAAATTTCATAGTGACGACCCAAACTTGTGTTAACTCCTTCGTGTAAAATTTAAAAGTAAATTACCCATTTGTAAATAATCTTGCATTCATCATGTACATGTTTTCTAATCTTGCAAATATTTTTTGCATTTAACTTTTGGATTTTGTGGGTAGTATCTGCTGAAAACCCTCACGAGACAACACTCGTCCTACTGGGGACACCCAGAGGTTTAACGGCTTGTTGCATATGCTCAGTGCAATCGTGCTCCCTACGAAAGTGGATTTATCTTAGTTTCTTTACTTTATTCGAGCACGAATAAAAAGATAAGTGTGGGGGTATTTGATGTGCACAAAAAATGCACATTTATATTCACATATTTACTCTTGTTTAGTTTAATAAATGAACATTCTTGGGTATTTTATGTGATCAAACCATGTTTTAAAGATCTTCAAAATCATCACTTATTTTGGGAAAAAGGGGGTCACTTGTGCATGTTTTAATTTGTGAAATCTTTTACTCGTTCCTTGTTATTTACTCTCGTAGGAATTTAGGAACTAAAATGATCCATACACATGAAGAGATGAAGGAAAGCATGCACATACACAAGAGAAGGCAAAGAATTAATACATCTTATGGATAGTGGAGGGCCCATCTTTCAACTAGCCCACTTTTTCATATTATTGAATGGGACAAAAGGCCTCATGCATTCTACATGACATATTAGTGGCTAAGATCAATTAGAAGCTTCATGAAGGGCCATTTTGGGGAATTCCCAAGAAAAGTGATTAGGGTTTTAGGGTTTTAGATCATGTATATATACCCCTTTGTTTCATGTATTTGGTATCTCCTTTTTAGCATATGAAAGTGTAAGTGATCAAATAAATAAAAATGGCTTCCAAGCCTATCTCTTTTATGTCTATCTTATGTCTCTTTTAATTTCTATGCTTTACTTTTATGTTCATAGTTTAGATTTACTTTCATGTTCTTAGTTTAGTTTTCTTCCTGTTCTACTTAGTTTTTCTTTTATTTTGCTTAATTTTCTAATGTTAAAACTTACATGTGTTGATATGACAACACATATGAGTGGCTAATCCCTTGATTTAGGGGTAATGATGCTCTCTAACTTTGTGTGAGTTCAACAAGTGTATGATTTGTGATCTTTAATATGTGCTTAATGTTAGTGAATATGGATGTAAGTTTATACAAATGGGTTTGATTGGTCATGTTGCATTTGCAAATGATCTATTCTTATTCAATATAAACACAAGTTACATCCATATTTGCTAAGTGATTATTGATTTTGAAATGAAAGTATGAACAAAATTTGATGGTCTATAGTTCTAGCCAATAGTTCATAGACCATACTTAGAATAGTTTTGCTTTAGTTTCATTTTCATGAGAATCATAAGTGGTGTAAATATTGCATTTATATCACTTGTTGAAATCATACATTGTATGTTTGACAACTTACATAAAGGTGAGAGTGGATTTACCTCTAAATTACTCTCTAATTTCATATTTAGCTCTCAACTTAGTTTCTAGTTTCATAGTTTTTATTAGAACAATTCAAAGTTTGGTTTAATTCGATTGAATAAAATCGAAATCACTTCTTTCCCTGTGGATCGACTCGCACTCACTACGTATTACAATAGTACGCCGTGCACTTGCGGTTATTTCAATATTCATGCGACGGTTTTCTAATTTAATAGAAATTTCGTTGTAGCGAACATGGCACATCAAACATGAGTGATGATTCAAATTCATCGTACGAATCCACACCACCACAAGGGTACAAGTCACTAAGAGACATTTATGAAACTTTGCATGCTCTTTATGTACCAGATTCCATCACCTTTGAAGATGCCAAGAATAAGAAAAAATGGATAGAGGCCATGAACGAAGAGTTGTCTGCAATACAAAGAAATAAAACGTTGGAGTTAGTGAACCCTCGAAAAGATAAAAATGTGATTGGAGTAAAATGGATTTTTAGAACAAAGCTTCATGCTGATGGAAGTATACAAAAGCACGAAGCTCGACTTGACGCAGAAAGCTACTCACAACAACAAGGAACTGATTATGAAGGCACTTTCCCTCTTATGGCATGCTTTGAGACAATAAGAATTCTTTTATCCTTAGCAGCACAATTAAACCTAGTTGTATATCAGTTTGGTATTAAATCAGCATTCCTGAATGGTGAGATAGCGGCACAACCAGAGGGATTTGTTGTGGTTGGAAAAGAAATGAAGGTGTACAAACTAAAAGGACTCTTTATGGATTGAAGCAAGCTCCACGGGCATGGCATAACAAAATTGATTCTCATTTTTTACAGAATGGTTTTGAACGAAGCAAGAACGAACCTACTTTTGTATATAAAGAGAGAAGGTAAAAATTATCCCTTTGTCTGTCTCTATGTAGATGATATGCTCTACATGGGTTCTTCAGTTGAGCTGATTGATGCATTTCATGAGTATATGAAGAGAAGTTTTGAGATGACAGATTTGCGTATGTTACATTTTTTCTTCTTCTTGGTAATGAAGTAAAGCAGCATGCAAAAGGAACATTTATCTCACAACAAAAGTATGCAACGGATTTGTTGAAGAAGTTCGGCATGCTTAATTGAAAAACTGCTCCTACCCCAATGAACTTGAATGAAAAGTTGCAGGCTAACGATGGAATCGAACCCGTTGATGAGAAATTATTTAAAAGTCCAGTTGGTGGATTAATTTACTTAACACACACACGGCCAGATATTGTTTACTCAGTTGGAGTAATATCAAGATTTATGCATTTTCCATTAAAACACCACCATTGAGCAGCGAGAAGAATCCTATGCTATTTGGCTGGAAACAAGAAGTTTTGGTATTTGGTATGATCATTCAACAAATTTTAAATTAATTGCTTATACTGACAGTAATTGGGAAGCTGGTTGCCTAGAAGATAGAAAAAGCACTACTGGATGTGTTTTCAGTTTAGGATAGGGAGCGGTATCATGAAGTTCAAAGAAGCAAGCAACCACAAGTTTCTCTTCCTCAGAAGCATAATACATGGCAACCACTTCAGCAACATGTCAAGCAATTTGGTTGAGGAGAATTGTGGAAGACCTTGGACATGAGCAAGATGGAACTACTGTCATGTTTTGCTATAATCAATCTGCAGTTGCTATGAACAAAAACCTTGTTTATCATGGAAGAACGAAGCACATCGACATTTAAGCTCACTTCATCAAATATCACGTAGCAGATGTAAGGATAAAGCTAAAATTCTGCAGCACTATGGAGCAGATTGTAGATATTTCGATGAAGGATAAACATGAGAACATGCAATTCTTGCTTGTCAGTGATTTTGAATCTAAGGGAGGGTGTTAGAGATTGATTCAAATATTAGAAATAATCTAGTTTTCTTATTTTGTTGACAGTTTCTTAGTTGACTAATTCTTTATATGCATAATAATAGTTCACGTAACAGAATTTTTCCTATTTTCAAGTCTTTATAAAGACAGCAAGTTCATGTAATAAAAGCAATAGAGAAGTTTGCAATTCATTCGCTAATTTAGTTATGGATTATAATCTCTGTTCATTGTTTTGTTTTCTTATTTGAGTTCAAACTCCAACAAAATCTACATCCTCTACCACAATCTACCTTCACTATTTGCATTGCAGCGGTATAATCCACAACTTTTACGCTACCCCCAATCAATACATAACTGCAGCTCGTAGCCATATCATCCAGAGCCATAAGCTTCTCATTTGCCCAAAAAAACTCTCGGTATGGATGCATTATTCCCTGAACAAAGCGAACGCAACCGACAACTTTGTTTTGATTGCACTAACGAGCCCATGCTCGCTCTGGTTTGACTTTTAGGGCCCATATCACTTTGCTTTGAAATTTTGGGTGTTGATTTGCAGCACTGACTTGGTCAACCATCTGACAAGTGGCAAGAGCAGCAGCCATAATATTACTATAGGCAGACTTTATCAATTAATCCATAAAAGAAAATATTTTTTTCTTGCGTTGAGTGAATACCCTGAATGTGCACGTATTTAGACCATAACCAACAATCCGTTCTGTTCACTTCTTCTCTTTCATCCAAACAAGCCACAACACAACCAGCAATACAAAACTAGCCACAAACCACTTTAAAAATATATATTATATAATACAAACAGTACAAAATAGCAAATACCCATTCCATCCAATATAACCCCTTTTCACCGCAGCAAACAACATTTGCGTGTTTTTTTAATTATTAGAAGTTTATAACGGCAAAGTCTTTGCCGTTATAAATTTATAAAGGCAAAGACTTTGCCGTTATAAATTAAAACGGCAAAGACTTCGCCGTTATAACCTCCAACCTGTTCACTCAACCAGACACGAACTGGTTCCAAACTAGCCACGGGGAAGTAAACAAGCCATACCTGATTGCTTCGTGGCTTGTTTAGTAACTAAACAAGACATTGTTGGTTGTGCTCTTAGAGCATCGCTAACAACTTTCCAATTTAAAATTACAAATTCATCAATTACAAAACGTAATCAAACAATGTCCCCAACAAAACATGGGTCGGACACCTATTCAACAGGAGCCTGAGCTCCAATGGACCTGGTCAAAAAAAAAAAAATGACACCTAAGCTCAAGAGTCTGTACAATAGGCACTTGAATTTTTTTTAATATATATATATATATATATATATATATATATATATATATATATATATATATATATATATATATATATATATATATATATATATATATGCGCTATTTGAACAGGTGCTCCACCTTTGATGTCTGTTCAACCAGCGTCTCTTCTTGTAATTAGAAATGCTGAATTTTCGATTGATTACAAAATGTACACCCTGTTGGAGAGGAAAACGGGTCTATATATTACATATTTGTAATAATGGTCAACTGTCGGAGATGCTCCCTGCCCAGTGCCAACAGTGCACTTTCACGGGGCATCAAACGCTTTAGGACATAAAAACTGGTAGAAAGAGAAACCGCACAAATATTCTGCGGAAGGAAATCACATTTAAAAAAAAATGAATTCAAGCATCGCATAAAGAAATCACAGGAAGGAAGATGCTGACTAGTTGAGGGGAGAAAGGAATGACACGAAATTGCGAATCATGGTGAACTGTGTTCAAAGACGAAGTGGAATTTGAGGGCTTTGAAAGCAGGTAACCTAATCTCCAGATTATTATATTTTCAAATTTTTATACAGTCCGCCTGTCTTACATCTCCTCGCCTCGTTGTTTGGCTGTCCTTTTTGTACGCGTCTCCTATTCTATTTTTATGTTTTGTTCACAAATTGGTTTCTAGGATTTTTCTGTTTTTTTTTATTTTGTTTTTCGGGATGAGTAGTTTGCAAATCAAGTAGAATCAAAGCTGTCCGGTGTCGTGCATATGGAAGATCTCGATCATGCTTCATGCTCTATCTGCGAACGAATTTTGCTTTGGTCTTTGATAAAGTCGTAGACCTGTCGTAAGGTTGGCTGATGGTATTATTCCTCAAAATCGACAATAAAATAATAAATGTGGATATACACGTGAATGGATTATCAAGGAGCAATGGCACAAATTTCATTGAGGAAGAAGATGATGGTATGCATTTTGTATTAGTCAATTAGACCTGTACCATGTTGGGTGCGTTCACTTGGCTGGACCCATGATAAATGAAATGGGGCATTGTTTGGTAGGTTGCACTGGGCATCGTAAACCACAGGACCCGCTCTGCTTATAAGCAGGCATTTCACTGCGCATATCTTATTTTACTTTTCTTCTTATACCATGCTATTAAAGAAAAACCTTTAATGTATCAAAAATTTGGATGATGATTCTCTGGAAGGTTATATATTTACGTAAAAGTCTGTCTTGGCACATTGATTATATGTGTATTCTTTGTTCAGATGATAAGTAAGGTTAATTTTACAGAAGATTGCATTAAAATGATGTTTTTCATGGAGAAGGAGAGTACCCTGAAGCAACGTTCAGTAACTGATGCACACATCCCCAAATCAAAACCTCCTATAAATGGAGCTTCATAATTAACCAGTGAATTAGCAACATGCACCATTTGTACGCACATTACTTGATAATCAGAAAACAATGACCATGATAGGACTTACTGAAAGCCTTCCTGTCTTTTTACTTGAAGCTTCTATTGTTTCCTTATCCTATGGTAACAGCCTAACAGGGTTGTTAAATCTATCACTCGCAGTAAATTCCATCCTTCCTTTATTAGGTGGTAAGAAAAAATTTTATGCTTAGAGAACCAAAGTTCACTATTAATTATACTCAAGAGATGATAACATGCACCATTTGTACGTAGCTATCTTCCTACTTAGAACACAATCACATGATCTTCATGTCGGGATTACTTGGGGCAAGTTTAGATCTGACTTAAATATGTTTTTTTTTTTTTTTTTTTTTTTTTTTTTTTTTTTTTTTTTTACTTTTTTGGCTATTTGCAAGTCAAATCAAATTCATTTAAATAAATTTGTTTAAATCGATCCAAACTAAGCTTTATATCAAATATCCAATGTGAGTTTATAGACATCAACTTAACTGTTGTTATGTTGACACCTTCAGGGCGTTAAACAAAATTAAGTGCATGGTCCACACCGATGGGTACAAGCTCAGTTTTCTATGCATTACTATACCGTTCTCTTTCGTCAGTTCAATTGTTCTCACAATTTTGTACTTTAATATTTATCCTTCTTCTGCAAATACTTCCAGCTCCCTATTTGCTATCTACCAATTAATATTCCCATGCCTTTCAATGTTGCAATTCCTTCTATTTGTTTTGCTGTACCAATCATGAATTAAAATATCAAAAAAAGGGGGTATATTCTCTACTTTTTTCCTCTGTAAATCGTTGCATTCATCATGCATTAAAAACATTCTATCATTTATCATGAATGAAGAGATACCAGGATATGTAACACACGCAAGCTTTTAATAAATGAATGGAGACCGAGCTAGTTTACATGTTCCTTAACAATGAATTAACCATCACAGAGTAGCATGATGTAACTTTTTTTTTTTTGGCAAATACTCACTTATCCATCATCAGTAAATGAATACTGCGGAGAGTGCAAATACAACAAAACCAATTATTCTTACATTGTCTCATCCCCATATTAATATGTGAGTGTGCCAAGCTGAAGAATACATGCAGCAGAGAAGTAAAAGAACTAAATAATGCAAAAGACTTATGAGCACAAAACACCAAATTAATATTTGATGGCAAGAAGGAAAGTAGCAGCATACAATCAAGTTTTTCAGACCAAAATACAAAATTAATTAACTTCATAACAATAATTCAACAAACCAGAGATACTACTTGCCAAAGCACTTAAAACAAAGCATTAGAGGAACCTTCAGATACACAGCAAGGATCCACAGAATACGCTCTTAATAATAACCTGAAAAACTTGAACATGCATCAACGATCCACATGCGGCAAGCCTGAAGGGTACAAACATATTTTAAAACAAAACATAAACTACAAACATGTACAATATGCGGAACAAGAATATTTCAATGTAAGCCAAATAAAAACTCACTTACTGGATTTGACTTTCATCAAGGTTAGAAAATCTATAAATTCAGTAGCCGACGAGTTCGTAAAGGTTTTCATATGTTGTGCATTTGAAGGATCATTTAAAAAAGCATACATGTGAGAAGACGAAGCCTGCAAGAGCATACATACCATGATAAATTTTGGGTTATATAGTTTGAAATGTTATCATTGTTATGACCATATAACTTAGTCTAAAAATATATACCTCCTGCGACATAAATATATTATTTGAAAGAAATGTCCTATCTTGTTGAGTTGTTGCATAATTCCTTGGTTGAAACATGTTATGAGATTGTTTCCTTACATGTAAATCGATCTCATTGTGAAACATGGTATGGACTGCTTCTTCACCTACAAACATGAAAACAAATACATGGTTGAAATATCCACGTACAAACATGCAAGAAATTGATTAAAAGAAGAGCTAGCCAATCTACATATTGCACTTACATGTTGTTTTTGGTAATTTTGTTTTCTGATACTTCTTTTCTAGCGGACTTTTGATTCTTTTCCTTGATTGACCTTTAACGTGTCTTTTTGTTGGGTTTCGCAATTGTGGCTCCTCATGCAAGTTGGATGTAGCATTAGCATGAATACTAGTTGGTGTATTCTCCTTCAGATTTTGTCTACCTTCATCTTTAGAGATGGTAAAAGCACTAATCTATCTCTCTACTTCTAGTAATAATGATTTACTCAGCGCATATGAATCAAAACACCTTGAACCTTTGCATACAATTTTTGTGAAATATGAGATAGCTCACTATAATAAGTTGTTAGTTGCGGGTCATTGGCTTTTGAGATGATATCTCCAACTGGATCATAAATAATTTCATTTATAATTTCTTGTGTCCATCTCTTTAAGTAGTATTGAGGAGGTAATGTTTTATACTCCAAGTGACGAAACACCTTCAATGCATGTGAACAAAGAATCCCATCAAACTCAAATTTTCTACATGAGCAAGATAATATTTTCTCCGAATGATTATACATAAATTTGCAAGTCCTTTTCTAGCCTTCGATTTCATCAACTTTATATGTACGAATAATTCCATCGTCATTTTCTAATTTTAATGATAAGTCAAGGGTTTTTTTAACACACTCCTAAAACGAATAAAATAACTTCTTCGTGTATTTTTTTTTTTTTTTTGCGGCTTCACGCTCTACAGGCCGACTAGAAATAAGATTAGATGTTGTTTGTTGTGTCAAATATTCAGGCTCCTTTTCCTTTTCACAACGATTTTCCATAGCTTTAGAGTAGCAATCTACAAACTTTCGGAGAAAAATTCTACCATGGCTAAAATAATCCTTTAAGAGTATATTAATGCTCTCACTCCTTTGTGATGTGGTCAAACCAGCACAAAAATGAGAACGGTTATAGACTTGTGCCCATTTTCGTCTCAGCTCATAAGTTTTTTTTAACCATTCGTTATCCCTAAGCCCATTAACTTCAAGAAAAGTATCCCATCTTTGCTCAAATTCTTCTATAGTTTCTTGGTTATATATGCAATCGTTAAATTGTGATGAAAATGACTTATACCCGAAATTACCTAAGTTCTTTGCAGCATTTTGACATAAATGTCATAAACATAAACCATGATGAGATTCAGGAAATAAATTATTCACCACATTTGAAATAGCTGCTGACTGATCTGTAAATATACTTTTTGGTTTTTTACCTCCCATAGCCTCCAAGAAAATAGTAAATAACCATGTTACTGCATCAACCGTTTCACCATCTAGAAGGCTGCACACAAAAAGTGATGTTTGTCCATGATGATTGATGCCGACAATTGGCGCACATAGCATGTCATAATTATTTGTACGAAATGTTATATCGAAGCATACTACATCACCAAACAATCCATAATCCCTTCTTGATTTAGCATCACAAAAGAATACACCGCCCGCGTATCTCGCCATTTTGGTGTGTTTGAAAAGAGTAAAAGAAATGTCTATTTTCCACTTCTTTTTGCTTGAAGTATTCGAGAAGACACTGGGCATCACCATTCTTAAGAAACTCTCTTCGTGCTCTTTGTATTAAATTATCACTATCCAATCTAGTGAAATTTAAATTGTTGGCTCCACCAGCTTTTTCGCATATATAAGAAAATTTGACATTGTTTTATTCCGAAAGAATGCATTTTCTTCATAAGTTCGGCTTGTGAAAAGTCGATTTTTCTCTGCGATTTCAAATAATGAGAAAGCTCTAACTGGACAAGGTTATGAGAATGTCCATCTTCAAACTCAGTCAGTCTGTATTCGTCTTGAAAATACGATTCATCGTAAATTTTGCTTTGCAATTGAACCGTCTATTTTCTCTTTTTATTTCCGGTGTCTTAATTTTTTTATATGTTCCCTCACACGAGCATACTAATTCTTGCCTCTCAACTTTTGATTTTCTGTTATTTGTTCTCCGTATTCGTACACTAAATCCAACTTGCCTTGTGTATGTGTTATAAAAAGTATAAGCATTTTCTATGGAGTCAAATACTATACCAATCTTAGGCTCTTCAAACTTGTAACTTGAGCCTTCACTGTCCTCATCACATTCAATAGGCATCTCAACATTTAGATCAATGTCTATATTCATTTCTTTGGGTGAAAAACTTTTATCAACATTCATATAACAACCTGTAGATTTTCTAGGATATTAAGTTATGTGAAAGCTAAATATGTGCAAATATAAATACACCAACTTTGCTTATATGAACATGATTATACCAAATTAGCCATTATATAACATATGAATATGTAGATATATGAAGTAATTTTACCTTTTCTCCAATCAGATTCTGCAATATATCATCTTGTTTTGTTTGCGTGAACAATGGAAAAAAAAGTAAGTTTATTGGTCTTCTGAGAAGAAACAAACACAAATAAAATGTGCAAAACTATTAGATGATGAAGAAAAGATATAATGTAGATATTTTATTGATAGATGGGTATATGATAGGAATTCATGGGAAACATGCACTAGCATTTATTGAGATGGGGCCATCGCTTTAAAGAAAAATTAACCTGCATGAGAAACAAATAACGAGCAATGCAAGTATAATTTGTAGAACGAGGAGAAACATTAAGTGCCTGTAGAGTTAATTGGTAGATAATAATGCATGAAAACGGAACATGTACGGATGGGTGTGGACCATGCATTTGATTTTTTTTAACACCGTGAAGTGTCAACATAACAACAGTTAATTTGATGTCTACAAACTCACTCTCAAATATCTGAGGATTTGACCAAACTGTTCATTTTGATGAGGAAAATACGTTTTGACATAAAGTTAGACATAAAAGATTTTAACAATTAGATTTCTTTTTGATTCCCATCCTCAAGTAAAGACGAAGAAACCCAATAATCAGTGCATGTGTCAAATTTTATCTTTTAATTTTATACCTCAATTACTGTTTCTATTTGTTTTCAAAGATACATTAAAATGCATCAATTAAACATGAGTGTTCAGTTCTCTTCAAATTAAAGTATAACCAAGAAATTTAAAGCCGATAAAATTTGAACCAATCCGGATTGACCGACTTTATAACAATTAACTTGATCTGTTTTTGATTGCTTTAACCATATTATTCTAGATCGTAAAAATATAAATTATCATATTTGACGATCAGTGTGTTTAGTACACGAAGATAGAAACACAACACTACAGTCGAAGTGTTTCTATCAAGCAATGTTGCCATGTTATTTAGGTTTTAAAGTACCAATGCAATGAATACTGAGGTATCTAATTTTAACAAATGAAAAAAAATACGACATAGCAACAATGAGCATCCCAATTCAGCACAATTCAACAGTGGGACCCAGTATTTGCCCATTCAAGTTGAACAACTCAAAATTTAGTTTTCGCGTCTTACGCTTCGGACGCGTCCGACGCACGTCCGATGCAACAAATATTTTTTGCCCTTCTCTTTTCCCTCTTCCTATATATATCCCATCCATTTCAACACTACATCACCATATCTACTTTTCATTTTCCTCCTATTCTTCAAGAAATTTAGCATCTAGTGATGAATCTGATTGTGAAGATTTGGATGATTTGCAAGATTTGCTAGATATTCAAGAAATTATGGCTACTCTAACACGAGAAAGGAGCAGAATACATAATTCATTTAGTTCCGGCCTTGCTTGGGTTCACGAAACACACAATTCATTTAGTTTGATTTAACTTTTACGTTTGTAAGAGCGGGATGGGAAGGAACTGCGCGCGATGCTAAAGTATTACAGAAAGCTATTAATAATCTTGATCTTAATTTCCCTCAACCTCCTGTCGGGCAATACTATTTAGTGGATTTAGGATATCCACTATTGGAAGGATATATAACTCCTTACTATCCGTAAGATATCATATACCAGACTTTAATGACACATAAAATGAACCGAAGTCAGAAAATGAAATTTTCAATTACTATCACTCTAGTTTGTATATGACAATTGAAAGAACATTTGGTATTTAGAAGAAAAAATTTGTCATCTTACGTAACATGCAGACGTATCCATACCATGTTCAAGTACAAATTGTTACTACTACAATGGTTATTCACAACTACATCAGAAAATACAACGCTGGCGATCCAGATTTTATGCCGTATGATGACGACCCTGATTTAGTGCCAGACGAATATCTTGAAGAATATTACAGTATATCAAATCGCGAAAACAGAGATCAAGAAACCGTTCAAAGAACCAGAACAACATCCACCAAGGCGGTTGTACGAGACAATATACGAAACGAACTAGTTGCCGTGGGAATGCATTAAAAAGTTTCATTGTTTTCTGTATTTTATATTAACATTTTAAATTCTACAATTATATTCCTCAATTATGTAATTTTAATTCTGTAATTTGAATTCTGCAATTTGTATTCTGCATTTTACTATTTTGTTCAACAAAAAACACACACAAATACAAACAATTAAAAATAATATATACACAAACAATAAAATAATACCTTTACCCCTTCCAAAATGCCCCTTTCGTAAAAAAAAACACATGCCCCATTCACAACAATTCCCTTCAATTACCCCTTCAAAATAACCCTTCCTAATAACCCTTTCTGTTCCAAATCAAACAGACCCTTAGGTTATTTCAGATTACATGCCTATGTTCTAAGCTAACATTATATATAAAATTGTTGCCAAGATCATTTGTGGTAGGTTAAAATGCCTTCAGTCGTACTTGATATCAGAACACCAATCGACTTTTCTATAATAATGCCCAAGCGCATCACACTAAATATATCCCTACGCTGTAATACTTCATCAAGCCTGATAATTATACTATATAGTATATATTTTATAATTTAAGTTTTTTGGAAATATTTATATGGAAATGGAATATTAATAATAATTTTGTAAAAAAGATCACCATATAATTTCAAACATGCATATTACATGGAAAAATGATTGAAACAATGCAAGACTGTGTTTTATTAAACTACTGCTATGTTTTAAAATTTTGAGTATCAAAAGTTATCTAACCTTTCGAGATAAGGTAATTTATTTCTAAATGGTTTCATCCGTACCATTTTCACATGGTCATGCAAAAATCAATATCTCAAAGAGATTTCCCTTTCAAAAAAAAAGGATTAATTTGCATACGTAATCATTCGCTGATAATATTCTATAGGAACGCGACCATGTTCAGTAACACTTATCTTGGCTTGCATAGACCATGGCAATGGGTAACAAAATTAAATACAAATTGATAGATACAAAAAAAAAAAAAAGTAACGCTAGTTATAGCAGTCCCAACGCTAGCAGGTCAATTCCCATCCTTTCAATCACTTCAACAGCTTACCAACCAATAGTCACCCCAAGGCAAAATACCTTACCCAGCTAATAATAAACCGGCTAAAGTTTTGCACACTTTTAGACCATCTGATTGCAATCCGTGTGTTATCAAAATAAGATCTAACCGTATATCTTTAAACGGCTTTAACAAAGCCGGCAAACAGCGGTCGTTGGAACAACCATTTGGTTGCTCCAGCAACCTCAAAGGTTGCTGAAGCAACCCTTAAGCCCTCTTTGATCCCAGCGTCGGGGGTCGGTTGCTTTTCAACCGACCCCGCGTTGGGATGGCCTTAGATGTTAATCTGAGCAAAATTATTTAAAATCTCAATATTCGTTTGCACTACGTAAGTGTTACCTATTATATCTCCCCATCCCACCAGCCGGATACAATAATTATGACCTAATAAGCAAGATCTAAATAAAACCCAGTGCAAACTTGAACTCAGTTTGACAATTCATAACATCCAAATGAATATATGTTAAAATATAGGGTAAGGTAAAAAGCGCTCGCCAAATTTCTTTCTTCGGTGCGTTTAGGGAAACCTGAGAGTACCCTCAGCCAACAAAAGTGATGATCAGTTAAATTCGACATAGAGAATGAAGGAAGATTTGGTCTATAGCATTAGGCTAACTGAAAAATCAATGGAATGGAACTGAAATGAAAATTGACGAAGAAGAAAAATGAATATTTCATGGAGAGACGGAGGGAAAATGGATTTTCCCAATGGGATTAGACGGTAGACAAAACCAGGAATGGGGGTTGGAGTGGGTATCTCGTGCCCCAGATCCGAGCCGGACCTTTTAAAACACGCCCCAGATCCGTCGCGTAGACCCGGTACGGGTCTGGAACTTCGCCCCGTACCCGAAACCCGTACGGGTCGGGGTAGATCGTACCCGCCCCGCGACCCGGTGATATTGTGTTCTCATGTACACAAATTTATATATTTATATTTTTTTTATCACTAAATAATAAATTATATATGCATTATCATATGTTCACAATGACAAAAGAATATAATAAAATAAGTTGCAAGATAATAGTTCAAACTGTATGCATTTGTTATCGTATGATTATCGTTGATTCAACATAATACTATGAAAAAATTATAGTTTGTTGATTGAAAGAATATAATATTCAAGTTATAACAATGTGTAGCCAAGAAGATTAATAAGTAATAACTATTGTTATAAAGTGTTTTAACGATGTCTCAATCATGCGGGTCGGATTGAGGTGGGTTAGCCGCGCCCCAGACCTCTAAAAGTGAATTGCGGGTCTTCCCGCCCCGAAGACCTTATGGGGACGGGTCTAAATGAGTCAAAACAGGGACGGGTTAAGCGTGTTTAGACCCTAGACCCGCCTCATTGTCGTCCCTAGACAAAACAAAAGGGCTAGCTATTTTGTCAGCATTAAACCATGAAAATAAATAACGTAAAGATATATTTTTACCATGTTAGCGTTTAGAACGCTGATATTAAATGCAGTGTAAACTTACATTTGTTGTAGTTAAGCCAAAATCACGTGTTGCTCTTGGAATTATATTTGAGTTTATTAACTTTTATCAAAACATATTTTTTTAAAAAAAAATTTTTTAATCAAAACCCTGTAATATTTGGATTATGTAACGGGATGAAATTTGAATGTATTGAATATGCAAATGAATTAATATATACTTTTTTATCAAAAAATTATAAATTATTGTGCTCTTATGTGAATCATACAACAACTGACTCATTCTTTTTCAATGTAAATTTTAATTTATTTCGGAGTCTTAGAATGAAGAATGTAACAAGCATGTCTCGTTTGAAAAGACTTCTTATTTTCTTTTTTTGCTTCCTATCCTTTTTTGAAAGAACTATTACTTTACTTGATGACGTTATAAAGTGGTTTATGCACTTGAGATTGATTCCGTACATGTATCATTTTGTATCATCTCATATATTAACTATCTCTTCAAATGGACATCTTAGTATAATACGCAATTTATCCCATAATTTAGCTGCCTTTGATTTTAGAACAAACTTTTTACTTTTATCCAAAGGTGAACCAACAAATGTTACTCCACACTTTAATGGCGATTAATACCATTTACTTATACAGCCATTGAGAAATTCCCCTAAAGATAGATTTATGTACTTCTGAAGCAGAGTTGCCTTTTTGGTTTCGGGCATAAAATGTGTATTTTCACTTGAGTGCAACCTCTAGTTGAAGTTTGAGGTTGCATAATAACTTTGTTGAGAAATTTCTGTAACGTAAACCAAGAACGAAAACCAGAGAATGGTATTTGAGGCACATAAATGTAACGTTTTTCTTAAGGAATTTTTCGCCCTCACTACTTCAGTAATGGCAGTAAAATGGAGTGTCAAATTCCTCCAGGATTCAACAAATTAGAACATATTTACAAAAGATGCAAAGAAGAAGAAGAGGAGAAAACTGAAGATGTTTGAAATATGGCAAAACTGGTGGTTTTATAGGAAACGAAATGGCATTATGAAAGGACAAGACTGTTGCAGTATTCTGAGCGGACACATCTTTGAGTTTCAAAAAATACAACTGTTGAATCCGCCCCATATAATCATGTATGGGCCTACATGCCCCAAGAGCCCAAGTGTCTATCTTTGACACACTAATATTATTTACAAATAGGCCCAAGCCTACATGCACTCATCCCTTAAGCCCAATCCTCTTATTTCAAAATATCTTTAATAACAATTCCTATTATATATAGGAATTGAAAATGATATTTGGCAATGTGGGACTTAACAATATTTTAGTCTTCTCAATAAACTTATGCGCTATCTATCTTTTGCATCAGTATTGGACGTATTTCTTAAATCTTTCATTATATATATATATATATATATATATATATATATATATATATGTATATATATATTGTGTTTTTTGCGAATCAAGAAGGAAACAAGGCTGGTATGAGTTCCTCGAATGGTTCCATACTAGGATGGGCTTTTTATAATTATTGTGGGAAGATTTCGCTTATAATTTCTATTGTATTTCGACCTCTTGGTCATTTTGTAAAATTTTAGTACATTTGTACCTTATAATTATGGTCAAACAAGTAAAGGCTTCATAGTTTACGCCAACTTCTCATTCATCCCAGGGTTTATTTGGGGAAAAAAAATCATATGAGTAATATATGCACCAAATTAATTTTTTTTTTCTTGATGAGCACACATTAATAACACACATTTATATCTGCAAACTGTGCATATATTTATGTTTGGATATTAATTCATTATGAAATATATTCAAATTTTAAACAACCTCTTCGAGGATTCATATACATCAAACTGGAAGCCCAAGTCACACAGAAGCTGTTGGGAGTTTTTACCCAAGGAATGAGCTGATTTGCATTCATATGTTTACCATGAACACTGTTTAATTACAAAATAAGTTTAAAATTCTACCCAAAGGAAATATATTAAATAAATGCATTATTCCATGTTATATATTACCCAGCTTCCAGAGATGATTGAATGCTAATAATTTTAGTATGTTTTGAAAAAAAAAATTGCAAAAATTGGAATACAATGAACAAGAACTTTGAAGAACTCGGATGTTAAAATACACGTTGGCTGAATTTGCTACATTAATTGTTAAAAGGAATAAAAAAAGAGAAATCTAATGCACACAAAAGGAATCATACATCTCTTACATCATCATGTTGGTGCTACTGGAAAGTAATGCGAAAGACCAACATTTCCAATTATACACATAAAATTGATTTGTAATTTCTTGT
Source organism: Allium sativum (assembly GCA_030737875.1). Lineage (NCBI taxonomy): Eukaryota > Viridiplantae > Streptophyta > Magnoliopsida > Asparagales > Amaryllidaceae > Allium > Allium sativum. Next base: position 746,655,545 of record CM060920.1, on the reverse strand, counting down.
CTAGTAATCTACTATTACTTTGATTACGACCAGCGTATAAAATAAAATAAATAAAAGATTTTTTTTCAAAACGGTAATATGTAGATGTATGCTTTAGACATGATATTACGGAAAAAGAAGCGTGTTCTTCATGGGAGTGCAAAATGGTTCATGAACAAGTGGAAATGGAATATCCAGGCCGCATACTTTGGTTCATGAACAAGCGTGTGCTTCTAACCGCATATTCAGATTTTTTTTTTCAACAATTGTAATTTGGAATTCATTTTTATACAGGCTTAAAGAACTATAGTAAATTTTAAAATGCAAAATATACACTGCACAAATGCTGCATATTCATGTCCATCTCAAGAATAGGGCCGTAGGTTTTTTAAAACTATCCTCCATCCGGCTTGGTCCAAGAAAATAAAATGTGTAGTTCATGTCCATGCAATTTTTATTTAGGACACAAACTAGAATAGGAAACAACATATGAAAAAATGTCCATCGGAAAATAATGTCATTTTTCTATTGTTCGAACTCGAAATAATCTAAAATTAAAGCTTTGTCAGGTCCTTGGAATCTCTTATCAGATAGATTTAAGACATGTCCCTTTCTGATCCTGTCCGATTTGATTCACTTACGCCTCTACTTAAAAAGCCTATTTTTTTATTTATTTTTGTTTAAAAAAAAAATTGTAAGAGGACCAGATGGGCCAGTAAACTCTTGAGCCAGACACTTAATTTTGTCATACCAACGTAAGCACAAGGGGACACACAAAGCTGCACAATTACCATACTATTAAAAAAAACATTTACTGTATCAAAAATTTGGATGCTAATTACATAGAAGTTTGTCTTCACACATTGATTATATGTGAATTCTTTGTTCATATGATAAGCAAGGTTAATGTGACAAAAGATTACATTAAAATGATGTTTTTCATGGAGGAGAGTACCCTGAAGCAACGTTCAGTAATTGATGCACCCATACCCAAATCAAAACTTCCTGTAACTGGAGCTTCATGATTAACCAGCGAAGTAATTAACACGCACCATTTGTACGCACATTATTTGGTAATCAGAAAACAATGACCATGATAGGACTTATTGAAAGCCTTCCTGTCTTTTTATCTAAAGTTTCTATTATTTCCTTATCCGATGGTAATAGGGTTCTTAAATCTATCAGCTTGCAATAAATTCCTTCCTTCGTTTACTAGGTGGTAAGAAACATTTTAATGCTTAGAGAACCAAAGTTCAATTGTATACACAAGAGAAAATAACATGCACCATTTGTACGTAGATATTCTCCTACTTAAAACAGGATCACATGATCTTCAAAGAGGAATGACTTAGGCCTAGTTTAGATCGACTAAATTCCGAAAGAACAAGGGTTTAGCAGGCAGGGTATATTTTGCATTAATTTCATGATGATGACTGCACACTACTGCCTGCTATATATAAGCATCAGTGGACACAACGGTCACTAAATTGAACCAGGGACGGCTCAGGAGCTAGGCCTGGCAGGCGGCCGCCTAGGGCAACCCCACTTGACGGGGGCAACGGCGGAGGAATGGTCAGTGATGAATATAAAGTTTGTATGAATAGAACATAATAGCAGCATGTTAATGAGTAAGCAATAGCCTAAATGGATGTGCATGGGGTCATGAACAATGAGGTTTTGAGTTCGATCTGGGAAGTAAGCATTTTCTAAGGTCAATTTGGTCTTCCTCTTAGGCAGCACTTTTTCGACCTCCGCTGGTTTTCCCCCTTCCAACCGGGGCAACATTTTTTCTCCTACACTTGCAGCCCTTTTATTTCCCATACGAAAACTCTACCCTGCCTAGGGCAACCCAATGCACAGAACCAACCCTGAATTGAATCAACAAAAATTACATCAATTGCCATTATAAATTGCAGCTGTAAACATCCCATTTCCCTAGGCATACACAGGTGTACATGTGCACGTTCACACTTGCATTCATCACCGAATCTCTTCAGTTGACATTGCCGTATGATCCCGGCATGCTGCAGTTTCCATACCGTCCTTGTCGTGTAAGGTTATCATCTCTGGCGAGCTGGTGACCGATGGTGGGTTTTCTAGGGGTTGAGATGGAAGCTTCTTGATTGAAATTAAGACTATTTTCTTCGAGATGTTACAAATCGACATAAAGAATGAAGGAAGATTTGGTCTTTAGCATTAGGATAACTGAAAAATCAATAGAAGGGAACTAAAATGGAAATTGATGAATAGAAAATATAAATATTTCATGGAGCGGCGAAGGAAAAATGGATTTTCCCAATAGGATTAGGCGGTAGACAAAGCAAAAGGGCTAGCGATTTTGTCAACGTTGAACCATGGAAATAAGTAGCCTAAAGTTATCTTTTTACCATGTTAGTGTTTAAAGTGCTGATAGTAAATGCAGTGTAAACTTATATTTGTAGTGAAGCCAAAATCACGTGTTGCTTTTGGAATTATATTTGTGTTTATTAGCTATTATCAAAACAATGGAATAGTTGGATATGTAATGCGATCAAATTGGAATGTATTGAATACGCAAATTAATGAATGTTTACTTTTTTGTCAAAAAATCATAGACTATTGTGCTCTGAATATGAATCATACAACAAGTGACTTATTCTGTTTCAACGTCAATTTTAAATTATTTCGGAGTCCTAAAATAAAGAAGTTATAAGTATATCTCTTTTGAAAAGACTTCTTTTTCCCTTTTGGTCCTTTTATCCATATATTTTAAAAGACTATTACTTTACTTAATTACATTGTAAAATAGTTTGTCCACTTGAGATTTAGGATTTGTTTGTTTAAAATGTAAAATCTGAGTTCTAATTATTGAATTCTAAAGTCTGGTTTCTAATTGCTGAATCCCAACTCACACAAAAGTTATTGGGAGTTTTTACCAACTCACACAAAAGTTATTGGGAGTTTCACCAAAGGGATGAGTTGATTTGCATTCATATGTTTACCATGAACACTATTCTATTAAAACATAAATTTAAAATTCCACCAAAAGGAAATATATTATATAAATGCATTATTCCATGGTATATATTACCTAGCTTCCAAAGATGATTGAATGCTAATATCTCTAGCAAGCTTTGAAATCCTGTTTTCCGGTTCCGTTCCAATCACGTAGAAATTTTAAAATTTTGGTTCTGGTCCGGAAATTCCGATTCGACAATTCCGGTACTTTTTTCTTATAAATATGCGAATAAATATGCAGTATTAATTGATGTTTAGAATTCCGCTTTTTTATCTTCATATACACTACCAAAATATACAAGCATCAATTGCAAAATTATATCCAAAATTCTTCGATCGAATCAACACGAACAGTCTCCATTATGTGATTCAACAAGATTGCTTCCTCCTCTTAATTTTTTTTAAGCTAATATCTTAAAGCATAAGTTACGAACTCACGCATCCACCGAGCCCATAACCGAGCCAAAACCAAACCTATAACTGATCCTATAACCGAGCCCATAACCGAGCTCTTAAACAAGCTTGTAATCGAATTTATAACTGAGTTCTTAATCTAGGTTATGATCTAGCTTGTAACCGAAATTAGTTATTTATATTTTGTTCATATTCTATATTTTATATTTTCTAGTTTAGCTTTTATTCCATAACCGATCCACTAATCAAGCTCATAACAAAGCCCATAACTAAGATCTAAACCTACCTCATAACTGAGGTAATAACCGAGCTCACAACCACGTCATAATTGAGGTCATCACCAAACCTTTAACCTAGCCCATAACCGAGACCACAACCGAGCTCTTAAACAAGCTTGTAATTGAATTTATAACTGAGGTCTTAATCGAGGTTAAGATCTACCTTGTAACCGAAATTAGTTATTTATATTTTATATTTTATATTCTACAATTTAGCTTTTATCTCATAATCGAGCCCATGACCAAGATCTAAACACTACAACAAAATATGATTTGATAACGCTTTTTAATAACACAATTTTTTGAACCGTTATTAATTAGGCTTAATTCTTGTTCAGGCGTGTGATTTTGTTTTAGTTAAATTAGTGTAACGCTCTATTCATGATTCCCTCCATCTTTTCACGAATTACTCTATCTTCCCTCCAAAACCATTCTTCTTCCTCTAAAACAACAGCTCACAGAAAAAACATCGATCTGCCAAAAACCACCAATCTGCCGAAAACCAGCACCGATCTGCCCAAAACCATCGATCTGCCTTCAATCTCGTCAACCGACTATTGTCTCGATCCGTCCAGAACCACCGATCTGTCAAAAATCGCAGAAACCCTAATCAGCAAATAACCTAATCGATGCAGCAGCATCTGCTAGACTGCTACCGCTACTGCGTGCTCCGCCACTTTTTTGCGAGCACCGTCTAATAGTTTGTCGCTCCACTTCAGTATTAATCTTTATCGTATCTCGTATTTTAATTCAGGTGTATCAGACTTAATTGGAATCATTGTTTTAAAAAACCCGCCTCGAGGCTCGCCTCAAGGCTCGCCTCGAGGAAATAAGAGAGAAAACGCCTTGAGGCTTATTCCAAAAGGCTTTTTACCTCTAAAACTTACGCCTCAATAACTTGAGGCATACAAAGCACGTAAAGCTTACGCCTCGCACGCCTCAAACAGCTGAGGCATATGACTTAAAAATCTTTGAATCTTTAGTTGCAGATATTGACACAAATAAATGTCATTGAACTTTACTTATTTAATAGAAATAAAAAAAGACAATTTAAAAAAATAAAAATTAGCATTTTTTACTTTTCAATTTCAATATCGACACAATCAAGTAAAATTGTTTATGAAATAATGATCATGAGCAATATAATGAATTTTCTTATTGTTATTTAAAGAATGTTTTTCAATAAACTTTGTTATATCTTGAAATAAATTTTGCAAATCGATTTGAATTGATGGAACATATCAAAATTGCAGTTTGATGTAATCTTCAAATAGTTTTAAGAAATCAAAATTTGAATTTTTTGCATGAGGAGGAAGATATCATTTGATCTTTTGCATTTTATATTAAATGTGCAAGAATGATTGTATTTTGTTTGAATTGCTTCGAATGCTTTATGGGTTTTACTTAGTATTTGACGCTTAATGTTATTCCATATTAAAAATTAAGTTATGTGTTGCGCTTTTTTTTTACCTGAAAGGCTTACGCCTCAACGCTTCGAGGCTTACGCCTCGCCTCATGGACCCGAAAACGCCTCGTTTACGCCTTTTGCGTTTTAAAACATTGATTGGAATTGCTGTAAAAAAATTGAATATATACTGAAATATAGTTTAGGTTTTGTGTCTTGAAACTGGAAAATAGATAAAAGAATCATGTTCAATTCCTTTTATCCAATATTAGTGGAAAAAAATGAAGAAACACAACATGACTGAAGAGCTAATATGGTGTTTGATACTATATAAATTATTGGTTGGACAGTCTAACGCAAAATATAGAGAACTCTGGCCATTGCAAATATATCATACAAATGAATAACTTGTAGGTAGTGACTCTTGGGCATATTCTTTTATTGGAAATGTCAGTTTTGGTACTGATGTTTGTGTTAAGTAGCAAAATAGTTGTATTTACTATGACACAAGCATACCTCCCATCATGGTCCGAATCTGAATTTATTGTGAAGCTTTCTTTTTAAAATCTTGAAAAAAATCCTAGAATTTGGAATCTGTTTCAAATTGGATCCCTCCCATCACGGTTTGAATCTGAATTTTGATTTGGTTTAAATTTTGCAGTCAAGAAGAAATCATTTAAACCATGTTGGAATGAAAAAAAACTGAAATGCTTGCTTGAATTTACAATTCAAATTTTGTTTGTTTTTTAAGAAGTAATTATAAAACATGGTGGTAAATGATGTAATGGGTGATGAAATAATCATTTAGAAGATACCCTTTTCCATCATGACTTCAAAAACCATAATCCCAGATTTGAAATCTATGATAATTAATACTTCCTGTCAAATAACAAAAATTGATCGCGTTTTGTCTACATAACAAAAAGCACAATTATGTCCAGGGCTGTTTGTAGAAAAATTCCCTTAAGACAGTGGTTGGTCGTCACTAAAACTATCTATCTTTAGGTTTTTGCAGTGAACTCAAAGCCATGCATCTGATTCAAATACGAAAATGATGCATCAGAGAAATGGATAGACATTCAACATAACTGTAATTTCTGTTTTAAAATTTCCAGGCATTGATAGCTCCTGCATCCCTGATAGCACACAATGCTGGAGTGGAAGGGGAGGTAATAGTGAATAAGGTGAAAGAAAGTCACTGGGAATTTGGATACAACGCGATGGACGACAAGTACAAGAACCTTCTAGAAGAAGGAGTTATAGACCCTGCAAAAAGTAGCAAGATGCACCCTTTAGAACGCAGCTTCAGTTGCAGGGATGGTTCTGACCACACAGGCTATAGCTGTTGAGAAGCCCACGCCTAAGGCTTCAGTTAGCGCCCCAGCTCCTGGCTCTCTCGCTATTTAACCATGGTAACATTAGTTTAATTTAAATTCAGTTATGCGCATTGCATTACTGTATTGGTTGATGTTTTGTGCCCTGCATAATAGAATCGTAATATTTTTGTTAAGAGAAACATGTTAGGTTTGAGGCTGCCTTTGGTATAATAATTTTTTCATTTTGTCTTTTTCTTTGTTCGTCTTCCCCCCTTCTTGCGTTGTTCAATACTAATGTGCATTACCTGTTGGGCTTTTTTTGGGGGGTAGGTGGGCCTGAAGTGGCTTGAGTTGAAGTCCCAGATGGGCAAGTTTTTTTTTTTTTTTTTTTTTTTTTTTTTTTTTTTTTTTTTGGAAGATCGGAGCAATGGATAAGAGATTGTTGGTGTTATTTTATATTTTGAGAATTTTACATTTGAAGAGGTTGATGGAACATTAATTATGTTGCATTAAATTGCAGGTTAAAAAAAATATGACAAATAAAATACTAGTAAGGTTAAATTTGGTAAATCTGAAACGAAATAAAAGACGAGTCAATGATTTTCAGCATCCAATTTTCCCTGAAGGACTTCGACAGAAAACTTGGTTTCTCTTTGAAGGAATAACTATAGGACAAGCTTCCAAATCTTTGAACATTGATTTTGTTTGAAATTATGATCCTATAACAATCTGACAACAATTAGGAATTTCCGTTTTTAGAGAAAAACGATGAATTGGGGGTCATAAGTTACTATTAAGAATAGATGTTCAGAATCTTTTAGAGTTTGAAGATTGCAAACAATTGAAGGATACTAATCGATAGATTAATCAAGATACGGGTTTGGATTTGGATCCATAACCAGATCTAGACATATCTTTTCTGTTGTGTATATTTTTAACGTAAACATTGTATTATAAATTTTTGATATACCACAAGTTTCAGAATTGTGCTCATCAAATATTGGATACAGCTTGATGTGAGCTCACGTAAGTGAAAGTAGGGTTGAAAGTTTGTATTTTGAATGTGGCCCTTGGGCTTCCAAGGTAAATGCCTGCGAAACCATTTTACCAAATAATTAGTTAAGCATAAATCATCTTTTATTCCTTCAGATTATGTTTCTTAAATTTTAAATTACAACTTTATTTGTTTAAATTCATAATTTTCAACATCTGTCTTTATCGAAAGAATTGCAAGGAAAGGCTAAAATGTCATGTCAATTGAGTTATAAATTTATAGAAATTTTATTTTATTAGAATTCCTGTTTGTAGAATGTTGATATGATCCAAATGCCGAAATTCATCAGTAAAATAAGTTTTTTTTTCTCTTAAAAAATTTAGTGATTAACATTTCTAAAAGAAACCAACTGCAATAATCATTGTTATGACTTGTGCATAAAAATATTATTTACAAAGAGACAATTGTATTATTAAAAAGACTATTGTATTTTAATTTTGCATCATTTCTTATTTTTCATGGCATATGAAAACTATTTTGATGCTTTGATTTTATTAATGTAATTTGCATTTATGGTAGAGACCTGACTTGCTACTAGCTTTTAGGTATCAGAAGGTATATCTTAGTCATAAAACGAGAACCTGCTGCAAGTATGCTAACTCAACCAGTAAAGGCTAAATAAAATGATTTGAAGAGAGTGTTTAAAATAAATGTTGGAAGTGTCTAGGACTCTCAATTAGAATTTAAAATTGTATATATAAGAAGATTAGAACTCAGAACAGACCCAAAGGTTCTCTGGTTGAGCTTGAGTGATGAAAAATACAATAAAGATCCAATCAAATGTTTTGAACCTTAAAAAGAACCTAAATCGAAGTCTGAATTGAAAGACAGGATCAAAAAAACCTAGAAATACATAAATATTTTTTTTTTTTTTTTGTCGTTACCCACTTGAATCCGAACCGGCTCGGTTTGAGTTCGTGTGCTAAAATATATGGTTTGGACTTGAGAAAATCCTACATATTAAAAATTGAGTCGATGGGTTGTGTTTGGATTTATCAGGTTGGGTCTAAGTGATACCTGGAGGTATGGCAAATCTCGTATATAAGTTTATGATATTCTGCAACATCGGAGACTCCATGGATTTAGTTCCTATTGCAGCTTTTCATGGTCGTGGAAAACGTAAAGGTAAAAATTCCAATATGAATTCAAACTATTCTTGTATGTCTTTTTAGCTCTGAATTTCAGTTCATTTTCTACGTTTGTCCGTTTATTTGCGTCTTTCTATAGGGGTTTATGGCTCATTTCTTCTTGCATGTTATGATGAGCATAATAAAGAATACCAGAGTATCTGTAATATAAGTATGCACACTATTTGGATTATACATAGTTGCATTTAAATTGAAGTGCATGTTGGTTTCATAAGTTGTTCCACACAACAACACTTATTACTTTACACCATTCCAATAACTTGAGCTTATTGAGTGTGCAAACTGTATTGGACATAATTTTCCACATTAAAAGGTTGTGTATTTGAGATTTGAATCCATTACAAATTCGCTTAGCTTAAGTTAACCTACATGTTCGATCAAATTCCTATAAGAGATGATACACCGCTAAGATATATGTTTGTTTGGAAGATCCCAGATCAAGTTGCCTCTATGTTTGCTATATATTAAAATCGTAATTCGTTTAAGTTGTGGTCATTTAGTGTTCAGTTATGTTGAGAACATGAGATGAAGTTATATATTGAGTTATGATGAGAACATGAGATGAAGTTATATATTGAGAACATAATCCGTGTACTATTTATATCTGGATACATATTTATATATGTCTGGATAAATATATGTAGTTCTGAATGTCATGAATTATGTTGATGTTTAAAATAGTTAGTGACCCATTAGTTCCGGCAGTTTTTCCCTTAATTATTATGTCAAAGACTAGATAATATGTCCTCGAGGAGTTTCTATGTTATTTAAGACAAAATTCAAGTTTTTTCTGATTTTATAGAGACTAGAAATTTAACACAAAGTGTCTATTAGTTCTTATTGAGACACAAAGACAAAATAGCTAGTGATAAAGAAGTTAATAATATTGATTATAGGATGCATATGAGCATGTAAAAATTCAGCTACTAGAGATGCCAGTAGAATTGTTCATGTGGTCGTATTGGAAAAAATTCAAATGTATTTGTTTGTTAGGATGTCTCAACTGCAAGATAACAAGGAAGGAGGAGCACAAGTTTGGAGAAATTGTCCTTACGCATGGAAGAAGTGGGAAATAACTTGCAAGAAGCCAGACTTATGGATAAGATAGGCCAATGGCAAGAAGGCTGGTTGAATCTTTTTTTACTGTGTTCAGTAATGACATGTGTATGAACCGTACCAAAGCATACAAGTGAACTCTACAAATATACTATTGTACATCAATCTAGAATTTTGTTATTACCCATATTCTAGGCAACAGTCATAGTTTACTATTATTTTACTTATTCCTTATGTAAACGCGGGTAAAAGGTTAGCTTGGTTAACTCAGTGTATTATTAGTGGAAATAAAGTGTTCAATGATGTTAGGGTAGACGGTTGGTCGCCGATAGTAATGCATTGCTCTTTGTCATTGACTGAACAGTATTGTATTGTCTTCATAAATTATGATATACCTGAAGTGTTCAATGTTTTGTATGCTACATCATAATCTACATTTTTGGGGTAAAGTGTTTTTATTTCACTGAAAATTAGCTACAACAAATTTTACTTTTTGTTCTTTGCAAAAAGCTCTTTACCATCTAAAGTTATCAGGAGTCAATTCTACTTAATTTTTCTGCATTTTGTTTGACGATACCCTAGAGTTCGTTCTTTATCCCTTTTAAAGCGACATAAATATGTCTAATGCATTCAAAATTCAATTCAGGCCATAGTTATTTTCCATTTTGTCCCAGCAGCTTCAGTCAGTAGACATGCTTGCTTCTCATAATTTTTTTATGGTTTTATTCCGGACTCTTAAAGAGTTATCAACCAAACGTCTTAGTTCAGATCAGAGAATTTTTTTCCAGTTACACACTTTGTAGAATATTAAGGTTGAGGCTATTGTTTCATTTTGGCTATTCTTTTTGCATAATCATGATTTTTTTTACTACTATTAGTACTAGATAATATGTTTATTAGTACATTTGGATCTCAACCTTGAAACCCGGACTTTTATTTTTCCATTTGGTATTCAATGTTTTTCTCCCCCGAATCTCTTTGTTTTACATGTTTGGTGTTCTTGAATATTGTTGCAGATATGCATATAATTATTTTTGTCTTTCCAAGAATTATGGTATGTGGTTTTATACCTTAGATGTTCTGCCTTCACTACATTTAGTGTTGATTTTCTGCAAAGTCGCTATTGATCTTAGTCATTTTCGCAAATTGCTTCACTGTTGTTTGAATATTCTTGGAACCTTTGGCAGAGAGATTTACAAACCATACTGTAGGGCTTCACTGAAATTTCTCAAATCACCAGTTCAAATTTTATATTCTGGAGCGGCCTAATGACGTGGTCATAACTTGTGAAAGATGTCTGTTGTGATCAAAGATCATCAGACAATTAGTTGTTTCTGGCAATGTTAGTGATGCAACAACTTCCGAGGTTTTATCTTGACTCGAGTCTTCTTGATACGGTTAACATTATTCAAGAATATGTTAATCAGGTATTGATGTTTGACCTTGTCAGAGCTAAATTGTTCAAGCATTATTGTGAAAAACTATGAAATTTAAATATCATTTTTCTGCATTGTCAGTTTGACTTGAAATATATATATATATATATATATATATGGGTTTTGGGTGAATTTGACCAATTTTTTGGTGAACATGTCTCTTGGTTTTTTGATCGAATCAATTAATACCAGGCTGCTGCAAAATCCGTCAAGAAAGATAGCTGCAGTGAAGACGATAGCTCTTGTGAAGAACCTACACAGGCTCGAAAACCAGGAAGGCTTCGTCATCTTGACATGTTATTTATCATTATTTGACCGTTGTTTCGATATGTTGAATTTGCAGGTTATTGCTGCCAAGACCAAACCTGTGTAAAGCTCATAAGATTGCGGCAGTAATGAGAGTGACCAAGAGCCACCAAAGAAGGTAGTCTAGGTGTTCCTGAATGCAACTTAATTTTATTCTGTAAAGTTAATTTTAATTCAAATTTGTGTACAACTATTTCTTTTCTATTAAAATATTTTGATGTTCCTTTGACATGCAGTCTTGTGCTACTTCCAATGATTGCTTATAACTGTGGAATCTAAAATTAAAAATTGTAAGGCAATGATAAAAACTATGAAAAGTTCACTTGAGTTAGTTGTCACGATGCCTTCTATTAGTTACCATGATAGTGATGCATGTGGCTTTCGTAGATCAATATGATTTCTTTAAAGAATGAAACTGTCAAAAATGATTATCTCAAAAGAAAATCCAAAGATATCATTTCAGAAATTTGTTAGTTTTCGAGTGTACATTTCCATAACATTTTAAAACGAATCTTATAGTTTGTTTATTTCCTATATAAAATAGGCACAACCTTCAACCAATTAAAAATAAGCAGTACACAAAACTCTTTTTAGTCGGCAATAAGGACTTAACCAGTGTAATTAGATCAACCACTTTCCAAATGGTAAGACATGTGAAACTTAACTATATGAATAGTAGGAATAGTAATACTAGTAGCAGATGCAAAATTACCGCATAAAACCTTAAGCCATTCTAATATCATCAAATAATATGATTTTTTTTTACAGTGTCGTGTAACTTAGCCATTTATTCAGTCTTCCCCATAATTGATATCCATATGTCCTGATTGGAAATTCCACAATTATTTTTGTAGACTAGTCTCTTCTTTCGTTTGTTTCCTTCTTCCAAGGATTACTAAAATCTATGTAAAATTATTTTATGTCATCATCATGACCTTTAATAGCATGATTATTAATATGTCACTCAATTTTGACTATGCTTTGAAATTACGTTCTGCATACTTGTTTGTGAGCTAGCCATGTTGATATTTAAGAAACGAAAAGGATAAATCTCGAGGTTACCGTTGATTTCCTTGGTGATAATCTTTTTTGAAGTTAAATACAGTTGCCACAATTAGTCTGACATCAATTTACCATACAATTAATGCTTGAATTGAATTTTTTAGTCTTTTATGATTGTAGTTTCTAAGGGTATTACGTTGCTAATACATGACATGACTCCTTCAAAAAGTTCTTATCAAAAAATAACTTTATACAGTGTAAAATAATCATATATAATTTTTAGCCGTCAAGAATGTACATGTCCTCTTTTCTAATTGCATTCATTAGTTGCGTTTGTATTTTTTACCTCCAACTATATGGCTGTCTAACTATGCAGGAGATGTTGAGTTGAAGGATGCACCATCAGCATCTTCAACTAGTATTGTCAAAAAAGAGATTGAACAAGTCAAAGAGCAAACATGTTTTGTAATTTTTTTGGGCTAAAGCTTCGTTATTTTATAATTAATTTTTGTTGTTTTACCTCTTTGCGTATGTGCAGCCTAAAACACCTTCCCAAAACCAAACTCTCATATGTAGTAGCACACTCTTAAGATTATAAATCATTTTAGGCAACAACTGGATTTTATCTGAGTTTATGAAATACAAAGAAAAGCAATAAGGAATTATTTTATAATTTTTTTAAAGTTACCTTGGACATTTTTGATTTAGCCTTTATTTTAGGTGTCTCTTCCTCAAGCTCTGTCTCTCTTTCAAATTCTCTTTCTCTAGCTTCAATGTTCTTTTCTAGGTAGTATTACAGAAAAAAGAAGTTCATAATATTTTAAGAGAGCATATAAGAACTGCAACATTATTTTACAAATGAAATTCAGCTATGGTAATAATAAATACTATGAGGTTATGAAGACCAAAACGCCGTTTACAAGTAATATAATCTTACATTGTATCGATCATGAGAAACGGAAATGACTGTGCCACTGTACTCTGCTAGCGCTTCCTGTTTAGTTGCAGGTCTAAATTCAGCTAAATTCTTAAATGCAGCTTACTACAGTTGAAAGGAAAAGGAAGAGAATATAATTTTTACCTCAACTTGATAATGACTGTGTTACTATGTTAATTTTGGTGTTTCAGATGTAAGTACTAGTTTCCAGGTCAAAGAAAGTCCGAATGTCACAAATATTACCAATTCTACCCTTTTAAATCAAGATATGTGGTCAAAGAATGAAATTTACCAATGGTTACTGCTTGAAGTGGATGTTAGTTACCAATAGTTACTGTTTGGTTTAATGTCCACTTGCATTTTAATGACAAATCTTATGAGTGGCTTGTCATCTCGCCATGCATGCAGATTGTTATTTTGATTTTGGAGAACTTGATACATATAAAAGTATCTCCACAAATTATATTTATGCAGAGAATTACCATTATACCATTTAGCATTATTGTTGTTTGTTGCTGTTTCAGGTTTTCATGTGTTCAACATTGTTGTTATTTGTTTATGCAGAGAATTACCATTATTCTATTTAGTTGCACAAATTATCTCCACAAATATGGACGGCTACAATAATTATGATGTTTTTCTGAATACAATAATATTACCACGTACATACAAAATTCCATTTAGATAATCGTTCAGTTGAGTACATAAAAAGTTTTTTCCTTACATATTACTTAAGATCTTGCTCATATTCATGGCAGATAATAGTTTTGAATTTTTATATTTGTAGGTGCTAAATATTTTTCATGAGGAAATAGGACATGACTGTGGTGATGGTGTTTTGTCTAGCAGGTTTGGGTTGTTTTATCTAGCAAGATTGGGTTGTTTTGTCTTGTGTCTTTGGTGTGTTAACTGAACAATTATGAATTATATTTTGTATTTTGTGTACTAATGTTGATGTCAATGGGAATTGAAAACAATGTATTGAATTAGGTGTACTCATGGATTGAAGTTCTTCTGTTAGTTGATACTTTATTTGCTATTAGTATATTTTGTGTGTTCATCTTTAACTCGTTATGAAGATTCATTTTGATTATTATTATTAAAATATATAAACTGTAGAGAAATTTTTACTATAACATGTTAATTTAATAGCGTCTTGTGGAATTTATCAAAGATATATTTTATAGCAGAAAAACTGCGTTATGAATAATCTCAAATTTATTGCGATTTAGATGTATAATAGCGGCAAAAACGAGCTATTGTATTGACATAGCATAGCGGCAAAAACGAGCTATTGTAATGACGTAGCATAGCGGCAATGCTGTGTTAAAAGTAGTTTAGCTAAGAATGAAATTTTGATGTATTATAGCGGTTAAAATGAGCTACTGTAATAAAGTAACATAGCGGCACATAATCGTTATCAAACAGGATCTTTAATAACGGCATACAAAGTGTTATAAATGTTTAGCAGTGTTCTATAACATGTTCATATACAGCAGTTATGAAACCGCTATCTTTCTCATTCATAGCAGCTGTGGGCTGCTATAAAATAGCAGTTCTGTTGTAGTGAAATCTAGCTCATAACTGAGGTAATAACCGAGCTCATAACCATGTTCATAACTTAGGTCATAACCAAACCTTTAACCTAGCCCATAACCGAGCTCATAACTGAGCACATAATCGAGCCAAAACAAAACCTATAGCTGATCCTATAACCTAGACCGTAACCGAGCTCTTAAACAAGCATGTACTTGAATTTATAACTGAGTTCTTGATCGGGGTTATGATCTAGCTTGTAACCGAAATTAGCTATTTATATTTTATTGATATTTTATATTTTCTAATTTAGCTTTTATTCCATAGCCGGTCGAATAAACGAGCTTATAACAAAGCCCATAACCAAGATCTAAACCTAGCTCATAACTGAGGTAATAACTGAGCTCATAACCACGTCATAATTGAGATCATCACCAAACCTTTAACCTAGCCCATAACCGAGACCATAAACGAGCCAAAACTAAACCCCATAACTTATCTCATAACCGAGCGCACAACCAAGCTTTTAAACAAACTTGTAATTGAATTTATAACTGAGGTCTTTATCAAGGTTAAGATCTACCTTGTAACCGAAATAAGTTATCTATATTTTATATTTCATTTATATTTTATATTTCAGCTTTTATCCCATAACCGAGATCTAAACCTAGTTCACAACTGAAGTAACAACCGAGCTCATAACCACGGTCATAATTGAGGTCATAACCAAACCATTAACCTAGCCCAAAAATGAGCTCATAACCGAGCATATGACCGAGCCAAAACCAAACTCATAACTAATCTTATAACCGAGCCCATAACCAAGATCTTAAACAAGCATGTAATTGAATTTATAACTGAGCTCTTAATCGAGGTTATGATCTAGCTTGTAACCGAAATTAGTTATTTATTTTTTATAATTTCTAATTCAGCTTTTATTCCATAACCGATCTAATAAACGAGCTAACAAAGCCCATAACCAAGATATAAACCTAGCTCATAACTGAGGTAATAACTGATCTCATAACCATGGACATAATTGAGGTCATCGCCAAACCTTTAACCTAGCCCATAACTGAGACCATAACTGAGCCCATAACCGAACTCTTAAATAAGATTGTAATTGAATTTATAACTGAGGTCTTAATCGAGGTTAAGATCTACGTTGTAACCAAAATTAGTTATTTATATTTTATATTTTATATTCTATAATTTATCTTTTATTCCGTAACCGAGCACATAACCAAGATCTACACCTAGCTCATAACTGAGGTAATAACCAAGCTCATAACCACGGTCATAACTGAGGTCGTAACCAAACCTTCAACCTAGCCCATAACCGACCTCTTAAACAAGCTTGTAATGAATTTATAAATGAGTTCTTAATCGAGGTTATGATCTAGCTTGTAATTGAAATTAGTTATTTATATTTTATTCATATTTATATTTTATATTATCCAATTTAGCTTTTATTCCGTAACTGATCCAATAACCGAGCTCATAACGGAGCCTATAACCAAGATCTAAACCAAGCTTAGAATTGAGGTTATAACCGAGCTCATAACCACGGTCGTAATTGAGGTTATAACCAACCCTTTAACTTAGTTCATAATCACAGTCATAACCAAACTTTAACCTAGCCTATAACCAAGACAAAACTAAACCTATAACTTATCCCATAACCGAGCTCTTAAACAAGCTTGTAATTGATCTTATAACCGAGCTCTTAGTCAAGGTTATGATCTATGTTGTAACCGAAATTAATTATTTATATTCTATTAATATTTTATATTTTAGATTTAACCTGACCCATTACCAAACCTTTAACCTAGCCCATGATCGAGACCATAACCGAGTCAAAACTAAACCCATAACTTGTCCCATAATTGACCTCATTACCGAGCTCTTAAACAAGCTTGTGATTGAATTTATAATTGAGCTCTTAATCGAGGTTATGATCTACCTTGTAACTGAAATTAGTTATTTATATTTTACTCTTATTTTATACTTTATGTTTTCTAATTTAGCTTTTATTCCATAACCGAGCCCATAACTGAGATATAAACCTAGCTCATAACTACTGCAATAACCAGGCTCATAACCACGGTCATAACCAAACCATTAACCTATCCTATAACCCAGACCATAATCGAGCCAAAACTAAACCCATAACTTTTCCCATAACCGAACGCATAACTGAAAATATTACCTAACCTACAACCAAAATTTCAACATAATTTTTAGTTTAATCCATCAATAAGCAAATGCATTACTGAGCGTATTACCTAACCTACAACCAAACCTATATTCGAGCCCTTAACCAAATACACAACCAAGCCCATAATACAACTTATAAATGAGCCCATAACTAAGTTTATAATCGAGCCCGTAATCGGATATCATATCCAAACCCTTAAGTGAAGCCATCACCAAGCACATAGCCAAAGCAATATTAGACTAAATAATTGCACCCTAGTTAAACTCGTAACAAAGATATATTAATACGTTTTAAAGAAGAAAAGACGACTGGCTTCTAAACCTAATCAGGTATCGGTGGATGTAAAAGATAATTGCATTCCAAACCTAATCAAGTACTTATATAAAACCTCTATACTTAAAATATATTTTAACCGAGAAAATTTTGAAATGTAAAAGATATCTGAATGCCAAACCTAAATATGTTCTACGGACATAAAAGATGATCAGATTATAAACCTAATCGGATACCATGAATGTAAAACACAATCATATTCCAAATCTAATCGAGTGCTTATAGAAAACAATCTATATTGAAGATACATTGTTTAACCAAGCAAACCATGGAATGCAAGAGACATATGGAAGCCAAATCTAATTGTTTACCAATGGATGTAAAAAATAATAAGATTACAAATCTACTCGAGTATACATGGATATAAAAGACAACCGTATTACAAACCTAACCAGTAACCAAAATGTATATGTTTTATGATTCATTTTTATTTTTTATTATTTCTGTTTTGATGTTGTACATCTTATAAGATCATAATTAACCAATAACCAAATGCAAAACCAAATGCATAACTAAGTACATAACCAAACACATAACCGTGTCCATAACCAAGCGCATAATTAAACTCATAAATAAATACCTAATCGAGCCTATTACTGAACTTATAACCGAGCTCATGACCAACTCCTCAACTAAACATATTATTAAGTCTACAATTAAGACTATAACCAAGCCTATTAAACAAGGTATGCATTTGCTACTTCAAACAGGACATTTAAACAGAGCATTTTCTTTGTGATTTTTTTCTTTAATTACTTTATGGTTAATTAAAAATTTGTTTTGTTTTGTAACAAGTTTTTAATAATTTAAACGGGCCAATAGACATGAATATAACCAAACATTCAATGATAAGCATTAAAAAGTCCATAACCACGCCAATAACTAAACCCATAACCAAGCTTATAATTGAACTAATAATCAAACATATGTCCAATTCCATAAACAAAAATCTGAACAATCCCATAATCGACCTTATAAAAATGTTTATAGCCAAGACCATAATCGAGACCATAACTGAACATATGATCGAACAAATTGACATATGATTAAGCAGCTACCTGTTCAAAGTTCATAAACAAATATCTATCATGAAACCAACCTAATACAAGCATTTGTCCCTCCACAGGTCCCAGAATAAACAGCTCGATTTAAAAGGATATACAAGTACAACAAATGCATTGTACAACAAATCATTTACGGTAAACTAAACAAATATAACATAAATTCCCCTTTATAAAATCCTTGCATGCATAAACCATGTCGAGATATATTAACAATAATCCATGTAGTTCACCGTTCTTTCAAAACCAAACAACTCTTACACAAAACACACTATACACCATGCACCTTAAAAAAGCGGAGTAACAGCGGAGCAAGGAAAATATAATTTGAACCATGCATCATCTTCGAAAAGATGCAGATCAAGTTTCTTTGTCCTTCTCCCAAGCGGCTCTCAAAACTTCTTGCATTGACGGGGATCGAAAATGGCCACTCCTATTCCCTGCCTCAGAGCTAAAAGTCGAGAAGTAATTTGATTCAAACATTATCACCTTCCAATATTCACAAAACCTACGTAAAGAATAATTACAAGTTCTACGATTATGTTTTTGTTTGTTTTTTAAAACTATTATGAAGACATAAATATGGAAAAATAAATGTACTTGAGATATTTTAGTACGTTATTCTGGATCATGCCTAATGCAGAGTGATGCAGCATGCAACGTACTTCCTGTCCTGAGAAGAAGTTCCCTAATTGTGGGTCTATAAGTTCGTCCACTGCATAATCTTCTAGTAGAGGTTGGGCCTATTGATACATAATCTTTTTAGCTAAAAGAACCGAGAACAAAAATAGAATCTCTATATGGAAAGAGTCACTGACCCATTCAGTTAAACAAAGTTGAGCCTTAGGGCAATTTATGTCGATAGCTTTTCGACCAGTGACAAGTTCGATCAACACTAGAAACGAATAAACTAGTTTGCTATAAAAGAAGAGAAGAAAAAGAAAGAAATAAGCTAACCAAAAATCCAAAAAAAAATATATGATAATACTACTTGCAGCATGCAATTTTGATGAATATTAATATATACACCAACTTTCTGCCTATTACCTACCTTTTTTCTCACCTACTCATGATTAAATACCATTTGTTAACCTAAATCTCATTGAATGCAAAATTTTCTTTTGTAAATTTCTGTTACTTTAAACCTGCTTAGGAAAAATGTGTGCAATTGAACAATTTAGAACCTCAGAATTCTAATATTGAGATGAAGACATAATAATAAGGATTTAATTTTAAACCTACAAAGAACTAGTTGCAAAATTCAATTAAAAATTCAAAATGACTATGTCAAGTTCGTAGAATGCAAATATTGTGCACTATAAACAACATTGGGTGTTTGAAGTAGTATTTTTAATCATTTATTTGTCTCTTTTAGTGTAATGGTGGATGCATGTAGTAATACCCATTCTGATTGATACAACTACTATAGGTCAGTTAATGATCTAATCGATGTCATAGCAAATGAACTCATTATATGTTGATAGTAATTTTTAAACCATTAACCAATAAAGGTCATGTTCATATTTCAAAAGAAATATATTCCACGCTACAAATACCTAAGATTAGGTAAAGGCAAAATCAAATTATATCCAACCTATAGATAACATTTAATTACTCAAAGTTGGTTTCTCTATACCATTGGACTCTGTGTGTGTGTGTGTGTGTGTGTGTGTGTGTGTGTGTGTGTTATTTGTAGTAATCAAATGAAATTGTTAGTGCCCAAATAAGAGTTGTTTAGGTAAAGTTCAAAATACTTCTCATATACATTAACATACAGATTCTGAGAATAAATCTATAATAATATTTTGTCTTATATGAACTAGTGACAAGATAACCTGTTATTGCATCAAAATACTTCTCATCAGCTACCCATATCTTCCCAGTTGAACTGAACAACCTAGATACACGCTCTCCATGTTTTTCTGTTTCCACTTCAGCCATGAGCATAACTGGGAAAATGCAAGTCACATTATAAGCAACTCCGCATCTTTGTGCATCTCATGGATTACAATCGATTATGTTCTTAATTAGCATTAATAACTCTTTACTAATGAAACAAATTCATTATCTTGTTAAACAATGGTACATGTCACTAAAAAAAAGAAAAATTACCTGATGCCGCCTCATCGACAGCGAGGGGTATTTGGCATTACTCGGATTATTCTTTTGTGACCAGAACCCTCCTACATGTACTACCATTAAAATCTTATTTAATCAGCAATGATTCTTATGAGGATATGTTCTGCCTTATGAGTAGCAACGTACAAATTATAGCCAGGAGATAACCAAGCATTCTTTCGTAAATATTAGAATATGTTATGAAACTTGATTGCTTGTTTGCAAAGTAGAAATTATTATATGTCCCTAAAATCTACTCTCTATTGCAAATTTTTGCGCAGTGATTTCTATGTCAGCATATATTAGCACAAAAAAATTCACAGCAAACATGCATCACACAGATATAAAAGCAAATTGTTTATGCTTTGCACGCTTTGCAATGCATGAATATCCTTCATAAGATATATATTCGAACTCATAACCAACTCCTTAATCCAGCGCATAACTGAACTCATAACCAAACCCTTAATCAAACCCATAACTGAACCCTTAATCATATTCACGACTGAACTCATAATCGAGCTTACAACAGAACCTATAATTGAACTCAATACCGAGTGCATATCTGTATCTAGAAGCATCCCTTGACAGCCTTAACAAAAAATTATACAGACATGTTTCAATATTAAATACCAAAGTGCACAACAACAAAACAAGAACAAGTATAATGACACAGTTTCGAGCTTCGACTTACAAAACATACTAAACTTGAATGTTAACTTAATAGGGTCCCAGTGCATCCATGAGCAATTCATGAACCATTTGACACAGACCATGTTACCAACATACTAAACTTGAAAACTTGATATGGTCCCAGTGCATCTTGGTTAGATCACTTCTGGTACATATATTAGTATAGTTTCATAAGCAACCCTATGCCGACTATTATAACAGAGTATAAATTAATAGTAGTTATAATTATCTGAAATGGATATTTTTTTAATTTAGTATAATTTGACACTATTTTTTCCATTGCTCTAGCAATAGCCATACTCTCTCTTAACATTATCTATGTGCTTCAGCTAATGCTAGAAATGCAAGTTTGTAGTTATGTGTAAATTAAAAAAGCATGTGTATCGAAAATATCAGTATATTTCAATAAAAACTTTGACCATTTGATCATCAAGATGTGGCTACGATAATGAAAAAATATCCAGAAAACCAACACCTATGGTGTGAATAGAATAGCATCGTTTTGATAATAGAATAGCTTAATATGTGCAACCCCTTTATTTAGATTTAAAGTAAAATTGCCTACATTCTATATACATCGTAGCATTTTGCATAATTAACATTTTACAAATACAT
The DNA here is from genome assembly GCA_030737875.1 of Allium sativum. NCBI lineage: Eukaryota > Viridiplantae > Streptophyta > Magnoliopsida > Asparagales > Amaryllidaceae > Allium > Allium sativum. Next base: position 746,633,643 of record CM060920.1, on the reverse strand, counting down.
GGCTAGGAGATGTTACATACCGATGTCAGATTCCGTTGAGCAACTAACAATGCTTAATTTGACATATGATATAAATCACACTACTTCAAAATAGGCGGTAATAAAATATTGCATGTAGTGGTCAAGCCAATTGCGAAAAAATGCAAAATAACCGTCTTTGCTCATTATTCGTGTATATTCAACTAATGATGTTGCTAGACCACTTATTCGACTGATGCCTCCGTTTACTTTGAACTTCAATAGTTCTGCCTTATCTCAAAACAACTGGGTGTAGACGTATTATATAACAAAGTAACCTACTTTTGTTTATGAGACTATTTCTAAAATTCACAGCATAATTTATAGAGTAGATTGTATTTGTATTTTGTTAGTTTTGTATATTAGTCTTTCTAGATCACTTTCCTTTGTATGATGGGCTTTTCGGTTACTCTATTTTTCTTTTATTTGTTTGATGGGCTGTAAGTATATGTGAGCCCAACATTGTATAAATACGTGGGTTAGACTTTGGGATAAGATTTCTGGCGAAACAAAAATTCTTTTTCTGATGATTCTCCGCAAGTTTGTTTTCATAATTTGTTTGTGTCTATTTAATGTATATCTATTTAATCATCATACCAGTTGTTTAGCATAACGGGATTTTCAACATATCTGCTCAGTAAAAGAATGGATTCTTCTTTATGCTATCATTAATGAACTAGGTATAAGCTAAGGAGGGTGCCATTGCTTTTTTAATTAGATACCAAGAAACAACATGAGCAGAAACTTTGCAAAAATGGAAATGACTACCTGAAGCCAATCAATTAGTATAATGAAGATATAGTTCCTAACAAGATAACCACAGATTGCAAATTAAATTATATTTACAAAAGGAGTCATTGCACCCTTTCATAGAAACTCATTTTTGTACCAACTATCAGTATATTTTATTTACAAGTTACATTTATGTCTCATAGTTATTATATTCTAGATCCACTTTTGCTATTCACCTGAAGCTTTGTTAAGATGTCTAGCTAACAGGTGTTCATTTTCAACAATGTTTTTTTTTTTTTTTTTGGTTTTTGGTTGTTGGTTTTATTTTTTTATAGCATTTATGGATGATATAATTGCAACTCATGTACCATTAAATGGTAATATGGTTTGTGTACGAAAGAGCATTGGCAGTTTAAAGAAACTACAGCCATGAGCAATAACACGTTGCATTTAATATATGCAAAAATTCACTAAACTCTTTATTTGTACATGTCCACCTTCTCACGCTAATGTCACACAAACAACAACCAAAACCAATGTCTCTATACCAACCCAAACATGCATTCAACTATTTTTTATAAACAAGTTACCAGCCTAAATCGGATAGACCAACGAAGCGATAAGTGAATCCAAACCTGGAACTTGACCCCAAACATCTTACTGCCCAAAACAGTATTTCCCAACCATCTCAGTGGTCTTTCAGGCATTATCTTGAGCGTCTGAAGTGTGTACTGCAAATGAACTTGACTTTCCAACCAGTGAGTTCGAGAGGTAATGACAGCTTAGATTTGGATGCGGTGGTGCTGCTTCGAATGCGTTCGGTGAAGAAGGAAAAAGACTGGTGCCCAGACGTCGGGTCCACTGGCTTCGGTGTCTCACAGTTTTGGGTTCTCTTTTTTTTTTTTTTTTTGAAGAGGACTCTGCTTTTGAGGAGAAGATCGCAGGGTGGTCAACTTTGATGGTAGGAAGGTGGCGACATGGGTGAACCATTAGTGGCAGCATGCGTCCTTGCAATGGTGGAGGAGCTCGGATTATGAATTGAGCATATATGCAAAGATTCATTAATCTGTTGGTAGGCAGTCCCAGTTTCTTTTACATTGAAAACTCTGAATATTATAGTACGCTTCGAATTGCACCAGCAAGCTCTGACATCGACGCCTTAGAGTGTAGTGGTAGTCCTGTAATTAGCGAACTCCAAGACTAGATCGATGCTTCAGATTACTTCAATGTAGACATCGAGTGTACACAACATCACAAACCATGTTTAATTCGTTTTGAATGTGAGGAGAAATTCAAAACCCAAATTTATAGTTCACATTGGACAAGAAACGAAAAGAGGGACAGTGATGTAATTTCATTTTTTTGGTCCTTAAAACTTATTCTTGGGTAAGCGGTCCTGGAAATTAATAGGTTGTCTTGTTGAAGCCCTGTTAGCGATTTTGTCTACATTAAACCATGGAAATAAATAACATAAAGATATCTTTTTACCGTGTTAGCACTGAGAACGCTGATAGTAAATGCAGTGTAAACTTACGTTTAGTCAAGCCAAAATCACGTGTTGCTCTTGGAATTATATTTGAGTTTATTAACTTTTATCAAAACATATTTCAAAAAAAAAAATTTAATTAAAACCCTGTAATAGTTGGATTATGTAATGGGATGAAATTGGAATGTATTGAATATGTAAGTTAATAAATATACACTATTTTGCCCACAAATTATAAATTATTATGCTCTTAATGTGAATCATACAACAATTGACTCATTGTGACATAAATTTTAATTTATTTCGGAGTCTTAGAATGAAGAATGTAACAAGCATGTCTTCAAAAGACTTCTTATTCTTTTTGAGCTTCCTATCCTTTTTTGAAAGATCTATTACTTTACTTGATGACGATATAAAGTGTTTTATCCACATGAGATTGATTCCATACATGTATCATTTTGGATCATCTCATATATTTATGACATATCAACTATTTCTTCAAATGGACACCTTAGTATAATTTGCAATTTATCCCAAATTTAGCTGCCTTTGATTTTAGAACAATTTTTTTACTTTTATCCAAAGTTGAACCAATAAATGTTACTCTGCACTTTAATGGTGATTAATACTATTTACTTATATAGCCATTGAGAAATTCCCCTAGGATAGATTTATGTACTCCTGAAACAAAGTTGCTTTTTTTGGTTTCAAGCATAAAATGTGTATTTTCACTTGAGTGCAACCTCTAGTTGAAGTTTGAAGTTGCATAATAACTTTGTTGAGAAATTTCTGCAATGTGAACCAAGAACAAAAACCAGAGAACGGTATTTGAGGCACGTAGATGTAACGTTTTTCTTAAGGAATTTTTCGCCCTCACTAGCTACTTCAGTAATGGCAGTAAAATGGGGTGTGAAATTCCTCCAGGATACAACAAATTAGAATATATTTACAAAGGATGCAAAGAAGAAGAAGAGGAGAAAACTGAAGATGTTTGAATTATGGCAAAACTGGTGGTTTTAAAGGAAACGAAAAAGCATTATGAAAGGACAGGACTGTTGCAGTATTCTGAGCAGACGCATCTTTGAGCTTCAAAAAATACAACTGCTGAATCCGCCCCGTATAATCACGTACGCGGCTACATGCCTAAGAGCCCAAGTGTCTATCTTTAACACATTAATATTATTTACAAATAGGCCAAAGCCTACATGCACTCATCCCTTAAGCCCAATCCTCTTATTTCAAAATATCTATAATAACAATTCCTATTATACATAGGAACTGAAAATGATATTTGACAATGTGGGACTTAACAATATTTTAGTCTCTCAATAAACTTATGTGTTATCTATATTTTGCATCAATATTGGACGTATTTCTTAATTCTTTCATAATATTTTTTTTTTTTTATTTTTTTGTGTTTTTTGTGAATCAAGAAGGAAACAAGGGCGGTATGAGTTCCTCGAATGGTTCCTTACAAGGTTGGGCTTTTCATAATTATTGTGGGAAGATTTCTCTTATAATTTCTATTGTATTTCGACCTCTAAGTCATTTTCTAAAATTTTAATTATATTTATGGCCAGACAAGTAAATACTTCATAGTTTACACTAACTTCTCATTCACCCCAGGGTTTATTTAAAAAAAAAGTCTTATGAATAATTATTTCAAAAAAAAATCAGTATGTGCACCAAATTAAAAAAAAATCTTGATGAGCACACATTTATATCTGCAAACTATGCAAATATTTATGTTTGGATATTAATTCATTATGAAATATATTCAAATTTTAAACATCCTCTTCGAGGATTCATATACATCAAACTGGAAGCCCAAGTGACACAGAAGCTGTTGGGAGTTTTTACCCGAGGAATGAGCTGATTTGCATTCATATGTTTACCATGAACACTATTTAATTACAAAATAAGTTTAAAATTCTACCTAAAGGAATATATTACATAAATGCATTATTCCATGTTATATATTACCCAGCTTCCAAAGATGATCGAATGCTAATAAATTTAGTATGTTTTGAAAAAAAAAATTTGCAAAAATTGGAATACAATGAACAAGAACTTTGAAGAACTCGGATGTAAAAATACACGTTGGCTGAACTTGCTACATTAATTGTTAAAAGGAATAAAAAAGAGAGAAATCTAATGCACACGAAAGGAATCATACATCTCTTACATCATCATGTTGGTGCTACTGGAAAGTAATGCGAAAGACCAACATTTCCAATTATACACATAAAGTTGAGTTGTAATTTCTTGTCTAGTAATCTACTATTACTTTGATTACGACCAGTAAAAAAAAGAAAAAAGATTCTTAAAAACGGTAATATGTAGATGTATACTTTAGACATGATATTACGGAAAAAGAAGTGTGTTCTTCATGGGAATGCAAAATGGTTCATGATATTCAGATTTTTTTTTCAACAATTTTAATTTGGAATTCATTTGTATACAAGCTTAAGGAACTATAGTAAGTTTTAAAATGCAAAATATACACTACACCAGGGCTGTATATTCATGTTCATGCTCATGAATAGGGCCATAGATTTTTTAGAACTATCCGCCATCTGGCTAGGTCCAAGGTAATAAAATGTCTAGTTTATATCCATGCAATTTTTATTTAGGACACAAACTAGGATACGAAACAACGTGTGAAAAAATGTCCATCGGAAAATAATGTCATTTTCTGTTGTTCAAACTCGAAATAATGTCTAATATTAAAGCTTTGTCAGGTCCTTGGAATCTCTTACAAGTTAGAGTTAAGACATGCCCCTGTCCGATCTGATTCATTTACGCCCCTACATAAAAAACTTTTTTTTTTTAAATATTGTAAGAGGACATAGGCCAGTAAACTCTTGAGTTAGTTACTTAATTTTGTCATACCAACGTAAGCATAAATGGACACACAAAGCTGCACAATTACCAAATTATTAAAAAACATTTAATTTATCGAAAATTTGGATGTTAATTACGTAGAAGTCTGTCTTCACACATTGATTATATGTGAATTCTTTGTTCAGATGATAAGCAAGGTTAATGTTGCAGAAGATTACATTAAAATGATGTTTCTCATGGAGGAGAGTAACCTGAAGCAACGTTTAGTATATTGGAATTTAATGATACAATATTTCCACATCTAATTAATTATGGAGATATGCATGGTAATTTCGTTACCTGTTTTGTGCAAAGAATGAATGGAAAGAAATGGAAGGAATGTTAATGAATAGGGGATATTGGAAATGTTTATCATTTAATTTGTTGTTATGTTTCATGAAGAAAAGAAACAGAAAGAGACTAAAATTGCAAAAGGGATTGATTGATGGAGAAAAGAGAAATTATCAATCAATCATGTGCCAATTAATTAATGGGATATTAGTTTTTCATAAATTGATTTATTTTACATAAATCAATTGTCTCATCCCCAAGTAATCTTTTCTCTATTTAAAGAGAGACATAGAGAATGTTATGTGATGAGAGATCATTGTATTCTTCATTTCTTTTGCTCTACTTTAAAAAAACTCTGTCATCTCTTGAATATATTAATAAAATCTCTTCCCCATTGAAATGGACATACACTATCTCGCGATAGTGGAACCACTATAAATTTGGGTGTTCTCTATTGCATTTTTTGTGATCTGAGATTTATATTCATTTCAAGATGTTTGTTCTATCACGTCATTGCAAGATCCTATTGAGGTTTTTCCGCTGAAAGGGATTGATCACCCCTTACAACTGGTATCAGAGCGAGATTCGCAAAGAAGGTGTTTGGTAGAATGGAAGGAGGAGATGAAAACAATAAAAATAATGCATCAGTGCCAATAGTTGCTCCATACGTCAGAGGCTCCTATGTGGCGTCAGGATCACAGTTGACGATAGAGAAGTGGAATGGTGAAGGAGAGTTTGAAAAGTGGCAGTGGATGATGAAAGCAGTTTTGAGAAGAAATCGCGTTCATCGAGTAGTATTTGATACAGAGACATTGCCTGCTGATATTTCATCAGTGGAATTAGAAGAGATGGAAGAATGGGCCTTTACTACTCTTCAGCTTGCTATGGGAAAAAATGTAATTTCTGAAATCAGTCAGGAGACAACAGCTAGAGGCATTTGGAAGAAGTTGGAGGACCTCTACATGAAGAAATCCCTAACCAACCGCCTGATCCTATTGAAAATTTTCTTCACTTATAAGATGAAGGAAGGTTCTTCAATTAAGACACACCTAAGTGTGTTTGATGACCTGTGGATGAAGATGAAGTCTGTTGAGTTGAAGATTGATGAAGAACAAAAAGCAATGGTTCTGTTGTGTTCGCTTCCAGAGCGATACACTGGTTTCGCTAACAGCCTTATCTATGGTAGAGACACATTGAAATTAGATGATGTGAAGACAGGTTTGCTCAGTGAAGAGTTGAGAGATCAGATGAAAGAGTTTGGTGTTGGTGATAGTAATGAAGGATGTAGTAGTTTAGGCTTATTTGTTGAGAGACGAAGAGCAGAGAAGAAAGTGAAGAATAATAGGGGGCGTTCCAATTTTAGGAAGCCTAATTCGTGGAGTAAGTCTAAAGATGGAAAGTGCTATAATTGTAAGAAACCAGGCCATTGGAGAAGAGACTGTCCAGATTTGGAGAAGAAGACTGATGGTTCTTCATCTATTGCGATGGAGAAAGGCGGTAGCGACTTATTGACAGCGGTTGTATCAGATGTTGCAGACCATTGGATTCTTGATTCTGGAGCATCATTTCACATGACTCCTAATAAGGATTATTTTTCTTCCTTCGATGCCAAAGAAGGAAGTTATATCCTTATGGGGAACGATGCTACATGCAAGTCTATGGGAGTTGGTTCAGTTCGCATTTGCATGTATGATGGGATTGTTCGCACACTTTCAAATGTTCGCTATGTCCCAGGTCTTCGGAAGTCATTGATATCATTAGACTAATTGGCATCATTGGAATGCAAAATAACCATTGTCAAAGATGGTTTGAGAGTTTCTAGAGAGACACTTGTATTGATGAAGGGTGTTATGGTGCAAAATCTGTATTTGCTAATGGGTACCATTGTCCATGGAGAATCATGTATTGGAGTCGATAGTTCTAAAAGTTTGGATGCTACCAAGCTTTGGCATATGAGATTAGGTCATACTTCGGAGAAGAACTTAGAGTTGCTTCGTAAGAAGAAAAAGATCAAAGGAGAAATCTTCAACAAGTTGGACTTTTGCAAGGAGTGTGTATTGGCAAAGCAAACCGGAGTTTCTTTTGGCGATGACATGCATACTTCTAAGAGGGTACTTGATTATGTGCATTCAGATGTTTGGGGGCCATACTCTATAGCTTCTATTGGTGGAGCATATTATTTTATTTCCTTCATTGATGACTACTCGCGCAAGGTTTGGGTGTATATAATGAAAGCTAAGTCGGAAGTATTTGAGAAGTTTAAGGTTTGGTTAGCTCTTGTTGAAAACCAAACAGGAAGGAAATTGAAGATTCTTAGATCCGACAATGGTGGCGAATATGTCTCTAAAGGGTTCCTCGACTACTGCAGATAGCGTGGTATTAGAAGACATTTTACTACACCTGGTGATCCGCAATCCAGTGGGGTTGCTGAGAGAATGAATATGACTCTACTTGAAAAGGTCCGTTGCTTGATATTGACTGCGGGTATGTCTAAGGGTTTTTGGGCTGAAGCTATTTCGACTGCAGCACATATTATTAATCGGATTCCATGCTCAGCCATTGATGGGAAGATTCCATAGGAGTTATGGAGAGGTAAAAACACTTTATTAAGTTATTTTCGTATATTTGGATGTCCAGTTTATGTTCACAATACAGAACATGACAAGTTGGAGCCTATAGCCTCCAAATATGTTTTTCTTGGTTATACAGATGGCATAAAAGGATATAGAATTTGGAATCCAATTACAAAGAAAGTTATACATTCCAGACATGTGACTTTTGATGAGTCAGCAATGTTCAAACCTTTGGAAGGTTTATCAGAGGGTTCAGACTCAGTTGATGAGAAGCCTGAAAAGACCGAGATTCCCAGTTTTCAAACCCAAAGTAGAGCTATCACTACTGATAATAGTGACAGAGCAGTTGAAGATACATCACATGATAGTCCACATATTTCCTCTAGTAGTGATGGTGATGGTCATGAAGCTAGAGATGATTTAGCTCAATATGGAGCTCAATATGGAGCTCAAGGTGGAGTTCAAGGTGGAGCTGAAGGAGAGTCGGCGATATAGTCATTCAGGCTAGTCAGAGACCAAAGAGAGCACCAATTAGATATGGAGATTGGCAGTATGTAAATTTGAGCCTTGATGATCAATTTGAGTATGCTTTACATGTAATTCATGATGAACCATTGAGCCTTGAAGAAGCCATGAAGTCGAGTGACAACTCGAAGTGGAATTGCACTATGGAAGAGGAGATACAGTCTTTGCAAAAGAACAAGACTTGGGATTTGGTACCACTACCTCAAGGAAGCCAAGCCATAGGTTGCAAGTGGATGTTCAAGGTAAAAGATGATGGTAGATACAAGGCAAGATTAGTAGCCAAAGGGTTTTCACAAAGAAAGGGGCTATAGTATGATGAAATATTTGCTCCAGTTGTTAGACAAACTTCAATTCGGATCCTACTTGCTATAGTTGCCGCTTACAATTTGGAGTTAGAACAACTTGATGTGAAGACCGATTTCTTGCATGGTGACTTGGAGGAAACCATTTACATGAAGCGGCCAGAAGGATTTATTGTAGATGGAAAGTCAGATTGGGTATGCAAGTTGAATAACTCTCATTATGGTCTAAAACGGTCGCCTAGACAATGGTACAAAAGGTTTGATTCTTTTATGCTTTCACATGGTTTTAATCGTAGTACTAAAGATGCATGTGCTTATTTTAAGCATTTAAAGAATAATAATTGGGTGTATTTAATTTTGTATATGGATGGTATGTTGATTGCTTCCAAGGATAAAGCTGAAATTGATGCATTGAAATTGAAATTAAAAGCGTAATTCAATATGAAAGACCTTGGAGAAGCAAAGAAAATTTTGGGGATGGAAATCCAAAGAGATAGAAAGCTTGGACTTTTGAGACTTACTCAAAAGGAATATATTCAAAAGGTGCTTGCTCGGTTTAGCATGGATGGTGCAAAGGCTATCAGTACACCCATGCCTTTGCATATACAGCTTTCTAATCAAGGCTCTCCGATCTCAGAAAAGGACAAGGCCTGTATGAAGAAGGTGCTTTATGCCAGTGCAGTAGGTAGCTTGATGTATGCTATGGTGTGCACTAGACCTGACATTGCTCAAGCTGTTGGATTAGTTAGTAGATACACGGCAAATCCAGGAAAATCGCATTGGGAGGCAGTGATGTACATTTTTAGATATCTTAGAGGAACATCAGATTATGGGCTTGTTTTTTGCGGCAGAAATAAGGATTTCAACTTGGTTGGATTCTGTGATTCAGAATATGCCGGAGATAGAGATAGAAGGAAGTAAACCTCAGGCTATGTGTTCGCACTTGGAGGAACAACTATTAGTTGGAGAGCGAGGTTGCAGACTATAGTTGCTTTGTCTACAACAGAGGCAGAGTTGATAGCTGCAGTTGAGGCAGCTAAGGAGGCACTTTATTTGAAGAAGTTATTGTGTGATTTGGGCTTCATGCAAGATGCTTGTTTGGTGAATTGTGACAGTCAAAGTGCAATTCATTTAGCTGAAAATCTGGCTTTCAGTTCTAGAACAAAGCATATAGAGGTAAGAGAGTCTTTCCTTATCTCTATGAATGAGGAGAAGTTAGTTCGTCTTAAGAATATTCACACAAATGAAAATGCAGCAGACATGTTTACAAAGGCATCACCTGCTACTAAGTTCGAGCATTGCTCGAACTTGATTCACTTGATGAAGTGCTAGGTGCCACATGGTGGCACAATGGGGAAGAGAGTGACTTGGTTGAAGTCAATAGAAGATGTGGTATTCTTCTTGTATGAAGAGATAGGAGTTGGTTGCACAATGTCTACCTTGTTTTTTGAATGCTTCCAACACTTTGTTGGTGGGCGGTGACCCTACCGGAGTTCACTAACAAAGTGCAATGAGGGGTGGCTTTAGCAGGAACTCATTGGGAAGCATTCACATTGGAGTCTCTAGGTTGCATGAGATATTGTATCAAGGTGGAGATTATTGGAATTTAATGGTACAATAGTTCCATATCTAATTAATTATGGAGATATGCATGGTAATTTCGTTACCTGTTTGTGCAAGGGATGAATGGAAAAAAATGGAAGGAATACTAATGAATAGGGGATATTGGAAATGTTTGTCATTTAATTAGTTGCCATGTTTCATGAAGAAAAGAAACGAAAAGAGACTAAAATTGCAAAAGGGATTGATTGATGGAGAAAAGAGAAATTATCAATCAATCATATGCCAATTAATTAATGGGATATTTGTTTTCCATAAATTGATTTATTTTACATAAATCAATTGTCTCATCCCTAAGTAATCTTTTCTCTATTTTAAGAGAGATATAGAGAATGCTATATGATGAGAGATCATTGTATTCTTCATTTCTTTTGCTCTACTTAAAAAAAACTCTGTAATCTCTTGAATATATTAATAAAATCACTTCCCCATTAATGTGGACGTACACTATCTCGCGATAGTGGAACCACTATAAATTTATGTGTTCTCTGTAGCTTTTTTTTCTGTGATCTGAAATTTATATTCATTTCAAGCTGTTTGTTCTATCACATCATTGCAAGATCCTATTGAGGTTTTTCCGCTGAAAGGGATTGATCACCCCTTACACAGTAATTGATGCACCCATACCCAAATCAAAACTTCCTATAACTGGAGCTTCATGATTAACCCGCGAAGTAATAACATGCACCATTTGTATGCACGTTATTTGGTAAACAGAAAACAATGACCCTGATAGGACTTATTGAAAGCCTTGCTGACTTTTTATCTAAAGTTTCTATTGTTTCGTTATCCGATGGTTATAGGGTTCTTAAATCTATCAGCTTACAATAAATTCCATCCTTCATTTACTAGATGGTAAGAAACTTTTTAAAGCTCAAAGAACCAAAGTTCAATTCTATACACAAGAGAAAATAACATGCACCATTTGTACGTAGCTATTCTCCTACTTAAAATAGGATCACATGATCTTCAAAGAGGAATGACTTAGGCCTAGTATAGCAGGTAGGGTATATTTTGCATTAATTTCATGATGATGATTGCACACTACTGCCTGCTATATATAAGCATCAGTTGCATTCATCATCGAATCTCTTCAATTGACATTGTCGTCTGATCCTGGCATGCTGCAGTTGCCATACCATCCTTGTCGTGTAAGGTCGTCATCTCTGGCAAGCTGGTGATCGATGGTGGGTTTTCTAGGGTCTGAGATGGAAGCTTCTTCATTGAAATTAAGGCTATTTTCTTCGAGATGTTACAAATCAACATAGAGAACGAAGGAAGATTGGGTCTGTAGCATTAGGCCAACTGAAAAATCAATGGAAGGGAACTAAAATGGAAATTGATGAATAGAAAATATAAATATTTCATGGAGAGGCAGAGGAAAAATGGATTTTCCCAATGAGATTAGGCGGTAAACAAAGCAAAAGGGCTAGCGATTTTGTCAACGTTGAACCACAGAAATAAGTAACCTAAACTTATCTTTTTACCATGTTAGTGTTTAAAGCGCTGATAGTAAATGCAGTGTAAACTTATATTTGTAGTGAAGCCAAAATCACGTGTAGCTCTTGGAATTATATTTGTGTTTATTAGCTATTATCAAAACGATGGAATAGTTGGATTATGTAATGCGATCAAATTGGAATGTATTGAATATGCAAATTAATGTATACTTTTTTGTCAAAAAATCATAAATTATTGTGCTCTTAATATGAATCATACAACAAGTGACTTATTCTGTTCCAGCGTCAATTTTAATTTATTTCGAAGTCCTAAAGTAAAGAAGTTACAAATAAATCTCATTTGAAAAGACTTCTTTTTTCCTTTTGATCCTTTTTTCCTTATCTTTTAAAAGAACTATTACTTTAGTTAATGACATTATAAAATAGTTTATCCACTCGAGATTAATTCTGTTGGATCATCTCATGTATTTATGACATATCAACTATCTCTTCAAATAGACACCTTAGTGGAATCCCAAATTATCCCACAATTTAGCCTTGATTTTAAAACTAAATTTTCACTTTTAATTCCTCATCTATTTTGACACTCGGTCATTTTGTAAAATTTTACTACATCTGTAAATTGTGATTATGGTCTAACAAGTAATGACTTCATAGTTTACTCCAACTTCTCATTAATACCACGGTTTATATGGAAAAAAAATTCTTATGAGTAACTATTTCAGAAAAAAATTCATTAAATGCGTCACTTTAATTTTTTGTGTGGAGCATATTTATATGTGCAAACAATGTATATATTTATCTTTGGGTATTCATTCATTTATGAAATATACTCAAATTTTAATCATTCTCTTCGGGGATTTATATACATCAAACTGGAACCCTAACTCACACAAAAGTTATTGGTAGTTTTTACCAAAGGGATGAGTTGATTTGCATTCATATGTTTACCATGAACATTATTCTATTACAAATAAATTTAAATTTCCACCCAAAGGAAATATATTATATTAATGCATTATTCCATGTTACATATTACCCAGCTTCCAAAGATGACTGGATTCTTATATTTTTAGCAAGGTTCGAAATCCCGGTTTCTGGTTTCGTTCCGATCACGTAGAAAGTTTAAAATTTTGGTTCCGTTCCATTCTGGAATTTCCGATTTAATTCCGGTTCGACAATTCCGTTACTCTTTTCTTATACATACGTGAATAAATATGTAGTATCAATTAATGTTTAGAATTCCGCATTTTTGGGCATTGTTATTGACACTTCAAATATTGTTAAGGAGGCCAAATTTTATTTTTTTCAAAAATTGTTAAAGGGAGTACCAATGAGGAAAGTAGTCCCTTAACAAATAAAGGTAATTTTACCTTATAACCCATTTAGCCTCTTGACAAACAAATGTAATTTTATTTTAACAAATATTGTAAGGGCTGTAGTAATTTTTTTTCGATTCTCATATATCGATATTTTTAAACCCTAAAAGATAAGCGTTTTCGAAGGAATATCATTGAACTTTTTTTTTTGTTGACATAAATATGCCGAATTTTATAATTACGGAGGCAATGCACCGAAATGATTATTAATTTTCAACATATCATCGTCGAATACATATATAATTGATTACGTGCTGCATTCGGTGCAGTGGTGACGAAATGCTTATTTTAATTTGGTTTCCCTTAACGAATAAGTTTTTTTAATCTAATTTAAAGGGGCAATCCATGAATAATAAGTAGTGTGAAATAATATGTTTGTGTAGCTCCTTAACAACTTTTCAAAAAGTGGGGTGTTCTTAAGAAATGACACTCCCTTAACAATAGTTAATGTGCCAATAACAACACCTGCTTTTTTATCTTCATATACACTACAAAATAGACGAGTATCGATTGCAAAATTATATCCAAAATTCTTTAATCGAATCAACATGAAAAGTCTCTATTATTTGTTTCAACAAGACCGCTTCCTCCTCTTCATTTTTTGCGAGTGTGCTGCTAAAAGCACCCTGAAATGTGATTCCTAACGCCATGCTTAATTTAACCACTCTTAATTAAATTAATGCACTTCCTAACACCAGTTTTATTTCTCCACCCAATCGCTAATCACCGAACGTATTCCATCACCCGCTATTAGTTCAAATGTAAACCCTATTTCTTTTTATCATCTTATCTCGATCGATCAAATGTAAACATCAATCTGATTTGCTTTCTAACATGATCCGCCATCTACTTCTTCCCCAATTGATTCCTCTTAAACCCTAATTCTCAATTTTATTTTAATTTGAGGAAAAATTATTTTAATAATCATTACTGTTGGATTTCTTAGCAATGAAGGGCAAAAACTTATACACGAATGAAGATTTCACGAATAGCCAATGGTCTAATGAAAAAGATGAGGTTATTTATCTTAAATTATTTTTCTATTGTTTCTAATGCTATTGTCTTTTTTCTTTTGATTTTTAAAAATTAAAATTATTGTTATGGATTTAATTTGTTTGTTGTGAGTGATAGGAGACATTGAGTATGCTGAATTCAAAGAACGATAATGCAGAAGAAAATAGCGTCGAATGAAGGAATAATGGGAATAATTTAGGGTTGGGTGCCTATTTTTTATTTCGTGCTGGCCAGAGGCATATGTATATAGAAATGATGGTGGTGTTTAGTTATGGTGTTAGGAAGCACATTTCAGAGTGCTTTTAGCAGCACACTTTTGTGAAGCTAAAATCTTAAAGCATAAGTTACAACTCACGCATCCACAATTAACAAATAGACCATGCTGCAAATTACCAAGAAAACACCAAATTGTCATTCCAAAAATAATAATAAAAAAAGACAAAAATAAAAATAAAAATAACATGCAGTGAAACCGTGGATGTGTAACGACCTACCATTTTGACCATTGCAAGTTGATATTTAAACCAACTCGAAACACACAAAACGGCGAATTGTTATTAGCTTTTGAGGTAAATAGAATAAATCACAGATCATAGAAATACTACAGTATATCTCACAACAGAATTTATATACAAAAATATCAGAGTTTTAAAAATCATTTTTACAGCGGAAGAAGTGATAAAATGTATACATGAATTTTTAAATTAAAAATTACACTTTTGTCTTGTGTGCCTCTCCAATTTGCGAGCGGAAGCTTTAATCTGGAACACTTAGGACCTGACCTGAGCGTTCCATGCAAAATACATAAAACACCCGAGTTAGAATTAAACTTATTTCAAGTTAGCAAACTTCGAAAAACACATAACATAATTTATTTAACCCCAATAATTTAATTAATTAACTACCGAAATATACACTAGGAAACATAACTGACAAGATTTTTCTTTCATGCACGAGAGAAACATTTGACAACAAAAGGGGACGTCACGGATGAGCACAGAGGTGCTTCAGCACTACAAATGTCAAAATAAAATGTGGTATCGGTGTGACCCGCAAACATCAACTAACAATTTAATGTTTCCATGCGTGAAACTTTGGCAAGTGCTAGTGAGCCAGGGTTAACTTACCATGCAAAAAATAAAAGAACTTCATCCAGGTCAAAAACAAAAATGCAGATATGAATGGTTGTAGTACCATCCTTGGTGAGTGTGAAATCAAGTAATGTAACTCAACCAAATCCTTTCTACTTAACAACTACCAAATCCTTTTATAATCGGTTCACACATACTAATTACATCATTTATATTCATCTCTATAATGATGACGTGACAATTGTGTATCCACTTATGGTATAAAAGGAAATGTCATATATATGTAATCTTTTATGGTGGCAAGTCTCAAATTTTTAAGTGACTACATGGGTTTACTTGCAAGCACTACAACAAAAACACCATATTACAACTTTAATTTTACAACACTGCATTTTGCACAGTTGTAATAAATATATTTTTACAACTGTGCAAAACACACTGTTGTAATAAATGTTTTTTTACAACTGTGCAAAACGCACTGTTGTAATAAATGATTTTTACAACTGTGAAAAAATCACTGTTGTAATAAACATATATATCACAACTTTTCATTTTATTCATTGTAATAGAGATGCCTAGTACAAACTTCATGTTTATAATATCTATATTTAATAATTAATTATATTGATAATAATAATAATTAATAATAATAATTAATAATAAACTTGGAATCAATAATATTTGTCAATTATTATTAAATAATTAATAGTTAATAAGTAGTAATTAAATAATTTTTTTAATATTTAACAATAGTTAATTTTCTCAAATAGTTAATATTTTTCAATTATTACTAATGTTTTAAATCAAATTGACATATATTATTAATGAAATTATAAAAAAAATTCTTGAGAAGTATAATTTAATTTAAATAAATTTGTTTGGTTAAATTTGGTTCAAATTAAATGTCATTAATATTTCCCAAAAAACAAATTGATATATTGTTGAGAAATTTTAAATTTTGAAATATAAATTAATTTTGGGAATTTTAATCTAATTTATTTATTTGGAAATTTATTTGTATAGAGTTAAAAATTGTATTTGAATGGGTATAATTTCATGTATGTACATTGGACAAATTATTGGTATCCATACTTGGAAAAAATTTATTTGTTTGATAGTTGGAGGGAACAATTCATTGGCTACTCGATCGTAAATTAGCCATGGATTTGCGTTGGAATATAAGACAATGGCTAAATTTGGCTATAAAATATGGATGAAAATAGGAATAGTTGGAGCTGAGGCTAATCCATCGCAAATTAGTTAAGGATTTGTGACAGAATTTAATATGATGGCTAAATCTAACTATAAAATGTGACAGAATTAAATATGAGAATTTAATACAATAGTCGACTTAAACGACAGTCAACTTAAACAGCAGGACGTCCCGGACGGCGGTTGACCTAGCCGGTTAGGTCGCGGGGGTCCAGGGGGCAGCGCCCCGTCACGGTATATCTTATTTGTTTTTTATTTTAAAATAAAAAATATTTAATAGTTAGTAATATTAACATTTAACAATAATAAATAATTAATATTCAGCAATAATTTTACAAATTAATACTAGTTATTATTAATTGCTATTAGATAATTAATATGAAACATTTAAGAAGGAAATGATAGTTAAGAAGAAACATTTAATTTTTAATCCATAAATATTAAGTAATAATTAAGAAGAAAATAGTTTGGTCATTTATAGTTGGTAATAATTAACAACTTTGAACTGCAGGAACGTCCAAGGGACGGGATACCCACTCTTTACAATCTGAAATTTTCTTTTTGGCTCCATAGCCAATTTTTGGCTCCAAAGTTAAAATTTAGGCTCGTATCTCGATTATTTTCCATCAACGTCCTTGTTTTTTTTTCACGGTTCATCTCATCTTCTTAAATTATAAACCTATCCACGTCGCCTAATCTTTCCTCTCTCCATCGTCACGTTCTCTCTTTTCTTTACGAAATAAATCAGTAATTCTATGCTACAGTCAAAGGCAGGTTTAGCGATATCAGATCTGGGTTCGATTATTACTGGTCGTGAGTTGCACAACAGATCTACTTCTTATTGATTTTCTGAAATCTTTCTTTTTAATATGTTTTATGCAAGAGTGAATCTGAGCTTACCTCTCTAAATAGGCTGAAAATAAACAAAAAAATCTAGAAGATCTGTTTCTCAATGACCAAGAAGTTGGTGGTGCAGTCAATGGGCTGTTGTCATTCTTCAGAGAGGAAAAAAATGCTACAGCTGCAATTCAAGCATGGACAGGGTAGACAACTAAGTTTGAAATCAAGTAAGAAATTCAATTTATTGGTTGGATCTTGGTTATTTTTGCAGGATTAGGTGTTGAAAAATAGTTATATAGGTGTTTAATTTGTTCATTTTTTGATATAATGAACTGAATTTGGGTTCATACCCTTTACTGGGCCTTATAATGGATGAACAGTTCTAGTATTGTAGTTGCATGTATGATCTAGTGTGTATGAACTAGAAATTGATCTTGAAATTTCGAATATGTGTTGTTTCATTGGAGGAATAAATTTTACTTCGGTCTGCAATTATAACACCGGGTATATGTACTGTAAAACTAGTATAATCATTTATAAATATTACGCATTGTCAGCTATAACTTCGAGCTTCAGCGGTTTTAATTAGGTACATTGCTGGCTCTTTGATGTGGGATATTGGACTGCATGAGGGAAGATAAGGCTGCTGTGGATGAGGTCAATCAGCGTATATTTGTAAGGAGATTCAATGTTTAGTAATTTTAGACTTTCTACATAATATTATCTATTCGCCTTTTTTCTTAGCATAAAATATGAAGTTGTTTCATTATAGGAAATAATTTGTATTGGCACAAAATAAATACTACCCGTAAATTGAATGTTTAAGTTTTCTATTTCTACCAGTAAATTGTGGAGTCAGTTAAAATTGCTTTTTTGCTTGTTCATGGTTTATCACAACAAAACAAGACAGGAACCATTACGTTTGCAGATCCATTTCCACACCATGCTCTGACATTCCAGAAACTTGAATGAACTTCAGGTACCAAACAGTAAACACACAATCTGTATACATTCAGTAATAGCATTCATAGAGCTTTATTATCTTAACCTTAGGCCAGAAGTAAACCTTCCCCTTGAGCGCTTTGGTCATCAGCGTCGCTATTCCTCTACTCATCGCATAATCTTCTGTCCCTCCAACCATTGAAACATCTCTGGTCTTCTCCATCAGAGGACTTCTCCAACAAAATTCAAAGTACCAACACCATATTCATTGGAGTTAGCACAAAGAAAAGACCAAACCACACAGTGTAAGTTTCCTTCTTATCGTACATGTACATGCTTTTGTGCATGCCCTATAGGCGGTGAATGCAAGTTATTATCTGCAGTTATAGGATCATCAAAAACCACCATGTCCCCGAAATACATTTGATTGCTAATTCATTTCAGTTGGTTCACTGTTTATTTAAAAATCATCTTTTACAAACTTAAACATGCATTGTAGAAGGTGTTAACCGTCGTTTGCATGCACATTTCATTATTATGCATTGTTTCACATATTTTTTATTATAAAGTTGCCTTATTTTTATTCTCTACTGCATATTACTACATTTCAGTTGGTTCAAAATTTTCATCCTCTAAGTCAACAATATTTTTACTATGCAGAACTTGCTCGCATCTTGTGCTTGGTTTTGATTTTCCAAATTGAGGTTACTTCTATTTTTCCTTTTTGAAGCTTTCTTCCCTGTCATTTTTTGAAGGAACAGGTTTAGGTGGATGCACTGTCCGGGTAACTCACCTATATCCATCATTCTTTAAATGAACCAAAATTCTAGGCTGTTGTATATATGCGTTGTGATCGAATCTGATATATGCACCATTTTGACTATATTTTTTTAACTATTTTTTGACATAGGCGAGTTTTCTAAGAATTGCAACCATGATTCTGAACAAAAGACGGAGGAATATTTTAATGGGATGGATTTCATGCTGCTCTTGAGAAATTCTACATTTGAAATTTTGTGTTTGATGCATGTGTGATGCTTTATGATTTTATGCTATTATCCATCTATGTACTTGAGCTATCTGTATGATTTATAAATTCAGCGTATTATGTAAAAGAATGATGAGAGTTTGAAAAAGTTAATATATTGTTTTGGTTCATGTTTTAAGTTTGTTTGGAATTTTTAGTTTTGTAGATAATATGTTCTGGAATAAATTCTTTTTTTAGTAATATGAATATAATTTGTGCATATATTACAACTATGTAAAAAAAGTTGTAATAATTATATCACAACGGTTATAAATAGTTGTAAAAATTATAACAACAACGAAGCACAACAGTTGTAATAAGTTTATTACAACGGTGAAAAACAATTGTAAAATATACATTTTACAACGGTGTCGCAACGGTGCAGAAAAGTTGTAAAAGATTTCAGTCTATTACAACTTCTTAATACACGACGGTTGCCCCACCGTTGTAAAAACTCTTTTACAACTGTTTTCCACCGTTGTAATAGGGTCAATTTGTTGTAGTGAAGGGACCAACACACGGTAGATCTTGGTAAGGGAAGGCCAAGATATAATATACCCCGCCCCACATTCTTGGTTACAGAAAGGATAGCAACTACATCAAACAATGGAATGAAATATTATACCCATATACACTGTGTTCAAATATGTTTCCGTGAATGAGCCAAACCACAAGTAAATTTTCAGTGTCCATGCTATGCTCAAATTTGTTCGGAAATGTATAACTGAGGCTTACGAACTTGCAATACTAGAACCTATATGAATTATAGCACAGTCCAACGCATGCAAGAGATGTAGACTTAAGTAGCAATAAACATGTTAACTATGTTGATGTATGGCATAGCAAGGCCATTTTCCAAATATCAACAGCATGAATGAGGACATGCAACGTGTGTCAAAACGTCCTAGCACCCCAAAACTCAATTGAAAATAAACCAAAGGAGTCAAGCAGAGGATAACAACTGGTAATGTTTACCACTATATAAAACCAATTCTCAATCATACAAATACATATGCAAGGGTCCAACGTTGAGTTAATAAAAATCAAATTGATTGTCCTTTTTTTTGTATTCAACTACTGTCATTATCTGAAGGAGGTCTTAGTTTCAAACAAACTCTTGTGGGTCCTAACTGGAAACTCATACAGCAAGTCAACAAATACAAACATGCAAGGTCACCAGAAACAATGAAAACAAAATGATAATAGCAGGCAAGCGTTAACAACTTTAACATACACATAGCAGTAAAGTACTCGTGCTCTCAGGTAACAAAGTGAAAGCAAGCAATTAAAATAAAAGTTAAACCCGAACAGTAATTTGAACATCTCACACAAATTTATTTGGTGAAAACTCGAAGCGGCAACTTGAAATAAATTGAATCGTAAGCAAACTTACTTTTGGTCAGTGGACAGAGGCGGAGCTCGACCGGATGACATGCGGGTTCAAGGACATACATAGTGGACCAAACAGAGGGGTGGACGCTGCTGCTGCACCTTCCAGTGGCTTCGGGTGGCGGAGGTGAGGGCGCGACAGGGCTGATGGCTAATAGACGGAGCGGGGACGAGCTGCTGCGGTGTGAAAAAGAGGGTGCGGGTACGGCTACAGGCTTCGCGGGTTGACTCGGAGGCAAAGAGATGGTGACGAGCGCTTCAGGTGGTGAACGAAGGAGAACCCGACGAGGTGGAAGCGGATTCCGGTGGAGCGATGGGTTCGGTGGCGATTTTTGGAGGATGGAGCCGATTTGATTCTCGGGGGAGGCCATTATTTTCAGAAATTGGTGAAGAGCTAATTTGGGGGAAAATGATTTTTGGCTGATAAAAGGAAAGTAAAGGGAATAAAATAATGTGGGGAAAAGTGGAGAAGAAGCAGTTCAAATATGCACCGGAAGAGGGCTTGCTATCCAAAAAAAATAGGTGGAGGTGGAAAGGTGGACACAGACTGATTCAAACCTTTTTTTTTTTAAAAAAAAAAAAACAATTTGTGCGTACTATATATGATAATGCAATCACTGCAACTCCTAAGTTCAATTATTCATTTTCTTTTAGTTAAAGTTGGGCAAGAGATTTAAAACAACAAAATATTGGCAATGATAGAGCAAAAGTTTTAAATAAAATGAAAAGATGAAACGTGGCCACTAAAATATTAATCTGAGTATATCACACAGTTTTCGCACATATTGATTTACCATGCATGCGGCTTTAGAGAAAACTATGTTTTGGCGTTCTTACTTTATTTTTCTTTTATGATCAACGCATGCAGCAATGCTTAAGATTTAAGAATTCAAGGTTTTGGAAAGGCAATGCATGGTCTTTGGAAGAGAGAAGTCTTGCACCACTTTTCATGTTTCTAACGTTTCAAATTTTATTTTTTTTAGTTAGCAAACAAAACAAAATAAAAAATTATATGTATATATTCACATATACATATAACGCATGGACAAAGTTGAAAGAAAGAATAACATGTATGTATATGTTTTCACAGACTAGTTACAGTAATATATAGTAATAGCCTCATCGCCTCTAAATACGTATGTTTCAGCAAGCTATAGTTTAACAAGATTTCCCATCTTCTTCATTTCAATTGTCATGCCAACCATTCACCCTTTTTTTTTTTTACATGTTTGTTGGAAGAGAATTAGTTGGAAAGGAAGTCATGCTTGCATGAATGACACCAAACGTGCATGGGATAATGGTGCATGTAACGCATGGCGGTCTGGAAAGTAGAAATATGCATGACTAAAACGACACAACATGTATGTCTATTCGATTTTTCTCCTTTCGAACGACATGCGAACATTACAGACTAGGTTTACAGACCCAAAACAACTAGAAAAATATGCTAAACCCGAATAAGGACACATCGAACTCAAATGACTTTATTTTAAAAATGAACTGCACAAGCCTTTTCGCAATTCCGGCGCGAACCGTACACCGAAACTGATAATTGAATATATTGCGCTAATCAGCGCGACGAGACGGACACAACGGTATAAAATTTGCAGTGTCAGCATGCTCTGTTCAAAAATGCATTGCGGACCCCTTTTAAAAGTAAAAATGGCACGAGAAAACAATTAAACGAAAGTCAAAACGTCTGATTTTAGCGAAACGAAATTCACAGTTGGATTCGTGACAACGAATAGAATATTTTTCATGTTTGTCCGAACTGGTTTCGTAGAGATTTTAAAATCGCTCAAATTTGAACTGTTATGCGCAACTTTGCGCTGAAAAATGCTTGACCGACAAACATTCAAATTTCCAACAAAACTTCCACAGCTGCAACGTCTCACTACATGTATTTCAGATTTCAAATTTCCGTTACGAGAAATTGTAGAATATTATGAAATTAAATCAAGTATATAATTTTATATTATTGAAAACTAATTATATAATACTACTTTACTATTTTAATTAAAATATAAGAATAATTCAAATTCAACTAAATAAACTCAATTTAATTTACATACTAAATAAGATCGAAATTGAAAATATTATTAAAATATATTCATATCAAATCAAATTCATTCGTTATATAAAAACCAAAATAAATTTAGTTTTAAATTCAAAATCAAAAATAGTTATTAAACACAACAAACCGAGTTTTAAGCAGATAAAATAAAATCAAAATCAAAATTTAAATTAAATAATAAAATAAAATGCACTTAAAATTTCAGGTTGTTACAGGATGTAGGCTAGGCTACCTTCATAGCGCTGCAAGCTGATTGAAAGATTGCCAAGGTTTCTGAGATGTCACTAATCTTTACAATCTTTTCTTCATTGTTCATCGACCAAATAATATAAACGATAAAACATAAATGGAAGATCTGAAGAGATTACGAATGGATTTCACGGATCTCCTTCATCGCCGCCGTTCTATTAACAAGGAAACCTAAGATAACAAGCGAAAAATATCTTCCATCTTCTTTGATTCTTACCACACCTAGAACGGATTTTTAGGTGATTTCCGGCCCGGTCGGTGCCAGAACCGGGCTGGATTGGCGGAAATTCCGCTGTTCTGGGCGGACTCTTGAACCATGATTTTTAGTATGTTTTGAAAAAAAATACAATTATTGGAATACAATGACCGAGAACTTTGAAGAACCGGGATGTAAAAAAGCACATTGGCTGAATTTGCTCCATTAATTGTTAAAAGTAATAAATGAGAAAGGAATCTAATGCACACGAAATGAATCATGCATCTTATATTGTCGTATAGATGCTATTTGAGAGTAATGCAAAAGAGCATCATTATTATACACGTAAATTTGTTATTTAATTTCTTGTCTAGTAATCTACCGTTGCTTTGATTGCACCCAATACCAGTAGCGCAAAAAGAAAAAGAAAAAAAAAGAAAAAAAAAACGAATTGGTAATTGGTAGAAGTATACTGTAGACATAATCAAACCGACCGTTAGGGAGGTTTGCTTATTGTCACTTGGCTAAAATAAATTTTTGTGAAGCCAAAAAAATGCTCCTCCTTTCTCGGAATTGTTTTCTCCGATGTTTTTAACAGCTCAAATTCTAATTCCTAAAATTTCTCTAAAATATCCACACTATAACAAAAACACCATATTACAACTTTAATTTTACAACGGTGGTAAAAGCACCATTGTAATAAATGTTTTTTACAACTTTTTTCCAGAAAAGTTGTAATAAACTTATTTTTAACAACTGTGTTATTTTGCCAGTTGTAATAAAAGTCGATCACAACTTTTAATCTTTGACTGTTGTAATATATGACTATATTTTAATATAATTAACAACTAAAAATTATTATTAAATACACTTATATTGATTATTTATAACTAATAACTAATAATTACTATTAGTAATCAATTAGGAAGTAATAATCAATAATCAATCTGTAATATTTAAGCAATTAAGAAGAATAATTAAAAAAATATAGTTAATATTACATAATTACTATTAAATAGTTAATAATTAAAATATAATAATTAATGCTAATCATGAACAATCAATGATTGCTATTAATAATTAAGAAGTAGAGATTAATAATTAAGAAGAAGAGATTAATAACTAAGACTATATTTAATAATTAATTTATAATAACGAACGATTAATAAGAAATCTTTAATAATTAAAATGTAATACTTATTATTAGTATTTAATATTTAATAATTATGGATAATAATTATATTTAACATCCAATATTTCAAAAAAAAGTTTACAATTTTCTAGACAAAACTTATAATATATTGAAATTTTCACAAATTAATTTTGAAAAACAACCAATGAACTAGGATTTTTTATAAAATATCCAAAATTTTGGAAAAAAGTCAATAAACTAGAATTTTTGAATGGTTACATAATAATTTCTTTTAATTTTCACATTATTCCTTGACAATGTGTATGTGTTGTTTATTTGAGTCTTTCTTTAACCTTGATTATCAAACATATGGTTAAATACGAAAACAAAATCAAGGTATCTGCGTTTGGCTCTACAGTTGAATTTTTGGCTCCAAACGTGTAACGACCGGGAATTTTGCTCGATTTGAATCAGCCGCTAAACCGACCAAGACCGTTCGAAACGCCTGATTGTTTTGAGAACACGACAAATTAGAACGCAGACAGAAGAACATTTCATTGTATATTACAACAATCATATCAGAATACAAGAATATA
Organism: Allium sativum; assembly: GCA_030737875.1. NCBI lineage: Eukaryota > Viridiplantae > Streptophyta > Magnoliopsida > Asparagales > Amaryllidaceae > Allium > Allium sativum. The sequence continues at coordinate 746,608,612 of CM060920.1, read as the reverse complement.
CAGAGTATGAATAAATATTACACAGAAAATATCAGAGATTTAAATTACATTTAAATACATCGCAGTGGAAAATAATACAAAACACAACTAGAAGTAATACACGGATACAGAGCTTTCCGAGTATCGTTCCAGGTGTAAATCAGGATCCTGTGAATATAAATCTGAAAAACCAAAACTACTAGCTGCCCGTGTCAAAATAAGGGCACCTAGAGTTTAGGTTAAAACAATAAACTCCAGGTCAGTCATGTGACTGGTGTGAGAACTAAAACAGTTATTAATCTTTATTTTAAAGTTAAGTAAATCAAGGGACCACGCCATATAACACGGAACGGATTTCCTCCCAAGAACACCAGTGCATAAAACAACAGCGCAATGCTAAATAAAGGAAAATGAAGCTACTATAAGACTCAGGTCCTATCACACAATGCAATGCAAGCTAGGTGATAGGGTTTTCCCTTATAATAGCCAAACATGCTTAGTACGTTTAAAACAAATCATTTGATACTATAATAAAGGCATAGTGTATAAAACAACTTCAAATCATAAGTATCAATCATAGACGGCATAGTATCCCATGCTACTATGTCGCCATACTAGGCTCTACAAATAAAACCGCAAAATCACGTATTTGGAAATTGGATTTCGATCTGTGAACCAAGGCAAAAGATAGTCCTCTACCGATTCGAGATGCTCTAGCCCGTGTCTCAGGATCAGAACGCATCAACCCTTTGGATCGCCAGGGCTGGTCCACCGATGTGGATTATTATGCCTGAACACTACGTTTCCCCGCCCTTTGGGGCATAAATGAGCCAACGAATGACTCCATCGGCTTCACAAAGTCACCGATATATCCGAGGCGCCTCGCAACAGCAACAACCACATAATTCAAACTCGTCAGGGCGTGTAAAACCACTGACGCCACTTCTAGCTAGAAGGAAACGCATGCCCTCCCTGATGTCCTCTCCCGTTTCTGGTTCACAACCGGGGTGTGAGGCTCGCGAATCAACGTTACACAAAGCTATGCCACACGGGCCGTGCTTTGATCATCAACCACCAGACTCTGCTTTTCAACCGAAGCCTTGATCATTTGTATCTTAGCATGCCACATAGGCAAACCACTCCATGCAACCAATATCCATCAATCACACAGAATGATATCCAATGTCAGACACACAGTCCATTTACAAGTCCGTTCTGGGTCTGAACGAAACCGGAGGAACCTTATTCGTCGCATATCCATCGATCTCCAAGTACGTCTGGACGATCACCAACTGATTCCCTCCTCTTGGGTGTACAACCCAATCAAGATCATCAATGATAATTATCCAAATGACGTGAAGACCTCCGGTCTTCAACCACCGTCTTCATCTTCGACTGATCGTCGAATCAGTTATTCAGAATGGGATAAACCCGGTATTTCTGAATAACTCGCGTATATAATAAACAAGTGTTACACAAACACAACATATGCCTCATTCCAATTCATCAGTCACTAACTGTAAATTAGCAAGAGAATAATTCCCCAAACATTAACCCTGAATGCCGAAACCAACATCAGATCAATACCCAGGAAACCACTCATCCTAGCTAACCTACAGTTAGTTTCTAAAATTCACTTCCTTAGGGAAAGGTTCCCAATAATTTTATCAAAGATAAATTCTTTTAAATTTATTATTTAATCTTCCTTTGAATATCACTTCAAACTAGTCGGGATTAGCGAACCACACCGAAGTAATTATTTATTTTATTTCCCAATCCCAACCTATTTATCCCATGAAGTAAAACTGGTCATACTTCATATCTAACACCACGGTGTTATCGGTAAATTCAATTACCATTTCACGTTCAAATCTAATTAAAGATTTAACTATCGCCTGGATAAAAACTGGTGAAACTCCATTCTCGATCTTTTCAATCTAATTAAAGATTCATTAAAACTCCACTTAGTTTTAATCCTTGGCTGGGTTAAAGAATCAGTGTCCTTTAAAACACGGTTCACGATAAACCCAAAATCACATTTGATATTAAATACAAGGCTCTGAATATAAAATATATCGGCTTATATTCAATATCAAATTCTACAACCAACAAATATCGTATTGGAAATAATGATATAAATATATCTTTCAAATTTCCATGACAATATCTATATAATCACAAAATCCAACATCGAAATATTCCAAAGATAATTTCGATTCCAATCCATTCCAATTTAATTATTGGAAATTCTGTTTATTCTCAAAACCATTTCAAGTCCACTTTATTTATTTTAAAAATAAATAGAATTATAATTCTAGTTCAAAACTAGTTCATTTTGATAAAAAAACTATTTTTATCTTTTCAAATATGGAGGTTTTCATCCCAATTCTTCACAAATTATTTCTTATGATTTTACACGAATTATCACTATTTTGATAATTTTATCAAGGCCCGTTCAGTCGATTTCCATCAATGGCCATCGAACTGCACTTACAGCGACCTTTTCCAAATTTGATTTAGACATAATTCCAAATCCATCCGTTAGATTTCAAATCTCTAATATCCATTAGATAGCTCTTTTCGATACGAACCCAAAGGTTCCGGTTTTAGGAGAATCCGACGGTCGGATCTCCCGCAATATCCATTCGAAGTCAATGGTCGAAATTCGCGAACTTCCGCGGCACGGCGCGTTCTATTCAGGCCATTATATATATATTATATATATTTTGTCGATTTCCTTTTAAAACGTATTATATGAATCGTTTTAAATTCGTTTTCAAAACGATTTCAACTTCCATCTCAAATTCAAATCAAAACTGAATTTTTCCTTATAAATTCGTTTTAAATTCATTTCAAATTGATTTCAATTAAAATCGATTTTTAATTCAATTTCAGTTCGTTTTCAATTCAATTAAATTTCAATTTGAATTCATTTCTATTCAATTTCAATTCGATTCAATTCGCATTCATTTCCAATTCGAATCCAATTCTATTCAATTTCAATTCGAATTCATTTCAAATTGATTTCCAATCAATTTCAATTCGATTCGAATTCCTTACCAAAATATTCGATTTGGAAATCACTTTTCAATATTCATTATAAAAACAAATATAATCAATATAAATATTGTTTACGTCAAAATGGCGTCAATCTAATCAACACGGCTTCATATATTTCTATTTTCAAATATTCTATTTCAAATATTTCTTTTTCAAATATTCTATTTCAAATATTTCTATTTCAAATATTTCTTTTTAAAATATTTCTTTTTAAATATTCTATTTCAAATATTTCTTTTTCAAATATTTCTTTTCAAATATTTCTATTTTCAAATATTCTATTTCAAATATTTCTTTTTCAAATATTCTATTCAAAACTGGAATGAGGCCCAATCAATTACCATAGATTCTATTTCTATGGATTTCCATACAACGCGTGTATATATCAACAATGACAAATAATCAACCATCATCCAAAGTGCATTCTACACTGTATAAGCATCAAATATAAATATTCAACGCTTATAACAGTCTGTCAATCAATCGATCGACATACAACTAATTATTGGGATTAGTGTATGTCATATATCACCCCAATACCCATGTGGGGTTTTCAAACAATCGAACACAGATTTTATTTGTGCAGTTGGGCGATGTGTAAAAATTTATTGTCCCAATCAATATCAGTCAAATGTGTGTATATAAACAAATGTCCGATTTGTTTATTTTTATTTCATTTTAAATACACGTTAAAAATTCTAAATATTTTAACTATATAAATATTTTATTTCATTTCAAATCACATCACAAATCAACTACACAACAAAATCAAACAAACAAGCATACAAGCCGTCCATGGTCTGCGGACGACGGGTGTCGGGTGCTACTAAACACCGTTTGCATCCTAATATATATTTTAAACTAGAAAGAAATTAAAAGCGAGGAGTTCTCACCGACTAGCTAAACCAAACGCCAAGACTCTTCATATGTAGAAAATCTTCACCGTCTGACACTTTCGTTGACCATATTCACTACATATATAAAAATCACATTTTTATTTCAACGCTATAGGGATAAAAATCACATTTTTATTCTGCAACTATATAGATAAAAATCTATTTTTATTTTTCTCTATGTTAAAAATCAAATCCTTAATTCGCTATTTCATATAAAATAACAATTTTTTATATACCCTACCTTATAAAAACTTTATTTTTATTATCTACATCATATAAAAATTATTATTTTTATTCTTTATATCATATAAAAATTTCGCCTTTTCAAAAATAAAGATTTCACCTTTTGAAAATCAAAGCTTTCGCCTTTTAAAAATCAAAGCTTTTGCCTTTTTTAAAAAAAAAATCAAAGCTTCCGCCTTTTTAAAAATCAAAGCTTTATACTCTAATTTATATTACAAAAATCAGGGTTTTTAATCCATGTAAAAACTAATAAGAAAATTAAATATAAAAACTCACATTGCCTTTTCAGAGGAGAAGGGGGGCCGGGTTTCACTGATCGTACGGAGGCAGGGGGTTAGGGCAGGCAAATGGGGGTCTTGGGGCTTCAATCGGAGAAGAGAGGAACGAGAAAGGGAAGTGGGTGGCCAAGGAAGTAGTGCGCCAGTCGGGGGGGCTCTGGCGATCGGAGGTGGGGGTGCGGCTCGGTTTAACAGCAGAGGGGGAGGGAAGGAAGGGGGAGGTCTCGATCTGAGGCGGCGCCCCACCTTAAGGCGGCGACGGAGGACCAGCGGGGGGGGGGGGGGAGCGGCGGCTGCTCCTCCCCTTCCTTCTCTTTTTTTATACTGTAGCGATTAAAACGAAGGGGGGGTTGGCCGGTTATAAATAAAGAGGGGAGAGGTGTTTTATCTTCATTTAATTATTTCAAAAAACAACTTTTACTTTCGACCTCGAAATCGAACCCACCGACTGTCGTCCATAGCTTTAAGCTGATTCGATCATTTCGATCAGTTTTCGTCAAAATCAAAATATAAATCTATATATAGAATTTGAACGCACACTTCAATTTACGAGGGCCACATACGAATTCTAAAAATGCCAAAAAAATATTTTCTAGCTTCGTATTGATGATACGGTCCTAACTAAACTGGTTTTGTCGAATTCTGAGACCGTTTGAAAAATGGTCATTTTCTAGTCGATTAAAATCAACTGAAACTGGTCAAACGCATTTTCCTTTGCCACGCTCACATATTGATTCGAAAAATTATGAAATTTGAAACCTAGCAATAACTTGACTTCATGGATCCAAAAAAAGTGGTTTCGTCAAAATCCGAGGTCGTTTGCAAAATTTCCATTTTTAAGGGCCTGAATTCCATAACGACTATTCTGAATTTTCAACTGGACATAACTTATGATTCCCGCTATGAAATTTCGATTTTTCGGATTCGTTGGAAGGATAATCTCAATTAGATTCAAATATTTTTGATTTCACTAAAATCCGGTTTATTTTGCACCCGGTACATTCATTTGAAATTTGAAATCGAATTATCGAACTACCGCGCCATTTTTAACTCCTTTTATAATTGTAAATAAATATTTATATTCTAATGTCGAGCTATATAAATATATACGTTCGAATTCTATTCAAAATAAATTTTTCATCGTTATTATTTAAAATAATTCATTTTAAATATTCAAAATTCACTAAAATTGCCAAAATAAAATTTTTAAATTGGCTCAGATTTCCGGGTTATTACAATCTCCCCCACTTAAAACTTTTCATCCCCGAAAAGGAACGAAACCGAAAGTTGTTTTACAAATCAACTCAACTTCCATTATTTTCTTTACGGCTTATGTTCTTCAACTTTTCAGTTTCTAAGAAATTTTCAAAAATTTGGCTAACACCATAAATTTTCGAAAAATTTCGCCATAACCTCCCCTGCACCGGGGACTTGGGGATATTTCATATAGCCTCCCATGGACTTCTTCAATCCAAAAGAAAAATAAAAAGCCAAGCGGCTAGCCAATCGGCTCATAAAATCATCATCACCCAAACAAAACAGTAAATTATGGTAAACATGTACCTATTTGTCGGGCAAACAATTTTATCCTCTGCTCTAGCCTCCTTGCTATGACCTGTTCAATGTAAGTACATGTACATGCAAGCATATGCGAATAATTTTCAATACAATTCACTATTTGGTTCAATTTGGCTAAATGGTTCAACATTTAATTAATCAATCAATAATCAAACAACACAACCATCAATCAATTAGTTGATTATCATTTCAAATTCATAACTTTGATATATAGTACAAAATCAGATTTTTGATGCCAAATCATAAAAATAAACCCTATCTAATTTTGGTTCTCACACCAGTCAATTGGAATATATAGAAATCCCACTTTCGTCACTCGAATATAAATACTGGCGATGATGCCCCGTCACCAGAATTATCCACGGGCAACTAGAGTGTGATTCTATAGCTATCCAGTACATTAAACTTCGTATACACGCTAGCTAAGCGCATATGCAAAATCTTTATATATCGGATTGTCCAAATTCAATACAAATAAATATTCAAATACGTATAAAACGATTTAAATTTCAAATCAAAATTTGGTTTCATTTTATAGCATACTCTTCACACTAGTCCTAGGATACTACTGATCCTATCTCTAACGAGTCATTCTCATTGGATATTACTAATCCAATTTCTGATGAATTCTTTCGTTTGGTTCTAACGTGTCTTGTTCTCGAGCTTTGTAACCCAAAGATCTGATACCACAATGTAACGACCGGGAATTTCGGTCAATCTGAATCAGTCGCTAAACCAACCATGACCATTCGAAACGCCTGATTGTTTTGAGAACACGACAAACTAGAACGCAGACAGAAGAACATTTCATTGTATATTACAACAATCCCATCAGAATACAAGAATATACAGAGTATGAATAAATATTACACAAAAAATATTAGAGATTTAAATTACATTAAAAAACATCGTAGCAGAGAATAATACAAAACACAACAAGAAGTAATACACGGATACAGAGCTTTCCGAGTATCGTTCCAGCTGTAAATCAAGATCCTGTGAATATAAATCTGCAAAACCAAAACTACTAGCTACCCGTGTCAAAATAAGGGCACCCAAAGTTTAGGTTAAAACAATAAACTCCAGGTCGGTCATGTGACTGGTCTGAGAACTAAAACAGTTATTAATCTTTATTTTAAAGTTAGGTAAGCCAAGCGGCTAGCCAATCGGCTCATAAAATCATCAGCACCCAAACAAAACAGTAAATTATGGTAAACATGTACCTATTTGTCGGGCAAACAATTTTATCCTCTGCTCTAGCCTCCTTGCTATGACCTGTTCAATGTAAGTACATGTACATGCAAGCATATGCGAATAATTTTCAATACAATTCACTATTTGGTTCAATTTGGCTAAATGGTTCAACATTTAATTAATCAACCAATAATCAAACAACACAACCATCAATCAATTAGTTGATTATCATTTCAAATTCATAACTTTGATATATAGTCCAAAATCAGATTTTTGATGCCAAATCACAAACCCTATCTAATTTTGGTTCTCACACCAGTCAATTGGAATATATAGAAATCCCACTTTCGTCACTCGAATATAAATACTGGCGATGATGCCCCGTCACCAGAATTATCCCCGGGCAACTAGAGTGTGATTCTATAACTATCCAGTACATTAAACTTCGTATACACGCTAGCTAGGCGCATATGCAAAAAATTTATATATCTGATTGTCCAAATTCAATACAAATAAATATTCAAATACGTATAAAACGATTTAAATTTCAAAACAAAATTTGGTTTCATTTTATAGCATACTCTTCACACTAGTCCTAGGATACTACTGATCCTATCTCCAACGAATCATTCTCATTGGATATTACTAATCCAATTTCTGATGAATTCTTTCGTTTGGTTCTAACGTTTCTTGTTCTCGAGCTTTGTAAACCAAAGCTCTGATACCACAATGTAACGACCGGGAATTTGGCTAAATCCGAATCAGTCGCTAAACCAACCAAGACCATTCGAAACGCCTGATTGTTTTGAGAATACGACAAATTAGAACGCAGATAGAAGAACATTTCATTGTATATTACAACAATCCCATCAGAATACAAGAATATACAGAGTATGAATAAATATTACACAAAAAATATCAGAGATTTAAATTACATTAAAATACATCGTAGCGGAAAATAATACAAAACACAACTAGAAGTAATACACGGATACAGAGCTTTCCGAGTATCATTCCAGCTGTAAATCAAGATCCTGTGAATATAAATCTGCAAAACCAAAACTACTAGCTACCCGTGTCAAAATAAGGGCACCCAGAGTTTAGGTTAAAACAATAAACTCCAGGTCAGTCATGTGACTGGTATGAGAACTAAAACAGTTATTAATCTTTATTTTAAAGTTAGGTAAATCAAGGGACCACGCCGTATAACACGGAACGGGTTTCCTCCCAAGAACACCAGTGCATAAAATAACAGCGCAATGCTAAATAAAGGAAAATGAAGCTATTATAAGACACAGGTCCTATCACACAATGCAATGCAAGCTAGGTGATAGGGTTTTCCCTTATAATAGCCAAACATGCTTAGTACGTTTAAAACAAATCATTTGATACTATAATAAAGGCATAGTGTATAAAACAACTTCAAATCATAAGTATCAATCATAGACGGCATAGTATCCCATGCTACTATGTCGCCATACTAGGCTCTACAAATAAAACCGCAAAATCATGTATTTGGAAATTGGATTTCGTCTGTGAACCGAGGCAAAAGATAGTCCTCTACCGATTCGAGACGCTCTAGTCCGTGTCTCAGGATCAGAACGCATCAACCCTTTGGATCGTCAGGGCCGGTCCACCGATGTGGATTATTATGCCTGAATACTACGTTTCCCCGCCCTTTGGGGCGTAAATGGGCCAACGAATGACTCCATCGGCTTCACATAGTCACTGATATATCCGAGGTGCCTCGCAACAGCAACAACCACATATGTCAAACTCATCAGGGCGTATAAAACCACTGACGCCACTTCTAGCTAGAAGGAAACGCATGCCCTCCCTGATGTCCTCTCCCATTTCTGGTTCACAACCGGGGTGTGAGGCTCGCGAATCAACGTTACACAAAGCTATGCCACACAGGCCGTGCTTTGATCATCAACCACCAGACTCTGCATTTCAACAGAAGCATTGATCATTTGCATCTTAGTATGCCACACAGGCAGACCACTCCATGCAACCGATATCCATCAATCACACAGAATGATATCCAATGTCCGACACACAGTCCATTTACAAGTCCGTTCTGGGTCTGAATGAAACCGAAGGAACCTTATTCCTCGCATATCCATCGATCTCCAAGTACGTCTGGACGATCACCAACTGATTCCCTCCTCTTGGGTATACGGCCCAATCAAGATCATCAGTAATTATCAAAATGACGTGAAGACCTCCAGTCTTCAACCACCGTCTTCATCTTCGACTGATCGTCGAATCAGTTATTCAGAATGGGATAAACCCGGTCTTTCTGAATAACTCGCGTATATAATAAACAAGTGTTACACAAACACAACATACGCCTCATTCCAATTCATCAGTCACTAACCGTAAATTAGCATGAGAATAATTCCCCAAACATTAACCCCGAAGGCCGAAACTAACATCAGATCAATACCCAGGAAACCATTCATCTTAGCTAACCTACAGTTAGTTTCTAAAATTCACTTCCTTAGGGAAAGGTTCCCATTAATTTTATTAAAGATAAATTCTTTTAAATTTATTCTTTAATCTACCTTTGAATATCACTTCAAATTAGTCGGGATTAGCGAACCACACCGAAGTAATTATTTATTTTATTTCCCAATCCCAACCTATTTATCCCATGAAGTAAAACTGGTCATACTTCATATCTAACACCACGGTGTTATCGGTAAATTCAATTACCATTTCACGTTAAAATCTAATTAAAGATTTAACTATCACCTAGAGCAAAGCTGGTGATACGCCATTCTCGATCTTTTCAATCTAATTAAAGATTCATTAAAACTCCACTTAGTTTTAATCCTTAGCTGGGTTAAAGAATCAGTGTCCTTTAAAACACGGTTCACAATAAACCCAAAATCACATTTGATATTAAATACAAGGCTCTGAATAGAAAATATATCGGCTTATATTCAATATCAAATTCTACGACCAACAAATATCGTATTGGAAATAACGATATAAATATATCTTTCAAATTTCCATAACAATATCTGTATAATCACGAAATCCAATATCGAAATATTCTAAAGATAATTTCGATTCCAATCCATTCCAATTTAATTATTGGAAATTCTGTTTATTTTCAAAACCATTTCAAATCCACTTTATTTATTTTAAAAATAAATAGAATTATAATTCCAAAACTAGTTCATTTCGATATTATCTTTTCAAATATGGATTTTTTCATCCCAATTCTTCACAAATCATTTCTTATGATTTTACAAAAATTATCACTATTTTTAATAATTTTATCAAGGCCCGTGCAGTCGATTTCCATCAATGGCCATCGAACTGCACTTACATCGACCTTTTCCAAATTTGATTTGGACATAATTCCAAATCCAACCGTTAGATTTCAAATCTCTAATATCCGTTAGAAAGCTCTTTTCGATACGAACCCAACGTTTCCGGTTTTAGGAGAATACAACGGTCGGATTTCCCGCAATATCCATTCGAAGTCAATGGTCGAAACTCGCGAACTGCTGCGGCGCGGCGCGTTCTATTCAGGCCATTATATATATATTATATATATTTCGTCGATTTCCTTTTAAAACGTATTTTATGAATCGTTTTAAATTCGTTTTCAAAACGATTTCAACCTCCATCTCAAATTCAAATCAAAATTGAATTTTTCCTTATAAATTCGTTTTAAATTCATTTTAAATTGATTTCAATTCAAATCAATTTTTAATTCAATTTCAGTTCGTTTTCAATTCAATTCAATTTCAATTTGGATTCATTTCTATTCAATTTCAATTCGATTCAATACGCATTCATTTCCAATTCGAATCCAATTCTATTCAATTTCAACTCGAATTCATTTCAAATTGATTTCCATTCAATTTCAATTCGATTCGAATTCCTATTCAAAATATTCGATTTTGAAATCACTTTTCAATATTCATTATAAAAACGAATATAATCGATATAAATATCGTTTGCGTCAAAATGGCGTCAATCTAATCAACACGGCTTCATATATTTCTATTTTCAAATATTCTATTTCAAATATTTCTTTTTCAAATATTTCTATTTTCAAATATTCTATTTCAAATATTTCCTTTTCAAATATTTCTTTTTCAAATATTTCTTCTCAAATATTCTATTTCAAATATTTATTTTTCAAATATTTCTTTTTCAAATATTTCTTTTCAAATATTTCTATTTTCAAATATTCTATTTAAAATATTTCTTTTTCAAATATTCTATTCAAAACTGGAATGAGGCCCAATCAATTACCATAGATTTTATTTCTATGGATTTTCATACAACGCGTGTATATATCAACAATGAAAAATAATCAACCATCTTCCAAAGTGCATTCTACACTGTATAAGCATCAAATATAAATATTCAATGCTTATAACAGTCTGTCAATCAATCGATTGACATACAACTAATTATCGGGATTAGTGTATGTCATATATCACCCCAATACCCATGTGGGGTTTTCAAACAATCAAACACAGATTTTATTTGTGTAGTTGGGCGATGTGTAAAAATTTATTGTCCCAATCAATATAAGTCAAATGTGTGTATATAAACAAATCGTCCGATTTGTTTATTTTTACTTCATTTTAAATACAAGTTAAAAATTCTATTTTCAACTATAAAATATTTTAACTATATAAATATTTTATTTCATTTCACATCACATCACACAATCAACTACACAGCAAAATCAAACAAACAAGCATACAAGCCGTCCATGGTCTGTGGACGACGGGTGTCGGATGCTACTAAACACCATCTGCATCCCAGTATATATTTTAAACTAGAAGGAAATTAAAAGCGAGGAGTTCTCACCGACTAGCTAAACCAAACGCGACGACTCTTCATATGTAGAAAATCTTCGCCGTCTGACACTTTCGTTGACCGTATTCACTACATATATAAAAATCATATTTTTATTTCAACGCTATAGGGATAAAAATCACATTTTCATTCTGCAACTATATAGATAAAAATTCTATTTTTATTCTTCTCTATGTTAAAAATCAAATCCTTAATTCGCTATTTCATATAAAAAAACAAATTTTCATATACCCTACCTTATAAAAACTTTATTTTTATTATTTACATCATATAAAAATTATATTTTTATTCTTTATATCATATAAAAATTTCGCCTTTTCAAAAATAAAGATTTCGCCTTTAAAAAATCAAAGCTTTCGCCTTTTAAAAATCAAAGCTTTCGCCTTTAAAAAATCGAAACTTTCGCCTTCTTAAAAAAAATCAAAGCTTTCACCTTTTTAAAAATCAAAGCTTTATACTCTAATTTATATTACAAAAATCAAGGTTTTTAATCCATGTAAAAACTGATAAGAAAATTAAATATAAAAACTCACATTGCCTTTTCAGAGGAGAAGGGGGGCGGGTTTCGCCGATCGTACGGAGGCAGGGGGTTACGGCAGGCGAATGGGGGTCTTGGGGCTTCAATCGGAGAAGAGAGGAACGAGAAAGGGAAGTAGGTGGCCAAGGAAGTGGTGTGCCAGTCGGGGGGGGGGGGGGGGGGGAGGGGCTCTGGCGATCGGAGGTGGGGGTGCGGTTCGGTTTAACAGCAGAGGGGTAGGGAAGGAAGGAGCGGGAGAAGAGGGGGCGGTCTCGATCTAAGGTGGCACCCCACCTTGAGCCAGCGGCTGAGGACCATTGGGGGGGGGGGAGCGGCGGCTGCTCCTCCCCTTCCTTCTATTTTTTTATACTGTATCGACTAAAACAAAGGGAGGGGGGTTGACCGGTTATAGAGAAAGAGGGGAGAGGTATTTTATTTTTATTTATTTCAAAAAGCAACTTTTACTTTCAACCTCGAAATCAAACCCACCGACTATCGTCCATAGCTAATTACCCTCATTCCGAACGCAATGGTTTATGTATCGTAAGCTGATTCGATCATTTCGATCAGTTTTCGTCAAAATCAAAATATAAATCTATATATTGAATTTGAACGCACACTTCAATTTACCAGGGCCACATACGAACTCTAAAAATTCCAGAAAAATATTTTCTAGCTTCGTATTGACGATACGGTCCTAACAAAACTAGTTTCGTTGAATTCTGAGACTGTTTGAAAAATGGTCATTTTCCAGTCGATTAAAATCAACTAAAACTGGTCAAACGCGTTTTCCTTTTCCACGCTCACATATTTATTCAAAAAATTATGAAATTTGAAACCTAGCAATAACTTGACATCACGGATCCAACAAAAGTGGTTTCATCGAAATCCAAGGTCGTTTGCAAAATTTCCATTTTTAAGGGCCTGAATTCCATAGCGATTATTCTCAATTTTCAACTGGACATAACTATTGATTCCGCTATGAAATTTTGATTTTTCGGATTCATTGGAAAGATAATCTCAATTAGATTCAAATATTTTTGATTTCACTAAAATCCGGTTTATTTTGCACTCGGTGCATTCATTTGAAATTTGAAATCGAATTATCGAACTACCGCGCCATTTTCAACTCCTTTTATAATTATAAATAAATATTTGTATTCTAACGTCGAGCTATATAAATATATACGTTCGAATTCTATTCAAAATAAATTTTTCGTCGTTATTATTTAAAATAATTCATTTTAAATATTCAAAATTCACTAAAATTGCCAAAATAAAAATTTTAAATTGGCTCAGATTTCCGGGTTATTACAAAACGCAAAAATTTCCCTCCAAAACAATTTTTCTGGTTTCGAAATCTAAATTTTCGTACTTCAAACCAACCAAATTTTTTCTCACAGCTGTTTCCAGAATATTATTTCTCACTATCACATTTCCTCTTCCTTCGGCAATAAAGAAAGAGCCGCTCCCCCAACCGCCTTTTTTTCTCTTATCTTCGTTCTCGTCTATTATTGCTCCCCATGTTATGCATCAGATAAAAACAATCTCTTGTTCTCGATAGTCATGGAGGCTAGGGCTTCTTTGACTCTTCCAGCCACCTTCTAATCCTCCTCGTTCCCCTTCACTTTGAGGCTCCGCTTCCCCCTTCCTCTTCAGATCTTCTTCGCTCCTCCTAGCTTTCGTTCTTGCCGCGAGTTCCGAGCTGTTTGTCATCTATCTCCTATCACTTCAAAGCCCTAGTTTCTGTGGCCCATCTCTGTTCTTCGTAAGGATCTGGTGGTTATTTGCATTATCCAGTGGTGAGGTCACCTAAACCCTATCAGTTTCAACTACTTAAGTTTTCAGACTCCTAGATCTGGAAGCTTTCTTGCTGCTGGATGCTTAGACATTTTGTACACTTTGGACTTGCTCCTGCCTTTATGCAATTGTTGAACCTAAAAGCAGTTGAGCTTAATGTGTTAGTTTATGATGTAAGTTTGATTTTTAGTTGCTTTGTGCCAAGTTTGTTTGTTTGTAGACATACACTCCATTATATGTCTTTTTTTTACTTGAAACAGCACTAGTTTCCTAGATTCCAAAACCGGGTTGCCTGTTTACTTAAATTGGTGGAACTCTTATTGGATGGCGAGTGCTAATTCAGCTGAATCCATAGGGAAATGATGAGGAGAGGGAGTGCTATGGGTTTGAGTGTTTGTAGAATATAGGCTTTCAATGATGGTGGCTGTAATGCACTGCATCTTTCGCCTGGGGTTTTTGATGAGAGGTTTTTGCAGGTATTATTTTGTTTTATTTTCAGGTATGTAGGTAGGTACATATTTGATCGGATTTTGTGGTATTGATTAGTAAACTTGAAGTAACATAGTTATTTAAATGTTAGATGGGTGTAAACCAAACTAGTTTGATGTTTTGGAGTTGTTGTGGTAGTGAACGTTTGAGTTCTCGTTAGTGGTATTTAATTGGTGAATACATACACTTTAAATCTACTAGTTGTTAGTAGACTTTGTGATCATTCAAAGGCATATGCTCTGTCGAAGCTAGCTTCTTTATTCCATGCCAAAGAACTGACAAAAAGAATGATTTTTATACTATTTTTCATCAAACTTGAATAATATGATGTATATATAAATGTATCATTTCAGAAAACGAAAGCAAAATTTGACACTGGACTGCATTAATTCTGGTATAGTTCGCACAGTGTTGACAAGAGAACATAAAGCGTATCTCAGGGGTCAGTGATACAATCTCAATATGATTTCTTTATTGTATGTATACTACATAATATGGTATGAAGTGAAATTATTATAATTCGCATATTCTGAAATTAGGGTTCTGAACAAAAGATGAAGGAGGATTTTAATGGAATGGATATCATGGATTTGCATGATGCTCTTTAGAAATTCTGTATTTGAGATTCTATGTTTGACGCATATGTGATGCTTTATAAACTTGTGTTACTATCCATTTATGTACTTAGAGCTATCTGTATGATTTGTAAATTCAATGTATTATGTAAAAAAATATGATGAGAGTTTGAAAAAACTAATATATTGTTTTGGTTCATGTTTAAGTTTGTTTGATATCTTATAATGTGTTATGAAATGAATTCTTTTTTCAGTAATATGTATATAATTTGTGCATATGTTACAATTGTAAAATAATAGTTGTAATAAAATATATCATAATGGTTTTAAATAATTATAAAAATTATAACAACAGTGGAGCATAAAAGTTGTAATAAAGTTTATTACAACGGTGGAAAAAAGTTGTAAAAATTCACAACAGTGTCGCAACGGTGCAAAAAAGTTGTAAAAGAGTTCAGTCTATTACAACTTCTTAATAGACGACGGTGGCTCCACCATTGCAAAAAGTCTTTTACAACTTTTTTCCATCGTTGTAATATGGTCATTTTGTTGTAGTGCCATTATATTTCAAATATAATTCAGATCCGCTGTTAATATCCTATTTCTACTAGAATATCTTTTGATATATCTAAATATAAATAATTTTTTTTTTTTAAATCTATCATGTTTTTTGTAGATTAATCTGAAAATATAATAGATTTTTTTTTGAAATTATATAATCAAACGGTCGTTTTCCCCACCGTTGTGCGGTTATACTAGTATTACGGAAAAAGAAGTTTGTTCTTCATGGGAATGCAAAATGGTTCATGAACAAGTGGAATAGAATATCTAAACCGCATACTATGGCTATATAATAGGCGCTTCTAACTGCTGCATATTCAATGGTTTCTTTCTTTTTTAAGAATTGTAATTTGGAAATCATTTTCTACAAGTCTAAAAACTATATTAAGTTTTAAAATGCAAAATTTACACTGCATTTGTACTGCTATATTCATATTCATGCTCAAGAATAGGGCCGTACATACTTTAGGACTATCCGATATCTGGCTTGGTCCGAGGTAATAAAACGTCCGGTCCATGTCCATGTCCTTGCAATTTTCACTTAGGACACAAAGTAGGCTAGGAAACAATGTGTGAAAAAAGGTCCATTTAAAAAAAATTGTCATTTTTCTAATGTCCGAACATCTTCTGGTCTGTACGTAATAATGTCTAAAATTAAAGCTTTGTCGGGTCTATGGAATCATATAAGATAGTAGTAGGACATACCTTTATTTGATCTTGTTCGATCATACTCATTTGCACCCCTACTCAAAAATCCTTTTTTTTTATTTTATTTCAAATATATTGTAAGAAAATCTGATGGGTCAGTAAACTCTAGTTACTTCATTGTAACTGGAGCTAGAGCTTCATGATTAACCAACAAATTGATAACATGCACCATTTGTACGCACACTACTTGATAAATCTGAAAGCAATGACCATGATAGGATGTACCGAAAGCCTTCCTATCTTTTTGACTGAAGCTTCTATTGTTTCCTTATCCAATGGTAACAGGGTTCTTAAATCTATCAGCTCGCAAGAAATTCCATCCTATTGGATGCTAAGAAATTTTTTAATGCTTAGAGAATGAAAGTTCACCTCTATACATGATCGAAAATAACATACACCATTTGTACGCAGCTATCCTCCTACTTAGAATAGGATCACATGATCTTCATACTAGGATTACTTAGGCCTAATTTATCTGACTTAAATATGTATTTTTTTCTTCTGCTTAATAAATTTATTTAAATCGATCCTGACAAAGCTTTATAGATTTTTTTTGAAAGAAAAAGGGTACTTAATTACAATAAAAGGGGTACAAAGTTTTTGAGTTGGCTACAAAACAACACACTACCAAATGAATAATTTACAAACATCTAAAGCCAATTCAAAAAAACTAAACAAACACTGACCCAATCATGATCATGAAGTCAAAGAAAACAAAAAATAGAAATTACATGACAAACACAGAAAACAACTTCAAAAGGCCTCAACAAAGCTTCACAGACTCCACCAAATTCCAGATCACAGAATAATACCACTTAAGAAAATCCTGCCATACATCTTGAAACACCCCACCTCCGTTAAGGTCACTCACAGAGGGAATGCCTTAACTTTGGTGGAGGTTTATAAGTAAAAGCCACAGATAAACACAAGACAGATATAAATACACATATTTTAAACAGCGGAAACCAAATAAACTTTTATTTCATCAATACGTGTTCAAACAAAACATTTACATAATTGTCTCAAAGTACTTCCATCATTACAACCTCATTACTGTCTTGATTATTAAAGAAGCATAAAACATAAATAAAAGTAACAAAAATCCCCATAGTGATATACAAAGCTATGATCCGAGCAAAAGAGATCCAAACCATACGTCTACGGTCCTGAAGCTTGCAAAAGAGTACTAAGTTGGGTTGTTTCCTCCTTGTGGACCTGGGGGGGGGGGGGGGACGAAAGAAAAGAAGACGAAAAGAAAATAGAGTTAGACATAAAGCCCGAGTAAATCTAGTAACTCTTCAGTATGTGAATAAGAAAAAGGGCATGATAGATATAAACAGAAAACAGGAAAGTATCACAAGCTAAGGAAGTGTCGTTTAGAATCGAATGTACTATCGCACCCACACTATATCTCTGCACCTCCTTGAGCTTATTCTAACCGGCACCCCATGCTGAGGGTGAAGTGATCCCCATTTTTTTTAAAGATCGGCTCCTACTCGCGTAAACATGTGTCATACGTCCCCCAAGAATTATAGATACCTATGTTGGTCCCACCGTGGGGTGTATCAAGACCCATGGTGGCGGCCCCGACACAACTCTAGAAGGCATAAGTCATACTACTGGTGCCTGCAGTGCCCTGTTTGTCTGCTCCGGAGTGTGTGCACGCCCACACCCCGTTAG
Source organism: Allium sativum (assembly GCA_030737875.1). Taxonomy (NCBI): domain Eukaryota; kingdom Viridiplantae; phylum Streptophyta; class Magnoliopsida; order Asparagales; family Amaryllidaceae; genus Allium; species Allium sativum. Next base: position 746,590,200 of record CM060920.1, on the reverse strand, counting down.
AACCTACACTGTTGCACCCACCACCGTCGCTTTGACCGCTTACAATCAGCCCAGTAATCGTGCTCCACCCTGCCTAGTTTCAGGGTACCATGATACCTAACTTGGGTTGCTGCTGAAACGGGTCCCTCTTTACTAGGGTTTTCAAGTCAAACATGTTAAGTGGTTAAGTGTCCGTATTTACCTAACCTCACCCATCAATTCTTGTTAACATGTTGAATTTGGTTAAGTGTTTATAGTTGACTTAACCCTACCATCTGTCCTTAGCCTCTTAAAGCACCTGACCACTCACATTAGACAGATATTGCTACGGTTACTGGATGTGCCGGTCGGTTCCAGGCAGGTTTACACCGTAGCTCAGTCTAACCTCGGGTCTTTATTAGGCTCAATGCTTAACCACCCACATTGAATAGGTATTGTTGTGACTTCTAGACAGCCGGGCGGGTCCAGGCAGGTTTACGTCACAACTCAATCCAACCTCGGGTTAAGCATACCGTGTTTTTCTAAATTAGCATATTTTATCACTTCTCAATTATATGTAAATGTCATGTCCTTTATTCTTGGGTAAAACAATTCATACCGCTTAAATGTCATTGTCGTTGGCATGTGCCAACCATGCCAACATATATTTTTTATGTTTTACACCCAACGTTATTACCCCCGTTTGTACGTTCGCAACATTATAACAAGCGTTCAACTCGACACAAATCAACCTAACTTTATAAACGTAAGAAAAAGGGGAAATCAAGAACATGTAATATTTTACAATACATAAAGGTGTATGGCGTATGAACTTGCAATTTAGCGATACTAACATAAATTATGGGTCATGTGAACTTGCATTCAAATCAAAATATAACTAAGTAGGTGACATATGAAATGGCATAGTTTAGGCTTATACAAACTTGGGTTTAAACATGTTTAACTTGGCATAATGTCAACCACAAAACTAACATGTTGTATATTCACAAAAATGTCCAATTTTAACATCTAAACATATAGCCTATTTCAACATGAACTTGCATAGTTTATGTAACCAAAACGATACTTAACATTGATCCAATTATACTTGCAAATAAACATAAGAATGTGTTCATAGGTTTTGGGTCATGTAGGCATAAAAGGTCTCAAATCTAGAACATGTTTACATAAGCCTTAATTTAGACTTAGAGAATGTATATTGTCCATGCCATAAACATAAACATAAAGGGATCAAATTCTAGTTTTTGACACAAACTTGCAAGTGCCATTGTTTTTATATACAATTGTTCAATAGGCTTGCATCAATCAATTTAGGCCACAAATATCAATACACAAATCATGACAGAATCATTACAATACACAGAATTTATATCATTATCATAAAATAACACAATTCTATTTTCATTTACATCGAATCACGTCACAGTTTTTATTCATATCCTGAAAGGTCACTATACTTACAACGAATGCAGAATCTTGAATTCTGGATTCTGAATTCTAAAACTGAGATGCGTTCCTTTGGGTAGATTAACGTTGCGTTGAATAATTTGATTAAGCTTTAGTTCTCTTCTTAATTTGATTCGTCTCTAAGCTCCTCTCTCTTGACGCCTATGTTCAATTCCTTCCTGGCAGCATGACAACTCCAATCTTATTTTTTTGTGTGAATTTTTAGTTGAGACTTAGGATGTATTTATATATTTTCAAATTGTTTTGAGCCGTCAGATGAAGACAGGGGGAATCTAGACCATACAAAGTTCAAAGAGCCAATCAAGAGGTGACATGTCAGCCCTAATGACACACCGAGCCATAGAAATTTGAGCCAGAGACAGATCCAGCCAGCCAGGTCGACCAGGTAGTTCGACTGGCAGGTCGACACCATGGTCGACCTGGTCCCTGGGCAGGAATTTTCCCGCCCAGCTCAGTTTGAACCTGTTTTTTCGAATTTCGAATTTGAAACCGAGCTGTTTAAATTTTAAATTTTATTCTGAAAATTCCGAAGGTCATAACTCCTTCATAGGTAGTCCGATTCACGCAAACTCGGACTCTATCTCAAGCAGAATTCCGAGACGAACGCAATGGCGTAACCCATTTCCCTTAATTCTTTCATTTAGAATTAATTACACTTTAATTTGTGAAGCTTAATGTTATAGAATTCACGGGGTGTTACATTCTCCCCCTTAAAAGGATTTCATCCCCGAAATCTTCAAGTTAGGAAGAATGTATATCCTACCATCCAACCGTCCATCTACTCAACCAACAAACACAGGCATCCACTGTCGTTAAAAGACTTCTAATGCTTCATGATCATATGCATAGTGTGTGTACATGTTCTTATCTAATGCAGAAATCAGGGGGTCTACTGATTCAGTTGACCTCCTTAATGTGAATCATGTAAGTGTCATGAATCCATTATATATGCAAATTTTTCCTACTCATATTTCTACATGAGTGCACAACTTATTCATACAAATGCGACAACCATATGACAGCATATCAAGTTTCAACCATATACTAATGAGAATACATATATGCATATGCAATATGAAGTGACTGAGCCGATCTAAAACCTAGGGTGTGTGTGTATATGCATCCACGAGCAACCACTAGTAATCACTAGCAACCATTTGCAGCCATCATCCATAACATGTTTTCAAATACATGTTTGCATCCATTTGTTTTCTACCTAAGGAGTTAGGAAAAGGACCGAGGAGATATACCTAAAAAGATAAAACATAACTTAAGGAAAAAGAGAGATCAAAGATGTACCCTCAAAAAGAAAAGGGTAGGCGGCGCGTATTCTGTCCTCGGTTTCCCAAGTTGCGTCTTCCGAGGCGTCACTCCAATGAACTTTAACGAGTTTGACTTCGCGGTTGCGTAGCTTTTTCACTTCAGTTCCTAAGATGCGGGTTGGAATTCTCCTCACAGTTGCTTCACATTCCACTTCGGCTTCTTCTAGAATGCTAGGTTCCACCACTTCCGTAAACTCATGAAAACACTTCCGGAGGTGAGAAACATGAAAGACGTTGTGAACTCCGGCCAGTCTCTCGAGTAGCTCTAATCTATAGGCCATCTTCCCAACCTTCTCGATGATAGGAAACGGTCCTACAAATCTTGGTGCTAGCTTTCCTGCGGATCCAAAGCGAACGACGTTCCTTAAAGGAGATACCTTAAGGAAAACACTGTCCCCAACCTCAAACTCAAGGTCGGTCCTTCTTTTGTCAGCGTAGAATTTTTGTCTGTTTTGGGCAGTCTTCATTCTCCTTCGTATCAAGTCCACTTTCTCCGAAGTCTCTCGAATCATGTCCGGCCCAAGTATAAGTTTATCTGTAGACTCCCACCAACAAGTTGGTGATTTGCACGGTCTTCCATAAAAGGCTTTGAAGGGTGCCATGCCTATGGTAGCTTGGTAGTTGTTGTTGTAGGCAAATTCCACTAAAGGAAGGTGATCCTCCCAAGTCCCTCCGAAGTCAAGAACGCAAAGTCTCAAAAGATCCTCTAAAACTCTATTCATGTAATGACCCGTATTTTAGAGATAGAATAATTAAGTTATTTAATTATTAAAAATATCTATTTAGGAAATATAGATAACTTGAATTAAATAATATTGAATATTTAATTAATAATTATAATATAATAATATATTATAATGTCGAAATAGTCAGAATATTTAATTTATTTAAATGGATGAATGTGATTGAATCAGAAGTTGAATAACTTGAATTCAATATATACGAGTTATTAAAAATATCTGAATTGAATATGGAATTTAATATGAAATTAAATCGAATTAGAAGCTTATGAAAATTCGTATTTTGAATGTGAACGATAAAATATAATTTTTATCGAAGAATGGAAGTATTGGAAATCGATTTGTATTTTATTCGATTTAACTAATACGTGTGAAATACTGTTTTTACAAACGAGTTTAGAATTTGACGAAACCGGTTTTATCGAGTCCGGAATAGTGTAATATAGCAGGATATCAAATTTCGTTACAGTCGGGTTTGTTATGAAGCTGTGCGTGATTAAAATGCTCGAAGGAATATAAATAGTTATAATATAAAAATATCTCAAGAAAATATCTAAACCCAAGATGCTATAAATACCCTCAACACCCCTTTCTAATCCTAAATAAAAGTCCACGGGATTTATACTTTGAGCCGCCGATTTATCTCCTTCCTCATGTTAAAATCGGAGCAAATAAATTCAAAGGAAATCCAAATAAAATCGATAAAGCGTTATACATGTATACTGAGAATCCTTGAATCATCCTCTTCGATATGGGACGCTGATAGAAGGGTGCGACGCCATCATCTGTTGCTCGACGCTTTTACAGCAATGCTAGTTTTTTAGGGGTTTGAGCACTTTGGTTATCGATTTCAGAATTTGGTGAGATATTGGAAGTTTCAGTGGAATTTAGCTTCGGTGTAGCTAGTTTTTGAGGACCTCAAACAAGTTTTAGGTCGTGTCCTCCTCGATGGGTGCCGAGTTCGATGTTAACAAAGGGGGTGCGAGCTGGTTTAATTTGGTATGATGGTGAGGCTTTTGCGAAGAGGAGTAGAATGGTGATGTCCGTTTGGAGATTCGTGGAGTAATCATGATGTCGATGGAAGAAGGAGCTCACGGGTTCTATTCCTTGTTCGGGGATGAAGGCGTGAATAGCTGTGGAAAGTTCTGGAATGGGAGTTTGTGAGTTGAAGGAGGAGACTTTGGGGATGATTTACTGGAAGTTGGGTTCGAGTCCAGTACTAATGGGATGGTTACCTGGAGTTGTTTGGTGATTTCGTGAAGAGGTGAGAGGAGTGTAAAGGAGTCAGAGGGAGTGCATGGGGTTTTAAAGGAGTTTAGCAGGAGCGATGATGTGAAAGCGAGTTTTCAGGAATTTGGGCAGTAGGTGTGAATGTGGAGTGGGTTGGTGTAAAGTTTTGTGGTGAAGTGCTGAAGAGAACGAGGTGTTCGAAGTCTTGAAAATGGCTGAGGGGTTTGTGAAGAACTTGGAAAGTTTCAGTTACAAGAAAACCGTCGTTGTCCATTGTTTTCCGTGTGGGTACCTGCTGTTGATGCAGTGTAGAAGGGGGGGGGTCCGGAGTTCATCTAAATGGTGATGGAAGAAGGTACTGGTGGGAGGAAAAATCGGAAAGAAGGAATTTCTTTTATTCTCGGTATGGGTCTTGAAAAGTAAAGATGGGCTGATATCGTTCTGATTTGGACCGGAAAATAAAGGTTAAGCCCAATGATAAAAATTTAAGTTTTATTTAAAATTAAATTGTATGATAACCTATAAAATGCATATTTGTGTCACATGGTATCTGAACTTGATGAAAACGGGATCCAATAGGATCGTATGAATAGTGGCTACAACATGGAATTGGGACGGGAATGATTTGGAGCTTATCTGGATTTACGATAGAATAGAACGACTGAAACAAATCATGACCATAATCGTTATTTAACGATTAACGGACAATGTGAGTAAAAACTCACCAACTCTGAACAGTTCTATTTTTACAACGTATATTTAGAACTGATAAATGATGACTGATTGCTGTGTGTTGATTTGGTTGATTGAACTGCTAGTCAGTTAGTTGAAATTATATTTATATATATATATATATATATATATATATATATATATATATATATATATATATATATATATATATAAACTGTTAAATATATGTTGCTGTTGTTTATCAGAACATTTCATATTGAAATGAAATTGATGTATATTATACTATGTAAATCTGTGGATACAGGGATACAGGTTGGAGGGATCCGACTGGATTCCTCAACATTTATTTTACTATTTTCATATATTATGATATATGATGTGATGTATATCTGTTATGGGTTATGTGTGTTAGAATGATATTGATCATTTATTATTCAATATTTTAAATAACATAAGAAACCCTGGGATGTAAAAAGGAATATTTCAATGTATATTGAAATAAAGGGATTTTATAAAATCAACCGATTTTATAAAAGGAAATAAATTTGAAAATAAAGCATTTATAAAATCATAGGATATTATAATGGAGGATATTTGTGTAGAAAATAAATAGGATATTAGAAAAAAGAAAATGTTATTAAAAGGGAATCTGTATAAGTGGAGAAACGTTGTTAAAAGGACATTTTTTAAAGTGAAGAACCGTTACTAAAAGTAAACCTTTATAAATGAATAAACGTTGTTAAAAGGGAAAATCTTTGTAAATCAATAAAGTAATCGAATATTAGTATTCGAAAGGAGTTAATCAAAAAGGAGTTGAATCAAATAAGTTATTCAATAAGAGTTAACCAGTTAGAGTTAATCAGTTAGAGTTAATCAGTTAGAGTTAATCAATTAGAGTTATTCGAATAAGAGTTACTCAAATAGAGTTAAAACAATATTAGAAACTGACTAGAGATTAGTTAAGTCGAATGGTTTTCTGAGTGTGGATCTGATGTTGGTTTCGGCCTTCGGGGTTTATACTTAAAGAATTGTTCTCTTACTAGTTTACAGTTAGGGATTGATGGTTGTGGAAGAATAGTGATACGTGAATAAGCTATGGAAATGTTTTCCAGTGTTAATAACGTATATTTTCTAATCATAGAAAATAAGGAAATATGAATATATATATATATATATATCTATATATATATATATATTTATATGTTGGATGATTTGATCGATAATTCCATTTGGAATTAAGATCGTTGTGTGAACACCGACATGTTTTCATTTGATAGTTAAATCACATACTATCAAAGTTTTGACCATTTTATCGTTGTTAATATGGAGAGACTGGTTGGATTCTTATCCAAACGACCACTCTGTATTGGCATAAGCATTGCGAATATGTCAAAGAAAAATTGAGACGGAGTAAAGTGCAAGGGTTGTTGTATAAATCTTAGATAACAATGGACTAAGATGGATGTACTGAATAGTGCCTTCGATTTCGTTCAATCCCAGAATGAACATATATGGACGAGTGTCTGACAGAGTATTTCAAATGATCGGATGGGTTGGTCTGTATAAATATATATGGTTGCAACGGATTTATTCCCTTAGGATAACATCCAGAATATTTGTGTAAACCAATTAATGATTAACGGATTTGATAGTGTGGCATTCAAAGTGATCGTATTATCAATGAATGGAAAGTAATCGTAACCTCTGGCCTCAACAACCGGTAAATGGAAAAAATCGAGCAGGCGGCATGGCTAAGTCGGTCGCTCCGAAGTAGGGTGTATAATTACCTATCTAGAGAATATTCATTTGCTTCTTTAATCTATCAATGTTGTCCCATATATATACGGGAAACAGTTGCTGATCCCAACCGTTGGTGATATACATTCGATACACTCAAGCGAAATGAGTGGTCGGTCATGTGTGGCTGAGTTGCAAGATGTTCTTGTTGAACTCCAGTGTACCGTTCCTAGAGTACACTGATCGGAAGGTTGTTCCATACCTTGTCATAGTTGGAAATCCATTACCAAATACGTGCTTGCGGTTTGATTTGTATACCATATATATGTAGAACGTGAGATGAAAGCGTTTCTGTGAGATGATTATTGTATTGTGGTTGATAGACATTATTATAATATCAAAGGGTTTTTGATATAAAGATATTTTGGATTCTCATAAGGGAAAAACCCGTTCCGTTTACGGCGTGGTCTTATGAGATATCGTTTACTAGTTCAAATTGTTTTAAACTGTTTTACTCATACCAGTCCCATGATTGACCCGGGGTTTATTTTGTTTTGTTCTACCTAAACTCTTGGGTGACTAAATTTGTACGGGCAGTCAAATAGTTCAGGATTTTACAGATCTATCTAAAGGAGCTTCGAGCAGGAGGCTTCAGCGTTAGTTATATAGAGTTTTGTTCCGCTATGTTGTAAGTGTTGTACTCTGCAATGTTATAGTATACATATACTGTTTGTATTTCAAAAGTTATGTTATATTTTATTCGTTCCGCTGTGAGATTCGTGTTTACTCTAATGATGATGTTCTTCTTCTACTTCTATTCTATAAGTTTCTATCTTATTTATTCTCACCGTCTAACTTCTTTCATTAACTATTCGGTTATTTTCAATCCTTGGGTGTTCGATATGTGTTTTATAATCGAATAACCAAGATCGTCGAAAACCCGGGTCGTTACAATTCACCCTTTCCGTCTGGCCATCGGTTTGGGGGTGATAGGCCATGCTCAACCATAACTGTGTGCCTACAGCTTCTTGCAGACTCCGCCAAAACTCGCTTGTGAAAATAGGGTCTCGGTCACTAACAATGCTGGAGGGTATCCCATGGAGTCGAACTATTTCCTTGAGATAAAGAGATGCTAGAGACGAGGTAGTCCTTCTATTTTTAATGGGTATAAAGTAAGCGCTTTTAGTAATCCTATCCACTATTACCCAAATGCTAGTATTGCCTCTTCTCGACCTAGGTAGTCCATTAATGAAGTCCATTGAAATGTTATCCCAATTTTTATGTGGGACCTCTAAAGGATGAAATAGTCCTCCAGGCTTCTTCTATTCCACCTTGACCCGTTGGCAGGTCATGCACTTAGAAACGAAATTTGCCACATCCTCTTTCATGCCGCTCCAAAAGAAAGTCCTTTTTATATCCTTGTACATCTTATCACCGCCAGGGTGTATAGTCATCTTGGAATGATGCGCTTCCTCGAGAACCTTCTTTGTCAACTCCGTTGCTTGTGGGACGCATAATTTTCCATCTCGCCTCAGCCAACCCTTATCATCGATGGCGTATCTACTGAGGTGACTAGAAGTCTCACCCCTAATAAGTTTATCAATCACATCAACAAGCTGAGGGTCTTCACGTTGTGCAGCCCCTATTGAGTCCAAGAGAGTAGGGCGTACTTCGAGAGATACTAACAAACCCGGTACAAAATCCGAGGAGGGCCTAAAGTTAAAATTGGCTATATACTCCAAGCTTTGCCTTTCCACAAAGAGAAGGCTTAAGGTCAGTTTCTTTCGGCTCAATGCGTCTGCTACTACATTGCCTTTGCCGGGAGTATAGGAAATTTCAAAGTCATACGAGGCAAGAAACTCCATCCATCTTTGCTGCCTCATGTTAAGATCCTTTTGCGAGAAGAGATATTTCAACGATTTATGGTCAGTGTATAATTCGAATTTCTCACCTAGGAGTTAATGGCGCCAAGACTTAAGCGCAAAGACGATGGCGGCTAACTCGAGATCGTGGGTTGGGTAGTTCTTTTCATGAACTTTCAATTGCCTTCCACCATAAGCTATTACCCTCCCTTCTTGCATAACGCCTAGCCCCGTACCACAAGCATCCGTATATACTGTGAACATTTTGCTTCCATCCAGCAAAATCAGAACGGGGGCTGTTGTGAGAGCCCTTTTTAATCGTTGGAAAGCAAACTCGCAGTCCAAATCCTAAGTGAACGCCAGATTCTTCTTCGTTAGCCTTGTGAGTGGAGCTGAGATTTTCGCGAAATCCCTAATAAACTTTCGGTAAAAACCGGCCAGCCCAAGAAAGCTTCGGACTTCGGTTGCATTTCTTAGTGTCTTCCAATCTTGCACTGCCACCACTTTCGCGGGGTCCACAGCCAACCCCTCTTTGGACACTATATGCCCCAGAAATCTTACCTCCTTTCTCCAAAAGTGGCACTTGGAGAATTTGGCTTTTAGCTGATGAACTCGAAGAGTTTCCATGATTTCTTTCAGATGCTGAGCATGCTCTTCCTTATTCTTTGAGAAGATCAAAATATCGTCTACGAAGACAACCAAAAATTTGTTGAGGAATTCTCTGAACACTCTGCTCATTAGGTCTACGAAATAAGCGGGTGCGTTTGTCAAGCCGAAAGGCATGACAAGCCACTCGAAGAAACCGTCTGGGGTTCTGAATGCCGTTTTATCAATGATGTCTTCAGCTACTCTTAGCTGATGGAACCCAGTTGCCAGATCAAATTGGGAGAAGACTGACGCTCCTACAAGTTGATCAAACAAATCGTCGATTCGGGGAAGAGGGTGCCTATTTTTCTTGGTCAATTTGTTTAACTCCCTATACTCGACGCAAAGGAGAAGCGAACCGTCCGCTTTGGTTGTGAACACCACTGGAGCACCCCATTCCGAAATGCTCCTCTAATGAACCCCTTTTCGAGAAGTTCTTTAACCTGCTTACTGAGCTCTTTTCTCTCCTTTGGAGCCATGTGTCTGACAGGCAAAGCTACAGGCTTTGCATTATCCACAAGATATATGCGGAAGTCTATTTCCCGCCTCGGAGGTAAGTCTTTCACCTCCTCAAAGACATCCGGATATTCCCGGACTACTCTAACTGACTGCAAATTCTCATCAGAAGCATCAAGCGACTCTAGATAACTAAGCATAACAACATTCAAGGGATTACAAGAAATTTCTAGAGTGTTACCAAGCCGAGTCAAGAATCTAACTACTCTTTTCTCACAATCAAGATGGCACCATTACTGGATAACTAGTCCATGCCTAAGATCAAACCATATCCCGAAAAACCCAAAACAAAGGCATTACAACTAAACTCAACGCTGAGAATAAAGATTTTCAAACCCAAACAAACCATTGACAAGTAGGCGGAGCCCCCAATTGGATTTGAAACTACTAAGGAATCCTCTACCTTACTAGTGTTTAGATGCAGAGATTCTACTAAGGCAGATGAAATAAAGGAGTGTGATGCGCCAGAGTCAAAAAGTGTGCGAACTGGATGATCATAAAGATAGACTACACTTTCTATAGAAATATTACTACCTCGTTCCTGCGGAGGTGCCACTAGTGCATGAACCTGACCCCCTGAAGTGGATCCGGCTTTCTATCCCTGCCCTTTCTTCTTTGGGCAGTCCTCAGTTTGGTGCCCAGTCTCCCCACAATGGAAGCAACCACCCATCTTTGCCTTCCTTTTTCAGGAGTCTTTTGATATATGTCCAACAATGCCACAGAAATTGCACCTTCTCCTCTCACGGGGCTTACTGTTCTTCCCTCCATTCTTGAAGTCTGTTTTCTTTGCATGTAGACCCTCTTTCTTTTCTTCTACCTTAGTCTCTTTCTTGCCGTTGTCTTCCTCGTGTAGAAACGCCATGTCCACCAAGCTTTCATAAGTCGCTTCCGTGGATACATGGGTCATAGCAAGGATGTGTAGAGGCTCATTCAAACCTTTGACGAAGCGAAGCGCCTTCTTGCGTTGGGTGTTTACTAAGTCCAGCTCAAATCTGGCCAGCTGATTAAACTGATTAACATACTCCCTGATTGTCATACTTCCCTGTTTCAGAGTTAGAAACTTCTCCATTTGCAGGCTTCTTTCGGCTTGGGAGAGGAATTTCATCTCAAATCTTGTCCTGGAATCTTCCTATGTTTCCACTGCCCTCTGAGCATTGGTAATTTCCCACCAATAGGAGGCTTCATCTTTAAGCAACCACACTGCTAGTTGTATCTTTTGCCTGTCATCAACTCCGAAGATGACAAACAGATCCTCAGTCTCCTTTAGCCAGTTTCTTGCTCCCACAAAGGATTCTATCCCATAAAAGTCTTTTCCACCTATAGCCTTGAAGTCTATACATGTTTTTGCGAAGGCATTTTCACGAGGAGGAGGAACCGCGGCCACTGGAGGAGGGATGTCTGCTGGGCCCGCGCCATTGGCCCTTGCTTCTAAGTACCTCCTAAACCAGCCGGGTATCGGCACTCCTTCTGGAAGGTTAAGGTCTCCAGACATGCTGAAACAGAAAGGAAAGATTCAAAACGAAGAATAGAGTGAGATAGTGCACATGGCTTTGGGGGATTATGCCTCTTTAAAAATATAACATTTTTTTCTTGAAAAATGCTTCTTTAAACTTTCTTTTGAAAACAATTTCAATTTTTTTTATCTTATCTGGTAAACCTGGCTCTGATACCAAGTGAAACACCCCACCTCCGTTAAGGTCACTCACAGAGGGAATGCCTTAACTTTGGTGGAGGTTTATAAGTAAAAGCCACAGATAAACACAAGACAGATATAAATACACATATTTTAAACAGCGGAAACCAAACAACTTTTATTTCATCAATACGTGTTCAAACAAAACATTTCCATAATTGTCTCAAAATACTTCCATCGTTACAACCTCATTACTGTCTTGATTATTAAAGAAGCATAAAACATAAATAAAAGTAACAAAAATCCCCATAGTGATATCTAAAGCCATGATCTGAGCAAAAGATCCAAACCATACGTCTACGGTCTTGAAGCTTGCAAAAGAGTACTAAGCTGGGTTGTTTCCTCCCTGTGGACCTGGGGGGAAACGAAAGAAAAGAAGATGAAAAGAAAATAGAGTCAGACATAAAGCTTGAGTAAATCTAGTAACTCTTCAGTATGTGAATAAGAAAAAGGGCATGATAGATATAAACTAGAAACATGAAAGTATCACAAGCTAAGGAAGTGTCATTTAGAATCGAATGTACTATCGCACCCACACTATATCTCTGCACCTACTTAAGCTTATTCTAACCGGCACCCGATGCTGGGGGTGAAGTGATCCCCATTTTTTTTAAAGATCGGCTCCTACTCGCGTAAACATGTGTCATACAGCCCCCAAGAATTGTAGATACCTATGCTGGTCCCACCATGGGATGTATCAAGACCCATGGTGGCGGCCCCGACACAACTCTAGAAGGCATAGGTTATACTACTGGTGCCCCCAGTGCCCTTTTTGTCTGCTCCGGAGTGTATGCACGCCCGCACCCTGTTAGAACCTACACTGTTGCACCCACCGACGTCGCTTTGACCTCTTACAATCAGCCCAGTAATCGTGCCCCACCCTGCCTAGTTTCATGGTACCTAGATACCTAACTTGGGTTATTGCTGAAACGGGTCCCTCGTTACTAGGGTTTTCTAGTCAAACATGTTAAGTGGTTAAGTGTCTGTATTTACCTAACCTCACCCATCAATTCTTGTTAACATGTTGAATTTGGTTAAGTGCTTATAGTTGACTTAACCCTACCATCTGTCCTTAGCCTCTTAAAGCACCTGACCACTCACATTAGACAGATATTGCTACGGTTATTGGATGTGCCGGTCGGTTCCGGGCAGGTTTACACCGTAGCTCAGTCTAACCTCGGGTTTTTATTGGGCTCAATGCTTAACCACCCACATTGGATAGGTATTGTTGTGACTACTGGACAGCCGGGCGGGTCCGGGCAGGTTTACGTCACAACTCAATCCAACCTCGGGTTAAGCATACCATGTTTTTCTAAATTTACATATTTTATCACTTCTCAATTATATGTAAATGTCATGTCCTTTATTCTTGGGTATAACAATTCATACCGCTTAAATGTCATTGTCGTTGGCATGTGCCAACCATGCCAACATATATTTTTCATGTTTTACACCCAACGTTATTACCCCCGTTTATAAGTTCGCAACATTATAACAAGCGTTGGGCTCGACACAATTCAGCCCAACTTTATAAACGTAAGAAAAAGGGGAAATCAAGAACATGTAATATTTTACAATACATAAAGGTGTGTGGCGCATGAACTTGCAATTTAGCGATACTAACATAAATTATGGGTCATGTGAACTTGCATTCAAATCAAAATATAACTAAGTGGGTGACATATGAAATGGCATAGTTTAGGCTTATACAAACTTGGGTTTAAACATGTTTAACTCGACATAATGTCAACCACAAAACTAACATGTTGTATATTCACAAAAATGTCCAATTTTAACATCTAAACATATAGTCTATTTCAATATGAACTTGCATAGTTTATGTAACCCAAACGATACTTAACATATATCCAATTATACTTGCAAATAAACATAAGAATGTGTTCATAGGTTTTGGGTCATGTAGGCATAAAAGGTCTCAAATCTAGAACATGTTTACATAAGCCTTAATTTAGACTTAGAGAATAATGTATATAGTCCATGCCATAAACATAAACATAAAGGGATCAAATTCTAGTTTTTGCCACAAACTTGCAAGTGCCATTGTTTTTATATACAATTGTTCAATAGGCTTGCATCAATCAATTTAGGCCACAAATATCAATGCCCAAGTCATGACAGAATCATTACAATACACAGAATTTATATCATTATCATACAATAACAGAATTCTATTTTCATTTACATCGAATCACGTCACAGTTTTTATTCATATCCTGAAAGGTCACTACACTTACAACCAATGCAGAATCTTGAATTCTGGATTCTGAATTCTGAAATTGAAATGCGTTCCTTTGGGTAGATTAACATTGCGTTGAATAATTTGATTAAGCTTTAGTTCTCTTCTTAATTTGATTCGTCTCTAAGCTCCTCTCTCTTGACGGCTATGCTCAATTCCTTCCTGGCAGCATGACGACTCCAATCTTATTTTTTTATGCGAATTTTTAGTTGAGACTTAGGGTGTGTTTATAGATTTTTAAATTGTTTTGAGCCGTCAGATGAAGACAGGGGGAATCTAGATCATACAAAGTTCAAAGAGCCAATCTAGAGGTGACATGTCAGCCCTAATGACACACCGAGCCATAGAAATTCGAGCCAGAGCCAGACCCAGCCATCCAGGTCGACCAGGTAGGTCGACTAGCAGGTCGACACCCAGGTTGACACTATGGTCGACCTGGGGTGACCAGGTCGACACCATGGTCGACCCTATGGTCGACCTGCTCCCTGGGCAGGAATTTTCCCGCCCAGCTCAGTTTGAACCTGTTTTTCGAATTTCGATTCGAAACCGAGCTGTTTGAATTTTAATCTTTATTCTGAAACTTCCGAAGGTCATAACTCCTTCATACGGAGTCCGATTCATGCAAACTCGGACTCTATCTCAAGCAGAATTCCGAGACGAACGCAATGGCGTAACCCATTTCCTTAATTCTTTCATTTAGAATTAATTACACTTTAATTTGTGAAGCTTAATATTATAGAATTCACGGGGTGTTACACATCTTCACATATAACAAACCACCAAAGCAAGCTACAAAGAACCTGCTAGCAAAATCCCTTCACATCAAAACATGCTAAGCTCAACCAGAAATCTCAGAAGTCCACTTTTACTCGAGCATCACCAGAACTAAACATACAATAAGCCATGCCTGCACCAAGCCCAGCAAGCTCAAAAGGAAAGAACTCCAAACTGAAGAGAAAAACCAGATAACAGAAGGAAAAAGGAAACCAGAACCCGATCACTTCTTAGACACACCACCATTAGTGACTCCTCTTATTTTTCCTCCACCACCTTTTGATTTTCTTGTTTTGGATCGAGGCTAGAATTTTTGCACAAGCTTATCCCGTTTTGGATTATCCTCTACCAATGGTTCATCCATTACAAGCTTATTACCCTTGTTGTATAAATTAGATATAAGTTTTGTTGTCCTCCTTTTGAAGCTATTTGTAGAACTGAAAGAGCTGTCAGACTCATACATAAATGAATCATTACTTGCGGCATTCTCTCCATTTTGAAATTCATTGCAATCCTCAAAGGTACCCAAACTATCCACATTTTTATTCTCTACATTAGTAACCAAATTGTGGCTTGGTTGATTATCTATAGCTCTTTAAAACTTTCAGTCACCACATCAGAATCACCACAGTCATTGCCTTTCTCATTCAATTGTTGAACGACACTCAGATGATTAGTTGTTTCTTTAACATGTGTTGCTACTTTTCCTTCACTAACAGACTTAGAAAAAGTATTACTCTCATTTATAACTTTCTTCTCTGAATACTCAGCTATATTTTTTCTCAGATAATTCCCTATTTCATCAATATCCATCTCAGATTGTATATTATTATTTGACTTTGGAGACCAGACCTTAAGAGCCTTACATTTTTCCTGTGTATGACCAAATATTTTGCATACTGAACATATAGATGGAGTCCATTCATAGGTAACTCTCTGCCATGTTATTTCACCTTATAATTTCGAACAGGAATAAATTCAGGAAATTTAAAATCAGAGTTCACTTCAACCAATATTCTAGCAAACTTCAAAGGCTTACCCAATAAAGAAACAATTCTACTAATTCCTTCAATAGTCCAGAAATCTAGATCTAAATTAGGAAGTTGTATCCAAATTGGTAGAGCATGCAAGAATTCCCTATTCAGTTTAACTTCTGGAACCCACTTCTTCATGACCATTAATTTTTTATTATAATAATAAGGTCCATCAGCTAAAATTCTTTCATAGTCATCTCCATTCTCAAATGTTAGGATGTAAAAACCATTCTCTCTAGAAAATAATTGGAATTTTCCTTCACTACAAGAAAACATTCATTTAGCGTCAAATATTTCGAAACGGAAATTTCCGTCGCTAATTTGTGACGGATTTCCATGTGATCTGCAAGGGATAGTTTTTTGTTTTTTTCAACTATTTTCTTTTATTTAATACTGTTGTCTTCTGTAATCCCTCGCTAAGCCGTTGCAAATTGCGTCAAATTACCGACAAGAAATTTTTGCTGTTATTTTCCGCTGCAAATTCAGGCGGAATAGCGACGATATTTTCCGCTGCTATTTGTGATCTGTGTAGTATTGATAGCATCCGTTAGATCAAGTTAGCAATCCAAGGATTATGCATCGGGCTATTCTGATCCGTTAGATTATATCAACACATCTAATTTTTCTTTTTTTCGTCAGTTACGCTTAAACCCTTTCACTACCATTCGTCGTCATCTTCTAAAATACTTCCGCCCCCAAATTTTCAGGAAAAACCTAACAGGGAAGACGATTACACTCGAAGTAGACAGCAGTGACACGATCGATAATGTCAAAGCCAAGATCTAGGTCTGATACTTACCCATCTAGGGTTATGCTTTATTTCGATTTTTTCTTGATTCTGCTGAGAATAATTTCAATTTATTTACGATTCTTTGCCCTAAAATTTATCCTCACGTCTCTCCCGCGCTTCTTTATTATTCACGCCACTAAATTTTATAATTTCAGCACAAACTACAGGATCGTGTAGAATCAATTGACTCAGTGGTTCTGGTATGTGAATTTGATCATCTGATCTCGGTAAATTTTCGATTCTTTCCTCAATTTTGGCGTATCAACTTTAATTTCGAGAAATGAAAATAATTTTAGGGTTGTTATTTTCATTCTAAACTAAGAAATTATTCATATATTTTGAAACCCACTACTACAGCACAAAGTCTTATGGTATTTAAATTGTTATACATATGTTAATCTTTTTCAGATAATTTATTAACTATTAGTACTGTCATTGGCTATATTTTATAATCATTGGTGCTTTAGATATCTATTTTGTGGGTTAATTGTGAACTTATAAATTGTGATTTTTTTGTCTAATTTGAATAGTTTGTCAGTCCCAAGCAAGCATCAAGGAGGAGGGAAAAAAGGGGATAAGCTTGATTGTTAGTCTAATCTCATCTTCATTTGATATCAGGTGTGTACTATTCATTTGTGTATTTTGATTATTGTTTAGCTTGGTGATACAATTTCATTCTATTTCTCTTATAAAAAAAATGTATAAGATTTATGATTAGGTTATAGAAGTAGCTGAACGGTTTATGGAACATAAATAACTAACAAATCTTGATGGTAACTTACCGTGTTGTATACGTGATCACGATGCCTTATGAGGTAAATGATCTTGATAACATTGTTTTGTTGTTATTTTGAGTTGCCAATCAAATACCCTATTTCAGTTTTTTTTTCATCACCATGTTGAATGTTTGCAATTTTATTTGCATTTATACATTTAGTATTCTTGTTTATTTTACTCTTTTGTTTGATCAGTTTCAATATTCTTTGATAAAAAAAACAACAAGCCAAACCAGAATATGATTAAGTTTACTAAATTATTATTTTTTCAATAATATTGTACAACTTCACTACTTTAATTTATTTTCCATATGGCTTTTAAATCATTAAATGAACCGTCTGTCTACTCTGTGTTTGTTTTTGTGTGTGTGTGTGTGTGTATATATGTGTGTGCATGTGTGTGTGTGTGTCTATATGTATATATTTATATATACACACACGTTTGGTTTACAACCTTTGATGTTTTTATAACTTGCTGTCTGCAATAGTTGCACCCATTTTCTTTGTTTTCTTGAATACCGAACCTTACATTAGTTGAATGGGGTGTTTGGGTATAAGTCTGTGTGAGCCACTTTGTATATATTTGCATTTATCTAATTTTTACTTGGTAGTTCAGCCGTTTGGGTTACTACAAACAGCACGCGCGCACACACACGCGCGCGCACACACACACACACACACACACACACACACACATATATATATATATATATATATATATGAAAAATATGTGATCAGTTTATTATTATTTAAAAAAGTACCTATTGCTGCAAACAACAGCAGCAGGAAGACTGCTGCTGCAGTGCAATAGCTGCTTAGCGTCTGGCCTACTTGCATGAGTGTGTGTCATATCTTTAAAATGTGTCTTAGTGTGTATATTGTGGCAGGGTTCAACTATGGCCATGCCTATGCATGCGTGAGTTAGAATTGTATGTGTTTGTAAATATGAGCTGCGGCATGCATGTGAGTAATAACAACAAAAGCATGTCACTGTATAAGTACATAGGTGTTTTCATGGACCTATGAATCATTATGTAGGGTGCTTTCTTGTTTTAGTTTGCTGTTTCATGCATTATTGAATGGATTATCATAAAGGATTATTATTTGACTAGTTAAACTAATTTAATTAATGTTAAACTAATTAAATTGTATGAAATAAAGTAAAATAGAATAAAAAACGTTAAACTAATTTAATTAATGTTCTTTGTCTATAATTATCATAAGGATTATTATTTTTTCAACTCAAAAGTTAATTGTTATCCGCAAGTGCTCAAATCACGTTTTTCTCAATTAGGTCCCTGTTGGAGATGGTACATTGGGCACAATTTTACCATAAATAGCACTTACATATGTGGTAATGTTACCATAGAAGATGATTGCAAAATAAGTTATGCATTAGTTTATGATGATATTCTTTTGAGCACAGGGGTGGTTCTTGGACCTGGTAACAATTGGTTTTATTAGGTAATATGTCGTAGTTTACAAGAAGCCATGGTTTAGATGGAATGTTTGACTTGTGCCTAGTTACACGTAAAACGTTTATTTATAACTGTTGGGCCCTTGGAATAATTATCGTTGGGTTTTGAGAATTCAGTTCATGTTTCTTTTAGAAGACTCCATATATACACGCTTGATAGCTTTTGACTAAGAAAATAATAGGGCCTGCTATACTTGTCTTCAATATTTTATTTGATTAGTTATCATTATCTTGTTTCGTTTTCCAATAAAACCTTTCTTAGCCCCAAGGCGTCATGTTATTTGTTTTCTTTTCTATAGAAAATACACATGGAAATGTTCTCGCACCTTCCTAAGATACATGTTACTTTGTGAATATTTGATTGTTGCTGTAATTGTTGGATGCATTACTATGAGATAAAATTCCATGTGTATAAAATGCGATTTACTTTGTATTACCGGGAAACGCTTGAATATTATCTTAAACTATATCGTAATTTTACTTTAATCATGTGTACATTATAGGCAATCTATGTTATCGACCTATTTACATGTTATGTGCTTTATAATCTGTCTGTGTTATCAATTTTTTATCTATAAAATGACTCTTTTTATGACGCACGCTTTAAAATGCTCTGAACTTGAAATGATATTGTTCTAAGTCATTATTTCCTTTATTTTAGGTTAAAGTTGAGGAAAAATTTCTGGTGCCTGCTTGCTCAAAAGTTCCCTTACTTCCTCATCCATTCAAGGAAGACAATGATGAAGTTGAATATGCTGATGCAATAGGGGTGTTGTCAATAGTTATTGTAAGGTATTTTTCTTTTTGTTGGACGTGTGCGAAGACAGCCGAAGCGAAGATGGATTATGTTTAAAGATGGGTAGAAACGTAAGGATGGAAACCCAAAAAAAATGTCCGGTAATATTGTAAGGAAAAAAAAAAAACTGGGCGTACATATGAAAATCAGGCGAGCATGATACGACTGGGAGAAACAAAAAGTAATCTAATGTGAAGTACAAATGTGTACACAACTCTGAGCAGTTAATATATCCAAATCGGTGGAAGTATGAAAAATGGAAGTTGCAATAAAACATGGCATTTCTTTCGTAGAAATGATGCTTTTCTAGGATCAAGTGTAAATAAGAGGGATACAACCACAAATCTGCTTTATGTAAATAAGTGATAAAGAATGTGAATTAATATACTGTATGTAAATTAAAGCCAACTGAGTAAAACCATATTCAACATGCATTAATACAAATCGTTTCACTCTAGTATATAGCAGGTTTTGATCACTATCATTTACATCATAAAATTCTCTATTGCATTGGGCAGAGAAAAAAGAAAAAGAATTGTTCATGTCTAAAACAAAATATTCACATTGTCGATTTACAAAAGCATAAATGTAGGACAATACAGAGTGGAGGATGGTAAAAGTTGGCTTGGAAATACAGATAATAATCATCTTTATAACAAAATTTTATTCTTTAGACATACTGAACTGCTTGTTCTAACAAAAAGCTGTAACTATAGAGTAGGATAGAAAATATTATCACCACTTTAGAAGCCATATATTTTGCTGGGCTGGAGCGAAAAGTGTAAGCTTTTCTTCCATCAGTTAGTCATTATCACAACAACTGGAATGAAAAAAAAAAACATAGGATTCAGAATATACCATTTTTCAACCTTCTTCGCCAGCATTACAGTAGTGTTCAAACTGATGTGGAGGATTTCTCACTTTTATGCTTCTTTTGTAGAAAGACTCTCAGATCTTGCATTTCTACAGTTTTCTCTTTACTCATTTCAAAAGTCGTCTTGCTACCCAAGTAGACCGGTTCTTCACTCATTTCGATAATTTTAAGATCCCACTTTTTTAAATTTTCAAGCCCTGAAACAGTAATGGAAATAGATACTGAAGTTGATACTAATAAAAATAATAGTTTTAAAAAAATAGTGCAAAGTAGCGGAAAATTACACGAAAAGGAATCATGAGATCTTATTTTTAACAACAAAAGAAGCATGTGAAAATCAAGTATACTAAAAGTATTCACAATTTTACTATTTCAAAGCATTATCTACCATATAAGGCAGCTAATCTCTATATAGGGTTCAATCAATGGTTTCAGAAACTCAAAATAGATGTCGTCCAGTACATATGATATGTGACAAATAATATTGGTCTTACTATTTATACTACAATATCAAAAAGAAAAGTTTATAACTACCATATTCAATCCTTTTTCACAAAACTGGCAGGATTGAGGATGTAGAATATTCTAGTTGATAGGAATTCAAAAGTTATCCAATCCTCTCCTAACTGTAAACGAAAATGCTGTGCTACCAGTTTCAGTTTTGTCAAATTCTGCGGTGCCTGACATTTTTTCGGAGGGTCCACTACCACAATTACATAATTACCCCCGATATTCTCCATTTACACTGTTTCGCAGGAAATGACAGAAACAACAGTCGGGTAAAGTAGCGTAACTCAACTGTAAATTTGTATCAACCCAAATTTGGAAAAAAGAGTACCGCGCATATTGCATGAATACCAGCAGTTTGAAATCAAAGTACCATTAATAAATTGACATAATACATAAACTTGAAAGAGATATCATCTACATAATTTTCTCCTATAAATACTCACATTCAAAAGTGAGTCAATTATAAGAAATATACCAATTGTATACCTAAACGATAAATTAAAAATAGTCACATTAAAAAAATGCAATGGAAGGTCAGATTGTGGAAATCTCAGACAGATCTTCCCGATTATTTCTGTAATAAATATTGATAGATCTATCTAGCCTGGAACCTATGTACCATTTCAAATTTTCAATCAGTTTTAGCAATACTTAGTTTATTACTACAAAACAGACCATACTAATTTTCAAGAAGCGAAAATCAAAATTTCATGCTTTCATCTGTACAATTTAGCAAGTAACATATGTTATTTGTATAAGTAACTAAAATTTCAGTAGCATATGCGGTTAAACAAAATAAAGGATGATAAACTTAAAGGGTTCAATTTTTGGACAGACAATCCAGTTATGGAAGATTCATTTTTCTTCACTTTTTGGAATAAGAGAAATTTTTGCACATGCAGTAAGAAATTTATTATTTCGTTGTGCATGCCATGCCAAATTAATGGAAGTTCAAAACGTTGCCAAAAATTCTTACAATAAAATTCTTAACATATTATATATTATAAAAAATTCTTACTCATCATGCTAGAAATACATTTAACATTTCAAACATATTATATTGTAGATTATACCAAAAAAGATCAAGTCCAAATTAGCAGAATATAATTTAACCAAATATTCTCAATTCCCAAAATCTTAAAAATCTAAAATCCTTTTTTTGGCACATGAAAACGCTCCAATATCTTATAGGTAAAATAACTGGACTAAGTTTGACGTAATCATAAGTAGAAACTGCAAACAAAGTTACCCGATCTTAACATAAGATAGGTGTTCATATATCTCTTGCTTGTGCATCTCGAGCTGAAGAATAAATAACTGAAAGTTTCACATCCAGTCATTGAAAATCAATTTCAGTCAAAGAGCCTATGTTGCAAGAAAATTACTGGGTTGTCTACACATAAAATGTTTCAACACTGTGAAATACACTGCTTTTGATTCTTTTGCCATATTAGAAAACTCATAGCAAAAAGGGAATGCCACTTTCACCATATTTACCCTTACACAGTAGACACCCTTCTGTATATTAATAATAAACACTAATTCGATGGGAATAAATAACATGTTGTCATAAGCATCATTTTTTAATAACAAAACTAAGGTGCGTTATAAGAAAGTGGAACATGGATATTAGAAAACATTGCAATTCTAGACAGAAAACATGAATATTTGGGCAATACATTAAAATCGCATTATATGAAATAAAATAAAAAAAGGAAAAAGGGAAGTGCTGATCAATGAAAAATCATGAAATTAAGTTTATATTGGTAATAGTTACCTTTTCAAATTCACCTTTCAAACAGACAACAACCACGGATCCAGAATATTTTTCAATCAACACACCATCAATGCTTGCATGCAATTTAATAGGAGATTTTATATGATAAAATTAATAAGATACTTAGCAAATAGTAGAGCTTTGATGTTACACATGGTAAATGCCTGTGCTGGCCAAAGTTTAGAGACAGTTATTGAGAAACCAAAGAGTTGCCGCATGAGATATTGAATTGATTTAATATTAAAGCCTATTTTACAGTACAACACCAATTAATGTAAAATTTTCTTGTACGAATATAATTTTATTTGTTTATGGAAGCTAAGATACCAATAGGTTCGTTCAAAGTCATGCAAATAAACAAACCATGTAAATATTCATACCTGTTATCTGCTTTCAGAAGGAATGAAGTTAGCTATTAAAATTATGCATTACAATATAATCATACTGTTGCCGATTAACAGAATACTTTTTGACCCATATGGCAGCTAACCGAATCAAGTTTTATATATGCAAAGTGTCAATTTAGCAACCTATATAGCATGCTGTTGAATTTGTTTGGCTATAGTCATCAGTGAAATTTTGTATATTCATATATCATATCATTCATCTTTGTTGTAGTTAGCAATAATAAAATATATTCATAAAATAAGTCATCATGATTTGTAAGAAAAGCATACTTGATTTTCTCCTCTTTCTTCACACCAAGAAAGTTGCCACAACTTCTCCATTATGCAACTGTTAGCTAAGAGGACGTTTATCTACATTAATTCATTAAAATACATAGAAAACAGGGAAAAAGAACATCCGATTAATTCATTAATATACAACTGGAGTACTAATGTCACAGTCAATGTTGCAACAAAAATCAAACATTTGCTTCTGGAAGCATTTTGGAAAAGCCCACAACATTACAAAATAAATCGGTGATTTGTTTAACAACATATAATCCAAACACTTGTACTTTATCATAAAAGCATAAAATTTAACCTTTCAGTTAGTAATGTGGTCATACTCATAAAACCAAATTTTCTCAATGAAGGCTGAAACAGCGAAACTAAATCAGATGGAACTGAACGAAATACCTATAGCGATGGGTAGATAAAAGAAAAGGCAGCATATAACCAAATGAAATAGAAAAATACCCTTTTAAGCCGTGGATCGCAAAATCAGCTGAGTAGCAGAAAACCTTAAATGTATAATTAGAGCATCTCCAACCCTCCTAAAATTTTAATGTAAAGTCTTTTACATATCATCAATTTTGTATTACATTAGAAAACAAATCTCCAATGGTAATGTTATATGAATTGTGAAGATGACATGGCACAAACTTCACTAGACATTGTCAAGTGTAATGTCTTGTTCTAGACATTGTACTTCACAATGTAAAGTAAATAAATACATATGTTATTAATTATTTTAATATAATAATTGTATTTATTTATAATTTGATTGGGACACATAAGCTAATTATTTTTTAGGAGCACATTAGCATTGGAGTTGATTTTTCATTTTTGTTGTAATTTTCAAATATTTTGTATAACATTGATATCACATTGTGAACACATAGGATTAAATAGACATCACATTTTATATGCATTGAAGATGCTCTTAGATGATGGACATGAAGAAGGAAGGCATGAATGACGGAAGACACAGCTTCAATTGTAGTGGCAAGTGGCTTCGTTAGTGGGTTAACCGATTTTAGAAAAGAGTGCGTAGTGGGATAGAGGGCACGGTTGAATCAAGTCTTCGGTGGAATTTAATTGGCCAGATTGTTAACAATGATGAGGTGGCTAGCTAATAGCCATTTGATGTCTATTGCATTGTTAAATCTCCAACGTCCTTTGTTTTTTTGTTTGTCTACCAAGAAGTTTTATTATATAGACGAGTGGAAACCCGTGCGATGCACGGAATCATAGACTTTTGAGTGTTATAGTTTGCATTTATAAATAAGCGGAGAGAACATATTGTATAATAGCAAAATATATAATGTAAGTGATATATGTATATATTAGGATTCTAATATAGAAACTAAATTTTGCAGCAAGAAGTAAATAATGCATGTGTAGCGAGTAGATACAGGTTGCACGTAGGGTAAACAATATAAAATTTTATGTATCTTTATTGAGTCGATGAAAAGATATATAACTATAACTATAACTTTGGTTGAGAGTAATCTCAATAGAAATAATTAGATAAACATAGTTCAAGATGAAATTTCCATTTCAAACTGCAATATATGATTCTACGATAAAGTTCTAGTGGTGTTTTCAAAATAAATATTGTCCGTTTCCCCTAATGCACAAAAATTAACACGGTGAAACATTCAAACCAAAAATAGCATTTAATAGGAATGAAAGTTAAGAAAATTAATGAAGAAAATGAAGTTATTAACACCTATATTTGGTAAAAATTAAGCACAAAATATTAGATGAAAGTAAGTACAATAGTACATTGAAAACTTATTTGTTATTCCTACTTGTATAATACAAAAATAAATTAAAATACAGTTAGCTGCCATCTAAAGGTCTAAAGTTTCATATTTACAAAACTTATGTGCATATTCGTTGTACTCAAAGATTTTTTTTCCCATAACAGTAAGTGGAACATGAAAGGTAGCAGGTAGAAAATGAATTGAGACAAAGAGTGGGTATTCATGACTACTGCCATCCTATAAGTAAACGGATCAATAGGCACAGGAAAAATACATTGTAACAATTGCTACAGTTAATCAACATTACATGCAATGAATAAATTCAGTTAACACACTATTTTAAAAAATAAATCATAACATCAATGGGAAATAAATCCAAGTATAACATCAATACAAATCAGTGTAGATAACAAGTACCTATCCATCCATATACCAAATATGAAACACATAAAATAAAGATCCTAAGCTCTTGGTTTCTCCCGCTTGAATGGCTTAACAATTTCCCAAGTGAAGTCGTGGTCATCCCTTCCAAAGTGTCCATAAGCTACA
Organism: Allium sativum; assembly: GCA_030737875.1. Classification (NCBI taxonomy): domain Eukaryota; kingdom Viridiplantae; phylum Streptophyta; class Magnoliopsida; order Asparagales; family Amaryllidaceae; genus Allium; species Allium sativum. The sequence goes on along the minus strand of CM060920.1, from coordinate 746,564,268 downwards.
ATCTTCAAAACCTGTTGTTTCCACCTCTCTTCAAGCAGGGTTAATGGTGATCATCCTAGGCCTGAAATCAATGCCCTCCTTCACAATCTTCATAATTTTCTTGTCAAGTATTTTACCAGTTCCATAACTATCCACGAACGTCGACAATGGCTCAAGGACACCTATAGCATAGGATACCTGCACAATGCAACATCTAACGAGTCCATTAGCGACAATTCTCTTTGCAGCCTGCCTGACAATAGACAATATAAGTCCCGCTCCTGCCAACCTTAGTTGGATCCTTACCCGCAAACGCACCACCACCGTGAGCTCCCCAACCACCGTAGGTGTCGATGATGATCTTGCGACCTGTTAGACCCGCATCTCCATGGGGTCCACCAATCACAAACTTGTCTGATGGGTTCAAATGGAAAATTGTCTTTTCATCGAAGTATTGAGCTGGGATGATTGGTTTGATAACATGCTCGCTTAGATCAGCAACAATCTCATTGTCTGTAATGGTTTCATCGTGCTGAGTAGAGGTAAGCACGATATGGACACGGATGGGGACCATGGCACCATTGTCATTTCTATACTCGACAATCACCTGTGTTTTGCCATCAGGCCTCAACCAAGCGCAAGTGCCATTCTTATGGACTTCGGTGAGCTTGGCACCAAGCTTGGTGGTAAGAACGTGACTGAGAGGCATGAGCTCGGGAGTCTCATTGTTTTCAATATCCAAACATGTGACCTTAGGCACCTGCACCAATGTTCTCGGGGCTTTTAGTGAAATGATCGTGAACTCCTTAAGCAATGTCAGCGGACTGCTGTTCTATGTTATCCAGAACTTTGCAGTTGTCAGCGTCCAAACCATCGTCAGCAGAGACAAATCCAATGTTGTGGCAGGTGTCACGGACAATCTTCATAGTCACATTGGCTTTGGTGGTGATTTCACCAAAAAGCATGACCACGTTGGTTTTGGTGCATGATTCACATGCGACTTTGTTGTTGGGGTCCTGAGCAAAGCAGGCATCAAGAACTGCATCGGAGACTTGATCACAGAGTTTGTCGGGGTGTCCTTCGTTGGATTCAGATGTGAAAAGGAATGTGTCTTCTGAGGCCATCAAATGAGATACTGCGGGACTCGGATCTGTACGAAATTTGAATGGAAGGATAGGTTGGAATTAATCCTTTTCGAATTGCACACTTGAACTCACAACAAAACATATATGTGATATAATTTATACTCTAGTTCATCTACTGAAATGAAACCAGCAATTAATCAATTACCATCACATTAGTAACCAACAACTAATCAATTACCATTCTAACATTTTGAAATATTGAGATTGTTGATATAATAATACAACGAAACCTGAAATGAAGAAAACTATGAAAATGAAGTACACTTGAAATGGAGGTGCCATGTGATCTGCTAAATTAACAATGACTATCTAATTAAGATACATAAAATTCTATTCAAAATTTAGGTGAAGCCATTGTGATTAAAGTAAATTAATCACCATGGTATCAATAGAGATCATATAATGTAGAGCTAAAAAAAATAGGTGCAAAATGTAAGACTGGAGTGGATCAAAAAAAGGATAATTAAGTTCAAAATATTTTTTTTTTTTTTAAAAGTAACATTCAAATGGTTTATAAAACCATGGAAGTATTATATTCCTAAAGTATAAGAACATCTAAGATCAAATATTGTTGTGACAACAGTTGTGAGTATTCGAACATTATTTTAGACACGGTCCACGGATGCAAATATGACAATATTGAAATTTGGAAGTATTTAGTCATAGACAAAGCTTTACTTTCCTTGTTTACTGTAAGAATTTATACAATAGTTTACACATAATGCCAAATTTTATATTTATGTCAAGCAGTTTCATTACTGGTAAAAAAGGAAAATTACAAAAATAAATGTCTTCATTGGAATCACTGAAAACAAAGATCAAAGTGTAAGCAAACTTGCAATGGATGGTCACCATACCCTCACAGGAATGCCATCGTAATATAAATCTGTAAAGGTAAAGCAGTAAATTAAAAAAAAACCAACGAAATTGTAGATAATAGTTCTAAAGGACATCCAAATGGAGCGGTAATGGATAAAAGTTGAAATTATTGTCATGTTTTTTCATTCTGGTAAACATCAATGATGGGGCAAAAATATATGAAATGGGCTAAGAACGTCGGGAAACATATACAGACCCAGTTGGTGTTATATGAAAAGAAAAGGAATATTAAGCTTATTTTATACATTTAATCAAATAGTTCATGTGCAAATTGGGTGAATGAAGTAGAACAACAGATTATTGAGTGCATAACATAAACAGTACTGTAAAGAATAAGCAAATGGACTTGAATCTGAAATTAACAACAATAAGCACACAAAGGAAAAAAAAAGCAAAAAGAATGAAAATGTATTGTACATCACAAATTTGCAAATGAAGATGTACCGAGAAGAAATGGAGAACACGTCATTATCAAAGAAGCCAAATTGTTGCTGGTGCAAGGAGAAGAAGATAAATGAACCATTAATTTAGCACTGCAATTTGATTGATACGTGGATGATGGAAGCGGTTCGATATATGTGTCCTCGCGGAAGTGGAAAAGTATTATGTGAGTGGAGGAACGTGGGTAACGCTGAGAATAAATCAGAGCCGCTTTTTATCTACCTGAGATTAAATCCTAGCCTCTCTTTTATCTCTTAATAACTAACCCATGCTTTTTGTTATATAGATTTTGAAATACGTATTTATCTTTCAAGTGAAGTTTAAAATTAATTACACTAACTAGTTTAGCTCTGGTTGTTTTCATACATATTCTCTTGTACAAACCTACTCTGTTGTGTAACTATTAACAATAATTTTGTCGTTTATTTTTTGAAATATTTACTGCGTTTCTATCACTTTATTTTTAGGACCACATAACTAGTTTAGTTTTTTATTTTATTTTAATAGTCAACGTCAGTCCGACTTCTTGATGTTTATTTATTTTTAATGATAAAAATGTTTGTGATTTTGTTCATTGTTGTCATTTAAATATATTAGCCAAGAATCTTTCTATATGGAGCATTGCCTAGTTACAACCTGCATTGCAGTCATGGATATGATGCAAATGATTGATTGGATACTTTAGAGGTACGCAACTGTTGTGGCTTTATTACTTTTTTTCTAGTCGGTATTGTTTACAAAATCAATGAAAAATATGATTTAAGTCCACCACTGTGCATTCCAAAAGATCAAAAGAGAACCATGGGATTATGACTGAGCACAGCAATGTCTTTAATGTCATTGCTATAAACGGGGGTGGATAAATGAAGTAGATGAGGAAGAAGAAGAGGAAGATGAGAAAAATTTGAAAAGTGGACAAGGGTTCCATACATGCTACATGTGCATGGTGAGGCATAAAAGGAGCTGCATTTATGCCTAGTGGACATAATTTTTGTAGACCTTGGTTGAGAGATCCGTAGGTAAGTGTTAAATTTGGTGATACAAAATCACAAATTGATTGGAACAAATTTGCAAAGAATGGAAAGTAAATATTTTTATAATGAGAATGCATTGACTGCATTTGATGAGGTGGTAGAGAAATAAATGAAGGGATTAATTTCTTCCATCTATGCTAAAGAAACAGATTGATTTACTTCCTATGTTTACACATTTTTGATATGATAATTTTCCTCCATTATATTATTACCATATGTTGGTAATTTAATTGATGACTCACACAGATTTGCACTGGCTATATATTGAGGGGTAGACTTTAGTGTAAACACATCCTGGCTTGGAGACAGTGATCCCCAATGGTGTCTCTTCTTGTTAAACCTGATTGAGGTTTGGATATGTAAACTCTTATTTTGTAATCTCTTGTAATTCTCTCATGTGGAATAAAATCTCTCTCCGTTGGACTGGACGTACACTATCTCGAGGATAGTGGAACCAATATAAATATTGTGTCTCTTTGTTTCTCTGCTATAGTTATTTACTATTTTATTGATGTATGCTATCAGATTTGATTGATGTTCAATTGGCAAATCTAGATCTTTCTTATTGTTCTTCCGCAAAGGCGCAATTTTGCATAACAGATTGGTATCGGAGCAAGGCGATTTGTTTTAAATTATGCATCAATTATTTCTACAAAGGTTGGTAGATTCAATGGTGATTAAGCTATTCCTATTTTGGGAGAAAAGGAAGACTTCGGTGGAGGATATTATGTTAAGAGTGAAGAGCATTCCAATCTGGGAACTTCGACGTGATATGGAGTTTACTGTGTTGAAGGGGCTATTGGATTTGGGAAGTTTTGATCATGTTTCTGACATGGGTCTTCAAGTTGATGATGCTCGAGGGATCCAAGATGATCAGGAAAGGAGCTCAGGTCAAATGATAGACGGGTGTCAAGATAGAGATCATTGTGGTTTAGACAGGTGTCTTCACATTGATGATGCTCGAGGGATCCAAAGTGATCGAGGAAGGAGCTCAGATCAAGTGGTAGACGGGTGTCGATGTGTATTGCAAGCACTTTTAGACCATTGGTTTATGCGTGGTGCAACTCATGGTGGTAGATGTGTCTTTTGCAGGCGGTGGGTGAAGCTTGTAACGGTTCTGATCAAGTGGTTTTAATTGAGAGAATTAAATTTTGTCCTTGGCGGTGTTGAGATTACTTTGGTGTCTGCCTTCTTTGTTATTTTGGATATTTGCAACATTTGTTGGCCGGTGGGGACGTAGTCTGAGCTCGTTACCAATTGTGTGATGGGGAGTGGCTTTGCTGGAACCCATCTGGTAAATATTCATTTTTTGGTGTATCTCATTGTGAGATTTTGATTGAAGGTGGAGTTCTGTTGAAGAGTTTTATGATGAGAAGAGAATTTGACTCAAGGTGGGGGTGCTGGAGATATGTGATTTTGCATCAAGGTGGAGTGTTAAATTTGGTGATACAAAATCACAAATTGATTGGAACAAATTTGCAAAGAATGGAAAGTAAATATTTTTATAAGGAGAATGCATTGATTGCATTTGATGAGGTGGTAGAGAAATAAATGAAGGGATTAATTTCTTCCATCTATGCAAAAGAAACGGATTGATTTACTTCCTATGTTTGCACATTTGTTGTTATGGTAATTTGCCTCCATTATATTATTACCATATGTTGGTAATTTAATTGATGACACACACATTTGCACTGGCTATATATTGAGGGGTAGACTTTAGTGTAAACCCATCATGGCTTGGAGCCAGTGATCCCCAATGGTGTCTCTTCTTGTTAAACCTGATTGAGGTTTGGATATGTAAACTCTTATTTTGTAATCTCTTGTAATTCTCTCATGTGGAATAAAATCTCTCTCCGTTGGACTGGACGTACACTATCTTGAGGATAGTGGAACCAGTATAAATATTGTGTCTCTTTGTTTCTCTGCTATAGTTATTTACTATTTTGTAGATGTAATAGAATAATTGCTATCAGATTTGATTGATGTTCAATTGGCAAATCTAGATCTTGCTTATTGTTCTTCCGCAAAGGCGCAATTTTGCATAATAGTAAGTACAGTGTTTATTCTTGAATTTTTTTTATTTTGTATGTATATAGAAAGCTTTTTATTATTAAACATCCCTAGTTGACTCAATTTTTCTAGTAACTCATGTTATTTAAACTATTGGAGCTGCCCATGACGAATCAAAAGTATAAATTCTGATAGCTATTGTTTATCGACATGTTTACTCCAGCAAAGATAAGGATAAGGCATCAAAATTCATATTACAACCTTGTTAATACTAAGGGGGCTTTCCATTGATCAAAGATGTATTTTGGTATATGCATGTAACTTGGAGCATCATCTAATAAGTTAGTAACATTTTGTATTATGGTGTCCAGTTTGGATAGAATCTCCATCCAAAATCTGAGGAAAATGTCAAAAAGAGGAATGCAGGAAACTTAGTGCAGTTGAATTTCTCAAGGTAAAAGGACTAGTCTGTTAATTGAAGCCAATGATACAAAGAAACAAAAAGTTCTTGGAAACTGTTCAAAAAACCCATGAATTAATTACAACGGCGGAGAAAATGTTGTTAAAGTGTTTTAATAACGTTTATTCACCATTGTAAAATGCTTTTTTGTTGTAGTGATGATAAATGTGCTCGTTATGTATAGTTGACTACTTTTTATTCCTAAAACTTATTGTGGTGTTATGTTACAGACTTACAGTTCTAAGATCAAGGAGTAAATTGGAGGACAAGCATTCAAGCCCTGTCAGGATAGATACATGCAGAAAATGAGAAGCTTTTTTATTTATGTATGCAGGTTCTTTTTTTTTTTTGAACTGCAGGCATTATGATGCATAGATCCATCAACTATATAAACATAATTTTTGTTTAGTTTTTTTTATGTGACATTAGTTTTAAGTTGTATCGGATAATGTTATGAATGTTGGGTGTTATGTGAATATTTTATCAATTATTATACCATTTTTTATTGTTATATAATGTTTTGTGACATTAATTTTTCTAGTTGATATACATGTATATATGTTTCATTGTACGATGATTATTGAATATTGAGTATCGTTGAAACGAAAGTAGTTGATGTCTAGATTGATGGTTAGAAATGCTGCAAAAATGTTTGCTATATATTTCCGTCGGTAATCCGTCGTTATATAGCTAGGATTTACTGACGGATAACTGGAATGTAAAATGTTTGCTATATATTTCCGTCGGTAATCCGTCGCTAAATAGCGTGCATTTAGCGACGAAAATATATATACTGATTTTATCATGTTATATATATCCGTCGGTAAAACGTCGGTGAAATATTTTAAAATGAAATGATAATATATCAGAAAACGACGGTGAAGTGACGGAGAATCGACGCTAATTTCCGTTGTAAAATTGTGCCTAAAATAACGACATGTTTTTAGCGACAGCTGTATTCTGCTGCAAATTTGTCGCTAATAGGCCTTTAGCGAGGGTTTAGCGACGGATTTTTCCGCTGCAAAATTAGTGGTTTCTTGTAGTGCTTGTAATCTCCAATTCCTATCTATGTAGTCCTTAAGAAAATTATAATACGGTTTGCTTCCAAATACATAAAATACTATAGAATTAATCCATCTTTCTCTTGCTGCATTAGTCAATTCCTCATTTATAACAGTTATTCTAGTGTTTTCCTCCACTTCTGGTTCATAGAAATTAAGTTGTATTGAAGATTGGTGGAAGTGGTTTTCCTTAACAATATCTATCCATGCTTTTAATGATTCAAATTAGCCGGATTTACATTACTTAGAACCTTAGACATTAGATTCGGAAAATCATCTTTCGATTTGAGATCTGATAAAAAAGTTTACCTTGAAAATTGGATTTTCCAAGTCCTGCATGTCGTCCTGAATAATGAAGATCTGGAGGCACAGCCAAACGATGATCGGAATCCATATAACCAGTTGATTTAATTCTGGAATTTGGGATTTTTGAAAATCCCGAAGTCGCCATTTTGGAGGTTTATAGATTTAAGCTTTATATCATATATACGTAGACCAAACTTCTCATTTTGATGAGGAAAATATGTTTTGCCACAAAATTGGACATGAAAGATTTTAACCATTAGATTACTTTTTGATTCCCATCCTCAAGCAAAGACAAAGAAATCCAAAGATGGGCACTTATGCCAACTTTTATGTTTTAGTTTAATATCTCAATAAATGCTTCCATTTATTATCTTGAATATAATTAAACATGAGTATTCAGTTCTCATCAAATTGAAATATAACTAAGAAATTTAGAACTAATAAAATTTGAACCAATCCAGACCGATTGATTTTATATCAGTTAACTTGTTGCGTTTTTGATTGGTTTATCCATATTACACTAGACTGGAAAAATAAAAATTATCATATTTGATGATCAGTGTGTTTAGTGCATGAAGATAGAAACACAACATTATTTTTGTAGTGTTTTTATCAACTATTGTTGTCATATGGATATAACTTCAAGATGGACAATAATTAAACTAATATAGTAAGTATTAGAGATACTACTACTTTTGCCAATCGAACAAAATTTTGGTTAGTTGATCTTTTCTATAACCAAATAAAGATAATTTACGAATATATTAGAATATTTTCATGTATCTCAAAACTCCATGACGTTCACATAGCAAGTATATCAAGGAAACTAAATTTTAAACACTAAAATTGGTAAGCCATGTACTGTGTACCTTATTTCTTTATTCAAAAATGGTTAAAGTTACATTTTAATGTTCGTTATACCTTAATCATCTTTTTCTTCTTAAAGTAAACAATTAATCATTGTTTTTATGGAGGAACCAATGTCTAACGGAACTTCTAACTTCAAAAAAAAAAAAAAAACAACAACGTGAGTTTTACTTAATAAAGCAAATGATATGTTGAATTTGTCGAAAAAAACACTGAAAAGGCAAAAATTTAGCAGATAAAACAGAGGTCCAATTTCGAGCATAAACATTATATTCATTGACAGCGAGCCGAAGTTAAACAACTAAAACATCATGTACTTGCCGAATCTGGTGAACGCATCAGGTCATGACAATAACACAAATTCGGCGATAGACCAACAAATAAAATCATGTTTTCTGATGTACTGTCATCGAATATGTAGGATTTTAATTTTTCTCACTTAATCTTTTTTGGCATGTTATGTCTGAACTTTGTAGGGAGGGAGGGGAAATTGGGTTGTTTTATTTATTTTTCCAATGTGTTTTGCCTTCCATTAACAATTTAATTTTTAATGGAGTGAAATTAAATATGACTCCTCTTATCCATTTTTAAAGTGGTATTAACATTACTCATATTTTACATGTCCCCCACTTAATTACTATTTAACTAATGACCCAAACTAGCCATCGTAGAGTGTGTCTTTCAGAATCATCGTAGACTTGTTCCAATCACTGCCTTCGTGCAGTGCCTTCGAATAAAAAAATGTATAATAACCAATGGAATACAATCGAGAAACGATTAGAAGATGGTATCTTTACCTCTACTTGTCATAAAGGAAGCATGTAATTATCTTCAGGAACCTCAACAGTTAAATTCATTGTCGTTCTTCGATTCCTAAACTTATATAGCTGCTTCATTTACAGTCTATAGGACTATAGGACTGCTAACGGAATAACATAGATTTGTCCACAAATCCAGATTCAAATTTGTCCACAATGTCAGCACATTGTTTATCTATAGGACATTATTTTAATTTTTTTCTTTTCTAAAATTGGTTCATAATGCCAAACATTATGGTCAGTGTAGGTCTCAAACTAACGACCCCTTACAAAGCAAAAACAAAATTTTCCACTGTACCTTAAAATATTATAAACATCTTCTTCATGGTTAACATATATTCTATTTTCAACACTAAAAACATGCCTGATAAAAAGAAAAAAATCATACATTGTGCAAATTGAATTTCTGTAGTAGCTCGATCACCGTAAAAGAACGAGTAAGAAAAGATTCATATCAGTAAGTATAAATCAATCAAATGGAAGTACCATACTAATCAAAGTAATATAAATGGTTGCCATTGCAACAGAACCAATTGCAAATCCATCAATTCCCGGCAATCACAAAATTAACTCAGCACCCTGCTATAATCAATTTTCACGTTTTAAATCAGCATTTTAAAAAACATACCTTTTATATTTTATTCAGATATTATGTTTAATCATGGTAAATTGTGAAACAAAGATAATAATGTATAACTCCTTCTAACTATAACTCTGCAAAGGATGTTGTGAAACTTGTTCAATTTCATATAGTCAGCATTTTGCCCCATATATCCCCATAATTTTCATCAATATTTTCCTCTTTTACCTTTTTTGTTACCTCTTTATCAGAAAGATTTTAGGAAGAAGTAAAATGTAATGGAGACTTTCGAAATGTATTATTAAGAGAATGTAATTAATAAACCGTATAGTGTAACGTTGGTTATATAGCCCTATATATGGGCCTATGGGCTGTTACAGGCTAGCACAGAAAATGCGGGTTAAACCTGAATGTAAAAGATAAAACAAATCTATGTGAAATAGTTAGCTCATTCTAACACTCTCCCTCAATTCCTAGTGTTTTCGCCTCCATGTTCTGAAAGACTCGTATTTGAGAGTGTTGAAATCAATGAATGCTTCGATTTGTTCTTAAATGATGCAAACTAGAAGCTTCGAAATATGAGATAACATCAGAGAAGTGGAGACTACGGAGAGATCGGGAAATCAAGAGGGCTGAAGATGAGCTGACACCTATGGCCAAAGGAAGCTTTAATCTTTAATGGAGCATGAGATCCTTCTCGGATCTGGTCTGGTATGTTTCGTTTCGGTAACAATTGATCTGGCATGAGGCTTTTCTTCTGACTTTGAGAGTCTGGTATGGATCTGCTCATTTTTGTTGATGCTTATGCTTGTAGTATGCAATTTTCCTTCTTGTGTAGTAGATCTGGGTTCAATTTGCTCACTTATGTTAGATCCCTATTGAGTCTGTTGAAATTGTTTGTTGAAAGTGCTTCCGTAAGTATGTCTGCACGCTGATATGCTCTAGGAACATGATTGATGTTGATTTTTCCTCTTAGATCCTATTCTCTGATAAAATATAAGTCAGATCTATGTGTTTGGTCCTTGAATGAAGAATGGGGTTTGTTGTTAGGTTAACAGTGCTGAGATTATCACACCATAGAGTAGCCTTGTTTATATTGATCTTTAGCTCACTTACCAGAGATTCAATCCACATTACTTCAGCAGTAGCACTAGCAACACTTCTGAACTCTGCCTTTGTGCTAGATCTAGAGACTGTAGTTTCCTTTTTCGACCACCATGATATAGGGTTTTGACCCAGATATATATAGTTGCCACTTTTTGATCTTCTGTCATCGGGATCAGTTCCCCAGTCAACATTTGCGAAGCCTGATAAATTAATATTACTGCATGATTTTAAAATTCAGCCATGACTTATAATTCCAGTTAAATATCTCAAAATCCTTTTTACAGTCCTCCATTGCTGATATGGAGGATTTTTGCATAATCTAGCTCACTCTATTCACACTCTATGTGATTTATGGCCATATAATTGTAGCATATTGAAGCGCACCAACTACACCTCTGTGATGTGTCACATTTTGGATTGGTTCTCCTTGAAATTTTGATAGATGTAAATTGGCAGTCATAAGTGTGGGTAAATAATTGGCTTGATCCATTTTTGTTTTTAGCAGATTTCAGTTTTATACTTTTTCTGACTTAATTTGATTGCTGATTCTAGAATTCTGTTGACGTCAATACCCAGGAAATAGTGTAACTCCTCCAAGTCTTTGATAGAAAATTCTCTATTTAGTTCACCAATGACTGCGTTCACTTCATTATTATTGTTGCCAGTAATAATTAAATCATTTAGATAAACCAGTATATATATGGTTGAGCCCTTTTTAAATCTTGTAAATAGGGAATTAGCAGACTTTGTTGTGTTGAAGTTTAACTTGGCCAGGGTTGTCTTTAGCTTTTCAAACCAAACCCTTGGTGCTTGTTTTAATCCGCATAGAGCCTTGTTTAGCTTGCAAATAAGTTCAGGGTTATTCTAATCTTTATACCCTGGTGGTTATTCCATGAATACTTCCACCTAAATTTCTCCATTTAGGAAGGCATTTTTGACATCCAATTGTCTTATACACCACCTTTTGTGAAGTGTTATGGCTAGAATACGTAACACCCCGTAATTTTAAAGGACACTATAATGATAAACTAAAGAATACTTAATTAAATATTGGGAATTAAGCAAAATTGACTGCTCCATTGCGTTCATCTCAGATTCTGCTTAAGATAGACTTCGAGTTTGCGTAAAACGGACATCGTATGAAGAAGATATAAAGGTTTGAAGTTTATACACATATAAAAAAATAAAAAAATATATACATGTATACAAACTAATTCCAGGAAATCAAAAACCGAAGAACAGGAAAGGTGTAACAACCCAAATTTTAACAACATGTTAAAATCATAAATCAAGGCAGAATTAAATTTTAAAATCAGAAACAAGGGAAATGGGTTAAGCCATTGCGTTCGTCTCGAAATTATGCTTGGAAACGAGTCCGAGTTTGCCAGAATCGGAGTCCGTATGAGGGAGATATGACCCTCCGAAGTTTCAGAAATTTTCAGAGTTCAAAATAGTTCGAATTCGAGTTCAAAATTCGAATTTCAAAACCCAGACAGACTGGGCGGGAAATTTCCCGCCCAGCACCCAGGTCGACTGGGGAGTCGACTGGGCAGTCGACACCCCCATGACCAGGTCGACTGCGCAGTCGACTTAGGTGTCGACCTGGTCCCCGAATCTGCTTTTGGGCCTGGGTGCATTCTGATGTACCTGGTCTCGTTTTCTGCCTAGGTTCGTCCGCCTAATCCTATATAAACAGCCTCTCGCCTCATTCTGTCTACACCATTCCATTCTGTCCTTATGCTGCCTCTGAGAAAATAAATAAAATAATACATAAGTCTGAGACGAGGATATGCTATTCAAGTCTTTCAAGAGGAGATTCAAATCTAGTTAGGATTCAAGTAAAGATTCAACGGCTTCAAGCAACGACGCCTAGACCATATTGAATCAAATCAGAAGATTAATCAAGTTAGACGTTTCAATGCGACAACGAATCGATTTGTCCTCTCTTAGCCAATCAATGTAAGTTCTAGTTATTTTCCGATTTAAATATTTGATTATAATATGGCATTGAATTAAAGTGAAATTGGATCTAAGTATGTTTATCAATCCAGATCTATTTCTGTTGTTTCTTGAATCTTGAGTTTTTGACTTGTCTATCTTTATTCTCATGACAAGTTCATAATCTATTCAGCCTGTTGTAAATTAGTTTTCTCGATTCATGTTAATATTATTATCAAATTGTAATCTTCATGCCTGTGATGATGTTTTCCCCTCTGATCTTGCTTTTACTACGAATTCTACCTTTCCCCTATTTATTTTCTTTTGATGAACCTTGGTCAATTTCGGACCTTGGCCTAAAATCGCGATTTGCGTACGAGATGTATACGGGGGAATTATGGGATTATTGCCTATATGAATATGTTGGAATTATTGGCAACATGAAATTGGAAATTATCACTGTATCTGCAAGTTTGGGGCTTGACCTGTAAATTTTGGTATAATCTTGTTATGGGGAAATTTGCATAAATAATATATACATGGAATTTGGCATTAATAGGATCTATGTAAAAAGGCATGAAACTTGGAATATATCTAAATTGGCTAGGATTGGACACATATAAATTGATATATGTAATTTTGATGTGGATCGTGACATATGTAAAAAGCTAGAACTTGTTATAGGTAAATTGGTGTAAACATGGAATACATGTAGTTTGATGTAGAACTTGAATATATGTAAATTGGCTAGAATTGGGCATATGTATATCGACATGAAAAGTTAGAACTTGGCCATATACATATATTAATATGCAAATTTGGGTTTTGGGTAGTTGGCTTGTATTGTAAATAAAAAGGCTATAACTTGGCATAACTTTATAGAAAATTTTAGTAATACTTTGGGAACACGTTTTGGGGCAAAAACGTGAGTTATGAACTTGATAATAGGCATAAGTTGAAAACTAGAAACTTAACATGAAACTTGCTTAGAAATTTGAACATTGTTATAACTTGAACATGGACATGACACTTAGATAACTTGAAAGTGGCCAACTCGAGGTTGGGTTGAGTTTGCAGTATAAACCTGCCCGGAACCGCCCGGCGAATCCAGTGACTGCAAACAATAGGATCCAATGTGGTTAGTTGGTCATATCGCACTTAAGACCCGAGGTTAGACTAGGCTGTGATGTAAATCTGCCCGGAACCGCCCGGCGAATCTAGTGACCATAACAACTAGTCTAATGTGAGAGGTTGGGGTGCATTAATGAATTAATGCCACTTGATAGGGTTAAGTCATGAACCGCTTGAATATACTTAACCAATTTGACACGATGACATGATAAGGCTAAGTAATATGATTAGACTAATAACACTTAACCGATATGACATGAATGGGTGGGTTAAGTAATATGACTGGACTAGTAACACTTAACCATTTTAATATGACTAGTGGATGAGGTTAAGTTAATATGCACTTAACTAATCTAACGTGATGCGGGGTAAGGTTAAGTAACAACAGAGGATAACACTTAACCGACACAACATGATAAGTAGGTGGGTTAAGTCACGAACTTGAAAGACCATACTTAACCAAACTTGACATGCTAGACTGACAGGGTTAAGTCATGAATCTGAAAGAATATACTTAACCAATTTGACATGATGGTTTGGTAGGGTTAAGTCACGAACCGCTTGAACATACTTAACCAACTTGACACATGATTCGTAGGGCTAAGTCATGAACTTGAATGACAAAACTTAGCCAATTTGACATGACACGTAGACGGGTTAAGTCACGAACCTGAATGACCACACTTAACCAACTTGACATGCTAGACTGATGGGGTTAAGTCTCGAATTTAAATGACAACACTTAACCTGCTGGACGGAAACCCTAGTTACGCGGTCCTTTTCAGCAGTAACCCATTAGATGTATCATGGTACCTTGGAACTAGGCAGGGTGGGGCACGATTACTGGGCTGATTGTAAGCGACCAGAATGACAGCTGAGTTGGTGCGCCATTGTAGGTTCAGGCGGACTATGGTCGTGCACGTAGTCCGGAGTTGAAAAAGCAGGCATTGGGCACCAGTAGGTTTACACTGTGCGTGCTTGATTCGTGTCGGTGGTTGGCACCCTAGGGCTTGATACACCCTATGGTGGACCTAGCATAGGTGACTACATTCGTGATAGGGCCGTATGACACAGACACAGGAACGAGATAGGACTTGTAGGGAGCCGATCGATTAATAGATCGTTTCGTGAGACCAAGTAATGGGTCATTTCATGACATTGGGCAAGGGACCATTTTATAGTCAACACATGACACGGGTTGGGATACTAGTACGGATGGTGTAGAGCAAATAGATATCATAGAAATACTTTAATGGTGAAGCAGAGAAATCTTGCGATGCTTGATAGAAATCTTGCGAATTTATACTTAGTTTATCTTGAATGGGAACCTTGCGATGTTATACTTGACAAAAATCATATGAGGTTATTCTTAGTTATCTTTCCTATAGCTTGTCTTGTCATCATGCTTATGTTTACTTTCAGTTTGTTCATGCCATGTTATCTTTACTTGTTTCTATGCTGAAGGTCACTAGGACTTACTCAGTCTTTATGACTGACCCGTTTTGTTTCGCCTCTTTTTCTTCCGTTTCCCCCCCCCCCCCCAAGTTCGCAAGGTGGGAATACAGCTTAGTTCGGATCTTACCAAGCTCTAAGGCTCTTTCTTGTACGGCTTGGATTTCTCTTGGCTATGGCTTGCTTTACTACTTTACTTGGGGAATAATTTATGACTATGGTTTTATGCTTCTTTACTATTGCAAGACAGATTCCGATGTAATGGATTTAATGACATTTTGATGTAAAAGGCTTTAGACCTTACTAGATTTTAAAGAAATGAAATTTCGTTTTTCTTCCGCTGTTTTATATGTTCTGTCTTTGTAATATTTCTGTGCATGTTTACCTAGATAATGCTCCACTAAAGCTAGTGCATTCCCTTTGTGAGTGACCCTAGCGGAGGTGGGGTATTACATTTGGTATCAGAGCAGAAGGTTACCAGACTGGGCAAAAGTTTTCAAAAACCTTCTGAACTAGTTTACAAAACATTTACAAATAAGCAAATTTTCAAGAAAATTTTGTTTTGATTAAAAGGCATATTCCCCAAAGCCATAAGCACTATTTTTGATTCTCTCTTGAAATCTCTTCTCTCTCTCTTTTCACCATAGTTTCGTAGGTATCAACATATGTCGGAGGGCAAAGAAGTTCCCAACCTCCATCTGTAGCCGCAGTAGTTCCATCTGCGTCTAATCTTATTTCAAGCTTTGTAGGGTTGCCGTGCGATGGAGGTAGCTTTCAAGAAACTTGTCAACAAGCTATACAAGGATAGTAAGAACGAGGATAAAGAACACAAGCCTAAGGATGAGAAACTTGTTGATAAAGCGTAATCCACGAAGGAGGAAAAGGTGAAAGGGAAGAGGTCAAGTAAAAGAATAATAAAACCCATGACAAGAAAGAACATCGTTGGTATGGAATAAAAGGGACATGTAGTTAAGTATCATAGGACAAGGACAAGGGCAAAGAACAAGATCGTTGAGAGGGCAATTGTATGCTCTCACTACTAGCATACCTAAGAGAGGTGGTAACATTTCTGTTAAAAGTTTAGTTTTTCTTTTCTATCATCCCATTAGAACTTTGTTACTGTACATCGCATCCCTTTTACTCTGCTTCGATAGTTGAGTCTCTGCACCTTAGTACTAGCGTAGTATAGGATCCCATTTTTTTGTGTCTCAAATCCTGTTGGGAAATCGGCTCACTTATTCATGACTTGTTTGGATTTGAGAATGTCTATGCTAAGTGTTGAGTTTAGAAGTAATGCTTATGTTTATGTTTTGGGCTATGGGTTGATTCTAGGGATGCAGTGGTTACCCAGTAAGGGTTCCATTCTCGGTTTTGAAAGGAGGGTAGTTAGACTTTTGACTTGCCTCGGTAATACCCTCGAAGTCGCGTGTAACCTTTAGGATTCTATCAGGATTTGTTACCTAGAATCTCTTGACACATTTACTGGTAATTTATTGATCCGCTCGAGTAGTGTTCGCCACTAAGGCGGATGGTTCATTTCGCTTATGCATGAGTTATAGAAAATCGCCTTAGTAAGTACCTTTGGCAACATGGTTGATATTTGTTATTTTCAAGAGATAGTTCTTCTGCGTGGAATACCTCCTAGTAAGTGAACGAGATCCAAGATTCTTTAGTGAATTTTGGGGAGCTTGCATGAAACCATGAGTACGCAGTTATGTTTAAGCCGAGTATACTAGAAGAAGAATAAGTAAAAGTGGCAACAGTGAGTTCTAACTCATATTTTGGAAACAAGAATTAAGAAGCTACGAAATTGTGAAGTTAAAAGACGGTGAAAGCACAATGAAGTTAAGATCAAGGAAATGCGACTCAGAAGATTGAAGACTAGATACGCGTATCATACCTCTTTTTAAGAGTATTTCCTTGATCCCTCTTTTCCTGTAGAGCTTATTTGCATGCTATCTTTCAAGTATATCCTCTCGGTCCTATTCTCAATCCCATTTCTGTTAGAAACCCAATAGGGAGCATGACTCATCTGTTAGTAATACATTTTGGGCCTTGAGGGTGTCCGTTGGATTGACTAAACTCTTTGGGTTTTATAGGATACGGGTTGGTTTTAGGAAGGGATTCCCTTGTGACCTAAAAGGAGTCCATCATGCTTAGTTTCCTCGAAACGTATATTGGTTTGATTGAGTAATTCTATGGGTGTCAGCCTGATGTTGATTTCGGTCTCCGGGGCTGGTGCTTAGGGATTTCTTCTCCTAATCAGTATATATGTGACGTAGATTTCCAGTTTTGACATTGCCTAATGGGCACAAAGTTTTTACTTGCTTCTATCTTTCGATCCTATCTTGAGAACCTTAGGTAGAACCCTATGGATGTAAACATGTGTTTGAGACATGTTATGATTGATGGTTGCAAGTGGTTGCAAGTGGCTGCTAGTGGTTGCTCGTGATTGCATAACACACATTAGGCACTAGATCGGCTCAAACACATTTCCATATTGCATATGCATGAGTGTTTATACTTGTTTATGGATGAAATTGGATGTGTTATCATATGGATGATGCATATGGATGGATGTTTGTGCAGACATATAGTGTTTATGTGACTAGGACTATTTGCATACATGTTGGACTCATTACACTAAACATATTTTGCATTAGGAAGATCAATCAGGCCTGATCATTTGCATTAGACAAGGAACATATACACACACTTTCTGCATATGTTCATACAGCATTATAAATCTATTAAGGACGATGGATGCCTGTGATTGATGATTGAGTAGATGGATGATTGGATGGTAGGACACATTCTCCTTAACTTGAAGATTTCGGGGACGAAATCCTTTAAGGAGGGGAGAATGTAACAACCCGAATTTTAACAACATGTTAAAATCATAAATCAAGGCAGAATTAAATTTTAAAATCAGAAACAAGGGAAACGGGTTGCGCCATTGCGTTCGTCTCGAAATTCTGCTTGGAATAGAGTCCGAGTTTGCCAGAATCGGAGTCCGTATGAGGGAGATATGATCCTCCGAAGATTCAGAAATTTTCAGAGTTCAAAACAGTTCGAATTCGAGTTCAAAATTCGAATTTCAAAACCCAGACAGACTGGGCGGGAAATTTCCCGCCCAGCACCCAGGTCGACTGGGGAGTCGACTGGGCAGTCGACACCCCCATGACCAGGTCGACTGCGCAGTCGACTTGGGTGTCGACCTGGTCCCCGAATATGCTTTTGGGCCTGGGTGCATTCTGATGTACCTGGTCTCGTTTTCTGCCTAGGTTCGTCCGCTTAATCCTATATAAACAGCCTCTCGCCTCACTCTGTCTACACCATTCAGTCCTTATGCTGTCTCTGAGAAAATAAATAAAATAATACATAAGTCTGAGACGAGGATATGCTGTTCAAGTCTTTCAAGAGGAGAATCAAATCTAGTTAGGATTCAAGTAAAGATTCAACGGCTTCAAGCAACGACGCCTAGACCATATTGAATCAAATCAGAAGATTAATCAAGTTAGACGTTTCAACGCAACAACGAATCGATTTGTCCTCTCTTAGCCAATCAATGTAAGTTCTAGTTATTTTCCGATTTAAATATTTGATTATAATATGGCATTGAATTAAAGTGAAATTGGATCTAAGTATGTTTATCGATCCAGATTTATTTCTATTGTTTCTTGAATCTTGAGTTTTTGACTTGTCTATCTTTATTCTCATGACAAGTTCATAATCTATTCAGCCTGTTGTAAATTAGTTTTCTCGATTCATGTTAATATTATTATCAAATTGTAATCTTCATGCCTGTGATGATGTTTTTCCCTCTGATCTTGCTTTTACTACGAATTCTACCTTTCCCTTATTTATTTTCTTTTGATGAACCTTGGTCAATTTCGGACCTTGGCCTAAAATCGCGATTTGTGTACGAGATGTATACGGGGGAATTATGGGATTATTGCCTATATGAATATGTTGGAATTATTGGCAACATGAAATTGGAAATTATCACTGTATCTGCAAGTTTGGGGCTTGACCTGTAAATTTTGGTATAATCTTGTTATGGGGAAATTTGCATAAATAATATATACATGGAATTTGGCATTAATAGGATCTATGTAAAAAGGCATGAAACTTGGTATATATCTAAATTGGCTAGGATTGGACACATATAAATTGATATATGTAATTTTGACGTGGATCGTGACATATGTAAAAAGCTAGAACTTGTTATAGGTAAATTGGTGTAAACATGGAATACATGTAGTTTGATGTAGAACTTGAATATATGTAAATTGGCTTGAATTGGGCATATGTATATCGACATGAAAAGTTAGAACTTGGGCATATATATATATATTAATATGCAAAGTTGGGTTTTGGGTAGTTGGCTTGTATTGTAAATAAAAAGGATATAACTTGGCATAACTTTATAGCAAATTTTAGTAATACTTTGGGAACACGTTTTGGGGCAAAAACGTGAGTTATGAACTTGATAATAGGCATAAGTTGAAAACTTGAAACTTGAAATGAAACTTGCTTAGAAATTTGAACATTGTTATAACTTGAACATGGACATGACACTTAGATAACTTGAAAGTGGCCAACTCGAGGTTGGGTTGAGTTTGCAGTATAAAACTGCCCGGAACCGCCCGGCGAATCCAGTGACTGCAAACAATAGGATCCAATGTGGGTAGTTGGTCATATCGCACTTAAGACCCGAGGTTAGACTAGGTTGTGGTGTAAATCTGCCCGGAACCGCCCGACGAATCCAGTGACCACAACAACTAGTCTAATGTGAAAGGTCGGGGTGCATTAATGAATTAATGCCACTTGATAGGGTTAAGTCATGAACCGCTTGAATATACTTAACCAATTTGACACGATGACATGATAAGGTTAAGTAATATGATTAGACTAATAACACTTAACCGATATGACATGAATGGGTGGGTTAAGTAATATGACTGGACTAGTAACACTAAACCATTTTAATATGACTAGTGGATGGGGATAAGTTAATATGCACTTAACTAATCTAACGTGATGCGGGGTAAGGTTAAGTAACAACAGAGGATAACACTTAACCGACACAACATGATAAGTAGGTGGGTTAAGTCACGAACTTGAACGACCATACTTAACCAAACTTGACATGCTAGACTGACAGGGTTAAGTCATGAATCTGAAAGAATATACTTAACCAATTTGACACGATGGTTTGGTAGGGTTAAGTCACGAACCGCTTGAACATACTTAACCAACTTGACACATGATTCGTAGGGCTAAGTCATGAACTTGAACGACAACACTTAGCCAATTTGACATGACACGTAGACGGGTTAAGTCACGAACCTGAATGACCACACTTAACCAACTTGACATGCTAGACTGATGGGGTTAAGTCTCGAATTTAAATGACAACACTTAACCTGCTGGACGGAAACCCTAGTTACGCGGTCCTTTTCAGCAGTAACCCACTAGATGTATCATGGTACCCTGGAACTAGGCAGGGCGGGGCGCGATTACTGGGCTGATTGTAAGCGATCAGAACGACGGCTGAGTTGGTGCGCCATTATAGGTTCCGGCGGACTATGGTCGTGCACGTAGTCCGGAGTTTAAAAAGCAAGCATTGGGCACCAGTAGGTTTACACTGTGTGTGCTTGATTCGTGTCGGTGGTTGGCACTCTAGGGCTTGATACACCCTATGGTGGACCTAGCACAGGTGACTACATTCATGATAGGGTCGTATGACACAGACACAGGAATGAGATAGGACTTGTAGGGAGCCGATCGATTAATAGATCGTTTCGTGATACCAAGTAATGGGTCATTTCATGACATTGGGTGTAAAGACCCGCAAATTCCCACCCTTTGAATCGACTATAAACCACACAGGTCTGACCCAAAAAGTGAAAATCTACGAATACTTTAACTTTGGGCATACAACATATTAAAACAACAACAGAAGACTTTTATAACATATCATCATATAATGTTACATCAGAGTACAGAATATACATATCAGAGTACATTGGAATATAATTACAGCGGAAGATAAATACAAAAAAAGTAATATACTGCAACGGAAGAACACAGCGGAAGACTCTCTATCTCTGGACACAGCTTTAAGCTTCAACCCAGAATCCTGTTAAATATATCTGCAAAAATAGCTACTCGACTGCCCGTGTGGAAAATATGGGCACCCGAGTTTGCCAGTGGACAAAACTACAGGTCAGTCATGGGACTGGTGTGAGAATTCTACTTAACCTATATAATATAATAAGGCTAATCACAGGACCACGCCACTTTCGCGGAACGGGTTTTCTCCTATGGATTGCCAGTGCATGACTAAAGTAAATCGTCAAAATAGCGCAATGCTTTTTAGAAAAATGAAACCATTATAAGACCCAAGTCCCATCACACAATGCAACGCAAACCGGAGGATAGGGTTTTACCTTATAATGATCAAAA
The DNA here is from genome assembly GCA_030737875.1 of Allium sativum. Classification (NCBI taxonomy): domain Eukaryota; kingdom Viridiplantae; phylum Streptophyta; class Magnoliopsida; order Asparagales; family Amaryllidaceae; genus Allium; species Allium sativum. The sequence continues at coordinate 746,542,586 of CM060920.1, read as the reverse complement.
AATGCTTGATACGATAAACACGGTATTATATAATAATAGTGTGCAACCAATTTGAAATACATCAAAGTAAATGTATTAATCCTAGACGGCATGAGTGCCCCATCCCACTATGTCGCCATATATAGGTATACAATCAAAACCGCGTGATGTCGTATTGGAAATTTGGGCTTCCATCTGAGTCAAGGCTAGGGAGGAGATCCTTACCGATTCGAGACACTCTAGCAATGCCCCAGGATTGGTACTCTGTCCAACCCTTGGATCCTGCAGGGCCGGTCCACACTTGCTTTTGTGGATTGGTAATTCCTGAACACACGCTTTCCGGTCCTTTTGGACCTATACTACGGCCAGTAGCGACCGCATAAACTGAGGCCTCGAACAATCCAACAACCACAATGAATAAATGCCAGCGCTGGTAGGTCCCTGGCACCACTCTAGCTAGAAAGAAACGTGCGCACTCCCTGCGTTCCCTTCTCCCGTTTTAGACTCTACCGGGCTGTGAGGATCGTGAGGTCACGTAACACAAAGCTATGCCTAAATAGACTATGCTTTGATCATCCCACAAGGCTCTGCTTTGCAACAATAAGCCTTGATCAAGTGCAACTTGGCATACCACATCAACAACTCATATCATGCGATCGGTAAATATTTAACATACAAAAGGGTGTTAAGCAAGAGAATAAATCCTCCGCCACCATGCATTTATATTAAATAAAAACCAATTTAATTACATGAAATAAATTTCAATGTCAGGCATGCTATCCATTTACAAGTCCGTTCTGGGTCTGAACGAAACAACGTATCCGTCGATCTCCAGTACGTCTGGAAGATCATCACTTTTACCTTGCCTTGGGGGATCAGTCCCAATTCAAGATATTAGTCACCATCAACCAAACGATGTGAAGCTCTCCGGTCTTCAGTCACCGTCTTCATCTTCGACTCTTGATCGTCGTGATGATTATTCAGAATGGGTTAGACCCGGTCATTCTGAATAACTCGCGTATCCTTAATTAAAATCAACCATACGCCACATTCCAACTTTGAATATCCTTTTAAATAAAAATTATTATTTATGTTAAAAGGTTCTCCTTAATTTTATCAAAGATAAAATAAATTACATTTTAATCTTTCTAAAAAGATTTATTAATATTCCAATTTTGATTTAATTTATAAAATAGATTTATAAATTTCAAATAGTAATTTCAATGTAAATTGGATTAAAGGATAAATGTTATTTAAACATCACCCACTACAAATCCAATCTACATATCAATCACCAAACATAATTGTTAAGATCTAATAATCTTAAATAAAAGGTTTATCTTAAAGATATTACTTCATTACTATATAAAAAAAAACACATTTTGAAATAATCAATAAAATATTCTATATATAAAAGATTCTGAATGTAAAATATACTTTATAATACAAAATCTTTTATTTTTACAAAAATCCTTTCATTATATAAAAATTCTTTATTCAAAAAGAAATTCTGCATTGGAATGCGACTCAACCATGTACCATATAATTTGGGTCATATGGGTTTCATACATTTCATGTATAGGGTAATAACAGGAAATAATCCTCAATCCATCCATTAACAACCAGAGTGACAATGTCAACTGTGTGAGCATTAAAATAAAACAATAACGCTCATCGCAGCCTGTCGATCAATCGATAGACATATAATTAAACATTGGGATTTGTGTCAGTCAAGTATCGTCCCAATACCCGTGTGGGGTTTTCAGCCAACAAACAAATAATAAATTATTTGTGCACTTGGGCGATGTGTAAAAATAATCGTCCCAATCACATAAACAAGTCGGATGACTTGTAAATGGATGTGTAATATTCAATTTTGAATATACTAACATCACATTTAACACATCAAAATACAACAACACAGGCAAATATTTCAATACTCTTTATTATGAGCATATGACAATAAAAATCGTGACTTTTATTTATTTACCAAAAATGCATATTTTTGGTCTCATTCATTTTAATGACAAAATGAATATTTGACTTCATTCTTTTTAATGTATAAAAATATACATCCTTAATTTATTCTCTTTAATGTATGAAAACATACATTTTAAATCCATTCTTTTTCTCAACATAAACAAATATGATGATTTTGTTTCTTAACTTCTAATGCAACAAAATGAGAATTTTGTCTAATCTTTTTCAATGAATAAAGATGTCTATTTTTACTTCATTCATTTTAATGTGTCCAAAAATGTCCATTTTGTCTAATTCACTTTTAATATACAAAAAATGAGTATTTTGTTTTAATCTCTTTTCTTATGCATAAAAAAAAATGTTTATTTTTAATCTATTCTTTTTTTAATGACACCAAGTGTTCATTTCTAATTAATCCTTTTTAATGACACAAAATGTTCATGTCTAATTAATCCTTTTTAATGACACAAAATGTTCATTTCTAACTAATCCTTTTTAATGACACAAAATGTTCATTTCTAACTAATCCTTTTTAATGACACAAAATGTTCATTTTTAACTAATCCTTTTAATGACACAAAATGTTCATTTTTAACTAATCCTTTTAATGTATAGAAAGGTTCATTTTCTAATTTTGACATGTTAACTCAAAATGACAATTTAAATTCACTAATCAAGTCTTGACAAGAATGTTGTTCTTTTTCATTTACAATAAAAATAAAAATAAAAAGGATTCACGTGTCTTGTTCTTTTATTTACCATAGAAATACCAATAAAATGATCGACATATTCTGGTCTTTTCATTTACAAAGAAGTTGTAAATAAAGTGGTCCTCATATTTTTACTCTTTTCACTTACACTAGGAGTTGTAAATAAATGATTCTCATGTTCCTGTTCTTTTTATTTTCTATCGCACCAAAAATGTCGATAGAAATGAATCACTAACATTGTCTATTTTCATCGCACCCAAAATGTCGATAAAAATGAATCATTAACATTGTCTATTTTTATCGCACCAAGAATGTCGATTAAAAAAAAAACGACAACATTAACCATTCTATTTTCACCGCGTTCAAAATGACGATAAAATATTCAACATTAACAATTCTATTTTTACCGCATTCAAAATGACGATAAAATATTCAACATTAACAATTCTATTTTTCCTACTATAGAAAATGTAAATAAATATATTTCTAAATTCTATTCTTTTTATTCATATAATAAAATGTAAATAAATGTATCTCTAAATTCCATTCTTTTTATTTACAATAGGAAAGGTAAATAAATAATTCACATAATTTGTTCTTCTCATTTACAATAAAAAAAATGTAAATAAAATGATTCATATATTTTGTTCTTTTGATTTTACATTTGAGAATATAAATATAATGATTCACACATTTATCCTTTTCATTTACTATAGAAAATGAAATTAAAAATGATTCACAAATTTTGTTCTTTTTATCTTACATTAGGAAATGTAAATAAAATTATTAGCATATTTTATTCTTTTTACTTACAATAGAAAATGTAAATAAAGGATTCACATTATTTAGTTCCTTTTTCATTTACAAAAAAAAAAAAAAATGTAAATAAAAGGATTCTCATTATTTCATTTTTCTTATTTACATAACTGGTTAACATGTTTTACTCTTTTTCCTTTTCAATGAAAATGTAAACAAAGTGATTAACATGTTTTACTCTTTTTCTTTTACAAAGAAAATATAAACAAAATGATTAACATGTTTTACTCTTTTACTTTTACAAAGAAAATGTAAACAAATTGATTACCATGTTTTACTCTTTCTCTTTTACAATGAAAATGTAAACAAAGTGATTAACATGTTTTACTCTTTCTCTTTTACAATGAAAATGTAAAAAAAGTGATTAACATGTTTTACTCTTTCTCTTTTACAATGAAAATGTAAAAAAAGTGATTAACATGTTTTACTCTTTCTCTTTTACAATGAAAATGTAAACAAAAACCGTTCACACATTATGTTCTCCTTTGGTTTCCATATAAAATGTAAACAATATGATTTACCCATTATGTTCTCTTTTGTTTTACATATAAATGTAAATAAAAACAATTCACAAATTATGTTCTCTTTTGGTTTACATAGAAAAATGATTTTTCTTTATATTTCTGTTCATTTATTTACAAAAGCAATGTAAACAAAATGACTAACAAAACTTTATTTCTTTTCTTTCACCATATAAACATCAATAATGTGAATAACATATTTTTGGTCCTATCATTTACAAAGGAAGGTGTAAAAAAAAGGATTAACCTATTTTGTAATGTAAAAATATGACCTTTTCTATTTTACAATGTAAAAATGATAACTCCTCTATTTTTAATATAAAAAGATCATCTTCTTATTTTCATCGTCAAAATTACATCTTTTGTTTTCAACATAAAAAGATTGTCCTTTTTATTTTAAACATAAAAATATTGTCTCCTTATTTTCAACATAAAAAGATTTAGCTTTTTTTTATTATTATAAAAAAAAACAAAGTTGTAATTTTTGTAACAAAAATCGAAGTTGTAATCTTTGCAAACAAAATCAAAGTTGTAATCTTTGTTAACAAAATCAAAGTTGTAATCTTTGTTAACAAAATCAAAGTTTAAATTTTTATAAAGTTTTAATCTTTATAAATAAAAATAAAAGATTTCATGTTTTATAAATAGAACAAAGATTCATTTTATACAAACAAAAACAAAGATTCATTTTAAAGATCGAATCTTTATTAATGTTATTCATTTCAGAATAAAAATCAAAACTTTGATCTGTAAATCATGATAAAAGATTAAATTTTTTATCTATAAATCAAAACAAAAGATTAAAATTTTTATTATGATCTTTCTACTAGACAACGAATAACAATTCCCACAATCAATTCCAACACCAATCATATAATACGTCAAAAACAATACAGGCCACAAACATCAATTTCCACCATACAACCATTCAATCCATACAACATTCATTTTGTATAATGATAATATAATTAAATTAAATTAATTATATATATAAATAAAATAAAATATAGAATCTCACATTGAATTTTTGGCCAAAATTTTACTGTCTCCTTTTCAGCTGCGGTCTGCGCCATCGCGAAGCTCTTAATTTTGTGATTCCAACGCAATTTACGGTTCGTCAAACGGACCTCGTATGAAAGAGTTATGAATTTTTAAAGATCGGGTAATTAAATAATTAATTAATAAAATAATATTAAAAAAAAGCGGAACGCAACCTTCTTCCTCACGTTCAAGAACTTCGGCCGAACCCATCTAGCTCTCTCCAATTTCTGGCCGCACCCCTCTAGAAGCCACCATCGTCCGATCCGAGACCACCACCCGAACCACCTACCTCGACTCCATCTTCGCCCATACCCACGGCCATCTCGGTGGGACCCATGCTCCAGAAATCGAGCCCGAACGCAGCTGCTTTGGCCTCGAAATTCGTGAAATCCGTGAACCTAATGATGATCATAGCCGTATAGATCTAAAGCTCTCGAAATTCTCTTCGATTTGGTACCAAGTTTGCCAATTTTCGTTGAGCGGATCAAAAGATATTAGCATTTGAAGTTCGGTGTTTTCTGGCCTTCGAAATTAAGGGTGGCGGCTGCCATGAATAGGATTAGGGTTTCGGCCAGAAATTTTAATAATATTTTAATAATATAAATTTCGAAATTCGTGAAATAAAGTGGATTTTCGGACTTTCTCGGATTTGGGCCTGCTTACTGTCGATCTTAACGTTTTGAGGCCTTCTGAACGCGATGGGCTATGTCCCAAGGTCCAATTCTGATGTCTACACGTTTTTTTTTCGGTTTTAATTTAAAAATGCAATATTAAATTAGTTATTTAATTTCTACCGTACATTTAAATATGCCGGGGCCACATAAGACCTCTAAAAATTCTAAAAAAAATATTTTTAGCTTTCTTATGACGATACGGTTCTAACAAAATTTATTTCGTCGAATTCTGAGACTTTTTGAAAAATGGCCTTTTTCAAGTCGTTTAAAATTTACCGTAAATTGACAAAACAGAAATCTTTTTGCCACGGCCACAAATTAATTCTAAAAATTATGAAAAATTAAACTTAACAATATTTTAACATTCCGGATCCAACAAAAGTGATTTCGTCGAAAACAGAGGTCGTTTGAAAAATGACTATTTTTAAGGCCAATATATTTAATATTAAAAATACATTTTTAAACAAATAAATCCCGAAACTCAAAATATATAAGTGTTTACTGTTTTTCAATGTAGAAACATCATTCTGAACTCAATGGAAGTGGTTTCGAGTTCAAATTCCTTTATATGCAAAAAGTAGCATTTCGGCCCTTATAAATTTCATAGCGACCTTTCTAAATATTGAATTGGCCATAACTTTTGATTTCCGTTATGAAATTTCGATTTTTCGGATTCGTTGGAAAGATATTTTTAAATAGATTCTAATATTTTTGGTTTCACTAAAATCCGTTAAATTTTGCATCCTGTACGGTCAGTCAAAGTTCAAGTTTGACTTTTCAAACTACGCGCTATTTCTAACTCTTTTTATAATAAAAATTAAATCATTCATTCTAACTTCGATTTAAATCAAATTTGTGATCATTATTATTTAAATAAATTATTTTATATTGTCAAAATTCATTAAAATTTTCTAAAATAAAATTTTAAATTGGTTCTGATTTTGCGGGTTGTTACAATCGCCCCCACTTAAAAACTTTTCGTCCTCGAAAAGGAACGTAGCTAAAAATTGTAAAATTTACTATCTTAATTTTAAATTTTAATGGTTGATTATCTTTTCAAAATATATACAACTTTATATATATATAAATCATATTTCAAAGAATAGATTATAAATATCAAAAATACGTTAATTATAAATTCGTAACTCTGAACTCGTTCTAGGGCATTACTAACCCCATCTCTAACGAGTTTACTCATTCTAGGATACTGCTGATCCTATCTCTAATGAGTATTCTTATTGGACATTACTAATCCAATCTCTGATGAGTCTTTTGTTCAGTTCTAACAAGTTGTACCCCAAAGATTTGAGCTAACCTGGCTCTGATACCAACTGTAAAGACCCGCAAATTCCCACCCTTTGAATCGACTATAAACCACACAGGTCTGACCCAAAAAGTGAAAATCTACGAATACTTTAACTTTGGGCATACAACATATTAAAACAACAACAGAAGACTTTTATAACATATCATCATATAATGTTACATGAGAGTACAGAATATACATATCAGAGTACATTGGAATATAATTACAGCGGAAGATAAATACAAAAAAAGTAATATACTGCAACGGAAGAACACAGCGGAAGACTCTCTATCTCTGGACACAGCTTTAAGCTTCAACCCAGAATCCTGTTAAATATATCTGCAAAAATAGCTACTCGACTGCCCGTGTGGAAAATATGGGCACCCGAGTTTGCCAGTGGACAAAACTACAGGTCAGTCATGGGACTGGTGTGAGAATTCTACTTAACCTATATAATATAATAAGGCTAATCACAGGACCACGCCACTTTCGCGGAACGGGTTTTCTCCTATGGATTGCCAGTGCATGACTAAAGTAAATCGTCAAAATAGCGCAATGCTTTTTAGAAAAATGAAACCATTATAAGACCCAAGTCCCATCACACAATGCAACGCAAACCGGAGGATAGGGTTTTACCTTATAATGATCAAAAAATGCTTGATACGATAAACACGGTATTATATAATAATAGTGTGCAACCAATTTGAAATACATCAAAGTAAATGTATTAATCCTAGACGGCATGAGTGCCCCATCCCACTATGTCGCCATATATAGGTATACAATCAAAACCGCGTGATGTCGTATTGGAAATTTGGGCTTCCATCTGAGTCAAGGCTAGGGAGGAGATCCTTACCGATTCGAGACACTCTAGCAATGCCCCAGGATTGGTACTCTGTCCAACCCTTGGATCCTGCAGGGCCGGTCCACACTTGCTTTTGTGGATTGGTAATTCCTGAACACACGCTTCCCGGTCCTTTTGGACCTATACTACGGCCAGTAGCGACCGCATAAACTGAGGCCTCGAACAATCCAACAACCACAATGAATAAATGCCAGCGCTGGTAGGTCCCTGGCACCACTCTAGCTAGAAAGAAACGTGCGCACTCCCTGCGTTCCCTTCTCCCGTTTTAGACTCTACCGGGCTGTGAGGCTCGTGAGGTCACGTAACACAAAGCTATGCCTAAATAGACTATGCTTTGATCATCCCACAAGGCTCTGCTTTGCAACAATAAGCCTTGATCAAGTGCAACTTGGCATACCACATCAACAACTCATATCATGCGATCGGTAAATATTTAACATACAAAAGGGTGTTAAGCAAGAGAATAAATCCTCCGCCACCATGCATTTATATATTAAATAAAAACCAATTTAATTACATGAAATAAATTTCAATGTCAGGCATGCTATCCATTTACAAGTCCGTTCTGGGTCTGAACGAAACAACGTATCCGTCGATCTCCAGTACGTCTGGAAGATCATCACTTTTACCTTGCCTTGGGGGATCAGTCCCAATTCAAGATATTAGTCACCATCAACCAAACGATGTGAAGCTCTCCGGTCTTCAGTCACCGTCTTCATCTTCGACTCTTGATCGTCGTGATGATTATTCAGAATGGGTTAGACCTGGTCATTCTGAATAACTCGCGTATCCTTAATTAAAATCAACCATACGCCACATTCCAACTTTGAATATCCTTTTAAATAAAAATTATTATTTATGTTAAAAGGTTCTCCTTAATTTTATCAAAGATAAAATAAATTACATTTTAATCTTTCTAAAAAGATTTATTAATATTCCAATTTTGATTTAATTTATAAAATAGATTTATAAATTTCAAATAGTAATTTCAATGTAAATTGGATTAAAGGATAAATGTTATTTAAACATCACCCACTACAAATCCAATCTACATATCAATCACCAAACATAATTGTTAAGATCTAATAATCTGAAATAAAAGGTTTATCTTAAAGATATTACTTCATTACTATATAAAAAAAAACAATTTTGAAATAATCAATAAAATATTCTATATATAAAAGATTCTGAATGTAAAATATACTTTATAATACAAAATCTTTTATTTTACAAAAATCCTTTCATTATATAAAAATTCTTTATTCAAAAAGAAATTCTGCATTGGAATGCGACTCAACCATGTACCATATAATTTGGGTCATATGGGTTTCATACATTTCATGTATAGGGTAATAACAGGAAATAATCCTCAATCCATCCATTAACAACCAGAGTGACAATGTCAACTGTGTGAGCATTAAAATAAAACAATAACGCTCATCGCAGCCCGTCGATCAATCGATAGACATATAATTAAACATTGGGATTTGTGTCAGTCAAGTATCGTCCCAATACCCGTGTGGGGTTTTCAGCCAACAAACAAATAATAAATTATTTGTGCACTTGGGCGATGTGTAAAAATAATCGTCCCAATCACATAAACAAGTCGGATGACTTGTAAATGGAAGTGTAATATTCAATTTTGAATATACTAACATCACATTTAACACATCAAAATACAACAACACAGGCAAATATTTCAATACTCTTTATTATGAGCATATGACAATAAAAATCGTGACTTTTATTTATTTACCAAAAATGCATATTTTTGGTCTCATTCATTTTAATGACAAAATGAATATTTGACTTCATTCTTTTTAATGTATAAAAATATACATCCTTAATTTATTCTCTTTAATGTATGAAAACATACATTTTAAATCCATTCTTTTTCTCAACATAAACAAATATGATGATTTTGTTTCTTAACTTCTAATGCAACAAAATGAGAATTTTGTCTAATCTTTTTCAATGAATAAAGATGTCTATTTTTACTTCATTCATTTTAATGTGTCCAAAAATATCCATTTTGTCTAATTCACTTTTAATATACAAAAAATGAGTATTTTGTTTTAATCTCTTTTCTTACGCATAAAAAAAAATGTTTATTTTTAATCTATTCTTTTTTTAATGACACCAAGTGTTCATTTCTAATTAATCCTTTTTAATGACACAAAATGTTCATGTCTAATTAATCCTTTTTAATGACACAAAATGTTCATTTCTAACTAATCCTTTTTAATGACACAAAATGTTCATTTCTAACTAATCCTTTTTAATGACACAAAATGTTCATTTTTAACTAATCCTTTTAATGACACAAAATGTTCATTTTTAACTAATCCTTTTAATGTATAGAAAGGTTCATTTTCTAATTTTGACATGTTAACTCAAAATGACAATTTAAATTCACTAATCAAGTCTTGACAAGAATGTTGTTCTTTTTCATTTACAATAAAAATAAAAATAAAAAGGATTCACGTGTCTTGTTCTTTTATTTACCATAGAAATACCAATAAAATGATCGACATATTCTGGTCTTTTCATTTACAAAGAAGTTGTAAATAAAGTGGTCCTCATATTTTTACTCTTTTCACTTACACTAGGAGTTGTAAATAAATGATTCTCATGTTCCTGTTCTTTTTATTTTCTATCGCACCAAAAATGTCGATAGAAATGAATCACTAACATTGTCTATTTTTATCGCACCCAAAATGTCGATAAAAATGAATCATTAACATTGTCTATTTTTATCGCACCAAGAATGTCGATAAAAAAAAAACGACAACATTAACCATTCTATTTTCACCGCGTTCAAAATGACGATAAAATATTCAACATTAACAATTCTATTTTTACCGCATTCAAAATGACGATAAAATATTCAACATTAACAATTCTATTTTTCCTACTATAGAAAATGTAAATAAATATATTTCTAAATTCCATTCTTTTTATTCATATAATAAAATGTAAATAAATGTATCTCTAAATTCCATTCTTTTTATTTACAATAGGAAAGGTAAATAAATAATTCACATAATTTGTTCTTCTCATTTACAATAAAAAAAATGTAAATAAAATGATTCATATATTTTGTTCTTTTGATTTTACATTTGAGAATATAAATATAACGATTCACACATTTATCCTTTTCATTTACTATAGAAAATGAAATTAAAAATGATTCACAAATTTTGTTCTTTTTATCTTACATTAGGAAATGTAAATAAAATGATTAGCATATTTTATTCTTTTTACTTACAATAGAAAATGTAAATAAAGGATTCACATTATTTAGTTCCTTTTTCATTTACAAAAAAAAAAAAATGTAAATAAAAGGATTCTCATTATTTCATTTTTCTTATTTACATAACTGGTTAACATGTTTTACTCTTTTTCCTTTTCAATGAAAATGTAAACAAAGTGATTAACATGTTTTACTCTTTTTCTTTTACAAAGAAAATATAAACAAAATGATTAACATGTTTTACTCTTTTACTTTTACAAAGAAAATGTAAACAAAGTGATTACCATGTTTTACTCTTTCTCTTTTATAATGAAAATGTAAACAAAGTGATTAACATGTTTTACTCTTTCTCTTTTACAATGAAAATGTAAAAAAAGTGATTAACATGTTTTACTCTTTCTCTTTTACAATGAAAATGTAAAAAAAGTGATTAACATGTTTTACTCTTTCTCTTTTACAATGAAAATGTAAACAAAAACCGTTCACACATTATGTTCTCCTTTGGTTTCCATATAAAATGTAAACAATATGATTTACCCATTATGTTCTCTTTTGTTTTACATATAAATGTAAATAAAAACAATTCACAAATTATGTTCTCTTTTGGTTTACATAGAAAAATGATTTTTCTTTATATTTCTGTTCATTTATTTACAAAAGCAATGTAAACAAAATGACTAACAAAACTTTATTTCTTTTCTTTCACCATATAAACATCAATAATGTGAATAACATATTTTGGTCCTATCATTTACAAAGGAAGGTGTAAAAAATAGGATTAACCTATTTTGTAATGTAAAAATATGACCTTTTCTATTTTACAATGTAAAAATGATAACTCCTCTATTTTTAATATAAAAAGATCATCTTCTTATTTTCATCGTCAAAATTACATCTTTTGTTTTCAACATAAAAAGATTGTCCTTTTTATTTTAAACATAAAAATATTGTCTCCTTATTTTCAACATAAAAAGATTTAGCTTTTTTTTATTATTATAAAAAAAACAAAGTTGTAATTTTTGTAACAAAAATCGAAGCTGTAATCTTTGCAAACAAAATCAAAGTTGTAATCTTTGTTAACAAAATCAAAGTTTTAATCTTTGTTAACAAAATCAAAGTTTAAATTTTTATAAAGTTTTAATCTTTATAAATAAAAATAAAAGATTTCATGTTTTATAAATAGAACAAAGATTCATTTTATACAAACAAAAACAAAGATTCATTTTAAAGATCGAATCTTTATTAATGTTATTCATTTCAGAATAAAAATCAAAACTTTGATCTGTAAATCATGATAAAAGATTAAAATTTTTATCTATAAATCAAAACAAAAGATTAAAATTTTTATTATGATCTTTCTACTAGACAACGAATAACAATTCCCACAATCAATTCCAACACCAATCATATATTACGTCAATAACAATACAGGCCACAAACATCAATTTCCACCATACAACCATTCAATCCATACAACATTCATTTTGTATAATGATAATATAATTAAATTAAATTAATTATATATATAAATAAAATAAAATATAGAATCTCACATTGAATTTTTGGCCAAAATTTTACTGTCTCCTTTTCAGCTGCGGTCTGCGCCATCGCGAAGCTCTTAATTTTGTGATTCCAACGCAATTTACGGTTCGTCAAACGGACCTCGTATGAAAGAGTTATGAATTTTTAAAGATCGGGTAATTAAATAATTAATTAATAAAATAATATTAAAAAAAGGGGAACGCAACCTTCTTCCTCACATTCAAGAACTTCGACCGAACCCATCTAGCTCTCTCCAATTTCTGGCCGCACCCCTCTAGAAGCCACCATCGTCCGATCCGAGACCACCACCCGAACCACCTACCTCGACTCCATCTTCGCCCATACCCACGGCCATCTCGGTGGGACCCATGCTCCAGAAATCAAGCCCGAACGCAGCGGCTTTGGCCTCGAAATTCGTGAAATCCGTGAACCTAATGATGATCATAGCCGTATAGATCTAAAGCTCTCGAAATTCTCTTCGATTTGGTACCAAGTTTGCCAATTTTCGTTGAGCGGATCAAAAGATATTAGCATTTGAAGTTCGGTGTTTTCTGGCCTTCGAAATTAAGGGTGGCGGCTGCCATGAATAGGATTAGGGTTTCGGCCAGAAATTTTAATAATATTTTAATAATATAAATTTCGAAATTCGTGAAATAAAGTGGATTTTCGGACTTTCTCGGATTTGGGCCTGCTTACTGTCGATCTTAACGTTTTGAGGCCTTCTGAACGCGATGGGCTATGTCCCAAGGTCCAATTCTGATGTCTACACGTTTTTTTTTCGGTTTTAATTTAAAAATGCAATATTAAATTAATTATTTAATTTCTACCGTACATTTAAATATGCCGGGGCCACATAAGACCTCTAAAAATTCTAAAAAAAATATTTTTAGCTTTCTTATGACGATACGGTTCTAACAAAATTTATTTCGTCGAATTCTGAGACTTTTTGAAAAATGGCCTTTTTCAAGTCGTTTAAAATTTACCGTAAATTGACAAAACAGAAATCTTTTTGCCACGGCCACAAATTAATTCTAAAAATTATGAAAAATTAAACTTAACAATATTTTAACATTCCGGATCCAACAAAAGTGATTTCGTCGAAAACAGAGGTCGTTTGAAAAATGACTATTTTTAAGGCCAATATATTTAATATTAAAAATACATTTTTAAACAAATAAATCCCGAAACTCAAAATATATAAGTGTTTACTGTTTTTCAATGTAGAAACATCATTCTGAACTCAATGGAAGTGGTTTCGAGTTCAAATTCCTTTATATGCAAAAAGTAGCATTTTGGCCCTTATAAATTTCATAGCGACCTTTCTAAATATTGAATTGGCCATAACTTTTGATTTCCGTTATGAAATTTCGATTTTTCGGATTCGTTGGAAAGATATTTTTAAATAGATTCTAATATTTTTGGTTTCACTAAAATCCGTTAAATTTTGCATCCTGTACGGTCAGTCAAAGTTCAAGTTTGACTTTTCAAACTACGCGCTATTTCTAACTCTTTTTATAATAAAAATTAAATCATTCATTCTAACTTCGATTTAAATCAAATTTGTGATCATTATTATTTAAATAAATTATTTTATATTGTCAAAATTCATTAAAATTTTCTAAAATAAAATTTTAAATTGGTTCTGATTTTGCGGGTTGTTACATTGGGCAAGGGATCATTTTATAGTCAACACATGACACGGGTTGGGATACTAGTACGGATGGTGTAGAGCAAATAGATATCATAGAAATACTTTAATGGTGAAGCAGAGAAATCTTGCGATGCTTGATAGAAATCTTGCGAATTTATACTTAGTTATCTTGAATGGGAACCTTGCGATGTTATACTTGACAAAAATCATATGAGGTTATTCTTAGTTATCTTTCCTATAGCTTGTCTTGTCATCATGCTTATGTTTACTTTCAGTTTATTCATGCCATGTTATCTTTACTTGTTTCTATGCTGAAGGTCACTAGGACTTACTCAGTCTTTATGACTGACCCGTTTTGTTTCGCCTCTTTTTCTTTCGTTTCCCCCCCAAGGTTCGCAGGGTGGGAATACAGCTTAGTTCGGATCTTACCAAGCTCTAAGGCTCTTTCTTGTACGGCTTGGATTTCTCTTGGCTATGGATTGCTTTACTGCTTTACTTGGGGAATAATTTATGACTATGGTTTTATGCTTCTTTACTATTGCAAGACAGATTCCGATGTAATGGATTTAATGACATTTTGATGTAAAAGGCTTTAGACCTTACTAGATTTTAAAGAAATGAAATTTCGTTTTTCTTCCGCTGTTTTATACGTTCTGTCTTTGTAATATTTCTGTGCATGTTTACCTAGATAATGCTCCACTAAAGCTAGTGCATTCCCTTTGTGAGTGACCCTAGCGGAGGTGGGGTATTACAAAAGGGAGGGAAATCGGCCCGTTAGGGGTCGATCCCATGCCCCATGTGTGTCGACCGATGGGTCGACCCCTACAAGGGGGTCTCGACCCTAGGGTCGATCCCACCCAGATATGGGGCAAATCCATTTCTGTGAACGTGAACTCGTTTCTTGACCAGATTCGTTGAGATTAAGCTATAAATAGGACCTCATTTCTATTGTTTTATTCATAAAAACAGTGGAGACAACGAGGCACTAGCCCAACTCAGATTGAATTAGCCTATTTTTCTGGAAAAATAACTTATACATATTCAAGAATCTCTGCTGCAACATCAACAATTATTTATGTGTTCTTTAGATCCAGTCATAGTGAGTTTATGTTGCTTTTAGATATAAACATTTAAAAAGTAACCCTGACATGTTTATAAGTTTGGATCTAAACTCGTGCCTGTTAATAACCTGAATCATAACTAAACAAATATGTCACAACTTGTACACCTAATCTATAGTTTAGTTCACATATGCCTATTTCTAATATGACTATTCTGTTTTATGTCTAATTTTTTCATCATATGCACATTCTGCTATTATGCCTATTTCTGACATCGTATGCCTGTTTTGTTATTATGCCTATTCATGTTCTCTTCTCTCCCTCAACCCCTTTTTATTTTTATAGCCAGTCTACCTTCGAGCTTAGGCCTACTACTGAAATATGCGAACGAATGAAATCGGAATTGGTTGGGAATGATATTGGGGCATAACTTGTATTGTAAAACATGACTGGATTTAGGGGCATAATCTATGTCTTGATCTAAAACTATAATTTGGGGAATAACTTGTATCGTGGACCAGACTGGGATTTGGGTATAAACTTGGGTGAACAAGAAAAATTGTTTAAGAATGAATATGCCTAAATTTATAGTAAATAGAAACTGTAACCGCACTTAGACACGAGGTTAAATTACACTTATGGTATAAGTCTGCCCGGAACCGTCCGACAAATCCAGCATCCACGAGTGGATAATATAATGTCAGGGGTCTAGTGCATAAATGTACACGTAACGGCACTAAAATACAAGGTTAAATCCAACTTGTAGTAGAAGTCTGCCCGGAACCGCCCGACATATCGAGCATCCATAAGTGGCTGACTTAATGTGATAGGTCAAGTGCATTAACAGACATGAATGGAATAATGATAACAACATGTTAACCGGTAATACTTTACCTGTTTTAATCTATGGGGATCATATGAACCTGTCAAAGTTGTGTAAGGGTTAAGTAAACTTGCTTGAATCAATGAGGGGTTAAGTAAATCTGTTAAATCTATGGGGGCGGGTAATATAAACCCGACAAACTTAACTTGTTTTATATGGTGGGGTTATGCACGCTTGTTAATCTATTAGGCATAACCTATCAAAATCCTAGTAGTGGGGATACAAGCCTAGGGGCGGCTTGTATCATTTGTTATGTAGGACCCGTATCAGTCAGCAACCTATCGTGGTATCAAAAGGGGAACACCAAACTAGGTAGGGGTCAGGGAACGCTTATTGAGTTGATTATAAGAGGTTCATTTGAGTGGGGTTGTTGACGGCGCATTCTATCAAACTCGTGTGCATGCATGAATCTAATTGAGTCGGGATAATAAGACGGTGTGACATCAGTATATGGGTGTGCCTCTCATAAATAAAGGGATTGCCACTTTAGGAGGTGATACCTCCTACTATGGGCCAAAACAGGGTATCTACAGGATATGGAGCCAATTGATTGGGGTAGTAAGTAGGGTACATCTAGTCTTGCTTGTTTAGAAGCCCGTTATTATCATTGGAGGTAACATCTGTCATTTCTGTTGGGATGCCTGTTATTATTGTTTGGGGTAAAACTCGTCACTAGAAGTACACCTAGGTCTACCATCTGTTTCTAAAGGGATCATTTTGTTTCTGTTATACTAGTATTGGTGCAGAGAAAAGTATTTGCGTAGCGCAGTATATTCTGTTTTGATTATTCGCTTTATCCTGCTCATTTTGTTATACCTCCCTTATGATATTGTTATCTCTCCCATCTAGTTTATATACCTGTCATGATGCTTTTACTTATTTATATGCTAAAAGTAACTAGACTCGCCAGACTTTACGTCCGACCCATTTTTTTCCTTTCATTTCTCTTCCTCTTTCCCCCCAGTATCTCAGGGTTGGAATACTCTGGCTTGATTAGGATCCTCTCTTCTGTTTCTGCTCGGAGCTGCTTTGATCTACCGCTTTGATTTCCTGTCTACTCTGATATGGCTCTTGCTGGGTACTATGCTTTTATGTTACTGTACTCTTATGATTTTAGTACAAGGAAGATACTTTAAATTAATGTAATGGGTTTTCTATATTTCAAACTTATGTTGTAATTGAATTTGAACCACGATGTTTTCCATTTGGAAAATGAAGTTTTAAATTCCGTTGTTATTTTATCTCTGTCTTGTGATGTTTTTGTTTCTGTTTACCTATAACGCTTCACAAAACTTAATGCATTCTGTTAAAGTATGACATTAACGGACGTGGGGTGTCACATTTCGTATCAGAGCTGAAGGTTACTAGATCGGATAAAAAGGTTTTGAAAATTGTTTTCAAAAGGTTTTAAAAGAAAGCATTATCAAGAGAAAACTCTGTTAAAACAAAACATATTCCCCAAAGCCATATGAAATATCTTTTGACTCTCCGTTTGAATCCCTTTTCCTTTTCTTTTCAGCATGTCCTGGGAATCAATTCTTTTCTAGGGCATTACGATACCAGCTTGGTTCCGTATGTATCTTGAGGCTACGACAAATGCCGTAGGCTAAGAAGACTCCCCTCCCCCAACTGCAGCCGCTATTCCTCCTCTCCTCCGCAAGCGGATAATTTTTCCAAGATATGAATGGATTTCTGTGCTATGGGAGGAAAGCCATTCCGAGGAACTTAGACTTTTATAGAAGCAAGGAACTGGCTTAAAGAGACGGAGGATTTGTTTGGGATTTTTGAGGTTGATGACCGTAGGAAGATTCAGTTTGCCGTTTGACAGCTGAAAGATGAGGCTTCATTCTAGTGGGAAGTGACGCACACTACAACAGATTTTGCTTTTAATAGCATGTGAAAAACGCTATAATAGGCTATAATAGCATTAGTGAAAACGCTATATAACGACATGTTATAATAGCCCTGTCATTTCTTATAGCGAAAATGTAAACGCTATAGTATTATACATTTTATAGCGCATGTTCACCACCATCAAATGTTTTACAAAGCTTTCAAACCTTGCAATTATATTTGCTTACTAATCTCAGCTTAATTTTTTATAACATTATCAATATTTTTATAACACATATTCATTGATATGAAAAATATTTTTCATAGCATTAGCATTGTTTACATAGCTCATATTCAGTGATATGAAAAGTTATCCACACGATTTAATAGCATTTCATATTTTGATTACATAAGTGGAGTTTTCAGCTATAAATATTTGAAGTATATATAACGTTATCATTATTTTCGTAGCATACATTGAACGATATGAAAAAAAATCCACATTACATATTTTTTTACATAGCATTCACCTTATACTTTCATAAGAGCAATTTTCAACTATTAATATTTTCAATATCTAACATAAGCTATGATCTTTATATAGCAAATCTCAAATTTAATTTGTGCACAGTTTAAACAATTAAATAGTAAATTCAAAAGACAAAACTATCAATAACAAAAAATTAATACCGAAAGCATATTTAATTTCAATTACAAAGTCAAAGTTAACAAGTCTACTAATAAATATAGAAATAAGTCAGTTAACATAGGTATTGTTCAAACATTGTTTCAAAACAAGACTACATGAAAAATCCCTTAGTCTTCAGCTTGTAAACTCGTCCAACTTCTAGAACCTGCAATTCACAAGCACAAATTATAGTTTTATAACTAAAAAAATCCGCAAGAAACTACAGAAATCGTCATTCATGTAAAAAATGCAAGAAACTGTAGAAACTGCCGTGTAATATGAAAATAAAATACAAAGCATTTGAGGGTTAAGCTTGTCCAGTTAGTCAAGTCTCAATGGAGCCAAGATGTTCAGAATTGTATATAGGAGCGAAGATGTGATCTCTTTGCATGTTTGCCAAACTCAAACTCCACATGCATTCCAGTCCATTACACATAACGCAAGTAACAAAGCATGGACAGATCTGATCAGTCAAACATGAAGAAGCCTGACGGTTATTACAGTTTGGTCGCAATAGTAAAGAGTATTATTATAATTTGGTCGTCGAAGCCAGACGGTTATTTCTACATTTTATATTAGTGGACGGATCAGACCAGTCAAACATGAAGAAGCCTGAAAAGCCAGAGTGTACATATTCATATTATCTTTAGTGTAACACAAATTTGACAGGAACGAACAGATGGAAAATAAACCAATACATATATCAGTTATACGATGTAAACAGAGCTAATATTAAAGAGTTGAATTTTTTTTGCACGTTTTATTTATTGTCAATTAATAAGATATTTATTTTTCAGTTTATGAAACCCAGACGGTGTAGAAATTAGATTGTGCGTAGTAAATATGTACTTGCTAAAGATTCAAATTAAGTAATGAACAAAAATATAAGCCTAATAATGGATACTAACAAAACAATGGATTTTATTATCCAACCGGTAAAACCAAAGTCAATCGAGTATCGTAGGTCATAAAGAAAAGCTAATTCTTTGCACTTTGTTTAAACATAAAGCACAGTTACTGGTAGGATGTTGGTTTTGGACATAGGTTTTATTTAGAAAATTCTGTGCATACTTGGGTTCTACCTCAGCACGTTAACATGAATAAATGAAGAACAAGTGTTTATTGATACTTGATTACTGCAAATGTATGATACTAAAAAAAATGTGTAAACAGGTTATAAATGTTACATTTGATCTTTGTTTTAGAGTGATGGGTAAGGGGATCATACGTATATGATTTTCAGAATATCGTCAGTACAAATGACAAAGCATAAAGTATGAAAACATCTGCTAAATAATATACTGCCAAGGATAGAGGAATAGATCTATAATTTAACGGTCCCTTACGATTTTAACGACTGACTATAATAATACAATTACTTCACCCACAGACATGTAGCACCAGTAAATAGATACAGATGAATGCAACCTGATACGGGAAATCTCTTGGTGTAGAGAGTTTATTTGAGTTTTTTTAGTAGGCTGGACTATATACCAATGAAATGGTTGAAAGAGATAGTGATATGGTGGGCCTATTTCAAATAACAGTAGTGCAGAGCGTATTTAATACTTTTATTGATCGTATTAAAGATGCCATTGTCGTTTAATTTTCAAGTAAACTATTTTTTTTACCGTATGTTGAGAAAGTAACATCATTTTGGAAAACGGTTGTAAGACAGTATCAAAATAGGGTACTTACTTCCAGATCAGCAGCTTCTACTCTC
Organism: Allium sativum; assembly: GCA_030737875.1. Classification (NCBI taxonomy): domain Eukaryota; kingdom Viridiplantae; phylum Streptophyta; class Magnoliopsida; order Asparagales; family Amaryllidaceae; genus Allium; species Allium sativum. The sequence goes on along the minus strand of CM060920.1, from coordinate 746,522,060 downwards.
AAAACAGTAGCAGTTGATCCCTGTCTCCACTTAGCAACGATCAAAGCAAATTTGTAGCCTATAAAATTAAAAATAACAACAGTGCTTAATGCATTATACGCATGCAGCAGCAACCATGTGGATTTATTAACTGAAATCTAACAATTTGAAAGCAAAGAGTACTATGAAATCATGGTGAGACATTCTACTAAAATTATCACATCATCCAATATAAGATGTATGTAGTAAAGCGTGCGGTCAAGAAGAACTTGGCAATCAAAATGGTCGCCTAGGGCAGAAAAGGCTCCAAGTTTGCTCATCCACCGATGGATTCTTGGTGTCCCCACCAGTGCACCATTGAAGAACTTGGCGATCAAAATAGTCGCCTAGGCCAGAGAAGGATCCAAGTTATCTCAGACCTATAGGCACAATTGTAAAAAGCTTGCATGCCCATGGCTTTAGCTACTAAAACAATAATTTAATGTTTTATAGCTGCAACATCCAACTGAGTGTATAAATTGAAACACAAAGTTTCAAAACCTTAGAATACTACAGGCAGAAACTTAGTTTTTTTAGCAATAAAAAGATTTAATTCAAGAGAAATCAATTGAATTCAGCACAACAAATGTATAACTTAATTTAGAAAGAGTTAGCCTGAGGGTAACTCAGCTGGTGGTATTAAAATATACCAAATGGTTGATATATTTACATCTTATGTTAGTAGACGGATCTGATCACTCAAACATGAATAAGCCTGAAAAATCCATATATGGTGTACAAATTCATATTATCTTTACTGTAACAGAGAACAGACAGGAACGAAAAAATGGGAAAAAATCCAACACATAAACCAGTTATACGATGTTAAACAGAGTTAATATTAGAAAGTTGAAAATGCTATACATGTTTTATTTACAGTCCATTAATAAGAGGCTTATTTTTCAATATATCCTATGAAACCCAGACTGTGCATAGTAAATATGTATGTCAAAATATTCAAATTAAGTAATGAACTAAATTATAAGATAAGAAATAAATCCTAAGCAAAAAGACAATTAATTTACTATCCAACTGTTAAAACAGTGAGCATTTTAGGTCATAAACATAAGTTAATTCTTTGCACTTTGTTAAACATAAAGTGCAGTTAGTGGTAGGATGTTATTTTTGGATATATGGTCTATTTAGCAAATTATGTATGTACTTGGGTTTTATCACAACATATTAGCACAAATGCAATGAAGAACGCGAGATTGGTTGATATTCGATTACTGCAAATGTACGATGGCGAAAAAAATTGTACATAAGATTTAAAGGTAAAATTTGATCTTTATTTTTAAAGGATGGGTAAGGAGATCATACGTATATAGATTTCAGAATAGCATCAGTATAAATGACAGAATGTAAAATATGAAAACATCTGCTAAATAATATATTGGCAAAGATACAGGGTTATATCTGTAATTTAATGACCCTTTACGATTACAACGACCGGCTACATTAATACAATTGATTCACCCACAGACATGTAGTACCAGTAATCAGGTACATATGCATGCTACTTGACTCTGTAAATCTCTTGGTTCAAAGAGCTTATGTCATTTTTTGTTAATTGGCTGAACAATATATCGCTAAATGGTTGAAAGAGATAGTCATATAGTAAGCCTGTTTCAGATAACAACAGTGCAGTTTCAGCATATTTAAGACTTTTACTGACCATATTGAAGATACTATCGTAGTTTAATTTACAACTAAACTGTTTTCTTACTGTATGTTTAGAAAGTTAATTCATTTCGGAAAATGGTCATAATGGTATTAAGATAGGGTGCTCACTGCCAGATCAGCAGCTTCAAATCTCAAAGAAGCAGCAGTTGATCCCTGTCTCCACTTAGCAATATTCAAAGCAACCTACAAAATAGAAAATAACAGCATTGTATAATACATTATATCCACGCATATATGCAATAAAAGTTACGACATATTGACTGGTTCCGGCTCATCAGTTCAGGTTCCAACACTTAGAACAAGTTTTTCTAGTGGTGAATTGAGGGTGGTAAAAAGCGCAGCTACAATATGAAATATGTTAGCTAGTATGAGAAAAATTAGAGCCAATAAAACAACTGTAAAAGAATTTAACATTTTACATATGCTTGAATGCTCTTTTTTCAGTTTACATAACCCTATTCTAAAATCAGATATCGTCAAAGCTATTATAGTGAAGTAGTAAGGTAAAATGGTTTTAGAGGATTAATTTGATAAAGAATTGAAAATCAACAGATGTCTGAAAGTAACATACTTTGGAATTAGGTTGGTAAGTTTACCTTATATACAAACATAAACGAAATTGAATCATGGATAGGTAAAGTTCAATATGTTAGCATTCCAATAGGTAAAGTTCAATTAAAATGCCAGACATTTAGGAAGATTGAACCATACTAAAATGATTGTCTGTCATTCCTACCTTCTTTGATGCTAATGTAGATGTAAATTATATTAACTTGTATATAACATATGAGTATGAGCACAACTATGAATATAATAGACCTAAAGGACTGAATCTCATTCTATTTGCATTTATTCTCATTATCAATTGATTAGCTATTAATTGATTTAGCTCAACTTATTGCATCATACAACAAATACAATAACTTGGTAGTTCGCTCCATTTGTATGCGCAACAGCTCATCAACAGAAATGTAAATAAAACCTGTAAAATAGTGAGAACAAATAACATATGCTTACATACCATTATAACCCATGTAACAGGGATTCCCATGGTTCCATGCAATCATCATTTTTCCTCAACATTTTGGAGATTACAAGCAGTAATCAGTAATGAATATTTTCATATGAGGTTTGCTAAGGATACTCGCACTTTGCGCGAGTATCCTTCACTCGCGGGGCCCCCCCGAGATGAATTCAGGGGGGCCATGCCTTTTTTTTTTAAATTTTTTTTAGCAAGCCCCACTACTTACTGTAGTGGGGCCCGTGAGTATAACTCACTCGTGCTTGCGCGAGTGAGTTTAGTTTTTTTCTTTTCATATTAGTTTAACTTGTTTTTTAACCATACTGCAATTAGAGTTAAAAGTCCCTTCTGATACATTAACCTATTAATAGGTCAAAAACTTATTAGATGTCTATATTTTAATTTTTACATGCAATAAGCATACCAATTTATTTCAGAATAAATTAAACGTGAATATACTTAAATATATGCCTGTTAATACTAATAATTAAAGACTGCTTACACATATTTGGACCAAATTGAATGTTTGCCTTATTTGTCATAATGTGAACATAGATTTCATTGATTTATGTTACAAATTTGATTTCATTGCATAAATCTTTTCACTGTTTCCATTGTCAGTATTGTTGTTTACAAATCATATGAGATTCCATTACATAAATTAAAATCATAACTTACGATATTTGTTGCCGAAAATCCTTTTCAATAATAAATATTTTCCAATAATTCAAAGAATATCAAAAATTGTTAAATTCTAAAATTACTTTACCAAATATTTTTTTTAATGATATAAATAACAAGTTACAAATATAAAATTTTCAAAATTCCTAATGGTAGCTCCACCGCTAGAGCACCACAAGATCTTAATATCAATAATTACAAATTAATACAGATAACCATCATTCAATCAATATACATATAAATAAACATCAATATGTCTACTTAAAAGTAACCCATACATTCTTGTTGCACACTGTGATCACAAACAGATCAGAACACAATAATTATACTATGCCACCTGAGATTAATCCTATTGTATTTCATATTTGACACATAATAATAATGTATTATATAAAGAAAATAAAATCACCCAAAATACCGACTACCATCTAATTTGAAGTAACAAAATTTAAGCTAAATTGTAGACAAGAAAGAGCTTAACTGGCCGTTATTTTTTCGCATATTCTAGCAGAGACCTGCTAATATACAATTTTTAATTATCTTTTAAACAATGGACAAACACACAGAGCTATCTCCCAAAATGATAATATGCTAATAATCTAGAATTCTGAAAATAACAACCATTTTTTCTTCACAAATCTACAAATGTAATATCATCGTAAAGTTTACTCGCTTATTTCCCATCAAATAAGCTCAAAATGTAAGAACTTTATTAATATACGTACTAACTGAGTTGAATTCGATCGTCTCATCAGGTCAGCCCTGTTAACGGTACGGATTTACAGTTTATGCAGCTGAGTGGGTATAAAGTAACGGTTCCACAAATAAAAGGCCTTCTCTACCATCTTTTCTACATCAGGTGAGATCTGTTTTCTATTTAGATTTAAGATCTGTTTTTGGAGAATACTATATATAATATCTGAGAATTCTGTTGCTTTATTTTATAGTAGTTAACATTCTATTTTTTAAGTATCAGTGTTACCCAGTTTTAATATTCATACGTTTTGTGCACTTAATAGGAAAAATGCCCATTGAATGTTTTAATATTAACATCTTCTTTAAAAGTTTCGCTGTTATCTTACAATATCTCATTAAATTTATACTTATATGGGACTCTATTTGGACAAGCCTAATTTATATAAAGCAGCGATTACAATTTGATAAATTCTCAACTTTAATTCTTAGGTTGTTTATTAATTTGTTTCTATTTACACTATTTTTTAAAAAATTCACAACTACTATCTAGATTACACTCATCAATAGGGTAATTGTGCAAGCACGCAGATGTGTTTAATGACAGGGACTGATGCACTTGGGATCTCAAATATTCTTTTTTGTTGGTTTACTCACTTATTTCCCATCAAATAAGTTCAAATGAAAGAACTTTTGTTAATGTACATACTAGCTGAGTTGGATTTGGTCGTATCATCACGTCCGCCCTGTTAATAATATGGTTTTACGGTTTATGCTACTAATTGGATATAGAGTAACAGTTCCATAGGTAAAAGGCCTTTCTCTATCATCTCTTATACAACGGGGTGAGATATGTTTTCTACTTAGATTTATGATTTATTTCCGGAAAATACTATATATAATATCTGAGAATTTTGTTACTTTGTTTTATAGTAGTGCAATTAGCGTTATTTTTTAGTATATTTTACTCCTTTTTAATATTTTTATCTTTTTCGCACTTCATAGGAAAAATTCTCATTCAATGTTTTAATATCAACGGCTTCTTTTTATGTTTCCCTATTATATAACAAAAGCTCATCAAAATTATACTTTTGTATGATCTTAGTTGGACAAGTCTAATTTATATAAAACAAGGATTACTATTTGATAAATTCTCAACTTTGACCCTTAGGTTTGTTTATTAATTTTGTCTATTAACATCATTTTTAAAATTCACAGCCACTGTCTGAGATTGCTCTCATTAATAGGTAATTGTACAAGCACACAAATGTGTTTAATAATTGGGATTGACGCACTTAGGATCTCAAATGTCGTATGGAGGTTATATGCCTAAGCATCTACGCATGATTTGGCAACTTAAAAGAAACTTGAGCCAACGAAGACGTTGCTTTATTTATTTATCGTATATAAGAAGATGGATGTGGTTTGGGCTAAAATCCTTAGCTCCTTATTTGTCGATTTTTTTTCCAATGAAGTATGGATTGCACTTATACCACATTTTAAATTTACTATTTCCTTCAAAATTGTTAATATTTTGCTATGCATCTATGCGTATATTTTTCAAGGCATGGTTGTTTTACTATGAATGCACAAAATAAAATAGATATTTATTTTCCAAGATAGGAGATAAAATAGTTAAAAATAGCATTTATTTTCTTATATTTATATTTATATATGACCTTATTTGGACAAGTCTAATTTATAGATAGGATAAACTTGATTTTTAGATTAAAGTTACTAAGACCCTCCTTCATTTTTAGTAACTGATTGTTCGTATATTGCAAATATTCTTTCTGTTGATATTACCAACTAACAAGTTTTCTCAATATATATTCTGATTGGACTACTCAATTAAAATTTCTACCATATGAACCTGTTCAAAAGAGAGATAACTCAAACAATAGGTCAAAGTAGAACTGGATTATTTGGCTACATACAGATGCCACCCTCCTTCATTTACTAACCGACTATTCATGTGTATACACATCCACACAATATTTTATCTTTCCGTTAATTTTGTATACACCTACATTTTATACGCTTTAGGCTTGGCATACGTAATCATTCTAAAATATTATTTAAATTTTTAATCCAAACCGATCATTTTAAAATATTATTTACTTTTTTGGCCTGTTATTTACCATAGGTATTAGTTAATTAATCAACCGGGAGTTGAAAAGTTATAATGTTGCAAATACCCTTACAAGACCAAAGTTGTAAACCAAAATAATTTTGCGAACCTTCTTTAGTCGCTATTTGCATGTGTTTGATCTTTTATTGACAATGTTACTTACACGAAGAATTCAATGCTATTCAATTTTCCTAGGTATTAGTTACATCATGTGATACTGAGCGATTGGTATCAAAATTTGTGTATCTTTATGCTTTTTGTCTCTTTTAGTTGAATGTATTTTTATTTGCCTCATACCAACTTCAGATAAGTAGATAACTGAAACTTTAACTTTATTATTGTTCAACTTTTCGAAGGTAGTCTCTTATTTTCTATACTATGCATCCATTTTACTGAAATTTTTCGTAATCCTGCTTTGTTTGGCATACGCTTGGTTTGGAGTAGTTCAAAGAAAACAGATGTTACTTATGCTATTTCCACCTATATTATAGGAAGGTCTACTGGACTTTGAAATGGTTATTCTCCATTGCAATTTTTTTCCTTACATCATTTAGAATATGCTTGCTAATACACTTGCTGCAAATACGAATTCTAATATACTTGCTGCAAATGCAAATTCTACAAAATAAAAAAGAATTAGGTTCTATCATTTCCTATTCTACAAAATAATAGTTTGATCTTTTTTTTTTGTTAATTTTGTTAACAAAAACAGAATTAATTTGTGACCCCACCCCCTCCAAACATTAATTACATTGTGTCATTCATGAAGTTTTGAATCTTGATGACCACATATTCAAATATTAGTGTAGCTATCAGAAGCGTCCGTTATCTTATTTTAATGAGCATTTGGATAGTATAACTATTTATGAATAGAACACATTTTCAGTTTTTTTTTCTAACATAGACGACCAAATTGTAAACAGTGTGGTTTTAGTGTTGTTCGAAGAAAATTAACTTTCAATATGTTATTTCCACCTGTAGTATTTACTTATGGACCTGGTGTTCTGGATTTCAAGTTTTTTTCCATCATTTAGAATTCGATTTATTTAATTTTTTCCACTATAGTTTGTCGTAACAATCAGAAACTTCCACGCAATCAATAACACTTGCTGAGAATATTATAAAATCTACTTGATAGTCCAACTCAGCATATTATTTCCGTTAATCCGCAAGTGGATTAACTTGCAAATAATTTGTGGATTAAGTTGATAAGATTATATTGTGAATCAACTGAAAGAAACCTCACGTGAAAATAAAATTTACCTTTGCATTATCAATAAATGTATCAGAAGCATTCACGAACGGATAAACATGAGATGATAAACTTGTTAGTCAATTCATAACTTCTTTAGTCAAGGATAAAGTCAAAATATTTCTATGGAACCTGCTGGAAGAAAACAAACTGAAGTATATCTACTTAATATGGAATTAGACAAACTAACAAAGAAACATAATGATTTGCCCAAGATTCTTAACCGTACAATTTCTTAAATTGTATCGGCACGTAAATATCACTGCATAATTACGTATTACAAATCTGAATCAAGGTCTAAAAATATTACTGCATAATTACTGTATCGGCTTGTAAATAATCACTGCATAATTACGTGTCCCTGCATAATTGTATCGGCATGTAAATAACACTAAAACGGTGGCACCAGGAATGGTAGACTAACGATATTATACACATCTGAATCAAGGTCTAAAGAATACCAAAGACTAGAAACTAACAACGACGTATTACAAATCATGGGAAATCAACTTAGGGATTCAGTTGAATAACAAAAGATAAATAGTGAATGAGAAGAATTTATAAATGAAAGAAAGTAACAATATTACCGATTTCAAAAAATCGAACAATTGATTTGGAATAGTCGGAGTGAATCGGGAGATGCTCTGGATTTACCGTTGACTGGATCAGAGACGTATGACTTTGATGTTGGATTGAATCAAAGATGGGAGAAAGGCCAGGTTTCAGTGAAAGGAAAATTTTAGGGATTTAGGAATTACATGAAAGTGATGGAGTGATTTTTTTTTATTTCGCGGACTTCTTTTCATTTTGTCCCGCTCATGTTTTTCGCTCCCGCTTTTTCCACCATCAATGATAATATAGCGGAATATACTAATGAATAACATTTTTTTATTGTTATTTTCTTTGCTTTGTTTATATAGCATAATATATGCATTATTAATTATTTTTAATTATTTTATTATAGCACTTTAATGTAAGGCTGTGATATAATGCTATGTATATCATATTTTCTTGTAGTGGCAAGCAGAGCGACCAGTTGAGACTTGGGATGATTTCCGACAGAGATTCGAGATGAAATTTCTTTCTCAAGCCGAGCAAAGTATGCAAATGGAAAGGTTTCTGGCACTTAAGCAAGGATTCATGTCTGTCAAAGAGTATGTCAATAAGTTCAATCAATTGGCGAGGTTGGTTTGAAGCTAGTGAATACCCCGAACAAGAAAGCTTTGAGGTTTGCAAGAGGGTTGAATGAACCACTCCATGGATTAGCTATGTCTCATATTCCGATGGGGGCAACTTTTGAGAAACACGTTAACATGGCATTGATGCACAAAGATGATAAAGGTGAAAAGAAAGAGGCTAAGATTGATGAAACACAAAATAAGAAAGTATGGCCCAAGAAAGAACAACAACAATAAAAGAAGGGCCGAAAGAACGACAAAGCCCGAGAAAAGAGGAAATGTCGTAATTGTGGACATGTAGGTCATTTGAGCAAAGATTGCAGAAAAAAGAAGAATGCTTGTTTCCAAGGTGGAGAGGTTGGACATCTTATTAAGGATTTCCCGAAGAAGCAAGGACTAGGCCAAAGGGCAGGATCTTCTAGAGGGCAGGTGCATGATCTCGTGGCCGGTGTACCGGATAGAGGTAGGAAATTTTCTGTTGAAGGTTTGATTTCTCTTTCCAATCATCCTGTTAGAACACTTTTTGATTCTGGCGCTTCACATTCTTTTATATCTGACTCTGTGATTGAGTCTCTGCACCTTAGTACTAGTATGGTTTTGGATCCCGTTGTTGTCTCAAACCCCATTGGAGGTACGACTCATTTGTCTATGATTTGTTGAGGTTTGAGAATATCCGTGTTAGGCATCGAGTTTGAGTGCGATGCATACGTGCTTGGGTTCATGGGCTATGGTTTGATTCTAGGGATGGATTGGCTAGCCATGTATGGTGCCATTCGGGATTGTGAAAGGTGGGTCGTTAGACATTTGACTTGCCATAGAAGGATTCTCGAGATTTCTTGTGACCCTAAGGGGTCTGTCATGATTAGTTTCCTAGAGTTGCTTGATGCATACATCAATGATCTACGACTTGTACCAATAGTCTGCTAGTATTCTGATATTTTTAAGGAGGTTCGAGCTTTACCTCCGAGGCGCGAGATTGATTTCCGGGTATACTTGGTGGACAATGCAAGACCAGTTGCATTGCCTTTGCGCCACATGGCTCTGATAGAAATGAGGGAGCCCAACAAGCAAGTAGGGGAGCTGCTTGAGAAATGATTTATTAGGAAAAGCATACCTGAATGGGGTGCTCCAGTGGTATTCAGGCGAATGGTTCACATCTCTTATGCTTGAATTATATGGAGCTAAATAAGATCACTAAGAAAAATAGGCACCCACTTCCAAGGATAGATGATTTATTTGACCAGCTTGTTGGCGCATCTGTTTTCTCCCTGTTAGACTTGGCCATGGGGTTTCATCAGTTAAGGGTGGCCGAGGACAGTATAGACAAGACTTCTTTTAGAATTCCAAACAGTTTCTTCGAGTGGCTCGTCATGCCTTCTGGGTTGACGAATGCACCCGCCTATTTTGTAGATCTGATGAGTAGGGTGTTTCAGGAGTTTCTAAATATGTTCATTGTGGTCTTTGTTGATGACATCTTGATTTTCTTGAAGAATGAGCAAGAACATGCCCTACATTTAAGGAAGGTTTTGAAGACTCTCAGGGTACATCAACTTAAGGAAAAATTCTCCAAACGTCATTTTTGGAGAAAGGAAGGTATTTCTAGGGCATGTGGTCTCTAAGGATGGGATAACAGTGGATCCCACGAAAGTAGTTACAGTTCAAGATTGGCAGATTCCAAAGAATGCAATGGAGGTGTAGGGTTTTCTTGGATTAGTGGACTATTATAGGAAGTTCATAAAGGATTTTGCGAAGATATCAGCTCCATTAACCAGACCGACGAAGAAGAATCTGACTTTTTCTTTGGATATAGATTGTGAGGATGCTTTTCAACGATTGAAGAGGGCTCTGACAACAGCCTTAGTCTTGACTTTTCCTGATGGCAACAATGTGTTCACAATATATACGGATGCATGTGGTACAGGGCTTGGTGATGTTTTGATGCAAGAGGGAAGGATAGTATGTTATGGTGGTAGACGATTAAGAGTTCATGAGAAGAACTATCCTACCCATGACTTAAAGTTGGTTGCCATTGTATTCTCACTTAAGATTTGGCGTCATTATCTACTTGGAGATAAATTCGAGTTGTATATCGATCATAAATCTCTCAAGTACTTGTTCTCATAGAAGGATCTCAATTTGAGGCAACAGTGATGGATGGAGTTCCTAGCATCCTATGACTTTGAGATTGCTTATACCCCTGACAAGGGCAATGTAGTGGCAGACGCATTGAGTAGGCAGAGGATGACTTTGATCCCACTATTCATAGAGAGGCGGATCTTGGAGTATATCGACCTTTGATTTTAGGCCATCTACGGATTTTATACCCGGTTTGCTGGCATCTTTAGAGGTGCAACCTACTCTTATGGATCAGATAGGAACTTCGCAATGAGTGGACCCACAGATAGCAGACATCTTGGATAATCTCATTAGAGGGGAGACTTCTAGTCACCTTAGTAGATATTCCATAGATGATAGAGGGTGGTTGCGACGGGATGGAAGGCTTTGTTTACCCCGAGTTGGGAGTTTGTTGAAGATAGTCCTTGAGGAAGCCTATCATTCTAGGATGACTATCCATCCAGGTAGTGATAAGATGTATTGGGATATGAAAAGAGTTTTCTTTTGGGCTGGGATGAAGAAAGACGTAGCAGAGTTTGTTTCTCGATGTTTGGTTTGTTAGTAAGTCAAAGTTGAGAAAAAGAAGCCCGGTGGTTTACTTCATCCTTTGGAGGTCCCACAGTGGAAGAGAGAGAGAGCGTCTCTATGGATTTCATTGACAGTTTGCCTAGATCGAGGAAAGGCAACATCAGTATTTGGGTTATAGTTGACAGAACTACTAAGAGCGCTCATTTCATTTATGTTAAGAGTAAGAGAATGGAAGCATGGTTGGCAGCAGTTTATCTTCGTGAGATAGTTCGTCTATGTGGAGTACCTTCCAGTATAGTGAGTGATTGTGACCCCATATTCACTAGTGAGTTTTGGAGGAGCTTACAAGAGGCATTAGGAATATAGTTGTGTTTGAGCACTGCTTATCAACCTCCGATCGATGGGCATACAGATAGGGTGAATAGAGTTCTTGAGGATCTTTTAAGACTGTGTATCCTAGACTCCGGAGGGACTTGAGAAGAGCATCTTCCATTGGTAGAGTTCGCATACAACAACAGTTATCAAGCTAGTATTGGCATGGCACCCTTCGAGGCATCGTATGGACGACCTTGTAGATCACCAACTTGTTGTGGGAGTCTATAGATAGGCTTCTACTTGGACCTGAGATGATAAGAGAAACTACGGAGAAGGTAAATCTTATTCGTAGACGCATGAAGACAGCTCAGGACAGGCAGAAATCCTACACAGATAAGAGAAGGACCAATATTGAGTTTGAGGTAGGATACATGGTTTTCATCAAGGTATCACCTTTGAGGAATATGGTTCGCTTTGGATCTGTAGGGAAATTGGCGCCAAGGTTTGTAGGGAATTTCCCATAACAAAAAGGATTGGCCAAATGGCCTATAGATACCGGACAGATTGATGGGGGTTCATGAAGTTTTCACCTTTCTCATTTACGTAAGTGCCTGCATGATACCGCAGAAGTAGTTGAGCCGAGTATGCTTGAGGAAGTAGAAGTGGAACAGGAGGCTGCAGTTAGACGAGTTCCTACCCCGTATTCTTGGATCAGAGGTTAAGAATCTATGCAACCAAGAGGTCAGGTTGATGAAAGTTCAGTGGGGAGACGACCATGATAAAGCAACCTGGGAAACCGAAGACAAGATTTGCGCTTCGTACCCTTTTCTTTTCAAGGGTATGTTCTTAACTTTTTTTCCAAAGCTTTTATTCGCACTTTCTTTTGTCATTAAGTATATCCTATCGATCGATTCTTCGAACTTTAGGTAGGGAACCAATGGGTGTAAACATGTGTTTGAAATATGTTATGTTTGATGGATGAAAGTGGATGCAAGTGTTTGCTAGTGGTTGTTCGTTGATGCAAATACACACACTAGGCACTTGATCGGCTCAATCACTCTCATACTGCATATGGATGTGTATGCATTTTGAAAATTTTATGGATGGAAATGGGTGTATCATCATATGGATGTTGCATTTGGATGGATGATTGTGCACACATATAGCATTTACATGATGTATTAGGATTATTTGCACACATGTTGGATTCATGGCACTGACATACATTGCATTAAGGAGGTCGACTGAATCAGTAGACTGCCTGATCTTTCGCATTAGCATAGGGACATATACACACTATTGCATATGTTCATATAAGCTACATAAATCTTTTATGGACAATGGATGCCTGTGATTGGTGGATGAGTAAATGGATAATGGATGATCAGATATACATTTTTCTTAACTTAGAGATTTCGGGGACGAAATCCTTTAAGTATGGGAGAATGTAACACCCCATAATTTTAAAGGACACTATAATGATAAAATCAAGAATATTTAATTAAATATTGGGAACTAAGTAAAACTGACTGCGCCATTGCGTTCGTCTCGGAATTCTGCTTAAGATAGACTTCGAGTTTGCAGAAAACGGACATCGTATGAAGAAGATATTAAGGTTTGAAGTTTTGATACAAATAAGTAATATATATATATATACACACACACACACATATCAACTCCAGAAAATCAAAAATCGAAGAACGCGAAAGGAAGGGAAATCGGCCCGTGAGGGATCGACCCCTACGAGGGGATTTCGACCCTAGGGTCGACCCAGGAGTCGACCCCACCCAGATATGGGGCAGATCCATTTCTTTGAACATTGATTCGTTTCTTGACCAGATTCGTTGACATTAGGCTATAAATAGGACCACATTTCTATTGTTTTATTCATCAAAAACAATGGAGACAACGAGGTGCTGCCCCAACTCAGATTGAATTATCCTATTCTTTTGCAACAACAACTTATACGTATTCAAGAATCTTACCACATCATCAACAGTTATTTCTCTGTTCTTGAGATCCAGTCACAGTGAGTTTATGTTGCTTTTAGATATAAACATTTAAAAAGTAATCCTGACATGTTTATAAGTTTGGATCTAAACCCGTGCATGTTAATAACCTGAATCATAACTAAACAGATCTACCACTACTTGTACACCTAATCTACTGTTTAGTTCTCATATGCCTATTCCTGATATGCCTATTCTGTTATTATGCCTAATTTTTTCATCATATGCCCATTTTGCTATTATACCTATTTCTGACATTGTATTCCCGTTTTGTTATTATGCATATTCATGTTCTCTTCTCTCCCTTCTTCTCTTGTTATTTTTGTAGCCAGGCTACCTTCGAGACTAGGCCTACTACTGAAATATGCGAACGAACGAAATTGGGAATGGTTGGGAATGATATTGGGGCATAACTTGTGTTGTAAAACATGACTGGGATTTTGGGGGCATAATCTATATCTTGATCTAAAACTTTAATTTGAGGCATAACTTGTATCGTGGACCAGACTGGGATTTGGGGCATAAACTTGGGTGAATATGTAAAATTGTTTAAGAATAAATATGCTTATATTTACAGTAAATAGAAACTGTAACCGCACTCAGACACGAGGTTAAATTACACTTGTGATAGAAGTCTTCCCGGAACCACCCGACAAGTCCAGCATCCACAAGTGATTAATCTAATGTGAGGGGTCTAGTGCATAAATGTACACGTAACGACGCTAAGACACGAGGTTAAGTCCGACTTGTGGTAGAAGTCTGCCCGGAACCGCCCGGCATATCCAGCATCCACAAGTGGCTGACTTAATGTTAGAGGTCTAGTTCATTAACAGACATGAATGGAATAATGATAACAAACTGTTAATCTGTAATACTTAACCTATTTAAATCTGTAGGGGTCGTATGAACCTGTCAAATTTGTGTAATGGTTAAGTAAACTTTCTTTAATCAATGAGGGGTAATCAAATCTATTAAATCTATGGGGGCAAGTTATATAAACCCGACAAACTTAACCTGTTTTATATGGTGGGGTTATGCACGCTTGTTAATCCGTTAGGCGTAACTTGTCAAAATCCTAGTAGTGGGAATGCAAGCCTAGGCGGCGGCTTGTATCGTTTGTTGTGTGGGACTCGTATGAGTTAGTAACCTATCTTGCTATCAAAAGGGGAACCCCGAACTAGGTATGGGTCAGGGAACGCTTACTGAGTTGATTATAAGAGGTTCATTTGAGTGGGGGTGTTGACGGTGCATTCCGTCAGACTATGTGCGTGCATGAGTCCGCTTGAGTTGGGATAATAAGACACTATGACATTAGTAGATGGTCGTGCCTCTCGAAAATAAAGGGGTTGCCACTTTAGGGAGTGATACATCGTACTATGGGGCTAGCACAGGTTATCTACCGGATAGGGGCCAATCGATTAGGGTAGTAATTAGGGTACATCTAGTCTTGCTTGTTCAGAAGCCCATTATTATCATCGGGGGTAACACCTATCATTTCTGTTGGGCTAACTGTTATTATTGTTGGGTGTAAAACCTGTCACTAGAAGTATACCTAAGTCTACCATCTGTTTCTACAGGGATCATTATGTTTCTGTTATACTAGTATTGGTGCAGAGAAAAGTATTTGGGAAGCGCAATATATTCTATTTTGATTATTCAGTTTATCCTGCTCAGTCTGTTGCCTTATGATATTGTTATCTCTCTCATCCAGTTTATATACCTGTCATGATGCTTTTACTTATTTATATGCTAAAATTAACTGGCTCGCCAGACTTTATGTCTGACTCGTTTTGTTCCCTTTCCTCTCTCTACCTCTTCCCCCCAGGTTCTCAGGGTGGGAATACTCAGGCTTGATTAGGATCCTCCCTTCTATTTCTACTTGGAGCTTCTTAGATGTACTCTGATATGGCTCATTTTGGGGACAATGATTTTATATTACTGTACTCTGATTATTTTAGTACAAGGCAGATACTTTAAATTGATGTAATGGGTTTTCTGTATTTCAGACTTATGTTGTAATTGAATATTGAATACCTTAGAATGCCCTCAGAAAGAATGGGAAAGAAAGGAAAGACGAGGATTCCTGGGAAGGATAGAGTATATCAGCAGGTTCATCGACAGCTCACTCCCTTTAGGGAAAAAGGATTTGAGTGGAAGGTCAGCTCTCTAAAATATCTCTCAAAGAACACCAAACACAAAGGGGGGTTGGAGCTGAACCACGATGTTTTCTATTTGGAAAATAAAGTTTTAAATTCCGCTGTTATTTTATATTGTTGGATCTAGATTAACCCTAGAGGGGGGTGAATAGGGTTTATTACGGTTTATCGAATAATTAAAAATTAATCCCAGCACAGATAAAGCAGAGTAAGTAAATACAGAAAGTAAATAACACACAGAGATACCCAGCTTCGACAAATCTTGCCTACTGCTGCATTCCTAAGATTTCTACTAGGTGTTATAAACAGATCCCGCATACAAGACCATGTACACTCGCAGCGCCTGCATCTGTCCTAACCCTACGCTCAAAACCCTAGACTGACCGATATTCCCTCGACCAGATTTTCCCGAATTACAAGCCCGTAATCCGTAACCCTGGATTTTACAGATTCTAGTAAACTATTAGTTAACACTCAAACTGCTTTCCCCCTAGATTTTACAGAACTCTAGAAACTGATTTAGAATTGTTTACAACTCAAATTCAAAAGCAATATGAAAAATAAAATAAAATAAAATAAAACCCCTTCTTTATATTAAAACCCTAAGCCTCATTAGAAACTGGCCGACCACTTTTCAAAATGGGTGCATCTTCCATTTTTCTGGCCCGGTCTCCTTTTTCTCCAAAGGTAAAAAATGGCGGCTTTAAAAGGCTAGGGTTTTCTACAAATCCCTAAATCGCGATGCATGCTTGACGGAAAAATTGATTCTCTGGCGCTCGAGTATTCAGCCGCTCCTCGCGTTCAATGATTCGAGAATTTATTTGATTGAATCCCGTAAGAAATTGTGAGTTTCTTTGATTTTTATTCTGTGCTTTAGTTTTTTTTTTTGGTTTCGATCCACATCTGCCAATGATGATGTGGGTGTAAAATAGAATTTAGAAATCCTTTAATTGAGCTCTGATTTCAAAAGAATGACTTGGTCTGGTTGATTGCGTGTTTCCCCTTTTGATTTTTCGGCTTTGATTGTGTTGATGAATCTGGCCTTCAATTTTGCCGTCCATAGAATTTATTTGTCCTAAAAATAATTTGGTCCGATTTGAACAATTTCCTCTTTTGATAAACTTCGTGATTTTGGCTTTGAAAAGCATGTGAGAATTGTTGCCTTTTGTTTTGCCTTGAATGAAATTTACTTTGCTGAAAGCATGTACTGGAAATCAATTCGAATTTAAACTCTGGTCCCCAGCAAAAAATGATGCCAAATATGATACACTGATTTCATGAAAATTCTTGCCATACTTGCTAGAAAATTTTGCATTACAGGAATTAGTTTAAAAACCATGCCATATATGCTTGAGTCCATTATCCCATGTGTGAGCAAATCTGGAAAGATTTGATTGAAATTATCTTTTAAGAAGTTACCTAAAAAGCTTTCCCCTTTTGCTTGACAATATCTGGATATTCAATTTTCCCTTGCATGATTGTTGTTGCCTTGAATTTGCATTCGGGATTCTTCATTTAAACATTGGCCAAGTATAATATGATTTAATTCTGGAAACGATTTTCTACCTAAAAAGGTTTGCCGAAAACTGGAAACATAATTGATATATTTTTTATTTTGTGGTCCCTTGGAAAACTTGATTGGTAATTTTCTCCAAATAAATGCACAATGATCTCTGGACAAAATTAACTGCATCCCTTTTGTCATATATGTATTGATTCTCTTGCCTTGGCTGATCTGTTGCTCCATATCATGTTATTGGATTGTACTATCACTTGAGCTTGGTCTTGATGCTGGTTTGAACACACACTGTATAGACTGATCTAGACCTTTATGTTGCACACATTGCTATTTATATATTTGCTGCTTAAAAACAGGATCTGTCACTTTAAGATCACTTGCTGATCTGCCTTAGTTTTCCAACCTGATCTGGAAGTGATTTTGTGTGTCGAGTTCTCCAAAAACTTGTGCATAGCTTCATCATGCTGTCTAGGCTGTGTACATGTATAACAGTGTATATTTGAAAAATTGCACTATCCATTTTAAAACTGCCTGGGTTGATTTGCCAAGTTTATTTGTTGTGATCTGCTATGATTTGCAGCCTGTTTTTGTTGATCTGAAAATCACCATGTTGGTTCGACCATTTCTAAATTGATCTTTGCCCTTTTCTTGAATTTGCACTGCACTTTGATAGGAATGGATACTACCCTGATTTGCGTTTGAACAACATTTGACCATTTTTTAAACTTATAAGAACAGATGCTTCATTTGATCACACCACTCCTTTTTTTTTATTGTTGCGTTCATCACCACTGCGCTCATGTGTGTATGAACACCCTGCAAATAAACTGTCTTGTATACTTTGCTTTGTGTTGAGTCTGAATTGTATTGCCTCGGCCTTGCTGACTTATATTGATAAGCATCTTGTTTCACTATCTTGACCATAGTCATGTGCACATGTATCATTGTGCTCCCTTGAACATTCTTGTTACTGCTGTAGCCTTGTTTTTGTCATGTTGCCAAACACTTGTACACTTGAGAGATGCTGAAACCAGTTTTGTCCATTCATGAACATCACTTTTGCATTGTTGAACCATTTATTTGTTGTCATTCATGTTGGTACTGTTTTGCTTTGAAAACTGTTGAAAAACATGAAATTTTCCCTGTTGCACCATATGCCATATTTGTTGTGCTTTGTATTTAGCTCGGCCATTGATGTTGATTTGTATTCATTGATATTTTTGGTTTGCCTCGACCATATTGTTTATTGTTGCACTGAGTCGAGATGGTCCACGTGGCTACTCCTCATTTGCACACTGATTGGCGAGGCAGTGCACATGTGTATATATTATACACGTGTGTATATGCAGTCGATCAGACTATATTCCTGTCCCTGTACTATACATACAAACTGACTAGACACGGTTGAATCAGGTCAAGTCATGAAAAATGATGAGAAACACACCAGAAATCTGAGGCAAATAAAATTTTAAAAAATAAAATTTATGTTCATATGTATTCAGTTTTATTTCTATTGTAGTTTACTGTGTGCGTGTGTTTCATGTGATAGATAAACAGGTGATGACTGGACTGACTGAGAAGATGCTGTGAAGTCAGAAGACTGAAGATGACAGAGAAATATATAAAATAATTTCTGTATATGAGTGAATCTGTAAACTGAGTGACAGAGTGTATTGACTGATGTGTGAGGAGCTTTGTATATAATGAAACAATATTGAATGTATGAAAATTGAACTGATAAGAAAAGTAACAGTGGAGTGTACAAATAGTGGGGTTGTAAACGTTGTACTATTTTGTGACGACCCCATTTCCCGTACAGACGGAGACAAGGGTAATCTTTGGAATATAACACAGAAACAGATAATAGCAGAACAGAATTAAATAAATACACCAGATAATGCACAATAGAATACACTGGATAAACGTAATCATCAGAGTTACACAGTATACAGGATCATACTTAGTACAAATACAGTTCAGCTATACATAAATGTCTACAGCGGAAATAAACAAAATATGTACAATTGGAGCTGAACAACATAAAAAGAGATAAATAATAGAATCCATCCCCAGCTCCAGCTATCCAGAAAGAGCCAGCTAAACCTGAATACAAGGCTGCCCGTGTAGAAAAAGGCGGCACCCGAGTTTGAAAGTGAAACAAACTACGAGTCAGTCGTGGGACTGGTATGAGAAATCTACTCAACACATTTATAATATGGCCAATCACAGGACCACGCCACTTTCGTGGAACGGGTTTACTCCATTGGATTGCCAGTGCTTTAAAAACAAATCTTTCTTTTAAACATCGCAATGCTTTTTATAAAAATGAAGCCATTATAAGACTCAGTTCCCATCACACAATGCAACACAAACCGGAGGATAGAGTTTTTACCTTATAACGGCCAAAATATGCTTGATACGAATAAAACAAAGGCATTTAATATTATTGCTAGTGTTTATATGTTTTGAAAACAATTTCAAATCATAACTATCAATCATAGACGGCATTAATGCCCCATACCACTATGTCGCCATATATAGGTATACAATAAAAACCGCACGATGTCGTATTTGGAAATTGGATTTCCGTCATGAACCAAGGCAAAAGATAGTCCTTACCGACTTCGAGACAATCTAGCCCATGTCTCAGGGCCCAGACTCAGGTGGGCCCTTGGAGCGATAGGGCCGGTCCACCGATGTGGATTAAAATTCCTGAACACTGCGTTTCTCCGCCCTATGGGGCGTAAACGAGCCAACGAATGGCTCCATCGGTCCCGGATCGACCGATATATCCGAGGCGCCTCGCTATCCATCATCCACATAAGTAAAATGTCAGGCCGTGTAAAAACACCGACACAACTTCTAGCTAGAAAGAAACGCATGCCCTCCCTGAGGTCCTTCTCCCGTTTCTGGTTTATACCTGGGAGTGAGGCTCGCGAATTCACATTATATACAAAGCTACGCCACACAGGCGGTGCTTTGATCATCACCACAAGACTTTGCTTTTCAACAGAAGCCCTGACCATTTGCCACTTAGGCATGCCACACTAGCAATTCATGCCATGCGACTGATATCCATCGATATACAACCTCTGAGCTCGTGCGTTTCAGAGAAGGGCGTTAAGCAAAAGAATAAATTCTCCGCCGCCAAATAGATGTATATTTAATAGAGATCAATCAACATAGAATAAAATCCAATGTCAGACACACTACCCATTTGTAAGTCCGTTCTGGGTCTGAACGAAACCGGATGCACTATATACCTCGCAAACCCATCGATCACCACGTACATCTGGACGATCACCACTCATTATCCATATTTCGGGATGCCTCCCAATCAGGACCTCGGTTACCATCCAAACTAGGTGAAGATCTCCGGTCTTCGACCATCGTCTTCATCTTTGATTTTTTATCGTCGATTCAACTATTCAGAATGGGATAAACCCGGTCTTTCCGAACAACTCGCGTATATAATAAACAAGTGCAACACTAACATACACATGCATCATTTCAATTCATTAGTCACTAACCGTTAATCAGTAAGAGAACGATTTCCCAAATATTAACCCCGAAGGCCAAAACCAACATCAGATCAATACCCAAGAAACCGTTCGACTTAGCCAACCTTCAGTTAATTTCTAAATCACATCCATATCGTTTATAATATTTTATAACGATTTATAGCTATTTTTATTTATTTTAAAATAGTCAATTTATTTAAAACGACGCTTCGGGCCACAACGCGGCCGTGGCGCTGTTTTTCTTCAGATTTGATTTACACATCTCTGAAAATCTATCCGTTGGATCTTCACAAAATTTACATCACTAGAAAGATCTTTTCAAAACGAATCCAACGGTTCCAGTTTCGGGAAAATCCGACGGTCGGATCTCCCGGTATAATCGTTTGAAGTTTCGATTTCGAAATACGAACTGCAGCGTCGTTATTCGATTAAATATAATTATATTTATATATATATAAATATAATCGATTCTAGCGCTGTTTTTCTTCAGATTTGAATTAAACATTCCAGACAATCCAACCGTTGGATTTTTACAAAGTTGGTGCCGTTGGAAAGATGTTTCCAAAGCGAACCCAACGGTTGCGATTTCAGGAAAATCCGACGGTCGGATCTCCCGGTATAATCGTTTGAAATCACGGTTTCAAAATACGAACTGCAGCGTCGTTATTCGATATATTTCAATTCTATTATATTTATATATATCGATTCTTCGATTTCAAAACCATATGATTTTCATACATTTGATAAAAACGATATTTTTATCTAACTGTCTTCTATTTGAACACTTCACTATATTTAACAATTCATGTATATAATAAAAATGTGATTTTTATTGTAAAACAATTCATTTCAAAACACTATTATTTTATATAGTTAATATAGGTGATAAAAATAGGATTTTTATTATAAAACAATTTATTTCAAAACAAGATTATTTTATACATTTCATATTGATGTTAAAAATGGGATTTTTATTATAAAACAATTTCTTTCAAAATATGAATACCATTCAACACATGAATTTCAATTCAACGAATGAATTTCGATTCAACACATGAAGGTTTTCTATAGTTTATATAAATCAATAAAAAGGTGATTTTTATATTTAAAACACGAATACCATTCAACACATGAATTTCTATCCAACGGATGAATATCTACTCAACACATGAAGGTTTTCTATTCAACGAATAAATATAGTTTCAACAAATGAAAATAATTCAAACACATGAATATTATTCAAAATTTCGGCAGCATAACGGCAGGGTAGTTAAAACCGGGACCGTCCCTAGTACGGCTCCTCGCTCTACCTTAAAACCTCGCGGTTTTTGACAATGGGGATCATGCATCTAGTTTGCACGCAGGCGGCATGTATATTTTAATTTCATTTCCACAAACTAATCCTATGTGGTTTCAACCAAATATTTCTCAACCACAAATGAGTATTTTTCAACCACAATCAATCAATATCAACCACAAACAATTCCAATCAACCATTCGCTATCAATCAATTTTCACACCAATCACAACCAATAAATATCGTCCATGGTTTGTGGACGAGGGGCATATATATATATATATATATATATATATATATATATATATAGCAATTCACTTCTATTTCAACACATATATAATTTTTACAACGCATATACAACTTATACATCGAACATACAACTTATACAACGCTTATACAAGAGGTGTACAACGCTTATATAACTCATACATCGATCATATAATTTATACATCGTCGTTTTCCATATCGTTTATAAATTAGAAATCTCACAATGGGTTCCACACCACCAAAAATAGCAGCAGGCTTAGAAAAATATGCGGTCTCTTCTAGAATGTAGAAGACGTCCACACGAGTCCACTGTCTCTTGTTTCACTGAATTTCGTCAAAAACGAAAAAGATATGATTTTTCAAAGTTTCATGTTTTGCGACACTTTAAAGATGTTGAAATCACTTCAGAAAATAAAAACCCGTACCTTTCAGAATTGGTTCAAAATTAGGTCTTGAATTTGCGATCAATCCGTGAAGTATGAAGAGGATCGGCATGCGCCAGAAATGGGGCCTACTGCGGTGGCCCCTGTCGTCGTCGGCGGCGGTCCAAAGCGCCGCACTTCGTGGAGGTGATTCAGGCGAGAGACGCGACGACGTTGGGTGCTTCGGGTATGGATTTAAATAGGGATGCACACAACCCATATCCAATCCGACCCAACCCACCAACCCGACCCAACCCAACCCATCGTAGTTCGGGTCGGATATGGGTTACTATTTGTAACCCATACTATATATGGGTCGGGTGTGATATTTTGTTCTACCCAACCTTATTTTAACCCGACCCAACCCTATATTAGAAAACTAATTTAATACCAACCCACTTAAAATTAAAATTGTCTAATCCTAGTGTAATATTTATTTATTTTATAGTAAATATAAAAGAACATATTTCATGTCAAATCCAAACTATATATTTTTTAGCAAAGATTTTTTTAACGAAAATTTAATGTATTTTAAAATGAAACACTTGTTCTACTATATAGTGAATTAATTTCATATGATGTGTTTTACAATGAAATTATAATATGATATTTGTTATAATGAATCAGTTATTTTAAATGTGTTATGCCAGCTAAAATCTGATATACTATGTTGAATATTTTAATATTATTTTTGAAAGAATATCTCATATTCTCATTTTTTATTAGTTTCATGCAACCCAACCCAACCCATACTTCAACCCAACCCTTATCCAACCTCATATAGGGTCGGATACAGGTTGAACTACCTTAAACCCATACCTATGCGGGTTGGATATGGTATTTGGTCCAACCCGACCCATCCCATACTTTGTGCAGCCCTAGATTTAAAGCTCGTTCGGAGCTCTTCAAAATGGATCCAACCTCACGTGATTTAATTGAGAAACGAGACAGAATTCGAGGAGAGAAGTTTGGAGCTTTTTCCACCGTCGCGCGTTGAAGATCTGGGAAGAAGACGGGGGGAGAGAAAGTGAGAGGATTGGCCCATATATTTTTTATATTTATTAATTTTAAAATCTCAAAAATACCCCTCTTCCCATACGAACTCCAATCCAAACCCAACGACTGTCACCCCTAGCTAAATACCCCCATTCCGAACACAATGGGATATGTTTCGTAGGCCCATTCGAATGTTTCAGTCAGTTTTTCTTCAAATTAAAATATGAAACATTCAATATTAAATTTGAACGTACACTTCAATTTGCCAGGGCCACAAACGGATTCGAAAAATTCCAGAAAAATAAATCTGGCTATGTTTTGACAATACGGTCCCAACAAAACTAGTTTCGTCAAATTCTGAGACCGTTTGCAAAAAGGCCCATTTCTGGTCGATCCAATTTAACTATGATTGACCAAAACACATTTTCCTTTGCCACGCTCACATACTAGCTTCAAAAATTATGAAATTTGAAACTTAGCAATAACTTCACATCCAGGATCCAACAAAAGTGGTTTCGTCGAATTCCGAGGTCGTATGCAAAATGGCCAATTTCACGGGCTATATAAATTCCATAGCGACCTTTCTGAAAATTCATTTGGCCATAACTTTTGCTTTCCGCTATGAAAATTCGATTTTTCGGATTCGTTAGAAAGGTATTCACTAACAGATTTAAATATTTTTGGTTTCACTCAAATCCGTTTTGTTTTGCACCCGGTACAGTCCGACAAGGTTTGGATTCAATTTTTGAAACTACAGCGCCTTTTCAGGCCTTGTTTATAATTATAATTAATTATATTCATTTTCAAACGTCGATTCAAACTTACTTTTCATCGCCACTATTTAAAATATTTATTTTAAATATTTAAAATCCATTATTTTAGCCAATTTAAATTTTTAAAATTGGTTCAGATTTTCCGGGTCGTTACATATTTGAATATTAAAATAACATATTCTATTTAAATAAAATACTGTGTGAATATTTGAATTTGTGTACAATTGTATTTTATTTAAACAGAATTCTTATATTCATGTATGTTGTGTAGTATATGAAACAGTACAATTACAAACACATATATAATAATATATATCTGTTTGTTATCATCAAACAAAAATCATATAATTGTGTATACAACACTGTTATATACAACAATCTCCCCCTTTTGATGATGACAAACAAATATAAGATTTTGAGCATAGATGTGTTTGAAAAAAATGAAATATATATTACTCCCCCTATTTGAATGCTCCCCCTACAAGTGTGCATGAGTGAAAGAATGTGAAACTGAATTGGAATTTTCAAAATTAAAATATTTATAAATTATTCACTCATAAATCAAAAACAATTTTCAAAATTAAAATATTTATAAATTATTCACTCATAAATCAAAATCTCAACCCATTCTCCCCCTTTTGTTATCATCAAAAGGATTCAGAATTTAAAATATAGATGAACAACGACTAAAAATATAATATCAGCTTAAAAGGAAGAACGGTCATCATAGATTTCAATCAGTCAAACAAAAATCATAATATTCTAAGAATTAGTGCCATATTTCACATTGTAGAGAGTGACGGATACGATGAATTTTATAAAAAATGGAGAGAGTTCAAAAACATGATTTCCAATTATTTTCAAAAGAATTTTGTAAATTTGAACACAAAAACAGTGATGGATTTGGACTACAATTATAAATTCAACTTAAGTAACGCAATCAAATAGTCTCAAATCCCAGTAGCTATTAATCAACAGATCATAATACGTCAAAAAATATTAACACACTTCACAGATTAGAAGATGGATTGTTAGACTGATTTTTACATACCAAGGAGAAATTCATATTAATTTCTATTTATATTTTTTTTATTTAAGAGCACACTGACCACGCATAACCAGAGCTTGGATTTTTATATGAGGTCAGTCGCAGCTTAAATTATAAGTTGTCTCTTAACCATGCATGACCAGAGCTTGGATTTTTAAATGAGGTTAGAGACACACTTATATATTGATTATATATTTATCATTTCAGCTTTAAAAAGAAAAAAACTCCTTGGTATATAAAACCAATATAGATGATAGAAATGTGGTAGGTACAGAAGTGGATTATGAAATAAATTTCTGAATTAATTATATTATGAAGTATGCTCGACTGCACCGAGATCATTGAAAATTTTCAATTATTACTAATTCTGAATAATAATATAACCACAATTCCATCACAAATATTTTCTCTGTTTATCTAAAAGAGATTTAAAAAAAAATAACTCTCCACCTTAATATAAAGTCATAATGGATGACAGAATAGTGGGAGATAAAGAAGATGGTCGTGAAATAATAGCAAATTCAAATATATTATAATAACTATTCAACCATCATGAAAAACTAAATAAAATCTCCTTTTGTTGTGAAATATACTGCAGTCACAATTCATCATAATTTCAAAATATAATAATAATTTTTATGAATTATAAATAAAGCTTTATTTGGATATTGATTTCAATTTCTGAATGAATAATCAATAAATAATTTTAAAATTGAAAATCAATTACAAGAGGAATAAGGAAAGATCTATACAAGACAAGAGGGATTAAAATATATACAAAAATCAGCACTACAAAACTGATACCACTTGGTATCTTTATTTATAAGGATGGTAAACAAGACATTGGAGACAAACAAGTATAACACAGTCAAAAGAAATATAAAGCCCAGGAAGATCAAATTAATTTCATGTATCAGAGCATGGTATGTATTTGATACCAAAACAAGAGTCAACAAAAAATATATCTGAGCAGCACAAAAATCATTTTCAAAGCAGACTTGTCAACGAGATGTTTCAAAGATATTTCAAACAATCAAAGGATGGTTCATGATCCAAGATTAAACATAGTTTATTTTAAATCATTTAAACGAATGGTGAGGGTATCAGGATTCAATGAATCAATCACACGGTTTATAAATTTTAGACTCAGAATATATGTGTGATTCAATAAATCAATAAATTCAAATGATTTTAAACAAGCTAGTATTCAAGTCAAATATTTATGAAATAACAATGACATTCAAGTCCTGATTCTCAAAGAATTTACACAAATATTTCTGATAAGCACAAGAGTAATTTCAGATCATTTACATCAGAATTGAGAGATATTCACGATCATGAAAATTTAGAAAATAATTTATTTGAAATCACTTGAATCAATGTGAAGTTTTGAGATATAATGAACCAGTCACACAAGATTGATAATTTCAAATTTTAGAGGTGTGTGATATTCGGAATATCAAGACTTTCAGTTGATTTCAAACAAATAAATTTCAACAATAATGATCATGAATAAAGATGAGATTCAGGATGTATCACTGTAATTTAAGACAATTCAAACTATTCAAGCCAATCTGAAAATCAATGAAATTATCACAACTGATAAGTAGCAGTGTGCTGTAATGAGTATAATATTTCAAGCTGTCCTAAACTGAATTAGAAGAAACTCAAAACAGCAGATTTGTGTGAAATTTCAATTGTTTTTTAGATCTTCAAAAATTTAGAATTCAAATTAACAGTGTTCAAGATATGGCACAAATACATCAATACTGTTATGAATTCAGAGAATCAGAAGACAAAACTTCAAATCAATTGCAGATATTTACAAAAAATACATTCAAGATCTGGAAATAATTAAAATATCAAAGTTCTATTCAACTAAAGTGAATTTCCAGAAAATATGAGTTCTACAATTGGAAGTTAATGAAGCCCAGAAGAAGTTACAATGATAAACCAAAACAGAAAAAATACATAGAGGAGGTAGAAGAAGGGAAGAAAAAAAATTAGACAAGAAAGTAAAAACAAAGAATATACAAAAATTGTGAGTCTAGAGATTATACCTGAAAATGATGTGAGTAAATAGATCTCTAACTCAACAAATCTTGGCCAAGGAACTGTAAAGAATACAGAAATATAGAACAACTTGAACTCATTCTCTTTTCAACACAGCAGTTCCTCAGCCACCTATGGTACCTAACAGTTTAAAGAATCGAGTGGTCTAACAAAATTAGTAAAACCACTCACAGTTGTATTCATATGTTTTGGTACCCAAACTTGTTTATATAACACTCCATCAGATTTTACCAAAGTACCTTTAGGGACCCAAACCTATCTAAATTTTGATGAATTCACTGTATTTCTTTTTGGGGTCCAAAATGGTTTAAATGGATTATTATCAAACAAATTCTCATTTCGCTTTTGACTTAAAAACCCTTTGAAATTATTTGAATTCAAATTTTCAAAACGAATATTTTCAAAGTAGTTTGAAGGATTTTTAAAATCACAAGAATTCACTTTTTCAAAACCACTTGTTTTTACAAAACCAAGACCTCGTTTATGTCAAATTGAAAATTGATTTTGTAACAGCATATTCAACGAATTTTCCCCATTAGAAAATTTATCCAAAGTTGATTCTAATCGTTGAATTTTGGATTTAAGATCAGAATTTTCTTTTATCAGATTTAAACAACGATTAATGCTGATCTTTCTCCTTTCAGTATCATTTTGTTTCAAAAACAAATTTTCATTTTCAAGCAACTTGATTTTGGTCTTGAATTCAAGAATCTCAGATTCAAAATTAATTTGTTTTTCAAATTCAAGTTTCTTGAAATTTTCAATCTCCTTTTCAAGCTCGTTTAAAATTAAATCACTTTTCAACAAACTTTCTTTTTCAGCAATTTCATGTTTGAAATTTTTGATGGTCTTAAAATTATTAAATTCTTTTTGCAAAGAATTGTTTGAATCTTTTAGCTCAACCTCGTTATCTTTTAAAATCAGAATTTCCTCTTTAAGCCTTTGAATATTTTTATTGAGATGAACGAGGTCAGTTTTCATTTTCAAACAACTTTCACAGTCAGAATTTTCTAATTTCATGACATTTGTTAATTCCGATTCCAAACAGTTAATTTTGCTATTTAACTCATGATTTTTAGATTTTAAAGATTTGTTTTTACGATGGAGTTTATCAACATTTTTTGTTAAATCAGTACACATATAAACCAACTATTCATATGAGAAGCTTTCAGTCTCATTGACTGTTGAGTCTCCATCGTCTGATCTACTTGAATTTTCATTTGTCTCTTCTCCTGAGCATAGATCTGAATCTGAGTTGACCATTTTGGGTTTTGAGCTGTTATTGTCAATCATTCCATACTTCGTATCGAGAAAATTCCATATTTCCTGCGCAGTCAAGCAATGAGAGATAAGGTTATATTGGACATCATCAATATAAGAATACAAAATGTGAATGGCACGAGAATTAAATCCAATATCGTTCCTACTGACCATATCATACCATTAACAACAGTATCCCAACATTTAATATCAACAGATTTTAAATATAATTCCATTTCTAATTTCTAATTAAAAAAATCTGTACCATTAAAAATAGATGGAATGAGACTGGACTGACTCTCAGAAGACTGACAACAAGGATCCATGATTCTAGGGTTAATGAAATTTCCAGGCTATGGTACCACTTGTTGGATCTAGATTAACCCTAAAGGGGGGTGGATAGGGTTTATTACAGTTTATCGAATAATTTAAAATTAATCCCAGCACAGATAAAGCAGAGTAAGTAAATACAGAAAGTAAATAACACACAAAGATACCCAGATTCGGCCAATCTTGCCTATTGCTGCATTCCTAAGGTTTCTACTTGGTGTTATAAACAGATCCCGCATACAAGATGTAACGACCTACCATTTTAAACGATTCAAATCGACAATAATCCACACATGTCTGACTTGAATTGCTCAAAATAGTAAATTGTTATATAAATTGGCAATACTTAGCTTATACAGCAAATAAATCAATCACAGAATCACAGATCACAGAGTATTACAACATTTGTAGCGGAAATAACAACATAGTAGTTAATGAAGCTACTAGAAATAAACAAAGTCTCAAAACAAATACATAAGAGAGGTCCAAAATAGCGAAGTTGCTAACAAAACAAATAACATGAGTCTGAATGGAAATAACTGAATAACAGAAAACTGAATAGATAAATATCCAGCGAACTCCAACGGCTTCAGCTCCAAGAAGAATGCCTAAAGCTGCAACACTCAGGCTGACCCGAGAGTAAAGTAAAAACAAAACACTCGAGTCAGGACTAACATTCTCATGTAAGTAACAAACTCAAGTGAAATGTCAACTGAATGCACAAGTAACTCAAAGGATATTTGGGATCACTATCCTTTAAGGATCCGTTAAACTATTTACTACATAATAGAATACGATATGTACGATAATGTCTATCAGTAAAGTAAAGTAGCAAAATAGTGTAAGCGGGATTACCATATTACCCTTACACCGTTTATATACATTCCCGTAGTCTATACAGTACTGTAAACCCCTCCAAACCGGCGGGATACTCAGGGAGCACTCCATAGGTACGGTACAAAACCAACTCGTAGTGGGCGCGATCAGGATAAATATGACAAGGCACGCGAGGCAATACCCAGGGTAGGAATCTACCATTTACAGAACCGGACTGGTGGTGACACATAGCCGCAACTACCGCCCACCTCGAACACACTTCAAATCAAAGGTGCGCACCAAACCGATCAAAAAAGTAATAGAATGGGTTCGAAGAAGCATGCTCGATAAGTGATATGACCCCATTGGTCTCGGTGTAGCTCCTGTTTTAGTCATTTTAATTATGACCCGAAAGTCAAGGCTATCCATTATCGTTCTCTTACTTCATTCCAAAAGCGTTCGTCAAACCATCCTACTTCATTTTGAATTCTCCACCACGTACACAGTTATTAAAGTAGTTTTCGGTATTGGCAGAGAGTATGACAATAGCCGATCCCGGTCTCTTTAACAATCAATCGTTTACATTTTTCACACCATGGTCATTATTTATAATTACTTTATAAAATCGTTTATAGGATATCTTAGATTTAAATAATTTTTAGAAACATATGTATAATAAGTTAAAATAAAATATTTGTTAAATTACTTAAAAGCTTATTACTTAATTTGTATATAAAATCCCTTGAAAAATAATTTACGTTAAAAGAAAACTCTAGATTTGAATAAAACTGATTTGATAACTTCTAAAATACATATACATATTTACTTTTATTAACCAAAGCATAATAAAAACAAAAATCCAAAATAATTTATAAGTAAAATATTTTATAATCTTAGAATTTTTTTTTCTCAAAAATAGACCAACGGTGTCCATATAATAATGTTCTACCTAGATAAGGTAATACAGATGTATATCATTTCAATCCGTCAAGTTTCAAATTCCGGGTGTGTATCATTTCAACCCGCATCCCAAATCGATTCAGTTTTGTCCCTAGATATGTATACAGTGATTCATGTATATATCATTTCAACCCATAATGATTTTCTAAGGTACAGAGAACTTGCAGTGTGAATTTCAGTAATAAAATAAACACAGAAACAATATCAATCATCAAGCCAAACATAATATCAGTACAAGTCGTGTGTGTTGGTGTGTCATACTTGCATATACAGTGCTAACATTCCAATAACATTTCAAATATAGTTATTTCACTTCCATGAAAATATTAGTCAGGTGTGAGTTGAACAACTCACCTTCAGTGGCGTAGAAACAGAGACGACAACCGATAGACGCTGAAAAAGAACGACACCGAAACTTCACCGAACTGGACAAACAAGTTACGGTCAACATACGTAAAATGTAGCGAGGTTAAAAATCAATAAAATAAAATAAAATAAAATAAATATTTAAAGTTCTTTTTCGTGGAATTTGTTACATATATGCTTCAAAACATATATTTATTTTGTCAAAGATATATATATATATGTACACAACGTCTCATTCACTGATCTGGGTACATCTCACCTCAACAATTATTATATGCATGAATATAGACTCATCACAATAGGCATGTACAACAAACTTTTCATGAAATCACTCCAGGCATGTTACAGCAACTTAATGCCCTTTTATTTTAGCAAATTTAACAAAATCATTGGGTTTTTTTTAGTTCAACACGCATGAAACATGTTATATGTCATTTTATACAAAGTCCAACATATACTCGCATGGTAGAAAAGACTAGGAACTCCAGATTACAATCAACGCAAGAGAAAAACTTATAAAAGCCCCCTTTTTCAATACAAAATAAGTATGTACAATTTATATACATGAAATCTAACGTTTCAAAGTTTGTTTCTATAAAACAAATACATATACTTTTATATAAACGCGAGAAGAAAGAAAAAAACTCACGACTAAGGAAGCAGGGATGAGAGAATGTTGGCTGCGTTCTCTAGAGGAGGATCTTGGCGCTCGGATGGGTTGCAGAAGAAAATGGCGCCTCCAGATATTGTGCTGCCTTTGTTTGCTTTAGATTTTTTTTTTAAAGTTCAATGGTGGAAGATTAAATGCAAGAGGAAGAAAAATGGCTACAGGCGAATTGGTTTTCACTAAATGAAGATAACCGTAGTTAATATTTGCATCCCAGACAATTCGCATGGATATCATGACAAATTCTTATGCAAAAAAATAGGACCTGATCAAGAACTATTCAAATAATTTGAATTGTTGAAGTTACAGCATAATTGGAAGCCACGTTGCACTTACAGTTGGAAGACAAAACAAAATGGATGAAAAGATACCATACGTAACATGCAAATTTGGATATCATGCACCTCACATTTTGTCCCACTTTCATGACTAGAGAAAAATCCAATTTCAAAAAAAATAGAAATGATAATGGCTGAAAGGAAGGCGGAAACATAATGTAGGGCACGTCAGCGTTCCAAA
The DNA here is from genome assembly GCA_030737875.1 of Allium sativum. NCBI lineage: Eukaryota > Viridiplantae > Streptophyta > Magnoliopsida > Asparagales > Amaryllidaceae > Allium > Allium sativum. The sequence continues at coordinate 746,489,446 of CM060920.1, read as the reverse complement.
AAGACACACATATGGACACAAAACTCAAAAAAATAAAATTACATAGGACAGAGTACCGATATAATACACTGTTTTATTCATTACGGCTGTCCGTCGGACACCAAAATGTGCAAATGAATATATCATGGTGATCAGTGCGACGAGACTAACGCAATGGTACAAAAACATCAGTGTCATTACTCTTTTATCAAAACTCATATTTTTAAATTACGGTACACTGCTACTTCGTACGGAAAAATTCAAACGGAGCTAGAATCATCCGAATTTCGCGAAACGAATTACGCCATCGTCATCAGAACGAGCAAAATATTTTTCTCATGTGCAGATATTTAGGTTTCAGAAATGACTTCGTTCGCTCAATATTTGAACTGACTTACGTTGAAATAACGCTACCAAATGGACTTTTAAATTTTCCGATGAAAATGTACCACTGGCTATCCTTAAATGGACTCATACCAAAAATAATTTTTCTTCCGTTGTTCATATAGACCGTTAACATTCGAGACAAACTTTGATTTATTCGATGTTTAAAACGTAGAAAATGACAAATCGTTACACTCTCCCCCACTTGAAACTTTTCGTCCTCGAAAAGAAATGGAATTGGAAAAGTAACTTACAAGATAGAACGGAAATGATAGATTTGAATAGAAGAATACCTGAATCAAATAGTTCTGGGATCGAAGCACGTATGCTTTCCTCAGTCTCCCAGGTACAATCTCAATCATTTGTACTCCACTGTACTTTGACCAAGTTAACAGATTTTCTTCTTAGATGTTTCATCCTACTATCGACAATACGTAGTGGCTTCCTCTCGACGGTGAGATTCGACTCCACATCCAAAGTCTCTAATGTAGAGGGATGAACAAATAAGGAAGGATCATGAAGGTACATACGAAGATGCGATACGTGAAACATGTTGTGCACTCCCGACAATTTCTCTGGCAACTCCAATCTATAAGCCAAAGAACCAACTCTATCCAAGATACGAAAAGGACCAATGAATCTAGGAGCTAGCTTCCCTTTCCGACCAAAACGAATCACATTCCTCAACGGTGAGATCTTAAGGAAAACTTGATCCCCTACTGCAAATTCAAGATCCTTTCTCCGTCTGCCCGCATATTTCTTCTGCCTATCCTGAGCGATTCGCATCTTCCTTCTAATCTCCTTGACTTTCTCAGTTGCTTCCAATATCATATCAGGTCCAAGAACAAGGCGGTCGCCCGACTCAATCCAACAAGCTGGTGATTTACAAGGTCGTCCAAAAAGAGCGGTAAACGGAGACATCTCGATGCTTGCCTGAATTTAAAAGAATAGAATCCAATTGAATCAAAATTTGATTTAAACCCGACTGATTCTAATTCTAAATAAATAAAAAATATACCTGATAGATGTTATTATAGGTGAATTCGACGAGATGGAGATGATCTTCCCAAGATCCTCCATAATCAAGAACACAAGCACGAAGAAGATCCTCTAGAACCTGATTTACACGTTAAGTTTGACCGTCAGTTTGAGGATGGTAGGCAGTGCTGAGATTTAGACGGGTACCCAGAGCTTCTCGAAAAGCTTTCCAAAATTTGCTAGTAAAGATAGGATCACGATCACAAACTATACTGGATGGAACACCATGAAACCTTACAATCTCCTTCATATAAATCTCTGCTAAGCTCGAAGCTGTGCGACTAGCTTTGACCGGAATAAAATGAGCGAATTTGGTCAATCGATCGACTACTACCCAAATACTCTCGTTACCTCTCCTCGTCCTAGGCAAACCATCAATAAAATCCATAGAAACCTGATCCCACTTCCAAATTGGGATCTCAAGAGGTTGCAACAATCCAGCGGTCTTCTGGTGATCAGCCTTGACCTGTTGGCAAGTGGAACAGTTACTAACGTATGTGGAAATATCCCGCTTCATGTCGCTCCACCAATACAACTTCTTCATATTCTGATACATCTTCATGACACCGGGATGGATAGAAAGTCTGGAACGATGATTCTCCTTAAGAACTTCTTGCCTCAAGCCATCAACATTCGGAACACAAATACGATTATTTATTTGTAAAACCCCATGTTTATCAATATGAGCCCCTAATTCATTATGTTGATCTCCTTCTCTATTCTGAATGTTATCCTTCATGAGCTTAATCATTTCATCATTATCTTGTTTGGCTATTATACGGTCCATAAGAGATGAAGTAGCCACTATCTGATACAACATGGCCTTCTTTCAACTCAATGCATCCGCTACCACATTGCCTTTCCTTGGTGTATAATTAATGTCGAGGTCATAAGCTGCTAAGAACTCGAGCCACCTAACTTGCCTATGATTCAGATCTTTCTAAGAAAATATATATTTAAGCAACTGGTGATCGGTAAAGAGTTCAAACTTAGTACCTAAAAGATGGTGCCTCCATAACTTCAAAGCAAACACAACAGCGAGCAATTCCAAATCATGAGTGGCATAATTAACTTCATGCGTCTTCAGCTGGCGACTAGCATAAGCAATAACCTTCCCATTTTGCATCAACACAGCACCCAATCCTTCTTTACAAGCATCTGTGTATACCGTTAATCCTTCACTTCCATTTGGAACGGTAAGAATAGGAGCAGAGGTAAGCTTTTGCTTCAACTCATTAAATGAATCTTCACACTTATCGCTCCAATCAAACTTGCCATTTTTCCGAGTCAAAGCAGTAAGAGGGGCAGAAATTTGAGCAAAATTCTCGATAAATCTTCTATAATAACCGGCTAGGCCTAAAAAGCTACGAATGTCAGTCGGAGTCCTAGGTCTCTCCCAATCATTAATCGCAACGATCTTAACTGGGTCAACGGAAACTCCATTCTCTGAAACAATGTGCCAAAGGAATCAGACTTCATCTTTCCAGAAATGGCATTTAGAGAATTTGGCTTTCAACTGATGGTTTCTAAGTGTTTGATGAACAAAGGTCAAGTGTGCTATATGCTCCTTCTCAGACTTAGAAAACACAAGAATGTCATCGACGAAGACAAGGACAAACTGGTTAAGAACATCTCGAAAAACTCGATTCATAAGATCAACAAAGAAAGCTGGAGCATTGGTTAATACAAAAGGCATTACTAACCATTCGAAAAATCCACTATCGGTTCAGAAAGCTGTCTTGGGAATACTCTCCTCAGCTACTCTAAGCTGGTGGAAACCAGTAGCCAAATCAAGCTGAGAGAAAACTTTAGCTCCATAAAGCTGATCGAACATGTCAGTAATACGAGGCATGGGATAACGGTTCTTCATTGTGAGTTTGTTCAGCTCTCTATAATCAACACACATCCTTAAAGAACCATCAGACTTGGTGACAAAAACAACAGCAGCTCCCCATTCAGAAAAACTAGGTTTAATCAGACCTTTGGAAAACAAATCATCAATCTGGTTCTTCAATTCAACTTTCTCCTTAGGTGCCATTTGTCTGGGAGGAAGGACAACTGGACGGGCCCCAGGAATAAGGTCAATACGAAATTCAATTTCGCGCTTAGGTGGAAGAGAAGTGACCTCACCAAATACATCGGGAAAATCCTTGACTATAGGAGTAGAGTCAAGGTCACTAGGATGAGAGTCAAGAGAGAATATAAAGCTGCCTGCATAGTCCCGAGGCATTCGACATTCGATGACTAAGGATTCTCCAAGATCACTTACCAAAGAAACAGTTCGGGCCTTGCAGGAAATAGTGGCATCATACTTCCTAAGCCAATCGCCACCAAGCAGAATGTCGAAGGCATCAAAACCCAAAACATAGAAATCTCCAATAAAACGACGTCTATTATATAGGAGTTTTACCCCTCTACAAATCATACTCAGGTTGGCGGGACCGCAAATAGGGTTAGATACACATAAAGGTTCAATTGCTACTTGAGGATGCAAAAGGTGCTCAAACTTATCACAAAGGTCAATAAATAAAACTATGCGAGGCTCCAGTATCAAAAAGAACACGAATAGGCAAATCGAATAAAGTAAAAGTGCTCTGAAGGGTACCTTGGTCATCAGGAGTAATGGGAGTAGTAGAAGATGTCATGGCAAAGACTCCACTCGCCTTGCCTCTTTGCTGGGTGGGACAGTCCTTCTTAAAATGACCAGGCTGCAAGCAAATGTGGCATAAGTTGGTCCGAGTCGTCTGAGGTGGAGGGATTGCGGCTTTGGAATTGGTTGGACAATTGGTGGAATAATGGCCCTTCTGGTTGCACTTAAAGCAGGTGATATTAGATAAGTCGGTAGGATTCTTACCAATGCCCTGAGTCTTCTGCCAGTTGCTCTTTTGCTGCTCAAATTTTGACTTCCTTTTCTTAGAATTGTTAGAACTTCCCTGTGACTGAGATGACTGCATCGCCTGTTTCTGCTTTCCTTTATTGCTGGGATTCTCAAATCTGATCGCCATATCTACAAGATCAGTAAAAGTTCCATGGACATGGCTAATCAAGCGGTCATAAAACTCTGGTTTGGCACCACGAATAAACTTTTCATTCTTCTACAGCGGGGTTTCAATCAAATTGGGACCATACTTTGAGAGTTCATTAAATTTTCTTTCGTACTCCGCGAAAGTCATATCACCCTGCTCTAAATCCATAAACCCTCTGTAAAGCTGAGTCTTCCCCGAGTCAGGCATCCACTTTGTCACAAAGACATCCCTAGGAAGAGATTGATTTAAAATCAAGATAGATTCAAAAAAGAGCAACCAAGATCAGAAGAACAAGCTTATGCTTTACCTGAACTGTTGCCAGGTGATGTTTGATTCGATGGTATTAGCTGTAACTGTCCGCCACCAATTATAGGCAACACCCTTCATCTGCCAAGCGGCTAATTGACGCATCTGAGCATCAGTGATAACAAGACCGGTGAAAATCCTCTCGAGATTATCCAACCACTGCTCAGCTTCGACGACACCTTCTATACCCGTGAATTTGGTACCTCCTAGCTAGTCATACTCTTTGCAAAGCTTAGTAAACTTGGTTGGTTGGGCTGGCTTAATAACTGCTGCGGGATCAGCTGGGCCATCTCCCCGACCCCTACCTCTGGCATTCCTTCTAGTACTCATCTGGAAAGGTTCAAACGAATCTTTAGAACAAGGGGTAAAGATTATAGTCAAAAGAAAACAAAAGAATCTACATCGAGGGTTTGAGGGTCGAACGAATATAATTCTATGAGTAATTTTCTCACTCTAGAGTATTAGTACCCTATCTCTAATGAGATTTACTCTATATGCTAAGTTTGCCTAAAACCAGGCTCTAATACCACTTGTAACGACCTACCATTTTAAACGATTCAAATCGACAATAATCCACACATGTCTGACTTTAATTGCTCAAAATAGTAAATTGTTATATAAATTGGCAATACTTAGCTTATACAGCAAATAAATCAATCACAGAATCACAGATCACAGAGTATTACAACATTTGCAGCGGAAATAACAACATAGTAGTTCATGAAGCTACTAGATATAAACAAAGTCTCAAAACAAATACATAAGAGAGGTCCAAAATAGCGAAGTTGCTAACAAAACAAATAACATGAGTCTGAACGGAAATAACTGAATAACAGAAAACTGAATAGATAAATATCCAGCGAACTCCAACGGCTTCAGCTCCAAGAAGAATGCCTAAAGCTGCAACACTCAGGCTGACCCGAGAGTAAAGTAAAAACAAAACACTCGAGTCAGGACTAACATTCTCATGTAAGTAACAAACTCAAGTGAAATGTCAACTGAATGCACAAGTAACTCAAAGGATATTTGGGATCACTATCCTTTAAGGATCCGTGAAACTATTTACTACATAATAGAATACGATATGTACGATAATGTCTATCAGTAAAGTAAAGTATCAAAATAGTGTAAGCGGGATTACCATATTACCCTTACACCGTTTATATACATTCCCGTAGTCTATACAGTACTGTAAGCCCCTCCAAACCGGCGGGATACTCAGGGAGCACTCCATAGGTACGGTACAAAACAAACTCGTAGTGGGCACGATCAGGATAAATATGACAAGGCACGCGAGGCAATACCCAGGGTAGGAATCTACCATTTACAGAACCGGACTGGTGGTGACACATAGCCGCAACTACCGCCCACCTCGAACACACTTCGAATCAAAGGTGCGCACCAAATCGATCACAAAAGTAATAGAATGGGTTCGAAGAAGCATGCTCGATAAGGGGTATGACTCCATTGGTCTCGGTGTAGCTCCTGTTTTAGTCATTTTAATTATGACCCGAAAGTCAAGGCTATCCATTATCGTTCTCTTACTTCATTCCAAAAGCGTTCGTCAAACCATCCTACTTAATTTTGAATTCTCCACCACGTACACAGTTGTTAAAGTAGTTTTCGGTATTGGCAGAGAGTATGACAATAGCCGATCCCGGTCTCTTTAACAACCAATCGTTTACATTTTTCACACCATGGTCATTATTTATAATTACTTTATAAAATCGTTTATAGGATATCTTAGATTTAAATAATTTTTAGAAACATATGTATAATAAGTTAAAATAAAATATTTGTTAAATTACTTAAAAGCTTATTACTTAATTTGTATATAAAATACCTTGAAAAATAATTTACTTTAAAAGAAAACTCTAGATTTGAATAAAACTAATTTGATAACTTCTAAAATACATATACATATTTACTTTTATTAACCAAAAGCATAATAAAAACAAAAATCCAAAATAATTTATAAGTAAAATATTTTATAATCTTAGAATTATTTTTTTCAAAAATAGACCAACGGTGTCCATATAATAATGTTCTACCTAGATCAAGTAATACGGATGTATATCATTTCAATCCGTCAAGTTTCAAATTCCAGGTGTGTATCATTTCAACCCGCATCCCAAATCGATTCAGTTTTGTCCCTAAATCTGTATACAGTGATTCAGGTATATATCATTTCAACCCACAATGATTTTCTAAGGTACAGAGAACTTGCAGTGTGAATTTCAGTAATAAAATAAACACAGAAACAATATCAATCATCAAGTCAAACATAATATCAGCACAAGTCGTGTGTGTCGGTGTGTCATACTTGCATATACAGTGCTAACATTCCAATAACATTTCAAATATAGTTATTTCACTTCCATGAAAATATTAGTTAGGTGTGAGTTGAACAACTCACCTTCAGTGGCGCAGAAACAGAGACGACAACCGATAGACGCTGAAAAAGAACGACACCGAAACTTCACCGAACTGGACAAACAAGTTACGGTCAACATACGTAAAATGTAGCGAGGTTAAAAATCAATAAAATAAAATAAAATAAATATTTTAAGTTCTTTTTCGTGGAATTTGTTACATATATGCTTCAAAACATATATTTATTTTGTCAAAGATATATGTACACAGCGTCTCATTCACTGATCTGGGTACATCTCACCTCAACAATTATTATATGCATGAATATAGACTCATCACAATAGGCATGTACATCAACTTTTCATGAAATCACTCCAGGCATGTTACAGCGACTTAATGCCCTTTTATTTTAGCAAATTTAACAAAATCATTGGGTTTTTTTTAGTTCAACACGCATGAAACATGTTATATGTCATTTTATACAATGTCCAACATATACTCGCATGGTAGAAAAGACTAGGAACTCCATATTACAATCAACGCAAGAGAAAAACTTATAAAAGCCCCCGTTTTCAATACAAAATAAGTATGTACAATTTATATACATGAAATCTAACATTTCAAAGTTTGTTTCTATAAAACAAATACATATACTTTTATATAAATGCGAGAAGAAAGAAAAAAACTCACGACTAAGGAAGCAGGGATGAGAGAATGTTGGCTGCGTTCTCTAGTGGAGGATCTTGGCGCTCGGATGGGTTGCAGAAGAAAATGGCGCCTCCAGATATTGTGCTGCCTTTGTTTGCTTTAGATTTTTTTTTTAAAGTTCAATGGTGGAAGATTAAATGCAAGAGGAAGAAAAATGGCTACAGGCGAATTGGTTTTCACTAAATGAAGATAACCGTAGTTAATATTTGCATCCCAGACAATTCGCATGGATATCGTGACAAATTCTTATGCAAAAAAATAGGACCTGATCAAGAACTATTCAAATAATTTGAATTGTTGAAGTTACAGCGTAATTGGAAGCCACGTTGCACTTACAGTTGGAAGACAAAACAAAATGGATGAAAAGATACCATACGTAACATGCAAATTTGGATATCATGCACCTCACATTTTGTCCCACTTTCATCCTACTTTCATGACTAGAGAAAAATCCAATTTCAAAAAAAATAGAAATGATAATGGCTGAAAGGAAGGCGGAAACATAATGTAGGGCACGTCAGCGTTCCAAAAAGACACACATATGGACACAAAACTCAAAAAAATAAAATTACATAGGACAGAGTACCGATATAATACACTGTTTTATTCATTACGGCTATCCGTCGGACACCAAAATGTGCAAATGAATATATCATGGTGATCAGCGCGACGAGACGAACGCAATGGTACAAAAACATCAGTGTCATTACTCTTTTATCAAAACTCATATTTTTAAATTACAGTACACTGCTACTTCGTACGGAAAAATTCAAACGGAGCTAGAATCGTCCGAATTTCGCGAAACGAATTACGCCATCGTCATCAGAACGAGCAAAATATTTTTCTCATGTGCAGATATTTAGGTTTCAGAAATGACTTCGTTCGCTCAATATTTGAATCGACTTACGTTGAAATAACGCTACCAAATGGACTTTTAAATTTTCCGACGAAAATGTACCACTAGCTATCTTTAAATGGACGCATACCAAAAATAAATTTTCTTCCGTTGTTCATATCGACCGTTAACATTCGAGACAAACTTTGATTTATTCGATGTTTAAAATGTAGAAAATGACGAATCGTTACACAAGACCATATACACTCGCAGCGCCTGCTCCTATCCTAACCCTACGCTCAAAACCCTAGACTGACCAATATCCCCTTGACCAGATTTTCCCGAATTACAAGCCCGTAATCCGTAACCCTAGGTTTTACAGATTCTAGTAAACTGTCAGTTAACACTCTAACTGCTTTCCCCCTTGATTTTACAGAACTCTAGAAACTGATTCAGAATTGTTTACAACTCAAATTCAAAAGCAATATGAAAAATAAAACAAAAGAAAATAAAACCCCTTCTTTATATTGAAACCCTAAGCCTCATTAGAAACTGGCCGGCCACTTTTCAAAATGGGTGCATCTTCCATTTTTCGGGCCCGATCTCCTTTTTCTCTGAAGATAAAAAATGGCGGCTTGAAAAGGCTAGGGTTTTCTTCAAATCCCTAAATCGCGATGCATGCTTGACAGAAAAATTGATTCTCTGGCGCTCGAGTATTCAGCTGCTCCTCGCGTTCAATGATTCGGGAATTTATTTGATTGAATCCCGTAAAAAATTGTGAGTTTCTTTGATTTTTATTATGTGCTTTAGTTTGTTTGTTTTTTTTGGTTTCGATCCACATCTGCCAGTGATGATGTTGGTGTAAAATAGGATTAAGAAATCCTTTAATTCAGCTCTGATTTCAAAAGAATGATTTGGTCTGGTTGATTGCGTGTTTCCCCTTTTGATTTCTCGGCTTTGATTGTGTTGATGAATCTGGTCTTCAATTTTGCCGTCCATAGAATTTATTTGTCCCAAAAATAATTTGGTCCGATTTGAACAATTTCCTCTTTTGATAAACTTCGTGATTTTGGCTTTGAAAAGCATGTGAGAATTGTTGCCTTTTGGTTTTGCCTTGAATGAAATTTACTTTGCCGAAAGCATGTACAGGAAATCAATTCGAATTTAAACTTAGGTCCCCAGCAAAAAATGATGCCAAATATGATACACTGATTTCACGAAAATTCTTGCCATACTTGCTAGAAAATTTTGCATTATAGGAATTGGTTTAAAACCCATGCCATATATGCTTGAGTCCATTATCCCATGTGTGAGAAAATCTGGAAAGATTTAATTGAAATTATCTTTTAAGAAGTTACCTAAAAAGCTTTCCCCTTTTGCTTGACACTATCTGGATATTCGATTTTCCCTTGCATGATTGCTGTTGCCTTGAATTTGCATTCGGAATTCTTTATTTAAACATTTGCCAAGTATGACATGATTTAATTCTGGAAACGATTTTCTGCCTAAAAAGGTTTGCCTAAAACTGGTAACATAATTGATATATTTTTTATTTTGTGGTCCCTTGGAAAACTTGATTGGTAATTTTCTCCAAATAAATGCACAATGATCTCTGGACAAAATTAACTACATCCCTTTTGTCATATATGTATTGATTCTCTTGCCTTGGCTGATCTGTTGCTCCATATCATGTTATTGGATTGTACTATCACTTGAGCTTGGTCTTGATGCTGGTTTGAACACACTGTATAGACTGATCTGGACCTTTATGTTGCACACATTGCTGTTTATATATTTGCTGCTTAAAAACATGATCTTTCATTTTAAGATCACTTGCTGATCTGCCTTAGTTTTCCAACCTGATCTGGAAGTGATTTTGTGTGTCGAGTTCTCCAAAAACTTGTGCATAGCTTCATCATGCTGTCTAGGCTGTGTTCATGTATTACAGTGTATATTTGAAAAACTGCACTATCCATTTTAAAACTACCTGGGTTGATTTGCCAAGTTTATTTGCTGTGATCTGCTATGATTTGCAGCCTGTTTTTGTTGATCTGAAAATCACCATGTTGGTTCGACCATTTCTAAATTGATCTTTGCCCTTTTCTTGAATTTACACTGCACTTTGATAGGAATGGATACTACCCTGATTTGCGTCTGAACAATATTTGATCATTTTTTAAACTTATAAGAACATATGCTTCATTTGATCACACCACTCCTTTTTTTTCTAAATTATTGCATTCATCACCACTGCGCTCATGTGTATATGAACACCCTGCAAATAAAATGTCTTGTATACTTTGCTTTGTTTTGAGTCTGAATTGTATTGCCTCGGCCTTGCTGACTTATATTGCTATACATCTTGTTTCACCATCTTGACCACAGTCCTGTGCACATGTATCATTGTGCTCCCTTGAACATGCTTGTTACTACTGTATCCTTGCTTTTGTCATGTTGCCAAACACTTGTACACTTGAGAGATGCTGAAACCAGTTTTGTCCATTCATGAACATCAATTTTGCATTGTTGAACCATTTATTTGCTGTCATTCATGTTGGCACTATTTTGCTTTGAAAACTGTTGAAAAACATGAAATTATCCCTGTTGCACCATATGCCATATTTGTTGTGCTTTGTATTTAGCTCGGCCATTGATGTTGATTTGTATTCATTGATATTTTTGGTTTGCCTCGACCATATTGATTATTATTGCACTGAGTCGAGATGGTCCACGTGGCTACTCCTCAGTTGCACACTAATTGGTGAGGCAGTGCACACGTGTATATATTATACACGTGTGTATATGCAGTCGATCAGACTATATTCCTGTCCCTGTACTATACATACAAACTGACTAGACACAGTTGAATCAGGCCAAGTCATGAAAAATGATGAGAAACACACTAGAAATCTGAGGCAAATAAAATTTTAAAAAATAAAATTTACATTCACATGTATTCAGTTTTATTTCTATTGCAGTGTACTGTGTGTGTGCTTTATGTGATAGATAAACAGGTGACGACTGGACTGACCGAGAAGATGCTGTGAAGTCAGAAGACTGAAGATAACAGAGAAATATATAAAATAATTTCTGTATATGAGTGAATCTGTAAACTGAGTGACAGAGTGTATTGACTGATGTGTGAGGAGCTTTGTATATAATGAAACAATGCTGAATGTATGAAAATTGAGCTGATAAGAAAAGTAACAGTGGAGTGTACAAATAGTGGGGTTGTAAAAGTTGTACTGTTTGAATATTGAAATAACATATTCTATTTAAATAAAATACTGTGTGAATATTTGAATTTGTGTACAATTGTATTTTATTTAAACAGAATTATTATATTCATGTATGTTGTGTAGTATATGAAACAGTACAATTACAAACACATATATAATAATATATATTTGTTTGTTATCATCAAACAAAAATCATATAATTGTGTATACAACACTGTTATATACAACATATATATGTCAAGTGATGTTTCTATTTTTGTTTACCCATAACACTTTACGAAACTTAATGCATTCTGTTAAAGAGTGACATTAATGGATGTGGGGTGTCACAAAATAACTCTAATAGTTGTAGGCTTTACAACATGGGAGAAGGTTTCTTTAAAGTCAAGACCATGTTGTTGAGAGAAGCCCTTAGCCACTTATCTTGATTTATATTTGTGGACGATCCCATCTGCATTTTTCTTGAGCTCGAAAGTCCACCTGAATCCCACTGTAATTTTTGTGTTTTGGTAACTTGGTCAAGTTCCAAGTGTTGTTGTTGATGAGAGCTTTGTGTTCTTAATCCATGATAGTTTCTATTTATCATGTTGAATAGCTCATGATTGCATGACTCTTCGTAGTCCAGGTTGATGATAAAAGCCTTTGATTTGAAGATTCCACATTTGGCCTTGTTTATCATAGGATGACCAGTTGGATGTGGGGAAGAACGACTAGTGTTTGAAGTACCCCACTGCTTCCATTGTTATTATTGCTAGCTTCTCTTTCAGTTTCATGCTTAGAGAAAGATTGAGAGTTATTTCTCCTAGAAGATTGACTTTCACTATTCTCACTTTCTTTAGATGAAAGTTGAGACCCTGGATCATTCAAACAGCTCTGATTTTCTATATCAAAGGTAAGATCATCATAAATAGGTATTGGAGGAATAAAAATCTTGGCATTATAAATCTTGTTGGTTATTTTTATTTTACCTAAAATGGGAAATCATGCTCATTAAAAGTAACATGCCTAGATATGAAATTTTCCATTACTATCAAGACACCTATAACCCTTGATATTATTAGCATAGTCTATGAATGCACATGGTGATGACCTAAAGTCTAGTTTATGTGAGTTGTACATTCGTAAGCAAGGAAAAAAAATAAAAAACCACATATTTTTAGATTTCTATAATCTGGTTTTTGTTTAAACATGACCTCACTAGGACATTTGTTTCACAGAATCCTGGTTGGAAGCTTGTTGATGAGAAATACTACTGTGGCAAAGGCAACTAGCCAAAACTTAGGGGGCACAGGCGCCTGTGCAAGCAAGGTAAGCCCTGTCTCAGTAATATTCCTATGTTTTCTTTCGATTAAGTCATTTTTCTCAGAGGTATAGGTACATATGTTCTATTTAAAATGCCCCTTTCTTGAAAATAAGTTTTAAGTGACTTAAGCTTAATTCCCCCATCTGTTTGAATGAATATAAAACAATATCTAGTTTATTTTTCTGCAAACTTTATGAATTGTATTACAACAGTAGTAGTTTCATTCTTACTTCTTAGAAAGTATATACAAACAAATCTAGAATGGCGCATCAACAAGTAAAACATAGTACTTGAAATTATAATCAATATTAAGAGGTGTTGCACCCAATAGATCCACAGATACAAGTTCTAATGTTGTGTTATACTTGGTGTCAGAGTTTTTGAAAGGAATTTTGTGACTTTATCCTAATTGGCAATATGTGAACATGTTATAAGTAGATGATTTATCCACAGGAATCTCATTAGTGCTTAAGATTCTATTTACAACATCAATACTTGAATGCCCAAGTTTAGCATCCCAAAAATCATAGGAATCAGTACTATTTTTTCAGTGATCTCTAACATATAACAAAGAGAACTATAATCATTCATTCCCTTTGAATCAGTGCTAGTGAACTTGTATAAGCCCTTGTCTTCTTTACCCTGTAACAAGATTTTCTTTGTCAGAATGTCTTTAATAAGACAACAGTTAGTGCAGAACTCAAAGTAGATATTATTTTCACAAGCAAGCCGAGGAACACTTATCAAATTCCTTTTTATTTGGGGAACTCTCAAAATATTATTTAAGTAAAGTTTTCGATCGCCTTGGGTGTACGATTTCCTAGTATGAGTGATATTAGAGGACTGACCATTACCTATTTGTATTAATTGTTTACCTCTATATTCTTTATTGTCGAGGTTTATGTTGCTAAGATTGTTAGTAACATAGTTTGTTGCACCTAATTCTGGAAATCAAGACTCATCATTTATGTCTTCATCTTTTGCACTCTTAACACATCTAGTGTTATCACTCTAGTTTCTTGATTCTTGTTGCACATTGGTTAGACTGGCACTCATGTTACTTGTAACACCCCACGCCCGCTACGGTCACTCACTAAGGAGAATGCATATCCTACCATCCGAACAACCATCTACTCAATCCATCAAACACGGGCATCCATTGTCCTTAAAACAATTTCTAATGATGTATGAGCATATGCAAAAAGTGTGTGTATATGTTCCCTATCTAATGTATGAACATATGCAAACCATGATAGTGCCATGCATCCATTATGTATGCGAGAGAACCTTATTTTCCCACCTGCGCCCAATGGCCCTAATTTCGAAATTTGAACCTGAATTTTAAATCTGTTTTGAACTTTGAATTTTCTGTAAACTTCATTGGGCCATAACTGGGCCATACGGACTCCGATTTACAAAATTTCGGACTCTATTTCGCGTATTTTTCCAAGACGAACGCAATGATGCAGCCCGTTTCCCCCAATTCTCACATCTGAGTTTATTTATTCTGCAATTAGTGAATTTTAGCATTAACCGAAATTCGGGGTGTTACATTACTGTTCTTTTGAATATTTTACGTAGGGTTATAGCCTGAGTCAAATCTGAAGTAACATTTATTTGCTGTATGGCCGAATTTCTCATAGATCTGGCATCTCGGTCTGTTGTTATTGCAATATCTTCTACCCTTTCCTCTTTGATTTCCGTCAAATTGGTTGCCTCTTTGAGGATTGTTAGTGGATACATAGTTAACAGACATGTCAACCACAATGGCTTTCTTATGATCGGTTCTACCCTCGTGAGCAAGTAGGGTGGAATGAACATAAGAGATAGAGGGAGTGGGATCCATGGCTCAAATGATGGAAACAACTTCCTCATGTTCATCATCTAGGCCATTCAAGATATAGACAATCTGCTCTGAATCTGATATAACCTGTCCTGTACATGCAAGTAAGTCACATAAATTCTTGATTTTAATAAGATATTTTCTCATAACCAAATTTTCTTTCTTCACATTCTGAAGTTATTTCCTATACTGCATCATTTTGGCTGATGATTATAGCTGATCACCTTTTGCATAGTATTTCATGTTTCAAATGAGGTTTTGCTCCCAATTTGTTGAGGAACAATATTGGCACAAATGGATGATAATATCCAAGAACATAGTAGTCTATCTTGTCTTTTATAGGTAGTATATTATCTGTTTGTGACATTATTTCCTTTACCATCGATGTTAAACTGTTCAGAAATCAGTTTAGATCCATTGATGTAGTCATCAAGACAGTATCCTTTGATTGTGGTTTCAATCTAAAGCGTCCATAAGAGATAGTTTGTTTTGTCTAACCGAATGGCTATTAGTTGATTTTGAGTGCTAATTATAATCTTGGATAAATCCTCAAGTCGGCTTGGCATGTTTGGCACATGTAATGGCGCGTTTTGTAAGGTATAATAATTAAGTTATTTAATTATTTAAATAACGAATATTTTTATAAACGATAGTTGAACGTATAATTATAATTTTATTATAATTAAAATCGAGCTTGAAATGGCGCTGCAGTTCGCGATTTGGCGATTTGAACTTCAACCGAATGTACAGGATTCGTTTTGAGCCGGATTTCAGTGAAACAAGAAACGCGTGGAGCTGGTTGAGTATATCTGTCTAGTGGAAGAGAAAAATCGGGATTTCATCGTGTAGATTTTGAGTTATGTCCAAATCAAATTTCAGAAAAGTCGCTGTGGAATTCCTTTATAATTTGCGACGCTTTATATACGTTATAAATCGACTTTTTTGATACGAACTGAATATCGGGATAATCTGGAGTCAGGAAATCAAGTCATAAAATCTGAGGTGATATTCTGGAGCCGGACAACATTGTATATGGATATATACGATAATATTAATTTAATAATATTTAATTAAATAATATTTAAATATATTTATATATTTAAATGGGTCATCCAGAGCTTTAAAAATACGCAGTTTGAGCAGACGAAGTCAGAATTCGACGAAACTAATTTTGTTGGATCCGGAATGTCGAATACTTGTTAGAGTACCAGTTTGGTGATTTTTGGATATCATATATGGCCGTACGTGATTTTTGACTGAGAAACAGACGAGAAATCGACCTTTAAAAATATGCAGTTTGAACATACGGAGTCGGAATTCGACGAAACCAGTTTCATTGGGACCGTAATGCCGAACTCTAGTTACATGTCCAGTTTGGTAATTTTTGGGTATCGTATGTAGTCGCTGTGATTTTTAGAAGACGAATACGAGGATCTAATCATTAAAATAAAATATAAAATAAATTCAAAAATATCTCCAACCATTTTTCTGGTAACAAGCAAGGCCACGCAGGCGTGTTTCTCAACCACAAAAGACACCTACCACAAATACAACTATACAAGAGCACCGATGGTCTTTACAGTGAATTTTCCCACAAAGAAAATCCAAGATCAATTCAAAGAAATTCCTATAAATTACGAGATGAGTATAGCTTGAATCCTGCTATGATTCTCTTCGATAGCATGTGAGTAGTTGTGGGTTCGGCGTTTTTTTCCGTCGTCTGGGGTTTGAGCAGTAAACTAGGGCTGGAGTTTAAAACAAATACAAAGGGTTTGAGCTCGTTTGAGGTTGAGATTCGAGTTTGTCGTCGAAAACTGCTTCGGTGGTCAAAGTTTTGGGGAGTTCGATGCCAGGAATTTGCGGGTCCTGTAGCAGCTCGTCGGGGGTCGCAGCAATCGAGAGGGAACCGAGTTCGGGCTGGTGGTGCTAGGGTGAAAGAGTAGTCGACTAGGAGATGAATGGGGAGGACGATGTGGTGATCGGTGAAGTAACGTGGGTGGACGGTGATGGCAAAGTTCGGTGATGGGTGTTCTTTTGAGTTCGGCTGTCACGATTTGGGGAAGAAGGCTAAATAGCGGGTTCGGGTTTAAAGCGTACTGGGCCAAGATGAATTAAGGTTAAAGCCCAACAAAGTTTTTATATACGTTTTAATTCAATTTTAATAAGTGTTAAACTTGTAACCGCTATATCTCGGTCATATGAAATCAGATTGACGAACCGTAAGTTGCATTGGGATCGTATGAACGGGAGCAACACAATGGGACTGACCGCGAGTCAATCCGAGCTCGTTACAATTTATGGCGAAATAAATTGTTCGACTGAATCAATGAACGCAAACCGATATTTATCGGTTAAAGCGCAAATGTGAGTAAATCTCACAAACTCTAAACAGTTTTATTTTCACGTTGTATTCTTAGAACTGTTAAAATATTATATGTTTGACTGTTTGACCGTGTGTTGACTGTTTAATTGAACTGCTAGTAAGTTAGTAGAGATTTTATATATATATTTACGTATATATATAAACCGTTAAATAGTCATATGTTGATTCTGCTATCAGAATATTGCACAGTGAAGTGAAATCGATGTTGTTGTATTGTCTAACATCTGTGGTGCAGGGAAACAGGTCGGAGGAATCCGACTGGATTCCTCAACAGTTATTTTACTGTGATTTATATGTTGTGATGTAAAATGTGATGTATATAATCTGTTGTGATTATGTGTGTTTGGACGATATTTATCGTTGTCATATGGTGTGTCAAATACCATAAGAAATACCAAAATGTAGAACAAGAGATTTTCAAAGTATATTTTGAAACCATTTATTTATATAAAATCGATAGATTTTATATATATATATATATATATATATATATATATATATATAAAGAAAAGGGATTTGAAATCAAATATAAAGGAAATATATTTGAAAAACCAAATATAAAGGAAATATATTTGAAAACCAAATATAAAGGAAATATATTTGAAAGCAAATATATAGGAAATATATTTAAAAGCAAATATAAAAGGAATTATTTATTCAGGGAATAAATAAAGGATTAAAAGAAATTATTTATGTAGGGAATAAATAAAGGATTAAAGGAATTATTTATTTAGGAAATAAATGAAGAGTTAAAAGTATTTATTTAGGGAATAAATAAAAGTATAAAGGAATATTTATCGGATAGAATAAATAAAATAAAGGAATATTTATTTGATAAAATAAATCGAATCAAGGAATATTTATTTGATAAATAGATAGAGTTAAACAAAGAAATTGGTTAGGTTAACCAAAGCAAGTTAGTCGAGTTAAACAAAGAAATTGGTTAGGTTAACCAAAACGAGTTAGTGGAGTTAAACAAAGAAATTGGTTAGGTTAACCAAAGCAAGTTAGTCGAGTTAAACAAAGAAATTGGTTAGGTTAACCAAAGCAAGTTAGTCGAGTAAATCAAAGAAATTGGTAAAGTTAACCAAAGTGAATTTGTTAAGTTAAACTAAGTAGATTAGTTAAGTAAATCAAAATGAATTGGTTAAGTTAATCAAAGTGATTAGTTCAGCTAATCAAAGATAAGTAAAGTCAAGTGAGTATTGAGCTTCATTTATTTCACAGTAAAGGACGTTGTTAAATTAAGGTCTGAGAGGTATTTATACCCCAACTTGATTGACTTCAGAATTAACAAAGGAATGGTTGTAGTTCAATCTAAAAGGTTGAGTAGAAATATAGTTTATTCGAGGTGAGCAAATCAAATCTAGTTATTTGAGATGAGTTAATCGAATATAGTTTATTCGAATGGAGTTGGAGGAGTAAATCGAATATTGGTTATTCGAGGTGAGTAAATCAAATCTTGTTATTTGAGATGAGTTAATCGAATATAGTTTATTCGAATAGAGTTGGAGGAGTTAATCGAATATAGTTTATTCGAATAGAGTTGGAGGAGTAAATCGAATATAGTTTATTCGAACAGTATTGGAAGAGTTAATCCAAAGGAGTTAGTCGGAGAGTTAATCCAAAGGAGTTATTCGAAGTTAGTTAATCCAAAGGAGTTAGTCGAAGTTAGTTAATCCAAAGGAGTTATTCGAAGTTAGTTAATCCGAAGGAGTTAATCGAAGAGTTAATCCAAAGGAGTTAGTCGGAGAGTTAATCCAAAGGAGTTATTCGAAGTTAGAAATCCAAAGGAGTTAGTTGGGTAATCCAAGGGAGTTAGTAGTTAAACCAAGTGAAGTGGTCGAGTTAGTCTAAGTGAATTGGTCGGGTCAACCAAGTGTAGTGGTCGAGTTAGTCTAATTGAATTGGTCAAGAGAAATCCAAAGGAGTTAGTTGGATAATCCAAAGGAGTTAGTTGGGTAATCCAAGGGAGTTAGTCGAAGTTAAATCCAAAGGAGTTAGTAAGAAATCCAAAGGAGTTAGTTGGGTAATCCAATTGAGTTAAATTGAAAGGAGTTAAACGAGTATAGTTATTCGAAAGGATGGTTAAGTAAATGTAGAAATTCAAGGAAATGGAAATGTTTTCCAGCGTTAATAAATATATTTTCTAAATCTAGAAAATAGCAGATGATTGAATATAGGGGAACAGGGGATAAGTGAGTTAAAGTGATTTATGTTAAATGATGTTTGTTCGATATAATTTCCATTTGGAAATAATATCGTTGGTTGCACACTTGTTTTTCTTTGATAGTTAACTCACAGACTATCGAAGTTTTGACCATTTTAACGTTGTTAATATGGAGAGACCGGTTGGATTATTATCCAAAGAACCACTCTGTATTGGCATACGCATTGCGAAGCATATATGCCAAGGATAAATTGAAGACAGAGTAAAGTGCAAGGGCTGTTGTATAAGTCTTAGATAACAGTGACTAAGATGGATATACTGAATAGTACCTTCGGTTTGTCCAGTCCCAGGACAACGTATATGGAAGAAGGTCTGACAGAGTATATCCAATGGATCGCGTAAGTTGATCTGTTCAACCGTATTCACGTTTGGTGGCGGAGGAATTCGTTTCTCTTAGCTGTATACCCGTGTTATTTTTGGACAAGTCAATTTGTGATTTGGCGGGTATGACGATGTGACATTCTAAGTGAATGAAGATGGATGTCTGACAGAGTATTTCCAAAAAGGTCACGTACCTTGATTTCTTCGACTGTACCAAGAGTGGAAGCGGAGAAGGAAACTTCTCTTAGCTAACACATAATGTATGGTTGTAGACGTCAAATTAGTGATCTCGATGGATCTGACAATGTGGCATTCGAAGTGAATCTGATGTGATGATAAAGCGTAACTTCTAGCCTCACACCAGGAAGTAACAAAAGTTGGGCTAGGCAGCATGGCTAGTTGGGTCATTCCCAAGCAGGGTGTATTGTCACCGATCTAGGGAATATCCATATTTATACTTCTTTTTGATTCTGTATCTTCGGATGACGGTTTAATGGCCTATAACCGTGGTGGCAATATATTCGCGACACTCAAGCTTAATGAGTGAGCGGTCATGTGTGGCCGGGTTACAAGACGTTCTTGTTGAACCTGCAGTGTATACCCTCTAGAGTACACTGATCATAAGGTGCTCCCATACCTTGTCTGTTGGAATCCATTCTCCGATAAGCGCTCTGCGGTTTATGATTTTATACTATGTATGTAGAACGTGAGATGAAAGCGTTCTGCTAGATTGCCATCTATTTGTATATAGACATTATTTATAATATCACAATGATATTGCTTGTCAAAGTTGTTCAGATACTCATAAGGGAAAACCCGTTCCGTATTCACGGCGTGGTCTTATGAGATATCATATACCTGTTTTAAACTGTTTTACTCATACCAGTCCCATGACTGACCCGGAGTTTACTTTGTTGTTTTCCCTAAACTCTTGGGTGCCTAAATTTGTACGGGCAGTCAAGTAGTCGGGATTTACAGATATACTTGGAGAGCTTGGAGCAGGAGGCCCCAGGATCATATAGCTATAGTTTATTTCCGCTGTGTTGTAAGTGCTGTACTCTGATAAGTGCTATTGTATACATAACTGTTGTATTTCAAAGTTATGTTATATATTATATGTTATTCGTTCCGCTGCGAGATTCGTGTTACTCTGATGATGTAAGTGCTTCTTTCCTTCTTCTATTCTAATTAGTTCTATCTTTTCTTTCTCACCCTCTAATTTCTTTCACTAACGTCTCGGAATTTCCGACTCTCGAGGAGTCGGAAATTTCCAGCCGTTACAGTTGGTATCAGAGCTTAAGTTAAGAATTACTTGGCTCTGTGGCGTGACTCGGTAGAAATAGGGTTAGTAATACCCTAGATTGAGTTTGAGTGTATATATATGAGTGCGTATTTGTATTTGATATAAAACTGTTTTATATTGTGGAGATTCACTGGCTGAGTTGTTTATGAGTTCTGGTCGATCAGTTTGATCCACTGTATCGGTAGGAGTAAATAAACACTTGAATACGATGGATCGTCACGATATGTTTTGAAAGAGGGTAAGTGAATTTAACTTTACCCAAAGTATATTTTGATATAGAGGTATATATATGTATATCAAAATTATAATATATTAGATATATTGGTTGTAATCATAATCGAGCAAGATTATATAGTGAAATGGTTATACATAACCAACTAGAATTCATATGAGTGAAATCAGATGAGTAAATCTGAATTTAAATCAAAATTTGGAATTAAAATAAGGAAATTTTAAGTTCCTGGGAGATTTTGAAAATGTTTTTCAATTAGAAATAAATATAGTATCTAACTCACCTGGATGACTGGAAAATAATTCCGAGGATGGATCGATACATCGTCGGTATAATTTTCGAGTTTCTAAGTGGCGGATTACTACCAATGGTTTTGTTTTCAAATGGTGTTGAGGAAAACAAGTTGTTTAGAAATTCAAAAGTGTTGAATTGGTGTTAGGATTTGAAATTGATTTGAAATAAAACCCAGGAATTTAAATCTTGAAATTTAAAATTTAACTTGTTAAGTTAAATGCATCAAGATGGTAAAAACAAATAAGTAGATTAAAATTTAACTTGAACCAAGTTAAATAAATCGGGATTGGGTTAGAGAATAATGTGGATTGGAATTAAGTTGACAGGTTAAGAGTTTGAAATCTGATATGGGAGTTTGAATGGAATTTGACTTGGATAAAACCAAGTGTTGGGTTGAAGGTTGGATTGAGATGACATTAGTAGATGTTGGGTTGATAACAGGTGAAAGTGATAAGGTTAATATGCCCGACAAAAAGGTACAAGTTTATATTTGATATAAGCATGAGATTTATGAGCCGAATTGGCAAGCCGCTTGGCTGTTTGATTTTCTTTTCGGGTTGAAGATGGCCTAGAGAGGCGAGTTGTGGTTTTACCGATAGGGCTGTACAAAGGAGGTTATGGCGAAATTTTCTGAAAAATTTAAAGTGTTAGAAAATTTTCAAAATTTTTGAAAATTTTAGTTAGTCGGAAGAATAAATATTTCAGTCGATATTAATTGGTTCGGTTAAAATCAGAAATAAGGGGTAAACCAATCTTAGGAGTTCCAATATATAGGGTCATCCTCTAACTTAGCAATTTCGAGGACGAAATTATTTTAAGTGGGGAAGTCTGTAATGGCGCGTTTTGTAAGGTATAATAATTAAGTTATTTAATTATTTAAATAACGAATATTTTTATAAACGATAGTTGAACGTATAATTATAATTTTATTATAATTAAAATCGAGCTTGAAATGGCGCTGCAGTTCGCGATTTGGCGATTTGAACTTCAACCGAATGTACAGGATTCGTTTTGAGCCGGATTTCAGTGAAACAAGAAACGCGTGGAGCTGGTTGAGTATATCTGTCTAGTGGAAGAGAAAAATCGGGATTTCATCGTGTAGATTTTGAGTTATGTCCAAATCAAATTTCAGAAAAGTCGCTGTGGAATTCCTTTATAATTTGCGACGCTTTATATACGTTATAAATCAACTTTTTTGATACGAACTGAATATCGGGATAATCTGGAGTCAGGAAATCAAGTCATAAAATCTGAGGTGATATTCTGGAGCCGGACAACATTGTATATGGATATATACGATAATATTAATTTAATAATATTTAATTAAATAATATTTAAATATATTTATATATTTAAATGGGTCATCCAGAGCTTTAAAAATACGCAGTTTGAGCAGACGAAGTCAGAATTCGACGAAACTAATTTTGTTGGATCCGGAATGTCGAATACTTGTTAGAGTACCAGTTTGGTGATTTTTGGATATCATATATGGCCGTACGTGATTTTTGACTGAGAAACAGACGAGAAATCGACCTTTAAAAATATGCAGTTTGAACATACGGAGTCGGAATTCGACGAAACCAGTTTCATTGGGACCGTAATGCCGAACTCTAGTTACATGTCCAGTTTGGTAATTTTTGGGTATCGTATGTAGTCGCTGTGATTTTTAGAAGACGAATACGAGGATCTAATCATTAAAATAAAATATAAAATAAATTCAAAAATATCTCCAACCATTTTTCTGGTAACAAGCAAGGCCACGCAGGCGTGTTTCTCAACCACAAAAGACACCTACCACAAATACAACTATACAAGAGCACCGATGGTCTTTACAGTGAATTTTCCCACAAAGAAAATCCAAGATCAATTCAAAGAAATTCCTATAAATTACAAGATGAGTATAGCTTGAATCCTGCTATGATTCTCTTCGATAGCATGTGAGTAGTTGTGGGTTCGGCATTTTTTTCCGTCGTCTGGGGTTTGAGCAGTAAACTAGGGCTGGAGTTTAAAACAAATACAAAGGGTTTGAGCTCGTTTGAGGTTGAGATTCGAGTTTGTCGTCGAAAACTGCTTCGGTGGTCAAAGTTTTGGGGAGTTCGATGCCAGGAATTTGCGGGTCCTGTAGCAGCTCGTCGGGGGTCGCAGCAATCGAGAGGGAACCGAGTTCGGGCTGGTGGTGCTAGGGTGAAAGAGTAGTCGACTAGGAGATGAATGGGCCGGACGATGTGGTGATCGGTGAAGTAACGTGGGTGGACGGTGATGGCAAAGTTCGGTGATGGGTGTTCTTTTGAGTTCGGCTGTCACGATTTAGGGAAGAAGGCTAAATAGCGGGTTCGGGTTTAAAGCGTACTGGGCCAAGATGAATTAAGGTTAAAGCCCAACAAAGTTTTTATATACGTTTTAATTCAATTTCAATAAGTGTTAAACTTGTAACCGCTATATCTCGGTCATATGAAATCAGATTGACGAACCGTAAGTTGCATTGGGATCGTATGAACGGGAGCAACACAATGGGACTGACCGCGAGTCAATCCGAGCTCGTTACAATTTATGGCGAAATAAATTGTTCGACTGAATCAATGAACGCAAACCGATATTTATCGGTTAAAGCGCAAATGTGAGTAAATCTCACAAACTCTAAACAGTTTTATTTTCACGTTGTATTCTTAGAACTGTTAAAATATTATATGTTTGACTGTTTGACCGTGTGTTGACTGTTTAATTGAACTGCTAGTCAGTTAGTAGAGATTTTATATATATATTTACGTATATATATAAACCGTTAAATAGTCATATGTTGATTCTGCTATCAGAATATTGCACAGTGAAGTGAAATCGATGTTGTTGTATTGTCTAACATCTGTGGTGCAGGGAAACAGGTCGGAGGAATCCGACTGGATTCCTCAACAGTTATTTTACTGTGATTTATATGTTGTGATGTAAAATGTGATGTATATAATCTGTTGTGATTATGTGTGTTTGGACGATATTTATCGTTGTCATATGGTGTGTCAAATACCATAAGAAATACCAAAATGTAGAACAAGAGATTTTCAAAGTATATTTTGAAACCATTTATTTATATAAAATCGATAGATTATATATATATATATATATATATATATATAAAGAAAAGGGATTTGAAATCAAATATAAAGGAAATATATTTGAAAAACCAAATATAAAGGAAATATATTTGAAAACCAAATATAAAGGAAATATATTTGAAAGCAAATATATAGGAAATATATTTAAAAGCAAATATAAAAGGAATTATTTATTCAGGGAATAAATAAAGGATTAAAAGAAATTATTTATGTAGGGAATAAATAAAGGATTAAAGGAATTATTTATTTAGGAAATAAATGAAGAGTTAAAAGTATTTATTTAGGGAATAAATAAAAGTATAAAGGAATATTTATCGGATAGAATAAATAAAATAAAGGAATATTTATTTGATAAAATAAATCGAATCAAGGAATATTTATTTGATAAATAGATAGAGTTAAACAAAGAAATTGGTTAGGTTAACCAAAGCAAGTTAGTCGAGTTAAACAAAGAAATTGGTTAGGTTAACCAAAACGAGTTAGTGGAGTTAAACAAAGAAATTGGTTAGGTTAACCAAAGCAAGTTAGTCGAGTTAAACAAAGAAATTGGTTAGGTTAACCAAAGCAAGTTAGTCGAGTAAATCAAAGAAATTGGTAAAGTTAACCAAAGTGAATTTGTTAAGTTAAACTAAGTAGATTAGTTAAGTAAATCAAAATGAATTGGTTAAGTTAATCAAAGTGATTAGTTCAGCTAATCAAAGATAAGTAAAGTCAAGTGAGTATTGAGCTTCATTTATTTCACAGTAAAGGACGTTGTTAAATTAAGGTCTGAGAGGTATTTATACCCCAACTTGATTGACTTCAGAATTAACAAAGGAATGGTTGTAGTTCAATCTAAAAGGTTGAGTAGAAATATAGTTTATTCGAGGTGAGCAAATCAAATCTAGTTATTTGAGATGAGTTAATCGAATATAGTTTATTCGAATGGAGTTGGAGGAGTAAATCGAATATTGGTTATTCGAGGTGAGTAAATCAAATCTTGTTATTTGAGATGAGTTAATCGAATATAGTTTATTCGAATAGAGTTGGAGGAGTTAATCGAATATAGTTTATTCGAATAGAGTTGGAGGAGTAAATCGAATATAGTTTATTCGAACAGTATTGGAAGAGTTAATCCAAAGGAGTTAGTCGGAGAGTTAATCCAAAGGAGTTATTCGAAGTTAGTTAATCCAAAGGAGTTAGTCGAAGTTAGTTAATCCAAAGGAGTTATTCGAAGTTAGTTAATCCGAAGGAGTTAATCGAAGAGTTAATCCAAAGGAGTTAGTCGGAGAGTTAATCCAAAGGAGTTATTCGGAGTTAGAAATCCAAAGGAGTTAGTTGGGTAATCCAAGGGAGTTAGTAGTTAAACCAAGTGAAGTGGTCGAGTTAGTCTAAGTGAATTGGTCGGGTCAACCAAGTGTAGTGGTCGAGTTAGTCTAATTGAATTGGTCAAGAGAAATCCAAAGGAGTTAGTTGGATAATCCAAAGGAGTTAGTTGGGTAATCCAAGGGAGTTAGTCGAAGTTAAATCCAAAGGAGTTAGTAAGAAATCCAAAGGAGTTAGTTGGGTAATCCAATTGAGTTAAATTGAAAGGAGTTAAACGAGTATAGTTATTCGAAAGGATGGTTAAGTAAATGTAGAAATTCAAGGAAATGGAAATGTTTTCCAGCGTTAATAAATATATTTTCTAAATCTAGAAAATAGCAGATGATTGAATATAGGGGAACAGGGGATAAGTGAGTTAAAGTGATTTATGTTAAATGATGTTTGTTCGATATAATTTCCATTTGGAAATAATATCGTTGGTTGCACACTTGTTTTTCTTTGATAGTTAACTCACAGACTATCGAAGTTTTGACCATTTTAACGTTGTTAATATGGAGAGACCGGTTGGATTATTATCCAAAGAACCACTCTGTATTGGCATACGCATTGCGAAGCATATATGCCAAGGATAAATTGAAGACAGAGTAAAGTGCAAGGGCTGTTGTATAAGTCTTAGATAACAGTGACTAAGATGGATATACTGAATAGTACCTTCGGTTTGTCCAGTCCCAGGACAACGTATATGGAAGAAGGTCTGACAGAGTATATCCAATGGATCGCGTAAGTTGATCTGTTCAACCGTATTCACGTTTGGTGGCGGAGGAATTCGTTTCTCTTAGCTGTATACCCGTGTTATTTTTGGACAAGTCAATTTGTGATTTGGCGGGTATGACGATGTGACATTCTAAGTGAATGAAGATGGATGTCTGACAGAGTATTTCCAAAAAGGTCACGTACCTTGATTTCTTCGACTGTACCAAGAGTGGAAGCGGAGAAGGAAACTTCTCTTAGCTAACACATAATGTATGGTTGTAGACGTCAAATTAGTGATCTCGATGGATCTGACAATGTGGCATTCGAAGTGAATCTGATGTGATGATAAAGCGTAACTTCTAGCCTCACACCAGGAAGTAACAAAAGTTGGGCTAGGCAGCATGGCTAGTTGGGTCATTCCCAAGCAGGGTGTATTGTCACCGATCTAGGGAATATCCATATTTATACTTCTTTTTGATTCTGTATCTTCGGATGACGGTTTAATGGCCTATAACCGTGGTGGCAATATATTCGCGACACTCAAGCTTAATGAGTGAGCGGTCATGTGTGGCCGGGTTACAAGACGTTCTTGTTGAACCTGCAGTGTATACCCTCTAGAGTACACTGATCATAAGGTGCTCCCATACCTTGTCTGTTGGAATCCATTCTCCGATAAGCGCTCTGCGGTTTATGATTTTATACTATGTATGTAGAACGTGAGATGAAAGCGTTCTGCTAGATTGCCATCTATTTGTATATAGACATTATTTATAATATCACAATGATATTGCTTGTCAAAGTTGTTCAGATACTCATAAGGGAAAACCCGTTCCGTATTCACGGCGTGGTCTTATGAGATATCATATACCTTTTTTAAACTGTTTTACTCATACCAGTCCCATGACTGACCCGGAGTTTACTTTGTTGTTTTCCCTAAACTCTTGGGTGCCTAAATTTGTACGGGCAGTCAAGTAGTCGGGATTTACAGATATACTTGGAGAGCTTGGAGCAGGAGGCCCCAGGATCATATAGCTATAGTTTATTTCCGCTGTGTTGTAAGTGCTGTACTCTGATAAGTGCTATTGTATACATAACTGTTGTATTTCAAAGTTATGTTATATATTATATGTTATTCGTTCCGCTGCGAGATTCGTGTTACTCTGATGATGTAAGTGCTTCTTTCCTTCTTCTATTCTAATTAGTTCTATCTTTTCTTTCTCACCCTCTAATTTCTTTCACTAACGTCTCAGAATTTCCGACTCTCGAGGAGTCGGAAATTTCCAGCCGTTACAGCACACTAGTTCTTGAATCTGCAGATATCACTGTGTTATTGTCTCCTTCGACTTTGGTTGAGATAACTGGTGAATGGCACAACAGATGTAATCAAGAAATCTGGAAATGATGTTGCAATGGAAAAAAATATGATACAGGAAAATCAGATTGTGTGTCAGTGCAACAATGATTAGGTGAAGATGAATCTGATGATCTTTGGTGTGGTACAATGATCACACAGATTGGGTATCAAATGGGATTGATAAGAACAGAAACTACATAGGCATAGTCGAATGATGAGATTTCTCCAACGATCTGCTGTCGATCGCATTCGGCAGCAAACGATGAGATTAATCTGATGCTGGGAGGATGGAAATTGTGTCGCTAGACAGTAAGCTCTGATACCATGAAAGATTTTAGGAAGAAGGAAAATGTAATGGAGACTTTTGAAATTTATTATTAAGAGAATGTAATAAACTGTACAATGTAACGTTTGTTATATAGCCGATATATGGGACTATGCACCGTTACAGGCAAACACAGAAAATGCGGGTTAAACCCGAATATAAAAGATAAAACAAATCTATGTGAAACGGTAAGCTCATTCTAACTTTAACGCAAGCGATGGACTCCAATATTTACATGTTGAAGAATTTAAAGATTGATTACATACCACATGGGAAATGTAACACCCCACCTCCGCCAGAGTCGCTCTTGCAAGTACACTAGCTTTGGAGGGGTGTTGGTCAAGGTAAACATGCATGAAGATATCACAAGACAGAACATATGAGTAAAACAGAGTAAATAAAGAAGCGAATAAAATTACTATTTCAAAACCATAGTCAAGTTACATCAAAGTACTTAGTCATCATTTTCCCAACAAAACAAAGTCTAGAAAAACATAAACTGAAAAATAACATAAGTAAAGTATTCCCCAAAGATAACAGTGGTGTCGCCATAGCAAAGCTCAAGTCCAAACCGTACATGAGCTATCCAGTAAGCAAGCTAAAGATCCAAGCTACGTGCTAGTATTCCCACCCTGAGAACCTGGGGGGGGGGGGGGGGAAGCGGAAGAAAAGAGGCGAAAGAAAATGGGTCAGTCAAAAAGACTGGTAAGTCCTACCTACTATTAGTATAAAAACTAATAAAGTTAACTGGACATGTAAAACAGAGATGAAACATAGGATGATAACTGGCATGGTGAAAAGTTAACAAGATATATCAAGTGTGGCATCGCATATACAAGGTTAAGTTGCACCAGGTGTACTAGTATTCTAATCCATGTCAAGTATAAACAAGAAATGATCCCTTGGCCCAAAGTTGGCCCAACATCATGAGATGACCTAAATCAAGGTCCAACTACTCGGTCTAGTCGATCGGCTCCCTATAAGCCTAACTTGTCGTGTATCGGTGTCATACGGCCTAATCATGGAATGTAGTTAACTGTGCAAGGTCCACCCTAGGGTGTATCCAGCCCTAAGGTGTAAACCACAGACACAATTCAAGCACGCACAGTCTAAACCTACTGGTGCCCATGTTCAACTCCAGACTTAATGTGCACGACCATTGTCCGCCTGAACAACCGGTGCACTATTCAGCCGTCTCTTTTGGTCTCTTACAATCAGTCCAGTAATCGTGCCCCACCCTGGCCTAGTCCAGGGTATCCAGATACTCCCAAGTGGGTTACTGCTGAAAAGGACCACGTAACTAGGATTTCAAGCGGGTTAAGTGTGGTTAACCCTTTCCTAACCATGTATTGAGTTGGTCAAGTGTATCCAAGCAGTTCATGACTTAACCCTATCAATACATCGTGTTTAATTGGTTAAGTATTCAAGTAGTACATGACTTAACCCTACCAACCCATCGTGTTTAATTGGTTAAGTATTCAAGTGGTCCATGACTTAACCCTACCATGTGGTATTAATTAACTTAATGCACCCCAACCTCTCACATTAGACTTTGTTGTGGTTACTAGTTAAGCCGGGCGGGTCCGGGTAGCTTTACACCACAACCTAGTCTAACCTCGGGTTTCAAGTGCGATGTGACCAACTACTCACATTGGGTCCTATTGTTTGTAGCCACTAGTTAAGCCGGTCGGTTCCGGGTAGATTTATGCTACAAACTCAACCCAACCTCGAGTTGGCCACCTTCATGTTTTCTACATGTCATGTCCACGTTCATGTTTTCAAGCATAATCACGTGTCATATTTTCAAGTCATGTTTCATGTCATTTAAGTTTACCCATGACGTAACCCCATTGCACGTAAGTTCGCATCAACGCATATGGATCAAAAAGGGGAACATAATGATATGACAAGTCGGGCATAAAGTGGCAAAGTCTATCACAAGTTCAACATGGTGATATATGAGGCAAAAGTGTTCAACATACTAGCATATGGCCTCAACATGTATGATAGCATAAAAGGTGACTTGGCCTCAAACATATCAAATAGCATAAGGGTGCTTTGGCCTCAAGCATGCATAATAGCATAAGGGTGATTTGGCCACAAGCATGCATAATAGCAAATAGGCTCAATACCATTATATGCATGTTAAGGAACATGAGGGGTTAAGGTTTGTTAACATGCATAAGCCATAATCCATCTCATAGCATTTTTCCCAAAGGTCAACATGAACGGTACTAGGTTCATGATAGTGCCACAATCATAGATCAAGAGAGGCATGAATAGATCTATGCATATAATGATAGGTTCAAGGCGAATATTGCACTTAGGTCCAATTCCAATCTACATATGTATGGCATTAAACTTAGCAAATAGGGTGATACACTTGTGATTAGCATATAGGTTCATAACATCATATGCAAGTTAACATCAAGGTTTTAAGATGGTTCTATGTTGCATTTATGCATAACTACCAAATTCTATGTTGCATTATGCATAACCACCAAATAAAGCTCATAGCTTTCTACCCAAAAAGTCAAGGTGATAGTCCCATAAACATAGATCAAAAGAGTCATGTATAGATCTATGCATACAATGATAGATGCAAGGCAAGTGTTACGCAAAATTCCCATTTCAACTTGCTACATGTCATATTAAGTTCATAGTTTAAATCTAAGAGTAGAATAGGGCTTACAAAGCGTGGCTATGAGAACTAGAACACAATAGAACAAGATAGAGATGTTGTAGAAGCTCTAGGGACCCTCAAATCAAACAAAGCTCCAAGTTGTCTTGTTGGAGAAGAAGCAAATCCCTTGATTTGGTGAAGCAAGCTAACTCTACTCTCTTGGTTTGATGTAGAAAGATTGCACTTTGGCCTTGAATCTAGTTTTGGAAGCTCAAGTTCATATGAATGAAGATGGAGGCCATGATCAAGAGGAATTTTGGCAGCACTTAGTTACTAGATTGATTTGTGTGAGTTTAGGGTAGGTCTAGGGGTGTTTTTATAGGATTAGGGACGAGTTTAGGCCATAGGATTAACCCCAAAACGAATCTGAACCTTCAAATTCCGTCAGAAACCAACAAACAGGGCCAGAAAACACAAGCAGGTGCACCAGGCCAAAATGGCGCGACCGGGGAGGTCGACTCTAGAGTCGACCTGGCCTGGGCAGGTCGTCCCCCAGGTCGACTCCCAGGTCGACCTGGCCTGGCAGGTCGACCCTACGGTCGACCCCCAGGTCGACCTGGTGGGTTGGGCGGGAACTTTTCCCGCCTACTCTGATTGGGCTGAAATTCAAATCTGTTTTCGAAATTTGAATTTTCTGAAACTTCATCGGGCCATAATTGGGTCATACGGACTTCGATTTACAAAATTTCGGACTCTATTTCGCGTATTTTTCCGAGATGAACGCAATGGCACAGCCCGTTTCCCCTGATTCAGATTTTAAAATTTATTTCTGCCTTGATTTATGATTATAGCATGTTATTAAAATTCGGGTTGTTACATTCTCCCCACCTTAAAGGATTTCGTCCCTGAAATCTCCAAGTTAGGAAGAACGTATCCTACCATCCATCATCCATCTACTCAAAACATCATCCACAAGTAATCATTGTCCTTAAAAGATTTCTAATGCTGTATGAACATATGCAAAAGTGTGTGTATATGCACCTATCTAATGCGAAGATCAGGCGGTTACTGATTCAGTAAACCTCCTTGATGCAAAATATGTTTGTGAAATGCGTCCATATGTATGCAAATTCCTAACATAACTTATAATCTCTACATGAGTGCACATAACATCCATCCATATGCAACATCCATGTGATAGCATACAAGTTTCATCCATGAATAAGCATAAACACTCATGCATATGCGGTATGAAAGTGTGTGAGCCGATCTTAGTGCCCAACGTGTATCATGAATCCACGAGTAACCACTTGCAACCACTTGCAAACATCAAGCATAACATGTTTCAAAAACATGTTTCAACCAAAGGGTTTCTACCTAAGGTTCTCATGACAAGATTTACGAAACAAGATAAACTAGATAAACATGGATAGCAAAAGAAAGATATGCCAACTAGGAAAAGAAATTGAAAATGTACCCTCAAAAAGAAATGGATAAAGCCCACGCATCTTCTCCTCAGTTTCCCAAGTTGCGTCTTCCTCTGCTTCACTCCATTGCACCTTAACAAGCTTAATTTCTTTGCTTCTTAGCTTATTTGTCTCCGTTTCCATGATACGAATTGGAGCTCGCCTCAGGGTTGCCTCTTTCTCTACCTCCATGTCTTCAAGAATGCTAGGCTCAACTACCTCGGCTGACTTATGTAGGCATTTTCGGAGGTGCGAGACATGAAAAACATTGTGCACTCCGGCCAGCTTCTCGGGCAATTCCACCTTATAAGACATCTTCCTAACTATTTCTATAATAGGGAAGGGTCCTACGAACCTTCGTGCCAGCTTCCCAACTGCTCCAAAACGAACCATATTTCGCAAAGGAGAAACCTTCACAAAGACTATATCTCCAACTTCAAACTCTAAGTCTGTCCTTCGCTTGTCTGCATACGATTTCTATCTGTCTTGGGCCGTTTTCATCCGCCTTCGAACCAACTCAACCTTCTCGGATGTGTCCCTTATCATGCCGGGCCCAAGTATAAGCTTATCCGTCGTCTCCCACCAACATGTTGGTGACTTGCACGGTCTCCCATACAAAGCTTCGAATGGTGCCATCCCTATGCTTGCTTGGTAGCTGTTATTATAAGCAAACTCTACAAGAGGAAGGTGATCTTCTCAAGTGCCACCAAAGTGAAGGATGCATAGCCTCAATAGATCTTCCAGTACCCTACTCACCCTTTCGGATCTGGCCATCCGTCTGTGGGTGATAGGTTGTACTTAGATTCAATCATGTACCCATCGCTTCTTGCAAACTATTCCAGAACTGGCTAGTGAAGATTGGGTCACGATCACTAACTATGCTAGAAGGAACTCCATGCAATCGCACTATCTCTCGAAGATAAACAGATGCTAGCCATGATGCGGTCCTCTTGCTCTTCACCGGAATAAAATGGGCGCTCTTCGTGAGTCTATCCACTATGACCCATATCCCATACAGCCCAAATAGTTTGGTCAACTTGACGGACATCTTCACCCCAACTGTATATCACAAACAGGCGAGTCATACTCCTTATGGGGTTTGCGACAGAACTAAGATTGAGAATAGGACCGAGAGGATATACTTAAAAGATAGCATGCGAGTAAGTTCTACGGAATAATAAGGATCAAGGATATATTCTTAAAAAGAGATATGACGCGCGTATCTGGTCTTCAATCTTCTAAGTCGCATTTTCTTGAGCTTAATCCTATCGTGCCTTGACCGTCTTTTAACTTCACAATTCCCTAGCTTCTTAATTCTTATTTCCAAAACATGAGTTAGAACTTATTTCACCGTTGCCCCTCATTCCACTTCCACTTATTCTTTCCCTAGAATACTTGGCTTAAACATAACTGCGTGCTCATGGTTTCATGCAAGCTTTCCAAAATTCGTTAGTGAATCCTGGATCTCGTTTACATCCCATACGGTATTCCACGCAGAAGAACTATCTCTTGAAAACAAATGCCAATCCACGTTGCCAAAGGTACTTACTAGGGTGATTTCTATAACCCATGCTTAAGCGGAATGGACTATCCGCCTTGGTGGCGAACACCACCGGAGCACCCCATTCTGAAATGCTTCGCCTAGTGAAATTTTTCTCAAGCAACTCCTTGATTTGCTTACTAAGCTCTCTTCTTTCTCGCGGGGCCATGTGCCTAACAGGCAATGAAACTGGCTTGGCATTATCAACAAGATGAATACGGAAGTCTATCTCGCGTTTAGGGGGTAACCCCTTAACCTCTTCAAAGACACCAGGATATTCTCGGACCACTCTCACAGATTGCAGATCATCGATGGACGAGTCAAGAGATTCAAGATAACATGACATGACGGGATCCATAGGGTTACCAGAAATTTCTAGGGTATTACCGAGGCGAGTCATGAGCCTCACTACCCTATGCTCACAGTCAAGAATGGCTCCATAACTGGACAACCAATCCATGCCCACAATCAACCCGTATCCCATAAACCCGAGAACATAAGCATTACACATGAATTCTACGCTCAAGATAGAGATTTTCAAATCCATACAAATCACAGATAGATGGGCGGAACCCCCAATCGGATTTGAAATACTAACGGGATTTTCAACTAGACTAGTACTTAGGTGCAAACTTTCAACAAGATCAGAAATAAAACTATACGATGCGCCAAAATCAAATAAGGTATGAACAGGGAAATCAGAAATGTAAACATGACTTTCTATAGAAACACTACCTCGATCAAAAGCTGGAAGAGCAAGGAGAGCCTGCAACTGCCCTCCAGAGGGTCCTGCTCGCTGAGTTTGCCTTTTCCCTTGTCCTCGCTTTTTCGGGCAATCCTTACTATAGTGTCCAGACTCTCCACAATGAAAGCATATGCCCAGCTTCCTCTTCTTCTTCTTACAGTCTTTGGCTATGTGCCCAATGATCCCACAGTAGTTGCACTTCCTTGTCTCTCTTGCCTTGTTGTTGTTGTTACCCTTGTTTCCCTTCTTGTTGTTCTTGTCTCCTTTCTCGGAATCTTCCTTCTTGCCTTGTGACTCATTTGCCTTGACCTCCTTCTTGCTACTCTTATCTTCCTCTTGAAGCAGGGCCATATTCACCAAACTCTCGAAGGTCGCCCCCATGGGTATATGGGACATGGCCAAACCGCGCAATGGCTCATTCAATCCTAGAGCAAAGTGTAGGGCCTTCTTCTGAGCTGTGTTAACCAAGTCTAGACCGAACCAAACAAGTTGATTAAATGTATCCACGTATTCCCTAACTGTCATGTCCCCTTGCTTTAGAGATAGGAACCTCTCCATCTGAAGGTTCTCTTCTGTCGATGATAGAAACCTCAGTCCAAACCATCTCCTAAAGTCATCCCAATTCTGAATTGGCCTAGTAGTGGTGGTGACTACCCACCAATATGCAGCTTCCTCTTTCAATAGCCATACTGCCAACAGAACTTTTCTACGGTCTTCCACATCAAAGATAGCAAAGAGGTCTTCAGTTTCTTTTAACCAGTTTCTTGCCTCAACATAAGTCTCTATCCCAACAAAATTCTTGCCACCCATCGCCTTAAAGTCCTTGCAAATCTTCGCGAAATCCGCTTGTGGATGCGGAGGAGGAGGAGGAGGAACCTCAGCTATGGGAGGGGGAGGAATGTTAGCCACGGGGGAAGGAGGAGGAATGTCCGCGGGGTCGGCTTCATTCGCCGTTGCCTCCATGTACCTTCTAAACCAAATAGGTACTGTTACGCCCACCAGAATGGCAAAATTATCGGCCATACTGAAACGAAGAAAAAGATAGATTGAGAATGAGGAAACAAAGGATAGTGCTAATGGCTTTTGGGGAATAGCCTTTTAAAATAAACTAGATTTTCTTGGAAAAATACTTCTTTATAATCGGTTTTGAAAATAGTTTTTCAAAAGGTAAGTTTTAAAAACCTTTTGTTCAATCTCGTAAACCTTATGCTCTAATACCAAATGTAACACCCCACCTCTGCCAGGGTCGCTCTTGCAAGTACACTAGCTTTGGAGGGGTGTTGGTCAAGGTAAACATGCATGAAGATATCACAAGACAGAACATATGAGTAAAACAGAGTAAATAAAGCAGCGGATAAAATTACTATTTCAAAATCATAGTCAAGTTACATCAAAGTACTTAGTCATCATTTTCCCAACAAAACAAAGTCTAGAAAAACATAAACTGAAAAATAACATAAGTAAAGTATTCCCCAAAGATAACAGTGGTGTCGCCATAGCAAAGCTCAAGTCCAAACCGTACATGAGCTATCCAGTAAGCAAGCTAAAGATCCAAGCTAGGTGCTAGTATTCCCACCCTGAGAACCTGGGGGGGGGGGGAAGCGAAAGAAAAGAGGCGAAAGAAAACAGGTCAGTCAAAAAGACTGGTAAGTCCTACCTACTATTAGTATAAAAACTAATAAAGTTAACTGGACATGTAAAACAGAGATGAAACATAGGATGATAACTGGCATGGTGAAAAGTTAACAAGATAAATCAAGTGTGGCATCGCATATACAAGGTTAAGTTGCACCAAGTGTACTAGTATTCTAATCCATGTCAAGTATAAACAAGAAATGATCCCTTGGCCCAAAGTTGGCCCAACATCATGAGATGACCTAAATCAAGGTCCAACTACTCGGTCTAGTCGATCGGCTCCCTATAAGCCTAACTCGTCATGTATCGGTGTCATACGGCCTAATCATGGAATGTAGTTAACTGTGCAAGGTCCACCCTAGGGTGTATCCAGCCCTAAGGTGTAAACCACAGACACAATTCAAGCACGCACAGTCTAAACCTACCGATGCCCATGTTCAACTCCGGACTTAATGTGCACGACCATGGTCCGCCTGAACAACCGGTGCACTATTCAGCCGTCTCTTTTGGTCTCTTACAATCAGTCTAGTAATCGTGCCCCACCCTGGCCTAGTCCAGGGTATCCAGATACTCCCAAGTGGGTTACTGCTGAAAAGGACCACGTAACTAGGATTTCAAGTGGGTTAAGTGTGGTTAACCCTATCCTAACCATGTATTGAGTTGGTCAAGTGTATCCAAGCAGTTCATGACTTAACCCTATCAATACATCATGTTTAATTGGTTAAGTATTCAAGTAGTCCATGACTTAACCCTACCAACCCATCGTGTTTAATTGGTTAAGTATTCAAGTGGTCCATGACTTAACCCTACCATGTGGCATTAATTAACTTAATGCACCCCAACCTCTCACATTAGACTTTGTTGTGGTTACTAGTTAAGCCGGGCGGGTCCGGGTAGCTTTACACCACAACCTAGTCTAACCTCGGGTTTCAAGTGCGATGTGACCAACTACTCACATTGGGTCCTATTGTTTGTAGCCACTAGTTAAGCCGGTCGGTTCCGGGTAGATTTATGCTACAAACTCAACCCAACCTCGAGTTGGCCACCTTCATGTTTTCTACATGTCATGTCCACGTTCATGTTTTCAAGCATAATCACATGTCATATTTTCAAGTCATGTTTCATGTCATTTAAGTTTACCCATGACGTAACCCCATCGCACGTAAGTTCGCATCAACGCATATAGATCAAAAAGGGGAACATAATGATATGACAAGTCGGGCATAAAGTGGCAAAGTCTATCACAAGTTCAACATGGTGATATATGAGGCAAAAGTGTTCAACATACTAGCAATGGCCTCAACATGTATGATAGCATAAAAGGTGACTTGGCCTCAAACATATCAAATAGAATAAGGGTGCTTTGGCCTCAAGCATGCATAATAGCATAAGGTTGATTTGGCCACAAGCATGCATAATAGCAAATAGGCTCAATACCATTATATGCATGTTAAGGAACTTGAGGGGTTAAGGTTTGTTAACATGCATAAGCCATAATCCATCTCATAGCATTTTTCCAAAAGGTCAACATGAACGGTACTAGGTTCATGATAGTGCCACAATCATAGATCAAGAGAGGCATGAATAGATCTATGCGTACAATGATAGGTTCAAGGCGAATATTGCACTTAGGCCCAATTCCAATCTACATATGTATGGCATTAAACTTAGCAAATAGGGTGATACACTTGTGATTAGCATATAGGTTCATAACATCATATGCAAGTTAACATCAAGGTTTTAAGATGGTTCTATGTTGCATTTCTGCATAACTACCAAATTCTATGTTGCATTATACATAACCACCAAATAAAGCTCATAGCTTTCTACCCAAAAAGTCAAGGTGATAGTCCCATAACCATAGATCAAAAGAGTCATGTATAGATCTATGCATACAATGATAGATGCAAGGCAAGTGTTACGCAAAAATCCCATTTCAACTTGCTACATGTCATATTAAGTTCATAGTTTAAATCTAAGAGTAGAATAGGGCTTACAAAGCGTGGCTATGAGAACTAGAACACAATAGAACAAGATAGAGATGTTGTAGAAGCTCTAGGGACCCTCAAATCAAACAAAGCTCCAAGTTGTCTTGTTGGAGAAGAAGCAAATCCCTTGATTTGGTGAAGAAAGCTAACTCTACTCTCTTGGTTTGATGTAGAAAGATTGCACTTTGGCCTTGAATCTAGTTTTGGAAGCTCAAGTTCATATGAATGAAGATGGAGGCCATGATCAAGAGGAATTTTGGCAGCACTTAGTTACTAGATTGGTTTGTGTGAGTTTAGGGTAGGTCTAGCGGTGTTTTTATAGGATTAGGGACAAGTTTAGGCCATAGGATTAACCCTAAAACGAATCCGAACCTTCAAATTCCGTCAGAAACCAACAAACAGGGCCAGAAAACACAAGCAGGTGCACTAGGCCAAAATGGCCCGACCGGGGAGGTCGACTCTAGAGTCGACCTGGCCTGGGCAGGTCGACCCCCAGGTCGACTCCCAGGTCGACCTGGCCTGGAAGGTCGACCCTAGGGTCGACCCCCAGGTCAATCTGGTGGGTTAAGCGGGAACTTTTCCCGCCTACTCTGATTGGGCTGAAATTCAAATCTGTTTTCGAAATTTGAATTTTTTGAAACTTCATCGGGCCATAATTGGGTCATACGGACTCCGATTTACAAAATTTCGGACTCTATTTCGCGTATTTTTCCGAGACGAACGCAATGGCACAGCCCGTTTCCCCTGATTCAGATTTTAAAATTTATTTCTGCCTTGATTTATGATTATAGCATGTTATTAAAATTCGGGTTGTTACAGGAAATACTTGGATACTTCAATTGCTTACGCGCTTGCTTTAAAACCCACATATGCTCTAGATGCTCGCACCCTACCTCAAAAATTTTAGGGCTATTTTGGTTTCATTTTTAGTTTTATATTTTGCATCTTCAACATG
This sequence comes from Allium sativum, assembly GCA_030737875.1. NCBI lineage: Eukaryota > Viridiplantae > Streptophyta > Magnoliopsida > Asparagales > Amaryllidaceae > Allium > Allium sativum. The sequence goes on along the minus strand of CM060920.1, from coordinate 746,449,853 downwards.
CGTTACAAAACTTGGGTAGTGCTGGGAAAGATTCATAATTCTATGTCACCACGATGATAGAGGAACGGGGGATGAGATGATTCATTCTATTTTCAGCTGTAATTTCTCAAGACATGTAAAATAAAATAAATTACTATTTTGTATAATAATTCCATTTTCTAAATTGGTTAACTTCATTTTGTAGTTTGTTAACTTTCAAAAATACGTGTGTTCGACTAATTTTTTTTGGATGAATCATAACAAATTAAAAGGGCCTTAGCATTTACTTAAAGTAAATAATTAGATTCTTGCGAGCACTCTACATACTATTAGGTGATAATAATTTTCTTCTCGATTAACACTTCTTAGTATATTTATTTTATAAATTCTGTACTTCAGTCACACATTCTCCTCTCCTCCATAAACTTCCTTTAACACTCCAAATCACCAACCGCCCACCATAGCCCAAGATAAATGAAACCTTGAATGCCAACAACCGTTATTGATCGTCAAGAAATGCAATCGAAGCTTTGTCCAAATAGTACTCCTGTAACAACCTGGATTTCTGGTACCTGAACATATATTCTCAATTGCTTAAGTATTAGTTTAGAAAGTTAAATAACAAGAATACAAACTTTATGAGCTATTTGATTTATTAGAATAGTTAAATGGCAATTTAATTATTGAAATTTATGCAAATTTAAGGAATTTGGAATCCAATATGAACTAGAATGGTTTTAAAGAATCTAATTGAGTTTTGATTGAATTTGAACAATAAAAAGGAATTAATATTGTTGAATTTAAGAAATTTAAAATCATTTGATAATAATTCATTTTAATTAACATGTAAATTTAGCAATTTTGCAAACTGCCACAAATTTTAACAAAGTTGGTCTCATCGAAATCGAAATAGTAAATTATTGGAACTGTCAAGTTTTGTAACAATTAGACTTACTTTATCATCATGCATCCTAGAATTGACAAGATTTCAAAAGCTAACTTCTTCTCATTTTAGAATTATATCTTGAAACTAGTCTCATTGAGTCTAAAATAGTGATAATCAGTTATGAATGCTGGTGGGCGTGCCTCATTTGAAGTTCAAAACATTAAATATGAATAGTGATTTAGGAGAATTCCAATATACAGATATTAAGTTCATTTGTTTCATTTAAAACACTTGTTATTAGTTGAGCCGTCGTCCCCCCTTCTTCCATCATCTAATGGTTGAGATTGCACATGGCAATGTGGATTGAATTAAGAGATGTGCTCAACATAAGATTTGTGTGCGTAGCTCTAATGAATCCATTGTTGGCGACTAATCGATAATCAGAGATGTGAGGCGGTCAAAACTCGCATCATAAGGGCGCAGTTAGGGTTCCGTTTGCCTTGGTCTTCCAGCGAGCGTACATGACAAGGATGGAGGAAGTGTCATTGAGCTGATTCGAGATAGGGCTATCTCTAGCAATCGCGAGGTAGTGGATAATCTATAGTGGGGGTGAGTTTTTTTTCAAGAACTTTGGTTAGGTTTTAGGGTTCTAACCCATCATGATAGTGACTGGGGAAGGGTGGATATTATATGTAGATTTAGGGGTGGTGGAGCCTATGTAGGCAGAGAAGGCAGCAGGCTAAGGGCATAAAAGTTGGAGTTGATGAGCATTTGAAGAGGATGTAAGTTTAGTGATATTTTATTGATGAGAATCGATATTTATTTAAATGTTAGAATCCATACGATATTTTGAGACCTGTTGGGGTATGTCAATCCATCATTGATTCTAAGATCTTTTAAGATATGAGAAATCCGTTTTAATCCAAAACCTGTTGAGATATGTGAATCCATGTGGGATTCAATGATCTTTCTTTAGATGCGTATATAAGGTAGAATCTCGGTGATTGCTTCATCAGCGGAGATGACTAAAACCATAGACATGAGACATGACCAGTAGATTGGAAAGCCAATAGAGTGTTGTCAGGCCCATTTTCTACCAATACTTTCAGATTTTTGTCATTTGTCAGAGCGATGCACTCGGTATTAGCAAGACCAGTTTGGATTTCTTATAGTACCCCGACGAGTATAATGTTTCGAAAGGACAACTCGGATCCCTAGTAGGAGAACTGTTCTCAAAGTACTAAATTAATCTCTATGAAAATTCTACGCTCATTGACTTCACAAATATATGTTTATTTATATTTATGCCCATGAACAGTTTCATATTATCATTGGATTATGACCAAAACGGTTTTTTGATCGTAAGGTAAAATCAAGCTTGTATTGTGTGTTGTGTGGTCTTACGATACCTTTTTAAAAAGATTCTTATAGCACAAAAGTCCAATTGAAGTTTATTTTCTCACACTTGTTAACCAGGCCGATTCAGATGTTATTTTATTACAATGCTTGAGTCAGATCAAGCATATGTACAGAATATATTGGGATTGCTTTGAAGCTTCAAGAGAGAAGCCGAAAGCCAATATGTATACTCGTATATCTCTTTATTTCCCACTGTGTTGTTGATTTTATTCAACAACACTTATGAAGACAAAATGTTATAACTGTCTAGGTTGCTTTATAGTTTAATACTTCGATGTATTTTAGCTTTATTGTACATTTGAAATCATTCAATTTGTTGTCTATTTTGTTAGCGAATGCAATAAAACTTATTCCTTATTTATCTCTGATGGTCTAACGGCAATTAATTAATATAAACAAGTGTTTAAATCGACAAGTTATTTTATAATAATTTCTTCTTATAAGTAATATTTTGCAAGGGAGCTGTATAGCTAATATTTTGTAAAGGAACTTTATACATTATACTTACATTCGAATATTTCATTTAAGGTTTAACAAACCATGCTTTTGAATATTAATGAGTTTAGACAATTTTGATATGATTTTAAATTAAGGAAACTTTCCTTAATTATTTATAAATATACATATACCGTTGAGATAAGTATATGCAAATATTTCATAAGTATACAACGGTGATTATTTAATAATCGATTAATTAAATAAGGCCTAGTGATTTCCATGAGGAATTAAATCTATGGATGACTTTTTTTCTTGTTTTGTTTGATAGTTAAATAATGAAATATCAAATCTTGGCCTTAAGATAAATTCTTCCGAACAGGTGATATGTATCATTTTCCCTACTTAACATTAAAGGGTATAACTTTGAAAATATCATGGAAAACATATGAAATATGTGGTACAATTACCATCGGTGGTGTTACATTGTATGCTTAGACTCATTGCTTTCTAGGAAAAATGATAAGGAGATCCCTGCACTTGGACTATTAGGGTTCTCTCTTGTTAGTTGTCTGATTATTTCTAAAAGAACTGATGTTGAAGTCTTTGAAAAATCAAAAGTTTGATTTATGGAGTGCCAAATAAACAGAGTTTTGTACTTGTAAGAATTGACCTAGACTGAAACCACTCTAAAGACCATATATATGTTCTATGGAAGAGAATCAATATTTACTTGGATGATGGAATCCATATGAGATTCTGAGGCCTGTTGGGTGTACGGGAACCCATATGTCATGCCATGATCTCATTTGTGATTCCAAAAACTTTTGACTTGTCTGAATCCATGAGGGATTCTGTGACCTTTATTTAGAAGCATTGCATGGATTGGAATGTCGGACATTGGCTCATAAGTGGAGATAACTAAAACTAGATATAAGAGGCAAAACCAGTAGGGATGGCAAACCCATATAGTGTAGTTGGACCTCTTTTCTAGTAATACATCTAGATTTTTGATATGTCTGAGTGATGCACTTGGTCTTAGCAGCACTTTTTATGCTTTCCTATAGTACCTCGGTTAGACATGCATAATGTTTCGGAAGGATAGCTCCGATCCTTGTGCAAAGAGGACCATTCCAAAAATATTAAGGGAACCCTTGGAGACCCAACATAATTAGAGAATGCGACATATCTAATTTTGATTTTATGCCAAGTACTTTTGTGATTTACACTCACATGCATCATAATTAGTTTATTATATATATTACCTTTGGACATTATAACAATATCATATGATTTAATTTGAAATGGTTTGGTGATCGTAAGGTAAAATCTCGTTCGTGTTTTTATGCGACTTTATTTTATGATACCACTTTAAAAAAACATAAGAATCAATTTAAGTTATAATTTCTCATGTTGGTTTACTAGACTGATCCTGGTGTTATTTTATTACAATGCTCAAGTTAGACCTAGCATATTTACATATTAGACTTGGATTTCTTTGAAGCTTCAGGTAAGGAGCTAGAAGCCAAGTTATACACTTGTATATATATATATATATGTATATATATATCTTTATTTTCCCATGTGTTAATTTTGTTCATCAGCATTTGTAAAGACAAACTGTTATTACTATCCGGGCTAATTTTGTAGTTTAATAGTCTGGTGTACATCCCTTTTTTTGCATATTTAGAGGTATTTCTGCTTGGTAAATATTATTGTATATTATGGATTATTCATTTTGTTGTCATATTGTGGTATGTATCTTCTTTCTTTTTCCCCTAACAATTTGTCTTTCTGGCACTTATATATTCGACACGTGAATACCTTAGATGTACTAGTGTAAAATTTTGAGAGTCAAAAAGGCGGGTCATTACAACTCCTTCATATGACACCAAAGATAAATACGACATCAATTATCCCTAAGAGAGTAAAGATGAATTAACTTTTGAAATTCAAGAAAAACCTTTCCTCTTTTCATTATTTGGCGATCTCAATCATTTCTCGATGAACTTGAGTGCGATCAATTTTTAAAAATACTGGAAGTTGAAACAAAAAACATTATAGTTTGGTGTTTTGGCTTATATATATATATTATTTTAAGAGTAAATGATTTTTGAATGAGGGAGATTGGTTTATTTCCATTCTCATGAAAAAAATGAGAAAGAATATGATAACTTTCGTATGCACGTGTGTGTGTATGCTAAACAAAATCCCAAGTTGAGCAACCCAGAACCAAAGGCTCAAATCAATGCGGACGGGGAGACACATAGGCAGATATGGTTAAGTTAGACAAGGAATACAAGATGGGAGGGACAAGGAAGTGTAAGTGAAAAAATAGGGTGTTGAGTTATATACAATGTATATTTGTGTGTGTGAGTTTGAAATATTTTGGTATCCCATAGTACAAAATCACATCTACGTACAAGCCACGAACTACAGAAAATGAAGTAAGATATCATACAGAAATATGACATAATGACAAAATAATTATAAAACATACCAGTTATCTAGTTCTGTAAAATTTCATAAATACCAAGATTTGATATAAAATAATTTTAATGGAAGTTTAATCATTTTCCAAACTATGAATTATGGGAAAATTCTATAAATAAAACTAAAAATATGTCATTAACAATCAAAAATTTATTGAAATGTAAATTTTATTATATTTTAAGAAAAAACTGCAAATTGAATATTCAAAGGAATTAAATATTCCTTTAGACACTAAAATTGGTTCAACACCCCGAATTGGTTCATCAAAAATAAAAATAAAGAAAGGTAAATGAAAAATGAGAAAACAAATAATACACATGTTTTATTTTGGTTCAACTTAAGTCTGCCTATGTCCACTTGCTATTTTCTTATCTTTATTAGCCAACTTGAACGATTACAAATATATTGTGTCCAAATGACATGATTTCAATGATAAAGAATGTCTGTGAGTTTTCAAAGAGACAAAATATCCTTCCCTCTTTAAAGGATCTTTAATTTATCGCCCGTAGGTGCCTAGATCGACTTAAGATCATTCATAAAGGAACAGATGCGCGGATGGACTAGTTCTACAAAGTATAATTTCCATCCAAAAAATGGGCTTTCGGATCGGTGCCAAGCAGGACAATCCCGATCGATGCCGACCCTGATTTGTCTTCTCTTCCTGGAGTCGCCTTAATGCTGAGTTGGTGAGAGCATGCACACATCAATTTGAGACACTTCATAACCATATGTTGCAGTTGTAGTGAGATCGATCGACCAAAAGTCCAAGGCCTTGTTACATAGTAAGTTGTGTATGCTTACACTGATCTGAAATAGATGGACATAAGGCCTATAGTGTTGCACATTAGTCGAACATGGATGTAATTAGTTGGTCGAGCCGGGACCATTAATAATACCGACCCGAGGCAATCATATGGGGCTTGGGGCCGTGAGACAGGACAATCTAGAAGTTAGAGAGTTTAACTGATCCTAGGATGTTGACCATGTCGATCCTAATCCTTGAAGTGTTTAACCTCATGAGTTTGTGAGATATATCTTCTAATCAAGACCATTTTGATCTTAAGTACACTCATCCTCTAGTCTTGAGTGGTCTGGCGATGACAAGTCGAAAGCATGGCTACCTTGTCAAAAAGCAACTCAATAGTTTTCTCAAAAGTATACCCCCATTATAGATGGAACTTGTTGTGACTTAGTTGACTCCTCTGTGCTTATTGATGTCATTTTTGTGGTTTCCATAATTTCTTGAAGTCACTATGAAGAATAGTCATCTTTTTAAACATTTGAACGCTTAAATCATTCTAGTATGTATAAATGGCCAAGCATGCTTCATACGGTTGTGCCTTTGCCTGAGTTATCAATCTAAAGGCTTCTGATCGAGGATTCCTAATAGTCATGGGTAGCCACTCAAATCCCTGTCGAATCAAGAGGTCAAGTCCTTTTTCAATCAGCTTTTCATGTCGAGTCATCGGCTTTGGTAAGCGCTTGTTCTGGTGTAGGTTTTCGCGGTACAACGTCATTACCCACGCTAATCGACTACATTGTCAAAATAAGTCAGATTCATCACGCATGTCCATGGCATTCCCTCCATCACATACTTCGTTAATGTCATTGTCATTTCATTCAAAAAATATCTCTATTCCCTTTTTTAACTTTTGGTATCTAGGTCGATGGTCGACCAACATTTGTGATTTCTACCTCGGATCGATATTGATCTGAGATGACCTATCAATTTAGGGGGGGGGGAGACAAAATGTCTCCTCTTCATAACTATAAATGTTTGGCTCATACCCTTCTCCTTCTTCTTCTCGCCATCTTTTCCTCCCTTTTAGCCAAAGAAGCCCAAATTCCTACCAAAATTTTGACCATTTTCATTCTACCTCTGTATTCCCATGTCCACACACTGACCATTACTATCTTTTACCTCATCTCCCGCTCAAAAGAGGTGGGTGTTTGTTTTTATTCATTTTTATTGGGTTAAGTTGGGGCTTAGAGTCGAGTTAGGGTCTTTTTTGCCTACGTTGAAGGTTGCGGGTGGAGCGGTGATGAGGGAAAGGCCTTTGGTCGCGGCACCAAGATATGGTATGAAGTTCTCAAGATAGGAAGAAGAGGGTGTTGAAGATGATAAGCGGTATAGATAAAGCAAAGGGGCCGGGGCAGATCAGGTAAGTTGGAGACTGAGGAGAAAAGCTGTGACACGTGGAATAGGAAAATGTGGAGAGAATATGTAGCATCCCTTATCTCCGTAAAAATATTATTCTGGATATATAATTTAATGAATTAAGTAAGAATAAAGTGGTTACATTGTTGAGTCGAGATTTGTACATACGAATAAATAAAGTGTGATTCAACCATGAGAATGAATGAAATATGAAAGGGGCACAATGAGTAACATTTGGCCTCCTATATTAAATCTTTTTCTACCTCTTCTGTCTTATTTTTCTTAACCTCTAAAAGCCTAAAATATACCTAGGGGAGGGTGACCATTAAAAGAAAGAGGATAATGAAGTTAAACTAAAATAAACTAGAGATTAAAGCTTAGGAAATCAACTACTACAAACCTCAAGCTCTCAATCCAAGCAAGGTGAATAATAATGTATACCAATGTTTTGATTGGGATATTTTCTTATACCCTGATTATCTATCTTTATTCATGATTTCTTTCGTTTTTGATGGCTGCTACATGACTGTTTATCACAATTGACATTTTTGTTTTGGATTATATGATTGTTTTGCATGAAAACAAACAGCTTTTAGGGTAAAACTTACAGTTAGAAATCTCCAAATGTTATGAAATTTTGATGTGTTGTTTTTTGCATGATTGATAAGATGGGTTTCTGATTTCATAAATTTCTAGGCACTTAGTAATATTCTGCGAATTTTCTTAGGAATATGATTTGTTAGCTATGAGATTACTTAGTTAGATGGTTAATAAATTATTTTGAAGCTGAATACTTTATGAATGATAAAGGAGGTTATCCTTCTCATTTTATCAAATTTTTGGATTTTTCCCATGCTTCCTTTAATTGTTATGAATTCCTTAAATTGATTTTACTTGGAAAAGCTTATGCATAAAACAGGGTGTTAATAAACAAATGCAAATATTCCATACTTTGAACTAGGCAAAGTACATAGAGTATTATAATTTTGGTTATCTTCTAGGCCAATGATAATTGGACAACTGCAAAGGAGTCGACTAGTTTTCCTTTTTATTTATGGTCATTACCATCGTCCTGAAGATAGAAAGCATCTTTCTTGTTCTTCAGAGTCGTCGGAAGCACCTTCTGCTTCTTTTTGAAAAGTATCAGATGCTTGTAATATCATAGGTTGGAATACGAATAATCTAGATTTTCGCATTATTATATGAGGCTTCGGCCTTCGACTTTCTCTTAGGACATTGGCCATTAGCTTAAAGTCTTGAAGTATTAAGTACAGTAGAATCTATCGCCTTAGGAAGTGGGCTTTGTTCATTATTTCGAGTCAACAGGAATTTTTTTAACGAGAAATGTTTTGTGAATGATCCTAAGGCATGAGACCTTAGTACCCTTTTGTTTTGGTCAAAGAGTTATTTTCCACAAGGCTTTGTTTTTGTAAATATTAAAGGCTTGTAACTTTCGCATCGTTCAAGTAATGAAAGGAGTTTGTTTTCAAATTTAATCAGATAAGGGAATCAATACCTATGAACCATTTCTTCTCGATATAGTCAAAAGGAGGTACTTCCTATACTATTATTTTTTAAGGATAAAGGTTATTATTCATCACCATTCGATGGTGTTGAATTTTTCTTGGAACATTAAGTATAATAGGAATAGAGCATAATGCCTTAAAAGGCTAATGCCTGAGAATCCTTCAGCGAAGATGAAGGGATTAGTTATCTAAAGTGTTTTAAAATATAAAGTATTTCCTTAAAAGTATGCATGGTTGATGCCTCGGCACCTTTCGTTGGAAAGAAAGGAACGGGATTTTCTGAAGTTTCTTTATATAGAAGTAAGGAGGAAAATGCTTAAGTTCCTACGACGAAGTCGGAAGGATCCACTTGTGAAGGACATGTTCATGGAATTTATTACTTTATAAAAGATAAAACGAACTATCATCCTGCTATCTCTCGACAGGGTCAAGCAGATCTATTTTGTGAAGACGTATGAATGGTTCCTTTAATTTGATTGTTGGTTTGTCTAACTATGACATTGGTATGAGGCTGTCATCTCAATACCTACGAATTATTCGGAGGGATTTGTCATAATAAGGACTTTACTTTTATAAAGAAGAATTGGCTATCACCTAGATATCTTTCGGGGGAATAGGAATGAGGTTCTATTGTACAATCTTAAATCTTGGAACACAAGTTTTGGCCTTAACACACTTCAGTGGATTCAGAAGGTTGGCTTTTTCGATATAAGTTTTGATTACTGGTTGCTGTTGGTTTATGAACTTATTTCTTGTAAAACTTGCTAACACAGTTGAGGTGGACAAGGAATTTTTTATGACCTGCTTCCAAGGTTTTAAATCTCGCTTATCTCTCCAGAGATGAAAATCCGAGATTTTACCCGATATCCGAGATTTGGCAGCATTTTTAATTATAAATGTTTTAAATGTCGTCCATTTTAGCCGAGATATGTACCCGAGATTTTCTCCAAAATCCGAGATTTGAAACCTTGCGTACTGCCTTAGATTTATGTAGAAATGGGAAATGTCGGCAATATTTAATTGGGGAGCATGTTGGTATGTTGCCACAGTTTCCTTCGATACAGTTGTCGCTAAAGGGATTGCTATGGCAAGTCTATTTTCTAAACCAAGGCTATGCCCATGTCTTGACAGACACTGGCAATGTTGAAAGGGTTGGTCTATCCGTATTTCTAAATCCCTTCAAATCGATTGCCTATGAAAATAGGTCTTTGTAAAATTGTTTTCTAACTTAATTCCTTAGACATAGTTGTTGCTGACAAGGAATCTTTTTATTAAAAAAATTTAAGGCTTCGCCTTCGTAACCTGTTGGCATCGGTAGTGTGTCAAGAGGAAACTTTTATTGTTTGAAAACAACCAAAGGTTGTCGCCTCTATGCCGTCTCGTCATAGTTTATGTCGGCAGATTATGATCTTTTGCTTGTTTGCATGATGCCAATAATGCTTTGCCTATTATTTGATAGGTTAGGAATCTGACTCTTGAGGAAAGAATTAAACGAGGTTTACTTTCAAAGCACGAATGTAAGGGGTTTTCACCACAATACCCTTTAGAAGAACCAAATGGAATGGGTTCGAACATTACCTTGGCTTGTCGAACAACTTGATTGGTGTATGTTTTCTTAGGCGTGTTTGCTAGCAATGGATGTGGCCTTTGTTTTTTTCGTGAGGTTTACTATGAGACTCCAACACCTAAGGAAGAAGTAGAAAGGGATTAGGGTCGGAAAGGGTTTCTCGAACTCGTTGATTATGGAAAATTTTAGCAACTAGCTAAAAATATCATTATCACTATTATGTCCAGCCTTTGAAAGGTTGGGCTTTTTTTTGAATAACAATAGGACACCATATATGTCATTGCACTTGACTGAACACATATGGGGTACCAATTGGAAGGAGGATAGATTGGGATTTACCAGTTTGACATAAATACTTGTTAAGGAGAGAAGTATAAAATAAACTGATAGATTCTTAGTTACCTCGGGTAAAAGCATGAGATGTCGACAAGGGTTTCGCATTAGGTGTAAAAGGTTCATAGTGACCCTACAGATAAAACTACATTATTTTAAATAAGGGTTAATAATCACCCCACGTATAAAACAATGAGTGTTAATGATATTTTTCGTTAACACCCGAAATAGATCTGAGGGAAAGGTCTGAAGAGAAAAATAGGGTTGTACGACTTTCCGTTGTCTGAGCTAACTTCACCGTTTCTCTATGAAGAAAGTGTTGGATTGCCAAGAACCCAATGGCTTGCGCCGGTATATTTCGCTAACCTAACGACATAACAAAATACTTGCAGGAAAACGCTGAAGAATAATATAGTCCGTTAAAAGAACACGAAAACACACTATTTTATAGTGGTTCAGTTCGATTTGAACCTACATCCACTTTAAGAGTTTTTTTGACTTTATTCATAGAGGAGGTTACATGAATGGATTTCCAAATAGATCTACAAATTTTCCAAGAGGAGTTCCCTTTCTTTTTATTTTTGGGAACCATCCCCCTTCGATGTGGCTCTTGGTGTATTATTTATAGAGGATTTGGGGACCCTTCTGCTACTGGGCTATTGGGCCTATAAGAGCTTTTGTCGGCCGCCTTTTCCCTTGGTTTCGGATGTTTGGCTTCCGGTTTCTTTTTCTATAATGGTTATGGCCTTTGAAGTGAGGGTTTCAGTTGTTTGCGGTTTCTTTGAGATGGATATGAACTTGTCGATACGGTGTCTTTCAGAAGGTATTTGGTCTCTTGATGGCGGATCTCGGTTGTAGGCTCTCGAATGTCAACTCCTGGTCATCTTGTGAATAATCAGAGAAGCTTGCTCTTCTGATGTTTTTCTATCCTATCACATCAGTATTAAGTGGGTTAATGCCAGCACACCCTTTCGCCTTTCTTGACTTCTGTTAGCGGTATCCTCTCATCTCTCTTTCTTCGTTCGCTGACTAAAACCCCCCTCTCGGTACGGAGTCTCCCCTATCAGATATGCTTCGCCAGATAAGTGGTGTCAGGAATTTATGGATTTTGAATTATCTTCTCTTATGGAGGCAGGGGTTTGTGTGGTTCCTAGATCATTCTTACATGCTTATGTTCACTGGATACCCTTTCATCACTAGCTGCTAGCGGGGATAAGTCTCGATTGATGTTGCCTTTGAAATACTTCCCCCTATTCTTGCCTCTTCTTAGTCTTTGGTCTTGCTATCTAAAAGATCGCGGGGTGTTTATGGTTATCCGATACTCCTTCGCTGTTACTCTATTTCATTGTCAATTTTTTGGTAGTAACATTTTCCCCCCTAGTGAAGGGGTATTTTTGACTTTTCAAGTCAAATTCCTTGTCTCATTCGAGGTATCTATCGATCCCTCTGCACTGAAGCATTAATTGGTTTTTCTTTGCATGGTTCATAATAATTCTGAGTATGGAAACTCTGACCGTCTTTTTTTCCAACAAAAGGGGTATTGAGGCCCACCAAAATTTTATGCTACACTTAAATATATACAACATTCAAAACATAGTAGTATTTACATTACAGTTCTAGATAAAAACAAAAGTACATACAAACGGGGCCCATACAAGAGCCGAGATATTTGATGCAAACGAAAGAAAATACTTAACAAGCCCTGACTACATCATCCATCTGCTGTGTGTCCTGCTGCCAAACCTGCTATCCAGCAATTAGGTAAACTCACAACGATCAAATTCCCCCAGAAGGTGACCGAGGCCTGAGCTTTCCCTAGCACTGCCCCTTGATAGTGTTGTACCAGAAGGGCCAACCACCTCCTTGCCTTTACTGGTCTCCATAGCTGACTCCATTCCATCATTGCCATCAAAACTCATATTTTCTAGCACCACGTCAATAGCATTAATTCTCTCCTCACCACCTTCAGAACTGAACGCATGTTTTCGTTGCTATTTGAAAGAATTGCAAATGGATTTGAAGAGGATGCTCCTCCTATGTCCGAGCTACCAACAACCTTCATCTTTCTTCTTGGTTTCAAAACTCTGAGAAACCCATTCCTATCTTTTCCAAATGCCCAATTCTTGTAATCCGTAGGCTCGAAAGGATCATTGTGATTCCCTGATAGCTTGTTAACTTCAATCTCATGATACGAGGTTCGGGTAAAATGCCTGATTAGTTATGGAATATACACTAGTGATGGAATCTTTATTTCCACCTTAAGATAAGAAAAGTCAGCCACGTCCCACGCGTCTTCTTGTATCCTTAAGACTTTTCCTACTTTCGACAGTATAATCTTCACAATCGTAAAGTTATGAAATATAATAGGGAGATTTTTTCAAGACAATCCAAAGAACCGCATCCTGTCTTGGATTTGCAGAACCAAAATTGAGACTCTAAAGTCAAATGTGTAGAGTACCCCTGTCAGTCGTAATGGAGTAGAAATCCCCCGTAAAGAAATTCCTTAGAAATTTAATAATGAAAACGTTCCCGAACTTTTTGATGTTCCATTCCCAAGAATACAGGTAGTAGAACTCCCATTTCAATGCTAGTGTGACGCTATTGACTGAGAACTGACTATAGAAAATCGAAATAATTGCCCAGAAACCGAAGCGTTGCAAGTCTTCATCAGAAACAAGTGGTGACATGTCGACCTCATTTCCAGTTGCCTTGTTTTTTTTAAATAAGAAGAGTGGGAGCATCGAAATCCTTTATGCCTTGTCTTTTTATACTCCAAGTAAATTACTAGATTTCTATAATCTATGATCCCGCGGTTAGAATCCCCATGCCACGAGTGTCGTTTAATGTGATTTGATCCTGCTTAGGTTTTCCAGAATACGAAGAGGCCCTATGAGCAGGTAGTGATGATTTCTTTGCCTCGATTTCGGGTGAAGAATTTTTCAATTGTGTTCCTTTAAATAGTTCCTTAACCGGGGCACGCGAGGTTTATCTGAGGCTTTGCTTGCACGTGGGGCTCCATATCGGACAAATTTCCTAACGTCATTCAGAAATACGAATGGGCTTGACCTTACTTCGGTCAATATATATTCTTTCTTGTTTTCTTAGGAAAAGACTCGAGCAGATAAGAGGGTTCCGGGACCATCCTTCATTTGATCGAATGAAGGTTGAAGATCGGGAACCCCTTCGGTATTATAGAGTAGAAGTGCTAAACCAAATCTGGATTAGGATAATTAGATGATAGAAGATCGAAACCCTTCCTAGTGTCAATGTAGCGAAAGTCTCGAACCAGACCCAAATTTGGGTATTAAACGGACAGAAGATCGGAAACACCCACCGGTATTAATAGAAGTCCCGAACCAAACCCAGATTCGGGTATTAAATAGACAGAAGATCGGGACCCCCTCCGGTATAAATAGAAGTCCTGAACGAAATCAAGATTCAGATATTAAAAAGGCAGAAGATCGGAAACCCCCTACGGTATTAATAGAAGTCTCGAACCAAACACAAATTTGGGTATTAAATAGACAGAAGACCGGAACTCGCTCCGGTATAAATAGAAGTCCCGAACCAAACCCAGATTCCGGTATTAAATGGATAGATGACCGGAACCCCCTCCGGTATTAATAGTAGTCCCGAACCAAACCCAGATTTGGGTATTAAATAAACAGAAGACTAGAACTGCCTCCGGTATTAACAGAAGTCCCGAACCAAACCCAGATTCAGGTATTAAATAAATAGAAGACCGGAACCCCCTCCGGTATTAATAGAAGTCCCGAACCAAACCCAGATTCGGGTATTAAATAGATAGAAGATCGAAACCCCCTCCAGTATTAATAGAAGTCCCGAACCAAACCCAGATTCAGTTATTAAATAGACAGAAGACCGAAACCCCCCTAGTATTAATAGAATTCCCGAACCAAACCCGGATTTGGGTATTAAATAGACAGAAGACGGGAACTCCGTCCAGTATTAATAGAAGTCCCGAACCAAACCCAGATTCAGGTATTAAATAGACAAAAGATTGGAATCCCCTCCGGTATTAATATAAGTTGACATCCATTTCGGTTTTGTTCGTCTGAGCGTAGGTTGTGTGCATTTTTGAGTGCTCCCTTCAAGCTTTATTCAAGCTTCCATTTCCCTTAAGCCTTCATTTTCTTCTACAGGATGAAGTTTGAGCAGAGGCTGTACGTGCTCCAAGTGCTCCCTTCGAGCTTTTTCTCCCTTCTTCGGGACGAAATTTGAGCAGAGGATGTATGTGCTCCAAGAGCTCCCTTCGAGCTTTTTCTCCCTTCTTCGGGACGGAATTTGAGCAGAGGATGTACGTGCTCCAAGTTCTCCCTTCGAGCTTTTTCTTCCTTCTTCGGGACGGAGTTTGAGCAGAGGATGTACATGCTCCAAGTGCTCCCTTCGAGCTTTTTCTCCTTTCTTTTGGATGGAACTTGAGCATATGATGTACGTGCTCCAAGTGCTCCCTTCGAGCATTTTCTCCCTTCTTCGGGATGGAATTTGATAAACGTGCTCCTTTTTGCATCATTGGTGATCCTTTTTGTAGCATTGGTTGGACGTACCCATGTAGAGCATTGGTTAGAACGGGCTCAAGAAGAGCATTGGTTAGAACGTACGCAAGAAGAGCATTGGTTAGAACGTACCCATGTAGGGCATTGGTTAGAACGTACCCATGTAGGGCATTGGTTAGAACGTACTCAAGAAGAGCATTGGTTAGGTGAGCATACAACTCGTATAGCATAGAGCACACAACTTGCATTGTGACGAGCATATAGCTCGCGTAGTGCAAAAATGCTAGGAGCGGAACTGTAGTTCTATAGATGGAAAAACCACTAATGGCCATCAAAGATGTTGTGAAAAGTGTACTCACACAAAGCTTTGCAGGAAGGCGAGATTAATCAAATGTTGCGTGGTTTCTCAGCTTGAGAATTTTGGTTTATGAAATGCAAAATTACCATTAGACACAAAACAAAGATATTGTGTCAGAATTTACAACGTCGAAGAATTTTCTGAGGAAACCTCGGCGTTGTGGTGCCTTCTAGTTTAAGCTAGGGTTTGTAACATATCATACAAAGAAAAACCACACAGTCACTCAAACAATCGTCCATGACACCTTATGGAAAATCTCCCTCTTGCCTTAGACTTAAAGGGTCAGCTACCCTAGGTGTTACTTTTAGCTCCCTATTTGCCTAAAGAGTGAGCGTTGGGTACGAAGAAGGATCATCTAGACTGAGGCCTCAAGCTAATATTAACACCATAGAAGCCTTAAGAAGGCACATAACCCTTAGTACAACTATCTAGATACAAACCATACAATGCACACATAAGCAAGCAAACGTAAGTTGGCAATTAAGACAGCGGCAATTACCCGATTCAGAAGGAGCGTCATTAGGAGCTTACCTAACACCTAGCAACCCTTCCGAAATGCAGGGCATGAAAGCGTTGAATGTCCCGAATTTTGGCAAATGCGAAAAGTACAGGTCTTTGGACACTTACTAGAGAAGCGGTCCTTTGATCCGTAATTGTAACTATTCCCATGGGTGGAGTTGAAGGTACCGAGTCCGGAGGGTTCTTTCCCACTCCCGGGCTCGAGACGGTTGTCGTAAGAGTTAACAAACCTTGTTTTAGGTGGCATAGGTATAGGAGCGACCCCGACTGCTAGGTCATTCG
The DNA here is from genome assembly GCA_030737875.1 of Allium sativum. Taxonomy (NCBI): domain Eukaryota; kingdom Viridiplantae; phylum Streptophyta; class Magnoliopsida; order Asparagales; family Amaryllidaceae; genus Allium; species Allium sativum. Next base: position 746,433,381 of record CM060920.1, on the reverse strand, counting down.
TCGTGAGGTTAAGTGATTCTTGAGTTGACTTCAGTTCGTCATTGGCATCTTCCTCTTGGTACCCTTCCCGGATGAGCCTTTGCATTACACCTTCCAATACCTCACATTTGTCGGTTTGATGTCCATTTTTCTTGTTATATTCACAATACTCCCCTCCCTTGAATGATTCTGGATGGTCCTTAGATTTGAAAGGCACTGAGAAGTTGACTTTTTCCTTCATCATGGCATATATTTGAGAAATAGGTTTGCTTAAGGTCATAGTATCGGCGCTTGGCCTTTCTTCCGTTAGGTTCTTTCGGTCTTCATGAAATCTAGGCCTCCCATCCCGAAGATTCTGATGAGTATGAGGCTTCTCATCTTATTTGTAACAACCAAGGCTACCTCTCGACTGGTACAACTCTTCCAAGCGGATGAATGTGTTTGCCCGATGGTAAAATTCTGGTAAATCTTTACATCTACATATGTATAGTTCTTCCCCAAAAGTAGTTCCTTCACTCAATCCTGAATGAATGGCGACGAGCTTATCACGACTGCTCATACCCTCTGCTCTCGAAGCATCAACGTTGAATCTCTTTATGTAGTCAGCTATAGATTCTTCTGGTGCTTGTTTTACGCTTATAACGGTTGAGTAGTCTACCATTGGGTTCTTATGGCTACAAAACTGTGTAGAGAAATCATAGGTGAATTGGCCCCAAGAACAGATTTCTTCCCCTTAATATCGGCGATACCATTTAGCAGTTGTTTCTCACAGTGTTAGAGGAAACATTCAGCTTCAAATAGTTCCTGAAGCATCATGGAAATCCATATAATTTTCAAATGCGATAAGGTTTTCTTCAGGGTTCGTAGCTCCATCATATATGAATCGTGGTGCCTTTATGCTGGATGGAGCTCCCCCTTCCGTCCTCTAGCGGCGACATACTTTTGTCTATTCTTGAATCAGTTTCTTTATTTGATACTCGATTGTTCCTTCGCGAAACTAGATTGTTCTGTAGGTCCACCAGAAGTTTAAAGGGGCTGTCAAACTCCTGAAGTGTCATTATTCTTGATTCTGCTTCATAAGGCACTATGTCGAAGGCCATTCGGGCCAAGTTTGCCTCAATAAGTCTCCTAGCAGTATCGATTTGTGCCGCCAAATGTAATAGTTCTATCTCGTCGCTTGCTCTTTTTGACATTAGGGCTGGAGATCCCTCCACTTCTGGTTTTGCTGGATTGGTTTGCAGACTGGACAAGGGTCTATCTCTGCTGTTGAATTTGGAGGGTATCTTTGCCTTTAACTCCATTTGATAGGTTTCCACTTCGAAAGTTCTCCGTATTGAATTCTCCTCAACGGATCTCCATGTTGCATCAAACTGTAAAGTCAAATGTAGCGCTTCCAATTCATCGTTCTTTTCTTTTATCAGAATCGTGTTCTTTCTTGCTTTTAGATTCGTAGAGTGGCACTCGATAGTGTGCTAGTTTCTACATCCGAGGATGAGTGGGAGGCCTGCTCAACATTTTCCTGCTGTGTATCCATTCTAAGAAGCCCAGAGGATGTGTTGCTACCACGAGATATACGATAAATATGGTAGGGACATGAGAGGGAAGGTGGGAACTGTAACAACCCAGATTCCGACGGACCATTTTTTTTTCAAAAACCCAATCCATCGAACCCGAGTTGGTTTGCTCTGGTATCCTGCAGGAAAGACAGAGACATAAAACATGTCAGAGTTCGGAAAATATCTCACAGCGGAACGAATAAATATAATGTAGCTGAAACATAGCTTTACCCTAATAATAATACTGCTAAACCAGTATCCAAAGCTATACAGTCTCTGTCATGAACCTAACCTGCGACTATTATGAGGAGGGGGTCAGAACATAAGTTCTATGTGAATGAATTTAAACTACACTTCTTGGATAATCTTACATATACCATTCAATTATATTTTCTTATTTATTAGGTTATTTGTGTTATTAGCACTCAAGTCTTACACACACGTCGCACTCATCTACTTTCTAATAGATTAACATAATATAGTGTATATGTAGCTACCCCCAATTAAGGTATACTCTACTAGCATGGTCTCCACCGTATGTACGCAGTCCCTTATCCAATGTCGCATGTCGTATGTATATCAACATTACATTTTCATAAAACTATCTTCATTGTGTTACGTAAGCGTTTGGATAGCCATTCTAGATCCTACTAGATTCTGTCATCAAATAATGCCCTCTAGTCTATGGTACACCACCCAGAGCGACATGAGTGTACCTAGACTTTTCCCACGTACGTATGGTCAATCGTACTTGATGTCTGTTTGCACATGTTCTCTATATGTGCGCCTGAGTCCAGTGGCAGGGCTAATCAAGAAACACGGAACTCGTTCGGGAGCTTTCAGATATCTGCCGATGCAAATGCTAAGGTCTGCTTTTATAGTGGCTATGGTCGCACTAGACCCCTTCCAAAACTAATGAAAGGCACCCAAGAATATCAAGAATGATATTTGTAACCCCGGCCCCCTATGCCCTTCAATCCTATTGGCTAACCTCACCCATAACTAGATAGCAAAGTATGTGGTCTTTTGGAGTTGTTATCACAAGGCACTAACTGGTCTCGTTGCATCACGCTGGTCCATCTTAGTCTTTTGATTGCCTCTTGTTTTGCAATCAAGGCATACTCATTGGTTCTTCCCACGCAGACCTAACCTTTGTGAGCACATGCGTATCATCTGCCACTCACAGAGGGATACCAAGAGTACCCTCACATCCGCAGAAGCCACGTGCTTCTTAACCTAGTCCCTTGGAGCCTTCTGTATGATCATATGGATGTTCGCTCCGTGTTTGGTTATTCATCCCTTATTGTATGGACTGGCCCAAGCGCCTTACACTTTTGTGTTATTATACCTTAAGTCTAATCTTCTAATTTTGCGCTTGCTCTGTCTCACTAGGTTTTCTTTTTAACTTGGTTATCTCATCCATATTAGTTTTTAAATTACCAAGTTTCTTTTTCATAAGTCTTTCCCTATTTCTTATGTTGCCGCGATCTTTTAATTATTTACTTAGTTCTCTTAACTAAGGTTTACTAACAAGCTCAAACACGATTTTCTGAAACTGATTACTTAGTCCTCTTAACTAAGGTTTACCAACATGACTTTCCATGATTGTTTACTTAGTTATCTTAACTAAGGTTTACTAATAAATTCTCTTTATCGTTTACTCATTAACTTAGTCATCTTAACTAAGTTTTACTAATAAGTTTTCCCCTTACTCATATAACTTATGTTTTCCCGTTCCCACGGATTACTTAATCTTCAATTAAGTACAACTCGCATTCTTTCATAAGTTATTTCATCTTTGTATCGATCATTATAACCTACGTTATAATTCTTACTTGTCTTGTAACAAGCTTACTTATTATCTTCTCATTCAGTTATACTCGTATCTGTTGATGTTGCCATAATCCATCGTTATCTACTTAGTTTTCTTAACTAAGGTTTGCTACCATTCCCCATTATTACGTTGGTTATATTTGTCTATACGCCTCCGTTTACTTAACCTTAGCACACTTAACATGTTTGTTTCATAGCATTAATCTTTTTATTAATGCACTCAACCTCTCACATTAGACATGTTGCTTGCGGTTGCTGGATATGTCGGGCAGTTCCGGGCAGACTTCTACCATAAACTCGTTCTAACCTTGGGTTTTGGGCTTAATGCACTAACCTCTCACATTAGACCTGTTGTTGCGGTTGCTGGATGTGCTGGGTGGTTCCGGGCAGACTTACACCGCCCTAACCTCGGGTCAGACATGTTCATCTTTTAACTGACAATTTCAATCTAGGTTTTATATGCCTATTTATCCCAATCCAATAATTCATGTTCATGCTTCTAAACCCAATTTCATGAATGGTTCCAATTTGATTTGGATGCATAAATTCTACCATGATTACGTAATCTCGTACATAGTTATGCCAATAATCCTTATTATATGTTATGCCCAACTTTTCATGTATATAAGTTATACCTAATTATACCCAATTTAATTGTTCTTTAAACTTATCAATAATTCATGTCAACCCTCATTCTTATTGCTTAGAACAATTAATTCATGTCAACCCTCATTCTTATTGCATAAATTCCAATTCAACTTATAATCCCATATATCTAAATCTTTAATTCTAACTTTTCTTATGTACATATAGTTCATGCATAAATGCTTGATTCAACATACCCAAGCATATCTAATCATTCTCAAATTTAATCGCACATATTTTCTTTTATGTTCTATGTTAATATATGTGCTAATTTCCCCTAATTTTCCAATCTCAGGCCATGTTATATGTTATTCCACAATTACCCAATTACATATTATTCCCAAATTCTCAAACATCATTTTCACTATTCCAATCTTTGTTCGTACGCATGCTTTTCAGTGAGATTGGATTAGGCTCGAAGTTAGCCTAACTCAAAAATAAGAAGGAAAGGGGAAGAAGAAGAACAGAATACACATAAAATAAAATCTGAATTATTTCAATTGAATTAAACAAATTAACTTGGGGAATTGCTAAACGATACAGCAACTATTATTCAACAAGGGTAATTTAAATCCACTCACAGTGATTTTTTCTTTCCTAGGTCTGATTTAGATTAGTATCCAAAGTTCTTCCCTTTCTTGCGGCGTAGATTGTAGACCAAAATCCCTTTTCTAGTTTATTTTGAAATAGAAGAAATTCTAAATCTAATCTTTTATTTTATTAAGAGATTTGGAGAGAAGAAAAGAGATTAGATTTGAGAATTTCTTGTGGAAGAAGAAGAAGGAAGCCATGGTGTCGCCATAGAATTAGATGAATAAATCAGTGGGTTTAATGTTTTATTTATAGGTGAGTTAGAAAAATTGGGCCCTTAGGATTAAATAAAAAAACTCGTCTAAACTGTCCACCTCACCCTAGAAAAGAACATCCCAGAACCTAGCCAACACAGCCAGGGTGTGTTGCACCCATAGACCATGCGCAGGAGCATGTGCTATTATTATATATATTTATATATCTTTTTCCTCTTTTTAACCTCCTCTCTACATAACCCCTTTTCACACCATCTTTTTAATTAAACCATCTTTTTAACCGCTTTTAAACTGCATTGCATATATCATTCTTTCGCCAATCAATTAATTTTCCTTCATGAATTTAACTTTCTTTTTATTTTGATTGCACATCCTAATTTTACAATCAATCAATTTACCTTTAATGCAATTATTTATTTATTAATTCATTGTAATTAATGCACTCTACTTTTATGCGCTCAATTCTTTTTATTATTCAATGCATTAACAATATAACTTTCTATGTATTAACTTATGCATATATTCACATGCACATAATTAATTGCATGTTATTAATTCACCTCTTTCTTCCGTTTGCATTTTAATTTTAATATATATAGATATATGCACTGATTATGATACCCTCTTTATTAACCATTATATGCATGTCATCAATTCATTAATGTTTCTTTTTTTCTTTTTATATTATTACATGCACTTTATTGCATGTATTACATGCATTCCTTTGCACTAATCTTCTCGTTAATGTATGATATGCATGTATTTTATTACATTGGTTCTTTATCTTTCCTTTTATTGCATACCTTTATTGCTTACATTGTTAACTTCCTCTTTTTTTCATACATTAAAACTTTACATCTTTCCTTATTTTTGTTGTTGCATGAAATTGTCTCATTAATTTATCCTTGCTTATCTTTGTTTTTATATTAATGCATTTACACATTGATTTCTTCCTTTTACTTGCACATTTAATGCATTAACCTTTTTAAAATGCATGAATCTGTTTCTTTTAACATATATTCATGCATTACCTTTATAACATTTTTTTTAAATTATCAATGACCATGCATATATTTACATATATGCACAATCAAATATTTATAGAAATATCCGGGGTGTTACATTCTCGCACCCTTAAGGAATTTCGTCCCCGAAATTCGATAGGGGTAAAATAGATAATCCCTCACATAATATTCAACCATCATGTGTGCATACAATTTTTGCAACCATTGTGCGCATATGCAAAGTGAAATATATCATAATAAAGAATGTATGCCTAATTGGTACCACCTATATGTATGCAAACTTTTAAATATTTTTAAAACATGATGCTTACATCCTAAATATACTTGCAGTTCTATATGTATGCAATATTTTTGAAAAATCAAAACATTTTTCACCCAAATTTCCCCACACTCTTACAGAGTAAGAGCATAATTCATCCAATTGTTGCATCCAAAACCCTACCAGCCAACATTAAATTTCGAAATTTAGAAAAATCTAGTTTTCTAAATTCGATTTCTTATGTTACCAAAAGGTACAAAACGGAAAAATTCACATTTCCGTTTTTCTTTTATGTACCTTTTCTAATTGTACTTGGATTTTTACATAACTATTCTATAAAGATTTCCTATTTTCCTATCCAAGTACAACCATATAAGAAAAAATTTCTTTTCTTTTTCAGCTTATCTTGGAAAATTTTCATTTTTATTCATCTTTTTCTTAAGATTTTCATTTTCCTTTCCCATCACGTTTGTTGCTTTACTGAATTTATTGTTTTCTTTTTAGTTAGACTATTCTCTTCCTTAGCTTATTTAAATTATTCCAATTACTTAAGATTATTATTTTTCCAATGAGCCTTCCCATTTTTCTACACAACTACTATTACAGGCCAAGAATCTGAGGACTAGGTCACAAGTCCAAACAACGGGATTTACACACTTATTTGCCCTTCAGTACCTAGTAATTACTACTAGTCCATGTTATGTACTACTAGCCTATACTTTTATTTTTCTCAAGCAACAAACCTAAGTTTCTTAATGCTTATGCATTCTATGGGAATTTTATACCATTCTAAGATGATCTTTTTTATTTCTCTCGTTCTTTCTAGGCACTAATCCTTACCTACTCCTTTTTTTTTAAAAAAACATGGTTTGGCTTCCTTTCTTTTCATTACATTTTTCTTCCAAAAATTAGAAGTGTTAAAACTCTATTTTCTTCTCCAAAAGTTGCTTTTGCCAAACCATAAAAACATGTCACAAAATAAAATTGCAAAACACATTTTTTTTTTCAAATCACAAAACTGGAGTAGACAAGGTCAACTACTTCTTAATAGGGTTCACATTGTTTCTACCTATGTTAATTTTGGCTGCTTTCTACAAGGTGCAAAATTCTACTCTATTCTTACTCTCTACAACTTATTTTGTCCTCCCAACAAAATTTCTTTATAGATCAATAATCAAAATTTATTGTTAATAGAATAGAGATTTTAAAACTTCCTTTTCAAAATGCAACTTTTTCATGAGAGAATTTCTGTTAAAACAAGCAATCATTGTTTTACAAAATATATACCCCGCTTTACTTTAAAACCCAACATGCACTAAATATGTTCTTTACATATTTTCCTCAAACATCAAAAATACTTTTAAGATTAAAACTTGGAAACACCACAAACTCTTTTGCAAAAACTTTTACAAATTCAAGTTCTTAAAAGTTAATCATTGGGTTAGACTCAAAGTGGGTTTTTAACTCAACTAGGCTTTCCTAGACACTTCTCAACTATGTATATTCCTAATCCATTTTCCACATTCTAACTTTTTTCTACTTTACAAGGTTTCACTTCTAAACACACTATTCTGAAATACTAACATTTCAGTTTCTATCCTATGGGATACTTTCTTTCTCCAATACCAAATCATATTGTACACTTTCCAACCAAACCAACTAAGGGTCTTAAAATTTCTGTATTCATTCCTTTAGTTTACAAACCAATATCCCAACTCATTCCATATTTTACTCTTTCTACCTAGTGGGCTCTTTTATGGACTTAGGTTTATATATATATTAATAGGGCTGTCAATTTCCTACACGACCCGTGACCCGACCCGAAACCCGCACGGAAATTAGCAGGTTAACCCGACCTATTTAGTTAGCGGGTCATTTTTGGGTCAACCCGAATTTGACCCATTTGTAAACGGGTGGGTTTAGGGTTGACCCGCTAACCCGATTTTGACCCGCCAAACCCGATTACATGTTGTATCTCTTCCATACCGTTAGTCTTTTATGTATACTGTTAGTGTTAATCTTTTATGTATGCACTAATCAGTATGCTCGTATATGTATGTTATATTTTACTAATTTATTCTTGTATGTTGTTAGTTATAAACAACCGTATCTCTTCCATACTGGTAGTCTTTAATTTATGCGGTATGGGAATATATACTTATGTATAGAAAATGATTTTTGGATATGGTGATTTCATGCTTTATATATGTGTTGTCTGTTGGTGACTTTGCAACTTGTTGCAAGTTGGTGATTATATAACAGTGTGCATGTTTGTGATTTGGCTCTTTTGTTGCTTATATTAGTAGGCAATATCCATCAATGGGTCAAACGGGTAAACCCGACCCGACACAATCCATTTAGTTAAACAGGTTACGCGGGTCGGGTCGGGTCAACCCGTTTATAAACGGGTCGGTTTAGGGTTGGGAAAATATGACCCGTTTAATAAACGGGTTGACCCGACCCGTTTATAAATCAACCCGAATCCGACTTGACCCGACCCGAACCCAACACGACACGACCCATTGACAGCCCTATATATATGTATTATATTTATATTTTTGAAATTACAAATACGCTCACTCATTATTTCCCTAGGAACACTAAACCGAAGCTCTGTTACCAGATGTAACAACCCGGATTCCGACGGACCGAATTTTTTTCAAAAACCCAATCCATCGAACCCGAGTTGGTTTGCTCTGGTATCCTGCAGGAAAGACAGTGACATAAAATATGTCAGAGTTTGGAAAATATCTCACAGCGAAACGAATAAATATAATGTAGTTGAAACTTAGCTTTACCTTAATAATAATACTGCTAAACCAGTATCCAAAGCTATACAGTCTTTGTCATGAACCTAACCTGCGAATGTTATGAGGAGGGGGCCATAACATAAGTTCTGTGTGAATGAATTTAAACTACACTTCTTGGATAATCCTATAAATACCGTTCAATTGTTTTTCTTATTATTAGGTTATTTGTGTTATTAGCACTCAAGGCTTACACACACGTCACACCCATCTACTATCTAGTAGATCAACCTAATATAGTGTATATGTAGCTACCCCCAATTAAGGTATACTCTACTCGCATGGTCTCCACCGTACGTACGCAGTCCCTCATCCAATGTCGTATGTATATCAATGCTACGTTTGCATAAAACTATCATCACTGTGTTACGTAAGCGTTTGGACTGCCATTTTAGATCCTACTAGATTCTGTCATCGAATAATGCCCTCTCGTCAATGGTGCACCACCCAGAGCGACATGAGTGTACCTAGACTTTTCCCACGTACGTATTGTCAATCGTACTCGATGTATGTTTGCACATGTTCTCTATATGTGAGCCCGAGTCCTGTGACAGGGCTAATCAAAAAACACGGAACTCGATCGCGAGCTTTCAGATATTTGCCAATGCAAATGCTAAGGTCTGCTTCTATAGTGGCTATGGCCACACTAGACCCCTCCCTCAACTAATGAAAGGCACCCAAGAATATCAAGAATGAGAACTGTAACCGCGGCCCCTATGCCCTTCAATCCTATTAGCCAACCTCACCCATAACTAGATAGCAAATTATATGGTCTTTTGGAGTTGTCTGCCTTTCCGCTTCACGTACTGACTGAAGATGGTAGGTAGACGATGAGTTGCTATCACAGGGCACTAACTGGTCTCGCCGAATCACACTGGTCCATCTTAGTCTTTTGATTGCCTCTTGTTTTGCAATTAAGGCATACTCATTGGTTCTTCCCACGCAGACCAAACCTCTGTGAGCACAGGCGTATCATCTACCACTCGCAGAGGGATACCAAGAGTACCCTCACATCCCCAGAAGTCGCGTGCTTCATAACCCAGTCCCTTGGAGCCTTCTGCATGATCAGATGGACGTTCGCTCCTCCTTGCGCCCTACGGCGTCATGATGATCTACCATGTTTGGTTATTCATACCCTATCGTATGGACTGGTCCAAGCGCCTTACCCTTTCGTGTCATAAGACCTTAAGTTTAATCTTCTAATTTTGCGCTTGCACTATCTCATTAGGTTTTCTTTTTAACTTGGTTATCTCATCCATATTAGTTTTTAAATTACCAAGTTTCTTTTTCATAAGTCTTTCCCTATTTTTTATGTAGCCGCGATCTTTTAGTTGTTTACTTAGTTCTCTTAACTAAAGTTTACTAACAAGCTCAAACACGAATTTCTGTAACTGTTTACTTAGTCCTCTTAACTATGGTTTACCAACATGACTTTCCATGATTGTTTACTTAGTTATCTTAACTAAGGTTTACTAACAAATTCTCTTTATCGTTTACTCATTAACTTAGTCATCTTAACTAAGTTTTACTAATAAGTTTTCCCCTTATTCATATAACTTATGTTTTCCCGTTCCCACAGATTACTTAATCTTCAATTAAGTACGACTTGCATTCTTTCATAAGTTATTTCATCTTTGTATCGATCATTATAACCTACGTTACAATTCTTACTTGTCCTGTAACAAGCTTACCAATTATCTTCCCATTCAGTTATACTCATATCTGTTGAAGTTGCCATAATCCATCGTTATTTACTTAGTTTTCTTAACCAAGGTTTGCTACCATTCCTTATTATTATGTTGGTTAAGTTTGTCTATACGCCTCCGTTTACTTAACCTTAGCACACTTAACATGTTTGTTTCATAGCATTAATCTTTTTATTAATGAACTCAACCTCTCACATTAGGCATGTTGCTTCCGGTTGCTGGATATGCCGGGCAGTTCCGGGCAGACTTCTACCACAAACTCGTTCTAACCTCGGGTTTTGGGCTTAACGCGCTAACCTCTCACATCAGACCTGGTTTTGCGATTGCTGGATGTGCCGAGCGGTTCCGGGCAGACTTACACTGCAACTCAATCTAAACTCGGGTTAGGCATGTTCATCTATTAACTAACAATTTCAATCTAGATTTTATATGCCTATTTATCCCAATCCAATAATTCATGTTCACGCTTCTAAACCTAATTTCATGCTCATGGTTCCAATTTGATTTGGATACATATATTCTACCACGATTACATAATCTGGTACATGGTTATGCCAATAATCCTTATTATACGTTATGCCCAACTTTTCATGTATGTAAGTTATACCTAATTATACCCAAATTAATTGTTCTTTATAGTTATCATTAATTCATGTCAATCCTCATTCTTATTGCTTAGAATAATTAATTCATGTCAACCCTCATTCTTGCATAAATCCCAATTCAACTTATAATCTCATATGTCTAAATCTTCAATTCTAACTTTTCTTATGTACTTATAGTTCATGCATAAATTCTTGATTCAACACACCTAAGCATATCTAATCATTCTCAATTTTAATTGCACATATTTTCTTTTATGTTCTAGGTTAATATATGTGCCAATTTCCCTAAATTTTCCAATCTCAGGTTATGTTATATGTTATTCCACAATTCCACAATAACTAATTATTCCCAAATTCCCAAACATCATTTTCACTATTCCAATCTTTGTTCGTACGCATGCTTTTCAGCGAGATTTGGATTAGGCCCGAAGTTAGCTTAATCTTAAAAATAAAAAGGAAAGGGGAAGAAGAAGAACAGAATACGCATAAAATAAAATCTGAATTACTTCAATTGATTTAAACAAATCAACTTGGGGAATTTCTAAGCGATACATCTACTATTATTCAACAAGGGTAATTTAAATCCACTCACAGTGATTTTTGCTTTCCTAGGTCTGATTTAAATTAGCATCCAAAGTTCTTCCCTTTCTTGCAGCGTAGATTGTAGATCAAAATCTCTTTTCTTTTTATTTTGAAATAGAAGAAATTCTAAATCTAAAATTTCATTTTATTAAGAAATTTGAAGAGAAGAAAAAAGATTAGATTTAAGGATTTCTTGGGGAAGAAGAAGAAGAAGGAGAAGGCCATGGCGTCGCCAAAAATTAGATGAATAAATCAGTGGGTTTAAGGTTTTATTTATAGGTGGGTTAGAAGAACTGGGCCCTTTGGATTAATTAAAAAAACTCATCTAAACCGTCCACCTCTCCCTAGAAAAGAACATTCCAGAACCCAGCCAACACAGTTAGGGTGCGTTGCACCCATAGACCATGCACATGGGCATGTGCTATTATTATAATATATATTTATATTTTTTTTCTCTTTTTAACCTCCTCTCTACATAACCCCTTTTCACACCATCTTTTTAACCGCTTTCACTGCATTGCATATATCATTCTTTCTCCAATCAATTAATTTTCCTTCATGCATTTAACTTTCTTTTTATTTTGATTGCACATTCTTATTTTACAATCAATCAATTTACCTTTAATGCATTTATTTATTAGTTCATTGTAATTGATGCACTCTACTTTTATGCGCTCAATTCTTTTTATTATTCTACGCATTAACAATATAATTTTCAATATATTAACTTGTGCATATATTCACATGCACATAATTAATTGCATGTTATTAATTCACCTCATCTTCCGTTTGCATTTTAATATATATATATATATATATATATATATATATATTATGATACCCTCTTTATTAACCATTTTTATGCATGCCATATATTCATTAATGTTTCTCCATTTTTTTCTTTTTATATTATTACATGCACTTTATTGCATGCATTACATGCATTCCTTTGTACTAATCTTCTCGTTAATGTATGATGTGCATGTATTTTATTATATTGATTCTTTATCTTTCCTTTCGATTTATTGCATACCTTTATTGCTTACATTGTTAACTTCCTCTTCTTTTTTTCCTTCACTAAAACTTTACATCTTTCCTTATTTTTATTGTTGCATGAAATTGTCTCATTAATTTATCATTGCTTATCTCTGATTTTATACTAATGCATTTACACATTGATTTCTTCCTTTTACTTGCACATATAATGCATTAACCTTTTTAAAACGCATGAATCTTTTTCTTTTAACATATATTCATGCATTACCTTTATAACATTTTTTTTAAAATTATCAATGACCATGCATATATTTACATATACGCACAATCAAATATTTATAGAAATATCCAGGGTGTTACAGGAAGTTTCAAGGTTAAGCAGCTCCTCAATCAGTTGATCTTATAATTATCAATATACATGCGGGAAACTCCTCCCCGAGGCTCTCCTTGCTTTCTTTTTCTTCAAAGCTAGTCCAATCTGGGACGGAACAACCCATATAGATATGTGTGGCTATCAACCACAAGGTTGGAGGTTCAAGATCTCCGTCTAGCGCCAAAATGTTAACGATATTTTTTGTTAACACCTGAAATAGATCTGAGGGAAATGTCTAAAGAGACAAATAGGGTTGTACGACTTTCCCCGGTCTGAGCTAACTTCACCGTTTCTCTGTGAAGAAAGCGTCGGATTGCCAAGAACCCAGTGGCTCGCACCAGTATATTTCGCTAACCCAACGACATAATAAAGTACTTGCAGGAAAACGTTAAAGAACAATATAGTCCCTCGAAAGAACAAGAAAACACGCTATTTTATAGTGGTTCGATTCGATTCGAACCTATATCCACTTTAAGAGTTTTTATGATTTTATTCATAGAGGAGGTTACATGAATGGATTTCCAAATAGATCTACAAATTTTCCAAGAGCAGTTCCCTTTCGTTTTCTTTTGGGGAACCATTCCACTTCGATGTGGCTCTTGGGGTATTATTTATAGTGGATTTTGAGGACCCTTCTGCTGTTGGGCTATTAGGCCTATAAGAGCTTCTGTCGGCCGCCTTTTCTCCTGGTTTCAAATTTTTGGCTTCCGGTTGCTTTTGCAGTGATGGTTATGGCCTTTGAAGTGGGGGTTTCAGTTGTTTGCGGCTTCTTTGAGATGGATATGAACTTATCGATACGGTGTCTTTTGGAAGGTATTTGGTCTTTTGATGGAGGATCTCGGTTGTAGGCTCTCAGATGTCAACTCCCGATCATCCTATGAATAATCAAAGAAGCTTGCTCTTATGATGTTTTCCTATCCTTTGCATCGGTATTAAGTGGGTTAATGCTGGCACACCCTTTCACATTTCTTGACTTCTGCTACTGGGATCGTCTCCTCTCTCTTTCTTCGTTCACTGACTCGAACCCCCCTCTTGCTATGAAGTCTCCCCAATCGGATTTGTTTCGCCAGATAAGTGGCATTGGAAATTTGTGGACTTTGAATTCTCTTCCCGTAAGGAGGCGGGGGTTTGTGTGGCTCTTAGATCATTCTTACGTGCTTATGTTCACTGGATACCCTTTCATCACCAGCTGGTAGCGGCGATAAGTCTCGGTTGATGTTGCCTTTAAAATACTTCCCCCCTATTCTCTTCTCTTCTTAGTATTTGCTCTTGCTCTCTAAAAGGTCGCAGGGTGCTTATGGTTATCCGATACCCCTTCGATATTACTCTATTTCATTGTCAATTTTTTGGTAGTAACAACGAGGTTCTTAGTTTTCCTACGGGAAAAATCATAAGATGTGCGATAGATAATCCACATCAGGTTCAAGGGTTTACAGTTATCCCACGACATAAGACTACCCAGTTCTTAGTCAATAAACGGATAAAACTAAGAGGGCGCCAGGCAGTTAGTCGACATTTAGTGTTAAGTTTCTAATTATCCCATGGTATAATGAATATAATTAAGAGGGTACCTGGCGGTTAGCCAAGGTACATTGAAGAGGTTACTTCATAAAATATATTAGTGATAGTTAACCCTGAAGCTAAGGGTGGGTATCCTAAAGCATTTCCTATAAATAAGTTGGGAAACAACAATGACACCTATGAATAGGTCAAAAGACATATAAAGGTACCATCACTACAACAAAAAACACTTTTCGCAATAGATGATATCTGTTGTAGTAGACTTATTGCAACAGGCCCGCGCCCTTTGGTATAGTCGAAGTTGCAAAAAGTCCGCAACATTTTCTGCCTATTGCAATAAGATGTTGCGGAATATTTTTTGCATCAGGCTTTTGCTGTTGCAGCAGATCACTTTGCAACAGTATATGCCTGTTGCAATAGATTCATAAATCTATAAAAAAAAATTACAATTTATAGATATTACATATTAAATGTACTCGTTTAAATTATAGTGTATTCCACAGAATGAAATAAACAAATATATTTTTTATTTTAACAAGGTTTTAATAGTACAAACAATTACAACAGCAAAAGCCTAAGCGAATTAGCAATATTCATCACCTCAAAGACACTACAAAAAGTACAAACTCAATGCAAAAATCCTCTCCCTTTAAGACTTAAGCGACTTAGCAATATTCCCATCGCCGCCCTTGGGATAAAACTCACCCGGCGTCTTCGCAGTCCCTTCCCCATACAGATCTTTAGAATCTCTTCCAGAGTTCTATCATATGCTATAGAATATTTATTTCCTGCTATCAAATTTCCTGGGATCCTCCCTTCCACTCCCTTACTTGGCATAAATATCCCTTCGTCTTTCATTCCTGCTCCTCCAAGCTTATTCTTCAATTCAGATATCTTATCCATTAATTGTGCCACTGTCACGTTGTACGGCTCAACTGTCTCCATTCCTCTTTGATACAGAATTGTTCTTATCACCATTCATGTTCTTTGAGAAGAGATTAAAAACTGCACTGGAAAAAGAAAGCAATAATAGTCAGATGATACATTATACCTTTCAATGAACACAAAATAAATAAAATTATACAGTAAAGCATAAGCAGCATGCAACAAACATCAAACTTTTTAGCTGAAATTTGCCTTGAAACTTTTTAACGTATAAAAAATGAATGGTTAGGATAAGCTTAGAACACGTGGACATATGAAATAGGGACAAGGAATTGAACTATCAAACTTTTATCAAACCCTTTATCGCGATGTCCTCCATTTTTTCGAACAAAGGTCTAATGCAAATGTAATCTAGGTGTTGTTTGCAATTATACAATAAAATTACTGTTAACTTGATGAGTTTATCGCTCTCCGCAAAAATAGAGAACATCCACCTCATTTATGTAGTTTGAAGTTTGAAGTCCACTGATCAATGACTACTGTATTTTTTCTGATCGTAACACACAAAATTCATTTTTTGATCCATGGCTAACTTATTTTGTTAAATTTCAACTTCCTATATAACTAGAGAAAAATTAATTTAAACACAGTATAAGACATTGCTATTGTTGCATGAGCAACAAAAAATATATGTAAAATATCCTTTGTCTGGTGCAAAATAACATCCCAACAATTCCTATGATCAAGGTTTTGAACCGGGAGTTGACTCATAAGTAGGACAGGCATCTAAAACTTACTAGTAAGCATACGATGTTGAATAAGACAGTATATAAATGAACAAACCACACAGTCAATGAACAAACTGTAAATAATTTCATATTAAAAGAACATGTCAGTTCAAAGTTTAAGCTGTGCAAATTGAAGATAAGAGAAGAACTTATGAAATCGTGGAACACGGAGTTATTTAATTTAAGTCACATGGATAGGCCTCGACAAAATAAACGTTTCTGACATAAAATGCCATGTTAGAATAAGGATTGCATACTCCATCTAACATCCTACCAAAATAATTCATATTTACATGAAAATAGAATAGATAAAATGGGAAACTATTGCACAAGTTACATTAGATAAATATCAAACTCTTTAGATACAAGTTACAGTAGCTAAATAACACCCTTTTGATTCAAACCATTAGGTATTATGATCCAGGAACCTCTTCTTTATTTCTCCAGTCGATATGAGAACCAAATCCAGTTGTCCCCCTTTATAGTTTACCTCTTTTTCTAATCACTAAAGTACGGTGTTCCAATTACTAAGTTCAAAAAGATTAAGAGAAAGAATAGGTCCAAAATTCAAACAAAAAACATAGATTTATTTCAGAACAAAATCCCTGCATGGCAAACATCTAAGTTCAAAATAAAAAATTGTTTTTTCTCAGACAAATGCCTCGATTTGTCAACACGGTGTGTTGAATGGATTTCCATCAGACTGGCGTATTTAATCATTACTGAGAAATATGGTAAAATGGTTATCCAAAGAAAGGAAAAAATGGTGCGAAAGGGAAAGGTAAACTAACCTGGATGCATAGATTTTCAATATGGAAGAGCTATTGTCAGAGTTGTCGCCAATGGAATCTCTCTTCTCGCCACCATTCCGCCGCCGCTGCCGCCCTTTTCGTTGTCGGATTCAGATCTAGATCCGCTGTTATTGTGGAAGTCAGAGCCATAATTGGAGAGAATGGGTTTGAAGAGGTTGGGGCTTTGGGAAATGGGGATTCTTTACGGATGCAAATAATGAAAAATCGTATGAAGACAAAAGTTATTGCCATTGCCTCAATTTTGAAGAAAGGGGAGCTGGACTATAGGGTTTTGGGGGTAAAAGCGGGAAATGGAATTTTAGAGGAAAAGGTAGTAGGAACGTAACAATTGAAAATATCATTATTGTAAGTTTATTTGAAATTAAAGCATTTAGATTTAAAACCAAAAAAGTAGGCTGAACTAAAAACTTATGTTGTCTTTGTGTAATCCAAAGTTGCAAGGCATAAATACACATTATAAAATTTTTTGTAATATTAACTGCTAATTATTAATTATTAATATTAGTAATTAACAATATTATTGATAAATAATTATTAATTTTCAAAAATTAAGAGCTAAACTTTAATTATTACTTCTTAAGCATTGATACTAATTATTTCTTCTTAAGCATTTGTTATTAATATTAAGTAGTAAAAACTAATTATAATTTATTAATTCTTAATTATTTTTAACTATCACTTATTATTAATTGTTGTATATTATTTAATTATTAATTGTGAATGTTAAGATGCAATATAGCTATATTTTCACTTAGTTATTAATTATCAATTACGTTTATTTATTTATTATTAATTTATTTAGTATTTAAACATATTCATATTTCAAATTAATTATTATTTATTATCCATTAATTTTTATTACTAATTTACTATTATCAATAATTATTTACTTATTTTATTATTTTTTAAATGTTAATAATTATTATTTGCTAATTATTAATTATTATTATTTAATTATCAATTATAAATATCACTTTATAATAATACTAAAATTTTATTATTAATTAGTGATTATTAAATATTAATTTAAATTATTATATAATTACTAGTAGTTAATCATTTAATAGTAACTATTTAAAATTAATTATTTAAAGTTAATCATTAAATGCTGATATTTATTTTTATAGCATGTTTTCGCAACTGCCTTTACCAGTTGCAAAGAAAATAGAGTTATAGCAAGTGGCGAAAACAGTTGTTAAAGATATCTATTCGCAACTGGCTTGAAAGCGCAGTTGCAAATAATGTGTTTGTTGCAACTGTTATGAAAACATAGTTGCTAAAAGTATGTTTTTGCAACAGGAAGGGAAGCGCAGTTGCTAAAAATATATTTTTCGCAAAAAAAAGATAAAGGCCTGTTGCTAAATCTCATCTATTGCAACTGCTATAATTGGTTTGTTGCTAAATATCATTTACAACAACTAACATGTGTCGCATGTTGCAAATAGCTAGTTGCAATAGGGTATTTTTCTTGTAGTGCATTATGAAAGGTAGCCAGTATAACGGGAGGGATGGAAAACCCTCGACACTATTGCATATTGCATGTTGCATACCGTATCATTTTCATTATTGTTTGAGTTGCGCTAACTACTGAAGTGAAGGAGTATAGGCTTGGTCGCTTTGTTACGATATTAGCGAAAAGAAACACATTCCACTAAGTAGTGTGGACTCACTAGTTACATTTTGGTTTCGGGTAGAAAGAATATCATTCCACTAAGCTTTGTTTCGATTTTGAGCTGAAGAGGCATTGCGACTTGGTATAAGAGCATGGGTTTGTGTAAAATAAAAAATGTTTTCATACAAAGTTTTTATTATGAACCCGAAGATCAGAGAAATATTCCAAGGTATGGGATAACAATTTTATGATGTACTCGTATTTGATTATATAAGCATATATATTTCCACACTGCTAGTCCATCCTTTGGCAGCTTACAAAGGTTTGTGTGGCAGACAAGGAAGGTAGGTGTTTGACATTTTCCTAAGGATTAGAAAAGCGCAAATTTATTAAAAATTTCTACAAATACACAGATGTGCAGTATACAGGTCGAACACAGAGAAGAAAATCAAATTATATTATTTATATAATCTCGTGGACGATTTTGATAGATTTAGAGGATGTAATTTAAAATAAAAATTGAACTTGCATGTTAGTTTAGAGCAAATCTAATTGAACTGTAAACTGCGATTATCAATAAAAACAAAGTAGAGAAAACCAATTAAACCACCACTAAATTCAATATAGATTCGAATCTAATGGATCTATATTAAATTCAATAATTAACTATGGAAAACAAAACAAAATACTGGGAACAAAACCACATAAAAGAAATAAACAAACAGAAATAAAAATTAGGATCACCATTAAATCTAATCAGACGGTCAATGGTTAATAAAAAAATGTAATAGCTATTTGTGTTATACAAGTATAATTGAATAGAAAACACAAATTACTATGAAAGAAAATTGCAAGATGAAAATAAAAGAAAGCTAGACTTTGTTAATCAAAAAGGGAAAAGATACAGAAAAAGGTACATCATTTACAGTTGATATCATGTGTGTTTGTAGAGGGTATAATCTTCTCTCTATGTGAATAAATGGACCTAGAAAGAAATCTGCGAAATTATTTTCTTTACGAACTAAAAGGAATATTCTCATGATGATGCTGGATTCTTATTTGTTCATGATCCTATCGAAACTTCTTCTCTATGGAAAGTAAATGTATATGATTACTTTGAGAAGAATATGCCTAATTCCTAAAATATTTAATATTTTATATTATATACATACGATACATACATACATAGATATGAATATATATATATATATATATATATATATATATATATATATATATATATATATATTTGAAAATCGTTACGTCTTTATTAATTTGTAGAATAACAGTACGTAGATAGGGATAGCCAACTAACCAATACAAAATAATGCAAACATGCATAAAAACTAAAATAAGAAGAAGAAATACAACATAAGTAGATACAAAATAAAAATAAAATGATCCCACGATAAGGTCACTTCCTTCACCACTTCAAGTGCGCCTCCCGCACTTCAACTCACAAGAGAAGCAACCCCATGTTTTAACGCAGTTATCACATACTAAGAGCATCTTCAATGCAAAAGGAATTTCCGTGTAAAGTGAAATACACGTAAGCACTGGACATCCTCTTTCGCTTTTTACATCTCCAACCCAATTTTCATTTCGTTGTGGAGTCTCACGTGGACAACAAATGAATTCACATTGTGGAAGGGATTGTCTAGTTTTAGACATCCTCTTTGACAATGTGAAAGAACACACGTCACTACCTAACCTATTTTTATGAAACCACTACCGCATATTTTAACTATTCTTGGCAACGTGTCTTTTATTTGTTCATTGGCCGGCACTTTTTCTTTAGAAAATATGTTGTCATATTGACTACTTCCATTTTTCCATTACATAAGCATTGGAGTCCCTTTTGTCATATAAATTAATTTTTTTGACACGTAGGCTTCATATTGTAGAACTGCTGTGTCCACGTAAGATTCTATTGACATTACATTGTCTTCAGATTGGAGATGCTCTGAGTGATTTCAGTGTATCATGAAATCACGTTCTTCTAAAACCTACTAACTGCTCAATCAAGAACTAATTCATGTTGATCCCTTGGTCATTGTGTAATATTATCATGAATTTTCAGTCGCTAATTATCGAGCTGGAACAAATTTGCATCTTTCCAAAGATGACAATCAGCAGACCATCTCAAAACATTATCCAATCTATTTCTCAAATCCATAATTGGTTAGCACTAACAGAAATAGCATGAGAATGGTTTCAACTCTGAACAATCATTGGCATAATCCAATCAAAATACACTAATTGTTGAGATACAATACAATTTCCATTGGGAACCTATATAGGAAAAATTAACACAGAATCTTCCCATTTTATACTTCAGATGATCAGCATTTGATTTTTCAAAAAACATAATAGAACTCAAATCCAAAGTAGAAAATAAATCATGGGTTATTCCGTTTGTTGAATATCAATTTGTAGAAAACATAATCCACTAATCGACTTATGGTTTGATAAAAAATACCAATTATCTCCAATGAACTGAAACAAACCAAGACTGGATAATTGAAGCTTTATGGCTAACAAATGACATGATCACCCAAACCTAAAATTTTAAAACAAATATGCAGTTCTTACCCTTTGTAATTGATTGAAAGTAGCATTTTCCAACCATAGAACTGAACATCTGAATGAATCGGTTAGAGAAATGGATGATTTTCAGCATAAGGTTGTATAAATTAAAATATGTTTTCGTTAAAAATTCCAAAACCTAATGACTTGATCCTTCGATGGAAGAACTAGCAAGGAATTGAAACTTCCCGTCGTGTTACCTAAAGGGTTTGAATCGAAATCGCTGGATCTCCCCATTTTCTTTGAAACTCGGATCTGAAAGGAAGTCCACAACAAAACTGGGTTCGGATCTGTCTCAATATTAGATTGGGATTTTTAATGAGGTTTTGCCAAGGACAGAGTTGTGATCGTGGCTTTTCAACAATTGAAGGTTATAATCGCTGAATTTTGTTTTATTGCTTGAACCAGAGCGATTTCATTTACTTGGGCAGTCGCCTTTTCCTCTCTCCTTGGAGAGAGGAAGAAAAGCGCACGTTTATACATTGTGTGTGTATATATAGGTAGAGAAGGGTTTCGCTGCACCTCTTATATTGCACCTGAATTCCTAAGCCTTTTCCAGTATGCTACAACTTCCTTTCCGATTAAAAAACTATTGATTCCGAAAAGTAGCATTTTTCTATGAAATTGATCTTTGACTGAGATGGAAGAGACTTTCAATGACAATCTACGAAAACCCACAAAATACCCGAAATAATATTTATTTATATACGATAAAGATAAGCTATGAACGTAAAGATGAATTCTTTTACGTGTTAATCAAATAGCCCAACACTTATCTTTTACTCGTCCTTGAGTAAACAAAAATGAAAAGTTAAACTAGATATATCACGTTTTCATAAGAATCACTATTGCATCGAGCGTATGCAACAAGTCGTTAATCCTCTAGGTGTTTTTAGTAGGACGAGTGGTGTCTCATGAGGGTTTTCAACGGATACAACTGGAAAAAAAATCCAAACGTGGTGTGCTATGCTTCTAATGTAACTACGTGAATGCAATGGAAAACACGACTTGTGTAACGACCTGACGGAATTCGACGCCAGAGTTTCGACAATAATACATAAACCCGTATTACTTGCCAGAACCCAAGTATCGAAAAGACTAGATAAGAAAGAATTTAGAGGGTGAGAAAAAGACAAGAAAGAAATATTAAAATAGAAAAAAAAATGAAGAGGAATCGAACTAACCATACAACACAGAGTCTCACATCGCAGAGGAAACAAATATATTATAGAAATAAATTTTATTGAGAGCTTGAAATAATACTTACAATCATTAGAGTACAACAGACAATACACTCCATCTGGACAGTTATAACAACCTGTCCTTATATACAACACACAGTGGAATAAAAACTGAAAAGTATCATACGTCTGAACTTCTCCAGCTCGTCTCCTGAAGTTTGTAGCATCCTAATCATAACCTGTACAACTCGTTTTGACCCGAGCATTGCAAACGCCACGGATCAGTCTGGTATACCAACGTGAGAAAATTCACCAAGTTTATAGGTAATATCCAACTTGATTTTAGCTTTGAAACTTCTTTTTAAAGAAAATGATAATCGTAAGACCAATTCACACATAAATACAGATAGTATCTACCTTACGATAACCCGAAACAAATTTTTTTTTGATACCAAACTATTCCGGTACTATAATAGTGTCTAAATCAAATAAATAACCATCTAGCAGAACTCTTACATCTCGCGTTTACATACATAGTATATAATCAAAAACCGCGGGATCCCATTGGAGAATGGATTTCCATCTATGAAAAGATATGGAACCATCTTCGATTAGTGTATCTCTAGATAGGAATACACTTGGCTCAATAAGAACATACTGCAACAATGCCACACTTGACCAACCACTCATTTTCTTTGAGTGTACCAAGTATCTTATCACCAACGGTTGGAGCCAACACAACCGTTTCATGGGAGATATAGAATCGACAGAAGGAGTAAATGAATTTTCTCCATATGGCGATAATACACCCTAATGGGAGCGACCCACATAGCCTTGCTACCTGCGCGATTTTTGTCATTTCCCGGTTGATGAGGCTTAAGGTTAATATTATCCTATTAGAACAACATGTCCTCATTCACTTTGAATGCCATGTTGTTAGATCCACCAAAGCACTAACAAACATCCACAAAATACTCTTGGTGTTAAGCTAAGAGAAGGTGTCTTCTTCGCCATAATTCATCCTGGAAAGGGATGAACCGAAGGCACTCTCCTACCACATCCTTATAAAGGAATCACCCCAAGAATCAATAGCGAGTAATCCTTGCAATCCGCAGATTCCAATCACGATAGAATCACCATCGAAATATCTTGGGTTGCAAAGCATATAAATTTGACACACAATTCTTTTTCTTATGAAGATCCATAGTCTTTAATTGCTCCATCTTCAATCAGCATCTTCCATGTATTCGCTGGTTTGAAATGTTTTAGAATATAAATTCGATCCCGGTCTTTCCGTACCAACAATCATATAAGCCAGATTCGATAGTTGATTATTTAACTATAAAATAACAACCATTCATTCATAAAAAGAAAATGAACTCGCTGATTCAATACCAAGCATCATTTAGCCTCTTTAATTAACTAATCGTTAATTAAAACTTCTAAATCTTCTAATATTAGGAAAATATTTCACTTTATCTTATTAAATATAAGAATATTCAATTATCATTTCACTTACTTTACTAACTTCTCGTTGTAAATTGGTAAGTGAATAAATATCTAAGTATACAACCCCGAAGGCCGAAACCAACATTAGATTAACATCTCGAAAGTTACTGACTAAACAGACGTACAACAAACTTTCTTAAAATCCACATCATTTTCCTTTAGAAACCATTTCTCACAACAATTGTGTTACGGTCTATGAATTCTGTAACACCCCGCATTTATTTAAACAATACAATTAATATTAACTAATTAAATAATCAAGACTAATTAAATTTGAATGTACCGTTGCGGTCGTCTAGGAATTCCAGTTCAGATAGACCCTAAGTTTGCGTAAAATGGACAATGTACGAATAAGTTATGAACCTTAGAAGTTTGTATATATAAGAGCCTTATATATAAATATAATTCAAAGTTATTCAAACTGGAGACAACGCGAGGAAAGGACCAATATGAGGACCCAACCAGGGCTTAGTCGACCTATGGGTCGACCCATGCAAGGGTCTGGTCGACCTATGAGTCGACCCAAGTGGCAGATGGGTCGACCAAAGTAGGTGGGTCGACCTATGGGTCAACAAAAAGGGTAGGTGGGTCGACCCAAGCATTCCAGATGTGTTTTTATGATGTGTAGTTAGTGATGTGTGCAGTTCATATTTTTGTGGATTAAATCTGATGGACAAGACTCTTCTGGTATGCTTATAAACAGTCCAACAGGGCCTAGCTTTATTCTTATATTTTCTGAGATGTTGCCTAGGGTCTGCCATTCTTCTTTCTCCTCAAATCTCTTCAGAAAATAGAATAATTAGTACTAGGAAATTCTGATTCAAGATTTGGGGGAAAGAATATATATCTACAAATGGGTGTTCATAATTTTGGTCAGCGAGAGGTAATTCTTTGAATCTGGTTTATATAGGTTTCTTTCTCTCTTCTTCTTCTTCAGTATTAGATTTGTGAATCCATGGTTATTTGGAATATAGATTCAGCTAGGAAGGCCATGGAATAACAGATCTTGATCAGATTCGTGGATTGAAAAATTGTTATGCGAGTGGATCTAAATTATACCATTTAAAATAACGGTATATCTATCGTTTGAATTCCCCGTTATATTTAATCTGCTAAACAGTTGATAATTGTGGAAAATTGGGTATTTAAAACTATTTAGGACATGTTAATAAGATTACTGTTCTATATAGAACCATCCAAGGAACCCGTTAGTTGGATATGGTAAACCAAGTTGCAGTGAAATTGCGAATAATTATGATAATTGGGGTTGAATCTGCTGAGAGTATTTATATCATATAAGCATGTTTCCGTTAAAAATCTGTCTGAATGTGAAATTGCTTTAAATGTTGAAATTATGGAATTTATGTTAAACCTGAATATTTTCTTAAGAATATTATTATGCCAAAAGATTACAAATAGAATTATAGCAAAATTTGGAAGAATAGATATGCCTAAATTGGATGGAAAATTTACAGTAATTAGAAAATTGTAATTGTAACCACACGAAGGCACGAGGTTAACTTCAACCTGTGGTGGAAGCTTGCCAGAAACCGCCTGGCAAATCCAACATCCACAAGTGGTCAGCTCAATGTGAGAGGCCTGGTGCATAAACATACATATAATTGCAAATAACGGCACTAAAACACGCGGTTAAGTTCAACTTGTAGTAGAAGTCTGCCCAGAACTGCCTAGCAAATCTAACATCCACAAGTGGACAGCTTAATGTGAGAGGTCTGGTCCAAAAACAAACATATATGAATATACGCATATAATGGGAAATAATGAATGGCAGTAATTGAATGGATATTACAACAGTAAAAGTATGGTTAATATAAAGAACCAAAGAAAATGTGATAAACGGGGCATATAACCTATTATAATAAGTTACGATAATGAGAATGTTATATAATAAGTAGGCTTGTCCTAGAGACAAGTTGAATTATAACATGTGTTATAATCAATACACTACGTCATAGATTGCATACTGCAACACCAGAGAAGTGATGCAGGAAGCGACAAAAAATATTGGTATAGGAAAAAATGTTCAATGGCAACACTTTCTTAGTGTTGCATTTTGTCTTTCGCTATAGAGTTAAAAGAAACACCTTTGTAATCCAATGACAACGTTTTCACGGTGATGTTGTAGATACTAATTTTACTTAAAAGCGGGCCCCATATTATCTATAGCAACACTTTTACCATCCAATTGCAAAACTTTTAACAGATTATATATTTATTTAATAGAATACTAATGCACATAATTTGAATTTAAACAATGTTTCATTTCCAAAACTGAAATTGTACAAATTTCTGACTCCAACTATTTACAACTCAATGAACTACTACAACACTGATTATTCAAATATACAGATATTCCTCACTACATCACTTAGTTTACTCATTACGTATGTAGTTTAAATTTATATAGATACTAACACTAACAAATATACGCCGAGCCTAAGGCGAGCCGAGAAGCAGGTCCGGGCGCAGAGCCGGTGGGGGTCCCGGGCCCCACAGTCATTCATCCGATTTCGAAAGACTAGGCCTTCTTTAAAACACTGCACACCAAGTCTTTCATCACCCAATGCCTTAAACAAGAACAACAAACATTAAACTTCAAAACTTCCACTTCTATAACACACTTACATCCTCTCTGACCACAAACAACTTGTATCCCCTTGCCTATACTTATCCTCCTTCACCACCACCTCAAAACATACACTGCATACTGCACTTATCAAAACTTCACATCATCACATACCCTACATACTGCATCACTTCTTCTGCAGTTTGTAAGTTTCATTTCAGTTCCAAACAGTAGGATACGATCACACCTGGTAATACATAAATATCAAGTTATTATTAAACAAAACCAATAAAAAGTTGGATATAGTGCATGCATATATACGAGTCTGTGTGTTGTTTCATTCCAGTTCCAATTCCAAACAATAGGATCCTAAGTTCTCGCTTTAGCTGCAGTACGATTCAAGTAAAGCCCTTTAAGTATTACACATACATATATGTAATGTATGCATTGACGTATTCTGGTCAATAAAATAAGCTTACTTGATCACCTTCAAATAACTCAGACCAGTTCTTCATAGTTACGAGTTTGTATGTTTTTCACATGGGAAGTTGAAGGCTAAACTGGAGAGAGACCAAAGTGCGTCATATACAAGTGCACAACAACTCAATAAACTCAAAAGCAAGTCAGCTGCAATTCAAACAACTCAATAAACTCTCGAAGTTTATCTTTGAATCTGCAAATATAATGATTTTCCCAAAATTCATCTTCTATTAATCAACATATAATTTCAGAAACTTAATCCCAGAAATTTAATTCTAGAAAATAAAATTTCAGTCGAGTCATTCATCACGAAATTAAATTCCAGAAAGTTTGAATATTTCAAGCTCGACAAACTCGAAGCAACAAATCAAAACCAATTCTAATGTTGAAATCAGGGATTATTTAGGGATTCGAAACCCCATAAATTCAAACGAATTCATCATAGGCATAGGTGGGACTGAAATTGAATAACAAAACAATAATCAAAAGTAAAAAGGGTCAAAATCACATACTAATTTCAAAGATCGATTTCTTCTCAACAAGACAAGAATCAAATATTATCGAAGCACCAATAGCATGAAATCGATGATGAGTGGAGCAGTTGTAATTCGAAGCAATCAGAGGATCATCCCGAATTAAAGAAGCTGATGTCGCAAATTGTTGGAGTGGGAAAAACCCTAGTTTTCGATCGACCATTAAAGTGGAAGATGACTGTATTTTTTCTCAAGTGAAATTAGTGTGAATTATGTTCCAATAGGAAAATGAAATTTGGGGCAAAGAAGTCGAGGCCATGAAGAAAAAGCAGAATGATGTGGATCAGTAATGTGCCCATTGGAACGTGTTAATGCAGATTGATAATTTTATTTATGCGGCTACTGCAACACATGGTTGATATATATGCTAACACATTGAAGTGTGTGTTGCAATAGACAAGAATCAGCATATCTGGGGAAAAAATTTAGCTGGCAACACCTGGATTTTCACTTCAGTACGCCATCTAAAACGTGGTGATAAAAAGGAAAAACGTATTAGTAAACCTTAGTTAAGCAAATTAAGTTAACAACTAAACAATACGAGGTGGAATAAGAATATAAGAATATAAGAATTGGAATGAAAGGGAAATGATAATAACCTATTATGATTAAGTATGAATGAAAGAGTGGAAGATAATAGGTAGGCTTGTCCTAGGGACAAGTGGAAATTATAACATAGCTTATAATAAATGGAAAGAAACTTATTGAAAAGCCTTAGTTAGAAGAACTAAGTAAATAAGTAAATAACAACAAGAGGTTGTATTAAACTAAGTCATGGTTAATGAAAAAAAATGAAGCAGGCTTATTATTGGTTGAGTTATAAAAGAGAATTATGAAGTCTAATAAAAGAAATTAATAACAAGCAGAAGGCCGCTCAGGTGGCATAAGACTGAATGGAGTAAGAAGACCTATAGAATGAAATAAGTTATATTTAACTATAAATTAAGTAATACGTCAAATGGAAACCTACCGATTGTGATAGGATTTACTCAATGATGCATTAAGTAGAACATGTTATTGTAACCTGAAATTGGACGTGGATGACAGGATAATGATGTAAGAAGATTGTAGATAACAGACCTTGAATTACAATATAGAGAACACATGTTAGGGTCCATTCCTTAGGGATATAAGGTGCTTAGAAAGAACTTGGTAACTTGAATAAGAAGTTAATATGATTATAAATAACAAAGTCAACTGGAAATCGAATGAGGTAGATAAAGCACATAATTAAACATTTAGACGTATAGTCTAATAACTCGTTAGCGTGATGCGCTTGGACCAGTCCGCACGTTTGAAGGTAAAGAACCCAACGGGGTAGATCATCATGGTGCCTAAAGGCACGAGAGGAGCATGTCCATCTGATTCTGCTGATATTCTACTTGTTGGCCCGTAGGACTGGAAGGAAGCACATAACTTCCGAGGGATGTGGTAGCGTACTCCGTGGTGGTCCTCTGTTGCGATGCATGGTCAAGCTGTACTCGTAGGGGTTGGGTCTGCGCATTACCCCCTGGTGAGTATACCTTTACTACAACCATAGTTTGGCAATAAGAAGGTTGTGGCGGTATGACAATGGGGTGATCGTCGATTTGCCTACAGATAGGCTAGGTCAGACGAAATTATGGATGGTAATCGTCGGGTACCTATCATTGGCAGTCATATGACACAGAAAGACTAGATCAAAATCTACAGACCATCGATCTTTCACAATCGAGACTTTAGTTGAGGGACATGCCAATTTGGATGTAGATTGTTTACTAGGGGCACATTATTAGCTCTTGATGTAGTCTTTCACTAGTTGAGGTTGGGATCAAGGTGGGACCATAGCCACCGTAGATATGCAGCCATGGTTAATATATCTATGCTTTAGGCCTCTTTAGCAACCTATACAGATATGGAAAAGGCTCCCGACCGAGTTCCGTGCATTCGAATGCAGCCCTGTTACGGAACTCAGAGTATAGTAGACAATACATATGTGTGAGGATACGTGCACGTCGCACCGGGTGGTGCATCGTAGATACTAGGGCATTACTCTAGGTTAAGACAAAGCTTGGCTGATGAGTTTCAGACATGGCAGCCCACACATTTACATAGCAAGGCAATGGTAGCTCTGTGCGAAACGTGGTGTAGTTTTGTGGAGATCCGTACATTGCTCCGGTGTAGGATTAGAGTTACATACGTGTCATAGTTTTACGGAGATCCATACGGCGCTCTGGCGTAGGATGAGAGTTGCATACGCTTCTGTGGCATGATGACGGAGACCATGTGAGAAGGATACCATCAGAGGTACCTTGATATTAGGGGTAGCTACATATATGCTATATTAGGTTACTCTACTGGGAGGTAGATGGGAACAACATGTGTGTAAAGCCTCGAAATTTATTAACTGAAACAACCTAATAGATATGTAACATAACTGAATGGTATACGTAGGGTTATTTCAAATTGTGTAATTTAGTCAAGTCCCCAGAACTTGTGTTCTGACCCCCTCCTCATAACACATTCGCATGTTAGGTTTGTGGCATGATAGCTTTGGATACTGATTAGGAAGTATTATTACCTTGGTAAGGATGTATTCGATTCTACTATATTTTACTCCATTCCGCTGTGAGTAGTTTTCGTTGCTCTGACATATTTTATATCTCTGTCTTTTCCGCAGGATACCAGACAAGCCAGCTCGGGTTTCGACAGATTGGGATTTTTGAAAAAAAACGATCCGTTGGAATTGGGGTGGTTAAATATGCTATCGGAGGTTAGGTTCATGATTCTTGTATAAATAATTAGTGAACTTATTTTTTTTTGAAATATAAATATGTTATATATATATATATATATATATATATATATATATATATACACGCACCTAGATCCTTAAAGGAACCCGCTAAATAGAAAGAGAAAAATATGGAAAGAGCTGGGATATCAGTTATGTACACTAAAGGAATGATTATGGAAATCTGAGATCCTTAGGTGTTTTAGGCGTAAAATGTACAATGTGCTTGGTATTGGAGAAAGATGTATCCCATATGTTAGTTCTTTGGATTAGTGGGTTTTGCAGTAGAGCCTTATAAATTTGAAGAAAAAAATAGATTAGGAATATATATATATTTGAGAGAAATGACTTTGCGGGGATATCTAGGAAAGTCTAGGTAAGTTGGAAACCCTCTTTGAGTCTAGCCCCATTGTTAACTTTTTAGAACTTGAAATTTTAAAACTTTTGGGTAATATTTCATGGTGTTTTTTCAAGTTTTGACATTAAAAAGTTACAATTTTGAAATATGTACTAGATAAATTATGCAAAAACAAATTTTGAAACAAAAAGAGGTATTTTTGATGTTTGAGGAAAAATATGTTAGTAACATATTTGAAAAAGTACATATTGAGTTTTGAAACAAAATGGGGTATATTTTGAAAAGAAAAAGGTGTTTTCTTATGAAATTTTTGTCTAAAATGAATTCTTTCATAAAAAGGTGCACCATATAGAGCATGTATAGCTCGTTAGCTTTTAAGTTATAAATTATGAAGGGAATAAAAAAGCAAAGCATAGAAAAGATTGCATTTTGTTAAAAACAAAAGTTTTCAGTTAAGAAAATTTTGAAGTTCACTATTCTTTTGACAACAATTTTTTATTATTATTTTGACACAAAATTTTGTTGGGTGAACAAAATAAGTTGTAAGAATTAAGAATAGTTTAGATGGTTGCACCTAGTTGTAGGTTATTGAACTGACATTATAAACATAAATGGTAGTGAAATTGATAGAAAAGTAGTTGTCCTTTTCTACTCCATTTTTGTGATCTAAAAAAAATGATTTGCATTTTCAGGATGACATTTTTTTTATGGTTTGTCAAAGGAAAGCTTTAATGTGGAAAAATAAAATTTTAATGCTTTTAATTTTTGGAAGACAAGTGAAATGAGAAAGCCAAACCATGTTTTTTTTAAATCGTGGAGTGGACAAAGTATTAGTACCTAGGGAAGGCATGAAATATTTTGAGTTATGAAGTAAATAGCAAGGACTATTCTGAAAATAATGGTAAGTCCCTGTAGAATGTGTAAGCATTGTAGAACTTAAGTTGTTGATTGGAATGATTGTTAGTACACAACAAGGATTAGTGGTGACTACTAAATGGTAAAGGGTAAGTAAGTGTTTAGATCCTTTGGTTTGTACTTTTCTTTGTCAGAGGGGATATGGTCCTAGGATACTTAGCCCTTGGTAGTAGCAGTGTAGTGTGCTTGTTTTCCTGTTTTAGTTGAAGGATAATAAGGCTTATTTAAAATTAAAATTAGATAAGTACACCCATGCCTTTTCATATACAGCTTTCTAACCAGGCCTCTCCGATCTCGAAAAAGGACAAGGCCTATATGAAAAAGGTGGCTTTTACGAGTGTAGTAGGTAGCATAGTGCATGCTATGGTGTGCATTAGACCTGACATTGCTCAGGCCATTGGATTAATTAGTAGGTATTCGGAAAATCCGAGAAAATCGCATTAGGAGGCAATGAAGTATATTTTTAGATATCCTAGAGGAACATCAGATTATGGGCTTGTGTTTTGCGGCAGAAATGAAGACTTCAACATGGTTGGATTTTGTGATTCAGACTATGCCGGAGATAGAGATAGAAAGAGGTCAATCTCAAGCTATGTGTTCACTCTTAAAGGAACAACTATTAGTTGAAGAGAGAGATTGCAGACTATAGTTTCTTTGTCTACTATAGAGGTAGAGTTGATAAATGCAGTTGAGGTAGCTAATGAGGCACTTTATTTGAAGAAATTGTTGTGTGATTTGGGCTTCATACAAAATACTTGTTTGGTGAATTGTGACAGCCAGAGTGAAATTCATTTAGCTAAAAATATGACTTTCAGTTTAAGAACAAAGCATATAGAGGTAAGAGAGTCTTTCCTTATCTCTACGAGGAGAAGTTAGTTCGTCTTCAGAAGATTCACACAAATGACAATGGGGGGGAGACATGTTTACAAATGCATTACCTGCTACAAAAATTGAGCATTGAATGAACTTGATTCACTTGATGAAGTGGTTGGTGCCACATGGTGGCACTATGAGGGAGAGAGTGACTTGGCTGAAGTCAAGAGAAGATGTGGTATTTTTCTTATATGAAGAGATGGGAGTTAGTTGCACGATGTCACCTTATTTTTTTAAATGTTTCCAACACTTTGTTGGTGTGCGGTGGCCTTGCCAGAGTTCATTAACAAAGTGCAATGAGGGGTAGCTTTTGCAGGAACTCTTTGGGAAGCGTTCACGTTGGAGTTTCTTGGTTGCAAGAGATATTGTATCAAGGTGGAGACTATTGAAATTTTGGTGATACAACATTTCCAAAATTAATTAGATTCTGAAGATATTCTCGGTAATTTGGTTACCCGTTTTGTGCAAGAAAGAAATGGAAAAGAATATTAATGAGAAAGGAATATTGGAGATATTCGCCATTTATTTGTTGCCATATTTCATGAAAGAAGAAATGGAAAGAAACTAAATTAGGAAAGAATTGATTAATGAAGAAAAGAGGAAGTTATCAATCAATTATATAATAATAAAATTAATGGAAATATTTGTCTTCCGTGAATTGATTTATTTACATAAATCAATTACATAATCCCAAGTAATTTTTCCTCTATATAAAGAGAGGCATAGAGAATGTTATTATCATAAGATAGTCTTTATTTCTTCATTTCTTTGCTCCACTGTAAAGCTCTGTAATATCTTGAATATTAATAAAATCTCTTTCCCCCATTGATCGCGATAATGGAACCACCATAAATATTGTGTGTTTTCTATTGTTTTTTTTTGGAACTGTGATTGATAATCATTTCAATCTGGTTGTTCTATCATATCATTACAAGATCTTATTAAGTTTTTCCACTGAGATGGATTAATCACTCCTTATAGAATTTTCTCCTCAAAATATACTGATACCGTTTCTTTGTTGCAAAAATAAGCGCAAATAATTCTTTTTCATTTGTAGATAGGTGCAAATTCATTCCCCGCAATGTTTGACTAACATTCACAACAGGCTTGCTCTCTTTTTAAAAAAAAATAAAACAGCACCTAACCCAATGCCTCTTGCATCACATTCAACTATAAAATCTTTCCTAAAATCAGGAAATGCAAATTTAAGCTTAAAGAAAGCATCATTTGCTTTAGTTGTCCAAAAGAATGAAATTTTATTTTGCATTGATGTTAATGATTTAACCATCTGGCCATATTCTCTAATGAATTTTCTATAACGCCTTGTAATACCTAAAATTCCTCTTAATTCATTAATATTATGTGGTTGTGGCCATTCTAAAATTGCTTTTATTTTTTCTTTAACAATAGCAATTCCATCTTCAGAAATTATATGCTCTAAATATAAAACATTAGTTGTTGCGAAAAAACATTTTGGTAGGTTGATGATGAGTTGATTTTTTTATAGTTTTTGTGACGTTAATTTTTAAAGGCTTAAATGGTCTTCCCAACGTTTACTATATAATATGATGTGATTAAAAATACTAAAATAATTTGTCTTAGAAGTTTTCGGAAAATATTGTTCATTAAAGATTGAAAGGTGGATTGGGAATTTGTTAATCCAAATGGCATCACTACAAATTCATAATGTCCATCATAAGTTCTAAATGTTGTCTTATATATATCAGCATCATACATTCTAAATTGGTGATAGCCAGACTTTAAATCAGCTAAGTAAAAAATTTGATCCATGCAACTCATTACTCACGTAACAGATCATTAATTAATGGAATGGGGAATATGGAATTTATTTAATTGTTTGTTTTTCTAAAGCTCTAAAATCAGCAAGCTGTCTCAATCTACCATCTCTTTTCTTAACCCAAACAATAGGTGTATAAAAAGAACTAGAACTAAGCCTAATTATTCCAGATTTTAGCATTTTAGGAATTAATTTGTCTACTCATTTTTAAAATAGTGAGAATATCTATATGGCTTAAGATAAACCGGTTTAGCTCCTTCTAATAGTGGAATTTTGTTAGCAAATTCCCTTTTTGGTTGCAGGATACCTCTAGGACTTGTCACTGTTGAGAAGTGATCCAGTATATATTGGATATCTGCATGTATTGGAGGTGTATGTTGTGTTGATGTAGAGGCAGACAAGAGCATTAAATGTAAGCTTGATGCATTGAATTCTTTCATAGTTTTCTTCCTATCAACAATTTCAGCGTCCTCTTGTAATAATCCTTGCCACTTATATTATTTTCCTCTATAAGAAAATCTTACTTGCAACCTTTTAATATTAAAGCATATTTCATCTAGCTCCTTCATCTATTATGCCCTTAAAACAATTTGACAAGTATCCTTTGGTAAAACTAAAAGTTCAAGAGGCATTTTACAACCATGGAAATTTAGTAGCACATTGGTGCATATTTCAATTCCTTGCAATTTTTGTCCATTGGAAACTTGAACTTGAAAAGGTCTTGATTGTGACTTAACTAATTTAAATTTCTATGCTAAAGAATTATCAATAAAACCATGTGTTGATCCCGAATCAATTAGAAGA
Source organism: Allium sativum (assembly GCA_030737875.1). Lineage (NCBI taxonomy): Eukaryota > Viridiplantae > Streptophyta > Magnoliopsida > Asparagales > Amaryllidaceae > Allium > Allium sativum. Next base: position 746,398,194 of record CM060920.1, on the reverse strand, counting down.
GTTACTGTTTTATTGTTTATCATTCATATGACTTTTATAGTATGTCAAATTGGAATTCCTATTAGCATGTTAAGGGAGGTAGAATGTACTATTTTATTTGATTCAATATCACTGTCAACATTAGTAAGCTTGATAATATCATCTGAATCAGTATCTCCTTGATCAAGAATTTCCTCTAAATTAAATATTCCTTCCATGATGAAAAGCTATTTTGTTTTGCGTTTGTGACCAAAATGGTATTTCTCATTACATCTATAACATATATTATTCCTTTTCTTTTCTACTAATTCTTTTGGTGTCAGTTTTTAAATTTTAGAAACCATATCAGAATTATTAGAGGTGATTTTTTGCAGTGGTAAATAGAAAATTACCACTGGCTTTCTTTACAGCAATTTTTTTTTAAAATTAATAACTATTTTGTTTTAAATCACTATGCCATAGATGGCCTACGGCAACCCTAGAGAAGTGATGCAGTAGGTGCCAAAAAGTGTTGCTGTAGGCAAAAATTGAACTGTGGTGGCGCGTTGCCTTAGAGTCAATGGCAACGCCTTTGCGACCCTATGGCAATGTCTGTACAGGTGTTGCCACAATTACCACTAAAACAAAAAATACCCGTTCACAACTGCCAAAAACAGTTGTAATATGTCTAGTACAGATGACAATCGTAATAAAGTTAACCTTTTTTACAACTGTTTCTAGCAGTTGTTAAAATTTGTTTTACAGCTGTTAAAAGTAATTACACCTCAACTGCTATTAATCAAAAATTTCATAATATTATAATAAATATTATTATAACACAGTATTTTATTCGAATAAATATTTTATTTCAACATTTCAATTGGTACAAATTTTTTGACTCCACTATTGTACATTCACTCGTATATTACACAATCATTCATATTTACATACATTCCTCACTACACTGTCACTCGATTCACTCATATACAGACTCACACATAGCCAAGAAGTGATACACATAGCCTAACCTGTATGCACCAAACATGCAAAATGTTGCATGTCCCATAATTGTATCGACTCCAAGGTGGAAGCCAGTTACTCGTTTGAAATTTAGTCCGCCAAACCTGCAATCAAAATCATCAACAGATTAAGTACATACACATATATGTTCTGTGATAATTTGTTAACCTAAATTAAATATTTATTATTTATTATTATACTGCAATTTTTTCCAACTATTGTACTTGTACCCACTGAAATACAAATGCAAAATCAAGGACTACCAAAAAACATAAATTAGGAAGACTTACTGGCTTGAAGAAATACAACTGGATGCTTACAGTGACAGAAAATGTAGTTTCCAGACCCAAAATCAAAGGTTTGTCACCTAAGTTGTTATCTCCACCAACTTACCAACTGCCAATCAAATTCTAGTTCAAATGTCTAAAAGAAGTAGTGCTCGTCGCCATTTTAACAGCAATCTCCATAAGATCTGGTGCTGTAAATGAGAACCAGCAAAAGATACTTGGTTTCCACTTTCCACTTTCCACTACAACAAGGACAGTAATTTTTTGTAAATGAGAACCAGAAAATAAAGATAATAAAAGACAGTAATTTTTTTGTATACATAGTTTAAGATAAAAAAATCTTGCATACTACAACAAGGACATCAAACTTGATCACTTTCCACTTAGCTACCTGATAAGTTCCCTGCAATCTGAGTAGCTATCTTTGTCCATTACTTTAACAGAAACCTTAGTTCCATTCCACTTATATACCTGATATGCTCCCTGCAATCAAAGATTTGAACAACAATGTTGCCTTGTATCTCCGAGATATTTATCAAAAGAAAAAAGTGAATGAGCACAAACTAAATCGCCCAATGATTTGATTGCTACATGCCTGATATCATTTTACGAAAATTTGTAACAATTTACAGTATTGTCCTCTTCAGAAGAAAACCACAATATACAGTATATGCAGCAGGATATACACTATCCAAAACTACAATATACAGTATATTAGTCTAATGATATTAATCTAATATTGTATACTGTATACTAGTCTAATGATATTAGTCTAATGTATACTGTATGATATTACTCTAATCCTACTATATACTGTATGTAGCAATTGAATTAGTCATGTAGCAATTGAATTAGTCTAATAATATTAGACTCGTACCTTAGACTAATGATATTAGTCTAATGATATTAATCTAATGATATTAGACTAATATCCAAAACCACAATGATATTAGTCTAACCTACTGTATACTGTATGTAGTATCCAAAACCACAATAGTATTAGTCTAATGGTATTTGCATAAGCCTTTATATGCCTTTCTAGAGCAAAATTACAACCAAGATGTTTGGCAAGTAAGTGGTATTGCTGAACAAGGTGAGACTATACAACTTTCTGGTGATGTGGTTAACAAGAACAATGAAGACACAAATATTCCGATGAGCTGCAAAAACATATTAATATACTTACTGAAAAGCTAAAGAAGGATTTAGCTGATGATAGCAACAATAAATATAGGATTGCAAGCATTCAAATGAAGCTGAGAGATTGCTCAAACATTTTGCCTAACTTGAGCAATGGTGTTCCTAAAAAAGACACGACTAAAGCTATTACAACTTTGCTCAAAAAGAATATTATAGTGAATTACAGAGACGTTCACCAATACCTTCATTAACATGCAACTATAACATAATTCAGAGTACCATAAACTTTAACTTAAAAAAAATCACATTATCATTCAGTTTTTTTCCATAAAAGATTTGATGTAAAATAGAGCTCTGTCCAGCTAACACATGCCTTGTTTTTCAGAAGGCCCAAGGCAACAGAAATATCAACATTTTAGCAAACTTAAAATTTTACAACAGGAAGTTTATTTTTTTTGTATAATGGAATGCAAATTCCTAATTATTCACCTCAAATGAACAACAAAGATGCCCACAAAACTACAACTATAAACTTTTTCTATACCAAAGCTATCCTAGTTGGTCTGCAATCGCAAATGGAATAAGCTGGGGCAAGTAACTAACATTATCTGCCTACCAATCAATTTAGAGTGAATTAAATTATCAAATGACTTCCAATCCCAAACCCCGTTTCGTATCAAATTAAATTTTATGACCTCTGCCACGTTCCGTCAAATTGGAGTTTACAAATAATTTATCATTGGAGCTGAAATAAAAACCAAATCAAAGTGGGATCTATTATGAAACTAGCACAGTGAAAGTAAGATTATAGACTTTATCACGAGCTCGGCGTGCGGCGGCGTCGAGGCAGAAAGTAGCGAAACAATTGGAGCGGAAAACCCAATGGCGCGACGAGTTGCCGGAGGTTGTCATCATCCTGCACATCGAATTTTGACCGATTTATTGATGAAAGAATTCACGAAATAAAATTAGGGATCCGAAATTTGAAATTTGAGGGAGAAGAAAATGAAAAAAAGTAGCGGGTGAATTAGAGTAAAAGTTGAAAATAGGACTGAGGTTTGGATTGATAGTAGGAATTAACGATTGAGAATGTATTTTAAATGAGGTGCAGATCGCTGAGGTGTCATTCTTATTTTTAATTTTTTAATTTTAATATATTTGTAGCTATTGCAACATATTGCTGATTTCTATTCTAACACATTTAAGTGTTCGTTGTAATAGACAAAAAACAGCATAGCAATGACAACATTGTAGCTAGCAACACCATGGATTTTCGTTGTGATAGGTCATCTATGGTGTAGTGAATGTTTTAGCAATACTAACAACATGATCAAAGTCAGATGGATTATTTACAATAACGTGATATTTGATTTCTTCTTTCAGTCCTCCTAATATATATATATATATATATATATATATATATATTACAAAAGATGAATTGGAGTTATCAATCATACCCTTAAGTTGTTCTAACTAAATTACATATTGCATGACGGAAGTGGTTTGTTTGAGTGAAGAAAATGTGTCTACGGTCTTTCAAGTTTATTAAGGTTAAAGTGTACGTGGATGGCCTTAGTAAATATTGACCAGTTATCATAATCAACAACATTCCTGGAGTACCTATAAAACAGTTGTAAAGCTTCTTTCCTTAGGTTGAATGAACAAAGATGTACCCAGCCTTGAAGGTCATTGTTGTTAAATTTAAAGAATTGTTCAATCTGTCTAAGCCATTCTATGACCAGAAAATGTAGGAAAGTCGATCTTAAAGTTAATCATAGATTAATCTCTAGAGGTGTTTGTATGAGAGTCAGGCATTCCTAGAAGCTGAGTTGTCTAAGTTTATTTGATCAGGGCAAGATAAAAGAGATGGTCTAATATTTGGTGGTATATAAGTGTTTCATCTTTGATTTTGTTTGCTACATGATCGCCTCTGAATATCAGAGCTAGGTGGATTTTCTTTGATTCTTGAATTTCCGTTATCTTTTAATTCAGAAAAAAATGACAGTGATTCTTGAATTTTATCCACATTTTCATCCAGATCATACGCTTTTTCCCTAATGTATTGATTTTTTTTTGGTGATTCCGTATTGTTCACTGATAAGCTTTAAGTTTGGAGTGATAAAGATAATTCACGAGTAGTTCTTTCCAATCTCTTCAGGCATAGTACGTTTTTGTTGTTAAAAAGGTCTTGCCTTAACCAAAATTCATGCTGAGACAAATTGTCTTGAATTGCAGTGTTCGAAAAAGAAGAGGCTTCTCAGATTTGATCAAGATTCGGAGGATCATTCCGGTGAGGGTCAGAATTGTGCTCACCGGCATGCTCTGATACCAATTTGTCAGCTTTAACTCTTTTATTAGATTGTGCATGGGTTTCAGGCATGGTGGCAATGTGGGTTGTCCAATGGAATTAAGGATATTAGGTGATGAAGGAAATTTGGATAAGGGTGATACAAGAATCACTACGTGCGGATCATTATGAAAATAGTTATCATATCACAAAGAACACACATTAGAGAAGAAGAATTAAGAAGGGCTGAAAATTTAGAAGAGCAATTTCATAAAATGTGGAAATGGAAATACATAGCATATAGGTGAAAGTTCAAGATTTTTGTTAATGATGTACTCGCTTATATTTACATAGCTGATAGCTTAGCCACTTATTTATACATATACAATAAGACTTATTCAAAACATGAATTTACAAAGAATGCCATTGAGTTTAAACATAGCCTATGCACATGAACAAGGTGCACGTTGGTTTTAACCTATTCTAGCTGTAATCCTATATTATTCTCTGTTAATAAATGATCATTAGACCGCTTTTATGCTTCAGATACACTTTAGATTTTCTCTAAGCCCTTGCATTGATCATTATTCTCGTTTTTCGAAACAGTTTAACGAAATGCCTTTACAATATCATGCCCACCAGGTGTTTGGTGCAATGTCTGACCGTAACAACTCCTCCCCCTTTAAAAGAGACCTTGTCTCAAGGTCTAGAGTAGGAAAATTTTGACAATATCCCAATATGCTTCCAAGTAGCATCTGATTCAGGCTTATTCTTCCATTTGGTTTGTGCTTGAGCCACTGATTTTTTTGCCATTTGGAACTAGTCTTCAATCCAGAATTATTTTTAATTACTCCAAAATTTCATGAATATACGAGGGCAAATAAGTTTGTACGCTAACATGAGGACAAAGTTTCTTTTCTAATTAGCTCACATGAAAAATAATGTGTATCTGGGACTGTAGTGGGAGATCCAACTTGTAAGCTACTTTCCCATCTTTTTGATGACTTTAAATGGATCATAATATTTTAGTCTCTAGCATACTCGCTATTTTATGTCTGTAAGGATTTAGTTTCAAGTAAACCCAATCATCTACATTGAAGCTTCTTTCAATCGTGTGCAATTGGCACATTTTTGCATTCTATCTTATGCTAACTTTTAGTTATATTTAAGTATGGGTTAGTGCAATGTCTTTAGAAGAAAAATTGTTGCTACACTTGTTCCACTTTTACAGTATTAGGCACATAGGATAGTATAGTAGGAAGCTGTTTACCATACATAATTTCATAAGGTGTCATCTTTGTTGATTCCTTCCAGCCTGTACTAAACCAAAATTTTGCCAGTGGGAGCGAATTTGTCCATTAACTTGGTTGATGGGATAAAAACATCTTAAGTATGTTTACGATGATCTCAATTTGTCCATCTGGTTGAGGGTGGCAAGCTTAAGTAAATTTTAAGGAGCATCCTTGTAGAGTAAATAGTTCAGTCCATAAATTATTGAGAAAAATTGTATCTCTATCACTTGCAATTGATTTCGACATGGCATATAATTTAATAACTCGATTAAAACACACTTTAGAAATATGTTTTGCTGAAAATGGATGCTTCAGAGGGAGAGAATGCGCATATTTTGAGAGTCTGTCCACACAGTAGCACCATTTCCTTTTTGTGGATGTTTGATGAAATCCATTGATAAATCAGTCTATATGTTTTTTGAAGTGAGTAGTGGTTGAAACAGACCTAGTGATGGCACATTTTCAGATTTAGCACTTTGGCGAATATCGCATTGTTTAACAAATTATCCATGGATCTCTTCATATGATTCCAAAAGAATACCTTCTTGATATTTTTTAGAGTTTTTTTAACACCATAGTAACCACTTAAAGGGTTTGAGTGAAACTCATATAAAATGATATCCAATAAAGGTGAATGTGTGTGATCTTGCGGAATCTTCCCTTTGTAAAATATTAAGTCGTCAAGTAACTCGCACTTTGTAGATTCTTCAGCCCTCTTAATAATCTATTCTTTCTTTAACTCATAGAATGGTCGTTGTTTGATTTCTTTTCTAAGCATGGAGATCCAGCCAGATTGCACTGTAGATTGGTCATGTAATTATGCTTGTTCGTAGATTCTAGAGAGACCGTTAACAATAATGTTTTCTTTTCCCTTTCTGTACTCGACGACGTAGTCATAACCATGAAACTTTTCTAGCCACTTCCATTGAATTCTTGTTGTTAGCTTTAAAGATAAAAGATGTTGTAGGCTTTGATGATCAGTTCTTGTGATGAATTTCCTCCTCAAAGATATTGGGGCCATTTTTGTTTACTAAAATAAGTGCCAATAATTCTTCTTTATACGCAGATAAGTCCAAATTCCTTCCTTGCAATGTTTGACTAGTATATGCAATAGGTTTATTATTTTGTAACAAAATAACACATATCCCAGTTCCACTTGCATCACATTCAATTATAAAATCTTTTGTAAACTCAGGTAGTGCACGGTATTAGGGTTTAACTAGAAATAATTTAAGTTTAGAGAAAGCATCAGTAGCTTCAATATTTCAAAAGAACGAGTTTTTCTTTAGCATTGACGTTAATGGTTTAGTTAATAGGCCATATCCTCATATGAATTTTCTATAATGTCTTATGAGCCCTAAAATTCCTCTTAATGTTTTTATATTATGTGGTTGTGGGCATTCTAAAATTGCTTTTATTTTTTCTTTATCGATAGCAATTCCATCTTCAGAAATTGTATGTCCTAAATACTTCACATGAGTAGGCAAAAGAGCATTTTGGTAAGTTGATGACAAATTGATTTTTTTATTGTTTGTAAAGTTAATTTTAAATGGCATAAATGATCTTCCGAGCATTTACTGTTTATAAGGTCGTCATCAAAAAAATTCTAAAATAAATTGTCTTAAAAATTTATGGAAAGTATTGTTCATTAAAGATTAAAAGGTTGATGGAGGCATTTATTAACTCAAACGACATCACTACAAATACATAATGCCCATCATGAGTCCTAGATGGTATCTTGTGTACACCTGCATTATACATTTTGACTTAGTGATAGCCTGACTTTAAATCAAACTTAGTACAAAAAAAAAATTAACTCATGCAACTCATCCAGTAGATCATCAATTAATCGAATGGGGAATTTCATTCTAACTATTTTTTTGTTTAAAGCTCTATAATCAACACATAACCTTCAACTACCATCTTTTTTCTTAACCATAACAATAAGTGTAGAAAAAGAACTAGATCTAGGTCTGATTATTCTAGATTTTAGCATTTTAGAAATTAATTTATCTAGCATATTTTTAATATAGTGAGAATATCTATATGCCTTATGAAAAACCTTGTTATCTCCTTCTAATAATGGAATTTTGTGATCACATTGTCTATTTGGTGGCAGGATATCTCTAGGACTTACCACTGTTGAGATTCTTGAGAACGAATCCAGTATATGTGTATTGGAGGTGTATGCTATTGTTATTGTGATTAATCCAATTCAAGACCACTCGAATCTGATATCTAAACCACAAAGCGCCAGCGAAGACTAGATCGTTGTTAGACTTGCAAAAACAACCAAAGCAATAACTCTAGTCACAAAAACCAATTTCTACCAATCACGAACGATTCAAATCTCAATCACAAGCAAAGAACTAATGACTAAAGTAGCAAAAATAAATCATACAAGGATTTATAGTGGTTCCACTAACATCTTGTTAGTGTACATCCACTTTGGAGAGAGTATTTTATCACCACGATGAAAGGAATACAAGAGATTGATCCAGTAATCACTATATTTCAATATAGAAAAGAGTTTGAGGAGAATAGAATTGAAGAATTGGAATTAGGTTATAAACCCTAATTCACCCTTAAGAATAAACCCTTGATCCCAAATCAATTTTCCAAGCTCCCTCTTTTCAATTCACATCATAAAATAGCTTATATAGAGGTTTGGCCAATTACCCAAATTGCCCCCTAGTTAGTCATAAATCTGCTTGCTTATTTCGAGCCCGACATAGCCCAAAGACACGATCAGACATCTGTCGCATCAGGTGACAGAGGTCTGTCATCTTCCAGAGATTAATTGGGCATATGCACTCAGCGCAAATGTCTGTCCCTCATGTGTCAGACGTCTGTCTGAACTCTCGGAAAACCAATTCCCTACAGTCAGACATCTGTCACTCCCAATGACAAACGTCTGTCCCTGTTCCCAACTGATAGCAAACTTCTTCCAGCTCATAACTCCTACATACGAGCTCCGATTTGCGAACGGTCACCTCCGACTCGAAGCTATCTTCGACCTCTTCAATCCAACAAATAGTATCGCATACTTCAACATTCCACCTCGATAATATAACCATCTGAACTCCAAACTCCAATGCCCCAAGCATTTCTTTCTACCTTCGATCAAGCAAACTTGAATATTTTCCCAATGAGCTCCGGCATGGCCACCGCCCATTGCACTGCACCAACGAGTTCAGGTAATGCCCCCACCCGCCAATGTAGTGTTGAAAACATTCAAACCAAAACCATGTCACCAAAAGACAATGTACTCGGGAGTGTAACGAATACTTACGATGAAGATAGATTTCCAATCTCTCACCGCTATTCCTTTCCATCAAACACAAAATCACTCTCTCCACCTCGTGCCACCCCGTGGCACCTAGCAACTCAATAAGCGAATTAAGTTCGAGCAATGCTCGAACTTCCCATATGACAATGCCTTCGTAAACATATCCACTGCATTATCCTTTGTGTGCACTTTCCGAAGGTATACTAGCTTACCTTTATCCATGGCTACAAGAGATGACTCCCTCACCTCAATATGTTTGGTCCGTGAGATAAACGCCAAATTCTCCGCCAAATGGATAACACTTTGGCTATCACATCGAACATCAACACTTTAATGTTCGAAACCCAAGTCACACAATAATCACTTCAAGTAGAGTGCCTCCTTGGCCGCTTTCACATCGGCAATCAACTCCGCCTTCGTAGTGGATAAAGCAACTATGGTTTGCAATCGCGATCTCCAACTAATGGTTGTCCCGGCAAGTGTGAAAACATACCCGGAAGTTGATTTCCTCCTATCCCTATCACCGGCGTAGTCCGAGTCACAATAACCAACCAACTTGCAACTCCTATCATTACTACCGCCAAAGACAAGTCCATGAGATGTTGTGCCTTTCAAGTATCTCATAATAGCCCTCAAGGCTTCCCAATGCGATTTCCCTGGATTAACCATATACCGACTAACCAACCCGACGGCATTTGCAATATCGGGCCTTGTACACACCATTGCGTACATCAGACTACCAACCGCACTTGCATATGGCACCTTTGCCATATAAGCCTTGTCTTTATCCCCAATAGGTGATCCATTTTTCGAAAGCTTCATATGCAAAGGTAAAGGTGTATTTAACGCCTTTGCATCCTCCATGCTAAACCGGCAAAGCACTTTCTTAATGTATTCCTTTTGAGTCAATCTTAACTCAAAATGCTTTCGGTCCCTTTCAATTTCCGTGCCCAAGATTTTTCTTGCTTCTCAAAGATCTTTCATTTCGAATTCCGATTTCAAAAGCATCTTCAACTTGTTGATTTCATTTTGATCCTTGGAAGCAATGAGCATATCGTCCACATACAAGGGTAAACACCCAACAATCATTTACCAACCTCTTGAAATATAAGCAAGCATCCTTGATGCTTCAATGGAAGCCACTTTCAAGCACGAAATGATCGAGTCTCTTATACCATTGTCTAGGTGATTGCTTCAACCTATATAGTGATTTCTTCAACCTATAAACCATTTTAGACTTACCAACTACAACAAACCCTTTCGGTTGCTCTATGTAAATGTCTTCATCCAAGTCTCTATGCAAGAAGGCGGTTTTCACATCAAGTTGCTCCAACTTCAAGTCATGGATAGCAACTATGGCTAGTAAAAGCTGGATAGAAGTATGGCGAACCATCGGTGCAAAAATTTCATCATACTCCTTTCCTTTCCTTTGTGAATACCCCTTTGCCACTAACCTTGCTTTGTACCTTCCATCATCCTTCACCTTATAAATCCATTTACACCCTATAGCACTGTTTCCTTGAGGAAGTGGAATCGACTCCCAAGTTCGGTTCTTCATAAGCGATTGCATCTCTTTCTCCATGGTGCAAATCCACTTCGAACTCTCTCTCGACTCAATGGCATCATCAAGGTCCATCGACCCATTTTGGACTACATTGAGAGCATAGTCCAAATGATCACAAAAGCTAAGGTAGTTCCAATCACCATATCTTTCAGGAGGCCTTATTGCACATCGACCAACCTGAGTAGCAATACTATCACCCAAACCCCTTTCGGCTCCACCATGAGTCGAAACTTCTCTAGTATCATGTACATCACCAACATCATTATAGGAACCATGTGGACTATGTTATGTTTCATCAACCGCTTCAACCCCACGAGCTTCTTCAACTCTACTACCACTTGGACGAAATGTGGGAATGACTTCCTTCTCCTTTGATTCACCATGAACCAAATCAGGAACGTACGATGAGCTCTCATTTACCTTGAATAAAGCCGACTCATCAAAAGTGACATGAAGAGAATTAACAACCTTCTTCGTTTCCAGATTCCAAATCCGAGAGCCTTTCACGCCATCCGTGAAACCAAGCAAGACCCCTTTGAATGCTCTAGCTCCAAGCTTATCATTCCTCGGATCATGCACATAAACCGGGCTACCAAACGAACGAAGATATCTCAAGTCAACACTCTTTCCTTTCCAAAATTCCTCTGTAATTTTGTTACCAATGGCCGAGCACGGAATTCGATTCACAATATGCACCACGGTTGACAAAGCTTCGGCCCAAAATCCCTTAGACAAAACCGATGTCAATCTCAAGCATCGAGCTTTTCAAGTAGAGTTTGATTCATTCTCTCTGCTGCTCCATTAGATTGCGGATCTCCCGATGTAATAAAATGTCTCCGGATTCAATACTCCAAGAATTCCCGAGAAACATATTCGCCACCATTGTCGGTCCTTAACACCTTCAATGTCTTACCACTCTCATTCTGAACAAGAGCCTTCCACACTTTGAACTTAACAAATGCCTCCGACTTGGCCCTCATTACTTACTCTCATACCTTGCGAGACAAATCATCAAAGAAAGAGATGTAATACCTTGCTCCTACCAAAGAAGCAACCGGTGCCGGTCCCCAAACATCCGAATGAACATACTCAAGAACATCCTTTGAGTCATGCTTGCCTTCATCGAATGATACCCTTGTTTGCTTCCCCATGACACATTCCTCGCAAAACTCTAGTTTGTTGAAACTCTCACCCTCGATCATCTTCCGCTTCCGAAGAATATCCAAACTCCTCTCCGAGACATGACCCAATCTCAAGTGTCACAATCATGTCGCATCGAAGTCACGAGAACTATCAACACCCACACAAGTCTCACCTCTTACGGTCACACCTTGAAGCAAATATATACCATGAGTCCTAGCACCCTTCATAACCACAAGTGCCCCCTTCGAAACCCTCAAGCAATTCTTCTTGATAGTGATCTTGCGTCCTAGAGAATCCAATTTCCCCAAAGATATAAGCGACTTCCTAAGTCCCGGAACATAGCTAACATTGGTGAGTGTGCGAACAACTTCATCAAACATCCTTATTTGCACGGAGCCACTACCCATCGACTTGCAAATAGCACCATTTCCCATAGAAATTGCATTTCCTATTTGACCTCAAAGGTTGAAAAACAATTTCTATTTGGCGTCATATGATACGACGCACCCGAATCAAGTACCCATTCGTTACCTGAAACACCCGTTTCTACCGCCATCAACACGTTCTCATCTATCTCACCATCCCCACTCTCCACTGCCACAGATGAAGATACTACTTCCTTTTTATCTTTGTCTGGACATTCATTCCTCCAATGTCCCGGTTTCTTACAAATAAAGCACTTGTCATATCTCTCTTTCGATTTACCTCTTCCACAGGGTTTTCTTGATTTAGAACACCCCCGGTTTCCTTTCTTCACATTCTTTTCTTTCTCCACAAACAACCCATGACTACTACTAGCTCCACTACTACCATCACTCATCTCCTTCATTTGTTCTCTCAACTCCTCACTAAGAAGACCCGTCTTGACATCATCTAGAGTCAAGGTATCCCGACCATAGATCAAACTATTTGAGAAACCCGTATAACAGTCCGGCAATGAACACAATAATATCATCGCCTTTTCCTCTTCCTCAACCTTCAAATCAACAGCCTTCATCTTCGTGAGCAAGTCATCAAAGGCATTCAAATGTGCCTTAAGCGAATTACCCTCCTTCATCTTGAAGGTGAAAAACGTTCGCAATAAGATCAAACGGTTAGTGAGCGACTTCTTCATATAAAGTTCTTCCAACTTGTCCCAAATACCTTTAGCGGTAGTCTCACCACTAATTTCGGAGATCACGTTCTCCCCTATAGCAAGTTGAAGAGTAGTGTAAGCCCATTCCTCCATCTCCTCTCTCTCAACCTCCCAGATATCACTTGGTAATAAGTGAGTATCAAATGCTACTCGGTGCACCCGATTCCGCTTAAGAGCCGCTTTCATTTTCCATTGCTACTTCTCAAAGTCATTATCACCATTCCACTTGTCAATAACCAATTGAGAACCCGACGCCGCATACGAACCCCGTACATAAGGCGCCACAATATTCAGACTTCCGGTTGAAGGACTTACTGAGCTACTATCCGTCTCCGGCATTTTCACAAACAACTAACAAGCACCAAACAGCTCTGATACCAACTGCTGTAATTAATCCGATTCAAGACCACTTGAATCCGATACCTAAACCACAAAGCGCTACTGGAAGACTAGATCGTTGTTAGACTTGCAAAAACAACCAAAGCAATAACTCTAGTCACAAAAACCAATATCAACCAATCATGAACGATTCAAATCTCAATCACAAGCAAAGAACTAATGGCTAAAGTAGCAAAAATGAATCACACAAGGATTTATAGTGGTTCCACTAACATCTTTTTAGTATACGTCCACTTTGGAGAGAGTATTTTAGTACCACGATGAAAGGAATACATGAGATTGATCCAGTAATCACTATATTTCAATATAGAAAAGAGTTTGAGGAGAATAGAATTAAAGAATTGGAATTAGGTTATAAACCCTAATTCACCCTTGAGAATAAACCCTTGATCCCAAATCAAGTTTCCAAGCTCCCTCTTTTCAATTCACGTCAAAAAATAGCATATATAGAGGTTTCACCAATTACCCAAATTGCCCCCGAATTAGTCGCAAATCTGCTTGCTTATTTCCAGTCCGAAATAGCTCAAAGACACGATCAGACGTCTGTCGCATCGGCTGACAGACGTCTGTCATCTTCCAGAGATTATTTGGGCATATGCACTCAGCATAGACGTCTGTCCCTCAAGTGTCAAACGTCTTTCTGAACTCTCGGGAAACCAATTCCCTGCAGTCAGATGTCTGTCACTCCCAATGACAGACGTCTGTCCCTGTTCCAAGCTGACAACAAACTTCTTCCGGCTCATAACTCCTACATACGAGCTCCGATTTACGAACGGTCACCTCCGACTCGAAGCTATCTTCGACCTCTTCAATCCAGCATATAGATCACAAACTTCAACAGCTGTGTCGATGTAGAGGCAGACAGAAGCAGGAAAGGTAAGCTTGTTGCACTGAATTATTTTATAGTTTGTAATTTTCTTTAGGGACAGAGCTGTGTGGAACAATGGAAGGCACCCTAGGCTATAGCCCGGGTTGGATTTGTGAACATAAAATTCGATAATCTAGGCATACTGATAATGATTGTAAAGCAGGTGATAAGTTAAGAAACCAGAGAATGATATGAAATTATCAGTATGCTGCATGGATAATCTAGGCATACCAGAGAATGATTGTGAAGAAGGTGTATTTATTAATTCTTGCCCAATAAAGTAGGTGTATTATTAATTCTCTGGTAAACGTGAAATTCTCTGGTATTCTCTGGCAAAGCAGGTGTATTATTAATTCTTCTCTCACATACATCATTGGGCTTATATTCAAGCCTTTTGGTCTCCATCATTTTTTTTGAAAATAATGAAAGCATAATGATAAGTTTGGAAATTCAAAGAGTAATGAGAACTTAATAGTGATCTGTTATCGTATTTGTTAACTCAAGTTTATACGTCGAATATATTTGTTTGCATATTCACATTTGCATGAAATCAATAACTAGTTATATATTTTTAGTTGTTAAAGAACTATGATTATGTTAACAATCAACTAATGTATTACTATTATTATTTTCTGTTCAATGACATTTTTCATACACATAATCCTAGCCCTGGGCAAACTTAAAATCCTAACTCCGCCTCTGCTTTTCTTTCCATCAACAACTTTAATGGCCTCATGCAATAATCCTAGCCACTTATACTTTTTACCACCATAAGAAAATCTTACTTACAACTTTTTAAAGTTAAAGCATATGTCATCTAGCTCTTTCATCCATTATGTATAATTTGACAAGCATCCATTAGGGGTTTTAGGGAGAGGAAAAACTTGGAGAAAATTTTAGTTTTAGGGACAAGAAGTTTGAATTTTCGCCACAAAGCCATTTTTTAGTGTAAAAGAGGAATTCAGGGGGCCCACTATCATTTCCTCCTTTACACCAAAATGTTTCCTTGTGGCTAAAATCCAAACTTGTTGTCCTTATGACTAAAAAATTCTAAGTTTTCCTTCAAACTATTTTCCTATATCCTATTAGTAGAACTAAATGTTCAAGTGGCATTTTACAACCGTGGAAGTTTAGTAGCCCATTTGTGCAAATTTCAGTTCCTTGAAAATTTTATCCATTGACAACTTAAACTCCAAATGGTCTTGATTGTTACTTAACTAATTTTAATTTCTATGCTAAAGAATTAACAACAAAATTATGTGTTGAGCATGAATTAACTAGAAAATTTACTGTATTATTATTTATTATCTCTTTGATTTTTATGGTATGTAAAGTTGGAATTCCTTATAGGGTGTTAAAAGATATACAATGTAGTGCTTTATCTGGTTCTGCATCACTATCAACATCAGTAAGCTTGATAATATCATCTGAATCGGTATTTTCTTGATCAGAAATTTCCTCTTAATTAATTATTCCTTCTATGATGAAAACCCGTTATGTTTTGCATTTGTGAACAAAACTATATTTCTCATTACATCCAAAACATATATTATTCTTTTACTTTTTTAATAACTCTTCTTGTGTTGTCTTTTTAATTTTAGAAAGCTTATCAGAATTGTTAGAGAGTGATTTATGTGCAGCATTAATTAGAGAATTAACACCGGTTTTCTTTACAGCAAAAGTTTTTTCTTATTTTTTGACAACAATTTTTTTTCAAATGTTTAAGCAAGACCCACATCCTAATTAAAGTCAGATGCATTATTTGCAATAACATGATATTTGTTTTCTTCCTTGAAACCTCCTAAGAATTTCTATAAAAGATAAGTAGTAGTTATGTGCTCACTCATATCCTCAAGTTGTTCAAACTGATTTACATCTTTCATGACAAAATTGGTTTGTTTGAGTGAAGAAAATGTGTTATAGAATCTTTCATGTTCAAAAGGAATTAGTAAATGTTAACTAGTTAACATAATCAACAACATTCCTGGAGTACCTATAAAATCATTATAAAACTTCTTTTTAAAGGTCGTGTGGACAAAGATGTACCCTGTCTTAAAAGTCAGTGCTGCTGAATTTGAAGAATTTTTCAACTAGTTTCAACCAGTCCATGACTCTGTCTTCACTAGAAAATTTAGGTAATTTGATCTTGAAATTAATCTAGAATGAATCTCTAGAGGTGTTTTATGAGAATTAGCATTTCTTGAAGGTGAGTTGTCTAAGTTTATTTGATCAGGACGGGATTGAAGAGGTGGTCTGATATTTGGTGGTATATGAATGTTCAGTCTTTGATTGTGATTGTTGCATGGTTTCCTTTGAATATAAGATCTAGATAGAGTTTCTTGGATTCTTGAAATTCTATTGTCTTCTAATTCAGAAAAAAAAACTTTCCCTTGATTCTTGAATTTTGTCCACCTTCCCTATTGAGATCATACACTTTTTACTTGATGTATTGAAATTTTTTTTTGATGAGTTCTTGGTTATTCAATGATAAGTTTTGAGTCTGGAGTGATAATTAGTGAGTATTTCTTTCCATCCTCTTTAGGAATAATTCATTTTTGTTGTTACCAAGGTCTTGCCTTAACTGTAACAACCCGTATTTTCAATAACCTGTTATAACATAAATCGAGGCAGAATTTAATTCTAAAATGGGAATCAAGGGAAACGGGCTATGCCATTACGTTCGTCTCGGAAAAATACGCGAAATAGAGTCCGAGTTTTCGAAAATCGGAGTCCGTATGACCCAGTTAAGGCCCATTGAAGTTTGCAGAAAATTCCTAAGTAAAAACAGATTTAAATTTTAAAATTAAAAACAAGGGTTAGGGCAAACTGGCGCAGGCGGGAAAATTCCCGCCCAGGACCCGCATGTCGACAGGCCTGTCGACAGGGTCCCCAGGGTGTCGACAGCCCTGTCGACAGGGGGTGGCCGGGCAGTATTGCCTGGCGCACCATTTCTGATTTGGGCTTGATTGGGGGGGGGGCTTGGTTCTAGAGGATTACGAGATCTGATGGACCTAATTCAACCTAGGGTTAATCCTATGGTCTAAATCACTAACCTAATCTATAAATAAGACCCTAACCTACCCTAAATCATTCATTATTCAATCTAGCAACTAAACTATGTCAAAATCCAACCTCTCATGGCCTCCACTCTCTTCATACAACTCCTAAGCAAATTTCTAAGAGATTTCCATGCATACAAGTGTATTTAGACTTGTATGATCCTCTTTAGCTTGCATTAAAGTCTTGTTTCTCTATTGTCATCATAAAGGAGGAGTCTTGATCAAGTTTGCTCGCATTTTTGGGGTTTTAATTTGTTGCATAAGGGGTTTCTTACATTTGCTATACTCCATTGAGTCCGCATAAGCGTTGTAAGCCCTATTCCTCTCATACTTGAACTTTGAAGTTAAGTGCATGATATGCAAGTATGCAAGTTTGTTTATGCAAGTTTATATATGCAAGTATGATATGCAAAGTGCCATGTGTTGTGCAAGTTTGTTATGCAAGTTTATATATGCAAGTATGATATGCAAAGTGCCATGTGTTGTGCAAGTTTGTTATGCAAGTTTATATATGCAAGTATGATATGCAAGTGTCATATGTTGTGCAAGTTTGTTTATGCAAGTTTAGTATGCAAGTATGATATGCAAGTTTCCATAAGTTATGCAAGTTTGTTTATGCAAGTATGATATGCAAGTTGCCATAAGTTATGCAAGTTTGTTTATGCAAGTATGATATGCAAGTTGCCACAAGTTATGCAAGTTTGTTTATGCAAGTATGATATGCAAATTGACATATGTTATGCAAGTTTTATTATGCAAGTTTGATGTGCAAAGTTGTCATATGATATACAAGCATGATTATGCAAGTTTAGGATGGTCATGTGGTTCAGGTTAACATGTTATGCATGCTTTTGGGCCTAAAAATGCAATATGCAAGTGTATGAACACATGAATCTTTCATATGCCACCATGTTGAACTTGTGGCTCTAACACTTTTATGTCATGATTATGCCAAGTTCCCTCTTTCTATCCTTTATGCGCTATTGCGATATGTAAGCGATGGGATTGCGTTTGGGGTTGGGTAAACTTAAAAGACATAAAAACATGAACTTGGGAATTTACCTATTAAGTTAGGTCTACCCCTTGGGAATTTACCTATTAAGTTAGGTCTACCCAAGTATTTGTTAAACTTGAAATGTGTTTTGGAAACATGGTGGACATGACACTTAGAAAACATAAGTGTGGCCAACTCGAGGTTGGGTTGAGTTTGTAGCGTAAACCTACCCGGAACCGACCGGCTTAACTAGTTGCTACAAACAATAGGACCCAATGTGAGAAGTTGGTCATGTGTACCTGGGACCCGAGGTTAGACCAAGTTGTGGTGTAAAGCTACCCGGACCCGACCGGCTTAACTAGTAACCGCAACAAAGTCTAATGTGAGAGGTTAAGGTACAATTAAGTTAATGCCTTATGATTAGGGTTAAGTCATGGCCCACTAATACTTAACCAATTTGGGAATTCGAGGGATTGAAATGGGGTTAAGTTGTGAACTGTTGGTTACACTTAACCAATTTAATCCATTTGGGGGTTCGAGGGATTGAAATGAGGTTAAGTTGTGAACTGTTGGTTACACTTAACCAATTTAATCCATTTGGGGGTTCGAGGGATTGAAATGGGGTTAAGTGGTGAACTGTCGGTTACACTTAACCAATTTAATCCATGATTAGTGAAGGGTTAAATCGCACTTAACCCTCTTAGGAAACCCTAGCAACGTGGTCTGTTCCAGCAGTAATCCCAGTTTGGTATCATCACAACCCTAGAGGCTAGGCTAGGGCGGGGCACGATTACTGGACTGATGTAAGCGACCAAAGCGATGGCCGAGTGGTACAGCGGTGCGGGTCCAGGCGGGTTACGGACGTGCACGTAGTCCGGTATTGGACAAACTCGAAGCACGGGTACCAGTAGGTTTAGACTGTGCATTATTGCTTCAGTGTCTGGGGTTGACACCCGAGGGCTTGATACACCCAAAGGTGGACCCAGCACAGTCTGACTACAACCATATGTGGGCCGTATGGACACCAACACTTGACGTGTTAGGTTTATAGGGAGCCGATCGACTAGACCGTTGGGCTGGACCTTGTATTAAGGTCACCTCATGTTATTGTGCCAAAGTTTGGGCTGAGGGATCGGTACCTGTTATGTTAGTTTGCTAGTACACCCGTGGTGCAAAACTTTAAATCCTGATTATGCGATGGCACCTGTATCTACCTTGATAGTTAATCATCATGTTGTTATCCTTATGTTCATACCTGCTGCTCATGTCAGTTAACTTTGTCAGTTTACATTGATTGTAGTAGGGCTTACTCAGTCTTTTTGACTGACCTGTTTTCTTTCGCCTCTTTTCTTCCGTTTCCCCCCCCCCCCAGGTTCTCAGGGAGGGAATACAGGAGCTTAGCTTGGATCTTACCCGCTTTCTTGGATAGCTCATGTATGCTTTGGACTTGAGCTCGCTATGGTTTTTCCGCTTTGGGGATAGCTACTTATGTTTTTTTTTTGTTTTCAGATAATGTTGTTTATGTACTAGACTTATTTTATTTGGAAAATTGACATGATGTTGTACTAAGACTTGATTTGAAATAGTTTGAAAATCTTCCGCTGTTTTATCCATGTTATTTACTCTGGTTATATATATATACACATGCTCTTGTTCTGCCTTGATATATCATTAAGCTTGTTCACCTTGTTTAAAACGCCCCACCAAAGTCAGAGTCGCTTGCAAGAGCCACCCTGGCAGAGGTGGGGTGTTACATTTGGTATCAGAGCATATGGTTTACGAGAAGGGATAAAAAGGTTTTTAAAACTTTTGAAAAACTATTTTCAAAACCAAGTATAAAGTATTTTCCAAAGAAAAGTCTAGTTATTTTTAAAGGCTATTCCCCAAAAGCCATTAGCACTATCCTTTGACCCCTCGTTTGAACTCTTTTCTTTTCGTTTCCAGCATGTCTGATAATCTCATCTTGCCAGAAGGAGTAACAATACCCGATTGGTTTCGTCGGTACTTGGAAGTCAAGGCACCAGTCCCGGGTGTCTCTAATGTTGTTTCTCCAGTCAAGACCGCTGTTCCTCCTCCTCCTTCCGTAGCTGATGTTCCTCTTCTCCTTCAGCCTCCACAAGCGGATTTTGCGGAAACTTGTAAGAACTTTAAGATGATGGGTGGCAAGAGTTTTAGTGGAACAGAGACTTTTGTAGAAGCAAGGAATTGGTTGAAAGAGACGAAGATCTTTTAGCCACCTTTGATATAGGTGACCGCAGGAAGGTTTTATTAGCAGTATGGTTGCTAAAGGAAGAAGCTGCATGTTGGTGGGTAGTCACCACCGCTACTAGGCCAATTGAGACTTGGGATGACTTTAGAGGAAGGTTTGGACAGAGGTTCTTATCACTGAAGCAAGGGGACATGACTATTAGGGAATACATAGATTAGTTTAATCAACTGGCTCGGGTCGATTTAGACTTGGTTAATACAGCTCAGAAGAAGGCCCTACACTTTGCTCTAGGATTAAACGAGCCATTACATGGTTTGGCCATGTCTCATATACCCTTGGGGGCAACTTTCGAGAGTTTGGTGAATATGGCCCTACTTCAAGAAGAAGATAACAATGACAAGAAAGAGGTCAAGGCGAATGAGTCTCAGGGCAAGAGGGTAAATTCCGGGAAACGAGGCAAGAATAACAACAACCGCAAGGACAAGCCAAGAGAGAATAGGAAATGCAACTTCTGTGGTAAAGTTGGACATATATCCAGGGAATGTAGGAAGAAGAAGAGAAAGCGGGGCGAATGCTTTCATTGTGGTGAGTCTGGACATCTCAGCAAGGATTTCCCGAGGAAACAAGGGCAAGGTCAGACTCAGTATGCATGACTATCTGGAGGGCGAGTTCATCCCCTCAACACCGTTCTTCCAGCTCATGATAGAGGTAGTGTTTCTGTTGAAAGTCTTGTTTACATTTTCTGATTTCCCTGTTCGTACTTTGTTTGATTCTGGCACATCGCATAGTTTTATTTCATCTGATCTAGTTGAAAGTTTGCACCTAAGTACTAGCCTAGTTGATGATCCCGTATGTGTTTCAAATCCAATTGGGGTTTCCGCCCAATTGTCTGTGGTCTGGGTGGATTTGAAAATTTCTATCTTGAGTATAGAATTCTAGTGGGATGTTTATATTCTCGGTTTCAGGGGATATGGGTTGGTCTTGGGCATGGAATGGTTGTCCTGTTTTGGAGCCATTCTTGGTTTTTGTATATAGGGTTGTGAGGCTCATGACTCGCCTCGGTAATACCCTAGAAATTTCTAGCAACCCTATGGGTCCCGTCATGTTATGTTATCTTGAATCCCTCAACTCGTCTATCGATAGTTTGCAATCTGTGAGGGTGGTCCGAGAATATCCTGATATCTTGGGGGAAGTAAAGGGGTTACCCCTAGACGTGGGACAAATTTCCGCATTATCTGGTTGGTAATACCAAGCCAGATTCGTGGCCGGTTAGGCACATGACCTCGCGAGATGAGAGTTGAGAAAGCAAGTCAAGGAGTTGCTTGAGAAGAACTTCCTGAGACGAAGCATTTTCGAGTAGGGTGCTCCAGTAGTATTCGTTACTGACGTGGACAGTTTGATTCGCTTATGTGTTGATTATCGTGAGAAGAATAGATAACCGTTACCAAGGATCGATAATTTGTTTGATCAGCTTGTAGGAGCATCTGTTTTCTTTTGATCTAGCTACCGGATTCCATCAGCTTAGGATGGCTGAGGATGGGATTGACAAGACTGCGTTTAGGACTCTAGATGGATTTTAGAATAGCTAGTCATGCTATTTGGTTTGACTAATGCACCTGCATATTACGTGAACTTGATGGGTAGGGAGTCCTTAAACAAGTTTGTCGTGGTCGTCGTAGACGATATTCTGATCTCCTTAAAAGAACGAGGAAGAGTATGTTAGACATCTCAAAGAGGTGATGGATACGCTTAGAGCCACCAATTGAAGGTCAAGTTCTCCAAATGTCACTTTGGAGGAAAGGAGTTGGATTTCTTGGGCACATAGTTCCTAAGTAAGGCTTAGCGGTGGATTCCGCTAAAGTGGTTGCGGATTAAGACCGGGAACCTCTGAGGAGGGCAATTGAAGTAAGAAGCTTTCTCCGTTTGGCTAGTTAGTTAGCATTCCCTGAGCTTGGACTTACTCTTCTGGATCAAGAAGGGGGTTTCACAGGAAGAAGACCCGCAGTTGGTCAAGAACATGGACCAGTCGATTCGAGGCAAGATGTTAAGTCACCTCGCTAGATATATTATAGATGACAAGGGATGACTAAGGCACGATGAGAGATTATGCGTTCCTCGAGTGAAAGGCTTCGTAAAGAAGGTTCTTGAAGATGCGCATCACTCGAGGAGGTGGCCGAGTTGGTTTCAGGATGCATGTTGTGCCACCAGGTTAAGGCCAGGTCATAGAAGCCCAGTGGGCCATTACCTCCATTGGAGGTTCCACAAGGGAAGTGTGAAAACATCTCGATAGATTATGTGGATGGACTACCTAGATCAAAGAAAGGGAATATGGGTATGTGGGTCATAATAGGTAGACTCACGAAGAGTGCTCATTTCAGTCCGGTGAAGAGCAAGAGGACTGCGTCATGGTTAGCAACGGTTTACCCTCAAGAAGTTGGCCGGCTCTGAAAGATCCTACAGGAAGCCATGGGTAGGCAACTGAATCTAGGTATGGCCTATAGGCGGGTGGTTCATTTCGATTAAGCCTGAGTTATAGAAAATCACGTTTATAGGGCAAATGGGCAACGGGGATTGGTATTTTCAAGAAAAGTTCTGCTGCGTGGAATACTTTATAGTAAGTAGACGAGATCCAGGATTCACTAGTGAATTTTGGAGAGCTTGCATGAAATCATGAGGTTACAGTTATGTTTAAAGCCAGGTATACAGAGAAAAAAAATAAGTGGAAAAGGAAGACGAGAGGCGATAATGAAATGAGTTCCAACTCGAATTTGGGAAATAGGAGTTAGGGAGCCAAGAAATCATAAAGTAAAAGACGGTCAAAGCACAGTGGACTTAAGCTCAAGGAAACGTGACTAAGAAGAGTGAAGACTAGATACACACATCATATCTCTTTGTAAGAGTGCATCCTTGATCCTTGTTTTCCTGTGGAGCTTGCTTGCAAGTTATCTTTTGTATATATCCTCTCGGTCCCATTCTCGATCTTATTTCCGTTGTAAGCTCCATAAGCGGGTTATGACTCATCGGTTAGTACTATATGTCAGAGTTTGAATGGATTTCTTGTAATCCAAAAAGGAGTTTATCTTGCTTATCTTCTAAGCATATCTCTCTGTCCATGCTTATCTAGTTTATCTAGTTTATCGTGTTTATCTTATCATGAGATCCTTAGGTAGAGACCCTTTGGGTGAAACATGTGTTTGAAACATGTTATGTTTGATGGTTGCAAGTGGTTGCAAGAGGTTGCTCGTGGATGCATTATACACGATTAGGCACTAGATCGGCTCGCACACTCCTCATATTGCATATGCATGAGTGTTTATGCTTATTCATGGATGAAAATTGTGTGTTATCACATGGATGTTGCATATGGGTGTATGTTATGTGCACACATATAGATGTTATACATTATGTTAGGAATTGCATACATATGGATTCATTTCACTAACATAATCCGCATTGATGATATTTGCATTAGATAAGTACATATACACACACCTTCGCATATGTTCATCCAGCATTTAGAATCTTGTAAGGACAATGATTGCTCGTGGATGATGCTTTGAGTAGATGGATGATTGGATGGTAGGATACGTTCTTCCTAACTTGAAGATTTCGGGGACGAAATCCTTTAAGGAGGGGAGAATGTAACAACCCGTATTTTCAATAACCTGTTATAACATAAATCGAGGCAGAATTTAATTCTAAAATGGGAATCAAGGGAAACGGGCTATGCCATTACGTTCGTCTCGGAAAAATACGCGAAATAGAGTCCGAGTTTTCGAAAATCGGAGTCCGTATGACCCAGTTAAGGCCCATTGAAGTTTGCAGAAAATTCCTAAGTAAAAACAGATTTAAATTTTAAAATTAAAAACAAGGGTTAGGGCAAACTGGCACAGGCGGAAAAATTCCCTCCCAGGACCCGCATGTCGACAGGCCTGTCGACAGGGTCCCCAGGGTGTCGACAGCCCTGTCGACAAGGGGTGGCCGGGCAGTATTACCTGGCGCACCATTTCTGATTTGGGCTTGATTGGGGGGGAAGGGGCTTGGTTCTAGAGGATTCCGAGATCTAATGGACCTAATTCAACCTAGGGTTAATCCTATGGTCTAAATCACTAACCTAATCTATAAATAAGACCCTAACCTACCCTAAATCATTCATTATTCAATCTAGCAACTAAACTATGTCAAAATCCAACCTCTCATGGCCTCCACTCTCTTCATACAACTCCTAAGCAAATTTCTAAGAGATTTCCATGCATACAAGTGTATTTAGACTTGTATGATCCTCTTTAGCTTGCATAAAAGTCTTGTTTCTCTATTGTCATCATAAAGGAGGAGTCTTGATCAAGTTTGCTCGCATTTTTGGGGTTTTAATTTGTTGCATAAGGGGTTTCTTACATTTGCTATACTCCATTGAGTCCGCATAAGCATTGTAAGCCCTATTCCTCTCATACTTGAACTTTGAAGTTAAGTGCATGATATGCAAGTATGCAAGTTTGTTTATTTAAGTTTATATATGCAAGTATGATATGCAAAGTGCCATGTGTTGTGCAAGTTTGTTATGCAAGTTTATATACGCAAGTATGATATGCAAAGTGCCATGTGTTGTGCAAGTTTGTTATGCAAGTTTATATATGCAAGTATGATATGCAAGTGTCATATGTTGTGCAAGTTTGTTTATGCAAGTTTAGTATGCAAGTATGATATGCAAGTTGCCATAAGTTATGCAAGTTTGTTTATGCAAGTATGATATGCAAGTTGCCATAACTTATGCAAGTTTGTTTATGCAAGTATGATATGCAAGTTGCCACAAGTTATGCAAGTTTGTTTATGCAAGTATGATATGCAAATTGACATATGTTATGCAAGTTTTATTATGCAAGTTTGATGTGAAAAGTTGTCATATGATATACAAGCATGATTATGCAAGTTTAGGATGGTCATGTGGTTCAGGTTAACATGTTATGCATGCTTTTGGGCCTAAAAATGCAATATGAAAGTTTATGAACACATGAATCTTTCATATGCCACCATGTTGAACTTGTGGCTCTAACACTTTTATGTCATGATTATGCCAAGTTCCCTCTTTCTATCCTTTATGCGCTATTGCGATATGTAAGCGATGGGATTGCGTTTGGGGTTGGGTAAACTTAAAAGACATAAAAACATGAACTTGGGAATTTACCTATTAAGTTAGGTCTACCCCTTGGGAATTTACCTATTAAGTTAGGTCTACCCAAGTATTTGTTAAACTTGAAATGTGTTTTGGAAACATGGTGGACATGACACTTAGAAAACATAAGTATGGCCAACTCGAGGTTAGGTTGAGTTTGTAGCGTAAACCTACCCGGAACCGACCGGCTTAACTAGTTGCTACAAACAATAGGACCCAATGTGAGAAGTTGGTCATGTGTACCTGGGACCCGAGGTTAGACCAAGTTGTGGTGTAAAGCTACCCGGACCCGACCGGCTTAACTAGTAACCGCAACAAAGTCTAATGTGAGAGGTTAAGGTACAATTAAGTTAATGCCTCATGATTAGGGTTAAGTCATGGCCCACTAATACTTAACCAATTTGGGAATTCGAGGGATTGAAATGGGGTTAAGTTGTGAACTGTTGGTTACACTTAACCAATTTAATCCATTTGGGGGTTCGAGGGATTGAAATGAGGTTAAGTTGTGAACTGTTGGTTACACTTAACCAATTTAATCCATTTGGGGGTTCGAGGGATTGAAATGGGGTTAAGTGGTGAACTGTCGGTTACACTTAACCAATTTAATCCATGATTAGTGAAGGGTTAAATCGCACTTAACCCTCTTAGGAAACCCTAGCAACGTGGTCTGTTCCAGCAGTAATCCCAGTTTGGTATCATCACAACCCTAGAGGCTAGGCTAGGGCGGGGCACGATTACTGGACTGATGTAAGCGACCAAAGCGATGGCCGAGTGGTACAACGGTGCGGGTCCAGGCGGGTTACGGACGTGCACGTAGTCCGGTATTGGACAAACTCGAGGCACGGGTACCAGTAGGTTTAGACTGTGCATTATTGCTTCAGTGTCTGGGGTTGACACCCGAGGGCTTGATACACCCAAAGGTGGACCCAGCACAGTCTGACTACAACCATATGTGGGCCGTATGGACACCAACACTTGACGTGTTAGGTTTATAGGGAGCCGATCGACTAGACCGTTGGGCTGGACCTTGTATTAAGGTCACCTCATGTTATTGGGCCAAAGTTTGGGCTGAGGGATCGGTACCTGTTATGTTAGTTTGCTAGTACACCCGTGGTGCAAAACTTTAAATCCTGATTATGCGATGGCACCTGTATCTACCTTGATAGTTAATCATCATGTTGTTATCCTTATGTTCATACCTGCTGCTCATGTCAGTTAACTTTGTCAGTTAACTTTGTCAGTTTACATTGATTGTAGTAGGGCTTACTCAGTCTTTTTGACTGACCTGTTTTCTTTCGCCTCTTTTCTTCCGTTCCCCCCCCCCCCCCCAGGTTCTCAGGGACGGAATACAGGAGCTTAGCTTGGATCCTACCCGCTTTCTTGGATAGCTCATGCATGCTTTGGACTTGAGCTCGCTATGGTTTTTCCGCTTTGGGGATAGCTACTTATGTTTTTTTTGTTTTCAGATAATGTTGTTTATGTACTAGACTTATTTTATTTGGAAAATTGACATGATGTTGTACTAAGACTTGATTTGAAATAGTTTGAAAATCTTCCGCTGTTTTATCCATGTTATTTACTCTGGTTATATATATATATACACACATGCTCTTGTTCTGCCTTGATATATCATTATGCTTGTTCACCTTGTTTAAAACGCCCCACCAAAGTCAGAGTCGCTTGCAAGAGCCACCCTGGCAGAGGTGGGGTGTTACATTAACCATAAATCATGCTAAGACAAACTGTATCGACTTGCAGTGTCCAAAGAAGAAGAGGATTCTCGGCTTTGACCAAGATTTGGAGGATGAATCTGTTGAGGCTCAAAATTTTGCTCACCGACAGGCTCTGATACAAATTTGCAAGCCTCAACTCCTTTTCTGGGTTTTGTGCATATGGTAGTATGGGTTGATGTAGTGGAACTGACGATATTAGGTGATTATGGAAATTTGAACAGGGGTGATGCAAGAAGTGAAAGATCTGTATGTGCAGATCAACATGAAAATGGTGATCTGATTACAAAGGAATGCAGGTCAGAGAAGAAGAAATAAGAAGGGGTGAAAATTTAGAAGAGCAATTTCAGAAAATGCAGAAATGAGAATATAAAGCGTATAGGTGAAAGTTCAAGATTTTTATTAATGATTTACTTGCTTATATTTACATAGCTTAGCCACTTATTTATATATGTTCATTAAGACTGATTTGGTATATGAATTTACAAAGAATGCCACTAGGTTTAAACATAGCATGTACATGTGCACAGGGTGCACATCAGTTTAAATCTTTTCTTGCTGTAATCCTATGTTAGTCTCTATCAATGTATGATCATTGGGTATCTCTTATGTTCCATATTTAATTTAGATTTTCTCTAAGTGCCTGCATTTATCATTGTTATCGGTTCTCGAAACTATTTGATGAGATGTCTTTACATTATCATGCCCATCAGGTGTTTGATGTAATATCTAGTTGTAACAAAATTATACTAATAGAGATGTCTACTTGTTCATAAAGTGATAAATAAGGAGGAGAACATGTTGAATGGTAAGGGTTTCAGTCTAAACCCATCCTATTAATAAAGGCCCTTTTTCCTTTTTGTAACCTAAGTCCAACGCAGATGTGATTCAGCCGCTATTTAATTTGTGATATTTCAATCACATGTATGTTGAAGATGACGATGTTTCGAAGTGCTTTGTGATAGAGAAGATAATTTGAAGATTGAAGATCGGAGAACATAGCTTTGGTTTCAGCTCAGACGTCTGGGAGATTGGTCAGACGTCTGAGAATGCTCTCTAGAATTTCCCGTGAGGATGGACAGACGTCTAACTAAACCAGTCAGAAGTCTGAGTCGAAGAATATTATTTTGACCAGCTTTTTTTCATCTTTAATCTGTGATAATCTGATGGGAAAATTAGATAGTTTTCCCAGGCCTTCTATTCTCTTATAAAATCAACATCTAGGATCAGACTATAATCATGAGATTGAGACCGAAATAATTAATCCAAGGGTTTGCCGTTGTTCTTCATTGTTATTCTCCTTCAACAATAGTTGTAGTCATAAAGATATTCTTTCCTTTTCTCAATAAAGTTATTAATTCAATTGCAGTTTGTTTACTTTTGGTTTTTGATTCATTAAGTGTAAACAAAATTTGTTTTTGTGAATCAATAAAAAGGGCGGTTGCATGAAATGTCTTGTGTTTAAGCGTGTAATTTCATATCTGTATTGTTTTTCCATTGAATCATCTTTAAGTAATTGGGTGAATAAGAACCTAGCCGCTTCCGCAAAGGCGCATATTTTCTGATCGAATATTGTTTTATCAAAATCCGATCGGTAAAGGTTAGTTTTCCATCATGACAAAACATGCGTGTGTATTTTGATTATTTTTTAGTTTTTTAGTTTACATGTATATGTTATTGTACACTTTTATTATAAACTTGACCACATCGCTGTTAATAATGTGTCTTAGCTATAACATTGTTTGCTTACAAATCTCATTAAAGTTGCAATCGTAAAATATAGTTTAACTTAAATATTATGAGTAAGGTGTTAACCCTGTTGTAAGAATGAGATACAAAAATAATATGAATGATGCTGAAATTTGATGGATTGGTCATGAATTAACTATGGATCGCCATACAACTATTGATGGATCGACATGCTTGCAATCAGTGGATTAGGCATATTTTTATGCCATGGATCGGGCACATGTTTGTCCCATGGATCGGACAGAAAATTATGCCATGGATCAGCTGTTCTTTGATTCATGGATGGGCATCGGTTACAGCATGGATCGGGCACATCGACACTTCATGGATCAGTAGCTTTCATAAAGTGGATTGGGAAAAACATTTTCCTATGGATTGGGTGCTTAAAAATGGTGACTTGGCAAGTGTCGTGCATGGTAGAATACATGATCAAGCAGAGCGCCACTCATGGGATCATCACAATTTTATGGATCGAGCAAGTATTAATTCGATGCATCGGACAATACAAAAGGCAGATCAACCACTACTGCACACGACAAAACAGTTGATCGGGATGATGGCGCATCATGTGATCAACATGTTTTCATGGATCGGAGTTGGCTTGCGCATTGTGAAGAACTATGGACCGCTTGAATATGTTTTGCCACGTGGCATGGATCGGACATCCGATCCATGGCCTGTGCACACGTATTTACCAATTCGCCACTCCATCCAAATTTCTCCTATAAACACCTGTCACCACACACATTTAAAGGACATGATTCTCTCCTCCCGAAGGGCTGCCATTTTCATTTCTCAACATCTTGCACTCATCTCAAACTCCATCAAAGTTCCATCAAGCTTTAATCAATCATCTCCATCATCAAAGATCATCAAAGTGCACGATTATCGAAGATTTACTTCAATAATCTCCGCAACTAAAGAGATTTAAGTATTTCTACTGTGAATTCAAGAGATTGTAGGGAAGAAATAGATAACTATTGTGAAGAGATAGAGAATTGTAGAGGAGAGATTAATTGTAAAAAGAAATAGAAAAATTGTGTAAAGTGAAAATGATCATGTACCTTGTAATGATGAGGATCGTAATGAAATCCCCGATTAAAGTGGATGTATGCCAGATCTGAGCCGAACCACTATAAACGCTCTCTACTTTACTTTTTCCTACACTTATTTGTTCTTAACTTTGTTTTGATCATTTGTGAAGTGTTAAAACACATTTTGGGGTGTTAGTGATATTTTTTGCATTAACATTTTTGGCGCCCACCGTGGGGCTCGAACCCCCAACCAAAAGATTAAGAGCCTTGTTGGGGGAAGTTGCTTAAGCTTGATCTTTCACTATAGGTCCACAAGATCTAAAATAAAGTCTGTTGAAAGAGTTTCTACAAAGTTCAAAAGGTTGTCAAAGATCATGCCACTACCGAGGAAGATTGGTAAATCGGGAAAAGCTTTGGATTCGAGGATTGCGACTGATGATGTTGTAGACACTCCTCAAACTAACCATCCGGCCACTCCTCAAGCTCTGAGAGTTGGTGTAATAAGAGAAGAGTTGGACATGGTTGTCGCTGGTTTGACTCAGCAGACGGAAGTTTCAAATAAAGCCAGGATGGATAAGCTAGAAGCTCTCTTCGCTGCTCATGCCAATCCAGCAAATCAGAAGGCCCACATTGACTTAGATGATAATGCTCGCTCTTTTGCTTCAGGCTGCAACTATGAGAATGATGCACATGAAGTTGATGATTCATCGAGCGATGAGGATGATGCTAATATTGAGGAATCTGAACTTATTGCTGAGAACCATTCCGTAAGAAATACTTCTCATACCATGGCTAGTCCCACCAAAGGGCACCTCCCCAAGAGGGAGACCCAGGTCCATGGATCCCGAATCATGATCGTTCCCTTAAGTGAACATCCGGTAAAGGTAATGACATCCACCCCATTGGTCGACACGGTGAAAAACAACATCTCTAGGAGATGGTTAGGCAAATTATGAAGAAGAGTACGGAAAGGAATGATGATGAAAGATAATGGGATTTCGCACTAAGCAAGACTCCACTTACTGAGGGAATTTGGATGGCTGAATTTTCGAAGAAGTTTGTTCCTCTGACCTTGCAAGCTTATGGTGGAACTGGCGATCCTAACCTGTTCTTGTATAAGTACGACCAACATATGAATGGTGTATGGACCACTGACGAAATCAAGTGCTTATACTTTCCTATTTACTTGGAGGGAGTAGCATCACTTTGGCTCACCAAATTGTCGCCAAAGTCCGTGGATAAACTTTCTTTTTGGCAAGAAAATTCAAGGAGCAGTTTAGGCTGTATACTACAAAAGTCAAAGACATATTGCCATTGAATGTTTTGGAGAGAAAATCGGGTGAATCTGTTAGAGCCTTTCTTACTCATTTTAATGCTGCCGTAACTAAAATGGGGAATTCAGAGCCTCGTATGGTGTTGATCGCATTTACTAAGCTGTGGATAAGAAGTCTGAGCAAGGGAGATGGATGAAAATGAAGGAGCCTAATACTCTTGAGAGGTTCTATAAGAAGGATGAGGAATTTATTAGAGAAGAAGATGACCCTTCTCCTGTTCAGAACGTTGTTGAAAGTAGTGTTGCGCCAGAGAAGAAGGATAATGGTGCTCAAGGTGGTAAGAAGAATACAGGGGGACAGAAGAGAGGAAATTATGGGAGAGATAACCAGAATGTAAGATGATCCGATTCTTCAAAATTTAGAATTGACTCCATTGACAGAAACCCCAGAGAATATCTTCACTGCCACCAAACACATAGAAGATTATACGATTCCAAAACTGCTGAAATTGATGGAAAACCAGATGAAGTCCGGAAGGTTTTGCCATTTCCATAGTCATCCTGGCCACATCACAAATGAATGTAGACATTTGATACAAGCAGTAGGGCTCTAGTGCAAACTAACGCTAGACCAGTGATTAACACTATCTTTGGTGGTCTTCATCCAATAGGTAATAGCTGGGGAGAGATTCAAAGGTATGCAAGAGCTTTGAAGTATGTCCCGAAAGGGGAGAGGTGCTTGATTCTTAGCAAGACTATTCTCCCGAAGCAGCAAAAAATTTCTCATGGAACTATTACATTTGGAGAAAAACACGAAGAAGGTATCCTAGCACCAACTCAAAATCTGATGGTTGTCATGGCTGGGATAAGCCCACATATGGTTATGTGGGTGCTTGTTGAATGTGGTGCCTCTGACAATGTCTTATTCCAAAAGGCCTTTAATCAGATGAATCTCTCTATGTCAGATGTTTAAGCTTGCCAAGTCAAGATCCAAGGGTTCACGGGAGAGCCCAAGCAACCTATTGTAACTATTGATTTTCTTGTCGAGTTGGGAGAACAGGAAATGAGAGCTATTCTGAACCAAACCTTTGTACTTGGTTATGAGGTTTTCTCTTATAAGGCATTACTTGGCAAACCCGCTTTAGCTGATTTCAGGATCACGCTAGCGCTATGGTGCTTCACAATGAAATTTCCTACAGAAAACTGTGTTGGAGTGGTTAAAGAAGATCAAGAGTCAGGAAGAGAATGCTATCTTATAGAGCTGAAAGAGGCAAAGAAAAAAGGTAAGGGGAAGAGTGTGGAGGGCTCCCTCCGCATTCGCGAATCTTACTTGTAGCAGCTAAAGCACGACCCCTACACTGGCGAGCATAACAAGGCTCAGAAGGATGTAGATTCTAGAATGTCCAGTGCACGGGAGAATAGAGTGACATTAGAGAAGGTCACAATCTCTATATCTGTGCATCCTAAAGATCCTAAAAAAGTATTGAAAATAGGGTCTCGACTGGGCTAGAAATTGCAAAGTATGTTAGTATTTTTTTCTTAAAGCTAATCTAGATGTGTTTGCATGGACCCATGCAGATATCTGCGGAATATCTCCTAAAGTGGTTGTTCATGCACTCAATATTGATCCCCGCATCACACCTGTAAAGCAGAAGAGGAGGGTTCAAGGTCCCGAAACGTTTATGGATCTCAAAGACGAAGTTGATAGGCTAATGGGAAATCACTTCATCATAGAATCAATATATCCAGATTGGGTCTCCAATCCTATTCTTGTGAATAAGGCAAATGGAAAATGTCATGTTTGCATCGATTATTCAGATCTTAATAAAGCATACCCAAAAGGTAGTTTTCCACTGCCCAGGATTGATCAACTTGTAGATGCTACAGCAGGGAATGACCTCCTATCATTCATGGACGCTTATTCGTACTACAACCAGATAATGATGCATCAGCCAGACCAAGAGAATACCAGCTTCATTATAGATGTGGGCTTATACTGCTACAAGGTCATGCCATTCGGGTTAAAGAATGCGGAGGCAACTTACTAATGGCTTGTCAATGCAATGTTCAAATCCCAGATCGACAAAACCATGGAAGTGTATGTTGATGATATGATCGTAAATTCGAAGAGAGCTGCCGATCATAAGGAAAATTTAGTTCAAATGTTTGATATCCTCCAAAGATACAACATGAATAAGTCCACTTAAATGTTCGTTTGGGGTCGCATCAGACAAATTTCTGGTATTCATGGTCTATGCCAGGGGCATTTAGGCCAACCATGCTTAAATTTCAGCGTTAAGAGAGATGCGAGCTCCGAGGACAAGAAAGAGCTTTTGAGCTTAGATGGGAAGGTCACCGCCCTGAATTGCTTCATTTCAAAGGCAACAGACAAGTGTATTCTATTTTTTGATGCTTTGAGAAAGGGAAAGAATGTCTTCGAATGAACTCTGTCTTATTAGGCATCCTTCAAAGATTTGATCAAATATATGGAAACACCTCCAATGATTTCAAAGCCAGGTAATGTTGAGAATTTATTATTATATTTGGCAGTCTCATCCTATGCTTTAAGTGCAGCTCTTGTACGAGAGGATTCAAAGGTGCAACGTCCAGTCAGTTATATCAACAAGAGGCTCACCGGGGCAGAGTTGAACTATCTAAAGTTAGAGAAGCTTGCATACTATCTACTCATTGCATCAAAGAAGCTTAGGCTGTATTTTCAGGCTCATTCCATCAAGGTGCTCACAGACCAGCCGCTAAGGCAAGTCGTATTCCGTCCAGAGACTTGGGGGAGATTGTTGAAGTGGAATATTGAACTCAGTCAATATGATATCACATACCATCCTCAAAGGGTAATCAACGTGCAAGCTTTAGCGGATTTCATTGTAGAATTCATTGACAGAGGTGACGAGAAGGAGGAGCCTGTGCAAGTGATGGTTCAATGGAAGCTATTCGTCGATGGACCCATGAATGAGTATTTCTCTAGAGCAGGAATGGTTCTAGAAACTCTAGAAGGACGCTTACTGTGTTATGCTTTGAGGTTGGAATTTCCATCGACAAATAACGAAGCAGAGTATGAGGCCTTGATAGCTGGGTTGAGGATAACGAAGGAGCTCAACTTGAAAGCTTTGTAGATTTTCAGTGATTCTCAGTTGGTGGTGTGTTAGGTCAAACGAGAGTTTCAAGCTAAAGGGGGAAATTTGCCTACTTATTTATGCAAAGCTTGAGAACAACTTAACAATTTGGACTACTACACCATCACTCATATTCCGAGGGTGGAGAACATGAAGGCGAATTAACTTGCCAAATATGCTTGCTTCGAAGATGCTCAGTTATTGGGATTAGTGCCCGCCGAAGTTATATCCAATACGAGTACTGAAGACACTGATGTTGATTGGGTTATGAAAATTGTCGAAGAGCCAGACTCATGGATGACCCCAATCAAGGATTATCTTCTCAATGGGACACTTACCACAGATCAGAAGAAGCGAAGGAAGTTGTTGCGGAAAGCACCTTTATTTCTTATGCAGGATGGTCGGTTACATAGAAGGGGCTTCTCTATGCCTCTACTCAGACGTGTTACCAAAGAGGAATTCAAGGAAATTTTGGCAGAATTACATGGTGAAGATTGTGGAGGACATTCAGGTGGACATACATTGGCTAAGAAAATTCTATGATATGGATATTTCTGGCCCAACTTGAACCGACACTCTATAGCATATGCCAGGAAATGTGACAAATGTCAGAGATTCGCAAAAATCCTAGAGAACCATATACAAAGTTGACTCAAATGTCAGTCCATGGCCATTTTCTATCTTGCGCATCGATATGATTGGGGCATTGCCAACCGCCAAATCCAGCTGGAAGTATGCTATTGTCATCGTCGATTATTTCAAAAAGTGGGCTAAGGCAGAGCCATTGACCACCATACCTTAAAGAAAGTCATCAATTTCATCTTGAAGAACATCATTTGCACATTTTGTGTTCCGCAGAAGACAATCACAGACAATGGGACTCAGTACAAGACCGAAGAATTCAAAGGATTCTTTGTGAAGTAAGACCCAGAAAAGCTTTGCAGCCATAGCCTATCCGTAGGCAATTGGGAAAGTGGAAGCAATCAACAAGATCAGAAAGTCAACCATAAAGAAGCATCTTGAGAAAGCTAAAGGGGGTTGGGTGGAGGAGCTCCCTCTTGCACTATGGGCCTATCGAACAACTCATAAATCTACGACTGGGCACACTCCTTTCTCCCTGGTATTTGGTTCCAAAGCGAAGATTCTGGTAGAGCTAGAGGTTCTTACTCATCGCAGAATTAATTTCGACCAAGATCGAAATGATCAGCTACAGCTAGAGGAACTCGATCAACTTGAGGAAAAAAGGGACGAAAAAGAACTTTGAATCGCAGCACATCAAATGAGAGTAGCTAGGCACCCCAACAGCAAATTCAACTTGAGGACATTCGAGGTTGGTTACCTTATGCTGAAAAGTGTGCCAAAGGTGTATTTGGACCAAACTGGGAAGGACCGTATGTTATTAGTCAGAAGCTTCTAGATGGCACCTTCAAACTCTCAACAGTTGGTGGAATCCTCATCCCACGGACTTGGAACTCTGACATCTGCGTCGTTATTTTACATAGTTTCTTTGTTGGGTTTCTTGTAAAAATAATGATTGTAAATATTTTTGCAGGTCTTATAATTGGACCTCAACTATGAATGAAAGCATGCCTTCTTCTGTCGACAAATTGTTTGCCAATTTTTGCTAAATAGTTCAAGAATTCCTTAGATTCGACTTAATATTGGAAGTCATCAAAAGAGCGCTTACTTCCTCAAAATCCGAAGATACTTACAGTGTATCCCGACAAAGATAACTCAAGTGTCAATTGCCACCAACATCCACCTGCACATATTC
This sequence comes from Allium sativum, assembly GCA_030737875.1. Classification (NCBI taxonomy): domain Eukaryota; kingdom Viridiplantae; phylum Streptophyta; class Magnoliopsida; order Asparagales; family Amaryllidaceae; genus Allium; species Allium sativum. The sequence continues at coordinate 746,361,689 of CM060920.1, read as the reverse complement.
GAGGATGTTTTGCACCACCTTGAAGATGCAAAAAAGGGAATCGCTAGGAGTCGAATCGCTAGGAGTCTAACGATGAGAAGCACAACAAGCAGATGAAAGGATGCTAATTGCAAGTTCCATCGAAGGGGCACCACTCCTAGTAAGAGGCATAAGGCCATGTTTGTAATGTTCCTCCATTTTGACCACTTCAAATTGGTAATTAAAACAACTTAAAAGGTTCCAAACGATGGATCTTTATTTAGCTTACAGAGTTTAAAAATAGAATCAACGCAGAAGACACTAAATAAATAAATAACACAATACCGAATGGTGAAATAAATTTTTGTTTATAAATCAGATTTTTGATACAAATCCTTTTATAGAGCGGAACATAAAATACAGTTTGAATATAGGAAAATATTATTGTGTTAAAATCTTTAGAGTTCTTCGAATCCCCAGGTTCGCCAATCTTCGAATCACAAGCGGAAATCTTTAAATCTGTAACACTTGGGTCTTATCCGAGCGTTCCATGCAAAAACATAAAACACTCGAGTCAGGATTAAACTTATTTCAAGTAAATTAACTACAAAAAAACACACAAATAAAATTAATTAATTTCAATGGTTCGAATGTATCAACATAAGATATTGCCAAATTGTAGGAAAATCCTAATCAAACCCAAGTGGTAATATGAATAGTTCATGAATTTACTGCACAACATGTAAATGATCATAGAAACCATAGTAGACAATGTTGAGACAAGGATTTCATAGAGTTTTGATCTCTGACAAAGAGATTAGCCGTGATCGACAAAAAGAAGATAATCATTGATTTGAAGAGACACAAAGAGCTACATATGGTATTTTACATTAGAGGTTGATTATTTGGTGTTTTAGTAGTGTCACTTATGTTAAAATCTATCCTCAAATAATCACATACCTCGAAATTATCAATATATACAAATATAAATGTGTAGACATTAATTATGCACACTGGGTGAAACCCGTCGATCGCCTGGTTTTCTACCAGTCGACCGTTTCTGCCCAGTTTGCACAATAAACATGTACACATAAATATAACGTATATATATTCAAATTCCTGTCTACTGGTCCTTTTTAACCTGTCGACCATTTTTTCCAGAAAGCAACCTTTCGTATAGACACTTCCTTTTCATCAATGGTTGCTTCTCTTTCTCTTCATCAACAATCATGGCCACTGTTGGTAACTCTTCACAAAGGGTTACAAGTATTTATTCCTTATATAAACACCATGAGATCATCATTCCTATCATTGATTTCTATCATACTAACTTGATTTATATTCTTGATCTCATTTCTATATTCTCAAGTGCTCAGTTGCTGATATTCAATATAATATCGTTTGAATCCTAGAATCTATTTAATATTCTTTTGGTTCAATACAATATCCTCTTCCAAATCTTCATATACACAAATATTCTATTTAAGGATAAGATTATAGGAAGGTTGTACCACAAGTGACAAATTCGTGTTATCACGAACACATATTGTCAACAACAATTATATTCACCTTTGTTGATGTCCTCGGTGTTGTAAGAGGCAAGTGTCGAAGTCCTCAGTGTTATTAGACGCGTGAGATCCCATTCGTCTGCTCGGGTGTTGTATACATATTCCTCCGGGTGAAGTGAGGTGGTTGTTAGTGAAAATCCAGATAGAAGTCTAGGACTGGACGTAGGACGGTGCTCCGGACCAGTATAAAAATCCCTGGTGTGATTTTTCTATTTTACTGCTTTTACTATTTTATACATTTACGTGATTAGCTATTTCATACTTGAGTGTGGTGCATCATATTACACGATCTGTGTGTACTATACTGAGAACGTACATGCATTTTCATACTCAAGTACTAGCACTCAAAACACCACTTACATGGAAGGACAATCAACACAAAGACCTCCATTCTTCAATAGTCTCAACTATAGCTATTGGGCAACACATATGTCATTCTTTATGCAGTCAAATAACTATGATGCCTGGAATGCTACCCAAAAAGAAATAGTGAATCCAACAAATGATTATTCAGAATGGACACCGGCTGAGAAAAAGGCAGCAGCCCTAAATGCAAAAGCAATAAACATGTTGTTTTGTGGATTAGACCAAAATGAATATCACTGTGATAGTATCTGCACCACTGCATATCGAATTTGGCAAACGCTGAAAACCACTCATGAAGGTACTAACAAGGTTAAACAAGCCAAAATAGCCATGCTGAAAAGTCAGTTTCAAATTTCAAAATGAAGCCGAATGAGACAATCAATGATATGTATTCATGGTTCAAACTATCCATCATGCACTTATTGGTTTAGGAAAAAAATATTCAGATTTTGATGTGGTTTCGACAGTCCTACATTCATTGACTAGTGAATGGGAAGGAAAAGTATTAGCAATTGAAGAAGCTAATGACCTTTCCGTTATGAAGCCAGACGAATTGATAGGAAATCTAACTTCTTATGGAGCTAATTTGCAGGCTAGAAAGGAACAGAAAGAAGAAAACAAAAATGTAGTATTTCATGCTGAAAAAGATGAAGATGAATCAGATTCTGAAGTTGAAGACCTAGCAATCATTGCAAAAGGGTTCAAATAATTCCTGAAACAACGAAACGCAAGTCCATATAACAAAAAGAAAACCAGATCGAATAAACCATCTTCATCCGCTATAGAATGTTTCAACTGCCACAAAAAGGGGCACATGCACAAGGATTGTCCGAAGCAAAAGAAAAAGTCAGAAAATGACAAATTCAAATACAAGTAGGACAAATCAAAGAAATGAGCATTCTCAGTTACATGGGATGACTCAGACTCGTCTTCGTCAGAAAGTGAAAGTGATACAGAAAATGAACAAGCAAACGTTTGTTTCATGGCAGTAGAAGATGTGGTACAAATTCCTACATTTGATGAAGTACTTGATATTAATGTCGAATTGATAGATAAATATAAAGACATGAAATGACAATTCAGAGAAGCCAAATTAGATTTGAGTAGAGCAGAGTTTGAACGTAATATATTAAAAGACGAGAAGAAAATATTAGAAGAAGAACTTGAAAAACTTCAAAAATCATCATTTAATATTGACTCTCAATTATCTCTTTTGAGTCAAGAAATTGAAACTCAAAAAGAGAAAAATGATGCTCTTATTACTGAAAATCATGAGCTAAAGGCAAAAGTCAAAATTATGGATCTAGAAAAGGCTAGTTTACAAACTAAGTTAAATGATATTACTCAAAATGTTTCTAACTTCAACAAGGCCAATAAAATTTGACAAAAATCGTTGAAAGTTCACAACCTGCTTCAAATAAACAAGGTTTAGGATATAAGAAACAAGAAACCAAGTAACATCTCAAGTAGAAGAAAGATGAAGCTAAGAAAAATCTTAGTTTATTATATTCCAAGCCAAAACCAGTTATGAAATTTCAAAAGAGAAATGTCAAGACTATCAAGATATGGGTTGCTTAACAAATAACAATTTGATTAGGAACAAATATATTCGACATTTCATGAATACTGTGCATCTTAATTCAAATTATTTATACAAAGGGGATACCGGACCCGTATGGGTTTGGACTCCTACGACCTAACTCTTAGGACCATTTTAAAAGGTGGGTGCCATGGACTTAATCTTATTTTTTGCAGGTCCCACTTAAGAAAAGGGGAAAGTGGATATTGGACAGTGGTTTCTCGAAGCACATGACTGGATACAAGAGCTTATTGACAAATATTACATACTCAGATGGTGGCTCCATCATTTTTGGAGATAATTCAAAAGGCTATATCATCGGCAAAGGCGATGTGGGTTATTGCCGTACATCTAACTTACTTCTTAATACCAATGTCATGCTAGTTAGAAATTTGAAACAAATTTACTTAGTATTGGTCAGATATGCGACAAAGGTTTTACAATTTCCTTTTCAAATAATAATTGTAGTATTTTAGATAAAGAGCATGATTTAGTTTTCAAAGGTTATAGAGATAGAAATATATATATTCTGAATATGAATATTGATCATAATTCAGATATGTGTCTTGTGGCGAATGATAATGATCCATGGCTATGGCACAAACACTTCTGTCATATAAACTTCAGAACTATTGACAAGCTAGCCAAAAACGATCTAGTTAGAGGACTATCCAAAATGAGCTTTAGGGTTGACAACACTTGTGATGCATGTCAATTAGGAAAATTGTCCAAATCATCTTTTAAATCAAAGAAAGTCATATCAACATTACAACCACTTGAGTTACTGCATATGGATTTATTTGGACCAACTAAGGTTCAGTCAATAAATCACAGTCGATTTGTGTTTGTAATTGTTGATGATTACTCTCGTTACACCTAGACAATTTTCTTGAAAAACAAAAGTGACACTTTCAAACAATTCAAATCTTTCGTCAAGAGAATTCAGAAATCAAAAGGTCTTAAAGTCAAAAATATAAGAAGTGATCATGGCGGAGAGTTCGAAAATAATGAATTTGAACATTTTTGTACAAAGAAAGGTATATATCATAATTTTTCATTTTCTAGAACTCCACAAGAAAACGGAGTTGTAAAACAGAAAAATCGGACCTTACAAGAATGTGCAAGAACGTTATTACATGGAACCACTTTACCAAAACATTTCTGGGCAGAAGCTGTTGCAACTGCATGTTATGTTTTGAATCGTGTATCCATTCGATCTCTCACCAAGAATACATCTTATGAATTATTTAACCAAAGAAAGCCTAATATCTCATACTTCAAAGTCTTTAGTTCCAAGTGCTTTATTTTAAATACGAAAGACCAGCTCGGCAAATTCGATCCAAAGGCCGATGAAGGAATATTTGTCGGTTATTCGGAACGGAGCAAGGCCTATCGTATATTTAATAAATGAACCAAAACTATTAAAGAATCACTTCATGTCTCATTCGATGAATTCTATCATCACCCTCATAATATATCAGATGATGACGAAACTATAGTCACTGATAATCCAATCATCACAAAGGTTGATTCTGACTCAGAAATAACTGTTGAGGATATTCCTTAAACATGTGTGTTACAATCTCCACCAAGAATACAATCTCCTCCAAGAATATTAAGAGATCATCCAGTTCAAAATATAATCGGGGAAGTAACATCACAAATCAGAACAAGGAGTCAACTCCATCAAATGGGTCAAGTTGCGTTTCTTTCAAATATTGAACCTAAGAATCAAAAAGAGGCTGCTACAGATGACTACTGGATCATTGCCATGCAGGAAGAACTAAATCAGTTTGAGCGCAATGATGCCTGGGAACTTGTTCCAAGACCAATTGATTAGTCAGTTATTGTTACTAAATGGGTATATTAAAATAAGGCTGATGAACAAGGAAATATCACCAAAAATAAAGCAAGATTAGTAGCACAAGGATATAATCAGGAAGAAGGTATCGATTATGAAGAAACATTTGCACCAGTTGCTCTACTAGAAGCTATTAGAATATTATTATCTTTTGCTTGTCACCACAATTTCAAACTTTATCAGATGGATGTCAAGAGTGCTTTTCTCAATGGATTTATCAAAGAGAATGTATATGTCGAACAACCTCCTTTGTTCATATATGAAAAATATCCTGACTATGTGTACAAACTTAAGAAAGCTCTATATGGTCTAAAACAAGCACCTCATGCTCGGTATGAATGACTACGTAGCTATCTTATTAACTCGGGATTTCGAATATTCAAAGTCGATCAAACTTTGTTTATCAAACATTCTCAAAAAGATATTTTAGTTATCCAGATATATGGATACGGCATTATCTTTGGTTCAAAAAACGATAAACTCTGCAAAGAGTTTGAAATGTCTCACATGGGAAAACTATCATATTTTCTTGGACTTTAAATCAAACAACTTCCAAATGGTATTTTTATTAATCAAGAAAAATACTGTTGAAATCTTATCAATCTCTTCGGATTAGAAAACACACCTGGTGAACCGACTCCCATGAGTACAACTACACATCTCCAAAAAGATGAAAATGGTAAGAATGTTGACCAGAAACTATATCGAAGCATGATTGGTTCTCTTCTTTATCTTATAACCAATTATCCAGATATAATGATGAGTGTTTGTCTATGTGCACGCTATCAAGCAGATTCAAAGTAATCACATCTACGAGCAGTGAAACATATAATTCGTTATCTTAATAATACCAAAGATTTCGGTCTTTTCTACCCAAAAGAATGTCCATTCGAATTAGTACCATATAGTGATGCTGATTTCGGAGGCTCTCGAATGGATAGAAAGAGTACAAGTGGTACGTGCCATTTTATTGGAAAATCACTTGTCCCTTGGTTCAGTAAGAAACAAAATTGTGTTTCACTATCAACATGTGAAGCTGAATATATATCAGCAGCTCTTACTTGTACTCAAGTAATATACATGCAACAAACACTTCAATTTTGATATTAATTTATCAAATTCTATTATATACTGTGATAACATCAGTGCTATAAACTTATCAAAAAATTCTGTGAACCACTCTCGAACCAAACACATTGATATCTGTCATCATTTTCTAAGAGACAATATCGAAAAGGGAAATATATGTCTCGAATATGTCCAAAATGATAATCAACTAGCGGACATTTTTACTAAGCCTCTACTTGAGTCTAGTTTCATTAAGTTACGAAGAGAGCTTGGCCTTTTCTCCAAAAAAGAACTGACAAGTAATGTTATCACTAATGTCATATTTTTTAGTTCTTTTCACTTTCGGCTCATATTTACTCAAAACAATAGCTATTTTTGGCTATTGTTATATTGGGAAAATTGAATATAAGCTTTAATTCTTCTACGGCCAAGTATTCCTGGTAATTCTTAGCCTCAAGTTTATATATAGAGAAAAACCTATATAAACTAGGTAATCTCTCCATCTTAATCTCCTAAGCTGATCATGGCACATATATGTGATGAATGTGCTCAAAAATCCCATATTTCTGTCACAAGTTCTGAGCCGGAAGAGTACTACTCTCCCGAAACTCCAAAACACAAATCAAAGCGTCACCAATGCAATCATACCCCCAACAATACGCCAACTTCAAAACGGGCAAAGAAAACATTGCTTTGTTCACCTCGTACCATAGAAAAGGTCGACGAGATTCATCATTACCAAAAACATCAGATTGATCTTCAAAGACAGCTACATTACGAGCAAAGACTGACTTCGGATCGACTGTCTCTTTTAGAGAAAATGGCGATGTTCTTTTGTGGCTCTGATAAAAATAATGTACGTGAGCCTATGCCAAACATGCCTTCATCCTCTAGAAGCCCGAATTCATGGGAAAGAAATTATAATAGGAATGAAGGAGCAAGAGAAAATTGGTCACCATGGACACAATGTATATCTGATATCAAAGAAGTTTCTACCTATCACAATTCATCTACTTCACATTAAACGTATATCGTGGTTGTATTATCTTGTATTACTCATGTACTACTGTATACATCCTATATTTGAGTAATTTCTATTTCATTTGGACTGATTAATATCAGAAATGGTATGAAAACCAAGAAAAAATAGCCCAGGCTAAAACCAGTCGACATGCCATTTTTAACCAGTCGACCGTTTTGATCTCTTGTCAAAAATGGTCGACCGGTTAAAAATGAACGGTTATGGAATAAACTATTATATATATAGACAGCCACTTCTTCAACCCATCTATTCATTTTTATCCTTCAACCGGTTTCTTTTCAAAAACCCCAAAACCCTAGAAATTGAAATTATTCCTCTAATATCATTCAAATGGCACCTCCTCAAAAGAAATCGAAGAATGCTTCAATTTCTGAACTACAACCTATTGATATCTCAGTAAAGAAGTGGCTAGTTGATCCAATTGCAGTCAAAAGGTGGAATGAGATGAAAGATTTCACAATTCATCCGGGTTTGTTTGTTAAATACTCTGATTTCTCTAATTATCGTGTTCTTAACTTAACGAAGAGTTCTGATATTGAAACCCTAATTAATTTTGATTAAAATAATGTGTAAATTAACCATATTATGGTAAAATTATTCTATGCTAACTTGAATTTAGATAAATGCAAGCCAGAAAATTCCGAACAATGCCTTTGGTCTGTTGTATGTGGCAAACAAGTATTTATCTCATGTGAAAGAATGGCAACTGTTCTTGGTTCTTCATTTTTTAGGTGAAAAATTCTCGAGTAATTTTTGCAATGTCCATGTCCATAGTCAAATTAGCTAATAATTCATTGAAGATGACAAGGATAGCACAAAATCCATAGGTTTACGACCTACTGCGAGAGTTCTTCGTCATACCCTTATGCACTCTCTATTACCGATAATTGGAAATTTTGATGTCGTCTATAAAGAAAATTTCAAGGCCTTATATGCAATCTATGGAGATATTCGTATCAATTGGATTGGTATGATTTTTGATGAGATTTTGCAAGTGAACGATTTTACTAGGCCACATTTATTCTATAATGGATATATCATGCACTTATTGCTTGATTGCGGCATCACGCCATCTGAGTCATCTGTTTCAAGGCATAAATTCATAAACAAAGCATTGATTAAACGGATGAAGCTTCCCGATCCATACTTCAATATTATGCCTTTTGAACAATGGAAAGAACAAGGGCATCAAGGAACTTCATCACAATCTTCCCGCCCAAAACCTGAAGGAGTTAAACTTCTACGTCATCTTCTTCTACAAAGGACTCGCTTAACACCATTGCTCGCAATCAATTTCTACTCGAAGCAAGACTTAAATGAATGGATACAAAGAATAAAAAACGCTTTAATAAAATTAAGTCTTCCTTCGGAACTCTATAGGAAGCAATGTCATGTGGTGCATCGCCTTCTATGCAAGCTCAAGGCCCTGGCAAACGTCCAGCCCCTCCTACTTTTGCTTGAACATCTTCGGAGGAGGGTACAAGCTCAGAAACTAGCCGTTGACGTGGTCGTGGAAAAACTCAAATTGTTGAAGAAGAAGAAGAAGAAGAAGAGACGGAATCCGAATCTTCTTAGTTTACTTCTTAGTTTATCTCTTGCTATGCACTTATGATTTTATTTTGCGTTCAGACTTGATCCGGCACTTGTATCTAAATAATGCCTCGCTTTATTCGTTTTAGACTTGTGTGTGTGACTCTTGGCATGACTTATGGTATTAGTTTATGTTTCTTATAACTCTGATAGTATTATTTACATCCTCGCTTATTTATCTATTTAGCAACTCCTTTTTGTCGATGACAAAGGGGGAGAAAGTGGTACTAACAATATATATGCAGGAAAATATAGTTTATATGTAGGCACAATTTCAGGGGGAGATTCAGAGCTATATTATCATCAATCAAAAAGGGGGAGAATGTTGAGACAACGATTTCATAGAGTTTTGATCTCTGACAAAGAGATAAGCCGTGATCGACAAAAAGAAGATAATCATTGGTCTGAAGAGACACAAAGAGCTACATATGGTATTTTACATTAGAGGTTGATTATTTGGTATTTTAGTAGTGTTACTTGTGTTAAAATCTATCCTAAAATAATCACATACCCTGAAATTATCAATATATATACAAACATATATGTCTCCACATTAATTGTGCACACTGGGTGAAAGCGGTCGACCGCCTGGTTTTTCACCAGTCCACCGTTTCTGCCCAGTTTGCACAATAAACGTGTACACATAAATATAACATATATATATTCAAATTCCTATCTACTGGTCCTTTTTAACCTGTCGACCGTTTTCTTCCAGAAAGCAACCTTTCGTATAGGCACTTCCTTTTCATTAATGGTTGCTTCTCTTTCTCTTCACCAACAATCATGGCCATTGTTTGTAACTCTTCACAAAGGGTTACAACTGTTTATTCCTTATATAAACACCATGAGATCATCATTCCTATCATCGATTTCTATCATACTAACTTGACTTATTGTTATCTATATTCTTAATCTCATTTCTATATTCTCAAGTGCTCAATTTCTCATATTCAATATAATATCGTTTGAATCCTAGAATCTTTTTAATATTCTTTTGATTCAATACGATATCCAGTTCCAAATCTTCATATACACAAATATTCTATTTGAGGATAAGATTATAGGAAGATTGTACCACAAGTGACAAATTCGTGTTATCAAGAACACATATTGTCAACAACAATTATATTCAACTTTGTTGAAGTTCTCGGTGTTGTAAGAGGCAAGTGTTGAAGTCCTCTGTGTTATTGGAGGCGTGAAATCCCGTTCGTCTGCTCGGGTGTGGTATATCTATTCCTCCGTGTGAAGTGAGGTGGTTGTTAGTGAAAATCTAGATATAAGTGTAGGACTGGACGTAGGACAGTCCTCCGAACCAGTATAAAAATCCTTAGTGTGATTTTCTATTTTACTGCTTTTACTGTTTTATACATTTATGTGATTAGCTATTATTTCATACTTGAGTGTTGTGTCTCATATTACACGATCCGTGCGCACTATACTAAGCACGTACATGCATTCTCAGACAATACGTTGTAGGATATCATATCATGTCTGTTATCAGTGAATGAGGCATGCAAGTGCTATAATAATTGTGGCGACCCGTGCTTCCCGGCAGACCTAAACCGAATAAGAAGGCGGACTGCTTCGAGAACATGACAAATTGGAACACAAATAGAAGAACATTTCATCGCTATTTACAATAATTTATATCAGAGTACAAGAATATTCAGGGTATAAATAAATATTACACAGAAAAATATCAAAGATTAAAATGCATAGCAGCAGAAAAAAATGTATAAATACAATGCGTAGTGGAAAATACAATAACTAGCACAGCTGAATGAAATACACAGATACAGAGCGTTCCAAATATAGCTCCAGCTGTAAATCCAGGATTCTGTTTATACAAATCTGCAAAACCAAAACTACTAGCTGCCCGTGCGGAAAATATGGGCAGCTAGAGCTTAGATTAAAACAATAAACTACTGGTCAGTCATGTGATTGGTGTGAGAACTAAAACAGTTATTTAAACCTTTACTTTAAAGTGAGGTAAATCAAGGGACCACGCTGTATAACACGGAACAGGTTTACCCCCAAGAATAGCAGTGCCTAAAACAAACAACGCAATGATAAATAAAGAAAAATGAAGCTATTGTAAGACTCAGGTCCCATCACACAATGCAACGCAAGCCATAGGATATAGTTTTACCTTATAATAGCCAAATATGCTTGGTAACAAATCTTTTATTATTACTACAAGTGAAGAAATCAACTTCAAATATAAATGTATCAATCATAGACGACATGAATGTCCCATACCACTATGCCGCCATATATAGTATACAATCAAAACCACAAAATGTCGTATTGGAAGTTTGGATTTCCATCATGGTGCTCCTGATCCGAAAGATCTATCGCATAGTACAATTCCCAACGACTTACGTTGCAGGCATGCGAAAACGCCGTAATGCACATCCACACTATCCAGGAAACAAGTTCCTACGGCTTACGTCCAAGCATTGGAAAACACCGCAAACTCTATCCATCTGGGAATCGGGAGGGTGTGCCCCTATCCCTACTGGTGTGGGGCGACCACAACCAGTATCACCTCGGTCGACTGAATCCATGACAACCCATAGGGTGTCTATACTCATCTCTAAAGCGTACTGATCTAACCATCAGTTTGCCACTATACCGGTGTATGAGGCTCACAAATTAACGCTACACAAAGCTGTGCTATATTAAAGTTGTGCATTGATCATCATCCACCAAAATTTTCTTTTCAACAAAGGTTTGGGTCACTGCATCTCAGCATGCCACACTATCAATCCATACTGTACCACTGATTTCTGCCGATACAGGAGAGAGGCCCTCGCATATCCATACAATCAACAAGTACGTCCGGACGGCTACCACTGTAGCCCCTTCAAGATAGCTACTCCCATCATGAGAAACAGTAGGGACCCATCCATTCAATGTGAACATCGTCGGTCTTGCACTGTCTTCAATCTCTTCAACTTTTCGTCGTATCAGTTATTCAGAATGGGATAATCCCGGCCTTTCCGAATAGCTCGCGTATATAATAATCAAGTGCTATAACAACACATCATACGCCTCATTCCAATCCATAATATTCTTATATTCAATTATTCTTTTCCTTTGGGAAAGGTTCCCATTAATTTTATCAAAGATAAATTGTTTAAATTTATTCTTTAATCTTCCTTTGGATATCATTTCTAAACCAAATTATGGTTTACCAACTAGTCGGGATTAGCGCACCTTACCGAAGTAATCATTTCTTTTATTTTCCCAATCTCAACCTATTCATCCCATGGAGAAAACCGGTAACACTCCATATCTAACACCACGGTGTTATCGGTAAAACTTAGTTACCATTTCACGGTCAAATCTAATTAAAGATTTAACTGTCGCTTGGAGTAAAAAATGTTGGTACTCCTTTCTCGATCATTTTCATAATTTTAATTATCACATTCACTTTTCAATCTAAATAAGATTCATTAAAACTTCACTTAGTTTTAATCTTCCCAAAAATCAATATTAAGGATTATTTATGTTTAGGAAATCAAACATGCCGCATCGACAATCTACACCGTACCATTGATTTTCTGCCGATATATAACCTCTAAGCTCGTACGTCTCATAGTAGGGTGTTAAGCAAGAGAATAAATTCTCTGCCACTAAATAGATATATATTTAGCAGAGATCAACAAATACAGTATCGAAATACATTGTTAGACATGTATTCCTGTTTTTGCCTGGTTTAAAGAACCAATGTCATTTAAAAATACAGTTCACGATAAACCCAGAATCCCATTCCATTAACCATGGAATCTTCACTGAAAAACTGATCAATATATAATCGATCCGACTAATAATATAATGGAATAACGACAAAGCCTTTTAAATTCCATATATATTAACAGTCTTCCTCCACAGAAACTTATCTCGATTATTACCAAATCGAATTCCATTCAGTTCCAATTTAATATATTAAATCGGAAATTTTTACTTTGGAGAAATTCCATTAATCTTAACTAAAAGATTATAAATTCCAAATCATATTCTTCACTGTTAATTGGGTTAAAGAATAAGTGTTTTTTAAAACACCGCTCACGATAAACCCAAAATCCAGTTCTTTTATTCAATTCCAATTAAATATTAATTAATCGGAAAACTTCACTAAAGCTTAATTAAAAGATTTATTCTTTTCTCAACTGGGTTTAAGAACAGTGTTAATGAAGACACCGTTCACGACAAACCCAAAATCCAATTTGATATCAAATACAAGGTTTTGAATAGAAAACATGTCGGCTTATATTCAATATCAAATTCTGAAACCAACGGATATCGTATTGGAATAACAATATATATATATATCTTCCAGATTCCTCAACAATATCCGTATAATCACGGAATCCAATATCGAAATATTCCGAAGATTATTTGCATTCCAAATCCAATCCAATTTATTCATCAGAAAATTCTGGTTATTTTAAAACCACTTTCAAATCCAATTTATTAATTTTTAAAAATATTTGGACTATTATTCTAGTTAATAACTAGTTCATTTCGATAAAAATACATTTTTATCTTTTCTAAACTGGAATTTTTCATCCAAAATCTTTGCAAATCATTTATTATGATTTTACATAATTTTTCCACATTTTTTATTATCCTATTATCGCCCATACAGTCGGTTTCCAATAACGGCCACCGAACTGCATCCATAGCGACCTTTTTTGAAATTGATTTGGAAAAATCTCCAAATCTAACTATTAGATTTCAAATCTTTTATATTCATTGGAAAGCTGTTTTCGATACAAACCCAACGGTTCTGGTTTTTGGAGAATCCGACGGTTGGATCTCCCGTAACATAAATTTGAAGCTAATGGTCGAAATTCGCAAACGGTCACTGCGCGACGCGCTCTATATATATTATATTTCGTCGATTTCCATTTAAAACGAATTTTATAAATCGTTTTAAACTCGTTTTGAAAACGATTTCCACTTCCATTTCAATTTCAAATCAAAATTGAATATTCCACTATAAATTTGTTTTAAATTCATTTTAAAACGATTTCAAATCCATTTTCAAATTCAAATCAAAATTGAATATTCAAATATAAATTCATTTTAAATCCCTTTCAAATCGATTTCAATTTAAATCAGTTTCAATTCGTTTTCAATTCAAATCAATTTCAGTTCCATTTCAATTCGTTTTAAATTCATTTTAAAACAATTTCAATTCTATTTTCAAATTCAAATCAAAACTTAATTTTCCATATCATTTCAATATTAAAATGATAATATTTTCAAAATATTAGATTTTGAAATCACTTTTCGATATTCATTATAAAATGAATAAAATCGACAAAATTCTCGTTCGTGTTAAAATGGTGTTTAACTACTTAACATGACTTCACATTTCAATATTCATTGAATATTATTTTAAAATATTCGTTACTGAATATTATTTTAAAATATTCGTTAATTCTGAACTGGAATCAGGGTCAATCAATTACCATATAATTTTATTTATATGGATTTCAACATCGCATATATACAACAATAATGATATATAAACAACCATTAAAAATTCATACAACATCCAGAGTGCATTCTACAGCTGTATAAGCATTAAAATAGATAAATAACGCTTATACGGTCTGTCAACCCATCGATTGACATACCACTAGTTATTGGGATCAGTGTATGTCAACTATTGTCCTAATACTCATGTGGGGTTTTCAAACAACAATTATTGTTTATTATTTGTGCAGTTGGGCGATGTGTAAAATTTATCGTCCCAATCAATGTCAGATAAATGGGTGTATATAAACAAATCATTCGATTGTTTATGAATATTTATTTCAACACATGACTATTTTAAACAGTTCATATATACAATAAAAATGATATTTTTATTATTCAAATATTTTATTCAACACATGAATATTTTATTTAATTCGTTTATTCAATAACAATGATATTTTTATCTTTCATACATTTTATTCAACACATGAATATTTTATTTACATTCCACATCACAATCACAATCAATTTCTACAACACAATATAATCAAACAAGTCGTCCATGATCTGTGGACGATGGGGAGGAGTTCATATATGTAGTTATGAAATAAATAGTTGTACAGGAAATAATTTTAGTGAGGAGTTCTCACCTTTGGTTTACACTCCGTCAATATTTATGGGACGGTTTGGATTCCATTTTGATTTCAGTCCGTTCCATAGCCATCTTTTTCACGCAGTTAATAATAAAAATCACATTTTTATCATAACGCTATACATATAAAAATCACATTTTTATTCTTATACTTATCGTATAAATATCACATTTTTATTTATATACTGTTCGTATAAAAATCACATTTTTTTATTCTGTTATTCATAAAATAAAAATTATATTTTTATTTCAAATATATATATATATATAAATCGTTTTTTTGTTTTGCTAACATATAAATAAAAATCTCATTTTTAACTTGCAATTCTATTTTTTAAACAACGTCATTTATATATAAAAGAACATATTTTTATAATAATGTTTATACATTAAAATTCATATTCTCATTTATGCTATATTTCTTAAAAATCCTATTTTTATTATCATGCTATTTTATTTTATTTTTAAAAACGCATGTTTTTATTTAAACTATATCATTAATAAATTACATTTTTGAAACATTGTTTTTTCATTCCAAAAAGCGCATTTTTAAAATAATTTCATATAAAAAACTAATTTTAAAACAATGTTATTTGTATAAAAAACTGATTTTATTTATATTATAAACAATGCTAATTATTAATTAATTAAATCATTAAACAGGAGATTACCCCCCTCGTCTCTTCCATCTGAATAACGTTCCCAGGCACGATAAAAATGAACTATTCATCGATTCGATCCCCCTCCCCCCTGTGACCATCGGAATCGGATCTGACACCTCCCCTCGAATCGTCAGACCACCGCCACCCTATACCCTGAACCGCTCGCCGCTCGACCCCCCATTCATCCCCAAAACCAGATCGAAATTTCCCACTTCACAGCCAAAAATTGAACGCACCACACCCCTAAAACTAATCACCCTTGTATGGAATTAAACATCACTCATTGCTTATTGGTTTTCACTTTGAAACCCTAGTCTAGTTCGAGATGATTTAGGAGCGATTTGAGGAAGAAAACGGGACAATATCAACTACTGATTTTGAATTGGCGGCGGAACTGAATAGATTAGGGTTATGGAAAATATAAGGGTTATTTATATATTATTATTATCCAATTATTATTTAATTCTATTTTTATTTGTTTACCCTTCCAACTCCAAATCAAACCCAACAAATGTCACCCCTAACCGATAACCCCCTTTTCGGATTCAATGAGATATGTCCTGTAGGCCGATTCGACAGTTTTGATCAGTTTTTTATCCAAATTAAAATATAAATCAATATATATTGAATTTAAATGTACATTTTAATTTACTGGAGCCACATACGGACTCCAAAAATTCCAGAAAAATAAGTTTGGCTATGTTTTGACGATACGTACCTAACAAAACTAATTTCGTCGAATTTGGAGAGCGTCTGAAATATGGTCAATTTCTAGTCGATCCAATTCAAATTTAAATTGTCAAAACACATTTGAATTTACTGCGCTCACATATTAAATCCAAAAATTATGAAATTTGGAACCTAGCAATAATTTGACATTCCAGATTCAACAAAAGTGGTTTCGTCGAAAATGGAAGTCATTTGCAAAATGGCTATATATTATATTATATAAAATTCCATAGCGACTATTTCAAATTTTAAACTGGACATAACTTTCAATTCCCGTTATGAAATCTAGATTTTTCACATTCATTAAAAAGTTATTTTTAAACAGATTCAAATATTTCTTGTTTCACTAAAATCTGATTTATTTTGAATCCTGTACATTCATTCGAAATTTGAAATCGAATTTTCAAACAACTGCGCCATTTCAAACTCCTTTATAATTAAATTAAAATCACTCGTTCAAACTTAGATTTAAATAAAATTTTAGTCTTTTTATGTAAAATAAATCATTTTAAATATTCAAAATCCATTAAAGTTGCTAAAATAAAAATTTTAAAATGGTTCTGAAAATCCGGGTTGTTATAATCTCCCCCCACTTAAAATGTTTTCATCCTCGAAAAGGAACGGAGCCGGAAGTTGTTTAACTAACTAACTCAACTCTCATTCTGGCTTCCATTCTTCAACTTTTCAGTTTCTAATAATTTTCCAATTCTTCAAAAATTTGGTTAGCACCCTAAATTTTTGAAAAGTTTCGGCATAACCTCCTTTGTACGAGGTGATATTTAAAACCGCAACTTGCCTCACTGGGCCCTCCCCAATCCAAAAGAAAAAGAAAAAGCCAAGCGGCTGGCCAATTGGCTCATAAAATCACCAAAACCCAATAAAATGGTAAACATGTACCTATTTGTCGGGCATACAATTTTTTTCTCTTCTCTAGCCTCCTTGCTATGACCTTTTCAGTATATATATGCATGTATATGCATGCAATTCTAATCAATTTTCAATTCAGTTCAATGTTTGCTCGATTTGGCTAAGATTAACTTTGATGCTCTCTTATTGGTTTAAATTTGGTTCAGTTCAACTTTTTATTTTCATATTGGATTTATTATCCCAATATTTTTATTAGTTGAACAAATAATCACACAACACAACCAGCAATCAATTTGTGATTTAAATTTCCAAAACATGTAACTTTTGTGTATATATATATTCAAAAATCATATTTCTAGTGTCAAATTACAAACAATAAATTCAAAATAAGGTTTTGGTTCTCACACCAATCAATTAGAGATATATAGATATCCCACATTCAAAACTCGAACACATATGCTGATGCTGCATTCGCTATCATCAGAATTATCTCCGGGCGACTAGAGTGTGACTCTATATCTATCCTGTATATTTGATACTTCGAATACACGCTTGCAAGGCGTATATTCAAACTCTTCTTACACTTGACAGTCCAATTTCAATATAAAATAAATATTCAAATACGAATAATCAGATATAAATTTTGAAAACAAAATTTGTTTTCGTCTTTATTTTAAAAATAATACTCGTCACGCTCGTTCTAGGATACTACTGATTCCATCTATAACGAGTCATTCTCATTAGAAAATCCAATCTCCAATGAATTCTTTTGTTCAGTTCTAATATGTCTTGTTCTTGAGCTCTGTAAACCAAAGCTCTGATACCAAATGTGGCGACCCGTGCTTCCCGGCCGGTCTAAACCAAATAAGAAGGCAGACTGCTTTGAGAACAAGACAAATCGGAACACAAACAGAAAAACATTTCATTGCTATTTACAACAATTTACATCAGAGTACAAGAATATTTAGAGTATACATAAATATTACACAGAAAATTACCAGAGATTAAAATACATAGCAGCGGAAATAAAATATATAAATACAATGTGCAACAGAAAATACAATAACTAACACAACTGAATGAAATACATGAATACAGAGCGTTCCGAATATAGCTCCAGCTGTAAATCTAGGATCCTGTATAAATAAATCTGCAAAACCAAAACTACTAGCTGCCCTTGTGGAAAATATGGGCTTCCAGAGTTTAGGTTAAAACAATAAACTCCAGGTCAGTCATGGGACTGGTGTGAGAACTAAAACAGTTATTTAAAACTTTACTTTAAAGTGAGGTAAATCAAGGGACTACACCGTATAACTCGGATTGGGTTTGCCAAGAATACCAGTGCTTAAAACAAACAACCCAATGATAAATAAAGAAAAATGAAGCTATTATAAGACTCAGGTCCTATCACACAATGCAACGCAAGACGAAGGATAGAGTTTTACCTTATAATAGCCAAATATGCTTGGCACATTTTAAAACAAATCTTTTATTATTGCTATAAGTGAAGAAATCAACTTCAAATATAAATGTATCAATCATAGATGACATGAATGTCCCATACCACTATGCCACCATATATAGTACACAATCAAAACCGAAAAATGTCGTATTGGAAGTTTGGATTTCCATCATGGTGGTTCCTGATCCGAAAGATCTATCGCGTAGTACAATTCCCAACGGCATACGTCGCAGGCATGCGAAAACGCCGTGATGCACATCTGCACTATCCAGGAAACAAGTTACCGCAGCTTACGTCTAAGTATTGGAAAACACCGCAAACTCTATCCATCTAGGAATCAGGGGGGAGGGGGGTTTGTGCCCTATCCCGACTGGTGTGGGACGACTACAACCAGTATCATCTTGGTCAACCGAATCCATGACAACCCATAGGGTGTCTATCCTCATCCCTAAAGCATACTGATCTAACCATCAGTTTGCCACCATACCAGTGTGTGAGGCTGGCGAATTAACGCTACACAAAGTTGTGCTATATTAAAGTTGTGCTTTGATCATCATCCACCAAACTTTGCTTTTTCAACAAAGGTTTGGATCACTGCATCTCAGCATGCCACACTATCAATCCATATTGTACTACTGATTTCTGCCAATATATAACCTCTGAGCTCGTACGTCTCAGAGAAGGGTGTTAAGCAAGAGAATAAATTCTCCGCCACCAAACAGATATATATTTAGCAGAGATCAACGAATATAGTATAAAGGATACAATGTCGGACACACCATCCATTTACAAGTCCATTCTAGGTCTGAATGAAACCGGAGGCACCTTATTCCTCGTCCCGTATGTCCAATACAGGAGAGAGGTCCTCACATATCCGTATAATCAACAAGTACGTCAAAACGGCTACCACTTAGCCCCTTCAAGGTAGCTACTTCCGTCATGAGAAACAATAGCAACCCATCCATTCGATGTGAATGTCGTCTGTCTTGCACCGTCTTCAATCTCTTCGACTTTTCGTTGTATCGGTTATTCAGAATGGGATAAACCCGACCTTTTCGAATAACTCGTGTATCTTATAATCAAGTGCTATAACAACACATCATACGCCTCATTCCAATCCATAATATTCTTTCATTCAAATATTCTTTTCCTATGGGAAAGGTTCCCATTAATTTTATCAAAGATAAATTCTTTAAGTTTATTCTTTAATCTTCCTTTGGATATCATTTCTGAACCAAATTATGGTTTATCAACTAGTCGGGATTAGCGCACCTTACCGAAGTAATCATTTCTTTTATTTTCCCAATCCCAACCTATTCATCCCATGGAGCAAACTAGTAACACTCCATATCTAACATCACGGTGTTATCGGTAAAAATTAATTACCATTTCTCGTTCAAATCTAATTAAAGATTTGACTATCACTTGGAGCAAAACTAGTGATACTCCTTTCTCGATCATTTTCTTGAATTGATAATTTTAATTATCACATTCACTTTTCAATCTAATTAAAGATTCATTAAAACTTCACTTAGTTTTAATTTTCACAAAAATCAATATTAAGGATTATTTAACTTTGGGAAATCAAACATGCCACATCGACAATCTACACCGTACCATTGATTTCTACCGACATATATCATCTAAGCTCGTACGTCTCAGAGAAGGGTGTTAAGCAAGAGAACAAAATTCTTCGCCACCAAACAAATATATATTTTGCGGAGATTAACTAATATAGTATCGAAATACAATGTTAGACATGTAATCCTGTCTTTACCTGGGATAAAGAACCAATGTCATTTAAAAACACAGTTCACGATAAACCCAAAATCCCATTCCATTAACCATGGAATCTTCATGGAAAAATATATCAATATATAATCAATATCAATTTCCGTATTGGACTAATAATATAAATGGAATAACAACAAAGCCTTTTATATTCCATATATATTAACAGTCTTCCTCCGTAGAAGCTTATCTCGATTATTACCAGATCGAATTCCATTTAGTTCCAATTTAATTGGAAATCTTTACTTTGGAAAAAGTCCATCAATCTTAGTTAAAAGATTATAAATTCCAAATCATATTCTTTACTGTTAATTGGGTTAAAGAACAAGTATTATTTAAAACATCGTTCACAATAAACCCAAAAATCCAATTCTTTTATTCAATTCCAATTAAATATTAATTAATCAGAAAACTTCACTAAATCTTAATTAAAAGATTTATTCTTTTCTCAACTGGGTTTAAGGACAGTGTTAATGAAGACACCGTTCACGACAAACCCAAAATCCAATTTGATATCAAATACAAGGCCCTGAATAGAAAATATATCGGCTTATATTCAATATCAAATTCTGAAACCAATGGATATTGTATTGGAGTAACGATATATATATATATATATCTTCCAAATTCCTCAACAATACTCGTATAATCATGGAATCCAATATCGAAATATTCCGAAGATTATTTCCACACCAAATCTACTCCAATTTATTCGTCGGAAAATTCTGGTTATTTTAAAACCACTTTCAAATCCAATTTAATTATTTTTAAAAATAATTGGATTATTATTCTAGCTAATCACTAGTTCATTTCGATAAAAATACATTTTTATCTTTTCTAAACAGTAATTTTTCATCCAAAATCTTTACAAATCATTTATTATGATTTTACATAATTTTTCCATATTTTTAGTTACTTTATTATAACCCGTACAGTCGGTTTCCAATTACGGCCACCGAACTACATGCATAACGACCATTTCTGAAATTGATTAGGACATATCTCCAAATCTAACCATTAGATTTCCAATCTTTTATATTCATTGGAAAGCTCTTTTCGATACGAACCCAACAGTTCTAGTTTTAGGAGAATCCGATGGTCGGATCTCCTGTAACATCAATTTGAAGTTAATGGCCGAAATTCGCGAACGGTCGCAGCGCGGCGCGTTCTATTCAGGCCATTATAATATATGTATTTTATATTTCGTCGATTTCCATTTAAAACGAATTTTATAAATCATTTTAAATTCGTTTTAAAAACGATTTCCACTTCCATTTCAATTTCAAATCAAAATTGAATATTCCATTATAAATTCGTTTTAAATTCATTTTAAAACGATTTCAATTCCATTTTCAAATTCAAATCAAAATTGAATATTCCAATATAAATTCATTTTAAATTCATTTCAAATCGATTTTAATTTAAATCGATTTCAATTCGTTTTCAATTCAAATCAATTTCAATTCATTTCAATCCATTTTCAATTAAAGTCGATTTCAATTCCATTTCAATTCATTTTAAATTCATTTCAAAACGATTTCAATTCTATTTTCAAATTCAAATCAAAATTTAATTTTCCATATCATTTCAATATTAAAATGATAATATTTTCAAAATATCAGATTTTGAAATCACTTTTCGATATTCATTATAAAATAAATAAAATCAATAAAATTCCCATTCGTGTTAAAATGGCGTTTAACTACTTAACACGGCTTCACATTTCAATATTCATTGAATATTATTTTAAAATATTCGTTAATTCTAAACTGGAATCAGACTTAATCAATTACCATATAATTTTATTCACATGGATTTCAACATCACGTATATATAACAATAACGATAAACCATCATTAAAAATTCATACAACATCCAGAGTGCATTCTACAATTGTATAAGCACTAAAATAGATAAAATAACGCTTATACAGTCTGTCAACCCATCGACTGGCATACCACTAATTATTAGGATTGGTGTATGTTGAATATTATCCCAATACCTATATGGGGTTTTCAAACAACAAATACTTTTTATTATTTGTGCAGTTAGGCGAAGAGTAAAATTTATCGTCCCAATCAATGTCAGATAAATGAGTGTACATAAACAAATCATCTGATTTGTTTATGAATATTTATTTCAACACATGACTATTTATGAATATTTATTTCAACACATGACTATTTTAAACAGTTCATATATACAATAAAAATGATATTTTTATTATTCAAATATTTTATTCAACACATGAATATTTTATTTAATTCGTTCATTCAATAAAAACGATATTTTTATCGTTCATACATTTTATTCAACACACAAATATTTTATTAACATTCCATATCACAATCACAATCAATTTCTACAACACAATATAATCAAACAAGTCGTCCATGGTCTGTGGACGATGGGGAGTAGTTCATATATGCAGTTATGAAATAAATAGCCGTACAAGAAATAATTTTAGCGAGGAGTTCTCATCTTTGGTTTCCACTCCGTCAATCTTTATGGGACGGTTTGGATTCTGTTTTGATTTCAGTCCATTCTATAGCCATCTGTTTCACGTAGTTGATAATAAAAATCACATTTTTATCATAACGCTATACATATAAAAATCACATTATTATTCTTATACTGTTCATTTAAAAGTCACATTTTTATTCTTATACTTTTTGTATAAAAACCACATTTTTTTATTCTGTTACTCATAAAATAAAAATCATATTTTTATTTCAAATATATATATATATATATGTAAATCGTATTTTTATTTTGCTAACATATAAATAAAAATCTCATTTTTACCTTGCTATTCTATTTTTTAAAACAATGTCATTTATATATAAAAGAACATATTTTTATAATAATGTTTATACATTAAAATCCATATTCTCATTTATGCTATATTTATTAAAAATCCTACTTTTAATATCATGCTATTTTATTCTATTTTATTTTTAAAAGCGCATGTTTTTTTTTAAATATATCATAAAAAAATTACATTTTTGAAACAATAATTTTCATTTCAAAATTCACATTTAAAAATAATTTCATATATTAAAAAAACTAATTTTAAAACAATGTTATTTTTATATAAAATTGATTTTATTTATATTATAAACAATGTTAATTATTTACTGATTAATTCATTAAACAGGGGATTACCCCCCTTGTTTCTTCCATCTGAATAACGTTCCCAGGCACAGTAAAAATGAACCTATTCATCGATTTGCAAAGCACACCATCGCTCCCCGCGCCCCCACCCCCGTGACCATCGGAATCTGATCTGACATCTCCCCTCGAATTGTTGGAGCGCCGCCACCCTATACCCTGAACCGCTCGCCGCTCGACTCCCCCGTTCATCCCCAAAACCAGATCGAAACCGCTCACTTCACAGCCAAAAATCGAATACACCACTCCCCTAAAACTAATCACCCATGTCTGGAATTAAACGTCACTCGTTGCTTGTTGATTTTCTCTTTGAAACCCTAGTCTAGTTCAAGATGATTTAGGAGCGATTTGAGGAAGAAATGGGGACAATATCGGCCACTGATTTTGAATTGGCCGCGGAGCTGAATAGATTAGGTTATGGAAAATATAATTGTTATTTATATATTATTATTATTTAATTATTATTTTATTCTAGTTTTATTTGTTTACCCTTCCAACTCCAAATCAAACCCAACGAATGTCACCCCTAACCAATAACCCCCATTTCGGACACAATGAGATATGTCCCGTAGGCAGATTCGACTGTTTTAATCAGTTTTTTGTCCAAATTAAAATATAAATCAATATATATTGAATTTAAATGTACATTTTAATTTACTGGAGCCACATACTGACTCCAAAAATACCCGAAAAATAAATCTAGTTATGTTTTGACAATACGGTCCTAACAAAACTAATTTCGCCGAATTTGGAGACCGTTAGAAAAATGGTCAATTTCTGGTCGATCCAATTCAAATTTAAATTGTCAAAACACATTTGAATTTACTATGCTCACATATTAAATCCAAAAATTATGAAATTCGAAACCTAGCTATAATTTGACACTCTGGATTCAATAAAAGTGGTTTTATCGGAATTGGAGGTCGTTTGCAAAATGGCTATACATTATATTATATTAAATTCCATAACGGCTATTTCAAATTTTAAACTGGACATAACTTTCAATTCCCGTAATGAAATCTGGATTTTTCACATTCGTTAGAAAGATATTTTTAAACAGATTCAAATATTTCTTATTTCACTAAAATCCGATTTATTTTGAATCCTGTAAATTCATTTGAAATTTGAAATCGAATTTTCAAACTACCGCGCCACTTCAAACTCCTTTTATAATTTAATTAAAATTATCTGTTCTAACTTCGATTTAAATAAATTTTTAGTCGTTTTTATTTAAAATAAATCATTTTAAATATTTAAAATACGTTAAAATTGCTAAACTAAAAAATTTAAATTAGTTTAGAAAATCCGGGTTGTTATGCTTAACATTTACAAAAGAAGTCAACAAAAATGTGGCCAAATTCGAATTATATAAGGTGGTTGGTAGCCAATTTTAAACATGCAGCAAGCACCCATAAGCACGAGTATTTGACAGATGTGCAACCATTTGGTTACTGTTGGAATATATCTAAATTGTATAGGGGATCGTACTCATTTGGTAAGGTAAACCAGAGGAGTCACATGCAATACATACATAATATGAATATATGAATGTATATATAAGTGTGAGTAACTTTGTGAATGATTTACTAGCATTTTCATTAGTCACTAACCTAAGAATAACTACACTGCATACTTCACAAGCTAAACGTTGATAACCCAAGTTTTTCCTTACATATGCTGACGTGATGGTGTAATGTAATCATAATTACGGCTGAATATTTCTATATAAATATATATAACAAAATTGTCCTCAACAGGTTAAGGGAGGCATGAAATCAAGAGGCATGCATGGTTCAAATAAATGGTGAACCTAAAATCATGGTAGCAAGTAATTTAGAGTTTTCTATTTCTTTTAACTATACGGTAACTCAAATAGCCCAAAAACTTTGTTGAAAACATTGGCTCTATTCATTAGTAATTTATTGCAACAATGATAAATGTTACATATGCTCTGGCTCTACTCAGCAGAAATTTGGTAACTCCTACCTCAACATGCGCACAACTGGGGAAAAGAATCACATGGTAAAACATATTTAAAATTACGAAATAAGTAAAACTGTAGATGCTCCCCTGATCAATAACCAACATTTGATTTTTGTATTTTATAATAATACACTTTATTGTGAAAATTTAATTGGTTCTACAATGCGTGATAATAGGAGAATATGCTTATTAACTAGAAACCAATAACCATTTCAAATATCTTGTTAATTAGAAATCAACAACTAATTCAAATAGCTTGTTAACTAGAAGTCACCAACCACCATAATATCAATCGTCAATGCTGTTTAGGTTGGATGCAGATAATGATATGACAGTGTTTTTCTATAACCTTAGATGCAATGAAAATCTAATAGGAGAAACCGTATATTTAAGGGATGCAGAACCATAACAAAATAATGAAAAGGTAGAACAATAACAGCTTACTTTAGTTTAATGCAAAATATGCTGTCATATATAAGATGTACCAAGTAGGCAAGTATCATAGCAATACAATAGTATAGGAGCATTGCTATTAACTAATGCTCTGCATAAGATATGTATCGCAACATTCAAGCATACAACACCAGTCGTTTTTCTCATTTCCCATCCGTAACCTGATAAACGCCTTAAGTACCCTTTCCCTCAAGCCTTGTGCATCCCCAAATGCAATAGTATAGAAGTAATGTAATAACCCGGAAATCCGAGCCAATTTAAAATTTTTATTTTGGCAATTTTAGCGAATTTTGAATATTTAAAATGAATTATTTTAAATATTAACGATGAGAAATTTATTTTGAATAGAATTAGAACGTATAGTTTTATTGGAATCGTCGTTAGAAAATAAAATTTTATTTTAAATTATAAAAGGAATTGAAAATCGCGCGGTAGTTCGATAATTCGATTTCAAAATTCAAATGAATGTACCGGGTGCAAAATAAACCGGATTTTAGTGAAACCAAAAATATTAGAATCAATTTGTAAATATCTTTCCAACGAATCTGAAAAATTGAAATTTCATAGCGGGAATCAAAATTTACGCCCAGTTGAAAATTCAGAATAGTCGCTATGGAATTCTGGCCCTTAAAAATAGCCATTTTGCAAACGACCTCGGTTTTTGACGACATCACTTTTGTTGGATCCGTGATGTCAAGTTATTGCTATGTTTCAAAATTCGTAATTGTCTGAATAAATATGTGAGCGTGGCAAAGGAAAACGTGTTTGACCATTTTCAGTTGATTTTAGTCGACTGGAAAATGGCCATTTTTCATATGGTCTCGGAATTCGACGAAATTAGTTTTGTTAGGACCGTATCGACAATACGAAGCTAGATGATATTTTTCTGGAATTTATAGAGTCAATGTGTGGCCCAGTAAATTGAAATGTGCGTTCAAATTCAATATATAGAGTTATATTTTGATTTTGACGAAAACTGATTGAAACAGTCGAATCAGCCTGTGATACATTTTCCATTGTGTTCGTAATGGGGGTAATTAACTATGGACGATAGTCGGTGAGTTCGATTTCGAAGTCGAAATAAAAAGTTGCTTTTTGAAATTAATAAATTAAATAAAAAATAATAATAACTTTTTCTTCTATACCCTCAGGGCCCTCCGTTCATTTATAAAGTCTGAATTAAAAAAAAGACAGGGAAGGAGCGACGGGGGGGAACCGCCGCCGCCGCCCCATCGCGCCCCCCCTAGGTGGCGCGCCCACGAGCACCGACGAGCCCCCATCTTCTTCTCCTCCCTCCTTCCCCTCCTTTCTCCGTTGCAATTGAAGCCCACCAGAACCGACGCAACCACCACCTCGCGCCCCCCTGCGCGCAACCCTCCTCCAACCTGAAAACCCACCAATGCACCAACCCCCCTCCAACCTGTTCCGCCCTAAAAACCCACCAACGCACCTTCTGCGCCATTCCCCACCTCCAACCTCCTTGTAAGTTTTATAAAGTTAGGATTTTTAACATTTTAGAGCTTAGATCTATATTATATATAAGATAGGAAAGTTAAAAATATAATTTTTATATGACAGGAAGGTTAAAAATATAATTTTTATATGATAGGAAGGTTAAAAATATAATTTTTATATAGCAGAGATAATAAAAATATGATTTTTATATAGCAGAGATAATAAAAATATGATTTTTATATAGTATAGATTATAAAAATATGATTTTTATAAGGTAGAGAATATAAAAATATGATTTTTATATTATGTAGATAGTATAAATTTAATCTTTATTTATGTAGCGTAATAAAAATCTGATTTTTATTATATGTATATTGAAATAAAAATGTGATTTTTATAGCGATGATATAAAAATTCGATCTTTATATTAGAAGTAGATATATAAAAATATATTTTTTATTATGAAGATAGCGTTATAAAAATATGATCTTTATTATATGAAAACCGGTATAAAAATAGAATTTTTATCTATATTGTAGTGGTATAAAAATGTGATTTTTTATATATGTAGTGGCTACGAACAATGAAATTGACAAAGGGCGAACATGACGAAGAATTCTACATGTGAACAGTCGTGGTATTGGATCAGCTAGTCGGTGAGAACTCCTCGCCTTTATTTTGATTTCTAGTTGAAATATATACTAGGATGCAGACGGTGTTTAGTAGCACCCGACACCCGTCGTCCACAGACCATGGATGACTTGTTTGTTTGGTTGCTGTGTTGTGAAATTTGATTGTGTGATATGGAATGAAATAAAATATTTTATAGTGGAAAATATTTTATAGTTAAAAATATGATTTTTAACGTGTATATAAAATAAATAGTAATAAACAAATCGAACGATTTGTTTATGTACACCGATTTGACTGATACTGATTGGGACGATAAATTTTACACATCGCCCAACTGCACAAATAAAATCTGTGTGTGTTGATTTGAAATGCCACACGGGTGTTGGGATGAAATTGGGCATACACTAATCCCAGTAATTAGCTGTATGTCGATCGATTGATTGACAGGCTATTATAAGCTTTGAATATTTATATTTGATGCTTATACAGTGTAGAATGCACTCTGAATGATGGTTGATTATTTATCGTTGCTATTATATACATGTGTTGTATGGAAACCATATACTTAACATTATATGGTGATTGATTGGGCCTCATTCCAATTTGGAAAATAAGGAATATTATAAAAGAAAATAAATTCATGTGTTGAATAGAAAATAAATTCATGTGTTGAATAGAAAATAAATTCATGTGTTGAATAGAATAAACATTCATGTGTTGAGTAGAAGCTGTGTTGATTAGATTGACGCCATTTTGACGTGAACGATATTTATATCGATTTTATTCATTTTTATAATGAATATAAAAAAGAAAGTGATTTCAAAATATAACGGTTTTGAAAATATTATCATTTGTATATCGATGATGTGGAATATCCAATTTTGATTAGAAATTGAAAATGAAGTTGAAATCCTTTCGAAAACGAATTTAAAACGATTTATAAAATACGTTTTGAAAGGAAATCGACGAAATATATATATTATATATATAATGGCCTGAATAGAACGCACCGCGCCGCGGCAGTTCGCGAATTTCGACCATTGACTTCGAATGGATATTACGGGAGATCCGACTGTCGGATTCTCCTAAAAATGGAACCATTGGGTTCGTATCGAAAAGGGCTTTCTAATGAATATTAGAGATTTGAAATCTAACGGTTGGATTTGGAATTATATCCAAATCAAATTTGGAAAAGGTCGTTGTAAGTGCAGTTAGATGGCCGTTGATGGAAATCAACTGTACTGGCCTTGATAAAATTATTAAAAATAGTAATAATTTGTGTAAAATCATAAGAAATGATTTGGGAAGAATTGGGATGAAAAACTCCATATTTGAAAAGATAAAAATATATTTTTATCGAAATGAACTAGTTTTGAACTAGAATTAAAATTCTATTTATTTTTAAAATAAATAAAGTCGATTTGAAATGGTTTTAAAAATAACCAGAATTTCCAATATATGAATTGGAATGGATTTGAATCGAAATTGTCTTTGGAATATTTCGATGTTGGATTTCGTGATGAAACAGATATCGTTATGGGAATTTGAAAGATATATTTTTATCGTTATTTCAAATACGATATTTATTGGTCGTAGACTTTGATACTGAATATAAGCCGATATATTTTCTATTCAGAGCCTTGTATTTAATATCAAATGTGATTTGGGTTTGTCGTGAATGGTGTCTTAATTAACACTGTCCTTAAACCCAATTGAGAAAAAGATTAAATCTTTTTATTTAGATTTAATGAAGTGTACCAATTAAATGGAATTTAATTGGAATTGAATTTGAATTGATTTTTGGGTTTATTGTGAACTGGGTTTTAAATAACACTTGTTCTTTAACCCGATAATTAATGGAATGTGATTTTGGGTTGTCGTGAGCGGTATCTTCAATAATACTGTTCTTAGAACCAACGGAGTTAAGAAAATCAGAAACTAACTGGAGATTAGTTAAGTTGAATGGTTTTTTAGGTATTGATCTGATGTTGGTTTCGGCCTTCGGGGTTAATACTTAGGGAATTGTTCACTTGCTATTTTACGATTAAAGGCTGATAGAATGGAATGTGATTTTGGGTTTATCGTGAACCATGTTTTAAATGACATTGATTCTTTAACCTAGTTAAAGATTAAAACTAAGTGGTGTTTTAATGAATCTTTAACTAGATTGAAATGATCGAGAATGGAGTATCACCAGTTTTGCTCCAGGCAATAGTTAAATCTTTAATTAAATTTGAACGTGAAATGGTAAATTGAATTTACCGATAACACCGTGGTGTTAGATATGAAGTATTACCAGTTTTACTTCATGGAATGAATAGCTTGGGATTGGGAAGTAAAATAAATGATTACTTCGGTGTGGTTCACTAATCCCGACTAGTTTGAATTGATATTCAGAGGAAGATTAAAGAATAAATTAAAAGAATTTATCTTGGATAAAATTTATGGGGACCTTTCCCTAAGAATGTGAAATTTAGAAACTAACTGTAGGTTAGCTAAGAAGAATGGTTTCCTGTGTATTGATCTGATGTTGGTCTCGGCCTTCGAGTTAATGTTTGGGGAATTATTCTCTTGCTAATTTACGTTTAGTGACTGATGAATTGGAATGAGGAGCATGTTGTGTTTGTGTAACACTTGTTTATTATATACGCGAGTTATTCAGAAAGACCGGGTTTATCCCATTCTGAATAGCTGACACTACAACAAAAAGGACATTAGATAGCTAAATGATATAGCGTTCCCGCCCAAAGCCTTGGCCACGCGCTAAAATTTCAGGCTTTAGAACGCTATTCGCAAAAACGTGTTGCACGCAACGTTATTCAGTGAAAATTTACGCGGGAATTATTTATTTTTTCCTCCAAGTAAAAGTAATATTCTTTCCAATTCATTTTCAACCGCACAACAAAACACACAGGAATACATAGGAAGCTTCTGCCATTACCAAATCCCTAAATCGCATTCCAAAATCGCTGAATTCAAGAAGTCCAACAACATCGTAACTTCGCTCCAGTTGAATTCGCGCGCCGTTTGTCCAAGTTCACCACTATAGTTGATTTGACGCGCAGTTGTCCAAGTTCACCAACAGGTAATATTTTTTTTTTTACCGTTCATTGCTTCTTTTTACCGTTCATCGGTTGTTTGGGGTTGGTGATTGTCGCAAACCTTGTTGCTTGCAGTTCCCTTTTCAACCGCACAACGCAATCGACAGTAAGCTTCTGCCATTACCAAATCCCTAAATCGCAGAAATCCGAAGTCCAAATAGAAGATCGGAAATCGCACTATAGTTGATTTGTCATGCAGTTGTCCAAGTTCACCAGATCGCACTACAGGTAATATTTTTTTTTTACCGTTCATTGCTTCTTTTTACCATTCATGTTTGGGGTTGGTGATTGTCGCAAACCTTGTTGCTTGTTGCATGGGTCTAGAAACTGGAATACATAAAAATATAGGGGTTTTATCAGCATCTGTCGTAACATCTCGGGCTTATTTCACTCTCTGCAACATCTTTGTGGTTGCTGGAGTTTTTATATCCCTGTCTTTAAATGGGAACAACACATATTGAATTGGACCTAAGCTTAAACCTGTTTTGTGTATCATTCTTTACATTATAACCTAGTGACACTCTGACTATGAACATGCGACACATATTTAATTACAAATAACAAAGGGACAGTTAGCTTTTTTTACATATATTTGTGCAAGTAAATGGCTTCCCTGTCTTAATTTCTTTTTATATGAACCCAGAACAAATATTGTTCAAATGTTCCCTGAACTGTATGATTAGTATGCGAGCACATATTCAGAACTCAATAATTTATATTTGTATGTGAACACGGGCATTGAATGTTTATATGTAGGCAAGCATAGGTGTATATATATATATATATATATATTTATGTATGTATACATGGGTTGTGTAGAATATCGGCGTTAGTCGTAGTGTGGAAACTGGACATATGTTGTTAAATATATTTACCTTATTATAAAATGAAATATACATTTGTTTAAAATCTTTGTTTGCCTGGTTATAAAGAATACAATCTGGAGCCCCACCATATCAGCATTTTTTACTTTGATACCTTGTTTACATGCTGGGGTTAATTGTATATGTACACCTGAGGTTTAGTTAATTGTATATGTACACCTTAATTGTATATGTACATAGGAACAATTGAGGCACACTTTTTCATTTACCGACACACACACACACACCTGAGGTTTAAATAGAGTTATATGCACACATGCTTTGTCATTCATCTTGGCAATTTCAGGTACTTCTTCCTGAAATCAATATTATATGCTTCAAACCAATTTACTTGGATATATGTGATTCATCACATGTCAAAATAGAAACTATGTTGAGATAAGTTACATGGATAATAACCAAAAAAACAGTTTACCACCTTAAGTTAAATGTTGAGCTAATCAAGAATTAGCGAATTGTCTGTTTTGTCTAAATTGAATGCCACACATTATACACAGTCAATTGGTTTTGTGAAGGATAAATACCATTGACATCACAACAAAGTAGCATTATCAGCTTTTGTTTGTTAGGCACCCCAACTATAAAAAATTTCATATTTTTCCATGGAATGATAAACAGGACAAACCAAGGATTTGACAATAAATAAAAGATCTGATTCGAGGCTTATGTCACTATGTGCATCGTATCCCAAATTCTCACAGACATCAAACAATCATAAAAAATTAAAGTTACATTTTAAACGAAACCATTACTCGAAATTA
Source organism: Allium sativum (assembly GCA_030737875.1). Lineage (NCBI taxonomy): Eukaryota > Viridiplantae > Streptophyta > Magnoliopsida > Asparagales > Amaryllidaceae > Allium > Allium sativum. The sequence continues at coordinate 746,328,560 of CM060920.1, read as the reverse complement.
ACAATAAGAGAAGCCAAATGTTGAACCCAATAAAATCGATCACCTTGGTGCGAGAAACGCCCAACTTGAGTTTAATGAATCCGTAAGCAGGACCAGAATGCGTTTTCATCATTTCAGCTTGAACCTCAGCTGGATCCATTTTCGAAAGATCGGGAGGTTTGAATTCATTCCTTTTTTCATTGTTTTTGTTGCGGCTTTTCTGACCCCATTGTTTCCATGCTTCGTCTTCTTCGTCGTCGATCACATCCTCTAGATCGTCAAGAATGCTTACTCTTCTTTTCGCAGCTTCTGAATTCTGAAATATCATTGAAGCGGCGATTATCAGAAGCGGAAATAAGCATGCAGAATTTAATTTACTCATGTTGCTGTTTCGGTATTTTATTTCTATTTTTTTTCACGGATGGAGCTCTCAAGTTAGGCTTGAGAGATGAAAGAGTGTGTTTTGAATGTGCGTAAAAAAATTTGCATAGCAATTGGAAATGCAGTTTGCATTAAAGTCTAGCGCAGCAGTGTAAATTGAGTCCTTATATTTGTCTAAATAAAAACCAGCTTTTTTGAAAAAAAACACATGTAAACATAATTTTTTTTTAAAAAGATAACAATTAAATTTTCTTATTGCTAAATAATATTCAGTATTATTTACCATAATTTCAGTAAACAACACATCATTATCAAAATTTATGATATTTTGTATATTTTTCTTCGAAAATTGCTGGTTTCCTTACAGTTTTGTTAGAAAAATGCAAATTACATTATGTTTTTCATTTTTTTAAAATAGAGACCTAAGTTATATCTTTATTTCTACCTTTTCCTTATTAATGTTATGTTGCACATTTTCTTTTATCTTGGTAATTTTGTGATAAGAGGATCTGTCTTATTTGTAACAAAAAATTCCATCATTTTGAGGCCAGATATTATCTCTTACTATATTTATTATTCTCTTTTGTTTTTAAATTGTACTCATGTTACACAGATGTAAATTAATTGTTGTTCCCTTTTGTTTTGATAATGAATAACCTTTCAGCATTAATATATTCTTAAAAAACGCAAATCCATAAAATGCAAATCTAAATTTTCTTACATGAACCATTTACTGTATTTAAGATGGCTGTAAGACAAAATAGCTTGCTTGTTGTTAATCTCGTTGAGAAACGAGGTATGAAAACAACATGTTAAAAAATATACGTCATAGATTGAACAATATTATTTTAATTAACGAGTCGAGTGTGTTTTATCCATGGTTTGAATATGTTCATTATGATGGATCAGATATTTTTTGTATGATCCATCGGATTTGTCTTCAATATATGGATCATCACCTTATTTTTCTGTCCATAAAAATATATACTAATATGTACTAATACAAATGATCATCAATTATTACTCAAATAAATATATGCTAATATTAGAAGAGGTGCACAAAATATTCAGCAAATAAAACTCAAAGTTGGTCATATCCTGAAGCAGTATGGGCTCGGCCTGAAGATTTTTAGCTCGACTAAAGGGTTCGGTGATTCTGTCCTATGCTCGAAGCAGCAATCTAATAGGCGATGGAGAGAGAAAAAAGTGATTAGGTGTTATCAGTGGGCTTGGATATTTGATTGATATTGGAATAAATGAAGAGAAAAAATTCAATTATTCTTATCTTGATGTAGAGATAGGGAGGGATGTTAGCATATCAATTACTGGTAAAATTGAGATTACTAAAATTTCTAGTTAATTGAGATTACCATTGGCAATGCAATATATATGGATTTTTTTGTGTGAAACATCGGTAGAAGTAGACATGGATATTTGAAGTAATGGCAGAAATAGAACTTGATAATTCTTTAAGAATCAATAGCGCTATAATCATTGTTTAAGGTATTAAATTTATGTCTTTTTGGCTTTTACAATTCAGTGTTTAGGGTAATGAAATTATGTCTTTATGGCTTATACAATTATAATTTGATAGAATGGTTTCTTTGCTTGTACATAATAACTAATTGTTTCTTTGAATTTTAGATTTTTGTTTGCTTACATATAGAATTGATGGATAAAGACTAGGTACGTTTGAACAGGTAATTATTATAATACTCAAGTATAATATTGAATTTAAAACATATTTTAATATAAATGGGTATTGTTCTTTTTTTCTTTTTGTTCGTAGAACCACTAAAGAGTACGAGGAAGCAGCTTGGAATTTTGTGAATGATGCAAAGAGGAATATGGGAAATGTAGAAAACATTTTGTGTCCTTGTTTAGATTGTAAAAATCTTACTCGTCTTCATGGAGAAGCTGTTGTTGAACATTTGATTATAAGAGGAATGGATCCTAAGTATATGAGCAGTGAGTGGTATAATCACGGCGAGCGAACAGATAAAAGGAAGAAAACGAAGTCGGGTGATGCATATGATTTACTTAAGGCCATCATCTATGAAGATGAAGACTTTGTTAATAATACATTTTTTGATGATGATAAATGTGAAGATGATGCACAAAGACGAGAGGATGATTTACACAAAAATTTGGAAGATGCGGAGACACCATTGTATCCTGGTTGCTTAGATCAAACAAAGTTATCCGTTATCTTCGCATTGTATAATCTTAAATGTGAGACCGGATTGTCTGATAGTGGTTTCGATAAGCTTTTAAATGTGCAACAGATGTTGTTGCCAAAAAATAATGTACTTCCCAAGTCGTTATATGAATTGAAAAAATTTCTTAAGCTATTTGACATGGGCTTTGAGAAGATTCATGCATGTCAAAACGATTGTTGTCTTTTTAGAAATGAATATAAAGATTTGAATAATTGTCCAAAATGTGGATTTTCATGGTGGAAGGTAAATCAGCGGACAAAGGAGATTATGCATGGTATTCCTGCTAAAGTATTGCATTATTTTCCAATAATTCCGAGATTTAGAAGAATGTTTAGATCCAAAACAATGGCGGAAGATTTAAGGTGGCATTTCAATAATAGAAGCACCGATGGAAAAATGCGTCATCCTGTAGATTCTATTACTTGGAATGTAGTGGACGAGAAATATAAATCATTTTCTGCAGATCCTCGCAATCTCAGGCTTGGCCTTGCAACAGATGGTTTCAATCCGTTTTCTATGCTAAGTTCCAAATATAGTTGTTGGTCTGTGATGCTCGTGACATATAATCTTTCACCTATGTTGTGCATGCAGAAAGATAATATTATGTTAACACTGTTGATCCCTGGTCCGAAGCAGCCAGGAAATGACATTGATGTATACTTAGCGCCACTGATAGAAGATTTACATTATTTATGGGATACTGGAGTTGAGACTTATGATGCATACAGTCAATCAATTTTTAACATGAAAGCAATTTTGCTTTGGAGAATAAATGACTTTCCAGCCTATGGGAGTCTTGCTGGTTGTTGCGTAAAAGGTAAAAAAGCATGTCCATTATGTGGTGTTAACACTCATCATCGGTGGCTAAATCACAGTAGAAAGACTGTCTATATGGGTCATAGAAGATTTCTATCCCCTTCAAATCCGTTAAGGAAAAATAAGGTCTTGTTTGATAACACTGTGGAGGAAGGGTATAGGCCTAGAATTCTAACTGGAAGAAAAATCTCTATCATTCTAAAAGATTTTCCGAATAATTTTGGAAATGTAAAGAAGAGCCAAAATAAAAATAAAAGAAAAGGAAAAAACAAGAATGACCAAAATAAGATAGGGGATAAAAGAAAATTTGAGGATAGCAAGAAAAATGAAGATGATGAGGACATAGATCCTGTGAGAATGGAGCTATCAAGATGGAAAAAGAGATCCATTTTTTTCCAATTGCCATATTGGGAGGTTAGTACATACGTTTTATTTCATTTCATTAAATAACATTATGAAATTATATAAGTAAAATGTTTTATTATTGATTTTTGTAGGACCTTCCATTACATCATAATTTGGATGTAATGCACGTGGAGAAAAATGTCGGTGAAAGCCTATTGGGTACAATGTTGCATGACAAAAAAATCAAAAGATGGAGTTAATTCTAGAAAGGATTTGGAGGATTGGGGAATTCGACATGGTCTTCATACACAACCTCGTGGGAACAAGACATATCTTCCACCAGCTCCATATACATTGTCAAAAATTAAAAAAAAAAACTATTTTGTAAAAGATTATACGATTTTACAGGACCCGATGGTTATTGCTCAAATTTTAAAAGATGTGTATCATTGGAGGATTGCAAAATCAGTGGTTTGAAGTCTCATGATTATCACGTTTTAATGCAACAGTTGTTACCCGTCTTAATAAGAGGATTGCTTCCAAAAAAGCCAAGGAAAACAATATCTCATTTGTGTTCATCCTTTAATAAACTATGCCAGCGTATTATTGATAGAGAGAAACTGCAACAACTAGAGGATGATATTATTCTGATTTTGTGCGAGCTTGAAAGATACTTTCCGCCATCTTTCTTTGATATAATGATACATTTGATAATTCATCTTGCAAGGGAAGCACGACTGTGTGGACCAGTCCATTTTCGTTGGATGTACCCGTTTGAAAGATACATGAGGAAGCTAAAAGATTACGTAAGAAATCATGCTCGTCCTGAGGGGTGTATTGCAGAATCTTATCTTGCAGAAGAATGCGTGAAATTTTTTGGTGAATTTTTGAGAAAATCGCATGACAAAGAAGTTCGAAATGAAGATTACCAAAGTAATGTAATACTTGAAGGACGTCCAATATCAGCATATAAGACAATCACATTGTCTTTGAATGAAAAAGAGTCTGCTCATTTGGCTGTGCTAAGGAATATGGCCATAATAGAACCATATTTAGAGTACGTGCATACTTCATATTTTTTTAATGTTTTGATTATTTGTAATTCCAATTATAACGTAACTTTTGTTCCTACACCCCAGTTTTCATTTGGAGGAGCTACAAAATTTAGACAAGCGCATGGAAAGAAATAAAGCATTACTTTGGAAAAATCATATAGCTACGTTCTCCAGTTGGATTAAAAAAAGGTCAATTAAATTTTTGTATGTTAATAATTTATTTTAATTCGTATTATGGATAGCTTTATCAAATGAAATTAATTGTTTATAGATACCTATTAGCTCCAAAGATCATGACGACATGCTAAAATGGATTGCATATGGTCCGAAGAACGATGCTTTGTCCTATACCGGATACATCATTAATGGATTACGTTTTCACACAAAAAACGTTGGGAGAGAAACTCAAAATAGTGGAGTGACTTATGATGCTACAACCATGTGTAGAGCCAGTGCAAAAGATGTTTCTCAAGTGGCTGATATTGTCACTTATTATGGGATACTTACCGATATAATTTTGTTAGACTATAGTGTTTTTTATGTTCCGATATTCAAGTGTCATTGGGCAAACATAAGAAATGGTGTGAAGGTTGAGGATGGGTTTACTCTTGTCAATTTACATCAAAGCCAAGTTTCATTTTCAAAAGATCCATATATACTTGCATCCCAAGCGAAACAAGTTTTTTATTTAAGAGAGAATGATTCTTCTAATTGGTATGTGGTAATGAAAGCACCTTCGAGAATTTTTGATGAGCTAGAAATCCAGGACAATGTTGAGGAAGTAAGCCATGTTGAGGAAGATTGTCAAGAAGTCAATATGGATGTCGATGGATATGTTGATGATGTTTCTTTTGTTAGAGAAGATTGTGAAGGCATACTTGAGTAGTTTTGGGATGTATTTGCTTTTGACATTGTGAAGGCAAACTTTGTACTTTTTGCTTATGCATTTGTTTTGCTTTGAATCTAAGATTGAATGAACGCCCCTATGTTCAAGTTTTAAATGGTTTGTTGGTGAAGAAGCTATGAAAAAAACAAAATTTTATGCAATAGCCTAGTTCATTAACCATGTACAATGGTCTAAACGTGTCATAGTTTTATAGATATGCATCACCCATTTAATATGCAAAAAAATCGCGTTCTAAAGAAAATTTCAGCAATTACAAAAGTTAACCATTTTTATAGTAAAATTGTGCACACTTTCTATTCATTTAACCATGACTAAAATGTAGATTGCATTTTGAAAAGCTAGAAATTTGGAAGGTTTTTTTTTTTGAACACATAGACTGTACATATATTAATTCACTATCGTATTCTATTTCAACTATATCTTCCCCGAAGTAACTGAAAATTTATGTGTTATATTAATTATTGAACTACTCGTTATATTGACACATGCACTTTATTGGTATACATCAGCAGGTATTTAGATATGATTATACTAGCTTGTAGTTAAATTTTGAGCAGCTAAGAGAAGAAATATATACATGATTAATGTTGGTTCTTGGATTAAAAAAAAAATATTGTGTTCATGGCCTTTGACCGATGACTCGCTGCCACATTTATATAGTATCATCTTCATCGGTTTATTGACTTTTTAAAAAACATTAGTTCATAGGTTTTTCCTATATTTTTACCACTATTTAGTTCATAGGTTTTTCCTATATTTTTAAAAAACATTAGTTCACATTCCTATCACATTATTCTTTTTTATCAGTTAATCTAAACGGCCTGAAATTTACGTGCGGGTTTATGCACGAAGCTGATCCAATGAGTGCTCCTCAATCCAGTATATAACATCAACCATCTCCCTGTATTACAGTCAAAATGTTTTTGAAAGTACCTTGAGGATATCACTGTGTTATGGCTATTTTAATATAGTTTCTATTCTTCCTATATTCAGACTAGTATATAACAACTGATTACAATTAGTGAATATTGTTAATGCAGGAAATGGCGAAAAAGAGGAAGATTACTCGTAGACAGAAATTAGCCAAGGACCCCCAAGAAGAACTCGAAGCAAATAGCGAACCCTGTGAGCAACCTGAAGTAGATGTTGAAATCAATGTGCAACATGACACAAATGTACAACCCAGTGAGTATCATGAAGCAAATTTAGAAACCACCAAGCAAGGATTTGAAGCATGTAGAGAAAACGCGACAAAATCTGAATTAAACATTGAAACCAATGAGCTTGAAACTGAAAATAATTTGGTGGAAAATGAGACTGGTATTCAACTACATGAAAATCCGGTCGCAAAGAAAAAAACGAGAGGACAGACTAGAATGAAAAGACTTCCGTCAGATCGTGTATCTCGGATTAACGTTGAATTCAACGAGAATGCTATACCAATTGGAGATGGTTCTGTAAAATTGTCTTCTTATTTAGGACCGCTCGTACGGGAGCATGTTCCAGTCACAATTGATGATTGGCGGTCAATTGACGATGATTTAAAGTTTGTGTTGTGGAGTTCCATTCAGGTATCATTTTCATATAATTATTTTGAACTGAGTTTCTTTCTTTCTTTGTTCGTTTTGGTCAGTATTTTATGTGCTGAAATGGTTTCTTTTTTGCATTGTGATTCATCAATATTTGTTTCCAGCAATTTATTTCTGTTGCTGCAGAAATATTTTTTATGCGCAGAAATATTTTTTATCGCTAGACGTGACCAGTAATTTATTTCTATTGCTGCAGAAATATTTTTTATGTGCAGAAACTTAGTAAACCAGATGTTGATCAATAGAACTGGAAATATAAGAACCGAATTGAAATTGATCTCACATAATGTTGCAAATGCTTACCTGTTGTTTCAGTTCCTTTTCACTTTGGAAGTTCACTTTTTACATAGCTTCACATATCACTACTTTTGTGCTTGTCTATAACATATGTGCTTCACATATCATTGTAGTTCACTTTTTCACCAGTAATGGTTTTTCCATGCTTTATATGAATCCATTTCAGTAGTCGTTATATTCAATGATAGATAATGATGATAATAAATGAAGCATAGCAGAAACAGATGAGCGTGCAAGGGTTAAGTGTGTCTGTCCATTTTTTTTTTTTGAGTAAACATTTTGCAAATTAAGGTATAAGCAAATCAATTATAATTTATATATATATACATCATAATAATGGTTGTACGCATGGATAAAATGAGCATCTAATTAACGTAGCAAAACATAATGTGATAGGAATGTGAGAATACAATGAACAAAACAAACACTTCATTTTATCTTAGCAGCATGTGGGATAGCTATAGTAATGGTCGATTCACTCTAAAAAACATTTGTAATAGTTAGACAAATTGTCTAGCTTCAGCATCTAATGTATTCATTATTTGTTATAATAAAAAACGATACGGATCATTTTAAAAGCCGATCAATTTTGAAAGGTGTTTTTTTTTACTGGCTCCCTTGTGCAGTTCAAAAGCTTTCATTTTTAAGACTTTCCTTTTGCACATAGATCAGTCAGCTGTTTCCCATATCATTCATCACTGCAAATGCACGAAATTTTACTCATATGTCCCTGACTAAAAACATCCGTGATTTCATGAATTAATGGCCAGCGTTACATGTGGTAGCAAACTGGAAATTGAGTAGGAAAAGGAAAACAGGAAAATCTCAGCTGGCTCTTTATTGGGCCATGCGACAGCTCAGAAAATGGAAAAGTGTTAGGCTCTGGGCCGACAACACATTAAAGTTCATGGCAGACATCCCCTAAATCACCTTTTTTCCGCCTTATTTAAATGGTATTTTATAGCACAAAAAGAATTCCCCTTCTCTTATTATATACTTAAATAAATAAAATAAAAAAACAGTACAGGGTGATGAAATAAAGCAGATAAATCTGAGTGCTGGGTGTCTCTGTCACTTTGCACCACCATGGGGTGCACTGCACCATTCTTCGATACCACTCACATGCTACTTAACCCTTGCACGCTCATCTGTTTCTGCTATGCTTCACTTATTATGTGGTTTAAGTCCATTTTTTTTAGCATTCCCTAGCCAAATAAGCAACTTTTGGATATCTCAGTTTCTATAAGACATCTCAGTTTCAACTCACCTGATTATCATAAAAGATATCATAAGCGCACACAGCTGTATCTTTTAGCATTCCCTAGCCAAATATAACTTCTTACCTTGACTAACTAAATCTTAATTAATTCAAGAATAAAAGAAAGTAACATACAAGAATTTGAAACGAAGTATGAAGCACCTATTTTTTTTTATGTGTAGTCAGTATTTATTTTCTTTAGTATTGGTCTTATTGAAAGTTATATTTTGCGGGCAAGATTTAAACTAGATGAGGAGTGGCAAAAGAAACCTATTTTCCAACAAATGGGATGCATATGGAGGGCTTCAAAAAGCAGACTGGTTAGGCAAATATTGAAAGCAAAGAACATAGAGGAAAGGATTAAGCTCAAACCTAGAAACGTCGAAAATATGAATGCTTGGAGAGATTTTATAAAGAAACAAACAGACTCAAAGTTTAAGGTAAATAAATATAAAATTCAATTGTATGTAATAATATAATTAATCAATTTACCATATCTTTTCCTCTTAGGAAAAAAGCGATAAATTCAAGGCTATCAGAAGTGTTCAAGTGCCACATACAGTTAGTCGCAAAGGAATGGCTCGACTAGCAGAGGATATAGTGAGAAAAAACAGTCGATTTAGTTAATTTTACATGTCACTTTTTTCATTACAACTATTCATTTTATTTACATTCTTACTAATAGAGAAATGAGAGTGGCAATAATATCCCCATTTCTAGATCTCTAATTTGGACTAGATCCCGCATTCGAAAAAATGGCGAACCAGTGAATACATATGTCCAGGATACCATTGTAAGACACTACAATACCGATACAAATCTTACAATATTGTTTTTCTTAAATGTATTCGCATTATGTCTAGTATTTATAAATATGTAACAAAATGTTAACTTTTGTAGGAAAAGATGAAAAAAATTGAATCTGAAATGCAATCAAACTCAACTAGTTCTGTGAGAGAAGATGCTGTCACTCAAGTGTTAGGACAAGATAGACCTGGACGACTACGGGCAATGGGGAGAGGTGCAAACTATACTAAGTCTTTACTCTTCCAAGCTAAAGATGCGAGAATTTCTCAGCTGGAAGAAGAGATTCGCATGTTGAAGAGAAATTTGGTATATAACTTCAATCTTTGTTGTACTAATTGTGTAGTAATGTTAGATATAATTTTTGATATTGTTTTCTCATATAATTTTTTAATCCATGTTTTATACAATTGTAATTTTTATGTTAATGGATCCCAAAAAGGAGAATCCATATCTCAGGTAAACATTAAATCTTTTATCATTGCGATATTATTTAAAATTTAATTTTAAATGTAGTAATCAACTTAATGCGCTTTTTATTAAATGCAGAGCAATTTTGGAAACACAAATGATAAATGTGATTTGTTAGATTGGAATGGAACTAATGAAATAGTCGCCGAAGGAAGGGCAGTGTCAAGTGATCCAAACGAGCTTGTCCAGTCTCACCGCAGAAAAAGCATTCACCATTCTCCCTTTTCCTCTTCTTACAATCCTTAATAAGATGCCCAACTGAACCGCAATAATGGCACTTCCTCTTTTTGTTATTGCCCTTGTTGTTGTTTCCCTTGTTGCCTTGACTCTTGTTCTTGTTCTTATTGCCTTGACTGCTCTGACCGCTTGGATTACCCTGATTTCCTTTCCACTGGGAATCAGTCTTCTTGGCTTGAGTATCATTCATCTTGATCTCCTTCTTGTCACTCCTATTCTCTTCATTGAGTAGGGCCATATTCACCAAACTCTCGAAAGTTGCCCCCAAGGGTATATGAGTCATGGCTAAACCATGTAATGGCTCGTTTAATCCTAGAGCAAAGTATAGGGCCTTCTTCTGAGCTGTGTTGACCAAGTCTAAACCGACCCGAGCCAGTTGATTAAACTTATCTATTTATTCCCTAATAGTCATATCCCCTTGCTTCAGTGATAGGAACCTTAGTCCAAACTTTCCCCGAAAGTCATCCCAAGTCTCAATTGGCCTAGTAGCGGTGGTGACCACCCACCAATGTGCAGCTTCTTCCTTTAGCAACCATACTGCCAATAAAACCTTCCTACGATCATCTATATCAAAGTAGGCAAAAAGATCTTCGGTTTCTTTCAACCAATTCCTGGCCTCTACAAAAGTCTCAGTGCCTTGAAAGTTCTTGCCACCCATTGCTTTGAAATCTTTGCAAATCTCCGCGAGATCCTCTTGTGGATGCTGAGGGGGAGGAGGAAGAGGAACCTCAGCGACAGGAGGAGGAGGAACATTAACTACCGGAGGAGGAGGAGGAACATCGACGGGGCCGGCTTCGGTCGCCCTAGCCTCCAAAAGTCTCCTATACCAAACAGGTACGTGTACTCCCTCCGGAATGGCAAAGTTATTGGCCATACTGAAAACGAAGAAAAAGATAGATTTAGAATGGAGAAAAACGAGGGAATTTTGCTAATGGCTTTTTGGGGAATAGCCTTTAAAATAAACTAGACTTTTCTTTGGAAAATACTTTATACTTGGTTTTGAAAATAGTTTTTCAAAAGTTTTTTTTAAAAACCTTTTTGTTCCTTCTCGTAAACCATATGCTCTGATACCAAATGTAACACCCCACCTCCGCCAGGGTGGCTCTTGCAAGCACTCTGACTTTGGAGGGGCGTTTGAATCAGGTAATCATGCATAATGATATATCAAGGCAGAACAAGAACATATGTATATATGTAAACAGAGTAAATAAGATAAGTAAAACAGCGGAAGATTTCAAACTATTTCAAAACTAGTCTAATACAACATAATGTCAACTTTCCGAATACACAAGTCTAGATAAAAACAACATCACTGAAAAACTGAAATACATAAGTACTATCCCCAAAATAAGTGATAACCATAGCTAGCTTCATGTCAAACCGTGCATGAGCTAAATCCCACAAGCAAGCGATCAGAAATCCAAGCTAAGCTCCAATATTCCCACCCTGAGAACCTGGGGGGGGGGGGGGGACGGAAGAAAAGAGGCGAAAGAAAACAGGTCAGTCAAAAAGACTGAGTAAGCCCTACTACAATCAATGTAAACTGATAAAGTTAACTAGCATGAGAAGCAGGGATGAACATAAGGATAACAACATACTAGCATGATGATTAACTAACAAGGTAGATAAAGGTGTCATCGCATAATCAGGTTTAAGGTTTTGCACCACAGGTGTACTAGCAACTAACATGACTTGAATATACAAGTATTAATCCCTTGGCCCAAGCTTTGGCCCAATATCATGAAATGACCCTAATACAAGGTCTAACCAAACGGTCTAGTCGATCGGCTCCCTATAAGCCTAACTCGTCACGTGTTGGTGTCCATACGGCCCAAACATAATTGTAGTCAGACTGTGCCGGGTCTCCCGTCGGGTGTATCAAGCCCTAGGGTGGCAACCCCTGGACACCATAAATATGCGTGCACAGTCTCGATCTACTGGTACCCATGCATGTTTTCCCCGGCTTCGGACTATGTGCACGACCATAAGTCCGCCCGGAACTACACCGGCGTACCACTCTGCCGTCGTTTTTGGTCACTTACCTCCAGTTCAGTAATCGTGCCCCCACACCCTAGCCTAGACCCTAGGGTCATGATGATACAAACTTGGGATTACTGCTGGAGTGGACCCCCGTTGCTAGGATTTTCTAGTGGGTTAAGTACGGTTTAACCCTCTTGCTAATCATGGATTAACTTGGTTAAGTGTAACGATGAGTTCACGACTTAACCCTGATCAATCTACCAAGCCCAAATTGGTTAAGTATTAAGTGGACCATGACTTAACCCTAATCACGAGGCATTAATTAATTTAATGCGCCTTAACCTCTCACATTAGACCTTGTTGTGGTTACTAGTTAAGCCGGGCGGGTCCGGGTAGCTTTACACCACAACTTGGTCTAACCTCGGGTTCAAGGTACAACATGGCCAACTTCTCACATTGGGTCCTATTGTTTGTAACAACTAGTTAAGCCGGTCGGTTCCGGGTAGGTTTACGCTACAAACTCAACCCAACCTCGAGTTGGTCACACTTATCTTTTCTAAGTGTCATGTCCATCATGTTTCCAAACATGTTACAAATTTTCAAGCAATTGGGTAGACCTAATTTAATAGGTAAATTCCCAATGGGTAGACCTAACTTAATAGGTAAATTCCCAATCTTATGCTTTTATGTCTTTTAAGTTTACCCAACCCCAAACGCAATCCCATCGCTTACATATCGCAATAGCGCATAAAGGATAGAAAGAGGGAACTTGGCATAATCATGACATAAAGGTGTTGAAGCCACAAGTTCAACATGGTGGCATATGAAATGTACATATGTTCATATACTTGCATATTACATTTTATGCCTCAAAAGCATGCATAAAACCAAACTTAGCATATTGGTGATACATGGTGATAAATGACATGTAGAAATGGCCATAATTTCGCATTTGGCCTCACATGCAAGTTATCATAAGGGATATGATAACTTACATGTTGCCAAAATGCAACCTTTAGCATAAAGCTTGAAGCCTTATGTTCATATACTCAAGATAAGCTTGCATAGCATGATAACATGAACAAAATGATCACCCCAAACTTGCATAACATACTTGCATATCATATGACGAACTTGCATCTCAAACTTGCATAACATAACATGATAAACTTGCATATCATAACATGGCAAACTTGCATAGCATAACATGGTAAACTTGCATAGCATAACATGGTAAACTTGCATATCATAACATGGCAAACTTGTATAACATAACATGATAAACTTGCATATCATAACATCTCAAACTTGCATAACATGACATAGTAAACTTCATATCATGGCAAACTTGCATATCATACATTTAACTTTAGAGTTTAAGTATGAAAGTAGAATAGGGCTTACAATGCTTATGAAGGCACAAAAAATATGACAAAGCCCTTATGAAATCAAATAGACCCAAAATGCAAGCTCTAATAGAAAAACCCTTGAGCCAAAATGATCAAAACTCTTTCTTTATGATGCAAATATAGAAACTTGACTTGAATGCAAGCTAATGATGCTCATACAAGCTTGAAAACACTTGTATGCATGGAAAATCTCTCATAGAAATAGTTTAGAAATTTTATGAAGAGAGTGGAGGCCATGAGAGGATTGATTTTGCCATAGTTTAGTTACTAGAATGAATAATGATGATTTAGGGTTAGGTTATGGGCTTATTTATAGAGATTAGGATTAGTTCTAGCCTTAGGATTAAACCCTAATTCCAATCTCAGCCCTTAAAACCGAATCTGGCCCCAAAACTCAACACAAACCCAAAATGGTGCACCAGGCAAAACTGCCCGGCTGGACCAAGTCGACAGCCAAGTCGACAGGGCTGTCGACTTGGGTCCAACCAAGTCGACTCCCAAGTCGACAGGGCTGTCGACTTGGGTGCTCTGGCGGGAATTTTCCCGCCTGGCCCAAACTGGCCCAAATTTCCAAATTCAAACTTGAATTTGAAATCTGTTTTTACTTTGAAATTTTCTGAAAACTTCGTTGGGCCTTAATCGGGTCATACGGACTCCGATTTTCGAAAACTCGGACTCTATTTCGCGTATTTTTCCGAGACGAACGCAATGGCATAGCCCGTTTCCCTTGATTCAGATTTATAAATTAAATTCTGCCTCGATTTATGTTATAACAGGTTATTGAAAATACGGGTTGTTACATTCTCCCCTCCTTAAAGGATTTCGTCCCCGAAATCTTCAAGTTTGGAAGAACGTATCCTACCATCCAACATCCATCTACTCAAAACATCATCCACGAGCAATCATTGTCCTTACAAGATTCTAAATGTTGTATGAACATATGCAAAGGTGTGTGTATATGTACTTATCTAATGCAAATATCATCAATGCAAATTATGTTAGTGAAATGAATCCATATGTATGCAATTCCTAACATAATGTATAACATCTATATGTGTGCACATAACATACATTCATATGCAACATCCATGTGATAACACCAAAAATTACCATCCATGAATAAGCGTAAACACTCATGCATATGCAATCTGAGGAGTTTGTGAGCCGATCTAGTGCCTAACGTGTATAATGCATCCACGAGTAACCACTTGCAAACACTTGCAACCACTTGCAAACATCAAGCATAACATGTTTCAAACACATGTTTCATCCAAAGGGTTTCTACCTAAGGTTCTCATGACAAGATTAACATGATAAACTAGATAATCAAGACAAACATGGATAGCAAAAGAAAGATATGCTACAAGAGATCGGAAAGATAAGCAGGATATACTCCTTTCGGATTACAAGAAATCCCTTCCTAACCCTGACATGTATTACTAACCGATGAGTCATACCCCCTTATGGAGTTTACAACAGAAGTGGGATCGAGAATGGGACCGAGAGGATATACGTAAAAAGATAACATGCGAGTAAGTTCCACAGGAAAACAAGGATCAAGGATATGCTCTTAAAAAGAGATATGATGCGCGTATCCAACCTTCAGTCTTCTAAGTCACGTTTCCTTGAGCTTAACTCCACTGTGCTTTGACCGTCTTTTACCTCATGATTTCTTAGCTTCTTAACTCTTATTTCCAAATATGAGTTGGAACCCATTTCATTGTCGCCTCTCGCCTTCCTCTTTCACTTACTCTTCCATCATTCCTGGCTTAAACATAACTATGACCACATGGTTTCATGCAAGCTCTCCAAAATTCACTAGTGAATCCTGGATCTCGTTTACTTACTATAAAGTATTCCACGCAGCAGAACTTTTCATGGAAATACCAATCCACGTTGCCAATTGCTCTTACCAACGTAATTTTCTATAACTCATGCTTGAACGAAATGAACCATCTGCCTTGGTAGTAAATACTACAGGCGCTCCCCATTCAGATATACTTCATCTAATGAAGTTCATCTCAAGCAACTCCTTGACTTGCTTTCTTAACTCTCATCTTGCGGGGCCATGTGCCTAACCGGCCACGAAACTATCTTGGCATTATCAACCAGATAAATGCGGAAATCTATTTCTCGTTTAGGGGTAACCCCCTTCACTTCACCCAAGATATCAGGATATTCTCGGACCACCCTCACCGATTACAAACTATCGATAGACGAGTTAAGGGATTCAAGATAACACAACATGACGGGACTCGTAGGGTTACTAGAAATTTTTAGGGTATTACCGAGGCGAGTCATGAGCCTCTCAACCCTATGCTCAAAAATCAAGAATGGCTCCAAAACTGGACAACCAATCCATGCCCAAAAATCAACCCATACCCCATGAAACCGATAATATAAGCATCACGCGAGAATTCAAATCCACGTAGATAATAGACAAATGGGCGGAACCCCCAATTGGATTTGAAACACACACGGGATCATTAACTAGACTAGTACTTAGGTGCAAACTATCAACAAGATCAGATGAGATAAAGTTATGCGATGCACCAGAATCAAACGAGGTATGAACTGAAAAATCAGAAATATATACAAGGCTCTCAACAGAAACACTACCTCGATCGGGAACTGGAGCGGTATTGAGAGCATGAACTTGCCCTCCTGAAGGTCCAGCACGCTGAGTCTGACCCTGGCCTTGCCCTTGCTTCTTCGGGCAATCCTTACTGAAATGTCCAGTCTCACCGCAGAAAAAGCATTCACCATTCTCCCTTTTCCTCTTCTTACAATCCTTAATAAGATGCCCAACTGAACCGCAATAATGGCACTTCCTCTTTTTGTTATTGCCCTTGTTGTTGTTCCCCTTGTTGCCTTGACTCTTGTTCTTGTTCTTATTGCCTTGACTGCTCTGACCGCTTGGATTACCCTGATTTCCTTTCCACTGGGAATCAGTCTTCTTGGCTTGAGTATCATTCATCTTAATCTCCTTCTTGTCACTCCTATTCTCTTCATTGAGTAGGGCCATATTCACCAAACTCTCGAAAGTTGCCCCCAAGGGTATATGAGTCATGGCTAAACCATGTAATGGCTCGTTTAATCCTAGAGCAAAGTATAGGGCCTTCTTCTGAGCTGTGTTGACCAAGTCTAAACCGACCCGAGCCAGTTGATTAACCTTATCTATGTATTCCCTAATAGTCATGTCCCCTTGCTTCAGTGATAGGAACCTTAGTCCAAACTTTCCCCGAAAGTCATCCCAAGTCTCAATTGGCCTAGTAGCGGTGGTGACCACCCACCAACGTGCAGCTTCTTCCTTTAGCAACCATACTGCCAATAAAACCTTCCTACGGTCATCTATATCAAAGTAGGCAAAAAGATCTTCGGTTTCTTTCAACCAATTCCTGGCCTCTACAAAAGTCTCAGTGCCTTGAAAGTTCTTGCCACCCATTGCTTTGAAATCTTTGCAAATCTCCGCGAGATCCTCTTGTGGATGCTGAGGGGGAGGAGGAAGAGGAACCTCAGCGACAGGAGGAGGAGGAACATTAACTACCGGAGGAGGAGGAGGAACATCGGCGGGGCCGGCTTCGGTCGCCCTAGCCTCCAAAAGTCTCCTATACCAAACAGGTACGTGTACTCCCTCCGGAATGGCAAAGTTATTGGCCATACTGAAAACGAAGAAAAAGATAGATTCAGAATGGAGAAAAACGAGGGAATTTTGCTAATGGCTTTTTGGGGAATAGCCTTTAAAATAAACTAGACTTTTCTTTGGAAAATACTTTATACTTGGTTTTGAAAATAGTTTTTCAAAAGTTTTTTTTAAAAACCTTTTTGTTCCTTCTCGTAAACCATATGCTCTGATACCAAATGTAACACCCCACCTCCGCCAGGGTGGCTCTTGCAAGCACTCTGACTTTGGAGGGGCGTTTGAATCAGGTAATCATGCATAATGATATATCAAGGCAGAACAAGAACATATGTATATATGTAAACAGAGTAAATAAGATAAGTAAAACAGCGGAAGATTTCAAACTATTTCAAAACAAGTCTGATACAACATAATGTCAACTTTCCGAATACACAAGTCTAGATAAAAACAACATCACTGAAAAACTGAAATACATAAGTACTATCCCCAAAATAAGTGATAACCATAGCTAGCTTCATGTCAAACCGTACATGAGCTATATCCCACAAGCAAGCGATCAGAAATCCAAGATAAGCTCCAATATTCCCACCCTGAGAACCTAGGGGGGGAAACGGAAGAAAAGAGGCGAAAGAAAACAGGTCAGTCAAAAAGACTGAGTAAGCCCTACTACAATCAATGTAACCTGATAAAGTTACCTAGCATGAGAAGCAGGGATGAACATAAGGATAACAACATACTAGCATGATGATTAACTAACAAGGTAGATAAAGGTGTCATCGCATAATCAGGTTTAAGGTTTTGCACCACAGGTGTACTAGCAACTAACATGACTTGAATATACAAGTATTGATCCCTTGGCCCAAGCTTTGGCCCAATAACATGAAATGACCCTAATACAAGGTCTAACCAAACGGTCTAGTCGATCGGCTCCCTATAAGCCTAACTCGTCACGTGTTGGTGTCCATACGGCCCAAACATAATTGTAGTCAGACTGTGCCTGGTCTCCCGTCGGCTGTATCAAGCCCTAGGGTGGCAACCCCTGGACACCATAAATATGCGTGCACAGTCTCGATCTACTGGTACCCATGCATGTTTTCCCCGGCTTCGGACTATGTGCACGACCATAAGTCCGCCCGGAACTACACCGGCGTACCACTCTGCCGTCGTTTTTGGTCACTTACCTCCAGTTCAGTAATCGTGCCCCCACACCCTAGCCTAGACCCTAGGGTCATGATGATACAAACTTGGGATTACTGCTGGAGTGGACCCCCGTTGCTAGGATTTTCTAGTGGGTTAAGTACGGTTTAACCCTCTTGCTAATCATGGATTAACTTGGTTAAGTGTAACGATGAGTTCACGACTTAACCCTGATCAATCTACCAAGCCCAAATTGGTTAAGTATTAAGTGGACCATGACTTAACCCTAATCACAAGGCATTAATTAATTTAATGCGCCTTAACCTCTCACATTAGACCTTGTTGTGGTTATTAGTTAAGCCGGGCGGGTCCGGGTAGCTTTACACCACAACTTGGTCTAACCTCGGGTTCAAGGTACAACATGGCCAACTTCTCACATTGGGTCCTATTGTTTGTAGCAACTAGTTAAGCCGGTCGGTTCCGGGTAGGTTTACGCTACAAACTCAACCCAACCTCGAGTTGGTCACACTTATCTTTTCTAAGTGTCATGTCCATCATGTTTCCAAACATGTTACAAATTTTCAAGCAATTGGGTAGACCTAATTTAATAGGTAAATTCCCAATGGGTAGACCTAACTTAATAGGTAAATTCCCAATCTTATGCTTTTATGTCTTTTAAGTTTACCCAACCCCAAACGCAATCCCATCGCTTACATATCGCAATAGCGCATAAAGGATAGAAAGAGGGAACTTGGCATAATCATGACATAAAGGTGTTGAAGCCACAAGTTCAACATGGTGGCATATGAAATGTACATATGTTCATATACTTGCATATTACATTTTAGGCCTCAAAAGCATGCATAAAACCAAACTTAGCATATTGGTGATACATGGTGATAAATGACATGTAGAAATGGCCATAATTTCGCATTTGGCCTCACATGCAAGTTATCATAAGGGATATGATAACTTACATGTTGCCAAAATGCAACCTTTAGCATAAAGCTTGAAGCCTTATGTTCATATACTCAAGACAAGCTTGCATAGCATGATAACATGAACAAAATGATCACCCCAAACTTGCATAACATACTTGCATATCATATGACGAACTTGCATCTCAAACTTGCATAACATAACATGATAAACTTGCATATCATAACATGGCAAACTTGCATAGCATAACATGGTAAACTTGCATAGCATAACATGGTAAACTTGCATATCATAACATGGCAAACTTGCATAACATAACATGATAAACTTGCATATCATAACATCTCAAACTTGCATAACATTACATAGTAAACTTGCATATCATGGCAAACTTGCATATCATACATTTAACTTTAGAGTTTAAGTATGAAAGTAGAATAGGGCTTACAATGCTTATGAAGGCACAAAAAATATGACAAAGCCCTTATGAAATCAAATAGACCCAAAATGCAAGCTCTAATAGAAAAACCCTTGAGCCAAAATGATCAAAACTCTTTCTTTATGATGCAAATATAGAAACTTGACTTGAATGCAAGCTAATGATGCTCATACAAGCTTGAAAACACTTGTATGCATGGAAAATCTCTCATAGAAATAGTTTAGAAATTTTATGAAGAGAGTGGAGGCCATGAGAGGATTGATTTTGCCATAGTTTAGTTACTAGAATGAATAATGATGATTTAGGGTTAGGTTAGGGGCTTATTTATAGAGATTAGGATTAGTTCTAGCCTTAGGATTAAACCCTAATTCCAATCTCAGCCCTTAAAACCGAATCTGGCCCCCAAACTCAACACAAACCCAAAATGGTGCACCAGGCAAAACTGCCCGGCTGGACCAAGTCGACAGCCAAGTCGACAGGGCTGTCCACTTGGGTCCAACCAAGTCGACTCCCAAGTCGACAGGGCTGTCGACTTGGGTGCTCTGGCGGGAATTTTCCCGCCTGGCCCAAACTGGCCCAAATTTCCAAATTCAAACTTGAATTTGAAATCTGTTTTTACTTTGAAATTTTCTGAAAACTTCGTTGGGCCTTAATCGGGTCATACGGACTCCGATTTTCAAAAACTCGGACTCTATTTCGCGTATTTTTCCGAGACGAACGCAATGGCATATCCCGTTTCCCTTGATTCAGATTTATAAATTAAATTCTGCCTCGATTTATGTTATAACAGGTTATTGAAAATACGGGTTGTTACAGTTATTATGCGTGACTTGGATCAATCTGACAATATGGTAATTTTAATTTTAATTTTAATTTGTTTTAGTATAAAAATATTAATTTCGTATATATGCATTGTGTTTTATTGGATTGGAAGTGAAGAACTAGTTGCTGAAGGCCGTTCGTACTCTAGCGATCCTAACCAGCTTGTGAATGGCATTCCTATTGGACCATCGGCTATGTTAGTTTCTATTGACAATGCGAAAAAGCCTGATGCCTTTTTATGGAGACCAAAAAATAATATGATACATGTTGGGGAAGCCATTGGTAATAAGGTAGCTTGGCCGGAATCAAAAGTGGTTGTTGAGCCAGATAAAGCCACATCATTTGTTACTACTCCAGTCAACATAACATCTCATGTAGTAATGCATTTAAGCAAAATTATAGTATTTTTTTTATCAAATTTACTAGCTGAAATATATATTAAATCATTTGTGTTTATTCTTTAATTTGATAGGATGGAAAACCAACTCTCCCAGCCATTAAGAGTAAATGCAAGCTGGTTGATGTTGGTGGAACAGGAGCATTGGTTGCAGAAGGAGTTGTGGCTTCAACCGATCCAAATGAAATGGTCCATTTCGTTCAACTAGGAAGAGATGCTATTAAAGTTTGGGTAGTGAATGCTACGGTTCCAGATGCAGTTCTTTGGAGACAAACTTCTGACCTTGTCTGCATTGAAGATGCCATAGGTTCTACAGTAGCGTGGCCAACCTCAAAAGTTGTAGCAGAATCTAGTTCTAGTAAGTAGACATTATTTCTTTTAGAACTATAAAAATTTAAGATGTATACACATTTGACGTTCTACCATTATTATATAGGCAACCACTGTTAAAGTTTGTTAGCTGATCAGAAGGAGAAAAAAAAACTATTCTTGCCTTAACTGTAAGTCTAGAACTCCTGCATTTTTTTATTCATTGCCCTAACTAAAATATAGTTACTTAAACCAAGGATCAAACTATTCTGGCTTCCTTTAATCGGTTTGTTCTTTTCTTTCGTCACAGTCGTACTTAATGATTGAAACCCCACAAGAAATTTTATAGTTGACCCTTCCCATATCCTTCGAAAAAGACTGGCCTGCGTGGTTTTTACCCTGCATTTCTAGCTCTTTTATAGTAAATCCAAATAGAATCAGTCGTACTTAAATGGATGTAAGCGACAATATGTATACTGAATTTAAGAGAAGAGAACAAAAGCAGACACCTTTTTTTTACCCTGCTTTGTTTTTATTTTAGTAAAGTAGACACATGCATCAAGGAGAGTTGCGTGCATGGGACTTTGGACTGACTCCACTGATTCTATTCTCTTGCCATTTCACCCTTAAATTTTGTTAACTACCACTCCACATATTTTTTTATGTTCTTATCCGAAGAGAAAACTTGATCACATACATCAAATTTAGCTTGCGCTGGTCCAGTAATATATGTATGTACGCCAATGATATGACAGGTAGAGTAGCGGTAAGCACAAATTAAGGGATAGCAATAGCATGAATTTTCGTGCCATAGGTTTAAAAAATGATACGTCAATCAGTGGTCCTTTTAGCTGACAAGGTGAGTTAAACGCACTGTATATGAAGGTGGGGTATTGACTCAACCACTACTTTGTTGCATGTATGCATGGATGTAGTTCAGAATGACTCAAGGTACTTAGGTACCATACATTAAAGGCTTGGCTTTGTGAAATTCAGTTTCTTTGTTATAGTCCTTTAAGGCTTAAGCTTTTAGTTATAAAATATCAATGATTAAACCTACTGTGATACTGATCACTTTTTTTTATGTACTTGATATGATATGTTCTTTGAAAGAAATGAATTTCCAACTACAAATAATTTTTTTTTTAGACCTAGTATTCATTCTTTTCTGTTTCAGTGGTTATAGGTTGAAAAACCTGTAACATGAAACTACTGCAAAGTCTTCACCATGTCTAATTCTTATATTTCTAATTTGCAGTTAAGTTTGTATATGTGCAAAGTTGTCCAGTTGCTTGTTTAATCAAAGGAAATAAAGATGGATTTTGAGAAAATAATTATTTAATTATTTAGTTGATTAATTAAAGAATTTGGTGTTAACACTTGTGGTAATTTGGATAATTAAATGGGTGTTTTTGTGTTAGCTTTTGGAAGATTTAAAGAAAATGATTCATTTAGTCGCTAAGATGATTAAATAAGGAGTTTGTGTAAATATGTTGAATTCTGTGACTAAATTAAAGTAAATAAATATAAATATGAAAAATAAAGTTGGGAAAACTTTATAATATGAAATTTTGATAAAGAACGGGTAATAAGATTTTATTGTGCTATATTTCAACAAATCGCAATACACATATGTGTGTAACGATTTTTGAAATAAAAATTATGTGTTTTAATTGTAGATGAGCTATAAATAAAAATATAAAATGTAAATGTTGGTTGGAAAATCAATATTTGAAGGATAAAATAGCTTTAATATGGTTGTGCATTTAATTGTGTTAAAACAATAAAGCCTGTATAATTTTTAAGTTTAAAATATAAGTTTTGTCCGTGAAAGTGAAAAAAGAACAACTTATTTCAGAATGTAAATTTTATTGAGAAAGTTTTAAAAGAATGTTTAAAAATTACAATTTTTATAAGGTTGGAACAATGTAAAGTTGTGTAGAATATGGTGAAACATGTGTTAAAGTATGTTAAACTTAACATAATAAACCATTTAGGCCTAAAATAATTACACTTAAGCCTAAATGGACTTTAATTAAGCAAAGCCCATATGGATTAGTAAAGGAATAGTCTGGAGAAAATGAGTACGTTATTTTTCTCCTGTTGCCTCATCTTCCTTCTTTCCTTCTCAAGTTACAAAAAACAAATTTGTAGGTTGTCTCTAAACCTTTAAATCTAAACTTCAAATTCCAATTTAAAGCTGGAAATAAGTTGCTAAACTCTAATCCTATAGATAATCAAACATCAAACCACAAATTTATTTCATGTACATCTCAGATTTGTGAAGGTCTAAATTAATGTTGGTTCAAAGCTGCAGCAAGTGTCTGTACTTGGAATAGCAGACATCTGAAGCTTATTAAAAATGGCCATTGCCTCCAAGTAAAAAATGGTCGTTGCCTCTAAGTGAATCAAAGAGAATAAATAAAAAAAGCGGATGCGGCTTCTCGAATGCTAAACTCTTCTCAAACAAACCTTATTAAAAATGGTCGAAAGTAGTAATAAATTTTAAAAGCCGTTTTTATGAAATTAATGTAAAAACTGGGTCAAATAAAAATTAGTAGGATAAGGTAATAATAACTGAATAAAACCCATTGGTATGAAATTCACATTAAATGGAATGCAGGTTACGGAAAACTGGTGTGTTATGAAGAAATGGAATGCAGGTTACGGAAAAGAGAAATAGGGTTACGGAAAACTGGTGTGTTATGAAGACTGGTGTGTTATGCCTGTGTACGACATGTTTATTGAAAACTGGTGTGTTATGAAGAAACGGAATGCAGGTTACGGAAAAGAGAAATAGGGTTTTATAGACGGCTTTTAGGCACGTTTTTGTTGCTAGCTGTGTATATTAGTATTAAATTGCTTGTCAACTTCGAAGCCAATGTCAAAATTTTGCACTTTTTAAGTTTGGGAAATGAATATATTGACGTTGATTTGAATAGGTGATGTAAAAGTGATGTTCCAGTAAAACGAAGTTATTTTTGGTGGTTGACGAGCGAAGTTGAAGAAGATATGGTCTGAAATATTCTTGTTACGTCATGCTGCAACTTGTCTCGATTATACTCTACAATACATTTACGGAAGGAATACTTATTGAAACGCCGCGTCTGGTCAAGATTGAGTTTGTCACGTGCTAACTACAGATATAATTTTAACTTGCTGTATTGGAACCATTATACAAAGTGCAGATTGAAGCACATTTTATTGTTAAATTCATTGCAGGCATTATGACAGTAGTATGAAATATCATGCAGATGCATCCATCCTGTCCTTCCAAACTCACTTTACCCCCTGATTCCAAACTCATTGTAGGCATTATGACAGTACTATGAACCAATTCTAAATGCTTTGGTGGTTTCATGCAGATCTCTATTCTATGTGCTAGCCTCAAGTACAGCCAGTTAACTTCAAGCAGCATGTCTCAAAGGTAAAAATATTTACTTCTCTTTTTCATGCATATGATAAAATTATCTTTGTAACTGTTGGTTTCGTTTATTCTTTTAGTATATATTTTTTTTGTATTTTTTGTTGACTTCTGCTAGTGGCTGCAATCTTGTTAGAAATGCAAATGTTATTTATACACTGATGCTTTTGAGCACACCTTATAGAAATTTTGTATACGTGCCTGTGCGATATATATATATATATATATATATATATATATATATATATATATGCGAGTTTTAAATATTTTGAGCTAAATATTGCTTGTTTTTGTTGTAACAGGACCAAATTGCTTATGTATATCAAGAACAAAACAAGATTCAATCAAAGCATTCGACGTGGTGTCGAAGAGGAAGACGGTGGTTGAAGACCGAAGGTCTTCATGTCGTTTGGGTGATTACCGATGATCTTGATTAGGCCGTACACCCAAGAGGAGGGAATCAGTTAGTGGTCGTCCAGACGTACTTGGAGATCGATGGATATGCGAGGTACAAGGTGCCTCCGGTTTCGTTCAGACCCATAACGGACTTGTAAATGGACTGTGTGTCTGACATTGGATATCATTCTGTGTGATTGATGGATATCGGTTGCATGGAGTGGTTTTCCTATGTGGCATGCTAAGATGCAAATGATCAAGGCTTCTGTTGAAAAGCAGAGTTTTGTGGTTGATGATCAAAGCACAGCCTTTGTGGCACAACTTTGTGTAGCATTAATTCGTGAGCCTCACACCCCGGTTGTGAACCAGAAACGGGAGAGGACTTCAGGGAGGGCATGCGTTTCCTTCTAGCTAGAAGTGGCGTCAGTGGTTTGACACGCCCTAACGAGTTTGACTTATGTGGTTGTTGCTGTAGCGAGGCGCCTCGGATATATCGGTGACTGTGTGGAGCCGATGGAGTCATTCGTTGACTCATTTACGCCCCATAGGGCGGGGAAACGTATTGTTCAAGGTTTAAGTTTAATCCACATCGAGTGGACTGGCCCTGTTGCTCCAAGGCTTGCCGGCGCGCTTGCCTGAGACTCGGGCTAGACAGTCTCGAATCGGTAGAGGACTATCTTTTGCCTCGGTTCACAGATGGAAATCCAATTTCCAAATACGTGACTTTGCAGTTTTGATTGTAGAGCCTAGTATGGCGACATGATATATGGTACTCATGCCGTCTATGATTGATACTTATGATTTGAAGTTTTTTTATACACTATGCACTTATAATAGTATCAAATGATTTGTTTTAAACGTACCAAACATGTTTGGCTATTATAAGGGAAAACCCTATCCCCCGGCTTGCGTTGCATTGTGTGATAGGACCTAGGTCTTAGAATAGCTTCATTTTACCAAAAAAGCATTGCGCTGTTTTGTTATATGCACTGGTATTCTTGGGAGGAAACCCGTTCCATGTTATACGGCGTGGTCCCTTGATATATCTGATTTAAAGTAAAGTTCTAAATAACTGTTTTAGTTCTCACACCAGTCACATGACTGACCTGGAGTTTATTGTTTTGACATAAACTCTGGGTGCCCTTATTTTGACACGGGCAGCTAGTAGTTTTGGTTTTGCAGATTTATATTCATAGGATCCTGATTTACAGCTGGAACGATACTCGGAAAGCTCTGTTTCCGTGTATTACTTCAGTTGTGTTTTATATTATTTTCCGCTACTATGTAATTTATTGTAATCTCTGATATTTGTCGAATGTGTAATATTTATTTATACTCTGTATATTCTTGTATTCTGATGAATTGTTGTAATTAACAATGAAATGTTCTTCTGTTTGCGTTCCGATATGGCTCGGTCTCAACTCAATCCGGGCTTTCCTTACCAGGGAAGTTCGGGTCGTAACAATTTTGGTATCAGAGCTTTGGTTTACAGAGCTCGGGGAACAAGACACATTAGAACCGAACGAAAGAATTCATCAGAAATTGGATTAGTAATATCCAATGGGAATACTCGTTAGAGATGGGATCAGTAGTATCCTAGAACGAGTGCGAAGAGTATATTTTTAAAAATGAAAAAAAATTGTTTTGCAAATTTAAACCATTTTATGCGTATTTGAATATTTATATTAAATTAATTTGGACAATCCAATATATAAAGATTTTGCATATACGCCTTGCAAACGTGTATTCGAAATTTTTATGTACTGGATAGTTATAGAATCACACTCTAGTTGCCCGGGGATAATTCTGGTGACGGAGCGCCATCGCCAGTATTTATTTTCGAGTTTCGAAAGTGAAATTTCTATATATTTCCAATTGACTAGTGTGAGAACTGAAACTAGATAGGGCATATAGTTGTGATTTGGCACCAACAATGTGATTTTTGACTATATATCAAAATTATGAATTTGAAATGTTAAATTCACTAATTGATTGATGGTTGTGTTGTATGATTATCCCTTTAAACCATTATATGAAAGAATGGTGAATTTATGCCAAATTGAAACAAATTTTGAACTATATTGAAAATTATTTGCAATTGCATGCATGTACATATATATGTGTGAATAGGTCATAGCAAGAAGGCTAGAGCAGAGGAATAAAATTGTTTGCCGACAAACAGGTACATGTTTATTGTATTTCTTGGGTTTTGGATGATTTTGTGAGACGATTTGCTAGCCGCTTGGCTTTTTCTTTTTCTTTTGGATTGAAGAAGGCCATGGGAGGCTATATGAAATATCCCGACGTCCCTGGTGCAGGGGAGGTTATGGCGAAATTTTTCGAAAATTTAGGGTGTTAGCCAAATTTTTGAAAAATTTGAAAAGTTCTTAGAAACTGAAAAGTTGAAGAACTTAAGCCTTAAGTAAAACAATGAAACTTGAGTTGACTTGTTAAACAACTTTCGGCTTCGTTCCTTTTCGGGGACGAAAATTTTTAAGTGGGTGAGATTGTAATAACCCGGAAATCCTAGCCAGTTTAAAATTTTTATTTTGGCAATTTTATCGAATTTTGAATATTTAAAATGAATTATTTTAAATATTAACGATGAGAAATTTATTTTGAATAGAATTAGAACATATAGTTTTATTGGAATCATCGCTAGAAAATAAATATTTATTTTAAATTATAAAAGGAATTGAAAATGGTGCTGTAGTTCGATAATTCGATTTCAAAATTCAAATGAATGTACCGGGTGCAAAATAAACCGGATTTTAGTGAAACCAAAAATATTAGAATCTAATATCTTTCCAACGAATCTGAAAAATTGAAATTTCATAGCGGGAATCAAAAGTTACGCCCAGTTGAAAATTCAGAATAGTCGCTATGGAATTCTGGCCCTTAAAAATAGCCATTTTGCAAACGACCTCGGTTTTCGACGAAACCACTTTTTTTGGATCCGTGATGTCAAGTTATTTCTAGGTTTCAAAATTCGTAATTTTCTGAATCAATATGTGAGCGTGGCAAAGGAAAACGCGTTTGACCAGTTTCAGTTGATTTTAGTCGACTGGAAAATGGCCATTTTTCATACGGTCTCGGAATTGGACGAAATTAGTTTTGTTAGGACCGTATCGACAATACGAATCTAGAAAATATTTTTCTACAATTTTTAGAGTCAGTGTATGGCCCCGGTAAATTGAAATGTGCGTTCAAATTCAATATATAGAGTTATATTTTGATTTTGACGAAAACTGATCGAAACAGTCGAATCAGCCTGAGATACATATCCCATTGTGTTCGGAATGGGGGTAATTAGCTATGGACGACAGTCGGTGAGTTCGATTTCGAAGTCGAAATAAAAGTTGCTTTTTGAAATTAATTAATTAAATAAAAAATAATAACTCTTTCTTCTATACCCTCAACACCCCCCCCCCCCCCCGGGCGTTCATTTATAAAATAAGGAAAAAAAAGAAAAAAAAAAGATAGGGAAAGAGCGACGGGGGGGGGGGGGGCGCCCCATCATGGCCCCCCACGTGGCGCGCCCACGAGCACCGACGAGCCCCCCCCCCCTCTTCTTCTCCTCCCTCCTTCCCCTCCTTTCTCCATTGCGATTGAAGCCCCCCAGAACCGACGCAACCACCACCTCGCGCCCCCCTGCGCGCAACCCCCCTCCAGCCTCCTCCGTCTTCCTTCAACCGACGCGCCTCCGCCCTGAAAAGCCACCAGTGCACCTCCAGCGCCATTCCCCACCTCCAACCTCCTTGTAAGTTTTGTATTTTTGTTTTTTTATTCGTTTAAACATTAAGTATATGATTTTAACATATAAATAATCTGATTTTTATTCGTTTTAAAGTTAGGATTTTTAACATTTTAGAGTTTAGATTCATATTATATATATGATAGGAAAGTTAAAAATATAATTTTCATATGATAGGAAGGTTAAAAATATAATTTTTATATGATAAGAAGGTTAAAAATATTTTTTTTTTATGATAGGGTGGTTAAAAATATAATTTTTATATGATAGGAAAGTTAAAAATATATTTTTTATATGATAGGAAGGTTAAAAATATAATTTTTATATGATAGGAAGGTTAAAATATAATTTTTATATAGCAGAGATAATAAAAATATGATTTTTATATAGCAGAGATAATAAAAATATGATTTTTATATAGTATAGAATATAAAAATATGATTTTTATATTAGATAGATAGTAAAAATTTAATCTTTATTTATGTAGCGTAATAAAAATCTGATTTTTATTATATATATATTGAAATAAAAATGTGATTTTTATAGCGATGATATAAAAATTCGATCTTTATATTAGAAGTAGATATATAAAAATATAATTTTTATTATGAAGATAGCGTTATAAAAATATGATCTTTTATTATATGAACGCCGGTATAAAAATAGAATTTTTATCTATATTGTAGCGGTATAAAAATGTGATTTTTAAATATGTAGTGGCTACAGACAATGAAATTGACAAAGGGCAAACACGACGAAGAATTCTACATATGAAGAGTCGTGGTATTGGATTAGCTAGTCGGTGAGAACTCCTCACCTTTATTTTGATTTCTAGTTGAAATATATACTAGGATGCAAACGGTGTTTAGTAGCACCCGACACCAGTCGTCCACAGACCATGGATGACTTGTTTGTTTGGTTGCTGTGTTGTGAAATTTGATTGTGTGATGTGGAATGAAATAAAATATTTTATAGTGGAAAATATTTTATAGTTAAAAATATGATTTTTAACGTGTATATAAAATAAATAGTAATAAACAAATTGAACGATTTGTTTATGTACACCGATTTGACTGATATTGATTGGGACGATAAATTTTACACATCGCCCAACTGCACAAATAAAATCTGTGTGTGTTGATTTGAAACCCCACACGGGTGTTGGGATGAAATTGGGCATACACTAATCCCAATAATTAGCTGTATGTCGATTGATTGATTGACAGGCTGTTATAAGCGTTGAATATTTATATTTGATGCTTATACAGTGTATAATGCACTCTGAATGATGGTTGATTATTTATCGTTGCTATTATATACATGTGTTGTTTGGAAACCATATAATTAACATTATATGGTAATTGATTGGGCCTCATTCCAATTTGGAAAATAAGGAATATTATAAAAGAAAATAAATTCATGTGTTGAATAGAAAATAAATTCATGCGTTGAATAGAAAATAAATTCATGTGTTGAATAGAATAAACATTCATGTGTTGAATAGAAGCCGTGTTGATTTGTTTGACGCCATTTTGACGTGAACGATACTGATATCGATTTTATTCATTTTTATAATGAATATAGAAAAGAAAGTGATTTCAAAATATAATGGTTTTGAAAATATTATCATTTGTATATCGATGATGTTGAATATTCAATTTTGATTAGAAATTGAATATGAAGTTGAAATAGTTTCGAAAATGAATTTAAAACGATTTATAAAATACGTTTTGAAAGGAAATCGACGAAATATATATATTATATATATAATGGCCTGAATAGAACGCGCCGCGCCGCGGCAGTTCGCGAATTTCGACCATTGACTTCGAATGGATATTACGGGAGATCCGACCGTCAGATTCTCCTAAAACTGGAACCATTGGGTTCGTATCGAAAAGGGCTTTTTAATGAATATTAGAGATTTGAAATCTAACGGTTGGATTTGGAATTATATCCAAATCAAATTTGAAAAAGGTCACTGTAAGTGCAGTTCGATGGACGTTGATGGAAATCGACAGTACGGGCCTTGATAAAAATAGTAATAATTTGTGTAAAATCATAAGAAATGATTTGGGAAGAATTGGGATGAAAAACTCCATATTTTAAAAGATAAAAATAGATTTTTATCGCAATGAACTAGTTTTGAACTAGAATTAAAATTCTATTTATTTTTAAAATAAATAAAGTGGATTTGAAATAGTTTTAAAAATAACCATAATTTCCAATATATGAATTGGAATGGATTTGAATCGAAATTGTTTATGGAATATTTCGATGTTGGATTTCGTGATGAAACAGATATCGTTATGGGAGTCTGAAAGATATATTTATATCGTTATTTCAAATACGATATTTGTTGGTCGTAGAATTTGATATTGAATATAAGCCGGTAGAATTTGATATTGAATATAAGCCGATATATTTTCTATTCAGAGCCTTGTATTTAATATCAAATGTGATTTGGATTTGTCGTGAATGGTGTCTTCATTAACACTGTCCTTAAACCCAGTTGAGAAAAAGATTAAATCTTTTTATTTAGATTTAATGAA
This sequence comes from Allium sativum, assembly GCA_030737875.1. Classification (NCBI taxonomy): domain Eukaryota; kingdom Viridiplantae; phylum Streptophyta; class Magnoliopsida; order Asparagales; family Amaryllidaceae; genus Allium; species Allium sativum. Next base: position 746,297,004 of record CM060920.1, on the reverse strand, counting down.
GTGTACCAATTAAATGGAGTTTAATTGGAATTGAATTTGAATTGATTTTTGGGTTTATCGTGAACGGTGTTTTAAATAACACTTGTTCTTTAGCCCGATAATTAATGGAATGTGATTTTGGATTGTCGTGAACGGTATCTTCAATAATACTGTTCTTAGACCCAATGGAGTTAACAAAATCAGAAACAAAATGGAGATTAGTTAAGTTTTATGGTTTCTTGGGTATTGGTCTGATGTTGGTTTTGGCCTTCGGGGTTAATAATTAGGGAATTGCTCACTTGCTATTTTACGGTTAAAGGCTGATAGAATGGAATGTGATTTTGTGTTTATCATGAACCATGTTTTAAATGACATTGATTCTTTAACCCAGTTAAAGATTAAAACTAAGTGGAGTTTTAATGAATCTTTAATTAGTTTGAAATGATGAAGAATGGAGTAACACCAGTTTTGCTCCGGGCGATAGTTAAATCTTTAATTAGATTTGAACGTGAAATGGTAATTGAATTTACCGGTAACACCGTGGTGTTAGATATGAAGTATTACCAGTTTTACTTCATGGAATGAATAGGTTGGGATTGGGAAGTAAAATAAATGATTCCTTCAGTGTGGTTCGCTAATCCCGACTAGTTTGAATTGATATTCAAAGGAAGATTAAAGAATAAATTTAAAGAATTTATCTTTGATAAAATTTATGGGAACCTTTCTCTAAGAATGTGAAATTTAGAAACTAACTGTAGGTTAGCTAAGAAGAATGGTTTCCTGTGTATTGATCTGATATTGGTCTCGGCCTTCGGGGTTAATATTTGGGGAATTATTCTCTTGCTAATTTACAGTTAGTGACTGATGAATTAGAATGAGGCGTATGTTGTGTTTGTGTAACACTTGTTTATAATATACGCGAGTTATTTAGGAAGACCGGGTTTATCCCATTCTGAATAGCTGATTCGACGTGGTGTCAAAGAGAAAGACGGTGGTTGAAGACCGGAGGTCTTCACGTCGTTTGGGTGACTACCGATGATTTTGATTGGGTCGTACACCCAAGAGGAGGGAATCAGTTAGTGGTCGTCCAGGCGTACTTAGAGAACGATGGATATGCAAGGTACAAGGTGCCTCCGGTTTCGTTCAGACCCAGAACGGACTTGTAAATGGACTGTGTGTCTGACATTAGATATCATTCTGTGTGATTGATGGATATCGGTTGCATGGAGTGGTTTTCCTGTATGGCATGCTAAGATGCAAATGATCAAGGCTTCCGTTGAAAAGCAGAGTCTTGTGGTTGATGATCAAAGCACAGCTTGTGTGGCACAGCTTTGTGTAGCGCTAATTTGCGAGCCTCACACCCCGGTTGTGAATCAGAAACGGGAGAGGACTTCAGGGAGGCATGCGTTTCATTCTAGCTAGAAGTGGCGTCAGTGGTTTGACACGTCCTGACGAGTTTGACTTATGTGGTTGTTGCTGTAGCGAGGCGCCTCAGATATATCGGTGACTGTGTGGAGCCGATGGAGTCATCCGTTGGCTCATTTACGCCCCATAGGGTAGGGAAACGTATTGTCCAGGGTTTAAATTTAATCCACATCGAGTGGGCCGGCCCTGTTGCTCCAAGGCTTGCCTGCGCGCTTGCCTGAGACTCGGGCTAGACAGTCTCGAATCGGTAGAGGACTATCTTTTGCCTCGGTTCACAAATGGAAATCCAATTTCCAAATACGTGACTTTGCGGTTTTGATTGTAGAGCCTAGTATGGCGACATGATATATGGTACCCATGCCGTCTATGATTGATACTTATGATTTGAAGTTGTTTTATACACTATGCACTTATAATAGTATCAAATGATTTGTTTTAAACGTACCAAACATGTTTGACTATTATAAGGGAAAACCCTATCCCTCGGCTTGCGTTGCATTGTGTGATAGGACCTGCGTCTTAGAATAGCTTTATTTTACCAAAAAAGCATTGTGCCGTTTTGTTATATGCACTGGTATTCTTAGGAGGAAACCCGTTCCGTGTTATACGGCGTGGTCCCTTGATATATCTGATTTAAAGTAAAGTTCTAAATAACTGTTTTAGTTATCACACCAGTCACATGACTGACCTGGAGTTTATTGTTTTAACCTAAACTCTGGGTGCCCTTATTTTGACACGAGCAGCTAGTAGTTTTGGTTTTGCAGATTTATATTCATAGGATCGTGATTTACAGCTGGAACAATACTCGGAAAGCTCTGTATCCGTGTATTACTTCTAGTTATGTTTTGTATTATTTTACGCTGCTATGTAATTTATTATAATCTCTGATATTTGTCGAATGTGTAATATTTATTTATACTCTGTATATTCTTGTATTCTGATGAATTGTTGTAATTAACAATGAAATGTTCTTCTGTTTGTGTTCCGATGTGGCTCGTTCTCAATCAATCCGGGCTTTCCTTACCGGGGAAGTTCGGGTCGTAACAAGTAAGACTTGATAACTACAGGTTATTGCTTATTCTTAGCTCATTATTTAAGATCATCAGAAAATACTTCCATTATCAATCAATTTTGATTAATTTCTCATTTAAAATCCTAAAAGACAAAATAGGCTATTCTAGTTTTGGAAACTCCAATATTAAGGCTTATTATTGTGTTCTACTTAATTTCTTACTTTCTATATACCAATTTGCATCTTCCTTTTTTCATTATTCTCATTTTATTTTATTTTTTATTTGGAACCATGTTTCCATCCTGCTTAACTTGACTAGAACAGAACCCAGATGATAAAAAACTAGGGGCTATGGCCGAAATCTCACACCTTGATTAGAAACGTTGTGTAGACCATTATAGCTAATAGTTAATTCAGTATTATGCTAATAGCATGTAAACACTCGGACAAAATTCCTAATTAAAATAAATTAGAAATTATTACTTGAAAAAAATGCTTGTAGTTTAACATTAAAACATATCATCATAACATAGTTCAATGTAGCAGGCAAATGCTAATGTAAACACTTATTTAAACAAGAAATCAAACATGCATCTTAGTGGAAGTTGCATGAAATCTAGGCTCGCATAGGTCAATTGACAAGTAAGCTCAAGTGATGCCAACGAAATCTGTGGCTTATTTGAAACTTTAGTGGAATTTTATATTACCAGGAAACCCACACAGCTTGCTTATTATAGCCAGCCAATTGTATAGTCATAGAAGGAACTAAACTAAAAAAAATATCACTTTATCCTCAGTTACTTCTAAAAATAGATATCTTCCAAGTATTTCTACAAATCTAATCATGTGTTTTAAACGATGGCACTGAACATTGGGTCTAATGTTTACCATAGTTTGCTCCACATGAATGTTTTCTTGTTGCAAAAATTATCTTGATAATCTAAGTTTGTAAGTATTATTTTGCGAAACAATCAAGGATGACAAATGGTTAGTAAGGTGATACTCTAAACTCAGGTTTTATAGGTCATAAATTTGGACCACTAAGATATTAAAATGGGTGCATTGCTTAATTAGAGTATCACTCTTACTTGTACGAAATTTAAAGACACACCGGGAAATTTTATGACTGGAATTAACGCAGAAGTGATTTTCAAGCACACAACAAAAAAAAATACAAATTAGCAGTCGACCAACATGTTACACAATCAATCGTAACAGTGAAGAACACATAACATAAAGGAAGATGAGGAAAATTATCGGCCTTTACACTTGAGCAGTGAATTACGAAGTAGCAAGCTTAAAATAAATTTAATCATAATCTGATACTTACCTTACACCGCAGCGAATTATTACCAAGGATGAAGTACCCAGCCGTTTAGGTGCGAGCTTGGTGGCGACGAGAAAAAAATTTAACTTTGGCGACGATGCCCAAGCTAACAATTTGATTCTTGGATTTGCTGTGGATGGCGGCTCGAGTCCCGACGCAGTGGTGAAGGCCTTCACTTCGGTTTCTAATTGGTCCCTTGATTTTTTTTCTGGCGGCGCTGGCCTCGAGCGCGAGATGGACTGGGGAGGCGCCTTGATTTGAAGTGACGGAGGAACCATTAGAGTAGGATTTTGATTTGGGGAAAGAAGTGTGATTTCATTTGGTGACCATTAACAAGAGGACAGAAAAGAACGATTTTTGCTGAACAAAAATTGGAATAAGGGGGTGAATCTTATAGGGGTGAAATTAGAGATAGGAACAACGTAATTCAATAACTTCTAGGTAGGGGCGCGATCAGAGTATATGTCGGTGGAGTTATGCACTAAGGAAGGTATTAACCAAGATTAAATATCATACATTAAATTCTACCCTAATTATCGTTGAGCGTTCAAGGTTTGAACCGTCAAACCAAACTCTAAACACGACAAAAATTATACGGACTTCTTCGTCATCGCGTACTGAATACAATAAAATTAATTGAATTGCAATCCGACTCCGTTTGCGTACTATGATATTTTAAATTTAAGTTAATCGGTTCATCGATTTGATTATGTTTGTCTATAAAACAACTCTGTTCGATTCAAAATGTTAAATTCCAATTTCTTAATATACACAAATACACATATATCCAAGCCAATTTATATATATTTTAACAAATAAAAAAAATTATCAAATTTATTTACCGTAACTACGTTTATCTCTAAATTCAATCATTTATATTTTCCCAGTTGAATTTAAAATCCTATTCAAATATTCAACCAAGTTTGATTCAAATAAATATTTGATTTTCGCCAATCATTCTGAATTAAATATCAAATTCAATACATGCATAAACAATATATTTGATTTTAAATTTCTACTCCATATATCAATATAAAATTGGTTATTCATAATTAATCTTTAATTAATTACATTTTCCATTTGTCGAAATTCTGGGATGTTACAATCTCCCCCCTTTAAAACTTTTCATCCTCGAAAAGGAGAGATCGTTAGATTTATATCAACGTATACTTCAAAATTTTAATATTTTTGTGAGATTCTTTCATAACTAATTTAAACATCGATATTTAAGTCATCGATCCTCTTTGTTTATCCACCATATTCAATCAATTCGGAAAATCGGATTTCTTTTCAAAATTGATCTTTTTTTAAATTTCAAATCCTGTAGATTATTCCAAATTTCTCTATAAACATCATCTTTCAACATTAATTATCCATCGTTGCAACTGTAATGGGTCTAGGCTTAGAAACCCTCAACCCAATCTCCTTACGTTCAATCTATTTAATCTTTTCCAACATTCATTAAACAGTGTAAATAACATCCCTTCTTTGCAATTGGTCAACTTGCAAATTTTCAAAATCTAAAAGATGTCTATAATTTTTTTTCCAGAAAATATTTGTATTACAAAGCTATGGGTTGAAAATATTCCAAAATTTTCTTCTTTAACTTATTTAGTTAGATATAATTTAATTTCAAATTATTTATTTGAAATTACTTGATAACTCGAAGTTTGACAAGTCTATTGTCGTTCTCACAGATGTTAAACATACGTCTGGCCAGGTGTACGGCTAAAATCTTCAAGTACTAAATATCCATGTTTCAATTACCAGTGAAAAATATTTCAAAAATTCTTTTAAAAAACGTCAGATACGGAAAGTACCAATGTGATATTGATTTGTTGATTGTTCATGAATCGCAGATATGCAATCGTTTCGTCTGGATCCCCCAGAAAACATTTGTATCCGTAAGAAATCACTTCCCTGCGAATTTCGTCATGGATAGATCAACGAAAGATATTTACGAATTAAAAGTAAAATTGAGATCACTGAGCGTTTGCTGCTCTATCTCAGGATCACGAAAACAAATCATCAAAATAGATCAAGACACGATGATTAATCAAGTCATAAGGAAAATTCACGTCATAAAGACGAATCAAGTCATGCAGACACAATGTTGCATCAACCAAGTGGCCCAACATCACTAAGATATTATAAACATCTCATGCCTCCATTCTACCTTTAACTCTAGTGGTTACATCTCTATCACTTGTAGATATGCCATATGGACTGCAGATATACAATGGTTACACTTGGTTCCCACACGAAACATCCATACCCGTAAGTTTTCACAGCTTTGCGGATTATGCCATTACTGTAGATCGCAGCAAACACAGTGGTTACGCTTGGTTCCCCCAAGAAACATCCGTCCGCCGCAGGCTATCTACAGCCTTGCGAATTACGATATACGGTCGTATACTTTCAGACAACTCGAGTTTTATGTCTGGACAACCTACCACCACCACCAGCACATCTTGACTAAGCTCGAAATTCAAAGGAGAAGGATGGTACTTCCCTTACCTTGATTTGAAAACATACGATACTCTGTATATTTAGTACTTCATTTTGTATTCCTCGTAAATAGTATTTACAATTTTATTTCCAAATCACATTTCCCAATATCTCATCCTTATATAAATTCTGTTATATAAGATTTATCTCAAATTAATTACCTTTCAGTCCTGTTGTTTTCAAATTCACTAAATTCTTATATATTTTCCATATAAGTTTCGAAAACTTCTACATCCAATATCTAAAATCGAATATCCTCAAATTTTTATTTCAATTTTTGAAATTTCATTTTTGATCTCTTAATCAACTCAGCTATTTTATATCCTTGCAAATTCAGATTTCTGAAATTGGTTATATAACCAATTTTTTCTTCCAATTCTCTAATTATTTTAGTTCATCGCTTTATTCAAATCGTTATGTTCTCAAAATTTCATAATCTTCCATTCTAACAACTAATTTCTCATTCACGTATCACTTGTCTTCCACATTCACATCCTTCGACTGTAAATTAGCAAGCGAATAACTCCCTAAGTATCAACCCCGAAGGCCGAAACCAACACCAGATCAACACTCAGGAAATTATTTAACTTATCTATTCTCCAGTCAGTTTTTAAATTCCTTAACAAATCATTCCTTACAGAACTCTCAGATTCAATTTACGAATCCACATCTCTTTACGTTCAGCCATCATTCGTTCTTGACATGACTTCAACTCTTTCCATTCTAATTGATCAAAACACGTTAGCCACTCACGATCCTTTTGAAAAACATTTTCAATTCTCACATTTATTGAAAATCTCTTATTACCGTTGAAAATCAGTTTCATATATTCACAAACCGTTTTTTACTATAAAAATATACTTTATTCCTAGAGGAAACGTGTATAAATTCGTTATTTGAATTAACTAAATATTAAATTAAACACAGCTATTTCCACTTAATTGCTGACACTTATTTACTTGCTTCACTTAATCACTCTTGCTATCAAACCTGAACCATTTCTTAATCAACAATGAAGTCAATTAAGTTGGGGTATATTTGCCTCTCAAACCTTAACTGACAACGTTATTAACTTTGAAATATATAAAATTTACAATTTTTCGAACACCAACAAAAAATCCATTCTCACCACTTCTGAATTTAAGCTAAGAATTTATTTCTTTTTCTAAAATCGTTGATTATAACAATAATTCACACCTTCGAAATTTTTCACTTTAAAATACTCTTTATTTATTAATCTTGATGACCAATTTATTAATAATATATTAAATTTTAAATTAAAACGGAAAGTAAATAGTACTTTCCTAGAAATCGACATAATTGACTTCCATAAATAACTTCCTTACAGATAATCTCCTTTCCAATAATCGAACTTCAAAAAAATCATATTTGATTTATATTTTGAACTTCAGAATAATTCCATCGTATCTGTCAGCTCTATTTCCTTTATCCCAATTGTATTTGCACCATTTTTGCTCTTAAACGTTATTCACTTCCAAAAAGCGAATATCATTCCTTTTTTCCAAATATGAACTCGTCACATCAAATTATTCTTGATTCCATTCGAATATAGATTCAAATATCTTTTCATTCATATCCTGCTTCATTTATAACCCTTGTTCACAATTCACATCTTGTTAATTAACTAACAAGTTTATACCTACTATCAAATTCATATATTTGATCATACGTCATTGGTTTAAAACTAATTATCATTTTATCTTGTCACATTCTGAATTAAATTTAACACACTCGTATTCCAATTATATCTCCTTCCGATTTTATTTTCTTTTGTTTCTATACCGAATATCAAATTAAAATTCATCGTTTCGCCTTTGAAAAGATTTCAAATTTGACTTTTTCAATCAAATTCCCATCTAGATTCTTATTTCAAATAAATTTCAGTCGTCTTTGATTGCTAAAATACACAATTGATTCACTGATTCCTTTATACTTATCTTCCTTGTATACCATTCGATGATGGATTCAGGATTTAAACCTTAAGGGACTTATCGAAGAACAGCTCAGGCAAAACCGGATTCGAAAACGGGGGATTCCAAAACTTTTAAATCTCAAAAAAAAATTCCGCTGTATCAGTTTCAAAACATATAATATTCCCAAAATAATTTTCCTTTCAAAACTATTTTTATTTCCAAAATCTGTTTTTCTAGTGTCAATCCAACTCATTTTAAACCCGATAAGCTAAGCTATGAATAAACCAAAGCTCTGATACCACTTGTAACATTCCGCCATTTTGACTGCTTCAAATTGGTAATTAAACCAACTTAAAACATTCTGATAGTTATTTAGCTTATAGAGTTTGAAAACAGAATCAATTCAGAAAACACTAAATAAATAAATAACACAATACCGAATGGTGAAATAAACCTTTATTTATAAATCATAATTTTGATACAAATCCTTTCATACAACGGAACATAAAATACAGTATGAATATAGGAAAATATTATTGTGTTAAAATATTTAGAGTGCGCCTTCTTCGAATCCCTAGGTTCGCCAATCTTTGAATCACAGGCCGAATTCTTTAAATCTGTAATACTCGGGTCTGACCTGAGCGTTCCATGCAAAAAAAAAAAAAAAAAAAAAAAAAAAAAAAAAAAAAAAAAAAAAAAAAAAAAACACACTCGAGTCAGGATAAAACTTATTTCAAGTAAATTAACTTCAAATTAACACACGAATAAAATGAGTTAATTTAAATGGTTCGAATGTATCAACATAAGATATTATCAAAATGTAGGCAAATCCTAATAAAACCCAAGTGATAATACGAATAGTTCATGAATTTACTACACAACATGTAAATGATCATAGAAAACATAGTAGACAATATGTAGTAGGATATCATATCATGACTGTTATTAGTGAATGAGGCATGCAAGTGCTATAATAATTCATGTTTAACATTTACAAAAGAAGTCAACAAAAATGTGGCCAAATTCGAATTATACAAGGCGGCTGGTGGCCAATCTTAAACATGCAACAAGAACCCATAAGCACAAGTATTTGATAGATGTGCAACCATTTGCTTACCGTTGGAATATATTTAAATAGTATAGCGGACCGTACTCATTTTGTAAGGTAAACATGAGGAGTCACATGCAATACATACATAATCTGAATATATGAATGTATACAGGGTCGGTCCTATGTCAGTTTAGGCCCTGGACAAAATTCAAGATTGAGCCCTTTATAACGGCCAATAAAAAGTTAAATTTAAAAATTTAAGAAACATAATAAGCATTAATAAATTGCTTTGTTTGTTTCTACCACTTCTTCGTAAGTCCCAAATGCCTTAAACATAATGTATTTAAAAATATGTGCTGATTTGAGATTAAAATAATTTGGAATAATTTTGTGTTTTCAAACTTACTTAAACATTGGTTTGACAATAGATTTTTTTTTTTTTTTTTTTTTTTTTTTTTTTTTTAGTGGACAAAAGAAGTAGATAGTCTTATGTTTGAAGGCAGTTGTTGCAGTAACTAAAAAAGTGAACAAATCCAAAATCCATTACATATCTTCTTATCAACCTTACAATCCTTGATTCCTAATTTCCACATAATTTTAAGGATTTAACCCCTTCTTGTCACTACTATTAAAATGCAAAATGGATGTATTAAAATCACAATTCTGCATATTATATATGATATGTTAAGGCAGAAAGATAATATTACATACCTTCTTCTTGCATACTGAACTGACGTTCGAGTCTTTACCCAACATTAAAGTAGGTTTTTTTCCAATATCAAACTTCAGATTTCATAGAAACGTAAATGAAGAAACCATTACAGCAAGCTAAATGAAATGCTTGGAATCCGAAAAGTACATACATCAAAAGGTGGCATGCAGTAATTGAAAATTTGAAATGATGCTTTGGAATTGCAGCGTAAAAGCTGCATGCAGTATTAAAACTGTGCCTGGGAATGGTTCTTTTATTATTATTATTATTATGAACTGATGATATTTTGATTGTAAATACCAATTTACGTTAGTGTGCTGCTATTCACACCCCAATTTCCTCTTCTGGCCACCAAAACTTAAGGCCACCATAAAGAATATCATTTTCTTCTTTCAGCTACCGTACGTTAAAAATATTAATATGAACAGGCACCCCACTACGGAACGAAAGCTTCGGTTTCTTCCTGCCGAATTTACAATCATATTTCGGTTGGTAGTAGCCGTACGGTTGCTTCCTGCCGAATTCATATTGCTAATTCGGTTGATTATGGCCGAATGAAGAAAAATGATGTGGTGGCCATAAGTGTAAAAAATATAATCAAGTTTATTAAATTTTGTGTGGTGGCCAGAAGAGGAAATTGGGGTGTGAATAGCAGCACACTTTACATTATCGTATAACGAGGGCCCTTGGACAAAATGGGCCCTGGGCTGTCGCCCAGGCCAAGGGCCGGCATTGAATGTATACATAAGTATGAGTACCTTTGTGAATGATTTACTGGCATTTTCATTAGTTACTAACCTAAGAATAACTACACTACATACTTCACAAGCTAAACATTGATAACCCAAGATTTTCATTACATATGCTGACGTGATGGTGTAATGTAATCATAAATACGGATGAATTAATCTATATAAATATGTATATATAAAAAAATTGTCCTCAACAGGTTAGGCGAGGCATGAAATCAAGAGCATGCACGGTTCAAATAAATGGTGAACCTAAAATCATGGTAGCAAGTAATTTAGAGTTTTCTATTTCTTTTAACTACAGGATAACTCAAATAGCCCAAACACTTTGTTCAAAACATTGGATCTTTTCATTAGTAATTTGTTGCAACTATGAACATTGTTTAGTAGGGAAAAATAAATGTTACATATGCTTTGGCTCTAATCACAGAAATTTGGTAACTTCTACCTCAACATGCGCACCATTGGGGAAAAGAATCACATGGTAAAACATATTTAAAATCACAAATATAAGTAAAACTGTAGATGCTTCACTGACCAATAACCAACATTTGATCTTTGTATTTTATAATAATACACTTTATTGTGAAAATTTAATTGGTTCTACAATGCGTCATAATAAGAGAATATGCTTATTAACTAGAAACCAATAACTAGTTCAAATAGCTTGTTAAGTAGAAACCAACAACTAATTCAAATAGCTTGTTAACTAGAAATCAACAACCACCATAATATCAATTATCAACGCAGTTTAGTTTGGATTCAGAAAATGATACGATAGTGTTTTTCTATAACCTTAGATGCAACGAAAATCTAATAGGAGAAACCCCATATTTAAGGGATGCAGAACCATATCAAAATAAGGAAAAGGTAGAACAATAATAACTTACTTTAGTTATGCAAAATATGCTGTCATATATAAGATGTACCAAGTAGGCAAGTATCATAGCAATACAATAATATTGGAGCGTTGCTATTCACTAGTGCTCTGCATAAGATATGTATCCCAACATTTAAGTATACACACACTAGTCATTTTTCTCATTTCCCATCCGTAACCTGGTAGATGCCTTAAGTACCCTTCCCTCAAACCGTGTGCACCCCAAAATGCAATAGTATAAAAGTAAGACTTGATAGCTACAGGTTATTGCTTATTCTTAGCTCATTGTTTAAGGTCATCAGACAAAATACTTCCATTATCAATCAATTTTGATTAACTTCTCATTTAAAATTCTAAAAGACAAAATAGGTTATTCCAATTTGGGGAACTCCAACATTAGGGCTTATTATTGTGTTCTGCTTAATTTCCAACTCTCTATATACCAATGTGCGTCTTCCTTTTTTCATTATTCTCATGCTATTTTATTTTTTATTTGGAACCATGTTCCCATCCTGGTTCAGTTTGACCAGAATAGAACCCGAATGATGGAAATCTCAGGGCTATGGCCGAAATCTCACACCTTGATTAGAAACATTGTATAGACTAGGATTATGCTAGAGCGACCTGCAGAATTTGCGGTGAAAACCACCGAAATAGCAATCAAACGGTGGAAAACGAGCGCAATTCACAGGTAGAAAATCATCCCATGGCTCCTCTAACTGCCGCATTTTTTCACATCTCCATTTCCGGTCGGTTTAGCATTTTTGGTATAGACCATTATGGCTAATAGCTAATTCAGTATTACGCTAATAGCATGTAAACGCTCGGCCAAAATTGCTATTAAAATAAATTATAAATTATTACTTGAAAAAGATGCTTGTAGTTTAACATTAAAACATATCATCATAACATAGTTCAATGTAGCAGGCAAATGCTACTGTAACACTTATGTAAACAAGAAATCAAACATGCATCTTTGTGGAAATTGCATGAAATATAGGCTCGTATAGGTCAAGTGACAAGTAAGCTCAAGTGATGCCAACGAAATCTGCAGCTTATTTGAAACTTTAATGGAATTTTATATTACCAGGAAACCCACGCAGCTGGCTTATTATACCCAGCCAATTGTTCAACCATATAAGGAACTAAACTAAAAAAAAAATCACTCTATTCTAAGTTCCCTTCAGTTATTTCTGAAAAGAGCTTTCTTCCAAGTATTTCTACAAATCTAATCATGTGTTTTAAATGATGGCGCAGAACATTGGGTCCATGGTTTCCTATAGTTTACTCCACATGAATGTTCTTGTTGCAAAAATTATGTTGATAATCTAAGTTTGTAAGTATTATTTTGCAACACAGTCAAGGATGACAAATGGTTAGTAACGTGACACTCTAAATTCAGGTTCTAAAGGTCGTAAATTTGGACCACTGAGAAATTAAAATGGGTGCATTGCTTAACTGGAGTATCACTCTTACTCGTACGAAATTTAATGACACATCGGGAAATTTTATGACTGGAATTAACGCATAAGTGATTTTCAAGCACACAACCAAAAACAAAACATAGTAGCAGTCGACCAACATGTTACACAATCAATCGTAACAGTGAAGGAACACGTAACACAAAGGCAGATGAGGAAAATTATCGACCTTTACACTTGGGTAGTGAATTGCGAAGTAACAAGCTTAAATAAATTTAATCATAAGTTGATACTTACCTTAAACCGCAGCGAATTATTGCTAAGGATGAAGGACCCGACATTCATTTAGGTGCGAGCTTGGTGGTGATGAGAAAAAACGTCAACTTTGGCGATGGTGCTGAAGCTAACAATTTGGTGCTTGGATCTGCGGTGGATGGTGGCTCGAGTCCTGACGTGGTGGTCTAGGCCTTCACTTCGGTTTCTAACGGGTCCCTTGATTTGTTTTTCTGGTAGCGCTGGCCTCGAGTGCGAGATGGACTGGGGAGGTGCCTTGATTTGACGTGACGGAGGAACGATTAGGGTAGAATTTTGATTTGGTGAAAGAAGAGTGATTTCATTTGGTGACCATTAACAAGAGGAAAGAAAAGAACGATTTTGCTGAACAAAAATTTGAACAAGGGGGTGATTATGCGAATCCGAAACCACAGAGAATATCTTCACTGCCATTAAAGACACAGAAGATTATACGAATCCGGAACCGCTAAAATAGTTGGAAAACTAGTTGAAGTCCGGAACGTTTTGCCATTTCCATATTCAGCCTGGCCACATCACAAATGAATGCAGACATCGGAGAAGTTTGATTGAAGAATTAATCAGAAAGAATAAGCCGCAGCAATATGTTGGGAAACAACAGACTGCAAATCCTTTTTCGAATCCCCAAGGGCAGAGTGCACCTTCTAGTCAGCCTGGTTCAAGCAGTAGGGCTCCAATGCAAACTAATGCTAGACCGGTGATTAACACTATCTCTGGTGGTCTTCATCCGGTAGGTAATAGCTAGGGAGGGATTCAAAGTTATGCAGGAGCTTTGAAGTATGTCCCGAGGAGGAGAGGTGTTTGATGCTTAGCAAGGCTATTCACCCGAAGCAACAAAAAGTTTCTCATGGAACTATTACATTTGGAGACAAAGACGAAGGTATCCAAGCCCCAACTCAAGATCTGATGGTTGTCACGGCCGAGATAGGCCCACATATGGTTATGAGGGTGCTTGTTGATTGTGGTGCATCCGTCAATGTCTTATTCTGAAAGACATTTAATTGGATGAATCTCTCTATGTCAGATGTTCGAGCTTGTCAAATCAAGATCCAAGGGTTTACGGGAGAGCCCAAGCAACCTATTGGAATAATTTATTTGCTTGTCGAGTTGGAAGAACAGGAAATGAGAGCTATTCTGAACCAAACCTTTGTACTTGGTTATGAGATTTTCTCTTATAAGGCATTCCTTAGCAGACCCGCTTTAGCCAATTTCAGGATCACGCTAGCGTCATGGTGTTCCACAATGAAATTTCCCATAGAAAATGGTGTTGGAGTGGTTAAAGCAGATCAAGAGTCGGCAGGAGAATGCTATCTTATAGAGCTGAAAGAGGCTAAGAAAAAAGGTAAGGGGAAGAGTGTGGAGGGCTCCCCCTACATTCGCGAACCTTCCTTATAGCAGCAAAAGCACGGCACCTACACTGGAAAACATAGCGGGGCTCAGAAGGATGTAGATCCTAGAAAGTCCAGTGAAGGGGAGAATAGAGTGGCACTAGTGAAGGTCACAATCTCTATATCAGTGCATCCTAAAGATCCTGACAAAGTATTGAAAATAAGGTTTCAGTTGGGCCAGAAATTGCCAAGTCAGTCAGTATTTTTTTCTTAAAGATAATCTAGATGTGTTTGCTAGGAGCCATGCAAATATGTGCAGAATATCTCCTGAAGTGGTTGTTCATGCACTCAATATTGATCCCCGCATCACACCTGTAAAGCTGAAGAGGAGGGTTTAAGTCCCGAAAGGCTTATGGCTCTCAAAGACGAAGTTGATAGGCTAATGGAGAATCGCTTCATCATAGAATCAATATATTCAAATTAGGTCCCCAATCCTATTATTGTGAAGAAGGTGAATGGCAAATGGCATG
Source organism: Allium sativum (assembly GCA_030737875.1). Taxonomy (NCBI): domain Eukaryota; kingdom Viridiplantae; phylum Streptophyta; class Magnoliopsida; order Asparagales; family Amaryllidaceae; genus Allium; species Allium sativum. The sequence continues at coordinate 746,281,836 of CM060920.1, read as the reverse complement.
TTTGCATCGATTATTCAGATCTCAATGTAGCATACCCAAAATATAGTTTTCCACTGCCCAAGATTGATCAACTTGTAGATGCCACAGCCGGGCTTGAACTCCTATCATTCATGGATGCTTATTTGGACTACAATCAGATAATGATGCATCAGCCAGACCAAGAGAATACCAGCTTCATTATAGATGTGGTCTTATTCTGCTACAAGGTCATGCCATTCGGGTTAAAGAATGCGGAGGCAACTTATCAACGACTCGTCAATGCAATGTTCGAATCCCAAATCGATAAAACCATGGAAGTTATGTTGATGATATGCTCGTAAACTCGAAGAGAGCTGCCGATCATATGGAAAATTTGTCTCAAATATTTGATATCCTCCAATGATACGAGATGAATAAGTCCACTTAAATGTTCGTTTGGGGTCGCATCGGGTAAATTTCTAGGATTCATGGTCAATGCCAGGGCCATTTAGGCTAACCCTGCTTAAATTTCAGCGTCAAGAGAGATGTGAGCTCCAAGGACAAGAAAGAGCTTTAGTGCTTAAATGGGAAGGTCGTCGCCCTGAGTTTCTTCATTTCAAAGGCAATAGACAAGTGTATTCCGTTTTTTGATGCTTTGAGAAAAGGAAAAAATGACTTCGAATGAACTCCGTCTTGTCAGGCATCCTTCGAAGATTTGATCAAACATATGGAAACACCTCCAATGCTTTAAAAGCTAGGTGATGGTGAGAATTTATTCTTATATTCGGTAGTCTCATCACATGCTTTATGTGCAGCTCTTGTACGAGAGGATTCAAAGGTGCAACGTCCAGTCTATTATATCAGCAAGAGGCTTACCGGGGAAAAGTTGAAATATCTAAAGTTAGAGAAGCTTGCATATTATCTACTCATTGCCTCGAAGAAGCTTAGATCGTATCTTCAGACTCATTCCATCAAAGTGCTCACAGACCAGCCACTAAAGCAAGTCCTATTCTGTCCAGAGACTTGGGGGGATTGTTGAAGTGGAATATTGAACTCGGTCATTATGATATCACATATCATCCTCGAAGGGCAATCAATGGGCAAGCTTTAGTGGATTTCATTGCAGAATTCATTGATAGAGGTGACGAGAAGGAAGCGCCTGTGCAGGTGATGGTTCAATGGAAGCTATTCGTCGATGGACCCATGAATGAGTATTTCTCTGGGGCAGGAATGGTTGTAGAAACTCTAGAAGGACGCTCAATGTGTTATGCTTTGAGGTTCGAATTTCCATCAACAAATAACGAAGCATGGTAGGAGGCCTTGATAGCTGGATTGAGGACAACGAAGGAGCTCAACTTGAAAGCTTTGCGGTTTTTTAGTGATTCTCAGTTGGTGGTATGTTGGGTCAAACGAGAGTTTCAAGCTAAAGGGGGAAATTTGCCAGCTTATTTGTGTAAAGCTTGGGAACTTCTCAACAGTTTGGACTACTACACCATCACTCATATTCCGAGGGTGGAGAACATGAAGGCGGATTCACTTGCCAAATATGCTAGCTCAGAAGATGCTCAGTTATTGGGATTAGTGCCCGTCGAAGTTCTCTCCAACCCGAGTACTGAAAACACTGATGTTGATTGGGTTATGGAAATTGCCGAAGATCTTGACTCATGGATGACCCCAATCAAGGATTATCTTCACAATGGGACACTTCCCACAGATCAGAAGAAGCGAAGGAAGTTGTTGCGGAAGGCACCTCTATTTCTTATGCAGGATGGTCAGTTATACAGAAGGGGCTTCTCTATGCCTCTACTTAAATGTGTTACCAAAGAGGAATTCAAGGAAATTTTGGCAGAATTACATGGTGAAGAGCGTAGAGGACATTCAGGTGGACATACATTAGCCAAAAAATTCCGCGATGTGGATATTTCTAGCCCAACTTGAACAAAGACTATGCAGCACATGCCAGGAAATGTGACAAATGTCAAAGATTCGCTAAAACTCCCAGAGAACCATCTACAAAGTTGACTCAAATATCATTCCATGGTTGTTTTCTATCTTGGGCATTGATCTGATTAGCGCATTGCCAACCGCCAAATCCAGCAGGAAGTACGCTATTGTCGTCGTCGATTATTTCACAAAGTGGGCTAAGGCGGAGCCACTGGCCACCATTACCTTAAAGAAAGTCATCAATTTCATCTCGAAGAACATCGTTTGCACGTTTTGTGCTCCGAAAAAGACAATCACAGACAATGGAACTCAGTATAAGAGCGAAGAATTCAGAGGATTTTGTGTGAAGTATAAGATCCAGAAAAGCTTTGTAGCTGTAACCTATCCGCAGGAAAATGGGCAAGTGGAAGCAATCAACAAGATCATAAAGTCAACCATCAAGAAGCGTCTTGAGAAAGCTAAAGGTGGTTGGGTGGAGGAGCTTCCTCTTGCACTATGGGCCTATCGAAGAACTCATAAATCTAAGACTGGGCGCACTCCTTTCTCCTGGGTATTTGGTTTCGAAGCGAAGATTCCAGTAGAGCTAGAGGTTCCTACTTATCGCATAATTCATTTCGACCAAGCGCAAAATGATCAGCTGCAGCTAGAGGAACTCGATCAACTTAGGGAAAAAATGGGACGAAAAAGAACTCCAAATCGCAGCACATCAAATGAGAGTAGTTAGGCACCTCAACAACAAAGGACTTTCGAGGTTGGTGACCTTGTGCTGAAAAGCGTGCCATAGGCGTATTCAGACTAAACTGGTAAGGACCATATGTTATCAGTCAGAACCTTCTAGATGACACCTTCAAACTCTCAATAGTTGGTGGAATCCTCATCCCACGGGCATGGAACTCTGACCATCTGCGTCGTTATTTTACATAGTTTCTTTGTTGGTTTCTTGTAAAAATAATGATTGTAAATATTTTTGCAAGTCTTATAATTGGACCTCATTTATGAATGAAAGCATGCCTTCTTCTGTCGACAAATTCTTTACCAATTTTTGCTATATAGTTCAAGAATTCCTCAAATTCGACTTAATATTGCAAGTCATCAAAAGAGTGCTTACTTCCTCAAAATCCGACGATACTTGCAGTTTATCCCGACTGAGATAACTCAAGTGTCAAGTGCCACCAACGTCCATCTACACATATGCGAGGATGTTGAGCACCACCTTGAAGATCCAAAAGAGGGAATCGCTAGGAGTCAAATCGCTAGGAGTCTATCGATGAGAAGCGCAACAAGCAAATGAAAGGACGCTAATTGCAAGTTCCATCGAAGGGGCATCTCTCCTAGGGAGAGGCACAAGGCCATGGTTGTAATGTTCCTTCATTTTGACCGCTTCAAATTCATAATTAAACCAACTTAAAACGTTCAAACAACAGATCTTTATTTAGCTTATATAGTTTGGAAATGGAATCAACGCAGAAAACACTAAATAAATAAATAACGCAATACCGAATGGTGAAATAAACCTTTATTTATAAATCAGAATTTTGATATAAATCCTTTTATACAGCGGAGCATAAAATACAGTTTGAACATAAGAAAATATTACTGTGTTAAAATCTTCAGAGTGCATCTTCCTCGAATCCCCAGGTTCGCTAATCTTCAAATCACAAGCTGAAATCATTAAATATGTAACACTCGGGTCTGACCACAGCATTTCATGCAAAAACATAAAACACTCGAATCAGGATTAAACTTATTTCAAGTAAATTAACTTCAAATAAATACACAAATAAAATTAGTTAATTTCAGTGGTTCGAATGTATCAACATAAGATATTGCCGAAATGTAGGCAAATCCTAATCAAACTCGAGTGGTAATACGAGCTGTCCATGAATTTACTGCACAATATGTAAATGATCATAGACACCATAGTAGACAATACATAGTAGGATATCATAGCATGCATGCTATCTGTGAATGAGGCATGCAAGTGCTATAATAACTCATGCTTAACATTCACAAAAGAAGTCAACAAAAATTTGGCCAAATTCGAATTATATAAGGTGGCTGGTGGCCAATCTTAAACATGCAGCAAGAACCCATAAGCATAAGTATTTGACAGACGTGCAACCATTTGCTTACTATTGGAATATATCTAAATAGTATAGGGGACCATACTCATTTTGTAAGGTAAACCTGAGGAGTCACATGCAATACATACATAATATGAATATATGAATGTATATATAAGTATGAGTACCTTTGTGAATGATTTACTGGCATTTTCATTAGTTACTAACCTGAGAATAACTTCACTACATACTTCACAAGCAAAACATTGATAACCCAAGATTTTCGTTACATATACTGACATGATGGTGTAATGTAATCATCAATACGGCTGAATATTTCTATATAAATATGTATATATAACAAAATTGTCCTCAACAGGTTAGGCGAGGCATGCATGATTCAAATAAACGGTGAGCCTAAAATCATGGTAGCAAGTAATTTAGATTTTTTCTATTTCTTTTAACTACAGGGTAACTCAAATAGCCTAAACACTTTGTTGAAAACATTGGCTCTTTTCATTAGTAATTCATTGCAACTATGAACGTTGTTTAGTTGGGAAAAATAAATGTTACATATGCTCTGGCTGTAATCAGAAGAAATTTGGTAACTTCTACCTCAACATGGTAAAACATATTTAAAATTACAAATATAAGTAAAACTGTAGATGCATCACTGGTTATAACCAACATTTGATCTTTGTAATTTATAATAATACACTTTATTGTGAAAACTTAATTGGTTCTACAATGCGTGATAATAGGAGAATATGCTAATTAACTAGAAACCAATAACTAATTCAAATAGCTTGTTAAGTAGAAATCAACAACTAATTCAAATAGCTTGTTAACTAGAAATCAGCAAGCACCATAATGTCAATCATCAACGTAGTTTAGGTTGGATTCAAACAATGATATGACAGTGTTTTTTTATAACCTTAGATGGAATGAAAATCTAATAGGAGAAACTCATATTTAAGGGATGCAGAACCATATCAAAATAAGGAAAAGGTAGAACAATAACAACTTACTTTAGTTATGCAATATAAGCTGTCATATATAAGATGTACCAAGTAGGCAAGTATCATAGAAATACAATAATATAGGAGGACTGTATTCCCTAACGCTCTGCATAAGATATGTATCCCAACATTTAAGCATACACACACCAGTTTTTTTTCTCATTTCCCATTCGTAACCTGATAAACGCCTTAAGTACCCTTTCCCTCAAACCGTGTGCACTCCCAAATGCAATAGTATAGAAGTAAGACTTGACAACTACAGGTTATTGATAATTCTTAGCTCATTATTTAAGTCATCAGAAAAAAAATACTTCCATTATCAATCAGTTTTTGATTAACTTCTCATTTAAAATTCTAAAAGACAAAATAGGCTATTCCAGTTTGGGGACCAATATTAGGGCTTATTATTGTGTTCAGCTTAATTTCCAACTTTCTATATACCAATGTACATCTTCCTTTTTTCATTATTCTCATTTTATTTTGTTTTTTATTTGGAACCCTGTTTCCATCCTGGTTCAGTTTGACCAGAACAGAACCCGGATGATGGAAATCTCGTGGCTATGAACGAAATCTCACACCTTGATTAGAAACACTGTGTAGACTATTATAGCTAATAACTGATTCAGTGTTACGCTAATAGCATGTGAACGTTCTGCCAAAATTGCTTATTAAAATAAATTATAAATTATTACTTGAAAAAGATGCTTGTAGTTTAACATCAAAACATATCATCATAACATAGTTCAATGTAGCAGGCAAATGCTACTATAAACACTTATGTAAACAAGAAATCAAACATGCATCTTAGTGGAATTGCATGAAATCTGGTCTCGTATAGGTCAAGTGACAAGTAAGCTCAGGTGATGCCAACGAAATCTGCGGCTTATTTGAAACTTTAATGGAATTTTATATTACCAGGAAACCCACGTAGCTTGCTTATTATAGCCAACCAATTGTACAGTCATAGAAGGAACTAAACAAAAAAAAAAATCTCTCTATCCTCAGTTCCCTTTAGTTATTTCTGAAAATAGCTTTCTTCCAATTATTTCTACAAATCTAATCATCTGTTCTAAATGATGGCACTGAGCATTGGGTCCAAGGTTTCCCATAGTTTACTCCACATGAATGTTTTCTTATTGCAAAAATTATCTTGACAATCTAAGTTTGTAAATATTATTTTGCAATACAGTCAAGGATGACAAATGGTTAGTAACATGACACTCTAAATTCAGGTTCTAAAGGTCATAAATTTGGACCACTGAGATATTAAAATGGGTGCATTTCTTAATTAGAGTATCACTCTTACTTGTACGAAATTTAAGACCCATCGGGAAATTTTATGATTGGAATTAAGGCATAAGTGATTTTCAAGCACACAACCAAAAACAAAACATATTAGCTGTCGACCAACATATTACACAATCAATCGTAACAGTGAAGGAACACGTAACACAAAGGAAAATAAGGAAAATTATCGGCCTTTACACTTGAGCAGTGAATTGCGAAGTAGCAAGCTTAAAATAAATTTAATCGTAAGTTGATACTTACCTTTAGCCGCATCGAATTATCGCTAAGGATGAAGGAACCAGCAATCGTTTAGGTGCGAGCTTGGTGGCGACGAGATAAAACATCAACTTTGGTAATGGTGTTGAAGCTTACAATTTGGTGCTTGGATCTACAGTGGATGGCGGCTCGAGTCCTGATGCGGTGGTGAAGGCCTTCACTTTGATTTCTAACGGGTCCTTTGATTTTTTTTATTTTTTTTTTTGGTGGCACTGGCCTCGAGCGCGAGATGGACTAGGGAGGCGCCTTGGTTTGAAGTGACAGAGGAAAGTGTAGAGTAGGATTTTGATTTAGGGAAAGAAGAGTGATTTCATTTGGCGACCATTAACAAGAGGAAAGAAAGGAATGAATTTTGCTGAACAAAAATTGGAACAAGGGGTGATTATTATAGGAGGGAAATTAAGATAGGAACGAAGTAATTTCAATAGCTTTTAGGGTAGGGGCACGATCAGAGTATAAGTCGGTGGAGTTATGTACTGAAGAAAGTTTTAACCAAGGTTAAGTATTAAACATTAAATTCTACCCCTAATTATCGTTGAGCGTTCAGGGTTTGAACCGTCAACCCAAACTGTAAACACGACAAAAATTATACGGACTTCTTCGTCATCGCGTACTGAATACAATAAAATTAATCGAATTGCAAACCAACTCCGTTTGTGTACAATGATATTTTAAATTTAAATAATTAATTTGTTCATCGATTTGATTATGGTTGTCTATAAAACAACTCTGTTCGATTCAAAATTTGAAATGTTAAATTCCAATTTCTTAATATACCCAAAATACACATATATCCAAGCCAATTTATATATATTTTAACAAATAAAAAATTCTCCAGTTTATTTACAGTAAGTACTTTTATCTCTAAATTCAACCGTTCATATTTTCCTAGTTGAATTCCAAATCTAATTCAAATATTCAACCAAATTTGATTCAAATAAATATTTGATTTTCGCCAATCATTCTGAATTAAATATCAAATTCAATACATACACGAACAATATATTTGATTTTAAATTTCTACTCCATATATCAATATAAAATCGGTTATTCATAATTAATTACATTTTCCATTTATCGAAGTTCTGGGACGTTACAATGGTCCTCTAACGGAGATAGCCTCCTGAGACAAGCGTCCGGTAAAATGACCGACGTCTGCCCTGTGGAACTATGCAACAGCCAAGACCTCTATGGAGGCAGCCTCTCTGAGTTTGTCGATGCTTGGATTAATCAGTTTAATTGATTAATGAAAGTCTTCAATGCCTGAATTAACCAGCTGGATAATAGATGAAGTTGGGCTTTAACCCAAGACCTCTGCGGGGCACCCTCTCTGAGTATGCCGGCGCTCGGATTAATCAGTTCAATAGATTGATGAAAATCTTTAATGCCTGAACTAACCAACTGGATAGTAGACGAAGTTGGTCTTTGACCCAAGACCTCTAAGGGGGAACCCTCTCTGAGTCTGCCGATGCTCGGATTAACCAGTTTAATTAATTGACGAAAGTCTTCAACGCCTAAATTAACCAGCTGGATAGTAGATGAAGTTGGGTCTAAACCCAAGACATCCTAGAAGGGCACTCAATCTAGTCTACCGACGCTTGAATTAATCGACTGGCAGTAGACGAAAGTCTTTGATGCTTGAATTAATTAAGCCGGATAGTAGACGAACATCGGGCCAAAATATAAGACCTCCCGTGAGGGGCAACAAGTACTAAAGACTTCTCCAAGAAGAAACACAAAATTGACCAACAAAGTCAGGTTTCCTATATACATTGATGGGCTTAGAAGCTTTCAAATGCGCTAGAAGAAGCTTAAAGACTTCACTAACAAATTGGAAGCTTCCAGTGATTTAGCCAAAGTCAAAGAAACCCGACGAATCAAGCATATGCAATTCGTGATGACCTATGGTATCGGGGCAACACAACCACATTGGAGTGGAACAATGCTATGAAAGTATACCAAGGCTAATCATGACATCGCAACAAATAGAAGACTCATATTCGACAAAGCTAAAGAAGAAGCTAAAGTATGACAAACCAAAATCATTATTATTACATCAAAGTAGGTTTTAGAAATAAGTCTTCACAAATTCGAAGGCGAGGACCGGCACTCGCATAAACATTCAGTCAAGGCAAACTGCAAATAACAAAGCTAAAGCAAAGCAAATAGCCAAAAACTCTAATCATCCTTCTTCGCGCCCTTGGAATCACTGCCCGACCTTAGTGTAATTTTGGGAACTTTGGTAGGAGGAGGTGTAGTGATAGGCTGGCCTTTGTCCTTTGGTTCTTCATCATCATGTGGACCCTCGAGGAAGGAAAGAGCGAGTGTCTTCTTACGAGCACTGCGTTTTCCCTTGACTTTCTTGGATGAAGACTTAACCTTTTTTCCTGAATGACCTTTACCACCCTTCTCCGGGCTCTCATTTATATCTTTAATATCCTCTGCTCCCCCTTCCGGTGAGTAATTCGGGTCATCTTTAGCAGCAATTTTCTATGATTGTGATCCAGAATGAGTAGCAAAAGCAGGAGTAGAGGCAGTGGCTAAAGAGGGGTCGCATGGAGAAGGAGTAGTAGTTGAAGTATTAGCCACCATCGGGTTGAAGGGGTAAAAATAGCTCCAGTTCCAATCACCTCAGTTATAGCAGGAGAAGGCTTCAGTGTAATCGAGACTAATGCAAATGAATGATAAGCAGGGATCTCATTATACCCTTGTGGAGTGATAAAGTAATCCAAGTCCGATAAGACTTGATCAATGTCGATTCTACCCGAAACATGAGGGCTTTTGTAGTCTACTTCATCATTGCTTGGGTCATCGTTGTTGTCATCATCATCTGGATGCTCCTCAGCAGCTTTCTTCTTTTTTCCGTGGCTAGCAGGTGGATCACAATGGAAGGCATAATAGTAGCCTCGGGGTCAGAAGCGATAATATCAGTAGAGGTAGCAGCCTTGGGGTCAGAAGAGATAATATCAGTAGAGGTAGTGCCGGTAGTGGTAGCAGCTGTATCCGGGGCATGTACCCCAGAAGATCTAGCACCAACTTCTAAACCGCACTCCCTTATGAGCTCCTCTTTCCCTTGGCTAGGGTAGCACGAGACCCATCATCTATAAGGGACTTCAAGAGTTCCTCTTTAGTATAGCCACTATTCTTAAGCTGCGCAAGCACCTCTTCCAAAACCTCAGCTAATGTGCTTAAGAATTTCTCTCCTAAGAAAGATAAGTTGTCGCTTCCCATGACGCTATAAGTGTAGAATCAAAATGAAACAGAATCAAATTCAGTCTTGTCTTTGGCATGTGCTTGCTCCGTAGCTGCCTTGCCTGCAAGAGTCTGATCTCTCTCCTACTCCAGATTTTATGTTTTAGCCTTCAGCGAAGAAATCTCCAATTCCTGAGCAGTATTCTTTTCACAGAAACTAACATTGTCTCGCTGATAAGTTCCAATAGTTTCCTACGTTAAGGCTAATTTGTCCCCAGCATTCTTCTGAGCAGAATGAGCATCTATGGCCTGAGAAGTTAAAAAAGTTTCCCTCTATTTAGCAATAACAAGCTCTTCTCTAAGCCTTTTGTTGTCATCTTCTGACTCCTAGTTCTTCTAAGTAAGAGATTGAATGCTGGCATCTAGGGGTGAGCGTTCGGTTGGTTTGGTTTACCCGATGATGAAAATTGTAAAACCAAACTAGAACCAATAAAAATGAAAACCAAACCAAACCGACCAAAATAAGTTTGGTTAGTTCGGTTGGTTATCCGATTTAACCGAAGTAAAAATAATTTAGGCCTTATGTTTGTAATATTAATTATAATTTAAAATAAATCATAAGTATATGATTAGGGTATTGTTATTTATGATTCTTATGCTTTTTAAAAGTAATCTTGACATATACGTGATGATTAAAATATACTCGGATAACTAATTTAACCTAAAATATTTATTATAACATTGATAATTTTGAAAATATAACAAAAATACGGTTAATTTGGTTAAACCGATAACCAAACTAAATATTTTTCCAAACCGATTACAAACCGATCTAATTTCAAAACCAAACCAAACCGACCAAAATAAATTGGTTCGGTTAGTTTATTTGGTTTAACCAAATAATGCTCACCCCTACACAAGATCGAAGGGTCTTATCCCATTCAGTTTTTTCATTACCCATCATTATCATGGCCTGAACATTAAGCTTATTAACCCTTTTATGCTCATCAGCTAGCTTTTCCCATAAAGTCAGCTTCTCGATGGCACCCTTCATCTTATCTAGATCCTTAAGCATTTCGACCCGATCCGTCCGTCTTATTTCTAAGTTGAAGCGAACCCCTTCCAAAAACCAGTCAGGATATCGCTCAACAAGTTTCTCCGATGCTGGGCCAAGAGTGTGATTTGGCCTTTGGATAATTGATGGATATCTCCTTGAGTAGGGTAACAATGGTGTTGCGAGAGGCATAAGGCTGGTAGAAGTTTGAACAGTAGTGGTAGGACCTTTATCTATCTTAGACAACTTTTGAGAATGGTCTTCGCTATGATCCTTGCCCTTGTTGTCCCTTTTCCTCTTCTTATGACGATCATCCCTCTCTTTCCTATCCCGATCATAGTGGTTGTCACAGTCTTGCCTACTCCGCTTATACTCACCCTGATGATCCCGTTCTTCTTGAGATTTTCTCGTTCTTCTCTTCTCATCAGTCTCTCCATAACAGCGAGGTTGTACATAATGCCGAGGGTTGTGATGATAGCGCTTGAATTCTTCAGTGTAAGAGCGATGACTCATGGTTTGACCTGAAACGAAAAAAAAGCAAGAGTTCGCCATTTTAAAGCAGGAAGTACTAGGGAAAGACAGATAGCATATGTTGAATATCAGAGCTCTAAGTGTGTGTTGTGTGTTCTCTAACGCGCATCAAACAACGAATCGCTTGTTGATTTTGGAGCTAAAAAGGTTAGAGTTTCATTGATAGGTTTTTGACAAGTCTGAATCGATTCTTAAGCCACCTTTGTCACAAGGGAAGCGAGTTTAAAAATTATAATATCACTCGTAGTAAGCTCAATTGTTGTGACGTTGAGATTTCTCAAATCCTCATATACATTCGTAAAGTCCTCCTCAGTGGTGGTTGGAAATGTAGTGTCAATGTCAATTCTCTCAACAAAAGTATCGCAGTTGTTCACAATCTCCCCTTCCTCAGCCTGTTCTTTACTCATCACAGGATCTTTACCCACACAATGTACAAATTCTTCCTTTTCAATGGAGGGAAATTGAGGCTGGGAAGATGATTTAGCCCCGCCAGCAAGATCTGAGCATTTCTTTAAGGAGGACTCATCAACATGACTTTTCGATGCTATATCTTCTCCAGAAGTTGCAACATCCGATGCTGTATGCGTAGAATAAGGAGTAGAAATCACTCCAGATGGAAAAAATCGTGAAGGGACAAGCATGTTATATTGGTGAAGAAATCCTTCCATGATTAAAACTTTATGCTTCTCTCTATCTGTCTTTGAAAGCTCTCAAAATCTCAAGTGTAGATTGATCAGCAGTAGAGTCTTTGTCAGGAGAGGGAAGTTATGCAAAACAAAGGGAAGATTTAAGAACCAAGACTTAGAAAGAAACTAGATAAAGAGCTTTCAGAAAATATGTTCACCTCCTTCCATCCAAATTCCAATAAAGCTTTCGGGGAACCGAACGTAAAAGTATTGATTCAGGAATCCCCAAATGTTATCTGGTAAATCGAGTATAAGATTGGAATTTCGGGAGCCCTCAAAAGAATTAATTGAAAGATGTTCTTTCCCCCTTTTGAAAAACACATAAAGAACATATATCCTAAAAGGTGGACATGCAGCGCTTTGTCCTCATGAAAAGCACACGAAGCCCTATCAAGATGGTGTAACCATTTGAGTGTAGCTGGAACGGGGAAATAGCTAAACACTGAAGGATCATCTCTAAGAATGGGTTAACTAACATGTAACAACAAACTATTACTTAACCAACGGGCAGAAGATCAACAAATCATCCTTCCCTGGTAATCTTGCATCGGCTTTTGAGATGCCAAACCGAGTGCATTAATGTTTAAGAGAAAATATTGAAAACACTGTAGGGTGTCTCTCTAAAGGCGATTTGGTAAGAGGGCGAGGTAAAGGAATGTCTTAATTGACATTTGACCTAGAAGCTGTAGTCGTCATAGCTCCAGGAACTTGAGTAGAAACTCTAGTTTGAGTACATGTAGTTGTTTCCTCAGACTGGTGACGAGATTGTTGTCGGGTTACCATTTATACACAAGGAATTGTGTTTTTAAATAAATTACTCGTACACGTTCTCTAAGTATTTAATGTTGTGCATAATTATATAAGTCATTAAAAAGCAAAGCTTGAAATCCACAGTCGGTGTGTCTCGATTAGTTAATATCAAGCGTCGTAGCGAATTCGAATTCGAATGTGGTATTTATGCAGGCAAAGTTCGACGAGTTAAACAGTTGAATAAATGTTTCTATGTATGTACTTCATTTGATTTAGGACAAGAGATTCACTGTAGTTAAATTTTTAATGATTAACTAATCTATTGTCAATGTGGGCAGTCGATGACAAAATATTGGCCCACAAACGTGCAAATGTTTTCGTTGTTACAGGAATAGTTGTAGCTGTGAAAGGGCATGTTTAGATTATCAATTACAAGTTCGAATTGTCGTTGATTGCTTTAAAAGTAAGCATTGCTTTCAAAAAAAAAAAAAAGTGGCTAAGGATATCTTCAAAACATATGATCCATCATTGATTAGGCATGATCGATCCATCACTGATCGGGCACGACCAATCCATCATAGATCAGGCATGACCGTTCCATCGTGGATCTAACATGTCTGATCCGTTCGATTCTTGCCCAAAATTGAGGCATTCGCAGACTAGTACAACTTCAACAACATTAATGTACATAATTGCTAAATCCAAATCAAGGCCCTCAATTCATTGACGTCAAAAACAACGAGCACAAACTCAAGCGTCGATCAGTACAAAAGTCATCGCAGTAACATTAAGTTATAGACCCTCCAAGGACTGATTCAATGCAAAAGTGACAATCAAATTCCAACTTTTAAAACTCAAGATCGACAAGTTCCAATGAAAAACGGTGCATCACAAATGTATTGCAACATCATAGAGAATCAGAGTGCACAAACATTGATTTATCTACAAAAACCCGAATAGACGAATGCAATGATTATGTTCAAATTCAAACAGCAATTTGTTGAGATACATAGCAAACTTTTGGACCCAAATCTTCAGTATGGTTAATCAAAAGAAAGGGGAACAACAGTTTAGTTTTTAATCTCAAAAAGTCGAATCTAATTGGAGTTAGGGCTCAAATTCAAGTACAAATTATAGTATGATTGGATCTGATTTTAAAACAAATCTTAAAACCACATCAACATTCAATCGCTGAAATTGATCCAAAAGTACAGCTAACATCTCAAAAATCTAAATCAGTTTGCAAACCCTAAAAGCCCAAAATTTTGAAGAAGAAAAATCGATTAAACCCAAAATTAGAAAAAGTTGCCACCTGTAGCTGTGGTAAGTGATCGAATTATTATGATCAAGGCTGGTGCAAGTTGAATGACGCAGAGAAGAGTCGGATCTGGTGAGTTTTATTTCAAATTGATTCGGCCTAGCTACAGATGAGATGACGATCAGTTTCAGGTTAAGGCGTAGATCTAGTCAGAGGAGGAATCGGTTGAAGGCAAGGTAAAAAGTTTGGGTCAAGATAAGTCTTTCTCAAAAAAGTGTTCCGCCATTAAAATGCTCTATCAGCTAAAGAAATAAAGTAAATGGTGCTAGATCCAGAGAAGAGATTTAAGAACAACCATGTAAAGGATGCATGGGACCCACCGAGTAGCTTAACCGATCCGTGTTAGACTAATGTTCCGATCCAAGGTAAAATAATGCTCTGATCCATAGTAAAATAATAATAATAATAAAAAAAATGTGTTCCGATCCATAAATGCAACAAGTGTTTCGATCCATCAAACAACATTAAGACCGCTTAAAATTCGAAGCTCACATTTTTCACAAGCAAAAAACATAAGATCTAAAGGGAAAAAATTAACTTCGTTGTGAAAACGCAATTCAAAAATAATACGAATGATGCTGAAATTTAATGGATTGGTTATGAATTAACTATGGATCGACATACAATTATTGATGGATCGACATGCTTGCAATAAGTGGACCGGACACATTTTTATGTCATGGATCGGGTAGAAAATTATGCCATGGATCGGGTATTCTTTGATTCTTGGATCTGACATTGGTTATAGCATGGATCGGGCACAGCACCACTACATGGATCTGCAGCTTTCATAAAGTGGATCGGGAAAAACGTTTGCCTATTTGTTGAGTGCTTAAAAATGGTGATTTGGCAAGTGTCGCGCATGGTTGAATACGTGATCAGGCGGAGCGCCACTCCTGGGATCATCACAGTATCATGTATCGGGCAAGTGTTAACCCGATGGATCAGGCAATACAAAAGGTGGATCATCCACTGCTGAGCACGACAAAATAGGTGATCAGGCTGATGGCACATCATGGGATCAACATGTTTTCATGGATAGAAGCAGGCTTGCGCATTGTGAAGAACTATGGTCCGATTGAATATGTGTTGCCACGTGGCATGGATGGGACATCCGATCCATGACATGTGCACATATATTACTTCGTCACTCCATCCAAATTTCGCCAATAAATACCCGGTCACCACATACATTTAAAGGACCGAATTCTCTCCCCTCGAAGGGCTTCCATTTTCGTTTCTTAACATCGTGCAATCATCTTAAACTCCATCAAAATTCCATCAAGCTTTAATCAATCATCTCCATTATCGTGAAATCATCAAAGATCATCAAAGTGCACAATTATCAAAGTTACTCCAATAATCTCCGCAACTAAAGAGATCTAAGTATTTCTATGGTGATTTCAAGAGATTATAGAGAAGATATAGAGAATTGTAGAGAAGAGAGATTCACTGTAAAAAGAAATAACAAGATATGTAAAGTGAAAAT
The DNA here is from genome assembly GCA_030737875.1 of Allium sativum. Classification (NCBI taxonomy): domain Eukaryota; kingdom Viridiplantae; phylum Streptophyta; class Magnoliopsida; order Asparagales; family Amaryllidaceae; genus Allium; species Allium sativum. Next base: position 746,266,269 of record CM060920.1, on the reverse strand, counting down.
CATCATGTACCTTGTAATGATGAATATCTTAATGAAATCTCCAAATATAGACACTTTTTCCAGCACGTATTTGCTCTTAACTTTATTTTGATCATTTCTGAAGTGTTGAAACACCTTTTGCGTTGTTAGTGCTATTTTTTGCATTAAAATAAGGCGTAGAATATTCCTAGCAGACTTAAAAGGCACAACGGAGGAGGTTCGTGTATTGGTTTGAAACAATCTGCGGGTTTGGATTGAATTCGAATTTTAATTATTATAATCGCACTTGGTTGCGAATTTATAATATCCCCACGGAACTCGACCCATTGATAAGTCGTGTTGCTAAGGCATGAGTACAATGGATGGCGAGTCACAAGCCCGAATATGATAAATTAACGAAGAGGAAGATTCAAAGGATACATGTTTATTTGAGGAATTCGAATGTCACTGGTTTTGTAGCTAAGCATTTGGGTTCAAATTTTCAAGTTGTTAAGCTTCAGCCGCTGAGGTGTACAAGTTGGTGCACTAATGAACGATGCACTAAGAACCATGGTGTGATATTAATAACGTAAAGAGCAGGCCCGACCCTGGGCATAGGTGGCCTAGGCGGCCTCCAAGGGCCTCAAATTTCCGGTGGCTATTGCCTAAAGCCTCGAAATCAGCTTGGACCCTCAAACATGAGTACAACTGTATGTATATTAATGTTGGCATTGTATTATCAAATTCAAGCTCAGTGAAGTTGTTAAGTTATACAACTTGCTTGTTGGAAGTCTGTAGTTTGATTCTTCCATTAGGCAAGAGGCCTCTCTTTTTTGCCTTCTTCCTTCCAGGTCACCTTTTTTTCCTAGGCCCCCACTAAACTCAGGGCCAACACTGGTAGAGAGCTATGAATCTGATAGAGTTGCAGTTGTAAAAGCTTATTATATGGGGATGATGAATACATGTTTAAATCGATAATGAGAAATATTTTTTTGGGTATATATGCAGACGTCGTGCAGGTTGGATACAAGTATTATTTTAAATGAAATGAAAGGTCCGGTGAAGGATGTAGGGTCAGTCATACCTGAGGTATACTTGTACCAAGCAAGTTGAAACTTAAATGCAAGGCTATAGAAAGACAATGGAGGTATTTCATTGCACGAGGTAGAGTTTGGTTGACTCAGAAGCGGTGCACTTACATTTATATAAAAGAATCAAGAAATCAATTCTGGGAAAATTTCCCTATCTCCAGACTCAACATAGCGTCCATAAAATCATAACATTCCACTATTTGTTTTAAATGACAAAAATTGAGGTATGTACATAAAATAAACGATTGGATTTTAATGGAGACCAATGACACATACATTTTTGGGAAAGAGGAATTCACACCTAGATCATTATTCTAGTAGATTACTTACCTCAATAAAGATGCAACAGTTGGCTGAAAATGTAAAAATAAAAATAAATAAAAAAGTCTGGAATCGATCCCAGTTTGCCTCATTAAACAACCAATAATACTATCGCTACAATACAACACCAATTGATACATTTCTATATTAGATGTTTTATTGATAAATACCTAAATCCATCACCATATCCGCTTGCCGACCCATATCAGATCGGTTGCTTTAGGTGACCATTTTGGTCGCCTTGTCTTAGGACTGGGCCTGATTATGATTGTCATGCTCAAATTAGTTTATCTGCTTGTGACATGCTTTGTTTTTCTAGGAATTCGAACTTTATTTTTAATGAATGTTCAGCTAGGTAGTGGATACATCAGGTGTAATGTCCCATATTTTTTGTAGTCAGATATTTAAATTATTTTATTGTTTTAAATATAATATTTGGAATATTACTGGATTTTTAATATTTAATTTGTTTATTAAAACAAAGTTTAGACGTTAAATTTATAATTAATTTAAATCGAGCTCATAAAATAGCGGTAGTTCGTAATATTGAGTTTTGAACTTTAATTGATTATACAAGATCCGATATAACTCGGATTTCTGTGAAACAAGAAACGTTTGAATCTTGTTGATTATAATTTTCTAATGAAAGAGAAAAATCTAGATTTCGGGATAAAGATTGCCAGTTATGTCCAATTCAAATTTTAAAATAGTCGCTATATAATTCGTTAATAAACGATAACGTTATTTAATAAATTAATAGGATTTTTAATATAATTTTAATACCTTTTAAATCAAAATTTTGATATTGAATTGTATAACCCATATTGTTTATATGTAAAGCTATATGATATTTTTTGCTGGATATTTATGATATTAATAATTTATTATTATTTAATTCGATTATTTTGGAATTTATTTATATTTTAAATCAATATTATATAAGCCTTAAGAAAGGCCATTTTGCAACGACCTCGGTTTTCGATGAAATTAGTTTCATTGGAACCGTAATGTTAAATTACTGTACGATATATAATTTTGTGGCAAACAGATGTCGTATGTGACAACGGTAGTCGTAAACGCCAATATTTTCATTTAATCATTTATCGATTTAATTTGGTAATTAAGAATAACCGATTTTTTAACGAACTCCGTTTTCAGTGAAATTAATTTTATTAAATCCATAATGATTTATAATTGTAGTACTTCAAATTTCAAGTTATCTGGATTTGTTTTGTGATCTACGGAATTTAAATACGTGTCGACTCACATTGAGCATTTATAAAGGAATTTTCACAAACGATCTCGAAATTTGCGAAACTTATTCATTCATGTTCGGAATGTCGTTTTATATTAGGATGTCCATTTTCATCTCGATCAGATGACGTATGTCGCAGCTTTATCAAGATAAGTTTAAACAATAATATAATATTCAAGCCTTTTATATTTAAACACATGGTCAAAACCCTAATTTAAGTTTGTGCGTGGCCAAAGAATTTCGTGCCGCCACCCTTTATACTTAACGACCAAAATCTTTCGTTGCTTCCCCTATTTAATCTCCAAATCCACTGATTATATTCACGAACCTCCAAAGAGTAAAACGTTGCCCTCGACGTGCAGCTCATTTTGACCGGTGGTGATCTTGAATGGAGTGGCATGGTGACCGGTACGGCAGTGATAGGCGTTTCCCTCGAACATATTGTTTATATGTAAAGCTAATGGTTTACTGTTTGTTAAATATATGTTCATATATTGATTGAACCGATGAAATTAAACATTGTTTAATTTCAACGAAAACTAAATCGTTATTGTAACGATTGGACACAATGGAGGTAACTTACCTTGTTGGTTACGTTTATTAAATAAACATTTTTAATCTAATGAATTACTTGAATTGTTCTTTTTAATTGGTTGATATTAAATAGTCGTTATAAAAATCATTGTTTAATTGAATTGAATGATCTTGTTTGAGATAACATATTTGGATGCACGGAAAAACAGGTTGGAGGAATTCAACTGGATTCCTCAAATATATTAATGTTATTTATTTTCATATATTTTCATTATATGAACCGTTCTGACTGAATGATTGATTTGGATTTTGACGATTGAATTAGAATTCAACGTTTCTTTTGTTTTAACCAATGGGCGGTATTGGTTGAGTAATTGGCAACATATGGACTATAAATCAATCGTTTTATTAATATTGATTTACCGTCAGTTGAATTGACAAAATGAAGTTATATAACTTATTTTATAACTGAAAAAAGATTTTGAATTATATTATTTTGAATAAAAGTTACTAAAAGGAATTAAATATTTATTGTTTATTATTTAAATTTACAAGTGATTATTAAATGATTTATAAATAAAATGCTTCATTAATAAGATTTATAAGCAAATGAGCAGAAATTAACCTAACAGTTAAGAGTTGGATAATTGTTTTTTCAAGAGACAATTAAATGGAATTATTTAAATTAATTATATTATTAATTAATTTAAAGGAAGGACTAAAATTGGAATTGGTTAACGGGATAATCGTGTTTTGAGCGGATTAAGTCGACCGTTTTAACTGGGATTGATTATTTAGTTTGTTTTGAATTAATCTAATGAAGTAGATTAACGAATATTTGTTTTTAATTTAATAAGATTTTTAAAAGGAATTTACTATTTATCTTAGTAATAAGAATTTAACTATTTTATAGTAGTTAAGGATGAAGTAAATTATTACTTTAAATAATTTACGTAATTATTTTGTAAATGAAATCCATCACAGTAAAGAAATGGAAGTTGAAATAGAATCTAATTGAATTATGAAAGGATTTTATGAACGGGTTTATATTAAATCCGAGTTTTAACAATGACGTTATAAAAGGAATTTTAAGCGAATACGGTAACTTAAATAAATGTTTACTTAATATTTAAAGTTAAAAAAGGAAATGGGGATAAAAAGGGTTTATATTAAACCTGAGTTTCATATACGAGATTTATAAAAGAGATGTGGATTTAAAGCGTTAATATTAAATTAACATTACTTAATTATAGAATTAAGTAAAATGGTTGAAACTGAAATAAGATTTTAAAAAGGGAATTGGCTACATGGATCGGAAAAGGGATTTTTGAAACGGTAGGGGGTAAAGGATTTACGGATAAGGTTTTTTTAATAAAAATCGGTGTTATGAAATAAATTGGTTAAAGGAAGTTAAAGTAATAAAGGGATGTTTAATAAACATTTACTTAATCAATGAATTAAATAATAATAGTTGTATTTAAAGAGGAGATTTCAAAAATAGAAACGGATTATAAAATTATGGTTTAAGTAAAATGGTTAAATGGGATTGGTTTGATATTAGAATAAATATTGGTTTGTGAATTACAACTCATACCTATCTTAAGATAAGACCGTTGTTGGTCCAGGTCTGAGAGGTAAATAAATACCCCAACTTGAATGACTTCAAAATTATATGAGGATGATATTAGATTGTAATCGGAAAGAGGTTAAAAATAATTCATTATTTCCATAAGGGTAATCAAACTCAACATAAATTGAAAGATCTGAGAATATATATATATATATAATGAGATTTCTAAAGTAACGGAAATGGGAAGATTCGAGAATATTTATATATAACGAATATCCCCAAGTAAAGATAATAAAAGGAGATTATGTGAAATTATAATGGTATTTTCAAGGTAAAAGGAAATGGAAAGTGGAGTTTGGGAATGAGAAAGAATAAGAGTTGGTTATTGTTCTCAAATAATGGAACAAAAGAGATTTCGTAACGTTGTTTGATGAAGGATAAGATGAATTGATTTTTCCTAATTATAGATAATGAAGAATGATGTAGCAAATGTTTTGAAAATGATACTAAAATAGAATATTGGATCGCCGAAGTATTAAAATAAAATAGTTTTGAAAATAATCTTATGTCAGATAAAAATTGAAAAGCTATATTCATAATATGGAAAGATTTAAGAGTTTTAAATTAACATTCATAAATTGTTTTTAATTAGAGAGGCCAAGTAATTTCGAGTACTGAATCGGTGAACTCATTTTATTTTTCATGGTTGTTTATTTGATAGTTAAAAAACCGACTATTAAATTTGGCCCATACGATTGTTGGCATGGAAAAACTGGGATCAAATGTATATTCGAAAACCATTCCAATCCAGCAAATGCGAATTATCAGAGATGTTGAAGATGGAGCAATTGAAGACTGTGGATCTTCATAAGAGGAAGGGCTACTTGAGAAATTTCTCTCCTTCCAACTAGAGGGTTTTGATGGTAATTCAGTGGTGGTTGAAATCTTCGGATTACAAGGATTACTCGCTACTGATCCATAGGGTGATACCTAGGATGTGGTAGGTGGGTGCCTTCGGTTCATCCGGTTCCTGGGTGACTTGTATGGACGAATGTCTAACAGGGTATCTCTAGAGGATCACATACATTGGTTTCTACAAACATATTTCTATTGGTGGCAGAGGAATTTGTTTCTCTAGCTTAAACACCCAGAGTATGTTTGTGGACGTCAATTAGTGATTTGGCGATTTTGTTGATGTGACATTCAAAGAGAATGGTGGACAGAGGTTCAGAAATTGTAATTATAACCTCAAACATCACCAACCGAGAAATGCAAATATCGTGTAGGTCACATGGCTAAGTGGGTCACTCCCAATTTGGGTGTATTGTCACCATATAGAGACTGTCCATATTTGTTACTTATTTTCATTTCTGTATCTCCCGAGAACTACGGTGGTCACGACAAAAATCTGTAAAGTGGAAATACATTCAGTACTCTCAAGCGAAGTGAGGGCAGTCATGTTTAGCTTGTGTTGCAAGATGTTCTTGTTTAATCCTGGTGTATTCCTCTCTAGAGATACACTGTCGGAAGGTGGTCCCATACCTTGCCAGGAAATCCATTCTCCAATAAGATCCCGTGGTTTTGATTTTATAATATGTATGTTAAGCGTAAGATGCAAGCGTTCTGCTGGATTGTTATTTGTTTGTATTTAGACACACTACAAGAAAATATGATATACATAGCATTATATAACAGCCTTACACTGAAGTGCTATAACAAAATAATTAAAAATAATAATAAAATAACACATAAATCGTGCTATATAAAGTGAGCAAAGAAAATAACAAAAAATTATGCTATACGTTCGCTATTTATCATTAGTGGTGGAAAAAGTGGGGGCGAAAAACAAAGGCGGGACAAAATGAAAACTAAGGCCGTGTAATTGAAAAATTCCCTCTATCACATTCACTTTATTCATAAATCCCTAAAATTTTTGATTCCACTGAAACTTTCGTTCTCCCTTCTCTGATTCAATCTGACGTCCAATTCATTCATCTCCGGGCCAGTCTTCGTTACATCTGGAGCATCTCCCAATTCACTCCTGCTCTTCCAAATCAATTATGGGATTTTTTGAAATCGATAATATTATTACTTTCTCTCTTTTATAAATTTGCCTCACTCACTATTTATGTTTTGTTTATCTACTGAATCCCTAAGGTTATTTCCCATGATTTGTATTACGTCGTGTTAATTTCTAGGCTTTGGCATTCTTTAGATGTTGATTCAGATGAGTTGTAACAATTATAGCTTCTATCTACCACCCCCATGAACTTTATGATAATATTACATTTGTAGATTTATGGAGAAAAAAAGGGTTGTTATTTTCAGAATTCTAAATACAATTCAACTTAAATTTTGTTACTTAAAATTAGGTGGTAGTTAGCATTTTGAGTGATTTTATTTCCTTTACACAATACTTTGTTATTATGTGTTAAATATGAAATATAATATGATTAATCTCAGGTGGCTTAGTATAATTATTGTGTTCTGATCTGTTTGTGATCAAATTGTGCAGTGGGTATGTTTGGGTTACTTTTCAGTAGGCATATTGATGTTTATTTATATGTATATTGATTGAATGACGATTATCTGTATTAATTTGTAATTATTGATATTAAGATCTTGTGGTGCTTTACCAGTGGAGTTAACATTAGGAATTTTGAAAATTTTACTTTTGTAACTTGTTACTTATATCGTTAAAAAGTTATTTGTTAAAGTGATTTTAGAGTTTAACAATATTTGATATTCTTTGAATCATTGGAAAAGATTAATTATTGAAAAGGATTTTCGGCAAAAAATATCGTATGTTATGATTTTGATTTATGCAGTAAACGATATGTTTAATGAACTTGGTGAAGAAGATAGTATTTTGAAAACATATCAAAACAAATATTTTATTGTAATATTTTAGTGGAAATTAAGCTTGATATTAAGATATAAATTTTGTAAATATCGCTATATCCAAAAGACCATTTAGCGTAAATGATATCTTAATATTTTGTTGTAATATTAAGATAGAGAGGCATTTCTATTGTGAACAATAAAATTAAATTGATAGCAACTAGGATGATGGATGGACAACCAAAGTAATACATTATTTTTCTTTCTTTTGTTTTCTTAAAGAATATGAAAAACAAAACAAAATCGCATCTTATGTTTTTGGATATAACAAAAGCACCAAGAACAATTTAATGTTTATCCCATCTGTCGTTATTGTTAAAAAAATTAAACAATTTCGTAATCTTTCTCATATTTCTTAACACATAAGAGCTTGAAATGCAACAAAAAAGACCCAAATTCCTTTTATAGAGCATGCACAATTCCCTGTGGCACAGAGAGCGAAGAAGGTAGAGAAAGGAAATAAAAAGGGACACAATAACTCGGATGTCACTGCGTTTCCTATTCAAACACACCATTATGTGGCCTTCATAGTCGAACAAATTAACCAAAGACAACAAGAATTGCTGATCTAAAAAAAGTTTGTTCCTACTGGACCTAAAGGATCAATTCTTTCTTGTTTAATAAACAATAAAAGGGTCATTGCAACGTCATAAATTATTTCTGTCAACTAAGAAAAGGAACAAAAGCCAACTTTCAAACTACACCTGATTTCCCCTATTCTTGTTAATGCAAATAGGTGCACTTTTTTCAAATCCCTATCCATATCTGATTTCCCCTATTCTTGTTAATGGAAATATGCATTCTACATTGTTTCGAACTACTATTTGGTTGGGACTTATAAGAGTTTCAATGACTTCCAAGTCCAAATTAGCTCATTTGTATATGATCCATCTAGAAGTTTTTGTAATGTTTTACTCTTTGGAAAAAGAATACAGAAAGATATTCCGCTCTCATTGCTTAAAAGATGCTCTTTATTGCACTAATTCTTCCGCTTTACAAGATGTTATGTATGAAAATTTTGTGCCATTAGCATCCATTGTATATAATAATTTAGTATATGAGAAGAATAACTAACAATTGGCTAAACTCTTCCATCGCTTCTATTTTTTTTCTTGTATTTCTAATTGTCACTGTTGCGAAAATTGCTCCATTTGTTAGTTATTTTTTCGTAGTGTGGTTTGAAACAAATTCAGTCCAGTCCAAGTTCTCGAAACAAGATCCACCTGCAGATTTTCTATTAATATACTCAAGTCATCATCGTTTAATCAACTAAAATAGTTAATATGCTAAATTAAGTTTACTAAGGTGACGCCAAATGGTATTTTGGATATAGTGATATTTACAAATTTTCTGCTGAATTTCCTTTTGAGAACATATTTGTAACGGATTAAAAAAAATGCTTATTGTAGGTTAGTGAAGTTTTTCAAAGTAAGAACATATCAGTAGTATGGTTTTGATATATTCAGTCATGAATTTCTAGGAAAAGGTGTAACAGCTGTATTTATATAGACAAGGAATAGGTTGTTTCAAGTAGATATATTTTTGAAAAGAGTGGAACTCTAGGATTTTAAATATATATAAAGTATATTTTATATGTGATGTGATGAAAACCCAGGAGTTCATTAATTTAAACTCAAGCTACATTTGGAATATTAAGGGTATATATGAATATTAGTTTTAACTTGTACCTGTAATTAAATTAGGATGGTTTATAAAGAAAGGAAAACACATCCAAATAACCTCATGTTTAGTATTAACCAATAACCAACACCATAATAATGAAGACAAATAGGAGTATTTATGTGAGAACCAGAGTATTAAAACCCTTGTGCAAAATATATATTGATATATATATATATATATATATATATATATATATATATATCAATATAAATATGCAAAGTGGATAGCTTTGTTTATATGGTTAAGGAATATCTATGTACCTGTGCATAGGGTGAATAAATTGATTAATAATATTAGCTAAACCAGTAGCTCTTTATTTTAATGTAAGAGGATGCTTGGGAAGACTTGTATTTTGGGTTCACGTTGGTTTTGAAGAAGGAATAGAGAGATTTGCATTTGCTGTAAAAATTGTAAACAGAATTCTGGGGAAAATGGCAAAAAAACAACGGAATTTCATATGATTTGTAAACAATAGTACTGTTACAATTAAATTCCATTATTTTTCATATGATTTGTACCACTTTCCTTTAATTACTAATTACTGCTTTAAATTTATAAGATCATTGCACATATATAACAATGGAATCAGAAGATAAAAGGTCTTGTTTAATAAGAGAGCACATCAATGACGATATCCCTCCTTTCCACTCAGACATGATGCCATTGCTTGTAACAGCTAATTTACGATTAATTCTGTAAATTGTTATTCATTTCTGATTCTATCATTTGCTAAAACTTCAAGTTACATAGGTAGATGAAGAGAGGAGTGTCGGAGAGGAAACATTTGTATGGTTGGGATCTTTGTTTCCCTTATTAGCCGATGTCACAAATGCACGCTTCACTTTGAAACTCTCACGACACCAACTGCAAACAAACTTCATTTTCCTACTTATGATAGATTTCTAAAAGAAATAGACAACTGAGTCCATCCCCGATGGAGCATGTCTTGAAAGGAGGATATTTTGTTTTTTCCCCTCTTTGGGTAACCATTTTCATTTTGTTTATATTTAGGTGTAGAATGTACTTGCAGAACCAATCTGCACCAACCGGATTTGAACTATACTACATGTAGAAGGAATAGCAAACAGTCAGAGACTGGTTCGACATATAGAAGCAACTAGTTGGCCATGTCGGGAGCGTTAACTCATTCATACATAAGTTACTTATAAGCTGGTTGGTTTGAGTGCTTTCAAAAGCTATATCCTATGAAACAGCTTTGAGAATTGATCTGTCAAATTCTACTGTCGATCATTAAGTGACTACTGCCTCGACTAGCCCTTGGGGTGCACCTTTGTTTGACAAAGCAATTTCATATGAGTCTTCTCTGCAGTAACTGTTACCATCAATCATCTGTAACTTGAATTCTAATGTTTAAAGTTAATATCATGTACATATTGATAGTGAATTAGTCCAGGCCAGAACTGGTGATACTAGTATTTCCAGAAATGACGAGCACCACGAGACGTGATCACTGGCTTGCTCTAGTAATAGAAGTCATATTGCTCCACCAATTCATAGTGAAATTTGACATAGAGCCACCTTTCCAAACATGGGAGATGCATTCAAGGGTTATTTTAGGAGTAATAAGTCTTCATGCACCTCGAGAAATGCTACGAATAGCCCCACCCACTCCCACTAGTTTTTTGATATTTGCTTTATTTGAAGATCTTCGTAAAGGCGACTACATGTTTGAAGATTTATCTAGCAATTTGAAGAAGACAAATAGTATGCATCCATGTAGCGCAACTCTATATTGAAAAGCTTAAACGTGTTGCATCCAGTGATATTGAATGCAAAAGTGAAAGAAGGGTTGGAAGCGCCTTTGGCAAGCGAGGAAGCAACCTTAACCTCTTTGGGAACAACGATTGATCAAGTAAGGGAGGAGGCGAAGGAAGCAATCATCGCCAAAGCAACAGTTAAAGGAATGAAAGAGGAAGGGATTGTGGATAGCTTTCTCATACTTATAGTATATATATACTTTTACCTAATTTAGGCTAGTGTGTTTGGATGTCCTAATTAAAACATCTTCATATATGCATGCAGGAGCTGCTAAGTCCACTTAAAATGTACCACCTTCAGTGCAAAACACAGTAAGGTGGGAGAAACCAATTCTATCCTTAACTGTTTTTCCGTTTACTCTACTCATCATATACAAGTAAGTTACTACATCCAACCTGAAAATCTGTGAACAAACCATCTGCTTTTAATTAAGAACGAAGTGAAATTATTTGCCAAATAATCGTTGGAAAACAATGGCTGAGTCACATACTTGGTCGCTTTCTTGAAGACGATTTAGCGATCTGGTCGGTGGTGCAAAACCAGTTCGTACTTCCGCCGCCGCCTCTAGGATAAAACAGCCTCTGAAATTAATAACTGATTTGCTTTGCACGACAAATCAGTGCAGATTTGCACTTTCGAAATAAAGTTACTGCTCAAAAATTTCTGGATTATAATTTTAATGGCGGAGGTAAGTTGTCTTTTTTTTTCGTCTACAATTGAAGATAATATATATATGAGGATTAGGGCTGAACGAAAATACTGTGCAGTAATAAAATCTGCTAAAATACAGGGTCAATAGTTTACCGCTTCAAAATAAAAGTCAGCTCAGAAATATTTTCGTATTTAAAAACATAGTTCAAAAAATGCAGTGTTTTCTGGCCCAAAAATATAAGTGTTTACACCACAAAGCCAGGCCCAAGCCCGAGCCCGAACCGGGCTGTGTCGAGTCGAGTCGGTCGCGCGCGTGTGTGGTGGTCACGATGCATGGCCTCCCTCCTCACAGCAAAGCATGTATTGGGAGCCTAAGGCCCCAACACGATTTCTTAGAAACAAGTATAAATACTTGCCTCTTCCATATAATCCCATGATATGGGACTATTCACATAAGAAGCCATTCATACACTTATCTCAATATTTTAATAATTCACCCAATATTTCCAACAATCCCCCACTTGAATTTTTAAAATATTATCGAGCGGTTTTCTAGAAACATAAGACTGTGCATAAACAAAGGTGTCATCCGACTTGAACCTTTGCATAGTGAATAAGATTCAGTTTTTACTAGAGTGACATGTAGTCTTGAACTCTATTCCTAACATCAAACTACACACAATCTTTTCTATAGTGCAATCAAATAAGCCCGTGCATTTATGGCCAAGCACATCTATCCCAGTTTAGTGAACACTCTAGAAGTTTGCCCAAAACTCCATAGGAAACAGCCATATTTCCACATTCACATAGGTGAGTCTATCAAGAGTACTCCTGAAGGTAGGTACTCCACTCCAAATAGAGTATAGATCTCATTAAGAGTTATTATCAACTCATCCTCTAATCACTTCAGGAATACATGCTTCTTGGTTTGTTAAATAGCATGTTCAACTCCTATCACTACACAACTTGTTTTTACCCATTGAACCTATTTCTTGGGATCTCCAGTCATTTAGGTCGGGTTACCATTGTGCGTGACTCAACAATCTAGGGGCAATAGTCCCATTATTTTAGAAGAATTAAGTACTTTCTCTCTGGACAGTCCTTTCGTCAAAGGATCTGCCAAATTTTCATCACTACGTATTTAATCCACTCTAACGGTATCTGAGGAAAGTAGTTCTCTAACCGTGCTGTGCTTACGACGTTTTTGTCGTCTCTTACTGTTATAGTAACGGTTCTGAACTTTTGCAATAGTCGCGGTACTATCGCAATGTATCAACACAGTTGGTATCAGTTTTTCCCATAAGGGAATCTCAGCTAGCAGATTTCTCAAGTACTCTGCTTCTTCACTAGCCGTGGCTAGTGCTATCATCTCAGATTCCATAGTAGACAGAGCCAAAATAGCTTGTTTCTTGGATTTCCAAGAAACAACTCCTCTAGCGATGCTTAATATATAGCCACTGGTCGCTTTAGAATCATCCGATAAAGTATTCCAATCTGCATCTGAATATCCTCCAAGTACACCTGGAAATTTCTCATAATGTAATCCAAGGTTTATAGTTCGTTTAAGGTATCTCATGACCCTTTCAATAGCATGCCAGTGCTCTATACTAGGTCTGCTGGTAAACCGGCACAATAATCCCATGACATAGGCAATGTCGGGTCTAGTACAATCAGTGGCATACCGAAGGCTGCCAATGATGCTCGCATAATCAGAATATCTTACACCTTCACTAGTGTTCTTAAATAACTTTACACTTGGATCATATGGTGTACATGCAGGTTTACAGTCAAAGTAATTATATTTCTTCAGTATCTTCTCAATGTAATGAGATTAATCTATAGAAATTCCCTTTTCTGACCTAGTAATCTTAATACTAAGGATTACACTCGCCTCACCTAGATTTTTCATATCAAAATTGGCACTTTTTAAGGATTTGACTGAATTTATGGCATGAATGTTTGACCCAAAGATGAGTCGGTCATCTACATAAAGGCATATAATAGTGCAAATGTCATTCTCAGATTTGTAATAAATGCATTTGTCATTTTCATTAACTTTAAAACCATGTGAAATGATTAAGTTATCAAATTTTTCATGCCATTGGTTAGGAGCTTGCTTTAAACCATATAATGATTTATCTAATTTGCATACCTTATGTTCTTGACCATGTACTACAAATACTTTAGGCTGGTCCATATAGATTTCTTCTTCTAATTCACCGTTTAGAAACGCGGTTTTAACATCCATTTGGTGTATTAGTAAATTATAAATGGAAGCGAGTGAGATTAATACCCGAATGGATGTTATTCCAATTACCGGTGAAAAAGTGTTGAAGAAATCTATATTTTCTTTTTGTCTAAAACCTTTAGCTACTAGTCGTGCTTTGTATTTATCTATAGTACCATCAGGTTTTAATTTCTTTTTAAGCACCCATTTATAGCCTATAGATTTACAACCAGGGGGTAAATCTTCCAAATGCCAAGTCTTATTGGATTCCAGAGAATCCATCTCATCATTTATAGCCTCTTTCCAAAAATCGGCATCTAAAAAAGATAAGGCCTCTTGAAGGTTTAAGGGATCCTCCTCTATAGTAAAAGCACAGAAATCCGAACCAAAATTTTTCTCGGTTCTTGCTCTTTTACTTCTTCTAGGTTTAGCTTCAGAACTTATATTAAGTTCTGTTTTAATAGGCATACTTGAAGTGCCCCCACTATTCCTTAATTTAAAAGGAAATTTTGTTTCATAAAAATCGGCATCATTTAATTCAATTATGTTATGTGCATTTATATCATAAAATCGATATGCTTTGCTATTAACAGCATAGCCTATAAATACACATTCATATGCTCTACTTGCCAATTTTATTCTCTTAGGGTCTGGAATGCGAACATATGGTAGACAACCCCAAGTTCTAAAGTATGACACATTGGGTTTATGATTCTTAAAAATTTCATAAGGTGAAATTTTATTCTTAGATTTAGGGATTTTGTTTATAACATAACATACAACCAATAAAATATCCCCCCACCAATGTTTTGCTGCACCAGAATTTAGTAGGATGGCAACTACTAATTTGGTAAAAGTCCTATTTTTTTCTTTTGGCTTTACCGTTCATTTCAGGAGAATAGGGTGCAGTTCTCTCATTTACTATACCATGTAGTTTATAGAAATCCAAAATTGAGTTATATTCATATTCTGTTCCTCTATCACTACGAAGTCTCTTAATTTTCCTATTTGTTTGATTCTCAATCTCAGTTTTGAATGTTTTAAACATGTCAAAAGCATCGCTTTTATTTTTCATAAGGTATACATATGTGAAATCAGAACAGTCATCAATAAAAGTGATAAAATACCGATGTCCATGTCTAGTCAAAGTACCATCAAGTTCACATATGTCAGAGTGAATCAAATCTAAGGGTTCATATTCTCTTTCAACAGATTTATGAGATTTCTTAGTGATTTTTGCTTGTGTACAGAATTCACATTTATCAGATTCAGATTCTGACATCTTAGGTATCATATCTAGAGTGGTCATGTTATGAATAATTCGTTTATTAACATGACATAATCTAGAGTTCCAAATATTAAAATCACACAACATATAAGCAGAATTATTCACTTTATTAGATTCAACATTTAATTTAAACATTCCCTCACAAGCATAACCCTTTCTTACAAAAGATCCCTTATACCCTATGGTATACACATCAGCCCCAATAAATTGATTAAATCCTGCCTTATTAAGAAGAAAGCCAAAAAACAGATTCTTCCTCATCTCTGGAGTATGCAAAAAATCTTTAAGAATCACAGTCCTTCCAGAGGTAAACTTGATCTCTACATTTCCAACCCCTGCAACTTTAGTGGTATGAGAATCTCCCAACAGCACTTGCTGATCATCAGCAGTCGTGTATGTAGTGAACATATCACGATCATAACAGACATGCGAGAAGCACCAGTGTCTACCCACAAACCCTCTGATCCACCAACAAGGTGAATCTCAGTAATCATAGCCATAAGAAGCTCTTCAGTCAGGTTCGCCTACGTTGCATAGCTTGGCCTGTTCCGACACTTTCGTGCCATATGACCTGGTTTTCCACAGTTGTAACATAGAAACAACTGTCCAGAGTCATTCTTTTGGGCTGGTTTATGCTGTCCTTTTGGGTTTCCTTGCGGATTCCCATTCTGTTTGTTGCGCCTGTTCTGATTCTTAAATGATTTTTGATTCGGTTTCAGAACAACGGATGTGGTCTTCTTAGTGCTGTTGTTTGAGATAATCAGCATTCCCTCTTTCTGGTCCTGTTTACATGCCTCCTCCTCAATACGGAGGCGAGTGATCAGGCTCTCTAAGGAAAATTCCTTAGTATCATGTCGTAGGAAATTCTTAAAAATCTTTCCAATCTGGGGGCAGTTTGTCAATAATAACAGCAACTTGAAGCTGTTCGTCCAAAACCATACCTTCAGAGATGATCTCTTGTGCTATTTTCTAAAGCTCATGAGACTGCATCTCTACTGACCTGTCGTCTGTCATCTGATACTTGAGATAGCGGCTCATAGCATACTTCTTTGCCCCTGCCTCCTCCGTATCATATTTCTTCTTCAACGCTTCCCGGATCTCCTTCGCTGTCTTGTCGTCCGAGTTGTAGCAATCATACAGATCATCGCTGAGGCCATTAAGAATGAAATTTCTGCACAGATAGTCCTGCTCAATCCAGTTCTGTTGTTGTTTTGATTGTTCAGTCCAGGAAGCCATCTGCGCTTCATCAGTTCCGTCAGGTTTGTCTGGCAATTGCGGTTTGTCGGTGGTCAGAGCAGCAGCCACCTTTCTCATCGTCAGGTAAAACTCCATCTTTTGACACCATTGTTTGAAGTGCAGACCTTCGAAACGAAAGGGGGCAGCAGTCACCAATGGGATCTGGAAAGCAGAGGGAGGAGTAGCATCATCCATGGTTGATGTCAAAGCCATTATTTCAGATCGTCTTCAAATTGTTGGGAAACAATGGCTGAGTCACGTACTTGATCGCTTTCTTGAAGACAATTCGTCGATCTGATCGGTGGTGCAAAACTAGGTCGTACTTCCGCCGCCGCCTCTAGGATAAAACAGCCTCTAAAATTAATACTGATTTGCTTTGCACGACAAATCAGTGCAGATTTGCACTTTCGAAATAAAGTTACTGCTCGAAAATTTCTGGATTATAATTTTAATGGCGGAGGTAAGTTCTCTTCCTTTTTTTTCGTCTACAACTGAAGATAATATATAGATGGGGATTAGGACTGAACGAAAATACTGTGCAGTAATAAAATCTACTAAAATACCGGGTCAATAGTTTACCGCTTCAAAATAAAAGTCGGCTCAGAAAAATTTTCGGATTTAAAAACATAGTTCGAAAAATGCAGCGTTTTCTGGCCCAAAAATATAAGTGTTTACACCACAAAGCCAAGCCCAAGCCCAAGCCCGAGCCGGACCGGGTCGAGTCGAGTCGAGTCGGTCAGTCGCGCGCATGTGTGGTGGTCATGATGCATGGCCTCCCTCCTCACAACGAAGCATGTATTGGGAGCCCAAGGCCCCAACATGATTTCTTAGAAACAAGTATAAATACTTTCCTCTTCCATATAATCCCATGATATGGGACTATTCACATAAAGGAGCCATTCATATACTTATCTCAATATTTTACTAATTCACCCAATATTTCCGACAATAATCAATACAGAGAATGGGTGAGCTACACTATAGCAACAATTCTCATGTTCGGAGTCTCCGTGATGGTTCAGACATAGGCCTAGCATCTAAAATTGGATGCAACCGACGAGATGGTGGTGTCTACCTCTTCGGACAAGATGACAATAGAAAACATAGTGGAAGCTCATCATAGCATGAAGGACTTGCATGAAGTAGTCAAGTTGGCCAACGTCTCCATCCTTAAAGTACGGTCTGCATTGCTTTCAAGGGCTCCAAGGGTATGAAATTTGTTCTGAATTGACCACATTAATCTTTTCAGCAGGCAGGCATTGACATGTTTGAACTATTTTTTTTCAGCATACCACTCATGTAATATAGGCAATGAGCGGAGTAGCAACCCTGACAGTGTTGATATCGTTTAAGTTTGTGTCAATGGGCGTGACTGTGTACGTGTTTATGTCGAACTTGAAGGCTGGGAAGTCAAGGTCAGATAGCCAAATGCAGGGAAGGATAAGAGAGTGGTGGGACGGTATTCCTGTTAAACATACGATCATAATATTAACTTGGGGATAGTTAGCTACATATATTGATAAAATCATTGCTTAATTAATTCAAAGCATCAATACTTGTTAATAACATTCACTGATGGTTGTTTCTAATCATTTGTATAGTAATAACATTCATCTATTTTCAATAACATGAATTCATCTATTATCGCTAACAGGTTGATTACCTTTTATGGTAACATATTTGGCTGATAAAGTTACTGTCTATGAGGAGAAACCATCTATAGATTGTATAGTGAATGCTCCTCAATTGTTGGTGTCTGGGATGAACCTTTTCTTATTAGTAAATTCTACTTTATTATATGTCCTGTAATGTCCCATGTTTTTTGCAGTCAAATATTTAATTTATTTAATTTTAAATATTTATTTAGAACATTAATGGATTTAAAATATATATATATATATATCGTTTATAAAATGAAGTTCGAACATTATAATTTATAATTATATTATAAACGAACTAGAAATGGCGCGGTAGTTCGTAAATTTCGTTTTGAACTTCAACTGAGTATAC
This sequence comes from Allium sativum, assembly GCA_030737875.1. Lineage (NCBI taxonomy): Eukaryota > Viridiplantae > Streptophyta > Magnoliopsida > Asparagales > Amaryllidaceae > Allium > Allium sativum. The sequence continues at coordinate 746,247,765 of CM060920.1, read as the reverse complement.
AGAATTCATTTTAAGTCGAAATTTTGTGAAACCAGAAATGTTGGAATCGATTTGATTATATTTTTCATATGAAAGAGAAAAATCGAGATTTCGTGTTATAAATCGTTAGTTATATCCAGTTAAAATTTTGAAATAGTCGTTATGAAAATCGTTTATAAACGATAACCTTTATTTAATAAATTAAATAAGGAATTTTATATATTTGATATCGTTTAACCAAATTTGTGAGTGTTGAGGTTGGAAATTTATCCCAGTCTTATTTGAAGGTCTACGTTATTTCATTTTAAATATATTCGATAATATTGGTTTATTTCTACTATTTTAAAATTTAATTTATATAGTATTGATATCCTTTGAGATCTAAAAATGAATTACTCCAATAGCAAAATATGAAGCTTGTTGATAAGGGAAGATAATTCGTTTAGAAAAGAGTATAATATATTTACATTGTCATGGTTCTTTTATTGATTAAGAGTCGCTCATTATCTAAGGTAATTGATCTAAATGCTAATTCAAACAATGAACAAAGTATAATTTGTTTTATTTTTATTAGTTTGTAAGTTTCACACATATACTAAGTGCAAAGGAATCAACTTCTAGGAGATGTTACGCACCAAGTTTGATAAGTGAGAAGCATAATACGAACTTGATTGTTTCCAGCAATTTCCAGTAAACCGTTCATTCCACTACGTTATACGATCATAAATCAACACAAAGCAAATAATCGCACAACTATGAAACATGGTAGATTTGGCCAAAATAAACAAGAAGTGTATGTAAACTAGAAAAACGATTAAATTGACAAATTAATATACATCGTTAGCAAAGGAAAGGAATTCCAAGCATATCGACACATGCGTATACATACTGCATATGTAAAAAAAATGCTACATGAACTACCATCCTAAAATTTTAAGAAAAGAAAGTAAAATTATATACAAGGGAAACCAAAGAAAAAATATATAATCCAATGGCGCATGAAAGAAAATCTACAATGAAATCTTCTCACAACAGCAGATCTTCGTCACCAGCAATCCGTCCTGTAAAGAAAGAAAAAAGGAGAGCTATGAGTAGCTGGAAATTATGTATAGGTATAGGTATAAAAAAGAAGAAGAAATAAATGCAACAGAATCAAAACAGATATATATATATATAAACAGAAAAGAGAATCAAATCTTTAGACCGAATTTATACAACACTAAAACAGCTAATGTATACATGATATATACGATAGATTTGTATAATCAAAAGAATAGTGAATGAACCGTTTTATAACAGTAAACAACAGCTAAGATCTAATTCAAATCAGCTATTAGGAATAGGTATAAAACAACGAAGGAATAGCTATAGGGGTTTGATGTACGAAATGAAATTCTACAGTGACCACCTAGTAGTTGAAAACCCAATACAACTATAAAATATTTTCGAATAGCTGTGTTGAATAAACAACACATAGTTGTATGCTAAGCTATATAGGGACAGTACATATATGAGCAGAAAGATACATGAAAAATCAAACCGCAAATCTCACATAATCTGTACCATTTCACTTTTAAACATCACGCACACAAACCCAATTTCAATCAACAACAATTTTGATCTCACAGCAAAAGTAAACGCCTAAAGTCTAGGAACAACTAGGCCTCTAACTAGGATGTAACAATTCATGAATCACTATGATCATTTCTAGTATAAGTATAGGTCGCACAACACAATTTTCCTAGAACAAACCATGAACGAAGTAAACCAATTCAAAAACCGAATGAGAAAAAATCAAAATCAAAATAGAAATTTAATTTAGGAAATACTTAGCTTTGATCTTTCATTTTTGGGAGGTAAGGGCAAATCGATGAACTAGGATTCGGGGTTCGGTCTCGGGTTGCGCTTTGGTGTTTGGTGGAGCCTGGGATTACTGGCCGGGGAAGAAAGGGGGGACGGAAGCGTGGCAACGTTCGATCCTAGGGAGGAGGAGCATCTGGTTTCGGGTTTTTTTAGGGTTTGGGTTTCTTTTTGGTGGCGGCTACAAAATGAGGAAGGGTTTGGGAGCCGATGGGTTTTGATAGAGGAAAAGTGGGATCAGGCTTATCACGTGATGGGATGATATATATAGGGTAAGGCCCATTTTTTTATATTTAAAGGTCACTTGGTTCAAATATTTTAAAAACTTCAAAAAGTAATTTCGATCACTCACGTGATCAGATTTCGATGAAACGAAAAACACCGGAACCCCGTCAACGATACTACAGAATGGAAAAGCACCGAACCGGGCTAGAAGCAGCAGTATTTTTCAGTTTAATTAAACGCAGTTTAATTTAACTGAATCAAACCAATTTAACGACGGAATCAGATCAAATTCAAGGTGAGTTAAACTCACTCAGTTTCCTTATTTATATTTTATATAAATGGGGTTTTTATTTTTGTGTGCTCTGATTACTGATGTTGACTGTTTGCTAGTATATTTAACTGATGAGATTAAATCGCTGTGTAATAACCCGGAAAATACGGGCCAATTTAAAAAATTTAAATTGGTTATTTCAAAGAAATTTGAACAATTGAAATAGAATATTTCAATAAAATAGTGAATTAGAAATAGTGAGTCAGTTTGAAAATTTGAATTCAAACTTTGACTGACTGTGCAGGGTGGAAAATATAACGGATTTTAGTGAAACCAAAAATATTTAAATCTGTTTATCAATACCTTTCTAACGAATCTGAAAAATCGAAGTTTCATAACGGGAATCAAAAGTTATGGCCGAATGAATTTTCAGAAAGGTCGCTACATAGTATACATAGCCCTGGGAAATTGATATTTTGCATACGACCTCGGAATTCGACGAAACCACTTTTGTTAGGTCCGGGATGTCAAATTATTGTTAGGTTTCAAATTTCATAATTTTTGAAGCTAGTATGTGAGCGTGGCAAAAGAAAATGTGTTTGGTCAATTTCTATTAAATTGGATCGACCAGAAAATGGCCATTTTTCAAACGATCTCAGAATTCGATGAAACTAGTTTTGTTGGGACCGTAGCATCAAAACATAGCTGGATTTATTTTTCTGGAATTTTTCGAATCAGTTTGTGGCCCTGGCAAATTGAAATGTACGTTCACAGTTAAAAATTAAATGTTTTATACTTTAATTTGAAAAATAACCGGCTGTAACAGTCGAATTGGCCAACGAAACATATCCCATTGTGTCCGGGATGGGGGTATTTAGCTAGGGACGACAGTCGTTGCACTTGAAAAGGAGTTCCTTGGAGAAAACACTATTTAAAAATTTAATAAAACCCTAGGTCAATCAGAAATTTTCTTTCATTATTTTTAAAATAAAAAAAAAAACAAAAATACCCTCGTCCCCATCTGCTCTCGACGATCATCGTCGTTCACCGCTTCCCTCCCTTTTTCCCGCCGCTACAGGCCACTCCAGCCACCGCCGCTACCCTCCCTCGACTCGCCTCCTCCTCCTCTTCAAATCCGACCATACCTCAGCGTCCACCGTCGCCGCCTCTGCCAGAATCGAGCCCGCAAAGTTTCCCCCTTCCCAGCGCCGCCCTGATCGCCACCGACCACCGAGCCACCCCAAACCGCCACCGACAGGACCGCCTCTCCTTCCTCTTCCATGTCAGCACCTCCGATCGTCCCCTCGTGTCTCGATTTTCGCGAAAACCGCAACCCTAGTTTCAAACCACTTAGAAAGGTGAGTCCTTTTTGATGTCTGCACTTTGAAAAATCATATCTTTTTGGTGTGTTGATGAAATTCAATGAAATAGGAAACATCGGGACCGCAAGGAAGCTCTCTACCACATAGAAGAAGCCGCGGATTTTTCTGAGTCATCTACGATTTTTAGCACTCCGAAAACCAATGTGAGAAATCTAAATTAAATGAATTTGAATGGAAATTGTCGTGTATAAATTATATAAGCGGAATATAAATTACATACGTGTTGTATACCTCATGTACATGCGTGGTGTAAACTATATAAGCGAAGTATGAATTATACATGCATAGAATAATTGATATATGTGTTGAAATTCAAGTGAAATATACCAATTATATATATATATATATATATATATATATATATGTACATACACTCCCCTCGTCCACAAACCATGGACGATATTTATTGTTGTGAATTGGTGTGAAATATTGGATGAAAAATGAGAATGGTTGGATAATTGTTTGTGGTTGATATTGTTTGGTTGTGGTTGAAAAATACCCATTGGTGATTGAAATGAATTGGAAATATTTGTGGAAATAAAAATAAAACATGCCGCCTGCGTGCGAATTAGATGCATGAATCCCCATTGTCAAAAACCGCGAGGTTTTAAGGTAGAGTGAGGAGCCGTACTAGGGACGGTGCCGGTTTTAACTACCCTGCCGTTATGCTGCCGAAATTTTGAATAATATCCATGTGTTAGAATTATTTTCACATGTTGAAATTATCTTCATGCGTTGAAATTAAAGCCATATGCTGAAACTATATCCATGTGTGGAAATGTTCATGTATTGAAAAGTGATGTGTGAAAATTAAATTCATTTGTGAGTGAATGAAGTGTTTAAACAATAAAAATCACATTTTTATAATATATAGGAAGTATGAAAAATATTCGCCTTATATATAAATAGTGTCAACAATAAAAATTTCATCTTTCTTATATGAACAACATATATAAAATATCCATGTGTGGAAATGCTCATGTGTTGAGAAGTGTGTTTATTGGAAAAGTTCATGTGTTGAATAAAAAGATCGAACAATAAAAATTACATTTTTATTGAAACTATGAAGTGTTGGAAACATTCATTTGTCGAATAAATATTTTAAATGATAAAAATATCATTTTTATCATATATGTGATATGCTAAAGATATGCGAGCATTGAAATAAATATTTGTGAAGAAATATTATTTTTAGCATGCATAGGAACTAAATAAAATAGTCATGTGTTGAAATGTATTTTAGTTCGCCAAAATTATCATCTTTGAAATGTGAAGTGTTAAAAATAGCCACTTGTTCAAATAAATATGCATGAGTTGAAATATACATTAATTAGCTAATGATATGATTTTAGCCTATGCATGAAACATTAGAACGAATGGTGTTTTTAAACCAAAGTAAATCAAATATGAAGTTGAATGGAAAATGATAAGTGATAAAAATTGTATATATGTACATGCATATTTATTGAACAGGTTATAGCAAATGGGCTAGAGAAGAGGAATAAAATTTGTGCCCGACAAATAGGTACACATTTACTGTTTTGTTTGGGTGATGATTTTATGAGCCTGTTGGCTAGCCGCTTGGCTTTTGCTTTTTCTTTTTGACATAAGACGCCCGTGTGGCTATTTGGGAATTTTCTCAGCCCCTCCCGTACAAAGGAGGTTATGGCGAAATTTTCCAAAATTTAAAGGCGTTAGTGAAATAATTGAAGTGAAAACGATATAGGAATTTTTGAATGAACTATATTTATATAAATATATAAATATAAATAAAATTAAAACGAAACGTGGCCGTGCAGTTCGTGTTTTGAAACCGTGATTTCAAACGACTAGTGCGGGAAATCCGACCATTGGATTTTCCCGAAACCACAACCGTTGGGTTCGCCTTGGAAATATCTTTCCAACGGCCCCAACTTTGTAAAGATCCGACGGTTGGATTGTCTGGAATGTTTAATTCAAATCTGAAGAAAAACAGCGCCAGAAACGATTATATTTATATATATATATATATGAATATAATTAAATTAAATCGAATAACGACGCTGTAGTTCGTAAATTGAAATCGTAACTTCAAATGGCTAGTGTGGAAGATCCGACCGTCGGATCTTCCCAAAACTGAAACCGTTGGATTCGTTTTGAAATGACTTTCCTAATGATATAAAATTTGTGAAGATCCAACGGTTAGATTTTCAGATATTTGTAAAACAAAATTAGTGAAAAACAGCGCCAGTGCATAGGCACGATCTGAAACGTCGTTTAATTAAATATGGCCATTTTAAATTAAATAAAAATGGCGATATATCGTTATAAAATACTATAGACGATTTAGAGTGGAAATAAACCAATTTCATTGTGTTTGCTTGATATGTGATGGTTGAATGTATTTAACATGAAAATTTTAACTAAAGAACTGAAATGTGAATTTTAAATAGTCCAACCATGTGATTAATTGATTTGAAAATCTAAATATACGTGGGTTATTTGAAAAGGCCGAGTTCATCTCATTTTAAATAATCGATCGACGTTGAAAAGTCAATGAGTCAAAGACGGTTGAAGACCGACGATCTTCACACTGGATGGATGGGCGCTACTGATGCTCGTGATTGGAGTAGCTACCTTGAAGGAGCTGAAGTAGTAACCGTCCAATCATACTGTTGATTGTACGGATATGCGAGGAATTGGTGCCTCTGGTTTCGTTCAGACCCAGAACGGACTTGTAAATGGACTGTGTGTCTGACATTGGATTTTGTTCGGTGCTGATTGATCTTTGTTAAATACATATCTGTTTGGCGGCGGGGAATTTATTCTCTTGCTTAACGCCCTTCTCTGAGACGTACGAGATCAGAGGTTATGTATTGATAGAAATCAGTCGCATGGAGTGGATTACCTGTGTGGCACACCTGAGTGGCATATGATCAAGGCTTCTGTTGCAAAGCAAAGTCTTGTGGTTGATGATCAAACCATGGTCTGTGTGACGTAGCTTTGTGTATAACGTGAATTCGCGAGCCTCACACCCCGGTATGAGTCAAAAACGGGAGAAGGACCCAAGGAGTGCACGACGTTTCTTTCTAGCTATGGTGGTGTCAGTAACCTCCCAGCCCTGACATTTATATCTACTTTTCACCTGTGTGGTTGTTAGAATACGAGGCGCCTCGATTATAGGTCTGTAAGGACCGAGAAAGTGTGTTCAGGAATTGCCAATCCTCAAAAGTAAGAGAGGACCGGCCTTGGAGGATCCAGGGATTGCTGTGTGCGATCCCGAGGCATTTGCTAGAGTGTCTCGAATCGGAGTGGAGCTTTCCCCTTGCCTCGACTCATGAAGGAACCCAATTTCCAATACGAAATATGCAGATGTGATTGTATTACTAGTATGGCGACATAGTAGATGGTAGCTATGCCGCCTAGGATTGATATTTATGATTGAATTTGCTTTTGAAACATATATGCACTAGTAATAATATCAAACACTTTTGTTTTATTTGTATGAAGCATTTTTGGCCATTATAAGGTAAAACTTTATCCTCCGGCTTGCGTTGCATTGTGTGATGGGACCTGAGTCTTATAATGGTTTCATTTTATAAAAAGCATTACGATGATTTAATCATTTACTTTATTTCATGCACTAGCTCTCATTGGAGTAAACCCGTTCCGCGAAAGTGGCGTGGTCCTTTGATTTGCCTTATTATTGTTGTTAATAAGTTAAGTAGATTTCTCATATCAGTCCCATGACTGACCCGTAGTTTGTTTCACCTTACAAACTCGGGTACCCTCATTTTCACATGGGCAGCCTAGTTACAGGTTTCTGGCGCACTTTTCGCTCATGGCGAGGCTTGACTACACCGTGCTGACTTTGATTTTTTCCGTCGTTATTGTATCTATATTATGATTCCTCCATTGGCGATGTAGACTGATATTTATTTTGTGTACTCTTTATGTATGATTCCGCCTCAGGCGATGGTGACTGATTATGTATCATTATGCACTAAGTTGTATCCTGCACTGTGCTCTCTGATGTGGTGATATCTATATGATTCCGCTGTCATATGTGTGTAAATTATTCTATTTTCTGTTTATGCTATTATCTGTGATCTGCTAATGATGATTAATGTGTTATATTCCAATGATTATCCTTAACACCGTGTCACGGGGTTTTGGGATCGTCACAGCTGGTATCAGAGCTTTGGTTAACCTTAGTTCTGGAGTATAACACATTAAACACTTTGTCAAAATAGAATCAGCAGTATTCTAAGGCGAGTTGCTCATTAGAGATAGGACTAGTAAAGTCCTAGAATGAGCCGAGCAGAATAGCAAAAACAATTTGATCAGTCCATCGTTATTTTTCCTTAAAGTTTCTGCTTCACTAAGCAATAAATTATCATTTCTGTAAGGTGACTCTTTTCTTGCTTATAAAGAACTTGAAAAATGGCAACCAAAGCAGTCGCCGCTAGAGGAGGCCGTGCCGGCCGTGGCAGAGGACGGGGAGAAGCCCCAGTAGAAGAAGGATCTTTGATACAACCCCCGGCCGCTCAATACTTCGAGCTGGACCGTGTAGCTAAGAGATACAAAAACCTAGGAGGCAACACCTTCTCGGGAACTGGCACAGTAATAGAGGCCCTTGCATGGCTCAAAACATGCGAGAAAATTCTAGAAGGCCTAAGGCTTGGAGACCAAGATAAAGCTATTATGGGCGTCTGGCTTATGCAGGAACAAGCTGAACTATGGTGGGAATCTCTCACCGTCGGGAATAGAGAAGCTGGAAGAACATGGGATGGATTCAAAGAACTCTTCAAGGAGAAATATGTCCCGGAACAAGCACTAGAACGAATGCACGATGACTTCACCAACCTCCAACAGGGGGATCTTTCCGTGCAGGATTATCTGAATAAATTTACATTGTTGTCGCCCTATGCTCCAGAGCTCGTCGCCACTGCAAAGTCCAAAAGTAAGAGGTTTATTTTTGGGCTAAAGCGACAGTATCATGATAGAGCCATGGCCCACGTCAAGCTAGAATTTAATGAATTGGTGGAAATGACATGCAACTACGAAGACCTTGACCAAAGGCATCTGGAGCAGGATCGCGCTAGAAGCCAAGCTGGGAACAAACGCAAGCCTACTGCGAATCAAGCTGAGTCAAGCCAAGCAGCATCCTCGAAACCTCAGACTGGCAAGCCGCCAAGAGGAAGCTTCTATAACTGTGGTAAAATGGGGCACTTCTCTAATGTGTGCACAGCCCTAAAGAGGCAGAAGACAAATTCACAAGGTTCAAGCCAGGGTTCTCAGAACCTTCGCTCCTGCTTTAATTGCCGCAAGACAGATCATCTAGTCAAAGATTGTCCTTTGCTGAAGAAGGCCACAGTAGCTCACGTGTATGACGGGTCGAGCCCGCCAGCTGCTTCCGATGGAGCAGGTAAACCCGATGTTTTGGGAGGTACCCTTACAATTAAAAATATTCCTGTTTCTGTATTGTTTGACACGGGTGTGTCGCGTAGTTTTATCGCTAGTAATACACTTCACAAATTAAAGTTAAAACAGAGAAAGCTTAAAGATTCGGTTGATGTACATAATCCGTTAGGGGGTTCTATTATTCTCGGTTCATATTGTAGAGTGCCAGCCTCTTATTCTTTCTACAAGTTTCCCTTTGATTTAATAGTTATGGATTTTCCCGAATTCGATATCATTCTCGGGCTGGATTGGTTAACGAAATACGAAGCTGAGGTAAATTGTGTGGAAAGAATCGTTAAAATTCGAACGAAGCTTAGATATATTACGGTACCCTATCATGGTTCGAATCCGAAAAGAGAAGAATTTTGGTCGGCATTAGAACTTATCCCCACTTCCTTGGAAAAGATTCCGATTGTTAGAAACTATGCGGATGTGTTTGAAGAAGTTGAAAACTTACCTCCGCAAAGAGAAATAGAATTCAGAATCGATCTAATTCCCAATGCCAGACCAGTGATACATCTAATTCGCCGAATGACTCCGAAGGAAAAAGAAGAATTAGGCGATCAAACTCGTCAACTATTGTGGAAGGGTCTAATCAGACCTAGTTTTTCTAATTGGGGTGCAGCTGTTGTGTTTGTCCCAAAGTCAGACGGTACTCTTCGATTATGCGTTGATTACCGAGACCTCAACAAACAGACGCTCAAAAACAAGTATCCATTACCCCGCATCGATGATTTGCTAGACCAATTGAATGGGGCGAAAGTATTTTCTCGAATGGACCTAGCTACAGGTTTTCATCAATTGAGAATAGCAGAGGAGTGTGTTCCTTTGACAACTTTCAGAGGTCCAGACATATTTTATGAATGGTTAGTAATGCCGTTCGGCCTGTGCAACGCTCCAGCATACTTTGTTGATCTAATGAATAGAGTGTTCAGGGGAGTTCTGAATAAATTTGTCCTCGTATTCATCGATGATATTTTAATCTACTCCAAATCAAAACCCGAGCATGAAAAACACTTAGAACAAGTATTGGAGATTCTAAGAAAGAACGTCTTCAAAGCCAAATTCTCTAAATGTGTCTTCTGGCAAGATGAAGTGAAGTTTCTTGGCCAAGTCGTGTCAGAGAAAGGGATTTCTGTAGACCCAAGCAAAATAACAGCGATTTAAGACTGGAAACAACCCACTACTCCCACAGATGTTAGAAGTTTTATGGGGTTGGCTAGTTATTATCGAAAGTTCGTTAAGGATTTTTCGAAGATATCTGGTCCGTTAACGAAGCTCACGAAGAAGCATGAGAAATTCAAGTGGACATCCGACTGTGAAGAAGCTTTCCAGGAATTGAAATCGAAACTAACGACTGCTCCACTGTTAACTATTATTGATGGCAATCAGGATTTAACGGTTTGGACATATGTTTCTATAAGAGGTCTTGGTGCAGTATTAATGCAAAGAGGCCAAGTAGTCGCTTATGCAAGCCGCCAACTGAAACCGCATGAGAAGAATTATGTAACTCATGATCTTGAGTTGCTAGCTATCGTTTTTGCCTTGAAAATCTGGAGGCATTATTTATTGGGCGAGAAATTTGTACTATACACAGATCATCAATCATTGAAGTATTTATACACCCAGAAAGATCTGAATTTGAGACAGCAACGTTGGCTAGAATTTCTTGCAGCGTATGATCTTGATATCCTGTATACACCAAGGAAAGCTAACGATGTAGCAGATGCGCTTAGTAGGAAAACCGCAATCGTTGCCAATCTTATAATTACGCCTGGATTGATTGATAAGATTTCATCCCTTCAAAAAGACGATGAATTCATTCAGAGAATCAGTCAAAGGGTCAAGGAAGGTGAAACCACAAGTTTCCGTATTGACGATAAGGGGGTTCTCATGTTAAATAATAGGATTTGCATTCCAAATATTCCAGGCCTTCAAAGAGAAGTGCTAGACGAATTCCATAATTCCAAATTTTGCATCCATCCTGGTGTGAGTAAAATGTACCACGATATCAAACGCACTTTCTGGTGGAGGGCAATGAAAAGGGATATTTCTTTGTATGTTAGCAGATGCCCTACTTGTCAATTGGTCAAGAGCGACGAGCAGAAGCTAGCTGGATTGTTGCAACCGTTGGAAGTCCCAGGTTGGAAATGGGAACATATTTCCATGGATTTCATAGATGGCTTGCCGCGAACCAGAAAAGGTAATGACAACATTTGGGTAATCGTAGATCGCTTCATGAAGACTGCCCATTTTATACCTGTCAGATCCAATAGAACCGCTCAAAGTCTAGCACAGATATATTTCAAAGAAATCGTTAAGCTGCATGGGATTCCCATCAGCATAGTCTGTTATAGAGACCCAATATTTGCTAGAAATTCTGGGAGGCTTTCCAGACAGAATTGGGAACGAAACTGAATAGAATTCTAAAAGATTTATTACGGGCTTGTATAATTGATTTTGGTGGGTCATGGGAAGATCACTTGCATTTGGCAGAATTCTCATATAACAATAGCTATCAGGCAAGTTTAAGAATGTCGCCATTTGAAGCATTATATGGCAGACCGTGCAGATCTCCAGCATGTTGGGTAGAACCTGGCAACAGACTTGTGTTAGGATCCGATAGGATTAGAGAAGCATCTGATAAAGTCGACTTCATCAAAAAGCGATTGAGAACCGCGCAAAGCCGACACAAAAGTTATGCAGATTCTAGAAGAAGAGATTTGACATTTGCTGTTGGTGATCATGTTTATTTGAAAGTTTCTCCGATGAGAGGAGTAATCAGATTTGGCAAAACTGGGAAGTTGGCACCGAGATTTATTGGTCCCTTTCCTATACTCGAACGAATTGGAACTCTTGCTTATAGGGTTCAATTACCAGATTGGTTGCCTGGAGTGCACGATGTGTTTCACGTATCTCAACTTAGAAGACATGTGCATGATCCGGATCTTGTTGTAGAAGAAGCAGCGCAACAGGATATAGACATAACTCCAGAATTATCACTCAGAAGAGAGCCATTAAAGATTGTTGGCAAAGAAACTAGAGAACTAAGAAGCAAAAAGGTTCATTTAGTTAAAGTGCAGTGGAGTAGAGATCCTAGAGACTGTACTTGGGAGACTGAGGAAAGCATTAAGCAAGCTTACCCCAAATGCAGAGTGGACATCTCTGACTAACTCCGGTGCAAGGTACCTTTACAATACTTTGCATTTACATTTTGTTTCCTACTTTACTGTTGTTTCCTTTTCGAGGACGAAAAGTATTAAGTGGGGGAGATTGTAATAACCTGGAAAATACAGGCCAATTTAAAATTTCTAAATTGGTCATTTCAAAGAAATTTGAACAATTGAAATAGAATATTTCAATAAAATAGTGAATTAGAAATAGTGAGTCAGTTTGAAAATTTGAATTCAAACTTTGACTGACTGTGCAGGGTGGAAAATATAATGGATTTTAGTGAAACCAAAAATATTTAAATCTGTTTATCAATACCTTTCTAACGAATCTGAAAAATCGAAGTTTCATAACGGGAATCAAAAGTTATGGCCGAATGAATTTTCAGAAAGGTCGCTATATAGTATATATAGCCCTGGGAAATTGATATTTTGCATACCACCTCGTAATTCGACGAAAACACTTTTGTTGGGTCCGGGATGTCAAATTATTGCTAGGTTTCAAATTTCATAATTTTTGAAGCTAGTATATGAGCGTGGCAAAAGAAAATGTGTTTGGTCAATTTCTGTTAAATCGGATCGACCAGAAAATGGCCATTTTTCAAACGATCTCAGAATTCGACGAAACTAGTTTTGTTAGGACCATAGCATCAAAACATAGCTGGATTTATTTTTCTGGAATTTTTCGAATCAGTTTGTGGCACTGGCAAATTGAAATGTACATTCAGAGTTAAAAATTAAATGTTGTATACTTTAATTTGAAAAATAACCGACTGTAACAGTCGAATTGGCCAATGAAACATATCCCATTGTGTCCGGGATGGGGGTATTCAGTTAGGGACGACAGTGGTTGGACTTGAAAAGGAGTTTATTGGAGAAAATACTATTTAAAAATTTAATAAAACCCTAGGCCAATCAGAAATTTTCTTTCATTATTTTTAAAATTAAAAAAAAAACAAAAAAAACCCTCGTCCCCATCTGCTCTCGACGATCATCGTTGTTCGCCACTTCCCTCCCCTTTTCCCGCCGCTACAGGCCACTCCAGCCACCGCCGCTACCCTCCCTCGACTCGCCTCCTCCTCCTCTTCAAATCCGACCATACCTCAGCCTCCACCGTCGCCGCCTCTGCCAGAATCGAGCCCGCAAAGTTCCCCCTTCCCAGCGCCGCCCTGATCGCCACTGACCACCGAGCTACCCCAAACCGCCACCGATAGGACCGCCTCTCCTTCCTCTTCCACGTCAGCACCTCCGATCTTCCCCTCGTGTCTCGATTTTCGCGAAAACCGCAACCCTAGTTTCGAACCACTTAGAAAGGTGAGTCCTTTTTGATGTCTGCACTTTGAAAAATCATATCTTTTTGGTGTGTTGACGAAATTCGATGAAACAGGAAATATCGGGACCGCAAGGAAGCTCTCTACCACATAGAAGAAGCCGCAGATTTTTCTGAGTCATCTACGATATTTAGCAATCCGAAAACCAATGTGAGAAATCTAAATTAAATGAATTTGAATGGAAATTGTCATGTATAAATTATATAAGCGAAATATAAATTACATACGTGTTGTATACCTCATGTACATGCGTGGTGTAAGCTATATAAGCGAAGTATGAATTATACATGTATAGAATAATTGATATATATGTTGAAATTCAAGTGAAATATACCAATTATATATATATATATATATATACACACACACACACCCCTCGTCCACAAACCATGGACGATATTTATTGTTGTGAATTAGTGTGAAATATTGGATGAAAAATGCGAATGGTTGGATAATTGTTTGTGGTTGATATTGTTTGGTTGCGGTTGAAAAATACCCATTGGTGATTGAAATGAATTGGAAATATTTGTGGAAATAAAAATAAAACATGGCACCTGCGTGCGAATTAGATGCATGAATCCCCATTATCAAAAACCGCGAGATTTTGAGGTAGAGCGAGGAGCCGTACTAGGGACGGTGCCAGTTTTAACTACCCTGCCGTTAGGCTGCCGAAATTTTGAATAATATCCATGTGTTAGAATTATTTTCATATGTTGAAATTATCTTCATGCGTTGAAATTAAAGCCATATGCTGAAACTATATCCATGTGTGGAAATGTTCATGTGTTGAAAAGTGATGTGTGAAAATTAAATTCATTTGTGAGTGAATGAAGTGTTTAAACAATAAAAATCACATTTTTATAATATATAGGAAGTATGAAAAATATTCGCCTTATATATAAATAGTTTCAACAATAAAAATTTCATCTTTCTTATATGAACAACATATATAAAATATCCATGTGTGGAAATGCTCATGTGTTGAGAAGTGTGTGTATTGGAAAAGTTCATGTGTTGAATAAAAAGATCGAACAATAAAAATTACATTTTTATTGAAACTATGAAGTGTTGGAAACATTCATTTGTCGAATAAATATTTTAAATGATAAAAATATCATTTTTATCATGTATGTGATATGCTAAAGATATGTGAGCGTTGAAATAAATATTTGTGAAGAAATATTATTTTTAGCATGCATAGGAACTAAATAAAATAGTCATGTGTTGAAATGTATTTTAGTTCGCCAAAATTATCATCTTTGAAATGTGAAGTGTTAAAAATAGCCACTTGTTCAAATAAATATGCATGAGTTGAAATATACATTAATTAGCTAATGATATGATTTTAGCCTATGCATGAAACATTAGAACGAATGGTGTTTTTAAACTGAAGTAAATCAAATATGAAGTTGAATGGAAAATGATAAGTGATAAAAATTGTATATATGTACATGCATATTTATTGAACAGGTTATAGCAAAGGGGCTAGAGAAGAGGAATAAAATTTGTGCCCGACAAATAGGTACACATTTACTGTTTTGTTTGGGTGATGATTTTATGAGCCTGTTGGCTAGCCGCTTGGCTTTTTCTTTTTCTTTTTGACATAAGACGCCCGTGTGGCTATTTGGGAATTTTCCCAGCCCCTCCCGTACAAAGGAGGTTATGGAGAAATTTTCCAAAATTTAAAGGCGTTAGTGAAATAATTGAAGTGAAAACGATATAGGAATTTTTGAATGAACTATATTTATATAAATATATAAATATAAATAAAATTAAAACGAAACGTGGCTGTGCAGTTCGTGTTTTGAAACCGTGATTTTAAACGAATAGTGCGTGAAATCCGACAATTGGATTTTCCCGAAACCATAACCGTTGGGTTCGCCTTGGAAATATCTTTCCAACGGCACCAACTTTGTGAAGATCCGACGGTTGGATTTTCTGGAATGTTTAATTCAAATCCGAAGAAAAACAGCGCCAGAAACGATTATATTTATATATAAAAATATAATTAAATTAAATCGAATAACGACGCTGCAGTTCGTAAATTGAAATCGTAACTTCAAATGGCTAGTGTGGAAGATCCGACCGTCGGATTTTCCCAAAACTGAAACCGTTGGATTCGTTTTGAAATGACCTTCCTAATGATATAAAATTTGTGAAGATCAACGGTTAGATTTTCAGATATGTATAAAACAAAATTAGTGAAAAACAGTGCCAGTGCATCGGCACGACCTGAAACGTCGTTTAATTAAATATGGCCGTTTTAAATTAAATAAAAATGGTGATATATCATTATAAAATACTATAGACGATATAGAGTGGAAATAAACCAATTTCATTGTGTTTGCTTGATATGTGATGGTTGAATGTATTTAACATGAAATTTTTGACTAAAGAACTGAAATGTAAATGTTGAATAGTCCAACCATGCGATTAATTGATTTGAAAATCTAAATATACGTGGGTTATTTGAAAAGGCCGAGTTCATCTCATTTCAAATAATCGATCGACGTTGAAAAGTCGAAGAGGCAAAGACGGTTGAAGACGCTTCTGTTGCAAAGCAAAGTCTTGTGGTTGATGATCAAAGCATGGTCTGTGTGACGTAGCTTTGTGTATAACGTGAATTCGCGAGCCTCACACCCCGGTATGAGTCAAAAACGGGAGAAGGACCCAAGGAGTGCACGACGTTTCTTTCTAGCTATGGTGGTGTCAGTGACCTCCCAACCCTGACATTTATATCTACTTTTCACCTGTGTGGTTGTTAGAATACAAGGCGCCTCGATTATAGGTTTGTAAGGACCGGGAAACATGTGTTAAGGAATTGCCTATCCTCAAAAGTAAGAGAGGACCAACCTTGGAGGATCCAGGGATTACTGTGTGCGGTCCCGAGGCATTTGCTAGAGTGTCTCGAATCGGAGAGGAGCTTGCCCCTTGCCTCGACTCATGAAGGAACCCAATTTCCAATCCGAAATACGCGGACGTGATTGTATTACTAGTATGGCGACATAGTAGATGGTAGCTATGCCGCCTATGATTGATATTTATGATTGAATTTGCTTTTGAAACATATATGCACTAGTAATAATATCAAACACTTTTGTTTTATTCGTATGAAGCATTTTTGGCCATTATAAGGTAAAACTCTATACTCCGGCTTGCGTTGCATTGTGTGATGGGACCTGAGTCTTATAATGGCTTCATTTTATAAAAAGCATTGCGATGATTTAATCATTTACTTTATTTCATGCACTAGCACTCATTGGAGTAAACCCGTTCCGCGAAAGTGGCGTGGTCCTTTGATTTGCCTTATTATTGTTGTTAATAAGTTAAGTAGATTTCTCATACCAGTCCCATGACTGACTCGTAGTTTGTTTCACCTTGCAAACTCGGGTGCCCTCATTTTCACACGGGCAGCCTAGTTATAGGTTTCTGGCGCACTTTTGGCTCATGGCGAGGCTTGACTACACCGTGCTGACTTTGATTTTCTCCGCCATTATTATATCTATATTATGATTCCGCCATTGGCGATGTAGACTGATATTTATTTTGTGTACTCTTTATGTATGATTCCGCCTCAGGCGATGGTGACTGATTATGTATCATTATGCACTAAGTTGTATCCTGCACTGTGCTCTCTGATGTGATGATATCTATATGATTCCGCTGTCATATGTGTGTAAATTATTCTATTTTCTGTTTATGCTATTATCTGTGATCTACTAATGATGATTAATGTGTTATATTCCAATGATTATCCTAAACACCGTGTCACGGGGTTTTGGGATCGTCACACGCTGTTAATTTCGGTAAAACTCCAAATCGTTATTTTAACGATTGGATCCAACAGAGGTAACTCACCTTGTTGGTCACGTTTATTTATAAACTTGCTTAGTTGTTTGAATTGTTCTGTTATTTGGTTGGTGTTAAATGGTTGTTATTTATTATCAGTTGAATGTGATCGATTTAATTGTTGACTATTGATTGAAAATTTCACATCTGTTTAAATTGAACCAATGGGTGATATTGGTTGGGTATTTGGCGACAGTATATGGCCTGTGAAATCAATTGTTTTATAAATGTTGATCTACTATCAGACAAATCGACAGAGAAGAAGTTATAAAATTTGTTTTATAACCAGATATAGGTTTTAAATAAAAGGTCTGTTTAAAAAGGGAAATAAATATTTAATATTAATTTATTTTATAGAGTTAATTCTGATATTAATCAGATATATATATAAGAATAGAAATTAACCAGACGATTAAAATTGGATAATGGTTTTGTTTAGAACAATTAAATTGAATTATTTAAATTATTTATATTATTTATTGATTTAAAAAGGAAAAATCAATTTGAATCCGTTAATGAATTAAATATGTTTGATTAATTAGTTTGTTTGAATTAATCAAATAAAGTAGTTTAATGGATATTGTTTTAATTGTAATAAAGTCTCAAAAAGGTATTCACTGTTTATAAAGGAATTAACTACTTTTACAGTAGTTAATGATTTAGGGTTAAATATAATTCTGGTTAGTAGTAACTTGGGAAAATTTCTTTTAATTGGAATTCAATTAAAAAGAAAACGATACTTGAAATGGAATCGAGTTGAACGGTGGAAGGAGTTGTGAACTGGTTCATATTTAAAAACCCAAATTGTTATAACGAAGTCATAAAGGAATTTCAAGTGATTACAAGAGCTTGAAATAAATATTACTTAATTATTTGAATTAAGTCAAAGGAAATTAAGATAAAAGGTTTTATAATAAACCAGGGTTATATAAAAGAGGTTTTAAGTATTTAAGCGTTAAGTTTACAATTACGATACTCGAAATGGAATTAAGAAAAAGGGAAAATTGAAGTAAGATTTCCAATGTGGGAAATGGTCGAATAAGATTTGAAAGGTGATTGGTAATAGTGAATTTGGCAAAGAAGCGGGTCGTAGTTTTGTATAATCAAATTCCATTTATAACGGAATTTGTTTGAGACTGGAACAAAATATTGGTTAGATTACAACTTATATTTATCTGAGAGTAAGAACGTTGTTGATCAAGGCCTGAGAGGTAATTAAAATGCCCCAACTTGAACAACATCAGGATTATCAGAAGATAGTATTAGTTGGTGATCGTAGAAGTGGTTAAGGATAATTTACTATTAGAGAAGTAATAATGCGATGTTGGTGAAAATTTGGAAAATATACGAAGAAAAGGGAAATTAGAAAGAAGAAATGTAAAGTTGAATTTTTATACAAATAAATATTTGATATTGTTGCAAGAATAGAATAAAAGAGATTACATAACATTGATTACGAATAATAAGTTAGGTGGATTTTCCCAAGGTTAAATAATAAAGAATAATGTAACATATGGTTTGAGAGGAGGGTTAAGTGGAAATTTAATGTGATTATAAGTTATTTCATTATGTATTAATATGAAATGGTTTGTGAAAACCTTAGTATATTAAGTAAGGATTCAGATATCGTATTTTTAAATCTTAAAAGAGTTAAAAGTTAAGTAAACAGAATGAATCAGATTGTTTTGATTTAAAAGGCCATGTAATGCTGAATACTGAACCAGTGAACTCGTTGGATTGTCATGATTGAAACACTGATTATTTTGATAGTTAAATCACCGACTATCAAAACCTGACCATACGATCGTTGGTACGAAAAGACTGGAATCGAATTATATTCGAAAACCATTCCGACCAGCGAATATGTGAAAGAAGATTATTGAGGATGGAGAAATTGAAGACCGTCGATCTTCATGAGCGAAAGAACTACTGATTGAATTCCTCTGGTTTAGTGGCCAGAGATATTTCAACAGTGATTCTGTCGTGATTGGAATCTTCGGATTTGCAAGGACTTTTCGCTACTGATCCTTAGGGTGATTCCTAGGATGTAGTAGGAAAGTGCCTTCGGTTCATCCTGTTACTGGATGATTTGTATGGACGAGTGTCTGACAGAGTATTTCCAAAGGACCACGTACGTTGATTTCTTCAAACGTATTATAGTTGGTTAGCTCCCAACTAGAGTATTTTTGTGGACGTCAATTAGTGATATCTAATGGACCTGACGATGTGGCATTCAAAGTGAATGGTGGCCAGATGTTCGAAAGAAATTCTAGCCTCACCAACCGGGAGATGACAAAAATCGGGCAGGCAGCATGGCTATGTGGGTCGTTCCCATTAGGGTGTATAATCACCTATCTAGAGAAATTCCTTTTGTTTCTTACTCTATCGATTCTGCCCATTCGGGAACGGTGGTTTGAGTCCAACCGTTGGTGATATACATTCGATACACTCAAGAGAAATGAGTGGTTGGTCATGTGAGGGTTGGGTTGCAAGACGTTCTTGTTGAACCCAGTGTATTCGCCTCTAGAGATACACGATCGGAAGGTGGTCCCATACCTTGTCAAGGTCGGAAAACCAATTCCCAATAAGCACCTGCGGTTTTGATTTGTATACTATATATGTGGAGCGTGAGATGCAAGCGTTCCACTAGATTGTTATTTACTTGTATTTAGACATTATTATAATATCAGACAAGTATATGGTTTCAAAATTGTTTTGGGTTATCGTAAGGTAAAAACCGTCCGTGTTTATTTGTGGATTTGGTCTTATGATTATCCTTTTCTTTTGAAAAGATTTTACACTTTAAATTCTTGATTGGATGATTTACCATAAATACTGTGCGAGTTTTACTCACTCTGGTTCACCAGACTGACCCGGGCTTTTGTAAATCCTCGGGTTAGCCCGAGGTGTTCAAGTTCAGGATATCAGGTACTGAGAAGTCCAGAGACGAGCTGGAGATGATTCAAACATATGAAATATAGTATTTATTCCGCTGTGTATATGAGAACAGATTATCAAAACTGTCCAGCTGTGTGTTGTACTCTGATATTGTAAGTATTTTAAAGCTTTCAGTAAAGATTTATTTCTGTATTATATTTTGTTCCGCTGCGATGTGAGACTCTGAGTTGGTTCTCCTTCTCCTTCTTCTATTCTAACTTTCTTTCTTTCTTATCTCACCCTCTAATTTCTTTCTATAAACGTTCCAGTGTTTTTCGGTGTTGGAAGGTTGGCATGAGTACGGTAAGGGGTATTTATGTCGATTTTCGAGGCCGAAAATGCACTGGGTCGTTACAGTGGTATCAGAGCTATTGGTTTAGAAATAACCTTGTCACTGTGGTATAACTCGATAGAGATGGGGTTAGTAATACCCTAGAACGAGATTGAGTGTATATATGAGAACGTATTTGTAAATTTTATATATAAATGTTTTGTATTGTGTTGTTGATCGGTTCAAGTGTTGAAAAATGCTGAATTGGTAATCGATACAATATGGTTTTGAAAAAAAAAGGGTAAATGAAATAAATTTATCCGAAATTTATCCGAAATTTATTTTTATATAGAAAAGAAATAATTTTATGAAATTATTGGGATATTGTGTGTTTACTGATGAAATTCAAAATTTGGTTAAAATTTTGAATTGAAACTTAACTGGGTTAAGTGAAAACGAATTAAAACATTAATAATGATATTGAGGTTAAATTAAGAGATAATGCGGTCATTAAATAAAGTTGATTGGAATTTGGAAATTTAATGAATAATAATCAATTGAATATAAATTGGTGGACGTTCAAATATGGTTAATGAAATTAAATCGAAATATTGAATATGGATTCAGTTGATTTGATGGAGTTTGATGTACCTTGGTTGTTGATTTATCGTTGACTATTTGTCAGATTGGTTAAATGTAATCCACCCATGGATTAATAAAGATTTAAATAAACCGAAAACCCAGGAAAAATGAAGTGTTATTTAAATATATTTTAAAAGTTACTGGGATTTACAACATTTTTCTTACCTTAGCAATTTCAAGGACGAAATTATTTTAAGGGGGGAAGAATGTAATGTCCCGTGTTTTTGGCAGTCAAATATTTAATTTATTTTAATTTTAAATATTTATTTAGAACATTAATGGATTTGAAATATATATATATATCATTTATAAAACGAAGTTCGAACGTTATAATTTATAATTATATTATAAACGAAGTAGAAATGGCGCGGTAGTCCGTAAATTTCGGTGTGAACTTCAACTGAGTATACAGAATTCATTTTAAGTCGAAATTCTGTGAAACCAGAAACGTTGGAATCGATTTGATTATATTTTTCATATGAAAGAGAAAAATCGAGATTTCATGTTATAAATCGTTAGTTATATCCAGTTAAAATTTTGAAATAGTCGTTATGAAAATCGTTTATAAACGGTAACCTTTATTTAATAAATTAAATAAGGAATTTTATATATTTGATATCGTTTAACCAAATTTGTGAGTGTTGAGGTTGGAAATTTATCCCAGTCTTATTTGAAGGTATACGTTATTTCATTTTGAATATATTCGATAATATTGGTTTATTTCTACTATTTTAAAATTTAATTTATATAGTATTGATATCCTTTGAGATCTAAAAATGAACTACTCCAATAGCAAAATATGAAGCTTGTTGATAAGGGAAGATAATTCGTTTAGAAAAGAGTATAATATATTTACATTGTCATGGTTCTTTTATTGATCAAGAGCTGCTCATTATCTGAGGCAATTTATCTAAATGCTAATTCAAACAATGAACAAGAGTATAATTTGTTTTATTTTTATTAGTTTGTAAGTTTCACACATATACTAAGTGCAAAGGAATCAACTTCTAGGAGATGCTGCGCACCAAGTTTGATAAGTGAGAAGCATAATACAAACTTGATTATTTCCAGCAATTTCTAGTAAACCGTTCATTCCACTACGTTATATGATCATAAATCAACACAAAGCAAATAATCGCACAACTATGAAACATGGTAGATTTGGCCAAAATAAACAAAAAGTGTATGTAAACTAGAAAAACGATTAAATTGACAAATTAATATACATCGTTAGCACAGGAAAGGAATTCCAAGCATATCGACACATGCATATACATACTGCATATGTAAAAAAAAACTGCTATATGAACTACCAGCCTAAAATTTTAAGAAAAGAAAGTAAAATTATATACAAGGGAAACCAAAGAAAAAAAATATAATCCAATGGCACATGAAAGAAAATCTACAATGAAATCTTCTCACAACAGCAGATCTTCGACACCAGCAACCCGTCCTGTAAAGAAAGAAAAAAGGAGAGCTATGAATAGCTGGAAATTATGTATAGGTATAAAAAAAAAAAAGAAATAAATGCAACAGAATCAAAACAGATATATATATATATATATATATATATATATATATATATAAACAGAAAAGAGAATCAAATCTTTAGACCGAATTTATACAACACTAAAACAGCTAATGTATACATGATATATACGGCAGATTTGTATAATCAAAAGAATAGTGAATGAACTGTTTTAGAACAGTAAACAACAGCTAAGATCTAATTCAAATCAGCTATTAGGAACAGCTATAAAACAATGAAGGTATAGCTATAGGGATTTGATGTACGAAATAAAATTCTACAGTGACCACCTAGCAGTTGAAAACCCAATACAACTATAAAATATTTTCGAATAGCTGTGTTGAATAAACAACACATAGCTGTATGCTAAGATATATAGGGACAATACATATCTGAGCAGAAAGATACATGAAAAATCAAACCGCAAATCTCACATAATCTGTACCATTTCACTGTTAAACATCACGCACACAAACCCAGTTTCAATCAACAACAATTTTGATCTCACAGCAAAAGTAAACCCCTAAAGTCTAGGAACAACTAGGCCTCTAACTAGGATGCAACAATTCATGAATCACTGTGATCATTTCTAGTATAAGTACAGGTCGCACAACACAATTTTCCTAGAACAAACCATGAACGAAGTAAACCAATTCAAAAACCGAACGAGAAAAAAATCAAAATCAAAACAGAAATTTAATTTAGGAAATACTTAGCTTTGATCTTTCATTTCTAGGAGGTAAGGGCAAATCGATGAACTAGGATTCGGGGTTCGGTCTCGTGTTGCGCTTTGGTGTTTGGTGGAGCCTGGGATTACTGGTCGAGGAAGAAAGGGGGGACGGAAGCGTGGCAGCGTTCGATCCTAGGGAGGAGGAGCATCTGGTTTCGGTTTTTTTAGGGTTTGGGTTTCTTTTTGGTGGTGGCTACAAAATGAGGAAGGGTTTGGGAGCCGATGGGTTTTGATAGAGGAATAGTGGGATCGGGCTTATCACGTGATGGGTGATATATATAGGGTAAGGCCCATTTATTTATTTTTAATTTAAAGGTCACTTAGTTCAAATATTTTAAAAACTTCAAAAAGTAATTTCGATCACTCACGTGATCAGATTTCGATGAAACGAAAAACACCGAAACCCCATCAACGAGTACAACCGAATGGAAAAGCACCGAACCGGGCTAGAAGCAGCAGTATTTTTCAGTTCAATTAAAGGCAGTTTAATTTAACTAAATCAAACCAATTTAATGACGGAATCAGATCAAATTCAAGGCGAGTTAAACTCACTCAGTTTCCCTATTTATATTTTATATAAATGGGGTTTTTATTTTTGCGTGCTCTGATTGCTGATGTTGACTGTTTGCTAGTATATTTAACTGATGGGATTAAATCGTTGTTAATTTCGGTAAAACTCCAAATCGTTATTTTAACAATTGGATCCAACGGAGGTAACTCACCCTGTTGGTCACGTTTATTTATAAACGTGCTTAGTTGTTTGAATTGTTCTGTTATTTGGTTGGTGTTAAATGGTTGTTATTTATTATCAATTGAATGTGATCGATTTAATTGTTGACTATTGATTGAAAATTTCACATCTGTTTAAATTGAACCAATGGGTGATATTGGTTGGGTATTTGGCGACAGTATATGGCCTGTGAAATCAATTGTTTTATAAACGTTGATCTACCATCAGACAAATCGACAGAGAAGAAGTTATAAAATTTGTTTTATAACCAGATATAGGTTTTGAATAAACGGTCTGTTTAAAAAGGGAAATAAATATTTATTATTTATTATTAATTTATTTTATAGGGTTAATTCTGATGTTAATCAGATTTATATATAAGAATAGAAATTAACCAGACGATTAAAATTGGATAATGGTTTTGTTTAAAACAATTAAATTGAATTATTTAAATTATTTATATTATTTATTGATTTAAAAAGGAAAAATCAATTTGAATCCGTTAATGAAATAATTATGTTTGATTAATTAGTTTGTTTGTATTAATCAAATAAAGTAGTTTAATGGATATTGTTTTAATTGTAATAAAGTCTCAAAAAGGAATTCACTGTTTATAAAGGAATTAACTACTTTTACAGTAGTTAATGATTTAGGGTTAAATATAATTCTGGTTAGTAGTAACTTGGGAAAATTTCTTTTAATTGAATTCAATTAAAAAGAAAACGATACTTGAAATGGAATCGAGTTGAACGGTGGAAGGAGTTGTGAACGGGTTCATATTTAAAAACCCAAATTGTTATAACGAAGTCATAAAGGAATTTCAAGTGATTACAAGAGCTTGAAATAAATATTACTTAATTATTTGAATTAAGTCAAAGGAAATTAAGATAAAAGGTTTTATAATAAACCAGGGTTATATAAAAGAGGTTTTAAGTATTTAAGCGTTAAGTTTACAATTACGATACTCGAAATGGAATTAAGAAAAAGGGAAAATTGAAGTAAGATTTCCAATATGGGAAATGGTCGAATAAGATTTGAAAGGTGATTGGTAACAGTGAATTTGGCAAAGAAGCGGGTCGTAGTTTTGTATAATCAAATTCCATTTATAAGGGAATTTGTTTGAGACTGGAATAGAATATTGGTTTGATTACAACTTATATTTATCTAAGAGTAAGAACGTTGTTGATCAAGGCCTGAGAGGTAATTAAAATACCCCAACTTGAACAACATCAGGATTATCTGAAGATAGTATTAGTTGGTGATCGTAGAAGTGGTTAGGGATAATTTACTATTAGAGAAGTAATAATGCGATGTTGGTGAAAATTTAGAAATATACGAAGAAAAGGGAAATTAGAAAGAAGAAATGTAAAGTTGAATTTTTATACAAATAAATATTTGATATTGTTGCAAGAATAGAATAAAAGAGATTACGTAACATTGATTACGAATAATAAGTTAGGTGGATTTTCCCAAGGTCAAATAATAAAGAATAATGTAACAAATGGTTTGAGAGGAGGGTTAAGTGGAAATTTAATGTGATTATAAGTTATTTCATTATGTATTAATATGAAATGGTTTGTGAAAACCTTAGTATATTAAGTAAGGATTCAAATATCGTATTTTTAAATCTTAAAAGAGTTAGAAGTTAAGTAAACAGAATGAATCAGATTGTTTTGATTTAAAAGGCCATGTAATGCTGAATACTGAACCAGTGAACTCGTTGGATTGTCATGATTGAAACACTGATTATTTTGATAGTTAAATCACCGACTATCAAAACCTGACCATACAATCGTTGGTACGAAAAGACCGGGATCGAATTATATTCTAAAACCATTCCGACCAGCGAATACGTGAATGAAGATTATTGAGGATGGAGAAATTGAAGACCGTCGATCTTCATGAGCGGAAGAACTACTGATTGAATTCCTCTGGTTTAGCGGCTGGAGATATTTAAACAGTGATTCTGTTGTGATTGGAATCTTCGGATTTGCAAGGACTTTTCGCTACTGATCCTTAGGGTGATTCCTAGGATGCAGTAGGAAAGTGCCTTCGATTCATCCTGTTCCTGGATGACTTGTATGGACGAGTGTCTGACAGAGTATTTCCAAAGGACCACGTACGTTGATTTCTTCAAACGTATTATAATTGGTTAGCTCCCAACTAGAGTATTTTTGTGGACGTCAAATAGTGATATCTAATGGATCTGACGATGTGGCATTCAAAGTGAATGGTGGCCAGATGTTTGAAAGAAGTTCTAGCCTCAAGCCTCATCAACCGGGAGATGACAAAAATCGGGCAGGCAGCATGGCTATGTGGGTCGCTCCCATTAGGGTGTATAATCACCTATCTAGAGAAATTCCTTTTGTTTCTTAATCTATCGATTCTGCCCATTCGGGAACGATGGTTTGAGTCCAACCGTTGGTGATATACATTCGATACACTCAAGAGAAATGAGTGGTCGGTCATGTGAGGGCCGCGTTGCAAGACGTTCTTGTTGAACCTAGTGTATTCGCCTCTAGAGATACACGATCGGAAGGTGGTCCCATACCTTGTCAAGGTCGGAAAACCAATTCCCAATAAGCGCCTGCGGTTTTGATTTGTATACTATATATGTGGAGCGTGAGATGCAAGCGTTCCACTTGATTGTTATTTACTTGTATTTAGACATTATTATAATATTAGACAAGTATATGGTTTCAAAACTGTTTTGGGTTATCGTAAGGTAAAAACCGTCCATGTTTATGTGTGGATTTGGTCTTACGATTATCCTTTTCTTTTGAAAAGATTTTAAACTTTAAATTCTTGATTGGATGATTTACCATAAATACTGTGCGAGTTTTACTTACTCTGGTTCACCAGACTGACCCGGGGTTTTTATAAATCCTCGGGTTAGCCCGAGGCGTACAGGTTCAGGATATCAGGTACTGAGAAGTCCAGAGACGAGCTGGAGATGATTCAGACATATGAAATATAGTATTTATTCCGCTGTGTATATGAGGATAAATTATCAAAACTATCCAGCTGTGTGTTGTACTCTGATATTGTAAGTATTTTAAAGCTTTCAGTAAAGACTTATTTCTGTATTATATTTTGTTCCGCTGTGATGTGAGACTCTGAGCTGGTTCTTCTTCTCCTTCTTCTATTCTAACTTTCTTTCTTTCTTATCTCACCCTCTAATTTCTTTCTATAAATGTTCCAGTGTTTTTCGGTGTTGGAAGGTCGGCATGAGTACGGTAAGGGGTATTTATGTCGATTTTCGAGGCCGAAAATGCACTGGGTTGTTACATGTCCAATCCTTTGATTTTTCTCTGGCTACTAAGTTATGTTGTTTGAATATATTTCAAATCTGGCTATTACATTTCCATGATTTTAATAGTGAAATCTTCTTTTTTTTGCTGAATTACCTAGAGAGCGTTTGTTAACTCTAGGGAACTATGTGCCTGCCAAACACATACTTCAGGTGCATGTGACATAGTGACATTTTTCACCTTTTTAACCTTTTTTACTAGGAAACATAGTTATAGGAACAACGTAAATGTAAAATAACATGCAGAAGCTAATCCCCTTTTTTTAACACATCATAGCACATATAATTTTAACATTCACTATCTTTATCTTCTGACCTTCTCTCCACTATAAACTGCGATTACTTTTTTCCCTAGTATTTAACTATTTGAGCTTTATATATGACAAAAAACCTGATGAATTCAATACTGTCTAGCTTGATTTTTATAATTTTTTGGATTAACCAAAGATATATAGTCTCGTTTTATTGCCAGTTCATTATTTGAGAGTAGAGAAAATGAGAAACTGCTTAGAAAATGAATTATTATGTTGAAACCCGTAATATTCTATCTGGAAAGGGGAATCCTTTGCATTTGCAGTGGGCTTTGTTTTATTTTCTTAGCTTAAGAAAGAAAAATAAATGCAGTAAGGACATTCCTGTCTAGTAAGAGTTATTTTCAGGTTCCTGCATTGAGGGACTGTGCATGCAGATAACGTGAGCAAGGTTTCAAATCTCGGATATCGATCGCGTTTTGTCTTGGGGATTGTATAGACTCGGTCTCGTATCGGGGGAGATCTCGGACAAGATGAGTCTAACTCGGGAGTTCGTCTCGGATTTTCATATCGGGTCTGAAAGTTCATATCTGAACAATCTCGGCGTACATGATAAGTTAAAAATGATATTTTAACAAAATGATTTTTATGAATGCTATCAAAAACATAGTAACTTAAACATAAAATGCAAAATTACTTTATTATTTTTTATTTTGTGAAATATCATTCATACTCTAAATCATAATATGCTTAAAACTGGAATATTGCTAGACAGGAAATATTAAAAGGATCCAAAACATTAAAAAAATCAGCATAAATAGACCATAAAATACCCTATTTCATAAGTAACATGTATGTAAAAAGACGATTATGAAAATCCTAAGCATTGCAAAACATATACGAACATAAAATATAGCCATTTAGCATGCAAAATGTAAAATAACAAAAGATTGATATGGCTAGATTTGAGTTTTTAAATTATAGTTTTAGTTCAGGCACAAATTTAATTTTAACCAAAAAAATTATGATCTCGGACGATATTCCAGTATTTCGTCTTGGTCGATATATCGTTCGATATTGCAATATATCGGGCGATATATTCGAAAGGATATTTAGAGTGATTTTTGCTGTTTCGTTTCGGAAGGAGCCCAAAAAGTGATCTCGTAGGAGATCTTGGGCGATATTTGCGAGATTTGAAATAGTGAACGTGAGTCCTTGTTGTTGGTTATGCATGCCCATGTTTTGAAATATTGTGTATATGCAGCTTTGCATTTCTTAGGTCTGTGTGCTAGCACCAATTGTATACGTTTTAGTGTTTTAATATCTACGAATATTTTGTCTATAACCACTGAAAATGTGGTGATGTTGTCGGCCTATCTTTATGCAAGTAATCTTAGTTCTTGGTAAGAAGATGCTTGTCAGTCTAGGAGAGTATACTCAATTCAGAGAATTATTGCCATAAATTCCTAATCTATAAGTTTCAGGTGTGTAGCTGAGTAAAATCATGCATTAATTCTTCTCTAAGTCTTTCGCAATCAAAGAAAACAAGATGAGTAAAATTCACATTTTTTATTGAAACTAATTTGTTGTGTAAGCTTAGTTATAGGTTATTTGTCGATGAACTACCATTATAGCTATTTATGCACTCAAAAGCTTGCTGTAAATAAATTTGTTACCTCACTTTGGTCTGCTTTCTGTTGTTTACTTTTGTTCTTTCCTGCCCTGTAGCGTCCGCACCTGGCTTTTTTAAGATAGCTTATACATGGCTTCCATTCATTCCTGTAATCGTGATATTTTCTAACTTGCAACATGTACGTTTTATATCATATATGGTCATAGTAATCTGTAGGTTTTGTGAGTTTTGGAGACAGTGGTTGTTATAAGACTGAATCTTGTGCTTGTGAATTGCAGGTTCTAGAAGTTGGACAAGCTTACAAGTTGAAGACAAAGTGATTTTTCATGTAATCTTGTTTTGAAACGATGTTTGAACATTAGTATGATGACTTATTTCTATATGTATTAGTAGATCTATTAACTATGACTTTGTAATTGAAATCAAATATTCTTTTGGTACTAGTTTTTTATTATTGACATTTTTTTCCTCTGAATTTACTGCTTAATTGTCTGAACTGTGTACAAATTAAATAAAATATTTGCTATATAAAGATCATAGCTGAAATATGTGCTATATGTTAAAAGTATTAATAGCGGAAAATCTAGAAATAAAAGGTGAAATGCTATGTAAAAAACTAAATAGTGTGGAAAACCTTTTCATATCATTGAATGTGTGCTATGAAAATAGTGAAAATGCTATATTTACAATGAATATTCATAGCGGAAAACTTCACTTATGGAATCAAAGTGTGAAATGTTATATAAATATAAACCATGTGGAAACCTTTTCATATCACTGAATATGAGTTATGAAAACAGTGATAATGCTATAAAAAAAGCAAGTATTTAACATAGCAATGTTTGAACGCTATATATCAATGGAGAACTCAATAATAGCGGAATTTTTTTCAAAAAAAAATTGGAAAACATTTTTTATAGCAGTGAAATTATTGATAACGCTATAAAAAAGTAAGTTAAGATTTTAGTAAGAAAATATAATTGCAAGGTCTGAACGCTATGTAGAACATTTCATGGTGGTAAACGTACGCTATATAATGTATGATACTATAGCGTTTAGATTTGAGCTATAAGATATAGCAGAGCTATTATTACATGTCATTATATAGCGTCATCACTAATGTTATGGAAACCTATTCTACTAAAAGGTAAATCTGTTGTAGTGACATTATTCTAATATTAGAAAAGATATTGATTTCAAAAAAAAATTGGGTTATCGTAAAGTAAAAACCATCCGTATTTATGTATGGATCGGTCTTACGATTGTCCTTTTCTTCCAGAAAATATTTATTAACTTTAAAATCAAGTTGGATGTTGATTATAAACTTAGTGGGTTTCTCATTTTGGTTCACCAGACTGATCCAACGTTTGTAATGCTCGGGTCAGACGGAGGTTTACAAGTTTAGGTTATTGGGTGCTGTGAAGAGACGAGCTGGAAGAGTTCAGACATATGATATTATATAGTATTATTCCGCTATGTGGTTCTGTATGAGGGTAGGTTATTATAACTGCTCAGATGTGTTGATGTACTCTGATGATTATTAGTACTTATAAACCTCTTAGTAAAGATTTATTTCCATATTACATTTTGTTCCGCTGCGATGTGAGAATTTGTGTTGTGTTGGATCCTCTTCTTCTTTTATTCTAATATTTCTTTCTTTCTTATCAAACCCTCTAATTTCTCTCTATTAAGTATCTGGTGTTTTCGATACTTGGGTTTTGGGAAGTAATATGAGTTTATGTATTATTGTCGGAACTCGGGCATCGAATTCTTTTACCGGGTCGTTACATTAGGAGCAGGGAGTTACTGGTGGTTAAATCTAATATGTTATGGGATGCATCTGTTGGAACATAGAAATTTACACACAAATTAGAAAAATTATGTCATTTTGAAAAATAATAACATTGGTATTGATTTGTTGGAAGATGCAAAAATAGAATATCTTGATTATCGACAATATTGGAGTACAGTAGGCCTTTGTCTTAAACATTGGGTCCATCTTCCTGTTTTTTTTGTGGGGGTGGGGCGACAGCATGAAGTGTTTGACGATAGGTCCGAAAGACAACTTTGTTATACTTTTAAAATTTGTTATTAAACTTTATTCATTGCGTCTAATTCTTCATACCATTGTGATGGTTCATTTTACTATTATTAATGCCTATAGATCATGGACCAAATTCAAAGAATGGTCTTAGGATTATTCGAAGCGATCCTTTTGAGTTTAGGCCATTCATTGTTGACCTTGTGTAATGATTGTGACTTTAATGCCACTATATTTCTAAAGGAATGCTCCCCGAGAGAAGGTGATTTCACAAGGAGTTGATTGGTTTATTATCAGTTGTAATTTGTTTAAATTTAAATCAAATAATAAGAGTTTCACTTAATAAAACAATTGGAATGATCATTAAATGGAACTTCTATACAAGTTTTATTATTATTGATGAAGAGGAAGACATAAGTATCCAATTTGTAAGATCAAAGTATTAATATAGTCGATGATATTTTTTATGATAACAAACTCAAGTAATGAATAATTGATTTTATCATATGCCAATCATAATCTAAGATTTATATTTTTTATAGTGCACGATGTGTCACAGAATATCATGCAAGCAATGGATAGACAAGACCATATAGTATCAAGAATGAAGATTCAGAATGCTGATTCGAGCATATGAAGACTCATGACTTTCAGAAATTGAATAATTCAAGACATATAGAGTCTTATAAATTATGTTAAAACTCAGGTTGAACTTACCTAATTCCCATCTATTTTTACAAAATTATTTTTCAAAAATATTCCTATTTTCAAATTTTAATTTTTAAAATGATTTCAAAAAGAATTTTTTAAATCTCTTACAAAATATTTTCAAATATCCTTTGATTTCAAAATCTCCTTTTGAAGATTTTTTTAGACAAGCAATTTTTATAGTAATTTTTTTCTAAAATATTTCACTTATCAATAAATTTCAATATTTTTAGATTACTTATTATTGTACTTTGATCATTATATTTTGATTTAACTTTTTAATATTTTAAAGTAATTTTGATTTTACAATACTTACTTTAATGCATATACTTTAAATTTCAAATGCATACTTATTATATACTTTGATTTATAAATATATTTTGATTTTTTATTTACATTTCTACGTATATTTTAGATTTTGATTTTGCTTAAGATTTTATTCTTAAGTTTTTTATTTTCTCAAGATTTTATTCTTTATGATTTTGATTTTGACTTCATAGTTATAATTGAATAATAGCTTCAATATTTATATTTTTAATTTTAAATATTTTATTATAATAGTTTCAATTATACTATTATTAAATTATTTTAAATATTTTTAGTAAATTTCCATTAGTATTATTGTAACTGAATTATATATTTACTATAATTAAATATGTTTAAAAAGTTTTGAAACAATATATATATATATATATATATATATATATATATATATGTGTGTGTGTGTGTGTGTGTGTGTGTGTGTGTGTATGTATGTATTTACATTTTCAAAACAATTTCAAAACAAGATAACTTGTCGACATATGGGTATTACACAAGTCAACATGTAATAGTAAAATGTCAAAATTCAAATTTGAAAGGAAGTAGTGTTTTTCGCGATAGGATTCTTATAACAACCATATTCCTTCACCACTATAAATACCCTTCTCCGAGAAATAAGGTTAACTAGCTTCCTCTATATTTCTCAACTGTTTTACTTCTCTCTAGAAAATCTTAAATCCTATAATTGTATTCTACTAATATATCAACCAAATCAAGTTATATCTTCTCTAGTTTGATTCTATATCAAAACCTCTTTAGTTCTACTAAGATCAAAATGAAAACCAAAGTTATAGGAGCATGTGTAATCAAGATCTAATGACTAGGTCTATATTCATTTTACAAACTACTCAATGAATCTATAAGGGTGTGACTAGGAAGCCCTGAATTTAGTTGGGTTGATTGTGCCTGTCAATATCAATTGGGAGTGACTTCTTTACCCAGAAATCAAGCCGTGTGAGTATCAAAGGCCCATAATCTAGATTGTCCTGCTTAGTGGTCGGTATTCTGGAGGGTATCTCCTTGTAGCCTTGAAATCAAGCAGTGTAATTGTTAAGACCGTATGCAGTGCGGTACTAAATGTATGGTAACTTTGAACGTTATAAAAGTTTATGTTATGTTCTTTCCATTATTACTTTTTACTTTTATTGTATTCATATTTATTTATTTGATTTTGTGATCATTTTGTTCTTAAATTCAAAATCATAATCCTTTTTTGTAAAAGATTCACAAATTTTAGAAAACACTATTCACCTCGTCTAGTGCTAATTTTGCTATAAGATTCTTAATCTGCATCACTTTCACTTATTATAAGAGTTTTGATTTTAAAATGTACCACAATTTGATTTCTGAAAAGTTTAAATGACTATCAACATTGGTTACGTCAACATTGTCCTTGTTTCAATTGTGGAGGGACAGTTTGTTATCTGATCACCACTTTTTAATGGTTGTAATTACACTTGTTTGGCATGTAGAATGAAAATTCTTTACAATCAATAGGATTAGACCTTTGGAATGTTACAAAAACCGAGTACATAATCGCCGACTAATTATGCACAATGGAGTGTTGATCAAACGGTAGCTGAACAAAGTAATTCAAAGGCCATGAATATTATTCTATTCATTAAATAGGAATGAATTTAATAGAGTATATATTTATTAGTCTACATATGAAATTTTGAGAACTTTACAAGTCAATTATGAAGGCACTAGCAAAGTTAAACAAACTAAAATTTTCATGTTAACCAATCAAGTTTCGGTTATCCAAAATGAATACAAATGAATCAGTTTATGACATGTATCATAGATTTCATGATATATTTTATTCGCTCATTGCATTAGGCAAAAACTTTTCTAAGCAAGATAATTTTTAAATTCACTCACTCTTGATTGAGATCATAAAATTTTAGCAATTGAAGAGACTAATGAAATTTGCGTTCTGGAAATTGAAGAGTTAATTAGCAATTTAATGTCTTTTGAAGCTCAAATGCAGAGCAGAAGAGACAGCAAGGAAGTAGAAAATAAATCGATATCATTCAATGCAATTACTGATAGATCAAACTTAGATAATGATGATATGGAGATAGTACTGGTGACGAAGAATTTTAAAGAATTCCTGAGATATAGAGAGATGAAAAACTCCAGAAGAAACGACAACAGAAATCAAGGAAATTGAAAAGATAACCAACAGGAAATCAGATGCGACAACTTGGATAAGCCAGGACATGTGCAACGATTTTGTCCATATCTTGATAAACAAAAGACCACCAAATACAAATGCATCTAAAGAAAGAAAAATGGCTCATAGTGCAACATGAGATGATTTAAATTTAGATAGTTCATCAAGTGATAATGGTTCTGACATAGTAATGACTACTATATGCTTCACAATGACATATGGTCTAGACGAAGAAAGACTTGATCTACAATAGGTACGCATCTACATTAACTTTTTAAGTTAATTGGTTGCTTCGATTGCCTTGCTTGTTGGTTTGCTTGTTTTGGTTGAATTAATTTTTCAAAACTATTTTACTGATTTTAAAAATCATTTTTAAAAATTAAATTAATATTCTAAAATTTAAATTAACATTTTGGAATTTAAAATAAATATTTTTACAAAAAGTAATACAAAACTAATGTTTCTTATTTATGATAAAACTAAAACTAATATATATACAAGTATCAAGTCATACAAACAAGTACAATTTTGAAAATAATCAAATTTACAAAAGTACAATGATATGTTCCCTGACTAGAAGTCGACATGTATTCCAGAACTTTGAAATTCATCTGAGTTCAAATTTTGAATTTTTACTTCCATTTTTAACCAACTTTTATGTTATTAAGAGACAACTTTTTGACCAGAAAATGCGTCTCTCTATTAATATCACCTATATTTAGTCATTCTTATCATCACATTTCAAATTCAATCTCTCTTTATCATAACTCATATTTTCATACAACTCAAACGGCTTCATCCTCATATACATCTACCACCATGAGACTCGCAGAGATTGTAAAAGCACATATGTACTACAAAATAAAAAGGCTATCAATACCTACATCTAATATATGAATTATGGTAGAGTCCACCCCGATTGGTTTGCCATTTTCAATGATTTTACTTCTTATGAGTTTCACTCATTTTTCAATAATAATTTTGCTATTTCTCTTGTTGATGTAACTCAAATTTATTTTGTTTTCTATATTTGTCTTATCAAAATGTTTTATGCTGATTTGAATGGAAAGTTTTTCGATAGAAATGAAAATCAAGAATGTCGTAGCATTAAAGGAACACAAATTGTTTTGGATTGCCAATTTTTAGGATAAATATTTGATTGTAAATTTATCTGAATGGATCTCTCTATGTTTCAAGTCAATGAAACAGATAGAGAGACTTTTCGTCACATCTTTGAAAATGATGAAAATTTCAAATTCAAAAATTACGATAATCCGAATCTTAAAGTTTGCAAAGCACTTTTCTTTCTTTTTGGTCACTATCACATAAATTGGGAAAAAGTTGTATTTGTTGAATTTTTTTCCTTAGTAATCATTTTATCCATGAATATACTCCATTTCATAAAGAATATCTTACTCCTATCTTTGAATCTTTTCGATGTCGATTTAAAAAGAGAGGAATTTTCTTTTCAATTTCTTCTGCTATTGCAAACATCCATCATGTGCATATTCTCATGATGTTTGAGTCTTACAAGTCACTTACCAAAAAGTGCAAAGGCTCTCTCACGAACAACAAATGGAAGGAGAAGAATAGGAAGAGGAAGTAATGGAAATCGAGGAAGAACGAGAGGGAATGAAAGAAACATCTATAAAAAGTGTCGATCTCTCATCCCACCCAACCACCAAAGATTTTCTTTTTAATGATATTTTTTCTCAACACTAGAATTAGGTCTAAGGAGTTGAAGCTAGGGAAATTAAACGATAGTTTCTACAAGCTTGAGCTAGTTCACCATTTCCTAGATATCAAGATCTTAAGCCCGAAGATTAGTTACTCTTCCTTCAAAGTAGTGAGTATCTCATTTATGAGACTCAAGGACTAACAGTTACCTTGGGATAAGGGTTCCCTAAGCGCAATGCAAGTTAAAAAGCTAAGCGGCTTGAAGAAGGGTAATTTGGCTTATTTATGGAACTTTGTCATGAAGAAACATCAAGTAATTAGCATCATGAGAGATAATATAATTAATGACATTCATCTTGAGCATCGATTATCTCTTTATTGAAAATTTTGTAGAGTACGTAGAAGTTTCTAAGTAAAATCCCCAAATCGATTTAGAAATTAGGGTTTACTCTATAAGAAAATATTACAAGATCAGAGAATGAGGAAAAGTCACCTAAAATGATACCCCTGGGGTCTGATTTGTAGAAAATTTGGGCCCCATTTTGGTATCGATCAACAGAAGCCCAATTATTGGTGCTTTCAGATTCAGCAGCTACACTTTAGCTTTGATTTCGGCCGTGTTAGTAGCTTTCGATGCTGGCCTTTTTACTTTGACCTTCTTTCCCTACTGAGCATTGTTATTGGCTCTATCTAGCTTTCGGAGTATTGTTTCAGGCTTTGGGAGAAGCTTCCTCCTAATGTACCAATACTAATTCAATTGGTATGAATAACTTCGAGAGTTGCTTTTCTTGATGATAAGCTCGGTCTCGATAGCAAGTCTTCAGAATATTGCCTCTATGCTTCCATTCCCTATGACTTTGTCATCTTCGTCTGTTTCGGTATCGACACTAAGTAAATTAGTGTGGGTAGCCCCTCTTCTTATGACTTTGGATTACTTCAGTGCAATCCTGGGATTGGTTCAGTCCTTGCAATAACATACTTCTGGTATGCCTTCCAGTGATTTTGAAGTTACTTCCCGGTGTCAGTATCGATACCAGATATCGACTTCCTTTGCTTCTTACTAGCTTGACTTTATGCCTTTCTTTCATGATTCTAGGTTTCGAGTCATGAGATTTCGACCATTCCTTTTTATTTGCTTCCTGTTTAAAGTGGTATTCTTTCGGAGTTGAACACATGTTTGTTACTTTCAGTGTCGACATTGTCTAGCCGCTATCTCCTTTTGTATCGGTACCAAGCCTTGGCCTCTTGTGTTGGTACCGATAGTGCATTGACCAAAGCTTCCAATCTCTGTTTTCGGTATCAGTTGTCCCCATTAACTGGTGTTGGTTATTTGCTCCCGAAACACATTCTTGGTGCCAGTATTTTTCTGATACCCCTTCACTAATATTTTGTTTCGGTGTCGAGTCTGGTTGTAACATTTGCCCCTTTGTGAAGGGATATTTTTGACTTTTGAAGTCAAACGTTGTCTTTTGCACTACACTTTGTTCTCCTGCCTCTTTGTATTCTTGGATTGATCTGGCTCGTTGATTGGTCCTTGTTTGTGCAGCTGACATCTGAGAAGCACTTTAGTATAAAAACTCTTCCTTCTTCTTCTCCATTTCTTTTCCTGCAAGTCAAAACACTTTAAAAAAGATCATCGTTCTTTGAGATTTCAACAATCTTTTATAGAATTTCAAACTCAGATTTTATTTTAAGAACTTTATTTGTTCGAAATTAAAGTTAAAAAGACATTTTCCTATATCGCTTATGAAATTGATCATGGATCCTATACTTTTAAGCCTGAATTGAAATGACGATTAGTTATTCCGTTTATCACACTATTGGGGGTCTAAAAAGAAACATTGACATATGGAAGATTAGCTTTTTCTATTTTCACACTTCTGGTACTAATGGACTCAATATCGCACCATTGTCACTCTATCTTGGTTTCGATTTAGCCAACACCAACATTTTGGTATATTTTGTTTTCATCTTAGTTGGTTCTGAAAAAATGCAAAAGTGTTAACTAGAGTCTATTTTTCTTTTTTTTCTTCAGTGTTGGCAAAATTTGAGATTGTGATATTAAAATATTATGATTTGGATCTCACCCATACCGAGCTTTAAGGTCAGTTAGGCTTTCGGTGGCGATACCCAAAAACACTTGGTTACGGTTAAATCGATACCAATACTATTGATATTTTGATCCCCTCCCCCTGATACTAGCTTTTCATCATTTCGGCTTCGACATCCAAGTAGTTAGTTGGATCATCACCAAATGTCAAACTATTTCTAAGCATATGTTTAGTGTTCTTTTGTATAAGAATTTTATGAAAAAATGGATTTTTATAATCTATGTTATGTTTCCACATTCAAATTTCCAATGCTAACAAGTTTTCATGTATGAATGATACATGTTGTTTTAATATAAAGACATGTTACTAATATGTGTTATGGAATGATATTACCTAGCAGCATTATCTCTGACAAGAAAAGCTCTGCTAAATCAAGGTCTGGTGGCTCTATCACTCCTAGGGAAAAAGGGCATTCGTTCCTCAATCATCTCTTATAAACTCTCACGATGAAGTAAACACTGTTCTTAGGAACTTTGAAATGTCCAGAACAGATGTCATTTCTTCCACTAGCCAGGATACTATCCAAAAGCCGCCAAAAGGATAATTTGCATATACTACCATCCATATTTGGCACGAGGGTTTCTTCCCCTTCCCGACTTTTATCTTCATTCTCTTGCATGATCTAGGAACTTCTCCTATTCTGATCTCCACAAACACATATACTCTCCTCTTGTGCCTTGAAGTTTTAGCGCTTGAGTAAGGCCAAGCTTCCACAACCCCAACCTTATTCATCATTTATTACGTTTTTCCGAAGGAGAGGATTCGCCCATCCTGCGTGCAAATCCCATAAAGAAGTTGATTATTGACAGTATCAATTAGTCCAAACCCTAGGAAAATAAATTCTTCTATACTAGGTGTCCACCCGGTGTCTTAGACAATTTCACTGATCTTGGCAAGCTTTCTCCGCCTTTATAGAATGACTATGCTATTTTAAAACTTTATTTGACTTTGTTTCTTCT
This sequence comes from Allium sativum, assembly GCA_030737875.1. NCBI lineage: Eukaryota > Viridiplantae > Streptophyta > Magnoliopsida > Asparagales > Amaryllidaceae > Allium > Allium sativum. Next base: position 746,208,231 of record CM060920.1, on the reverse strand, counting down.
TAAATCCTGCTTCTAAGAAGATAAATTTGAAGGATGGAGAAATTCGAGTTGTTGGAATTATTTTCAAAGCGTTTGAACATTTGGGACGTCGATCATTTTTGCTGACTGTGAAAAAACTTTGCCAATATGGCCTTCTTCCTTCTGGCTAAAGGATTCTGGGACAATCACCCATACACTTTTCTGGCGTTAAGCACTTATCTCCAGGGTCTGATATGTTTAATGCATCGACTCACCTGTTCCCGAGCGCTTCGGGTGTGATTGTTTTTCTTCTTTAGAACAACTTCAAACTTTTACGCTTTAGCTTTCTTATTTATGTTTTTTTGATATAATTATGTTTGGTTAGATGCCCCCACTTCTGGAGATATACCTTCTCTTGATGCTTTGGCGTATTCTAATGTCATGGCTAGGAAAAGGCTTGTTGGAGCCCTTGTTGAACCATCCTCTAAAAGGCAAAAGGTTGATACCTCTACCCCCTCTATTTAAGATGACTGGGTTATGTCCGGTGCATGGAAAACATCTGGCCCCATAGTTTCGGTCACTGTTGTTACTCTTGATATTGGTTCCTCCCCTGAAATGTCTCCTGGAAGTAAATTTGTGGGTAGTCTTTTGGTATAAAGCCTTCCAGGCGCAACATATGTGAGAGACCATGATCTAGTTTCCTTTTATCTCCTCAGCATGCTAACTCCCCAAGGCCACCCCCACCAACGCTGGATTTTTATGAACTTGTAAGGCTCGCTCTCTCCTCCACTAAAGTTGTTAACGTTTCATTACCTTCCACTTCTTTGGATTTGGAGAATTTCTACCAACATCTTTTCAAGAAAAGGCCTTCTATATAGTCCTACCCTTCTTAGTCTTTCTTTCATTTTTGACTTCATGCAGAAGCTGATTTAGCCTTTCCCCTTTTCAGGTGACTGAAAGCTGGCACTTACTTCGTGGGTCTACTTCTTCATCTTCAACTGAGGTTGCTCAACTTAGGGAGGGGAATGCTGGCTTAAAAGTTAAAGTTGACACCGTGATCAAAGCGAAGGAAGAAAATAACGATGAATGTGGGAGAATGAAGTCCTCACTTGAGAAGACTGAATCAAATCTTGAAAGGAGAGGCAAACCAAAAATCTTTTATCCGACCAAGTCTCAACCCTTGAGAGTAGGCAGGCATAGATGGAAGTTGATCGTGGTAATAAGCTAAAGAAGAAGGATAACAAGATTTCTAATGCAAGGTGAATAATTTATGAATCCAAAACAAGATTCCTAAATTTTTGAGAGATCATTTCCCAAAGGTCACCACAGAATACTATGAAGATGCTATCTTTCTCACATTTTCTGACAACTTCGAAAAATGCCCTAGCATTGAATTCCCTTCCATTGCCCCCTCTATTCGAAGAAACATTATAGTGAGGATTGAGTTAGCCAAAGTTGGAGTTGAGGTTCCTAAGAAGGCAAGACAAATCTTATGGACCTCTTGTATATTGAGGATTTTCCCGATGACACCTATGAGGAAGAGGAGGACATAGCTGTTGCTGATGATGAAGGTGATGACGATAACGATGGCTATAATGCTGATCTTTGCGACGAAAGTCATCGTGATGGTTCTGATAAAGATGGTGGTAATCCACATTCTGTCGCTAGTGGCTCGCAGAGTTTGGAGGAAATAAATCCTAATCTTTCGAGTACTCCCTCTATTTTAGATCGGAAAGAGTTTTTAACCAAGGAAGGAGGCACTTCTGGGCTAAAAGGGAAAGAGCTACCTGCCCAGCCTGACGTTCCTATTTCTCAAGTATGGCTTTCACTTTTGAAGTGTTTTATTTCTTCTTGAATTTGCGGTAGTTAGTCTTCTGTAATGTTATATATATACAAGGAAAAGTCTTGTGATATAAAGCAGAATTAGTTACAAAAAGAGGGAAATCACTTTGTCCATCTTAGAGCATAAAAGATTATTGAAAGATTATTATATCTTATCACAAAGATATCATGATCTTGACAAAAGCGCCTCTAAACTTATGTTTTATAAATAACATGAAGTCTTGTCCAGACCAAGGAAAGCTCGAATTCGAAGGGAGGCGACTCTTAAAGAAAATAAGGAGTTGATGACTTTTATTTTGGAGCTGATCAAGAATAGAGACAATTTTTGATAGAATTTATGTATAGGGTTTATAATTGATTTCCAACGACAAACTTTTCCTTCTTAGGAGACCTCAGTGGTGGATTACTTCGACATCTTGATAAATGTTGATCGGATGAGTTAGGGACTGGCCTTTATCCTAGGGAATGCAGGAACCTCCCATGGGTTCTTTCTATCCCCAAAGACTTACCACCAGCGAAGCTTAGATACAACAAAAATAGGTTTGTCATTGAGTTGTTTAATAGGCCAATATTGTATGAACAGGAGAAATACTTGTAAAATTTGATGTCATGGATGTGAAATTTTGGTGATAACTTCTGTTTTTGTAACTATTGATTCCCTTTCACATTATGACAAAACTTTGTTTTTCTCAAAGATATAATTCCAGAAGATGCTTGTCGTTCATTGTTTATGTTAAAAAGGAAATTTTCAAGGAAATCATCGTATATACTTGGGAGGGATCATCTCTTAGGAGAATTAAGGCGTATTTACATGAAATATCCTCAACTTCCTTTCGACTTTTTGGGTGACGACCGAGAAGTAATTTTGAAAAGACTTGGGGTTAAACATGCTGAATTGATTTGTAATATAGGTGATAGGTGTATTGATAAGCCGGATCAAATTTTGTAATATTAGACATGTGTGATTTAAAAACAGTTTAAAGCTTGCTTGAGTAATGTTTTTGTAACGAACCCTCCCTAAAAAATATGACGTCTCAATTTTATTCTTTTGTAAGCAAAATTTTATGCGTAATTGTTTCTCATTTTGTAAATAGGGAGATCAACTCAAGATTCTATCTCCTCAAACTAGGGAAAAATCATTGATAATTGTAGACTATAAGGATATTTCTAAAGAGGCTCCTAGTTTGAGGAGAGAAAAGGAGTACTATCTTCCAAAGATAACCAATAGGAATTTGAAAGAAGATGTATCCATTTTATGAGGTCAACTTAAAGAGAAGGATATAACTATTCTTTAGTTGCAAAGACGACTAAGGGCCAATCCTTCTACCACTTCGGACGAAGAGATAAGTAGATTACTTCTACAGATCAATGAATCATAGGTTGAATTGGATGACATAAAGCAAATTGTAAATCTTTAGAGTATGCTTCAAAGCATCCTGACTCGGATTATAGGGCCTAGTTATTACAAAACTTTTCTATTTGATAACTGTGGCATTGTACTAGAATGATATAACTATAAGATACTTGATGTGATGATATTTTGTATGTGGCAACTTGTGAAATGGTTTTGTAAATAAGTTTATGTGGATATCACCTAACACCTGATCTTATGCTTTTGCTGAGAACACTCTTTCTCAGGAGTCTTATTGCATCATCCTACGCAAACTTAATATAAACTGCTTGGTGTTAATCTTGTAGGATATATAAGAAAACTTGCTTATTCTTATTGAGACAGTATTTGTATTCCAATCGAACAATAAATGAAGCACAAATGGATAAGATGTTTATTCACATTTCATGTGTTGGGAATAGCCATTTTATTTAATAGGTGTTCTCAAAAAGCCTTCCTATGTGAGGTATTGAAGAAAGTATAACCTTTGTCACAAGGTTTCATCTGACAGGCCCAAGGTACTTGCTCGAGTATTTATTCGAAAAATTCTCTTTCTTAAAACTAGATGATAATTTTGAGCCTCGTATTTGGACATAGTATCTGGAGTCTTAATATCCCTGCTCTATAAAAACAATGGTTGGAAAACCTTCACCTATCTTTAAGTGCTTGAAGCACTTGATTTGGGAGTGGACCCAAAACCCTACTTGGAAAAAGAAGTTTATCACTATAACTTGAGATTGTGCTTTTGTGTATCCCTTTACTAGGAGTTCTATTTCACTACTTTTATAGTAGAATTAGGTGATTATCTGGAACACACATTTTATCGGAATAATGAGCAATGACTTTGCATATATGAGTTAAGAAAATCTTCCTGAGCAAGATGGAAGATCATGATCTTTGTTGGAAAGCTTTGGGGTAGGAGGCTCGGGTCATAATCCCGAGTATTGATAACATACCCCTTTCTAGGGATAAGAATTAAAGCCCCTTGACCCCGATTAGGTACTTGGTCGGAAGTCCAGAATCTCTTTTCAGGAAGCATAAGTATTTGGGAATTCCATAAGAGAAGGCCTAGAAATCTGTATCTAGCGATAGCAGTTAGAAGCTTTGAAACCCAGATTCAGGTATTTGATAGATGACCAGATATCAACATTTGGTAATAACAAAAGTCCTGAACCGTATCAAGATTAGGGTATCTAAGCGAAGACCAAAAATCCATATCTGGTATTACTAAAAGTCCTGAACCGTAACCTAGATTTGGGTATTTAATGGAAGACCAAAAACTCCTTTCTGGAAATTTATCGTTTTGTCACCCTCTTCGGATTTTATTTGCAAAGAAGAGGATGTACATGCTTTGTTAGCTACTCTCTGGGCTTGTGATTGTCAAAGAAGAGGATTTATGTGCTTCATTGGCACTCTATAGGTTTGTTCGTCCGGTGTGCTTGGCTAGCTTATTCTCAAGCAGGGCCCATGTACTTACTTTATCTCCATCTAGAAGGCGCCTTATCCTGGCCATCGTAGGCGTTGATAAGGGGCTAGATGCTTGAACTTGTTCATTATAGGCATGGTAAAAAGGCTTACTCTTTTGATGCTCTACCCTGGCCATCATAGGTGGTGATAAAGCCTTACACACCACCCCCTCTAAGGGGCGCCTTAACCTAGTCATCATAGACAAGGATAAGTGTTTTTCATTCCATTCTGCAGGATACGAGGACCATAAGTAGAGGTTGGATGTGCTCTTCTAAGAGAAGAGGTAGGACATGCTTAGTTCATAGCAGAGGCAGGGCATGTTAATTTAGTTGCTTTGTCCAGACCATTTCTGACGTGGATCGGAGGCATACACTTTCGATGCTTTAACCTGGTCCTTTTTTATTTGGGCATGGATAAAGGCTTACACACCACCCCCTCCGAGGGGTGCCTGGCCCTGGCCATCTTGGCGGTGATAAGTGTAACACTCCGGATATTTCTATAAATATATGATTGTGCATATATGTAAATATATGCATGGTCATTGATAATTTTAAAAAAATGTTATAAAGGTAATCAATGGATATATGTTAAAAGAAAAAGACTCGTTCATTTTAAAAAGGTTTATGCATTAAATGTGCAAGTAAAAGGAAGAAATCAATGTGTAAATGCATTAATATAAAAACAGTGATAAACAGGGATAAATTAATGTGGCAATTTCATGCAACAATAAAAATAAGGAAAGATGTAAAGTTTTAATGCATGAAAAAAAGAGGAAGTTAACAATGTAAGTAATAAAGGTATGCAATAAATAGAAAGGAAAGATAAAAAATCAATGTAATAAAATACATGCATATCATACATTAACGAGAAGATTAGTGCAAAGGAATGCTTGTAATACATACAATAAAGTGCATGTAATTATATAAAAAGAAAAAAAAGAAACATTAATGAATTGACGGCATGCATAAAAATGGTTAATAAAGAAGGAAAAATTAATACAATAACAATGCAGAAGAATATGTTAATGTCAATGTTAAAAATTAATGTGCAATAGAATTTACAATTAAAATATTAGTGCGTGAAAGAAAATTAAATACATTAAAATAGGCAATGTGTCAGGGTAATACATGCGATAAAAAGAAATAGATTTCATGCAAAGGTATTAAGTTGCATGCAATGAATGTTTTGGAATTAAAGGGTATCATAATCAGTGCATATATATATATATATATATATATATATATATATATATTAAAATGCAAACGGAAGAAAGAGGTGAATTAATAACATGCAATTAATTATGTGCATGTGAATATATGCATAAGTTAATATATTGAAAATTATATTGTTATTGCATAGAATAAGAAAAAGAATTGAGCGCATAGAAGTAGGGTGCATTAATTATAGTGAATTAATAAATAAATAAATGAATTAAAGGTAAATTGATTGACTGTAAAATCAGGATGTGCAATCAAAATAAAAAGAAAGTTAAATGCATTGATTGGAGAAAGAATGATATATGCAATGCAGTGTGAAAGCAGTTAAAAAGATGGTTTAATTAAAAATATGGTGTGAAAGGGGTTATGTAGAGAGGAGGTTAAAAAAAAGAAAAAGATAATCTAATTTATTAGGGGAGGAATAAACCATATAATTATTTGCATACAGTTACTTAGTTTATGCACAGTGGTGAATTATAAATGAAGATTAGTTAAAAATAGCGTTGCGCGCGAATGAAGGAATAACAAAACGAAGAAAAAAAGATTGTCTTGAAATTTTATTTATGTGCAATGAATAAAAATTTCAAATCAAAAAAGAAAAAGAAATATATATATACACATATATATATATATATATATATATATAATAATAGCATATGGTCTATGAGTGCAACGCACTCTAGCTGTGTTGATTGGGTTCTAGAATGTTCTTTTCTAGGGTGAGGTGGACGATTTAGATGAGTTTTTTTATTTAATCCTAAGGGCCCAGTTCTTCTAACCCACCTATAAATAAAACCATAAACCCACTGATTTATTTATATAATTCTATGGCGACGCCATTGCCTCCTCCTTCTTCCCCAAGAAATTCTTAAATCTAATCTCTTCTCTTCTCTCCAAATCTCTTAATAAAATAAAAGATTAGATTTAGAATTTCATCTATTTCAAAATAAAGAGAAAAGGGATATTGATCAATAATCTACGCCGCAAGAAAGGAAAGAACTTTGGATGCTAATCTAAATCAGACCTAGGAAAGAAAAAATCACTGTGAGTGGATTTAAATTACCCTTGTTGAATAATAGTAGATGTATTGTTTAGCAATTCCCCAAGTTAATTTGTTTAATTCAATTGAAATAATTCATATTTTATTTTATGCGTACTCTGTTCTTCTTCCCCTTTCCTTTTTCTTTTTAAGATTAGGCTAACTTCGAGCCTAATCCAAATCTCGCTGAAAAGCATGCGTACGAACAAAGATTGGAATAGTGAAAATGATGTTTGGGAATTTGGGAATAATTTGTAATTGGGGAATTGTGGAATAACATATAACATAACCTGAGATTGGAATATTAGGGGAAATTGACACATATATTAACCTAGAATATAAAAGAAAATATGTGCGATTAAAATTGAGAATGATTAGATTTGATTGGTTATGTTGAATCAAGAATTTATGCATGAACTATATGTATATAAGAAAAGTTAGAATTGGAGATTTAGACATATGGGATTATAAGTTGAATTGGGATTTATGCAATAAGAATGAGGGTTGACATGAATTAATTGTTCTAAGCAATAAGAATGAGGGTTGACATGAATTATTGATAACTTTAAAGAATAATTAATTTGGGTATAATTAGGTATAACTTAAATACATGAAAAGTTGGGCATAACATATAATAAGGATTATTGGCATAACTATGTATGTATGAGATTACGTAATCATGCTAGAGTTAATGTATCCAAATCAAATTGGAACCATAAACATGAAATTGGGTTTAGAAGCGTGAACATGAATTATTGGATTGGGATAAATAGGCATATAAAACCTGGATTGAAATTGTCAGTTAAAGATGAACATGCCTAACCTGAGGTTAGATTGAGTTCCAGTGTAAGTCTGCCCGGAACCGCCCGACACATCCAACAACCGCAACAACAGGTCTAATGTGGGAGGTTAGCGCATTAATCCCAAAACCCGAGGTTAGAACAAGTTTGCGGTAGAAGTTTGCCCGGAACCGCCTGGCATATCCGACAACCGCAAGCAACATGTCTAATGTGAGAGGCTGGGTGCATTAATAAAAAGATTAATGCTATGAAACAAACGTGTTAAGTGTGCTAAGGTTAAGTAAACGGAGGCGTATAGACAAACTTAACCAACGTAATAATGGGGAATGGCAGCAAACCTTAGTTAAGAAAACTAAGTAAATAACGATGGATTATGGCAACATCAATAGATACAAGTATAACTAAATGGGAAGATAATAGGTAAGATTGTTAAAAGACAAGTAAGAATTATAACGTAGGTTATAATGATCGATACAAAGATGAAATAACTTATGAAAGAATGCAAGCCGTACTTAATCGAAGATTAAGCAATCCGTGGGAACGGGAAAACATAATTTATATGAGTAAGGGGAAAACTTACTAGTAAAACTTAGTTAAGATGACTAAGTTAATGAGTAAACGATAAAGAGAATTTGTTAGTAAACCTTAGTTAAGAGAACTAAGTAAACAATCATGGAAAGTCATGTCGGGAAACCTTAGTTAAGAGGACTAAGTAAACAGTTACAGAAAGTCGTGTTTCTGCTTGTTAGAAACCTTAGTTAAGAGAACTAAGTAAATAATTAAAAGATCGCGGCTGCATAAGAAATAGGGAAAGACTTATGAAAAAGAAACTTGGTAATTTAAAAAACTAATATGGATGAGATAACCAAGTTAAAAAGAAAACCTAATGAGATAGAGCAAGCGCAAAATTAGAAGATTAGACTTAAGGTCTAATAACACGAAAGGGTAAGACGCTTGGACCAGTCCATACGATAGGGGATGAATAACCAAACACGTTAGATCATCACGATGTCGTAGGGCGCAAGGGGGAGCGAATGTCCATCTGATCATACAGAAGGCTCCATGGGACTGGGTTACAAAGCACGCGGCTTCTGTGGACGTGGGGGTACTCTTGGTATCCTCTGTGAGTGGAAGATGATACACCTGTGCTCACAGAGGATAGGTCTGTGTGGGAAGAACCAATAAGTATGCCTTGATTGCAAAACAAGAGGCAATCAAAAGACTAAGATGGACCAGCGTGATTCGGCGAGACTAGTTAGTGCCCTGTGATAGCAAATCATCGTCTACCTACCATCTTCAGTCAGTACGTGAAGAGGAAAGGCGGAGAACTCCAAAAGACCATATACTTTGCTATCTAGTTATGGGTGAGGTTGGCCAATAGGATTGAAGGGAATAGGGGACTAGGGTTACAGTTCTCATTCTTGATATTCTTGGGTGCCTTTCGTTAGTTGAGGGAGGGGTCTAGTGGGACCATAGCCACTATAAAAGCGTACCTTAGCATCTGCATCGGCAGATATCTAAAAGCTCCCGACCGAGTTCTGTGTTTCTTGATTAGCCCTGCCACGGGACTGGGGCGCACATATAGAGAACATGTGCAAATAGACATCGAGTACGATTGACGATACGTATGTGGGAAAAATCTAGGTACACTCATATCGCTCTGGGTGGTGTACGATAGATTAGAGGTCATTATTCGATGACAGAATCTAGTAGGATCTAGAATGACAGTCCAAACGCTTACATAACACAGTGTTGATAGTTTTATGCAAACGTAGCGTTGATATACAAACGACATACGACATTGGATAAGGGACTGCATACATACGGTGGAGACCATGCGAGTAGAGTATACCTTAATTGGGGGTCGCTACATATACACTATATTAGGTTAATCTACTAGAGAGTGGATGGGTGCAACGTGTGTGTAAGCCTTGAGTGTTAATAATAAAAATAACCTAATAAATAAAAAAATATAATTGAACGATATATGTAGGATTGTCCAAGAAGTGTAGTTTAAATTCATTCACACAGAACTTATGTTCTGACCCTCTCCTCATAACATTCGCAGGTTAGGTTCATGACAGAGACTGTATAGCTTTGGATACTGGTTTAGCACTATTATTATTAAGGTAAAGCTATGTTTCAACTACATTATATTTATTTGTTCCGCTGTGAGATATTTTCCGAACTCTGACATTTTTTATGTCTCTGTCTTTCCTGCAGGATACCAGAGCAAACCAACTCGAGTTTCGATGGATTGGTTTTTTTGAAAAAAAATTGGTCCGTCATAATCTGGGTTGTTACATCTGGTATCAGAGCTTCGTTTTAGTGTTCATAGGGAAATAATGAGTGAGCGTATTTGTATTTTCAAAAATATAAATATAATATATATAACCTAAGTCCATAAAAGAGCCCACTAGGTAGAAAGAATAAAATATGGAATGAGTTGGGATATTGGTTTGTGTACTAAAGGAATGAATATAGAAATTTTAAGACCCTTAGGTCGTTTGGTTGGAAAGTGTACAATATGATTTGGCATTGGAGAAAGAAAGTATCCCATAGGATGGAAACTGAAATGTTAGTATTTCAGAATAATGGGTTTAGAAGTGAAACCTTATAAATTAGAAAAAAAAGTTAGAATGTGGAAATTTGATTAGGAATATATATATATATATATATATATATATATAGTTGAGAAGTGTCTAGGAAATCCTAGTTGAGTTAAAGACCCACTTTGAGTCTAACCCAAATGATTAACTTTTAAGAACATGAATTTGTAAAAGTTTTGCAAAAGGGTTTGTAGTGTTTTCAAGTTTTAATTTTAAAAGTATTTTTGATGTTTGAGGAAAATATGTAAAGAACATATTTAGTGCACATTGGGTTTTAAAGTAAAGTGGGGTATTTATTTTGTAAAAACAATGATTACTTGTTTTAAAAAGAATTCAATCATGAAAAAGTTGCATTTTGAAAAGGAAGTTTTAAAATCTCTATTCTGTTAACAATAAATTTTGATTACTGATCTATAAAGAAATTTTATTGGGAGGACAAAATAAGTTGTAGAGTGTAAGAATAGAGTAGAATTTTGCACCTTGTAGAAAGAAGGCAAAATTAACATAGGTAGAAACAATGTGAACCCGATTAAGAAGCAGTTGACCTTGTCTACTCCAGTTTTGTGATTTGAAAAAAAAATGTGTTTTGCAATTTTATTTTGTGATATGTTTTTATGGTTTGGCTAAAGCAAGTTTTGAAGAAGAAAATAGGGTTTTAACACTTTTAATTTTTGGAAGAAAAATGTAATAAAAAGAAAGGAAGCCAAACCATGTTTTAAGAAAAAATGAGTAGGTAAGGATTAGTACCTAGAAAGGACAAGAGAAATAAAAAAGATCATCTTGGAATGGTATAAAATTCCCATAGAATGCACAATCATTAAGAAACTTAGGTTTGTTGCTTGAGAAAAAGAAAAGTATAGGCTAGTAATACACATCATGGATCAGTAGTAATTACTCGGTAGTGAAGGGCAAGTAAGTGTGTAGATCCCGTTGTTTGGACTTGTGACCTAGTCCTAAGATTCTTGGCCCGTAATAGTAGTAGTGTAGAAAAATGGGAAGGCTTATTTGAAAAATAATAAACTTAAGTAATCAGACTAAGTCAAATAAGCTAAGGAAGAGAATAGCCTAACTAAAAAGAAAACAATAAATTCAGTAAAGCAACAAACGTAATGGGAAAAGAAAATGAAAATCTTAAGAAAAAGATGAATAAAAATGAAAATTTTCCAAGATAAATTGATAAAAAAGAATTTTTTCTTATTTTGTTGTACTTGGATAGGAAAATAGGAAATCTTTATAGAATAGTTATGTAAAAATCCAAGTACAATTAGAAAAGGTACATAAAAGAAAAACGGAAGATGTGAATTTTTTTCGTTTTATACCTTTTGGTAACATAAGAAATCGAATTTAGAAAATTAGATTTTTCTAAATTTCGAAACTTAATGATGGCTAGTAGGGTTTTGGATGCAACAATTGGATGAACTATGCTCTTACTCTGTAAGAGTGTAGGGAAATTTGGGTGAAAATTGTTTTAATTTTTCAAAAATATTGCATACATATAGAACTGTAAGTATATTTAGGATGTGAGCATCATGTTTTAAAAATATTTAAAAGTTTGCATACATATAGGTGGTACCAATTAGGCATACGTTCTTTATTATGATATATTTCACTTTGCACATGCGCACAATGGTTGCAAAAATTGTATGCACATATGATGGTTGAATATTATGCGAGGGATTATTTGTTTTACCCCTATCGAATTTGGGGGACGAAATTCCTTAAGGGTGGGAGAATGTAACACCCCGGATATTTCTGTAAATATTTGATTGTGCATATATGTAAATATATACATGGTCATTGATAATTTAAAAAAAATATGTTATAAAGGTAATGCATGAATATATGTTAAAAGAAAAAGATTCATGCATTTTAAAAAGGTTAATGCATTAAATGTGCAAGTAAAAGGAAGAAATCAATGTGTAAATGCATTAATATAAAAACAGAGATAAGCAAGGATAAATTAATGAGACAATTTCATGCAACAATAAAAATAAGGAAAGATGTAAAGTTTAAATGCATGAAAAAAGAGGAAGTTAACAATGTAAGCAATAAAGATATGCAATAAATAGAAAGGAATGATAAAGAATCAATGTAATAAAATACATGCATATCATACATTAACGAGAAGATTAGTGCAAATGAATGCTTGTAATGCATGCAATAAAGTGCATGTAATAATATAAAAAGAAAAAAAACGTAAATGAATTGACGGCATGCATAAATATGGTTAATAAAGAAGGAAAAATTAATACAATAACAATGCAGAAGAATATATTAATGTCAATGTTAAAAATTAATGTTCAATAGAATTTACAATTAAAATATTAGTGCATGAAAGAAAATTCAATACGTTAAAATAGGCAATGTGTCAGTGCAATACATGCGATAAAAAAAATAGATTTCATGCAAAGGTATTAAGTTGCATGCAATGAATGTTTGGCATTAAAGGGTATCATAATCAGTGCATATATATATATATATATATATTAAAATGCAAACAGAAGAAAGAGGTGAATTAATATATGTAATTAATTATGTGCATGTGAATATATGCATAAGTTAATATACTAAAAGTTATATTGTTAATGCATAGAATAATAAAAAGAATTGAGCACATAGAAGTAGGGTGCATTAATTACAATGAATAAATAAAGAAATAAATGCATTAAAGGTAAATTGATTGATTGTAAAATCAGGATGTGCAATCAAAATAAAAAGAAAGTTAAATGCATTGATTGGAGAAAGAATGACATATGCAATGCAGTGTGAAAGCGGTTAAAAAGATGGTTTAATTAAAAAGATGGTATGAAAGGGGTATCTAGAGAGGAGGTTAAAAAGAGAAATAAATAATCTGATTTATTAAGGGAGGAATAAACCATATAATTGTTTGCATACAATTACTTAGTTTACGCACAGTGGTGAATTATAAATGAAGATAGGTTAAAATTAGCGTTGCGCGCGAACAAAGATATAACAAAAAAGAAAGAAAAGATTGTCTTGAAATTTTATTTATGTGCAATGAATAAAAATTTCAAATAAAAAAAGGATATATATATATAAATATATATAATAATAATAGCACATGGTCTGTGGGTGTAACGCACCCTAGTTGTGTTGGCTGGGTTCTGGAATGTTCTTTTCTTGGGTGAGGTGGACGATTTAAATGAGTTTTTTATTTAATCCTAAGGGCCCAGTTTTTCTAACCCACCGATAGATAAAACCTTAAACCCACTGATTTACTCATATAATTCTATGGCGACGCCATGGCCTCCTCCTTCTTTTTCTTCCCCAAGAAATTCTTAAATCTAATCTCTTTTCTTCTCTCCAAATCTCTTAATAAAATAAAAGATTAAATTTAGAATTTGTTCTATTTCAAAATAAAGAGAAAAGGGATTTTGACCTACAATCTACGCCGCAGGAAAGGGAAGAACTTTGGATGCTAATCTAAATCAGACCTAGGAAAGCAAAAATCACTGTGAGTGGATTTAAATTACCCTTGTTGAATAATAGTGGATGTATCGTTTAGCAATTCCCCAAGTTAATTTGTTTAATTCAATTGAAATAATTCATATTTTATTTTATGTGTATTATGTTCTTCTTCTTCCCCTTTCCTTTTTTATTTTTAAGATTAGGCTAACTTCGAGCCTAATCCAAATCTCGCTGAAAAGCATGCGTACGAACAAAGATTGGAATAGTGAAAACGATGTTTGGGAATTTGGGAATAATTCGTAATTGGGGAATTGTAGAATAACATATAACATAACCTGAGATTAGAAAATTAGGGGAAATTGGCACATATATTACCCTAGAACATAAAAGAAAATATGTGCGATTAAAATTGAGAATGATTAGATATGATTGGGTATGTTGAATCAAGAATTTATGCATGAACTATATGTACATAATAAAAGTTAGAATTGAAGATTTAGACGTATGGGATTATAAGTTGAGTTGGGATTTATGCAATAAGAATGAGGGTTGACGTGAATTAATTGTTCTAAGCAATAAGAATGAGGGTTGACATGAATTATTGATAACTTTAAAGAACAATTAATTTGGGTATAATTAGGTATAACTTATATACATGAAAAGTTGGGCATAACATATAATAAGGATTATTGGCATAACTATGTATGAGATTACGTAATCATGGTAGAATTTATGTATCCAATCGAACCACAAACATGAAATTGGGTTTAGAAGCGTGAACATGAATTATTGGATTGGGATAAATAGGCATATAAAACTTAGACTGAAATTGTCAGTTAAAAGATGAACATGCCTAACCCGAGGTGAGATTGAGTTGCGGTGTAAGTCTGCCCGGAACTGTCCGGCACATCCAACAACCGCAACAACAGGTCTAATGTGAGAGGTTAGCGCATTAAGCCCAAAACCCGAGGTTAGAACGAGTTTGCGGTAGAAGTCTGCTCGGAACCGCCCGGCATATCCAGCAACCGCAAGCAACATGTCTAATGTGAGAGGCTGGGTGCATTAATAAAAAGATTAATGCTATGAAACAAACTTGTTAAGTGTTCTAAGGTTAAGTAAACGGAGGCGTATAGACAAACTTAACCAACGTAATAATAGGGAATGGCAGCAAACCTTAGTTAAGAAAACTAAGTAAATAACGATGGATTATGGCAACATTAATAGATACGAGTATAACTGAATGGGAAGATAATAGGTAAGATTGTTATAAGACAAGTAAGAATTATAACGTAGATTATAATGATCGATACAAAGATGAAATAACTTATGAAAGAACGCAAGCCGTACTTAATCGAAGATTAAGTAATCCATGGGAGCAGGAAAACATAAGTTATGTGATCAAGGGGAAAACTTATTAGTAAAACTTAGTTAAGATGACTAAGTTAATGAGTAAACGATAAAGAGAATTTGTTAGTAAACCTTAGTTAAGAGAACTAAGTAAACAATCATGGAAAGTCACCTTAGTTAAGAGGACTAAGTAAACAGTTACAGAAAGTCGTGTTTGAGCTTGTTAGTAAACCTTAGTTAAGAGAACTAAGTAAATAATTAAAAGACCGCGACTACATAAGATATAGGGAAATACTTACGGAAAAGAAACTTGGTAATTTAAAAAACTAATATGGACGAGATAATCAAGTTAAAAAGAAAACCTAATGAGATAGAGCAAGCGCAAAATTAGAGGATTAGACTTAAGGTCTAATAACACGAAAGGGTAAGGCGCTTGGGCCAGTCCGTACGATAAGGGATGAATAACCAAACACGGTAGATCATCACGATGCCTAGGGCGCAAGGGGGAGCGAACATCCATCTGATCATGCAGAAGGCTCCAAGGGACTGGGTTACGAAGCACGCGGCTTATGGGGACGTGGTGATACTTTTGGTATCCCTCTGTGAGTGGCAGATGATACGCCTGTGCTCACAGAGGTTAGGTCTGCGTGGGAAGAACCAATGAGTATGCCTTGATGGCAAAACAAGAGGCAATCAACAAACTAAGATGGACCAGCATGATTTGGCGAGACAGTTAGTGCCCTGTGACATCAAATCTTCATCTACCTACCATCTTCAGTCAGTACGTGAAGCGGAAAGTCGGAGAACTCCAAAAGACCATATATTCTAGTTATGGGTGAGGTTGGCCAATAGGATCGAAGGGCATAGGGGGCCGGGGTTAAGTTATCATTCTTGATATTCTTGAGTGCCTTTCATTAGTTGAGGGAGGGGTCTAATGGGACCATAGCCACCATAAAAGCAGACCTTAGCATCTGCATCGGCAGATATCTGAAAGCTCCTGACCGAGTTCCGTGTTTCTTGATTAGCCCTGCCACGGGGCTCGGGCGCACATATAGAGAACAGGTGCAAATAGACATCGAGTAGGATTACCATAGACTGGGTACACTCATGTCGCTTTGGTGGTGTACCATAGACTAGAGGGCATTATTCGATGACAGAATCTAGTAGGATCTGGAATGGCAGTCCAAACACTTACGTAACACAATGATGATAGTTTTATGCAAACGTAGCATTGATATACATACAACATGTGACATTAGATAAGGGACAGCGTACATACGGTGGAGACCATGCGACTAGAGTATACCTAAATTGGGGTAGCTACATATACACTATATTAGGTTAATCTACTAGAGAGTAGATGAGTGCGACGTGTGTGCAAGCCTTAAGTGCTAATAATACAAATAACCTAATAGATGAGAAAATATAATTGAACGGTATATGTACGATTATCCAAGAAGTGCAGTTTAAATTCATTCACACAGAACTTATGTTTTGGCCCCTTCCTTATAACATTCACAGGTTAGGTTCATGATAGAGACTGTATAGCTTTGGATACTGGTTTAGCAGTATTATTATTAAGATAAAGATATGTTTCAACTACATTATATTTATTCGTTCCGCTGTGAGATATTTTCCGAACTCTGACATGTTTTATGTCTCTGTCTTTCCTGCTGGATACCAGAGCAAACAAACTCGGGTTTCGATGGATTGGTTTTTAAAAAAAAAAAATCGGCCCGTCGGAATGTGGGTTGTTACAATAAGGGTTTTTAAACATTGTAGTTTGACCATTTCAGGTTATTTTGAATTTTGAGAGGGTTACCATATCCTTAACTATGTAGGCAATCCTTCTTCGAGAAGAATTTTGTTGGACTTAGTTTGATTCTTTTACAAAGTCTTGCAATTGGCCTTGACTGAAATACTTGATAACCATTCATTCAAGAAGTCTGCAGTGGTTGGTTTCATGTCCATTCATCATGTGACAGTAGCAGTAAGGCCCTCCTAATTTCCTTTCATATTTGGGCGTCTTCTTTATGAATGGCCAGAAATTAAGCTCTTGTTTGGTTAGGAAGTAGATATTTTCTATTGAAGTGGTAAGGTGGCACTCTTTTGGTAGCCTTGACACAAAGTTTTCCTTTTGCCGTCGGAACCTAGACTTTTTGTTACTTATACTTATTGCTTCATTTGTTTCTTCAAAATTCTTTTTAACATATCTTGAGACTGAAGTGTTATTCTTTTAGTCAATTTGGAAGTGAAATGGTTGAAGTCTATCATTATCCCTTGTTTGAATACTGTTCCTTTGGTTTGTTCATGGATGACTTCTCTTATGTGAGGAAACAAGTTATACTCCGTTGATTTTGAACCACTCAGAGCAAAGGTTGGGATTAGTCCTATGTGGAAAGGGTTGTTGCTCCAACAATCAGGATCATATTGCTCTACTTCTTCATCTGACGATTCGCAAGGCTTCCACTCTTAATCTTTGCTCTTCCTCAACATTGGGTCAGTAATATCTAACATAGCCATGTGAGATTCGAAAGATCCTTGTTGGGACCATTTTCCCATGCTTTTGCTTCTTTAAAGCTTAGTCCAATCCTGGACGGAACAACTCGTTTGAAATGTTGTAAGTTGTCCAAAGGTTCTGAGGTTCAAGCCCTCCTAGCACCAAAATGTTAACGATATTTTTCTTCAACACCGGAATTAGGTCTAAGAATGTGGACCTAGGGAAATTAAAAAGGATAATTAGTTTTTACAAGCTTGAGTTAGTTTGTCACTTCCTAGATATCAAGATCTTAAGCTCAAAGATTAGCTACTCTTCCTTCAAAGTGGTGAGTATCTCGCTTATGAGACTCAAGGACTAACAGTTAACTTGGGATAAGAGTTCCCTAAGTGCAAGGCAAGTTAAAAGCTAAGCGGCTCGAAGAAGGGTGATTTGGATAATTTGGCTTATTTATGGAACTTTGTCATGAAGAAATATCAAGTAATTAGCATCATGAAAGATAATAGAATTAATGACATTGATCTTGAGCATCGATTCTCTCTTTATTGAAAACTTGTAGAGTACATAGAAGTTTCTAAGTAAAATCCCTAAATCGATTTAGAAATTAGGGTTTACTTTACAAGAAAATATTACAAGAATAGAGAATGAGGAAAAGTCCCCTAAAATGATACCCCTAGGGTCTTATTTATATAAAATTTGGGCCCCCTTTTGGTTTCGATCAACAGAAGCCCAAATATTGGTGCTTTCGGGTTTGGTAGCTACCCTTTGTCTTTGATTTCGGCCGTGTTAGTAGCTTTCGATGCTGGCCTTTCTACTTTGACCTTCTTTCCCTTCTGAGCATTGTTATTGACTCAATCTAGCTTTCGAAGTATCAGTTTCGAGCTTTGGGAGCAAGATCCTCCTAATGTATCTATACCAATTCAATTAGTATGGATCGCTTCGAGAGTTGCTTTCAGTCTTGATGATAAGCTCGGTCTCAATAGCAAGTCTTCAGAATATTGGCTTCATGCTTCCATTCCCTATGACTTTATCATCTTCGTCTGTTCTGGTATCAACACTAAGTAAACTAGTGTGGATAGCCCCTCTACTTATGACTTCGGATTACTTTAGTGAATTCCCAGGATTGTTTCAGTCCTTGCAATAGCATACTTTCAGTATGCCTTCCAGTGATTTTGAAGTTACTTACTGGTATCAGTATCGATACCAGATACCGATATCCTTTTCTTCTTCCGAACTTGACTTTATGCCTTTCTTTCATGATTCTGGGTTTCGAGTCATGAGATTTCGACCATTCCTTTTTATCTGCTTCCTGTTTGAAGTGGTATGCTTTCGGAGCTGAACCCACGTTTGTTGCTTTCAGTGTCGACATTGTCTAGCTGTTATCTCCTTTTGTATCAATACCAAGCCTTGGCCTCCTGTGTTGGTAACGATAGCGCATTGACCAAATCTTCCACTCCCTGTTTTCGGTATCAGTTGTCCCCATTAAATGGTGTCGGTTATTTACTCCCGAAACACATTCTTGGTGCCAGTATTGTTCTAATACCCCTTAACTAGTATCTGGTTTTGGTGCCAAAATGTTAATGATATTTTTGTTCAACGCCGGAATTAGGACTAAGAATGTGGACTTAAGGAAATTAAAAGGAATTATTTAGTTTCTACAAGCTTGAGTTAGTCCACCATTTCCTAGATATCCAGGTCTTAAGCTCGAAGATTAGTTACTCTTCCTACAAATAGGTTATTATCATGCTTACGAGACTCAAGGACCAACAGTTACCTTGGGATAAGGGTTCCTTAAGCGCAATGCAAGTTAGAATGCTAAACAGCTTGTAGAAGGGTATTTTGGGTAATTCGGTTTGTGTATGGAACTTTTTCGTGAAGAAATAACAAGTAATTAACATTATAAGAGATAATAGAATTCATGACATTGAACTTGAGCAACAACTCTTTCTTTATTGAACACTTTGTACAGTACGTAGAAGTTTCTAAGTAAAATCCCAAATCGATTTAGAAATTTGGGTTTACTCTCTAAGAAAATATTACAAGAATGGAGAATGAGGAAAAGTCCCCTATAATGAGACCCCTAGAGTCTTATGTATAGAAAATTTGGGTCCCCTTTCGGTTTCGATTAATAGAAGCCTAATTATTGGTGCATTCGGATTCGGTAGCTACTCTTTAGCCTTTGATCGATCGCATTAGTGGCTTTCGAAGCTGGCCTTTCCACTTTTACCTTCTTTCCCTTCTAAGCATTGTTAACGGCTTTGTCTAACTTTTGGAGTATTGGTTTTGGACTTTAGGAGTAGGTTCCTCCTAATGTATCGATATCAAGTCAATTGGTATGGATAGCTTCGAGAGTTGTTTTCGGTCTTGATGATAAGCTTCGGCCTCAATAGAAAATCTTCAGAATATTTCCCCTATGATTTCGTTCCCTATAACTTTGTCATCCTCGTCTGTTACGGTATCGACACTAAGTAAATTAGTGTGGATAACCCCTCTTCTCATTATTTCGGATTACTTCAGTGAATTCCTGGGTTTGGTTCAGGCCTTGCGATAACATGCTTTCAGTATGCCTTTCGGTGATTTTAAATTTACTTCTTGGTGTCGGAATCGATACCAGATACCGATTTCCCATTGCTTCTTCCTAGCTTGACTTTATGCCTTTCTTTCATGGTTCTAGGTTTAGGGTCATGAGCTTTCGACAATCCCTTTTTATCTTCTTCCTGTTACAAGTGGTATGCTTTCGGAGCAGAACCCATGTTTGTTTCTTTCGGCATCGACATTGTCTTGCTGCTATCTCCTTTTGTATCGGTATCAAGCCTTGACCTCCTGTGTTGGTACCGATAGTGCATTGACCAAATCTTCCACTCTCTGCTTTCAGTATATTTGCTCCAGAAACACATTCTTTGTGCCAGTATTGCTCTGATCCCCTTCACCAGTATTTAGTTTCAGTGTCTTGTTTAGTTGTAACATTCTTATATTCGAAAGAAGATCGTTGAAAACTAAATGATTCTTAAGCATTCCATAAGTGAGAAATTCAACAAAATTTCATGCAAAATGAAAAAGTTTTTTTGTAGAGATTGGAAGGAAACTCAAACTGTCATCATCACCATCTTCTTCTACTATTATATTTTAGCTTATCTACCTTTATTTATGTTGTATTGGTCTAGTTTCATAATCTATTAAGAACCGTATTACTTTATGTTCCTAGTAGTAGTTGTAATCAATGTCAGTATACAAGAAAATCCTTTTATTTTCTAGTCAATCTTATGTATTAGCCTATGGACATCAACAAAACGAGGATACAAAATTTAAAATCTCATAAAACAAGCGAGTTTTCAACTATATCTGAAACATGTTTACATGTCCTCTGCATACATGTCAACACGTAACGAGCAAAAATAAAATTTTAAAGTTTTTAAAATTTAATAACTACCCAAGTATCTTCTCGTTTCAAACAAAGTTCTTCTCTAATATATAGCACTCTAGACCATAAAATTTAAATAAAACTTTATTTTTGTCTACTCTTCTCATCCTTTATCCCTCAAACTTAAAAAAGGATTATTCTATCCATAATTTAAGTAAAAACTCGGAGAAAACATTAGAAATTTTCAAGGATGCACTCTCTTTTATATTAGAAATTAAAGGCATTTAGAACTTAGTCAAATATAGATGATCAAAGAAAAAAAAAGCACATCGATGTAGTTTAGTAGATGATTTCCTTTCTCCCTAAAGGTGAATCGAAAGCCAATCCTGAATGCACTATGTAAATCCCTACCTCGAAACCTACATTACCAATGAGAATTACTGGCTAATTCTATCTACGGATGTAGAGAATAAAGCTGGTTCAGGGCGACCATCATAGTCTTGCATTAGATAAGAGCTAAGTATGTCGATATTTGTACATTTTTATTTTTCTTTGCATCTCATGTTGTTTGACATAATTAATTCCTACAAATACACTACTATGGTGACTATAGGATCAATTCAGAAATAAAACATAATAACTGTAACAATCATAGTCACAGAACAACAACACAGATAATATATACATTCACATACATCACATGTAATACAACCCACCACAAGTGGTATCAGAGTCGATACCCTACTGGAGTTGTATCTCTTACGTCAACCACAATGCTTAAGCGATAAGGAACGATGAGCCAATAACGACATTAGCCTCTAAAAAGGTGTGACTGGAACACCCCTTACTTTTAAGTGGAATTAGAAGTCTCACATCGTGGAATTAGGGTTTTAAATGGGAACTTAAATAGTAAAGCCTAACCTTTTAATAACACCAAATCCTTTTAAGGAACAAAACACCACCCCTATGCGGACGGCCAAGTTGGGAACATTGTTTGTGCGAACGGATGTGCGGGCCGTTACATACTACAACTAAAGATGATGATGATTAGAATGCTATAAGGAAAGTTCCATTCTTCAAGAAGGATGGTTAGGTAAAATTGCAAAGAAATGCTTAAATTGGTCTTTTTAATCAACAACACTCAAAATTTGAATTAATATGAATGTCTTTTGGTTTGTATTAAAACTAGTAATGATTCGATTGGTGTGGATTGTTTTTTTATTTTGCATGATTTAAATACATATGTTAATTTGGATTAACTCGAAATGCTTGATTCTATGTTCATATATATATATATATATATATATACATGTGTGTGTGTATGTATATATATAATCTCTCTTGTTTATCATTTAGAATATCCTTATATTAGTATTAGAGTCAATCAATAATACGACTAGCATTATATCGACCAGTAATTTAGTCAGTTTATTCTTAGGTAGTTTTGTTGATGAAAAAAGGAGATAATATAAAATATGGATAAAATGAGGTGGAGTACAGATAAACGAGGGTTATAGAATTCGGAGAGGTTATGAAGGAGATAAGGAGGATACTTTACAAAATGGTTGTCATCATCAATAAAGGGAGATGTTAGCACCACGGAAGGAGGTTTCGATGATCATCTTCCAAGGCGGTAAATTCTGTCGGAGGGCCCATCTGTACATCTTCATTATCTTCCAAGGCGGTAAATTCTTCTTTGAATTTTGTCATTTCCTACCCCAGTATAGCTTTTTGAGGAATGTAAGCAATATCGAACTGGCTCAACTTAATATTCCATTTGATTAACCTCCCAGACGACTCAGGTTGCTGAAAATCCATCATAGCGGGTTGTCGGTATACACATTTAGTGGGTAGGCCTGAATGTAGTTGCGAAGCTTCCTTGAGGTTATCAACAAATTGTAAGCAAGTTTTCCGATCTTCGGGTTGTTGCGCTGTGCTCCTGTCAACCTTTTGCTTACGTAATTGACTAGATGTTGAACCTGGTTTTCTTCGTGAACTAAGGCTAAACTGATTGCATGTAGTGAAACTGCTAAGGAGTAAGGACACGAACAGGTACTGGAGATCAATAGGATTTGACCAGATATGAGGTCCCTTCAAGTGATCCAAGAGATTCTAGTAAGTTTCAACACAGTCAGGCATCCAAGAAAAATTACGCTTCCCTTGCTTGATTAGCTCAAAGAAAGGTAGGCACTTGTCAATAGCTCCAGATATGAATCTGCACAATGCTGCCACCTTCCCAGGCAGACTCTGAACATCTTTGATCCTTCAAGGTTCTTGGATTCCTCTAATTACCATTATTTATTCAGAGTTGATTACGATTCCTCGACATCCGACGATGAAACCCAAGAATTTTCCTTACACAATGCCAAAAGAGCATTTCAAAGGGTTGAGCTTCATCCCATACATGTGGAGAACACTGAACATCTCTCTAAGTACCAGACATGATCGATTGATCACTTTGACTTCACTAGCATGTCATCTACATACACCTCCATTATTCTTTCGATTTTATCATGAAACATGTGGTTGACCAACCATTGATATGTTGCTCCTAAATTTTTTAGTCCGACGACATTACCACATAGCAATATAGCCCGATATTTTTTATGAAACTAGTATGCTCTTGGTCTATGACATGCATCGCGATATGGTTATATCCTGAATAATCATCCATGAACGAGAGAAGATCGTGTCCAGTTGTAGAGTCGATAAGCTGATCAATCCTAGGAAGTGAAAAGCTGTCTTTGGGCACTTTCCGTTGGTTTGATATCCACCTGGGTTATGTTGCGTCCCAAATGAACCCATTATTCTTTAGTCTTTTGACAACTTCTTTCAGAGATGATGACCTCTCTGGGGCAAGCATAAGCCTTTTCTGCTTCACTTCAACATACTTCAGGTCAATGTTCAGCGAGTCGCTCACGATGGATGGAGATATCCCACATATGTCAGCATGGGTCCATGCAAACTCATCAAGATTTGCACAGAGGAATTCTATCAACTCCCTCGTTTGGAGGGGGTCTAGGTGGGATCCGATCTTCAATACATTGGTCGGGTCGTCGTTATCGATCGAAATCTCCACAATTGTTTCATTAGGAGACGCCTTTTATATCCTGGCTCTTCGTTCTCCCTTGGATCAATATCCCTGAGATGGCAACTGTATGGTTCTGACTAGGATGTTTTCTTTATTTGCTATGCCTTCTCCTCCTTGGCGTGTGGAGAATTATCTTTAGGCTCTTTGTTTTCTCTACCGCAGACTTATTTCCATTCCGCTGAGTAGAACACTACTCCTGCTACTTGATCTTCTAGTACCACTCCGACTCCACCTTCCACTGGAAACTTTAAAAGCAATCACCAATGAGCGATGTAGGCTTTAAATTTATCAAGAGATGATCGACCTAGAAAGGCATTGTATGGAGTGTTTATGTCCACGCGGAATGGGAGGATGCATCCTTTCCTGTGGTCCCTCTTGCCCAACTCTATCGGTAACTCAAAATTCCCAACCGGTTCATTAGTTGAGCTATTGAAACTATGTATGTGGCCTTTGCATTGCTTTAATTCTCTTTTTTCGAGCCTCACCTGATCATAGGCCCTCTTGAATAAGATATTCATGGAACTCGCGCAATCCACAAGGACTTTTCATATAATGGTTGGAACAATAATGGTTGTAATTACCAATAGATCAATGCTAGGGGTTTCCACCCCTTCAGACTCTATGTCACGGAAGACGATGTCATCCATCAGTATCCTTCGCTACTTCACAAGCCCATTTTCTCTAGGGGAACTACACTCCCTATTTTTTAGTTGTTAGATAGCAATTACATACTGCTCCATAGTCTTCGCATTGTGACCCGCCAGATGCGGTCCTCGGACAACTACGTTAATCACAATGCCTTTCGCCTTTTGTTGGACGGTGGCTTTAGAAGCCACTTGACCTTATTTTAGGGGCCGAGGTCCCCTGCCCCTATCTCTCAGGGTAACTTTGTATTCATTGAGGTTTCCTTCTCTAATAAGATTCTCGATGATATCTCTGAGATAACAAAACTTGTTAGTCATGTGGCCCTAGATCTCGTGAAGCAATCAAAACTTCCCTGTTTCATGCTCTTTCCCTGTTGATTCCTATGGAGGTGGTTTCATGCACTCCATTGTACTACACGTATCAAGATAAATATTTTCCAATGTGTCATTCAATTTTGTATAACGATCAAATGCTTGAACCGGGATCGCTTCCTAGGACCCCCTTTCTGGCTATGGCTTCCATTGTCATTCTTTCATTGGTTACCACTTTGCTTGCAACAGCTCCAACATTTGCCTCAACCTTTCCGGAATTATTTCTGGACTGCTTCACCACCATGTTGCTTTGAATGTCTTCGTTCAACACATCATTCGACCTCCTTTTTGATTCAATTGCACATCTTCCTGTCATAGGCGCACATTGGCCTTTTCATAAAACAATTCAAGCGACATATGAGGTTTTCCAATCAGATACCTCCTGAATTCTATTACTTTATCGACCCCATTGATCATCGCCATCAAGATAGTTTCAAGGTTGGGATTGCTAACTTCAGTAATGGCCATGTTGAATCGGTTAAGATAATCCCTTAGAGACTCTCCTGAGGCTTGAATGCAGAAAGAGCCAGGACATGTTTTGACTTAGTGGCGTGAAGGAGAAACTAGTTTAAGAACTTCTCACTCATGTCTTTGAAATTCAGAACTGATCTTGGGGGGAGTCGTGTGAACCACATGAATGCCACTCCGTCAAGATATATCGAGAAAGCTTTGCACTTAACCATGTATGTGGCAACTGATGTCTCCATGTTCCATGAATATTTCATTAAATGTTGTTGGGGGTCCGTCGTGCCTGAATAGTGGCTTATCTGTGGATATTGAATCTTCTTGGGAATTCCGCTTGAAGAATATCGATAGTAAATAGAGTGTGGCTACGATCGATCCCCTAATCTTCATTCTTATAGCCTTTGTTGTCTTTCATGATTTGTCACACCAGTCAAATCAGGAGTACTGAATATAAACTACTCTGAGCTCTCAGCTTCTTGAGTTCCCCCCGCCCTCGCACTAGACAACATCGCCTGGGCCGCCGTCCAGGCGGTTCTTCATTGGCCTTAGTTGTCATGGTCAATCATAGGATGCACAGAAGGGAGCATGAGACCATGGGTTGCTCTGGAAGTGTTGTGGTTTATGGAAGGAAGATTTTAGGTAAGCAGAGTGTTGGGCCTTAATAGGCCACAACTCAGAAATATGATTCGAGCTGGGTCAGTTGGGTCGAGCTAAGATGGGTGCCTCCCAAAGCGCAATTCTCGTATGTTCTCTACCTTCTCTAGTGGGAGTTACCATCATGGCCGATTTTCGCTCCTCTCGGACGATGATGAGCCTTTAGCATGTTGATGTCGTAACGGAGAAGTTGCATGTTGGCTCCTAAATTCCTCCCACTGTCTCTCAATTCGGTTCATGTCCTGTCTCATTTTGGCATCTCCCATGCCTGAGCATTCAATGTTGTCGTTGTCTCCGGGAGCTATATCATCAATAGCATTAAGTCATCGTGAGTAGAGAATGCTAAGGAGAGAGCTTGACTAGATGGAGAGAGACGGGCAAGAGAATGTGTGGTTGGTTGAGCCTCGGCTCGGGTCGATGTCGACTCGGGGATCATCAGCCCGGCATGTGCCGAGCTGAGAGCTGAAGCATCGTTTGATGGCGAAGTAGCATTTTGCTATTGAGGCTGTTTTCTAGAAGAATGGAAAGAAGTCTTAGAAACCATTGTTACTAAAGATGAGGGAAATTAGGATTTTATCTCGGACTTGGTGATCCAAAAAGTTGATTAAAACCCTTAAATGTTGAGAATTGAGATTTCTCAGTGAAAGCACCAAAGTGATGGCATCAAAAGTTGGTAAAACCCAAATAGATATAAGAATAGAATAAAAATGGAAAGGAGTAAAATCAATCACATGCAAGTTTATAGTGGTTCAGCATTAATGAGCCCGCGCCCACTTTATATTCTCTTATAAACTTGAAGGAAATGATTAAAATAATGAATTGTCTCCCCTAAATCCGAGTGCAAGTCAAAAGTACAAAGTAAATAAGTGAGAAAATGCCAAAAATCATTTTTCTTGAGTTTTGGGGGACTATTTATATGTAAGGATAGATTTAGGTCGGTATGCTACGTGGCACTCCTTCCGGCTCGGTAGGGAGGTAGTGGAGCGGTTATTTAGCCCGTGGGAGATGTCTTCCTTGATCAGATATAGGATATGTGTAGCTTATCTCGAAATAGTAGGCGTTGTTGACCATGGATTCAGCCGGTAGAATAGGTCTTCGAAGTATTATGTGTCCAGATCGGTATAATCCGGGTCGGTATACCAAGTCGGATTCACTTTATTTCTTTGCTTCCTTCATCTTTCGAACAAAATATCGTGCCGAGGTAGGATGAGCCAGTGGTAGGCCTAATCGCAGTTTGAATGGAGTACAAGTTGTTTTATTCGGCTTAATAGCAATTGGGGACGCCTGTATCAGATCTTGGGTGCTTTATTTATGAACTATGACGGCCTTTACAAAAGGTAGGTCAACAGCAAGCAAAAGGATTTTTTTGTTTAGCATTCACGATCATAGCCCTATTTCATTTTCTGAGCCAAATGTATTAGTTTTCTTGCAGAAAATCAAAGTTCAATTTCTTTTCAATGATTTTAGCTTCTTAAACACTGCCTTTATCTTAACTACAACTTTCTAGCGATTACATCGGCTGGCCATGGAAGAGGTTCCAGAAGATGACTAGGTGCTTCCTTTATCACAGACAGAGGTATAAAAAGCATCTTCTAATATTCCCTCGATTTTATTCCATGGGTTACCATACACTTCTTTTATTTATTATCCCTAGGTACTCCGTCAAGGTAGTGATATAACCATTGTTGAGTAGGTGCACAGATTAATGTGTTGGAACATGCCTATGATGATGCTGAGAAGGTACTTTAAGCCCTTATTATTCTATTTCAGATCCTTGTTGTTACTTCTATAATATGGAAGAGAGCCACTAGTAGGCTATTGCAGTCAAACAATGCACACTACCAAATTTTATGGAATTGTATCACCGTCATTTTTGTGGAAATTAGAGCAAAGACTCATTCACTGATTGTAGCACTTGTTCACTACTTGAGTTTAGAAGTGAACTGTGAACTTCAGCTCTCTAAGCATTTTTGCTAATTGTTAATAAATAACTATTAAAAAATTCTAGATATAAAAAATAATATTTGTTATTGATAATAATTAGTAATTTTTAGTTATTAACATGTTATAAATAAGTGTTGAATATTATTTGTTGACATGCTTTTTGGTTTATGCTGTCACACGTCAGGATTTTGGTTAGCAATGCATTCAAGCTCCAATAACATCGTTAGAAAACACGAAGCGATTTGTTCGAAGTCCCGTCATAACATAAAAATGGCCAACAACCGCTTTAGATGACCTCTTTTGGGCCGGAAAACATCAATTACGGTGTGTTCCATGGTAACTCTTGTAGCCCTCTGAATTAGCTTTGGGTACAACTTTCGTTTGGATCGAATGGACTTACGGTTTGAAAGTTATGCCCATTTCCGTGAATGCATGTCAATTAACTCAAGAATTTTGAATTCCTCATAATTCAAATCACCCTGGAATACACGAGTCTTACCCCCCTCCCTTAATATCCCTCAAGGGGATGCGAAAATCTGTAGCCCTTAGGGGATACTGAATTTTGTATCCCCCAAAGGGACACGAAAATTCGTATCCCTCAGGGGAATACAAAATTTCGTAACCCCTGAGAGGGGTACGGAAGGAATTTCCGCTGCATATGGGGGAGGGATCGGAATTTCAAGGAGTAGCCTCTTTAGGGATCCGAATCTTTGGTATGTGGTCCCCAAAACTCACATGCTCCCACCTAACCTCCCTTCTATAAATACATCAAAGCTTAGCCTTCATTGGGGGGCTTTTTTCCTTGAAATTTTGGACTTCTAAAGCTCCAAAACCCTCAATAATGGTTGCCATCTCTTTCTTCATGGCCATTGGACATTGCATGGACAACTAAAACGTTGCATAAACGTTTTCCATTACTTTTTGGACATCTACAAGCATAAATACATTGCTTTTGGGATGAATTTGACTTTTTTGGATTTCTTGAACACTGAAGCTAATTTTCGGATTAAATACACTGAGTCAACACATTTTCTACTCAATGAAAAAGACAAAGGCATTTTAGCCAAAGTTTAGAATTAACAAGTTGTAACACTTTGTACTAAACTATTGTCCAAACTTGTACAACGACTATAATCAAATATTATATGATGAATGATTACTATGAAGTTGACGTTTGCGTTAGTACCGAACCACTATAAAAAGCTGTGTCTTCCCTGCATTACTTTACATTTGATTTGTTACATCTTTAGATTACCGTGTTCATATTACACATACACATTGGGTGTTGCCGTGCAACAATTTTCCACATCAACATTCTTTATTAATTATTAAATAATTAATTATTTAGTATAACTCCATTAACTTGAAACTATTATTTAATTCATAAAAATAACTCTATCAAACACATATTATAAATTAATTCACACAAGAAATTATTATTAACTATTAATTACTCCGTAATAGTAATATTAATCAATTATCGTTTATTTATTTGTTATGAATTTATTAATTATTATTTATTTATTTAATATTTAACATATTCATATTTGAAATTAATTATTAATTATTATCCGTTAAATTTTTTATTGTTAATTTATTATTATTTAATAACTAATTAATTATTTTATTAATTTTTAAATATTAGTTATCATTATTTGTTAATTATTAATTATTATTATTTAATTACCAGCTATAAATATCACTTTATAATACATAAATTTTATTATTAATTAATAATTCTTAAATATTAATCTTAATTATTATATTGTTACTAGTAGTTAATCATATAATAGTAATTATTTAAAATTAATTAGTAAAAATTAATCATTAAAACCTGATATTAATTTTTAATAGTATGTTTTCCGCAACTGGCTTTACCAGTTGTAAAAAAATACAGTTATTACTAGAGGCGAAAACAGTTGCTAAAGATATGTATTCGTAACTGGTTTGGAAGTGCAGATGCAAATAATATGTTTGTTGCAATTGTTATGGAAACACAATTGCTAAAAGTATGTTCTTGTAGTAGGAAGGGAAGTGTTGTTGCTAAAATTATTCTTTTCGCAACAGAAAAAAAGGCATGTTGCTAAATCTCATCTACTGTAACTGCTATAATAGGTCTGTTGCTAAATATCATTTACTGCAATTGTCATTTGTCGCCTGCTGCAAATAGCTAGATGCAATAGGGTATTTTTCCTATAGTGAAAATTTCCTGAGGAGTGAACTGCCAACCTGCTTTTTTGATTGTGTGACGCAGCAGAAATGTATGAAATTGGTGAAACGAATCCTCCTTGATGAACACAACCAGGTTGCCACCTTCTTCGTTGATGGATAAAGTAGCGTAGCCGTTAGAGAATGGTAGCTATGATACCATAAAACGAAGAAGTAATTTGTTTTAGGGGATTTATTGTGAAGGACAAATTTCATAACTTTTCAAGCCAAGGACTGCCCACTAAATTTTATTGGACAATACTCACCGTAAAACTGATAGCATACACACTGTAAAACTGACAATTAAAATTGATAGCTAAATTCTGATACTATACACACTGAAAAACCAATATTTAAACCTAGTAGTCAAATTCTAATTTCATGCACATCGTAAAACCGATACCCAAAATCTGATGTTTTGTCCTTTAGAATAAAATTTCAGTAAACCGTCCTTACGACTGAAAAAATCTATAACTTTGTCCTTCAGACTATTTTTCCGCTTCTCTTATTTCAAACAGTTGGTACAAAATGTTGTAATCCCAGAATGTAACTAATACTAATTGTAAGCGGCAATATATATAGGTGCAGAACTAAATAGGGAAATGGGCCAAAGCCCAATACAGAGAGGCCCGATTACATATTAATGGATATATAATAGCGCTGTAAATATCTCATTAAGCCGTTGGACACGGTGCTTGCTCATTATCATTCACCATCGCCCGAAGCATTTTTCTGTCATGTTCCTAGTCTTAAGGTTCAACATGGAACATTATAAAAATTAAAAGCTAAGTGAATAGTTGTGTTCAGTATATTAATGTTCATGAACTATCTTTATTTGGAAATATGAAAGAATAGTAAGTGGTTTCCAAATGTTATCTAGCATTCGTGATCCTAACCCTGATATATTTTTAGAGCCAAAGGTATTAGTTTTGTTGCAGCAAATCAAAGTTCAATTTCTTTTCAGTGATTTTAGCTTCTTAAACGCTGCCTTGATTTGAACTACAATGTTATAGTGGTTATATCGGCTGGCCGTGGAAGAGGTTCCAGAAGATTGACTACATGCTTCCTTTATCACAAGCAGAGGTACAGAGTGACCATCTTCTATTATTCCCTCGATTTTATTCCGTTGGTTATCACGCTTTTATTAATTACCATGCCTAGATACTTGGTGAAGGTAGTGATATAACCATTGTTGGGTGGGGTGCACAAATTAAAGTGTTGGAACTAGCCTGTGATGATGCTGAGAAGACACTCTAAGCCCTTATTATGCTATTTCAAATCATTGTTGTTACTTGTATAAAATGGAAAAGAGCCACCAGTAGGCTATTGCAGTCAAACAATGCACACTGCTAAATTTTATGGAATTGTATCGCCGTCATATTTGTGGAAATTAGAGCAGAGACTCATTCTAGGTGTAGCACTTGTCCACCGCTTGAGTTTAGAAGTGAACTGTGAACTTCGGCTCTCTATGCATTTAAAAAATACTAATAAATGCAGGATGACATTTCATATGAGCTGATAGATTTAAGGACGAGCATCTCCAGTGGAACAAGTTACGCGTAATATTCAGGATCCATTTCAGGATCCTAAATGGATGGCGCATATAAGTACGTGATTGCTTTATCTTGTACAATGAAACAGCTGCCACATTTAAGCTACGTCAGGGATAATAAAAACATTGCTGGCACATATAAGCTTCATTAGTAATAATAAAACATTGCTTTAATCTGCATATCAAACTTAGGGAGGCTTAAGCGTATTTTTGGACAGTATTATTCTGGTGCCCATTAAATGGACGCATGACGACTGGAGATTTTCAGGGTATTACGCCCTGAATATTAAGTATTATGAATATTCAAGGCTTAAGCCATTGGAGATGCCCTTATTACAGGTTAGCCGTGAAGCATCTGCCTAAATTTGCAATGTTTTCACAAAATGAACACACAGATTTTTGATACCCAGCAGCAAAGGATTTTGTTTACATAACAGCAAATATATATATAGCCTATATTACTGAAATATGAATCGTACATCTTTATGTGTCCGTAGGCCTGGTGTAATTTAAATGTTGCATTTTAGAGCTATTACAGCGCTTTAAACTTTTTGAAAAATGAATCCGTGTTACAATTGTTGTTAGTGGAAGAAATCTGAATATGCAGTTAGAAGCACCTGTAGCCAGAGTATGTGGCCTGGATGCTCCATTCCCCCTTATACATGAGCCATTTTATGTAACACCCCACTCCTGCTATGATCACTCACTAAGGGAATGCCATAGCATCGGTGGAGTATTTTAGTGAATATAGAACAGAAAAATTATAACAAGACAGATATAAATAGTACTTGAAATTTAAAACATCATCTCATAACAGCGGAAAGTAAAACATGTTTGGTTACATCACAAAACCATAATAAGAGTCAAGTACAAAATATCCATCCTGATAAATAAAAGTACATAATCCCAATACATGAACTGATAGCCATAAAAGAAAGGGTAAGCTGAGCTCTACACCTATGGTCCAAGCTCCAAAAGAGAACAAAGCAGCCTGATCAAAGCCCACTCGTACTGGGCCCACTCTGATAACCTGAGGGTTGGGAAAAAAGATAAAAACAACGGGGTCAGACATAAGTCTGAGCGAGTCCTATAACTTTAACAATACAATCATTAAAGTAACCAGAGAAGACATAAGCTTGATATACGGTAACGTCTGGGGATGAATGGCTACACTAAGCAGCTTGGCAGACTTAGGATAAACTAAGATAACCGTAAAGACGCATTTTCCCACTCAAGGATAATTCCTAGATTTCACCACCCCAGATCTACCCTCCCAAGGGTAATTCCTACACTGCACCACACCAGTTCTACCCACCCAAGGGTAATTCCTACTTAAAGGTTGATCCCACTAAGTGTACTTAGTAATTTTACCCAGTAGTTTCGTGTACCCCTACATAGGTGCCGTCTGCCCCTATCTTTACTAGGTGTACCCACTACTCCCAAGCGATCGGCTCCCTAGCGTAGATACCCGTGTTGGTCCCACAATGGGGTGTATCATTCCCCAAAGTGGCAACCTGATAATATCAACGGTGCACGACTTTATATCTACACGATGCAACAACGACTTACTAACCAGCCCGGGTCCACACACGCATATGAAACCCGTTGGTCCTGCGTTGCCACCGCTAACCCGGTTTGGCCTCTTATAGTCAAGCCCAATATGCGTGTCCCGTCACTCGACTAGAGTCGAGCCTACTAAGATACGTTTGGGATATTGGTTGAAATGGGCCCCCACAAGCTACCACCTAAGCTTGTTATTTCTAGTGAATCCCACTTAACCCTTTAACCATGTCCACTTACATGTTATAAATTTTGGTTAAGTCATTAATCATATTTTAATTGCCATTCAAGGCACCCACTAGATTTCCACATGCCACCCAAAGCACTTACTTAACCCTTTAACCATGTTTTAATTACATGTTCCACTTTGGTTAAGTATTCTAATCGTATTTTCTATTGCCACCTAAGGCAACCCACTAGTTTCCTCATGCCACCCAAGGCACCCACTTAACCCCTCATGTCCCACTACATGTTAATATGGTTAAGTGTTTCTTAATTAATTAAGACCGTGATCTCCCATAAAGACCTCCCACATTAGACTGGCTTTTATGACAACTGGTTAAGCCGGTAGGGTCCGGGCAGTTTTACGTCATAACAGAGTCTAACCTCGTGTCGTTACTTTAATCACGTATTTAATTTGTGCCTAAGACCTCCCACATTGGGCTAACATTTGTAGCAACTGGTTAAGCCGGTAGGGTCCGGGCAGTTTTACACTACAAATGAGTCCAACCTCGTGTCTTAGTCGATTAATTACACCTAAGTAATCACCCCCATATTTATTAATTATCCCTAATTAATATTCACATTTACAAGAATATGGGTAGACCTAACTCAATAGGTAAATTCCCAATTCCATAACATGGGTAGACCTAACTCAATAGGTAAATTCTCATGGGGTAGACCTAACTCAATAGGTAAATTCCCACTTATGCTTATTCATTTTATGGTATGCTTAATCATAACCATTTCACACCATTTCATTAACATGTCTATTAACCCCATCGTTTCCCACGTACTTATGCTAACACGACATATTTCCAAGAGAAGATTCTTTCACAATTAACATGGGTTTCACTTAGCATACTTTAGCATTAACATGGGTTAAAAGGTGTCCACTTACATCATGATATTAACCCAACTAGCATTACTAAATAACCCAACTTGCATGAACATACATATGTCATATATATAAAGGCAACTTGCATAAGTGTTCATAGGTTATACAAAGGTGAACTTGCATGTGTCTTAAAGGTGTGAACTTGCACAACATGTTACATGTTAACTTGCATAACATCACACACATAACTTGCATAATATCCTAAACATAACTTGCATATCAACATACACATAACTTGCATAACATCATGCACATAACTTGCATAACATCATACACATAACTTGCATATGAACTTGCATAACAACATGCACATAACTTACATAACATCATACACATAACTTGCATAACATGTTGAGCTTGCATATAAGCATACACATAACTTGCATAACATGTTGAACTTGCATATAAGCATACACATAACTTGCTTAACATGTTGAACTTGCATATAAGCATACACATAACTTGCATAACATGTTGAACTTGCATATAAGCATACACATAACTTGCATAACATGTTGAACTTGCATATAAGCATACACATAACTTGCTTAACATGTTGAACTTGCATATAAGCATACACATAACTTGCTTAACATGTTGAACTTACATATAAGCATACACATAACTTGCTTAACATGTTGAACTTGCATATATGACTTGCATCTTAAAGGAGGGTAAACATGCATATATATATATATATATATATATATATATATATATATACACACACACACACACACACACATAGCATATAAAGGTGTCATCTTGCATATGTATGCATCACATTTAAAAGGGTAAACTTGCATGTCATGATTTATGCATAATACCAAACACTTAGCATGCATAAAACCACATACTTAGCATGCATAGAATCAATTACTTATTATGCATAAACCCACCACTTAACTTGCATAAACCCACATACTTAACTTGCATAAACCCACATATCCAACTTGCATAAACTCACATATTCAACTTGCATAAACTCACATATTCAACATGCATAAACATAGGATTAATATTAAACATAGATTAGCATATTCACATCATATCATATGACTTGAAAACCCATTAATCCTCATGCAAAACCATAGATCTCATCATATCTCATCTACTTAATTTAGCAATTGATCATCAAAGTGATAGAAACTCACCAAAACCAAGATTAGCAAACTTATGAAGTAGAATCAGTTGCTATATTTGAAGATGGTGATGATTAGAGGTTGATTAGCTTGCAACTTTCTTCATAAACTAGTGGAGGCTCCTCTCAAGTTTGATTTTGGCAGCATGGTGGCATCATTTCTATTTTTAGTATGAATTAGGGTAGTATTAGGGTGTATTTATAGATTAGGTGAGTGTTTTAGGCCATTAGATTAACCCTAAATTAGATTAGGACCATCAGATTTCGGAATCCTCTAGAACACAGCCCAAGACTAACCCAAAAACCAGATCTGGTGCACCCAGATCAACAGGGCCGACACCCTGTGTCGACACCCCTGTCGACATGCCTGTCGACACGGGGCTAGGCGGGAACTTTCCCGCCCTTTCCGTTTTTGGCTCCAAACTTGTTTTAGAACTGAATTTTAAATCTGTTTTTAACTTTGAATTTTCTGAAAACTTCTTTGGGCCATAACTGAGTCATACAGATTCCAATTTACAAAATTTTGGACTCTATTTCGCGTATTTTTCCGAGACGAACGCAATGGCATAGCCCGTTTCCCCTGATTCAAATTATTAAATTTAATTCTGCCCTGATTTCTATTATAACAAGGTATTCAACATACGGGTTGTTACATTCTCCCCTCCTTAAAGGATTTCGTCCCCGAAATCCCTAAGTTAAGGAGAATGCATATCCTACCATCCAAACAACCATCTACTCAATCCATCAACCACGGGCATCCATTGTCCTTAAAACAATAATTCTAATGATGTATGAACATATGCAAAAAGTGTGTGTATATGTTCCCTATTTAATGTAAAATTAGGCGGTCCACCAATTCAGTTGACCTCCTTAATGCAAACCATGATAGTGCCATGCATCCAATATGTATGCGAAAGAACCCTATTGACACATACTATTTCTATATGTGTGCACAACCATACACCAAAATGCATCATCCATATGATAACGCAACCATTATACATCCATTAATATAGCTACCTACACACATAAATATGCAATATGCAATATGAAGTGACTGAGCCGATCTAGTGCCTAAAGTGTGTGTATATGCATCCACGAGCAACCACTAGCAAACACTTGCATCCACTTGCATCCATCATACATAACATGTCTCAAACACATGTTTCAACCATAGGACTATCCTATCTGAAGGTCAAAGGTACTAACGAGAGGACATACTAAGGATAAGATAAGCACAAGATATGCGATGAAGGAGAAGCAAAAGGACATACCCTCCGAAAGAAAAGGGTACCTCGAACGCATCTTCGCTTCCGTTTCCCAGGTAGCGTCGCTCTCTTCATCTCCCCATTGTACTTTGGCTAGTTGAACCTCTCTGTTTCTCAACTTCCTAGTTTCTGACCCAAGGATGCGAGTAGGAGCTCGTCGAATCGTCGCATCACGCTCTACCTCTACATCTCTAAGCAAGCTCGGCTCTACGACCTCTGCGGTCTCATGTAAGCACATCATGAACACCACTAAGTCTGTCGGGCAACTCCACCCTATATGCCATCCGTCCAATCCTTTCCTTAATAGGAAACGGCCCAACAAACCTCGGTGTTAACTTCCCAACGGACCCAAAGCGAACAACATTTCTCAACGGAGATACTTTGACAAAAACCATGTCCCCAACCTCAAACTCAAGATCCGTCCTTCTCCGATCCGCATAAGATTTCTGTCTATCTTGCGCTGCCTTCATCCTTCTTCGAATCAAATCAATCTTCGCTGAAGTCTCTCTAACCATATCTGGCCCAAGCAAGATCTTATCCGTAGATTCCCACCAACATGTAGGAGATCGACAAGGCCTTCCATAAAGAGCTTCAAAAGGTGCCATGCCAATACTAGACTGAAAGCTGTTATTGTATGCGAACTCCACCAAAGGAAGATGTTCTTCCCATGTACCTCTAAAATCCAAGATACAAAGCCTCAAGAGATCTTCTAAGATACGGTTCACCCTCTCGGTCTGACCGTCCGTCTGAGGATGATATGCGGTGCTCAGACACAACTGAGTCCCTACCGCCTCTTGCAATCTTCTCCAAAACTCACTAGTGAAGATAGGATCTCGATCACTCACAATGCTGGATGGTACGCCATGCAATCTAACAATCTCTCTAACATAGACTGAAGCAAGCCATGGAGCGGTCCTCTTACTCTTCACGGGTATAAAATGGGCACTCTTGGTAAGTCTGTCTACCACGACCCAAATTCCCGTATTGCCCTTCCTCGATCTCGGTAACCCATCGATGAAATCCATCGAGACACTATCCCACTTCCATTGCGGAACTTCCAATGGGTGTAGCAACCCACCGGGTTTCCTTTGCTCCGCTTTAACTTGTTGGTACACTAAGCATCTAGCCACATACTCGGCCACATCTTTCTTCATACCGGCCCAGAAGAAAACCATCTTCATGTCTTGGTACATCTTGTCCCCACCGGGATGAATGGTCATCCTAGAACGGTGTGCATCATCAAGAATAACCTTCCTCAAACCCTCGTTTTGCGGTACACAAAGTCTACCGTCCCTACGCAAGCACCCCCTATCATCTAGGGTGTACCTACTCAAATGGCTGGACGACTCCCCCCTTATGAGCTTCTCCACCAACTCAACCAACTGTGGGTCGTCCCTCTGTGCTTCTCCAATCCACCCCAAAAGAGTAGGCCTGACCTCCAAGGATGCTAGCAAACTGGGTATATAGTCAATGGAAGGTCTAAAGTCAAACATAGAAATAAACTCTAAGCTCCGTCGGACAATGAATTCAAGGACAACCTTTTTCTACTTAAGGCGTCCGATACCACGTTACCCTTGCCATGGGTATACGCTATCTCAAACTCATAGGATGCTAAGAATCCTATTCACTTTTGCTGTCTTAAGACTATGCGCCTGGAGAGTCTCCAATAATTCCCTAAGATGTAGGGCATGCTCTTCTCCACTCCTAGAGAAAATCAGGATATTCTCCCATGCAAAATCGTCACAACTATCCATCTCTTACGCAGACCTCCCTGGTCGAACTCGACATCCCCCAAATGCAAGCCTCAAAGGCCTAAACCAATATCAGACAAACACCCAAGGGATGCCTCCTTTGAACCTAGACAACCTACGTGAGATGATACTAGTAAAAACGGCTAAATAATTAAGCCCTTGTCCAACTCTGGATGTCCTCGCCAGTCCCGCTCCAAAACCATCGTTTATCCCATACTGGCTTTGCTCAGCCTATTGAGCACACACGAAAACTTATTCCGCTCCTAGAAAAGACCAAGATGTCATTTACAAAGACCATCACAAACTTATTTAGGTACTCCTTGAACACCCTTCTCATCAAATCAACAAAGTATGCGGGGGCGTTCGTCAAACCAAATGGCATCACCAGCCACTCATAAAAACCATCCGGAGTCCTAAAGGTAGTCTTCTCTATACTATCCTCAGCTACTCTCAACTGATGAAACTCCGTGGCTGAGTCCACTGCGAAAACACTGAGGCGCCAACCAACTGATCATAGGGATCATCAATCCTCGACAATGGGTGTCTATTCTTCTTTGTGTGTTTATTTAGTTCTCTTTAGCCTACACAAAGTCTGAGGGATCCATCCGCCTTCATGGC
This sequence comes from Allium sativum, assembly GCA_030737875.1. Lineage (NCBI taxonomy): Eukaryota > Viridiplantae > Streptophyta > Magnoliopsida > Asparagales > Amaryllidaceae > Allium > Allium sativum. The sequence goes on along the minus strand of CM060920.1, from coordinate 746,168,890 downwards.
AAAAACTACTGGAGCACCCCACTCCAATATACTTCGTCTTATGAACCCCTTCTCAAGCAAATCGCCTACTTGCTTATGGAGTTCCCTCCTCTCACGAGGAGCCATGTGGCACACTGGCCAAGATACTGGTTTGGCATTGTCTACCAGGTATATTCGGAAGTCAGTCTCCCGCTCCGGAGGTAAACCCTTCACCTCCTCAAACACATCCGAGTATTCCCGGACCACCCTAACAGTTCGCAAACCCTCGACCGACGTGTCAAGCGATTCTAGATAGCTTAGCATAACAGATTCCATGGGATTACAAGAGATTCTCGAGAGTGTTACCTAAACGGGTCATAAGCCTAACAACTCTCCCTTCAAAATCAAGAACGGCACCCCTACTGGGTAACCAGTCCATGCCCAAAACTAACCCATAGCTCGTGAAGCCCAAAAGCATCACATCTTAACTCAACGCTAAGTATAGCAGCTTTCAAACCCAAACACATCATGGAGCCCCAATTGGGTTTGAAACAACTAGGGGATCCTCTACTAAACTGGTGTCTAAGTGCAGTGACTCAACTAACAATAGTGAGATAAACGAACTCGATGCGTCAGGATCAAATAAAGTTCGAATCGGATAATAAAGAAATCCAAATTCCAACCTAGACGGTCCTATCCCCATCTGGTACCCTAGTCGTGAGGGAATACAACCACCCTCCAGGAGATTCCGTACCTTGCTCTTGCCACTTTGGACAATCCTAATAAGATGTCCCATTCCTTCCCAAAAGGATAACTACTCGCCTTCTCCTTCCCATTCTCCGCTCATAACCTCCCATCCAAATGAGGTTTCATCCTTCATTAATCAAACAACTATTTGAGCCTTCCTCCCATCGTCTATCCAATAGGTACCTACCAGTCCTCCTTCTTCCTGAACCAACTTCTAATCTGACTATCGTCTAAGTCCCTTGAAGTGGTTTTCCATTCTTATCTATCTTAGAAAGATCATCTATACACGGAGGGGAAACTCAAAACGAGAGAGGAAGAAATTCAAATCGGAGAATTCGAAAGATAAAGATATGGCTATTGGGGATTATGCTTTTCTTTCAAAAACTTTTCTCTTTAAAGACATGTTTTTGAAAATATCTCTTCCAAAAATGTTTTTAGAAAAAAATAGTTTTCTAAAAATTTTATCTGTTCCGGTAACCTTTGCTCTGATACCACGTGTAACACCCCACTCCCGCTATGATCACTCACTAAGGGAATGCCATAGCATCGGTGGAGTATTTTAGTGAATATAGAACAGAAAAATTACAACAAGACAGATATAAATAGTACTTGAAATTTAAAACATCATCTCATAACACCGGAAAGTAAAACATGTTTGGTTACATCACAAAACCATAATAAGAGTCAAGTACAAAATATCCATCCTGATAAATAAAAGTACATAATCCCAATACATGAACTGATAGCCATAAAAGAAAGGGTAAGCTGAGCTCTACACCTATGGTCCAAGCTCCAAAAGAGAACAAAGCAGCCTGATCAAAGCCCACTCGTACTGGGCCCACTCTGATAACCTGAGGGTTGGAAAAAAAGATAAAAACAACGGGGTCAGACATAAGTCTGAGCGAGTCCTATAACTTTAACAATACAATCATTAAAGTAACCAGAGAAGACATAAGCTTGATATACGGTAACGTCTGGGGATGAATGGCTACACTAAGCAGCTTGGCAGACTTAGGATAAACTAAGATAACCGTAAAGACGCATTTTCCCACTCAAGGATAATTCCTAGATTTCACCACCCCAGATCTACCCTCCCAAGGGTAATTCCTACACTGCACCACACCAGTTCTACCCACCCAAGGGTAATTCCTACTTAAAGGTTGATCCCACTAAGTGTACTTAGTAATTTTACCCAGTAGTTTCGTGTACCCCTACATAGGTGCCGTCTGCCCCTATCTTTACTAGGTGTACCCACTACTCCCAAGCGATCGGATCCCTAGCGTAGATACCCGTGTTGGTCCCACAATGGGGTGTATCATTCCCCAAAGTGGCAACCTGATAATATCAACGGTGCACGACTTTATATCTACACGATGCAACAACGACTTACTAACCAGCCCGGGTCCACACACGCATATGAAACCCGTTGGTCCTGCATTGCCACCGCTAACCCGGTTTGGCCTCTTATAGTCAAGCCCAATATGCGTGTCCCGTCACTCGACTAGAGTCGAGCCTACTAAGATACGTTTGGGATATTGGTTGAAATGGGCCCCCACAAGCTACCACCTAAGCTTGTTATTTCTAGTGAATCCCACTTAACCCTTTAACCATGTCCACTTACATGTTATAAATTTTGGTTAAGTCATTAATCATATTTTAATTGCCATTCAAGGCACCCACTAGATTTCCACATGCCACCCAAAGCACTTACTTAACCCTTTAACCATGTTTTAATTACATGTTCCACTTTGGTTAAGTATTCTAATCGTATTTTCTATTGCCACCTAAGGCAACCCACTAGTTTCCTCATGCCACCCAAGGCACCCACTTAACCCCTCATGTCCCACTACATGTTAATATGGTTAAGTGTTTCTTAATTAATTAAGACCGTGACCTCCCATAAAGACCTCCCACATTAGACTGGCTTTTATGACAACTGGTTAAGCCGGTAGGGTCCGGGCAGTTTTACGTCATAACAGAGTCTAACCTCGTGTCTTTACTTTAATCACGTATTTAATTTGTGCCTAAGACCTCCCACATTGGGCTAACATTTGTAGCAACTGGTTAAGCCGGTAGGGTCCGGGCAGTTTTACACTACAAATGAGTCCAACCTCGTGTCTTAGTCGATTAATTACACCTAAGTAATCACCCCCATATTTATTAATTATCCCTAATTAATATTCACATTTACAAGAATATGGGTAGACCTAACTCAATAGGTAAATTCCCAATTCCATAACATGGGTAGACCTAACTCAATAGGTAAATTCCCATGGGGTAGACCTAACTCAATAGGTAAATTCCCACTTATGCTTATTCATTTTATGGTATGCTTAATCATAACCATTTCACACCATTTCATTAACATGTCTATTAACCCCATCGTTTCCCACGTACTTATGCTAACACGACATATTTCCAAGAGAAGATTCTTTCACAATTAACATGGGTTTCACTTAGCATACTTTAGCATTAACATGGGTTAAAAGGTGTCCACTTACATCATGATATTAACCCAACTAGCATTACTAAATAACCCAACTTGCATGAACATACATATGTCATATATATAAAGGCAACTTGCATAAGTGTTCATAGGTTATACAAAGGTGAACTTGCATGTGTCTTAAAGGTGTGAACTTGCACAACATGTTACATGTTAACTTGCATAACATCACACACATAACTTGCATAATATCCTAAACATAACTTGCATATCAACATACACATAACTTGCATAACATCATGCACATAACTTGCATAACATCATACACATAACTTGCATATGAACTTGCATAACAACATGCACATAACTTACATAACATCATACACATAACTTGCATAACATGTTGAGCTTGCATATAAGCATACACATAACTTGCATAACATGTTGAACTTGCATATAAGCATACACATAACTTGCATAACATGTTGAACTTGCATATAAGCATACACATAACTTGCTTAACATGTTGAACTTGCATATAAGCATACACATAACTTGCTTAACATGTTGAACTTGCATATAAGCATACACATAACTTGCTTAACATGTTGAACTTGCATATATGACTTGCATCTTAAAGGAGGGTAAACATGCATATATATATATATATATATATATATATATACACACATAGCATATAAAGGTGTCATCTTGCATATGTATGCATCACATTTAAAAGGGTAAACTTGCATGTCATGATTTATGCATAATACCAAACACTTAGCATGCATAAAACCACATACTTAGCATGCATAGAATCAATTACTTATTATGCATAAATCCACCACTTAACTTGCATAAACCCACATACTTAACTTGCATAAACCCACATATCCAACTTGCATAAACTCACATATTCAACTTGCATAAACTCACATATTCAACATGCATAAACATAGGATTAATATTAAACATAGATTAGCATATTCACATCATATCATATGACTTGAAAACCCATTAATCCTCATGCAAAACCATAGATCTCATCATATCTCATCTACTTAATTTAGCAATTGATCATCAAAGTGATAGAAACTCACCAAAACCAAGATTAGCAAACTTATGAAGTAGAACCAGTTGTTATATTTGAAGATGGTGATGATTAGAGGTTGATTAGCTTGCAACTTTCTTCATAAACTAGTGGAGGCTCCTCTCAAGTTTGATTTTGGCAGCATGGTGGCATCATTTCTATTTTTAGTATGAATTAGGGTAGTATTAGGGTGTATTTATAGATTAGGTGAGTGTTTTAGGCCATTAGATTAACCCTAAATTAGATTAGGACCATCAGATTTCGGAACCCTCTAGAACACAGCCCAAGACTAACCCAAAAACCAGATCTGGTGCACCCAGATCAACAGGGCCGACACCCTGTGTCGACACCCCTGTCGACATGCCTGTCGACACGGGGCTAGGCGGGAACTTTCCCGCCCTTTCCGTTTTTGGCTCCAAACTTGTTTTAGAACTGAATTTTAAATCTGTTTTTAACTTTGAATTTTCTGAAAACTTCTTTGGGCCATAACTGGGTCATACAGACTCCAATTTACAAAATTTTGGACTCTATTTCGCGTATTTTTCCGAGACGAACGCAATGGCATAGCCCGTTTCCCCTGATTCAAATTATTAAATTTAATTCTGCCCTGATTTCTATTATAACAAGGTATTCAACATACGGGGTGTTACATTTTACATGCCTACAAAGAACAAGGTTCTTTTTCACTGTTTTTTGAATCAAATTGTACTTCTACCCATTACTATTTTGTTAGAATCTTGTTTTGATTATTTTTGTTGCAGGTGCTGGATGCAATAATCAAAGCTATAATCGATTACTAGCCATGCAATAAATTTATGTGTATAATTGAAAATACTGCTCTTTTACATTACTTTTCAATAGCAACTTTTACGACTGATTAACCGTATTGTCCAAGTAATAATGAGTTATATTTTGTCACTTGTTTAGCAAGATATATAATTCCCTTTTGTGTGCATCAAGTGCGCCAATTCTTTCTCTTTTGTTCCTTCTAACAATCAATGTGGCAAATTCAGAGAGTGTGTTTTTTTACATGCTTTTCCAACTTTTTCTGCTTTTTTTTTAAACATTTTTTTTTAACATTTTTTTTTTTTTTTTTTTTTTTTTGCATTCAATCGTATTTGAAAGCTAGCTGATATCTAACATGAAATAGTGCATTTATGTAATCTACTTCCTTGGGTAAGCATATAAAATTTAAGTTTATTTTGCAATAGAATAACGTTCATGCATGGTAAACATATGAATACACATAAGTCATTCATTTGGGTAAAGGCGCCTAGGAACTTTTGTGTGAGTTGCATTTCCAGATATATATGTACTTTGAAATTGAACATTTGGAATATGCAAAAAAAAGTCATAACCGATTAACACCCAAACATAAATATATGCATAGTTTGTACTCCATATATAAAGTTGCACGTCAATGGGTTCTTTATAACAAATAAAATTTTGATATTTTTTCTACATAGACAACGAGGTGAATGAGAAATTGGAGTACATTGAGACGTAGTTAATTTATGAACATGATTACAACCTTTAAATGTATATAGATTTTGACAAAGTTAACTATAGGAAGGAATCTGTCTTCTAATTACATTTTAATAGACATACCTTACAGTAATATCCACTACATTAAATCCCTGCCCTCTTTTAGTTTCTAATCCTAATCAGTGGTGAAATGTTAGAGAAACTCATACCTCTTAACTGCCTCTTAGATTCACAAGAAGGGTTAAGCTATCTACCATAATACAACACAATTTCATAAATGATTCATAAAATAAACCTAATTGATGCAAGAATCAGCAGACAAGGACTTCTTAATTATAATTTCAATTTAAGCTATGTTTCACACATCATCATTAATAACAAAAATATGCTGGGAGTGAAGGAGGAGGTCAACATGATGACTGACACTAAATGGATTTGTTTTGTTCCTGCATACATATTTGACAATAACCCTTTTTATCATTATTTCAAAGAATTCGTATTAAGGATGTGAATGTAACATTTAGTTACTTTAACAATTATAATTACATTTTGGAATTTTGAATAATAAATTAATTATTGCGATTTTAAATTAAAAACATATCAAATTTAAATGGGGTTTAACTTTTAGAAAATATTTTTGATCGATATAAAATTGGAACAAATAGTAAATGAGATTAAAAAAATATAATTTTGAGAATTCTTATCTAATTTAATCTGAAAACAAGGTAATTTTTTGAAAAATAATTAATCAGAACTTAAATTTGAATTTAGAGTAACATTTTTTAATTCAAAAGTTGTTTGGAAAATTATTTTTGGGAAATAAATAATGTTTTGGAATTCAAAGAAATACTTTGGGGATAACATAATTATTTTATAATTACTGGAAATTAAAAAGTATTTTAGTAGAAAAAAATCATTGTTAAAATAATTGAGTAAAACTCCATGAATAAATTTCCAATGGGGGCGAAACCTTGATTAACTAACAGTTTGGGTAAAAAGTTTTTAGGAAACATTGTTTTCAACATATTAGACTTAAATATCATTCGACTTTAAGTTTCATGCTTATTCAAATATAAATTATGTTAATTCATTTTCCTTAAATAATAAGTAAATTTCTAGCTTGACATGAACATTGTTATGTTTATGACAATGCTTAGGGTTAGACTGAGATATGGAGATTTCAATTTGCTTTCTTTTGGATGTTAGTATGTTTTTTTAACGAGTCATCCTTGTAAAATGTATCTTAAGTTGGAGTTATGTTAAGTTCAAGTTTTGCAACCATTGTCTAGAAGTCAAGGTCAGCATGGCTATTCAATTTATTCGAAGGTACGATGAAGATGTGGTTATTTTAGCAGTCATGGGCATATCCGATGATTTGTTGCAAAAAGAATTGTTAAATGGATATTTGATATTAGTAGTTTTTATAGTATTCACAGTCTACCAAGTGATGTATTTTTGTTAGTCCATTTATCAGACAAGTTTTGACATACATACATATCCATTTCCGCTATGATAATGATATATGTATCAACCTTATGTGCTTTCTCGATTTGTGATTTATTTAATTTTGAAGCAGGTGTATACTATCTTATTTTCGGATGAGATACATACCATTTTAAATGTGTTTAAATATTGAAACGTATTCGGGTTGACCTAAAGAACTGTACATGATAGCGCTCCTTTAGTGCCCATTGATTTGAGCTAATATTTTGGTCACTAGAGTTGGAGCGTCAAAATATGATATTAGAGCCGAGTATGAACTATAATTAAATGAGTTAGGAATCAAAATATATTTATAGAAAAATTGGACATAGATTGTTAACCGGTCAGCATAATCTGGGTAGAGTTCGGAATAATTGATCTATGTAATGTACAAAATTAGTGTTCCAAGAGATGAAAACAAGGATAGGAGTTATCTATGTGCTTTTCTTGTAAACATAATCGTATTGAAACTTCAAAGTATTTATCTGTTAAATGATGAATGTTGTCTACCAGAAATAGATAGACGTGGCAGAGCTAGAACATACACATCCTATGAATCACCAATTGTTAATAAAGCAGGTAAGTAAAACCGAATATCTAATAAACACAAAATAACCAAACATTTGACAAGGTTGTTACTCTTTGGACTTGGATATTTAGATCGTTGATGATTCGAGCATGGAATCATATAAACTTGGACTAAGTGACAAAAATCTACATTCGCTTGGGAACTAGAGAATGGTTTGGTTCAGATCTTTGGCTCTGGGCATCGTCCGATCACTCATAAATAGCTCGATCGACTCGTGGATCACTTCATAATCAATTGATTGAGCGCACACGAGAGCAGATTGATCATCTAGGAAAAAACAGATTGACACGTGCCGATCACCTGAAAATCAAGGATCGACTCGATCTGGCACTTGCCCGATCATATGGTAAGTCCAGATCAATATTCAAAAAAATGACGATTTTCATAGTCTAATCACTCAAAACTGATGGATTGTTACATGGAAATCATCTTAGAAATCTCGCCCTATCTTATTGGAAACATGGATCGGTGCAACTCAGAAGCACAATCCGGTCTTCTAAAAATATGTGATTGGCATGGCATGATTATTCAGAAATTTGTGATTGGATCATAGACAGACTTGCTCGATTACAACGAAGACTCGAATCGACATTCAGATGAAAGCGATTGATTGCCTGAAAAATAGGTGATCGAGACGATCTTATCATGTAAAAACTAGTGATCAGGCCATGGGAATCATCAGACCAGAACACGATTTCAGATGATCGATCACTTCGAAAAAAGGTGATCGGGATGACTTGATTACATGAAAAGGAGTGATCGGAACACGTAGCAACTTACCCAATCATCTGTTAGGGATCGGTATGATCTGATCAACCAAACTATAGTGATCAGAACATATCGATCCAGGGAGCAGTATTACTTCTGATCTTGTAACCAGAATTCGAATCTGCGTAAAAGAGTGATCATGATGGTTTGATCAAGAAAAATGAGGTGATCAGATTGCTGCGATCACACGAAAACTTGGATCCAAAAAAATGAAGTAGGCAAATGATCGAACATTTGGGGATGGGTCGGATCACACCATGATACGCGATCGGCTCGTTCTGATCAGGAAAAATGAAATTATCAGGTCATGATCACTTGGATATGAAATTTATTAAGGTCAGATATGAAATTTGGAATCCGAAAAGAAATGATAGGGTAATATCAAGGACGCAGGGCTCTAGTCAAAATAGTGGGTCGTTGCATGGGTTTTGGGAATATTTATGTGATCGGATCCTCATATATCTAGGGATACAAAAATTATTGGATCCATGGATTCAAATAATTTAGGTGATCAGTACGTGTTTATGGCACTTTTTTAGCAGATCGATCAAGGCATACAAAGGAAGCACAAATCCAAAGTTTTTTATCAATTCTGAAGAGCATGCAGATCCTCCGGTTTCAAGTGATTCGCATATGATTTTTGACACCAAAGTTATGATGGAAGTCATGACACTTGAATATGGTCGGAGTACATGATTTTTGGGATGGTTGGGAGTATAAATCAATAATGTGGAAAACTGGCTAAGTCTAGGAAGTCATATCGATCCGGGGATCGCACCGATCCCCAAGTGAGAGTTATACCGATCACAAGATGTGATTTTTTTTTGAAATCACATCAATTTACAATCCACTTTTTCCTCCGCTATTTTAGGGTGAGCACATACTTTTTGTAGCTATAAATAAGTCATCTCTAGCCTATTTTGGGCGTTCTCTTCGAGGCATGGGAACACTATTACGCAAGGACACTGTTGGAGATTAATTTCAACTCTCTTTCTCTACATCACACGAACAAAATTGCATTGTACTTGTGAATCAAAGTATAATCAAAAGGCTGATACAAGTGGATGTCACGATTTGCTAAACCACTATAAAAACTTAATGCCTTTTTACTTTAACACACTCTGGGGGTACTTTGTAAATGCTCTGTGATTGATTTATGACCGATTATTGAAGTTTACATCTAATTCTTGTATGATTTTGGTGATGCCGTGCGACTGACCAAAATCACACGCCGACATTTTGGCATGCCGGCTAGGGAGAGTACAACAACTTTGCTTTCTACTCTCAAGAGAAAATGGCAAAGAAGAAGAACACTAAAAAATGACCAAAACACGCAATGACGAATGGATGAAATCAAAAGGCTTACTTCATGGGAAACTCGTCCCTCTATTTGACAAGGGAAGTCATGGATGATGTGATCAACACTTTATAAACTCATCCTGAACATCACAGGGATTTTGAAACGACCCCAAAATCGCCCTTGCGGGAAAACGCCGGATACGCTTACTTTGGGCTACAACACATCAGAACAATAACAGCAGACTTTTATAAACATTAAAATAATGTTACATCAGAGTACAGAATATAAGAGTGCATCGAATAAAATTACAGCGGAAGATAAATTACAATATTTTAATACAATACAGTGCAACGGAAATACAATAAATACAGCGGGAGACAACTATGCTCTGGACACAACTTTAAGCTTCAATCCAGAATCCTGCTCGAGATAAGGACCTGTAGACAAACTACTCGACTGCCCGTGTGGAAAACAGGGCACCCGAGTTTGCAAAGGTGGAAACAAACAACGGGTCAGTCATGGGACTGGTGTGAGAATTCTTAACTAATTTAACTAATAGTAATTAAGCAAATCCAAGGACCACGCCGCTAAAGCGGAACGGGTTTACTCCAATGGATTGCCGTGCATAACTTAAAGTAAATCGTTAAACAACGCAATGCTTTTTGGAAAAATGAAACCATCATAAGACCCAAGTCCCATCACACATTGCAACGCAAACCGGAGGATAGGGTTTTACCTTATAATGGTCAAAAATGCTTGATACGATAAAAACGAATTTGATATTATTATTAGTGTGTATATGTTTCAAAAACATTTCAATCATAATGTATCAATCTTAGGACACATAGATACCATAATACTATGCTTCCATACTAGTAATACAATCAAAACCGCATGAGGTCATATTGGAAATTTGGATTTCCATCATGAGTCAAGGCTAGGGAGGAGCTCCTTACCGATTCATGACACTCTAGCTAATGTCTCAGGATCCCACGCAGTGAACCCTTGGATAGCTGCAGGGCCGGTCCACCGTACGAGTTGCGGATTAGTTATTCTTGAACACACGTTTCCCGGTCCTATAGGACCTATCATCCGAGGCGCCTCATTCCATCATCCACATAAGTAAAATGTCGGGCCATGTTAAAGCCCAAACACCACTTCTAGCTAGAAAGAAACGTGCTGCTCTTCCTGTGTTCCCTTCTCCCGTTTTGGACTCCGCCGGTGTGTGAGGCTCGCGAAGTCACATTATACACAAAGCTATGCCAAAAAAGGCTATGCTTTGATCATCCCACAATGCCTGCTTTTCAACAAAGCCTTGATCATATGCATCTTAGCATGCCACATCGTCACTCCATATCACACTGCCAATCCTTTGCCGAAATATATGAAAGGGTGTTAAGCAAGAGAATAAATTCTCCGCCACCAAACATTCATACATTCGACAGAAAATCAATAAATACAATATAAAGGAGTACAATGTCAGACACACATTCCATTTATAAGCTTATGCTCTGGGTCTGAGAGAAAGCCAAATCCATACAAATCAGCACTACGTCCGAATAACTACCATTTTAGCCCCGTCTTGGGAGCAAATCAATCAAGGGCCTCAACACTAGTTACCCATTCGATGTGAAGATCGTCGGTCTTCAATCGCCGTCTTCAATTCTTCGAATGTCGTATCATTATTTGGAATGAGAGTAAACTCGGACTTTCCAAATAACTCTCGTGTATATAAATTTGAAAACCATTTCATATCGTTGTTAATAATTTATAACGATCTATCGCTCTTTTTACTTTACATACACATCCTAAACATAACAATGTATATTTTACTCTTCCATTTTTCAATTTACACCAAATGTATATTTGGTTTCATTATTTTTCTAATGAAAATCCATTCCTTAGAAATGTAAATTTCTAATCTTATTATTTACATTGAAAAATGTAGGTTTCTATATTACACCAATTACATATAAAAATGTAACTTCCTATTTTCCTTTTATTTACATTAAAGAAAAGTGTAACTTTTCTAATATTTACATTAAGAAAAATGTAAAACCTTTATAATCCTTATCTTATTTTATTAAAAATGTAACTTTCTTTTATAACAAACTTGGAGGTGAAAATATTCATTTCGTTAGTAACATATAACGGTGTGAAAATAACGTCCATTTCTAAGTTATCCATTTATATTTTAATATGGGCCAGACCTCTCATATTAGGCCTACAACTTATGGATGTTGGATAGGCCGGTCGATTCCGGGCAGACTTCTCCCACAAGTTGGGCTTAACCTCGTGTCTTGGCCCAATTTGTATTTGCGCACTTGGACCTCTCACATTAGGCCCAACATTTGTGGCTGCTGGATATGCCGGTCGGGTCCGAGCAGACTTCCACCACAAATGTGACCTAACCTCGTGTCCAAGTACAATTTTAATTAATCATTATAATTGTTCAACTAAAAATATTATATTAAACTGTTTCTCATTTCAAAATATCTTAATTTTGGAATATTCCATATTTCTAAAATAACTTGATTTCAAATACTATAACTTACCTGTTCAAATCTTAATAAAACTTGGGATTTTCTCAATTATTATATTAATAACAATAAATCTTTCAAAATGTCTAATTCTGAATCTAATCTTCTTATCTTAGCATATTGACAGTAAAGATGGAATCTTTTTAATTGGATCCCTTTTTATTTATGACTCATATTTCATTTGCATTAAAAATGCAAATTCTTATGTTAACAAAATTCCATTCTTCCTTATATGCTTTAATGAATTCCCTTTGTAACATAAATATGTGATTTTCTAATATTTACATTTCTAACACAAAAAGGTGATTAATTATTACAGAGAAAATTTCCATTTTTTTTTAAATTACATAAAAGGTGATTTTGATTCCATTGTTAAATTTGCTCTTTTTACTTATGCTTTAATTACATATAAAATGCAATTTTATTTAATGTAAATTCTTATTTTTTAATTACATATAATGTGATTCTCTTTCTTTGTAATCTTGATTACATAAAATTGCAATTCTCTTTCTTTAAATCTTGATTACATAAAAACGTAAATTTCGTTACATGGCAAAATCATATCTTAATTGATTACATAAAAATGTAAATTTCGTTACATGGCAAAATCATATCTTAATTGATTACATAAAAATGTAAATTTCGTTACATGAAAAAATCATATCTTAATTGATTACATAAAAATGTAAATTTCGTTACATGGCAAAATCATATCTTAATTGATTACATAAAAATGTAAATTTCGTTACATGACAAAATCATATCTTAATTGATTACATAAAAATGTAAATTTTGTTACATGGCAAAATCATATCATAATAGATTACATAAAAATATAAATTTCGTTACATGACTAAATCATATCTTAATTGATTACATAAAAATGTAAATTTTATTACGTCGCAAAATCCTATCATTTGTTTACATATAAAAATGTAAATTTCACTCTTTTTATTTATCTCTAAATTATAAATAAAATCTACCTTTTAAAATTCAAGTTTTTATTCACATCTAAAATGTGAATAAAAATTACCTTTTTATTTCATATCTTTATTTGTAGCTAATTTGAAATTAAAAAGGTTTAATTTCTTTCTATGTTTTATTTATTCCCTTTTTCTTATTTATGTACACTACATGTAATGTAAATAAATGTCTTTCTTTCTTTCTCTAATTCATTATTTTTTGTTACATAAAAATGTTCTTTTTCTCTAATTCATTATTTTTATTATTTACATTGAAAATGTAAATCCTTTTTATTTTACATTGAAAATGTAAATTCCCCATTTCTTTGCTTTTACATTGAAAAAAAGTAAATTATCTATTTCATTTTCTTTACATTAAAAAATGTAAATTCTCTTTCCTTTTATTTACATTGGAAAAAATGTAAATTATCTATTTCTTTTCTTTTTAATTACATTGAAAAATGTAAAAAAAAAAGATTCTTATCTCTTTTTAATTACATTGAAAAATGTAAATAAAGTTGTTATCTCATATTTGTTCTTTTCAATATATTATCGTTTACACTAAAATAAGCTCATTTTTGCTAAAATGATATGACGCCAAATATGTGTTCATTTTCATAAACCACTACATGTACAATTCCATATTTCAATACCTGAAATAGTCTAAGTTTTTAGTGTCAACGTATATGTTCAATACAATATCTCAATACATGAAACAATCTAAATTTTGGTGTCAACCTGCGTGTAATTTAGTGTTTAAGTTTTCATGTCAGCACAACGATGGCAACATATAATTCGGTGTCAACTTTCATGTCAACACATACATCAACAACATGTGATTTGGTGTATAATTCTCATGAATCGAAATAAAGGTCTCATCTTTATTTTATTTTATACATCAAAATAAAATATCCAAACTTTATTTATCTTTTAAGTAAAATTTAAAAGATCTAAACTTTCTTCATTTTATAAATCATAAATCAAAATGAAGATTTAACTTTTCTTTTCATTTTGTAAATTCAAAATAAAGATTCACTTTTCTTTTTATTTTGTAAATCAAAATAAAAATTCAACTTTCTTTTGTTTTGTGAATCAAAAATAAAGATTCCAACTTTCTTTTATTTTGTGAATCAAAATAAAGATTCAACTTTATTTTTATTTCTTCGAAAAAAAAGATTCAAAAGGAATAAAATAAAGATGAGAACTTTATGGAGATTACATCAAGATGTATAGATCTAAGACGAACATGGCTATATCATGACATCACAAAGCATTACAAATCACACAGACAAATAATAAATTCTAATTACCACATCGCATCTATGATATTTACGAACATACTGTGATTCACATAACAAGTATAATTAAATTATTTAATTATTCAAAATTTAGAAATCTCACAGATATTGAATTCTGAAGAGATCCGTTTGAATTTCGATCAAAAATCTGACTTGCTCAGAATTATTCCTTTTTAGTCTCGAAATGTAGACCTCAGCTTCATGATTACAACGCTTCCGAAATCGTTAAATTCAGTCATGCTTTCCAATTCTTCACCTAATTTTAGGCGCGAGTAGCACTCTTCATTCTCTAAGCGATCACAAAATCTCATGGCCTAACTCCTTATGGATTGGGAGATATGAATTATTTAATTTCATGCAGAGTTTTGAGAGAGAGAGAGAGAGAGAGGGAGAGACAGAGAGAGAAAGAAGGCTGCTGTTAAATTTTGAGAATTTGTGGAGAGGAAAAGATAATATGTAGTGGAGAGTTTAGAATATTATAATATTATGGCTGAGGTAGCGAATTTATTTCTCCCTTT
The DNA here is from genome assembly GCA_030737875.1 of Allium sativum. Lineage (NCBI taxonomy): Eukaryota > Viridiplantae > Streptophyta > Magnoliopsida > Asparagales > Amaryllidaceae > Allium > Allium sativum. Next base: position 746,153,707 of record CM060920.1, on the reverse strand, counting down.
ATTTCTTCATTCAAATCCCCTTTGATTATGTTCTAAAATGGAATATTTGCATGTGAAAGGAAGAGAGAGAATGGGGCATTTATGTTATAGTATTTTATGTTTCATTATTTTAATTAATTTATTTTCACAAAAATAACTGTATATTGATATATAAGAGTTGGAATTAAGTTAAATTAATAGCTTATGCGTATATGTGCATACATGAACGTTTAAATTTTAAAACTTGAAAATAAAGTTTATTGGAGACAAAAGGATGAAATTGATGTATATAAACATATCTAAGGAGAGAAACAATAAATGATTTGATAACAATCAATCTATCTATATTACAATTTTAATTTATGAACGTTACAGCAAAAATTAATATACGTTAATTAGTAATTAATGTATGTTACAAACATAAGAGAGAAATTTAATATATTTATAACAATATAATGTATAACTAGTGGTATATATATTTGGAGTTTGGAATGATTCAAACATGTGTAAATAGTAAATTTATAATGGAAGCAATGGAAGGAGAATGATACAATTTATAAATGAACGTTGCAAACGGAGAAGAATTAATAGAGATAATAGTCAAATTGAGTAAGAAATCAATTAAGAAAAATTAATTATGAAATGAATGACATTAATTAATAAATTGAGTGGTTTTTGATACATACATTTTGAAATTGGAATTATGTAGTGTGTGAATATAAAAAGGAAACATAATAATGGAGAAATAGGGATGGACCATTATATATATATATATATATATATATATATATATATATACACACATATATATAATGTTCCAATCCCTTAATCACATTAAAGACCCATTAAACCACTTTCTCCTATTCAGGCCCAATTCATTTCAGTTCACAAAAGTTGTAATTCTATGTGTCATTTACTATTCAACAAAGCGGACATTTTGTGCGTCATTCTAATTCTAACAAAAATGAATAATTTGTTTTGCAACAAAAATAATATTTTTTTCTTTTAAACATTTTAATGTAAATAAAAATGATACATTTCATTCTCTTTATTGTAAACAAAAATTACAATGCAAACTTTTTAATGTAAACGAAATGATACATTATATTTCAATTGTGTAAATTAATGCGACACAACAATGGGTTTTTTTTGCCTATATGACAAAAATGCAAACTTGTTTATATGACAAAAATGCAAACTTTTATTACTTTGAAAATGAAATCTTTTCATTTCAACAAAATGACAATGTAACTTTTTAATTTAAGCCCTTTTTTTGTAAAATATCAACTCTAAAATTGTGTTTTTTTACTATAAAACTTTTTATTCAAATTATATATATATATATTTTCTTCTATTTTTTAATAATTATTTAAAATTAGAAAATTTTAATCTGGACTCATTTTCAACAAAATTTCTAAAAATAAAATAAAATTTTTAATTGTTATTATTTAAAATAAATTATTTTAAATAACCAAAACTCATTAAAATAACTTAAAATAAAATTTTAAATTGGCCCCAAAATTCGGGGTTGTTACAGATTTACTCAAGAGATAAGAGGATTTGATGATGAGACTCCTCAACTAGGTTGAACGACCAATTCAATTACCAATTCAGTTTCAGAATACTCGTGTGATGACCCGAAACCCCTGTTCCACAGTAGAAAGGATAATCTTTGGAATATAACACATAAACAATAACAGTAGAACAGAAATATATCATTGCACCAGATATTGTACAACAGAATGCACTGGATAAACATAACCATCAAAGTTACACAGTATATCAGGATCACACTTAGTACAAAATACAATTTCAGCTTTACATAAAATGTCTGCAGCGGAATCAAACATAATATACATAACAAAAGCTGAACAGCAAAATATAAATGATCGAATCCATCTTCAACTCCATAGCTATCCAGAAAGAGCCTGCTAAAATCTGAATATAAGGCTACCCGTGTAGAAAATAGGGCATCCGAGTTTGCAAGTGAAACAAACTACGAATCAGTCATGGGACTGGTATGAGAAATCTATTTAACTTATTTTATAATAAGGCTAATCACAGGACCACGCCGCTAATGCAGAACGGTTTACTCCACTGGATTGCCAGTGCTTAAAACAAGTAAATCATTTAAACATCGCAATGCTTTTTACAAAAGTGAAGCCAATATAAGACTCAGGTCCCATCACACAATGCAAAGCAAACCAGAGATAGAGTTTTACCTTATAATGGCCAAAATATGCTTTATACGTATAAGACAAAAGCATTTGATATTATTACTAATGTTTATAAGTTTTCAATCATAAGAATCAATCATAGACGACATAAGTCCCCCATATCACTATGTCGCCATGTATAGGTTTATAATCAAAACCGCACAATATCGTATTGGAAATTGGACTTCTGTCATGAACCAAGGCAAGGGATCGTCCTTACTGAATTCAAGACTTTCTATCCCGCCCCTCAGGATACAGCCATAACTGCACCTAGGATCGTCAGGGTCGGTCCACAAGGAGTGGATTAAAATGCCCGAACACTGCGTTTCCCTGCCCTATGGGGCGTCAAACTAGCCGGTATATCTACCAAACGATCCATTGGCTTCGCGGAGACTGAAATAATCGAGGCGTCTCGCTTTCCATCATCCATATAAGTAAAACATCAGGGCGTGCAAAACCCTGACACCATTCCTAGCTAGAAGGAAAACGCATGTCCTCTCTAATGTTCTCTCCCATTTCTGGTTCATATAGGGGTGTGAGGCCCGCGAATCAATGCTATACACAAAGCTAGCTATATTAAAGCCATGCTTTGATCATCAACCGCAAGACTCTGCTTTTCAAAAAAAAATCCTTGATCACTGCATCTCAGCGTGCCACGTTGTCAATCCACAACGTCAGACACACATCCATTTACAAATTCGTTCTAGGTCTGAACGAAACCGGAGGCACCTTATTCCTCGTCCCATATGTCCAATATAGGAGAGAGATCCTCGCACATTCGAACGATCAATAAGTACGTCCGGACAACCACCATTATAACCCCTTCAGGGAAGCAACTCCCTCAAAGGCATCAGTAGCCATCCATTCGATGTGAAGATCATCGGTCTTGCACCGTCTTCATATCTTCGACTTCTAATTGTCGATCAATTATTTGAAATGGGAATTAACTCGACCATTTCAAATAATTCACGTGTATATAGAATTTTAAATCAATTCTTTCCATGGTTAAATTATTTGACATCCATAATTCAGTTCATTAATATAATTTTCATGTTAAACACATTCAACCATCAAATATCCAATAAACCGAGTAAATTCGTTTTATTCCATTTCATATCATTTATAATATTTTATAACAATTTAAAGCTATTTTTATTTATTTAAAAATAGCCCATTTGTTTAAACGACGCTTCAGGCCGTAACGCGGCCATGGTGCTTTTTTTCTTCAGATTTGATTTACACATATCTAAAAATCTAACCATTGGATCTTTACAAATTTTATATCGTTGGAAAGATCTTTTCAAATCGGACCTAATGGTTCCAGTTTGGGAAAATTCGGTCCGATCTCCCGGTATAATCGTTTAAAGTTACGATTTCAAAACACGACCTGTAGCATCGTTATTCGTTTTATTTTAATTTATATATATAATCCATTCTGGCACAGTTTTTATTCAGATTTGAATTAAACATTTCATATAATCTAACCGTTGGATCTTTACAAATTGGATATCGTTGGAAAGATATTTTCAAAGCAAACCCAACGGTTTCGATTTCGGGGAAATCCGATGATCGGATTTCTCGGTATAATCATTTAAAATCACGATTCCAAAACAAGAACTGCAATGTCATTATTCGTTTTATTTTAATTACATATATATATATATAATACGTTCTTCCATTTCCAAACTATTTTCATTTCATATGCATGGTAAAAATAATTTTTTTAGCCAACGAATATTTATTTCAACACATGACTATTTTTAACACTTCATATATATAATAAAAATATGATTTTTATTGTTAAAACAATTTATTTCAAACATGAATATTTTTAGCGGTTCATATATATAATAAAAATATGATTTTTATTGTTAAAACAATTTATTTCAAACATGAACAGTTTATCAACACATGAATATATTTCAACACATGAATATTTCAGAAAATTTCATCAGCATAACGGCAGGGGGGTTTAAAACCGACACCATCCCCAGTATGGCTCCTCGCACTACCTTAGGCCTCGCGGCGTTCCCTAAGGGGCTTATCCTATTAATCTAATCATTTCGATCATTTTCATATCATATTGAATTTTTCCACAAACAATTCCAGTTTTGTTTCAACCACAAACAACCATTGTCAACCATTCGCAATATCAACTAAATTTCACACCAACCACACTCCAAACAATCACAATCAATATATATCGTCCATGGTTTGTGGACGAGGGGAGTATTTGTATATATTTATATATGTATATATTTATATATGTATATGTAAACGTATATATTTCCATTTCAATTCCATATCATTATATATGGTACATAGAACGCATGTACAATTTATACATCGCTTATATAATTTATACAACGCCCATATATGAGGTATATAATGCGTATATAATTTATACCTCACTTATATAAATTATACATCGCTATTCCATTCTAGTTTGAATTTAGAAATCTCACATTGGGTTCCACTCCTTCAAAAATTTGTAGGAAGCTCCAAAATTCTCCGGTCTCTTTCTAGAATGTAGAGGACGTCACCACGAGTCTAATGTCTCTTGTTTCACTGGATTTCGACAACATAGCAAAAGCATATGATTTTTATTGTGAAATCACAATTCGTAGCGCTTTAAAGTGTTGTAAATTGTTTAAATAAATAGAAGTCATTACCTCTCAGTAGATTGTTCAAAACTAGGGTCGCGATTTTTGCGAAAACCGTGAATCGATAGGATGATCAGAGGGTACAACATCGAGGAGGGAGGAAGCACACGCCTGCGCAGGGGGGTGGGACCCACTTCAACAGCGGTAGTTGTCGGCGCCGGAGGCTTGAAGGCATCCACTTCAGAGCGTCATATCTCGATGAATACTCAATGAAAAAGGGCGAGTCCAGTATGGATTTGAAAGTGGAAGAAATCTCTACAAAAACTTCCAAAGGGCCATATGATTTTGTTGAGTGTTTTGAGAATTAAAGAGGAGAGAAGAAATGAAAGACAACCGCTATTTACGAAGATGGTTATCGGGTTTCGTCTGTTGATCGAGAAATGAAAGGAGAAATCCTATTGGCCCATGGTTTTATATTTTAATTTTTAATTATTTTAATTCCAAAAATGTCCTTTTCTCTACACGGACTCCAATTCAAACCCAACAACTGTCACCCCTAGCGAAATACCCCTATTCTGGACACAATGGATAGACACATTCGACTGTTACAGTCAGTTTTTCTTCAAATTAAAATGTTAAACATTCAAATTTGGATTTGAATGTACATTTCAATTTGCCGGGGCCATATACTGATTCTAAAAATTACAGAAAAATTATATTTAGCTTTGTTTTGTCGATATGGTCATAACAAAATTAATTTCGTCGAATTTGGAGACCGTCTGAAAAATGGACTTTTTCTGGTCGATCCAATTCAAACTGAAATTACCAAAAGTGTTTTTCCTTGCCACGCTCACATATTAATTCCAAAAATTATGTAAATTGAAATCTAGCAATAAATTTACATTATGGATCCAACAAAAGTGGTTTCATCGAAAACGGAGATCGTTTGCAAAATGTCTATTTTCAAGGGCTATATTAATTTCATAGCGACCATTCTAAATAGTCGTTTGGCCATAACTTTTGATTCCCATTATGAAATTTCAATTTTTCAGATTCGTTAGAAAGATATTTCTCAACAGATTTAAATATTTTTGGTTTCACTAAAATCCGGTTTATTTTGCATCCTATATATTGAGTCACAGTTCTAAGTTGAATTTTCAAACTGTCGCGCTATTTCTAACTCCTTTTAAAATTAAAATAAATATTTATATTCTAACTTCGATTCAGATAAATATCTATGTTCTAATTCTATTCAAAACAAATTTCTTGTCATTATTATTTAAAACAATTCATGTTAAATATTCAAAATTCATTAAAATTGCCAAAATAAAAATTTAAAATTAGTTCTGATTTTCCGGGTTGTTACAATCTCCCCCACTTGAAATCTTTTTGTCCTCGAAAGGGAACGGAGCTGAAAGTTGTTTAACTAACCAACTCAACTTTCATTATTTTAATTATGGCTTAAGTTCTTCAACTTTTCAATTTCTAAAAACTTTTCAAATTCTTCAAGAATTTGGCTAACACCCTAAATTTTCGAAAAATTTCGCCATAACCTCATTTGTACGGGGAGGGGTTTGATAATTTATTGGGACGTATTAGGAACCTAATATATCCTAAAGAGAATGCACATATTTTTAATGATATAATTTTGTGCCCACATGGGAGTGTGTATAGATCATAACTCCAGGGAATAAATTCTTGTCACCCTATAAATAGTTTTTGTGCCTTAATGACTAGAGAGACGTGATAATTATCAACTCCTGACCCATGTGTTTTTTTTTATTAATCTGGCATTTTACCATTACATTTTTTATAGTCCATATCAGTCTTCGGTTCAACCTGAAATATAGTCATCGCCATACAAGCCTCTTGCTTGTATGGTAAATCTTCAACCTCGTCACACAAGCTCCACGTGCTTATGTGGTATATGATAGATTATGCTATCTTCACGCAGTATGCCATGTAGTGTAGCACATAATTAATTGTTACTATCCTATGGCGACGTTTATAATCTCATACAGAACAACCAGCACTCCGCATCTAATGGCGTTCACAAGAGTTGATATATAAATAAAATTGCGCATCCAAATCATCAAGGTTTACCTACTTGTTGGGCATACAAAAAAATTCTTTACCCAACAGCAAATCCAATTACCTGTTCAAACATATATAATGTACATGCATGAATTTAATCAATTTTCAAACCAGTTCAATATTTGATTCAATTTGCATAAATTTACCCTTCATTATCTTATTAATTAGATTAATTATCATTCCAATGTTTTGATTAGTCAAATTCATAATCACACAACACAAACAACAATCAATTTGTTGATTAACTTTTCAAAAATATAATAATTAATTTATATACTCTTTTAAAATCATATTTGCTAAGATCAGACTATATAATTAAAAAAATTACATCCATGAAAAGGAACAACAGTAAAGTAGAAAACAAAACGGAAATGCAAAGTACTGTAAATGTACTTTGCACCAGAGTTAATCAGAGATATTCAATCTGCAATTGGGATAAGTTTGCTTAATGCTCTCCTTAGTTTCCCAAGTACAGTCTTGCGGATATCCACTCCATTGCACTTTGACCTAGTGAATTTTATTGTTCCTTAGCTCTTTAGTTTCTTTGTCAATAATCTTTATCGGCTCTCTTTTCATAGCTAATTCTGGAGTAATTTCCAAATCTTGCTACGCAGCTTCTTCCACGACCAAGTCTGGATCATGTATGTGCTTTTGAAGTTGAGATACATGAAATACATCGTGTACACCAGGCAACCAGTCAGGTAATTTAACTCTATAAGCGAGAATTCCAATCTTTTCGAGCACATGAAATGGACCAATAAATTTAGGCGCCAACTTCCTTGTTTTGCCAAATCGGACTACTCCTCTCATCGGAGAAAACCTCAAATACATATAGTCACCAACATCAAATCCTAAGTCTCTTCTCCTAGAATCTGCATAACTCTTCTGTCGGCTTTGAGCTATTTGCAATCGTTTCTTAATGAAATCGACTTTATCCGAAGCTTCGCGAATCATATCGGGTCCCAATACAAGTCTATTTCCAGGTTCTACCCAACATGCGGGAGATCTACACGGTCTACCATACAATGCTTCAAATGGTGACATTTACAGGCTCGCTTGGTAGCTGTTGTTGTATGAGAACTCAGCCAAATGCAAGTGGTCTTCCCATGATCCGCCAAAACCAATAATACAAGCTCGCAATAAATCTTCTAGTATACGATTCACCCTCTCAGTTTGACCATTTACTTGAGGATGATAAGCAGTGCTCAAGTTCAGTTTTGTTTTCCAATTCTTCTTTGAATACTTCACAGAATTTACTAGCGAAAATCGGGTTTCTTTCACTGACTAAGTTGATGGGGACTCCATGCAGTTTAACAATTTGTTTGAAATAGATCTGTACCAGACTTTGAGCCGTTCTATTCAATTTGACGGGTCTGAAATGGGCGATCTTCATGAAACAATCTGCGATTACCCATATATTGTCGTTTTCTTTCTTGGTTCGGAGCAAACCATCTATGAAATCCATGGAAATTTGCTCCCACTTCCAATTCGGAATTTCTAACGGTTGTAACAATCCATCCAGTTTCTATTGATCGCTTTTGACTTGTTGACAAGTAGAACATCAACTAACATATAAAGAAATGTCCCTTTTCATCGGCTTCCACCAGAATGTTCGCTTGAGATCATTATACATTTTACTAACCCCTGGATGGATACTCAACTTGGACTTGTGACATTCGTCTAACACTTCTCTTTTGAGCTCGGGGATGTCGGGAACCCAAATTCTTTCTTTCAATCTCAGAACTCCCGTGCTATCCACTTGGAAACTGTACACTTCGCCCTTTTGAATTCTTTTGATCATCTCTTTAACAAAATTATCGTCTTTCTGAAGAACGGATATTTCATCAATTAACAAAGGCGTAATGATAAGATTGGTGATGATCAAATCCTTTCTGCTGAGCGCATCAGCCACAACATTGGCTTTCCCCGGAGTATACAAAATATCAAGATCATATGACGCGAGAAATTCTATCCAACGCTGTTGCCTCAGATTCAGATCTTTCTAGATGAGTAAATACTTCAATGATTGATGATCGGTATATAGTTCGAACTTCTCACCAAATGGATAATGTCTCCAGATTTTAGAGCAAACACGACGGCTAACAACTCAAGATCATGAGTTGCGTTTCTCTTCTCATGTGGCTTCAACTGACGGCTAGCATAAGCAACCACTTGGCCTCTTTTCATTAATACTGCACCAAGAACTCCAATAGAAGCATCCGTCCAGACCATCAAATCCTGACTAACATCAATAATTGTGAATACTAGAGCAGTTGTCAATCTTAAATTCAGCTCTTGGAAAGCTGTCTCACACTCTGGAGTCCATTTAAACGTTGATTGTTTCTTGGTAAGCTGTGTCATTGGACTGGATAGCTTCGAAAAATCCCTAACGAATTTCCGATAATAACTAGCCAATCCCAAAAAACTTCACACTTCTGTGGGAGTATTAGGCTGTTTCCAATCCTGAATAGCAGTGATTTTAATTGGATCTATAAAAAATCCTTCCTTTGATATGACGTGACCAAGGAATTTTACCTCTTCTTGCCAGAATATACATTTGGAAAATTTTGCCTTTAAACATTCTTTCTCAGAATCTCTAGCACTTGTTCCAAATGTTTTGCATTCTCGCTCTCTGACTTAGAGAAGATCAATATGTCATCAACGAAAACCAGTACAAATTTATTCAATACTTCTCTGAATATTCTGTTCATTAGAACGACAAAATAAGCTAGAGCATTACATAAGCCGAACGACATTACTAACCACTCATAGAATAAGTCTGGACCTCTGAATGCTGTAAGAGGAACACATTCCTCGGTAATACGAAGTTAATGGAAACCTGTAGCTAGGTCCATTCATGAAAATACTTGCGTATCATTCAATCGATCCAACAAATCATCAATTCGCGGCAATGGATATTTATTCTTTAACGTCTGCTTATTCAAGTCACGATAATCCACACATAGTCGGAGAATACCGTCTGACTTTGGGACAAACACCACTGCTGCTCCCAAATCAGAGAAACTAGGCCTGATCAGAGCCTTCCATACAAGCTGTCGAGTTTGATTGTCTAATTCTTCTTTTTACTTCAAGGTCATTCTTCGAATAGCGTGCACTACTGGCCTTGCATTCGGAATTAAAGTGATTTTGAAATCAATTTCTCTATGCGGAGGTAAGCTAACAACTTCTTCAAACACATCCGCATAATTTTCTATAACGAGGATATTTTCTATGATGAGAAGAATATTTTCTGTAACGACTGGAATATGTTCTATTTGAGCAGGAGAAACATCAAGAGCTGACCAAAAGTTTTTTCTATCTAAATTCGGACCTTCACATGGTATGGTTATATAATTCCCTGATTTAATCTTCGCCTTAACGACTCTTTCGGCGCATTTAACCTCAACTTCATATTTTGTTAACCAATCCAATCCCAAAATAAGATCAAATTCAGTTAAATTCATGATGATCGAGATGGTAGGGAAACAATAACAGAAAAAAGAAACAGGCACCCCACAAATCCAACTAAGATTGAGGGAACCCCCAACCGGATTATGGACAGTGATGGGTTCTTTGAGCTTTTTCAATTTCAAATCCAATTTCTTAACTGCATTACTTGCAATAAACCTTCGTGATACCCCTGTATCAAAAAATACTTTAACTGGAATATTTTTGACAGTAAGCGTGCCTTCCAAAATATCTTGCCTTCCTTGACTGGATGAGGGTGCAGGAACCTCTACCACTTCATTTACATGCACTACTTCATATTTCTTTAATAGCCGACAGTCTTGCTTAAATGACCAGCCTGATGGCCAAGACTGCATTTTCTATTCTCTTGAAACTTGTTCTTGGATTTAAATTTATCCTTCTCTTGTTTGTTCCAAGATTTGCAGCTTATCGCCAAATGTCCTTGCCAATTGCAGCTTGAGCATGTGGCAGCCGTTATTGGTTCTTTCTCATATTTAACCTTTTTTCAATTGACTTTAGGCTTCTTACTGCCTTCACCCGTCGTATTTGCCTTAGGCTGTGTACTTGCTTTTGGGCCGTCAATTTCAAACTTCCTTTTGTTGCTAGAACTACATTCCTCTTCGTCATCCAAAAGACCTTGCTTATCAAGATCTTCATACTGATAAGACATGTATATCATTTTAGAAAAAGGAAGCTTCACATGTGCAGTTACATTACTTTGGTACTTTCTTGGAGCCCATTAATAAACCTCAGATTCTTCCTCTTTGCATTTTCAATTAGCTCTAGAGCAAAATGAGAAAGTTCATTGAATTTCTTACGATATTCCGGAATGGTCATATCTCCTTGTATCAGATAGTAGAACTCATCGTATAACTAATCAGTTGCTTCTGTAGGAATAAATCTTTCATTGAAAATTTCTTTAAATCTATCCCAGGTAATATTACCTTCTAGATTATTCTTAGTAATAGTTTCCCACCAGATTAAAGCTTCATATTTGAGTGCCCAAGATGCCAGTAATCTTTTCTGATCATCCCTCAGCTTGAAACCTTCAAAACTAATCTCAGCAGAACACATCCAAGCTTGAGTTTGAATAATGGATTTATTGCCCAAGAACGGTACTATACTCAGATTTCGATACTTCTTTAATATAGCTTCTATATTTGATCATGGTTGTGGGAGCACCACAGGCTCAATAGATTGTCGAACCATAGAATTACTTCATCTGCTTCTACCACTCATTTTTTTATGTCTGCAAATAGCAGACAAAGTGTCAGGCCAACAGAAAAGATATTGTACACAATAGGGACATATATTTGAATGTATATGTGTCTATTGGGGTGTATTTTTCTACTTTACTCATTCAAGGATATTACTGATCCTTTCTATAATGAGTAATTCATCTTAGAACATTATTGGTTCTATTTTTGATGAGTTCGTTAATATGTTATATTCCGGAACTAAGATTAACCAAAGCTCTAATACCATGTGTAATGACCCTAAACCCCCGTTCCACGGTGACAAGGATAATCTTTGGAATATAACACATAAAAAATAACAACAGAAAAAAATATATCATTACACCAGATAATGTACAACAGAATACACTGATAAACATAATCATCAGAGTTACACAATATATCAGGATCACACTTAGTACAAAATACAATTCCAGCTTTACATAAAATGTCTGCAGTGGAATCAAACATAATATACATAATAAAAGCTGAACAGCAAAATAAAAATTATAAAATCCATCTTCAGCTCCATAGCTATCCAGAAAGAGCCGACTAAAACCTGAATACAAGGCTGCCCGTGTAGAAAATAGGGCACTTGAGTTTGTAAGTGAAACAAACTACGAGTCAGTCACGGGACTGGTATGAGAAATCCAATTAACTTATTTTCTAATAAGGCCAATCACAGGAGCACGCCACTAGCGCGGAACGAGTTTACTCCATTGAATTGCCAGTGCTTAAAACAAGTAAATCATTTAAACATCGCAACGCTTTTTAACAAAAATGAAGCCATTATAAGACTCAGGTCCCATCACACAATGCAATGCAAACCGGAGGATAGAGTTTTACCTTATAATGGCCAAAATATGCTTGATACGTATAAAACAAAAGCATTTGATATTTTTACTAGTGTTTATATGTTTCAAAAACAATTTCAATCATAAGTATCAATCATAGGTGGCATAAGTGCCCCATACCACTAATTCGTCATGTATAGGTTTATAATCAAAACCGCACAATGTTTTATTGGAAATTGGACTTCTGTCATGAACCAAGGCAAGGGATCGTCCTTACCGAATTCGAGATGCTCTAACCCTCCCCTCAGGATACAACCACAACTGCACCTAGGATTGTCAGGGCCGGACCACACGGAGTGCATTAAAATGCCTGAACACTGCGTTTCCCCGACCGATGGGGCGTCAAACTGGCCGCTATATCTACCAAACCATCCATCGGCTCCGTAGAGACCGAAATAACCGAGGCGCCTCCCTTTCCATCATCCACATAAGTAAAACATCAGGGCGTGCAAAATCCTGACACCACTCCTAGTAAGAAGGAAACGCATGTCCTCCCTGATGTTGAAACACCCCACCTCCATTAAGGTTACTCACAAAGGGAATGCCTTAATTTTAGTGGAGCATTATAGGTAAAAGACACAGATAATTTACAAGATAGACATATGTAAGCAGCAGAAAAACTAAATTTATTTCATTTGTGGTTCATAACAAAAACATTACAGCAAACTGTCTCAAAACAACTTCCAAATCATTACATCAGAATCTCTGTCTTGATTATAACATAAAGAAGCATAAAACAAAATAAAACTGCATAAATCCCCAAGTAGTAGTGTATCCAAAACCATAGCCAAAAATAAGAAGTTCAAAGCTATACATCATAGAGTCTTCAAGCTTGGAAAGATGAACGGTCCAAATTAAGTTGAGCTATTCCCTCTTTGGGTACCTGGAGGGGGAGTTGGGGGGGGGGGGAAGAAAAGAGAGCGAAAGAAAAATGGGTCAGACATAAGTCCAGTAAGTCCAGTGATTATTCAGCATGTAAACTGATAAGAGAACCATGACTTGAATAAGATGGACTCATGACAATAACAAGGAAATAAGGTAACATAGGATAAGGCAAAATAAACAAGGCAAGATAAACTAATCATACTATCGCACTCATATCCATATTCTTTGCACTTACTAGATATTTCAACCATCATCATGAGTTCAAACCCAGTGATCCCTTTTTACAGATCGGCTCCTGCTCGCACGCATTTGCCACTTGTGTCATAGGCCCCGCTTTATTATAGATACCTGTGCTGGTCCCACCATGGGGTTTATCAAATCATATGGTGGAAACCTGATACGATTCAAGATGCACAGTGTATAACTACTGATGCCCAGTGCCTGCTGTTTCCACTCCGGAGTACGTCCATGTCCGTACTCCGTCGGAACCTACACTGACGCACCAACCACCATTGTTTTGACCGCTTATGATCAGCCCAGTAATTGTGCCCCCACCCTGCCTATTTCAGGGTAACATGCTACATCTATGTAGGTTACTGCTGAAATGGGTCCCCGTTACTAGGGTTTTCTAATAAACATGTTAAATTGGTTAAGTGTCCAAGTTAACCTAACCCCACCCATTAGTTTAGTTAACATGTTATATTGGTTAAGTGTTGCCTTAATTAACTTAACCGTACCATTCCTGACTTAGCTTTAATTCATTTTTTAAAGCACCAACCACTCACATTAGACAGGTATTGTTGCGGTCACTGGATGTGCCGGTCAGGACCGAGCAGTTTTACACCACAACTCAGTCTAACCTCGGGTTCTTTTGGGCTCGATGCACTAACCTCCCACATTAGATATATATTGGTACGGTTGCCGGATGTGCTGGGCAGTTCCGGGCAGTCTTACACCGTAACTCAATCTAGCCTCGAATTAGGCATATTTGTCTTTTCTAAATTTACATATTTACCTCTTTATATTTATATGTAAATTATTGTCATTCAAGTCAAGTCCCACTTTCCCTTTAAATCAAGTTCATAATTTTTTAGGTGTAAAAATTTATACCACTTTATGCCATAAAACATTTACATGTTTATGACCCAAATATGCCAATTATATGTAAGTTCATATTTTTCCCCAACGTTACCCCCGTTAAACGTTTGCATAAACCACATGAAATGTTTGGCTCGATACATAGCCTAACTTATACATAAGTGGGGAAAAAGAGGAGCATGTAAACATCATAAAAATATGGATCTAACTACACATGTATCATATGAATTTGGCACAGAACAATATGCATTCAGTTATGAACTTGCAAATTTAGATCTACTCAACATGAATCATGAAATAGGGGTTTTACATAGAACTACATAGACTTAGAATAAGGCATGTAGTTGCGTAGTTGCAAACTTGCAAACTAGTTGGATCAAATTTAACACGAACTTAATCATATTAGCATGTAGTTTTGGATCATATATGTGATCATAGTTGAACTTGCATAAACATAGCAAAATTCCCAAATTGTCATACAACATATAGGTGTCATTACCAAATCATACAACTTGAAATATCATCGCCAAATTATACAACATGGTATGTCATCGTCAAATTACACAATATGATATGCCATCGCCAAATTATAATATGTCATCACCAATTTATGTCATCGCCAAAGTTGACAACATAATATGTCATCTCCAATTTATTCAACATGATATGTCATTGCTAAAGTATAATATGTCATTGCTAAATTACACAACATATATGTCATTGGCAAATTATACAACATATGGATCCACTGCAAAACATTTAACTTTTATCATCAAATTACATACAACATGATCACAACTTAGCATGATAAGAATCATAGTCTCAATCAATTCAGTTTTAACAAAAAGGATAGGCATAGATTTATATTAGGTGTTGTTCTACATCCATTTATTTCAGTCATGATTCTAATATCATTTAGGTCTAAATGATAACTGGACTTACAAAAAGGAGACTAGTCTTGTGTTTTGGGATCTGTATTCTGAATTTGAATAACTCTCCTTTGTTGTAGACGTTGAATTCTATTAGTTGAATTAGATTTCATTTGCAATTCCTAACTTGCTTCTCGTTGAATGAGAATGGTGGCTACTCTAGGTTTAGTTTTGACAGCATGACGGTCTTAGGAATATTTTTGTGTGGCTTAGGTTTTAAATTTAGGTTGCTTATATAGAAGTTTGATTTAATAGGAGCCATCAGATCAACCCAGGGTAAATCAAAGCCATTCAAATCTAAGAGAACCAACCAGAACTTACCACACAAGCCCTAATGACACAACAATTCGTCACATAGAGAAACACATCAGATTTCAGATCTAACCCGAGGGGAGGTCGACCCCCAGGTCGACCTGTATGGGGGGAGGTCGACCTGGCCTTGGGCGGGAATATTCCCGTCCAGCCAGCTTCTGCTTCTGATTTTGAAATTTGAATTTTCAGAACTTTAAACTGAGTTGTTTACTCAAATTCTTGAATCTTCTGAAGGTCATAACTCTTTCATACGGAATCCAATTTACGCAAAGTCGGACTCTATCTCAAGAAGAATTCCGAGACGAATGCAATGTCATAACCCATTTCCCTTAATTCTCACGTTTGTAATTATTTATTCTTTAAATCATAACTTTAATGTTTACAGAAAATACGGGGTGTTACATTCTTCCCTCCTTAAAGGATTTCGTCCCCGAAATCTTCAAGTCGAGAAAAACATATATCCTACCATCCAATCGTCCATCTACTCATCCATCAAACATAGGCGTCCATTGTCCTTTAAAAGATTTCTAATGCTTCATGATTGTTAGCCTACTTTGTGAACTAGGATACACAAAGATAAAAGATCGAATAATGAAGAGCATTCGCTCAAAGAAAAATCGGATTAGAGTCCATCTGGACAAGGCAAAAGGCACAGAGTGAAGAAGAAGGGGGACAAGCTGAACCGGATCGGTTCGGTAAAATACGATCTGCCCCCCCCCCCAATTGAAGTATTTCCGATCTGATCCCATATACTTGAAACTGCAGAGGTTGTGTCCACTTTCACTTAAGACTCAGAGCGGTTATACCCACGTTCTACCCATGTTTGCCACTAACCTGGTGTGCTGTCACTATCGTATCCCATCTGAACCCGGTAGTAATGGGAAGGATGCCACGTGGATCCGAACTGAAGCCATTCCAGGAGCATTTTCCACCTATAAATACACCATCAAGGGACATTTGGAAGAATCTTTTTGCATTTTCAGAACTCAAATTCCTTTGCTATCCGAATTTCATCAACTTATTCAGATTACAATCACCTTTTGAAGCATATTGCGAAGGAAATTGTGTGAATCAATACATTGTATGAGTGAAAATTGAGTGAGAGTTATTGTTGTATGTAATAATGTGATGACCCCAAACTTCCATAGACCGAAAGTAAGGATAATCATTTTGGAATACAACATATTCACAACAAAAACAGATCTCAGATAAATATCATAACACATAAACCATTGCAGCACAAATAAACTGTCATCATCATCACAACAGAATCATCAGAGTATGCAGTTTACTGATCAACTTAGCATAATAGCAGTCTCAATGAAAGAGAAATAAGTCTCAAATGAAAAGAAATGAGTTTCACATCCCATTACATACATCAAAAGCAAGAGATAGAAAAATGTCTCAAAAGCAGAATAAAAGATGGAGAAAGGATCTTCTTCTTCTTCCTCCCCAAAGCTAGCTCCCACCAAAAAGTATCACCTAGAAACCTGTCAATTGGCTGCCCGTGTGGAAAGAGGGCACCTGAGTTTGCAAAAGTGAAACAAACTACGAGTCAGTCATGGGACTGGTGTGAGAATTCTTAACTAAATTAACTATCAAGATGGCGAATCTCAGGACCACGCCGCTAACGCGGAACGGGTTTACTCCATTGGATTGCCAATGCAATATTTTATAAAGTTTATATAAAACAGCGAAATGACTTTTGAAAAATGAAACCATCATAAGACTCAAGTCCTATCACACAATGCAACGCACACTGGAGGATAGAGTTTTCCCTTATGATGATCAAACATGCTTAGTACGTGAAAAATAATATTTTAATATTATCATTAGTGTCTAGGCAGTATTAAATTACTTCAATATAAATATATCAATCCTAGACGGCATAGGTACCATATACTATGTTGCCGTATATAAGTTTACAATCAATTCCCAATACGATGACATTCCCGCACAAATTTGTTGTAAAATTTATTTTATGTAAAATCAATGTTTTAATTCTTCCGCTATATATAAAAATATTGTAACTCTGATATTTTGTAAAATGCTATGAGACATTGTAATATATTTATTCTATGATTTTTGTGTCTGATTCATTTAAACCGATAAGCTAAATAACAATCTGTCGTTCGAGTGGTTTAAGCTGGTTTAATTACCGACTTGAAGCGGTCGAAAAGGCAGGTCGTTACAAATAACCCGCAAATTCTGAACCAATATAAAAATTTTATTTTAGAAATTTTAATAGTTAAAATAATTTATTTTAAATAATAATGACTAAAAATTTATTCAAATCGAAGTTTGAAATAATATATTTATTTTAATTCTAAAAGGAGTTAGAAATAACGCGGTAGTTTGAAAATTTGAATTTGAACTTTGACTAAATGCACCGGATTCAAAATTTAATGGATTTTAGTGAAACCAAAAATATGTAAATCTATTTAAAAATATCTTTTCAACGAATCCAAAAAATTGAAATTTCATAGCGGGAATCCAATGTTATGCCCAGTTTAAAATTTAGAAAAGTCGCTGTAGAATTTATATATATTTTAATATAATATATAGCACTTAAAAATAGACATTTTACAAACGACCTCTATTTTCGACGAAACAACTTTTGTTGGAACCGGAATGTCAAATTATTGCTAGGTTTAAATTTTCATAATTTTTTGAATTAATATGTGAGCGTGACAAAAGAAAATGTGTTTTGTCAGTTTCGGTCAAATTTAATCCACTTGAAAATGGCCATTTTCAAAGAGTCTCGGAATTCGATGAAATTAGTTTTGTTAGGACCGTATCGTCAAAACATAACCATAAATAATTTTTCTATAATTTTTAGAGTCCGTATGTGGCTCCGGTGAATTTAAATGTACGTTAGTATTAATTAAATAGATGATTTAAATTTTAAATTAAAGAAAACAGGCAACAGACGTTCGTTTGGGCTCATGAGGCATTGCTTATTGGATCTAGAATGGGGGTTATTAGCTAGGAATGACTGTCGTTGGGTTAAAATCGGAGCTGAAAGAGATTAGCGGGCATAAACCCAGTAATTAGAATATTATATTATAAATAATAGTTAATCAAAACCCTAATCCTAATGTTCACAGTAAAGCCGCCGCCATCCTTTCGTGAATGGCCAGTATTGCTCATAATTCCTCCTCCAATTTCTCTCAATCTAATCACTAAAACACATAGGCGCTTTGGAGTTTATTGTAGATTTCTGCTCCCTCTTCAAAACCATACCCGTTTCAACCTCCACCGTCACCTATACAGAGAGAACCGGGACCCCAAACCTGCACCGAATCAACCGCCGCCGTGCTCCATATGTGCGATCGCACCTGCCTCGGTGGGGTCCATTTGGGGCGCCACTCTCCCCTCTTTGACGCTGTAGTGTCAGATCGTTGCAGAGTTGAACAATTGGAGCGATAATTGGTGACCTAGAATTGAACGTGAAGGAGAAAGCATCGACCTGTTAATATTTGAAGGAGAAGAGGGTATATTCCCTTGTTTATTCTCTTAATAATTTATTTAAAAGTTATTTACACAAATTTAATCATAACTAATTCATACTGAATCAGAATTGAACGATCTTGGAAGCGTTACGATCATAGAGTCGAGATCTACACTACTGTCCAGACAAGATCCGATTTCGAGCTGTTTGGATTTTGGCTAAATTCGCAACCCGATTGTGAGATTTCTTTTCATATAATTTATTTATTTATTTAATTTAATTTTTATGGAATGACTGTATGTGTATGACTGAGATCTGCTATGTGATGATATTGTGAATGATTTATCTGTTTGTTGGTGATGTATAAACACAGATTTGTACGGGTTAAATAAAAATAAATCATATTGTTTTAATATTGATTTGGATTAGAATTTCCATTTCAACAATAATAAGTCATTTTGTTATAGTGTTGAATTGAAATAGAATTGTCAATTCAACATTTGAAACGTTATTTTGACTACTGTTGTTAAATTGAATTAGATTTCCAATTCAACATGAAAACATTATTTGGATTATATTTGTTGAATTGAATTAAATTGTCGATTCAATATAAAATCATTATTTGTTGAATTAAATTAGAGTATTAAAAATATCTTTTTATCATTTTTGAACATTGAAGTAGAATTACCAAATCAACATAAAACATTATTTTATCATTTTTATTGTATTGAAATAGAATTGTCATACAATTGAAAATATATCGGTGTCGTTTATACCATTGAATGGAATAAAAGGCATTCTTTTGTTTGCATTCTTTGATGCAAACAAATATTGATATAGAAAGCCGCTCCTGTATTTGCAGTCCTTGATGCAAATATACATTGCTACAAAAAGTTATTCTTTTATTTGCACTCTTTGATGCAAATAATCATTGAAATAAAAGTTTTATTTTTATTTGCATTCTTTGATGCAAATAAACATTGAATAAAAAAGTCATTCTTTCATTTGCATTCTTTGATGCAAAAATAAGATGAATTAAAAAGTTGTTACTTTACTTGCATTCTTTGCTGCAAATATGCATTGAAATAAAAGTTTTATTTTTATTTGCATGCTTTGATGCATATAAAACTTAGAATTTAAAAGTTATATTTTGTTGCATACTTTGATGCAAATAAAATATTGAAATAAAAAGATGCATTTTTAGTTGCATTCTTTGGTGCAAATAAAAGGTGGAAATAAAGGTTGCATTTTAGTTTGCAATTTTAGATGCAAACAAAGCATTAAGTAAAATAGCATTTTTGATATAAAATATGCATTTCAAATAAAATAGCATTTTTTTTTTATAAAATATGACATTGGAAAAAATAACATAGCATTTTGTTGAGGAAGATTAAATTAATGTTTTTGTTAAGAAAAGTTGCAGTAGGTTTTGTAACCAAATGAAAATAAACATTTATATTCATATTATGTTAGATTTATAAACAAAAGGTAAATAGACATTTTGATGTAAATTTGTTACATAAGGAAAAATAATATTCTTATTATTAAAATGTTTCATTAGAATTAAAATGTCATTTTTATGGTAAATGTTCCATTAGAATAAAATTGTCAATATTAGATTTGTAATAAAATATCATTTTTTGCCATATTAGATTTGTGTCAAAATGAAAACAATATTTTTATTGGTCATGTCATACTAGAATTGTCAACACAAGAAAATAACATCTTATATAGGAATGTCACCTTTGGTTAAAAAGAATCATTTGTAGTTGTATGTTTTGTTTATTCAAAACATTACCATTTACATATAGTAGAAGAAATCCATTATATGTTTGGTTTATTCAAAAACATTATTATTAATCTGTTAGTGAATTAGAAATGTCATCATATTAGAAATGCCATTATATTAGAAATATCATTTTATTAAAATGTCATGTAAATTAAAAATATTAATATATTAGAATCATGTCATTTATCATAGAATTAAAAATGTAATTTATGTCATTTTATTTTTAAAATGTCATATATTTAAATTAATTTCGTATTACATTAAAAAGGCAATATATTTAGATCATGTCCATGTTAAATAAATAGGTCATAGACCATGCCATGTTACATTAAATACATGGTTTGTTGAAATTAAATTAAAATATCCATTTATAATGTAAACAGTGGAAATTGGTTAAAACTTATTAACCAATAATCTATTTAGATGAACTGTTGTTGTTTGGAAACCCCGCACGGGTGTTGGAATGGCATACGCTAGTTCCAATATTTAACTTTATGTCAATCGATGGATTGATAGTTTGTGTTGAGCATATTTATTTATTTATCTTAACGCTCACACAATTACGAATCTCACTCTGGTTGTGAATGGATTGTTTAATGATTACTTATCATTATTGTTATATGTATACATGTGATGTATGGAATCCATACAACAAGAATTGTATGATAATTGATTTAGTCGCATTCCGATTCAGAATTCCTTTTAATATAAAGAACATTTTGATATAAGGAAAATTTCCTTTAAAGAATATTTTTTTAATAACGAATATTTTATATAAATTTGAAATATGAAGCCGTGTTATGTAGAAACGCTATTTTTTAATCCGAACGGGTTTGTCAATCGATTTAATTCATTTTATAATGAATATAAAAAAGGAAGGGATTTCAAAAATCTAATATTTTGAAATATTATTATTTTAATGTGATGAAAATTTAGAATATTCAGTTTTTCTTTAAAATTGAAAATGAAGTTAAAATCATTTTAAAATGAATGTATAAATATTTTATAAATACGTTTTATAATAGAAATCGACGATATACATATTATATATATAATGGCCCGAACAGAACGCGTCACGCAGCGACCGTTCGCGAATTTCAACCATTAACTTCAAATTGGTGTGAAGATCCGACCGTCGGATTCTTCTAAAACCGGAACTGTTGGGTTCGTTCGAAAAGAGCTTTCCAATGAATATAAGAGTTTTGAAATCTAACAGTTGGATTTGGAATTATGTCCAAATCATATTTGTAAAAGGTCGCTGTGGATGCAGTTCGGTGGCCGTTATTGGAAACCAACTGTACGAGCGATAATAAAATTAATAAAAATATGGAAAAATTATGTAAAATCATAATTAATGATTTGGAAAGGGTTTGAATAAAAATTTCATACTTGAAAAGATAAAAAAATATTTTTATCGAATTGAACTAGTTATTAACTAGAATAAATATTCAAAATAAGATTTAATGAAGTTTTCAAATTAATGATATTTAATTAGAATTAAATAAGATAAATTGGATTTTGGGATTTGTCGTGAATGGTGTCTTAAATAACATTGTTCTTAAACCCCATAAGAAAGGAATAAATCTTTTAATTAAGATTTTAGAATTTTTCAATTATATATAATAATTGGAATAAAAAGGAAATGTGAATTGGGTTTATTGTGAACTGTGTTTTTTTAACGATATTTATTCTTTAACTCAATTAACAGTGAAAATAAAATTTGGAATTTATAAATCTTTTATTAAGATTGAAATGAAAATTTTCCAAATGTAAAGTTTTCCAATTTAATATGTTAAATTGGAATTGAATGAAATTCGATTTAATAATAACTGAGATGAGCTTCTGTGTATGAAGACCGTTACTATTTATGGAATTTAAGAGGCTTTGTCGTTATTCCATTTATATTATTATTCTAATAACGAAATTTATATCGATTATATATTGATTTGATTTCTGTGAAGATTCCATATTTTATGGAAGATGATTTTGGGTTTATCGTGGACTGTGTTTTTAAATGACATTTGTTCTTTAACCCAGTTAAAGATAATATTTATTTCTTAAATCTGAATAATCATAAGGTAATGATTTTGGATATTAAAACCAAATTGGGGTTTTAATGAATCTTTAAAAGGGGGATTAAGGGATAAGTTAAAGAAATTATCTTTGACAAATTAATGGGAACCTTTTTCCAAATAATGTGAATATCCTATTAAAAGAATATTCTAAATTGGAATGTAGCGTATGATGTGTTTTATAGTACTTGATTTTTATTATAAAATACGCGAGTTATTCAGAAAGACTGGGTTTAACCCATTCTGAATAATTACAACGACGATTAAAAGTCGAAGATTGAAGACCGACGATCTTCACATCGAATGGATGAGGACTACTGATGCCTTTGATTGGAGTTGTTGCCTCGAGAAGGTTTCAGTGGTAGTTGTCCGGACGTATTGCTGATTGTTCGAAGATGCGAGGTATAAGGTGCAATAACCCGAAAATCCGAGCCAATTTAAAAAATGTATTTTGGCAATTTTAGTGAAATTTGAATATTTAAAATGAATTATTTTAAATAATAACACGAGAAATTTATTTTGAATAGAATTCGAACGTATATATTTATATAGATCATCGTTAGAATATAAATATTTATTTATAATTATAAAAGGAATTGAAAATGGCGCGGTAGTTCGATAATTCGATTTCAAAATTCAAATGAATGTACAGGATTCAAATAAACCGGATTTTAGTGAAACCAAAAATAATAGAATCTATTTGAGAATATCTTTCCAACGAATCCGAAAAATTGAAATTTCATAGCAGGGATAAAAAGTTATGCCCAGTTGAAAATTCAGAATAGTCGCTGTAGAATTCTGGCCCTTAAAAATGAAAATTTTGCAAACGACCTCGGTTTTCGACGAAACCACTTTTGTTGGATCCGTGATGTCAAATTATTGTTAGGTTTCAAAATTCGTAATTTTTCGAATCAATATGTGAGCGTGGCAAAGGAAAACATGTTGACCAGTTTAGTTGATTTTAATCGACTGGAAAATGGCCATTTTTCAAACGGTCTCGGAATTCGGTGAAATTAGTTTTGTTAGGACCGTATCGTCAATACGAGGCTAGAAAATATTTTTTGGGAATTTTTAGAGTTAGTTTGTGGCCCTAGTAAATTGAAATGCGTGTTCAAATTCAATATATAGACTTATATGTTGATTTTGACGAAAACTGATCGAAACGGCCGAACTGGCTAATGATACATATCCCATTGTGTTCGGAATGGGGGTAATTAGCGATGGACGATAGGCGGTGGGACTCGTTTGGAGGTCAAAAGAAAAAGTTGCTTTTTGAAAATAAATAAATTAAATATATATAAATATCTCACCTCCCCTTTCACTTTCACTTCAGAAAATAAAATAAGAAAAAAAACCGACGAACAGGGGGGCGCGATTCGTCGCCGCCACCTGCCATCGACCGACCGCACCCCTTCCCCTGGCACCGCACCGCCTAAGTCCCCCCCTCTCGTCGATCTTCCTCCTACACCAGCCCCCCTCTAAACCACTCCCCCACCGAAGCCCTAAAACTGAGACCCCCCACTCTAACGCCCCACTGCTCACCACAACCACCGCCGCCGCCCTCCTCCCGCAGCCACCAGAAGGCCACCGACCACCCCAGCGTCCGCAACCATCCTCCATCTCCACGAAAACCGAAATGCAGTAAGCTTTATCTTAATTTACTTAGTTTAATTAGTTTTAAAAATCTGGGTTTTAATGAATATGAAATGTGAATGTTTTTATTTACTTAAAGTTTATGTTTTTATTTACATAGAGTATAGATCTTTATTTAGCAAGAAAGAAATGATTTTTGACATGAAAGATTAGATTTTGCTAAGGAAAAAGGATAGATTTTGCTAAGGAAAAAGATTAGTTCTGCTAATGCAAAAGTTTAGATTTTTATATATTGAATAGCGAAGTAAAAATTCGATTTTTATATATTGAATAGCGAAGTAAAAATTCGATTTTTATATATTGAATAGCGAAGTAAAAATTCGATTTTTATATATTGAATAGCGAAGAAAATTTCGATTTTTATATATTGAATAGCGAAAAAAAATTCGATTTTTATATATTGAATAGCGAAGTAAAAATTCGATTTTTATATATGTAATGAATACGGATGACGAAAGTGATGAAAGAAGAAACGACGGAGATTTTCTACATAAGAAGAGTCATGGCGTTTGTATTAGCTAGTCGGTGAGAACTCCTCACTTTTAAATTTATTTCTAGTTAAAATATATACTAGGATGCAGACAGTGTTTCACCCGACACCCGCCGTCCACAGACCATGGACGGCATGTATGCTTGTTTGTTTGATTTTGCTGTGTAGTTGATTG
Organism: Allium sativum; assembly: GCA_030737875.1. Taxonomy (NCBI): domain Eukaryota; kingdom Viridiplantae; phylum Streptophyta; class Magnoliopsida; order Asparagales; family Amaryllidaceae; genus Allium; species Allium sativum. The sequence goes on along the minus strand of CM060920.1, from coordinate 746,128,404 downwards.
TGTGATGTGAAATGAAATAAAATATTTATATAGTTAAAATATTTTATAGTTGAAAATAAAAATTTTAACGTGTATTTAAAATGAAATAAAAATAAACAAATTGGACGATTTGTTTATATACACACATTTGACTGATATTGATTGGGACGATAAATTTTACACATTGCCCAACTGCACAAATAAAATCTGTGTTTGATTGTTTGAAAACCCCACACGAGTATTGGGGTGATATATGACATACACTAATCCCAAAAATTAGTTGTATATCGATCGATTGATTGACAGACTGTTATAAGCGTTGAATATTTATATTTGATGCTTATACAGTGTAGAATGCACTTTGGATGATGGTTGATTATTTGTCATTTTTGATGTATACATGCGTTGTATGGAAATCCATAGAAATAAAATCTATGGTAATTGATTGGGCCTCATTTCAATTTGGATAATAAGAAAATAATTTCATGTGTTGAATAAAAGCCGTGTTGATTAGATTGACGCCATTTTGACGTGAACGATATTTATATCGATTTTATTCATTTTATAATGAATATCGAAAGTTATTTCAAAATCTGATATTTTGAAATGAATTGAAATTCGAATTAAATTGAAATGAATTGAAATTCGGATTAAATTGAAATGAACTGAAATTGAAATGAATTGAAATCGAATTAAATTGAAAAGAATTGAAATTCGAACTAGATTGAAATAGAATTGAAATCGTTTTGAATTGAATTTAAAACGTATCGAAATTGACCTGAAATTGTTTGAATTGAAACCGATTTGAATTGAAATCGAGTTGAAATGAATTTAAAACGAATTTATATTGGAAAGACTCAATTTTGATTTGAATTTGAGATGGAAGTTGGAATCGTTTTGAAAACGATTTATATAATACGTTTTAAAAGAAAATCGACGAAATATATATAATACATATATATAATGGCCTGAATAGAACGCACCGCCCCGCGGTAGTTCATGAATTTCGACCATTGACTTCGAATGGATATTATGGGAGATCCGACTGTCGAATTCTCCTAAAACTGGAACCGTTGGGTTCGTATCGAAAAGAGCTTTCTAACGAATATTAGAAATTAGAAATCTAACGGTTAGATTTGGAATTATGTCCAAATCAAATTTGGAAAAGGTCGCTGTAAGTGCAGTTCAATGGCCGTTGATGGAAATCGACTGTACGGGCCTTGATAAAATTATCAAAAATAGTAATAATTTGTGTAAAATCATAAGAAATTATTTGTGAAGAATTGGGATGAAAAAAATCCATATTTGAAAAGCTAAAAGTAGATTTTTATCGAACTGAACTAGTTTTGAATTAGAATTATAATTTTATTTATTTTTAAAATAAATAAATTGGATTTGAAATGTTTTTGAAAATAACCAGAATTTCCAATAAGTGAATTGGAATGGATTTGAATTGAAATTGTCTTCGGAATATTTCGATGTTGGATTTCATGATGATACAGATATTGTTATGGGAATTTGAAAGATATATTTATATCGTTATTTCCAATACGATAGTTGTTGGTCATAGAATTTGATATTGAATATAAGCCGATATATTTTATATTTAGAGCCTTGTATTTAATATCAAATGTGATTTGGGTTTGTCGTGAATGAGATCTTCATTAACACTGTTCTTAAGCCCAGTTGAGAAAAAGATTAAATCTTTTTATTTAGATTTAAGGAAGTGTACCAATTAAATAATATTTAACTGGAATTGAATTGGTATTGATTTTTAGGTTTATCGTGAACAGTGTTTTAAATAACACTTGTTCTTTAACCCGATAATTAATGGAATGTAATTTTGGGTTTATCGTGAAACGTGTTTAAATGACATCGGTTCTTTAACCCAGTTAAAGATTAAAACTAAGTGGAGTTTTAATGAATCATTAATTAGACCAAAAAGATCGAGAACAGAATATCACCAGTTTTGCTCCAAGCGATAGTTAAATCTTTAATTAGATTTGAACGTGAAATGGTAATTGAATTTACCGATAACATTGTGGTGTTAGATATGAAGTATAACTAGTTTACGTCATGGGATGAATAGGTTGGGACTGGGAAATTAAAACAAATGATTACTTTGGTAAGGTTCGTTAATCCTGGCTAGTTTGGATAAACCATGATTTGGTTTGAATTGATATTCAAAAGAAGATTAAAGAAATTTTTTAAAGAATTTATCTTTGATAAAATTAATGGGAACCTTTCCCTAAGAATGTGAAATTTAGAAACTAACTTTAGGTTAGCTAAGCAGAACGGTTTCCTGGGTATTGATCTGATGTTGGTTTCGGCCTTCGGGGTTAATATTTAGGGAATTATTCTCCTGTTAATTTACGGTTAGTGACTGATGAATTGGAATGAGGCGTATGTTGTGTTTGTGTAACACTTGTTTATTATATACGCGAGTTATTCGGAAAGAACGGGTTTATCCCATTCTGAATAACTGATACGACGATAAGTTGAAGGTGAAGACAGTGGTTGAAGACCGGAGGTCTTCACGTCGTTTGGATAATTACCGATGATCTTGATTTGGCCATACACCCAAGAGGAGAGAATCAGTTGGTGATCGTCCAGACGTACTTGGAGATCGATGGATATGCGGGGTACTAGGTGCCTCCGGTTTCGTTCAAACTCATAACGAACTTGTAAATGGACTGTGTGTCTGACATTGGATTTCAGTCTGTGTGATTGATTTCTATTAAATATATATCTGTCTGGCGGTAGAGAATTTATTCTCTTGCTTAACGCCCTTCTCTGAGACGTACGAGCTCAGGGGTTATATATTGATGGATATCCATCGCATGGAATGAATTGCCTGTGTGGCATGCCTAAGTGGCAATGGATCAAGGCTTCCGTTGAAAAGCAAAGTCTTGTGGTTGATGATCAAAGCACGGCCTGTGCGGCGTAGCTTTGTGTAACGTTGATTCGCAAGCCTCACACCCCGGTGGTGAACCAAAAACGGGAGAGGACCTCAGGGAGGACATGCGTTTCTTTCTAGTTAGAAGTGGCATCAGTGGTTTTACACACCCTGATGAGTTTGACTTATGTAGTTGTTGCTGTTGCGAGGCGCCTCGGATATATCGGTGACTATGTGAAGCCGATGGAGTCATTCGTTGGCTCATTTACGCCCCAAAGGGCGGGGAAACGCAGTGTTCAGGCATTTTAATCCACGTCGGTGGACCGGCCCTGTCGCTCCAAGTGGCTTGATTGAGTACTTGCCCTGAGACTCGGACTAGACAGTCTCGAATCAGTAGAGGACTATCTTTTTCCTCGGTTCACAAACGGAAATCCAATTTCCAAATACGTGACTTTGCGGTTTTGATTGTAGAGCCTGGTATGGCGACATGATATATGGTACCCATGCCGTCTATGATTGATATTTATGATTGAAATTGTTTTGACACTATGCACTTATAATAGTATCAAATGATTTGTTTTAAACGTACTAAGCATGTTTGGCTATTATAAGGGAAAACCCTATCCCCCGGCTTGCGTTGCATTGTGTGATAGGACCTGGGTCTTATAATAACTTCATTTTTCTAAAAAGCATTGTGTGCTGGTTTGTTATATGCACTGGTATTCTTGGGAGGAAACCCGTTCCGTGTTATACGGTGTGGTCCCTTGATATATCTAAATTAAAGTAAAGTTTTAAATAACTGTTTTAGTTCTCACACCAGTCCCATGACTGACCTGGGGTTTATTGTTTTAACCTAAACTCTAGATGCCCTTATTTCGACACGGGCAGCTAGTAGTCTTGGTTTTGCAGATTTATATTCACAGGATCCTAATTTACAGTTGGAATGATATTCGGAAAGCTTTGTATCCGTATATCTCCTTCAGTTGTGTTTTGTATTATTTTCCGCTGCTATGTAATTTATTATAATCTCTGATATTTGGTAAATGTGAAATATTGATTTATACTCTGTATATTCTTGTATTATGATGGAATTGTTGTAATATACAATGAAATGTTCTTCTGTCTGCGTTCTAATTTGTCGTGTTCTCAAAACAATCAGGCGTTTCGAATGGTCTTGGTCGGTTTAGCGACTGATTCGGATCGAGCGGAATTCTTGGTCGTGTCTACGTGGTATCAGAGCTTTGGTTTACAGAGCTCAAAGAACAAGACACGTTAGAACCAAACGAAAGAATTCATCAGAAATTGGATTAGTAATATCCAATGGGAATGACTCGTTAGAGATGGGATCAGTAGTATCCTAGAACGAGTGTGAAGAGTATGTTTTTAAAATGAAAACAAATTTTGTTTTGAAAATTTAAATCGTTGTATACATATTTGAATATTTAATTTATATTGAATTTGGACAATCCAATATATAAAGATTTTGCATATACACCTTGCAAACGTATATTCGAAGTTTTAATATACTGGATAGATATAGGATCACACTCTAGTCGACCGGAGATGATGTTGATAATGGCCATGGCATCATCAATATTTATGTTCGTGTTTCAAACGGGGGATTTCTATATATTCCCAATTGACTGGTGTGAGAACCAAAATTAGATAGGGCCTATTGTTGTGATTTGACATCAAAAATCTGATTTTTTTGACTATGTATCAAAATTATGAATTTGAAACGCTAATCAACTAATTGATTGATGGTTGTGTTGTTTGATTATTGTTTGACTAATTAAATGTTGAACCTATAACCAAATTGAATCAAATAGTGAATTGTATTGAAAATTTATCGCATTTGCATACATATACATGTACTTACATTGAACAGGTCATAGCAAGGAGGTTAGAGCAGAAGAATAAAATTGTTTGCCCGACAAATAAGTACATGTTTACAATAATTTACTGTTTTGTTTGGGTGATGATGATTTTATGAGACGATTAGCTAGCCGCTTGGCGTTTTCTTTTTCTTTTGAGTTGAAGAAGGCGATGGGTGGCTATATGAAATATCCCGAAGTCCCCGGTGCAGGGGAGGTTATGGCGAAATTTTTCGAAAATTTAGGGTGTTAGCCAAATTTTTGAAAAAATTTGAAAAGTTTTTAGGAACTGAAAAGTTGAAGAACTTAAGCCGTAATGAAAATAGTGAAAGTTGAGTTGATTTGTTAAACAACTTTCGGCTTCGTTCCTTTTCGGGGACGAAAATTTTTAAGTGGGGGAGATTGTAATAACCCGGAAATCCGAGCCAATTTAAATTTTTTATTTTGGCAATTTTAGTTAATTTTGAATATTTAAAACGAATTATTTTAAATAATAGCGACGAGAAATTTATTTTGAATAGAATTCGAACGTATATATTTATATAGATCATCGTTAGAATATAAATATTTATTTATAATTATAAAAGGAATTGAAAATGGCGCGGTAGTTCGATAATTCGATTTCGAAATTCAAATGAATGTACATGATTCAAAATAAACCGGATTTTAGTGAAACCAAAAATAGTAGAATCTATTTGAGAATATCTTTCCAACGAATCCGAAAAATTGAAATTTCATAGCGGGGATAAAAAGTTATGCCCAGTTTAAAATTCAGAATAGTCGATGTAGAATTCTGGCCCTTAAAAATGAAAATTTTGCAAACGACCTCGGTTTTCGTCGAAACCACTTTTGTTGGATCCGTGATGTCAAATTATTGCTAGGTTTCAAAATTCGTAATTTTTTGAATCAATATGTGAGCGTGGAAAAGGAAAACGCATTTGACCAGTTTAGTTGATTTTAATCGATTGGAAAATGACCATTTTTCAAACGATCTCAGAATTCGATGAAATTAGTTTTGTTAGGACCGTATCGTCAATACGAAGCTAGAAAATATTTTTTGGAAATTTTTAGAGTTAGTAGGTGGCCTCAGTAAATTGAATTGCGTGTTCAAATTAAATATATAGAGTTATATGTTGATTTTGACGAAAACTGATCGAAACAGCCGAACTGGCTTACGATACATATCCCATTGTGTTCGGAATGGGGGTAATTAGCTATGGACGACAGGCGGTGGGACTCGTTTGGAGGTCGAAAAAAAAGTTGCTTTTTGAAAATAAATAAATTAAATATATATAAATATCTCACCCCCCCTTTCACTTTCACTTCAGAAAATAAAATAAAAAAATGACGAACATGGGGGCGCGATTCGCCGCCGTCACCTGCCATCGACCGACCGCACCCCTTCCCCTGGCGCTGCACCACCTAAGTCCCCCCTTCTCGTCGATCTTCCTCCTACACCAGCCCCCCTCTAAACCACGCCCCCCCAAGCCCTAAAACCGAGACCCCCCACTCCTGCGCCCCACAGCCCACCGCAATCACCACCACCACCCTCCTCCCGCAGCCACCAGAAGGCCACCGACCACCCCAGCGTCCGCAACCATCCTCCATCTCCACGAAAATCGAAATGTAGTAAGCTTTATCTTAATTTACTTAGTTTAATTAGTTTTAAAATTTTGGGTTTTAATGAATATGAAATGTGAATGTTTTTATTTACTTAAAGTATATGTTTTTATTTACATAGAGTATAGATCTTTATTTAACAAGAAAGAAATGATTTTTGACATGACAGATTAGATTTTGCTAAGGAAAAAGATTAGATTTTGCTAAGAAAAAAGATTAGTTTTGCTAAAGCAAAAGTTCAGATTTTATATATTGAATAGCGAAGTAAAAATTCGATTTTTACTTCGTTTAAAAGCGAAGTAAAAGTTCGATTTTTATATATTGAATAGCAAAGTAAAAATTCGATTTTTATATATTGAATAGCGAAGTAAAAATTCGATTTTTATATATTGAATAGCGAAGAAAAATTCAATTTTATATATTGAATAGCGAAGAAAAATTTGATTTTTATATATTGAATAGCGAAGTAAAAATTCGATTTTTATATATGTAGTGAATACGGATGACGAAAGTGATGAAAGAAGAAACGACAGAGATTTTCTACATAAGAAGAGTCGTGGCGTTTGGATTAGCTAGCCGGTTAGAACTCCTCACTTTTAAATTTATTTCTAGTTAAAATATATACTAGGATGCAGACGGTGTTTAGTAGCACCTGACACCCATCGTCCACAGACCATGGACGGCTTGTATGTTTGTTTGTTTGATTTTGTTGTGTAGTTGATTGTGTGATGTGATGTGAAATGAAATAAAATATTTACATAGTTAAAATATTTTATAGTTGAAAATAGAATTTTAGCGTGTATTTAAAATGAAATAAAAATAAACAAATCGGACGATTTGTTTATATACACACATTTGATTGATATTGATTGGGACGATAAATTTTACACGTCACCCAACTGCACAAATAAAATCTGTGTTTGATTGTTTGAAAACCTCACACGGGTATTGGGGTGATATATGACATACACTAATCCCAATAATTAGTTGTATGTCGATCGATTGATTGACAGACTGTTATAAGTGTTGAATATTTTTATTTGATGCTTATACAGTGTAGAATGCTCTTTGGATGATGGTTGATTATTTGTCATTGTTGATGTATACATGCGTTGTATGGAAATCCATAGAAATAAAATCTATGGTAATTGATTGGGCCTCATTTCAATTTGGAAAATAAAAAAATAATTTCATGTTTTGAATTAAAGCCGTGTTGATTAGATTGACGCCATTTTGACGTAAACGAAATTTATATCGATTTTATTCATTTTATAATGAATATCGAAAGTGATTTAAAAATCTGATATTTTGAAATGAATTGTAAGAACCCGTAACTTCCCCGTGAAGGAAAGCACGAATACTTTGAGAACAGAACAAAATAGAACGCAGACGGAAGAACATTTCATTGTTGTTACAACAATTCCATTAGATACAAGAATATACAGAGTATAAATGAATAAATTATATTCGATAAATATCAGAGATTACAATAAATTACATTTAAATACATCGCAGCGGAAAATAATACAAAAGCACAACTAGAAATAATGCATGGATACAGAGCTTTTCGAGCATCGTTCCAGCTGTAAATCAGGACCCTGTGATTATAAATCTGCAAAACCAAAACTACTTGCTGCCCGTGTCGAAAATAAGGGCACCCAGAGTTTGGGTTAAAACAATAAACTCCAGGTCAGTCATGTGACTGGTGTGAGAACTAAAACAGTTATTAATATTGGTTTTAAAGTATGGTAACTCAAGGGACCATGCCGTGTAACACGGAACGAGTTTCCTCCCAAGAATACCAGTGCATAGAACAAACAACGCAATGCTAAATAAAGAAAAATGAAGCTATTATAAGACCCAGGTCCCATCTCACAATGCAACGCAAGCCGGAGGATAGGGTTTTTACCTTATAATAGCCAAAGCATGCTTGATACGTTTAAAACACATTATTTGATACTAGTATAGGTGTATAGTGTCAAAACAATTTCAATCATAAGTATCAATCATAGGCGGCATAGCGACCATCTATTATGTCGCCATACTAGGCTCTACAAATAAAACCGAAACACACATATTGGAAATTGGATTCCATCATGAGTCGAGGCAAGGGGAAAGCTCCTCTCCGCGTTCGAGACACTCTAGCAAATGTCCCAGGACCCCACTCTGATCCTTGGATCTTCAGGGCCGGTCCTCTCTTACTTTTGAGGATTAGTTATTCCTGAACACACGTTTCTCGGTCCTTACAGACCTATATCCGTGGCGCCTCGTATCCAACAACCACACAGGTGAAAAGTATATAAATGTCAGGGCTACTAGGTCACTGACACCACCCTTGCTAGAAAGAAACATCGTGCTCTCCCTGCAGTCACTATCCCGTTTTTGACTCATACCGAGGTGTGAGGCTCGCGAATTCATGTTGTACACAAAGCTACGCCACACAGACCGTGCTTTGATCATCAACCACAAGACTTTGCTTTTCAACAGAAGCCTTGATCAATTGCCACTTACGCGTGCCACACAGGCAATTCACTCCATGTGACTGATGTCTATCGATATACAACCTCCGAGCTCGTGCGTCTCAGAGAAGGGCGTTAAGCAAGAGAATAAATTCTCCGCCGCCAAACAGAGGTATATTTAATAGAGATCAATCAACACAGAATAAAATCCAGTGTCAGACACACAATCCATTTACAAGTTCGTTCTGGGTCTGAACGAAACCGGAGGCACTTTCCTCGCATATCCATCCATCTCCAAGTACATCTGGACGATCACCAACTGTTTCCCTCATCTTGGGTGTACAGCCCAATCAAGATCATCAGTAATCACCCAAACGATGTGAAGACTTCCGGTCTTCAACCACCGTCTTCATCTTCGACATCTCGTCGAATCGGTTATTCAGAATGGGTATAAACTCGGCCTTTCTGAATAACCCACGTATATGATAAACAAATATTACACAAACTCAACAAACGCCTCATTCCAATTCAGAATATCCTTTTATTCATGAAATCACATTCTTAGGGAAAGGTTCCCATTAATTTTATCCAAGATAAATTCTTCTAAATTTATTCTTTAATCTTCCTTTGGATATCATTTCAAACTAGTCGGGATTAGTGAACCACACCAAAGTAATTATTTATTTTATTTCCCAATCCCAACCTATTCATCCCATGGAGAAAAACTGGTTATACTCCATATCTAACACCACGGTGTTATCGGTAAAATTAATTACCATTTCACATTCAAATCTAATTAAAGATTTAACTATCGCTTTGGAGCAAACCTGGTGGTACTCCATTCTCGATCACCTTTCAGATTTGATAATTTAAATTATCAATTCACCTTTTAATCTAATTAAAGATTCATTAGATCTCCACTTAGTTTCAATCTCTTCAAAAATCAACATGCTGCCTTTAACTGGGTTAAAGAAGCAATGTCATCTAAAACATGATTCATGACAAACCCAAATCACATTTGATATTAATTACAAGGCTTTGAATAGAAAATATACCGGCTTATATCCAATATCAAATTCTGAAACCAACAAATATCGTATTGGAAATAACGATATAAAATATATCTTTCAAATCCCCATAACAATATTTTTATAGTTACGAAATCCAACATCGAAATATTCCGAAGTTAATTTCGATTCAACTCCAGTCCAATCCACGTATTGGGAATATTGATTATTTTTAAAATCACTTTCAAATTCAATTTATTTATTTCAAAAATAAATTGATTTTAATTCCAGTTCAAAACTAGTTCATTTCGATAAAAATCTATTTTTATCTTTTCAAATATGGAATTTTTCAGCCCAATTTTTCCCAAATCATTTCTTATGATTTTACACAAATTATAGACATTTTAATAATTTTATCAAGGCCCGTACAGTCGATTTCCATCAACGGCCATCGAACTGCACTTACAACGACCTTTTCCTAATTTGTTTTGGACATAATTCCAAATCCAACCATTAGATTTCAATTTTCTAATATTCATTGGAAAGCTCTTTTCGATATGAACCCAACGGTTCCGGTTTTAGGAGAATCCGACGGTCGGATCTTCCGCAACGTCAATTCGAAGTCAATGGTCGAAATTCACGAACTGCCGCGGCGCGGCGTGTTCTATTCAGGCCATTGTATATAATATATATATATATTATATTTCGTCGATTTCCTTTTAAAACAAATTTTATAAATCATTTTAAATTCGTTTTCAAAAACAATTTCAACTTCATCTTCAATTTCAAATCGATTTGATTTCAATTCAATTTGAATTCATTTCAATTTTATTTAATTCGAATTGAAATTCGTTTCAATTCAATTCAAATTCTAATTCGGTTCAATTCAATTCAAATTCTAATTCGAACTATTCAATTCAATTTCCGTTCGTTTTAAATTTCATTCAAAACGATTTCTATTCGTTTTAATTCAATTTCAATTTAATTCAATCTGAATTCATTTCTATTCAATTTGAATTCAAATTCACTTTCTATTCAATTCGAATCGAATTCATTTTCTATTCGATTCGAATTCATTTCAAATTGATTCAATAAAATTTCAATTTGAATTTTAATCTAATTCAATTTGAATTTCATTTCAAAATATTAAATTTTGAAATCACTTTTCAATATTCATTATAAAACGAATAAAATCGATATAAATATCGTTCGCGTCAAAATAACGCATCTCTAACCAACACGGCTTTATATTTCAAAAATTCGTTATTCTATTCAACAAATGAATATTTATTCTATTCAACACAAGAATCTATATTTCTTTCAACACACGACTAATCTCAACACATGAGTACTGTCAACACATCACTATTTTTGTTATGTAAAATATTTTATAAAATTATGGTATCTATCGTTTGATTTTCAATTAGACTCCACCGTGAAGTAGTTCTAATTTTAAATACGATAAAGATGTAAATTTCATTGTATAAAATATTTCACTCAACACATGAATAGTTTCAACAGATGAATTTTCCTTTATAATATTCATTATTTTCCCGATTGGAATGAGGCCCAATCAATCACCATATAATGTTAATTATATGGATTTCATACAACACATGTATATAATAGCAACGACAACCAATCAACCATCATCCAGGGTGCACCACACAACTGCATAAGCATCAAATATAAATAATCGACGCTTACACAGTCTGTCGACCAATCGATCGACATACAATTAAATAATTGGGATTAGTGTACCCAAATATCATCCCAACACCCGTGTGGGGTTTCAAATCAACAAACACAGATTTTTATTTATGCAGTTGGGCGATGTGTAAAATTTATCGACCCAATCAATATTAGTCAAATCAGTGTGTATAAACAAATCGGCCGATTTGTTTATAAATATTTATTTATTCACTTTCACGTTAAAAATTATATTTTTAACGATAATTAATTTATTTCAACACATCTACATTTATTATCGATTTCACATCAACAACACAAACAAATTTCACAACACATCAAACAAACATACAAGCCATCCATGGTATGTGGATGACGGGTGTCGGGTGCTGCTAAGCACCGTCTGCATCCTAGTATATATATATATATATATATATAACTAGAAAAAGAAATTTAGAGTGAGAAGTTCTCACCGATAGCTAATCCAATCAACTCGACTCTTCTCAAGTAGAAGTCTTCGTCGTTCTCGCCTTTTTGTCACTTTCGTTGCCCGTAGCCACTACCTATATAAAAATCGAATTTTTACTTTGCTATTCAATATATAAAAATCGAATTTTTACTTTGCTATTCAATATATAAAAAAATCGAACTTTTACTTTGCTATTCAATATATAAAAAATCCCATTTTTACACCGCTACTATATGGATAAAAATTCTATTTTTACAACGCTACTATATAGATAAACATTCTATTTTTACAACGCTACTACATAGATAAAAATTCTATTTTTACATCGCTACCATATAGATAAAAATTCTATTTTTACATCGCTACTATATAGATAAAAATTCTATTTTTTACAACGCTACTACATAGATAAAAATTCTATTTTTACATCGCTACTATATAGATAAAAATTCTATTTTTACAACGCTACTATATAGATAAAAATTTTGCCTTTTTAAATATAAAGATTTCGCCTTTTCAAATATAAAGATTTCGCCTTTTCAATTTCAAAAATCTAATCTTTTCTATTTTGAAAATCTAATCTTTTCTATTTTAAAAATCTAATCTTTTCTATTTTAAAAATCTATTCTTTTCTATTTTAAAAATATAATCTTTTCTATTTTAAAATCTAATCTTTTCTATTTTGAAAATCTAATCTTTTCTATTTTTCAAATATAAATAAATAAATAATCAAAATCAGTCCCTTACCTAGCTAATACACACCCAAAAACTGAATGTATAAATTAAAACTGATTTTTAAAACTGAAAATCACCTTTCTCCGTCGATCTCGCCGGAATCAGATCGGAGGTGAGGTGCAAGGGTGGCACCGGGCCCATCAGAGGTGGTGGGTGGTCTGGTGGTGGCGCCATGGGGCTGGCGACCGGCTTGGGGGAGGTTTCCGTGGGTGCTTGGGTTTTAAATGGAAGAGGGGAACGTGGGGCTGAGGGGGAGGGCGCGGTGGCCCACGCCGGTGGCGGGGGTGGCAGCAACGCCGCTGCGGCGGCGGTGGAGGAGACTGCGCGCCCCTCCCTTTTCTGTCTTCTTTCCCCCCCGTTTTTTTTATTTCTTCGATGTTCTGAAATCGAGTTTGGGAGGAAAGGGAAGAAAGGGGGGGGGTCTGACGTGTAAATGAGAAAGAGAGGAGGGGCCCTTTTTATTTAATATAAATTCCCAAAAAGTAACTTTTTATTTCGAACTCGAAACGAGACCCACCGACTGTCGTCCATAGCAAATTACCCCCATTCCGAACACAATGGGATATGCCACATAAGCCAATTCGACCGTTACAATCAGTTTTCGTCAAAATCAATACATAACTCTATATATTGATTTTGAACACGCATTTCAATTTACCGGGGTCACATACGAACTTTAAAAATTCCAGAAAAATATTTTTTAGCTTCGTATTGACGATACGGCCCTAAGAAAACTAGATTCGTTGAATTCCGAGACTGTTGGAAAAATGGCCATTTCCCAGTCAATTAAAATCAACTGAAACTGGTCAAGCACGTTTTCCTTTGCCACACTCACATATTGATTCGAAAAATTATGAAATTTGGAATCTAGCAATAACATGACATCACGGACCCAACAAAAGTGGTTTCGTCGAAATCCGAGGTCATTTGCAAAATGTCTATTTTTAAGGGCCTGAATTCCATAGCGACTATTCAGAATTTTTATCTGGACATATCTTTTGATTCCCGCTATGAAATTTCAATTTTTATGATTCGTTGGAAAGATATTATCAAATAGATCCTATTATTTTTGGTTTCACTAAAATCCAGTTTGTTTTGCACCCGGTACATTCAATTGAAGTTTGAAATCGAATTACCGAACTACCGCGCCATTATCAATTCTATTTATAATTATATATAATTATTTATATTCTAACGATGACGTATATAATATACACGTCGAATCTATTCAAAATAAATTTCTCGTTGATATTATTTTAAATAATTCATTTTAAATGTTCAAAATTCGCTAAAATTGCCAAAATAAAAAAAATTAAACTGGCCCAGATTTTCGCGTTGTTACATGAATTGAAATTCGAATTAAATTGAAATGAATTGAAATTCGAATTAAATTGAAATGAATTGAAATTCGGATTAAATTGAAATGAATTGAAATTGAAATGAATTGAAATTCGAATTAAATTTAAAAGAATTGAAATTTGAATTAGATTGAAATAGAATTAAAATCGTTTTGAATTGAATTTAAAACGTATCGAAATTGAACTGAAATTGATTTGAATTGAAACCGATTTGAATTGAAATGGATTTGAAATTAAATCGAGTTGAAATGAATTTAAAACGAATTTATATTGGAAAGATTCAATTTTGATTTGAATTTGAGATGGAAGCTGAAATCATTTTGAAAACGAATTTAAAACGATTCATATAATACGTTTTAAAAGGAAATCGACGAAATATATATTATATATATATTATATATATAATGGCCTGAATAGAACGCGCCACGCCGCGGTAGTTCGCGAATTTCAACCATTGACTTCGAATGGATATTGCGGGAGATCCGACTGTCGGATTCTCCTAAAACTAGAACCGTTGGGTTCGTATCGAAAAGAGCTTTCTAACGAATATTAGAAATTAGAAATCTGACGGTTGGATTTGGAATTATGTCCAAATCAAATTTGGAAAAGGTCGTTGTAAGTGCAGTTCGATGGCCATTGATGGAAATCGATTGTACGGGCCTTGATAAAATTATCAAAAATAGTAATAATATGTGTAAAATCATAAGAAATGATTTGTAAAGAATTGGGATGAAAAACTCCATATTTGAAAAGATAAAAGTAGATTTTTTATCGAAATGAACTAGTTTTGAACTAGAATTATAATTTTATTTATTTTTAAAATAAATAAATTGGATTTGAAATGATTTTGAAAATAACCAGAATTTCCAATAAGTGAATTGGAATGGATTTGAATCGAAATTGTCTTCGAAATATTTCGATGTTGGATTTCATGATGATACAGATATTGTTATGGGAATTTGAAAGATATATTTATATCGTTATTTCCAATACGATATTTGTTGGTCGTAGAATTTGATATTGACTATAAGCCGATATATTTTATATTCAGAGCCTTGTATTTAATATCAAATGTGATTTGGGTTTGTCATGAATGGTGTTTTCATTAACACTGTTCTTAAGCCCAGTTGAGAAAAAGATTAAATCTTTTTATTCAGATTTAATGAAGTGTACCAATTAAATATTATTTAATTGGAATTGAACTGGTATTGATTTTTGGGTTTATCGTGAATAGTGTTTTAAATAACACTTGTTCTTTAACCCGATAATTAATGGAATGTGATTTTGGGTTTATCGTGAACCATGTTTTAAATGACATCGGTTCTTTAACCCAGTTAAAGATTAAAACTAAGTGGAGTTTTAGTGAATCTTTAATTAGATTGAAAAGATCGAGAATGGAGTATCACCAGTTTTTCTCTAGGCGATAGTTAAATCTTTAATTAGATTTGAACGTGAAATGGTAATTGAATTTAACGATAACACCGTGGTGTTAGATATGAAGTATAACCAGTTTTACATCATGGGATGAATAGGTTGGGATTGGGAAATTAAAACAAATGATTACTTCAGTAAGGTTCGTTAATCCTGACTAGTTTGGATAAACCATGATTTGGTTTGAATTGATATTCAAAAAAAGATTAAAGAATAAATTTAAAGAATTTATCTTTGATAAAATTAATGGGAACCTTTCCCTAAGAATGTGAAATTTATAAACTAACTGTAGGTTAGCTAAGCAGAACGGTTTCCTGGGTATTGATCTGATGTTGGTTTCGGCCTTCGGGGTTAATATTTGGGGAATTATTCTCCTGTTAATTTACGGTTAGTGACTGATGAATTGGAATGTGGCGTATGTTGTGTTTGTGTAACACTTGTTTATTATATACGCGAGTTATTTGGAAAGACCGAGTTTATCCCATTCTGAATAACTGATACGACGATAAGTCGAAGGTGAAGATGGTGGTTGAAGACTGGTGGTCTTCACGTCGTTTGGATAATTACTGATGATCTTGATTGGGCCGTACACCCAAGAGGAGAGAATCAGTTGGTGATCTTCCAGACGTACTTGGGGATCGATGGATATGCGGGTACTAGGTGCCTCCGGTTTCATTCAGACCCAGAACGAACTTGTAAATGGACTGTGTGTCTGACATTGGATTTCAGTCTGTGTGATTAATTTCTATTAAATATATATCTGTTTGGCGGTGGAGAATTTATTCTCTTGCTTAACGCCCTTCTCTGAGACGTACGAGCTCAGGGGTTATATATTGATGGACATCCATCGCATGGAATGAATTGCCTGTGTGGGATGCCTAAGTGGCAATGGATGAAGGCTTCTGTCGAAAAGCAAAGCCTTGTGGTTGATGATCAAAGCACGGCCTGTGTGGCGTAGCTTTGTGTAACGTTGATTCGCGAGCCTCACACCCCGGTAGTGAACTAAAAATGGGAGAGGACCTCAGGAAGGACATGCGTTTCTTTCTAGTTAGAAGTGGTGTCAGTGGTTTTACATGCCCTGACGAGTTTGACTTATGTGGTTGTTGCTGTTGCGAGGCGACTCGGATATATCGGTGACTATGTGAAGTCGATGGAGTCATTCGTTGTCTCATTTACACCCTAAAGGGCGGGGAAACGCAGTGTTCAGGCATTTTAATCCACATCGGTGGACCGACCCTATCGCTCCAAGTGGCTTGACTGAGTACTTGCCCTGAGACTCGGACTAGACAGTATCGAATCGGTAAAGGACTATCTTTTTCCTCGGTTCACAGACTGAAATCCAATTTCCAAATACGTGACTTTGCGGTTTTGATTGTAGAGCCTGGTATGGCGACATGATATATGGTACCCATGCCGTCTATGATTGATATTTATGATTGAAATTGTTTTGACACTATACACTTATAATAGTATCAAATGATTTGTTTTAAACGTACTAAGCATGTTTGGGTATTATAAGGGAAAACCCTATCCCCCGGCTTGCGTTGCATTGTGTGATAGGATCTGTGTCTTATAATAGCTTCATTTTTCCAAAAAGCATTGCGTTATTTTGTTATATGCACTGGTATTCTTGGGAGGAAACCCATTCCGTGTTATACAGTGTGGTCCCTTGATATATCTGACTTAAAGTAAAGTTTTAAATAACTGTTTTAGTTCTCACACCAGTCCTATGTCTGACCTAGGGTTTATTGTTTTAACCTAAACTCTGGGTTCCCTTATTTTGACACGGACAGCTAGTAGTTTTGGTTTTGTAGATTTATATTCACAGGATCCTGATTTACAACTGGAATGATATCCGGAAAGCTTTCTATCCGTATATCTCCTTCAGTTGTGTATTGTATTATTTTCAACTGCTATGTAATTTATTGTAATCTCTGATATTTGGTAAATGTATAATATTGATTTATACTCTGTATATTCTTGTATTCTGATGGAATTGTTGTAATATACAATGAAATGTTCTTCTATCTGCGTTCTAATTTGTCGTGTTCTCAAAACAATCAGGCGTTTCGAACAGTCTTGGTTGGTTTAGCGACTGATTCAGATCGAGCGGAATTCTTGGTCGTGTCATAAGGTGCCTCCGGTTTCGTTCAGACCCAGAATGGAATTGTAAATGGATTGTATGTCTGGTGTTTTATTCCTTTATACTGTATTCGTTAATCACTACTAAATATATATCTGTTAGTGGCGGAGAAATTATTCTCTTGCATAACACCCTTCTCTAAGATGTACGAGCTTAGAGGTTATATATTGGCAGAAATCAATGGTATGGTATGGATTGACAATATGGCATGCCAAGATGCAAATGATCAAGTCTTATTGTTGAAAAGCAGAACCTTGTGGGTGATGATCAAAGCACAGCTTTAAATAGCATACCTTTGTGTATTGCGTTACTTCGTGAGCCGCACACCCGGTATGAACCAGAAATGGAAGAAAGGACTGCAGGGTGGACATACGTTTCTTTCTAGCTAGAAGTGGTGTCATGGTTTTCACAAGGCCTGACATTTTTACTTATGCGGATGATGGAATGAGGCGCCTCGGTTATTTGAGTCCCTAGTGGCTCTATTTTTGCCCTATAGGGCAGAGAAATGTATTGTTCAAGCATTATTAATCCACTAATATATTTGTGGACCGACCCTGAAGATCCAGGTGCGGTTGCGACTGTATCCTGAGGCACAGGCTAGAGTGTCTCGAATTCGGTGAGGACTATCTTTTGCCTTGGTTCATGATGGAAATCCAACTCCCAATACGACCCATGCGGTTTTGATTGTATAACTAGTATGGCGACATAGTATATGGTAGCTATGCCGTCCATGAATGATATTATTATTGAAATGTTTTTGAAAACATATATACACTAATAATGATATCAAATCCGTTTTATCGTATCAAGCATTTTTGACTATTATAAGGTAAAACTCTATCCTCTGGTTTGCGTTGCATTGTATGATGGGACTTGAGTCTTATAATGGTTTCATTTTTCTAAAAAGCATCGCGTTGTTTAAAGATTTACTTTAGTTATGCACCGGCAATCCAATGGTGTAAACCTGTTCTGCATTAGCGGCGTGGTCCGGTGATTAGCCTTATTATTATTAAATAGGTTAAGTAAGATTTATCATACCAGTCCCATGACTGACTTGTAGTTTGTTTCACTTTGCAAACTCGGGTGCCCTCTTTTCCACACGGGCAGTCGAGTAGCGTTTTGCAGATATTTATCTCTTGAGCAGGATTCCAGATCGATGCTTGAAGTTGTGTCCAGAGCATAGAAGATCTTCCGCTGTGTATTGTATTAGATTATTGTAATATATCTTCTGCTATATTTTATTTATCGATGTACTCTGATATTCTGTACTCTAATGTAACATTTTTATGATGTTTATAAAAGTCTGTTGTTATTTGTTCTAATGTATTGTATTCCCAAAGTTAGCATATGCGGGTTTTGAACGATTTTAATCGATCTAGCAATCTATTAAGGTCGGGCAAAATATGTGTCGTTACAGTTGGTATCAGAGCCTTGGTTAGCTCAAATCTTTGGGGTACAACTAATTAGAATGAAACAAAAGACTCAACAGAGATTGGATTAGTAATATCCAATAAGAATACTCATTAGAGATAGGATCAGTAGTATCCTAGAATGAGGTAACTTATTAGAGATGGGGTTAGTAATGCTCTAGAATGAGCTGAGAGTGACAAGTTATAATTAACGTATTTTCGATTATATATATAATCCGTTCTTAGAAAATATAATTTTTGAATATATAAAAGTATATATATATATATATATATATATATATTTGATAAGTTAATCAACTAATAAAATTATTGAAACAAATTAACAAAATAAAAGTTGATATCAGTTAGTTAAACAATATTTAGATACGTTCCTTTTCGAGGATGAAAAGATTTTAAGTGGGGGAGATTGTAATAACCCACAAATTTTGAACCAATTTAAAATTTTTATTTTAGAAATTTTAATAGTTAAAATAATTTATTTTAAATAATAATGACTAAAAATTTATTCAAATCGAAGTTTGAAAGAATATATTTATTTTAATTCTAAAAGGAGTTAGAAATAGCGCGGTAGTTCGAAAAATTGAATTTGAACTTTGACTAAATGCACCGAATTCAAAATTTAACGTATTTTAGTGAATCCAAAAATATGTAAATCTATTAAAAAATATCTTTCAACAAATCTGAAAAATTGAAAGTTCATAGAGGAAACCCAAAGTTATGCCTAGTTTAAAATTTAGAAAAGTCGCTGTAGAATTTATATATATTTTAATATAATATAAAGCCCTCAAAAATAACCATTTTACAAATGACCTCTATTTTTGACGAAACCACTTTTGTTGGAACCGGAATGTAAAATTATTACTAGGTTTAAATTTTCATAATTTTTTGAATTAATATGTGAGCATGGCAAAAGAAAATGTGTTTTGTCAGTTTCGGTCAAATTTAATCCACTTGAAAATGGCCATTTTTCAAAGGGTCTCAGAATTCGATGAAACTAGTTTTGTTAGGACCGTATCGTCAAAACGTAAGCAGAAATAATTTTTAATTTTAAGAGTCCGTACGTGGCTTCGGTGAATTTAAATGTACGTTAGTATTAATTAAATAAATGATTTAAAATTTAAATTAAAGACAACAGACGTTCGTTTGGGCTCATGAGGCATAGCTTATTGGATCTGGAATGGGGGTTATTAGCTAGGAATGACTGCCGTTGGGTTGAAATCGGAGCTGAAAGAGATTAGCGGGCTTAAACCCAATAATTAGAATATTATAATATAAATAATAGTTAATCAAAACCCTAATCCTAATGTTCACATTAAAGCCGCCGCCACCCTTTCGTGAATGGCCAGTATTGCTCACGAATTCCTCTTCTAATTTATCTCAATCTAATCAGTAAAACACATAGGCCCTTTGGAGTTTATTGCAGAGTTCTTCTCCCTCTTCAGAACCATTCCCGTTTCAACCTCCACCGTCACCTGTAGAGAGAGAACCGGGACCCCAAACCTACGCCGAATCAACCGCCACCGTGCTCCATATGTGCACCTGCCTCGGTGGGTCCATTTGGGGCGCCACTCTCCCCTCTTCGACGCTGCAGTGTCGAATCGTCGCAGAGTTGAATGATTAGAGCAATAAATGGTGACCTAGAATTGAACGTGAAGGAGAAAGCATCGGCCTATATTATTTAAAGGAGAAGAGGGTGTATTCCCTTGTTTATTCTTTTAATAATTTACTTAAAAGTTATTTACTCTTATAAAATAAAATAGAACAGATCATAAAGGAGAAGACATTAGAAAGAATATAAGAGATAAGGGAGAGACCTTTTTATTTCTCTTGATTCAGTGTACATAATTCTATTACATTGGCTCCCTTATATATTGGCTTTGGAGCTGATGTTAGCCTTACACCCAAAATGTGGGACTAAAAATAATATGACAAATGCATATTCACTTATATGTATTACAACACTACCCCTTGAATATGCGTATGTAAAGATGATAATATTAATTGCCTCATTAAAAACCTTTTTATGAGAAACCCTGTGGGAAAAATCACAAACAAAGAAAAGAATACAATTTTATTTCATGTCCACGAAACATATTGACAATGTTCCAATGAGGGTTGATACTTCTAGATCAAAATAATGCCTCGTTAAAAACCTTACTAATAAATACCCAATGGGAAAAATATTAGTGAAGGAAAAGTGTGCATTACAGCATAATATATGCTCCCCCTGATTCGTAACGCATTATTCAAATAGTTTGGTGATGCAAGCTGTGTATACCAATTTTATATATCGCCTTCTACAATGTTGATTATGGAAGTGCCTTCGTGAATAGATCTGCTGGATTTTCTTGAGATTGGATTTGCTTCACTTCTATCTTATTGTCTTTTTGAAGCTCATGTGTGAAAAAGAATTTAGGAGAAATATGTTTTGTCCTATCACCCTTGATATATCCTGCTTGAATCTGAGCTACGCATGCTGCATTGTCTACATAAATAATAGTGATCTTTCTGTAATTGATGGAAGTTGACATGTGCTTCGAATACGTTCAATTAATGACCTTAACCAAACACATTCTCGACTCACTTCATGTAGTGCTAGAATTTCAGAATGATTGGATGATGTTTCTACCAATGTTTGTTTTGTAGATCTTCATGAAATAGCTGCATTGTTGTTTGTAAACACATATCCAGTTTGTGATTTTGCTTTATGTGGATCAAAAAGGTAACTTTAACACTCCTCATTGAATATGTGTCTTCAAATTCTTGAATGCTCTTATAGTAGCTTGAAATTATCCCTGTTGAAAAATTATTGCTCCCCCTCATAGATATTGTCATATTAAAATGATATTTCTTATAAGAGTTCGATACTTCAGGATCGATGTAATGCCGCATTAAAACCTTACTAAGAAAAACCCTATGGGAAAAATCTTAGTGAAGGAAAAAGAGTACAAAAACGTATTTTCAATAATTTACTACATTAAATGTAGAATAATACTTTTGGATCAATATAATTCTTCAATAAAAACCTTACAAAGGAAAACCCAGTGGGAAAAACCTTAGTTAAGGATAAAAATACAAATTAACTTAAATATCATATTTGAGATGTTATTCCTTGATGTAGTGCTTGATTCTTCTAGATCAAGATAATGTGTCGTTATAACTTTCAATATTACTTTGAGGATGATACTTCTGGATCAATATAATATCTCATTAGAACTTTACTAAGAAAAACCCGGTGGGAAAAATCTTAGTTAAAGAAAAAGAGTGCATACTTTTTGATATCTCAATTTCGTTATAGATACTTCTTGATCCACAAATATATGTCTCATAGATAATAATACTTAAATAAACCTTGTATAGAAAATAAACTCAAGAGATAATAATCTTTACTCTTTATACTTCTTACGTTCATCATTTATTAACATTTGCCTCATTAAAACCTTCACAATGGAAAACCCTATGGGAAAAAAAACCAAAGTGAAGAAAAAAGAGTACAACATCATAAGAAAATTCTTAATGGACTTTTCTTTAAAGACTTTTATGTGCATTTTCATGCTTCAGGCATTTTTTCTTTTTTGAAACACCTTTTGTTTGCGCTTGCTTGCTATACACTTCGAGTGGTTACAATTTTGTGCTTCAATCAGGTTTGCACATTGGGAAAAATAGTAGTTTCATTACAGCAATACTTATAAGCAGGAAGTAATCTACTCATATCTTGAA
Source organism: Allium sativum (assembly GCA_030737875.1). NCBI lineage: Eukaryota > Viridiplantae > Streptophyta > Magnoliopsida > Asparagales > Amaryllidaceae > Allium > Allium sativum. Next base: position 746,105,594 of record CM060920.1, on the reverse strand, counting down.
TTATATCAAGGTTTTCATTACAACAACATTTAGAAGCATGTTGTAATCTATATTCTATGTTCTTTGCATTCTTTAGAATCACTAAAGTTATTTATGTTCTTCAGGAACCTGTACATTTCATTGAATTTTACATATCGCAACTATACTCAAAAGTATATTAAATATTTCATTACAACAATACTTAAAAGCAGGAAATAATCTACTCATCATGAATTATATCATGATTTTCATTATAACAATACTTAAAAGAATGTTGTAATCAACTTTCTTTGTTCTTTATATTCTATATAACCAACAAAGTAGTTTATGTTCTTCAGGAACTAATATTCTTTCATCATTTAGTGTGATTTAACAAATATTCATACCTTCAAGGTTTATTCACTACTTTGTGGACTACAGGTCCACATTTCTCAATTAGAGAAGGATTCATGATGGCCAATCATGATTTAACATAAGCGCTTTACTTTTATAATTTATCATCGATGATTATATATTGTTAGTTCTATATATAATTTAGTGAGATCTCTTTATTTATCTATTTTAGGTACCTAAACCACTTCCAGGGTTATTTGACATTTATGTCATGGATCTCTTCAAGAGACTCCTTAGGTGTTTCTTTAAGAACACTCACCTCCTTCATCTGGCATCTTTATTACTTACTTCAAAAGTGTCTCAAACTGACTTTTAAACCAATCTTTAAATGTGGTTTATGCATTTTGATCCTCCAGGGATTCAAATATATACTGAAGCAAGTCTACAAGGGATATTATTTATAATTTATTCGTGTGTCAATTATACTGATACTCAAAATGAAATTGTATCCCTTTATCCTCCCCCTCAACGTTGACAAACATTGTCACACTAAATAATAATCATCATGGGATTCTCATTTTGATCCATTATCACATTGCTGCTGGCAAGTATTTTATATGTACATCCGTTGTTAACCCTTTAATTAGTCGATAAGATGCATTCATCATTTTTTTATTACTTATTCTCCTTCATTGATCTAGCAATATTGGAGGAATTTTCTTATTATATAGGTTATTTGAATACACATATGACTTCAGGTCATTCAACATTCATGTTGACTGCAATTTAAATCACTAAATAATATTTATGCATAATCTATAAAATATGCTTATAACAAACTTCAGGTTGTTAGTTAAATATTTACAGATATGAATATATAAATACGTGCGTCCACGTATTATAAATTTGCATAGTCTTTCTCATTTGAGTTAGTGATTTTAGAATAAATTATTACAAAGATCAAACTATTGATTTCAATGTATTGATCAATGTCATTACAAATTCTTCAGGATCGTGTAATAATGTTCAAAACTTCTGGTTTGAAAACATATCGAACTTCTGGTCCAAATAAATATATGAACAACTTCAAGTTGTTAAGTTTATGGAGTTTTAATATCGCTTCTGCGATATTCCATAAACACCATTTGTGGAGTTTTAATACATATTTTCTCTTTTAGGAGAAATTTATGAACTTTTCTACAAATATTTATCACTTTTTAATTGTAGAAATCTCTGCTGGAGATATTTTATTATTTTCACATAAACGGATCTCTTCTAGAGATATCTTATCATTTCCAAATATACAAATATCCTCTGAAGATATTTTGTTATCACCGCTTTTGGGATGAACTTATCTCCTCCATACAAACTATTGAAATATCATATCATTATACAAAAATACATATCAAATTTTAAATGCAGTAACAAAATTAGATGCATTAAATAAAAATAAGATTCAAAAAAAGAAATCACTACTTCTGGAGTGTATGATATTCATTCAGGGAAGATAATTTTATTTATTTATTTATGTAAACGAACATAGTTGATCCGGAATGACCTAAACGATCATGCCAAAGAATCAATTTCTTTGTATCTGTGAGCTTCTGGCTCATGTTTATAAAATGGGATTCAACTATGCCAATTTTGGTAAAGTGTAATCTAGTTGAAATTGTACCAATTTTTTCTAAATTAAGCTTCTGGCTTTCAATTTTAGAAATAACACAAAGATATTCTTTGTTGTTTTCATTTATGATATCCATTCATTCTTATATCTTTGATGCCAAGCAGATTTCTTTTAGAATTGCATGAATACAGTGCATTTTGAATGAATATATGTGTACCATTTGGTAACACTATATGGGCACTTCTGGACCCTTCAATTATATTGGCTGAACCAACTATAGTTGAAACTTTATATGAAACATTTTCGGATAATTCAAAGAAAAACTTCGGGTTTTTCAATATCGTATGAGTAGTTCCACAATCAACCAGACATATATCATCACTTAAACACTGTTGATCGATAACTTAAGAATTAAAAGTAATACAGCTAGTTGATAACCGAAATAACTTATAAATACAGATAAATGTCCATGGGAATAAACTACTTATCATGTCCAACATTACATATTATTTCTGCAATTCCATAAGCACAAGCTAAAAGAAAGGCAAATAAGCAAAAGTTTCAAAATAATACATGCTGAAAGGAAATGAAACAAAATAAAAATCACATAGTGAGCTTCAAGCTACTTGTTACCATCATAGAAACTGCAGGTTCTAAGTTTTCCATTTTATAACAAAAATTACTTTCGCATTCACTTCCGGTATGCAAAAATTAAGATCAATATTTAGATCTTAACTTAATATGATCTTCAGGATGCACATTTTCTTTATAAAGGGTTTCCTAAGAAACAATAAAATATTTCTTCTAGAAATATAATATGTTCTAAAATGACTATAATAAAACTTCAAGTTTTATCATAATTCATATGTTGTTATTATATATTTTAAATCAAATCAACTTTTCAAGAAAGTGGCCTTTTTTCACATATGAGAGTCATTTTACTATTTTCTTCAAGAAAACAGTATTTATTATAAATGTATTGATCTCTTCCAATAATAAGTTTCTTCAAGAAATTATTTATTGCATAAAGTTGGAATATAAGGCTTTTTCCTTTTGTTGAAACTTTTCCTTTCATTGATTTTTCAAATCCTTTCCTATTATTGGTCATTTTCTATAAGAAAATATTAAATGCAATTATATGCTTTTATGCTTTATTTCATGTTTCTCATTTGAATATGAACTTCATGTTCCTCATGAACTTCAGATCCCTCATTTGAAAGAATTTGTATATGAACTTTAGGTCATATGCATGTGAACTTCAGGTTCAACCACTCTTGCCTTGTGTTTGGAAGTATGACCGTCTTTTGGTGGTCATAATGCTCCTTTAGGGAGTTCCATAAGTGGATAGGATCTTTTTCTGTTAAATATTCTGATTTTAGATCATCGCGGATGTGGCATCTTAAAAAAATATCAGAGCCTTTGCTTTGTCCTGCTGGGATATAGTATTACCATTTTTAATGGTATCCTCTAAGCATTGAGATTGTAAATGAATCTCAATGTTCGACATTTTTGTGAACTACACAAAAAAAATTGCAGATGCTTAATTAAACAAAATTCACATATCAGTATACATGTTCTATAATTAAATTGAATATATTACGACATAGAATCATAAAAAAATTAATCCAAATCTGTAAGCCTTTCTCTATACATTTACAATGAACTAATTACAATAATGAAACAATACAAACCATCAAGGAGCCATATGCCATATAACAAAAATAACGGCCACAGTAATACATATGTTGGCTAACAAGCAGTTTGCTTATATTGAAAGATGAAAAAGCATATAAAAGTAAGCCATACATGGAAATGTAATTCTAAATATCAAAAGCATCTCATCTTGCGAGATGAAGCATAAAAAAATGAGAATAGGTAGTCTATTATTACAAAGTTGAAGTTGTACAGCAAGCATAAGATTAAATAAGAAGCAGCCTGCAGTTTACATATATGCATACCTATTATCAATGGCTTCTCTCTTATTTAAGAGATAAAGTAGAAAATGAAGATTATTTATTATAGCGTATGGGGTAAAAGATCCATATATAATATTATAAAAAGAAAATGAATGGATCTTCCTAAAAATATATTTGGTATACTGTAATACCAGATCAAATATGAATAGGTGGATATCTAAAAACTACTAAGCGAAAAATAATTAGATCTAAAAACTTAGATCCACTAGAACATAATCTAGATCTACAAAAAAAAAAAAAATAGATCCATAGATCAAATATTCTCATGTAAAAATTACTTACATGACAAATTCATAGATGTAGATCTAGAAGATCTCAACAAATAGCAATAAAAGAATCTCGTGCTGATAATGTGTTATAAAATAAAATAGAACAGATCATAAAAGAGAAGACATTAGAAAGAACATAAGAGATAAGGGAGAGACCTTTTTATTTCTCTTGATTAAGTGTACATAATTCTATTACATTGGCTCCCTTATATATTGGCTTTGGAGCTGATGTTAGCCTTACACCCAAAATGTGGGACTAAAAATAATATGACAAATGCATATTCACTTATATGTATTAAAACATTTACACAAATTTAATCATAACTAATTCATACTGAATCAGAATTGAACGATTTTTGAAGTGTTACGATCGTAGAGTCGAGATCTACGCTACTATCCAGACTAGATCCGATTTCGAGCTATTTGGATTTTGGCTAAATTCGCAACCCGACTGTGAGATTTCTTTTTATACAATTAATTAATTTATATATTTAATTTAATTGCTATGGAATGACTGTATGTGTATGACTGAGATCTGCTATGTGATGATATTGTGAATGATTTATCTGTTTGTTGGTGATGTATAAACACAGATTTGTATTGGTTAAATAAAAATAAATCACATTGTTTTATTATTGATTTGGATTAGAATTTCCATTTCAACAATAATAAATCATTTTGTAATAGTGTTGAATTGAAATAGAATTGTCAATTCAACATTTGAAACATTATTTTGACTATTGTTGTTAAATTGAATTAGATTTCCAATTCAACATGAAAACATTATTTAGATTATATTTGTTGAATTGAATTAAATTGTCGATTCAACATAAAATTTATATTTGTTGAATTGAATTAAATTGTCGATTCAATATAAAATCATTACTTGTTGAAATAAATTAGATTGTCAATTCAATATTAAAAATATCTTTTTATTATTTTTGAACATTGAAATAGAATTACCAAATCAACATAAAACATTATTTTATCATTTTTATTGTATTGAAATAGAATTGTCATACAATTGAAAATATATCATTGTTGTTTATACCATCGAATGGAATTAAAAAGTCATTCTTTTGTTTGCATTCTTTGATGCAAATAAATATTGATATAGAAAGTCACTCCTTTATTTGCATTCCTTGATGCAAATATACATTGCTACAAAAAGTTATTCTTTTATTTGCACTCTTTGATGCAAATAATCATTGAAATAAAAGTTTTATTTTTATTTGCATTTTTTGATGCAAATAAACATTGAATCAAAAAATCATTCTTTCATTTGCATTCTTTGATGCAAATATAAGATGAATTAAAAAGTTGTTACTTTACTTGCATTCTTTGTTGCAAAAATGCATTGAAATAAAAGTTTTATTTTTATTTGCATGCTTTGATGCAAATAAAACTTTGAATTTAAAAGTTATATTTTGTTGCATGCTTTGATGCAAATAAAATATTGAAATAAAAAGATGAATTTTTATTTGCATTCTTTGGTGCAAATAAAAGGTGGAAATAAAGGTTGCATTTTAGTTTGCAATTTTAGATGCAAATAAAGCATTAAGTAAACTAGCATTTTTGATATAAAATATGCATTTGAAATAAAACAGTGTTTTTGTTATAAAATATGACATTGGAAAAAATAACATAGTATTTTGTTGAGGAAGATTAAATTAACGTTTTTGTTAAGAAAAGTTGCAGTAGGTTTTGTAACCAAATGAAAATAAACCTTTATTTTCATATTATGTTATATTTATAAACAAAAGGTAAATAAACATTTTGATGTAAATTTGTTACATGAGGAAAAATAATATTCTTATTATTAAAATGTTTCACTAGAATTAAAATGTCATTTTATGGTAAATGTTCCATTAGAATTAAATTGTCAGTATTAGATTTGAAACAAAATATCATTTTTTGCCATATTAAATTTGTGTCAAAATGAAAACAATATTTTTATTGATTAAGTCATAATAGAATTGTTAACATAAGAAAATAACATCTTATATAGGAATGTCACCTTTGGTTAAAAAGAATCATTTGTAGTTGTATGTTTTGTTTATTCAAAACATTACCATTTACATATAGTAGAATAAAACCATTATATGTTTGGTTTATTCAAAAACATTATTATTAATATGTTAGTGAATTAGAAATGTCATCATATTAGAAATGCCATTATATTAGAAATATCATTTTATTTAAAATGTCATGTAAATTAAAAATATTAATATATTAGAATCATGTCATTTATCATAGAATTAAAAATGTAATTTTTGTCATTTTATTTTAAAAATGTCATATATTTAAATTAATGTCGTATTACATTAAAAAGGCCATATATTTAGATCATGTCCATGTTAAATAAATAGGTCATAGACCATGCCATGTTACATTAAATATATGGTTTGTTGAAAGTAAATTATAAATATTCATTTATAACGTAAACAGTGGAAATTGGTTGAAACTTATTAACCAATAATCTATTTAGATGAACTGCTGTTGTTTGGAAACCCCACACGGGTGTTGGGATGACATACACTAGTCCCAATATTTAACTTTATGTCAATCGATGGATTGACAGTTTGTGTTGAGCATATTTATTTATTTATCTTAACGCTCACACAATTATGAATATCACTCTGGTTGTGAATGGATTGTTTAATGACTACTTATCATTATTGTTATATGTATACGTGCGATGTATGAAATCCATACAGCTGGAATTGTATGGTAATTGATTTAGTAGCATTCCGATTCAGAATTCCTTTTAATATAAAGAACATTTTGATATAAGGAATATTTCCTTTAAAGAATATTTTTCAATAACGAATATTTTATATAAATTTGAAATATGAAACTGTGTTATGTAGAAACCCTATTTTTTAACCTGAACGGGTTTATCTATCGATTTAATTCATTTTATAATGAATATCAAAAAGGAAGGGATTTCAAAAATCCAATATTTTGAAATATTATTATTTTAATATGATGAAAATTTAGAATATTCAATTTTGCTTTAAAATTGAAAATGAAGTTAAATTCATTTTAAAATGAAGGTATAAATATTTTATAAATACTTTTAGAATAGAAATCGATGATATATATATTATATATATATAAAGGACTGAATAGAACGCGCCGTGCAGCGACTGTTTGTGAATTTCGACCATTAACTTCAAATTGGCGCAACGGAAGATCCGACCGTTGGATTCTTCTAAAACCGGAACCGTTGGGTTCGTATCGAAAAGAGATTTCCGATGAATATAAGTGTTTTGAAATCTAACGGTTGGATTTGTAATTATGTCCAAATCAAATTTGGAAAAGGTCGCAATGGATGTAGTTCGGTGGCCGTTATTGGAAACCGACTGTACGAGCGATAATAAAATTAATAATAATATGGAAAAATTATGTAAAATCATAATTAATGATTTGGAAAGGGTTTGGATAAAAATTTCATACTTGAAAAGATAAAAATATATTTTTATCGAATTGAACTAGTTATTAACTTGAATAAATATTCAAAATAAGATTTAATGAAGTTTTCAAATAAATTCATATTTAATTGGAATTAAATAAGATAAATTGGATTTTGTGATTTGTCATGAATGGTGTCTTAAATAACACTGTTCTTAAACCCCATAAGAAAGGAATGAATCTTTTAATTAAGATTTTAGAGTTTTTCAATTATATTTAATAATTGAAATAAAAAGGAAATGTGAATTGGGTTTATTGTGAAATGTGTTTTTATAACGACATTTGTTCTTTAACTCAATTAGCAGTGAAAATAAAATTTGGAATTTATAAATCTTTTATTAAGATTGAAATGGAAATTTTCCAAATGTAAAATTTTCCAATTTAATATGTTAAATTGGAATTGAATGAAATTCGATTTAATAATAATCGAGATGAGCTTCTGTGTATGAAGACCATTACTATATATGGAATTTAAGAGGCTTTGCCGTTATTCCATTTATATTATTTGTCTGATACAAAAATTTATATCAGTTATATATTCATTTGATTTTTGTGAAGATTCCATATTTTATGAAAGATGATTTTGGTTTTATCGTGGACAGTTTTTAAGTGACATTTGTTCTTTAACCCAGTTAAAGATAAGATTTATTTCTTAAATCTGAATAGTCATAAAGTAATAATTTTGGATATTAAAACCAAACTGGGGTTTTAATGAACCTTTAAAAGCGGGATTAAGGGATAAGTTAAAGAAATTATCTTTGATAAATTAATGGGAACCTTGTTCCAAATAATGTGAATATCCTATTAAAAGAATATTTGGAATTGGAATGCAGCGTATGATGGGTTTTATAGCACTTGATTTTTATTATAAAATAAGCGAGCTATTCAAAAAGACCTGGTTTAATCCATTCTCAATAATTACTACGACGATTAAAAGTCGAAGATGAAGACGGTGGTTGAAGACCGGCGTTCTTCACATTGAATGGATGAGGACTACTGATGCCCTTGATCGGAGTTGCTGCCTCGAGAAGGTTTCAGTGGTAGTTGTCCGGACGTATTGTTGATGGTTCGAAGATGCAAGGTATAAGGTGCATCCGGTTTCGTTCAGATCCAGAACGGACTTGTAAATGGATTATATGTCTGAAGTTGTATTCCTTTATACTGTATTCGTTGAGCACTGCTGAATATATATCTGTTGGTGGCGGACAATTTATTCTCTTGCATAACACCCTTCTCTAAGACGTACGAGCTTAGAGGTTGTATATTGGTAGAAATCAATGGTATGGTATGGATTGACAACGTGGCATGCCAAGATGCAAATGATCAAGGCTTATTGTTGAAAAGCAGAGCCTTGGGGTTGATGATCAAAGCACAGCTTTAAATAGCATAGCTTTGTGTATTGCGTTACTTCGCGAGCCTCAAACCCCGGTATGAACCAGAAACGGGAGTAAGGATTACAGGGAGGAACGTTTCTTTCTAGCTAGAAGTGGTGTCATGTTTTTTATAAGGCCTGACATTTTTACTTATGTGGAAGATGGAATGAGGCGCCTCAGTTATTTGAGTCCCTAGTGGCTCTATTTACGCCCCATAGGGCGGGGAAACATATTGTTTAGGCATTATTAATCCACTAATATATTTGTGGACCAGCCCTGAAGATCCAGGTGCGATTGCGACTGTATGCCAAGGCATGGGCTAGAGTGTTTCGAATTCAGTAAGGACTATCTTTTGCCTTGGTTCATGATGGAAATCTAACTCCCAATACGACCCATGCGGTTTTGATTGTATAACTAGTATGGAGACATAGTATATGGTAACTATGCCATCTATGATTGATATTATGATTGAAATCTTTTTGAAAACATATATACACTAATAATAATATCAAATCCGTTTTATCGTATCAAGCATTTTTGACCATTATAAGGTAAAACTCTATCCTCCGGTTTGCGTTGCATTGTGTGATGGGACTTGAGTCTTATAATGGTTTCATTTTTCAAAAAAGCATTGCGTTGTTTAACGATTTACTTTAGTTCTGCACTGGCAATCCAATGGTGTAAACCCGTTCCGCATTAGCGGCGTGGTCCTGTGATTAGCCTTATTATTATTAAATAGGTTAAGTAAGATTTCTCATACCAGTCCCATGACTGACCGGTAGTTTGTTTCACTTCGCAAACTCGGGTGCCCACTTTTCCACACGGGCAGTCGATTAGCGTTTTGCAGATATTTATCTCTTCAGCAGGATTCTGGATCGAAGCTTAAAGCTGTGTCCAGAGCATAGAAGATCTTCCGCTATGTATCGCATTAGATTATTGTAACGCCCCACATCCTTTAGTGTCACTCACAAAGGGAATGCACTAAGTTTTGTGGAGCATTTAGGGTAAAAGATGCAGATAAATTACAAGACAGACAAAATTAAAACAGCGGAAAATAAAACTTAACTTTATTGATAAAATAGTTTGTACAACAATTGTTTTCCAATATCAGAGTATCATCTGTCTTACAAAATAAAGAAGCATAAAATAACATTTATATTCCCCAATGTAGCGTAAGCCAGCCATAGCAGCAGAAAAAGGGAGTCCAAAGCACTTTGTCAAAGAATCTTCGAGCTTGGGAAGAGTGACGGTCCAATCTAACCTGAGCTATACTATTCCCTCCTTAACTACCTGGGGGAGGGGGGGGAACGGAAGAAAAGAAGACGAAAGAAAACATGGTCAGACATAAAGTCTGGTAAGTTCAGTTACTTCTAGCATGTGAACAAGGAAAAACAAAACGACATGAATTAACTGAATACAAGACAATACCATGACGATAGGGCCAACAAGATAGGATAAGATTAACATAAGATATGCTAAGACAAGATAAACTGGATATGCTTTAATACTTTCTCCGCTTCGCTATTAACCTGTTATTATGGTTTCTATGTCTCTACACCACCTATCTAGTGTCCCAACTAGAAATCTGTCTAAAATGATAATGCGATCCCAATCCCAGTAATTGTGGTTGCCTTTAGGCGTACATTTATTATCTATTACCTAGATCTAATCTAGGGTTTTCTTATCGAGCGCTTCCTAAATTCAATTAGGGTTTATGCGACTTATTTAATACTTCTCGGATTCAGGATTTATGCCACCTAGGTCCAACTAGGGATTATGCTACCTGTCGAACGATGCCCCTAGTCTAGGACGCGCAACCTAGAGTGGTATATGTTCCTAGACTTTCCCCACGTATGTGTCGCGAATCGTTTATCGCTGTCTAGATGCACATGTCATGAAATGTGCGACCCGAGTCCCGTGGCAGGGCTATTCTAGAAACACGGAACTCGGTCGGGAGCTTTCAGATATCTACCAATGCAGATGCTAAGGTCTGTTTTTTTCCAGTGGCTATGGTCCTACCTGACCCCTCCCTCAACTAATGAAAGGCCACCCTTGAAAAATTGAGAACTATACGCAGGCCCCTTATGCCCCCACTGTCTTATGCCCATCCTCACCCATAACTAGATAGCAAGTATATGGTCTTTTGGAGTTCTCCGCCTTTCCGCTTTACGTATCTCGACTGACTCAAGATGGTAGGTAGACGACGAGTTGCTATCACAGGGCTACTGGTCTCGCCGAATCACGCTGGTCCATCCTAGTTTTAGGTTGCCTTATATTGCAACCAAGGCATACCCTTGGTTCTTCTAACGCAGACCTTAACCTCTGTGAGTCCAGGAGGATCATCTGCAGCCTCACAGAGGGATACCAAGAATACCCTCACGTCCTCTTGAAGCCTCGGGCTTCGTAACCCAATTCGTTGGAGCCTTTTTTTAAGATTAGATGGACGTTCGCTCCTCCTCGTGTTATACTAAGAATTACTACTTAGTTTTCCTAACTAAGGTTTACCACTTAGTTTCCTGACTTGTCGTTTTCTTAACTAAGGTTTACTACTTTGCCCCTTTCAACTAAGGTTTACTACTTAGTTCTCTTTCTCGTCAAGTTGGATTGGTTAAGTGTCATTAGTCGATACAAGTTAACTTTACCCATTCATTTGACATGTTAAACTGGTTAAGTGTTATCAGTAATTCACGTTGACTTAACCTTACCAGCATCAAGTTATATTGGTTAAGTATTTACTTAACCTTACCCATTCATCTTGTATTGGTTAAGTGTCCCTTTTAACTTAACCTTGCCTATCTGTTTTAACTAACATGTTATAATAGTTAAGTGTTCCCTTAGTTAACTTAACCCTAACATTGATCTGATTAACATGTTCTAATGGTTAAGTATTGTCCCTTCATGTTTTTAACTTAACCCTATTCATTTATCACACTCTGATGGTTAAGTGTTCAAGCTTACTTAACCCTACGGTCTAGTCCAGCTAACATATTAATTTGGCTATGTGTATTAAATTTACTTAACCCCAACTTCTAGTCTAGTTAGCATGTTAAATGGGCTAAGTGTATTAACTTTACTTATCCCCAACCTCTAGTCTAGTTAACATGTTAAATTGGCTAAGTGTATTGAATTTACTTAACCCCCACTTTCTAGTCTGGTTAACATATTAAATTGGCCAAGTGTTTTTCTTAGTTACTTAACCCCTTCAAATCTTGTCTTGTTACCATGTTAAGTTGGTTAAGTGTTCTAGTTAACTTAACCCTATCGGTCTAACTTAACTGTGTTAAGTTGGTTAAGTGTTCCAATGGACTTAACCCTCCCATTCTAGCTTAACTGTGTTAAGTTGGTTAAGTGTTCTTATGGACTTAACCCCCCCATTCTAGCTTAACTTTAATTGTCTTATTAAAGCACCAGCCACTCACATTAGACAGGTATTGTTGTGGCTGCCGGTATGCCGGTTGGTTCCGGGCAGTCTTATGCCACAACTCAGTCTAACCACGGGCCTTTATCGGGCTCAATGCCTTAACCTCCCACATCGGATAGGTATTGTTGTGATCACTGGACAGCCGGGCGGGTCCGGGCAGGTTTACATCACAACTCAATCCAACCTCGAGTTAAGCATGTTCGTATTGTCAAAATTTACTTTTCTCATTTAGGATAAATTCTGTAAGTAAATTTTCCATAATTTAATTATTCCATTATTACTCTTTTAATGTACATTGTCAACATTTATTATTATGTCCCATTTTTCTTATATATCATATTTATAGTTTTTGGTATGTAAATTATACCAAATTAAGTGTCACTAACCATGATTATTCTAAACATGACAATTACTCACAATTATGACTAAATTCAAAATTTGTGCTAATATACTTATTATGCCAAATTAACTTTAATTGACCCAATTCTGATTTAACACCCTAATTTACAGTTTATGGCAAGACTAGAATTATTATTCTAGTTTACCGTTTACGCCTAAAACTTAGCTTACTTGCCAATACTAAATTTAATATGTCAAATTACATATTCCATAATTCATGTCAAATTTTCAAATTTGCTTTCTAATAAACATGCCATAATACATGTTCTAAATTATGTCAATCATAATTATGTTAATGTTCCACATTATGCCAATTTCCAAGTTTACAACCATGTTTAAGTCAAATTTATGATTTGCCCAAATCGTATTCCCATCGTTCGTGTAATCGTGATTTCATCCTAGATTATAGATAAATCTAGATTCGTGGATAAAAAGGGAATGAACCAAAATGCAATGAAAAGATAGACATAATGACTAGTAGAAGATGATAATTCACTAATCACAGATCTAACAAATTACACTGAATAAATTGATTAAAGCATCGAAGGCCTATAGATCTGATAATATTATGACATAAAAGGGTTGAACAAATAACATAGGTTCAAGTATATGGGTAGATCTGACTTAATAGATAAATTCCCATAATCAAGATCCAAGGATAATTAAGAATAAACTGAATAGATAATCAAGTTTAGATCCAATCTCACAGTCATAATCCTAGGTAATAATATCATGTTCATGAATCATAGGTAATTATCCACTATTGTCCTTGTCATAGTCATAGGCATTGGTTTATGCTCCTAGTCAAAGGCTTATGTTCATAGTCAAAGGCTTATGTTCATAGTCAAAAGCTTATGTTCATAGTCAAAGGCTTATGGTTTCAAAGGCCACAGTTCCATAGTCATAATCTTAAGCATTAGCAATTTAGCCACAATGTGTTCTAGGCCATAATCAAGAATCAGATCCAAAGTCATAAACAAGCACAGATTCAATGAAATGATAAGGAATATTTCTTATATTCTTTTAATTTCATGTCACAAATAGAAAAGGCGTTCAAATCTAAAAAGTAACCGACTTACATTGATTGGATCTAGAAAAGAATAGAAAGATAGCGTTGCTTGAAGCCGTTGAATCTTTACTTGAATCCTAGCTTGTTTTGAATCTTCTCTTGAAAGACTTGAGCAGGATATCCTCGTCTTGATTTATATTTTATTTTAAGAAGAAGAAGCCATGTCCATCAAGAATTTGTGCAGCATAAGGTTAGAGAAAAATGGTGCAAAGAGAAGGAAACTAGGGGGCTGTTTATATAGGATTGCAAGTTAATTTGAGCCGTCGATGAAGCCAAGGTTAATCAAAGCCATCTGTTCTAAAGAGAAGCCAATTATGTTCACAATTAAATTCTTAATGTACATTATTAACATTTATTATTAAATTCGTATGCACATTACATACATCCCCCCTTTACACATTTATTATTAAATTTGTATGCACATTAGATACATCTCCCCTTTACACATTTATTATTAAATTTGTATGCACATTAGATACATCTCTCCTTTACACATTTATTATTAAATTTGTTTGCACATTAGATACATCTCCCCCTTTACACATTTATTATTAAATTAGTAACTTTAGTGTTAACAGAAATACAGGGTGTTACATTCTCCCCTCCTTAAAGGATTTCGACCCCGAAATCTTCAAGTCAAGAAGAATGTAAATCCTCATATCCAATCATCCATCTACTCAACCATCAAACACAGGCATCCATAGTCCTTAAAGACTTATAATGCTTGTATATTCATATGCATAGTGTGTGTACATGTCTTTATTTATTGCAAAATCAGGCGGTGTACTGATTCAGTTACCTCCTTAATGCAAATCATGTTAGTGCCATGCGTCCAATATGTATGCAAATCCTAATGATACATATTATTTCTATATGAGTGCACAATCATTCACTCAAATGCTACATCCATATGATAACACATTAAGTTCAATTCATAAACAAATACATATATGTAAATGAAATATGAAGGCGTCTGAGCTGATCTAGTGCCTAATACGTGTGTATATGCATTCATGAGCAACCATTCACAACCATCAACCATAACATGTTTTAAATACATGTTTACATCCAAAAGGGTTTCTACCTAAGGATCGATGATACGTCCTAGAGGATATACCTTAAAAGCTAGAAATTAGTATGCATAGAATTCCTAAAAAAAGGAATCAAGGATGTACCCTTAAGAAAAAGGGTATGAGGCGCGTATGCCTTATCTTCAATCTCCTGTATCACGTCTTCTTGAGCTTTACTCAACTGTACCTTAACAGATTCAACTTCACGATTGCGAAGTTTCTTGACCTTCATTTCCAAAATAAACAAATGTCAACCATGATACTGAGTGTATATACTAGGATGATCAGAGGTCTCTCCTCTTAGCTTATCCATCATGCCATAACTATGAGGATGAAAAGGTCACTACGTACTTTTTACCTCTCTTAAGGTTAGTCCTTCTTTATATAGATCACCTGCCACAACTATTCATCTCTCAAGCAAACCATCTTAGTCGAACTCGACATCCCTCAAGTACAAGCCCCAAAGGCCTAAACCAATATCAGACAAACACCCGAGGAATGTCTCCTCCGAATTTGGACGATCTACGTGGGATGATCTAAGCAAAAACAACCAAACACTTGAGCACTAGTTGGGATCTTTTACTATACAAGTACTAAGGTGCAGAGACTCAACTATGGAAGCAAATATGAACAAATGCGAAGTGCTAAAACCAAAAGAAAGAGTGCAAACAGAAAAGCTAGACTCTTCCAACAGAACTTTACTACCTTTCTCCTAGGTACGCTTAGTGGTGAAAGCATGTACTTGCCCTTCTGAAAATCTTGTCCTTTGTTCTTAATTATATGCCATATTCTGCCATAGTAAAGATAGTTCCTCTTGTCTTAGGTTTTATAATCCCTTCCTCCTTCGTGAGCCAAGTCTACATCCATGAATTCCTCATCCTTGGGTTGTGCTCCTTAGCCAAACTCCTCATCCTCTTTCGTGTGAAATCATGTTGACAAATCTCTCGAAAGCTGCCTCCATCATACAGAAAACCCTATTAAGCTTGAAAGAAACTAGCTGCAGGTGAAACTACTACGGTTATAGATGGAAGTCGGGCACTACTTCGCCCTTCGATGAGGTTACCTAGCCAGGAGCCCCAGAGACTCAAGAAAGAAGGGGACAAGAATTCAAACAGAGAATCAGAAGATAGTGCGTATGGCTTTTGGGGAATATGCCTTTAAAACAAAACTTTTCTTTTGAAAAAGCTTCTTTTAAAACTCTTTGAAAATGATAATTTTTTTCAAATCTTTTATCTGATCCGGTAACCTTCAGCTCTGATACCACGTGTAACGCCCCACATCCTTTAGTGTCACTCACAAAGGGAATGCACTATGTTCTGTGGAGCATTTAGGGTAAAAGATGCGGATAAATTACAAGACAGACAAAATTAAAACAGCGGAAAATAAAACTTTACCTTATTGATAAAATAGTTTGTACAACAATTGTTTTCCCATATCAGAGTATCATCTGTCTTACAAAATAAAGAAGCATAAAATAACATTTATATTCCCCAGTGTAGCATAAGACAGCCATAGCAGCAGAAAAAGAGAGTCCAAAGCACTTTGTCAAAGAATCTCCGAGCTTGGGAAGAGTGACGGTCCAATCAAACCTGAGCTATACTATTCCCTCCTTAACTACCTGGGGGAGAACGGAATAAAAGAAGACGAAAGAAAACTGGGTCAGACATAAAGTCTGGTAAGTTCAGTTACTTCTAGCATGTGAACAAGGAAAAACAAAACGACATGAATTAACTGAATACAAGACAATACCATGATGATAGGGCCAACAAGATAGGATAAGATTAACACAAGATATGCTAAGACAAGATAAACTGGATATGCTTTAATACTTTCTCCGCTTCGCTATTAACCTGTTATTATGGTTTCTATGTCTCTGCACCACCTATTTGGTGTCCCAACTAGTAATCTGTCTAAAATGATAACGCAATCCCAGTAATTGTGGTTGCCTTTAGGCGTACATTTATTATTTATTACCTAGACCTAATCTAGGGTTTTCTCATCGAGCGCTTCCTAAATTAAACTTGGGTTTATGCGACTTATCTAATACTTCTCGGATTCAGGATTTATGCCACCTAGGTCCAACTAGGGATTATGCTACCTGTTGAACGATGACACTAGTCTAGGACGCACTACCTAGAGTGGTATATGTTCCTAGACTTTCCCCACGTATGTGTCGCGAATCGTTTATCGCTGTCTAGATGCATATGTCATGAAATGTGCGACCCGAGTCCCGTGGCAGGGCTATTCTTGAAACACGGAACTCGGTCGGGAGCTTTCAGATATCTGCCAATGCAGATGCTAAGGTCTGTTTTTTTTCCAGTGGCTATGGTCCCACCTGACCCCTCCCTCAACTAATGAAAGGCCACCCTTGAAAAATTGAGAACTATACGCAGGCCCCCTATGCCCCACTGTCTTATATATGGCCATCCTCACCCATAACTAGATAGCAAGTATATGGTCTTTTGGAGTTCTCCACCTTTCCTCTTTACGTATCTCGACTGACTCAAGATGGTAGGTAGACGACGAGTTGCCATCACAGGGCTACTGGTATCGCCGAATCACGCTGGTCCATCCTACTCTTTAGGTTGCCTTATATTGCAACCAAGGCATACTCTTGGTTCTTCTAACGCAGACCTTAACCTCTGTGAGCCCAGGAGGATCATCTACAGCCTCACAGAGGGATACCAAGAATACCATCACATCCTCTCGAAGCCTCGGGCTTCGTAACCCAGTTCGTTGGAGCCTTTTTTTAAGATTAGATGGACGTTCGCTCCTCCTCGTGTTATACTAAGAATTACTACTTAGTTTTCCTAACTAAGGTTTACCACTTAGTTTCCTGAATTGTCATTTTCTTAAATAAGGTTTACTACTTAGCCCCTTTCAACTAAGGTTTACTACTTAGTTCTCTTTCTCATCAAGTTAGATTGGTTAAGTGTCATTAGTCGATACAAGTTACCATAACCCATTCATTTGTCATGTTAAACTGGTTAAGTGTTATCAGTAATTCACGTTGACTTAACCTTACCAACATCAGGTTATATTGGTTAAGTATTTACTTAACCCTACCCATTCGTCTTGTATTGGTTAAGTGTTCCTTTTTAACTTAACCTTGCCTATCTGTTTTAACTAACATGTTATAACGGTTAAGTGTTCCCTTAGTTAACTTAACCCTAACATTGGTTTGATTAACATGTTCTAATGGTTAAGTGTTGTCCCTTCATGTTTTTAACTTAACCTTATTCATTTATCACACTCTGATGGTTAAGTGTTCAAGCTTACTTAACCCTACGGTCTAGTCCAACTAACATATTAAATTGGCCAAGTGTATTAAATTTACTTTACCCCAACCTCTAGTCTAGTTAGCATGTTAAATTGGCTAAGTGTATTAAATTTACTTATCCCCAACCTCTAGTCTAGTTAACATGTTAAATTGGTTAAGTGTATTGAATTTACTTAACCCCCACTTTCTAGTCTGGTTAACATATTAAATTGGGTAAGTGTTTTTCTTAGTTACTTAACTCCTACAAATCTTGTCTTGTTACCATGTTAAGTTGGTTAAGTGTTCTAGCTAACTTAACCCTATCGTTCTAACTTAACTGTGTTAAGTTGGTTAAGTGTTCCTATGGACTTAACCCTCCCATTCTAGCTTAACTGTGTTAAGTTGGTTAAGTGTGACTTAACCCTCCCATTCTAGCTTAACTTTAATTGTCTTATTAAAGCACCATCCACTCACATTAGACAGGTATTGTTGTGGCTGCCCGTATGCCGGTTGGTTCCTGGCAGTCTTACGCCACAACTCAGTCTAACCTCGGCCTTTATCGGGCTCAATGCCTTAACCTCCCACATTGGATAGGTATTGTTGTGATCACTGGACAGCCGGGTGGGTCCGGGCAGGTTTACATCACAACTCAATCCAACCTCGGGTTAAGCATGTTCGTATTGTCTAAATTTACTTTTCTCATTTATGATAAATTCTATAAGTAAATTTTCCCTAATTTACTTATTCCATTATTACTCTTTTAATGTACATTGTCAACATTTATTATTATGGCCCATTTTCCCTATATATCATATTTATAGTTTTTGGTATGTAAATTATACCAAATTAAGTGTCACTAACCATGATTATTCTAAACATGACAATTACTCACAATTATGACTAAATTCAAAATTTGTGCTAATATACTTATTATGCCAAATTAACTTTAATTGGCCCAATTCTGATTTAACACCCTAATTTACAGTTTATGGCAAGACTAGAATTATTATTCTAGTTTACCGTTTACGCCTAAAACTTAGCTTACTTGCCAATACTAAATTTAATATGTCAAATTACATATTCCATAATTTATGTCAAAATTTCAAATTTGCGTTCTAATAAACATGCCATAATACATGTTCTAAATTATGTCAATCATAATTATGTTAATGTTCCACATTATGCCAATTTCCAAGTTTACAACTAAGTTTAAGTCAAATTTATGATTTGCCCAAATCGTATTCCCATCGTTCGTGTAATCGTGATTTCATCCTAGATTATAGATAAATCTAGATTCGTGGATAAAAAGGGAATGAACCAAAATGCAATGAAAAGATAGACATAATGACTAGTAGAAGATGTTAATTCACTAATCACAGATCTAGCAAATTACACTGAATAAATTGATTAAAGCATCGAAGGCCTATAGATCTGATAATATTACGACATAAAAAGGGTTAAACAAATAACATAGGTTCAATTATATGGGTAGATCTAACTTAATAGATAAATTCCCATAATCAAGATCTAAGGATAATTAAGAATAAACTGAATAGATAATCAAGTTTAGATCCAATCTCACAGTCATAATCCTAGGCAATAATATCATGTTCATGAATCATAGGTAATTATCCACTATTGTCCTTGCCATAGTCATAGGCATTGGTTTATGCTCCTAGTCAAAGGCTTATGTTCATAGCCAAAGGCTTATGTTCATAGTCAAAGGCATATGTTCATAGTAAAAGGCTTATGGTTTCAAAGGCCACAGTTCATAGTCATAATCTTAAGCATTGGCAATTTAGTCACAATGTGTTCTAGGCCATAATCAAGAATCAGATCCAAAGTCATAAACAAGCACAGATTCAATGAAATGATAAGGCATATTTCTTATATTCTTTTAATTTCATGTCACAAATAGAAAAGGCGTTAAAATCTAAAAAGTAACCGACTTACATTGATTGGATCTAGAAAAGAATAGAAAGATAGCGTTGCTTGAAGCCGTTGAATCTTTACCTGAATCCTAACTTGTTTTTCATCTTCTCTTGAAAGACTTGAGCAGGATATCCTCGTCTTGATTTATTTTTTATTTTAATTTATTTATTTAGATTTATAGGAAGAAGAAGAAGCCATGTCCATCAAGAATTTGTGCAGCATAAGGTTAGAGAAGAATGGTGCAAAGAGAAGGAGACTAGGGGCTGTTTATATAGGATTGCAAGTTAATTTGAGCCGTCGATGAAGCCAAGGTTAATCAAAGCCATCTGTTCTAAAGAGAAGCCAATTATGTTCACAATTACTTTCTTAATGTACATTATTAACATTTATTATTAAATTTGTATGCACGTTAGATACATCCCCCCTTTACACATTTATTATTAAATTTGTATGCACATTAGATACATCTCCCCTTTACACATTTATTATTAAATTTGTATGCACATTAGATACATCTCTCCTTTACACATTTATTATTAAATTTGTATGCACATTAGATACATCTCCCCTTTACACATTTATTATTAAATTAGTAACTTTAGTGTTAACAGAAATACGGGATGTTACAATTACTGTAATTTATCTTCCACTGTATTTTATCTATCGATGTACTCTGATATTCTGTACTCTGATGTAACATTATTTAGATCTTTATAAAAGTCTGTTGTTATTTGTTCTAATGTATTATATTCCCAAAGTTAACGTATGCGGGTTTTGAACGACTTTAGTCAATCTAGCGATCGATTAAGGTCAGGCAAAATGCGTGTCGTTACAGTTGGTACCAGAGTCTTGGTTAGCTCAAATCTTAGGGGTACAACTCGTTAGAATGAAACAAAAACTCATCAGATATTGGATTAGTAATATCCAATAAGAATACTCATTAGAAATAGGATTAGTAGTATCCTAGAATGTGGAAACTCATTAGAGATGGGGTTAGTAATGCCCTATAATGAGTTGAGAGTGACAAGCTATAATTAACGTATTTTCGATTATATGTATAATCTGATCTTAGAAAATATAATTTTTGAATATATAAAAGTATATATATATTTGATAAGTTAATCAACTAATAAAATTATTGAAACAAATTAACAAAATAAAAGTTGATATCGGTTAGTTAAACAATATTTAGCTGCGTTCCTTTTCGAGGACGAAAAGATTTTAAGTGGGGGAGATTGTAATAACCTGCAAATTCTTAACCAATTTAAAATTTTTATTTTATAAATTTTAAAAGTTAAAATAATTTATTTTAAATAATAATGACTAAAAAATTATTCAAATCGAAGTTTGAAAGAATATATTTATTTTAATTCTAAAAGGAGTTAGAAATAGCGCGGTAGTTTGAAAATTTAAATTTGAACTTTGACTAAATGTACCAGATTAAAAATTTAACGGATTTTATTGAAACCAAAAATATGTAAATCTGTTTAAAAATATCTTTTCAACGAATCCGAAAAATTGAAATTTCATAGCAGGAATCCAAAGTTATGCCTAGTTTAAAATTTAGAAAAGTCGTTGTAGAATTTATATGTATTTTAATATAATATATAGCCCCTAAAATAGTCATTTTACAAATGACCTCTATTTTTGACGAAACCACTTTTGTTGGAACCGGAATGTCAAATTATTGCCAGGTTTAAATTTTCATAATTTTTCGAATTAATATGTGAGCGTGGCAAAAGAAAATGTGTTTTGTCAGTTTCGGTCAAATTTAATCCACTTGAAAATGGCCATTTTTCAAAGGGTCTCGGAATTCGATGAAATTAGTTTTGTTAGGACCGTATCGTCAAAGCATAACCAAATATATATATTTTTTGTAATTTTTAGAGTCCGTATGTGGCTCCGGTGAATTTAAATGTACGTTAGTATTAATTAAATAAATGATTTAAATTTTAAATTAAAGAAAATAGGCAACAAACGTTTGTTTGAGCTCACGAGGCATAACTTATTGGATTTGGAATGGGGGTTATTATCTAGGAATGACTGGCGTTGGGTTGAAATCGGAGCTGAAAGAGATTAGCGGGATTAAACCCAATAATTAGAATATTATATTATAAATAATAATTAATCAAAACCCTAATCCTAATGTTCACAGTAAAGTCACCGCCACCCTTTCGTCAATGGCCAGTATTGCTCAATAATTCCTCCTCCAATTTCTCTTAATCTAATTAGTAAAACACATAGGCCCTTTGGAGTTTATTGTAGAGTTCTTCTCCCTCTTCAAAACCATACTCGTTTCAACCTCCACCGTCGCCTGTAGAGAGAGAACCGGGACCCCAAACCTTTGCCGAATCAACCGCTGCCGTGCTCCATATGTGCGATCGCACCTGCCTCGGTGGGGCCCTTTTGGGGTGCCACTCTCCCATCTTCGACGCTGCAGTATCGGATCGTCGCAGAGTTGAACGATTGGAGCGATAATTGGTGACCTAGAATTGAACGTGAAGGAGAAAGCATCGGCCTGTTATTATTTGAAGGAGAAGAGGGTATATTCCCTTGTTTATTCTCTTAATAATTTATTTAAAAGTTATTTACGCAAATTTAATCATAACTAATTCATACCGAATCAGAATTGAACGATTTTTGAAGCATTACGATCGTAGAGTCGAGATCTACGCTACTGTCCAGACTAGATCCGATTTCGAGCTGTTTGGATTTTGGCTAAATTCACAACCCAACTGTGAGATTTCTTTTTATATTATTTATTTATTTATTTAATTTAATTGCTATGGAATGACTGTATGTGTATGACTTAGATCTGCTATGTGATGATATTGTGAATGATTTATCTGTTTGTTGGTGATGTATAAACACAGATTTGTATGGGTTAAGGAAAATTAAATCATATTGTTTTATTATTGATTTGGATTAGAATTTACATTTCAACAATAATAAATCATTTTGTTATAGTGTTGAATTGAAATAGAATTGGCAATTCAACATTTGAAACATTATTTTGACTATTGTTGTTAAATTGAATTAGATTTCCAATTCAACATGAAAAAATTATTTGGATTATATTTGTTGAATTGAATTAAATTGTCGATTCAATATAAAATTTATATTTGTTGAATTGAATTAAATTGTCGATTCAATATAAAATCATTATTTGTTGAATTAAATTAGATTTTCAATTCAATATTAAAAATATCTTTTTATCATTTTTGAACATTGAAATAGGATTATCAAATCAACATAAAACATTATTTTATCATTTTTATTGTATTGAAATAGAATTGTCATACAATTTAAAATATATCAGTGTTGTTTATACCATTGAATGGAATTAAAAAGTCATTCTTTTTTTTTGCATTCTTTGATGCAAATAAATATTGATATAGAAAGTCGCTCCTTTATTTGCATTCCTTGATGCAAATATACATTGCTACAAAAAGTTATTCTTTTATTTTCACTCTTTGATGCAAATAATTATTGAAATTAAAGTTTTATTTTTATTTGCATTCTTTGATGAAAATAAACATTGAATCAAAAAGTCATTATTTCATTTGCATTCTTTGATGTAAAAATAAGATGAATTAAAAAGTTGTTACTTTACTTGCATTGTTTGTTGCAAAAATGCATTGAAATAAAAGTTTTATTTTTATTTGCATGCTTTGATGCAAATAAAACTTTGAATTTAAAAGTTATATTTTGTTGCATGCTTTGATGCAAATAAATATTGAAATAAAAAGATGCATTTTTATTTGCATTCTTTGATGCAAATAAAAGGTGGAAATAAAGGTTGCATTTTAATTTGCAATTTTAGATGCAAACAAAGCATTAAGTAAAATAGTATTTTTGATATAAAATATGCATTTGAAATAAAATAGCATTTTTGTTATAAAATATGACATTGGAAAAAATAACATGGCATTTTGTTGAGGAAGATTAAATTAATGTTTTTGTTAAGAAAAGTTGTAGTAGGTTTTGTAACCAAATGAAAATAAACATTTATTTTCATATTATGTTAGATTTATAAATAAAAGGTAAATAAACATTTTGATGTAAATTTGTTTCATAAGGAAAATTATTATTATTACTATTAAAATGTTTCATTAGAATTAAAATGTCATTTTTATGGTAAATGTTCCATTAGAATAAAATTTTCAATATTAGAATTGTAAGAAAATATCATTTTTTGCCATATTAGATTTGTGTCAAAATGAAAACAATATTTTTATTGGTTATGTCATACTAGAATTATCAACATAAGAAAATAACATCTTATATAGGAATGTCACCTTTGGTTAAAAAGAATCATTTGTATTTGTATGTTTTGTTTATTCAAAACATTACCATTTTCATATTGTAGACGAAAACCACTATATGTTTGGTTTATTCAAAAACATTATTATTAATGTGTTAGTGAATTAGAAATGTCATCATATTAGAAATGCCATTATATTAGAAATATCATTTGATTTAAAATGTCATGTAAATTAAAAATATTAATATAATAGAATCATGTCATTTATTATAGAATTAAAAATTTAATTTATGTCATTTTAGTTTAAAAATGTCATATATTTAAATTAATGTCATATTACATTAAAAAGGCCATATATTTAGATCATGTCCATGTTAAATAAATAGGTCATAGACCATGCCATGTTACATTAAATATATGGTATAAATATTCATTTATTATGTAAATAGTGGAAATTGGTTAAAACTTATTAACCTATAATCTATTTAGATGAACTGCTGTTGTTTGGAAACCCCACACGGGTGTTGGATGACACACACTAGTCCCAATATTTAACTTTATGTCAATCGATGGATTGACAGTTTTTGTTGAGCATATTTATTTATTTTTCTTAATGCTCACACAATTATGAATCTCACTCTGGTTGTGAATGGATTGTTTAACGATTACTTATCATTATTGTTATATGTATACGTGCGATGTATGAAATCCATACAGCTGGAATTGTATGGTAATTGATTTAGTCGCATACCGATTCAGAATTCCTTTTAATATAAAGAGCATTTTGATATAAGGAATATTTCCTTTAAAGAATATTTTTCAATAACGAATATTTTATACAAATTTGAAATATGAAGCCGTGTTATGTAGAAACGCTATTTTTTAACCCGAACGGGTTTATCGATCGATTTATTTTATTTTATAATGAATATAAAAAAGGAAGGGATTTCAAAAATCCAATATTTTGAAATATTATTATTTTAATATGATGAAAATTTAGAATATTCAATTTTGCTTTAAAATTGAAAATGAAGTTAAAATCATTTTAAAATGAATGTATAAATATTTTATAAATACGTTTTAAAATAGAAATCGACGATATATATATTATATATATATAAAGGACTGATTAGAACGCGCCGCACAACAACTGTTCGCGAATTTCGACCATTAACTTCAAATTGGCGTAACGGAAGATCCGACCGTTGGATTCTTCTAAAACCAGAACCGTTGGGTTCGTATCGAAAAGAGATTTCTAATGAATATAAGGGTTTTGAAATCTTACGGTTGGATTTGGAATTATGTCCAAATCAAATTTGGAAAAGGTCGCTATGGATGCAGTTTGGTGGCCGTTATTGGAAACCGACTGTACGAGAGATAATAAAATTAATAAAAATATGGAAAAATTATGTAAAATCATTATTAATGATTTGAAAAGGGTTTGTATAAAAATTTCATATTTGAAAAGATAAAAAAATATTTTTATCGAATTGAACTAGTTAATAACTAGAATAATTATTCAAAATTAGATTTAATGAAGTTTTCAAATTAATTGATATTTATTTGGAATTAAATAAGATAAATTGGATTTTGGGATTTGTCGTGAAAGGTGTCTTAAGTAAAACTGTTCTTAAACCCCATAAGAAAGGAATAAATCTTTTAATTAAGATTTTAGAGTTTTTCAATTATATTTAATAATTGGAATAAAAAGGAAATGTGAATTGGGTTTATTGTGAACTATGTTTTTTTAACGACATTTGTTATTTAACTTAATTAACAGTGAAAATAAAATTTGGAATTTATAAATATTTTATTAAGATTGAAATGGAAATTTTCCAAATGTAAAGTTTTCCAATTTAATATGTTAAATTGGAATTGAATGAAATTCAATTTAATAATAATCAAGATGAGCTTCTGTGTATGAAGACCGTTACTGTATATGGAATTTAAGAGGCTTTGTCGTTTATCCATTTATATTATTATTCTGATACAGAAATTTATATCGATTATATATTGCTTTGATTTCTGTGAAGATTCCATATTTTATTGAAGATGATTTTGGGTTGGTTCATGATGGAAATCCAAATATATATGGAATTTGGTAAGGACTATCTTTTGCCTTGGTTTATGATGGAAATCCAACTCCCAGTACGACCCATGTGGTTTTGATTGTATAACTAGTATGGCGACATAGTATATGGTAGCTGTGCCTTCTATGATTGATATTATGATTGAAATGTTTTTGAAAACATATATACACTAATAATTATATCAAATCCATTTTATCGTATCAAGCATTTTTTACCACTATAAGGTAAAACTCTATCCTCCGGTTTGCATTGCATTGTGTGATGGGACTTGAGTCTTATAATAGTTTCATTTTTCTAAAAAGCATTGCGTTGTTTAACGATTTACTTTAGTTCTGCACTGGCAATCCAATGGTGTAAACCCGTTCCGCATTAGCGGCGTGGTCCTATGATTAGCCTTATTATTATTAAATAGGTTAAGTAAGATTTCTCATATTAGTCCCATGACTGACCTGTAGTTTGTTTCACTTTACAAACTAAGGTGCCCTCTTTCCCACACGGGCTGTCGAGTAGCATTTTGCAGATATTTATCTCTTGAGTAGGATTCTGGATCGAAGCTTAAAGCTGTGTCCATTGCACAGAAGATCTTCCGTTGTGTATTGTATTAGATTATTGTAATTTGTCTTCCGCTGTATTTTATTTATCTATGTACTCTGATATTATATACTCCGATGTAACATTATTATGATGTTTATAAAAGTCCACTACAACAAAACACCATATTACAACTTTAATTTTACAACTGTGCGAAAAGCATAGTTGTAATAAATGTTTTTTTTACAACTGTGCAAAACGCACTGTTGTAATAAATGTTTTTAACAACTGTGAAAAAATCACTATTGTAATAAACATATATATATATTACAACTTTTCTTTTTTGTCTGTTGTAATAACTAATATATACTAATTAATTTCTGATAATTTATAGTTTAATTAGAAAGTTGTTTAAACTTATTTTAGTAACTCTTTTTTCTATTTCTTGTATTAGAGACCTATTAAATATTAATAACAACTTATATTTAATAATTATTAATATTAACATTTAAGAATTATTCATATTCAATAATAAATTTACAAATTAATACAAATTACTATTATATTAGATAAAAACCGCTTAATTGATGATTAATAAATAATAGTTACTTTTTAAAAATTACTATTAAATATTTAATAGTATATAATCAATAACATTTACATAATAATTAACTTTTAATACTTGGAATTCAATTATAACTTTGAAAAAAGGTAATAATTAATAATAACTGTTAATTATTAACCAGTAATATTTAATATTTTAGTAAAAATCGTTAATATTATCAAAATTTTAATTTCTTCACTGTTTGTATGCAGAAGTATAAAAATGGTTTTATATCAGTTCAAGTCACGTCTACATACAGACATTTTAGTTTCCCTCCGAAGCCCGCTTTCAGCGATACCCAAAATTTCATTTTCCCTCCATATAGCGAAATCCAACTATATGTCCACCTAAACCTAAATAAAATCACGTGACCCAAGAAAAAAGAAAAAAAACTCTTTCAATCTTTAATCGCCGCCTCAGGAAAAACCTAGCTCTCACGATGAAGTTGGGATTTGGCAAACAGACAGTATCAATTTCGTCAATGCATCGCCAGATCTTTCCTCATCCAAATCTTATTTTCGATGGTGGTCCATTCATCGTCACGTATGTGGAAACAAGTTGAATCTACGAGAATACCAAGGATTAAGCCATATGGATCTTGGGTTTCGCATTGCTGGCTCAACTGATTTTATTCGGTTCTAATTTCCTTCAGCCGATCCTCCCGTTCATGTTAACAACATCGACTTTCGCCACTTGCGACTGGGTAAGAGTTCATCTGAAAGTTTAGATTTGGTTGAATTTGGCCTAATGGTGATTGTGTAATTGGTCTCCTTCGTTTCTGTGCCTAAACAGGTTCACTGTGTTAATCCGGTCTATGTTTAGTAACATATTTAATGTTTGGATACAACTAGTTTTCATTTTGGAAACTGAATTTAGGGATTATCGACTTGACTGTTGGGGTTCTGGTTTATTGTCAAGCCTATTTTGTCAAGTTCCCTGTTTTGTCAAATTTTTACATTCTTGTTTTATTGTAAGGCCTTATTTTCCGACTACTGGATTTCACTCTCACCGTTCCATCTTGTAAGTTTGAAATTCAGGAGATATAATTAGGATTAGATAACTAAAATAGTTTGCATGTTTTGAAATAGCACATGCTACCACAATCAGATTTTTATATTCAACATCACTGCTGGGTGTACAAAGGAAGACTTTGTTTAGGATCGAAAGTTCTTATAGCTTGTCCTCATGAACTGAATATTTCATAATGTTGCGCTGTGTTCGTGATGATATCAAACGTAGCAGACTGTTTTTACTGTCGGAAGGCCAAATGTTCAAATCTAGCCAGCCAAAGGAAAATTGTTGACATTTCTTATGAGCAATGCTTGGAAAAAACACAGAGGAATGGAGCAACTTCTTGAGTTGAAGTACTCGATCTGAGAGACCTGGACCTGATTAGTATGTAGCTACAAGTTCTGAATATGTGGACAAAATATATTTTTATATGTATTTTTTGTGTTGTATCGATGTATATATTTTGGAATGGTTATGTTTTTTGTAAGGTTTAATTGGTAATGTGAATGACTACTTTAGATTGTTTTGTTAGGTATGTATTTATTGTGTTTTGTCAGCGGATTATGTAAAAAAAAGCGATGAGAGTTTGAAAAAAATGATATATTGTTTTGGTTCATGTCTTAATTTTGTTTGATGTATTTAGTTTTGTAGATAATTTGTTCTGCAATGAATTCTTTTATTAGTAATATGTATATAATTTTTGGCCATATTACAACTGTAAAATAGAAGTTGTAATAAAATTTATCGCAATAGTTATAATTAGTTGTAAAAATTAAAACAACAACGGTGTATAACTGTTGTAATAAATTTGTTACAACGGTGGAAAATAGTTGTAAAATATACATATTACAACGGTGTTGCAACGGTGCAAAAAAGTTGTAACAGATTTTAATCTATTACAATTTCTTAATACACGATGGTTAGCCCACCATTGTAAAATGTATATTACAACGGTTTTCCACCGTTGTAATATGGTCATTTTATTGTAGTGGTCTGTTGTTATTTGTTCTAATGTATTGTATTCCCAAAGTTAACGTATGTGGGTTTTGAACGATTTTAGTCGATCTAGCGATCGATTAAGGTCGGGCAAAATGCGTGTCGTTACATTGTACTTGCATTCAAATCATCAATTCAAAAAGTAGAAAGTGGACGTAGGATATTTAATACCGAACCACTATAAATTGTGTGTTTTCTTTGTTTTTTGACTTCATTTCAGTAGAAACATTACTAGTCTGGGTGTTAGAGCCAATTTTGGATCTAACAATGATCATAAGCTTAGTGTTTGTACATGTCCTTGTCTAATGCAAAATCAGGCGGTCCATTGATTCGGTTGACCTCCTTAATGCAAGTCATGTCGGTGCCATGAGCCCATTATGTATGCAATCATCCCTATCATACTTTCTACATGAGTGCACAATCATCCATACAAATGCAACATTCACATGATAACACATCAAGTTTCAATCATATACAAGTACATATATGCATATGCAATATGAAAGTGACTAAGCCGATCTAACACCTAATGTGTGTGTATATGCATCCACGAGCAACCAATAGCAATCACTTGCAACCATCAATCATAACATGTTTCAAATACATATTTACATCCATTGGTTTCTACCTAAGGATCGAGAATGTCACTGAGGAAATACTTAAAAAGATAGATACGGGCATGAATAAACTTAAGGAAAAAGATGTACCCTAAAAAAGAAAAGGGTATGCTGCGCGTATCTTGGCCTCAGTCTCCCAAGTCGCGTCTTCCTCAGCGTCACTCCATTGAACTTTAACAAGTTTGACTTCACGGTTGCGTAGCATTTTGACTTATGTACCCAAGATACGAGTTGGGACTCTTCTCACAGTCGCCTCTCGTTCTACTTCCTCTAATATGCTTGGTTCCACCACTTCCGCAGACTCATGTAAGCACTTCCGTAGATGAGAAACGTGAAAGACATTATGAACTCCAGCCAATCTTTCGGGCAGCTTTACTCTGTAAGCCATCTTCCCAATCTTTTCAATGATAGGAAATGACCCAACAAATCTTGGTGCCAACTTTCCTGCGGATCCGAAGCGAACGACGTTCCTCAAAGGAGATACTTTAAGGAAAACCCTGTCCCCTACCTCAAACTCAAGGTCGGTCCTTCTTTTATCTGCATAGGACTTCTGTCTATCTTGGGCAGTCTTCATTCTTCTTCGTATCAAGACCACTTTCTCTAAAGTTTCTCTAATCATATCTGGTCCAAGCATGAGCTTGTCTGTAGACTCCCACCAACAAGTTGGTGATCGGCATGGTCTTCCATATAAAGCTTCGAAGGGTGCCATGCCTATGGTGGCTTGGTAGCTGTTGTTGTAGGCAAACTCCACTAAAGGAAGATGATCTTCCCATGTTCCTCAAAAGTCAAGAATGCATAATATCAAGAGGTGTTCGAATACTCTATTCACCCTTTCCGTCTGATGATCAGTTTGGGGGTGATAGGTCGTGCTTAAGCATAGTTGTGTGCCTACAGCCTCTTGCAAGCTCTTCCAAAACTCGCTCGTAAACATAGGATCACGGTCACTCACAATGCTGGAGGGTTTCCCATGGAGTCGAACTATTTCTTTAAGATAAATGGATGCTAAAGATGAGGCAGTCCTTCCACTTTTAATAGGTATAAAGTGAGCGCTTTTTGTGAGCCTGTCCACTATTACCCAAATACTGGTATTTACCCCTCTTGACCTAGGCAGCCCATCGACAAAGTCCATTGAAATACTATCCCATTTCCACTGTGGGACCTCTGGAGGATGAAGCAAACCACCAGGCTTCTTTTGCTCCGCCTTGACTTGCTGGCATACTAAGCACTTAGAGACGAATTCAGCTACATCCCTCTTCATGCCATTCCAAAAGAAAACCCTTTTTACGTCTTTATACATCTTGTCACCACCTAGGTGTATGGTCAACTTGGAATGGTGTGCCTCTTCGAGAACCTTCTTCACCAAATCTCTTGCTTGTGGGACGCATAGCCTTCCATCCCACCTCAACCAACCCTTATCATCGATGGAGTATCTATTGAGGTGACTAGAAGTCTCACCCCTAATTAGCTTGTCTATCACATCAACTAGCGGAGGGTCTTCACGTTGCGTGGTTCCTATTGAGTCCAAAGAGTAGGCCGCACTTCTAGCGATGCTAACAAACCAGTCGCATGATCAATGGAGGGTCTAAAGTGAAAGTTGGCTATGTATTCCAAGCTCTGCCTTTCTACAAAGAGAGGGCTCAAGGTCAGCTTCTTTCTACTTAAGGCGTCTTCTACTACATTGCCCTTGCTAGGGGTATAGGAAATATCAAAATCGTAGGATGCCAAGAACTCCATCCACCTTTGTTGCTTCAAGTTAATATCTTTTGCGAGAAAAGGTATTTCAACGATTTATGGTCAGTACACAATTCAAACTTCTCACCTAGGAGATAATGTCTCCTTAAGCGCAAAGACGATGGCATCCAACTCTAGATCGTAGGTTGGGTAGTTTTTCTCATGTACTTTTAACTATCTGCCCCCATAAGCTACTACCTTACCTTCTTGCATCAAGACAACACCTAGTCCCATACCACATGCATCCGTGTATACGGTAAACATCTTGCTCCTATCTGGAAATGTCAGAACTGGGGCTGTTGTTAGAGCCCTCTTCAACCGTTGGAAAGCAACATCGCAATCCAAATCCCATTTGAAAGTTAGGTTCTTCTTCGTTAACCTTGTAAGTAGAGCTAAGATTTTCGCAAAGTTCTTGATGAACTTTCGGTAAAAGCCCGCTAGCCCGAGGAAGCTTCGGACTTCGGTCGGATTCCGTGGAACATTCCAATCTTGCACCACAACTACTTTTGCAGGGTCCACAGCCAACCCTTCCTTGGATACCACATGTCCGAGAAACCTTATTTCCTCTCTCCAGAAGTGGCATTTGGAGAATTTGGCTTTCAACTAATGTGCTCGCAGAGTATCCATGACTTCTTTTAAATGCTGAGCATGCTCTTCCTCACTATTTGAGAAAATCAAAATGTCATCTATGAAGACCACCACAAACTTATTGAGGAACTCCCTGAACACCCTGCTCATCAAGTCAACGAATTAAGCAGGTGCGTTTGTCAGGCCGAAAAGGCATGACAAGCCACTCGAAGAAACCATCCGGAGTTCTAAATGTGGTCTTATCAATGCTGTCTTCAGCCACTCTTAGCTGATGAAACCCAAAAACTAGATCTAGTTGGGAGAAAACCGATGCACCTACAAGCTGATCGAACAAGTCGTCTATTCTTGGGAGTGGGTGCCTATTCTTCTTGGTCAGCTTGTTTAGCTTCTGATAATCAACGCATAGGCGAAGTGAACCATCCGCTTTGGTTGCGAATACTACTGGAGCACCCCATTCAGAAATACTCTGCCTTATAAACCCCTTCTCAAGCAACTCTCTAACTTGCTTGCTGAGTTCTTTCCTCTCCCTTGGAGCCATGTGTCTAACAGGTAAAGCAACGGGTTTTGCATTATCAAAGAGGTATATGCGGAAGTCTATCTCCTGCTTCGGAGGTAAGCCCTTCACCTCTTCAGAGTCATCCGAGTATTCACAGACTACTCTAACAGACTGCAAATTCTCAACAAACGCATCAAGAGATTCTAGATAGTTAAGCATAACAGAGTTCATGGGATTACAAGAAATTTCGTGAGTGTTACCAAGGCGAGTAATGAGTCTAAACCCCACACTTAGTATAGAAATTTCCAAATCCAAACAAATCATTGACAAATAAATTGAGCCCCCAATTGGATTTGAAACAGCCAAGGGATCCTCTACTAAACTAGTGTCTAGGTGCAGAGATTCAACTAAAGCAGTAGATATAAAAAAGTGCGATGCGCCAGAATCAAAGAGTGAACGAACAAGATGATCAAAAAGATAAACTAAACTCCCAACAGAAACATTTCTACCTTGGTCTTGCAGAGGTGCCATGAGAGCATGAACCTGCCCTCCAGAAGTAGATCCAGCTCTCTGCCCTTGCCCTTGCTTTCTTGGGCAATCCCTAGCCATGTGTCCTGTCTCGCCGCAATGGAAATAACCACCCATCTTCCTCTTCTTTCTGCAGTCCTTAACTAGATGTCCAGGAATGCCACAAAAATTACACTTCCTCTTGTCACGGGGTTTGTTGTTCTTTCCGCCCTTCTTGGAATATGTCTTCTTGCTCTGTGATCCCTCCACTTTCGTATAATGAGATGCTTCTGACTTTGTCTCTTTCTTGCTAACCTTATCTTCTTCTTGTAACAGTGCCATGTCCACCTATCTCTCATAAGTCACACCCATAGGTAAATAGGAAAAAGCTACGCTGTGCAGTGGCTCATTCAATCCTTTAACAAACCGGAGAGCCTTCTTATGTGGAGTGTTGACTAAATCTAGCCCGAACCTAGCCAGCTAGTTAAATTGGTTAACATACTTTTTAACCAACATACTTCCCTATTTGAGAGCTAAGAACTTCTCCATCTATAGGCTTCATTCAGCTTGTGAGAGGAATTTCATTTCAAACCTCATTCTGAAATCCATCCAAGTTTCAATTGGTCTTTCAGTGTTAGTAACTTCCCGCTAATAGGAAGCTTCGTCTTTGAGCAACCATACCGCCAACCGTATCTTCTGCCTATCATCCACTTCGAAGATATCAAACAAATCCGCCTTCTCTTTGAGCCAGTTTCTTGCTTCCTCGAAGGATTCATTTCCATTGAAGTTCTTTCCACCCATGGCTCGAAAGTTCATACATATTTTTTGGAAAGCATTTGCACACGGAGGAGGAGGAGGAACCGCAGCAGCTGGGGGAGGAGGAATGTCTGCTGGGCCTACGACATCGGCCCTAGCCTCTAGGTACCTTCTGAACCAGCCAGGTACCGGCACGCCCTCAGGAAGGTTAAGATCCCCAGACATGCTGAAATGAAAAAAAGGAAAGATTCAAAACAAAGGATGGAAAGATATTGCATACGGCTTTTGGGGGTTATGCCTTTTTAAAATAAAACACTTTTTCTTGAAAATTGTTTCTTTAAACTTCTTTTTGAAAAACAGTTTTCAATTTTTTTTATCTGATCTGGTAAACCTTTGCTCTGATACCAAGTGAAACACCCCACCTCCGTTAAGGTCACCCACAAAGGGAATGCCTTAATTTTG
Source organism: Allium sativum (assembly GCA_030737875.1). Classification (NCBI taxonomy): domain Eukaryota; kingdom Viridiplantae; phylum Streptophyta; class Magnoliopsida; order Asparagales; family Amaryllidaceae; genus Allium; species Allium sativum. The sequence goes on along the minus strand of CM060920.1, from coordinate 746,070,763 downwards.
GTGGAGCATTATAGGTAAAAGACACAGATAATTTACAAGACAGACATATATAAGCAGCGGAAAAACTAAATTTATTTCATTCATGGTAAAACATTACAACAAACTGTCTCAAAACAACTTCCAAATCATTACATCAGAATCTCTGTCTTGATTATAACATAAAGAAGCATAAAAAAAAAACTGTATAAATCCCCAAGTAGTAGTCTGTCCAAAACCATAGCCAAATATAAGAAGTTCCAAGCTATACATCATAGAGTCTTCAAGCTTGGAAAGATGAACGGTCCAAATTAAGCTGAGTTATTCCCTCCCTGGGTACCTGAAGGGGGGGGGGGGGGGGGGACGGAAGAAAAGAGAGCGAAAGAAAAATGGGTCAGACATAAGTCTGGTAAGTCCAGTGATTATTCAACATGTAAACTGATAAGAGAACCATGACATGAATAAGCTGGACACAGGAAATAACAAGGAAATAAGGTAACATAGGGTAAGGCAAGATAAACAAGGCAGGATAAACTAATCATACTATCGCACTCGTATCCATATTCTCTGCACCTACTAGATATTTCAACCATCATCATGAGTTCATACCTAGTGATACCTTTTTATCTATCGGCTCCTACTCGCATGAATTTACCACTTGTGTCATATGGCCCCGTTCGATTGTAGATACCTATGCTGGTCGGACCATGGGGTGTATCAAATCCTATAGTGGCAACCCGACACGACTCAAGATGCACAATGTATAACTACTGATGCCCAGTGCCTACTTTTTTCACTCCGGAGTACGTGCATGCCCGTACTCTGTCAGAACCTACACTGACGCATCAACCGCCATTGTTTTGACCGCTTATAATCAGCCGAGTAATCGTGCCCCACCCTGCCTAGTTTAGGGTACCATGATACATCTATGTATGTTACTGCTAAAATGGGTCCCCGTTACTAGGGTTTTCTAATCAACATGTTAAATTGGTTAAGTGTACAAGTTAACCTAACCCCACCATTCAGCTTAGTTAACATGTTGTATTGGTTAAGTGTTGCCTTAATTAACTTAACCCTACCATTCCTGACTTAGCTTTAATTCATTTATTAAAGCACCAACCACTTACATTAGACAGGTATTGTTGCAGTCACTTGTTGTGTCGGCTGGGTCCGGGCAGTTTTACACCGCAACTCGGTCTAACCTCGGGTTCTTTTGGGTTCGATGCACTAACCTCCCACATTAGATATGTATTGTTACAGTTGTTGGATGTGCTAGGCCGTTCTGGGCAGTCTTACACCGTAACTCAAACTAACCTTGGGTTAGGCATATTCGTCGTTTCTAAATTTACATATTTACCTCTTTATATTTATAATTAAATTATTGTCATTCAAGTCAAGCCCCACTTTCCCTTTAAATCAAGTTCATAACTTTTTAGGTATAAAAATTTATACCACTTTATGCCATAAAAGATTTACATGTTTGTGAGCCAAATATGCCAATTATATGTAATTTCATATTTTCCCCCAATGTTACCCCCGTTAAACATTCGCATAAATCACATAAAATGTTAGGCTCGATACATAGCCTAACTTATACACAGGAGGGGAAAAAGAGGAGCATGTAACAATTCCAACATCATAAAAATATGGATCTAACTACACATGTATCATATGAATTTGGTATATGTTGGCTAGTTTTTTGACCAAGCCACCAAGGTTCACACACAAGAAGAAAATATGAAGTTTCACACCTTTAACCCTTGAAGACCAGATCGGATCGCCATACTCCCCTTTGCTCACGATCGCCCTCCTTTGACCACGATCCGATCCGTCCATCGCTAGCTCGATCCGGTACGATCCCCGAAGCTGATGGATGACGACCAAGATCAAGTCCACCACGATCCAAGAATGCAGGATCTCACGACACGTGTCACCAACTATCATATTGACCAATTCTTCACTAAGCTACGATCACGATCTGATCTGAGCAGGAAGACACAATGATGGCCACGGACTTGGTCATCCACGATCCGATGTTTAAGGAGATCGCGACACCTATCCACAACGGCTAATTTGACTAATTCTTCATCAAGCTGCAAACCGACCCGAGATCTTCGGAATGTGGGCCACGTATGACCGCGATCCGTCACCAGAAATCAGCTATAAATAGCCCAGAGCTTGGCATTTTTGAGGATCTTTTGGCAGTTTTGAGTATTGATTCCACCATTACTGTCGCACCACTATTTCTTATCAGTTTTACTTCGAAATTACTGAGAGAAACCATAATTGTAAGAGTGAGTTTGAGAGAAATCATTGGTTGTACTAACATTCAAAGTATAATCAATAGCATATAAAGTGGACGTAGGCTCATTGATGAAACGACCCGAAATCCCCCTTACGGGAAATCCCGGATTGAGTCGAGGACAAGCCACATCAGAACGCAGACGGAAGAACATTTCATTGTATATTACAACAATTCCATCAGATTACGAGAATATACAGAGTATGAATAAATATTACACATTATAAAATATCAGAGATTACAATAAGTTACATAGCAGCGGAAAATAATACAATACACAACTAGAAGAGATATACGGATACAAAACTTTCCGGATATCGTTCCAGCTGTAAATCAGGATCCTGTGAATATAAATCTGCAAAACCAAAACTACTAGCTGCCCGTGTCAAAATAAGGGCACCCAGAGGTTAGGTTAAAACAATAAACTCCAGGTCAGTCATGGGACTGGTGTGAGAACTAAAACAGTTATTAATCTTTATTCTAGAGTTAGATAACTCAAGGGACCACGCCGTATAACACGGAACGAGTGTCCTCCCAAGAACACCAGTGCATAAAACAACAGCGCAATGCTAAATAAAGAACAATGAAGCTATTATAAGACCCAGTTCCCATCACACAATGCAAAGCAAGCCGGAGGATAGGGTTTTTACCTTATAATAGCCAAGAATGCTTGATACGTTTAAAACAAATCATTTGATACTATTATGAGTGCATAGTGTATAAAACAACTTCAAATCATAAGTATCAATCATAGACGGCATAAGCGCCCCATCCCACTATGTCGCCATACTAGGCTCTACAAATAAAACCGCAAATGTCACGTATTTGGAAATTGGATTTCCATCTATGAACCGAGGCAAAAATAGTCCTCAACCGATTCGAGACAATCTAGCCTATCATGTCTCAGGAACAGCCGCAACTGCACCTAGGAGCCAGAGGGTCGGTCCACCGATGTGGATTAAAATGCCTGAATACTACGTCTCCCCGCCCTATGGGGCGTAAATGAGTCAACGAATGACCCCATCGGACCCGGATCGTCCGATCAAACCGAGGCGCCTCGCAACAGCAACAACCACACAGATGAAAATAATATAAATGTCAGGGTTGGTAGGTCACTGGAACCACCCTAGCTAGAAAGAAACGCATGCCCTCCCTAGATCCTTCTCCCATTTTTAATTCACAACCGGGGTGTGAGGCTCGTGAATCAACGTTACACAAAGCTATGCCACACAGGCCTTGCTTTGATCATCATCCACAAGACTTTGCTTTTCAACAGAAGCCTTGATCAATTGCCACTTAGGCATGCCACACGGGCAATTCACTCCATGCGATTGATATCCATCAATATATAACCCCTGAGCTCGTACGTCTCAGAGAAGGGCGTTAAGCAAAAGAATAAATTCTCCGCTTCCAAACAGATATATATTTAATAGAAATCAATCACACAGACTAAAATCCAATGTCAGACGTACAGTCCATTTACAAGTCCGTTCTGGGTCTGAACGAAACCGGAGGCACCTAGTACCCCGTATATCCAATGATCTCCAAGTACGTCTGGACGATCACTAACTGATTCCCTCCTCTTGGATGTACGGCCCAATCAAGATCATCAGTAATCACCCAAACAATGTGAAGACCTCCGGTCTTCAACCACCGTTTTCATCTTCGACACCATGTCGAATCTGTATTCGGAATGGGATAAACCCGGTCTTTCTGAATAGCTCGCGTATATAATAAACAAGTGTTACACTAACACAACATACGCCTCATTCCAATTCAGAATATTCCTTTATTCAAATATTCTTATACTTTGGGAAAGGTCCCCATTAATTTTATCAAAGATAAATTCTTTAAATTTATTCTTTAATCTTCTTTTGAATATCAATTCAAACTAGTCGGGATTAGCGAACCACACCGAAGTAATTATTTATTTTATTTCCCAATCCCAACCTATTTATCCCATGAAGTAAAACTGGTAATACTTCATATCTAACACCGCGGTGTTATCAGTTAATTCAATTACCATTTCACGTTCAAATCTAATTAAAGATTTAACTATCGCCTGGAATAAAACTGGTGATACTCCATTCTCGATCTTTTCAATCTAATTAAAGATTCATTAAAACTCCACTTAGTTTTAATCTTTAACTGGGTTAAAGAATCAGTGTCATTTAAAACACGGTTCACGATAAACCCAAAGTCACATTCGATTAATTATCGGGTTAAAGAACAAGTGTTATTTAAAACACTGTTCACGATAAACCCAAAAATCAATATCAATTTAATTACAATTAAATATTATTTAATTGGTACACTTCATTAAATCTAACTAAAAAGATTTAATCATTTTCTTAACTGGGCTTAAGAACAGTGTTAATAAAGAAACCATTCATGACAAACACAAATCACATTTGATATTAAATACAAGGCTCTGAATAGAAAATATATCGGCTTATATTCAACATCACATTCTACGACCAACAAATATCGTATTAGAAATAACGATATATATATCTTTCAAATTTCCATAACGTTATCTGTATAATCGTGAAATCCATCATCGAAATATTCCGAAGACAATTTCGATTCAAATCCATTCCAATGCAATTATTGGAAATTCTGATTATTTTCAAAACCATTTTAAATCCAAATTTATTTATTTTAAAAATAAATAAATTACTATTCTAGTTCAAAACTAGTTCATTTCGATAAAAATCTATTTTCATCTTTTCAAATGTGGAGTTTTTCACCCCAATTCTTCCCAAATCATTTCTTATGATTTTACACAAATTATTACTATTTTTAATAATTTTATCAAGGCCCGTACAGTCGATTTCCGTAAGCGGCCATCGAACTGCACTTACAACGACCTTTTCCAAATTTGATTTGGACATAATTCCAAATCCAACCTTTAGATTTATAATTTCCAATATTCGTTAGAAAGCTCTTTTCGATACGAACCCAACGGTTCCGGTTTTAGGAGAATCCGACTGTCGGATCTCCCGAAATATCCGTGCGAAGTCAACAGTCGAAATTCGCGAACTGCCGCGGTGCGGCGCGTTCAATTCAAGCCATTATATTATATATATATATATAATATATAATATATACTTCGTTGATTTCAATTCAAAACGTTCTTTATAAATCGTTATAAATTCAGTTTCAAAACGGTTTCAACTTCATATTCAATTTCAAATCAAATTTGAATATTTCAATATAAATTCGTTTTAAATTCATTTCAAATAGATTTCAATTCAATTTCAGTTCATTTCAATTTGATTCGATTTTATTTCTATTCAAAATATCAGATTTTGAAACCACTTTCGATGTTCATTATAAAATGAATAAAATCGGTATAAATATCGTTCACGTCAAAATGGCGTAAATCTAATCAACAAGGCTTCATATATTTCTATTTTCAAATATTCTATTTCAAATATTTCCTTTTCAAATATTTCTATTCAAATATTTCTTTTTCAAAACTGGAATGAGGCCCAATCAATTATCATATGATGTCAATTATATGGATTTTCTACAACCCATGTATACAACAACAACGATGAATAATCAACCATCATCCAAAGTGCATTCTACACTAGCATCAAATATAAATATTTAACGCTCATAACAGTCTGTCCATCAATCGATCAACATACAGCTAATTATTAGGACTAGTGTATGTCATATATCATCCCAATACCTGTGTGGGGTTTCTAACAATCAAACACAGATTTTATTTGTGCAGTTGGGCGATGTGTAAAATTTATCGTCCCAATCAATATCATTCAAATGTGTGTATATAAACAAATCGTCCAATTTGTTTATTTTTATTTCATTTCATATACACATTTAAAATTATATTTTTAACTATAAAATATTTTCCACTATAAAATATTTTATTTCAACTATATAAATATTTTATTTCATTTCACATCATATCACACAATCAACTACACATCAAATCAAACAACCATGCATACAAGTTGTCCATGGTCTGTGGACGACGGGTGTCGGGTGCTACTAAACACCGTCTGCATCCTAGTATATATTATTAACTAGAAAACAAAATTAAAGGTGAGGAGTTCTCACCGACTAGCTAATCCAAACGCCTCGACCCTTCATATGTAGAAAATCTCCGCCGTTCTTGCCTTTTGTCACTTTCTTTGCCCGTATTCCCTACATATGTAAAAATCGAATTTTTACTTCGTTATTCAATATATAAAAATCAAATTTTTACTTTGCTATTCAATATATAAAAATCGAATTTTTACTTTGCTATTCAATATATAAAAATCGAATTTTTAGTTTGCTATTCAATATATAAAAATCGAATCATTACTTTGCTATTCAATATATAAAAATCGAATCTTTAGTTTGCTATTCAATATATAAAAATCGAATTTTTAGTTTGCTATTCAATATATAAAAATCGAATCTTTACTTATCTAAAATCTCACCTTTCCTATTTTAAAAATACAATCTTTTCACTTTTAAAAATACGATATTTTCAAAGTTAATAATCCCGTCTTTATAAAGTTAAAAATCAAATCTTTATGTTATTAAAACATTATAAGAATCATTACTATAAATAATAAAGAAAATCAGGTTTTTCAAACTCGCTTATATATTTAAAACTGAAAATAAATAAGGAAATATAAATAAAATAATTAAAAACTCACATTTTTATCTGAGGTTGAAGAAGAGGTGCAGGTGGTTGGTGATAGCTTGTCATGACCTGAGGCGACTAGGGTTTCGCTGGGGATGGGCTTTCAGGGTGCCGATGGTTTAGAGGAAGGGAGGGAGAGATGGACGGAGAAGGAGGAGGCCAGGGAGGCGCACGGGTAGGGGGGTCCGCGGGGTCGTGTGGGTGGCGTAACGCCAGAGCGTCGACCGGGGGGAGGGTCTTCGAATCGCGCAGAGGATAGAGAGGGAAGGGGAGAGAAGAGAAGCGCGGGGAGGAGGAGGTGAGTGAGGGGCGCGGTGGCCCACGCCATCGTTGGCGAACGGGGTCGGAGGGGCGCGGTGGCCCACGCCATCGCTGGCGAACGGGGTCGGAGGGGGCGCCCCCCTTTTTTTTATTCAGAACGAAGTGAGAGGGAGAGGGAGAAAAGGGGAGGGTATTAGTTTATATATATTTTTTATTTCAAAAAAGTTGACTTTTTATTTTGACCTCGAAACGAGACCCGCCGCCTGTCGTCCATAACGTATTACCCCCATTCCGAACACAATGGGATATGCCACGTAGGCTGATTCGACTGTTTCGACCAGTTTTCGTTAAAATCAACATATAACTCTATATATTGAATCTGAACGTGCATTTCAATTTACCGGGGCCACATACTAACCAGAAAAATTCCAGAAAAATATTTTCTAGCTTTGTATTGATGATACGGTCCTAACAAAACTAGTTTCATCGAATTCTGAGACCGTTTGAAAAATGGCCATTTTCCAGTCGATTAAAATCAACTGAAACTGACCAAACGCGTTTTCATTTGCCACGCTCACATATTGATTCGAAAAATTATCAAAATTGGAATCTAGCAATAACTTGACATCATGGATCCAAAAAAAGTGGTTTCATCGAATTCCGAGGTCGTTTGCAAAATTTCCATTTTTAGGGGCCTGAATTCCATAGCGACTATTCAGAATTTTCAACTGGACCTATCTTTTGATTCCCGCTATGAAATTTCGATTTTTCGGATTCGTTGGAAAGATATTATCAATTAGATTCAAATATTTTTGGTTTCACTAAAATCCGGTTTATTTTGAATCATGTACATCCATTTGAAGTTTGAAATCGAATTATCGAACTACCGCGCCGTTTTCAATTCCATTTATAAATATAAATAAATATTTATATTCTATCGTCGATTCAAACGAATGTATACGTTTGAATTATATTCAAAATAAATTTCTCGTCGATATTATTTAAAATAATTCATTTTAAATAATCAAAATTCGCTAAAATTGCATAAAATAAAAATTTTAAACTGGCCCAGATTTCCTGGTTATTACAATCTCCCCCACTTAAAACTTTTCGTCGCCGAAAAGGAACAAAGTCAAAAGTTGTTTCATTAATCAACTCAACTTTCGTTATTTTTATTATGGCTTAATTTCTTCAACTTTTTAGTTTCTAAGAACTTTTCAATTTTTTCAAAAAATTGGCTAACACCCAAATTTTCGAAAAATTTCGCCATAACCTCCCCTGCACCGGGAGCACTGGAAAATCCCGAAATTGCCATATAGGCCCTCTGATCTCAAAAAGAAAAAGAAAAAGCCAATCGGCTCATAAAATCATCATCACCCAAACAAAACAGTAAATTATGGTGAACATGTACCTATTTGTCGGGCGAACAATTCTATTCTTCTGGTCTAGCCTTTTTGCTATGACCTGTTCAATGTAAGTACATGTATATGCAAGCAAATGCGACAAATTTCAATACAATTTACTATTTGGTTCTATTAGGCGTAATGGTTCAAAATTTCAAACAAATAACCAAACAACACAAACATCAATCAATTAGTTGATTAGCTTTTGAAATTCATAACTTTGATACATAGTCAAAAAAAAAAATCAGATTTTTGATGCCAAATCATAACAATAAGCCCTATCTAGTTTCGGTTCGCACACCAGTCAATCGGAAATATATAGAAATCTCACTTTCGAAACTCGAAAATAAATACTGGCGATGGTGCCCCGTCAACAGAATTATCCCCGGGCACTAGAGTGTGATTCTATAACTATCCAGTATATTAAAACTTCGAATACACGTTTGCAAGACGTATAAGCAAAATCCTTATATATTAGATTGTCCTAATTCAATATAAAATAAATAATCAAATACGAATAAGTGATTTAAATTTCAAAACAAAACTTGTTTTTACTTTTAAAAATATACTCTTCACACTCGTTCTAGGATACTACTGATCCCATCTCTAACGAGTCATTCCCATTGGATATTACTAATCCAATTATCTGATGAATTCTTTCGTATGGTTCTAATGTGTCTTGTTCTCTGAGCTTTGTAAACCAAAGCTCTGATACCACGCTGAAACGAAACGAAATCCCCCTTACGGGAAATCCCGGATTGAGTCGAGGACAAGCCACATCAGAACGCAGACGGAAGAACATTTCATTGTATATTACAAAAATTCCATCAGATAACGAGAATATACAGAGTATGAATAAATATTACACATTATAAAATATCAGAGGTTACAATAAATTACATAGCAGCGGAAAATAATACAATAGAAAACTAGAAGAGATATACGGATACAAAGCTTTCCGGATATCGTTCCAGCTGCAACTAGGAGCCACAGGGCCAGTCCACCGATGTGGATTAAAATGCCCAGGAGCCACAGGGCCGGTCCACCGATGTGGATTAAAATGCCTGAATACTACGTCTCCCCGCCCTATGGGGCGTAAATGAGTCAACGAATGACCCCATCGGACCCGGATCGTCCGATCAAACCGAGGCGCCTCGCAACAGCAACAACCACACAGGTGAAAATAATATAAATGTTAGGGTTGGTAGGTCACTGACACCACCCTAGCTAGAAAGAAACGCATGCCCTCCCTGGATCCTTCTCCCGTTTTTAGTTCACAACCGGGGTGTGAGGCTCGCGAATCAACGTTACACAAAGCTATGCCACACAGGCCTTGCTTTGATCATCATCCACAAGACTTTGCTTTTCAACAGAAGCCTTGATCAATTGCCACTTAGGCATGCCACACGGGCAATTCACTCCATGCGATTGATATCCATCAATATATAACCCCTGAGCTCGTACGTCTCAGAGAAGGGCGTTAAGCAAGAGAATAAATTCTCCGCTGCCAAACAGATATATATTTAATAGAAATCAATCACACAGACTAAAATCCAATGTTAGACACACAGTCCATTTACAAGTCCGTTCTGGGTCTGAACGAAACCAGAGGCACCTAGTACCCCGTATATCCATCGATCTCCAAGTACGTCTGGACGATCACTAACTGATTCCCTCCTCTTGGGTGTACGGCCCAATCAAGATCATCAGTAATCACCCAAACAACGTGAAGACCTCCGGTCTTCAACCACCGTCTTCATCTTCGACACACGTCGAATTTGTTATTCAGAATGGGAAAACCCGGTCTTTCTGAATAGCTCGCGTATATAATAAACAAGTGTTACACAAACACAACATACGCCTCATTCCAATTCAGAATATTCTTTTATTTAAATATTCTTATACTTTGGGAAAGGTCCCCATTAATTTTATCAAAGATAAATTCTTTAAATTTATTCTTTAATCTTCTTTTGAATATCAATTCAAACTAGTCGGGATTAGCGAACCACACCGAAGTAATTATTTACTTTATTTCCCAATCCCAACCTATTTATCCCATGAAGTAAAACTGGTAATACTTCATATCTAAGACCGCGGTGTTATCGGTAAATTCAATTACCATTTCACGTTCAAATCTAATTAAAGATTTAACTATCGCCTGGAGTAAAACTGGTGATACTCCATTCTCGATCTTTTCAATCTAATTAAAGATTCATTAAAACTCCACTTAGTTTTAATCTTTAACTGGGTTAAAGAATCAGTGTCATTTAAAACATGGTTCACGATAAACCCAAAATCACATTCCATTAATTATCGGGTTAAAGAACATGTGTTATTTAAAACACTGTTCACGATAAACCCAAAAATCAATATCAATTTAATTCCAATTAAATATTATTTAATTGGTACACTTCATTAAATCTAACTAAAAAGATTTAATCATTTTCTCAACGGGCTTAAGAATAGTGTTAATGAAGACACCATTCACGACAAACCCAAATCGCATTTAATATTAAATACAAGGCTCTGAATAGAAAATATATCGGCTTATATTCAACATCACATTCTACGACCAACAAATATCGTATTAGAAATAACGATATACATATCTTTCAAATTTCCATTACACTATCTGTACAATCGTGAAATCCATCATCGAAATATTCCGAAGACAATTTCTATTCAAATCCATTCCAATGCAATTATTGGAAATTCTGATTATTTTCAAAACCATTTTAAATCCAAATTTATTTATTTTAAAAATAAATAAATTACTATTCTAGTTCAAAACTAGTTCATTTCGATAAAAATCTATTTTCATCTTTTCAAATGTGGAGTTTTTCATCCCAATTCTTCCCAAATCATTTCTTATGATTTAACACAAATTATTACTATTTTTAATAATTTTATCAAGGCCCGTACAGTCGATTTCCATCAAAGGCCATCGAACTGCACTTACAGCAACCTTTTCCAAATTTGACTTGGACATAATTCCAAATCCAACTGTTAGATTTCTAATTTCCAATATTCTAGAAAGCTCATTTCGATACGAACCCAACAGTTCCGGTTTTAGGAGAATCCGATGGTCGGATCTCCCGAAATATCCGTTCGAAGTCAACAGTCGAAATTCGCGAACTGCCGCGGCGCGCCGCGTTCTATTCAAGCCATTATATTATATATATAATATATATAATATATACTTCATCGATTTCAATTCAAAACGTTCTTTATAAATCGTTATAAATTCAGTTTCAAAACGGTTTGAACTTCATATTCAATTTCAAATCAAATTTGAATATTTCAATATAAATTCGTTTTAAATTCATTTCAAATAGATTTCAATTCAATTTCAATTTAATTCGAATTTCAATTCATTTCAATTTAATTCGAATTTATTTCTATTCAAAATATCATATTTTGAAACCACTTTTGAGTTTCATTATAAAATGAATAAAATCGATATAAATATCGTTAACGTCAAAATGGCGTAAATCTAATCAACAAGGCTTCATATATTTCTATTTTCAAATATTCTATTTCAAATATTTCCTTTTCAAATATTTCTATTCAAATAATTCTTTTTCAAAACTGGAATGAGGCCCAATCAATTACCATATGATGTCAATTATATGGATTTTCTACAACCCATGTATACAACAACAACGATGAATAATCAACCATCATCCAAAGTGCATTCTACACTGTATAAGCATCAAATATAAATATTTAACGCTCATAACAGTCTGCCATCAATCGATCGACATACATCTAATTGTTGGGACTAGTGTATGTCATATATCATCCCAATACCCATGTGGGGTTTCTAATAATCAAACACAGATTTTATTTGTGCAGTTGGGCGATGTGTAAAATTTATCGTCCCAATCAATATCAGTCAAATGTGTCTATATAAACAAATAATCCGATTTGTTTATTTTTATTTCATTTCATATACACGTTAAAAATTATATTTTTAACTATAAAATATTTTCCATTATAAAATATTTTATTTCAACTATATAAATGTTTTATTTCATTTCACATCATATCACACAATCAACTACACATCAAAATCAAACAACCAAGCATACAAGCCGTCCATGGTCTGTGGACGACGGGTGTCGGATGCTACTAAACACCGTCTGCATCCTAGTATATATTATTAACTAGAAAACAAAATTAAAGGTGAGGAGTTCTCAACGACTAGCTAATCCAAATGCCTCGACTCTTCATATGTAGAAAATCTCCGTTGTTCTTGCCTTTTGTCACGTTCTTTGCCCGTATTCCCTACATATGTAAAAATCGAATTTTTACTTCGTTATTCAATATATAAAAATCGAATTTTAACTTTGCTATTCAATATATAAAAATCGAATTTTTACTTTGCTATTCAATATATAAAAATCGACTTTTTAGTTTGCTATTCAATATATAAAAATCGAATCATTACTTTGCTATTCAATATATAAAAATCAAATCTTTAGTTTTCTATTCAATATATAAAAATCGAATTTTTAGTTTGCTATTCAATATATAAAAATCGAATCTTTACTAATCTAAAATCTCACCTTTCCTATATTAGAAATACGATCTTTTCACTTTTAAAAATACGATATTTTCAAAGTTAAAAATCCCGTCTTTATAAAGTTAAAAATCAAATCTTTATGTTATTAAAACATTATAAGAATCATTACTATAAATAATAAAGAAAATCAGGTTTTTCAAACGGCCATTCTCACCCCATCAATTTCTTTTCCCACCCCGATATTTTAAAAATAAAACTCTCACCCCATCTTTTACTTTTCTCACCCCGTTTATTCCATTTTTGACCTTATCTTCTTTAGATGTTATGCTTAATATCCTACCGGTTCTTTTATTTCTCTTTCATTCTAATGCTTCTTCATTTCCTTTAAAAATTTCAGACTCTCAATCGAATATCAATGGAAATGGGTAAACAAGGGTAAATATGATTAAACAAAAAAGAAAATCAAAATAGTGTTGTAATTATATAATTATAGTTTTTTATCTGTTTTTGTAAATAAAAATTAACATCTTAGGGTGGTAGTGATTTATAGTCATCGACATATATTATTCCTTATTTATGAAACTTGCATCTCATAATTGTAATAGGAAAAGATGCTAGATATAAAGATAAACTAAATTTTTATCTAATTAATGGATGAAGGATGAAAATGGAATTTTAAATTTTATATCATAACTGGGGGGGGGGGGGGGGTAAAGTAAAATGAGGGGTGCTAATAGCCGAAGCCTTTTCAAACTCGCTTATATATTTAAAACTGAAAATAAATAAGGAAATGTAAATAAAATAATTAAAAACTCACATTTTTATTTGAGGTTGAAGAAGAGGTGCAGGGGGTTGGCGATAGCTTGTCATGACCTGAGGCGGCTAGGGTTTCGCTAGGGATGGGCTTTCAGGGTGCCGATGGTTTAGAGGAAGGGAGGGAGAGATGGACGGAGAAGGAGGAGGCCAGGGAGGTGCACGGGTAGGGGGGTCTGCAGGGTAGTGTGGGTGGCGCGACGCCAGAGTGTCGACCAGGGGCGGGGGGGTCGAACGACGGGATCGAGGTCTCCGGGGGGGGTCTTCGAATCGCGCAGAGGATAGAGAGGGAAGGGGAGAGAAGAGAAGCGCGGGGAGGAGGAGGTGAGGGAGGGGCGCGGTGGCCCACGCCATCGTTGGCAAACGGGGTCGGAGGGGGCGCACCCTTTTTTTCTTTTTCTTTTTTTATTCAGAACGAAGTGAGAGGGAGCGGGAGAAAAGGGGAGGGTATTAGTTTATATATATTTTTTATTTCAAAAAAGTTGACTTTTTATTTCAACCTCGAAACGAGACCCGCCGCCTGTTGTCCATAACGTATTACCCCCATTCCGAACACAATGGGATATGCCACGTAGGCTGATTCGACTGTTTCGATCAGTTTTCGTCAAAATCAACATATAACTCTATATAATTAATCTGAACGCGCATTTCAATTTTCCGGGGCCACATACTAACCAGAAAAAATCCAAAAAAATATTTTCTAGCTTCGTATTGACGATACGGTCCTAACAAAACTAGTTTCATGGAATTCTGAGACCGTTTGAAAAATGGCCATTTTCCAGTCGATTAAAATCAACTAAAACTGACCAAACGCGTTTTCCTTTGCCACACTCACATATTGATTCGAGAAATTATGAAAATTGGAATCTAGCAATAAATTGACATCACGGATCCAAAAAAAGTGGTTTCGTTGAATTCCGAGGTCATTTGCAAAATTTCCATTTTTAAGGGCCTGAATTCCATAGCGACTATTCAGAATTTTCAACTGGACCTATCTTTTGATTCCCGCTATGAAATTTTGATTTTTCGAATTCATTGGAAAGATATTATCAATTAGATTCAACTATTTTTGGTTTCACTAAAATCCGTCTTATTTTGAATCCTGTACATCCATTTGAAGTTTGAAATCGAATTATCGAACTACCGCGACATTTTCAATTCCTTTTATAAATATAAATAAATATTTATATTCTATCATCGATTCAAACGAATATATACGTTTGAATTATATGCAAAATAAATTTCTCATCGATATTATTTAAAATAATTCATTTTAATTAATCAAAATTCGCTAAAATTGCCAAAATAAAAATTTTAAACTGGCCCAGATTTCCGGGTTATTACAATCTCCCCCACTTAAAACTTTTCGTCCCCGAAAAGGAACAAAGCCGAAAGTTGTTTCATTAATCAACTCAACT
Organism: Allium sativum; assembly: GCA_030737875.1. NCBI lineage: Eukaryota > Viridiplantae > Streptophyta > Magnoliopsida > Asparagales > Amaryllidaceae > Allium > Allium sativum. The sequence goes on along the minus strand of CM060920.1, from coordinate 746,055,399 downwards.
TTCGTTATTTTTTTTATGGCTTAAGTTCTTCAACTTTTCAGTTTCTAAGAACTTTTCAAATTTTTCAAAAATTTGGCTACCACCCTAAATTTTCGAATTTTTTTGCCATAACCTCCCCTGCACCGGGAGCACGGGAAAATCCCGAAATTTCCATATAGGCCCTCTAATCTCAAAAAGAAAAAGAAAAAGCCAAGCAGCTAGCCAATCGGCTCATAAAATCATCATCACCCAAACAAAACAGTAAATTATGATAAACATGTACCTATTTGTCGGGCAAACAATTTTATTCTTCTGCTCTAGCCTTTTTACTATGACCTGTTCAATGTAAGTACATGTATATGCAAGCAAATGCGACAAATTTCAATACAATTTACTATTTGGTTCTGTTAGGCGTAATGGTTCAAAATTTCAAACAAATAACCAAACAACACAAACATCAATCAATTAGTTGATTAGCTTTTGAAATTCATAACTTTGATACATAGTCAAAAAAATCAGATTTTTGATGCCAAATCATAACAATAAGCCCTATCTAGTTTCGGTTCTCACACCAGTCAATTGGAAATATATAGAAATCTCACTTTCGAAACTCAAAAATAAATACTGGCGATGGTGCCCCGTCACCAGAATTATCCCTGGGCACTAGAGTGTGATTCTATAACTATCCAGTATATTAAAACTTCGAATACACGTTTGCAAGACATATAAGCAAAATCTTTATATATTAGATTGTCCCAATTCAATATAAAGTAAATAATCAAATACGAATAAGTGATTTAAATTTCAAAACAAAACTTGTTTTTACTTTTAAAAATATACTCTTCACACTCGTTCTAGGATACTACTGATTCCATCTCTAACGAGTCATTCCCATTGGATATTACTAATCCAATTATCTGATGAATTCTTTCGTATGGTTCTAATGTGTCTTGTTCTCTGAGCTTTGTAAACCAAAGCTCTGATACCACGCTGAAACGACCCGAAATCCCCCTTACGGGAAATCCCGGATTGAGTCGAGGACAAGCCACTTCAGAACGCAGACGGAAGAACATTTCATTGTATATTACAACAATTCCATCAGATTACGAGAATATACAGAGTATGAATAAATATTACACATTATAAAATATCAGAGATTACAATAAATTACATAGCAGCGGAAAATAATACAATAGACAACCAGAAGAGATATACGGATACAAAGCTTTTCGGATATCGTTCCAGCTGTAAACCAGGATCCTGTGAATATAAATCTGCAAAACCAAAACTACTAACTGCCCATGTCAAAATAAGGGCACCCAGAGTTTAGGTTAAACCAATAAACTCCAGGTCAGTCATGGGACTGGTGTGAGAATTAAAACAGTTATTAATCTTTATTTTAGAGTTAGGTAAATCAAGGGACCACGCCGTATAACACGGAACGGGTTTCCTCCCAAGAACACAAGTGCATAAAACAACAGCGCAATGCTAAATAAAGAACAATGAAGCTATTATAAGACCCAGTTCCCATCACACAATGCAATGCAAGCCGGAGGATAGGGTTTTTTACCTTATAATAGCCAAGAATGCTTGATACGTTTAAAACAAATCATTTGATACTATTATGAGTGCATAGTGTATAAAACATCTTCAAATCATAAGTATCAATCGTAAACCATAAGCGCCCCATCCCACTATGTCGCCATACTAGGCTCTACAAATATAACCGCAAATGTCATGTATTTGGAAATTGGATTTCCATCTATGAACCGAGGCAAAAGATAGTCCTCAACCGATTCGAGACAATCTAGCCTACCATGTCTCAGGAACAGCCGCAACTGCACCTAGGAGTCACAGGGCCGGTCCACCGATGTGGATTAAAATGCCTGAATACTACGTCTCCCCGCCCTATGGGGTGTAAATGAGTCAACGAATGACCCCATCGGACCCGGATCGTCCGATCAAACCGAGGCGCCTCGCAACAGCAACAACCACACAGGTGAAAATAATATAAATATAAATGTCAGGGTTGGTAGGTCACTGACACCACCCTAGCTAGAAAGAAACGCATGCCCTCCCTGGATCCTTCTCCCGTTTTTAGTTCACAACCGAGGTGTGAGGCTTGCGAATCAACGTTACACAAAGCTATGCCACACAGGCCTTGCTTTGACCATCATCCACAAGACTTTGCTTTCCAACAGAAGCCTTGATCAATTGCCACTTAGGCATGCCACACGGGCAATTCAATCCATGCGATTGATATCCATCAATATACAACCCCTGAGCTCGTACGTCTCAGAGAAGGGCGTTAAGCAAGAGAATAAATTCTCCGCCGCCAAACAGATATATATTTAAAAGAAATCAATCACACAGACTAAAATCCAATTGATGGGGTAGATAAAGATACTGAATTTGGGAGATATCTGACTGGCAAGCCACCTCATACTAGAGAATTGTTCTATGAGAAATTAAACGTCTGCTTACGTCAGGAGGAGGTATATGCTAACCGGAAGATGAAAATGGCAAATAAGAACGAAATCCAAAGTAATGTGGCCGTCAAGCAAACCGGAGATAGCTCGGGAAAGGTTGAAGTCAATGTTGGAAACCGAAACCAGGGCGGCGGCCACCAGTCAGGAAACAATGGTAACAACAGTAATGGCAATAATCGGAAGAGAAATCAGGGGAGCGACTCCCAGAGAAGGACCCGCCCCAGGTCTTTCGAAAATTATACGCCAATAAATGATACTTTGGAGAATATATTTGTCGACTCGTATAATGTTCTCCAACATAAAAGGCCTCCTCCAAGAGATTCGACGGAGAAAGAACGTGAGACGGGGAAGTTTTGTCTCTTCCATCAGACTCACGGCCACTCTACAAATTTATGCCGTCAACTGAGAGACGTAGTTGAGAGGTTGCTCCGAGAAGGGAAGTTGGATGAGTACCGGGTGACTCCCAGAGATAGGGGGCAAGCTATTCAGACACCGAACCAAAACCAGAATCAACCTACTGCCAGGCCAACTGTCCAGCAAAAATGAAAGGATCTTGTTATCAATACCATAATCGGAGGGCTTCAACTAGCCGGGCATAGTTTCAAGGCGATGGATCAGTACGTAAACGCAGCAAAGCATCATCTTGAGGCAGGAGAGTGTAGCAACCCTGAGGACAATGTTCCAGTAAAACAACAAAAGATGATGTCAGATGACGTCATTTTACGCAACCGAGGGAGTATTGGAGTCCACGCTCCGACCGAAGATCCATTTGTAATCACAGTTCTATTGGCCCGGCCACTGTCCATAAAGTTTTAGTGGATAATGGGAGTTCAGTCAACATTCTATTCAAAAAGACGTTCGATCTAACGAACCTTGAATTGAAAGATTTAAAGCCGTGTGAAGGATGGATCTGTGGATTTAACGGGGCTTCAACTGCTCCAATGGGATATGTAGAGCTGCCGGTAACACTTGGGGAAGGAGAACGCTAGAGAGTGAGAATTCTTCCCTTCGTGGTTTTGGATATTGAATCGCCTTATAATGCCTTTTTGGGCCGACCGGCCCTAGCAAAGTTTAGAGCTCGTATATCCCCTGGTGCTTGTTATTGAAGTTTCCTACGGAAGCTGGTGTTGGCATAGTCAGAGGAGATCAGGTTGTTGCACGAGCATGTTACATTGCAGAGCTAAAGCTACTCCGTAAAGGAAAAGATATTGAAACTAAAGATGCTTCTTCCCCCATAAGGGAGGAGACGTCATAGCAATTAAAGAGAATGACTATAGGTAAGTCGCCCGGAGAACTTCCCGAGGATATAGATCCCAGAGAGGACGAAGAGACTGGGGGCAGAATAGCGGCTCCCAACGAAATGACTGTGGATGTACCGATCGATGATAGCGACCCAGAGAAGGTCCTGAAGATTAGATCCCAATTGGATCCAGTTCGAGCTAAAGAACTGACGGATTTCCTGAAGGATAACTTGGATGCATTTGCTTGGACCCACGCAGACATGTGTGGGATATCTCCATCAATCATGAGCCACTCATTGAGCATTAACCCAAAGCATCCCCCTGTAAAACAAAAAAGGCGAATGCTGGGCCTAGAGAGGTCCACAGCCTTGAAAGAAGAAGTTGAGAAGTAACGGATTCATCAGTGACTCAACCTACCCAGATTGGATTTCAAATCCAGTTTTGGTAAAGAAGGCCAATGGGAAGTGGCGTACGTGTATTGATTTTTCGGATTTGAATAAAGCCTGCCCAAAGGATAGCTTTCTGTTACCCAGAATTGATCAGTTGGTAGATTCAACGGCGGGTCATGAGCTTCTCTCTTTCATGGATGCTTATTTAGGATATAATTAGATCCCTATACATGTTCCGGATCAAGAGCACACTAGGTTCATTACGGACCTGGGATTATACTGCTACGTGGTAATGCCTTTTGGTTTGAAAAATGCAGGTACTACATATCAACGGTTAGTAAACAGAATGTTATATAATCAGATTGGGAAAACGATGGAGGTGAACGTTGACGACATGTTGGTTAAATCCAGACAATCATTCGATCACACTACAAACTTGGCAGAGATGTTTGGTATTCTTCGAAAGTATGGGATGAAACTCAACCCAACGAAATGCTTATTTGGGGTTGCTTCCGGGAAATTCCTGGGATCATTGTCTGCTAGTGGTGCTTGAAACTCCTGAGAAACGACTGATATCCTATGCTATCTGGTTGGAATTTCACTCCACTAACAACGATTCCGAATATGAAGCCCTGATAGCCGGGCTGAAGATCGCAAAGGAATTAGAGATCGCGAAGCTGGATATATTTTGCGATTCTAAGTTGGTTGTAAATCAGGTCACTGGAAAGTTCCAAGCTAAGAACCCAAGACTGATTTTGTATTTGGAGAAAGTGAAGGAGTTGCTGACTGGCTTGGATCACTACAGTATATCTCATATTCCGTGGTTAGAGAACCAACAGGCAGATAAGCTAGAAAAGATGGCTAGTTCCAACGATCCTGAAGAAGCCGGGCTAGCCCCAATTGAAGTACTTCAGTTCCGTAGCATAGGTCAGATGGAAATTGATCCAATACTAGAGACTGAGCCAGAAAGGGAGTCATTGATGACCCCCCTAAAGAATTTCTTGATGAATGGAACGCTTCCGACCAAGAAGAGCGAGAGGCGTAAAATAATCCGTAAAGCTTCCCGACACGTTCTGCAAGGCGGAGTCCTGTACAGAAAGGGATTTTCGATGCCTCTTCTCCGGTGTATAGCCCATGATGACATCAAGCGTGTACTGCAGGAAGTACATGAGGGAGAGTGTGGTGACCATACTAGAGGACAAACATTGGCAAAAAAGGTGTTGCGGTATGGTTACTTCTGGCCTACCATAAACAAAGATGCGGCAAAATACGCACGACGTTGTGATGCATGCCAAAGATTTTCAAAAATTCCCAGGGCACCTCCTGGCCAGTTGAAGACAATGGCGAGTCCATGGCCTTTCGCTAGTGGGGGATTGATATCATCGGAAGCCTCCATATAGCAAAGGGCGGAGCAAAGTTCGTTATTTTGGTTGTAGAATACTTCACCAAATGGGTCGAGGCTGAGCCGTTAACTACAATCACAACCAAGAGAGTGATTAATTTTGTTGTTAGGAACATTATTTGCTAGTTTGGGATCCCGAAGATCGTCATAACTGACAATGGAACCCAGTTTGATAGCAACGAGTTCAGGGGCTTCTACCAGAAGTACCATTGAGAAACGGTACACCTCTGTGGCACATCCGCAGTCGAACGGACAGGTCGAATCAGCAAATAAAGTGATTAAGTCCATTATCAAAAGAAGATTGAAGCGAGCCAAAGCCATGTGGGTCGATGAATTACCCTTGGCATTATGGGCCTACAGGACAACGTATAAGTCGGCGACAGGCCATACTCCCTTCTCCCTTGCTTTTGGAGCAGAGACAGTCATCCCGGTTGAGATAAAAGTACCATCTCATCGAGTTACTTATTACGATCCGATGACTGATAACGAGTTGCTCCTTGAATCCCTAGATACAATAGAGGAGAAAAGGGATGAAGCAGACCTGCGTGTCCTGAGACACAAGCAACAGGTCCATAGATACTACAACAAAAAAGTTCGAGCCCGAACCTTTGAACCCGGAGACTTGGTTCTGAAGCGTGTCTTTCCACCCCCAACTCGTATGGGTGCGAAGTGGGAAGGACCATACTCCGTTCTACGAAGGCTTGATAATGGAACCTTCAAGCTAGCAACCGTAGATGGAGAAGAAATCCCCTGAGTGTGGAATGCCCAACATTTGCGGCCTTATCTGACGTAAAGTCATCAGATTTATCCTTTTGTTTCATAGGACCATGTAAAAGGCATGACTTGCCTAGAATAGTCCAATGTCTTGAGCAAAGGATTATAAAGTGGACGTAGGTCACGATTTGACCGAACCACTATAAAAATATTGTGTGTCGTTTACATTTATTTGCACTATTATTTATTTGCTCTTCTATCTTTATAAAGTGTGTTGTAAAATTCATACAGTGATTACAGAAACATATAATTCTAGGTGCCTTCCATCAAAATGGAGAGTAATCCACAGCCAGAACGAGGAAGGTGCAATAAAGTGAATCACACCATTGATTGCGCTCTAACTCTCCAGAGCCAAGAGAAAACGTAAAGGATGCGAAAATAACGTCCACATGGCAAAGCGATGCACCATGAGAAGAACCGCCTTGACCGAACTCTAACCTTGGCGACCGCCAGGAGAGTATAAAAGAGTCTACGATTAAGTGCTGAGAAAGAGCTCTTACCCCGCTGAAGGATTGGGGGCAACTGAATAGCCGAGCTCGAACTCTAACCTTGGCGACCGCTAGGAGAGTATAAAAGCATCTACGATTAAGCGCTGAGAAAGAGCTCTTACCCCACTGAAGGATCGGGGGGCGACTGAACAGCCAAGCTCGAACTCTAACCTTGGCGACCGCCAGGAGAATATAAAAGCATCTGTGATTAAGCGCTGACAAGGATGCTGGAGACTCAGCATCCCCAGAATTCTTGCCCCGCTGAAGGATCGGTGAGCAGATCATGATACGAGTTCGAACTTTAACCCGCTGATGGATCGGGAAAGTATAGAGGCACCGGAGATTTGGCGCCTCAAGGACTATAATCCTACTAAAAAATTCCAAGTCCCCCGTATTCAAATATAGGGGGCAACATGCATAGAAATTGTTAAATTCTTTCTATTGCTTGAATGATTTGTAATATAATTTCAGCTTGGTTATTGTCAAATGATTTGTGACTAAGTGTGAAGAGTTTATTCGATGTAGGTACACGATGATCTAAAAGAAATAAACTTTCATTCATAAACAGCAAACCTACAAGATAAAGAGGAACCTAAACAAAAGTGAGGGCCATTCTCACAATTACATTTCATAGCCAGTGGAAAGCCTAAAAATCCTACAACTGATATCTGCATCCTACTTATGCTGGGGGAAGGGGGCTTTGTAGGCTTCTTGCTCTTTTTCTGCTTCCCCGACTCCTCCTTATCAACATCCGAACGATCACCTTTTTTCCTCTTTCTCTTATCAACAAGAGGCTCTGGCGAAAAACTAGAGGATTGAGAGGCTAGTTGTGAAGTTATTGATCGGGAGGAAAATCTTACGACCAACCCAGTTTTGGGGTCGAACTCGGAAATAGGGGGCACATATACTGGATCATGTCCCCCTTTCATAAGGAGCAACTGCTTCCCCTCTTCGGCCTGTTGTTTAGCCAAGGTTTCCTCATCATCGCCTCTGCTTTCTTTGGTAATGGCGACTTCCTCTTCATCGCCGTGGTGGTGCCCGTCCATGTCTCTCAAAGCCTCAATGGGTTCAGCATCTGGGGGAACATCAGCACCAGCACTTGGCGGGATGTCAACCTTCTCTGCCTCTGTCTTCTTCTCAGCATCCTTATCAACTGGCACGCCACCTGTATCATGAGAAACAAATGTTATTTTGGGAGAGAATGCGGTTTGCTCAGTTGACTGTTCGACAAGACGACGACAAGTGACAATTGCTTTGACAAATTGCGGAGAAAATATAGGGATACCTTCCGCCGATCCTCCATCCAAACTAGCAGCAGAACCTCCGACAGCTGGAGGAGTTGGACCCAGAGGAATCAATGGATCGTCGGGATTGTATTCCTCAATTTCGGAGGCCTTAGGCTCTGTAGCTGAGCTCGAGCCTTCTTCAATTTTATCTTTGCCCTTGGCCTGAGTTTTCTCTTTATCAATCTCTTCTTTGAGTAGGCGTCTTCCTTTCTCTAAATCTTCAGGTTCGTTATCCCTAAGAATAGTCCGCATCAACTCATCCTCATCAATCTTATCGACTCCTAATCGCTGTTTCTCGCTTTGGACGATTGCATCCCATATGTTGGCTAAAGTGACATGGTAGTCCAGGATCCAGGAGATATTACGGGTCTTGATGACCTGGCCAAGGAAGTCAAACAACATTTCCTCAAATCCTTCAATATCTTTCTCTCTCTCAAGGAGCTTTTCATTAGAAACAGTAGCCATTTCAATGGCACTTTCTACATTATTTTCAGCCAGGATCGTGCGCTTCTCTGCACGCGCGAGTTGATCATTCAGAATCGCCCTCTCTTTTTCGGCCAGAGCTAAATTATCTTTCAAGCTTGCCTTTTCTTTCTCCCAAGCCACTTTTTCAGCTTCGAAATGATCCTGTGCTGTTTTCAGTTCTGTGTTTTCCATCCTAAGATCTTCCACCTCTTTCTTCAATGACGCTCGCTCTTTGCTGTTAGAATCGAGCTCATTATGAAAACATTGCTTGGCCTCCTCCAGCTCTGTTTTGTAATTTTTAGCATCTCGTTGAGCCAAGGCAAGCAAAGATTGTGCATCTTCCAAGTCCTTTTCCATTTTTACCCTAGCTCTTTCGTTGTTATCTATCTTCACTTTGGACCTATGGCTTCCATCTCAAGCTTTCAGATGACGTCTGAAAGATTGACAGCATGTTTCTTCATCGCCTCATACTGCTTGGCTACATGGCGAACATGTCCGATGACTTCAGTATCCCAATTCCTAGGGACTGGTTCCAGAGTTGGAACGAACATTATCCTTTCGAAGAAGATATCGGGGAATTGTTCTCGTAATTTTCTAGCTTAGCCTGAGTCTCAGGACCATGGATATAGTCTCATGCCCCGGGGGCGCTCAAACTTTGTTGGCTGGAAGGGACAATGTCAGTTTTCTCCTTCTCAGAATCATTGTTTGGATCCTTGTTTTTATCCTTAGGCTCGTGGTTCTTTTTGGATGATCTACTGTGAGATGGTGTGCTCTTCGGAGGAGTTAAGTCTTTGGGAAGTTGTTTTCCCCCTGTAGGTGGCAGTGGATGACTGGGAGGCTTTCCAGAGGTTTGTTTTGACGGAGATCTGGACTGTGAAGAAGTAGGCTTGTGAGAATCCCGGGACCAATGGCTGTCTCCCCCTCGGCTGCTGCTACGAGCACGCTCAGGATTTGGATGAAGACTAGGTGTGCCTTCACGAAGAGAGCGATAGGAATAAGATCGTTTGCGAGACATCTTTCCTGCAAAAGAAATAAGTACATATTAAAACCTTGAATACTGTTGGTATAAAAGTGTGGGGTCAGACAGTGCATGTGATTTGTGCATCCCATATAATTCCCCCTAACAGACCAGGGCCCGAAGTTAGGCTCATCTGGGTAGTCTCTCGTTCTCCAGCTGGAACAGTTGTTTCCTCAGAAATAGGGGAAAATGGCTCCCCTTCGAAGTCTTCCTGTGTTTATACATCATCAGGTAAAGGAATCTTTCTCAGTTCTTTAAATAACTGCTCCTCTGTTAAATCACCGGGAGTAGCAGGTTCAACCGGTAGAGAGGCCCTTGAGGGGAAACCCCCCGGAAAGACTGGGATTTCCTTATACTCGTCAGCACGGGCCTCATCTCCTCTATATACATTTAAGTCTTTATCGTCCTAGATAACTATCGGTGAATGACTCTTATGAAATTTAGTTGTTTCTGCTGCCTATGACGTTCCTTCACCCTCGGTCGGGGGCACGTATTTGTAAGGTTTGCCACCCGCACAAAGTCCAAACCTTATATCCAGAAGGCGGTGCTTGTGAAGATTCTCGTCAGTAATACATTTCTTGATCTTTAGGAAGTTGGATTTGCTTTTCAGAAGAAAGAAAAGTCGATTATTGTACACCGAGCTTTCCGTCTTTGGAAAGGCGTGATCTGCATAGATAAAAGAAACATGTTAGCGCTTCGATTTCTTAAACAAGTTATTCATTCAAAGGTTTAAAATTTACTTGATTTAAGCCATCTTCTTGCACACCCAGCCTGTCTCTTTATGTAGAACCAATCGGCCTTGGGATCCCCTATGTTGCTGTAGCCATCAGATAAGACCTTCCTATTTGCTACCGATTCGAAGAAAGAAAAATTTGGGGTTGCCATAGAGCGATGCTTGAAAAGGTAATAGAATTTCAAATATTTAAACGTGAGCTTAGTTTGCAGGATTTCCCCATATGCAATGTATAGAGTGTATAGGGCTGCGTAGGCATTGGGATGAAGCTGCATCAGAGCAATACCCAATCGTTTTAAGGTTTCAATGACGATGGGAGGAAACGGAGGAATAGCGCCTACCCAGCACATGAGTCGGTTAACTGTCATATACCCCTCCGGAGCCAAATAAGGTCTATATTCGCTACCAGGTGTCCTCACATCATCCCAGGGGATCCCGTGTCTCAGGCAAATTCTCTTAAGCTTTATGTCATCAAGTTTGGAAGCTAAAGAGTCAGTGAATTTCTCTATTTCTATTGCACCAGGAATCTCGTCGGGAGCTCGGTCGTCTACTTCGGACTCCTGATCAAGCGAGGTACTCTCAGACGGATCCGATTCCGTTTCTGCCTCATATTCAGATCCAGAATCCTCACCCTCTGGATTAATTGGAAGAACCTCGGGGTTGTGGTGCTCATACACCTCGGGATCCATCTCTGTATCAGATCTTGAAGCGGAACGGTTATCCGACGTTACTGTTTAGGTGAGTAAACATGAGAAATAAGAATATAATTACCCATCCCCCCGTGTGTGTAAGTGCATGTGTGTGCCTGTGCATACATAGGAGAAGAGCATAAAGATTAGCTACATAAGCAAGGTATTGGTCGTAATGCGCTATCAAGTTATGCTGTCATTTAGTCCAGAAGTTCATCTCATGGGCTCTAACCTAACTGTTCGGAATCTTGTGACTGCAATGTATTGTTTATAGTTTAAAACATATACTGGATCATCATCTAAGCCCGGTTCGTAAGGCGTATGCGGGTCGGATCGTGGAAAACATGGCGGATCGAGGTGAATGGATCGGCACCTTCTTTGGATCGTGATGCAGCGTGGATTGGGGTCCCTGTCGGATTGAGCTAACCCCCCACGATCCACTTTACCATGTCTCCATAAAATAGTGCTCCTCTATGCCACGACCCGATCCGTTCTACCCCACTTCTTTCGCCTACCACCTTCACGATCCGCTCCCTTGTTATTTCCACGACCCGATGCCTCAACCGTTTCCCTTCATCTCCATCCTCATCCTTCCTCACTCACGAACCGAACTGGTCAGACTTTCCCTTCCCTTCTTCTTCTCCTTTCTCTCCTCTTCTTCTCCATCGCAGAACGCGAGCAGTTGAACCCATCAGCCATGGCGCCTCATCAACAATACCATGAAATTCCACCACTTTCTCCTCCCAAACCAGTCAAAAGCTCAGAAAAACGGGAGAGAAATTACACGAGAACGCTTTTAATAAGATTAACTTTCTTAAATTGGAAAAAACCAGTGGATTTTCGGAGATTTAAAGAATTAGGGTTTTTTCTCTTGAAGGATTCGGCGGCGCGATGCAGAAACAAGAAGAAGGAGAAAGGAGTGAAGAGGGTTCGGGTTTATATAGCTAAACCCGTGACCGTTGGTCTCCCCTTTTTCGTCTTATACAAACCGTGGGCTTCGGTGGATCGCGGGGGCAAGCCCGTCGGGCCCAGCAAAGAAGAAAAAGGCCGACCCTAGTTCGGCTCGCCACGATGGATGGCCCATCGTGCCTAAAGCCCGCCACGTTCCGAATAAGCCCATTACGCTTTGTGAATAATCCCGAATGCTCACCAAAGATCGAAAGGAGTAGCTCATTCCATGGATCGTAATGATCTTACACGATCCGAACCATCAAGTAATGAACAGAAATGAAAACTCAGAAATACTTGTGAAAATTCAAGAGTTTACTTGGCAATTCGACAACGGAGTCTCCAAAAATTTCAGAGATAAAAATTATCCGAAAAACAGGAAAATGATTGAAGATTTAACCGATATTTATATCAATCAAGGAATATGAATTTCCGAAGTGACACGACATCTTAGACAGACGCAACCATTGATTTGCGTCTCCCTATGAAAAGATGTTTCTGCAGTTTCGAAGCATATTCCATCTCTGATAAAATATACTTCGAGGGGGCAAAATGTTGGCTAGTTTTTTGACCAAACCTCCAAGGTTCACACACAAGAAGAAAATATGAAGTTTCACACCTTTAACCCTCGAAGACCCGATCGGATCGCCATACTCTCCTCGGCTCGCGATCGCCCTCCTTTGACCACGATCTGATCCATCCATCGCTAGCTCGATCCGATCCGATCCCCGAAGCGGATGGATGACGACCAAGATCAAGTCCACCACGATCCAAGAATGCAGGATCTCACGACATGTGTCACCAACTATCATATTGACCAATTCTTCACTAAGCTACGATCACGATCCGATCCGAGCACGAAGACACGATGATGGCCACGGACTTGGTCATCCACGATCCGATGTTTAAGGAGATCGCAACACCTGTCCACAATGGCTAATTTGACCAATTCTTCATCAAGCTGCGAACCGGCCTGAGATCTTCGGGATGTGGGCCACGTATGACCGCGATCCGTCACCAGAAATCAACTATAAATAACCCAAAGCTTGGCATTTTTGAGGATCTTTTGGCAGTTTTGAGTATTGATTCCACCATTACTGTCGCACCACTATTTCTTATCAGTTTTACTTCGAAATTACTGAGAGAAACCATAATTGTAAGAGTGAGTTTGAGAGAAATCATTGGTTGTACTAACATTCAAAGTATAATCAATAGCAAATAAAGTGGACGTAGGCTTGTTAACGCCGAACCACTATAAACCTTGTGTGTTCTCTGCTTTTTTCGTCATTTTTCAGTTATAATTCTCAACGAATCAGAACAATTTGGCTGTTAGAGCCAAATTTTGATCTAACAGTATAGAACAATATACATTCAATTATGAACTTGCAAATTTAGATCTACTCAACATGAATCATGAAATAGGGGTTTTACATAGAACTACATAAACTTAGAATTAGGCATGTAGTTGCGAACTTGCAAACTAGTTGGATCAAATTTAACATGAACTTAATCATTTTAGCATGTAGTTTTGGATCGTATATGTGATCATGGTTGAACTTGCATAAACATAGCAAAATTACCAAATTGTCATACAACATATAGGTCTCATTACCAAATCATACAACTTGAAATGTCATCGCCAAATTATACAATATGGTATGTCATCGCCAAATTACACAATATGATATGCCATCGCCAAATTATAATATGTCATCGCAAATTTATGTCATCGCCAAAGTATACAACATAATATGTCATTTCCAATTTATTTAACATGATATGTCATTGCCAAAGTATAATATGTCATCGCTAAATTACACAACATATATGTTATTGGCAAATTTTACAACATATGGATCCATTGCAAAACATTTAACATTTATCATCAAATTACATACAACATGATCACAACTTAGCATGATTAGAATCATAGTCTCAATCAATTTAAGTTTTAACAAAAAGGATAGGCATAGATTTACATTAGGCGATGTTCTACATCCATTTATTTTAGTCATGATTCTAATATCACTTATGTCTAAATGATAACTGGACTTACAAAAAGGAGACTAGTCTTGTGTTCTGGGATCTGTATTCTGAATTTGAATAACTCTCCTTTGTTGTAGACGTTGAATTCTATTAGTTGAATTAGATTTGATTTGCAATTCCTAACTTGCTTCTTGTTGAATGAGAATGGTGGCTACTCTAGGTTGAGTGTTGACAGCATGACGGTCTTAGGAATATTTTTGTGTGGCTTAGGGTTTAGATTTAGGTTGCTTATATAGAAGTTTGATTTAATAGGAGCCATCAGATCAATCCAGGGTAAATCAAAGCCATTCAAATCTAAGAGAACCAACCAGAACTTGCCACACAAGCCCTAATGATACAACAATTCGTCACATAGAGAAACACGTTAGATTTCAGATCTGACCCGAGGGGGAGGTCAACCCCCAGGTCGACACCAAGGTCGACCCCCAGGTCGACCTATATGGAGGGAGGTCGACCTGGCCTTAGGCGGGAAAATTCCTGGCCAGTCCGCTTCTGCTTCTGATTTTGAAATTTAAATTTTCTGAACTTTAAACTTAGCTGTTTATTTAAATTCTCGAATCTTCTAAAGGTCATAACTCCTTTATACGTAATCAAATTTACGCAAACTCGGACTCTATCTCAAGCATAATTCCGAGACGAACACAATGGCGTAACCCGTTTCCCTTAATTCTCATGTATGTAATTATTTATTCTTTAATTCGTTACTTTAATGTTTATAGAAAATACAGGGTGTTACAAATGTCCTCTCCTGTTTCGGGTTCATACCGAGGTGTGAGGCCCGCGAATCAACGGTATACACAAAGCTAGCTATATTAAAGCCATGCTTTGATCATCAACCACAAGACCCTTCTTTTCGACAAAAGCCTTGATCACTACATCTCAGTGTGCTACATTGTCAATCCACAACGTCAGACACACATCCATTTACAAGTCCGTTCTCGGTCTGAACGAAACCGGAGGCACCTTATTCCTCGTCCCATATGTCCAATACAAGAGAGATGTCCTCGCATATCCGAACGATCAACAAGTATGTCTGAACAACCACCACTGTAACCCCTTTAGGGAAGCAACTCCCATCAAAGGCATCAGTAGCCATCTATTCGATGTGAAGATCATCGGTCTTGCACTGTCTTCATATCTTCAACTTCTAATCGTCGACCAATTATTTGAAATAAGAATTAACTCGACCTTTTCAAACAATTCACGTATATATAGAATTTTAAATCAATTCTTTCCATGGTTAAATTATTTGACATCCACAATTCAGTTCATTAACATAATTTTCATGTCAAACACACTAAACCATCAAATATCCAATAAACCAAGTAAATTTGGTTTATTTCCATTTCATACCGTTAATAATATTTTATAATGATTTATCGCTATTTTTATTTGTTTAAAAATAACCCATTTATTTAAACGACGCTTCAGGCCATAACACGGCCATGGCGCTGTTTTTCTTCAGATTTGAATTGCACGTATCTAAAAATCTAACTGCTGGATCTTTACAAATTATATATTGTGGAAAGATCTTTTCTAAGCGGAACCAACGGTTCCAGTTTTGGTAAAATCCAACAGTCGGATCTCTCGGTACAATCGTTTAAAGTTACGATTTCAAAACACGAACTACAACGTCGTTATTCATTTTATTCTAATATATATATATATATATATATATATATATATATATATATATATATATAATCCATTCTGGTGCTATTTTTATTCAAATTTGAATTAAACATTATTTCACCCAATCTAACTATTGGATCTTTACAAATTTGATATCGTTGGAAAGATACTTTCAAAGTGGACCCAACATTTTCGGTTTCGAAGAGATACGATGGTCGGATTTCTCGGTATAACCGTTTAAAATCACGATTCCAAAACACGAACTACAGCGTCGTTACTCATTTTATTTTTATAATATATATATATATATATATATATAATCCATTCTTTGATTTCCAAACTATTTTCATTTCATATACGTTGTAAAAATAATATTTTTAGCCAACAAATATTTATTTCAACACACGACTATTTTTAACACTCAATATATATAATAAAATTGTGATTTTTATTGTTAAAACAATTTATTTCAAACACGAATATTTTTAGAGATTCATATATATTATAAAAATGTGATTTTTATTGTTAAAACAATTTATTTCAAACATGAACAGTTTATCAACACATGAATATATTTCAACACATGAATATTTCAGAAAATTTCGACAGCATAACGGCAGGGGGCTTAAAACCGGCACCGTCCCGAGTATGGCTCCTCGCACTACCTTAGGCCTCACGGCGTTCCCTAAGGGGCTTATCCTAATGATCTAATCATTTCGACCATTTTCATATCATATTAAATTTTCCCCAAATAATTCCAGTTTTGTTTCAACTAAAAACAACCATTTTCAACCATTCACAATATCAACCAAATTTCACCCCAACCATAATCCAAATAATCACAACCAATATATATCGTCCATGGTTTGTGGACGAGGGGAGTGTGTATGTGTATATATATATATATATATATATATATATATATATATATATATATATATACGTATATATTTCCATTTCAATTCCATATCGCTATATGTGGTATATACAACGCATGTACAATTTATACATCGCTTATATAATTTATACAATGCCCATATATCAGGTATACAACATGTATATAATCTATACCTCACTTATATAAGTTATACATCGCTTTTCCATTCCAGTTTGAATTTAGAAATCTGACATTGGGTTCCACTCCTTCAAATATTTGTAGGAAGCTCCAAAAATTCTCAGGTCTCTTCTAGAATGTAGAGGACGTCGCCACGAGTCCAATGTTTCTTGTTTCACTAGATTTCGACAACATTGCAAAAATATATGATATTTATAGTGAAATCACAATTCATAGCACTTTAAAGTGTTGTAAATGGTTTAAATAAATAGAAGTCGTTACCTCTCAGCAAATTGTTCAAAACTAGGGTCGCGATTTTCGCGAAAACCGTGAGTCAATAGGACGATCAGAGGGTACAACGTCGAGGAAGGGGGAAGCGCGCGCCTGCGCAGGGGGTGGGACCCACTTCGACAGTAGCAGTTATCGGTGGTAGAGGCTTGAAGGCGTCCACTTTAGAGCGTCAGATCTCGATGAATACTCAATGAAAAAGGTTGAGTCCGGTTTGGATTTGAAGGTGGAAGAAAACTGTACAAAAACTTCCAAAGGGCCATATGATTTTGTTGAGTGTTTTGAGAATTAAAGAAGAGAGAAGAAATGAAAGACAACCGTCGTTCACGAAGAGGGTTATCGGGTTTCGTCTATTGACCAAGAAATGAAAGGAGAAATCCTATTGGCCCATGGTTTTATATTTTAATTTTTAATTATTTTAATTCCGAAAATATCCTTTTCTCTATACAAACTCCAATTCAAACCCAACGACTGTTGCCCTAGCTAAATACCCCTATTCCGGACACAATGGAATATGTTTCATAGGCACATTCGACTGATACAGTCAGTTTTTCTTCAAATTAAAATATAAAACATCCAAATTTGGATTTGTACGTACATTTTAATTTGTCGGGGTCACATATGATTCTAAAAATTACAGAAAATTATATCTGGCTTTTTTGTCGATATGGTCCTAAAAAAATTAATTTCGTCGAATTTGGAGATAGTTTGAAAAATGGACTTTTTCTGGTCGATCCAATTCAAATTGAAATTACCAAACATGTTTTCCATTTTCACATTCACATATTAATTCCAAAAATTATGAAAATTGAAATCTAGCAATAAATTGATATTAACAAAAGTGGTTTCGTCGAAAACAGAGGTCATTTGCAAAATGTCTATTTTCAAGGGCTATATTAATTTCATAGCGACCATTCTAAATATTCATTTGGCTATAACTTTTGAATCCACTATGAAATTTCGATTTTTCAGATTCGTTAGAAAGATATATCTCAACAGATTTAAATATTTTTGGTTTCACTAAAATCCGGTTTATTTTGCATCCTGTACATTCAGTCAAAGTTCTAAGTTGAATTTTCAAACTACCGCACTATTTCTAACTCCTTTTAAAATTAAAATAAATATTTATATTCTAACTTCGATTCAAATAAATATTTACGTTCTAATTCTATTCAAAATAAATTTCTTGTCGTTATTATTTAAAATAATTCATTTTAAATATTCAAAATTCATTAAAATTGCCAAAATAATTTTTTTAAATTGTTTCTGATTTTCCGGGTTGTTACAACTTAACGTGGACCCATCAACATTATACTTCGAAGTTTGGAATCGGGGAAAAGTCCCCTTATGCTTGGAGGGATCAGTACCTATCTCGAGGTCAGTACCGACCCGATAACATAGGCAATCCCCCTGGCACCACTACACAAACATGTTCAACCCTCCTCTGAATTGAAATCCGGGACTTGAATGTAGAACTAAGGCATGCACAGGCTTGAACCTCAAATTTGATGCTCAAAACGCTTCAACAACGGGCATTAGGACTGGATATTAGCATCAGCTGCTCAATGCAAACAATCATGTCATGGACATGATCCAGAGAATCTCGAGAGGTGGACTACCCAACTCCGACTTGACTGAAGTCCATTCTCTTAGAATATCTAAAACTAGCGGAATCCACCGAACTTCAAGTTGCCGATGCTGGAAACCTATAATGGTAGGAAGGATCCACCCTTCATCTTATGTGATGCATTAGATACATGGAAGTACTTGGTGGAATTTGAAGATATCTTAGCGGATTGCTTCCCCGTCTATCTCTCAGATTTGGCGCACATTTGGTTTATGTTGCTGGAATCAAATTCTATCAAGAGTTGGAATAGCCTAGTGGTAAAATTTGTTGAGTCATTCATGGTCCATATTGTTAGACCCAAAAAATGTAATGACTCTCAGTACAGTCAGACAGAGGAAGGAAGAATCTCTGCGTAAATTCCTTAAGTGTTTCAATGTTGTTGTGGATTATGTGGGTCAACCGGATCCATGACGGTGTTAATGGTCGTTGTATCTGACGTCTTGGATAACTCGGAGTTCAAGGTTTCCTTGTAAAGAGACCCCCTCAATGATCTAAGGGATTTCTTCCTTAACCTGGACAGATTCCTAAGGCAAGAGGATGCCAAAACTAATCGCAGTTCTATCCAAGTTAATCATGTCGATGACCCAGAACTGTCCAATTCTAGGAAAAACAAAGGAAAGAGGAAAGTGGAAGGCAATCCGGCCTCCGCAAACCAAATCAGAAAGGGATGGAGGTACGACTCGTATACACAGTTGACTGCGAGTACAGAGTAGATATTCCTAGATATTAAAGATCACCTTCTAACGAGAAGGAAAATGGGATGGGAGCCCACCGGAAGAGACTTAGCTTCTGGAAAATTCTATGTGTTCCATAAAATGGTCAGGCATGAAACAAATGGACGCTGGAATTCATAAATATCATTAAGGACCAAGTGAGAAATGAGCAACTGCATAGTATGTCCAGAATAGAAAAATTGGGGTAACCTAACAGGAACAACCACCAGCTGTCAGGGATGTAGGAGAGTTCGATCTCTCGTCATAGCCTTGTCATAAACTGATAAGTAGAAATAGGATGCCATTGGTTGCTAAGTCTCATGCCCATGTACGAAAACCTAAGAGTTTCCTGGCATGCTCTTGGACGACCGAACTACTAGACTTTATTTTACTTGTTTTAGTTCATTTATTTAATCAAGTTATATTAAAAATCTAAGTCGTCTGCTCTTGTAGGGAGAACCAGAGAGATCCCTAAGCGAGTTTTGAATGGTGAAAACCTACTAGTTTTACAATAAATTTTTGTAAAGTTGTTTTTTATTTATGGATTATGCTTGACAGACAGAGATTTTGTGTGTTATTTTACTCTAGTAAGATCACTTGGCATGTATGGATAATCATGCTTGTCATGTGTGAAATATGAAATATGAAATTATAAAACTTTAGTAAACCGTTTGATGAGTATGGATTATGCTCATCAAACGTAAAATAAACCATTCGGTGAGTATGGATTATGCTTATCAAATGTCCAACAAACATTTGGTAGGTATGGATTATGCTCATTAGGTGTCAAACTTGATGTTAACTTTAGTGACTTGATGAGCATGGATTAGGCTTCTTAAGTATATAACTCTTTAAATATGACTTCATGTATGGATTGTGCATGCCAAGATCTCGAAGAGGCTAGGGATGCATCGAGTTAGGATTATTCTCGGCTATTTGACTATGATTTTATGTATGGAATATGCATGGAAAGTGCCGTAGAGGTTAGGGAAAAATCTAGTATGGATTATGCTTGCTATGGACTATAAAATATGGATTGCGATTGGTAGAAGAGAGCCAATAGGACGTTAAGTATTGGTTACATTGGACGGTAACCCAAGAAATCGGATGCTTGACAGTCCAACCAAATCGTGAACTGCAATGTACAGATTATGCTTTGTGGCAATCAACCAAAAATTGAAACTTTAGGTATGAATTATACTTAACACAGCTCAGAGAGGCTTCAAACCATCATGTATGGATTATACATGACTAGAAACCTAGAGAATTTTGAATGCAACGAGTATGGATTATGCTCTAACTAAAGCCCGAAAATGCTTGAAATGTTAATTGTGGATTACAGCTGGTAGGAACATGACTTGAATCATAAAGTATGGTTTGTAGTTTGCAAAAAATCGACCCAGCAAGGTCACAAACTATCAACATGAATCTGAAGAGCTTGCGGGAGACTGAACTAATCAAGTCTTCCATAGAAAGACATGTTTTGGGGGGAAAGGATTAGCTAACCTTTTGCCAAGGCCATTATTCCTTGGACTTGGACATCCGAATCATTCATGACTCAAGCATGGACTTATACAAACTCAGACTAAGCATCAGACTCGATGTTTGCTTGGGAATTAGAGAATGACTCGGCTTGGATCGATCACCTCTAGGCATCGTCCGATCAGTTAGAAATAGCCTGATCGACTCGTTAGATCACTTCATAATCACTTGATCGATCGCATGTAGGGTCAAATCGATCACCACATAAAAGCATGATTAGCACGTGTCGATCACCTGAAAATAATAAAGAATGGATCGATCCAGCACATGCCTAATCACTTGGTAAGTCCAGGTGGATACACTCAAAAACGATGAATGGCATAGTCCGATCACACAAAACGGATGGATCATTATGTGGAAATCATCTCAGAATTCTTGCCCGATCACGTTAAAAACACAGATCGATGGAACTCAAAAGCGCGGTATGATCACCCAAAGTTAGATGTATCATTATGGCACAATCGATTAGAAGTTCGTGACTGGATCATAGACGGAATTTCTCAATCACATTGAAGACTCGGATCGACATTCGGATGAAAATGACTGATCACCTCAAAAACAGATGATCGAGATGACCTGATCATGTAAAAACTAGTGATCAAGCTGTGGGAATCATTGGATCGGAACACGAGTGCATATGATCGATCACTTCGAAAAAAGGTGATTGGGAAAACCTGACCACAAGAAAATGAGTGATTAGAACAAATAGCAGTTTGCTTGATCATCTTCCAAGGATCTATATTTTAATCTGATCCAGGGATTTGTATAGTCTGATCAACCAAAATATAGTGATCACGTATCGATCGTGGCATCGGTACTACTCCCAATCTTGGAGCCAGAATCTGGATCTGTGAAGAATGAGTGATCAAGACAGTCTGATCAAGCAAAAAGAGTTTATCAGAACGCTTCGATCACATGAAAACCGGTATCCAAAAAAATGAAGCAAGCAAATGAATGATCATTTGGAGATGAACCGAATCACACTAGAATGAATGATCGGCTTGACTTGATCATGAAAAATAAAGTGTTTAGGTCATGATCACCGAGATATAAAATTCATTAAGGCTGGATACAAATTTTGGGGATTTTGAAGGAAATGATCAGATAATATCAGGGATGCATGGAGATAGTCAAAATATGGATCAGTACATGGTTTTTAGGAGTTTTCTTGGGATTGGATCCTTATACCCGGGGATACGAAAATATTATATCCATGAATTCGAAGAATTTAAGTGATTAGTACGTGTTTTTAACACTTTTTCAACAGATCAATCAAGGCCGTTGGAATCCCAAAAAACCCTGAACTAGGGATACAAAGGAAGTACGGATCCAAAATTTTTGATCAAATCTGAAGAGCATGCGAATCTATTGATTTCAAGTGATCCGTACATGATTTTAAACAACAAATCTTTGATCGAAGGCATGACACTTGAATACGAATGGAAGTACATGAGTTTTGGGATGCGTTGGGAGTATAAAGCAAAAATGTGCAAAATTAGGTAAGTCTAGAAAGTCACACTGATCCCCATGTGGGAGTCGTGCTGATCTCGAGATACGAAAATTTATGGAACCCAGTCAATTTGCAGTCCACTTTTTCCTATGATATTTTAGGACGAGTACATTCTTTCTATAACTATAAATAGATCATCCCTAGTCCATTTTAAGCAAACACTTCGAGTTTTGGGAACTCCATTGGGCAAGGACACTGCTGGAGATTTATTCCAACTATCATTCTCTACATCATACGAACAAAGCTGCATTGTACTTGTGAATCAAAGGATAATCAAAAAGCATATACAAATGAATGTAGGCATGATTTGCAAAACCACTATAAAAACTTCAAGTTTTTTTTACTCTAATGCACTCTATAAATACTTTGTGATTGCTCTGTGATAGCTCCACGATTGATTTGTGACGATTATTAAAGTTTACATTTGATTCTCATACCAATTGGAAGTTGGCATGCGATTGATCAAAATCACACATCAATAACACATGTTCAGTGGATAGATATGTTCACGTGTTCAAGATATAAATGACGGTAATACACTAAATTCAAACTCAACAGCAAGTTTCCTTAGCCATCTTCATTGTTTTTGATCCTTGACTAAAAATCATTAACTCAATACAAATGTTGTGTTGCTCCACCTCGAGACCATATTAACAAAGAGCATTAACAAGTAACGTTGTTTGCTAATACGGAGAATAAGGCTGTTTAGGAGCGACCATCTATAGTCATGTATTAAATAAGTATTAAATATGTAGAAAATGAGCTATAATTTTTTTTCTTACCTCAAGGGGTTTGAGACACTTAAAACCTATTTAATACATCACTATAATGGCTACAAGATCTATTTAGAACAAAACACAATATGTATAATATTTGCAGATTAGAGAACAATCAACGTGATCACATATGTGTGTATACATCAAATGCGATATATAGTGTAGTATGAAAAAGATAATCTAATCATTTTATACAAATATACATCAAGCCCCCATCAAAAAGAATATGTACAAACAAGTCGAAACTATCCAAAATATACAACGTAAGAACTATGCAATCTTGTCCCAAAAGTAGCTAGAGTGTTCGTGGAAAGATAGCTAAGATAATCCAAGTGACCAAACTTGCAACTCAGTCTGACCCGAGCAATAAAACTATGGGTCAATCTAGCAGAAACGATGATTAGATGATAATGATATAAGGGAGTTCATTACAATTAATAAGTATTATCTTTAAGCTAAACACATATATTATCTATTAAATCACAAAGTTATCAAACGCGTACACCAAAACATCATCAAATACTCCAATCTTTTTACAATAAACTCATAATAGTTTAACTCCACAAAAGTGATCGCAAATCTTAGAATTCTCAAGATAATCGTAATGCTATACTGGAATTCATTATAAAGTAGCACCAAATATGGATCCAAAACATCACAAATACCAAAACCACGAAATGGATCCAAAACACCAGAAATGGATCCAAAACACCAGAAATTATTGCTTGTGTCTCATAAATGAGCTCCCCCTAGAGCTTATGCCAAGTATTATATACGTATTCAGGAGACAATCAGTATGATTCCCCAATCGAGTGTATCTTGACCTCCGGATCAAGTTAATATGCATATAAGGCTCCTCCTAGTCTAGCTTCCCCAAAGCAAGTACTAAAATGCACAAACAACAAAGAATATGTCATATACTTCTAAACAATAATCCAAATAATGAAAACAGTACATCCCATACCGTATGTTTTCATGACTCAATCTACTATAAGCTAGCCCACTTTACACTAAAAACATTAAATATCTTCGAACGCCGAGCCAGAAATTAACTGATATAATTAGTCTATGTGTCCTATACCAAGTGATTAAATAAATCTTTAAATCACAACCTCGCTTTCTCGAAAGGTGCAAAAAGCTAGTCATTTTATATATGGAAGAGAATAAGTTTTAAGAAAACAGATTTTATTAAACGATTTAGAAAACGTTTAGGTTATTTCTTTAAAATCTTTATATTTAGAAAGTATTGTTTACTATATGCTTTGAGACAATATAATTTTACAAAACGAAAACGAGGAAAAAAAATTGTTTCAAACATGATGATATATACATACATACATACATACATACATATATATATATATATATATTTATATATATATATATAAGAAAATTTCATCTTCAAAACTGTTATAAAACGTGCATGGTATCACAAAGAATCACAGAAATCCTGCATATATCCAGAAATCAACAACAAAACTATGAATCTGAACTATGAATTTTTGTAAAATTTTCGCTTGTCCTAAAATAGGATCGAAGCCTTACTAAAACGTCACTAAATTCCACTCAAAAGAAATCAGCAATATACACCAAAACAGAGCATCAAACTAGTCCGAATCGTATCATGGATGAACATAAAATTTGACTTTTGAATAAGCCATGGAAGAAATTAACAATTCAGCACATGTAAGCTTAGTAAGGAATGGAGACAAATTGTGCTTCGACAATTCAAAAATGCTTCAGTGAAGAAGTGAATTAAACACAACTTACTGAAAGTTGCAAGGAAAATTTCTTTCATGTGTCGACACAGGCTACACAATTCTTCCCTGGCATTTTTGCTTATTATGATCACAACTTCGAGCTACTTTCATATAAACTTCCAGGCGATTTTAGGTTACACATTAAGTATAAACAAAATGGAAAACTCAGATAACATACGGAAAAATAAATTACATTAAATGGATGCATGGATGGAGAGTAATTCACTCTTAAACATGGATCCAAATCAATTCAAAACTGAATTTTCTTATTTGAAAAAGAAAAGTTGAATTTTGTAGAAGTAAAACTCAATAACAAAAGACGATAATTTACCAACGAGAACTATTTCAGCTAGAGTGAGTGAGTTTTACTCACCTTATTGACGATTAGCAGCAATAGCAAGAAACCATAGTAAAACGTGAACTTTGACTTTAAAGAGTTCTTCAGCTGCATGTAAAAACAGTTATAGTGACACACAACGAGAAAAATTATGTCTAAAAACAGTAAATTATGATAGAAATATAATAATTTTTGGATTTCTTGAAGATTGCCTATAGGAATGACTACAAGTCGAGGAAGTAGAACTTCTATTTTTCCTTTTACTGTAAATGCAAATGTACATATTTTTCTCTCTAATTTCCGGGATTCTCCTAAGTTAATTAGTGGATTAGGAGATAACTAAAGCATAAATTTACAAGAATACTAGGTTAGACCATTAATCAGAAAGTTAGGATGAGTTCGTGAGATTAGCACTATTTAGTCCCTCCTTTCTAAGTATTTTCATATTTTGAAGTTGTAAAAATACAAGTGTTATTCCAAATTACTTCTAAAAATTTCTTATGATATTTTCAACTAATTTATATTTTAAACATTTTTTCCATATAATTTAAACAACCTTTTATATCAACGCACAAAATTCAGCCTTTTCAACAAAATATCGTTTTATTTTATTTTTATTTAAACTTGTCACTTTTACAAATTTTAAAACTTTGTATAATTCACACAAGCTTGTTTAAAAGATTCTCAACCTATTTTAACATCAATTCCTTTGAGTTATACATAAATTTTACGTTTTTCAAACAATTTCATGTGTTTTCACTTTATTAACCTATACTTAGTTTTTAAATTAAAAAACTACATAAATTGCAGTTTCTTGTTAAATTAAACACCAAATCTCAATTATTATTTTTCAACAAACTTAAATATCAGTTTTTAAACAATATTTTCATATTTTTCTATTTGTTCTTAACCCAAACAATGTTAGTATTTTGTGCGTAGCAGAAGTTTGACAAAACACCCCAAAAATAGGATCTTTTTCACCCAATCAGTTGAAGATGAATTTGATTTAAAATAACAACATAACAAATTGGAAATAATAGAAATACACAAATATTCCACCCAAAAACCCTCTTTATTTATTCACCAATTTTTTTTTATTTACACTCCATGGATCAAAACCAAAAATATGCAAAATACAATTGAATCAATAACCTTATTAAGACAGGCAATGAATATCTAGATGACTCAAATATTATTGGAGCAGAAGACTGATGAGGAACAACAACAAACCCTTGAATCTACCTGGAGGCGCTAACTACATCTTTTAACAACAAATAGCCCAAATTCCTACATCTTCCTCTCAACGGCGCAAGCCCCTGGAGGTAGACAACCGCTCCAAATATCTCACATGGTTTATTAATTGATTATCCTGATCTAACCAAGAAGGTTGCATATATAGAAAATAGAAGACCTAGGCAAATATCAAAATTTCCCCTTCAGTATATCTCCAGAATATAAACATTCATTTATTTCCTTCTATGATATAACCAATCAATCAAACCAATAATTCAACCAATCAATCAATCAAAAAATCAACCAATCAATCAAATCAATTAGTCAATTAATTAATCATGTAATCAAATCAATCAAAATGATTACATCCTCTTCATAAAATATCAAAATAAAAACTTCATTGCTCCACATTGATTCAAATATCATATATATCCGACAGTCCACAAACAAGTCAACCTAGCGCTTTCTCTCAATTAAAACCAACATCAATTTCTAGGCAACGAGATACACCCCTGTTGTTTTCGAAGTACAGGTACTCAACAGATTTCAAGGCCACAATCACATCCATTCGATTTGAAAGAACTACGATCACACCTTAGTTATAAACACAACCCACCGTTTACAATAAATGCATCTACCACCTGGGTTGCACCATGCAAAAAACGACGGTCTAAAAGTGCTTGTAATACCACAAGATCTCTACTTGGAATTTTTCCACATCAACATCCGTCTTTCGCTTGACATGATCTCTTCTTCTCCGGGATCACTCGAGCATCATCAACCTCTAGATCCATGTCGATACCATGATCCTTCACCTTAGGACCATCAACAGTGACTATATTAACCTCTCCACCTTGCTGCAAACTAGGTTCTTCATCCGTTACCCTCCTTCTTATTTGTCTTCTTTCATCATCCATATATGAGGGCTTCTTCTCATCTCCATCAATCAGACCATTGAGGTATGAAGCATCCAATATTACAGTCCTTCAAAATCCCCTAATATATACCATCAAAAATAGTCATTATGAAAGCAACATCATCTCCGATATCTACAATCTTCAATCCAAAATCACTCTGAGCTATGCGACGAACTGGGCTCTAATACCAACTGCTAGGATTTTATGCACAGCGAAAGTTTGAAAAAACACCCAAAAAACAGGACCTTTTTCACACAATCACTTAAAGATGAATTTGATTGAAAATAAAAACACAATAAATCGTAAATAATAGCAATACACAAATATTCCACCCAACCACTCTCTTTATTGATTCACCAAAAGCAAATTTTGTTTACACTCCATGGATCAAAACCAAAAATAAATAAAATACAATTGAATCAATAACCTTATTGTGATAGGCAAAGAATATCTAGATGACTACAAATATTGTTGGAGCAGAAGAGTGATGAAGAATGATGAAAAACCCTTGAATCTACCTGAAGGCACCAACTACGTCTTTCAGCAGTAAATAGGAGTAGATACTCTCTTCCTAAATTCCTACATCTTCCTCTCCAGGGAGCAAGCCCGTGGAGGTAGACAATCTCTCCAAATATCTCACATGGTCCTTGATTGATTATGCTGATCTAACCAAGAAGGTTGCATATATAGAGAATAGAATACCTAGGAAAATATCCAAATTTCCCCTTTAAAATAACTCCAGAATATAAACATTCATTTCTTTCCTTTTATGATAGAACCAATCAATCAACAAATCAATCAGTCAACCAACCAATCAATAAACCAATCAGTCAAATCAATTGGTCAATTAATCAATCAATCAATCAAATCAATTAATTGATTACATCCTCTTTATAAAATATTTGAATCAAAAAATTCAAAAAACAAGTTAAAATCTCTTATTCATATAAAAGTTCACGTTTTGTTATTTAAATTTAAAGTTTTAACATGTAAGTGCATTCAAATCTCTTATACACTTATAGTTTACAATATAAGGTTTCAAAAAAAAAAAAAAATCTTTTTTGTACATTTTAAATTTTATTACACAGACCGGCCTTAAAATTCATTTTTATCCATCTTTTATGTATTGCCCAACTCATTATTGTCTAATTTACCCAATTTACCAAAAAATTATTTTCAAACTTGTCAAATTTCCAAATTATGATTTTAAGATATTTTATTTTCATTATTTATTCACTTGATATTGGATCGTGTGGTGTTTCAACATAATTTATTCACAATCCAATCAAATTTACATTATTAACTATAAAAATCCTCAACTTATACAAATTAAGGACTTCACGAGTTAACCTCCATAAATTTAGTTTGATATTTATGTAATCACCCATTTAATCATCTACATATAATTACATGAAATCAGGGTAGTTACAAGTGTAGTTCGCTAATAGGATTAGATATTAATAAGGGATAAATGACTCATCCGTGGATGTTGGTATTAATGGATGGACTACGTGCTTTGATATTATTATGTGTGAGTATCTTCTCATGTGCAAGACATATGAAAAATAAGATGAAATAAACACAGTTTATTAAAAAAGAAAATTCGATATTACAACCTATATTTGAAGTATACGCACATTTTATAATTTTATTTATATGAGTGTGCAAATCAAATGTCTGTTGCAACGCAAGTATGACAAAGTCAATTTTATAACATAATAAATCAAAGAAAGTGATCACCTATTATATCAATACCTCCATAAATTAGCGCCTTTTGTGGTTTAGAATTTGAAATCTTGACTCTCTTACGAAAATTCACAACCTTTTAGAAGCAGTGAATTAAAAATTAAATTTCCATAGCTAATTTTTAAATTCGTAATTTAGGTGCAATGTCAGGATGTACTGCAATCTTTTTTCTTGCAGGGTGGAGAGAAATTTTCAAAACATTAAAAGTTGTATAAGAGTTCACTCTAGAAACTCAATTAAGATTTTGAGCAGTAAAGGAAACAAATGTTATACCAACACTATATTTTTATATACATCAATTATCCTTATGTTATTCTTAGAAATTCTAGTATGGAATTGATAAAAAATTAATAAGTTGAGAACAAATTAATTGTGTATTAAAAATGATGTCAATGAGAATTGTGGATGCCTATTTTATATGGCTGAATAATGTAGTAGTAAACAAAATTGACAAAATAAAATATTGATTCTGTTTTGTCAACTAAGGACAATAATAATGTGATATGAATGACTAATAAATTGTCATTAGGCTGATTCTACTCATATATCAAAAACTGCTAAACATATACAAAAAAATATAATAAATTAGTACATACCAAATATCACTTTACATACACCATGTTTTTTAGCAAATATTTTTCATCATGTTCTTTCTCTTTCCCCTTTCAAATTTAAAACAAATATACCCAAAATTAGAAATTCATTACACCAAATAGAGTAAAATGTATTTTAGTTCTTGCATTAACATTATAGCTATTTTAAAATTTCAAAAAATTTCTTAATTTCAACAGAATTGCTTAAATTTCAGGAAAAATTTCAACTTATCTAGCTTACAATAATTATTTCTGAATCTTACCTTAAATACAATTCAAGATTCATGATGAAGTAATTCATTAACATTTGAATCATCACATTTGGTTTGCATCAAATTTTATTAGTGTTCAGGTTAATCTGATTTATTATATGTAAACATTTAAAGTAACTAAGCAAAAAGGATATTATATAATCTATTACATAAATTGTTAAACAGGATGATGACACCTTTTATGTGGATATCTCCAATCTCTTTATTTCAAAATGGAGCTCTACTATACAATTACTGTTTACTTTTTATTTTTAAATAACCGCAGATTGAACCCATGGTCTCTCCGAACTATAACTGTAGATCCTTTTTTTCCTCCACCTTTTTTCCCCATTCACGCTGAAGTGTTCGAACTTAACTAACACTACCATCAAATATCCCATCCTAGGCGCTTTCCCTAATTTCTTAAAATAAACATTGATTTTACCCTTAACTCTTATACTAGCCAATAACTACGTAACACCCGACACCCCTTAATGTCAACTATATGAGGATTTCGTTAAGGAAATGTAGAGCATTGTTGGTATAAAGACATAAAACATCACACAGACTAAGATTCACATGACATTAAATAGTAATTTTACAGCAGAAGAAGAAGACAATCTATATTAAAAGACAAAACCACTTTAATTTCAATGTAACCAATTTGTCAAAAATATCATGTTCGAAAATCTCAAAAAAAAACATCAGAGAACAAAATAATACTATCCCTCAAATAGTCAAAAAGATACAACCTAACCTTGCAAATGAAATAGGAAGCAATCCATCTTTTGTACGAACCCTACTCGATAAAATCAAACCTGAACTATACACTTCCTCTATGTAAGCCTAGGGACATGAAAAGAGGAAAGAAGAAAGGAAAAACGGGTCCGATATAAAGTCTGGTGAACTGTTATGATTACTAGCATGACTGATAAGTCAAGGAAAATAGAAAAAACAGTAATTCTAGTGTCATAAAGGGTAAGTGTATGTGCACTCCTAAAATGGAACAATTACTAATAGGAATGACTTAAAGGAACGGCTATTTTTTTTCCACGATAATAACGATCATGATTGTTTTACACTTATATGAATTCAAACCAAAACAAGTAATTGGAAAGGAAATTCCTAATCTTATCCATCGATCAGCTACTTAACCACAGTTGTGATAACCTATGCCGACTATGATCTCGGGCTCATCAGGACCGACCAATCAACTATAAAGTACATAGCATTAATCACAAGTGTCACAACGTCTTATTTTCCCTAATCTGTGCGATGCATGCTTATTGCCCCACTGGAACATACACATACCCACCTCGTTTGGACCTCTTACCACCGGGTGCAGTAAAACGTGCCCTCGGCTCCTCGTGTAAGACCTCCATAGAATGATAAAAAGGGATACTGCCTGATATGGGTCCATAACCAAAAATGCAATATGACATAAGTCGCCCCTATACTTATTCCCCAATTTAATTTTCTAGCACCAAGGCCACCGTAGAATTATTGTTGACCGCCTAGCTACCCCAGACCCCCCACCATATAATTTTCAACAAATGCATAGGCCACTATAAATGAATTATTTTTATTGACCACTTATTTTCCCTAATCAACATACCCCTGCTGTTGGAATGAACCAATACTATGAGCCACTTATTTTCGTTAATTGACTATCGCTGTTGGAACGGACTCCCACTGCACATTTTCTAAATAGGCCACTTATTTTCCATAATCAACTTATGCTGTCGGAACAGACAACTACTCTTCATGCTTATTAATTTGTTTATCTTAAACTTAACACCTAATTTAAGTCTATTATTAAGCCTATTTTTTCCTCATATAACTTCTTATCATATTATAGATTGCATTTCAAACATTATGTTTAGGTTATGACACTATTATTATAATTATTATACATCCCCAACCGACGTTACTTAGTGAATTACTTACTCAACCTATTTCATTTGTGTATGC
Organism: Allium sativum; assembly: GCA_030737875.1. NCBI lineage: Eukaryota > Viridiplantae > Streptophyta > Magnoliopsida > Asparagales > Amaryllidaceae > Allium > Allium sativum. The sequence goes on along the minus strand of CM060920.1, from coordinate 746,023,502 downwards.
ACTCTCCAATTACATAATTTATTAATTAATGCACAAATTACAATTCATTCATGGATTGCAATATTTATCCAATTTCAATATTTCCCTAAATTATAGTTCATTTGTTGATTACATCGTTTAATCAAATTTCAACGTCCCCCTTCATACCCATTTTCATTATTTTCTAAGTAGGCGTAGAAATTAAAGGGTAAAGGCTTAGGCTCTTGGTAGGCCTGAGCTCAGAACAAAATAAAAGGGTAAATGTTTAGGCTCTTGCATGGCCTAAAATCAATGCAAACAAATTATAATGCAATGGAGCAATTATACAGTCCAAATAAAATTTTTATTCACTGTTCCCTTTTACAGTTTTCCCGTGACCAATTTCAGTTCAATTCTTTTACTTTGGAATAATTTTATTTTATCTCAAATCTAAGCGTAGAAAAGAATAATTAGGTGTAGGTTATTAGGCATATGAGCCTATGCATAAAATATGCCTTTTTTTATATAACCACAACCAAACTGTAAAAATAGTAAAAAAGGAAATACAAATATGAACATAATATTTCACAAAAATTTGAATACTGATTATACATAATCTGCAGGAATAAGCATAAGAATTTATTGAAAAAGGATTAAGAACAATTGGATCTATAAATAAACTACAAATAAACTGGATCTGCGCACAAACAGTGGATGATTCAAATATGTAAGCAACTAATACTATTATTATATAATTTTAACCGTAACTTGTTAGAAATCTTGTAATCATAGAAAATACTCACCTAAAATTTTCTAATCCAATAGGCCTTGGTAGGAATCTCCATATCTATATAGATGTCCTCCAATTTTTGTTTATAAAATCATAATCCAAATCTCAGATCTCCATTGATATAGAGCAAGAAGTTGGTCATAGAGAATGGGGAATGGAATTGGGAGAATTAGGGTTAGGTTAGACGCATATTTATAATAGGATAAGGATGCGTAGGAACCTTAGATTTTAGGTTATTATTTTAGTCCATCATATGCAAAAGAAATATCTCGAACAACCCACAAAACACTCGATTTTGTGCCAGGCATGAAAAACGTGCCTGGTGAATACTGGGTCGACCCACCAAGACATGGGTTAAACCACAGGTTGACCCATCTTGGAGCAGGGTCGTCCCAGCTCCAGTGTTTGAATTTATTTATATATATAATAATTTTTTGATTATTAATTCAAACTTTAGACTGTCATAACTTCTTCGTTTTAAATCTATTTTACGCAATCCAACTGTCTTTCTAAATTAGAAAATCATAACAGATTCAATGGCGAAGCCCCCTTTGCCCAGTTCATATTATTTTTAAACTTAGGATTTATTTTTTGAATTTATTTATTTGTTAATTAATTACTGTTTGTCAAAAATTTGGGTTGTTAACACTATAAATTACATGCAATTCATCATCAGCAGGTATCGAAAACGAAACAATCCATTCAAAGCATCAAGAAAATCAAACCGAAGAAGCTCACAAGTTTTTGATCTGAAGCAAAGAAAAATCGATCGACTAATAACCAACAAGCAATCAGAGCATCAGAGAACAAATTACAGAACAAACAGTTGAAGTCGCGATTGTATTTGGAGAACCAAAAACCCTAAATTCGATTTCGGTCCCCATAGTGTTGAATCCAACGTTTTTTTAAGTCAAACATGGGGTCATCTAATTTATTTTCACTTAAGTTTTGTTTTACTTTTTTCTTTTGTAATCAATTCAGAAAGTGTTCTTGTTTTCTATAAACTAGGGTATCTAGCTATAGGATAGGGTTTACGAGTTATGGGTTTGTAATTCTGAAAAATTTGATCTTGGGGAAAAAGATTGGTGCAAGGTTTTGAGGGTAGTATTAGAAAGTTAGGAGCAGATGTCACAAGTTTACAGGAATTTGTAAGCTAGAGATTGTTTTAATTCTAGTAGAAACCTTAGGGGATGTAGTAGTAGGCAGGGATTTGTTGAAGTTGGGTAAAATTTGTGTTATTTATTTTTTGTACTTATTTATTCTGTTGTGATTTGTGATGTGATAATTTTATATTCCTTAAAACTACAATAACCCTATTCTCCCCCTCCAAGGTTAATTTAGATCCTACACTTGACACACTTTCAACATTTCAACTCAACTGTTATTTGGTCAAGAGGAAAGGCAGGTTAGAGCGTTATTTCTCATCCCTGCACGGACATCAACCTTGACTCTCGTAGATAGAGAAGTCTACATCGTTTTGCTTCAAGTGTTAAGTAAAGTATCATTATCTTCCGTATGAAATTTAGTTACAAGTTTATTTTTGTGCAATGTAGCTTTTCATCCATTCTTATGAAATAATAGTCTTTCAAAATATTTGTTAACATCCCTTTTAATGATTTATATACTCATAGTAGTCCTATTTAGTATGATAATAAAACTTAAAGCCAGCTAAAGAAAGCAAATAAAATGCTCTTTACTTTAAAAAAAGATTAAAAATGGTTGAGTAAGCAAATATATTGATAAATACCTTTAAACTACTTACAAACATAGTGCAAACAGTTATAAAAAATATTATTGTACAAATAGTTACTCAGTATTAATTTTAGTGTTGCTATTTACACCCCCATTTAGACTATTGGCCACCTTTAAAAAAATTAATAGATTGTATTATTTTTGACCTACTTCCTACCACCACTTTATTTCTTTTCACTCAGTCAATAACAACTGTATTGTCTCTTCTCTTCTCCTCTCCTCTCAAACAAGGTAAATTATCAAATATCAAACCCTAAACCCCAACACCAATTTTCAGGTGTTTGCAACCAACGGTCAACAAGTTTGTTCGATTATGAAGAACCGTTCACACCAAATTGTAAACTTCAACTATCATAGATTTCAAACCAATTTCTAAGCCTATACCTAGCATCGATTTCAAAAAAAATAAAAAATAAGATAATAGGGTTCGAATCTTACTTGACTAAGACGACTTCTTCCCTCTTGTCATCGTGGCACGAACGTTATCAGCTGATTGGATGCTTAAATTGCGTTGATAATTTAGAGAAATCTTCGAGCTTGTAGGGCGATGGAGAAAATTTCGGGAAGAAGCTGTTTTTTTGGAACGATGAAGAATTAAAGGCAGAGGTCGTAGCCGGTTAGAAATTGAATAATTTAGGTGGTGTAAAGAAGTAGAGAGACATAAAAAAGAGGTGGCCTTTAGTATAGGTGGCCAGTAGTCTAAATGGGGGTGTGAATAGCAGCACACTAATTTTAAATCTTTTACAACTTTAATAGAATAAACAAGCTTTATGTAGGTAAAATTAGAAAACCTTTACTTTAAATCAAAGAAAATAATTATTTGAAAAATATATTTAAATTTCAAATTTATTTTAAAATACTTATATATATACACACATTTTATATCACTCTTTTCAAAAGATTCACGAGAAATTATCAAAGTAATCTAAGTAATAGCTTTTTAAGGTTCACATAGAAACATGTTTATGCAAAGTGCATCTGTAATTACTATCGCTATATGGACCGTAACATTACTAACTCTATTTTATAACCAAAGTAGCTTCTAAAATTCATTTCTTGCTATCTTTCATACTACTATACGAATAGAGAACATTTCATTTGAAAATATTCTGAAGATAGAATTTTAAAAACGAGATAAAAAAGGGGATTCAAACATAGTGCTATAGACAGCTCCATATACAAGTCTGTACACAACATAAACATAACACATACTATTATTACATAACAAAGAAGCATGGAATAGCTTGAATAAAAATATACAAGAAAGAAAAAAAAAGTAAAAGCAAGGCTGAAGCCACGACATCAAAGGCCTTCTACACTGACTATGGTTATATGGAACTTTCATTTCAAGTCCAAATAAATTACGTCCTGTTATGACTCGAACTTCCCCAGTAAGGAAAGCCCATATTGCTTTGAGAACACGACGAATCAGAACACAAACAGAAGAACATTTCATTGCTTATTACAACAATTTCATTAGATTACAAGAATATACCAGAGTATGAATAATTATTACACATCTGATAAATATCAGAGAATTAAATTTACAATGCAGCGGAAAATAATACAAAACACAACTGAAAGGAATATACAAATACAGAGCTTTCCAAATATCATTCCAGCTGTAAACCAGGATCCTATGAATATAAATCTGCAAAACCAAAAGTACTAGCTGCCCTTGTGGAAAATAGGGGCACCCAGAATTTAGGTTAAAACAATAAACTCCAGGTCTGTAATGAACCGGATTTTTAGTGACGTATTTTTAATTTAATTTATTAAATTTTAATGTAATTTTTATTTTGGAAAATAAATAACTTTTTTTTAATGAAATCTACACTGCATATCAGCATTTTTGGAACTTTATAGAATACGTTAATTTATCTATTCTATTATAGTTTTGAAATTCTGACACATTGCTCGTCACAAAGCTATTTTTATTTTGTTGTTAGGAGTTTGTAAGCGAACGGAGTAACCACGTACCCAAACTGTATAGTTCAAAAACATGTTTGATTAAATCAATAAATTAATTTTTCCACCTTACCATGTACACTTCAGCAAACATTCTCTCTTATCTATTTAAACCATGCATCCCAAGTCTTTTGAAACAGTGGGTACCAAGCCAACACCTACCAAGTCTGCCAATCCGTCTCATTACCGTAGGTGCCAAGCTACTCAAATATATAAAATACTCTAATTTCTTATATAAATCGTGGTAATTCCAAATCCATATTTCCCTTATCATTTATCTTCTGCGTTCCCAACCTATTTTCTTTCAGTAAAACACAAATGATTTTTCCCACTTCAAAATTCGATTAGAAACCAAATACAAAATGAAATCAATTGATTTCGAATCCCTTAGCCTCATATAAAAGTAAGCTTCATCCTCATGGCCGCGTTTTGTTGTTCGATGATGACGTCTATCGCGAGAAAACGTGCAGCAACCCTAGATTTCAAAACCGCGATGGAATGAATAATCAGTTTGTAAATTGGGTATTATATTCAGATTACCGAGGCGAAATCTCACCTGTGTGAAATCTGTTGGGTGTTTTGCTTGTGGTTTCATTCAGTGGGTACTGTTGCGTGAAGATGTGAAGTTGGGTTCATTTTTGGTGAATTATTGGATGCATGAAGAGATAGTATGACAGATAAGAGATCCATATGAGGAGTGCGACAGTGTAGTCAAAATTTGGAATAGTAGGGGAGGAAATAAAGTATTAACATTAGGTTGGTTAGTTATTCTAATAATTAATTATCTCAATAAGATTTGGGAAGTGGTGAGGTGCAGTTCGAAACATAAGGAGGAGATTTTTGATGTTAGTTTTGGTGTATGAGAAAGTTGCAGGTGCGCCTGGATTTGTAGTTGAGGTGAAGGATACTTCTACCATTACTAAGGACGAGGGCTACTCATTTTCAAGTTGTGAATAAATGGCCTAATATTGAATCAAAGATATGTTAGTAAGGAGTTCAAAAGAAACAGAGGATGCACTAGAACACCAGCAGTATTATAACACTAAGTTGCATGCAGGAAACATGGAGTATTTGATGGGGGAAGAAAGGAGCACACCATTCTGGGAAGGATTGGTGGTTGGGTTGATATTGCTTGTAAATGTTGATTGTTAATTATTAGGTCCGTGGTTTTGGTAGGTAGTATTTACTTCAGCGAATATGTGAAAATAAGGAAGTAGAAATTAGGAGCAGGTTTTCTGGCTGGTTATTAAGGTAAGGATGAAGCAACTGTGATTATTAAATGTGGTAATGGTGATTAAATTTAGATGGCACTCGAGTGCAACAATAAGTGAATCATGGGTATGGGTTACAATGCGAGAGACATGCTAAGAAGGAAACACAAATCAAGGTGAATGGGAAACACATAAATGAGCAGCGTGTTTTAATCGTGAGGGTGACATATTTCGAACATGAGATTTGGAATGAGCAGATGGAAAGCAAAATCTCCGACATGGTTACGAATTAAAACGTAATTTATTTAAATAATTATTTGATTAAAAAATTAATGAACTTAATTTAAACTGTGTGCTTTTAAATGTGTAACGCGTTCATATGATAATAGAATGGCACAAAATAGATCATGCTGGAACCGCGACGACGAAATCTACGAAGTGGAACTACTTTCATTGAGAATTTAGCCACTGGAAATTCATGATAAAAATCAAAAGCTGTTGATTTTATCCGAAACAGAAGCAGGACCGTCTACTGCAAAACAAAGTGAGAAAACTCACTAACTCTTCTTCGTTTATATTTTTATATAAACGATTTTTAAATTTATTTATAGTAATTTTATACTGTGCAATGGTTGCTTGGTTGAATAGTTGATAAAATTGGTTGATATGATTACATCGTTGATCGATTATTAGCTCTAATATTTCGAATTAATGTGAAATAATATTATTGATGCTGACTAACATTTGTGGATGCAGGGAAACAGGTTGGAGGGATCCAACTGGATTCCTCAACATTTATATTACTGTTTTTATTTGATTGTGATATATGATGTGTTATATAACCCATGATTGGATATGTTGTGTTTGATTTACCCTGACAATAAAAACTTGGTAATTTAGATATTGTAAAGTATTCTCGAATATAGAAAATGAAATTTGAGTTTTAAAAAGGAAATTTATTTCCAAAAATGGAAATGTAATTTCGAATAGAGTTGGAATTAAAAACATGTTAATGGAGAAAACAAGGAGTTGTTTATAAATAAGAATATAAATTAAGTGAGTTATTAATCATTGGATAAATTGAAATATAAATTCAAATTTGAACTTATACGAAAAAGTGGAAATCAGATGTGAAACCAATATTTAAGATGAGATTTCAACTTAGTAAAGTATAAAGGAAATTATAAACGAGATTTTAAATGTTTGAAATTAATAATGAGATTTTCTATAAACAATTGTAAATAGAAGCTACAAAAAAAATTGGATTTGATATGGTGAAATCAAATGGGTTAGATTATGTAAAAGGAAATATTATTCACAATTAAAATGAATGATTGTTTAGAGTAGATATTTTGCAAATGAAAGCATCTACAAAAGAAATCTAGGTTGGAAATGTGAATTTAAATAGAAATTTGAATGATAAGGGAAATGGAAATTCTATTTCGAAAGGAAACATTGGATTTTGTTCCAAAGTTTGGAATATAAAACAAATTGAAATAAATCCAAGAGATTTATAATTATACTTTGATTAGGTCGAATTTTATTATAATAGTTTAGTTCAGGAAGGATATTTGAATTCTATTTAGTATAAAATTATAATTCAAATGAAATATATTAAGAATTAAATATGTCAATATTTATAGCTATGGAAATACAATTCCATGTTTTGAAATAGATTAAGATTTATTTTAAATTAGAATAATCAAACAAGTCTCAATTTCTATTAAGGAAAGATACCGATATTTGAAAATGAATAACGATTAAAAGCAAATGTTTGCGAATGGGAATAATCGTAAGAGAAATTGAGTTAACCTGAAATAATAAGATTTATTCCGAAGTTCAGAATACTAATTGAATATAGATTATGTGAGAGAGAGTTATTTATTGGAATTCGATTATATCGAATTTAGAGAAGTAGTTATTTTTACTTTTCGTTTTGAATCAAATTTAATTATTTATTTACTTATATATTTTTATATATACCAAATATTTGTAAATAGCGATTTATAACGATGCTGTTATAATAAATGTTTTATAAATCTAAACAGCAATTATAACACTACTATTATAACAAATGTTTTATAAATCTAAACAACGATTTTAACACTGCAGTTATAATTAATGTTTGGAAACGGCGATTATAACGCTACCGTTATAATTAATATTTTTCCGTAAAAGAAGTGGATTCTTTGATTGAATCCGAAAGTCACGTAAGCAATGTTTTATTTGAAATTGTGAGTTATGACTGTTTCAAAGTTAAGAATGTTGTTCAGTTAAGGTCTGAGAGGTAATTATACCCCAACTTGACTGACTACATGATTTACGGAGAAATGGTTAAGGTTCGGTAGTAAGGATTGATTAGTGATATCGTTAGTTAACGAATGATTTATGGTTTGAGTTAAAATAATGATGTTTTATAACATTAGTTTAATTTAAAGGATTTTGGAATTCCCAAATAAAATAAGAGATATTTTCTATGCATAGAAAAATAAATAATTTGGTCAACGAGGAATTAAGAAATGGAAGATGGAAATAATTTCCAATATTAATAAGGTATATTTTATGAATATAGGAAATAAGGATTCGTGAATATTCAGAAATGTTTTCTAACTGGAATTCGAGATATTTTTGTTGAACAAAGAAATTTGAAAACTGGAAATGTTTTTTTCAAGAACCGAGAAAAACAATTGAATTTTGAAAGAATCTAGAAGAGTGGAAAATGGGAATTGGAAATGATAATATAATAAGGAATTAATTTAAAAAGGGGCTTGTGTTGTTTGATGGTTGATCGGTAGAAATTTCCAGTTGGGAAATAGGACCGTTGATTGTATGGATATTTCTTTGATAGTTAAATCACGGACTATCAAAGTTTTTGATTTACTTTATACCTCCATTGTCAATATGGAGAGACCGAGATCAGATTTAATATCTGAAAACCACTCCGTATTAGCATAAGCATTACGAATCAACTTATGCTGAAGATAATTGAAGATGGAGTAAAATGCAAGGGCCTTTCTGTTAATCCTAGGGAGAAATTGCCCAAGATGGATAAATAAAATTATTCCTTAGGTTTGTCCGGTCCCAGGACAACATATATGGACGAATGTCTGACGATGTGATATTCAGAGCAAATGGTGGCCAAATGTTCTGAAAGATAATCATGACCTCAAGCCTTATCAACCGGGAAATGACAAAAATCGGGCAGGCAACATGGCCATGTGGGTCATTCCCGTTAGGGGTATTATCAACTGATCTAAATAAATTTCATTTGTTTCTTATTCTATTCACTGCTGTATGCTTTCGATAATGGTTGCTGATCACAACCATTGGTGATAATATGCTCGATACACTCAAGTTAAATGAGTGCTCAGCCATGTGCTGGCGCGGTTGCAAGACATTCTTGTTGAACCCAGTGTATTCCTCTCTAAAGATACACTATCGGAAGGTGGTTCCATACCTTGTCATGTTGGAAATCCAATCTCCAATAAGCGCCCAGCGGTTTTTGATTTTATATTATATATGGAGCGTGAGATGCAAGCGTTCCGCTATATTCTATTTATTTGACGTAGACACTATTATAATATCACCAGATTCTGATATCAAAAATGTTTTGGTTATTGTAAGGTAAAAACCATCCGTATTTATGTGCGGATCAGTCTTACAATCATCTTTCCTTTCTAAAGGATTTTTAAAAGTTAAACCAATGGTTGGAGTTTACTCACACCAGTCCAATGACTGACCCAGAGTTTATTTTTTTTGTTTTCCCTAAACTCTTGGGTGCCCAAATTTGTACGGGCAGTCAAGTAGCCTGATTTAAAAGATTCACTTGGAGGAGCTTGAAGAAGGAAGCTTCATCAATTAGCTATAGACTATCATATTTTCCGCTGTGTACTATGTTGTATCTAGAAACAGGGATTTATAACTGTTCCAGGGATAACTGTTGTGCTCTGATAATGGTATGTACATACGGTTACTGATTTGTATTTCAAAAGTTATGTTATTTAATATATTTTATTCGTGCCGCTGTGAGATTGTGTTCTTTGTTTTATTTTATTCTAATATTTGTTTCCTTCTATTTCTCATCCTCTATCTTCTTTCAAATAATAATCTGTATTTCTGTGCGTTTTGTGTTGGACGTGTGGTGTTATTAGTTGACTCAAACTGTATGGAAATTCGGGCCATTACAGTTGGTATCAGAGCTGAAGGTTGAGTAGTAACCTTGGCTCTGTGGCTTAACTAAATAGAGATGGAGCTAGTAATACACTAGATTGAGCTTGAGTGTATGTATATGAGAGAGCATATTTGTATATTTGATATAAAATTATTTTATACCATGTTGTTTGGTTTGTTGAGTGGTTTATGAATTCTGGTCGATATAGGATGTACAACTGTATCAATAGGTGTTTCTAAACTCTTGAAGAAAGCAATTCGATACAGTATTATTTTAAATGGGTTAATGAAATAATTTTGCCTAAAAATTACCTTTCATAAAAGGAATAATTTCTGACGTATTATTATATATGAATGTGTTGATTGTTATTACAATCAAATGGAATTGTAAAATACTTAATGGTTATATATAACGAAATATAATTTGTATATGGATAATGTATACAAATAAGATGAACTGGAATTAAATTCAAAACAGAATTTGGAATTTAAAACCCGGGTATTTGAAAATATTTTTTTGAAATATTATGAAGTAATATATCATTACTTCAAAGTATTTTTGAATAAGAATGGTTTAAATTGATTTTTAAAGGGATTAATCACTGAAATCACTTCAGTGGCAAGAAAATAATTCTGATAATGGATCGCGACATTATCAGTATTCATTTTCAAGTTTTGAGTGACGGATTGCTACTATAGTAATTTAAGAATGAAAAATTTGTTTGAAAAGGACAAGATGTTTTAGAAATTCAAATGTTTTGAATTGAGTTGATTATATATATATATATATATATATATATATATATATATATATATATATATATGATTTCAAACTAATTTGAAATAAATCCCGGGAATTTGGATTCTAAAATTGAAATTTAGCTTGTATAAGTTGAATAGATTGAAATGAAAAAAAAGTATCAAATGAATTAAAATTTAACTTAAGTTAAATGAAATCGGACTGGATTATAGATAATCCAGAATGAAATTTAACAAAGAGAAATACTTGAATTTGGAATTAATAAAGTGAATTCGAATTATGTATAAACAAGTAGAATATATATTGGTTATTGTTGTTTGGAATTAAACTGTTAATGGAAATTGAAATTCAAACTGAGTAAGTGGGTTGATTCCTAAAAGTAAAAATCAAATTGAACTGGTAAAATGGAAATGAACTAATCGAAAAGTTGATTGGTGTATTAAAAATCAAGAGTTGGAATTGATTTAGAACCTATTGGAAATCAATATATGTATGTTGAGCAGGCATTGAATGGGAGCAATGCAAGAGATAGGATGCATATTGACAAAAGGGTACATGTTTACAATATTACTGGAGTTTGATGGTATTATGTGCCTATGGGGCAAGCCGCTTGGCTTTTTGATTTTCATTTGGATTGGAGAAGGCCTAGAAAGGCGAGTTGTGGTTGTACCGATTGAATCGTGCAAAGGAGATGCTGGCGAAATTTTTTAAGAATTTTTTTTGATAATTTAAAATTGAGTTGTTAATTGTAATTGAAACAAGAATACCCGAATCGGTTAATAAAATTTCAAGTGGAATATTGAAATTGATAAATAAATTTAAAATAAATTGGAATGAGTGTGGATATGCAGAAGAGCATATGGATTGAAGACAAGAAAGTGATGATGGATTGTCCAAAGATGGTGGACAGATCATTTGGAAAGAATTATGAATAGTCGAACATTGGTATGAGAATTCGAAGGTTGGGTAAGAACTGGGTTATGAAGATATGGAATATAATATTTCAACAAAGTAGGTTATGAGGAGTTAGAGTTATAACATTTTTACTACTTAGCAAATTCGAGGACGAAATTATTTTAAGGGGGAAGGAATGTAACGATCTGGATTTTTAGTGATGTATTTTTAATTTAATTTATTAAATTTTACTATAATTTTTATTTTCGAAAAGAAATAACTTTTTTTAAAGAATACTACATATCAGCATTTTTGGAATTTTATAGAATACGTTAATTTATCGATTCTATTATAGTTTTGAAATTCTGACACTTTGCTCATCACAAAGCTATTTTTATTTTGTTGTTACCAGTCCGAAAGCAAAAGGAGTAACCAGGTACACAAACTGTATAGTTCAAAAACATGTTTGATTAAACAAATAAATTAAGTTTTCCACCTTAACATGTACACTTCAACAAACATTCTCTCTTATCTATTTTAACCGTGCATCCCAAGTCTTCCGAAACAGTGGGTACCAAGCCAACACCTATCGTGTCAACCAATCCATCTCATTACCGTTGGTGCTAAGCTACTCAAATATATAAAATACTCTAGTTTCTTCTATAAATTATGGTCATTCTCAATCCCTATTTCCCTTATCATTTCTCTTCTGCGTTCTTAATATATTTTCTTTCAGTAAAACGCAAATGATTTTTCCCACTTCAAAATTCGATTGGAAACCAAATACCAAATGAAATCAATTGATTTCGAATCCCTTAGCCTCATATAAAAGTAAGCTTCATCCTCATGGCCTCGTTTTACTGTTCGATGATGACGTCTATCGCGAGAAAATGTGCAGCAACCCTAGATTTCAAAACCGCGATGAATGAATAATCAGTTTGCAAATTGGGTATTATATTCGGATTACCGAGGCGAAATCATGCCTGTTTGAAATTTTTTGGGTGATTCGCTTGTGGTTTCATTCAATGGGTACTGCTGTGTGAAGATGTGAAGTTAGGTTAATTTTTGGTGAAGGATTGGATGCGTGAAGAGATGGTATGAAGGGGAAGAGATCCCGATGAGGAGTGCGACAGTAGTGAGCAGTTCCTATTGTCGAAATTTGGAATAGTAGGGGCGAAAGAAAAGTATTAACATTAAAAGGTTTGTTATTTATTCTAATAATTAATTATCTCAATAAGTTTTGGGAAGTGGTGAGGTGCAGTTCGAAACATAAGGAGGAGATTGTTGCTGTTAGTTTTGGTGTATGAGAAAGTTGCAGGTGCGCCTGGATTTGTAGTTGAGGTGAAGGATACTTCTACCATCACTTGGACGAGGGCTACTCATTTTCAAGTTGTGAATAAATGGCCTAATAATGAGTCAAAGATATGTTAGTAAGGAGTTCAAAAGAAACAGAGGATGCATTAGAACACCAGCAATATTATAGCATTAAGTTGCATGCAGGAAACAGGGAGTATTCGATGGGGAAAGAAAGGAACGCACCATTCTGGGAAGGATTGGTGGTTGGGTTGATATTGCTTGTAAATGTTAATTGTTAATTATGAGGTCCACGGTTTTGGTAGGCAGTATTTACTTCAGCGAATACGAGAAAATAAGGAAGTAGAAATTAGGAGCAGGTTTTCTTGCTGGTTACTTGGGTAAGGATGAAGCAACTGTGATTATTAAATGTGGTAATGGTGATTAAATTTTGATGTAACTCGAGTGCAGCAATTAGTAAATCATGGGTATGGGTCACAATGCGAGACACATGCTAAGAAGGAAACACAAATCAAGGTGAATGGGAAACACATAAATGAGCAGCGTGTTTTAATTATGAAGGTGACATATTTCGAACAGGTGATTTGGAATGAGCAGATGGAAAGCAAAATATCCGACATGGTTACGAATTAAAACGTAATTTATTTAAATAATTATCTGATTAAAAAATTAATGAACTTAATTTAAACTATATGCTTTTAAATGTGTAACGCGCTCATATGATAATAGAATGGCACAAAATAGATCATGTTGGAATCGCAACGACAAAATCTACAAAGTGGAACTACTTTCGCTGAGAATTTAGCCACTTTAAATTCGTGATAAAAATCAAAAGCTGTTGATTTTGTCCGAAACAAAAGCAGGACCGTCAACTGCAAAACAAAGTGAGTAAACTCACTAACTCTGCTTCGTTTATATTTTTATATAAACGATTTTTAAATTTATTTATAGTAATTTAATGTTGTGCAATGGTTGCTTGGTTGAATAGTTGATAAAATTGGTTGATTTGATTACATCGTTGATCGATTATTAGCTCTGATATTTCATATTGATGTGAAATAATATTATTGATGCTGATTAACATCTGCGGATGCAGGGAAACAGGTTGGAAGGATCCAACTGGATTCCTCAACATTTATATTACTATTTTTATTTGATTGTGATATATGATGTGTTATATAACCCATGATTGGATATGTTGTGTTTGATTTACCCTGGCCCTAGAAACTTGGTAATTTAGATACCGTAAAGTATTCTCGAATATAGAAAATGAAATTTGAGTTTTGAAAAGGAAATTTAATTTCGAATAGAGTTGGAATTAAAAACATGTTAATGGAGAAAACAAGGAGTTGTTTATAAATAAGAATATAAATTAAGTGAGTTATTAATCGTTGGATAAATTTAAATATAAATTCAAATTTGAACTTATACGAAAAAGTGGAAATCAAATGTGAGACCAATATTTGAGATGAGATTTTAACTTAGCAAACTATAAAGGAAATTATAAACAAGATTTTAAATGTTTGAAATTAATAATGAGATTTTCTATAAACAATTGTAAATAGAAGTTATAAAAAAAATTGGATCTGGTATGGTGAAATCAAATGGGTTAGATTATGTGAAAGGAAATATTATTCACAATTAAAGTGAATAACCGTTTAGAGCAGATATTTTGCAAATGAAAGCATCTATAAAATAAATCTAGGTTGGAAATGTGAATTCAAATAGAAATTTGAATGATAATGGAAATTCGTTTTCCAAAGGAAACATTGGATTTTGTTCCAAAGTTTGGAATTTAAAGCAAATTGAAATAAATCCAAGAGATTTATAACTATACTTTAATTAGGTCAAATTTTATTATAATAGTTTAGTTCAGGAAGGATATTTGAATTCTATTTAGTATAAAACTGTAATTTAAATGAAATATATTAAGAAGTAAATATGTCAATATTTATGGCTATGGAAATTCAATTCCATGTTTTGAAATAGATTAAGATTTATTTTAAACTGAATTATCAAACAAGTCTAAATTCCTATTAACGAAAGATACTGATACTTGAAAATGAATAATGATTAAAAGCAAATCTTTGCGAATGGGAATAATCATAAGAGAAACTGGGTTAACCTGAAATAATAAGATTTATTCCGATGTTCAGAATATTAATCGAATATAGATTATGCGAGAGAGAGTTATTTATTCGAATTCGACTATATCGAATTCAGGGAAGCAGTTATTTTTACTTTTCGTTTTGAATCTAATTTTTTATTTATTTATTTACTTTTTAATTAAAATTAATAAATACATGTTATACTTTTATATATACCAAATATTTGTAAACAGCGATTTATAGCGATGCTATTATAATAAATGTTTTATAAATCAAAACAGCGATTATAACGCTGCTGTTGTAATAAATGTTTTATAAATCTAAACAGCGATTTTAAAATTGTAGTTATAATTAGTGTTTGGAAACGACGATTATAACGCTACCGTTATAATCAATATTTTACCGCAAAAGAAGTGGATTCTTAGATTGAATCCGAGAGTCGCGTAAGCAATGTTTTACTTGAAATTCTGAGCTTTGACTATTTCAAAGTTAGGATATCGTTCAGTTAAGGTTTGAGAGGTAATTATACCCCAACTTGACTACATGATTTACAGAGAAATGGTTAAGGTTCAGTAGCAAGGATTAATTAGTGATATCGTTAGTTAACGAATGGTTTATGGTTTGAGTTAAAATAATGATGTTTTATAACATGAGTTTAATTCAAAGGATTTTGGAATGTTTTCCCAAATAAAATAAGAGATATTTTCTATACATAGAAAATGAAATAATTTGGTCAACGAGGAATTAAGAAATGGAAGGTGGAAATATTTTCCAATATTAATAAGGTATATTTTCTGAATATAGGAAATAAGGATTTGTGAATATTCAGAAATGTTTTCTAACTAGAATTCGAGATATTTTTCTCGAACAAAGAAATTTGAAAACTGGAAATGTTTTTTCCAAGAATATAGAAAAACAATTGAATTTTGAAAGAATCTAGAAGAGGGGAAAATGGGAAGTGGAAATGAAAATATAATAAGGAATTAATTTAAAAAGGGGCTTATGTTGTTTGATGGTTGATTGGTAGAAATTTCTAATTGGAAAATAGGATCGTTGATTGTATGGATGTTTCTTTGATAGTTAAATCACCGCTATCAAAGGTTTTGATGTACTTTATACCTCGTTGTCAATATGGAGAGACCGGGATTAGATTTAATGTCTGAAAACCACTCCGTATTGGCATAAGCATTACGAATCAACTTATGCTGAAGATAATTGAAGACGGAGTAAAATGCAAGGGCCTTTCAGTTAATCCTAGGTTGAAATTGCCCAAGATGGATGAATAGAATGGTGCCTTAGGTTTGTCAAGGACAAAGGACAACATATATTGATGAATGTCTGACGATGCTATATCCAAATCAAATGGTGGCCAAATGTTCTGAAAGATAATCGTGACCTCAAGCCTCATCAATCGGGAAATGATAGAAATCGAGCAGGCAGCATGGCCATGTAGGTCATTCCCATTAGGATTATTATCACCTGATCTAGAGAAATTTCATTTATTTCTTATTCTATTCGCTGCCGTATGCTTTCGATAACAGTTGCTGATCACGATCGTTGGTGATAATATGCTCGATACACTCAAGTTAAATGAGTGGTCAGCCATGTGCGGGCCGGGTTGCAAGACGTTCTTGTTGAACCCAGTGTATTCCCCTCTAGAGATACACTATCCGAAGGTGGTTCCATACCTTGTCATTTTGGAAATCCAATCTCCAATAAGCACGCCACGGTTTTTGATTTTATATTATAATGGAGCGTGAGATGTAAGCGTTCCGCTAGATTCTATTTATTTGATGTAGACACTATTATAATATCACCAAATTTTGATATCAAAAATGTTTTGGTTATCGCAAGGTAAAAATCATCCGTGTTTATGTGTGAATCAGTCTTACTATATCATCTTTTCTTTCTAAAGGATTTTTAAAAGTTAAACCAATAGTTGGAGTTTACTCACACCAGTCCCATGACTGACCCAGAGTTTATTTTGTTTGTTTTCCCTAAACTCTTGGGTGCCCAAATTTGTAGGGGCAGTCAAGTAGCCAGGATTTTACAGATTCACTTGGAGGAGCTTGAAGAAGGAGGCTTCATCAATTAGCTATAGACTATCATATTTTCCGTTGTGTACTATGTTGTATCTAGAAATAGGGGTTTATAACTGTTCCGAGGATAACTGTTGTGCTCTGATAATAGTATGTATATACAGTTACTGATTTGTATTTCAAAAGTAATGTTATTTAATATATTTTATTCGTGCCGCTGTGAGATTTTGTTCTTCATTTTCTTCTATTCTAATATTTATTTCCTTCTATTTCTCATCCTCTATCTTCTTTCAAATAATGATTCGTATTTCTGTACGTTTTGGGTTGGACGTGTGGTGTTATTAGTCGACTCAAAGTGTATGGAAATTCAGGCCATTACAAGGTCCGTCATGTGATTGGTGTGAGAACTAAAACAATTTTTCTTTTGATTTTAAAGTTAGGTAAATCAAGGGACTACGCCGTATAACACGAAATGGGTTTCCTCCCAAGAATACCAATGCATAAAACAAACAACGCAATGCTAAATAAAGAACAATGAAGCAAGTATAAGACTCAGGTCCCATCACACAATACAATGCAAGCCGGAGGAAAGAGTTTTTTCCTCATAATAGCCAAAAAGCTTGGTACGTGAAATTTCATCTTTACTATTACTATAAGTGTATAGTGTCAAAACAATTTCAAATACAAATGTATCAATCATGGATGGCATGAGTGCCCCATCTCACTATATCGCCATACTAGGCTCTACAATCAAAACCGCAAAATGTCATATTGGAAGTTGGATTTCCACCTATAAACCAAGGCAAGAGATCGTCCTTACCGCTTCGAGACTCTCTAGCTCTAGCCTCAGGGTCAGAGCGCATCGACCCTTGGATCGTCAGGGTCGGTCCACACGGAGTGGATTAAAATGCCTGAACACTGCGTTTTCCCGCCCTATGGGCGTAAACTGGTTATATCCCGACCAAACCATAGTCCCCGGAACGACTGATATAACCGAGGTGGCTCGCTATCCATCATCCACATAAGTAAAACGTCAGGGCTTGCAAAACGCTGACACCACTCCTTGCTAGAAGGAAACGCTTGTCCTCCCTGAGGTCCTCTCCCATTTCTGGTTAACACCGAGGTGTGAGGCTCACGAGTTAACGCTACACAAAGTTATGCTACATTAAAGCCATGCTTTGATCATCAATAACAAGACTCGTCTTTTCAACAAAAGCCTTGCTCATTTGCATCTCAGCATGCCCCACAGGAAATTCACGCTGTGCAATCAATGTATATCAATCACATAGAATGAAATCCAATGTCAGTCACACATCCATTTACAAGTTCATTCTGGGTCTGAACGAAATTGGAGGCACCTTATTCCTCATCCCGTATGTCCAATACAGGAGAGAGGTCCTCGCATATCCGTTGATCTATAAGTACTTCTCGACGATCACCACTTATTACCTCGGCTTGGGTGTACAGCCCAATCAAGACATCAGTTATCATCCAAACGATTTGAAGACCTCCGGTCTTCAACCACCGTCTTCATCCTCGACACATCGTCGAATCAGTTATTCAGAATGGGATAAACCCGGCCTTTCTAAAAACTCGCGTATATAATAAACAAGTGCTATGAAAAAACAACATATGCCTCATTCCAATCCAGAATATTTCTTTATTCAAATATTCTTATACTTTGGCAAAGGTTCCCATTAATTTTATCAAAGATAAATTCTTTAATTTTATTCTTTAATATTCCTTTGAATATCAATTCAAACCAAATTGTGGTTTATCCAAACTAGTTGGGGTTAGCGAACCTTACCGAAGTAATCATTTGTTTAACTTCCCAATCCCGACCTATTCATCCCATGAAGCAAAACTGGTGATACTTCATATCTAACATCACAGTGTTATCGGTAAATTCAATTACCATTTCATGTTTAAATCTAATTAGAGATTTAACTATCGCTAGGAGTAAAACTGGTGGTACCCCATTCTCGATCATTTCTTGAATTTGATAATTTAAATTATCACATTCTCATTTCAATCTAATTAATGATTCATTAAAACTCCAATTCAGTTTTAATCTTGAAAATCATTACTTAATGATTATTCCAAGTTAAGAAATTAATCTTATCTTCAACTGTGTTAAAGAACTAATGTCATTTAAAACACAGCTCACGATAAACCCGAAATCACATTCCACTGACAATGTAATCTTCCGGAAAACAGATCAATATATATAATCGATATGAACTTCCGTATCCAACCGATAATATAAATGGTATAATGGCAAAGCCTTTTAAATTCCATATATATTAACAGTTTTCCTCTACAGAAGCTCACTTCGATTATTACCAAATCGAATTCCATTCCATTCCAATTTATTTTATTAAATTGGAAAACTTCACTTTGGAAAATTTCCTTTAAATCTTAGCAAAAGATTGTAATGGCGCGTTTTGTAAGGTATAATAATTAAGTTATTTAATTATTTAAATAACGAATATATTAAATAAACGATAGTTGAACGTATAAATTATAATAATAATTATAATCGAGCCGTAACGACGTGGCAGTTCGTTATTTGGCGAGTTGAACTTCAACTGAATATACAAGATTCATTTTTAGCTGGATTTCTGTGAAACAAGAAACGTGTGGAGCTGGTGGAGTATATCTTTCTTGTGGAAGAGAAAAATATGGATTTCGTCGGATAGATTTTGATTTATGTCCAAATCAAATTTCAGAAAAGTCGCTGTGGAATTCCTTCATAATTTGCGACGCTTTATATACGTTATAAATGGATTTTCAGTATAAACTGAACATCGAGATAATCTGGAATCTGAAATATCAAGCCGTAAATTCTGATATGATATTCTGGAGCTGTACGATATCATATGTGAAGATATACGATAATATTTAATTTAATTATATTTAAATATGTTTATATATTTAAATAGGCTATTTAGAGCGTTAAAAATAGCCACTTTTGCATACGAAGTCGGAATTCGATGAAACCAGTTTTGTTGGATCCGCAATGTCAAATAGTTGTTAGATTCCAAGTTTCGTGATTTTTAGAGTCAGTGTGTGACCGTAGGGATTTTTAGAGTGTAAAATAGTTAGTATTTTGACAGATAAAATTATGCTGTGTGAGCATACGAAGTCGGAATTCGACGAAACTAGTTTCATTGGGACCGTACTGTCTAACTCTATCCACATGTTCAGTTTCGTGATTTTTAGACATCGCATGTGATCGTGGGGATTTTTAAGAACCAGAAACAAACATAAAATCGATAAAATAAATTAAACAAATAAAAATAAAAATATCCTAAGTGTTAAATGACCTAGAACAGTCCACGCAGTCATCAAATTTCATCCACAAACATCAACAACCACATTGCTTAGCATATAAACACACCAGAAACCAAATTCCCGTCCACCCAAGAAAAAAGCAAGGAAGAAAATTCTCAAACAAATACAAATAAAAATCCTTAAATCAGGAAATACGCATACTGGCGATTCTTGTGAGGTCCTCTACAATCTGGCACCATTTTACTGAACTCGACGTCAGTATAGGGTTTGTCGCGAGGAGCTAGGTCTGGGATTTTAAAACGTTGGAGTAATGGAATTGCAAATTTGAGTGGAGATTGTTGTTGATGGTTGAAGGGAGCATCGTTGGTGAGGCTATGGCGAGGTTCGGCTCTGCTTTGATGGTCGCGGTTCTCTGTATCGTGCTGGAGAAGTGGTTGTCGCACAGAAGACCTGGATCTCGAGTTGAACCTTATGGTGCCAAAATAGAAGAGTAGATGATGAGATGATTTTTGGTGGTTTTTAATTGAATTTAAAGGAGGAAGTGGAGGAGCAATTACGGCGGAAAGGGGGTGCATGTGTTTTACTGAAGGAGGACGGGGATTTGAGGATTTGGGGAGGAAGACATAGGCGGGTCGGGTATATAAGGATAACGGGCCAAATAAAAGGTGAAAACCCAAAAGAAATTAAATCCAAGTTATTATTTAATTTGAAATTTGCGTGTTAACTTCTTTATATCATAACTATTGCGTACGAGGTCAGTTTGACGAACCGTAAGTTCCGTTGGGATCGTGTGAACGGACACTACACCGTGGAGCTGACTGGGAGTGAATACGAGCTCATTACAATTTATGGTGAAATAAATTGTCCAACTGAGTCAAATAACGCAAACCGTTATTTAACGGCTAACGTGCAACTGTGAGTAAATCTCACAAACTCTAAACAGTTTTATTTTCACATTGTATTCTTAGAACTGTTAAAATATTGTCTGTTTGACTGTGTGTTGATTGTTTGCTTGAACTGCTAGTCAGTTAGTAGAGATTTTATATATATATTTACGTATGTATATATATATATATATAAAAACCGTCAAATAGTTATATGTTGATTCTGTTTATCAGAATATTATACTGGTGTTGTTTAACATCTGTGGATGCAGGGAAACAGGTTGGAGGAATCCAACTGGATTCCTCAACAGTTATTTTATTGTTTTTCATATATGGTTATATGATGTGATATAAAATCTGTGGGAAATTATATGTGCTTGGACGATATTGAACATTGTGATTTGATATGATTGAATACCATAACATACCGAAATGTTGATAAGGGGATTTTCAATGTTTATATTGAAAATGAATCTTATTTATAAAATCGATAGGATTTTATAAAAGGAAAACATTTATTTAGAAAATAAATGAAATAAAATAGAAACATTTATTTAGAAAATAAATGAATTAGAATATAAAGGAATATTTATTTTAGGAAATAAATAAAGGAAACATTTATTTAGATTATAAATAAATGGAATAAAGGGATATTTATTTAGGGAATAAATAAAGGAACACTTGTTCGGAAAATAAATAGAATTATACAAGGATAGATTTAAACATGTGCTTCGCACACAAGTATGACACGATATGGATTTTAAGGAGATATTGTAGAAGTAGGAATTATAACCAGAGTGTGATAAAAGGATTAAAAAAAGTAATTGGTTAGGTTAACCAAAGCAAGTTAGTCGAGTTAATCAAAGTAATTGGTTAAGTTAACCAAAGTAAATTAGTTAAGATAAACTAAGCGGTTAATCGAAGTGAATTAGTTAAGTTAAACTAATTGGGAAATCAAAGTGAATTAGTTGCATCAAACTAAGTGAATTAGTTAAGTTAAACTAATTGGTAAATCAAAGTGAATTAGTTGCGTCAAACTAAGTGAATTAGTCAAGTTAAACTAATTGGTTAATCGAAGTAAATTAGTTGGGTTAATCAAAGTGAATTAGCTGAGTTAAACTAAGTAAATCGGTTAGAGTTAATCAAAGTGAATTAACTAAGTTAAACTAAGTGGATTAGTTCAGTTAATCGAGACAAGTAAATCAAGTTAGGTTAAACCATTTGAGTTAACCAGTTAGGTTAAACCATTTGAGTTAACCAGTTAAAGTTTACCAGTTAAAGATAAACAGTTAAAGTTGACCAGTTAGAGTTGACCAGTTAGAGTTATCCAAGTGGAGTTAATCGAGTAGAGTTGCCGAATATCACTTATTCGAAGTAGAGTTATCGAATATAGTGTATTCGAGGGAAGAGTAATCGAATATAGTTTATTCGAGTGGAGAAATCAAATGTTATTCATTTGAGAAGAGTTACCGAATATTATTTATTCGAAGAGTAAATCGAATATTAGTTATTCGAAGGTAAGTTATTCGAATTAGTTATTCGAAGAAGTTAATCAATTAAGCTATTCGAATGAGTTATTCGAAGAAGTAAATCAAATTAAGTTAATCGATTTGAGTTGAGTTAATCGATTTAGGTTAAGTTAAGTTATCGAGTTAAGAAATCGAGTTGAGATAATCGAGTTAAGATTTATCGAGTTAAGTAATCGAGTTAAGTAATCGAGTTGAGATAATCGAGTTAAGAAAATCAAGTTGAGTAAATCAAATAAGTTATTTGATAAGAGTAAATCCATTTAAGTTAAATCGGATGTTAGTTATTCGATAAGAACTGACACATTTAAGAAAATCGAATATTTGTTATTCGATAGGAGTTAATGAAATAGAGCCAACCAAGAAGAGTTATTCGAATATTAGTTATTCGAAAGGAGTTAATCGAAATAGAGTTTATCGAATATAAGTTATTAACAAGGTAGTTAATCGAATAGATATTTCTCGAAAGAGAGTAATACGTCGAATTCAATTATATCGAATTCGGGAAAGTACTATTTACTTGCCAGGGTTTAAATCAAGATTTAGTTATTGATTTAGAAATTAGGTGTCTGTTAAATTATTCGAGTTAGGAGATAAAGTTATAATTTAGGTTAGACATTGCAGAAGTAGGAATTATAACGTTATAGTTATAATCAAACGTTTTCATGTAAGAAGTAGATTCGTAACCTGAATCCGAGAATTTGCGTAAACAAATGATTGGAAAAAGTGATTGACGAGCTTCATCTATTTCACAGTAAAGGACGTTGTTCAATTAAGGTCTGAGAGGTAATTATACCCCAACTTGATTGACTTCAGAATTGACAAAGGAATAGTTGTGGTTCGATAGAAAAGGTTGATTTGAAATATAGTTAAGTAATAAGCGATTAATGGATTAAGCGTAACGATGTTTTATACAACGTTCATTGGAAATCCGTAAATGAGTTTTGGAAACGTTTTCCAAATATAGTCAGATATGTTTTCTAAACATAGAAAATGAAATGTTTTCATGATAAGAATTTAAGAAATAGAGTTAAGCAAATTCAGAAACTGACTGGAGAGGGTAAGTAGAACGGTTTTCTAAGTGACGATCTGATGTTGGTTTCGACCTTCCGAATTGATACTTAGAGAATTATCCTCATACTAGTTACAGTTAGGGACTGATAGTTGCGAAATAATAGTGATGTGAAAATAAGCTATGGAAATGTTTTCCAATGATTAATTACATATATTTTCTAAATATATGAAATAAGGAAATATGAACATATGATGATTGATCGATCGAACTTCCATTTGGAAATAAGATCGTTGTTTGTACACCGACATGTTTTCATTTGATAGTTAAATCACAGACTATCAAAGTTTTGACCATTTTTACGTTGTTAATATGGAGAGACCAGTTGGATTATTATCCGAAGAACCACTCCGTATTAGCATAAGCGTTGGGAATCAAGTACGCTGAAGATAATTGAAGACGGAGTGAAGTGCAAGGGCTATTGTGAAAAGCCTAGGTAGGATGGATTCACTGAATAGTGCGTTCGGTTTGTTCAGTCCCAGAACAACGTATATGGACGAGTGTATGACAAAGTATTCTTAACGAATCATATATGTTGATCTCTTTAAACGTATTACGTTGGTGGCGGAGAAATTCGTTTCTCTTAGCTTTTATACCTGTGATGCCCTGAGAAATCGATAATGATTTGGCTGGTATGACGATGTGGCATTCAAAGTAATTGAAGAAATAATCTGTCAAAGTGATAAACGTGACCTCAAAACCTCACAACCAGGAAATAACAGAAGTTGGGCTAGGCAGCATGGCTAGTTGGGCCATACCCAAGCAGGGTGTATTATCACCATCTAGAGAATATTCAATTGTACTTCTTTATAATCTATTTCAATGCTGTCCCTTATCGGGAAGGATGGTTGCTGATCCCAACCATCGGTGGTAATATATTCGTTACACTCAAGCTAAATGAGTGAACGGTCATGTGTGGCCGGGTTGCAAGACGTTCTTGTTGAACCCTAGTGTATCTCCTCTAGAGTACACTGATCGGAAGGTGCTCCCATACCTTGTCTGTTGGAATCCAATCTCCAATAAGCGCTCACGGTTTATTTGTATACTATGTATGTGGAACGTGAGATGCAAGCGTTCTGCTAGATTGATATCTATTTGTATTTAGACATTATTATAATATCAGAAAGATATCCTTTATTTAACCAAGTGTTGGAGTTTTATTCACACCAGTCCCATGACTGACCCGGAGTTTATTTTGTTTGTTTTCCCTAAACTCTTGGGTGCCTAAATTTGTACGGGCAGTCAAGTAGTCGGGATTTTACAGATACACTTGGAGAGCTTGGAGTAGGAGACTTCAGGATTATAGCTATTATTATTCCGCTGTGTTGTTAAGTGTTGTACTTTGAAATGGTATGTATATACGAGTACTGATTTGTATTTCAAAGTTATGTTATATTTTATTCATTCCGCTGTGAGATTCGTGTTTACTCTGATGATGTAAGTTCTTCTTCTTCTTCTTCTATTCTATTAGTTCTATCTTTTCTTCCTCATCCTCTACTTTCTTTCACTAACGTCTCGGGATTTTCGACTCTCGAGGAGTCGAAAATTTCCAGCCGTTACAGTTGGTATCAGAGCTTAAGTTAAGTGATTACCTTGGCTCTGTGGCATAACTCGATAGAGATGGGATTAGTAATATCCTAGATTGAGTTTGAGTGTATATATATGAGCGCGTAATTGTTATTCAATATAAAATGGTTTTATATTGTGGAGACTCATTGGTTGAGTGGCTTATGAATTCTGGTCGATCAGTTGATCCACTGTATCGATAAGGGTTACTAAACACTCGAATACGATGAACCGTCATGGTATGTTTTGGAAGAGGGTAAATGAAATAATTTTTCCCCAAAATATATTTGTTTATAGAAGAAATATATATCTTGAAATTATTATAGTATATTGATTGTGTTGGTTGTTATTATAATCGAATAAGATTATAAAAGGGTGAAATGGTTATAAAGGACCAATCAGAATTCATATGAATGTAATATATGAAATAGTTTGAATTAAATATGAATTTAAATCAGAATTTGGAATTTAAAATAAGGAAATTTTAAGTTCCTGGGAGATTTTGAAAATGTTTTTCAAATTGAAAATGATATAGTATTGAACTCACTTCGATAACTGGAAAATAGATTCTGATGATGAATCTAGACATCATCAGTGTTCATTTTCGAGTTCTAAGTGATGGATTACTACCAAAGGTTTTGTTTTTGAATTGTTTTGAGAAAACAAGTTGTTTAGAAATTCAAAGGTTTTGAATTGGCATTATGATTTCAAATTGATTTGAAAGAAACGCAGGAACTTAAGTTCTAGAATTAAAATTTAACTAATGAAGTTAAATAAAATGAGATGGTAAAAATAAATTGAAATTTAACTTGAACCGAGTTAAATAAAATTGAATTGGATTAGAGATAATCTAGAATGGAACCAAATTGATAAGTCAATAGTTTGAAATTTGATATTGGAGTTTGAATGGAATTCGGTTTGGGTATAAGCGAATGATTTGGTTTGAGGATATAAACTGAGTGGAATGACCATGATATATGCAGAAGTGATAACAGATCAAAAGGATATAATGATACGACCGACAAAAAGGTACAAGTTTATATTATATATGAGTTTGGATTTTATGAGCCGAATTTGCAAGCCGCTTGGCTGTTTGATTTTCTTTTGGGTTGGAGAAGGCCTAGAGAGGCGAGGGGTGGTTTGTCATATTGACCAATACAAAGGAGGTTATGGCGAAATTTTTCGAAAATTCCAGGCGTTAGAACATTCTCATGATTTATGGAAATTCAGTTAGACAGAATGAATTAATAATTTAATTGAAAATTAAATGGTTCAGTTGAAACTGGAGTTAAGAAGTAAACTAAAAAGATATTTGAATCTAGTTAGTAAAGTTGGTAGCATTTTCCTAGCTTAGCAATTTCGAGGACGAAATTATTTTAAGGGGGGAAGTCTGTAATGGCGCGTTTTGTAAGGTATAATAATTAAGTTATTTAATTATTTAAATAACGAATATATTAAATAAACGATAGTTGAACGTATAAATTATAATAATAATTATAATCGAGCCGTAACGACGTGGCAGTTCGTTATTTGGCGAGTTAAACTTCAACTGAATATACAAGATTCATTTTTAGCCAGATTTCTGTGAAACAAGAAAAGTGTGGAGCTGGTGGAGTATATCTTTCTTGTGGAAGAGAAAAATATGGATTTCGTCGGATAGATTTTGATTTATGTCCAAATCAAATTTCAGAAAAGTCGCTGTGGAATTCCTTTATAATTTGCGACGCTTTATATACGTTATAAATGGATTTTCAGTATAAACTGAACATCGAGATAATCTGGAATCTGAAATATCAAGCCGTAAATTCTGATATGATATTCTGGAGCTGTACGATATCATATGTGAAGATATACGATAATATTTAATTTTAAATATTTAATTTTAAATATTTAATTTAATTATATTTAAATATGTTTATATATTTAAATAGGCTATTTAGAGCGTTAAAAATAGCCACTTTTGCGTACGAAGTCGGAATTCGACGAAACCAGTTTTGTTGGATCCGCAATGTCAAATAGTTGTTAGATTCCAAGTTTCTTGATTTTTAGAGTCAGTGTGTGACCTTAGGGATTTTTAGAGTGTAAAATAGTTAGTATTTTGACAGATAAAAATATGCTGTGTGAGCATACGAAGTCGGAATTCGACGAAACTAGTTTCATTGGGACCGTACTGTCTAACTCTATCCACATGTTCAGTTTCGTGATTTTTAGACATCGCATGTGATCGTGGGGATTTTTAAGAACCAGAAACAGACATAAAATCGATAAAATAAATTAAACAAATAAAAATAAAAATATCCTAAGTGTTAAATGACCTAGAACAGTCCACGCAATCATCAAATTTCATCCACAAACATCAACAACCACATTGCTTAGCATATAAACACACCAGAAACCAAATTCCCGTCCACCCAAGAAAAACGCAAGGAAGAAAATTCTCAAACAAATACAAATAAAAATCCTTAAATCAGGAAATACGCATACTGGCGATTCTTGTGTGGTCCTCTACAATCTAGCACCATTTTACTGAACTCGACGTCAGTATAGGGTTTGTCGCGAGGAGCTAGGGCTGGGATTTTAAAACGTTGGAGTAATGGAATTGCAAATTTGAGTGGAGATTGTTGTTGATGGTTGAAGGGAGCATCGTTGGTGAGGCTATGGCGAGGTTCGGCTCTGCTTTGATGGTCGCGGTTCCCTGTATCGCGCTGGAGAAGTGGTTGTCGCACAGAAGACCTGGATCTCGAGTTGAACCATATGGTGCCAAAGTAGAAGAGTAGATGATGAGATGATTTTTGGTGGTTTTTAATTGAATTTAAAGGAGGAGGTGGAGGAGCAATTACGGCGGAAAGGGGGTGCGTGTGTTTTACTGAAGGAGGACGGGGATTTGAGGATTTGGGGAGGAAGACATAGGCGGGTCGGGTATATAAGGATAGCGGGCCAAATAAAAGGTGAAAGCCCAAAAGAAATTAAATCCAAGTTATTATTTAATTTGAAATTTGTGTGTTAACTTCTTTATATCATAACTATTGCGTACGAGGTCAGTTTGACGAACCGTAAGTTCCGTTGGGATCGTGTGAACGGACACTACACCGTGGAGCTGACTGGGAGTGAATACGAGCTCGTTACAATTTATGGTGAAATAAATTGTCCGACTGAGTCAAATAACGCAAACCGTTATTTAACGGCTAACGTGCAACTATGAGTAAATCTCACAAACTCTAAACAGTTTTATTTTCACGTTGTATTCTTAGAACTGTTAAAATATTGTCTGTTTGACTGTGTGTTGATTGTTTGCTTGAACTGCTAGTCAGTTAGTAGAGATTTTATACATATATTTACGTATGTATATATATATATATAAACCGTCAAATAGTTATATGTTGATTCTGTTTATCAGAATATTATACTGGTGTTGTTTAACATCTGTGGATGCAGGGAAACAGGTTGGAGGAATCCAACTGGATTCCTCAACAGTTATTTAATTGTTTTTCATATATGGTTATATGATGTGATATAAAATCTATGGGAAATTATATGTGCTTGGACGATATTGAACATTGTGATTTGATATGATTGAATACCATAACATACCGAAATGTTGATAAGGGGATTTTCAATGTTTATATTGAAAATGAATCTTATTTATAAAATCGATAGGATTTTATAAAAGGAAAACATTTATTTAGAAAATAAATGAAATAAAATAGAAACATTTATTTAGAAAATAAATGAATTAGAATATAAAGGAATATTTATTTTAGGAAATAAATAAAGGAAACATTTATTTAGATTATAAATAAATGGAATAAAGGGATATTTATTTAGGGAATAAATAAAGGAACACTTGTTCGGAAAATAAATAGAATTATACAAGGATAGATTTAAACACGTGCTTCGCACACAAGTATGACACGATATGGATTTTAAGGAGATATTGTAGAAGTAGGAATTATAACCAGAGTGTGATAAAAGGATTAAACAAAGTAATTGGTTAGGTTAACCAAAGCAAGTTAGTCGAGTTAATCAAAGTAATTGGTTAAGTTAACCAAAGTAAATTAGTTAAGATAAACTAAGCGGTTAATCGAAGTGAATTAGTTAAGTTAAACTAATTGGGAAATCAAAGTGAATTAGTTGCGTCAAACTAAGTGAATTAGTTAAGTTAAACTAATTGGTAAATCAAAGTGAATTAGTTGCGTCAAACTAAGTGAATTAGTCAAGTTAAACTAATTGGTTAATCGAAGTAAATTAGTTGGGTTAATCAAAGTGAATTAGCTGAGTTAAACTAAGTAAATCAGTTAGAGTTAATCAAAGTGAATTAACTAAGTTAAACTAAGTGGATTAGTTCAGTTAATCGAGACAAGTAAATCAAGTTAGGTTAAACTATTTGAGTTAACCAGTTAGGTTAAACCATTTGAGTTAACCAGTTAAAGTTTACCAATTAAGGATAAACAGTTAAAGTTGACCAGTTAGAGTTGACCAGTTAGAGTTATCCAAGTGGAGTTAATCGAGTAGAGTTGCCGAATATCACTTATTCGAAGTAGAGTTATCGAATATAGTGTATTCGAGGGAAGAGTAATCGAATATAGTTTATTCGAGTGGAGAAATCAAATGTTATTCATTTGAGAAGAGTTACCGAATATTATTTATTCGAAGAGTAAATCGAATATTAGTTATTCGAAGGTAAGTTATTCGAATTAGTTATTCGAAGGAGTTAATCAATTAAGTTATTCGAATGAGTTATTCGAAGAAGTAAATCAAATTAAGTTAATCGATTTGAGTTGAGTTAATCGATTTAGGTTAAGTTAAGTTATCGAGTTAAGAAATCGAGTCGAGATAATCGAGTTAAGATTTATCGAGTTAAGTAATCGAGTTAAGTAATCGAGTTGAGATAATCGAGTTATGAAAATCAAGTTGAGTAAATCGAATGAGTTATTCGATAAGAGTAAATCCATTTAAGTTAAATCGGATGTTAGTTATTCGATAAGAATTGACACATTTAAGAAAATCGAATATTTGTTATTCGATAGGAGTTAATGAAATAGAGCCAACCAAGAAGAGTTATTCGAATATTAGTTATTCGATAGGAGTTAATCGAAATAGAGTTTATCGAATATAAGTTATTAACAAGGTAGTTAATCGAATAGAGATTTCTCGAAAGAGAGTAATACGTCGAATTCAATTATATCGAATTCGGGAAAGTACTATTTACTTGCCAGGGTTTAAATCAAGATTTAGTTATTGATTTAGAAATTAGGTGTCTGTTAAATTATTCGAGTTAGGAGATAAAGTTATAATTTAGGTTAGACATTGCAGAAGTAGGAATTATAACGTTATAGTTATAATCAAACGTTTTCATGTAAGAAGTAGATTCGTAACCTGAATCCGAGAATTTGCGTAAACAAATGATTGGAAAAAGTGAGTGACGGGCTTCATCTATTTCACAGTAAAGGACGTTGTTCAATTAAGGTCTGAGAGGTAATTATACCCCAACTTGATTGACTTCAGAATTGACAAAGGAATAGTTGTGGTTCGATAGAAAAGGTTGATTTGAAATATAGTTAAGTAATAAGCGATTAATGGATTAAGCGTAACGATGTTTTATACAACGTTCATTGGAAATCCGTAAATGAGTTTTGGAAACGTTTTCCAAATATAGTCAGATATGTTTTCTAAACATAGAAAATGAAATGTTTTCATGATAAGAATTTAAGAAATAGAGTTAAGCAAATTCAGAAACTGACTGGAGAGGGTAAGTTGAACGGTTTTCTAAGTGACGATCTGATGTTGGTTTCGACCTTCCGAATTGATACTTAGAGAATTATCCTCATACTAGTTACAGTTAGGGACTGATAGTTGCGAAATAATAGTGATGTGAAAATAAGCTATGGAAATGTTTTCCAATGATTAATAACATATATTTTCTAAATATATGAAATAAGGAAATATGAACATATGATGATTGATCGATCGAACTTCCATTTGGAAATAAGATCGTTGTTTGTACACCGACATGTTTTCATTTGATAGTTAAATCACAGACTATCAAAGTTTTGACCATTTTTACATTGTTAATATGGAGATACCGGTTGGATTATTATCCGAAGAACCACTCTGTATTAGCATAAGCGTTGCGAATCAAGTACGCTGAAGATAATTGAAGACGGAGTGAAGTGAAAGGGCTATTGTGAAAAGCCTAGGTAGGATGGATTCACTGAATAGTGCCTTCGGTTTGTTCAGTCCCAGAACAACGTATATGGACGAGTGTCTGACAAAGTATTCTTAACGAATCATATATGTTGATCTCTTTAAACGTATTACGTTGGTGGCGGAGAAATTCGTTTCTCTTAGCTTTTATACCTGTGATGCCTTGAGAAATCGATAATGATTTGGCTGGTATGACGATGTGGCATTCAAAGTAATTGAAAAAATAATCTGTCAAAGTGATAAACGTGACCTCAAAACCTCACAACCAGGAAATAACAGAAGTTGGGCTAGGCAGCATGGCTAGTTGGGCCATACCCAAGCAGGGTGTATTATCACCATCTAGAGAATATTCAATTGTACTTCTTTATAATCTATTTCAATGCTGTCCCTTATCGGGAAGGATGGTTGCTGATCCCAACCATCGGTGGTAATATATTCGTTACACTCAAGCTAAATGAGTGAACGGTCATGTGTGGCCGGGTTGCAAGACGTTCTTGTTGAACCCTAGTGTATCTCCTCTAGAGTACACTGATCGGAAGGTGCTCCCATACCTTGTCTGTTGGAATCCAATCTCCAATAAGCGCTCACGGTTTATTTGTATACTATGTATGTGGAACGTGAGATGCAAGCGTTCTGCTAGATTGATATCTATTTGTATTTAGACATTATTATAATATCAGAAAGATATCCTTTATTTAACCAAGTGTTGGAGTTTTATTCACACCAGTCCCATGACTGACCCGGAGTTTATTTTGTTTGTTTTCCCTAAACTCTTGGGTGCCTAAATTTGTACGGGCAGTCAAGTAGTCGGGATTTTACAGATACACTTGGAGAGCTTGGAGCAGGAGACTTCAGGATTATAGCTATTATTATTCCGCTGTGTTGTTAAGTGTTGTACTTTTAAATGGTATGTATATATGACTACAGATTTGTATTTCAAAGTTATGTTATATTTTTTTCGTTCCGCTGTGAGATTCGTGTTTACTCTGATGATGTAAGTTCTTCTTCCTCTTCTATTCTATTAGTTCTATCTTTTCTTCCTCACCCTCTACTTTCTTTCACTAACGTCTAGGGATTTTCGACTCTCGAGGAGTCGAAAATTTCCAGCCGTTACAAAGATTTATAAATTCCAAATCACATTTCACTGTAAATCGGGTTACAGAACGAATGTCGTTAAAATACAGTTCACGATAAATCAAATTAACATTCCGTCAGTTTCTAACCATTAATTAGTAAGAGAACAATTCCCTAAGTATTAATCCTGAAGGCCGAAACCAACATCAGATCAATGCCCAGGAGACCACTCAACTTAGCTAATTCTCTAGTTAGTTTCTAATTTTCTTAACTCAACTGGGTTTAAGAACAACGTTAGTGAAGACACCAATCACGAAAAATCAAAAATCTCATTTGGTATTAAATACAAGGCTCTGAATAGAAAATATATCGACTTATATTCAATATAAAATTCTGAAATCAACAAATATCGTCTTGGAATAACGATATATATATCTCCCAAATTCCTCCACAATGTCCATATAATCACGGAATCCAATATCGAAATATTCTGAAGATAATTTCGATTCAAATCCATTCTAATTCATATATAGGAAAGTACAATTATTTTTAAAACCATTTCAAATCCAATTTAATTATTTAAAAACATTGGATTTATTATTCTTGTTCATAACTAGTTCATTTCGATAAAAATACCATTTAATCTTTTCAACATGGAATTTTTCATCCCAATTCTTTTCAAATCATTTATTATGATTTTACACAAATTACCGATATTTTTAATAATTTTATCAAGGCCCGTACAGTCGATTTCCATAAACGGCCATCGAACTGCACTTACAACGACATTTTCCACATTTGATTTGGACATAATTCCAAATCCAACTGGAAGATTTCAAACCTCTAAAATTCGTTAGAAAGCTCTTTTCGATACAAAGCCAACAGTTCCAGTTTTAGGAGAATCCGTTGTTCGGATCTCCCGTAATGTTCGTTCGAAGTCAATGGTCGAAATTCGCCAACTACCGCAGCGTGGCGCGTTCTATTCAAACCATTACATATATATAATATATATTATATATATTTCGTCGATCTCCATTTAAAATGTATTTTATAAATCATTTTAAATTCGTTTGCAAAACGATTTCAACTTCATATTCAATTTCAAATTAAAATTGAATATTCCATATCATTGATATATAAACGATAGTATTTTCAAAACATTATATTTTGAAATCAATTCCTTTTCGATACTCATCATTGAAATGAATAAAATCCATATAAATATCGTTCACGTCAAAATGGCGTTATCTAATCAACACGGCTATATATATTTAAATATATTTGTGTCCATCCCCAATCGGACATCAAAACCACATTTTGATCCATTACTGAAAGTTATTTTAAAATATTCATTCTTTCTGAACAGGAATCAGACGCAGGCAATTACCATATAATTTGATTATATGGATTTCATACAACACATGTATAGTATAACGATGATAAATAATCAACCACCCAGAGTGTATTCTACACTGCATAAGCATTCAATATAAATATTTAATGCTTACGACAGCCAGTCAATCAATCGATCGACATACATCTAAACAATTGGGATTAGTGTACGTCAAATTTCATCTCAACACCCGAGTGGTGTTTCAATCAACAAACACTTAATATTATTTTTGCAGTTGGGCGATGTGTAAAATATATCGTCCCAATCAGTATCAGTCAAATGGGTGTACATAAATAAATCGTCTGATTTGTAAATGAATATTTATTTTATTCATATACCCATTAAAAAATTATATTTTTAACGATAAAATATTTATTCGGTTCACTAACACAATAAAAATTATATTTTTATTGTTCTAACATATTTTAAAAAAAAATTGGCGGTATAACAGCGCGATATTGAAATTGGGTAATGTATGGCATTACCCCTCTCCTAATAATGGCTCGCGCCATACACAGATAACAATTCTAATCAATTCATTTCACCCAGACAACCAAATTAAACCAAATAATCTAATCAACCAAATAATCAAATAAGTCGTTGATGGTCTGTGGACGACTAGGAACAGTTCATATATGCAGTTATAAAAATAAATAAGTATATAAGAAAATATGGTGAGGAGTTCTCACCTTTGGGATCCACTCGCCCATTCTCTATTTCTGAATGGCTCGGATTTGCCCAATATTCCAATGTGATCCTTTCCCGCTGTTCATATATAAAAATCATATTTTTATTGCTTTATTCTAATAAATAAAAATCATATTTTTATTTATACTTCATTTATTTTTCAACGCTTCTTTCTATATAAAAATTATATTTTTATATTCCTACTTCTTATATAAAGATCGAATTTTTATTTCGCTTCATATATAATTAAAATCGAATTTTTATCTTAATGATATCCATATAAAGATCGTATCTTTATCATAATGAAAACATTATAAAAATCGTATTTTTATCTATAAAAATCTGTAATGACCCGCATTTTCTGCGATATATAATTAATTTATTTAATTATATAATTGGTGATTTAGAGAAGTTAATGATCGTTTAATTAAATAATATTGAATATTTAATAAATAATTATAATATAATAATATATTATAATGTCGAAATAGTCGGAAATAGTGAAATTCACAATATCGTGTGAATTGAATAGCATACGAGATTTGGTGGAGTTTCAATTCGAAATATAATAACGATTATATTGAATCGACGACAGTTGAACGTATAGTTTATAATATATTTATAAACGAGCTCGAAATGGCGCTGCAGTTCGCTATTTGGCGATTTGAACTTCAACTGAATGTACAGGATTCGTTTTAAGTCGGATTTCTGTGAAACAAGAAACGTGTGGAGCAGGTGGAGTATATCTTTCTAGTGGAAGAGAAAAATCGGGATTTCGTCGTGTAGATTTTGATTTACGTCCAAATCAAATTTCAGAAAAAGTCGCTGTGGAATTCCTTTATAATTCGTAACGCTTTATATACGTTATAAAAGGGTTTTTCAATGTAAATTGAATATCAATTCAATCTGGACTCAGAATAGAGAGTATATATTTTTCCTGGAACTGTATGGTATGCCACTGTGAATATATACGAGAATATAAATTTATTTATATTTAATTTAATTTATTAAAATATATTTATATATTTAAATGGATTATTCAAGGGTTTAAAAATAGCCACTTTTGCAAATGGAGTCGGAATTCGACGAAACCAGTTTCGTTGGATCCGCAATATCAAATAGTTGTTAGATTTCTAGTTTCATGATTTTTAGAGTCACTGTGTGGCCGTACGGATTTTTAGAGTGAGAAACAGTCAGTATTTTGACAGTTAAAAATACGCTGTGTGAGCAAACGGAGTCGGAATTCGACGAAACTAGTTTCGTTGGGACCGAAATGTCGAACTGTAGCTACTTGTCCAGTTTCGTGATTTTGGGGTATCGTGTGTGACCACACAAATTTTTAGAAGTCAGAACTGAATATAAAATGATTAAAATAAAATATTCTAAAATATCTAAAATATCTAAACCTACCTATAAATAGCCCTCAACATTTCTAAAACCCTAATCACTTTTTCTTTGGTAAAGAAAGGCGCCGTTACCTCTGAGAAAAAAATGAAACAGTAAAAATCCATCTCTAAAATCCTTCTAAAATGAAATCAAATCCAACAAATCACTAGACATGTATTTCTGAATTCCTGTAGGCGAGCTCTTCAATTCAATACCAGTTTCATAGGGTTCGAAGTGTATTTTTATTGCTGGAAAACGTACAGCGTTGGGTTGGAAGACCTAGGGTTACGGTTTTTTGTTTGTTGAAGCATTAACTCGCGAATTCGAGTTTGGATTTAGGTTGAGCGAATCGAATGGCAACTTGCGGTGGTTCTTTTGTGGGTTTCGGTTGGTATTTTTGGTCGATGTGCTGTTGGGGATTTCCGTCGATGGCTGTCGACCGTGGAGCTCGATTTGAGCGCTGAGGGTATGATTCAGAAGAGGATTGAAAGGGGAGTGGGATGGTGGTATTGTTGAGTTGTTCGGTTGATCATGGGGGGAGAACGAGGTGTGGGAAGGCGTTGAAAATGGTGGAGTTGATGTCAAGGTCACGGCATTTTGTTTTAGTTGGGGAAGAAGAATGAAAAGTCGACGGGTTGGGATGTGGGAGCAGGTTCAGGTTTTATGGCTGAAGTGGGCTTGGGCCTTGGGAGAAAGGGGTGAGCCCAAATAAAATAATTCCAAGTTCTTATTCAATTAAATGTATACTAACTTATAAATGCGATATCTTATTCATATGAAATCGGAATCACAAACCTTGAGTTGCGTTGGGATCGTATGGACGGTGGCTACGCACTGGAA
Organism: Allium sativum; assembly: GCA_030737875.1. Lineage (NCBI taxonomy): Eukaryota > Viridiplantae > Streptophyta > Magnoliopsida > Asparagales > Amaryllidaceae > Allium > Allium sativum. The sequence goes on along the minus strand of CM060920.1, from coordinate 745,986,612 downwards.
GTATCTGTGAGTGAATCCGAGCTCGTTACAATTTATGGCGAAATAAATTGTCTAATCTGAATCAACGACAATTATCGTTAATTAACGATGATAGTCCAATGTGAGTAAATCTCACTAACTCTAAACAGTTTATATTTTCATGTTGTATTTTTAGAACTGTTAAATATGGACTGTTTGACTGTGTGTTGACTGTTTGATTGAACTGCTAGTCAGTTAGTTAAATTTCTATATTTGATTATGTTTAACAGAATATATCATATGGAACTGTAAGTGATGTTATCTATATTGTCTAACATCTGTGATGCAGAGAAACAGGTTGGAGGAATCCGACTGGATTCCTCAACAGTTATTTTATTGTTTTTCATATATTTTAATATATGATGTGAATTATAACCTGTTGTTGCTTGTGTGTGTATGGACGAGATTAAACATCGTGATTTGATATCAATGAATACCATAACATATCGAAATATTGATAAGGGGATTTTCAAAGTGATATTGGAAATAGCATATTTATAAAATGGGATATTTATAAATAAGAGATATTTATAAAGTGGAATATTTATAAATAAGAAATGTTTATAAAGTGGAATATTTATAAATAAGAAATGTTTATAAATTGGAATATTTATAAATAGGAGATTTTTGAAAAGGGAATAAATTCAAAACATTTCTTTTTGAATGGAAAGGCCTGTGTGGCGAGTTTGGGGATTTTCCCGATACTCCCAATACAAAGGAGGTTATGGCGAATTCTCCCGGAAATTTAAGGAGTTAGAATATTTCAAGAATAAATTTGAAAAGAAAATATTTGTAAATCATTTACAAATAGAATTGGAAAGGGAACATTATAAAAAGGGAAATCATTTTTAAAGTGTGGAACCGTTTTTTTTAAAAGTAAATCTTTTCAAATGAATAAAACGTTGTTAAAAAGGAAATCTTTATAAAGTGAATAAAGTTAATCGAATATAGACATTCGAAAGGAGTTAAATCGAATATGGTATTCGAAGTTAGTTAATCGAATATGGTATTCGAAAGGAGTTAAATCGAATATGGTATTCGAAGTTAGTTAATCGAATATGGTATTCGAAAGGAGAAATCGAATATGGTATTCGAAGTTAGTTAATCGAATATGGTATTCGAAAGTTAGTTAATCGAATATGTTATTCGAAAAGGGTTAGTCAAGTCGAGTTAGTCAAATAGAGTTAACCAGTTAGAGTTAACCAGTTAGAGTTAACCAGTTGGAGCTAATTAGTTAGAGTTAATCGACTAGAGTTAAAACGAACTAGAGTTAAAACGAACTAGAGTTAATCAAATATAGTTATTTGAGACAGAGTTAGCCAAACATAGTATTCAGGGTAAGTTGCCATCTTGTACGACTGCTAGCGTAATTCGCAGGGCTGTAAATAGCCTACGGCGGTCGGATGTTTCCTGAGGGAATCAGGCGTAACCATTGTGATCGCTGCGATCTAGAGTCGTTATTCGAATGGAGTTAAATAGAGTTGTCGAATAGTAGTTATTCGAATGAAGTTAAATAGAGTTAATCGAATAGTCGTTATTCGAATGGAGTTAAATAGAGTTGTCGAATAGTAGTTATTCGAATGAAGTTAAATAGAGTTAATCGAATAGTCGTTATTCGAATGGAGTTAAATAGAGTTGTCGAATAGTAGTTATTCGAATGAAGTTAAATAGAGTTAATCGAATAGTCGTTATTCGAATGGAGTTAAATAGAGTTGTCGAATAGTAGTTATTCGAATGAAGTTAAATAGAGTTAATCGAATAGTCGTTATTCGAATGGAGTTAAATAGAGTTGTCGAATAGTAGTTATTCGAATGGAGTTAAATAGAGTTGTCGAATAGTAGTTATTCGAATGAAGTTAAATAGAGTTAATCGAATAGTCGTTATTCGAATGGAGTTAAATAGAGTTGTCGAATAGTAGTTATTCGAATGGAGTTAAATAGAGTTGTCGAATAGTAGTTATTCGAATGAAGTTAAATAGAGTTAGTCGAGTATAGTTTATTCGAATAGAGTTGAATAGAGTTAATCGAATAGTCGTTATTCGAATAGAGTTAAATGGAGTTAATCGAATAGTAGTTATTCGAATAGAGTTAAATGGAGTTAAATCGAATATTAGTTATTCGATAGGAGTTAATCAAGCTGAGTTAAATAAACCAAGTAAGTCGAGTTAGTCGAGTCAAGTTAAGTTAGTCGAGTTAAGTTCGTCGAGTTAAATAAATCAATGTTAGTTTCATCAAAAGGAGTTATCGATTATAGTTTAATCGAAGTGAGATTTTCAAATATGAGATTTGAAAAGGAAGAGTTATCGAATATTAGTTATTCGAAGAGAGATTTTCGAATATAGTTTATTCGAGAAGGAGTTAATCGAATATAGGTTATTCGAAGAAGAGTTAATCAAATAGAGATTTCTCGAAGAGAGTAAATCGGCAAATTCGATTATATCGAATTCGGGAAAGTACTTATACTTTCCAGTGTTTAAATAGAGATTTATTTATCTATAAATAAATAAGTGTTAGGTTAATTATTCACTAATGAGAATAGAAGTTATAATCAAAGTTAGATAATTCGAAAGTAGGGGTTATAACGTTATCGTTATAACCAATGTTTTAAATATAGAAGTGAATTAGTAAAATTGAATTCGAGAAAGGCGTAAGGAAGTTGTTAAAGATTTAAGATAAACTTTGACCATTTCGAAGTTATAACGTTGTTCAGTTAAGGTCTGAGAGGTAATTATACCCCAACTTGAGTGACTTCCTTCTTAACTAAGAAATGGTAAGGTTTGATCGTAAAGGAGTTTTGGAAATGTTTTCCAAACGAGAATCAGAAATGTTTTCTGATAAAAGAAAATAAGAATTTAGAATATAGGGAAACAGGAGATAAGTAAATAAAGGAACTAAAGAGATTAATGTTAAAAGATGTTTGTTCGATATAATTTCCATCTGGGAATAATATCGTTGTTTGCACACTTGTTTTTCTTTGATAGTTAACTCACCGACTATCGAAGTTTTGACCATTTTAACGTTGTTAATATGGAGGGACCGGTTGGATTATTATCCATAGAACCACTCTGTATTGGCATAAGCGTCGCGAATCATATATGCCAAAGATAATTGAAGACGGAGTAAAATGCAAGGGCTATCCTGTTTACAGAATAGTGCCTTCGGTTTGTCCAGTCCCAGGACAACTTGTATGGACGAAGGTCTGACAGAGTATATCCAATGGATCGCGTAAGTTGATCTGTTCAAACGTATTTACGTTTGGTGGCGGAGGAATTCGTTTCTCTTAGCTGTATACCCGTGTTATTTTTGGATAAGTCAATTTGTGATTTGGCGGGTATGACGATGTGACATTTCTAAGTGAATGAAGATAGATGTCTGACATAGTATTTCCAGACGGTCACGTACATTGATTTCTTCAACTATACCAAGAGTGGAAGCGGAGAAGGAAACTTCTTTTAGCTGACACGTAATGTATGGTTGTAGACGTCAATTAGTGATTCTTATGGATCTGACAATGTGGCAATCGAAGTGAATCCGATGTGATGATAAAGCGTAGCTTCTAGCCTCATCAACCGGTAAATGACAGAAATCGGGCAGGCAGCATGGCTAAGTCGGTCGCACCGAAGTAGGGTGTATAATCACCTATCTAGTGAATATCCATTTGCTTCTTTTAATCTATCAATGCTGTCCCATATATATATATACGGGAACGGTTGCTGATCCCAACCGTTGGTGATGTACATTCGATACACTCAAGCGAAATGAGTGGTCGGTCATGTGTGGCTGAGTTGCAAGATGTTCTTGTTGAACTCCAGTGTATCGTTCCTAGAGTACACTGATCGGAAGGTGATTCCGTACCTTGTCATAGTTGGAAATCCATTATCCAATACGTGCTTGCGATTTTGATTTTATACTATATATGTAGTAACGTGAGATGCAAGCGTTTCTGCTAGATTGATATTTATTTGTACTTAGACATTATTATAATATCAGAATGATATTGCTTTGAAAAGTTATTTGGATTCTCATAAGGGAAAAACCCGTTCCGTATTCACGGCGTGGTCTTATGAGATATCATATACCTGTTTAAATGATTTGAGTTTATTCACACCAGTCCCATGACTGACCCGGAGTTTTATTTTGTTTTCCCTAAACTCTTGGGTGCCTAATTTTGTACGGGCAGTCAAGTAGTCAGGATTTACAGGTATACTTGAAGAGCTGGAGCAGGAGGCTTCTGGATCATATAGCTATAGTTATTTCCGCTGTGTTGTAAGTGTTGTACTCTGATAAGTGCTATTGTATACATAACTGTTATATTTCAAAGTTATGTTATCTATTATATGTTATTCGTTCCGCTGTGAGGTTCGTGTTACTCTGATGTTATGTTCTTCTTCTTCTTCTATTCTAAGTTTCTATCTTATCTATTCTCACCTTCTAATTTCTTTCATTAATTACCGGGATTTTTCGATGTTTTGGTTATCGACGTCGTGCTTACGTCGATAACCAAAATCGCTGGAAATCCGGGTCGTTACAGTTGGTATCAGAGCTTATGTTTTAGTGATCGGACATAACTCTGTGGCGTGACTCGGTAGAGATAGGGTTAGTAATACCCTAGATTGAGTTTGAGTGTATATATACGAGTGCGTATTTGTATTTGATATAAAAATGGTTTTATATTGTGGAGATTCGTCGGTTGAGAAGTTTATGAGCTCTGGTCGATCAGTTTGATCCACTGTATTGGTAGGAGTAAATAAACACTTGAATACGATGGACCGACACAGTATGGATATGTGATATATTATCATATATAGGATGTGTTGGTAGTAATTATAATCAGATAAGATTATAAAATGTGAAATGGTTATATATAACCAATCAGAATTTATACAAGTGAATTATATGAAATTGAAATGAACTAATCTGAATTTGAATAAGTGTTTGAAAATAGATTTCGATTAAAAATCAGGAAAATTTAAGATCCTGGGAGATTTTAAATTGTTTAAAGCATTGTGAAGGATACTTTGAACTGATTTCAAAATGGAAATATTCAGAAATGGTTTTGAAAAGTGATATAGTATTGAACTCACTTTGATAGCTGGGAAATAACCCTGATGATGAATCGCGACATCATCAGTGTTCGTTTTGAGCTGCTAAGTGACGGATTACTACCAAAGATTTTGTTTTTGAATGGTTTGAGAAAAACAAGTTGTTTTGGTACTTTGAAATAAATACTTTGATTTTTGATATGGAAAAGTGATTTGAAACTCCCAGGAAAAAGACAGTTTGAATTTAAAAACAATTGAATAAAAATTGTGGAGGCAAACTGGAATGGAACCCAGTTAAGTGGAATTTGAATTGTAATAGAAAATATCAAGATAAAATGGGATTTGTAACATAGAGATTTTGAAATGATATTGGGTCGGGGAGTTAAGAGTTTGAAATTGAGATTGGAACTCGAATTGGGAATGATGTTCGACTTGAGTATAAGCCTATGGTTTGATTTGTGGGCAAAAACAGATTGGAAATTGATTAAGATGACATTATTATATGTGAATTGATAACAGGTGTAAGGGATAAAGTTGATATACCCGACAAAAAGGTACAAGTTTATATTTTATATGAGTTTGGAATTTATGAGCCGAATTGGCAAGCCGTTTGGCGTTTTGATTTTCTTTTGGGTTGAAGAAGGCCCAGAGAGGCGAGTTGGAGTTTGAGCTATTGACCAGTACAAAGGAGGTGCTGGCGAAATTTTCCGAAAATTTAAAGTGTTAGAAAATTTTCAGAATTTTTGAAAATTTAGTTAGTCGGAATAAATTAATATTTTATTCGATATTAATTGGTTTAGTTAAAATCAGAAATAAGGGGTAAACAAATCTTAGGAATTCCAATAGATAGGGTCGTCCTTTAACTTAGCAATTTCGAGGACGAAATTATTTTAAGTGGGAAAGAATGTAATGACCCGCATTTTCTGCGATATATAATTAATTTATTTAATTATATAATTGGTGATTTAGAGAAGTTAATGATCGTTTAATTAAATAATATTGAATATTTAATAAATAATTATAATATAATAATATATTATAATGTCGAAATAGTCGGAAATAGTGAAATTCACAATATCGTGTGAATTGAATAGCATACGAGATTTGGTGGAGTTTCAATTCGAAATATAATAACGATTATATTGAATCGACGACAGTTGAACGTATAGTTTATAATATATTTATAAACGAGCTCGAAATGGCGCTGCAGTTCGCTATTTGGCGATTTGAACTTCAACTGAATGTACAGGATTCGTTTTAAGTCGGATTTCTGTGAAACAAGAAACGTGTGGAGCAGGTGGAGTATATCTTTCTAGTGGAAGAGAAAAATCGGGATTTCGTCGTGTAGATTTTGATTTACGTCCAAATCAAATTTCAGAAAAAGTCGCTGTGGAATTCCTTTATAATTCGTAACGCTTTATATACGTTATAAAAGGGTTTTTCAATGTAAATTGAATATCAATTCAATCTGGACTCAGAATAGAGAGTATATATTTTTCCTGGAACTGTATGGTATGCCACTGTGAATATATACGAGAATATAAATTTATTTATATTTAATTTAATTTATTAAAATATATTTAAATATTTAAATGGATTATTCAAGGGTTTAAAAATAGCCACTTTTGCAAATGGAGTCGGAATTCGACGAAACCAGTTTCGTTGGATCCGCAATATCAAATAGTTGTTAGATTTCTAGTTTCATGATTTTTAGAGTCACTGTGTGGCCGTACGGATTTTTAGAGTGAGAAACAGTCAGTATTTTGACAGTTAAAAATACGCTGTGTGAGCAAACGGAGTCGGAATTCGACGAAACTAGTTTCGTTGGGACCGAAATGTCGAACTGTAGCTACTTGTCCAGTTTCGTGATTTTGGGGTATCGTGTGTGACCACACAAATTTTTAGAAGTCAGAACTGAATATAAAATGATTAAAATAAAATATTCTAAAATATCTAAAATATCTAAACCTACCTATAAATAGCCCTCAACATTTCTAAAACCCTAATCACTTTTTCTTTGGTAAAGAAAGGCGCCGTTACCTCTGAGAAAAAAATGAAACAGTAAAAATCCATCTCTAAAATCCTTCTAAAATGAAATCAAATCCAACAAATCACTAGACATGTATTTCTGAATTCCTGTAGGCGAGCTCTTCAATTCAATACCAGTTTCATAGGGTTCGAAGTGTATTTTTATTGCTGGAAAACGTACAGCGTTGGGTTGGAAGACCTAGGGTTACGGTTTTTTGTTTGTTGAAGCATTAACTCGCGAATTCGAGTTTGGATTTAGGTTGAGCGAATCGAATGGCAACTTGCGGTGGTTCTTTTGTGGGTTTCGGTTGGTATTTTTGGTCGATGTGCTGTTGGGGATTTCCGTCGATGGCTGTCGACCGTGGAGCTCGATTTGAGCGCTGAGGGTATGATTCAGAAGAGGATTGAAAGGGGAGTGGGATGGTGGTATTGTTGAGTTGTTCGGTTGATCATGGGGGGAGAACGAGGTGTGGGAAGGCGTTGAAAATGGTGGAGTTGATGTCAAGGTCACGGCATTTTGTTTTAGTTGGGGAAGAAGAATGAAAAGTCGACGGGTTGGGATGTGGGAGCAGGTTCAGGTTTTATGGCTGAAGTGGGCTTGGGCCTTGGGAGAAAGGGGTGAGCCCAAATAAAATAATTCCAAGTTCTTATTCAATTAAATGTATACTAACTTATAAATGCGATATCTTATTCATATGAAATCGGAATCACAAACCTTGAGTTGCGTTGGGATCGTATGGACGGTGGCTACGCACTGGAAGTATCTGTGAGTGAATCCGAGCTCGTTACAATTTATGGCGAAATAAATTGTCTAATCTGAATCAACGACAATTATCGTTAATTAACGATGATAGTCCAATGTGAGTAAATCTCACTAACTCTAAACAGTTTATATTTTCATGTTGTATTTTTAGAACTGTTAAATATGGACTGTTTGACTGTGTGTTGACTGTTTGATTGAACTGCTAGTCAGTTAGTTAAATTTCTATATTTGATTATGTTTAACAGAATATATCATATGGAACTGTAAGTGATGTTATCTATATTGTCTAACATCTGTGATGCAGAGAAACAGGTTGGAGGAATCCGACTGGATTCCTCAACAGTTATTTTATTGTTTTTCATATATTTTAATATATGATGTGAATTATAACCTGTTGTTGCTTGTGTGTGTATGGACGAGATTAAACATCGTGATTTGATATCAATGAATACCATAACATATCGAAATATTGATAAGGGGATTTTCAAAGTGATATTGGAAATAGCATATTTATAAAATGGGATATTTATAAATAAGAGATATTTATAAAGTGGAATATTTATAAATAAGAAATGTTTATAAAGTGGAATATTTATAAATAAGAAATGTTTATAAATTGGAATATTTATAAATAGGAGATTTTTGAAAAGGGAATAAATTCAAAACATTTCTTTTTGAATGGAAAGGCCTGTGTGGCGAGTTTGGGGATTTTCCCGATACTCCCAATACAAAGGAGGTTATGGCGAATTCTCCCGGAAATTTAAGGAGTTAGAATATTTCAAGAATAAATTTGAAAAGAAAATATTTGTAAATCATTTACAAATAGAATTGGAAAGGGAACATTATAAAAAGGGAAATCATTTTTAAAGTGTGGAACCGTTTTTTTTAAAAGTAAATCTTTTCAAATGAATAAAACGTTGTTAAAAAGGAAATCTTTATAAAGTGAATAAAGTTAATCGAATATAGACATTCGAAAGGAGTTAAATCGAATATGGTATTCGAAGTTAGTTAATCGAATATGGTATTCGAAAGGAGTTAAATCGAATATGGTATTCGAAGTTAGTTAATCGAATATGGTATTCGAAAGGAGAAATCGAATATGGTATTCGAAGTTAGTTAATCGAATATGGTATTCGAAAGTTAGTTAATCGAATATGTTATTCGAAAAGGGTTAGTCAAGTCGAGTTAGTCAAATAGAGTTAACCAGTTAGAGTTAACCAGTTAGAGTTAACCAGTTGGAGCTAATTAGTTAGAGTTAATCGACTAGAGTTAAAACGAACTAGAGTTAAAACGAACTAGAGTTAATCAAATATAGTTATTTGAGACAGAGTTAGCCAAACATAGTATTCAGGGTAAGTTGCCATCTTGTACGACTGCTAGCGTAATTCGCAGGGCTGTAAATAGCCTACGGCGGTCGGATGTTTCCTGAGGGAATCAGGCGTAACCATTGTGATCGCTGCGATCTAGAGTCGTTATTCGAATGGAGTTAAATAGAGTTGTCGAATAGTAGTTATTCGAATGAAGTTAAATAGAGTTAATCGAATAGTCGTTATTCGAATGGAGTTAAATAGAGTTGTCGAATAGTAGTTATTCGAATGAAGTTAAATAGAGTTAATCGAATAGTCGTTATTCGAATGGAGTTAAATAGAGTTGTCGAATAGTAGTTATTCGAATGAAGTTAAATAGAGTTAATCGAATAGTCGTTATTCGAATGGAGTTAAATAGAGTTGTCGAATAGTAGTTATTCGAATGAAGTTAAATAGAGTTAATCGAATAGTCGTTATTCGAATGGAGTTAAATAGAGTTGTCGAATAGTAGTTATTCGAATGGAGTTAAATAGAGTTGTCGAATAGTAGTTATTCGAATGAAGTTAAATAGAGTTAATCGAATAGTCGTTATTCGAATGGAGTTAAATAGAGTTGTCGAATAGTAGTTATTCGAATGGAGTTAAATAGAGTTGTCGAATAGTAGTTATTCGAATGAAGTTAAATAGAGTTAGTCGAGTATAGTTTATTCGAATAGAGTTGAATAGAGTTAATCGAATAGTCGTTATTCGAATAGAGTTAAATGGAGTTAATCGAATAGTAGTTATTCGAATAGAGTTAAATGGAGTTAAATCGAATATTAGTTATTCGATAGGAGTTAATCAAGCTGAGTTAAATAAACCAAGTAAGTCGAGTTAGTCGAGTCAAGTTAAGTTAGTCGAGTTAAGTTCGTCGAGTTAAATAAATCAATGTTAGTTTCATCAAAAGGAGTTATCGATTATAGTTTAATCGAAGTGAGATTTTCAAATATGAGATTTGAAAAGGAAGAGTTATCGAATATTAGTTATTCGAAGAGAGATTTTCGAATATAGTTTATTCGAGAAGGAGTTAATCGAATATAGGTTATTCGAAGAAGAGTTAATCAAATAGAGATTTCTCGAAGAGAGTAAATCGGCAAATTCGATTATATCGAATTCGGGAAAGTACTTATACTTTCCAGTGTTTAAATAGAGATTTATTTATCTATAAATAAATAAGTGTTAGGTTAATTATTCACTAATGAGAATAGAAGTTATAATCAAAGTTAGATAATTCGAAAGTAGGGGTTATAACGTTATCGTTATAACCAATGTTTTAAATATAGAAGTGAATTAGTAAAATTGAATTCGAGAAAGGCGTAAGGAAGTTGTTAAAGATTTAAGATAAACTTTGACCATTTCGAAGTTATAACGTTGTTCAGTTAAGGTCTGAGAGGTAATTATACCCCAACTTGAGTGACTTCCTTCTTAACTAAGAAATGGTAAGGTTTGATCGTAAAGGAGTTTTGGAAATGTTTTCCAAACGAGAATCAGAAATGTTTTCTGATAAAAGAAAATAAGAATTTAGAATATAGGGAAACAGGAGATAAGTAAATAAAGGAACTAAAGAGATTAATGTTAAAAGATGTTTGTTCGATATAATTTCCATCTGGGAATAATATCGTTGTTTGCACACTTGTTTTTCTTTGATAGTTAACTCACCGACTATCGAAGTTTTGACCATTTTAACGTTGTTAATATGGAGGGACCGGTTGGATTATTATCCATAGAACCACTCTGTATTGGCATAAGCGTCGCGAATCATATATGCCAAAGATAATTGAAGACGGAGTAAAATGCAAGGGCTATCCTGTTTACAGAATAGTGCCTTCGGTTTGTCCAGTCCCAGGACAACTTGTATGGACGAAGGTTTGACAGAGTATATCCAATGGATCGCGTAAGTTGATCTGTTCAAACGTATTTACGTTTGGTGGCGGAGGAATTCGTTTCTCTTAGCTGTATACCCGTGTTATTTTTGGATAAGTCAATTTGTGATTTGGCGGGTATGACGATGTGACATTTCTAAGTGAATGAAGATAGATGTCTGACATAGTATTTCCAGACGGTCACGTACATTGATTTCTTCAACTATACCAAGAGTGGAAGCGGAGAAGGAAACTTCTTTTAGCTGACACGTAATGTATGGTTGTAGACGTCAATTAGTGATTCTTATGGATCTGACAATGTGGCAATCGAAGTGAATCCGATGTGATGATAAAGCGTAGCTTCTAGCCTCATCAACCGGTAAATGACAGAAATCGGGCAGGCAGCATGGCTAAGTCGGTCGCACCGAAGTAGGGTGTATAATCACCTATCTAGTGAATATCCATTTGCTTCTTTTAATCTATCAATGCTGTCCCATATATATATACGGGAACGGTTGCTGATCCCAACCGTTGGTGATGTACATTCGATACACTCAAGCGAAATGAGTGGTCGGTCATGTGTGGCTGAGTTGCAAGATGTTCTTGTTGAACTCCAGTGTATCGTTCCTAGAGTACACTGATCGGAAGGTGATTCCATACCTTGTCATAGTTGGAAATCCATTATCCAATACGTGCTTGCGATTTTGATTTTATACTATATATGTAGTAACGTGAGATGCAAGCGTTTCTGCTAGATTGATATTTATTTGTACTTAGACATTATTATAATATCAGAATGATATTGCTTTGAAAAGTTATTTGGATTCTCATAAGGGAAAAACCCGTTCCGTATTCACGGCGTGGTCTTATGAGATATCATATACCTGTTTAAATGATTTGAGTTTATTCACACCAGTCCCATGACTGACCCGGAGTTTTATTTTGTTTTCCCTAAACTCTTGGGTGCCTAATTTTGTACGGGCAGTCAAGTAGTCAGGATTTACAGGTATACTTGAAGAGCTGGAGCAGGAGGCTTCTGGATCATATAGCTATAGTTATTTCCGCTGTGTTGTAAGTGCTGTACTCTGATAAGTGCTATTGTATACATAACTGTTATATTTCAAAGTTATGTTATCTATTATATGTTACTCGTTCCGCTGTGAGGTTCGTGTTACTCTGATGTTATGTTCTTCTTCTTCTTCTATTCTAAGTTTCTATCTTATCTATTCTCACCTTCTAATTTCTTTCATTAATTACCGGGATTTTTCGATGTTTTGGTTATCGACGTCGTGCTTACGTCGATAACCAAAATCGCTGGAAATCCGGGTCGTTACAAAATCACATTTTTATAATTCTTCCTACAAAATAAAAATTATATTTTTATCGCCATTCTACATATATAAAAATCGAATCTTTGTATTATTACACACATACGATAAAATTTATATTTTTATCTATCTAAAAATAATATTTTCATATCGCTATTCAAATTATAATAATCATATTTTTATTATTCCTATAATATAAAAATCATATTTTTAAACCGCTACCTTTAAAATAAAATAAAAATAACATCTTTTTATTCATTAAAAATCTAACTTTCAAAATATAAATGTTCAAACTTTTATCGTTTAAAATTCATAACTTTTTCTACTTTAGAAATCAAAGCTTTTCTTTGAAGAAAATAAATAAAATACTGAAAATTTACTTAATTATTTATTCACCATGTTATCCTTATAAAAACTGATTTTAAAATCTATGCTTTTTAATTAAACCTAAACTAGTTATTAAAATAAATTAACATAAAACTTACAGTGTTTCAGCGAATGGCTGGGGTTTGTTGGTCGGGGATGGCTCAGTGGAGGGCGGCAGCGCAGGGGACCCACGGTGATGGACTTGGGGTTGGAGGAGCTCGGTTTGGGAGGTTATAGGGGTGTGCGGTTATTAAAGAAGGAGAGGAAGAAGAAGGGGATCGGAGGGAGGAGCGAGGGAGGAAGGCTTCTCGCCGGAGGCGGCGCGCGAGGGGGGGGGGGGGTACGGTGGCAGGTGGCGCTAGGGTTTCAGGTCAATGCATTTTTTTTCCCTTTAAAACGACGGGGGGGGGGGGGGGAGGGGGCGGTGTGGGAGAGAGAAATCAAGGGGGTGTTTATAAAATGGTTTTATATTTTATTTAATTATTTATTTCAAAACGGTTGACTTTTATCTCAGAACTCCAAATGAGATCCAATGACTCTCGTCTATAACTAATTACCCCCATTCCGAACACAATGGAGTATGTTTTGTAGGCTAGTTCGATCATTACAATCAGTTTCTGCCAAATTACAATATAAATCAATGTTTATTAAATTTAAACGTATATTGATTTATTTCGGGCCACATACGAACTCCAAAAATTCCCGAAAAATAAATCTAAAGATGTTTTGATGATACGGTCCTGACAAAACTAATTTCATTAAATTTGGAGACCGTTTGAAAAATGGCCATTTTCTGGTCGATCTAAATTGACTAAAACTATCAAAACACGTTTTCTTTTGCCACGCTCACATATTAGTTCAGAAAATTATGAATTGTGGAATCTAGCAACAATTTGACATCCCGGATCAAACAAAAGTGGTTTCGTCGAAAACGGAGGTCGTTTGCAAAATGGCTATTCTTGAGGGTTATATTTCCATAGCGACTATTCTGAATTTTCAACTGGGCATAACTTTTTATTCCCACTATAAAATTTATATTTTTCAGATTCATTGGAAAGATATTTTCAAATAGATTCTAATATTTCTGGTTTCGCCAAAATCCGGTTTATTTTGAATCATGCACATTCATTTGAAGTTTGAAATCGAATTTTCAAACTACCGCGCCATTTCCAATTCCTTTTATAATTAAAATAAATATTTGTATTCTAATTTTGATTCTAATAAACTTATACGTTCTAATTCTATTCAAAATAAATTTCTAGTCATTATTATTTAAAATAAATCATTTTAAATATTCAAAATTCATTAAAATTGCCAAAATAAAAATTTTAAATTGGTTCAGATTTTCCGGGTTGTTACAATCTCCCCCACTTAAAATTTTTTTGTCCTCGAAAAGGAATGGAGCTGAAAGTTGCTTAACTAACCAACTCAACTTTCATTCTGGCGTTCATTCTTCAACTTTTCATTCTGGTGTTCATTCTTCAACTTTTCATTTTGTAAGAAATTCTAATTTTTCAAAAATTTGGCTAACACCCAAATTTTCGAAAAATTTCGCCATAACCTCCTTTGTACGGGAGCACTGGGAAAATCCCCAAACCGCCACACAGGCCTCTCCAATCAAAAAGAAAAAAGAAACAGCCAAGCGACTAGCCAATCGGCTCATAAAATCATCAAAAACCCCAAAAATACAATAAACATGTACCTATTTGTCAGGCAAACAATTTTATTCCACGGCTCAGCTTCCTTGTTATGACCTGTTCAATGTATATACATGTGTATGCATGCAATTTCTATCAATTTTCAATTCAGTTCAACATTTCATACAATTTGGCTTATTAGTTCCAAATTCTAATTAATCAAAACAATAATCAAACATCACAATTAGCAATCAAGTAGTTGATTAATGTTTCAAATTCATAATATTTTATATACTCAAAAATCATTTTTTTATGCCAATTCACTACAATATATTCTAACTATATTTTGGTTGTCACACCACTCAATTAGAAATGTATAGATATCTCACTTTCGAAACACGAACATAAATTCTGATGATGTACGTACTATAGAGATCATCAGAACCATCTCCGGGTGAATAGAGTATGATCCTATATCCATCCCGTATATTTAAGGCTTCAATACACGTGGATCAGACATATATTAAAATCTATATATACTCGATTGTCCAAATCGATTTAAAATAAATATTCAAATATGTAAAAACAGGTTTAAATTTTCAAAACAAAATTCGTTTTCAATTTTTTATCTTAAAAAAATCACTCTTCACACTTGTTCTAGGATACTACTGATCCTATCTCTAACGAGTCATTCTCATTGGAAACTACTAATCGAATCTCTGATGAATTCTCTCCTTTGGTTCTAATATGTCTTGTTCTCGAGCTCTGTAAACCAAAGCTTTAATACCAAAATGTTACGACCCGAACTTCCACGGTAAGGAAAGCCCGGATTGCTTTGAGAACAAGACGAATCAAACACAAACAGAAGGACATTTCATTGTTTATTACAACAATTTCATAAGATTACAAGAATATACTAGAGTATGAATAAATATTACACATTTGATAAATATCAGAGAATTAAATTTACAATGGAGCGGAAAATAATACAAAACACAACTGAAAGGAATATACGGATACAGAGCTTTATGAATATCATTCCAGCTGTAAACCAGGATCCTGTGAATATAAATATGCAAAACTAAAACTACTAGCTGTTCGTATGGAAAATAGGGGCACCCAGAGTTTAGGTTAAAACAATAAACTCCAGGTTAGTCATGTGACTGGTGTGAGAACTAAAACAGTTATTCTTTTGATTTTAAAGTTAGGTAAATCAAGGGACCACGCCGTATGACTCGGAACGGGTTTCCTCCCAAGAATACCAGTGCATAAAACAAATGGCGCAATGCTAAATAAAGAACAATGAAGCTATTATAAGACTCAGGTCCTATCACACAATGCAACACAAGCTGGAGGATAGAGTTTATTCCTTATAATAGCCAAAAATGCTTGGTATGTGAAATTTCATCTTTTACTATTACTATAAGTGTATAGTGTCAAAACAATTTCAAATATAAATGTATCAATCATATACGGCATGATGCCCCTACCCACTATGTCGCCATACTAGGCTCTACAATAAAAACCGCAAAATGTCATATTGGAAGTTGGATTTCCATTTGTGAACCAAGGCAAGGGATTGTCCTTACCGCTTCGAGACTCTCTAGCCCGAGCCTCAGGGTCAAAGCGCATCTACCCTTGGATCGTCAGGGCCGGTCCACATGGAGTGGATTAAAATGCCTGAACACTGCATTTTCCCGCCTTATGGGGCGTAAACTGGTAATATCCCGACCAAACCATCGGCCCCAGAACGACTGATACAACCGAGGCGCCTCTCTATCCATCATCCACATAAGTAAAACATGAGGGCTTGCAGAACGCTGACACCACTCCTAGCTAGAAGGAAACGCATGTCCCTAAGGTCCTCTCCCATTTCTTGTTCGCACCGGGGTGTGAGGCTCGCGAATTAACGCTACACAAAGTAATGCTATATTAAAGCCATGCTTTGATCATCTGGTTCACACCGCGGTGTGAGGCTCGCGAATTAACGCTACACAAAGCTATGCTATATTAAAGCCATGCTTTGATCATCAACCACAAGACTCTGCTTTTCAACAGAAGCCTTGATCATTTGCATCTCAACATGCCACACAGGCAATTCATGATATGCAATCAATGTATATCAATCACACAGAATGAAATCCAATGTCAGATACACATCCACTTACAAGTCCGTTCTGGGTCTGAATGAAACCGAAGGCACCTTATTCCTCGTCCCGTATGTCCAATACAGGAGAGAGGTCCTCGCGTATCCGTTGATCCCCAAGTACGTCTGGACGATCGCCACTTATTATCTCGTCTTGGGTGTACAACCCAATCAAGGCATCAGTAATCATCCAAATGATGTGAAGATCTCTAGTCTTTAACCACCGTCTTCATCCTCGACAAATCGTCGAATCAGTTATTCAGAATGGGAAAAACCCGATCTTTCTGAATAACTCGCATATATAATAAACAAGTGTTATAAAAAACACAACATACGCCTCATTCCAATCCAGAATATTTCTTTATTCAAATATTCTTATACTTTGGGAAAGGTTCCCATTAATTTTATCAAAGATAAATTCTTTAATTTTATTCTTTAATATTCCTTTGAATATCAATTCAAACCAAACTATGGTTTATCCAAACTAGTTGGGATTAGCGAACCTTACCAAAGTAATCATTTGTTTAATTTCCCAATCCTAACCTATTCATCCCATGAAGCAAAACTGGTGATACTTCATATCTAATACCACAGTGTTATCGGTAAATTCAGTTACCATTTCATATTTAAATCTAATTAAAGATTTAACTATCGCCTGGGGTAAAACTGGTGGTACCCCATTCTCGATCATTTCTTGAATTTGATAATTTAAATAATCACATTCTCATTTCAGTCTAATTAAAGATTCATTAAAACTCCAATTCAGTTTTAATCTAGAAAATCATTACTTATTGACTATTCCAAGTTAAGAAATTAATCTTATCTTCAACTGGGTTGAAGAACTAATGTCATTTAAAACACAGCTCTCGATAAACCCAAAATCACATTCCATTAACAATGGAATCTTCCAGAAAACAGATCAATATATATAATCGATATGAACTTCCATATCCAACCGACACTATAAATGTAATAATGGTAAATCCTTTTAAATTCCATATATATTAACAGTTTTCCTCTACAGAAGCTCACTTCGATTATTACCAAATCGAACTCCATTCCATTCCAATTTATTTTATTAAATTGGAAAACTTCAATTTGGAAAATTTCCTTTAAATCTTAACAAAAGATTTATAAATTCCAAATCACATTTCAATATAAATCGGGTTACAGAACGAATGTCGTTAAAACACAATTCACGATAAACCCAATTCACATTCCATTAGTCTCTAACCGTTAAGTAGTAAGAGAACAATTCCCTAAGTATTAATCCTGAAGGCCGAAACCAACATCAGAGCAATGCCCAGGAAACCATTCAACTTAGTTAATCTCTAGTTGGTTTCTAATTTTCTTAACTCAACTGGGTTTAAGAACAGTGTTAGTGAAGACACCATTCACGAAAAACCCAAAATCCCATTTGATATTAAATACAATGCTCTGAATAGAAAATATATCGGCTTATATTCAATATCAAATTCTGAAATCAACAAATATCGTATTGGAATAATGATATATATATATATATATCTTCCAAATTCCTCCACAATGTCTCTATAATCACGGAATACAGTATCGAAATATTCCAAAGATAATTTCGATTCAAATCCATTTCAATTCATATATTGGAAATTCCGGTTATTTTTAAAACAATTTGAAATCCAATTTAATTATTTAAAAACATTGGATTTATTATTCTAGTTCATAACTAGTTCATTTCGATAAAAATATCTTTTTATCTTTTCAAATATGGAATTTTTGATCCCAATTCTTTCCAAATCATTTATTATGATTTTACACAAATTATCGATATTTTTAATAATTTTATCAAGGCCGATACAGTTGATTTCCATAAACGGCCATCGAACTGCACTTACAATGACCTTTTCCAAATTTGATTAGGACATGACTCCAAATCCAACCATTAGATTTCAAACCTCCAATATTCGTTAGAAATCTCTTTTCGATACAAACCAAACACTTCAGGTTTTAGGAGAATCCGACGGTCGGATCTCCCGTAATGTTCGTTCGAACTCAATGGTCGAAATTCGCGAACTGCCGCAGCGCGACACATTCTATTCAAACCATTATATATATATTATATATATTTCGTCGATCTCCATTTAAAACATATTTTATAAATCATTTTCAAAACAATTTCAACATCATATTCAAATTCAAATCAAAATTGAATATTCCATATCATCGATATATAAATGATAGTATTTTCAAAACGTTATATTTTGAAATCAATTCCTTTTCGAGATTCATTATAGAAATGAATAAAATCGATATAAATATCGTTCATGTCAAATTGGCGTTATCTAATCAACACGTCTATATATATTTAAATATATTCGTGTCCATCCCAAATCGGACATCAAAATCACATTTTGATCCATTACTGAATATTTTTTTAAAATATTCATTATATTAAAACATTCGTTATTTTAAAATATTCGTTATTTTAAAATATTCATTCTTTCTGAACAGGAATCAGGCACAGCCAACTAACATATAATTTGATTATATGGATTTCATACAACACGTGTATATTACATTAATGATAAATAATCAACCATCCAGAGTGTATTCTACACTGCATAAGCATTCAATGTAAATATTTAACGCTTATGATAGTCTGTCAATCAATCGATCGACATACATCTAAACAATTGGGACTAGTGTACGTCAAATTTCATCCCAACACCCATGTGGGTTTCAATCAACAAATACTGAATATTATTTGTGTAGTTGGGCGATGTGTAAAATATATCGTCCCAATTAATATCAGTCAAATGGGTATACATAAGCAAATCGTCCGATTTGTAAATGAATATTTATTTTATTTATATACCCGTTAAAAAATTATATTTTTAATGATAAAATACTTATTCGGTTCATTAACATAATAAAATGATATTTTTTATTGTTCCAACATATTTTAGAAAATTTTGGTGGCATAATGGCGCGATATTGAAATCGGGTAATGTCTGGCATTACCCCTCTCCTGATATTGGCTCACGCCATACACACATAACAATTCTAATCAATTCATTTCACCTAAACAACCAAATTCAATCAAATAATCTAATCAACCAAACCAAACCATCAAACAAGTCATCCATGGTCTGTGGAGGACGGGGAACAGTTCATATATGTAGTCGTAAAAATAAATAACTATATAAGAAAATATGGTGAGGAGTTCTCACCTTTGGGATCCACTCCACCATTCTCTATTTCTGAACGACTCGGATTTGCCCAATATTCCATCGCGATCCTTTCCCGCTGTTCATATATAAAAATCATATTTTTATCGCTTCATTCCAATAAATAAAAATCATATTTTTATTTCTACTTGATATATTTTTACAACGCTTCTTTCTATATAAAAATTATATTTTTATATTCCTACTTCTTATATAAAGATCGAATTTTTATTTCGCTTCATATATAATAAAAATTGAATTTTTATCTTAAGGGTATCCTGTAACACCCCACACCCGCTATAGTCACTCACTAAGGGAATGCCATAGCATCGGTGGAGTATTTTTAGTGAGTATAGAACAGTAAAATTACAACAAGACAGATATAATGTAATACTTGAAAATTAAAAACATCATCTCATAGCAGCGGAAAGTAAAACATGTTTGGTTACATCATAAAACCATAACAAGAGTCAAGTACAAAATATCCATCCTGAATAAAATAAGTACATAATCCCACTACTCATAACAAATAGCCATAATAGAAAAGATAAGATAAGCTGAGCTCTACATCTACGGTCCGAGCTCCAAGAGATAGATAAAGCAAACTGATCAAAGCCCACTAGCACTAGGCCCAACCTGAGGACCTGAAGGAAAAAGATAAAAACAACGGGGGTCAGACATAAGCCTGAGTGAACCCTATCTCCTTAATAATACAATTATTAAAGTAATTAGGGTATGATATGAACTCGGTATGGTATCTTTGGGGATAATGACTACACTAAGTTGCCCACGAACACAGGACGAACTAAGATAACCGTAAAGACGCATCTACCCACCCAAGGATAATTACTAACTGCACCACACCAGACTTATTCACCAAGGGTAATTCCTACACTGCACCACACCAGTTTTACCCACCAAGAGTAATTCCTACTTAAAGGTTGATCCCACTAAGTGTACTTAGTAATTTTTACCCGGTAGTTTCCTGTACCCCTACACAGGTGCCGTCTGCCCCTATTTTTACTAGGTGTACCCACTACCCCCAAGCGATCGGCTCCCTACCGTAGATACCCGTGCTGGTCCCACAAAAGGGGGTGTATCATTCCCCAAAGTGGCTACCATATAATATCACTGTGCACGGCTTTATATCTACACGATGCAACAACGACTTACCAACCAGCCCGGGTCCACACACGCATATGAAACCCGTTGATCCCGCGTTGCCACCGCTAACCCGTTTTGGCCTCTTACAGTCAAGCCCAATATGCGTGTCCCGTCACTCGACTAGAGTCGAGCCTACAAAGATACGTTTGGGATATTGGTTGAAATGGGCCCCCACAAGCTACTACTTAAGCTTGTCGTTTAATCTAGTGCATCCCACTTAACCCTTTAACCATGTCCTCTTACATGTTATAAATCTTGGTTAAGTCCTTTAATCATATTTCAATTGCCACTTAGGGCACCCACTAGATTCCCACATGCCACCCATGGCACTTACTTAACCCCTTAATCATGTTTAATTACATGTTCCACCTTGGTTAAGTATTCTAATCGTGTTCTCACATGCCACCCATGGCACTTACTTAACCCTTTTATCATGTTTAATTACATGTTCCACCTTGGTTAAGTATTCTAATCGTATTTTTCTATTGCCACCCAAGGCAACCCACTAGTCTCATCATGCCACCCCAAGGCACCCACTTAACCCCTCATGTCCCACTTACATGCTAATATGGTTAAGTGTTTCTTAATTCATTAATTAAGATCATGACCTCATAAAGACCTCCCACATTAGATCGTCTTTTATGACTGCTGGATATGCCGGTTGGTTCCGGGCAGACTTCTGTCATCAAAAGGGCCTAACCTCGTGTCTTTACTTTAATCATGTATTTAATTTATGACTAAGACCTCTCACATTGGGCCAATCATTTGTAGCCGCTGGATGGCCGGTCGGTTCCGGGCAGACTTCCGCTACAAAAGGGTCCAACCTCGTGTCTTAGTTGATTAATTAAACCTAATTAATCACCCCCATATTAATTATCCCTAATTAATATCAAATTTTCCATAACATGGGTAGACCTAACTCAATAGGTAAATTCCCATGGGGTAGACCTAACTCAATAGGTAAATTCCCACTTATGGTAATTAATTTTTTTTTATGGTATGCTTAATCATACCCATTTCAACATACTTTTAATTAACATATTAATTAACCCCATCGTTCCCCACGTAAATCGTCATTATGACATAACATAATAAAGGGAAGATTTACCACACATAACATGGGTTTAGCATATAACTTTATCATGGGTTAAGAGGATGTCAACTTGCATATATGAGCATGTATTAACCCAACTATATTCAACCCAAACTTGCATATTATCAAACATGTGTCTTACATAACATGTTGCATATGAACTTACATATCATCAAACATGTGATTTGCATAACATGTTGCATATGAACTTACATATCATCATACATGTGATTTGCATAACATGTAGAACTTGCATTTTAGCATATACTTAACTTGCATAAGCACTCACATACTTGCATAAGCATTCATATACTTGCATAAGCTTGCATATCATGTTAAACTTGCTTTTCAACATATACATAACTTGCATAAACATTCACATACTTGCATAGGCTTGCATATTATGTTAAACTTGCATTTCAACATATACATAACTTGCATAAACATTCATATACTTGCATAAGCTTGCATATTATGTTAAACTTGCATTTCAACATACACATAACTTGCATAAACATTCACATACTTGCATAGGCTTGCATATTATGTTAAACTTGCATTTCAACATATACATAACTTGCATAAACATTCATATACTTGCATAGCTTGCATATTATGTTAAACTTGCATTTCAACATATACATAACTTGCATAAAAATATCATGATTACATATTATGAAACTTGCATGACATAAGGCATATAACTTGCAAAACACATAATATTCACTACATCAAGCTTGCATAAATATATGGATCCACAAACATAGCCATACTTTATCACATCTTATCATAATCAATTCAATAATTGATTATTAAGGGGATAGAAGCTCATCAAAACAAGATTAGCAAGTTAAATGAAGCAAATCCCAATGATTAAGTAGAAGAAGATGTAGATTAGCTTGCAAATCCTCTTAGGATTTTTAGTGGAGGCTCTCCAATTTTCTAAGTGGTGGCATAATGGCCTTAGATCTATTTTTGGTAAGGATAAGGGGGGTATTAGGGTGTATATATAGATTAGTTAGATGTTTTAGGACCATAGGATATACCCTAGAACCAATCCTAGCCTTTAAAGCATGTCTTGGGGAAGAAGTCAAGTGTAGGAACCATTTAGGGCCCAAAAAAAACAGCCCAAAACTCATCCCGGGCCTCAAAACATGAGCAGTTTTTGATTTTGATTTTTCGTGAAACTTTGATGGGCCATAACTTGGTCATACGGACTCCGATTTACGAAAACTCGGACTCTATTTCGCGTATTTTTCCGAGACGAACGCAATGGCACAGCCCGTTTCCCCTGATTCAGAATATTAAATTTAATTCTGCTCTGATTTATGTTATAACAAGTTATTTAACATACGGGGTGTTACATTCTCCCCTACTTAAAGGATTTCGTCCCCGAAATCTCTAAGTCAAGAAGAACGTATCCTACCAACCAAACAACCATCTACTCAACCATCAAACACTGGCATCCATTGTCCTTAAAACAATTTCTAATGATGTATGAGCATATGCAAAAAGTGTGTGTATATGTTCCCTATCTAATGTATGAACATATGCAAACCATGATAGTGCCATGCATCCATTATGTATGCGAGGGAACCCTATCGACACATACAATATATACATGAGTGCACAATCATTCACCAAAATGCATCATCCATATGATAACACAATCATTATACATCCATAAATATAGCTTCCTACACACAATTTTATGCAATATGCAATATGAAGTGATTGAGCCGATCTAGTGCCTAGAGTGTGTGTATATGCATCCACGAGCAACCACTAGCAAACACTTGCATCCACTTGCATCCATCATACATAACATGTCTCAAACACATGTTTCAACCATAGGACTATCCTATCTGAAGGTCAAAGGTACTAACGAGAGGACATACTAAGGATAAGATAAGTACCAGTCAAACGATAAAGGAGAAGTTAAAAGACATACTCTCAAAAAGAAATGGATACAAAGAACGCATCTTCGCTTCCGTCTCCCAAGTTGCGTTGCTCTCCTCTTCTCCCCATTGCACTTTGACTAGCTGAACCTCTCGATTCCTCAATTTCCTAGTCTCTGACCCAAGGATGCGAGTAGGAGCTCGTCGAATAGTCGC
Organism: Allium sativum; assembly: GCA_030737875.1. Lineage (NCBI taxonomy): Eukaryota > Viridiplantae > Streptophyta > Magnoliopsida > Asparagales > Amaryllidaceae > Allium > Allium sativum. Next base: position 745,962,501 of record CM060920.1, on the reverse strand, counting down.
ATCACGCTCTGCTTCCACTTCTCTAAGCAAACTTGGCTCTACCACCTCTGCGGTCTTATGTAGGCACTTCCTCCCATGGAATACATCATGTACACCACTAAGTCTGTCGGGCAATTCCACCAATGGAAGATGCTCCTCCCATGTACCTCCAAAATCCAAGATACATAGCCTCAAAAGGTCTTCTAAAATATGATTCACCCTCTTGGTCTGGCCGTCCGTCGGAGGATGATATGCGGTACTCAAACGCAACTGAGTCCCTACCGCCTTTTGCAAACTCTTCCAAAACTCTCTAGTGAAGATAGGATCTCGATCACTCACTATACTGGAGGGTACCTGATGCAATCGAACTATCTCTCGAAGATATACAAAAGCTAGCCATGGAGCAGTCCACTTACTCTTTACAGGTATGAAATGGGTGTTCTTAGTAAGTCTGTCTACCACCACCCAAATTCCTGTATTACTCTTTCTCGATCTGGGTAACCTGTCAATAAAATCCAACGAGACGCTGTCCCACTTTCATTGCGGAACCTCCAATGGGTGAAGCAACCCACCCGGTTTCTTTCGCTGCGTCTTCACTCGTTGGCACACCAAGCATCGAGCGACATGCTCGGCCACATCTTTCTTCATACCGGCCCAGAAGAAAGCCCTCTTCATGTCTTGGTACATCTTACCCCCACCGGGATGAATGGTCATCCTAAAACGGTGTGCGTCATCAAGAATAGCCTTCCTCAAACCCTCGTCCTGCGGTACACAAAGTCTACCGTCTCTACGCAAGCACCCTCTATCTCTAAGGTGTACCTACTCAAATGGCTGGACGACTCCCCCCTTATGAGCTTCTCTACTAACTCAACCAACTGTGGGTCGCCCCTCTGTGCTTCTCCAATCCGCCCCAAAAGAGTAGGTCTAACTTCCAAAGAAGCTAGTAAACCGGGTACAAAGTCAACGGAAGGTCTAAAGTCAAACTTAGAAATAAACTCTAAGCTCCGTCGTTCAACGAACAATGAACTCAAGGACAACCTTTTTCTAGTTAAGGTGTCCGTTACCATGTTACCCTTACTCATAGGATGCTAAGGATCCCATCCACTTTTGCTGTCCTAAGACTATGCGCTCGAAGAGTCTCCAACACTTCCCTAAGATGTAGGGCATGCTCTTCTCCACCAGAATATCATCCAAAATCATCACAACTGTCTCCCACGCAGACCACCCTAGTCGAATTCGGCATCCCCCAAATGCAAGCCCCAAAGGCCTAAACCAATATCAGACAAACACCCAAGGGATACCTCCTTCGAATTCAGACGACCTACGTGAGACGATACTAGTAAAAATGGCTAAATAATTAAGCCCTTGACCAATTCTGGATGTTCTCACCAGTCTCGCTCCAAAACCGTCGTTTATCCTATGCTGGCCCTGCTCAGCCTATTGAGCACATACGAAAACTTATTTCGCTCCTAGAAAAGACCCAGATGTCATCTACAAAGACCATCACAAACTTATTTAGGTACTCCCTGAACACCCTTCTCATCAAATCAACAAAGTATGCGGGGGCGTTCGTCAAACCCAATGGCATCACCAGCCACTCATAAAAGAAATCATCTGGAGTCCTCAAGGCAGTCTTCTCTATACTATTCTCAGCCACTCTCAACTGATGAAATCCCGTGGCTAAGTCCTACTACAAAAATACTGAGGCGCCAGCCAACTGATCAAAGAGATCATTAATCCTCGGCGATGGGTATCTATTCTTCTTTGTGAGTTTCTTTAGTTCTCTTTAGCCTACACAAAGTCTGAGGGACCCATCCGCAAAAACTACTGGAGCGCCCCACTCCGATATACTTCGTCTTATGACCCCTTCTCAAGCAAATCGCCTACTCGCTTATGGAGTTCCCTCCCCTCACGAGGAGCCTTGTGGCACACTGGCCAAGATACTGATTTGGCATCGTCTACCAAATATATTCGGAAGTCAATCTCCCGTTCCGGAGGTAAGCCCTTCACCTCCTCCAAACCCATCCGAGTATTCCCGGACCACCCTATAAATTGCAAACTCTCGACCTGCGTGTCAAGCGATTCTAGATATCTTAGCATAACAGATTCTATGGGATTACAAGAGATCTCAAGAGTGTCACCCAAGCGGCCCATAAGCCTAACAACTCTCCCCTCAAAATCAAGAACGGCACCCCTACTGGATAACCAGTCCATGCCCACTAACCCATAGCCCGTGAAGCCCAACAAGCATCACATCTAAACCCAACGCTAAGTATAGAAACTTTCAAACCCAAACACATCATGGAGCCCAATTGGGTTTGAAACAACTAAGGGATCATCTACCAACTGGTGTCTCAGTGCAGTGACTCTACTAGTAATGATGAGATAAACGAACTTAATGCGTCAAAATCAAATAAAGTATGGACAGGATGATCGATCAGAAAAACTAGACTTTCAATAGAAGTAGTTCTACCTCTTTCCCGAATCGCGAGAGCCTGTACTTGCCCCCTAGCCTGACCTGGTGCCACATGAGCTTGCACCAGTCCTCCTGAGGTAGACCCCGTCCCTTGCTCCTTCTTTGGACAGTTTTTCATCAGATGCCCTGCTTCGCCACAGTGGAAGCAGCCAGTCTTAGTCTTCTTGCGACAATCTTTGTTTAGGTGGCCTAGTGTCCCACAATTGAAGCACCTCTTCTTTCCCTTGCCACCTTTGTTTTGCTGCTGTTGTTGAGGTCTCTTCTGATCTCCTTTCTTCTCGGGTGCTTTACTAGCATTGGTACCCTTCTCTTCCTTATGCATATTTTCTTCTACTTTTGAGAGAAACTTTGCCTCAAACCTATGCCTGAAATCCACCCAAGAGTCAATCGGGCGTTCTTCATTAGTGGCCTCCCACCAGAACGAGGCCTCTCCTTCCATTAACCAAGCGGCCAACCTGACTTTCTTTCCCTCTTCTACTTCCAAGATTTCCATCAATTCTTCCGTCTCATTAATCCAATCCCTAGCTCCCACAAAAGGTTTTCCTCCCATAGCCTTAAACTTCCTACAAGTCATAGCAAAAGTATCCGTGCGAGGAGAAACGAGTGCAACGGGTGGAGGAGGAACATTTGCTGGACCTGCAGCGGCGGCCCTAGCCTCTAACAACCTCCTATACCATACTGGTACCGCTACACTATCCGGAAGAAAAAGATCTTCAGCCATGCTGAGACGAAAAAAGGGAAAGATTCAAAATGGAGAATTCGAGAGATAAAGATATGGCTATCGGGGATTATGCTTTTCTTTCAAAAACTTTTCTCCTAAAAGACATGTTTTTGAAAATATCTTTCCCAAAAATGTTTTAGAAAAATAGTTTTCTAAAAATTTTATCTGTTTCGGTAACCTTTGCTCTGATACCACGTGTAACACCCCACACCCGCTATAGTCACTCACTAAGGGAATGCCATAGCATCGGTGGAGTATTTTTAGTGAGTATAGAACAGTAAAATTACAACAAGACAGATATAATGTAATACTTGAAAATTTAAAACATCATCTCATAGCAGCGGAAAGTAAAACATGTTTGGTTACATCATAAAACCATAACAAGAGTCAAGTACAAAATATCCATCCTGAATAAAATAAGTACATAATCCCACTACTCATAACAAATAGCCATAATAGAAAAGATAAGATAAGCTGAGCTCTACATCTACGGTCCGAGCTCCAAGAGATAGATAAAGCAAACTGATCAAAGCCCACTAGCACTAGGCCCAACCTGAGGACCTGAAGGAAAAAGATAAAAACAACGGGGGTCAGACATAAGCCTGAGTGAACCCTATCTCCTTAATAATACAATTATTAAAGTAATTAGGGTATGATATGAACTCGGTATGGTATCTTTGGGGATAATGACTATACTAAGTTGCCCACGAACACAGGACGAACTAAGATAACCGTAAAGACGCATCTACCCACCCAAGGATAATTACTAACTGCACCACACCAGACTTATTCACCAAGGGTAATTCCTACACTGCACCACACCAGTTTTACCCACCAAGAGTAATTCCTACTTAAAGGTTGATCCCACTAAGTGTACTTAGTAATTTTTACCCGGTAGTTTCCTGTACCCCTACACAGGTGCCGTCTGCCCCTATTTTTACTAGGTGTACCCACTACCCCCAAGCGATCGGCTCCCTACCGTAGATACCCGTGCTGGTCCCACAAAAGGGGGTGTATCATTCCCCAAAGTGGCTACCATATAATATCACTGTGCACGGCTTTATATCTACACGATGCAACAACGACTTACCAACCAGCCCGGGTCCACACACGCATATGAAACCCGTTGATCCCGCGTTGCCACCGCTAACCCGTTTTGGCCTCTTACAGTCAAGCCCAATATGCGTGTCCCGTCACTCGACTAGAGTCGAGCTTACAAAGATACGTTTGGGATATTGGTTGAAATGGGCCCCCACAAGCTACTACTTAAGCTTGTCGTTTAATCTAGTGCATCCCACTTAACCCTTTAACCATGTCCTCTTACATGTTATAAATCTTGGTTAAGTCCTTTAATCATATTTCAATTGCCACTTAGGGCACCCACTAGATTCCCACATGCCACCCATGGAACTTACTTAACCCCTTAATCATGTTTAATTACATGTTCCACCTTGGTTAAGTATTCTAATCGTGTTCTCACATGCCACCCATGGCACTTACTTAACCCTTTTATCATGTTTAATTACATGTTCCACCTTGGTTAAGTATTCTAATCGTATTTTTCTATTGCCACCCAAGGCAACCCACTAGTCTCATCATGCCACCCCAAGGCACCCACTTAACCCCTCATGTCCCACTTACATGCTAATATGGTTAAGTGTTTCTTAATTCATTAATTAAGATCATGACCTCATAAAGACCTCCCACATTAGACCGTCTTTTATGACTGCTGGATATGCCGGTTGGTTCCGGGCAGACTTCTGTCATCAAAAGGGCCTAACCTCGTGTCTTTACTTTAATCATGTATTTAATTTATGACTAAGACCTCTCACATTGGGCCAATCATTTGTAGCCGCTGGATGGCCGGTCGGTTCCGGGCAGACTTCCGCTACAAAAGGGTCCAACCTCGTGTCTTAGTTGATTAATTAAACCTAATTAATCACCCCCATATTAATTATCCATAATTAATATCAAATTTTCCATAACATGGGTAGACCTAACTCAATAGGTAAATTCCCATGGGGTAGACCTAACTCAATAGGTAAATTCCCACTTATGGTAATTAATTTTTTTTTTATGGTATGCTTAATCATACCCATTTCAACATACTTTTAATTAACATATTAATTAACCCCATCGTTCCCCACGTAAATCGTCATTATGACATAACATAATAAAGGGAAGATTTACCACACATAATATGGGTTTAGCATATAACTTTATCATGGGTTAAGAGGATGTCAACTTGCATATATGAGCATGTATTAACCCAACTATATTCAACCCAAACTTGCATATTATCAAACATGTGTCTTACATAACATGTTGCATATGAACTTACATATCATCAAACATGTGATTTGCATAACATGTTGCATATGAACTTACATATCATCATACATGTGATTTGCATAACATGTAGAACTTGCATTTTAGCATATACTTAACTTGCATAAGCACTCACATACTTGCATAAGCATTCATATACTTGCATAAGCTTGCATATCATGTTAAACTTGCTTTTCAACATATACATAACTTGCATAAACATTCACATACTTGCATAGGCTTGCATATTATGTTAAACTTGCATTTCAACATATACATAACTTGCATAAACATTCATATACTTGCATAAGCTTGCATATTATGTTAAACTTGCATTTCAACATACACATAACTTGCATAAACATTCACATACTTGCATAGGCTTGCATATTATGTTAAACTTGCATTTCAACATATACATAACTTGCATAAACATTCATATACTTGCATAGCTTGCATATTATGTTAAACTTGCATTTCAACATATACATAACTTGCATAAAAATATCATGATTACATATTATGAAACTTGCATGACATAAGGCATATAACTTGCAAAACACATAATATTCACTACATCAAGCTTGCATAAATATATGGATCCACAAACATAGCCATACTTTATCACATCTTATCATAATCAATTCAATAATTGATTATTAAGGGGATAGAAGCTCACCAAAACAAGATTAGCAAGTTAAATGAAGCAAATCCCAATGATTAAGTAGAAGAAGATGTAGATTAGCTTGCAAATCCTCTTAGGATTTTTAGTGGAGGCTCTCCAATTTTCTAAGTGGTGGCATAATGGCCTTAGATCTATTTTTGGTAAGGATAAGGGGGTATTAGGGTGTATATATAGATTAGTTAGATTTTTTAGGACCATAGGATATACCCTAGAACCAATCCTAGCCTTTAAAGCATGTCTTGGGGAAGAAGTCAAGTGTAGGAACCATTTAGGGCCCAAAAAAAAAACAGCCCAAAACTCATCCCGGGCCTCAAAACATGAGCAGTTTTTGTTTTTGATTTTTCGTGAAACTTTGATGGGCCATAACTTGGTCATACGGACTCCGATTTACGAAATCTCGGACTCTATTTCGCGTATTTTTCCGAGACGAACGCAATGGCACAGCCCGTTTCCCCTGATTCAGAATATTAAATTTAATTCTGCTCTGATTTATGTTATAACAAGTTATTTAACATACGGGGTGTTACATATCCATATAAAGATCGTATCTTTATCATAATGAAAACATTATAAAAATCATATTTTTATCTATAAAAATCACATATGTATAATTCTTCCTATAAAATAAAAAATATATTTTTATCGCCATTCTACATATATAAAAATCGAATCTTTATATTATTACACACGTACGATAAAATTTATATTTTTATCTATCTAAAATTAATATTTTCATATCGCTATTCAAATTGTAAAAAACATATTTTTATTATTCCTATAATATAAAAATCATATTTTTAAACTGCTATCTTTAAAATAAAATAAAAATCACATCTTTTTATTCATTAAAAATCTAACTTTCAAAAATATAAATGTTCAAACTTTTATCGTATAAAATTCATAGCTTTTCTACTTCAAAAATCAAAGCTTTTCTTCGAAGAAAATAAATAAAATTCTGAAAATTTACTTAACTATTTATTCACCATGTTATCCTTATAAAAACTGATTTTAAAATCTATGCTTTTTAATAAAACCTAAACTATTTATTTAAAATATATTAACATAAAACTTATAGCGTTTCTGCGAATGGTAGGGGGTTTTGTTGGTCGGGGTTGGCTCAGTGGAGGGCGGCAGCGAGGGGGACCCACGGCGGCGGATATGGGGTTGGAGAAGCTCAATTCAGGAGATTATGGGCGTGTGCGGTTTTTGAAAAAGGAGAGGTAGAGGAAGGGGATTGGAGGGAGGAATGAGGAGGGGGAGGTTTCTCGCCGGAGGCGGCGCGCGAGGGGTGGGGGTACGACGGTAGGCGACGCTAGGGTTCCGGTCAACGCAGTTTTTTCTTTTCTTTAAAACGACCGGGGGGGGGGGGAAGAAGCGAAGGGGAGAGAGAAATCAAGGGGGTTGTTTATAAAATGGTTTTATATTTTATTTAATTATTTATTTCAAAATGGTTGACTTTTATCTCCGAACTCCAAACGAGATCCAATGACTGTCATCTATAACTAATTACCCCCATTTCGAACACAATGGGATATGTTCCGTAGGCTAATTCGATCGTTACGATCAATTTCCGCCAAATTACAATTTAAATCAATATATATTTAATTTAAACGTATATTGATTTATTTTGGGCCACATACGGACTCCAAAAATTCCCGAATATTAAATCTAACCATGTTTTGATGATATGGTCCTAACAAAAATAATTTCATCAAATTTGGAGACCGTCTGAAGAATGGCCATTTTCTGGTCGATCCAAATTGATTGAAACTGTAAAAACACGTTTTCTTTTGCCACGCTCACATATTGGTTCAGAAAATTATGAATTTTGGAATCTAGCAATAACTTGACATCCCGGATCCAACAAAAGTGGTTTCGTCAAAAAAGGAGGTCGTTTGCAAAATAGCTCTTTTTGAGGGCTATTGAAACACCCCACCTCCGTTAGGGTCACTCTCAAAGGGAATGCCCTAATTTTGGTGGAGGTTTATAAGTATAAGTCACAGATACACAAGACAGATATAAGTACACATATTTTTGAACAACGGAAAACAACAGCAACTTTTATTTCATCAAAATACGTGTTACACAAACCATGCCATAATTGTCTTACAATACTTCCAAAAACATTACATTTTCATAACTGTCTTGATTTCATAACTTAAAGAAGCATAAAAACATAAGTAAACTGCATAAGTCCCCATAATTGCTATCCAAAGCCATAGTCCAAAACGAAAGAGATCCAAGCAATACATTCTTTCTCTTCAAGCTGGATGTGAAGACTGGTCAAGCTGCGGTATTCCCTCCCTGTGGACCTGGGGGGGGGGGGGGGGGACGAAAGAAAAGAAGAGTCAGACATAAAGCCTAAGTAAGTCTAGTACTATTCAGTCTATGAATAAGGAAATGAGCATGATAAGTACAAACTGAAAAATGGGAAAGCACTATAAGCTAAGTTAAGTTGTCTAGAGTCGAATATACTACCGTACCCCATATTAATCTCTGCACCCCTATAAACTAGTTCCAAACAGGCACCCCATAATCAGGGTGAAGTGATCCATTTCTAATGATCGGCTCCTACTCGCATAGTTACATGTGTCTTACGGCCCCCGATGTTGTAGTTACCTATGCTGGTCCCACCATGGGGTGTATCAACTCCCATGGTGGCGGCCCGACACAATTCTAGAATGCACAGGTATACTACTGGTGCCTAGTACCTAATTTTTCTACGCCGGAGTGTGTGCACGCCCGCACCCCGTTAGAACCTACACTGCTGCACCACCGCCGTCGATTTGACCTCTTACAGTTAGCCCAGTAATCATGCCCCACCCTGCCTAGTTGAGGGTATCCTGATACACCTTGTAGGGTTACTGCTGAAAAGGGTCCCCCGCTACTAGGTTTTCTATTTCTAGCCAACATGCTAAGTTGGTTAAGTGTTTTGTAAACCTAACCCCCAATCAGTCTGTATAGTTTAGCATATTCAATTTGATTAAGTATTAATTCAATTTACTTAATCCTATCAATCCTGACTCAGCCTTAATTGTCTTATTAAAGCCTCAACAACTCACATTAGACAGGTATTGTTGTGACTGCCTGTTGCCGGTTGGGTCCGGGCAGTCTTACGTCACAACTCAGTCTAACCTCGGGTGTTTATTAGGCTCAATGTTCAACCACCCACAGTGGTTAGGTATTGTTGTGACTACTGGACAGCCGGGCGGTTCCGGGCAGGTTTATGTCACAACTCAATCCAACCTCGGGTTAAACACATCGTATTTTCTAAGTTACATATTTTGTCTCATTTCTTTTTATATGTAAATATTTGCAGCCCATTATTCAAATTCATCTTTATTGGGTAAAATTAATTTATACCACTTAAATGTTGTCAAGGTCGTTGGCATGCGTCAAACATGCCAACACATATGTTTTATATTTTTAACCCAACGTCATTACCCCCGTTTTATACGTTTGCTATATTATAACATATGTTGGACTTAACATTTAAGCCCAACTTAGCCACATGAAAAAGGGGAGGCTTAGAACATGGTGTTTATATATTCTAAGTAACATCAAAAGGGGTGTGTGAGCGCATGAACTTGCAATATAACGATTTAATTAACATAAATTAGGCACTTGGGAACTTGCATTGTAATAGCATATAATCTTAACATAAAACATACCTAAACATGAGTCATGGTTTTAAATCTAGTCATGTAAACTTGCATTTAAAATGTGAATCTAACTTAATTATGTGTCGCATATATTATCATATGATTTTGATAACAACATAGGCCTAAAACATATTTACAATTAGGCATAACACCAAACGCAATCTAGTCATGTTCATAGAGTCAACACAAGTTCACAAAGATGCTTACTTTTGTCACTAATACAAAAGTATGTCTTTTTTTTCTCACTAGAATCATAATTTCTATTTCAACATAAATTCATATGAATCATAATACCCAAATGGATCCAACTACACTAAACATGATCATAAAAATATACATAGAAGGATCTAAAAATCATGTTGGCATAATAGTGAATCATATACTTGCATGAATCTAAACTTTGTTGTAATAAACTACCACAAACATATAGTCGCTAACTTTCAACATGAATCATATACTTGCAAATATCCAATAGGTCTAACATCATTATACCACAACATCCTAAATCTATTCATAATTAGAATCAAAACATCATTCAATTATGAATTATCATCACCACAAATTAAGTACAATTCCATTTCTCATTTTACACAAATCAAAACTCAATTATTCATTCACATCGGAATAGCACTCTACTTACAACGTATGACGAATCTTCAATTCAGGATTCTGAATTCTGAATTCTGAATTTGGAGATGCTATCCTTTGTTGTAGGCGTTGTTTTGATTTAATTGTCGTTGCTTTAAGCTTTCGAATTGACTCCTAATCGTCTCTCAATTTTGACGGCTACTCCTAGTCTTTCTTCAACAGTATGACGGTCTCATTCTCATTTTTATTTGTGTGAATTAGGTGGAGTCTTAGGTCCTTTTTATAGAGTTTGTGAATTGATTAGAGCCGTCGATGGAGCTTAGATTAATATTAGCCATTCGTTTGAAAGAGAAACCAATCAGGAGCTGACACCTAGCCCTAGTGACAAGACAAAGCTCAGAAATTCGGCCAAGCTCAGACCAGGCCAGCCAGGAGGGGCTGGGTTTGACCTGGCTCAGGGGCCAGTTCGACTACCCAGTCGACCCCCAGGTCGACTACCCAGTCGACCTGGGTGGCCCAGGTCGACTAACCAGTCGACCTGGGTGCCTTGGGCGGGAAAATTCCCGCCCAGCCCAATTTGGGTCCGATTTTTTGAATTTTGAACTCGTTCTGAACTGTTTCTGTCTGTTTGAATTTTAAACTGAATTCTAAAACTTCCGGAGGTCATATCTCCCTCATACGGAGTTCGTTTTACGCAAACTCGGACTCTATCTCAAGCAGAATTCCAAGACGGACGCAACGGCGTATCCCGTTTCCCTTAATTCTTTGATTTGAAATTAATTATACTTTAATTTGTGAATTTCACTATTACATAATATATGGTGTGTTACATTCTCCCCCACTTAAAAGGATTTCCCCCCCGAAATCTTCAAGTTTAGGAAGAATGTATATCCTAACATCCAAACGTCCATCTACTCATCCATCAAACACGAGCGTCCATTTTCCTTAAAAGACTTCTAATGCTTCATGATCATATGCAAAGTGTGTGTACATGTACTTATCTAATGCAAAATCAGGCGGTCTACTGATTCAGTTGACCTCCTTAACGCAAATTATGTAAGTGTCATGAATCCATTATGTATGCAAATTTTCCTATTCATGATTCTACATGAGTGCACAATCATTCATATAAATGCAACATCCATATGACAACACATTAAACTTCAACCATATACGAATGCAAACACATATATGCATATACAATATGAGATGACTAAGCCGATCTAAAACCTAGATTGTGTGTGTATATGCAACCATGAGCAATCACTTGCAACCACTTGCAACCATTATCCATAACATGTTTCAATTACATGTTTTCATCCAAAGGGTTTCTACCTAAAAGATAAGGTCGAGGAGATATACGTAAAAAGATAGATAAATGCGCAACTTAAGGAAAAAGAAAGATCAAGGATGTACCCTCGAAAAGAAAAGGGTAGGCTGCACGTATTCTAGCCTCAGTTTCCCAAGTTGCGTCTTCCTCGGCGTCGCTCCACTGAACTTTGACGAGCTTGACTTCGCGGTTGCATAGCTTTTTCACTTCAGTTCCTAAGATGCATGTTGGAACTTTCCTCACGGTTTCTTCGCGTTCCACTTCAGCTTCTTCTAGGATGTTTGGCTCTACCACTTCAGCAGATTCATGTAGACATTTTCGGAGGTGCGAAACATGAAAGACGTTGTGAACTCCAGCTTGTTTGTCAGGCAGCTCTAATCTATAGGCCATTTTCCCAATTTTCTCGATAATTGGAAATGGTCCTACAAATCTCGGTGCCAGCTTTCCAGTGGATCCAAAACGAACAACGTTCCTTATAGGAGATACCTTAAGAAAAACTCGGTCCCCAACCTCAAACTCAAGGTCGGTCCTTCTCTTGTCTGCGTAAGAATTTTGTCTGTCTTGGGTTGTCTTCATTCTTCTCCGTATCAAGTCTACTTTCTCTGAAGTCTCTCGGATCATATCTGGTCCAAGTATGAGCTTGTCAGTAGACTCCCACCAACAAGTGGGCGATCGGCACGGTCTTCCATATAAAGCTTCGAAGGGCGCCATTCCGATGGTGGCTTGGTAGCTGTTGTTGTAGGCAAATTCCACCAAAGGAAGATGGTCTTCCCATGTCCCTCCGAAGTCAAGGACGCACAGTCTTAAAAGTTCGTCCAAAACTCTGTTCACTCTTTCCATCTGGCCGTCAGTTTGGGGGTGATAGGCTGTACTCAAGCATAACTGTGTGCCTACCGCTTCTTGCAGACTCCGCCAAAACTCACTTGTGAAGATAGGGTCTCGGTCACTAACAATACTGGAGGGTATTCCATGGAGTCGAACAATTTCCTTGAGATAAAGAGATGTTAGGGATGAGGCAGTCCTTTTACTCTTGATAGGTAAAAAGTGGGTGCTTTTAGTAAGCCTATCCACTATAACCCAAATGCTAGTGTTGCCTCTTCTAGACCTAGGCAACCCATCAATGAAGTCCACTGAGATGCTATCCCACTTCCACTGCGGACCTCTAGAGGATGGAGTAGACCTCCAGGTTTCTTGTGTTCCGCCTTAACCTGTTGGCAAATCATACACTTAGAAACGAAATTTGCCACGTCCTTCTTCATGCCGCTCCAAAAGAAAGTTCTCTTTATGTCCTTGCACATTTTACCTCCACCTGGATGTATCGTCATCTTGGAGTGCTGTGCTTCCTCGAGAACCGTCTTTACTAAATCCCTTGTCTGTGGGACGCATAGTCTTCCGTCTCGCCTTAGCCAACCCTTATCGTCGATGGAGTATCTGTTGAGGTGACTTGAAGTCTCACCCCTAATTAGCATATCAATCGTCTCCACAAGCTGAGGGTCTTCGCGTTGTGTTGTCCCTATTGAGTCCACTAAAGTCGGGCGTACTTCGAGAGATGCTAGCAAGCCCGGTACAAAATCAGAGGAGGGCCTAAAGTCAAAGCTGGCTATAAACTCTAGGCTTTGCCTTTCAACAAACAGCGGGCTTAGGGTCAGTTTCTTTCGGCTCAACGCGTCTGCCACTATGCTGCCTTTGCCAGAAGTGTATGAGATCTCGAAATCGTATGAGGCAAGAAACTCCATCCACCTTTGTTGCCTCAAGTTAAGGTCCTTCTGCGAGAAGAGATATTTCAACGATTAATGGTCAGTGTAAATTTCGAACTTCTCACCTAGGAGATAGTGTCGCCAAGACTTAAGCGCAAAGACGATGGCGGCCAACTCGAGATCATGGGTTGGGTAGTTCTTCTCGTGCACTTTCAACTGTCTCCCGCCATAAGCTACTACCCTTCCTTCTTGCATTAAGACAACGCCTAGTCCTGTCCCACATGCATCAGTATAAACTGTGAACATCTTGCTTCCGTCTGGCAGAGTCAGAACTGGGGCTGTTGTAAGAGCCCTTTTTAAGCGTTGGAAAGCAAACTCGCAATCCAAGTCCCAATTGAACATTAGATTCTTCTTTGTCAGCCTTGTGAGTGGAGCTGAGAATTTTGCGAAATCCCTTATGAATTTTCGGTAAAAACCGGCTAGTCCTAGAAAACTTCGGACCTCAGTTGCATTCCTTGGTGTCTTCCAATCCTGTACCGCTACTACCTTAGCAGGGTCCACAGCTAACCCTTCTTTGGATACTATGTGCCCAAGGAGCCTCACTTCCTCTCTCCAAAAGTGGCATTTGGAGAATTTGGCTTTTAGCTGATGGACTCGCAGAGTTTCCATGATTGCCCTTAAGTGCTGAGCATGTTCTTCTTCACTCTTTGAGAAGATCAAGATATCGTCTACGAAGACCACTATGAACTTGTTGAGGAATTCTCTGAACACCTTACTCATCAGGTCCACGAAGTAAGCGGGTGTGTTTGTTAAGCCGAAAAGCATGACAAGCCATTCAAAGAAGCCGTCTGGGGTTCTGAATGCTGTTTTATCAATGCTATCTTCAGCCACCCTTAGCTGATGAAATCCGGTCGCCAAATCAAGTTGGGAGAAAACAGACGCTCCTACAAGCTGATCAAACAGATCGTCAATTCTAGGGAGAGGGTGCCTATTCTTTTTCGTTAGCTTGTTGAGCTCCCTATAGTCAACACATAGATGGAGTGAACCATCCGCCTTTGTGGCGAACACCACTGGAGCGCCCCATTCTGAAATACTCCTTCTAATGAACTCCTTCTCTAGAAGCTCTTTAACCTGTTTACTGAGCTCCTTCATCTCCCATGGAGCCATGTGTCTAACGGGCAACGCAACGGGCTTTGCATTATCTACAAGATATATGCGGAAGTCTATCTCCCGCTTCGGAGGTAAGCCCTTCACCTCTTTGAAGACATCCGGATATTCACGGACCACCCTAACCGATTGCAAACTCTCAACAGAAGCATCTAGTGATTCAAGATAACTAAGCATAACCGCATACGAGGGATTACAAGTAATTTCCAGAGTGTTACTAAGTTGGGTCAGAAGAATAACCACCCTTTTCTCACAATCAAGGATGGCACCATTACTGGATAGCCAATCCATGCCCAAAATCAAACCATATCCCGAGAAGCCGAAAACATAGGCACTACATCTAAATTCTACGCTTAGAATAGAAATTTTCAATCCCACACAGATCATAGACAAATGAGCTGGGCCCCTGATTGGATTTGAAACAATTAAGGAGTCCTCTACCATACTAGTTTCTAGGTGCAGAGATTCTACTAAAGGATATGAAATAAAGGAGTGTGATGCACCAGAATCAAATAAAGTGCGAACTGGGTGATCATAAAGATAAACTACACTTTCTACAGAAGTATTTATACCTCGCTGTTACAGAGGTGGCGCTTCTAGCACATGAACCTATGCCCCTAAGGTGGATCCAACCCTCTGCCCCTGCCCTCGCTTCTTTGGGCAAACCTTAGCCATGTGGCCTATCCCACCGCAAGAAAAGCACTCACCATTCATCTTGGCCTTCTTTTTCCGGCAATCTTTCACTAAGTGCCCCACTTTGCCATAGAAATTACACTTCCTCTTCTCTTGGGACTTGTTGTCTTTTCGCCCTTCTTAAAGTCTGCCTTCTTAGGCTGTAAACCCTCTTTCTCCCCTTGAGACCCATCTGCCTTTGTCTCCTTCTTGCTCTTATCCTCTTCGTTCAGCAATGCCATCTACACCAACCTTTCATACGTAGCTCCCATGGGTATATGGGTCATGACCAAACTGTGTAATGGCTCATTCAATCCTTTGACAAAACGGAGAGCCTTCTTGTGCGGAGTGTTGACCAGGTCCAGTCCGAACCTAGCCAGCTGATCGAACTGATTAACGTACTCTTTGACTGTCATATTCCCTTTCTTAAGAAATAAGAATTTTTCCAATTGAAGGCTCCTTTCAGCTTCTGAGAGAAATTTAGCCTCAAACCTCTCCCTAAAGTCCTCCCATGTTTCCACTGGTCTTTCTGCATTGGTAACTTCCCACTAGTAGGAAGCCTCGCCTTTAAGCAGCCATAATGCCAGTTGTACATTCTGCCTATCTTCTACCTCAAAGATGACGAATAAGTCCTCGGTTTCCTTCAGCCAATTCCTGGCTGCCACGAAGGACTCGATTCCATAAAAGTCCTTCCCTCCTATAGCTTTGAAATCTTTACATATCTTAGTAAAAGCATTACCACGCGGAGGAGGTAGAGGAGGTGCTGCTGTAGCTGGATGAATTCCTGCAGCTGGGGGGAGGAGGAACAGTGGGACCTGGCTGATTGGCCCTTGCTTCTATGAATCGTCTGAACCAACCAGGTATTGGTACGCCCTCTGGCAAGTTAAGTTCTTCATACATACTGAAACAAAAAGGATAGATTCAAAACGAAGGATAAAAGATAGTACCTATAACTTTGGGGGACTATGCCTTTTTAAAATAAAATAACATTTTATATTTAAAAATGCTTCTTTAAATTTTCTTTTGAAAATAAATTTTCAAATTTTTTTATCTTATCTGGTAAACCTATGCTCTGATACCAAGTGAAACACCCCACCTCCGTTAGGGTCACTCTCAAAGGGAATGCCCTAATTTTGGTGGAGGTTTATAAGTATAATTCACAGATACACAAGACAGATATAAGTACACATATTTTTGAACAGCGGAAAAAAACAGCAACTTTTATTTCATCAAAATACGTATTACACAGACCATGCCATAATTGTCTTACAATACTTCCAAAAACATTACATTTTCATAACTGTCTTGATTTCATAACTTAAAGAAGCATAAAAACATAAGTAAACTGCATAAGTCCCCATAATTGCTATCCAAAGCCATAGTCCAAAACGAAAGAGATCCAAGCAATACATTCTTTCTCTTCAAGCTGGATGTGAAGACTGGTCAAGCTGCGGTATTCCCTCCCTGTAGACCTGGGGGAGGGGGGAACGAAAGAAAAGTAGAGTCAGACATAAAGCCTGAGTAAGTCTAGGACTATTCAGTCTATGAATAAGGAAATGAGCGTGATAAGTACAAATTGGAAAATGGGAAAGCACTATAAGCTAAGTTAAGTTGTCTAGAGTCGAATATACTACCGTACCCTATATTAATCTCTGCACCCCTATAAACTAGTTCCCAACAGGCACCCCATAATCAGGGTGAAGTGATCCATTTCTAATGATCGGCTCCTACTCGCATAGTTACATGTGTCTTACGGCCCCCGATGTTGTAGTTACCTATGCTGGTCCCACCATGGGGTGTATCAAGTCCCATGGTGGCGGCCCGACACAATTCTAGAATGCACAGGTATACTACTGGTGCCCAATGCCTAATTTTTCTACACCGGAGTGTGTGCACGCCCGCACCCCGTTAGAACCTACACTGCTGCACCACCGCCATCGATTTGACCTCTTACAGTCAGCCTAGTAATTGTGCCCCACCCTGCCTAGTTCAGGGTATCCTGATACACCTTGTAGGGTTACTGCTGAAAAGGGTCCCCCGCTACTAGGTTTTCTATTTCTAGCCAACATGCTAAGTTGGTTAAGTGTTTTGTAAACCTAACCCCCAATCAGTCTGTATAGTTTAGCATGTTCAATTTGATTAATTACTAATTCAATTTACTTAATCCTATCAATCCTGGCTCAGCCTTAATTGTCTTATTAAAGCCTCAACTACTCACATTAGACAGTTATTGTTGTGACTGCCTGTTGCCGGTTGGGTCTGGGCAGTCTTACGTCACAACTCAGTCTAACCTCGGGTCTTTATTGGGCTCAATGTTTAACCACCCACATTGGATAGGTATTGTTGTGACTACTGGACAGCCGGGCGGTTCCGGGCAGGTTTATGTCACAACTCAATCCAACCTAGGGTTAAACACATCGTATTTTCTAAGTTACATATTTTTTCTCTTTTCTTTTTATATGTAAATATTTGCAGCCCATTATTCAAATTCATCTTTATTGGGTAAAATTAATTTATACCACTTAAATGTTCTCAAGGTCGTTGGCATGCGTCAAACATGCCAACACATATGTTTTATATTTTTAACCCAACGTCATTACCCCCATTTTATACATTCGCTATATTATAACATATGTTGGGCTTAACATTTAAGCCCAACTTAGCCACATGAAAAAGGGGAGGCTTAGAACATGGTGTTTATATATTCTAAGTAACATCAAAAGGGGTGTGTGAGCGCATGAACTTGCAACATAACGATCTAATTAACATAAATTAGGAACTTGTGAACTTGCATTGTAATAGCATATTATCTTAACATAAAACATACCTAAACATGAATCATGGTTTTAAATCTAGTCATGTAAACTTGCATTTAAAATGTGAATCTAACTTAATTATGTGTCGCATATATTATCATATGATTTTGATAGCAACATAGGCCTAAAACATATTTACAATTAGGCATAACACCAAACGCAATCTAGTCATGTTCATAGAGTCAACACAAGTTCACAAAGATGCTTACTTTTGTCACTAATACAAAAGTATGTCTTTTTTTTCTCACTAGAATCATAATTCCTATTTCAACATAAATTCATATGAATCATAATACCCAAATGGATCCAACTACACTAAACATGATCATAAAAATATACATAGAAGGATCTCAAAATCATGTTGGCATAATGGTGAATCATATACTTGCATGAATCTCAACTTTGTTGTAATAAACTACCACAAACATATAGTCGTTAACTTTCAACATGAATCATATACTTGCAAATATCCAGTAGGTCTAACATCATTATACCACAACATTCCAAATCTATTCATAATTAGAATCATAGCATCAGACAATTATGAATTATCATCACCACAAATTAAGTACAATTCCATTTCTCATTTTACACAAATCAAAACTCAATTATTCATTCACATCGGAATAGCACTCTACTTACAACGTATGACGAATCTTCAATTCAGGATTCGGAATTCTGAATTTGGAGATGCTATCCTTTGTTGTAGGCGTTGTTTTGATTTAATTGTCGTTGCTTTAAGCTTTCGAATTGACTCCTAATCGTCTCTCAATTTTGACGGCTACTCCTAGTCTTTCTTCAACAGCATGACGATCTCATTCTCATTTTTATTTGTGTGAATTAGGTGGAGTCTTACGTCCTTTTTATAGAGTTTGTGAATTGATTAGAGCCATCGATGGAGCTTAAATTAATATTAGCCGTTCGTTTGAAAGAGAAACCAATCAGGAGCTGACACCTAGCCCTAGTGACAAGACAAAGCTCAGAAATTCGGCCAAGCACAGACCAGGCCAGCCAGGAGGGGCTGGGTTCGACCTAGCTCAGGGGCCAGGTCGACTACCCAGTCGACCCCCAGGTCGACTACATAGTCGACCTGGGTGCCCCAGGTCGACTACCCAGTCGACCTGGGTGGGCCAGGTCGACTACCCAGTCGACCTGGGTGCCTTGGGCAGGAAAATTCCCGCCCAACCCAATCTGGGTCCGATTTTTTTGAATTTTGAACTCGTTCTGAACTGTTTCTGTCTGTTTGAATTTTAAACTGAATTCTGAAACTTCCGTAGGTCATATCTCCCTCATATGGAGTCCGTTTAACGCAAACTCGGACTCTATCTCAAGCAGAATTCCGAGACGGACGCAATGGCGTATCCCGTTTCCCTTAATTCTTTGGTTTGAAATTAATTATACTTTAATTTGTGAATTTCACTGTTATAGAATACACGGGGTGTTACAGCTATATTTCCATAGCGACTGTTCTGAGTTTTCAACTGGGATTAACTTTTTATTCCCGCTATGAAATTTTGATTTTTCGGATTTGTTGGAAAGATATTTTCAAATAGATTCTAATATTTCTGGTTTCGCCAAAATCCGGTTTATTTTGAATCCTGCACATTCATTTGAAGTTTGAAATTGAATTTTCAAGCTACTTTGCCATTTCCAATTCCTTTTATAATTAAAATAAATATTTATATTCTAATTTCGATTCTAATAAATTTATACATTCTAATTCTATTCAAAAATAAATTTCTAGTTGTTATTATTTAAAATAAATCATTTTAAATATTCAAAATTCATTAAAATTGCCAAAATAAAAATTTTAAATTGGTTTCGATTTTCCAGTTTGTTACACATCCCTTGTTAATCCTCATGTGCTTTGTTCCAAGACTATAAAATAAGGCATAAATTTATACAAGTCCCAAGCACAATTAGTTACATCTATCATTTTGTCTCCAAAGAAAAACCAAAAACAATTTTAGTAATATACATTCGAGCAAAACAATATATTTTGAATCATAAGCAATTTATATCAAGTTGAATGGTGAGATAACTCACACGTACACAAGAACGCAACCTTGCTTAAGCCATTACCCTATGCCATCATTGTACCTCAACCAAAGCAGCTCCAATATGCAACATTTTCTCCTTTGGCTCTCAGTCGTGTCTAGGAAAGGTTGAAACATGAAAGGTACTATCTGCTCATGGCAATTGCAACTGTCATTTGGTTTCCAAAGAAAAAACAAAAACAATTTTTATAATATGCATTTGAGAAGTGCATTATATTTTAAATCATAAGCAATTTATATCATTTTGAATGGTGGAATAATTCACCCATACATAAGTACACAACCTAGCTTAAGTCATCACCCTAGAGTCGTCTTTGTACTATAACCAAGGCTACTCCAAAATGCCACCTTTTATACTTTAGCTCCCAGTCGTGTCTAGGAATGCTATTGTCTACTCATGACCCAAGCGGTAGTGGGGTTCTACGTTCCATTTTCTTCAATTTTGACTTAATAATATAAGGAAAAAGATCTTTCCTACCCCTGCATGGATGTCCAAGACGAAGCTTCATCCCTCATTCTCTTTGACACTAACCATATCTTCTGACATGTCTGTTATCCACTAAAATCGATATGTATAATTGATGGGTTATTGACAAATTTATACAGGTCGGTTCTGTAACACTTAAGAAGGGGTCGGTTCTGTAACATTTAAGGAGGGGTCGGTCTCATAAGAGCTCCTAGTCGGTCGAAATCCTTCAGACCATTTTTCAAGAAGGGTCGGTCATTATGTACAATATCTCTAGTCGTCCTTTTGCTCACAAGGCTCCTGGTCGCTTTTCCTTCCAAGTAAAGTGGTCGGTTCCTTTCTTGCTATCACCCTGGTTGGTTCCGCCATTCATGGAGTCCTGATCGTTCTACTCTGGATCTAAGCCTTTGGGTCGTCCTTTTCCTCCCAAGGCTCCTGGTCGCTTTTCCTTCCAAGTAAAGTGGTCGGTTCCTTTCTTGCTATCACCCTGGTTGGTTCCGCCATTCATGGAGTCCTGATCGTTCTGCTCTGGATCTAAGCCTTTGGGTCGTCCTGATATCACATCATAGCCGGTCGATCTTGTCTCCATGCTAGCCTGGTCGCTCCAACCTATCATAGCTAGTCGATCTTATCTCCATGCTAGCCTGGTCGCTCCAACCTGCTTCAAAGCCTCAGGGTCGGTCCGCCCTATGTCAAAGACCCCTGGTAAGTCTGCTCTGCATCAAAGCCTACAGGTCGTCAAAATAGGTTTTGGATCGATCAAAGCTGATCTGGTTGGTACAAAAGCAAGCCACCTGGTGATAGAAAGCAGTGGCATTTCCGTAAATACTCAAAATACCGACCCCTAACCTGAAAGTTATATTTCAGCCATTTCGTCACCTATAAATAGGGATCACTTCCATCATTTTAGTGGGGGGATTTTTGGGAAGAGCAACAAGGTGCTGCCGAATTGTTCTGTGACTCTTTCCAAGCATTCCAACATTCATTCTTCATCATTCACCGAAGTCTTGTCAAGCTTATGGCCATGGCTTCCATAGAAGAAGAAGCATAAGTGTTTCATGAGAAGGAGGATTAATTGCAAAAGCTCCATCATCAAAGAGTTCTTCGCTGTCCTTTCAAGTTTTCTATCATTCTCAATAAGTGTAAAGATGAATGTATATCGAAAAGAGCTTCTATGAATGTATGAGTGAACAAATATTGTAAAACTCTTGGTGAATAATAAGATTCTTCATTAAAGTGGACGTAGACCTCCTCAAAGGTCAAACCACTATAAACTCCATGTCATTTTTCCCATTTTGATGCTTATGATGTTTTAGAGATGGCTCCACATATTTTCTGTTGAATTGTATTCATAATACTTGAGTTGTTTGTGCCAATTTTGGGTGTAAACAATTAGGCGCCCACCATGGGGCCAATGCCACGACCACAAGGTTAAGCTACTTTCTGAAATAATGCCGCCAAAAGCAAATAAGGAAGTAAGGGCTAGAGCATCTAATGAGGGAAATCGAGCGGAAACCCCCGTGGTTAACCAGCTTGAAGTAGGTGAAACATCGAATGGAGGCGTGAATGTCACAAGAGGCGAGCTTGATCAAGCCGTCGCAGGACTGACACAACAGCTGGAGATAGCTAACAAAGTCATGTTGGCAAGGCTAGATTCACTCTTTGCTCTTCAAGCCGCTACGGCAAAGGTAGCTTCAAAGCCTGTTCATGCAGAAGATGCCGGTTCCTCCTCTTCTAGTCCGAATCGAGAAAAAAATTTCCAAGAGATCTCTGATCCTGATAAAGGAAAACTTGAGAATTCAAAGCAAGCTGATCGGAACCGTAATGCGGGGATTGCTTCTCGTCAAGTTGCTAATTCTGCCAAAGGGGCACTTTCCAATGAAGAAAGACCAGGACCCCGGAGTCGCAACCATGATGGTTTGCTTAAGCAAGCTTCCGGTCGAGACAAAAGCGTCCACCCCGCAGATAGCCTCCACGAGAAGGATCGTCTCTGGAAATGGTCCGACAGATTATGAAAGAAAGCAAATATCGAAACGATAATGAGGCTGAATGGGAGTTCGCGCCATCAAAGACCCCTCTCACTGAAAGAATCAAAAAGGCAACTTTCCCACGGAAATTCAAGCCACCAACAATCCAAGCCTACAATGGGATAGGCGACCCCAATGTGTTTTGTTTCGATATGACCAACACATGGATGGGGCTCAAGCAACTGACGAGCTTAAGTGTTTGTACTTCCCAGTGTACTTGGAAGGGGTAGCATCATTATGGTTCACTAAATTGCCTCCCAGGTTTATTGATAATTTTTTCACGCTAGCAAGATGCTTCCAAGACCAGTTCCGCCTCCAGACAACGAAGGTTAGAGATATTATGACCCTCAACGAGTTGGAACAAGCCCTGGGTGAAACGATTAGATCTTTTCTGAATCGTTCTAATGCTACCGCTGCCGAAGTGGGGACCCATGAGCCAAGGCTAATTCTAATGGCTTAAAAGGGGGGCATAGATAAACAATCAGAATTTGGAAGGTGGTTAAAGAGAAAGAAGCCCAATACATTAGAGAAATTCTATGACAAAACTGAGGAATACATGTGTCTTGAAGATGATCCCATTTATTCTGTTGGCAATGTCAAAACTGATGTAATTCCGGAGAGGAAGGAAGCTTCTACCAAAACCAATCAAGGAAATTTAGGGGGGGCAAAAAAGAGGAAACGGTAATGATGCTAGGAACGACAAGGATTCCAAAAAGCGAAGCTTCTTCGAGCCAACAAACCTTACTCCGTTGAATGATACAATTGAGCACATATACGTGGCAACTAAGGAAATGGAGGATTATCCGAGTCCAAAGCCAATAAAGGTGTCCGAAGAAGCTGCAAATTCAGGGAGGTTTTGTCGATTTCATAATCGACCGGGTCATGACACGAATGAGTGTCGGCACTTGAGGAATCTGATTGAAGAGTTGATAAGAAAAAACCGTCTTCAGGAGTATGTGAAGCGTTCATCAGACACTGAGCCTACTCAGGGGCAGCAAACTCATCCAAGTCAAGACGGAAGAACACCTGCAAACGGTTCTCGACCTATTATCAATACAATTAGTGGTGGACCTCATCCTGCTGGAGATACCTAGGAGGACATTGTCAGGAATACAAATGAACTAAGTAGTGCTTCAAAAGAAGATGGATTCGAAGTTTGCAGTAACTCTCTTCGTTGGAAAATTCCAAAAACATCCTGGGAAGATGAGGTGTTCCGAGATCGGGATTCTAATGGAATACTGACTCCAACTATTGATCCAATTGTGATCACTATTGGTTTGGGTCCAGCAATAGTAAAGAAGGTACTGATTGATAATGGGGCATCTGTAAATGTCCTGTTTTACAATACTTTGTCTAAGATCGGGTTGTCTATGGATAATGTGCGAGCAAGTAAAAATAAAATACACGGTTTCACTGGTGTACCAACTCAGCCTATTGGTGTTGTCAATCTCCTCGTAGAGCTTAGTGAGGGGAAGAAGCAAGTTTCCATGATGCATCCTTTTGTTATAATAGACTCACTTTCAGAGTATAATGCATTTTTGGGAAGGCCAGCACTAGCTGCTTTCAGGATAGCTCTTGCTCCATGGTGCTTGATGATGAAGTTCCCAACTGCAAACGAAGTGGGAGTAATCAAAGGAGATCCTCAAGAGTCAAGAAATTGCTATATGGAAGAATTGATTAAAGCTCAGAAGTATGAAATCAAGAAGGATGTGGAGACTCCTCTCTTCATCCGTGAAGCCACCTTATAGCAATTAATGACCTCCCCCTGTGCTGGAGAATACGACGACATGCAAGAAGATATGGATCTGCGAAAAACCAGTGCAGGGGATGAAAGGGCAGCACCAGCTGAACCTACCATTTCTATACAGGTCCATGATAATGATCCAGATAAGGTGGTGAAGATAGGCTCTCAATTGGATCCTTTGCTGCAAAAGGAATTGATTGTTTTTCTAAAAGCGAATTTGGATGTCTTCGCTTGGAACCACTCAGATATGTGCGGAATATCTCCGGAAGTGATGGTGCATAAGCTGAATATTGATCCTAGCATACATCCTGTGAAACAAAAAAGATAGATGCAAGGCCCTGAAAGATCTAAGGCTTTGAAGGATGAGGTGGATAGGCTATTGAAGAACAATTTCATTCGTGAATCCACCTATCCTAATTGGGAGTCTAATCCAGTCCTTGTGAAAAAGTCAAACGGTAAATGGTGGGTGTGTGTTGATTATTCTGATCTAAACAAAGCGTGCCCGAAAGACAGTTTCCCCCACCTCGAATTTATCAGCTTGTTGATGCAACGGCGGGGCATGAACTATTGTCTTTCATGGATGCGTACTCAGGCTACAATCAGATCATGATGCACGAGCCAGACCAGGATAGTACTAGTTTCATAACTGATCGTGGTTTGTATTGTTGTAAGGTAATGTCGTTTGGTTTGAAAAATGCAGGTACCACATATCAACGCCTGGTAAATTCAATGTTCAAAGGGAAAATTGGAAATACCATGGAAGTCTACATTGATGATATGTTAGTGAAATCCAAGGAAGAAAAAAGTCATATGGAAGACCTTGACGAGATGTTTCAAATCCTAAGGAAATACGGCATGAAGCTGAATCCAATCAAATGTTCATTTGGTGTAGCTTCAGGGAAGTTTCTTGGCTTCGTGCTAAATGCACGGGGCATTAAAGCAAACCCAGCGCAGGTGGTTGCTTTGCAAGAAATACAAGCTCCGCGGACTAAAAATGAACTCCAAAGCTTGAATGGCAAGGTAGCAGCTTTAAGCCGTTTCATTTCAAAGGCGACGGACAGGTGTATTCCCCTCTTTGATGCATTAAAAAAGGAAAGGAAGAGTTTCCAGTGGACTCCTAAGTGCCAGCAAGCATTTGATGGTCTTATCAAGCACATGGAATCACCTCCAATGCTGTCAAAACCAAAGGATGGAGAAAGCCTGTTCCTATATCTTGCAGTATCATCCCATGCTCTAAGTGCAACCCTCATCAGGGAAGAAGATAAAGTTCAGTGGCCGGTATACTACATCAGTAAAAGGTTTACCGGGACGGAGATGAATTATCCGAAGATAGAAAAGCTTGCATATGCTTTGCTTGTCGCATCACAGAAGCTCAGGCCTTATTTACAATCTCATTCTATTAAGGTCCTTACAGATCAACCTTTGAAACAAGTGTTGTTCCGTCCAGAAACCTCGTGGAGATTACTAAAGTGGAATATTGAGCTTAGTCAATATGATATCACTTATCACCCTAGGAAAGCAATAAATGGGCAAGCTCTGGCTGATTTTATTGCCGAGTTCACTAATAGAGGAGAGGAAATGGAAGAAACCAATGAGTTGGTTGCCAGATGGAAGCTTTTTGTTGATGGTGCTAAGAATGAATACTGTGTTGGGGCAGGGATAGTGTTCAAAACTCCAGAAAGACGACAGATATGTTGTGCTCTGCGGTTCGAATTCCCCGTTACCAACAATGAGGCCGAGTATGAAGCTTTGCTTGGAGGATTGAGAGTTGCGGAAGAATTGAGCCTGAAAAGTTTGTTAATCTTCAGCGATTCACAGTTGATGGTTTCCCAGATCAAAGATGAATTTCAGACCAAGGTGGGAAAGCTCCCGACGTATCTACGCAAAGCCAAAGAGTTTCTTGACAATCTGGAGTATTATTCTATTTCCCATATCCCTAGAGGAGAAAATTGGAAAGCCGATTCTTTATCAAAGCTGGCTAGTACCGGAGATCCTCAAATCTTCGATCTAGTTCCTATTGAAGTTTTATCTAGTTCTAGTATTGAAGAATCTGATGTAGATTGGGTTATGGAGACAACCGACGAGCCAGACTCATGGATGACTCCCATCAAGAACTATATACTCCATGGAACACTTCCTGAAAGCCCGAAGAATTGCAAGAAGTTGCTCCGAAAGTCTCGTTTGTATCTCGTCCAAGATGGTCGCTTATATTGGAGAGGATTTTCAACACCTTTGCTACGATGTGTAACAAAGGAAGAATCCAAAGCAATCCTGGCAGAATTACATGAAGGAGATTGTGGAGGGCATGTAGGTGGACAAACTCTTACCAAAAAAGTTCTTCGATATGGCTACTTTTGGCCTGATATAAATCTCGACTCTATGATCTTTTCTAAAAAATGTGACCGATGCCAGAAATTCGCAAAAATTCCGAGAGCTCCATCGACTGAGTTGACACAAATATTGAGTCCTTGGCCATTTGCTGTCTGGGGCATAGACTTGATTGGAGTATTACCTACTGCAAAATCCAGCTTCAAGTAAGCCATAGTTGCTGTGGACTACTTTACTAAATGGGCTGAAGCCGAACCACTGGCAACCATCACATCAAGAAAGGTGATCAATTTTGTTTTTAAAAATATCATATGCAGATTTGGAATTCCGCAGAAGAATATCACCGACAATGGCATGCAATTTAAAAGTGATGAGTTCAGAGACTTTTGCGAAAAATATCATATTCAGAAAAGTTTTGAAGTAGTTGCCCATCCGCAGGCCAACAGGCAAGTCGAGGCTGTTAAAAAATCATGAAATCTACCATTAAGAAGCGTCTCGAGAAAGCTAAGGGTAACTGGATTGAAGAACTGCCACTTGCGCTATAGGCTTATCATACGACTCATAAAACTGCAACAGGGCACACTCCATTCTCTTTGGCATTTGGTTCGGAATCAATGATACCTGTGGAGTTAGAGGTTCCTACTCACCGCAGAATTCACTTTAACCAGAAAGAGAATGAAAAGCTGCAACTTGAAGCCCTTGATTTACTCGAAGAAAAAAGGGCTGAAACGGAGCTTAGAATAGTCGCCCATCAAAGGAGAATTGTCCGGCACTTCAATCAAAAGGTCAGGCATAGAACATTCGAAGAGGGAGACTTAGTGTTAAAAAAGATCATGACCGCAACAGGGGTCTTTGGCCCCAATTGGGAAGGTCCATTTGTCATCGACCAAAAGCTCCTCGATGGTACCTTTAAACTCAAGACTACAGACGGAGTGGAACTCCCAAAGGCCTGGAACAGTGATCACCTCCGTTGTTATTTCAAATAACCTTTTAACTCATATTTCTTTGTATTCTTCTATGAATATAGTAGATACTTTGTATGAGATTACATGAATACAAATAAAACAGTTCTTTTGATTCCTATCTAAATTGTACATTTGCATACCTTTGATTATATATTCAAAGATGAAAAGTTATGATTTCTGATTACAGGACATAATAAATCCGCTGGCTCATCTTCCGATGAAAGCCCGGTGTTAGTTCATAGCATATTCTAAAAGGACAAATTGCGTACATGGATTCATAAAGCACCGCCCATTAAAATACAGGAGTATGAAATGTCCCCATAAGATAAAAAGAAGAACAAAACACCAAGGCCAACCAGTGGGAAAACCAAAGGAATAAAATCAAGAAAACTCGCTATAATTCCACCAAAGGAGTATCATCCGAAAGGATCGACCTAGGGTTATGGTCTTACTACCAAGACATCTTGATCAATTCAAATATCCAATAAAATCAATACATACTACGTGGAACTAGGTAGACACAAATTTAACCCAAAACCTCTCAGGGGGTGCTCAGTCAAATAACTTAAAGTGAAGAAAAATCTGACTACGTTATTGCCAAACTGAGTTTTTAACCCAAAACCTCTCCGGGGGTGCTCAGTCAAATAACTTAAAGTCAGAAAAATATGACCACATTATTGCCAAACTGAGTTTTTAACCCAAAACCTCTCCGGGGGTGCTCAGTCAAATAACTTAAAGTCAGAAAAATCTGACCACGTTATTGCCAAACTGAGTTTTTAACCCAAGACCTCTCCGAGGGGCACCCAATCGACTGCAAAAGTCAGTAAATATCTAACCAAATAATGTCACGAATTGGGTAAAAGACCTCTTCAAGAGGCATCCAGTTATTTCTCAAATATCTAGTACATCCAGATGCAAAGGATGGAGAATTCTAGATAATACATGCAAAGTTTGTATGAAGAATAAAAAGCTCTGAATGTCACAGTGCAATGGCAGACGCTTTTTAAATTCTGATTACAACTTAAAGCATCTAATCCTCAAGTCCATTTTTCAATATATCAGGGTTAAAACATTCCATTGGTATGGGGGCATATCATATCAGAAAGCCGAAAGTAGTTGTTTGATTCTTCAGGATCATTACAACCATATATAGTTGAAAAATCCATAAACAAGCAAAATGTGTAAAGTGAGATGTGCAAGTGTGGTGTACAAACCAGAATATTCGGAAAAACGTAATAACAAGGTTAAATGTACAAAAACACAGAACATTGTCACATCACATTCAGACACAGGATCAAGTCGCAGCATTGTCAAATACAAATTATTCAGAATTCAAGACATTGCAAAAGTAGTAAGCAAGGACCGGCACTCGCATATACATCCAGTGTGGATAAAGTCTGATAAATGCAAAACGAGCAAGTCTAAGCCACTTCTTCTTCAAATCGCCAGATCTCAATGTAGGTTTGGAAGCAGAACCCTCAGGGGTTGACAAGCTAGTAGCCTTCTTCTTGATAGAACGTTTTCGATTTCCCCGACCAGTGGGAGAATTGACCTTTTTTCCTTGATTGTCAATCACGTCATCGATTGTTTCTTCAGAGTCATGATCTTCTTCTTGGAGTTTATGGAGGTCTCGATCAAGGATGACAATCGCATCAATTCTTTCTTCCTGAGAGCCTGGTTGAGAGAGCATTATTTCCGTGGAAGCATCAACAAATGGGCCTGTATTAAATGAAGGCAAGTCAGTTTTGATGGCATTCATCACCATGGCAGTATATCCACCGACAGGAGGCAATGGTGAAAGTAAATTCATTGTATGATTATAACAATCCACAAGTTTAGAATGTCCCAGAGAGGCAAGGAGATAATCTAAGTCTAGCATAACTTGACGCATGTCATCTTTACCTGAGATGGGAGGGTTTGTGTCGATTGCATAATCATCAATGTTTATTACTCCATCCAAATCCTGCTGTTTGTTTTTAGCAGAATTTCCAGAAAAATCACCCTCTCCTCCAGCAGTGGGGGGAGGAATTGCGACATCTACATGGGTTGGAAAGCTTGAGATGTTAACACCATCAGTTAGCCTGGTGAAAGTACCATCAACAATAATACCTGAAGTTTTAGCTCCGGATGATTCACCATATTGGCTCTTGAGGAAGTTTCCACCTTCAGCCAAGGCCTCTCGATCTTCTTCATCCAATAAGTCAAGCTGGAGTTGGTTGTCCTCGTCCCCGTCAGATCGTTTTAATACCTCTTCCCAAACGTGAGAAAGGGTGTTCCCATAACCACCCCCTAAGAAACGAAGGCTCCCCCCATATATAATGCTGCAAACGTAAAATTCCATGAAGGTTGCTTCATCCTCTTCTTTAATCTTTCGGGCATTGTCTAAAGCTTCTTGCCTTTCTTTCTCCAAAGAAGAAGTTTTAGCAGTTTCAACGGCAAGTTCATCACGAAGAGATATGATTTCCAACTCATGAGCAGATGAAGTCCTTCTTTCCAGGGCTAACAGAGCTTCAACATCCTCTTGTGCCTTTAAGGCATCTTCAGATTGTTTTTTTCAGTTCAATTTTCTTTTGTTTGGCAGCCTCGAGTTCTTTATGAAGCCTTTCGATCTCGGATTCCAAGTTATTAATCCTAGAACCCCCTTCTACTGAAGAGATCTGTGTTTCCTAGGCCTTGATGACTTGAATAAGCTGGGCTTTTTCATCCTCCAAGTTTTTGATGCTTTCAATTCGCTTGGTATTGAGATTCTGAAAGTCATAACCAAGTCGCTGCCATGCTGAGAAACGCTTGTCAATAGCTTTGCTGACATCGTCTAGAATATCCCTAGCTCTTGCTACATCCTCAATCATGTCCCGTTTATCTTCGGGGCAAAGATCTACGTCAAATTTCATCCCTCTCATGTCCCAATCTCCGAATCCATGAGAAAGCGGGGGGCTGGAACATCCAAATTCCTTCTCTATGTCGAGTACTTCGTGCGGCCTTGAAATAATAGCTTGAAGCTCAGCTGGGGTTGGAAAAGGAGGAACATATCCTCGTGCACGCTTCTGAGGGACCTCCATGCTCAGAAAATCTCCACTTTTCCTCTTTTTCTGAGAGCTCCCTTTTCTTGACCTGCCTCATCATCCATTGACCTTAGATGATCATAAAACCATGCTCTTTTCTCTGTAGTTCGTTCATAAGAGACATGCGAAGAAATTGGGTGATGGTCGTGTAACTTCTGAGGTTGGGATGTCTTGGTTAAAGGAGGGGTTTGCTTAGAGCGTTTCTTCGAAAGATGGGGGAGGTTGGAGGAAGACTGTCTACTTTTCCGAAAATTATCAATAAGTGAGGACGGCCTCATTCCTGTAAAAGTAACAGATTCCTTCAGCACCTGAAAGTATGTGAATAAAGCAACATATGGAGTAAACAGATAAAAGTTCGACTATGAAAGCAAGCTTAGTCCTAAAAAAACATGCCTAGCAAGCTCGTGTCGGGAATTGATCCTAAGTCTATTCTTGCATCCGGTACTGATTCGGGAATCTGTTGAGGGTTGGTATCAAGCTGAACGCTGGGGGCTGTGGAACCTGAGGTAGGGGTATTGTCCTTATTATGGTATCGCACAGTATCTAAGTCGGGAAGTTCGCCGAAGGTACCCGTGGAATCTCCATCTTGGGTACTTGGAATAGATGAGTCCATTAGAACACCCTCAATGTTCTGTTCGTTATCTAAAGCTGTTTCCTCTACCTCAAGCTGTTTACCCTCCCGCTATACAATTTCCTCTCCAGTATTTGAAGGAGGCGGGGTTTCCGTAATTTTTTCTAAGATTTTCAGGGTATTTTCCTGTTTTTCAAGAACAAACTCTACAATTTTCTCCGGGATTGCCGAAGTATCAACCTGTTTTTCAGAAATATCTTCATGTCTTTCAGGGGTGCCCAAAGGTTTCTTGCTACCACTACCAGCTTGTGCACACCTCCTCATGTATTTTTTGGCTGTCTTCTTCACCGTCAAAGTACGGGATGGGGGAAGTAAGTCGTATTGTCGGAGGAATTCTTTGGAAAGCAAAAACTGTCTACTTCTTTCGGTTTTGCTAAAGATAGTAGTAATTTCAGAAGAGATTGGTCAACATTTGTTCCCTGGTCAGAAGGAGCCTCTGTAAAATAAAGAAGAGAATCAGTAAACTATCGTGAAAGGTGAAACAAAATTTTTGTGAATATTTACCTCCTTTGGTCCACCGGCCAAGAAAGCTGTCAGGGCACCGGATATAGAAATATTGATCGGGGAATCCTTTGACACTCTCTAGCAAGCCGGTTATGACCCTAGATTGTCCGCTTTCTACGAAGAAAAAGGAAGGGCGATCCTTATTCCTTTGCTTAAAAGAGTATAAGGAGCATATATCTTTGAAAGTTGGCTCGCGTTTTATATTTCTCATAAACAACACATATAAACTCATAAGGATAAAATAGCCATTGGGGTGTAACTGATAAGGAGCAATGGCCAAGTTTTTCAGGATCATTTCTATATAAGGGTTGAAAGGAGGAATCGCTCCACTCTGGAGCATTCCTCGATTAACTGTAACATATCCAAGGGGAGGGTGATCAGGCAAATCATCTTTTCTAGGGAACTTGACTTCGTCGTCAGAAAGGCTATGTTGCTTGCACAATTTGTGATACAAGTCAACATCAAGCGTCGTTAAGTAGCTATCAGTTGGTGTATGAGTAAGAAATCGAGGGATTGGAAAGTTTTGATCAACATTCGTCTCAGTGACAGCGGCAGAAGAGGTTTCAATATTTTGATCAGAAGTTCCAGCCTCACTAGCTAATGAAATATCCTCAGCAATTTGGCGAGCTTTTTGTCTAGTCGTCATTTCTACACAAACAGATGTGCTTGAAAAACGAACTACAGGTGAACTCTTCTTAAATAATATGGTTATGCATCATATATGTGTAAGGAAAGTTGGATATTTCAAAACTTATGCCAAAATGGATTATTTCTATAACAAATCTATCTAAGCATAAGTTACAATGAATCATGTGAAATTTCATGTATGTTCATAAATTATTAATCTAACAGGTCGCTGATACGAGCAGTTAGCAACAGAATATATTGGCTCGAAATAGTCGCTTAAATCTATGCAGGACATGGTAAGAATCAAGTTTGAACAGGGTCGGTCTTGTACGATCCAAAGACTGGTCGGTCCTGTATAACCAAAGGGCTGGTCGGTCGGCCTGGAGCTTATCTAAGACTGGTCTCTTTAAAACAAAACTAGAGCTCTAGTCACTCAGAACTTGCCTAGGTCGGTTTGTATCAAACTTCACCTCAGGTCGGTCGAAAATCAACGAAAGCCCTAGTCGGTTCTAAGCTGGTCGGTTTTAGAGGCAATACACACAAAAATTGACCTGAGTCGGTCGTACTTTAAAAGCAAACATGGTCAATGCTACAAATATGTGATATAAACAGTATAAAGGGATGATTTTAGAAGGAAAATTAGACGTGCATCACAATATATTACCATAGCTTCATCAAATCAAACATTTATACAAACATGTTGTTAGCATGATTACAAAGCTAAGATGTTATGGATTTTTTCATGTCGGTTTCATCATATACAACCCCAAAACAATCCAAACTGACTTCTGCATTGTTTCAAGCTATTCTAAAAACCCAATAATATTCAAACCAAGAATTCTAGAACATTTAAAAGGTTACATCAGTCCAACGATCATTCAAATCGACCCCAAAATGCATCACAAACTACAATTTCCCATCAATCCCGATCCGATTGCATTTTAACCCAAGGAATCCGGTCGAATTCAAAGCCAACATCAATCATTCCCAGATTAACATAAAAACAAAGACATATACCTGCAATAAGATCAATTAGCTGGCGAAGTTTAGATCGGACTTCCAGGCTTCAGCGAGATGTGAACTCAAGTGACTCGAATTCGAATCTTTGTCAAAGATTCGAGGAAAGAAGCTGTGAATGAATCGGATTCCTGGATTGAATCGGTGGAATGAAATGAGATTGGAGAGTTTTCTTCAAGAGGACACCGCCATTAAAGTGAATTAGGTCAGGATTGAGAGAAATGAGGAATATCAAAGGGTAAAGGTGAAGTTATATAGCCAGAGGACCAGCCCAGCCCATTATTTAATAGGACGAATTAACCTGAAAAGAAAAAACCGACCAATATTAATTAAGTTTAAAACCGATCCCTAGTTAAATTCGATTAATATAATCCATCAGCATATCGTATAATATTTCGAAGTCCATAATTTTTCATGCAAAATATTATGAAACTATGAGGGGAAAAATGTTATCCACTAAAATATATACGTATAATTGAAGGGTTATTGACAAATTTATACGGGTCGGTTCTGTAACACTTAAGAAGGGGTCGGTTCTGTAACATTTAAGGAGAGGTCGGTCTCATAAGAGCTCCTAGTCGGTTGGAATCCTTCAGACCATTTTTCAAGAAGGGTCGGTCATAATGGACAATATCTCTGTTCGTCCTTTTGCTCACAAGGCTCCTGGTCGCTTTTCCTACCAAGTAAAGTGGTCGGTTCCTTTCTTGCTATCACCCTGGTTGGTTCCGCCATTCATGGAGTCCTGGTAGTTCTACTCTGGATCTAAGCCTTTGGGTCGTCCTTTTCCTCATAAGACTCCTGGTCGCTTTTCCTTCCAAGTAAAGTGGTCGGTTCCTTTCTTGCTATCACCCTGGTTGGTTCCGCCATTCATGGAGTCCTGATCGTTCTGCTTTGGATCTAAGCCTTTGGGTCGTCCTAATATCACATCATAGCCAGTCGATCTTGTCTCCATGCTATCCTGGTCTCTCCAACCTATCATAGCTGGTCGATCTTATCTCCATGCTAGCCTGGTCGCTCCAACCTGCTTCGAAGCCTCAGGGTCGGTCCGCCCTATGTCAAAGACCCCTAGTCGGTCTGCTCTGCACCAAAGCTTCCAGGTCGTCAAAATAGGTTTTGGATCGATCAAAGCTGATCTGGTTGGTACAAAAGCATGCCAGCTGGTGATAGAAAGCAGTGGCATTTCCGTAAATACTCAAAATACCGACCCATAACCTGAAAGTCATATTTCAGCCATTTCGTCACCTATAAATAGGGGATCACTTCCATCATTTTGGTGGGGGGATTTTTGGGAAGAGCAACAAGGTGCTGCCAAATTGTTCTGTGACTCTTTCCAAGCATTCCAACATTCATTCTTCATCATTCACCGAAGACTTGTCAAGCTTGTGGCTATGGCTTCCATAGAAGAAGAAGCATAAGTGTTTCATGAGAAGGAGGATTAATTGCAAAAGCTCCGTCATCAAAGAGTTCTTCGCTGTCCTTTCAAGTTTTCTATCATTCTCAATAAGTGTTAAGATGAATGTATATCGAAAAGAGCTTCTACGAATGTATGAGTGAACAAATATTGTAAAACTCTTGTGAATAATAAGATTCTTCATTAAAGTGGACGTAGACCTCCTCAAAGGTCGAACCACTATAAACTCCGTGTCATTTTTCTCACTTTGATGCTTATGATGTTTTAGAGATGGCTCCACATATTTTCTGTTGAATTGTATTCATAATACTTGAGTTGTTTGTGCCAGTTTTGGGTATAAACAATGTCTCCCTAAGTCACTCCTTGAGTAGCGTCTTAAATCAACGTTTATCTATCTCCTTAGTTTCTTCTTAGTTACAAGTAAATTTTATAAGAAAAGAAAGGTGTTCAATTGTTGTTAATAAACTCATGTGTTACTATACAAGTTCCAAAAAGTCGTTCAAATTTTTTGGGACATAAATTTGTTTATCAAAAAATCGATGTTTAGCTATATTATTGACTTTTCTTCGAAATTTTTTTTTTGCAAATAAATTTAAAAATGGAATTTTCATTAAAGGATTTTTTGGTTACGAAGGCTTAATGAAGTAAAATATAAAGTTTGTTTACCTAAATTCTAATATAAATATTTAAGTAATTTAGTTAATTAAACATGAAACATTTGAAATTTTGGATCCATGCAGTAAACATTGGTCATGAGAAAATCTTATTCTATTCTTCCCACTTCCCCCTATTCATTTTATTTCATTCTCAAACTAAATGAAAAAAGGCTGACCGCCATCACCATTAACCATTATTCGATTAAAAGAGGAAGGAACAGCTTGGAAAAGAAACAAAGAGAAATCTCACTGTCTCAACAACCAAAAGTTGAGTTCTATTTCATTCACATTGATTTGTATATTTTTTATTCTGGTTCAATAGTATAGCCAAATTTTGTTTGATGTGTGCCACGAATATGGATGAGATAATTAATTACGTGCATCATAGTTTTACTCTGAGATCTATGTGGAATTTTTCTAAGGTCTTTTTAATGTTAAAACAAAGTAACTAATCCATAAATACAATGAATTTTTAATATGGCATTTCGAATAAGATTTTGAAGATTAGTTCTAAGTCTAATAATTCTTGTAATTGTTAAGAATTTAGCATAAATTTTCTACAAAAAGATCATGTAATTTAGGATTTTTATTATTTATTATATGAAAATCAATTATATATTATATCTTTGTGGTAAATAGTAATGCCCTACATTAGAAAGATTATTATTTATTCTCAAAAACTATTCTTTAGATATGGAGAAAGTAATCAATAAGAAAGAAACTGTAATGTCCTAGTTTGTTGTTTTAATTATGAGAAATTCGAACATAAGGAAAAAATTTGTGTTAAAACTTAAAATTACATTAAGCAAAGAGATATTTCTTCAATATCGCATCTGTTAAACTTGAAAAAGCACAGCCTTTACTTTTATATATTAATTCTCAAACTAAAAAGAATTTTTCTTTACTACCATTTAGATATGAAAGATGAAGGGTAGCATTATGGGTTATATGATAGTAACTCAGTCTGGAAAAAACGAGCCATATCTATGAATGTGTGGATGTAATTAATGGTAACGAGGTTAAGCAAGTAGCCCAAAAAAAAAAGAATAAAGAAGTTAGATGAAAGAAGGAAAATTATGATGAGATTGCATTGATTAACAAATTCAAAATCTTAGGCTTAAATGAACTTGATGATTAGAATAAAGATGGGGTTGAAGTGGAAACTTGTTAGCTTCAACTCCTTTCTTGAATTGTGCATGTGTTTCAGGCACAGTGGAAACGTGGAATGATGCAATGGAATTAAGGATATTAGGTGATCAGGGAAATTTGGACAGTGGTGATGCAAGAAGTGAATGATCAGTACATGTGGATGAACAAGAAAATGGTGATTAGATCAAAAAGAAACACAGATCAGAGAAAAAGAAATAAAAAGGAGGTGAAAATTTATAAGAGCAATTTCATAAAATGCAGAAATAGAATACACAACTTATAGGTGAAATTTTAAGATTTTTATCAATGATTTATTCGCTTACATTAACTAGCTTACCCGCTTATTTATACATGTTCATTAAGACTGATTCAATACAAGAATTTACCAAGAATACTACTAGGTTTAAATAGAGCCTGTGCATATGCATAAGGCGTACATTAGTTTTAATCTCTTCTAACTCTAATCCTATGTTTTTTTCTATCAATATATGTTCATTACATATCTCTAATCTTTTAGATTCACTTTAGATTTTCTCTATGCGATTGAATTGATCATTATACTCGGTTTTCAAAATAGTTTGATGAACGTATTTACAATATCATGCCCATCTAGTGTTTGGTGTAGTTTGATTGTAACAACTACCTCCCCCTTTGAGATCCTGTATCAAACCTAGAGTAGGAAAATGTTTTACAACATCCCAGTAGTCTTCCCAAGTAGCATCTGATTCAGGCTTGTTCTTCCATTTAATTTGTAACACCCTGTGTTTTTAAGATAATAAAATAAGAATAACTTAATTAAATAATGAGAATTAAGTAAAACAGATTGCGCCATTGCGTCCGTCTCGGAATTCTGGTCAAAAGAGACACCTAGTTTGTGTAAAACGGACATCACATGAAGAAGTTATTAAGCCTAGAAGTTTGTATACACAAAAGAGAAATATATATATATATATGCAAACAAATTAAAATGTAAAATAAAGAATAAAATAAGGATTCCATGTAATAAATACATGCACTGAAAAAAAATGTAATGCATGCATTGAAAGAAAGAAAGGATTGGTTGCATGCAATGTAAATATGTTTGCAAAAATAATGCATTAACATTAAAAAAAAGATTCATGCAATGATTTAATTTAAGTATTATAACTAACATGAAAAAGAGAAGTAAGGAGAGAACAATAATTATCATTGTTCTAAGACTTATTAACAAAAGACTTCATAGCTCAATTGGTTGAGGCATTGGATTTGTAACATAGAGGTCAGGGGTTCGAACCCCAACGGTGGCATAATTTTTATCTTTGTTTTAGAGAGGGCCAACTGAACATGCAAATATATGTACGTATACAAATTCAAAATTTGAAAGGATAAGGATGTACATATAAGGAAATAAATAAAATATATGTATATATATGAGAATATATATATATATATATACACATAAATATATGCATACAAAAGATAAAATTCGAGATAAGGCTACAGTCAATGAAATATGGCAAGAATCAAATAACGGTGCAACATCGTCTGAATTTGAAAATAAAACGAAAATTATGCGTGTATATATATACTGTAAAATGGTTGGCAGAGGAATTGTGTACATATAAGAATATTTAATGTGAATAAAACAGTTAAATAAATTCCAGAAATTCAAAAGTTCAAAAATCAAATTTCTGCGCCAAAACAAATCAAACATTCGAAATTCAAATTTCTACACCAAAACAGCTTGCAGGCCCCAATGATGATTCAGCACTGCATGTACAATAAGATTTGCCTAGATTCATTTACAAACCTGGACTATTTTCTTAACTGGGATCAATGCTGACTCAACGCTGCGTGTACGATAAGGTCTTGAGCACCTATAAATAAGACTCTATACCTAACCCTAAACATCATAATTCGGCGGTTGCGCTGGAGCTCTGCCATGGCTCCCTCTCTCTCTTCTCAAATCTATTCTAAAATTAAAATGTTAGCCTAGGAGGATTATGAATTCAGATCCGGAAGAGGGAATTAACGTTAATAAAAAGATTATTGAATCATGAAAGCAAGGTAAACCTCTAAGAACCAATCTATTTAAATTATTTCTCTTTCCCTTCTCTTTTCATGAAATAATAAATCCATGGTCGTTAGGTCGTGAATCAAATTAAAGGGAAACGGAAAGCCATGGATGATATAACGGATCAGATCCAAAATTTGGGGAAAGCTTAAAGGTGAGCGGGTTTAAGCTATAGCCTTTAGATAATGTTATGATTATCATTTAGCATTCTCCTTTTTAGTTTAATTATAAATTTCTGTTGTAACGAATTGAAATGTAGATATGAATATGTCAGGAAATTCCTATGTTGAATTGGCTAAGTTATTGAATGTTTACATGTTGGAGAAAATAAACTTGTTAGGATATGAATAGCCAATTCAGCGATTGTAATTACATGCTTTACTTGGGATATATTATTGATTGAACGACATGACATGTCCTTGTAGAATTAAACATTTGTTGAAAATGACATGCGACAAAATACAGGCAAAAATTGGACGACATGTAAATTAGACTACTGTAAACTATATTACAGTAAAAAGGATAATATGTCTAAATTTTCATGTAATGAACATAACATATATTATGTTTTGAGATTTTAATTTGGAAGCGCAATTTGATATGAACATAAGTGATAGAATGAAAATGAATATACCTAGGAGTACATTTTGAAATTGTAAATACACTTATGGCACGAGGTCAGGTTGCATTAGTGGCGGAAGTCTGCCCAAACCCGACCAGCATATCCAGCAGCCACTAATGTTGAACCTAATGTGAGAGGCCTAAGTGCAAGAATTAAGAACATGTGCTAAGACACGAGGTTAAGTCAACTTGTGGTAGAAGTCTGCCCGAACCCGCCCGGCAAATCCAGCATCCACAAGTGTAGGCTTAATGTGAGAGGTCTAGTGTTTATATATATAAATAAATATATGTATATAACAAGATATGAATAAATGGCAAGGATGGTAATTAAATGTCGAAATCAGAAAATAAGAAAGGAAGGGATGTAATGAACTGAGTTAGTATGATAAGAGGGAAAAGTGATGTATTTCCCTAAATGACTTATTTCTGAAAACGTTGTTGCAAGTCAGCCACAATAAATATAGAAAAGTATAGAAATTACTTGCTACCACGGATTTAGATGGGAAAACGTTATGAAAATAAATCATTGATTCCTTTTATCAAACTGATAAGGTGCATGAAGTGTTTTCCTTAATATAATAAGGAACATATATTACATAGAATGAAGAATAATGGTTTACAACAGTAAATGGTTTAAAAGGGGAATGATAATAACCTATTATAAATAAATAACATTAATGAAAATGTTGTATAATAGGTAGACTTGTCCTAGGGACAAGTGAATATCATAACTTAGGTTATAATAAACAAGTAAGTGAATGGGATAATTGATGAATTAAGTTAAGTGACACTTAACTGTAAATTAAGTAATCAAAAAATGGGAAAACCTAAAACCAATTAAGAAATGGGTGGGGGAATACATTGTACTTAATTATAAATTAAGTAGTCTGGGAGTCTGAAACCCATTGGTAAGAATAACATGTTTAGACTTGTCCTAGGGACAAGAGGAAATTATAACATAGGTTATAATAAATGTAAAGAGAAACTTAGTAATGGGCCCTAGTTAATAGATTTAAGTTAATAAATAAACAACGATAAGTCGTATTGACAACGCAAAGTGGAATTATGATTAAATGAGAGACGATGAGGAAAACTTATGAAATGAAATAAGCTATATATAATCATAAATGGTAAGTGACATGTTAATTGGAAACATGTGAATTGGACATACTTAATTACATATAAAGTAAAACATGTTATTGAAATCAAACAAGAATTTAAAAGGGATTGTGGATCACACTCCTTGGGCCACAATCTAGAGAATAACATGTTGTAAGTTTATTAATAAACTTAAATGAATTAAGATATATGACTGAAATTAATAAGCAAGAGAAACTTGTTAATTTGAATAAGAATTCAATATGAATTGGAATAACCAATTTAACTGGAAACCTGGTGAGGTGAGACAAGCGCGTCAAAGAATGTTTAGACATTGGGTCTAACAACATGCTAAAGTAAGTGCTTAGACCAGTCCGTACGGTTGAGGGTGAATAACCTGATAGGGTAGATCATCGTGGTGTTATAAGGCACGAGGGGAGCGCACATTCATCTGATTGTTTGAAGGCTCCAAAGGACTAGAAGGAGAAGCACGCGGCTTTTGGGGACGTAGGGTACTCTTGGTATTCCTCTGTGAGTGGCAGATGATCCGCCTGTACTCACAGAGTTTAGATCTGTGTAGGCGAACCAATGAGTATGCCATGATTGCAATAATAAGGGACAATCAAAAGACTAAGATGGACCACCGTGATTTGGCAAGACCAGTTAGTGCCCTATGATAGCTACTCATCGTCTACCTACCATCTTCAATCAGTACGTAAAACGAAAAAGCGAAGAACTCCAAAAGACCATATACTTTACTATCTAATTACAGGTGAGGTTGGCCAATAGGTTTGAAGGGCATAAGGGGCCGGGGTTAAGTTCTCATTCTTGATATTCTTGGGTGCCTTTCATTAGTTGAGGAAGGGGTCTACTGTGACCATAGCCACTGTAAAAGCAGACCTTAGCATCTGCAATCGGCAGATATCTGAAAGCTCCGGATCGAGTTTCGTGTTTCTTGATTAGCCATGCCACGGGACTCGGGCGCACATATAGAGAACATGGGCAATAGACATCGAGAACGATTGACGATACGTGCGTGGGAAAGTCTAGGTACACTCTTGTCGCTCTGGGTGGTGTATCATAAGACTAGAGGCATTATTCGAGGATGGAACCTAATTCGATCGAATGGTTCAAAGATGGCAGTTCGAATGCTTACGTAATTTAGAAGTAGTGGTTCT
The DNA here is from genome assembly GCA_030737875.1 of Allium sativum. Lineage (NCBI taxonomy): Eukaryota > Viridiplantae > Streptophyta > Magnoliopsida > Asparagales > Amaryllidaceae > Allium > Allium sativum. The sequence goes on along the minus strand of CM060920.1, from coordinate 745,920,786 downwards.
TTGCAGACGTAGCATTGGCATATATACAGAAATCCGTACGACATTCGTGCGTAGGATTAGGGACTGCTATATTCCTGTGATGATACGGTGGAGACTGTGCGAGTGGGATACCGTGGGGTGTATCTCAATATTGAGAGATTGCTACATATAATGTATTCGGTAAATTCACCGGGAAGTAAATGGGTACGACGTGTGTGTAAGCCTTGAGTGCTGTTAACCCAAGTAACCTAATAAATAGGAAAATATGATTGAACGGTATATGTAAGATTATGCAAAGTGTATAGTTTAAATCCAGTCATCAGAACTTATGTTCTGACCCCCTCCTCATAACACATTCGCATGTTAGATTGTGGCAGAGACATGATAGCATTGGATACTGGTTAGGCAGTATTAATAATACGGTAAGGCTATGTTTTGATTATACTATATTTTATCCTTTCCGCTGTGAGATATTTTTCTGAGCTTTGACATGTTTTATGTCTCTGCCTTTTTTGCAGGATACCAGAGCAAACCAATCCGAGTTTCGATAGATTAGAATTTTGAAAAAAATTCGGTCTGTCGAAATTGGGTTTGTCACATCTGGTATTAGAGCTTAAGTTTAGAATTCCTATGTAAATAGTGAGTGAACGTATTTGTATTTTTAAAAATACAAATATTATATATATATACCTAGATCCATAAAGGAACCCACTAAATAAAAAGAGTATAATAAGGTATGAAATGGGATGTTTGCTTTGTACACTAAAGGAATGAATAGGAAATTTGAGACCCTTAGGAAGTTTGGTTGGGAAGTTTACAATATACTTTGTACGGAAGAAAAATAAATCCTATATGATTCGTATTTTTGAAAAAGTTGAATAGAGAAAAATGCATTAGGAATATATATAGTTGAGATAATTGACCTTGTGGAGTGCCTAGAAAAATGGGTAACCCGCTTTGAGTCTAACCCCATTATTAACTTTTAAGAACTTAAGATTATAAAAGTTTGTGAAAAAACCGGTTTATGGTGTTTTCAAATTTTAATATTAAAGTTATAGTTTTAAAATAGGTAAAGAAGTACATATTGAGTCTTAAAGTAAAATTCTCTTAGTAAAAGGCGCATATTATAGAGCATATATAGCTCGCTAGTTTTTCTAGTTATATTTCATACAAGAATTTTTAATCAAGAAAGTTTTGAAGTCTCTATTCTTTTGAGAATTATTTTTGATAAATTGTTTAAAAGATAATTTTGTTGGGTGGACAAAATAAGTTATAGAAAATGAGAATAGAGTGGATGTTGGCACCTTGTAGTAGGAGACCGAACTGGCCTTATAGGTATGAACAAGTCATAAACCCGATTAAGGAAAATAGTTGTCCGTATGTACTCCAGTTTCACGATTTGATTTTTTTTTTTTTTTTTTTTGCAAGATAAGATGAAAAAGAAAAGCTACAACAAAGAAAAATTTCTTATATGGGATGTGCTTGGATAGGAAAATAGGAAATCTTTATACATTGTTTCATAAAATCCAAGTACGGTTGGAAAAAGATATATAAAAGAAAAACGGAAGTTGTGAAATTTTCCATTTTCCACCTTTTTGTAACATAAGAAATCGAATTTAGAAAATTAGATTTTTCTGAAGTTCGAAAAATAAAGTTAGTTGGTAGGATTATGAATGCAACGATTGGATGAACTATGCTCTTACTTAGTAAGAGTGTGGGAAAAATTTGGATGAAAAAGCATTTCGATGTTCAAAATATTGCACTCATCTAGAACTGCCAGTATATCTAGGATGTGAGCATCATATTTTAAAAAGGATTTTTTAGAAATTTGCATCCACATAGTTGGTACCGCTTAGGCATACATGCATTATTATGTTGTATTTCAATTTGCATAAGTGCACAATGTTTGCTAAAATTGGATGTACATATAATGGATGTATATTATGTGAGGGATTAATTGATTTTACCCTTATTAAATTTCGAGGGCGAAATTTCCTAAGGGTGGGAGAATGTAACACCTCGTATTTTTAAGGTAATAAAATAAGAATAACTTAATTAAATAACGAGAATTAAGTAAAACGGACTGCGCCATTGCGTCTGTCTCGGAGTTCTGGTCAAAATAAACACCTAGTTTGCGTAAAACGGACATTATATGAAGAAGTTATTAAGCCTAGAAGTTTGTATACACACAAGAGAAATATGTATATATATATATATATATATATATATATATATATGCAAACAAATTAAAATGTAAAATAAAGAATAAAATAAGGATTGCATGTAATAGATACATGCACTGGAAAAAAAATTAATGTATGCATTGAAAGAAAGAAAGGTTTGGTTGCATGGAAAGTAAATATGTTGCATGCACTTATTTGCAAACATAATGCATTATTATTAAAAGAAAAATATTCATGCAATGGTTTAATTTAAGTATTGTAACTAACGTGAAAAAAGAGAAGTAAGGAGAGAACAATAATTATCATTGTTCTAAGACTTATTAACAAAAGACTTCATAGCTTAGTTGGTTAAGGCATTGGATTTGTAATATAGAGGTCGGGGGTTTGAACCCCGGCGGTGGCATAATTTTTATCTTTGTTTTAGAGAGGGCCAAGTGAACATGCAAATATATGTACGTATACAAATTCAAAATTTGAAAGGATAAGAACGTACATATAAGGAAATAAAGAAAATATATGTATACATATAAGAATATATATATACATATGCATAAATACATGTATACAAAAGATAAAATTCAAGATAAGGCTACAGTCAATGAAATACGGCAAGAATCAAATAATGGCTCAACATCGTTTGAATTTGAAAATAAAACGAAAATTATTTGTTTATATATATGTGTAAAATGGTCGGTAGAGGAATTGTATACATATAAGAATATTTCATGTGAATAAAACAGTTAAATAAATTTCAGAAATTCAAAAGTTCAAAAATCAAATTTCTGCACCAAAACAAATCAAACATTCGAAATTCAAACTTCTGCGCCAAAACAGCTTGCGGGACCCTATGCCAACTCAGCACTGTGTGTACGATAAGATTTAGCTAAATTAATTTGCAAACCTGGACTATTTTCTTAACCGGGTTCAATGCTGACTCAGTGCTGCGTGTAGGATAAAGTCTAGAGCACCTATAAATAAGACCCTAGACCTAACCCTAAACATCATAATTCGGCGGCTGCGCTAGAGCTCTTCCATGGCTCCCTCTCTCTCTTCTCAAATCTATTCTGAAATTAAAATGTTAGCCTAGGAGGATTATGAATTCAGATCTGGAAGAGGGAATCAACATTGGTAAAAAGATTATTGAATCATGAAAGTAAGGTAACTTCTGAGAACCAATCTATTTAAATTATTTCTCTTTCCCTTTTCTTTTCATGAAATAATAAATCCATGGTCATTTGGTCGTTAATCAAATTAAAGGGAAATGGAAAACCATGGATGATATAACGGATCAGATCCAAAATTTGGGGAAAGCTTAAAGGTGAGTGGGTTTAAGCTATAGCCTTTAGATAATGTTATGACTATCGTTTAGCGTTCCCCTTTTTAATAAATTTTGAAATGGTCAGTTTAATTATAAATTGCTGTTGTAACGAGTTGAAATGTAGATATGAATATGTCAGGAAATTCCTATGTTGAATTGGCTAAGTTATTGAATTTTTACATGCTAGAGAAAATAAACTTGTTAGGATATGAATAGCCAATTCAGTGATTGTAATTACATGCTTTACATAGGACATATTATTGATTGAACGACATGTTAAATAATTACCCAATTGAATGTTTACATGTCCTAATAGAATTAAACATATGTTGAAAATGACATGCGACAAAATATAGGAAAAAAATGGACGACATGTAAATTAGATTACTGTAAACTATATTACAGTAAGAAGGGTAATATGTCTGAAATTTTCAAGTAATGAACATAACATATATTATGTTTTGAGATTTTAATTTGAAAGCGCAATTTGATATGAATATAAGTGATTGAATTAAAATGAATATGCCTAGGAGTATAATTAGAAATTGTAAATACACTTATGGCGCGAGGTTAGGTTGAATTAGTGGCAGAAGTTTGCCCGGACCCGACTTGCATATCCAGCAGCCACTAATGTTGAACCTAATGTGAGAGGCCTAAGTGCATAAATTAACAACATGTTCTAAGACACGAGGCTAAGTCTGCTTGTGGTAGAAGTCTGCCCGGACCCACCTGGTAAATCCAGCGTCCACAAGTGTAGGCTTAATGTGAGAGTTCTAGTGCTTATATATATATATATATAGTATATGTATATCACAAGATATGAATAAATGGCAAGGATGGATATTAAATGTCTAACTCAGAAAATAAGAAAGGAAGGGATGTAATGAAATGAGTTAGTGTGATAAGAGGGAAAAGTGATGTATTTCCCTAAATGACTTCTGAAAACGTTGTTGCAAGTAAGCCACAATAAATATAGAAAAGTAAAGAAATTACTTGCTACCACGGATTTAGATGGGAAAACGTTATGAAAATAAATCATTGATTCCTTCTATCAAACTGATAAGGTGCATGAAGTGTTTTCCTTAATATAATAAGGAACATATATTACATAGAATGAAGAATAATGGTTTACAACAGTAAATGGTTTAAAAGGGGAATGATAATAACCTATTATAAATAAATAACATTAACGAAAATGTTGTATAATAGGTAGACTTGTCCTAGGGACAAGTGAATATCATAACTTATGTTATAACAAACTAGTAAAGGAATGGGATAACTGGTGAATTAAGTTATGTGACACTTAATTGTAAATTAAGTAATCAGAAAAGGGGAAAACCTAAAACTAGTTAAGAAAAGGGGGGAATATATTGTACTTAATTATAAATTAAGTAGTCTGGGAGTCTGAAACCCGTTGGTAAGAATAACATGTTTAGACTTGTCCTAGGGATATGGGGAAATTATAACATAGGTTATAATAAATGGGTAGAGAAACTTATTAATGGGCCTTAGTTAAAAGAACTAAGTTAATAAGTAAACAACGATAAGTCGTATTGACAACGTAAAGTGGAATTATGATTAAATGAGAGAGGATGAGGAAAACTTATGAAATGAAATAAGTTATATATAATCATAAATGGTAAGTGACATGTTAATTGAAAACATGTGAATTAGATATACTTAATTACATATTAAGTAAAACATGTTATTGAAATCAAACAAGAATATAAAAGGGATTGTGGATCACAGACCTTGGGCCACAATCTAGAAAATAACATGTTGTAAGCTTATTAATAAATTTAAATGAATTAAGTTGTATGACTGAAATTAATAAGCAAGAGAAACTTGTTAATTTGAGTAAGAATTCAATATTAATTGGAATAACCAATTTAAATGGAAACCTGGTGAGGTGAGACAAGTGCATAAAAGAATGTTTAGACATAGGGTCTAACAACATGCTAAAGTAAGGCGCTTAGACCAGTCCGTACGGTTGAGGGTGAGTAACCCAACAGGGTAGATCATCGAAGTGTTATAAGGCACGAGGGGAGCGGACATTCATATGATTGTTTGATGACTCCAAAGGACTGGAAGGGGTAGCACACGGCTTCTGGGGACGTAGGGTACTCTTGTTATTCCTCTGTGAGTGGCAGATGATATGCCTGTACTTATAGAGGTTAAGTCTGCCTAGGTGAACCAATGAGTATGCCTTGATTGCAATAATAAGGGGCAATCAAAAGACTAGGACCAACATGATTCGACGAGACCAGTTAGTGTCCTGTGATAGCAAGTCGTCGTCTAACTAACATCTTCAGTCAGCACGTAAAGCGGAAAGGCGGATAACTCCTAAAGACCATATACTTTGCTATCTAGTTATGTGTGAGGTTGGCCAATAGGTTTGAAGGGATAGGGGGCCGGGGTTAAGTTCTCGTTCTTGATATTCTTGGGTGCCTTTCATTAGTTGAGGGAGGGGTCTAGTGGGACCATAGCCACTGTAAAAGCAGACCTTAGCATCTGCAATCGGCAGATATCTGAAAGCTCCCGAACGAGTTTCGTGTTTCTTGATTAGCCCTGCCAAGGGACTCGGGCGCACATATAGAGGACATGTGCAATAGACATCGAGAACGATTGACGATACGTACGTGTGAAAGTCTAGGTACACTCATGTCGCTCCGGGAGGTGTATCATAAGACTAGAGGGCATTATTCGAGGATGGAACCTAATTCGATCGAATGGTTCAAAGATGGCAGTCCGAACACTTACGTAATATAGAAGTAGTAGTTCTTTTCAGACGTAGCATTGACATATATACAGAAATCCATATGACATTCGGGCGTAGGATCAGGGACTGCTATATTCCTGCAATGATATGGTGGAGACCGTGCGAGTGGGGTACCATGGGTGTATCTCAATATTGAGAGATAGCTACATATACTGTATTAGGTTAATTCACTGGGAAGTAAATGGGTACGATGTGTTTGTACGCCTTGAGTGTTGTTAACCCAAGTAACCTAATAAATAGGAAAATATGATTGAACAGTATATGTAAGATTATCCAAAGTGTATAGTTTAAATCCAGTCACTAGAACTTGTGTTCTGACCCCCTCCTCCTAACACACTCGCAGGTTAGATTGTGGCAGAGACATGATAGCTTTGGATATTGGTTAGGCAGTATTAATAATACGGTAAGGCTATGTTTGATTATACTATATTTTATCCTTTCTACCGTGAGATATTTTTCTGATCTTTGACAAGTTTTATGTCTCTATCTTTTCTACAGGATACCAGAGCAAACCAGTCCGAGTTTCGATAGATTGGAACTTTGAAAAAAAATTCATTCTGTCGAAATTGGGGTTGTCACATGATTAGTGCTTGAACCAATAGTTTGTTGTCTTTTGGAACGAGCTTCGATCCAAGATTGTTTCTGGCTCCTCTACTATTCCATGAATATATGAGGGAAGATCGATTTATATGTTAACATGAGGACCAAGTTTCTTTTTTAATTGGCTCACATGAAAAATGGATGTATTTGAGATTTTTGTGGCAGATCCAACATGTAGGCTACTTCTCTATACTTTTCGATGATTTTAAATGAATCATAATATTTTGCACCTAATTTTGTAGTCTTTGACATATTCATTGTTAATTGTTTATATAGGTATAGTTTCATGTAAACCAAGCCATCAAAATTGAAGCTTCTTTCAATCCTATGTTTATTGGAAAGAAAAATTCATTCTATCTTGTGCTTGCATTAAGTTATCTTAAAGTATTATAGTAAAGGATAACGATACATTCAGTATTATAATTATGTTTACTCTACCCGCTTGGACAGTTACAAGACATTGGGCCTAGCCCATTTAGTTCAATACATTATATAATAGTCTGTATAACATTGTCAACATTATTATTACATTTTCTGCAATCATTCTCTAAAATAATATTCTCGTTACAAGTTTTCTGTTTCAAATCTTTCTTTACCATCTTCAATCTGTTTTAATCTCAACATGGTATCAGAGCCATTGCTCATCCAAATCTGATTCATCTGTCTCAAGGTGATCAGTGGATTATTGTCCATCAGATAGATTTCATCACTGGACAACTTCATCTAAGATTCAAGAATCTTTTCATTCGAAGGTTGTTGCTTTCGTTGAAAACTGTGCCTCACCTAGTTCATCACGCTGGCTGCCGCAGTTTAACAGAGAAAAGTTTTAGTATAGAGAGAAAATCCAAAGAGTTGCAAAAAAACCAATCTAGAACATCAAGAAAATTCACAGTTGAAGATAAGTACCACTTGGAAGACGTTTCAAAATTCAAAATTCTATCAGTAAAAGAAATTTGTAGAAATTTCATTATAAAAGTCTTAAGTAGGCTGCATATTTCAACTGTGCACCTTCTCAATATCCACAATTCAAGGTTTTTCTAGTTCAGAATTTCTCATACCTTTTTATGCACTACTTTCTTGTTTTTGTTTATCATCATGACATATGAAGGTGGTGTTACCAGTCCTCAAATGTCAAGCACTGGTTGTACACGAAGCTGACCGCAAATAGATCTGGTCAATGACTTGATGAAAGCCATTGTTAAACCCCAAAGTCAGTTGATTTGTGTTCAAATCAACGAATCCAACCTTTTACTTTGGAAATTAAAAATAGATACTGCAACCAGAGGATATGGGTTAGAAGAATACATTCTTGGAACAAAGATAATCCCTCCAAAATTTGTGCTAGATAATGATGAAAGACTTATGCAAAATCAAGAATATGTTGCCCATCAAAGACAAGATAGTCTTATATTTGCATGGTTGGTGTCATCCATGAGTACTTCTATTTTATCTCAATTAATCGGGTGTAAAACAGCCCAAGAAGTTTGGGCAGCATTTGAGAGAAATGTTACATCTTAATCATCCACAAGGGTAACGCATCATAGAAGGCAATTACAGAGTATCATAAAAAATGACTTGTCAATGAATGAATACTTACTTAAGGTTAAGAATTTTTGTGACCAATTAGCCTCTGCAGGGCACAAGATTTCAGAATCTGAACATGTGTTGTACATATTTAGTGGTTTTGATCACGAATACGAGGCTGTTGTTGCAATAATCTCAACTATGGAACCAACTCCTTCACTGCAATACGTGTATTCTACACTTATCTCTCATGAGGGAATAATAGAACACAATAAAGCAATCAACCCAGACTTAGCTGTTAATAACACATACAACAAGGGCAAACAACAACAAGAAAGAGGCCAAGATTCAAGAAGCCAGTTCAATAATCAAGGGGGTTTCTTCTAATAGAGGAGGAAGAAGGGGTGGCAGAAGTAACAGTAATAATAGGATAAGATGTCAGATATGTGAGAAATTTGGGCACAGTGCAAACATGTGTTATTTCAGGTATTATTCTAATTACACTCCTTCTCAACAAAGCAATAGCAAATGTCAATATGGTTAATGTGCAGAAAGAAGGCAATAAAAGTCAAGAAGAGGTGCTAAACACTGAAACTAGTTCAATTGATGATGCTAATGATGACTGTTGGTACCCAGATTCAGGGGCTACAAATCATGTCACTAACAATCTAAGCAATCTTAACTTAAGGAATAAAGAATACAAAGTTATGCAAAATCTTTTAGTTGAAAATGGTAAGATTGCACATATTACACACAAAGGAAATGCAAGTTTAAGTGGACCTAAGGAACTAATTTTAAAAAATCTTCCAAGGGTTCCATCCATTATAAAGAATTTATTGAGTGTTTCCCAAAATGTAAAAGACAATAATTTCTATTTTAAATTCTACCCTTATTCATGTATAGTTAAATATTTACTGATTCACAAAATTATTTTGCAGGGTAAAGAATGTAAAGGGTTGTACATATTTGATACTAAAAATCATGAAGCCCTAATTGCAATGTAAACAAATGTATAATGACTGTCATGAATGATGCCGAACATTGTAATGAATTCAATTTATGGCATTGCAAATTAGGACATCCGAGCTATAAGATTGTGGAACAAGTTATGAGCAATAGTAATATGTTTGTTTCTAATGATACTAAATTTGTTATATGCTCATCTTGCCAATTAGGAAAATCTGACAAACTTGCATTTCCAAATTCACACACTGTTTATACTAGACCGCTTTGCCACTGATTTATAGGGACCTTTATCTATCAGCTCTGACGATGGTTTTAAGTATTATATATCATTTATAGATGCATGTTCTAGATTTACATGGATCTATATGCTGAAGTCTAAATTTGAAACAGGAAACGTTGGCATGTAGTTTATTAGAAAAGCTGAAAATATGGCTGGTCATCATGTTAGTACTATTCAAACTGATGGTGGAAAAGAATTTCTACCATTAAAACCATATTTTGAAAGAAAAGGAATCAAGCATAGAACTACATGTCCATATACTCTGAGCAAAATGGTTTGATTGAAAGGAAACATCGACATATTGTGGAAACTAGGTTAACTTTACTTGCTCAAGCTTCTACGCCATTAAAATTTTGGCCTGAAGCTTTTAATACTGTTGTTCACTTAATAAATTTATTACCAACAATGGTATTAAATTTAAAAATTCCACAGGAGGTTTTATTTAATCATCTGAAAATTTTTGGGTGTCAATGTTTTCCTTGCTTAAGAGCTTATAATAAACATAAATTAGACTTCAGATCAATTTCATGTACTTTATTGGAATATTGCAATAGTTAAAAAGTTTATTATGTGTCTTGAAAATATTGGCAGAATATATATTTCGAGACATGTTAGATTCAATGAGCAGGTGTATCCATTCAGTAGTATGAAAAAAAAACAGCTGAAAAATTGGTAAGTCAAAGAATGATCATACCTGATGTTCCTGATGAAGTTCAATTAATGGTGCCAAATCGGCATGCAATGAGTGACACCATCACCAATTCTCAACTCACAGTGCCTACAAGAAGGCCCGGTAAAGAGCATTCAACTAATGACATTGTTGACATTCAGATTCAAACATGTCAAGGAACAAGCAGCTGCAGCAGTGATCAAACACCTATTAGAGAAGCATCAGACAACAACAATCAAGATACTGAAGAAAATGATAATCTCAATAAACATCCAATGTTAACTCGCGCTAAATGTGGCATATTCAAGCCAAAGACCATTAACTCTACCGTCTTACAAGATAAACCAGTTTCATTCAATGAAGCAATTCAGTTTGATAAGTGGAAAAAGGCCATGCAAGATGAATATGATGCATTAATTAAGAAAGAGACATGGTCACCGGTTGAAAAACCAAAAAATAAAAATATTATTGGCTATAGATGGATTTATAAATTTAAGAAAAACTCTGATGGTTCAATTTCTAAATTCAAGGAAAAAATAGTTGCAAAAGGATATTCACAATAGTATTTATTTCTCAGAAAGATTTTCACCTATTGTGAAATCATCATCTATTAGAATAATATTAACTATTTCCTTGAGTAGAAATTGGAGCATCAGACAGTTTGATGTCACTAACGCCTTTCTGAATGGTGATTTACAGGAAGAGGTGTTTATGGAGCAGTCTGAAGGGTTTATTCAAAACATCAATAAAAGATTGGTGTGCAAGCTTAACAAAGAAATATATGGATTAAAGCAGGCACTCAGGGTTTGGTTTGACAAGTTGAAATCAACACTTGTCAAACATGGATACAGATATACAAAATCTGATATCTCTATATTTACTAAGTTTTCTAATACTGACTCAACATATATTCTAATTTATGTGGATGATTTCATTATTACAGGAAGTAGCAAAACAGAGATTGAGCACATTATTGAAATTCTTAATGATGAATTCTCAATCAAAGATTTGGATGATTAATGTTACTTCTTGGGAATTGAAGTCAGAAGAACATCAAGGTCTAAAATTCATCTTAGTCAAAGGAAATATATATCAGAAATTTTGTTAAGGGACAAGATGTATAAAGCCAATTCTCTTCAACACCCATGATCATAAACAGTCAGTTGTCAAAACATAAAGGTGAAGCTATACAAGATGCAAAGTTATAAAGAAGTATAATTGGTGCATTGCAGTATGCTACTATTACAAGGCCAGACATATCATATAGTGTTAATAAAGCAAGTCAATTCATGCAGAATCCTTTAGATACTCATTGGAAAGCAGTTAAAAGGATATTAAGATATCTAAAGTGTACACTAAATCATGGTCTTATTCTAAAAGCAAGCAACTCACTGAATATAAATGCATATATAGATTCAAATTGGGCAACCGATATTGATGATAAAAATTTACATATCAATATTTTATTTATCTAGGAAAAAACCCTGTTTCATGGAGTGCTAGAAAACAAAATATTGTGTCTAGATCCAACACTGAAGCTGAATTCAGGTGTGCTGCAAGTGCTGCAGTAGAAGTAATGTGGATCGAGCCACTCTTAAGTGAACTTAGAATTAAGTCTGAAAAAAGGCAGTAATTTGGTGCGATAATGTTAGTGTTATATCTCTAACATCTAATCCAGTTCTCCATTCAAAGACGAAGCATTTAGAGCTAGATCTCTATTTTATTAGAAAACAAGTTATTCAGAAGAAATTGAGAGTTGGGTACATACCATCGCAGCACCAAAAGGCAGATATACTTATTAAACCACTGTCGAGATCAAGTTTTGTCAGATGAAAGAGAAGTTGAATGTTGATGTTGTAGATCTGAAGAAATGATCAACCAGGATTATCTACATCCCAGACTGAAGGAGCTAAAGCCTATGGAGCTGAAGTTATTCACGCTTCTGGCATAATTTAGTTGATTTTGTGGATATATCTCTAAATCGCCTCTAGCGGCGCCATTAAGCTCCGCAAACTCTAACCCTAACAGGGTGGAGGGGGGAGAGTAAAGAATAATGATACACTCAGAAGTATTATTATTATCTTTAATCTCCCCACTTAGACTATTATAAGACACTGGGCCTAGCCCATTTAGTTCAATACATTATATAATAGTTTGTATAACATTGTAAACATTATTATTGCATTTTCCGCAATCATTCTCAGAAATAATATTCTCGTTACAAGTTCTCTGTTTCAAATCTTTCTTCACCATCTTCAATCTGTTGTAATCTCAACTATTGTTAAAGCAATGTCTGTAGAAAAAAGTTGTTGCTCCACTTGTTCCACTTTTGCTACATTAGGCATATAGGATAGTATAGTAGGAGGCTATCTACCTTACATAATTTCATAAAGTGTCATCCTTGTTGACCCCTTCTAGGTTGTATTAAACCAAACATCGGCCTGTAAGAGCCAATTTTTCAATTCACTTGGTTGATGGGATACAAAACATCTTAAGTAAGTTTCCAATATTTTGTCGATGATCTCAATTTGACTATCTTATTGAGGGTGGTAAGCTAAATTAAGTTCTAAGGAGTATCCTTATAGAGTAAATAGTTCAGTCTAGAAATTACTGAGAATAGTTAAATCTCTATCACATACAATAGATTTTGGCATGCCATATAATTTAATAATTCCATCAAAAAATACTTCAGCAACCTGTTGTGTTGAAAATGGATGCTTTAGAGGGAAGAAATGTGGGTATTTTGAGAGTCTGTCCACCACTACATATATAACAGTAGCACTGTTGCTTTTTAGTTGGTGTGTAATGAAATCCATTGATAAATTAGTCCATATGTTTCATAGAATGGGTAGGGGTTGAAGTAGACCTGGTGATGGCACAGTTTTAGATTTATCTCTTTGGAAACTATCACATTGTTTAACAAAATTTTCCATAGATCTCTTCATATGCTTCCAAAAGAATGTTTTCTTAGTATTTTTCAGAGTTTTTTAACAATCGAGTGACCGCTAAAAGGGGTTGAGTGAAACTCATATAAAATGATATCTGACAACGGTGAATGTGTGTGATCTAGCAGAATCTCCCCTTTGTAATATATCAAGTCATCAAGTAGCTTGTACTTTGTAGAGTATGCAGTACCCTTGATAATCTACTTTTTTCTTTAACTCATAGAATGGTCTTTGTTACGATTCTTTTCTAAGCTCGGAGATCCGGTTAGGTTGCACTATAGATCAAGCTTCGAAATTCCGGTTTTCGGTTCTATTCCAGTCGCTAGAAAATTTTGAAATTCCAGTTTCGTTTCGGAAATTCCGAAAATTTCGTTTTATTTCCGGTTTCGGATTTCAGTATTAAAAAAATTAGATAGTAGTTAATACTAAAAGTTCATGTTTTAATGTTTTATATCACGGTTCCCATCTTTAAATGTAATCTTACTGCCAAAAGAAAATGAAAAGTTAAAATCTCAATTGCTCAAATACTATAAAATACCTGAAGATGCCCAAATCAAGTCATTGTGCCTAAAACAACTATTAAAATAAAGGCTCGGCTATTTTCAAAACAACCTATTTGGTCAGACGCCCAAAATATTTCCTCTTGCTAACATAAACAGAAAACTGCGTGTCTTCTTCTTATTCCGAAATAGAAAACCGCATATCTTTTTCTCCCTAAATAGAAAACTCTGTTTTTTCTTCCATTCTTCCTAATTTCGACGTCGTACCCAAAAAGAAAGGGAAAACGCATTGTCTGCTGATTTTCATTTTATTGCTTACTATTTTGTGCTTCTTTTCCTTACTTAAATTCGTGTATTTCTTAAATTGATTTTTTTTTCTTTTAAGATTCGGAATCGGGTTTTTCTCCTTACTCCGGCCCGATCACCACCGGAACTTGGTCGGACCAAAAATCCGGTGTGTCGGACGGGTTTTCAAACCATGTTATAAATAGGTCATGTAATTCTGCTTATTCATGGATTTTGTAGAGACTATCAACAATTACGTTTTTTTATGCACTTAACAACATAGTCATACTTTTGTAACTTAGCTCCACACTTTCCTTGAATCCCTATTGTTAGCTTTTAAGATAAAAGATGTTGTAGATTTTGATGATCAGTCCCTTTGATGAATTTTCTCCCTAAAAGTTATTGCGACATTTTTTTTGTTGAAAAAAATAAGTGCCAATAATTCTTCTTCATGTGAGATTGGTGCAAATTCATTCCCTGCAATGTTTGACCAGCATATGCAATAGGTTATTAATATTAAACAAAACAACACCTAACCTAGTTCCATTTGCATCACATTTAATTATAAAATATTTTGTAAAATCAGGCAGTATAAATTTAAGCTTAAAAAATGCATCAGTTGCTTTATTAGCCCAAACGAGTGAATTTTTCTTTTGCATTGATTTTTATGGTTTAACTATTTGGCCATATCCTCTAATGAATTTTCTATAATGTCTTGTGAGTCCTAAAAATAATCTTAATGCTTTAACATTATGTGGTTGTGGCTATCCTAAAATTTCTTTTATTTTTTCTTTATCACTAGCAATCCCATCTTTTGAAATTATATGCCCTAAATATAAAATATGAGTTGCTACAAAAGACCATTTTGTTAGGTTGATGACGAGTTGATTTTTTTGCAGTGTTTATAAAGTTAATTTCGAAGAGCTTATATGACATTCCCAGCATTTACTGCATATTACGATGTCATTAAAAACAATAAAATAGACTATTTTAAAATTTTCTGGAAAATATCGTTTATTAAAGATTGAAAGGTGGACGAGGAACTTGTTAATCCAAATAGCATCACTATAAATTCATAATGCCCATCACGAGTCCTAAAATGTTGTCTTATGTATATCAACGTCATACATTATGATTAGGTGATAGGCAGACTTCAAATAAAGCTTAGTAAAAAAATTTGACCCATGCAACCTATCTAACGGATCATCAATTAGCGGAATGGGGAGTCTTTTTTAATTGAATGATCGTTTAAATCTTTAAAATCGTCTTGCAATCTCTAAGTACCATTTTTTTCTTAACCCTAACAATAGATGCCAAAAAACAAATACAACTAAGGCTAATTA
This sequence comes from Allium sativum, assembly GCA_030737875.1. NCBI lineage: Eukaryota > Viridiplantae > Streptophyta > Magnoliopsida > Asparagales > Amaryllidaceae > Allium > Allium sativum. Next base: position 745,905,414 of record CM060920.1, on the reverse strand, counting down.
TTTCAAATTTTAGCCTTTTGGAAATTAATTTTTTGGCTTATTTTTAATATAGTGAGAATATCTATACAGCATAAGACAAACTAGTTTAGCTCCATGCAATTTTGTTATCACAATTCCTTTCTGGTGGTAGGATATCTCCAGGACTTATCACTACTGAGAACTGATCCGATGTATATTGGATATATACATGTATTGGAGGCGTATGTTGTGTTGATGTGGAGGTAGAAAGGAGCATGAAATGTAATCTTGCTGCATTGAATTCTTTTGTAGTATGCTTTCCATCAACAGTTTTAATGTCCTCTTCTAATAATCCTTGCCTCAATTCTTTGCCCTATAAGAAACCTAATTTTTTTTAAAATTAAAGAATATTTCATCCAGAAGCTTCTTCTATTATGCCCCTACAATTATTTGACAAGTATCCATTGGTAAAACTAGAAGTTTAAGGCGCATTTTACAACGGTGGCAGTTTAGTAGCACATTGGTGCATATTTCAATTCCTTATAGTTTTTGTCCTTTGGCAACCAGAACTTCAAACGATCTTGATTATGACTTAACTAATTTTAATTTCTATGCTAAATAATTATCAATAAGACTATGTGTTGGGCTTGAATCAATTAGAAAATTTACTATTTTATTATTTGTCATTCTCATGATTTTTATAGTATGTAAAATTGGAATTCCTAATAGGGTGTTAAGAAAGATAGTTTTACTATTTAACTTGGTCGGTATAACTATCAACATTAGTAAGCTTGATAATATCATCTGAATTAGTATTTTCCTAATCAAAATTTTCCTCTAAATTAATTATTGCTTCCATTATGAAAACCTATTTTGTTTTGCATTTGCAACCAAAATGAAATCCCTCGTTACATTCAAAACTTATATTATTTTTTTTCTTTTCTAATAAATTTTCTGGTGTTAGTTTTCTAATTTTGGAAACCTTATCAAAATTATTAGGGATGATTTTTTTGTAGTGATTAGAGACTTATAGCATGATCAAAGTCATATGGACTGTTTGCAATAACATGATACTTGATTTCTTCCTTTAATCCTTCTAATTTTTTTGGTAAAGATGAGTAGGAGTTATATGCAAAATTATACCCTCAAGTTGTTAAAACTGATCTTCATACTGCATGACGGAAGTGGTTTGTTTGAGTGAAGAAAATGTGTCTAAGGTCTTTCAAGTTCATTAGGGTTAAAGCATACCTGGATGGCCTTAGTAAATATTGACTAGTTATCATAATTAGCAACATTCCTGGAGTGCCTATAAAATAATTACAAAGCTTCTTTCCTTAGGTTGTATGAACAAAGATGTACCCAGTCTTGAAGGTCACTGTTGTTAAAATTGAAGAACCGTTCAACATGTCTCAGCCAGTCTATGACTAGAAAAGGTAGGAAAGTTGATCTCAAAATTAATCTTGCATAAATCTCTAAAGGTGTTTGTGTTGAAATTCCTAAAGAGTTGAATGAAATAAATTTAGTTCCACATTGGCAAAATAGTGGGTTAATATTGTGTAGATATATAGGATCCTCATTCCCTTAATTGTGCCTTAGGATCAGATACTTTTGTGCGAGGGGGAGGATCTATATCTGATGAAAACGCACGCGTGCGCCGCCCGCCTGTCCGACTGACCAAACCGAACCGGGTCGGGCTTGGGCTTTGACATGAAATCGGGCCTTGAATAAAACCATATTTTTGCAACGAAAAACTCAGCAATTTTTTAGAAGGAATTAACAAACGGGTGCGACCCGTTAGGAGACAAACGGGTGCGACCTGCGTAGAGCAAACAGATGCAACCCCTTACCATTCAAATTCAAATGGTAACGGGTATATTCCAAACGGGTGGGAAACAAATGAACGCGTCTGTTCCGAAAAGATACGAATATGCTATAAAAACTACAAGATTCTGATCAAATCGATTTAAGTTTTTATTCTCTTTCCTCCTATCATCTGCTCTCTCCTTTTTTCCACTACTGCCATTATCAAAAATCAGTCTGTCTAACATTATCGCTACAATCTCGAGCAGTTTTCACGTATGTTGTATCCTGGGAGGCTTCGATTGAAAGTCTTAAGGAAACTGACACGTTTCAGACCTTAGACGGTCTCGGTATTGCTTACTGATTCATATTTCAATTCAATATTATACCGTTTGCAGTATTCATAGACTGTGTTTTACTATTTTGTAAGAAATTGAGACAAACTTGTGCTGGAAGTTTGTACCGTTGACTAACTTATTCTGATTAAGAATAGTCATACTAATTTAATATACTGATTTGAGTAGAAATCAAATATTAGTACATTTACTGACTATGGCATACTTCATAATTTGGAACACTTATAGTCTGTTCCAATCTTCTTGTGTGTTGCTCTAGCTGGAACACTTATACTCTGTTGCAATCTGTTTTGAAAGAAGAAAACACTACAATTTGTATAAGAATCGACATTACTAGAAGTTGAGCTGTTTATTTTATTTGATCGGGATGGGATAAAGGGGATGGTCAAATGTTTGGTGGTATATAAATGTTTGATCTTTGATTTTGATTGTTGCATGATCGCCTTTGAATATTAGATCTAGGTTGAGTTTCTTTGATTTTGAGTTTCTATTCTCTTTTAATTAAAAAAAAATTGATAGTGATTCTTGAATTTTATCCACCTTCCCAATAAGATCACACACTTTTTCCGGTCTTGATTTTTTTTGGTGAGTTCCTGGTTGTTCACTAATAAACTTTGATTTTAGAGTGATAATTTATGATTTATGCTTTCCAATCTCTTTAGACATAATTCATTTTTTTTGTTAACAAAGTCTTGCCTTAACCGTAAATCATGCTAAGACAAATTATCTTGATCTGAAGTGTCCAAAAAAGAAGAGGCTTCTCTGATTTGATTAGGATTTGGAGGTTCACTCCTATAAGGGTCAAAACTATGCTCACCGATAGGCTTTGATACCAAATTGTCATCTTCAACTCCTTCCGTGGATTGTGTATGGGTTTCAGACATGGTGGAAGTATGGGTTGTGCAGTAAAATTAAGGATATTAGGTGATCAGGAAAATTTGGACAGGGGTGACGCAAGAAGCGAAGGATCAGTATGAGCAGATAAAGAAGAAAATGGTGATTATATCACAAAAGAACATAGACCAGAGAAGAAAAATCAAGAAGGGGGTAAAAATTTAGAAGAGCAATTTTTGAAAATGTAGAAATGAAAATATATTGCATGCATATAGGTGAAAGTTTAAGATTTTTATCAACGGACTAACATTTACATAGCTTAGCCACTTATTTGTACATGTTCAATAAGGTTGATTCATAAAACAAGAATTTGCAAAAAGGGCCACTAGATTTAAACACAGCCTGTGCACGTGTACAAGGTGCACATTGATTTTAATCTCTTCTAGCTTTAGTCCTATGTTATTCTCTGTAATAGCCTGGCTTTTAGACCACTACAAGTCGTTAACTAAAAAACGAACTGTGTTCAAAGCGACATATGGCTATTGCTTATGAGGTTTAACAGAATCACATCACAGGATAAACAAATAATATCTTACGATGGAATAAGCCAAGGCGAGCATCTTCACGAATTTTTAACTTCACCAGAAGCAAAATCTAAGTTGTGATACTCAGTTTGACCCGAGCGTTTATGCAAAACACAAAAGTGCTCGAGTCAGGATTAACTTTATTCAAGTAAATCAACTTCAATAAAATACTAAAATATAATAGTTAATTGCAACTTTTGTGAATTTACTAATTTCGAATGTATGATTCAAATGCTATAATTTTCTAGTTGGCGTAACTTACAAGTTTAGCAAAATTCGCAAAGTTCAAAAGGTGACATGTGTTTGGGGTCCAACATGACAAAGACGAGATTTTGATTTTTCTTCTACCTGTTACTAAGTGAGGATTTTTTTATCAACATCACAATTGCATAAAACTATATTTCAATTCTTAGATTCAGGATACGCATGTCCAAAACTGCAAGGTATAACTTAAAACAACATGTAGTTCAACAAGAGGAAAAGACAAGGCAGAACAGGGGTACGAATAATAAGGCAGGGGTCGAGTTCAACAGGGATTAAAAATGCACAAATGTAGGTTGTGTCAACTTATTTCAATTCATGAATGGGGATGGAAAAAGGACAGTATCTGTCCATGCAATGATGCAATATACGAGAGTCCAACCACTTCCAGTATATGGCAAATGATCGATACATGACAAATCAAAGTTATAAGCTTGCTAAGTTCGAATATATGCCAAAATCCATGATTAGTAAAAAAAATACTAACACACACCACATATACGCTTAAATTTATTCGGATTCCCTCAGCAACTTGAAACTATAAATTCTGTAATAACAATATTCGAAAATGTAGCAGCATCATATATGTATATACACATATAATTCAAAGACGCGAGAGCCTGGACGTACAATACTACCATTAAGGCTAGTGGCCAAGGGACAACAGTATGGTTCTGGAAGTGACCATATAGGCATCATACACAAAATGTGTATGTATAAAAGAATTAAAATTCATAGGTGTAAGGGCTAAAAGAAATTGGACAACTGCAGCTAACACACCCAAAAATCCAACAGGTTGTTGCTGATATGGCATGGTGTATTAACCACTAGGTGAATCCCAAATTTACTGACAAATCAAAAGGGTGGATTCATACATGTCTCAAGTCCAATTTAGCACAGGTATATGTACCTAGATATACATTCCGGATTTGAAACGAAGCAAAGGTTGGTGATTAATGTGCATAGCAAATTCACATGATCAGTGATGTGAAGCAAATTTGTGCATGGTTCCAAACGACATATGATTATGGATTTACAATGTGGCATATATTCCCAGAAAATAATTGGGCAAGCAGAGCGAACACATGAGGTGCAATAGGGTACAATGGTCCGGTACTTGAAGCATGCATGCGGGTTCAGGTTATTACAAATGAGCAAGGCAAGCATGTGTTCAGTTTTCAACAATGCAAAAGGACATGTCCTAGTACTGTAAACAAGGAAATACGAATGTAATGTACCGGGTATTTTAGGTAAATAGTGAACATGAATGTGAAACAAAGGCCAAGCAAATGAATAAGGTCCACCATCGACGCATGCAGCAAGTGCAACATGGCCAAGCAAATGAATAAGGTTAGCCATCAACACATGCAGCAAGTGCAACAGCAAGTCATATGCCGTGAAATCCAAGACCGAGAAGTAAACAAAGAAACCAGGTTGGCTATGTTTAAATCATCAAACGCACAAAAATGGGCTAACAACAGACATGTACAAGGCATAGACCAAAGATTAAAGTACAGTGGGGGAACAAGGAGATATGAAGTAGCCAAATAGGATCAGGTTTCAAGACTGTGTATAGGTGGACATGGTAGAGATTTCAAAACCAAGTTAGTGCATAGATCTGGAAGCAATAGCAAAGTGCACAAGCCATTCAAAAATGTGGAACAGTAGGGATGACATGAGGTGAGACAAGGTACCAATACCACTACGACACAAGTGCCATTGCATACATATATACACATATATGTATATACATATGCAGATTCAAGTTTAAAGAAAAAAACAAAGATACATCCAAATTATCCACAACAAGTCAGGGGTATATGTTTATTTCGGTTTCACAGATATAAGATACGCAGAAAATCGAAGCAGCATGCGTTTACAACAGGCCTCAAATCCTTTGAGTGTATATGTAATAATTCCGGAGTATATATATAAATCTAAAACATATATATGCATGACTAGTCACGCGCACTTCTGGAATCAAAACTATAAGTGGAGTAGACCAACACAAATTCAAAAATTGGCGAAAGTGGTTATGGAAAGGCGGTGATACACAAAGGGTTTCAAGTATGGATGTGCATAGCAAATAGTTACAGACCCTTCAATAATGTGACAGTTGAGTATGTTTATACATATACGTATGTAGAATGTGTGTATGTATGTGTGTGTGTATATATACATATATATATACATATATATATATATACATATATATATACATATATATATATATATACATATATATATGTGAGGAGCGATCGGGGGAACCCCTGTTTGTGAGCACCCATTTAGCACCCCTGCCGGTCCGTGAGCTACGGCGATCCCAATCGAACGAGAATTTGCAGATGTTCAATCCACATATGTTTAAGGATTTATCCAAAATTTGAGCTCGTTCCGACATCCGTACAATAATATATTTGGTGTTTAAATTTAACGGTTTGAATAAATGTCTGAACGATGAATAATTGAGCTAAGATTTTGAATATGCTACGGATATCGGAATGAGCTCAAATTTTAGATAGGTCCTTAAATATATATGGATTAAACATCTGCAAATTCTTGTTCGATTTGGATCGCCGTAGTTCACGGACCGGTAGGGGTGCTAAAGGGGTGCTCACAAACAGGGGTGCCCCCGATCGCTCCTCTCTCTCTCTCTCTCTCTCTCTATATATATATATATATATATATGTGTGTGTGTGTGTGTGTGTGTATGTATATATATGTATATATACGCGTGTGTGTGTATGTGTAGGGGTACTATCTGAACACAAATTGAGAGACACAATCTTTGCCATTATATCATTTTGTCTTCGCATGAAGAGGTGGAATTCGGGGGGTAATCTAGTGGTGGATATTTATCGTGTCACCAATTGTGTCATAATTTTGTGTCTAAATAGACTTTCCCTATACACATACATATTGGCCTCCACGTATATACACAGTCAAGGTTTCAAACATCTAAGAGACAAATGACAAAGGCACAACAAAGTGAAATACGACACTTTTACTGAGGTATAACTAGTACACTTTAGTAGCATTGATATTGAAAACTAAAGAAAATCTTGATATTAACCATTACGGCCTTTATTTCCAAATCAAAGTGAAGGCCAAGTGGAGGCTAGGCCACCATCTCGAACAACGGCTTCACAAATCAATTCGAAGAGCAGTGACCACTACAACAAAACAGGGATTTTATAGCGTTTGAAAAACGCTATTATAGTCAAATATAGCGTTTCAGAGAACGCCATGTAACGACATGCTATCTTAGACCATCGACTTTAAATAGCACATAGTAAAACGCTATCAAAACTACAAATTCTATAGCGTTTTTCTTTTGCTATTGAGCCTAAACGCTATATGAAACCATAACCAACTGCAATCTGTTATAGCGTTCTACTACAGCGTTTCTATTTACTTTTATAGCGTTGAAAAGAACAATTGAATAGCGATTACTACATGCTTTTAGTAGCGTTTTGTCTGATAATTTTATAGGGTTTTAAAAACGCTATGCATGGAAATCATAAAATTTACCAATTTTGTACCACCGTTTATGCTCTTTCATTAATTTTAAATACGTATATATCATTCAAACAACGATCATACATTATCTATTTCTCAAATGTACACAAACATAACACATTTCACAAACAAACATGTAAACGACAACATAATATTTCATTGATATCATTAAAACAACATTCATATATTCAAACTTAATATTTCGTACATATAATTCAAATTAATTCTCACATATCCAAACTTAACAATTCATACATAAGTTTGTTCAACTCTTCCATGTCCATAATACGTCATTTATACTTGCGTTAACAAGTTACCTAAAAAGTAGTCAAATACTAAATCATGCTTTGCTTCTGATATTCTGTCCAAAACATGAGCAATTTGGTCCTGTCACAACAAAAATAAGCAATATTTAGATCAAAATATTTAAACATATTGTATGTGTGTGTACACATACACAGAGGCACAACATAACTGAAAAATGATTCAAGAGGAAAAAACAGTGAAAATGCTAAAAAAGAGTATCATGGCAAGTAGCACAGCAGCAGTAAATTACCAAAGTTGTTCCAAAATACAATGCACCAATGTCCATTCCACAAATAAAGAAACCTGCATACATTCATATAAACAAACTTAAGCTGTATTCCTCAGTAACAATATATCTTCAAATAAATATAGGCACTACCAATATATTTTTAATACAAGTTGATATTGTCACAAATTTATACAATATCTGTTCCAGTGGAGAATAACTTGATAAAGATGCTTTCGAAAAAATCAAAACTTGAATTTCTACTTTTATTCAGTTGTATAGATAAATGACACAACATGAAAGGTAGAACATTCATAGTTTGATCGACATGATTCTCTGACCATTCTAGTTTTTTTTTTACTTGCATCAAATGTAAATTTGACTCAAAAGTCTGCAACCTTCCTGATAGTATACAATTAAGCTTAATGCCATGATCAATATATAACCAAATCTTGCTTTTGGCTTTTCACAGGTGAGAACGTTTGGTTAATATTTTCAATTTATAATAAGCACACAAATAATAATTGGGCTTCGAGCACGATCATGCTAATATTTGCAATAATGGAGGTGCAGTAGACTAGCTAAAAGAGGCTTGTGTGACAAACACGTGCGATTTATTAGACCATTCTCAACAATTGTACCTGTTCACTCTGCCATATCTCAAAATGACAGCAGGTTGTTTAGTAAACCAAGAAAACAAAAAAGCCAGACACTCTAATTAGTAAATTAAAATATATTTATACGTTAAAAATAAAAAACACAAACCTCAAGTTAACTTACACTGTTCAGATTATAAATTTTTACAAAATAATAGTGGTATAGGTATGTATGTATTACGTATAAGAATAATCAAATTCATTCTCTTGATTTTTTTTAAAAACTTTATAAAACCCAAGCTAAACTGAAAGTTTAACGTAGAAACCTTAACCCAACTTGCAGTAGTGTTTTTCTCCACAATCAGTCCACAACGTGAGAAGCCAAAGGTGCCCAAATGTGATCACAAACAATTATAGGAATATAAAGTAACTTGCAGTAGTGTGTCTTTTGTATCATTCTTATCACGAAAGCATTAATATCTTTTGTATCTTTTTATTAGACCATTCTCAACAATTGTACCTGTTCACATCTGGACAGGCTAATTCCAGCAACACATCATCCGATAACATGTCCCTGAATTCCTGAACTTTTGTCAATCCCAAACTTCAGTCATTCACAAGATAAATTCTTTATGCTCTAACTTTATTTGGAGATCAAAGCAACACAAAATGTCTTGGGATTCAGTATGTAAACCTAATTCTGAAGGTGATATTGGTACAAGGCGTTTGGACGATATGGATAAAGCCTAAAAGCTGCAGCTATGAAGCTTGTTTGGAATTTCTTACAAGGTGACAGTCTATAGGCAAAGTAAATGAATAATAAATATTGTGCTAATAAGAAAAATCCGGATTATCCAAATCGATACTAATGCATCTAATACTTGGAAAATGTTGCTTAAGGCTAGACATTGCAAATATTAAATTGATAAGAAGAATGTAACTGGTTCTCATACCAGCATGTGGTAGGATCCTTGGCCAAATGTTTTTTCACTCACTGATAAAGCAGGGTGGCAATATTTAGCGTTGGTTGGAGGCTTAAATAGTCAAGTGTCTACACTTACTGATAACAGCCGGCAAGTTAATGTTAATCATTTACCTTCTTCTATTGCTCAAGACATTAACAATATTAAAATTCACCACAATTTTGATAGGGAATTCTGTTTTTGGTTGCCTAATGTAAATGGCAGTTTTGATTTTAAATCAGATATTATAAGGGTGCTACCATCTTAAAATTCACCACAATTTCGAATTTATCTTGTGAATTACTGTTGCTACCATCTTTTGTTTTTGCTGCATAGACAATTGTCTTATATTTTTAAGGGTGCTATTGAATCTGCACACGGTGTTATCATTTTCACGCAAAGTTTTATCCATATCAGATATTACTACTTAATAGTTGGTGAATTCTTTTTTGAAAAGTGTTATTGTAATAGTGTTCTCACGCAATGGTTTTACTCGCAGGCATACAGCGTTCTTTCTAGTAGCTGGCAACGAGATGACAAGACAAGCAGAAACAGGAAAACCAGCTGCGGTCTGAGGATTACATTCATGTCATCTATACTCGACTCTGACATTCTTGGAAGGAGGATTATGTATACCATTCATTGGGCAAACAACGACCAAAAAGATTAAAATAAAATGAAATGACAAAATCTTTTGTTTTGAGAAAAAATTGAAGCAATGTTAATGCTGAATCTAATAATAAAAAAAAGAAATCAGAAATACTGGTGTTTTGACTTGACCTTGTCATGTGAGGGTGCCTTTTCGTTTTTTCCTCTCCTCACTCTGCTGAAAGGATGAAGCGTATATGCCGATGTGTGCATGATATGCAGAACATTATGATCTAATATTAATTAGCAAGCACAATATATATATATACAAGGGTAAGTTAGGACAAACCTTTTACATTAATTTTTAAATGTATGTTATTTAGATAAAGTTGAATCACAACGATATCGTTACAAATGCATCTCGCCAACTTTAACTCGGATATGTTACTGACTACCACATTGTTTTGAAATTCACCACCACAGACCGCTAAGCATAGTTAATTTGAATTTTAGATGTAACAAACAAGTTTGTGAAAATAACCTAGTAATAATGAAATATAAAATAAGATGACTATATTCATCGCCACGAGTCTATTTATCATATGTAGAATTTAATGGCCACCCCTACTTCTTTTTCTCATGTTCAACTTGGCCATATTTTGGGATGTTATTACTCAATTACGTCTGTTTTAAAACTATTTATAAAAACAAGTCAGTGTTTGCTACTCAAAGCCACACTGGCTAAAACATAAAGGGAACATTTGCAAATGCAGTATGTATTTTGTATGTAAAATTATGCAAATTTGAAACCACGTCAGCAGCCTCCATCTTCCTCGCCATTATCGAACTTCTAACTATAATGATAATAATCCTAATGCTTTCCTCTTTTTATTTAGAAACCCTTTTGCATTTGCATCAAAAATAATCAAAACTTGTGCTTTTATATTTTAACCGGGGATAGATTAGCTAAAGTCCGTGTTAAGTTTCAAAAGACACAAAAACTTCTTGTCTTAAACTTTATAAATTGGATCCTTATTTTTTGAAAATCATAAAAAAAACATGGTTGTGCAGGACTGAGCATATTCAATTTTTTTATTTTAATGAAAACTCAAAATGAATGATTTTCTATCATTGAGAAGTGAAAACCAAGGAAAAAGACATGTATTGTTTTCTTCTTATTTCCAAATTTTTATTTTTATTTGAATAAAAACTCAAAATGACTAACACAATTGGCAATTATTCCCTCAGGTTCGGGAACATCATTGTAACAGAAATTTAATGCAGTTGTCATAAAATGGGCAACTAACACATTTATATAATGCCCAAATTAGCAATTCTAACGTCTGCTTACTCTTTAACTTAAAACTCACACATAATACATGTTTAAGCCGTCTTCTATACTACTACCTTAGCATATTAATCACTCTCTCCCTCAATTTTAATATTATTAACCAAAATAACTACGAATATTTGAAAATAAAACGTTTATTCTCCAAAATGCCCTTTACACCTCAAATGCAAAAAAAAAAAAAAAAAAAAAAAACATTAGCAAGAAGAAATGATGCAACAGGTGAAATGCAAATAAAAACTGGAGATCGGACGCAATTCAAAGTCGAGTTTCAAAATCAACCAAAAACTCAAACACAAGGATCAACTACATTTAGACCACTACGATTAGATATATTCAACTAAAAGGCATAAGGATAGTAAACAGAAAAAATGCAGGAATTCTAAACTTACAGTTAGGACGAAAATAGCTTTTTATATCCTTCTGGTCAGCTAACAAACTTTAACAGTGGTTACCTATATAAATGTGGTGAAATGTCAAATGTGTATACATTTTTAAAAAATTACATCTATAAAAAAATAATGCTTGCTTACTAGAACTAGATTCTGTTACAACTTTTGAGGCTGGCCACACTACTGTAGAGCCTACGGCATCTTCAATGCATACAAGATCAGAAGTTGGTCTTCAGAGAACTGCATCTGGAACCGTAGCGTTCACTACCCAAATTTTAATAGCGTCTCTTCCAAGTTGAACAAAATGGACCATTTCATTTGGATCGGTTGAAGCCACAACTCCTTCTGCAACCAGTGCTCCTGTTCCACCAACATCAATCAGCTTGCATTTACTCTTAAGGGTTGGGAGGGTTCGATTTCCACCCTATCAAACAAAAGTATAAACATGAGTGTTTTAATATATATTTCAGTTAGTAAACTTGATAACAAATTACTACAATTCGCTTTAATGTATTACTACATGAGATGTTACGTTGACAACGCTAGAAACAAATGATGCGTCATTGACCGTTTCAACAACCACTTTTGATTCTGGCCAAGCTACTTTAGTACCAACAGCTTCTCCAACATGTATCATATTATTTGCTGGTCTCCATAAAAATGCATCAGACTTTTATGGATTGTCAATAGAAACTAACATAGCCGATGGTCCAATAGGAATGTCATTCACAATCTGGTTTGGATCGTTAGAGTACAATCGTCCTTCAGCAACTAGTTCTTCACCTCCAATCCAATCATATAGCTTGCATAATTTTTCTGTGCGGCTAGTTTTACTCTATTAAAACAAAGTGCATCATAACTTTGTCATGCATAAAATTAATTTGTACTTAAAAAAATTTAATTTACCATATTATCAGATTGATCCAAGTCACGCATAATAACTTTATCAGAAGGCCATGCTACTAATATGCCCGTAGCCTCTCCAAGATGTATCGTATTAGACATGGCTCTCCATAGAAAAGCATCCACTTTCCTAGGAAATTCAATCAAAACTGCCTTCGCATTTGGTCCAAGAGGAATTCTGTGTACGAGTTCGTTTGGATAACTTGACACTACTCTTCCTTCAGCTACTATATCATCGGTTCCATTCCAATCCAACAAATCACATTTACCATCAATGTTTCTATAATTACCCTGCATTTAATAAAAAGTGCATTAAGTTGATTACTACATTTACAATGACAATATATTTGATGTTTACCTGAGATATGGATTCTCCTCTTTGAGATCCATTAACCTAAAAATTGCAAATTTGTTGAATGTTAATTAAAAATTCATATGAAAAACAAAATCAAAAATTATATCTAATATTACTACGCAATTAGTACAACAAAAATTGAAGTTATATACCAAATTTTTCTTCAACATGCGAATCTCTTCTTCCAACTGTGAAATTCTCGCATCTTTAGCTTGTAGCAGCAAAAACTTACTATAGTTTTCACCTCTCCCCATTGCCCGTAGTCGTCCAGGCCTATCTTGCCCTAACACTTGAGAGACAACATCTTCTCTCACAGAACTATTTGTTGAGTTTGATTGCATTTCAGATTCAATTTTTTTCAACTTTTCCTACAAAAGTTAATGTTTTGTTACATATTTACAAGTACTAGACAAAATGCGAATAAATGTTAGAAAAACAATATTATAGGATTTTTATCAATACTATAGAGTGTCTTACAATAGTATCGTGGACATATGTATTCACCGATTCGCCATTTTTCCAAATGCGGGATTTAATCCAAATTTTAGCTCTAGGAATGGGGATATTATTGCCACTCTCGTTTCTCTATTAGTAAAAATGATAAGTAAAATAAATGGTTGTAACTGAAAAAAGTGACATGTAAAATTAATTAAATCGACTGTTCTTCCTCACTATTTCCTCCGCTAGTCGAGCCATTCCTTTGCGACTATCTGTATGGGGCACTTGAACACTTCTGATAGCTTTGAATTTATCGCTTTGTGCCTAAGATGAAAAAATATAATAAATTATTTAATTATAATTATTAAATATAATTGAATTTTATATTTATTTACCTTAAACTTTGAGTCTGTTTTTTTCTTTATAAAATTCCTCCAATCGTTCATATTTTCGACATTGCTAGGTTTGAGCTTAATCCTTTCCTCTATGTTCTTTGCTTTCATTATTTGCCTAACTAGTCTGCTTTTTGAAGCCCTCCAGATGCATCCCATTTGTTGAAAAATAGGCACTTTCTGCCATTCCTCATCAAGTTTAAATCTTGCCTGCAAAATGTAACTTTCACTTAGACCAATACTAAAGAAAACAAGTACCGACTATACAAAAAAATGATCACACTACAATATTATGAACACAACAGCCATCTTAAACCAGCAGCAGGCCCCTTTAAACTAGCAGCCATGCTGCCACTGTTTTTTTTTCTTATATAATAACATGTATAAGTGATAGATCAGAAGTTGAAATTACAAAGATAATGTACACCTACTCGACTCCCAGTAATTATACTAAGGCCTAAGGTACATTTGATATTAAAGTGATTGATTTGAGAAATGATTTGGCACTTTGATTAATATTTGATAGAAGTAAAATTCAATGATCATTTATTGAAAGGAAAATTGATGTATGGCAATAAGTACTCATTCTTTGTATGTCATGGCTTTGAAAGGAAACTCGCCATGCATCCTTAGCTGAATGTCAGCAGCATATAGTTTTTAGGAAAAAAAATATAATAATAGAAGTGACATTTAAATGTCATGATATAGATTGGTTCTATATATAAACCAAATGGAGCAGTGTTAGCTATAAATACATATGACATTACTTTCTACATCTCACTTGAATGCCCCATACAGTTGTAAATTGAATGAACTGGGTAAATATATATTTGTTTTCGAAGCAAACTCAAAGAAGTTGAGCACACATTTGAATTTAGTTCAACGGCAAACTAAGAAAAGAGAAGGCCATGCCAGTTGATGATATCATATTGTGTGCAGAAAGAAAAACAACACAAGTTGTGAGAGTTAAAATGTTAATATCTGAAATGTAGCAAACTTAACCACACGCGTTATCTTTGATGTATACGGTAATTGACTTCAAATGCCACTACTTATCTTTTTGTTATAGCAAGAAGAACACGGAAAATATCGGATCGCCTTTAGTGTGCTTAAGAGAGCCATTATGCTATTTTTCTTGTTAAAAAAATAATGATGTGGAAATTAATCTAGAGCAATTCAAAAATATTAGAGATGCTTAAAATGCACGAATGTTTCGTACCGTTTTATCTTTGATCTTATGGCTTGTTTATAGGTTCGATCATAGAGTTCAAAAAGTACCCTTAGATGACAGTTAAATGTTAGAGTCGGAGTAAGATTCGAAATTTCGGTTTCCGTATTCGTTTCCATGTAAAAAGATAAATTGCTGGTGATTACATGTTATTAGAATAATTTTCGGCAGCTATTAGTTTTTATCTTGTAGTTGTATTATTGCTAACTGAAACATAATAGATTAAGTCTTTTTCACACATGAACACAATATCCTTCTTTCTGGAACAGTTGTCTTGTCCTTGTGCATGAACACATTATTGAACCATGATAGTCCAGCGATCCTTCACAATGTCAATGAGTCACATTAATGCATAAACCATATATTTTACCATTTTGCTTTAAAAAAACATGTGTGTTTGTTTGTGCCCTTACTATTTAATTATATCATGCAATCTATTTAATTATGTCTCATTGGTGCATGCAGGCTTTTTGTTCCCTGTTTTGCGGAATCTCAAACAGCGGATTTTAACAGAAGAGATACTTTTTATATCTCCCTAGTTTTGTTCCTGGAGGTTATTGTTGAGAAGGCTGATGAAATCTGCTAAACATAATATTTTACAGATCATATAAAAGTAGAGGGCTACGCACGGTATGTGGATCATAAAACTAAACAATTTTTGTAGTGCCGGCCCAAGCACTATAGACAGACCAGTAGGAAAGTTCGCGTAGGAAAAAGTTCAAATTATTTGTGAATCCAAGTAAGATTGGTTCTAGGTGAAATCATAATATAGATTTTGTTTGAGATCATATTAGATTGCTGGTTTTGCAAGTCAATTTTAATATGCAAGTATTCTGACTTGTGGACGTTAAGACTTTAGTTTGACTTAGTTTACCACTATATACAGTCGATGGTTATGTTCTTTTATCATACATTTAGTTTACAAAAAAATACAATGAACAATATGGTTCAAATATTTTTAGACTTAAGAATTTCTAATGTATTTTATGTGTAAATATAAACTGAACAGTAGAGTATAGATTTATAATATTTTTAGTATAATTTTTCTTATTTAGTTAAGTGTAAATATTTAATAAATTGATAACTAATTAAAAAACATGGTTTGACGGTATTTCAATGTACACATGCCATATAAAGATCTGAGTGGAGGTCGTTATAGTAATATGGTAATGTATATAAATATAAAAAGGAAAATCAGTCATCATAAAACAATTAAACACCTGTAGCTTCAACAATAAAGTTTAATTTTATCCCAACTAGCACAAAGGAATTGATAATAGAATTTGTTTAAATGTGTTTCATGTAATTCCATGTAATTATACCATATAAAGTTTTTCATGTATATATACCATATAAGTTTTTCATGTAATTCCCTGTAAATATGTTTCTATGAATATATACCATATAAAGTTTTTTATGTAATTCCAGGTAGAATTATATTACACTTGAGCCAAAAAATTATTGACATGGAGGTCCAAGATTTATGTCTTGCTGCCAATTAAATCAGTCGCGTTCATTTTATATTATAAAATAGACAAATGTGAATTGAATCGACAAATGTGTATTTATGTCTTACTCCAATTAAATCATTCGTGTTCCTTTGCCTTTGTCATGTATCCAAGAATGGAAAAAAAAATCTATGGTTTCAGTTTGGCTAAAAACAATCAAAAATGCGTGTACCCTACTCTTCTAACTTACTGTTTGAAGAAGAAATGATGGAGCCCCATATTATCACAAAACCAATTGGCTATGTGAAGGGTGAACTCTTAATATTTGTACAGGATTTATTTTACAAATTCCCCGATGTGGGACTTGTCTCAACACGCCCCCGCACGTGTGGCATATCATGAGCCTAACACATGGAGATCTTATTGGGTGACGGGGACAAGTGTGGTAGATGCACACGAATTAAACCCGCTCTGATACCATGAAGAAGAAATGATGGAGCCCCCATATTATCACAAAACCAATTGGCTATATGAAGGATGAACTCTTAATATTTGTACAGGATTTATTTCAAAAATTCGCCGATGTGGGACTTGTCTCAACACTGTTGTAACACAGATCTTTTTTAAATTTACCTAAACCAATCTTCTTATCATTAGGACCCATCACATCAAAGACAAAGATTCACAATAGGCTACCATTAACTAGAACTAGAGAATACATGATAAATTTATGATATTATAAGAAAATGATACCTGAATGGAGCTCCACAATACAAACTTTAAATCATCGCCAATTTGCCGCCAATCATCAATTGTGAATGGAACATGCTCTCGTACGAGCGGTCCTAAGTATGAAGACAATTTCACAGAACCTTCACCTATTGGTATAGTATTTTCGTTGAATTCAACGGTAATCCGAGATACACGATCTGATGGAAGTCTTTTCATTTTAGTCCAACCTCTCGTTTTTTTCTTTTCGACCAGATTTTCATGTAGTTGAATATCAGTCTCGTTTTCCACCAAATTATTTTCATCTTCAAACTCATTGGTCTCAATATTTAATTCATATTGCATCGCATTTACTCTACATGCTTCGGTTCCTTGCACGGTTGTTTCTAAATTTGCTTCTTGATGCTCATTGGTTTGTAAATTTGCTTCATGTTGCACATTGATTTCTGCATTTGCTTCAGGTTGCTCGTTGGATTCAATATTTGCTTCAAGTTCTTCATGGGAGTCCTCAGCTTGTTTTTTTTTGCGAGTAATCTTCCTCTTCTTCGCCATTTCCTACACTAACAAAATGAAATTCTCAGAAATACATAGTAAAGATAATCATGCATTTACAATTTTCTGTAACATTAACAAAATTATTCATCATAATGATACTTTAAAAATAAACCGTCTACATAAACTGTCTAAATACTGCCTATATAATTAAATAAAATATTCACCAGAATTATTTACAATATTCTGTACAATAAACTGTCTAAACACAAATCTGAACTAAATCACTCACATCTTTAGCCATAGAATAAAATCGGTAGAAGCAACAACTATTATATCTTACTCAAAAAAAAGCAACATATTATAAGAAAATAAATATGTAGAAAGATAAAGGGATTACCCATATTCGTTTGGTCTTTGATACAACTCAAAGCGTATTTCCGAAAGGCGGAATAAGTCATTGTCCAAAAAAAAAAAAGCGGAATAAGTCATTGTCTGAAAAAAAAGAAATAGATGCCAACCTCCTTCCAAACAAAATTAAGCACGAAGCAGTACATTTGAAAAAAAAACTTGATTATATTTTGACTTGTAGGGACCACATTTATGCATCGATGTGCATACAATTGTTGTGTGGTTCTTAATTTTTATCACTTGCAAAAGTATTATATACGTGATTGCTATAATTTCGCATACATGAATAAGTGAAAGCAAAGCAAAAAAAATAGCAAGCAAAACAAACAGCAAATCAAAACAACATCAGATCCTCATAAACTGAAAGAAGGTACAAAAAACTTTTTGTGACTTCAGAATGTCAAAACTTAATTTATGTAATATCTGAGAATGCAAAGAGGAAACTTATATCTAAGTGAAACAAAATATCCAAGAAGTTCAACATTTCAAATAAATGGTGCAAGCACTCGCAACATATCCATTGACTATACATGCATATCAAAACTATTCGAGTATGCCTTCACAATCTGTTGTGAAAACCTGTGCCTTTGGGGAAGCGTCCAGGATCTTATTCACCCAATTACTTAAAGATGATTTTTATGGAAACAAACACAGATATGAAATTACACACGCAAACACAAAATATTCCTCCCAACCACCCTCTTTATTGATTCTCAAAACGAATAATGTTTACACTCACTGGTTCAACAACCAACAATAAACAAACTACACGAATCAATAACCTTATTGAGAAAGGGAAAGAATACCAAGATGACTACAATTTTGTTGGAGAAGGAGAACAGTGAAGAACGACGGCTAACCCTCTGATTAATTAATTAGGGCTTGATTCCATCATGTTTAATCCAATCCTGGATGTTGCTTTTATAGAAGAAAAGAAAGCCTAGGCAAATACCCAATTTGCCCCTTCATTACTTGCAGAATAAGTCACAGAAGGAACCAGTCAAAACCACAGAAAGCCCGCTTAGACGTCTGACCTACATATGACAGACGTCTGTCATTGCTCTCGGATTACAATCCCGGACAAGTCAGACGTCTGACCCAGATTGGACAGACGTCTGTCCCCACTCTCGGACTTCAAAACCCTGCACACACAGACGTCTGACCAGAACCCCTCAGACGTCTGTGCTGAAGCTGAGAACAACACTGCTCTTCCTTTTGCCTTCTCTCTGCCACCACTTCATCTCCTCTATCGCCGAGCACATCCACGCCTCTTCTTCTTCAACACATATGATTTCATGTCACAAATCATAACACTCCACCTTGATATGAAATCACATCAAACAACAAGTCACACCGACTTCCATGGACATGTGATACTAACAATCACAACAATCCACCTTAATCATATCAACACTCCAACACACAAGTCATCTAGCTCTTTCAACGACACCTTCTCTCAATTAAAAAACCAACCTCGATTTCCAGGCAACGAGATACACCCCACCTGTTCCGAGTACAGGGACTCAATTGATTTCAGGGCAACAATCACACCCAGTCGATTTGAAGGACTACGACCACACCTCAATCACAAACACAACTCACCGCCTGCCAACGATGCATCTTCCGCCTAAGATGCACCATGCTTCTCTAACGGTCTAAAAGTGCTTGTAATACCACAAGGATCTCCACCTTGTGGATTTTCTGCATCGACACCCGTCTACCACTTGATCTGAGCTCCTCCTTCGATCACTCCGGATCCCTTGAGCATCATCAACATGAAGACCCCTGTCTAGCAAATCAGAAGTGACCAAATTAACCTCTCCACCTTACTGTGGACTAGGCTCTTCAACCGTCACTCGCCTTCCGCCGTTGACCACAGAACCAATCAATCTATACAGGTTTCCCGCCTCCAAGACACCTCTCATCACAACACGACCACCCTTCTTCACTCTCAAAACTCCACCTTGAGTATCATAAGTGCAACCATGACGATCCAACTGACCGAGAGAAATGAGGTTATGCGAACTCGCGGGTACATGTCTAACTCCAGAGACTTCCCTCACCACGCCATCATGCATACGAAACCGGATAGATCCAATACTACAAACTGGTAGCTCTACTCTATTGGTTGTTCTAATCGCGTCAACATTCTTCTCATACGAAGAAAAACACTTCACATCCCTAAAAATGTGAAAACTGGCTCCTGAATCCATCTTCCAAGGATTAACTTCGCTAAACAGAACATCACTAGAAGCATCGCTAATGGAACTTGCAGCAATATCTGCCTGTGCCTCATTACTTCAATCACCATCCGCAACCTTCTTGTTATCCCTCTGATAAGCATAACAATCCTTGCGTATGTGACCTTGCTTACCGCAATAATAACAAGCACCTTTACCATTAGCCCCTTTCTTCTTCCTTCTTGTATCTTTCCCCGAGTCCTTTTCTACCATGGCCTCACCTTGAACTGATTTAAAACCCGACCCTTTTCTCCTTAGTTCCTCACTCAAAAGGCTGCTTCGAACAGTTTCCAAAGAGATGGCTCCACCTGCATTGGAGTTACTCAATGAAACAACCAAAGTCTCCCAACTTTCTGAAAGCGAACTCATTAGCAAAAGAGCTTGCAACTCATCATCAAAATTGACCTTCAGATTTGACAATTGATTGATCACATCTTGAAATTCATTCAGGTGCCCTGCAATAGACTTCTCCTCATCCAGTCTTAGCTGAACAAGCTTCCGAACCAGAAAAGCCTTACTTGTAGCACTCCTCGACTCATACAAAGATACCAACTTGTCCCACAAATCCTTCGCAGATTCACAATTAGCCACATGATGGGATACCGAATCATCAAGGTACTGCCTAATCAAGGCAATAGCCTTCTTATCCATCTTCTTCCACTTTCCCTCATCCACACTAGAGGGCTTCTCCGCATTTCCAACAATCGGATCATGAAGATCATTGAGGTAAAGCACATCCTCCATCTTAGGCTTCCAAATCCCCCAATATCTTCCATCAAAAACAGTCATCTTCGGGAACGCCATCATATCCGACATCAAAAAAAAATTGATTTTTCCACTCCAAAATCACTCTAAGCTTTGCGATGATCTAGCTCTGATACCAACTGTTATGAAAACCTGCGCCTTTAGGGAAGCGTCTAGGATCTTATTCACCCAATTACTTAAAGATGATTTTTATGGAAACAAACACAGATATGAAATTACAAACGCAAACACAAAATATTCCTCCCAACCACCCTCTTTATTGATTCTCAAAACGAATAATGTTTACACTCACTGGTTCAACAACCAACAATAAATAAACTACAAGAATCAATAACCTTATTGAGAAAGGGAAAGAATATCAAGATGACTACAATTTTGTTGGAGAAGGAGAATAGTGAAGAACGACGGCTAACCCTCTGATTAATTAGTTAGGGCTTGATTCCATCATGTTTAATCCAACCCTGGATGCTGCTTTTATAGAAGAAAAGAAAGCCTAGGCAAATACCCAATTTGCCCCTTCATTTCTTGCAGAATAAGTCATAGAAGGAACCAGTCAAAACCACAGAAAGCCCGTTCAGACGTCTGACCTACATATGACAGACGTCTGTCATTGCTCTCGGATTACAATCCCTGACAAGTCAGACGTCTGACCCAGATTGGATAGACGTCTGCCCCCACTCTCGGACTTCAAAACCCTGCACACACAGACGTCTGACCAGAACCCCTCAGACGTCTTTGCTGAAGCTGAGAACAACACCGCTCTTCCTTTTGCCTTCTCTCTGCCGCCACTTCATCTCCTCTATCGCCGAGCACATCCACGCCTCGTCTTCTTCAACACATATGATTCCATGTCACAAATCACAACACAATCTTCTCTAACAAAAGAAACATCATCAACATATCCATCAACATCCATATTGATATCTTGGCAATCTTCCTCAACATGGTCTACTTCCTCAACAGCGTCTTGGATCTCTAACTCATCAAAAATTCTTGAAGGTGCTTTCATTACCACATACCAATTAGAAGAATCATCCTCTCTTAAATAAAAAACATGTTTTGCTTGGGATGCAAGTATATATGGATCTTTTAAAAATGAAGCTTGGCTTTGATGTAAATTGACAAGAGTAAACCCATCCTCAACCTTTACACCATTTCTTATGTTTGCCCAATGACACTTAAATATTGGAACATAAAAAACATTATAGTCTAACAAAATTATATCGGTAAGTATCCCATAATAAGTGACAACATCAACTACTTGAGAAACATCTTTTGCACTTGCTTTGCACATTGTTGTTGCATCATAAGTCACTCCACTATTTTGAGTCTCCCTTCCAACGTCTTTTGTAACGACCCGGATTTCGAGCGACTTTGGTTATCGACATAAGCACGATGTCGATAACCAAAACGTCGAAAAATCCTGGTAATTAGTGAAAGAAATTAGAGGGTGAGGAAAGATAAGATAGAAAATTAGAATAGAAGAAGAAGAACACAACATCAGAGTAACACGAATCTCACAGCGGAACGAATAACATATAATATATGTAACATAACTTTGAAATATACATCTGTATTTGAATATACATCATTATCATAGTACAGCACTTACAACACAGCGGAAATAACTATAGCTATATGATCCTGAAGCCTCCTGCTCCAGCTCTTCAACTATATCTGTAAAATCCCGACTACTTGACTGCCCATACAAATTTAGGCACCCAAGAGTTTAGGGAAAACAACAAAATAAACTCCGGGTCAGTCATGGGACTGGTATGAGTAAAACAGTTTAAAAACAGTTGAACAAGTAAATGATATCTCATAAGACCACGCCGCATAACGGAACGGGTTTTTCCCTTATGAGAATCCAAAATATCTTTATATCAAAAACCTTTTGATATTATAATAATGTCTATCAACCACAGTATATATATAATCATCTAGCAGAAACGCTTTCATCTCACGTTCTACATATATATTATACAATCAAAACCACAAACACGTATTGGGTAATGGATTTCCAACTATGACAAGGTATGGAATCACCTTTCGCTAGTGTACCTCTAGAGAGGAATACACTGGGTTCAACAAGAACATCTTGCAACCCGGCCACACATGACCGACCACTCATTTCGCTTGAGTGTATCGAATGTATATCACCAACAGTTGGGATCAGCAACCGTTTCCCGAATGGGACAGCATCAACAATAGATTTTTAGAAGTAAATGAAACTCTAGATCAGGTGATTATACACCCTACTTCGGTGCGACCGACTTAGCCATGCTGCCTGCCCGATTTCTGTCATTTACCGGTTGATGAGGCTAGAAGCTACGCTTTATCATCATACCAGATTCACTTTGAATGTCACATCATCAAATCCATCAAATCACCGATTGACGTCCTCAACCATACATTATGTGTTAGCTAAAAGAAGTTTCCTTCTTCGCTTCCACTCTTGGTACAGTTGGAGAAATCAATATACGTGATCGTCTGGAAATACTCTGTCAGACATCCGTCCATACAAGTCACCCAGGAACAGGATGAACCGAAGGCACTATTCTGTAAACAGGATAGCCCTTGCATAACTCCGTCTTCAATTTCCTTTGGCATATATGATTCGCAACGCTTATGCCAATACAGAGTGGTTCTTTGGAAAATAATCCAACCGGTCTCTCCATATTAACAACGTTAAAATGGTCAAAACTTCGATAGTCTGTGATTTAACTATCGAATAAAAACAAGTGTGCAAACAACGATATTATTTCCAAATAGAAATTATATCGATCAAACATCATTTAACATTCATCTCTTAGTTCATTTTTCATCTCCTGTTTCCCTATATTCAGTATTTCTTATTTTCTAAATTTGGAAAATATACGTTATTATCAATGGAAAACATTTCCATTTCTTGTTTTCTTTATTAGAAAACATTTCTGGTTTCTTATTTGGAAAACATTTCCAAAGCTTCTTCATTGGACTTAGATAGATGTTTAAACAAACCATCGCGATGCCAACACAAACCACTTCCTTTACTACCGAACCTTAACTATTCCTTAGTTAAAAACGAAGCCAATCAAGTTGGGGTAGAACTACCTCTCAGACGTTAACTGAACAACATTTCTAACTTGGAAATAGGCAAAGTTCACTTTATTCTTTTTACTAACTTCCTTACTTAACTCTCGTTCGAATAACTATATTCGACTGACTCTTATCAATTAACTCTATTGGACTAACCCCTATCAATTAACCCTATTGGACTAACACTATTTGACTAACGCTATTTATTTACTCATTTCACTTAACTCCTTTCGAATAAACTATATTCGATAATTCCTTTTACTTTCTATTCGAATAACTATATTCGATTAACTCATTTGCTTCTATTCGAATAACTATATTCGATTTAACTCATTTGCTTCTATTCAAATCGATTAAACTAACATCGATTATCTCCTTTCAACTTTATTCTCTAATCGATTAACTAACATCGATTAACTTCTTTTTAACTTTATTCTCTAATCGATTAACTAACATCGATTAACTTCTTTTTAACTCTATTCTCTAATCGATTAACTAACATCGATTAACTCCTTTTACTTTAACACTAATCGATTAACTAACATCGATTAACTTTTTCTTAACTTTATTCTCTAATCGATTAACTAACATCGATTAACTTCTTTTTAACTCTATTCTCTAATCGATTAACTAACATCGATTAACTCCTTTTACTTTAACACTAATCGATTAACTAACATCGATTAACTTCTTTTTAACTTTATTCTCTAATCGATTAACTAACATCGATTAACTCCTTTTACTTTAACACTAATCGATTAACTAACATCGATTAGCTCCTTTTGATAAACTACGTTTTCCGTTACAACTATTTCCTTTTTATAACGTTTACTTACCGTTACAAATATTTCCTATTTATAACTTCTATTTACCGTTACAAATATTTCCTATTTAACTTCTATTTACCGTTACAAATATCTCCTATTTATAACTTCTATTTACCGTTACAAATATTTCCTATTTATAACTTCTATTTACCGTTACAAATATTTCCTATTTATAACTTCTATTTACCGTTACAAATATTTCCTATTTATAACTTCTATTTATTTTCTAAATAAATATTCCTTTTACTTTCTATTTATTTTCTAAATAAATATCCCTTTTATAAAACCGTGTTCATTTTATAAATATTTCCTTTTATAAAATCCTGTGATTTTATAAAATTCCTTTATTTCAATATACATTGAAATAAATTCTTTTTACATCCCAGGGTCTTTTATGATATTTAAAATATCAAATAACAATGATCAATATCATTCCAACACCCATAATCCATAACAGATTATATAACACATCATATATCACAATATATGAAAACAGTAAAATAAATGTTGAGGAATCCAGTTGGATTCCTCCAACCTGTCTCCCTGCATCACAGATGTTAAACAATATAGATAACATCACTTTTCAGTTCTATATGACATATTCTGTTAAACAGAATCAATATAGAAAATTTAACTAACTGACTAGCAGTTCAATCAAATGGTCAACATACAGTAAATCAACCAATATCTAACAGTTCTAAAAATACAACATGAACTTATAAACTGTTCAGAGTTAGTAAGATTTACTCACATTGGCGCGTTAATCGTTAAATAACGATTTGCGTTATTTGATTCAGTCGGACAATTTATTTCGCCATAAATTGTAACGAGCTCTGATGGACTTCCTGTCAGTTCCAGTGTGTAGATCTCGTCCATACAGTCCCGACGGATCTTGTTTTGTCCTATTCTGATATCGTATGCAGAAGTTACGATATTTTCTAAGTTAACACAATCATCTAATTAAATTAAACTTTATTTAAAAGTGGGCTTCACTTATCTCTTTGTCGGCCCAAACCCATATACTAAAACCCGCTTTTCACTACGTGTTCTTCTCCAAACGACAATGCCGTGCTTCTCCCAGTTCGCTCCCACCATTCACGAAACATCACACGGATTTAACACCGACACCTCTATCCCTTTCCTCTTTGAATCCTCAACATTTCCTTCCAGTATTATTCTCCACCATTTTTCATACTTCCCAACGTAAACTACTCTTTCCTTTCCACCATCACTTTCGTGTAGCTGAACCCGACCACCCTACACAGTGCATTCACCGTACTCCCTTGCTGTGGCAACTTCAGGACTTTGGCGCATGAATAGTGCAAATATCAAAGCTTCCTTTCACAGTCACCATACACGCAAGTCAGCTCCCTTACTACTTTAACACTCCACCAAAGCAACTACCCAGCAAGTACTCCACCACCCTTGCCTCAGTTCAAACATCCCCTCGTAATCCTTCCGTTCTTCCTGACATTCCTGTCCGCAACCCATAATAAACCCCATCACTAGACCTCATCTCGGCATCTCATTCGAAAACACTTCCACTTCATACGCCTCACACCATACGCTGTACACACAGCAGAAACTCCCCAACCCTTTTAATATTCAAACGCAACTCCCCGGTCTTGAAAACACCACTTTATTTCAGTTCCTGTTTAACAATCCACCATCCCCTGTGTATTGAAAAACATCTCGATAACTACAACAAACCGCAGATCGACTTCCTTCTTCTCAAGCTTTACTACTGTATTTAGTTTTGAAATGATTTAAAGAATGCCATTCTTTTTGTTCGGTTGTGAAGAACTCGTTGAAATCCTTGGAAGCCAAAACTAAACTGAATTATGTTGTCTCGCGTATTTATAGATTTTAGATGCACTCCTTTATTTCTTTTGGTAGATTTGTGAAGACCACGTATTCGGGTTTAAGGCCAAAGAAAACTGGTGGTTGAAGAAAAAGGGTGCGTGGACCTTCCTTTACCATTTACACATAGAAAATATAGATACCCCTTTTCACACGATCTCCTATACATACGAGCCACGAACAACGAAAACAAACTTACCGTTGTGATCAGTGATGTGCCGGGATTCCAAAAATATAATAATACCGGTAGATTAACTCATATTTTGAAACCTCAAAATGTTGATTACGGGGTGCAAAATACTCCAAATAAAAAGTCTCTTATTTAATAAATTAAAAATTACAGAAAAATTATAAAAATTATTTTATCACTATTTCCCAAAAGAACCTTGTCTAAATTCAAACCCGATCTCTAGTTATATCGAATAAACCGATACGGTCGATAAACGATTCTATAGCGACTATTTTAAAATTTGATTTGGACATATCTCAAAATCTGCACGACGAAATCCTGATTTTTCTCTTCCACTAGAAAGATATACTCCACCAGCTCCACGCGTTTCTTGTTTCACAGAAATCCGATTTAAAACGAACCCTGTACATTCAGTTGAAGTTCGAATCGCTAATTTACGAACTGCAGCGCCATTTCAAGCTCGTTTATAATTATATTATAAACTATACGTTCAACTGTCGACGATTGAATATATTCGTTATTCAAATTCAATTCCAAGCTGAATTAAATATCACAGATGATCTGGTTCACACCATATCGTCATTTCAACTAATTCTGATTATTTCAGAATTAAATATATTATTTAATTTATCATTTTTAATTAAATATTCACCATTATTTAAATTCAACGATCATTAAATTCACTATACCACCATTTATATAAATAAATAAATTACCCATAATACCCCTGCCAATGCGGGTCATTACATCTTTTGTGTGAAAACACAATCCATTAATGATGTATCCTGTATACGACAATGCATCGTTCTTCGGACCATAAGCAATCCATTTTAGCATGTCGTCGTGCTCTTTGGAGCTAATAGGTATCTATAAACAATTGATTTCATTCGATAAAGCTAGTCATAATACGATTTAAAATAAATTAGTAACATTTAAAATTTTAATTCACCTTTTTTTTAATCCAACTGGAGAACGTAGCTATATGATTTTTCCAAAGTAATGTTTCATTTCTTTCCATGCGCTTGTCTAAAGTTTGTAGCTCCTCCAAATGCAAACTGGGGTGTAGAAACAAAAAGTTACATTACACTTGACATTACAAACAATCAAAACATAGAAAAATATTAGGTATGCATGTACTCTAAATATGGTTCTATTATGGTCATATTCATTAGCACAGCCAAATGAGCGGACTCTTTTTCATTAAAAGACAATGTGATTGTCTTACATGCTGATATTGGACGTCCATCAAGTATTACATTACTTTGGTAATCTTCATTTCTAACTTCTCTCTCATGCGATTTTCTCAAAAATTCACCAAAAAATCTCATACATTCTTCAGCAAGATAAGATTCTGCAATACACCCCTTAGGACGAGCATAATTTCTTACATGATCTTTTAGCGTTTTCATGTACCTTTCAAAGGGGTACATCCAACGAAAATGGACTGGCCCACACAGTCGTGCTTCCCTTGCAAGATGAATTATCAGATGTATCATTATATCAAAAAAAAGACGGCGGAAAATATCTTTCAAGCTCGCACAAAATCACAATAATCTCATCCTCCAGATGTTGCAGTTTCTCTTTATCAATAATGCGCTGGCATAATTTATCAAAGAATGAACATAAATGAGATATTGTTTTCCTTGGCTTTTTTGGAAGTAATCCTCTTATTAAGATGGGTAATAATTGTTGCATTTAAACGTGATAGTCGTGAGACTTCAAACCATTGAATTTGCAATCGTCCAATGACACACATCTTTTAAAATTTGAGCAATAACCATCGGGTCCTGTAAAGTCATATAACCGTTTACAAAATAGTTTTTTTTTTCAATTTTTGACATTGTATATGGAGCTGGTGGAAGATATGTCTTGTTCCCACGAGGTTGTGTATGAAGACCATGTCGAATTCCCCAATCTTCCAAATCTTTTCTAGAATTAACTCCATCCTTTGATTTTTTGTCGTGCAACATTGTGCCCATAAGACTTTCACCGACATTTTTCTCCACATGCATTACATCTAAATTATGACGTAATGGAAGCTCCTATAAAATCAATAATCGAGCATTTTAATTATATAATTTCATAACGTTATTTAGTGAAATAAAATAAAACGTGCGCACTAACCACCCAATATGGCAATTGAAAAAAAATGGATTTCTTTTTCCATCTTGATAGCTCCATTCTAACAGGATCTGTGTCCTCATCATCTTCATTTTTCTTGCTATATTCAATTCTTCTTTTAGCCCCTACCTTACTTTGGCCATTCTTGTTTTTCTTTTTTCTATTATTCTTTTTTTGGCTTTTCTTTACATTTCCAAAATTATTTGGAAAATCTTTTAGAATAATAGATATATTTCTTCCAGTTAGAATCCTAGGCTTATACCCTTCCTCCACGGTGTTATCAAACAAGGCCTTATTTTTTCTTAAGGGGTTTGAAGGGGATAGAAATCTTCTATGACCCATATAGACGGTCTTTCTACTGTGATTTAGCCATCGATGATGAGTGTTGACACCGCATAATGGACAGGCTTTTTTACCTTTTACACAGCAGCCAGCAAGACTACCATAGGCTGGAAAGTCATTTATTGTCCAAAGCAAAATCGCTTTCATATTAAAAATAGTTTGGCTGTATGCATCATAAGTCTCAACTCTGACATTCCATAAATGATGTAAATCTTCTATCAGTGGTGCTAAATATACATCAATGTCATTTCCTGGTTGCTTCGGACCAGGAATCAATAAAGTTAACATAATATTATCTTTCTTCATGCACAACATAGGCGAAAGATTATATGTGACGAGCATTACAGGCCAACAACTATATTTGGAACTTAGCATTGAAAAAGGATTAAAACGGTCTGTTGCAAGGCCAAGCCTGAGATTGCGAGGATCTACTGAAAATGGTTTCCATTTCTCATCCACTACATTCCAAGTAATAGAATCTACAGGATGATGCATTTTTCCATCGATGCTTCTATTATTGAAATGCCACCTTAAATCTTCCGCCATTATTTTAGATCTAAACATTCTTCTAAACCTTGGAATTAATTGAAAATAACGCAATACTTTAGTAGAAATCCCATGCATAATCTCCTTTGTCCGTTCATTTACCTTCCACCTTGAAAATCCACATTTTGGGCAATTACTCAAATCTTTATATTCATTCCTAAAAAGGCAACAATCGTTTTGACATGCATGAATCTTCTCAAAGCCCATGTCAAATAACTTAAGGAATTTTTTTAATTCATATAACGACTTAGGAAGTACCTTATTTTTTGGCAATAACAATTGTTGCACATTTAAAAGCTTATCGAAACCATTATCAGACAATCCAGTTTCACATTTAAGATTATACAATGTGAAGATAGCGGATAACTTTGTTTGATCTGAGCAACCAGGATATAATGGAGTTTCTGCATCTTCTAAATTTTT
The DNA here is from genome assembly GCA_030737875.1 of Allium sativum. Classification (NCBI taxonomy): domain Eukaryota; kingdom Viridiplantae; phylum Streptophyta; class Magnoliopsida; order Asparagales; family Amaryllidaceae; genus Allium; species Allium sativum. Next base: position 745,874,896 of record CM060920.1, on the reverse strand, counting down.
ACGCAAATCATCCTCTCGTCTTTGTGCATCATCTTCACATCTATCATCGTTAAAAAAGGTATTATTAACAAAGTCTTCATCTTCATAGATGATGGCCTGAAGCAAATCATATGCATCACCCGACTTTGCTTCCTTCTTTTTATTTATCCGCTCGTCGTGATTATACCACTCACTACTCATATACTTAGGGTCCATTCCTCTTATAATCAAATGCTCAACAATAACTTCTCCAGAATGACGAGTAAGATTTCTACAATCTAAACATGGACACAAATTTTTTTCTACATTACCCATATTCCTCTTTGCATCATTCACAAAATTCCAAGCCGCTTGCTCATACTCTTTAGTGGTTCTACGCGCAAAAAGCGAAAAAGAACAATAACCTTATGTATTAAAATATGTTTAAATTCAATATTAAAATTGAGTATTGTAATGAATACTTGTTCAAACGTGCCCAATCTTTATCCATCATTTCTATATATAAGCAAACAAAAATCTAAAATTCAAAGAAACAATTAGTTATTAGGTACGAGCAAAGAAAACATTCAATTCTAACATGTAAAAAAAATTATAAAGACAAAATTCAAAAAAAATAGCATTCAATTCTTTAATGAAACATTTCATGTGATGAATTTTTTATATGAAATATTTTAGGTCATTATGAACATGAAAATGATAATTTTATTATTAATTTGATGATAAACTACAATGGCCATCATTAGATTTTACATTTAAATTTGATGTTTTTCTTATGATGGACTACTTATGCTTTTCAAAACAAATCAATGCAACAATAATGGAATAAGAGACCACCTTCATTTCGAGAGATTAAGTAAAAAATCCATAACACTTGAAGGCTTTATGTATGAAAAATGACTAAACATATTGTAAAATAACATCATCATTGACAAGCGTGAAAAACGACTCAAAAGACCAAAAATAACGTATCTCCCATGGCCAGTTCAAAAAAAAAACTTTTCCTAATGTAAACCAGAATGTTTATCAAGACTAAAATAAATATTTATAAAAAATTCAAAGATAATACACTTTTCCTAATGTAAACCAAAATAATATTATTCAAATAATTTGATGTCGATGATTATACCATATGGGATATGTGAAGCCAACGAAACTGAAATTTCGTGCTTCAAAAACATGACAGAATAATATTATTGTACTTACAGAACTTTTAGACTTCAAGCCTATGGTTTCTTTAAATTCTTTTGCATCTGCTCAAATACTGATGGTTCTATCGTCAGTGAACTTTTTTTTCTCCATAAAGTTAGTTGTCTTAACCACTTCATTGTGCTCACTGAATTTCCTTTTAGCCATTGTAAATGCATATTAATCATTTATGATAATATTAAATAAGGTATCGTATATTTCAGGCATAATTTTTTTTTCACAATAAGACAGGAAAAATCATGAAGACATGTATAACACCAAATCATCCATATCATTTGGTTATTTTAATTTTATACCATTTAATAGATGTTAGACTAAAATGGTGGCAAGAAAATATAAACACACCGCAGTTCTTTAATTATATAAAAAATAAGTTAGACAAACTATCGAATAAGTTTGATTACTAATCAACGTAGGTTAGATCTGTAGTGATAGAGAACTATATATAGGTAATCATGAGGCATATGAATATAGAAATTTAGAAACATATATATATAAAAGACAGCATGCAGATGCGGGAAATAGATAAAAGAAATATGCACTAAAAACCAAAGTGCGGGTTGAAGCATAAGGCAACCTGAGAATCAAGGTTAGGTCAGGTAGCAAAACATGGACCAAAGCATGAAGTACGTAGTTCAGTAGCGGACTAAACACATGGAAAACAGAACAGCTGATCTGAAAACATAGAGCAGCATAGAAAAAAGATGAATAGAGACCAGGCATAAGTAAACTAATGTTAGAAAATAGCAAACCCATAATGATAGGAAACAAATTTAGTCCGACAGAATGTGTGCGCAAGTAGACATACGAAATCCAATAGCCAACTAATCGCAATGCTCTTTTTCTTAACCCAAGCAAGAATCTTACTTTAGAGGATCCAAGCCAGATTGTGGCCAAAACGTTTCTTAAGTTTAATATGTTTGCTAGTCCTCTTGAAACAGGTATCCTATAAAAGCATTTTTGTTGGAGGTTACAACATATAATAGAGATGGAATATTGGATGAAAAATAAATTGATCTGGTAATTAATATTAGTACATGTAAAATAATATGTGTAGGCATTTCAAGGTGATTAAATGTTTAACAAGTTGTGATACACAATCTTGGAAAAAACTGAGATGTAATAACGCATGTTTGAAGCTGTGAGGTATTACACTGGTTAATGAACTAACACATGGATGACACATGAAGATAACACTGGCCATGGTGCATTTGCATCCTCGATATCTATTGTTGAGGCATTATTATAAATAGCATCGTTAGGTGGCAAGACGTTCTTATGTTCCACGCTCATATGTGTGTGTGTGTACACACATTATATTGTTTGAGATTGAGCTTGGATGATTTATAAATGACATGGATAGAAATACAAATATATGTATGCGTTTGGGTGGTCTATAAAAAAGTTTTTTTTAGAAAGGCAATTAAACTTTTATTGACACAGTAAATGATTACAATAGTTACAATATATCACCCCTATCAACTTAATTAATATACAACACACATGACACAAAATAAAGCAGTAATGAGAAAAACCAAAATCATAAGTACAATTGTTATACAGAAAAAACTCAAAACTGCTTATTGCCAAAAAAATAGACATATGAGTTGCTTCTTATTGTATCTCTTAGCAAGAATAATGAATCTCTCAGCATGATTATGGATGACCAGAACTACCACCAATGTCTACCCAAGAAAACCATATAACCTATAGCCTAATAGCAGAAACTGAATAACCAAGAGCACCACAGCTCATGAATGCTCAACCCATAGCCAAAATTACACTAATGCTCACTACACCAAGATAGATTCCTGCACTTCACACACTTGTACCACTGAACAGTGCACACAACTGCTAAGTACAGAAGAAGCTCGAACGTTCCAGGCTATCGACAGCTAATGCCAGCTGAGAACGACTTAAGTGTCACAGGTAAATGACGTCTAAGGATGGCTAGTGATGACAATGATATAAAAGTTACGTATAGATGGATTGACACGTGTCCAAGGGCGGACCTAGGAATTGAACCAAGGATGGGCTGACTTTAAATCTGATTTGTTTTGCTCGATATAAGCTCTAGAATATTTGCAGCACCTATCTTTGGTAGATGAACAAACATAACTTAAAATAGGAGCAAAACTGCTAAGAAAACTATCCATATAGGCTAATTAACAAGCATTAAAAAAATGAAAGATGGTTGTCACTTTATGATATTGAAGCACATGAAAGCGAAAAAAGTTGTCTTTTTTTTTTCGAAACCTTAATGTTACAGTTAAAAAGGGTCGCACTTGGGCAAAATAGTACAAAATATAGAAATAAGAATGTCATACATGAAAGAAAATATTCAGTGAAGCTCCTTGCCGAACAACACCAAACACTATTTAAACATGTTTAAGAAGCAGACGCAATAATCTTCAATAAGACAAGCCTTATGCACCATGGTTTCTTTATGTATTTAATAAAGCATCAACAAGAACAGATTAATGAACTTAAAAAATGAAATCTGCAGCCAGTGAAATTAAAGCAATTAGCCTTGCAAAAAGATGTATTCCGTAATGGAAATTGCAACCAAACCTGAGATTTGGGATGTATGAAACATGAAAATTAGGTTTTTTTTTTCTTTCAAAGAACTGATCTCCTACCTAGAAAGCAAATGGTTTTTCACCTGGCTTGATCGACTGAATTGAAAATACGCGCATGAATTAAAGTCGACTGTCCACTGGTCTTTTCAAATGAGTTCTGTGGCAAACTGACATGAAGAACATATGAAGAATGAGATGGACTTCTGCTTACCTGATTTCGTTTTAGGTAGGGATAGGGTAGTATTTCAATGGTTTTTTAAAAATGAAAGAAGAAAAAAAAACTGCCCTGGGCTGCAGCCCTGTTGAGCCCTGGGTTGTATCCGCCCTTGCACGTGTCTATCAATTGGTGGCGACCTACGATGATAGACAACAGTTGAGCGACACTAACCATCATTAACGTCCTTGACGAAGCCATTGCAAAGCTGTTGTTATAGTGTTGGTTGACGCAAGTGGCGGTTCTATGCATTGGTTCACAGCCCTATTGGCTGTCACTATTGCCTCGCTTCCTACAAAATATCGTCGACGACTAACAACAGTTGGGGGCCATGTTACCCAGTTGGCTTGACTTAATCATGGAGATGATACAGTGATTCATTCTGAGTCTCATATGCCTAGTCCATTCATGTCATTATTTCGAATGTCGTAGATGTTGCATCATCTTACGAAACATCAAATGGGTGAATAGTGGTTCTACATGCAAATCAATGTTGGGTCCTTGCCTAAAGCGATAACCGTAATCTTACATATACTTCTGATAAGTTTTCATCAGTATAAAAGCCATGATATTTTACTAAGTACCGCCAGTCATATGTACATGTTTCTGGTTTGTAAACCATCGCTAAACCAAGCTTATGTTTGAAATTAATATTAAAATTGATCGGCAAATCACACCCTCATAGATCTTTAAACTCCTTGATAACTTAGTCCATAATCACATATCAGATTTTATGCTTTTCCTGGATTTTTCTATGAGGCGTTTACTCATTTTTTGGCAAACAAAACTAAATATCGTTACCAAGTTATGAGTGCACAAAGCATTGTTTGCATTTCAACTCGTGCTTGGATGGTGGTTCTAATCAACTTTGTATATTCCGTAATTGGTAGTCACAATTGGTACTACTATGCAGGCATGTTGTGTTCCATTTGCACCAAATACTCCACAATACTTTGTTTTTTCAAAACTAATTATTGGAAAAAGAAATTTTTTATAGCTTTTGTGGTACAATTAATCTAAAATAACACAAAAAAATTATCAACGTAATTTTCATCTTCACACTATCAAAAGCATGTCTAATCTATGAGGTTGAGCGTACAACTAGTTTGTAGTTTTAGTTAGTCTATGAATTCATGTGTTGTCAATTCATTGCTTTTTATTGCTTGTAAAATTGAATTAACTTCTGATAACAATTTAATGCTTTACACCTCAGGTTTATCTCTGTGGAAAACCCTTGGCAGTTATTAACAGCGAAACATGTCATGTTAACATTGCTGATTCATCTAATAGGTTTAAAAGCATCTCCGACCAATACTGATATGTAATATTGGTGGTTAATCCAACAGTCGAACGTTGATTCAGATTGGAGCAAATTCTCACATTAGTTAAACTAATACGTTAATTTATACTAGTTAACTAAAAATTTCTGAAATACATTAACTTCATGCCAATTTCGGTCAAATAATTCAAATTATAAACAAATTAAACATCATAAGCACAAGCAGTAAAAAAACATATAACAGAGAATTTAATACCTCTCGTTCCTGTTCAAAATAGGGAGATGCGGTTTCCGCTTTTGATGATAGAGGAGAATCAACGATTTATGATTTTGCGGTTTAGGGATTTCGTGGATCAACGTCGAGATTAGGGATCGTAGCTTCTGAAGGAGATGGAGTGTGAAGCGATTTTTGATTTGGGGAGATTTTGTTGTTTTCTGGATAAGAGGACAAAAGCTTTTTCACAAGAAGGATTTAGTTCCTGCGAAAATAAATTCCTTACCGCCTTATTTTTTTCCTTCTTTGAATAGCGTTGCACGAGAACCGAAGAATAATTGTTTTGTTGAATAGCGTTCAAAACCACGTGCCAAAGTCGTTTGAACGTTTTGGAAACGGAACGCTATTTCAATTTGCTATCTAATGTCCATTTTGTTGTAGTGGACAGAAAAATCGAAGCTGGTGGCTTCACTGGAAATCGCTGGAAAGGCAAAGGTCGATTTTGGTGAGGAAGCTCGTGGTTCGACGTTGGAAGCTTGCGTGGACAAGAAAACCCAAGTGATGGCGGTGGTGATTTCGATTTAGGTAGAAGGATTGAAAAATGATTTTCAATGAGTAGGAAGACATGGAATTCGGGGAAAGAGGAGTTTTCAGTTCAAAGGAATAACAGAGGAGAAACGATTTTGTGTGCTTCCTAATACCATATTACCTCTCTATTCTAATGTGTCACTCAACCATTCTTTGCCGAACTAATCACATACTCGGCCCTAATATGAAAACCATGATCTTTCTTACCCAATTTAATCGTTCTTCTTTGTAACAAATTCCAAATTCCAACACGGTAATCTCTCTTATGCAACAATTGTTTGATAATCTGGAAACCCTAATCATCGTAATATAATTGTTTGAGCGGCTTGTCACCACCGAATGTTTAACCTAAAAGAAAACAACCCAGTAATTTATGGCATGGTAGTTCAAAACTGTGCACATGCTTTCTGTTTGGTTTTTTAATATCGAACAATGAGGTTTTGAACGGCTCTTGATCACCGAGCAGAAGACAATAAAAATCATTTCATATCAATAGTTCGATCGGTGATGATTGACTGGGCATTTACTTAACGTACAGTGTGTAGGCACCGAACAGAACAAAAATATATATTTTAGTGGATGGTGACCCCGAGCTCAGATGTGCATAGTTGGAAATGATATGTTTTTTTTCTTTCGTATGCATTGATACTTATTTATTTTATTTGGATTGAAAAAACTTTTTTCTTATAGTAAAGAGAACTCTTTATAAAAATATTATGTTTGACCAATTATTGAGTTATTACTAACAAAGTTGATTCATTTCAATGTAAAAATGTGAAGCTGAATAGAAAAAATTACTCATATTGAAGGCATGTAGAGCATGTATCGCACAAATTCGTTGATTAATAATAGAACTAGGGTTTAGCTTGTTGATTGATTGAAGAATTGAGGACGATCGAATATCGAGAGAAATAGAAATAGGGTGAAACAGTGTGGTAGCCCCATTTTTTAAGTGTGTGGTATTAAGAAGAGTGTTATACTAATTCTTGTGGTATTTTTTAGTTACGGTATTAAGAAGAACATATTGAGGTGCCCTTACACCACACTTTATTTTTGAGGAGGAGGGTTTTTCTTCGGCCATTATAAACTGAAGAGAAAGGGAGGAGAATAATATGTATCGTTTATCCCTAAAACCAGGTACACGCATTTTGAATTGTTTTTTGAATCTTAACAAGTGTGAAAGATAATGTTAACAATTTTTATTTATTTACTATTATTATTTTACAAAATTTTTCCTTTCTTATAATAATTGTTAATAAAATAATTTTCTCTTTAAATTAATTTTAATTTGAGTGATGAAATAATTATAGTATTTTAAACTTTAATTTGCTCAAATTCCAATAATGTTAAAATTCTACAATTTATTCAGATTTAAGAGTCAATGTAATGTAATAGATCAATTTTATGTTTATTTTAACAAGTTCTAAGTCAACTTATCATTTATATTTTTAATTATTAAACAAAGACGTTTGTGTTAAGTTTTCAAAACCAAATCTCTCTCTCTATATATATATATATATATTAAATTTTGAATTCACAAATTAAATTTCAAATTTTAATTTCCAAAATCAAATTCAAAAATTAAAACAAGGTAGTTCCCAATTAATTATGATGTAGATAAACATTTTATTTTTTGACTAAACAATTCAGACTTAAATATCAAAATTAAATTCATACTCAAAATTTAATTCAAGCCAAGTTCAACTCAACTAGATTTAAACATTTAAAAATGAAATCATAAATATAAACATTTATTTCAACATTATATTCTAAGTTAAATTCATATTTAATGTCAAGATTTTTAGTCGTTATGGTCTCCTCCACTTAAAGCTTTTCGCCCTTGAAAAGGGGAGGTTGTTAAAAATTTACTTAGGTGTAATTAAAATATTCTTACTTATACAAATTTTGCAAAGCACGAAAACTTATTAAAAACAAAATAAACTTTAAAAACTTAAAATTCTCCATATAATTATATTTTCCAAAACTTTTTTATTTAAAACATGTATTTACTAAAACTTAACTTGGACTATAATATCTTTGCTTTGAAAAAGTTTTTTGGAAAGAATTAAGATAGAAAAATTAGTGCTTTACTATATTTCAAAATAGTGCATTTGGAAAACATTTAAAACGTCAAAGTAATTTCTCTAATCAAGAAATCCAATTTCATTTCAAACCATTGAAATACAACATTTTTCATATCAAATTATACTTAACAAATATGTATATATATACATATAAAATTCAATTTGGGATTGTAACGATCCAGATTTTATTAAGAAATATTTAATGAATGTTAAATATTTAAAACAATTTATTTTAAGAATTAACGACTTAAAATTTATTTAAATTAAGGTTTGAACGTATAATTTATAATATATTAAAAAAAGAGCTCGCAGTAGTGCGACAGTTCATATTATTACGTTTTGAACTTTAAATGAATGTATAAGATCCAATATAAGTCCGAATTGAATCGTTCAAAGCTATTGAACTAGTTTTCCAATGAAATAGAAAAATCGAGTTTACATCTTATAAATTGTGAGTTATTGCTAAATCAATTTTTCAGAAAGTCATTATGGAATCGTTAAAAAACCATAATGATTTATTACATAAAATAAAGGGATTTTATTTCAAACTAAATTTTGATTTAGTTTGAAAATGAAAGTATCGAGTTTAAAATCCAATATAGTTTATCTTAAAGTAGTGTAAGATTCTATTTGGATATATACGATAATTATAATTTGGTTTTCAAAGAATTTGAATATTTTGAGATTAAATTGTATAATATCGATTTAGCAGAATATGGAAAAATAGTCATTTTGCTAATGATCTCGGATTTCGATGAAACCAATTTTATCAGATTTGGAATAGTAAATTATTGTAAAATTCCAAATTTCAGATCAATCGGAGTTAGTATGTGCTCGTGCGCAATTAAGATGTGAACAAATCAATAATTCGAACTCGAACTAGAACTTTTTGAGCAAAGACACTCGGATTTCAACGAAACAAGATTCATTCGGACCGTAATGGAAACCACAGATGCATGCCAATTTTCACCGCCAATGGAGTTCGTATGTGCCGCGAATTTCTAAACGATGATTGGAGATAGTGATGGCACATAGAAACATAATAATAGAATTGAATAATAATAAACCGAAAATATTTCCCCTTTGAATACACCCTAACTCCACCCTAAACCTTACCCCAAAATTTCAGCTTTCACATTTGCAAATAAGTTCTCCTTCTTATTTTTATTTTTATTTCACAAACCGTCACGAGTTGGTGGAATTCACCAACATGAAAGTTGGAGTACTCGGTGAAGGCTACCATCAACTAAAATTTGGTGGCGATTGGTGAACCGAGGTGGTAAGGATCTAGCTCGAAATGGGTAGGTGTAACTTTCGGGTTTTGTTGTCTTGCTGCAAACGATCGAGAGTTGGTCGGAGGTGTCAACTAGGAAGTTGGAAACGGGATAGAGGGATGCAACTTTGTAGTTTGAGGTATGGTTTGAAAGTGGTCGTGGTGACCATGACGTTGATATGATCAGAGGTGTCGATTATTGGTAGTAGCGAACAAAGAATCAAAATTTCTAGCTAATATGGGGAGAATTAGAGGAAGTGGTCAACTAGAGAACTGGTCATCGTGGTGAGGCCGAGGTGGTGGCCAAATTTTGTGGCAGTTGGTCAAGAAAGGTGGCGGTGGCGACGCCCGAAAGCTTCGGCGGTCGAGCTCATTTTACTTGCGATGGGTGGCGAACTAGACGGCAGCCCTCCTAGCGAAGCGACGTCGTGTAGAGCGGGGTCCTATGATGGCAATGGCTCGGCACCTGGAGGCCTCTAGTGGTCGCAACAAGCATGGGTAGGAGGGGAAGGATGTTGAACGGGTTTGGGAGAAGAAGAGGTAAAGTTTAATTATTTAATTGATTAATTTAATGATCGTTCAATGTTCGAACAATTATATCTCTCTCATAATCCGTTGGGATTATATGGACGTAGGCTACATATACAAATTGATTTGGATGATTGGAGCTAATTGGAATTTGGGGTTAAATTAAACCCATGTTTTAATTTAATTTAAAAGCGATTGTTATTGAAACGATCAAAAATCATTGTGAGAACTCTTTGATTTAACTTGTTATATCATACTCGTCAACTAATTATATATTGATTGCTTGTGATTGTTATATTTTTTCATGATTGATGGATGTTTATTTAAAGTTTTGTTTATACTGTTTATATACATTTAAGCGTTAACAATTTTAACTCTTATCTTATGACTGTTGTTTGATGGATGATAACAGTTGCGGTTGTTATTATAATTGTTCACACAATTCATACCACGAATATGGAAATATTTTGGAATTGATTGTGTCTTGTTCCATTCGAGTTTTACATGAAAATATTTATGTGAAATGCAACATGAAAATGGATTTGAAAGAGTTTTGAATTAAAAATGACTTGTTCTAATTTAGAATAGATTTTGAATAGTGAATTCAAGTTAGATATATAAACGATGTTTTTAACTTGAAATGATTATTCCAATGATCTTATTCATTTTTATAATGGATTACAGGCAAGTTTGGATTTCAAAATAGTTAATTTTGAAAAATATTATTATAATATTAAAAATTCAATTTCGATATATAATTGAATTCAAAGATGAAATCGCTTTTAAACGATTTTATGAATGATTTATAAAATATATTTGAACTTAATCGGACGAGTTTTATATTAATTATAATATGGTTTGAATAGGACGTGTCGTGCAGCGACAGCCCACGAATTTCAACCATGAACTTCAAACGAATATAACTAATGCAATTTAAGTTGGATTTCCCCGAAATGAAAATCGTATGTTTTATATTGATAGTCTTCCAAATAAAGAAGAAATTTTAAATTTTAAATTATAGATTTCAAGTTATGATTAAATCTATTTTTGAAAAGGCCGTTGTAAAATCGATCGAAATGGCCATATAAAATTACTAAAAATATGGAAAATTATGATAAATCATAATAAGTGATTTCAAAGTGATTTGGAAAAGATATATGAAGTGTCAAACTATTTTGGATATTTGTGTTTTCATCCTAACTGGCTGAAAACAGTAAAAACGTTGTTTTGGGAAATTAAGTTAAATAAACTGAAGTTTTCAAATCTTAATTTATTGGATTTGATTGAAATTAATCATCAAGTGTTCGGTGTTAATTCCGTAGATGAGACTCGTACTATTCGTGGAATTTGAAAGGTGAGTACACTATTATTCCGCTTATAGTAATTGCGGAATATGCAAAGTTAATATTGGATACGGGCTGATACGATTTCTTTCTAAATTGTATATATGATATTAACTATTTTGGGTTGTTGTGGACAATCTCTTGAATGACATAATCCTCAACACAACAAGTTAAGTTAATTTGTTATCAAATATAACACTATTTGAAAGATATGTTTTAACGAATCTTTTGAGTAAGATGGAAGTTTTTGAATTTTATTAATCGGATTGGGATAGAAATGATCTTCGGATACTTGGTATTGATTACCGTTGTGCAAACATTTATTATTTGAGGAATTTGGAAGATGTTTATATTGTTATTCAACTTATAGTATTCGTCGATTACGATAATTGGTGTTGAATATAAATAGATGTAAATTCTGTTTAAATCTTATATTTAATATTAATTGGGTTTGGGTTTGTCGTGAATGGTGTCTTCAACAACAATGTTCTTTAACCCAGTTAAAGATGCAATTTAAGGAATTAATCTTTTATTAAATTTAATGTAGTTTTCTAAAGTGAATTTTTCCAGTTAATAAAGTAAATTGCAATTGAATGGAAATCAATTTAGTGATAATTGAGATGGTTCCCTGTGGATAAATACCTTCACTATTTAAAGAACTTAAAAAGGCTTTGCCGTTATTCCGCTTATAGTATTAGTCCGATATGAGAATTTATATCGATGATGAGCTAATATGATTTCCGTGAAGATTTCACTTAGATGAAAGTATGATTTTGGGTTTATCATGAACGATGTTTTAAAATAACATTTGTTCTTTAACCCAATTAAATGAAAGATGATTTCCCAAGTAAAGTTGAAGTAAAATCTTTATTTAATTTGATTATAAAGATTTAATGAAAGAGTTTTCCCTATCAAAAGATAATGGAAGCAAAGTTTAAGAATCAGATAAAAGAAGATAAGTATGTTTTTGCGTAAAGATAAGATTGAATCCAAAACAAGATTTTTGGATAAACGAAGAAGTTGGAACTTGATTGTTTTATCTTTTCAATTGGGCGATCTTCTGGGTGCTTGATCTGATGTTGGTTTAGGCCTTCAGGTCATACACTTGATAGATTATTCTCTTGGCATAGTGCAATCGATAACTAATTATCGTTAATGAATAGTTTTCCCTAATGATCAGATTTAAGGGAGTAATTCCGAATGTAAAGAATGATTCGAGTAAAAGAATATTCAGAAATGGATTGAGACTCATGATACTTTATCAATTATGGTTTGTAAAGATGCATTAGCTATTCAGAAAAACTGGGTTTTAACCCATTTTGAATAACTGTACGATGAGTATTGAAAATACTGAAGATGGTGGTTGAAGACCGAGGATCTCCACAATGTTTGGATTTATTGCTGATATCTCGATTGGGAGGTACACGCAAGATGAAGCTATAAGTGGAAGTAGTCTGGACGTACTTGTTGATTGTACGGATGTGCAAGGGCCTCTCTCCATTTGTTGGACTAGGAATAAGGTGCCTTCGGTTTTGTTCACAACCCAAAACGAACTTGTATTGGATATATGTCTGACATTGTATTTTATAGTATATTGGCTAACTCTCACTAAACATATTTCTGTTGGTGGTGGGGAATTTATTCCTTTAGCTTAACACTCTTATATGAGACGTACGAGCTCAAAGGTTATATGGTTAGTGATTATCAGTTTATATGCCGGGAACTGACATTGTGGCATGCTAAATGCTTAGTCGATCAAAGATTTTTGTTGAAAAGTAGACTTTTGTGGATTATGATCAAAGCATGGCTGATATAGCAAAGCTTTGTGTTGAAACGTGACTTTAGAGCCTCACAACCCATAAATGGCCGAAATAAGATGATGGACAACAGAGATAAGGGCATACATTTCGTTCTAGTTAAAAAGTGATGTTTTGGCATAGAGCCCTGGCAAGTTTAATTATGTTGATGATAGATCGAGGCACCTCGGATAATGGTCGGTCACGACTAGGGATGTTATGTTCATGTAAGATTCCAATCTTCTTGTTAATGTTGGATGGCTCTACTGCTTCGAAGGATCATTTTTTGAGTCCTAGGACATCCCGTTAAAGGTGTTCTGAATGGTTAAGGAAGATCTTTTGCCTTGGTCATTGATGGATCCCAACTTTCAATACGAAATTTTACGGTTTTAGTTCTAACCTATGTATGTAGACATAATATATGGGTACCTACGTCTTCTATGATTTAAACATTTACTTTCGAAAATGATTTCCACACTATGCACTAGTAATAATAAAAGAGACTTTCGCATACCAAGCATATTTTGTTATCATAAAGCAAACCTCGCTCCTCTAGTGTGCATTGCATTGTGTGATGGGATGCGAGTCTTATGGTAGCTTCATTTACAAAAAGCATTGCGAGTATTTTATGATTGGCATTCATGTGGATAAAACTCATTCTGTGTTATACGGGGTGATCCTGTGATTTACTCAACCTTAAAATAAAGTAAATAATTATTTTAGTTCTCACATCAGTCCCATGACTGATCCGGAGTTTATTGTTCTTTCCCTAAACTCTAGGTGCCCTATTTTCCACATGGACAACCTAGTAGTTTTGGTTTGCAGATACTTCATAGTGAAGATGCTGGGCTGAAGCTAAAGATGTGTCCAGAGCGTTTTATTTCTTCCATTGAGGGTTTATGTGACGAAAAGGAATTTCGCTCGGTCCGAACCAGTCGCTAAACTGACCCAGTCCGTTCGAAACGCCCAATCGTTTGAGAACACGACAAAATAGAACACAGACGGAAGAACATTTTATTGTATATTACAACAATTCATCAGAATACAAGAATATACAGAGTATAAACAAATAAACATTACAGTTCATAAAATATCAGAGATTACAATACATTACACAGCAGCGGAAAATAATACAATACACAACTGAAGGAGATATACGGATACAAAGCTTTCCGGATATCCTTCCAGTTGTAAACCAGGATCCTGTGAATATAAATCTGCAAAACCAAACTACTAGCTGCCCGTGTCAAAATAGGGGCACCCAGAGTTTAGGTTAAAACAATAAACTCCAGGTCAGTCATGGGACTGGTGTGAGAACTAAAACAGCTATTAATCTTTATTTCAAAGTTAGGTAAATCAAGGGACCACGCCGCTTACGCGGAACGGGTTTCTTCCCAAGAACACCAGTGCATAAAACAACAACGCAATGCTAAATAAAGAAAAATGAAGCTATTATAAGACCCAGTTCCCATCACACAATGCAACGCAAGCCGGAGGATAGGGTTTTTACCTTATAATAGCCAAGAATGCTTGATACGTTTAAAACAAATCATTTGATACTATTATAAGTGCATAGTGTATAAGACAACTTCAAATCATAAGTATCAATCATAGGCGGCATGAGCGGCCCATCCCACTATGTCGCCATATATAGGATTACAACTAAAACCGCAAGATCACGTATTTGGAAATTGGATTTCCGTCATGAACCAAGGCAAAAGATAGTCCTTACCGAATTCGAGACTGCCTAGCCCGAGTCTCAGGATCAGAACGCATCGACCCTTGGATCGTCAGGGCCGGTCCACCGATGTGGATTAAAATGCCTGAGCACTACGTTTCGCCGCCCTTTGGGGCGTAAGCGAGCCAACGAATGACTCCATCGGACCCGGATCGTCCGATCTAACCGAGGCACCTCGCAACAACAACAACCACATAAGTCAAACTCGTCAGGGCGTGTAAAACCACTGACGCCACTTTTAGCTAGGAGGAAACGTAGGCCCTCCCTGAGGTCCTTTCTCCCGTTTCTGGTTCATACCGGGGTGTGAGGCTCGCGATTTCACGTTATACACAAAGCTACGCCATACAAGCGGTGCTTTGATCATCACCACAAGTCTTTGCTTTTCAACAGAAGCCCTGATCATTGCATCTTAGCATGCCACACAGACAATTCACGCCGTGCAACTGATGGCTATCAATCACACAGAATGAATTCCAATGTCAGACACACATTCCATTTGCAAGTCCGTTCTGGGTCTGAACGAAACCGGAGGCACTAAATACCTCGCAAACCCATCGATCACCACGTACGTCTGGACGATCACCACTCATTATCCATATTTCGGGATGCCTCCCAATCAGGACCTCGGTTACCATCCAAACGAGGTGAAGATCTCCGGTCTTCGACCACCGTCTTCATCTTCGATTTCTTATCGTCGATTCAGTTGTTCAGAATGGGATAAACCCGGTCTTTCTGAATAATTCCCGGATTATTTTAAACAAGTGTAACACAAACACAACATACGCCTCATTCCAATTCATCAGTCACTAACCGTAAATTAATCAAGAGAATAATTCCCCAAATATTAACCCCGAAGGCCGAAACCAACATCAGATCAATATCCAAAAAACCATTCTGCTTAGCTAACCGACAGTTAGTTTCTAAATTTCACCTTCATGGGAAAGGTTTCCATTAATTTTATCAAAGATAAATAATTAAAATTTATTCTTTAATCATCCTTTTGATGTCGTTTCAAACCAAATTATGGTTTTCTAAACTAGTCGAGATTAGCGAACCACAACGAAGTAATCATTTATTTTAATTTCCCAATCCCAAACTATTCATCCCATGAAGTAAAACGGGTCTTACTTCATATCTAACACCACGGTGTTATCGGTAAATTTAATTACCATTTCACGTTTAAATCTAATTAAAGATTTAACTATCGCTTGGAGAAAAACTGGTGATACTCCATTCTCGATCTTTTCAATCTAATTAAAGATTCATTAAAACTCCACTTAGTTTTAATCGTTAACTGGGTTAAAGAATCAGTGTCATTTAAAAACACGGTTCACGATAAACCCAAAATCACATTCATTAATTATCGGGTTAAAGAACAAGTGTTATTTAAAACACTGTCCACGATAAACCCGAAAATCAATATCAATTCAATTTCAATTAAATATTATTTAATTGTTACACTTCATTAAATCTAAATAAAAAGATTTAATCTTTTCTCCACTGGGTTCAAGAACGTTGTTAGTCAAGACACCATTCACGACAAAACCAAATCACATTTGATATTAAATACAAGGCTTTGAAATAGAAAATATCCCGGCTTATATTCAATATCAAATTCTACGACCAACAAAGATCGTATTGGAAATAACGATATATATATCTATATCATTCAAATTTCCATAACAACATTTGTATAATCACGAAATCCAACATCGAAATATTCCGAAGACAATTTCGATTCAAATCCATTCCAATGCAATCATTGGAAGTTCTGGTTATTTTCAAAACATTTCAAATTCAATTTATTTATTTAAAAAAAATAGAATTATAATTCTAGTTCAAAACTAGTTTATTTCGATAAAAATCTATTTTTATCTTTTCAAATATGGAGTTTTTCATCCCAATTCTTTCTAAATCCTTTCTTATGATTTTACACAAATTATTGCTATTTTTAATAATTTTATCAAGGCCCATACAGTCGATTTCCATCAATGGCCATCGAACTGCACTTACAGCGACCTTTTTTCAAATTTGATTTGGACATAATTCCAAATCCAACCGTTAGATTTCTAATTTCTCACATTCGTTAGAAAGATCTTTTCGATACGAACCCAATGGTTCCGGTTTTAGGAGAATCCGACGGTCGGATCTCCCGCAATAGCCATTCGAAGTCAATGGTCGAAATTCTCGAACTACCGCGGCGCGGCGCGTTCTTTTCAGGCCATTATATTATATATATAATATATATAATATATACTTTGTCGATTTCAATTCAAAACGTGCTTTATAAATCGTTTTAAATTCATTTTCAAAACGGTTTCAACTTCATATTCAATTTCAAATCAAAATTGAATATTCCAATTTAAATTCATTTCAAATTGATTTCAATTCAAATTGATTTCTAATTCAATTTCAGTTCGTTTTCAATTCAATTCAATTTCAATTTGAATTCATTTATATTCAATTTAAATTCGAATTCGTTTATATTCAATTTCAATTCGAATTCATTTATATCCAATTCTTTTCAAAATATCAGATTTTGAAATCACTTTCGATATTCATTATAAAATGAATAAAATCGATATAAATATCGTTCACGTCAAAATGGCGTTAATCTAATCAATACGGCTTCATATATTTCCTATTTTCAAATATTCTATTTCAATTATTTCTTTTTCTAATATTTCTGTTTTAAAACTGGAACGAGGCCCAATCAATTACCATATAACGTTAATTATATGGATTTTCTACAACACATGTATATGTCAACAACGATGAATAATCAACCATCATCCAAAGTGCATTCTACACTATATAAGCATCAAATATAAATATTCAACGCTTATAACAGCCTGTTAATCAATCGATCAACATACAACTAAACAATCGGGATTAGTGTACGTCAAATATCATCCCAATACTCGTGTGGGGTTTCAAGCAATCAAACATAGATTTTTATTTGTGCAGTTGGGCGACGTGTAAAATTTATCGTCCCAATCAATGTCCTTCAAATAGGTGTACATAAACAAACCGTCCGGTTTGTAAATGAATATTTATCTATTCACATTCACGTTAAAAATTATATTTTTAACGATCAAACTATTTTATTCAACCTTTGAATATTCTATTCGGTTCATTTATTAAATAAAATGTTATCTTTATTTTTCTAACTTATTTTTAGAAAATTTCGGCGGCATAACGACACGATACTAGAAACGGGACAAGGCCTAGCCTTATCCCCGGTCTAGTGAAGGCCCACGCCATTCACACATCAATCCAATCAATTTCATTTCACCAAACAATTCAATTCAAATCAAATAATCTAACCAACTACACAACCAAACAATTAAACAAACAAGCCATCCATGGTCTGTGGATGACGGGTGTCGGGTGCTACTAAACACCGTCTGCATCCTAATATATATACATATATAACTAGAAAAAGAAATTGAAGAGTGAGAAATTCTCACCGATTAGCTAATTCAATCCCACGACTCTTCTTTGCAGAAATCTTCACCGTTCTCGCCTCTTGCCACTTTCTTTGCCCGTATTATCTACTTATGTAAAAATCACATTTTTACTTCGCTATTCAATATATAAAAATCGAATTTCAAAAATATAGATTTCGCCTTTATAAAAATATCCACTTTATTTCAACGTATATAAAATAAAAATCAGATTTTTATTTTGCTACATATACAAAGATGATATTTTTATTTCTCTACATATGTAAAAATCATATTTCTACTACCTCTATATAGTAAAGATTATATTTTTATTACTTTAAAAATATAAAAATCATATTTTTAATTCTTCTACAATATAAAAATTATATTTTTCTTCATTTAAAAATATTGTCTTCCTTTCTTCAAAATTTAAACCTTATACCATTAACAATCGAATCTTTAACTCGTTATAAAAAATCAAAACTTTACCGTTAAAATCAAGATTTTAACTATGCCTTATCTAAAAGAAAACTGATTTAAAAAGGATGTTTTTAAATTACATTAAGCTAACTAATTATATTAAATTAAATTAAAAACTTCCATTGTTTTAGAGCTGGGTCTTTAGGGTTTGTTTTGGGGTTTCAGCGTTGATACGGAGGAGAGGGAGGCTGGAGGGAGTCGGAGAGGGTGTTGAAGAAGAGGGGCGACGGGAGGAAAACGGTGGCAGAGGGCGGCGCTGCTGGTGGTGGAGCTAGGGTTGGAGGTTGCGGTTGATTTGGAAGAAGAGAGAGGAGACATGAGCGAGAGGAGGGAGACGGGGAAAGGAAGAAGGAGGGGATCGAGAAGAGGAGAGGGCGGCGATGTTGCCAGGGAGGGGCGGCGACGGCTATTTCGAATCGACGTGGGGTTCTGGGGCGTGGGTCTTGAACGGGGAGAGGAGAGAGAGAGGAGAAGGTGGCACGACGGTAATCTGGAGAGGCGTGGGAGGTGGCGCGACAGTGGTGGTGGTGGAGCGCAGGCGATAGGAGGGAGGAAACGGGGATGACGGGGTTTCTCTGAGGAAAGGGGGAGCGGTTTTTAATTTTGACCGGTTTGACTTTGTGAAGGAAGAGAGAGGGCAAAAGGATTATATAAATATATTTATTTATTTTATTATTTTTAATTTCAAAAAGCAACTTTTAAATTCGACCTCGAAACGAGAACCACCGACTGTCGTCCCTAGCTAATTACCCCCATTCCGAAACAATGGGATATGTATCGTAAGCTGATTTGATCGTTTCGATCTGTTTCCGTTAAAATCAACATATAACTCTATATATTGAATTTGAATGCACATTTCAATTTACCGGGGTCACATACTAACTAGAAAAATTCCAGAAAAATATTTTCTAGCTTCGTATTGATGGTACGGTCCTAACAAAACTAGTTTCGTCGAATTCTGAGACCGTTTGAAAAATGGCCAATTTCCAGTCGATTAAAATCAACTGAAACTGGTCAAACACGTTTTCTTTTGCCACGCTCACATATTGATTCGAAAAATTATGAAATTTGGAATCTAGCAATAACTTTACACCACGGACCCAACAAAAGTGGTTTCGTCAAAATCCGAGGTCGTTTGCAAAATTTCCATTTTTAAGGGCCTGAATTCCATAGCGACTATTCAGAATTTTCAACTGGACATATCTTTTGATCCCCGCTATGAAATTTTGATTTTTCGGATTGGTTGGAAAGATATTCTAAAGTAGATCCTAATGTTTTTGGTTTCACTAAAATCCGGTTTGTTTTGCACCCGGTACATTCAATTGAAGTTTGAAATCGAATTATCGAACTACCGCGCCATTTTCAATTCCTTTTATAATTATATATATAATTATTATATTCTAACGATGACGTATATAACATATACTTTCTAATTCTATTAAAAATAAATTTCTCGTTGATTTTATTTAAAATAATTCATTTTAAATAATCAAAATTCGCTAAAATTGCCAAAATAAAAATTTTAAACTGGCCCAGATTTTCGGGTTGTTACATTTTATGTTTTCCGCTGTGTACATGTCATACTCTGGTATAGTTATTTCCACTTTGCATGTATTTATTAATGTATTTTGATGTAAAAGTTATTGCAATAATAATGACAAGGTTATTTTGTTCAGTTCTTATTCGATGTAACTCCAAGCGATACGCCTTGTTAATCGGTTTAAGTCGGTTTAACTATCGGTTTAAACCGGGGAAAAAGGCGGGTCATCACATGTGGTATCAGATCTTTGGTTTATATAAAGATTTGGGGTACAACTCATTTGAATAGAAGGATGTGACTCATCAAAGATAGGATTAGTAACATCCCATAAGAGAGACTCATTAGAGATAGGGTTAATAGTACCCTAGAATGAGTTTAAAGAGTATTATATATAGAAAAGAACGAATTTGCGTATATATAAAAATGAATTTGTTTTTGAAAGATTAAATATGGATAACTTACCTGATTATCTTACAATAAGAGTTTAAGTATTTTATTGACGTTGAGATTGGACTATCAAGTATAAGAAGATTTTGAATATACGCATGGCTGACATATATACGAAGTCTCAAATTTACTAGATAGGTATGTAATCACATTCTAGCAGCTTGAGGATGATTTGTTGATAACTGCAGCATCATCAGTGTTTATTTTTGAGTTTCGGAAGTGGGATGACTATATGATTCTAATTGAAACGTCGAGATATACTTAAACCAATTTAGATAAGTGTTTGAAAATGATTTGAATAACGAAGATAAAGGAAAGAATAGCCTTAAGCTAAGAACTTGGCTAAAACTTAATGTTTGATATTTGAGAAATGATTAAGATGGTTTGAGCTTTAAATTTAACTAGTACAAGTTAAATAAATTGAAAAGTTAAAAGTGAATCAAACAAATTAAAATTTAACATACGTAAAGTTAAATAAAATGTGATTGGATTTATATCGAGTGAAATTGGAATGATAAAGCCTATATAAGAATGGTTTGGTATTTTGGTAAAGATTGGGAATTTTTTGGAATTGGACGTATGTATATTGGACAGGTTATTCAATGGAAGCTAAGATGAGGAATTAAATTGAATACCCGACACAAAGGTACATATCTACTTTATTAGTTGGGTTTGATGATTTTATGAGCTGATTGTCAAGCCGCTTGGCTTTTAAATTTTCTTTTTGATTAGTGAGGGCCTAGAGAGTCGAGTTCTAGTTGTACCGATTAAACCATAAAAAGAAGGTTATGATGAAACTTTTCAAATATTTAAGGTGTTAGCAAAATTCAAGAAACGAGAAATTTATAAGAAACTCAAAAGTTGATGAACTTGAGTTAGTTAGAACTTAGGGCCTTGTTCGTTAAGTAAACGACCTTTAGTTCCGTCTTTGATTTCGAGGATGAAATCTTTTTAAGTGAGGGAGATTGTAATGACCCAGATTTTATCAAGAAATATTTAATGAATATTAAAAATTAAAAATGATTTATTTTAAGAATTAAAGAAATGAAATTTATTTAAATTAAGGTTTGAACACATAATTTATAATATTACTAAAAACGAGCTCGAATCAACGTGGTAGTTTGTAATATTACGTTTTGAACTTTAAATGAATGTATAAGATCCAATATAAGTCAGAATTCGTTAAAACAAGTAGCGTTCGGATCTACTGAACTGTACGTTTCCAATGAAAGAGAAAAATTGTTTTTTCATCTAATAGATTGTGACTTATGCGCAAATCAAATTTTCATAAAGTCGTTATGGAATCGTTTATAAAACATAACAATTTATTAAATAAAATTAAGGGATTTTATTTTAGATTGAATATCGATTTAGCTTGGAAATGAAAGTATCGAGTTTAAAATCTAATATAGTTTATCTTGTAGTTATGTAAGATTCTGTTTGGATATATATGATAATTATACTTTGTTTTTCAAAGAATTTGAATATTTTGAAATTAAATTATATAATATTGATTTAATTGAATATGGAAAAACAGACATTTTGTAAATGATCTTGGGTTTCAACGAAACCAATTTTATCAAATCCAGAATAGTAAATTATTGTAAGATTCCAAATTTCGGATCAATTGGAGTTAGTATGTGACCATGCATAATTAAGATGTGAACAAATCAATAATTTGAACTCGAACTAGAACATTTTGAGCAAATGAATTCAAATTTCAACGAAACAAGTTTCATTAGGACCGTAATTACAAACCATAGCTGCATGCCAATTTTCACTGCCAACGGAGTCCGTATGTGCCTATGCGAATTTGGAGATAGTGATGGCACATAGTAATATAATAATAGAATAGAATAATAATTAATCGAAAATATCTCCCATATAAATACACCCCAACTCCACCTTAAACCTTACCCCAAAATTTCAGCTATCACATTTGCAAATAAGTCCTCTTTGTTATTTTAGTTTTTATCTCACAAACCGTCACGAATTGGTCGAAGTCACCAACATGAAAGTTGAAATACTCGATGAAGGCTACCTTCACCTAAAATTTGGTTGTTATTAGTAAACCGAGGTGGTCAGGATCTGGCTCGAAAGGTAGAGAAGTGTCTTTCAGATTTTGTTGTTTCGCGTGCAAATGATCCAGAGTTGGTCGAAGGTTTCAACTAGGAAGTTGAAGTGGGGAGAGAGGGATACAACTTTGTAGTTCGAGGTTTGGTCTGAAAGCGATTATGGTGGCCATGACGTCGACATGATCGGAGGTGTTGAGTTTTGGTAGAACAAATAGAGAATCGAAATCTTCAGTAAATAGGGGGAGAATAAAGGAAGTGATCAGCTAGAGAAGTGTTCGTGATGGTGAGGGCGAGGTGCTAGCCAAATTTTGTGGCAGTTGATGAATCAAGACGGCGGTGGCGGCGCCCGAAAACTTCGCCGGTTGAGTTCCTATTACTGGTGATTGGCAGCCAACTGGGCAGCGACCCCCCTTGCGAAGCGACGGTATGGAGAGAGGGACACGATGGTGGCGGTGACTCGGCACGTGGAGGCCTCTGGTGGTCGCGACATGCATGGGTAGGTAAGGAGCAATGTTGAACGGGTTAAGGAGAAGAAGAGGTTACGTTTAATTATTTAATTAATTAAATTAATGATCTTTCAATGTTCGAACAATTATATCCTTCTCATATGAACTCAGATTGGATGAAACAAGATCCGTTGGGATCATATGGACGCATGCTACATGTACGAACTGATTTGGATGTGATTGGAGCTAGTTGGAATTTTGGGTTAAATTAAACCCACATTTGATTTAATTCAAAAGCGATTGTTATTGAAACGATCAAAAATCACTGTGAGGACTCTTTGATATAACTTGTTAAGTTATTGTAATCGTCAACTGATTATATATTGCAACGGCCTGGAAAATTTCGACGCTCGAAATTTCAACAATAATACATAATCTCGTATTACTTGTCAAAAATTCAAGTATCGAAACCTTGACTGTTAATAGAAAGAAGATAGAGGATGAGAAATAGAAAGAAAAAACTATTAGAAAAGAAGAATAAGAAGATCATTAGAATTTCACAGCGGAATGAATAAAATATAATATCAAATCTCTTTACATAAAAAAAACCGTACATATACATACCAATCATCAAAGTACATCATATATCAGAAACAGCGGAAATAAACTCTAGATAACTAACAGTGAATTCTCCTGCTTCAAGCTCGTGGACTCCAAGCGGAATTGAACCTGTAAATGTACTCGGTCTGACCCGAGCACATTAGGTTTAAAACAAAATTCACCCGGATTAGTCTGGAATACTTTCAGTGACAAATTCACAATAAATACCTGCTTAGCTTTATAAATACTTTTTGAAAGAAAAGGAAAATAGTAAGACCAGTTCACACATAGATACAGATGGTTTTTACCTTACTATAACCCAAAACAGTTTTGATATATCAAAATCCAGTGATATTACAATAGTGTCTATCTAACCACAAATAAATAACCATCTAGTAGAACGCTTGCATCTCACGCTCTACATGTTTATTATAAAATCAAAACCGCAAGGCGCTTATTGGAGATTGGGTTCCAACTATGACAAGGTATGGGACCACTTTCCGAATAGTGTACTCTAGAGGGGATACACCAGGGTTCAACATGAACGTCTTGCAACCCGACCACACATGACCACCCACTCATTTAGCTTGAGTGTAGCGAATATATTGTTACCCAACAATTTTAAGGGTCCACTGCACATCCGCGAGATACAGAATCGAAAGAAGAACAAATAAGGAATTTCTCTAGATGGTGACAATACACCCTACTTGGGTATGACCCACCTAGTCATGCTACCTGCCCATTTTTTGTCATTTCCTGGTTGTGAGGCTAGAGGCTAAGTTCATCTTTTAGAACACCTGGCCATCATTCACTTGAATGCCACATCATCAGATCCGTTAAATCACTAATTGATGTCCATAAAAATTCCCTAGCAGTTAAGCTAAGAGAAGCACCCCCCTTCGCTACCAACTATGGTACGTTTGTAAAAATCAACGTTCGTGAGTTTTCCTGGAAATACTCTATCATACATTCGTTCATACAAGTCATCCCGGAACAGGATGAACCGAAGGAACCCTCCTACCGCATCCTAGGAATCACCCTATAGATCAGTAGCAAGAAGTCTTTGCAATCCATAGATTCCAATTACGACAGAACCCCAGTTTATCTCGGGGTGTGAATCCGAGATTATAAGTAGTCCTTCCGTTCATGAATATTTAAGGTCTTCAATGCTCCTTTATATGTATCTCGCATATTAGTTTTGATCGCAATATTAATTCGAAGTGGTTTTGGGTCTAGTTACCATTCCGGTCTCTTCGAAACAATACGTCAAAAGAGTTCAATAATATATTCTATTGATAGTCGGGTTTTTAACTATCAATCTCAAACCGTACGTTAAGACTATTGGCAGCTCAGACCCTATTATTTAATTCATCAAAGATTTCTTTATCGAATTATTGGAAATCACTTCATTGATTTAGGATTCGATTCCATTTATTTATCTTGACAAAATTCTTTACTTTCGTTACTTGGAATCAACAACTATATTCACCACTCTCCCGCTTTACTAATATCGCCATATTTATATAAACTCCTTTTTATTTCCCCTTCTTGGAAATGTTACGTCATATTTCAAAACCCCCTTAGCCTTCCTTTACTTTCAGAAATAACGATATATATATATATATATATATATATATATATATATATATAACCTATTCGATATATGATTATCATTCCTTATACGACCCAAACCAATGTCAATGACATATTATATCATTATATAAGCTTAAATGTTTATACCAAATTCCAACTTGAAGTTTACCATTCAATATGGGGAAGTATATTAAATCTCAATTATTTACCCCTACATTTCTTTGAAAACATTGTTATTCACTAATCATTTGAAATAATTGGATCTTTAACCAACAATTTGCATTATCTAGGGCACAGTGCTACATGTATATATCACACATATGCTTGACCAGTAATGCTAATTCATTTTTGAAAACCAAATAGTTTAATTATAGTTCGAAAATTTCAATATGTTTAAATATTTCCTTTATAACTAATCTTGACATCTCTTTTTGTTACAAGCTGATATTATCCCTCGATAATAGTGAAGCCGTTCAAGTTGGGGTATTTTATTTATCTCTAAGACCTTGATCAACAACGTTCTTATCTTAGAATAGATATAAATCTGTAACTCAAACCGCTATCACTTCTAATTCAATCAAACTGTATTTCTTGTTTTATTTGAAATATGGTTTTATAACACCATATACTCATTTGAAAACTCGGTTGTTTATCACTATTTTAATATTAACTCTTCGCTTCAACTTCGTTATACAATTCCATTTATAACTTGTTTAATGAAAACCCATTTACGTTCTTCGTCTTTTGACGTTTTCCTTCTATTTGAATTGTTATACTTAATTCAAGTAAATTTCTCATTACAAATTCATTATCGTCCTAATTGAATTCCATTTAAGAAACAATTATTTTAATTAAAAAGTAATTAACTTTATCGTTGTTAAAGTAAAACAATTTACTTCATTATTAATTTAAAATATATTGGTTACTTACTTTAACCAACATTAGCTAATTATATTAGTTCAAAAATCATTTGAACTTCATTAAAAAGGTAATTAATACTTAAGAAATCTTATTATTTTAAACAATTAATCTCTATAATATTATCATTTTATTAATTGAAGACCAATTAATCAAATAATTAACTTCCAACCAAACAGGTGGTTTAATCAACTTCAACCCATCAGTTCATTTATTAACTAATCTTAATTACTTTTTACTATTAGATTAATATAATTAATCTAAATAATATTACTAGATTCTTTGTCTTAATTAATTATCCAAAAAAAAAGTAACTAGTAGGATAATTACAGCTTTATATTAAGATGTCACTTATTTAAATGTCAAAATCAATCATTTGTGTTACTCTGTAAACTATGGAATATTAGTCTATAATAGAATTTCTATCATAATTTATAACTTCGCTTCAACTTATAAAAATATAATTTTTATAATTTAACTTTGTTGATTCGTTTGTCGACAAATCAAAGTCTTAACAAAAATATGGATTTATGGTCCTCTGCTGTCAATTCCTTAATCAATACCGTCTGTTGATTAAATCACAATAACGTTGAATTTCCATTCAACATCAACGTCCAAACAGGTTTTCAGTGTCATTTGGGTTTAAACAGTGCATGTATAAATAATATAAAAATAAACAGCACATATAATATTTGAGGAATCCGGTTGGATTCCTCCAACTTGCTTTCCATGCATCACAGTCATTATAACATAAAATAGAATTTCATCCAATGCAATCACATGACGTAAATATTATTAAAGGGAACCAATCGCTAACAGATAACATCCATGACATCCAAATCAACCAATTTGTAATACCTATGGTAGATTCTAATTATATGAATTTAATCACATCATGAAATTCCAAAAAGTGTGAGAATTAGCTCATGGTTCTATTTCCGATTCGATGGTCCTGGTTGATTTGTATAATTTCAACTGCATCCGTTTCCAACCAAATCATCTCAACAGTATAGCCCTTGATGATACAATCTCATTTCTTCCGGTTCCGCGTAATTCTTGACCATTGTGAGTTATAGCGCTAACCCATCACTAATTATGCGTTTTCATCTGTGCTCGTATGCATACATTATTGCTGTAACAATTTTAATAACTTAACGATTAATAATTTAAGTAGAAATCTAACTTTTATAACCTTGTAATAATTGCCGTTATCATCTTCAAAATGTGATTAGCGCTATTTTCAACTCGTAGTAGCCAGCACCACGTTCCCATTGTTCCGCAAAAACACGGCTTACATCCTTCCTCCTTTTACATACTGCACCCCGCTCCATCAATACTGCGCTCCACACATTTTGACACTAACCCCTCGTACAGAAACAATTTGACTTCCCAATATAACTTTGTATCCAACCCATGATATTGTTAATGCACTACCAAAAAACATGTAATTAGAAACTGATTATTAAAAACCGAACATTTTCGGTCCTTAATTTAGGACGGATAAAAAACCGAGAAAATCAGTTATTAATTTCGAAAATAAGTAACCGATTTTCAGTTTCAAACCGGTTGCAAAAAAATTAAAATACTTAGAAACTGAAAGGCAGTCTTTTATTCAGTCACCAATTGATTTTGAATGATAGATCTTATAACTGTTGAGATTGTAAGTGCCTTTTAGAATCTAATGGCTGAACTCCGCGATCCGTGTAATATTGTTTATAATTTTAGAAAGCAAAAAAATTTTCATTTCCGCTAAATCAGTTATTTTTAATCCATTAACATTCCACGTTTTCATTAGATTATGGGTGTCAAATAACCACTCATCCACTACCACATTTTTTTCCTATATCTTTTCGTCTTCCTCCAGATCTATAGTATCACTCCGTATCTATGTTCTTCATATCACATCCATAGCCACACTACTGCAGATTGCCTAAAATATATCATCCACGCAAAATATATAACAAGTGCAGTTCCCTCCTTTTCTGTAGCCAGTTCCTCTACAGCTCTTCTCCAACCAAACTTGAAATTGATGGCGACAAAGACATCAAGGAGAAAATAATTAGATCTGGATATGTATGCTCAAAGAGCTTTACTGTTTATCTTTCCACTCCAATCTCGCTAAGTGGACGAATCGACAATAGCAGCCTTCCTCTTTGGTACTGCCCTTAATAGTGCGGAGCTGAGCTGTAGTTTAGATTTCTTGGAGCCGGTAACTTTCCGTTTCGGAGTGGATACCCGATTTCTCGTTGCTGCTCATGTTCGAAGTTGTCTCGGATCTGTTATTTGATGAAAATTGGAGTGATTATTTTTTGTTTATTGGAACGAGTGGGGGAGTTGTGGTATACTGCAGATATAAATTATGGTGATTCATCCTGAAGCCAGCTAGCTGTTACTCGTTACTCATGGTTTTTGTCCCATTTTATTGTTGCTTCGTGACTCCTTAGACTATCTACTGATATTCTTTTTAGTACTAGGCAGAACTTACATAGGGGTCCCTCTTTGGAACTTATATCAATTTATGTATATGTGATTATGTCTATGTGAACAGAGCAGTGTTATCAGGATTGGACCCGGCCACGGTTTAACCGTGGTTAACCGTCGACCGTCAGCCTTTACGATCTGAAGCAGCTGCAGACCGCCAGCATGCTCAAACCGAAGATCTAACCATTAAACCGAGATTCAATCGCTTATTTAGAACGTGGTTGAACCTCCATCTTCAAAATTACACAATAATTCGTTGGTTGTTGTCTTCGATTACATCTCAGCAGTTCGATTTTTACTTTCCCCTAAAATCCGCAAACCCTAGTTTATACAGATCGACAACCATGTCCTTATTCACCGACATTAATATCAAGTGACTTGCGGACCATCAAAGGTATTGAAGTTGATTTTTCGAATATTTTTATGAAATGATCTTGTAATTCATTTTGGACTTTTGAGGGTGATGTTGCGGATGTTGTTTTTGAGTGAGATGCAGTATTGTTTAATTGCGGATGTAGTTTTCTAAGCCAGATGCAGTATTGTCTATTTTGGTAAACTTTTTATTTATTGCTGTAGCTAAATTTGTATGTATTTAGATTAATTATGGACTTAGGTTCATTGATGTAGCTAAATTTGTATGTAATTAGATTAATTATTGCCATGCGAGTGATTTTGTTGATTTTGTAACATTTTTGTGTATACACCGATTTTTTATTTTTCAAATTTTTTCAAAATAAATATAACATGCACAGTTCGACTGGTCGAACCTTGAAAACCTTAAACCTTAGGGCATTACGGTTCGATTGACGGTCTGGTCATGATAACATTGGAACAGAGTGACAATATTTTATTTTTATAGAAGCTTACATTTTGGATAGTATTTATTAATATGTGATGTAATCAGATGTGATAAAGTACTCTACTCTGCAGCACTTTTGTAATCTCATATTGAATGATAATATATACATTTCTGCGATACCCAAGTTCATCACAAACAAGTAATTCATGAGCAGTTTTCCAATACACAAAGTATAATATGAATAATAATGATGAGATATAAACATTTATATGTATATATATGTACATATACATATACATATACATATACAGTAGACAAGTAAACATGCACATATGTTCGTATACATGTAAAATTATTTTCAAAAGTCAAATAAATAAAAAAAAATATTTAAAATAAAATATATAATTTGAGACCAATTAAAAACTGCATTTCGGTCTTTTAAGATTTGATCTTTAGTATTAGTTTAGATTGAAATTTTGGTCTTTAACATTTAAGACTGAACATTCAGTTTCAAAGTATTTTAAGACTTGAGAAATAAATACAGAGTTTGAATCAATCTTTATATTTGTTTTCCAGACTGAAATGTTTAATTAAAGGCTGAAAATTTCGGTCTTTATTTCAATATTTTTTTAAGTGACGTTTGAATATGGAATAACCACGGGTCCTGCGTAACTTCCCACGTTATTGCTCATCGTCCCTTCCATGCTACTGACCTTTCATCACCATTAAACCCATTTCATCCACTTTGAAATGCGCACATAACGGTCTGCCACTTTCCTTCCAGTTCTTTTTCCTTCTTGCGAGCGCCTATCGAGCATCAAGCTCAAACAAACACCCAACGTAAACACTGCAAGAACCTTATCCATTCTCACATCACGTACAACAGTATTTCTTCTTTCAACATGACAAACTTCTTCAAGTCTTTCCACCCAGAAATTCACATCCCCGTGCTTTCGCCGGAATCCACCTCCAATTCAAATTCGTTACCATCTCCACAGCGCTTCCTCCGCCACGCTACAGTGGACAGCGTATTTTCAGTCACCGAACCTGGCAAAACACCATCGACTTCAGACTTCTCCTTCCTCATAACATGCTGCCATCGCCGGCTCAAGGAAACTCACGCAAGTTTCTTCTTTTATACTTGCGCACTGTACACTCACTTCTTCTTACTGAATACCATCCGTTACAGCAACTAAAATATAAGCCCGTTACTGAGCTTGCACCACCGCAAGCTACACATCCGAGCTCCATTCTTTCCATGCTAACCGCGCCTCACTCCAACTACGGTGCACATCATGCAATTTCCTTTACTGACACGCTGCCTTCTCTTCCATCACTTCACATGAAGACCAGTACCTGTTGTTAAATAACACGCAGCACCCCCTGTAACAATGATCCCAACTCATAAACTCCTTCACGTCTTTCCTTTGGCCTTATTTTATATGTATATAAAGGCCAAAGTTCATGTCCAATTTCTATAGCTCGCCTTAATAAAAAAATCAGCTTTTGATCTCCTCTTCTCCAACATACCACGTTCAACTTCTCAGACCCCTCTGCATAACTTATTCTCGCATGAATTAATTAAACTGCTATAGCACTTCATGTTTACTTTTCTTGCACTTTAGACCATAACCAACCATCCGTTCTGTTCAGTTATTCTCTCTCATGTTCTGAAACTGGTCCAACGAGCCGAGCACCCAGAAAGGGAGAATCAGCCACGGACTGGTTGGGAGCGGGGATACAACGACAAAGATATTGTCGTTATAAATATTACAACGGCAAAGTCTTTGCCGTTGTAATATTATAACGGCAAACACTTTGCCGTTATAACGTTATAACGGCAAAGTGTTTGCCGTTATAATGCCCCCCCCCCCCTCAAAACCCTCGCCGCCACCCCCCTCAGCTCCATTTCTCCTTCTCCTTCTTCAAACCCGAAAACCCATTTCCCTCCTCCATTTTTCACCCAATTTTCTTCACCAATTCACCAATCCGTCAGTTTTTAACCAAATTAACTAGCTTGTGTGAGATATTAGTTCGAAAATATGGCTAGATTACTAAAAAATTTCGCCAAAAAATTCATGCACGGCGACGATCGTGGCGCCGGCGGGAGTGGTGAAGGTGGTAGTGGCCAACAGGCAGTGCTCGGAATAGAAGACTTACTTGTAGCCGCCGAAAACATGAAGAACGAAGAAGCAGAGGTGCAACAAGGAGGCGGTCATCGGGGACGTGGCGGGCGTAGAGGCGGACGAGCAGGCAGGGCACATAGGGGTGTTGGATCAATTGCCGCTAGAGAGGGCCAACTCGATGGCTATGTGGATATGAACCTCAGCGCCGCGAAGCTTCCTGCGCTATCCAACTTTCGCATTCTTCCAGATGACGAAGTACACGTTAGCACACAGTCGAGTTTGGCTGTAAGTATTTTTAGTATTATTTACATAGTATTCTTTGAGTGTTATATATTGGGTAGATGGTATAACATTTTGTTGAACCGTTAACAGTCGCGGAATATACGTTCACGTGGTTCGTTAGCGACCACACTTAGATATTATCATGCACACTTGGCGGGTAAGGAGGGGGTCGCAGGACTGTTACATGCTCTTGGATTTCAATTTTTTCTAGGTAATATTATAGACCTTTTAATGAAATAAGTGGATAATTTAGTAGTCATATTTTATCTTATTGTGCGATTTGCTATTTTAGGAATAAACCATGTTATAAATGCCGATGTCCAATTGTGTGCGGCCATTGCTCTACGGTGGTACAAAACCACCCACACATTTCACTTTCCTTGTGGTGAGTTAGGACTTACACCGCTTGATTTCTCCATGCTTGCTGGTATTAGCATTGGAGTAAGTGCTTATCCCCAACTGCCTTATGACGATGGTCGATGGCGTGATCGTGCACTTGTTCATGATCTACTACCTCATTTGGATGTTTCTGCTACGTCGTATCAGGCAGAAGGCGCTATTAGAGTGAGCGCGATCCGTGCGGCTATGGACAGGATACTCGAGCACTACTCTGTTGATGACGACTTGGAGCTTGCTCGATTATTTGTGTTATACCTTATGGGTAACCTTTTCTTTAGTTCTTCGAGCAGTAGCGTTCCTGTGGGGTTTTTTGCGGTCGCGGCTGAGATAAATGCCGATGGGGCGATTTTATATGATTGGGGCACACCTATCCTTGCATACCTATACAGATGTCTCGACATGCAGTGCACCATCACTGATTCTCAGGTTTCTTTATTTGGATTCTGGGAGTTGTTACAGTATTGGTACTTTGAGTACTCTAGGAACTTTCATTTTATCACCCGTATTGCTGACCCATCGACCTTTTTCCCCCGTATATGCTTTTGGACTGCGGACAACCGGGGGCCCAGAGATAATGAGTCATGCCATGTGTTTCCCGTTGCCCATAACCAGATTGAGCTGAGGATGTATAGGGATCAGATTCTATGGCATCCATTTGAGCAGAGTACATCCATCGATCTTGAGATCATACAGATTGCTAGGATGCTTGCCGGACGGAGATTTCCACTTATATCTTGTCCCGTGGCGCTAGGTGCTTATTGGTATCTTGGTGAGAGGTGGTGGAGACAGTTGTATGACTTCGATGCAATTCCGGATGATCCACACCCACATACTTATCGGTGTATGATTTACCCGACGGAGCAGCTAGATATAGCCAGGACAGTAGGCTGGTGGACGGCTGAGAGCTTTGTTATTATCGGGGAGTGTTACCTTACCTTCTGGCGTAGACTTTTCACCGGGTCCTCAGATACGATTACGCATGCAACATCGATTGATTTAGTAGGGCCATCTGCTATACGACACGGCATACGTCCACCTGTTGTCGAGGATGTTACCCAGTCCAGTCAGAGTTTTCGTGCAGCTGATCATGTGGCGGCCGCCAGTCATTTTGGATGGACCATGACAGTGCCCACCATTGGACCGGATCGTTACGTTGACGTGTTTCATCCTCCGGCCCATCACGATTACCCGGATCCTACACAGGTATCATATCATGATCTGTATGATATGCAGATGGGGATTAGGCATACGGGCTATATAGAGCATAGGCGTAGCCTAGATTACTATGATGGTGAGCTACGTCGTGTTGCAGAGGAGGCACGACAGCAGCAGGCGCATTTAGAGGCCCAGCTTGAGGCAGAGCGCAAGAGACTTCAGGACTTGCAGATGTATTACCACCATAGGTCTAGTGCTGGGTCCAGTCAGCCTCCAGATGTTGGTGATCATGAGAGACGTCATCGGCGCCGCACACGTCCACGTACACATTCAGATGACTCGGACGAGTGAGTTACTATCACTTTTATGTACTTTCGCAGTTGTCAGGTGTATGGTCCTACTGTTGGAGTAGACAATCTGCATTTTTTGAGTACCAGTGTTATGTACTTTTGTTGTATTACCACTGTTATGTACTTTTGTTGTTCTACGTATTCCTAGTTGATAGTTGTTTGTTCTTGTTGTTTGAGTAGACGTTCTGTATTTGTTCACTACCATGATTATGTACTTTCGATGTTTTACGTTTTCGCAGTTGTCAGTTGTATGTTCCTATTGTTTGAGTATGCATTCTGTATTTGTTGACTACCGCTATTATGTGCTTTCGATGTATTTTGTGTACATTTTGATTATGTTTCTATGTAGAGACTACATTTGGTTATGTGTAGACACTGTATTTATGTGTAGAGAATGTTTTTGTGTAGAGCCGGTATCTTCTGTTGTTCTAGTTCCTATAAGAGTTATTTGGAATGTAATAACGTTTGAATTTGATGTTGAACAAGGTTTCCCTCTTCTCGTGTAGAAATGCAAAATTCTTAAACAGCACGCCAACATAACAAGGTTTACATATAACTCCATATTCTACGCACAAACAGCAAAGTAAATAGACAGTAAAACAACAATAAAATCACAATACCATAAGCCTACTCAGTTCCATAGCGGGTCAACCAACTGTAGCGTAGTTTATACGCTTCGTAACCAACGAACTCCTCACCATACTCGAAA
Organism: Allium sativum; assembly: GCA_030737875.1. NCBI lineage: Eukaryota > Viridiplantae > Streptophyta > Magnoliopsida > Asparagales > Amaryllidaceae > Allium > Allium sativum. The sequence goes on along the minus strand of CM060920.1, from coordinate 745,840,229 downwards.
AGGTAACGAGAATCATATGTTGCTTAATTTGTTTTAAATATGTTCTCGTCTTCAACAGTTTCGATAATCTTTGTGTACCGATCACAAGCGTCTGCAAAATGACGATTAGCCATTTGGATTTCAACCGATGTTCTTGTAGTGGGCCGGGAACGATGGTTGTTGTATAGCCTCGTGATCATTGCCCATCTTTCTTCATATGTTAAACCCCCTCCACTTTGCATTAGCAACTCATCTCTCTTTTCAACCTCAATATAGGATTTTACGAGGGCCAGCAAATCCTTAGACGAAAAATCTGGAGTAGGAGAATTATTACAAGCACTATTACTAGGTCGTTGATTTACTGGAGAAGGACGTGGAGCTGTAACCGCTCGATGCTGAATCGCGACGGGCACCTCTTCAACTTGTGTATCATGAACTAAACCCTTTTCGTTATCGTTCACTAAGTTTCGTTCGTACTCATCAAAAATCCTTCCCATTTCTTCATCACTTATTTTTGAATTGTCCATGTAGCCTGTGCATCAGTAGAATTAGTAGAGTAACTAGAAGTACGAATTTTGTTGATAATAAACGTTACCTTTAAGAAAACAAGAAAATAAATTTTCTCCCTTTACTCTACAACGGTGCTGCTTGAAGCTGTAGAAGGTATGAGATGGATTATCAGATATGGAGTACTTATAAGGGCAATGTAGGACCAACATTTACAATTCAACATACTTGAATACGGTTTACAGGGTTCTCGTGTTATTATGGTTGATTCTGTACAATGTTCGGTCACATCATTGCAATTACGTATGCTTTGGAACTAGAGGAAGAAATAAGAAAGCTGCGAAATCAAGTTAACGACCTAAGTAATTCAAATTATCGACTCCAACGTGGATTAAATTAGGATTTAAATATTTTATGTTATGCTAATATGTACTGTATCGTTACGCATCCTATCACTTGTATCGTATCGCTTGTATCATATCGCTTGTATCATTATTTGATGTTACTATGTTCTACTGTTCTAGTTCCTGTATGTGTTGTTTGAAATGTATTAACGTTTCGTAACCATCTGTAGTTGGTCGACGGACTGTAGCACATTGACTGGTCACGTCTTGCACAGTTCGCATAGTGCAGTCATCTTTTATGTGACAATGGCGTCATGTCACTCTTTGTCGAGAGTTATTGGAATATAGTCCAGCTCTCAGTCTGTAGCCACAGGGGGTCGTCCTCGATACACTTTATCACTAAAAAGCAGATTCCCTACAGTGTTCCCTACAGTCGTACCAGTGACCGGTTACATCAGTATTTTGTTTGTTTACCTACACAAGCTTTGAAAATCACAAAGTGTAGCTAGTGACCATTCACACCATAACTAATATTGCAGCTATATATACATATGTTACTTAGTCACAACTTACCGCACTCAAACACCTTCGTTCTCATTCTTAGAGCACATCCTTCTATTAGAACTCACTGAAGATGTCTTCGTGGTCATCTTCTACAGACTCCGAGGAACAGGCGTACAACGAAATGAGGCTACAGGAGCTTCAAGACGAATTTCAGTTCCTAAACCAAATTAGACTGCAAACTAAACCGTCGTACGAACAGCTGAACGTTCAACCTCCATATGAAACTCAAGTCCCACCTGTTCAAGTATCATCTGAACAAGCTGTCACTCAGTCAACTCAGGAAGCAGAGTTCTTTCGTGTACCACTACAGGAACAAATAGTTGATTCCTATCCAGTTCATTGCTACTGCGGGTACGCGGTTGAAATTGTGGTTCAAGCAGAGGGAAACAATATAGGTCGGCGCATTCAGCGATGCCCAGCCTTTCCAAATGGTTGCAATTACACGGAATGGATAGACCAACCTTTGTGTCCTCGGGGAATAGCATATTGTAACGAACTCGAACGGGAAAATAGACGTGTTCGAAGTGATAATGAGCAGTTGCGATTGAACATTAGGCGACGCCCGTAAGACTAAACGTAAAATGCATTTTAATGAAGTTACTAATTCCTACTCCATGCTTTGATTGAGCTAGTTCGCATGTACTATCGTCAGTTGTTGTGTCTGTATGAACTATTTCAATGGTGCCATCACATGAAATGTTGGCATTTACTATTAATCTCATGATATTACGTTAGATTCCCTACAGTGTCCGGTCACATCATTGTAGCACGATAAATGGTGCCATCACAAGAAATGTTGGCATGTACTATTAACCTCGTGATATTATGTTAGATTCTCTACATTGTCCAGTCACATCATTGCAGAACGAAAAATGGTGCCATTACTATTAATTTCGTATACTGTTGTCATTTAATTCGGAAGAGACTACCAGCACCAAAAAAAGGGTCGTCCACCAGTGCTTTAACCATTTCAATTCACGAAATGGTTACGAAAAATGGGCCGTTCCCAGGTGCCTTATTTCTGCTTGCGACATAATGAAAACAACTATAATATCAGGACAACTAGTAGAACTATTGACAAACCATAATCATACAAACTTCAACAACTAGTACAACTATTGAGCAATTAAAACAACTGGAACAATGACAACTAGTAGAACAGAAGGAAATGCCAAACCATAATCATACAAACTACAACAACTGAGCACACCAGCATCAAATTCAAACACGTACACCTACCATGGTTTAGGGAAAGGACCATCTCTTGTCTTACCGGCATTAATCTTGCTCAAGCGTCTTATTTCTGCTTGTGCTTCGAGTGCATACTGACGTCCACGTTCGCAAATGGGAGGGTCAATCCACTCCTTAAAGCAACAACAATCAATGGCATCAGGATAATTCATGTGGTCGTTGAAGGCTTCACAACCGAAAAATCGACGACCGGCATTTGTTTCGGTCTCGTCAACAACAACGACCGACACTTGTCCACAATAGCAAACAGGGTTGGATCCAATCGTCCCTAGTGGCTCGGAAACCTTCCCTTCGCGTACAATTTCTTTTCCAGCTCTTTGATAAACGGAATGAGCATCGTCATTTGAATACTGTTGGTGTTGGGATAGGGGTTTCTTGCTTACACCTTTTTTTCCGCTTCGCTTGGGTGCAGAAGAAGAAATTTTTTGGGTTGTACAACTTGAAGTTGAAAAGGTAGTGTGTTAGTGTGGAAGAAGGAGGAGGTAGGTTGATATATAATGGGAGGGATTGCGACCGTTTAAGTAGCCGTTGGGGCGCAACGGTTATAAAATAAAAAAGCAAACAGTTTGCCGTTATATTTTTATAACGGCAAACAATTTGCCGTTATATTTTTATAACGGCAAACTCCTTTATGCATTGGTAACTGCATCTCCTCCTATATATATCGAATGTCGTTTCACTAAAACCCTATCCATCTACTTAGAGTGTAGTCATGCCAATTTCTTATCCATCTTCTTACAATTACACGGACCTTATTTCTGGACCATCAAATCCTAATCCGTCCGCATCTAGAGAACCAACCGAGTGGTATATTGAAATGGAAGAGCGACACAATGACGAGGTGCGACAATTAGAGCTCGAAGCAGGAATGCACGAAATGGAAATAAGCAATCAGCAAGACAATCCAGCACGACAACATGACCGTAGGGCTAACCTTGTAATTCCTCGTGTAAGAGCCACGGTTGAAGAAGGCGAGGTGTAATCCGCAAATATTGTATGCTTTTGTGGTTTTGAAGCACCGCAATTAGTCGTCCGTCATGGAAAAGACGTTGTACGACGATATTATACTTGTCCAGTACGAAACAACGGATGCGAGTTCGGACAGTGGATAGATGATCGCTTTCCCCGTCGAGCAATTACGTATGCTTTGGAACTAGAGGAAGAAATAAGAAAGCTGCGAAATCAAGTTAACGACCTAAGTAATTCAAATTATCGACTCCAACGTGGATTAAATTAGGATTTAAATATTTTATGTTATGCTAATATGTACTGTATCGTTACGCATCCTATCACTTGTATCGTATCGCTTGTATCGTATCACTTGTATCGTTATTTGATGTTACTATGTTCTGCTGTTCTAGTTCCTGTATGTGTTGTTTGAAATGTATTAACGTTTCGTAACCATCTGTAGTTGGTCGACGGACTGTAGCACATTGACTGGTCACGTCTTGCACAGTTCGCATAGTGCAGTCATCTTTTATGTGACAGTGGCGTCATGTCACTCTTTGTCGAGAGTTATTGGAATATAGTCCAGCTCTCAGTCTGTAGCCACAGGGGGTCGTCCTCGATACACTTTATCACTAAAAAGCAGATTCCCTACAGTGTTCCCTACAGTCGTACCAGTGACCGGTTACATCAGTATTTTGTTTGTTTACCTACACAAGCTTTGAAAATCACAAAGTGTAGCTAGTGACCATTCACACCATAACTAATATTGCAGCTATATATACATATGTTACTTAGTCACAACTTACCGCACTCAAACACCTTCGAAAAATTATGAAATTTGCCACGCTCACATATTGATTCGAAAAATTATGAAATTTGAAATCTAGCAATAACTTGACATCACGGATCCAACAAAAGTGGTTTCGTCGAAATCTGAGGTCGTTTGCAAAATTTCCATTTTTAAGGGCCTGAATTCCATAGCGACTGTTAAGAATTTTCAATTGGACATATCTTTTGATTCCCGCTATGAAATCTTGATTTTTCGGATTCGTTGGAAAGATATTCTCGATTAGATCCTAATGTTTTTGGTTTCACTAAAATCCAGATTGTTTTGCACCCGGTACATTCAATTGAAGTTTGAAATCGAATTATCGAACTACCGCGCCATTTTCAATTCTATTTATAATTATATATAATTATTTATATTCTAACGACGACGTATATAATATATACGTTCGAATTATATTCAAAATAAATTTCTCGTCAATATTATTTAAAATATTCTATTTTAAATGTCCAAAATTCACATCACAACAACTGGCCGAATTGACTACTCAATGACAGAGCCATTATTGGCAACCAATTAGTGCCAACCTTTCACATCACAACAACAGTCCGAATTGAGTACTCAATGACAGAACCATTATTGCCAACCATTTAGTGCCAACCTTTCACATCACAACAACTATCCGAATTGACTACTCAATGACAGAACCATCATGTTGGAACCATTATTGCCACCCATTATTGCCTACATGTACTCTATGTCAGAGATATTTAGTTTACCATCCCTGCTTATATATATCTCTCGTTCGGATACGCTTAGAGATAACAACGAAACTCAACTTATAAAAAAGCAAGCAATGGATCCAAATCTATACTACCATTACTACAAAAACAAGAAGAATCAAACTGATAATTCCGAACTAGAAGTGGAGCAAGAGACGGAGGAGGAGCTGGAACAGCACGCAATGGTTGCGTATTCCAATTATTTCGCTGAAGGCTCAACTAGCAACCATCGAGGTAGCATGCATGGCCGGATTGACCGACGGTATAAGAGAGACTACAAGGATGGACATGAAAGACTAATGAGGGATTACTTCATCGACAATCCAACCTTTGATATAACTTTGTTCCGCCGTTGTTACCGTATGAGTCCGGCTATTTTCTCAAAAATATATCTTAAACTTCACCAGTCAAATCCATATTTCACTTATAGACTGAACGGAGCACAAGAAATCGGCCATTCACCACACATCAAAATCACCTCGGCGTTGAGGATGTTAAGCTATGGAACATCTGGCGATCAAATGGATGAATATTTCAGAATCGCAGCATCAACAGCAATAGAGTGTCTGAAAGAATTCTGTAAAACAGTTGTTGCAGAGTTTGGGAAGGAGTATCTATGGACGCCTGGACCTAACGATATAACCAGGATACTACGCAGGGCAGAAGCCAGAGGATTTCCAGGTATGATTGGAAGTTTAGATTGCATGCATTGGGCTTGGAAAAACTGCCCAACGGGATGGAAAGGAATGTTCACCGGACATAAGAAAGTGCCATCAATGATCCTTGAAGCAGTAGCAACAGACGATTTATGGGTTTGGCATGCTTTTTTTGGAGTCCCAGGTTCATTGAATGATATAAATGTTTTAAAACAATCATATCTTTTCACAGAACTTGCTAACGGATTGTCAACAGATGTTTCATATAAACTTGGTAATATCGAACACAAAACTGGGTACTACCTAGTCGATGGAATATACCCAAAGTGGAGAACTTTGATGCAAGGGTACAAAGTTCCATCAAATGATAAAGAAAGGTATTTCACTGAAAAAGTAGCTAGCTACAGAAAGGATATCGAACGTACGTTTGGTGTTTTACAAGCCCGATTTCATATTTTACGAAATCCTACTCGTTTTCATGATGCAAGAGTGCTTTCAGAAATCATGTATGCTTGTATAACAATACATAACATGATTGTGGAGTTTGAAAGAGGCGGCTATAAGAATCAAAAGTCTAATTATCCTGATATGTTTACGGGCTCAAATGCAAAACCCCATAAAGATGTAAACTCAATGGAAGAATATGTTGATATGGTTCAACACATTGAAGATCAAGCTGCACACTTCCAATTGCGTGACCAGTTGGTGGAACATTTGTGGGCGCATAAAGGAAGGAATAGTCGGAATCAGTAGTTGGTACTAGAACTATGTATCAGTGTGTAGTCGTGTACTATGTATCATTTGAACTATCTATCAGTGCGTACTTGAGTCAATAAATGTGGTTTCCAATCATATTGTAGATTGTATCATTATTTCAACTCAACCCAACATATACAGCTCGTACATAAACAACAACTACTACATTAATACTAGAAACAGGTCACAATCATATTACAACTCACCCCAACATAAATAGCTAGCACATAAACACCCACCAGCACATAAATACTACAAACAGTTCACAATCATATTACAACTTAACTTAACATACATAGCTAGTCCATATACGAGCCACTAACGCTTCCGCTTCCGCTTCCTTTGTTTTTTCTATACTCTCCAATCTGCTCGGCTACTAGTTCTTGCTGTAGAGGGGTAAGCTTACTAAAATCACATGTAATCATTTTAACATAATTATTCTCTCGCGCCAAAGCTTTCTGCTCCTCCAGCTTCTTTTCTTCCATGGCTTGTTTCTCCGCATGTTCTTGTCTGCGGAGCTCTCGATCATCCCTAACTGCCTTTTGGAAATCTTCGTCGCTACGGTTTCTTTCCACCGAAAATCGAGCTCTATGCTCTTTTGTTGCCTTAGATGAACTCTCCATTGTTTCCATAAATCTAGCAAACTCTGCACCTCGTTGCTCCAGCTGAATTGCCTTGGATCTGCCGATAGGTCGTCCATCACTACTTCCAAATAAAGGGTTTCTTTCTTGCGAACTCGGGCCACTTCCTGGACTAGAATCAGAGTAGTTCATCCTTCTAGCTTTGTTCTGCTGCTCAAACATGAAGTTGCTGGGGTTCTTCCACTTCGGCAACCTAGATAGAAGCTCATAACAGTCTTGGAATTTAAATGGATGACCATACTTTTGCTGGTAGGCCTTTCGTGACTCTTCAATCTGTAACACAAAGTGGATATTGTATGAGCGTATGTCATTTCTAACTAATCGATCATAGTATAGTAAGTTATTTTTCAAAGTAATCTACGCTACTTACAACGTCATAAGGTGCAGCACCGCTTTGCTGTCTGTTCTCCAAGGCTGTCAGTATTGCAAGATAGTTCTGACACGCGGCATTCATAACTCTATAACCGCCTCTAAGTGATGCCCATGTTCTATTCCTCGCTTCCAACGAATTGTAGAACTCTGCTACTCTTTCCCAAAATTTCTCACCTTTCATATTATTTCCAACAATGCTGTCTTGTGAAATGCGTATCCACGATTTAGCAAGTGAAACGTACTGCTCGGAAGTAAACTTACATTGTTTTCTTCTTCCATCCGCTGGTATATCTTCCCCTTCAGCATTATCATCCTCAATATCTTCTATTCCGTGATTCGGCTCCGATTCAACTTCGGTTTGGTGTCGTTTACTGAAAATGCTCCTTAAAGACTTCACCTTCTTATTCTTCTTTTGGTTATATTCGGGACTGATAGGTGCAACGTATTCTTCATTCAATTCTTCAGAATTTGTAACATTTACTTCCTCATTTGCATCTTCCTCCTCCTCCTCCGTAGAAGTCCCAACATTTTCTTCGGTATTAGGAGAGACATACCCATATGAAAACTGTCTTTGCAGATTTTGCATCGCTTCGCGGTCACGAACCTCGGTCTGTTGCGGAGTTAGGTGAGGTTGTTGACTTTGCTCGGTCTGCATCATCATTGACATATACGACGAATGATCGTCGTACACGCCTACCCCGGGCGGTCGTATGGTAAAACTGTGGCGGGACGGACGATTGGATGGGAGGAAAATTAGGAGGACCGAGCGGTTGGTACGGTGGACGGTATGGATAATTTGAATACGGCGAGTAGCCATATTCGTGAGATGGCTGCAACGATTGCTGTTGTTGGATTAACCGTTGCATCGCATACGATGACGAGTGCGGTTGGGACATGAGTTTCTTGTTTATGGTTTTTTTCCCGCTTCGCTTGGGTGCAGACGAAGACATTTTGTTGATGAAGAAGTTGGGAAGGTGGAGTGGTTGTGTGGAGGAGGAAGAAGAAGGAGATAGGGTGGTTTATAGGGAGGAAGTGAACTAGCCGTTGGGGTTGCAACGGCTAGTTCTTATAACGGCAAACTTTTTGCCGTTATAAGATTATAACGGCAAACACTTTGCCATTATAATCTTATAACGGCAAAGTGTTTGCCGTTATAATCTTATAACGGCAAACAGTTTGCCGTTATAAGAACCAGTCTCTGTTGGGTGAACCAGCCACGGAGGAGCTCAAAACTAGCCACAGACCAGCCACGGGTGAGTGGACAAGCCACACCTGGTTGCTCCGTGGCTTGTTTAGTAACTGAACAAGCCATTGTTGGTTGTGCTCTTAACCACTGTCCGCTCCCCCATGAAATCACTGAAATCAGTAAAACCATCTCTCTAATTTCATATAACCTTCCACTTGTATTCTCTCCAAAGTCTCAGCAACTACAAAGTGCATAAGTCCACAGTGCATATTCCATAAGGACCGCAACAAAACTGAAGTCAGCACCAATAATGTCTGCTAATAAACCCAAACCAGTTTCCAAGAAAACAAATATAGGGACTGGCTCTATTTGGCTCGACGCTGCTACCACTTCCGTCGAATGGATCTTCATCGACTACCGCCAAACCGACCCTGCCCTTAACCACCTGAAGCTGGCTGCTTCCGTTCGTTGCACCGTCAGCAACTGCAGTCTTCGACTTCCCAGACAAAGCGACTCCATCATGGTTCTTCCATCGTGATGCCTGAAATCCTTTCCCTTGCGTCAGAGAGTATCGCAGGGTCTCGATTTGGATCCGGCATAAACTCGATCGGATGGATTTTGTCCGAGTAAAAGAGGTAGGATGGAACGGTTTATAAAGGAAGAGATTTGAGGATAATTACAAAGTCATTCAGTAGGGGATGGGTATAGAATAGGGTGATGGTTTTTCTTAAATAAAGGCATGGCTTCAAAGTAAGGACGCGGCATATATTTGTTTTATATGTAAAGTTAGGTCGGTGCATGATTTTACGATGAAGAGAGACGTCCTAGTGCAGTGCCTTATGTTACAGCATGTACGACAAGAGATAGGGTAGGTTACCTTTTGTTTTTATATGGGTTTGATTTGGTGCGGTCATCCCATACACGGTTATTTATTTTTTTCATTAACGGTCGTTGGACGTTTTATATTTATAAACAATATATACGAACTCCAATTATCAAGAAAAATTGTTGTACTGCTACATCTTGACATCCTGATCCCAATGAAATTAATTTCACTGAAAACGGATTCCGTTTGCACAACGGGATATTTTAATTTATCGGTTCGCTTTTAAATTTCGTGCACCGGTAAAACAACTCCGTTTGGCTCCAAACTGGATATATAGCAATAATTAGCTATATGTTTTCCAATTAAATATTTAAATTAATTAAATATCTTACTACAAAAAATAAGGGACTTTACATATATTGTTTGTTTGTGGTTGCTATTATTGCTTCGTGGTTGATGGATGTTTATTTACAGTTTTATTTATACTGTTTATGTACATTTAAGCGTTAACAATTATAACACTTATTTTATGATTGTTGTTTGATGGATGATAATTGTTGAGGCTGTTAATGTACTTGTTCTGTAACACCCCACGTCCGTTAGTGTCACTCACAAAGGGAATGCACTAAGTTCTGGGGAGCATTATGGGTAAAAGATGCAGATAAATTACAAGACAGACAAACATTAAACAGCGGAAAATAAAACTTTGCTTCATTGACAAAATAATTTGTACAAGGTTCCTTTACAATATCAGAGTATCAACTGTCTTTACAAAATAAAGAAGCATAAAATACATTTATATTCCCCAATGTAACAAAAGCCAGCCATAGCAATCCAAAGCCGATGCATCCAAGATTCTTCAAGCTTGGAAAGAGAAATCATCCCAAAACAAATCTGAGCTATCCTATTTCCTCCTTAACAACCTGGGGGGGAGAACGGAAGAAAGAAGACGAAAGAAAAACAGAGTCAGACATAAAGCCTGAGTAAGTTCAGTAACTTCTAGCATGTGAACATGGAAAACAAAACGACATGAATTAACTGAATACAAGATTACACCATGACGATAGGGTCAACAAGATTAGACAAGGTAGTCACAAGATATGCTAAGATAAACTGGCTACGCTCTAATACTTTCGCTGCTTCACTATTTACTTGTTATACTGGTTTCTATATCTCTGCACCGCCTAACTAGTGTTTCAACTAGTAACGATAACGTGATCCCAATCCCTGTATTTTCCATCGCCTTCAGGCATCCATTTATTAGTTGTTACCTAGATCTAATCTAGGGTTTTCTATCCACTGCTTTCTAGATTTAACTATAGTTTTACGCTATCTGCTGAACGCTTTTCGAGTTCAGGGTTTATGCCACCTAGTCCAACTAGGGATTACGCTACCTGTCGAACAATGCACCCAAGTCTAGGACACACTACCTAGAGTGGTATATGTTCCTAGGCTTCCTCACGTATGTATCGCGAATCGTTATCGCTTGTCTAGATGCACATGTCCTGTAATGTGCGATCCGAGTCCTGTGACAGGGCAAATCAAGGAATACAGAACTCGGTCGGGAGCTTTCAGATATCTGCCGATGCAGATGCTAAGGTCTGTTTTTACTCCAGTGGCCATGGTCCCACTTGACCCCTCCCTCAGCTAATGAAAGGCACACCTTGTAAAATGAGAACTATACGCCGGCCCCCGGTGCCCCACTATCCTATGGCCATCCGCAACCATAACTAGATAGCAAGTATATGGTCTTTTGGAGTTCTCCGCCTTTCCGCTTCACGTATCTCGATTGACTCAAGATGGATGGTAGACGACGAGTTGCTATCACAGTGCTACCGTCTTCTCGCCGAATCACGCTGGTCCATCCTAGTCTTTAGGTTGCCACATATATATATTGCAACCAAGGCATACCCTCGGTTCTTCTAACGCAGACCTTAACCTCTGTGAGCCCAGGATGATCATCTGCAGCCTCACAGAGGGATACCAAGAGTACCCTCACGTCCCCTCGAAGCCTCGGGCTTCGTAACCCAATTCGTTGGAGCCTTCTTAAAACCAGATGGATGTCTGCTCCTTCGTGTTATACTAAGAATTACTACTTAGTTCTACTAACTAAGGTTTACCACTTAGTTTCCAAATTCCTTGTTTTCTTAACTAAGTTTTACTACTTAGTCCCTTTTTCAACTGAGGTCTACTACTTAGTTTTCTTTCTCGCCAGGTTGGGTTGGTTAAGTGTCTTTAGTCGATTCAAGCTATCTTAACCCTCTTCCCTTATCCTATTACACTGGTTAAGTGTTATCCCTTCATGCTTTTTACTTAACCCTATTCATTTATCATATTCTGATGGTTAAGCGTTCAAGTTTACTTAACTCTATGGTCTAGTCCAGTTAACATATTAATTTGGCTAAGTGTATTACTTAACCCCAACCTCTAGTCTAATTAACATGTTAAATTGGCTAAGTGTATTAACTTTACTTAACCCCACCTTCTAGTCTAGTCAAAATGTTAATTTGGCTAAGTATTCCCATGGACTTAACCCTCCCATTCTAGCTTTAACTGTGCTAAGTTGGTTAAGTGTTCCTTAACCTTCCCATTCTAGCTTAACCGTGTTAGGTTGGTTAAGTGTTCCTATGGACTTAACTCTCCCATTCTTGTTCTAGCTTAATTAATAAATTAAATCCGCAACCTCTCACATTTGACAGATATTGCTGCGGTTACTGGATGTGCCGGTCGGTTCCGGGCAGGTTTACACCGCAACTCAGTCTAACCTCGGGTTAGGCATATTCATGTTTTCTAAGTTCAAAGGGTTTTTGATTAATTTCCAAATCTGGTTTTGAAAACAACCATCCCGTCCTTCGGATCAGTTAGGGATAGCCAAGGAGGGCAGGAAACTTGTATTTTCCAAACCCAAGCCTAGACACTATCCTCTCTGTCACCCTAGAACCTTCTGGTCTATGTGTTATAAAAAGGGATGTTATCAAAATACTTTTCTTTTGTTTATAAATTGTTAACAATTTATTTCAAAAGCCCATTTCCCCTTTTTAGACAAATTTGGCCTATATTTATTTGTCAAGCCTACTAGTATACTTATATTCTAGGCCCAAGTCCTAACCCAACATGCAGTTTAGGCCATTTCCTATTTCATTGCCGAAACTAGATTAAATATCCTAGTTTATAATTTATGGCCAAAACTTAACCAAGTTACATATTTTGTGGTAAATGAACAATTTAACATTTATGACGAATTCTATAAGTAAATTACTCCTAATTTACTTATTTCATTACTACTCTTTTAATGTACATTGTCACATTTATTATTATGGCCCATTTATCATATTTATACTTTTTGGTATGTAAATTATACCAAATTTAGTGTCGCTAACCATAATTTATTCTAAACATGACAATTGCTCACAATTATGAATAAATTCAAAATTGTGCTAATATACTTATTCCAAATCAACCTTAATTAACCCAATCTTGGTTTAACACTCTAATTCACAATTTATGGCAAAACTAGAATTATTTTTCTAGTTTACATTTTATGCCTAAAATTTAGCTTACTTACTAACGCTAAATTTAATATGTCAAAATCACATATTCCCTTCATTTTAATATGCATGTCATAATACATATTCCAAATTAGGCCAATTTCCAAGTTTACAATTACATTCATATTCATTTCCATGTTTTTCCCCAAATCGCATTCCCACCGTTCGAATAATCGTGATTCAACCTAGATTATAAATAAATCTAGATTCGTAGATAAAAAGGGAATGAATCAAAATGACAAGAAGGAATAATTGGCATAAAAAGGTTTGGATAACAATGTAGGTTCAAGAATATGAGTAGACCTAACTAAATAGGTAAATTCCCACTGTCTTAAAACCAAAGAATGGGCAAAATAGGTTCAAGAACGTGGGTAGACCTAACTTAATAGGTAAATTCCCACTGTCTTAAAACCAAAGAAAAACCAAGGAACAGGTAGAATAAATAATTGGGTTTAGATCCAACTTCTCAATCACAAAACTAAAGCAATATTTTCCTAATCATAAATCATGGGTGTCAAAATCACAGTTGTCCTCATTATGTCATAAGTAATAGTTTATGTCCAAATCAAAGGTATAGGCCTAGTCAAGGAAATAATCCTTGTAGTCACAGTCACAGTCATAGGAAATGTCCATAGTCATATGCGATGTTCATAGTCCAAAAGGGAAAATAATTCCCATGGTCATAAGTCATTGTCATAGGCAATGTTTATATGTCCCAAAATCAAAGGCTTATGTCATAGTCCAAAGGCATATGCTTTCAAAGGCCACAGTTCTATAGTCATAGTCACGGTTATAGTCTTATTTGTCCTCGAATCATAACAGTTCTTAATTCAGTCCAAGAGTATAAACACAGATTCGAAGAGAGAGAGAGAGAGAGAGATTTGGCATATTCCTTTATTCCTTTAATTTCATGTCACAAATAAAACAAAATATTCAGATCTAGAAATAACCAACTTACAGAAAAAAGATCTAGAAAAGAAGGAAAGCGTGGCTATGATTCGTGCGTCGTTGCTTGAAACTTGTTTGAGCTAGCCTTTGAATTCTTCACTTCAAACTTTGATTTGAATCCCTCCTTAAAAGTCTTTTAGCAGCATCTCCTCGTCTTGAATCATATTTTATTTTATTTATTTAAGAAAATTTAGAGGAGGGGAAGAAGCCATGAATCTTAGCAGCATAAGGATAGAAGAGAATTGGTGCAATGAGAATGAGACTAGGGCTGTTTATATAGCTGCTCAAGACCTTATCGTACACGCAGCGCTGAGTCAGCATTGAACCTAGTTAAGAAAATAGTCCAGGTACGTAGATGAATCTAGCCAAACCTTATCATACACGCAGTGCTGAGTCAGCATTGGGTCCCACAAGCTATTTTGGCGTAAAAGTTTGATTTTCAAACTTTTGAATTTCTGGAATTTATTTAACTGTTTTATTCACATGAAATATTCTTATATGTATACAATTCCTCTAACGACCATTTTACGCGTATATATATACGCACAACTTTCATTTTATTTTCAAAATTCAAATGATGTTGCCATATTTCATTGACTGTAGCCTTATCTTGAATTTTATCTTTCGTATACATATATTTTTGTATATATATATATATATATATTTATATTTCTCATATGTATATATATATATTCTTTATTTCCTTATACGTACGTTCTTATCCTTTCAAATTTTGAATTTGTATACGTACATATATTTGCATGTTTAGTTGGCCCTCTCTAAAACAATGATAAAAAAATTATGCCGCCGCCGGGGTTCGAACCCCCGACCTCCATGCTACCAATCCAATGCCTTAACCAACTGAGCTACAGAGGCTTTTGTTAATAAGTCTTAGAACAATAATAATTATTGTTCTCTCCTTACTTCTCTTTTTTCATGTTAGTTACAATACTTAAATTAAACAACTACATGGATCTTTTTCTTTTAATTTTTCTTTTAAAAATTAATTATACTTTAATTTGAGAATCTTAATGTCGCAGAATTACGGGGTGTTACATTCTCCCCCACTTAAAAGGATTTCGTCCCCGAAATCTTCAAGTTAGGAAGAATGTGTCCTACCATCCAATCACCCATCTACTCAACCATTCAATCACAGGCATTCATTGTCCTTAAAAGATTTCTAATGCTTTCATGTTCATATGCATAGTGTGTGTATATGTCTCTTTCTAATGCAAAATCAGGCGGTCTACTGATTCAGTTGACCTCCTTAATGCAAATCATGTTAGTGCCATGCGTCCAATCATGCATGCAAACATCCCTAGTCATGTAAATACTACATGCGTGCACAGCCATTCATCCATATGCAACGTCCATATGATATCATATCAAGTTCAACTTATAAACAAATGCATATATGTAAATGCAATATGAGAGCGTCCAAACTTGATCTAGTGCCTAATACGTATGCATATGCATCCACGAGCAACCATTTGCAACCACTTGCAACCATTCAACCATAACATGTTTCAAATACATGTTTACATCCATTGGCTTCTACCTAAGGATCGCAGATATGACCTAGAGGATATACTTTTGGAAAGAGAGAAACAACTACGCGTAAAGCTCCTAAACAGAGAAATCAAGGATGCACCCTTAAGGAAAAAGGGCATGTTGCTAGTATCTAGCCTTCTTGAGCTTTACTCCAATGTATCTTAACCAATTTATCTTCACGATTGTGAAGTTCCTAACCTCCATTTCCAAAATAAATAGATGTCAATCACGGTACCAAGTGTATGATTAGAGGTCTCTCCCTTATCCACCATGCCATAACTATAAGGGTTGAAAGATCACTATGCGCTTTTTAGAGCGCCTGTCACATCTATTCATCTCTCACGCAAACCATCCTAGTCGAACTCGACGTTCCTCAAGTACAAGCCCCAAAGGCCTAAACCAATATCAGACAAGCACCCAAGGAATATCTCCTTTGAATTTAAACGATCTACGTGATATGATATAAATAAACTCGATAACTATTCTCAAACCCCTACTATCCAAAAATAAACGGGTCGAACCACCCACTGGGTTTGAGACTGATTGGGATCAAGTACTAAGGTGCAGAGACTTAACTATGGAAGCAAATATGAACGGATGCCAAGCGCTAAAACCGAAGGAAAGAGTATGAACAGAAAACTAGATTCTTTCCAACAGAAACTTTTACCACCTATCTCCTAGGTATGCTTAGCATGTACTTGTCCTTCTAAAAATCTTGTCCCTCGTCCTTGCCCTTGTCATTAATTATATGCCCTATCATACTCTAGTAAGGATACTTCCTCTTTTATAATTTCATCCTCCTTCGTGAGCTAACCTATCTCCATGCATTCCTCATCCTAGGGTTTTGTCCCTTTTGCCAAACTCCTCATCCCTTTCCATGTATTGCTATGTTGGCAAATCTCTCGAAAACTGCTTCCATCATACAGAAAAACCTTATAAACTTGAAAGAAGACTGGCCGTAAGTGGAACAAATACGGCTATAGATGGAGGACGGGCACTACTTTGCCCTTCGATGAGGTTACCTCCCAGAAAGCCAGGAGCCCCAGAAACTCAAGAAAGAAGGAGACAAGAATTCAAACAGAGGAAGAGGAGACAATGCGTATGGCTTTGGGGAATATGCCTTTAAAACAAATCCTTTCTTTTAAAAATGCTTCTTTAAAAACCGTTTGAAAATAATTTTTCAAATCTTTTATCTGATCCGGTAACCTTCAGCTCTGATACCACGTGTAACACCCCACGTCCGTTAGTGTCACTCACAAAGGGAATGCACTAAGTTCTGGGGGGCATTATGGGTAAAAGATGCAGATAAATTACAAGAAAAACAAACATTAAACAGCGGAAAATAAAACTTTGCTTTATTGACAAAATAATTTGTACAAGGTTCCTTTACAATATCAGAGTATCAACTGTCTTTACAAAATAAAGAAGCATAAAATACATTTATATTCCCCAATGTAACAAAAGCCAGCCATAGCAATCCAAAGCCGATGCATCCAAGATTCTTCAAGCTTGGAAAGAGAAATCATCCCAAAACAAATCTGAGCTATCCTATTTCCTCCTTAACAACCTGGGGGGGAGAACGGAAGAAAGAAGACGAAAGAAAAACAGAGTCAGACATAAAGCTTGAGTAAGTTCAGTAACTTCTAGCATGTGAACATGGAAAACAAAACGACATGAATTAACTGAATACAAGATTACACCATGACGATAGGGTCAACAAGATTAGACAAGGTAGTCACAAGATATGCTAAGATAAACTGGATACGCTCTAATACTTTCGCTGCTTCACTATTTACTTGTTATACTGGTTTCTATATCTCTGCACCGCCTAACTAGTGTTTCAACTAGTAACGATAACGTGATCCCAATCCCTGTATTTTCCATCGCCTTCAGGCATCCATTTATTAGTTGTTACCTAGATCTAATCTAGGGTTTTCTATCCACTGCTTTCTAGATTTAACTATAGTTTTACGCTATCTGCTGAACGCTTTTCGAGTTCAGGGTTTATGCCACCTAGTCCAACTAGGGATTACGCTACCTGTCGAACAATCCCCCCAAGTCTAGGACACACTACCTAGAGTGGTATATGTTCCTAGGCTTCCCCTCGTATGTATCGCGAATCATTATCGCTTGTCTAGATGCACATGTCCTGTAATGTGCGATCCGAGTCCTGTGACAGGGCAAATCAAGGAATACAGAACTCGGTCGGGAGCTTTCAGATATCTGCCGATGCAGATGCTAAGGTCTGTTTTTACTCCAGTGGCTATGGTCCCACTTGACCCCTCCCTCAGCTAAAGAAAGGCACACCTTGTAAAATGAGAACTATACGCCGGCCCCCGGTGCCCCACTATCCTATGGCCATCCGCAACCATAACTAGATAGCAAGTATATGGTCTTTTGGAGTTCTCCGCCTTTCCGCTTCACGTATCTCGATTGACTCAAGATGGATGGTAGACGACGAGTTGCTATCACAGGGCTACCGTCTTCTCGCCGAATCACGCTGGTCCATCCTAGTCTTTAGGTTGCCACATATATATATTGCAACCAAGGCATACCCTCGGTTCTTCTAACGCAGACCTTAACCTCTGTGAGCCCAGGATGATCATCTGCAGCCTCACAGAGGGATACCAAGAGTACCCTCACGTCCCCTCGAAGCCTCGGGCTTCGTAACCCAATTCGTTGGAGCCTTCTTAAAACCAGATGGATGTCTGCTCCTTCATGTTATACTAAGAATTACTACTTAGTTCTACTAACTAAGGTTTACCACTTAGTTTCCAAATTCCTTGTTTTCTTAACTAAGTTTTACTACTTAGTCCCTTTTTCAATTGAGGTCTACTACTTAGTTTTCTTTCTCACCAGGTTGGGTTGGTTAAGTGTCTTTAGTCGATTCAAGCTATCTTAACCCTCTTCCCTTATCCTATTACACTGGTTAAGTGTTATCCCTTCATGCTTTTTACTTAACCCTATTCATTTATCATATTCTGATGGTTAAGCATTCAAGTTTACTTAACCCTATGGTCTAGTCCAGTTAACATATTAATTTGGCTAAGTGTATTACTTAACCCCAACCTCTAGTCTAATTAACATGTTAAATTGGCTAAGTGTATTAACTTTACTTAACCCCACCTTCTAGTCTAGTCAACATGTTAATTTGGCTAAGTATTCCCATGGACTTAACCCTCCCATTCTAGCTTTAACTGTGCTAAGTTGGTTAAGTGTTCCTTAACCTTCCCATTCTAGCTTAACCGTGTTAGGTTGGTTAAGTGTTCCTATGGACTTAACTCTCCCATTCTTGTTCTAGCTTTAATTAATAAATTAAAGCCGCAACCTCTCACATTAGACAGATATTGCTGCGGTTACTGGATGTGCCGGTCGGTTCCGGGCAGGTTTACACCGCAACTCAGTCTAACCTCGGGTTAGGCATATTCATGTTTTCTAAGTTCAAAGGGTTTTTGATTAATTTCCAAATCTGGTTTTGAAAACAACCATCCCGTCCTTCGGATCAGTTAGGGATAGCCAGGGAGGGCAGGAAACTTGTATTTTCCAAACACAAGCCTAGACACTATCCTCTCTGTCACCCTAGAACCTTCTGGTCTATGTGTTATAAAAAGGGATGTTATCAAAATACTTTTCTTTTGTTTATAAATTGTTAACAATTTATTTCAAAAGCCCATTTCCCCTTTTTAGACAAATTTGGCCTATATTTATTTGTCAAGCCTACTAGTATACTTATATTCTAGGCCCAAGTCCTAACCCAACATGCAGTTTAGGCCATTTCCTATTTCATTGCCGAAACTAGATTAAATATCCTAGTTTATAATTTATGGCCAAAACTTAACCAAGTTACATATTTTGTGGTAAATGAACAATTTAACATTTATGACGAATTCTATAAGTAAATTACTCCTAATTTACTTATTTCATTACTACTCTTTTAATGTACATTGTCACATTTATTATTATGGCCCATTTATCATATTTATACTTTTTGGTATGTAAATTATACCAAATTTAGTGTCGCTAACCATAATTTATTCAAAACATGACAATTGCTCACAATTATGAATAAATTCAAAATTGTGCTAATATACTTATTCCAAATCAACCTTAATTAACCCAATCTTGGTTTAACACCCTAATTCACAATTTATGGCAAAACTAGAATTATTTTTCTAGTTTACATTTTATGCCTAAAATTTAGCTTACTTACTAACGCTAAATTTAATATGTCAAAATCACATATTCCCTAATCCATGTCAAATTTCCCCGTTTTCATTTTAATATGCATGTCATAATACATATTCCAAATTAGGCCAATTTCCAAGTTTACAATTACATTCATATTCATTTCCATGTTTTTCCCCAAATCGCATTCCCACCGTTCGAATAATCGTGATTCAACCTAGGTTATAAATAAATCTAGATTCGTAGATAAAAAGGGAATGAATCAAAATGACAAGAAGGAATAATTGGCATAAAAAGGTTTGGATAACAATGTAGGTTCAAGAATATGGGTAGACCTAACTAAATAGGTAAATTCCCACTGTCTTAAAACCAAAGAATGGGCAAAATAGGTTCAAGAACGTGGGTAGACCTAACTTAATAGGTAAATTCCCACTGTCTTAAAACCAAAGAAAAACCAAGGAATAGGTAGAATAAATAATTGGGTTTAGACCCAACTTCTCAATCACAAAACTAAAGCAATATTTTCCTAATCATAAATCATGGGTGTCAAAATCACAGTTGTCCTCATTATGTCATAAGTAATAGTTTATGTCCAAATCAAAGGTATAGGCCTAGTCAAGGAAATAATCCTTGTAGTCACAGTCACAGTCATAGGAAATGTCCATAGTCATATGCGATTTTCATAGTCCAAAAGGGAAAATAATTCCCATGGTCATAAGTCATTGTCATAGGCAATGTTTATATGTCCCAAAATCAAAGGCTTATGTCATAGTCCAAAGGCATATGCTTTCAAAGGCCACAGTTCTATAGTCATAGTCACGGTTATAGTCTTATTTGTCCTCGAATCATAACAGTTCTTAATTCAGTCCAAGAGTATAAACACAGATTCGAAGAGAGAGAGAGAGAGAGAGATTTGGCATATTCCTTTATTCCTTTAATTTCATGTCACAAATAAAACAAAATATTCAGATCTAGAAATAACCAACTTACAGAAAAAAGATCTAGAAAAGAAGGAAAGCGTGGCTATGATTCGTGCGTCGTTGCTTGAAACTTGTTTGAGCTAGCCTTTGAATTCTTCACTTCAAACTTTGATTTGAATCCCTCCTTAAAAGTCTTTTAGCAGCATCTCCTCGTCTTGAATCATATTTTATTTTATTTATTTAAGAAAATTTAGAGGAGGGGAAGAAGCCATGAATCTTAGCAGCATAAGGATAGAAGAGAATTGGTGCAAAGAGAATGAAGACTAGGGCTGTTTATATAGCTGCTCAAGACCTTATCGTACATGCAGCGCTGAGTCAGCATTGAACCTAGTTAAGAAAATAGTCCAGGTACGTAGATGAATCTAGCCAAACCTTATCATACACGCAGTGCTGAGTCAGCATTGGGTCCCACAAGCTATTTTGGTGTAAAAGTTTGATTTTCAAACTTTTGAATTTCTGGAATTTATTTAACTGTTTTATTCACATGAAATATTCTTATATGTATACAATTCCTCTAACGACCATTTTACGCGTATATATATACGCACAACTTTCATTTTATTTTCAAAATTCAAATGATGTTGCCATATTTCATTGACTGTAGCCTTATCTTGAATTTTATCTTTCGTATACATATATTTTTGTATATATATATATATATATTTATACTTCTCATATGTATATATATATTCTTTATTTCCTTATACGTACGTTCTTATCCTTTCAAATTTTGAATTTGTATACGTACATATATTTGCATGTTTAGTTGGCCCTCTCTAAAACAATGATAAAAAAATTATGTCGTCGCCGGGGTTCGAACCCCCGACCTCCATGCTACCAATCCAACGCCTTAACCAACTGAGCTACAGAGGCTTTTGTTAATAAGTCTTAGAACAATAATAATTATTGTTTTCTCCTTACTTCTCTTTTTTCATGTTAGTTACAATACTTAAATTAAACAACTGCATGGATCTTTTTCTTTTAATTTTTCTTTTAAAAATTAATTATACTTTAATTTGAGAATCTTAATGTCGCAGAATTACGGGGTGTTACATGTTCACACAATTTAGACCAAGGATATGGAAATATTTTGAAATTGATTGAATCTCGTTCCATTGGAGTTTTAAATGAAAATATATTTATTTAAGTGAAATACAACATGAAAAAAGGAAATTTGATATTTTATATCCGAAACGATTTGGAAATGAAATTGAAATTATTTCAAACAACTATTGAAAATATTGAAATGGGTTTGAAAGAGTTTTGAATTAGAAATGACTTGTTCTAATGTAATACAGATTTTTAATAGTGAATTCAAGTTAGATATATAAACAATGTTTTTAACTCGAAATGATTATCCCAATGATCTTATTTATTTTTATAATGGATTACAGGGAAGTTTAAATTTCAAAAGAGTTATTTTTAAAGAATGTTATTACTTTAATATTATAATAATATAGAATATTCGATTTTGATGTATGATTGAATTTGAAGATGAAATCGTTTTTAAACGACTTATAAAATATATTGTAACGACCCGACGGATTTTTAATCTCGAAAAACGACATAAATACATTCATCGTATAACATGTCGACCTTTAAGCATCGGAAATATGGAACGTTAATAGAAAGAAGTTAGATGGTGAGAAAAGAAAGAAAAGTCAGAGTAAAAGAAAAAGAAGAACATACAACAAAATCGAAGTAAGTACGAATCTCATAGCGGAATGAATAAAATATATTATATAACATCTTTTGAAATACAAAACTGTGTTTGTACTTACATACATCATCAGAGTACAATCACATATGCATTACATCGGAAATAAACTCTATATAACTAACGTTGAATCCTCCTGCTCCAAGCTCCTCAAGTGTATCTGTAAAATCCTGAACTACTTGGTTGCCCGTACAAATTTGGGCACCCAAGAGTTTAGGGGAAACATAGAAAAATAAACTTTGGGTTAGTCATGGGACTGGTGTGAGTAAACAATTTTAAAACAACTTGATTTACCTTTTAAAATCCTTCCTGAAAGAAAAGAAAACCGTAAGACCAATCCAGACATAAATATGGATGATTTTTACCTTACGATAACCCAAAATACCTTTAAATCAGTATTATTTTTTTATTATAATAGTGTCTAAATCAAATAAATATCATTCTAGCAGAATACTTGCATCTCACGCTCTACATACATAGTATACAAAAAAATCGCGGACGCTTATTGGAGAATGGATTCCAACTATGGCAAGGTATGGGACCACCTTCTAACAATCTACCTACGTAGATGAATACATTGGGCTTCACATGAACATCTTGCAACCCGGCTAAACATGACCAACCCCTTACTTTGCTTGAGAGTACAAAATATATCATTACCACAATTGGGGGCCAGCCAACCGAACCGATAGCATACAAATAAACGGACAACCGAAGGCATTTGATTTCTCCAAATCAGGTAATAACATACCCTGATGGGCGCGACCCACATAGCCATGCGACCTACCCGATTTTGTACCATTTCCGAATTGAAGAGGCTTGAGGTTAAAACTTACCTTTAGGCAGATCACATCTTCTTTTACTTTGAATGCCACATCGTCATACCTGCCAAATCACAAATTAACTACCCTAAAAATAATAACGGTATAAAGCTAAGAGAAACGAACTCCTCCGCCACCAACATAAATACGTGTGAAGTGATCAACTTACGCGACCTATTAGATAAACTCAGTCAGACATTCGTCCATACAAGTTGTCTTGGGACTGGACAAACCAAAGGCACTATTCTGTAAACAGAACAACCCTTGCATAAACTTCGTCTACTATTGTCTTCAATAACCTCTTGTAACGTATAAATCGGATCAAAGTGGAATTTAGATTCTGGACTCTTCGAAATGATACCGTTAACATCTTTTAGGGTCAAGTGACATTTAATGGCAATCAAATCAACCTACTTCATATGGATTTCTATATCCTAATTAATTAACAGGAGTTAACTACTGAAATTATTTCACATATATGATTGAATTTTCATATTTAAACCATGATCTAATACAGAATGATTAACTATGTCAATGTTTAATTTAAACTACCCAAGTTGGGATAATCACAATATAACTGTCAAGTTATTCGACAAATAATTGTCACACATATTTAACAACTCTAGCTTGGCAATTCGATTTTATATACTTAAACAAAAATCATATTTTATTTCAAGTGATAGTTAATGATTTAATTTCCGTAAATCATGTCAACGTTTTATTATTAAAATTAAAATATTGTAAACTGTGTTAAACACTATTTGGTTCAAAAGTCACACAGGTAAGTTATGAATAATGGCGTGCTCGTATTTCGAGAATGTCATCGAAAAATGCAACGCGGTTTGATAGAAGTCATGAAGGGTTCGGAAAGATTAGAAATAATGTCGATTTCTAAAATTGTCGCTTATAGGTTTAGAAAAGTTGGCAAAGTGAAAATACGTGATCGACACGATCCGACCAGTTCAAAATAACTGAGCGCGTCGGTCCGATCATGTGGTATAACTCCTTATGGAAAAATAATTAAAAATTGGTAAAAAGCATTGTTGCACACTTAAAAAAAGCTGACCGACACACATCAATCAACCAAAACAACTTGCACGACTCGTAACGCTATTAAACTTGGTAAAAACAAAAAATGGGAAAAACACGTTTCTGACAACAAAAATATGGTGATTGACAAGGCTCGATCAACCTTTTTCCTTCGCCAGTCATCGATTTGCTTTCTTGCCAGATTTGAATATTTGGCGCAGCCAAACAGCGTGATAAACACGCCCGATCACTCCAAAATATTTGTGCTAGTTCTGGAAATCTGACAACCGCAAAAACTCTGATCGGGACGCGCCGATCGCTCCAAAATCCTGGCCCGATCACCTTATTTATCTCTGGCCAGATCCGAAATCATAGCATTAAAAAAACGTGATCTACCCACGTCGACCACCACCCTTTTCTTGCCCGGTAACTTCCTCTTTCTTCTCTTGTTTCTACTTGACTCCAGTGCACCTCCTATTCACCTATAATCATCCGAGAGCCGCCCAACCCATGCTACACCACCACCGACAAACCCGAGCACCCCCAACACTGCCACTAGGTTACGAGAGTTGGCCCACCACTTCTCCTCCTCCTCTTTATCACTGTTGCTTCCCACTTCTTTTAAAATGTTCATTGGAACATTTATAGTGTGCATATATGTGCACTTGTGCACATGCACAAGCAAATGAGCCCCCATCCATTGATCACAAACCTTTCCACACATTACTGATATCCACCCGACCCATTCCCGAACCCAGAAATTTCTCTCATCACTTGTATAGTGATTACACTGTTCAACTTGAGGCTTCAAAAAAACATAGCTCCATTGAAATGCTTCCAAATGCCATCATTGACCACCAGGGTTTTCCAAAATCCGATCACAACTCGCCACCGACCCCCTCTTCTCATTCCCCCTGGTGCACAACCTCATCTTGCCCTCATAATGATGCGGTTAGATGATGAACACAAGTTACAAAAACATAACCCAAAAACCTAATTTTACTTCGTTTTCTCAAATCACACCAAAGAAAAATGATCTCGCATTTTCCCCTTGATTATTGAACCCTCACGCCACTTTAGGCTTCACGCTATGGCACACGAACCTCGAGATCACCGAAAATTGCTCAACCAAAGTTTTCCGACCATCTCCAAAAATCTCGGCCACCGCTTCATTAAAAATCATGAAATTTGTACTTAAATTCATTATTTTCACATACTATTACATTCATATGCCTCGAACACGAATTTATGCTAGTCGAATATTCATGTTTTTAGAACTTAGTTACTGGAACGTAGGTATACCTAAGGATATACACAACTATATGATTTGAAACTATTTTGGCTATATACTATGGATGTATTTCAACAACTTTTATGTAGAAAACTAAAAACTAAAACTTGTTTGAATTCATGCTATGGATTTTATAAAATCAAAGGGTAAACAGAGCTTCTGTGTATATAAGAATAGAGGTTGTTTATAGGTTTATTTATAGGGTGTTTAGGCTATCAAAAATCAACATACAAGTGTTACAAATGATGTACTACCTACCCAAACATGTGTACAAACTACACAACTTGTGTAAATCAAGGCTAAGATTTAACAAAGGGTTAAAAGTGAGTTTGCTCACAGGTTAATGTTCATTGTTCTTTGAATAAGCCTAAGGGGTTGTAGTAGATTTTCTTCAAGCTTCGAGTTCTAAAATTGTAAATGAATTTAATGAGTCAGGATGCCTATTTATAGAAGAAAACAATGGTAAAATATATAGGGTAATGCATGGGAAATGAACATAGCTTGATGGATATTCTAGCTGCTCTAGTTAATTGAAAGGAAGGCAGCTTTTCTGAGATGTGCATGACTTGATTGAAATGAAATTTGCCTAGGGTTTAAGCTGGTTCCTTCTCCTCCCCTAGATAAAGCCATGGCCGAGTCGCAATGAGGTACAACATATATACTTATTTATATAAAAAGGTAAAATTGGTTGCCAAGTAAATTCAAGCCATGTTCTCTTAACTATTTTCATTTATTATTTTTGTTGGGAAAAATGCAGTTGCTCGAATGTTTGAAAAGGGGCTGGTACATTTTATATGAGAGGAGATAGCCTAGGGTATTTAGTTACTAGCTTAGGCATATGTTGCAGCAATTTGTTTTAGAGGCATATACCGTAAAGCTCCATCTATCAAGTACACAAATGTGTATATTTTTGGTACAACCATGTTAAAAATGGTTTCAAGAAAGTTGAGTCTTCTTTTCACTGCATATATACATTAATTGGTGATGTAAATGTTGATTTGAAGTACTATACATCGGCATATATATGTATACAACCAATATATATACAAGAAGAAATTTAAAAACACACACTTAGTTTTTAAGAAAGCTAGTTCATTAAATAGCTATGTACTCTTATACCTTTATGTATATACAACACATATCTTCCTATTTAATATTATAGTGACCTTTAGGGTTTTAAATGTCAAATCTACATAAATGAACAAGTACTTTGTTTCCTTACTTATGAAGTATTTTTCTAATTTATTTAATTTTACATGTGTTAAAAGCCAATTTGAAAATATAAACAATTGATGCACTATTTAGTTTAATTAATATACACATGTACATACATTCTAAAGTACATCAAATTTAAATACACATGCAGGATTTAAATAAAAAGAGTATTTTCAAATTGTTCTCAAGTATTAAATAAATTTTAAACCAATGGTGAACATTTACTTACTTGTTCACAAACATACATATACATACATATATATATATATATATATATATATATTCACACACACATGCTAAAAACTAACACATATATACACATAGGATTTTAAGAAGGAATTATCCTATGTTTGTTTCAAAAATTCAAATTCAATTCTATTTAACTAATTAATCATTGATAAAATCAATAATTTACTGCTTAACAAAGTTAGTTAAAGACCAGGACATTACAATCTACCCTCTTAAAATTCGTCCCCAAAATTAAAGAGTAACGAGGAAATTCCTGTTACGCTCAAAATTATAGACTTATATCTAAACATTCAAAAGGTTATATACCGAACAATCACATTAAACAAGGCACCCAAAATACATAAGTTATCTACCGAATAATTCACAGTAATCAAAACATACAATATACACATTAGCAACAAACTATCAAACAAATCTACAGATAGAATCCTTATATGCATCTTCAGTTTTCCTTGAATAAAATTTACTACATTTTACCTTATGTAGCTTCATTACCATATCCCGGGGTCACTTCTCATCTCAATCAACGATACATACTGAATATCCGATCATAGTTAATTTGGTTCAAACTCTAAGTCTCACTGGACTGACAATCCCAAAATCAATAACGATCCACAACCAATCTCCTCTCATGAGTTACATGGAGTATATCACAAAGCTTCTTTGTTTCCTTAACTCGTTCTTGATATATCGTTGATGGAATTTAAAGTCAACCAAATTAATTCTAAATCAACTAACTTCATTTAATCCATTCGGTTTTCAATATAAAATTGGTAAAACGATTTTTAGTTATCAAAATTGTTTTAGAAATTAAATTCTTAAATTTTCGAAAAATTAGATAACGCCTTTTTCGTACGGCTTCATCGTAACACTTCAAAATTATCCTCTCTAGGCCCTCTCTAATTATAAACGAAACCACAAAACTAATCGACTTTCCAAATAGGCTCATCCAATCTAATTAAAATGCCAATTTGTGTCCCTTGTTGGGTATTCAACTTCTATTCCATATACTATCATCCATTTGCATCCATCAATTCAAGCACATACATTTCCATAACAAAAAATTATCTGCTATTGCAGTTGAAAAACATTTCTATTTCTTATTCACCTATTTATACTCTTTAACGTTCATTAGTTTTGGACTGTAAATTCATAAGAAATTAATCCTCTAATTATCAATCCCGAAGACTGAAATCAACATCAGATCAACTCTCGAAAAATCATTTAACTTAACCGATCTCCACTTAGGTTCTAATTTCTTAATTCCATTCTATCTTCTTATCAACCCAAATTACCCCATTTATATTTAAAAAAATATCCTTTATTATATTTGGACAATAATT
The DNA here is from genome assembly GCA_030737875.1 of Allium sativum. Lineage (NCBI taxonomy): Eukaryota > Viridiplantae > Streptophyta > Magnoliopsida > Asparagales > Amaryllidaceae > Allium > Allium sativum. Next base: position 745,811,753 of record CM060920.1, on the reverse strand, counting down.
ACAAACTTATTAACTTCATTAATTTGAATCAAACCTGTTCAAACATATTTATCTGCTTTAAATCCCTTTTTAAAGCCAAATCCATATTCAACTCACAAACTCAATTTACTTAACTACGTTAAGTCCAGTTCACATTTCCCATTAACTAGTTAATTTCCCAAAAGTTATCTATATTCTCGAACGCCAAATGATTTTTATTTCAAAAATAAATTTATTTAACTCGCATGAGTTATTATCCAGTTAATAATCTAATTCTGGATTTATTTCGTTAAATTCCAAATCTTAATTCATTCAAATACTTCCTACTTTCTAGGGTTTTAAATTTAAATTTTGGTTTGTCTTATTTGTATATTCATTATTATACAAATCCAATTTGGTTATATATAACCATCTTATTGTTATACTCAAATACAAGATTATAATAATAACCAACACCGTTATCTATAATAATTTCAAAAAAATATCCTTTTATTTCAAAATATAATTTTGGGTAAAATTATTCCATTTACCATATACTTAAAACAATACTATGCCGAATTACTCTGTTCAAGAGTTTATAAACACTTTTCGGTACATTGTTCGACTATCGTATCAACCAGAATTCATAGATCACTCGACAAACCAACCAACACAATATAAAACAGTTTTTATATCACTAACAAATATGCGCTCATATATATACACTCAAACTCTATCTAGGGTATTACTAACCTCATCTCTATCGAGTACGCCACAGAGTCAAGGTTGTCACTAAACCTTATGCTCTGATACCACTCTAATGTCCCGGAAGATTTTCGATCTCGAAAATCGACATAAATACATTCACCATATAACATGCCGAACATTAAGCACCGGAAATACCGGAATGTTAATAGAAAGAAGTTAGAGGGTGAGAAAAGAAAGAAAAGTTAGAATAGAAGAAAAAGAAGAACATAGAACAAAATCAGAGTAGATACAAATCTCACAGCGAAATGAATAAAATGTATTTTATAACATCTTTTGAAATACAAAACTGTATTTGTACTTACATTCATCATCAAAGTACAATCACAAATACATCACATCGAAAATATACTCTATATAACTAAGGCTGAAGCCTCTGCTCCAATCTCCTCAAGTGTACCTGGAAAATCCTGAACTACTAGGTTGCCCGTACAAATTTGGGCAACCCAAAATTCAAGGGAAACATAGAAAAATAAACTTTGGGTCAGTCATGGGATTGGTGCGAGTAAAAGATTTTAAAATAGCTTGATTTACCTTTCAAAATCCTTTCTGAAAGAAAAGATAATCGTAAGATCGATCCACACAAAAATACGGATTGTTTTTACCTTACGATAACCAAAAACATTCTTTTAAATCGGTACAATTTTGATATTATAATAGTGTCTAAATCAAATAAATAACAATCTAGCGGAACACTTGCATCTCATGCTCCACATACATAATATATAAACAAAACCACAGACAGTTATTGGAGAATGGATTCCAACTATAGCAAAGTATGGGGCCACCTTCCGACAATGTACCTCCGGAGATGAATACATTAGGGGTTCACAAGAACATTTTGCAACCTGGCTAAACATGAACGACCCCTCACTTTGCTTGAGAGTACCAAATATATCATTACCATGGTTGGGGCCGGCAAACTGAACCGATAGCATACAAATAAAGGGACAACCGAAGGCATTTGATTTCTCCAAATCAGGTAGTGATATATCCAGATAGGCGCGACCCATATAGTCTTGCGACCTATCCGATTTTATACCATTTCCCGATTGAAAAGGCTTGAGGTTAAAAATTACCTTATGACAGATCACATCTTCTTTTACTTTGAATGCACATCGCCATACCTGTCAAATCACAAATTGACTTCCCCAAAAATAATTATGGGTATAAATCTAAGAGGAACAAATTTCTCCGCTACCAACGTAAATAAATTTGAAGAGATCAACTTATGCGACCTATTAGGTATACTCAATTAGACAATCGTCATACAAGTTGTCCTGGGATTGGACAAACCGAAGGCACTATTCTGTAAATAGGAAAGCCCTTGCATAAATTGCGTCTTCTATAGTCATCAATAACCTCAGAATTGCAACGTATAAATCAGATCAAAGTGGAATTTAGATTCCTGACTCTTCAAAACGAGAACGTTAATATCTTTTAGGGTCAAGTGACATTTAATACCAATCAAATCAACATATTTCATATGGGTTTCTATATCTTTATTGATTATCAGGACTTAACTACTGAAATTATTTCACATATATGATTCAACTTTCAGATTTAAGCCATGTTCTAATATATAATGATTAACCGTGTCAATATTAAATTTAAACTATTCAAGTTAGGATAATCACAACATAACTGTCAAATTAATCAACAAACAATTGTCACCACATTTTTAACAACTATAGTTTGACAACTCAATTTTATATACTTAAAAAAAATCGTATTTTATTTCAAATAATAGTTATTAACAATGATTTAATTTCTGTAAATCGTGTCAACGTTTTATTATTAAAATTAAATTACTATGAACTGTGTTGACCAGTATTTAGTTAAATAGTCACACGTCTAATTTATGAATAACAGCATGCTCGTATTTTGAGAACGTCGTCGGAAAATGCATCGCGGTTTGATAGAAGTCGCGAAGGGTTCAGAAAAGATTAGAAATAACATTGATTTCTAAAATCGTTGTTTATAGGATTAGAAAAGTTGGCGAAGTGAAAATACATGATTGACACGGTCCGATTAGTTCAAAATGCCTGAGCGCGTCGGTCCGATCACGTGGTAAAACTCGTTGTGGAAAAGTAATTAAGAATTCGTAAAAAGAAGTGTTGCACACTCAATAATACCTGATCGGCACGCGTTGATCTGCAAAAACAACTTGCGTGACTCGCGACGCTATTAAACTTGGTAAAAACGAAAACCGGTAACATCAAGTTTCTGGCAAAAAAAATTTTGGTGAACGACATGGCTCAATCACCCTTTGTCCTTTGCCAGATCATCTATTTCCTTTCTTGTCAGGTCTGAATATTTGGCGTGGCCACACAGCGTGATCACTCCAAAATTTTCAAGCCAGATCTGGAAATCTGGAAACTTCAAAAACTTGATCGGCACGGGCCGATCACCCCAAAACCCTTGCCCGATCACTTTATATATCTCTTTCCAAATCCGAAATCATAACATAAAAAAAACGTTATCGACCCACGTCGATCACCCCTTTTATTTCCCGATCACTTCCCCTTTCTTCTCTTGTTTCTTGTTCATTCAAGTGCACCTCCTCTTCGCCTATAATCTTCTGAGAGCCGCCCAACTCAAGTTGCACCACCACCGGCATACTCGAGAAACCCCATCACTTCCACTAGCCTACTGCAGCGGGCCACCCCTACTCCTCCTCTTTTTTCTCACTGATGCTTCCCACTTCTTCAAAAATGTTAACTGGAACATTTACAGTGTTCACATCTGTGCACATGCACAAGCAACCGAACCCCCATCTATTGGTCACAAACCTTTCCACTCAATACTGCTGTCCACCCGAACCAAGAAATTTCTCCTATCACCTGTATAGTGATTACACTATTCAACCTGAAGCTTCAAAAAAACACAGCTCCACTGAAATGATTCTAGATGCCATCACTGACCACCGGAGTTTTCCAAAATCCATCCACACCTCGGCAATGATCCCCTCTTCTCATTCCTCCTAGTATGCAACCTCCTCTTTCCCTCTTGATCATGCATTTAAACAATGAATACAAGGTACAAAAACATAACCCAAAAACCTAGCTGTACTTTGTTTTCTCAAATCACACCATCTAAAAGTGATCTCGTCTTTTTCCCTTGATTAATGAACCCTCACGCCACTCCAGAATTCACACCACGACACTCAAACCTTGGGATCACCAGAAATTTCTCAACCACTGCTTTTAGACCATCTCCAAATATCTCGACCACCACTTCATTAAAAATAATGAAATTTGTACTAAAGTTCATTATTTTCACATGCTATTACATTCATATGCCTAGAACGCGAATTTTTACTTGTCGAATATTCATGTTTTTAGAACTTGGTTATTGGAAAGTGGGTATACATAAGGTTATACACAACTATATAATCTCAAACTACTTTTGCTATATAATATGGACGTATATCAATAGCTTTCATGTAGAAACTAAACACTAAAAATTAATTGAATTCAAGCTATGGATTTTATAAAGTCAAAGGGTAAACTGAGCTTCTATGTATATAAGCACAGAGGCTGTTTATATGTTTATTTACAAGGTGTTTAGGCCATCACAAACCAATATACAAGTGTTATAGATGATATACTACCTACCCAAACATGTGTACAAACTAAAAAACTTGCGCACATTCAATAACAGTCAAGGCAAAGATTTAAAAAAGTGTTAAAAGTGAGTTTACTCATAAGTTAGTGTTCATTGTTCTATGAATTAGCCTTAGGGTTTGGCCTAGATTTTCTTCAAGCTTTGAGTTCGAAAATTGTAAATGAATTTAGTGAGTTAGTGTGTCTATTTATAGAAGCAAACAATGATAAAATATTTAGGATATTGCATGGGAAATGAACATAACTTGATGGAAATTCTAGCTGCTCTAGTTGATAGAAAGGAAGGCAGCTATGCTCAGCTGTGCATTATTTGATTGAAATTAACTTTGCCTAGAGATTAAGTTGGTTCCTTCTCCTCCCCTTGATAAACCTGAGGCCAAGCCACAGTGAGGTACAAATGTTGGAGAATGGAGTTTTGATGACAACAACCTTATTTCAATATTAATTGATTATAAAATGTATATAAACACTTCTATCTAGAATATATATATACATATGTAGGATTTATATACAGGTATTATTACTGAAGACTGTACAGTTTAAAGATGTTAGAGATTCAGAATTCAGAGGTATTTCAAGACTTATGAGTAGTCAAGATTTGAAGAGTTAAAGAGTTCAAGATAAATATAGTTATAGAGTCTAAATTATGTAAGACTCTGAGTAGCACCCCAGGTTCAAATTCAAAATAATTTCAAGTTCTGTTTTTCAAATTCTGTTTCCAAATTCTATCTTCAATCTTTTTCTTCTCTATTTTAGTTTCTATTTTTATTTGATTTTAAACTTAAGTTTTATAAGTTTATACTTTATAAGTTTTATATATTTATATTTTATATTTATATAGTTTTAAACTCTATAATTTTATAAATATGTTTATATATGTTATATTTATGTTTTCATATGATTTTCTACTTTATAATATTTATTTATAACACTATATTTTAATTCAAGAATTTCTAGAATTATACATATATCAAAACACTTGAAAAATATTCAAATTTCAACTGTGTACATATATATATGTTGACACACACATATATATACATGTCGACATATAACTATCATTTTTCAATTTTGAAAGGAAGTGCCTTTTCACTATTTGTGACGGTTCTGAGATGTAGCAACCTTTCACACATTATAAAAGGGGCTGATTTCGAATTTTTTATTACTTCTTCTTCTCCGTCTTCATTCCCTTTCATTACACCATTATTCTTTATCATTTTTATGATTTCTACAACTATACTCTACCGAATTCAATTCGTTTTTCATTAAACTTCTTCTTTCTACACTCTATACTCATTACTCTCTGAATCGAGTGTTATTGAAGAGTTATAGGGTTGTTTGTAATTGTTTGGGTTGTGTAAAGTAATCGATGGTATCTTTTGTAGCCGTGAAATCAAGGATGGGTAATCGGTGGTATACCTTGTAGTCGTGAAATCAAGGAAGGTATACTTGATTAAGTGTGTGTGGAATCGCTGGTATCCCTTGTAGCCATGAAATCAAGGAGAGTTGTAATTGGTTATTGATATAGTAATAAAACTGTACAAAATCCAGCGTTGTGCGGGACTGGACGTAGGAGCAATTCTGAACCCGTATAAAATCCATTGTGTTCTTTCCTTTCAATACTTTATTTTGTTTATCTTTGCATTTATTTTTTATTCAGTGTCTGTGATTGTTTCTATGGTGTTTGACTCATATAATATTTCATATAAGTTTAGACTTTGTTTAAATTCTCAGAAACACTATTCACCCCCTCTAGTGTTTGTTTTGCCTTAACGATCCATTCCGCAATCCCTAACAATTGGATTCAGAGCAAGGTCTTTCAAAAATTTCATAATCTGATTTTTGAAAGAAAAAAATGGCAAATTTTGGGATCTCTGTTAACAATAGTGTCAATTCATGTATTATTCCAATGTTAAAAGAGTCTGCATATAATCATATTGAAAAGCATGTGATCTGCTGAAATATTGTTCAATCCTGGAAAAGATGTGTCTTATGAGTTTTGAAAATTCAAAAGTTGAAAAGATGGGTGAAGTGGCTATTGGTAATTCAAATTCTGAAACAGTGGCTTTTGAAAATTCAAATTCTGAAAAAGTGGTTGTTGGAAATTCAAATTAAAAACTAGTGTGTTTCATGGCTGTTGAGAATTCAAAATTTGGAAAGCAGCCGGTGAAAATGAAAAAGGACAAATGGAAACTGGATAGTTGCTGTTCAAGGCATATGACGCGAAATCCTAAATTACTTAATAATTTGAAATATGAAGATGGTGGAATGGTGAACTAAGGAGATAACTCTAAAGGATACAGTATTGGAATCGGCATTGTCGGTAATTCTGAAACTCCTACTATTTCTGATGTTTTACTAATTGGAAATTTAAAACACAACTTGCTATGTATAAAACTTTGCGATAAGGGTTATAAGATAAACGTTGAAAAGGATAAATGTTTTATAGAAGATAGAATTCAAAAGTAATATTCAATGGATATAGAAAGAAAAATATCTATATATTGAGTATGAAAATCTCCAGCAATAACCTATGTCTTATGAAGTCCAAATACAAAAGAGAAAAGAAAACAGGTCAACTGAGAAGAAGTCTATTGTATTAAAAGAAACATCAAATGATTCTGGCCCGAGTAGTGAAATGATGAAGAAACAACTCTTATGACAAATCATTTTAGAAAATTTATGAGATATAGAAGGAAAAATTATAATCAAGGAAGTTCATAAAGTAATGATGGTCGATGTTATAACTGCAACAAACCAGGCCATATAAAGAAAATGTGTCCATATCCATATAAATCGACTCAACAAATAGACAACAGCAATTCGTCGAGAAAGAGAAAGAAAGCATACGCAGCATTGTTAGATGATTCAAATTCATCATCAAGTAATGAAGAGACAGAAACCGGAAATTTGAATATATGCTTTACGACAATTCAATGTTCAGAAAATTTCGAGGAAAAGGATCTGAAAACCAGGTATGCCTTAATTAATTTTTAATTTTATTTGGTTAAATGGTTGCTTTGTTTGTTTTCTTGCTTTGATTTGAATTTAAAAACTTTAAAATTTAAACTTGAAATTTGAAATTCAAATAGAATTATTTCAGGAAATCGTTAAACCTGAAATATAAATCGATAATATAAATCACATTTCACAAAAATCAAATCTCCCTTGAAAATGAGTACATATGTCGACATAAATATGTGTATATGTCGACATATCTGACCAGCAATTTGAAATTAAAATTTTGAATTTCAAAGGGGTAAACTTTCAAACTTCCCTCCAACTTTTCACCAACTCCCAAAGTCTGAAAAGATGTCATTTAAGTCTGAAAAGTTGTGCCTATTCAATTCATATCCATTCAATTTCTATATATATACATCTATTCTCTCTACCTTTCATTCACAATTCAAAACAATATTCTTCATATCCATTCTCTTCAAAATTATCAATTCAATGGCTTCCTCAAGTTCATCTCAAAAACTGAAAGTAACCAAAACCATTAAAGGTTATCTTCATAATGATAAAGAGGGTATCAGAACCTATGCTAACTATTTAGCAAATGCTAAGGTTAAAACGGCTGCTTTCGCTATCTTTAGAGAATTTCCTTCCTATGATCTTGCCTCTCTCTTTCAACACAACAAAGTCTTGTGTCTCATTGAATCTTATGATAATGACAAAGTGTTTTATACCAAACTCGTCAAGATGTTCTATGGAAATCTCAATTGCGGATTTTACGAAGGCAATGAAAACCAAATTTGGAGTAGCGTCAAAGGCACGCAAATTGTTCTAGATGTCGAACTCTTAGGCACTATTCTAAATTGTAGAAGAACGGGATCGGATTTTTTAGATTTCAAAATCAGTGAAATCGATTTAGAGACCTACATGACGTATTTGAAGATGATGCACCAATGGAGTTCAAAAACCGCTTCTTTCATCCAAAAACAAGAATCGTAAACCTTCTCCTTCAACATACCATCACTACCCATTAAGGAAGTTTAAACAATCCAACTCTCAAAGTCCAAAAGGCTCTCTTTTCTATTATGGATGGCTATACTATCAATTGAGCCGACATGATTTTAAATGAAATTAAGCCCATAGAATTGTCCTCAAGAGAAAACACTCTCTACTATGGTGTTTATCTCACTCGTATTTTTAAATAATTTGGAGTTGAAATTCATGGAGAAGAGTTTGTTCCTAGAAAAGTGTGACACCCCACGTCCATTAGTGTCACTCATTAAAAGAATGCATTAAGTTTCATGAAGCGTTATAGGTAAACAGAAACAGAAACATTAAAAGACAGGTATAAAATAGCAACGGAATTAAAAAAAATTATTAATCATAAAGCATCGTAGTTCAAAACATGGTTACATCATATGTCTGAAAAACATAAATGTAGCGGACGGGAAAAATTCGATGCTCGAATTTCGACATTTAACACAAACCGTGTCAAAACTTGAATACCGAATATCCAGATAGCTAGGAGAAAGAAGTTAGAGGGTGAGAAAGATAAGGTTGAACTATCAGAATAGAAGAATAAAAGGACCAACACAACACAGAGTCTCATATCGCAGCGGAACAAAATATAATATAGAATAAATATACTTACATGCATCAGAGTACAGCTGACAAATTTGGACAGCTATAATATCCTGTCCTTATATCATACACAACGGAATAACTATTAATACATCTAGACTCCTCCAGCTCGTCTTTGAACTTCACAGCTTCCGATAACCTGAACCTATAACTCGGGCTGACCCGAGACATTACAAACGCCACGGATCAGTTTGGTGAACCAGCATGAGTAAAACCCACTAAGTTTAAAACACATCCATATTGCTTAACTTTGAAACCTATTTGAAAGAAAAGGTAATAGTATGACCAGTACACACATAAACGCGCACTGTTTTTACCTTACTATAACCAAAACATTTTCGAAATCAATACTAGTCTGATATTATCATAGTGATGTAAATCAAGTAAATAACCAAGTAGTAGAACGCTTGCATCTCACGCTCTACATATATATTATATAATCAAAATCCGCGGGCTCTTATTGGAGATTGGATTCGAAATAGACACGGTATGCGATCACCTTCCGAATAGTGTACACTAGAGGGTATACGTTGGGGTTCAACAAGAACGTCTTGCAACCCGACCACACATGACCGCCCACTCATTTAGCTTGAGTGTAGCGAATATAATGTCACCCTTTACGGCTGCGCAGCTACTGTTTTCCTGGAAGATACAGAATTGAAAAAAAGAACAAAATGAATTTTCTCTAGATTGGTGACAATACACCCTGCTTAGGGATGACCCACCTAGCCATGCTGCCTGCCCGATTTCTGTCTTTTCCCGGTTGATGAGGCTTGAGGCTACGTTTATCTTTTAGAACATCTGGCCACCTTTTGCTTTTGAATCTCCCATCGTCCATACATGTCATCCTGGAACAGGATGAACCGAAGGCACCCTCCTACCGCATCCCTATATAGGAATCACCCTAAGGATTAGTAGCGAGGAGTCCTTGCAATCCGTAGATTCCAATCATGACAGAATCACAAGTCAAAATATCTTCGGGAGCTACCCTTAGAAATTCAACGAGTATTTCTTCCGCTTATGAAGATCAACGATCTTCAATGCTCCCTCTTCAATTAGCTACTTCCACGATTTTGTATTCATTGGTCGGAATGGTTTTCGAATATAAATTTGATCCCGGTCTTTCCGTACCAACGATCGTATTGGTCAAATTTCATAGTCGGTCATTTAACTATCAAATAAACAATCAATCATATATAGAAAAGTGAAGTGGATTCATCGGTTCAGTATACAACGTCACTTGACCTCTTTATTAAACAATTGTAAATTAAATTTCTAAATCTCCTAATATTTGAATTACTGCCCTTTCTCTTCTTAATTCCAAATCAATTTTTCCCAACTTATAGTTCCCGAATTATTGTTCACAATATTCTTCATGGAAATTCTAATTTTAATCCCCTTAACTACCTTCGTCTCTAAATGAATATCATTCTTGGATAATAATTAAGTCATTACAAGTTGGGTATTTTATTTACCTCTCAGACCTTGAGACGACAACATTCTTATCTTCAGAATAGGCAAAAGTTTATTAACAAAACCCTATCCCAATAAATATCCAACACTTCTGAATTTAAAACATTAGTTTAACTTCATCTAATTTCTTTTGTAAAACCCTTCAATCATTTTAATTAATTATTATTATTATAATAGTTAATCGCCCTTTAAGGTTATTTAAAAATAATTAAAAACTCAATAATTTTCCAGTGATCAATTCTAGGTGAACAGCTGATTTCGTCGACTTAAAACAAGGTTAATTCATTAACCATTTTCACTTAATCATTCCTTTTAAATTAATAAATTGATTTAAGAAACTTCTTTTGATTTAATTAATAATCTAATTAAATTAAATAATCGCAATTAATTGTTTTTTGAAACAATTAATTTAGTCCTTAACCGTTAGGTTAATTTCCACTCATTTGCTTAATACACTTGTTAATATAAGAACTTGCTTCATATACTTGTTTATAATTACCAAATAAATTAAATTATTCATTTCCTTTAATAAACTTCCGTTTAAAAATAATATATATATAATAGATATCAACATCAGTCTTTAGTTATAAAACAATTTTATAACTTCTTTTCTATTGATTACCTAACAGTAAACCATTCTTTATAAAACGGTTTATTCTTAGGCCATCTGCCGATAATTACTCAACCAACATCATCAATTGGTTAATATCACACAAGTGTTGTATTTGGGTTCAACAATCAACAATCAGTCAGGTCAATTAACAGTTCATATAAGTAAATAATATATTTGAGGAATCCGGTTGGATCCCTCCAACCTGTCCGTCCCTACATCAAAATGCTTACAACAATATTTTTATTTTCACAATAAACGGAAATAAATAGTTTAACGGTCAACAATCAATCAATAACATCCATTTAAGCATTCAAATATTTATTAACTACATTTATATTATTATAAACGTTACCAACAAGGTAAGTTACCTCGTTTGGAATCTAATCGTTAAAATAACGATTTAATTCGATTAAATTAAACAAATGTTTAATTTAATCAATGTATATTTAAAAATATTCAACATCCATTCAAACAGTCAATAAACAATCAATCAATAGCAAACATTGTACACAAAGAAAGAAAACCCAGTTTATAAAATATAAACGGGATAAACTGAGTGAGTTGAACTCACCTTGATTTCATTCGTCGTCAGAACGGTTCATTTCACTTAAACTAAACCAGTGTTTAAATTTAACCGAAAATCTCTTTGGCTCTCAGCTTCATCCAATCTAGCCCTATAATGGTATGTTCGTCAATACGGTTTCAATGTCGTTTGTTTGGTTCGATTTTGATGATATACGAGCATGTTATCAATATAAGTTATACCCTAAATTAAAAATATTGTTTAATTAACATTTAATGAACTCTTTTAGTATTATTATAAGTTAACAAAAACCCTTAATGTTAATTAGGTAAGAAATAAATCTGGCCCATATATATATATATATAAATATATATATATATATATATCAAACTGTTAATTCAATCCATATAATAAATGGGTCCGCATATATATATATATATATATATATATATATCTTATTATATATATTACGCTATATTTATATATATGTCAGGCCCAAATATGTACCTGCGCCAAGAAAAGCCACTGCTTCCCCTCGTTAGCACGTCAGCAATTCTCCAGCTACTATGGCACTCACCGCTGGTCATCCTCCCTACGTCCTACTCTACTTCTTATCTCCTTCTAGACCCACTGAGTCATCAGATTGTAACGACCCGGATTTTTCAACCGTTGAATTCTGAATATTTAAATTTGTTTTAAATATTTTATTTGAATTATATATAGCAATTTATTTATTTAATGAAGTTTGAACGTATAATTTATAATATAATTTAAAACGAGCTCAAAATAGTCGCGGTAGTTCGTAATTTACGTTTTCAACTTCAACTGAATATACATGATCCAGTATAAGTCAGATTTCTTTGAAACAAGAAACACTCAGATCTATTTGATTTTATTTTTCTAATGGAAGAGAAAAATTGAGTTTTCATATTGTAGATTTTGTTTTATGTCCGAATCAAATTTAGAAATAGTCGTTGTAGAATCGTTTATGGACCATAATGGTTTAGTTAATATAACTAGAGATTGGTTAGAAATTTGGACAAGATTCTTTGGAGGCGTAGTTATAATTTAATTTTTAGAATTTTACTGTAATTTTTAATTAATTAAATACGCAACTTTTTATTTGGAGTATTTTGCACCCTATATCAATATTTTGGGGTTTCATAATATAAGTTAAACTACCGATATTATTATATTTTTTGGATCGTGGTACCTCGCTGGACACGACCGAACTCTTATTTCTGTCCGTAGCAGTTTGGACATGAACGAAAGCCTTATGTACCCTAACAATTAGCTCAATTTTAAATAGAACACGGTCATTTGAAAATTTTAAAGTTTCATCCTTAGGTCTCTAACTCAAAATTTATTTTATATCCAGGTTTAATTGAGTTTCTACCTATGGTATACATCGGTTCTAAACTACCATTCTCAATCAATGTATTCCGTTATGTGAACCACAACATTAACTTGTGAATTCAAAAGTAAGGGAACATACTGGTAGACTTTCGTGTATTAAGAAATGCATAATAGGAATTATTATATATATAAAAGGGCACTCTGCCTATGGCATACGAAAGGAAAAGATTGCACTTTTTTTTATATAAATATATATATATACAGTGTGTTCCCCACGCTTTGCACACCCGTGCGTACCAAGCAAAACTGAAAGTCGTGAGTCCCAAGTAAATTCAGTTCCGTGTAATCCACGTTGTTTCTCTTTAAATTAGAGTCATCCCCATTTTTCCACTTTCAAGCAAAATAAAGATAAAGGAAACAAACCCAAACGTGAGCAAACTGGAAATTTTATAAATCAATTAAAAATCCTCCAAATTATTTTCGCTTTCCTTCATTTCAACTGAAAGCCACTTTAACTAAGTTTTAAACGGACAGAAAATATCTTAGCTAGAACCACTTCGATCTCCAACTCGGGTAATTATTTGGTAGTGGTGTCTGAAGAAGAAGGGGCGGCTTGGCGAGATCTGCTCTCAGCCGGAAGCGCGGAGTCTCCGGTCACCGTGTTTGGCCGTGGCGAACTCAAGAAGCCATTGCGGTTTCAGATCGATTAAGGGAGCTGTGTGTGTGCTCGTTAGGAGGAGGGTGCGAAGCGGAAGACAGCATTGAGGTCGGTGCAGATTTTCATGAGGTGGAGTGGGAAACTCTACTCATGGTCTGTGTACAAAAGAGGGATGTTGGTTTTTTTTGTAGTAGGAATTAGATGGAGGACAGTGGTATTATGGTGAAGAACAGATTTGAGGAGGATATAGTGTGGGTGAAGGAACACAGCAACATCGGGTTTCATTTGTTTTACTTAAGGAAGGACAGTGCGGTTTTTAAGCAACAACATATGTATGTTGAAGGATGGTACAGGTGATGGAGAAAATCACAGTGATTAGCTCGAATATTTTTGGTAGCTTAGGTAAAGGAGCGGTGGATGGCCATTCCTGGAGCAAAACAAAAGAGCAATGGTTTGTTTGGAAGTGGAGGATTAACGTGAATGGTATATAAAGTGTGGTAGTTAAGTTAATTGAGTTTAGTAAGGGTGATGAGTCAGACAGTGGTGAAATTTGGAAAAAAGATACGGTTTTGAACGGGACAGAGGAGAAGAAGGTAAAGGAATCAAAATATGGTAAATTTGTTAAATTGGTAATTAGGAATTTGAAATGTAATTAATAAATTAAAATATTTTTTAAGTTAAATCAAATATTATAACGCAAATATTTATTTATATGGTAACAGAATTGTGTAAAGCTGGTCATGTCAGAATCATAGCGACAAGATCTACGTCATGGAACTATTATGGTCGAAAGCGGAACTATTGGAATTTCGCAAAAAAATAATCAAATGCCTGTTTGATTTTAAACGAAAACAAAAGCAGAACCATCAACTGCAAACAAGGTGAGTAAACTCACTAACTCTGACTCATTTATATTTTTATATAAACGAGTTTTAAATCTATATCTAGTAATTTTATACTGTGCAATGGTTGTTTGGTTGAATAGTTGATAAAATTGGTTGAAATGGTTGATATGATTACATAGTTGATCAATTATTAGTTCTGATATTTCATATTGATGTGAAATAATATTATTGATGCTGATTAACATCTGTGGATGCGGGGAAACAGGTTGGAGGAATCCAATTGGATTCCTCAACATTTGTATTACCGTTTGTTATTTATCGTGATGTGTATACTATGATTGATTGTGCTATGTTGAATTACCCTGACACTAGAAATTTGGTATTTTAAATACCGTAAAATATTTTCAAATATAGAAAAATAATTTGAGATTTAAAAAGGGAATTTATTTCCAAAAGGGAAAATTTTGAATGGGCTTGAAAATAGAAATTTGTTTAAACGAAATAAACAAGAAATTGATTATAAACGATGTTTATAAATTCAATAGAATATTTTGCATGGGACAATTCAAGTTGAATTTATATAGAAAAGTCGGAATCGGATTTGAAACCCAAAAATGTAATTGGGTTCGAACTTATTAGTTACAAAAGGAATTATGAAGGATATTATGAATGAATAGGATATAAAAATGAGATTTTATACGAAAAATTCTAAATAGACGTTATAAATAGAAATGGGATTTTAGATGTTATTTACAAGTATGGAATCAAACTGATTTGATTGTATATAAAAGAAGTATATTCACGATCAAAGTGAATAGGGGTTTAAAGGGGATATTTTGTAAATGAAATATCTCAAAAGGAAATTTAGATTTGAAATATGAATCCAGATTGGAAACTGAATGAAAAGAGAAATGGGTAATCGATTTAAATAAAAATGATGAGTTTATTCCAAAATTCTGAAAATAAAATAAAGTGTAATAACATTTTGTAGAGGGACATGGTTATAAAGGAATTTGGTAAGGATTTGGAAAAGTTAAATTCAAAAGTGAGTTTGGAATTGGAATTAACCTGAAATGGTAGACAAATTCCGAAGTTCGGAATATAAATCGAATATAGATTATTTGAGAGAAAGTATTTATTGGAATTCGATTATATCAAATTTAGGGAAGTAGTATATTTTACTTTCCGTTTTGAATCCAATTTAATTATTTAATTATTTATGTATTTACTTATTCAATTATTTATTAAGTACAAGTTATATTTTTATAAACCAAATATTTGGAAACAGCGATTACAATGCTGTTGCTATAATAAATGTTTGGCAAATCTAAACAGCGATTTTTAGCGCTGTTATAATAAATGTTTTGTAAATCTAAATAGTGATTTTAATGCTACCGCTATAATGAATGTTTTATAAATCAAATATTCGGAAACAACGATATATAACGCTACCGTTACAACCGAATGTTTTCCGTAAAAGGAACTGGATTCTTAGATTGAATCCGAGAGTCGTGTAGGCAATGTTTTGTTCGAAGTTGTGAGCTTTGACTGTTTAAAAGTTAAGAATGTTGTTCAGTTAAGGTCCGAGAGGTAATTATACCCCAACTTGATTGACTTCATAATTAACTAAGGAATGGTTAGGGTTCGATAGTGAAGATTGGTTAGGAATCCGATTAATAAATGAATAATTAATGAATCGAGTTATAGCAACCATGTTTATTATGTAACATGGGTTTAACTAAATGAAAAGGTCTTAGAAACAGTTTCCAAAGTGCATCAGAGGTGGTTTCTAAGTATAGAAAATGAAATGATTTGGGATAACTAGAAGTAAGGAATGATAATTAGAAATGTTTTTTTCCCAATGGTAATAAGGTATATTTTCTAAAATATAGAATAAGAATATATGAATATATAGAAATGTTTTCAAATTGGAATAAGAGATATCTTCTCGAATAAAGAAATGATACCGTTGGAAATGTCTTCCAAGAATCGA
Organism: Allium sativum; assembly: GCA_030737875.1. Lineage (NCBI taxonomy): Eukaryota > Viridiplantae > Streptophyta > Magnoliopsida > Asparagales > Amaryllidaceae > Allium > Allium sativum. The sequence continues at coordinate 745,795,347 of CM060920.1, read as the reverse complement.
GATTGAGATTTGAAAGGATATGGAAGATTGAAAATGGATTTTTGAATCGATAATATAATAAGGAATTAATTTTAAAATGGGGCCCAGTGTTGTTTGATGCTTGATCGGTATGATTTCCAATTGGAAATAGGACCGTTGATTGTATGGATGTTTCTTTGATAGTTAAATCACCAACCATCAAAGTTTTGATTTATTTTATACCTCCGTTGTCAATACGGAGAGGTCGAGATCAGATTTAATATCTGAAAACCACTCCGTATTGGCACAAGCGTTACGAATCAACTTATGTTGAAGAGATTATGAAGACAGAGCAAAGTGAAAGGGCTGTTCTGTTATTCCAAGGTAGAAATTGGCTAATATGGATTAATATAATGGTGCCTTCGGTTTGTCCAGACCCAGGATAACTTGTAAGGACGAGTGTCTGACATAGTATTTCCAAAGGGATTACGTACGTTGATTCCTTCAAACGTACAAGGTTGGTGGCAAAGAAGGGAAACTTCTTTAGCCTAACAATCTGAGTATTTTTGTGGGAATCAATTTGTGATTTCCGATGGATCTGACGATGTGACATTCAAAGTGAATGGTGGCCAAATGTTCTGGAAGATAATTCAAACCTCAAGCCTCACAACCGGGAATTGACAAAAATCGGGCAGGCAACAAGGCTATGTGGGTCACTCCCATTAGGACGTATAATCACTTATCTAGAGAAATTCCATTTACTTACTTAATCTATCGATGTTGTCCCTTTCGGGAAACGGTTGTTGATCCCAACCGTTGGGGATATACATTCGATACACTCAAGCGAAATGAGTGGTCGGTTATGTGTGGGTCGGGTTGCAAGACGTACTTGTAGAACCCCAGTGTATCCTCTCTTGAGTACACTGATCGGAAGGTGGTTCCTGTAACGGCCCGGGTAAAAATTCGACGCTCGAATTTTTTACAATAATACATAACCCCGTATCACTCGCTAAAAATACAAGTATCGAACCCCGACTGTTAATAGAAAGAAGTTAGAGGGTGAGAAAAGAAAGAAAGAAATGTTAGAATAGAGGAAAAAGAAGACGAACACATCAGACTCTCACAGCGGAACGAATAAATATAATACATCAAATCTCTTAACAAAAGAAACTATATATATATATACATACCAATCATCAGAGTACATCATATATCAGACACAGCGGAAATAACTTTGAATAACTAACGGTGAAGCCACCTGCTTCCAGCTCCCAAAACTCCAAGCGAAACCTAACCTGGAAATATACTCTGTAACGGCCCAAAAAAAATTCGACGCTCGAATTTTTGACAATAATACCTAATCCTGTATCACTTGCCAAAAACCCAAGTATCGAACCCCGACTGTTAATAGAAAGAAGTTAGAGGGTGAGAAAAGAAAGAAAGAAACATTAGAATAGAAGAAAGAGAAGAAGAACACATCAGAATCTCACAGCGGAACGGATAAATATAATATATCAAATCTCTTTACAAAAGAAACAGTATATATACATATGAATCATCAGAGTACATCATATATCAAACACTGCGGAAATAACTTTGAATAACTAACGGTGAAGCATCCTGCTTCCAGCTCCTGAAAATCCAAGCGAAACCTAACCTGGAAATATACTCGGTCTGACCCGAGCACATTTGAAGAAAGGCGAAATTCACCAGGTCAGTCTGGCATACTTTCAGTGATAAATTCATAGTACAAAGAACTTGTTTAACTTTTGAAATCCCTTTGAAAAAAAAGGAAAATAGTAAGACCAGTCCACACATAAACACAGAAGGTTTTTACCTTACTATAAACCAAAATATTTTTGAAATCAATATCTTTTCTCATATTATAATAGTGTCTATCAAACCACAAATAAATAAAAAACTAGCAGAACGCTTGCATCTCACGCTCTACATATATAGTATCAAATCATAAACCGCGGGCGCTTATTGGAAATTGGATTCCAACTATGACAAGGTATGGGACCACCTGCCGATAGTGTATCTCTAGAGGCGAATACACTGGGTTCAACAAAAACGTCTTGCAACCCGGCCCACACATGACCGACCACTCATTTCGCTTGAGTATATCGAATGTATATCACCAACGGTTGGGTGCAACCCACCGTTTCCCGAAAAGGGACAGCATCGATAGATTAAAGAAGCAAAATGAATTTCTAAAGATAGGTGATTATACACCCTAATGGGAGCGACCCACATAGCCATGCTGCCTACCCAATTTTTGTCATTTCCCGGTTGATGAGGCTTGAGGCTAGAATTTCCCCCTTTTTAGATCAGCACATCACTTTGAATGCCATATCGTCAGATCCGTCAAATCACTGATTGACGTCCTCAAAAATACACTGGGCACGTTTGAAGAAATCGATGTACGTGACCATCCAGAAATACTCTGTCAGACACTCGTCCATACAAGTCATCCAGGAACAGGATGAACCGAAGGCACTCTCCTATCGCATCCTATATAGGAATCACCCCCAAGGATCAGTAGCGAGAAGTCCTTGCAACCTGTAGATTTCAACCATGACAGAACCCCAGTATGTCTTTGCGTCGACTCAGAGATTGTGAGTGGTTCTTCCATTTATGAAGATATACGGTCTTCAATGCTCCATCTATATTGCTCGCACGTTAGTCATGATCGCATAGTTGATTCGAAGTGGTTTTGGGTCTAGTTCCCATCCCGGTCTCTTCGAAACAACTCTTAAAAAGGTCCAATGAAATAATTTATCTGATAGTCAGCTGTTTAACTATCAAATCATAACAGTGCTATTAAGTACATTGGCAGCTCAGGTCGTTTATTTTGAAACAATTCATTAAACCACTTTATCGATTCTTATAATCAATTCCATAAATTTTATCTCGACAAAACTCTTGTGGTTTATCACTTGAAAATATTTATCAATACTCATCTTTGAATAACATATTTATCAAACTTGATTTTTATTTCCTTTGTTCGGAAATATTCTTATATATTTCATAAAACAACTTTATTCCTCCTTATCTTGAAACATCATTTCCATTGTTGAAGCATTTTCTATAATCTCTTATCTTTGCAAATATCGCTATAGTTTCATAAAACCACTTTCCATTTCTCTTACCATTGGGAATATCGACATATACACGCTTAACCAAAAGGTATAATTCTAATAAAAATCTTATATGTTTATAATATCGTCAAGTGACGTATTTCCTATAAGATAACCTCAAAAGGGTTTTATCCACTTTAAAGAATCGCATTTTTAAACTTATAGTTTTATTTTCAATATACGATTTCATTTCAAAACCAATATCGCTATTTATTTCTCATTCCCATGAAAACCCAAAATTTAACGACTTATTTCCTTGAATACACGCGCTTCCCCAAACGTACCATTTCGTTACTTCGGGGATAATGTTATACTTTTAATTACATTATACAAGTATAATCGTATTTCTTTGTCCGACCCAAATAATACCCCTCTTATTTTAAACCCAATGGTTTTATTTCTAATTCCTTACAAATTAATATTTGAAATATTTTCTCAATAAATTATTCCCAACATCCTCTCCCATTGCAAACCAATATCATATTTTGATAATAGTGAAGTCGCCCAAGTTGGGATATTTTAATTACCTCTCAGACCTTGACCGACAACGTTCTTATCGCAAGAAAATAAAAGTTTGCAACTCAACACCTTATATTCCATTTCCATTTCCACTTATCATGGTTTTATAAACCATTTCCTTTTATTCGAAAACCCACTTTACATGTAAATTCTCTTTCCTTGATTAAGTAGTCTACTCGACAAAAACTTATTTCCCATCAGATTCAAATATGATTTTATCACCCATTTCTTCCATTTGTAATCCCCTTAGGATCTCTTTACTTAATTTATTAAGTAAATATTTACGAACCTCTTTTATTACCTATTTTAACCATACTCGGTTTATTTAATTAAATAAACCTTATTGAGATCCTCGCATTAGCTTACGAATCTCCTTTACACATCTTGTTCGTAATCATGGAATATAAATCCCTTTTAAGCTCTTTCTAGACTGAAATCAAACTTGTTTTCTTTTGTTCACTTCTTTAATTTACCATTAGAAATAATCGCTTTGATTATCATTATTTAAAATGATAATTTACTTCAACAATAACCACTTTTAAAGTAGTTAATTCCATTAAATAGTGTAATTAATCATTTTTAAAAGATCATTAAATAATAATTAACTTTATTAACAAAATTAACTTGATAATCATTTTAAAATATAGTTAAGCAAAGATTAGCTAACTTCTAACAATATTCATTGAGTTTAACAAATATTTGAAAACTATCGATTTGATTAATTTTAAATCAAATCAACCAAATCGTTAACTTTAGTTAAAACAGTCGCTTTTGTCGACCGTACACATCAGTTAATTATTAACTGATATTCACTCACCATTTCCCTTTTATTTATTAATTAATTAATATAAAAACATCATTTAATGGTTTATAAAAACAATTATTCAAAATTTTCTAACCTGTAGATTAACTTCTGCCCACCTGACATATTAATTCATTATACAAAACCTTTAATAACTTCTTTTATAAACATGATCAAAATATAAATATATTTATAAACTTCTGTCTTAATTAACTTGTATAAAACCACTTAATATTTCATTTTTAGTTATAAAATAAATTTATAACTAAAATCTTCGTCAGTTCGCCGAACGGCAAAACGACGCCATAACCGATGGATTTTACACCATCACTACCAATCACATAATCAATACTGTCGATTGATTAAAAAGCACAACACGATCCACAACCGTTCAATCTGAACAGGTTTGATATCATTTTGGGGTAAACAATTCATATATATGAAATAGGTGATCAATAAATAACATACAAATTATTTGAGGAATCTGGTTTGATTCCTCCAACCTGTTCTTCCCTGCACCACAGATTATTATAACATTCATGATAGAATATAATTTTAAATTAATTAATGGTGATAATATAATTATCAGCAACCATTAAATCAATCATAAGCAACCAAGGCATCCAATCTACCAATATATATAATTTAAATGATATTTAAATTTTATGGATTTATCACATCATAGCAGTCCAGAAAAGTGTGAGAATTAACTCACCGTTTTTCAGTCGATGATTTCAGCGTCCTTTTCGTATAATTTTGAACAGCGTTTAAAATTACACAGAATTCTAACTGCTTCAGTTTCTGATCGGATCAGTGTATATGCGAAGCCTCCGCCGCCACGATCCCAACGGATCCTATTTCGTCAGATTTTGTTAATGTATGACAAAGATATCGCGTTTTCAAGTTTATAAAATTTAATGATAATTAAATTAATTAAATAAATTATAATTACCTTACCTTACTAAATCCCTAGGTCCACGTCAGCACAGTAATTTAGTTTTCACGCGTCTTCCCCCTTTTGATTTCTTCAACCCCGACTTTCCCAAATTGACGCCACAAAACAAAACGTGTTCCTCTTCATACATGCTCCACCGCCGATGATAGGCACCACCGGAACTCCGACCAAGGGTCCGACCAGAACCGCCCCACCGAAAAACGGCACCGCCCTCATCGCCGTGACCCCGTATGCTTCCGATCGCTGGAATTTGTAGGTTGAACGGTTTCCGTTCATGGGTCAAATTCACCCCTGCCAGACCACGATAGATCACCAGGCCACCACTGTCCTGATCCTTTTCCTACCGCCGACCCCCCTCTATTGACCTCCGACACCCACAATGACTCCAGCCACCAGAAATCGAACAAACCCGACCACTACTTCAAAAAAAACACCCAAAATGCTACCCCCTGTTCAACTCGCGACGCTGGCCACCACAGCCACTATCAGCACCTCCGACCAAAGAAGAATACCGCCACCTCTTTGTCCTCTACAACATCGCCTTTGAACCCATCATCAATCGTCAACCCAACTCTGTCAAAAACCATAAAAATGAAAATGATTTTCCACCGTTCTTCGCGATTTCCGGCCACCAAACTCGACGATACCTCCCCAACGTTTTATCGTAGGTAGCCCTCGACCTGATCTACCATTTTGCTTCAAAACCCCATAGCAATTCCTTCACGGATTAAAAGATATAAATTATTTTATAACGAGGGGTTTATTTGCAAATTTGAATGATGAAATTAGGGATGGGTTTGGGGATTTTTTGATTTGGGGGTATATATAAGCGGGATTATTATATTTTAACTTGATGGGATGACTGACAATGACCGACGATTTTTATTTTGTGCTTATCGCTATTTTCAATACTGTTTATTGGTTACTGTGCTTACATACAAGCTCCGTTCATCACGAAAATGGACGGCATAGTATAATTTGACGTTATGGTCCTAATGAATCTTGTTTCATCGAATTCCGAGTCCGTTTTCTCAAAAAGCGCTCGTTCACGTCCAATTGGTCGTTTTTGTTTGCATTTTATTTTGCCACGCTCACAAAATAACTCCGATTGATGCGCAAACTGAAATCTAGCAATAATTAGCTATCATGGTCTCAATGAAATTTGTTTCGTCGAAAACAGAGGTCGTTTGAATAAAGTCCCTTTTAAAGGGTCCAATTTAAATTAAAATAAACCAATTTTAAAATAGTTCAATATAATATTATTAAAATATTATAATTGGTCATACTCGACTAGAATTGCATATACTTTTTAAAATAAAATATCTTGGGTTAAAATCCAAGCCAAATCGATATTCAAAATATTTAAAAACCCATTTATTTATAAAATAAATCGTTATAAATTATAAAGGAATTCCATAGCGACTATTTTAAAATTTGATTTGGTCATAAAATAAAATCTACAATACGAAAACTCGATTTTTCTCTTTCATGAGAAAAATATTTTCAAATGGATTCGGACATTTCTTGTTTCAAAGAAATTCGACTTAGTTTGAATCCTGTACAACCATTTAAAGTTCAAAACTCCATATTACGAACTACCGCGCCGCTGCAGTTTGTTTTATAATTAAATTATAAATTAAACGTTCAACTGTCATTTAAATAAACGAAATCGTTAATATATTTTCGATATGAACAATATTAAACCCCTTTATGTTGTCAATTCACATTACACTGCAAATTCTACATTTTCCAAATAATTTAGAAATAAAAATATTATTATATTATTGATTCATATAAATAAAATCTTAAAAATAATTAAATTCAATTATTTAAATATAAATCGACATTTTAAAACAATAAAATAGTTTAAATAATTGGCCAGAAAATACGGGACGTTACATTCCTTTCCCCTTAAAATAATTTCGTCCCCAAAATTGCTAAAGCAGAAAGAATGCCACAAACCCATTATCTTTACAAAAATATTTAATTATAACACGGTTTTATTTCCAAAATTAATCTGATTGGTTTTAAAACCAATTAATTTCAAAAAAATAAATTTTCCAAAAATCTTCAAAAAATTTCTAACATCCTATATTTTGGAAATTTTTTGGCAGAGTCTCCCCTACACGGAGGGACATCTGCAATATCGCAGGTTCAACAAATATATATACACCGACTTTCATGGTCGGAAAAATCCAAAATCTGAACTCAAAACCCAAATCAAAACCCAAAAATTTATATTTTGCGTAGGCGTACCTTTTTGCGAGCGTTATCAAGCATAATTCTCAATTTATAACAATCTACGCAATCAAATTCCGTCATCAAAGCTGTCTCATACCTGTACTTAACTCAATCACCAAGTAAGTTCCCAATACACGAAATGATATTTCAATGATATACATGTGATTAAACAAATCCCCAAAATCAAACACGTGGCTTCATTATTGGTTAAATCTTTTGGCTTCTGATTAAACTTATTACACTGAAATTTATTTACTTAAACTTCCACAACTTTTAGATTTAACTATTGATGAATTCTATACAAACCATCCAACATAAAATAAACAAACAAGGCATTATAATCCAACCAAATCATTTTGATTCAACATTTATATTTTTCATTTGCTTTCACTTTGGTTTCACATACCTTAATATCGATCGATTCATATCAGATCGATTTCTTATCCAATTATTAATTCACTTACCAAATTCCAAGGGTATTTTATTTAATCCCAACACCATACCCATTTCTAATTTAACTTGACTTAACCAAGTTAAGTCGTATTCCCATATTCAGTTTTAATTCCATTCTAAACAATCCAACAATCATATATCTCAATAATTTGATAAAATAATTTCCTTTTTAAAAAAAAATATGATTTGGGCAAAATTATTTCATTTACCCACTTTAGAAAATCTTTTAAAAATAATTTTATATTCAATTACAAATACGCGCCCTCATATATATACACCCATCTCAATCTAGGGTATTACTAACACGATCTCTATTGAGTTACACCAAAGAGCCAAGGTTATCACTAAACCAATAGCTCTGATACCAACTGTAACGACCCGAAAAAAAATTCGATGCTCGAATTTTTGACAATAATACCTAATCCTGTATCACTTGCCAAAAACCCAAGTATCGAACCCCGACTGTTAATAGAAAGAAGTTAGAAGGTGAGAAAAGAAAGAAACGTTAGAATAGAAAAATAGAAGAAGAACACATCAGAATCTCACAGCGGAACAGATAAATATAATATATCAAATCTCTTTACAAAAGAAACTGTATATATACATACCAATCATCAGAGTACATCATATATCAAACACAGCGGAAATAGCTTTGAATAACTAACGGTGAAGCCTCCTGCTTCCAACTCCTGAAAATCCAAGCGAAGCCTAGCCTGGAAATATACTCGGTCTGACCCGAGCACATTTGAAGCAAAGCAAAATTCACCGAGTCAGTCTGGAATACTTTCAGTGATAAATTCATAGTACAAACAACTTGTTTAACTTTGGAAATCCCTTTGAAAAAAAGTATAATAGTAAGACCAGTCCACACATAAACACGGACGGTTTTTACCTTACTATAAACCAAAATATTTTTGAAATCAATATCTTTTCTGATATTATAATAGTTTTTATCAAACCACAAATAAATAACAAACTAGCAGAACGCTTGCATCTCACGCTCTACATATATAGTATCAAATCATAAACCGTAGGCGCTTATTGGAAATTGGATTCCAACTATGACAAGGTATGGGACCACCTGCCGATAGTGTATCTCTAGAGGCGAATACACTGTATTCAACAAGAACGTATTGCAACCCGGCCCACACATGTCCGACCACTCATCTCGCTTGAGTGTATCAAATGTATATCACCAACGGCTGGGTGCGACCCACCGTTTCCCAAAAAGGGACAACATCGATAGATTAAAGAAGCAAAAGGAATTTCTCTAGATAGGTGATTATACACCCTAATGGGAGCAACCCACATAGCCATGCTGCCTGCCCGATTTTTGTCATTTCCCGGTTGATGAGGCTTGAGGCTAGAATTTCTCCCTTTTTAGATCAGCACATCACTTTGAATGCCACATCGTCAGATCCGTCAAATCACTGATTGACGTCCTCAAAAATACACTAGGCACGTTTGAAGAAATCAATGTTCGTGACCATCTGGAAATACTCTGTCAGACACTCGTCCATACAAGTCATCCAGGAACAGGATGAACCGAAGGCACTCTCCTACCGCATCCGATATAGGAATCACCCCCAAGGATCAATAGCGAGAAGTCCTTGGAACCCGTAGATTTCAACCATGACCGAACCCCAGTATATCTCTGCGTCGACTCAGAGATTGCGAGTGGTTCTTCCATTTATGAAGATATACGGTCTTCAATGCTCCATCTTTATTACTTGCATGTTAGTCATGATCGCACAGTTGATTCGAAGTGGTTTCGGGTCTAGTTCCCATTCCGGTCTCTTCGAAACAACTCGTAAAAAGGTCCAATGAAATAATTTATTTGATAGTCGGTTGTTTAACTATCAAATCATAACAGTGCTGTTAAGTACATTGACGGCTCAGGTCGTTTATTTTGAAACACTTCATTAAACCAGTTTATTGATTCTTATAATCAATTCCATAAATTTTATCTCGACAAAACTCTTATGGTTTATCACTTGAAAATATTTATGAGTACTCATCTTTGAATAACATATTTATCAAACTTGATTTTTATTTCCTTTGTTCATAAATATTCTTATATATTTCATAAAACATCTTTATTCCTCCTTATCTTGAAACATAATTTCCATTGTTGAAGCATTTTCTATAATCTCTTATCTGTGCAAATATCGCTATAGTTTCATAAAATCACTTTCCATTTCTCTTAACATTGGGAATATCGACATATACACACTTACCCAAAAGGTATAATTCTAATAAGAATCTTATATGTTTATAATATCGTCAAGTGACGTATTTACTATAAGATAACCTTAAAAGGGTTTATCCACTTTAAAGAATCGCGTTTTTAAACTTGTAGTTTTATTTTCAGTATGCGATTTCATTTCAAAACCAATATCGCTATTTATTTCTCATTCCCATGAAAACCCAAAATTTAACGACTTATTTCCTTGAATACACGCGCTTCCCCAAACATACCATTTCATTACTTCGGGGATAGTGTTATACTTTTAATTACATTATACAAGTATAATCGTATTTCATTATCCGACCCAAATAATACCCCTCTTATTTTAAACCCAATGGTTTTATTTCTAATTCCTTGCAAATTAATATTTGCAATATTTTCTCAATAAATTTTTCCCAACATCCTCTCCCATTGCAAACCAATATCATCTTTTGATAATAGTGAAGTCGCCCAAGTTGGGGTATTTTAATTACCTCTCAGACCTTGACCGACAACATTCTTATCGCGAGACAATAAAAGTTTGCAACTCAACACCTTATATTCCATTTCCACTTATCATGGTTTTATAAACCATTTCCTTTTACTCGAAAACCCACTTTACATGTAAATTCTCTTTCCATGATTAAGTAGACTACTCGACAAAATCTTATTTGCCATCGGATTCAAATATGGTTTTATCACCCATTTCTTCCATTTGTAATCCCCTTAGGATCTCTTTACTTAATTTATTAAGTATATATTTACCGAACCTCTTTTAATTCCTATTTTAACCATACTCGGTTTATTTAATTAAATAAACCTTATTGAGATCCTTGCATTAGCTTACAAATCCCCTTTACACATCTTCTTTGTAATCATGGAATATAAATTCCTTTTAAGCTCTTTCTAGACTGAAATCAAACTTGTTTTCATTTGTTCAATTCTTTAATTTACCATTAGAAATAATCGCTTTGGTTATCATTGTTTAAAATGATAATTTACTTCAACAATAACCACTTTAAAAGTAGTTAATTCCATTAAATAGAGTAATTAATCATTTTTAAAAGATCATTAAATAATAATTAACCTTATTAACAAAATTAACTTGATAATCATTTTAAAATATAGTCAAGCAAAGATTAACTAACTTCTAACAATATTCATTAAGTTTAACGAATATTTGAAAACTATCGATTTGATTAATTTTAAATCAAATCAACCAAATCGTTAACTTTAGGTAAAACAGTCGCTTTTGTCGACCGTACACATCAGTTAATTATTAACTTATATTCACTCACCATTTCCCTTTTATTAATTAATAAATATAAAAACATCATTTAATGATTTATAAAAACAATTATTCAAAATTTTCTAATCTGTAGATTAACTTCGGCCCACCGGACATATTAATTCATTATACAAAACCTTTAATAACTTCTTTTATAAACATGATCAAAATATAAATATATTTATAAACTTCTGTCTTAATTAACTTGTATAAAACCACTTAATATTTCATTTTTAGTTATAAAATAAATTTATAACTAAAATCTTCGTCAGTTCGCCTAACGGCAAAACGACACCATAACCGATGGATTTTACACCATCACTGCCAATCACTTAATCAATACCGTCGATTGATTAAAAAGCACAACACGATCCACAACCATTCAATCTGAACAGGTTTGATATCATTTTGTGGTAAACAATTCATATATATGAAATATGTGATCATTAAATAACATACAAATTATTTGAGGAATCTGGTTTGATTCCTCAACCTGTTCTTCCCTGCACCACAGATTATTATAACATTCATGATAGAATATAATTTTAAATAAATTAACGATGATAATATAATTATCAACAACCATTAAATCAATCATAAGCAACGAAGGTAGCCAATCAACCAATACATATAATATAAATGATATTTAAATTTTATGGATTTATCACATCATAGCAGTCCAAAAAAGTGTGAGAATTAGCTCATCGTTTTTTTGTCGATGATTTCAACGTCCTTTTCGTATAATTTTAAACAGCGTTTAAAATTACACAGAATTCCAACTGCTTCAGTTTCTGATCGGATCAGCGTATATGCGAAGCCTCCGTCGCCACGATCCCAACGGATCCTGTTTCGTCAGATTTCGTTAATGTATGACAAAGATATCGCGTTTTCAAATTTATAAAATTTAATGATAATTAAATTAATTAAATAAATTATAATTACCTTACCTTACTAAATCCCTAGGTCCACGTCAGCACAGTAATTTAGTTTTCATGCGTCTTCCCCCTTTTGATTTCTTCAACCCCGACTTTCCCAAATTGACGCCACAAAACAAAACGTGTTCCTCTTCATCCATGCTCCACCGCCGTTCATAGGCACCACCGGAACTCCGACCAAGGGCCCCACCAGTGCTGCACCACCGAAAAACGCCACCGCCCTTAGTGCCGTGACCCCGTATGCTTCCGATCGCCGGAATTTGCAGGTTGAACGGTTTCCGTATACCGGTCAAATTCGTCGCCGCCAGACCACGATAGATCACTAGACCACCACTGTCCTGACCCCCTTCCTACCGCCGACCCCGCTCTATTGACCTCCGACACCCACAATGACTCCAGCCACAAGAAATCGAACAAAACGGACCACTACTTCAAATAAAACACCCAAAACGCTACTAGCCGTTCAACTCGCGACGCCGTCCACCACAGCCACTATTAGCACCTCCGACCAAAGAAGAAAACCACCACCTCTTTGTCCTCTACAACATCGCCTTTGAACACATCATCAATCGTCTACCCAACTCCGTCAAAAACCATAAAAACAAAAATGATTTTCCACCGTTCTTCGCGATTTCCGGCCACCACACTCGATGATACCTCCCCAACTTTTTATCATAGGTAGCCCTCGATCCGATCTACCATTTTGCTTCAGAACCCCATAACAATTCCTTCACGGATTAAAAGATATAAATTATTTTGTAACGAGGGTTTTATTTGCAAATTTGACTGACGAAATTAGGGTTGGGTTTGGGGATTTTCTGATTTAGGGGTATATATAAGCGGGATTTATTATATTTTAACTTGATGTGATGACTGACAACGACCGACGATTTTTATTTCGTGCTTATCGCTATTTTCAATACTGTTTATTGGTTACTGTGCATACATACAGGCTCCGTTCATCACGAAAATGGACGGCATAGTATGATTTGACGTTACGGTCCTAATGAATCTTGTTTCGTCAAATTCTGAATCCGTTTGCTCAAACATCGCTCGTTCACGTCCAATTGGTCGTTTTTATTTGCATTTTATTTTGCCACGCTCACAAAATAACTTCGATTGACGCACAAACTGAAATCTTGCAATAATTAGCTATCACGTTATCAAAAAAATTTGTTTCATCGAAAACAGAGGTCGTTTGAATAAAGTCCCTTTCAAAGGGTCCAATTTAAATTAAAATAAACCAATTTTAAAATACTTCAATATAATATTATTAAAATATTATAATTGGTCATACTCGACCAGAATTGCATATATTTTTAAAATAAAATATCTAGGGTTGAAATCCAAGCCAAATCGATATTCAAAATATTTGAAAACCCATTTATTTATAAAATAAATCGTTATAAATTATAAAGGAATTCCATAGCGACTATTTTAAAATTTGATTTGGTCATAAAATAAAATCTACAACACGAAAACTCGATTTTTCTCTTTCATTAGAAATATATTGTCAAATGGATTCGGACGTTTCTTGTTTCGAAGAAATTCGACTTAATTTGAATCCTGTACAGCCATTTAAAGTTCAAAACTCCATATTACGAACTACCACGCCGCTGCAGTTCGTTTTATAATTAAATTATAAATTAAACGTTCAACTGGCATTTAAATAAATGAAATCGTTAATATATTTTCGATATGAACAATATTAAACCCCTTTATGTTGTCAATTCACATTACGCTGCAAATTCTACATTTTCCAAATAATTTGGAAATAAAAATATTATTATATTATTTATTCATATAAATAAAATCTTAAAAATAATTAAATTCAATTATTTAAATAAAAATTGACATTTTAAAACAATAAAATAGTTTAGATAATTGGCCAGAAAATACTGGATGTTACATACTCGGTCTGACCCGAGCACATTTGAAGCAAAGCAAAGTTCACCGGATCAGACTAGAATACTTTCAGTGATAAATCCAAAGAAAAAACAACTTGTTTAACTTTGGAAATCCTTTTGAAATAAAAGGCTATAGTAAGACCGGTCCACACATAAACATGGACGGTTTTTACCTTACTATAACCCAAAACATTTTTGAAATCAATATCTTATCTGGTATTATAATAGTGTCTATCAAACCACACATAAATAACAATCTAGCAGAACACTTGCATCTCACACTCTACATATATAGTATAAAATCCAAAAAACGCAGGCGCTTATTGGAAACTGGATTCCGACTATGACAAGGTATGGGACCACCTGCCGATAGTGTATCTCTAGAGGCGAATACACTGGGTTCAACAAGAACGTCTTGCAACCCGACCCACACATGACCGACCACTCATTTCGCTTGAGTGTATCGAACGTATATCACCAACGGTTGGGCTCAAACCACCGTTTCTTGAAAAAGGACAGCATCGAAATAGATTAAAGAAGGAAAATGAAATTTCTCTAGATAGGTGATTATACACCCTAATGGGAGCGACCTACATAGCAATGCTGCCTGCCCGATTTTTGTCATTTCCTGGGTGATGAGGCTTGAGGCTAGGATTTTCTTCATTTTTAGATCAGCACATCACTTTGAATGCTACATCGTCAGATCCGTGAAATCACTGATTGACGTCCTCAAAAATACACTAGGCATTTTTGAAGAAATCAA
This sequence comes from Allium sativum, assembly GCA_030737875.1. Classification (NCBI taxonomy): domain Eukaryota; kingdom Viridiplantae; phylum Streptophyta; class Magnoliopsida; order Asparagales; family Amaryllidaceae; genus Allium; species Allium sativum. The sequence continues at coordinate 745,780,159 of CM060920.1, read as the reverse complement.
TGTTCGTGACCATCTGGAAATACTCTGTTAGACACTCGTCCCTAAAAGTCATCCGGGAACAGGATGAACCGAAGGTACCCTCCTACCGCATCCTATATAGGAATCACCCTAAGGATCACTAGCGAGAATTCCTTGCAAACCATAGATTTCGACCGTGACAAAACCTCAGTATATCTCAGCGTCGACTCATAGATTGTAAGTGGTTCTTCCATTTATGAAGATCAATGGTCTTCAATGCTCCATCTTTATCGTTTGCACGTTAGTCACGATCGCACAGTTGATTCGAAGTGGTTTTGGGTCTAGTTCCCATCCCGGTCTCTTCGAAACAACTCGTCAACAGGTAAATAGAATATTCCATTTGATAGTCGGCTGTTTAACTATCAAAACATAAAAGTGATGTTAAATACATTGGCAGCTCAGGTTATTTATATTTAAAATACTTCGTTAAATTATTTCATTGATTTTTTAAATTCTATCTTGATAAATCCTTGTGGTTTTCCCTTACTTTGAAATATTTACCAATATTTTATTTGGAATCATGTATTTAACAAAATTCCCTTATTATTTCCTTTATCCCAAAATATACTACTATATTTCATAAATTGTTCTTTACTTCACTTATCCTGGAAACCTGGTTTCTATTTTCAACCTTTTCATATTCCTTACCATTGAAAATACTATTATCATTTAAAATCCACTTCTCGTTTCTTTTATCATTCGGAAATATCGTTAGGTATATATATACTTACCTAATCGATATAGGTTTCACTTCCAAATTTATATGGTTAAACTAACCTCACAAATCGTACTTCTTAATCTATAACTTTAAATGGATTTATTAACTTTAACACGATCACGCTTATGGAAATTCAATTAAATTTCCAATATACAATTCCATTTTAAAAAAACCCATAGCGGTCCTTATCTCTTATCTCGATGAAAAACTAAAGTCTATCGACTTATTTCTTTTGAATAAATGCGCTTACCAAAACATACTATTTAGTTACTTTGGGAATACTGTTATCTTTTTAATTACATTATATAGGTAAAATCATATTTCGTGCCTGACCAAAATAATACTCTTTTTAATTAAAACCAATGGTTTTATTTTATTTCTAAAATCCTCACAAATTACTATTGGCAGTATTTTCTCAATAAATTATTCTCCAAATCCTCGACCATTGCAAACCAATATCATCTTTTGATAATTGTGAAGTCGCACAAGTTGGGGTATTTTAATTACCTCTCAGACCTTGATCGACCCCGTTCTTATCTCCAGACAATAAGAGTTTGCAACTTAAAACCCTGGTATTCCATTCCCGCATCTATTCACTATGATTTTATAAACCATTTCCTTTCATTTAAAAACCCACTTTACACATTAATTCACATTCCTTAATTAAATAAACTTCCTCGACAAAATCTTCTTTACCATTAGATTCCAACATGGTATTTTAACCCATTTATTCCATTGGTAATTTCCTTAGAATCTCTTTACTTAATATATTAAGTAAATATACCAAACCCCCTTTTTAAGCCTTATTTTAACCAAACTCACATTACTTAATTAAGTAAATTCTTATTGGAACTCTCATATTGACTTACGAGTCATTTTACAAACTCTGTTTGTAAACCCGGATAAAAACCCTTTTTAATAACCCTTATTATACCTTAATTAAACTTATTTCCATTGGATCACTTTTTAATTTAATTCACCCTTAAAAATGATCACTTTGATTATCATTATTTAAAATGATAATTTATTTTAACATTAACCCCTTTTATCATAGTTAATTCCATTATTAACTAGAGATAGGGTAATTCGTCATTTTAAGGGATTATAAAATAATAATTAACTTTATTAACGAACTTCAAGTTTGGTAATCTCCTTTAAAGTATAGTTAATCAAAGATTAACTAATTGCTAACAATATTCATATTTTTTGGAAATTATCGATTAGATTAATTTAAAACAAATCAGTTAAACTGTTAACTGATTTTCAATTCTTTTCTTATAAAATTCTTATTAACCTTACTCCATCTTATCGCTGCTGGGTTACTTCTTAATTGAATTCTAATTAAAAAGTAATCGCTTTAATTAATTAAAATAATAATTAATTATAACATTAACTACATCAACTAAATCCATTATTGACTGAAATAAAATAACTAACCTTTTAAAAAAAATCATTAAACTATAATTAACCTCATTAACGATAATTAACTTGTTAATCATTTTTACAATATAGTTAATCAAAGATTAACTAATTGTTAACAACCTTTGTTAAGCTTAACAAATATTTGAAAATTTTCGATTTGATTTATCAAAATCATATCAACCAAATTGTCAACTTCAACTAAAACAGTCTCCTTTGTCGACCGTCAGCATCAGTTAATTCTTAACTGATATTCATTCAACGTTTCCCCTCTCTTAAATTAATTAATAACTTAATTAATTAAAAAATATATCATTTAATTGCTTTGTAAAACACTTATTCAATTTTACAAATCAATATATTGGTTTCTGCCCTTCTGACAAAATATTTCATTATATAAAATATTTAAATAAATTCATATGTAAAATCATGATTATAAATATATTTATAAAATTTCTGTTTTAATTAACTTGTATAAACAACTTCAAATTTCATTTTAGTTATAACTAAAATCTTCGTCAGTTCGCCTAGCGACAAAACGACGTCGTAAGCAACAGATTTTAGGCCATTACTGCCAATTGCTTAATCAATATGGTCGATTGATTAAAAACACAACACAATTTACCATCTATTCAATCTGAACAGGTTTGATATCATTTTGGGGTATGAATTCACATATATGAGAAATATAACAAATAACATAAAATAAATCTGAGGAATCCGGTTTGATTCCTCCTAAATGTTCTTCCCTGCATCACATAACACATACGAAATGATTTCATTAATATAATGCATTAAAATGGCGAATAAATAAAGTCAACCAATAAAACAGTAACAACCAATAGAAACCATAGCATCCAATAGCAACCATAGTCAACCAATAAATGTATGCGTAGCCTCCGTCGCCACGATCCCAACAAATCCAGTTTCACTGAATTTCATTAACGTATGCAAAAGATATCGAACAAATACCATTTGGATAAAATGTATATTTATAATTAATTAACTTAAATTATAATTATCTTTAAACTAATAATTACCCTTTTAAACGTCGATCCACGACAGCAATAAGAGACGCGGATTCTCTCTTCCCTTCCACTGAAACCCGATGCTCCTTCCTCTTCATTGAAAATCCGATAATCCCTTCCCTTTGAAGCCTCGCCACGCAGCCTTCAGGCGATCTGAGCGTCGCTCCGACCATCCACCAGCACCGTGACTCGAAGCAGCCCCCAGGCCCAAAACTCCCGACCACCTAACGCCCTCGTTAGTCCAGAAAACGCCCTGAACCCATTTCCGTTCAAACCCAAAATTCTGACGCATCAGACCCTTACGGCGGACCGCACCACCGCCATAGGCTTCTCCATGCCCTGCGCCATCTTCGACGATCAGCCCCTTGCCATCACGAACCCTCCAGCCACCGGAAATAGCCCAAATCCGATCGTTATTTTTAAGAAATCACCCCCAAATCTTCATCTTCGTTCAACTAACCACACCGACCACCACAGGCCGTTTCAGACCCTCCGACCAAAGACAAAAACACAGTCCTCTTCCTCCCCTACGACCTTGCCTTAAACTCCATCATCAATTGTCAACCCAATCTCCACCAAAATCACCAAAACCGAAAACATTTTCTCGCCGTTCATCGCGATTTCCAGCCACCACACTCGACTAAACTTCCCTAACTTTTTATCGTTTCTAGCCTTCGACCCGATCAACGTTTTTGCTTCAGGTCCCCAGAGCAAATTCTTCACGGATCGAGGGAAATAAATTGTTTAGTGATTAGGGACTTATTTGCAAATTTCATGGACGGAAATGAACTTGGCTGGAGAAATTCTGATTTGGGGGGGTATATATAAGTGGGATTTATTATATTTTAACCTGATGTGACAAGCGATGTTGACTAACGGTTTTTATTTCGTGGTTATCGCTATTTTGAACATTGTTTATTGGCTACTGTGGTTACATATAAGCTCCGTTCGTGATGAAAATGGACGACATAATATAATTTGATGATACGGTCCTAATGAATCTTGTTTCGTCGAATTCCGAGTCCGTTTGCTCGAATGGTTCTCTTTCACGTCCAAATGGTCGTTTATATTTGCATTTTATTTTGCTACGCTCACAAAATAACTCCGATTGACGTACAACTTGAAATCTAGCAATAATTTACTGTTATAGTCTCAATAAAATTTATTTCGTCGAAAACGGAGGTCGTTTGAATAAAGTCCCTTTTAAATGGTCCAATTTAAATTAAAATAAACCTATTTAAAAATACTTCAATATAAAAATATTAAAATATTGTAATTAATCAAACTCGACCAAAATTGCATATATTTTTAAAATAAAATATCTCGGGTTGAATTCCAAGCTAGTTCGATATTCAAAATATCTAAAAACCCCTTTATTTATAAATTAAATCGTTATAAATTATAAAGGAATTCCATAGCGACAATTTTAAAATTTGATTTGGACATAAAATAAAATCTACACTATGAAAACTAGATTTTTCTCTTCCATTAGAAAGATATTGTCCAATCAGTCCTGACGTTTCTTGTTTCGAGAAAATCCGATTTATTTTGAATCCTATACGATCAATTGAAGTTCAAAACACCATACTACGAACTACCACGCCGCTCCAGCTCGTTGTATAATTAAATTATAAATTATTCATTTAACTGTCATTAAATAAATGAAATAGCCAATATATTTTCAATATAAACAATATTAACCCTTTTTATTTTGCTGGTACACACTATACTTGCAAATTCAGCAATTTCCAAATATTATGGAATTAAAATATTATATTATTCTATTTATATCATTAATTAATATTGAAAATAATTAAATTCAATTATTTAAATTCAAACTGACATTTTAAATAATAAAATAATTTAAATAATTGGCCAGAAAATACGGGTCGTTACAGTTCCATACCTTGTCATGTTGGAAATCCAATCTCCAATAAGCACCATGCGGTTTTTGATTTTACATTATATATGGATCGTGAGATGCAAGCGTTCCGCTAGATTCTATTTATTTGATTTAGACACTATTATAATATCACCGGATTTTGATATCAAAATGTTTTGGTTATTGTAAGGTAAAAACCATCTGTGTTTATGTGTGGATCGGTCTTACGATTATCTTTTCTTTCGAAAGGATTTTTTTTTTAAAAAAAAGTTAAACCAATGGTTGGAGTTTACTCACACCAGTCCCATGACTGACCCAGAGTTTTTTTTCCTAAACTCTTGGGTGCCAAAATTTGTACGGGCAGTCAAGTAGTCGGGATTTTACAGATTCACTTGGAGGAGTTGAAGTAGGAGGCTTCACCAGTTAGCTATAGACTGTCACATTTTCCGCTGTATACTATGTTGTATCTGGAAACAGGTGTTTATAACTGTTCCAGGAATAACTGTTATGCTTTGATAATGGTATGTATATATATAGTTACTGATTTGTATTTCAAAGGTTATGTTATTTAATATATTTTATTCATTCCACTGTGAGTTTGTGATCTTTGTTTTCTTCTATTCTAATATTTCTTTCTTTCTATTTCTCATCCTCTAACTTCTTTCTACTAATGATTCATATTTCTATGCAATTTGGGTTGGACGTGTAGTGTTATTAGTCAACTCAAAAGGTACGGAAATTCGGGCCATTACATTTGGTATCAGAGCTGAAGGTTGAATAGTAACCTTGGCTCTATGGTGTGACTCAATAGAGATAGGGTTAGTAATACCCTAGATAGAGTTTGAGTATATATACGAGAAAGCGTATTTGTAGATTTGATATAAAAATGTTTTATACTGAGTTGATTGGTTTGTTGAGCGGTTTATGAATTCTGGTCGATACATGATGTACAACTGTATCGATAGGTGTTTCTAAACTCTCGAACAAAGCTATTCGATACAGTATTGTTTTAAAATGGGTAAATGAAATATTTTTGCCCAAAAGTTATTTTGATATAAAAGGAATAAATTTTGAATTATTATATATGAATGTGTTGATTGATATTACAATCAAATGGAATTATGAAATATTGAAATAGTCATATAATTTGTATACGGATAATGTTTACAAATGAGATAAACCAAAATTTAGTTCAAACCAAAATTAGAATTTAAATTTCGAGTGTTTAGAAAATATTTTCTGAAATATTATAAAGTAATATAACATCACTTTAAAGTATTTTTGAATAAAAATGGTTTTAATGGATTTTTAAAGGGATTAAGCACTAAAATCACTTCAGTGACGAGAAAATAATTCTGATAATGGGTCGCGACATTATCGGTATTCATTTCCGAGTTTCTGAGTGATGGATTGCTGCCATAATAGTTCGTTAATGAAAAAATTATTTGAAAAGAAATGGTTATATTAATAATTCAAAAGTTTTGAATTATTATGGTTATGTATATGTATAAATATATATGATTTCAAATTAATTTGAAATAAAACCCGGAAATTTGAATTCTGAAATAAAAATTTAACTTGTATAAGTAAATAGATTGAAATAGTAGAAGTGAATCAAATGAATTGAAATTTAACTTAAGTTAAATAAATTTGGATTGAATTGGAAATAATCCCGAATGAAATTAGATAAAGAGAAATTTTGAGATTTGTAATTTTAAAGTGAGTTTGACTTATGTATAAACAAGTTGAATATATATTAGATATTGTTGTTTGGAATTAAATTGTGAAGGAAATTGAAACTCAAACTGAGTAAGTGGACTGATTCCTGAATAGAAATCAGATTTGAATTGATAGAATGGAAGTGAACAAATCATAAGTTGATTAGAGAGTTAAAACAACGGGAAGTTGGATTGATTTAAAACCAATTGGAAATGGATATATGTATGCTGAGCAGATATTGAATAGAAGCAAATGCAAGAGATAGAATTATGCCCAACAAAAAGGCACATATTTACAATAATTACTTGGGTTTGATGGTTTTATGAGCCTATAGGGCAAGCCATTTGGCTTTTTGATTTTCTTTTGGATTGGAGAAGGCCTAAAAAGGCAAGTTGTGGTTGTACCGATTGAGCCGTGCAAGGGAGATGCTGGAAAAAAATTTCAAAAATTTAAAGAGTTAGAAAATTTTGAAGAAATTTTTGATAATTTGAAATCGAGTGTTAATTGTAATTGAAATAAGAAAACCAGAATTGGTTAATAAAATTTCAAGTGGAATAATGAAATTGATAAATGGATTTAAAATCAATTGGGATAAGTGTGGATATGCAGAAGAGCATATGGATTGAAGATGAGAAAGTGATGATGAATTGTCCAAAAATGGTGGACAGATCATTTGGAAAGAATTATGAATGGTCGAGTATTGGTATGAGAATTCGAAGGTTGGGTAAGAACTGGGTTATAAGATATGGAATATAAGGTTTCAACTAAGCAGGTTATGAGGAGTTAGAGTTATAGCATTTTTACTGCTTAGCAATTTCGAGGACGAAATTATTTTAAAGGGGAAGGAATGTAACGACCCGGATTTTTCAGCCGTTGAATTCTGAATATTTAAATTTGTTTTAAATATTTTATTTGAATTATATATAGAAATTTATTTATTTAACGAAGTTTGAACGTATAATTTATAATATAATTTAAAACGAGCTCAAAATAGTCGCGGTAGTTCGTAATTTACGTTTTCAACTTCAACTGATTATACATGATCCAATATGAGTCAGATTTCTTTGAAAAAAGAAATGCTCAGATCTATTTGATTTTATTTTTCTAATGGAAGAGAAAATTCGAGTTTTCATATTGTAGATTTTGTTCTATGTCCAAATCAAATTTAGAAATAGTCGCTGTAGAATCGTTTATGGACCATAACGGTTTATTTAATATAACTAGAGATTGTTTATGAATTTGGACAAGATTCTTTTGAGGCGTAGTTATAATTTAATTTTTAGAATTTTACTGCAATTTTTTATTTATTAAATACACAACTTTTTATTTGGAGTATTTTGCACCCTATATCAATATTTTGGGGTTTCATAATATAAGTTAAACTACCGGTATTATTATATTTTTGGGATCGTGGTACCTCCCTGGACACGACCGAACTCTTATTTCTGTCTGTAGCAGTTCGTACATGAACGAAAACCTTATTTACCCTAACATTTAGCTCAATTTTAAATAGAACACTGTCATTTAAAAATTCTAAAGTTTCATCCTTGGGTCTCTAACTCAATTTTTATTTTATATCCAGGATTAGTTGAGTTTCTACCTATGGTATACACCGGTTCTAAACTACCATTCTCGATCAATTTATTCTGTTATGTGAACCACAACATTAACTTGTGAATTCAAAAGTAAGGGAACATACTGGTAGAATTTCGTGTATTAAGAAATGCACAATAAGAATTGTTATATATACAAAAGGGCACTCTGCCTATGGCATACGAAAGGAAAAGATTGCACTTTTTTTATATAAATATATATATATACAGCGTGTTCTCCACGCTTTACACACCCGTGCGTACCAAGCAAAACTGAAATCCGTGAGTCCCCAGTAAATTCAGTTCCGTGTAATCCACGTTGTTTTTCTTCAAATTAGAGTCATCCCCATTTTTCCACTTTCAGATGAAATAAAGAGACATGAAACAAACCCAAACGTGAGCAAACTGGAAATTTTATAAATCAATTAAAAATCCTCCAAATTATTTTCGCTTATCTTCATTTCAGCTGAAAGCCACTTTCATTAAGTTTTGAACGGACAGAAAATCTCTTAGCTAGAACCACTTCGATCTCCAACTCGGGAAAATATTTGGTAGTGGTGTCTGAAGAAGAAGGGGCGGCTTGGCGAGATCTGCTCTCAGCTGGAAGCACGGAGTCTCCAGTCACCGTGTCTGGTCGTGGCGAACTCAAGAAGCCATTGCGGTTTCGGATCGATTAAGAGAGCTGTGTGTGTGCTCGATAGGAGGAGGGTGCGAAGGGGAAGACAACAGTGAGGTCGGTGCAGATTTTCATGAGGTGGAGTGGGAAACGCTACTCATGGTCTGTGTACAAAAGAGGGACATTGGTTTTTTTTGTAGTAGGAATTAGATGGAGGACGGTGGTCTTCTGGTGAAGAACAGATTTGAGGAGGATATAGCGTGGATAAAGGAACACAGCAGCAGCGGGTTTCATTTGTTTTAATTAAGGAAGGACAGTGCAGTTTTTAAGCAACAACATATGTATGTTGAAGGATGGTACAGGTAATGGAGAAAATCACAGTGATTGGCTCGAATATTTTTGGTAGCTTAGGTAAAGGAGCGGTGGATGGCCATTCCTGGAGCAAAACAAAAGAGCAGTGGTTTGTTTGGAAGTGGAGGATTAACGTGAATGGTATATAAAGTGTGGTAGTTAAGTTAATTGAGTTTAGTAAGGGTGATGAGTCAGACAGTGGTGGCATTTGGAAAAAAGATACGGTTTTGAACTGGACAGAGGAGAAGAAGGTAAAGGAATCAAAATATGGTAAATTTGTTAAATTGGTAATTAGGAATTTGAAATGTAATTAATAAATTAAATTATTTCTTAAGTTAAATCAAATACTATAACACAAATATTTATTTATATGGTAACAGAATTGTGTGAAACAGGTCATGTCAGAATCATAGCGACAAGATCTACGTCATGGAACTATTATGGTCAGAACCGGAGCTATTTGAATTTCGCAAAAAAAAAAAAAAAAAAAAAAATCAAATGCCTATTCGATTTTAAACGAAAACAAAAGCAGAACCGTCAACTTCAAACAAGATGAGTAAACTCACTAACTCTGACTCATTTATATTTTTATATAAACGAGTTTTAAATCTATTTCTAGTAATTTGTTACTGTGCAATGGTTGATTGGTTGAATAGTTGATAAAATTGGTTGAAATAGTTGATATGATTACATAGTTGATCGATTATTAGTTTTGATATTTTATATTGATGTGAAAGAAAATTATTGATGCTGATTAATATCTGTGGATGCAGCGTAACAGGTTGGAGGAATCCAACTGGATTCCTTAACATTTATATTACTGTTTGTTATTTATCGTGATGTGTATACTATGATTGATTGTGCTATGTTGAATTACCCTGACACTAGAAATTTGGTATTTTAAATACCGTAAAATATTTTCGAATATAGAAAAATAATTTGAGATTTAAAATGGGAATTTATTTCCAAAAGAGGAAATTTTGAATGGACTTGAAAATAGAAATTTGTTTAAACGAAATAAACAAGAAATTGATTATAAATGATGTTTATAAATTTAATAGAATATTTAGCATGGGACAATTCAAGTTGAATTTATATAGAAAAGTCGGAATCGGATTTGAAACCAAAAATTGTAATTGGGTTCGAACTTATCAGTTATAAATGAAATTGTGAAGGAGGTTATTAATGAATAGGATATAAAAATGAGAATTTATACGAAAAATTCTAAATAGATGTTATAAATAGAAATGGGATTTTAGATGTTATTTACAAGTACGAAATCAAACTGATTTGATTGTATATAAAAGAAGTATATTCACGAATAAGTGAATAGGGGTTTAAAGGAAATATTTTGTAACTGAAATATTTCTAAAGGAAATTTAGATTTGAAATATGAATCCAGATTGGAAATTGAATGAAAAGGGAAATGGGTAATCGATTTAAATAAAAACGATGAGTTTATTCCAAAATTCGGAATATAAAATAAAGCGTGATAACATTTTTTAGAGGAACATGGTTATAAAGGAATTTGGTAAGGATTTGGAAAAGTTAAATTCAAAAGTGAATTTGGAATTGGAATTAACCTGAAATGGTAGACAAATTCCGAAGTTCGGAATATAAATCGAATATGGATTATTCGAGAGAAAGTATTTATTGGAATTCAATTATATCGAATTTAGGGAAGTAGTATATTTTACTTTCCGTTTTGAATCCAATTTAATTATTTATGTATTTACTTATTCATTTATTTATTAAGTACAAGTTATATTTTTATAAACCAAATATTTGGAAACAACGATTATAACGTTGTTGCTATAATAAATGTTTTGTAAATCTAAACAGCGATTTTTAGTGCTATCGTTATAATAAATGTTTTGTAAATCTAAACAGCGATTTTAATGCTACCGCTATAATGAATGTTTTATAAATCAAATATTGGGAAACAACAATTTATAACGCTACCGATACAACCAAATGTTTTCCATAAAAGGAAGTGGATTCTTAGATTGAATCCGAGAGTCGCGTAGGCTATTTTTTGTTCGAAGTTGTGAGTTTTGATTGTTTCAAAGTTTAGAATGTTGTTCAGTTAAGGTCTGAGAGGTAATTATATCGCAACTTGATTGACTTCATAATTAACTAAGGAATGGTTAAGGTTCGGTAGTGAAGATTGGTTAGGAATCCGATTAATAAATGAATAATTAAAGAATCGAGTTATGCAACGATGTTTATTATGTAACATGGGTTTAACTAAATGAAAAGGTCTTGGAAACAGTTTCCAAATTATATCAGAATTGGTTTCCAAGTATAGAAAATGAAATGATTTGGGATAACTAGAAGTAAGGAATGATAATTGGAAATGTTTTTTCCAATGGTAATAAGGTATATTTTCTAAAATATAGAATAATAATATATGAACATATAGAAATGTTTTCAAATTGGAATAAGAGATATCTTCTCGAATAAAGAAATGATGACGTTGGAAATGTCTTCCAAGAATCGAGATTGAGATTTGAAAGGATATGGAAGATTGAAAATGGATTTTTGAATCGATAATATAATAAGGAATTTATATAAAAAAGGGGCCCAGTGTTGTTTGATTCTTGATCAGTACGATTTCCAATTGGAAATAGGACCGTTGATTGTATGGATGTTTCTTTGATAGTTAAATAATCGACCATCAAAGTTTTGATTTATTTTATACCTTTGTTGTCAATACAGAGAGACCGGGATCAGATTTAATATCTGAAAACCACTCCATATTGGCATAAGCATTACGAATCAACTTATGTTGAAGAGATTATGAAGACAGAGTAAAGTGCAAGGGTTGTTCTGTTAATCCTAGGTAGAAATTGCCTAAGATGGATTAATAGAATGGTGCATTCGGTTTGTCCAAACCCAGGACAACTTATAAGGACGAGTGTCTGACATAGTATTTCCAAAGGGATTACGTACGTTGATTCCTTCAAACATACGAAGTTGGTGGCAAAGAAGGGAAACTTCTTTACCCTAACAATCTGAGTATTTTTTGTGGGAATCAATTAGTGATTTTCGATGGATCTGACGATGTGACATTCAAAGTGAATGGTGGTCAGATGTTCTGTAAGATAATTCAAACCTCAAGCCTCACAACCGGGAATTGACAAAAATCGGGCAGGCAGCATGGCTATGTGGGTCGCTCCCATTAGGATGTATAATCAATTATCTAGAGAAATTCCATTTACTTCCTTAATCTATCGATGCTGTCCCTTTCGGGAAACGGTTGCTGATCCCAACCGTTGGTGATATACATTCGATACACTCAAGCGAAATGAGTGGTCGGTCATGTGTGGGTCGGGTTGCAAGACGTTCTTATTGAACCCCAGTGTATCCTCTCTAGAATACACTGATCGGAAGATGGTTCCATACCTTGTCATGTTGGAAATCCAATCTCCAATAAGAGCCATGCGGTTTTTGATTTTATATTATATATGGAGCGTGAGATGCAAGCGTTCCGCTAGATTCTATTTATTTGATTTAGACACTATTATAATATCACCAGATTTTGGTATCAAAATGATTTGGTTATCGTAAGGTAAAAACCATTCGTGTTTATGTGTGGATCGGTCTTACGATTATCTTTTCTTTCGAAAGGATTTTTTTTAAAAAAAAAGTTAAACCAATGGTTGGAGTTTACTCACACTAGTCCCATGACTGACCCAGAGTTTATTTTGTTTGTTTTTCCCTAAACTGTTGGGTGGCCAAATTTGTATGGGAAGTCAAGTAGTCGGGATTTTACAGATTCACTTGGAGGAGTTGAAGCAGGAGGCTTCACCAAATAGCTATAGACTATCACATTTTCCGCTGTATACTATGTTGTATCTCGAAACAGGTGTTTATAACTTTTCCAGGAATAACTGTTATGCTCTGATAATGGTATGTATATATATACTTACTGGTTTGTATTTCAAAAGTTATGTTATTTAATATATTTTAATCATTCCGCTGTGAGTTTGTGATCTTCGTTTTCTTCTATTCTAATATTTCTTTCTTTCTATTTCTTAATCTCTAACTTCTTTCTACTAATGATTCGTATTTCTGTGCAATTTGGGTTGGACGTGTAGTGTTATTAGTCAACTCAAAGGGTGCAGAAATTCGGGCCATTACACAGACCCTCCATCATATTGCACTGACCATCCACTTCTCATGTATCTCTCTTCATATTTCTCTATTTCATTTCGTCCGTCCCATTTCTTATGTTACTCCTACTCACATTTATTTCCTCCCATCATTGTAATGTTATTTTTCTTCGTTATTTCCTTCTCCTGCGTAAACATACCGCCCCCACCCCTTTCACCATTTCTTTGTTCAATTCCCACGTTCTGACAGGGCAACCCCCTTTCTGTTCTCCACTTCATGAACAACTACACCACTATCTATGTCTCACTGTCCATTTCTGGTTTACCACCGACCCACTCCAGCTCGCTCCCCATCTCTCGGATCTCATCTCACGTCCTCCCTGGAGCACTAGAATCTGACCATGTGCCTCCGCCTCCATGCCCATACTGATCATGCTGCAACAACAAATCCCATGCAAAGCATTTCTCCGTGCCATGTATCTACTCAGCACTTCATCTTGCTCACATGCGAAACTACTTTCCCATCATCTCGACTCACCGCTGTTCACACTTCCTTCCCCACCGGACTGCTGTCCAATCCTCTAGTACGTAAACTCCGCTACCCAAGCCACCGGGCGACTGCCTCCACTCCATCTTCATAGCTAATTTCATCAGTCCAATCCCACATCTTCTCATCCGCACCTTCACCGTTGAGTAACCCACCAACTTACATACCCTTTTTGTCTGACCGCCTGCTAGGCTTCTACCACACCAGCGTCCAACTTCTGCTCCACACTGATCCTCTTTTTTTCTTTTGCTATAAATTACTGTATAATCAACATCTTGGCAGCGAACCCGTCCCCGTGTCTCCTCTGCCGACAACAAAAGTAATTTTCCAATCACATCTCGCCTTCTCCAGCTTCATCGAGTTGGGGTTGATCTAATCTTGGGTGGGAACTTTATACTTATTTGTTTTGAATTCATATTTTGTTTGGAAGAAAAGCTTACAGTTTACTTTTACACAAACACACATGCTTGCAGTTTTCGTTGTTTGTAGAACGAGACGAAGTATTATATACAGGCAGGGGTGTTTTGGGGATAAAATTACTGTCATTTCACAAGTATAGGTTTAGGCATTGACTTAGTGCATGTATGATAAGCATGGTCTTCAATTAATTAGATTAGGACTTACCTTGGTTTTGTACAGGGTCTGATACTATTTGGCACATTGAGTTTCATTTCCAAGCGATTAGGTTAGCCTTATTTTTGGTTAAGGCTTGCAGAAGTTAAGGCATCCCATTCCTTAAGCACGCCGTTTGTCCATATATTGGTCTGCGTTTGTAACTTATATGGTAAGCTTTGACATAAGCTTTCCTTCCATTGAAAGAAATGTATATATTTATTTTATTTTAATATGATATTAAATTCTACCGTTAATTTTACTCTACCACTAATTATTCTACACGTTAAATATATGCACCGCCATATCCAAACCCCAAAAATTACGAAAAAGGATGCTATGATATAATTTGACGTTACAGTCCCAATGAAACCAGTTTCGTTGAAAACGGACTCCATTTGCACAAATAGCGTGTTTTAATTCAAATTATAACCATCAGTTCACCCTTAAATTTTGTTAATCGGAAAAATAACTCCGTTGGGTTCCAAACTGGAAATGTAGCAATAATTAATTTTACGCAATCCAATAAAACTTGTTTCATCAAAAACGGAGTTCGTTTGAAGATAAAATTATTCCTAATCCTATATATTATCGATGTAATAAAACAATTTAATTACATTATAAATTATATATATTCTAACTCTATTTTATAAAATAAAATTTGACATAAAATCCATTATATCGCTAAATCAATATTTAAACAGATTTAAATATTCATAATTGGTGTTCAAAAATCCGGGACATTACATTCTCCCCCCTTAAAAAGAATTTCGTCTCCGAAATTACTCGGTAAGAAGAATGCTCCAAACCTAGTTATTTTAAAATAATTATTTTTGAATTATTACCAAACCAAATTCAGTCTCTTTAAATTTTTTGAAAATTTCACTATCACCTCCTCTGCCTGGTTCGATCGGCACAACTACAACTGCTACTCCGGGCCTTAACTTCTCTAAAAGAACACCAAAAGCCAAATGGCTAACCCAACTCTGGGGTACTACAACTAATCACTCCAATCAATATTAAGGTTTACCAATTTGTCGGGCAACTTAATTCCAATTTCGAAGCAAATCAACTAACTGATCTTCCTTTCCAATCTGTACTTCAAATTTGCAACCAAACCAACTCCACAGCCTTTTGAAATCTGCGCTTAACTCAATTTATAAGGCAAATAACAATCCCAGATTATTCCATTCAATTTTTTCATTAACCAGCTTGATGAATTTTATTCGGTCACTCCAACATCCGAATAATAAACAACCAAATCATATGAATTATATTCAACATGCATACTTACTGGTCCATATCCACTTTGGTTTACATTGATATGAATCGATTAATATTCGATTAGTTCAATTCTATTTAAATTTCAATTAAATCAAGTTGAGCAACCAAACAATCAATGTCACTATAGTAAATAATTTTTTCCTATAAAAATATATTTTAGGCAAAATTATTTCATTTACCCTCTTTCTAAAACAACATTGTGTCAATTGCCAATTCAATATGGTTTCCCTATACATGAACCGATCGATCAACACAATATAAAATATTTTTATATAAAATTTACAAATACGTTCTCTCATATATACACTCAAACTCAATCTAGGGTGTTACTAACCCTATCTCTGCTGAGTTACTCCATAGAGCCAAGGTTACTACTAAACCAGTAGCTCTGATACTAGTTGTAGCGGACGGGAAAAATTCGATACTCGAATTTTGACATTTAACACAAACCGTGTCAAAACTTGAGTACCGAATATCAAGAAAGCTAGGAGAAAGAAGTTAGAGGGTGAG
Source organism: Allium sativum (assembly GCA_030737875.1). Classification (NCBI taxonomy): domain Eukaryota; kingdom Viridiplantae; phylum Streptophyta; class Magnoliopsida; order Asparagales; family Amaryllidaceae; genus Allium; species Allium sativum. The sequence continues at coordinate 745,763,748 of CM060920.1, read as the reverse complement.
AAAGGTAAGATATAACTATTATAATAGAAGAATAGAAGAACCAACACAACACAGAGTCTCATATCGCAGCGGAACAAAATAAAATACAGAAATAAATCTTTATAAAGGATTTAAATAAATATACTTACATGCATCAGAGTACAGCAGACAAATTTGGACAGCTATAATATCCTGTCCTTATATTATACACAACGGAATAACTATTAATACATCTGGACTCCTCCATCTCGTCTTTGAACTTCACAGCTTCTGATAACCTGAACCTGTAACTCGGGCTGACTCGAGACATTACGAACGCCACAGATCAGTCTGGTGAACCAGCGTGAGTAAAACCCACTAAGTTTAAAACATATTCATATTGCTTATCTTTGAAACCTATTTGAAAGAAAAGGTAATAGTAAGATCGGTCCATACATAAACACGGACGGTTTTCACCTTACGATAACCAAAACATTTTCAAAATCAATACTAGTCTGATATTATCATAGTGATGTAAATCAAGTAAATAACCAAGTAGTAGAACGCTTGCATCTCACGCCCTACATATATATTATATAATAAAAACCGTGGGCTCTTATTGGAGATTGGATTCCAACTAGACAAGGTATGGGATCACCTTCCGATCAGTGTACTCTAGAGGTTTTACATTGGGTTCAACAAGAACGTCTTGCAACCCGGCCACACATGACCGCCCACTCATTTAGCTTGAGTGTAGCGAATATATTGTCATCCTTTACGGCTGCACAGCTATCGTTTCCCGGGAGATACATAATTGAAAAGAAGAACAAAATGAATTTTCTCTGGATTGGTGACAATACACCCTACTAGGGGATGATCCACCTAGCCATTCTACCTGTCTGATTTCTGTCTTTTCCCGGTTGATGAGGCCTGAGGCTATGTTTATCTTTTAGAACATCTGGCCACCTTTTACATTTGAATCTCTTATTGTCCATACACGTCATCCAAGAACAGGATGTACCGAAGGCACCCTCCTACCGCATCCTTATATAGGAATCACCTCAAGGATCAGTAGCGAGTAGTCCTTGCAATCCGCAGATTCCAATCACGACAGAATCACAAGTCAAAATATCTTCGGGAGCTACCCTTAGAAATTCAACGAGTATTTCTTTCGTTCATGAAGATCAATGGTCTTCAATGCTCCCTCTTCAATCAGCAACTTCCACGATTTTGTATTCATTGGTCGGAATGGTTTTCGAATATAAATTCAATCCCGGTCTTTCCATACCAAAGATCGTATTGGTCAAATTTGATAATCGTTTATTCAAATATCAAATAAACAATCAGTCATCCATAGAAAAGTAAAGTGGATTCATCAGTTCAGTATGCAGTGTCACTTGACCTCTTTATTAAACAATTGTAAATTAAACTTCTAGATCTCCTAATATTTGAAATACTGCCCTTTCTCTTCTTAATTCCAAATCAATTTTTCCCAACTTATAGTTCTCGAATTATAGTTCACAATATTCTTCATGGAAATTCTAATTTTAATCCCCTTAACTACCTTCTTCTCTAAACTAATATCATTCTTGGATAATCATGACGTCATTACATGTTGGGGTATTTTATTTCCCTCTTAGACCTTGAGACGACAACATTCTTATCTTCAAAATAGGTAAAAGTTTATTAACAAAACCATATCCCAATAAATATCCAACACTTCTAAATTTAAAACATTAGTTTAACTTGATCTAATTTCTTTTGAAAAACCCTTCAATCATTTTAATTAATTAACTATTATTATAACATTTAATCGCCCTTTAAGGTTATTTAAAAATAATTAAAAACTCAATAATTTTCCAATGATCAATTCTAGGTGAAACAGTTGATTTCGTCGACTTAAAACAAGGTTAATTCGTTAACCATTTTCACTTAATCATTCCTTTTAAATTAATAAATTAATTTAAGCAATTTCTTTTGATTTAATTAATAATCTAATTAAATTAAATAATCGCAATAAATTGTTTATTGAAACAATTAATTTAATCCTTAACCGTTAGGTTAATTTCCACTCATTTGCTTAATACACTTGTTAATATGAGAACTTGCTTCATATACTTGTTTATAATTACCAAATATATTAAATTATTCATTTCCTTTAATAAACTTCCATTTAAAAATAATCTATATAAAATAGATATCAACACCGGTCTTTAGTTAAAATACGATTTTATAACTTCTTTTCTATTGATTACCTGACAGTAAATCAATCTTTATAAGATGGTTTATTCTTAGGCCATCTGCCGATAATTACTCAACCAACATCACTAGTTGGTTAATATCACACAAGTGTTGTATTTGGGTTCAACAATCAACCATCAGTTAGGTCGATTAACAGTTCATATAAGAAAATAATATATTTGAGGAATCCGGTTGGATCCCTCCAACCTGTCCGTCCCTGCATCAAAATGGTTACAATAATATTTTTATTTTCACAATAAACGAAAATAAACAGTTTAACGGTCAACAATCAATCAATAACATCCATTTAAGCGTTCAGTTATTTATTAACTACATTTGTATTATTATAAATGTAATCTACAAGGTAAGTTACCTCGTTTGGAATCTAATCATTAAAATAACGATTTAGTTTGATTAAATTAAACAACCGTTTAATTTAATCAATGAGTATTTAAAAATATTCAGCATCCATTCAAACAGTCAATAAATAATCGATCAATAACAAACATTGCACACAAAGAAAGAAAACCCGGCTTATAAAATATAAACGGGATAAACTGAGTGAGTTGAACTCACCTTGATTTCATTCGTCGTCAGAATGGTTCATTTCAGTTAAACTAAACCAATGTTTAAATTTAATCGAAAATCTCTTTGGCTCCCAGCTCCATCCAATCTAGCTTTATAATGGTATGTTCGTCAATACGGTTTCAATGCCATTTGTTTGGTTCGATTATGTTGATATACGAGCATGTTATCAATAGAAGTTACACCCTAAGTTAAAAATATTGTTTAATTAAAATTTAATGAACTCTTTTATTATTATTATAATAAGTTAACAAAAACCCTTAACGTTAATTAGGCAAGAAATAAATTTGGCCCATATACATATCAAACTGTTAATTCGATCCATATAACAAATGGGTCCGCATATATATATATATATATATATATATATATATATATATATATATATATATATATATATATCTTATTATATATATTACGCTATATTTATATATATATCAGGCCCAAATATGTACTTGCGCCAAGAAAAGCCATTGCTCCCCCTCGTTAGCACGTCAGTAATTCTCCAGCTACTGTGGCACTCACCGCTGGTCATCCTCCCGAGGTCCTGCTCTACTTCTTATCTCCTTCCAGACCCACTGAGTCATCAGACCCTCCATCATGTTGCACAGACCATCCACTTCTTATGTATCTCTCTTCATATTTCTCTATTTCATTTCGCCCGTCCTGTTTCTTACGTTACTCCTACTCACATTTATTTCCTCCCATCATTTTTATGTTATTTTTCTTCGTTATTTCCTTCTCCTGCGTAATAATACTGCCCCCACCCCTTTCACCCATTTCTTTGTTCAAGTCCCACATTCCGATAGGCCAACCCTCTTTTATTCTCCACTTCATGAACAACTACACCACTCTCTATGTCTCACCGTCCATTTCCAGCTTACCATCGACCCACTCCAGCTCGCTCCCCTTCTCTCTGACCTCATCACACGTCCGCCCTTGAGAACCAGACTCCGACCATGTGCCTCTGTCCCCATGCACGTACTGATCATGCTGCAACAACAAATCCCATGCAAAGCATTTCTCCGTGCCATGTATCTGCTCAGCACTCCATCTTTCTCACATGCAAAACCACTTTCCCATCATCTCAACTCACCGCTGTTCACATTTCCCTGCCCTACCGGACTGTTGTCCGATTCTCCAGTACGTAAACTCCGCCACCCAAGCCACCGGGCGACTGCCTCCGCTCCACCTTCACAGCTAATTTCTTCCGTCCAATCCCTCATCTTCTCATCCGCACCCTCACCATTGAGTAACCCACCAACTTACATACACTTTTTGTCTGACCGCCTGCCAGGCTTCTACTATGCCAGCGTCCAACTTCTGCTCCACACTAATCCACTTATTTTTCTTTTGTTACAAATTACTATATATTCAACTTCTTGGCAGCGAACCCGTCCCCGAGTCTACTCCACCGACAACATCAGTCATTTCCTGAGCACACCTCGCCCTCTCCAGCTTCTTCGAGTTGGGGTTGATCTAATCTTGGGTGGGAACTTTATACTTATTTGTTTTGAATTCATATTTTGTTTGGAAGAAAAGCTTACGGTTTAATTTTATATAAACATACAGGCTTGCAGTTTTCGTTATTTGTAGAACAAGACGAAGTATTATATACAGACAGGAGTGTTTTGGGGATAAAATTACTGTCATTTCACTAGTATAGGTTTAGGCATTGACTTAGTGCATGTACGCTGAGCATGGTCTTCAATTAATTAGATTAGGACTTACCTTGGTTTTGTACAGGGTCTGATACTATTCGACACATTTAGTTTTCATTTCCAACGGAATAGGTTAGCCTTATTTTAGGTTAAGGCTTGCAGAAGTTAAGGCATCCCATTCCTTAAGCACGCCCTTTGTCCATATATTGGTCTGCGTTTATAACTTATATGGTAAGATTTGACATAAGCTTTCCTTCCATTGAAAGAAATGTATATATTTACTTTATTTTAATATGATATTAAATTCTACCGTTAATTTTACTCTACCGCTAATTATTTTACACGTTAAATATACGCACCACCATATCCGAACCCCAAAAATTACGAAAAGGGATTCCATGATATAATTTGATGTTACGGCCCTAATGAAAAAGTTTCGTTTAGCGTTTTTTAATTCAAATTATAACCATCGGTTCACCCTTAAATTTCGTCAATCGGCAAAATAACTCCGTTGGGTTCCAAACTAGAAATGTAGCAATAATTAATTGTACACAGTCCAATAAAATTTGTTTCGTCAAAAACGGAGATCGTTTGAAGATAAAATTATTCCTAATCCTATATATTATCGATATAATAAAATAATTTAATTATGTTACAAATTATATATATTCGAACTCTATTTTATAAAATAAAATTTGATATAAAATCCATCATATCGCTAAATCAATATTTAAACGGATTTAAATATTTGTAATTGGTGTTCAAAAATTCGGGACGTTGCATTCTTCCCACTTTAAAAGAATTTCGTCCCCGAAATTACTCGATAAGAAGAATGCTCCAAACCTAGTTATTTTAAAATAATTATTTTTGAATTATTACCATAACAAATTCAGTCTCTTTAAAATTTTCGAAAATTTCGCTAGTACCTCCCCTGCATGGTTCGATCAGCACAACTACAACTGCCACTCCGGGCCTTAACTTCTCTAAAAGAATACCAAAAGCCAAATGGCTAACCCAACTCAGCGGTACTAAAACCAATCACTCCAATCAATATTAAGGTTTACCTATTTATCGGGGAACTTAATTCCAATTTCGAAGCAAATCAACTAACTGATCTTCGTTTTCCAATCTGTACTTCAAATCTGCAACCAAATCAACTCCACAAACTTTTGAAATCTGCACTTAACTCAATTTATAATGCAAATAACAATCCCAGATTATTCCATTCAATTTTTTCATTAACCCGTTTGATGAATTTTATTCGATCACTCCAACATCAAAATAATAAACAACCAAATCATATGAATTATATTCAACATTGGTACTTACTGGTCTATATCCGCTTTGGTTTACATTGATATGAATCGATTAATATTCGATTAGTTTCTATTTAAATTTCAATTAAATCAAGTTGAGCAACCAAACAACCAATATCACTATAGAAAATATTTTTTTTTTCTATAGAAATATATTTTGGGCAAAATTATTTCATTTGCCCTCTTTGTAAAACAACATTGTGTCAATTGCCAATTCAATATGGTTTCCCCATACTTGAACCAACCGATCAACACAATCTAAAATATTTTTATATAAAATTTACAAATACATTCTCTTGTATATACACTCAAACTCAATATAGGGTGTTACTAACCCTATCTCTACTGAGTTACTCCACAGAGCCAAGGCTACTACTAAACAAATAGCTCTGATACCAACAGTAGCGGACGGGAAAAATTCGATGCTCGAATTTCGACATTTAACCCAAACCGTGTCAAAACTTGAGTACCGAATATCCAGAAAGCTAGGAGAAAGAATATAGAGGGTAACAAAGATAAGATAGAACTATTAGAATAGAAGAACCAACACAACACAGAGTCTCATATAGAAGCGGAACAAAATATAATATAGAAATAAATCTTTATATAGGATTTGAATAAATATACTTACATGCATCAGAGTACAACAGACAAATTTGGACAGCTATAATATCCTATCCTTATATCTTACACAACGGAATAACTATTAATACATCTAGACTCCTCCATCTCGTCTTTGAACTTCACAGCTTCCGATAACCTGACCTTGTAACTTGGGCTGACCGAGACATTACAAACGCCACGGATCAGTCTGGTGAACCAGCGTGAGTAAAACACACTAAGTTTAAAACACATCCATATTGCTTAGCTTTGAAACCTATTTGAAAGAAAGGGTAATAGTAAGACCAGTCCACACATAAACACAGATGGTTTTTACCTTACTATAACCAAAACATTTTCGAAATCAATAATAGTCTGATATTATCATAGTGATGTAAATCAAGTAAATAACCAAGTAGTAGAACGCTTGCATCTCATGCTCTACATATATATTATATAATTAAACCACGAGCTCTTATTGGTGATTGGATTCCAAATAGACAAGGTATGGGATCACCTTTCGATCAGTGTACTGTAGAGGGTATACATTGGGGTTCAACAGGAACGTCTTGCAACCCGGCCACACACGACCGCCCACCCATTTAGCTTGAGTGTATTGAATATATTGTCACCCTTTACGGCTGTGCAGCTACCGTTTTCCTGGGAGATACAAAATTGAAAAGAAGAAAAAAATAAATTTTCTCTAGATTAGTGACAATACACCCTGCTTGGGGATGACCCACCTAGACATGCTGCCTGCCCGATTTCTGCCTTTTCCAAGTTGATGAGGCTTGAGAGTTGAGGCTACATTTATCTTTTAGAACATCTGGCCACCTTTTACTTTTGAATCTCCTATCGTCCATACACGTCATCCAGGAACGGGATGAACCGAAGGCACCCTCCTATTGTGTCCTTATATAGGAATCACCCCAAGGATCAATAGCGAGTAGTCCTTGCAATCCGAATATTCCAATCACGACAGAATCACAAGTCAAAATATCTTCGGGAGCTACCCTTATAAATTCAACGAGTATTTCTTCCACTCAAGAAGATCAACGGTCTTCAATGCTCCCTCTTCAATCAGCAACTTCCACAATTTCGTATTCATTGGTCGGAATTGTTTTCGAATATAAATTCGATCCCTGTCTTTCCGTATCAACGATCGTATTGGTCAATTTTGATAGTCGGTTATTTAACTATCAAATAAACTATCAATCATCCAAAGAAAAGTGAAGTGGATTCATCAGTTCAGTATACAACGTCACTTGGCCTCTTTATTAAACAATTGTAAATTAAATATCTAAATCTCCCAATATTTGAAATACTGCACTTTCTCTTCTTAATTCTAAATCAAAATTTCACAACTTATAGTTCTCGAATTATTGTTCACAATATTCTTGATGGAAATTCTAATTTTAATCCCCTTAACTAACTTCATCTCTAAACTAATATCATTCTTGGAAATCATGAAGTCATTACAAGTTGGGGTATTTTATTTACCTCTTAGACCTTAAGACGACAACATTCTTATCTTCAGAATAGGCAAAAGTTTATGAATAAAACCCTATCCCAATAAATATCCAGCACTTCTGAATTTAAAACATTAGTTTAACTTCATCTAATTTCTTTTGAAAAACCCTTCAATCATTTTAATTAATTAATTATTATTATAATAGTTAATCTCCCTTTAAGGTTATTTAAAAATAATTAAAAACTCAATAATTTTCCAATTATCAATTCTAGGTGAAACAGTTGATTTCGTCGACTTAAAACAAGGTTAATTCGTGAACCATTTTCACTTAATCATTCCTTTTAAATTAATAAATTAATTTAAGCAATTTCTTTTGATTTAATTAATAATCTAATTAAATTAAATAATCGCAATAAATTGTTTATTGAAACAATTAATTTAATCCTTAACCGTTAGGTTAATTTCCACTCATTTGCTTAATACACTTGTTAATATGAGAACTTGCTTCAAATACTTGTTTATAATTACCAAATAAATTAAATTATTCATTTCCTTTAATAAACTTCCATTTAAAAATAATCTATATAAAATAGATATCAACATCGGTCTTTAGTTATAAAATGATTTTATAACTTCATTTCTATTGATTACCTGACTGTAAATCAATCTTTAAAAAATGGTTTATTCTTAGGCCATCTGCCGATAATTACTCAACCAACATCACCAATTAGTTAATATCACACAAGTGTTGTAATTAGGTTCAACAACTAGTCAGGTCGATTAACAGTTCATATAAGTAAATAATATATTTGAGGAATCTGGTTGGATCCCTCCAACCTATCCATCTCTACATCAAAATGGTTACAACAATTTTTTTATTTTCACAATAAACGAAAATAAACAGTTTAACGGTTAACTATCAATCAATAACATCCGTTTAAGCGTTCAGTTATTTATTAACTACGTTTATATTAGTGTAAATGTAACCAACAAGGTAAGTTACCTCGTTTGGAATCTAATAGTTAAAATAACGATTTAATTCGATTAAATTAAACAACCGTTTAATTTAATTAATGAAAATTTAAAAATATTCAGCATCCATTCAAAAAGTCAATAAATAATCAATCAGTAGCAAACATTGCACACAAAGAAAGAAAACCCGGTTTATAAAATATTAACGAGATAAATTGTGATTCTAGGCAATGTGCTAGACCTCCCACATTAAGCCTACAACTTGTGAATGCTGGATATGCCGGTCGGTTCTGGGCAGACTTCTTCCACAAGTCGGACTTAACCTCGTATCTGAGCACGTCTCGTTTTTATGCACTTAGACCCCTTACATTAGATTCACCACTTGTCGTCGCTGGATATGTCGGTCGGTCCCGGGCAAACTTCCACCACAACTGTAATTTAACCTCGTGTCTAGGCGCGGTTATAGTTTCTAATTACTATAATTCTAGGCATTTCAATTATTAACCAATTATTCCTATGTCGTTATATGTTTTCAAACCCTTTTTTTCAAAGTTATGTTCATAACGAACAATACACCTCAAATTAAGGTTTTTAATCACAAGTTGATTTATGCCCCAAATTCATGTTCATTTATTTCATTCAAGTTATGCCCCAAATTTCCAATCATAGATCTCTAACTTGAATAACTCTAATTAATTGCTGAAGAAGAAAAGACTTGATTCAATCTGGGCAGAGGCAACAAGAGAAACATAGGGTATTATTTAGCATTCATATTAGCATGGGGTATTATTTATATCCTAAAGCCAACAAACCAGGTCAAGAAAGGAGTCTACATTCAAAAGAATGCATTCTGCGAAGATCTACCGTAGGGGGGTCGACCCCCCTTATGGGGTCGACACCCCTGAGTGGGAAAATTCCCGCCTCCCCAATTCTGTGATTTCGAACTGATTTTTGAATTCTAGTTTTAAATATGTTTACATATATTCTTCTTGTGCGTATACGCACTTCAAACCTTAATAACTTCTTCATACGGTGTATGTTTTATGCAGACCAGGTGTCTATTTTGACCATAATTCCGAGATGAACGCAATGGCGTGGTCCGTTTCCCTTTATTCTGGATAAATTAATTATTCTTTAATTTATCATCTTTAGTGTTGTTAAAATTCGAGGTGTTACATTCTCCACTACTCAAAGGATTTCGTCCCTGAATTTGCTGAGTTAAGAAGAATGTATGTCCTACCATCCACATCCATCTACTCATACAAAAATCACAGGAATCCATTGTCCTAAAAAATCTCTAATACTTATATGAACATATGCAAAGGTGCATGTATATGTCCCTATGCTAATTTGAAAGATCAGGTGGTCTACTGATTCAATCGACCTCCTTAATGAGGTGTATATTAGTGCCATGAATCCGGCATGTATGCAAATAATCTTATTATAACTTGTAAGTTCTATATGTGTGCACAATCATTCGTCCAAATGCAACACCCATATGATGATACATCCATTTTCATCCAATAAAAAGAAGAAAAATGCACACACATCCATATGTAATATTTGAGCAATTGAGCCGATCTAGTGCCTAATGTTTGTGTATATGCATCCACAAGCAATCAGTAGAAAACACTTGCATCCACTTGCATCTATCAAATATAACATGTTTCAAACACAGGTTTACATCCATGGGATTCCTACCTAAAGGTCGAAGATTCAATCGATAGGACATATTCATATGATAGAAACAAGTATGAATAAAAGCTTTGGAAAGGAAGTTAAGAACATACCCTTGAAAAGAAAAGGGTACGAAGCATGAATCTTGTATTCGGTCTCCCAAGTTGCATCCTCTGGGTTATCTCCCCACTGAACCTTCATTAACTTGACTTCTCGGTTGTGTAGCTTCTTAACTTCTAATCCAAGAATACGAGTAGGAACTCTCCAAACTTTCGCCTCCCGTTCCACCTCTACTTCCTCCAATATACTTGGCTCAACTACTTTTACGGTATCATGCAACTACTTCTGCAAATGAGAAACATGGAAAACATCATGAACACCGGACAATCTCTCCGGTAGCTTTACTCTATAGGCCATTTGGCCAATCCCTTCTGTTATGGGAAACGGCCCTACGAATTTTGGTGCCAATTTCCCTACAGATCCAAAGCGAACCACATTCCTCAAAGGTGACACTTTGACGAAAACCATGTCTCCCACTTCAAACTCAATGTCAGTTTTCTCTTGTCTGCGTATGACTTCTGCCTATCCTGAGCTGTCTTCATTCTCCATCTAATAAGATTAGTCTTCTCGGACGTTTCTCTAACCATATCCGGTCCAAGTAGTAGTCTTTCTGTAGATTCCCACCAACAAGTCGGTGATCTACAGATTCATCCATACTGCTTCAAAGGGTGCCATCCCAATACTAGCTTGATAACTGTTGTTGTAAGCAAACTCTACTAAAGGAACATGCTCTTACCAAGTCCCTCCGAAGTTAGGGATACACAGTCTCAAAAGATCTTCTAGAACTCTGTTCACCCTCTCTGTCTGTCCATCAATCTGAGGATGATAAGCGGTGTTCAAACATAACTGTGTACCTAATGCTTCTTGCAAGCTTCTCCAAAATTCATTGGTGAAAATGGGGTCACGATCACTTACTATATTGGATGGTATTCCCTGAAGACGTACTATCTCTCGAACGTAAACTGCAGCCAACCATGAGGCCGTCCTTTTACTCTTAACCGAAATGAAATGAGCGCTCTTAGTAAGTCTGTCTATTATAACCCATATACTGGTATTGGCTTTCTTTGATCTAGGCAAGCCATCTATGAAATCCATAGAGATGCTATCCCACTTCCGATGTGATACCTACAAAGGATGGAGTAAACCACCGGACTTCATTTGCTCAACTTTAACTTGCTGACAAACCAAACATTGAGAAACAAACTCTGCCACATCTTTCTTCATCCCAGCCCAAAATAAAACCCTCTTTATATCTCTATACATCTATCACCGCCTGGGTGAATAAACATCTGAGAATGATGGGCTTCCTTTAGGACTGTCTTTAACAAACTCCTAACTTGGAGAACACAAAGCCTTCCATCTTGTTGCAACCACCCCTTATCGTCTATGGAATATCTACTGAGGTGACTAAAAATCTTCCATTTACTGAGCCTATCTAAAATGTCTGAAATATGTGGATCCTCTCGTTGCAAAGCTCCTATCTGATCCATAAAGGTAGGTCGCACCTCCAGTGATGCAAATAAGCCAGGAAAAAACTCGGTGGAGGGTCTTAAATCAAAAGTGGATATAAAATCCAAGCTTTTTCTTTCCACAAACAAAGGACTTAAAGCCATCCTATGCCTACTTAGTGCGTCTGCCACCACATTACCCTTGCCAGGGGTATAAGAAATCTTGAAGTCATAAGATGCTAGGAACTCCATCCTCCTTTGCTGCATTAAATTAAAATCCTTCTACGAGAACAAGGAATTGAGAGATCTATGATCAGTGTACAACTTGAACTTCTCTCCAAGCAAATAATGACGCCACATTTTAAGTGCAAATACTATGGAAGCTAGCTCTAAATCTTGGGTAGGTTAATTCTTCTCATGAACTCTTAGCTGTCTACCCCCATAACATACTACCTTTCCCTCTTACATCAGAACCGCACCATGCCCTGTACCATATGCATCAGTGTATACTGTAAACACTTTGCTTTTATCGGACAAGGTCAAGATGGGGGCTGTTCTCAGAGCCCTCTTCAATTGTTGGAAAGCAATTTCACAATCCATATCCCATGAAAACGCCAAATTCTTCATCGTTAGCCGGGTGAGTGGGGCCGATATCTTTGCGAAGTCCTTAATGAACTCCCTATAATAGCCTGCCAATCCAAGAAAGCATCTTACCTCCGTTGCATTCTTAGGAATTTGCCAATCTTGAACTACAACTACCTTTGCAGGATCTACTGCTATCCCATCTTTAGAGACCACATGCCCTAGAAATCTCACCTCTTTTCTCCAAAAATGGCACTTGGAGAATTTTGCCTAAAGCTGATGCGCACACAGAGTTTTCAAAACTTATCTAAAATGTTGGGCATGCTCTTCCTCGTTCTTTGAGAAGATCAAGATATCATCAACAAAGACCACGACAAACTTATTTAGAAACTCCCGAAACACCCTGCTCATTAGATCAAAAAAATATGCAGCTGCATTTGTCAACCCAAAAGGCATAACGAGCCATTCAAAGAAACCATCTGGAGTTCGAAAAGCGGTCTTGTCTATACTGACCTCGACCACCCTTAACCGATGAAACCCCATGGCCAAGTCTAACTGAGAGAATACTGATGCACCAACAAGTTGGTCAAACAGATCATCTATCCTTGGGAGTGGGTGCCTATTCATCTTTGTGAGTTTGTTCAACTCTCTATAGACTACACATAAGCGAAGCAAACCATCCGCCTTAGTTGCAAATACTACCGGAGCACCCCATTCAGATATGCTTCGCCTAATAAACCCTTTCTCAAGTAGCTCCCCCACTTGCTTACTAAGCTCCATCCTTTCTCTTGGATCCATATAGCGCAAAGGTAATGCAACTGACTTTGCATTGTCTACCAAGTATATACAAAAATCGATCTCGCGCCTCGGAGGTAATCCCCGAACCTCCTCAAAAACATCTGAATATTCACAGACTACTGGAACAGATCACAGATCACCAATATATGCATCAAGAGACCCTAGGAAACTAAGCATACAGACCCCTTAGGGTAACAAGAATTCTCAAGGGTCCTCCCATGGAAAGTCGAAAGTCGAGCGACCCTCCTCTCACAATCCAGAACGGCACCATACATGGCTAGCCAATCCATCCCTAGAATCAAACCATAGCCCATAAAACTAAGCACATATGCATCGCACTCAAACTCGACGCCCAACACAGATATTCTCAAACCCCAACAAATCATCGACAAATGAGCCGTACCACCAATGGGGTTTGGGATAACAACGGGATTCACTACCATACTAGTATTAAGGTGCAGAGACTACAGAATCAGATATAAATGAATGCGAAATGCCAGAATCAAAAAGAGTTCTAACAGGATGATTGGAAAGAGAAATCAAACCTTCCACGGAAACTTTCCTACCTCGATCTGCAGCACTGATCGCGAGAGCATTCACTTGCCCTCCAGAAGCTCCTGCCTTTTGACCTTGTTCTTGCTTCTTCGGGCACTCCTTAGAAAAATGTCCGACCTCTCCACAACTAAAGCAAGCATTCTTCCTTCTTTTGCAGTCTTTGATCAAATTACCCTCGCGTTCGCAATTATGACACTTCCTCTTATCCTTAGCCTTGTCATTCTTTTCTCCTTTCTTTTGTTGTTGTTGTTGCTGCCCCTTCTTCGGCCATACCTTCTGTAACACCCCGTAATTTTATAACATTAAAATTCACAAATTAAAGTATACTTAATTTTTAGAAAAGAATTAAGTGAAATGGGTTGCGCAGAGAAATATATATATATTGATATATATAAAAATTAAAAATTAAATAAATAAATATGCGAAAAAGTTCAAAACAGCGAATTGGGAGGGGGGAATGACCGAACCGGCCCATTTTTGAGGTCGACCCGAGCTCTGCTGGGTTGACTAGGGATTAATCCAGGGTGTTTGGCTGTCAACCCGTGGGCCGATTCGCTCAAATGCAGATTTTGCATTTGGTTGGTTCTCATGGTTCAGGGTTAATCTAATGGTCCTAAATAACTTCCTACACCTATAAATACATCCTAATGCTAACACTAAACCTAATTAAAATTGAAACTAAAGCCGTTATGCCGTCGCCATGAAACTCAGTGTAGCCGCCACCAACTAAAGAGGAAGATAGCTAATCAATTCAATCTAATTCAAGCTTAGAGTTTCAACAACGAATCAACTAACGTCGCTACAACAATTCTGCATCAAGTTTGATCAATTGTTCATAATTCTTTAACTACGAAAGGCAAGTTCGATTTCTCTAATCAAGATAACTATTAATTTAAGTAAGATTAGATATAATTGTGGATTATATGGATATGATGTGAATTATTGACCGTATGATATGATTATGTTGTTAAATTGTGATGTTATCATACATGTTGTAAAGTTATGATCTATGTTGTAATTCTATGATTGGCTTATTTATAATCAAATCATCATGTTGTTTAAATGCTAGTTTGGTTATGTTGATTCATATGATAGATCATATGTATGTATGCAAGTTTAGATGTTGATTTAGACATAAATCACATGCAAGTTAGTAAAGATTATGACATCTATTTTAGATCAAAAGTTAGGCTATGACATGTATGAGATATATGCTAAATCTTTACATGCTAGTTTATATGTTTAGAGGTAAATTTACACCATTGTTATGTTGCATAAATCACATATGCAAGTTTATATAAAAATATGAGTTTGGAATATGAGTCATGTTATGAAAGTTTGTGGTTATTGCCTATGTAAATTTTGTGATGAAAATCTTATTCATAACATGCAGGTTCATACCTTTTAGGCCTATGTTTAGATCTATGATTTTATGCAAGTTATATGGTAAATTCTCATATGCAAGTTATGCATATTTTGTATGTTATGTGAATATGTGGTGTTTTTCCCTTTTTCATGTGTTAGACTATTTCTTAGTCTATCATATATTCTATACGAACGGACGCCGCGGGGGTTATGGGAAAAATATTGATTATGTTAATAAATGTGAATTGGCATGTAATAGCCTTAAAAGAGGCATATATGTAAATTGAGATATTAATTGGCAAAGTGATATATGGACATAATTAATGTGAATTATGGTCATAAAGATAATTGGAATTTTATTAACATATTTGATTAGGAATAATTAATCCAAATATGGGATGAAAATATTGATTATGTTAATAAATGTGAATTGGCATGTAAATGAGGTATATAACGAATTTGAGATATTAATTAAGGTGAATTGCCTTAAAAGGCGAAAAATTTAATGAAGGCATTAATTGGAAAATTAATGTGTAGTAATGGACATAGTTTAATTATGGACATAGATTAATTTGAATTTGAATTAGGATATTAAATATTGGGAATTGGCACAAATGCCTAAAAAGGCATGAAATTAATTTGAGATGTAAATTGGTACAATTTATGTACCATAAATAGTGGACATAATTAAGGTGACATATTTATACATAAATAAATATGGAATTGATTTGTAATTTGAATAGGGAAAGTAATTCAAATAATGGGGGAAATTAATTATGTATAATTAATTGCCTAAGACACGAGGTTGGACTCATTTGTGGTGTAAGACTGCCCGGACCCGCCCGGCAAATCCAGCAGCCACAAATGGTAGCCCAATGTGAGAGGTCAAAGGCCCAAACTAAATGCGTAACAATTGTATGGACACGAGGTTAGGCCCGTTTGTGGTGTAAGACTGCCCGGACCCGCCCGACAAATCCAGCAGCCACAAATGTCAGTCTAATGTGAGAGGTCCTACAGGGGTTACGATAGTAATAAATTAAGAAACACTTAACCAAAGTAAATATGTAGTGGGACATGAGGGGGTTAAGTGGGTGCCTTGGGTGGCATGAGGAATCTAGTGGGTGACATGTGGGTGACATGAGGATGTCATGAGAAATACGATTAGAAAAATGGAGTAATTTGAATATAAACAATTATGACATGTAATTCAAATTGTTGGATAAAATAGGTATTGACACCTATGAAGGGAAAGGTTTTAATTAATTGATTAATTAATTAAAAATGGACATGGTAAATGAAATGGACTACTTAACCAAATCTGATCCCTAGGGATTGTAAGAACTTAAGTTTAAGTTGGGGGTTAAGTAAACCGGGTTATACGGAATGAGTGGGTTAAGTAAATCTTGGGTAGGTGGGTAATATTAGTACATATAGGCCCACAAACTTAACCGTAAATTAATATGTCTGAAGTGAGAGGGTTAAGTAAATCTTGGGTAGGTGGGTAATATTTGTGTATATAGGCCCACAGACTTAACCAATACAACCTGTTAATTAAACAAAAGGGTGAGACTAGGTTAAATTAGAAAACACTTAACCAAATTTATACATGTAAGTGGACATGGGGTTAAGTGGGATGTATTAGAGGGGACCAAGCCTAGGTGGGAAGCTTGGTGGGGGCCCTTTTCAGTCCAGTAGCCCATTAAGTATCTTTGTGAGCTCGACCCAAGTCGAGGACGGGACACGCCTACTGGGCCTGATTGTTAGAGGCCAAAATGGGTTAGCGGTGGCAACGCAAGTCCAACGGGGTCATGTGCGTGTGTGGGCCCGGGCTGGTAGGTAAGACGTTGTTGCATCGTGTAGGTATAAGCCGTGCATTCCTTGCGTAGTATAAGGTTGCCATATTGGGGAGTGATACACCCCACTGTGGGACCTGCACAGGTATCTACGAGTTAGGGAGCCGATCGAATGGGACAGGGTAGTGGGTACATCTAGTGGAGATAGGAGCAGACGGCACCTATGTAGTTATCTAGGGGTACACGAAGCTACCATTATTAATTAATCATTAAAGGGGTACACCTAGTGGAGATAGGAGCAGGCGGCACCTATGACGTCAGCTAGGAGTACATGGAATTACCATTGAAGGGGTACATCTAGTGGGATAGTGGGTACATCTAGTAGTACACGAAGCTATCATCATTCTATTTAGTCAAGAGGGATCAAGTTTCTAGAGTGACTAGTATGGGTGCAGTTAGTGTTAGTACAGTACAGTACGGTAGAGTATAGTAATTACCCTATATTGATTAGGAAGCGCCTTTAACGTTATCTTTGCTCATCCTATTATTTTTGGTTACTTGGTCTTGTCATTAATTCACAGTCATTTCCTTATTTACCAAGCTTATGTCTTATCCTAGTTACTTTGATAATTATATTGTTGGAGTTATCGGACTTGCCAGACTTTATGTCTGACCCCCTTTGTTTCCACCTCTTTTCTTCCTCCCCCCCTAGGTTCTTAGGGTGGGAAGCTTGATTTAGATCTCTTTGGGAGCACTTGGATTTGGATTGCTGAAGTAAAGCTCAACCTATCTCTTTTATGGCTATTTATGGGATTATGCTTTTTATATTATGTACTCTGACTTTGTCAAGATGGATATTATGTACTTGACTTTAGTCTTTGGGTTTTGGTGATGTAACCAAACATATTTACCTTCCGTTGCAATAAATAAAGTTTTAAATTTTCAAGTACTATTTCATATCTGTCTTGTTGTGATTTTCTGTTCTATATTCACTTAAAATGCTCCATAGAAGTTAATGCATTCCCTTTTGTGAGTGACATTAATGGACATGGGGTGTTACACGTGGTATCAGAGCTGAAGTTTACCAGAACAGATAAGATATTTTGAGAAACTATTTTTCAAAAGCATTTTTATAAAGAATACTTTCAAAAATATGTTTGTAGAAGAGTATTTTTGAAAGAAAGGTTTGTTTTAAAAAAACATAATCCCCAAGAGCCATATATCCTTCCTTCGACTCTCCGTTTTGAATCTCTTCCTCTTTCTCTTTTTTGGATGTCCCCTCCGCGTATAGATGCTTTTTCTAAGATAAATAGGGACTTCCATACGAAGGACGGAAAACCACTTCAAGGGACTTAGACGTTTGACAGGCTAGAAGTTAGTTCAAGGAAGTGGAGGGCTTGTTGATACCTTTAAGGTAGACGATGGGAGGAAGGTTCCAATAGCTGTTGGTTAATGAAGGACGAAACCTCATCTTGGTGGAAGGTCACGAATGGGGAATGTGAACAAGAAGGCTAGTAGTTTGGAGAAATAGGACACCTTATTAGGATTGTCCAAAGAGGCAAGGGCAAAGTACAGGATCTTCTGGAGGGTAGTTATATTCCCTCACGGCTGGTATACCTGATAGGGGTAGGACCGTCCAGGTAGAAATTTGGTTTCCTTTATCATCCTGTTCGAACTTTGTTTGATTCTGGCGCTTCATACTCGTTAGTATCTGCTTCGTTAGTTGAAAACACTGCACCTAAATACTAGTCTAGTTAAGGATCCCATCCTAGTCTCAAATCTTTTTGGTGGTTCGGCTCATCCTTCAATGGTTTGTCGGGATTTGAGAGTGTCTATCTTGGACGTTGGATTTGAATGCAACGCCTTCGTCCTTGGTTTCACAGGCTATAGTTTGATTCTAGGGGTGGATTGGCTACCCAGGCGGGGTGCTATCCTAAATAGTGAAAGGAGGGTAGTTAGACTATTGATTCATTATGGAAAGACCCTCATATTTGTTGTGACCCTAGGGGTTCAGTGACGTTTAGCTGTCTCGAATCTCTTGACGTATCCAACGGTGATTTGGAATCTTTTCGTGTGGTCCGTGAGTATAGTGACATCTTCGATGAAGTGCGGGGTTTACCTAGAGGCACGAGGTATTCGTGTGTGCCTAAGGGATAATGCAAAGTCAGTTAGGTGATTAGTGATGGTTTTGAAGCAAGACTGGCGAGGATAGCCAGAGTCGATTAAGTGCTCAATTATTTGTTTTGCTAGTATCATCTCACGTAGACTGTCTGAAATCGGGGGAGGTATTCCTTGGGTGCTTGTCTGATATTGGTTTAGGCCTTTGGGGCTTGTGCTTGGGGGATATCGAGTTCGAATAGGACGGCTTGCGTGGGAGATGGATAGTTGCGATGAGTTCACATGGATAGTATCTCGATATATTTTGTTGATGGATTACCAAGATCGAGGAAGGGTAATACGGGGATTTGGGTTATAGTAGATAGACTTACTAAAAGCGCCCATTTTATTCCCGTGAAGAGTAAGAGGACTGCTCCATGGTTAGCTTCTGTATACGTCCGAGAGATAGTTCGTTTGCATGCTGTTCCTTCTAGCATAATAAGCGACCGCGATCCTATCTTCACTAGCGGATTTTGGAGGAGCTTACAAGAAGCGGTAGGGACTCAGTTATGTTTGAGCACCGCATATCATCCTCAGACGGACAACCAAACCGAGAGGGTGAATCATATTCTAGAGGACCTTTTGAGGCTATGTATCCTAGACTTTGGGGGTACATGGGAAGAGCATCTTCCATTAGTGGAGTTCACATATAATAATAGCTTTCAGTCTAGCATTGGCATGGCACCTTTCGAAGATCTTTATGGACGACCTTGTCGTTCACCTACACGTTGGTGGGAATCTACAGATAAGATCTTACTTGGGCCCGATATGATTAGAGAGATTTCGGAGAAGATTGATTTGATTCGAGGAAGGATGAAGGCAGCGCAAGATAGGCAGAAATCTTATGCGGATAAGAGGAGTTGCCTGAGAGACTTAGTGGTGTACACGACGTATTCCATGTATCACATTTGAGGAAGTGCTTACACGAGACCGCGGAGATAGTGGAGCCGAGCTTGCTTAGAGAGGTGGAAATAGAGCGTGATGCGACGATTCGACGAGCTTCTACATGCATTCTTGGGTCGGAGATCAAGAAGTTGAGAAATCGAGAGGTCAGACTAGTCAAAGTACAATGGGGAGACGATGAGTGTAACGCTACTTGGGAGACGGAAGAGAAGATGCGTTCATTGTACCCTTTTCTTTTCGAGGGTATGTCTTTTAATTTCTCCTTTATCGCTTAGTTTGTGCTTATCTTATCTTTAGTATGTCCTCTCGCTAGTATCTTTGACCTTCAGTTAGGGAAATCCTTTGGTTGAAACATGTGTTTGAGACATGTTATGTATGATGGATGCAAAGTGGATGCAAGTGTTTGCTAGTGGTTGCTCGTGGATGTATATACACACACTATTAGGCACCAGATCGGCTCAGTCACTTCATATTGCATATTGCATATATATGGATGTATTTAGTAAAATGGATGTATAATGGTTGTATTATCATATGGTTGCAGCATTCGGGTGGATGGTTGTGCATGCATATAGAATTAATATGTATCATTAGGAATCTTTTGCATACATATTGGACGCATGGCACAATCATGAATTGCACTAAGGAGGTCGACTGAATCAGTAGACCGCCTAATTTTGCATTAGATATGGACATATACACACACTGTGCATATAAACATTAAAGCATTAGAAGTCTTTTAAGGATAATGGATGCTGGTGTTTGATGGTTGAGTAGATGGACGATTAGATGGTAGGATATACATTCTTCTTGACTTGGAGATTTCGAGGACGAAATCCTTTAAGGAGGGGAGAATGTAACACTCCGTAATTTTATAACATTAAAATTCACAAATTAAAGTATACTTAATTTTTAGAAAAGAATTAAGTGAAATGGGTTGCGCAGAGAAATATATATATATATATTGATATATATATAAAAATTAAAAATTAAATAAATAAATATGCGAAAAACTTCAAAATAGCAAATTGGGAGGGGGGATTGACCGAACCGGCCCATTTTTGAGGTCGACCCAAGCTCCGCTGGGTCAACTAGGGGTTAATCCAGGGTGTTTGGCTGTCAACCCGTAGGCCGATTCGCTCAAATGCAGATTTTGCATTTGGTTGGTTCTCATGGTTCAGGGTTAATCTAATGGTCCTAAATAACTTCCTACACCTATAAATACATCCTAATGCTAACCCTAAACCTAATTAAAATTGAAACTAAAGACGTTATGACGTCGCCATGGAACTCAGTGTAGCCGCTGCCAACTAAAGAGGAAGATAGCTAATCAATTTAACCTAATTCAAGCTTAGAGCTTCAACAACGAATCAACTAACGTCGCTACAACAATTCTGCATCAAGTTTGATCAATTGTACATAATTCTTTAACCACGAAAGGCAAGTTCGATTTCTCTAATCAAGATAATTATTAATTTAAGTAAGATTAGATATAATTGTGGATTATATGGATATGATGTGAATTATTGACCGTATGATACGATTATGTTGTTAAATTGTGATGTTATCATACATGTTGTAAAGTTATGATCTATGTTGTAATTCTATGATTGGCTTATGTATAATCAAATCATCATGTTGTTTAAATGCTAGTTTGGTTATGTTGATTCATATGATAGATCATATGTATGTATGCAAGTTTAGATGTTGATTTAGACATAAATCACATGCAAGTTAGTAAAGATTATGACATCTATTTTAGATCAAAAGTTAGGCTATGACATGTATGAGTTATATGCTAAATCTTTACATGATAGTTTATATGTTTAGAGGTAAATTTACACCATTGTTATGTTGCATAAATCACATATGCAAGTTTATATAAAAATATGAGTTTGGAATATGAACCATGTTATGCAAGTTTGTGGTTATTGCCTATGTAAATTTTGTGATGAAAATCTTATTCGTAACATGCAGGTTCATACCTTTTAGGCCTATGTTTAGATCTATGATTTTATGCAAGTTATGTGGTAAATTCTCATATGCAAGTTAGGCCTATTTTGTATGTTATGTGAATATGTGGTGTTTTCCCCTTTTTCATGTGTTAGACTATTTCTTAGTCTATCATATATTCTATGCGAACGGACGCCGCGGGGGTTATGGGAAAAATATTGATTATGTTAATAAATGTGAATTGGCATGTAATAGCCTTAAAAGAGGCATATATGTAAATTGAGATATTAATTGGCAAAGTGATATATGGACATAATTAATGTGAATTATGGTCATAAAGATAATTGGAATTTTATTAACATATTTGATTAGGAATAATTAATCCAAATATGGGATGAAAATATTGATTATGTTAATAAATGTGAATTGGCATGTAAATGAGGCATATAACGAATTTGAGATATTAATTAAGGTGAATTGCCTTAAAAGGCGAAAAATTTAATGAAGGCATTAATTGGAAAATTAATGTGTAGTAATGGACATAGTTTAATTATGGACATAGATTAATTTGAATTTGAATAAGGATATTAAATATTGGGAATTGGCACAAATGCCTAAAAAGGCAAGAAAATAATTTGAGATGTAAATTGGTACAATTTATGTACCATAAATAGTGGACATAATTAAGGTGACATATTTATACATAAATAAATATGGAAATGATTTGTAATTTGAATAGGGAAAGTAATTCAAATAATGGGGGAAATTAATTATGTATAATTAATTGCCTAAGACACGAGGTTGGACTCATTTGTGGTGTAAGACTGCCCGGACCCGCCCGGCAAATCCAGCAGCCACAAATGGTAGCCCAATGTGAGAGGTCAAAGGCCCAAACTAAATGCGTAACAATTGTATGGACACGAGGTTAGGCCCGTTTGTGGTGTAAGACTGCCCAGACCCGCCCGGCAAATCCAGCAACCACAAATGTCAGTCTAATGTGAGAGGTCCTACAGGGGTTACGATAGTAATAAATTAAGAAACACTTAACCAAAGTAAATATGTAGTGGGACATGAGGGGGTTAAGTGGGTGCCTTGGGTGGCATGAGGAATCTAGTGGGTGACATGTGGGTGACATGAGGATGTCATGAGAAATACGATTAGAAAAATGGAGTAATTTGAATATAAACAATTATGACATGTAATTCAAATTGTTGGATAAAATAGGTATTGACACCTATGAAGGGAAAGGTTTTAATTAATTGATTAATTAATTAAAAATGGACATGGTAAGTGAAATGGACTACTTAACCAAATCTGATCCCTAGGGATTGTAAGAACTTAAGTTTAAGTTGGGGGTTAAGTAAACTGGGTTATACGGAATGAGTGGGTTAAGTAAATCTTGGGTAGGTGGGTAATATTAGTACATATAGGCTCACAAACTAAACCGTAAATTAATATGTCTGAACCAGTGAGAGGGTTAAGTAAATCTTGGGTAGGTGGGTAATATTTGTGTATATAGGCCCATAGACTTAACCAATACAACCTGTTAATTGAACAAAAGGGTGAGATTAGGTTAAATTAGAAAACACTTAACCAAATTTATACATGTAAGTGGACATAGGGTTAAGTGGGATGTATTAGAGGGGACCAAGCCTAGGTGGGAAGCTTGGTGGGGGCCCTTTTCAGTCCAGTAGCCCATTAAGTATCTTTGTGAGCTCGACCCAAGTCAAGGACGGGACACGCCTACTAGGCCTGATTGTTAGAGGCCAAAATGGGTTAGCGGTGGCAACGCAACTCCAATGGGGTCATGTGCGTGCGTGGGCCCGGGCTGGTAGGTAAGACGTTGTTGCATCGTGTAGGTATAAGCCGTGCATTCCTTGCATAGTATAAGGTTGCCATATTGGGGAGTGATACACCCCACTGTGGGACCTGCACAAGTATCTACGAGTTAGGGAGCCGATCGAATGGGACAGGGTAGTGGGTACATCTAGTGGAGATAGGAGCAGACGGCACCTATGTAGTCAGCTAGGGGTACACGAAGCTACCATTATTAATTAATCATTAAAGGGGTACACCTAGTGGAGATAGGAGCAGGCGGCACCTATGACATCAGCTAGGAGTACATGGAATTACCATTGAAGGGGTACATCTAGTGGGGATAGTGGGTACATCTAGTAGTACACGAAGCTATCATCATTCTATTTAGTCAAGAGGGATCAAGTTTCTAGAGTGACTAGTATGGGTGCAGTTAGTGTTAGTACAGTACAGTACGGTACAGTATAGTAATTACCCTATATTGATTAGGAAGCGCCTTTAACGTTATCTTTGCTCATCCTATTATTTTTGGTTGCTTGGTCTTGTCATTAATTCACAGTCATTTCCTTATTTACCAAGCTTATGTCTTATCCTAGTTACTTTGATAATTATATTGTTGGAGTTATCGGACTTGCCAGACTTTATGTCTGACCCCCTTTGTTTCCACCTCTTTTCTTCCTCCCCCCCCCCTCCAGGTTCTTAGGGTGGGAAGCTTGATTTGGATCTCTTTGGGAGCACTTGGATTTGGATTGCTGAAGTAAAGCTCAACCTATCTCTTTTATGGCTATTTATGGGATTATGCTTTTTATATTATGTACTCTGATTTTGTCAAGATGGATATTATGTACTTGACTTTAGTCTTTGGGTTCTGGTGATGTAACCAAACATATTTACCTTCCGTTGTAATAAATAAAGTTTTAATTTTTCAAGTACTATTTCATATCTGTCTTGTTGTGATTTTCTGTTCTATATTCACTTAAAACGCTCCATAGAAGTTAATGCATTCCCTTTTGTGAGTGACATTAATGGACATGGGGTGTTACACCTTCTTATTTTGTGTTTCCTCAACCTTAACTTCCTTCTTTTCACCTTTGTCTTCCTCATGCATCAAAGCCATATCAACGAGCCTTTCAAAAGTTGCTCCCGTTGGAATGTGAGACATAGCTAACCCATAGAAGGGTTCGTTCAATCCTCTAACAAACCGCAATGCTTTCTTATGCGGAGTATACACTAGCTCCAACCCAAACCTCGCCAGCTGGTTAAATTTGTTAACATACTATTTGACAGTCATGCCTCCTTGATTGAGTGCTAGAAACCTCTCCATTTGCATACTTTTCTCAGCTTGAGAAAGAAACTTCATTTCAAATCTGTGCCGAAAATCATCCCAAGTCTCTATTGGACTCCCTACTTGCGCCACTTCCCACCAGAACGAAGCTTCATCTTTCAGTAGCCAGGCGTCTAACTGAATCTTCCTACGATCGTCCACTTCGAAAATTTCAAACAGATCCTTCGTATCTTTGGGCCAATTCCTTGCCCCTACGAACGTCTCGGTTCCACAGAATGGATTTCCTCTTATAGCACAGAAATTATTGCATATCTTAGAGAAATTATCTGTATGCAGAGGAGGAATGACGGGCGCAACTAGAGGAGAAACGTCATCTTGACCACCGGTAGGTGCCGTGGCCTCTAGATACCTACGGAACCATCCTGGTATCGTAATGCCCTCAGGAATATTAGGTTCCCCAGACATGCTGAAAAGAAAGAGGAAAGGGATTCAGACAAAGGATTGAAAGATATTACATATGGCTTTGGGGAATATGTTTTTCAAAACAGACTTTTCTTTTGAAAATGCTTCCTTTTTAAAACCTTTTGGAAAGTAATTTTCAAAAACTTTATCTGATCTGGTAACCTTCATCTTTGATACCAAGTGTGACAGCCCACGTCCGTTAATGTCACTCATTAAGAGAATGCATTAAGATTCATGAAGCGTTATAGGTAAACGGAAACAGAAACATTACAAGATAGGTATAAAATAGCAGCGGAATTAAAAACTTTTTATTAATCATAAAGCATCGTAGTTCAAAACATGGTTACATCATATGTCTGAAAAACATAAAAGCTAGTATATCACTAAAATTTATGTCTTGTACTTAAAACATCACAATACAACAAAAGAAGCATAATTCTCCAAATAAAAACATAGCTATAGTAGCAAAGGTAAGAGCTCGAGCAATACATCTAAGAAGCTTCAAGCAAGATGAAAGTAGAATCCTGGTCAAGTTTGAGTATGCCCACCCTGAGAACCTAGGAGGGAGAAATGAAAGAGAGAGAAGAGAAAACAAAATAGGTCAGACATAAAGTCTGGCGAGTCCAGTTACTTTTAGCATAAAAATAGGTAAAAGTATCATGACAGGCATATAAAGTGGATAAGAGAGATAACGACATATAAGGCAAGTATGACAAGGTAAACAGGACAACTGGATAGAATAAATATCACTTCTCTAATGATTTCTCTGCACAAATACTAGTGTCTTATTAAAAAGATGATGATCCCCAATACGTAAAAGATGGTAGACTTAGGTGTACTTCGAGGGAGAGGCTTTCACCCCATACAATCAATAGACAACCCAACATACCGGAGTTACCCCTAAGGGTATTAACAGGCTCCCCAACATACTAGAGTCTAGATATACCCTAATTACTACCATAATCAATCGGCTCCCTACTCCGTAGATACCCTGTGCTGGCCACACAGTAGGGTGTATCACTCCCTAAAGTGGCAACCCTTCATTTTCAGGATGTGCTCAACCATATCTACAGGTGTCACGGCGTCTTATCCCCCTCTGTCAGACCAATGCACGCATATGACTTCGTCGGTCTGCGCAGCATACACTGTCCCCTACGTTTGAATCTCTTACAATCAGCCTAGTAAGCATGCCTCGACTCCGACCTAGCTCGGTGTACGCGTTCGATACCTATATATGGGTTACTGACTGAAACAGGTCACACACACAAGATGATATATGCTTCCCCCTACGCTTGCATCCCCACTGGGTTTTCCATAGGTTATGTCATACTAGAGTAAAAGATTGCATAACCCCATAGGTTAAGTTTTGTAGGCCTATATATAAATATTACCCACCCACCCCAAATTTACTTAATCCACCCACTGTTTCAAACAAGTTTACTTAACCCCTATTCAAGTTATACGTTCATACAACCCCTATGGATTCAACAAGGTTAAGTATTATAATTCATTACCATATTCATTTATGGTTGCAATGTGCTAGACATCCCACATTAAGCCTACCACTTGTAGATGCTGGATATGCCGATTGGTTCCAGGTAGACTTCTTCCATAAGTCAGACTTAACCTCGTGTCCGAGCACATATCGTATTTATGCACTTAGACCCCTCACATTAGATTCACCACTTGTGGTTGCTGGATATGCCGGTCGGTCCCGGGCAGACTTCCACCACAAGTGTAATCTAATCTCGTGTCTAAGCGCAGTTACAATTCCTAATTATTGCAATTCTAGGCATTTCAATTATTAACCAATTATTCATGTGTCGTTATAAGTTTTCATGCCCCTTTTTTCCAAGTTATGTTCATAATAAACAATATACCTCAAATTAAGATTTTTAATCACAAGTTGATTTATGCCCCCAAATTCATGTTCATATATTTCATTCAAGTTATGCCCCAAATTTCTATTTACAACTTATGCCCTAATTTAACGTTTTCCCCTCGTTCCCAATTTAACGCGTTCGCATATTTCAGTGGCATGCCTAGGCTTGAAGGTAGTCTGGCTATAAAAATAAAAGGGAAAAAGATGAAGAGAAGAGGACAGAAATGATCATACTATCAAAGTGGACATATAATGGAAGAAATAGGCATAAACATATAATGGCATAATGACAAGATGGGCATATAGAAACAGATCTGATGAACATGTGATAATAGAACTGATTCTAAAATAATAGGGACATCTTAAAAAGGCATGATGTGATCTAAACAGTGAATTAGGTTTATAAAGAGTGGCAGATCTGACGTGATAAAAAAGGTATAGGCAAGTTTCATAGTCATGTTAGAATAACTAAAATAAACAGGGTATAGCAGATCTGATATGATTCACATAGTCACATGCATAGATCCAAGTTATAGTCATGTCAAGATTTACTTTTAATTATTTAGATCTAAAATTAACTTGGACTCACAGTGTTTGGATCTAAGAAATAAGAGAGGAATTATAAACGTTGAATCACAGATCTCTAACTTGAATAACTCTAATTAATTACTGAAGAAGAAAATACTTGATTCAATCTGGGCAGAGGCAGCATATAGTTCTTCATTTATTTATAGCTTAAAGCCAATGAACCTGGTCAAGAAAGGAGTTCACATTCAAAAGAATGCATTCTCCGCAGATCTGCCGTAGGGGGGTAGACCCTCCCTTATGGGATCGACACCCCTGAGCGAGAAAATTCCCGCCTCCCCAATTCTGCGATTTTGAACTGATTTTTGAATTCTGGATTTAAATATTTTTATACATATTCTTATTATGCGTATACAAACTTTAAACCTTAATAACTTCTTCATACGATGTCCATTTTACGCAAACTAGGTGTCTATTTTGACCAAAATTTTTAGACGTACGCAATGGCGTAGCCCGTTTACCTTAATTCCGAATATTAAATTAATTTTTCTTTAATTTATCATCTTCAGTGTTGTTAAAATTCAGGGTGTTACAAAAAGTGTTTGATTCATCAAACATACATCTCATGCAAATTCCTCTCACTTTCAAGACATATGAGACATTCGAAGCCAAACAAGCTCGAATGCAACAAGAACAAGCGCCAATGGAAGTCTAAGAAGAAGAAGAAAATTATTTAAAAAGTGTAGAGCGTCCAACCGACACTAGACACATTTCTATAGAGACCATTGTTCAAAATCAAGTTAAAATTTTCAATAATAAAAAGAAGCTTAAGAAGAACATCTCCAAAATAACCAAGTTCATGGTCAAAATGGGAAAAAATCCTAGAATCTCACCTCCCTCACCATCATCAGAAAACTAGACTATCTACTTTAATCTATCTTTATGTATTTGCTTATGTTTTGCTTTCGAATCTCGTATTTAGTGTGTCTTAATTAGTTGGATGTATTTGCTTTCTATTAAGTAATGAATGGAGTTTTATTTATGTTAAAATCATCTTTAAGTCTCTGTAAAAACTTTAAAATTAATTATAGTTTGATATAAGTTCAAAAGATTCAAAATTAAAAAAAAATCAAAATTATTAATAGGGTATGTCGACATACATTTATGTATATGTCGACATATAACTGTTAGATTTTCAAATTGTTTCAAAACTTAAAATTAAATAACTACTCATGTCCATTCAAATTCCAACGAATACCAGACCTTATTTAAGTCTATTTCTTCCAGAAAAATTCATTATTCTATTTCTCCTTTTCCGTTATTCATTTCTTATCAAATCCATGGCAAATCCAATTCATAATCTTAGTGAAAATCTAGAAGAAACCTTGAATTCTTTCAAGAATGTTCTCTCTATAATTCTACAAAACCAGCATCATCTCGAACTAAGCCAAATAAAGATGTTTGAGCAGCAAGAGAAACATTTCGATGCAATTCGGTGGCTAATCTCTTCTCTTTTCATAGATGAAGACAATAATCTCACAAAGGCTCCACCAACCAAAGAAGATGAGGATTGGGAAGTCATCAAGAAGGATCCAATCTTTGGAGAAGATGGTTGGGTTTAAGTCCCAAGAAACGTTTAATTGATTGGTATGGTTGATTTGATTGATTTGTTTGAATTTGATTTGGATTTTTTTATCTTGAAACTTGTATATATTAAAAACATGGCGTGGTGTGCTTTGATTTGGTTTGTATAATTGATATCAAACAAATGTAAAAATAATACTTGGATTGGTTTGTATTTGATAATCATAATGTTAGAATTTACTATTATAGGTTTATACAGATTAAGGGGGAGTATAAGAATATTTTACTTAGGGGGAATATTCTGCTTTGAATTAGAGGTTGCTTAGTTACTTATAGGTTTTTACTTAGAGAGTTATACGATTTAGGGGGAGCAGTTTCAGAATTTCTTTCTGATAATGCCAAAGGGGGAGAAATTATAAAATATAGACATAGTTTATATGATTTATATAGACAGGGGGAGTATTTGAAGGATCACCATCGATAGGTATATTCGGGTATGATATTTTATAAACTAAGGTTGTCATCATTAAAAAGAGGGAGACTGTTGGAGAATGAAGTTTTTATGACAACAACCTTATTTCAATATTAATTGATTATAAAATATATACTAACACTTCTATCTAGTATATATATATATACATATGCCGGACTTATATATAGGAATTATTACTGAAGACTGTACAGTTTAAAAATGTTAGAGATTCAGAACTCAGAGATGTTTCAAGACTCATGAGTATTCAAGATTTCAAGATAAATATAGTTACAGAGTCTAGATTATGTAAGACTTTGAATAGCATTCCAGGTTCAAATTCATTTTTCAAATTTTGTTTTCAAATTCTATCTTCAGTCTCTTTCTTCTCTATTTTACTTTCTATTTTTATTTAATTTTAAACTTAAGTTTTATAAGTTTATACTTTATAAGTTTTATATATTTATATTTATATACTTTATATTCATATAGTTTTAAACTTTATAATTTTATAAATATGTTTATATAGGTTATGTTTATGTTTCCATATGATTTTCTACTTTATAATATTTATTTATAACACTATATTTTAATTCAAGAATTTCCAGAATTATATACATATATATATATATAACACTTGAAAAATATTCAAATTTCAATTTTGTACATATATATGTCGACATACATATATATACATGTCGACATATAACTGTCATTTTTTCAAATTTGAAAGGAAGTGTCTTTTCACTATTTGTGACGGTTCTTAGACGTTGCAACATTTTATACATTATAAGAAGGGGCTGATTTCGAATTTTTTATTACTTCTTCTTCTCTATCTTCATTCCTTTTCATTACACCATTATTCTTTATCATTTTATGATTTCTACAACTATACTCTACCGAATTCAATTCTGTTTTCATTAATCTTCTTCTCTCTACACACTCTAATCATTACTCTCTGAATCAAGTGCTATTGAAGAGTTATAGGATTGTTTGTAATTGTTTCGGTTGTGTAAAGTAATCGATGGTATCTCTTGTAGCCGTGAAATCAAGGACGGGTAATTGGTGGTATCCCTTGTAGCCGTGAAATCAAGGAAGGTATACTTGATCAAGTGTGTGTGGAATTGGTGGTATCCCTTGTAGCCGTGAAATCAAGGAGGGTTGTAATTGGATATTGATATAGTAATAAAACTCTGCATAATCCAGAGTTGTGCAGACGTAGGAGCAATTCTGAACTAGTATAAAATCTGGTGTGTTCTTTCCTTTTATGTACTTTATTTAGTTTATCTTTGCATTTGTGTTTGATTCTGTGTTTGTGATTGTTTCTGTGGTGTTTGATTCATATAGTATTTCATATAAGTTTAGATTTTTTTTAATTCTCAAAAATACTGTTCAGCCCCTAACAACAAATACATGTACTGCCTACGTACTTATTTATATAAAAAGATTAAACTTGGTTGCCAAGTAAATTCAAGCCATGTTCTCTTAGCCGTTTTCATTTATTATTTTTGCAGGAAAAAATGCAGTAGATGGAATATTTGAAAAGGGGCTGCTACATTTTGATATGAGAGGAGATAGTCTAGGTGATTTAGTTACTAGCTTAGGCATATGCTGCAGTGATTTGTTTTAGAGGCATATATGGTAATGCTCCATCTATCAAGTACACTAATGTGTATATTTTTTGTACAGCCATGTGCAAAATTGTTTAAAGAAAGTTGTGACTTGTTTTCACTGCATATATACATTAATTGGTGATGTAAATGGTTATTTGATGTAAAAAATTATTTGAAGTGCTATACTTAGGCATATATATGTATACAACCAACATATATACAAGAAGAAATTAAAAAAACACACACACTTAGTTTTTAAGCAAGCTAGCTCATTAAATAGCTATGTACTATTATACCTTTATATATATACAACACATATCTTTGTATTTAATATTATAGTGACCATTAGGGTTTTAAATGTTAAATCTACTTAAATGAACAAGTACTTTGGTTCCTTACTTATGAAGTATTTTTCTAATTTATTTAATTTTGCATGTGTTAAAAGCCAATTTGCAAATATAAACATATGATACACTACTTAGTTTAATTAATATACACATATACATATATTTTAAAGAACATAAAAATTTAAGTACACATATAGGATTTAAATAAAAAGAGTATTTTCAAATTGTTCTCAAGTACTAAATAAATTTAAACAAATGGTGGACATTTACTTACTTGTTCACAGACGTAAATATAAATGCTAAAAATTTACACATACACACACACACACACACACACACACACACACACACACACACACATATATATATATATATATATATATATATATATATATAAACATAGGATTCTTTAAAAGAATTATCCTATGTTTGTTTTTAAAATTCAAATTCAATTCTATTTAACTAATTAATCATTAATAAAATCAATAATTTACTGCTTAACCAAGTTAGTTAAAAACTAGGACATTACATATATTTGAACACAATCGAACGAGCTTTATATTAAATTATAATATGGTTTGAATAGGATGTGTTGCGCAACAACAATTCGAGAATTTCGACCATGAACTTCAAACAAGCATAAATAATGCAATTTAAAGCGGATTTCCCCAAAACGAAAAACATTTGTTTTCTTTTGATAGTAGCTTCCAAATGAAAGATTTTTTATTTTGAATTTCAACTTATAGATTTCATGTTATAATTAAATCTATTTTTGAAAAGGTCGCTGTAAATGCAATTCGATGACTGTAATTGGAAATCGATCGAAATGGCCATTTAGAAATTAATAAAAATATGGAAAAATTATGATAAACTATAAGAAGTATTTGGAAAATAAATATGAAGTTTTAAACTATATTTTGTATATTTGTGTTTTCAGCCTAACTGGCTGAAATGGTAAAAACGACATTTTGGGAACTCAGGTTTTCAAATATGAACTTATTGGATTTGGCTGGAATTAATCATCAAGAATTTGGTGTTAATTCCGTATATGAGACTCATACTATTCGTGGAATTTGAAAAGTGAATGCTCCATCATTCCGCTTATGGGTTTTGTTGAATATGCGAAGTTGATATTGGATATGAGCTGATACGATTTCTTTCTAAATTGTATATTTGATATTAACTGTTTTTGGGTTGTTGTGGAAGATGTCTTGAATAATATCATCCTTAACCCAACAAGTTAAGTTAATTTGTTATCAAATATAAAACTTGTTTAAAGACGTGTTTCGATAAATCTTTTGAGTAAGATGGAAGTTTTCTGAATTTAATTAATTGGATTTGGATAGAAATGATCTCAGATATTTGGTATTGGTTACCGTTGTGTAGACGTTTACTGTTTGAGGAATTTGGAAGATGTTTATATCGTTATTCCACTTACAATATTCGTTGATTACGAGAATTGGTGTTAAATATATGTGGATGTAAATTCTGTTTAAATCTTATATTTAATTTAAATTAGGTTTGGGTTTGTCATGAATGGTGTGTTCAACAAACTGTTCTTTAATCTAGTTAAAGATGAAGTTTAGGGGATTAATCTTTTGATTAAGATTGTTTTCCAAAGTGAAGTTTTCCAATTAATAAATTAAATTGGAATTGAATGGAAATCGATTTAGTGATAATCGAGATGGGTCTCTGTGGATGAAAACCTTTACTATTTAAGGAATTTAAAAAGTCTTTGCAGTTATTCCGCTTATAGTATTAGTCCGATACGGGAATTCATATCGATGATGAGCTGATATGATTTTCGTGAAGATTTCATTTAGAAAGAGAGTATAATTTTGGGTTTATCATGAACGATATTTTAAAATAACATTTGTTCTTTAACCCAGTTAAGGAAAGAGTCTTTCCCAAGTAAAGTTTAAGTGAAATCATTATTTAATTTAATTATAAAGATTTAATGAAAGAGTTTTTCCTAGAAAACGATAATGACTGCAAAGTTTAAGAATCGCTTAAAAGAAGATAAGAGTGTTTTCGGGTAAAGATAAGTAATCTTAGATAAGATTTTGGGATAAAGAACGAAGTTGGAACTTGATTGTTTTATCATTGAGTTGTGTGATTTTCTGAGTGCTTGATTTGAAGTTGGTTTAGGCCTTCGGTGTAACGACCCGGAAAATTTTAATCTCGAATTTTCAATAATAATACATAATCCCATATTACTTCCAAAAACCCAAGTATTGTAAACCCTGATTGTTAAAAGAAATAAATTAGAGGGTGAGAAAAGAAAGAAATGTTAGAATGGAAGAATAAGAAGATCATAGTCCCATAGCAGAACGAATAAAGTATAATATATCAAAATCCTTTACACAAAATGAATTATATATATGATTACAATATCAAAGTATACATTCATATCAATCAATATACACAACAGAATAAATTAGTACTAGTAAATATGGTTATATGTCTTAACTCCAGCTCCTCTTTAGAAGTTCCAAGCGAAACCTAACCTTGAAACACACTTGGTCTGAGCCGAGCACATTTGAAGCAATGTAAAATTCACCCAGATCAACCTCGAATACTTTCATTGATAAATTCATAGCACAAACAACTTATTTAACTTTAGAAAATCCTTTTGAAAGAAAAGGAAAATTGTATGACCAGTCCACACATAAACACGGGCAATTTTTATCTTTTGATAAAACAATTTTTTTTGAAATATCAAAATCCGGTGATATTATAATAATGTCCATCAGACTACATATAAATAACTATTTAGCAGAACGGTTGCATCTCAAGCTCTACATACTTTGTATATAATCAAAAAACGCATGACGCTTATTAGAGATTGGATTTCCGACTATGACAAGGTATGGGACCAACTCCTGATAGTGTATCTCTAGAGAGGAATAAACAGGGTTCAACAAGAACATCTTGAAACTCGGCCACATATGACCAGCCACTCATTCAACTTGAGTGTACCGAATATATTATCACCAACAATTAGGATCAAACCACCATTATCCGTAACCATACAGAATCAAAAGAAGCAGGAACAAAAAGAATTTATCTAGATCAGTGATAATATACCCAATTGGTAATGACCCACACATCTATGCCACCTGACTTATTTCTGTCATTTTTTCCCAGTTGATGAGGCTTGAGGTCACGATTACCTTTCAAAGAACATAATATTAATTTGAATGCCACATCGTCAAATCCGTCAAATCACTAATTGACATCCAAAAATATACTCTAGGTGTTAAGATAAATGAAGTTTCCTTCTCCACCACCAAATTTGGTATATTTGTAAAAATCCACGTACTTGACACTTAGGAAATACTCTACCAGATATTCATTGATACAAGTTATCCAGGAATAAGAAGAACCGAAGGCACCCTCCTACCGCATCCTATATGGGAATCACCCCAAGGATCAGTAAAGAGTATTCCTTGCAATCCATAAATTTCAATCATGACAAAATTACTACCAAAATATATCTAGGGATCAGCTAGAGAAATTCAACTAGTAATTTTTCCACTCATAAAGATTTATGATGTTCAATGCTCCATCTCTATATGTATCCCTACAAATTAGTTTTGAATGCAACGTTGATTCAAAGCGGTTTTGGGTCTGGTCCCTTTCCCTACCACTTCGAAACAACACGTTTAAAGTCCAAGAACCATATTCATTTGATAGTTGGTTATTTAACTATCAAATCCAATAGTACAACCAAGTACATTGTCAGCTCAGCCCCTTTTTATTAAATCATTCATTAAAACCCCTTTCGTCGATTCTTACAATCAACTTCATATACTTATCTCAACTGGATAAGAATATTCACAAATTTCTTATTTTTCATTTTACTTTGAAAATAATAACTAATTCTCATATCAATAGAATAAACAGATTCACGAAACTCTTCTCTTTGTTTTCTTTATCTCAAGATATCTTTATAGTTCACAAAACCTCTTAACTTCCTTTATCTTAGAAATATTGTTATATATACTCAACCAATCAGTACAGATTTGATTACCAATCTCATATAGTTAAAATATCATCAAGCGACATTATCTTTATAATATAACCTTAACGGTTTCATTTACTTAAAACTTTACCAATTAAAATTTACCAATCTCACTTATGGAAATTATAGTTACATTCCCATATACAATTCCATTTCAAAGCCAATATTACTTCTTATTGTCAATTTTCTGAAAACCAAAACCATTAACTTATATCTTCGAATAAGTGTATTATCAAATATACTATTTTCATAGCTTCGAAAATAGTACTATATACTTAATTAATTGATGTAAGTATAATTTCACTTTATAACTGGGTCAAATAATATTGTACAATACATTGTTAATTTCAAAACCCAATGGCTTATTAAATCTCTGAAATGTTGCAATATTATTCTTAAGGAAACAATAAATTGTTTCCAACATCCTCTGCCATTACAAATTAATACCATCTCTTGATAATTGTGAAGCCGCTCAAGTTAGGGTATTCTAATTACCTCTCAGACCTTGATCGACAATGTTCTTATCTAAATATAAATGAAATCTTGTAATTCAAAAATTGATATTAAACCATCAAAAAAAATATTATTTACCATTTGATTTCAATTATGGTTTTATAAACCATTTATAACGTTTGAAATCTTCTTTTAATAATAATCACTTTCCTTAACACAAACTCTTACTTACATCTCTTTAATATAATTCAATCCCAAATCTTGGATTTATGCAAAAATTCATTTATCATATTTTATTATGCATCTTGCCTTTTCAATTGAAAATCTCCTTTCAATTCAACCCATTTTACTTAATTTAATTATTATGTAAATGATTGTTTAAATTCATCTCATTAACTCTAAATCTCTTTTATAAACTTTGTTTATAAAACTTGGTTTTATTACAAGATCTCTTATAAACGCCTTTACATAATTAAAGTGGCATTTTACAATAACTTGATTACTTTCTTAAATGAATTTTATTTAAAAAGGTAATCACTTCAATTACTATTACTTTAAAATAATAATTGACTTCAACCTTTTCTCCAGCAAAATTAGTGGACTTTGTCATTAACTAAAAATGAAATAGCAATATCTTTTTGAATAGTTATTAAAAAAGTAATTAAGCTTATCAATAATAAATTATTCGATAATTAGTTTAAAAATACGGTTAATTAAGAATGTAACACCCTGTAATTTTCAAGAACACTATAATGATAAACTAAAGAATACTTAATTAAATATTGGGAATTAAGTAAAATGGACTACACCATTGCGTTCGTCTCGAAATTCTGCTTAAGACTGACTCCGAGTTTTCGTAAAACGGACATCGTTTGAAGAGGATATTAAGGTTTGAAGCTTATATACATATAATCCATTTAAATATAAATAAAACAAATCCATAATTCGAAATCACAGAGCGGGAAAAGTGGGGGGAAATCGGCCCGTTAGGGGTCTACCTCGTCCTCTATGGGTGTCGACCCATGGGTAGACCCCTACAAAGGGGTGTCAAACCCTAGGTTGACCCCAGCCAAATCTGGGCAGATCCTTCTCTGTGTTCTTGGACGCGTTTCTGAGCGAGATTCATTGACATTAGGCTATATATAAGACCCCATTTCTATTGTTTTATTCACCCAAAAACAATGGAGACAACGAGGTGCTGCCCCAATTTAGATTAAAATAGCCTATTCTTCTGCAGCAACAATTTATACGTATTCAAGAATGTAACACCCTGTATTTTCTGTGAACGTGTAAGTAACAAATCAGAGAATAATTAATTTTTAAAATAAGAATCAAGGAAAACGGGTTGTGCCATTGCGTTCGTCTTGAAATTTTGCTTGGAAATGAGTCCGAGTTTTTGAGAAACGGAGTCCGTATGAGGGAGATATGACCCTCCGAAGTTTCAGAATTTTCAGAACCGAAAACAGCTCGAAATTCGAATTCGAATTTCGAATTCAAACGCCAGCGCAGACTAAGCGGGAATTTTCCCGCCCAGAACCAGGTCGACCTCCCAGGGACCAGGTCGACCTGGGGGTCGACCTGGTGACAGAACCCAGTTCTGAGCCTGGGTTCATTCTGATGTATCAGGCCACGTTTCCTATCTAGATTCGTCCGCCTAATCCTATATAAATAGCCTCCTAGCCTCATTCTCTTTACACCATTTAATTCTCTCCTTATGCTGCCTATGAAATATTAGAAATAAATAAATAAAATAATGGCGTCGCTACTCTGCTGGAATCAAAACTAGAACTAGTACATCTTCTTCCAAATCTGAATTAGATTAAAAGAGAACAACTGCAACTCTTCTTCTATAATCCAATCAAGGCAAGTGCAGTTATTTTCCGATATGAAGTTTAATTATGATCTTGACATAATTGTAAAACTGAATATGAGATTATGCCCTTTTTCTATTTATCATATATGTTTCTCTGTTTTATTATTCTGTTTGTTCTGTATTTCTTCCTCCTTTCTTTCTTTTTGTTTGATAGTCAGGCTACCACGAGCCTGAGCAAAGTCTCATAAGAGATAAAGGCATAAACGCTAAATTTGGGAAGAATATTGAATAAGGCATATTTGGGCATAATTGGTTTTTAACTAATTTGAGGATACAACGCATGTTGTAATTTTGGACATAAATTTGTGGCATATTGCATAAAACGATCTATGACTTGGAAGAAGAGGACTATTGTGACTAAGAGCATAAAGAACATAGGTTGTAACTTAGAACATAAATCTGAGGCATGTTGTATTTAAAACATAAGGTGTATTTAACATATGTCTTGAGTTTTGAGGCATAAAGAATATTGGACATATGACTTAGAATATAAAGGACATTAGTTGTAATTCTAGATCTGGACATACTTTATATATTATAGTCTGTATTTTAGAAGAAGGAGGATTATTTTGTATATAAATTAGGCGTAAAGACCTATATTAAATAGGATAATCATTAATGTGAACACGCCTAAAAGTGGGATTTTGGATATATGACATGCATTGTAATCCATGGCAATATTTGGTATAATTTATATGTGAATCATGATTAGGGCCTTTGGAGATTATTCTGAACTATACAAGTTTAACCAAAACTTGGGACATATGTTATATGGTAAATTATGACCATAACTTAGGCATGTAAGTTTAGGCTCACTCCATGATTAGGCAAGATATGTGAATTGGACTTTAAGGAATGTTTAATCGACTAAAACTGTTATCTGTTTAATATGCTAAATTTGCCTAATCTGCTAAATTTGTTACCTGTTTAATCTGCTGAATTGCCTAAACTGTTAAATATGTTGAATCGCCTAATCTGCTAATTATGCCCAATCTGCTAAATCTGTTGAGTTGCCTAATCTGCTAAATCCGTTGAACCGTCTGAGCCGCTAAATCTGTTAAATCTGTTGCAAAGCTGAATGATTGTAATTTGTGTAAAACATGTCAATTTGTTTAATCTGCTGCGACTTAAAAAGAAGTGAAATCTGTTAAATTGACTTTATTAGTCTGATATTTGTATAATTTGTAATGGAATAAACGGGTTATAATAAATGCTGAGACATGAGGTTAGACTCATGTTTGCGGTAGAAGCCTGCCAGGACCCAACTGGCTTAACCAGCAACCGCAAACTGCTAGTCTAATGTGAGAGGTCGTAGGCATAACTAAAATATGCTTAGACACGAGGTTAGGTCTGGCTTGTGGCAGAAGTCTGCCCGGAACCGCCCGACTTATCCAGCGGCCGCAAGCTACCGACCTAATGTGAGAGGTCTGCGCATTAATATTTAATTAATGCAAATCTGATATGATGTCTAAAAAGTGTTGGGTGGATAGGGCTAAACCAACTAGACTGTTGAATTTAGTAAATCTGTTCAGTGAATCTATAGGCCCAATACGAAGTTAGACAATCTGTAAATCTGTTAAAACTGTACATCTGATCCGTTAGTCTGAAAATCTGTTAACCTTATTTTCTGATCTGTGAACTAGTTGACTTCAACTCTGTATGTCTGAAAACTTGTAAACAAGTTAATCTGAAATCTGTTAGTCTGGGGACACAAGGTTAGGAGGGAAAATACTTGTGTCATCTGTTGTTTGAGACCCATATTAGTCAGTAACCCTTTCTGGTATCAAAACTATGACCCAACAGTAGGTAGGGTCCGGGCACGCTTACTGAACTAATTATAAGCGGTTCATTCTGATAATGGCGAGGGGTGTTGATGGTGCGTTCCAACCGGGTCATGTGCGTGCATGGATCCCGGTCTACCTCTGAGGATGTAAGACGCCGTGACATCTGTAAATAGGTCTGTGTTATTAAAAGGTTGCCACTTTAGGGAGTGATACACCCTTCTGTGGGGCTGACACAGGGTATTTATGTATTAGGGAGCTGATCGTTTGGGTAGATTTAGGGTACACTTAGTTATGTCTGTTTCCGTTGGGGTACCGTCTGTTTCTGTTGGGTGGTAACACCTGTCTTTTTCTGCGTGGTACCGTCTGTTGGGGTTAGTAAAGGCCCATTTACTAGTGTACACCTAATTCTAACATTCTGTTTCCGTAAGGATTATTCTGTTTCTGTTCATGTACCTTCTGTTCGGGTGGTAAAGGCCCATTATTCTGTTTCTGTTTGGGCATTAGGGTAACACCTAATCCTGTTATACTAGTATTAGTGCAGATAAGTAAAATATAAGTAAGAAGCATAACTTGGGCTATATTATTCTGTTTCTTCTGTTTAGCTTAAGTATATCGGTTACCCATGTTGATATTGTCTCTTATCCAGCTTTATTTTCATGTCATGATATTATTATCTATTCATATGCTGAAAGTCACTGGACTTGCCAGACTTTATGTCTCACCTTGCTTGTTTTCGCCCCTTCTCTTTCGTTCCCCCCCCCCTCAGGTTTGTAGGGTGGAAATATAGGAGCTTGATTCGGATCTTCTCCGCTTGAAGTATCGTTTGGCTTTGGCATGGTAGTATATGTTGGGGATCATGATTTTTAAAAACTATGCATTCTGAAGGCTTTTGTACAAGAATGATATTTTGTACTTGAATTCTGATATTGTGATTTGTAAAGATGTAACCAAACTTACTTCGGTTTCTATTGTAATAAAGTTATAAATTTTTCAAGTACTGTTTTATCTGTCTTGTAAATTTCTGTTCTGTTTACTAAAACGCTCCAGCAAAGTTAAGGCATTCCCTTTGTGAGTGACCTTAATGGACGTGGGGTGTTACACTTGGTATCAGAGCTGAAGGTTACCAAACTTGATAAAAAAGATTTTAAAAAACTATTTTCAAAAAGGTTTTAAAAGAAATTATTTTCAACAAGGGAAAGCCTGTTTTGAAAAACATAATCCCCAAAGCCATAGCCTATCTTTATATCCTTTGTTTTGAATCTTTCCTCTTTCTTTCGTTTCAGCATGTCTGGGGATCTTAACCTTCTAGAGGGTGTGCCAATACCTGGCTGGTTCAGGAGGTACTTAGAGGCTAGGGCCAACGATGCAGGCCCAACAGATATTCCTCCTCCAGCCGCAGCGATTCCCCCTCCTCCGCACCATCCTCGTGTAATTGCTTTCTCAAAGATCTGTAGAGATTTTAGGGCCATGGGTGGAAAGGATTTCAAGGGAACTGAATCATTCGTAGAAGCGAGGAACTGGCTCAAAGAAACAGAGGATCTGTTCGTTATCTTCGAGGTGGACGATAGGCAAAAGGTACAGTTGGCGGTATGGTTGCTCAAAGGCGAAGCTTCCTATTGGTGGGAAGTCACTAATGCCGAGAGGCCGGTTGAAACATGGATGGATTTCAGAACAAGGTTTGAGACGAAATTCCTCTTGCAAGCTGAACGAAGTCTACAACTGGAAAAGTTCTTATCTCTTAAGCAAAGAAGTATTACGGTCAAGGAATACGTCAACCATTTCAACCAACTGGCTAGGTTCGGACTAGATTTAGTCAACACCCAGCATAAAAAGGCTCTCCGCTTTGTTAAAGGATTGAACGAGCCACTGCACAGCCTAGCCATGACCCATGTACCCATGGGAGCGACTTACGAGAGATTGGTGGACATGGCACAATTACACGAGGAAGACAAGGGCAAGAAAGAGGCAAAGAAGGAAGAACCACAGAACAAGAAAGCATGGCCCAAAAAAGGAAACACAAAAGAAGGATGAGAAGTCTGAAGATAAGAAGGAGAAAAGGTGCTTTACTTGTGGAAGCTCGACTCATCTGAACAAGGATTGCAGAAAAAGAAAGGGCACTTGCTTCAACTGTGGTGAGATGGGACACTTCACTAGGGACTGCCCGAAGAAACGAGGGCAAGGGCAGAGGGCAGGACCAACTTCTGGAGGGCAGGCGAACACTCTCGAGGCTAGTGGATATGATAGAAATAGGGAAACTATCTGTAGAAGGTTTAATTTTTTATCTGGTTGTTGAGTTAAAGCTCTTTTCTGATTCTAGCATTTTGATTCTGTAATCGATACTCTGCACTTTAATACTAGTATTGTTTCTGATTCCGCTGTAGACTCAGACCCATAAGGGTTATGACTCATCTAATTATGATAAGTTAGGTATCTGTGTTGAGCGTTAAGTTGACTATGACGCATACATTCTGGGTTTTTATCATGCTTAGTTTCCTAAGAATCATTTGGTAATCTGATCTGTGTCAGTAGTCTGTAGGTTTCTGAAAAGGATAGGAGTTTTTACTCAAGGTGTGAAATAGATTTCCAGTTGGGCATTTGTTTAATGGGAATTATTCTCTGTGTATTAATCTGATGTTGATTTCGGTCTTCGGGGTTGATAATTAGGAGTTATTCTCTTAAACCGATGTCTAATGGGAACCTAGCTTTAGTTTTAATTATACTTGCCTCTATCACTCGACTCTATCCTTCGACCTTTAGGAAGAAACTAATGGGTGTAAACATGTGTTTGAAACATGTTATATTTGATGGTTGTAAGTGGATGCAAGTGGTTGCTAGTGATTGCTCGTGGATGCATATACACACACTAGGCACTAGATCGGCTCAAAAACACTCTCATACTGCATATGGATGTGTGTGCAATTTTTTTTTATGGATGCGAAATGGTTGACTCGGCACATGGATGTTTCATATGAATGAACAGTTGTGCACTCATATAGAAATGATATGTATCAAATAGGAAAATTGCATACATGTGGGACTCATGGCACTGACATAATTCGCATTAAGGAGGTCAACTGAATCAGTAGACCGCCTGATCTTTGCATTAGATAAGGAACATTTACACACACTTTTGCATATGTTCATACAACATTAGAAATTTTCTAAGGACAATGAATGCATGTGGATGATGGTTGAGTAAATGGATGACTGGATGGTAAGACACATTCTCCATAACTTGAAGATTTCGGGGACGAAATCCTTTAAGGAGGGGAGAATGTAACACCCTGTATTTTCTGTGAATGTGTAAGTAACAAATCAGAGAATAATTAATTTTTAAAATAAGAATCAACGGAAACGAGTTGCTCCATTGCGTTCGTCTCGAAATTCTGCTTGGAAACGAGTCTGAGTTTTCGAGAAACGGAGTCCGTATGAGGGAGATATGACCCTCCGAAGTTTCAGAAATTTTCAGAACCGAAAACAGCTCGAAATTCGAATTTGAATTTCGAATTCAAACGCCAGCGCAGACTGGGCGGGAATTTTCCTGCCCATGACCAGGTCGACCTGGCGGTCGACACTATGGTCGACCTACCAGGGACCAGGTCGACCCTATGGTCGACCTGGGGGTCGACCTGGTGACAGAACCCAGTTCTGAGCCTTGGTTCATTCTGATGTATCTGGTCACGTTTTCTGTCTAGATTCGTCCGCCTGATCCTATATAAACAGCCTCCTAGCCTCATTCTCTTTACACCATTTCATTCTCTCCTTATGCTGCCTCTGAAATATTAGAAATAAATAAATAAAATAATGGCGTCGCTACTCTGCTGGAATCAAAACTAGAACTAGTACATCTTCTTCCAAATCTGAATTAGATTAAAAGAGAACAACTGCAACTCTTCTTCTATAATCCAATCAAGGCAAGTGCAGTTATTTTCCGATATGAAGTTTAATTATGATCTTGACATAATTATAAAACTGAATCTGAGATTATGCCCTTTTTCTATTTATCAGATATGTTTCTCTGTTTTATTATTCTGTTTGTTCTGTATTTCTTCCTCCTTTCTTTCTTTTTGTTTGATAGTCGGGCTACCACGAGCCTGAGCAAAGTCTCATAAGAGATTAACGCATAATGCTAAATTTGGGAAGAATATTGAATGAGGCATATTTGGGCATAATTGGTTTTTAACTAATTTGAGGATACAACGCATGTTGTAATTTTGGACATAAATTTGTGGCATATTGCATAAAACGATCTATGAATTGGAAGAAGAGGACTATTGTGACTAAGAGCATAAAGAACATAGGTTGTAACTTAGAACATAAATCTGAGGCATGTTGTATTTA
Source organism: Allium sativum (assembly GCA_030737875.1). Classification (NCBI taxonomy): domain Eukaryota; kingdom Viridiplantae; phylum Streptophyta; class Magnoliopsida; order Asparagales; family Amaryllidaceae; genus Allium; species Allium sativum. The sequence continues at coordinate 745,719,196 of CM060920.1, read as the reverse complement.
AAACATAAGGTGTATTTAACATATGTCTTGAGTTTTGAGGCATAAAGAATATTGGACATATGACTTAGAATATAAAGGACATTAGTTGTAATTCTAGATCTGGACATACTTTATATATTATAGTCTGTATTTTAGAAGAAGGAGGATTATTTTTTATATAACTTATGCGTAAAGACCTATATTAAATAGGATAATCATTAATGTGAACACGCCTAAAAGTAGGATTTTGGATATATGACATGCATTGTAATCCATGGCTATATTTGGAATAATTTATATGTGAATCATGATTAGGGCCTTTGGAGAATATTCTGAACTATGCAAGTTTAACCAAAACTTGGGACATATGTTATATGGTAAATTATGACCATAACTTAGGCATGTAAGTTTAGGCTCACTCATGATTAGGCAAGATATGTGAATAGGACTTTAAGGAATGTTTAATCGACTAAAACTGTTATCTGTTTAATAAGCTAAATTTGCCTAATCTGCTAAATTTGTTACCTGTTTAATCTGCTGAATTGCCTAAACTGTTAAATATGTTGAATCGTCTAATCTGCTAATTATGCCCAATCTGCTAAATCTGTTGAGTTGCTTAATCTACTAAATCTGTTGAACCGTCTGAGCCGCTAAATCTGTTAAATCTGTTGCAAAGCTGAATGATTGTAATTTGTGTAAAACATGTTAATTTGTTTAATCTGCTGCGACTTGAAAAGAAGTCATATCTGTTAAATTGACATTATTAGTCTGATATTTGTATAATTTGTAATGGAATAAACGGGTTATAATAAATGCTGAGACACGAGTAAAGACTCATGTTTGCGATAGAAGCCTGCTCGGACCCAACCGGCTTAACCAGTAACCGCAAACTGCTAGTCTAATGTGAGAGATCGTAGGCATAACTAAAATATGCTTAGACACGAGGTTGGGTCTGGCTTGTGGCAGAAGTCTGCCCGGAACCGGCCGGCTTATCCAGCGGCCGCAAGCTACCGACCTAATGTGAGAGGTCTGCGCATTAATATTTAATTAATGAAAATCTGATATGATGTCTAAAAAGTGTTGGGTGGATAGGGCTAAACCAACTAGACTGATGAATTTAATAAACCTATTCCGTGAATCTGTAGGCCCAATACAAAGTTAGACAATCTGTAAATCTGTTAAAACTGTACAACTGATCCGTTTGTCTGAAAACCTGTTAACCTGATTTTCTGATCTGTGAACTAGTTGACTTGAACTCTGTATATCTGAAAACTTGTAAACAAGTTAATCTGAAATCTGTTAGTCTGGGGACACAAGGTTAGGAGGGAAAATACTTGTGTTATCTGTTGTTTGGGACCCATATTAGTCAGTAACCCTTTCTGGTATCAAAACTATGACCCAACAGTAGGTAGGGTCTGGGCACGCTTACTGAACTAATTATAAGCGGTTCATTCTGACAATGGCGAGGGGTGTTGATGGTGCGTTCCAACCGGGTCATGTGCGTGCATGGATCCTGGTCTGCCTCTGAGGATGTAAGACGCCGTGACATCTGTAAATAGGTCTGTGTCATTCAAAGGTTGCCACTTTAGGGAGTGATACACCCTTCTGTGGGGCTGGCACATGGTATTTATGTATTAGGTAGCCGATCTCTTGGGGTAGATTTAGGGTACACTTAGTTCTGTCTATTTCCGTTGGGGTACCGTCTGTTTCTGTTGGGTGGTAACACCTGTCTGTTTCTGCGTGGTACCGTCTGTTGGGGTGGTAAAGGCCCATTTACTAGTGTACACCTAATTCTAACATTCTGTTTCCATAATGATTATTCTGTTTCTGTTCCTGTACCTTCTGTTCGGTTGGTAAAGGCCCATTATTCTGTTTTTGTTTGGACATTAGGGTAACACCTAATCCTGTTATACTTGTATTAGTGCAGAGAAGTAAAATATAAGTAAGAAGCATAACTTTGGCTATATTGTTCTATTTCTTCTGTTTAGCTTAAGTATATCAGTTACCCCTGTTGATATTATCTCTTATCTAGCTTTATTTTCATGTCATGATATTATTATCTGTTCATATGCTGAAAGTCACTGGACTTGCCAGACTTTATGTCTGACCTTGCTTGTTTTCGCCCCTTCTCTTTCGTTTCCCCCCCCCCCATGTTTGTAGGGTGGAAATCTAGGAGCTTGATTCGGATCTTCTCCGCTTGAAGTATCGTTTGGCTTTGGCACGGCAGTATATGTTGGGGATCATGATTTTTAAAAACTATGCATTATGAAGGCTTTTGTACAAGACTGATATTTTGTACTTGAATTCTGATATTGTGATTTGTAAAGATGTAACCAAACTTACTTCGGTTTCTGTTGTAATAAAGTTATAAATTTTTCAAGTACTGTTTTATCTGTCTTGTAAATTTCTGTTCTGTCTACTAAAACGCTCCAGCAAAGTTAAGGCATTCCCTTTGTGAGTGACCTTAACGGAGGTGGGGTGTTACAAAGAATCTCTGCTACAACACCAACAGTCAATTATCTGTTCTTTAGATCCAATCACAGTGAGTTCATGTTATTTTTAGATATAAAAAAATTAAGGATTAGTTGACAGGAAAAATCCCAAGTTTAACGTGCCTTCCCATTATAATCCGAAGTTTGTATTATTTCTAAATAATCCGAAGTTTGGGGGGTGACTTCCAAAATTGATCCCATTTCCTTGATGACCTGTTATAGCAGGTTCCAAGTTTTAATCGTTTTCTAATTAATAACCTTTGTTAATTAATAACCTTTGTTAACTTAATCCCCTTCATAATCATCTTCCTCCCCAATAAGAAACCACGAACTATAGCTATTCCAACCGAAACTTAACCATGAATTTCAATCTCCACTTCCTCCTTCAATACTCCACTAAAATCCTTGCCACCACCTCCATCGTTCTTCCCTCCGCAAGTCCTTCCCTCCCCACCCCATTACATACAACTCGCACTCTCTAGAAAAATCCCGACTTTCAGCATGATTTGCTGCCTTACCAAGGAACCCATGATTTTTTTCACTCATCACTCCAAAATTTTGCACATAGGTGCTAATGCAATCCCTTTCCTCAAAAACAAAAAACAGTCAAACAAACACAGACTATCACCATTTCAACACTACCAACATTCACCAAATATTCTACATATGGACACTTACCCATTGCAAACGACAAACCACTTCCAACACCTCAAATCTCCTCAAACATACTGCTTTATGCCACCTTCCGATCACCACAATAATCCACCCATACATCGACACAACAACTAGCCCTCAAACAACATTCAAGCCTGTTGACAACCTTAGTTCTTACTGCAGTCCACATTCCCACAACTATCAACTTTTCCACTCCAAACATGCTCATCCACCAACCTTACCACATCCACTAGCGAACTACAAAATCTCCTTCATCTCCTCTACAATACAAAAACTGCTGTCGGATCGAAAACAATGAACAAACTTCACTATCTACATTCAACCTACTCACAACTGCAAACTCCCCCTTTCACCCCTTAACAACCATCCTCCCAAGATCACTCAATCCTCCCCTCAAAATTCAGCACAACTGCACGGAATTTCCTTTTTGCTATGAAACCAATCACCACTCAAACCGCAGTCCACCTCTTCAAATCTTCTTCGAATTCACCGCAACAACAATTGCTCGAATTAAAGAAATTTAGACTCTCATTAATTGCGTGAGAAATGATTAAAGAATCCAGATATGTAGATGGGAATTTTGAGAGATGGGATGAAGCAGATGCAGTGTCCAGATCTGGAGCGGTGGAGATTAGAGCGTGGTTTTTCTTAATTAAACTAGTTATCCCACTAATTCGAGTAGATGCATGTATTCGAGCTGATGCGCGGTGGAGAATGAAGTAAGTGAATTTTTCGTGTAAGGAAGAGGGGATGAAACTGGCTATAACAGGTTATCATGGAAATGAGAACAATTTGGGAAGACACCCCCTAAACTTCGGATTATTTAAAACTAATCCAAACTTCGGATTATTTAAAACTAATCCAAACTTCGGATTATTATAGGAAGATACGTTAAACTTGGGATTATTCCTATCAATTTCTTGTATACCTGATGTTTAGTTCTTGCATGCCTATCTTTATTATGCTCACTCTATTAGTATGCTCAATCATGTCACCATATGACTATCCTGTTAGTATACTTACTTCTGTCATCATATGCATGTCTTGTTATTATGCCTATTCTTGTTCTCTTCTCTCTCTCTTTCCCTTTTTATCTTTATAGCCAGGATACCTTCAAGCCTAGGCCTATCGCTGAAATATGCGAGTGCACGAAATTGGGAGCAGTGGGGAATGTTAATTTGGGACATAACTTATATTAAAACATGATTGGGATTTGGGTATAATTTATACCTTGATCTAAAACTTCAATTTGGGGCACAAATTGTATTGTGAATCAAACTGGGATTCGGGGCATAATCTTGGATAAACATGAAAATTGGTTAATAATGAACATGCCGAGATTTACAGTGATTAGAAATTGTAACCGTACTTAGACACGAGGTCAGATTACACTTAAGGTAGAAGTCTGCCCGGAACCGCCCGGCAAATCCAGCGTCCACAAGTGGTTAATCTAATGTGAGGGGTCGAGTGCATAAATGTACATGTAACTGTACTAAGAAACGTGGTTAAGTCCGACTTGTAGTAGAAGTCTACCAGGAACCGCCCGGCATATCCTGCATCCACAAGTAGTAGACTTAATATGAGAGGTCTAGTCCATTAATAAGCCATAAATGGATAACTTGTTAACCTGTAATACTTAACCTATTTAAATCTGTGGGGGTAACATGAACCTGTTAAATTGATTAGGTGTTATGTAAACTTGCTTGAATCAGTGGAGGTTAAGTTAATCTTGTTAAATTTGTGGGGGCGCGTTATGCATATATATATACACACACACACACACTCGACAAACTTAACCTGTTTTACATGTAGGGGTTATGCAACCTTGTTAAACTGTTGGGCATAACTTGTTAAAATCCTAGTAATGGGGATGCAATCCTAGGAGGGAAGCTTGTATCATCTGTTGTGCGGGACCCGTTTCAATCAGTAACCCATCTTGGTATCGAACGAGTACTCTGAACTAGGTCAGGGTCGCGGCACGGTTACTGAGCTGATTATAAGAGGTCACTTGTGCGAGGGTGTTGGTGGCGCATTCTGACGGGGTCATGTGCATGCATAGGTCCCCTATTCTTGGGAAAATTAAGACGTTGTGACATTAGTAGATATGGTTGTGCATCTTGAAAATAACGGGGTTGCCGCTTTAGGGAGTGATACATCCTACTGTGGGGCCAGCACAGGGTATCTACGGGGTAGGGAGCTGATCAATTGGGGTAGTAATTAGGGTACATATAGTCTTTCTTATTGGGAGCCGGTTATTATTGTTGGGGTAACACCTGTCATTCCTGTTGGGCTACCTGTTATTCTTGTTGGGGTAAAACCTGTCATTAGAAGTATACCTAAGTTTACCTTCTTGTTCTAGTTGGGATCATCTTGTTCTTGTTATGCTAGTATTGGTGCAAAGAAAAGTACCTGAGAAGCGCAATATATTTCGCCATGGTTATTCTGTTTATCATGCTCAGTCTATTAAACCTGTATTAAGATATTGTTATCTCTCTCATCCAGTTTATATGCCTGTCATGATGCTTTTACTTATTTATATGCTAAAAGTAACTGGACTCGCCAGACTTTATGTCTGACCCATTTTGTTTCCTCATCTCTCTCTTCCGTTCCCCCTACCCATAGGTTCTCAGGTTGGGAATACTCAGGCTTGATTTGGAATCTCTCTTTCATTCTGCTTGGAGCTGCTTAGATGTATCGCTTTGATTTCCTGTCTTCTCTGATATGGCTATATTTATGGGGAACTATGCTTCTTTTATTATTGTGCTATAATGATTTTAGTACAAGATAGAAGTTTAAGTTTATGCAATGGGTTTTTAGTATTTCATATTTATGATGTAACCATGTTTTGGACCACGATGTTTTCTGTTTAATAAAGTTTTAAGTTTCGCTGTTATTTTATATCTGTTTCTGTTTCCATTTACCTATAATGGTTCATGAAACTTAATGCATTCTGATAAAGAGTGACATTAACGGACATTGGGTGTCACAAAGAATTAATTAACTTTTAAGAACACTCATTAAGTTTAACGTCTGTTCAGGGAAAACTATTTCTATTAGATTAATTCAAATTAATTTAATCCAACAATCAAATTTAATTAAAATAGTTGAATTGTCAACTGTTAACATCAGTAAAAGTTTTAACTGATTTCAAAAAATCTTTCCTCTTAAATAATGAACAATATAATTAATTTAAGAAAATCACTTAATTGTTTTATAAAACAATTATTCACATTTCCTAACCCGTAGGTTTGTATCTGGCTTTCTGCTCATAAAACTTATAAGAATTCGATATATAATCGTTAATATTTTATTTTGTAAAACACGATTATAAATATAGAAATATTTATAAAAACTTCTATTTCAAATAATTTATATAAAATAAATTTGAAAACTTTGATTCAGTTATAAAAATAAATTTTATAACTTAAAACTTCGTCAATTCGCCTAACGGCGAATCAACGTCTAAACGATGGATTTTTAGTCCATTCATTACCAGTCCCTTAATCAACACTGTCTATTGATTAAACACAACAATCATTGAATTTAACTTCAACGATCCACATCCAATCAATAATTAAAATCCAATTAGGATATAATGTCTTTTGGGGGAACAATATGTATATAAATAATATGAAAGACAAATAATACACAAAATTTATTTGAGGAATCTGGTTAGATATCTAACTTGCTCTTCTCTACATCAAAGATCATAATATCATTTAATTATAACATAAGAAATGATTTTCATTAACCTATTGCTTTTAAACGTCGGAATATAATTGACGTCAACTAATCAATTAATAACCAACCAGTAGCCATCCATAGTACTCAATCATCCAATTTTATATTATCAGTTATAAATTATAATTATATGAATTTAACACATCACAGAATTCCAGAAAGCATGAGAGTTAACTCACAATTTATTTCGATTAATGATAGTTGTGTTGTTTCATTTAATTTTAAAAAGACGTTTAAAATTAAACAAAATTCCCAACAGTTCCAAAGCTAACCAAATCAGCACGATCACGTAGGCCTCATCTTTGCGATTTCAACCGATCTAGATTCACCTAAATCTGATAACGTATGAATAAGTTATCACGTAAACAAGTTTGAACGACTATCATATAAACTAACTATAGATAACCTAGTCTTAATTACTTAATTAACTAATTAATCCAAATTACTAGTTACCTTCTCAACCCACTTCATCTATGATGACCACTTATGCAACCTACCCGTTTTCAACAAATCGATATCGACGCCACATACGATCACCTGAGACAACCCCCTCATCACCATCACTTATGCCGCAATCTCGGCTGCCACCGCCCTCAGACCCAACAACTAATGCTCCTCCGACCACCCAGAATTCACCTTCAACAGAAAACCCCTTTGACCTAGAATTCTCCTTCAGCACGCCTCGTCAGACACTGCCACCGTCGCCAATCGATGGCCCTTTCATCATCCTTCCACTTTGCTTCAGACCATCTCCATCCTCGACAACCCCACCGACCAAAAATCCATCAACTTAGATCGCTGCTTCAGAAAACTCCACCTTCGGTCAACTCATGATTACGGAAACCACACCCATCGATTGCCTTTCCGATCAAGTCGAAACTTGTAGCCCTTTCTCCCTTCTACATCTTTGTTTCGGACCCCTCAACTTATCGATGCCTCCACCGCACAGAAATCGAGAAATAACGAACATATACATTCATGAATTTAGGCCGATTCCAACCACCACAGTCAACGATAGGTCACCAAATTTTATGTGTAGGTAGACATCATCACCCTCGAAAATTCCTAGTTGGAACCTTCGATTAATTCATTTCAGAATTGGAGATATAAATTGAAGAGTAATTTTGGACTTATTTGAAAATTACCACCGATTTAGGGCCTAGGGTTTCATAATTTACATTTGTGGTAGGGTTTATACAAGAGGAAATATTTTAGTTAAATATTTTTTAATTTGATTATTTTATTACATCGATGCCTATCGTCATTTCCGTTCGACATTTATTTGTTCGTATGATCACATATGAGCTCCGTTCGCGATGAAAATGGACATATAGCTATAGTTTGACGTTACAGTCCTAATGAAACTTGTTTCATCGAATTCCGAGTTTGTTTTATCAAAAACCACTTGTTCGGTTCCAAATGATTGATTTATTAATATTTTAATTAGCGTACACGCACGAAATAACTCTGACTGACATGAAACTTGGAAACTAGCAATAATTATCTATAATGGTTTTAATAAAATTCGTTTCACTGAAATTGAAGGTCGGTTGAAGAAAGTCCCTTTATAAAGGTCCGAATTAAATTAAAATAAGTCAATTTTAAAATACCCTAATATAATAATAATCGATTATTATCATCGAATATATTCAAGAAGAATTTCGTATAGTTTCAAAATAAATTATTTCGGGTTGAATTCCAAGATAAATCGATATTCAATATATTAAAGACCCTTTTATTCATATAATCAATCATTATAGTTTTTAAATGAATTCCATAATGACCTTTTGAAAATTTAATTTGAACTTAAATCAAAATCTACAAAATAAAATTTTGATTTTTGTCTTTCAGTTATAATCAAATAGATTCAAACATTTCTTGTTTCAAAGAATTTCACCTTATATTGGATCATGTACATCCATTTATAGTTCGAAACGTAATATTACGAACTACCGCGACATTCCAGCTCATTTTATAATTAAATTATAAATTATACATTGAAATGTTGTTTAATAAGCGAATATGTTAATATAATTCAATTTTAACTTAAATAAATATTTCTATATTGCCAAATTCACATTATACAGCAAATCCAACTAATTCCGACTATTTCGGAATTAAATTCATCATTATACTATTTATATTAATAAAATATTCAAAACCATTGAATTCGAGTCATTTACATTGCTAAATCAATATTTAAAATTAATTTAAATGTTTACTTAAACGATTAAAAAATCTAAATCATTACATTCCTCTCCCGTTAAAAGAATTTCATCCCCGAATTACTAAGGTGAGAAGAATGCTACGAACCCACTATCTTTCAAAAATCCATTTAGTAAAAATCTTCCTATTTTACTTTAAAAACCTTCTAGTTATAACTGACCTAATAGAAAAACCAATTCATTTATATTAAAAAAAAATCTAACACCTTAAATTTTGAAAAAAAATATCAGTAGAGTCCCTCGTGTATGAAGGGACTTCTTCGATATCGTAGGAACAACAAATATATATACATCGACCTACATGGTCGAAAAACATTGTCCTACATAGTTAGAAAATTTTTTCAAAACCCAAATTTTGTATTTTTGTGTAAGCGTACCTTACACGAGCGTTATTAAGCGATAATCTGTACTTGAACTTGCTCAATTAGCATACTGCTATAGCCGAACTAGATCCAATCAGCTCCATAATTCAATCACATAGGCTTAAAGATAAATTGGCCCCGCAACTGTTCTTAACTTAGATGGTATACATTAGTTTCTTAATCATGCAAACGATTCAAACATCAAGATTATCCACTTCATTCTTATTCAATTCGCATAAATTTTATTTATAACCATATCTTGGCAATCCATTTTCGATACAATGTAGATTCCTTATATGTTCCACTAAAATTCATTAGACTTGAATTCATTTCTTCATTGATTCTCAACCAAGATCAAATCTATAACCATGCAATTTATTTCAACCATACAATCCTTCATTTCATTTAGATTTGTTAACTTGCATGTATATTCATTGTCAAACTCAAGTCAAATTCTCATTGACTTAAGTCAATTTTTATTTCAAAATTCAAGTTCAATTTCAACTTATTCAATTCATTTTAACCCAACATGAGTTAAATTAATATTAAAATTTTCATTCACACATTTCATATTGGGAATTCCAATTTCATATTGGGAATTCCAATTTCATAATCAAATTTGAATTCTATTCAAATCGGTACTAGTATATAATATTATAATAACTTGAGAAAATTATAAATTTTACCTTTTTTTTGGCAAAGCCAGCCAGTTTTTAGAGTGGGCCGTACTACTTTTTCATTATAGCAAATAATGAGTACAAAATATAACAGGGGATAGGCTGAACGCCTATCTGCTACAGATATTTCTAACACTAATAACTATTGTTAAAACTAAAATCTAACACCACGTAGGGTGTGATTGGTACAACATTGTTAAATATAGAAAACAATACATAGTACAATTCTATTGAGTCACAATTCCAGAGAAATTTGACACATACAAACCACATAGGGTTTTACTTGTAAGTCATCAATATTGCCATTTCCAACTAGGGTAATGAGTGTAGATTGTTAATATTTCTCCAATACAATAGCTCTATGATCAGCGAACACCAAGAGACTAGCTAAGCACTAATGAAGATAGGCAAAATTTTGAATTAGCGGCAGAAATTGAATGAATCTCAGAGCCTCAGCACTCAACTAAAATAAGATACAACAGCTATTGACACCAGTACTGTTGTAGGCTGCAAAGCAGTCCAATTGTTGCCATGATAGAAAGCAAAAATTACAAAAGCAATGAATAGAGGCACCGGGTGCAGTAGAATACAACCCAGGAAGGAGGAACAGAAAGATGACCTCACAGGAGTAATGTAACACCAGCTCTATTCACTACGTGGAGACAACAGCATTACTTCCAAAAAAATAAGTAGGCACATGAAAAAACTAGAACAAGCTCAAGATACGGATCTGTTTGATGCTGCAATGCACAATATACCAAATGCAGATAGATGAAGTATTATAGAAGATATTGAATAAAGTTTGGTAACACTGTTATGACCAAACAGCATCAATAACTAAATAGATACCAGATCAGGATCAAACTACAAGGCTGACAACATCCAAAAGAAAACCAAATCAAAAACCAAAACCTCAAACGCCACACCACCAAAACGACACACACTTAAGAAGTCTCAACCACTTCAAAACCAGATAAACAACGTTAGCCAAACTTAGGCCCAACTAACCAGACCTAGACTAAAGCTCGATAAACAACCTACCTGACAGAAAAAACACCTACTAAACGTAACACTAGCGCCATAGATAGTCTGAGGGGGTATAGGGGAAATCCAAAGGAGTTGTCAATGGGAAGCACTAACAAGTACATATTCGATACTAGCGTCAATTCATGCTTGCAATAGGGAAGGCAGCCAGAGGAGGAGCTGGATCTGAAAAGGAAAGAAGAAAGGACAGTAGACAGAAATAGGCACAATATTGGAGTTTGGGATGCTAGATCTAGGGAATAAGGAAAGAAAGGAAGGAGTGAGTCGGCTGCCAGAAAGAAGATAAGGGAGGGAGAGGTAGGAAAATGGTTTGGAAAAAATATGGATGTCAAACAAGGAGTGGAGTAGATCATAGATCTAGAGGGAGAGACGCTAAAACCATAGTGGGAAGCTAGGTTAGGATTGCAAGGGGATAGATCAGAATTCGATAGGAAATTAGGTAGAGAATGAAAAAGAGGATGGACAGAAAAAGGAAAGTGAAAATTAGCATGACATCCTTAAAATTGTTCAAAATAAATCAGCATCCACTGTAGCTTTCATTTATAAAATGGATCCCTATTTTGGCTGTTACGTGTTTTTCAAAGAAATTTGTGTGCTGCTATGTATATATATACATATATATATATATATAATGTAAATATTCCTAGAAGCATTCATAAAAAAAAAGTTGCATACATGTATGCAACTATTACCAATAGTTGCATACATGTATGCATGTAAAGTTGAACTAAGATGCATGTGTTACGAATAGTTGCATATATGTATGCAACTATTTCGTATATATGCATATATGTATGCAACTAAGTTAAAAGGGATAAAAGTTTCTGAATATGTGCATGAATGTGTGCAACAATGTCTGAAAACCGTGAATGCTTGAAAAAACAGGCCAGAATTGAATATATGCATAAAAGGATGCATATATTGCAGTTTAACCGCATACATGTATGCATTTATACTGCAGTTTGATCCATCACTGAAATATATGCATGAATGTATGTAGCTATTTACAAATATGTGCATCTTTTGATGCATATTACTGCCATTTCGCTGTTTTTTTGTATTTTTGGTTTTTGGTGCGTTTTTTGTCTGAAATTTAATATGTTTAAGTGTTTAATTTAAATATGAATTTACGTGATTTTTTTTATTTTCTTTAATGAATTATCGAAAAATAAGGATGTAATTTATAATAAGTTTAGGACCGGATGTGACGTGAATTTTGAAACTTATTATGGACCAGAGGCAAATTGACCCAAAAAGAAATTGGTAGAAGCGCAGAAGACTTAGTTACCATAGGGAAGAATGATGCTCTCCGTTGTTTTATCGACTTGATTAAAATAATTTATATTAAATTACAAGTACACGCTCTCATGTATACACTCAAACTCAATTTAGTGTATTACTAAACCCATCGCTATTGAGTTACGCCATAGAGGTTAGGTAATCACAAAATATTTTGCTCTGATACCAATTTTAGCGACCCGGAAAATTCGATGCTCGAACTTTTGACAATAATACATAATTCTGTATTACTTGCCAAAAACTCAAGTATCGAAAACCCAGACTGTTAATAGAAAGAAATTAAAGGGAGAAAAAATAAAGAAAGAAATGTTAGAATGGAAGAATAAGAAGATCAGAGTCTCACAGTGGAACGAATAAAATATAACATATCAAAATGCTTTATACAAAATAAACTATATATATACATATACATGATTACGACATCAGAGTTTACATTCATATCAATCAATACACATAGCATAATAAATTAGTACTAGTAAGTATGGGTATTCATCTCGACTCCAGCTCATCTTCTGAAGTTCCAAGTGAAACATACCTTGGAAGTATACTCGGTCTGACCCGAGCACATTTGAAACAAAGCAAAATTTACCCGGATCAGTCTGGCATACTTTCAGTGATAAATTGATAGCACAAAAAACTTATTTAACTTTAGAAAATCCTTTAGAAAGAAAAGGACAATTGCAAGACTAGTCCACACATAAACACGGATGGTTTTTGCCTTATGATAACCCAAAGCATTTTTTATATATCAAAATATGATGATATTATAATGTCTATCAAACTACAAATATATAACCATCTAGCAGAATGCTTGCATCTCATGCTTTACATACTTAGAACATAATCAAAAACCGCATGGCGCTTATTAGAGATTTGATTTCCAACTATGAAAAGGTATGGAACCACCTCCCAGTAGTGTATCTCTAGAAAGGAATACACTGGTTTCAACAAGAACATCTTGCAACCCGGCCACACATTACCGGCCACTCATTCAACTTGAGTGTACCGAATATATCGCCACCAACGATTGGACTAAACCACAGTTATCCGTAAGCATAGAGAATCAACAGAAGAAGGAAAAAATGAATTTCTCCAGATATGTGACAATATATCCACATAGCCAAGTTGCATCCCCGATTTTTGTCATTTTCTTTCCCAATTGATGAGGCTTGAGGTCACGATTACCTTTCAGAGAACATCACATTACTTTCAATGCTACATCGTTAGGCCCGTCAAATCGCAAAGTGATGTCCAAAAATACACTTTGGGTGTTCAGCTAAAAGAAGTTTCCTTCTCTGTCACCAAACTTGGTATATTTGTAAAAATCAACGTACGTGACTCTTCGGAAATACCCTGTCAGACATTCGTCCATACAAGTCACCTAGGAATAGGATGAACCGGAGGCACCCTCTTATAGAAAAAGGATGAACCGAAGGCACCCTCCTAACACATCCTATATAGGAATCACACCAAGGATCACTAGCAAGTAGTCCTTACAATTCGTAGATTTCAATCACGATGGAATTACTACTAAAATATCTCTAGGGATCAACTAGAGAAATTCAACAAGTAATTCTTCCGCTCATGAAGATTTATGGTCTTCAGTGCTCCATCTTTATAGCATCCCAACAAATTAGTTGTAATACCCCCACTCAGGTACATATATCCAGAAGCGGTGGTGCCACATATAAGCCACGGTGTTAATAGAACAATATCACAACTTTATAAATGCTTATCGGTATATAAAATTATTCACTGTACATGATTTTAAACGGAAGATCTATTATACAATCATCCCATGATAGAATATGGATACAAAGATCCAAGCGACTAGTCATTAAATAATTATACATAGGGATACATAAAGAGATAATATACATAATAAAAGTCTACACTTCAAAGCAGCCAAAAAAATCATTTAAACCTGAAATGTTTTAAGTGTAGCATCATGAGCAACACAGACCCAATGGTATAGCTATTTCAGCTTAGTTTTCACGTCATTTCTTAATGGGTTGTATTATAGTTTCATCATGATTCTTTTCCTCAAAGATTTCATCAATCCAAAGTTTAAAACAAAAATCAAGGAAGACTTCGAGATATTAAATCAAACAAGTTTATAATAACTTCATTCCATCAAAACCCATCACTTATCAAATATATAGTTATGAATTTAAATCACACCCTCGACTTGGTTTATATTTTAGGATATGTTATCCTATTACGGTCGGCATCCCTTCACCAAGTAAGGATGTACTCTGCTAGGATTAGTACCAACATAGAGTAATAGTGCACTACCCAAGATCTATTGTCTTATAACGTACCCCATCGAAGAAATATAATTAAGAAAATGTATCTCATAAGTTATCTTAAATTACTTTTCAAATTCATATTTTTAAGGGTGTAAGATAAACCGAAAACTACCTCAAAATTATTCTAATCTATGTTTAGAAGAACCTCAAAGACACTTAATAAAGGTTTTAAATTTTAAAAGAAAATGAAAAGATAGCATTTCAAAAATGCTATAAAAAGTTTCTACATCAATAAAAATAAAAATTGCAGCGATTGAAAAGCGTTATGAGAATTTCTGGGCTTATTAGAGTGCTTTATAAATAATTTAGAAAAAAGAGAGCATTTCAGAATGTTATGACTATTTCTGGGTGGTTTCTTAGATAAATCAAGTTCGTATGCAATTTTTCCAACTTTCTTGGTAATACGAAAGGGTCCGATAAATCTTCGTGATAGTTTTTCCTTCTTCTTTCCAAATCACATTACCCCTCCTACCGGAGAAACCTTAAGATGGACTTGATCTCCTACTTTGAATTCCAAATCCTTCCTTCTATGATTTGCACACAACTCTTTTTCCTACTTTGGGCTTCTTGCAATCTTTCCCTTATAATGGAAATCTTCTCAGTTGTTTCCTTTACTAGGTCTAGATTATGAAGCTCACGATCACCAACTTCTACCCAACGTATCGTCAAACAATAGGGCCTTCCATACAAAGCTTCATAGGGGGTCGTACGAATACTTGAACGATAACTACTGTTATATGCAAATTCGATTAATGGTATATGAGTTTCCCATTTGATTTCAAATTCCATTATACAAGACCTTAACATATCTTCTATGATTTGGTTCACCCATTCGGTTTGTCCATCTGTTTGAGGATGAAAGGTTGTACTTAGGTTTAGTGATGTACCTAGTGCTTTTTGAAGACTTGTGAATCGTGAATCTCTATTTGAAACTATGATAACAAGTATACCATGTAGTCGAACAATTTCTTCCAAATAGAGTCTACTCAATTTTTCCATTGAGTGGGTCATGTTGTAAGTTATGAAATGTGATGACTTTGTCAAGTGATCCACCACTACCCATATTGCGTCATGACCTTGTTTTGTCATTAGTAACCCAGTGATAAAATCCATTGTTATATGCTCCCATTTCCACTAAGCAATAGGAAGTGGGTGCAGAAGTCCTGCCGGTCGTTGTTGCTCTTCTTTAATTTGTTGAAACATAAAACATTTTACCACAAATTCAGCAACATCCTTCTTCATTCCGTTCCACCAAAACTAACGCTTTAGATCCTTAAATAGTTTTGTGCTTCCTGGATGCACCGTAAGCCTTGAACGATGTGCTTCGCTAAGGATTTCATTTTTCAATTCAGATTGATTTGGAATGCAAATTCGATCTTTGAATCTATAACCGCCATCTTTATCATTTGTAATAACCCGGAAAATCTGGGCCAGTTTAAAATTTTTATTTTGGCAATTTTAGCGAATTTTGATTATTTAAAATGAATTATTTTAAATAATATCGACGAGAAATTTATTTTGAATATAATTCGACGTATATATTATACGCGTCGTCGTTAGAATATAAATATTTATATATAATTATAAATAGAATTGAAAATGGCGCGGTAGTTCGATAATTCGATTTCAAACTTCAATTGAATGTACCGGGTGCGAAACAATCCGGATTTTAGTGAAACCAAAAACATTAGGATCTAATTGATGATATCTTTCCAACGAATCCGACCAATTGAGATTTCATGGCGGGAATCAATAGATATGTCCAGTTGAAAATTCTGAATAGTCGCTATGGAATTCAGGCCCTTAAAAATGGACATTTTGCAAATGACCTCGGATTTCAACGAAACCACTTTTGTTGGGTCCGTGATGTTGAATTATTGCTAGATTCCAAATTTCATAATTTTTCGAATCAATATGTGAGCGTGGCATAGGAAAACGTGTTTTGACCATTTCAGTTGATTTTAATCGACTAGAAATTGGCCATTTTTCTAACGGTCTCAGAATTCGACGAAACTAGTTTTGTTAGGACCGTATCGTCAATACGAAGCTAGAAAATATTTTTCTGGAATTTTTCTAGTTAGTATGTGACCCCGGTAATTTGAAATGTACGTTTAAAATTCAATATAGTGATTTAAATGTAAATTAAACGGAAATTGATTCAAACGATCGAATCAACTTGCGATATATATCCCATTGTGTTCAGAATAGGGGTAAAACGCTATGGATGACAGGCGGTGGGCCTCGTTTTGAGGTCGTGTGTAAAAGTCAACTTTATGTAATTAAAATAACAATAATAAAAAAAAATATCTCCTCACCCCCTATTTCTCTCTGCCCCCCCCCCCCCCCGTTCGTTTCATTATAAGAAAATAGAAAAAAAAAAAAAGAAGTAGATGGCGGAGGCGACGAAGGCGGGGAGGAGCCGCCGCCCTCCTCAAGGGCCACCGCGCCTCCAGGTAACAGCCGCCCCACTCCTCCCCCAACGCGACGTCCCTCCCTTCTCCTCCTTCTACACCACCTCCTTCCCCGTTAACCCTAACCCGATTTCACCAAACCCTCGCTCCACCCTTCGCCTCGCCTGCAGCTCCACCTCCCTCCGACGCAGGAAGAAACCCCTCCCCCTGGCTGTAAGTTTTAGTTTTTTTATCTTATTATTATGAATATTTTATTTTTGTTTTATCTTTACAGATTGAAAAATGTTTTTATTTTTTGTTTAGGAAAACCGTTTTTATTTTTTGTTTAGGAAAACCGTTTTTATTTTGTTTAGGAAAACTGTTTTTATTTTATTTTATTTTCATCTTTAAAAACTGATTTTATAAAAATGTAAAAACTGATTTATTTTTAATTAGGTATAAAACTGATATTTTTAAAACGATTTAAAAACTGAATTTTGTTTACTTTAAAAACTGGTTTTTATTATTGTTGTAAAGTTAGAAAAATAGAATTTTTATATATTGAACTTCGATAGAAAAATAGAATTTTTATATATTGAACTTCGATAGAAAAATATAATTTTTATATATTGAACTTCGATAGAAAAATAGAATTTTTATATATTGAACTTCGATAGAAAAATAGAATTTTTATATATTGAACTTCGATAGAAAAATAGAATTTTTATATATTGAACTTCGATAGAAAAATAGGATTTTTATATATTGAACTTCGATAGAAAAATAGAATTTTTATATATTGAACTTCGATAGAAAAATAGGATTTTTATATATGGAACTTCGATAGAAAAATATGATTTTTATATATTGAACATCGAAGTAAAAATTCGATTTTTATATATTGAATAGCGAAGTAAAAATGTGATTTTTACATATGTAGTGAAAGCAGCAACGAAGGTGACAAAAAGGCGAAACGACGAAGACTTCTGCAAATGAAGAGCCGTGGAGCTAGGATAGCTATATGTGAGAACTTCTCACTCAAATTCTATTTTTTTCTAGTTATATATATATATACTAGGATGCAGACGGTGCTTATTAGAAGCACCCGACACCCGTCCACATACCATGGACTTGTTTGTTTGGTTGTGTAGTGGGTTAGATTATTTGAAATGGATTTGATTGATTGTTTGAATTGGAAATTGATATGATTGATGTGTGAATGGCGTGGGCCTTCACTAGACCGGGGATAAGGCTAGGCCTCGTCCCGTTTCTAGTATCGTGCCGTTATGCCACCGAAATTTTCTAAAATAAGTTAGAAAAATAAAAATATCATTTGATTTAAAGAATGAATTGAATAGAAATTCGTAGGTTGAAATAAAATGTTTTATCGTTAAAAATATAATTTTTAACGTGAAGTGAATAAAATAGAATATTCATTTACAAACCAGACGGTTTGTTTATGTACACCTATTTGAATGACATTGATTGGGACGATAAATTTTACACATCGCCCAACTGCACAACTAAAATCTGTGTTTGGTTGTTTGAAACCCCACACGGGTGTTGGGATGAAATATGAATTTCACTCATCCTGATTGATTAAATATGTCGATCGATTGATTGACAGGCTGTTATAAGCGTTGAATATCTATATTTGATGCTTATACAGTGTGGTGCACTTTGGTTGATGGTTGATTATTTTTCAATGCTATTATATACATGTGTTGTATGGAAATCCATATAATTAATTTTATATGGTAATTGATTGGGCCTCATTCCAATTTGAAAAATAAAGAATATTATAAAATAAAAGTTCATGTGTTGACAGTACTCATTCATTGAGATTGGT
Organism: Allium sativum; assembly: GCA_030737875.1. NCBI lineage: Eukaryota > Viridiplantae > Streptophyta > Magnoliopsida > Asparagales > Amaryllidaceae > Allium > Allium sativum. Next base: position 745,700,154 of record CM060920.1, on the reverse strand, counting down.
CATGTGTTGAACGAAATATTTTAGTAATAAAATTTGCATCTTTATCGATATAAAATAAAAGTTCATGTGTTGACAGTACTCATCCGTTGAGATTGGTCATGTGTTGAACGAAATATTTTGAAAAAGAAATATTTGAAATAGAATATTTGAAAATAGAAATTTATTAAGCCGTATTGATTAGATTGATGCCATTTTGACGTGAACGATATTTATATCGATTGAAAACGATTTCGAAATGAATTGAATTGAAAACGATTTCGAAATGAATTGAATTGAAAACGATTTCGAAATGAATTGAATTGAAAACGATTTCGAAATGAAATGAATTGAAAACGATTTCAAAATGAATTAAATTGAAAACGATTTCGAAATGAATTGAATTGAAACGAATTCAAATTGAATTGAAAGCGAATTTAAATGAATTCAAATTGAATTGAAATTTGAATTGAATAGAAATGAATTTTAAAACGAATTTATAAAGAAGAATTCAATTTTGATTTGAATTGAAATGGAAGTTGAAAAGGTTTTTGAAACGAATTCAAAACTATTTATATAATTCGTTTTAAATAGAAATCGACGAAATATATATTATATATATTATATATATAATATAATGGCCTGAATAGAACGCGTCGCGCCGCGGCAGTTCGTGAATTTCGACCATTTATTTCAAACGGACATTACGGGAGATCCGACCGTCGGATTCTCCTAAAACCGGAACCGTTGGGTTCGTATCGAAAAGAGCTTTCTAATGAATGTTAGAAATTTGAAATCTAACGGTTGGATTTGGAATTATGTCCAAATCAAATTCGAAAAAGGTCGCTCTAAGTGCAGTTCGATGGTCGTTGATGGAAATCGACTGTACAGGCCTTGATAAAATTATTAAAAATTGTAATAATTTGTGTAAAATCATAAGAAATGATTTAGAAAGGATTGGGATGAAAAACTCCATATTTGAAAAGATAAAAATAGATTTTTATCTAAATGAACTAGTTTTGAACTAGAATTATAATTCTATTTATTTTTGAATAAATAAATTGAATATGAAAAGGGTTTTAAAAATAACCAGAATATCCAATGATTGCATTGGAGTGGAATTGAATCGAAATTGTCTTCGGAATATTTCGATGTTGGAATTCGTGATTATACAGGTGTTGTTATGGAAATTTGAAAGATATATATATATATATATATCGTTATTTCCAATACGACATTTGTTAGTCGTAGAATTCGATATTGAATATAAGCCGATATATTTTCTATTCAGAGCCTTGTATTGAATATCGAATGTGATTTGGGTTTGTCGTGAATGGTGTCTTCACTAACACTGTTCTTGAACCCAGTTGAGAAAAGATTAAATCTTTTTATTTAGATTTAATGAAGTGTACCAATTAAATAATATTTAATTGGAATTGAATCGATATTGATTTTTGGGTTTATCGTGAACAGTGTTTTTAAATAACACTCGTTCTTTAACCCAATAATTAATGAACGTGATTTTGGGTTTATCGTGAACCGTGTTTTAAAATGACACTGATTCTTTAACCCAGTCGAAGATTAAAACTAAGTGGAGTTTTAATGAATCTTTAATTAGATTGAAATGATCGAAAATGGAGTATCACCAGTTTTGCTCCAGGCGATAGTTAAATCTTTAATTAGATTTGAACGTGAAATGGTAATTGAATTTACCGATAACACTGTGGTGTTGGATATGAAGTATTCACAGTTTTACTTCATGGGATGAATAGGTTGGGATTGGGAAATTATAACAAATGATTACTTCGGTAAGGTTCGCTAATCCCGACTAGTTTGAATTGATATTCAAAAGTTGTTTAAAGAATAAATTCAAGAATTTATCTTTGATAAAATTAATGGGAACCTTTCCCTATGAATGTGAAATTAGAAACTAACTGTCGGTTAGCTAAGTAGAATGGTTTTCTGGATATTGATCTGATGTTGGTTTCGGCCTTCGGGGTTAATATTTGGGGAATTATTCTCTTGATTAATTTACGGTTAGTGACTGATGGATTGGAATGAGGCGTATGTTGTGTTTGTGTAACACTTATTTAAAATATACGCGAGTTATTCGGGAAGACCGGGTTTATCCCATTCTGAATAACTGATACGACGATAAGTCGAAGATGAAGACGGTGGTCGAAGACCGGAAGTCTTCACGTCGTTTGGGTGATAACTGATGATCTTGATTGGGCTGTACACCCAAGAAGATGGAAACAGTTGGTGATCGTCCAGACGTACTTGGAGATCGATGGATATGCGGGGTACTAGGTGCCTCCGGTTTCGTTCAGACCCAGAACGGACTTGTAAATGGACTGTGTGTCTGACATAGGATGGTTTGCCTGTGTGGCATGCTAAGATGCAAATGATCAAGGCTTCTGTTGAAAAGCAAAGTCTTGTGGTTGATGATCAAAGCACGGCCTTTATGGCGTAGCTTTGTGTAACGTTTACCTCGCGTGTTTCACACCAGGTATGAACCAAAAACGGGAGACGGACCTCAGGGAGGGCCTGCGTTTCCTCCTAGCTAGAAGTGGCGTCAGTGGTTTTACACGCCCTGACGAGTTTGACTTATGTGGTTGTTGCTGTTGCGAGGCGCCTCGGTTAGATCGGACGATCCGGGTCCGATGGAGTCATTCGTTGGCTCGCTTACGCCCCAAAGGGCGGCGAAACGCAGTGTTCAGGCATTTTAATCCACATCGGTGGACCGGCCCTGACGATCCAAGGGTCACTCGAGCTCTGATCCTGAGACTCAGGCTAGGCAGTCTCGAATCGGTTGAGGACTATCTTTTGCCTCGGTTCATAGATGGAAATCCAATTTCCAAATACGTGACATTTGCGGTTTTATTTGTAAACCTATATATGGCGACATGATATATGGTACCCATGCCGCCTATGATTGATACTTATGATTTGAAGTTGTTTTATACACTATGCACTTATAATAGTATCAAATGATTTGTTTTAAACGTATCAAGCATTCTTTGGCTGTTATAAGGGAAAACCCTATCCTCCGGCTTGCGTTGCATTGTGTGATAGGACCTGGGTCTTATAACAGCTTCATTCTTCTTTATTTAGCATTGCGCTGTTTGTTTTATGCACTGGTATTCTTGGGAGGAAACCCGTTCCGTGTTATACGGCGTGGTCCCTTGATTTACCTAATGATTTAAAATAAAGATTAATAACTGTTTTAGTTCTCACACCAGTCCCATGACTGACCTGGAGTTTATTGTTTTAACCTAAACTCTGGGTGCCCCTATTTTTGACACGGGCAGCTAGTAGTTTTGGTTTTTGCAGATTTATATTCACAGGATCCTGGTTTACAGCTGGAACGATATCCGGAAAGCTTTGTATCCGTATATCTCATTCTAGTTGTGTATTGTATTATTTTTCCGCTGCTATGTATTTAAATGTAATTTGAATCTCTGATATTTCTGTGTAATATTCATTTATACTCTGTATATTCTTGTAATCTGATGCATTGTTGTAATATACAATGAAATGTTCTTCTGTATACGTTCTGTTGTGGCTTGTTCTCGAACTATCCGACGCTTTCCTTTACGGGGAAGTTGCGGGTCTTTACACGTGGTATCAGAGCTTTGGTTTGCAAAGTTAGAGAACAAGACACATTAGAACCGTACGAAAGAATTCATCAGATATTGGATTAGTAATATCCAATGAGAAAAGACTCGTTAGAGATGGGATCAGTAGTATCCTAGAACGAGTGTGGAGAGTATATTTTTCAAATGAAAACAATTTTTTTTTGAAAATTTAAATCAATTATTCGTATTTGATTATTTATTTTATATTGATTAGGAAAATCCGATATATAAAGATTTTGCATATATGTCTTGCAAACGTGTATTCGAAGTTTTAATATATTGGGTTGATATAGAATCCCTCTAGTGTCCGGGAATAATTCTGGTGATGGGGCACTGTTGCCAGTATTTATTTTCGAGCGACGAAAGTGAGATTTCTATATATTTCCTATTGACTGGTGTGAGAACCAAAATTAGATAGGGCCTATTGTAGTGGTTTGGCATCAAAAATCTGATTTTTGACTATGCATCAAAGTTATCAATTTGAAATTCTAATTCACTAATTGATTGATGTTTGTGTTGTTTGTTTATTTGTTTGCTAATTTTGAACTATTATGCCTAATTGAATCAAATATTGAATTGTATTGAAAATTGGTCGCATCTGCTTGCATATACATGTATATCATTGAACAGGTCATAGCAAGGAGGCTAGAGCAGAGAATAAAATTTGTTTGCCCGACAAATAGGTACATGTTTACTACATAATTTCCTATTTTGTTTGGGTGATGATGATTTTGTGAGCCTATTGGCTAGCCGCTTGGCTTTTTCTTTTTCTTTTTGAGATCTGAAGGACCGGGGAAGCTATTTGAAATTCCCCGATGCTCCCGGTGCAGGGGAGGTTATGGCGAAATTTTTCGAAAATTTAGGGAGTTAGCCAAATTTTTGAAAATTCTCAGAAACTAAAGAGTTGGAGAATGGAAGCCTGACCGAGCGTAGAGTTGATTAATCAAACCACTTTCGACTTTGTTCCTTTTCGGGGACGAAAAGTTTTAAGTGGGGGAGATTGTAATAACCCGGAAAATCTGGGCCAGTTTAAAATTTTTATTTTGGCAATTTTAGCGAATTTTGATTATTTAAAATGAATTATTTTAAATAATATCGACGAGAAATTTATTTTGAATATAATTCGACGTATATATTATACGCGTCGTCGTTAGAATATAAATATTTATATATAATTATAAATAGAATTGAAAATGGCGCGGTAGTTCGATAATTCGATTTCAAACTTCAATTGAATGTACCGGGTGCAAAACAATCCGGATTTTAGTGAGACCAAAAACATTAGGATCTAATTGATGATATCTTTCCAACGAATCCGACCAATTGAGATTTCATGGCGGGAATCAATAGATATGTCCAGTTGAAAATTCTGAATAGTCGCTATGGAATTCAGGCCCTTAAAAATGGACATTTTGCAAACGACCTCGGATTTCAACGAAACCACTTTTGTTGGGTCCGTGATGTTGAATTATTGCTAGATTCCAAATTTCATAATTTTTCGAATCAATATGTGAGCGTGGCATAGGAAAACGTGTTTTGACCATTTCAGTTGATTTTAATCGACTAGAAATTGGCCATTTTTCTAACGGTCTCAGAATTCGACGAAACTAGTTTTGTTAGGACCGTATCGTCAATACGAAGCTAGAAAATATTTTTCTGGAATTTTTCTAGTTAGTATGTGACCCCGGTAATTTGAAATGTACGTTTAAAATTCAATATAGTGATTTAAATATAAATTAAACGGAAACTGATTCAAACGATCGAATCAACTTGCGATATATATCCCATTGTTTCCAGAATAGGGGTAAAACGCTATGGATGACAGGCGGTGGGCCTCGTTTTGAGGTCGTGTGTAAAAGTCAACTTTATGTAATTAAAATAACAATAATAAAAAAAAAATCTCCTCACCGCCTATTTCTCTCTGCCCCCCCCCCCCCCCGTTCATTTCATTATAAGAAAATAGAAAAAAAAAAGAAGAAGTAGATGGCGGAGGCGACGAAGGCGGGGAGGAGCCGCCGCCCTCCTCAAGGGCCACCGCGCCTCCAGGTAACAGCCGCCCCACTCCTCCCCCAACGCGACGTCCCTCCCTTCTCCTCCTTCTACACCACCTCCTTCCCCGTTAACCCTAACCCGATTTCACCAAACCCTCGCTCCACCCTTCGCCTCGCCTGCAGCTCCACCTCCCTCCGACGCAGGAAGAAACCCCTCCCCCTGGCTGTAAGTTTTAGTTTTTTTTATCTTATTATTATGAATATTTTATTTTTGTTTTATCTTTACAGATTGAAAAATGTTTTTATTTTTTGTTTAGGAAAACCGTTTTTATTTTTTGTTTAGGAAAACCGTTTTTATTTTGTTTAGGAAAACTGTTTTTATTTTATTTTATTTTCATCTTTAAAAACTGATTTTATAAAAATGTAAAAACTGATTTATTTTTAATTAGGTATAAAACTGATATTTTTAAAACGATTTAAAAACTGAATTTTATTTACTTTAAAAACTGGTTTTTATTATTGTTGTAAAGTTAGAAAAATAGAATTTTTATATATTGAACTTCGATAGAAAAATAGAATTTTTATATATTGAACTTCGATAGAAAAATATAATTTTTATATATTGAACTTCGATAGAAAAATATAATTTTTATATATTGAACTTCGATAGAAAAATAGAATTTTTATATATTGAACTTCGATAGAAAAATAGAATTTTTATATATTGAACTTCGATAGAAAAATAGGATTTTTATATATTGAACTTCGATAGAAAAATAGAATTTTTATATATTGAACTTCGATAGAAAAATAGGATTTTTATATATGGAACTTCGATAGAAAAATATGATTTTTATATATTGAACATCGAAGTAAAAATTCGATTTTTATATATTGAATAGCGAAGTAAAAATGTGATTTTTACATATGTAGTGAAAGCAGCAACGAAGGTGACAAAAAGGCGAAACGACGAAGACTTCTGCAAATGAAGAGCCGTGGAGCTAGGATAGCTATATGTGAGAACTTCTCACTCAAATTCTATTTTTTTCTAGTTATATATATATACTAGGATGCAGACGGTGCTTATTAGAAGCACCCGACACCCGTCCACATACCATGGACTTGTTTGTTTGGTTGTGTAGTGGGTTAGATTATTTGAAATGGATTTGATTGATTGGTTGAATTGGAAATTGATATGATTGATGTGTGAATGGCGTGGGCCTTCACTAGACCGGGGATAAGGCTAGGCCTCGTCCCGTTTCTAGTATCGTGCCGTTATGCCGCCGAAATTTTCTAAAATAAGTTAGAAAAATAAAAATATCATTTGATTTAAAGAATGAATTGAATAGAAATTCGTAGGTTGAAATAAAATGTTTTATCGTTAAAAATATAATTTTTAACGTGAAGTGAATAAAATAGAATATTCATTTACAAACCAGACGGTTTGTTTATGTACACCTATTTGAATGACATTGATTGGGACGATAAATTTTACACATCGCCCAACAGCACAACTAAAATCTGTGTTTGATTGTTTGAAACCCCACACGGGTGTTGGGATGAAATATGAATTTCACTCATCCTGATTGATTAAATATGTCGATCGATTGATTGACAGGCTGTTATAAGCGTTGAATATCTATATTTGATGCTTATACAGTGTGGTGCACTTTGGTTGATGGTTGATTATTTTTCAATGCTATTATATACATGTGTTGTATGGAAATCCATATAATTAATTTTATATGGTAATTGATTGGGCCTCATTCCAATTTGAAAAATAAAGAATATTATAAAATAAAAGTTCATGTGTTGACAGTACTCATTCATTGAGATTGGTCATGTGTTGAACGAAATATTTTAGTAATAAAATTTGCATCTTTATCGATATAAAATAAAAGTTCATGTGTTGACAGTACTCATCCGTTGAGATTGGTCATGTGTTGAACGAAATATTTTGAAAAAGAAATATTTGAAATAGAATATTTGAAAATAGAAATTTATTAAGCCGTATTGATTAGATTGACGCCATTTTGACGTGAACGATATTTATATCGATTGAAAACGATTTCGAAATGAATTGAATTGAAAACGATTTCGAAATGAATTGAACTGAAAACGATTTCGAAATGAATTGAATTGAAAACGATTTCGAAATGAATTGAATTGAAAACGATTTCGAAATGAAATGAATTGAAAACGATTTCGAAATGAATTGAATTGAAAACGACTTCGAAATGAATTGAATTGAAACGAATTCAAATTGAATTGAAAGCGAATTTAAATGAATTCAAATTGAATTGAAATTTGAATTGAATAGAAATGAATTTTAAAACGAATTTATAAAGAAGAATTCAATTTTGATTTGAATTGAAATGGAAGTTGAAAAGGTTTTTGAAACGAATTCAAAACTATTTATATAATTCGTTTTAAATAGAAATCGACGAAATATATATTATATATTATATATATAATATAATGGCCTGAATAGAACGCGCCGCGCCGCGGCAGTTCGTGAATTTCGACCATTTATTTCAAACAGACATTACGGGAGATCCGACCGTCGGATTCTCCTAAAACCGGAACCGTTGGGTTCGTATCGAAAAGAGCTTTCTAATGAATGTTAGAAATTTGAAATCTAACGGTTGGATTTGGAATTATGTCCAAATCAAATTCGAAAAAGGTCGCTGTAAGTGCAGTTCGATGGCCGTTGATGGAAATCGACTGTACAGGCCTTGATAAAATTATTAAAAATTGTAATAATTTGTGTAAAATCATAAGAAATGATTTAGAAAGGATTGGGATGAAAAACTCCATATTTGAAAAGATAAAAATAGATTTTTATCTAAATGAACTAGTTTTGAACTAGAATTATAATTCTATTTATTTTTGAATAAATAAATTGAATATGAAAAGGGTTTTAAAAATAACCAGAATATCCAATGATTGCATTGGAGTGGAATTGAATCGAAATTGTCTTCGGAATATTTCGATGTTGGAATTCGTGATTATACAGGTGCTGTTATGGAAATTTGAAAGATATATATATATATCGTTATTTCCAATACGACATTTGTTAGTCGTAGAATTCGATATTGAATATAAGCCGATATATTTTCTATTCAGAGCCTTGTATTGAATATCGAATGTGATTTGGGTTTGTCGTGAATGGTGTCTTCACTAACACTGTTCTTGAACCCAGTTGAGAAAAGATTAAATCTTTTTATTTAGATTTAATGAAGTGTACCAATTAAATAATATTTAATTGGAATTGAATCGATATTGATTTTTGGGTTTATCGTGAACAGTGTTTTTAAATAACACTCGTTCTTTAACCCAATAATTAATGAACGTGATTTTGGGTTTATCGTGAACCGTGTTTTAAAATGACACTGATTCTTTAACCCAGTCGAAGATTAAAACTAAGTGGAGTTTTAATGAATCTTTAATTAGATTGAAATGATCGAAAATGGAGTATCACCAGTTTTGCTCCAGGCGATAGTTAAATCTTTAATTAGATTTGAACGTGAAATGGTAATTGAATTTACCGATAACACTGTGGTGTTGGATATGAAGTATTCACAGTTTTACTTCATGGGATGAATAGGTTGGGATTGGGAAATTATAACAAATGATTACTTCGGTAAGGTTCGCTAATCCCGACTAGTTTGAATTGATATTCAAAAGTTGTTTAAAGAATAAATTCAAGAATTTATCTTTGATAAAATTAATGGGAACCTTTCCCTATGAATGTGAAATTAGAAACTAACTGTCGGTTAGCTAAGTAGAATGGTTTTCTGGATATTGATCTGATGTTGGTTTCGGCCTTCGGGGTTAATATTTGGGGAATTATTCTCTTGATTAATTTACGGTTAGTGACTGATGGATTGGAATGAGGCGTATGTTGTGTTTGTGTAACACTTATTTAAAATATACGCGAGTTATTCGGGAAGACCGGGTTTATCCCATTCTGAATAACTGATACGACGATAAGTCGAAGATGAAGACGGTGGTCGAAGACCGGAAGTCTTCACGTCGTTTGGGTGATAACTGATGATCTTGATTGGGCTGTACACCCAAGAAGATGGAAACAGTTGGTGATCGTCCAGACGTACTTGGAGATCGATGGATATGCGGGGTACTAGGTGCCTCCGGTTTCGTTCAGACCCAGAACGGACTTGTAAATGGACTGTGTGTCTGACATAGGATGGTTTGCCTGTGTGGCATGCTAAGATGCAAATGATCAAGGCTTCTGTTGAAAAGCAAAGTCTTGTGGTTGATGATCAAAGCACGGCCTTTGTGGCGTAGCTTTGTGTAACGTTTACCTCGCGTGTTTCACACCAGGTATGAACCAAAAACGGGAGACGGACCTCAGGGAGGGCCTGCGTTTCCTCCTAGCTAGAAGTGGCGTCAGTGGTTTTACACGCCCTGACGAGTTTGACTTATGTGGTTGTTGCTGTTGCGAGGCGCCTCGGTTAGATCGGACGATCCGGGTCCGATGGAGTCATTCGTTGGCTCGCTTACGCCCCAAAGGGCGGCGAAACGCAGTGTTCAGGCATTTTAATCCACATCGGTGGACTGGCCCTGACGATCCAAGGGTCACTCGAGCTCTGATCCTGAGACTCGGGCTAGGCAGTCTCGAATCGGTTGAGGACTATCTTTTTCCTCGGTTCATAGATGGAAATCCAATTTCCAAATACGTGACATTTGCGGTTTTATTTGTAAACCTATATATGGCGACATGATATATGGTACCCATGCCGCCTATGATTGATACTTATGATTTGAAGTTGTTTTATACACTATGCACTTATAATAGTATCAAATGATTTGTTTTAAACGTATCAAGCATTCTTTGGCTGTTATAAGGGAAAACCCTATCCCCCGGCTTGCGTTGCATTGTGTGATAGGACCTGGGTCTTATAACAGCTTCATTCTTCTTTATTTAGCATTGCGCTGTTTGTTTTATGCACTGGTATTCTTGGGAGGAAACCCGTTCCGTGTTATACGGCGTGGTCCCTTGATTTACCTAATGATTTAAAATAAAGATTAATAACTGTTTTAGTTCTCACACCAGTCCCATGACTGACCTGGAGTTTATTGTTTTAACCTAAACTCTGGGTGCCCCTATTTTTGACACAGGCAGCTAGTAGTTTTGGTTTTTGCAGATTTATATTCACAGGATCCTGGTTTACAGCTGGAACGATATCCGGAAAGCTTTGTATCCGTATATCTCATTCTAGTTGTGTATTGTATTATTTTTCCGCTGCTATGTATTTAAATGTAATTTGAATCTCTGATATTTCTGTGTAATATTCATTTATACTCTGTATATTCTTGTAATCTGATGCATTGTTGTAATATACAATGAAATGTTCTTCTGTATACATTCTGTTGTGGCTTGTTCTCGAACTATCCGACGCTTTCCTTTACGGGGAAGTTGCGGGTCTTTACATCATTGTTCCAATCTGTAGGTTCCTTATCCTTCATTTTCATAAATAACTCTTTTAATTCCTTATATTCTACTTGGGCTTTCAATATTTTACTTACTAGAGTTCGCTGAATTATAAGATTACATAGAAGTACTATTTTATTAACTATAGCTCCATTAATCATCCTTATGCAAGCGTTCATCTCAATAAGAATCTCTAGAGTCCTCAATTCTCTTATCATTAAATGGGCTACTATGCCATAGGTCTTTCGACTTAATGCATTTACAACTATATTTGCCTTTCCTGGATGATAATGCAATGTAAAGTCATAATCTTTTAAAAATTCCATCCACCTTCTTTGTATCATATTTAATTCTTTTTGATAGAACAAATATTTTAAAATCTTTATGGTTGGAATGAACATGGAATTGTTCTCCATAAAGGTAATGCCTCCAAAATTTTAAGGCAAACACAATCATGGTCAATTCTAAGTCATGAGTTGGATAATTGGCTTCATAGGGCTTTAATTGACGAGAGCCATAAGCAATAATTTTGTCCTCCTACATTAGTACTCATCCTAATCCTTGCCTGCATGCATCAGAATATGCTTTATATGGGACTTCGTTCCTTGGTAAAGACATAATTGGTGCCTTAGTCAATCTTTTCTTTAAGATTTCAAATGTTATCTTAATAAACTTGGCCTCCTTATGAGTTTGTTTTGTTAATGGAGATGCTATCTTTGAGAAATCTTGAATAAATCTTCGGTAGTAACCAGCTAATCCTAGAAAACTTCGAACTTCTGTTGGTGTGGTTGGAGGGTTCAATTTCAACACCGCCTCAACCTATGATGGATCTATCCTATTCCATTCTTTGAGTCAACATATCCAAGAAATTTTACTTCCTCCAACCAGAATTCATATTTACATAGTTTTTCATATAGATGATGTTCTTTTAGTGTTTGAAGACATAAACGCAGATGGCATTTATATTCCTACTTTGTCTTAGAGTATATAAGGATATCATCAATAAACACAATAACAAAACGATCAAGATTTGGATGGAACACATGATTCATTAGATCCATGAATACTGCTAGAGCGTTGGTAAGGCCAAAAGGAATCACCAAGAATTCGTAGTGTCCGTACCATGTTTGGAAAGCTGTCTTCGGAATATCTTCTTCTTTTATTCTTAATTGATGACACCCAGATCTGAAGTCAATTTTCGAAAATACGGTAGATCCTTGGAGTTGATCGAATAAATCATTGATCTGAGGTAATATATATTTGTTCTTAATTGTTACCTTATTAAGCTCTCGATAATCTACGTATAAACGAAACGTCCCATTGTGCTTCTTTACAAACAACACTGGTGCTTCCCAAGGAGTTTTACTAGGTCTAATAAATCCTTGATCCTCCATCTCCTTAATTTATCTCTTTAATTCTTGATTTTCCATAGGAGACATACGATAAGATGCTTTGGCAGTAGGAGTGGTACCAGGGATTAAGTCAATACTAAAATCAAATTCTCTTTTTGGTGGTAATTCCGGTATTTCTTGAAAAACTTCTTTAAATTCCTTTACTATCAGGATTTGGTCCACCATTTGACCCTTATCCTCAATATTGATATAAGCAATATATCCAGATATAAAAGCGTCTTCAACTTTATCACATTAGTAAACAAAGGTTTCGTGTTTTCGAATTATCAAACTTATGGTCTTGTTGTGACAATTCAAGATGGCTTGATATTATGAAGGCCAACCCATCCCAAGGATGATATCAAAACATTCCATTGGAAATGTAATTAAATTAGCCACCATATTCTTACCATCAAAGTTAAGGATACAGTTCCTACACATACTCTCAAGTTTAGTTCTCCCTCCTACTACATTATCAATTATCAAAGGATTCGATAGTTGCTCAATAGGTAATCCTATCTTAGTGGAAAATAATTCAGCAATAAGAGAATGTATGACACTAGTATCGAATAAAATTCTAGCTTAAAATTCAAAAAAGAAACACGGTACTTTCTACTTGAGCTTGTTCAGAAACAACTGCATATGCGTGTCCTTATTTCCCCCCATTGTCCTTCCTCAGCTTCTTGCAATTCTGACTAATGTTCCCATGTTCAATGCAATTGTGAATCATGAGTGCCTTTGTATAATTTAGTGAAATGTGTCGTGTTTCCTTGCACCAGTAACATATCCTCACTTTGTCAGGCTCCTTTTTTTGTCCGGTTGGTCCTTTAGCTTCTCCATTTGGTTTCTTCTTTTTCTCATTTGGTTTCTTTTGATAGTGAGAAAGATTGTTTAATTTCATTTTATTTGAAACCTTCCTTTCTTGCTGGAACTGAAGACCAGCCTTCTTCCAGATTTATAGCTTCAGCTACTATCATCTCATAAGTTATGCATCTATCACCAATTATATGTCTTCTTATGGGATGTATTAATCCTTTTGCAAATTGTCCAGCATGCTTTTCAGGTGTATCAATTAAATGATTTTCGAATCGTGATAGTTCTTCAAACTTATTTTGATATTGGATACTGACATACCTTCTTGAGTAAGATTTTGAAATTTTGCCTCCATCTTCTCTCTCTTATTCTCTAGGAAATACTTATCCAAGAACTTCTCCTTAAATTCTTCCCATGTCATCCGTTCCATCTCGTCTGGAGTAGTTGTTGTCCGAACTAGCTCCTACCAATTTCCATCTTCCTCTGATAATTGAAAGACAACCAACTTACTCTCGTCAACTTCATTACATTCCAAAATTTCAAATATATCCTCTAGATGTTGAATCCATTGCTCTGCCTTAACTGGATCTGCATCTCCAACAAATTTACCAGGTTTCAAACTTTTAAAACGACTTAAAAGGTTGTTTCTTGAAGATGTTTATGAAACTTGCTCCATCTGCTTGATAAAAGATGCGAACAGTTCCATAACATTTGTTTGTGCGGAGGACTGAGCTTCTTGACTTTGAGTTGTAGAGTTATTTTGATTTGCCATGACAATCAATAAAAAGAATCTTGTTATGGTCACGGATGAAATACACCTTTAGTTATAAAGAATATCTAATAACATACTCAAGTCCTGAACACACAAACATGTTATATTACTTATAACCCTTATTTACAAACAAAAATTTGGGTGTTTATCTACAACCTCTCCAAAATATAGATAGTTATTCATACTACTTGATATGCTACTAATACTTAACTTCCTATTTCATTTTTAATTTATCACAATTATTTCCTTTGATGAAGAAGGGTTCGTTTCATTCTTTACTGCTCGAGAAGGTCCGGTGACTTCTTGAGAGTGATCAATTGAGCCAACTGTCTCGGACTCCTCTTCATCATATTGTTCCAGTATTTTATTTGGAATTCGTTTACGTCTTATATTCCCTCCTTGTGGTGATACTAATTGTCTTAGAAATTCTAAAGCATCTCCATTGTCAGTCCGTTCTGCCACTTTAATCGCTGTCTCAATGGATTTCATCTTCCAGCGCAAACGGTAAAGAATAAGATCTCTCTTTAAAACATCTTTATAATCATTAGCTCTATAATAAACTTAATATACTTCGTCGAGGAGAATTGTACTTGCTCTCCTTTTAAGCACATGCTTTTCTGTTGTGCGACTTGTAGCAACTAATCATTCGTTTGGTGTGGTGGTGCACTTAACACCACCCCCTGAATCCCCTGTACACCAAGTTTTGTTGCTTGCCATAACTTATAAATGAAAATAGTCATAAAGATGTAAATAATTGTATAAACTTCCTATTCCGACAAATTAAATTGTGATGCTATAAAGTTTTCCAAAAGCACCCCTTAAACCTTGGCTCTGATACCAATTTCTGTAACACCCCCACTCTGGTACACATATCCAGAAGCGGCGATGCCACATATAAGCCATAGTTCTTATAGAATAGTATCACAATCTTATTAAATACTTATCGTAATATAAAATCATTCATAGTACATGATTTTGAATGGAAAAGATATTATGCAATCATCCCATCATAGAGTATGGCTACAAAGATCCAAGAGACTAGTCATTAAATAATTATACATATGGATACATAAAGAGATAATATACATAATAAAAGTCTTCACTTCAAAGCATCCAACTAATCATCTTAAACTTAAATGTTTTAATTGTAGCATCATGAGCAACACAGACCCAGTGAGATAGTTATTTAGGCTTAGTTTTCACATCATTTCTTAATGGGTTGTATTATAGTTTCATCAAGATTCTTTTCCTCAAAGGTTTCATCAATCCAAAGTTTAAAACAAAAATCAAGGAAGACTTCGAGATATTAAATCAAACAAGTTTATAATAACTTCATTACATCAAAACCCATAATTTAACAAATATATAGTTATGAATCTAAACCACACCCTCGACTTGTTTAAATGTTAGGATATGTTATCCTATTGCGGTCAGTATCCCGTTACTAAGTAGGAATGTACTCTACTCGGCTCAATACCAACATAGAGTAATAGTGCACTACCTAAGATCTATTGTCTTATACCGCACCCCATCGAAGAAATATATTTAAGAAAATTTATCTCACAAATAATCTTGAATTACTTCTCAAATTCGTATTTTAAGGGTTTAAGGTCAACCTAATACTACCTCAAAATTATTCCAATATATGTTAAGAAGAACCTCAAAGCGACTTAATAAAGGTTTTAAATTTTAAAAGGAAATGAAAAGATAGCATTTCAAAAATGCTATAAAAAGTTCAACATCAATAAAAATAAAAACTACAGCGTTTAAAAAGAATCATGAAAAGTTTTGGGCTTATTAGAGCGCTTTATAAATAATTTAGAGAAAAGGTAGTTCGGAATGCTATGAAAACTTCTGGGTGGTTTATAATGGTTTTAGACTAGAAAAAACTATTAGAGCATTTCCTGGGTTGCTATTAAAAGTTCTGGCCTGGTATAGTGCTTCATAAATAATTCAGATAAAAGATAGTGTTTCGTAATGCTACGAAACTTTCTGAAATTCAGGTTTTCAGCTAGTTTTCTCAGCAAAATGTTTGATGTTATTTCTCTATGATAAATACAGTTTTTGACTCCAAATTTTCTACAGTAAGAAGTTCTATTAGTCTACTTAATTACCATGAAAAAAAACCTTAAAATTATTTATCTATTTAATAAGTAAATTTCAATAATACAAGGCATTTTTAACACGTTCCTATTAGGCAGATTTTTACCTAACTTTGCATCTAGTTTTCAGGTACACAAACGATCGAATTAGAAAAGTGGTTGAAGTGAAAGTTGTAGGCCTTTGAACTAGCTTTCCAGATTGATAAAGAAATCAAAATTTCATCAATAATTGCACAAGTTATACCCAAATACCTAACGTCATTTTCAGTGATTCGAGTTCTATCATTTCTTCTTAAGTTTCAAAAATTTTCTTCAAAATATGAAATGAATACATGAACTTAAATAAGTTTTCTCACCTTAGAATTGAAGATTGGACTTGTATTTATTCTCTTGGCTTCTTCTCTTCATCTTATCTTACATTTTTTGTTTTGTGAATGCATGAAAGAAGAGAACATTTCCACCCTTTATATAGTATTTTTCAAGGTTAGTTTGGTAATTTAGTTTTGGACACTTATCCGTCTTATTTTCATGCAAGCTTCAGTATGTAGACACTTGCTTCCTTAGGTGTCTTTAAATGTTTCTACACATGGACACGTAATGTGTTTATGTGTCTTTACCTTATTTACTTACAAGACATGTGTACCGTTCAATTGATGAAGCATTCCCTATCATTTTAAGCCATTTTTTATATTTTAGAATATGTACACATATACCATTTGTGTTTTATTTATAAACTATGTGTTATGTATATATTTATACATATATCTTCATACATGTATGTACTAATTATACTTAAATAATTGAATCTGATTGAATTAAAATTTTCTAGAAACTTTTTCATACCCGGATTTTTAAGTTAGGCTGTTACATTAGTTTCAAACGCATCGTTGATTCGAAGTGGTTTTTGATCTAGTCCCCATCTCGGTCTCTTCGAAACAACACATCAAAAGTCCAAGAACAATATTCATTTGATAGTCCGTATTTAACTATCAATTCCAACTGTATAGCCAAGTATATTGGCAGCTCATGCCCTTTTTATTAAATCACTCATTGAAATCCCTTTCATCGATTCTTACAATCGATTTCATATATTTATCTCAACTAGATAAGAATATTCACAAATTTCTTAACTTTCATTTTACTTTGAAAATAATAATAAATCCTCGGATCAACAGAATAAACACATTCATTAAACTCTTCTCTTTGTTTTATTTATCTCGATATATCGTTATAATTCACAAAACCTCTTTAACTTCCTTTATTTTAGAAATATTGTTACATATAATCAACCAGTCGGTACATATTTAACTATCAGTCTCATATAGTTAAAATATCGTCAAGCGACGTAAACATTATAATATAACCTTAATGTTTTCATTTACTTAAAACTTTACAAATTAAAATTTACCAATCTCACTTACGGAAATTATAGCTATATTCCCATATACAATTCCATTTCAAAACCAATATCACCTCTTATTCTCAGCATCCTAAAAAACAAACTATTAACTTATTTCTTTGAATAAGTGTATTATCAAATATACTATTTTCATAGCTAAGAAAATAGTACTATATACTTAATCAGTTGATGTAAGTATAATTACACTTTATAATTTGGTCAAATAATATTGAATAGTACATTGTTTTTTCAGAACCCAATGATCTATTAAATCTCTAAATTAACTGTAACAACCCTGAATTTTGGGGCCAATTTAAAATTTATTTTAAGTGATTTTAATGAGTTTTGATATTTAAAATAATCTATTTTAAATAATATTAATCACAAATTTGATTCAAATCGAAGTTAGAATGAATAATTTAATTTTAATTATAAAAAGAGTTAGAAATAGCGCGGTAGTTTGAAAAGTCAAACTTGAACTTTGACTGACCATACAGGACGCAAAATTTAACGGATTTTAGTGAAACCAAAAATATTAGAATCTATTTAAAAATATCTATCCAACGAATCCGAAAAATTGGAATTTCATAGCGGAAATCAAAAGTTATGGCCAATTCAATTTTTAGGAAGGTCGTTGTAGTATTTATATATATTATATATGGCCCGAAAGGCTACTTTTCACATATGTAGGAATTTCGACTTGAAACCACTTCCATTGAGTTCAGAAGGATGTTTCTACATTGAAAAACAGTAAGCACTTATATATTTTGAGTTTCGAAAATTATTTGTTTAAAAATGTATTTTTAATATAAAATATATTGGCCTTAAAAATAGTCCTTTTTCAAACGACCTCTGTTTTCGACGAAACCACTTTTGTTAGAACCGGAATGTCAAATTATTGCTAGGTTTCAATTTTCAGAATTTTTCGAATTAATATGTGAGCGTGGGAAAAGAAAATGTGTTTTGACTATTTTAGTTAAATTTAAACGCCTTAAAAATAGCCATTTTTCAAACAGTCTCAGAATTCGACGAAAATAATTTTGTTGGGTTCGTATCGTCAAAACAAAGCTAAAAATGATTTTTCGGTAATTTTTAGAATTAATATATAATTATAATTGATTTTTTAGTGTAAACGGACAATTTTTGACTTTAAAAATTCATTAAAAATTCATACGAGCTCAGAATTGAACGAAAGTAATTTTTCTAGGTCCGCAGCGTCAAAACATATCTAAATATATTTTTCGGGAATTTTTGAAGTTAATTTGTGGCCCCGGTGAATTTTCATGTACGGTCAATATTTAATTAATTAATTTTTAATAGGATTTTAAATAAATAACGCTACAGACATCAGAATTGGGGCCCGAGACATAGCTCATTGCACTCAGAAGACGTCAAAACCCTAAGAACGACAGTAAGCAGGCCTAATTCTGAGTTCGGACCAAAACGGGCTTAAACGAGCTAATAAAATAATAATTAAATAACCCTAATATAATATTATAAAATCCACGCACGGGTTCTTCTTCCTCCTCCCGTCATTTTCAGCCGCATGAACCCATAACCACTCAAATTTTCATTCTCCGATTTCTCCCTCAATTCTCAACGAAAACCTTCGTATAAATACTCGTTTCGAAGAGATTTTTAGAGCTCTTCCTTCTCCGACAAGAATCACCACCTCCCGTCGCCTGTAGCTCTCGAATTCCGTACCCAAACCCGCGGCCTTTGCGCCTCCGCCACCACCACATTGCGCCGCCGCACCCCCCATACTTCCCGGCGTGGATGCACCTCTCCTAGCTCTTCGACCTCCAACAAACCGTTCGTAAAACCGTCAACCGTAGCTCGAGTTATCTCGATTCAAAGTTTTGAACATTAGGTAAAATTTTATTTCAGATTTTGTGACGCTTTTAAATGTCGCAGTGCCAGTTGTTAAAAGTCAGAATTCTAATTTACACATGAATTTCAAATTTAGATCTTTCAGATCCGAAACCGCCGTGACTCCGAACACGAGATCTGATCGAAATCACCTTCATTCCAGAAACAAGCAAGGTGAGAATTCATTTTTAATTTAATATTAATTAATTTAATTATTATTCTTTTGGTGCTTAATGTTGAATGGTGAAAATAAATCGATATGCGATGGATGTTGTTCTATGTTGTGAATTCGAATTGTTTCTGGATGATGTGATATTAGATCTGAAATTGAAGTGCTAGATTGGAGTTGGTAATAGATCATATGATTACCTTTTATCGTTGTGGTTGGATTGGTAATGAAAATTTGACGATGAAAATAAAAAGATCATCTTTTTATATTGAAAATTAAAAGATGAAAATTTGATGATGAAAATAAAAAGATCATCTTTTTATATTGAAAATTAAAAGATGGAAATTTGACGATGAAAATAAAAAGATCATCTTTTTATATTGAAAATTAAAAGATGAAAATTTGACGATGAAAATAAAGATTGGAGTTGGTAATAGATCATATGATTACCTTTTATCGTTGTGGTTGGATTGGTAAT
Organism: Allium sativum; assembly: GCA_030737875.1. Taxonomy (NCBI): domain Eukaryota; kingdom Viridiplantae; phylum Streptophyta; class Magnoliopsida; order Asparagales; family Amaryllidaceae; genus Allium; species Allium sativum. Next base: position 745,680,101 of record CM060920.1, on the reverse strand, counting down.
GAAAATTTGACGATGAAAATAAAAAGATCATCTTTTTATATTGAAAATTAAAAGATGAAAATTTGACGATGAAAATAAAAAGATCATCTTTTTATATTGAAAATTAAAAGATGAAAATTTGACGATGAAAATAAAAAGATCATCTTTTTATATTGAAAATTAAAAGATGAAAATTTGACGATGTAAATAGAAAGACGATCTTTTTATATTGAGAATAAAAAAGACAATATTTTTATTGAAAATAAAAAGATCACATCTTTGTTTTGAAAATAAAAAGATCACATCTTTGTATTGTAAATAAAAAGATCACATCTTTGTTTTGAAAATAAAAAGATTACATTTTTACATTGTAAAGTAGAAAAGGTAATATTTTTACATTTGTAAATAGAAAAGATTATATTTTTACGTTGTAAAATAGAGAAGTTAATATTTTTACATTGCAAAATATAAAAGTTGATGTCTTTACATTGTAAAACATAAAAAGTTTATATTTTTACATTGAAAATATAAAAGTAGATACTTTTACATTGTGAATAAAAAAGTTGATGCTTTTACATTGTAAGTAAAAGAATGAAATTTTATGTTTTAAAATGAATTTACATCGCATGAATTATATAACATTTTATTTTGAGATTTATGAATGAATTTACATCGCATGAATTATATAACATTTTATTTTGAGATTTGTGAATGAATTTACATCGCATGAATTATATAACATTTTATTTTGATATTTATGAATGAATTTACATCGCATGAATTATATAACATTTTATTTTGTTATTTATGAATGAATCTGCATCGCATGAATTAAATAACATTTTATTATGTAGTTTAAGAATGAATTTACACCGCATGAACGAAAATTACATTTTTATATGTAAATTATAAAGTGAATCAACGTTGAATGTTATTACATTTTTCTTTGTAATTAAAAGGACAATTTCATCGTTTGTCAAAATTTACATTTTTATATGTAAATTATAAAGTGAATCAACGTTGAATGTTAAAAATTACATTTTTTTTTGTAATTAAAAGGGGAATTTCATCGTATGATAAAATTTATATTTTTATATGTAAATTATATAGGAATATACACCGTATTGTAAAAATTACATTTTTCTTTGTAATTAACATGTGAATGCCACTTTATGTTAAAATTGACATTTTATATGTAAATTATAAAGTGAATTTATGTCGTATATTAAAAAATACAATTTTCTTTGTAATTAATATGAGAATTCCATCGTATGTTAAAATTTACATTTTTATATGTAAATTATAAAGTGAATTAATGTCGTATGTTAAAAATTACATTTTCCTTTGTAATTAACATGGAAATTTCATCGTATGTGAAAATTTACATTTTTATATGTAAATTATATAGAGAATTACACTGTTGGATAAAATTTACATTTTTATATGTAATTAAAACATGAATTTACATTGTGTGTTAAATATTACAATTTTATATATAATGTCTATAGGAAAGTATACCGTATGACAAAACTACATTTTTCTATGCAATTAAAGGATGCAATTTCATTGTATGATCGAAATTGCATTTTTCTTATGTATATATGTAACATAAAATGAGAATGAACATTAGAAATAAAATTGATTTATTTCATATGTAATTAGATGTAGTGTTTGCATTGTAATTAAAAATCATATTTTTACAATGTGAATTATATGTAGTGTTTGCATTGTATTTAAAAATCATATTTTTACAATGTGAATTATATGTAGTGTTTGCATTGTATTTAAAAATCATATTTTTACAATGTGAATTAGATGTAGTGTTTGCATTATAATTAAAAATTATATTTTTACAATGTGAATTAGATATAGTGTTTGCATTGTAATTACAAATCATATTTTCACAATGTGAATTAAGAGTAGAGTTTGCATTGTCATTAGAAATTATATTTTTATATGTAATTTAAAGATTTTGAGTGTATCAAAATTTACATTTTCAATGTAAGGAAAGAATGAATTTAGGATGCAGTAATATTATCTTCATTTTCAAATGAATTAAAATTTAGTAAGTATCGGTGATTGTGTAGAGCGTTGTTTTAATCAAACGACGTTATTATGATTTAATAATTATATATATATATATATATATATAATTAAAACTGAACGAATAGGGCGTGGTAGTTCGCGTTTTGAAATCGTACTTTTAAACGACTATACAAGAAGATCCGACCATCGGATTTTCTTGAAACTGGAACCGTTAGGACCGTCTTGGAAAACTCTTTCCAATGATATATATTACGTTAAGATCCAACGGTAAATTCTGAGAAATGTAAAAATCAAAATTAGTTGAATGCAGCGCCATAGTCGCCCATGGACTTAAGGCGTCGTTATATAAAAATTTAATTATTTTAAATAATTAAAATAGGAATGAATCGTTAATAAAAATAATTATTAATGTATAAGAAGGATTTTCAATATATATATATATATGTATATATATATATATATATATATATATATATATATACGAGGATTATTTGGAAAGTCCGAGTTTATCTCATTCCAAATAATTAAACGACGTTTAAAAATCCAAGATTGGAAGACGGCGATTGAAGACCGTCAAATCTCCACATCGAATGGACGAGGATGATTGTTGCCTTAGAATGGCTCGCTACCATGATAAGGTAATAGTAGGAGTTGCCCAGACGTAGTGTTGATTTGTACGGATTTGGCTTTCGCTCAGACCCAGAGCATAAGCTTATAAATGGATTGTGTGTCTGACATCGTACTCCATTATATATCATGTTATTAATCTTCTGTCGAATGTATGGATGTTTGGTGGCAGAGAATTTATTCTCTTGCTTAACACCCGTTCATATATTTCGGCAAAGGATTGGTAGTGTGATATGGAGTGATGATGTGGCATGCTAAGATGCATATGATCAAGGCTTTGTTGAAAAGCAGGCCTTGTGGGACGATCAAAGCATAGTCTGTTTAGGCATAGCTTTGTGTATAGCGTGACTTCGCAAGCCTCACACACCGGCGGAGTCTAAAACGGGAGAAGGGAACGCAGGGAGAGCAGCACGTTTCTTTCTAGCTAGAGTGGTGTCAGTGACCTACCAGCCCTGACATTTTACTTTTGTGGATGATGGAATGAGGCGCCTCGGATAGGTCCTATAGGAGCGGGAAACGTGTGTTCAGGAATTGCCAATCCACGAAGCTGTATGTGTGGACCGGCCCTGCAGGATCCAAGGGTTAACTGCGGGGAACCCTGAGACATTAGCTAGAGTGTCTCGAATCGGTAAGGAGCTCCTCCCTAGCCTTGACTCATGATGGAAACCAAAATCCAATACGCCCCATGCGGTTTTGATTATATTACTAGTATGGAGGCATAACATATGGTACCTATGCTTCCTAGGATTGATACATTTACTTTGAAATGTTTTGAAATATATATACACTAATAATAATATCGTTTTTATCGTATCAAGCATCTTTTGACCATTATAAGGTAAAACCCTATCCTCCGGTTTGCGTTGCATTGTGTGATGGGAACTGGGTCTTATGATGGTTTCATTTTTCTAAAAAGCATTGCGTTGTTTTACGATTTACTTCAAGTTATGCAAGACAATCCATTGGAATAAAACGCGTTCCGTATTAGCGGCGTGGTCCATGGATTTGCCTTATTACTATTAGTTAAATAAGTTAAGAATTCTCACACCAGTCCCATGACGGACCCGTTGTTTGTTTCCACCTTTACAAACTCGGGTTCCCTCTTCTCCACACGGGCAGTCGAGTAGTTTATCTACAGGTCCTTATCTCGAGCAGGATGCTGGATTGAAGCTTAAAGCTGTGTCCAGAGCATAGTTGTCTTCCGCTGTATCTATTTTATTTCCGCTGCAACGTATTAAATTTATTGTAAAATTTTCTTCCGCTGTATTTTAATTTCGATGTACTCTGATATATTCTGTACTCTGATGTTATATTACCATGATGTAATAAAAGTCTGCTGTTATTGTTCGGATGTTTTTGTATTCCCAAAGTTAACGTATGCGGATTTTGAACGGTCTTGGTCGATTTTGCGATCGATTAAGGTCGGGCGAAATGTGTGTCGTTACAGTTGGTATCAGAGCTTTGGTTAGCTCAAATCTTTGGGGTACAACTCATTAAAACTGAACAAAAAAGGCTCATCAGAGATTGGATTAGTAATATCCAATAAGAATACTCATTAGAGATAGGATCAGCAGTATCCTAGAATGAGAAAACTCATTGGAGATGGGGTTAGTAATGCCCTAGAATGAGTTGAGAGTAGCAAGCCTATAATATACGTATTTGTGATTAATTATAATCTATTTTGGAAAATATGATTTTGAATATATAAAAAGTTATATATTTGAAAGTTAATCAACTAATGAAATTATTTAAACCAATGGAAAATATATATATATAAATTAGTTAGTTAATTAATCAACTTTTAGCTTCGTCCCTTTTCGAGGACGAAAAGTTTTTAAGTGGGGGAGACTGTAACAACCCTGAATTTTGGGGCCAATTTAAAATTTATTTTAAGTGATTTTAATGAGTTTTGATATTTAAAATAGTCTATTTTAAATAATATTGATCACAAATTTGATTCAAATCGAAGTTAGAATGAATAATTTAATTTTAATTATAAAAAGAGTTAGAAATAGCGCGGTAGTTTGAAAAGTCAAACTTGAACTTTGACTGACCATACAGGACGCAAAATTTAACGGATTTTAGTGAAACCAAAAATATTAGAATCTATTTAAAAATATCTTTCCAATGAATCCGAAAAATTGGAATTTCATAGCGGAAATCAAAAGTTATGGCCAATTCAATATTTATGAAGGTCGTTGTAGTATATATATATATATTATATATGGCCCGAAAGGCTACTTTTCACATATGTAAGAATTTCGACTCGAAACCACTTCCATTGAGTTCAGAATGATGTTTCTACATTGAAAAACAGTAAGCACTTATATATTTTGAGTTTCGAAAATTATTTGTTTAAAAATGTATTTTTAATATTAAATATATTGGCCTTAAAAATAGTCATTTTTCAAACGACCTCTGTTTTTGACGAAACCACTTTTTTTAGAACCGGAATGTCAAATTATTGCTAGGTTTCAATTTTCAGAATTTTTCGAATTAATATGTGAGCGTGGGAAAAGAAAATGTGTTTTGACTATTTCAGTTAAATTTAAACGCCTTAAAAATAGCCATTTTTCAAACAGTCTCAGAATTCGACGAAAATAATTTTGTTGGGTTCGTATCGTCAAAACAAAGCTAAAAATTATTTTTCGGTAATTTTTAGAATTAATATATAATTATAATTGATTTTTTAGTGTAAACGGACAATTTTTGACTTTAAAAATTCATTAAAAATTCATACGAGCTCAGAATTGAACGAAAATAATTTTTCTAGGTCCGCAGCGTCAAAACATAGCTAAATATATTTTTTGGGAATTTTTGAAGTTAATTTGTGGCCCCGGTGAATTTTCATGTACGGTCAATATTTAATTAATTAATTTTTAATAGGGTTTTAATTAAATAGCGCTACAGACATCAGAATTGGGGCCCGAGACATAGCCCATTGCGCTCAGAAGACGTCAAAACCCTAAGAACGACAGTAAGCAGGCCTAATTCTGAGTTCGGACCAAAACGGGCTTAAACGGGCTAATAAAATAATAATTAAATAACCCTAATATAATATTATAAAAGCCACGCACGGGTTCTTCTTCCTCCTCCCGTCATTTTCAGCCGCATGAACCCATAACCACTCAAATTTTCATTCTCCGATTTCTCCCTCAATTCTCAACGAAAACCTTCGTATAAATACTCATTTTGAAGAGATTTTAGAGCTCTTCCTTCTCCGACAAGAATCACCACCTCCCGTCGCCTGTAGCTCTCAAATTCCGTGCCCAAACCCGCGGCCTTTGCTCCTCCACCACCACCACATAGCACCGCCACACCCCCATACTTCCCAGCGTGGATGCACCTCTCGTAGCTCTTCGACCTCCAACAAACCGTTCGTAAAACCGTCAACCGTAGCTCGAGTTATCTCGATTCAAAGTTTTGAACATTAGGTAAAAATTTATTTTAGATTTTGTGATGCTTTTAAATGTCGCAGTGCCAGTTGTTAAAAGTCAGAATTCTAATTTACGCATGAATTTCAAATTTAGATCTTTCAAATCCGAAACCGCCGTGACTCCGAACACGAGATCTGATCGAAATCACCTTCATTCCAGAAACAAGCAAGGTGAGAATTCATTTTTAATTTAATATTAATTAATTTAATTATTATTCTTTTGGTGCTTAATGTTGAATGGTGAAAATAAATCGATATGCGATGGATGTTGTTCTATGTTGTGAATTCGAATTGTTTTTGGATGATGTGATATTAAATCTGAAATTGAAGTGCTAGATTGGAGTTGGTAATAGATCATATGATTACCTTTTATCGTTGTGGTCGGATTGGTAATGAAAATTTGACGATGAAAATAAAAAGATCATCTTTTTATATTGAAAATTAAAAGATGAAAATTTGATGATGAAAATAAAAAGATCATCTTTTTATATTGAAAATTAAAAGATGGAAATTTGACGATGAAAATAAAAAGATCATCTTTTTATATTGAAAATTAAAAGATGAAAATTTGACGATGAAAATAAAGATTGGAGTTGGTAATAGATCATATGATTACCTTTTATCGTTGTGGTTGGATTGGTAATGAAAATTTGACGATGAAAATAAAAAGATCATCTTTTTATATTGAAAATTAAAAGATGAAAATTTGACGATGAAAATAAAAAGATCATCTTTTTATATTGAAAATTAAAAGATGAAAATTTGACGATGAAAATAAAAAGATCATCTTTTTATATTGAAAATTAAAAGATGAAAATTTGACGATGTAAATAAAAAGATCATCTTTTTATATTGAAAATTAAAAGATGAAAATTTGACGATGAAAATAAAAAGATCATCTTTTTATATTGAAAATTAAAAGAAGAAAATTTGACGATGTAAATAGAAAGACGATCTTTTTATATTGAGAATAAAAAAGACAATATTTTTATTGAAAATAAAAAGATCACATCTTTGTTTTGAAAATAAAAAGATCACATCTTTGTATTGCAAATAAAAAGATCACATCTTTGTTTTGAAAATAAAAAGATTACATTTTTACATTGTAAAGTAGAAAAGGTAATATTTTTACATTTGTAAATAGAAGAGATTATATTTTTACGTTGTAAAATAGAGAAGTTAATATTTTTACATTGCAAAATATAAAAGTTGATGTCTTTACATTGTAAAACATAAAAAGTTTGTATTTTTACATTGAAAATATAAAAGTAGATACTTTTACATTGTGAATAAAAAAGTTGATGCTTTTACATTGTAAGTAAAAGAATGAAATTTTATGTTTTAAAATGAATTTACATCGCATGAATTATATAACATTTTATTTTGAGATTTATGAATGAATTTACATCGCATGAATTATATAACATTTTATTTTGAGATCCATGAATGAATTTACATCGCATGAATTATATAACATTTTATTTTGATATTTATGAATGAATTTACATCGCATGAATTATATAACATTTTATTTTGTTATTTATGAATGAATCTGCATCGCATGAATTAAATAACATTTTATTATGTAGTTTAAGAATGAATTTACACCGCATGAACGAAAATTACATTTTTATATGTAAATTATAAAGTGAATCAACGTTGAATGTTAAAAATTACATTTTTCTTTGTAATTAAAAGGAGAATTTCATCGTTTGTCAAAATTTACATTTTTATATGTAAATTATAAAGTGAATCAACGTTGAATGTTAAAAATTACATTTTTCTTTGTAATTAAATGGGGAATTTCATCGTATGATAAAATTTACATTTTTATATGTAAATTATATAGGAATATACACCGTATTGTAAAAATTACATTTTTCTTTGTAATTAACATGTGAATGCCACTTTATGTTAAAATTTACATTTTACATGTAAATTATAAAGTGAATTTATGTCGTATATTAAAAAATACATTTTTCTTTGTAATTAATATGAGAATTCCATCGTATGTTAAAAATTACATTTTTATATGTAAATTATAAAGTGAATTAATGCCGTATGTTAAAAATTACATTTTCCTTTGTAATTAACATGGAAATTTCATCGTATGTGAAAATTTACATTTTTATATGTAAATTATATAGAGAATTACACCGTAGGAAAAAATTTTCATTTTTATATGTAATTAAAACATGAATTTACATTGTGTGTTAAATATTACATTTTTATATATAATGTCTATAGGAAAGTATACCGTATGACAAAACTACATTTTTCTATGCAATTAAAGGATGCAATTTCATTGTACGATCGAAATTGCATTTTTCTTATGTATATATGTAACATAAAATGAGAATGAACATTAGAAATAAAATTGATTTATTTCATATGTAATTAGATTTAGTGTTTGCATTGTAATTAAAAATCATATTTTTACAATGTGAATTATATGTAGTGTTTGCATTGTATTTAAAAATCATATTTTTACAATGTGAATTATATGTAGTGTTTGCATTGTGTTTAAAAATCATATTTTTACAATGTGAATTAGATGTAGTGTTTGCATTGTAATTAAAAATTATATTTTTACAATGTGAATTAGATATAGTGTTTGCATTGTAATTACAAATCATGTTTTCACAATGTGAATTAAGAGTAGAGTTTGCATTGTCATTAGAAATTATATTTTTATATGTAATTTAAAGATTTTGAGTGTATCAAAATTTACATTTTCAATGTAAGGAAAGAATGAATTTAGGATGCAGTAATATTATCTTCATTTTCAAATGAATTAAAATTTAGTAAGTATCGGTGATTGTGTAGAGCGTTGTTTTAATCAAACGACGTTATTATGATTTAATAATTATATATATATATATAATTAAAATTGAACGAATAGGGCGTGGTAGTTCGCGTTTTGAAATCGTACTTTTAAACGACTATACAAGAAGATCCGACCATCGGATTTTCTTGAAACTGGAACCATCTTGGAAAACTCTTTCCAATGATATATATTACGTTAAGATCCAACGGTTAGATTCTGAGAAATGTAAAAATCAAAATTGGTTGAATGCAGCGCCATAGTCGCCCATGGAATTAAGGCGTCGTTATATAAAAATTTAATTATTTTAAATAATTAAAATAGGAATGAATCGTTAATAAAAATAATTATTAATGTGTAAGAAGGATTTTCAATATATATATATATATATATATATATATATATATATATATATATATATATGCGAGGATTATTTGGAAAGTCCGAGTTTATCTCATTCCAAATAATTAAACGACGTTTAAAAATCCAAGATTGGAAGACGACGATTGAAGACCGTCAAATCTCCACATCGAATGGACGATGATGATTGTTGCCTTAGAATAGCTCGCTACCATGATAAGGTAATAGTAGGAGTTGCCCAGACGTAGTGTTGATTTGTACGGATTTGGCTTTCGCTCAGACCCAGAGCATAAGCTTATAAATGGATTGTGTGTATGACATCGTACTCCATTATATATCATGTTATTAATCTTCTGTCGAATGTATGGATGTTTGGTGGCGGAGAATTTATTCTCTTGCTTAACACCCGTTCATATATTTCGGCAAAGGATTGGTAGTGTGATATGGAGTGATGATGTGGCATGCTAAGATGCATATGATCAAGGCTTTGTTGAAAAGCAGGCCTTGTGGGATGATCAAAGCATAGTCTGTTTAGGCATAGCTTTGTGTATAGCGTGACTTCGCGAGCCTCACATACCGGCGGAGTCTAAAACGGGAGAAGGGAACGCAGAGAGAGCAGCACGTTTCTTTCTAGCTAGAGTGGTGTCAGTGACCTACCAGCCCTGACATTTTACTTATGTGGATGATGGAATGAGGCGCCTCGGATAGGTCCTATAGGACCGGGAAACGTGTGTTCAGGAATTGCTAATCCACGAAGCTGTATGTGTGGACCGGCCCTGCAGGATCCAAGGGTTAACTGCGGGGAACCCTGAGACATTAGCTAGAGTGTCTCGAATCGGTAAGGAGCTCCTCCCTAGCCTTGACTCATAATGGAAACCAAAATCCAATACGTCCCATGCGGTTTTGATTGTATTACTAGTATGGAGGCATAGCATATGGTACCTATGCTTCCTAGGATTGATACATTTACTTTGAAATGTTTTGAAATATATATACACTAATAATAATATCGTTTTTATCGTATCAAGCATCTTTTGACCATTATAAGGTAAAACCCTATCCTCCGGTTTGCGTTGCATTGTGTGATGGGAACTGGGTCTTATGATGGTTTCATTTTTCTAAAAAGCATTGCGTTGTTTTACGATTTACTTCAAGTTATGCACGACAATCCATTGGAATAAAACCCATTCCGCATTAGCGGCGTGGTCCATGGATTTGCCTTATTACTATTAGTTAAATAAGTTAAGAATTCTCACACCAGTCCCATGACTGACCCGTTGTTTGTTTCCACCTTTACAAACTCGGGTTCCCTCTTCTCCACACGGGCAGTCGAGTAGTTTATCTACAGGTCCTTATCTCGAGCAGGATGCTGGATTTAAGCTTAAAGCTGTGTCCAGAGCATAGTTGTCTTTTGCTGTATCTATTTTATTTCCGCTGCAACGTATTAAATTTATTGTAAAATTTTCTTCCGCTGTATTTTAATTTCGATGTACTCTGATATATTCTGTACTCTGATGTTATATTACCATGATGTAATAAAAGTCTGCTGTTATTGTTCTGATGTTGTTGTATTCCCAAAGTTAACGTATGCGGATTTTGAACGGTCTTGGTCGATTTTGCGATCGATTAAGGTCGGGCGAAATGCGTGTCGTTACAGTTGGTATCAGAGCTTTGGTTAGCTCAAATCTTTGGGGTACAACTCATTAGAACTGAACAAAAGGCTCATCAGAGATTGGATTAGTAATATCCAATAAGAATACTCATTAGAGATAGGATCAGCAGTATCCTAGAATGAGAAAACTCATTGGAGATGGGGTTAGTAATGCCCTAGAATGAGTTGAGAGTAGCAAGCCTATAATATACGTATTTGTGATTAATTATAATCTATTTTGGAAAATATGATTTTGAATATATAAAAAGTTATATATTTGAAAGTTAATCAACTAATGAAATTATTTAAACCAATGGAAAAAAATATATAAATTAGTTAGTTAATTAATCAACTTTTAGCTTCGTCCCTTTTCGAGGACGAAAAGTTTTTAAGTGGGGGAGACTGTAACAACCCTGAATTTTGGGGCCAATTTAAAATTTATTTTAAGTGATTTTAATGAGTTTTGATATTTAAAATAATCTATTTTAAATAATATTGATCACAAATTTGATTCAAATCGAAGTTAGAATGAATAATTTAATTTTAATTATAAAAAGAGTTAGAAATAGCGCGGTAGTTTGAAAAGTCAAACTTGAACTTTGACTGACCATACAGGACGCAAAATTTAACGGATTTTAGTGAAACCAAAAATATTAGAATCTATTTAAAAATATCTTTCCAACGAATCCGAAAAATTGGAATTTCATAGCGGAAATCAAAAGTTATGGCCAATTCAATTTTTATGAAGGTCGCTGTAGTATATATATATATATTATATATGGCCCGAAAGGCTACTTTTCACATATGTAGGAATTTCGACTCGAAACCACTTCCATTGAGTTCAGAATGATGTTTCTACATTGAAAAACAGTAAGCACTTATATATTTTGAGTTTCGAAAATTATTTGTTTAAAAATGTATTTTTAATATTAAATATATTGGCCTTAAAAATAGTCATTTTTCAAACGACCTCTGTTTTCGACGAAACCACTTTTGTTAGAACCGGAATGTCAAATTATTGCTAGGTTTCAATTTTCAGAATTTTTCGAATTAATATGTGAGCGTGGGAAAAGAAAATGTGTTTTGACTATTTAAGTTAAATTTAAGGGTGCGTTTTTTAGAGGTCCCTATTAAGTTTCAAAATATAAAAAAAACCCGGTCATAAACTTATTGTAAATTAGGTCTTTATTTTTTGAAAAGTCATAAAAAAATATAAAAAAAATATAAAAAAAATCACGTAAATTCGTATTTAAATTGTAACAACCCGAAAATCTGGGCCAGTTTAAAATTTTTATTTTGGCAATTTTAGCGAATTTTGATTATTTAAAATGAATTATTTTAAATAATATCGACGAGAAATTTATTTTGAATATAATTCGAACGTATATATTTATACGCGTCGTCGTTAGAATATAAATATTTATATATAATTATAAATAGAATTGAAAATGGCGCGGTAGTTCGATAATTCGATTTCAAACTTCAATTGAATGTACCGGGTGCAAAAACAATCCGGATTTTAGTGAAACCAAAAACAATAGGATCTAATTGATGATATCTTTCCAACGAATCAGAAAAATCAAGATTTCATAGCGGGAATCAAAAGATATGTCCAGTTGAAAATTCTGAATAGTCGCTATGGAATTCAGGCCCTTAAAAATAGACATTTTGCAAACGACCTCGGATTTCGACGAAACCACTTTTGTTGGGTCCGTGATGTAAAGTTATTGCTAGATTCATAATTTCATAATTTTTCGAATCAATATGTGAGCGTGGCAAAAGAAAACGCGTTTGACCAGTTTCAGTTAATTTTAATCGACTGGAAAATGGCCATTTTTCAAACGGTCTCAGAATTTGACGAAACTAGTTTTGTTAGGACCGTATCGTCAATACGAAGCTAGAAAATATTTTTCTGGAATTTTTCTAGTTAGCATGTGACCCCGGTAATTTGAAATGTACGTTTAAAATTCAATATAGCGATTTAAATGTAGATTTAAAAGAAACCAATCGAAACGGTCAAATCAGTTTGCGATACATATCCCATGGTGTTCGGAATGGGGGTGAAACGCTATGGACGACAGGCGGTGGGCCTCGTTTAGAGGTCGTATGTAAAAGTCAACCTATTGGGATTAAATAAATAATAATAAAAAAAATATATAAAAAAAATATATCTTCTCCTATACCTTTGCCCCCCCCCCCCCTCTCTTTTCTTTCAGAACAGAAAGCGAAATAAAAAAAAACTAAAATCGCCGCTTCGATGCCAGGGCCGCCACCGCGGCAGGCGCCGCTGCCTCCACTTCAGCACCCCGAGCTCCTCCCTCCTCTTTCCTCACGAGCTTCCCCTTCCTTCGATCGAAGAACCCAAACCCCCCCCCCCCCCCCCAACAGAAAACCCGTCGCCACCCCCCCTGGCCACTGCAGGCTCCAACGCCGAGACCCCCTCCGCCTCCTCCAGCCTCGCACAACCACTTCGACTCCACCCCTTCGGTGAATAAAAAAAAACTGTAAGTTCTAATATTTGATTTTATTTATTTAATTATTTTTGTTTACTTTCTATGTAGTTAGTTTTATAAGTCTAGAGAAAAATCTGTTTTTCTTTATATAAAAAATTCTGATTTTCTTGTATGTTCTTTGAAATGAATTTCTATGTTTACTTTGAAGTGATTTTTAAGTTATAAAAAAAAAGGGATAATTTCTTACATAAGAAAAATAGGATTTTTAGATAGGATAAAAATAAAATAAAATTTCTTACATAAGAAGAATTGGATTTTTCTACATATGATGGCAAGATAAAAATACGATCTCTGCTTACAAAAAAAAAGTGTAATTTTTCATTACAAGAAAAGATATAGTTTTCATTTTTATTTGATAGGAAAGTATAAAGATATAATTTTTATATCGTGGAAAGAATAAAGATATAATTTTTATATAAGGAGGATAATAAAAATATGATTTTTATATTTTTAAAGTAATAAAAATATGATTTTTATATTTTTAAAGTATTAAAAATATAATCTTTACTATATAGAAGATGTAAAAATATGATTTTTGGTTAGGTAGAGTGAAACGACCCAAATTTCCGTACTCTTAGAGTTGACTAATCATACCACACGTCCAACCCAAATTGCACAGAAATACGAATCATTTTTTTAGAAAGAAGTTAGAGGATGAGAAATAGAAAGAAAGAAATATTAGAATAGGAGAAAACGAAGATCACAAACTCACAGCGGAACGAATAAAATATATTAGATAATATAACTTTGAAGCACAAATCAGTATTTGTATATACATACCATTATCAGAGCACAACGATTATCCCTGGAACAGTTATCAACACCTGTTTCCAGATACAACATAGTACACAGCGGAAAATATGATAATCTATAGCTAACTGGTGAAGCCTCCTGCTTCAAGCTCTTCCAGGTGAATCTGTAAAATCCCGACTACTTGACTGCCCGTACAAATTTGGGCACCCAAGAGTTTAGGGAAAATAAACAAAATAAACTCTGGGTCAGTCATGGGACTGGTGTGAGTAAACTCCAACCATTGGTTTAACTTTCAAAAATCCTTTTCAAAAGAAAAGATAATCGTAAGACCAATCCACACATAAACATGGATGGTTTTTACCTTACGATAACCCAAAACACTTTGGAAATCATATATTATCTGACATTATAATAATGTCTAATCACAAGTAATTAAAATCTAGTAGAACGCTTGCATCTCACGCTCTACATATATAATATACAATCAAACTCGCAGGTACTTATTGGAGATTGGATTCCAACTTGACAAGGTATGGGACCACCTTCCGAACGTGTATCTCTAGAGGCAAATACACTAGGTTCAATAAGAACGTCTTGCAACCCGGCCCACACATGACCGACCACTCATTTCGCTTGAGTGTATCGAATGTATACCACCGACGGTTGGGATCAGCAACCGTCTCCCGATAAGGGACAGCATCGATAGATTTAAGAACAAAAGAAATTTCTCTAGATAGGTGATCATACATCCTAATGGGTGCGACCCACATAGCCATGCTGCCTGCCCGATTTTTGTCCACTTCCGGGTTGATGAGGCTTGAGGTTTGAATTATCTTCCAGAACATCTGGCCATCATTCACTTTGAATGCCACATCATCAGATCCATCGGAAATCACTAATTGATTCCCACAAAAATACTCAAATTGTTAGGCTAAAGAAGTTTCCCTTCCATGCCACCAACTTCGTACGTTTGAAGGAATCAACGTACGTAACTCCCTTTGGAAATACTCTGTCAGACACTCGTCCATACAAGTTGTCCTGGGTCTGGACAAACCGAAGGCACTATTCAGTACATCCATCTTAGGCACTGTTATCTAAGACTTATACAATAGCCCTTGCACTTCACTCCGTCTTCAAGATATTCAGCATACTTGATTCGCAACGCTTATGCCAATACGGAGTGGTTCTCTGGATAATAATCCAACCAGTCTCTCCATATTAACAACGTTAAAATGGTCAAAACTTTGATAGTCGGTGATTTAACTATCAAATAAAAACATGTCGGTGTGCAAACAATGATATTATTTCCAGAAGGAAATTCTATCGACCAAACATCATTCAATGTTTATCCCTTTTAGTTCATTCATTTATTCATTTCCCTTTTCACTTTCATTTACATTCCTTATTTAATATATTTAGAAAATATACGCTATTAACATTGGAAAACATTTCCATTATTTGTCCTCTATATTCAGAAAACATTTCTGACTCTCATTTGGAAAACGTTTCCAAATCTCCTTCATTTTTGTTTTAAACAGATGTTTGAATAAACATTGCTATGCCAACTCACCATTTCACTCATTTACTAAATCCACTTAATCACTTCCACTCTCGAACCTTATCCACTTCTTAGTTAAAACTAAAGTCAATCAAGTTGGGGTATAATTACCTCTCAGACGTTAACTGAACGACATTCTTAACTTTGAATTAGTCAGAGCTCACAACTTTAAATATTGCTTTCGCGACTCTCGGATTTAATCTACGAACACACCTTCTTTATAAAAATATTGATTATAACGGTAGCGTTATAATCGCTGTCTTCAAATGTTTGGTTTATAAAACATTGCTTTCATCAACAGCGTTAAAACCGCTATCTAGCATTATAGAACACTTATCATAACCATAGCATTAAGATTGCTATTAAAACAGTTATTATAACGGCAGTGTTAAAATTGCTATTTAGATTTACCAAGACATTTATTATAACAACAGCGTCTCAAATTGCTGTATAGATTTACAACATCTATTATAACAACATCGCTAAAATCGCTGTTTAGTTTTATAAAAGCATTTCTTACAAAGACAGCGTTATAGTCGCTGTTTAAAATTTAAAAAAAAACATTTCTTATAACAACAGCGTTATGATTGCTGTTTTGAATAAAATACCGTGTGCGACGCACACGCTTCCGTGGTTCATTTATAAACTCTGTTTATTTTAAACAATTCAAGTTCTCCTTTAAACATATTTATACACTATACATTCTTCTAACCACTTAATTCGATTTCTATAAATCCCCTTTTTATATACATTTTATTTGCAAAATATTTCCTTGTTTTAAACTATTTATTCTTTTATTTTAAGCATTTGAAAATCTTTCTTTAAACTTTCCTCTGTAATTTGCTAAATTCGGATCCATTTCCAAATATTGGTTTCAAAACCGATACTCACTTTCAAATATACATTCATATTTGAACTCACCTTTTAATTTATCCAATGGTTAATGATCCACTTAATTTATATCTTTATTTATAACATTTTTCTTGGTTTACCCAATGGAATAGGTTTCCATTTGCAACTTAATGAAAAAGAAATTATTTCTAATTTGGAAATAAACTTTGCTTTTAAATTCTAATTTCCTTTTTCACATTCGATGATATTTTACGGTATCTAAAATACCAGGTTCCTAAGGCCAGGGTAAATCAAACACACAAATTCAACCATGGATAATGTAGCATAACATATATCACCATCAAATAAAACAGTAAATAAAATGTTGAGGGATCCAGTTGGATCCCTCCAACCTGTTTCCCTGCATCCACAGATGTTAGTAACATCAAAAATATCGCGTTAATGGAAAAATCAATCAACGATGTGATTATATCAACCAATTTATCAACTATTCAACCAAGCAACCATTTCACATTATAAAATAATTTAAAACTCGTTTATATATATAAAAATATAAACGAGAGGGAGTTAGTGAGTTTACTCACCTTGTTTTGCCGTTGATGGTTCTGCTTTTTGTTTTCGTTAAAATCAATCAACACTTGATTTTATTACGAAATTCCAGTAGCTTTATTCTCCGTCACGTCAACTCCACGATGTAGATTGCGTTGTTATGATTACAACGTAATCGGCGACATTCAATTCTGTCCACCGCGAATCACCCTGTTAAACTCATTGCCTTCACCTCCTCCGATTACCATAAACTCTGCTGCTCATCCCATGCGGTTACTTTGTTTCTTTGTACTCTAGCTTCACCATGTTCATATAAGCTGGACACCTCTGCTCCGAAAACCATCAATTGAACCTCCCCTTTCACTTAATTACTATATAGTTACTGTTATCAATCCATGATTAATTCACTTCGTTTCACCGGATCTACACAACAGTCTTCCTCTTCACCAGTCCATTTCCGAAACCATGCAACAATCACATCACCACCGTAAGCCACTAGGGACCAGTCCAACCTTAAATTGCTCTCACTCCTCTGCGGATCACTAGACTTGACAGAACCGCCACTAGCCGAACTCAAAACCGTCCGTATGCCCTACAGCACCCTTTTACAGCCTTGACCCGCCTCCCCTTCTAAATGTTTTAATCTCCATTGTTAAGTATTTATCCTTCCTTAGCAAAATTTAAACATCCTAACCATTTTTAAACTTCGATTATGCATCCCCCTCATCCGATCAATAAAACCGCACCCCTCCTGTTTAAATCAACAGTTAGACAACTATTCCCAAACCCCTTCTCCAGTTTAATCAAATTAAAGTAAAAATACCAATCGTTGATTACTTGAACACTCACCCCCATCTCCAGACGTCCACTGAAACTCCTCCACTTCCTAAAATGAAACCATCCCTGCACCTTCGAGCTGACCCAACTACTCCCCTCTTCCATTGCCACATGTCTTGTCTCGGCAAATGCAAAGGATGATCAGAAAATCCTTTGCAAAAGCTCACCGTTCAACTTCAGGAATTCGCCAGCACCGGCTGTTGATGTCCACCGCACCTCGTTAGGGTTTTGCATCGTCCCTCCCTGAACGCCTCGCACCTCTCTCTCGCACTCGACCACCCACCCTAACCGCCTGATGAAGTCCAAACTTCATAGAAATTCGATTAGATCTCGAATATGGGTATTACCATAAGGCTCTTGAAAACATGAGTTTATTTGATTAAACGGGTTCAAAATCCATTAAGTAATGAATTTCCCATAATTATTTGTAGCTGCTCCCTTTCGTTCCTGAGTTTTTGAGCGAAATAAAATGAAGGATATGGGTTTTCATTGAAAGACAGAACGAGCCAGGTTGGATTATTTTATTTGTGAGAGAAGATAGAGTGGAGTATTTAAAAAGGGAAGCTAATTTGGCAGACACGGCAACTAAGACGTGGAGAGCACGGCACATAATTTACTTGGAGAGCACGGTCTTTAAAAACTTGCCAGTCACGGTTTTTCAACATTTCAAACAGATTATTTGGTATCCATCACTTTCAGCTCTTGCTTTCGGAAAATGTTGGTTAAGCATTCGTCTTGATTAACTAATATTGTCATTTGTCATGAATTTTACCTTACATGCAAGCTACATTTTCTTTTTCTTAGATTATATTATATTATTATATATCATAGCGAAACCTCGCGGTGAAGTATCTAGTAAAACAAACCACAGTCGACTTCTGTTTACTGATAAAAAAGCTAATCTTGGTGTAAAAAGGTATTCTGAACCCAATGGGACAAGTTTCGTCGATTTCTGACATCGTATGAAAAAAATTCCTTTATAAAACCAGAAATCAACACGCGTTTAATTTTTTCACGATCACCAGATAAATCAAATCAACTTGAAACTGCGAACACCGATAATAACTTTTCGATACGAATCCAACGGCACTAGTTTCGTCGCATTCTGAGACTGTTGCCCCGGTAAGCCATTTTTAACGCGCACCGCACTACCCTTCTGAACACCAAATTTGCCGATCTCTAAAAATAACAAACTATATACCTACCCTGACTATATCCGATGCTACGAACTCACCGGAACTGGTTTCGTGGCCTGATTCGATCGTTTGTTCAAGTTACACTCTAATATCCCTTTATTCAGTTGAATTAATTAAATTGCACTGAACGAGCGTTTACGGCTACCGTGGTTACATACGACATCGGTTTCCCATGCAACTCACCACCGTACAATAATTTAACGATACGGTCCCAATGAAACTGATTTCATCGAAATCTGAGTCTGTTTGCAAAACGGCTATTTTAACGCGAATATTTTAAATAACGATTTCCACAGCGACTATTTCAAAATTTGATTTGACCATAACTAACAAATTATAACACGAAATCTAGATTTTTCTCTTTCATATGAAAATTATAATCAATACGGTTCCAACGTGTCTTGTTTCACAGAAATCCGACTTATATCGGATCCTGTATCCTCAGTTGAAGTTCAAAACTCTATATTACGAACTGCCGCGCGATTTCGAGCTCGTTTTATAATTATATTATAAATTATCGTTCAAACTTCGTTTTTAATCAATAAATTCCTATATATAATTCAATTAAAATTTTTAAAACAAATTTAAATATTCAGAATTCAACGGCCGAAAATCCCGGTCGTTACATTCCTTCCCCCTTAAAATAATTTCGTCCTCGAAATTGCTAAGGTAGAAAAATTGCTACGTACCCTACTAACTAGGTCTAAAATTTATTCCGATTCATTTCTTATTTTCAGTTTAACTGGACCAATTTTTTTTTCAATTAATTTATTAATTTATTCTTACAAATGAAAATTTTCAAAAGTTCTGAAAATTTTCTAACACCTTAATTTCCGAAAAATTTCGGCAGCATCTCCTCAGCACGGCTCAATCGGTACAGCCAGAACTCGCCTTTCTAGGCATTCTCCAATTCAAAAGGAAATCAAAAAGCCAAGCGGCTTGCCTCATAGGCTCATAAAACCATCAAACCCAAGTAATATTGTAAACATGTACCTTTTTGTCGGGCATAATCTCTATCTCTTGTATTTGCTTCCGTTCAATATTTGCTCAGCACGCATATATTTCCAATAGTTTCCCAAGTCAATTCAACTTCCACTTTATCAATCCAAGTCTGATTCTCATTTAAGCCAATCCACCTATTATACTTGAATCCAATTCCACCGCAGTTTAATGCCAACATCATCCACTATATATTCAACTTGTTCGCACATAAGTCGAATATTTATAATCCGAATCTCAACATTTCTTTATTTACTTCATTCGAAATTATTTTTAATTCAATCCAATTTTATTTGACTTGAGTTAAATTCCAACCTATTTGATTCACTTTTACACTTTCAACCTTAAGTTAAATTTCAGTTCATTTGATTCATTTTTACCATTTCAGTCTATTCAACTTATACAAGTTAAATTTTAATTTCAGAATTCAAATTCCCGGTTTTTATTTCAAATAAGTTTGAACTCAATTCAAAACATTCGAATATCCAAAATAACTTGTCCTTTTCAAACAAGTTTTCATTTTCAAATTACTATGGTAGCAATCCATCACTCAGAAACCTGAAAATGAGTACCGATAATGCTGCAGTCCATTATCAGAATTATTTTCTCGCCCCTGAAGTGATTTTAGTGCTTAATCACTTTCAAAATCCATTCAAAATCATTTTTATACAAAAAATCCTTCAAAGTAATGTGATATTACTTTATAATATTTCAAAAAATATTTTCTAAACGCCCGGAAATTTAAATTCCCATTCTGGTTTGATTAAATTCTAGTTTATCTTGGTTATACAACCATTTCAATATTCACAATTCCATTTGATTGTAATAACAGTCGACACATCTAAGAATTTCATAAAATTATCCCTTTTATATTGAAAATATCCTTTGGGAAAAATTATATCATTTACCCACTTTAAAACAATACTACGTCGAATTGTTCTATTCGAGAGTTTAGAAACACCTATCGATACGGTTGTACATCCTGTATCGACCAGAATTCATAAACCACTCAACAAACCAGTCAACACAATATAAAACAAATTTTATATCGAATTTACAAATACACGCTCATATATATATACTCAAACTCAATCTAGGGTATTACTAGCCCCATCTCTATTGAGTTACGCCACAGAGCCTAGGTAATCACTTAACCTTCAGCTCTGATACCAACTGTAACGAACCGGGAATTTTCGGTAGGCTTTTCAACCATCCCTCCAACCCCCAAGTTAGAGGGCTAACCTCCCCCCGTGGCTTACAATGGTACCCCACCAACTCATTTTACGGCCAGCCTTTCGACTTCACAACCAACCCACATTTTCGGGACATGTAGGGGTAAGAGTCTCCCGTCCGCCACCTAACGCGAAGCGAGAACCTCCTATCATGCGACCAAGCACACAGCAAGCAACGAGTTGGGGTATTTTTACCTCTCAGACGTTAACTGAACGACATTCTTAACTTTGAATTAGTCAGAGCTCACAACTTTAAATATTGCTTTCGCGACTCTCGGATTTAATCTACGAACACACCTTCTTTATAAAAATATTGATTATAACGGTAGCGTTATAATCGCTGTCTTCAAATGTTTGGTTTATAAAACATTGCTTTCATCAACAGCGTTAAAACCGCTATCTAGCATTATAGAACACTTATCATAACCATAGCATTAAGATTGCTATTAAAACAGTTATTATAACGGCAGTGTTAAAATTGCTATTTAGATTTACCAAGACATTTATTATAACAACAGCGTCTCAAATTGCTGTATAGATTTACAACATCTATTATAACAACATCGCTAAAATCGCTGTTTAGTTTTATAAAAGCATTTCTTACAAAGACAGCGTTATAGTCGCTGTTTAAAATTTTAAAAAAACATTTCTTATAACAACAGCGTTATGATTGCTGTTTTGAATAAAATACCGTGTGCGACGCACACGCTTCCGTGGTTCATTTATAAACTCTGTTTATTTTAAACAATTCAAGTTCTCCTTTAAACATATTTATACACTATACATTCTTCTAACCACTTAATTCGATTTCTATAAATCCCCTTTTTATATACATTTTATTTGCAAAATATTTCCTTGTTTTAAACTATTTATTCTTTTATTTTAAGCATTTGAAAATCTTTCTTTAAACTTTCCTCTGTAATTTGCTAAATTCGGATCCATTTCCAAATATTGGTTTCAAAACCGATACTCACTTTCAAATATACATTCATATTTGAACTCACCTTTTAATTTATCCAATGGTTAATGATCCACTTAATTTATATCTTTATTTATAACATTTTTCTTGGTTTACCCAATGGAATAGGTTTCCATTTGCAACTTAATGAAAAAGAAATTATTTCTAATTTGGAAATAAACTTTGCTTTTAAATTCTAATTTCCTTTTTCACATTCGATGATATTTTACGGTATCTAAAATACCAGGTTCCTAAGGCCAGGGTAAATCAAACACACAAATTCAACCATGGATAATGTAGCATAACATATATCACCATCAAATAAAACAGTAAATAAAATGTTGAGGGATCCAGTTGGATCCCTCCAACCTGTTTCCCTGCATCCACAGATGTTAGTAACATCAAAAATATCGCGTTAATGGAAAAATCAATCAACGATGTGATTATATCAACCAATTTATCAACTATTCAACCAAGCAACCATTTCACATTATAAAATAATTTAAAACTCGTTTATATATATAAAAATATAAACGAGAGGGAGTTAGTGAGTTTACTCACCTTGTTTTGCCGTTGATGGTTCTGCTTTTTGTTTTCGTTAAAATCAATCAACACTTGATTTTATTACGAAATTCCAGTAGCTTTATTCTCCGTCACGTCAACTCCACGATGTAGATTGCGTTGTTATGATTCCAACGTAATCGGCGACATTCAATTCTGTCCACCGCGAATCACCCTGTTAAACTCATTGCCTTCACCTCCTCCGATTACCATAAACTCTGCTGCTCATCCCATGCGGTTACTTTGTTTCTTTGTACTCTAGCTTCACCATGTTCATATAAGCTGGACACCCCTGCTCCGAAAACCATCAATTGAACCTCCCCTTTCACTTAATTACTATATAGTTACTGTTATAAATCCATGATTAATTCACTTCGTTTCACCGGATCTACACAACAGTCTTCCTCTTCACCAGTCCATTTCCGAAACCATGCAACAATCACATCACCACCGTAAGCCACTAGGGACCAGTCCAACCTTAAATTGCTCTCACTCCTCTACGGATCACTAGACTTGACAGAACCGCCACTAGCCGAACTCAAAACCGTCCGTATGCCCTACAGCACCCTTTTACAGCCTTGACCCGCCTCCCCTTCTAAATGTTTTAATCTCCATTGTTAAGTATTTATCCTTCCTTAGCAAAATTTAAACATCCTAACCATTTTTAAACTTCGATTATGCATCCCCCTCATCCGATCAATAAAACCGCACCCCTCCTGTTTAAATCAACAGTTAGACAACTATTCCCAAACCCCTTCTCCAGTTTAATCAAATTCAAGTAAAAATACCAATCGTTGATAACTTGAACACTCACCGCCATCTCTAGACGTCCACTGAAACTCCTCCACTTCCTAAAATGAAACCATCCCTGCACCTTCGAGCTGACCCAACTACTCCCCTCTTCCATTGCCACATGTCTTGTCTCGGCAAATGCAAAGGATGATCAGAAAATCCTTTGCAAAAGCTCACCGTTCAACTTCAGGAATTCGCCAGCACCGGCTGTTGATGTCCACCGCACCTCGTTAGGGTTTTGCATCGTCCCTCCCTGAACGCCTCGCACCTCTCTCTCGCACTCGACCACCCACCCTAACCGCCTGATGAAGTCCGAACTTCATAGAAATTCGATTAGATCTCGAATATGGGTATTACCATAAGGCTCTTGAAAACATGAGTTTATTTGATTAAACGGGTTCAAAATCCATTAAGTAATGAATTTCCCATAATTATTTGTAGCTGCTCCCTTTCGTTCCTGAGTTTTTGAGCGAAATAAAATGAAGGACATGGGTTTTCATTGAAAGACAGAACGAGCCAGGTTGGATTATTTTATTTGTGAGAGAAGATAGAGTGGAGTATTTAAAAAGGGAAGCTAATTTGGCAGACACGGCAACTAAGACGTGGAGAGCACGGCACATAATTTACTTGGAGAGCACGGTCTTTAAAAACTTGCCAGTCACGGTTTTTCAACATTTCAAACAGATTATTTGGTATCCATCACTTTCAGCTCTTGCTTTCGGAAAATGTTGGTTAAGCATTCGTCTTGATTGACTAATATTGTCATTTGTCATGAATTTTACCTTACATGCAAGCTACATTTTCTTTTTCTTAGATTATATTATATTATTATATATCATAGCGAAACCTCGCGGTGAAGTATCTAGTAAAACAAACCACAGTCGACTTCTGTTTACTGATAAAAAAGCTAATCTTGGTGTAAAAAGGTATTCTGAACCCAATGGGACAAGTTTCGTCGAATTCTGACATCGTATGAAAAAAATTCCTTTATAAAACCAGAAATCAACATGCGTTTAATTTTTTCACGATCACCAGATAAATCAAATCAACTTGAAACTGCGAACACCGACAATAACTTTTCGATACGAATCCAACGGCACTAGTTTCGTCGCATTCTGAGACTGTTGCCCCGGTAGGCCATTTTTAACGCGCACCGCACTACCCTTCTGAACACCAAATTTGCCGATCTCTAAAAATAACAAACTATATACCTACCCTGACTATATCCGATGCTACGAACTCACCGGAACTGGTTTCGTGGCCTGATTCGATCGTCTGTTCTAGTTACACTCTAATATCCCTTTATTCAGTTGAATTAATTAAATTGCACTGAACGAGCGTTTACGGCTACCGTGGTTACATACGACATCGGTTTTCCATGCAACTCACCACCGTACAATAACTTAACGATACGGTCCCAATGAAACTGATTTCATCGAAATCTGAGTCTGTTTGCAAAACGGCTATTTTAACGCGTATATTTTAAACAACGATTTCCACAGCGACTATTTCAAAAATTGATTTGACCATAACTAACAAATTATAACACGAAATCTAGATTTTTCTCTTTCATATGAAAATTATAATCAATACGGTTCCAACGTGTCTTGTTTCACAGAAATCCGACTTATATCGGATCCTGTATCCTCAGTTGAAGTTCAAAACTCTATATTACGAACTGCCGCGCGATTTCGAGCTCGTTTTATAATTATATTATAAATTATCGTTCAAACTTCGTTTTTAATCAATAAATTCCTATATATAATTCAATTAAAAATTTTAAAACAAATTTAAATATTCAGAATTCAACGGCCGAAAATCTGGGTCGTTACATAGAGAATTAAAAATATAATTTTTACATGATAGGAATATTAAAAATATCATCTTTATATGTGTAGAAAAATAAAAATGAGATTTTTATAAAGATGAAATCTTTATATTTGAAAGGGCGAAGTCTATGTTTTTATAAAGGCGAAATCTTTATATGGAAAATAGCGTGATAAAAATATAATTTTTATCTATATAACATAGTAGTAAAAATTCGATTTTTATATATATTGAATAACGAAGTAAAAATTCGATTTTTACATATGTAGTGGCTACGGGCAACGAAGATGACGAAGAGGCGATAACGATGAAGATTTCTATCAAAGAAGAGTCAAGATGATTGGATAGCTAAATGTGAGAATTTCTCACCTTTCAATTTCTTTTCTAATTATATATATATACTAGGATGCAGACGGTGTTTAGTAGCACCCGACACAATCGTCCACAGACCATGGACTTGTTTGTTTGGTTGCATAGATTAGTTATATGATGTGATTTGAATTTGGTTGTTTGGTGATTTTGATTGATGTGTGAATGGCGTGGGCCTTCACTAGACCGGGGATAAGGCTAGGCCTCGTCCCGTTTCTAGTATCGTGCCGGTATGCCGCCGAAATTTTCTGAAATAAGTTAGAAAAATAAAAATATCATTTTATTTAAAGAATGAACTGAATAGAAATTCATATGTTGGAATAAAATGTTTTGTCGTTAAAAATATTATTTTTAACGTGAATGTGAATAAATAAATATTCATTTACAAACCAGACGGTTTGTTTATGTACACCTATTTGAAGGACATTGATTGGGTCGATAAATTTCACACATCGCCCAACTGCACAACTAAAATCTGTGTTTGATTGTTTGAAACTCCACACGGGTGTTGGGATGAAATTTGAAGTTCACTCATCCTGATTGATTAAATATGTCGATCGATTGATTGGCAGGCTGTTATAAGCGTTAGATATCTATATTTGATGCTTATACAGTGTAGTGCACTTTGGTTGATGGTTGATTATTTTTCAATGCTATTATACATGTGTTGTATGAAAATCCATATAATTAATTTTATATGGTGATTGATTGGGTCTCATTCCAATTTAGAAAATAAAGAATAATATAAAATAAAGGTTCATGTGTTGACAGTACTCATCCATTGAGATTGGTCATGTGTTGAACGAAATATTTTAGTAATAAAATTTGTATCTTTATCAATATAAAATAAAGGTTCATGTGTTGACAGTACTCATCCATTGAGATTGGTCATGTGTTGAACGAAATATTTTGATAACAACTATTTTGAAAAAGAAATATTTGAAATAGAATATTTGAAAATAGAAATTTATGAAGCCGTGTTGATTAGATTGACGCCATTTTGACGTGAACGATATTTATATCGATTTTATTCATTTCGAAATGAATTGAATTGAAAACGATTTTGAAAGGAATTGAATTGAAAACGATTTTGAAATGAATTGAATTGAAAACGATTTCGAAATGAATTGAATTGAAAACGATTTCGGAATGAATTGAATTGAAAACGATTTCGGAATGAATTGAATTGAAAACGATTTCGAAATGAATTGAATTGAAAACGAATTCAAATTGAATTGAAAGCGAATTGAAAACGAATTCAAATTGAATTGAAATTTGAATTGAATAGAAATGAATTTTAAAATGAATTTATAAAGAAGAATTCAATTTTGATCTGAATTGAAAAGGAAGTTGAAATTGCTTTTGAAACGAATTTAAAACTATTTATATAATTCGTTTTAAATAGAAATTGACGAAGTATATATTATATATATAATATAATGGCCTGAATAGAACGCGCCGCGCCGCGGCAGTTCGTGAATTTCGATCATTTATTTCAAACGGACATTACGGGAGATCCGACCGTCGGATTCTCCTAAAACCGGAACCGTTGGGTTCGTATTGAAAAGAGCTTTCTAACGAATATTAGAAATTAGAAATATAACGGTTGGATTTGGAATTATGTCCAAATCAAATTTGAAAAAGGTCGCTGTAAGTGCAGTTCGATGGCCGTTGATGGAAGTCGACTGTACAGGCCTTGATAAAATTATTAAAAATAGTAATAATTTGTGTAAAATCATAAGAAATGATTTAGAAAGAATTGGGATGAAAAACTCCATATTTGAAAAGATAAAAATAGATTTTTATCGAAATGAACTAGTTTTGAACTAGAATTACAATTCTATTTATTTTTAAATAAATAAATTGAATTTGAAATGGTTTTGAAAATAACCAGAATTTCCAATGATTGCATTGGAATGGATTTGAATCGAAATTGCCTTCGGAATATTTCGATGTTGGATTTCGTGATGATACAGATATTGTTATGGGAATTTGAAAGATATATATATATATATCGTTATTTCCAATGCGATATTTGTTAGTCGTAGAATTTGATATTGAATATAAGCCGGTATATTTTCTATTCAGAGCATGGTATTGAATATCAAATGTGATTTGGGTTTGTCGTGAATGGTGTCTTCACTAACACTGTTCTTGAACCCAGTTGAGAAAAGATTAAATCTTTTTATTTAGATTTAATGAAGTGTACCAATTCAATAATATTTAATTGGAATTGAATTGATATTGATATTGGGTTTATCGTGAACAGTGTTTTAAATAACACTTGTTCTTTAACCCGATAATTAATGGAATGATCTTTGGGTTTATCGTGAACAGTGTTTTAAATAACACTTGTTCTTTAACCCGATAATTAATGAATGTGATTTTGGGTTTATCGTGAACCGTGTTTTAAATGACACTGATTCTTTAACCCAGTCGAAGATTAAAACTAAGTGGAGTTTTAATGAATCTTTAATTAGATTGAAATGATCGAAAATGGAGTATCACCAGTTTTGCTCCAGGCGATAGTTAAATCTTTAATTAGATTTGAACGTGAAATGGTAATTGAATTTACCGATAACACTATGGTGTTAGATATGAAGTATTACCAGTTTTACTTCATGGGATGAATAGGTTGGGATGGGGAAATTAAAATAAATAATTACTTCGGTAAGGTTCGCTAATCCCGACTAGTTTGAATTGAAATTCAAAAATAGAATAAAGAATAAATTCAAGGAATTTATCTTGGATAAAATTAATGGGAACCTTTCCCCATAAATGTGAAATTAGAAACTAACTGTCGGTTTGCCAAGCAGAATGGTTTTCTAGATATTGATCTGATGTTGGTTTCGGCCTTCGGGGTTAATATTTGGGAAATTATTCTCTTGATTAATTTACGGTTAGTGACTGATGAATTGGAATGAGGCGTATGTTGTGTTTGTGTAACACTTCTTTAAAATATACGCGAGTTATTTGGAAAGACCGGGTTTATCCCATTCTGAATAACTGATACGACGATAAGTCGAAGATGAAGACGGTGCTCGAAGACCAAAAGTCTTCACGTCGTTTGGGTGATTACTTATGATCTTGATTGGGCTGTACACCCAAGAAGATGGAAACAGTTGGTGATCGTCCAGACGTACTTGGAGATCGATGGATATGCGGGGTACTAGGTGCCTCCGGTTTCGTTCAGACCCAGAACGGACTTGTAAATGGACTGTGTGTCTGACATTGGATTTTAGTCCGTGTGATTGATCTCTATTAAATATATATCTGTTTGGCGGCGGAGAATTTATTCTCTTGCTTAACGCCCTTCTCTGAGACGTACGAGCTCAGGGGTTATATATTGATGGATATCAATCGCATGGAGTGAATTGCCTGTGTGGCATGCTAAGATGCAAATGATCAAGGCTTCTGTTGAAAAGCAAAGTCTTGTGGTTGATGATCGAAGCACGGCCTTTGTGGCGTAGCTTTGTGTAACGTTGATTCGCGAGTATCACACCCGGTATGAACTAAAAACGGGAGACGGACATCAGGGAGGACATGCGTTTCTTTCTAGTTAGGAGTGGCGTCAGTGCTTGAACTGGCTGACGAGTTTGACTCATGTGGATGTTACTTATTATTACTTGCTGAAAAGCGAGGCGCCTCGTGATATCGGTTTCGGCCAATGCTTCTGGTCGGCTGACGGGCCAGGCTTACGCCCCAAAGGGCGGAGAGACGTATTGTTCAGGCATAATAATCCACATCGGTGGACCGGCCCTGACGATCCATGTGGCAGTTGCGGCTGTTCCTGAGACATGGGCTAGATTGTCTCGAATCGGTTGAGGATCTTGCCCCTAGCCTCGGTTCATACCATAAATGATAACCCAACTTCCAATACGACATTTGCGGTTTTAATTGTAGAACTAGTATGGCGACATGATATATGGTACCCATGCCGCCTATGATTGATACTTATGATTTGTAGTTGTTTTATACACTATGCACTTATAATAGTATCAAACGATTTGTTTTAAACGTATCAAGCATTCTTTGGCTGTTATAAGGGAAAACCCTATCCTCGGCTGCGTTGCATTGTGTGATGGGACCTGGGTCTTATAACAGCTTCATTTTTCTTTATTTAGCATTGCGCTGTTTGTTTTATGCACTGGTATTCTTGGGAGGAAACCCGTTCCGTGTTATACGGCGTGGTCCCTTGATTTACCTAACTTTAAAAATAAAGATTAATAACTGTTTTAGTTCTCACACCAGTCCCATGACTGACCTGGAGTTTATTGTTTTAACCTAAACTCTGGGTGCCCTTATTTAGACACGGGCAGCTAGTAGTTTTGGTTTTGCAGATTTATATTCACAGGACCCTGGTTTACAGCTGGAACGATATCCGGAAAGCTTTGTATCCGTATATCTCTTCTAGTTGTGTATTGTATTATTTTCCGCTGCGATGTATTTAAATGTAATTTAAATCTCTGATATTTCTATGTAATTTTTTGATTTTTACTCTGTATATTCTTGTAATCTGATGCATTGTTGTAATATACAATGAAATGTTCTATTGTGTGCGTTCTGTTGTGGCTTGTTCTCGAAATATCCGACACTTTCCTTTACGGGGAAGTTACGGGTTTTCACAGTTGGTATCAGAGCTTTGGTTTACAAAGCAGAGAACAAGGCACGTTAGAACCATACGAAAGAATTCATCAGATATTGGGTTAGTAATATCCAATTAGAATTACTCGTTAGAGATAGGATCAGTAGTATCCTAGAACGAGTGTGAAGAGTATATTTTTCAAATGAAAACAATTTTGTTTTGAAATTTAAATCAACTATTCGTATTTGGTTATTTATATTATATTGATTAGGACAGTCCAGTATATAAAGATTTTGCATATACGCCTTGCAAACGTGTATTTGAAGTTTTAATATACTGGATAGATATAGAATCACACTCTAGTCGCCCGGAGATGATTCTGATGATAGTTCGAACATCATCAGAATTGGTATTCGTGTTACGAAGGTGGACTTTCTATATATTTCCTATTGACTGGTGCGAGAACCAAAATTAGATAGGGTTTATTGTTGTGATTTGGCATCAAAAATCTGATTTTTTGACTATATATCAAAATTATGAATTTGAGACTCTAATTCACTAATTGATTGATGTTTGTGTTGTTGGTTTATTTGGTTGAAAATTTTGAACCATTTAGCCTAATTGAACCAAATGTTGAATTATATTGAAAATTGGTTGCGTTTGCTTGCATATACTTGTACTTACATTGAACAGGTCATAGCAAGGAGGCTAGAGCCGAGAATAAAATTTGTTTGCCCGACAAATAGGTACATGTTTACTACATAATTTACTGTTTTGTTTGGGTGATGATGATTTTATGAGCCTATTGGCTAGCCGCTTGGCTTTTTCTTTTTCTTTTTGAGATCTGAAGGACCGGGGAAGGTATTTGAGATTTCCCGATACTCCCATTGCAGGGGAGGTTATGGCGAAATTTTTCGAAAATTTAGGGTGTTAGCCAAATTTTTTGAAGAATTTGGAAATTCTCAGAAACTTAAAAGTTGGAGAATGGAAGCCAGATCGAGCGTAGAGTTGATTGATCAAACCACTTTCGACTTTGTTCCTTTTCGGGTACGAAAAGTTTTAAGTGGGGGAGATTGTAACAACCCGAAAATCTGGGCCAGTTTAAAATTTTTATTTTGGCAATTTTAGCGAATTTTGATTATTTAAAATGAATTATTTTAAATAATATCGACGAGAAATTTATTTTGAATATAATTCGAACGTATATATTTATACGCGTCGTCGTTAGAATATAAATATTTATATATAATTATAAATAGAATTGAAAATGGCGCGGTAGTTCGATAATTCGATTTCAAACTTCAATTGAATGTACCAGGTGCAAAACAATCCGGATTTTAGTGAAACCAAAAACAATAGGATCTAATTGATGATATCTTTCCAACGAATTAGTAAAATCAAGATTTCATAGCGGGAATCAAAAGATATGTCCAGTTGAAAATTCTGAATAGTCGCTATGGAATTCAGGCCCTTAAAAATAGACATTTTGCAAACGACCTCGGATTTCCACGAAACCACTTTTGTTGGGTCCGTGATGTAAAGTTATTGCTAGATTCCAAATTTCATAATTTTTCGAATCAATATGTGAGCGTGGCAAAAAAAACGCGTTTGACCAGTTTCAGTTAATTTTAATCGACTGGAAAATGGCCATTTTTCAAACGGTCTCAGAATTTGACGAAACTAGTTTTGTTAGGACCGTATCGTCAATACGAAGCTAGAAAATATTTTTCTGGAATTTTTCTAGTTAGCATGTGACCCCGGTAATTTGAAATGTACGTTTAAAATTCAATATAGCGATTTAAATGTAGATTTAAAAGAAACCAATCGAAACGGTCAAATCAGTTTACGATACATATCCCATGGTGTTCGGAATGGGGGTGAAACGCTATGGACGACAGGCGGTGGGCCTCGTTTAGAGGTCGTATGTAAAAGTCAACCTATTGGGATTAAATAAATAATATAAAAAAATATAAAAAAAAATATATCTTCTCCTATACCTTGGCCCCCCCTCTCTTTTCTTTCAGAACAGAAAGCGAAATAAAAAAAAAAAAAAAAACCTAAAATCGCCGCTTCGGTGCCAGGGCCGCCGCCGCGGCAGGCGCCGCAGCCTCCACTTCAGCACCCCGAGCTCCTCCCTCCTCTTTCCTCACGCGCTTCCCCTTTCTTCGATCGAAGAACCCAACCCCCCCCCCCCCCCAACAGAAAACCCGTCGCCCCCCCCTGGCCACTGCAGGCTCCAACGACGAGACCCCCTCCGCCTCCTCCAGCCTCGCGCAACCACTTCGACTCCACCCCTTCGCTGAATAAAAAAAAACTATAAGTTCTAATATTTGAATTTATTTATTTAATTATTTTTGTTTACTTTCTATGTAGTTAGTTTTATAAGTCTAGAGAAAAATCTGTTTTTCTTTATATATAAAATTCTGATTTTATTGTATGTTCTTTGAAATGAATTTCTATGTTTGCTTTGAAGTGATTTTTAAGTTATAAAAAAAGGGATAATTTCTTACATAAGAAAAATAGGATTTTTAGATAGGAAAAAAATAAAATAAAATTTCTTACATAAGAAGAATTGGATTTTTCTACATATGATGGCAAGATAAAAATACGATCTCTGCTTACAAAAAAAAAGTGTAATTTTTCATTACAAGAAAAGATATAGTTTTCATTTTTATTTGATAGGAAAGTATAAAGATATAATTTTTATATCGTGGAAAGAATAAAGATATAATTTTTATATAAGGAGGATAATAAAAATATGATTTTTATATTTTTAAAGTAATAAAAATATGATTTTTATATTTTTAAAGTATTAAAAATATAATCTTTACTATATAGAAGATGTAAAAATATGATTTTTGGTTAGGTAGAGAATTAAAAATATATTTTTTACATGATAGGAATATTAAAAATATCATCTTATATGTGTAGAAAAATAAAAATGAGATTTTTATAAAGATGAAATCTTTATATTTGAAAGGGCGAAGTCTATGTTTTTATAAAGGCGAAATCTTTATATGGAAAATAGCGTGATAAAAATATAATTTTTATCTATATAACATAGTAGTAAAAATTCGATTTTTATATATATTGAATAACGAAGTAAAAATTCGATTTTTACATATGTAGTGACTACGGGCAACGAAGATGACGAAGAGGCGATAACGATGAAGATTTCTATCAAAGAAGAGTCAAGATGATTGGATAGCTAAATGTGAGAATTTCTCACCTTTCAATTTCTTTTCTAATTATATATATATATATACTAGGATGCAGACGGTGTTTAGTAGCACCCGACACAATCGTCCACAGACCATGGACTTGTTTGTTTGGTTGCATAGATTAGTTATATGATGTGATTTGAATTTGGTTGTTTGGTGATTTTGATTGATGTGTGAATGGCGTGGGCCTTCACTAGACTGGGGATAAGGCTAGGCCTCGTCCCGTTTCTAGTATCGTGCCGTTATGCCGCCGAAATTTTCTGAAATAAGTTAGAAAAATAAAAATATCATTTTATTTAAAGAATGAACTGAATAGAAATTCATATGTTGGAATAAAATGTTTTGTCGCTAAAAATATTATTTTTAACGTGAATGTGAATAAATAAATATTCATTTACAAACCAGACGGTTTGTTTATGTACACCTATTTGAAGGACATTGATTGGGTCGATAAATTTCACACATCGCCCAACTGCACAACTAAAATCTGTGTTTGATTGTTTGAAACCCCACACGGGTGTTGGGATGAAATTTGAAGTTCACTCATCCTGATTGATTAAATATGTCGATCGATTGATTGACAGGCTGTTATAAGCGTTAGATATCTATGTTTGATGCTTATACAGTGTAGTGCACTTTGGTTGATGGTTAATTATTTTTCAATGCTATTATACATGTGTTGTATGAAAATCCATATAATTAATTTTATATGGTGATTGATTGGGTCTCATTCCAATTTAGAAAATAAAGAATAATATAAAATAAAGGTTCATGTGTTGACAGTACTCATCCATTGAGATTGGTCATGTGTTGAACGAAATATTTTAGTAATAAAATTTATATCTTTATCAATATAAAATAAAGGTTCATGTGTTGACAGTACTCATCCATTGAGATTGGTCATGTGTTGAACGAAATATTTTGATAACAACTATTTTGAAAAAGAAATATTTGAAATAGAATATTTGAAAATAGAAATTTATGAAGCCGTGTTGATTAGATTGACGCCATTTTGACGTGAACGATATTTATATCGATTTTATTCATTTCGAAATGAATTGAATTGAAAACGATTTTGAAAGGAATTGAATTGAAAACGATTTTGAAATGAATTGAATTGAAAACGATTTCGAAATGAATTGAATTGAAAACGATTTCGGAATGAATTGAATTGAAAACGATTTCGGAATGAATTGAATTGAAAACGATTTCGAAATGAATTGAATTGAAAACGAATTTAAATTGAATTGAAAGCGAATTGAAAACGAATTCAAATTGAATTGAAATTTGAATTGAATAGAAATGAATTTTAAAACGAATTTATAAAGAAGAATTCAATTTTGATCTGAATTGAAAAGGAAGTTGAAATTGCTTTTGAAACGAATTTAAAACTATTTATATAATTCGTTTTAAATAGAAATCGACGAAGTATATATTATATATATTATATATATAATATAATGGCCTGAATAGAACACGCCGCGCCGCGGCAGTTCGTGAATTTCGACCATTTATTTCAAACGGACATTACGGGAGATCCGACCGTCGGATTCTCCTAAAACCGGAACCGTTGGGTTCGTATCGAAAAGAGCTTTCTAACGAATATTAGAAATTAGAAATATAACGGTTGGATTTGGAATTATGTCCAAATCAAATTTGAAAAAGGTCGCTGTAAGTGCAGTTCGATGGCCGTTGATGGAAATCGACTGTACAGGCCTTGATAAAATTATTAAAAATAGTAATAATTTGTGTAAAATCATAAGAAATGATTTAGAAAGAATTGGGATGAAAAACTCCATATTTGAAAAGATAAAAATAGATTTTTATCGAAATGAACTAGTTTTGAACTAGAATTACAATTCTATTTATTTTTAAATAAATAAATTGAATTTGAAATGGTTTTGAAAATAACCAGAATTTCCAATGATTGCATTGGAATGGATTTGAATCGAAATTGCCTTTGGAATATTTCGATGTTGGATTTCGTGATGATACAGATATTGTTATGGGAATTTGAAAGATATATATATATATATCGTTATTTCCAATGCGATATTTGTTAGTCGTAGAATTTGATATTGAATATAAGCCGGTATATTTTCTATTCAGAGCCTTGTATTGAATATCAAATGTGATTTGGGTTTGTCGTGATTGGTGTCTTCACTAACATTGTTCTTGAACCCAGTTGAGAAAAGATTAAATCTTTTTATTTAGATTTAATGAAGTGTACCAATTCAATAATATTTAATTGGAATTGAATTGATATTGATATTGGGTTTATTGTGAACAGTGTTTTAAATAACACTTGTTCTTTAACCCGATAATTAATGGAATGATCTTTGGGTTTATCGTGAACAGTGTTTTAAATAACACTTGTTCTTTAACCCGATAATTAATGAATGTGATTTTGGGTTTATCGTGAACCGTGTTTTAAATGACACTGATTCTTTAACCCAGTCGAAGATTAAAACTAAGTGGAGTTTTAATGAATCTTTAATTAGATTGAAATGATCGAAAATGGAGTATCACCAGTTTTGCTCCAGGCGATAGTTAAATCTTTAATTAGATTTGAACATGAAAAGGTAATTGAATTTACCGATAACACTGTGGTGTTAGATATGAAGTATTACCAGTTTTACTTCATGGGATGAATAGGTTGGGATGGGGAAATTAAAATAAATAATTACTTCGGTAAGGTTCGCTAATCCCGACTAGTTTGAATTGAGATTCAAAAATAGAATAAAGAATAAATTCAAGGAATTTATCTTGGATAAAATTAATGGGAACCTTTCCCCGTAAATGTGAAATTAGAAACTAAATGTCGGTTAGCCAAGCAGAATGGTTTTCTGGATATTGATCTGATGTTGGTTTCGGCCTTCGGGGTTAATATTTGGGAAATTATTCTCTTGATTAATTTACGGTTAGTGACTGATGAATTGGAATGAGGCGTATGTTGTGTTTGTGTAACACTTCTTTAAAATATACGCGAGTTATTTGGAAAGACCGGGTTTATCCCATTCTGAATAACTGATACGACGATAAGTCGAAGATGAAGACGGTGGTCGAAGACCAGAAGTCTTCACGTCGTTTGGGTGATTACTGATGATCTTGATTGGGCTGTACACCCAAGAAGATGGAAACAGTTGGTGATCGTCCAGACGTACTTGGAGATCGATGGATATGCGGGGTACTAGGTGCCTCCGGTTTCGTTCAGACCCAGAACGGACTTGTAAATGGACTGTGTGTCTGACATTGGATTTTAGTCCGTGTGATTGATCTCTATTAAATATATATCTGTTTGGCGGCGGAGAATTTATTCTCTTGCTTAACGCCCTTCTCTAAGACGTACGAGCTCAGGGGTTATATATTGATGGATATCAATCGCATGGAGTGAATTGCCTGTGTGGCATGCTAAGATGCAAATGATCAAGGCTTCTGTTGAAAAGCAAAGTCTTGTGGTTGATGATCGAAGCACGGCCTTTGTGGCGTAGCTTTGTGTAACGTTGATTCGCGAGTATCACACCCGGTATGAACTAAAAACGGGAGACGGACATCAGGGAGGACATGCGTTTCTTTCTAGTTAGGAGTGGCGTCAGTGCTTGAACTGGCTGACGAGTTTGACTCATGTGGATGTTACTTATTATTACTTGCTGAAAAGCGAGGCGCCTCGTGATATCGGTTTCGGCCGATGCTTCTGGTCGGCTGACGGGCCAGGCTTACGCCCCAAAGGGCGGAGAGACGTATTGTTCAGGCATAATAATCCACATCGGTGGACCGGCCCTAACGATCCATGGGGCAGTTGCGGCTGTTCCTGAGACATGGGCTAGATTGTCTCGAATCGGTTGAGGATCTTGCCCCTAGCCTCGGTTCATACCATAAATGATAACCCAACTTCCAATACGACATTTGCGGTTTTAATTGTAGAACTAGTATGGCGACATGATATATGGTACCCATGCCGCCTATGATTGATACTTATGATTTGAAGTTGTTTTATACACTATGCACTTATAATAGTATCAAACGATTTGTTTTAAACGTATCAAGCATTCTTTGGCTGTTATAAGGGAAAACCCTATCCTCGGCTGCGTTGCATTGTGTGATGGGACCTGGGTCTTATAACAGCTTCATTTTTCTTTATTTAGCATTGCGCTGTTTGTTTTATGCACTGGTATTCTTGGGAGGAAGCCCGTTCTGTGTTATACGGCGTGGTCCCTTGATTTACCTAACTTTAAAAATAAAGATTAATAACTGTTTTAGTTCTCACACCAGTCCCATGACTGACCTGGAGTTTATTGTTTTAACCTAAACTCTGGGTGCCCTTATTTTGACACGGGCAGCTAGTAGTTTTGGTTTTGCAGATTTATATTCACAGGACCCTGGTTTACAGCTGGAACGATATCCGGAAAGCTTTGTATCCGTATATCTCTTCTAGTTGTGTATTGTATTATTTTCCGCTGCGATGTATTTAAATGTAATTTAAATCTCTGATATTTCTATGTAATTTATTCATTTTTACTCTGTATATTCTTGTAATCTGATGCATTGTTGTAATATACAATGAAATGTTCTATTGTATGCGTTCTGTTGTGGCTTGTTCTCGAACTATCCGACACTTTCCTTTACGGGGAAGTTACGGGTTTTCACATAAATAAAACATGTAAACACTAAAAAATTCAGAACAAAAAACCATCAACGAAGGCGTCAAAAATCAAAAAAACAAAAAAACAAAACGAAATTTCCAGTTAAATGCATAATAGTATGCACATATATTACTTTCCTGCATACATCCGTGCATATTTTTCACTACATACATCTTCGTTGATTTTTATTCATGCAAATAAATGCATACATGTGCGCAAAAATTTCAAATAATTGCATACATTTTTGCAGGTTTATTTTCAGATTTTAATCTGAAAACAGCTTACAGAAAAGTTGCATACATATATGCAATTATCAGTAATAATTGCATAAATGTATGCAACTATTTTTTTTCGATTTCCGTAGATTCCTGACATTATTTCCATATTTTAGAATTTTTTTTTATTATGAACATACGCACTTTTTTTAAAAAAAAAATACAAAAAGGCGGAAAAAATAAAATAAGGGGCGGGTTTAAAAATTTTCAAAACTTTGTTTTTTTTTATAAATTAGGTCCCTACTTTTTATCCTATAAAAATGTTGCACACATGTGTGCATTTTTTTGAGAAATTTGCACATTTGGATGCAAATAAAAATGAACTGAAAAATTATGTTAAATCTATCCGCTGGAAGAACTGCAATAATTGCATATATGCATGCAATAAAATCAAAAAGGTGCATAATATTATGCATTTAACTGCAGTTTTTTCTGTTTTTTTGCTGTTTTCTTCTTTTTGACATTATTTTTGTTGTTTTTTGAACTGAATTTTTTTATAATGCGTAATATATTTTATTACTAATTTACGAATTTTTTTTATTTTTTTAATTATTATTTTATAAGTTTTGAAAACAGTGACCTAATTTACAATAAGTTTATGACCGGATGTGAGCCTAATTAAGTTTCAAAATAGGGACGTGAGCCTAATATTCACTAAATTTAAACACCTTAAAAATAGCCATTTTTCAAACAGTCTCAGAATTCAGCAAAAATAATTTTGTTGGGTTCGTATCGTCAAAACAAAGCTAAAAATGATTTTTCGGTAACTTTTAGAATTAATATATAATTATAATTGATTTTTTAGTGTAAACGGACAATTTTTTACTTTAAAAATTCATTAAAAATTCATACGAGCTCAGAATTGAACGAAAGTAAATTTTCTAGGTCCGCAGCGTCAAAACATAGCTAAATATATTTTTCGGAAATTTTTGAAGTTAATTTGTGGCCCCGGTGAATTTTCATGTATGGTCAATATTTAATTAATTAATTTTTAATAGGATTTTAAATAAATAACACTACAGACATCAGAATTGGGGCCCGAGACATAGCCCATTGCGCTCAGAAGATGTCAAAACCCTAAGAACGACAGTAAGCAGGCCTAATTCTGAGTTCGGACCAAAACGGGCTAATAAAATAATAATTAAATAACCCTAACATAATATTATAAAAGCCACGCACGGGTTCTTCTTCCTCCTCCCGTCATTTTCAGCCGCATGAACCCATAACCACTCAAATTTTCATTCTCCGATTTCTCCCTCAATTCTCAACGAAAACCTTCGTATAAATACTCGTTTCGAAGAGATTTTAGAGCTCTTCCTTCTCCAACAAGAATCACCACCTCCCGTCGCCTGTAGCTCTCGAATTCCGTGCCCAAACCCGCGGCCTTTGCGCCTCCACCACCACATAGCGCCGCCGCACCCCCATACTTCCCAGCGTGGATGCACCTCTCCTAGCTCTTCGACCACCAACAAACCGTTCGTAAAACCGTCAACCGTAGCTCGAGTTATCTCGATTCAAAGTTTTGAACATTAGGTAAAAATTTATTTCAGATTTTGTGACGCTTTTAAATGTCGCAGTGCCAGTTGTTAAAAGTCAGAATTCTAATTTACACATGAATTTCAAATTTAGTTCTTTCAGATCCGAAACCGCCGTGACTCCGAACACGAGATCTGATCGAAATCACCTTCATTCCAGAAACAAGCAAGGTGAGAATTCATTTTTAATTTAATATTAATTAATTTAATTATTATTCTTTTGGTGCTTAATGTTGAATGGTGAAAATAAATCGATATGCGATGGATGTTGTTCTATGTTATGAATTCGAATTGTTTTTGGATGATGTGATATTAGATCTGAAATTGAAGTGCTAGATTGGAGTTGGTAATAGATCATATGATTACCTTTTATCGTTGTGGTTGGATTGGTAATGAAAATTTGACGATGAAAATAAAAAGGTCATCTTTTTATATTGAAAATTAAAAGATGAAAATTTGATGATGAAAATAAAAAGATCATCTTTTTATATTGAAAATTAAAAGATGAAAATTTGACGATGAAAATAAAAAGATCATCTTTTTATATTGAAAATTAAAAGATGAAAATTTGACGATGAAAATAAAAAGATCATCTTTTTATATTGAAAATTAAAAGATGAAAATTTGACGATGAAAATAAAAAGATCATCTTTTTATATTGAAAATTAAAAGATGAAAATTTGACGATGTAAATAGAAAGACGATCTTTTTATATTGAGAATAAAAAAGACAATATTTTTATTGAAAATAAAAAGATCACATCTTTGTTTTGAAAATAAAAAGATCACATCTTTGTATTGTAAATAAAAAGATCACATCTTTATTTTGAAAATAAAAAGGTTACATTTTTACATTGTAAAGTAGAAAAGGTAATATTTTTACATTTGTAAATAGAAAAGATTATATTTTTACGTTGTAAAATAGAGAATTTAATATTTTTACATTGCAAAATATAAAAGTTGATGTCTTTACATTGTAAAACATAAAAAGTTTATATTTTTACATTGAAAATATAAAAGTAGATACTTTTACATTGTGAATAAAAAAGTTGATGCTTTTACATTGTAAGTAAAAGAATGAAATTTTATGTTTTAAAATGAATTTACATCGCATGAATTATATAACATTTTATTTTGAGATTTATGAATGAATTTACATCGCATGAATTATATAACATTTTATTTTGAGATTCATGAATGAATTTACATCGCATGAATTATATAACATTTTATTTTGATATTTATGAATGAATTTACATCGCATGAATTATATAACATTTTATTTTGTTATTTATGAATGAATCTGCATCGCATGAATTAAATAACATTTTATTATGTAGTTTAAGAATGAATTTACACCGCATGAACGAAAATTACATTTTTATATGTAAATTATAAAGTGAATCAACGTTGAATGTTAAAAATTACATTTTTCTTTGTAATTAAAAGGAGAATTTCATCGTTTGTCAAAATTTACATTTTTATATGTAAATTATAAAGTGAATCAACGTTGAATGTTAAAATTTACATTTTTCTTTGTAATTAAAAGGGGAATTTCATCGTATGATAAAATTTACATTTTTATATGTAAATTATATAGGAATATACACCGTATTGTAAAAATTACATTTTTCTTTGTAATTAACATGTGAATGTCACTTTATGTTAAAATTTACATTTTATATGTAAATTATAAAGTGAATTTATGTCGTATATTAAAAAATACATTTTTCTTTGTAATTAATATCAGAATTCCATCGTATGTTAAAAATTACATTTTTATATGTAAATTATAAAGTGAATTAATGTCGTATGTTAAAAATTACATTTTCCTTTGTAATTAACATGGAAATTTCATCGTATGTGAAAATTTACATTTTTATATGTAAATTATATAGAGAATTACACCGTAGGATAAATTTTACATTCTTATATGTAATTAAAACATGAATTTACATTGTGTGTTAAATATTACATTTTTATATATAATGTCTATAGGAAAGTATACCGAATGACAAAACTACATTTTTCTATGCAATTAAAGGATGCAATTTCATTGTATGATCGAAATTGCATTTTTCTTATGTATATATGTAACATAAAATGAGAATGAACATTAGAAATAAAATCGATTTATTTCATATGTAATTAGATGTAGTGTTTGCATTGTAATTAAAAAGCATATTTTTACAATGTGAATTATATGTAGTGTTTGCATTGTATTTAAAAATCATATTTTTACAATGTGAATTATATGTAGTGTTTGCATTGTATTTAAAAATCATATTTTTACAATGTGAATTAGATGTAGTGTTTGCATTGTAATTAAAAATTATATTTTTACAATGTAAATTAGATATAGTGTTTGCATTATAATTACAAATCATGTTTTCACAATGTGAATTAAGAGTAGAGTTTGCATTGTCATTAGAAATTATATTTTTATATGTAATTTAAAGATTTTGAGTGTATCAAAATTTACATTTTCAATGTAAGGAAAGAATGAATTTAGGATGCAGTAATATTATCTTCATTTTCAAATGAATTAAAATTTAGTATGTATCGGTGATTGTGTAGAGCGTTGTTTTAATCAAATGATGTTATTATGATTTAATAATTATATATATATATAATTAAAATTGAACGAATAGGGCGTGGTAGTTCGCGTTTTGAAATC
This sequence comes from Allium sativum, assembly GCA_030737875.1. NCBI lineage: Eukaryota > Viridiplantae > Streptophyta > Magnoliopsida > Asparagales > Amaryllidaceae > Allium > Allium sativum. The sequence continues at coordinate 745,637,247 of CM060920.1, read as the reverse complement.
GTACTTTTAAACGACTATACAAGAAGATCCGACCGTCGGATTTTCTTGAAACTGGAACCGTTAGGACTGTCTTGGAAAACTCTTTCCAATGATATATATTACGTTAAGATCCAACGGTTAGATTCCGAGAAATGTAAAAATCAAAATTGGTTGAATGCAGCGCCATAGTCAACCATGGACTTAAGGCGTCGTTATATAAAAATTTAATTATTTTAAATAATTAAAATAGGAATGAATCGTTAATAAAAATAATTATTAATGTGTAAGAAGGATTTTCAATATACATATATATATATATATATATATATATATATATATATATATATATAAATACGAGGATTATTTGGAAAGTCCGAGTTTATCTCATTCCAAATAATTAAACGACGTTTAAAAATCCAAGATTGGAAGACGGCGATTGAAGACCGTCAAATCTCCGCATCGAATGGACGATGATGATTGTTGCCTTAGAATGGCTCGCTACCATGATAAGGTAATAGTAGGAGTTGCCCAGACGTAGTGTTGATTTGTACGGATTTGGCTTTCGCTCAGACCCAGAGCATAAGCTTATAAATGGATTGTGTCTGACATCGTACTCCATTATATATCATGTTATTAATCTTCTGTCGAATGTATGGATGTTTGGTGGCGGAGAATTTATTCTCTTGCTTAACACCCGTTCATATATTTCGGCAAAGGATTGGTAGTGTGATATGGAGTGATGATGTGGCATCCTAAGATGCATATGATCAAGGCTTTGTTGAAAAGCAGGCCTTGTGGGACGATCAAAGCATAGTCTGTTTAGGCATAGCATTGTGTATAGCGTGACTTCGCGAGCCTCACACACCGGCGGAGTCTAAAACGGGAGAAGGGAACGCAGGGAGAGCAGCACGTTTCTTTCTAGCTAGAGTGGTGTTAGTGACCTACCAGCCCTGACATTTTACTTATGTGGATGATGGAATGAGGCGCCTCGGATAGGTCCTATAGGACCGGGAAACGTGTGTTCAGGAATTGCCAATCCACGAAGCTATATGTGTGGACCAGCCCTGCAGGATCCAAGGGTTAACTGCGGGGAACCTTGAGACATTAGCTAGAGTGTCTCGAATCGGTAAGGAGCTCCTCCCTAGCCTTGACTCATGATGGAAACCAAAATCCAATACGCCCCATGCGGTTTTGATTGTATTACTAGTATGGAGGCATAGCATATGGTACCTATGCTTCCTAGGATTGATACATTTACTTTGAAATGTTTTGAAATATATATACACTAATAATAATATCGTTTTTATCGTATCAAGCATCTTTTGACCATTATAAGGTAAAACCCTATCCTCCGGTTTGCGTTGTATTGTGTGATGGGAACTGGGTCTTATGATGGTTTCATTTTTCTAAAAAGCATTGCGTTATTTTACGATTTACTTCAAGTTATGCACGACAATCCATTGGAATAAAACCCGTTCCGCATTAGCGGCATGGTCCATGGATTTGCCTTATTACTATTAGTTAAATAAGTTAAGAATTCTCACACCAGTCCCATGACGGACCCGTTGTTTGTTTCCACCTTTACAAACTCGGGTTCCCTCTTCTCCACACGGGCAGTCGAGTAGTTTATCTACAGGTCCTTATCTCGAGCAGGATGCTGGATTAAAGCTTAAAGCTGTGTCCAGAGCATAGTTGTCTTCCGCTGTATCTATTTTATTTCCGCTGCAACGTATTAAATTTATTATAAAATTTTCTTCCGCTGTATTTTAATTTCGATGTACTCTGATATATTCTGTACTCTGATGTTATATTACCATGATGTAATAAAAGTCTGCTGTTATTGTTCTGATGTTGTTGTATTCCCAAAGTTAACGTATGCGGAATTTGAACGGTCTTGGTCGATTTTGCGATCGATTAAGGTCGGGCGAAATGCGTGTCGTTACATTAACATTGCAACATTATTATTATGGAAATAACAAATTGTTTTCAACACCCTCTACCATTACAAACTAATATCATTTCTTTATAACAGTGAAGCCGTTCAAGTTGGGGTATCTAATAAACTCTTGGACCTTGATCGATAACTTTCTTATCTTAAGATAGATAAAAGCTTGTAATTCAAAACCGATATTAAACCATCACAAAAATCTTATTTACCATTTAATTTCAATTATGTTTTTTAAACCTTTTCTAACATTTGGTATCTTCTTTCAATAATAATCACTTTCCTTAACACAAACTCTTAGCTTATGTATCTTTAATATAATTCAAACCCAAATCTTAGATTTATACAAAAATACGTTTATCAAATCTTATTAACCATCTTGGCTTTTCAATTGAAAAACTCCTTTCAGTTCAACCCGTTTTACTTAATTTAATTATTAAGTAAACGGTTGTTTAAATTCATTTCGTTAACTCTAAATTTCTTTTATAAACTTCGTTTATATAACTTGGTTTTATTACAAAATCTCTTATAAACCCGTTTACATAATTAAAGTACATTTTACAACAACTTGATTACTTTCTTAAATGAAATTTATTTAAAAAGGTAATCACTTTAATTACTTTTACTTTAAAATAATAATTGACTTCAACCTCTTCTCTAGTAAAAGTAGTTGACTTTGTCGTTAATTAAAAATAAAATAACGAGATGTTTTTAAATAGTTATTAAAATAATAATTAACCTTATTAATAATAAATAATTCGATAATCAATTTAAAAATAAAGTTAACTATGGATTAATTAACTTTTAAGAACACTCGTTAAGTTTAACGACCGTTCAGGGAAAATTATTTCCATTAGATTAATTGAAATTAAATTAATCCAATAATCAAATTTAATTAAAACATTTGACTTCGTCAACTGTAAGCATCAGTTACCTGTTAACTAGTTTAGACAAATCTTTCCTCTTAAATTAAGTAATAATATAATTAATTTAGGAACATCATTTAATTGCTTTATAAAACAGTTATTCACATTTCCTATAGTTAGTTTCTGGGTTTCTACTCATAAAACTTATAAGAATCTGATATATAATCGTTAATAATTTCTTTTATAAAACACGATTATAAATATAGAAATATTCATAAAAAACTTCAATTTCAAATAATTTATATAAAATAAATTCGAAGACATCTATTCAGTTATAAAAATAAACTTTATAACTTAAAACTTCGTCAAATGGCAAATCAACGTCTAAAAACGATGGTTTTTTTGGCCATTCATAGCCAACCCTTAATCAATACTGTCTATTGCTTAAACACAACAATTGTTAAATTTAAATTCAACGATCAACGACTAATCGATAATAAAGATCCAATCAGGATATAACGTCATTTAGGGTAAACAATATGTATATAAATAATATGAAAGACGAATAACATACACAATTTATTTGAGGAATTCGGTTGGATCCCTCCAACCGGTTCCTCCCTTTATCACATATCATAATATCATTTCGTAATAACATAAGAAATGAATTTCATTAACCTATTGCTTTTAAACGATGAAATATAATTAACGTCAACCAATGAAACAATAACCAATAGTCATCCGGAGCATCCAATTTCAAATTATCAATTATAGATTATAATTATATATATTTAACATATCATAGAATTCCAGAAAGCATGAGAGTTAACTCACAATTTATTTCAATTGACGATTGTTACGTTGTTTCGTTTAATTTTAAACAGATGTTTAAAATTAACCGAAATTCCCATCAATTCCAAAGCTAATCAAATCAACACGCTCACGTAGGCCTCGTCTCTACGATTCCAGTAAATCCAGATTCGTCTGAATCTGATAACGTGCTAACAAGTTATCACATAAACAAGTTTGAATAATTATCGTGTAAACTAACTATTATTAACCTAATCTTAATTACTGAATTAACTAATTAATCCAAACTGCTAATTACCTTCTCAACCAACTTCATCCCTGATGGCCACTTCTGCAACCAAATGTCGGCACCGCTTACGGTCACCTGACACGAACCCATCACCACCATCACCTCTGTCGCAACCTCTGCTACCACCGCTCTCGGACCACACACACAAAGCTCCTCTAACCACCCAGAATCCACAATCGACCAAAAACTTCTTCGACCCAGAATTCTCCGTCCACACGCCTTGTCAAACACTACCATCACCGCCAATCGATGACCCTTCCATCGGCCTACCACTTTGCCTTAGGCCATCTCCATCCCCGAGAACCCCATCGACCAGAAATCCATCAACTTCGATCGCTGCTTCAGAAAAACTCCACCTTCGATTAACTCATGATTACGACCACGACACCCACCGATAGTCTTTCCGACCAACATGAAACTTATACCCCTTCCTCCTTTCTACATTTTTGCTTTAGACTCCTTAACCATTCGATGCCTCCACCGCACAAAAATCGAGAAATAACAAACTGATCTATCAACGGTTTGAGGTTGATTCCAGCCACCATAGTGAACGATAGGTCACCAAATTTTATGTGTAGCTAGTCCTCATCACCCTCGACAATTTCCTAGTTGGAACCTTCGACCAATTCATTTCTGAATTGGAGATATTAATTGAAGAGTGATTTTGGACTTATTACAAATTACCACCGATTTGGGGCTTAGGGTTTCATAATTTGGGTTTGGGGTATCGTTTATATAGGAGCAAATATTTAGGTTAAATAATTTTTAATTCGATTATTTTATTACGTCGATGCCTATCGCCATTTTCTTTTGATGTTTATTTATTCGTATGATCACATACGAACTCTGTTTGCGATGAAAATGGACGTATGCTTATAGTTCAATGTTATGGTCCTAATGAAACTTTTTCCGTCAAATTCCGAGTCCGTTTGCTAAAACGGCTCTCGTTCGAGCCCAAAGGTCGATTTATTAATATTTTAATTTGCGTACACTCATAGAATAACTCCTATTGACACGAAACTTGAAATCTATCAATACTTAGCTATAACGGTTTTAATAGAATTTGTTTCGCTGAAATCGGACGTCCTTTGTAGAAAGTCCCTTTTAAAGGTCCAAATTAAATCTAAAAAAAAAATCAAATTTAAAATACCCTAATATAAAAATAATAATTTATTATCATCGAACATATTCAAGTATAATTTCATATAGTTTCAACATAAATTATTTCGGGTAGAATTCGAAGCTAAATCGATATTCAATATACTAAAAAAAAACCTTTTATTTATATAATAAATCTTTATGGTTTTTAAACAAATTCGATAGTGACCCTTTGAAAATTTAATTTGTACATAACTCAAAATCTGCAACATGAAAACTTGATTTTTCTCTTTCATTAGGAAATTATAATCCAATAGATTCAGACATTTCTTGTTTCAAAGAATTTCGACTTATATTGGACCCTGCACGTCCATAAAGTTAAAAACGTAATATTACGAACTACCGCGACGCTGCAGTTCATTTTATAATTAAATTATAAATTATACATTCAAAAGTTGTTTAATAAACAAATATGTTAATATAATCCAGTTTTAACTTAACTAAGTATTTCTATATTGCCGAATTCATATTATACAACAAATCCAACTAAATCCGACTATTTTGGAATTAAATTCATCATTATATTATTTATGTTAATAAAAAAACCATTGAATTCGAGTCATGTACATTGCTTATTTAATATTTAAAATTAATTAAAATGTTTACATAAACGGTTACAAACTCCAGGTCGTTACATTCGAGGTCATAACTCGATAGATTATTTTCTTGGCATTGTGCAATCGAGAACTAATTATGGTTAATGGATGATTTCCCCTAATGATAAGATTAAGGTAGCAATTCCCAATGTAAAGAATGATCTGTGTAAAAGAATAATCCGGAATAGAATGAGACTCACGATATTTTGTATATCAATTATGGCCCATAAAGATGCACTAGTTATTCTGAAAGACCAGTTTCCACCCATTCTGAATAACTATACGACGAGTATTAAAGATACTGAAGACGGTGGTTGATGATCGGGGATATTCACATTGTTTGGATTATTGTTGATGTCTCGATTGGGAGGTGCACCTAAGACGAGGTTATAAGTGGCAGTAGTTCAGACGTACTTGTTGATTGTCGGTATTTGCAAGGGCCTCTCTCCATTGGTTGGACGAGGAATAAGTTGCCTTCGGTTTCATTTACAACCCCGAATGAACTTGTATTGTATGCATGTATGACATTGTATTTTATAGTATATTAGCTGACTCTCACTAAACATATTTTTGCTGGTGGCGGGGAATTAATTCCTTTAGCTTAACACTCTTCTTTGAGACGTACGAGCTCAAAGGTAATATGAATAGTGATTATCAGTTTATATGTTGTGAATTGACAATGTAGCATGCTAAGTGCTGAGGTGATCTAAGCTTTTTGTTGAAAAGTAGAGCTTTGTGGATGATGATCAAAGCATGGCTGATATAGCGTAGCTTTCTATTGAAACGTGACTTTAAAGCATCATAACCCGTGAATGGTCGAAACAGAATGATGGAAAACAGTAATAAGGATATACGTTTCCTTCTAGTCAAAAAGTCATTCTATGGTATGGCCCCTGGCAAGTTTACTTATGTGGATGACAGATTAAGGTGCCTCGGATAATGGTCGATCACGACGAGGTGATGTTATAATCAGATAAGATTCCAACCATCTTGTTATTTTCAGCCGGCTCTGCCACTCCGAAGGATGATTTGTTGAGTCCTGGGACATCCTGTTAGAGGTGTTCTGAATGGTTAGGGAAGACCGTTTGCCTCGGTCATTGATGGAACCCAACTTCCAATACGAATCTTTATGGTTTTATTTATAACCTATGTATGTAGACGTAATATACAGGTACCTACATCTTATATGATTTACAAATTTACTTTCGAAAGTGATTTCCACACTATACACTAGTAACACTAAAAGAGACTTTCGCATACCAAGCATATTTGGTTTTTATAAGGGAAACCTCGCTCCTCTTGTGTGCACTGCCTTGTGTAAGGGGATGCGAGTCTTATGGTAGCTTCATTTTCAAAAGCAATGTGAGTAGTTTATGAGTGGTATCCATGTGCAGAAAACCTGTTCCACGTTATACGACGAAGTCCTTTGATTTAACCAACTTCAAAATAAAGTAAATAATTGTTTTAGTCCTCACACCAGTCCCATGACTGATCCAGAGTTCATTGTTCTTTCCGTAAACTCTATGTGCCCATATTTTCTACATGAGTAGCCTAGTAGTTATTATTTATAGATATTTTATAGAGCAAATGTTGGATTGAAGCTAAAGCTGTGCCTAGAGCATTTTATTTCTTCCGCTCAGAGTTTATGTTTTCTGTTGGGTACAAGTTATACTCTGGTATAGTAATTTTCGTTGTGCATGTATTTATTAATGTACTATGAATATAAAAGTTATTGCAATGATATTGAAAAAATTATTTTGTTCAGTTCTCATTAGTTGTAACCCCAAGCGATATGTTTTGTTGATTGGTTTAAGTCGGTTTAACTATTGGTTTAAACAGGGCAAAAAGGCGGGTCGTCATAGTATAAAATAAGTTGTAGGTTCAAAACTCGAAAGTTTTATTCAATTTATTTTTAACTTACAAAGTTCATCTATTGTTAAATTAATTTTTTTTATAAATTCTTTTATAATTTTTCTTCTCTTTTTTTATATAACAAACTAAAATTTAAACATGAAATTCTTGTGTTAGAAATTTAGAAAGAACAAAGCGAGAAAAATATTATTTGATTATATTCCAAAGCTATGGACTTGGAAATCCTTTAACACCCTATTTCTTAGTTTATTAGGTTGAAGTTATATAAGATCTAATTTCATATTATTGATTTGTTATTCAACGTTTAAAAATATTTGATAACTTAAAGTTTAACAAGTTCATTGTCGTACTTACAAACATTAGACATACGCTGGCCAAGTGCATGGCTAAAATCTTTAAGTACTTATTACACTTGTTTCAATTTTCAACTCAATATGAAATACATAGAAACTTAAAAAAAAATTGGAAATTTCATTCCTCCATTGATCACGGTTATGCGATGGTTACGCTGCTATCTAGTACAATCGCTTTTAACCATAGGTATCAAAGCCCTCGAATTTCACCATGTTTGTTTGTCATAGATCATAGTAATGTAGTGGTTATGCCACTATCTCGGTAGAGTCGCTTGTACTGCGGGCATTGCATCACTCGAATTTCTTTACGGCATCTTGATCGCAATTACTCAGTGGTTACACCACTATCATACTGGAATATCTTGTACTTTAAGGCATCGCGCCCCTCGAATTACGCTAGAACAAATCAATCATAATGTATCAAACATGATCTCATCGACAAAGATTAAAATTTCAATGGACACTCCAATCATTAGAGTTCCAATGTAGCTACAGTTTTCAATGGACCTGCGGTCCCAAATATCACCTTTCGAGTAGCCATGCACTTGAAAGTACTTACTCGTGCCTTTAGTTTTGAAAACACACGATACTATATATATAGTACTTCATTTCATGTTTTGCATGTATCACACTTATTTAAAGTCGATTTACATAAGATTTTCTTTTCAAATCATGTTTTGAACATATCATTCTTATATAAATTCCATTATATACGATTCCATTTCATATAAATTACCTTCCAATTTAATAACTTTCGAATTAATCAACATTCTTATAGAAATCTTCCATATATAAGGTACGAGAACTTCATATCAAATATTCAAAATCAAAGATTCTCGAAATTCCATTTTGATACCAATTCAGTTTTGTTTTTCCAATCGATCCAAATATTCAATATCATTTCAAACCGAATACATATTCACAAATCAATTCATTTTAAAATTTTCTTATTTAATTTGGATTACATATCCCCAAATACCATTGTTCAATTGAACCTTTACATTCAGTCAATTCGGACTTAAATTGCTTAGATCGAAAATATATATTTTTATCCCAAAATAGTTAAATGCAAAAATAGTTTAAGTAAACTAGTTAGCTTGAAATAAAATAGATTTGAATAAATTTGATAGGTTTTAGTGTAAAATTGTTTAAATAAATTAGATAAAACAGGTTTGAATAAATTAGATAGGCTTTGGTATAAAATAGGTTTGCATAAATTGTTCGAAATCAAAAATAGGTTTAGTATGGAATATTTAAATAAGATACTTGAGATTATATACAAAAGTAGTATATATAAGATAGATAAATCTAACACTTCAGTTCAAATAAAACAGTGGTAAAACATACAATAATTGTAAAATAAACAATATTAATTTCAAGATGTAATCCAATCTGAATCAATTATCCGAAATTTGAAAGTTTTAGTTATCGTTGATTCCGATGTCGAAGTTGAACTCAAATTTAACTTAAGATTCAGTTGACAACATTTCAAGTTGAACCAAGTGTTCAAGTTCGTTAACAACCCAAATTTCCCATTTAAATCCTCAACTTCGATTTTACTTGATGTTTGAATTCTACATTCATTCAACATCATTGGTTTTAAACCAATCTTCAAATTCTCAAATATTAAGTTCGTCACCAAAATCTATTCTTTACAAGTTAAATTTTATCATTTAAGTCCAGTAAACTATTTAATTTGGTAAAATCATTATGTTAGTAAGCCCAAATTTTAAATTTAACCATCATTTAAAATTGCATTTATCTTCAACTTTCCAAACAACTAACTAATTTTTTTAATTAAATAAAACCATTCACCGAATTAATTAAGTTCAAATTCGTATCTTTAAATTAAATATTTTAAAACATCAATCTAAGTTGAAATGTAAATTTAATATCAAAGCCATTTCGATCAAAAATTGAAGTTGCACAGAATAAATTTCCTCTTAAATGTTACTTAGTTAAAATATTTCTAAAAACAAAATTTTATGCAAAATATTTCTAGACTTTTCATACTTACAAAATTTCCTATAGTTCCATTTTCGATATTTTAATTGCTTTGAGCTTATTCAACTTAAAACTCAAATTATGTAAGAAAAGATTGGATTATTCACAAAATCATAAAAATTAACTTTCATTAATAATTGGAAATCTAGAATTTGATCATTTCTCAAGACATCTCTTCAAGGTGTACAATTATACTATTATAATACATAGGATTATATCGTTCAACCGAAAACTCAAGAATCAACTCCGGATTTTATTTAAATCATCCAAAATATACATATATTTGTATATCAAATCATGCTTCAGAAATCATATTTGTTTGAACAAGATAAACAAGTGGCAAGGTTACTAAATTGGTCTCCCCCACTTTGAAACTCGAGAATGAATTCCAATGATATAAAATTATCATCGAAATTATTTTCTAGCGGCAAAAGCAGGTTCTCCATGCATATAATTTTCCTATTTGAAAATATTTTGGAAAATCACTTGAACCATTTCAATTTGAAAATACTTGTATATATTACTCGTATTTTTCCAAAACCTTAGAAATCGACATCGAAAATTTCTAGAATCAAAATTTCCAAGTTTTATTCAAATAATTTTCTTAGTTATAACTAAATGGGTATGTCATTTATTCCAAAATTTGGATTCATTTGGTTAAATAGAATATAAAATTCTTATTTCAATAGTCTAACATTAACTCTTAACCCATTCAACACACATACTTAATTAGTTAACATTTTCAAAATTTCAATAAAACTTCTTACACAACAATTTGTTCTTACAATAGTTATTTTCAAAACACTCAATTCAAATTCAATAGTGAATAAATAATTTTATTAATTCTCTTAGCTTATACTTATTCTTATAATTTTTAATAAATAACTGTCAACTTTACGATGGATAGAATTGATATTTAATCAAAGAAGACCTTATCGAAGAGAGCTATCGAGAAGCACATATTCAAAGAGTGGGGATATCTAAGATGATTTAAATTTCAAAATAATTTACATTTCAAAATAAATTATATTTTCAAAATGCTTATTTTTTAAAATATGCTCTCTCTCTCTAGAGTGATTCTAGTGATGATTCCACTCATTCTAGGGTATAACTACCCTATCTCTAATGAGTTTAAACCTCATAAGTTAAGGATTTTATCAAACTAAAGCTCTTATACCACATTGCAACGACCTTCCTTGTTGACCGCTTCAAGCCGGTAATTATACTAACTTAAACCATTCAAAACGATAAATTGTTATTGCTTATGAGGTTTAACTGAATCAATCACATAGTCACATCATAAGATAAACAAATAATATCTCATAACGAAATAATTTTATACGATAATATTAGAGTTAAAAAAATTATAGTGAAAACTTTATTCTGCAAATTTAAACCATACAGACTAATAGGACAAAACGAGCAAGGGCGAGCGTCTTCACAAATCTTTAACTTCGTCTGCCATAAAACCTAAGCTGTAATACTCAGTCTAATCAGAGCATTTGTTCAAAGAACAAAAACCCTTGAGTCAGGATAAACTTTATTTAAGTAAATCAACTTCAATAAAATACTAAAATATAATAACTAATTCTAACTTTTACGAAGCTACTAATTCTGAATGTTTGATTCAAATGCCATATTTTTCCAGTTAGCATAATGTCCAAATCTAGCAAAATTCACAAAGTCTAAAGGTGACATGTGTTTAGGTTCCAACATAACAAAAAAAAAAAAAAATTCGCTACTGCCTATTACTAAGGCGAAAAAAGTATAAACATCAAAATTGCATATAACCATATTTCAATCCTGGATTCAGGATGTACATGTCGAAAACTTCCAGGTAAAAATCAAAACAACATACAGTTCAACAAGGGGACAAAAAAGGCAGAACAAGGATATAAATAATAGGGAAGGATCAAGTTTAGCATTGATTAAAAATGCACATATACAAAGTGCATCAAATTATTTCAATTCATGAATAGGGATGGAAAAAAAAACTTCATGTGTCCTTGCAATCATGCAATATCCAAGAGTCCAACCATTTCCAGCATATGACAAACGATCAATACATGTCAAACCAGAGTTACTGTAACACCCCGTAATTCTAACAACACTGTAATGATAGATTAAAAAAATACTTAATTAAATATTGGGAATTAAGTAGTCTGCACTGTGCCATTGCGTTCGTCTCAGAATCCAGCTTAAGATAGACACCAAGTTTGCGTAAAACGTACATCGTATGTAGAAATTATTAAGCCTAGAAGTTTGTATACACACAAGAGAATTATATATATATACATAAAACAATTCAAAACAGTTCAAAATAATTCAAAATAAAAGACGTGGGCTTGGGCGAGAGTTCGGACCGTTACGAATCACCCAAGGGTGTCGACCTATGGGTCGACACCACAACAAGGGTGTCGACACCCATGTCGACCCCCCCACCCCAGATCTGGGCAGAACTCAGTTTCTGAACGTAGACTCGCTTCTTGACTAGATTCATGACCTTAATCTATAAATAGGACCTCAATCCCCTTTTTTTATTCATCTAAATCAAGGGCGACAACGACGTGTTGCCCCAATTAGAGTAAAATAGCCTATTCTTCTTCAACAACAAGTTATGTGAATTCAGAGATCTATGCTACAACATCTACGATCAATTATCTGTTCTTTAGATCCAATCACAGCGAGTTAATGTTATTTTTAGATATAAACACCTAAAGTGTAATCTTGACATGTTTATAAGTTCGAACCTAAGCCTATGCCTGTTAGAAATCAAAATCACAACAGATCTGCCATTTCATGTATATTTACTACTTAGATCTCATATGCCTATTCATAATATCCCTATTCTGTTAGTTTGCCTAATCATGTCACCCAATGCCTATTCTGTTAGTTTTCCGAACCATGTCACCTTATGCCTATTATGTTAGTTTGCCTATTTTTTCATCGTATGCCAGTTTTATTTACCATGCCTATTCTTATTCACTACTTCCCTCTTTCCCTTTTTATTTTTATAGCGAGGCTACTTTCGAGTCTAGGCCTGTCGCTGAAGACGCTAATGCGCGAAATTGGGAATGATTGAGAATGGTTAATTTGGGGCATAATCATATTGTAAACATGATTGGGAAAAATATGGGCATAATTTGTACCTTGAGCCAAAATTTGGGATTTGGGGGCAGAATCTCTATCTTGATCTAAACCTTAATCTGGGGCATAACTTGTATCGTAGATCGAACAGGGATTTGGGCCATAATAAACATGAAAATTGGTCAATAATGAAAATGCCTAGATTTACAGTAATTAGAAACTGTAACCGTGCTTAGACACGAGGTTAGATTACATTTGTGGTAGAAGTCTGCTCAGAACCGCCCGACAAATTCAGCGACCACAAGTGGTAAATCTAATGTGAGGGGTCTAAGTGCATAAACGTACACGCGACAGTGCTAAGAAACGAGGTTAAGTCCGATTTGTGGAAGAAGTCTGCCCGAACCCAACCGGCATATCCAGCATCCACAAGTGGTAGACTTAATGTGGGAGGTCTAGCGCATTAATAACCATAAATGAATGAATGGTGATAAACTGGTAACACTTAACTCATTTGAAATCCATAAGTATTACACGAACCTGTTAACTTGAGTAGGATTAAGTAAACTTGCTTGAATTAAGTGGAATGGTTAAGGTAATCTTGTTAAATACGTGGGTCGGGTTATACATATATAAACCCGACAAACTTAACATGTTGGGGTTATGCAATCTTGTTAAATTGGTAGGAATAACCTGTGGAAATCCTAGTAGTGGGGATGCAAGCCTAGGGGGAAGCTTGTATCATCTGGAATATGGGAACTGTATCAGTCAGTAACCTATATTGGTGTCAAACGGGGAACCCCGAACTAGGTCGGGTTCAGGGCACGCTTACTGAGCTGGTCATAAGAGGTCACTTGGGTAAGGATGTTTTGACAGTGCATTCCATCGGGGTCATGTGCATGCATGGGTCTGCTTGCTCGGGAAAAATAAGACGCTGTGACATCAGTAGATATAGATGTGCATCTTGGAAAATAACGGGGTTTCTACTTTAGGAAGTGATACATCCTACTATGGGGCCAGCATAGATGTCTACGGGATAGGGAGCCGATCGATTGTGTAATAATTAGTGTACATCTAGTCTAGCTTGTTTGGGAGCCCGTTATTATCATTGGGGGTAACACCTGTTAGTTCTATTGTGCTACATATTATTGTATGGTGGTAAAACCTCTCAGTAGAAGTAACCTAAGTCTACCATCTTGTACTGGTTGGGATCATCTTGTTCTGGTTGTACCAGCATTGGTGTAGAGAGAGAAAAGTATTAGAGAAGAGCAATGCATGTTTTGTTTATCCTATTTATCTTATTATACCTGCCTTATGAAACTGTTATATCTCTCTCTCCAACTTATATTCCTATCACGATGCTTTTACTTATTTATATGCTAAAAGTAACTTGACTCGCCGGACTTTATGTCTAACCCATTTCGTTTTCTCCTCTTTCTCTTCCGTTTTCCCTCAGGTTCTTAGGGTGGGAATACTCAAGCTTTATCATGATTCTTCTTTCATTCTACTTGGAGCTGCTTAGATTTACTGCATGATTTCGTATCTACTCTACTATGGCTATGTTTTGGGGATTATGTTCCTTTTATGTATTTTTGTACTATGATGGTGTTTTTTGTACAAGGCAGAAGTTTTATCTTTTAGGTATTCCAGACTTATTATGTAATTGGGTTTGAACCACGAAGCTTTTCTATTTAATAAACTTTTAATTATGTTGTTGTTTTTTATCTATCTTGTAATTTTTCTGTTTCTGTTTACCTATAACTCTTCACGAAACTTAATGCATTCTAATAAAGAGAGACATTAACAGACGTGGGGTGTCACATTTGGTATCAGAGCTGAAGGTTACCAGATTGGATAAAAGATTTTGAAAATTGTTTTCAAAAAGGTTTTAAAAGGAAAGCATTTTCAAAAGAAAAATCTGTTTTGAAAAACAAACTCCCCAAAGCCATATGAAATATCTTTCGATTCTCTATTTGAAACCCTTTTCCTTTTCTTTTTAGCATGTCTGGGGAACCTAATATTCCTGAGGGCATTCAAATGCCGGCTTGGTTTCGTTGATATCTGGAGGCTACCACACCTATCGAGGGCCAAGAAGATGCCCCTCCCCCAGCTGCAGCCGTTGTTCCTCCTCCTCCTCCTCCTCCGTGTGTTGATAAATTCTATAAGATATGCAAAGATTTTTGTGCTATGGGAGGAAAGCCATTATAAGAAACTGAGACTTTCGTAGAGGCAAGGAATTGGCTTAAAGAGACGGAGGATTTGTTTGGAATTTTCGAAGTTGACGATCGTAGGAAGATTCATTTAGCTGCTTGGCTGCTGAAAGATGAGGCTTCATTCTGGTGGGAAGTGACGGAAGCAGGGCATCCAGTGGAGATAGGATGATTTTCGACAGAGATTCGAAATGAAGTTTCTTTCTCAAGCCGAGCAAAGTATGCAAATGGAAAGATTTTTGGCTCTTAAGCAAGAAAGCATGTATATTAGAGAGTATGTTAACAAGTTTAATCAATTTACGAGGTTTGGTTTGGAACTAGTAGATATCCCGCACAAGAAAGCTTTGAGGTTTGCTAGAGGGTTGAATGAACCCCTCCATGGGTTGGCTATGTCTCATATTTCAATGGGAGCAATTTTTAATAAACTCGTTGATATGGCGTTAATGCATGAGGAAGGTAAAGGTGAAAAGAAAGAGGCTAAGGTTGAGGAAACACAAAACAAGAAAGTGTAGCCTAAGAAAGAACAACAGCAACAAATGAAGGGCGGTAAGAACAGCAAAGCTCGAGATAAGAAGAAATGTCATCATTGCGGACGAGAGGGTCATGTAATCAAGGATTGCAAGAAAAGAAAGAATGCTTGTTTCCAATGTCGAGAGGTCGGACACTTTTCCAAGGAGTGCCAGAAAAAGCAAGGACAGGGTCAAAGGACATGATCTTCTGGAGGGCAGGTGCACGCTCTCGTGGCCAGTTCGACAGATATAGGTAGGAAAGTTTCCGTTGAAGGTTTGATTTCTCTTTCAAATCATCCACTTAGAACACTTTTTGATTCTGGTGCTTCGCATTCTTTTACATCGGATTATGTGGTTGAGTCTCTATACCTTAGTACTAGTACAGTTTTGGATCTCGTTGTTGTCTTAAACCCCATTGGTGGTATGGCTCATTTGTCTATGATTTGTTGGGGTTTGAGAATATCCGTGTTGGACGTCGAGTTTGAATGCGACGCATATGTGCTTAGTTTCATGGGCTATGGGTTGATTCTAGGGATGGACTGGCTAGCTATGTATGGTGCCATTCTGGATTCTGAGAGGAGGGTCGTTAAACTTTTGAGTTACCATAGGAGGACCCTCGAGATTTCTTGTGACCCTAGGGGGTCTGTCATGCTTAGTTTCCCAGAGTCGCTTGATGCATCTATCGATGATCTATGATCTGTGCCAGTAGTCTATGAGTATCCTGATGTTTTTGATGAGGTTAGGGGCTTACCTCCGAGGCATGAGATTGATTTCTGTAACACCCCGCATTTTAATATAATTAAAAAAATGTACAAATACGTATATATGCACAAATAGGTAAATAATGGTGATGTATAATGAAAATTAATTAATATATGTAATAGAAGGAAAAATTAATTCGATAACAGTGTGCGTAACAAAAAAGATAATAATATAGGGAAACTTAATTTTAATATCAGGAATTAAGTAAAACGGACATCACCCTTGCGTTCGTCTCGGAATTCTTCTTGGAATAAAGTCCAAGTTTTCGAAAATCGAACTCCGTATGAAAGAGTTATGGCCTTCATAAGATTCAATAGAAATTCATAAATTAAATAGTAAAATAACCCAGACAGGTCGACCTAAAGGTCGACCTATACCAAGGCAGGTCGACCTACCCCAGGAAGGTCGACCTGGGGGTCGACCTCCCCCACAAATCTGGGCAGAATTCATTTTCTGCACCTGGGTGCAATTTCTGACCTGATATGTTGACTAAACAGCTATATAATGACCCTTTACCCATTCTTTTTCTTCACCCAAGCCTATGGCGACACCATGGCTCTGTTCTAACTCAAATTCTTCTTCTCCAAAAGATTTCTAGATCCACTTTCTTCCCCTTTTCTCTTCAAAACATCTATTCTTAAAATTAAAAGTTTACAATCAAGATAACCTCAAAATTAAAGGGAAAAAGGGATTCAGATCCGCAATTTACACTACACAGGGAGGAGGAATTCAGATTCACAACTTACGCTGCGCAAAGAAATCAAAGATAGATCAGATCTATGGATTGGGGCATAAAATCAATCGAATTTAAATCAAATCCATGAATTGAAGATGAAAAGCAAGGTGAGTGGAATTACAATAAACTTATTGCATAATAGTATTATTATCGTTCATCATTCCCCAGTTATGAATTCAATTCAAGATTCATGTTATAATAATTGTTCTCTTATTCTCCTTCCCCTTTTTATTTTTGGATCTAGGTTATCTCGAACCCAGACGAAATCTTATTATACATACGTACGATTGAAATATGGGTATATTGGGGCATAATTTATTTTATGCAATCGAGGAATATAATCTGTAATTTGGGGATTGTGGCATAACAATTATTATTACAAATATTAGGACAATTGGTGAATTGTATATTGGGATTATTCAATGAAATAAAGTCGAATTGAGAATTTCGGAGCGTATTTCCATAATGAATCTTTGGGTATGTTTTGGAAACATGAATCTATGCTGAATAGTGCGCAACTATAAATTCCGATTTATAATGTTAACCTGAAATTGTGTAAATTTAATTGGAATCATTGAATATGGAATGGGATTGGGAAGAAGTGATTTGTTTCAAACCTAATATTGCGGGATTGAGATTTTAAACTATAAGTTTAAATTTTGGGTTTTGGGAAACACAAATCTAAAGGTAAGAATCCTAAGTTGATAAAGGAACGGATAAAACTTAGATTATGCGATTATGAGACCTCTTATGTGATTATGAAACCTAACTCATAACCTGAAATTGATGCTTAACGTTCTCATAAAAATTGTTAATTGGCTAAAGATGAAACATGACTAACTCGAGGTTAGAATGAGGTTGCGGTGTAATTCTGCCCGGAACCGCCAGGCATATCCAGCGGCCGCAAACAATAAGGTCTAATGTGAGAAGTTAGTCATAACACGCTTAAACCCGAGGTTATATTAAGTTGTGGTGTAAGACTGCCCGGAACCGCCCGGCACATCCAACAATCGCAACAATAGGTCTAATGTGAGAGGTTAGTGCATTAATAATCAATTAATGCTAATGACACAAGCTAGTATGGTAGGGTTAGGTTAACAACACTTAACCAATATGATATGATGCGTGGGTGGGTTAAGTCAATATGAACTGATAGACAACACTTAACCAAATTTGTGGAACATACGAGTAGACGCATGAGCGGGAAGGTAAGGTTAAGTAAAACTTGACATATGGACAAACTTAACCAACACTGTTATGGGGAATGATAACTACTTATTATAAACCAGAGTTGTGGTAATGTAAAATTAAATAATAGGTAAACTTGTCCTAGGGACAAGGGAAGATTATGAATTAAGATGTAATACAAGACTTGAAGGATGGGACGACTTAGACTATGAAATAACTTAATCTAAGCCGAAAATATGGGAAAGCACTCGTACGCTATCATTTGATAAAGAAAACTTAAGTCATGTTTGAATTCATTGGTAAACCTTAGTTAGTGAACTAAGTAAATAACAATAAAGGCAACCAAGTGTTGAACCTTAATTAGAAAACTAAGTAAAATGGCAACCGAAGTAATGAACATTAGGTAGAGAAGTAAGTAAGCAATGGTAAAGATAACTAAGTAAGTAAACCTTAGTTGAAGAGGACTGAGTAATAAACCTTAATTAAAGAGAAACTTGGTAATTAGAATCGAAAGACAACATAAACGAGGATAACCAAGTTAATAAGACAAATCAAGCACGTAACCAGAAGTTTAGACATAAGGTCTAAAAGTACGAAAGGATAAGGCGCTTGGACCAGTCCATACGATAGGGGATGAATAACCAAACTCGGTAGATCATCACGGTACCGTAGGGCGCGAGGGGGAGCGTACGTCCATCTGATCATATAGAAGGCTCCAACGGACTGGGTTACGAAGCACGCGGCTTCGAGGGTACGTGAGAATACTCTTGGTATCCCTCTGTGAGAATGCAGATGATCTGCCTGGGCTCATAGAGGTTAAGGTCTACGTAAGAAGAACCAAGAATATGCCTTGGTTGCAATAATAAGGCAACTTAAAGAGTAGGATGGACCAACGTGAGTCGGCGATAACCAGTTGGCCCTGTGATAGCACGTCATCAGCTACCTACCATCTTGAGTCAGTCGAGCACGAAAAGCGGAAAGGCGGAGAACTCCAAAAGACCATATACTTGCTATCTAGTTATGGGTGAGGTTGGCCAATAGGTTTGTGGGGGCATAGAGGGCCTGCGAACAGTTCTCATTCTTGATATTCTTGGGTGCCTTTCATTAGTTGAGGGAAGGGTCAAGTAGGACCATAGCCACAGTAAAAACAGACCTTAGCATCTGCATCGGTAGATAACTTAAATCTCCCGATCAAGTTCTGTGTTTCTTGATTTGTCCTGCCACGGGACTCGGGTCGCACATATAGAGGACATGTGCAACTAGATATCTAGCACGTTTAACGATACGGTTGGGACGTAAAGTCTAGGAACGCATATCGCTCGGGGTAGTGTGTCCTAGACTAGAGGGCATTTTTCGATAGGTAGCATAAACCCTAGTTGGACCCAGGTAGCGTAAACCCTGGTTAAACCTAGGAAGCGATCGATAAAGTAAACCCTAGTTGGACCTAGGTAACACTCGATGGTAAACTCTAATTGGATCTAGGTAGTATTCGATAACAGAACCTAGTAGGACCTAGGTTGTCAATCCAAACGCTTACGCAACAAAGGAATGGTGGTTTTACGCAGACGTAGTGAGAATATATATATATATACACACACATACACACATGAAAGCCCGTATGACGTACGACATTAGATAAGAAACTGCATACATATGACAAGATGACACGAGTTGGATAAGGGATTGCGTACACATGAAAAGAGGACACGAGTAGGGGGTAACTACATATACATTGTATTAGGTTAATCTACTAATGGATGGATAAGTATAGCTTAAAGAGCTCACATTGTTAGCAACCTAATAACCAAGAAAATGTAACTGAACGGTATATGTAGGATTATACAGAAGTTTATTCTAATTCCAGTCACACAAAACTTATGTTCTGACCCCCCTCCTCATTACATACTTCTAGGTTAGGTTCATGACAGAGATGGTATAGCTTTGGATACTGGTTTAGCAGTATTGTTAATAAGGTAAGGCTATATTTGAATATATTATACTTTATTTCCTTCTGCTGTGAGATGCTTTGCGAGTTTTGACATGTTGCTTTATCTCTGTCTTTTTTTGCAGGATACCAGAGCACCCAACTCGGGTCTCGATAAATTGGATTTTCAAAAAAAAATCGGTCTGTCGGAATCCGGGTTGTTACATCTGGTATCGGAGCTTCGGTTTAGTGTTCCTAGGGAGATAATGAGTGAACGTATTTGTATTTTATAAAATATAAAAATATTATATATATATATAAACCTAAATCCATAAAGTAGCCCACTAGGTATGGAAAGAGTTGGGATATTTAGTTTGTACACTAAAGTAATAAACATAGAAATTTTTGAGACCCTTAAGTGGTTTGGTTGGAAAGTGTACAATATGATTTGGTATTAGAGAAAGAAAGAATCCCATAGAGTTAAAACTGAAATGTTGCTATTTCAGAGTAGTGGGTTTAGAAGTGAAACCTTATAAATTAGGAAAAGGTTAAAATGTGGAAAATGGATTAGGAATATATATAGTTGAGAGAATTGGTTTGGAAAGTGCCTAGGAAAGCCTAGTTGAGTTGAAAGACCCACTCTGAGTCTAACCCAATTATTAACTTTTAAGAACTTGAATTTGTAAAAGTTTTGGTAAAAAGATATTGTAGTATTTTCAAGTTTTGATCTTAAAAGTAATTTTGATGTTTATTGCATGTTGGGTTTTAAAAGTAAAGTGGGGTATATTTTGCAAAACAATGATTATTTGTTTTAAAAAAAAGGAATTCTCTCATTAAAAGGTGCATAATATAGAGCATATATAACTCGCTAGTTTTCATATTATAATATATGAAAGGATTGAAAAGAAAGTGTTGCGTTTTGTAAAAGAAGTTTTAAAATCTCTATTCTGTTAGCAATAAATTTTGATTATTGATTTACAAAGAAATTTTGTTGGGTGGACAAAATAAGTTGTAGGAATAGAATAGATGTCTGCACCTTATAACGAGTAGTTAACTTAACATTGTAATTAGAAACAATGTAAGCCTGATAGTCGTCCTGGTCTACTCTAGTTTTGTGATTAGAAAAAAAATGTTTTGCATTTTATTTTGCAACATATTTTTTGGTTTGGCGAAACAAGTTTTGGAGAAGAAAATAAAGTTATAACACTTTTTATTTTTGAAAGAAAAATGTAATGAAAAGAAAGGAGGCCAAACCATGTTTTAAAAAGAATGGAGTAGGTAAGGATTAGTGCCTAGAAAAGAACGAGAGAAATTTAAAGCTATGAATTAAACAATTGGAACCAACTAGAGATTGGTTGAGTTGAGTGATTCTCTGAGTGTCAACCTGATGTTGATTTCGGTCTTCGGGGTTGATATTTAGGGAGTTACTCTCTTGCCAATTTACAGTCAGGGATTAGCTAATATTAAAGTAATGGAAAATTTCCCGTAGAATTCATAAGCATTGAGAAACCTAGGTTTGCTGCTGGAGAAAAAGAAAAAGGATAGGCTAGTAATACACAACAAGGACTAGTAGTGACTACTAAGTAGTAAAGGGCAAGTTAGTGGGTAGATCCTGTTGTCTAAGATGACAAAGTCCTAAGATTCTTGGCCCATAGTAGTAGCTGTGTAGGATGTTGTTTGAGTTGAAAACAGAAAAAGCTTATTTGAAATAATAAACTTAAGTAATTGGATTAAGTCAAATAAGCTAAGAAAGAGAAAAGCCTAACTAACAAGAAACAATAAATTCAGGAAGGAAACAAATGTAACGGGAAAAGAAAATGAAAATCTTAAGAAAAAGATGAATAAATATGAAAATTTTCCAAGATAAGTTGAGAAAGAGATGAAATTTTCTTATGTGGTTGTGCTTGGATAGGAAAATAGGAAATCTTCATAGAATAGTCACATAAAAATCCAAGTACGATTAGAAAAGAAAAACGGAGGATGTGAATTTTTCCATTTTATACCTATTCGTAACATAAGAAATCGAATTTGGAAAATTAGATTTTTCTAAATTTCGAATTTAATGATGGATGGTAGGGTTTTGGATACGACAATTGGGTGAACTATGCTCTTATTCTATAAGAGTATGGGAAAACTTGGATGAAAAATATTTTGATTTTTCAATAATATTACATTCATATAGAACTGCAAGTATATGTAGGATGTGAGCATCATGTTTTGAAAGAGTTTTAAAATTTGCATACATATAGGTGGATCCAAATTAGGCATACATAATTTACTATGATGTATCTAAATTTGCACATGTGCACAATGTTTGCAATAATTAGATGCACACTTGATGAATGGATATTGCAAAGGAATTATCTATTTTACTCTTATCGAATTTCGGGGATGAAATTCTTTAAGGGTGGGAGAATGTAATACCCCACATTTTTAATATAATTAAAAATGTACAAATATGTATATATGTATAGATAGGTAAATAATGGTGATGTATAATGAAAATTAATTAATATATGGAAGAGAAGGAAAAATTAATTCAATAACAATGTGCGTAACAAAAAAGATAATAAAATAAGGATACTTAATTTAAATATCTGGAATTAAGTAAAACAGACATCACCATTGCGTTCGTCTCGGAATTCTTCTTGGAATAGAGTCCAAGTTTTTGGAAATCAGACTCCGTATGAAAGAGTTATGGCCTTTGGAAGATTCAAGAGAAATTAAAAAATTAAATAGTAAAATAATCCAGACAGGTCGACCTAGAGGTCGACCTATACTAAGGTAGGTCAACCTGGAGGTCGACCTACCCCAGGCAGGTCAACCTCCCATAAAACAGGTCGACCTCCGCCCCAAATCTGGGTAGAATTCATTTTCTGCACCTGGATGCGATTTCTGACCTGATACGTTGACTAAACAGCTATATAATGACCCTTAACCCATTCTTTTTCTTCACCCAAGCCTATGGCAACGCCATGGCTCTGTTCTAACTCAAATTCTTCTTCTCCAAGAGATTTCTAGATCCACTTTCTTCCACTTTTCTCTTCAAAACATCTATTCTTAAAATTAAAAGTTTAGAATCAAGACAACCTCAAAATTAAAGAGAAAAAGGGATTCAGATCTGCAATTTACATTACACAAGGAGGAGGAATTCAGATTCACAACTTACACTCCGCAAAGAAATCAAAGATAGATCAGATCTATGGATTGGGGCATAAAATCAATCAAAGTTAAATCAAATCCATGAATTGAAGATGAAAACATGGTGAGTGGAATTACAATAAACTTGTTGTATAATAGTATTATTATCGTTCGTCATTCCCCAGTTATAAATTCAATTCAAGATTCATGTTATAATAATTGTTCTTTTATTCTCCTTCACCTTTTTATTTTTGTATCTTGGTTATCTCGAACCTAGAGGATATCTTATTTTACATACGTACGATTGAAATATGGGAATATTGGGGCATAATTTATTTTATGCAATCGAGGAATATAATCTGTAATTTGGGGATTGTGGCATAATAATTATTATTGCAAATATTGGGACAATTGGCGAATTGTATATTTGGATTATTCAATGAAATAAAGTAGAATTGGGAATTTTGGAGCGTGTTTCAATAATGAATCTTTGGGTATGTTTAAACATGAATCTATGTTGAATAGTGCGCAACTATGAATTCCAACTAATAATGTTAACCTGAAATTGTGTAAATTTAATTGGAATTATTGAATATGGAACGGGATTGGGAAGAAGTGATTTGTTTCAAATCTAATGTTGCGGGATTGAGGTTTTAAACTATATGTTTAAATTTTGGGTTTTGGGAAAAACAAATCTAAAGGTAAGAATCCTAAGTTGATAAAGGAACGGATAAAACTTAGCTAATGCGATTATGAAACCTCTTATGTGATTATGAAACCTAACTCATAACCTAAAATTGATGCTTAACGTTCTCATAAAAATTGTTAATTGGCTAAAGATGAAACATGGCTAACTCGAGGTTAGAATGAGGTTGCGGTGTAATTCTGCCCGGAACCACCCAGAATATCTAGTGGCCGCAAACAACAGGGTCTAATGTGAGAGGTTAGTCATAATGCGCTTAAACCCGAGGTTAGATTGAGTTGTGGTGTAAGACTGCCCGGAACCGCCCGGCACATCCAGCAACCGCAACAATAGGTCTAATGTGAGAGGTTGGTGCATTAATAATCAATTAATGCTAATGACATATGCTAGTATGGTATGGTTAGGTTAACAACACTTAACCAATTTGACATGATGCGTGGGTGGGTTAAGTCAATATGAACCGATAGACAACACTTAACCAAATTTGTGGAACATACGAGTAATCTCATGAGCGAGAAGGTAGGGTTAAGTAAAACTTGACATATGGACAAACTTAACCAACACAGTAATGGGGAATGATAACTACCTATTATAAACTAGAGTTGCGTTAATGTAAAATTAAATAATAGGTAAATTTGTCCTAGGGACAAGGGAAGATTATGAATTAAGATGTAATACAAGACTTGAAGGGTGGGACGACTTAGACTATGAAATAAGTTAATCTAAGCCGAAAATGTGGGAAAGCATCCATACGATATCATTTGATAAAGAAAACTTAAGTCATGTTTGAATTCATTGGTAAACCTTAGTTGGTGAACTAAGTAATTAACGATAAAGGCAACCAAGTGTTCAACCTTAATTAGGAAACTAAGTAAAATGGCAACCGAAGTAACGAACCTTAGTTAGAGAAGTAAGTAAGCAACAGTAAAGATAACTAAGTAAGTAAACCTTAGTTGAAGAGGACTAAGTAATAAACCTTAGTTAAGGAGAAACTTGGTAATTAGAATTGAAGAACAACATAAACGAGGATAACCAAGTTAATAAGACAAAGCAAGCGCGTAATCAGAAGTTTAGACATAAGGTCTAATAGTACGAAAGGATAAGGCGCTTGGACCAGTCCATACAATAGGGGATGAATAACCAAACTAGGTAGATCATCACGGTGCCGTAGGGCACGAGGGGGAGCGTACGTCCATCTGATCATATAGAAGGCTCCAACGGACTGGGTTACGAAGCACGCGGCTTCGAGGGGACATGAGGATACTCTTGGTATCCCTCTGTGAGAATGCAGATGATCCGCTTGGGCTCACAGAGGTTAAGGTCTGCGTAAGAAGAACCAAGAGTATGCCTTGGTTGCAATAATAAGGCAACCTAAAGACTAGGATGGACCAGCGTGAGTCGGCGATAACCAGTTGGCCCTGTGATAGCACGTCGTCGGCTACCTACCATCTTCAGTCAGTCGAGCACGAAAAGTGGAAAGCAGGAGAACTCCAAAAGACCACATACTTGCTATCTAGTTATGGGTGAGGTTGGCCAATAGGTTTGTTGGGGCATAGAGGGCCTGCGTACAGTTCTCATTCTTGATATTCTTGAGTTCCTTTCATTAGTCGAGGGAGGGGTCAAGTGGGACCATAGCCACAGTAAAAATAGACCTTAGCATCTGCATTGGCAGATAACTTAATGCTCTCGACCGAGTTCCGTGTTTCTTGATTTCCCCTGCCACGGGACTCTAGTCGCACATATAGAGGACATATGCAACTAGATATGTAGCACGTTTAACGATACGGTTGGGTCGTAAAGTCTAGGAATGCATATCGCTCGGCGTAGTAAGTCCTAGACTAGAGGGCATTGTTCGATAGGTAGCATAAACCCTAGTTGGACCTAGGTAGCGTAGACCCTGGTTGAACCTAGGAATCGTTCGATAAAGTAAACCCTAGTTGGACCTAGGTAATACTCGATGGTAAACCCTAGTTGGATCTAGGTAGTATTCGATAACAGAACCTAGTAAGACCTAGGTTGGCAGTCCAAACGCTTACACAACAAAGGAATGGTGGTTTTACGTTGATAGTGAGAATATATATATATATACATGAAAGCTCGTACGACGTATGACATTGGATAAGGAACTGCGTACATATGACAAGATGACACGAGTTGGATAAGGGACTGCATACACATGAAAAGAGGACACGAGTATGGGGTAACTACATATACATTGTATTAGGTTAATCTACTAGTGGATGGATAAGTATAGCTTAAAGAGCTAACATTGTTAACAACCTAATAACCAAGAAAATGTAACTGAACGGTATGCGTAGGATTATACAGAAGTTTATTCTATGTCCAGTCACACATAACTTATGTTCTGACCCCCTCCTCATTACATACTTCCATGTTAGGTTCAAGACAGAGATGGTATAGCTTTGGATATTGGTATAGCAGTATTGTTAATAAGGTAAGGCTATATTTGAAAATATTATACTTTATTTCCTTCCGCTGTGAGATGCTTTGCGAGTTCTGACATGTTTCTTTATCTCTGTCTTTTTCTACAGGATACCAGAGCACCCAACTCAAGTCTCGATAGATTGGATTTTTGAAAAAAATTCAGTCTGTCGGAATCCGGGTTGTTACAATTTCCGTATATACTTGGTGGACAATGCAAAGTCAGTTGCATTGCCAGTGCGTCATATGGCTCCAAGAGAAAGGAGGGAGCTCAGCAACAAGTAGGGGAACTACTTGAGAAAGGGTTTATTAGGCGAAGCATATCTGAATGGAGTGCTCCAGTGGCATTCACCACTAAGGTAGATGGTTCACTTCGCTTATGTATGGATTATAGGGAGTTGAATAAACTCACCAAGAAGAACAGGCACCCACTTCCGAGGATAGATGATCTGTTTGACTAGCTTGTTGGTGCATCTGTTTCCTCTCAGTTAGACTTGGCCACGGGGTTTCATCAGTTGAGGGTGGTCGAGGACAGTATAAACAAGACCACTTTTAGAACTCCAGATGGTTTCTTCGATTGGCTCGTCATGCCATTTGGGTTGATGAATGCACCCTCCTATTTTGTTGATTTGATGAGTAGGGTGTTTAGGGAGTTTCTAAATAAGTTCATTGTGGTCTTTGTAGGTGATATCTTGATCTTCTCGAAGAACGAGGAAGAGCATGCCTTACATTTGAAAGAGGTTATGAAAACTCTCTGTGCGCACCAGCTTAAGGCGAAGTTCTCCAAATGTTATTTTTGGAGAAAGGAAGTGAGATTTCTAGGGCATGTGGTCTCTAAAGATGGGATAGCAGTAGATCTTGTGAAAGTAGTTGCAGTTCAAGATTGGCAAATCCCAAAGAATGCAACAGAGGTGAGAAGTTTTCTTGGATTACCGGGTTATTATAGGAAGTTCATTAAGGACTTCGCAAAGATATCATCCCCACTTACCAGACCAACAAAGAAGAATTTAACATTCTATTAGGATATAGATTGTGACGATGCTTTTCAATGATTGAAGAGGGCTCTAGCAATAGCCCCAGTCTTGACCTTGCCCGATGGGAACAAAGTGTTCACAGTATACACCGATGCATGTGGTATAGGGTTTGGTGCAGTTCTAATGCAAGAGGGAAGGGCGGTATGTTATGGAGGAAGACAGCTAAGAGTTCATGAGAAGAACTACCCGACTCATGACTTAGAGTTAGCTGCCATAGTATTCACGCTTAAGACTTGGCGCCATTATCTACTAAGAGAGAAGTTCGAGTTGTACACCGATTAGAAATCTCTCAAGTACTTGTTCTCGCAGAAGAACCCTAACTTAAGGCAGCAAAGATGGATGGAGTTCCTAGCATCGTATGACTTTGAGATTGCTTATACCCCTGGCAAGGGTAATGTGGTGGAAGACGCATGGTGTAACACCCCGTAATTCTATAACATTAAGTTTCACAAATTAAAGTATAATTAATTCTAAATGATAGGATTAAGGGAAACGAGTTATGCCATTGCGTTCGTCTCGGAATTCTGCTTGAGATAGAGTCCGAATTTGCATAAAACAGATACCGTATGAAGAAGATATGGACGAACAAAGTTAGGCAGAAAAACCAGAAACGGGCCAGAATGCACTAGCGCACTTGGGAAGTGCGCCAGAACAAAATTGCACTGACGCACTTGGGAAGTGCGCCCATGCAGAGTTGCACTGGCGCACTTGGCAAGTGCGCCCAGGCCGAGCAGAAAACCTGCTTGGTCAGGCTCTGGCTGGCCTGGTCGGGTTCTGGTCGAATTTCTGAGCTCTGGTGTGTCACTAGGGCTGACTTGTCACTTTCTGATTGGCTTCTCTTGAGATGGATGGCCTTGATTAACTCTAGCTTCATCAACGGCTCTAATTAGTTTGAAATTCTATATAAACAACCTTAGTCTCAACCTAAATTCACACAAATAAAATAGAGCTAGAGCCGTCATGCTGCTGGAAGGAAGCCAAGAACAGCCTCAGCTTGAAGAAAGCTTAGAGATGAACAAATCTAACTCAAAACTAAAAATCAAAGCAAAGTTTATCTACCTAAAGGAAAGCATCTCAATTCCAGAACTCAGAATCCAGAATTCAAATTCGTCATTTGTTGTAAGTCAGTAACTTTTTAGATTTGAACGTCTAGATCTATTTGTGGCATGAAATTAAATGAATATAAGAATATGCCAGATCCTTTCTTTTGAATTTGTGCTTGTATACGCCCTTGGATCTAATTCAGAACTATTGTGGTCAACTACCAATGAGACGATGCCTATGCCTATGACTATGAACATAAGGCTATGCCTATGCTTATGATTGTGAACATAAGACTATGCCTATGACTGTGAACATAAGACTATGACTATGACTGTAAACATAAGACCATTGCATGTGACTATGACAAGGAAATGGTAGTTAATCACCTATGATTCATGACCATGAAATTATTGCCTAGAATTATGACTATGAAATTGGATTTAAGTTTGATTCTCTATTTAGACCTATTTTTAATTATCCTTGAATCTTGATTTTTGGGATTTTTCTATTAAGTTAGATCTATCCATGTTCTTGAACCTAGATTGTCATTCAAACCTTTTCATGTTCATAACTTTATCAGATCTATATACCTATGATGTTGTAGTCAATTTATTCGGTATATTTATTAGATCTGTAATTTGTGAATTTGGATTATCGTCTTATGCTTATTCTTATGCCTGTCTTTTTCCTTGTATTCTTGTTTATTCTCTTTTATCTACGAATCTAGATTAACCTATAGTCTAGACTGAATCATAAACGATGGGAATACAATTTGGGGCAGAACATGAAACTAACAAGAATGTGATTGAAAACTTGGAAGTTTGGTATAACATGAAATTTATATAATTTGGCATAATAAATATGTTGGCATGCATATTAGAATTGGGCGTAAGCGGTAAATTGTTAACTGGCCACAAAACTTGTAGTTGGCATGTGAATCTAGTTTTGGCATAAATTGTAAACTAGAATATTAAATCTAGTTCTAACATGAATTATAAAATTGGATATTTAATCTAGATTGGGCCAAAAATGTAAATAGGAACATTAAGTCTAGATTAGGCTTAACTACTTATTTAGAACGCCAAATATATGGCATAGTGATTTTGGGCATGACTGTTATGGTGAGTTTGGGAAGGTGGGTTATGGCCTATTCTGATTAATAACTTGAAATTACATGTAATTGTCATGTTTAGCATAATCATGGTTAGTGACACTAAATTTAGTATAATCTTATAACCTGGTTTAGAGGGAAAGTGGGCCATAATAATAAATGTTGATAATGTACAATAGAAGAGTAATTATGGCATAAGTAAATTAGGAATAATTTACATGAAGAACTTGTCCTAAATGAGAAACGTGTACATTGTAAAAAATACGAATATGCCTGACCCGAGGTTAGATTGAGTTACGGTATAAGACTGCCCGGAACCGCTCGGCAAATCCAGCAACCATAACAATACCTATCTAATGTGGGTGGTTAGAGCATTGAGCCCAAAAGGACCCGAGGTTAGACTGAGTTGCGGTGTAAATCTGCCCGGAACCGACCGGCACATCCAGTAACCGCAACAATATCTGTCTAATGTGAGTGGTTGGTGTTTTAAAGAATAGTTTAAAGCTAAGAAACGGTTAAGCTAGAATGGGAGGGTTAAGTCCATAGGAACACTTAACCAACTTAACATGTTAACAAAACAAGACTTGTAAGGGTTAAATAACCGTTATAACATGTTAACCAGACTAGAAGGTGGGGTTAAGTAAAATACAGTTAGCCAATTTAACATGTTAACTAGACTAGAAAGTGGAGTTTAGTAAACTCAGAACTCTTAGCCATCACAGTGTGCCAAATGAACGAGGTTAAGTTAAAACATGAAGGGACAATACTTAACCATTAGACCATGTGAATTAAACAGATGTTAGTGTTAAGTTAAGTAAGAGAACACTTAACCAATACAAGATGAAGGGGTGGGGTTAAGTAATAAGAAATACTTAACCAATATAACTTGATTTGTGGTAGGGTTAAGTCAACGTGAACTACTGATAACACTAAACCAACGTAACATGACAAATGAATGGGTTAAGTTAACTTGAATTGACTAATGACACTTAACCAATCCAACTTGACGAGAAAAAGAACTAAGTAGTAATCCTTAGTTAAGAGGACTAAGTTGTAAACCTTAGTTAAGAAAACGACGATTCGGGAACTAAGTAGTAAAACTTAGTTAAGGGAACTAAGTAGTAAACCTTAGTACAACACGAGAAGGAGAGAACGTCCATTTGATCTTAAAGAAGGCTCCAACAAATTGGGTTACGAAGCACGCGGCTTCGAGGGGACGTGAGGGTACTCTTGGTATCCCTCTGTGAGGCTGCAGATGATCCGCCTGGGCTCACAGAGGTTAAGGTCTGCGTTATGAGAATCAAGGGTATGCCTTGGTTGCAATATAAGGCAACCTAAAGACTAGGATGTACCAGCGTGATTCGGCGAGACCAGTAGCCCTGTGATAGCAACTCGCCGTCTACTTACCATCTTGAGTCAATCGATATACGTGAAGCGGAAAGGCGGAGAACTCCAACAGACCATATACTTGCTATCTAGTTATGGTTGCGGATGGCCATAGATTAGTGGGGCATAGGGGGGCCTGCGTATAGTTCTCATTTTTCAAGGTGTGCCTTTCATTAGTTGAGGGAGGGGTCAGGTGGGGCCATAGCCACTGGAAAAACAGACCTTAGCATCTGCATCGGCGGATATCTGAAAGCTCCCGACCGAGTTCCGTGTTTCTTAATTTTCCCTTCCACGAGACTCGGGTCGCACATATCGAGGACATGTGCATCTAGACAGCGATAACGATTCACGACACATACATGGGGAAAGTCTAGGAACACATATACTGCTCTGGGTATTGTGTCTTAGACTAGGGGCGTCGTTCGATAGGTAGCATAATCCCTAGTTGGACCTAGGTCGTGAAAACCCTAAAATCCGAGAAGCTTTAGATAAGTCACGTAAACCCTAGTTGAATCTAGGAAGCACTCGATAGAAAAACCCTAGATTAGATATAGGTAATAAATAATAAATGTATGCCTGAAGGCAACCACAATTACAGGGATTGGGAGCACGTTATCTTTTTATAAAGATTACTAGTTGGGTCACTAGTTAGGTGGTGCAGAGATATAGAAACCAGAATAATAGGGTAATCGCGAAGCAGAGAAAGTATGGAAGCATATTCAGTTTACTAGTATATTCAGCTTGTCGGTAGATCCAGTTTATCAGTACATTCAGTTTTATCTTGCCTTAGCATATCTTGCGTTATCTTGTTAGCCCTATCATCATGGTATTGTCTTGTATTTAGTTAAATTCATGTCATGTTGTTTTTACCTGTTCACATGCTGAAAGTTACTGAACTTACCAGACTTTATGTCTGACCCTGTTTTCTTTCGCTTTCTTGTCTTCCGTCCCCCCCAGGTTCGCAGAGAGGGAATGTTACTACTTAGCTCAGTTTTCTTTCCAAGCTTGAAGATTAGTCGAAGTTTTTCTTGGATTCACTTTTCCATTGCTATGGTTGGCTCATACTACATTGGGAAATATATAAGTTATTTTATGCTTCTTTATTTTGTAAGACAGATACTCTGGTATTGGAAAACAATTGTTGTACAAACTATTTTATCAATAAAGTGAAGTTTTATTTTCCGCTATTTTGTCTGTCTTGTAATTTATCTGCATCATTTACCTATAATGCTTCACAGAACTTAGTACATTCCCTTTGTGAGTGACATTAACGGATGTGGGGTGTTACACGTGGTATCAGAGCCGAAGGTTACCGGATCAGATAGAAGATTTGAAAATTTATTTTCAACGGTTTTAAAAGAAGCATTTTCAAAAGAAAAGTTTTGTTTTAAAGGCATATTCCCCAAAATCCATAAAAACTATCTTCTGATCTTCTGTTTGAATTCTTGTCTCCTTCTTTCTTGAGTCTTCGGGGCTCCTGGCTTTCTGAGAGGTAACCTCATCGCGGCACGGTTCCGTAGGCTTGATAAGACTACGATACCTATCGAAGGGAAAAGTAGCGCCCGACTCCGATCTATAATCACAGTAGTTTCGCCTGCAGCTAGTTTTTCTTTCAAGCTTTGAACGATTTTCCGTGCGATGGAGGAAACTTTTGAGAAACTTGTCAATATGATTACACAGGGAAGGTAAAGATGAGGGAGTTTGGCTAGGGAGCTCAACGCAAGGATGAGAAACTCATGGATATAAACTCGACTCACGAAGAAAGAAGGAATTATAAAACCTAAGATGAGAGGAAGTATCTTTTCCATGGTATAATGGGGCATATAATTAAGGACAAGGGCAAGGACGAGGGACAGGATTTTCAGAAGGGAGAGTGCATGCTTTCACCACCCGAATACCTGAGAGAGAGATAGTTAAAGTCTCCATTGGAGAAGTTTAGCTCTTCGTTTTGATCAACCAGTTAGTATTCCTTTGATCTTAGCGCTTCGCATTTATCTACTTCCATAGTTGAGTCTCTGCACCTTGGTACTTGTATAGTAGAAGATCCCATTAGCGCCTCAAATCCAATTGGTGGTTTAGCCCGTTTACCTTTGGTTTGTAAGGATTTGAGAATAACTATATTAAGTGTTGAGTTTAAGCATAATGATTATGTTTTTGGTTCCATGGGCTATGAGTTGATTCTAGGCATGAGGTAATTCTGAAAGGAGGGTAGTTAGACTTTTGACTTGCCTTGGAAATACCCTCGAGATTCCATGTAAAGAATCGGTTAGGCTTAGCTAGCTAGAATCGCTTAATGCATTTATCGACGATTTGCAATCCGTTAGGGTAGTCCATGAGTACGCAGATGTTTTTGATTAGGTTAGGAGTTTACCCTAAAACGCGGGATAGACTTCCGCATGTATCCAGTTAACAATGAAAAACCAGTTTTGTGATCAACGACAGTTTTGGAAAGGAAGGTCAAGAAACTTCGCAATCGTGAAGATTAATTAGATAAGGTACAGAATAATGAAGCTCAAGAAGATGCGACTTAGAAGACTGAAGACTAGATACACGCATCATACCCTTTTTCTTAAGGGTACATCCTTGATCTTTTTTTTCTAGGAATTTTATGCATACTTTCTAGCTTTTAAGGTATATCCTCTGGGGCGTATCATCGATCCGTAGGTAGAAGCCAATGGATGTAAACAGGTATTTGAAACATGTTATGATTGATGGTTGCAAATGGTTGCTCGTGGATGCATATACACACCATAGGCGCTAGAACGACTCAGTCACTTTCATATTGCATTCACACATATGTATTTGCTTAGCGGATTTAACTTGATCATATGGATGTTGCATATGGATGAATGGCTATGCACACATGTAGTATTTACATAACTAGGGATGCTTGCATACATGATTGGACGCATAGAACTGACATAATTCGCATTAAGGAGGTCAACTGAATCAGTAGACCGCCTGATTTTGCATTAGATAAAGACATATACACACACTATGCATATGGACATGAAAGCATTAGAAATCTTTTTAAGGACAATGAATGCCTGTGGTTGAATGGTTGAGTAGATGGGTGATTGGATGGTAGGACACATTCTTCCTAACTTGAAGATTTCGGGGACGAAATCCTTTTAAGAGGGGGAGAATGTAACACCCCGTAATTCTGTAACATTAAGTTTCACAAATTAAAGTATAATTAATTCTAAATGATAAGATTAAGGGAAACAGGTTACGCCATTGCGTTCGTCTCGGAATTCTGCTTGAGATAGAGTCCGAGTTTGCGTAAAACAAATACCGTACGAAGAAGATATGGACGAATGAAGTTAGGCAGAAAAATCAGAAACATGCTAGAATGCACTGGCGCACTTGGGAAGTGTGCCAGAACAAAATTGGACTGGAGCACTTGGGAAGTGCGCCCATGCAAAGTTGCACTGGCGCTCTTGGCAAGTGCGCCCAGGCCGAGCACAAAACTTGCTTGGTCAGGCTCTGGCTGGCCTGGTCGGGTTCTGGTCGAATTTCTGAGCTCTGGTGTGTCACTAGGGCTGACGTGTCACTGTCTGATTGGCTTCTCTTGAGATGGATGGCCTTGATTAACTCTAGCTTCATCGACGGCTCTAATTAGTTTGGAATTCTATATAAACAACCTTAGTCTCAACCTAAATTCACACAAATAAAATAGAGCTAGAGCCGTCATGCTGCTGGAAGGAAGCCAAGAATAGCCTCCGCTTGAAGAAAGATTAGAGATGAACAAATCTAATTCAAAACTAAAAATCAAAGCAACGTTTATCTACCCAAAGGAAAGCATCTCAATTCCAGAACTCAAAATCCAGAATTCAAGTTCGTCATTTGTTGTAAGTCAGTTACTTTTTAGATTTGAACATCTAGATCTATTTGTGGCATGAAATTAAATGAATATAAGAATATGCCTGATCCTTTCTTTTGAATTTGTGCTTGTATACGCCCTTGGATCTAATTCAGAACTATTGTGGTCAACTACCAATGAGACGATGCCTATGCCTATGACTGTGAACATAAGGCTATGCCTATGCCTATGACTGTGAACATAAGACTATGCCTATGACTGTGAACATAAGACTGTGCCTATGACTGTGACTGTAGACATAAGACCATTGCCTATGACTATGACAGGTTAATTGTGGTTAATCACCTATGATTCATGACCATTAAATTATTGCCTAGAATTATGACTATGTAATTGGATCTAAGTTTGATTCTCTATTTAGATCTATTTTTAATTATCCTTGAATCTTGATTTTTGGGATTTTTCTATTAAGTTAGATCTATCCATGTTCTTGAACCTAGATTGTCATTCAACCCTTTTCTTGTTCATAATGATATCAGATCTATATACCTGCGATGTTGTAGTCAATTTATTCGGTACATTTATTAGATCTGTAATTTCTGAATTTGGATTATCATCTTATGCCCATTCTTATGCCTGTCTTTTTCCTTGTATTCTTGTTTATTCCCTTTTATCTACGAATCTAGATTAACCTTTAGTCTAGACTGAATCACAAACGATGGGAATACAATTTGGGGCAGAACATGAAACTAACATGAATGTGATTGAAAACTTGGAAGTTTGGTATAACATGAAATTTCTATAATTTGGCATAATAAATATGTTGGCATGCATATTAGAATTGGGCGTAAGCGGTAAATTGTTAATTGGCCGCAAAACTTGTAGTTGGCATGTGAATCTAGTTTTGGCATAAATTGTAAAATAGAATATTAAATCTAGTTCTAACATGAATTGTAAAATTGGATATTTAATCTAGATTGGGCCAAAAATGTAAATAGGAACATTAAGCCTAGATTAGGCTTAACTACTTATTTAGAACGCCAAATATATGGCATAGTGATTTTGGGCATGACTATTATGGCGAGTTTGGGAAGGTGGGTTATGGCCTATTCTGATTAATAACTTGAAATTACATGTAATTGTCATGTTTAGCATAATCATGGTTAGTGACACTAAATTTGGTATAATCTTATAACCTGGTTTAGAGGGAAAGTGGGCCATAATAATAAATGTTGATAATGTACAATAGAAGAGTAATTATGGCATAAGTAAATTAGGAATAGTTTACATGAAGAACTTGTCCTAAATGAGAAACGTGTACATTGTAGAAAATACGTATATGCCTAACCCGAGGTTAGATTGAGTTACGGTATAAGACTGCCCGGAACCGCCCAACAAATCCAGCAACCGTAACAATACCTATCTAATGTGGGTGGTTAGAGCATTGAGCCCAAAAGGATCCGAGGTTAGATTGAGTTGCGGTGTAAATCTGCCCGGAACCGACCGGCACATCCAGTATCCGCAACAATATCTGTCTAATGTGAGTGGTTGGTGCTTTAAAGAATAATTTAAATCTAAGAAATGGTTAAGCTAGAATGGGAGGGTTAAGTCCATAAGAACACTTAACCAACTTAACATGTTAACAAAACAAGACTTGTACGGGTTAAATAACCGTTATAACATGTTAACCAGACTAGAAGGTGGGGTTAAGTAAAATACACTTAGCCAATTTAACATGTCAACTAGACTAGAAAGTGGAGTTAGGTAAACTCAGAATACTTAGCCATCAGAGTGTGCCAAATGAATGAGGTTAAGTTAAAACATGAAGGGACAATACTTAACCATTAGACCATGTGAATTAAACGGGATGTTAGGGTTAAGTTAAGTAAGGGAATACTTAACCAATACAAGATGAAGGGGTGGGGTTAAGTAATAAGAAATACTTAACCAATATAACTTGATTTGTGGTAGGGTTAAGTCAATGTGAACTACTGATAACACTTAACCAGCGTAACATGACAAATGAATGGGTTAAGTTAACTTGAATTGACTAATGACACTTAACCAATCCAACTTGACGAGAAAAAGAACAATGTAGTAAACCTTAGTTAAGAGGACTAAGTTGTAAACCTTAGTTAAGAAAACGACGATTCGGGAACTAAGTAGTAAACCTTAGTTAAGGGAACTAAGTAGTAAACCTTAGTTCAACACGAGAAGGAGTGAACATCCATCTGATCTCAAAGAAGGCTCCAACAAATTGGGTTACGAAGCATGCGGTTTCGAGGGGACGTGAGGGTACTCTTGGTATCCTTCTGTGAGGCTGCAGATGATCCGCCTGGGCTCACAGAGGTTAAGGTATGCGTTAGAAGAATCAAGGGTATGCCTTGGTTGCAATATAAGGCAACCTAAAGACTAGGATGGACCAGCGTGATTCGGCGAGACCAGTAGCCATGTGATTGCAACTCGTCGTCTACCTACCATCTTGAGTCAATCGATATACGTGAAGCGGAAAGGCGGAGAACTCCAACAGACCATATACTTGCTATCTAGTTATGGTTGCGGATGGCCATAGGTTAGTGGGGCATAGGGGGCCTGCATATAGTTCTCATTTTTCAAGGTGTGCCTTTCATTAGTTGAGGGAGGGGTCAGGTGGGACCATAGCCACTGGAAAAACAAACCTTAGCATCTGCATCGGCAAATATCTGAAAGCTCCCGACCGAGTTCCGTGTTTCTTAATTTTCCCTGCCACGAGACTCGGGTCGCACATATCGAGGACATGTGCATCTAGACAGCGATAACGATCCACGACACATACATGGGGAAAGTCTAGGAACACATATACCGCTCTGGGTATTGTGTCCTAGAGTAGGGGCATCGTTCGATAGGTAGCATAATCCCTAGTTAGACCTAGGTCGCGAAAACCCTAAAATCCGAGAAGCATTAGATAAGTCACGTAAACCCTAGTTGAATCTAGGAAGCACTCGATAGAAAAACCCTAAATTAGATCTAGGTAATAAATAATAAATGTACGCCTGATGGCAACCACAATTACAGGGATTGGGAGCACGTTATCTTTTTATAAAGATTACTAGTTGGGTCACTAGTTAGGTGGTGCAGAGATATAGAAACCAGAATAACAGGGTAATCGCGAAGCAGAGAAAGTATGGAAGCATATTCAGTTTACTAGTATATTCAGCTTGTCGGTAGATCCAGTTTATCAGTACATTCAGTTTTATCTTGCCTTAGCATATCTTGCGTTATCTTGTTAGCCCTATCATCATGGTATTGTCTTGTATTCAGTTAAATTCATGTCATGTTGTTTTTACCTGTTCACATGTTGAAAGTTACTGAACTTACCAGACTTTATGTCTGACCCTGTTTTCTTTCGCTTTCTTGTCCTCCGTCCCCCCCCCCCCCCGGTTCGCAGGGAGGGAATGTTACTACTTAGCTCAGTTTTCTTTCAAAGCTTGAAGATTAGTCGAAGTTTTCCATGGATTCACTTTACGATTGCTATGGCTGTCTCATACTACATTGGGAAATATATAAGTTATTTTATGATTCTTTATTTTGTAAGACAGATACTCTGGTATTGGAAAACAATTGTTGTACAAAATATTTTATCAATAAAGTAAAGTTTTATTTTCCGCTATTTTGTCTGTCTTGTAATTTATCTGCATCTTTTACCTATAATGCTTCACAGAACTTAGTGCATTCCCTTTGTGAGTGACACTAACGGATGTGGGATGTTACACATGGAGTAGACAAAGGATGACCTTGACTCCTCTGTTTGTGGAGAGGAAAAGCTTGGAATTTATACCAACTTTTGATTTCTGACCCTCCACCGAGTTTACACCAGGTTTATTGGCATCATTAGAAGTGCGACCTACTCTGTTGGACCAGATAGGGACTTCGCAGCGAGAGGACCCACAGCTAGCAGATTTGTTGGATAGACTCAGTAAAGGGGAGAGTTCTAGTCAGCTTGATAGATATTCCGCAGACGATAGTGGGTGGTTGCGACGAGATGGAAGGTTTTGTGTTCCCCGAATTGGGAGTTTGTTGAAGGCAGTCCTTGAGGAAGCCCATCATTCTAGGATGACTGTTCATCCAGGCGGTGATAAAATGTATAGGATATGAAGAGGGTTTTCTTTTGGGCTGGGATGAAGAAAGATGTGGCAGAGTTTGTTTCTCAATGTTTGATTTGCCATCAAGTCAAAGCTAAGCAAAAGAAGCCCGGTGGTTTACTTCATCCTTTTGAGGTCCAACAATGGAAGTGGGAGAGCATCTCGATGGATTTCATTGATGGTTTTCCTAGATCGAGGAAAGGCGACACCAGTATTTAGGTTATAGTCGACAGGATTACTAAGAGCGCTCATTTCATTCTTGTTAAGAGTATGAGGACGGAGACATAGTTGGCAGCAGTTTATCTTCGTGAGATAGTCCGTCTGCATGGAGTACCATCCAGTATTATAAGTGATCGTGACCCCATATTAACCAGTGAGTTTTGGAGGAGCTTGCAAGAAGCATTAGGTACACAGTTGTGTTTGAGCACCGCTTATCACCCACAGACCGATGGACAGACAAAGAGGGAGAATAGAGTCCTTGAGGATCTTTTAAGACTGTGTATAATAGACTTCGGAGGGGCTTGGGAAGAGCATCTTCCTTTAGTAGAGTTCGCCCATAACAATAGTTACCAGGCTAGCATTGGCATGGCACCCTTCGAAGCATTGTACTGACAACCCTGTAGATCACCGGCTTGTTGGTGGGAGTCTACAGAAAGGCTTCTACTTGGACCTGAGTTGGTTATGGAAACTTTAGAAAAGATTAATCTTATCCGCAGATGCATGAAGACAGCTCAGGACAGGAAGAATTCCTACGCAGATAGGAGAAGGACTGGCATTTAGTTTGAGGTGGGAGACATGGTTTACGTCAAGGTATCACCTTTGAGGAATGTAGTTCGTTCAGATCTATAGGGAAACTGGCACCATGGTTTGTAGGGCCATTTCCCATAACATAAAGGATTGGCCAAATGGCCTATAGAGTAAAGCTACCAAAGAGACTGTCCAACGTTCATGATGTTTTCCACGTTTCTCATTTATGGAAGTGTTTGCATGATACCGCAGAAGTAGTTGAGCCGAGTAAGCTTGAAAAAGTAGAAGTGGAACAAGTGGCGACAGTCAGACGAGTTCCTACCCGTATTCCTGAATTAGAGGTTAAGAAGCTACGCAACCGAGAGGTAAAGTTAATGAAAGTACAATGGGGAGATAACTAAGTGGATGCAACTTGGGAGACTGAAGACAAGACTCATGCTTCGTATGCTTTTCTTTTCAAGAGTATGTTCTTAGGTTCTTTTTTCCAAAGCTTTTATTCATGCTTGTTTCAATCGTTTAAGCATATCCTATCGACCGAATCTTCGACCTTTAGGTAGGAAACCCATGAATGTAAACATGTGTTTGAGACATGTTATGCTTGACGGATGTAAGTGGATGCAAGTTGTTGCTAGTGGTTGCTCGCGGATGCATATACACATGCATTAGGCACTAGATCAGCTCAATCACTCTAATACTGCATATGAATGTGTGTGCATTTTTCTTATTTTAATGGATGAAAGAGGGTGTATCATCATATGGATGTTGCATTTGGATGAATGATTGCGCGCATATAGAACTTACATGTTATAATAGAATTATTTGCATACATGTTGGATTCATGGCACTTAATATACATTGCATCAAAGAGGTCAACTGAATCGGTAAGCCGCCTGGTCGTTCGCATTAGTATAGGTACATATACATACACCTTTGCATATGTTCATATAAGCATTAGAAATCTTTTAAGGACAATGGATGCATGTGGTTGATGGATGAGTAGATGGGTGATGGATGTTAGGATATGCATTCTTCTTAACTTAGAGATTTCGGGGACGAAATCCTTTAAGTAGAGGAGAACGTAACACCACGTAATTCTAACAACACTGTAATGATAAATTAAATAATATTTAACTAAATATTGGGAATCTATTTAAAACGAACTATGCCATTGCATTCGTCTCGGAATTCTGCTTAAGATAGACACCAAATTTGCGTAAAACGAACATCGTATGAAGAAGTTATTAAGCCTAGAAATTTATATACGCATTAGAGAATTATATATATACAAAAAAAATTCAAAATAGAAGACGCGGGCTTGGTCGGTAGTTCGAACCGTTAGGGGTCGACCCCACCCAAGAGGTGTTGACCCATTGATCGACACCATAACAGGGGTGTTGACACCCATGTCGACCCCCTCCCTCCCCAAGATTTAGGCAAAATTCAGTTTCTGAACGTAGACTTGTTTCTTGACTAAATTCATTGACCTTGGGATATAAATAGGACCATAATCCCATTGTTTTAT
This sequence comes from Allium sativum, assembly GCA_030737875.1. Taxonomy (NCBI): domain Eukaryota; kingdom Viridiplantae; phylum Streptophyta; class Magnoliopsida; order Asparagales; family Amaryllidaceae; genus Allium; species Allium sativum. The sequence goes on along the minus strand of CM060920.1, from coordinate 745,595,888 downwards.
TCATCTTGACTAAATTCATTGACCATAGGCTATAAATAGGACCTTAATCCCATTGTTTTATTCATCTAAATCAATGGCAACAACGAATTGCTGCCCCCAACTCAGTGTAAAATAGCCTATTCTTTTTCAATAACAAGTTATATGAATTCAAAGATCTTTGCCACAACATCTACGATCAATTCTCTGTTCTTTGGATCCAATCACAGTGAGTTCATGTTACTTTTAGATATAAACACCTAAAATGTAATCTTGACATGTTTATAAGTTTGGATCTAAGCCTATGCCTGTTAGGAATCTGAATCACAATAGATCTTCCATTTCATGTATATTTAATACATAGATCTCATATGCCTATTCATAATATCCAAATTCTATTAGTTTGCCTAATCATGTCACCTTATGCCTATTTTGTTAGTTTGCCTAATCATGTCACCTTATGCCTATTATGTTAGTTTGCCTAATTTTGTCATCGTATGCTAGTTTTATTTACCATGCCTATTCTTGTTCTCTTCTCTTCCTCTTTTTATTTTTATTGCCAGACTACTTTCGAGCCTAGGCCTATCACTGAAATACACGAACGTGCGAAATTGGGAACGACTGGGAATAGTTAATTTGGGGCATAATTCATATTGTAAACATGATTGGGAAAATTTTGGGCATAATTTGTACCTTGAGCCAAAATTTGGGATTATGGGGCATAATCTATATCTTGATCTAAACCTTAATCTAGGGCATAACTTGTCTCGTAGATCGGTCATGGACTTAGGGCATAATAAACATGAAAATTGGTTAATAACGTAAATGCCTAAATTTACAGTAATTAGAAATTGTAATAGTGCTTAGACACGAGGTTAGATTACACTTGTGGTAGAAGTCTGCCTGGATACGCCCGGCAAATCCAGCGACCACAAGTGGTAAATCTAATGTGAGGGGTCTAAGTGCATAAACATACACACGATGGTGCTAAGACACGAAGTTAAGTCCGACTTGTGGAAGAAGTCTGCCTGGACCCAACATGCATATACAGCATCCACAAGTGGCAGACTTAATGTGCGAGGTCTAGCACATTAATAACCATAAATGAATGAATCGTGATAAACTTGTAAAACTTACCCCATTTGAAATCCATAAGGATTACATGAACCTGTTAACTTGAGTTGGGATTAAGTAAACTTGCTTGAATTAAGTGGAAGGGTTAAGTTAATCTTGTTAAATATGTAGGGGAGGGTTATACATATATAAACCCGATAAACTTAACCTGTTGGGGTTATGCAATCTTGTTAAACCGGTAGGCATAACCTGTGGAAATCCTCATAGTGGGGATGCAAGCCTAGCGGAAGCTTGTATCATCTGGAATGTGGGACCTGTATCAGTCAGTAACCTATATTGGTATCAAACGGAAACCTCGAACTTGTTCGGGGTCAGGGCACGCTTACTGAGCTGGTTATAAGAGGTCACTTGGATAAGTATGTTTTGACGGCGCATTCCATCGGGGTCATGTGTGTGTATGGGTCCGCTTGCTCGGGAAAATAAGACGTTGTGACATCATTAGATATAGTTGAAACACCCCACCTCCGTTAAGGTCACTCTCAAAGGGGATGCCTTAATTTCGGTGGAGCATTATAGGTAAAAGATGCAGATAAATTACAAGACAGACAATTAAAGCAGCGGCAAATAAATAAAACTTTATTTCATTGATAAACAGCTTGTACAAAGATTGTTTTACAATACCAAAGTATCCTGTCTTGTTTACAAAAATAAAGAAGCATAAAATGATTTCCCTAAATAAAGCATGAGCCAGCCATAGCAGTAGAAGTGAGAGTCCAAGGCAACACGTCAAAGAGTCTTCAAGAAAGAGTAACGGTCCAAACAAACCTGAGCTATTCCCTCCCTGACTACCTTGGGGGGGAGGGACGGAAGAAAAGAGGCGAAAGCAAACTAGGTCAGACATAAAGTCTGGTAAGTCCAGTGATTCTTAGTATTTAAACGAGGAAAAGGTTCATGACATGAATAAACTAAATATAAGACTAAACCATAGTAACAAGATAACATGGGGGTAAGCAAGGGATATGGCAAGATAAACTGAATGTACTGATAAATTGAATGCGCTTCTACTCCTTCTCTGCTTCGCAACTACCCTGTTTATACTGATTTCTATATCTCTGCACTACCAAACTGCTGTCCAAACTAGTAATCTATGATCATATGATAACGTGATCCCAATCCCCGTATTTGCGGTTGCCTTTAGGTGTACATCTATTATGGGGATTCCGTTTATTACCTAGATCTAATCTAGGGTTTACTATCGAGTGCTTACTAGATTCAACCAGGGTTTACGCTACCCAGGGCCATTGGGGTTTATGCTACCTATTGAACGCTTCTCGGATTCAGGATTTACGCGACCTAGGTCCAACTAGGGATTATGCTACCTACTTGTATTAATTTTCCATGTGTCTGTGTCATTCGGCCCTCTCTTGCATGTAGATACTCTGTGCTGGGCCCACCATAAGGTGTATCAAGCCTTATGATAGCGTCCCGACACGATTCAAGATGCACAGTGTATAACTATTGGTACCCAGTGCCTGCTTTTTCCACTCCGGAGTACGTGCACGCCCGTAAACCATCGGAACCTACACTTACGTACCCCCTGCCGCTATGTTTGACCGCTTATAATCAGCCCAGTAATCGTGCCCCACCCTGCCTAGCTCAGGGTACCGTGATACATCTATGAGGGTTACTGCTGAAATGGGTTCCTGTTACTAGGGTTTCCTACCGGTTAAGTTTGTGGGCCTATATATACAAATATTACCCACCTATACGAGATGTACTTAATCCTCCCACCGATTCTAGCATGTTTTCTTAACGGTTAAGTTTTGTGGGCCTATATTTACTAATATTACCCACCAACCCGACGTGCGCTTAACCTTCCCACGGATTCAAGCATGTTTATTTAACGGTTAAGTTTGTAGGTCTATATTTACTAATATTACCCACCTACCCGACGTGTACTTAACCTCCTACTTGTCAAGTCATGTTGGTTAAGTGGTTCTTGTTACCTTAACCTATCTTGCTTATCATGTTGGATTTGTTAAGTGTGATTTATTAACTTAACCCTCTTCATTCATCAGGTTATATTGGTTAAGTATTATCCATTCATTCAAGTTAACTTAACCTGCCCACTCATCATGTTATATATATATATATATATATATATATATATATATATATGTATATATATATATATATAGGTTAAGTGTTCCCATTGTGTTACTTAACCCCTATCACATATCATGTTATATATATATATATATATATTGGTTAAGTGTTCCTCTTGTGTTACTTAACCCCACCACATGTCATTATATATTTTGGTTAAGTGTTACCTTAGTTAACTTAACCCTATCATCTGCTTAATTAACATGTTACAACGGTTAAGTGTTCTAAATTTACTTAACCTCACCTACTTGCCTAGTTAACATGTTATTACAATTAAGTGTTTCCCTAATTACTTAACCTCACCATTTCTAGCTTGATTTATTCATGAGCCTTAATTAATTAATTAATTAAAGCACCAACCACTCACATTAGACAGATATTGTTGTGGTTACTGGATGTGCCGGTCGGTTCCGGGCAGGTTTACACCACAACTCAGTCTAACCTCGGGTCTTTCTGGGCTTGATGCACTAACCGCCCACATTAGATAGGTATTGTTGTGGTCATTGGATGTGCCGGTCGGTTCCGTGCAGTTTTACATCACAACTCGGTCTAACCTCGGGTTAAGCATATTCGTCTTTTACTAAATTTACATATTTATGTAAATTATCCGTAAATAAATTTAGCCTAGATCATATTCTACTGTCATGCAAATTAACATACTTATATTCTATACCCAAAACTTGATTTACCAATCAATTAACCCAACTTGCAGTTTATACCAATTTAGACTTAATATTCCCCTTTTACAGTTCATGCCCAATCTAGATTAATATTCCAATTTACGGTTTATGTCAAAACTAGATTTAATATTCTAGTTTTACCGTTTACGTCCAAAACTTGGTTTACATGCCAATTACATACTTTGCGGCCAATTAAAATTTATCAATTTATGCCCAAGTCTAATATGCATGTAAATCATTCACTATTATAGCCAATTTAGATTTATGCTAACATTTTTATTATGCCAAATTAACTTAATTAAGCTACGCCCAATCCCCGCATCATAATCGTACGTATAACATGATTTCACAAGTTTTTCTATGTACTCATGAAATGATACTAAGAGTATCGAAGCAAGGAATAGGGGATAAGCACGAGAATTGACATAAAAGAATAGCCATGCAAGAATGAACCAAATATAGTTCCAATGGGTTTGGTGTACATAACAGTGAATAGGAATAAATTAGACAAGTTACACCCAAAAATGAGATCCAATATAATTAAGGGAATAGGCATAGGTGATTTGGTCCAACATAATGCCAGTTCGAAGTACAACCTAATAGGTTAATGGTAATAGGCATAAGTCACTGACTACAATAGTTATAGGCAATTAACCACAATAGTCATGGGCGACTAATCACAATAGTTTCTTAATCAATGTCATAGGCAATAGTCTCATAGTCATGAATCTTGGTAATAGCCTCATAATCATGAGTCATATGCAATAGTCTCAAAATTATGAATCATAGTCATAGGCAACAGTCTTATAGTCATAGTCATATGTAATGGTCTCTTTGTCATGAATCATAGTCATGGGCGATAGTTTCATGGGCAACAGTTTCATAGTCATAGTCTTAGGAAAAAGTCCCATAATCATAGTCCTTGGTAATTAGCCACAATAAGTTCTAGGCCACAATCGAGAATCAAATCCAAAGGCATAGATAATGTTAGATTTGACATAAGCATAAATCAAAGATAATTAACTCGCAAATAGGCACAGTTCTATATTTTAATTTATTACATTCACGAGTCCAATTACACGTTCAAATCTAAGGATAACCGAACATACAGTGATCGGTTTAGAAGAGGATAATAAGATAGCGTTGTGGTGATTTGCTATGATCCGCGTGGCGTTACTTGAAGCCGTTGAATTAGCCTTTGATTCCATTCTTGAATCTTTAACTTGATTTAAATCTCTTCTCGAAAAACTTGTGCAGCATAGCCTCGTCTTAGTTTTGTATATTATTTTATTTTAATTAGAATTAGAGTAGAGTATAGACGTAGAGAAGTTGTGAGGAGAGAATATGAGGTCTAGGGGTGTTTTTATAGCTATTTGATCAATGTATAGGGCCAAAATCGCGTCTAGGTTCAAAAATGTGAATTCTGCCCAAATCTGGGGGTCGGTCGACCCCCAGGTCGACCTCCCTTGGGGTAGGTCTACCTCCCTTGAGGTAGGTCGTCCTCTAGGTCGACTTGCCTAGGCGGGAATTTTCCCGCCTAGCCCAGTTCTGCAATTTTTGAATTTTTGAGTTGGTTCTGAATTTTTGCTGAAACTTCTGATCGTCATAACTCCTTCATACGGAGTCCAATTTACGCAAACTCGGACTCTATCTCAAGCATAATTTCGAGACGAGCGCAATGCTATAACCCACTTCCCTTAATTCTTCTTCTAAAAATTATTTACACTTTAATTTGTGAAACTTAATGTTATAGAATTACGGGGTGTTACATTCTCCCCCTTAAAGGATTTCGTCCTCGAAATCTTCAAGTTAGGAAGAATGTGTCCTACCATTCAGTCATCCATCCACTCAACCATTCAATCACAGGCATTCATTGTCCTTAAAAATATTTCTAATGCTTTCATGTTCATATGCATAGTGTGTGTATATGTCCTTATCTAATGCAAAATCAGGTGGTCTACTGATTCAGTTGACCTCCTTAATGCGAAGTATATCAGTGCCATGCGTCCAATATGTATGCAATCCTAACGATACATATCATTTCTATATGAGTGCACAACCATTCACTCAAATGCAACGTCCACAGGATAACACATCAAGTTCAATCCATAAACAAATACATATATGCAAATGCAATATGGAAGTGACTGAGCCGATCTAATACCTAATGTATGTGTATATGCATCCACTAGCAACCACTTGCAACCATCAACCATAACATGTTTCAATTACATGTTTACATCCAAATGGGTTCCTACCTAAGGATAAAGGATAGGATCGAGGAGATATACCTATAAAGCTAAAGATTAGCATGCAAATAGATTTTACAGAAGAAAGAGGAATCAAGGATATACCCTTAAAAAGGGTAAGATGCGTGTATCTAGTCTTCAGTCTTCTAAGTCGCATCTTCTTCAGCTTCACTCCACTATACCTTAACTAATTTGACTTCACGATACCAAGTGTATATGATTAGAGGTCTCTCCTCTACTTAGCTTATCCATCATGCTGCAAATCTGAGGGTCTAAAGTTAATGGTTACTATGTGTTATTACCTCTCTTAAGGTCAGTCTAACTTAGGGTGCCAGCCCCCAACCATTTATTTCTCACGCAAACCATCCTAGTCGAACTCGACATCCCTCAAGTACAAGCCCCAAAGGCCTAAACAAATATTAGACAAGCACCCAAGGGATACCTCCTCCGAATTTGGACGAACTATGTGAGATGATACTAACAAAACGACCAAACAATTGAGCACTTTACCGACTCTGGCTGTCCTTGCCAATCTTGCTCCAGAATTATCGTTGATCGCATAACTGGCTTTGCAATGTCATCTAGATACATGTGGAAGTCTGTCTCGAATTTTTAAGGGGAAAATCCCAACCCTTATCAAAATATCTTGCGTACTCATGGACCACCCCAACGGATCGAAAATCATCGATAGATAAGTAAAGTGATTCTAGGTAGCTAAGACAAACTGATCCCTTAGGATCGTACGAAATCTCAAGGGTATTCCCGAGGCAAGTCGAAAGTCCAACTACCCTTGTTTCACAATTTCTAGCTAACCACTCAATGCCTAGAATCAACCCATATGCCAAAAAAGCATAAATATACCAATTCTCAAATCCTCACAAGTCAAAGATAGATGGGCCGAACCAGCAATTGGATTCGAGAATATAACGGGATCCTCTACTACACAATATCTAGGGTGCAGAGACTCAACTATGGAAGCAGATATATACGAATGTGAAGCGCTAAAATCGGAAGGAGTACTAACAGGATAATCAAAAAGGAAAAACTCTTCCAACCGAAATCTTACTGTGTCTCTCTCAAGTATGCTGGTGGTAAAAGCATGCACTCGCCTTCCGGAAAAATCTTGTCCCTTGTTCTTGCCCTTAATTATATGACCCGTCATACCCTAGTAAAGATTCTTCCTCTTGTCTTAGGTTTTACTATCTTTTTTTTCCTCCCCTCCTTTGTGAGCCAAGTCCATATCCATGGGTTCTTCATCCTTGTGTTGTGCTCCTTAGCCAAACCCCCTCATTCTCAACTTTGCCACCCTTGTGTAACTTGTTGGCATATCTCTCGGAAGCTGCCTCCATCTCACGGAGAATCCTACAAAACTCGAAAGAAAATTAGCCGCAGGTGAAACTACTACGGTACAGATGGAAGTTGGGCACTTGTTTGCCCTTTGACAAGTGTCGTAGTCTTGTTGAGCCTATGAAACCATGCTGCGATGAGGTTACCTCCCAGAAAGCCAGGAGCCCCGGAGACTCAAGAAAGAAGGAAACAAGGACTCAAACAGAGGATCAAAAGATAGTGCATATAGCTTTGGGGAATATGCCTTTAAAACAAAACTTTTCTTTTGAAAATGCTTCTTTTGAAACCGTTTTGAAAATAATTTTTCAAATCTTTTATCTGATCCGTTAACCTTCAGCTCTGATACCAAGTGAAACACCCCACCTCCGTTAAGGTCACTCTCAAAGGGAATGCCTTAATTTCGGTGGAGCATAATAGGTAAAAGATGCAGATAAATTACAAGACAGACAATCAAAGCAGCGGCAAATAAATTAAACTTTATTTCATTGATAAACTGCTTGTACAAATATTGTTTTACAATACCAAAGTATCCTGTCTTGTTTACAAAAATAAAGAAGCATAAAATGATTTCCACAAATAAAGCATGAGCCAGCCATAACAGTAGAAGAGAGAGTCCAAGGCAACACGTCAAAGAGTCTTCAAGCTTGGAAAGAGTAATGGTCCAAACAAACCTGAGCTATTCCCTCCCTGACTACCTTGGGGGGGGGGGGGGGGACGGAAGAAAAGGGGCGAAAGCAAACTAGGTCAGACATAAAGTCTGGTAAGTCTAGTGATTCTTAGTATTTAAACGAGGAAAAGGGTCATGACATGAATAAACTAAATATAAGACTAAACCATGGTAACAAGATAACATGGGGGTAAGCATGGGTTATGGCAAGATAAACTGAATGTACTGATAAACTGAATGCGCTTCTACTCCTTCTCTGCTTCACAACTACCCTGTTTATACTGATTTCTATATCTCTGCACTACCTAACTTGTGTCCAAACTAGTAAATCTATGATCATATGATAACGTGATCCCAATCCCCGTATTTGCGGTTACCTTCAGGTGTACATCTATTATGGGGATTCTGTTTATTACCTAGATCTAATCTAGGGTTTACTATCGAGTGCTTACTAGATTCAACCAGGGTTTATGCTACCCAGGGCCACGGGGATTTATGCTACCTATTGAACGCTTCTCGGATTCAGGGTTTACGCGACCTAGGTCCAACTTGGGATTATGCTACCTACTTGTATTAATTTTCCATGTGTCCGTGTCAGTCGGCCCTCTCTTGCGTGTAGATACTCTGTGCTGGCCCCACCATAAGGTGTATCAAGCCTTATGATAGCGACCCGACGCGATTCAAGATGCATAGTGTATAACTACCGGTACCCAGTGCCTGCTTTTTCCACTACGGAGTACGTGCATGCCCATAAACCGTCGGAACCTACACTGACGTACCCCCTGCCGCTATGTTTGACCGCTTATAATTAGCCCAGTAATCGTGCCCCACCCTGCCTAGGTCAGGGTACCGAGATACATCTATGAGGGTTACTGCTGAAATGGGTTCCCGTTACTAGGGTTTCCTACCGGTTAAGTTTGTGGGCCTATATGTACAAATATTACCCACCTATACGAGATGTACTTAATCCTCCCACCGATTCTAGCATGTTTTCTTTACGGTTAAGTTTTGTGGGCCTATATTTACTAATATTACCCACCAACCCGACGTGCGCTTAACCTTCCCACAGATTCAAGCATGTGTATTTAACGGTTAAGTTTGTAGGTCTATATTTACTAATATTACCCACCTACCCGACGTGTACTTAACCTCCTACTTGTCAAGTCGTGTTGGTTAAGTGGTTCTTGTTACCTTAACCTATCTTGCTTATCATGTTGGATTGGTTAAGTGTGATTTATTAACTTAACCCTCTTCATTCATCAGGTTATATTGGTTAAGTATTATCCATTCATTCAAGTTAACTTAACCTGCCCACTCATCATGTTATATATATATATATATATATATATATATATATATTGGTTAAGTGTTCCCCTTGTGTTACTTAACCCCTATCACATATCATGTTATATATATATTTTGGTTAAGTGTTCATCTTGTGTTACTTAACCCCACCACATGTCATTATATATTTTGGTTAAGTGTTACCTTAGTTAACTTAATCCTATCATCTGCTTAATTAACATGTTACAACGGTTAAGTGCTCTAAATTTACTTAACCTCACCTACTTGCCTAGTTAACATGTTATTACAGTTAAGTGTTTCCCTAATTACTTAACCTCACCATTTCTAGCTTGATTTATTCATGAGCCTTAATTAATTAATTAATTAATTAGAGCACCAACAACTCACATTAGACAGATATTGTTGTGGTTACTGGATGTGCCGGTCGGTTCCGGGCAGGTTTACACCACAACTCAGTCTAACCTCGGGTCTTTCTGGGCTTGATGCACTAACCGCCCACATTAGATAGGTATTGTTGTGGTCATTGGATGTGCCGGTCGGTTCCGTGCAGTTTTACATCACAACTCAGTCTAACCTCGGGTTAAGCATATTCGTCTTTTACTAAATTTACATATTTACTATTTATGTAAATTATCTGTAAATAAATTTAGCCTAGATCATATTCTACTGTCATGCAAATTAACATACTTATATTATATACCCAAAACTTGATTTACCAATCAATTAACCCAACTTGCAGTTTATACCAATTTAGACTTAATATTCCCCTTTTACAGTTCATGCCCAATCTAGATTAATATTCCAATTTACGGTTTATGTCAAAACTAGATTTAATATTCTAGTTTCACCGTTTACGTCCAAAACTTGGTTTACATGCCAATTACATACTTTGCGGCCAATTAAAATTTATCAATTTATGCCCAAATCTAATATGCATGTAAATCATTCACTATTATAGCCAATTTAGATTTATGCTAACATATTTATTATGCCAAATTAACTTAATTAAGCTACGCCCAATCCCCGCATCATAATCGTACATATAACATGATTTCACAAGTTTTTCTATGTACTCATGAAATGATACTAAGAGTATTGAAGCAAGGAATAGGGGATAAGCACGAGAATTGACATAAAAGAATAGCCATGCAAGAATGAACCAAATATAGTTCCAATCAGTTTGATGTACATAACAGTGAATAGGAATAAACTAGACAAGTTACACCCAAAAATGAGATCCAACATAATTAAGGGAATATGCATAGGTGATTTGGTCCAACATAATGCCAGTTCGAAGTACAACCTAATAGGTTAATGGGAATAAGCCTAAGTCATTGACTACAATAGTTATAGGAAATTAACCACAATAGTCATGGGCGACTAATCACAATAGTTTCTTAATCAATGTCATAGGCAATAGTCTCATAGTCATGAATCTTGGTAATAGCCTCGTAGTCATGAATCATATGCAATAGTCTCAAAATTATGAATCATAGTCATAGCCAACAGTCTTATAGTCATAGTCATATGTAATGGTCTCTTTGTCATGAATCATAGTCATGGGCGATAGTTTCATGGGCAACGGTTTCATAGTCATAGTCTTAGACAAAAGTCCCATAATCATAGTCCTTGGCAACTAGCCACAATAAGTTCTAGGCCACAATCGAGAATCAGATCCAAAGGCATAGATAACGTTAGATTTGACATAAGCATAAATCAAAGATAATTAACTCGCAAATAGGCACAGTTCTATATTTTAATTTATTACATTCACGAGTCCAATTACACGTTCAAATCTAAGGATAACCGAACTTACAGTGATCGGTTTAGAAGAGGATAATAAGATAGCATTGTGGCGATTTGCTATGATTCGCGTGGCGTTACTTGAAGCCGTTGGATTAGCCTTTGATTCCCTTCTTGAAGCTTTAACTTGATTTAAATCTCTTCTTGAAAAACTTGAGCAGCATAGCCTCGTCTTAGATTTATATATTATTTTATTTTAGTTAGAATTAGAGCAGAGTATAGACGTAGAGAAGTTGTGAGGAGAGAATATGAGGTCTAGGGGTGTTTTAATAGCTGTTTGATCAATGTATAGGGCCAAAATCGCGTTTAGGTTCAAAAATGTGAATTCTGCCCAGATCTGGGGGTAGGTCGACCCCCAGGTCGACCTCCCTTGGGGTAGTTCGACCTCCCTTGAGGTAGGTCGACCTTCCTAGGCGGGAATTTTCCCGCCCAGCCCAGTTCTGCGATTTTTGAATTTCTGAGCTGGTTCTGAATTTTTGCTGAAACTTCTGAACGTCATAACTCCTTTATACGGAGTCCGATTTACGCAAACTTGGGCTCTATCCCAAGCAGAATTTCGAGACAAACGCAATGGCGTAACGCATTTCCCTTAATTCTTCTTCTAAAAATTATTTACACTTTAATTAGTGAAACTTAATGTTACAGAATTACGGGGTGTTACAATAGTTGTGCATCTTGGAAAATAACGGGATTGCCACTTTAGGAAGTGATACATCCTACTGTGGGGCCAACACATGTGTCTACGGGATAGGGAGACGATTGATTAGGGTAGTAATTAAGGTACATCAAGTCTCGCTTGTTTAGGAGCCCATTATTATTGTTGGGGGTAACACCCGTCGATTCTGTTGGGCTACCTGTTATTGTATGGGGTAAAACCTCTCACTAGTTTACACCTAAGTCTACCGTCTTATACTGGTTGGGATCATCTTATTTTGGTTGTACTAGTATTGGTGAAGAGAGAGAAAAGTATTAGAGAAGCGCAATATATGTTCTGTTTATCCTGTTTACCTTATGAAACTGCTATATCTCTCTCTCTCCAACTTATATGCCTATCATGATGCTTTTACTTATTTATATGCTAAAAGTAACTGGACTCGCTAGACTTTATGTATGAACCATTTTGTTTTCTCCTCTTTCTCTTCCATTCCCCCTCCCTTAGGTTCTCAGGATGGGAATACTCAAGCTTGATCAAGATTCTTCTTTCATTCTGCTTGGAGCTGCTTAGATGTACTGCTTGATTTCGTATCTTCTCTACTATGGCTAAGTTTTCGGGATTATGTTCTTTTTATGTTTTGTTGTACTCTGATGATGTCTTTTTGTACAAGGTCGAAGTTTTTTGTTTTCAGTACTCCAGACTTATTATGTAATTGGATTTGAACCATGATGCTTTTCTATTTAATAAAGTTATAATTATGCTGTTATTTTATATCTGTCTTGTAATGTTTCTATTTACCTATAACGCTTCAAGAAACTTAATGCATTCTGATAAAAAGTGACACTAACGGACGTGGGGTGTCATAGTTACATGCTTGCTAAGTTTGAATATATGCCAAAATCCATGGTTAGTACAAAAGAATTAACACTCAACACCTCTACGGTAAATTTATTTGAATTCCCTTACCAACTTGAAACTATAAATTATTTAATAATAATATTCAAAAATGTAGCAGCATTATATATGTATATACACATATAATTCAAAGATGCAGGTGCCTAAACATACAGTACTAACAGTAAAGCCAGCGGCAATGGGACAACAGTATGGTTATGGAAGTGACCATATAAGAATTATGCACAAAATGTGTTTGTATATAAGAATTTAAATGCATATACGTAAGGGATAAAAATAATTGGACAACTGCAGCTAACATACCCAAAAATCCAGTAGGCTATAGCCGATATGACAGGTGTATTAACCATTAGGTGTATCCCAAATTTTCTGACAAAGCAAATGGGTAGATTATACATGTCTCGGGTTCAATTTAGCACAGATATATGTACCCAGATGTACATTCCAGATTTGTAACGAAGCAAAAGTAGGTGATAAATGTGCATAACAAATTCACGTCATCAGTGATGTGAAGAAAATTTAAGCATGGTTCCAAACGACATATGATTAAATATTTACAGCATGGCATCTATTGCCTGAAAAAATCCGGGCAAGTAGAGTGAATACATGAGGTGAAATAGGGTACAGTAGTTAGGTACTTGATGCATGCATGCAGGTTCAGGTTACAAAAGAGCAAGGCGAGCATGTGTTTGGTTTTCAACAACGCAAAGTAAAATGTCCTAGTATAGTAATCAAGGTAATACGCATGTACCAAGCATTCTAGGTGAATAACAAACATGAAAGTGCAACAATAGCAAAGAAAATGAATAAGGCCCGCTATAGATCCATGAAGAAAGTGCAACATGCCGATCAAATGAATAAGGCCAACCATCAACACATGTAGTAAGTGCAATAGCAAGTCATATGCCATGAAGCCTAAGATCGTCAAGCATACAAAAAACCAAGTTGGCCATGTTCAAAACATCAAACGCACAAAAATAAACCAGTAATAGACATGCATAAGGAATATACCAAAGAGCAAAGTACATCGGGGCAAATATGGAGATAGCAAGTGGACAAATAGTGTTAAGTTTCAAGATTGTGTATAAGTGGACATGACTAAGATTTCAAAACTAAGATAGTGCACAGGTCATGTGGCAAGAGAAAAGAATAAATGCCATTCAAAAATGTGGAACATTAGGGATGACATGAGGTAAGACAGGGTACTAATACAACTACGATAGAAGTGCCACTGCACGTATATATACACATAAGTATGTATATACATATATGGATTCTAGTTTAAAGAAAAAACAAGGATATGTTCAAATTATCCTCAACAAGTCGGGGGTACATGTTAATTTTAGTTTCACAAATATAGGATACATAGAAAATCGAGGTAGCGTATGTTCATAACAGCCTATAGATACTTATTTTGATTGTATGTTTAATAATTACGGAGTATATATATACATCTAAAACATATATATACATACCCTACATGTGCACTTCTATAGTTAAAGCTATAAGTGAATTAGACCAACACAAATCCAGAAATAGGCGAAACTGGTAATGGAAGGCAGCAATACACAGAGAGGGTTTCAAGTATAGATGTGAACGATAAATAGCTACAGGCCCTTCGATAATGTGATAGTTGGGTATTTTTATACATATACGTAAGCCGAATGTGTATATAAATATACATAAAAATATATATACACACACACGTTGACCTCCACATATATACACAGTCAAGGTTTTAAACATCCAACAGACAAATGACAAAGGCATAACAAAGTGGAAATGACGATTTTACATAGATACACATATGATGCATGTACAACGAATAGTTAAGCAACAAACAAGAAAATGTCAAGGATTCAATTCTCAAAGCAACCAAAACAAATAGGGATTGACTAGTATACTTTAGTAGCATTAATATTGAAAACTTGTATAAAGAAAATCGTGAGATTAACTCACCTTTATAGCCGTGATTTCTATATCGAAGTGAAGTTTGAGTGGATACTTGTAAGAACCCGTAACTTCCCCGTGAAGGAAAGCCCGGATACTTTGAGAACAACACACATCGGAACGCAGACGGAAGGACATTTCATTGTATATTACAACAATGCATCAGATTATAAGAATATACAGAGTATAAATGAATATTACACAGAAATATCAGAGATTTAAATTACATTTAAATACATAGCAGCGGAAAATAATACAATACACAACTAGAAGAGATATACGGATACAAAGCTTTCCGGATATCGTTCCAGCTGTAAACCAGGATCCTGTGAATATAAATCTGCAAAACCAAAATTACTAGCTGCCCGTGTCAAAATAAGGGCACCCAGAGTTTAGGTTAAAACAATAAACTCCAGGTCAGTCATGGGACTGGTGTGAGAACTAAAACAGTTATTTATCTTTATTTTCAAAGTAAGGTAAATCAAGGGACCACGCCGTATAACACGAAACGGGTTTCCTCCCAAGAACACTAGTGCATAAAACAACAGCGCAATGCTAAATAAAGAAAAATGAAGGTATTATAAGACCCAGGTCCCATCACACAATGCAACGCAAGCCGGAGGATAGGGTTTTCCCTTATAACAGCCAAAGAATGCTTGATACGTTTTAAAACAAATCATTTGATACTATTATCAGTGTATAGTGTATAAAACAATTTCAAATCATAAATATCAATCATAGGCGGCATGGGTACCATATATCAAGTCGCCATACTAGTTCTACAATTAAAACCGCAAAATCACGTATTTGGAAATTGGATTTCCATCTATGAACCGAGGCAAAAGATAGTCCTCAACCGATTCGAGACTCTCTAGCCCGAGCCTCAAGTCAGAGCTCGAGTGACCTTGGAGCGACAGGGTCGGTCCACCGATGTGGGTTAAACTTAAATCCTGAACACTGTGTTTCCCCGCCCTTTGGGGCGTAAGTCTGGTCCGTCTGCCGACCAGAATGCATCGGCCGAAACCGATATAACCGAGGTGCCTCGCAACAGCAACAACCACACAGGTGAAAAGTATATAAATGTCAGGGCTGGTAGGTCACTGACACCACCCTAGCTAGAAAGAAACGCATGCCCTCCCTGAGGTCCTTCTCCCGTTTTTGGTTCACAACCGGGGTGTGAGGCTCGCGAATCAACGCTACAAAAAGCTGTGCCACATAGGTTGTGCTTTGATCATCACCAGAAGACTTTTCTTTTCAACAGAAGCCTCGATCAATTGCCACTTAGGCATGCCACACAGGCAATTCACTCCATGCGTTTGATATCCATCAATATATAACCCCTGAGCTCATACGTCTCAGAGAAGGGCGTTAAGCAAGAGAATAAATTCCCCGCCGCCAAATAGATATATATTTAATAGAAATCAATCACACGGACTAAAATCCAATGTCAGACACACAGTCCATTTTCAAGTCCGTTCTAGGTCTGAACGAAACCGAAGGCACCTAGTACCCCACATATCCATCGATCTCCAAGTACGTCTGGACGATCACCAACTGTTTCCATCTTCTTGGGTGTACATCCCAATCAAGATCATCAGTAATCACCCAAACAACGTGAAGACCTCCGGTCTTCGACCACCGTCTTCATCTTCGACTTATCGTCGTATCAGTTATTCAGAATGGGATAAACCCGGTCTTTCCGAATAACTCGCATATATTTTAAATAAGTGTTACACAAACACAACATACGCCTCATTCCAATTCATCAGTCACTAACCGTAAATTAACAAGAGAATAATTCCTCGAATATTAACCCCGAAGGCCGAAACCAACATCAGATCAATATCCAGAAAACCGTTCTGCTTAGCTAACCGACAGTTAGTTTCTAAATTTCACATTCATAGGGAAAGGTTCCCATTAATTTTATCAAAGATAAATCATTGAATTTATTCTTTAATCTACTTTTTGAATATCAATTCAAACTAGACGGGATTAGCGAACCTTACCGAAGTAATCATTGGTTTTAATTTCCCAATCCCAACCTATTCATCCCATGAAGTAAAACGGGTCTTACTTCATATCTAACACCACGGTGTTATCGGTAAATTTAATTACCATTTCACGTTTTAAATATAATTAAAGATTTAACTAATGCCTGGAGCAAAACTGGTGATACTCCATTCTCGATTATTTCAATCTAATTAAAGATTCATTAAAACTCCACTTAGTTTTAATCTTTGACTGGGTTAAAGAATCAGTGTCATTTAAAACACGGTTCACGATAAACCCAAAATCACATCATATTTCAATCAGTCCCTGACCGTAAATTAGCAAGTGAGCAGTTCCCTAAGTATTAACCCCGAAGGCCAAAACCAACATCAGATAAATACCTCTGAAACCATTCAACTTAACTAACCTCCAGTTAGTTTCTGATTTTCTTAACTCCTTTGGGTCAAAGAACAGTATTATTGAAGATACCGTTCACGACAACCCAAAATCACGTTTCATTAATTATCGGGTTAAAGAACAAGTGTTATATAAAACACTGTTCACGATAAACCCAAGAATCAATTCGAATTCAATTCCAATTAAATATTATTTAATTGGTACACTTCATTAAATCTAACTAAAAAGATTTAATCATTTTCTCCATTGGGCTTAAGAACAGTGTTAATGAAGACACCATTCACGACAAACCCAAATCACATTTGATATTAAATACAAGGCTCTGAATAGAAAATATATCGGCTTATTTTCAATATCAAATTCTACGACCAACTGATATCGTATTGGAAATAACGATATATGTACATCTTTCAAATTTCCATAACAACATCTGTACAGTCACGAAATCCAACATCGAAATATTCCGAAGATAATTTCGATTCAAACCCATTCCAATGAAATTATTGGAAATTCTGGTTATTTTCAAAACCCTTTTCAAATTCCATTTATTTATTTAAAAATAAATAGAATTTTAATTCTAGTTCAAAACTAGTTCATTTCGATAAAAATCTATTTTTATCCTTTCAAATATGGAGTTTTTCATCCCAAATTTTCACAAACCATTTCTTATGATTTTACACAAATTATTGATATTTTTAATAATTTTATCAAGGCCCGTATAGTCGATTTCCATCAACGGCTATCGAACTGCACTTACAACGACCTTTTTCAAATTTGATTTGGACATAATTCCAAATCCAACCGTTAGATTTCTAATTTCTAATATTCGTTAGAAAGCTCTTTTCGATACAAACCCAACGGTTCCGGTTTTAGGAGAATCCGACGGTCGGATCTCCCGTAATATCCGTTCGAAGTCAATGGTCGAAATTCGCGAACTGCCGCGGCGCGTTCTATTCAGGCCATTATATTATATATATAATATATATAATATATACTTCATCGATTTCCCTTTGAAACGTATTATATAAATCGTTTTAAATTCGTTTTCAAAACGGTTTCAACTTCATATTCAATTTCAAATCAAAATTGAATATTCCGATATAATTTCGTTTAAAATTCTTTTCAAATCGATTTCAATTCGAATTCATTTATATTCAATTTCAATTCGAATTCATTTATATTCAATTTCAATTCGAATTCATTTTTATTCAATTTCAATTCAAATTCATTTATATTCAATTTCAATTCGAATTCATTTTTATTCAATTTCAATTCAAATTCACTTCTATTCAATTTCAATTTGAATTCATTTCTATTCAAAATTTCAGATTTTGAAATCACTTTCGATATTCGTTATAAAATGAATAAAATCGATATAAATATCGTTCACATCAAAATGGCGTAAATCTAATCAACACGGCTTCGTATATTTCTATTTTCAAATATTCTATTTCAAATATTTCTATTTCAAATATTTCTATTTCAAATATTTCTATTTCAAATAATTCTATTTCAAATATTTGTTTTTCAAATAATTCTATTTCAAATATTTCTTTTTCAAATATTTCTATTTCAAATATTTCTATTTCAAATAATTCTATTTCAAATATTTCTTTTTCAAATAATTCTATTTCAAATATTTCTTTTTCGAAACTGGAATGAGGCCCAATCAATTACCATATAATGTTAATTATATGGATTTTCTACAACACATGTATACGATAACAATGATGAATAATCAACCATCATCCAAAGTGCATTCTACACTGTATAAGCATCAAATATAAATATTCAACGCTTATAACAGTCTGTCAATCAATCGATCGACATACAACTAAACAATCGGGATTAGTGTACGTCAAATATCATCCCAATACCCGTGTGGGGTTTCAAACAATCAAACACAGATTTTTATTTGTGCAGTTGGGCGATGTGTAAAATTTATCGTCCCAATCAATATCAGTCAAATGTGTGTATATAAACAAATCGTTCGATTTGTTTATTTTTATTCCTTTCATATGTACGGTAAAAATTCTATTTTTAACTATAAAACATTCTCAACTATATAAATATTTTATTTCATTTCACATCACATCACACAATCAACTACACATCAAAATCAAACAAACAAGCATACAAGCCGTCCATGGTCTGTGGACGACGGGTGTCGGGTGCTACTAAATACCGTCTGCATCCTAGTATATATATTAACTAGAAAAATTAAATTAAAAGGTGAGAAGTTCTCACAGATAGCTAATCCAATCCCTCGGCTCTTCTTATGTAGAAATCTTCGCCATTCTTGCCTCTTGTCACTTTCTTTGCCCGTATTCTCTACATATGTAAAAATCACATTTTTACTTCGCTATTCAATATATAAAAATCGAATTTTTACTTCTCTATTCAATATATAAAAATCGAATTTTTACTTCGCTATTCAATGTATAAAAATCGAATTTTTACTTCGCTATTCAATATATAAAAATCGAATTTTTACTTCGCTATTCAATATATAAAAATCGAATTTTTACTTCGCTATTCAATATATAAAAATCGAATTTTTACTTCGCTATTCAATATATAAAAATCGAATTTTTACTTCGCTATTCAATATATAAAAATCGAATTTTTACTTCGCTATTCAATATATAAAAATCGAATTTTTACTTCGCTATTCAATATATAAAAATCGAATTTTTACTTCTCTATTCAATATATAAAAATCGAATTTTTTACTTCGCTATTCAATATATAAAAATCGAATATTTTCAAAGAAATAAAAATCGTTCATTTTCAGTTTTAAAGATCATATATTTTATCATATAAAAGTCCTCTCTCTGTTATTAAAAATCATAACTCTAACTTAATAAAAATCACGCCTTTAACTTATATAAAAACTTATCTTTTAAATTAAACCATTTCATAGAAAGGATCCACAAAATAAAACAAAAACGAAGTTTTTAAATCAAAATAAAAACAAAGTAAAATAAAAGAAATACTCACATTTTGTTAGCGAAGAAGGGGGGGACTGTTTCGCACGACGTGGGTCAGTGGTGGGTGGGAATGGTCGGCATAGGGACTGAGGTGACCGACGCAGGGACGGAGGGGGTCGACGCCCTTTCTGGGGGCGGTCTGCTGCTGTCTAGGGTTTGGGAGTTAACAGTGGAGGAGGGGGAGAGAGAGGGCGCGACTGGGAGGAGGGTTTGGCTAAGGGAGGCGCGACTGGGAGGGGAGGCCATCGCCGGGGTGGCGGCGCGCGAGTCCGCCTGGAGGCGCGTCGTCGATGATCCTTCCGCGTTCTTTTTTCTTTCTTTCTTCTGAACTAATGAAAACGAGAAGGGGGGGGCAGAACGAATAAAGGGAGAGGGTTTTATTTTTAATTATTTTAATTATTTAATTTCTGAAAGTTGACTTTTTCACATGACCTCTAAACGAGGCCCACCGCCTGTCGTCTATAGCGTATTACCCCCATTCCGAACACAATGGGATATATATCGTAAGATGATTCGATCGTTTCGATCAGTTTTCGTCAAAATCAACATATAACTCTATATATTGATTTTGAATGCGCATTTCAATTTACCGGGGTCACATACGAACTCTATAAATCCCAGAAAAATATTTTCTAGCTTTGTATTGACGATACGGTCCTAACAAAACTAGTTTCGTCGAATTCTGAGACCGTTGGAAAAATGGTCATTTTCCAGTCGATTAAAATCAACTAAAACTGGTCAAACGCGTTTTCCTTTGCCACGCTCACATATTGATTCGAAAAATTATGAAATTTTAAATCTAGCAATAATTTGACATCACGGATCCAACAAAAGTGGTTTCGTCGAAATCCGAGGTCGTTTGCAAAATTCCCATTTTTAAGGGCCTGAATTCCATAGCGACTATTCAGAATTTTCAACTGGACATATCTTTTGATTCCCGCTATGAAATTTCGATTTTTCGGATTTGTTGGAAAGATATTATCAATTAGATCCTATTATTTTTGGTTTCACTAAAATCCGGTTTGTTTTGCACCCGGTACATTCAATTGAAGTTTGGAATCGAATTATCGAACTACCGCGCCATTTTCAATTCCTTTTATAATTTAAAATAAATATTTATATTCTAACGACGACGTATATAATATATACGTTCTAATTCTATTAAAAATAAATTTCTCGTCGATATTATTTAAAATAATTCATTTTAAATAATCAAAATTCGCCAAAATTGCCAAAATAAAAATTTTAAACTGGCCCAGATTTTCGGGTTGTTACAATCTCCCCCACTTAAAACTTTTCGTCCCCGAAAAGGAACAAAGTCGAAAGTGGTTTGATTAATCAACTCTACGTTCGATCCGGCTTCCATTCTCCAACTTTTCAGTTTCTGAGAATTTTCAAATTCTTCAAAAATTTGGCTAACACCCGGAATGTTCGAAAAATTTCGCCATAACCTCCCCTGCACCGGGAGCCACGGGAAAATCCCGAAATTGCCATATAGGCCTTCTGATCTCAAAAAGTAAAAGCCAAGCGGCTAGCCAATAGGCTTATAAAATCATCATCACCCAAACAAAACAGTAAATTATAGTAAACATGTACCTATTTGTCGGGCAAACAAATTTTATTCTCTGCTCTAGCCTCCTTGCTATGACCTGTTCAATGTAAGTACATGTATATACAAGCAAATGTGACCAATTTTCAATACAATTCAATGTTTGGTTCAATTAGGCTAAATGGTTCAAAATTGTCAAACAAATAAACAAACAACACAAACATCAATCAATTAGTGAATTAACGTTTCAAATTCATAATTTTGATATATATACAGAAAATCATGTTTTTGATGCCAATTCACAACAATGTATTCTAGCTATATTAGTTTTGGTTCTCACACCAGTCTAATGGAAATATATAGAAATCACACCTTCGAAACTCAAATATGAATACTGATGATGATGCACCATCATCAGAATCATCCCCGGATATCTAGAATGTGATTCTATATCTACCCAGTATACTAAAACTTCGAATACACGTTCATGACGCGTATACGCGAAATCTTTATATACTCGATTGTCCAAATTCTAAATAAATAAATAATCCAATACGTATAAAACGATTTAAATTTCAAAACAAAATTGTTTTCATTTGTAAAATATACTCTTCACACTCGTTCTAGGATACTACTGATCCTATCTCTAACGAGTTATTCTAATTGGATATTACTAATCCAATAACTGATGAATTCTTTCATATGGTTCTAATGTGTCTTGTTCTCGAGCTCTGTAAACCAAAGCTCTGATACTAACTGTAAGAACCCGTAACTTCCCCGTGAAGGAAAGCCCGGATACTTTGAGAACAACACACATCGGAACGCAGACGGAAGGACATTTCATTGTATATTACAACAATGCATCAGATTACAAGAATATACAGAGTATAAATGAATATTACACAGAAATATCAGAGATTTAAATTACATTTAAATACATAGCAGCGAAAAATAATACAAAACACAACTAGAAGAGATATACGGATACAAAGCTTTCCGGATATCGTTCCAGCTGTAAACCAGGATCCTGTGACTATAAATCTGCAAAACCAAAACTACTAGCTGCTCGTGTCAAAATAAGAGCACCCAGAGTTTAGGTTAAAACAATAAACTTCAGGTCAGTCATGGGACTGGTGTGAGAACTAAAACAATTATTTATCTTTATTTTCAAAGTAAGGTAAATCAAGGGACCACGCCGTATAACACAGAACGGGTTTCCTCCCAAGAACACCAGTGCATAAAACAACAACGCAATGCTAAATAAAGAAAAATGAAGCTATTATAAGACCCAGGTCCCATCACACAATGCAACGCAAGCCGGAGGATAGGGTTTTCCCTTATAACAGCCAGAGAATGCTTGATACGTTTTAAAACAAATCATTTGATACTATTATCAGTGTATAGTGTATAAAACAATTTCAAATCATAAATATCAATCATAGGCGGCATGGGTACCGTATATCATGTCGCCATACTAGTTCTACAATTAAAACCGCAAAATCACGTATTTGGAAATTGGATTTCCATCTATGAACCGAGGCAAAAGATAGTCCTCAACCGATTCGAGACTCTCTAGCCCGAGCCTCAGGTCAGAGCTCGAGTGACCTTGGAGCGACAGGGCCGGTCCACCGATGTGGGTTAAACTTAAATCCTGAACACTGCGTTTCCCCGCCCTTTGGGGCGTAAGTCTGGTCCGTCTGCCGACCAGAATGCATCGGCCGAAACCGATATAACCGAGACGCCTCGCAACAGCAACAACCCCACAGGTGAAAAGTATATAAATGTCAGGGCTGGTAGGTCACTGACACCACCCTAGCTAGAAAGAAACGCATGCCCTCCCTGAGGTCCTTCTCCCGTTTTTGGTTCACAACCGGGGTGTGAGGCTCGCGAATCAACGCTACACAAAGCTGTGCCACATAGGCTGTGCTTTGATCATCACCAGAAGACTTTGCTTTTCAACAGAAGCCTCGATCAATTGCCACTTAGGCATGCCACACAGGCAATTCACTCCATGCGTTTGATATCCATCAATATATAACCCCTGAGCTCGTACGTCTCAGAGAAGGGCGTTAAGCAAGAGAATAAATTCCCCGCCGCCAAACAGATATATATTTAATAGAAATCAATCACACGGACTAAAATCCAATGTCAGACACACAGTCCATTTACAAGTCCGTTCTGGGTCTGAACGAAACCGGAGGCACCTAGTACCCCGCATATCCATCGATCTCCAAGTACGTTTGGACGATCACCAACTGTTTCCATCTTCTTGGGTGTACATCCCAATCAAGATCATCAGTAATCACCCAAACAACGTGAAGACCTCCGGTCTTCGACCACCGTCTTCATCTTCGACTTATCGTCGAATCAGTTATTCAGAATGGGATAAACCTGGTCTTTCCGAATAACTCGCGTATATTTTAAATAAGTGTTACACAAACACAACATACGCCTCATTCCAATTCATCAGTCACTAACCGTAAATTAACAAGAGAATAATTCCCCGAATATTAACCCCGTAGGCCGAAACCAACATCAGATCAATATCCAGAAAACCGTTCTGCTTAGCTAACCGACAGTTAGTTTCTAAATTTCACATTCATAGGGAAAGGTTCCCATTAATTTTATCAAAGATAAATCATTGAATTTATTCTTTAATCTACTTTTTGAATATCAATTCAAACTAGACGGGATTAGCGAACCTTACCGAAGTAATCATTGGTTTTAATTTCCCAATCCCAACCTATTCATCCCATGAAGTAAAACGGGTCTTACTTCATATCTAACACCACGGTGTTAACGGTAAATTTAATTACCATTTCACGTTTTAAATCTAATTAAAGATTTAACTAATGCCTGGAGCAAAACTGGTGATACTCCATTCTCGATTATTTCAATCTAATTAAAGATTCATTAAAATTCCACTTAGTTTTAATCTTTGACTGGGTTAAAGAATCAGTGTCATTTAAAACACGGTTCACGATAAACCCAAAATCACATCATATTTCAATCAGTCCCTGACCGTAAATTAGCAAGTGAGCAGTTCCTTAAGTATTAACCACGGAGGCCGAAACCAGCATCAGATAAATACCTCTGAAACCATTCAACTTAACTAACCTCCAGTTAGTTTCTGATTTTCTTAACTCCTTTGGGTCAAAGAACAGTATTATTGAAGATACCGTTCACGACAACCCAAAATCACGTTTCATTAATTATCGGGTTAAAGAACAAGTGTTATATAAAACACTGTTCACGATAAACCCAAGAATCAATTCGAATTCAATTCCAATTCCAATTAAATATTATTTAATTGGTACACTTCATTAAATCTAACTAAAAAGATTTAATCATTTTCTCCACTGGGCTTAAGAACAGTGTTAATGAAGACACCATTCACGACAAACCCAAATCACATTTGATATTAAATAAAAGGCTCTGAATAGAAAATATATCGGCTTATTTTCAATATCAAATTCTACGACCAACTGATATCGTATTGGAAATAACGATATATGTACATCTTTCAAATTTCCATAACAACATCTGTATAGTCACGAAATCCAACATCGAAATATTCCGAAGATAATTTCGATTCAAATCCATTCCAATGAAATTATTGGAAATTCTGGTTATTTTCAGAACCCTTTTCAAATTCCATTTATTTATTTAAAAATAAATAGAATTTTAATTCATGTTCAAAACTAGTTCATTTCGATACAAACCCAACGGTTCTGGTTTTAGGAGAATCTGACGGTCGGATCACCCGTAATATCCGTTCGAAGTCAATGGTCGAAATTCGCGAACTGCCGCGGCGCGGCGCGTTCTATTCAGGCCATTGTATTATATATATAATATATATAATATATACTTCATCGATTTCCCTTTAAAACGTATTATATAAATCGTTTTAAATTCGTTTTCAAAACGGTTTCAACTTCATATTCAATTTCAAATCAAAATTGAATATTCCGATATAATTTCGTTTTAAATTCTTTTCAAATCGATTTCAATTCGAATTCATTTATATTCAATTTCAATTCGAATTCATTTATATTCAATTTCAATTCGAATTCATTTCTATTCAATTTCAATTCAAATTCATTTATATTCAATTTCAATTCGAATTCATTTTTATTCAATTTCAATTCAAATTCACTTCTATTCAATTTCAATTTGAATTCATTTCTATTTAAAATTTCAGATTTTGAAATCACTTTCGATATTCGTTATAAAATGAATAAAATCGATATAAATATCGTTCACGTAAAAATGGCGTAAATCTAATCAACGCGGCTTCGTATATTTCTATTTTCAAATATTCTATTTGAAATATTTCTATTTCAAATATTTCTATTTCAAATATTTCTATTTCAAATAATTCTATTTCAAATATTTCTTTTTCAAATAATTTTATTTCAAATATTTCTTTTTCAAATATTTCTATTTCAAATATTTCAAATAATTCTATTTCAAATATTTCTTTTTCAAATAATTCTATTTCAAATATTTCTTTTTCGAAACTGGAATGAGGCCCAATCAATTACCATATAATGTTAATTATATGGATTTTCTACAACACATGTATACGATAACAACGATGAATAATCAACCATCATCCAAAGTGCATTCTACACTGTATAAGCATCAAATATAAATATTCAACGCTTATAACAGTCTGTCAATCAATCGATCGACATACAACTAAACAATCGGGATTAGTGTACGTCAAATATCATCCCAATACCCGTGTGGGGTTTCAAACAATCAAACACAGATTTTTATTTGTGCAGTTGGGCGATGTGTAAAATTTATCGTCCCAATCAATATCAGTCAAATGTGTGTATATAAACAAATCGTCCGATTTGTTTATTTTTATTTCCTTTCATATATACGTTAAATATTCTATTTTTAACTATAAAATATTCTCAACTATATAAATATTTTATTTCATTTCACATCACATCACACAATCAACTACACATCAAAATCAAACAAACAAGCATACAAGCCGTCCATGGTCTGTGGACGACGGGTGTCGGGTGCTACTAAACACCGTCTGCATCCTAGTATATATATTAACTAGAAAAATTAAATTAAAAGGTGAGAAGTTCTCACAGATAGCTAATCCAATCCCTCGGCTCTTCTTATGTAGAAATCTTCGCCGTTCTTGCCTCTTGTCACTTTCTTTGCCCGTATTCTCTACATATGTAAAAATCACATTTTTACTTCGCTATTCAATATATAAAAATCGAATTTTTACTTCGCTATTCAATATATAAAAATCGAATTTTTACTTCGCTATTCAATATCTAAAAATCGAATTTTTTCTTCGCTATTCAATATATAAAAATCGAATTTTTACTTCGCTATTCAATATATAAAAATCGAATTTTTACTTCGCTATTCAATATATAAAAATCGAATTTTTACTTCGCTATTCAATATATAAAAATCAAATTTTTACTTCGCTATTCAATATATAAAAATCAAATCTTTTCAAAGAAATAAAAATCGTTTATTTTCAGTTTTAAAGATCATATATTTTATCATATAAAAGTCCTCTCTCTATTATTAAAAATCATAACTCTAACTTAATAAAAATCACGCCTTTAACTTACATAAAAACTTATCTTTTAAATTAAACCGTTTCATAGAAAGGATCCACAAAATAAAACAAAAACGAAGTTTTTAAATCAAAATAAAAACAAAGTAAAATAAAAGAAATTCTCACATTTTGTTAGCGAAGAAGGGGGGACTGTTTCGCACGGCATGGGTCAGTGGTGGGTGGGAATGGTCAGCACAGGGACTGAGGTGAACGACGCGGGGACGGAAGGGGTCGGCGCCCTTTCTGGTGGCGGTCTGTTGCTGTCTAGGGTTTGGGAGTTAACGGTGGAGGAGGGGGAGAGAGGGCGCGACTGGGAGGAGGGTTTGGCTGAGGGAGGCGCGATTGGGAGGGGAGGCCATCGCCGGGGTGGCGGCGCGCGCGTCCGCCTGGAGGCGCGTCGTCGAAGATCCTTCCGCGTTCTTTTTTTTTCCTTTCTTCTGAACTAATGAAAACGAGAAGGGGGGCCAGAACGAATAAAGGGAGAGGGTTTTATTTTTAATTATTTTAATTATTTAATTTCTGAAAGTTGACTTTTTCACACGACCTCTAAACGAGGCCCACCGCCTGTCGTCCATAGCGTATTACCCCCATTCCGAACACAATGGGATATATATCGTAAGCTGATTCGATAGTTTCGATCAGTTTTTGTCAAAATCAACATATAACTCTATATATTGATTTTGAACGCGCATTTCAATTTACCGGGGTCACATACGAACTCTATAAATCTCAGAAAAATATTTTCTAGCTTCGTATTGACGATACGGTCCTAACAAAACTAGTTTCGTCGAATTCTGAGACCGTTGGAAAAATGGTCATTTTCCAGTCGATTAAAATCAACTGAAACTGGTCAAACGCGTTTTCCTTTGCCACGCTCACATATTGATTCAAAAAATTATGAAATTTTAAACCTAGCAATAATCTGACATCACGGATCCAACAAAAGTGGTTTCGTCGAAATCCGAGGTCATTTGCAAAATTCCCATTTTTAAGGGCCTGAATTCCATAACGACTATTCAGAATTTTCAACTGGACATATCTTTTGATTCCCGCTATGAAATTTCGATTTTTCTGATTCGTTGGAAAGATATTATCAATTAGATCGTATTATTTTTTGTTTCACTAAAATCTGGTTTGTTTTGCAGCCGGTACATTCAATTGAAGTTTGGAATCGAATTATCGAACTACCGCGCCATTTTCAATTCCTTTTATAATTTAAAATAAGTATTTATATTCTAACGACGACGTATATAATATATACGTTCTAATTCTATTAAAAATAAATTTCTCGTCGATATTATTTAAAATAATTCATTTTAAATAATCAAAATTCGCCAAAATTGCCAAAATAAAAATTTTAAACTGGCCCAAATTTTCGGGTTGTTACAATACTGGACCACTATCTTAAACAAAGAGTTCACAGAACAAATCGAAGAGCGGTGGAGGCAAAATCGAAGTTGGTGGCTTCACTAGAAATAGCAGAGCAGGCAGAGGTCGATTTTGGTGAGGCAGCTAGTGGTTCAACATTGGTGGCTGGCATAGATAAGAAAACCAAGGTGATTAACATGAAAATGTGTTTATTTTATGCTCTAATATCTTATCTTTTGTGTATAAATAAATATAACTTGGGTATTGTTTTGTCACTTTTACAGATATGCCGACTAAGCCACATGCAGTCAGAAAAATAGAAAATATAGATAAAAATGCTATGTATTTATATATCAAGACTTGCAGTTGAAGATCTCACATAAAATTGCTTTATGTACAAGAAAATAATTGGTAGAAAGGCTATGTATATCACAAATCAATGAAGAATTGTCAAAGAAGCAAGAGGAAAATAGGAACAACCCAAACTTAATAGATTTAACTAAGGCCCATTTGTGGTATTCTCATTGTAAACTTCATCCAAGAATTTAAAGTTTTGCTTTTCTTTTCTATACGCCTCTAGGGTCTAGTAAATTTGTTTCGTCAATTCAATTATATTTGGTAGAGTACAATTTACTATTGCATTTTATTTTCTCATTAGTGATTGACCGTCTGGTTAGATTCAATGGTAATCCTAATTTTACTTTTTTGTTTGTTTATTTCTCTGCAATTTTATTTTTAGTATTCTATTTTATTTTTCTTTGTGAATCATTGAATTTGTTATATATCTGATTAGATTCGAATCTGTAGTAAATTCAATTGTAGTTTTAATTTGTTTTTAATTGATAATTGTGATTTTGTCGTCGATTCAATTTGATTTGTTCTGAATCAAATTGCAATTTCAATTTTTATTCTTTTCAATCAAATCCTCCAAATTCATCTAAATTGCCCATGAAATATATAAATAATAAAATTTAATTTTCCTCCCTGTGTTCGACTTGCATACTACACATCTGTGTGCTTGCAGTAATTTATTTTATAATTTGCGCTTTTCTATTCCATAGAAAAGTTTCGATCAAGATTTTGGTGCCGTTGTCTAGGAGGTAACGATTTAATTTTATTGTTTATTTAATTTCCGATACGTGTTATTTTTTATTTTTTTCCTTTTATTTTATGTTATATATAAAAAAACTTGTTTAGTTGAATTGGTATTGATCATTGATATTGTAATCTTCTAAACAAGAGAAAAAAATGCTTGCCAAATTTCCTTGATTTTGTTTCTTTTTTGCTCATTTATTCCTTTCCCCTTTTCAATTTTACCTATTACAATTTTTTCCACTTCTTCTTTCTATAACCTTCAAAAAAACAAAAAAAATCCTTTACAATTCTTTCTTGCACTTCTTTTCCTCATACTACATCGCCTGCAATCATCTCTGATCCCCTTCCACCGTCATCATCATACATCTGCTTCACATCACCCATCATCGTACCTAGACAACAAACCATAACGTTCAGATCACAACATCCCGAACATCTCACCAATTTCTTCCATTACCATTCAAACACAAATCCAAAGCCCATAACAGCCTTAACAACATCATATTCAACCTCTTCCATCACATACAAGTTCTCACAACCTCCAACTACATCGACTTCATCAACTCAGTAACAACCTCAACCGCCTGGAAGTTTCACTCCATCCTATGACCTCTGTCAGTAGCAAACTCCCACTCATGCACTTAATTCAGTCATGCCCTATCACCGATCACAAACAAGCCTAATCAATCCTCAAACAAGCCTAATCCACTGCCAGTACCTTGTACACCCGTTAACCGCTGATCATCGAAGACCAAAAACTCCCGAGTCGAATCGAACAACTTCGAACGCTCTAATCACCAATCGCTCCTAACCATACAATCAGCAAATCACTCACGCATCTACTATCATCACAGTCTCAACCCACACCATCCGTAACCAATTCGAACTACCTCGACAGCAAAATCTGAAACCAAAAATCGCATTAAAACTGCACCAAATCGCACCATCAATCAATACTGAATTCCTCAATCCCCAATTCAAACGACGCGATTTGCAACCCAATGCCAACCGTACCCACGATCTGAATTTTCTAACCTAACCCTTTCCAGATCTCGTACACATCGAAACACGCTACCATAGAACCAAATCCATTCGAATTTCGAAGTGAATTTTCGAACTGATTTCAAAACGCCGAGGAAAAGAAAAAGAGAGAAGAGGAGTAAAGGGGCGTGATTTGTTTCTGAATTTGAAATTTGTTCATAAATTTCCTCTTTCTTTCCTTGTGTGATTTGCTTTTGAAAAGGAAGGGGCGTGATTTTTGGGAATTATTTGCTTCCACATATTATTATTTTTACTCAATTTGGAAGAATAACGATTGTATGATTTGTAATTTAAAAAGTGGCTTGACCTCTGGTGCATGGTTTTTATTTGACTACCAAGTCTCTTTTGGCTAGGGTTTTGACACGCACGAAGGGCATGTGTTTTTTTTAAGTGCACTCTGATTTTGAGAATTTTTTTTAACTAGGTGGGTCCAGTTTTTTCTTATTTTTTTTAAGTCGTTCGTTTTACTTGCTTTTGTTTGAGTTGTTAATTTAGTTTTTTTCTTTTCTCCTTCTATTTTCAATTTTCTTTCAAATCATAGGAAAAAAATCAAAGTCCAAAGTGAAGGAAAAATATTCGAGCATCAAACAGAGAATTCAACACTTAAGCGATTTGCATACAATGAGATTTTATTTGTTCAAACTACCCAAATATTCTGGACATACTGCCATACACCACTGTAAAATTCTCTAAACTCTACAGGTGCCGCAATTGCTTGAAAATATATATAATTGCTTGTAAAAAAATTCTATAGGGGTAGCGGCTTGCTTGTACAATTTTAAATTTTTGCAGTTATTCTTGTCATATTGTTGTGTTGCTAAAATTTCTGAATAGACTTGGTGATGAACGAATTTTCATAATTACAACCATCACTTTCATCGTTTTTCAATAATAAAATTTGATTTTCAAAATATTTAACTACAAGAGTGTATTTTATGAAATTGATTCTCCTAAAAGTTTGATCGCGAATATATATTAGTTCAATTTGTTGAACTTTTAGCAAAAGAGGTTGCATACCAGCCGCAAAACATTGGTCGTATCCCTTAGTATTTAAATTATACGTGAACGACCATAAGACCCTCTTCCCCTTCAAATCGAAATTATCAACTAATAAGATATACTTGAGTACATTATCTATTTTGTAATAGGACTACTTATGTCAATCTTAAGTTTTGGATTTTCTATATTCGACAACGATGACTGAAAAAATTGTTAGCTATAATAATTCTCCTAGGGGTTTTCAGATAAATCAAAACTTTTATAATGAGATGGATTAAAATCGAATGAATAAAATTTTCTAAATCTCATTGGCGGAATGGATAGACCCTTATCTCTTCGAGATCGAGGCTACCCAACTAGGACTGTTCAACCTTCTATCAAAGTATTTCCACAAGTAGAAGGAAATTTTGAGCTTAAACCTGCTTTTATTCAAAGGGTACCAAAATTTACTGGTTATGAAAATGCTTATGACTTTTTAATTGAATTTGAATTGTATTCATCCACAACTAACATGCAACAATTATCTAACGAATCAATCAAGCTAAGGCTAATTCCATTTGCACTACTTGAAAGCGCTAAAATATGGCTGAATTCTCTTCCAAAATCTTCCATAAGAAATTGGAATGAATTTGTCAATATATTCTTGAAAAAGTTTTTCCCTTTCCATAAAACTCTAAAAGTCCAAACTGAAATGAATCAGTTTTCTCAAAATGAAGGGGAAACTTTTTCAAAATACTTTCAGAGATTAAACTAATTATTATATAGTTGTCCTCATCATGCAACTCCCAAACATCACTTATGTCAAATTGCATATGAAGGGCTAAACCATCAAACTCAAACACAACAAGAATCAATGTGTGGAGGAGAATTTATGTCAAAAAAAGTCGATGAAGCTTGGGAATTTTTAGAAGATTATTAAGAAAAGGACAAGCAATGGGAGTCATTTCGTGTTCCCTTTCGTACTTCTAAAGGAGTGACTGTCCTGGATCCAATTCATTTTCCCTTAAAAACTCAACCTCCTCAAATCATAGAAGGACATCCCCAATATTACCCTCAAGAACAAGCTAGTGTAATAGCTCAAAATAATCTTTACTCATCCACATATAACCCTAGTTGGAGAAATCATCCAAATTTCTCCTAGTATAATCCCAATAATGCATCGAATCCATCTCACATGATACCAAATTCGAATTACACAGTTCCAATTTCCAATTCTCAAACTTCTCAAGTTTCATCTCAATCTAAACCTCCAAGTCAAACATATAAGCATTCTAACTTTCAATGCTTAACTCACTCTCTTTCCTCCTATGAAACTTATCAACCCGAGGTGAATCCAAAATATAATTCCCGTACTGTGAACTCTTGTGAGGACGAAAACCATAATTCGGTCAACTCTATCACCACCCTCAGTTCCAGAAAAATGAGTAACAATAATGTTGGCAATCCTGATAGTCATTCGATTTCAACACCAATCGAAAATCTTGACATGCTTCCGATGGCAACGAAGGCCAACTCTTCTAAACTTTTGCAATCTCCATCTTTTCCAAATGTTGGCAATCCCAACATCTCTTCTCCTAGTGTCGGCGACCCCGAAAATGCCTCTTCTTCCAATGTGAGCAATCCCAACATCCTTTCTTCTACACCCTTACCTCCTTCACTTGCTATATCGAAACCTGCTTCTTTGAACGATCAAAATTATGAGCGAGATTATAAACTAGTACTCCATACCCTCATAAACTTAATAATATGAAGGAGCATGCAAATTTTGAAAAAAATCTTGAAATATTCAAACAAGTTCGTGTCAATATTCCACTCTTAGACACCATTGAATAGATTCCTCAATATGCCAAGTGTCTCAAGGAGCTATCCACCCGAAACGAGCCAATAATGTTCCTAAAACTGGCTTCTTAACTGCGAATACTATATTTGTTTTCTCAAATCCATCAGCAATCAAGTATAAGGACTCTGGTTGCCATACAATTGGTTGTAAAATAGGAAATACTCACATCAGTCATGCCTTACTTGATCTTGGTGCAAGTGTTAATCTTCTTCCCTACACTGTTTTATTGTCAACTTGGACAAGGGGAATTGAAACCCATGAATATCACAATTCAGTTGGCCGATCAATCTTTTAAAAAGCCTTAGGCATTGTTGAAGATGTTTTGATTCAAATTGAACAATTTTATTTCCCGGTTGACTTCATAGTTCTAGAAACCGAGCCTGTTTCGAATCCAAATAGTCAGATTCCATTGATATTCGGTCGTCCCTTCTTAGCTACCTCGAACGTTATCATTAATTATAGGAGCGACCTACTTCGACTATCATTTGGGCACTTAACCATTGAATTGAATATTTCTCATCAACTCAAAGAAATCGAAATAGGAGAAGTCGACGTAATAGAAACAGTTTTAGATAACACGTATGATTTATCTCCTCAGAAGACTTCACTTTCCCCGATAGACATGTTCACTATGTCTTCTGAAGAATTATTCGAATATAAACTTAAATTTTGAATGACGAATTGGGAGTATGTCTCGATGATAATCCTAGTTCCATACCATCGAATGAAACTGTTGTAAAAAATCAAGTTTGTCGGATTATGTTAAACGTCAGTTGAATGATATAAATCATTGGCACGACAAAATTTTTACAGGAAGGATTTTCATTTCAGAATTCACTGACATGCCTATTGTGCCTCACAAATATGACAAGAAATCATCATTCACAAGCAAGTGTGGGGGGAAAAGGAAATTTATTCTCCACAAAACATTCATCATCATCGTAGATTTCATTTTGCATATGATTTTCATTCATACATAATTGTTAAATTGCACTTCATTTTACAAATCATTTTGCACTTAATCCACCTTTAGGTACTATCATTCAAATTTAGGAAATGTCTTTATAGTGTGGACACTGTTTAGATCTAATGTGAGGGGAGTCTGCATTGCATTCGTTTTTATTTTCATTTTCATGCATTTAGATAGGACCATCATGCATTTTAGGTCATAGTACCATGTTAATTTTTATTTTTATTTTTTTTGGAAACATGACTCATTTTAGATTGGTACAATGAAGCAAGTTAACAAAAATAATATCAATGATATTAAAATTTTTTTCTCAACCAAGATCGAATAAGAAATATGATGAAAAGTTGAATTACAAGCAATAATAGTATTACCGGTACATAGAAAGACTCTTAGGTGATGGCCATGAAGTTTATTATAAATTGTAGTCTTTGTTTAATGAGTGGAGGACTTAAAATACGTATATTGGCTTTTCAAATCTTTAAAACTAAGTTGTGTGAAGTAGAAATTGCATAACTCTTTCTTCTTATATTCGAAAATAATAGTAATCCAAGGGTTCCAACATTGCTTGTAAATATAGCGTTAGTGTGAAAACCCACCAAGCTCTTTCCCAACTCTCACATTAGCACATGAGGCAGTGCATGGGTGGTATACCTTGGCCTCATTTTATAGAGTTGAACACCTAAGGATTACCGACATCTTGTTGAAAAGTCAGCATTGGTCTACACAATCCGCCCAGCTCTGTCCCAACTCTCATAGGTGGTATACCTTGGTCTTTAAGTTAGCTGTGTGTAATCAGTCATAAACTTAAAATTTCATAGAGACTAAGCGATGATGCCCAAACACTTATTGACTAGTCATGTACAAGAAAATGAGACTACCACTTTGCAAATTGTGAGTAAACTACGAATTTATTTCATGGCTGCACTATATTATCAACCGAATAAATTGGATAAACTAGAATTTAATGTTTGAAAACTTGAATTATGTTGAAAATTTGTCGTGAGCTGAGAAACCGAAAATTTCTATTTATTGATTTTGAATTGTACACTAATATGTTGCACCTTTTTTGAAACAAGTTGTGTTTTCATTTTTGTTTTCATTTGCATATGTCTGTTGCATTCATATAGTTGCATTAGAACCAAAGCATAAATCATTTGGATTTGGTGGGTAGTATCTGCTGAAAACGCTCACAGACACCACTCACCTACTAGGGACACCTAGAGGTTTAACGACTTATTGTATACGCTCAGTGCAATTGTGTTTTCTGCGAAAGTGTGACCTATCTAGTTTAGTTTTTCATTTTATTACTCGAGGATGAGTAAAAGATAAGTGTAGGAGTATCTGATTAACGTGAAAATGTGTTTATTTTATGCTCTAATATCTTATCTTTTGTATATAAATAAATATATCTTGGGTATTGTTATGTCACTTTTACAGATATGCGGATTAAGCCACGTGCAGTCAAAAAAATAGATAATAGAGATCAAAATGCTGTGTATTTTATATAAAGACTTGCAGATGTAGATCTAACATCAAATTGAGTTTTGGACAAGAAAATAATTAGTAGAAAGGCTATGTATATCAAAAATCAATGAAGAATTGTCAAGGCAGAAAAAGGAAAAGAGGAAAGGCCCAAACTTAATAGATTTAACTAAGGCCCATTTGTGATTGTATTAGGATTCAGGTTGGGTATCTATCCTATAAATACCCATGTATTCTCATTGTAAACTTCAATAAATAATTTAGAGTTTTTCTTTTCTTTTCTACACTCCTCTTAGGTCTAGTAGAGTTGTATTGTCTATTCAATTAGATTTGGTAGAGTACAATTTACTATTGCATTTTATTTTCTCATTAGTGATCGACCATCTGGTTAGATTCAACGGTAATCCTGATTTTGCTTTCCTATTTGTCTATTTCTATTCTACAAATTTATTTTCAGTATTCTATTTTATTTTTCTTATTAATCGTTGAACTTATTATAGATCCTATTAGATTCGAATATGTAGTAAATTCAATTGTAGTTTTAATTTGTTTTTAGTTGACAATTGTACTTTGGTCGTCGGTTCAATTAGTTTTGTTTTGAATCAAATTTCAATTTCAATTTTAATTTTTTTCAATCAAATCCTCCAAGTTTGTCTAACTCACCAATGAAATATATAAATAATAAAATTTATTTTGTCTCCCTATGTTCGATCTGCATACTACATACCTGTGCGCTTTCAGTAATTTATTTTATAATTTGTGCTTTTCTATTCCATAGAAATGTGTCGATCACAAGGTGACGATGGTGGAAATCTTGATTTGAGGTAGGAGGATCTCCTTCTATCCTAGACTTCATTTACCCTCTTCTTCGACCCTGGTATGTTCTCAATGCTGCTGGGATTAGACAAGCCTAAAGGTGATTGTATCAGGGGTTGGGCCAGCAGTTTCTATGCTTGTCCAGACCCATGATGGAGTCCTGATTAGATCTATCAGTGGTAGATCATAGGGCGATGGCCTTGCTAAAAGACTAGTTAACATTTTACCCCCTAAAGTACATCATGTATCAAACGGGATGTACTTTGAATAAGTTTAGATGCATCTCTTTGGAATGTCATTCATCCTTGAGAAGGTATTATTGAATTGTTATGTCTTCTTGAGTAGTTCTGCCACTTGGACTTTTTCCTACATAAATAGCTTCTCATGTATCGCACTGCTTTCGTTGGTGCTTATCGGACCAAAGCCTGTAGCCGGAGTAGTCGAGATGATCAAGTAATCATTCAAGGCTCGTCGAAGTAAGAGGTCAAATTCTTTCACCATAAGTCGCGTTGGATTATTGGCTCCCATATGTGAATGTACACACATAGGTCATTGCCAAACGATGTCATCTTCTCGTGCAGGTCAAGCGCATGGTCGAGTCAGACCTTCTTTTGCATTTGAGCCAATGCATGGTGGAGTTATTCAAGTCATGAGATAGTACAGGAACTTTCGGGCTCTGAGCAAGCATGTTAACTGTTGGGAAAGAGCACATCAGAACTGGCGTCTGAACTTGGCATTTGCATTTGGCTTTGGACTATCCTGACATCGGGATGTTAATCTAGGGCTCCATGATTGCATTGAACCGTAATAATAATAAATCATAAAACCACAATCGCTTCATATCATACTAATATAAAACCATAAATCCATAGTTGCACCATACTACATTTAAAGAAATCCACGGTCAATTTGGATTGCTTTATAGTACCAATGATCACATATAAGTCAATATGAGATGTTGTTGAAATCATGTAAGTCAGTGTCTGGTATGATCGTTAAAATCATAAGGCAGTAGAGAAGTTTATCCACTTACCATTTAATGTAATCGCGATTTAAGTCTTTGAAGTCACGCTTGACCCATAAGCTAGCTCAGTTGAATGGGTAAGGCAAGTCATGTCTAGCTTGTAAGCTATAGTGTATATGTTTTGCATCACACACCAAGTTAGGTTTGTGTTCAAAGTCAATCTAGGAGCCAACTCTCGTGCTCTCAGCGCCTGTGGAGGACAAGCAAAGTCGGTTCTTATTCCCTCGGTGTCAATGGGGGTTGAGCTAAGTCAATCGAACTTCCAATCCTTAAGCCTTTATACTTTTCATCCTTGTATTGGATTAGAGTTATGGATGTAGCAATCTTAGCTGACCCAAGTCGTTTTATACCATCTCTCGAGTCAAAAAGAATTAGGGTCGAATACGCGAATGGTCGAATCACATTCACTTTGGCATCACCCCTTTGCTTTAGTCAGAAAGTGAGGATTGCCGCATTGAGCATCAACGAACTTAGTTACTCTCATCGGATCAGTCACAGAGCTGAGTAAGCTCGTCAAAATACAAGCGAATGAATGTCATTAGGGAGTTATTCAAGCCCCCTCATTCATGCTTTATCATAGTCCAAAATACTCATTACGGTCTTGTTGAGTATATTTCTCACGCTCGGCTCCATTGAGCTTAACAAACAAGATTGTAGACTTGATCACTAAAATTGGTCCTCTCTGGAATTGCATATTCCCGCCATTCTCTTCTAGGGTTTTTCCCTCACCCTTATCATTTCCAGAATTGAATGGCCCTCCATACTTTGTCATGAAAAAATTAAGATAATCCATCTCGATGGTAGCATTCTCTTGCCGTGGGAATCTGTCGAGGGATTTCGTTGTAGGGATATTTTGAAGTCCGGTGGATTGCGGAAATTCCTGATGTCCAATGTGAAAGGGCTGTGATTGATGTTATCCATGTCGCCTTGAGATGTTCCTCCTCTAGTCAAGTGTCCAATAATGTTAGCAATCTGAATTCTGTCTCCAAGGAGTTGTTTCTAGTTGTTCAATTCATTGTAGGTGCCCTTAGCATGAAATCCTAAAGTGGGTGAAAGTCAGCCTCTGGTATCTTGGTTCTGCATATGCAATAGTTGTTGATTAGGCGTATGGGTGACGCGTTTCCCATTTAATATACTTGCGGTTCTTCACTTGTCATTTAATTATTGATGATGATATGTTGCTCATATATATGTTTATTAATCTTAAGGAGTCCTTTTTGGCTATAGTTTAGGATCCTGCGAAACTCTAAGGTTAGTAAATGTGCATAAAATAGTCGTTTAGTCGAATCATGTTTTTCATGGCTCGCATTCCTCATCCCCAGTCATAAGGGCTTGGCTGAGTTGTGGACTTCAAATCCATGTCTTCTCTAAATTCATACTCCCTCATCAAGTTGTGAGTTAGAGTTGGATGCAAAATGGTTTATTGGTACAGCCCATACTAATCTATATATAGTCCCTTATCCAAGCTCTAAGGATCGGAGTCAGATTGTGAAAGGTCAAACCAGTCACCTCGATTGCTCCCTCTTGCCCCCTGCATCAAGGGAAAAGTCGAGGACAAAGTGGTTGCGTCACAACCAATAAGTGTACGAGATAGGACAGTCAATCCATGTCCGGTCTTATGCGAGCCTTCTAGTCGAGGTGTAGGCTGGGATCAGTAAATGGATGGTCCCTCTGCATCCATTTAGTGGTTCTCAGGTAGCATGTTGGGATCAAATCATAAGTTAGATATCGGCAAATAAGTTATTCCATTTATAAATAGTTTCAATAATTAAGCCCTGGTCCGGGGTAACGGCAAAAGATAGGTAGTCGGATCACACCCCTTTCGAATTTAGACACGTATGCATAAAAAAGAGGCATTACTCTCAAAGCTTAAGTGATTAGGTTAACCAAGTGCATAGGTCATTGCATTTTCCATTTAGTGTAATTGTAAGATGATACTCATCGTTGCACTTGGGCTATAGTTAGTCACACATGGGTACGTATGTTGATTTAAGTCGCATGATATGTTATTGAATATTCCACTCTCAAGACCTCCTTTCGATCGTTGCCTTGAGTCATATGGGAAGTGTAGCATTAGGTGTCGGCATCAACCCTTCGAACAGGCCCTTTATTAGTGTATGCGAGTGCGGCCATCACGTATGTGCTTTGTATCTGTACATGAACCTGTAATTCAAATATAATAATTCACTTAGTCTTGCAAGCTACTAAGTCGAACTTTAAGTCACAAGAAATTCCAGCTTGAATTGAAAACATATTAAGTGCTAAGCTATCTAGCGTAGATTGATTAAATGTCAAAGTATCAAGTGCCGTAGTTTTGAGGTATAGTGTCTGTAGCCTCCATTTAACTTTGAAACACAGGCCACGTCCGAAACGTGTTCGAAATTAATTCAGAAGTTTATACCTGTTCCCCCAGCGGTGGTGGGAACCGGGTTAAGTCTTTCAGACGTTCGGTCCGTAAGTCTTTCGTATGTGTCCTCAGTCGGTGGGAGATGGAGATTGGGTGGACGTCACAATATCGTCCTTTATAATCTCTCCTAAGTCATGAGAGTTAGAGTTGTGGACATCGTGATCTGTCTTTTATACTCTCCCTTCATCAATCAGGGTTAGAGTTAGGGACCAAGTGGTCTTTAATCTTGGCACGTCTATCACACTCATCCTGGGTTTATTCTCCTATCCAAGCTCTAAGGAATAGAGTTAGTCGGGCAAGTAGTCAGATCACATTTGCCTTGGTGTCATTCCCTTTGCCTTGGCGTCGTTCCCTTTTCCTCCACGTCAAAGGAAAAGATCGCCTTGAAGATGACCAAATTACATCCACGTTGAGTTCATACATCTCCTACCGAAAACATGAGATATGAAATAGGACGTCGATCGGAGAATGGTCAAGTCATACACTTTCCAGTCTTAGCGTTTTCCTTTTTCCCTCATGTCAAAAGCAAAGACTGTTAGGTGGATAGTCATGTCACGTCCGAACTAAGTTGAATTATGCATGTCGTCTCAAGGGTACATGCATTGTTCTAACGAACTATCAGCTCACATTTATCTTAGTGTCGTCCTCTTTCCCTCACATTAAGGGGAAAAAGTCATTATGCAGTTCATAAGATCGAGCCCTTGTCCTTATTGCACTCTTCCCGTCGATCAAGCAATGGAGTTGCCAATCTACTAGGTGGTCATGTCACACCCAAATACATCTCTATGTTTTGTTAGGCGAATCGAAGGAGAGAGGTTGAGGAGGACTTATAAGTATGCCTATGTACAGATGTAACACCCCATAATTTTAACGACACTAAAAGATGATAAATTAAAGAATAATTAATTTAATATTTAGAATTAAGGGAAACAGACTACGCTACGCCATTGCGTTCGCCTCGGAATTCTAGTCAAAATAGACACCTGGTTTGCGTAAAACGGACAACGTATGAAGAAGTTATGAAGGTTTGAAGTTTATATACACGCAAAAAGAATATATTATGTTGAGACAAGATTTTGATTGATGCCTACATATAAAGGTGCAATGAAGATCATTTCATAGAGATAAGGTTTTTTCTTTTGAGTCGTGTTAGAAACTTGTTAAAATCTATCCTCAAAGTATAACACGAATGCACAAAACAATATCATATCTTCGTTGCTGAAATCTGTATATCTGAGGAATTGAAAAGTCACTGAAAAAGCCCAAACGGTCCAGGCTCCGACCGGGAAAGAGTGCAGAGTGATATAGACTGCGGACCGAGGTCCTCTGGTCCACAGCCATAGACGGTCGACTGCCCAAAAAACCACCAGTCGACCGGTTATGTTTCTGTTTGGAAGCAAAAACATTTCCCAGACAGACCAGTCGACCGGTTGAAAATCAACAGTCGACCGGTTTATGTGTTTTTGCACATAACGGCTATTTTTCTGGAATTTTCAATTTTAAATAAATTCAACCAGTCGACATGTGATTTTTGACCTGTTGACCATTTTTGAGCAAGCTTTTTCTGAAAGGTTGCTTCTATTTGTGAAGAGATTTCTATTCAATAATCAAAGGAAATGGACATAACTTTTTATAGAAACTCTTCATGAAGAATTACTACCTTTCTACTATTATATAAACAACTTCAAACTTGTTTTACAAAAAACCGAAATCATTCTATATTCTCTCTAATTTCGGAATTGCATTTTCATATTATTTGCAAAAAAAAAAGCTCTCCAAATTTCAAATACTTGTTGAATCCTTGAATCAATTTAATATCATTTGATTCAACAAGCATTCTACTTCCTTAAATCTACGCATTCAAAATATATACTCGAGGATAAGATTATAGGAAGGGTGTACTACAAGTGACTAGTCCGTGTATTGAAGACAGAATATATAGTCAATCATCAACTACTTTGTATTGAAATTCCGGTAAGCCTGTAGCCGTTCAAATCAGATGGGTAAGCTTGTGGCCCGTGAAATCAAGTTGGTAAGCCTGTAGCCCGTGAAATCAAGTGGGTAAGCTTGTGGCCCGTGAAATCAAGTGGGTAAGCTTGTGGCCCGTGAAATCAAGTGGTGTGTCGTGAACCAGTTCCTCCGGGTGAAGCGAGGTTGTTGATTAGTGAAAATCCAGAGATAGGTCTGGGAATGGACGTAGGACGGTGCTCCGAACCAATATAAAAAGCCCTGTTGTGATTTTTCTATTTTTTACTGCATTTACTATCATACAGTTCTATGCTTGTTTATTACTTCATACTTGAATATTGTTTGTCATATTACACGATCCGTGTGTGTATTATACTTAGCACGTACACGCACACTTTCAATTGGTATCAGAGCCTGGTGTTCTAGAGATCGTAACAACATCCTAGAACAAATGGCCATAAAGAAATCTAGTCAGGGAATTAGAAAAATGGAAGAGCAACAAAGCAGAATCAGGAGAGCAAGGAAACAAGTGTCTCATGGCTAAAGTCAGATCACAATCGGTATGTACAGATTCATTATATAAAGATCTTTTGTTAGAGCATGAAAAAATATTTAAACTCAATACAGTCGTTTTAGCTATGTCAAAAAATTACGAGCAAGAAAATTCCAAATTAATAGAAGAAAACAATCGTTTGGTAAAACAAGCCAAATGTTTTGAAAATACCCTAGAAGAGCTTGTTTCTCAAAAAGATTTCCTTCAAAAAGAAAATGAGCGATTAGAAGATAAAAACATTATTCTTTTAAAGGAAATCAATCTTTTGCAAAATAGAAATAAATCATTAGAAGATTCTTTAAATAATTCTAGTTCTTTAATTTCGTCTCTTGAAAAAGAGAATGGAGCTCTAACTGAAAAGAATTTGGAATTATTTAAAGAATGTGGGTTTTTTAAGGTGAATAATACTATTTTGCAAAATAAAATTTCCGATTCAAAAGAAAATTTTGGAAAATTACAATCTCCTTTAATTAATTCAGGATCTCAAATTTGTGGTCTCAAAACTGAGAATGCTTTAAAAAGGAAGAACTCTGAATTAAATAAGGAAATTGATAATTTTCAAAATAACAAAATTTCTTTTGTCACTCGTGATTTTGCAATTAAATTTAATAAAGGTCAAAATGATTTAAACATGATTTTATCTAGCTCTCGACCTTTACATGACAAAAGAGGTATAGGATATAATAAAACCAATCATAGAAATAGTACTAGATATGCTTTTATGTACAATAAGAATATCACTGCTAGTACTAATGCTCATCCAAGACCCAATTATTATAGAAATTTGAATACTTCTATGACTAGCGGTATTTATAATAAATATAGAAGTATGAAAAGGAATATCACTAGAGATTACTTAAGTATTTGGGTTCCTGTAAGTTGGAAAAACAGAGAAAAATATATCGATGATTATTTTGATTCAGTAGTTAATAATGAAAATTTTATCTTTAAAGGTTCCATTAAACCCTCTTGGGTATGGTTACCTTCCATCTATCCCATGGACCCAAAACAAAGCAAGTGTTGTAACACCCCATGTATTCTATAACTGTGAAATTAACAAATTAAAGTATAATTAATTGGAAATCAAAGAACTAAGGGAAACGGGATACGCTATTGCGTTCGTCTCGGAAAAATACGCGAAATAGAGTCCGAGTTTTCGAAAAACGGAGTCCGTATGAAGAAGATATGACCTTCGGAAGTTTCTGAATTAAATTTAAAATTCAAACAGAATAAATTAACTCAGAAAAATCAAGTTTAAATTCCAAAGTGGGGCCCAATGGGCCAGGGCGGAAAAACACCCGCCAAACGCACCCAGGTCGACTGGGCTGTCGACAGGCATGTCGACCTGGTCCAGAGCCAGGTCGAGCCCAGTCTAACCTGGCTGGCCTATTCTATGTTGGTCGATTTTCTGTGGTCTGCTTTGTCATTAGGGCTAGGTGGCAGGCTCTAATTGGTCTCTCTTCCTAATGAATGGCTACGATCAATCCAGGCAACATCAATGGTCCTAATCAGTTCATAACCTCTATAAAAACAACCCTAGACCTAACCCTAATCTATTCATTCAAAAATAAGAACAAAGCC
Source organism: Allium sativum (assembly GCA_030737875.1). Lineage (NCBI taxonomy): Eukaryota > Viridiplantae > Streptophyta > Magnoliopsida > Asparagales > Amaryllidaceae > Allium > Allium sativum. The sequence goes on along the minus strand of CM060920.1, from coordinate 745,551,407 downwards.
GCCATGTTGCTGAGGAACGACTAGGAGTAGCCACCAATTGGAGAGAGGATTAGGAGGCAAATTCTAAGGCATAAAGCAACTCAATCAAATCAAAACGCATCTTCAAATCCCTAAATTTGAGAATTCGCCTCACCATTGTAAGTAGAGTATTACTTTGGTATGAACAAATAACTGTGTTGGTTTGTATACTTGGTTGTGGTGATAAATAATTCATAATTTGTGCGTTACTATGATTCTTATCGATTTGGAATATTGTATACGTTTGGATATTCTCGAATTATGTTATTCATTATAAAGAACTACATGCGGTAGTTCTATGCAAGTATACGTTTGGAATATTCGCAAACTATGTAATCCATTTTGAAGCTACATGTATGTAGTTGATTGAAATTCATGCAAGTTTGGGGCTTTGTTATTATGCCATCATAATATGTATTTTTATACAAACATCATTTTTGTGAAGTAATTGGAATAAGTTTGGGTTATTATAATCCATATGAAATTATGTTGAGAATTTGGCATCATGTATTGAGCCATGCTTTTGTACTAGAAAACTTATTTGCAAACTTATGAATATGACTAGGCTATGATTGATAATTTGCATAATTGAAATTGTTAACAAGAATTATATGATGACATATGTGGTACATAGCTAGGTTAGGTTCAAAAATCCCTTTTTGCAAGTTTGCATGACTAAAGTAAAAATCATGATTTCATGTTAGAAATATTTATGCCATGGTTATGTGAACAAATTTAACTATACTTTTGTATTAGTCACAAAAGTAGACACCTTTGTAAACATGTGGTAGTCTTATGGACATGATTTGCTTATGTTTGACATTATGCCTAAATAAAAATATAGGTTCATGTTGTAGTTATGACTATGTGTCAATAATGATACCCAATTTAGATTCTTATCTCAACTACAAGTTCACATGCTTTGATTCATGTCACCTATGCTTTATGACCAAAGTATATGTTACCACTATGCAAGTACACCAGTTTCTATTTTGTAGTTCCAACGTTATGTTGCAAGTTCATGTGCTCACCTTCCCCTTTTTGTGTATATAATCACGCTTTAAGCCTCCCCTTTTCGCATGGCTAAGTTGGGCTTTAAAAGGCTAAGCCCAACATATATATAATAAACGGACGTGTTAAACGGGGGAAAATAACGTTGGGTTAAAATTACTAATGAATGAAAATATAAAATAGAAGGGCCCAAATTCAAGCATGGGTTGGGCCCATGATTGGTGTAACCTTTACACCATTAACTTAATAATTGGCCGCAAATATTTACATATAAGAAATAAAGAAGAATGACAAAATATGTAAATGTAGAAAATACGATGTGTTTAACCCGAGGTTGGATTGAGTTGTGATGTAAACCTGCCCGGAACCGCCCGGCTGTCCAGTAGTCACAACAATACCTATCCAATGTGGGTGGTTAAACATGGAGCCCAATAAGGACCCGAGGTTAGACTGAGTTGTGGCGTAAGACTGCCCGAAACCAACCGGCAACAGGCAGCCACAACAATACCTGTCTAATGTGAGAGGTCAGGGCCTTAATAAGACAATTAAGGCTGAGTCAGGATTGTTAGGATTAAGTGAACTAAAGACTTAATCAAAATGGAACATGCTAAACTAAACGGACTGGTGGGGGTTAGGTTAGAAAACACTTAACCAACTTAGCATGTTGGCTAGAGATAGAAAACCTAGTAACGGGGGACCCTTTTCAGCAGTAACCCTAGAAGGTGTATCAGGATACCCTGAAACTAGGCAGGGTGGGGCACGATTACTGGGCTGATTGTAAGAGGTCAAATCGACGGCGGTGGTGTAGCAGTGTAGGTTCTAAAGGGGTGCGGGCGTGCACACACTCCGGCGCAGAAAAATAAGGCACTGGACACCAGTAGCATACCTGTGCATTCTAGGATTGTGTCGGGCCGCCACCATGGGACTTGATACACCCCATGGTGGGACCAGCATAGGTAACTACAACATCGGGGGCCGTAAGACACATGTAATTATGCGAGTAGGAGCCGATCATCATAGAATGGATCACATCACCCTGATTATGGGGTGCCAGTTGGAAACTAGTTTATATGGGTTCAGAGATTTACATGGGGTACGATAGTATATTCGACCCTAGACAACTTAACCAAGTTTATAGTGCTTGCCCACTTCTTGTTTATACTTATCATACCCAGTTCTTTATTCATAGACAGAATAGTACTAGACTTACTCAGGCTTTATGTCTGACTCTACTTTTCTTTCGTCTTCTTTCTTCCGTTCCCCCCCCCCCCCCAGGTCCTCAGGGAGGGAACACAGCAGCTTGATCAGCCTTAACATCCAGCTTGAAGAAGAGAAAGGTATTGCTTGGACTTTTTCGCTTTGAACTATGGCTTTGGACAATCCACTATGGGGCTTTTGCAGTTTATCTATGTTTTATTTATGCTTCTTTAAATAATGTAATCAAGACAGATTATGAAAGTGTTATGTTATGTTTTTGGAAAGGATGTTGTTGTAACACGTATTTGACTTTATGAAATAAAGTTTGTTGTTTTTCCGCTGTTTACAAATATGTGTTCTTATATCTGTCTTGTATATCTGTGACTTATACTTATAAACCTCCACCAAAATTAGGGCATTCCCTTTGAGAGTGACCCTAACGGAGGTGGGGTGTTTCACTTGGTATCAGAGCATAGGTTTACCAGATAAGATAAAAAGTTTTGAAAAATTATTTTCGAAAAGGAAATTTAAAGAAGCATTTTTAAAAGAAAAATATTATTTTATTTTAAAAAGGCAAAGTCCACTCCCCAAAGCCATAGGTACTATCTCTTATCCTTCGTTTTGAATCTATCCTTTTGTTTCAGCATGTCCGAAGATCTTAACTTGCCAGAAGGGGTGCCAATACCTGGTTGGTTTAGACGGTTCTTAGAAGCAAGGGCCACTCAGCCAGGTCCTACCGTTCCTCCTCCCCCAGCTGCAGGAAATCATCCAGCTGCAGCGGCACCTTTTCCTCCACCTCCTCCTCGGGGAAACACGTTTGCTAAGATATGTAAAGATTTTAAAGCTATGGGAGGAAAGGATTTCCATGGAACTGAGTTCTTCGTGGCAGCTAGAAATTGGCTGAAAGAAATGGAGGACCTATTCATCATCTTTGAGGTAGAAGATAGACAAAAAGTACAATTGGCAGTGTGGCTATTGAAGGGCGAGGCTTCCTACTGGTGGGAAGTCACTAATGCTGAAAGACCAGTGGAGACATGGGAGGAATTTAGGGCAAGGTTTGAGACCAAATTTCTCTCAGATGCGGAAAGAAGTTTGCAGTTGGAAAAATTCTTATTTCTTAAGCAAGGGGACAAGACAGTCCGAGAGTATGTGAATCAGTTCGATGAGCTGGCTAGGTTTGGGCTTGACCTAGTCAATACCCCGCACAAGAAGGCTCTCCGTTTCGTCAAAGGGTTAAATGAGCCATTACACAGTTTGGCCATGACCCATATACCCATGGGAGCCACGTATGAAAGATTGGTGCAAATGGCATTGCTGAATGAAGAGGACAAGGGCAAGAAGGAGACAAAGGCAGAAAGCTCTCAAGGGAAGAAAGAGGGTTTGCAGCCTAAAAGGACAGACTTTAAGAAGGGCGGGAAAGGCAACAAGGAGAAGAGGAAGTGTAATTTCTGTGGCAAAGTGGGGCACTTAGTAAAGGACTGCCGGAAAAAGAAGGCCAAGGAGAATGGTGGGTGCTTTTCTTGCGGTGAGACAGGCCACAGGGCTAAGGACTGCCCAAAGAAACGAGGACAGGGGCAGAGGGCTGGATCCACCCCAGGGGCACAGGTTCATGTGCTGGAAGCGCCACCTCTGCAACAGCGAGGTATAAATACTTCTGTAGAAAGTGTAGTTTATCTTTATGATCACCCCGTTCGCACTTTATTTGATTCTGGCGCATCACACTCCTTTATCTCGTCTGCTTTAGTAGAATCTCTGCACCTAAAAACTAGTATGGTAGAGGACCCCTTAATTGTTTCAAACCCAATTGGGGGCCCAGCTCATTTGTCTATGATCTGTTTGGGATTGAAAATTTCTATTCTAAGTGTAGAATTTCAATGTAGTGCCTTTGTTTTGGGCTTTTCGGGTTATGGTTTGATTTTGGGTATGGATTGGCTATCCAGTAATGGGGCCATCCTTGATTGTGAGAAAAGGGTTGTTAGGCTCCTAACCCAGCTCGGTAATACTTTGGAAATTTCTTGTAATCCCTCATACGCGGTTATGCTTAGTTATCTTGAATCGCTAGATGCCTCTGTTGAAAATTTGCAATCAGTTAGAGTGGTCCGGGAATATCCGGATGTCTTTGAAGAGGTGAAGGGCTTGCCTCCAAAGCGGGAAATAGACTTCCGCATATATCTTGTAGATAATGCAAAGCCCGTTGCGTTACCCGTTAGACACATGGCTCCACGGGAAAGGAAAGAGCTCAGTAAACAGATTAAAGAGCTTCTAGAAAAGGGGTTCATTAGGAGGAGCATTTCAGAATGGGGCGCTCCAGTGGTGTTCGCTACAAAGGCGGATGGTTCACTCCGTCTATGTGTTGACTATAGGGAGCTCAACAAGCTAACGAAAAAGAATAGGCACCCTCTCCCTAGAATTGATGATTTATTTGACCAGCTCGTAGGAGCGTCTGTTTTCTCCCAGCTCGATTTAGCAACCGGTTTTCATCAGCTAAGGGTGGCTGAAGATAGCATCGATAAAACGGCATTCAGAACCCCAGACGGCTTCTTTGAATGGCTTGTCATGCCTTTCGGCTTGACAAATGCACCTGCTTACTTCGTGGACCTGATGAGTAGGGTATTTAGAGATTTCCTCAACAAATTCGTAGTGGTCTTCGTAGATGATATCCTTATCTTCTCAAAGAGTGAAGAGGAACATGCTCAGCACTTAAGAGCAATCATGGAAACTTTGCGAGTCCATCAACTAAAAGCCAAATTCTCCAAATGCCACTTTTGGAGAGAAGAGGTGAGGTTCCTTGGGCACATAGTATCCAAACAAGGGTTAGCAGTGGACCCTGCTAAGGTAGTGGCGGTACAAGATTGGAAGACACCAAGGAATGCGACTGAGGTCCGAAGCTTTCTAGGACTAGCAGGTTTCTATCGAAAGTTTATAAGGGATTTTGCGAAAATCTCAGCTCTGCTCACGAAATTGACCAAGAAGAATCTAGCGTTCAATTGGGATTTGGATTGCGAGTTTGCTTTCCAACGACTGAAAAGGGCTCTCACAACAGCCCCAGTTTTGACGCTGCCAGATGGGAGCAAGATGTTCACTGTTTATACGGATGCATGTGGGACAGGGCTAGGCGCCGTCTTAATGCAAGAAGGAAAGGTAGTAGCTTATGGCGGGAGGCAGTTGAAAGTGCACGAAAAGAACTACCCAACCCACGATCTTGAGTTAGCCGCCATCGTCTTTGCACTCAAGTCTTGGCGACACTATCTCCTAGGTGAGAAGTTCGAACTTTACACTGACCATAAATCGTTGAAATATCTTTTCTCGCAGAAAGATCTTAACTTGAGGCAACAAAGGTGGATGGAGTTTCTTGCCTCGTACGATTTCGAAATCTCCTACACTCCGGGCAAAGGCAACGTAGTGGCAGACGCGTTGAGCCGAAAGAAATTGACCCTAAGCCCGTTGTTTATTGAAAGACAAAGCCTAGAGTTTATAGCCAGCTTCGACTTTAGGCCTTCCTCCGATTTCGTACCAGGCTTGCTAGCATCTCTCGAAGTGCGCCCAATTTTAGTGGATTCGGTAGGGGCAGCACAACGCGAAGACCCTCAGCTTGTGGAAACAATCGATAGGCTAATTAGGGGTGAGACTTCAAGTCACCTCAACAGATACTCCATCGACGATAAGGGTTTGCTAAGGCGAGACGGAAGACTATGCGTCCCACAAATAAAAGATTTAATAAAGAAGGTTCTCGAGGAAGCACATCACTCCAAGATGACGATACACCCAGGCGGGGATAAAATGTACAAAGATATAAAAAGGACTTTCTTCTGGAACGGCATGAAAAAGGACGTAGCAGAATTCGTTTCTAAGTGTATGGTGTGCCAACAGGTTAAAGCGGAACAGAAAAAGCCTGGCGGACTACTACATCCTCTAGAGGTCCCACAGTGGAAGTGGGATAGCATCTCAATGGACTTCATCGATGGGCTGCCTAGGTCTAGGAGAGGCAACACTAGCATTTGGGTAATAGTGGATAGGCTTACTAAAAGCGCCCACTTTTTACCTGTCAAAAGTAAAAGAACTGCCTCATCCCTAGCATCACTTTACCTCAAAGAAATCGTTCGACTCCATGGAATACCATCTAGCATTGTTAGTGACCGAGACCCCATCTTCACCAGTGAGTTTTGGCGAAGTCTGCAAGAAGCAGTAGGAACGCAGTTATGCTTGAGCACAACCTATCATCCCCAAACCGACGGCCAAACAGAAAGAGTGAACAGAGTTTTGGAGGACATCTTAAGACTATGCGTCCTAGACTTCGGAGGGACATGGGAAGACCACCTTCCTTTGGTGGAATTTGCCTACAACAACAGCTATCAAGCAACCATCGGAATGCCGCCCTTCGAAGCTTTATATGGAAGACCGTGCCGATCGCCCACTTGTTGGTGGGAGTCCACGGATAAGCTCATACTTGGACCAGATATGATCCGAGAGACCTCAGAGAAAGTAGACTTAATACGAAGAAGGATGAAGACGGCCCAAGACAGACAAAAGTCCTATGCCGACAAGAGGAGGACCGACCTTGAATTTGAAGTTGGAGACAGAGTTTTTCTCAAGGTATCACCGCTAAGGAACGTTGTTCGTTTTGGAACCACAGGAAAACTGGCACCAAGGTTCGTAGGGCCATTCCCTATTATCGAGAAAATTGGGAAAATGGCCTATAGATTAGAGCTACCCGAGAAGTTGGCTGGAGTCCACAACGTTTTTCACGTTTCACATCTCCAAAAATGTCTACATGAGTCAGCTGAAGTGGTGGAGCCAAATATCCTCGAAGAGGCCGAAGTGGAACGCGAAGCAACCATAAGAAAAGTTCCAACCCGCATCTTAGGAACGGAAGTGAAGAAGCTACGCAACCGCGAAGTCAAGCTCGTCAAAGTTCAGTGGAGCGACGCCGAGGGAGACGCGACTTGGGAAACTGAAGCTAGAATACGTACTGCCTACCCTTTTCTGTTCGAGGGTACATCCTTGATCTTTCCTTTTCCTTAAGTTGCGCTTTTATCTATCTTTTTAGGTATATTTCCTCGACCTTATCTTTTAGGAAGAAACCCTTTGGATGGAAACATGTAGTTGAAACATGTTATGGATGATGGTTGCAAGTGGTTGCAAGTGATTGCTAGTGGTTGCTCGTGGTTGCATATACACACACAATCTAGGTTTTAGATCGGCTCAGTCACTTCATATTGCATATGCATATATGTTTGCATTCGTATATGGTTGAAATTTAATGTGTTGTCATATGGATGTTGCATCTGTATTGAATGATTGTGCACTCATGTAGAATCAAGAATAGGAAAATTTGCATACATAATGGATTCATGGCACTTACATAATTCGCATTAAGGAGGTCAACTGAATCAGTAGACCGCCTGATTTTGCATTAGATAAGTTCATATACACACACTTCGCATATGATCATGAAGCATTAGAAGTCTTTTAAGGACAATGGATGCTCGTGTTTGATGGATGAGTAGATGGATGATTGGATGTTAGGACATACATTCCTCCTAACTTGAAGGTTTCGGGGACGAAATCCTTTTTAAGTGGGGGAGAATGTAACACCCCATGTATTCTATAACTGTGAAATTAAAAAATTAAAGTATAATTAATTGGAAATCAAAGAACTAAGGGAAACGGGATAAGCCATTGCGTTCGTCTCGGAAAAATACGCGAAATAGAGTCCGAGTTTTCGAAAAACGGAGTCCGTATGAAGAAGATATGACCTTCGGAAGTTTCTGAATTAAATTTAAAATTCAAACAGAATAAAATAACTCAGAAAAATCAAGTTCAAATTCCAAAGTGGGGCCCAATGGGCCAGGGCGGAAAAACACCCGCCTAACGCACCCAGGTCGACTGGGCTGTCGACCTGGCATAACCAGGTCGACAGGGCTGTCGACAGGCATGTCGACCTGGTCCAGAGCCAGGTCGAGCCCAGTCTAACCTGGCTGGCCTATTCTATGTTGGTCGATTTTCTGTGGTCTGCTTTGTCATTAGGGCTAGGTGGCAGGCTCTAATTGGTCTCTCTTCCTAATGAATGGCTACGATCAATCCAGGCAACATCAATGGTCCTAATCAGTTCATAACCTCTATAAAAACAACCCTAGACCTAACCCTAATCTATTCATTCAAAAATAAGAACAAAGCCGCCATGTTGTTGAGGAACGACTAGGAGTAGCCACCAATTGGAGAGAGGATTAGGAGGCAAATTCTAAGGCATAAAGCAACTCAATCAAATCAAACCGCATCTTCAAATCCCTAAATTTGAGAATTCGCCTCACCATTGTAAGTAGAGTATTACTTTGGTATGAACAAATAACTGTGTTGGTTTGTATACTTGGTTGTGGTGATAAATAATTCATAATTTGTGCGTTACTATGATTCTTATCGATTTGGAATATTGTATACGTTTGGATATTCTCGAATTATGTTATTCATTATAAAGAACTACATGCGGTAGTTCTATGCAAGTATACGTTTGGAATATTCGCAAACTATGTAATCCATGTTGAAGCTACATGTATGTAGTTGATTGAAATTCATGCAAGTTTGGGGCTTTGTTATTATGCCATCATAATGTGTATTTTTATACAAACATCATTTTTGTGAAGTAATTGGAATAAGTTTGGGTTATTATAATCCATATGAAATTATGTTGAGAATTTGGCATCATGTATTGAGCCATGCTTTTGTACTAGAAAACCTATTTGCAAACTTATGAATATGACTAGGCTATGATTGATAATTTGCATAATTGAAATTGTTAACAAGACTTATATGATGACATATGTGGTACATAGCTAGGTTAGGTTCAAAAATCCCTTTTTGCAAGTTTGCATGACTAAAGTAAAAATCATGATTTCATGTTAGAAATATTTATGCCATGGTTATGTGAACAAATTTAACTATACTTTTGTATTAGTCACAAAAGTAGACACCTTTGTAAACATGTGGTAGTCTTATGGACATGATTTGCTTATGTTTGACATTATGCCTAAATAAAAATATAGGTTCATGTTGTAGTTATGACTATGTGTCAATAATGATACCCAATTTAGATTCTTATCTCAACTACAAGTTCACATGCTTTGATTCATGTCACCTATGCTTTATGACCAAAGTATATGTTACCACTATGCAAGTACACCAGTTTCTATTTTGTAGTTCCAACGTTATGTTGCAAGTTCATGCGCTCACCTTCCCCTTTTTGTGTATATAATCACGCTTTAAGCCTCCCCTTTTCGCATGGCTAAGTTGGGCTTTAAAAGGCTAAGCCCAACATATATATAATAAACGGACGTGTTAAACGGGGGAAAATAACGTTGGGTTAAAATTACTAATGAATGAAAATATAAAATAGAAGGGCCCAAATTCAAGCATGGGTTGGGCCCATGATTGGTGTAACCTTTACACCATTAACTTAATAATTGGCCGCAAATATTTACATATAAGAAATAAAGAAGAATGACAAAATATGTAAATGTAGAAAATACGATGTGTTTAACCCGAGGTTGGATTGAGTTGTGATGTAAACCTGCCCGGAACCGCCCGGCTGTCCAGTAGTCACAACAATACCTATCCAATGTGGGTGGTTAAACATGGAGCCCAATAAGGACCCGAGGTTAGACTGAGTTGTGGCGTAAGACTGCCCGGAACCAACCGGCAACAGGCAGCCACAACAATACCTGTCTAATGTGAGAGGTCAGGGCCTTAATAAGACAATTAAGGCTGAGTCAGGATTGTTAGGATTAAGTGAACTAAAGACTTAATCAAAATGGAACATGCTAAACTAAACGGACTGGTGGGGGTTAGGTTAGAAAACACTTAACCAACTTAGCATGTTGGCTAGAGATAGAAAACCTAGTAACGGGGGACCCTTTTCAGTAGTAACCCTAGAAGGTGTATCAGGATACCCTGAAACTAGGCAGGGTGGGGCACGATTACTGGGCTGATTGTAAGAGGTCAAATCGACGGCGGTGGTGTAGCAGTGTAGGTTCTAACGGGGTGCGGGCATGCACACACTCCGACGCAGAAAAATAAGGCACTGGACACCAGTAGCATACCTGTGCATTCTAGGATTGTGTCGATCCGCCACCATGGGACTTGATACACCCCATGGTGGGACCAGCATAGGTAACTACAACATCGGGGGCCGTAAGACACATGTAATTATGCGAGTAGGAGCCGATCATCATAGAATGGATCACATCACCCTGATTATGGGGTGCCAGTTGGAAACTAGTTTATATGGGTTCAGAGATTTACATGGGGTACGATAGTATATTCGACCCTAGACAAATTAACCAAGTTTATAGTGCTTGCCCACTTCTTGTTTATACTTATCATACCCAGTTCTTTATTCATAGACAGAATAGTACTAGACTTACTCAGGCTTTATGTCTGACTCTACTTTTCTTTCGTCTTCTTTCTTCCGTTTCCCCCCCCCCAGGTCCTCAGGGAGGGAACACAGCAGCTTGATCAGCCTTAACATCCAGCTTGAAGAAGAGAAAGGTATTGCTTGGATTTTTTCGCTTTGAACTATGGCTTTGGACAATCCACTATGGGGCTTTTGCAGTTTATCTATGTTTTATTTATGCTTCTTTAAATAATGTAATCAAGACAGATTATGAAAGTGTTATGTTATGTTTTTGGAAAGGATGTTGTTGTAACACGTATTTGACTTTATGAAATAAAGTTTGTTGTTTTTCCGCTGTTTACAAATATGTGTTCTTATATCTGTCTTGTATATCTGTGACTTATACTTATAAATCTCCACCAAAATTAGGGCATTCCCTTTGAGAGTGACCCTAACGGAGGTGGGGTGTTTCAAGTGTGTACCAAACTATATATGTTATATTTTTTGCAGGTACACCACAACAAAGAGAAGGTTATTCTGTATCTCCTAAAGGTGCTATAATTATTTGTATTCTCTACTACTCTCGATTACTGTGCTTATTATGGTTTTTATTCTTTTTAATAGATGACAAAGGGGGAGAAATATTTTCTCTTATGATTATTCATATCATTCACGTTACATATATTATCATTTAAAATTATGTGCTTAACATGGTAATAGTATATGTGTGCTAACATTTGTTAATGCATGAATCAAAAGGTAAGATTATTTATATTATGAACTAACAAATGTTGCAGAAATTCAGGGGGAACTTTATATTTAGAGGGAGAAAATCCAAGGTGTTGTCATCAATCAAAAAGGGGGAGAATGTTGAGACAAGATTTTGATCGATGCCAACATATAAAGGTGCAATGAAGATCATTTCATTGAGATAAGGTTTTTTACTTTGAGTCGTGTTAGAAATATGTTAAAATCTATCCTCAAAGTATAACACGAATGCACAAAACAATATCATATCTTCGTTGCTGAAATACGTATATTTGAGGAATTGAAAAGTCACAGAAAAAGCCCAAACGGTCCAGGCTCCGACCAGGAAATAGTGCAGAGTGATATAGATTGTGGACCGAAGTCCTCTGGTCCACAGCCATAAAACGGTGGACCGCTCAAAAAATCACCAGTCGACCGGTTATGTTTCTGTTTGGAAACAAAAACATTTCTCAGATCAACCAGTCGACCGGTTTATGTCTTTCTGCACATAACGGCTATTTTTCTGGAATTTTCAATTTTAAATTAATTCAACCAGTCGACATGTGATTTTTGACCTCTCGACCTTTTTTGAAATAGCAAGCTTTTCTGAAAGGTTGCTTCTATTTGTGAAGAGATTTCTATTCAATAATCAAAGGAAATGGACATAACTTTTTATAGAAACTCTTCATGAAGAATTACTACCTTTCTACTATTATATAAACAACTTCAAACTTGTTTTACAAAAAACCGAAATCATTCTATATTCTCTCTAATTTCTGAATTGCATTTTCATATTCTTTGCAAAACAAAAGCTCTCCAAATTTCAAATACTTGTTGAATCCTTGAATCAATTTAATATCATTTGATTCAACAAGCATTCTACTTCCTTAAATCTGCGCATTCAAAGTATATACTCGAGGATAAGATTATAGGAAGGGTGTACTACAAGTGACTAGTCCGTGTATTGAAGACACAATATATAGTCAGTCATCAACTACTTTATATTGAAATTCTGGTAAGCCTGTAGCCGTTCAAATCAGGTGGGTAAGCTTGTGGCCCGTGAAATCAAGTGGGTAAGCTTGTAGCCCGTGAAATCAAGTGGGTAAGCTTGTGGCCCGTGAAATTAAGTGGGTAAGCTTGTAGCCCGTGAAATCAAGTGGCGTGTTGTGAACCAGTTCCTCCGGGTGAAGCGAGGTTGTTGATTAGTGAAAATCCAGAGAGAGGTCTTGGACTGGACGTAGGACGGTGCTCCGAACCAGTATAAAAAGCCCTTGTTTGATTTTTCTTTTTTTTACTGCATTTACTATCATATAGTTCTATGCTTGCTTATTACTTCATACTTGAATATTGTTGGTCATATTACACGATCCGTGTGTGTATTATACTTAGCACGTACACGCACACTTTCATATTATATATATATTCAATCTAGAAATTCAAATATCAGTTCGAAATTCGAAATTTGGGGAAGCGGGAATTTTCCCGCTCAGGGGTGTCGAACCCTTAAAGGGGGTGTCGACTCTTGGGTCGACCCCTCAAGGGGGGAGGGGTCGACCCCCTGCGACAGATCCGGGCTGAATTCTTCTGAGTGAATCTTGACTCCTTTCTTGACCCGGTTCATTGGTTCTAGGCTATAAATAAGACCCCATTTATCTTGTTTCTCCACACCTGAAACAATGGAGAACTAGACGATGCCTCTGCCCAGATTAAATCAAGCTTTTTCTTCTTCAACAATCAATTAGTGTTATTCAAATTAGGGATCTGTTATTCAACGTCTATAATTCTTATCCTATTGCTTAGATCCAAATACTGTGAGTCTATGTTAATTTTAGATTTAAATAATTAAAAGTAAAACTTGACATGACTATAATTTGGATCTATGCCTGTGACTATGTGAATCATATCAGATCTGCTATAACCTGTTTATCTATGTTGTTCGAACATGACTATGAAACTAGATCTAAACTAATACCTATTTATCATGTCAGATCTATCATTGTATATAGACCTAATTCACGATTAGATCTCATCAAGCCTGTTTAGGATGTCCCTATTATGTTAGAATCAGTTTATTGTCACATGTTCATCAGATCTGTTTCTATATGCATGTCTTGTCATTATGTCACTATATGTTTATGCCTATTTTTGCCATTATATGTCAAAACTTGTTAGTAGGATCATTTCTGTCCTCTTCCCTTCATCTTTTCCCTTTTATTTTTATAGCCAGGATAACTTCGAGCCTAGGCATGCCGCTGAAATAAGCGAACGCGTTAAATTGGGAACGAGGGGAAAACATTAATTTGGGGCATAACTTGTATTGGGATATTTAGGCATAATTTGAATGAAATATATGAACATGAATTTGGGGCATAAGTCAATTTGCGATTAAAAATCTTAATTTGGGGCATATGGTTTACTATTAACATAACTTGGGGAAAGGAGGGCATGAAAACTTATAACGACATAGGAATAATTGGTTAACAATAAAAATGCCTAGAATCACAGTAATTGGGACTATAACCGCTCTTAGACACGAGGTTAGATTACACTTGTGGTGGAAGTCTGCCTGGAACCAACCGGCATATCCAGCGACCACAAGGGGTGAATCTAATGTGAGGGTCTAAGTGCATAAACACGAGACATGCTATGATACGTGGTTAAGTCCGACTTATGGAGGAAGTCTGCCCGGAACCGACCGGCATATCCAGCATCCACAAGTGGTAGGCTTAATGTGGGAGGTCCAGCACATTGTAACCATAAATGAATATTATAATGAATTGGAATACTTAACCTAATTGAATCCATAAGGATTGTATGAACATATAATAGGGGTCAAGTAAACTTGTTTGAAACAGTGGGTGGGTTAAGTAAATATTGGGTTGGGGGGTAATATTTAAATATAGGCCCACAAACTAACCTGTTGGGATTATGCAATTTTATGACACCTGTAGGTAGGCATAATCTGTGGAAAACCTAGTGGGGATGCAAGCATAGGGGGAAGCTTGTATCATTTTGTATGTGGGACCCGTTTCAGTCAGTAATCCATAAACAAGTATCAAACGAGTACTCCGAACTAGGTCGGAGTCGGGGCACGCTTACTGGGCTGATTGTAAGAGATCCAAACGGAAGTGCGGTGTGGGCGGCGCAGACCGACAGAGTCATGTGCATGCATGTGTCCGTCAGAAGGGGATAATACACCGTGACACCTATAGATATGGTTGTGTACATCGAAAATGAAGGGTTGCCACTTTAGGGAGTAATACACCTTATTATGGGGCCAGCATAGGCTATCTATGCAGTAGGGAGTCGATCGAATAGGGTATTAGTTAGGGTACATCTAGACTCCGGTATGTCGGACTGTTTGTTGATTATGTAGGGGTGAAAACCTCTCATCGTAAGTACACCTAAGCCTACCATCTTATACTTTTTGGGGATCATCATCTTGTTAATATGACACTAGTATTGGTGTAGAGAAATCATTAGAGAAATGCTATTTATTCTATCCAGATGTCTTGTTTACCTTGTCATACTTGCCTTATATGTTGTTATCTCTCTTATCCACTTTATATGCCTTTCATGATACTTTTATCTATTTTTATGCTAAAAGTAACTGGACTCGCCGGACTTTATGTTTGACCCATTTTGTTTTCTCTTCTTTCTCTTCCATCCCCCCCCCAAAGGTTTTCAAGGTGAGAATACTCTGGCTTGACCAGGATTCTGCTTTCATCTTACTTGGAGTTGCTTAGATGTATTGCTCAAGCTCTTATCTTTTCTACTATGGCTATGTTTTTATTTGGGGAACTATGCTTCTTTATTTATTATACTATGATGTTTAAGTACAAGATAGAAATTTTAATGATGTACTGGGTTTTATGTTTTTCAGACAAATGATGTAATCATGTTTTAAACCACGATGCTTTATGATTAACAAAAGTTTTCAATTCCGATGTTATTTCATAACTGTCTTGCAATGTTTCTATTTCTGTTTACCTATAACGCTTCATGAAACTTAATGCATTCTCTTAATGAGTGACATTAATGGACGTGGGGTGTCACAATAGATAACACATGTCGAACTCATGTGCGTTTATTCTCTTTCCCCCTGCATGCATCAAGGGCAAAAAATCACTGAATGAATGGTCAAACTTCATCCATGTCAGATACTTGGTGTCAGTCCAAGAGTAAGTAAGTGAACAATCAAATCACGCTCGCAAAGCTTTAGGTTCCCCAAATCATCTATGGGGAGGGGGTCTGATTGGTACCAAACTCCGATTACCTCCTCTTTTGGATTTATGTAATCTGATGGAATTGAGCACAGAATCTAGTCACATGGACGGTCGAACCGCATCCATCTAAAGTTGGATTCCGACTTCGAAGTGCACTGATCGATGCACAATTGCCTTGAGTTCTGCCATGCATGAGCCAGGGAGTGGATGTTAATATCAGATGTACCTTTAGATATAAATCTTCCCTCAGAAAGAGGGCACGGTTTTTTAAGCAAGCAGTTCAGTTAGGCTCATTATGGCAGTGTTTAGTAGTTCTGCATGCAAGTGTTAGAAGCCTTGTTGGTACCATACTCTGGGTACTAGCACCATTTACACATAAATTCATATGAGTTAGTCACATCAATAACTCATAAAGCATGCAAAGATAAGAGACATGGTTAAAAATAATCATGTTAAAGGAATGAATATCATTTTTGAGCGAAAATGGCATCGCATGTTAATTTTAGGTCCATTTTTCTATGTCCTGTCCCTGCTAGGAGATGACTTGATCGGGGTCTTGGAATGATAAAGGAAGTTGGGTGGACTCTGCGAGCGAATAATGGGATCGCATCTCTTTTGAATTGCCTTCTTACCCCTATATCAAAGGCAAGGAACAAGGGTCGGATTGTCAGATCAAGACCGTTAATAGTAGCATCTCATCTTGTTGATGCTATAATGGAAATCGGCAAGAGAGTAAGGACCTCATACTTATAAAAACTTCGCACTTTCCATGTCAAGAAGTGGGATATGGGGGCTAGGAAGATAGACATGCCTTATCCATTCGCAGTTGTTCCTCAATCCCATGTTGGGAATAAGAGATGATGCGCAGACAATCAATCATCCTCCAGGCTCAAGCGCTGCAAACTTTAAAATTGCCAACCTTCGGGCAGGACTATAGCAATCGTCCATACTTCGGATAAAATTATGGTCATGCAAGGTAATGATGTATTGATTTTAGATTAGATAATGAAATCTGAGCAATTCATGCTAGGATTTCCGAGTTGCCCTTTGCGTTTGGGGCATCAGACAATCGACCAATAGTCAATGAAGGGAGTCGAATTGTGAAACTTCACATTCCTTTGTCAAAATACTAGCCGCTAGAAGTCCCATTTGCGTACATCTTCCATTAAGCGGGAAGTTAAATAGTTCTTTTGTCGAATCGTTCAGGATAGTAAATTCAGCAATGAGATTTGTTGATGACTATTCCGGGATGACCTTCTAAGGGAAATAAATAATGTCGAATTAGTCCAATTCAGTGTTCCATTTAGATCGTCTTCCAGATGCCTCAGGCAGTTGCAAGACCGGTCGTAGCAGCTGGTTGGCCTAAACTTCAATTCGGTAAGCCTGAATATGGTAGCATGGCTTGCTAGGCTTTGAGCTATGATCGTATGTTCTGCCACAACAAGAGTCTAATGTAGAGTGCGTATGGCTGAGGAGCAGTCAAGTTGCTATCATCTTAATAAGGATTCGTAGGCCTGATCATGGCCAGTGGAGGTTCAATTGGTGCCTGAATCTGGGCACCTAAGTATGTTGCTTTAGCACTTATCAGGTGGAAAATGATCGTCGTCAGTTGGGTTGATAGCAAATGGTCATTACAACGATTAACTAAGTTACTCGGGTAGTGAGCCACAAGATATATGTCCTTCTCATGTCACATGAGTGAAGGGTAGCATTGTAATGCTGGGATCCTTGATCGCTTTCTAGTATCCCATCATTGAAAATTATCCTCACTAAGATCATCTGAGTTATCTTCGTACAGGTCCGTACTGCTCCATATCATTGTCATTCGATTCAGTCAGCTGGGAAGGCCCATATCATGTAAACCAAGTGGTCGCCACTCATCCATGAATAACATCTGTTGTAGTGTTGAAATCTATATGCCACTGTAACCCTTAAAAGAGACGATATCTGGAAGTAATCCTACCCGCATATGCCATCATGATTGGCATGTTGAATTTGTTCATGAGCTCCATATGTTGAATAGCATCAACAAAAAGGGGTTATGGCTTTAGGAAGAATCCCAGTCTTTTCCATTTTGCTGTTGATATTTTTGGACTAACTGCTGAACCTTAGTTGATAAGTCTTGACGATTATTATTGGCCGCTGCACTACGACATAGGTTTGGGCACTTAGGCCTTTTTCTTTAAATTTAGGTCATATCCAAAAAATGTATTTTTTTGTGGAAATGACCCTGCCTCGGGTCGAATATGTCTTCGGGTTGGGTCGAACATGCCGTGTGCGGGGTTGAGACGGTGTTCGGGTAGAGATGTTCGACCCGACATTGTTCGAACCGGGGATACATCAACCCGGTACATTCAATCAGGACTTTTGTTCGATCCAAAGAACCTGGAGAGTATAGCTTGCTCGAATTAAGTCCATTTGACCCGAGCAGAGCTTCTTATTAAAACGGTGCTTGTTCAACCTTCCACCAACTTCTTTGGTCATATGAACTTCGAACTGGTTGGAGGCCGTAGAGAGTCGATCCTAACCAAATTCCAAGCATCTTCATAATCTACAAACTTCTTTTCTCTCGTGTCAGGTCTTGTACTGCCGCAAAGGTCTATGCATCTGAGTAGTCAGTAAATCGAGCAAGCCAGCTACAAATCTCCCACAAATGAACTACCACATCCATAAGTAGATGAGAAGATCTATGAGTGAGAATCAGTCCATTCTCAGTGAAATACCAAAATGTTAGACCAAAAAATGGGACCAACACCCAAAAAGTCATGTTTAGAGCATGAAATAAGAAGAAATGACTAAAAAAAGAAATAAAAAGACTGTAATGTCATTTTATAGTGGTTCGACATTAACACTCTTACATCCACTTCACAATTCACTTCATAACATCAGAAAAGTGAAGTTACAATAAACGAGATTATCAGAATCTCTCATACAACGTCGTTTCTGGCATTTATCTCAAATTACAAACATGAATATCACTCATATTTCGAGATAGAAAAGGTTGTAAGCCATGGCTAAGTAGTGTCGATCTTCTTATGGATAAAAGTCCTTTAATGGTCTCAAAAACGGTGTACTTATGGGCATATTCGGGTCCGGGTCGAACTGCCTCATGGTAGTTGCACAGGAAATCCCGGAGCATTGTGGAGAACGTGGATCAGCTCGTGTATGCCAGGGGGAACCCGATCCAGGTTTACAGGTGAGTGGAGCAAACATATTTTCACAAGAATAGGTCCACATTGATGCCTGGGTAACCGCTCAGGTAGGGTCAGGCCGAGTTCGACCTGGAGGCCTTCGACCCTAGAGTCTCGACCAAGTATTTCGACCCGGATGATGTTGGACCTTGATGATGTTGGACCTGAGCTTTGTTTTCCTGAAGTGTTGTCTTCGATCCGACGTGGAACTTCATTCAATTTGAGGTAAGTAGGAAGGATCTCCTTCAATCCGAGACTTCATGTACTATCTTCTTCGACCCCGGTATGTTCTTGATGTTGTTGGGCTTAGACGAGCCCAAAGGTGATTATACCGAGGGTTGGATTAGCGGTGTCCAAGCTTGTCTAGACCCATGCTGGAGCCATGATTGGATCTACCACTGGTAGTTCATAGGGTGACGGCCTTACCAAAAGGCAGGTCAACAGTATTAAACCAAAATTTTGCTAGTGAGAGCCAATTTGTTCATTAATTGTTTGACGGGACAAAAAACATCTTAAATATGTTTCAAGTATCTTGTTGATGATCTCAGTTGTTGTGGAGAATTTCGACTCAAGACCGCTCAAATCGAAAGATTCAACCCAGCGAAGACAAGATCATTATAAATGTGCAAAAATAACCAATCAATATCTCAAAACAATCCTAACTCAATCCACAAGCCAATCACAATCACCAAACAAGAGAAATAATAGAGAAATAACGAAAAAGTGAATCACACAAGGATTTATAGTCGTTCCACTAGCTTCTTGCTAGTATACGTCCATTTTCTGAGAGAATCTTTCTTAATATCAATACAAGAGTACAAGAGATTGATTACAATGATCAAATTCACTAGAAAATTTTGATTTTGTGGAGATAATAATTGAAGAAGATTACGATTTCCTAAACCCTAATTTGAACAAAACTAGGTTAATCTCTTGATTAATCCCATTTTCTCTGGTCCTTGCCCTTTTCGATATGAGAATATCTTATATAGGGAGAGAGAATAGTATATAGCAATTACCAAAATTAACCCTGGAACCTTCACAAATCAGCCTGCAATATTTTAGGCCAAAATCGCCTCATATGTATGATCAAAAGAGGTCAGACGCCTATTTGAGGGTTCAGAAAAAATTCCCTGTAACCACAGATGTCTGACCCCTTTGGTCAGACGTCTTTCTAGACTCTCAAGAAACTATTCCCTGTATTCACAGATGTTTGACCAAGAACTTCAGATGTCCATGCTAAAGCTTCCAACTCCCCTTCACCTCTTCATCCGCAATGTCTTCCTACAAGCGCCGATTTGAAATTCTTCTTCTCTTATACGAAGCTACTTCCATCCACTTCAATTCTATTATATAGTATCGCAAAATTTAACACTCTACCTCGATACTATATCCATCTTCAACACCAACACCAATGGTACCAAACCATTCTCTACCTTCTACCAAATAAGCTTGAATGTTTTCCTAATGAACTTTGGCATAGCCACCGCCCATTGCACTTCACCAAAGAGTTCATGCAAAGCCTCCACCCGCAAAACTAGTCTCACCAAAAGACAAACATACTAAGAAGGTAGAACTTCAATCTCTCACTGATACTCTTCTCCATCAATAACCAGGCTTCTCTCTCAACTGTTCCTCCCCATGGTACTTAGAAATTCTTCAAGAAAATTAAGTTCGAGCAATGCTCGAACTTCACAACTGGTAATGCCTTAGTGAATATATCCGACCATTATCTTTTGTGTGCACTTTCCAAAGCCATACTTACTTGCCTTCGTCCATGGCTACTAGAAATGACTCTCTCACTTCAATATGCTTGGTCCGTGAGCTGAACACCAAATTGTCTGCCAAATGAATAGCACTTTGGCTATCGCATTGAACATCAACACTTTCATGTTCAAAGCCCAAGTCACACAACAATCGCTTCAAATAGAGTGCTTCCTTTGTCGCCTCCACCGCGACTATCAACTCCGCCTCTTTAGTGGATAAAGAAACTACGATTTGCAATCTCGATCTCCATGGTTGTACCACCAAGAGTGAAGACATATCTAAAAGTTGATTTTCTCTGATCCCTATCACCAGCATATTCCAAATCACCGTAACCAACCAACATGCAATTCTTCTCCTTACTAGCCCCTAAAAAAAAGACCATGAGATGATGTACCTTTCAAGTGTCTCAGAATAAGCTTCAATGTTTCCCAATGTGATTTCTTCAGATTAGCCATAAACCGACTAACCACCCTGACGACATTTGCAATATTGGGTCTTGTACACACCATGGAGTACATCGAACTACCAACCACACTAGCATATGACACCTTTTCCATGAAAGACTTGTCTTTCTCCTTGATAAGTGAACCCTTACTCAAAAGCTTTACATGCAAAGGCAAAGGTGTATTTGGCATCTTAGCATCAGTCATCAGTCATGCTAAACTGGCAAAGTACTTTTCTAATGTATTCCTTTTGAGTTAATTTGTAACAAACTGGAATTTCACAACCAATTTAGAAATTATTTTTAATATAATTTTATAAGAAAATACATCGGAATTTAAAAATTCGATTTTTAAAACCATCGCATAAGCCATAAAGAGTGAAATTTTGCTAGCGACCTCAGAATTCGACGAGATCAATTTTGTTGGATTCTGAATATTCAATCATGGATAAGTTTCAAATTTCGTTCCAGACAGAATCAGTGCGTGGTCGTGATTGATAAAACAATTTGTGATAAAACTAACGATCAGTTTACAAAGGAACGTTATTCATATGACCTCGGTATTCAAAGGCACTTTTTTTTGGATCCAGAGCAGCGTACAATTTTCAAGATCCAAATTTCATGATTTTTGGAATTAGCGTATGCGTATACAAGAAGAAAAGACACGCTAAAATTGCATTCCTGAAACTTGTTAAAACATGATCGAAAAATAAAATGGAAGGTCAAACAAACTCAGAATTCGACGAAATATTTTTTAATGGACTCGTATTTACGTTTATTACCCCAGTCCAAATTTTTGTTGCAAATGGAATTGATTTGTGATCGTCCGACCAAAAGAAGTGGAGGCTGACTAGCACACTTTTATAAAAAAAGGTTATAAAAATTAAATTAAAACGAAGGTCATCCAACAGGGAAAGTTTGTTTTGTTTGAATGCACGGGATAGCGCTACGTCAGCGATCCATGTGAAAATGGAAATTTTGCACAACACCCCTCCCATTTCTCTCCGTCCTTTCTCACTTTCGTCCTTTCTCCCTTTTTCCTTCTTTCTTCCATTAATGGTGACCACTTCCTCCACCCGCCTCCTTGCCGCTGCCTCCCCCACGGTCTAGCACCACCACCCGCTGCTGCCTGCCACCACCCACTAATGCCAGCACTGCCCCCCTTGGCAATGGCCGAACCCCCAAGCCCCCTCCTTCGAGCAAAACTCCTCCTTTTCGCTTCCCGACGCTTCCTACACCTCCTGACTTCCTCAACACCACTTCATACACCTTCTAAACACTTCAAAACCCTCTCCGCTCACCTTATAAATTCCGTATAGGGGAGACATAATCTTCGGTGCCCCCGTTCGTGTCTGTTTTCGCTTCTAATTAGCTTGATTCTCTTGAATCTAATAGTATTCTAGCGTTAGAAAGTGTTAGAGCGAAGTTCAAGCACCATAGACCTCCGACAAGCCGCATAGGAGCTCGGAAAGGTCACATTCCTCCATGCTAAACTTTTGGTGGAGTGGAACTCTTAGTGAAAAATCTAAACTAACTTTAGAAAGGGGGTAGATTAGAGATTTAATGGCATGAAAGTTAATTGCTAAGTAAAAAAAATTAGTGTATGTTAATAAATAAAAAATTTATTAAGTTATGAAATAATTTTTAGTTAGTTAAAAATGTGATTTTAACTATTTCGTGTGATGTAAACTAGATACAAGATTTAAGTGTTAATTGGTAGTAGTTAAAAGTAAAATTAACTGCGAAGTAATACGATGAACATGGAATGATAATAAAAATTTAGTATGATGTTAGTAAGCGATTGACGATGTAAAAATCTTATTTTTAATCGTTATGTAGGTGAATATTTATTTTGTGCTTAAATTAGAATTTGCATAGTAGTGTATTGAATTTATTTTGACTATCGGTTATAGATGATATTCTTGTTAGTGCAACACATGAACTATTCACAAAAGTTATTTATATTAAAAGCGTTGTATGAATATGTCACACTCGCATTTCATACTATATGGATGGACACTTATGGAACCTTAAATGGCATTGGATGATTGAGTATTTATTTATGACTACTGTGTGTGATTTGTTTGCAGGTGATGGTCTTTTGCATGAATTGAACATACATCATAAGATAGTGACAGGTATTGGACTACGCCGCATAGCATAGCATACCTTTATAAGCATGTAGCTGCTTGATTCTTATATGATGTGAACCATATTGCATTCATTTATTTGATGTTATACGATGAGAACAAGTGACTAGAAATCAGGTATATAGCATATTGGTTATCGAATGAAGACTTGACTTGTTATGGACTAAAAATAACATATAAATAAATTTGTAGGACTTAATAATAAACCCTACACAGATCTTGAAATGACAAAAATATACACGTCACTTTTTTGTAGTTACGACGCATGGAACATGATTTAATCCCCTATATGGGTTTTGAGATAATAATTTTAACACTTCTCCCTTAGATTGTATGTAAGTCACAATGGGTGGTCACATGATTTTTACTTCCTATATGGGTGTCGGGATGATTTATTTTTGCATGTCTCCCAATAGAAAATTGTTGTATTAATATATGGTGATTTATTGGGGCCTGTTGAGGTGAATTGTTGTTTTTCCGAGCACTCTGTACAAAGGAGGTTATGGCGAATTTTTCCGGAAATTTAAGTAGTTAGCCAAATATTTGATGAATTAAATAGTTTGGAAGTCGTTTAACGAATTATATTTATATAGGTTAAAAAAAATTTAATTAAACGAATCGTGCAATGGTAGTTCGCATTTTCGACTCGTAATTTAAATTGAGTATACCAGAGATCCGACCATCAGATTTTTCCTGAAATTAGAACCATTGGATTCGTTTCGAAAAGATCTTTCCAACGGTAATAAATTTGTTAAGATCCAATAGTTAGAACTTGAGAAATGTTTAATTCAAAATTGAATGAAAACAACGCCAGTGCAGCTGAATGACCTGAAACGTTGTTCAATTGAACGGAGCTATATATATATGTATATGTGTGTGTGTGTGTATATATATATAAATAGCGGAAAATCATTTTAAATTATCATAAGCGATTTGTGACGTATGAAAAAAAATTGCTTTGTAAAATAAAAATGGTTAAGTACGATTTGGCATGAAAACTTATAAACAAATTATGGATATGTTATGACTTGAGTACTTAATTCCATGATCGAATTAAATTCTTGATTGAACTTTTTCATATAAAGTAGTGAAATAAATTGTGAAATCCAATGACTTAGCTAAGGAAAAGAATTTGATTTGAAATTTTATCCTAATTTTTTTTTGGAAAGACCAAGTTAAATCTCCTTTCAAATAATTAAACGAAGACTAAAAGTCAAAGATAATGAAGACAATGCAAGACCGAAAATCTTCACATCGAATGGATTAGTACTAATGCCTTGGATATGGGCATCTCCCTTGAAGGGGTTATAGTGGTAGTTGTCTGAATGTATTTGTTGATTGTCTAAATATGCGAGGGCCTATCTTCTGTATTGGACATATGGGGCAAGGAATAAGGTGCCTCCAGTTTCGTTCATACCCAGAACGAGCTTATAAATGGTTTGTATGTCAGACATTGGATTTCATTCTGTACTGATTGATTTCTATTAAATATATATCTATTTGGTGGAGAAGAATTTATTCTCTTGCTTAACACCCTACTTTGAGACTTACGAGCTTAGAGGTCATATATTGGTAGACATCGATTGTATGACATGGATTGTCAATGTGGCATGTTGAGATGCAATGATCAAGGCTTTTTTGAAAAACACGTTCTTGTGGATGATGATCGAAGCGCGACTTTAAATAGAATAACTTTGTGTTGTAGCGTTAATTCGCAGGCTTCACACCCCGATATGAATCAAAAACAGGATGACGACAGCAGGGAGTGCATGCATTTCTTTCTAGCTAGAAGTGGTGTCATGGTATGGAGCCCAAACATTTTTACTCATGTGGATGATGGATTGCGAGGCGCCTCGGATACAGAACTGACTAAAAGGCTCATATGGTCAACGTACTGACCAGGTTGTAGGTCCTATAGGACCGAGAAACGTATTGTTTAGGAATAAATAATCCACAAACATTAGGTGTGGACCGGCCCTGCCGCTAACCAAGGATTGCCCATAAGTGCGATCCTAACATCTTGCTAGAGGTGATCCATAACCGGTGAGGAAGATCACTTGCCTCAACTCATAGATGGAATCCAATTTCCAATACGACATCGTACGGTTTTAGTTGTAAACCTATATGGCGATGTAATATATGGTACCTATGTCGTCTATGATTGATGCATTTATGCTGAATTTTTTTTTGCAACATCTAAACACTAATAATAATATCAACTCATTTTCGTTTTATGCATATCAAGCATATTTGGCCCTTATAAGGTAAAACTCTATCCTCTGGTTTGTGTTGCATTGTATGATGGGACCTAAGTCTTATAACGACTTCATTTTTCCAAAAAGCATTGTGTGGTTTATAAATGTATTTTATTTTATGCACTGGCAATCCAATGGAGTGAACCCATCCATGTCATACGGTGTGTTCCTGTGATTTGCCTTGCTCTTAAATAAGTTAAGTAACTATATGATTTCTCATACCATTCCCATGACTGACTCATAGTTTGTTTTTCCCTTATAAACCCGGGTGCCTATGTTTTTACATGGGCAGTCGAGTGATCAGGTGATTGGCTTTCTTTTTAATATGCACCATATCATTAGGTGCTCTTTTGGCTGAAGATGAAGACTTATCTTTTTGTCATTTTTTTGAATTCTTAAGCACTATCTTATGCATGTTTATATTTGATTCCGCTATAGACTTATTATTTGCTTGATGAAACTTGGTATGTACTAACTAGGATCTTGTATCTGCGTAACTTTGATGTTGATGACTATGATTCCGCTGTTATGATATAATGTAAATTTGTAATGACCCGCAACTTTCCCGTAAAGGAAAGCGTCGGATAGTTCGAGAACAAACCACAACAGAACACATACAGAAGAACGTTTCATTGTATATTACAACAATGCACCAGATTACAAGAATATGCAGCGTATAAAAGAATATTACACAGAAATATCATAGATTTAAATCACATTTAAATACATCGCAGCGGAAAATAATACAATACACAACTAGAAGAGATATACGGATACAAAGCTTTCCGGATATCGTTCCAGCTGTAAACCAGGATCCTGTGAATATAAATCTGCAAAACCAAAACTACTAGCTGCCCGTGTCGAAATTAAGGGCACCCAGAGTTTAGGTTAAAACAATAAACTCCAGGTCAGTCATGGGACTGGTGTGAGAACTAAAACAGTTATTAATCTTTATTTTAAAAGTTAGGTAAATCAAGGGACCACGCCGTATAACACGGAACGGGTTTCCTCCCAAGAATATCAGTGCATAAAACAACAGCGCAATGCTAAATAAAGAACAATGAAGCTATTATAAGACCCAGTTCCCATCACACAATGCAACGCAAGCCGGAGGATAGGGTTTTTACCTTATAATAGCCAAGAATGCTTGATACGTTTAAAAGAAATCATTTGATACTATTTATAAGTGTATAGTGTATAAAACAACTTCAAATCATAAGTATCAATCATAGGCGGCATGAATGCCCCATACCACTATGTCGCCATATATAGGTTATACAATCAAAATCGCAAAGTCACGTATTTGGAAATTGGGTTTCCATCTATGAACCGAGGCAAAAGATAGTCCTCAACCGATTCGAGACTGTCTAGCCCGAGCCTCAGGACCCAGACTCAGGTGGGCCCTTGGAGCGACAGGGCCGGTCCACCGATGTGGATTAAACTTAAACCCTGAACATGCGTTCCCCCGCCCTATGGGGCGTAAGCGAGCCAACGAATGGCTCCATCGGTTCGAGAACGACCGATCAATCCGAGGCGCCTCGCAACAGCAACAACCACATAAGTCAAACTCGTCAGGGCGTGTAAAACCACTGACGCCACTTCTAACTAGAAAGCAACGCATGCCCTCCCTGAGGTCCGTCTCCCGTTTTTGGTTCATACCGGGTGTGAAACTTGCGAAGTAAACGTTACACAAAGCTACGCCACAAAGGCCGTGCTTCGATCATCAACCACAAGACTTTGCTTTTCAACAGAAGCCTTGATCATTTGCACCTTAGCATGCCACACAGGCAATTCACTCCATGCGATTGATATCCATCAATATATAACCCCTGAGCTCGTACGTCTCAGAGAAGGGCGTTAAGCAAGAGAATAAATTCTCCGCCGCCAAACAGATATATATTTAACAGAGATCAATCACACGGACTAAAATCCAATGTCAGACACACAGTCCATTTACAAGTCCGTTCTGGGTCTGAACGAAACCGGAGGCACCTAGTACCCCGCATATCCATCGATCTCCAAGTACGTCTGGACGATCACTAACTGTTTCCATCTTCTTGGGTGTACAGCCCAATCAAGATCATTAGTTATCACCCAAACGACGTGAAGACCTCCGGTCTTCGACCATCGTCTTCATCTTCGACTTATCGTCGTATCAGTTACTCAGAATGGGATAAACCCGGTCTTTCCGAATAACTCGCGTATATTTTAAATAAATGTTACACAAACACAACATACGCCTCATTCCAATTCATTAGTCACTAACCGTAAATTAATCAAGAGAATAATTCCCCAAATATTAACCCCGAAGGCCGAAACCAACATCAGATCAATATCCAGAAAACCATTCTACTTAGCTAACCGACAGTTAGTTTCTAATTTCACATTCATAGGGAAAGGTTCCCATTAATTTTATCAAAGATAAATTCTTGAATTTATTCTTTAATCAACTTTTGAATATCAATTCAAACTAGTCGGGATTAGCGAACCTTACCGAAGTAATCATTTGTTATAATTTCCCAATCCCAACCTATTCATCCCATGAAGTAAAACTGTGAATACTTCATATCTAATACCACAGTGTTATCGGTAAATTCAATTACCATTTCACGTTCAAATCTAATTAAAGATTTAACTATCGCCTGGAGCAAAACTGGTGATACTCCATTTTCGATCATTTCAATCTAATTAAAGATTCATTAAAACTCCACTTAGTTTTAATCTTCGACCGGGTTAAAGAATCCGTGTCATTTAAAAACACAGTTCACGATAAACCCAAAATCACATTCATTAATTATCAGGTTAAAGAACGAGTGTTGTTTAAAACACTGTTCACGATAAACCCAAAAATTAGTATCAATTTAATTCCAATTAAATATCATTTAATTGGTACACTTCATTAAATCTAAATAAAAAAGATTTAATCTTTTCTCAACTGGGTTCAAGAACAGTGTTAGTGAAGACACCATTCACGACAAACCCAAATCACATTTGATATTCAATACAAGGCTCTGAATAGAAAATATATCGGCTTATATTCAATATCAAATTCTACGACTAACAAATGTCGTATTGGAAATAACGATATAAATATATATCTTTCAAATTTCCATGACAACATCTGTATAATCACGAATTCCAACATCGAAATATTCCGAAGATAATTTCGATTCAAATCCACTCCAATGCAATCACTGGAAATTCTGGTTATTTTTAAAACCCCTTTCGAATTCAATTTATTTATTTAAAAATAAATAGAATTATATTTCTAGTTCAAAACTAGTTCATTTCGATAAAAATCTATTTTTATCTTTTCAAATATGGAGTTTTTCATCCCAATTCTTTCTAAATCATTTCTTATGATTTTACACAAATTATTACCATTTTTAATAATTTTATCAAGGCCCGTACAGTCGATTTCCATCAATGGCCATCGATCTGCACTTACAGCGACCTTTTTCAAATTTGATTTGGACATAATTCCAAATCCAACCGTTAGATTTCAAATTTCCAACATTCGTTAGAAAGCTCTTTTCGATACGAACCCAACGGTTCCGGTTTTAGGAGAATCCGACGGTCGGATCTCCCGCAATGTCCGTTTGAAATAAATGGTCGAAATTCACGAACTGCCGCGGCGCGGCGCGTTCTATTCAGGCCATTATATTATATATATATAATATATATAATATATACTTCGTCGATTTCTATTTAAAACGAATTATATAAATAGTTTTAAATTCGTTTCAAAAGCAATTTCAACTTCCTTTTCAATTCAAATCAAAATTGAATTCTTCTTTATAAATTCGTTTCAAAATTCATTTCTATTCAATTCAAATTTCAATTCAATTTGAATTCATTTCAATTCGTTTTCAATTCAATTCATTTCGAAATCGTTTTCAATTCAATTCATTCGTTTTCAATTCAATTCATTCGTTTTCAATTCAATTTGAATTCGTTTTCAATTCATTTCATTTCGAAATCGTTTTCAATTCAATTTGAATTCGTTTTCAATTCATTTCATTTCGAAATCGTTTTCAATTCAATTCATTTCGAAATCGTTTTCAATTCATTTCATTTCGAAATCGTTTTCAATTCATTTCGAAATCGTTTTCAATTCAATTCATTTCGAAATCGTTTTCAATTCAATTCAAAATATTCGATTTCGAAATCACTTTTCAATATTCATTTTTAAGATGAATAAAATCGATATAAATATCGTTCACGTCAAAATGGCGTCAATCTAATCAACACGGCTTCATAAATTTCTATTTTCAAATATTCTATTTCAAATATTTCTTTTTCAAAATAGTTGTTATTATCAAAATATTTCGTTCAACACATGACCAATCTCAATGAATGAGTACTATCAACACATGAACTTTTATTTTATATCGATAAAGATGTAAATTTTATTACTAAAATATTTCGTTCAACACATGACCAATCTCAATGAATGAGTACTGTCAACACATGAACTTTTATTTTATAATATTCTTTATTTTTCAAATTGGAATGAGGCCCAATCAATTACCATATAAAGTTAATTATATGGATTTTCATATAACACATGTATATCATAGCATTGAAAAATAATCAACCATCAACCAAAGTGCACTACACTGTATAAGCATCAAATATAGATATTCAACGCTTATCACAGCCTGTCAATCAATCGATCGACATGTTTAATCAATCAGGATGAGTGAACTTCAAATTTCATCCCAACACCCGTGTGGGGTTTCAAACAATCAAACACCTATTTTATTTGTGCTGTTGGGCGATGTGTAAAATTTATCGTCCCAATCAATGTCATTCAAATAGGTGTACATAAACAAACCGTTCGGTTTAGAAATGAATATTTTATTTTATTCACTTCACGTTAAAAATTATATTTTTAACGATACAACATTTTATTTCAACATATGAATTTCTATTGAGTTCATTCTTTAAATAAAATGATATTTCTATTTTTCTAACATATTTTAGAAAATTTCGGCGGCATAACGGCACGATACTAGAAACGGGACGAGGCCTAGCCTTATCCCCGGTCTACTGAAGGCCCACGCCATTCACATGTCAATCATATTCACCAAACAACCAAATTCAAATCAAATCATCAAACTAATCTATGCAACCAAACAAACAAGTCCATGGTCTGTGGACGATTGTGTCGGGTGCTACTAAGCACCGTCTGCATCCTAGTATATATATATATATAACTAGAAATAAAATTGAAAGGTGAGAAATTCTCACTTATAGCTATCCTAGCTCCACGGCACTTTATTGATAGAAATCTTCATCGCTATCACATCTTCGTCATCTTCGTTGCCCGGATCCTCTACATATGTAAAAATCGAATTTTGACTTCGTTATTCAATATATAAAAATCGAATTTTTAGTTCGCTATTCAATATATAAAAATCGAATTTTTATTTCGCTGTTCAATATATAAAAATCGAATTTTTATTTCGCTGTTCAATATATAAAAATCGAATTTTTATTTCGAAGTTCACTATATAAAAATCATATTTTTATTTCGAAGTTCACTATATAAAAATCTGATTTTTATCACTTTAACTTCATGTTAAAAATATTGCCTTTTCATATATAAAATTCCTATCTTAGCTTTTAAAATAAATTTTCAGTTTTTAAATGAACAAATTTTCAGTTTTAACATTATATATAAATCAGTTTTAACATTATATATAAATCAGTTTTACTTTATATAAAAAATCAGTTAAACATTATATAAAAAATCAGTTTTACTTTATATAAAAAAATCAGTTAAACATTATATAAAAAAAATCAGTCTTACTTTATATAAAAAAACAGTTAAACTTTATATAAAAAAAATCAGTCTTACTTTATATAAAAAAACAGTTAAACTTTATATAAAAAATCAGTAAAATAGATAAGTAGAAAACTTACAGGGGGGACTCGTCGACGGCTCGGAGGGGATGCGGGGTGGGGCGCGCCTCCTGGCGGCGGTCGATCTCTGGTGGGTCACGGTGGGCTCGATTTGAGGTGTTGGGGTTTTCTATGAGGAGGGAAGGAGCGAACGAGGGTAGGTCGGAGAGAGGAGGGTCCGGCATGGGGCTGGGGAGGTCGCGGCGGCAAAGGGGGTGGCGCTCGGTGGTCGCCTGGCGTCGAGGTTCCTCCCAGGTTTCGTTTTTTTTTTTTTTTAATTCTGAATGAATTCGAAGAAGGGGGGCCAGAGATAAGGGGAAAGGGTTTTTTTTTATTTATTTATTTTATTATTTAATTATTTTATTCCTTAAAAGTTGACTTTTACATACGACCTCGAAACGAGGCCCACCGCCTGTCGTCCATAGCGTTTTACCCCCATTTCGAACACAATGGGATATGTATCGTAAGCTGATTCGATTGTTTCGAATAGTTTCCGTTGAATTTACATTTAAATCACTTTATTGAATTTTAAACGTACATTTCAAATTACCGGGGTCACATACTAACTCTAAAAATTCTCAAAAAAAATATTTTCTAGCTTCTTATTGACGATACGGTCCTAACAAAACTAGTTTCGTCGAATTCTGAGACCGTATGAAAAATGACCAATTTCCAGTCGATTAAAATCAACTGAAATGGTCAAAACACGTTTTCCTTTGCCACGCTCACATATTGAATCGAAAAATTATGAAATTTGGAATCTAACAATAATTTGACACTGCGGACCCAACAAAACTGGTTTCGTCGAAATCCGAGGTCATTTGCAAAATGTCCATTTTTAAGGGCCTGAATTCCATAGCGACTATTCAGAATTTTCAACTGGACATATCTTTTGATTCCCGCTAAGAAATTTCAATTATTCGAATTCGTTGGAAAGATATCATCAATTAGATCCTATCATTTTTGGTTTCACTAAAATCCGGATTGTTTTGCACCCGGTACATTCAATTGAAGTTTGAAATCAAATTATCGAACTACCGCGCCATTTTCAATTCTATTTATAATTATATATAAATATTTATATTCTAACGATGACGCGTAAAATATATACGTTCGAATTATATTTAAAATAAATTTCTCATCGATTTTATTTAAAACAATTCATTTTAAATATTCAAAATTCGCTAAAATTGCCAAAATAAAAATTTTAAACCGGCCCAGATTTTCCGGGTTGTTACAATCTCCCCCACTTAAAACTTTTCGTCCCCGAAAAGGAACAAAGTCGAAAGTGGTTTGATTATCCAAATCTACGCTCGATCTGGCTTCCATTCTCCAACCCTTTAGTTTCTGAGAATTTTCAAAACTTCAAAAATTTGGCTAACACCCTAAATTTTTGAAAAATTTCGCCATAACCTCCCCTGCACCGGGAGCATCGGGGAATTTCAAATAGCTTCCCCGGTCCTTCAGATCTCAAAAAGAAAAAGAAAAAGCCAAGCGGCTAGCCAATAGGCTCACAAAATCATCTTCACCCAAACAAAACAGGAAATTATGTAGTAAACATGTACCTATTTGTCGGGCAAACAAATTTTATTCTCTGCTCTAGCCTCCTTGCTATGACCTGTTCAATGATATATATGTATATGCAAGCAAATGCAACCAATTTTCAATACAGTTCAATATTTGATGCTATTAGGCATAATGGTTCAAAATTATCAAACAAATAAACAAACAACACAAAAACATCAATCAATTAGTGGATTAGAGTTTCAAATTGATAACTTTGATACATAGTCAAAAATCAGATTTTTGATGCCAAATCACAACAATGTGTTCTAACTATATCAGTTTTGGTTCTCACACCAGTCTAATGGAAACACATAGAAAGCACACCTTTGAAACACGAAACTAATTACTAATGATGACGCGTCAATCATCAGAATCAGGTCCGGGCGACTAGAATGTGATTCTATATCTATCCAGTATATTAAAACTTCGAATATACGTTCATGACGCGTATATACAAAACCTTTATATATTGGATTGTCCATATAAATATAAATAAATAATCAACTACGAATAATTGATTTAAATTTTCAAAACAAAATTTTGTTTTCACTTTTATTTATCAAAAACACTACTCTTCACACTCATTCCAGGATACTACTGATCCCATCTCTAACGAGTCATTCTCATTGGATATTACTAATCCAATATCTGATGAATTCTTTCGTATGGTTCTAATGTGTCTTGTTCTCGAGCTCTGTAAACCAAAGCTCTGATACCACGTGTAATGACCCGCAACTTTCCCGTAAAGGAAAGCGTCGGATAGTTCGAGAACAAACCACAACAGAACACATACAGAAGAACGTTTCATTGTATATTACAACAATGCACCAGATTACAAGAATATGCAGCGTATAAAAGAATATTACACAGAAATATCATAGATTTAAATCACATTTAAATACATCGCAGCGGAAAATAATACAATACACAACTAGAAGAGATATACGGATACAAAGCTTTCCGGATATCGTTCCAGCTGTAAACCAGGATCCTGTGAATATAAATCTGCAAAACCAAAACTACTAGCTGCCCGTGTCGAAATTAAGGGCACCCAGAGTTTAGGTTAAAACAATAAACTCCAGGTCAGTCATGGGACTGGTGTGAGAACTAAAACAGTTATTAATCTTTATTTTAAAAGTTAGGTAAATCAAGGGACCACGCCGTATAACACGGAACGGGTTTCCTCCCAAGAATATCAGTGCATAAAACAACAGCGCAATGCTAAATAAAGAACAATGAAGCTATTATAAGACCCAGTTCCCATCACACAATGCAACGCAAGCCGGAGGATAGGGTTTTTACCTTATAATAGCCAAGAATGCTTGATACGTTTAAAAGAAATCATTTGATACTATTTATAAGTGTATAGTGTATAAAACAACTTCAAATCATAAGTATCAATCATAGGCGGCATGAATGCCCCATACCACTATGTCGCCATATATAGGTTATACAATCAAAATCGCAAAGTCACGTATTTGGAAATTGGGTTTCCATCTATGAACCGAGGCAAAAGATAGTCCTCAACCGATTCAAGACTGTCTAGCCCGAGCCTCAGGACCCAGACTCAGGTGGGCCCTTGGAGCGACAGGGCCGGTCCACCGATGTGGATTAAACTTAAACCCTGAACATGCGTTCCCCCGCCCTATGGGGCGTAAGCGAGCCAACGAATGGCTCCATCGGTTCGAGAACGACCGATCAATCCGAGGCGCCTCGCAACAGCAACAACCACATAAGTCAAACTCGTCAGGGTGTGTAAAACCACTGACGCCACTTCTAACTAGAAAGCAACGCATGCCCTCCCTGAGGTCCGTCTCCCGTTTTTGGTTCATACCGGGTGTGAAACTCGCGAAGTAAACGTTACACAAAGTTACGCCACAAAGGCCGTGCTTCGATCATCAACCACAAGACTTTGCTTTTCAACAGAAGCCTTGATCATTTGCACCTTAGCATGCCACACAGGCAATTCACTCCATGCGATTGATATCCATCAATATATAACCCCTGAGCTCGTACGTCTCAGAGAAGGGCGTTAAGCAAGAGAATAAATTCTCCGCCGCCAAACAGATATATATTTAACAGAGATCAATCACACGGACTAAAATCCAATGTCAGACACACAGTCCATTTACAAGTCCGTTCTGGGTCTGAACGAAACCGGAGGCACCTAGTACCCCGCATATCCATCGATCTCCAAGTACGTCTGGACGATCACTAACTGTTTCCATCTTCTTGGGTGTACAGCCCAATCAAGATCATCAGTTATCACCCAAACGACGTGAAGACCTCCGGTCTTCGACCATCGTCTTCATCTTCGACTTATCGTCGTATCAGTTACTCAGAATGGGATAAACCCGGTCTTTCCGAATAACTCGCGTATATTTTAAATAAATGTTACACAAACACAACATACGCCTCATTCCAATTCATTAGTCACTAACCGTAAATTAATCAAGAGAATAATTCCCCAAATATTAACCCCGAAGGCCGAAACCAACATCAGATCAATATCCAGAAAACCATTCTACTTAGCTAACCGACAGTTAGTTTCTAATTTCACATTCATAGGGAAAGGTTCCCATTAATTTTATCAAAGATAAATTCTTGAATTTATTCTTTAATCAACTTTTGAATATCAATTCAAACTAGTCGGGATTAGCGAACCTTACCGAAGTAATCATTTGTTATAATTTCCCAATCCCAACCTATTCATCCCATGAAGTAAAACTGTGAATACTTCATATCTAACACCACAGTGTTATCGGTAAATTCAATTACCATTTCACGTTCAAATCTAATTAAAGATTTAACTATCGCCTGGAGCAAAACTGGTGATACTCCATTTTCGATCATTTCAATCTAATTAAAGATTCATTAAAACTCCACTTAGTTTTAATCTTCGACTGGGTTAAAGAATCCGTGTCATTTAAAAACACAGTTCACGATAAACCCAAAATCACATTCATTAATTATCAGGTTAAAGAACGAGTGTTGTTTAAAACACTGTTCACGATAAACCCAAAAAACAGTATCAATTTAATTCCAATTAAATATCATTTAATTGGTACACTTCATTAAATCTAAATAAAAAAGATTTAATCTTTTCTCAACTGGGTTCAAGAACAGTGTTAGTGAAGACACCATTCACGACAAACCCAAATCACATTTGATATTCAATACAAGGCTCTGAATAGAAAATATATCGGCTTATATTCAATATCAAATTCTACGACTAACAAATGTCGTATTGGAAATAACGATATAAATATATATCTTTCAAATTTCCGTGACAACATCTGTATAATCACGAATTCCAACATCGAAATATTCCGAAGATAATTTCGATTCAAATCCACTCCAATGCAATCACTGGAAATTCTGGTTATTTTTAAAACCCCTTTCGAATTCAATTTATTTATTTAAAAATAAATAGAATTATATTTC
Source organism: Allium sativum (assembly GCA_030737875.1). Lineage (NCBI taxonomy): Eukaryota > Viridiplantae > Streptophyta > Magnoliopsida > Asparagales > Amaryllidaceae > Allium > Allium sativum. The sequence continues at coordinate 745,515,100 of CM060920.1, read as the reverse complement.
TAGTTCAAAACTAGTTCATTTCGATAAAAATCTATTTTTATCTTTTCAAATATGGAGTTTTTCATCCCAATTCTTTCTAAATCATTTCTTATGATTTTACACAAATTATTACCATTTTTAATAATTTTATCAAGGCCCGTACAGTCGATTTCCATCAATGGCCATCGATCTGCACTTACAACGACCTTTTTCAAATTTGATTTGGACATAATTCCAAATTCAACCGTTAGATTTCAAATTTCCAACATTCGTTAGAAAGCTCTTTTCGATACGAACCCAACGGTTCCGGTTTTAGGAGAATCCGACGGTCGGATCTCCCGCAATGTCCGTTTGAAATAAATGGTCGAAATTCACGAACTGCCGCGGCGCGGCGCGTTCTATTCAGGCCATTATATTATATATATAATATATATAATATATACTTCGTCGATTTCTATTTAAAACGAATTATATAAATAGTTTTAAATTCGTTTCAAAAGCAATTTCAACTTCCTTTTCAATTCAAATCAAAATTGAATTCTTCTTTATAAATTCGTTTCAAAATTCATTTCTATTCAATTCAAATTTCAATTCAATTTGAATTCATTTCAATTCGTTTTCAATTCAATTCATTTCGAAATCATTTTCAATTCAATTCATTCGTTTTCAATTCAATTCATTCGTTTTCAATTCAATTTGAATTCGTTTTCAATTCATTTCATTTCGAAATCGTTTTCAATTCAATTTGAATTCGTTTTCAATTCATTTCATTTCGAAATCATTTTCAATTCAATTCATTTCGAAATCGTTTTCAATTCATTTCATTTCGAAATCGTTTTCAATTCAATTCATTTTGAAATCGTTTTCAATTCAATTCATTTCGAAATCGTTTTCAATTCAATTCAAAATATTCGATTTCGAAATCACTTTTCAATATTCATTTTTAAGATGAATAAAATCGATATAAATATCGTTCACGTCAAAATGGCGTCAATCTAATCAACACGGCTTCATAAATTTCTATTTTCAAATATTCTATTTCAAATATTTCTTTTTCAAAATAGTTGTTATTATCAAAATATTTCGTTCAACACATGACCAATCTCAATGAATGAGTACTGTCAACACATGAACTTTTATTTTATATCGATAAAGATGTAAATTTTATTACTAAAATATTTCGTTCAACACATGACCAATCTCAATGAATGAGTACTGTCAACACATGAACTTTTATTTTATAATATTCTTTATTTTTCAAATTGGAATGAGGCCCAATCAATTACCATATAAAGTTAATTATATGGATTTTCATATAACACATGTATATCATAGCATTGAAAAATAATCAACCATCAACCAAAGTGCACTACACTGTATAAGCATCAAATATAGATATTCAACGCTTATCACAGCCTGTCAATCAATCGATCGACATGTTTAATCAATCAGGATGAGTGAACTTCAAATTTCATCCCAACACCCGTGTGGGGTTTCAAACAATCAAACACCTATTTTATTTGTGCTGTTGGGCGATGTGTAAAATTTATCGTCCCAATCAATGTCATTCAAATAGGTGTACATAAACAAACCGTTCGGTTTAGAAATGAATATTTTATTTTATTCACTTCACGTTAAAAATTATATTTTTAACGATACAACATTTTATTTCAACATATGAATTTCTATTGAGTTCATTCTTTAAATAAAATGATATTTCTATTTTTCTAACATATTTTAGAAAATTTCGGCGGCATAACGGCACGATACTAGAAACGGGACGAGGCCTAGCCTTATCCCCGGTCTAGTGAAGGCCCACGCCATTCACATATCAATCATATTCACCAAACAACCAAATTCAAATCAAATCATCAAACTAATCTATGCAACCAAACAAACAAGTCCATGGTCTGTGGACGATTGTGTCGGGTGCTACTAAGCACCGTCTGCATCCTAGTATATATATATATAACTAGAAATAAAATTGAAAGGTGAGAAATTCTCACTTATAGCTATCCTAGCTCCACGGCACTTTATTGATAGAAATCTTCATCGCTATCACATCTTCGTCATCTTCGTTGCCTGGATCCTCTACATATGTAAAAATCGAATTTTGACTTCGTTATTCAATATATAAAAATCGAATTTTTAGTTCGCTATTCAATATATAAAAATCGAATTTTTATTTCGCTGTTCAATATATAAAAATCGTCTGCATCCTAGTATATATATATATAACTAGAAATAAAATTGAAAGGTGAGAAATTCTCACTTATAGCTATCCTAGCTCCACGGCACTTTATTGATAGAAATCTTCATCGCTATCACATCTTCGTCATCTTCGTTGCCCGGATCCTCTACATATGTAAAAATCGAATTTTGACTTCGTTATTCAATATATAAAAATCGAATTTTTAGTTCGCTATTCAATATATAAAAATCGAATTTTTATTTCGCTGTTCAATATATAAAAATCGAATTTTTATTTCGCTGTTCAATATATAAAAATCGAATTTTTATTTCGAAGTTCACTATATAAAAATCATATTTTTATTTCGAAGTTCACTATATAAAAATCTGATTTTTATCACTTTAACTTCATGTAAAAAATCTTGCCTTTTCATATATAAAATTCCTATCTTAGCTTTTAAAATAAATTTTCAGTTTTTAAATGAACAAATTTTCAGTTTTAACATTATATATAAATCAGTTTTAACATTATATATAAATCAGTTTTACTTTATATAAAAAATCAGTTAAACATTATATAAAAAATCAGTTTTACTTTATATAAAAAAATCAGTTAAACATTATATAAAAAAAATCAGTCTTACTTTATATAAAAAAACAGTTAAACTTTATATAAAAAAAATCAGTCTTACTTTATATAAAAAAACAGTTAAACTTTATATAAAAAATCAGTAAAATAGATAAGTAGAAAACTTACAGGGGGGACTCGTCGACGGCTCGGAGGGGATGCGGGGTGGGGCGCGCCTCCTGGCGGCGGTCGATCTCTGGTGGGTCACGGTGGGCTCGATTTGAGGCGTTGGGGTTTTCAATGAGGAGGGAAGGAGCGAACGAGGGTAGGTCGGAGAGAGGAGGGTCCGGCATGGGGCTGGGGAGGTCGCGGCGGCAAAGGGGGTGGCGCTCGGTGGTTGCCTGGCGTCGAGGTTCCTCCCAGGTTTCGTTTTTTTTTTTTTTTATTCTGAATGAATTCGAAGAAGGGGGGGCCAGAGATAAGGGGAAAGGGTTTTTTTATTTATTTATTTAATTATTTAATTATTTTATTCCTTAAAAGTTGACTTTTACATACGACCTCGAAACGAGGCCCACCGCCTGTCGTCCATAGCGTTTTACCCCCATTTCGAACACAATGGGATATGTATCGTAAGCTAATTCGATTGTTTCGAATAGTTTCCGTTGAATTTACATTTAAATCACTTTATTGAATTTTAAACGTACATTTCAAATTACCGGGGTCACATACTAACTCTAAAAATTCTCAAAAAAAATATTTTCTAGCTTCTTATTGACGATACGGTCCTAACAAAACTAGTTTCGTCGAATTCTGAGACCGTATGAAAAATGGCCAATTTCCAGTCGATTAAAATCAACTGAAATGGTCAAAACACGTTTTCCTTTGCCACGCTCACATATTGAATCGAAAAATTATGAAATTTGGAATCTAACAATAATTTGACACTGCGGACCCAACAAAACTGGTTTCGTCGAAATCCGAGGTCATTTGCAAAATGTCCATTTTTAAGGGCCTGAATTCCATAGCGACTATTCAGAATTTTCAACTGGACATATCTTTTGATTCCCGCTAAGAAATTTCGATTATTCGAATTCGTTGGAAAGATATCATCAATTAGATCCTATCATTTTTGGTTTCACTAAAATCCGGATTGTTTTGCACCCGGTACATTCAATTGAAGTTTGAAATCAAATTATCGAACTACCGCGCCATTTTCAATTCTATTTATAATTATATATAAATATTTATATTCTAACGACGACGCGTAAAATATATACGTTCAAATTATATTTAAAATAAATTTCTCGTCGATTTTATTTAAAATAATTCATTTTAAATATTCAAAATTCGCTAAAATTGCCAAAATAAAAATTTTAAACCGGCCCAGATTTTCCGGGTTGTTACAAAATTATTCTCTGATTTTATGTATTATGTTATATCTTCTAATCTGCTGATGTGATTAACGTGTTATGTTCCAAAGACAGACCTTGCCACCGTGTAGCGGTGGTTTTGTTCTTGTCAGGGTGGCATCAGAGCTTTGGTTAACCTTAGTTTTGGAAGATAACATATTAAACGACTCATCAGAGATAAAATCAGTAGTATTCTAGGATGAGTAACTGACTAGAGATAGGACTAGTAATATCCTAGAATGAGTACATCGGAATTGCATATAACTTGATTATTACATCATTATTTATGCGTATGTCTTTACGCTTTTACCATTCCATAAGCTATCTTTTCTATTGGCCTGACTCTTTTCTTGATATTCGCAGAATTAAAAGAAAATGAGTGGATGAGGCAAAGGCAGAAGAGGCAGAAGCCGAGGAAGGGGTGATATCCCCGTTGTTAATAATCAGCCCAACCTTGATGAAGTAGAATCTGAAGCTAACAATGAGGCTGCATTGCCACAAGAATCGCCATAACAATGATTTGATCTTGATGTTGTCGCTAAGAAGTATAAGAACTTAGGCAGAATGCCATTCACAGGCATCGCAACTGTAATCGAAGCTCAAGCTTGGATGAGGTCTTGCGAATGGATCTTCGAAGGCCTAGAATTGGAAGATAGCAGAAAAAGGATTTTAGCATCCTGGTTACTTAAAGACGAGCCGCTAATCCTGTGGGAAGCAGTGACATAGATAATCCGAGAGAGTCGATATGACTTGGGTAAGGTTTAAGGAAGTCTTCAAAGAAAATTTTGTCCCGCAGCAAGAGGTAGATCACATGTATGGTGAGTTTGCTACTCTCCAGCAAGGTGACAGAACTATTCATGAGTATGTCAAAAAGTTCGACAAAATCTCTCATTTTGGACCAGACCTAATTCAAAACCCGGTTAAGAAGAAAAAGAGGTTCATAGAGGGTCTTCAGAGGAGGTACCACAGCATAGTGACAACCCATATAGAGCTTCCATTTGTTAAGGTTGTCGAGATGGCTTGCATATATGAGAATATTGATAAGAGGAATTCTCAAGCAGATCGGGAGAGAAGTCAAGCTAACAACAAAAGAATGATTCCCAACAAGAAGCTGGAGACAAGCAAGATATAAGCAGCTAAGCACCCATAGGATAAGCGAGCAAAGATTAAATGCTTTAATTGCCAACAGTTTGGACAGTTGTCTTGAGAATGTAATGCTCCTAAGAGGCCAAAAAGAAATGAATCTTGCCCTAGCCAACATCCTAACAACATTGGTGAGTGCTATAATTGTTATAAGCCAGGACATTTTGCAAGGAACTACCCTATAATTAAGAAAGTTGAGGTAGCTCATGTTTATGATGGGGAGAATGCACCAGCTCCTCCTATAGGTGGAGGTAGACCAGAGGTTTTGGAAGGTACATTTACAATTAAAAATGTTCCTCTTCAAGTATTATTTGATACAGGAGCATCGCATAGTTTTATTTCGAGTAATACGATAAAGAAATTAGATTCAAAATTGAGAAACCTTGGAAAACCTATCAGTGTCCACAATTCGATAGGAGGATCTCTTGATCTTGGTTAGTGTTGTGGAGTGTCCATCTCTTATTCTCATTATCAATTTGGCTTTATTTGTATTATTATGAATTTTTCCGAGATTGATATCATACTTGGGTTAGATGGGTTAACGAAATATGAGGTCGAAGTTAAATGCGCTGAAAGAATTGTTAGAGTTAAAACAAAATTGGGAAGCATTATTAGTATACTGTGTGAAGGCTCAAATTCAGATAAAAAATAATTTTGGTTTGCTCTCGAAGTTTCTCCTACTTCTATTGAGAATATTCTCGTTGTTAGATACTATGCGGATGTGTTCGAAGAAGTTGATACCCTACCTCCGCGAAGGGAGATTGATTTCAAAGTCAATCTAGTTCCAAATGCAAGGCCAGTTGTGCGTTCAATTCGAAGAATGACACTGGAAGATAAAGAAGAGTTGGGTGATCAAACTTGACAGTTGCTATGGAAAGGTCCATTCAGGCCTAGTTTATCGAGTTGGGGAGCAACCCTAGTATTTGTTCCTAAGTTAGATGATACTCTTAGATTATGCGTAGATTATCAAGACCTCAACCAACAAACATTGAAGAATAAATATCCATTACTATGCATTGATGATTTATTGGATTGCTTTAATGGAGCTTAAGTGTTTTCGAAGATGGACCTAGCTATAGATTTCCATCAATTGCGGGTTGCAGAAGAATGTGTTCCTTTGACAGCTTTCAGAGGTCCAAACTTATTTAAGAATTGTTAGTAATGTCGTTCGGATTATGTAACGCTCCTACTTATTTTGTTGATTTGATGAATCGAGTATTTCGCGGAGTTATGAATAAATTTCTGCTGGTTTTCATTGATGATATTTTAATTTTGTCTAAGCCAGCTAGCAAGCATGCGAAGCATTTGGAACAGGTTTTGGAAATTCTGAGAAAGAATGTATTAAAAGCCAAATTTTCTAAATGCATATTCTGGAAAGAAGAAATGAAGTTCCTTGGTCATGCGGTATCAAAGGAAGAAATTTCAGTAGATCCAGGCAAGACTACATCCATTCGAGATTGGAAGCAACCTAGAACTCCCACAGAAGTCAGAAGTTTCTTGGGATTGGCAGGCTATTATTGGAAATTCATTAAGGATTTTTCGAAGTTATCTGGTTCATTGACGAAGCTTACAAATAAGCATGCAAGGTTTAATTGGACGACAGAATGTGAGGCTGCTTTTCACGAGCTGAAAGTAAGGTTGACTACAACTCCGGTGTTGACTATTATAGATGGAAATCAGGATTTGACTGTCTATACAGATGCTTCTCATAAAGGAGTAGGTGCGGTATTAATGCAAAGAAACCAAGTTGTTTCTTATGCTAGCCGTCAATTGAAGCTGCATGAGAAGAGGTACGTTACTCACGATCTAGAGTTATTAGCTGTGGTTTTTGTTTTGAAGATATGGAGGCATTATCTTTTAAGTGAGAAGTTCGAATTATATACAGATCATAAGTCATTGAGATATATGTTCACCTAGAAAGACTTGAATTTGAGACAGCAACGTTGGTAAGAATTTCTTGCCGCATACTACCTAGATATTTTGTATTCTCCAAGGAAAGCCAATGTTGTAGCAGATGCACTTAGCCGAAAGAATGCAATCGTCGCTAATCTTATTATTACGCCTTCGTTGATTGAAAAGGTTTCTACTCTTCAGAAAGACGACAATTCCATTTAGGAGATTAGTAAGAGAATTCGGGAAGGCGAAGTCCCGAGTTTCCATATTGATAGCAAGGGAGTTCTGAGATTAGAAGGCTGAATCTGTGTTCCGAATATCCCTGAGCTCAGAAGAGAAGTGATGGATGACTGTCATAAATCCAAGCTTAGTATTCATCCAGGAGTGAGTAAGATGTATCATGATCTTAAGCACACATTCTGGTTGAAGTCGATGAAGAGAGACATTTCTATCTATGTTAGTAAGTGTCCTACTTATCAACAGATCAAGAGTGATCAGAAGAAAGTCGCTGGTTTGTTGCATCCTTTAGAGATTCCAGAATGCAAGTGGGATCAAATTTCCATGGAGTTCATTTATGGTTTGCCTAGAACGAATAAAGGCAACGACAACATATGGGTTATTGTTGATTACTTCAAAAATAGCACCATTTTATTCGAGTGAAATGGACTAAACAGCTAAGAGTCTTGCTCAGATATATGTGAAAGAGATTTTCAAAATACATGGACTCCCCAGCAGAATTGTCAGTGATCGAGATCCGATCTTTGCTATTAACTTTTGGGTAGCATTCCAATCTGAATTGGGCATGAAGATTAATCTTATCACTGCATATAATCCTCAGGCAGACGGCCAGACTGAGAGGATGAAGCGTATCTTAGAAGATTTATTACGGGCATATATTCTTGATTTTGGAGGGTCTTGGGAAGATCACATTCATTTGGTTGAATTTTCAGATATTAATAGCTTTCAAGAAAATTTTAAACTATCCCTATTTGAAGCATTGTATGGTAGACCATGTGGATGTCCTACATGTTAGATAGAGCCTGGTAATCGATTAATATTATGTCCAAATATGATCCAAGAAGCTTCAAATAAAGTGGATTTCATTAAGAAGCTACTGCAAGTGGCACAGAGTAGATAGAAGAGTTGTGCAAATTCTAAAAGAAGAGATTTAGCATTTTCTGTTGGTGATCGTGTATATTTGAGAGTTTCTCCGATGAGGGGAGTGATTCAATTTGGGAAGACGGGAAAGTTGGCACCTAGATATATTGGTCCATTCCCTATAATCGAAAGGATAGGAACTCTAGCTTACAGAGTTCAATTGGCAGATTGGTTCCCCGTAGTGCATGGTGTGTTTCACATTTCTCAATTTCAGAAGAATGTACATGATCCAGATTTGATCGTCGAAGAGGCGTCGCAACCAATATTGGATATTACTCCAAGTCTAGCTGTGCATAGAGAGCCGAGGAAGATTATTGGCAGAGAAACTAGAAATCTAAGGAATAAGAAAGTGTATTTAGTTGAAGTGCAATGAAGTGGAGATCCTAGAGACTGTACATAGGAGATAGAGGATAGCATTAAACAGGCTTATCCCAAGTACAGAGTTGATATATCTGATTAGCATTTGTGTGAGGTACATTTATGATTAAGTACATTGTTATTTTGTTTCCTATTTTATTGTTGTTTCCTTTTCGGGGACGAAAAGTTTCTAAGTATGGGAGATTGTAACAACCCGGAATTTCACAACCAATTTAAAAATTATTTTTAGTATAATTTTATAAGAAAATACGACGAAATTTAAAATTTTGATTTTTAAAACCATTGCATAAGCCATAAAGAGTGAAATTTTGCTAGCGACCTTAGAATTCAACGAGCCCAATTTTGTTGGATTTGGAATAATCAAACATGGCTAAGTTTCAAATTTCATTTCAGACGGAATCATTGTGTGGTCGTGCTCGATAAAACAGTTTGAGGTAAAATTGACAATCAGTTTACTAAGGAACGTTGTTCATATGACCTCGGAATTTGAAGCCACTTTTTTTTGGATTCGTAGAGTCGTATAATGGTCAAGTTTCATGATTTTTGGAATTAGCGTGTGGGCGTACAAGATAAGAAGGTATGCCAAAATCGCATTTCTAAAACTAGTTAAAACTTGATCGAAAAATAAAATGGAAGGTCAAACGAACTCGGAATTTGACAAAATCTGTTTCATTGGATTCATAATTACGTTTACCTTAGTCCAAAATTTCATATTAAATGGAATTGATTTGTGATCGTGCGATCAAAAGAGGTGGAAGCTAACTAGCACACTTTTATAAAGAAAAGGTTATATAAATTAAATTAAAACGAAGGACATCCAATGGGCAAAGATGGTTCTGTTTCAATGCACAAGATCGCGCCATGTCAGCAATCCGTGTGAAAATGGAAATTTTGCAAAAAAAAAAAACCTCCCCTTTCTCTCCCTCATTTCCCTTTTTCCTCCTTTCTTCTTTTTTACTTCTTTCTTCCATTAATGGTGACCACTTCCTCCGCCCACCTCCTTGTTGGCACCTCCTCCATGGCCTAGCACCACCACTCGCCGCCTGCGACCACCTCCCTTCACCATGGCCGAACCCCCCAAGCCCCTTACTTCGAGCAAAACTCCTCCTTTTCGCTCCCCAACGCTTTCTACAACTCCTAATTTTCTCAACACCGCTTTATACACCTTCTAAACACTTCAAATCCTTCTCCATTCACCTTATAAATTCCGGACAGCGGAGACAAAAGCTTTGGCGCCACCGTTCGTGACCATTTTCACTTCAAATTAGCTTGCTTCTCTCAGATCTACTAGTATTCGAGCATTCTAGAGTGTTGGAGCAAAGTTCAGGAACCGTGGACCTCTGACAAGCCGCATAGGAGCTCGGAAAGGTCGTATTCCTCCGCGCTAAAGTTTTGGTGGAGTGGAACTCTCGGTGAAAAATCTAAACTCACTTTACAAAGGGGTAGCTTAGAGATTTAATTGCATGAAAGTTAATTGCTAAGTAAAATAATTAGTGTATGTTAATAAATAAAATTTATTAAGTTATGGAATAATTTTAAGTTAGTTAAAAATATGATTCTATTTCGTGCGATGTAAATTAGATACATGATATGTAAATAAAACCATCTTGACATCATGGAATTATAAATTGAATGGATTAAATAAAATTAACAATTTAAGCATTAATTGGTAGTAGTTAAAAGTAAAATTAACTGCAAAGTAATACGATGAACATAGAATGATAATAAAAATTTATTATGATGTTAATAAGCGATTGACGATATAAAAATCTTATTTTTAATCTTTATGCAAGTGAATATTTAAGTTGTGCTTAAATTAGAATCTGCGTAGTAGTGTATTGAATTTATTTTGACTATCAGTTATAGGTGATATTCTTGAATTTTTTTTTTGGAAGGCAGTAAAAAAAATTATTAACAAAGAAGCAATTACAATATAGTCTGTACAAGTACCCAACAAGACAACAACCAAAATAGATAAAAAAAACACTAGCATACATACAGTGAGCACAGAAAAAACTCTACAAAGGCCGCCGTCAACAATAACCACTAGCAAATGTCACTACACATAAATGCTTGCCACCTTAAGACTTCAATTCACTTGCAATCTTCTCAGAACTTTCCTATATATATATCACATTAAATAGCTCATTTGCGTTCAAAGATGAATTGCCAAAGATTCTTCTATTCCTTTCCATCCAAATTTCTGATAAGAATATTTTTAAAATCCTCAAAAGATATTCACTCTTCTTTGTTTTCCATCTAGTAGCTTTGAACACATTGAACCATTCAATCTTACTAACTCTTGAAGGCCGATGGTAATTACTAGCAGCTAATAAACGACTACACACCAGAAAAACAAAAGAGCACCCAAAAAATAAGTGTGTGTTATTTTCAGCTTTAGATTTACATAAAATACACTTATTATCTGAAATGAATCCCAAAGTGCATAGCTTCTCCTTTGTGTTAAGAGCAGTAGACATAACCTGCCATAAGAAGAATTTCACCTTAGCTGATGACTACATACACCAAATTCTAGCATGCTAGGGAAAGATTGGCTTCTCCCCCTTCAAGACACTATATACATGCTTAATAGAATGCAGTTTACCCAACCAATCAATATCAGCATCACCAAAAACCTTAAACCTCTCCTTAATTTCATTCCACAATCTTCTTAACATTACAGAACTATTATAAGGCAGCACTAGTTCACCATCCTAAACATAATCCTCAACAATTACAGATTCAGGGATACCACTGCTCCTCCTTATACCATACTCAACTATGCTACTTAAAATAATTCCCCTGCCAGCCCAAGGTGAATTCCAGAATGACAACCTCTTAATTATATTAGCATTGCAATGAATTAGAGGTAAAAACGTACCTCTTAATCTCAATATATGTCTCTAGCTCCAACTACAATTTTGAGGAGCAGCCGTAGTCCAGAAATCTTTTTTAGCAATCAAATTTGACTTCACAAAATTAGTCCAGTGACTACCATCATCTGCAAGCAACTTATTAAAATAAACTGATATGGCAGCTTTATTCCATAGTAGCAGATTAGTAATGCCTAGTCCCCCATTTCTCTTTTCATCATACAACTTAGAGAAGGAAATTGGAATCAGCTTCTTTGCAAAAGGATCTCCATGCCACAGGAATTTATTCATAGCATAATATCTATATTTGTAAGCTTCACTGGTAAAATGTAGTGCCTTGTGTAATAAGTAGTCATGGATATAATGATGGACTGAATAATGGTTAATTTGCTAGGGTGCGAAAGCTTACAAGAAGGCCAAAGTTATTTATATTAGAAGCATTGTATGAATATGCGACACTCGCATTTCATACTACGTGCATAGACACTTGTGGCGCCTTAAATGGAATTGGATGATTGAGTATTTATTTATGACTAATGTGTATGATTTGGTTGCGGGTGATGGTCTTTTGGATGGATTGAAAATACACCATAAGATAGTGACAGGTATTGGACTACGCCATAGCATAGCATAACATATCCATATAAGCATGTAGCAGCTTGATGACTATATGATGTGAACCATATTGCATTTATTTATTTGATGTTATACGTCAAGAACAAATGACAGGAGATCAGGTATATGGATATTGGTTATCGAATGAAGACTAGACTTGTTATGGACTCAAAATAACATATAAATAAATTTGCAGGACTTAATAATAAACCCTACACAGGTCTCGAGATGAAAAAAATACACACAACACTCTTTTGTAGTTACGACACATGGATCATGATTTAATCCCCCGCATGGGTCTCAAGATGATAATTTTCACATTTCCCTTGGGCTGTATGTAAGTTACAATAGGTGGTCACATGATTTTAATTCCCACATGGGTGTTGGGATAATTTATTTTTGCAGGTCTCCCAATAGACAATTGTTGTATTGATATATGGTGATTTATTAGGGCCTATTGAGTCGAGTTGTTTTTTTCCGGAGCACTTTGTACAAAGGAGGTTATGGCGATTTTTTTCGTAAATTTAAGGCATTAGCCAAATATCTTATGAATTAAACAGTTTGGAACTCGTTCAACGAATTATATTTATATACGTTAAATATAAATTTAATTAAACGAATTGTGCAACATCAGTTTGCATTTTCGACTCGTAATTTAAAACGAGTATACTGGGAGATCCTGCCACCGGATTTTCCTAAAATTAGAACCATTGGATTCATTTCGAAAAGATCTTTCCAATGGTGATAAATATGTTAAGATCCGATAGTTAGATCTTGAGAAATGTTTAATTCAAAATTGAATGAAAACAGCGTTAGTACAACTGAATGACCTAAAACGTCGTTCAACTGAATGGAGCTATTTTTACATATATATATAAATATCGAAAAATCGTTTTAAATTGTCATAAGCGATTTGGGACATATGAAAACCAATTTTTCTTGATTTGTAAAATAAAAATGGTAAAGTACGATTTGACATGAAAACTTATAAAATGAATTATGGATATGTTATGACTAGAGTATTTAATTCGACGACTGAATTAAATTCTCGATTGAACCTTTTCATATTAGGTAGTGAAATGAATTGTGAAGTCCAATTACTTAGCCAAGAAAAAGAATTTTGATTTGAAATTTTATGCGAAAATTATTTGAAAAGACCGAGTTAAATCTCATTTCAAATAATTAAACGACAACTAAAAGTCAAAGATAATGAACATGGTGCAACACCAGAAATCTTCACATCGAATGAATTCCTATTGATGCTTTGGATATGGTCAGCTCCCTTGAAAGGGTTATAGTAGTAGTTGTCCGGACGTACTTGTTAATTATTCGGATATACGAGGGCCTCTCTCCTATATTAGACATTTGGGACGAGGAATAAGGTGCCTCTAGTTTCGTTCAGACCCAGAACGAGCTTGTAAATAGATTGTATGTCTGACGTTGAATTTCATTCTGGATTGATTGATTTCTATTAAATATATATATCTGTTTGGTGGCGGAGAATTTATTCACTTGCTTAACACCCTTTTCTGAGACGTACGAGCTTAATGATTATATATTGGTAGACATCAGTTGTATGGCATGGATTGTCAATGCTAAATGCTAAGATGAAATGATCAAGGCTTTTGTTGAAAAGCAGGGTCTTGTGGATAATGATCGAAGAATGGCTTTAAATAACATAGCTTCGTGTTGTAGCATTAATTCGCGAGATTCACTCCCCGAAATGAGTTAAAAACGGGATGAGGACAGCAGGGAGTGCATGCGTTAGCTGGAAGTGGTGTCATGGTTTGGAGCCCAGACATTTTTACTTATGTGGATGATGGATTGCTAGGCGCTTTGGATATAGAGCCAACTAAAAGTCTCAGATGTTCGACGTACTGACCTAATTGTAGGTCTTATAGGATCGGAAACGTATTGTTTAGGAATAAATGACTCTCAAATGTTAGGTGTGGATCGGCCCTGCCGCTAACCAAGTGTTGCCCAAAGGTGTGATCCTGGACATCTTGCTAGAGGTGATCCGAAACTGGTGAGGAAGATCCCTTGACTAGACACATAGATGGAATCCAATTTCCAATACGACATTGTACGGTTTTAGTTGTAAACCTATATGTCGACATAATGTATGGTAGTTATGTCATCTATGATTGATACATTTGTGTTGAAATTGTTTTTGCAACATCTAGACACTAATAATAATATCAAATGATTTTTTTTTTATGCCATCAAGCATATTTGGACCTTATAAGGTAAAACTCTATCCTTCGGCTTGCGTTGCATTGTGTGATAGGATCTAAATCTTATAACGGCTTCATTTTTCTAGAAAGCATTGCATGGTTTATAAATGTACTTTATTTTATGCACTAGCAATCCAATGGAGTAATCTACTTCCGTTTCATACAGCGTGGTCCTGTGATTTTCCTTACTCCTAAATAAGTTAAGTAATTGTAGGATTTCTCATACCAATCCCATAACTGACTCGTAGTTTGTTTTTCCCTTGCAAATTTGGGTGCCTACATTTTTACGTGGGTAGTCGAGTGATCAGGTGATTGGCTTTCTTCTGGATATGCGCCGTAGCACTGGGTGCTCTTTTGGCTGAAGATGAAGACTTGTCATTTTATCATTTCTTTGAACTCTTAAGCACTATCTTATGCATGTTTATACTGATTCCGATGTAGACATATTATCTACTTGATGAAATTTGGTATGTACTAACTAGGACCCTGTATCTCTGTAACTCTGATGTTGATGATTAAGATTCCGCTGTTATGATATGATGTAAATTATTCTCTGATTTTATGTATTATGCTATATCCAGTAATCTGTTGATGTGATTAGTGTGTTATGTTCCAAAGACGTACCCTGCCACCGTGGAGCAGGGGTTTGGTTCGTGTCATAATTTCAACTCAAAATGCTTTCGATCTCTTTCAGTCTCCATGCCCAAAACCTTCTTTGCTTCTCCAAGGCCTTTCATTTTGAATTCCGCTTTTAATCTCAATTTCAACTTGTTGATTTTTTTCTTTTTTCTTAGAAGCAATGAGCATATCGTCTACATACACGAGTAAATACGCACAACAATCATTTTCCAACTTCTTGACATATGCACAAGTATCTGTGATGCTTCGGTGGAAGCCACTTTCGAGCATGAAATGATGAAACTTCTTGTACCATTGCCTAGGTGATTTCTTCAAACCATATAGTGATTTCTTCAACTTGCAAACCAATTTTGACTTAACATCTACAACAAACCCTTCTGGTTGCTCCATGTAAATGTCTTCATCCAAGTCACTATGCAAGAAGGTGGTTTTCACATCAAGTTGCTCCAACTCCAATTCGTGAATAGCAACTATGGCAAGTAATATCTGGATAGAAGTAGGTCTCACAACCGGTGCGAAGATCCCATCATACTCCTTTCCCTTTCTCTGTGCAAACCCCATAATCACTAGCTTAGCTTTGTATCTTCCCTCATCCTTTACCTTGTATATCCATCTGCACCCAATAGCACGGTTTACTTTAGGAAGTGGAACAACCTCCCAATTCTGGTTCTTCATCAACGATTGCGTCTCTTCATCCATAGCATAAATCCATTTCGAGTTATCACTCGAATTCATGACGTCATCAAGGTACATTAGCTCACCTTGAACAACATGAAGAGCATAGTCCAAATTCTCACAAAAGCTAAGATAGTTTCAATCACCATATCTTTTGGGTAGTCTTATAGCATGACAACCAACCCGAGTAGCAATAGCATCGCCTGGTCTTCCTTTAGATCCACTTTGAACTGAATATTCTCTATAATCGTACACATCATCAACACTACTAGAGGTATCCCATGGACTATGTGATGTAACATCAACCGCTGCCTCCTCACAAGCATCTCCAACAACTTTACTCTCTCTAAGCTTGAATGTGGGAATAATTTCCTTCTCCATTGATTCACCATAAACCAAATCCGAAACATTCGATGAGCCTTCATTCACCTTGAACAAAGATGACTCATCAAAAGTAACATGGCGAGAAACCGTAACCTTCTTCGTTTCCGAATTCCAAATCCAATAGCCTTTAACTTCGTCCATATAGCTAAGCAAAATCCCTTTGAAAGCTCTAGGTGAAAGCTTACCATTTCCCAGATTATGCACATAAACTGGACTGCCAAATACACGAATATAACTCAAGTCAATACTCTTCCCCTCCCACACTTCCTTCGAAATTTGGTTATCAATAGTCGAGCAAGGAATTCGATTAATAATATGCATTGTAGTTGACAAAGCTTCGACATAATTTTTTTAGACAAACCTGAAGTCAATCTCAAGCATCGAGCTTTCTCACTGAGAGCGTTATTCATTCTTTCTACTACTTCATTTGATTGTGGATCCCCAGATGTAGTAAAATGCCTCTGAATACCATGATGCTTACAAAATTTCAGAAAATCTCCGGAAATATACTCCCCATCATTGTTGGACCTAAGAACCTTCAAATCCTTTCCACTCTCATTCTCAACAAGTGCCTTCGATTCTTTGAACCTTGCAAATGCCTTCGACTTGGCCTTCATTACATACACCCAAACCTTCCAAGAAAAATCATTAATAAAAGAAATATAACATCTTGCTCCTCCTAAAGAAGCTACAGGTGTTGATCCCCAAACATCCGTGTGCACATACTTAAGAATCCCTCTTAAATCATGTTTTCCTTCACCGAATGACACTCTATTTTGCTTCCTTATGACACATTCGTTGAAAAACTCCATCTTGTTGAAAATCTCTCCATCAATCATCTCCCTTCTATGAAGAACATCCAAACTCTTCTCCGAGACATGACCCAATCTCAAATGCTGTAACGACCCGTATTCTACACATCATAGGATTGTAAAATATGTATTTCTTTCCCGTGTGAAGTCGTATGGACATGTAACTTTGGGAAACATCTATTAGAGTCATTTCCCATGCTTATGATTTTTGTCGATTTTTAAATGACCATTTTGCCCCTAGTTGGTACTGTTTTGGCCATAACTTTTGATTGGAAAGGAATTTTGACCTGAAACCACTTCCATTAGATTCGTTTGATGGTTTACCTTTCCGTATAGTGGTCATAATAGCCAAACGGACTTACCGTTTGGGAGATATGGCTGAAACAAGGTTTGGAGGGTGAAAAACTGCTTAACCGGGCCAAATCGGGTGATTAGTGAGTAGGCCCATAACCCATTTCGGGATTAGGGTTATGGGAGGGCTGAAATGAGATGGAGAATCATTCCATTTCAATCTTCTAGCCTCCACTTATCACCAAGGATCCCTAAAAATGGCCTCTAACCTCTAAATCACCTCCAAATCATCTTTTGGTCAAGGATTTGGCTTAGCAACCCCTAATCAAGGAAGATCTTCACCAAATCAACATAGGAGCTGTTGTTGGCATTGAGATTCACATCAAATCAGAGAATCATTTCAGATCTTAGTTTATTTTGTGGCTAAGGTGAGTGATTTGCATAGTTTTACACTAATTATGGCTAATCAGGGGTGATTAGTGCTAATTAGCGAATTTAAGCATGATAAAATTCGGGAAAAATGTTCATAAATTCCTAAATGATGTTTTAGACCTCTGATATGAATTTGGGTTAATTTGGTTAAGTTTTGCTAGTCCTATCATTAGTTTCACCTAAACATGCTTAAGGGGAAATATGGGATTTTGGGTATGTTTGATCCATTTTAACCTATGATATTGATGTGAATGATGTTTGTGGTTGATTATGCATGTTGCTATGACTGTATGAAATGCTTTGTGATTGATTCCAATAGTTAGAATGGTCGAAAACGTCGTCGAATGGCGTAAACACTTGCTGGAATAGTTTCAGAAAACAGTGCAGGGTTCGGATCAGATCAGATAAGGGGGCTCGGATCGGATATGTTGAACTGAGCAAAGAATCTGATCGGATCGGAACCCAACACTTGGGAAAAGTGGAAAAAAGGAAGGCCACGCTAGCTGAACTGGGATCGGATCGGATAGAGGAAAACGGATCGGATCGAGAAGGACGGATCGGATCGGAAGCACGAAGACGAATCAGAGCAGGAGCACGGAAGCGGATCGGATAGGAGCATATGAAGGGAGCATGAAGACGGATCGAAAACGCAAACCAAGAAGGGACACCCGACCCGACCCGAAGGGAAGCACCCGACCCGACCCGAAGAGAAGCATCCGACTCGAATACAGAGGAGTACCCGACCCGAACCGCACCAGAAGGAGACCCGACCCGAACGGATGAAGGACACCGACCCGAACCGATAACTTGAGGAGGAACCCGACCCGACCCAGTATTGACCAATAACCCAAGATGCAAAGGTAGTCCAATATGGGAAGTTAGAGCTCAGGATCCCGGAACCAGTTGGGAACCAAGGAGTTCACTTAATGGTTGGACTTTGCTGCGGGACGCGTGCTAAGGAGTTATCGACGTTCATAACTTCGATTCACCACTAAGAATGAATGATGGGCTACTTATCAGTGCAGTAGGGTCATTATGACCTGTGGGGCAAGGTGATGGTAGCAAGACTACGTTATCAGTGCAGTAGGGTCATTATGACTTAAGGGGCAAGGTGATGCGTAGTAAGACTATGAGCCAACGCAGATGGGGTGAATAACTCCATGGGGCAAGTGGACATAGTAAGGATTAGTAAGACTATGAGCCAGCGCAGATGGGGTGAATAACTCCATGGGGCAAAGTTGACATAGTAAGGATTGGTAAGGCTGTGAGCCAGTGCAGTGGGGTTCTTGTGACTCCATTGGGCAAAGTGGACATAGCGAAGGATTAGTGGCTACGTTATCAGTGCAGTGAAGCTATTTATGACTTCATGGGGCAAAGTGATCGTAGCAAGGTATGTTGGGTGATCGAAGTGGTGAATATCGTACGCTTTACGCACTGAGTGAGAGATGTGAGGATGGATGCTATGTTTGATTGTTGCCATCCCTATGACATGCACACCTCCCCCACCTCTGTATCTTTATATTATTTGATATGATACCTTAGAGTGTTGTACAGTATGTAGGGCTAACTCTTTGGTTGCAGGTCCAGGTTCAGGTATGGTTTAGTCTACCTGTTATTGTTCACTTTAGATGCTTATCGCTCATACCAGGCTTTATGTCTGACCCAGAGTTTTATGTCTCCTCTTATTACTCTGGGTGCTCACACGAGCAGACTAGAGACAGGTTAGCTGGTGATGCACGAGTAGCTGATTCGGAGGCGGGCAGGAGGCTTCCACATATAATATATGTATATATACACATTCTCCCTGTGTCGTTGGTGGTCGCTACTTGGGCATTAGTAGTGTACCTCATTTATCTTACTTTTGCTTTGAGACAGTTTGAAAGTTGTAATAAGTTGTATTTTGGATTTCCGCTGCTATGATGTTTAGTTCTGATTTTCAGCTTATGCACTGTCTCTCCTGTTTTATGTCAAGTATGTTATTATTATATTTTGTTCTATGCGCTGTGAGACATTCTACAGGTTCTTTGTATGTTCATTTCCTTCTTCCCTTTCCTTCTCACGACCCGTTCCGTGCTAACTGGACATGTGTACAGCGCACTTATGGAGTAAATGTTGGTTGGTGCGGGCCGGGCCGTCACACTTGGTATCAGAGCTCTAGGTTGCGTAGTTAACCTAGGGAAAGACACTAGGGAGAGTTAGTACGTATATGAGAGCGCTTATTTGTGATTACTTTGGTTTTCAAAAAGCTATGTATGTATATACTATTAGTAGTATAAGAATGAAGTCGCACTGCACTAGCACCACTATGGGGTCGTTAATCGTTTCCCTTTTTCAGATTGACGATGAGCCGAGACACGAGGGGTGCTGGTAGAGGGACCAACCAAGGGAATGCCGCTGACATGAGGGCGATGTTTACTAACCTCATGAGAGACATGCTTAGAGAAGTGCAAGGGGCAGTTCCCAATCCCAGAGTTAGTGTTGGCCCATTAGTGCAGGCGCCTAGGGTCGATTTCGCCAAGTTGTGCAAGGATTACACTAATCTTGGTGGAAAGCCGTTCCACGGAACGGAGTCGGCCACGGATGTTCAAGATTGGATGGATAGCTGTGATCGTATCTTTGATGACTTGGGTCTTGAGGATGCGATGAAGAGAAGGCTAGCGTCTCGTCAGTTGCAAGGGCGAGCGATGAATTGGTGGAATGCCATTAGAACAGCTACTCCAGAGGACCAGGTTACTTGGGTTCAGTTCAAGGCTCGCTTTAGCGAGAGGTTTATTCCAGCTGCCCAGAAGTCAGTGTTGTTTAAGAGGTTCTTGGAACTCAAGCAGGGTGGCAGGGCAGTTTCTGATTATATTACTGAGTTCGACACTTTGTCGAAGTATGGACTGTCTCTTATTGATACTCCTGAAAAGAAGAATGAGAAGTTCATTACTGGCCTGGATGGATACTTGGGGGAGAGGCTTATCAACCACATCGATGAGGCTTTTGAATCAATCGTGGGGAAAGCTTTGAGATCAGAGAGCCTTTACCCTAAGTCAAAGACTGAGGCTGCATCTGCAGAAGGGCCAAAGCCGCAAGCAGGCGGTGGAGGCAAGAATAGCTCTCAGAATAAGAGGAAGCAGGACCAATCTAAAGGTGGCCAGAAAAAGAGCAAGAAGGATGTTGAGTGCTTCAGCTGTGGAAAGAAGGGCCATTATGCTAAAGAATGTCAGGCCAAGCCAGCGGAAAGGAAGTGCTACAACTGTGGTCAAGTGGGACATCAGAAGGATAAGTGTCCGCAACCTCTTAAGGACAAGCAGATTGTGAAAGCATATGCTCTTGATGTTGTTCCTTCTTCGTCGAATGCCCCAACTGCGGCGGAGAAAGGAAAGAATGTTGTTATTCAAGGTATGCTTTCTATTTATGATGTACCAGTTCGAGTTTTGTTTGATACTGGGGCTTCCCGTTCCTTCATATCTAGTGACCTGGTAGATAGGTTGGGACTGGAACCCGAGATAGTCGATAGACCATTAGTTGTGACGAACCCGATTGGTGGTTCGACTAGCCTTGGTATGATTTGCAGGAATTTGGTCTTATCGAGTCATGGATGTATGTTTGTATGTGATTGCTTTGTTTTGGGCTTTACTGGGTAGGGCATTATATTGGGAGTCGATTGGCTCCAAAGATACGGGGTGGTGGTAGACTGTGAGGGCTTTTTGGTGACAGTGAGGGCGGATGATGGGCGGAGGGTAGTGTTTGGTAGTCTACCTAGTGATGGGGTTATGGCTAGTTTTGTAAATTCCCTCGACATCCCGCAGGATGAGTTGTCAGATGTGCCCGTGGTTGGCCAGTATCCGGACGTCTTCGAGGAGGTGACCGGGCTTCCACCACACCGAGAGATTGAGTTCCGTATTGATTTAGTGAAAGATGCCAGACCTATAGTGATGCCACTTCGTCGTATGGCACCAAGGGAGCAGCGAGAGCTCGGGGTGCAAGTCAGCAATCTTTTGAAGAAGGGATTTATTAGAAGGAGTGTCTCCGAGTGGGGAGCACCAGTTGTGTTTGTCACTAAGGCAGATGGTTCCCTTCGTTTGTGTGTGGACTATCGCGAGTTGAATAAGGTGACGAGGAAGAATAAGTATCCTCTACCGTGGATAGATGATTTGTTTGATCAGCTGGAAGGAGCAAGAGTGTTCTCCCAGTTGGACCTCGCGACAGGATTTCATCAGCTTCGAGTAGCATATGAGAGTGTTCCGAAAACGGCATTTAGGACGCCGTCTGGATTTTATGAGTGGTTGGTCATGCCGTTTGGGTTGACCAATGCACCAGCCTATTTTGTGGATCTTATGAATCGAGTATTCAGAGATCAGTTGAATAAGTTTGTTCTTGTGTTCGTGGATGATATCCTTGTTTACTCAGGGACAGAGGAGGAACACAAGGGACACTTGAGGATAGTGATGGAGGTGTTGAGGAAACATCAATTGAAAGCGAAATTCTCTAAGTGTCATTTTTGGAGAAGGGAAGTAAGATTCTTGGGTCATGTTGTTTCAGATAGTGGTATTGCCGTGGACCCTGCGAAGGTGGCTATGGTACAGGATTGGCCTACACCCAAGAATGCAACAGATGTGAGAAGTTTCTTGGGATTAGCTGGATATTATCGTAAGTTTATCCAGGACTTCTCCAAGATAGAAGCACCGTTGACTCAGTTGACTAAGAAGAATCAGTCCTTCGTCTGGGACGAAGTGTGTGAGGATGCCTTCAAGAGTCTAAAGGAGAAGTTGACGCATGCGCCAGTGTTAGTCATTCCTAAAGGGAATGAAGAGATGACGGTATACACGGATGCTTGTGGTACCGGACTGGGTGCAGTATTGATGCAAGGAGGTAGGGTTGTAGCTTATGCTAGTCGACAGCTAAAGCCGCATGAGAAGAAGTATCCTACCCATGATTTGGAATTGGCAGCGATTGTATTTGCGCTGAAGATGTGGAGACACTATCTCTTGTGGGAAAGATTTGAGTTGTTTACCGATCATAAATCGTTAAAGTATCTCTTCTCTCAGAAAGATTTGAATCTCCGTCAGCAGAGATGGTTAGAGTTCTTGGCTTCGTATGATTTTGATATCGCGTACACACCTGGGAAAGGTAATGCGGTAGCCGATGCCTTGAGTAGGAGACATGCCAGCTTAGGGGCAATGTTTCTTGAATGGAAGCAACTGGAGTATATCGCGGGGTTTGATTTCAGACCAAAGTGCGAATTGGATCCAGTTATGCTAGCTAGTTTGACGATCAGACCCACTTTGATAGAGCGGATTGGTTCTAGTCAGAGGGACGATCCTAATCTATTAGAAATCATCTCCAAGTTAGAGATGGGTATCGATGAGGAGATGAATGTGTATGGGCTTGATCGAGATGGATGGCTTCGGAAGAATGGAAGGCTAGTTGTGCCCAACGTGAATGGTTTGAGAGATGAAGTGCTTAGAGAATGTCATCACTCAAAACTGACTATACATCCCGGTAGTAATAAGATGTATTGAGACATGAGACAGACTTACTACTGGGAAGGGATGAAAAGAGACATTGGGAAGTTTATATCCAAATGCATGAATTTCAAGCTAGTTAAAGCTGAGCAAAAGAAGCCTAGTGGGTTGTTGCAACCATTAGAAATTCCCGAATGGAAATGGGAACAAGTCTCGATGGATTTCATCGATGGTTTACCAAGGACTAGATCGGGATATGATAGCATTTGGGTAATTGTGGATCGATTGACTAAAAGCGCAAGATTTATACCAGTCAAATCGACCAGAACGGCAGCCAAGTTGGCAGAATTGTATATGAAGTGGGTAGTGAGATTTCATGGAGTACCCAAAAGCATTGTGAGTGACCGAGACCCGTTGTTCACTAGTGGGTTTTGGAAAAGCTTACAAGAGGCTCTAGGGTCAGGATTACATCTCAGTACCGCATATCATCCTCAGACCGACGGTCAGACGGAGAGGGTGAATCGTATATTGGAAGATCTCTTGAGAGCGTGTATATTGGATTTTGGTGGATCATGGGATGACCATTTGCATCTAGTAGAGTTTGCATATAATAATAGCTACCAATCCAGTATCGGTATGGCTCCATATGAAGCTTTGTACGGAAGACCGTGTAACTCACCATCATGTTGGATAGAGACTGGCGAGAAGTTTGTGCTTGGACCAGATGTGGTGAGAGAAACTTCGGATAAAATCAAGATCATTCAGCAACGAATGAAAGCTGCCCAAGATAGGCAGAAGAGCTATGCTGATAAGAGAAGAAGAGACTTGAAATTCTCCGTTGGTGACTTGGTGTTTGTCAAGATCTCTCCGTTGAAGAGCGTGATACGATTTGGCAGGAGAGGCAAATTAGCACCAAGATTTGTTGGCTCATTCCCTGTTCTTGAACTAGTCGGGAATTTGGCATATAGAGTTGGCTTACCAGAGAAAATGGCGGGAGTTCACAATGTATTTCATGTTTCCCAACTAAGGAAGTTCGTTCACGACTCAAATGTGAATATTTCACCTGATCAGTTAGAGGACTTCGAAGTAGAACCTGAGGCGGTTGGGAACGGCAAGCCGATTCGTATTGTGGGGCACGATACGAAGCAACTTCGAAGGAAGGCGGTGAAGCTAGTCAAGGTTCAGTGGGGCGAGGACGAGAATTATTGTACTTGGGAGACAGAGGAGAGCATTAGGAAGGCAGATCCAGAATTCTTTGCCTGGTAAGATTTACTTTGCGATTTAGTTATTCCGCATGCTAGGATAGACTTATTTTACTTGTTTTGCATGTTTGATGATTGTTTTATGATTGATAGGCATGCGGGACCTTTGTGTGTGTTTGGATTAGGGAATTTCAGGGGCGAAATTTCTTAAGGGGGGGGGGGGAGAGTGTAACGACCCGTATTCTACACATCATAGGATTGTAGAATATTTATTTCTTTCCTGTGTGAAGTCGTATGGTCATGTAACTTTGGGAAACATCTATTAGAGTCATTTCCCATGCTTATGATTTTTGTCGATTTTTAAATGACCATTTTGCCCCTAGTTGGTACTGTTTTGGCCATAACTTTTGATTGGAAAGGAATTTTGACCTGAAACCACTTCTATTAGATTCGTTTGATGGTTTACCTTTCCGTATAGTGTTCATAATAGCCAAATGGACTTACCGTTTGGGAGATATGGCTGAAACAATGTTTGGAGGGTGAAAAACTACTTAACCGGGCCAAATCGGGTGATTAGTGAGTAGGCCCATAACCCATTTCGGGATTAGGGTTATGGGAGGGCTGAAATGAGATGGAGAATCATTCCATTTCAGTCTTCTAGCCTCCACTTATCACCAAGGATCCCTAAAAATGGCCTCTAACCTCTAAATCACCTCCAAATCATCTTTTGGTCAAGGATTTGGCTTAGCAACCCCTAATCAAGGAAGATCTTCACCAAATCAACATAGGAGCTGCTGTTGGCATTGAGATTCACATCAAATCAGAGAATCATTTCAGATCTTAGTTTATTTTGTGTCTAAGGTGAGTGATTTGCATAGTTTTACACTAATTATGGCTAATCAGGGGTGATTAGTGCTAATTAGCGAATTTAAGCATGATAAAATTCGGGAAAAATGTTCATAAATTCCTAAATGATGTTTTAGACCTCTGATATGAATTTGGGTTAATTTGGTTAAGTTTTGCTAGTCCTATCATTAGTTTCACCTAAACATGCTTAAGGGGAAATATGGGATTTTGGGTATGTTTGATCCATTTTAACCTATGATATTGATGTGAATGATGTTTGTGGTTGATTATGCATGTTGCTATGACTGTATGAAATGCTTTGTGATTGATTCCAATAGTTAGAATGGTCGAAAACGTCGTCGAATGGCGTAAACACTTGCTGGAATAGTTTCAGAAAACAGTGCAGGGTTCGGATCGGATCGGATAAGGGGTCTCGGATCGGATATGTTGAACTGAGCAAAGAATCTGATCGGATCGGAACCCAACACTTGGGAAAAGTGGCAAAAAGGAAGGCCACGCTAGCTGAACTGGGATCGGATCGGATAGAGGAAAACGGATCGGATCGAGAAGGACGGATCGGATCGGAAGCACGAAGACGAATCAGAGCAGGAGCACGGAAGCGGATCGGATAGGAGCATATGAAGGGAGCATGAAGACGGATCGAAAACGCGAACCAAGAAGGGACACCCGACCCGACCCGAAGGGAAGCACCCGACCCGACCCGAAGAGAAGCATCCGACTCGAACACAGAGGAGTACCCGACCCGAACCGCACCAGAAGGAGACCCGACCCGAACGGATGAAGGACATCGACCCGAACCGATAACTTGAGGAGGAACCCGACCCGACCCAGTATTGACCAATAACCCGAGATGCAAAGGTAGTCCAATAGGGGAAGTTAGAGCTCAGGATCCCGGAACCAGTTAGGAACCAAGGAGTTCACTTCATGGTTGGACTTTGCTGCGGGACGCGTGCTAAGGAGTTGTCGACGTTCATAACTTCGATTCACCACTAAGAATGAATGATGGGCTACTTATCAGTGCAGTAGGGTCATTATGACCTGAGGGGCAAGGTGATGGTAGCAAGACTATGTTATCAGTGCAGTAGGGTCATTATGACCTGAGGGGCAAGGCGATGCGTAGTAAGACTATGAGCCAGCGCAGATGGGGTGAATAACTCCATGGGCCAAGTGGACATAGTAAGGATTAGTAAGACTATGAGCCAGCGCAGATGGGGTGAATAACTCCATGGGGCAAAGTGGACATAGTAAGGATTGGTAAGGCTGTGAGCCAATGTAGTGGGGTTCTTGTGACTCCATGGGGCAAAGTGGACATAGCGAAGGATTAGTGGCTACGTTATCAGTGCAGTGAAGCCATTTATGACTTCATGGGGCAAAGTGATCGTAGCAAGGTATGTTGGGTGATCGAAGTGGTGAATATCGTACGCTTTACGCACTGAGTGAGAGATGTGAGGATGGATGCTATGTTTGATTGTTGCCATCCCTATGACATGCACACCTCCCCCACCTCCGTATCTTTATATTGTTTGATATGATACCTTAGAGTGTTGTACAGTATGTAGTGCTAACTCTTTGGTTGCAGGTCCAGGTTCAGGTATGGTTTATTCTACCTGTTATTGTTCACTTTAGATGCTTATCGCTCATACCAGGCTTTATGTCTGACCCAGAGTTTTATGTCTCCTCTTATTACTCTGGGTGCTCACACGAGCAGACTAGAGACAGGTTAGCTGGTGATGCACGAGTAGCTGATTCGGAGGCGGGCAGGAGGCTTCCACATATGATATATGTATATATACACATTCACCTGTGTCGTTGGTGGTCGCTACTTGGGCATTAGTAGTGTACCTCATTTATCTTACTTTTGCTTTGAGACAGTTTGAAAGTTGTAATAAGCTGTATTTTGGATTTCCGCTGCTATGATGTTTAGTTCTGATTTTCAGCTTATGCACTGTCTCTCCTGTTTTATGTCAAGTATGTTATTATTATATTTTGTTCTATGCGCTGTGAGACATTCTACAGGTTCTTTGTATGTTCATTTCCTTCTTCCCTTTCCTTCTCACGACCCGTTTCGTGCTAACTGGACATATGTACAGCGCACTTATGGAGTAAATGTTGGTTGGTGCGGGGCGGGCCGTCACAAATGCCACAACCGTGTTGCATCTAAGCAACGAGAACTATCAACACTAACACAAGTTTTGCCTTCCACAGTCACTCCTTGAAGCAAATAAACTCCATGAGTCCTAGCACCCTTCATTACCAGAAGCGCACCCTTAGAAACCCTCAATCTATCACTCTCAATAGTGATCATGCGACCTAAAGAATCCAATTGTCTCAAAGAGAAAAGTGAATTTCGTAGTCCCGGAACATAGTGCACATTAGTGAGAGTACGAACAACTCCATCAAACATCCGAATTTGCACGGATCCAACGCCCTTCGACTTGCAAATTGCACCATTTCCCACAACAATTTAATTTCCTTCTCGATCAGCATAAGAAGAAAAACGATTCCTTTTAGGCGTCATATGATATGAATCTTCTAAATCAAGCACCCATTCGCTGCTTGAAACATCTCATGCTACATCCGACAAAACATCTACGTCTGCCTCACCAACATCTCTCTACACCGCAACTGATGAAGATGCTACTTCTTTCTTCCCCTTGTCGGGACAATAATTCTTCCAATGACCAGGTTTCTTACATGTAAAGCACTTGCTATTTATCTCCTTTGACTTTCCCCTCCAACCGGGCTTCCTAGACTTAGAACGACCCAAGTTTCCCTTCTTTTCAAATTTCCCCTTCTCCAAAAATAAACCGTGACCATGGTCTGCACCACTACTTTCATCACTCAGCTCTTTCATATGATCTCCAATTCCTCACTAAGAAAACCTTTTCTGACATCATCAGGAGTCAACGTATCCCGGCCATAGATCACAGTATTTGAGAAACCCATATAACGGTCAAACAATGAACAAAACAATTTCATCACCTTTTGCTTCTCGTCATCTTCAAATCTACGACCTTCATCTTTATTTTTATTTTTTTAATTTTTTTCTGTAATTTTTTTTGAAATATAAATATATAGACAAAAGAGGAGAAACTAGCCATTCTCCAATGGCTCACAAAAACGGTTTCTGAACCGCAGAAACCGTGCACACACACACAAACAACAAAATAACTATAGAATCATACAACAAACATAGGGAAGACATAACAATAACAACGAAAACAACTCCAATCAAAGTCTCCGTCCCAGCAAAAAAGTGACAGAGCTGAGCACAAGACTCCAAAAAAGGTCGATAGTCAAAAGCCGATGGAATAGTACGGACGGCTGGAATCTCACCGCTCCAAGGCAGGAGATGAGGAGAACTGCTCAACCAAAAACCTTAGCAGAAGGAGCTCCAGTGATCAAACAAGAAAGTTCCCAGCAATCTCCAATCCGGCCAAAACCAACAACCTAAAAACCAGCATCTGCACAACTAGCAAACAACCTTCATCTTTATTAGAAAATGATCAAACACATTCAATTGCACCTTTAGTGAAGTTCCTTCCTTCATCTTGTAGGTAAAGAAAGTTTGCAGCAAGATCAATCAATTTGTGAGTAACTTCTTTATATAAAACACTTCCAACTTGTCCCAAATACCCTTAACAGTCGTCTCATCATTAATCTAAGAGATAACATTCTCGTGCATAGCAAGTTGAAGTGCAGTGAATGCCCACTCTTCCATTTATTCTCTCTCCACATTTGAGATGTCCACTAACAATAAATGTGTATCAAACACTATCCAGTGTACCCAATTCTGCCTAAGAACCGCTTTCATTTTCCATTGCCATTTTTCAAAATCTCTATCGCCATTCCACTTGTTAATAACCAACTATGACCCAAAATTTGCATATGAACCACGTACATAAGGAGCTACACCACTTGGACCTGTTGAGGCAATATTTGGATTTGATTCCGGCATTTCTACAACTATTTACCAACACCAAATCTTTGATACCAAATTTTGTGGAAAATTTCGACTCAAGGCCTCTCAAATCAAAACCCCTAAGCCAGGGAAGAAGAGATCGTTGTAAACGTGCAAAAACAACCAATCAATATCTCAAAACAATCTCAACCCAATCCACAAGCCAATCACTATCACTAAACAAGAGAAATAATAGAGCAACAACAAAAAAGTAAACCACACAGGGATTTATAGTGGTTTCACTAGCGTCGTGATAGTGTACGTCCACTTTGAGAGAGAATCGTTATTAATATTAATAGAAGAATACAAGAGATTGATTACAATGATCAAATTCATCAAAAAATATTTGATTTTGTGGAGATAAGAATTAAAGAAGATTAGGATGACCTAAACCCTAATTTGAACGAACCTAAGTTAATCACTTAATTAATCCCCTTTTCTTTGGTCCTCACCCATTTGGATATGAGAATAGCTTATATCGGGAGAGAATAGTATATAGAAATTGCCTAAATTTCCCCTGGAACCTTCACAAATCAGCCTGCAATATTTCAGCGTGAAATTGCCTCAGACGTCTGATCAAAAGATGTTAGACGTATATCTGAGGGCTCGGAAAAGTTCCCAGTAACCACAGCTGTCCAGACTCTCAAGAAACTATTCCTGTAGCCATAGATGTCTGACTAGGAATTTTAGACGTTTGTGTTGAAGCTTCCAGTTCCCCTTCACCTCTTCATCTGCAATTTCTTCCTACAAACTCCGATTTGCAATTCGTCTTCTCCGATACTATGCTACTTCCATCCACTTCAATTCTACTATATAGTGTCATAAAATATAACATCATTTGTCTTTCTGATTGAGGGTGGCAAGCTTAAGTAAATTTTAAGGAGTATCTTGTAGAGTAAATAGTTGAATCAATAAATTACTTAGAAAAATTATGTCTCCATCACTTACAATTGATTTTGGCATGCCGTATAATTTAATAACTCCAAAAAATACTTATGCAAAATGTTGTGCTGAAAATGGATGCTTTGAAGGGATAAAATGTGAGCATTTTGAGAGTCTATCAACCACTATATATATATATATATATACATACATATATATATATATATATATATATAACACTAGCACCATTTCTTTTTTGTAGGTGTTTTATAAAATCCAGTGATAAACTAGTTTGTATGTTTTCTGGAATGGGTTGTGGTTGAAGTAGACCTAGTGATGGCACATTCTCAGATTTAGCTATTTGGCAAATATCACATTGTTTAACAAAAATTTCCACATATCTCTTCATATGCTTCTAAAAGAATACCTTCTTGATATTTTTTTAGAGTTTTTTAACCCTAGAGAAACCACTTAAATGGGTTCTGTGTGTTAGGTGTGGCTCGCATTGGAATGGAGTGGATGCGTGAATTGAACGGATGAATAGTCCAACATCGCAAGAAATTAAGAAAGATTGTGGTATATATATGGTGTCGGTGGCATGTAACATTGGGGATTCCTTTTGTTATAGTAAGTGTTTGCCAATACCAAATTATATGCTCGATGGGAAGCGATGGGAGATGTTTAATCGGGTTGTCGACATAGGAGACTTCGACCGTTGGCCTCGGATAGAAACGGTGAAGCGCGTACGGTACGTAGGGAATGCCGAAACTCAACATGGCATCAGAGCTCCATGGTTGAGTGGACCGGTATGTGTAGCATGACCGATGCATGACTCCAAAGGGAATTGAGCGTGGGATGCTCGTTAAGGTGGAGATACGATTATAAGCAGTCTGCCTCCACCACTGCTTATGAGAACTCGAGGTAGTAGCCTGGCCAACTGTGAAGAGAACTCATGGTGTAACTCTAAGTTGACTTGAGCAATGCTCGCCAATGTGGAGATTGTTAGGTGTGGCTCGCATTGTAATGGAGTGGGTGCATGGATTGAGTGGACGGATAGTCCAACATCGCAAGAAATTAAGAAAGATCGTGGGATATATATGGTGTTGGTGGCATGTTACATTGGGGATTCCTTTTGTTACAATAAATGTTTGTCAATACCAAATTATATGCTCGATAGGAGACGATGGAGGATGTTCAATCGGGACACTGGCATAGGAGACTTCGACCGTTGACCTCAGATAGACACGATGAAGCGCGTACAGTACGCAGAGAATGCCGAAACTCAACACAGTGAAACTCATATA
This sequence comes from Allium sativum, assembly GCA_030737875.1. Taxonomy (NCBI): domain Eukaryota; kingdom Viridiplantae; phylum Streptophyta; class Magnoliopsida; order Asparagales; family Amaryllidaceae; genus Allium; species Allium sativum. The sequence continues at coordinate 745,483,761 of CM060920.1, read as the reverse complement.
AAATAATGTCCAACAACGGTGAATTAATGTGATCTAGTGTAATCTTCCCTTTCTAAAATTTTAAATCATCCAGTAATTTGTACTTTGTAGAGTCTACAACCCTCTTGATAATATGTTCTTCCTTTAACTCATAGAATGTTCTTTGCTTGATTTTTCTTAAGCTCAGACATCCGCTCAAGTTGCACTGTAGATAAGACATGTAATTCTACTTGTTCATGGATTCTAGAGAGACTGCCAGCAATAATGTTTTCTTTTCCTTTTTTGTACTCAACAACGTAGTCATAACCACATAACTTAGCTAGCCACTTTCGTTGAATTCATTTTATTAGCTTTTAAGATAAAAGGCGTTGTAGGCTTTGATGATCAGTCCTTATGATGAATTTTCTCCCTGAAGATACGGGGACCATTTCTTAGTTGTTAAAATCAGTGCTAATTATTCTTCTATATACGTAGATAGGTGAAAATTCCTTCCTTGCAATGCTTTGACTAGCATATGAAATAGGTTATTATTTTGTAACAAAATAGCACCTATCCCTGTGCCACTTGCATCACATTCAATTATAAAATATTTTGTTAAATCAGGCAGTGCAAGTATTAGGGGTTAGTTAGAAATGATTTAAGCTTAAAGAAAGCATTGGTTGCTTCAGTTGTCCAAAAGAATGAATTTTTCTTTAGCATTGATGTTAATGGTCTAGTTATTAGGCTATATCCTCTAATGAATTTTTTATAATATCCTGTGAACCTTAAAAGTCCTCTTAATGCTTTAATATTATGTGGCTATGGCCATTCTAAAATTGCTTTTATTTTTTTCTTTGCCAATAAGAATTCTATCTTCAGAAATTATATGCCCTAAATGCTTCACATGAGTTGCTGCAAAAGGGCATTTTGGTAGGTTTAAGACAAATTGATTTTTTTTACAGTGTGTGTAAAGTTAATTTTAAATGGCTTAAATGATATTCCGAGCATTTACTATATATAAGAATGTCATCAAAGAATATTAAAATAAATTGTCTTCAACATGGAAAATATTTTTCATTAAAAATTGAAAGGTGGATGGGGCAATCGTCAACCCAAATGGCATCACTACAAATTCATAGTTCCCATCATGAGTCCTAAATGCTATATTGTATATACTAGCATCATATATTCTAACTTGGTGATAGCCTGACTTCAAATCAAGCTTCGAAAAAATATTTAACCTATGCAACTCATCTAGTAGATCATCAATTGATGGAATGAGGGATTTGTTTTTAATTATTTGTTTGTGTAAATCTCTATAATCAACAAAAAATCTCCAACTACCATCATTTTTCTTAACCATAATAATAGGTGTAGAAAAAGAACTAGAACTAGCTTGATTATTCTAGATTTTAGCATTTCAAAAATTAATTTGTGTGGCACATTATAAATACTGTAAGATTATCTGTGTGGCTCAGGAAAAAAATTTAATTATCCCCTTCTAATAGTGAAATTTTGTTATCACATTCACTTTCTGGTGGCGAGATATCTCCAGGACTTGCCACTGTTGAGAACTGATCCATTATATGCTGGATATCTGCATGTATTAGAGGCGTATGTTGTGTTGATGTAGAGGCAGACAGAAGCATGAAATGTAAGCTTACTACATTGAATTATTCTGTAAAAAAATTCCCCTCAACAGTTTTAATTCTTTTTCCATAATCCTTGCCACTTGTATTTTTGGCCCGATGAGAAAATTTTACTAATAGCTTATAAAATTAAAGCATATTTCATCTAGCTCTTTCATCCATTGTAAATAATTTGACAAGTATCTGTTAGTAGAACTAAAATTTCAAGAGGCATTTTACAACCCTGAAAGTTTAGTAGCACATTTGTGCATATTTCAGTTCCTTGCAATTTTGTCCATTGGCAACTTAAACTTCAAAAGGTCTTGACGGTGACTTAACTAGTTTCAATTTCTGTGCTAAAGAATTAACAATAAAACTACGTGTTGAACCTGTATCAACTAGAAAATTATTGTTTTATTATTTATCATCCCTTTGATTTTTATAGTATGTAAAGTTGGAATTCCTAATACGATGTTAAAGGAGATAGAATGTAGCGTTTTATCTGGTTCAGTATCACTATCAACATTAGTAAGCTCGATAATATCATCTAAATCAGTATTTTGTTGATAAAATTTTTTCTATAAATTAATTATTCCTTCCATGATGAAAACCTATTTTGTTTTGCATTTGTGGCCAAAATGGTATTTCTCATTACATCCGAAACATAGATTATTCCTTTTCTTTTCTAATAATTCTTTTGGTGTTCTTTTTTTAATTTTAGAAATCTTATCAGAATTCTTAGAGAGTTATTTTTTTGTAATGGTAATTAGAAAATTAACACTGGTTTTCTTTGTGGCAAAAAAAATTTTCTCTTATTTTTTTATAACCATTTTGTTTTAAATGTTTCAGCAAGACTCACAGCATGAACAAAGTCAGATGCAGTATTTGCAATAACATTATATTTGATTTCTTCCTTGAAACCTCCTAAAATTTTCTATAAAAATGAGTAGGAGTTATATGCTCAAACATATCCTCAATTTGTTCAGACTGATTTACATATTGCATGACAATATTAGTTTGTTTGAGTGAAGAAAATGTGTCGTAGGATCTTTCAAGTTCATTAGGGTTAAAGCGTATATGGATGGTCTTAGTGAATACCGACCAGTTATTCACACTCCACAATTTGCTCTATCCACCTCAGTAATTTTAAAACAATCTTCACTCCAATTTTTTCTTTTTTCACCCCGTTTATTCCTATACTTCCCTTGTTTTTTCATTATCTATGTTTTTTCTTTTCTTTTACTTCCTTTTACTAATTTTCGTTTCTCCATCAAAACCATGACAACTTTACAATCTATTATCTACAATGAATAAAAATGCAAAAAAGCAGAGAAACAAAATGTGAAAAGAATACCAAAACAGCGGCATCATAATGGTTTTAATCTGTTTTATCATTTTGGTCCAAGCTAGAAAACGATTTTACCGAGTTGCATTCGAAGACTGGGTTGATTAAATCAATTCGCCCTCAAAATGTTGGTCGATTTCGATCAATGTCATAGTGAACAACCATTAAAATTATTAATTACATTTAATGAAATACATAATTAATTGTTTAAGTGTAAATTTGAAACTATTAATTTAATATTTTGAACCGGGTGGGGGGTGGGGGTGATTAATGGGGTGTTAATAGACACAGCTTTCTTGGACTACCTATAAAACCATTGTAAAGCTTCTTTCCTTAAGTCCATACAAAAAAAGATGTACTCAATCTTGAAGGCCAGTGTTATTGAATTGGAGGATTTTTCAACTTGTCTCAACTAGTCTATGACTGTCTTCACCATAAAATGTAGTAAAGTCGATCTTGAAATTAATCTTGGATGAATCTCTAGAGGTGTTTGTATGAGAATCATCATTTCTTGAAGGTGAGCTGTCTAAGTTTATTTGATCAGGACAGAATAGAAGGGGTGGTCTGAAATTTGGTGGTATATAAATGTTTGATCTTTGATTTTGACCAGTACATGCGGATCAATAGAAAATGGTGATCAGATCACAAAGGAACACAAATCAGAGAAAAAGAAATAAGAAGGGGTGAAAATTTAGAAGCGCAATTTCGGAAAATGCAAAAATGAGAATACACAGCGTATAGGTTAAAGTTTAGGATTTTTATTAATGATTTACTCGCTTACATTAACATAGCTTAGCCATTTATTTATATATGTTCATTAAGACTTGTTCAATACATGAATTTACAAAGAATGCCACAAGGTTTATTAAACATAGCCTGTGCACGCGCATAAGGTGCACATCAGTTTAAATCTCTTCTAGCTGTAATCATATGCTATTCTCTGTCAATACATGATCGTTCCGCATCTCTTATGTTTTAGATTCACTTTACATTTTCTCCAACCGCTTGCACTGATCACCGTTCTCGGTTTTCGAAACTGTTTAATGAAATGTCTTTACAGTATAATGCCCATCAGGTGTTTGGCGTAATATCTAACTGTAACAAAATCATATTAATAGAGATGATCTCCTTGTTCATCACTTTTTATAAGAATTTTGATGTAATTCATATTGTATTATTGAGTAGAAGATGTAATTGAAATGAAACAGAACTGAAATGCTTTTATTTATCTTTCAGAGAATGATTTCGATAATTGTATAATGATACACAAAGCCTTTATATACACGCTGAGACAAATAAGAGATAATGGGCTTTTGTACATAATGGGCTACAGCTGTGTAAATGATATGCTATAAGTTGTCTTTTATCAGCCGTATGTATTCATTTTCTCTTTTACTCCCCCTCAAATCGAGATTAGGGTTTCCTTCTTCGTGCTCTTTTTCATGGCGATCTGCTGATTTCTTTGCTTCTATCTTCAAATTGATAGATGAGACTTCTTCCTTACTTTGTTCTTCACTCTATTTTCTTTCATATTTGCAAGTTTGAGCTTTGCTGATTATAACTTTGTTTGCCTTGATGATTTTAGGGTTTCCTATTGTGAAGCTTTTTCCTTTGTCGCTTGTATCTATTGGATGGACTTTGGTGAGATTCACTTCATCTTTAAGTTGAGTAATTTCAGCAATTTTAAGTTCATCTCGAAACCTTTTACAGTTCTGAAGTGATAGGCTTTTGTTAGAGTATCATCACACTGGTAAGTAGCCGGTACGTGTCTCACTTCCATGTTTCCTCTGATAACTTGTTCTCTGACAAAATGCTAATCGGTTTCAATGTGCTTGGTTCTTGAATGTAATACTGGATTAAATGACATGTACACTGCACTTTGATTGTCACACCATAATATTGATTTGTCAGTCTTGATATTTATCTCAGATAATAATGATGTAATCCACATTATTTCAGACGTAGCATTAGCCACACTTCTGTATTCTGCTTCTGCAATCGATCTACATATTGTAGATTGTTTCTTAGAACACCATAATACGTTGTTATTCCCCATGAAAATGCAATATCTTGTTGTAGATTTTCAGTTATCAGGGTCTGATGCCCAGTCTGCATCAGCATAACCAGTAACGTTGTAGTCGTTGCTTGTCCATTCCATAATTTATTGTAGCTTTTAAGTATCTTAGAATCTTCTTCACTGCTTTCCAGTGATTGTCCAGAGATGCCTGCATAAATTGACATATTTTATTGACACTAAACACAATATCTGGTCTAGTTATAGTTGCATACTATAAAGCACCAACTACACTTATGTATTGCTTAATATTATATATGGGTTCTCCCCTGTGTTTTGAGTAATGCTGACTGTTGATCATAGGTGTAGGCATTCCTTTTGCATTGCTTATTTGAATCTTTTCTAATAGCTCAGCTATATATTTCCTTTGGGATAAGATAACTTCTGTTGATGATCTTCTTCTGACTTCTATTCCCAAGAAATAGCTCAGTTGTCCAAGGTCTTTAACTGAGAATTCCTTGTCTAATTTCTTGACAATTGAATTAATTTCATCCATGTTATTTCCTGTCACAATAAGATCTTCAACATATATTAGAATATATATAGTAGAGTGTTTGCTAGCTTTAATGAATAATGAGTTATCTAATTTGGCAGATTGAAAATTCATTGAATACAATGTGTCTTTCAATTTGTCAAACCATACTCGTGGGGCTTGCTTTAGCTCATATATTGCCTTATTTAGCTTGCAAACATATTCAGGATTTTCACAGTAACCCAGTGGCTGAGTCATATACACATTCTGTTTGAGTATACCATTGAGAAATGCGTTATTAACATCACGTTTCCTTAATGACCATCCTTTATTTATGGCAATACTAAGAATAATTCTAATTGTAGATGATTTAACCATAGAAGATAAAGTCTTTTATAATAAAAGTTTTGTTGTTGGGTATATCCTTTTGCAACTAGTCTAGCTTTGTATCTGTTTATGCTACCATCTGGATTCTTTTTAATCTTGTATGTCCATTTACACCTAATTATGTTTTTGTCTTTTGGTGGCTTCACTGAGCTCCATGTCTTATTTTGCATAAGTGCATGATACTCCTCATTCATAGCTTCTTTCCACTTGCTATCATTCTTTGCTTGATCATAACTTGTTGGTTCTTCTAGTAGAGTAACAGCTGTAAAGAGTTTAGGTTTAAAAATCCCACTTTTTGCTCTTGTTACCATTGGGTGTATGGATGTTGCTTGATGTGCATACAAAGGTTGTTCATTTCGATTTTGACTTTGATTATTTTCTTCTTCATCAGTGTTTTGATCATTGCTGATGTTGTGATTGTTATCATCCCTTATAGGTGATTCCCTGTTGTGGCTTGAATGCTGATCAATATCACTGTTTGGTGGTGCTGATTTGTCATAGCTACACATAGGTTCACCTGCACTTATTATTTCGGAATATACATGTATACATGGTATGGATACACTTGTGTCATACACTTTATTTGTGGTTTTTATATTTTCAGATTGATATGGAAAATTTTCTTATTTAAGCACAACATGTCTACTTATGAAAACTTTTCCATTTTCATATATAAACACTTGTATCCCTTTTGATTTTGAGCATACCCTATAAAAGTACATGGTCCTGATTTGAAGTCTAATTTGTGTCTATTATATGGTCTAATATATGGGTAATATAGACATCCAAAAGTTTTTAAGTAGTTATAGTCTGGTTTGACATTCAACAGCTTTTCATATGGATTATTTCCCTTGAGTACTTTAGTAGGTAATCTATTTATCAAGTAAACAGCTGTACTAAAGGATTCTGGCCAAAACTTTAGTGGCATTTTGGCATTAGCTAAGAGTGTCAAACCAGTTTCTACAACATGTCTATGTTTTCTTTCAACAAACCATTTTTCTCAGATGTATATGGACAAGTAATTCTATGAATTATTCCCCTTTTTGAAAAATAGTCTTTTAGGGGTTTATACTCAGTTCCTCCATCAGACTGAAATATTTTCACATGTGTGTTTGTTTGTTTTTCCACCTGAGTTATAAAATGTATGACTACATCACATGTTTTAGATTTAGATTTCATGAAATAAATCCATGTGTACCTACTAAATGCATCTACAAACGCTATATAATATTTGTATCCATAATCAGAATTGATTGGTGCAGGACCCATAAATCAGTGGCAATTAAATTGAGGGGTTCTGTGTATTCAGATCGTAAAGCATTAAAAGGTAACTTATGACTTTTACCCATCTGACAATATTCGCAAACAGAAGATGAATGACATTTATCAAATTTAATATTGTTCTCAACAGGAATTTGTTTTACAATATCAAAACTTGGTTGACCAAGTTTATTATGCCACACATCGAAAACACTGCATTGGTTTTCATGACTGGTTTCACTATGATTACACAACATATTTTCCTTAATGTGGCTACTGTAGTGGTTGGCAGTGAACTTGTACAGTCCCTTTATCTCATTACCCTACAATAAAATAGTTTTAGTAAGTATGTCCCTAACCAAGCAATATTTTGGATGAAATTCAAAATATACTTGGTTGTCATTTGCAAACTGAGATACACTTAAAAGATTTTTCTTAATGTCAGGGACTCTTAATTTATTATTCAGTATTAACTGTTTATTGCCATTGATATAACAACTACCAGTATGACTAGTAAGAATTGACTTACCATTTCCCATGCTAACTGATTTATTACCTCTATACTCCTTGCATCCAATGTTTAGATTCTCTAGGTTGCTAGTTAGATGGTTTGTAGCTCCTGAATTAGGGTACCAACTTTCATCATTTATATGCTCAATCTTTGCGATATCTGATTGTCCATTGTTGTCATTTTGAGTACTTTGATATGATTGAACATTTTCCACATTCACATTAGGATTTCTTTAATTTGAAATGGCCTGATTTGGAGTAAAACTCTGATTGAACCTCAAATAACATTTAAATGCTGTGTGTCTAATTCTTTCACAAATTTGACATTTTGGCATGTTCCCAGTATTGTTATTTCTGCCTCTATGTAACAACCCGGTAATTCAGAACCAAATTAAATTTTTTATTTTGGCTATTTTAATGAATTTTGAATATTTAAAATGATTTATTTTAAAAAATAATGACTAGAAATTTATTTTGAATAGAATTAGAATATATAAATTCATTTAAATCGAAGTTAGAATATAAATATTTATTTTAATTATAAAAGGAATTGGAAATGGCGCGGTAGTTTGAAAATTCGATTTTAAATTTCAAATGAATGTATAGGATTCAAAAAAAATCGAATTTCAGCGAAACAAGAAATATTTGAATCTGTTTGGAAATATCTTTCCAACGAATGTGAAAAATCCAGATTTCATAACGGGAATAAAAAGTTATATCCAGTTGAAAATTCAGAATAGTCGCTATGGAATTTAATATAATATATAGCCCTTAAAAATATCCATTTTGCATACGACATTCGTATTCGACAAGACCACTATTGTTGGATCCGGAATGTCAAATTATTATTATATTCCAATTTTCGGAATTTTTGGAGTTAATATATAAGAGTGGTAAATTTAAACGTATTTGGTCAATTCCGTTTGAATTTAATCGACTGGAAAATGACCGTTTTTCAAAATGTCTCCAAATTCAACGAAATTAGTTTTGTTAGGACTGTATCATCAAAACATAGCTAGATTTATTTTTATGAAATTTTCGGAGTCAGTATGTGGACCCGGTAAATTGAAATATGCGTTAAAAATTAAATATATAGATTAATATTTTAATTTTTACGAAAACTGATTGTAACAGCCGAATAGGCTTATGAAACATATCCCATTGTGTCTAGAATGGGGGTAATCAGCATGGGGCGACAGTCGTTGGGTTCGATTTGGATTTCAAACGGAAAGTCCACATTTTCGGAGAATAAAACGAAAAAAATATATAATAATAAGATATATATTAACCTATTTTACACTTAACCCCCCCTATTTTCATTTTTCTGATCAGAACAAATCATGCCCCAAATCAAAAATGGTGGGCCTCTCGTACGCCAGCACCCCTTCACTCCCACCACCCTCCTCCTCCGCAACCACCACCACCCCCTTCCTCCGCCTTCTCCTCCTCCATCTCGAGATCGCAACCCAGCAGCCTCTCTCTCTCCAGTGAAGCTCGACAACCTCAATGACCAATCCCTTTGTGAGTCCGGGCCCATGCCTCTGGTCGCGCATGATGCTGGCGGCGCGCCGCTACTGGTGGAGCATTCTGATGGGATTTCGGTCGCTTCAGGGTGGCGCTCCGATCCAATTTCACTTGCGATGGTGTCCAGTTCTAAACAATATGAAGAGGACGACTACAGTGAGTTTTTGATTTTTTTTTAAATTATAAATCTTTGTCTTTAAAAATCTGATTTATAAAAAAAACGATTTTTACTTAGGTAAAAATAGGACTTTTATTTAGATAAAAATATGATTTTTACTTAGGTAAAAATAGGATATTTGCTTCGATAAAAATATGATTTTTGCTTTAATAAAAATATGATTTTTAGCTAACAAAAAACATGGTTTTTAGCTATATAAAAAGATTTGATTTTTATGTGATAAAAATATTTGATTTTTATGTGATAAAAAGATTTGATTTTTAATAATATAAAGATATGATTTTTTAATAATATAAATATATGATTTTTTATAATATAAAAATATGATTTTTACATATGTAGTAGAGATAATAAAAATTCAATTTTCATTATATATGAAGTGATATAAAAATTAGATTTTAATATAAGAAGTAGCGATATAAAAATGCGATGTTTAAATATATAAACATCATATTAAAAAGGTGATTTTACTATGAGCAGCATGGAAAAGATTACGTTGGAATTTCAGCCAAATCCAAACGGTTCAGAAATTCAGAATAGAATGGAGGAGTGGATCCCAAAGGTGAGAGCTTCTCACTCTAATCTTGTTTTCTAGTTAAATATATACTAGGATGCAGATGGTGCTTAGTAGCACCCGACGCCTTTGTTTGAAACCATGTTTATTTGGTTGATTGGTTTATTTGTTTGAATTTGGTTTGGGAAATGAATTGAATTGATTAGAATTGGTATGTGTATAGCGTGAGTCAGTATTATGCAAGAGATAAGGTTAGACCTTATCCCGGTTCTAGTATCACATTGTTATGATGCTGAAATTTTCTTTAAAAAAATGGTAGAATAATAAAAATATCATTTTTATTGTATAAATGAAGTGTATAAAATATTCACGTGTTGAAATAAATATTTTATCGTTAAAAATATATTTTTTAACGAGTATATGAATGAAAATAAATATTTATTTACAAATCGGACAATTTTTTTATGTACACACATTTGACTGATATTGATTAGGACGATATATTTTACACATCGCCCAACTGCACAAATAAAATCTCTGTGTGTGTGTTGATTGAAACCCCACACAGGTATTGGGATGATATTTGACATACACTAATCCCAATCGTTTAGTTGTATGTCAATCGATTGGTTGAAAGACTGTCGTAAGCGTTAATTATTTATATTTAACACTTATACAGTTGTGTAATGCACTCTGGATGATGGTTGACTGTGTTTGATTATTGTTATGTACATGTGTGCATGAAATCCATATAAATAAAATTATATGGTAATTGACTGTGTCTGATTCTAATTCGGAAAGAACGAATATTTTAAATTAACGAATATTTTAAAATTACGAATAATGAATATTTTAAAATAACTAATATTTTAAAATAATATTCAGTAATGGATCAAAATATGTTTTTGATGGCCAATTTGGGATGGACACGAAAATATTGAAATAGATGAAGCTGGGTTGATTAGATATGCGCTATTTTGACGCGAACGATTTTTATATCAATTTTATTCATTTTTATAATGAATATCGAAAAGGAAACGATTTCAAAATCTGATATTTTGAAAATATTATCATTTATATATTATAATGATAAGGAAAATTCAATTTTGATTTAAAATTGAAAAGGAAGTTGGAATCATTTTAAAACGAATTTATAAAATACGTTTTAAATGGAAATCAATGAAATATATAATATATATATTATATATATTTAATGGCCTGAATAGAATGCACCACGCCGCGGCAGTTCGGGAGTTTCGACTATTGAATTCGAATTGACATTACGGGAGATCCGACCATCGGATTCTCCTAAAACCGGAACCGTTGGGTTCGTATCGAAAAGGGCTTTCCAAAGAATATAAGAGATTTGAAATCTAATGGTTGGATTTGGAATTATGTCCAAATCAAATTTGGAAAAGGTCGTTGTAAGTGCAGTTCGATGACCGTTTATGGAAATCGACTGAAAGGGCCTTAATAAAATTATTAAAAATATTGATAATTTGTGTAAAATCATAATTAATAATTTGGATGAAAAATTCCACGTTTGTAAAGATAAAAATATATTTTATCAAAATGAACTAGTTATGTACTAGAATTATAATCCAATATTTTTAAATAAATAAATTGGATTTGAGAATGGGTTTTAATATAACCAGAATTTCCAATATATGAATTGGAACGGATTTGAATCGGAATTATCTTCGGAATATTTTGACATTGAATTCCGTGATTATACGGATATTGTGGAGAAATTTGGAAGATATATATATATATCGTTATTCCAAATACGATATTTGTTGATTTCAGAATTTGATATTGAATATAAGCCGATATAATTTCTATTCAGAGCCTTGTATTTAATATTAAATTGGATTTTAGGTTTGTCGTGAACGGTGTCTTAAATTACACTATTCTTAAACCCAGTTAAGAAAAGAATAAATATTTTAATTAAGATTTAGTGAAGTTTTCCGATTAATTAATATTTAATTGAAATTGAATAAAAGAATTGGATTTTGGGTTTGTCGTGAATGGTTTCTTCAATAACACTATTCTTAAACCCCGGTTGAAAAGAATAAATCTTTTAATTAAGGTTATTAGAATTTCCAATTACATTTGGTAATTGGAATAAAATGGAATGCAAACCGGGTTTATCTTGAATTGTGTTTTTTAACGACATTCGTTCTTTAACCCGATTAACAGTGAAATATGAGTTGGAATTCATAAATCTTTTAATTAAGACTTAGGGGAGTTTTTCCAAAGAAAAGTTTTCCCATTTAACAATATAAATTGGAATGGAATGGAATTCGATTTAGTAAAAATCGAAGTGAACTTCTGTGAAGGAAGACTGTTACTATATATGGAATTTAAAAGGCTTTGCCGTTATTCCATTTATATTATCGGTTGGATATGGAAGTTTATATCGATTATATATATTGATCTGTTTTCCGTGAAGATTCCATAATCAATGGAATGTGATTTTAGGGTTTATCGTGGACTGTGTTTTAAATAACATTAGTTTTTTAACCTAGTTAAAGATAAGATTAATTTCTTAACTTTGAATAATCATTAAGTAATGATTTTTGGAGATTAAAACTAAATTAGAGTTTTAATGAATCTTTAATTAGATTGGAATGTGAATGGGATAATTAAATTTATCGAGTTCATGAAATGATCGGGAATGGAGTGCCACCAGTTTTACTCCAAGCGATAATTAAATCTTTAATTAGATTTGGACGTGAAATGATAATTAATTTCACCAATAACACCGTGGTGTTAGATATGAAGTATTACCAGTTTTGCTTCATGGGATGAATAGGTTGGGATTGGGAAATGTAATAAATGATTACTTCGGTAATGTTCGCTAATCCCGACTAGTTTGGATAAACCTTAATTTGGTTTGAATTGATATCCAGTGGAAGATTAAAGAATAAATTTAAAGGATTTATCTTTGATAAAATTAATGGAAACCTTTCCCAAAGGATATGAATATTTAAATAAAAGAATATTCAGAATTGGAATGAGGCGTATGTTGTGTTTTTGTAGCACTTGTTTATAAGATACGCTAGTTACTCAGAAAGACTGGGTTTATCCCATTCTGGATAACTGAATCAACAATATGTCGACAATGAAGACGGTGGTTGAAGACTGGAGGTCTTCACATCGTTTGGATGATTACTGTTGTCTTGATTGGGCTGTACACCCAAGACGAGGTAATAAGTGGCGATCGTCCAAACGTACTTGGAGATCGACTGGATATGCGAGGACCTCTCTCCTGTATTGGACATAGAGGACGAGGAATAAGGTGCCTCCGGTTTCGTTCAAACCCAGAACGAACTTGTAAATGGATGTGTGTCTGACATCAGATTTCATTCTGTGTGATTGATAGACATCAGGTGCACAGGGTGAATTTCCTGTGTGGCATGCTGAGAAGCAAATAATCAAGGCTTCTGTTGAAAAGCAGAGTCTTGTGGTTGATGATCAAAGCACGTCTTTAATATAGCATAGCTTTGTGTAAATCGTTAATTCGCGAGCCTCACACCCCGGTGTGAACCAGAAACGGGAGAGGACTTCGGGGAGGACATGCGTTTCCCTCTAGCTAGGAGTGGTGTCATGGTATGGAGCCTAAACATTTTACTTATGTGGATGATGGATAGGGAGGCGCCTCGGTTATATCGGTCACTACGGGGACGATGGATGGTTTGGTCGATATACTGACCAGTTTACGCCCCATACGACGCGGAAACGTATTGTTCAGGGATTTTAATCCACTTCGTGTGGATCGGCCCTGACGATCCAAGGGCCCACCTGTGTCTGGGCCTTAAGGCTCGGGCTAGAGAGTCTCGAAGCGGTAAGGATGATCCCTTGCCTTGGTTCATAGACGGATTTCCAACATCCAATACATGACATTGCGGTTTTAATTGTAAACCTATATGGCGACATAGTAGCATGGGATACTATGCCGTCTATGATTGATACATTTATATTTGAAGTTGTTTTATACACTTTACACTTATAATAGTATCAAAATATATTTTTAAAACGTATCAAGCATGTTTGGCTATTATAAGGTAAAACTCTGTCCTCCAGCTTGCGTTGCATTGTGTGATGGAACCTGAGTCTTATAATAGCTTCATTTTCCCAAAAAAAGCATTGCGCTGATTGTTTTATGCACTGGTATTCTTGGGAGGAAACTCGTTCCGTGTTATACGGCGTGGTCCCTTGATTTACTCAATTTTAAAGTAAAGTTTTAAATAACTGTTTTAGTTCTCACGCCAGTTACATGACTGACCTGGAGTTTATTGTTTTAACATAAACCCTGGGTGCCCTTATTTTCCACATGGCAGCTAGTAGTTGGGTTTTTGCAGATATTATATTCACAGGATCCTGGTTTACAGCTGAAGCGATATTCGGAAAGCTCTTTATCCGTGTATTTCTTTCAGTTGTGTTTTGTATTATTTTTCCGCTGCTTTGTAATTTATAAATCTATGATATTTATCAAATGTATATTATTTTTCATACTCTGTTTATTCTTGTACTCCGATGTAAATTGTTGCAATAGCAATGAAATGTTCTTCTTTTTGTGTTATGATTTGTCGTGTTCTCAACTCAATCCGGGCATTCTTTTACGGGGAAGTTTGGGTCGTTTCACTCTGCCTCCAGATCGGCCACTGAAACCACCCCTTTGTGCTTGATGTCGTTTCTGGTATCTTTGCTTTTAGTGTTGTTAGCATAGTTGAAACACCCCACCTCCATTAAGTACACTCACAAAGGGAATGCCTTAACTTCGGCGGAGCGTTTTCGGTAAAAGATGCAAATAAATTACAAGACAGACAAATAAAGCAGCGGAAAATAAAGTCATTTTATAAACAATGTTGTTCAGTCAAGCTTTTACAAAAATTGTCTCAATCATACTTAAAATTAATACATAGAACTTCCGTCTTGATTTAAAAACTTCCAATTATAAAAGAAGCATAAAAATAACAATGATATTCCCCAATAAAGCATGAACCAGCCATAGCAGTGGAAGAGAGAGTCTAAAGCAATTCATCGACTATCTCCGTGCTTGGAAAGAAAACTGAGCTAAGTGGTAACATTTCCTCCCTGTGAACCTTGGGGGGGGGGGGACGGAAGAAAAGAGCCGAAACAAACTAGGTCAGACATAAGTCTGGTAAGTCCAGTGACTTTCAGCATGTAAATAGGCAAAAGCATCATGACATGAATAAACTGAATATAAGACAATACCATGAGAACAAGGATAACAAGATAACATATGATTAGTATAGATATGATAAAGCAAGATAAACTAAATACGCTTCTACTCTTTCTCTGCTTCGTTACTACCTTGTTATTCTGATTTTTATATCTCTGCACCGCCTAACTAGTGTCCCAACTAGTAATTTGTGTAAAGTGATAATATTACCACGTGATCCCAATCCTCGCAATTATGGTAGCCTTCAGGTGTACATCTAGTATGAGGATCTTACCTCAATCAGCCTAATTGCCATGAAGATGTTAGATGTACCCTTACTACCCTATCGATAGGCTCCTTACTTGTATTAATTTTCCTTGTGTCCGTGTCAATCGACCCTCTCTTGCGTGTAGATACCCTGTTCTGGTCCCACCATAAGGTGTATCAATCCTTATGATAGCAACCCGACACGATTCAAGATGCACAGTGTATAACTACTGGTACCCAGTGCCTGATTTTTCCACTCCGGAGTACGTGCACGCCCGTAATCCGTCAGAACCTACACTGACATACCCCCGCCGTTATTTTGACCTCTTATAATCGGCCCAGTAATCGTGCCCCACCCTGCCTAGTTTCAGGGTACCTAGATCCATCTATGTGGGTTACTGCTGAAATCGGTCTCCGTTACTAGGATTTCTTACTGGTTAAGTTTGTGGGCCTATATTTTCTAATATTACCCACCAACCCGATATGTACTTAACCCTCCCCACACATTATGTCATATTGGTTAAGTGTTGTCCCTTCACGTTAACTTAACCGACCCACTCATCATGTCATGTTGGTTAAGTATTTCTTATTAACCCTTCTCACTCGTCATGTTGTATTGGTTATGTGTTTCCTATTAACTTAACCCTGTTCATTCATCAAGTTACATTGGTTAAGTGTATCTTATTAACTTAACCCCACGCGTTCATCATGCTGTATTGGTTAAGTGTCATTAATCAATTCAAGTTAACTTAACCCACCCACTTGTCGTGTTACATTGGTTAAGTGTTGCCTTCTTGTGTCAACTTAATCCTTCCCATTCATCATGTTATATTGGTTAAGTGTTGCTCTCTTGTTTTAACTTAACCCTACCCATTCATCATGTTATATTGGTTTAGTGTTGCTCTCTTGTTTTAACTTAACCCTACCCATTCATCATGTCATATCGGTTAAGTGTTTCCTATCCTACTCATTCATCATGTCATATTGGTTAACTTAACCCTGCTCACTTGTCTAATTAACATGTTATAACGGTTAAGTGTTCTAAATTTACTTAACCCCACCTTCTTGTCTAATTAACATGTTATGACGGTTAAGTGTTCTAAATTTTACTTAACCTTACCATTCTTAGCATGTCTATTTATTGGCATTAATTAATTTATTAATGCCCCAACCTCTCACGTTAGAACTGTTGTTTGCGGTTGCTGGATGTGCCGGGCGGTTCCGGGCAGACTTCTACCGCAAACTCATTCGAACCTCAGGTTTTGGGATAGATGCGCTAACCTCTCACATTAGATCTGTGTTGTTGCGGTTACTGGATGTGCGGAGCGGTTCTGGGCAGTTTTACACCGCTACTCAATCTAACCTCGGGTTAGGCTTGTTTATCTTTTAGCATATTTACCATACGTGTCCAAGTCTATATTTTATACGCTAATTATCTCAAATTCACAAAACTAGTCACGTTCCAATTATCAAGTTATACCTCAACAAAGCTAATTTCAAGTTATGCCCCATAAATTCAAATTCAAGTTATTACTCAAAATAGGTTACACCCAATTTTACCAAATTTGCAGTAATAGTCATGCCCCAAAAATCACAATATAGCACATACCCTAAGGTTTAGTCATACTGCACTCCCAAAAACCCCAATCATGATTCACAGTATAAACTATACCAAATTATAGCCTTTAATTATAGTGCATGCCAATTACCCAAAATCCCAATTTAGGCGTGTTTCACATTTAACAGTTACCCCTATCTTACCATAGGTTTTTCATGCCTAAGCCATATATCACTATACACGATGATTTCCTTCTTCTAAGTCATAAACTATCTATATATATATGCCCCAATTTTAGGTCTTAAACCACAACATGTACTATGCCTTATATGTTTACAGTTCAATTCATGCCCCAAATCCCAAGTCATATGTCCAATATACTTTGTGCTTCAAATCTCATGTCATATGTTCGATACACTTTATGTTTTGAGTAAAACATGTGTTATGTCCTCAAATCAGTTGCAAATCAGTTATGCCCAATTATACATAATTCAATACTTTTCCCAGTTTTTGTGCTGGTCATGTCCAAATCATATATTATACCCAATTTTAGTGCTGGCAATGTCCAAATCATATACCAAATTTTTCCCAACGTACGTTCATCTCTTATGAGATACGGCTCAGGCTCTCAGTAGCCTGGCTATAAAACAAAAATGGAAGAAGGAAAGAAGAGATAAAGAATGGACATAATAATATCAATGAGATAGATCCATTGGATATAGAAAGACAAATAGAAATAGGCATAATCTCAAATTCAGATTTACTACAATATCATAATCACAATTGAATTTTACTTCTGAAAGTAACATGAACTTACAAATTACAGAACGGTCTTGAATTCTGGGATCTGATTTCTGAATTTGATTAGCAATTCCTTTGATGTGGACTTTGATTGTTAACTTGAAAACTCTTAATTTGATTGATTAAGGTGGAGGCTATGTCACTTCAGGTTTTAGCAGCATATAAACGCTTATGAATTTGTGTGTAGAAAACAATAGGTTTATGGGTCTTTTTATAGGTGTATAGGGAGATTTAGAGCCTTCAGATCAGTCTAGAAGTCATCGGAATCATTCATAGCAGAAAAATACGTCACAAAGAAAATCAGGGAGTGACACATCAGCCAAAACACGTCGGTCCAGAAATTTTGTCCAGATCTGGAAAAGGGGTCAACACCCTATAGGGGGGTCGACATCTATGTCGACTCCCCTATAGGGGGGTCGACTCCTATGTCGACTCCCCTTAAGGGGGGTCGACACCTTTGTCGACTCCCCTTAAGGGGGTCGACACCTGTTGAGCGGTAATTTTCTCACCCACTTCCCTTTGACTGATTTCGAATTTTAGACCTGTTTTGAACCTTCTGCACTTATAATATTCATATATAATCTTCCTAGTGCGTATACAAACTTCTTAGGCTTATAACTTCTTCATACGGAGTCCGATTTACGCAAACTCGGACTCTATCTTAAGCAGAATTCCAAGACGAACGCAATGGTGCTAACCATTTCCCTTAATTCCTACTTTTAAAATTAAGTATTCTTTAATTCTTTACTTTAATATTCTAAGAAAATACAGGGTGTTACATTCTCCCCTCCTTTAAAGGATTTCGTCCCCGAAATCTCCAAGTCAAGGAGTTTGTATCCTAACATCCATCTACTCAACCATTCAATCATAGGCGTCCATTGTCCTTAAAAAAGATTTCTAATGCTTTTCATGAACATATGCATAGTGTGTGTTTATGTCCTTATCTAATGTAAAATCAGGCGGTCTACTGATTTAGTTGACCTCCTTAATGTGAATTATGTCAGTGCCATGAGTCCATCATGTATGCAATCATTCCTAATCGTACTTTATAACTTCTTCATGAGTGCACAATCATTCATACAAATGCAACATCCATATGATAACACATCAAGTTATAATTAATATATATAAAAATTCACTCATGCATATGCAATATGAAAGTGACTGAGCCGATCTAGTGCCTAATGTGTGTATATGCATCCACGAGCAACCACTAGCAAACACTTACATCCACTTGCATCCACCAAACGTAACATGTCTCAAACACATGTTTACATCCATTGGCTTCTACCTAAGGATCGAGGATAGGATCGAGAGGATATACTTAAACGATAAAGACTAGCAAGTAAACTTTACAGAAAAAGAGAGATCAAGGATATACCCTCAAAAAGGGTATGATGCGTGTATCTAGTCTTCAGTCTTCTAAGTCGCATCTTCTTGAGCTTCATTCCATATTGCTCTGACTGTCTTAACTTCACGATTGTGTAGCTTCTTAATTTCTGTTTCCAGAATATGCGTTGGAACTCATTTCATTGTCGCCTCTCGTTCTACCTTTTCTTCTTGTAGTATACTTGGCACTACAACTTCCACCGTGTCATGCTAACATTCCCAGAATTATCTCTTGAAAATAAACAGATGCTAACCATGTTACCAAGTGTATATACTAAGATGATTAGATTCTTCTTCGTCAATCTTGTAAGTAGGGCTGATACTTTCATAAAGTCCTTAATTAATTTCCTATATTAGCCCGCTAGTCCAAGAAAGCTTCTTACTCCCGTTGTATTCCTTGGGACCTTCTAATCTTGCACCGCAACTATTTTTGCGGTATCTACTGTTATCCCTTCCTTGGATATCACTTATCTTAGATACCTTACATTTTCTCTCTAAAAATGAAGTTTGGAGAACCTAGCCTTAAGCTGATGCGCTTAGAGGGTATCCGAGACTTCCCTTAGATACTAAGCATGTTCTTCCCCACTCTTAGAGAAAACCAAAATATTATCTATGCACAAGCGAAGTGAGCCATTTGCCTTTGTAGCAAAAACAACTGGAGCACCCCATTTAGAAGTACTTCGCCTTATGAACCCTTTCTCAAGTAACTCTTTTACTTGTTTACTGAGCCTTTCCTTTCCCTTGGAGTCACATGTCATATAGGTAATGCAACTGGCTTTGCATTGTCAACTAGATATATGCAGAAGTCTATCTCGTGTTTTAGGGGATAAATCCCTAACCAAATCAAAAACATTTGTGTACTCATGGACTACTCTAACGGATCGCAAATCGTCGATAGATGCATCAAGTGATTCTAGGTAGCTAAGACAAACTGATCCCTTAGGATCGCATGAAATCTCGAGGGTATTCCCGAGGCAAGTCAAAAGTCTAACTACCCTCCTTTCATGATTACTAGCTAATCAATCCATGCCTAGAATCAACCCATAGCCCATGAAACCAAAAACATAAGCATTACACTTAAACTCAATACTTAACATAGCTATTCTCAAATCCTTACAAACCAAAGACAAATGAGCTGAACCACCAATTGGATTTGAGACAATATTGGGATCCTCTACTATACAAGCTCTAGGGTGCAAAGACTCATCTATGGAAGCAGATATAAACGAATGTGAAGTGCTAAAATCAAAAGAGTACTAACAGGATGATCAAAAAGAAAACTAAACTTTTTCAGCCGAAGCTTTACTACCTCTCTCTTAGGTACGCTGGCGGTGAGAGTATGCACATGACCTCCGGAAAATCCTGTCCTTTGTTCTTGCCCTTGTCCTTAATTGTATAACCCGTTATACCATAATAATGACACTTCCTCTTGTCTTAGACTTTCCTATTCTTCCTTCCCTTCTTGTCCTGTGATTCTTCCACTTGCACCTCTTTCTTTTTACCTCCTTTGTGAACCAAATCTATATCCATGAGTTCCTCATCCTTGGGTTGTGCTTCTTAGCCAAACTCCCTTATTCTCATCTTTGCCATCCTTGGGTAACTTGTTGACAAGTCTCTTGAAAGCTGCCTCCATCGCACGGAAAACCCTACAATGATTAAAAGAAAATTAGCCGCAGGTGAAACTATAGCGGCTATAGATGGAAGTTGGGCACTTCTTCGCCCTTTGACAGGTGTCGTAGTCTCATCAAGCCTACAGAACCATGCCGCGATGAGCTTACCTCTCAGAAAGCCAGGATCCCCGGAGACGCAAGAAAGAAGGAAACAAGGATTCAAACAGAGGATCAAAAAATAGTGCATATGGCTTTGGGGAATATGCCTTTAAAACAAAATATTTCTTTTGAAAATGCTTCTTTTAAAACCGTTTTGAAAATAATTTTTCAAATCTTTTATCTGATCTGGTAACCTTCAGCTCTGATACCAAGTGAAACACCCCACCTCTGTTAAGGTCACTCACGAAGGGAATGCCTTAACTTCGGTGGAGCGTTTTAGGTAAAAGATGCAGATAAATTACAAGACAGACAAATAAAGCAGCGGAAAATAAAGTCATTTTATAAACAATGTGGTCCATTCAAGATTTTACAACAATTGTCTCAATCATACTTAAAAGTAATACATAGAACTTCCGTCTTGATTTAAAAACTTCCAAGTATAAAAGAAGCATAAAAATAACAATGATATTCCCCAATAAAGCATGAACCAGCCATAGCAGTGGAAGAGAGAGTCCAAAGCAATTCATCGACTATCTCCGTGCTTGGAAAGAAAACTGAGCTAAGTGGTAACATTTCCTCCCTATAAACCTGGGGGGGGGGAACGGAAGAAAAGAGGAGAAACAAACTAGGTCAGACATAAGTCTGGTAAGTCCAGTGACTTTCAGCATGTAAATAGGAAAAAGCATCATGACATGAATAAACTGAATATAAGACATTACCGTGAGAACAAGGATAACAAGATAACATATGATTAGAATAGATATGATAAGGCAAGATAAACTAAATGCACTTCTACTCTTTCTCTGCTTCGCTACTACCTTGTTATTCTGATTTTTATATCTCTGCACCGCCTAACTAGTGTCCCAAGTAGTAATCTACGTAAAGTGATAATATTACCACGTGATCCCAATCCCCGCAATTATGGTAGCCTTCAGGTGTACATCTAGTATGAGGATCTTACCTCAATCAGCCTAATTGCCATGAAGATGTTAGATGTACCCTTACTACCTTATCTATCGGCTCCTTACTCGTATTAATTTTCCTTGTGTCTGTGTCAATCGGCCCTCTCTTGCATGTAGATACCATGTGCTGGTCCCACCATAAGGTGTATCAATCCTTATGATAGCAACCCGACACGATTCAAGATGCACAGTGTATAACTACTGGTACCCAGTGCCAGCTTTTTCCACTTCGGAGTACGTGCACGTCCGTAATCCGTCGGAACCTACACTGACGTACCCCCTGCCATTATTTTGACTGCTTAAAATCAGCCCAGTAATCGTGCCCCACCCTGCCTAGTTTCAGGGTACCTTGATACATCTATGTGGGTTACTGCTGAAATGGGTCTTCGTTACTAGGGTTTCTTACTGGTTAAGTTTGTGGCCCTATATTTACTAATATTACCCACCAACCCGATATGTACTTAACCCTCCCAACACATTATGTCATATTGGTTAAGTGTTGTCCATTCATGTTAACTTAACCCACCCACTCATCATGTCATGTTGGTTAAGTATTTCTTATTAACCCTTCTCACTCGTCATGTTGTATTGGTTAAGTGTTTCCTATTAACTTAACTCCGTTCATTCATCAAGTTACATTGGTTAAGTGTATCTTTTAACTTAACCCCACACGTTCATCATGCTGTATTGGTTAAGTGTCATCAATCAATTCAAGTTAACTTAACCAACCCACTTGTCATGTTACATTGGTTAAGTGTGGCCTTCTTGTGTTAACTTAACCCTTCCCATTCATCATGTTATATTGGTTAAGTGTTGCTCTCTTGTTTTAACTTAACCCTACCCATTCATCATGTTATATTGGTTAAGTGTTGCTCTCTTGTTTTAACTTAACCCTACCCATTCATCATGTCATATCGGTTAAGTGTTTCCTATCCTACTCATTCATCATGTCATACTGGTTAACTTAACCCTGCTCACTTGTCTAATTAACATGTTATAACGGTTAAGTGTTTTAAATTTACTTAACCCCACCTTCTTGTCTAATTAACATATTATAACGGTTAAGTGTTCTAAATTTTACTTAACCTTACCATTCTTAGCATGTCTGTTTATTGGCATTAATTATTTTATTAATGCCCCAACCTCTCACATTAGAACTGTTGTTTGCGGTTGCTGGATGTGCCGGGCCGTTCCGGGCAGACTACTACTGCAAACTCAATCTAACCTCGGGTTTTGGGCTAGATGCGCTAACCTCTCACATTAGATCTGTGTTGTTGCGGTTACTGGACGTGCCGGGCAGTTCCGGGCAGTTTTACACCGCAACTCAATCTAACCTCAGGCTAGGCATGTTTATCTTTTAGCATATTTACCATACATGTCCGCGTCTAGATTTTATACGCTAATTATCTCAAATTCACAAAACTAGTCACGTTCCAATTCTCAATTTATAGCCCAACAAAGCTAATTTCAAGTTATGCCCCACAAATTCAAATTCAAGTTATTACTCAAAATAGGTTACACCCAATTTTCCCAAATTTGCAGTAAAGGTCATGCCCCAAAAATCACAGTATAGCACACACCCTAAGGTTTAGTCATACTGCACCATACAAAATATTCTCCCAAAAACCCCAATCATGATTCATAGTATAAACTATGCCAAATTTTAGCCTTTAATTACAGTGCATGCCAATTACCCAAAATCCAAATTTAGGCTTGTTTCACAATTAACCGTTATCCCTATCTTACCATAGGTTTTTCATGCCTAAGCCATATATCACTATACATGGTGATTTCCTTCTTCCAAGTCATAAACTATCGTATATATATATGCCCCAATTTTAGGTCTCAAACCACAACACGTACTATGCCTTATATGTTTACAGTTCAATTCACGCCCCAAATCCCGTGTCATATGTCCAATATACTTTATGCCTCAAATCTCAAGTCATATGTTCGATACACTTTATGTTTTGAGTACAACATGTGTTATGTCCTCAAATCAGTTACAAATCATTTATGCCCAATTATACATAATTTTATACTTTTCCCAGTTTTTGCGCTTGTCATGTCCAAATCATATATTATACCCAATTTTAGCGTTGGACATGTCCAAATCATATACCAAATTTTTCCCAACGTACGTTCATCTCCTATGAGATTCGGCTCAGGCTCGCAGTAGCCTGGCTATAAAAAAAAGGGAAGAAGGAAAGAAGAGACAAAGAATGGACATAATAATATCAATGAGATAGATCCAATGGATATAGAAAGACATATAGAAATAGGCATAATCTCAAATTCAGATTTATTACAATGTCAGAATCACAATTGAATTTTACTTCTGAAAGTAACATGAACTTACAAATTACAGAACGGTATGGGATCTGATTTCTGAATTTGATTAGATATTCCTTTGATGTAGACTTTGATTGTTAACTTGAAAACTCTTAATTTGATTGATTAAGTTGGAGGCTAGGTCACTTCAGTTTAGCAGCATATAAATGCTTATGAATTTGTGTGTAGAAAACAATAGGTTTAGGGGTCTTTTTATAGGTGTATAGGGAGATTTAGAGCCTTCAGATTGATCTAGAAGTCATCAGAATCGTTCATAGGAGAAAAATACCTCACACAACAAATCAGGGAGTGACACATCAGCCAAAACACGTCAGTCCAGAAATTTCGTCCAGATCTGGAAAAGGGGTTGACACCCTATAGGGGGGTCGACACCTATGTCGACTCCCCTATAGGGGGGTCGACTCCTATGTCGACTCCCCTTAAGGGGGGTCAACACCTATGTCTAAGGGGAGTCGACACCTGTTGAGCGGGAATTTTCCCACCCACTTTTCTTTGGCTAATTTCAAATTTTAGACCTATTTTGAACCTTATGGACTTAAAATATTCATATGTAATCTTCCTAGTGCATATACAAAATTCTTAGGCTTATAACTTCTTCATACGTAGTCCGATTTACGCAAACTCGGACTCTATCTTAAGCAGAATTCCGAGACGAACGCAATGGCGCAACCCATTTTCCTTAATTCCTACTTTTAAAATTAAGTATTATTTAATTCGTTACTTTAATATTCTCAAAAAATACGGGGTGTTACAATAGTTAATTGATAAGTCTGATTCTTGTGGTTTCTTGCTCTCTAATCTTGCTTCATATGCCAAGAGATTTGAATGCACCTCTTCTATTGGAGGTGTTATTCTTAGAGAAGAAATGATAGCCTTTATGGCTTCATACTCATTTCCTAACCCATGTACAATTGTTAGAACATGTTCAGATTCTAGAACCGTTTGTCCAACAGCCTCTAACTTATCGCAAATGCTTTTAATGTTTGCAAGATGTTCCCTCATGTTGCTATTGTCTTTCCATGAATTATGCAGTTGTCTTCTATAGTGCATGATTTTTGCAGAGGATTGTGAGTTGAAATTCTTTTCAATGTTGTCCCATATTTCATTTGCAGAGTTGCATCCTATTACTTAAGACAAAAGATTGTTACTTATAAAAGATAGAAACCATGCACTTATCAGCATGTCTTGCCTGTGATACCTTGTATATTCTTCATTCACTACAAACTTATTTTTTTGATTAGTGATAAGTTTTTCTGGAATCTGCAGGGTTCCATACAGATGTCCCTCTAGTCCATATCTTTTGATTGCAGTTTGACCTGAAACTTCCACAGTAGGTAGTTATTCTCATCGAGTTTGGTTGTGACAAGTTGGCTTTGCGGACTTATCACAGTTTTGACTAGTTGATCAACTGTTGTTAGTGGGGGTAATGGTAGATTTGAGGATGCAGTTGACCCAAGGGCAGGAGATGAGTCCACCATGATGAACAATGAGGTGAACAGAATGTTCAGAATTCTAGAACAATGAAGGTTTGAAGGCCGATTACTTTCTGGATGCCTAAACCGTTGAATGAGACTTCAGGTGAGTTGCAATCAGTTGTCTATCAAATGATGACAACTGTTTGATGAATAACTCTGATATGGCACTTTCTTGAGTTGATTTCTTGGTTTTCTTGGCGACAGAAGATAAGCTTTCCTTTGAATTTTCGATGTTCAGGCTTGTGGAATTCAGATCTGATGCAGCCAATCAAATGATTCGGCGATCTGATGAGGGCCAACTATCAAGTGACTAGTTTTCAAATCAGATGAGAGTATAAACCCAAATGATGATGATTCTCTGATGGGTTTACCTTTTTCTATCAGTAGCGATTCAATTACAATCGTTTTGCTGTTAATCTTTTCCGCTCTGATACCATATAAGAATTTTGATGTAATTCTTATTGTAATTATTGAGTAGAAGATGTAGTTGAAATGAAACAAAACTGAAATGCTTTTATTTATCTTTCAGAGAATGATTTCGATAATTGTATAATTATACACAGAGCCTTTATATTTAGGCTAAGACAAATAAGAGATAATGGGCTTTTGTACAAAATGGGCTACGGCTGTGTAAATGATATATTATAAGTTGTCTTTTACAGCCATATGTATTCATTTTCTCTTTTACTTTTTTCCTTTTTTTTTGGAGTCAAAAGGCAAACCACAATGTATATATATTTATAATAATTCATACATTGTTTTTAACATATAAATATTTGTGATTAAAAATAACCATGCATACAATGAATCGAAGCTAATCAAAACGATACATACTAAAAACAACGATCTATGAATGCCGATACAAAATACATTAATGCAAGTATTTTGCCTTCCAACTTGTAGCAATCCCAGTGTTACCATCATTTGATCAGTGACATGAGTATTGAAATCTTGGCCTTTGTGCTCCTTCTGACATTCTGCCATAAGCTGCATGACATCATAATCACAGGCGTTGATCTCTAGCCAAAAAATCCCAATCCTTGGCTGAAATGTTACTCCACGTCCTTGGCTGTTATCATCCAATAGCCCATCATGCTATATTTTTTAAGTCAGCTGGTATTCAAACTACCCCAAGCCCAAATGCGCACAATCTTTTTAGCTACTGTCTACAATCCTCTGGTTTTATCACCTTTCGTATGTTACTGCACTTCCGCCACTGCTTTTGCTTCAGGATAGTTGGATCTCTTACATAGCTCACCAGCCATACTGCACAGCAGACCCCTTAACCTGCTCCTCAGACTTTATGACAACACAATGCTCAACATGGAAGCAGCAACCTACTCCTCTATCATCATGGTTTGAATAGCAACAGTTCCCCCTCTTTCACAATGCTCACCTTATCAGACCATAAATTGTACCTTAACATCTTGACCAAACTTGATTTCATGTACATAATTGGCAGGCATAAAACATACATGTAAAGATAGCAAAACGTTTGTATAACCCAGAGTCGGCATGGATGAGAAATTTTTTGTGCTACAGCGAAGCGAATGAAGACAGGTTGGTTGTAATAAAATAATCCTCATGTTGCCTATAATTTGCTATTGGCGACTCAGCGAGCATATAGTGTAACAAAAGGAATACCGAACGCTACATGTTATCAGTAACATATGTATCTCATGATCTCTTCTAATATCCTGCGATGTGGGACTATTTTTTCCTTTAATCCACGCATTCATTTCATTCTAATGTGAACCACACCTAACAGGACGAAGATGGCCAAATGCGTGAGAACCATTGCTTTAGGGAATATCACCTTGAAGCTGCTCCTAGATAAGCGATCGGTGTCATTCGAGGTTCCAACAGAGGTTGTCGATGTCATTATACATGAAGAGAGAACAGAAATCCAAATCTGGAAATAAAGGGACAGGCTACCTATGAAGACAAGTAAATCTCTTATGCTTGTTCATCACTTTACGAATAAGGATCGAATACGTTTTTTTTGAAATTAGACCAGTTAAGGATTGATTCAATGGCTAGTTTTCCATCATAACTGAACATGCATATACACGTTATTTAATTATTATTTTGTTAGTTTACGTATATATTATAAACTTGACAACCTCATCGTCAATTATGTGTGTTAACTGTTAACATTGTTTGCTTGGAAACCTCATTAAAGGTGCAATTTTAAAATATAGTTTAACGTAAATATTATAAGTAAGGCATGGAATATTGCTGAGCAGGCTTAAAAGACACAACGAAGATGTTCGTGCACTGGTTTGAAATAACCTGCACTTTGGATTGAATTCGAATTTAGTTAGTATATTCGCACTTGGATGCGAAGTTATAATATCCGGATGGAACCCGACCCATTGACTAGTCTTGTTGCTAACACATAAGAACTATCGATGGCGAGTCACAAGCCAGAACAGATCAATGAATGAAGAGGAAGATTCTAAGGATGCATGGTTATTTGTGAAATTCGACAGGCACTGGCCTTGCAGCTAAGCGTTGGGTTCAAATTTTCATGCGCAAGGAAATTTTCAGGCTGGTAAGCTGCAGCTGCTGAGGTTTACAATGCACTAAGAAGTAAGAACCGTGCTGTGAAATATTATCTATTGGGTCCAAACTCACAACATCCCCATCAATGTGATTCAAAAAATTGAGAGAATTTGTGCCAATTTTATTTCGAATGGTAAGTATCACAAAATTTCTTGGGGTAAAGTTTGTAAGCCTAAGAAATTTGGTGGTCTGGGTCATAGAAACATAAGAGATTTAAATGAAGTTAGTAAGTTAAAACTGTTTTGGAAATTTTTGGATGGAAAATCTCTTTGGGCTAGATGGATGAAGGCTAAATATTTGAAATCAAAAAAATTTCTGGACTATAAAAAAAGAGAACCATCATTCTTATGTTTGGTAAAATATTTTGGACTGTAGAAATATAGGAAAAAAATTAGTAGAGAGCAAACTGGAGGATGGAAGTCAAAGCAGCCTTTGGTTTGATCCATGGATTTTTGGTAACTCTCTTATTAATCTTTTGGGATGAAATAATTTGCATATTCTTGGAGGCGTAAATGATACTGTCCAAAGTATTATTCAAAACAATTGTTGATCCCTAAATTACAGTCAAGCTGCATCCATCTATAAATTTGCTATTCACAAAATTTGCATTGATAGTGATTGTTTTAAAGATCAATGGAAGTGGAAGCTAAATTCCAAAGAAAAAAAATTCACATTTAAAAAAACTTGGGAATTTTTTATTAGTAAGGAGGTGGAAGTAAATTGGCATAGGGTTATTTGGTGCAAATCCAATTGCCCAAAAATGGCTCATTAGGCATATTTTTCTTTTCTTAACAAACTTCCTACTAAAGATAAGTGTGTTAAGTGGAATAAAGGCTCTGATGTTAACTGTCTTTTATGTAGTAATGGTTTAGAGTCTTCTAACCACTTTATTGTCCTTATTCTCAATTCATTTGGTTTAATGCTAAATGTAAGTTGAAATTCAATTTGAACATTCCTGCTTTGAATATAAGGAACAATGTTAATTATATCATGAAGTACCATAATCCTAAAACTATGCCTTTTAAAAGGGCCTGTATTATTTCAACTACTGTTATTTATCACATTTGGAGAGAAAGGAATCAAAGACTTCGTACATCAAAAGAAGTCACTTGCAATCAACTTTGGAATAACATTGTTACTGGTAGTCAGAATATTATTAAAAAATCTTTCAGGCCTAGCAATAATCAGAATTCTAATCAGACTATTATTTTCAATGAAGAATTTCAAGTTGAGAATTTTTTACTTAATGAGCGACTCAATCTGAGCAAAACCAAAGATCACCAGTGCACTTCAGGAATCTACTCAAATAGGCTTTCAAGCAGCTACAACCAAATTAATCAGATTGAATATGCTGGTGGTTGCAACTCCATTCTCAACATCAGTCCAGCCTGCAAAGGGAGTAATCAAGCATTAGATAACAATAGTGTTCATGTTAGTTAAAATTTGGATAGTAATTCGCTTGTTTTACCTGATGCAAAGATTGGCAGTGGCCATCCAACCAGTATTATTAGCAACCCTGGGAATTTTCAGCATAGTTGCATGATTAAAAACAAGCAAATTGAGAAATACTCTAGATTCCTTCCCGGAGATAGCAGCCCTAGCCTCTGCAACTACAATCTAAAGGGAAGTAAACAGATCAATATGATAAAGTGCGACTTAATAGGTAATAAATTGAATATTAAGCAGTCTTTTTCACCTGATGCAGATATTAGGATCTCGCTTTTCTCCAGTAGTGATCCAGAGCGAGCCGTTCTGCCATTAACAGAAGAAAAAGATAATAAAGCTTGTAGCTTTCTTAACAAAGTGGGAGTTTGTCACTTTAAAAACGAGATTAATGGTCAAACTTATCACTTATCTTGTCGGCAAGTGGGGGAATGTAGTGACATCAAGAGCACAAATGAAGATCAGAGCTTAAAGAGGCAAGGAGACAGCTTGTTGAGTTCATGGAGAACGAAAAAGGCAGATCTGAAGCTATTAGGAGCTTTGAAGATAGGGATTGCTTTATTAGCTTAGATCTTAACTTACATAGAGGCATGACAAAGACAAATGAAGACTATGTTTGGCAACCACCATGATTCCAGTGAACTTGGAGGCAGAGAATGGTGGATCGCTTCAATCGTCCGCTATTTTGAAGTTTATTCACATTAAGATAGTTGTGTTTTGCGGCTAGGGTTTCGTTAGCCTTGTTGATGTGTATGTATCGGGTTTTACCCGCTTTCATTGGGCCTTGGGCCATTTTTTATCTGTTTCGAAAAAAATCTTTTGGGAGTATACGTATAAGTCATGCAGATTGGATACAAATATTATATTAAATGAAATGAAACGTCGGGTGAAGGATGTGGGGTCGGTCATACCTAAGGTATAATTTTACCGGTGTTTTAATAACCCGACCGTGCCGCGGTCCGAACTCGAATAACCCTGAACCTTGGACCATCACGGCGTAGAACCGAATCAGACCTCATTCATGCATGAACCTTGGTCGGACCTTTAAACCAGCTGTCCGACCTTCAATTTCTCAGGGTTAAACCACGGTTTTTTGTTTTTTCTACTTTTTATTGCGTAATTCTCTCTGACCATTTCATCTTTTGTATTGCTTTGAAAATAACAATTGAAATATTTCAAAAAATTATAACTTTTCCAACATCTAAACCGTAAATTTTACTATTTCGTTCTAAAAACATGTGTGTTTGTTTGTGTTCTTGCTATTTAATTGTATCATGCTATTTATTAATGTTAGTGAACAAATAGATGAATTTCAAACTTTATTATTCATTTTTTTGAGTATACATAAAACTTGATTATTCATATTTTCACTATTAACAAACATGTGCGGTTCTCGACGGTTCGACCAGTCAGACGTTCAAAACCTTGAACCCTGAGTCCTCACGGTTTGACCCACGGTCCGGTTATGAAAACATTGACTTTTATCAAGCAACATGCAACTTAAACGCAAAGCTATAGAAAGACAAAGGAGGTATTACATTGCATGGGGGCTGAGTTTGATTGACCCATAACTGATGCATTTACATTAATATAGAAGAATCAAGAAATTAATTCAGGGACAATTCCCGTCTCCAAGCTCAATTTAGTGTCCATAAAATCATGCCTAGATACTTATTCTAGTAGATCACTCGCCTCAATATTGAGTATTCTACCTGGTGCAACCCAAACAACTTTGTTGCTCGAGCCAAAAAGAGCTACAATTAGCTGAAGATGTAACAAAAAAAGAACATGCCTGGAATCGACCTCGGTTTACCTCATTAAACAACCAATACTACTATCACTACAACACAACACCAATTGATACTTTTTCTCTATAAGATCTTTTATTAATAAATATCTAAACGCATATTCACTTGTCGCCCCATATCAGATTGGTTGCTTTAGGTGACCATCTTGGTTACCTCGTCCTAGGACTGAGCCTGATTACAATTGTCATGCTCAAAGTAGTTTATCCACTTGTGATATGCATTGTTTTGCAAGGAATTACGAATTTATTTTTAATGATCTACGGCTAGGTAGTGGGTACATTAGGAGAAGTTGATTAGATATACTATTTTATGAGATGCATCTGTTGGAACATTAGAGATTTAAACAATTTAGGAAAATTGGGTCATTTTTAAAGATAATAACATTGATATGATTTATTACACAATACAAAAATAGAATATCATGATTATCAACTACATTGGACTTTAGTAGGTCTTTATTTGTAACAACCTGAATTTTTAAGTTCATTATTAAAAACATTATTTTAAATATTAAACTTGAATTATTGTATAATTTGTTTTTCAAAACTATTAAAATGGAAAATTTTCTATAAAAGTCAATTCTGATCAATTTGGTCAAGAATTTGAATTTGAGCTGAAACTTAAAAGTCATAAAAATTCAAAATTATGTTTTTTTTTTCTACATTGAATTCCAGTTCCTCAGAAATTTTCGTTTCATTGAACTCTGATTTCTTTTGCTCAAAATCCACGATTTACACTGCAAAAACGTGTGTTACTACCGACGTATTTGTGAGTATCTCAAACTATATTGCTTTTGTATTCTTCTCTGATTTATGGACCAGTATATAGCATATTGGTCCATAAGATTTGATTTACGCTTATTGGGCGTGGTTGAATATTATTTATTAAGTGGACTATTTATGTTAAGTGTTTGAAGGGTTCCTCTTACGTGAATAAATCACGTAGTCTTCCTCTTCCTTTTAGTTTCTTCCCGTTTCTCAGATTGGTTTCTTCTTTACCTTTCGAATTTCTCAACAAGCAAAATCATGATAAATCTAAATTCTAATCAATTTTGTAAATAAAATTTCAATCTTTATTTTATCTTTTCTAATCAAATTATCAATTACAAAATTCAGATCCTTATTTCTAAATTTTAGATCTAAATATAAAACTTAAGTCTACATTTTTCAATTCTATTTTATTTCTTTTGAATTCTATTGTTACTTTTATAAGATCTATTCGTTCTTAAATCGTTCCATTTCTTTTCACAAACAAAACCCGTCCATTTGCTTTTTCATTTCCAAAGCCTTCGTTCCACTATTTTCATTTCCAAAGCCTGTTGCTTTTTGTTTGCCTCCATGTTACGCTTCATGATAAAAACCCTTGCATCCCTACCCAACTTTGATCCCATCCCCTCTGCTCTGCCAATTCTATCATGCTCCACCAAGGGTCGCCTTCAACTCAAGCCACGGAACGACCGCCAATTAACCCTAGAATCCGGCCCATATGACCCCCAAAACCCGAATAAACCACGAGTGTTTCGATAACCAGGCCTCCTGCTTGCGCTCAGCCTTTACCCGACCCCACCGCGACGTAGCCACCTTCTCCGACTCAGGTGCATTCATGACTGTGGTTGCTTGCGTCCTGGAGTTTGTCTTTACTGTGTGGTGTGTGTTTCAATTTTGGAGTGCTGTGTTTTCTTTTTTGGCGTGTGTTGAGTCGGTCTAAAAAAAATTACGTTTGTGGTTGTTTGCTCTGTCTCTTCTTCCCTCTTATAGTAAAAACATTTTGCTTGTTCGAGTTTAGGCATGGCCTGCAAGAGCAGCTTAGTGCTTTTACATTTCTGTGTATTGTTTGTTTCACATCTCTAAAAAAAGATTTTTCTCAAGCCTGTTGAGTTGGGTGATTTTCTTTTGACTGAGAAATCTTTGACTCTGCTCTTAAAAAAAGAAGGGAATTCTCGAGTTTTGTTGAGGATATGATCTTTATTATGTCGAGCGTGGATCACATAACTTACCCTATTCCATTTCCCGTCTATTCGTTTGTTATGTCCATGCAGTGCCACAAATGTGTGTTTAGCTCGTACTTGACTTACATTTTAATAAAAGTGAAATTCAACGCTTTTGAAATGCTATGAAATGTTTAGATTTTAGTAAATTTTATTATATGTTATGCAAGGATGACACATTTATGACACGAATAATATATGTGCTACGAATGTGCACATGCGGCATGTATTATTTCATGTATATATTTGACTTGTTGAGTTTATTTATATCGTTTATTTATTTTATTCTCATATTGCAAGTTCCCTATGGGTTGCCCGAACTACTGTATAGATTTAACAATGGTATTGAATCGATTTGGGATGTAGGTTGTGTAGTGGCCCGTAAATCCACATTATCTGAGTTGACTTAATACCACCATGGTTATTACGACGATAAGTCGAGTCGAGTCGATAGAGGTCCAGCTAGTCGACTAGTGGACTAGTCATAGACTAGTCGAGACTAGTCGATATATATATATATATATATATATATATATATATATATATATATTTCTAACTAATAGTATGCATAAAAATTCAAACATGTACTAACATACCTCATTTCTTCTTACAGGGCAGCAATATGAAGTGATAGCAACCGTTGATAGACATTAATTTTGGTGACTTGCTAGCAATATAAAGTGATTCTTGCAAGGCAACATGTTATATGAAATGATGTATAAAATATATAGTGATGTATTGTTGCTATGTACCATGTTATCTAATGACAATTGATAAATTAATGAATGTATACGTGATGATGTTTAAAATATATGGCAATGTATTGACAAAAAAAAGAGCAAATGATGCATCAAATATAATAGATTGCAAATTTCAAAGGAAATACAAACCAAAATGAAGTTTCAACAAGCATGGAACTATAAAGTGCAACTTAAACAATACAAATGAAACAATCAATTTAAAAAAAGTCTTCTAGCTCGACTTCTTCACTTGCCTCACAGTTACTAGTTGCTTGAATACTAGGTGGCTTATGTCCATAATCATCATCAACATTCTCATCATCATTTAAAATGATAGGACCTTGTTCCATCTCAACATCATTCACATGAGAAGAAGAGCCACTACCACATCTAACGTAGGTAATTGGTGCTAAATCAATACCACCACCTCTATTGGGATTATGACGACCATCAGTGCCTTTCGATGCATCTAAAGCACTATTTACGGCAAGCCAATCCACTTCACCGGGATCAACAACTTCTCTATTAACCCACTCATTGTCCCATTGGAAATAATCTAAAATCAAAGGATCAAAAATTTTAACCTCTTCGCGTCTCTTTTGGAACCTTCTTGTAATTTTCTGGTTGTATTGTACATATACCAAATTATTTAAACATTGATGCTCCAATCTATTCCTTTTCTTGGTATGAATCTAAATAAAATATACACTATAAATAGCAATGATAATAAATATGTATAACTTGTAAAAGAATAGTAAGCTACTTACAAACTCAAAAGTGCTTCAATTACGTTCGCAACCGGAAGAGGAACAACAAAGACCAATGAATCTTTTTGCAAGTATTGTAAGCTCAATGGTATGCCCACCAAAAGCTCCCCACCAATCAACTAAATAAATAAAAATAAGTTTACATGAACACTCCTGTTAACCTGCTTTGTGACCAGGCTACCCAAAGCAAAGGACTGGAATATGAACATATATTGATCAATAATCGCTCGGATGAAGTGGAGGAATATAGAACAACTTGGATTTTGGCATTTGTAAAGACCTACTCGCCCCTACCGGCTCGCCCCCTAGCGGTTCGTGACCCCCTCCTGAGGGCGGTTCGTGACCCCCTCTTGAGGGCGGTTCGTGACATCGGCTCGTGACCCCGGTTGGTGATCCCGGCTCGTGACCCATTGTTCACGACCCGATCCCCTGGAGCTGCAACTACCCTTCAACGAGATTCTACCTTCTAGGCACGAACTGCTCCTACTTTCATGGGAAGAACTACACATGTAAATCCACAATCAGGAGACCATCTCTACTTCTCCCAATATTCAACCGAAGCCCATTGGATGCACGCCACGTGGCACCCAATCCATGGCTCTCCATCGTTTATAAATACATCAAGACATGGTCATTTGGGAGGATTTTTCGGCATCTCAACATCCATGGATGCCATAGCTAACACTTCCCCATATATAATCACCATTTTATTTAATGAAATTCAATGGATTCGGAGAGAATTATTCATTGAATTCGAGTGATTGAGAGACAATATTCTTTGTAATTGTAATCTTTGAATGAAATGAGAAAATATGAAGTGGACCTAGGCTCGTTAACGCCGAACCACTATAAAATCTTGTTGTCTTTCTTTTTCTCGTATTTTTCAGTTATTTCTTCATATTTTATGCTCTAAATATAACTATTTGGGTGTTAGGACCACTTTTTGGTCTAACATTTTGGTGCTTTCACTGATAATTGAATTCTCAGTCTTTCGGGTTGTTATTCTACTATTTGGATTTCCGAGTCCGAAGAAGATAGTCCGCACTTCTACTGTTTTAGAAAATTTCAGTTACTTCAGTAAAATCTGAACATTATGGCTCCGAAGAAAGAAAAGGAATCGCAAACTTCGTGACCAAATGAAGAACGAATGATAACGCGCAGAAGCAGGTGGCCGGCTTGCGGCTTGCAAGATGCATTACGAACCGGCTCGCGGCTCGCGGAATGACCTCCACGACCCGAGCCCAAAGAGCCATCACGAACCGGCTCGCTGCTCGCGGAATGATCTCCATGACCCGGGCCCGAAGAGCTATCACGAACCGTCCGGAATAATCTCCATGACCCGACCTGGAGTAAGTGAGAAAACCGTGACCCGTGATCCAGAAAAGCATGGTTGAACAGCAATGACAACCTGACTCGAAATAGGGTCATTTTCATGAAAAATGCAATTTTGAGATCATTTCAGGAAAGGATACATCTTTCAATTTTCAAATCATTCCAGAAAAGGCTTCATCTTCCAATTTTTTAGATCATTTCAGCAATGGCGATCCCCTCCGGAGCTGCGCCCGGACCCGTTGACGGCTCGCCTTCGGCTCGAAGTACATTTTGTCCTACAATTGTCACCAACGCTTATCAACCGAGATTCAGTAGGCAATCTGAGGATATCGATAACAAATTGGCAATGACTGGAATTCTTCCTACAGCCATAGCACCTATTTAATGATGTTATTCAATGTGAGGAGCTGTTGAAAAGATTCGGCATGCTGGCTATAACAGTATATGAGATAATGATTGTCTCATAGTAGCCTCCTCTTCTGGAGCTCCGTTGGTGTATAGATTTCACCAATGCAACTGATGATGTTCCTGAACGAGTAGTGGTCACCTAGTTTACATGACATAAATATGTCCAATCAGCGAAGTACCGAATGACGGTTATATGGAATAGTCTGGGTACTACTTCGAAGACAATTCATATGATCTTAGCAACCGTGGTTATCAATGATGGAATATTAGAAAGCAACTAAGGATCCTAACACTACAAAGCTACACCTCACTTGAATGGTGTGGCAAAAGACGATGTCATGTAGTTCACTACCTGAAAAGCTTAACTAACCTTTGCAATGCCTATCTACCATCAACTACATCAATGATGAATGGACCTAGAGATCCTTTCCCGGATGAAAGCAACATTGACTGCTTACCAGCCACCATACGACCTTGGTCAAGAGATGAGAGCTCGAGATCAACGCAAATATGAATCAACCATTAGTTCTCCACTTCATACAACAGTTATGATAGAATGTGTGAACATTACTTGAAGCCTTGCAAACCATGCTACTGCATTTAAGCTTATCTGATCAAGGCCTCGAACAACCAGCTCTAGTGGAATTCAGAGCTTACATAGCAGCTTGATGTCTACTGCTAAATATCCTAATCAAAGTTGGAATGGGAATGGTTTGGACAGCAAAGTTATCGGAGGAACTTGCTGTTTGGTTGAATGAAATATATTACACAACAGAGATGGCGTGGAACCAAAAAACGTTTTCCCTCCCGATGAGATGGAGTGTGAAGGAGGCATGGGCTTAACAAGCAAGACTTCATAGGAAGAGTTGCCCGATGATTTACCCGAAGATATAGATCCCAGAGATGATGAAAATTCGGGATGCAAGAAGGTGACATCTAACGAAGCAACTTCCCAAAGACGGAAAAGCTCGCTTACAGCTTGGTGATTATTTCGAGAAACCTCCGCCACTATTTCCAAGTCCATCTACTTGTGATACACACCGATTGGCCACTACGACAGGTCCTACAATGATCTGAGGCATCTGGGAAATTGCTTGGACGGAACATCAAGCTTAACCAGTTTGATCTCAATTCCCTCCTAAAGAAGTCCATACGGGGGCAAATATTAGCTGAATGCATCGATGAGTTTACCATTCCAGAAGAGGATGTGTTAGATGAAGAAGATGGCCCTTCAAAATGAGAAATGAACACAAGCACCTAGTAGCTGCATACAGACGGTGCAAAGAATGATTGATGACCCGGCGCCGGAGTCATATTGATAATTCCTGAAGGAAGATTCGAAGGGGATTCCACATGAAGGGACCATGACTCGTAGCTTATCTAGAACGGGTATAGGAGCTGTTGGATAAATGAGAACGTTACAACATGTCTTGTATTTCGCATACAGAAAATCAGAAGGTGGATAATCTGGCCAAGTTAGAAAGCTTCAAGAATCCAGAAGAGATGGAGATGATCCTAATTAAGATACTACAAACTCCAAAAATTGATCAGATGGAAGTTGATCCATTGTTGGAGACTGAACCCAGAAGAAAATCATCGACAACCCTTATAAGAAACTTCCTGCAGCGTGGAATGCTTCCGGCAAGGAGAATGAATGGCGTACCATTGTTCATTATGCCTCAAGATATGACATGCAAGACGACAATGCTTATTTTCTTTGGAAGATTGTCCCAAGACAGACACCAACGATTCCCATTGCTGAATTCACCACCATGAATGATTCGACAAAATCACTAATTAGCTTCCCTCTTGAAGGGGGATATATGCGAATTAAACATCTAATGAGCGATGTTTTGGAATTAGAAAGTGAAAATTCACACTTCCACTCCTTTCATCAATTATTTGCCAAGTAACTCATTCCCCAGACATTGGGGCAGCTGGAGATTTGAGCATGAATGGCTTGAGATTACATCATCTAAATTCAAAGCTGATACATCAGGAGTTTGCATGGCCGATTGCCTTAGTCTTGCATGAAGATTAGCGAGTTGAAGGTTTAGAACACTTACGCCTCAATGCTGATTGATTGTCTGTGCACCAACCCTTGTCCCCGATATGGGATCGAAGGCATATCAGCAAATTGATGAGATATGACTATCTCATTAGCAACAATATCCTATTTCCTAGCATGGAAAGTACAAAAGTTTCTATAAGCATGGGTCTTTTGTTCTCCTGCCAATTACCATCATAGCAGCAATGTGATGATGTGCTATCATTAAGGGTATAGACGTGAATCCCTGACACTCAATCCTTGCCCTTAGCATGGGAGCAAGGAGGAGATTCAAAGGAGACGCGACCGCGTCATTCGCTTACAGTGTCTGCTCACATGCTCTTGTCACTCCAAGATATCGATCAAGATCTATTTATTCTTGGGATCGCCGTCGCATGATGGTCTGAAAAGAAATTCGTCATCAGCTAAAGATTTTGGTAGCCATCCCCTGGCAATGACAGGATAAGGCGGAATGAACCGACAAAGAGCATGTCATTTCTGCTCGGAATGATATTCATCCCTTTAACGAGACTATTCTTTAACAATGACTCTTATATTTGCAATCATTATGAGTTATCGATGTAATTAACTCATACGAATTAATATGTGGATGGTGTAGGTATCCAGGATTTGCTACCAATCAGACTTGTAACACCCGCATATAGAGTTATGGAGAAATACTATAATGAGCCCGATTGAACTGCTCGTTTACAAAGCCACGCCGTCTGTTTGAGGAACGTTGTATAGCACAAGGTGGATTTGAGAAGACCATCTACTCCTTGGCTCGCACGTGGAAGACAACAAGATAACCATGCATTGACTTTTGCATGCAAAGTCAGAATCCGACTCCAGATGGATGCACTTCGACCATCTGCATGGCTCGATCCTTTGCTCGACGCCACCAGATTACATGAATTCAAATAAAGGAGGCTGCACTGCCCCTTGATATGCTCACTTTTCAATCTTAAAATTTTCTTTTACATGCCTCTTGAGATATTAACATGATTAACTCATGTGATATGAATGATACAGGTACCCAAAGTTTGGTGCCGACCACTCCTTCCATAGATTGTTCGGAGGAACGCAAAGCCTTGGCAAACGTTTTCCAACTGTTTGTGTGACTATTTCTAACCCTCAGAGCTTGGATAGAAATATAAACCTATGATGATTGTGATAGGCACGCCATAATTAAAGACCACTCGATCCATGAATCTAACTCTCATGACTTGAGGGAGGGTATTAAGGACGATATCATGACGTCCGACCAAATTCCATCCTACGAGTCGACGGGATGAGAGAGATTTGATTGTGGAAAACTACCACCTCTACCCATGAATCGGAGAATATAAGGTAGCGCCTCGGCAAGTGTGATCCGATTGCTTGCCCGAAAAGCTACATTCGCCAGAGTGAAGCGTGGAGTACGGAATAGAACCAAGTTCGAGAATGGCACTCGAGACGGCAGAATCCCACTTTTTGAATTAGAGTGTAGAAGGAACGCCGGAGTGAATGATATGACTGT
Organism: Allium sativum; assembly: GCA_030737875.1. NCBI lineage: Eukaryota > Viridiplantae > Streptophyta > Magnoliopsida > Asparagales > Amaryllidaceae > Allium > Allium sativum. Next base: position 745,443,534 of record CM060920.1, on the reverse strand, counting down.
TCGCCTGAACCACTCTAACTCTCAAGATTAGAGAGAGAGAGTATAAAGGACGAGAAGATGACGTCGGGGCGAACGGTATGACCGTTCTCCTGAACCACTCTAACTCTCATGATTCGAGAGAGAGCATAAAGGACGAGAAGATAGAGTCCACAAGGCGTGATGGTGCACCACGATTAGAGACCACCTTGATTTCACTCTACCGTTGGCATTCGACGGGAGAGTATAAAGGCGCCAGGGACTGTGCGCTGCAAATGAACTCCTACCCCGCTGAAGGATTGGGGAGCAGACTGAAAGCTGAGTTCGATCTCTATCCTGGGCATACGACAGTATAGTATAAAGGCATTGCGACTACATGCCACGAAAGGGCTCCTACCCCGCTGTAGGATCAGGGGATAAAATGAAAGCTGAGTTTGAACCCCCCGGTCGTGGGGGGCAATACACTGTCAATCCTAATCAATCCCAAATAAGCCATGTCCAGGAATTTCATTCATGATTGATTGGGGGCATACACACACATCACACCCCTACAATAGCTGCAATACGATATGCTATTTATTTGCAGGAATTTTGATTTGTAGGGACACTGGGTTAAAACCCTCATCCGATCTATGATGTGATTTGTTGTTCATTACTTAGTATAGTAATGCTCTAATTACAAATATATTTGATTGAAATATATAAAAAACTTGCAAATGTATGATATTGCAGGAATACTACTTTATCTACTAAATGCAGATTTACAAGACGACCAGTCAGAAATGCGAGGGTCGAACTCGCAACAACAGCTTACGAGGGATGATTCAAATGTCTCTTGAGTATGGAGTAAACTAGCAGCTGGAAAGACCCAGCGAGGCCCTGATTTTCTTGGATTTCTATCTGGCCTTAATACGATCTTGAGCGATCGTCAGTTTTTTGGCCTTAATACGATCTTGAGCAATCTTCGGTTTTCTGGCCTTAATACGATCTTGAGCAATCGTCGGTTTTTTGGCCTTAATACGATCTGGCGCGATCGTGGCATTCAGGATCTCTATGGGTTGAATATTTCTTGGACTATCCAGAATACGTCTTCCTTCATAAAAATTTGAAAGGGAAGTGATCCTACCACGTTTCTTTTGTCGTTACCCCTCAACTGAGGGCACGAATAATGAAAACATTTAAAAACGGCATAACTTATGTGCATGTATTTAACTTATGCTGTGATTTTGACAGGTCATTTGAGGACCATGAAACGAATGATGAGAGAACATCCATTTACCAGTCCCTAATGACTTCTCGATTGGGAGGCTCGCATATGGCCAGACGTGGATGGATAACCCTATCTGGTATGCTAATTGGATGCATTGTAACTGCTATTTCTACGACCTTTCCCTTGATGCAAAGAGTAAACGGGAGCACTCGAGGCGACTACGATCTGACCCTTCACCGCTTGATTTCAATCCTCGGAGCTTGGATGGGAGACTACGGCTTAGCATGGCCTGAGTACCAACAGTTCATTTTGCATTCAACTCTAACTCATGACTTGAGGAGGACCTATGAACTTAGAGAAGATGTGGATTTGATGCTCATCACTTAGTAAAACTCCCGTCGATGGGGGCACGGGATACGGGTTTCGAGCAGCATGATTCAACTACTCGATGACTTTATGCACATTTATTGTCCTCGGGGTTCTGCAAAATCCCAGATTACAACCAAAAGGATGACTCCTCAAGATTGGCCCACATACGTTTGAACAACGGATCATCATCTAGAACCAAAGGATGGAAGCCTGATTGACGGCTACTGCATGTGCAGAGCCGAAAATCCCGAGGCCAACTTACACTTATTTCAAGACTTCATGCTGGGGGCACCAGCGCTGAATCGCAAGGCCGAGCAACAATCGTCAACCTGTTGGAAATGATAGAATTGAATGACAAACAGTGTCGAGCTTGGCTCAATCAGATAGTAACAATAGCTCGAGTTGAGCACAAACCAATCAGGAGGCATGCAGCATGCAGCTTCGATTCAGAATATCGTGGATGGGAGCGGGGGCAATGTAACGGCTACCTGCAATTTCCTAGATGAGAATGCAAGAATCGCAACAAATTAAGGTCATTCACGACCAACGTTTGATCCAACTCGAATGGATACTCGAGCACCAGAGCACACTCAATTCCAAACTGGAATGCAACAATACGAAGAACGTGAACCCGGTCAGGTCGAATGACTCGAACTGCAACCCGGGGACAAGTTCGACTCGGCAACGAGAAGTCAGCAAAAAGCCCCTCGTGACCATGGATCTGATGCTGGGGGTACCAGCCATGATCTTGGCAATATGCGGAAACTTATTGGTGGCAATTTACTCGCCAACTTGATTCGGCGCTTCTCGAGAGGCAGCACTTCTCAAGAAGATGTGGATAATGACAAGCACAACCCCTTTCGCGTCGGAAGTCAGGATCACCTGTTATTCCCCCGGACTTCAAGATTTCTCTACAACGACATTTGCTCAGTGGCTTTGATAAATTCAACCTTGAGGGGGACAAACTTCTATAACAAGAAGATGCTAACGTCACGATGAAAAATTTCGATGCTTTTATGACAAAGGATGGAACACCATCCGACTCCCGGAATGATAAGGATAATAAAAACTCTGGAGATGAATGATGAAAATGTGCAATTGCGGAGAGAACCAATTTCACTGGTCGAACCCCCGATCTTGCTTCTCGTGCTCAATGGAACCGAGCAGAAGAAATTGACTCAACTAGACTATGATGGCCATTTATGATTATGTTGAAGCATGAACAAAGGGGCCTAACTACCTTCATAACGGCATTCATTCACTTGCATTTGACAAGCTTACTTAACTTTAAAACTGATCCGACGAGAGTAACCGAATCCGCTAACTCCTGACAAGGCAATCCTCACTAACTGACTAAAGAGAAGGAACGACATCAAAGAAAATGTGATACAACCGTCCGCGTACAAAACTCATAAGCTTCCTGACTCGAGAAAGCATGCAGAATAGCTTGGATCAACTAAGATTATTAAACCTGCAACTCTTACAGATTGGATGTTCGATTGACTTGACCCAACCCCCACTGACCCTGGGGGCATAAGTATTGACTTTGCTTGTCCACCGGTAGCACCGAGAGCACCAACATCAATTCTCAAACTAACTTTGAAGATGACCCTGGCTCGGAGCAAGATTTAAAGCATATGCACTGTACCTTTGGAATTTTACGCGATTTGTCCTTCCTATTCAGACGAGCCAGCTTATGAATCAAACATGACTTCGAAGACTCAAATATCTACTACACCGGATAGAAGGTGTGACAAACTTCTCCACTGCCTTACGATTGTGACAATCATACAGCATTGGTTCACATGATTTCAACAACATCCCTCACTGACTTATATGTGATTATGAGACTACGAAACGGTCTAAGGTGATTGTGGATTCCTTTAAATATGGTCCGATGCAACCATGGATTTTTGATCTTTCATTGACATGATCTGGAGTGATCGTGGCTTTCAGATTCCTTATTGTTATGATTCGATGCAGTCGTGGAGTACTAGATTAATATCAGGATATCAATAAAGTCCGAAGCTTAGTGCAAGAGACAGATTCGTGTGCTAATCCTGACATGCTCTATCCCAACAACTCAGATGCCAACTGAGAGCCCGAAGATTCCTGAACTACCTAATGATTTGGATGGCTACTTCATGCATTGACTCGTATGTAAAAGAAAGTCTGACCCGACAATGTGCTTGACTTGCGTAAAATGATAATGTTGTTTGCCAACGACCTGTGTGTGTAGGATCATGCTCAGGAGCCAACGATCTAGCATGATTTTTGATGAATGAATTAAACATTTTGATTCAACAAGGTATAAACGATTGCTTGAGCGTCTCGACTACCCTGGCCATAGAATTTGGCCTGAGGAGCACCAATAGAAGCGGTGTGATGTACGAAAAACTGTCTACACAATGAAGAGTCGAAATATCAGAACTACTCAAGGGGACATGATAAGGTGACAAAGCCTTCTTAAGGACGAGTGACGTTCCAGAGAGATTTAGCTCAACATATTCAAAGCAATCTCATCTGCGATAAGATGCACTTTGACGGGAAATTTTTTAGCCTACTTTGTGACCAGGCTACCCAAAGCAAAAGACTGGAATATGAACATACATTGATCAGCAATCGCTCGGATTAAGTGGCGGAATATGGAACAACTTGGATTTTGGCAATTGTGAAGACCTGCTCGCGCCTACAGGCTCGCCCGTAGTGGTTCGTGACCCCCTCCTGAGGGCGGTTCGTGACTACCTCCTGATGGCGGTTCGTGACCCCGGCTTGTGACCCCTGGCTCATGACCCTGGTTCGTGATCCCGGCTCATAGCCCAAGGTTCACGACCCGACCCCCTGGAGCTGCAACTATCCATCAACGAGATACTAACTTCTAGGCACGAACTGCTCCTACTTTCATGGGACAAACTACACATGTCAAGACACAATCAGGAGACCATCTCTACTTCTCCCACTACTCAACCGAAGCACGTCGGATGCGCACTACATGGCATCCAATCCATGGCTCTCCATCATTTATAAATACATCAAGACATGGTCATTTAGAAGCATTTTTTGGGCATCTCAACATCCATGGCTGCGATGGCTAACACTTCCCTATAGATAATCACAATTTTATTTAATAAAATTCAATGGATTCAGAAATAATTGTTCATTGAATTCGAGTGATTGAGAGACAATATTATTTGTAATTGTAATCTTTGAATGAAATGAGAAAATATGAAGTGGACGTATGCTCGTTAACACCGAACCTCTACAAATCATGTTGTCTTGCTTTTTCTCGTATTTTTCAGTTATTTCTTCATATCCTATGCTCTAAATATGACAATTTGGGTGTTAGGACCATTTTTTGGTCTAACAACTCCAATTATAATGGAATAACAATTTGTAAATTCATAAATATTAACTTGAAAGTTGATTTATATTACGTGGATTCTTAGTTTTCTGTTGGCGAATTTCATATTGATCGGCTTGATCATTAATCGTTTCCACCGCACTTATATCAAGCACCATCCTTTTAAGAACATCATTAAACTTCATCCGCAATCGTGAAGAGTACGCAAGATCATTTTCTTTGATATCAAAAAACCTTCCCGGATTAAGAAACAAAGCCGCTCTATACAATTCTACTTCCATTTGAGGCGACCATCGTCTCTCAATAATGCTTAAGACTTTACTAGCAAGTCTTGGTTTTTTTCAACTGCACTTCTGATCTTACCCTTGGCATAATCCATTGTCGCACAAATCTCCGCCATAGCCGATTTGTCATCACCATCTACAATCCTCAATACAACCAAAAGTGATTGTGATGCTCTAATGCAATCCTCAATGCTATTCCAAAACCTTGTTGAAAGAACGATATCATGAACTTTCCCTCCCGCGATAGTTTTAGCCAACTTAGAATTGAACCACTCTTCACCACCAAACAACTTTCTCAAGGCATCTCTATTTTTGTATAAACTTTGTAATGTAAGAAATGACGTAGCAAACCTTGTAGCTCCTATTTTCACAAGTTCTCTTCCCAATGTCTTGTCCCTCATAACACATAAGAGTCGACCATGCCTATACACAAATGTCGTTATTCCTCTACCATGTGCGATGGTAGCATCGAACTCCTTCATCTTGGCAGTATCCTCTAGCATTAGGTCTAAGCAATGTATGGCACAAGGAGCCTAATAAAGCGTTTGAATCATTTGACACAATAATCCTCCCGCCGCTTCAAAATTAGCACCATTATATGTCACAACCTAGAATTAATGCAACAAGTGAGCATATAAATCGTGCAACTTTTATATTAGAAAAAATATAAAATTCGAATAATATTGAACAAGTTATGTAGCTACCAAAATAACATTGTCTCTCCCAATCAAATCAATTTTCTCAAACAAATTCGCCAACAGTTCTGCATCTTGTATCTCACTTGAAACATCAACAGACTTTAAAAAAAAAAGTCCCCTTCAGACTGTTAACAAGAAAATTAATCAAATGTCTGCCTCTTTTATTGGTCCATCCATCAAACATAAGTGAACAACTATACTACTTCCAAGCTTTTTCATGTCTTTCTTCTTCGCTTTCTCAAGTAATTGCATCCGCAACTAATGAAATGTTGGCGGCTTCAAACCCGATTCATATTGTCCTATAGACTCAACGACCATTATCTCATAACTTCTAGAGTTTGCAGCATTGAATGGTATGCCACATTAATACAAGAAGTTTGCAATGTCACTACAAGAAATTTGACTTTTACCTAGCAATATTTTATCTACCAATAAATATGGGTAGGTAAAGAGAACATTTATCTACTAATATTCAATGGTAAATTTTATTGGTAGGTAAATATTGTCAATGTTATAAAATTGTTGAAGGATAATTATCTACCAATATTTATAGGTAGGTAAAATGTATTATCTACACATATATAGAAGAAGAAGTTTTTTGGCGATTAGCCCCTACATTTTTCTCATATTATTTTAACATTTCGTTAAAAATAATGCTAAGTTGTGTGATGATGTGTCAAAAATAATTATTCTAGCAAATTTTTTGAATTGAAGATTTCGTTTACATATTCTAGCAATGTTTTTTGTAAAATCATTTCTTTATTAATTATAAATAATTATTTTGAAATATGAAATAATTAATAGTTAATGAATTGATAAACAATAATTAATATTAAATAATCATTCGTTAATAACTTATCATACATTGTTAATTCTTTTCAAACAGTTGGCTATAAAAGTTTACTTAAATTTTTCTAAAATGTTTCACAATTTCATACTAATATGTCATCATCTGAAATGACTAAAACATATTTTCTCTAGTTTATTGCAGAGACGCAATCCATACCATCCTCTCCGGATATAAATTTAACAGCTTATCAAATCTAACGGTACAAATATCAATCCACGTGATCTCTTTTATGGATCCACGTAGTCTCTTTTGATTGGTCACAGTATAAACCACAAAGACTGCCACTACAAATAAATAGCAATAATCTTTATGATAATTATTTGTTATAGGCTAGTTCTACTCATGCACCGAAGATTGCTAAATATACACCGAAAAAATATAATTAAACACTAGACACTAGATATTGATTTACACACATTATGTCTTTTACAAAATTATCCTTATTTTCATCTTTTCTATCCTGTCTTTTTCAAACCTAAAATCCATTTGCTTAAAAGTAGAAATTTTTTTCACCAATGTCAAATATAACAAATTGATCTTCTACTTTAACAATAGTATTTTATCATTTTATGCTTCTAATTTTTTTTATCAATTTGGGTGAAATAACTAACATAAAAAGGAAAATTAAAACACTTCTGAATTATAACAGTTAGTTCTTAGGATTAATTGACACAAATAATACAAAGTTTAACGTGTCCGCCCATATTAATCCCAACTTTGCGTTATTTAAAAATAATCCTAAGTTTAGGGGGTGCCTTCCCAAATTGATCCCACCGAACCATTAACCTGCTATAGCCGGTTTTAGGTTTTAACTTTGCACGTGAATTACATTTCTTTCTCTCCGTTCTTCTTATTCATTGCTGACTACTTTTTTTTATTTCTCTTGAGATTTGTCCTCTCACAAACAATAAGAAATCAAACTACGATCTAAGATTTGATTTCGAAAAAAAATCGATTAATTAAACGTGGTTCTTGCTTCGTTGCGGAGCATTGGTCGTTGTGACGATTGCGTGGCTGTGGATTGGGCGTTGGGTGGGATAATTCGGTTCTGGTAATAGCTATTTTCTTGATGGAATTTGGTAGAAGATTTCAAAATACTCCATTCACTTTGGCAGCAACTCATCAACACCTTCCATCACCCAAACAAAAATTCTCCATTCACTGCCGAGCACAAACCAGACTCCAATCCACGTGAATCACAGACATGGACTCTTACTTAACTCTCGATACAATTCTGGAAACTCTACTAATTTACATTGCTCGACTGATTTACAGTTTTGTTTACATTTCTTGTTGCAGAGAACTGTTGTGCATTTCTAGTTCTTGCTCAAACCATCTTTTACAACCAATATAACAATTCACCTATACAACACAGCCTACCCACAACATTCAAATTCATCGACCAAAATCCGATATCCTCTTTGCCTACATCCTGCTTCTACGCAAGCGCAAGCCACTGAAACTACCCAAAATTGACCTTATTTACTCGACCTATTTGTGCCACAAACCAATTCCAACAAATGAAAACCACCCAATCGAATACTCGAGCCAACTCTCCTTCCACCAAACCTCCGATCAGTGCCCACAAATTTGAAACCATGAATCACAATAAAAAATCGATTTTTTCTCCCATCTTGCGTCTTAACTATTTGATTTCTGAAGTGAAAGGAGTAGTATCTAGTTTAGATGGTGGGATGCGTGAGTTTTAAATTTGAGTTTTCTAGTTTTTGCATGTCACTACTATTGCATTTGTATGTGTGATTTTGTTTCGGGCTTGTGTGGATTGTGGGCTTCATTTTTGAAAATTCCCTATTTTTAACATTTTGAGATGATGAAGTTGCTCTGGCAAAGGCCAAGGCGGAAGAGCAGAGATCTTTGCTTTTGCCGTTCATTGCAGAGCAAGAAGGGACAAGGTGGGGAGGAAGATAAAAGAAATGATGGGAGAGATATCTGGGAAGTAAATGAGAAAGTACGCACGCATTGATTTCCAAGGGGTATGCACATGAAAAGGTCGGTGAAGCTGCTATAACCTGCTATAGCATGCTAATGGTTCAATGGGATCAATTTGGGAAGACACCTCCTAAACTTAGGATTACTTTTAAATAACGCAAACTTGGGATTAATATAGGCGAACGCGTTAAACTTTGGATTATTTGTGTCAATTAATCCTAGTTCTTATTATTGTCATAATTGAAATTATGGCTCTTTTTTCAGAAGCAAAGCGCAATGTACTGACTTTTATTAGTGTACGAAGTCCTTATTACTTGTACCAGGGATTTATTGTTTGGGCTTCCTTATGCAACCTTGTTGACTTGCAACTGTGTACTTTTGGTCGCTTGTTTATCACCAGTGTGGTATATATGTGATTTTCAATGTTAATTTTTCAGAAAAAAAAATTGGTTGACATTAGCCTTGCTTACACTTGTATAAATTAGCGTTAATCAACGTTATTATGTTACCATTTTCGCTTGAAGTTAATTTCTTTCTTTCATGTTATATTGCATTTATTTCATGTTATTTTCTCTCTTAAATTTTAATGTTAATTAATTTTCATATATTTGTTTCATTTTCAATGCTAATTTAATTTGATTTGATGCTGATCTCATTTGATAACTTTCTACTATTGATGTGTTCCCTTTTTACTCATTTTATTTTTTATTTATTTAATAGAATTTCTATCATGGCACCAGGTCCTTCGCACCACTCGATCTACTGCTTAAAATCAACAAGTTGAACCAACCATTGATTTGCCTGCTCAAACTACACAAGTTGATCGCATTATTCTCTCAACTTTAGAGAATCGACAAATTGAATGACTTAATGATACAACTTCCCGCCTTAATGCTACTAATGAACAACTTAGTGTGCTTGTAGATATACTTCGTCTTAACAATTTAATGGAACTACCTTCGCCACTCAAATATACCAAGCTTCTGATGTAGATTAGAGAGGGTCACCATCTTGTACAGTTCGACAATCACAAAATGAGTCTTAGTTTATTTGCATTAAATTTCTATGTAATTAACAATATATGAAGTTTTTTATTTTGGTTGGGGTAACTTTAGAAGTTTAACTTTATGACTTATTGTAGTATTGAACTTATATGGAATGTTAGCATTGAATATTTTATTATTGTATGTTTTTTCAGTTTATTTCTAATATAGAACAATCACAAATAACTGTTATTACATTTTACCTACACATAACCATTTAATTTTACCAAAATATGAATCATCTAATAAACTACTAAAATGATGCCATGTGTGCTATTACAGTAACGCCATGTGGTATAATAACGTTATATAATGTAGACCAATAACATAATGCCACATGGCAAATTATACAATGTCACATGAACTAATCAAATAATGCCATGTGACCTAAAAAATGATGTCATTTTCACTAATCAAATGATGACACATGGACAAATTATTGTTTGACACATGAACCAACCATTAAATGTCAACTGTCGGCATTAACTTATGCCATGTGTATACTGCTACGATGACACATCATCAACCATGTAGGATGACGTATCGTCAACCATTTCAGCAGCCATGTAGGATAACACATCGTCAAACACATCAGTTGATGACTCATCATTTGAGTCATACGTAGTGGGGTCCATTGATACTTTTACCTACCAAAATTAATAAGTGTAGGTAAAAGTTCTTTCTCTACTAACCATTACCTACCAATTTCTACCAATTCAATATTGGTAGTTAAAAAATATTAGCTACAATTATGTTAGTTTTACCTACGCTTACAATTGGTAGGTAAAGACCCCATTTTCTTGTAGTGTGTGCATCTTCACTCTATTTTCTTCTTCTTCGGTCTTTGTAGAACTTTAAAGTGTAGTTTGGAGTGGACCCTTGCCATTTCTTTCCTCTATGACTTCTTTAGGGGACTTTCGGAATATAGAAGCAACTGACTTTGTTGGCATCGATTGTGGCATTGTAAAAGTCATTTCCTTTGTTTTTATACTGTTCCAATACTTGGTATAGAATTAGAAGCACCTGTTGATATCTCATCACATGGTTGAACTTCATGAACGTCATCATCATTACCAAAATCATCCAATGTCACAGACTTCTTTGCATGCTTATCAATATAGTCTTTCATTTCTTTCATAATTTCCATAGTAGTTTTTGGACATACCGCTACATCCGCACATCCACCTACAAGATATTGTTTCAATCTTCTAACCCCTGAACATTTGCTTACCACAAAGAATGCATTGAACCACATTCTTTTTATTTAAATCAAGTCAAAATCCATATTTTCATCCAATATCCGTTGATTTAGCATTTCGCTTTGGATCCCTGGAGAGATTATTCGATTCAGTATTTGTTGTTGGTATTTTTGTAGCCATCTCCAGTGTCAGCAGCTAAATTAAAAACAACCGCAGCTAAAAAAAAAACCCAGCAACTGCTAATTTAACTAAAAAAACAGCAGCAACTAACTAACAGGAATTTTAAAGAAAAAAACAACTAACAGGTAGGCATAAAAAACAAATTTCGGATACATTTGCTCTGTTTTTTTTTGCTCGAATGCAAAAAAATGCTAATAGGAAATAAAAAAAAAGGAATGAAAAAAGCACCTGAGACGATTGCGACTGAACTGGAGAGAGGAGGCAGCACTGGGGAGGAGGCGGCTTCAATGGAAGAGCGGTGGCGGCAGGAGCAGGAATCCAGTGGCACGAGAAGCGAAGCGGCGACACGAGATGGAAGATTTGAGTTTATTCGAACTTTTGGTTTTCCTCAATTCGCTGTGTTCTTTTTGGTTCGAAAGCGTATTTTGATTTCGATTCTCTCTTCTGACCTGGTTTTTTTCTTTTGGTTTTGGGCCCAATTTAAAACCAGCCTGTTAAGTCGAACCGCCTAATCGCCTGACTAGTCGACTAGTCACTTCCCGTCGCCCGACATATTAACAAAATCCAAGTCGTGTATCCCAGTCGCTGACTCAAGACCAACTTGTCGACTAGTCGCCGACTAGTCACTCGCCATGGTAACAATGAATACCACACACATCCAACCCAAAATGCACAGAAATACGAGTCATTGGGGTTAAAGAAATAGATAGAAGATAGAATAAAAGAGAATATCGGAATCTAAAAGCGGAACGAACAAAATATAATATCATACATCATAACTTTGAAAGACAAATTTGTATTGTATATACATACCATATCAGAGTACAATGCATATACATCACAGTGGACTCTAAGTAATTAACGGTGAAGCCTCATACTTCAAGCTCCTCCCGGTGTGTCTGTAAAATCCTAAAACACTTGACTGCCTGTACAAATTTGGACACCCGAGAATTTAGGGTAAAACAAACAAAATAAACTCTGGGTTAGTCATGGGACTGGTGTAAGTAAACTCCAACCATATTGTTTAACTTTGAAAAAAACCTTTTGAATGAAAAAGAAAATAGTAAAATCAGCCCACACATAAACATGGACTGTTTTTACCTTACTATAACCCGAAAAAATAATAATATAAAAATCCCGTGATATTATAATAGTGTCTATCAAATAAATAACCAGATAACAGAACGCTTTCATCTCACACTCTACATACATAGTATAAAATCAAAAACCGCAGGATCAGCATGACACGATCACGTGTTTTGAGTTAATCGACCCGCATTGGGCAAGTGATGTTTAGAGTTGGTGAATTTCATATCTGAGGGACATGAAATTCGGATGGTGACCCGATCTAGGTCTTCTGGTGCCAAAACAATGGTTTTCCCAACCCAGTCACCGAGTTTCGAGTGCGCGCACTTGATCTGAGACTTGTACTGTGTGAGAGTAATTTTGACGAGCCGCGACGACTGTTCTCGCACGACTCCATCTTGGCTTGATTCATAAGGAAGTTGGTGACACTTCTGGGACGTTGAACCACGCGATGAGCCAAGTCGTGTGGGCTGAAACTACTTCTGGTAACCAGGACAAAAAGGCGGTTATCACACATACACGCACACACACATATAACGAAGCTTGAGTTAGGCTAAAAATCTACTTCCAGTTTAAGGAAAAGGAACCAAGATGATTTATATTTGGATAAGACAAAATACCTTTTATCCAAGAATATTTTTGTAATTTTGTACCCTAACTGATTTTTAACGGACCTTCTATTAATTAATGTTTTATACTCGATTGGAAATCCATTCAAGGGGACTTAATCGATTTTTTTTATATTGATTTTTCTTCAATTACATATTACTTTATAATTTTATCAATTAAAAAATAGTTGTCATATTTCCGGAAAAATCTTAAATTCAAAAAAAATAAAATCCCAAATATAAATTTGCAAATGACTTTAGAAATTTAAAGTAATGTAACTTAAATCTAAATTTTAAATGATTAGTTTTCAAATAAACTCCAAATTTGCTATTTTTGAATTATGTTTAACAAAAACTCTCAGATTATTTTATAGCCTCATTTATTGTCTATTTCTACTTTAAATCAATTAAAAATATTTTCTAGTAGTTCGGTTCCATTTAACTTTGTATTTTTTTTCCAATTCAAAACATCAATAATTCATTACTAATTAATATTCCAAAAAAAATCCAAATTAAATGTTATTATTGTTAAATAACGAAATGTTACTACTATGTCCCTATGCATATTTCTTGGAAGGGTGATAAAGGATTATTGTCAAATACGTATGCAATCACAGATTAAGCTACTTGGTTTTGTTCATTTTGTTGAGCCCTCTTTTGGTACCAACATCATTTCGTTATTAATATGATGGATGCAACATCACTTAAGTTAAAATAGGAATGTAAGACTTCCATTCTTGTATTAGTATCTGACTTATTTCTTGAATCACTTATGCATTTCTATTGTACTACGATTGATATCTTAGCGCTTCTTGTGAATTTAGGAGGCAGTGAACAGAGCCATATGAGTTTCTCCGACAATTTCTCACTAGTTGGAGCAATGTTCCTACGTTTCCTTTAGGATTAGACATTTATAAAATGAAAAAAGTATTGGTGGTATATAAATATAGGAAGGGATGTTATTTGAAATCTGATCCAACAACCCTTGTTTTTCTTAATTAACATTTTCAAACTACTCGTTTAAATTTATAATCATGTTCTTAAAATCAAAGGCACCATAATTTACTACAATATCTCATTTTGTTGCAGTGCTTGTTTTGAAAATGTATTCTATCTATAAATTTTTCCATTTTTTGTCGATTGTGCGCTTTTAACTTATCAACACACAAATTTATATGTACACAGTATGCATGTTATTTGTGTTTGGATATTAATTCATTATGAAATTTACGGAAATTCTCAAATGTCAACAGTTCTAATGCCTATATATATATATAAAACTGGAAACCCAACTCACACAAAACTTCTAGGTTGTCTTTGCCCAAATGAATGACTTAATGTGCACTCATATGTTTACCATGAATGTTATTCTATTACAAAAATAAATTTTCGTGTTTACCCAAAGTATGTAGACGACATAAATGCACTATTAGTATATATTATCCAGCTTGGGACTATTGAATGCAAATACTATTGGAATACAATAAACAAGAACTTCTAAAGCAATATTTCCAATTATACACTGAAATTTGATCTGCAGTTTCTTCGCTAGTAACCTATATATTGCAGCTTTGATTGCATACAATACCGGCAACAAATATAATTGAAAGAAGATTCTAACGAAATGGTAAAGGTAGGACTACAATCGGGACAAATTAAAATAGTTGGGAAAAAGAACCTTGTCCTTCATGGGCATGTAAAACGACTCATGTACAAGTGGAACTGTGGAAATGGAGTATCCAGGACATAAATTTGGCCACAGGGTCTTCTAACAGCATATTCAGAAGTTTTTTTTTATTATTAACAATAGCTTTGATTGCAAATTCCTTAAAAATGAGGGGTTATAAGAAGGATAAAATCTCTTTTCCGTATAATCAAGACTGTGCCTGATCTCCTCCAGCTATTTTTCAAAAGCCTCCAAAAAAGGATGATATATTTTGTCTTACCTCTTTATAAGGCAGCTACTTGAATGACCGAGATTTCAGATATTTCATTCACGGACTCATGGCTGCCATTGCAGCTCTCTTCATCCTTGAACAATCACGTAGCAACTCGTAAGGAGGTTACTCTTCATTTGATGCTTAAGAGGCAGATCCTGGGACTTGTTGAAACCGATGCTATGATGAGGACTTTATATACTGGATAGTGTAGTGCTAAAAGCACCCAGAAATATGCCGTTTAATACCATAACTAAATGCCACCTTAAAAATAGCTCAAACATGCTACACAATACCATAACCAGGCTACCACAAAATCTAAAAAATAACTCACTTCTCTATCATTCCTCAAATATCTTCGTTCTCATCCGATAATAAAAATCGGAGCATTTCAATTAGTATTGGAGGTTGCACCGTTACCATAAATTTTCAATGAAATTAGTATTCATTCAGCTGTTATTTTAATGTTAGTGCATGAAACTAGTCGGTGGAAAAAGGCTACGATTTTCGAAATTGGTCGGTTGAAAATGGCCATGGTTTTTGAAAATGGTCAGTGGAAAATGGCCGTGGGTTCTGTTAATTTTTCATTTAACCTATCCAATATTTACATGATCATAAACTCACCGTGGCTCCAATTTTTGAACAGTGTAAGCTGGTCGTGACTTCTGTGTAGAATTTTTTAACAGGCAACTATTGTTCGGTTACAAATCACCATGCAACTGTTCTTTGCTCCATTCTAAATCACCATGCCTTATGTGTATGAGTGTATCCATGAGTTTTTGAACTATCACCACATGTAAAACACCATTTCCTTGAATTTAATACATGACCTTTTGTTTCCTTAGCATCTAAATTTTACTCCCTATATAGGTATATAATAGAAACACAAGCAATAGGGAGGCATCCATTCATTGTTTTTCATGGCTTTTGTAAACAAATCATGCATGTATCCTTTTTTTTATTCTTTCTACATGGAAATTTTTATTTACACAGGTAAATATAAAACGCATGGCATCAGATTGCTTGCACATGAAAATAAAACACAAAGACACATGACAACATGAGGTGAATATTAGGCTTCAGAACTGGTTGGAATAGTACGGTTTGCTTTTCGTGCATTGCTTTCCATTATTAGTAGTTGGATTTAGGGTTTTAGGATTTCTGATGGAGGAACAAAGAAAATTTAAAACTGACGTGAATGAGAAGGAAGAGCAAAGGTTTTGTTCGGTGATTAAGAACTGAATGGAGAAATAGATGTGGTATTAAGAAGCATATGAATTAATTAACACTAATTAATTTTTTTTAATGGTATTAAGTAGCACATTTCTGTGTGTTTTTAGCATTACACTATTGGATATGACGATACAAACTTGAAACCATAAGAGACTGTTGAAGCGATTGGATTGATTGTTTTCTATGTGCTCAGTGAAAAACTTACATTGATGATAAGCTCCACCAAACATGTGCTCCAATAATAATATTAGAGGCTTTCATATATTGAAGAAAAAAAAATTACGCTTCATGTTTACCACTCATGCGTGTGTCAGAACGATACTGAGCAGTCAAACTCAGTGCCAAATTTCATAGAACATATACCAACATGGCATGTATTAGCAAATTTCCCACATTGCCTAGAGCAGTCTTACATTATTTTCAGTGCGATTGGATAATTTTGGTTCAGGTTCTGCGTTTTTTTTTTAAGTTTTCATGTATCCCCAACCCATAAAGTCCGAGTTTGTTCACACTTTATCCACAAATGTGAACATAACTCTCGGATTCAATTAGTGAAAATCAGGGGGTGTCTCTGATTTTTTCTGATTTCCACGAGAAAATCAGAGGGGCCTGCTAATTTCAACCAATGGAATTTAAGAGATAAGTTCGCACTTGTGAATAAAGTGTGAACAAACTCCTACGGCAACCCCTACAAGTGCACGTGAATAATTCCAATAATGTATCATCTTTTTTGAATCCTTGGTGCAGTCAAAGCCCCCTTGTTTCATTCTGAGGATAGTATAATAAGCCAGCAAATATGGTTCTTAAAAATGGACCATACTTCAGATTCTTTGGATTTATAATATCCATAACCTCTGGTTGTAATTTTATTTTGCTTTCAATCTTCCACTAAATGTAATAATGGTACAGCAATGTAGATTATGGTAGAGCCAGATAATTCTTCATTCATTTTGCTTTATATTGCCAAATGAACAATACTGTAGTCGATCAAATATGCAGTATCTAAGTTCCATGTTTACTTTTCAAATAATAAATATGCAGTATCTAGCATCTTCTCTAATTAAAGTTAGTGGACGATTTTTACGTCCAGGCTTTATATTTATTTATCTTCTGCCACTATTCTACATCTTTGGCATGCCTTTTTACGAGGATTTTAAAAAATGAATCATTTCTGCGCTCCACAAAAAATGAACCAATCCCAAAAATATATACTCCCTCCGGTTCATAATATAAGTCGTTTTAGAGATTTGCACAGGAATTAAGAAAAAATTTAAATGCTTCATTTTGGTAGGTTGGCTCCTTCTTTTCATACAAAATTAAGTTACTTTTTCTATTTTCAAGTACAAAAAAGTGGTTATTGAGATTTCCCAAGGAGCCACCTACCCACATAAGCCAATAGAATTACTTCATGGCTAGTCAATAAAGTAGGTAGAATTTATTATAATTGAAAACGTCTTATATTTTGAATAACAAAAAACTTCACAAAACGACCTATAATATGAACCGGAGGGAGTACATTTTTTTTTTATAAACTTTAGTACGTCTCATGATCTTGGATTTCAAAAACTTAGAATATCAATGATTGTTGCTCAGAGAGTGATCTCTTAATCTCTTTAGGCCACAACCAACAATGATATATTCAGTTGCCAAAGAAGTTACGAAACAATCGGGTGTGGCGTGTTCATTTCACCATGTCTTGTTAATGGCTATTTGTAAGCAGTCTGGTGGTTAATTGGTTCACTAAGGGGCTGTTCTTTGGCTCCTAACGGGTCCGTTAGCCAACGGATGCGTTGGACGTGTCAGACGCGTCCAACGCGTCCGTTTGCTAACGGCTCATTTTGAGCCGTTGTGCCAACGGCTCAAAGTTGAGCCGTTGGCATAGGACGCGTCCTATGCCAACGACTCAACTTTGAGTCGTTGGCACTTCTCCCCTCATTCCCCTACTCTTATAAATCCTCCCTCCACTCATCTACTCCTCACTCAACTTCTTCTAACTCACCTTCTTCCACTCTTTCTTACAATGGAGAATCCATTTCCAAATGATGGTGATTTCGATTCAGACGATTTAGAGGATATCATCCTAATTGGAGCGTACTTACGTGGTCGCCGAAGCGAAATAGGACGCCGGATTCATACTTCGACGTATACCGGATTGATGTGGATAGACGACATACTTAACGGTCATCAGGCAAGATGTCAAAGGCAGTTTCGTATGAAACGGTTATGTTTTCTTTCGTTATGCGATAGACTGTAAAGTTGAGGATTGACCACTTCAGAAAATGTTACTGTTCGAGAAGCGGTTGGGATATTTTTATGGACTATTGCCACCGCTAATTCGAACAGACAAGTGGCTGAAAGATTTCAAAGGTCAGGTTGCACAATCTTTCATTATTTTCATGTTGTTTTGAATGCCGTCCTAGTATTATCTACCGCTATTATAAAACCGGGTGATCCTCAATTTAACTCAATTCCTGCTGAAATTAGCAATGATAACCGTTACTATCCGTACTTTAAAAACTGTATTGGTGCAATAGACGGCACACGTGTTATGGCACACTTACCTCCAGATCAAATTGTTCCGTATATCGGACGAAAAGGATACGCTACACAGAATATTTTGGCTGTATGCTCGTTCGATTTACTATTTACGTATGCTGTATCTGGATGGGAAGGTACTGCACACGACAGTCGAATTTTTAATTCTATGGCGAATGACAGAAGTTCCAATTTTCCTCATCTTCCTACTGGCCAGTATTATGTTGTGGATTCCGGTTTTCCACTTACAACTGGGTATATACCACCATATCGAAATGTTAGATATCACATCCCCCAGTTTCGTATGACCACAAATCAACCGAAATCCCATAATGAAAATTTTAATTTCTACCAATCTAGTTTACGTATGGCAATTGAGAGGACATTCGGAATATGGAAAAAGAAATTTGTTATACTCTGAAATATGTCAACCTACAAGTTCGCAGCTCAAACAAAAATTGTTGTTGCTACGATGGCTATACACAATTATATACGCAAATACAATATGGGTGATCCAGATTTTATGGTTTATGATGATGATCCAAATCTTATTCCAGAAGAGTACGAACAAGAATACGCCGACGTGCGAAACATATGCAATAATGACCTAGCACCGGCTCAACGCTATCAAGGCAGCGCTGATATGGCAGTGCGTCACGATCACATAAGAGACGAGCTTGTTGCAGCAGGATTGCACTAATAGATTTCTGCAATGTATCACTTTATCTACTGTTTTCTTATTTCTGCAATGTATCCATTTAGCTACTTTTTTTGTATTTCTGCAATGTATCACTTTCTGTACTGTTTTTATGTAATAAACTGTTATGTTTTGTTAACTGTGTTATTCTGCAATAATTATAATGTTATGTTTTAATCTGTAATTAGTTAAATTACAAAATATAAATAAAATACTCCGCTTAAATTCTCCGCTTAAATACTCCGCTAAAACCGCCAAACGCATGGTCCGCTAACTACTATTCTCCGCTATAATACTCCGCTCAAATTCTCCGCTTAAATTCTCCGCTTCCGCTTGCAAAGAACACACCCTAAACATGAGTTGGTTGAATACAACGGCAAAGGCTTTACTATTATAAACATATAACAACAAAGACTTTGCTATTGTAATTTAAAACGACGAAGTCTTTGTCGTTATACACATGGAGTCGTCGCATTCCAACGACTAATGTAATGGCTCCATTTTTCTCTCACTACAAGAAAAATACCTTATTGCAATTAGCTATTTGCAACATGCAACAAAAGACAGTTGCGGTAAATGATATTTAGCAACAGACCTATTATAGCAGTTGCAATAGATAAGATTTAGCAACAGGCCTTTTCTTCCTGTTACGAAAAACATATTTTTAGCAACTGCGCTTCCTGTCTTGTTGCATATACATACTTTTAGCAACTGTTCTTTCGTAACAGTTGCAACAAACATATTATTTGCAACTGCGCTTCCAAGCCGATTGCGAATAAATATCTTTAGCAACTGTTTTCGCCAGTTACAAGCCAGTTGCGAAAAACAAGTACAAGCTTTTAATATTTAAATTAGAGAAAACGTCATTTTGTAATATTCATAAAATTTAATAGTAAAATTTTAAATTTTCTACAAGAGATTATATTTTAAAATAAAATTTGTTGTAATGTGCATTGGAGCCTTAAAAATTTGGATTATATACAAGTTTTTTAACAAACGGTAAAGCCAGTTGCGAAAAACATACTAAAAATAAGTACCAGCTTTTAATGATTAACTTTTAATAATTAATTTTAAATGGTTTTTATTAAATAATTAACTAGTGGTAATTATATAATAATTAATATTAATATTTAATAATTATTAATTAATAATAAAACATAAGTATTATAAAGTGATATTAATAGCTGACAAAATTAACATTCAGTTATATTTAAGAAGCAATAAATCACTGCTAACAATTAATAATTGACAAATAAGTATTAGTGTTTTAATAAATAATTATTAATAGTAAATTTTCAATAATTTCTATTAAATAATTAATAATGATAATTACTATTAATTAATTTAATAATCAATAATTTGTATTGAATAAGTAGTCATTAATTTTAAATAACTACTATAAATAAGTAAGAATTAATATTTAAAAATTAATAGTCAATATTAAATTAGGCTCCAATTCAGAACTTCCCTTGTAGATTGAAAATTAGGCTCCAGTTCAGAGCTTCCCTCCAAACTAATTCGCAAAGAAAAAAAAATCTTCTGTCAAAATAATTGCACCGCGCGAAGCCGTCCATCCGTCCCCTTCTGATCCCACCAATTTCGCCATCCAGTCGTCCAGTCACGATTCTGCACCACCTGTCATGTCTGCCACCTCTACAGCACCCACAGTGAAAGAGAATTCGACGACAACTATGAAGAGGAGGTTTTCATCTCCGACCATCGCAAAGAGGAGGGATCCATCGCCTCTGACTGGAGGGAAGAGGTCGAGTTCGCTAGTGCCGTCGAAATGTGTGGTACCGAGCTTGGTGTCGGCCAAGGAGGAAAACAGGAGAGTGGCTAAGGAGGCAGCAATTGTTGTGCCAAGTCAGTATAGGTAGGCTTCGCCTGCTAGGAGATCATCAGTTTCACCCATGAGCATGAGGGTTTCAGGGTCTGGAGGGGAGGGTAGTTTGGGGAAGAAGAAGATTGGAGTGGTTGGTAGTGGCAAAGGGGGAGGAAGGAAGAGTTGGGAAGGAGAGGAGTGCGGTTAAGGTTAAGGTTGTGGATCAAAGAGCTGTTTTGAGGACGCAGGTATGGAAACTTGACTCTTCGGATATAGAGTTGCAAGTGACCATAATTATACGTATACGTCTTGTTGGATCTATAATAACCCTAGAGGGCGGGGTGAATAGGGGTTTTCACAATTTTTCGCTGAGTTAAAAAACTGATAGGATATTAAATAATAAACAGATCACAGAATACAGCAGAAATAACAAACAGAAAAGCAATAACACACAGAGATACCCAGCTTCGGCAAAATCCTGCCTACTGCTGCATTCCTAAGGTTTCTACTAGGTGTTAAAAACAGATCACGCATACAAGACCATGTACACTCGCAGTGCCTGCTCCTTTCCTAACCCTACGCTCAAAACCCTAGACTGACTGATATCCCCTCGATCATATTTCCCCGAATTACAACACTGTAATCCGTAACCCAGATTTTAATGACTCTGAAACTGACAGTCAACAACCTGACTGATATCCTAGACTTTACAGATCTAGACACTTTTTGAATTTGGTTTACAAAACAAAAAAAAACACAATACAAAAACAAATGGAAACCCTTGTTTTAGAATAAACTAAAGGAGATTAAATAAGAGGGGTCATCCCCTTTATCATTCAAAGAATAGGCCGGCCCTTTTAGATTGTGTTGCACCCTTTTTCATTTTTCACCCGATCACTTTGCTTGGAACAAAAATGGCGGCGGCTCCTAGGGTTTCCTCTTTAATCTTCAAATCGTGACTTGATGACGATCTAGATTGATTCTCTGGGAAAAATGAGTCTCTGATGCTTGTAAACTTGTTGATGTTCTTGATTGATTTCTGGTATTCCTCTTTTCACGATTTGGGGATTATTACGATCGAAAGAACTGTGAGTAATTTCTGATTTGATTTTTATGATTTTGTTCTTGGATTTGTGTTCTTGAATTTCATTCGATGCTCTCTTCCTGTGATGATATTGGTGTAAATATAGGATTACATAATCCTTAGATTGCTCTAATTTCGTTTAAATGACTAGGTCTGGTTTTTGCATTGGTTTCCCTGCTTTGAATTCTTGGTTTTGATTGTACTTGCGTGACAGACTCTTGAATGAACTTGCCCCTTTTGAGTTTAAAAGATCTCGGCTTTGATTGAATATGACAATACTGGAGAGTTGAAATTTAATTGCTTGTCAAAAACAGGAAACTAATTTCTTGATCTTTCCATTTGTTTTTCCTTTAATTGTGAATGATTCAAAAATTGATTTCTGTCCAAAAAGAATACTTGCCGGTTTTTGCCCAAAAACAAAAAAGATTTTCAAGAATAAAAACTTTCTATTTTTGCCGTGTTTATCATGATGATATCAGAGAAGCTTTAAACCTTTCCTGGTTGACTGTTTTCCAAAAAAAAACTTGCTTTGAATCTTTGCCAAACATATTGATTGACAGTTGCTAAAACATTTGAACACTGATTTCTTGGAAGCACATAAACACTTGCCACAAATGATACTGCAATTCCTAGAAATCAAATGTTAATTCTGGAATCATTTTCCATTTTACTTGATGTATGATTAGCTCCTGTCTTGCCTGTAAAATCTTCTGGAATTTGTTGACCATGCAGTTTTGTATATCCTCTGTTATAGCTTTGCAAAATCCTCTTGCATGATTTTTTGCACTTCATTCCTCCCATGATTGTCGAGTTGGAATACTTTGACACCACCATATCAAAACTGCTCGTCCATTTGTGCTTGTTGTTACTTGCATCCAATTTTACTGTCATGTTACTGTGTATTTGAATCATGTTGTTTGACTTCTTCATACATTAGCACCTGATCATGAAATTGCTGCGTTGTGGCCATGCCCAGATGTACTTGCTTCTTGACCATTCTTGTCTCCATGTATATGCTGAAAAGTTACATTCACCATTCATGCATGTTTTGACTTGATCAAGTCCCCTTGTTGTTTCCATCTGAACACCCTGCTATGTTTTGCACCATTGTATATTGAGATATTACACCATGCTTGTGCATCAACAGTATTTGCCGTTTTGATGCTCGGCACTTGAGATCAGTTTCCCTTTACTGGCTTACATGCACCATTTTGATTTTTTCCTGAGCATGATTTTCATTGTCTTGAACTTGAACCGATTGCAACTGCATGTTACTAGCTGCTAGATAATGAATAATGCACTCATTCTTGAACACTTATGGAAAGCTCGAACACTTGAGCTTGTTCATGAACCTGCATCATATATACACTGTCTCGACCATTGGCTTGTTGTTGTATTAGGTCTACATACACATGCTACCATGTCACATGTATATCCACTGCTTGTCATTGTTTGTTACTCCACTTGCACCTTGTTGTTGCATCATACCATTTAGCCACTGTTTCTCCATCATTTGCTTATGTATTTAAGTCTCGACATGTTGATTACTTACATTACATGTATGTGTATATACATACACTCGTGTGTGTATACATGTATCATGTATATGTAATTGTATTTGGCACATAAAAAGAAACCTGTCTTGTACCCTTGGTTTTGCTTGTTGAACCATGAACACTTGCTATTCACATTCATGTTGTTTGCTGCCATGATATTTGATCTGCCACCTTTGCTGAGCTGATTTTGTGCCATTTCACTTTGAGGTTTTGCTGAAACTTGTTTGTGCACTTTGACTTTTTCATTTGCTGGCTTGCATACATTTTCTTGTGACTCTTTTATTTCACTGTTGTGCACTGAGTCGAGATGGTCCACGTGGCTACTCCTCAGTTCCACACTATATACTGATTGACGAGGCAGTGCACACGTGTATATTTATACATGTGTGTATATGCATCCATCAGATAAATTTCCTGTCCCTGTACTATATATATATACTGTCTAGACACAGTCGGATTAACAAATCAGATCAGGTCAAAAAAATGATGAGAAACACACCAGAAAGCTGAGGCAAATAAAATTTTAAAAATTTATATTTGCATGAATTTTGAATATTATTTCTGTTCCATATACTGTGTGTGTGTGTGTTTCTGTATATGACAGGTATGAAGACTGGACTGACTGAAGAATGTTGTGAAGACAAAAGATGAAAGACAAAACATAGTGAAAATAACAGTGTGAAAAAGAATGTATCTATGTGTTTTATAAACAAAGTGTTGTAATGAGGAGCTGTGTAACAAGTGAAATGTATATGAATGAAATTTATTTCAGTGAAATACAGTGTTGAGCAGATAGTGGAGTTGTAAATCTGTACAATTGAATATCGAAATAAAATACTATATTTAAGCAAAATACTGTGTAGATATTTGAATTTCTGTATAGATGCATTCTATTTAAATATAAATATTATATTCCTCTCTGTGATGTATATATAACAGTACAATAACAAACACATTTATATTAATATATATTTGCTTGTTATCATCAAACAAAAAATCGTATAATTGTGTATACAACGCCGTTATATACAACAATCTCCCCCTTTTGATGATGACAAACAAATACGAAGATTTTGAATATAATAAATGTGTTTGAGAGTGAAGAACTGAACTCCCCCTATTTGAAAACTCCCCCTACAACAGAAACTCCCCCTATAACTGTGCATGAGTGAAACGAATGAATAAATAATGAAATTTCAAAATTAAAAATATTTATAAAATATTCACTCATAAATTAAAATCTCAACCCACTCTCCCCCTTTTGTTATCATCAA
Source organism: Allium sativum (assembly GCA_030737875.1). NCBI lineage: Eukaryota > Viridiplantae > Streptophyta > Magnoliopsida > Asparagales > Amaryllidaceae > Allium > Allium sativum. The sequence goes on along the minus strand of CM060920.1, from coordinate 745,418,582 downwards.
AAGGATATAGTATTTTAAAATTTTGGTGAAAAATGACTAAAAATATAATTTTAGCATAAGAGGAAGACCGATCATCATAAATCTCAATCAGTCAAACAAAAATCATAATATTCCGAGAACGGGTGGCATATTTCACATTGTAGAGAATGACGGATTTACAGTGAATTTTATATAAAATGGGGAGAGTTAAAAAATGAGTTCCAATTATTTTCCATAAGAATTTTATAAAAAATAAAGCACAAAATACAGTGATGGATTTGGTCTATAATTATAAATTCAACTTAAGTGACAAAATTAGATAGTCTCAAATCCTAGTAGCTATCAATCAACAAATCATAGTACATCATAAGATATTAACACATTTCACAAATTAGAACATGGATTGATAGGTTGGTTTTTATAAACACCAAGGGGGATTTCAGCTTAATTTCAATTTAGCACATTTTATTTATTTATTTAAGAGCACACTGACCACGCATAACCAGAGCTTGGATTTTTTAAATGAGGTCAGTCGCAGCTTAAATTATAAGTTGTCTCATAACCATGCATGACCAGAGCTTGGATTTTTAAATGAGGTTAGAGACACACTTATGTATTAATTATATTTATTATTTTCAGCTTCAAAATAGAAAAACTCCTCAGTATATAAAACCAGTATGAATGATATAAATGCGGTAGGTACAGAAATGGACTGTGAAATAAATTTCTAAATTAATAATATTATGAAATATGATCAACTGTACCGAGATCATTAATTTTTTTTTCAATTTTCACTAATTCTGAACAATAACATAACCACAATTCCATCACAAATATTTTCACTATTTTATTCAAAAAGATATATATATATATATATATATATATATATGTATACATATATACATATTTAAATAAACTCTCCACATTAATATAAAAAACATGATGGATGGCAGAATAATGGTAGAGAATGAAGATGGTCGTGAAATAATTGCCAGTTCAAAGATATTATAATATATGTTCAACCATCATGAAAATCTAAATAAAATCTTCTCTTGTTGTAAAATATACTGCAGTCACAATTCATCACAATTTCAAATTCTAATAATAATTTTGATGAATTATACATATAGTTCAATTTGGATATTGATTTCAATTTCTGAATGAATAATCAGTAAATAACTTTAAAATTGAAAAACAATTACAAGAGGAATATGAAGATCTATACACGACAAGAGGGAAAAATGTGTACAAGGCAAAAAGAGTGTGTGGATCTATACACGGTGAAGATTTGAATCTAAGTACGGATGTGTGAGACAAATAAAAGGCACTTCTGATACCACTTGGTGTCCCTATTAATGAGGATTATAATCACACTGGAGATAAACCAGGATTTCATGAACAAATAGAAAATCGGTCACAAGGCCCAAGCAGACAAGATTAGCAAATAAATTTCATCTATCATAGTAGTAGTAAAAAACAGGCAGATTTTTGAAAACATTTTTCAAATAACAGTATCAGAGCAGCATAGAAAAACAATAGCACAGCAGACTCATCAGAAGATGATGGTCATGTAAAGATCATTCATGATCCAAGATAAGAAATATCGTTTATTTGAAATCATTTGAGAAATATGAAAAACTCTAGATTCAATGAATCGATCACACCAAATTATTAATTTCAGATTCAAGATGTGTGTGAGATTCAATAAACCAATAATTTCAAATGATTTTAAACAAACAAATATTTAAATCAAATAACCATGAAATAATAGAGAGATTTAAGACCATTTTTTTCAAAGAATTTTCAAAGTTATCTCTGACAAGTATAAGAGAAATATCAGATCATTTACATCAAGTTTTGAAGATAATTCATGATTCAAAATTAAGAATTTATCTATTCGAAATCACTTGAATTAGTGTCAAGTTTTGAGATATAATGAATCAGTCACACAAGATTAATAATTTCAAATTTAAGTGGTGTGTGAGATTCAAAATACCAGGAATTTCAGTTGATTTCAAACAAACAAATTCCAGATAAAATTATCATGAATATAAGATGAATTCCAAGATGTAAACAAGGTGATTCAAGACAAAAACGGAATATCCAAGCCAAACTGAAAATCAATGAAATTATCACAATTGATAAGTAGCAGTGTGCTGTAATGAGTATAATATTTCAAGCTTTTCTAAAATGAATTAGAAGAAACTCAAAACAGCAGAGGTGTATGAAGTTTCATCAAATATTCAGATCTTCAAAAAAAATTAGAATTCTAATTTAACAATGTTCAAGATATGACATGAAACACTGTTATGAATTCATAAATCAGAAAATAAACTTCAAACAATTGCAGATATTTACTAGTTTAGATACAATATCTGGAAATGATTAAAACATTAGAGTTTTATACAAATGAAGTGAATTTCCAGAAGATCATGAGTACTACAATTGGAGGTAAAGGAAGTACAAGAAAAATTACAATGATATGACAGTGACAAATCAAACAGACAAAGAAAATAAACAGAAGAGATAGAAGGAGGGAAAACATAAAAAATATTTACAAAGATGAGTTTAGAGATTATACCTGAAATCGATGTAAGCAAATGATTCTCTAACTCAACAGACTTGGCCAAGGAACTTCAAATGATTCAATGAGATGAAACAGTTTGAATTTAGATTCTCTTTAGCAAAGCAGTTCCTCAGCCATCTTCGATACCTAACTGTTAAGAGGATTGAGTGGTCTAACAAAATTTGTAAAACCACTCTCAATTGTTTTCTTATGTTTTGGTACCCAAATCTGTTTGTATAATAATCCATCTGAAATTACCTTTGTACCCTTTGGAACCCAAATCTGTTTGAATATAATGAAGTTTGTTTTATTTCTTTTTGGGATCCAGGATTGGTTAAATGGATTATTATAAAACAAATTCACATCATGTTGATTCAAAATTCCTTTGCGATTATCAGAGTTTGATTTTTCATATCGATTCTTTTTCAAGAAGTTTGAAGGATTTTTAAAATCATTTGAGTTCGGATTTTCAAAAACATTATTTTTCCAAAATCCGAGACCACATTTATTTTCAACAGAAAATTGGTTTTTCAACAACATTATCAAGGATTTTTCTCCATCAGAAAATTTAGTCAAAGTTATTTCAAGTTGTTGAATTTTAGTTTTTAGATCACCGTTTTCTTTTATTAAATCAAAACATCGATTATTGGTGATCCTTCTTTCAGCAACATGTCGTTTCAAAACCAAATTTTTAGATTCGAGTAATTTGATTTTGGCTTGGGACTCAGAGATTTCAAATTCAAAAAGTTTTTGATTTTCAACCTCACATTTCTTGAAATTTTCAATCTCATTTTCAATTTCTTTCAAAATCGAATCACTTTTCAACAAATTTTCTTTTTCAGCAATTTCAAATTTAGAATTTATATCAATCTTAAAAACTTCAAATTCCTTTTGTAGAAAATTGTTCAAATTTGATAACTCAATCTTGTTTTCTTTTATGGTAAAAATTTCATTTTCAAACTTTTGAATATTTTTATTGAGATGAACAAGATTGGTTTTCAATTTCAAACAATTTTTACAATCTAAATTTGAAAGATTTTTAAAATATTCAAGTTGTGATTCCAAATCAACAATTTTGCTGGTTAACTCAGAATCCTTAGATTTCAAAATTTTGTTTTTAGATTGAAGTTTATCAATAGACTTAGTTAGATCAGCACAAAAATAAACCAGATCCTCATAATAGAAATTTTCTACTTCATTGTCTGTTGAGTCTCCATTAGTTGATCTGTCTGAATTATCATCTGTAAGACCTATTAAGCATAAATTTGAATCTAGGTTGATCTTTGAAGGTTTTGAGCAGTTGTCAACTTTTTGTCCATAGAGCACATTGAGAGTTTTCCAGATTTCCTGTGCAGATAAACAATGAGAGATAAGCATAAATTGATCAATACTGAGACAAGAATAAATAATGTCCATAGCATGAGTATTGATAACAATATTCCTTTTATCTGACAAATCTACTCCATTAATAATAATATTCCAATATTTAATATGAATAGATTTTATATAAATTTTCATCTTTACTTTCCAATTTAAAAAATCTGTAACATTAAAAATAGATGGAATATGACTGGACTGGCTCTCTATGGACTGACACCTAGGGATCACCATTACTCTAGAGTTAAACAGAATACCTGCTCTGATACCACTTGTTGGATCTAGAATAACCCTAGAGGGGGGTGAATAGGGTTTTTCACAATTTTTCGCTGAGTTAAAAAACTGACAGGATATTAAATAATAAACAGATCACAGAATACTGCAGAAATAACAAACAGAAAAGACATAACACACAGAGATACCCAGCTTCGGCAAAATCCTGCCTACTGCTGCATTCCTAAGGTTTCTACTAGGTGTTATAAACAAATCCGGCATACAAGACCATGTACACTCGCAGTGCCTGCTCCTGTCCTAACCCTACGCTCAAAACCCTAGACTGACTGATATCCCCTCGATCAGATTTCCCCGAATTACAACCTTGTAATCCGTAACCCAGATTTTACAGACTCTGAAACTGACAGTCAACAACCTGACTAATATCCTAGACTTTACAGATCTAGACACTGTTTGAATTTGGTTTACAAAACAAAAACAAAACACAATACAAAAACAAATGGAAACCCTGTTTTAGAATAAACTAAAGGAGATTAAATAAGAGGGGTCATCCCCTTTATCATTCAAAGAATAGGCCGGCCCCTTTAGATTGTGTTGCACCCTTTTTCATTTTTCACCCGATCACTTTGCTTGGAACAAAAATGGAGGCGGCTCCTAGGGTTTCCTCTTTAATCTTCAAATCGTGACTTGATGACAATCTAGATTGATTCTCTGGAAAAAATGAGTCTATGATGCTTGTAAACTTACTGATGTTCTTGACTGATTTCTGGTATTCCTCTTTTCACGATTTGGGGATTGTTGCGATCGAAAGAACTGTGAGTAATTTCTGATTTGATTTTTATGATTTTGTTCTTGGATTTGTGTTCTTGGATTTCATTCGATGCTCTCTGCCTGTGATGATATTGGGGAAATATAGGATTACATAATCCTTAGATTGCTCTGATTTCGTTTAAATGACTTGGTCTGGTTTTTGCGTTGGTTTCCCTGCTTTAAATTCTCGGTTTTGATTGTACTTGCGTGACAGACTCTTGAATGAACTTGCCCCTTTTGAGTTTAAAAGATCTCGGCTTTGATTGAATATGGCAATACTGGAAAATTGAAATTTAATTGCTTGTCAAAAACAGGAAACTAATTTCTTGATCTTTCCAATTGTTTTTCCCTTAATTGTGAATGATTCAAAAATTGATTTCTGTCCAAAAAGAATACTTGTCGGTTTTTGCCCAAAAACAAAAAGGATTTTCAAGAATAAAAACTTTCTATTTTTGCCGTGTTTATCATGATGATATCAGAGAAGCTTTAAACCTTTCCTGATTGACTGTTTTCCAAAAAAAAAAACTTGCTTTGAATCTTTGCCAAACATATTGATTGACAGTTGCTAAAACATTTGAACACTGATTTCTTGGAACCACATAAACACTTGCCACAACTGATACTGCAATTCCTAGAAATCATATGTTAATTCTGGAATCATTTTCCATTTTACTTGATGTATGATTAGCTCCTGTCTTGCCTGGAAAATCTTCTGGAATTTGTTGACCATGCAGTTTTGTATATCCTCTGTTATAGCTTTGCAAAATCCTCTTGCGTGATTTTTTGCACTTCATTCCTCCCATGATTGTCGAGTTGGAATACTTTGACACCACCATATCAAAACTGCTCGTCCATTTGTGCTTGTTGTTACTTGCATCCAATTTTACTGTCATGTTACTGTGTATTTGAATCATGTTGTTTGACTTCTTCATACATATTAGCACCTGATTATGAAATTGCTGCGTTGTGGCCATGCCCAGATGTACTTGCTTCTTGACCATTCTTGTCTCCATGTATATGCTGAAAAGTTACATGCATGTTTTGAATTGATCAAGTCCCCTTGTTGTTTCCATCTGAACACCCTGCTATGTTTTGCACCATTGTATATTGAGATATTACACCATGCTTGTGCATCAACAGTATTTTCCGTTTTGATGCTCGGCACTTGAGATCAGTTTCCCTTTACTGGCTTACATGCACCATTTTGATTTTTTCCTGAGCATGATTTTCATTGTCTTGAACTTGAACCGATTGCAACTGCATGTTACTAGCTGCTAGATAATGAATAATGCACTCATTCTTGAACACTTATGGAAAGCTCGAACACTTGAGCTTGTTCATGAACCTGCATCATATATACACTGTCTCGACCATTGGCTTGTTGTTGTATTAGGTCTACATACACATGCTGCCATGTCATATGTATATCCACTGCTTGTCATTGTTTGTTACTCCACTTGCACCTTGCTGTTGCATCATACCATTTAGCCACTGCTGCTCCATCATTTGCTTATGTATTTCAGTCTCGACATGTTGATTACTTACATTACATGTATGTGTATATACACACACTCGTGTGTGTATACATGTATCATGTACATGTAATTGTATTTGGAACATAAAAAGAAACCTGTCTTGTACCCTTGGTTTTGCTTGTTGAACCATGAACACTTGCTGTTCAAATTAATGTTGTTTGCTGCCATGATATTTGATCTGCCACCTTTGCTGAGCTAATTTTGTGCCATTTCACTTTGAGGTTTTGCTGAAACTTGTTTGTGCACTTTGACTTTTTCATTTGCTGGCTTGCATACATTTTCTTGTGACTCTTTTATTTCACTGTTGTGCACTGAGTCGAGATGGTCCACGTGGCTACTCCTCAGTTCCACACTATATACTGATCGACGAGGTAGTGCACACATGTATATTTATACACGTGTGTATATGCAGCCATCAGATAAATTTTCCTGTCCCTGTACTATATATATACTGTCTAGACACAGTCGGATTAATAAATCAGATCAGGTCAGAAAAATGATGAGGAACACACCAGAAAGCTGAGGCAAATAAAATTTTAAAAATTTATATTTGCATGAATTTTGAATATTATTTCTGTTCCATATACTGTGTGTGTGTGTTTCTGTATACGACAGGTATGAAGACTGGACTGACTGAAGAATGCTGTGAAGACAAAAGATGAAAGACAGAAGACAGTGAAAATAATAGTGTGAAAAAGAATGTATATATGTGTTTTATAAACAAAGTGTTGTAATGAGGAGGTGTGTAACAAGTGAAATGTATATGAATGAAATTTATTTCAGTGAAATACAGTGTTGAGCAAATAGTGGAGTTGTAAATCTGTACAGTTGAATATCGAAATAAAATACTATATTTAAGAACAATACTGTGCAGATATTTGAATTTCTGTATAGATGCATTCTGTCTAAATATAAGTATTATATTCCTGTCTGTGATGTATATATAACAGTACAATAACAAACACATTTATATTAATATATATTTGCTTGTTATCATCAAACAAAAAATCATATAATTGTGTATACAACGCCGTTATATACAACACGTCTGTGTGTTATACTTTCAGTTTATACGTTTTGATTGAAGATATTTGGTAATCTTGTAAAAGGAACTGTAACATGCATACTATCAGTAAATCCAAACTTCTATCAGTATACTTCACTGTAATCAACTATACGATCTGAATGAATTTTCTCTTGACTGATATATTATTGCTCCCTCTTGTTTCTATTAATCTACTTGCAATCCACTAGCCTTCTTGAATTATATGAAAAGATGTGATATTTGAGAAATTCGGCAATCTTCATTTACATCCGCTATTATTAGTTTTAGCATCGTGTACTGTATCCACTATTGTTTAATGATCTTTGTTCTCATTTACTTCACCGCTGGAATTTCTAGTAGCTTGCTTGGTAGAAACTTCATTGTCTTACGGCTTGTTTTGCCTTTGCAGGTTATGATATTTAGATGTGATTATGTATTGCTAACACAGGGTGGTGCATGTTCACGATCGACACCAAACATGGAGCATGAACCGCATATTTGTTCTAGTGAACTGATGATATTTATATTCTTGTTATAGATGTATGATAGAGTAGAAATATGATTAGAAAATACTCTATTCGAAAGAAATGTGTTGTGTGAGAGAAGAAATTGTTATATATGAATGGTGTATAGAATTATAGAAATTTTTGTTGTAATTATTTGTACTATTAAAACTTTGTTAAAATAAAAAATTTATTTGTTTATTTCATTTTGTGATATACACTAATACTAAAACGAATACATTTAATATGTAGTATCTATAAGCTGTAATTTTTTTATATAGATTTATAAATATTGCAACGGGTATGTACTATTGCAAAAGGATCTGTTACAACAACAAAAGCCTGTTGCAAAAAGTTATACCGCCACATCTTATTGCAACAGGTGAAAAATGTTGCGAACTTTTTGCAACTTCGGCTATACCAACAGGCGCGGGTCTGTTACAATTGGTCTACTGCAACAGATATTGCCTGTTGCGAAAAGTGTTTTTTGTTGTAGTGTCTTATATTTTCCACCACTCTACCATATCCACCATCCACACAACCACATCATCTTCAACTTCTACTGTTAAAAATGCCTTTTCGCATCCAAACGGCCTAACAAAAAAGTTATGTAAAAGAAACTCATGTCAAACCGCATTCCACCGGATTTTCAACCAACGTCCAACACATCAACAACCACTACATCATAGATTGCATACTGCAACACCAGAGAAGTTATGCAGTAAGTGCCAAAAAATGTTGCTATAGGCCAAAAATGATCTGTCGCAACACTTTCTTGGTGTTACATTTTGCCACGTTGTCTTAGAGTCAAAGACAAAATTATTACGACCCTAAGACAATATCGGTACAGGTGTTGGCACAGATACTAAATTTACAGAAACATGGGCTTCATAATATGGGCCCCAACATGTGGGGCTCACTAAAATCTATAGTCTGGATTCAGGAAATCCAGTTATGGGGCCACATGCATTAATATACGGCAAAACTTTTACCATCCAATGGCAACACTATATCATAGCTATGATAACATTTAACATCACATACTGCAACATTATATCATAGCTATGGCACTATTACACAACTTATTGCAACATAACAAAATTAACATCACATACTGAAATTAACAAAGAACTTTTCATTTCAAATTAACCAGCAACACAAGTACTACTTAGTCAACAACAAAATAACAAAACATAGTCACTAAATTCAGTTTTACAGAGAACTTACAAACACAACCAGTATTAAATTCATGTTTACATCAAACTAAAACAGATTCAAAATATAGCGCGAGCCTCCAGTACGTTCAGTGCCTCTACTGCCTCCCATTACAATCAAAATACCTTGTTACAACGTCCATTTTACAATAGGCACTGGCTTCCCGTTGTAATAGAATGCTATTACAATAGTCACATTCTAAACCGTTGTAATAGATGCCTGGACAACACCCTTTTACAACAGGCATTTACTGCCCATTGTAATAGAATACTATTACAACGGTCCTATTCGGCGCTGTTGTAATAGATATCCTTTACAATGCTCTTTTTACAATTGGTAAAAATTGCATGTTGTAATAGAGTGCTATTATAACGGTCGTTTCAGGCCTGTGTTAATTTATGTCAATTTTACAACATTCACAAAATGTCTGTTGTAATGGATGTCTATTTTACAATGGGCAGAAAATTATTATTAATTGGTATTGATTATGTTCTACTATTTAATAATTAATCATTAATCATATATTACTAATTATTAACTGTAATATTATATTACTAATTACTAATCATTAATAATAACATATTATTTATTAATAATTAATCATTATAATAATATATTTAATAATTAATCATTAATAATAATTATTGACAATAATATTATATTATTTATAACATCATTGTAAAAGTAATAATATATACAATGACTACCCAATTAGCTATAAAAAAGGGTTCTAACTAATGTTTTCTTTATATTATTGTACACATATTAGATTTCATTCAATTATGTTATATAACTTATATTATTGCCTTTAACTAAAATATTAAATTAATAATTACTAATCATTAATAATACTATATTATTTATTAGTATTTGATACCTAAACATTAATAATATTATATTAATCATTTATAACTTGTAATAATTAATGTTTATTATTAAATACTCACTAATTACTAGTTATTATGTATAATAATTATTCCAACGGGCTTAACTTTACTTTTCAGTTATTTGTAAGTAAAATCGAGTAATTAATATCAAAAATATAATAATTTATAACCAATAAGCTTAATTTTACTTTCCAATTATTAGTAGGTAATAACGGGTTGTTATTTTTTTTTTTGCAAGGCTTACGGGGTTGAGTGGACTCCTACCACTTTATTGATGTACCATAGAAAAAAAAGCGAAAATTACAACACACACAAGAAAACGAAGTTACATGGTACATCACACGAAAGAGAGAACAGACAAGCAAAACAAAAATAAAAGACACTTCAGTCTCGCAACGCATGAATGATACCGGGATCAAAAGTAAAGCTCAAAAATCTGATTCCATCCCTGATTTCTATTCTGATTTTCCTCTTCAACTGAGAACTATCCAAAGCTTTGGCTGAATTAAAAATGATTACATTCCTCTCCTTCCATACTGCAGTAATGTATTTCTTCAAAACATAATTTAGGATTCGGCCTTTGGTACCCCGTCTGCTCGTCTGGTTCTTTAAGTAGTTCCATTCAAAATCCGAGTTTGTAGAAGTATTCTTCCTACCAATATCAATCATGAGCTTCTTCCATATAAAATGCAAAGAACCACATTCAAAGAAAATGTGACCCAACGTCTCAGTCGAATGCCTACAAAAACCACAGGCATTGTCAGTTTGAAAACCTCTCCTTTGAAGTTTATCCTTGGTTAGCATTGCACCATGAACAACCTTCCACAGTAGCATGTTCTCTCTTGCACTGTTGTCCACAACCCAAATCTTTCTACTCCACGCGCAGGACTGCATTTCATCAACTTTTGTCAAACTATTGTAAATGATTTTTATTTTAAAATCTTTTCCTTTTGGCCCCCAAGATATAACTTCGCCGTGGTCATTTTCCACCTTGATATTGGCTGTGCTCCTCCAAAATTGTAAAGAGTGGAGCATGTGTGGGACAGGCAAACATAAACTGTCACCATGTATGTACTTACCAACTTTTGCATTTCTATTCACACCAGAGCTCATCAACTCAAGGTGATTCAACTCCCTACACAAAATCTTACCTTTCTCCACCTAGGGGTCATCCCAAAAAAGCACACGAGATCCTTGCTCAACGCGATATTTACAAAAAGGTAAGAAAGCAGATCTTAACTTGAAGATGCTGCGCCAAGTCCAGCTGATTTTCTGAGGTTGATTCATCGTCCAGAAACTTCGATTTTTGATGACATTGCGCTTAGACCAGTACACCCATATGCTTTTCTTGTCGCTCAGGAAGTCGTTAGCATGCTTAGTCATTGCCGCTCTATTCCATTGCATTAAGTCAAGTACACCCAGTCCTCCTTTATCTAACGGTTTCTCAATTTTGCTAAAAGCTATTGGCGCATGATATCTTCCTTCATTCTTGCCTTTCCATAGAAATCTCATCATCGTAGATCTAACCATTACAATCAGCTTGGTAGGTAGTATGAACATTCTCGACCAATAAACTTGCATAGAGAAAATCACTGATTTGATTAAAGTGAGCAGCCCCGCTTGACTAAGGTGTCTCGTTGTCCAGTTCTCAAGTCTAGAAGTGATTTTAGAATAGAGGGGCATACACTGATTTAAAGTTATCTTCGCGCTTGTCATCGGAAGGCCTAGATAAGAAATAGTTTCATTGCTATTATGTAAGCAAGTAGTGGCGTGAAGAATATCAGTAAGCTCAGCATTTGTTCCAGAAGTTTTCATGTTGGATTTCTCTATATTAACTTTGAGACCTGTCATAAGATGGAAGCTAGCAAGCGTCTCAAAGATAGTTTCTACAGTTTGTACGTTTGGCTTACAAAAGATGACAAGATCATCAGCAAACATCAGGGAAGAGATTCTGGGTTCATTACACATAGGGTGCAAATCAAACATGCCGTTTTCAATTTTGCGATTGAGCATCTGCGTAAGAACCTCCATAATAGCTATGAAAAGGTAAGCGGAGATGGGGTCGCCTTGGCGGATTCCTTGCTTGCTAGAGAAAAAACCGGTAGAGGATCCATTGATAGTTATAGAGAAGTGCGCCGTGGAAATGCAAGTGTAAATCCATGCTACAAAGTGAGATGGAAAGTTCATGTATCCGAGAATTCTGACTATAGAATCCCATTGAAGCGTATCGAACGCTTTCATGATGTCAAGCTTAAACATTGCTCTTGGGGTTGCATTTATACTAGCATATCCATTCAAAAGTTCATGAGACATGAGTACATTGTCTAGAATATCTCTTCCAGGCAGAAACGCCACTTGATTCGTTGAGACTATATTAGGCAGCACTTTCTTGAGCCTTGTTGCGATAATTTTGGAAAAACATTTGTAGATCGTATTACAACAAGCTATAGGCCTGAAGTGAGAAACCTGAGAAGCATTCTTGAGCTTGGGTATAAGAGTTATGTTAGTCGTATTAAAGGACCTGAACATAGAATTCTTCTTGAAAAAATGTTTCACGGCAGCACTCACATCTGCATGTATAAAGCTCCAACAGGAAGTGTAGAAAAATGCATTAAGACCATCAGGTCCTCCCGCGGAGTTTTTGTTAAGCGAAAAGATTGCTTGCTTCACCTCATCGTCACTAACTTCAAGACACAACAAATTATGATCATTTGTAGATATCTTTGGTATGATATATGGGTCTATCATTTCAATGTTGGGAACAAAATTCTGTTTATTGCCAAAGAGCTCAGAAAAGTGTATTAAGAATGCATCTTCAACCTCACTTTGACATTTTGCAACCTTACCTGAGTTATCCATGATGCTCACGATGTTCTCCCTGCATTGTTTGTTCTTCAGAGACGCATGAAAATATGCATCGTTCTTATCGCCTTCAATTCTCCATTTAATTCTTGCCTTTTGTTTGAACATGGAGGCTTCAGTTTGCAAAGCAAGTTGATATTGTTTAGTATAAATCGTCTCCATGCTCGCATACACCTCGTTTGCTGGATCATTCATCATGCTAGTCTGAATTTCCTGCAGTTTTCCTCTCCAATATGCGGTTTGTTTGGTTCCATCGCCAAATTTTTGTTTAGCCCAGTCTCTTAATTTGTGCTTTATATTCCTAAGTTTCGCCTGCAAAATGACCAAAGGGTTTCTGAAAGTGGGCTTCTCCCAAATTCCTTTCACAAAATCAAGGAAGTCAGGTTCATCAACCCATGAGTTAAAAAATTTAAAACTTGATTTACCTTTCATGTCTAGCTCAGTGAGGTGCAAAAGGATAGAGGAGTGATCAGATAAGATTGGAGGGGGTAGATGACAATACAAGGCAGGCCAAATGCTAAAGGTTTTGGAGTTGGAGAAGGCATGGTCTATTAGAGAGAAGGTTCAATATTAAACATATATTACTTTATAACTAACAATAAATATTAATAATTTACAATTAATAATATTACTATTAAAATTTTAAAATAATGTTGAAAATTAATAATTAACAATATAGACATGATAATTAATAATTTATACATATTAATTTTTTGTTGCAATCTTTTCACTTACCACTTGTAATAAATGCCAATTTTTAACAGTCTTTTTTTATCATGAAAATTAACATCCATAAAAATTTAGAAAATATTCAAAATTATACGAAATTAATAAAATATTGAAGAAAAAATAAAATTTTATTATATGGTTATCACGTTGTAAATCATTAATTTTTTTTGTATTTGAATGTTTATTTTATAACTAATTTCTTTAACATGTATAAATAAGATTTCGTTTTGCTTTTATAGAAAATTTTAACTTTACTTGAAAGTTGTTTTGGCTCTAGGTGGTCGAAATTTTGGCTCCGTAACGTGAAATTTTTAGCTATCCCACTAAAATTTTAGCTATTCCCTTTTTTATTCGTCATAACAGAACATGAAGCAATTCATTTTATTCACTTGTCTTCTTCATGATCCAATAAAGCAGCCGCCTTAATTAGACTAGAAATTCCCAAGTCATAAAAATGTCAAAATCCCTAACAATCTCGCTTGTGCTCGCCATCACGACTCTCTGTCTTCTCCCTTTCCTCTCGTTTGCTCGACCGTGCAAAACCTTAGCTCCTCTACAGCTTCCCTTCTCCGTCTCATTTTCCCTATTTCTTCTTTTTTCACCTCGTTCTTCATCATTTCACAACCTCCTCCTTATCCAGTAGTTTTTGCCACGCCTGCTTTTTGCACAAAGCTCACACCTCAAATTTGATTTCTTCTTTTTCAGATCCATGCGTTTCTATTCTTTTGAGCCTTTGTTTTGTTCTAGATTATTCTCATAAGTTGGTTTTTGTGCGGCTCCACGGTGTTCCTAGTTTTCCTGCTCAGCCTTCCCCTCAGTACCTCATTCGAGACCGGTTTCCAACTGGCGAGGTAATGGGGCCGTTTGACTCTTATTCCAGGTGTATTCCCTTGTATGCTATGAACTCTATGTTTTATGGATCTGTGTCTCTCGAAGTTAGGTTCTGGAGAATGGTAGCTTATTGGATTTGGTATCTTCTTTTGTTCGAGTGATGGTTAGGATTTGAATGAGACGCACTGTTTTAGTATTATTTGTTCCACCACATCATCCTGCTTACACGTGAAGCATAGCTCAGACATTTGCAGTCTTGGTGGTGGTGTTACTTCCCCTCTCATTTCTCATCACCTCATGTGTTATGAATTTGAGTGTGATGAACTTGCCCTGCTTTGGTCGCTTTAGTTAAGGTAGTTGGGTCCTGCGTAAAGTGCAATCTTGATATACTATTCTTGTCTTTGGTTAGGAATTGTGGCTATGTGATGTAATTTTATTCATGTCATGCTGTTGGGTAATTTATTCTTAAGTGATGGTACTAAGATCGACAAGTCATAGGTGATACAGTAAGGTGAGTACTCTAGTGCAGCTGTGCACCGTTGGTTATCAGTGTGTCTGTCATGTCATACTTGTTGGGTATGGGTAGCAATGCTTTTTAGGTCACCCTAGTCCTTTAATTTCGGCTTTTCTATTTGGTAATAGCTGCCAGCCTGGTAGAGGTCTTGATAATGTATTCTTGTCAGAGTTCCAGATTTGGTGTTTGGTATGTACTATGTGATACTAACTCCTTTTTTTTTTGAATTTTTTCAGGGGAGAAACCGGCACTGTCGTAAAACTTTCCCTAGTGCACCTAACCCGGTCCGCGGGGTTATCAGACTTATGCACATGGTAAGCCCCCTTATTTGAACATGTGATACTAACTTGTAGCTTCTTGGTTAATAAAAAGCGAGACTCTTTGTGGATGTTTAAGCGATTAAATAATAGAATTCGTTGAGAAGGATTTCCGATCTAGCATTTAGATAAGGTTATAGAAATATCACGTGCTTTCTATTGCAGAATGCTATTATCACATGATTTTCTGATTTTATTAAGATTTATTGATTTTATCATCATATTGCCTTCTAATTTTTATGGACCATTGATTTTACTATTATTTGATGTTTCCTAATTCTCTTATTGTCGGATGATCCGCTTGTCTTCACGTTATCACCAGGTGGATTTGTACTCTCTTATTATTAGGTAATATGCTATTTGATTTAGTTGCTTTATTATTTCTCATGATGTTAATTAATTTAAGTGATCTTCTTATTATATGCCTACCTATACCTTTTAATTGTCTTATTGTTGAATCATTTATGGTTTCTCAATTCCTTCCTAGTGTCATGATTTCCTTGTTGTTTTTTGATCTTACCATATGGTTTTCCATACTTCTTACAAAATGATTTTTACACATATGTCTTTGCATTATTAAATGATTCTCTGATCTCTTTATCAGAAGACTTGCTGTAGATGGAGGAAGTACTTGCTGTAGACTGAGGTGCAACAATAGTAGAATTATTTCCCCTTTATGCTGACATATTTACTGAAATTACGATTTCTTGTTATGTTTTCTATCATGCTTAAATGTAAATTGCCAGTTGCTATGCAAGCAATGTAGACTGCATTTCTTTATTTAACCTTTTATTTCTTATCAGTTCTCGAAAGACAATGGAAGATATATTGAAGAGAAGAAGTTAAGCATTTTTCTTATTAGTCCAGCTCAATCCCCAGTATTACAACAAGTTAATCGAGCATTGAATGAAGAATCAATAAATGAATATACTTATGTGAAAAAATCATCCTTTCTAAAAATACAAGCATCATCAAGTGGAATTGAGAATTTTCCTCCATCTCATGTAAGTAATTCATTTAATGTATAAAATACATCATCATATGCAATACAGAAATCATTATCGATTACATACATGAACAAGGCAAGAAATCATCTTTACACCATTGAATTTAATTATGCAAGTACTTGTTTATGCTTTGTCCATGTGAATAATGTTGAAGACCTTAATTCGAAGATCAGTGATATCACGAATCAAAACTAAAAGAGTTTGGTCATTTTACTACTTTGCAAAGACTAATTTCTACGGGATATGTTTATGATATTTGGTTTCTACTTGATTACATTCTCATACCATGAGATAATCTTCAAGATTTGTATCTCTATCATAACTTGATTATATTTTTTTTCTGTCGTTTGAAAAAACTATAGCAAAATTGATAGAAGAAAAGGACATTGTGATTGAAGAAGGGTAAAAGTGAACCCGAAATTGGTGATGCTGAGGAAGAAAATGGATGCTAAGGTCAGAGTGGATTCCCCTTCTTATTTGTTGTTTTCATGATGCTTGTTGGTGCATGGTTCAGCCATATATTGCACCAGTGAGTAGTACATATGAAATATTTACAATAAATGTCTGATTGATCATGCCTTAAGGTATCAGAACTTTAGCATAAGCTGCTCATTTATGCATAACAGTAGGCATAGAGAAACAATCCAATTTACTAAGGCAAATAAAATTTAAATCGAATTCATATTTGTGAAATAAATTGTTTCTTTTTCAGTTTATTGTGCTATTTTATTTTGATAGGTATGATAGACGACTGGACAAATTCTGGAGGAAGAAGCCGATGACTAAAACTAGAGTGAGAGTGCGACTGTGTATATGTATGAGTGCATGAATATGTAGCAAGGAGTCAATGTATACCAGTGAAATGTAGCGAGGAAGTATGTGTACAAGTGATTGTGTAATAGTGAGAAAACAGTATGTATACTATTCGTAAGCGTAATAAAAAACTTTTTACAACGCGTAATGGTTGTTGTTAAAAGGAACCTATTGCAACATGGGATAATACAACGGCCCCTAGTGCCTTTTTGCAACACGCAATGACCGTTGTAAAAGGGGACCGAATGCAACATAGGCTAATACAATGAACCCTAGTGCCCGTTGCGAAAACCATATTACAACGGGTATTGCCCCTTGTAAAAAGTCTTTTTGTTTGTAGTGTCCAGTACCTCTAGTGCCTTCAGTAACAAGTTCTTAAACAACTTTATCACTTCCTCCTTCACCCGCAAAATAATGTTGTTTCGAAAGACATGCATTTCAGCAGTGCCTTTAGTACAACTAATGCTTTCACAATGAATACACTTTTTCAGCACAACCGAAGTCATGCATGCCTCGGTTACATACTGAGGCAATGCCTATGCCTCAGTTGCATTTCAGCACAAAATATGACCATAGTATAACTGAGTTGCATTTCAGCACAGACATTTCAGCATAATCTATGGCCTGCATACCTCAGTTGCATTTCAGTTGTATAGCCGAGTTAGATTTCAGCATGGAGTTGCATTTCAACACAATATATGGTCTACATACATCAGTTGCAAATTGATGCAATGACTCAATTTGTTCAAAGCACGAACGATATAAATGTTTGCAATAGCATGCCATAGTACAACTGAGACACTGCTTCATTGTGATACAATTTGAGACAATGCCTCTTTTTGCGTCAGTAAAAACTTAGATATGCCACGGCTCGTTCAAGTACAAACTCAACCATTGCTTCAATTACGAACAGACACATGCTTCAGTATGATACAAGTGTAAACTGAGTAAATTCCTGTAGATATCCTGCTATCGGTTTCAACAAAACAGGATCTAATTCTACAATAATGTTGATGTACAAAATAAAGCCATTTTTTTGACATTAGATTGAAGAGAAAATAATTTTTTTACAATTCTGTAGTTCATTATTGAAGCATCAAGCTTGTACATGTTTAGTTACATAACATCATTGAACTACAGAACAGTAAGAATTTGACTAATGCCTCAACAAGCGGAAATTGTAAGAATTTTGTAGTTCAATACTGTAGCTCATTACTAAAGCACACTGTTAACGATATTTTTCATCAACACTAGAGAATAGGTCGATGGAAATGGATCTAAGGGAAAATAGGTTGTTTACTCTCCATGATTTGAGTCAGGCCAATGTCTCTGAGTATCGGGACCAATCTCATAGAGGAACCGAAACCTGTAGATGGGACCTAAGCTTGCTGGATGAATTTAAGTCGAAAGAAGTGGATGTTTCCTCCGATCATCGATCGAGATTTGGATAAAAGTCCATGCCTATATAGGAAGCAAACAGTAAGTTATAATAATAACAATTGAGAAAAATTATGATAAACTCACAGAAAACACCATGGATGTAGATTTGCTCCTTATTAACCATTTTGCTTTGAATACAAGAACAGGATCGAAGAAATTTATCGATCTATTTCAGTGCTAGGGTTTAAAGAGAATGAATACAAGAATTAGAGCTAGAGTCTCCAACTAGTTTTAGAATTAGGATTTTCTTCAGAGTGGAGAGTCTAAGAATTCAAAAAAATCCCTTTAAGCATGACCCCTGGGGTCTTATTTATAGAGGATTTGGAGACCTTTCTGCTATTGGGCCACCGGACATGCATGGACCTTTGTTAGCCGCCTTTCACCTGGGTTTCGGATGCTTTTGCTTCCAGCTGCTTTGTCGTGTTGCTTACAACTATCGTAATATAGGTGTCGGCTAGTCGGGAGTTTCTATGAGACTGGAATGAGTCTGTTGTTACAGTTACTCTTCGAAAGGTATCATGATTCTCCGGTTGTATGCTTACGGTCATAGACCTTCGGATATAGGTCGGTTTTCCCATGAATACTTAGAGGAGCCTGTCTTCATTATGTACGTGGATTGCTACCGGTTCGGAATCACAGTTGGTGTCTGTGCTAAGTAGACTAGTGTGGATAGCTTGTATCCCTTCCGGGGTTCCGGTCTGCTTTTCGGTAGGATTTCCAGGTATAGCCTGATTCTTCAGAAGGTGGCTCTAGGCGATTTGTCTGAGGTTTATCGATGTGACCTTTTGACGTTTATGCAGTAAATGTTTCAGAAACTTGTTCCAGATAATCGTTATGTGTCTTTGGCTTGATGCTCTTGATGTTTTCGCCTCCTGACGAATCAGTATTAAGCAGGTTAATATCGAAGGCCCTTTCGGATCTCAAATGACGGAGCTCTTGCTTTTTTCTTTCTTGGTTTATGATTTGGATGACCTTTCGCTGTAGTACCCCTGCCGGGTTGACGCTGTTGGAAGGATCCTGCCGGTCTGACCTTGTCGGATAGACCCTGCAGGCTAGATCTCTTAGCTTTTTTGTTCTTTCTTCTTGGAAGGTCTCGGTTGATGCGGCTTTCAGACCATTTTTTCCTTTTTTTGACTCCTTTTAGTGTTTGACTTTGCTTTTTGAAGGATTCCTATGTGCTTGCGGTCATTCGATACCCCTTCACCGTCAGCCTATTTCATTGTTGATTTTTTGGTAGTAACACATACCTCCAATCAACTATAAAAATAAGCAAAAACACATACCACTAGTGTGTGTTTCTGTATACGATCTCCGATTTGTAGAATTTATAAGGGTCTTGGACAACAAAAACATGAAATAAAGATGTTTATCTGCCTGATTTGAATGTGATAAAACTTAAAATTATAACTGAATATTTTCATCTTCCTAAAACATCAAGAGTACTTTGAAATCGTCAAGTAGAATTTTGTCCGGCCTACACAAAATGGAATAATTAACATTATAATGACATCGATTACAAAAAGAAACCACGAATATGATACATCAATTACTTATAAAATAAAACAGTCACTTCACTAAAATATTGTAATGTCCCGTACTTTTGGCTGATTATTTAAATTATTTATTGTTTTAAATATTGATTTCAATTTAAATAGTTGTATTTTAATTATTTTGAATATTTTGTTAATATAAATAATATTTTAATATTTTAATTCCAAAATATTCGAGAAATGCTGAATTTGACATATAATGTGAATTGGCAACATAAAAAGGTTTAATATTAATTATATTGGAATTATAGTAACGACTTCATTTATAAAACGACAGTCCAACGTATAATTTAATTATAAAATGAGCTGCAGCGGCGCGGTAGTTCAAAATATTTCGTTTTGAACTTTAAACGGCTGTACGTGATCCAATATAAGTCATAGAATTTTTTGAAACAAGAAACGTCTGAATCTATTGGATAATATTTTTCTAATGAAAGAAAAATTCGAGTTTTCATATTATGGATTTCATTTTACGTCCAAATCAAATTTTCAAATAGTCCCTATGGAATTCCTTTACAAATTATAATGTTTATGTATGTTAAATAAAGGGATTTTAAATATATTTAAAATCGATTTAGCTTATATTTCAACTCGAGATAATTTATTATGAAACTATAGGAGATTCTAGTCGAGTATGGCCAACAATAATATTTTATTATTATTATATTGAGGTATTTTTAAATTGATTTGTTTTAATTCAATTTGGACCCTTATAAGGGACTTTATTCAAATGACCTCTGTTTTCAGCGAAACAAATTTTATTACGACCGTAATAGCTAATTATTGCTAGATTTCAAGTTTCGCCTCAATTGGAGTTATTCTGTGAGCATGGAAAAATTATAAGCAAATAAATTGACCATTTAGGCGTGAACGAGAGCCGTCTTCACAAACGGACTTGGAATACGACGAAACAAGTTCCATTAGGACCATAACGTCAGATTATACCATGGTGTCCATTTTCATTACGAACAAAGCTTGTATGTGATCACAAGAACGAATACACAACGTTTGGAAATAACAATAGGCACGAGAAAAAATATTGTTAGTCACATCACCTTAAATTATTATTTTTCCGACTTTATATATATATATCTAACATCAGACCACCATCCCCAAACTCCAATTCTGTTCAACAGTTTTACAGAAAAGTCCACATTCACAATATAATTTATATCTCTATTTCTGTCGAGAATCGGCGAATGTGTTCTGAAGAAAAGTTGAAGTGTATGATGAGGAGGAGTTGCTGTAAAAAATTCATGGTCAAACTTCGCCAGAGTCGACAGAAATTGCAAATAGCTGCAAGAAATTGGTTTTGTTCTTTGGTGTTTTGGAGAAGCTCGGGTCAATTTCAGGTGTTCGAATCTGAAGAGAAGATGTGGAGGAGACATAAGGGAACCTTCTTGCTTTTGGTCGGGGTGCCTAAAAGATCCTGTAGCTGCGGCGAATGGTAGTTGAATGGCGGTAAAGTTTTCTGGGTTAATTTCGAAAGCTATGATCGGATTTTTAAGGAGTGGGCGAGCTATGAACATCGATAGGCAAAGGCACCTGAAGAAGAAGGGTAGAGGGTGGCGACGCCGATCGATTCCAGATGGTGGCATTCGCTACGGTGGAGCGAGGTGGCTGGATTTTGGGTCGAAGGGGGTTGCAGTCGAGGTTGATTTTAGAATGATTGGAATCGAACTGGGGCCGGGGGTCACTGGTGATGGCAGAGGGATTAGTGGCGGTTCTGGCAGCATCGACGACATGGGGTATAGTGAAATATTGAGGAGGCGGCGGCGGCAAGTTTTTGGTATCATGTTATTTGCTGAAAAGGAAATGAGGAGATCAGATTTTCTTTGCTTCAGGGAGGATCTGGTTTTGGAGCCCAAAGTTGGAGAAACCACGTAACTAAAATCTAACGTGGATTATTATAATTGTTAAGATAATTTGAATTTTAAAATAAATAATTAATTTAGTATTATAATCGTTTAATTTTTATAAACTTGTAATGTTCATAACTATTTTGTACGATCTCAGAATTAAGCGGAATTGGATTCATTGCGATCATGGCGACGAGCACTACGCTGTCGAGCATAAATGGTTGGAAACAGAAACAATTGTATTTTTATATAATTTCAAACGTATGTTTAAAATTATATAAAACAACGCGACAATCGTCAACTGAAATAAAACAGTGAGTTAACGCTAACACTTTTATGGAATTCTATGTTGTGTTAAATTCATAGAAAAATATAATTATCATTGATAAGTATAAATTGGTTGATTGGATGCTATGGATGTAATTGGTTGTTTATTGCCTGATTGGTTGACCTTATTTATATTTCGTCATTAAAATACATTATATACATGAAATCATTTCATATATTGTTATCAAATATTATTGTGATATGCGATGCAGGGAAGAACATGTTAGAGGAATACAATAGGATTCCTCAAATAAATTGTATGTTTATTTGTTGTTCATATTATTCATATATATGATTGTTCACCCCAGAAGACAATAAAACATGTTTGAATGTTACTGATTGACTGTATTTTTATCATTGTTGTGATTTTATTCAATCAACAATATCGATTAAGTGGTTGGCAGTGATGGCCGAAAATTTATCGTTTAAAGATGTCGTTTTGTTGTTAGGCAAATTGACAAAGTTTAATTTATAAAATTTACTTTATAACCGAATTGAAGTTCTAAGTTTATTTTATATAAGTTAATTAAAATAGAAGTTTTATAAATATATTTGTATTCATAATTTTTTTTATAAAAGAATTTATTTATAGTTTATATAACGAATTCTTATGTCGTTATTGAGTTTAAAGAACAGAAAAATCAGTAACTAACCTACGGGTTAATAAAATGAAAAAATTGTTTTTATAAAACAATAAAATGATGTTTTAAAATTAATTAAGTTATATAATTAATTCAAGAGGGAAGGGGAATGGAAATTAGTTAATAGCTTAACTGATATTTATAATTGAAACTATTTCAATTTGACGATTTGATTAATTTGATTTAAATTAATCCAATCAACTGTTTTCAAATATTCGTTAACTGAATGTTGCCAAAAGTTAGTTAATCTTTGATTAACTATAATTTAAAGTAATTATCGAATTATTTATTTATTAATTAAGTTAATTATTATTTAATAACCTTGGTAAAATGATTTAACTATCTTATCTTTAATTTATAATTAAGTTAACTAATGAATGATTAACTATTGAAATGAACTACATTTATTCGGTTAGTAATGAAGTTAATTATTTTAAAAATAATTAAAACTATTGCTCTTATTATTGGAATTCCTTTTCGAAAGGAAATCGAATTATAATAAGACTCTTATTAAGAAGAGATTATAAAAGGAGTTGTTGTAAATCCCAGAATTTTATAAACATAAGTTTACAAAAGACTCTCGAGCTAAGGTCATATTGAAGATAAGCTTTGAACATAATAGAAGCGATGTGATCGAAACGGAATTCCCAAACTAAAAGTTATAAAATGGATTAACATTCAAATGATTTGTAATTCTGTAACGACCCGCATTCTACGCATCATAGGATCGTAGAATATTTATTTCTTTCACATACCAAGTCGTATGATCATGTAACTTTAGGAGACGATTATTGGAGTCATTTCCCATGTTCATGATTTTTGCCGATTTTTAAATGACCATTTTGCCCCTAGCTAATCTTGTTTTGGCCATAACTTTTGACTGGAAAGGAGTTTTGACCTGAAACCACTTCCATTGGCTTCGGATGATGGTTTACAATTCCGTAGAGTGGTCACATTAGCCAAACGGACTCACCGTTTGGGATATATGGCTGAAACAAGTTTCAGATGGTGAAAAACAGCTTAACCGGGCCTAATTTGGGTGATTAGTGAGTGGGCCCATAACCCATTTCGGGATTAGGGTTATGGGGAGGCTGATAGGGTTAGGGAATTCAGTTTCTATCATTTTCTAGCCGCCACTCTTTGTTCCTTCAAGTTTAGCCATGGCCTCCACTTTCTAAAACACCCCAAATCAACTTCTAATCGCTAATTAAGCCAAATAAACATCAAATCAAAGGGGATTAGCACCAAAGCAAGGTTGGAGCTGCTGTGTTGCCTTGCGAACAGCGCCAAATAGAGATTCATTTCAGTTTTGGGATTTTATTTGTGGCTAAGGTGAGTGATTTGCATAGTTTTGCACTAATTACTGTTAATTAAGGGTAATTAGTGAAGATTAGCGAGTTTATACACCAATAAATTCTGGAAAAATATTTGTAAATTCTAAAATAATATTTTAGACCTCTATTAGAAATTTGGTTTAATTTGATTAAGTTTTGCTAATCATATCATTAGTTTTGCTTAAACATGCTTAAGGGAAAATATGGGATTTTGGGTATGTTTGATCCATTTCACATGTTAAGATTGTTGTTTTGGTGTTTGAGGTCACTACTATTTGTTGCTATGACTGTTTGGAATGATTTGTGGTTGTTTAGAAAAGTTAGATTGGTCGAAAACATCGTCGAATGACGTAAACAAGTCGCTGGAAAAAGTTGCAGAAAGTTGTGCAGGGTTTCGGATCGGATCGGGTTAGAGGCTCGGATCGGATAGGAGAGCTGGGCAAGGAATCCGAACCGAACTGAAGTCTGTCACAAAGGAAGTTTGGCAGGAAGGAAGGTCATTGCTTAGAGTTGGAGTTGGACAGAGGATCGGATCAGAGCTAGGGGGCGGATCGGATCGGAGCAGGCAAGCGAGCGGGATTGGATCGGAGCAGGCAAGCTGGAGCAGGAGGGACAAACCGAACCGAATGGAGCGTGGTACTCGAACCGAACCAGATGAGGACAACCTAACCGAACCGAGGCTGGAGCACTTGAGCACGTCCGAACCGAACCGGATGGCCAGGAAATGGAGTGAGGCGAACCGAACTAGGGAAGAACAACCGAACCGAACAGGACTGGAGCTACGATTACGCGACGACTCTTTTGAAGACCAACTCCAATTCGACCAAAACCCGAGATGCAAAGGAAGTCCAAATGAGGAGCTTTGACTCAGGATCCTGTTGGGAACCAATGAGTGAGCTTCATGATTGGGCTTTGCTGCGGGACGTGTGCTAAGGGGTTGTCGATGTCTGTAACTTTGAATCACTATGTGTAGGGAGTACGTGGGCGGATTCAGGGCCAAAGTGGCATAGGTACGACTAAAGGGATATAGACCAATGAAGTGGGGTCATTTGTAAAGATTTGGTCATGACTCCATGTGGTAAGCTTGGTAGTAGCAGTAGTTGTACAAGTCGAACTCCGTCACTACTTCGATGTGTCTAGTGATTGACAATGGCGGACATCGTATGCTTTACGCACTGAGTGAGAGATGTGAGGATGGTTGCTATGGTTGATTTGTTTTCCATCATTGTGACATGCACACCCCCACCCCGTTATCTTTACATCATCTGTTCAGTGGCACCTTAGAGTATTGTACGGTATGTAGTGCTAACTCTTTGTTTGCAGGTCCAGGTTCAGGTATGGTTTAGTATACCTGTTATTGTTCTGTTTAGCTGCTTATCGCTCATACCAGACTTTTCGTCTGACCTAGAGTTTTATGTCTCTTCTTATTACTCTGGGTGCTCTCACGAGCAGACTAGAGACAGGTTAGCTGGGTATGCACGAGTAGCTGATCCAGAGACGAGCAGGAGGCTTCCACGTATGATACATATAGATATTGTCCCTGTGTTTTTGAAGATCACTGCTTGGGCATTAGTAGTGCATCTTCTACTTTAACTTTCTTTTGCTTTAGAGACAGTTTAAAGTTGTAACAATGATGTTGGATCATAAGCTGTATTTGGATTTCCGCTGCTATGTTGGTTTAGTTTTCAGCTTATGCACTGTCTCGCCTGTTTTATGTCAAGATTATGTTATTATTATATTTTGTTCCATGCGCTGTGAGACATTCTACAGGTTCCTTGTTAGTTCATTCTCTTCTTTCTTTTCGTCTGACGACCGTTCCGTGCTAGCTGGGCATGTGTACAACGCACTTACGGAGGAAATGCCGGCTGGTGCGGGGCAGGCCGTCACACTTGGTATCAGAGCTCTAGGTTGCGTAGTTAACCTAGGGAAGTTATCTGGGAGAGATAGTATACGTATATGAGAGCGCGTATTTGTGATTATTTTGATTTTTAAAAGCTATATATATACTATTAGTATAGCTAAGGATGAAGTCGCACTGCACTAGCACCACTATAGAGATGGTTAATCGTTTTCTCTTTACATATTGAACGATGAGATGATACGCAAGAGGTGCCGGTAGAGGAGCCAATAATGGGAATGCTGCTGACATGAGGACGATGTTTACTGACCTCATGAGAGAGATGCTTAGGGATGTGCAGAGGGCAGCTCCCAATGGTGATAATGGTGGTGGTCCAATAGTGCAGGCGCCTAGGGCCGATTTCGCCAAGCTGAATAAGGATTATACTAGTCTTGGTGGGAAGCCGTTCCACGGAACGGAGTCGGCCACGGATGTTCAGGATTGGTTGGATAGCTGCGAGAGTATCTTCGAAGATTTGTGTATCGAGGATGCGATGAAGAGAAGGCTAGCATCCCGTCAGCTACAAGGACGGGCAATGAATTGGTGGAATGATATAAAGGCAGCTACTCCCGAGGATCAGATTACCTGGGAGCAGTTTAAGGTTCGCTTTAGCGAGAAGTTCATTCCAGCTGCTCAAAAGTCAGTGTTGTTTTAGAAATTCTTGGAGCTCAAGCACAATGGCAGAGCTATCTTGGAGTATATTGCCGAATTCGACACTCTATCGAAGTATGGGTTATCTCTTATAGATACTGCCGAGAAGAAGAACGAGAAGTTCATAACTGGCTTGGATCAGTACTTGGGGGAAAGGCTTATTAACCACATCGATGAGACGTTTGAATCGATTGTGGGGAAAGCATTAAGGTCAGAGAGTCTTAAATCTAAGCCGAAGACTGAGGCTGCATCTACAGAAGAACCGAAACCGCAAGCAAGCGGTGGAGGCAAGAGTGGTTCTCAGAATAAGAGGAAGCAGAACCAGAATAAGGATGGCCAGAAAAAGAATAAGAAAGATGTTGAGTGCTTCAGCTGTGGTAAGAAGGGCCATTATGCTAGTAATTGTCGGGCCAAGCCGACGGATAGGAAGTGCTTCAACTATGGCCAAGTGGGACATCACAAGGACAAGTGTCCGCAACCCCCTAAAGAAAAGCATATGGTGAAAGCATATGCCCTTAATGCTATTCCTTCTTCGTCGAATGCCCCAACTGCGACGGAGAAGGGAAAGAATGTCGTTATTCAAGGTATGCTTTCTGTTTATGATGTTCCTGTTAGAGTTTTGTTTGATACCGGAGCTTCTAGTTCTTTCATATCTAGTGACCTGGTAGGCAGGTTGGGATTGGAGCCCGAGATTGTCGATAGACCTTTAGTAGTGACAAACCCGATTGGTGGTTTGACAAACCTTAGCATGATTTGTCGTAACGTGGTCTTATCGAGTCATGGATGCATGTTTGTTTGTGATTGCTTTGTTTTGGGCTTTACTGGGTTTGGCATTATTTTGAGAGTCGATTGGCTCCAAAGATACGGGGTGGTGGTAGACTTTGAGGGCTTTTTTGTGACAGCTAGAGCGGATGATGGGCAGAGGGTTGTGTTTGGTGGTCTACCTAGTGATGGGGTAATGGCTAGTTTTCTAAATTCCCTCGACATCCCGCATAGTGAGTTGTCAGGTTTGCCCGTGGTTGGCCAATATCCGGATGTCTTCGAAGAAGTGACCGGGCTTCCACCACACCGAGAGATTGAGTTTCGTATTGATTTAGTGAAAGATGTCAGACCTATAGTGATGCCACTTCGTCGTATGGCACCAAGGGAGCAGCGAGAGCTCGAGGTGCAAGTCAGCGATCTTTTGAAGAAGGGATTTATCAGGAGGAGTGTTTCTGAATGGGGAGCACCAGTTGTGTTTGCTTCCAAGGCGGATGGTTCCCTTCGTTTGTGTGTAGACTACCGCGAGTTGAATAAAGTGACGAGGAAGAACAAGTATCCTCTACCGCGGATAGATGATTTGTTTGATAAGTTGAGTGGCGTGAGATTATTCTCTCAGTTGGATCTCACGACAGGTTTTAATCAGCTTAGAGTGGAAGCTGAGAGTATAGCTAAAACGGCATTTCGGACGCCGTCAGGATTTTATGAGAGGTTGGTCATGCCATTCGGGCTGACCAATGCCCCAGCATATTTTGTGGATCTTATGAATAGGATATTCAGAGATCAGTTGAATAAGTTTGTCCTTGTGTTCGTGGATGATATTTTGGTCTATTCGAGGATAGAGGAAGAACACAAGGAACATTTAAGAATAGTGATGGAGGTGTTGAGAAAACACCAATTGAGAGCGAAGTTTTCTAAGTGTCACTTCTGGAGAAGGGAAGTGAGATTCTTGGGCCATGTTGTTTCAAAGAATGGTATTGTCGTGGATCCTGCGAAGGCTACGGTACAAGATTGGTTTACGCCCAAGAATGCAACGGACATAAGAAGTTTCTTGGGATTAGCTGGATATTATCGTAAGTTTATCCAAGATTTCTCCAAGATAGCAGCACCGTTGACTCAGTTGACCAAGAAAAATCAAGCTTTCGTCTGGGACGAAAAGTGCGAGAATGCATTCAAGAGTCTAAAGGACAAGTTGACATGTGCACCAGTGTTAGTCATTCCTAAGGGGAATGAAGAGATGACGGTATACAAGGATGCCTGTGGTACCGGACTAGGTGCTGTATTGATGCAAGGCGGTAGGGTTGTAGCTTATGCAAGTCGGCAATTGAAACCACACGAGAGAAGATACCCTACCCACGATTTGGAATTGGCAGCGATCGTGTTCGCGTTGAAGATGTGGAAACATTATCTCTTGGGAGAAAGATTTGAGTTGTTTACCGATCATAAATCATTAAAGTATCTCTTCTCTCAAAAGGATCTAAATCTCCGACAGCAAAGATGGTTAGAATTCTTAGCTTCCTATGATTTCGACATCGCATATACACCAGGAAAGGGCAATGCGGTGGCTGATGCGTTGAGTAGAAGACATGCCAGTTTAGGGGCTATGTTTCTAGAATGGAAGCAACTAGAGTACATCGCTGGGTATGATTTCAGACCAAAGTGCAAATTGGATCCAGAAATGTTAGCAAGTTTGACGATCAGACCCACTTTGATTGAGCGGATTGGTTTCAGTCAGAGGAACGATCCTAACCTATTGGAAATCATCTCAAAGTTAGAGATGGGAATCGACGGAGAGATGAACAAGTATGGGCTTGATCGAGATGGATGGCTTAGAAGGAATGGAAGGCTAGTTGTACCCAATGTCAATGGATTGAGAGATGAAGTGCTTAGAGAATGTCATTACTCAAAAATGACTATACACCCCGGTGGTAACAAGATGTACCGAGACATGAAGCAGATCTACTACTGGGAAGGGATGAAAAGAGACATTGGGAAGTTTATATCCAAATGCATGAATTGCCAGCTAGTTAAAGCTGAGCAAAAGAAGCCTAGTGGTTTGCTACAACCATTAGAAATTCCAGAATGGAAGTGGGAACAAGTCTCAATGGATTTCATTGATGGGTTACCAAGGACTAGATCGGGTCATGATAGCATTTGGGTGATTGTTGACCGATTGACTAAGAGTGCGAGGTTTATACCCGTCAAGTCAAACAGGACGGCAGCTAAGCTAGCTGAACTATATGTAAAGTGGGTAGTGAGATTTCATGGAATACCCAAGGGCATTGTGAGTGACTGAGATCCATTGTTCACTAGTGGATTTTGGAAGAGCTTACAAGAGGCGTTAGGATCAAAATTACATCTCAGTACCGCGTATCATCCTCAAACCGACAGTCAAACAGAAAGGGTGAATCATATATTAGAAGACCTCTTGAGAGCATGTGTATTGGATTTTGGTGGATCATGGGATGACCATTTGCATCTAGTAGAGTTTGCATATAATAATAGTTACCAATCCAGTATTGGTATGGCTCCATTTGAGGCTTTGTACGGAAGACCGTGCAACTCACCGTCATGTTGGATAGAAACGGGTGAGAAGTTTGTGCTTGGACCGGATGTGATAAGAGAAACTTCAAATAAGATTAAGGTTATTCAACAACGAATGAAGGCTGCCCAAGATAGGCAGAAAAGTTATGCTGATAAGAGGAGAAGATAATTAAAGTTCTCCATTGGCAACTTGGTGTTTGTCAAGATTTCTCCGTTAAAGAGCGTAATACGATTTGGCAGGAGAGGCAAGTTAGCACCAAGATTCGTTGGTCCATTCCCAGTTCTCGAGCAAATTGGGAATTTGGCATATAAAGTTGAATTACCAGACAAGATGGCAGGAGTTCACAACGTATTTCATGTTTCCCAGTTAAGGAAATTCGTGCACGACCCAGATGTGACTATTTCACCTGATCAGTTGGATGATGTCGAAGTTGAACCCGAGGCGATTGGGAACCGCAAGCCTATGCGTATTGTTGGGAACGATACGAAGCAACTTCGAAGGAAAGCGGTGAATCTAGTCAAAGTTCAGTGGGGCGAGAATGAGAATGACTGTACTTGGGAGACAGAGGAGAGCATTAGGAAGACGTATCCAGAACTCTTTGCCTGGTAAGATTTCAGTTTCGATTTAGTTTTCCGCATGCTAGGATAGACTTGTTTTGCATGTTTAATTGTTGCATATGACTAGTAGGCATGCGGGATCCTTTATATGTTTTGGGTTAAGGAATTTCGGGGACAAAATTTCTTAAGGGGGAGAGTGTAACGACCCGCATTCTAGGAGAGTGTAACGACCCACATTCTACGCATCATAGGATCGTAGAATATTTATTTCTTTCACATACGAAGTCGTATGGTTATGTAACTTTAGGAGACGATTATTGGAATCATTTCCCATGTTCATGATTTTTGCCGATTTTTAAATGACCATTTTGCCCCTAGCTAATCTTGTTTTGGCCATAACTTTTGATTGGAAAGGAGTTTTGACCTAAAACCACTTCCATTGGCTCTGGATAATGGTTTACAATTCCGTAGAGTGGTCACATTAGCTAAACAGACTCACCGTTTGGGAGATATGGCTGAAACAAATTTCAGATGGTGAAGAACAGCTTAACCGGGCCTAATTTGGGTGATTAGTGAGTGGGCCCATAACCCATTTCGGGATTAGGGTTATGGGGAGGCTGATAGGGTTAGGGAATTCAGTTTCTATCATTTTCTAGCCTCCACTCTTTGTTCCTTCAAGTTTAGCCATGGCCTCCACTTTCTAAAACACCCCAAATCACCTTATAATCGCTAATTAAGCCAAATCAACATCAAAGGGGATTAGCACCAAAGCAAGGTTGGAGCTGCTGTGTTGCCTTGAGAACAGCGCGAAATAAAGATTCATTTCAGTTTTGGGATTTTATTTGTGGCTAAGGTGAGTGATTTGCATAGTTTTGCACTAATTACGGTTAATTAAGGGTAATTAGTGAAGATTAGCGAATTTATACACCAATAAATTCTGGAAAAATATTTATAAATTCTAAAATAATATTTTAGACCTCCATTAGAAATTTGGTTTAATTTGATTAAGTTTTGCTAATCATATCATTAGTTTTGCCTAAACATGCTTAAGGGAAAATATGGGATTTTGGGTATGTTTAATCCATTTCACATGTTAAGATTGTTGTTTTGGTGTTTGAGGTCACTTCTATTTGTTGCTATGACTGTTTGGAATGATTTGTGGTTGTTTAGAAAAGTTATATTGGTCGAAAACGTCGTCGAATGACGTAAACAAGTCGTTGGAAAAAATTGCAGAAAGTTGTGTAGGGTTTCGGATCGGACCGGGTTAGGAGCTCGGATCGGATAGGAGAGCTGGGCAAGGAATCCGAACCGAACTGAATTCTGGCACAAAGGAAGTTTGGAAGGAAGGAAGGTCATTGCTTAGAGTTGGAGTTGGACAGAGGATCAGATCGGAGCTAGGGGGCAGATCGGATCGGAGCAGGCAAGCGAGCGGGATCGGATCGGAGCAGGCAAGCTGGAGCAGGAGGGACGAACCGAACCGAATGGAGCGTGGTACCTGAACCGAACCGGATGAGGACAACCTAACCGAACCGAGGCTAGAGCACTTGAGCACGTCCGAACCGTACCGGATGGCCAGGAAATGGAGTGAGCCGAACCGAACTAGGGAAGAACAACCAAACCGAACAGGACTGGAGCTACGATTACGCGACGACTCTTTTGAAGACCAACTCCAATTCGACAAAAACCCGAGATGCAAAGGAAGTCCAAATGAGGAGCTTTGACTCAGGATCCAGTTGGGAACCAATGAGTGAGCTTCATGATTGGGCTTTGCTGCATGACGTGTGCTAAGGGGCTGTCGATGTCTGTAACTTTGAATCACTATGTGTAGGGAATACGTGGATGGATTCAGGGCCAAAGTGGCATAGGTACGACTAAAGGGCTATAGACCAATGAAGTGGGGGTCATTTGTAAAGATTTGGTCATGACTCCATGTGGTAAGCTTGGTAGTAGCAGTAGTTGTACAAGTCGAACTCCGTCACTACTTCGATGGGTCTAGTGATTGACAGTGGCAGACATCGTATGCTTTACGCACTGAGTGAGAGATGTGAGGATGGTTGCTATGGTTGATTTGTTTTCCATCATTGTGACATGCACACCCCCACCCCGTTATCTTTACACCATCTGTTCAGTGGCACCTTAGAGTATTGTACGGTATGTTGTGCTAACTCTTTGGTTGTAGTCCAGGTTCAGGTATGGTTTAGTATACCTGTTATTGTTTTGTTTAGCTGCTTATCGCTCATACCAGACTTTTCGTCTGACCCAGAGTTTTATGTCTCTTCTTATTACTCTGGGTGCTCTCACGAGCAGACTAGAGACAGGTTAGCTGGGTATGCACGAGTAGCTGATCCGGAGACGAGCAGGAGGCTTCCACGTATGATACATATAGATATTCTCCCTGTGTTTTTGAAGATCACTGCTTGGGCATTAATAGTGCATCTTCTACTTTAACTTTCTTTTGCTTTAGAGACAGTTTAAAGTTGTAACAATGATGTTGGATCATAAGCTGTATTTGGATTTCCGCTGCTATGTTGGTTTAGTTTTCAGCTTATGCACTGTCTCGCCTGTTTTATGTCAAGATTATGTTATTATTATATTTTGTTCCATGCGCTGTGAGACATTCTACAGGTTCCTTGTTAGTTCATTCTCTTCTTTCTTTTCTTCTGACGACCGTTCCGTGCTAGCTGGGCATGTGTACAGCGCACTTACGGAGGAAATGCCGGCTGGTGTGGGGTGGGCCGTCACAAATTCCCTTTTTAAATGAAACAAAGGTTATGGAATGGACTAGTACGAAAAGGATTTAAATTTAATTCAAATCATATAAACAAGGGTTGTAAATTTGACTAGTAAAATAATGTAGGAGTTTTAATTAGATTTTTACTAAATTAAGTAAAAGGAATTAGAATATAAAATGGGTTTTCAAATGGAAGAAAATGGTTTTTAAAACCATGATAAATGGAAATGGAAATAATATTTCGGGATGTTGAGTTTCAAACTTTTATTTTCTTAAGGTAAGAACGTTGTGGAGCAAGGTCTGAGAGGTAATTAGGATACCCCAACTTGAACGACTTAACAATTATCCAGAGATAATATTAGTTCGTAATGGGTTAGGATGTTGGAATGATTTATTATTTTCATAAGGAAATAATTGCAACTTTAATTTGGCAAAATTTAGAAATAAAAGCTATCAGGGTTTTCCCATAACAATGTTTTATTTTACATCGTTAGCTAATAATGGTACATTTGGTGAAGCACTTATTTGAAGAAAGAAGCCGATAATTTGGAAAATGTGAATAAAAGGGTAATATTGGTTTTGAAATGAAGTGGCAATCTTCATAAGAAAAGTTTGAAATTTTATTTTATAAAGTTTTAGAGTAGTAAAACCATTTATGGTTATATTATAAAAAGTACGTCGTAGAATATTATTTTGGTCACATAAGACTGGTAATTAATC
Source organism: Allium sativum (assembly GCA_030737875.1). Classification (NCBI taxonomy): domain Eukaryota; kingdom Viridiplantae; phylum Streptophyta; class Magnoliopsida; order Asparagales; family Amaryllidaceae; genus Allium; species Allium sativum. The sequence goes on along the minus strand of CM060920.1, from coordinate 745,384,347 downwards.
TATACCGGAAGGTCAAACACACACACACACACACACACACACAGATATATATATATATATATATATATATATAATGATATTTCCAATGGGAAAGAGAATTGAAAGTGGCTTTATGAAACAATGGCGATATTTTCAAATATAAGGAAATATGAGAAGGGTTTGAGAATTCGAAACAATGTTTCCAAGAAAAACTAATTAAAAGATGTTTTATGGAATATAGTAATATTTCCTGACAAAGGTAACAAAAAGGGGAGTTTGGTAAATAAAAGAATATTGGTTGATGTTTCAAGTAACGAAACATAAGAGTTTGTTGAGGTAAAATTCATGAAATCGATTATAAAAATCGATGAAATGGTTTAAGGAAGTGTTTTAATATAAAGGACCTGAGCTGCTAATGTACTTAATAGCACTAATATGATTTGATAGTTAAACCACCAACTATCAAATGAATTATTCTATTGGACCTTTTGACGTATTGTTTCGAAGAGACCGAGATGGGGACTAGACCCAAAACCACTTTGAATCAACTATGCGCTCGCGACTAACTTGCAGGCATATCAAGATGGAGCATTGAAGATCGTTGATCTTCATAAGCTGAAGAACAATTTGATAAATTTCTCTGACATTCAAGTAGTGATCTTTTGATTGTGATTATGTCGTGATTCAATCTTTGGATTGCAAAAAAGACTTCTCGCTATTGATCCTTGTTGTGATTACTATATAGGATGCAGCAGGAGGATACCTTCGATTCATCTTATTCCTGGATGACTTGTATTGACGAATGTCTTGCATAGTATTTCCAATGATCACGTACGATTGATTTTTACAAATGTACCAAGTTTGATGGTGGAGAAATTCTCTTGCTTAACACCCATAGTATATTTTTCGGTGTCAATAAGTCATTTGATGGATTTAACGATGTAGCATTAAAAGAAATGATGATGTGATATTCTGAAAGGTAAACGTGACCTCGAGCCTTACCAACCAGAAAACGATAGAAATCGGACAGGCAGCATGGCTAGGTGGGTCATTCCCAAGAAGGGTATATTGTCACTATCTAGAGAAAATTCATATTTTTATTCTTTCATTTCTGTATCTCCATGGATGTACGATGGTCCCTTAAAACCGTAATGGGTGACAATATATTCGATACACTCAAGCTAAATGAGTGGTCGATCATATGTGGCTGGGTTGTAAGACGTTCTTGTTGAACCCCAGTGTATCCCCTTTAGAGTACACTGATCGGGAGGTAGTCCCATACCTTGTCATAGTAGGAATCCATTCTCCGATAAGCGCCTTTTGGTTTTTGATTATATAACGAATATGTAGAGCATGAGATGCAAGCGTTCTACTAGATGGTTATTTATTTGTGATTTGATAGACACTATTATAATTTCACTGGATTTTGGTATATCAAAATTGTTTTGGGTTATAGTAAGGCAAAAACCGTCTATGATTATGTGTGGTATGGTCTTACTATTATCCTTTATTTTAAAGGATTTCTAAAGTTAAACAAGTGGTTTGCCATGTCAAATTACCATTGAAAGCATTCTAGACTGATCCGGGTGAATTTTGCTTTGCCTCAAATGTACTCGGGTCAAACCGAGTATATTTCCAGGTTAGGATCCGTTTGTAGTTCTAGGAGCTAGAAGCAGGAGGCTTTGCCGATAGTTATAAAAAGTTTATTTCCTTTATGATAGATATATGTTGTACTCTGGTGATTGGTATGTATATACAATTTCTTTTTGTATAAAGAGATTTGATATATTATATTTCACCCGTTCCGGTGTGATATTATGATCCTCTAATTTTTCGGGTTGTTCCAGTTGGTATCGGAGTTATTAGTTTAGTGATAACCTTGGTTCTATGGCATAGCTTAATAGAGATGAGGTTAGTAATGCCCTAGATTGAGTTTGAATGTTTATATATGAGAAAGCGTACTTGTTTATAAAAATAGTTTTATATTGTGTTGATTAATCTATTGAGTGGTATATGGATTTCACAAAGAGCGTTTAGTTGATGTGGCCGATAGGGATTTATAAACACTTGAACGAGGTAAATCGATAAGATATTATTTTAGTGTGGGTAAATGAAATAAATTTACCCTGAATTGTATTTTGATACAAAGGGATAATTTCCCAAATTTATTAATACAACTGGTTGTTATTATTGTAATCCAATGAGGTTATAATATTGAGATGATTATATATATAACTAAACAAAATTTGTATAGAATATACAGATGAATTGAAATTGGATTCAGACCAAAAGTTGGAATTTTAATCCTGAATGTCTAGATTTATTTTACGGAGTGTTATAAAGCAGTATAGCAATATTTAGAAGGTAGTTTTGTATAAAAAATCATTTTATATGGATTTTGAAAGTGATAAAGCACTGAAATCATTTCAGTAGCTGGAAAATAGTTTTGAATGATTATGGCCGCATCAACGACATTCATTTTTGAGTTTCTAAATGACGGATTGCTACCATAATAAAATTTCTAAAGGAAACTTGTTTGAGAAAAATAAGCTTTCAAAATTCAAATGTTTTGAATTTGCAATACAATATTTGCATATATTATGTAAGAATCTGAAACAAAAGGCTGGTAACTTGAATTCTGAATTAAATTTTAACTTGTGTAAGTTAAAAAAAATGGAATCATAAAGAGACTCAAATGATTGAAGTTCAACTTAAGTAAATAAAATGGATTGGTTCTCAAGAAAATTAAGGTTTGCATGGCTTATAAAAGTGAATAAATTGGTTTAAAATTGATTTGGATGGATGTGAATGTTTGTAAGTGGATTATGAATTGGATTGAATCAATTAAAGGACATTTCAAATTTAAGATGTGAAATATGAAAAATAATATTTGATTTAACTTATGTTATGTTAATATTGAAGTGTAACTTGAGTCAATAATAATTTGACTTGAGAATAGTAACACATGCAAATAAATGAATTTGAATAAATTGTTCGAATTGAATAATTTATTGCATGGATTTAGATTTCGAATTCGATTAAAAGCCATCTAAAATGAATAACTTGAATGAATCTAAACATAATGAATTCAACCTAAATAAATAAATGGATTGTTAGAGATGATCGAGTTGTATGACAACTGTTTGAATGAATGATATGAATATTTGAACCTAACTACCATTGTTTTGAAAACTAATGAAGTTCATTGAAGTTGAGAACAAGTGCAGGAGAGCTATTTAAACTCTAAAATAAATCCAAGAGAATTCTAGAGAAATTTGAATCCAGATTGGCATGATAGTAGAGTAAACTCACTTATTGCTTACTGCTAATCGTTTATTAACACTCGCAAAAGGTACGCCTACAAAAAAAATATAAATTTTTGGTTTTGATTTGGGGTTTGAGATTTGATTTTTGATTTTTCCGACCGTGTGGGTCGACGTATATATTTTTATTAAATCTTTAATATTGCAGATGTCCCTCTGTACAGGGGAGATTCTGCCAAAAAAATTCCAAAATTTAAGGTGTTAGAAATTTTTTGAGGATTTTTGAAATTTTTTGTTATTTGAAATAAATTGGTTTTAAAAACAAATTAGATTAGCTTTAGAAATAAAACTAAGTTTTAACTAAATATTTTTGTAAAGATACTTGGTTTGTACCATTTCTTCTAACGTAGTAATTTTGGGGACGAAAATCTTTTAAGGGGGAAAGAATGTAGCATCCCGTATTTTTGGCCGATTATTTAAATTATTTATTGTTCTAAATGTTGATTTGAATTTAAATAATTGAATTTAGTTATTTTGAATTTTATTAATATAAATAATATAATAATATTTTAATTCCAAAATATTCAAAAAATGTTGAATTTGCAATATAATGTGAATTGGCAACATAAAAAGATTTAATATTAATTATATTGGAATTATAGTAACGATTTCGTTTATAAAACAACGGTTAAACATTTAATATATAATTTAATTATAAAACAAGCTGCAACGACACGGTAGTTCGTAATATTTTGTTTTGATCTTTAAATGGCTATACATGATCCAATATAAGTTAGAATTTCTTGAAACAAAAAACATCTGAATCTATTGGATAATATTTTTCTAATAAAAGAGAAAACTCGAGTTTTCATGTTGTTGATTTTAATTTATGTCAAAATAAAATTTTCAAATAGTCGCTACAAAGTTCCTTTATAAATTTTAACGTTTATTTATATTAAATAAAGGGATTTTAAATATATTTAATATCGATTTGGCTTAGATTTCAACTTGAGATAATTTATTATGAAACTATATGATATTCTGGTCGAGTATGGCCAATAATAACATTTTATTATTATTATATTGAGTTATTTTTAAATTGATTTGTTTTAATTCAATTTGCACCTTAAAAACGGACTTTATCCAAACGACCTCCGTTTTCAACGGAACAAATTTTATTATGAACATAATAGATAATTATTGCTTGATTTCAAGTTTCACCTCAATTAGAGTTATTCTGTGAGTGTGGCAAATTTAAATGCAAATAAATTGACCATTTGGGTGTGAACGAGAGCTGTTTTCACAACGGACACGAAATTCCACGATACAAGTTCCATTAGGACCGTAACGTAATATTATACCAGGATGTCCATTTTCATTACGAATGGAGCTTGTATGTGATCACAAGAATGAATAAACAGCGCTTGGAAATGACGATAGGCACGAGAAAAAATATTATTAGTCACATCACATAAAATTAATATTTTTTCCACTTTATATATACATCTAACATCAGACCGTCATCCCCAAACTTCAATTTCGTTCAGTAGTTTTACAAAAAAGTCCACATTCTCCATTCTATCGAGAATCGGCGTAGGTGTTCTGAAGAAAAGTTGAAGGGTATGATGAGGAGGAGCTGCTGTAAAAATTTCATGGCCAAACCTCGCTTGAGTCGGCTGGAAATCGCAAATAACCGCAAGAAATTGGTTTTTTTCTTTGGTGTTTTGGAGGAGCTCGGGTCAATTTCAGGTGTTTGGATCTGAAGAGAAGATGTAGAGGAGAAATAAGGGAACCTTTTTTCTTTTGGTTAGGGTGCCTCAAAGGTCCCATAGTTGCGGAGAATGGTAGTTGAACGGAGGTGAAGTTTTCTGAGTTGATTTCGAAAGCTATGATCGGATTTTTAAGGAGTGGGTGAGCTATGATCATCGATAGGCGAAGGCACCTGAAGAAGAAGAAGGGTAGAGGGTGGCGACACCGATCGATTCTAGGTGGTGGAGTTGGCTACGGTCGCGAGAGGTGGCTGGATTTTGGGTCGAAGGGGGTTGCGGTCGTGGTTTATTTTAGGATGACTAGGATTGAACTAGGGCCAGGGTCACTGGCGATGGCCGAGGGATGAGGGGCGGTTCTGACAAAATCGACGGCGTGGGGTCTGATGAACCATTAAGGCGGCAACGACAATATTTTGGTGTCGAGTTATTTGCAAAAAAGGAAATGAGGAGATCAGATTTTCTTTGTTTTAGGGAGGATCGAGTTCAGAAGCCCAAAGTTGGAGAAACTACGTAACTAAAATCTGACGTGGATTATTATAATTGTTAAGGAAATTAGAATTTCAAAATAAATAATTAACTTAGTTTTATAATCTTTTAATTTTTATAAACTTGTAATGTTCATAACTATTTCGTACGATATCAGAATTAAGCGAAATTGGATTCATTGGGATCATAGCGACGAGCATTACGCTGTCAAGCAGAAATGATTGGAAACAGAAGCTACTATATTTTTGTATAATTTCAAACATGTGTTTGAAATTACATTAAACAATGTGATAATCGTCAACTGAAATAAAATGGTAAGTTAACTCTCACACTTTTCTGTAACTCTATGATGTGTTAAATTCATAGATAAATATAATTTATCGTTAATAAGTATAAATTGGTTGATTGGATGCTATGGATGCTATTGGTTGTTTATTGCCTTATTTGTTGACCTTATTTATATTTCGTCATTAAAATACATTATATACATGAAATCATTTCATATATTATTATCAAATATTATTGTGATATGCGATGCAAGGAAGAACAGGTAAGAGGAAGGATTCCTCAAAAAATTGTATGTTTATTTGTTGTTCATATTATTTATATATATGATTGTTCACCCCAGATGATAATAAAACTTGTTTGAATGTTGATGATTGAATGGATGTTAATCATTGTTGTGATTTTAATCAATCGATAGTATTGATTAATTGGTTGGCCGTAATGGCCTAAAATCTATCGTTTAAAGATGTCGTTTTGCTGTTAGGCAAATTGACGAAGTTTAAGTTATAAAATTTACTTTATAACTGAATTGAAGTTCTAAGTTTATTTTATATAAGTTAATTAAAATAGAAGTTTTATAAATATATTTATATTTATAATTATGTTTTATAAACAAATTTATTAACGGTTTCACTAACAAATTATTATGTCATTTTTGAGTTTAAAGAACAGAAAAGTCAGTAACTAACCTACGGGTTAATATAATAAAATAATTGTTTTTATAAAACAATTAAATGATGTTTAAAATTAATTAAGTTATTTAATTTATTTAATGGGGAAGGGGAATGGAAATCAGTTAACAGCTTAACTGATATTTATAGTTGAAACTATTTCGATTTGACGATTTGATTAATTTGATTTAAATTAATCCAATTAATTGTTTTCAAATATTTGATAACTTAACGAATGTTGTTAGAAGTTAGTTAACCTTTGATTAACTATAATTTAAAGTAATTATCAAATTGTTTATTTATTAATTAAGATAATTATTATTTAATAACCCTTGTAAAATGATTTAATTGTCTTATCTTTAATTTATAATTAAGTTAACCGATGAATGGTCAATTATTGAAATGAAATACATTTATTCGGTTAATAATGAAGTTAATTATAATATTAATAATAATTAAAACTATTGCTTTAATTGTTGGAATTCCTTTACGAAAGGAAATCGAATTATAATAAGATTGTAATTAAAAAGAGGTTATAAAAGGATTTGCTGTAAATCCCAGAATTTTATAAACATATGTTTATAAAAAGACTCTCGAGCTAAGGTAATATTGAAGATAAGCTTTGAACATAATAGCAACGATGTGATCCAAAGGGAATTTCCAAAGTAAAAGTTATAAAATGGATTAACATTCAAAAGATTTGGAATTCCCATTTTAAACGAAACAAAGGTTGTGGAATTGACTAGTATGAAAAGGATTTAAATTTAATTCAAATCATATAAACAAGGGTTGTAAATGTGACTTGTAAACAAATGTGGGAGTTTTAATTAGATTTTTACTGAATTACGTAATAGGAATTAGAATATAAAGTGGGTTTTCAAATGAAAGAAAATGGTTTATAAAACCATGATAATTGGAAATGGGAATAATATATCGGGATGTTGAGTTTCAAACTTTTATTATTTGAAGGTAAGAACAATATCGATCAAGGTTTGAGAGGTAAATAGAATACCCCAACTTGAACGACTTCACTATTATCAAGAGATAATATTGTTTGTAATGGGTTAGGATGTTGGAACGATTTATTATTTTCATAAGGAAAGAATTGCAACTTTAATTTAGCAAAGATTTAGAAATAAAAGCTATTAGGGTTTTCCCATAACAACATTTTATTTGAAATCGTTAGCCAATAATGGTATGTTTGGTGAATGCGCTTATTTGAAGAAAGAAGTTGATAATTTGGAAAATGTGAATGAAAGGGTAATATTGGTTTTGAAATGAAGTGGTAGTCTTCGTAAGCAAGGTTTGAAATTTTATTTGATAAAGTTTTAGAGTATTAAAAGCATTTATGGTTATATTATAAAAAGTACGTCGTAGAATATTATTTTAGTCATATAAGACTGGTAATTAATCTATACTGGATGGTCAAACGTATATATAATGATATTTCCAATGGGAAAGAGAATGGAAAGTGGTTTTATGAAACTATGGCTATATTTTCAAATACATGGAAATACGAGAAGGGTTTGAGAATATGAAACAATGTTTCCAAGATAAAGGAAATAAAAGATGTTATATGGAATATAGTAATATTTCCTGATAAAGGAAATAAAAAGGGGAGTTTGGTAAATAAGAGAATATTGGTTAATGTTTCAAGTAATGAAACAGAAGACTTTTTTGATATAAAATTCATGAAATCGATTATAAAAATCAATGAAGTGGTTTAAGGAAGTGTTTAGTATAAAGGACATGTGCTGCCAATGTACTTAATAGCACCATTATGATTTGATAGTTAAACCACTGATTATCAAATGAATTATTTTATTGGACCTTTTGACGTGTTGTTTTGAAGAGACCGGGATAGGGACTAGACCCAAAATGACTTCGAATCAATTGTGCACTCGCGACTAACTTGCAGGCCTATAAAGATGGAGCATTGAAGACCGCTGATCTTTATGAGTGGAAGAACTACTTGATAAATTTCCCTGACTTGCAAGAAGAGATCTTTTGATTGTGGTTCTATCGTTATTGAATCTTCGGATTGCAAGGGCTTCTCGCTACTGATCCTTGGGGTGATTCCTATATAGGATGTAGTAGGAGGGTCCCTTCGGTTCATCCTGTTCCTGGATGACTTGTATGGACGAATGTCTAACAGAGTATTTCCAATGATCACGTACTATTGATTTTTACAAATGTACCAAGTTTGGTGGTGGAGAAATTCTCTTGCTTAACACCTAGAGTATACTTGTGGGCATCAATTAGTAGTTTGACGGATTTGACGATGTGACATTCAAAGAAATGATGATGTGATATTCTGAAAGGTAAACGTGACCTCAAGCCTCATCAACCGGGAAATGACAGAAATCAGGCAGGCAGCATGGCTAGGTGGGTCATTCCCAAGCAAGGTATATTGTCACCATCCGGAGAAAATTCATATTTGTTCTTCTTTCATTTCTGTATCTCTGCGGATGTACGACGGGCCCTTAAAACCGTAATGGGTGACAATATATTCGATACTCAGGCTAAATGAGTGGTCTGTCACGTGTGGTCAGGTTGCAAGACGTTCTTATTGAACCCTAATTTATCCCCTCTAGAGTACACTGATCGGAAGGTGGTTCCATACCTTGTCAGAATCCGTTCATCAATAAGCGCCTTGCAGTTTTTGATTATATAATGAATATTTAGTGCGTGAGATGTAAGCGTTTTACCAGATGGTTACCTATTTGTGATTATAGTCACTATTATATATCAATGGATTTTGGTATATAAAAATTGTTTTGGGTTATAGTAAGGTAAAAACTGTCCGTGTTTATGTGTGGGCTGGTCTTACTATTATCCTTTCTTTAAAAGGATTTCTAAAGTTAAACAAGTTGTTTGCCATGTGAATTTACCACTGAAAGTATTTCATACTGATCCGGGTGAATTTTGCTTTGCTTCAAATGTGCTTAGGTCAGACCGAGTTTATTTCCAGGTAAGGTTCCGCTTGGAGTTCCAGGAGCTGGAAGCAGGAGGCATCACTGATAGTTATATAAAGTTTATTTCCACTTTGACAAGTATATGTTGTACTCTGGTGATTGGTATGTATATACAGTTTCATTTTGTACAAAGAGATTTTATATATTATATTTTATCCATTCCGGTGTGAGATTCTGATGTGATGTTCTTTTTCTTTCTTCTATTCTAATATTTCTTTCTTTCTTTTCTCATCCTCTAATTTCTTTCTATTAACAAACTGGGATTTCGATACTTGGGTTTTTGGCAAGTGATACGGGAATATGTATTATTGTCGAAAATTCGAGCGTTAAATTTTCCGGCTCGTTGCAAATATAATCAAGACAGAAACAACATTTTCTTACTTAAAATTGGTACATCGGTTACTTAATTAAATATAATAGTGATACACAGAAATTAAGAAGCATTGTCTTTTAGTTTGCTAGGTGAAAGGCGGATTCGTCTTACTAGACCATTATCTCTAACCAACAAACATCAAAATCTTGATTTCTCATTCCATAAGCAAGCCGGATATCATTCAAATCTTCATTTTCATGTTCTCTTTCGAATTCACACCAGTCTCTCGACAATTTCTTGAGAACATTGTAGCACATCTTGTCAATTGGATCTTCTATATAAAATACCTATTGTACTTGTGAAGCTATAACAAAAGGATCAGATTTCTAGCACAATCGATTAAAATTGATTTGAGTTAATCCATATAAATCTTTCTCTTCTTGATACCAACAATACTCAGATAAAACCCCACTGAATTCTCCCCAGTAATCTAGTTCTAATATTTCTTCAATTGATCCATAGTAACTAACTTCACCAACCAATAGATTTTGGTCTTTCGAACTTGCAAAGCTAGTAGTCAAGGCTGCCAAAAATACACCATTGTTTTGTGTTGTATGTTTGGCATCTCTGAACCTTGTACTATATCCATTGATAACATATCCAGTAAACCTCTTTGTTGTTGGTAGAGGGCCCATTGCAAGCAGTTGTACTTCTTTTGAAATGTCCTCCTTTTTCCCAACCTCTTCCTTTAACCACTTCCGAAATTCTTCACTGTGTTCTCTCTCTCCCTTTTATATTTTTTTGATGATGCATGACCATCAATTAAAGATCGATGTTCCCTAGAATAAATATATAGTTAATTAAAGATAGAAACAAATTTTCTAAATCTTCAATACTTAATAAAATAAAAATAAAACTTAAAAACTTACTCAAGTAAACTTTCCATTTCCTTGTTACCACAATTGAATAGAATGTAACAGTGACATTCCTTCCATTGAGAATCTTTAAGATGAATAGCTTTTCCATCTTTGTTTCTTCTTGTGCCAATAGAATATTCCAGATTCTGTGGACAGGTTTCAAATTGCATTTTTGCTGGGCAATTGTTTCAGCAGAAGCCCATGAGGATAGAACGCAAGATTGTTCTTCCAAAGTGCGTATTATATGTATTACGGTGTTTTCTCTTGCCGGGACGTAAGCCGTGGAGATACATTCGCGATATGTCTTTCGAATTAGGAGCCATCATGATGGAAACCCAACTTCCCAATACGAGCTTCGCGGTTTTTAGTTGTATACTTATATGGTGAACGGAGGTGCGGGCTGTAACAACCCGAAATTTTGGGGCCAATTTAAAATTTTTATTTTAGAAATTTTAATGGATTTTAATATTTAAAATGATTTATTTTAAATAATAACGACTAAAAATTTATTTTAAAAAGAATAAATTTAATTTAATTATAAAAGGAGTTTAAAATAGCGCTGCAGTTTGAAAATTTGAATTTGAACTTTGACTGACTGTACATGATTCAAAATAAATCAAAATTGAGCGAAACAAGAAATATTTAAATCTGTTTAATCATATCTTTCTAAAGAATCTGAAAAATTGAAATTTCACTTTATAATTTGCAAGTTATGTCCAGTTTAAAATTTAGAAAAGTCGCTGTAGAATTTATATATATTTTAATTAAATATATAACCCTTAAAAATAGCCATTTTGCAAACGACCTCGGTTTTCGACGAAACCACTTTTGTTGGAACCGGAATGTCAAATTATTGTTAAGTTTAATTTTTCAGAATTTTTCGAATTAATATGTGAGCGTGGCAGAGGAAAACGTGTTTTGTCAGTTTTGGTAAAATTTAATCGACTAGAAAAAGGCCATTTTTCAAACAGTCTCAGAATTCAACGAAATTAGTCTTGTTCGAACCGTATTGTCAAAACATAGCTAGAAATATTTTTTCTGTAATTTTTAGAGTCTGTATGTGGCCCCGGTAATTTAAAATATACGTTTGAATTTAATAATTAAATGATTTATAATTAAATTTAAAGAAAATATATCGTAACAGCCGAATTGGGTTACGAAACATATTCCAATATGTCCGGGATGGAGGTATTTAGCTAGGGGCGTCATTCGTTGGGTTCGATTCGGAGTTAGTATCGTCGAATAAATAATTCTTGAATTAATGAATTAAATAAATTAGAAAATACGCGTATAAATACGCTATACTATACGAACCCTAATGCATTTCTTGTAGCCGCCGTATCTCCTTTCCATTGGCTAGAAACATCCATATTGCAAATGCTAATATCTTTTAATCCACTCAACGATAAATCATATACCATATATCAAATTGAAGAGAATTCAAGGATCTTTCAATTGATAAGGAGATGATCGGTTATAATGCTTCGTGGGGAGAGGATTGTGAGCTGGAAGGTGGCGTGTTTGGGGGTGTATTGCGGGCCCAGGGTGCGTGCGAGTGGGCCCGTACTTCGGCCGGATGAGGAGCTCAGGGTGGCAGGCGGCGTGGCGGTCTCGGATGGTGCTCCGGCTTCCTCATCTGACGCGCAGTGATGAAGATTGGATCGAATAATGGGTTAAAACGATGGCCTGTGTTTTACTGATTGGAGAAGATAAGGTTAAGGAATATTATAACTTAATTAACTATTAAATTATATAATCAATAAATTCAAATGTTTAAATAATCATATCTTGTTCAAACAGCGACGGAATTGAACGATTTCAGTTGCATTGGAATCACAACAACGAACACTACACTATGGAAAAGACTAGAACTAAAATGGAGCAAATCAGAAATTCAGGAAATTTCAAACTTGAACTGTTCTGAATTAAAACAATTAGTAAGAAATTTATTTATTTCTTTCCTTTATAATTATAAATAATTTCAGAAATTATTGTTATTAATCTACAGTAAATTCATACCGTTATTATTCTGTGTTAAATGTACAATATACATCTATGTGCTTGATGATGTTATGTGGCGATATTTATTTTACTGTTGAAATTAACATTTCTGTTAGTTAGAACTTGATAAAAAAATAATAATAAATAAATATAGTTTTTGTTTATATAAATAGATCCAGTGTATAAAACAACAAATTTGGAAATTTGTTGAATTAGACTTTTCAACATATATGGAACACAGAATTTTGTTAATTTGTTAAATCAGCCATTTTAACATAAAAATGAATCAAACCTTTTATTCATTTTTGTTGAGTCAAATTTTGCAATAAAACATGAATACATATTTTTGTGTTGTTCTGATTGATCTGGTTTTTCAATAAAAAAAAGAAGAATAAACATTTTTATGTTATTTTGTTGAACTAGATTTTCAACAAAATAAAATACACATTTTGATGCAGTATTGTCTACATAAAAAGAATAGATTTTTAAAGATGCCTTTTTATTTTAACATTTTTATTTATAAAATGTTACCTGTCATTAAGAATACATTTTTGTTTTAAAATGTAATATTAGATAAAAAGTACATTTGTGATAAAATGTTTCATTGGTGACAAAAATAACATTTGTTATAAAATGTTATCTTTGTAGTAAAAGTACATTTTTATTTTAAAATATAATATTACATTAAAAATACATTGTGACATAGAAATGTAACATTAGTATAAAAAGACCGTTTTGTTAGCAAATATGATATTAGAATAAAAACATGTCATTTTTAGTCAAATAATACAAAATGTCATTTTTGATTACATTTTGGAATGTCATATTTCACCGTCATTTTAGCATCATTAAAAAGATTGAATTAGGAATGAACATTTTTGTGTCATTAAAAAGATTGAACTAGAAATGAATATTTTGTATACATTCAAAAGAATTAAAACAAAGTTCATATTTTGTTTAGATTAAAGAGGATATGACAAAATTCATATTTTGTTTACATTAGAAAGGATTTAACCAAATTATACATTCTGGTCATTAGGAAGAAAGATTACATTTTGATCATTAGAAAGGATTAAAGAAAGGTATCATATTTTGTTACATTGAAAAGAATTTGACAAAATTATCATATTTTGTACATTGACAGGAATTTGACAAAATGATCATATTTTGTACATTAAAAGAAATTAGACGAAATTACAATTTTTGTCACTTTAAAAGGATTGGGATAAAAGAGACATTCTTGTCAATTAAAAAGAATGAATTAGAAATGTATATTTTTATACATTAAAAAGAATGTTAATTTTGTTAAACTTGATTAGTGAATAGAAATTTACATTTTGTGTTAAACTTGATTAGTGAATAGAAATTAACATTTTTGTGTTAAACTAGATTAGTGAGTAAAATGACATTTTTGTCAAAAGAAAGTTTAGCGAACAGAAATAACATTTTTGGTCAGGAGAAAAATTTACATTTTTGTTAAATGTAAAAGGATAAGAAAAATTTACATTTTTATCAAATGTAAATGGATAAGAAAAATATGCATTTTTATCAAATGTAAAAGCATGATAAAATTATGCATTTTGGTCAAAATTAAAAGAATGACAAAAATATTCATTTTAGTCAAATGAAAAGAATGAAATAAAAACATTCTTTTTATCATTTAAAAAGAGTGAAGTAAAAATACCCATTTTTGTTTACATTGAAATGAATTAGATTTAAACATAATTTTTTGCTAGAATAAAAAGAGTACTTTCTGGTAGAAAATGAAAATTAGAATAAAAAGTAAATTTTAGAAAATGTAAATTAAAATAAAAAGGATCATTTTTGTCATATTACAAACCGTGGTTAGAATGTGTTACCATGTAAAATTACATTTCTATGTAATTAATATTCATCAAAAAGAATTAAACAAAAATGTACATTTTACTCATTTAAAAAGGATGTTATGAGAAAATATCATTTTTGGGTAAAACATGATTAGTGAAGAAAAATTATCAAATTTTTGTTTATTTAAAAAGAATTATAACACAATTTTACATTTGGTTTACATTAAAAGGATTATAACAAGATTTACATTTTGTTTACATAAAAAAGGATTAAACAAAATCATCATATTTTGTTTACATTAAAAAGAATTAGTCAATTCTGCCATTTTGTTTACAATAAAAAGATTGAGATAAAAGATTATATTTTTATTGACACTTTGTTTTCAATAAAAAGAATGTACATTAAAAATTACATTTTCATTGTAGTTTAGATTCCATTGAAAGGATTAGAATAAAAGGATTATATCTTTATAGTCATTTGGTTACAATGAAAAGATTAGAAAATAAAGATAACAACTTTAGGGTAATTGAAATAAAAGATTAGTTTTTATTGTCATATAGAATTAAAGGATTATATTTTATTGTAACATTGTTGACAATAAAATGAATTGAATTAAAAGACTAGATTTTTATTGTCATTTGTTCACAATAAAAAAAATGGAAATATATGTCTATGATGTTGAAATGTTTGATGTGATAAATATAATGTTTAGTATATTCCAATTTGAATATTACACTTCCATTTACAAGTCATCCGACTTGTTTATGTGATTGGGTCGATAATTTCTACACATCGCCCAAGTGCGCAAATAATTTATTATTTGTTTGTTGGATGAAACCCCACATGGGTGTTGGGATGATATTTGATCTACACTATTCCCAATATTTAGTGTAGAATCCACTTTGGGTGTTATTGAGATGTTTGATAAATATTTATCATGATTATGGATTTCATGCAATATGTGGTTGATGATTGAGTCACACTCCAATAAAGAACACTCTAGAAAAGAATATTTTAGAAAAAAAAGAATATATTTTAGAAAAATATATTTTTATTGAAATGAACTAGTTTTTAACTAGAATAAATCATTAAATTTAGATTTAATGAAGTTCCCAATTTGTTAATATTTAGTTGAAGTTAAATTAAATAAATTGGATTTTGGGTTTGTCATGAATAGTATCTTCAATAACACTGTTCTTAAACCCCGTATGAAAAGAATAATCTTTTAATTTAGATTATTAAAGTTTTCAATTATATTTAGTAATTGAAATAAGATGAGAGGTGAGTTGGGTTTATTGTGAATCGTGTTTTTAAGCGACATGTGTTCTTTAATGTAACAACCCGAAAATCTGGGCCAGTTTAAAATTTTTATTTAGACAATTTTAGTGAATTTTGATTATTTAAAATGAACTATTTTAAATAATATCGACGAGAAATTTATTTTGAATAGAATTCGAACTTATATATTATATACGCAGTCGTTAGAATATAAATAATTATATATAATTATTAATAGAATTGAAAATGGCGCGGTAGTTCGATAATTCGATTTAAACTTCAACTGAATGTACCGGGTGCAAAACAATCCGGATTTTAGTGAAACCAAAAACATTAGGATCTAATTGATAATATCTTTCTAACGAATCCGAATAATCAGAATTTCATAGCGGGAATCAAAAGATATGTCCAGTTGAAAATTCTGAATAGTCGTTATGGAATTCAGGCCCTTAAAAATAGAAATTTTGCAAATGACCTCGGATTTCGACGAAACCAGTTTTGTTGGGTCCGTGATGTCAAATTATTGCTAGGTTCCAAATTTCATAATTTTCTGAATCAATATGTGAGCGTGGCAAAGGAAAACGCGTTTGACCAGTTTTAGTTGATTTTAATCGACTCGAAATTGGCCATTTTTCAAACGGTCTCAGAATTCGACGAAACTAGTTTAGTTAGGACCGTATCGTCGATACGAAGCTAGAAAATATTTTTCGAGAATTTTTAGAGTTAGTATGTGACCCCGGTAATTTGAAATGTACGTTTAAAATTCAATATAGTGATTTAAATGTAAATTCAACGGAAACTGATTCAAACAGTCGAATCATCCAACGATACATATCCCATTGTGTTCGGAATGGGGGTAATTAGCTATGGACGACAGGCGGTGGGCCTCGTTTTGAGGTCGTATGTGAAAGTCAACTTTATGCAATTAAATTAATTAATAAAATAAAAATAAAAATCTCCCTCCCTTTCATCTTTCTGCCCCCCCCCCCCCCCCGATTTCATTAAACAGAAAAAAAAAAAGAAGAAGAGGACGGAGCCCTAAATCAGGCGACGCGCGCCTCCATCGCCGGCCACCGAGGCACGGCCAACGCCGGTGGGCCACCGCGGCCACCTCCAGCACCCTCGCGTCGACCCCCCTGCACCCTCTTCAATATCGAACCCCAACCCCAAAATTTCCTCACCACAAAAAAAAACCGTCGCCCCGAGCCAATGCTCCGCCATCGCCGAGTGCAGCTGGACCCACCACCGTGCAGGCGAGGACCGCGACCACCACCCGCCTACCAAGCTCCGTTGACCTCCAGCGCCGCCCTCCACCGCTTGACCAACGCCATTCTTTGCCCCATAACCCCCTGTAAGTCTTCTTATTTATTTGTCTTTGGTTATTCAATGAAATTAGTTTATAAAAGGTAGGATTATTAGTCTATGAAATATAGGATTTTCAGATTATGAAATACATAATTTTTAGTTTATTAAAGATATGATTTTTAGTTTAAGAAATAATTTTTGATAGGTTAAAACATATGATTTTTAACTTATGAATGAGAGGAGTAAAATAGTCGTACGGTGAAATCATTTTTAGTTAAATAAAAATGGAATTTTTACCGTATATATAAAAATTCGATTTTTACAATATGAAGTTAGCGATAAAAATTCGATTTTTACAATATGAAGTTAGCGATAAAAATTTCGATTTTTACAATATGAAGTTAGCGATAAAAATTCAATTTTTACAATATGAAGTTAGCGATAAAAATTCGGTTTTTATATATTGAATAACGATGTAAAAATTTGTTTTTTTATATATTGAATAGCGAAGTAAAAATTCGATTTTTATATATGTAGTGAATACGGGCAACAAAGAGGACAAAAAGGCGAGAATGGCGAAGATTTCTATAAATAAAGAGTCGTGGTATTGGATAGCTTTCGGTGAGAACTTCTTACCTTTCAATTTAATTTTTCTAGTTATATATATATACTAGGATGCAGACGGTGTTTAGTAGCACCCGACACCCGTCATCCACAGACCATGGATGGCTTGTTTGTTAAATTGTTTGGTTGTGTAGTTGGTTAGATTATTTGGTTTGAATTGGATTGTTTGATGAAATGAAATTGATTTGATTGATGTGTGAATGGCGTGGGCCTTCACTAGACCGGGGATAAGGCTAGGCCTCGTCCCGTTTCTAGTATCGTGCCGTTATGCCGCCGAAATTTTCTAAAATAAATTAGAAAAATAAAAATATCATGTTATTGAATAAATGAACCGAATAAAATATTTTATCGTTAAAAATATAATTTTTAACGTGAATGAGAATAAATAAATATTCATTTACAAACCGGACGGTTTGTTTATGTACACCTATTTGAAGGACATTGATTGGGACGATAAATTTTACACATCGCCCAACTGCACAAATAAAAATCTGTGTGTGATTGTTTGAAACCCCACACGGGTATTGGGATGATATTTGACGTACACTAATCCCGATTGTTTAGTTGTATGTCGATCGATTGATTGACAGACTGTTATAAGCGTTGAATATTTATATTTGATGCTTATACAGTGTAGAATGCACTTTGGATGATGGTTGATTATTCATCGTTGTTGATATGTACATGTGTTGTAGAAAATCCATATAATCAACATTATATGGTAATTGTTTGGGCCTCATTCCAGTTTCGAAATAGAAATATTTGAATTAGAAATATTTGAAATAGAATATTTGAAAATCGAAATATATGAAGCCGCGTTGATAGATTGACGCCATTTTGACGTGAACGATATTTATATCGATTTTATTCATTTTATAATGAATATCGAAAGTGATTTCAAAATCTAATACTTTGAAAAGAATTGAAATTCGAATTATATTTAAAGTGAATTGAAATTCAAATCTAATTGAATTGATTTGAAATTCGAAATAAACTGAAATGGTTCGAAATTCGAATAGAATTGAAATAGAATTGAAATCGTTTTGAAATGAATTCGAATAGAATTAGAATAGAATTGAATTCGAATAAAATCAGAATAGAATTGAAATTCGAATTGAATTAGAATAGAATTGAATTCGAATAGAATTAGAATAGAATTGAAATTCGAATTGGAAAGGAATAGAAATAAATTCGAATTGAAATGGAATAGAAATGAATGAATTGAAATAGAAATGAATTCGAAATGATTTCGAAATGAAATGAATTGAAAACGATTTCGAAATGAAATGAATTGAAAACGATTTCGAAATGAAATGAATTGAAAACGATTTCGAAATGAAATGAATTGAAAATGATTTCGAAATGAAATGAATTTAAAACGAATTGAAATGAATTCAAATTGAATTGAAACTTGAATTGAATAGAAATGAATTTTAAAATGAATTTATAAGGAAAGATTCAATTTTGATTTGAGTTGAGATGGAAGTTGAAATTGTTTTTGAAACGAATTCAAAACTATTTATAAAATTCTTTTTAAATAGTAATCGACGAAATATATATATTATATATATATATATAATATAATGGCCTGAATAGAACGCGCCGCGCCGCGGCAGTTCGCGAATTTCGACCATTGATTTCAAACGGACATTACGGGAGATCCGACCGTCGGATTCTCCTGAAACCGGAACCGTTGGGTTCGTATCGAAATGAGCTTTCTAAAGAATAATAGAAATTAGAAATCTAATGGTTGGATTTGTAATTATGTCCAAATCAAATTTGAAAAAGGTCGCTGTAAATGCAGTTCGATGGCCGTTGATGGAAATCGACTGTACGGGCCTTGATAAAATTATTAAAAATATTAATAATTTGTGTAAAATCATAAGAAATGATTTAGAAAGGATTGGGATGAAAAACTCCCTATTTGAAAAGATAAAAATAGATTTTTATCGAAATGAACTAGTTTGAACCAGAATTATAATTCTATCTATTTCTAAATAAATAGATTGAATTTGAAAAGGGTTTTAAAAATAACCAGAATTTCCAATGCTTGCATTGGAGTGGATTTGAATCGAAATTGTCTTCGGAATATTTCGATGTTGGAATTCGGGATTATACATATGTTGTTATGGAAATTTGAAAGATATATATGTATACCGTTATTTCCAATACGACATTTGTTAATCGTAAAATTTGATATTGAATATAAGCCGATATATTTTCTATTCAGAGCCTTATATTGAATATCAAATGTGATTTGGGTTTGTCGTGAATGGTGTCTTCACTAACACTGTTCTTGAACCCAGTTGAGAAAAGATTAAATCTTTTTATTTAGATTTAATGAAGTGTGCCAATTAAATGATATTTAATTGGAATTGAATTGATATTGATTTTTGGGTTTATCGTGGACAGTGTATTAAATAACACTCGTTCTTTAACCCGATAATTAATGGAATGTGATTTTGGGTTTATCGTGAACCGTGTTTTAAATAACACTGATTCTTTAACCCAGTCAAAGATTAAAACTAAGTGGAGTTTTAATGAACCTTTAATTAGATTGAAATGATCGAAAATGGAGTATCACCAGTTTTGCTCCAGGCGATAGTTAAATCTTTAATTAGATTTGAACGTGAAATGGTAATTGAATTTACCGATAACACCGTGGTGTTAGATATGAAGTATAACAAGTTTTACTTCATGGGATGAATAGGTTGGGATTGGGAGGAGAGGTTCTCATTAATTTTATCAAAGATAAATTCCTTGAATTTATTCTTTAATCTTCTTATTAATTTCGATTCAACTAGTCGAGATTAACGGACCTTACCGAAGTAATTTAGAAACTAATTGTCGGTTAGCCAAGCAAAATGGTTTTCTGGATATTGATCTGATGTTGGTTTCGGCCTTCGGGGTTAATATTTGGGGAATTATTCTCTTGATTAATTTACGGTTAGTGACTGATGAATTGGAATGAGGCGTATGTTGTGTTTGTGTAACACTTATTCAAAATATACGCGAGTTATTCGGGAAGACCGGGTTTATCCCATTCTGAATAACTGATACGACGATAAGTCGAAGATGGAGACGATGGTCGAAGACCGGAGGTCTTCACGTCGTTTGGATAATTACTGATGATATTGATTGGGCTGTACACCCAAGAAGATGGAAACAGTTGGTGATCATCCAGACGTACTTGGAGATCGATGGATATGCGAGGTACTAGGTGCCTCCGATTTCGTTCAGACCCAGAACGGACTTGTAAATGGACTGTGTGTCTGACATTGGATTTTAGTCTGTGTGTTTGATTTCTATTAAATATATATCTGTTTGGCGGCGGAGAATTTATTCTTTTGCTTAACGCCCTTCTCTGAGACGTACGAGCTCAGGGGTTATATATTGATGGATATCAAACGCATGGAGTGAATTGCCTGTGTGACATGCCTAAGTGGCAATTGATCGAGGCTTCTGTTGAAAAGCAAAGTCTTGTGGTGATGATCAAAGCACGACCTTTGTGGCGTAGCTTTGTGTAACGTTTGCTTCGCGGGTTTCGCACCCTGGTTGTGGACCAAAAACGGGAGAGGACTTCAGGGAGGGCATGCGTTTCTTTCTAGCTAGGGTGGTGTCAGTGACCTACCAGCCCTGACATTTATATACTTTTCACCTATGTGGTTGTTGCTGTTGCGAGGCGCCTCGGTTTGATCGGACGATCCGGGCCCGATGGAGTCATTCGTTGGCTCATTTACGCCCCAAAGGGCGGGGAAACGTAATGTTCAGGCATAATAATCCACATCGGTGGACCGGCCCTGTCGCTCCAAGGCTTGCTTGCGCGCTTGCCTGAGACACGGGCTAGAGCGTCTCGAATCGGTTGAGGACGGTCCCTAGCCTCGGTTCATAGATGGAAATCCAACTTCCAAATACGTGATTTTGCGGTTTTAATTGTAGAACTAGTATGGCGACATGATATATGGTACCCATGCCGCCTATGATTGATACTTATGATTTGAAGTTGTTTTATACACTAGGCACTTATAATAGTATGAAACGATTTGTTTTAACCGTATCAAGCATTCTTTGGCTGTTATAAGGGAAAACCCTATCCTCGGCTGCGTTGCATTGTGTGATGGGACCTGGGTCTTATAACAGCTTCATTTTTCTTTATTTAGCATTGCGCTGTTTGTTTTATGCACTGGTATCCTTGGGAGGAAACCCGTTCCGTGTTATGCGGCGTGGTCCCTTGATTTACCTAACTTTGAAAATAAAGATTAATAACTGTTTTAGTTCTCACACCAGTCCCATGACTGACCTGGAGTTTATTGTTTTAACCTAAACTCTGGGTGCCCTTATTTTGACACGGGCAGCTAGTAGTTTTGGTTTTGCAGATTTATATTCACAGGATCCTGGTTTACAGCTGGAACGATATCCGGAAAGCTTTGTATCCGTCTATCTTCTTCTAGTTGTGTATTGTATTATTTTCCGCTGCTATGTATTTAAATGTAATTTAAATCTCTGATATTTCTGTGTAATATTCATTTATACTCTGTATATTCTTGTAATCTGATGCATTGTTGTTATATACAATGAAATGTTCTTCCGTATGTATTCTGTTGTGGCTTGTTCTCGAACTATCTGACGCTTTCCTTTACGGGGAAGTTACGGGTTTTCACAGTTGGTATCAGAGCTTTGGTTTACAAAGCAGAGAACAAGGCACATTAGAACCATACGAAAGAATTCATCAGATATTGGATTAGTAATATCCAATGGGAATGACTCGTTAGAGATGGGGTCAGTAGTATCCTAGAACGAGTGCGAAGAGTATATTTTAAAATGAAAACCAATTTTGTTTTGAAAATTTAAAATCAACTATTCGTATTTGATTATTTATTTAATTGATTTGGACAATCCGATATATAAAGATTTTGCATATGCATCTTGCAAACGTGTATTCGAAGTTTTAATATACTGGATGGTTATAGACTCATACTCTAGTTGCCCGGGGATAATTCTGGTGATGGGGCACCGTCGCCAGTATTTATTTTCGAGTAACGAAAGTGAGATTTCTATATATTTCCTATTGACTGGTGTGAGAACCGAAATTAGATAGGGCTTATTGTTGTGATTTGGTATCAAAAACATGATTTTTGTATATGTATCAAAATTATGAATTTGAAACTCTAATTCACTAATTGATTGATGTTTGTGTTGTTTGTTTAATTGTTTGATAATTTTGAGCCATTTAGCCTAATTGAATCACATATTGAATTATATTGAAAATTGGTCGCATTTGCTTGCATATACATATACTTGCATTGAACAGGTCATAGCAAGGAGGCTAGAGCAGAGAATAAAATTTGTTTGCCCGACAAATAGGTACATGTTTACTACATAATTTACTGTTTTGTTTGGGTGATGATGATTTTATGAGCCTATTGGCTAGCCGCTTGGCTTTTTCTTTTTCTTTTTGAGATTAGAAGGACCGGGGAAGCTATTTGAAATTCCCCGATGCTCCCGGTGCAGGGGAGGTTATGGCGAAATTTTTCGAAAATATAGGGTGTTAGCCAAATTTTTGAAGAATTTGAAAATTCTCAGAAACTGAAAAGTTGGAGAATGGAAGCCAGATCGAACGTAGAGTTGAATAATCAAACCACTTTCGACTTTGTTCCTTTTCGGGGACGAAAAGTTTTAAGTGGGGGAGATTGTAACAACCCGAAAATCTAGGCCAGTTTAAAATTTTTATTTAGACAATTTTAGTGAATTTTGATTATTTAAAATGAACTATTTTAAATAATATCGACGAGAAATTTATTTTGAATAGAATTCGAACTTATATATTATATACGCAGTCGTTAGAATATAAATAATTATATATAATTATTAATAGAATTGAAAATGGCGCGGTAGTTCGATAATTCGATTTCAAACTTCAACTGAATGTACCGGGTGCAAAACAATCCGGATTTTAGTGAAACCAAAAACATTAGGATCTAATTGATAATATCTTTCTAACGAATCCGAATAATCAGAATTTCATAGCGGGAATCAAAAGATATGTCCAGTTGAAAATTCTGAATAGTCGTTATGGAATTCAGGCCCTTAAAAATAGAAATTTTGCAAATGACCTCGGATTTCGACGAAACCAGTTTTGTTGGGTCCGTGATGTCAAATTATTGCTAGGTTCCAAATTTCATAATTTTCTGAATCAATATGTGAGCGTGGCAAAGGAAAACGCGTTTGACCAGTTTTAGTTGATTTTAATCGACTCGAAATTGGCCATTTTTCAAACGGTCTCAGAATTCGACGAAACTAGTTTAGTTAGGACCGTATCGTCGATACGAAGCTAGAAAATATTTTTGGAGAATTTTTAGAGTTAGTATGTGACCCCGGTAATTTGAAATGTACGTTTAAAATTCAATATAGTGATTTAAATGTAAATTCAACGGAAACTGATTCAAACAGTCGAATCAGCCTACGATACATATCCCATTGTGTTCGGAATGGGGGTAATTAGCTATGGACGACAGGCGGTGGGCCTCGTTTTGAGGTCGTATGTGAAAGTCAACTTTATGCAATTAAATTAATTAATAAAATAAAAATAAAAATCTCCCTCCCTTTCATCTTTCTGCCCCCCCCCCCCGATTTCATTAAACAGAAAAAAAAAAGAAGAAGAGGACGGAGCCCCAAAACAGGCGACGCGCGCCTCCATCGCCGGCCACCGAGGCACGGCCAACGCCGGTGGGCCACCGCGACCACCTCCAGCACCCTCGCGTCGACCCCCCCTGCACCCTCTTCAATATCGAACCCCAGCCCCAAAATTTCCTCACCACAAAAAAAAAAAACCGTCGCCTCAAGCCAATGCTCCGCCATCGCCGAGTGCAGCTGGACCCACCACCGTGCAGGCGAGGACCGCGACCACCACCCGCCTACCAAGCTTCGTTGACCTCCAGCGCCGCCCTCCACCGCTTGACCAACGCCATTCTTTGCCCCATAACCCCCTGTAAGTCTTCTTATTTATTTTTCTTTGGTTATTCAATGAAATTAGTTTATAAAAGGTAGGATTATTAGTCTATGAAATATATGATTTTCAGATTATGAAATACATTATTTTTAGTTTATTAAAGATATGATTTTTAGTTTAAGAAATAATTTTTGATAGGTTAAAACATATGATTTTTAACTTATGAATGAGAGGAGTAAAATAGTCGTACGGTGAAATCATTTTTAGTTAAATAAAAATGGAATTTTTATCGTATATATAAAAATTCGATTTTTACAATATGAAGTTAGCGATAAAAATTCGATTTTTACAATATGAAGTTAGCGATAAAAATTTCGATTTTTACAATATGAAGTTAGCGATAAAAATTCAATTTTTACAATATGAAGTTAGCGATAAAAATTCGATTTTTATATATTGAATAACGATGTAAAAATTTGTTTTTTTATATATTGAATAGCGAAGTAAAAATTCGATTTTTATATATGTAGTGAATACGGGCAACAAAGAGGACAAAAGGGCGAGAATGGCGAAGATTTCTATAAATAAAGAGTCGTGGTATTGGATAGCTTTCGGTGAGAACTTCTCACCTTTCAATTTAATTTTTCTAGTTATATATATATACTAGGATGCAGACGGTGTTTAGTAGCACCCGACACCCGTCATCCACAGACCATGGATGGCTTGTTTGTTAAATTGTTTGGTTGTGTAGTTGGTTAGATTATTTGGTTTGAATTGGATTGTTTGATGAAATGAAATTGATTTGATTGATGTGTGAATGGCGTGGGCCTTCACTAGACCGGGGATAAGGCTAGGCCTCGTCCCGTTTCTAGTATCGTGCCGTTATGCCGCCGAAATTTTCTAAAATAAATTAGAAAAATAAAAATATCATGTTATTGAATAAATGAACTGAATAAAATATTTTATCGTTAAAAATATAATTTTTAACGTGAATGAGAATAAATAAATATTCATTTACAAACCGGACGGTTTGTTTATGTACACCTATTTGAAGGACATTGATTGGGACGATAAATTTTACACATCGCCCAACTGCACAAATAAAAATCTGTGTGTGATTGTTTGAAACCCCACACGGGTATTGGGATGATATTTGACGTACACTAATCCCGATTGTTTAGTTGTATGTCGATCGATTGATTGACAGACTGTTATAAGCGTTGAATATTTATATTTGATGCTTATACAGTGTAGAATGCACTTTGGATGATGGTTGATTATTCATCGTTGTTGATATGTACATGTGTTGTCGAAAATCCATATAATCAACATTATATGGTAATTGTTTGGGCCTCATTCCAGTTTCGAAATAGAAATATTTGAATTAGAAATATTTGAAATAGAATATTTGAAAATCGAAATATATGAAGCCGCGCTGATAGATTGACGCCATTTTGACGTGAACGATATTTATATCGATTTTATTCATTTTATAATGAATATCGAAAGTGATTTCAAAATCTAATACTTTGAAAAGAATTGAAATTCGAATTATATTTAAAGTGAATTGAAATTCAAATCTAATTGAATTGATTTGAAATTCGAAATAAACTGAAATGGTTCGAAATTCGAATAGAATTGAAATAGAATTGAAATCGTTTTGAAATGAATTCGAATAGAATTAGAATAGAATTGAATTCGAATAAAATCAGAATAGAATTGAAATTCGAATAGAATTAGAATAGAATTGAATTCGAATAGAATTAGAATAGAATTGAAATTCGAATTGGAAAGGAATAGAAATAAATTCGAATTGAAATGGAATAGAAATGAATGAATTGAAATAGAAATGAATTCGAAACGATTTCGAAATGAAATGAATTGAAAACGATTTCGAAATGAAATGAATTGAAAACGATTTCGAAATGAAATGAATTGAAAACGATTTCGAAATGAAATGAATTGAAAATGATTTCGAAATGAAATGAATTGAAAATGATTTCGAAATGAAATGAATTTAAAACGAATTGAAATGAATTCAAATTGAATTGAAACTTGAATTGAATAGAAATGAATTTTAAAATGAATTTATAAGGAAAGATTCAATTTTGATTTGAGTTGAGATGGAAGTTGAAATTGTTTTTGAAACGAATTCAAAACTATTTATAAAATTCGTTTTAAATAGTAATCGACGAAATATATATATTATATATATATATATATAATATAATGGCCTGAATAGAACGCGCCGCGCCGCGGTAGTTCGCGAATTTCGACCATTGATTTCAAACGGACATTACGGGAGATCCGACCGTCGGATTCTCCTGAAACCAGAACCGTTGGGTTCGTATCGAAATGAGCTTTCTAAAGAATAATAGAAATTAGAAATCTAACGGTTGGATTTGTAATTATGTCCAAATCAAATTTGAAAAAGGTCGCTGTAAATGCAGTTCGATGGCCGTTGATGGAAATCGACTGTACGGGCCTTGATAAAATTATTAAAAATATTAATAATTTGTGTAAAATCATAAGAAATGATTTAGAAAGGATTGGGATGAAAAACTCCCTATTTGAAAAGATAAAAATAGATTTTTATCGAAATGAACTAGTTAGAACCAGAATTATAATTCTATTTATTTCTAAATAAATAAATTGAATTTGAAAAGGGTTTTAAAAATAACCAGAATTTCCAATGCTTGCATTGGAGTGGATTTGAATCGAAATTGTCTTCGGAATATTTCGATGTTGGAATTCGGGATTATACATATGTTGTTATGGAAATTTGAAAGATATATATGTATACCGTTATTTCCAATACGACATTTGTTAATCGTAAAATTTGATATTGAATATAAGCCGATATATTTTCTATTCAGAGCCTTATATTGAATATCAAATGTGATTTGGGTTTGTCGTGAATGGTGTCTTCACTAACACTGTTCTTGAACCCAGTTGAGAAAAGATTAAATCTTTTTATTTAGATTTAATGAAGTGTGCCAATTAAATGATATTTAATTGGAATTGAATTGATATTGATTTTTGGGTTTATCGTGGACAGTGTTTTAAATAACACTCGTTCTTTAACCTGATAATTAATGGAATGTGATTTTGGGTTTATCGTGAACCGTGTTTTAAATAACACTGATTCTTTAACCCAGTCAAAGATTAAAACTAAGTGGAGTTTTAATGAACCTTTAATTAGATTGAAATGATCGAAAATGGAGTATCACCAGTTTTGCTCCAGGCGATAGTTAAATCTTTAATTAGATTTGAACGTGAAATGGTAATTGAATTTACCGATAACACCGTGGTGTTAGATATGAAGTATAACAAGTTTTACTTCATGGGATGAATAGGTTGGGATTGGGAGGAGAGGTTCTCATTAATTTTATCAAAGATAAATTCCTTGAATTTATTCTTTAATCTTCTTATTAATTTCGATTCAACTAGTCGAGATTAACGGACCTTACCGAAGTAATTTAGAAACTAACTGTCGGTTAGCCAAGCAAAATGGTTTTCTGGATATTGATCTGATGTTGGTTTCGGCCTTCGGGGTTAATATTTGGGGAATTATTCTCTTGATTAATTTACGGTTAGTGATTGATGAATTGGAATGAGGCGTATGTTGTGTTTGTGTAACACTTATTCAAAATATACGCGAGTTATTCGGGAAGACCGGGTTTATCCCATTCTGAATAACTGATACGACGATAAGTCGAAGATGGAGACGATGGTCGAAGACCGGAGGTCTTCACGTCGTTTGGATAATTACTGATGATCTTGATTGGGCTGTACACCCAAGAAGATGGAAACAGTTGGTGATCATCCAGACGTACTTGGAGATCGATGGATATGCGGGGTACTAGGTGCCTCCGGTTTCGTTCAGACCCAGAACGGACTTGTAAATGGACTGTGTGTCTGACATTGGATTTTAGTCTGTGTGTTTGATTTCTATTAAATATATATCTGTTTGGCGGCGGAGAATTTATTCTTTTGCTTAACGCCCTTCTCTGAGACGTACGAGCTCAGGGGTTATATATTGATGGATATCAAACGCATGGAGTGAATTGCCTGTGTGACATGCCTAAGTGGCAATTGATCGAGGCTTCTGTTGAAAAGCAAAGTCTTGTGGTGATGATCAAAGCACGGCCTTTGTGGCGTAGCTTTGTGTAACGTTTGCTTCGCGAGTTTCGCACCCCGGTTGTGGACCAAAAACGGGAGAGGACCTCAGGGAGGGCATGCGTTTCTTTCTAGCTAGGGTGGTGTCAGTGACCTACCAGCCCTGACATTTATATACTTTTCACCTATGTGGTTGTTGCTGTTGCGAGGCGCCTCAGTTTGATCGGACGATCCGGGCCCGATGGAGTCATTCGTTGGCTCATTTACGCCCCAAAGGGCGGGGAAACGTAATGTTCAGGCATAATAATCCACATCGGTGGACCGACCCTGTCGCTCCAAGGCTTGCCTGCGCGCTTGCCTGAGACACGGGCTAGAGCGTCTCGAATCGGTTGAGGACGGTCCCTAGCCTCGGTTCATAGATGGAAATCCAACTTCCAAATACGTGATTTTGCGGTTTTAATTGTAGAACTAGTATGGCGACATGATATATGGTACCCATGCCGCCTATGATTGATACTTATGATTTGAAGTTGTTTTATACACTACGCACTTATAATAGTATCAAACGATTTGTTTTAACCGTATCAAGCATTCTTTGGCTGTTATAAGGGAAAACCCTATCCTCGGCTGCGTTGCATTGTGTGATGGGACCTGGGTCTTATAATAGCTTCATTTTTCTTTATTTAGCATTGCGCTGTTTGTTTTATGCACTGGTATCCTTGGGAGGAAACCCGTTCCGTGTTATGCGGCGTGGTCCCTTGATTTACCTAACTTTGAAAATAAAGATTAATAACTGTTTTAGTTCTCACACCAGTCCCATGACTGACCTGGAGTTTATTGTTTTAACCTAAACTCTGGGTGCCCTTATTTTGACACGGGCAGCTAGTAGTTTTGGTTTTGCAGATTTATATTCACAGGATCCTGGTTTACAGCTGGAACGATATCCGGAAAGCTTTGTATCCGTATATCTTCTTCTAGTTGTGTATTGTATTATTTTCCGCTGCTATGTATTTAAATGTAATTTAAATCTCTGATATTTCTGTGTAATATTCATTTATACTCTGTATATTCTTGTAATCTGATGCATTGTTGTTATATACAATGAAATGTTCTTCTGTATGCGTTCTATTTTGTCGTGTTCTCAACGATAGGGCGTTTCGAACGGCCTGGATCGGTTTAGCGACTGGTTCGGACCGAGCGAAATTCTTTGCCGTCACATTTAACCCAACTGACAACGAAAATCATAATTTGGAATTTATAAATCTTTTATTAAGATTTAAACGAGAATTTTCCAAAAACCTTTAATATATTAAATTGGAATTGGATGGAATTCGAATGAATAATAACCAAGATAAGCTTCCGTAAAAGAAGACCGATACTACATATGGAATTTAAGAGGCTTTGCCGTTATTCCATTTATATTATTGGTCGGATACAGAAAGTTATAATGATTATATTGATTTGATTTCTGTGAAGATTCCATATTTCATGGAAAGTGATTTTGGGTTTACCGTGAGCTGTGTTTTAAAATGACATTAGTTCTTTAACCCAGTTAAAGATAAGATTTATTTCTTAAATTTAAATAATCATGGAATAATGATTTTTGATATTTAAAACCAAATTGGGTTTAATAAATCTTTAAAAGAAAGATGTAAGAATAAATGTAAAGAATTTATCTTTGATAGAATAATGTGAATATTTTATTAAAAGAATGTTTTGAATTGCAATGAGGCGTTGGATGTGTTTTTATAGTACTCGATTTTTAACTATAAAATTACGTGAGTTATTCGGGAAGATCGGGTTTAACCCATTCCGAATAATTACTACGGCGATGAAGAGTCGAAGATGAAGACGGTGGTTGAAGACCTACGATCTTCACATCGGATGGATGTGTTGCTACTGAGACCCATGATGGGAGTAGCTACCTTGAAGGGGCTTCAATGGTAGCCGTCCGGACTATTGTTGATTGTTCGGATTTGGTTTTCGCTCAGACCCAGAGCATAAGCTTGTAAATGGATACGTGTCTGACATTGGATTTCGTTCCATTTGAATTAAATTGATTTCTATTGATGTATGTCTGTTTGGTGGTGGAGAATTTATTCTCTACTTAACACCCTGGTATATATTAATAGTGATTGATCGCATGGCATGTATTGTCAATGTGGCACGCCAAGATGCAAATGATCAAGGCTTTTGTTGAAAAGCAGGGCCTTGTGGGATGATCAAAGCATAGCCTATTACGGCACAACTTTGTGTATAGCGTGACTTCGCGAGCTTCACACCCCGGTATGAGTCAAAAAGGGGATATGGATCGTAGGGA
Organism: Allium sativum; assembly: GCA_030737875.1. Classification (NCBI taxonomy): domain Eukaryota; kingdom Viridiplantae; phylum Streptophyta; class Magnoliopsida; order Asparagales; family Amaryllidaceae; genus Allium; species Allium sativum. Next base: position 745,353,266 of record CM060920.1, on the reverse strand, counting down.
GTGCACACGTTTCTTTCTAGCTAGGGGTAGTGTCAGTGCTTAAACTGGCTGACATTTTACTTATGTGGATGATGGATTTTGAGGCGCCTCGGGTTTTTATAGGCCGTTAGTGGTCATACTATAGGTTCAAAGGAACCGGGAAACGTGTGTTCAGGCATAATCAATCCACTGCCGATAGGCGGGGACCGGCCCTACCGCATCTAAGGGTTCACTGCGGGGGATCCTGAGGCATTTGCTAGAGTGTCTCGAATCGAAGAGGAGCTTGCCCTAGCCTCAAATCATGATGGATACCCAAATTTCGATACGACCTTGCAGTTTTGATTGTAGAACTAGTATGGCGACATGATATATGGTACCCATGCCGTCTATGATTGATACATTATTATTGAAATTGTTTTTGAAACATATATACACTAATAATTATATCAAAATCCGTTTTTATCGTATCAAGCATTTTTGACCATTATAAGGTAAAACTCTATCCTTCGGTTTGCGTTGCATTGTGTGATGGGACATGAGTCTTATAATGGTTTCATTTTTCTAAAAAGCATTGCGTTGTTTAAACAATTTACTTTATTTTATGCACTAGCAATCCAATGGAGTAAACTCGTTCCGCGTTAGCGGCGTGGTCTTGTGATTAGCTTCATTATTAGATAAGTTAAGTAAGATTTATCATACTAGTCCCATGACTGACCTGTAGTTTGTTTCACTGGCAAACTCGGGTGCCCATATTTTTCACATGGGCAGTCGAGTAGCTTTTGCAGATATATTTACAGGATCCTAGATTACAGCTAAAGCGGTATTCGGAAAGCTCTGCATCCGTGTATTCCTTTCAGTTGTATATTTGTATTATTTTCCGCTGCTATTCAAATGTAATTTAAATCTCTGATATTAATGTGTTTCTATTGTGTAATAAGTATTCTCTATTATATTCTTGTACTCTGATGTAATTTTTGTAATCAGCAATAAAATGTTCTTCAGTTTGTGTTCTGATGTGTGTTGTTCTCAAGGCAATCTAGACTTTCCTTTATAGGGAAGTTTCGGTCGTCACATGTTCCGTCGCCACCTAAGGACCTTAAACAGAATATCAATCATTCTTCTGCAAGATAACTTTCAGCAATGGATGCCTCGGGTTTACTTTTTTTTGCGAACATATGATTTCAGTTTACAAAGATAACATTTAATAGGAAACATACAACGAACATGTGTACCTCCACCATATTCAATTTCCTTGCATAAATGAACTGGAAAGTGCACCATTGTATCAAAGAAATCATTTGGGAATATCATCTCAAATTGATAAAAAAATTTCCACAATTTCCTTTTGTAGCCTCTTGAGATCGGCCAAATCGATAATTTTACTCCAAAGACTTCTTAGAAATGCATCAAATCTTATCATTGGTATTGCAACTTCAGGTTTTACAGATTTCTTCATAGCAAACTGCACCAAGTAGTGGAGAAGAAAATGAGCATCATGGCTCTTATACCCTACTATTTTCCTCTCTTTCTTATTTACATACCGGTTGATATTAGTTGCACAACCATAAGGCAGTTTAGCATTATCCAACACCGAGAAAAATATTTCTTTCTCCTTGTTCGTCATTTCAAACAGGGAAGCCCTCATCTTAAGGTAATTCCCATCAGTTGGTAGAACCATATGAAGGAACTTCCTGATGCCTATCTCTTGTAAATCATAACAAGCATTTAAATGGTCTTTCGACTTCCCATCAATATTTAGTAAAGTACAAAGTATGTTATCACAAATGTTTTTCTCTATGTGTACAACATCAAGATTATGTCGACATACACTTTGACTCCAATATGGTAAATTAAAAAATATTGACTTCTTTTAAAAAGGAGATTCATATTTATGCTTCTTGTAACACCCCGCATTTTATGACAATAAAATAATAATATAATTGCATGTAAAAGGTTCATATATTGAAATAAAGAAAAGATTATTAATAAAATGAATTACATGCAATAAGAAGAAATGCAATGCAATTAAAATGCATATTTTAAAAAGAAAACAAGAATTTTAAGAGCTTCCCGATTTTGGCCATGAGATTAGTGTCATTGCGTTCGTGGTGTCTTTCTGGTCAATTTAGACCTATGGATTGCAGAAAACTGATTTAAGATGAAAGAGATACCTTTAAATGAAGTATTGTTGCAAAACATGAAAATAAGGTAAATGAAGGAGAACAATGACTACCATTGTTTTTAAACTTATTAACAAAAGACATTGTAGCTCAGTTGGTTAAGCCATTGAATATCTAACATAGAGGTCGGGGGTTTGAACCCCGGCGGTGACATAATTTTTATCTTTTTTTAGAGAGGGCCAACTGAACATACAAATATATGTACACATACAAATTCAAAATTTGAAAGGATAAGAATGCACATATAAGGAAATAACGAAAATGTATGTATATATAAGAATATATATGTATATATGTGCACAAATATATGTATACAAAAGATAAAGTTCAAGATAAGGCCGCAATTAAAGAAATATGGCAAGAATCAAATAACGGTGCAACACCGTTTGAATTTTGAAATCAAAGCATAGGTTCTACGTATATATATATATATATATACGCGTAAAATGGTCATTACAAGTTTTGCATATATATAAGGGTCTTGTATGTGAACATATTCAAAACAATTCAAACATTGGAAATTCAAAATTTTGTGCCCAATTGGCACATTTAATTGGTAGGAAGTGACAATGCATGCCTTATTGGCTTTATTCTATTGGTCTAATTCAAAAATATTGTTGACGTGGCAACTTCCTATTGGCCATATGACGTGGAAAGAATAGATTTATGAGGGAAAATATATGGTTAGCATAATTTTTATCCTTTTTTAGAGAGGGCCAACTGAACATACAAATATATGTACACATACAAATTCAAAATTTGAAAGGATAAGAATGCACATATAAGGAAATAACGAAAATGTATGTATATATATAAGAATATATATGTATATATGTGCACAAATATATGTATACAAAAGATAAAGTTCAAGATAAGGCCGCAATTAAAGAAATATGGCAAGAATCAAATAACGGTGCAACACCGTTTGAATTTTGAAATCAAAGCATAGGTTCTACGTATATATATATACGCGTAAAATGGTCATTACAAGTTTTGCATATATATAAGGGTCTTGTATGTGAACATATTCAAAACAATTCAAACATTGGAAATTCAAAATTTTGTGCCCAATTGGCACATTTAATTGGTAGGAAGTGACAATGCATGCCTTATTGGCTTTATTCTATTGGTCTAATTCAAAAATATTGTTGACGTGGCAACTTCCTATTGGCCATATGACGTGGAAAGAATAGATTTATGAGGGAAAATATATGGTTAGCATCAATTTAAGCTTCATATATAAAGGAACCTATAGCTCTCCATTCTCATTTGTTGTTTCTTCACTCTCTTCTTCTTCCTCTATTTAATTTCTGAATAAAATTATTAATTCAGGAAATTTGTATTAAAGGTTTAATACTTAGCTCCAATTGTTTTCTAGGACACGGGTTTTAAAATATTAGTTTGTAGGACAAAAATCAAAGCGTACGTCTTCATCTTCTCAAACAACCATCATAATTTATGAAATTATGTGTTCGTGGAAATTAGGTCAAAATTAAGTCGTCGTTTCTTGTGTAGTCAAATCGCTTGTTGATTTTTTGGAAAAAATTAGGCGTTAATTTATTTTGAAATCAAATTCGACTTTTATTATGGGAAATCGTGCGTCTAATTTGTTCGTTTGTATTGGCTAATCGATTTTCTTTGTTGGATTCATAGTTGTTTGGTGAGTGTATTTTTTTGCGTATTTTTCATTGTCAATTCGATGTTTTATGTCGTTGTTGATGCTCTTGTATAATTTTTATTATGGAAGGCAATTTTGATCTATTAGAGGAATGTTTCATTTGTTGTAGTTGGAATAATGAACTCTTAAAAGTATTCTTGTGATAAAAAAATAAATGTGTATTTAGCCTGGTTGCATCATTCGGTTTCGATTATGAATTTTGTATTTATACTATAACTTCAGATTTGGCTTGAGCAATCAAACTATTTATTTTTGTTAGTTAATTCTGTTTATACTCACTTTGGTTATGTAATTGGATTTTAAATATTATTAGTTGACGACACGTGTTATTTAGTTCTTGCTGATTTGTGATTCGTAAAAGATATATGATTATATCTTTTTTTCAAAAATTAAGCCAGAAAATAATAAATGTATGAGATTCTTTACAGAAAATTATAAGTGGGACGTAAAATGATAAATGATTTCACCGATAGCTGCATTTTAATGTTTATTTACAAAAAATTATAATGAGCAATGTCCTTAAGCTCAATTCATTAGAAAAAATACATGATTTTTTATCTTCCCTTATAACGTAGGTTTTGTGATTTTGAATAATATTAACAGTATGTGATATACAAATCCAATGTATAGCTTTGTATCATGATAATACGAATAACTAATAACAACTGTGATATTAGTTTTCATAATGTTGTTGGTAAGTATTTAAAAAAGATAAAATGTTTTATCTTTTATATTTTAATTGGAACATAGTTTACATAAGATAATAAGTTCAAAATATTCTGTATTATAAGACAAGCAGTATATTAGTTTTATATACTATACTTATTAATTGTAAAACAAACCCAATGTATAGCTTTGTATCAACTGTAAAATAATAAATATAAATGATTATATATTTTAGGTAGTAAAAGATGAATTGATATATCAAGCAGTGATTTAGTTAAATATATTTATACAGTTTGAACAAATTACAGCAGTGAATTTATAACGCAGTTAGAATATATTGAAGCAGTGTTGTTAAACCTTGAAGTTTTACAATAATTTTCATAATCCAACGCAATACACAGACGTTCAACATACATAGATAATTAACAATCATTAATAATGTATCAAAAAGAGTACAAACAAATAAATCCATCTCGTCTGTGAAGATCTTGTCCATTGTTCAACATCAAGCATTATGTACTGCAAACAAAGTTGTTATCTTCAGCAGATGACCTATCCTTTGTCCAATAGAAATCTTCATTATGGAATATTTCGGATGCAATACTAGCTCTTAGGTAATTAATTTCTGTTTGAGGTATGGTTGCAAGAAGACATCTATCTTGAGACAGTCTTGAAATGTTCATAATCACATACATTCCGCAATTATATCTATTGTAAGAAAGATAAATACTTTTTATAATGGTTAAATTTAAAATAATTTTATAATTCTTATTACAAAATTAATATATATATATATATATATGTACAAGTTAATGTATAAAAAAACAGAAGTTAACAAAAAAAGATAAATGTATTTATTTTATTGAATTTTTAAATTAAAAATTAATATATATTTATTTTATAGTAGCAAAGATTGATATTATTATAATATAATTTAATATAGTATTAAAACATTTAGTAAATAAGTTTTTCTCTTTAAAATTATGTAGTTTTATGTATGTACGTATGTATAACATAAACAACAAATTTCGAAAAAGATAAAAATATTTAACTTTTGGTGTTGTTGATTATATGTGGGAAAAAATTAAATTATTTGAAAAGATAACTAAATTTATTATTTTTTAATCTTCATTTATAATATAAGTACCAAAAATAATGTACATGTATTGTAAACTAATAAATGTATTGATTAATTTTGTTTAAAAAAAGTTGAAATTATTTATTTGAATGCATATATTAAAAAACGAATTAAAAATGAAACAATATAGTAATTATATAGTATTACCCATTTCGCTGTTGAGCACATTCTCCAACTGTAAGTAAAGATGATTTTTTGGTATTCTCCTTAGTTTGTTCCTTCTAAAGTTTCTTGTTTATGTCATTGACTAAATTTTTCTATATATAATAATAAGAATATTTATTAATTTTGTTAACGTAGAAAATTAAACATTCAAAATGTCTTACGATTTTTAACGCACTTTTTTGTGCCTGCTGGTAAATCTTCCATTTTTACATCTGTTTGACAAAGAATAACACAGTGTTCATTCTGAAAATTCTGGTTCAAATGTTAGAAGTACCCAGTGTGACTCTTCATGGACTGGAAATAAGAGTACATCACATCGTGATTCTTGTAGTGTTACTGTCAAAGCTGGAATGAACAAATGAGTTTTGACATTTTCTATGTTAATTTCAACACTTTTCTATATAAACAAAGTTAAATTTTAGTTATACAAACCATATTTATTAATGAATCATTACATATATGTCTATAATAATGATCTTACTGTCATTGTGGTATTAAAGTAAGCTACGTTTGAATTGACATCCCACACTTTTGCTACTGTATACTAGAACCAATCAATTATCTTCACAGGCATTATATCAGAGTATTTGCAATAATAAACCTATACAATAAAACAATTTTATAGTGTTTTGATATACTAGTAATGGATAATTATATTTGACAGAAGTTAAAGTTTATTGACACAATGGTAGTAAAACACTTTGCAATTATTATAATATATGTGCATTTTTTCTTTGTAAATTTTGATTTTTAAAATGATAAATGTATTTATATTTTTATAATGACAAAAATATTAAAAACATATGATCAATTGAAATTATTTGTTTCACCGTATGGTAAATTCTATTACTCAAAATCATATGAAAACATTTTTTATGATATAAAATTATTATGTACAATTTATGTACGAAAACATTATTTTTAAAAAAAGATATATGTTTTTATCTTTTTATACTGTTAAAAGTATTTAAATTATGTGATCAGTACAGCTTCTATGTTTCAATAATCAGAATAAATATCATATGTGTACAAATCCATTAGTGTCATAAGTCAATTTATATTATATACTTATCTAGCCAGAAACAAATTCACCGAAAATCAGTTCTTCAATCATGTCCTTGTGTATGACAATATTGTTTTCGTCGTTTGGTAAATATCTACACTGTAAAGTAAACAAAGTTATAATTTAAGAAATTTGTAAAGTATATAATTTAAACAGTATATAAGCTTACTTATCATCACCAACTTTGTTGAAGTAATCTGATATGAACTCCTATTCGTCATCGGGCAATTCCTTCAAAAATTCAAAATTTACTATTTTCCTTTTTCTCATTTTTATACTTTTTGGTATGTTGAGAGTATCCACATCTATAGTTTCTTGGCTTTCACACTTTCTCTTTTTGTTTTTCCCTTTCTCTTTATCTATTTTTTCTTTTTCTTCAAATTTTTCAGGGTCATTATGTTCTTCTTCTTTATCTTCCTTTTCTTCATCATCCATATTTTCACATTCTTTTTCTTGAATTTCTTCGTTTTCATTATGTTTTATTTCTTCTTCTATATCTTCCATTTCTTCAACATCTATTTTCTCACATTTTTTTCTTCAATTTTGTCAAATTCATTATGTTCCACATTTTTTTCTGTATCTTTGTTTTCTTCATCATTGTTTTTCTCATATTCTTTTTCTGGAATTTCAGTTAAATTGTGGTCATTGTTTAACAAACTTTCTAATTCCTTTCTCTTCTTTTTTTGGGCTTGTAATTCATTTCCTCTTGACTGAAGCTTTTTTTGTAACTGCTCAACTTTTCTTTTTAACTTTGCAATTTCTTTAACTTTGCCTTCGACTTGTGTTAGATTGCAGATTTCTTCGTTATCTTTTTTCCCTCTCTTCCAAAGACTTCTTCACTTTCAGTACAAGAATTTTTTCATCTTTCATAATTTTTTTGAATCTCTTTGCGAACTGAAAAAATAAAATTAGGAAAACAATATTGTTACTTCATATTATTGATTAATTTATTACATTCAAATTTATTTGACTTCTAGGTGAAAATACAGAATAATGATTAATATGCATAAAATTAATCAAAGGTATAGATAATAACAACAGGAAATAATTAAAAAGATAAAAGTTCTTATCTTTTTACGCATGAGTTAAAAATTAAGTTTTTTAAGTTAAAATAAAATGTAAAATGACATAATAAATATGGACGCACACATAATTTTTTTTACCTTTTCTGAATTAATGGATTTAATTGATATGTTTTTCAACAATGATAAATCCCTTCTTATTATTCTTGGCCTTTCATTTCCACATCCCTCTTTAACCTTAATAATTTGTGTCCTTTCACAAAGCCAATACTGTCAAAAAATTAAAAGATGTAAATTTTTGATATTAAATAAATTCAATGTATAGTATTAAATATAAAATACATACCAATAGTATCATGGAGCATCCAGGCATATTTCTTGGGTCTTTACAAACTTTTCAACATTTTGGGACACGTGTGTGTGAATAGATTTTTCCCATGAAATGGAATTTATGTTCTTTAAATTCAACAATTTGGGAATAAATCCCGATTGTAAGTAGAATTGGTTATTGGGGAAGAAGAATGTGATAATTAGTAACAAACGAAGCAATTTCACTAAATCTTCACTTCCGTTCCTTTCTTCAATCATTATGTTGAATCTCTTACTCAGATTTTTCTTATTTACCCTCTCATTCCACTCAAAATGTCAATTTAGAAAACTTAAGTACTCCTCATCTAAGTTATTCCTAGTAATAATTCCAATTGGGAATATATTCTTTCCGGGCAATGGAATTCCAAGTATTAAACTAATATCATCTTCAGTCAACTTAAGGCTAGCATCTCCTATTTTAAATGCTTTCTCTTCCCTATCATATGATGTAATGACTTCACTTAAACTTTTTGCACTATTTCTAATATCCTTTCTTTTTATTTTACCTTCCAAAAATATATGAAATAATTTCTTAAAAGGTGTTCTATCTATATATGACATTGCAGCAAAAGAGAATATGTTTTTTCCCTTTATTTTAGTTATTACCTTGAAGAATGCATCTAAATTACACATATAAGTTCCCTTATTTTTTTCCTCAACCCTTTTTTCCACTTCATATTGTTTAGCATCATCTTTAATGTCGGGGTCGGAGTCGTTGTCTAATTTTGCATATAAGCATCCTTCTGGAGGAGAGTAGACACATTCGTGAAGTTATGGCTCTGACTGCAGTATTCTTTTCTCTGCTTCAGTGTAAGTTGATTATATGAACCTGTTATACCAAATTATTAGATGGAAATAATGTAAATTTAAATACAAAAGAATATTTCTATTTAGCTTTTTGTTAAGCATGCAAGAAAACAATTAAACTAAGTTTAGATGACCATATGAATAATATATCCTTTTTAAAAAAGAGAAACAAATTTATCTTTTTACACAATTTATATGTTTATTAACAATATGATATACATATTTTATTTTTAACATTTATTATGTAATCATGTATTGTTTGTTAATCAAATTATTAAATAGGAATGTAATGATAATATGGCCTAACTATTGCACTTAATAGTTTTTGTTTACTTACAATAGGAGTACGTGGAGGTATTGTATTCTGCATCCTATCGCTGTGTATATCACAAAATGAATGTGACTGATTCCTTTCATTTGAACATTTCTGTCCATTAATGCGAATAAAGATACATTGCTGTGTATCTTCAATTGTTTTTTTTCATTAGCATTCTTTAATCTTCTTCTATGCATTTTTCCTGCATTGAAATATCAATTCTGTTATTGAACAATTTTTTTAATACAAATATATATATGCATACTAAAATTAATGATCAACCATAAATAATTAGGTTGGTTGACTATACTTGTTATTAGCAATAAAAGTATTAAAAACCAATTTTTGTTTAAAAAGATAAAGACAATAATCATTTAAAATTCAATATTTGTATAAAAAGATAAATTTGTTTTTCTTTTTAAAAGAAATACCAAGACGACCCAAACTTGCCCTTACGGGAAAGCCCGGATTGAATTGAGAACACGACAAATCAGAACACAAACATAAGAACATTTCATTGCTGTTTACAGCAATTACATCAGAGTACAAGAATATATCAGAGTATGAATAAACATTACACAGAAAAATATCAGAGATTTTAAAATACATAGCAGCGGAAATAAAATGTATAAATACAATGCGTAGCAGAAAATAACAACTGACAGAACTGAAAGAAATATAAGGATACAAAGCTTTCCGAATATAGCTCCAGTTGTAAATCCAGGATCCTGTGAAAATAAATATGCAAAACCAAAACTACTAGCTGCCCGTGTGGAAAATATGGGCACCCAAAGTTTAGATTAAAACAATAAACTCCAAGTCAGTCATGGGACTGGTGTGAGAACTAAAACAGTTATTTAAAACTTAACTTTAAAGTAAGACAAATCAAGGGACCACGCTGTATAAACGGAATGGGTTTATCCTCAAGAATACCAGTGCCTAAAACAAACAGCGCAATGCTAAATAAAGAAAAATGAAGCTATTATAAGACTCAGGTCCCATCACATAATGAACGCAGTCGAGGATAGAGTTTTACCTTATAGTAGCCAAATTTGCTTGGTGCGTTTTAAAAACAAATATTTTATTATTATTACAAGTGAAGAAATCAACTTCAAATATAAATGTATTAATCACAGACGGCATGAGCGCCCCATCCCACTATGTCGCCATATATAGTATATAATTGAAACCGCAAAATGTCGTATTGGAAGTTTGGGTTTCCATACTGATGACTCCTAATTCGAAAGATCTATCGCGTAGTGCAATACACAATGGCATACGTCCCATGCATGAGGAAACACTGTAATGCACATCCGCACTATATCCAGGAAAAAAGTTACCACGGCTTATGTCCAAGCATTGGAAAACACCGCTAACTCTATCCATCTGGGAATCGGGGGTTGTACCCTATCCCTAATTATGGCAACCCAAATTTTCCCGTAAAGGAAAGGCCGGATTGCTTCGAGAACAGGACAAATCAGAATACAAACAAAAGAATATTTCATTGTCTATTACAACAATTCCATCAGAATACAAGAATATAACAGAGTATAAATGAATAAATATTATATAACAGGAAATATCAGATTTTGAAATCACTTTTCGATATTCATTATAAAATGAATAAAATTGACCAAATTCCCGTTCGTGTTAAAATGGCGTTAACTACCAAACACGGCTTCACATTTCAATATTTACTGAATATTATTTTAAAATATTCATTAATTCTAAACTGGAATTAGACACAGTCAATTACCATATAATTTTATTTATATGGATTTCAACATCACATGTATACAATAATAACGATAAACAATCATTAAAAATTCAAACAACATCCAGAGTGCATTCTACAACTGTATAAGCATTAAAATGAATAAATAACGCTTATACAGTCTGTCAACCCGTCGATTGACATACCACTAATTATTGGGATCAGTGTACGTCAAATATTATCCCAATACCCATGTGAGGTTTTCAAACAACAAATACTGTTTATTATTTATGCAGTTGGGCGATGTGTAAAATTTATCGTCCCAATCCATATCAGATAAATTGGTGTACATGAACAAACCGTCCGGTTTGTAAATGAATATTTATTTCAACACAGGACTATTTTATACAGTTCATTCATACAATAAAAATGTGAATTTTATTGTTCAAATATTTTATTTTAATATATAAAATAAAAATGTTATTTTTATTATTCAAATATTTTATTCCATACAATACAATCAATAATCACAATATAGTCTATTTCACATCATAATCAATTTTCACACAGAATACAATCAAACAAATCGTCCATGGTCTATGAACGACGGGGAGTAGTTCATATGTGCAGTTACAAAATAATTTAAATAACTGTACAAAAGTAATAGTGATAAGTTCTCACATTGGGATCCACTCCGTCAGTCTCATCTGAATTTCTTTTCCGTTTCGATTTGAAATTGCCTGAAATTCTGACTTGCTCCTTTTCAGTCCTAGTCAGTTCCATGTTGTAGAGTTTTTTCACGCAATTCCAACACAACTGAGTTTCCATTTTTTCGACCTCGTATGAAGAAGTTATGGATTTTTAAACTTCGGATAATTAAACGAGATAATTAATAATTTAATTACTTTAATTAATTTACATAACCCTTCTCCCTCACCGTTGGAATCAGTGAACCCTCAGACCCTAAACCCGCCTGCCGCTGCCACATCAGACCTCCGACCCCCGATCGGGAACCACCATTCTGCTCGCCGTTGTGAGCCGCTCCCCTGGCACCCCCAGCGCCGTACTCGAAGCACCCCTCTCGCCTGAAAACGCCATCGAACTTCGCACCTTTGAGCGCCTCAATCTCGTGAATCCCTCACTGAAAAACGATCATACTAGGACAGATTTGAAGAGCAAAGTCCCCTCTTAAATTTTCTCTTTGGATTTGGGTTTTAATTCTGACTGGATTGAGTGATTTTGGGGAAAGAACGATCGAGCTTTCGGGGACGTTGAATCTGAGTGGCGGCTAGGGTTTCAGAATAGAAAGGGGTATTTATATTAATGTTTTATTATATTTTATTATTTTAATTTCAAAATTACCTTTATATCGATATGAACTTCAGATCAAACCCAACATCTGTCACCCCCAGCTAAATACCCCCATTCCGAACACAATGGTACATGTTTCGTAAGCCAGTTCGACTGTTACGATTAGTTTTCATCAAAATTAGAATATAGATCAATATATATTGAATTTAAACGTACATTTTAAATTATCGGGGCCACATACGGACACTAAATATTCCAGAAAATTTATTTCTAGCTTCGTATTTACGATACAGTCCTAACAAAACTAATTTCGTCAAATTTGGAGACCATTTGAAAAATGGTCATTTTCTGGTCGATCCAAATTGACTAAAACTGTTAAAACACGTTTAACTTCTCCACGCTCACATATTGATTTCAAAAATTAAGAAAATTGGAATCTAGCAATAATTTGACACCCAAGATCCAAAAAAAGTGGTTTCGTCGAAAACGGAGGTTGTTTGCAAAATGGCTATTTTCAAGGCGTTTATATATATTAAAATAATATATAAATTTCACAGTGACTTTTCTGAATTTTAAACTGGACGTAACTCTCAACTTTTAAAACGAAATCTCAGTTTCTTACATCCATTAGAAAGATATAGTTAAACAGATTCGAATATTTCTTATTTCACTGAAATCCGATTAATTTTGAATCCTGTACATTCATTTGAAATTTGAAATCGAATTTTCAAACTAACCGCACCATTTCAGGCTTGAATTATAATTAAAATAAATTTATTCATTTTAAATTCTTCGAAAATAAATTTTCCGTTATTATTATTTAAATTAAATCTTTTTAAATATTCAAAATCCATTAAGATTGCCAAAATAAAAAATTTTAATTGGTTCTGATTTTCCGGGTTGTTACAATCTCTCCCACTTAAAATCTTTTCGTCCTCGAAAAGGAACGGAGCTGAAAGTTGTTTTACAAACCAACTCAACTTTTGTTCTGGCGTTCATTCTTCAATTTTTCGCTTTTATGAATTTCTAATTTTTTCAAAAATTTGGCTAACTCCCTAAATTTTCAAAAAAATTCTCCATAAACTCCTTTGTACGGGAGCACCGGGAAAATCCCCAAACCGCCACATCGGCCCTCTCATTTCAAAAAGAAAAAGAAAAAGTCAAGCGGCACATAAAATCATCCAAACCCAATAAATTAGTAAACATGTACCTATTTGTCGGGCATACAATTTTATTCCTCTTCTCTAGCCTCCTTGCTATGCCCTGTTCAATGTATAGACATGTATGTTCATGCAATTTCGATCAAATTTCAAAAAAGTTCAACATTTGGTGCTAAATTTACCGTTCGTTCATATATTGGTTAAATTTGGTTCAATTCAACTTTTCATTCTCATATTGGAGTTATTATTCCAATATTTTTATTAGTTCAACAAATAATCAAACAACACAACCAGCAAACAATTTGTGAATTAAATTTCCAAAACATACAACTTTTGATATATATATATATATATATATATTCAAAAATCATATTTTTAGTGCTAAATCACAACAATAATCCTATCTAAGTTTTGGTTCTGACAAAAGCTAATTGGAAATTATATAGATATTCACTTTCGAAACTCGAACATAAATTTTGATGATGTTATGCCATCATCAGAATCATCTCTGGGCGACTAGAGTGTGATTCTATATCTATTCAGTATATTCGAGACTTCGAATACGCGTATATTCAAAATCTGTATATACTCGATTGTCCAAATTCAATATAAAATATATATTCACATACATATTTTAAGATATAAATTTTCAAAATCTAGTTTGATTTTAAAAATAACACTCTTCACACTCGTTCTAGGATACTACCGATCCTATCTCCAACGAGTCATTCTCATTAGATATTACTAATCCAACCTATGATGAATTCTTTCGTTTCGTTCTAATATGTCATGTTTTCTAGCTCTGTAAACCAAAGCTCTGATACCACCTATGGCGACCCAAACTTTCCTGTAAAGGAAAGCCCGGATTGCTTCGAGAACACGACAAATCATAATAGAAACAAAAAAACATTTCATTGTCTATTACAATAATTCCATCAGAATACAAGAATATAACATAGTATAAATGAATAAATATTATACAACAGGAAATATCAGATTTTGAAATCACTTTTCGATATTCATTATAAATTGAATAAAATCGACCAAATTCCAGTTCGTGTTAAAATGGCATTAACTACCAAACACGGATTCACATTTCAATATTTAATGAATATTATTTTAAAATATTCGTTAATTCTGAACTGGAATCAGACATAGTCAATTACCATATAATTTTATTTATATGGATTTCAACATCACATGTATACAATAATAATGATAAACAGTCATTAAAAATTCAAACAACATCCAGAGTGCATTCTACAACTGTATAAGCATTAAAATGAGTAAATTACGCTTATACAGTCTGTCAACCCATCGATTGACATACCACTAATTATTGGGATCACTGTATGTCAAATATTATCCCAATACCCGTGTAGGGTTTTCAAACAATAAATACTGTTTATTATTTGTGCAGTTGGGCGATGTGTAAAATTTATCGTCCCAATCCATATCAGATAAATTGGTGTACATGAACAAACCGTCCGGTTTGTAAATGAATATTTATTTCAACACAGGACTATTTTATATAGTTCAATGATATAATAAAAATGTAATTTTTACTGTTTAAATATTATATTTTAGTATATACAATAAAAATGATATTTTTATTATTCAAGTATTTTATTCCATAGAATACAATCAACAATCACAATACAGTCCATTTCACATCACAATCAATTTTCACACAGAATACAATCAAACAAGTCATCCATGGTCTGTGGACGACGGGGAGCAGTTCATATGTGCAGTTACAAAATAATTTAAATAACTGTACTAAAGTAATAGTGAGAAGTTCTCACATTGGGATCCACTCTGTTAGTCTCATCTGAATTTCTGTTCTGTTTCGATTTGAAATTGCCTGAAATTCTGACTTGCTCCTTTTCAGTCCTAGTCAGTTCCATGTTATAGAGTTTGCTCACGCGATTCCAACGCAACCGAGTTTGCATTTTTTCGACCTCGTATGAAGAAGTTACGGATTTTTAAACTTCGGATAATTAAACGAGATAATTAATAATTTAATTACTTTAATTAATTTACATAGCCCTTCTCCCTCATCGTTGGAATTAGTAAAAACTCGAACCCTAAACCCACCTACCGTTGCCACACCAGACCTCTAACCCCCGAATGGGAACCACCATTCTACTCGCCGTCATGAGCCGCTCCCCCGAAACCCCCCAACGCCGTACTCGAAGCCACCCTCTCGCCTGAAAATGCCATCGAACTTCGCACCTTTGAGCGCCTCACTCTCGTGAATCCTTCACTGAAAAACGATCACACTAGGACGGATTTGAAGAGCAAAGTCCCCTCTTAAACTTTTCTCTTTGGATTTGGTTTTTGATTCTGACCGAATTGAGCGATTTTGGGGGAAGAACGATCGAGCTTTCGGGGACGTTGAATCTGAGTGGCGGCTAGGGTTTCAGGATAGAAAGGGGTATTTATATTAATATTTTATTATATTAGTTTCAAAATTAACTTTATACCGATACGAACTCCAGATCAAACCCAATGACTATCGCCCCTAGTTAAATACCCCTATTCCGAACACAATGGGATATTTTTCGTAAGCCAATTCGACTATTACGATCAGTTTTCATCAAAATTAAAATATAAATCAATATACATTGAATTTAAACGTACATTTTAAATTACTGGGGCCACATACTGACTCTAAAAATTCCAAAAAATTTATTTCTAGCTTCGTATTTACGATACGGTCCTAACAAAACTAATTTCATCAAATTTGGATACCATTTGAAAAATGGCCATTTTTTGGTCGATCCAAATTGACTGAAACTGGTTAAACACGTTTAACTTCACCACGCTCACATATTGATTTCAAAAATTATGAAAATTGGAATATAGCAATAATTTGACATCCCGGATCCAACAAAAGTGGTTTCATCGAAAACGGAGGTCGTTTGCAAAATGGCTATTATTAAGGCCTTTATATATATTAAAATAATATATAAATTTCATAGCGACTTTTCTGAATTTTAAACTAGACGTAACTCTCAACTTTTAAAACGAAATCTCAGTTTCTTACATCCATTAGAAAGATATAGTTAAACAAATTCGAATATTTCTTGTTTCGCTGAAATCCGATTTATTTTGAATCCTGTACATTGATTTTAAATTCGAAATCGAATTTTCAAACTACCGCGCCATTTCAGGCTCGAATTATAATTAAAATAAATGTATTCATTTTAACTTTGTCGAAAATAATTTTTCCATCGTTATTATTCAAAATAAATCATTTTAAATATATTCAAAATCCATTAAAATTTCAAAAATAAAAATTTTAAATTGGTTCTGATTTTCCGGGTTGTTACACTACTGGTGTACGGCGACCACACCCAGTATCACATCGGTCGACTGAATCCATGACAACCCGTAGGATGTCTATCCTCATCACTAAAGTATATTGATCTAACCATCAGTTTACCACCATACTGGTGTGTTAGACTCGCAAATTAACGCTACACAAAGTTGTGCAATATAAAGTTGTGCTTTGATCATCATCCACCAAGCTCTTCTTTTCAACAGCAGCTTGGATCACTGTATCTCACCATGCCACACTATCAATCCATACCGTACCGCTGATTTCTGCCGATGTATAACCTCCGAGCTCGTATGTCTCAGAGAAGGGTGTTAACCAAGAGAATAAATTCTCCGCCATCAAGCAGATATATATTTAGTAGAGATCAACGAATACAACATAAAGGAATACAATATTAGACAAACCATCCATATACAAGTCCGTTCTGGGTCTGAATGAAACCAATGGCACCTTATTCCTTGTCCCGTATGTCCAATACCGGAGAGAGGCCCTCGCATATCCGAACAATCAACAAGTACGCACGGATGGCTACCACTGTAGCCCCTTCGAGGTAGCTACTCCAATCATGGGCATCAGAAGCAATCCATCCATTCGTTGTAAAGATCGTCGGTCTTGCACCGTGTTTAATCTCTTCGACTTTTCGTCGTATCAGTTATTCAGAATGGGTTAAACCCGGTCTTTCCAAATAACTCGCGTATCTTATAATCAAGTGCTATAACAACACATCATACGCCTCATTCTAATCCAAAATATTCTTTTCACAATTCAAACCAAATTAAGGTTTTCCAAACTAGTCGGGATCAGCGAACCTTACCGAAGTAATAATTTGTTTATTTTCCCAATCCCAACCTATTCATCCCATGGAACAAAAATAGTAATACCCCATATCTAACACCACGGTGTTATTGGTAAAAATTAATTACCATTTCACGTACAATCTAACTAAAGATTTAACTATCGCTTGGAGCAAAACTGGTGATACTCCATTCTCGATCTTTTTCCCAAATTTGATAATTTAAATTATCATATTCACGCTATAATCTAATTAATGATTCATTAAAACTCCACTTAGTTTTAATCTTTCCAAAAATCATTATTTATGATTATTTAACTTTCGGAAATCAAACATGTCACATCGACATTACACACCGTACCACTGATTTTTGCCAATATATAACCTCTGAGCTTGTACGTCTCAGAGATGGGTGAAAAGCAAGAGAATAAATTCTCCGCCACCAAATAGATATATATTTAGTAGAGATCAACGAATACAGTATCGAAATACAATGTTAGACATGTGATCTTGTCTTCACCTGGGTTAAAGAGCCAATGTCATTTAAAACACAGGTCACAGTAAACCTAAAAGTCACATTCCATTAATTATGGAATCTTCACGGAATAACAGATCAATATATAATCGATATCAATTTCCATATTCGACTAATAATATAAATGTAATAACGGCTAAGCCTTTTAAACTCCATATATAGTAACAGTCTTCCTTCACAGAAGCTCATCTCGATTATCACCAAATCGAATTCCACTCAATTCCAATTTAATATTTTAAATTGGAAATCCTTACTTTGGAAAATTCCATTAATCTTAACTAAAATATTATAAATTCCGAATCATATTTTCACTGTTAATTGGGTTAACGAACAAGTATTATTTAAAACACCATTCACGATAAACCCAAAAATCCAATTATTTTATTCAATTCCAATTAAATATTAATTAATTGGAAAACTTCACTAAACCATAATTTAAAGATTTATCCTTTTCTCAACTGGGTTTAAGAACAGTGTTATTAAAGACACCGTTCACGACAAACCCAAAATCCAATTTGATATCAAATACAAGGCTCTGAATAGAAATTATATCGGTTTATATGCAATATCAAATTCTGAAACCAACCAATATCGTATTGGGAATAATGATACATACATATATATCTTCCAAATTCCTCAACAATATCCATATAATCACGAAATCCAATATCGAAATATTCCGAAGATTATTTCCATTCCAAATCCATTCCAATTTATTCATTGAAATTTTTTTGGTTATTGTAAGACCATTTTCAAATCCAATTATTTATTTCTAAAAATAATTAAATTATTATTCTAGTTAATAACTAGTTCATTTCGATAGAAATATATTTTTATCTTTTCAAAACTAGAATTTTTCATCCAAGTCTTTCCAAATCATTTATTATGATGTTACATAATTTTCCCATATTTTTAATAATTTTATTATCTCCCGTACAGCCGATTTCCAATAACGGCCACCGAACTGCATCCTTAACGACCTTTACTGAAATTGATTTGGACATATCTCAAAATATAACCATTAGATTTCAAATCTCCTGTATTCATTGGAAAGAATTTTCGATACGAACCCAACGGTTCCAATTTTAGGAGAATTCGACGGTCGGATCTCCTGTAACGTCTATTTGAAGTTAATGGTCGAAATTCGCGAACAGTCGCTGCGCAACGCGTTCTATTCAGGCCATTATAACATATTTATAATATATATTGTCGATTCCATTTAAAACGAATTTTATAAATCGTTTTAAATTAGTTTTAGAAACGATTTCCACTTCCATTTCAATTTTAAATTAAAATTAAATATTCCATTATAAATTCGTTTTGAATTCATTTTAAAACGATTTCAATTTCATTTTCAAATTTAAATCAAAATTGAATATTCCTTATCATTATAATATTAAAATGATACTATTTTCAAAATATCAGATTTTGAAATCACTTCTCGATATTTATTATAAAATTAATAAAATTGACAGAAAATCCCATTCGTGTTAAAATGGCGTTTAACTACTTAACACCGCCTCACATTTTAATATTTACTGAATATTATTTTAAAATATTCGTTAATTCTGAACTGCAATCAGACTCAATCAATTACCATATAATTTCAGTTATATGGATTTCATACGTCGCATGTATACAACAATAATGATAAACAATCATTAAAAATTCATATAACATCCAGAGTGCATTCTGCAACTGCATAAGCATTAAAATAAATAAATAATGCTTATACAGTCTGTTAACCCATCGATTGACATACCACTAATTATTGGGATTAGTGTATGTCAAATATTAACCCAATACCCGTGTGGGGTTTTCAAACAACAAATACTGTTATTATTTGTGCAGTTGGGCGATGTGTAAAATTATCGTCCCAATCAATATCAAATAAATAAGTGTACATAAACAAACCGTTCGGTTTGTAAATGAATATTTATTTTATTTCATGATAATTTATATATATATATATATATTATATAAATAATTTTTATATACAACAATATCAATACATGACAATCCAAACAAACAATCAACTGGTATGTACAATAAATAGTGTCGGGGGCTTAGATAAGCCCCGTCTGCATCCTAGTATATATTTACTGTAAAATAATTTGAGTGTGAGAGAGATATCACAGTCATTTCCACTCCGTCAGTTTTAATTTCTGAATTTCTGTACCACTTGGATCTAAATTTTCTTGAAATTCTGATTTGCTCCAAATTGCTTCTAATCAGTTCTATTGTGTAGATCTAGTCGAGACGGTTCTAAAGGATTCGGGTTTGTGAATTTCTGATAAGGAATGGAAAAGATATGCATTTAATAAGCTTGAATACATTTACAAGTAATTAATTAAACTAATTATATATTAATTAACATTTAAATATACCCTATCCACTCAATCCATGTCACCTGCCCACTCATCATCTTCTTCCCCGACGCAAATTCCTCTCCAGTATTTCACTTAAGCATTGCCGTGATTTCATATCCATTGTATCCCCTTTAAACTCCATGATAATTCAAACAAATTTAACCGTTCTTCTTCTCCCCAAAATCTCAATCACCCCATCTCCTTTTTGTCAAATACGCAGTCTCCGATTAGAATCCGACTTCGGACAGGTCCTGGCTACCCACCAGTCGCATTTCTCCCCTCACGACCGGAATCCCGCTCACCCACGTCGAATGACACGCCTCGTCGCCAGAAGCACCACACACCTCTCACCACCTCCTAACTCCTCCAGTTTTTTCATTAAAACCGAACCCTAGTTTTCGAATTCCACGCTGAACCTATTTGTAGTGAACACAGATCAACATCGAACCCAACTAACTGCGTATCGGAGAGCACGAGCTTATCGACTCAAAGGAACTTATTTGAATATTTTTGGATTTTATTTTCATTTGATTTTGATTTTTCACTATTAAATTTCTTTCTCTATTTTGGCGTTAGTTTTGACCTGGGAAAGAAGTGAGTTATGGGTAAAGGTAAGGAGCGGTGGAGATATTATATAGGGGGATTTATTAATATATTTTTCCAATTATTATTTTTATTTTATCCCATTTATTACTTTATATTGAATTTTTGATTCGAACGCCAAATCAAATCCAACGACTATTGCCCCTACCTAAATACCCCCATTACGGACACAATGAGAAATGTTTTGTAAGCCTGTTCGACAGTTTCAGTAAGTTTTTCTCAAAATTAAAATATAAATCAATATATATTGAGTTTAAATGCACATTTTAATTTACCGGGGCCATATACTAACTCCAAAAATTCCCGAAAAATAAATCTAGCTATGTTTTGATGATACAGTCCTACCAAAACAAATTTCATCGAATTTGGAGACCGTTTGAAAAATGGGCTTTTTCTTGTCGATCCAATTCAAATTTAAATTACCAAACACATTTAAATTTACTGCGCTCACATATTAATTCCAAAAATAATGAAATTTGAAACCAAGCAATAATTTGACATTCCGGATCCAACAAAAGTGGTTTCATCAAAAACAGGGGTCTTTGCAAAATGGATATTTATTATATAACATTAAATTCCATAGTGACTATTTTAAATTTTCAAATGGACATAACTTTTTATTCCTGTTATGAAATCTGGATTTTTCACATTCGTTGGAAAGATATTTTTAAACAGATTCAAATATTTCTTGTTTTACTGAAATCAAATTTATTTTGAATCCTATACATTCAATTGAAATTTGGAATCAAATTTTCAAACTACCGCGCCATCTTAGGCTCATTTTATATTTAAAATAAATTTGTTCATTCTAATTTCGTTTAAAATAAATTCTTAGTCATTATTATTTAAAATAAATCATTTTAAATATTCAAAATCCATTAAAATAGTTAAATAAATTTTTTAAATTGGTTTCGAAAATCCGGGTTGTTACAATCTACCACACTTAAAATCTTTTCGTCGTCAAAAAGGAATGGAGCTGAAAGTTGTTTAACTAACCAACTCAACTTTCATTTTGGTTTTCATTCTTCAACTTTTTAGTTTCTAAGAATTACTATTTTTTCAAAAATATGGCTAACACCCTAAATTTTCGAAAAATTTCGCCATAACCTTCTTTGTACGGGTTGAAATTTAAAACCGCAACTCGCCTCACAGGCCCCTCACCAATCCAAAAGAAAAAGAAAAAGCCAAGCGGCTAGCCAATCGGCTCATAAAATCATCAAAACCCAAGAAATACAATAAACATGTACCTATTTGTCGGGCAAACAATTTTATTCCTTTTCTTAGCTTCCATGCTATGACATGTTCGTTATATACACTTGCACATGTATGCAATTCTAACAAATTTTCAATTCAGTTAAATATTTGACTTGATTTGGCTAAATTAACTTTCATGTTCTCTTATTTCTTTTAATTTGGTTCAATTCAACTTTTCATTTTCATATTGCATTTACTATTATAATATTTTTATTAGTTGAACAAATAATCACACAACACAACCAGCAATCAATTTGTGAATTAAATTTCCAAAACTTATAACTTTTGTATATATATTCAAAAATCATATTTTCAGTGTCAAACTCCAAAAAATAAGTTCAAAATAAGGTTTTAGTTCTCACACTAGTCGATTGGAAATATATAGATCTTCCACTTTCGAAACTCGAACATAAATATTGATGATGTAGCTACATCATTGGAATTATCCCAGGGTGACTAGGGTGTGAATTTATATCTACCCAGTATATTTGAGGCTTCAAATACACATGGATCATACGTATATTAAAAATCTCCTATACTCGATAGTCCAAATTCAATTTAAAATAAATTATTCAAATACCTTAATATGATAAAATTTTCAAAAATAAGTTTTTTTTTTCATTTTTATTTTGAAAATAACACTCTTCACACTCATTCTAGGATACTACTGATCCTATCTCTAACGAGTCATTCTTATTGGATATTATTAATCCAATCCCCAATGAATTCTTTCGTTCGGTTCTTGTGTGTCTTGTTCTCTACCTTTGTAAACCAAAGCTATGATACCACGCTGAGGTGACCCAAACTCGCCCTTACGGGAAAGCCCGGATTGAATTGAGAACACGACAAATCAGAACACAAACATAAGAACGTTTCATTGCTATTTACAACAATTACATCAGAGTACAAGAAAATATCAGAGATTTAAAATACATAGCAACGGAAATAAAATGTATAAATACAATGCTTAGCGGAAAATAACAACTAACATGACTGAAAGAAATATACGGATACAAAGCTTTCCGAATATAGCTCCAGTTGTAAATCCAGGGTCCTGTGAAAATAAATCAGCAAAACAAAATCTACTAGCTGCCCGTGTGGAAAATATGGGCACCCAGAGTTTAGGTTAAAATAAAAAACTCCGAGTCAGTCATGGCACTGGTGTGAGAACTAAAACAACTATTTAAAACTTTACTTTAAAGTAAGGTAAATCAAGGGACCACGCCGTATAACACAGAACGGGTTTACCCCCAAGAATACCAGTGCCTAAAACAAACAGTGCAATGCTAACTAATGAAAAATGAAGCTATTATAAGACTCAGATCCGATCACAAAATGAACGCAGTCGAGGATAGAGTTTTACCTTATAATAGCCAAATATGCTTGGTACGTTTTAAAAACAAATCTTTTATTATTATTATAAGTAAAGAAATCAATCATAGACGGCATGAGCGCCCTATCCCACTATGTCGCCATATATAGTATACAATTAAAACCGTGAAATATTGTACTGGAAGTTTGGATTTCCATACCGATGGCTCCTGATTCAAAAAATCTATCGCGTAGTGCAGTACCCAACGGCTTACATCCCTTGCATGAGAAAACGCCATAATGCACATCCACACTATATCCAGAAAAACAAGTTACCGCGGCTTACGTCTAAGCATTCGAAAACACCACTAACTCTATCCATCTGGGAATTGGGGGGTGTACCCTATCCCTACAGGTGTGGGGCGACCACACCCAGTATCACCTCGATCGACCGAATCCATGACAACCTGTAGGATGTCTATCCTCAACTCTAAAGTATACTGATCTAACCATCAGTTTACCACCATACCGGTGTGTGAGGCTCGCGAATTAACGCTGCATAAAGCTGTGCTATCTAAAGTTGTGCTTTGATCATCATCCACCAAGCTCTTCTTTTCAACAATAGCTTGGATCACTGAATCTCAACATGCCACACTATCAATCCATACCGTACCACTGATTTCAGCCGATATATAACCTTTGAACTCATACATCTCAGAGAAGGGTGTTAAGCAAGAGAATAAATTCTCCGCCACCAAGCAGATATATATTTAGCAGAGATCAACGAATATAGCATAAAAGAATACAATGTCAGACACACCATCCATATACAAGTCCGTTCTGGGTCTGAACGAAACCGGAGGCACCTTATTCCTCATCCCGTATGTCCAATACAGGAGAGAGGCCCTCACATATCCAAACAATCAACAAGTACGTTCAGACGGCTACCATTGTAGGCCCATCGAGGTAGCTACTCCAATCATGGGAATCACTAGGAACCTATCCATTCGATCTGAAGATCATCTGTCTTGCACCATCTTCGATCTCTTTGACTTTTCGTCGTATCGGTTATTCAGAACGGGTTAAACCCGGTCTTTCCGAATAACTAGCGTATCTTATAATCAAGTGCTATAACAACACATCATACGCCTCATTCCAATCTAGAATATTCTTTTATTCAAATATTCTTTTCACAATTTAAACCAAATTAAGGTTTTCCAAACTAGTCGGGATTTGCGAACCTTACTGAAGTAATCATTTATTTATTTTCCCCATCCTAACCTATTTATCCCATAGAGCAAAACTTGTAATACTCTATATCTGACACCATGGTGTTATCGGTAAAAATTAGTTACCATTTCACGTTCAAAACTAATTAAAGATTTAACTATCGCTTGGAGCAAAACTGGTGATACTCCATTCTCGATCATTTTCCCAAATTTGATAATTTAAATTATCACATTCATGTTTCAATCTAATTAAAGATTCATTAAACTCCACTTAGTTTTAATCTTCCTAAAAATCATTATTTATGATTATTTAACTTTGGGAAATCAAACATGTCACATCAACCATCCACACCGTACAACTGATTTCTGCCAATATACAACCTCTGAGCTCGTACGTCTCAAAGAAGAGTGTTAAGCATGAGAATAAATTCTCCCCCAACAAACAGATATATATTTAGCAGAGATGAACGAAAAAAGAATCGAAATACAATGTTAGACATGTAATCCTGTCTTTACCCAGGTTAAAGAACCACTGTCTTTTAAAACACAGTTTACGATAAACCCAAAAATTACATTCCATTAATTATGGAACCTTCACGGAAAAACAGATCAATATATAATCGATATCAATTTCCATACCCGACTAATGATATAAATGGAATAACAGCTAAGCCTTTTAAATTCCATATATAGTAACAGTCTTCCTTCACAGAAGCTCATCTCGATTATCACCAAATCGAATTCCATTCAATTCCAATATAATATTTTAAATTGGAAATCCTTACTTTGGAAAATTCCATTAGTCTTAATTAAAAGATTATAAATTCCGATAATATCTTCACTGTTAATTAGTTAAAGACCAAGTGTTATTTAAAACACCGTTCATGATAAACCTAAAAATCCAATTCTTTTATCCAATTCCAATTAAATACTAATTATGTAACGACCCGGAAAATCTGAACCAGTTTGAAAATTTTAAATTGGCCATTTTAGTGGATTTTAAATATTTGAAATAAATATTTTAAATAATAACGATGAAAAGTAAGTTTGAATCGACATTGAAAATAAATATAATTAATTTGAATTATAAACAAGGCCCGAAAAGGCGCGGTAATTTCAAAATTTGAATTCAAACTTTGACTGAGTGTGCCGGGTGCAAAACAAAACGGATTTGAGTGAAACTAAAAATATTTAAATCTGTTAGTGAATATCTTTCTAACGAATCTGAAAAATCAAAGTTTCATAGTAGGAAGCAAAAGTTATGGCCAAATGAATTTTCGGAAAGGTCGTTGTAGAAATTATATAGCCCGTGATAATGGCCATTTTTCATACGACCTCGGAATTCGACGAAACAACTTTTGTTGGATCCGGGATGTGAAGTTATTGCTAGATTTTAAATTTCATAATTTTTGAAGCTAGTATGTGAGCGTGGCAAAGGAAAACGTGTTTTGGTCAATTAAAGTTAAATTGGATCGACCAGAAATGGGCCTTTTTCCAAACGGTCTCAGAATTCGACGAAACTAGTTTTGTTGGGACCGTATCATCAAAACATAGCTAGATTTATTTTTCTGGAATTTTTCGAATCAGTTTGTGGCCCTGGCAAATTGAAATGTACGTTCAAATCGAGTATTGAATGTTTTATATTTTAATTCGAAGGAAAACTGACTCAAATAGTCGAATGGGCCCTCGAAACATGTCCCATTGTGTTTGGAATGGGGGTAAAATGCTAGGGACGACAGTCGTTGGGTTTGGATTGGTATCCGCGTGTGAAAGAGGGTATTTTAGAGATTTTAAAATATATAAATAAATAAAAAAAATCATTGGTCAATGAACTTTCTCTCCCCCCATAAGCTTCAGCGCGTAAGGCGGAAAGGCCTTCCATCCTTCCTCCTCCGATTCCTCCTCCTATATTCAATAAAAACCCATGCCCCTTTGGAGAATTTTGTAGTGCTCCTCGCGATCTTCACATCCATAGGAAGTTTGAATTTTTTCGTGCCCTGTAGAGCCAGAATCGAGCTCGAGAAGGTCGGAACATCTAGCCGCCGCCGCACCCTGGTGGCGGCGTCGCACTTGACCCCACTACCGCCGATCTGCGCGCCTCTCGGAGCTAGACGATGTGGTGAAAGCTGATCGGCTTCACGTGTAACGGATTTGAAGATAAGTCGAACCCTAGTTTTGAAGATCGAGCCGAGGGTAATGTAACATCCCACTTCCATTAATGTCACTCACAAGGGGAATGCATTAACTTTATGGAGGTTTTAAGTGAATATAGAACAGAAAAATTACAACAAGACAGATATATGTAGTACTTGGAAATTTAAAACTTTATTTCATTGCAGCAGAAGTTAAACATGTTTGTTACATCATAAAAACCATAAATCAGAGTCAAGTACAATATCCATCTTGATAAAACAAAATACATAACCCCATTACATAAATAGCCATTAAAGAAGATAACAAGTTGTACTTTACTTCAGCGGTCCAAGCTTTCCAAAAGAGAGATAAAGCAATCCAATCAGACTCCGCTAGAACTGGGCCCACCCTGAGGACCTGGAGGGGGAAAAAGATAGAAATAGAGGGGGTCAGACATAAAATCTGGCGAGTATGATCATTCTAACAATACTATTATCAAAATAATTAGACTGAGGCACAAGCTGGAAAATAAGGAAATGTCTATGAACTATTGGGTATGGAAGAGCAGATAAAGATAACGTTAAAGGCACACCTAATTACTAACGAATAATTACTACACTGCACCACACCAGTCACCCTAAAGGTTGATCCCACTCACCGAACTTAGAAATTATATAAATAGCTTTGTGTACCCCTAACTGACTACATAGGTGCCTCCTGCCCCTATCTCCGCTAGGTGTACCCCACTACCGACTTGCGATCGGCTCCCTACTCGTAGATACCTGTGTTGGCCCCACAGTGGGGTGTATCACTCCCCTAAAGTGGCAACCCGATACAACTTGAGGATGCACGGCTTATACCTACACGATGCAACAACGTCTTACCTACCAGCCCGGGTCCACACACGCATATGAAATCCGTTGGACTTGCGTTGCCACCGCTAACCCGTTTGGCCTCTTATAGTCAAGCCTAGTATGCGTGTCCCGTCCTCGACTTGGGTCGAGCCCACAAAGATACCTTTGGGTTACTGGTTGAAATGGGCCCCCAATTACTTACCACAAGATATCCACCTAAGCTTGTCCCCACTAGTATATCCCACTTAACCCTCTTCTTAGTCATGTTCATTTACATGTGTGTTTGGTTAAGTCTTACTAATCGTATTTCAAATGCCACTAAAGGAACCCACTAGATTCCTCGTGCCACCCAAGGCACCTACTTAACCCCCATGTCCCACCTCATATGTTTTTTTGGTTAAGTATTTCTTAATTCATTAAGGCCATAACCTTATAAAGACCTCTCACATTAGACTGACTTTTATGGCAGCTGGATTCGCCGGCCGGGTCCGGGCAGTTTTATACCATAAAAGAGTCTAACCTCGTGTCTTTACAACTGTTATGCTTTAGTTTGGGCCTAGGACCTCTCACATTGGGCTGACATTTGTGACTACTGGATTTGCCGGGCAGGTCCGGGCAGGTTTACGTCACAAATGAGTCCAACCTCGTGTCCTAAGCATTGATTATCACTTATAATCTCTTCCCCCAGTTTTAATAATTCCCTATTCAAATTATTAATTAATTCCAATTTTAATGATGTCCATAATTGACTCAATTATGTCCATCCACTTATGGTATGCAAAATCATATCCATTGCACCCCAATTCTCAATATTAAATCCTTAATATTACCCCTACCCCACGTTGTACGTTCGTTTGTTAAACGTAAAATATACGTTAGACTCGAATAGTCTAACTCATAGCACAAAGATAAATTATCACAACAATTATACAACCAAAATAGATCTAATCATAAAAGGGGTGAAACTTGCATGTGTGATTGATATTCTACGCCTAAACTTGCATAGGCCAAAACTACAACTTGCATAAAACTACACATGTCATGGATCTAAAGGTGTCAACTTGTTTGGTTAAATGTCACAATTTACATAATATGATCATAACCCAAATTCATGTATAAACTTGCATATGTGGTTTATGCAACATAATGGTGGTGCAAACTAGCATCTAACACATAGAATTCACACATGTCATAGCATAATTCTAGATCTAAATAGATGTCATAGAATATGTGAGATTATACATACTAATCAATCTAAACCGGCATAGGTACATGTGGTTTATCATGTGAATCATCATAGACCAAATATATATAATCAACATCATGATTTGATCAAGCATAAGCTAACTACAACATAGATAATAACATCATGACTTTGTAGCATGGCAACTTAGCATAGAAAATTACAACATATATATGATATCATCATTACATAACATAGGATTTACAATATACATGATAGCATAGGATTTACAACAACATATATATGACAATTCACATCATTTCCTTATGATCCATATCACAACTTAATATAATTAGTTTGCTAATAATCTTATTAAAATCATCATGCTCACAATAAAATAAGAATCTTGCTTTCTGACTTCTGATTTCAGAAACTGATTTAGCTTTCCCTTGTAGTAGATTCATTGTTTAGAATTGATTAGAAGTGAATTAGATTTTTGATTAGCTTTCTTCCTCTTTAGTTGGCGGCGGCTACACTGAGTTCCATGGCGACGGCATGACGGCGGCTATTCTATTTTTCATGTGATTTTAGAGTGAGAGACTACCTAGGTATATATAGAGTTTAGGATTTATTTAGACCGTCCGATCAACTCACAATGAACCTGAACTGTCAAATTAGCCAACTCAGCCCTAAAGACACATCAGCAGCTCAAAATTGGGCTCAGCCAAAACCTGGCCGACTGGACCAGGTCGACACCCAGGTCGACCCCCAGGTCGACACTATAGTCGACCTGGTAGGGGGCAGGTCAACTCTAGAGTCGACTCTAGGGTCGACTTGGCCTTTGGTGGGAATTTTCCTGCCTGGCCTATTTGACTACGAATTTTGAATTTTGAATTTTCTGAAACTTCTGATGGCCATATCTCCTTCATACGAAGTCCAAATCACGCAAACTCGAACTCTATTTCAACCAGAATTCTAAGACGAACACAATGGCGCAACCCGTTTCCCACAATTCTCACATCTGAGATTAGTTATTCTTTAATTTGTGAATATAAATATTAACAGAATTACGGGGTGTTACAGGTAATGACCTATTTAATTTTAAACTATGTTATAGCATTTTAAAGCGCTACCGTTTATAATTTCACTATAAAAATCATATCTTTTTCATTTCTTGACGAAATTCAGTGAAACAAGAGACAGTGGACTCGTGTGGACGTCTTCTACATTCTAGAAGAGACTGCATATTTTCTGAGCCTTCTGCTATTTTTGGTGGAGTGGAACCCAATGTGAGATTTCTAATTTATAAACGATATGGAAAATGACGATGTATAAATTATATAGTCGGCGTATGACTTGTATAAGCGTTGTACGCCTCATGTATAAGCGTTGTATAGGTTGTACGTTCGATGTATAAGTTATATACGCGTTGTAAAAATTATATATGTGTTGAAATAGAAGTGAAATGCTTATATATATATATATACGCCCCTCGTCCACAAACCATGGACGATATTTATTGGTTGTGATTGGTGTGAAAATTGATTGATTATGAATGGTTGATTAGAATTACTTGTGGTTGAAATTGATTGATTGTTGTTGAAAAATACCCGTTTGTGGTTGAGAATTATTTGGTTGAAACCACATAGGATTAGTTTGTGGAAATGAAAAATATATACATGCCGCCTGCGTGCGAACTAGATGCATGATTCTCCATTGTCAAAAGCTGCGAGGCTTTAAGGTAGAGCGAGGTGCCGTACTAGGGACGACCCCGGTTTTAACTATCCTGCCGTTATGCTGCCGAAATTTTGAATAATATTCATCTGTTAGAATTATTTTCATGTGTTGAAAATATATTCGTGTGTTGAATGGAAATTTATCTATTGAACGACATTCATGTTTTGAAATAAATTGTTTTGCAATATAAAAATCACCTTTTTATCTATATATATAAACTATAGAAAACCTTCATGTGTTGAATTGAAATTCATTCGTTGAATAGAAATTCATGTGTTGAATGGTATTCGTGTTTTAAATATAAAAATCACCCTTTTATCTATATATATAAACTATAGAAAACCTTCATGTGTTGAATTGAAATTCATTCGTTGAATAGAAATTCATGTGTTGAATGGTATTCGGGTTTTGAAATAAATTGTTTTATAATAAAAATCATATTTTTATCATCTATATGAACTATATAAAATAGCCATGTTTTGAAATAAATTGTTTTATAATAAAAATCATATTTTTACCATCGATAGGAACTATACAAAATAGTCATGATTTGAAATAAATAGTTTTACAATGAAAATCACATTTTTATTATATACATGAATTGTTAAAAATAGCGAAGTGTTGAAATAGAAGACAGTTGGATAAAAATATCATTTTTATCAAAGGTATGAAAAGCATATGGTTTTGAAATCGAAGAATCGATTATATATATATATAATTAAAATATATCGAATAACGAAGTTGTAGTTCGTGTTTTGAAACCGTGATTTCAAACGATTAGTGCGGGAGATCCGACCATCGGATTTTCCCAAAACCGAAACCGTTGTGTTCGCTTTGGAAATATCTTTCCAACGATACCAACTTTGCAAAGATCCAACGGTTGGATTGTCTGGAATGTTTCATTCAAATCTGAAGAAAAACAGCGCCAGAATCGATTATATTTATATATATATAATTAAAATTAATCGAATAACGATGCTGCAGTTCGTATTTTGAAATCGAAACTTCGAACGATTGTACCGGGAGATCCGACCGTCGGATTTTCCCAAAACTGGAACCGTTGGATTCGTTTTGAAAAGATCTTTCTAATGATATAAATTTTGTGAAGATCCAACGGTTATATTTTCGTATATGTGTAAATCAAATCTGAAGAAAAACAGCGCCACGACCGCGTTATGGCCCGAAGCATCGTTTGAATAAATTGGCTATTTTAAAATAAATAATAATAACGATAAATCGTTATAAAATATTATAAACGATATGGATGTGAAATTTAGAAACTAACTGAAGGTTGGCTAAGTCGAATGGTTTCCTGGATTTTGATCTGATGTTGGTTTCGGCCTTCGGGGTTAATATTTGGGAAATCGTTCTCTTACTGATTTACGGTTGGTGACTAATAAACTGAAATGATGCGTATGTTGTGTTTGTGTAGGACTTGTTTATTATATACGCGAGTTGCTCAGAAAGACCGGGTTTATCCCATTCTGAATAACTGAATTGACGATAAGAAATCGAAGATGAAGACGGTGGTCGAAGACCGGAGATTTTCACCTCGCTTGGATGGTAACTGATGTCCTGATTGGGAGGCATCCCGAAATATAGATAATGAGTGGTGACCGTCCAGACGTACGTGGAAATCAATGGGTTTGCGAGGTATATAGTGTCTCAGGCTTCGTTCAGACCCAGAACGGACTTGCAAATGGACTATGTGTCGGACATTGGAATTCATTCTGTGTGATTGATAGCCATCAGTTGCATGGTGTGAATTGCCTGTGTGGCATGATGCAGTGATCAGGGCTTCTGTTGAAAAGTAAAGTCTTGTGGTTGATGATCAAAGCACCGCCTGTGCGGCGTAGCTTTGTGTATAACGTGAATTCGCGAGCCTCACACCCCAGTATGAACCAGAAACGGGAGAGGACATCAGGGAGGGCATGCGTTTCCTTCTAGTTAGAGGTGGTGTCGGTGCTTAAACTAGCTGACATTATATTATTTCACCTATGTGGTTGTTGCTGTTGCGAGGCGCCTCAGTTATATCGGTCGATCCGGGACCGATGAAGTCATTCGTTGGCTCATTTACGCCCCAAAGGGCGAAGAAACTTAGTGTTCAGGAAATTTAATCCACATCGGTGGACCGGCCCTGACGATCCAAGGTTCGATGCGCTCTGACCCTGAGACATGAGATAGATTGTCTCGAAGTCAGTAAGGACTATCTTTTGCCTTGGTTCATGATGGAAATCCAATTTCCAAATACGTGATTGTGCGGTTTTGATTGTATATATATATATATGGCGACATGATATATGGTACCCATGCTGTCTATGATTGATATTTATGATTGTGTATGAAATTAGAAACTAACGATAAACGAGATAAGATGGATGGTTTCCTGGTATTGGTCTGATGTTGATTTCGGCCTTCGGGGTTAATACCTATGGAATCATTCTTTTACTATTTTACAGTTGGAGTCTAATTATCAAATGATTTGTTTGCTCGTATCAAGCATATTTTGGTCGATATAAGGTAAAACTCTATCCTCCGGTTTGCGTTGCATTGTGTGATGGGACTTGAGTCTTATATCGGCTTCATTTTAATAAAAAGCAATGCGATGTTTAAAAGATTTAATTGTTTTAAAGCACTGGCAATCCAATGGAGTAAACCCGTTCCAAGAAAGTGGCGTGGTCCTGTGATTAGCCATATCATAGAAATGTGTTAAATAAATTTCTCATACCAGTCCCATGACTGACTCGTAGTTTGTTTCACTTGCAAACTCGGGTGCCCTTTTCTTCTACACGGGCAGCCTTGTATTCAGGTTTTATCTGGCTCTTTCTGGATAGCTGGAGCTGAAGATGGATTCTTCATTTATCTCTTTTTATGCGGTTCATCTCCTATTGTACATATTATGTTTGTTTTCCGCTGTAGACATTTATGTATAGCTGAACTGTATTTGTACTAAGTATGATCCTGTATACTGTGCAACTCTGATGATTATGTTTATCCAGTGTATCATTTATTCATTATCTGGTGTATTTATTTATTTCTGTTCTGCTATTATCTGTTTCTGTGTTATATCCCAAAGATTACCCTTAACACCGTCAGTACGGGTTTTGGGGTCGTCACAGCGTGGTATCATAGCTTTGGTTAAGCTTAGCTCTGGTATATAACACATTAACGAACTCCTCAGAGATAGAAAAAGTAGTGTTCTAGGACGAATAATTCATTACACATGGGATCAGTAATATCCTAGTATGAGTATAGCAGAATAACTCGTTAAAGATGGGGTCAGAAGTGCCCCAGAACGAGTCGAGAGTTATATGTTTATAAATAACGTATTTGTGATTATATATCTAGTTTGGTTTTAGAAATATGATTTTAGAATGTATAAAAGATATATTTTTGAAAAGTTAAAAACAAATTACTTGTTGTTTGCATTGTGTGATAGTAGATTTGATTAATTAAAGTATTAAAACGATAGTTAATTTAATCAATAAGAGAATAATGGTAGAATTTATTCGATTAAATCACACATTGAACTGATTTAAAAATAGATAGCAATATATACATGTGCATTATATATGTTTCAACAGGTAAATGGATAGCTGTTGAGTAAAGAATTATTTGCATGCCCGACAAATAGGTAAACCTTAATGAGTTGGATGCACAATTTTATTATTATATCAACTCCTGTGAATGCCATTGGATGCGGAGTGCTGGTTATTCTGTGTGTAATAATAAATGTCGCCATAGGATAGTAAGAATTAATTTTGGACTACACTACGTGGCATACTTCTTGAAGACAGACATACTTCATCATATACTACATAAGCATTTGGAGCTTGTGTGACGAGGGGGAAGATTTACCATACGAGCGAGAGGCTTGTATGGCGATGACTATATCTTACAGATTGAACTGATGACTGATATGACCATATAAAATTGTAACGATAAATTGCTAGATTAATAAAATCCCCACACGGGTCTGGAGTTGACAATAATCATGTCTCTCTAGTTATTAGATATGGCACATGGATTATTTATTTCCCACACGGGACGAGGTGACGAGAATTTATTCTCTGGAGTAATTAAAATACACACTCCCTCAGGCTTTGACAGGGCGACGAGAATTTATTCTTTGGAGTTATTATCTATACACGCTCCCCTGTAAGCACCAGAATATATCACTATAAATATGTGTATGCTTTATAGGATTTATTGGGTACCTAATACGGCCCAATAAATTTCCAAACCCCTCCCCGTACAAAGGAGGTTATGGCGAAATTTTTCGAAAATTCCAGGTGTTAGCCAAATTTTTGAAGAATTTGAAAATTCTCAGAAACTGAAAAGTTGGAGAATGGAAGCCAGGTTGAACGTAGAGTTGATTAATCAAACCACTTTCGACTTTGTTCCTTTTCGGGGACGAAAAATTTTAAGTGGGGGAGATTGTAACGACCTGGAAAATCTGAACCAGTTTGAAAATTTTAAATTGGCTATTTTAGTGGATTTTAAGTATTTAAAATAAATATTTTAAATAATAACGATGAAAAGTAAGTTTGAATCGACATTGAAAATAAATATAATTACTTTGAATTATAAACAAGGCCTGAAAAGGCGCGGTAATTTCAAAATTTGAATTCCAATTTTGACTGACTGTGCCGGGTGCAAAACAAAAACGGATTTGAGTGAAACCAACAATATTTAAATCTGTTAGTGAATATCTTTCTAACGAATCTGAAAAATCGAAGTTTCATAGTAGGAAGCAAAAGTTATGGCCAAATGAATTTTCAGAAAGGTCGTTGTAGAAATTATATAGCCCGTGACAATAGCCATTTTGCATACGACCTCGGAATTCGACGAAACCACTTTTGTTGGATCCGGGATGTGAAGTTATTGCTAGGTTTTAAATTTCATAAATTTTGAAGCTAGTATGTGAGCGTGGCAAAGAAAAACGTGTTTTGGTCAATTATAATTAAATTGGATCGAACAGAAAAGGGCCTTTTTGCAAACGGTCTCAAAATTCGACGAAACTAGTTTTGTTGGGACCGTATCGTCAAAACATAGCTAGATTTATTTTTCTGGAATTTTTTGAATCAGTTTATGGCCCTGGCAAATTGAAATGTACGTTCAAATCGAATATTGAATGTTTTATATTTTAATTCGAAGGAAAACTGACTCAAACAGTCGAATGGGCCCTCGAAACGTGTCCCATTGTGTTCGGAATGGGGGTAAAATGCTAGGGACGACAGTCATTGGGTTTGGATTGGTGTTCGTGTGTGAAAGAGGGTATTTTAGAGATTTTAAAATATATAAATAAATAAAAAAAATTCATTGGTCAATGAACTTTCTCTCTCCCTGTAAGCTTCAGCGCGTAAGGCGGAAAGGCCTTCCGTCCTTCCTCCTCCGATTCCTCCTCCTACACTCAATAAAAACCCATGCCCCTTTGGAGAATTTTGTAGTGCTCCTCACGATCTTCACATCCATAGGAAGTTTAGATTTTTTTTGTGCCCTGTAGAGCCAGAATCGAGCTCGAGAAGGTCGGAACTTCCAACTGCCGCCGCACCCTGGTGGCGCCGTCGCACCTGACCCCCCTGCCGCCGATCTGCGTGCCTCTCGGAGCTAGACGATGTGGTGAAAGCTGATCGGCTTCACGTGTAACGGATTTGAAAATAAGTTGAACCCTAGTTTTGAAGATCGAGCCGAGGGTAACGACCTATTTAATTTTAAACTATATTATAGCATTTTAAAGTGCTACCGTTTATAATTTCACTGTAAAAATCATATCTTTTTCGTTTCTTGACGAAATTCAGTGAAATAAGAGACAGTGGACTCGTGTAGACATCTTCTACATTCTAGAAGAGACTGCATATTTTTCTGAGCCTTCTGCTATTTTTGGTGGAGTGGAACCCAATGTGAGATTTCTAATTTATAAACGATATGGAAAATGACGATGTATAAATTATATAGTTGATGTATGACTTGTATAAGCGTTGTACGCCTCATGTATAAGCGTTGTATAGGTTGTACGTTCGATGTATAAGTTATATACGCGTTGTAAAAATTATATATGTGTTGAAATAGAAGTGAAATGCTTATATATATATTTATATATATATATACGCCCCTCGTCCACAAACCATGGACGATATTTATTGGTTGTGATTGGTGTGAAAATTTATTGATTACGAATGGTTGATTAGAATTGCTTGTGGTTGAAATTGATTGATTGTGGTTGAAAAATTCCCGTTTGTGGTTGAGAATGGTTGAAACCACATAGGATTAGTTTTTGGAAATGGAAAATATATACATGCCGCCTGCGTGCGAACTAGATGCATGATTCCCCATTGTCAAAAGTTGCGAGGCTTTAAGGTAGAGTTAGGAGTCGTACTAGGGACGACCCCGGTTTTAACTACCCTACCGTTATGCTGCCGAAATTTTGAATAATATTCATCTGTTAGAATTATTTTCATGTGTTGAAACTATATTCATGTGTTGAATGGAAATTTATATATTGAACGACATTCATGTTTTGAAATAAATTGTTTTGCAATATAAAAATCACCTTTTTATCTATATATATTAACTATAGAAAACCTTCATGTGTTGAATTGAAATTCATTCATTGAATAGAAATTCATGTGTTGAATGGTATTCGTGTTTTAAATATAAAAATCACCCTTTTATCTATATATATAAACTATAGAAAACCTTCATGTGTTGAATTGAAATTCATTCGTTGAATAGAAATTCATGTGTTGAATGGTATTCGTGTTTTGAAATAAATTGTTTTATAATAAAAATCATATTTTTATCATCTATATGAACTATATAAAATAGTCGTGTTTTGAAATAAATTGTTTTATAATAAAAATCAAATTTTTACCATCGATAGGAACTATATAAAATAGTCGTGTTTTGAAATAAATAGTTTTACAATGAAAATCACATTTTTATTATATACATGAATTGTTAAAAATAGCGAAGTGTTGAAATAGAAGACAGTTGGATAAAAATATCATTTTTATCAAAGGTATGAAAAGCATATGGTTTTGAAATCGAAGAATCGATTATATTTATATATGTATATAAATATAATTAAAATATATCGAATAACGAAGCTGCAGTTCGTGTTTTGAAACCGTGATTTCAAACGATTAATGCGGGAGATCCGACCATCGGATTTTCCCGAAACCGAAACCGTTGGGTTCGCTTTGGAAATATCTTTCCAATGATACCAACTTTGCAAAGATCCCTGGATTGTCTGGAATGTTTAATTCAAATCTGAAGAAAAACAGCGCCAGAATCGATTATATTTTTATATATATAAATATAATTAAAATTAATCGAATAACGACGCTGCAGTCCGTACTTTGAAATCTAAACTTCAAACGATTGTACCGTGAGATCCGACCGTCGGATTTTCCCAAAACTGGAACCGTTGGATTCGTTTTGAAAAGATCTTTCTAATGATATAAATTTTGTGAAGATCCAACGGTTAGATTTTCATATATGTGTAAATCAAATCTAAAGAAAAACAGCGCCACGGCCGCTTTATGGCCCGAAGCGTCGTTTGAATAAATTGGCTATTTTAAAATAAATAAAAATAACGATAAATCGTTATAAAATATTATAAACGATATGGATGTGAAATTTAGAAACTAACTGAAGGTTGGCTAAGTCGAATGGTTTCCTGGATTTTGATCTGATGTTGGTTTCGGCCTTCGGGGTTAATATTTAGAAAATCGTTCTCTTGCTGATTTACGGTTGGTGACTAATGAACTGAAATAATGCGTATGTTGTGTTTGTGTGGCACTTGTTTATTATATACGCGAGTTGCTCAGAAAGACCGGGTTTATCCCATTCTGAATAACTGAATCGACGATAAGAAATCGAAGATGAAGACGGTGGTCGAAGACTGGAGATTTTCACCTCGCTTGGATGGTAACTGATGTCCTGATTGGGAGGCATCCCGAAATATGGATAATGAGTGGTGACCGTCCAGACGTACGTGGAAATCGACGGGTTTGCGAGGTATATAGTGCCTCCGGCTTCGTTCAGACCCAGAACGGACTTGCAAATGGACTGTGTGTCGGACATTGGAATTCATTCTATGTGATTGATAGCCATCAGTTGCATGGTGTGAATTGCCTGTGTGGCATGCTAAGATGCAGTGATTTGGGCTTCTATTGAAAAG
Source organism: Allium sativum (assembly GCA_030737875.1). NCBI lineage: Eukaryota > Viridiplantae > Streptophyta > Magnoliopsida > Asparagales > Amaryllidaceae > Allium > Allium sativum. Next base: position 745,314,169 of record CM060920.1, on the reverse strand, counting down.
CAAAGTCTTGTGGTTGATGATCAAAGCACCGCCTGTGTGGCGTAGCTTTGTGTATAACGTGAATTCGCGAGCCTCACACCCCGGTATGAACCAGAAAGAGACCATCAGGGAGGGCATGCGTTTCCTTCTAGTTAGAGGTGGTGTCGGTGCTTAAACTGGCTGACATTATATTATTTCACCTATGTGGTTGTTGCTGTTGCTAGGCGCCTCGGTTATATCGGTCGATCTGGGACCGATGGAGTCATTCGTTGGCTCATTTACGCTCCAAAGGGCGGGGAAACATAGTGTTCAGGAAATTTAATCCACATCGGTGGACCGGCCCTGACGATCCAAGGGTCGATGCGCTCTGACCCTGAGACATGGGCTAGATTGTCTCGAAGTCGGTAAGGACTATCTTTTGCCTTGGTTCATGACGGAAATCCAATTTCCAAATACGTGATTGTGCGGTTTAGATTGTATATATATATATATATGGCGACATGATATATGGTACCCATGCCGTCTATGATTGATATTATGATTGTGTATGAAATTAGAAACTAACGGTAAACGAGATAAGATGGATGGTTTCCTGGTATTGGTCTGATGTTGGTTTCGGCCTTCGGGGTTAACACCTATAGAATCGTTCTCTTACTATTTTACAGTTGGAGTCTGATTATCAAATGATTTGTTTGCTCGTATCAAGCATATTTTGGTCGATATAAAGTAAAACTCTATCCTCCGGTTTGCGTTGCATTGTGTGATGGGACTTGAGTCTTATATCAGCTTCATTTTTATACAAAGCATTGCGATGTTTAAAAGATTTAATTGTTTTAAAGCACTGGCAATCCAATGGAGTAAACCCGTTCCGCGAAAGTGGCGTGGTCCTATGATTAGCCATATTATAGAAATGTGTTAAATAGATTTCTCATACCAGTCCCATGACTGACTCGTAGTTTGTTTCACTTGCAAACTCGGGTGCCCCTTTCTTCTACATGGGAAGCCTTGTATTTAGGTTTTATCTGGCTCTTTCTGGATAGCTGGAGCTGAAGATGGATTCTTCATTTATCTCTTTTTATACTGTTCAGCTCCTATTGTACATATAATGTTTGATTTCCACTGTAGACATTTATGTATAGCTGAACTGTATTTGTACTAAGTATGATCCTGTATACTGTGCAACTCTGATGATTATGTTTATCCAGTGTATCATTTATTCAGTATCTGGTGTATTTATTTATTTCTGTTCTGCTATTATCTGTTTCTGTGTTATATCCGAAAGATTATCCTTAAGACCGTCAGTACGGGTTTTGGGGTCGTCACAAATTAATTGGAAAACTTCACTAAATCTTAATTTAAAGATTTATCTTTTTCTCAACTGGGTTTAAGAACAATGTTATTAAAGACACCATTCACGACAAACCAAAAATCCAATTTGGTATCAAAAACAAGGATCTGAATAGAAATTATATCAGCTTATATTCAATATCAAATTCTGAAACCAACCAATATCGTATTGGGAATAACGATATATATATCTTCCAAATTCCTCAACAATATCCGTATAATCACGGAATCCAATATCGAAATATTTTGAAGATTATTTCCATTCCAATTTATTCATTGAAAAATTCTGGTTATTTTAAAACCATTTTCAAATCCAATTATTTATTTCTAAAAATAGTTAAATTATTATTCTAGTTAATAACTAGTTCATTTCTATAAAAATATATTTTTATCTTTTCATAACAGGAATTTTTCATCCAAAGTCTTTCCAAATCATTTAGTATGATTTTACATAATTTTTCCATATTTATAATAATTTTATTATCGCCTGTACAATCGGTTTCCAATAAAGGCCACTGAACTGCATCCACAACGACCTTTTCTGAAATTGATTTGGACATATCTCAAAATCCAACCATTAGATTTCAAATCTCTTGTATTCATTGGATAGCTCTTTTCGATACGAACCCAACGGTTCCGGTTTTAGGAGAATCCCACGTAACGTCCATTTGAAGTTAATGGTCGAAATTCGTGAACAATTGCTGCGCGGCGCGTTCTATTCAAGCCATTATAATATATATATATATATATATAATATTGTCGATTTCATTTAAAACGAATTTTATAAATCGTTTTAAATTCGTATTAAAAACGATTTCCACTTCCATTTCAATTTTATATCAAAATTGAATATTCCATTATAAATTCGTTTTAAATTCATTTTAAAACGATTTCAATTTCATTTTCAAATTTAAATCAAAATTGAATATTCCTTATCATTGTAATATTAAAATGACACTATTTTCAAAATATCAGATTTTGAAATAACATTTTGATATTCATTATAAAATGAATAAAATCGACAAAAAAATCCCATTCGTGTTAAAATGGCGTTTAACTACTTAACACGGCTTCACATTTCAATATTTACTGAATATTATTTTAAACTATTCATTAATTCTGAACTGGAATCGGACTCAATCAATTACCATATAATTTCAGTTATATGGATTTCATACATCGTATGTATACAACGATAATGATAAACAATCACTAAAAGCTCATACAACATCCAGAGTGCATTCTACAACTGCATAAGCATTAAAATAAATAAATAACGCTTATACAGTGTGTCAACCCATCGACTGATATACCCCTAATTATTGGGATCAGTGTATGTCAAATATTATCCCAATACCGGTGTGGGGTTTTCAAACAACAAATACTGTTATTTTTTGTGCAGTTGGGCAATGTGTAAAATTATTGTCCCAGTCAATATCAAATAAATAATTGTACATAAATAAACCATTCGGTTTGTAAATGAATATTTATTTTATTTCATGACAATATATATATATATATATATTTTATATAAATAATTTTTATATACAACAATATCAATACATGACAATCCAAATACAATCCAAACAAACAATCAACTGGTATGTATAATAAATAGTGTCAGGGGCTTCTAAGCCCCATCTGCATCCTAGTATATATTTACTGTAAAACAATTTGAGTGCGACAGAGATCTCACAGTCGTTTCCGCTCCATCAGTTTTAATTTCTAAATTTCTGTACCGCTTGGATTTGAATTTTCTTGAAATTCTGATTTGCTCCAAATTGCTTCTAATCAGTTCCATTGGGTAGATCACGTCGAGACGGTTCTAACAGATCCGGGTTTGTTAATTTCTGATAAGGAATGGAAAAGACATGCATTTAATAAGCTTGAATACATTTACAAGTTATTAATTAAACTAATTATATATTAATTAACTTTTAAATATACCCTTATCCACTCAATCCACGTCACCTGCTCACTCATCACCTTCTTCCCCAATGCAAATTCCTCTCATTGCTTATTACAAAAATTTCATCAGAATACAAGAATATTCCAGAGTATACATGAATAATATACAGAAGAAAAATATCAGAGATTTAAATTACATTACATCGCAACGGAAAATAATACATAAAACAACTGGAAGGCATACACGGATACAGAGCTTTCCGAATATCATTCTAGCTGTAGACCAGGATCCTGTGAATATAAATCTGCAAAACCAAAACTACTAGCTGCCCATGTGGAAAATAGGAGCACCCAGAGTTTAGGTTAAAACAATAAACTCCAGGTCAGTCATGTGACTTGTGTGAGAAATAAAACAGTTATTTAAAACTTTACTTTTAAAATAAAGTAAATCAAAGGACTATGCCGTATAACACGGAACAAGTTTCCTCCCGAGAAAATCAGTGCATAAAATAAACAGCGCTATATTTTTTGGAAAAATGAAGCTATTATAAGACTCAAGTCCCATCATACAATGCAACGCAAGCCGGAGGATAGAGTTTTACCTTATAATAATCATACATACTTGGTACATTTAAAACAAATCATTTTGATACTATTATAGTGTAAAGTGTATGAAAACAACTTCAAATATAAATGTATCAATCATAGATGGCATAGTGCCCCATCCCACTATGTCGCCATACTAGGCTATACAAATACAACTGAAATGTCACATATTGGAAGTTGGATTTCAGTCTGTGAACCAAGACAAGGGATCGTCCTTACCGTTTCGAGATGCTATAGCCTATGTCTTAAGATCAGAACGCATCGACCCTTGGATTGCCAAGGCCGGTCCACTCGATGTGGATTAAAATGCCTGAACACTGCGTTTCCCCGCCCTATGGGGCATCAATCTGGTCTGTATAAAGACCATACCATCAATCGGCCCCTCAGTGCCGATATATCCGAGGTGCCTCGCTATTCATCATCCACATAAGTAAAACGTCTAGGCACACGAAACCCAGACACCACTCCTAGTTGGAAGGAAACGCATGTCCTCTCTGATGTCCTCTCCCGTTTCTAGTTCACAACGGGGTGCAAGGCTCGTGAATTAACGCTATACACAAAGCTATGCTATATTAAAGCCTTGCTTTGATCATCAACCACAAGACTCTGGTTTTCAACAGAAGCCTTGATCATTTGCATCTTAGCATGCCACACTGGAAATTCATGCCATGCAACTGATGTCCATCAATCACACAGAATGAAGTCCAATGTCAGACACACATCCATGCAAGTCTGTTCTGAGCCTGAACGAAACTGGAGGCACCTTATTCCTTGTCCAATATGTCTAATATAGGAGAGAGGTCCTCGCATATCCAGTCGATCTCCAAGTACGTATGGATAATCACCACTTATTACCTTGTCTTGGATATACAGCCCAATCAAGACAATAGCAATCATCCAAACGATGTGAAGACCTCCGGTCTTCAACCACCGGTTTCATCGTTGACTCATCACCGATTCAGTTATTCAGAATGGGATAAACCCGGTCTTTCCGAATAACTCGCGTATATAATAAACAAGTGCTACACAAACACAACATACGCCTCATTCCAATTCAGAATATTCTTTTATTCAAATATTCTTATACTTTGGGAAAGGTTCCCATTAATTTTATCAAAGATAAATTCTTTAAAATTTATTCTTTAATCTTCCTTTGGATATCATTACAAACCATATTAAGGTTTTCCAAACTAGTCGGGATTAGTGATCCTTACCAAAGTAATCATTTATTTTATTTCCCAATCCCAACCTATTCATCCCAGGAAGCAAAACTGGTAATACTTCATATCTAACACCACGGTGTTATCAGTAAATTCGATTACCATTTCACATTCAAATCTAGTTAAAGATTTAACTATTGCCTGGAGTAAAACTGGTGGTACTCCATTCTCGATCATTTCTCGAATTTGGTAATTTTAGTTATCCAATTCACCTTTCAATCTATTTAAATATTCATTATAACTTTAATTTAGTTTTAATTTCCAAAAATCATTACTTAATGATTATTCAAAGTTAAGAAATAAATCTTATCTTTAACTGGGTTTAGAACTAATGTCCTTTAAAACACAGCTCACGATAAACCCAAAATCACATTCCATTAACGGAATCTTCACGGAATACAGATCAATATATATAAACGATATGAACTTCCATATCCAACCGATAATATAAATGGAATAATGGTAAAGCCCTTTAAATTCCATATATAGTAACAGTCTTCCTCCATAGAAGTTCAGTTCGAGTATTATTGAATCCAATTCCAATTTATTTTATTAAATTGGAAAACTTTTCTTTGGAAATTTCCTCTAAATCTTAATTAAAAGATTTATAAATTCCAAATCCCATTTCACTGTAAATCGGGTTAAAGAACGAATGTCGTTAAAAACACAGTTCATAATAAACCCAGTTCGCATTCCATTTCAAATCCAATTAATTGCTAATTCTTCTCTACATCTTAATTAAAAGATTTATTCCTTTCACATGGGGTTTCATAATAGTGTTACTGAAGACCCCATCCCATTGGTTTCTAACCGTAAATTAGTAAGAGAACAATTCCCTAAGTGTTAATCCCGAAGGCCGAAACCAACATCAGATCAATACCCAGGAAACCATTCAACTTAGCCAATCTCCGGTTAGTTTCAAATTTCTTAACTCCATTGGGTTTAATAAACAGTGCTATTAAAGATACCATTCACGACAAACCCAAAATCTCGTTCCATTATTAATCGGGTTAAAAAACAAGTGTTATTTAAAACACTATTCACGATAAACCCAAAAACCAATTTTAATTTAATTCCAATTAAATGTTAATTAATTGGTAAACTCCACTAAACCTTAATAAAAAGATTAATATCTTTTCTCAACTGGGTTTAAGAACAGTGTTAATGAAGACACTGTTCATGAGAAACCCAAAATCCAATTCAATATTAAATACAAGGCTCTGAATAAGGAATATATCGGCTTATATTCAATATCAAATTCTGAAATCAACAAATATCATATTGGAATAACGATATATATATATATCTTCCAAATTCCTCCACAATGTTCATACAATTACGGAATCCAATATCGAAATATTCCGAAGATAATTTTGATTCAAATCCATTCCAATTCATATATTGGAAATTCTGGTTATTTTTAAAACCATTTCAAATCCAATTTATTTATTTAAAATATTGTATTATAATTCTAGTTTAGTTCATTTCAAAAAAAAAAAATTATCTTTTCAAATATAGAATTTTTCATCCCAATTCTTTCTAAATCATTTATTATGATTTTTCATAAATTATTAATATTTTTAATAATTTTATCAAGGCCCGTACAGTCAATTTTCATAAATGATCGTCGAACTACACTTATAGCGACCTTTTCTAAATTTGATTTAGACATAATTCCAAATATAACCATTAGATTTCAAATCTCTCATATTCCTTAAAAAGCTCTTTTCGATACGAACCCAATGGTTCTAGTTTTAGGAGAATCCGATGGTCGGATCTCCCGTAACGTCAATTCGAAGTCAATGGTCGAAATTCGTGAACTACCGCGGCGCGGCGCGTTCTATTCAGGCCATTAAATATATATAATATATATTTCATCGATTTCCATTCAAAACGTATTTTATAAATCATTTTAAATTCGTTTTGAATACGATTTCAACTTCATATTCAATTTTGAATCAAAATTGAATATTCCATATCATTAATATATAAATTATAATATTTTCAAAACATTAGATTTTGAAATCAATTCCTTTTCGATATTCATTTAAAAAATGAATAAAATCGATATAAATATCGTTCGCATCAAAATGGCGCACATCTAATCAACACGGCTTTATATATTTAAATATATTTGTGTCCATCCCAAATCGGACATCAAAATCAAATTTTGATCTTTTACTGAATATTATTTTAAAATATTCATTATTTTAAAATATTCGTTATTTTAAAACATTCCTTCTTTCTAAACTGGAATTAGACACAGTCAATTACCATATAATGTTATTTATTTGGATTTCATACAACACATGTATCGAACAACAGTGATAAACAATCAACCATCATCCAAAGTGCATTCTACACTGCATAAGCATTAAATATAAATATTTAACGCTTATAACAGCCTGCCAACCAATCGATCGACATACAACTAAAACAATTGGGATTAGTGTACGTCAAATATCATCCCAATACCCGTGTTGGGTTTCAACCAACAAATACTGAATAATATTTGTGCAGTTGGGTGATGTGTAAAATATATCGTCCCGATAAATGTCAATCAAATGGGTATACATAAACAAATCGTCCGATTTGTAAATGATTATTTATTTTATTCATATACACGTAAAAAAATTATATTTTTAACTCTAAAATATTTATTTCAACACATGAATATTTTATACAGTCCATTTATACAATAAAATGATATTTTTATTACTCTTATATTTTATTCAACACATGAATATTTTATACAGTCCTTTTCACATCACAAACAATTTTCACAACTCAATCAGACAAACAAGTTGTCCATGGTCTGTGGACGACGGGTAGCAGTTCATATATGAAGCTATAAAATAAATAACTGTACAAAAAATTATAGTAAGGAGTTCTCACGTTGCTTTTGGCTTCGCCTAAAATTGTAGTGAGCTTTAAAATTCTCTGGTCTCTTCTAGAATGTAGAAGACGTCGTTACGGTCTCGGTGTTTCTTGTTTCACTGGATTTCGATAACATAGCAAAAAGATATGATTTTTATAAGATTAATCAACTTTGCGACGCTTTAAAGTATTATAATCAGTTTAAAAATTCAAAGCCATTACCTTCAATAAACCCTTCAAAACTAGGGTTCGAATTTGCGTGCGAATCGTTGCGCTAGAGGAGGATCGGCCACTACCACGTGGAAGGGGAAGGAAACGCGCGTCTACGCCTAGAGGTCCGATGGAGTTCGACTGAGCGAAGGGAGCATGGCGGCGGGCTGAAGGTGCGGACTTTGGGGAGGTGATTCGGAGAAAATACTCAACCAAAAATTACAAATTTTATATGGATTTGTAGCTTGGAAGGAGATCTACGAAATTCCCAACAGGAGCATTTGATTTTGATGCGTGGATTTGGAGGAATCGATGAGATAAGGCGTGAAGTTCTTTCCGCCTTCCATCATGTGTCGGGGAGAGAGAAACCCATTTTTCTTATTTTTTATTTAATGAATGAATTTTCTGATTGGCCCAACTTATATTCAAAAATTTAAAGGTGTTTTCGCATCCGAACTCCAAATCAATCCCAACGACTATCGCCCCTAGCTAAATACCCCCATTCCGGACACAATGGGATATGATTCGTAAGCCAATTCGGCTGTTACGATCTGTTTCCGTTAAATTTAAAATATAGAGCATTATATTTTAAATTTAAAGGCACATTTTAATTTACCGGGGCCAAATACGGACTCCAAAATTCCAGAAAAATAAATCTGGCTATGTTTTGACGATACGGTCCTAATAAAACTAATTTCATAGAATTCAGAGACCGTTTGAAAAATGGCCATTTTTTGGTCGATCCAAATTGATTGAAACTGTTCAAACACGTTTTCATTTGCCACACTCACATATCGACTCCAAAACAAATGTGGTCTCGTTGAAAACGGAGGTCGTCTGCAAAATTTCTATTTTTAAGGGCTATATTTCCATAGTGACTATTCTGAATTTTCAACTGGGCATAACTTTTTATTCCCGCGATGAAATTTGGATTTTTCAGATTCGTTGGAAATATATTTTCAAATAGATTCAAATATTTTTGGTTTCACTAAAATCCGGTTTATTTTGAATCCTGTACATTCATTTGAAATTTGAAATCGAATTTTCAAACTACTTCGCCATTTTCCAATTCCTTTTATAAATAAAATAAATATTTATATTCTAACTTCGATTCAAATAAGTATATACGTTCTAATTCTATTCAAAATAAATTTCTAGTCGTTATTATTTAAAATAAATCATTTTAAATATTCAAATATCACTAAAATAAAAAAAATTAAATTGGTTTTGATTTTCCGGGTTGTTACAATCTCCCCCACTTAAAATCTTTTCGTCCCCGAAAAGGAACGGAGCTGAAAGTTGTTTAACTAATGAACTCAACTTTCATTCTGGCTTTCATTCTTCTACTTTTCAGTTTCTAAGAATTTCTAATTTTTCAAAAATTTGGCTAACACCCTAAATTTTCGAAAATTTTCGCCATAACCTCCTTTGTATGGGGAGCACCGGGAAAATCCCCAAACCGCCACACAGGCCCTCTCATCTCAAAAAGAAAAAGCCAAGCAGCTAGCTAATCGGCTCTTAAAATCATCCAAACCCAATAAATTAGTCAACATGTACCTATTTGTCGGGCATACAATTTTATTCCTCTGCTCTGGCCTCCTTGCTATGACCTGTTCAATGTATGTACATGTATATGCATGCAATTCCAATCAATTTTCAAGTCAGTTCAATATTTTATACAATTTGTATTAATGGTTCTAAATTTTAATTAATCAACCAATAATCAAACAACACAATCAACAATCAGTTAGTGATTATCATTTCAAACACATAACCTTGATATATATACAGAAAATCATGTTTTTGATGCCAATTCACAACAATATATCCTATCTAGTTTTGGTTCTCACACCAGTCAATTGGAATCATATAGATATCCCACTTTCGAAGCTCGAACACAAATTCTGATGATGATAGATCAATCATCAAAACCATCTCCAGGCGACTAGAGTGTGATTTTATATCTATCCAGTATATTAAAACTTCGATATACATTTGCAAGGCATGTATGCAAAATCTTTATATACTCAATTGTTCAAATTCAATATAAAATATAATATTCAAATACGCATAATATGGTTTAATTTTTCAAAACAAAATTTGTTTTCATTTTTATTTTCAAAACACTACTCTTCACACTCGTTCTAGGATACTATTGATCCTATCTCTAATGAGTCATTCTCATTGGATATTACTAATCCAACCTTTGATGAATTCTTTCGTTTGGTTCTAATATGTCTTGTTCTCGAGTTCTGTAAACAAAAGCTCCGATACCAAACTGACACGACCCGAACCTCCGCGTAAAGGAAAGTCTGGATTGAGTTGAGGACAAGACTAATCAGAACGCAAATAGAGGAACATTTCATTGCTTATTACAACAATTTCATCAGAATACATGAATATTCCAGAGTATACATGAATAATATACAGAAGAAAAATATCAGAGATTTAAATTACATTACATTGCAGTGGAAAATAATACATAACACAACTGGAAGGTATACACAGATACAGAGCTTTCCGAATATCGTTCCAGCTGTAAAGTAGGATCCTGCGAATATAAATCTACAAAACAAAACTATGAGCTGCCCATGTGGAAAATAGGAGCACCTAGAGTTTAGGTTAAAATAATAAACTCCGGGTCAGTCATGTGACTGGTGTGAGAACTAAAACAATTATTTAAAACTTTACTTTTAAAATAAAGTAAATCAAGGGACCACGACGTATAACACGGAGCAGGTTTCCTCCAAAGAATACCAGTGCATAAAACAAATAGCGCAATGCTTATTGGAAAAATAAAGCTATTATAAGACTCATGTCCCATCACACAATGCAACGCAAGCCGGAGGATAGAGTTTTACCTTATAATAGCCAAACATGCTTGGTACGTTTAAAACAAATCTTTTTGATACTATTATAGTGTAAAGTGTATGAAAACAACTTCAAATATAAATGTATTAATCATATATGGCATAGCGCCCCATCACACTATGTCGCCATACTAGGCTCTACAAATAAAACCGAAATGCCACGTATTGGAAGTTGGATTTCCGTCTGTTAACCAAGGCAAGGGATCGTCCTTACCACTTCGAGATGCTATAGCCCGTGTCTCAGGATCAAAACGCATCGACCCTTGGATCGTTAAGGCCGGTCCACCCGATGTGGGTTAAAATGCCTGAGCACTACGTTTCCCCGCCCTATGGGGCGTCAGTCTGGTCTGTATAAAGACCATACCATCCGTCGGCCCCGCAGTGCCGATATATCCGAGGCGCCTCGCTATCCATCGTCCATATAAGTAAAATTTCTGGGCATGCAAAACCCAGACACCACTCCTAGCTAGAAGGAAATACATGTCCTCCCTGATGTCCTCTCCCGTTTCTGGTTCACACTGGGGTGCGAGGCTCACGAATTAACGCTATACATAAAGTTATGCTATATAAAAGCCGTGCTTTGATCATCAACCACAAGACTCAGCTTTTCAACAAAAGCCTTGATCATTTGCATTTTAGCATGCCACACTGGCAGTTCACGCCATGCAGCTGATATCCACCAATCACACAAAATGAAGTCCAATGTCAGACACACATCCATACAAGTCCGTCCTGGGCCTGAACGAAACCGGAGGCACCTTATTCCTCGTCTCATATGTCCAATACAGGAGAGAGGTCCTCGCATATCCGGTCGATCTCCAAGTACGTCTGGACAATCACCACTTATTACCTTGTCTTGGGTGGACAGCCCAATCAAGACATCAGTAATCATCCAAACGATGTAAAGACCTCCGGTCTTCAACCACTGTCTTCATCGTCTACTCATCGTCGATTCAGTTATTCAGAATGGGATAAACCCGGTCTTTCCAAATAATTCGCGTATATAATAAACAAGTGCTACACAAACACAACATACGCCTCATTCCAATTCAGAACATTCTTTTATTCAAATATTCTTATACTTTGGGAATGGTTCCCAATAATTTTATCAAAGATAAATTCTTTAAAATTTATTCTTTAATCTTCCTTTGGATATCATTTCAAACCATATTAAGGTTTTTCAAACTAGTTGCGATTAGTGATCCATACCAAAGTAATCATTTATTTTATTTCCCAATCCCAACCTATTCATCCCATGAAGCAAAACTGGTAATACTTCATATCTAACACCACAGTGTTATCGGTAAATTCGATTAACATTTCACGTTCAAAACTAATTAAAGATTTAACTATTGCCTGGAGTAAAACTAGTGGTACTCCATTCTCGATCATTTCTCGAATTTGATAATTTTAGTTATCAAATTCACCTCTCAATCTATTTAAAGATTCATTATAACTCTAATTCAGTTTTAATTTCCAAAAATCATCACCTAATGATTATTCAAAGTTAAGAAATAAATCTTATCTTTAACTGGGTTAAGAACTAATGTCCTTTAAAACACAGCTCACGATAAACCCAAAATCACATTCCATTAACAATGGAATCTTCACGGAATACAGATCAATATATATAATCAATATGAACTTCCATACCCAACCGATAATATAAATGGAATAACAGCAAAGCCCTTTAAATTTCATATATAGTAACAGTCTTCCTCCACAGAAGTTAACTTCGAGTATTACTGAATCCAATTCCATTCCATTCCAATTTATTTTATTAAATTGGAAAACTTTTCTTTGGAAATTTCTCCTAAATCTTAATTAAAAGATTTATAAATTCCAAATCCTATTTCACTGTAAATCGGGTTAAAAAACGAATGACGTTAAAACACAGTTCACAATAAACCCAATTCGCATTCCATTTCAAATCCAATTAAATGTTTATTAATTGGTAATTCTTCTCTACATCTTAATTAAAAGATTTATTTTTTTCACATCGGGTTTCAGAACAGTGTTACTGAAGACCCCATCCCATTGGTCTCTAACCGTAAATTTGTAAGAGAATAATTCCCTAAGTATTAATCCCGAAGGCCGAAACCAACATCAGATCAATACCCAGGAAACCATTCGACTTAGCTAATCTCCAGTTGGTTTCTAATTTTCATAACTCCATTGGGTTTAAGAACAGTATTATTAAAAATATCATTCATGACAAACTCAAAATCTCATTCCATTGTTAATCGGGTTAAAGAACAAGTGTTATTTAAAACACCGTTTACAATAAACCCAAAAACAAATTTCAATTTAATTCCAATTAAATGTTAATTAATTGGTAAACTCCATTAAATCTTAATAAAAAGATTATATCTTTTCTCAACTGGGTTTAAGAATAGTGTTAATGAACACACCGTTCACGATAAACCCAAAATCCAATTCTATATTAAATACAAGGCTCTGAATAGAGAATATATCTGCTTATATTCAATATCAAATTTTGAAATCAACAAATATCGTATTGGAATAGAGATATATATATCTTCCAAATTCCTCCACAATGTCTGTATAATCACGGAATCCAATATCGAAATATTCCGAAGATAATTTCGATTCAAATCCATTCCAATTCATATATTTGAAATTCTGGTTATTTTTAAAACCATTTTAAATTCAATTTATTTATTTAAAAATATTGGATTATAATTCTAATTAATAACTCGTTCATTTCAATAAAAATATATTTTTATCTTTTCAAATATGGAATTTTTCATCCCAATTCTTTCTAAATCATTTATTATGATTTTGCACAAATTATTAATATTTTTAATAATTTTATCAAGACCCGAACAGTCGTTTTCCATAAACAGTCGTCGAACTGCACTTACAGCGACCTTTTCCAAATTTTATTTGGACATAATTCCAAATCTAACCGTTAGATTTCAAATCTCTCTTATTCGTTGGAAAGCTCTTTTTGATACGAACCCAATCCGATTTTAGGAGAATCCGACGGTCGGATCTACCGTAACGTCAATTCGAAGTCAATGGTCGAAATTCGCGAACAGTCGTGGGGCGGTGCGTTCTGTTCAGGCCATTAATTATATATAATATATATATATTTCGTCAATTTCCATTTAAAACGTATTTTATAAATCGTTCTAAATTCGTTTTGAAAATGATTTCGACTTCATATTCAGTTTTGAATCAAAATTGAATATTTCGTATCATTAATATATAAATTATAATATTTTCAAAACATTAGATTTTGAAATCAATTCCTTTTCGATATTCATTTTAAAAATGAATAAAATCGATATAAATATCGTTCGCGTCAAAATGGCGCACATCTAATCAACATAACTTTATATATTTAAATATATTTGTGTCCATCCCAAATCGGACATCAAAATCAAATTTTGATCTTTTACTGAATATTATTTTAAAATATTCATTATTTTAAAATATTCATTATTTTAAAATATTCATTATTTTAAAACATTCCTTCTTTTTGAACTGGAATCAGACACAGTCAATTACCGTATAATGTTATTTATATGGATTTCATACAACACATGTGTTGAACAACAATGATAAACAATCAACCATCATCCAAATTACATTCTACACTGCATAAGCATTAAATATAAATATCTAACGCTTATAACAACCTGCAAACCAATCGATGGACATACAACTAAAACAATTGGGATTAGTGTACATCAAATATCATCCCAATACCCGTGTGGGGTTTCAACCAACAAATACTGAATATTATTTGTGCAGTTGGGCGATGTGTAAAATATATCGTCCCAATAAATGTCAATCAAATGGGTGTACATAAACAAATCATCCGATTTGTAAATGAATATTTATTTTATTCATATACACGTAAAAAATTTTATATTTTTAACCCTAAATTGTTCATTTCAACACATGAATATTTTATACAGTCCATTTATACAATAAAAATGATATTTTTATTACTCTTATATTTTATTCAACACATGAATATTTTATACAGTGCATTTCACATCACAAACAATTTTCACAACACAATCAAACAAACAAGTCGTCCATGGTCTGTGTACATTGGGGTGCAGTTCATATATGCAGTTATAAAATAAATAACTGTACAAGAAAATATAGTGAGGAGTTCCCACGTTGCTTTTGGCTTCGCCTAAAATTGTAGTGATCTCTAAAAATTCTTCAGTCTCTTATAGAATGTAGAAGACGTCGTCACGGTCTCGGTGTTTCTCGTTTCACTGGATTTCGATCACATAGCAAAAAGATATGATTTTTATAAGGTTAATTAACTTTGCGACGCTTTAAAGTGTTATAATCAGTTTAGAAATTCAAAGCCGTTACCTTCAATAAACCCTTCAAAACTAGGGTTCGAATTTGTGCGCGAATCGTTGCGCTAGAGGAGGACTGGCCATTGCCACGTGGAAGGGGGATGAAGCGCGCGTCTCCGCCTAGAGGTCCGGTGGAGTTCAACTGAGTGGAGGGAGCATGGCGGCGGGCTGAAGGTGCAGACTTTGGGGAGGTGATTCGGAGAAAATACTCAATGAAAAATTACAAACCTTATATAGATTTGTAGCTTGTAAGGAGATCTACAAAATTCCCAATAGGAGCATCTGATTTTGATGCGTGGATATGGAGGAATCGAAGAGAGAAGGTATGAAGTTCTTTCCTCCTTCCATCGTGTGTTGGGAAGAGAGAAACTCGTCTTTTTTTATTTTTATTTTATGAATGAATTTTCTGATTGGCCCACCATATACTCAAAATTTTAAAAGGTGTTTTCGCATCCGAACTCCAAATCAATCCAAACAACTGTCACTGCTAGCTAAATACCCCCATTCCGGACATAATGGGATATGTTTTGTAATCCAATTCGACCGTTACAATCAGTTTCCATTAAATTTAAAATATAAGTAATTTTATTTTAAATTCAAACGCACATTTTAATTTACCGGGGCCACATACGGACTCCAAAAATTCTAGAAAAATAAATCTGGCTATGTTTTGACTATTCGGTCCTAAAAAAATAAATTTCGTTGAATTCAGAGACCGTTTAAAAAATGGCCATTTTCTGGTCGATCCAAATTGACTAAAACTGTTCAAACACGTTTTCTTTTGCCACGCTCACATATTGATTCCAAAATTTATGAAAATTGGAATCAAACAATAATTTGACATTCCGGATCCGACAAAAGTGGTCTCGGTGAAAACGGAGGTCTTTTGGAAAATTTCTATTTTTAAGGGCTATATTTCCATAGCGGCTATTCTGAATTTTCAACTGGGCATAACTTTTTATTCCCGCTATGAAATTTTGATTTTTCAGATTCTTGGAAAGATATTTTCAAACAGATTCAAATATTTTTGGTTTCACTAAAATCCGGTTTATTTTGAATCCTGTACATTCATTTGAAATTTGAAATCGAATTTTCAAACTACCACGCCATTTTCCAATTCCTTTTATAATTAAAATAAATATTTATATTCTAATTCGATTTAAATAAATATATACGTTCTAATTCTATTTGAAATAAATTTCTAATCGTTATTATTTAAAATAAATCATTTTAAATATTCAAAATTCACTAAAATTTCTAAAATAATTTTTTTAAAAATTGGTTCTGATTTTCCGGGTTGTTACAGTAACAATGCAATTTGAACATACTAAAGCAGTGTTGTTAAATTGGCAAATTTACGATAATCTTCTTAATCTAAGTTCTCTAAGTATAAAGTAAGACAAGCATACACTAAACGCTTAATTCTACTTTAGTTAAACTTAAAAATTACTCATTTTTACTTAAAAGATATTTTTATTTATCTTTTGAGCAATCAAAGAGGCAAAAACTGTCAGTAATAATTAAACAACCAAAAAAAGGAGTTACAAGCACACAAGAAAAAAGAATAATAGTTGTAAAGTAGTGATTTATAATGCTTAGATGCTTCGGTTAATGTTGAATGGTAAAAGATGAAAAGTTATTTTGACCTATAGGGTATTAGCGATTTTACGATTTTACCTCGGTTTATAATATCCACTTGTATGAGAAGATCAAATCATTTGAGAAGATCGAATTTGGGATCTAGTGTTTTACGGAATCGCCTGTTTTAAGAAGAATTAAACGCAGATGGGCTAGTGTTTTTAAATTTGTCCTGGAAACTAATTATTAACGGCGTGTGTCCTAGAAATAAATTTTAAACATAAAGGAGACCCTTTAAGTGAAAATCCCTTGTTAATTATAATATTGGAGCGCTGTCTAAATGAAGAAAAAGAAAAAAGGTTTATTGTCAACAATGATAAATTCAGAAAATAAGGCGTTTTCAACTGCAACAATAGTACAAACTTATGACTCTCCATCTGCAACCAATCCAAAGAGATTCTTTTCTAGATCGGCATATCAATGTGCGTGGATTTAAGTTATATCATTTTTGATAATGGTATATTATCGTTTAACGTTACCCGTTAACATGTCGTGTAAATCAATTAAAATGATCACAAATGATGAAATGTTATTATGACATGTTGAAATATTAATATGAATATGTTATAAATTCATATGTTGAAACGTTCAATGTTCATATATTGAAATATAAACTTGTTAATACATGTGTAGCGATTACTGCTATTCTAATTTCATGTTAACTTGTGTCATTTATGTAACTGAACTCTTAATTGTAAAAATTGGAATAATTACATGTTAAGGTAGAATAATTTCATGATTTGACGACCACATGATATTTTGAGATGAAATTGATTACATGTTAGAATAGAATTAATTACATATTAGACAGAACATACAACATAAAATGGGCTTAATGTGATGACATGAAAAATAAGATTACAATGAAAATTTGAAAGAATGGACATGCCTAGACTATACAGAAAATTTACAGTAAATAGAAAACTGTAATTGCACCTAGATACGAGGTTAAGTTCAACTTGTGGTAGAAGTCTGCCCAGAACCGCCCGGCAAATCCAGCGTCCACAGGTTGTCAATTTAATGTGAGAGGTCTAGTGTGTAAATAAAACATGTAATAGTGATAAGACACGAGGTTAAGTCAACTTGTGGAAGAAGTCTGCCCGGAACTGCCCGGCAAATCCAGCATCCACAAGTGTAGGGTTAATATGAGAGGTCTAGTACATAAACATATATATATATATATACACACACACAAAAATATATGTAAATAGCAGGATTGATAAATGGCAATAATTGTAATTAATTGAAATGAAAGTAATTGATTGAAAGATAATTACAACAGTAAAAGGATTGGAATGAACGGGGAATGATAATAACCTATTATAAATCAATTATATTAATGAGAATGTTGTATAATAGGTAGATTTGCCCTAGGGACAAGTGAAGATTATAACTTAGGTTATAATAAACTAGTAAGGAAATGAGATAACTAGTAAAATGAGATAAGTGGCACTTAATTGTAAATTAAGTAATCAATGATTGGGGAAACTGAAACCAGTTGTTTGTAATAAGTAGATAAAAGGGGGAAAATTTATGAACCGCAAGAAGTTATACTTAATTATAAATTAAGTAATCTGTAACTTGGAAGTCTGAAATCTACGGATAAGAATAACATGTTTAGGCTTGTCCTAGGGGAAAGAGTAAATTATAACATAGGTAATAATAAATGAAAAGGGAACTTATTAGTAAACCTTAGTTCAGAGAACTAAGTTAATAAATAAACAACAGTAAGTTGTAATGATAATATAAGAGGGAATTATGATTAAATAGGAAAGAATGAGGCAACTTATGAAATAAAATAAGTTATATTTAATTATAAATGATAAGTGACATGTTAAATAGAAAACATGTGAATTGAGATACACTTAATTACATATTAAGTAGAACATGTTATTGTAATAGTGAAATCAAACAAGAACATAAAGGGATTGTGAATTACAGACCTTGGATCACAATCTAGAGAATAACATGTTATGGGCTTATTAATAAAGATAAATGGATTAAGTTGTAACTGAAATTAATAAGCAAGAGGGCCCATTACTTAGAGATATAAGGGGCTAGAAAGAACTTGGTAACCTGAATAAAAAGTTAAGATGATAACCAAGTTAAATGGAAACCCGATGAGGTAAAGCAAGCGCATAAAAGAATGTTTAGACATAGGGTCTAATAACATATTAAAATGAGGCGCTTGGACCAGTCCGCACGTTTGAGGGTAAATAACCCAACAGGGTAGATCATCGTGGTGTCATGAGGCACAAGGGGAGCGCACGTTCATCCGATTATTTTGTCGGCTCTGAAGGAATAGAAGGGGAAGCTCGCGGCTTCCTGAGATACGTAAGGTGCTCGTGGTAGCCCTCTGTGCGGTGGTAGATGTTTAGGCTGTGCTCTCAGATGTTGGGCCTACGCGTAACTACCAAGTGGATGGGCCTTGACTGAAAAAATAGCTTTGTAGTCAGAATGCTGTTACGTGGTGACACTAGGGTGATTCAGCGGTCACCTCAACGGGGAGGCAGAGGTCAGGACCAACCAAGATAGTAGATAGTCGAGTACCCGTCATCGACAACCCGTGGGATGCGAAAAGACTAGAACTAAACCCAATAGACCATTCACCTTTCACTATCGGGGTACGGCTGTTGAGTGGAGACGCCAGCTGGATGTTTAGATTGTTTTTTAGGGGCAAGTTGCTTAGCTCTTGTAGTCTTTATTAGTTGAGGGAGGGGCCGAGTTGGGGCCATAGCCATCATGAAAAATAGACCCTAGGCATATTTGTATTTAGATGCTCTTAAAGACGGGCCTGTACAATATGGAAAAGCTCCCTACCGAGTTCTGCGTTTCTTATATAGCCCTGCTACGGAACTCAGTGCACATTATGAGCGGTTAAGGCATCGAATACGATTGACGATACGTACATGGGAAAGTCTAGATACATGCATGTTTGCTCTGGATGGTGTGTCGTAGACTTGAGGGCATTACTCTGGTATGGAATCTAACTCGATCGAAGGTACACTACACCAAAAATGCCAATTTGGTAGTGCTCATGGCCGTATCAAAATCGATTTGGCCGTGCCCTGGACCGTATCAAAAAATGGCATCTCTGTTGCTTTGATAAGGTTTAAAACCGTATCAAATCAATTAATTGATACGGTTTAAAACCGTATCAAATTGATACATAGATACGGTTTTAAGCCGCATCAATTTAGATATTTGACACGTTTTTAAGCCGTATCAAATTTCTCAATTGATACGGTTATAACCCGTATCAAATTAGCGTGCGGGCACTGCCCAACTTCTAATTTGATATGGTTTTAAGCCGTATCAAATTCCTAAATTGATACGGCTTAAAACCATATCAAATTGGTATGTTGGCACTGTCAACTTCATAGATCGATACGGTTTTAAGCCGTATCAAATTAGTAGATTGATACGGTTTAAAACCGAATTAAACTGCTATACTAATATGACTTAAAACCGTGTTTAATGCCTCATTCCTACAATGCTATCAACGAATTAGACATGGCTTTTAACCGTATCAAAATTAGTATACCATATATGCAGTACAAAAAAACATTACACCCATCGATATATATATGTATATATATATATATATGTATATATATATATATATATGTATATATATATATATGTATATATATATATATGCTCAATAAAGAAGATACGTTGCACCCATATAACGGTATATAAAGAAGATACACAGAGCATAATTTAATTAATACATAAACCATAACTTCAGTTAATACAAACCATATAACACAATTTATACAGAGCATACTGTTCACAAATCTTGCTCTTAAAAAAAAGGAGAACAAAACTACGGTAGTCGAGCCCATGCAACTCATGTTTGTTCCAAAGCCTTTAAAAAAATTAAAATAACAAGCATCAGTTTAGTTTCGTCTCTACAACAAATCATGTAGTGTACATAAAATGAGAAATTAGATAAGAAGCATAAATTTTCAAATATCACAAGGATTACTAGTGAACAGAAGTTCACATAAATTTATATTCCTAATATTAGTGAACAGAACTATCATACGGATTATTAGTGGACGGTTTGGAAACTCAACTCAGCTTGCAACGAAAGTTGCAAACTCGACTCAGTTTGCAACTGAGTCAAATCAGTTGCAAACTGAGTCGACTGAAGTAGCAAACTCGACTCAGTTTGCAACTGAGTCAAATCAGATTGCAACTCAGTTGCAAACTGAGTCTTGAGTTGCAATCTGAGTCGACCCAGTTTGCAACTCAAGTTGCGAACTCGACTCAGTTTGCAACTTGAGTTGCAAACGCAGTCGACTCAGTTTGCAACTTGAGTTGCAAACTGGGTCGACTCAGTTCAGTTAGTTGCAAATAGAGTCGACTCAGTTAGCTTGGTTAAATTATTATTATTATTATTATAAGTTTAGTTAATTTTAATAAAACTTAGTTAGCTTGGTTAATATTTACAGTTCATTATTATTATATATTTAGTTAGTTAACTTCGTTAATATTTCGTAACTTAGTATTATTATTGTTATAAACTTAAGTGATCATCATCATTATTATTATAAACTTGTTAAAACTTAGTTAACTTAATTAAAATGTTACCATGCTTATTTAATTATTATAAACTTAGTCAGCAGTAGCAGCACTCTGTGGTGCATCTGCACCGGTGCAGTGAAGTGCACCACCCCAGTGGTGCAAATGCACCACCGTATGTGAAATGCACCACTGTCACGGTGCATTTGCATCCACACTCCAAACATGTATTTTGAACCGATCCAAGAGTAACTCAAGCGAAGTTTAATTATTTGTTATAACAGTGTCAATGCTCAATACGGATCAAGAAGATTTAAATAAAAGTCAAAAAAGTTCTAGAGCTTACTTGAATGTTCTTGTTGGAAACTTAGGCACATTGCCACTCAAATCCCTACAAAAACAAATATAAATAGTTTAGCTAAAGAAATGACTACAAAACCTTTACTGTGCCTATAGTGTAAAGAACCCACAAGATAGCGAGGGTTGTGATGTTCACTACCAATAGTGGAAACGCCCCAAAAGACTATTATTGTTTAGTAACCTATATTTGTTAACACACTAAATTTCTGAATTACTTGCAAATTGAAACAAAGAGATAGGAGGAAAAAAATCACTTTCCAAGAAGTTGATAGTAGTAGAGCCTTCAAGAATTGTTATGTTCATTGCTAGTTTGTTCGCTTGGAATTACTTGCAAATTGAAACAAGGAGATAGGAGGGAAAAAATCACTTACCAAGAAGTTGATAGCAGTAAAGCCTTCGAGAATTGTTATGTTCATTGCCAGTTTGTTCGATTATTGGCTAAACTCAGCTGCAATCAAATTGCGAAAATTAAAAGGCTGACAATAGGGAATATATCAAATTGAAGTAAAGGACACCTGCTTCAGAGCTGGGAAAACATCTTTCTGCCATGTTAACTTACTCATCTTTTAAGTTCCGTTTAGCGGTCATCTGACCGTGAGAAAAAAAATTTAACAATGCATCGACTTAAATACACAATAAGATAATATCCAATAATAAGGCATATGTGGGATTTTGATTTAACAAAGATTGAATAATATGCACCACTGCATAACTTGTATTATCATCAGTAGCGTACAAAAAAATATATAAAAGAGACATCAGGCAAGGATAAATTCCCTTTAATCTTTTCTACTTTGATGGCAAAAAAAAAAAAAAAAAAGGCTGAATTTGTTTTCTGCCAATAGTGATGCCAGGTGAAAAACATATAAAAATACATTATACATCTTCTGAGTAATGAAACCCACGTACTTCAATGCTAATATCCATTTTTTAGTTCCGACCGGAGTGTCTTAAGTCAAACTTGTATCCATTAAAATAAAAAACATAGTATTGTGTTTATCAATCATTACCTGGCCCAAGTGAAAGAACTCAAATCCTTCCAGAAAAACAGACCAACATTATTTTCCAATAACTTAGTTCCAACTTGATCCAACACTGAAGCAAAACAGACCGCTGTTGCAATTTGAGACATTTTTAGGCCTTTGAGAATGCATGCATCAGTTCCTCACTAATTCCTTTTCTAATTGAAAATCTGTAAGGACCCGTAACTTCCCCGTGAAGGAAAGCGCGGATACTTTGAGAACAACACACAAATGAACGCAGACGGAAGAACATTTCATTGTTATTACAACAATTCCATCAGATACAAGAATATACAGAGTATAAATGAATAAATTACATTCGATAACTATCAGAGATTACAATAAATTACATAGCAGCGGAAAAATATACAAAACTCAACTAGAAGTGATACACGGATACAGAGCTTTCCGAGCATCGTTCCAGCTGTAATCAGGACCCTGTGAATATAAATCTGCAAAACCAAAACTACTAGCTGCCCGTGTGGAAAATAGGGGCACCCAGAGTTTAGGTTAAAACAATAAACTCCAGGTCAGTCATGGGACTGGTGTGAGAACTAAAACAGTTATAATTCTTTATTTTAAAGTTCGGTAAATCAAGGGACCACGCCGTATAACACGGAACGGGTTTCCTCCCAAGAATACCAGTGCATAAAACAAACAGCGCAATGCTAAATAAAGAAAAATGAAGCTGTTATAAGACCCAGGTCCCATCACACAATGCAACGCAAGCCGGAGGATAGGGTTTTTACCTTATAACAGCCAAAGCATGCTTGATACGTTTAAAACACATTATTTGATACTAGTATAGGTGTATAGTGTCAAAACAACTTCAATCATAAATATCAATCATAGGCGGCATGAATGACCCATACCACTATGTCGCCATACTAGGTTTTACAAATAAAACCGCACTATCACGTATTGGAAATTGGATTTCCGTCATGAGCCGAGGCAAGGGGCAAGCTCCTCTCCGATTCGAGACACTCTAGCAAATGTCCCAGGACCCCACTCTGATCCTTGGATCTTCAGGGCCGGTCCTCTCTTACTTTTGAGGATTAGTTATTCCTGAACACACGTTTCCCGGTCCTTACAGACCTATATCCGAGGCGCCTCGCATTCCAACAACCACACAGGTGAAAAGTATATAAATGTCAGGGCTGGTAGGTCACTGACACCACCCTAGCTAGAAAGAAACGTTGTGCTCTCCCTGCAGTCACTATCCCGTTTTTGACTCATACCGAGGTGTGAGGCTCGCGAATTCACGTTATACACAAAGCTATGCCACACAGGCCGTGCTTTGATCATCAACCACAAGACTTTGCTTTTCAACAGAAGCCTTGATCAATTGCTACTTACGCATGCCACACAGGAAATTCACTCCATGCGCTTGATATCCATCAATATATAACCCCTGAGCTCGTACGTCTCAGAGAAGGGCGTTAAGCAAGAGAATAAATTCTCCGCCGCCAAACAGATATATATTTAATAGAGATCAATCACACGGACTAAAATCCAATGTCGGACACACAGTCCATTTACAAGTCCGTTCTGGGTCTGAACGAAACCGGAGGCACTTTCCTCGCATATCCATCCATCTCCAGGTACGTCTGGACGATCACCAACTGATTCCCTCATCCTGGGTGTACAGCCCAATCAAGATCATCAGTAATCACCCAAACGATGTGAAGACTTCCGGTCTTCAACCACCGTCTTCATCTTCGACATCTCGTCGAATCGGTTATTCAGAATGGGTATAAACTCGGCCTTTCTGAATAACCCACGTATATAATAAACGAATGTTACACAAACACAACAAACGCCTCATTCCAATTCAGAATATTCTTTTATTCACAAAATCACATTCTTAGGGAAATGTTCCCATTAATTTTATCCAAGATAAATTCTTCTAAATTTATTCTTTAATCTTCCTTTGGATATCATTTCAAACTAGTCGGGATTAACGAACCACACCGAAGTAATTATTTGTTTTATTTCCCAATCCCAACCTATATATCCCATGGAGCAAAACTGGTGATACTCCATATCTAACACCACGGTGTTATCGGTAAAATTAATTACCATTTCACGTTCAAATCTAATTAAAGATTTAACTATCGCTTTGGAGCAAAACTGGTGATACTCCACTCTCGATCACCTTTCAGATTTGATAATTTAAATTATCAGTTCACTTTTCAATCTAATTAAAGATTCATTAAAACTCCACTTAGTTTTAATCTTTTCAAAAATCAATATCCTTCCTTTCACTGGGTTAAAGAACCAATGTCATCAAAAACACGATTCACGACAAACCAAATCACATTTGATATTAAATACAAGGCTCTGAATAGAAAATATATCGGCTTATATTCAATATCAAATTCTGAAACCAACAAATATCGTATTGGAAATAACGATATAAAATATCTTTCAAATCCCCATAACAATATTTGTATAGTCACGAAATCCAACATCGAAATATCCCGAAGATAATTTCGATTCAGCTCCAGTCCAATCCACGTATTGGAAATTATCGATTATTTTCAAAATCACTTTCAAATTCAATTTATTTATTTTAAAAATAAATTGATTTCAATTCTAGTTCAAAACTAGTTCATTTCGATAAAAATCTATTTTTATCTTTTCAAATGTGGAATTTTCCAGCCCAAATCTTTCCAATTCACATATTATAATTTTACACAAATTATAGATATTTTTAATAATTTTATCAAGGCCCGTACGGTCGATTTCCAACAACGGCCATCGAACTGCACTTACAGCGACCTTTTTCGAATTTGATTTGGACATAATTCCAAATCCAACCGTTAGATTTCAAATTTCTAATATTCATTGGAAAGCACTTTTCGATATGAACCCAACGGTTCCGGTTTTAGGAGAATCCGACGGTCGGATCTCCCGCAATGTCCGTTTGAGATAAATGGTCGAAATTCACGAACTACCGCGGCGCGGCGCGTTCTATTCAGGCCATTATATATATAATATATATATTATATATTTCGTCGATTTCCTTTTTAAAACAAATTTTATAAATCGTTTTAACTTCGTTTCAAAACCATTTCAACACTATTTCCATTCAACGCCAAAATTGAATTCTTCTTTATAAATTCGTTTTAAAATTCATTTCTATTCAATTCAAATTTTAATTCAATTTTAATTCATTTCAATTCACTTTCAATTCAATTTGAATTCGTTTTCAATTCATTTCGAAATCGTTTTCAATTCAATCCATTTCGAAATTGCTTTCAATTCAATTCATTTCGAAATCGTTTTCAATTCAATTCATTTCGAAATCGTTTTCAATTCAATTCATTTCGAAATCGTTTTCAATTCAATTCATTTCGAAATCGTTTTCAATTCAATTCATTTCGAAATCGTTTTCAATTCAATTCATTTCGAAATCGTTTAAAATCGATATAAATATCGTTCACGTCGAAATCACGCATCTCTAATCAACACGGCTTTATATTTTTCAAAACTCCTTTATTCTATCCAACAAATGAATATTTATCTCATTCAACACATGAATCTATATTTCTTTCAACACACGACTAATCTCAACACATGAGTACTGTCAACACATCACTATTTTTGTTATGTAAAATATTTTATAAAACTAAGGTATCTATCGTTTGATTTTAATTAGACTCCACCGTAAAGTAGATTCTAATCGTAAATATGATAAAGATGTAATTTTTATTATTTAAAATATTTTACTCAACACACGAATATTTTCAACACATGAACATCGTCAACACATGACTATTTTTATATTCAACACATGAATTTTCTTTTATAATATTCATTATTTTCCCGATTGGAATGAGGCCCAATCAATCACCATATAGTGTTAATTTTATGGATTCCATACAACACATGTATATAATAGCATTGAAAAATAATCAACCATCAACCAAAGTGCACTACACTGTATAAGCATCAAATATAGATATCCGACGCTTATAACAGCCTGTCAATCAATCGATCGACATACTTAATCAATCAGGATGAGTGAACATCAAATTTCATCCCAACACCCGTGTGGGGTTTCAAACAATCAAACACAGATTTTATTTGTGCAGTTGGGCGATGTGTAAAATTTATCGACCCAATCAATATCAGTCAAATCAGTGTATATAAACAAATCGGCCGATTTGTTTATAAATATTTATTTATTCACTTTCGCGTTAAAAATTATATTTTTAACGATAAAATATCCTATTTCAACACATGAATTTCTATTCATTTCATTTACACAATAAAAATGCTATTTTTATTTTTCTAACATATTTTAGAAAATTTCGGCGGCATAACGGCACGATACTAGAAACGGGACGAGGCCTAGCCTTATCCCCGGTCTAGTGAAGGCCCACGCCATTCACACATCAATCAAATCTCTTTCGTTATGCAAACCACAAAATTTGGAGTAAGAGTCTAACCTAGTCTTACTCCTTCGCCTTATAACGGCGCACGTCTAATCCTAACCAATTTATCGATTCGATTTTTCACACCACAAACCACATTCAAACCAATATCGCAATCAATCACCAAACAGCCAAACAAACAAGTCCATGGTCTGTGGACGATTGTGTCGGGTGCTACTAAACACCGTCTGCATTCTAGTATATATATATATATAACTAGAAAAAGAGAATTAAGAGCGAGAAGTTCTCACATATAGCTATCCTAGCTCCACGGCACTTCATTGATAGGAATCTTCGTCGCTATCGCCTTTTGTCACTTCGTTGCCCGTAGTCACTATATACACAAAAATCACATTTTTATATTTTGACGCCTTTAAAATAAAAATCACATTTTTATTTGTTTACTTTTAATTTAAAGATTTCACCTTTTTAAATTTAAAGATTTCACCTTTTTAAATTTAAAGATTTCACCTTTTTAAATTTAAAGATTTCACCTTTTTAAATTTCATCACTTGATTTCAACGTATATAAAATAAAAATCAGATTTTTATTTCGTTACATATACAAAGATGATATTTTTATGTTCTCAATCCTATAAAGATTATATTTTTAATACTTTAAAAATATAAAAATCATATTTTTAATTCCACAATATAAAAGATTACCTTTTTATCACTTTACAACATAAAGTAAAAATTAGTTTTAAAGTAAATAAAAAAAACAGGTTTAAAAATAAAGAAAATTCAGTTTTAAAAATAAATAAATAAAATCAGTTTTAAAATAATTAAAAAAAACAGTTTTAAACATATATAAAAAAGAAGAAAAATCTGTAAACTTACAGGGGAAACTTGCGGCTGAAGATTAGGGCGGGGGGGGGGGGGGGTCGGGTGGTTCACGCGGTCGAAGGGGAAGAGGTACGATGGGGGAGGAGAGGGAGTTGGAGGGGAGGGGCGAGGTCTCGATGGACGGCGGCGGCTCTGGGGGGGGGGGGGGGGGTGCGGCGCGTCCTTGGTGGGTGTCTGGGCGGTTTTGGGTATGGGGAGTCGCGGGTTCAGCGAGGAGGAGAAGGGGAGGTGGAGGAAGCGGGGGCCACGCCCTAGTGGCGGCGCGGCAGGGGGGGGGGGTCGCGGCGGTGGTCGATGCTGCGCCTCCCTCCCGTCGATCGCTTCAATTCTTTTTTTTTTTTTTTTCATTTTTCTGATTTGATTTCTAGGGGGGCCTGGTTAAGGAGAAAAAGGGGTTTTTTTTTTATATTTTATTATTTAATTATTTTAAATTCAAAGAAGTTGACTTTTACATATGACCTCGAAACGAGGCCCACCGCCTGTCGTCCATAGCGTTTTACCCCCATTCCGAACTCAATGGGATATGTATCACAGGTTGATTCGACTGTTTGAATTAGTTTCCGTTTAATTTGCATTTAAATCACTATATTGAATTTAAACGCGCATTTCAAATTACCGGGGTCACATACTAACTTTAAAAATTCCAGAAAAATATTTTCTAGCTTCGTATTGACGATACGGTCCTAACAAAATTAGTTTCGTCGAATTCTGAGACCGTTGGAAAAATGACCAATTTCCAGTCGATTAAAATCAACTGAAACCGGTCAAACGCGTTTTCCTTTGCCACGCTCACATATTGATTCGAAAAATTATGAAATTTGGAATCTAACAATAATTTGACACTGCGGACCCAACAAAACTGGTTTCGTCGAAATCCGAGGTCATTTGCAAAATGTCCATTTTTAAGGGCCTGAATTCCATAGAGACTATTCAGAATTTTCAACTGGACATATCTTTTGATTCTCGCTACGAAATTTTGATTATTCGGATTCGTTGGAAAGATCTCATCAATTAGATCCTAATGTTTTTGGTTTCACTAAAATCCGGATTGTTTTGCACCCGGTACATTCAATTGAAGTTTGAAATCGAATTATCGAACTACCGCGCCATTTTCAATTCTATTTATAATTATATATAAATATTTATATTCTAACGATGACGTATATAATATATACGTCGAATTCTATTCAAACTAAATTTCTCGTCGATTTTATTTAAAATAATTCATTTTAAATATTCAAAATCAGCTAAAATTGCCAAAATAAAAATTTTAAACTGGCCCAGATTTTCCGGTTATTACAATCTCCCCCACTTAAAACTTTT
The DNA here is from genome assembly GCA_030737875.1 of Allium sativum. Lineage (NCBI taxonomy): Eukaryota > Viridiplantae > Streptophyta > Magnoliopsida > Asparagales > Amaryllidaceae > Allium > Allium sativum. The sequence goes on along the minus strand of CM060920.1, from coordinate 745,284,646 downwards.
CGTCCCCGAAAAGGAACACAGTCGAAAGTGGTTTGATTATTAAGCTCTACATTCGATCCGGCTTCCATTCTCCAACTTTTCAGTTTCTGAGAATTTTCTAAAATCTCAAAAATTTGGCTAACACCCTAAATTTTTGAAAAATTTCGCCATAACCTCCCCTGCACCGGGAGCATCGGGGAATTTCAAATAGCTTCCCCGGTCCTTCAGATCTCAAAATGAAAAAGAAAAAGCCAAGCGGCTAGCCAATAGGCTCACAAAATCATCATCACCCAAACAAAACAGGAAATTATGTAGTAAACATGTACCTATTTGTCGGGCAAACAAATTTTATTCTCTGGCTCTAGCCTCCTTGCTATGACCTGTTCAATGTAAGTATATGTATATGCAAGCAAACGCGACCAATTTTCAATATAAGTCAATATGTGATTCAATTAGGCTAAATAGTTCAAAATTAGCAAACAAATAAACAAACAACACAAACATCAATCAATTAGTGAATTAGAGTTTCAAATTCATAATTTTGATACATATATACAAAAATCATGTTTTGATGCCAATTCACAACAATGTGTTCTAACTATATAAGTTTTGGTTCTCACACCAGTCTAATGGAAATATATAGAAAATCACACCTTCGAAACTCGAATATGAATACTGATGATGATGCACCATCATCAGAATCATCCCCGGATATCTAGAATGTGATTCTATATCTACCCAGTATATTAAAATTTCGAATATACGTTCATGACGCGTATACGCGAAATCTATATATACTCGATTGTCCATATTCAAAATAAATAAATATTCAAATACGTATAAAGTGATTTAAATTTTTAAAACAAAATTGTTTTCATTTGAAAAATATACTCTTCACACTCGTTCTAGGATACTACTGATCCTATCTCTAACGAGTCATTCTAATTGGATATTGCTAATCCAATATCTGATGAATTCTTTCGTATGGTTCTAATGTGTCTTGTTCTCGAGCTCTGTAAACCAAAGCTCTGATACCACTGTAAGATAGCCGACGAACTCCGGTAGGCTTTGCAACCATCCCTTCATCCCCCAAGCAGCAGGTAAAACCCACCGTGGCTCTCACATGGTCCCCCAGTTACTTGTTTTACGGCAACCCTCTCGAGTCTCGCGCCCACTGGCGAACCAACCCCCACCACAAGGGACATGTAGGGGTAAGAGTCTCCCGTTCGCCACCAAACTGCGAAGCAAGAACCCCCTATCACGCGTACCCAGCCCACACAGGGCCAGCAACAAGAACTGGTGATACTCCATATCTAACACCACGGTGTTATCGGTAAAATTAATTACCATTTCACGTTCAAATCTAATTAAAGATTTAACTATCGCTTTGGAGCAAAACTGGTGATACTCCACTCTCGATCACCTTTCAGATTTGATAATTTAAATTATCAGTTCACTTTTCAATCTAATTAAAGATTCATTAAAACTCCACTTAGTTTTAATCTTTTCAAAAATCAATATCCTTCCTTTCACTGGGTTAAAGAACCAATGTCATCAAAAACACGATTCACGACAAACCAAATCACATTTGATATTAAATACAAGGCTCTGAATAGAAAATATATCGGCTTATATTCAATATCAAATTCTGAAACCAACAAATATCGTATTGGAAATAACGATATAAAATATCTTTCAAATCCCCATAACAATATTTGTATAGTCACGAAATCCAACATCGAAATATCCCGAAGATAATTTCGATTCAGCTCCAGTCCAATCCACGTATTGGAAATTATCGATTATTTTCAAAATCACTTTCAAATTCAATTTATTTATTTTAAAAATAAATTGATTTCAATTCTAGTTCAAAACTAGTTCATTTCGATAAAAATCTATTTTTATCTTTTCAAATGTGGAATTTTCCAGCCCAAATCTTTCCAATTCACATATTATAATTTTACACAAATTATAGATATTTTTAATAATTTTATCAAGGCCCGTACGGTCGATTTCCAACAACGGCCATCGAACTGCACTTACAACGACCTTTTTCGAATTTGATTTGGACATAATTCCAAATCCAACCGTTAGATTTCAAATTTCTAATATTCATTGGAAAGCTCTTTTCGATACGAACCCAACGGTTCCGGTTTTAGGAGAATCCGACGGTCGGATCTCCCGCAATGTCCGTTTGAGATAAATGGTCGAAATTCACGAACTACCGCGGCGCGGCGCGTTCTATTCAGGCCATTATATATATAATATATATATATTATATATTTCGTCGATTTCCTTTTTAAAACGAATTTTATAAATCGTTTTAACTTCGTTTCAAAACCATTTCAACACTATTTCCATTCAACGCCAAAATTGAATTCTTCTTTATAAATTCGTTTTAAAATTCATTTCTATTCAATTCAAATTTTAATTCAATTTGAATTCATTTCAATTCACTTTCAATTCAATTTGAATTCGTTTTCAATTCATTTCGAAATCGTTTTCAATTCAATCCATTTCGAAATTGTTTTCAATTCAATTCATTTCGAAATCGTTTTCAATTCAATTCATTTCGAAATCGTTTTCAATTCAATTCATTTCGAAATCGTTTTCAATTCAATTCATTTCGAAATCGTTTTCAATTCAATTCAATTCGAAATCGTTTTCAATTCAATTCATTTCGAAATCGTTTAAAATCGATATAAATATCGTTCACGTCGAAATCACGCATCTCTAATCAACACGGCTTTATATTTTTCAAAACTCCTTTATTCTATCCAACAAATGAATATTTATCTCATTCAACACATGAATCTATATTTCTTTCAACACACGACTAATCTCAACACATGAGTACTGTCAACACATCACTATTTTTGTTATGTAAAATATTTTATAAAACTAAGGTATCTATCGTTTGATTTTAATTAGACTCCACCGTAAAGTAGATTCTAATCGTAAATATGATAAAGATGTAATTTTTATTATTTAAAATATTTTACTCAACACACGAATATTTTCAACACATGAACATCGTCAACACATGACTATTTTTATATTCAACACATGAATTTTCTTTTATAATATTCATTATTTTCCCGATTGGAATGAGGCCCAATCAATCACCATATAGTGTTAATTATATGGATTCCATACAACACATGTATATAATAGCATTGAAAAATAATCAACCATCAACCAAAGTGCACTACACTGTATAAGCATCAAATATAGATATCCGACGCTTATAACAGTCTGTCAATCAATCGATCGACATACTTAATCAATCAGGATGAGTGAACATCAAATTTCATCCCAACACCCGTGTGGGGTTTCAAACAATCAAACACAGATTTTATTTGTGCAGTTGGGCGATGTGTAAAATTTATCGACCCAATCAATATCAGTCAAATCAGTGTATATAAACAAATCGGCCGATTTGTTTATAAATATTTATTTATTCACTTTCGCGTTAAAAATTATATTTTTAACGATAAAATATCCTATTTCAACACATGAATTTCTATTCATTTCATTTACACAATAAAAATGATATTTTTATTTTTCTAACATATTTTAGAAAATTTCGGCGGCATAACGGCACGATACTAGAAACGGGACGAGGCCTAGCCTTATCCCCGGTCTAGTGAAGGCCCACGCCATTCACACATCAATCAAATCTCTTTCGTTATGCAAACCACAAAATTTGGAGTAAGAGTCTAACCTAGTCTTACTCTTTCGCCTTATAACGGCGCACGTCTAATCCTAACCAATTTATCGATTCGATTTTTCACACCACAAACCACATTCAAACCAATATCGCAATCAATCACTAAACAGCCAAACAAACAAGTCCATGGTCTGTGGACGATTGTGTCGGGTGCTACTAAACACCGTCTGCATCCTAGTATATATATATATAACTAGAAAAAGAGAATTAAGAGTGAGAAGTACTCACATATAGCTATCCTAGCTCCACGGCACTTCATTGATAGGAATCTTCGTCGCTATCGCCTTTTGTCACTTCGTTGCCCGTAGTCACTATATACACAAAAATCACATTTTTATATTTTGACGCCTTTAAAATAAAAATCACATTTTTATTTGTTTACTTTTAATTTAAAGATTTCACCTTTTTAAATTTAAAGATTTCACCTTTTTAAATTTAAAGATTTCACCTTTTTAAATTTAAAGATTTCACCTTTTTAAATTTCATCACTTGATTTCAACGTATATAAAATAAAAATCAGATTTTTATTTCGTTACATATACAAAGATGATATTTTTATGTTCTCAATCCTATAAAGATTATATTTTTAATACTTTAAAAATATAAAAATCATATTTTTAATTCCACAATATAAAAGATTACCTTTTTATCACTTTACAACATAAAGTAAAAATTAGTTTTAAAGTAAATAAAAAAAACAGGTTTAAAAATAAAGAAAATTCAGTTTTAAAAATAAATAAAAAAATCAGTTTTAAAATAATAAAAAAAAACAGTTTTAAACATATATAAAAAAGAAGAAAAATCTGTAAACTTACAGGGGAAACTTGCGGCTGAAGATTAGGGCAGGGGGGGGTCGGGTGGTTCACGCGGTCGAAGGGGAAGAGGTACGATGGGGGAGGAGAGGGAGTTGGAGGGGAGGGGCGAGGTCTCGATGGACGGCGGCGGCTCTGGGGAGGGTGCGGCGCGTCCTTGGTGGGTGTCTGGGCGGTTTTGGGTATGGGGAGTCGCGGGTTCAGCAAGGAGGAGAAGGGGAGGTGGAGGAAGCGGGGGCCACGCCCTAGTGGCGGCGCGGCAGGGGGGGGGGGGGGTCGCGGCGGTGGTCGATGCTGCGCCTCCCTCCCGTCGATCGCTTCAATTCTTTTTTTTTTTTTTTTTTTCATTTTTCTGATTTGATTTCTAGGGGGGGCCTGGTTAAGGAGAAAAAGGGGTTTTTTTTTATATTTAATTATTTTAAATTCAAAGAAGTTGACTTTTACATATGACCTCGAAACGAGGCCCACCGCCTGTCGTCCATAGCGTTTTACCCCCATTCCGAACTCAATGGGATATGTATCACAGGTTGATTCGACTGTTTGAATTAGTTTCCGTTTAATTTGCATTTAAATCACTATATTGAATTTAAACGCGCATTTCAAATTACCGGGGTCACATACTAACTTTAAAAATTCCAGAAAAATATTTTCTAGCTTCGTATTGACGATACGGTCCTAACAAAATTAGTTTCGTCGAATTCTGAGACCGTTGGAAAAATGACCAATTTCCAGTCGATTAAAATCAACTGAAACCGGTCAAACGCGTTTTCCTTTGCCACGCTCACATATTGATTCGAAAAATTATGAAATTTGGAATCTAACAATAATTTGACACTGCGGACCCAACAAAACTGGTTTCGTCGAAATCCGAGGTCATTTGCAAAATGTCCATTTTTAAGGGCCTGAATTCCATAGAGACTATTCAGAATTTTCAACTGGACATATCTTTTGATTCTCGCTACGAAATTTTGATTATTCGGATTCGTTGGAAAGATCTCATCAATTAGATCCTAATGTTTTTGGTTTCACTAAAATCCGGATTGTTTTGCACCCGGTACATTCAATTGAAGTTTGAAATCGAATTATCGAACTACCGCGCCATTTTCAATTCTATTTATAATTATATATAAATATTTATATTCTAACGATGACGTATATAATATATACGTCGAATTCTATTCAAACTAAATTTCTCGTCGATTTTATTTAAAATAATTCATTTTAAATATTCAAAATCAGCTAAAATTGCCAAAATAAAAATTTTAAACTGGCCCAGATTTTCCGGTTATTACAATCTCCCCCACTTAAAACTTTTCGTCCCCGAAAAGGAACACAGTCGAAAGTGGTTTGATTATTAAGCTCTACATTCGATCCGGCTTCCATTCTCCAACTTTTCAGTTTCTGAGAATTTTCTAAAATCTCAAAAATTTGGCTAACACCCTAAATTTTTGAAAAATTTCGCCATAACCTCCCCTGCACCGGGAGCATCGGGGAATTTCAAATAGCTTCCCCGGTCCTTCAGATCTCAAAAAGAAAAAGAAAAAGCCAAGCGGCTAGCCAATAGGCTCACAAAATCATCATCACCCAAACAAAACAGGAAATTATGTAGTAAACATGTACCTATTTGTCGAGCAAACAAATTTTATTCTCTGGCTCTAGCCTCCTTGCTATGACCTGTTCAATGTAAGTATATGTATATGCAAGCAAACGCGACCAATTTTCAATATAAGTCAATATGTGATTCAATTAGGCTAAATAGTTCAAAATTAGCAAACAAATAAACAAACAACACAAACATCAATCAATTAGTGAATTAGAGTTTCAAATTCATAATTTTGATACATATATACAAAAATCATGTTTTGATGCCAATTCACAACAATGTGTTCTAACTATATAAGTTTTGGTTCTCACACCAGTCTAATGGAAATATATAGAAAATCACACCTTCGAAACTCGAATATGAATACTGATGATGATGCACCATCATCAGAATCATCCCCGGATATCTAGAATGTGATTCTATATCTACCCAGTATATTAAAATTTCGAATATACGTTCATGACGCGTATACGCGAAATCTATATATACTCGATTGTCCATATTCAAAATAAATAAATATTCAAATACGTATAAAGTGATTTAAATTTTTAAAACAAAATTGTTTTCATTTGAAAAATATACTCTTCACACTCGTTCTAGGATACTACTGATCCTATCTCTAACGAGTCATTCTAATTGGATATTGCTAATCCAATATCTGATGAATTCTTTCGTATGGTTCTAATGTGTCTTGTTCTCGAGCTCTGTAAACCAAAGCTCTGATACCACTGTAAGATAGCCGACGAACTCCGGTAGGCTTTGCAACCATCCCTTCATCCCCCAAGCAGCAGGTAAAACCCACCGTGGCTCTCACATGGTCCCCCAGTTACTTGTTTTAAGGCAACCCTCTCGAGTCTCGCGCCCACTGGCGAACCAACCCCCACCACAAGGGACATGTAGGGGTAAGAGTCTCCCGTTCGCCACCAAACTGCGAAGCGAGAACCCCCTATCACGCGTACCCAGCCCACACAGGGCCAGCAACAAGAACTGGTGATACTCCATATCTAACACCACGGTGTTATCGGTAAAATTAATTACCATTTCACGTTCAAATCTAATTAAAGATTTAACTATCGCTTTGGAGCAAAACTGGTGATACTCCACTCTCGATCACCTTTCAGATTTGATAATTTAAATTATCAGTTCACTTTTCAATCTAATTAAAGATTCATTAAAACTCCACTTAGTTTTAATCTTTTCAAAAATCAATATCCTGCCTTTCACTGGGTTAAAGAACCAATGTCATCAAAAACACGATTCACGACAAACCAAATCACATTTGATATTAAATACAAGGCTCTGAATAGAAAATATATCGGCTTATATTCAATATCAAATTCTGAAACCAACAAATATCGTATTGGAAATAACGATATAAAATATCTTTCAAATCCCCATAACAATATTTGTATAGTCACGAAATCCAACATCGAAATATCCCGAAGATAATTTCGATTCAGCTCCAGTCCAATCCACGTATTGGAAATTATCGATTATTTTCAAAATCACTTTCAAATTCAATTTATTTATTTTAAAAATAAATTGATTTCTATTCTAGTTCAAAACTAGTTCATTTCGATAAAAATCTATTTTTATCTTTTCAAATGTGGAATTTTCCAGCCCAAATCTTTCCAATTCACATATTATAATTTTACACAAATTATAGATATTTTTAATAATTTTATCAAGGCCCGTACGGTCGATTTCCAACAACGGCCATCGAACTGCACTTACAACGACCTTTTTCGAATTTGATTTGGACATAATTCCAAATCCAACCGTTAGATTTCAAATTTCTAATATTCATTGGAAAGCTCTTTTCGATACGAACCCAACGGTTCCGGTTTTAGGAGAATCCGACGGTCGGATCTCCCGCAATGTCCGTTTGAGATAAATGGTCGAAATTCACGAACTACCGCGGCGCGGCGCGTTCTATTCAGGCCATTATATATATAATATATATATATATATATATATTATATTTCGTCGATTTCCTTTTTAAAACGAATTTTATAAATCGTTTTAACTTCGTTTCAAAACCATTTCAACACTATTTCCATTCAACGCCAAAATTGAATTCTTCTTTATAAATTCGTTTTAAAATTCATTTCTATTCAATTCAAATTTTAATTCAATTTGAATTCATTTCAATTCACTTTCAATTCAATTTGAATTCGTTTTCAATTCATTTCGAAATCGTTTTCAATTCAATCCATTTCGAAATTGTTTTCAATTCAATTCATTTCGAAATCGTTTTCAATTCAATTCATTTCGAAATCGTTTTCAATTCAATTCATTTCGAAATCGTTTTCAATTCAATTCATTTCGAAATCGTTTTCAATTCAATTCATTTCGAAATCGTTTTCAATTCAATTCATTTCGAAATCGTTTAAAATCGATATAAATATCGTTCACGTCGAAATCACGCATCTCTAATCAACACGGCTTTATATTTTTCAAAACTCCTTTATTCTATCCAACAAATGAATATTTATCTCATTCAACACATGAATCTATATTTCTTTCAACACACGACTAATCTCAACACATGAGTACTGTCAACACATCACTATTTTTGTTATGTAAAATATTTTATAAAACTAAGGTATCTATCGTTTGATTTTAATTAGACTCCACCGTAAAGTAGATTCTAATCGTAAATATGATAAAGATGTAATTTTTATTATTTAAAATATTTTACTCAACACACGAATATTTTCAACACATGAACATCGTCAACACATGACTATTTTTATATTCAACACATGAATTTTCTTTTATAATATTCATTATTTTCCCGATTGGAATGAGGCCCAATCAATCACCATATAGTGTTAATTATATGGATTCCATACAACACATGTATATAATAGCACTGAAAAATAATCAACCATCAACCAAAGTGCACTACACTGTATAAGCATCAAATATAGATATCCGACGCTTATAACAGCCTGTCAATCAATCGATCGACATACTTAATCAATCAGGATGAGTGAACATCAAATTTCATCCCAACACCCGTGTGGGGTTTCAAACAATCAAACACAGATTTTATTTGTGCAGTTGGGCGATGTGTAAAATTTATCGACCCAATCAATATCAGTCAAATCAGTGTATATAAACAAATCGGCCGATTTGTTTATAAATATTTATTTATTCACTTTCGCGTTAAAAATTATATTTTTAACGATAAAATATCCTATTTCAACACATGAATTTCTATTCATTTCATTTACACAATAAAAATGATATTTTTATTTTTCTAACATACTTTAGAAAATTTCGGCGGCATAACGGCACGATACTAGAAACGGGACGAGGCCTAGCCTTATCCCCGGTCTAGTGAAGGCCCACGCCATTCACACATCAATCAAATCTCTTTCGTTATGCAAACCACAAAATTTGGAGTAAGAGTCTAACCTAGTCTTACTCCTTCGCCTTATAACGGCGCACGTCTAATCCTAACCAATTTATCGATTCGATTTTTCACACCACAAACCACATTCAAACCAATATCGCAATCAATCACCAAACAGCCAAACAAACAAGTCCATGGTCTGTGGACGATTGTGTCGGGTGCTACTAAACACCGTCTGCATCCTAGTATATATATATATAACTAGAAAAAGAGAATTAAGAGTGAGAAGTTCTCACATATAGCTATCCTAGCTCCACGGCACTTCATTGATAGGAATCTTCGTCGCTATCGCCTTTTGTCACTTCGTTGCCCGTAGTCACTATATACACAAAAATCACATTTTTATATTTTGACGCCTTTAAAATAAAAATCACATTTTTATTTGTTTACTTTTAATTTAAAGATTTCACCTTTTTAAATTTAAAGATTTCACCTTTTTAAATTTCATCACTTGATTTCAACGTATATAAAATAAAAATCAGATTTTTATTTCGTTACATATACAAAGATGATATTTTTATGTTCTCAATCCTATAAAGATTATATTTTTAATACTTTAAAAATATAAAAATCATATTTTTAATTCCACAATATAAAAGATTACCTTTTTATCACTTTACAACATAAAGTAAAAATTAGTTTTAAAGTAAATAAAAAAAAACAGGTTTAAAAATAAAGAAAATTCAGTTTTAAAAATAAATAAAAAAATCAGTTTTAAAATAATTAAAAAAAACAGTTTTAAACATATATAAAAAAGAAGAAAAATCTGTAAACTTACAGGGGAAACTTGCGGCTGAAGATTAGGGCAGGGGGGGGGGTCGGGTGGTTCACGCGGTCGAAGGGGAAGAGGTACGATGGGGGAGGAGAGGGAGTTGGAGGGGAGGGGCGAGGTCTCGATGGACGGCGGCGGCTCTGGGGGGGGTGCGGCGCGTCCTTGGTGGGTGTCTGGGCGGTTTTGGGTATGGGGAGTCGCGGGTTCAGCGAGGAGGAGAAGGGGAGGTGGAGGAAGCGGGGGCCACGCCCTAGTGGCGGCGCGGCGGGGGGGGGGGGGGGTCGTGGCGGTGGTCGATGCTGCGCCTCCCTCCCGTCGATCGCTTCAATTCTTTTTTTTTTTTCATTTTTCTGATTTGATTTCTAGGGGGGGCCTGGTTAAGGAGAAAAAGGGGGTTTTTATTTTTTTTTTTATATTTTATTATTTAATTATTTTAAATTCAAAGAAGTTGACTTTTACATATGACCTCGAAACGAGGCCCACCGCCTGTCGTCCATAGCGTTTTACCCCCATTCCGAGCTCAATGGGATATGTATCACAGGTTGATTCGACTGTTTGAATTAGTTTCCGTTTAATTTGCATTTAAATCACTATATTGAATTTAAACGCGCATTTCAAATTACCGGGGTCACATACTAACTTTAAAAATTCCAGAAAAATATTTTCTAGCTTCGTATTGACGATACGGTCCTAACAAAATTAGTTTCGTCGAATTCTGAGACCGTTGGAAAAATGACCAATTTCCAGTCGATTAAAATCAACTGAAACCGGTCAAACGCGTTTTCCTTTGCCACGCTCACATATTGATTCGAAAAATTATGAAATTTGGAATCTAACAATAATTTGACACTGCGGACCCAACAAAACTGGTTTCGTCGAAATCCGAGGTCATTTGCAAAATGTCCATTTTTAAGGGCCTGAATTCCATAGCGACTATTCAGAATTTTCAACTGGACATATCTTTTGATTCTCGCTACGAAATTTTGATTATTCGGATTCGTTGGAAAGATCTCATCAATTAGATCCTAATGTTTTTGGTTTCACTAAAATCCGGATTGTTTTGCACCCGGTACATTCAATTGAAGTTTGAAATCGAATTATCGAACTACCGCGCCATTTTCAATTCTATTTATAATTATATATAAATATTTATATTCTAACGATGACGTATATAATATATACGTCGAATTCTATTCAAACTAAATTTCTCGTCGATTTTATTTAAAATAATTCATTTTAAATATTCAAAATCAGCTAAAATTGCCAAAATAAAAATTTTAAACTGGCCCAGATTTTCCGGTTATTACAAAATCCTAGCCACTGCACTATCAAAAAAGTAATCTAAGACCATTATTTCTATAATAACCAGATTTTTACTCCTTGTAAATGCAGACTTCTTTAACTTTAATCCAAAAATTTGCTTGACATGCTCTGTTTAAATGATAATAATAATATGTTATACTTTATGTATGTGTATGTTAGTTTTGAAAAATCACCGGTAATTCTTCTATGTAACTTTTTATAAATCACCTGCAATTCTTCTCAAATTAGTAGATCTGAGAAAAACATAGAATAATATATGCCAAATTTTCCTTTCTTCAGTCTTTGAATAAGAAAAGGCTAAGACCAAGAAAGAAGCCACTTAGATATCCAAAATAAATATATTACCTAGTTTGAGATAGAAAGATTATACATCATCGACATATCGCATCTTAAAATGAAACTTGCCCCAACAAAAAAGAATCTATATTCAAACTGTGAACAACAAAGATTATGCATAAAGAGGGTATTAACGTTTGCACATATTAACATATATATTGGTATGGGTCAAAAATCAACTCATCATTTATCATGTCAGCTATTAGATTATCTACATTTCTAGAAAAACACATGTAGACTAACACTTTTGTTGGATATGCAAGAAAAAAAATTAAAAAAATTGAATGCTTTATAGTTTGAAATTCATAATTTAGTTGCATTTGGGCATTATTGCTTAGAAACTTCAGCAAGCATTTCTCAGAAACTTTGACGAAGAGTTTCTCAAAATAAAGATAATTTCCATTGAATGGAGCACCTTCTTACCACATCTAATCAAAGCAAATCAAATCTAGTTTGGAAGTTATGTTTTTCTAAATTGATCCTTAGAATATTAGCTTGACCATGCTTTCATAATACATTAAAAAGATTAGACTGAGAATTAGTGCTAGCACTGATTACATGATAACCAAATAAAATTTTCAACTCATAAGCAACCTTGTTAATTATTGACTATATGGATTAAAAGCAAACAATTATATGGGAACCATCTGTATCTCATTAAACTGAATGTGGTAATTAATTCCACACTTGTAACAACTAATGAAACGAATAGTCATCTACATCTAGGACAACCGATTGCAAGATTAACATATATATGGAAAAGACAGAAAGAGATATTTCGTTCCCACAATTAAATTTAACCTTTCCATTAACTATCATTAAGAATAAAAATAAATTTACAACCGTAATATATTGCATTTCAATACTGGAATAATGTTTACTAAGAAAATATTTATAGTAGAGTTCCCCACAACATGACCTTTGTAAATTTAAAGTTTGCACAGATGCACGAAAGCAAGTCAAAAGGCATACAGACCATAAAAGGATTGTCAAAATGAGTAGAAATTAATAGAGCACTTTCTCTTTTCCATATTTATTTAATTAAAATAGACTGTAAGATAACAATTTAACAAAAAAATTAATTAACAGGATATCGACAAAGAAATAGAGAAGGCGAACGATGGAAAATGGAAAGGAAGTCTGATATCGTGAAGTGAAATGTACGGGTTTGTGAATGGTTACGTTCTTTTTTTATTGTAGCATGTTATAGTAAATTAATTTCTTTTTATTGAGTAGTCACCTTAATGCAAAAAAATATGCTGATAAATTTTACTTTTAGTGTTTGTTGCAATATACATTCCAACAGAACAAATATATTCAATGTTTTGATCTTTAAGTATCCATAAAATCACGGTTAAAGGCTGTCTATTTTCATGCTCATTCAGTCAGAGTCAGCTTTGGTATCACTCTACTTATGTGCATGCAGCAAATAAAGATAATGCTTACTGCTTTCCATTTAGGTAACTCCAGTTTAGACATTGATAAACAAGGTTCTTAGATGCCACGCTTATTATGTTTCTGTTATTTGTACTACAAGTGTTGGAGTTTTGGAGGATTAAAGTGATGACGCCATTATTGCTTTGTATTCTATATTTGTCATTGTATATCTTCAGGCTTTCCTAATGACTGTTATGATAGTGTGATATCCTTAGTGGTCATCGCTAATTTTACCATACCACTATTTTGCAGTTTTGGTTCCCATCAACTGCAAATTATTCATGATTTGCTTCTCTTAATATTTATATGAAATGCCATGCCTCTTCCCAGTTTGACAAATATTTTGTAATAAACGCATAATTTTAAATTTGTTTTGATTGTTATGTCCGTATTGATGTCTAAACTACATTTTTTTAACCGCTATTGTTTGCACTTTCAATTCACAATTCAATCATATATCTCACATGTTAAGGACACCAAAATGGCCTAAATGAAGATGTTGTTGAATTAGCTCATTTCATTCATCAAGACATTTGTGCCAATTGTATGTTAAGTAGCAGAATAGCTTATTCATCTGAGTGGCGTAAATTATAATTTGTACTCTGTTTGTTTTTTTGTTTTTTTCCCTCTTTATCTGAGGCTATTTTTCATGTAAATTGTACGTTATTTGCATTTTTTTCATTTGTATGAGGATATTTTCCCCTTTTAGTATACGCCTATTGTAATTTTCTATTGATTTTTCACCATAGCTGTATCAATGCTTTACAACTTCTTACCTTTATTATTGAAATATATTAATTATGAATCTTAAAATCTTTGTTCAACCAAAATGAAGTTTAATTTTATAATGAAACTCTGTTATGATTTTTAATTTTAAAATATTTTAATTCAAGGTTATGAATACGATGTGCAGTTGCTACTTTGCGAAAATAATTTTTCAGGTTTGCAGTCTAAACCAGTTTCACCTGAGCCTTGCGGCTCAGTACCAACTGAGCCTTACGCTCAGTGAAAATGAGCCGTAAAGCTCAGTTTCAACTGAGCATTATGGCCAGTGAAGCTGAGCGTAAGGCTCAGTTTCTGCCGAGCCTTAAGGCTCAGCGAAACTGAGCCTTACACTCAGTTTCAACTGAGCTGTAAATCTCAGTTTCACCTGAGCCTTACAACTCAGTTTCGCTAGATGGAACGACACGCCAAGCTAATTTAAACAGTAAAAAGTACTTGATAGACCAGAAGTTTTCTTGATTCTACATACCTAAGCAAGCAAGGCTCGAACATCTTTTTGTCTAAGTATAGCAAGCATAGGTATGATAAAATCAACAAGATTAGAAGTTTTAAAAAAATTATCCTAGCATTACAAACAATATATACCAATTAACCAACCATCGGCATAATTATTCGGCTATATGGTTTGTGAAAAGGGCAGGGTCTAAGAAATAAATCAGACACAGTTGTAAATTCAATTCTAAAAGGACAAAACCAAGCTTAAACTGTTAAAAGAATCAAAATTAATTCACATGTATTCGTAATAATGTAAAAAAACTAAAAAATTAATAGAATGTTTCGTAAGAAGTAGATAGAGAAATGAACGTATAAATGGATTATACTGTAGAACTAACAAATTTATTACTAAGGAAACATTTACAAATTTTTCTAATGAATGATAAAGAAGGTGGAATCCTAGGAAACGGTGGGAGAAATAGCAATATAGGAAACAATGAACATGATAGTAATGGTGGTGGAGTTGGGCTAAACAGCAAGGAAGGAATCCCAAAGGCAAAAGGCTGGAAGAAAAGCAAAGGCAATGAGAGGAAAAGGGAGTGGAATATAGCAGTCATACAATAATTATCTATCCAAAAAGTGGGGGAGGCATAGCAATATGTTACAATTAACCAAATAACCCAGCAAGAAAAATGTCTAAAATTGAGCATAAACTACTACCTAATGATCAGTCAACATGCCCAACGGATCCCAGAATATAACATATAAAGAATGAATTCACAAGAATTTCATGCCGGAGTGCGTGTTTCATAATTTTTATGCATGAGTAAGTGTTTCATAAATTTTATGCATGAGCATGTGCTTCATAAAGTAAAGTTAGTTTCAATGGAAGATACTTTCATATCCAATTTGATGGAAAACAGTAGTTTCCTATTTACAGTCAATCTTAGATACATTCATATAATAAATCTAAAATGTATAGAATGAATTTACCGTGAACCCAGGTTGATAATCTAATGGAACAGTAGCATTTTTTCCATCAAAATCACCATAACCAGCATGAGAAGCTCCGCTGTATCCTTCCCTATCAATCCTTCTCTATCACCAAATCTTCTCATATCCCCTTCATTTCATAGGCCCGAACATAATGGTACTTAATTAGACTTCACGTTACAATATTTACCGATCTTTCAAATTGAATGAATTAAATAACTTAGCAACACAGTAGCAGAAACAGGATTATAATGGATACCATTCTAAGCATACATGAACTACTTAAATTGCATTGCTAGTTAAGGGGTATTGGTTTAAAATAATAGTCTTTAGCACAATGAAATGGTACATTGGGAATAGTATTGTTCGTTGCAGTTTTAACTTGTCTATATGTGCTAAGCACATGTCATGGTTATGTTTGTTTTGTGATGAATTACACCAGAGCTTTCAGTTCTATTTTCTTGTTGTTTATGTATATAGCAGGAAGGAGTAGAATCATTGCTAACGAAGGAAACTGCACAATTACTGATTGGTAGTAGAGTGGGAAGGACAAACAATCCCACAGCCATATTTGCAACAACAATATTCAATGTATAATTCAAGTCAACCAAAACATCACAAGTGTGAATTGGAATTGCAATAAACGAACGATGCTTGAGATTTAAAGTGGCACCAGTAATGATATGATATAGTAGCCTAACATTTGAAATAGCTACAAGCAATTGAATGGAGGATTGATTATATTATCTCAGTTTGATTTCAACCTGGGTAATTTAATACAAAATCACCAATCATAAATAAAAAGAGAGTTCAAAAATAAAAATAAAATACTAATGGCAATGGCTACACATTTCATGGCTAACTAAACCATGATTAATCAAACCAAATCAACCAAGAACCATGTTAACCAAAGCATCCACTAATCCTGATTTATATAAAATAATCTTTAAAAAGGAGGTTGACAATGGAAACAGTTCATTGGAGGAGCAAAACAAAGAAGGCCAAGGATGCAGATGCATCTAAGTGGACCTATCAAATTGGTGCATTGGGTTTGATTATAAAGGAGCGTTACCGATCATGTTTAGGATCAAGGTCGGCCTACCACCATAGTAGGCCCTTGACAATGCTACTTGCTGCACCAGTACCAGAGAACCTAGTAATCTTGCTTGCTCCACACATGCACATCAAATAAATCACCTTAATCATAAAGTAAGCTTAAGAACATAAATGATATAGTATTGGGTTGACTCTTCTACAGACAAACACATGTAAAATAACTAATTTTCAAAATAGGATAATAAAGAAACTTCATCAATGATGCATCTATTAAGGCACAGGCTTGGTAATAAAGATAATTGGTTCACTTAAAACAATTAAAAAATCAGCATTTCCCATTGAGTAACTAAGCAAACCTAACAAAATTCATTAATCAACCTAATAAAAGTCGTCCAATACATTTGATTTCTACACTGCATAGATAATGTTAGTTTTTCTCACTAAATTAAGAACTAATTAAACCTAATAAATCATTCATCAATATAGAAAAAACTAAAAAAATGGTACCCTTAGTTCGTTTGGAAAGATGGAGGAGCAGTAACAGGAAATAGCAGTCCTGAAATTCGGTGATGCGCAGAAAATGGACTTGATCGAGACAGCAAATGGTAATAGATGGAGTAGTACAAATGGACAAAAAATGGATATAGTTGGGGCCAAAGACCTTACTTTTGTTGTGCGATGGGATTAGTTGAAAGTTAAAAAGAAGGAGAAGCAGAAATCCAATTCAAATGCAGTCGAACAATGAAAAAAATCCAATATATTACTTCTATGGTTTTCATCGAGAAGGGGGAAATGAGAAAGGAGACAGAAGATAAATAGAAAAGAAAGCGGCCAGTTTTTTTTGGTTTGGTGAAAAATGAAAATTCAACGGAGAAAAAAATACAGGCTAATTTAATACGAGGTGAAGACGTAGCAAAGGGAAACGATCCACAGCTTTAACGATCTACGGTTAGATTTTCGAGATTGGGAAGACGCCAATCAGTTAACCTGTAGCAAATAAATTTGATATAGTTATGAGCTATATCAAATTTGATACAACTTAAAGCCGTATCAAATATCTAAATCCTGGTGTGTCAAATTTGCTGTTATGGTGTAGTGGTAGCAATAGGTATGCTTACGTAGCATAGTAATGACAAATATATGCGGAACGTAATATTGTCATGTAGAGATCCGTACGTCACTCCGGCATAGGATGAGGGACTGCGTTCATTTCTGTGGCATTACGGTGGAGACCGTGCGAGTGAGAAACCGTGGGGTGTACCTCAATATTAGGGGGGTAGCTACATATACATTGTATTAGTTTAATCCATTAGGAAGTGAATGGGTACGAGGTGTGTGTAAGCCTTGAGTGTTGTTAACCTAAGCAACCTAAAAAATAAGAAAATGTGATTGAACGGTATATGTAGGATTATCCAAAGTGTATAGTTTAAATCCAATCACCAGAACTTTTGTTCTGACCCCCTCTTCATAACGTACTCGCAGGTAAGATTTGTAGCAGAGACAGGATAGCGTTGGATACTGGTTAGGCGGTATTATTAATACGGTAAGGCTATACTCTGATTATATTATCTTTCATCCATTCCGCTGTGAGATATTTTCTGAGCCTTGAGTGTTTTTAACCTAAGCAACCTAATAAATAAGAAAATGTGAATGAACGGTATATGTAGGATTATCCAAAGTGTATAGTTTAAATCCAATCACCAGAACTTGTGTTCTGACCCCCTCTTCATAACGTACTCGCAGGTAAGATTTGTAGCAGAGACAGGATAGCTTTGGATACTGGTTTGGCAGTATTATTAATACGGTAAGGCTATACACTGATTATATTATCTTTCATCCATTCCGCGGTGAGATATTTTCTGAGCTCTACATATGTTATGTCTCTGTCTTTTCTGCAGGATACCAGAGCAAACCAACATGAGTTTCGATAGATTAGTAGAGATATGATAGCTTTGGATACTGGTTAGGCAGTATTATTAATACGGTAAAGCTATACTCTGATTATATTATCTTTCATCCATTCTGCTGTGAGATATTTTCTGAGCTCTAACATATGTTATGTCTCTGTCTTTTCTGCAGGACACCAGAGCAAACCAACATGAGTTTCGATAGATTAGAATTTTGAAAAAAATTCGGTCCATCGGAATTCAAGTTATTACACTTCTTAACCTCTTTCTTCCCAAGAATATTTTCATAACCGGCCAACAATTCTTCAATGTCTACCCCGGATAAAATTCTGGGAGGTGTTCCAATTTCAATTTCACCATCGAACCATTTCTTATCAAACCTCCACTTGTGTCCCGGGTCTATAATTTCCTATGATTCATGTAGCACATTTGTTTACTACATTTCAAGTAAGTTGAAGAAGTCTTGAAATGGCATACGTGAGAAGCTAAAAAAAAAACTTTGTGCTCCAGCAGGATAACATTGCATAGCCTAGAAAGTAGCTGATCGTCCATAACACGCTTGCACGTAATGTGAAATTATCACCAGTGAAGGCATCATAAGTTTGTATGCTAAGATCCCATAATTCTCTTAATTCTGCGATAAGAGGCTGCATGTAGACAACGATGTAGTTGTTAGGAGACTCTGGAACAAGGATAAGGTTAAAAGTATCAAATTTTCTATCTTCATGCATAACCAAGGTTGAATATTATAATTTACCAATACGATTGGCCATGTGCTATGCTGTGTAGTCATTGTACGAAAAGGACTGAATCCATCATATGCTACTCCTAACCTGATATTTCTGTTTTTAGATGAAAAATGAGGATAATTGGCATCCATCGTCTTCCAAACCTTGCCATCAGCTGGATGTCAAATTTTGCCATCATTTTTTCTTCCCACTACATGCCATAACATAAGTCCTGCATACTCCTTGAATATGAACTGAAACGACCTAAACTCTCCCTTTCAGGAAAGCCCGGATTGAGTTGAGAACACGACAAATCAGAACACAAACAGTAGAACATTTCGTTGCTATTACAACAATTACATTAGAGTACAAGAACATAACAGAGTATGAATAAATAATATACATCAGAAAATTATCAGAGATTAAAATACATTACATAGCAGCGGAAAAATAATACATAACACAATTGAAAGAGATACACGGATACAAAGCTTTCCGAATATAACTCCAGCTGTATATCCAAGATCCCGTGTGATAAATATGGGCACCAGAGTTTAGGTTAAAACAATAAATTCCAAGTTAGTCATGGGAATGGTGTGAGAACTAAAACAGTTATTTAAAACTTTATATTGAAATTTGGTAAATCAAGGGACCATGCCGTATAACACAGAACGGGTTTTCTCCCAAGAATACCAGTGCATAAAACAAACAACGCAATGCTTTTTGAAAAAATGAAGCTATTATAAGACTCAGGTCCCATCACACAATGCAATGTAAGCCGGAGGATAGAGTTTAACCTTATAATTGCCAAACATGCTTAGTATGTTTTAAAACAAATCATTTTGATATTACTATAAGTGTATAGTGTCAAAATCACTTCAAATATTAATGTATCAATCATAGACGGCATAGTATCCCATGCTACTTTGTCACCATAGTAGTTCTACAACTAAAACCGAAAAGTCATGTATTGGAAATTGGATTCCATCTATGAGTCGAGGCAAGGGATGTACTCCTCACTAGCTTCGAGACACTCTAGTAAATGCCTCAGGAATCCCCGTAGTGAACCCTTGGATCCTCCAAGGCCGGTCCTACCTTACATTTGAGGATTGGCAATTCCTAAACACACGTTTCCCAGTCCTATCAGACCTATCACTTAGCCACTAGGGACCAATATCTGAGGCGCCTCACATCCCATCATCCACACAGGTAAAAATAAATAAATGTCTGGGCTCCATTCCATGACACCACCCATAGCTAGAGAGAAACGGCGTACACTCCTTGGGTACCTTATCCCATTTTTGACTCACACCGGGTGTGAGACTCACGAATTAACGCTGTACACAAAGTTATGCTATTTAAAGCCATGTTTTGTTCATCAACCACAAGACTCTTCTTTTCAATAGAAGCCTTGATCACTTGCATCTCAGCATGCCACACTAATAATTCATGCCATGCAACTGATATCCATCAATACATAACTTCTAAGCTCATACGTCTCAGAGAAGGGTGTTAAGCAAGATAATAAATTCTCCGCCACTAAACAGATATATATTTAAAAGAAATCAATCAACACAGAATAAAATCCAATGTCAGACACGCATCCATTTACTAGTTCATTCTGGGTCTGAACGAATTCGGAAGCACCTTATTCCTCGTCCCATATGTCCAATACAGGAGAGAGATCCTCGAATATCCGGTCGATCTCCAAGTCTGTCTGGACGATCACCACTTATTATCTTGTCTTCGGTGTACAGCCCAATCGAGACATCAGTAATCATCCAAACGATGTAAAGACCTCCGGTCTTCAACCACCGTCTTCATCATCGACTTATCCTTGAATCAGTTATTCAGAATGGGTATAAACTTGGACTTTCCGAATAACCCACGTATTTTATAATGTGCTATAAAAGCACATCATATGCCTCATTCCAATCCTGAATATTCTTTTATTTAAATATTCGCATTTTTAGGTAAAGGTTCCCATTAATTTTATCAAAGATAATTTCTCTTAAAATTATTCTTTAATCTTCCTTTATTAATTCTAAACCAAATTAAGGTTTATCAACCAGTCAGGATTAGCGATCCTTACTGAAGTAATCATTTATTTTATTTTATTTTCCCAATCTAAACATATTCATCCCCTGGAGCAAAACTGGTAATACTCCATATCTAACACCATGGTGTTATCGGTAAAATTAATTACCATTTCCCGTTCAAATCTAATTAAAGATTTAACTATCGCCTGGAGTAAAATTGGTGGTACTCCATTCTCGATCATTTCCCAAATTTGATAATTTAAATTATCACATTCACATTTCAATCTAATTAAAGATTCACTAAAGCTTCACTTAGTTTTAATCTTCCAACAATCATTATTTAATGATTATTTAACTTTGAAAACCCAAATATGTCACATCGACAATCTACACCGTACCACTGATTTCTGCCGATATATAACCTCTAAGATTGTGCGTCTCAGAGAAAGGTGTTAAGAAAAAGAATAAATTCTCCGTCACCAAACAGATATTATATTTAGCAGAGATCAACAATATAGTTCGGAATATAATGTTAGACATGTAATCCTGCCTTTAACTGGGTTAAAGAACCAATGTCATTTAAAACACGGTTTAATAAACCCAAATTCATATTCAATTAACTATGGAATCTTCACGAAAAATAAATCAATATATAATCGACATCAATTTCCGTATCCGACTAATAATATAAATGGAATAACGACAAAGCCTTTTAAATTCCATATATATTAACAGTCTTCCTCCACAAAAGCTCACTTCGATTATTACCAAATCGAATTCCATTCCAACTTATTTTATGAAATTGGAAAACTTTACTTTGGAAAATTCCCATTAAATCTTACTAAAAGATTTATATATTCCAAATCACATTTTACTGTTAATCAGGTTAAAGAACAAATATCATTAAAAACACAGTTCACAATAAACCCAATTCACATTCCATTTTATTCCAATTACCAAATATAACTGGAAACACTAATAATCTTAATTAAAAGATTTATTCTTTTCAAACGGGGTTTAAGAACAGTGTTATTTGAGGCACCATTCACGACAAACCCAAAATCCAATTCGATATTAAATATAAGGCTCTAAATAGAAATTATATCGGCTTACATTCAAGATCAAATTCTGAAACCAACACATATCGTATGGGGAATAACGATATATATCTCTCTTCCAAATTCCTCCAAAAAACCCGTATAGTCACGGAATGCAATACCGAATCATCCCAAATATGATTTCTACTCAAATCCATTCCAATTCATACATTGGAAAATTCTGGTTAGATTAAAACCATTCACAAATCCAATTTATTTATTTAAAAATGTTGGATTATCTTTCTAGTTAATAACTAGTTCAATTTGATAAAAATATATTTTTATCTTTACAAACATGGAATTTTTCATCCAAATTCTTTTCAAATCATTTATTATGATTTTACACAAATTGTTAATATTTTTAATAATTTTATTATGGCCCTTACAGTCAGTTTTCAATAACGGCCACCGAACTGCATCCGTAGCGACCTTTTCCAAATTTGATTTATTTCAAATCTCTTATATTCATTGGAAAGCTCTTTCCGATACGAACCGAATGGTTCCTGTTTTAGGAGAATCCGACGGTCGGATCTCCCGTAATGTCAATACGAAGTCAATGGTCGAAATTCATGAACGGTCGCAGTGCGGTGCGTTCTATTCAAACCGTTCATATATATATATATATATATATATATATATATATATATTGTATAAAATATATTTCGTTCAAAACGTATTTTATAAATCCGTTTTAAAAATGAGCCCCACTTCCATTTCAATTTTAATTCAAAATTGAATACTCCTTATCATTATAATATTTAAACGATAATATTTTCAAAATATCAGATTTTGAAATTATTTCCTTTTCGATATTCATTATAAAATGAATAAAATCGATATAAATATCATTCGCATTAAAATGGCGCATATCTAATCAATACGGCATCACATACTTCAATATTTTCGTGTCCATCCAAAGTCGAACATCAAATTCACATTTTAATCCTTTACTGAATATTATTTTAAAATATTCGTTATTTTAAAATATTTGTTCTTTCTTAATTGGAATCAGACCCAATCAATTAACATATAATTTATTTATATGGATTTCATACAACACATGTATAAACAACAATGATAACCAGTCAAGCGTCATCTAGAGTGCATTACACAACTGCATAAGCATTCAATATAAATAATTAATGCTTACAACTGTCAACCAATCAATTGGCATACAACTAAACAATTGGGATTAATGTACGTCAAATATCATCCCAATACCCGTGTGGGGTTTCAACCAACAAATACGGAATATTATTTGTGCAGTTGGGCGATATGTAAAATTTATCGTCCCAATCAATACTAGTTAAATGGGTGTATATAAAAAATCGTTTGATTTGTAAATGAATATTCATTTTCATTTCAGGAAATTTATGCATTTCACATATAAGTTAAAAATTATATTTTTAACGATAAAATATTTATTTCAACACTTGACTATTTATATAGTTCATACATTCAATAAAAATGATATTTTTATTGTTGAAACATTTTATTCAACACATGAATATTTTTAATAGTTTATTTCAGAAAATTTCAGCATTATAACGGCGCGATATTAGAACTGGAGTAATGTCTAGCATTACCCCTCTCCTGAGACTGGCTCGCGCCATACACAGTAATCCATCCACAAAACCACACTACAAATCAATTACACCACAATACAGTCAATTTCACTACAATTCAATCCAAACAAACATCCATGGTTTGTACAATAAATAGTGTTAGGAGCTACTAAGCCCCGTCTGCAACCTAGGATATATTTAACTGTAAAATAATTTGAGTGTGAGATTGTTCTCACCTTGGGATACACTATGTCGTTGTTTCTGATGGTCTGATTCACTGTTATGGTTCCAGAATTTGCAAACGAGCTCCAATCTTCACATAATCTTTTTCTTAGCTTAAACGCGCCATTCCGAACAACTTTCTCCTAGTGGCCTTTCTTCCGAAAATGCTCAACTCGCTAGAATTTGCGAAAAGACAGTATTTGGACGCATTTTCTGAACAACTCCACAATCCAAAATATGACTTCCATATACTCAAATCGAAGAGAAAATCGTGCTTTTCGATTTTGGCACTATGGAGATTTGGCCAAAAGTGCATGGTTGGGGAGATATGGGCTGTGGAAGCTTAGAGTGTTATTTGCAAACACCAAAAATTATGAAAATTGGATTTTGTTTACAAAGGGGGACCGACGGTCGGGCTGAGGGGTAGCAGAAGGACCTAATTGGGCGTGGGGGAGGTGCGGGTAGGTAGTGGTGGCATTGGAGGGGCCCATGGCGGCTAATTGGGTTAGGGTTTCGCGGTTTGGAGGTAGAAAGAGGGAAAGAGGGAAGAGGGGGTAGCGCCTAAGGTGGTGGAGGCAGAGGGAGGCCGGCGACGGTCGTGGGAAGGTGGGCGGCGCGGCGGTGGGGCCCTAGGACGACAGGGACGGGCGGTTTTCTGTTTTTTTTCGAACGATGAATGACAGAGAAGGGAGTTTGTCCAAATATATATTAATTACTTTATTTTCCAAAAAGTTAGTTTTTCATTCTAACTCCGAATCCGACCCAACGGCTATCTCCCTCAGCTAAATACCCTATTCGGAACATAATGGGATATGTTTCGTAAGCCAATTTGATCGTTTCGTTCAGTTTTCATTGAAATTAAAATATAAATCAATATATATTGAATTTAAACGTACATTTTAATTTACCGGGGCCACATACTGACTCCAAAAATCACAGAAAAATAAATCTGGCTATATTTTGACGATACGATCCTAACAAAACTAATTTCATCGAATTTGGAGGCCGTTTAATAAATGACCATTCTCTAGTCGATTAAATTCAAACTTAAATTACCAAACACCTTTTAAATCTACCACACTCACATACTAGTTCCAAAAATTATGAATTTTGGAATCTAGCAATAATTTGACATTACGGATCCAACAAAAGTGGTTTCATCGAAAACGGAGGTCGTTTGCAAAATGTCTATTTATAAGGGCTAGATATTATATTAATATATATATATATATATATATATATATATATATTCCATAGAGACTATTTTAAATTTTAATCTGGCTATAATTTTCAATTTATATCATGAAATCTCAATTTCTTACAATCGTTAGAAAGATATAGTTAAATAGATTCAAACGTTTTTTGTTTCGTCCAATTCTGACTTATATTTAATTCTATATATTCATTTGAAATTAGAAATCAAAATTTCAAACTACCACGCCATTTCCAGCTCGTTTTATAATTAAAATAAATTTATATGTTCTAACTTCGATTTAAATAAATTTTCAGTCATTATTATTTAAAATAAATCATTTTAAATATTCAAAATCCATAAAAATTGCTAAAATAAAATTTTTAAATTGGTTTCGAAATTCTGGGTTGTTACAATCTACCCCACTTAAAATCTTTTTGTCCTCGAAAAGGAATGGAGCTGAAAGCTTTTTAACTAACTAACTCAACTTTCATTCTTCCACTTTTCGGTTTCTAAGAATTTTCTAATTTCTCAAAAATTTGGATAACACCCTAAATTTTTGAAAATTTCTCCATAACCTCCTTTATACGTAGAGACCTTTAAAACCGCAACTCGCCTCACAGGGCCCTCATCAATCCAAAAGAAAAAGCCAATCGGCTCATAAAATCATCAAACCCATGAATATAGTAAACATGTACCTATTTGTCGGGCATACAATTTTATTCCTCTTCTTAGCTTCCATGCTATGACCTGTTCATTATATATACATGTACATATATGCTATTCCAATCAAATTTTCAATTCAGTTCAATATTTGATTTGATTTGGCTAAATTTATCTTTCATTTTCATATTGGTTTTATTAGTGGAATTATTAATCATACAACACAACCAGCAATCTATTAGTTGATTAGCCTTTCAAATTCATAATTTTTTTATATACTCAAAATTCATATTTTTGATGCCAATTCCAAACAATAAACCCTATCTAAAATTTGGTTTTCACACCAGTTAATTGGAAATATATAGATATCCTACTTTCGGCACTCGAAAATAAATACTGATAATGCTGCAGCATTATCAGAATTATCCCTGGGCGACTAGAGTGTGATTCTATATCCATCCAGTATATTTGAGGCTTCGAATACACGTGGATCAAACGTATATTAAAATCTCCAAATACTCAATAGTCCAAATCAATATAATCTAAATTACTCAAATACGTATAATAAGATTTAAATTTTCAAAACAAACTATGTTTTCATTTTAATTTTAAAAATAACACCCTTTAACTCATTCTAGGACACTACTGATCCCATCTCTAACGAGTCATTCTTAATGGATATTACTCATCCAATCTCTGATGAACTCTTTCGTTAGGTTCTAATGTGTCTTATTCTCGAGCTTTGTAAAACCAAAGCTCTGATACCAAGATGAAACGACCCAAACTCTCCCTTTCGGGAAAGCCCGAATTGAGTTGAGAACACGAAAAATCAGAACACAAACAATAGAACATTTCATTGCTATTATAACAATTACATCAGAATACAAGAACATAATAGAGTATGAATAAATAATATACCTCAAAAAATTATCAGAGATTAAAATATATTACATAGGAGCGGAAAAATAATACATAACACAACTGAAACAGATACACGGATACAAAGCTTTCTGAATATAGCTCCAGTTGTATATCTAGGATCCTGTGAAAAGAAGTATTTGCGAAAACCAAAACTATTAGCTGCTTGGGTGGAAAATATGGGCACCCAGAGTTTAGGTTAAAACAATAAACTCTGGGTCGGTCATGGGGCTGGTGTGAGAAATAAAACAGTTATTTAAAACTTTATATTAAAATTTGGTAAATCAAGGGACTACGCCGTATAACACGCAACGGGTTTTCTCACAAGAATACCAGTGCATAAAACAAAAAGTGCAATGCTTTTTGAAAAAATGAAGCTATTATAAGACTCAGGTCCTATCACACAATGCAACGCAAGCCGGAAGATAGAGTTTTACCTTATAATAGCCAAACATGTTTAGTACGTTTTAAAACAAATCATTTTGATATTACTATAAGTGTATAGTGTCAAAATCACTTCAAATATAAATGTAACAATCATAGACGGCATAGTATCCCATGCTACTATGTCGCCATACTAGTTCTACAACTAACACCGAAAAGTCATGTATTGGAAATTGGATTCCATCTATGAGTCGAAGCACGGGATGTACTCCTCACCGGCTTCGAGACATTCTAGCAAATGCCTCATGATTCCTCGTAGTGAACTCTTGGATCCTCCAAGGTCGGTCCTCCCTTACGTTTGAGGATTGGCAATTCTTGAACACACGTTTCCCGGTCCTATCGGACCTATCACTTGGCCACTAGGGACCAATATCCGAGGCGCCTCGCATCCAATCATCCAATCAGGTAAAAATAAATAAATGTCTGGTCTCCATACCATGACACCAACCATAGCTAGAGAGAAACGTCGTGCACTCCTTGGGTCCCTTATCCCCTTTTTGACTCACACCCGCTATTTGACTCACACCAGTTATGAGGCTCGCGAATTAACGCTATACACAAAGCTATGCCATTTAAAGTTGTGATTTGATCATCAACCAAAAGACTTTGCTTTTCAACAGAAGCCTTGATCACTTGCATCTCAGCATGCCACATTGACAATTCATGCCATGCAACTGATATCCATCACTACATAATCTCTAAGCTCATACGTCTCAGAGAAGGGTGTTAAGCAAGAGTATAAATTCTCCGCCACCAAATAGATATATATTTAAAAGAAATCAATCAACACATAATAAAATCCAATGTCAGATACACATCCATTTACTAGTTCATTCTGGGTCTGAACGAAACCGGAGGCACATTATTCCTCGTCCTATATGACCAATACAGGAGAGAGGTCCTCGCATATCCGATCAATCTCCAAGTACGTCTGGACGATCACCACTTATTACCTTGTCTTGGGTGTACAGCCCAATCATGAGATCAGTAATCATCCAAACGATATGAAGACCTCCAGCCTTCAAACACCGTCTTCATCATCGACTTATCGTCGAATCAGTTATTCAAAATGGGTATAAACCTGGACTTTCCGAATAACCCGTGTATTTTATAATCAATAATCAAGTGCTATAAAAATACATCATGCACCTCATTCCAATCCAGAATATTCTTTTGTTTAAATATTCGCATTTTTAGGGAAAGGTTCCCATTAATTTTATCAAAGATAATTTCTCTTAAAAATATTCTTTAATCTTCCTTTATTAATTCTAAACCAAATTAAGGTTTATCAGCTAGTTGGGATTAGCGAGCCTTACCCAAGTAATCATTTATTTTATTTTATTTTCATAACCCTAACCTATTCATCCCCTAGAGCAAAACGGGTAATACTCCATATCTAACACCACGGTGTTATCGGTAAAATTAATTACCATTCCCCGTCCAAATCTAATAAATATTTAACTATCGCCTGGAGTAAAACTAGTGGTACTTCATTCTCGATCATTTCCCAAATTTGATAATTTAAATTATCACATTCACATTTTAATCTAGTTAAAGATTCATTAAAACTTCACTTAGTTTTAGTCTTCCAACAATCATTATTTAATGACTATTTAACTTTGGAAAACCAAACATTTCACATCGACAACCTACACCGTACCACTGATTTCTACCAATATACAACCAATAAGTTCGTACGTCTCAGAGAAGGGTGTTAAGCAAAAGAATAAATTCTCCGCCACCAATCAGATATATATTTAGCAGAGATCAATAATACAGTTCGAAATAGAATCTAGACATGTAATCCTGTCTTTAACTGGGTTACAGAACCAATGTCATTTAAAATACAGTTCGTGATAAACCCGAAATCATATTCTATTAACTATGGAATCTTCATGGAAAACAAATCAATATATAATCGTTATCAATTTCCGTATCCAACTAATTATATAAATGGAATAACAACAAAGCCTTTTAAATTCCATATTTATTAACGGTCTTCCTCCACAGAAGCTCACTTTGATTATTACCAAATCGAATTCCATTCCATTCTAATTTATTTTATTAAATTGGAAAACTTTACTTTGGAAAATTTCCATCGAATCTTACTAAAATATTTATATATTCCAAATCACATTTCACTGTTAATCGGGTTAAAGAATGAATGTCGTTAAAAACACAGTTCACAATAAACCCAATTCATATTCCATTTTATTCCAATTACTAAGTATAACTAGAAACTCTAATAATCTTAATTAAAAGATTTATTCTTTTCACACGGGGTTTAAGAACAGTGTTATTTAAGACACCATTCACGACAAACCCAAAATCCAATTTGATATTAAACATAAGGCTCTAAACAGAAATTATATCGGCTTACGTTCAATATCAAATTCTAAAACCAACACATATCATATGGGGAATAACTATATATGTATATATATATATATGTTTATATATATATATATATAAATATATCTTCCAAATTCCTCTACAATACCCGTATAGTCACGGAATGCAATATCGAAATATCCCGAAGATGATTTCTATTCAAATCCATTCCAAATCATACATTGAAAAATTCTGGTTAGATTAAAACCATTCAGAAATCCAATTTATTTATTTAAAAACGTTGGATTATCTTTCTAGTTAATAACTAGTTCATTTTGATAAAAATATATTTTTATCTTTACAAACATGGAATTTCATCCAAATTCTTTCCAAATCATTTATTATGATTTTATACCAATTATTAATATTTTTAATAATTTTATTAAGGCCCTTACAGTCGGTTTCCAATAACGACCACTGAACTGCATCCATAACAACCTTTTCCAAATTTGATTTGAACATAATTCCAAATCCAACTGTTAGATTTTAAATCTCTTACATTCATTAGAAAGCTCTTTCCGATACGAACCTAAGGTTCCAGTTTAAGGAGAATTCAATGGTCAGATTTCCCGTAATGTCAATACGAAGTCAATGGTCGAAATTCGCGAACGGTCGCGTTGCGTTCTATTCAAACCATTAATATATATATAATATATTACGTTCAAAACGTATTTTATAAATTCATTTTAAAAACGATTCCCACTTCCATTTCTATTTTAAATCAAAATTGAATACTCCTTATTATTATAATACTTAAATGATAATATTTTCAAAATATTAGATTTTAAAATCATTTCCTTTTCGATATTCATTATAGAAATGAATAAAATTTGTATAAATATCGTTCGCGTTAAAATGACACATATCTAATCAATACGTCTTCGCATACTTCAATATTTTTGTGTCCATCCAAAATCAGGCCTCAAATTCACATTTTAATCCTTTACTGAATATTATTTTAAAATATTCGTTCTTTCTGAATTGGAATCAGACCCAATCAATTACCATGTAATTTACTTATGGATTTCCTACAACACATGTATACAACAACAATGATAACCAATCATCTGTCATCTAGAGTGCATTAAATACTTGATGCTTACAACATTCTGTCAACCAATCGATTGACATACAACTAAACAATTGGGATTAGTGTACGTTAAATATCATCCCAATACCCGTGTGGGGTTCAACCAACAAATAATGAATATTATTTGTGCAATTGGGCAATGTGTAAAATTTATCGTCCCAATCAATGTCAGTTAAATGGGTGTACATAAAAAATCGTCCGATTTGTAAATCAATATTCATCTTCATTTCGGGAGAATTTATGCCATTCACATATATGTTAAAAATTATATTTTTGACGATAAAATATTTATTTCAACACTTGACTATTTATATAGTTCATACATTCAATAAGAATGATATTTTTATTGTTCAAACATTTTGTTCAACACATGAAATTTTTTAATAGTTTATTTCAAAAAAAATCGGCATTATAACGGTGTGATATTAGAACCGGAGTAATGTCTAGCATTACCCCTCTCCTAATACTGGCTCGCGCCAAACACAGTAATGAATCCACAACCATAATACAAATCAATTACACCATAATACGGTCAATTTAACTACAATTCAATCCAAACAAACTCCATATTTGTACAATAAATAGTGTCAGGAGCTACTAAGCTCCGTCTGCAACTTAGGTTATATTTAGCTGTAAAATAATTTGAGAGAGAAGGTATTCTCACCTTGGGATCCACTCCGCCGTTGTTTTTCGATGCTCTGATTCGTTGTTTTGGTTACAGAATTTGCAAACAAGCTCCAATCTTCACACGATCTTTTTTCTTAGCTTAAACGCGCCATTCCGAACAACTTTCGCCTAGTGGCCTTTCTTCCGAAAATGCTCCAATTCGCCAGAATTTGAGAAAATACAGTATTTGGACAATAGACTTTGGACGCATTTTTCTGAACAAATCCACAATCCAAAATATGACTTCCATATACTCAAATCGAAGAGAAAATCGTGCTTTTCGATTTTGGCACTGTGGAGTTTTAGCCAAAAGCGCACGGTTCAGGAGATATGGGATATGGAAACTCAAATCTTTATTTGCAAACACTGAAAATTATAAAATTTGGATTTTTTTGACAAATGGGGACCCATAGTCGGAGCTAGGGGCTATTGGGCAGCGGAAGGATCTGATTGGGCGTGGGGGAGGTGCGGCTAGGTGGTGGTGGCGCTGGAGAGGACCACGGCGGATGGAGGCGGCTGATTGGGTTAGGGTTTCGCGGTTTGGAGGTAGAAAGAGGGAGGAGGGGTGGCGCCTAAGGTGGTCGAGGCGAAGGGAGGTCGGCGGCGGTCGTGGGGAGGTGGGCGGCGCGACGGTGGGGTCCCAAAGCGACACCGATGGGCGGTTTTCTCTTTTTCTTTTTTTTATTTCAAACGATAAATGAGAGAGAAGGGGGGTTTGACCAAATATATATTTAATTATTTAATTACTTTATTTTCCAAAAAGTTATTTTTTCATTCGAACTCCGAATCGGACCCAACGACCATCGCTGCTAGGTAAATACCCACATTCCGGACACAATGGAATATGTTTCGTAAGCCAATTCGATCGTTTCGTTCTATTTTCGTTAAAATTAAAATATAAATCAACATATGTTGAATTTAAGCGTATATTTTAATTTACCGGGGCCACATACTGACTCCAAAAATCACAGAAAAATAAATCTAGCTATGTTTTGACGATACGATCCTAACAAAACTAATTTTGTCGAATTTGGAGGCCATTTGAAAAATGGCCTGAAATTACCAAACACGTTTAAATCCACCACGCTCACATATTAATTCCTAAAATTATGAAAATTGGAATCTAGCAATAATTTAACATTCCAGATCCAGCAAAAGTGGTTTCATCGAAAACGGAGGTCGTTTGCAAAATGGCTACTTTAAGGGCTATATATTATATTAAAAAATATATAAATTCCATAGCAACCATTTTAAATTTTAAACTAGCGATAACTTTCAATTTATATTATGAAATCTCAATTTCTTACATTTGTTAGAAAGATATAGTTAAATAGATTCCAATGTTTCTTGTTTCGTCCAATTCTGACTTATACTGAGTTCTGTATATTCATTTGAAATTAGAAATCAAATTTTCAAACTACCGCGCTATTTCATGTTCGTTTTATAATTAAAATAAATTTATACATTCTAACTTCGATTTAAATGAATTTTTAGTCATTATTATTTAAAATAAATCATTTTAAATATTCAAAATCCATAAAAATAGCTAAAATAAAATTTTTAAATTGGTTCTGAAATTCCGGGTTGTTACATGAACATCCTTTGCAGCCTTGGTTTTAGTGGAAAATAACGCATCACTTTTGTTGGTACTTTGTGAATCCGCTTCTCTAGATCATTGTCAATAGCCGCTTTCTTTTCTGGTATAACCCACCTTGAAAACCACAAGTTTTGTAGTTTTTTTCCTTTTCGTTTTCTGCCTAATATAACATGCAGTCATTTGGACATGCATGTATTCTTTGGTAATCGGGACCTAAATCTTTTATGAAATTTTTGGCAGCATTAAAAGATTAAGGGATGTGGGCTTGTGGAAAAGCTTCTTTTATCAACTCTAATAAATCATTGAATGCAGACTCGGTGATATGTAGTCATTTTAAAGAATAACTGACAATGAAAGTTAATCACGAAATTTTAGTACACTCGGTATATAATGACTGCTTTCCCTCTTCAACATGTTGATGAAATTTTCTAGCATCGACATCTATTCCATTTGATCCATTAGAAGATCCACCTTCATTGTTCTGCATATTTCCACAAGTACGATGAAACATCTCATCGAGACTATCTCTAAAATTTGTTCCTTCTTCATAATCCATATCTTTATCGGTCCTTTCAGGATCTAAACAAGAAACCTCACAAATCTGTTTCACGTACAATTCGGATGGTCCATTCCAAATCAGATAGTCGTACACTACCTCTTGATGATGCCAATTGCGATTATGACACTTTTTGCAAGGGCCTGCAGTTTCGTCACCTACCGCGAATCTAGAAAAAGTATTTCAAATAAAAAGTTTCATACCACTAATATATCCTTCACTGGACTTAGGAAGTTCTTCCCATAATTTTTCCTCGCCGTTCATCAATAATTTATAAACAAATAACATAAACAAATATCATTTAGCCATGATTATAAGGACAAAGACAAACACAATAATAAAATCAAGAATATGATTACACGTAAACGCACAAGTAATCAACAAATTAGGCAACATAATAATCGAATTAGAAAAAATTGAAATATACATTGAGTGATACCTTAAGCAACAGATGAAATTGATGCCCTAACTGAAATTTGAAACCCAAATAAACCCCAATTGAAGACCAAACTGAAACACCGAAGCCCTAATTGAAGTTGAACTCGAAATTGCCCTAATCGAACCCCAATTAAGCTTGTAAACTTGAACTTTTAGCCCTAATTGAACCTGTGAGTAAGTGTTTAAGAGGTTGAGCGAAGGAGTACTTTGTTAAAATTTTGATTGAAACCCTTCAATATTTTGTTAAGTGTTTTGCCGCTTTGTTCTTGCTTCCCGCCTTAAACATCATTTCACGTGGATCGCTAATCTGGACCGTTGGATCGTGTTGATGCAGATTGGTAATTATATTCATGCGAGTACTGTAACACATGGTTGATATCTATGGTAACACATTGAAGCGTGCATCGCAATAGACAAAAATCAGCACAACTATGGCAACATTGTAGCTATCAACAAATTGGATTTTAATTGCAGCAGGCAATCTCCGGCATAGTGAACAAACATTCCGTTCATCGCTAGAGTACGAATACTCGTTGTATTCAAGTTTTTTTTATAACCAGTTTTACCAATCGCTCACTCCTAACTTTACTCTCATTCATTCTACCGTCTCGTAATAGTATTACCAACAACATTCTTTGTTGGGCAGGTAAAACGATTTTTCGTCGAACATGTCAATGATGATGTAGAATGATCAAAATCAACATCATCACTTTAATGCACAACAGTAGAAGATTAGCAACCGTGAAGCAATGCAGAATCTTTGAAGATAATTTTCTTATGCACATAATTTTCCTACTAACGAAGAAATTATTGACATTTCAAAGGAGGAGGTGGAAGAAGAAAAACAAGAGGCGGATGCAATAAATACTAAAGAATGCAATAAAGAAGTTGCTGCATAATTTCTTGTGTTGCCTAGCTCGAAATATAACAAGAAGAAGAAGTGAAAATCCTTAGCTAGCATTGTTGACAGGCGACATATAAATTTAGTTGTAATGTAAACTGAACGCAGCATAATACACATTGAGGAAGAAAATGTCAAAGAGGAATGAGTGACGGCTAACGTTAGAAAAAAGCAATGTAGTTTAATTTTGACCAGTATGTTTCACTTGCTAAATCATGGGCATGCATTTCGCATGATAGTATTTTTGAGAATAATATGAAAAATTAAAAATTTGGTGAAAGAGTTGAAGAGTTTTACAACATTTTAGAACTGATGGTTAGAACATGGTGATTGTTAAAAGGAGGTTACAGGGTTATGAGTGTCGCATGCAAAAATTATTTGATAGTACTTACCATACCGCAGAATGGAAACAAAGAAGGGTTGAACGACCCATATTTTTAACCATCTAATTTAATATTTAAAATGGTTTTAAACATAGTTCTGGAAATTTAATGACTTGAAATTTATTGGTTTTGTATATTTTATTAATATAAATAGCATGATAATAATTTAATTTTGAAATAGTCAGGATTAGTTAAATTTGTTGTATAATGTAAATTGGAAAATATCGAAATATTTATTTTAGTTTATTTTGAATTATATTAACGTATTCATTTATTAAATGATGCATGAACATTTAATTTTTATTTAATTATAAAATGAGTTGTTGCTGCGGCGCGATAGTTTGTAATATTATGTTTTGAACGTTAAATGGTTGTACATGATCAAATATAAGTCGGATTTCTTTGAAACAAGAAACATCTGAATCTATGGGATAATATTTTTCTAATGGAAGAAGAAAACGAGTTTTCATGTTGCAGATTTTTTCATGTCCAAATCAAGTTTTCAAACAGTCACTATGGAATTTGTTTATAAATTATAACGATATATTATACAAAATAAAAGAATTATTAATATATTTAATATTGATTTGGCTTGGAATTCAACCTAGGGTATTTTATTTTGAAACCACACGAAATTATGCTTAAGTATGTTCGATAATAATATTTTATTATTATACTGAGGTATTTAATTGATTTATTTTAATTTAAATTGGATCCTTAAAAGGAACTTTATTCAAATGACTTCCATTTTCAACGAAACAAATTTTATTAAGACTTAATGGCTTATTATTGCTCGATTTCATGTTTTGCAACAACTGGAGTTATTTTGTGAGCATAGCAAAATTAGATGCAGATAAATCGACCATTTGGACTCGAACGAGCGTCGTATAAGCAAATGGACTAGGACTTCGACAAATTAAGTTTCATTAGAATCATAACATCGAATTATACTGTGATGTCCATTTTCGTCACGAACGGAGTTTGTATGTGACCACAGAAACAAATAAACATCGTTTAGAATGGGCGATAGGCACAAAATAAAAAACATTAGCCATCATCTGGTATCACGTCACATTAAAATATTATTATTTACAACATTATATGCTACCTAACTTCAGCCTACCGATATCAAACCTTTCACCAGCCTTTAAAACTACATAAAAGCACTTCTACACTAAATTATTTATATCTTAATATCTGTTGTGAATTGAGCGAAATCACCAACATGGAAGTTGGAGTGCTTGATGAGGCCGACCTATTGTAAAAATTTGGGGTGGATCGGTGGCTTGTGGTGGCGGGCAAGTGGATCAATCCGTGAGATCTAAGTTTTATTCTTATCCTAATTCAAGGAAGTGAAGTGATTTTCAGGTGGAGTTTCCTAACGGAGATTTGTAGAGGGGAGGAAGGTGGTCGTTTTCTCTTTTGGGTCGATCACCTGAAATCGTGTGTGGTGGTCGGGAAGTAGAGTTGATCGGAGATGTTTTTTTGTGCTACGGTTTATTTTTGTTGGATTAAGGCGGTGGAGGTGGCTTCAGCCACGATGATCTGAAGCAAAGTGGGAGGTTAGAGGAAGAGACGTTGACTGACAGTGTTTTGGTCAATCTAGGTGGCATGTGGAGGGAGTAATCAGCATCGAAGTGAGGTCCATTCGTAGTCAATTATTGTCGCCTTAGGGTGGAGCCGAGGGTTCAGAACTCTGGCGATGGCATATGAGGTTGGAGGGGTCTCGGCAATCGGGTCGGCATGAGTTCCAACGCTTCCTAGCATTTGCGGTGATTGTACAAGGTGATCGTGTTTGGTATGAGAAGGTTGCCTTCGTGAGTGGGTAATTAGTTGGGGAGATCAGGGATAATCGGGTTCGAGTAATGGTTATAGAAAATAACGCGTGAAGGAGCAGTATTAGGATGGCGAGGAGTGATGTTTAAGGTAATTAGAGTTTAAAAATAAACAATGAACTTAGCTTTTATTATCATTTAATTTTTATAAACTTGTAATATTCATAACTATTCCATACATCATCAGAATCACACAAAATTAGGTCTATTGGAATCGCAGCAATGCAGATTACGTGTACAAGTTGGTTTGGTTAGAAACAAAAACCAGTTGGAATTTTGTGTAATTTTAAATGTCCTTTTAAAATTATATGAATTAACGCGACAATGTTCATCGAAATAAAAGTGAGTTAACTCTCACATTTTTTGGAATCCTATGATGTGATTAAATTCGTATAATTAAATTTAATCGTTGATAGTTTAAATTGGTTGATTGGCTTCCTAAGATGCTATTTGTCTGTTATTGGATGACATTAAAATATTTACATCATTTGAAGTGTATTGGATGAAATTTCCATTTTTATGTATTATTTAAAATGTTATAACAAGTTGTGATGCAGGGAAGAACAGGTTGGAGGAATCCAAACAGATTCCCCAAATATTGTGTGTTGTTTGTTTTTATATTATTTATATATGAGCTGACTGAACCCCAATGATATTGAAAACCTGTTTGGATGTTGACGTTAAATTGAATTTCAATGTTGTTGTGATTGCAATATACAGTATTGATTGGGAGCTGGCAGCAAGTGGATTAAAATCCACCGTTTTGTTTAAACGTTAATTTTCCATTAGGTTAATTAACGAAGTGATTTATAAAATTTATTTTATAATCGAGACAAGAATTTTAATTATATTTTATACATTATAATGTAGTTTTTAAAATTAATTAATGTTTATAAATTGGTTTTATAAAAATATCATGAAAGGATTATCTAAAAGAAATTGGTGTTTAATTCAGTTTTATAACCGAATAAGGCTGCAATTGACCTAAGGGTTAATGTTTTAAGATAATTATTTTTGAGTAAACAATTGAGTAATTTTATTATATTAATTATATTAATATAATGGGAAAAGCAGTTAAGATCGGTTAATGTTTAACTGACGATGTCGGTTGACTGAGTCAACAGTTTAATGGAAAGCGGTTATTAGACTATATTGTTTAATTAATGTAATGGAAACAGTTTGATAAATAATTGTTTAAATTTAATAAGCTTTCTTAAAATATGACTTACTGATGATATTTGAAGATAATTAATGTAATTAGTTATTGTTAACTAATGTACCTTTGGTTGATGAAGAACTAGACCATTTTCACTTCTGTAAATAAGAAAATTAATTATTATTTAAATTAATGATAATCAAAATGTTTACTTCTTAAATGAAATTCACTTAATAAATAACTGAGTTCGAAATAAAATTTGATATTCGAAAACGGACATAAAGAAGTTTTCTTCCAAACGTTATAGGAAGAGTTTATAAAAAGAATCTAGGAATAAAGTATAATTTTTGATAAAGTGTTTACTTAAAGTTGAATTAAGTAAATGATTTGAATTAAAAGAAAAAGGCAAAAAAGGATGACGTTAATAGTTTTTTAAAATCGTAAAATGGTTTTTTGGTTATAAAAATCCAAAATAGCTTTATAATATGATGTTTTGGGTAACGTATTTTGTAAACGAATTGTCGCAATGTAATTTCAATTATAAAGGGGATTTATATAGCGAAGTTTAAAGCGGAAGATTAATGTTAAATGGTCATAACCGACCGAGATTTTCCAAAGTAAGATTATGGGTTGAACCATAATTTAAACAATTTATAAAATAAGTTTTTGATGATATTATAATAATATATGTTCCTGAGTTTACAAACTTCTATCTATTCTTAGATAAGAACGTTGTCGATAAAGGTCAGAGAGGTAACTAAAATACCCCAACTTGAACGACTTCACTATTATCGAGGAATGGTATCAGTTTGTTATGGTGAAAGATGGTAAGATTTGTTATTATTCCATACGAATAATAATGCAACACTAGTTGCGAGATTTTATGCTACAAATAAGACTATTGGTTTTAAAGTAAATAATTTGACATTGTTGACGTAAAAAAAAAAAGTGGTTTTATACCATTAAGTTATAAGTAAGGCATTGTTAAGAATGTAACGCAATGATTCTAAATAAAGGAAATGGAAGAATTTATTGAAATATGATAATATTTTCAAGTGGAGAAAAATAAAGAGGAGATTGGTAAGAGTTATGATTATAGTTTATCAAGTTAAGTAAATGAAGTCGATTTGAAATCAATGAAATGGTTCTAGTGATTCGATAAAAATGGTTTTAATGAATGTTTCTGAATAATAAGACCTAAGCTGCCAATGTACTTGACTATGCTATTTGATATTGATAGTAAAAACACCAAACTATCAATGAAATATCTTATATGTAGTGCTAAAAGCACCCAGAAATATGCTGCTTAATACCATAACTAAAGGCCACCTTAAAAATAGCTCAAACATGCTACACAATACCATAACCAGGCTACCACAAAATCTAAAAAATAATTTCCCACTTCTCTATCATTCCTCAAATATCTTCGTTCTCATCCGATAAAAATTGGAGCATTTCAATTAGTATTGGAGGCTGCACCGTTACCATAAATTTTCAATGAAATTAGTATTCATTCAGTTGTTATTTTAATGTTAGTGCATGAAAATAGTCGGTGGAAAAAGGCCACGATTTTCGAAATTGGTCGGTTAAAAATGGCCATGGTTTTCGAAAATGGTCGGTGGAAAATGGCTGTGGGTTCTGTTAATTTTTCATTTAACCTATCCAATATTTACATGGTCATAAACTCACTGTGGCTCCAATTTTTGAACAATGTAAGCTGGTTGTGACTTCTGTGTAGAATTTTTTAACAGGCAACTCTTGTTCGGTTACAAATCACCATGCAACTGTTCTCTGCTCCATTCTAAATCACCATGCCTTATGTGTATGAGTGTATCCATGAGTTTTTGAACTATCACCACATGTAAAACACCATTTCCTTGAATTTAATACATGACCTTTTGTTTCCTTAGCATCTAAATTTTACTCCCTATATAGGCATATAATAGAAACACAAGCAATAGGCAGGCACTATTTTTCATGGCTTTTGTAAACAAATCATGCATGTATCCCTTTATTTTATTCTTTCTACATGGAAATTTTAATTTACACAGGTAAATATAAAACGCATGGCATCAGATTGCTTGCACATGAAAATAAAACACAAAGACACATGACAACATGAGGTGAATATTAGGCTTCAGAACTGGTTGGAATAGTACGGTTTTGCTTTTCGTGCATTGCTTTCCATTATTAGTGGTTTAACCGTGTCGCATGAGATAGTTGGATTTAGGGTTTTAGGATTTCTGATGGAGGAACAAAGAAAATTTGAAACTGACGTGAATGAGAAGGAAGAGCAAAGGTTTTGTTCGGTGTTTAAGAACTGAATGGAGAAATAGATGTGGTATTAAGAAGCATATGAATTAATTAGCACTAATTAATTTTTTTAATGTTATTAAGTAGCACATTTCTGGGTGCTTTTAGCATTACACTATCTTATTGGATTTTTGATGTGTTGTTTCGAAGAGACTGGAATGAGAGCTAGATCCAAAACCACTTCGAACCAACGTAGCGCTCGAAACTAATCCGCAAGCATACATGTAAAGATAGAGCATTGAAGACCATAGATCTTCATAAAATGGAAGAATTACTTAAAATCTTTAGTTGATCCCTAGACGTATACTGTGGTTCTATCGTGGTTGAAATCTATGGATTGCAAACACTACTCGATACTGAACTGTAGGTTGATTCCTAAGATGCGATAGGAGGGTGCCTTTGGTTCATCATGTTCCTGGATGACTTTTATAGATTAATCTCTGATAGAGCATTTCCTGAAACTCACGTACGTTGATTTTTACAAACATACCAAGTTTGGTGGTGGAGAAATTTACTTTCCTTAACACCCAGAGTGTATTTGTGGACACTAATTAGCGATTTGACGGATCTGATGATATGGCAATTAAAGATATGAGATGTTCTAAGAAAGATAAAATGTGACCTCAAGCCGCATAATCGAGAAATGACAAAAATTGGATAGGCAACATGGCTTGTTGGGTCGCATTGTCACAATCTGGAGAAAATTCATATTTATTCTTCTTTTGTTTCTGTATCTTCCGAGAAGTATGGTGGGCCCACAAAACCATACGGTGACAATACATTCAACGCACTCAAATTGAATAAGTGGTCAGTAATGTGTGGCCGGGTAGCAAGATGTTCTTGTTGAACCTCAATGCATCCCATTTAGAGTCACTACAATAAAATAAGGCTTTCATAGCCTTTGAAAAACACTATTATAGCCTAACTTAGCGTTTCATAGAACGCCATGTAACAACCCAGAAAATCTGAACCAGTTTGAAAATTTTAAATTGGCTATTTTGGTGGATTTTAAATATTTAAAATAAATATTTTAAATAATAATGACGAAAAGTGAGTTTGGATCGACGTTTGACAATAAATAAAATTAATTTGAATTATAAACAAGGCCTGAAATGGCGCAGTAGTTTCAAAATTGAATTCTAAATTTGACTGACTGTACCGGGTGCAAAACAAAACGGATTTTAGTGAAACCAAAAATATTTAAATCTGTTTATGAATATCTTTCAAACGAATCTGAAAAATCGAAGTTTCGTAGCGGGAAGCAAAAGTTATGGCCAAATGAATTTTCAGAAAGGTCGCTAAAGAGTTTATATAGCCCGTGAAAATGGCCATTTTGCAAACGACCTCAGAATTCGACAAAACCACTTTTGTTGGATCCGGGATGTCAAATTATTGCTAGGTGTCAAATTTCATAATTTTTGAAGCTAGTATGTGAGCGTGGCAAAGGAAAATGTGTTTGGTCGATTTCTATTAAATTGAATCGACCAGAAAAGGGCCATTTTTCAAACAGTCTCAGAATTCGACGAAACTAGTTTTGTTGGGACCGTATCGTCAAAACATAGCTAGATTTATTTTTCGGGAATTTTTAAAATCAATATGTGGTCCTGGCAAATTGAAATGTACGTTCAAATTAAATATTGAATGTTTTATATTTTAATTTGAAGAAAAACTGACTGAAACAGTCGAATAGGCCTACGAAACATATCCCATTGTGTCCGGAATGGGGGTATTTAGCTAGGAACGACAGTCGTTGGATTTGGATTGGTGTTCGTATGAGAGAAGGGGTATTTTTGGATTTTTAAAATTTATAAAAAAAAATAAAAAATTCTGATTGGTTCATTTCACTTCTCTCTCCCCGTCTTCTTCTCTGAAACCCCTCAAATCGACGACGGCTGTTTTATCGATTCCTTCTCCCCTCGTTTTCTCCTCCCCCACGCAATAATAGCCACTGTTCCAGTTAAGCTTTTTGTAGAGTTTTCCTCCGCCTCCATATCCATTACACTCTCGACCCCTATCCCTTCGTAAATCGCAAGTATCGAGGTTGGGAAGTGCCGTCGTTCGCGCCTGATTTACTCCCTCGATCTGAGCTTGAGCTGGCCGTGGTTGGCACCCCCTGGCGCGACGTTCGGAGCACTCCATTGTGGCATAACCTGATCGGCCAACCACTGAATGGATTGATCTAAAATTCTGAACCCTAGTTCGAACAGATTTTGAAAGGTATGGCCTATTTTATATTAAACTATTTAATAGCACTTTAAAGCGCTGCGGTTTATGATTTCAT
The DNA here is from genome assembly GCA_030737875.1 of Allium sativum. Taxonomy (NCBI): domain Eukaryota; kingdom Viridiplantae; phylum Streptophyta; class Magnoliopsida; order Asparagales; family Amaryllidaceae; genus Allium; species Allium sativum. The sequence continues at coordinate 745,241,584 of CM060920.1, read as the reverse complement.
TGTAAAAATCATATCTTTTTCGTTTCTAGGCAAAATTCAGTGAAACAAGAGACAGTGGACTCGTGTGGACGTCTTCTACATTCTAGAAGAGACCGCATATTTTTCTGAGCCTTCTGCTATTTTTGGTGGAGTGGAACCCAATGTGAGATTTCTGAATTATAAACGATGGAAATAACGATGTATAAATTATATATTTGAAGTATGAGTTATATAAGCGTTGTACACCTCATGTATAAGCGTTGTATAAGTTGTATGTTCGATGTATAAGTTATATATGCGTTGTAAAAATTATATATGTGTAGAAATAGATGTGAAATATACGTATATATATATACGCCCCTCATCCACAAACCATGGACGATATTTATTGGTTGTGATTGGTGTGAAAATTGGTTGATAGCGAATGATTGATTAGAATTGTTTGTGGTTGAAATTGATTGATTGTGGTTGAAAAATACCCGTTCGTGGTTGAGAATTATTTGGTTGAAACCACATAGAATTAGTTTTGTGGAAAAGAAAATAAACATGCCGCCTGCGTGCGAACTAGATGCATGAAATCCCCATTGTCAAAAGCCGCGAGGCTTTAAGGTAGAGCGAGGAGTTGTACTAGAGACGGTCCCAATTTTAACTACCCTGCCGTTATGCTGCCGAAATTTTCAATAATAATCATGTGTTAGAACTATTTCCATGTGTTGAAACTATATTCGTGTGTTGAATAGAAATTCATGTGTTGAACGATATTCATGTTTTGAAATAAATTGTTTTATAATAAAAATCATATTTTAATAATCAATATGAACTATATAAAATAGTCGTGTTTTGAAATAAATTGTTTTATAATAAAAATCATATTTTTATCATCTATATGAACTATATAAAATAGTCGTGTTATGAAATAAATTGTTTTATAATAAAAATCATATTTTCATCATCTATATGAACTATATAAAATAATCGTGTTTTGAAATAAATTGTTTTGCAATAAAAATCACATTTTTACTATATATAAACTATAGAAAGTATTCATATGTTGAATGTTGAGACAAAATTCATGTGTTGATTGTTGAAACAAAATTCATGTGTTGAATAGAAATTCCTGTGTGGAAATAAAATAAGCGAAATTCATGTGTTGAAATAAATATCTGTTGGATAAAAATATCGTTTTTATCAAATACGTAAAGTGAAAATAGTTTTGAATTCGAAGAATCGATTGTATATATATATATATATAATTAAAATATATAGAATAACGAAGTTGCAGTTCGTGTTTTGAAACCGTGATTTCAAACGATTAGTGCGGGAGATCCGACCATCGGATTTTCCCAAAACCACAACCGTTGGGTTCGCCTTGGAAATATCTTTCCAACGACACCCACTTCGTGAAGATCCAACGGTTCTATTGTATGGAATGTTTAATTCAAATCTGAAGAAAAATAGCGCCAGAATCAATTATATTTATATATATATATATAAATATAATTAAATTAAATCGAATAACGACGCTGCAGTTCGTTTTTTGAAATCGTAACTTCAAACGATTGGTGCGGGAGATCCGAAACCGTTGGATTTTCCCGAAACTGAAGCCGTTGGATTCGTTTTGAAAAGATCTTTCTAATGATATATATTTTGTGAAGATCCAACAGTTAGATTTTCAGATATGCGTAAATCAAATCTGAAGAAAAACAGCGCCACGGCCGCGTTATGGCCTGAAGCGTTGTTTTGAATGAATTGGCTATTTTTAAATAAATAAAAATAGCGATAAATTGTGATAAAATATTATAAACGATATGGAATGGAAATAAACTGAATTTGCTCAGTTTATGTGATATTTGATGGTTGAATGTGTTTGGCGTGAAAATTTCATTTAAAAACAGAATTATTGGTGTCGAATAATTTAACCATTGAAATGAATTGATTTAAATTCTAAATATACGTGAATTATTCGAAAAGGCCAAGTTAAATCTCATTTCAAATAATTGATCGGCGATATGAAGTCGATGATGAAGACGGTGGTTGAAGACCGGAGATCTTCACCTCGGTTGGATGATAACTGTTGTCCTGATTGGGAGGCATCCCGAAACATGGATAATGAGTGGTGATCGTCCAGACGTGCTTGGAGATCGATGGATATGCGAGGTATATAGTGCCTGCGGTTTCATTCAGACCCAGAACGAACGTGTAAATGGACTGTGTGTCTGACATTGGATTTTGTTCTGTGCTGATTGATCTCTATTAAATATATATCTGTTTGGTGGCGGAGAATTTATTTTCTTGCTTAACGCCCTTTTTTGAGACGTACGAGCTCAGAGGTTATATATCGATAGAAATCAGTCGCATGGAGTGAGCTGCCTGTGTGGCACGCCTAAGTGGCAAATGATCAAGGCTTCTGTTGAAAAGCAAAGTCTTGTGGTGGATTATCAAAGCACGGCCTGTGTGGCATAGCTTTGTGTATAACGTGAATTCGCGAGCCTCACACCCCAGTATGAACCAGAAACAGGAGAGGACATCAGGGAGGGCATGCGTTTCCTTCTAGCTAGAGGTGGTGTCAGTGCTTAAACTGGCTGACATTTATATTATTTTCACCTGTGTGGTTGTTGCTGTTGCGAGGCACCTCAGATATATCGGTGACTATGTGAAGCCGATGGAGTCATTCGTTGGCTCATTTACGCCCCCAAAGGGCGGGGAAACATAGTGTTCAGGCATTTTAATCCACATCGTGGACCGGCCCTGACGATCCAAGGCTTGCCTGCGCGCTTGCCTGAGACTCGGGCTAGACAGTCTCGAATTCGGTAAGGACTATCTTTTTCCTTGGTTCATGAAGGAAATCCAATTTCCAAATACGTGACTTTGCGGTTTTGATTGTATACATATATATAGCGACATGATATATGATACCCATGCCGTCTATGATTGATATTTATGATTGAAGTTGTTTTTGAAACATATAAACACTAGTAATAATATCAAAAGCTTTTGTTTTATTCGTATCAAGAATATTTTGGCCATTATAAGGTAAAACTCTATCCTTCGGTTTGCGTTGCATTGTGTGATGGGAACTGAGTCTTATAATGGCTTCATTTTTATAAAAAGCATTGCGAAGTTTAAAAGATTTACTTGTTTTAAAGCACTGGCAATCCAATGGAGTAAACTCGTTCCGCGAAAGTGGTGTGGCCCTGTGATTAGCCAAATTATATAATGTGTTAAGTAGATTTCTCATACCAATCCCATTACTGACTCATAGTTTGTTTCACTTGCAAACTCGGGTGCCCCTCTTTCTACACGGCAGCATTTTGTTCAGGTTTTAGCAGGCTCTTTCTGGATAGCTGGAGCTGAAGATGGATTCTACCATTTATCTCTTTTTATGCTGTTCAGCTCCTATTGTACATATTATGTTTGTTTTCTGCTGTAGACATTTATGTATAGCCGAACTGTATTTGTACTAAGTATGATCCTGTATACTGTGTAACTCTGATGATTATGTTTATCCAGTGTATCATTTGTTCATTATCTGGTGTATTTATTTATTTCTGTCCTGCTATTATCTGTTTATTTGTTATATTCCAAAGATTACCCTTAACACTGTCGTACGGGGTTTTGGGGTCGTCACAACGTGGTATCAGAGCTTTGGTTAAGCTTAGTTCTGGAATATAACATATTAACGAATTCGTTAGAAATAGAAGCAGTAGTGTTCTAGGACGAATAACTCATTACAGATAGGATTAGTAATATCCTGGTATGAGTATAGCAGAATGAAATACACCTCGATAGACACATTTACATTCAAGTATATGTTTCTATGCTTTATATTATCTTTTCTGTTGACCTGACACTTGGTCTGCTACTTGCAGAAGTACTAGAAAATGAGTGTCAGAAACAGAAGGAATGCAGAACCAGATCTAGAGTCTCTATTTAAGAGATATCAAAATCTGGGTGGAGCACAATTCTCGGACAATGAATCGATTATTCAAACTCAAGCTTGGATGAGTTATGCTGAAAGAATTTTTGAGCGTTTCCAGCTGAGAGACAATCAGAAAAGATTAGTGGCATCTTGGGCGCTCAAAGAAGAAGCTTTAATCTGCTGGGAAACAATCATTAAGGATAATCCAGAAGGTGATATCACCTGGGATAGATTCAAAGAGGTTTTCAGTGAAAGATTTATTCCTCCCGAAGCAACTGAGCGGCTATGTGATGAATTTAGTTACCTGATACAAGGAGATATGTATATCCCAGAATATCATAAGAAATTCAACGAACTTTCTCACTTTTTCCCTCATCTAATTCAAAATCCGAAGAGGAAGAATTTGAGATTTATTAACGGGCATCAAAGAAAGTACCAAAGTAAAGTAATGGGGCATGTGAAGCTTCCTTTTTCAGAAATGATATACATGGCTTACTAGTATGAGGATCTCGATAAGAAGGGTATGTTGCGCTTCGAAGAGGAAGTCAGTCCTAGTAATAAAGAGGAGTCTGAGACTGAGAGTCCTGAGGCCAGTACGTTGCCTGAGGTCAGTAAGAGGCCTAAATCCAAGAGGAAGAGGGCAAGATCTGGGAAAGAACCAATAACGACGGCCACATGCTCTAACTACTATAGGCAAGGGCACTTGACCAGGAATTGTAAACCCTCGAAGAAACGAAAGAAGAATGAATCTAAATCCAAGAACAAGTTTCAAGAGGTTAGAGAGTGTAATCTTTGTCATCAGGCTGGTCATATAAAGAGAGATTACCGGCTGTTGAAAAGGACCAAAGCACATGTAAATGAAGTGGCGGAAATGCCTGCATCTTCATCTGGTCAGGAAAGGTCTGATGTTTTAGAAGGCGCGCTGACTATCAAAAACATCCCAGTTAAAGTACTGTTTGATACAGGCACGTCACGAAGCTTTATTGCAAAGAATGCAGTTAAGAAGTTGGATTTGAAATTGAAAAAGCTCAAAGAACACATCACTGTCCATAATCCGGTTGGGGGTTCCCTCAATCTTAGTTGGATTTGTGTGGAGCCTGTCTCTTTTTCCTGTTATAAGTTCCCTATCATCTCGATCGTCATGAATTTTACAGAATTTGATCTTATCTTGGGATTGGATTGGTTAACCAAATATGAAGCTGAGGTTAAATGTGCCGAGAGAGTGGTTAAGGCAAAGATTAAATCAGGGGATTATGTCACCATACCATGTGAAGGTCCGAATTCTGATAGAAAGACTTTTGGTCAGCTCTTGATGTTTCTCCTGCTCAAATAGAAAATATCCCTGTAGTCACAGAGAATGTTCCAGATCTCATAAAAGATATTCCTATCGTCAAGAATTATGCAGATGTGTTCAAAGAAGTTGTTAGCTTACCTCCGAAAAGAGAAATTGATTTCAAGATCGCTTTAATTCCGAATGCAAGGCCAGTAGTGCACGCTATTCGGAGAATGACTCTAAAGGAGAAAGAAGAGTTAGATAATCAAACTCAACAGATTGTGTGGAAGGGTCTGATCAGGCCTAGTTTCTCTGATTGGGGGGCAGCAGCGGTGTTTGTCCCAAAGTCAGACGGTACTCTTCGACTATGTGTGGATTACCGTGACTTGAACAAACAGACAATAAAGAATAAATATCCATTGCCGCGAATCGATGATTTGTTGGATCGATTGAATGGTGCACAAGTATTTTCAAGGATGGACCTAGCTACAGGTTTCCATCAGCTTCGTATTACCGAAGAGTGTGTTCCTATGACAGCATTCAGAGGTCCAGACTTATTCTATGAGTGGTTAGTAATGTCGTTCGGCTTATGTAACGCCCCAGCTTACTTCGTCGATTTGATGAATCGAGTGTTCAGAGGAGCCTTGAATAAGTTTGTTCTGGTTTTTATTGATGATATTCTAATGTTCTCTAGGTCAAAGGCCGAACATGAAAAACATTTGGAGCAAGTTCTAGAAATTCTGAGAAAGAATGTTTTAAAGGCCAAACTTTCCAAATGTATATTCTGGCAAGATGAAGTAAAGTTTCTTGGCCACGTCGTATCAAAAGAGAGAATTGTTGTGGATCCAAGTAAAATCACCGCTATTCAAAATTGGAAATAGCCTAGTACTCCTACAGAAGTCCGAAGTTTTCTTGGATTGGCTAGTTATTATCGGAATTTCGTTAAAGATTTTTCGAAGATATCTAGTCACTTAACGAAGCTTACCAAGAAGCACACAAAATTCAAGTGGACTCCCGAATGTGAGGAGGCTTTTCAGAAGCTGAAATTAAGATTAACAACTGCTCTAGTGTTAACGATTATCGATGGCAATCAAGAATTGGAAGTCTGGACAAATGCCTCTAGGGAAGGCCTTAGTGCAGTGTTAATGCAAAGAGGTCAAGTGATTGCTTATGCTAGCCTTCAACTGAAACCGCATGAGAAAAATTACATCACTCATGATCTTGAGTTGTTAGCCATCGTATTTGCTTTAAAAATCTGGAGGCACTATCTTTTGGGTGAGAAATTCAAACTGTATACAGATCATCAGTCGCTAAAGTATCTGTTCACCCAGAAAGACTTGAATCTAAGGCAACAGCGTTGGCTAGAACTTCTTGCAGCATACGATTTTGAGATATTGTACACTCCAGGGAAAGCCAATGTTGTGGCCGATGCGCTGAGTAGAAAGAATGTGATGATCGCCAGTTTCATTATCACGACTTCATTGATTGATAAAATATCTTCTCTTCAGAAGGACGATCACTTCATTCAAAGGATCAGAGAAAGGATACAGAAAGGCGAACCCTTGAGTTTCCAGATTGATAATCACGGGGTTCTAAGGCTAAAGGGTCGAGTTTGTGTTCCTAACATTGCTGAACTCTGGAAGGAAGTGCTGGATGAATGCCACAAGTCAAAACTGAGTATCCATCCAGTAGTGAGCAAAATGTATAATAATATTAAGCATACATTCTGGTGGAGATCAATGAAGAGAGACATTTCTTTGTATGCTAGCAGGTGCTCTACTTGCCAACTAGTCAAAAGCGACCAACAGAAACTTGCCAGATTGTTGCAACCGCTGGACATTCTAGGTTGGAAGTGGGAACATATTTCCATGGACTTCATAGATGGTTTGCCCAGAACCAGGAAAGGAAATGACAGTATTTGGGTGATCGTAGATCACTTCACGAAGACCGCCAATTTCATACCTGTCAGATCCAATAGAACCGCTCAGAGTCTGGCACAGATATATTTCAAGGAAATTGTTAGGCTACATGGAGTACCGATCAGTATAGTTAGTGACAGAGATCCAATATTTACTAGCAAATTCTGGGAGGCATTTCAAGTAGAACTGGGAACGAAACTGAACTTGAGCACCGCCTATCATCCTCAAACAGATGGTCAAACTGAGAGGGTGAATCGTATACTAGAAGATTTATTGCGGGCTTGTGTTTTTGATTTTGGTGGATCATGGGAAGACCATTTGCATTTGGCTGAGTTCTCATACAACAACAGCTACCAAGCGAGCCTGAAAATGTCACCATTCGAAGCATTGTATGGTAGACCGTGCCGATCTCCTGCTTGTTGGGTTGAACTTGGTAATAGGCTTGTATTGAGGCCAGATATGATTCCCGAAGCTGCGGATAAAGTCGGTTTCGTTAAGAAACGATTACTCGCCGCTCAAAGCTGACAGAAGAGCTATGCGGACTCGAGGAGGAGAGATTTGGCTTTTTCTGTTGGTGACTATGTGTATATAAGGGTTTCTCTGATGAGAGGAGTGATTCGATTTGGCAAAACTGGGAAGTTAGCGCCCAGATTTATTGGTCCATTCCCTATACTTGAACGGATTGGAACCCTCGCTTATAGAGTTCAATTGCCTGATTGGTTGCCTGGAGTGCATGATGTATTTCACGTATCTCAACAACGAAAGCACGTTCATGATCCAGACTTGATCGTGGAAGAAATAGCACAATGGGATATAGAAATTACTCCAGAATTGGCTGTTAGAAGAGAACCGCTAAAGATTATTGGCAAAGAAACCAAAGAACTGAGGAACAAGAAGGTTCACTTAGTCAAAGTGCAATGGAGTGGAGATCCACGAGATTGTACTTGGGAAACAGAGGAAAGCATTATGAAAGCCTATCCTAAGTGTCGAGTTGATATCTCTGATTGACTCCGGTGCAAGGTACATTTACCATATTTTGGAATTTCCATTATGTTCTCTACTTTTTCGTTGTTTTCTTTTCATGGATGTAATTTTTTTAATCATATAGTCTAAATGATTTTATAAGAGTATGTGAATTAATTAATATATTTTTGAAAGTTAACAAACAAATTGATTGCTGGTTGTGTTGTTTTATTTTTGGTTGTTTAATTAGAGTTTTGAACCATTTAGCCAAATTGAACAAATATTGCACTGAATTGAAAATAGATAGAAATATATACATGTGCATTATATATGTGTGAGCAGGTTATGGATGAACAGCTAAGCAAAGGAATAAAATTGTTTGCCCGACAAATAGGTACACGTTTATTGTATTTCTTGGGATTTGATGATTTTATGAGCCGATTGGCTAGCCGCTTGGCTTTTCCTTTTTCTTTTGGATTAGTGAGGGCCATGGGAGGCTATTAGAAATATCCCGAAGTCCCCCGTACAAAGGAGGTTATGGCGAAATTTTTCGAAAATTTAGGGTGCTAGCCAAATTTTTGAAGAATTTGAAAATTCTTAGAAATTGAAAAGTTGAAGAATGGAAGCCAGATTGAAAGTAGAGTTGGTTAATTAATCCACTTTCGACTTTGTTCCTTTTCGGGGATGAAAAGTTTCAAGTGAGGGAGATTGTAACAACCCGGAAAAACTGAACCAGTTTGAAAATTTTAAATTGGCTATTTTGGTGGATTTTAAATATTTAAAATAAATATTTTAAATAATAACGATGAAAAGTGTGCTTGAATCGGCGTTTGAAAATAAATAAAATTAATTTGAATTATAAACAAGGCCTGAAATGGAGCGGTAGTTTCAAAAATTGAATTCAAACTTTGACTGACTGTACCGGGTGCAAAACAAAACGGATTTTAGTGAAACCAAAAATATTTAAATCTGTTTATGAATATATTTCTAACGAATCTAAAAAATCAAAGTTTCGTAGCGGGAAGCAAAATTTATGGCCAAATGAATTTTCAGAATGGTCGCTATAGAGTTTATATAGCCCGTGAAAATAGCCATTTTGCAAACGACCTCAGAATTCGACGAAACCACTTTTGTTGGATCCGGGATGTCAAATTATTGCTAGGTTTCAAATTTCATAATTTTTGAAGCTAGTATGTGAGCGTGGCAAAGGAAAATGTGTTTGGTCGATTTCTATTAAATTGGATCGACTAGAAAATAGCCATTTTTCAAACAGTCTCAGAATTCGACGAAACTAGTTTTGTTGGGACCGTATCGTCAAAACATAGCTAGATTTATTTTTCGGGAATTTTTAGAATCAATATGTGGCCCCGGCAAATTGAAATGTACGTTCAAATTAAATATTGAATGTTTTATATTTTAATTTGAAGAAAAACTGACTGAAACAGTCGAATGGGCCTACGAAACATATCCCATTGTGTCCGGAATGGGGGTATTTAGCCAGGGACGACAGTCGTTGGGTTTGGATTGGTGTTCGTATGAGAGAAGGGGTATTTTTGGATTTTTAAAATTTATAAAAAAAATAAAAAAATCTGATTGGTTCATTTCACTTCTCTCTCCCCGTCTTCTTCTCTGAAACCCCTCAAACTGACGGCGGTTGTTCTTCATTCCTTCCCCCCTCGTTTTCTCCTCCCCCACGCAATAATAGCCACTGCTCCAGTTAATATTTTTGCAAAGATTTCCTCCATCTCCAAATCCATACCACTCTCGACCCCTATCCCTTCGTAAATCGCAAGTATCGAGACTGGGAAGTGCCGCCGTTTGCGCCTGATTTACTCCCCCGATCTGAGCTCGAGCTGGCCGTGGTTGGCACCCCTGGCGCGTCGTTCGAAGCACTCCATTATGGCGTAACCTGATCGGCCAACCACTGAACGGATTGATCGAAAAATCCGAACCCTAGTTCGAACAGATTTTGAAAGGTACGGCCTATTTTATAGTAAACTATTTAATAGCACTTTAAAGCGCTACGGTTTATGATTTCACTTTAAAAATCATATCTTTTTTGTTTCTAGACGAAATTCAGTGAAACAAGAGACAGTGGACTCGTGTGGACGTCTTCTACATTCTAAAAGAGACCGCATATTTTTCTGAGCCTTCTGCTATTTTTGGTGGAGGGGAACCCAATGTGAGATTTCTGAATTATAAACGATGGAAATGACGATGTATAAATTATATATTCGAAGTATGAGTTATATAAGCGTTGTACACCTCATGTATAAGCGTTGTATAAGTTGTATGTTCGATGTATAAGTTATATATGCGTTGTAAAATTATATATGTGTTGAAATAGAAGTGAAATATACTGATATAAATATATATATATATATATATATATATATACGCCCCTCGTCCACAAACCATGGACGATATTTATTGGCTGTGATTGGTGTGAAAATTGGTTGATAGCGAATGATTGATTAGAATTGTTTGTGGTTGAAATTGATTGATTGTGGTTGAAAAATACCCATTTGTGGTTGAGAATTATTTGGTTGAAACCACATAGGATTAGTTTTGTGGAAAAGAAAATAAACATGTCGCCTGCGTGCGAACTAAATGCATGAAATCCCCATTGTCAAAAGCTGCGAGGCTTTAAGGTAGAGCGAGGAGCCGTACTAGGGGCGGTCCCGGTTTTAACTACCCTGTCGTTATGCTGCCGAAATTTTCAATAATATTCATGTGTTAGAATTATTTTCATGTGTTGAAATTATATTCGTGTGTTGAATAGAAATTCATGTGTTGAACGACATTCATGTTTTGAAATAAATTGTTTTACAATAAAAATCATTTTTTGATAATCTATATGAACTATATAAAATAGTCGTGTTTTGAAATAAATTGTTTTATAATAAAAATCATATTTTTATCATCTATATGAACTATATAAAATAGTCGTGTTTTGAAATAAATTGTTTTATAATAAAAATCATATTTTCATCATTTACATGAACTATATAAAATAATCGTGTTTTGAAATAAATTGTTTTGCAATAAAAATCACATTTTTACTATATAAATAAACTATAGAAAATATTCATGTGTTGAATGTTGAGACAAAATTCATGTGTTGAATGTTGAAACAAAATTCATGTGTTGAATAGAAATTCATGTGTTGAATAGAAATTCCTGTGTGGAAATAAAATAAGCGAAATTCATGTGTTGAAATAAATATCTGTTGAATAAAAATATCATTTTTATCAAATATGTGAAGTGAAAATAGTTTTGAAATCGAAGAATCGATTATATTTAATTTATATATAAATATAATTAAAATATATAGAATAACGAAGCTTGAGTTCGTGTTTTGAAACCGTGATTTCAAACGATTAGTGCGGGAGATCCGACCATCAGATTTTCCCGAAACCGCAACCGTTGGGTTCGCCTTGGAAATATCTTTCCAACGACACCCACTTCGTGAAGATCCAACGGTTGGATTGTCTGGAATGTTCTCAAATCTGAAGAAAAACAGAGCCAGAATCGATTATATTTATATATATATATACATATAAGTAATTAAATTAAATCGAATAACGATGCTATAGTTCGTATTTTGAAATCGTAACTTCAAACGATTGGTGCGGGAGATCCGACCGTCGGATTTTACCGAAACTGAAACCGTTGGATTCGTTTTGAAAAGATCTTTCTAATGATTTAAATTTTGTGAAGATCCAACGGTTAGATTTTCAGATATGCGTAAATCAAATCTGAAGAAAAACAGCGCCACGGCCGCGTTATGGCCTGAAGCGTTGTTTTGAATGAATTGGATATTTTTAAGTAAATAAAAATAGCGATAAATCGTGATAAAATATTATAAACGATATATAATGGAAATAAACTGAATTTGCTCGGTTTATGTGATATTTGATGGTTGAATGTGTTTGGCGTGAAAATTACATTTAAAAACAGAATTATTGGTGTCGAATAATTTTACCATTGAAATGAATTGATTTAAATTCTAAATATATGTGAATTATTTGAAAAGGCCGAGTTAAATCTCATTTCAAATAATTGATCGGCGATATGAAGTCGATGATGAAGACGGTGGTTGAAGATCGGAGATCTTCACCTTGGTTGGATGATAACTGATGTCCTGATTGGGAGGCATCCCAAAATATGGATAATGAGTGGTGATCGTCCAGATGTGCTTGGAGATCGATGGATAAGCGAGGTACATAGTGCCCCCGGTTTCGTTCAGACCCAGAACGAACGTGTAAATGGACTGTGTGTCTGACATTGGATTTTGTTCTATGCTGATTAATCTCTATTAAATATACATCTGTTTGGCGGAGGAGAATTTATTCTCTTGCTTAACGCAATTCTCTGAGACGTACGAACTCAGAGGTTATATATCGATAGAAATCGGTCGTATGGAGTTAGCTGCCTGTGTGGCACGCCTAAGTGGAAAATGATCAAGGCTTCTATTGAAAAGAAAAGTCTTGTGGTGGATGATCAAAGCACGGCTTGTGTGGCATAGCTTTGTGTATAACGTGAATTCGCGAGCCTCACACCCCAGTATGAACCAGAAACGGGAGAGGACATCAGGGAGGGCATGCGTTTCCTTCTAGCTAGAGGTGGTGTCAATGCTTAAACTGGCTGACAATTATTTTATTTTCACCTGTGTGGTTGTTGCTGTTGCGAGGCGCCTCGGATATATCAGTGACTATGTGAAGCCAATGGAGTCATTCGTTGGCTCATTTACGCACCAAAGTGTGGGGAAACGTAGTGTTCAGGCATTTTAATCCACATCGGTGGACCGGCCCTGACGATCCAAGGCTTGCCTGCGCGCTTGCCTGAGACTCGGGCTTGATAGTCTCGAATTCGGTAAGGACTATCTTTTGCCTTGGTTCATGACGGAAATCCAATTTCCAAATACGTGACTTTGCAGTTTTGATTGTATACCTATATATGGCGACATGATATATGGTACCCATGCCGTCTATGATTGATATTTATGATTGAAGTTGTTTATGAAACATATAAACACTAGTAATAATATCAAAAGCTTTTGTTTTATTCGTATCAAGCATATTTTGGCCATTATAAGGTAAAAATCTATCCTCCGGTTTGCATTGCATTGTGTGATGGGAACTGAGTCTTATAATGGCTTCATTTTTATAAAAAGCATTGCGAAATTTAAAAGATTTACTTGTTTTAAAGCACTGGCAATCCAATGGAGTAAACCCTTTCCGCGAAAGTGGCATGGCCCTGTGATTAGCCAAATTATATAATGTGTTAAGTAGATTTCTCTACCAGTCCCATGACTGACTCGTAGTTTGTTTCACTTGCAAACTCAGGTGCCCCTCTTTCTACACGGGCAGCCTTGTGTTCAGGTTTTAGCAGGCTCTTTCTGGATAGCTGGAGCTGAAGATGGATTCTACCATTTATCTCTTTTTATGCTATTCAGCTCCTATTTTACATATTATGTTTGTTTTCCGATGTAGACATTTATGTATAGCTGAACTGTATTTGTACTAAGTACGATCCTATATACTGTGTAACTCTAATGATTATGTTTATCCAATGTATCATTTATTCATTATCTGGTGTATTTATTTATTTCTGCCCTACTATTATCTGTTTATGTGTTATATTCCAAATATTACCCTTAACACCGTCGTACGGGGTTTTGGGGTCGTCACAAACATGCTATATTGGACCTTCTACTTTAGATAGCAGAACGAAAAACTCTACAGATGATTACCTTTATATAGCGTTTTTATTTGCTATCAAATAAAAACGCTATAAAATATACTATCCGATATTGTCTTGTTATAGCATTTTCATTTGTATTATTTATAGCATTTATTCGTATTTTATAGCGTTTATTGTGATATTTATATAGCGTTTGTGCTCAGGTTCCATCGATAAGAACCATGAAGTACTTTAGTTTTCATTTGAATTGTCACCTGTGCTTTACTCAAATTTTCATTTCTAGGTTGACATTAGGATCAGTAGTTTGTATGACATTAGATTGTAAACTAATGTGATGGACTATGTGATTCATGTAGGATAAGAATAACGGAAATTTTAAGGGGTGAATTCCAATATCCATTAACTTGTGTGAATCCAAACATTATCTGTGTTGGTGCTTATAAACATAAGAGAGAAGTGTATATCAAAAATGAAAATATTTATCTTTATCGAGCTTATATCAGATGCACTGGGAGTTGAAACGGGGGGAAATTTGTAGACCTTCATGTTCTCCAATGCATATCTTGTTTTACTCATCTATGTTTCCTATCATGTTTTCCCGAGCATCCTTTGCCTGAATATCAGAGGAGCCAAGCTTGTGTAAAGGTTACGTGAAATACATAATCGTAGACAACCTACAATTCGTTGTTTTATGATTAACTTGTGTGAAAATCTTATGTTAGAAACAATACTTCAAGCTAATCATGGATGCCAAAAGTGATCTCAGCTAGTCAGGTTGCTCCTTCGATTACCAATGTTCGTACTCAACCCCTCAATCGTGTCATTCCAGACTATATTGTAGTTTGTCAGTCTAAGGATATTTTGCTGACATATGTATCTGGTTTAGTTTTTTTTGCTCACAAGCTCCAGCTTTAGCTCCATTTCTTTATGTCACTGTCTTTGGTGCAGTCAAAATCCACAGGCCTAAGTGGCTATATCTGGTCAAGCTGCCTTCTTTGTGCGTCATGTTCATCTTATTAAGCCTACATGCATCCTTCATTCCTTTGGCCGCTAATTTTGAATCTATCATATCAAATTTTCTTTCACAAGCTCTGTCTTTCCCTGTTGCTGCTTTCATTAGCCATGTTGACTGTACTGCGCTTTCCAAGCGTGTTCATTCTCCTCATTCCCTCACTGATGTGTCTGTCCTCTCCCTTGAATTTTCTAATGATGAAGTGTATTCCCCTTTCTATTGAATCCTTCTTATCTTATGATATTTCCGACACAAATCAAGGTTCATTTTATTCCTAGAAGTTTACTGATATGGAACATGTACAAGTTCGTAATGTTCATGTCTCTAATGCTTATGCCCTGCAAGCTTCAAGCCCAAAAAATGTGAGTACCAAATACGTAGCAGAGGATGTTTGATTTCAAACATGAATAAAGAAACATCTAACATAGAAAGTAACAATTTTATAGCCGGTTACAGTATGAAATCATAAGCTTGTAAATTAGTTCATTCTGTGATACTTTTCTAATATGATAACTGGCAAATAAAGAACTTCACTACCAATACAATGAATAGTGTTCAAAACAACTAAGTGAAACTATCATCCTACCCATGATAAATTCCAAGGATAATTTGAGATAAATGTTCATCCTATTTTGTAGACTTACACTGTCACTTTTTTAGATTCGATACCAAGGAAATTTGTCAGCAATTGTTCAAATTTGACAAAAGTGCCTACCTAATTAACATTTCGATCCACATATCCTAAAATTAACAATCAAATCTAAGCCATTCACTTACATGTTTGAAAAAAAACTTTTATAATTAACGGATAATTACAATATAAGTGAACATGCAGGAGATAAAGGATTCGTTCTCTCAAATTAAATAACATTAGTAAACTTCGAGTGTTATGTTTGAAATAATTTTATATCAAATGATTCGAGTATGGAAATTTTGATCCATTGCACTCGTACGATTTTATTACTAAGTGACATTTAATACTAATCAATTCTCAAGGATGGGTTAGATTGCTTCACTGTTTTTGTTGAAGCTTATATATAATATTGTGAAGCATGATCATTTTTAATTTGCGTAACAATTATTTGAAACCATGGTAATTCATCGATAACACATACTAAACCATGTAAAAAACATGCTTGTCCGGATGTCAAACAAAATGTTAGAAAACGGATGGTGTATATGGTGCTTAACAAAATAATTCCATCTTCCCCAGGAATGAGTTCGCAAGTTTAATAGGGAATTCATTTTTTATATCATTCAGATCATATTTAGACCCGTAAACAACATTTTTGTGCTGATTTTTAAATGTCAACAGTTAAGCTGTACATCTGTACAACAACTAATTTCACTTTTAGACACAATAAGTGCATCATTTCAAAGGATTTATGATCGAAATTTTTGAAAGTAATTTTTGCTATGTCAAATTTCATTAACAGACACAGTAGAGACCATGAGTATGATATCCTCATTTATTTTTTTTAATGCTAAAAACCATATGGGTAGAAATTAGGGTCGCCTTTTATTGAAAAGGGTTAATGTACGTATATATTTGCATAGGCTTCTCCCAAATTTTTAAACATATTATTCATATTCTTTTCCACAAAGAACAAGATAAATTTCAAGTGAAATTCGGGAGTACCTGCTAGGATGGACAAATCAATAGCGTTGAAGAACAAAGAAATGTCGATAACTTAAAACAAACAAGATTGAAACAATAAAAAACAAATAATGAGAAATTAAAATGAGTATTCGTTAATACCTATAACCAATAAGAGGAGCGAGAGAAATTTTTGCTCATGTTCCTGCAAATATGGTTAAGAAAGAGAAAGGATCTTAGAAAGCCTAGGTTACGAAAGAGGAAAAAATTGGTGATCGATTCGTGATTTGGTGAGATATCGACTTAATTTTGGATAAAAAATCCAATGTGAATTCGTCGTTTGTTCATGAAGTTTTAGGGAAAACATTAGAGGACAAGTTTGGGAAAAAAAGGAAAAAAGGAGGGAACGAAAATAAAATTGAGATATACCCTGCCTCTTTTCATCAATAATCCGCGGTTACGACTGATATGGTATAACGTTCACACATTAATTTCCCAATTTTCTTTCCAGTTATTTTGAATAGCGTTCATCCAAAAATCACTTTTGAGTGCTATAAAATTTTATTTTTCTTGTAGTGAGTACATTGATCGGAAGGTGGTCCATACCTTGTCATAGTTGGAAATCCAATCTCTAATAAGCACATTGCAGTTTTTGACTATATAATGAATATGTAGAGCGTGAGATGCAAACGTTTTGCTAGATGATTATTTATTCGTGATTTGATAAACACAATTATAATATCACTGGATTTTGATATATAAAAAATGTTTTGGGTTATCATAAAGTAAAACCATCTTTGTTTATGTGTGGACCGGTCTTACAATTATCCTTTTCTTTTTAAAAGGATTTCTAAAGTTAAGCAAGTTGTTTGTCATATGAATTTATCACTGAAAGTATTCCAGACAGATCCAAGAGAATTTTTCTTTGCTTCAAATGTGCTCCGGTCAGACCCGGTATATTCTCAGGTCAGGTATCACTTGGAGTTTCAGAAGAGGTGCTGGAGTCGAGATGTATACCCATATTTACTGGTATTACATTATTCCGCTGTGTGTCTTGATTGATATGAATGTATACTCTGATGTTGTAATCTCTTATGTATACAGTTTTCTTTTGAATAAAGTAGGTTGATATATTATATTTTGTCCATTTCACTATGAGACTCTAATCTTCTTATTCTTTTATTCTAATATTTCTTTCTTTCTTCTCTCACCCTCTAATTTCTTTCTCCTAACTATCTGCTTTTCTGTGCAATTTGATTGACATAGGTTGTTAGATGTTGGCTTAAATTGTACGGAAAAAGTGGGTCATTACAGGTCGTATCAGAGCTAAAAGTGGGTCATTTCTGGGTTAGTAGTACCCTAGATTGAGTTTGAGTGTATATATATATATATATATATATATATATATATATATATATATATATATACAAGAGAGTGTATTTGTAATTTTAATATAAAATTATTTTTGTATTAATTCGACCTAATATATTTTATAAGAAGGTAAAATCTATAATTTTCTCAAATTATTATTTGATTTGAATAAAACTCAAAATTTGGATGAAGGTGGAATAATTTCAAATATGAAATGAGAATTTTAATTTTAATTATGTGAGTTAAAATGAATCTTATGAATTAGTACTAAACAAATCACTACGAATTTGACTTGTGAAAGTGAATGAATCAAAAAGAAATGATTAAAATCATTTTAATTGCATGGTTGAAGTAAATTGCATTGGATATGGATTTGAATCTTATTACGAACCAATGGATGAATGAATTCAAGTCAAATGAAATTAGAATGATATTGGTTATATATTCGTGTGAATGGGATGGTATGTAAAATTTGTTTAGAATGGATAATATGGATGTTTGAACCAATTTACATGATTTTGAGGCTAATGAAAGTTCATTGAATTAAGAACAGGGGCAGAGCTAATATTGATTAAATTCTGGAGCTGATTGAATCCGGTTTGATTAGAGCCACATAATAATTGAGCAAGCTCGAGTATAGTTTTTCTCTTATCGCATAATAACGCTCACAAAAAGGTATGCCTACATAAAATATAAATTTTTGGTTTTTTATTTGGGTTTTGAATTGGATTTTTCGATCATATGGGCAATGGATTTATTTTTGTTCCTACAATATTGCAGTAGTCCCTCCGTATAGGGGAGGCCCTACTAAATTTTTTCCAAAATTTAAAGTGTTAGAAAGGTTTTATATTTTTTGGATATCTTTGGAATTTTTTTTCTATAGAATAGTCAAATTTTCAATTAAAACTAATTTGTTTGGTTTAAAAGTGGAAGTGAAGTTTTTAGGTAATTGGATTTCGGAAAGGTTACTAGGTTAGTTGCGTTTTTCCTACCTTATTAATTTTAGGAATGAAATTCTTTTAAGGGGAAGGAATGCAACGGCCCTTATTTTTGACCACCTAATTTAATATTGAAAATGGTTTTAAACATTGTTTTGTAAATTTAATGACTTGAAATTTAATGGTTTGAATATTTTATTAATATAAATAGCATGATAATAATTTAATTCTGAAATAGTTAGGATTAGTTAAATTTGCTATGTAATGTAAACTGGAAAATATAGAAATATTTATTTTAGTTTTATTTGTATTATATTAACGGATTCGTTATATAAACGACATCTGAACGTTTAATTTGTCATTTAATTATAAAACGAGCTGTAGTGGCGCGGTAGTTCATAACATTACGTTTTGAACTTTAAATGGTTGTATAGGATCCAGTATAAGTTGGATTTCTCTGAAACAAGAAACGTCAGAATCTATGGGATAATATTTTTCTAATGGAAGGGAAAAATCGAGTTTTCATATTGTAGATTTTTTATGTCCAAATCAAATTTTCAAATAGTCGTTATGGAATCGGTTATAAATTATAACGATATATTGTATAAAATAAAAGGATTTTTAGTATATTTAATATCGATTTGGCTTGCAATTCAACCCGAATTATTTTACTTTGAAACCACATGAAATTCTGCTAAAGTGTGTCCGATAATAATATTTTAATATTATTACATTGAGGTATTCAAAAATTGATTTATTTTAATTTAAATTGATCCCTTAAAAAGCGACTTTATTTAATCGACTTCCGTTTTCAACGAAATAAAATTTACTAAGACCGTAACGGCTTATTTTTGCTAGATTTCAAGTTTCATGACAATTGGAGTTATTTTGTGAGCGTAGCAAAATTAAATGCAAGTAAATCGACTATTTGGACTCGAATGAGCACCGTTTGAGCAAACAGCTCGGAATTCGACGGAACAAGTTTCATTAGGATCTTAACGTCGAATTATACCATGACGTCCATTTTTGTCGTGAATGGAGTTTGTATGTGACCAAGAAACGTATAAACAGCATTCAGAAATGGTGATAGGTATGAAATAAAAATCGTTAGTCATCATCGCTTGTCACGTCACATTAAAATATCATTATTTACAACTTTACATATGGCCTAACTTTATCCTGCCGATATCAAACCATTCACCAGAGTTCAAAATTGCTTAAAAGCCCTTCTACACTAAATAATTTATATCTTATTACCTATTGCGAGTTGAGGGGAATTACCAACATGGAAGTTGGAGTGCTTCACGAGGCTGACCATCTCTAAAAATTTAGGGTGGGTTGGTTGCTTGTGGTAGAGGGTAGGTGGAGTAAACTGTGAGATTTGAGTTTCGTTTTAGGCCTGATTCAAGGAAGTGCAGTGATTTTCAGGTGGAGGTGTCTAAACGAGATTCGTAGAGGGAAGCCAGTTGGTCATTTTCTCTTTTGGATCGATCGCCTGAAATCGTGTATTGTGTTCGGGAAGAAGAGTTGATCGGAGATGGGTTTTTTCGAAGTGCTGCGTTAGGTTTTTGTTGGAATCAAAGAGGGGGAGGTGGCTTCGGCCACGATGATCTGAAGAAAAGTGGGGGGTGGGCGGAGGAAGAGGCATTGACTAGCGATGGTTTGGTCGATCCAGGTGGCATGTAAAGGGGGTAATCGGCGTCGAAGCGAGGTCCGTTGGTGGTCAATTATCGTTGTCTTAGGGCAGAGCTGGGGGTTCAGACCTCTGGAGATGGCAGAGGAGGTTGGAGGAGTTTCGGAAATTGGGTTGGCGTGGGTTACGACGCATCCTATCGTCAGCGGTGATTGTATGAGGTGATTGTGTTTGGTAGAGAAGTTTGCCTTCGTGAGTGGGTAACTGGTTGGGGAGATCAGGGATAACTGGGTCCGAGAAATGGTTACAGGAAATAATGCATGAAAGAACCGTATTAAGGATGACGTGGAGTGATGTTTAAGGTAATTAGAGTTTAAAAATAAATAATTAACTTAGCTTTTATTATCGTTTAATTTTTATGAACTTGTAATATTCATAACTATTCCGTACATCATCAGAATCGCGCGAAATTGGGCCTGTTGGAATCAGAGCAACATGGCTATGCGTACAAGCTGGTATAGTCAGAAATCGAAGTAGTTGGAATTTCATGTAATTCTAAATGTCCATTTAAAATTATATGAAACAACGCGACAATCGTCCATCGAAATAAAAGTGAGTTAACTCTCACACTTTTCTAGAATCATATGATGTGATTAAATTCATATAATTAAAGTTTGATCATTGATAGTATATATTGGTTGACTGGATACATTGGATGTTATTTGTTTGTTATTGGATAACATTAAATATATTTATATCATACGAAGTGCATTAGATGAAATTTCCATTTTCATATATTGTTATAACAAGCTATGATGCCGGGAAGAACAGATTGGAGGAATCCAACCGGATTCCCCAAATATTGTGTGTTGTTTATTTTTGTATTATTTATATATGAACTGAGTGAACCTCAATGATATTGAAAACCTGTTTAGATGTTGACGTTCAATCGAATTTAAACATTGTCGTGATTCGAATTAATATACAGTATTGATTGAGAATTGGCAGTAAATGGATTAAAATCCACCTTTTTGTTTAAATGTTAATTAGCCATTAGGCAAATTAACGAAGTGAGTTATAAAATTTATTTTATAACTGAGACAAAAAATTTAATTATATTTTATACATTATAACAAATTTTTTAAAATTAACCAACGTTTATAAATTGGTTTTATAAAAATATTATCTAAAAGAAATTGGTGTTTAAATCAGTTTTATAAGCGGATAATGCTGCAATTAACCTACGGGTTAATATTTTAAGATAATTGTTTTTGAGTAATATTATTAGATTAATTATATTAATCAAATGGGAAAAGTAATTAAAATAACTGTTAATGTTTATCTGATGACGTCGGTTGACTAAGTCAACTGCTTAATGGAAAGCGATTATTAGACTATTTTGTTCAATTAATCTAATGGAAATAGTTTAGTAAATAATTGTATAATTTAATAAGATTTCTTAAAATATGACTTATTGATGATATTTGAAGATAATTAATGTAATTAGTTATTGTTAACTAGTCTATCTTTTGTTAATGAAGATCAAGACCATTTTCACTTCTGTAAATAAGAAAGTTAATTATTATTTTAATTAATGATAATCAAAATGTTTACTTCTTAAATGAAATTCACTAAAGAAATAACCGAGTTTGAAATAAAATTTGATATTCGAAAATGGATGTAAAGAGGTTTTCTTCCAAACGTTATAGGAAGAGTTTACAAAAAGAATTTAGGATTAAAGTATAATTTTCGATAAAATGTTTACTTAAAAATTGAATTATAAATGATTCGAATTAAAAGAAAAAAGCAACAAAGGGTGAAGTTAATAGTTTTCTGTAACGACCCGGATTTTTGGTCTGTTAATTTTAAATATTTAATATTGTTTTAAATATTGAGTTGATAATATAAATGATTTTTTTTATATATTAAGTTATCGATTTAAAAATCGATTTCGATTTAATATCAAATATATTAAATTATCGTAATACGATAAATAATTCAAATCAAAGTTAAAAACTCGATCGAAACAATTCAGATGATCAACATTAATTGTATTTGTATATAGGCGATAATAAAAATATTTTATTACCAGCGAATTGATTAGTTTTGAATTTAAAATGATGTATAGGTTGAAATTAAATTTCAGAATATATACTGTTCAGCTCAGAATAGCGTTATAACATCTAAATGACAGTGGTTACGTTAAAATAGCGGTTCATGTGTGAACCTTGAGATACTTTAATGGATAAGATCAAAATCGAACCGAAGATCAAATTAGAATCTATCTAAAGGAAATAAAAATCTCTTTATTTCAAATCAGATTAAATCAAAGATCAAATCGCAGTTAAATCAAGGTCTAATAGAAATCAATTACATTGTACTATAGGCAGACAAGTTCCTTAATGCCGAAGTATTATTCCTTTATAAGTACATCGCGATACCCCTTTGTTCTTCTATTTTCTCCATCCTTTGCGAACTAAATCAATTCGTTCAGAAAGGAATTAAATGGCTATTCTACCCAAAACCATTTATCTCTTCCATTTACAAACAAACCAAGCTCAAGAACTTCACCTTTAAAATATTAAGTGGCTGCTATATTTTAGTTCAATAAAATCGAAATCGAAGGCCGCGGGTTCTCTAGTACTCGATATTGAAACTGGAACGCTCGCGTTAGGAAGGGTTCGAGCCAAAGCATCGGGGTACGCTCGAACTTCACAGGCTGGGGTTGGAAACCGCATACAATGCAGAAGGGGTAAGGGCGCGAGTTGACCTTCTGGTGGACTGGAGAGGAATAGGATGGCGGAAGTCAACTGGTGGAGTCCTTGAGTTGTTAGAAATCAGGGAAACAATTGGGATTTTTTTCGATTTTGGAGTACCGGTGATCTGGAATGGCCATCGCAATGCATTATAGAAGGGGGATTCACGATTTGGGGCTCCAGAGTTCATCAATGTTGGTGATGTCAGAGGGTAAGCGAAGGTGGAGTTTGGATTTTGGATCTGGCGTTTGTATTGAGATGGAGTGGAGGGTTTTATCGCGATTTCTGGAGGTAGAAAAAAACACAACATTTATGTGTTTGGGTAGGTCTCGGAAAGGAGGGGTTGAGTTCGGCAATGACGTGGAGGTGATGGTAGTTTAAAGCAATAAAGAAGAAGTATGACAACGAAGCATCAGGTTCATGGAGTTTTTCTTTTGGCAGTAAGGTATAAGTTAATAATTTTATTTATTAAGGATTTAATTCAAGTATAATAAAAGTTATAGAAATATAATTAACTTGTAAAATTTATTTTTGAAAGTTCCATGAATAATTGAAAAGAATTATAATAGAAATGGCAGTGTGAATTATTGTGTGTGCGCAACATAATCGTATGGAGGCCGGAGGTGAGGAGCATTTGCTGTTTGTAAAAAAGATAACAAGGGAGTTTGATTTTGCTGTAATAGAAGGGATAAGCATTAAGGATAATCAACGGTAATTAATTTATAATTTAATTTGGTTAATGGAAAATTTAAAATAATTAAACTCGAAGTAGCTATAACCATGTCATATGGTAACAGTTTCTGATGGACGGAATTTATTGGAATCATAAGAATTAAGCTTGTGATGGAATCAAGTTCGGAAACTGTTGGAGTTAGCAAGGGTTTTAAATTTTACTGAACGTGATTTGATTTGATTTAAAATTGGAGCAGATTGCAATATAAATCAAGGTGAGTAAATCTCACTCAAATTTTATTTAGAATTATTTTTATCAGTCAAAAATAATTGTTTGATGGTTGTTTGGTTGCATTAAAATATCTGTGGCTATTAAATATATATTAGTTATTTAGGCTTAGTGTTTGTGGCTATTATATATATATATATATATATATATATATTGGTGGTTAGATTCCTGCAGTACCATTAGCGGATGCCCGCATTATCATTAGCGGATGACCCTATACGCCCCACGCTATGATAGTGGATGACCTTCTATACCACGATATCCTTCCTCGAAGCAGGATGGGTATTATTTATGTTGGCTAACGTCTGTGGATGCAGGAAAAAACAGGTTGGAGGAATCCAACTGGATTCCTCAAAATTTATTACTGTTTGTTTTCACATATATATATATTATTATATATATGTGTTATAAAACCAGTGATTTGATAATTGAGTGTTTTCGGATATTTAAATATCACTGGGCTAAAATGTTGATATATAAAAATATCGTGAAAATTTAAATGGAAAATTCTATTTTTCTAAAAATAGAATTTGAAATTCGAATGAATTAAAAATATTAACTTGTTTTGAATAAATAAATCAAGTATTGAAATTTATAAATTATCTTTATAAATTAAAAACAGGGAATTGAAGTAAATTTATAAATGGTGTTTATAAATGAAGTGGAAAAATTATCATTTGATAGTTTGAATATTTAAATTCAAATGTGGATTTAAAAACGAAAATGGATAATCGTTTAAATAGTAAACGATGAAATTTATTCCGATATTCGGAATGTAAATTGAATTGAACAAATCCATAGGACTTAGGTTTGAATTCGAATATGTCTGATTTATAAAAAGAAATTATTTCCAAATAGGATATTGAAATTGTATTAAATAGAAATTGGAATAAAAATATGATAATAGATTCTATATTCATATATATCTTATAAAAATAAAATATTCCAAAATATGAATCGGATTTCAAATAGATTTTGAAATGGAACTTATTTTAAAAAATAAAAAAGGAAGTTGTTTATAAATCTGGTGAAAATAATTTATCATTAGATAATGTAGCAGTTTAAATTCAAATAGGAATTTAAAAGTAAATTAGGAAGTTTTTTGAAATAAAACGATTGATTATATTACAGAATTCGGAATATAAGCTGAATTGAGAAGAATTCAACGGGTTTATAATTGAAATTTGATTATATCAAATTTTATAAATAATTTATTTATAAAAGGAATTGGAATTAAATATAGAAGATTGAAATATAAATAAATATATTACCGAGTAAGGAAAAGTCAAAAATTATAGATAATCGAAAATATTATGTTGAATTGGGAAACTGATTTGATATATATTAAAAATATATCAAAATGGAGTTGAATTTATTTTAAAACGAAGTTTAAAAGTTTATATATAAATATAATTAAAACGAACTCGCCGCGGCGAGGCAGTTCGTAAATTGACGTTTCGAACTTCAATTGAGTATACAGAACTCAATTAAAGTCGGAATTCTTTGAAACAAGAATCGTCAGGACCGATTTGATAATAGTTTTCTGATGGAAGAGAAAAATCTGGATTTCATCTTATATATTTTGTGTTATGTCAGAAAAACAGCGCCATAACCATTATAAAACAATAACGGTTTATTTAAATAAATAAAAGGATTTGAACTAAATAAAATCCGAATGACCGTTAGAAAAATCCAGATTTGAGATGGAAAATAAGTATGAACTCAAGTGGAGTAAGTGAATTAATTTTGAAACAAAAATCAGATTTTTAATTGTTGAATAAAATTAACTAATGCAAAGAACAATTAGTTAATGGGATTTGAATCAAAATTGGGTTTTGGTTAAGTGAATTGAATTGGTGAATTTATATTCAAAATCGAGTATGAAACTGGAATTGGAAATGGAATTGGATCAGTTAATAAGCAAATTAAGAATATATATATGGACATGATATGTTCAGCTGGAAAGGGAAATAGGCAAAAGAGCCAACTAAAGTATAAATTAACGAATTGAGTTAAACTGACCAGATTGAGTTGGAATAAATTGGGAATGGACGTAAATGGGTTAGACAGGTATGGAATGAAGTACATAAAGATTATAATTTGTGTCCCAACAAAAAGGTACACGTTTAAATTCCATATGAGATTTTATGCGCCGAATCGGCAAGCCACTTGGCTTTTTGGTTTTCTTTTTGAATGGAAAGGGCCTAGAGAGGCGAGTTGAGGTTTGAACTATCGACCGGTACAAAGGAGGTTATGGCAAAATTTTCTGGAAATTTAAGGAGTTAGAATATTTTTAAGATAATTTGATAATTAGAAATCTATATATCAACATATATAGAATCTGGTAAGGAAACGAACTTAAAAATAGAATATTATAAACAAAAAGAAAATCAAAAATTTGGTAATAGAAATAGAAATATATATATATATATATAAGTTTTTAAAAATGAATAAGTGGCTTTTATGGTGTTGATAATTTGAGATAAGTGGTCTTGTCTGTTATGAAGTTAATAATATTTTCAGTCAAGGTCTGAGAGGTAATTATACCCCAACTCGATTGATTTCATTATTAACTGATAAATAGCAAGATTCAGTCTTGAAGAGAAATGTTTAATGAAATTTAGTCGAATGCAGTATTTTGGGATGTTGTAGCGATGTTTTACATAACATTCATTTTAACCCAAGTAAGTGGAATTTTGGAAATATAAAATAAATATTTCCTAAATATAGAAATGAATGGTCGTGAAATGGAGAAGTAATTGGAATATTTTCCAATTATTAATAAAAGATATTTTCTAAGTATAGAAAATAAAAGATGGTGAAATATGGAAATGTTTTCCAAATAGCGTAAGAGACCAAGATGATTATTGAAAATATTTGGTTAACAAATATTTGTAAGGAAATGAAGAAGTGATTTAATTAATGAAATATTTATTAAGAGGCCTAGTGATTTGTTTGATGGTTGGAATGTTTGTTTATTTTTCTTCGATAGTTAAATAACTGACTGTCGAAGTGTTTGCCAATATCGTTGTCAATATGGAGAGACTGGTTGGATTATTATCCGAGAACCACTCTGTATTGGCAGTAGCGTTGCGAATTAGATTGTATGAATATAATTGAAGACGTAGTAAAGTGCAAAGACTTTTTCTATTAATAGAAATTGTGCCTTCGGTTTCTTTTAGTCCCAGAACGAACGTATATGGACGAGTGTCTGACAGAGTATTTCCAATTATCGCATATGTTGGTCTGTGTAAATATATATGGTGGCGGAGAATTTATTCTCTTAACATAATATCCAGAATATATTTGTGCAAATCAATTAGTGATTAACGGATCTGACAATGTGGCATTCAAAATGATTGTGCTATCAATGAACGATAAGAAATCGTAGCCTCAGGCCTCAACAACCGGGAAATGACAAAAATCGGGCAGGCAACATAGCTATGTGGGTTGCTCCCATTAGTGTGTATAATCACCTATCTAGAGAAATTCCTTTTACTTCTTTAATCTATCGATGTTGTTCCTTTTCGGTAAACGATTGTTGATCCCAACCGTTGGTGATATTCATTCGATACACTCAAGCGAAATGAGTGGTTGGTTATGTGTGGGCCGGGTTGCAAGATGTTCTTGTTGAACCCCTGTGTATCACCTCTAGAGTACACTGATCGAAAGGTGGTTCCATACCTTGTCATGTTGGAAATCCAATCTCCAATAAGCGTCATGCGGTTTTTGATTTTATATTATATATGGAGCGTGAGATGCAAGCGTTCCACTAGATTCTATTTATTTGATGTAGACATTATTATAATATCACTGGATTTGATATCAAAAATATTTTGGGTTATCGTAAGGTAAAAACCATCCTGTTTATGTGTGGATCGGTCTTACGATTATCACTTCTTTTGCAGGGATTTTTGAAGTTAAACAAATGATTGGAGTTTACTCACACCAGTCCCATTACTGACCCAGAGTTTATTTTGTTTTTGTTTTCCCTAAACTCTTCGGTGCCCAAATTTGTACGGGCAGTCAAGTAGTCGGGATTTTTCAGATTCACTTGGAAGAGCTGGAAGTAGGAGGCTTCACCGGTTAGCTATAGACTATCATATTTCCGTTGTGTACTATGTTGTATCTAGAAATAGGTGTTTATAACTGTTCCAGGAATAACTGTTGTGCTCTGATAATGGTATGTATATACAGTTACTGATTTGTATTTCAAAAGTTATGTTATTTAATATATTTTATTTGTTCCGCTGTGAGATTTGTGTTCTTCGTTTTTCTTCTATTCTAACTTTTCTTTCTATTCCTCATCCTCTAACTTCTTTCTAATAATGATTCGTATTTTTGTGCAATTTGGGTTGGACGTGGTGTTATTAGTCAACTCAGATAGTACAGATTTGCGGGCCATTACAGTTGGTATCAGAGCTTAGGTTGAGCGAATACCTAGGCTTTGGTGGAGTTGTGCTCATTAGAGATAGGGTCAGAAGTACCCTTGAATGAGTTGAGTGTATATACAAGTGCGCGTATTTGTTATTTGATATAAAAACTGTTTTATATTGTGTTGGCTAGTCTGTTGAGTGGTTTATGAATTTTGAGCGAATCGTGGGATGCCACGACATCGATAAGAGTTTGTAAATACTTGAACAAAAGATTAAACACGATAATGTTTTAAAATGGGTAAATGAAATAATTTTACCCCAAATTCTATTTTGATATAGAAGGAATACTTTTCTGAGATTATAATAATATATGGATGTGTTGGTTGTTATAATTATAATCAAATGAGATTATAAAAATGAAATGGTTATATATAACCAAATATAAATTGTATAAGAATGAAATATACAAATGGGATGAGCTTGAATTGGGTTTAAATCAGAACTTGAAATTTAAATCCTGGGTGTTTGGAAAAATAATATTGAAGTATATTAAAAAAATATATACCTTTGTTTTGAAAGGGATTTTAGAAAAAAAATCAATTTTGATGGATTTTAAAAAGTGATAAAACACTGAACTCACTTCAGTAGCTGGGAAATAATTCTGATGATGACTACAGCATCATCAGTGTTCATTTTCGGGTTTCTAAGTGATGAATTGCTACCTTAGAAAAGTTTTTGTTGGAAATTTGTTGGAAAGAAAACAACTTGGTTTTGAAAATTCAAATGTTTTGAATTTGAAATGGAAATATATATATATATATATATATACATATGTGTATATATTTAAGTGATTTCAGAAGGATTTGAAATGAAAACCCTAGGATTTGGATTGTGTAATTGAAATTTAACTTAAGCTAGTTAAATGAATCGAAGTAAATAAATTGACTAGAATCAATTTGAATGAGATTGAATGCATATGAGTGGAATATGAATTGGATGTGAATGTATGGTTTGTAAATCATTCAGAATAAATGAATGTGAGTATATATGAGATGTAATATAATCAAGAACCAAAAGTTTTGGTAGAATTCATTTTGTTAAAATAAGAAATGTTTGAGTTTCAACATCAATGGTTTTTTGTAAAGAAATGGTTTCATACTATTTTTCCTACCTTATTAATTTCGGGGATGAAATTCTTTTAAGAGGGGAAGAATGTAACGACCCGGATTTTTGGTCTGTTAGATTTAAATATTTAATATTGTTTTAAATATTGAGTTGATAATATAAATGATTTTTTTATATATTAAATTATCGATTTAAAAATCAATTTCGATTTAATATCGAATATATTAAATTATCGTAATACGAATAATAATTCAAATCGAAGTTAAAAACTGAATCGAAACAATTCAGATGATCAACATTAATTGTATTTGAATATAGGAGATAATAAAAATATTTTATTACCAGCGAATTGATTAGTTCTGAATTTAAAATAATGTACAGGTTGAAATTAAATTTCAGAATATATATTGTTCAGCTCAGAATAGTGTTATAACATTTAAACGACAGTGGTTATGTTAAAATAGTGGTTCATGTGTGAACCCTGAGATATTTTAATGGATAATATCAAAATCGAATCGAAGATCAAATCAGAATTTGTTTAAAGGAAATAAAAATCTCTTTATTTTAAATCAGATTAAATCAAAGATCAAATCACAGTTAAATCAAGGTCTAATCGAAATTACTTACATTGTACTATAGGCAGACAAGTTCCTTAATGCTGAAGTATTCTTCGTTTATAAGTACATCGCGATACCCCTTTGTTCTTCAATTTTCTCCATTCTTTGCGAACTAAATCAATTCGTTCAAAAAGGAATTAAATGGATATTCTACCCAAAACCATTTATCTCTTCCATTTCCAAAAAAATCAAGCTCAAGAACTTCACCTTTAAAATATTAAGTGGCTACGATATTTCAGTTCAATAAAATCGAAATCGAAGGCCGCAGGTTCTTTGGTACTTGATATTGAAATAGGGATGCTCGCGTTAGGAAGGGTTCGAGTCAAAGCATCGGGGTATGCTCGAACTTCGCAAGCTAGGGTTGGAAACCACATACAATTCAGAATGGGTAAGGGCGCGAGTTGACCTTCTGGTGGACTGGAGAGGAATAGGATGGCGGAAATCAATTGGTGGAGTCCTTGAGTTGTTCGAAATCAGGGAAACAGTTGGTTTTTTTTCGATTTTGGAGTACCGGTGATCTGGAATGGCCATCGCAATGCAGTACAGAATGGGGATTCGCGATATGGGGCTCCAAAGTTCATCGATGTTGGTGATGTCAGAGGGTAAGCGAAGGTGGAGTTTGGTTTTGGATCTGGCGTTTGTATTGAGATGGAGTGGAGGGTTTTATCGCGTTTTCTGGAGGTTGAAAAAAAACACAACAGTGATGTGTTTGGGTAGGTCTTAGAAAGGAGGGGTTGAGTTCGGCAATGACGTGGAGGTGCAGGTAGTTTAAAGCAATAAAGAAGAAGTATGGCAACGAAGCATCAGGTTCATGGAGTTTTTCTTTTGGCAGTAAGGTATAAGTTAATAATTTTATTTATTAAGGATTTAATTCAAGTATAATAAAAGTTATAGAAATATAATTAACTTGTAAAATTTATTTGTGAAAGGTCCATTAATAATTGAAACGAATTATAATAGAAATAGCAGTGGGAATTATTGTGCGTTCGCAACATAATCGTAAGGAGGCCGGAGTTGAGGAGCATTTGCTGTTTGTAGAAAAGATAACAAGGGAGTTTGATTTTGCTGTAATATAAGGGATAAGCATTAAGGATAACTAAAAGGTAATTAATATATAATTTAATTTGGTTAATGGAAAATTAAAAATTATTAAACTCGAAGTAGCTATAACCATGTCATATGGTAACAGTTTCTGATGGACGGAATTTATTGGAATCATAAGAATTAAGCTTGTGATGGAATCGAGTTCGGAAACTGTTGGAGTTAGCAAGGGTTTTAAATTTTATCGAACGAGATTCGATTTGATTTAAAATTGGAGCAGATTGCAATATAAATCACGGTGAATTAATCTCACTCAAATTTTATTTAGAATTATTTTTATCAGTAAAAAATAATTGTTTGATGGTTGTTTGGTTGCATTAAAATATTTGTGGCTATAAAATATATATTAGTTATTTAGGCTTGGTGTTTGTGGCTATATATATATATATGTATGTATGTATGTATATATATATATATATATATATATATATTGGTGGTTGGATTCCCGCAGTACCATTAGCGGATGCCCGCAGTATCATTAGCGGATGACCCTATACGCCCCACGTTATGATAGTGGATGACCTTCTATACCACGATATTCTGCCTCAAAGCAGGATGGGTATTATTTATGTTGGCTAACGTCTGTGGATGCAGGAAAAAATAGGTTAGAGGAATCCAGCTGGATTCCTCAAAACTTATTACTGTTTGTTTTCACATATATATTATCATATATGATGTGTTATAAAACCCGTGATTTGATAATTGAGTGTTTTTGGATATTTAAATATCACTGGGCTAAAATGTTGATATATAAAAATATTGTGAAAACGATATTTGAGATTAATGGAAAATTCTATTTTTCTAAAAATAGAATTTAAAATTCGAACGAATTAAAAATATTAACTTGTTTTGAATAAATAAAATAAGTATTGAAATTTATAAACGATCTTTATAAATTAAAAATCAGGGAATTGAAGTAAATTTATAAACGATGTTTATAAATGAAATGGAAAAATTATCATTTGATAGTTTGAATATTTAAATTCAAATGTGGATTTAAAAACAAAAATGGAGAATCGTTTAAATAGTAAACGATGAAATTTATTCCGATATTTGGAATGTAAATTGAATTGAATAAATCCATAGGATTTAGGTTTGAATTTGAATATGTCGGATTTATAAAAAGAAATTATTTCCAAATAGGATATTGAAATTGTATTAAATAGAAACTGGAATAAAAATATGATAATAGATTCTACATTCATATATATGTTATAAAAATAAAATATTCCAAAATATGAATTGAATTTCAAATAGATTTTGAAATGAAACTTGTTTTAAAAAAAAATAAAAAAAGGAAGTTGAATTTATAAATGATGTTTATAAATCTGGTGAAAATAAATTATCATTAGATAATGTAACAGTTTCAATTCAAATAGGAATTTAAAAGTAAATTGGGAAGTGTTTTGAAACAAAACGATTGATTATATTTCGGAATTCGAAATATAAGCTGAATTGAGAAGAATTCAACGGGTTTATAATTGAAATTTGATTATATTGAATTTTATAAATAATTTATTTATAAAAGGAATTGGAATTAAATATAGAAGATCAAAGTATAAATAAATATATTATCGAGTAAGGAAAAATCGAAAATTATAGATAGTCGAAAATATTGTGTTGAATTGGGAAACTGATTTGATATATATTAAAAATATATCAGAATGGAGTAGAATTTATTTTAAAACGAAGTTTAAACGTTTATATATAGATATAATTAAAACGAACTCGCCGCGGCGCGGCAGTTCGTAAATTGACGTTTCGAACTTCAATTGAGTATACAGAACTCAATTGAAGTCGGAATTCTTTGAAACAAGAATCGTCAGGACCGATTTGTTAATAGTTTTCTAATAGAAGAGAAAAATTTGGATTTCATCTTATAGATTTTGTGTTATGTCAAAATCAAATTTTCAGAAAAACAGCGCCATAACCATTATAAAACCATAAAGATTTATTTAAATAAATAAAAGGATTTGAACTAAATAAAATCCGAATGTCCGTTAGAAAAATCCAGATTTGAGATGGAAATAAGTATGAACTCAAGTGGAGTAAGTGAACTGATTTTGAAACAAAAATCAGATTTTTAATTGTTGAAAAAAATTAACTAATGTAAAGAACAATTAGTTAATTAGATTTGAATCAAAATTGGGTTTTGGTTAAGTGAATTGAATTGGTGAATTTATATTCAAAATTGAGTATGAAACTGGAATTGGAAATGGCATTGGATTAGTTTATAAGCAAATTAAGAATATATATATATATATATATATATATATATATATATATATGGACATGAAATGTTTAGTTGGAAAGGGAAATAGGCAAAAGAGCCAACTAAAGTATAAATTAACGAATTGAGTTAAACTGACCAGATTGAGTTGGAATAAATTGGGAATGGACGTAAAGGGTTAGACAGGTATGGAATGAAGTACATGAAGATTATAATTTGTGTGCCCGACAAAAAGGCACACGTATAAATTCCATATGAGATTTTATGCGCCGAATCGGCAAGCCACTTGGCTTTTTGATTTCCTTTTAGAATGGAAAGGGCCAAGAGAGGCGAGTTGAGGTTTGAACTATCGACTGGTACAAAGGAGGTTATGGCGAAATTTTCCGAAAATTTAAGGAGTTAGAATATTTTTTTAGATAATTTGATAACTAGAAATCTATATATTAATATATATAGAATCCGGTAAGGAAACGAACTTAAAAATAGAATATTATAAACAAAAAGGAAATCAAAAATCTGGTAATAGAAATAGAAATATATATATATATATATACGTTTTTAAAAATGAATAAGTGGTTTTTATGGTGTTGATAATTTGAGATAAGCGGTCATGTCTGTTTTGAAGTTAATAATATTTTCAGTCAACGTCTAAGAGGTAATTATACCCCAACTCGATTTATTTCGTTATTAATTGATAAATAGCAAGATTCAGTCTCGAAGAGAAATTTTAAAGAAATTTAGTCGAATGCAGTATTTTGGGTTGTTGTAGCGATGTTTTACATAACATTCGTTTTAACCCAAGTAAGT
The DNA here is from genome assembly GCA_030737875.1 of Allium sativum. Classification (NCBI taxonomy): domain Eukaryota; kingdom Viridiplantae; phylum Streptophyta; class Magnoliopsida; order Asparagales; family Amaryllidaceae; genus Allium; species Allium sativum. The sequence continues at coordinate 745,207,301 of CM060920.1, read as the reverse complement.
GGAATTTTGGAAATATAAAAATAAATATTTCCTAAATATAGAAATGAATTGTCATGAAACGGAGAAGTAATTGGAATATTTTCCAATTATTAATAAAAGATATTTTCTAAGTATAGAAAATAAAAGATGGTGAAATATGGAAATGTTTTCCAAACAGCGTAAGAGACCAAGATGATTATTGAAAATATTTGGTTAACAAATATTTGTAAGGAAATGAAGAAGTGATTTAATTAATGAAATATTTATTAAGAGGCCCAGTGATTTGTTTGATGGTTGGAATGTTTGTTTATTTTTCTTCGATAGTTAAATAACCAACTATCGAAGTGTTTGCCAATATCGTTGTCAATATGGAGAGACCGGTTGGATTATTATCCGAGAACCACTCCGTATTGGTAGTAGCGCTGCGAATCAGATTATATGAATATAATCGAAGACGGAGTAAAGTGCAAAGACTTTTTCTATTAATAGAAATTGTGCCTTCGGTTTCGTTCAGTCCCAAAACGAATGTATATGGACGAGTATCTGACAGAGTATTTCCAATGATCGCATATGTTGGTCTGTGTAAATATATATGGTGGCGGAGAATTTATTCTTTTAGCATAATATCCAGAATATATTTGTGCAAATCAATTAGTGATTAACGGATCTGACAATGTGGCATTCAAAATGATTGTGCTATCAATGAACGATAAGAAATCGTAGCCTCAGGCCTCAAAAACGGGGAAATGACAAAAATCGGGCAGGTATAATGGCTATGTGGGTCGCTTCCATTAGGGTATATAATCACCTATGTAGAGAAATTAATTCTACTTCTTTAATCTATCGATGCTGTTCCTTTTCGGGAAACAGTTGCTGATCCCAACCGTTGGTGATATACATTCGATATACTCAAGCGAAATGAGCGGTCAGTCATGTGTGGGCCGGGTTGCAAGATGTTCTTGATGAACCCCAGTGTATCCCCTCTTGAGTACACTGATCGGAAGGTGGTTACATACCTTGTCATGTTGGAAATCCAATCTCCAATAAGCGCCATGAGGTTTTTGATTTTATATTATATATGGAGCATGAGATGCAAGCGTTCCGCTAGATTCTATTTATTTGATGTAGACATTATTATAATATCATTGGATTTGATATCAAAAATATTTTGGGTTATCGTAAGGTAAAAACCATATGTGTTTATGTGTGGATCGGTCTTACGATTATCACTTCTTTCGAAGGGATTTTTTAAATTAAACAAATGATTGGAGTTTACTCACACTAGTCCCATGACTGACCCATATTTTATTTTGTTTTTGTTTTCCCTAAACTCTTGGGTGCCCAAATTTGTACGGGCAGTCAAGTAGTCGAGATTTTTCAGATTCACTTGGAAGAGCTGGAAGGAGGAGGCTTCACCAGTTAGCTATAGACTATCATATTTCCGTTGTGTACTAGGTTGTATCTGGAAACATGTGTTTATAACTGTTCCAGGAATAAGTGTTGTGCTCTGATAATGGTATGTATATACAGTTACTGATTTGTATTTCAAAAGTTATGTTACTTAATATATTTATTCGTTCCGCTGTGAGATTTGTGTTCTTCGTTTTTCTTCTATTCTAACTTTTCTTTCTATTCTTCATCCTCTAACTTCTTCCTAATAATGATTCATATTTCTGTGCAATTTGGGTTGGACGTGGTGTTATTAGTAAACTCAGATAGTACAGATTTGTGGGCCATTACATTTTCTCAAAATCATTAAATGGATTTTTGGTTATAAAAATCAAAATTAGTTTAATAATATGATGTTTTGGTTAAAGTATTTTGTAAACAGATTGCCGCAGTCTAATTCCAATCATAAAGGGATTTATATAACGAAGTTTAAAGCGGAAGATTAGTGTTATGGTCATAACCGACCGAGATTTTCCAAAGTAAGATTATGGTTTAAACCATAATTTAGATAACTTAGAAGATAAGTTTTGGATGATATTATAATAATATCCATTCTCGAGTTTATGAACTTCTATCTATTTTAAGATAAGAACGTTGTCGATCAAGGTTTGAAAGGTAACTAAAATTCCCCAACTTGAACGACTTCACTATTATCGAGGAATAGTATTAGTTTGTAATGGTGAAAGATGTTAAGATTTGTTAATATTCCATAGGAAAAATAATGCAACGTTAGTTGCGAGATTATAAGCTACAAATAAGACTATTGGTTTTAAAGTAAATAATTTGACATTGTTGGCGTATAAAAAATCAATAAATGGTTTTTACCATTAAGTTATAAGTAAGGCGTTGTTAAGAATGTAAGGCAATAATTCAAAAATAAAGAAATGAAATAGTTTATGAATATGTGATAATATTTTAAAGTGAAGAAAAATAAAGAGGAGATTGGTAAGAGTTAAGATTATAGTTAATCAAGTTAAGTAAATGAAGTTGATTTGAAATCGATGAAATGTTTCTAAAAATTCGATAAAAATGGTTTTAATGAATGTTTCTGAATAACAAGACCTGAGCTGCCAATGTACTTGACTATACTGTTCGAGATTGATAGTTAAAACATCAAACTATCAATGAAATATATTATTGGATTTTTGACGTGTTGTTTTAAAGAGACCCGGATGGGAACTAGACCCAAAACCACTTCGAACCAACGTAGCGCTCGAAACTAATTTGCAGGAATATGTGTAAGATGGAGCAATGAAGACCATATATCTTCATAAAACGGAAGAATTACATAAAATATTTAGTTGATCCCTAGAGGTACACTGTAGTTCTGTCGTGGTTGAAATCTATGGATTGGAAGGACTACTCGCTACTGATCTATACGGTGATTCTTAGGATGCGGTAGGAAGGTGCCTTCGGTTCATCCTGTTCCTGGATGACTTGTATAGACGAATGTCTGATGGGGTATTTCCTGAAACTCACATATTTTGATTTATACAAACATACCAAGTTAGGTGGCAGAGAAATTCTCGTTTCTTAACACGCAGAGTGTATTTGTGGATGTCAATTACTGATTTGACGGATCTGATGATGTGGCATTCAAAGATATGAGATGTTCTATGAAAGATAAAACATGACCTAAAGCCTCACAACCAGGAAATGACAAAAATTGGGCAGGTAGCATGGCTAGTTGGATCGCACCCAAGCAGGGTGTATTGTCACAAACTGGAGAAAATTCATATTTGTTCTTCTTTCATTTCTGTATCTTCTGGGAAATATGGTGGGCCCATAAAATCATACGGTGACAATACATTCGATACACTCAATTTGAATGAGTGGTCAGTAATGTGTGGACGGGTTGCAAGATGTTCTTGTTGAACCCTAGTGTATCCCCTCTAGAGTACACTGATCAAAAGGTGGTCCCATACACTGTCATAGTTGGAAATTCAATCTCTAATAAGCACCTTGTGATTTTTGATTATATAAAATATTGTAGAGCATGAGATGCAAGCGTTCTGCTAGATTATTATTTATTTGTGATTCGATAGACACTATTATAATATCAATGGATTTTGATATATCAAAAATGTTTTGGTTATTGTAAGGTAAAAACCATCTGTGTTTATGTGTGGATCGGTCTTATGATTATCCTTTTGTTTCTAAAAGGTTTTCTAAAGTTAAGCAAGTTGTTGGTCATACGAATTTATCATTGAAAGTATTCCAGATTGATCCAGATGAATTTTTCTTTGCTTCAAATGTGCTCAGGTCGGACCGAGTATATTCTCAGGTTAGGTATCGCTTAGAGTTTCAGAAGAGGAGTTGGAGTTGAGGCATATACCAATATTTATTGGTATTAATAATTTTCTTTGTGTGTATTGATTGATACGAAGGTATACTATAATGTTGTAATCGCTTATGTATACAATTTTATTTTGAATAAAGTATATTGATATATTATATTTTGTCCATTCCGATGTGAGACTCTAATCTTGTTATTCTTCTATTCTAATATTTCTTTCTTCTCTCACCCTCTAATTTCTTTCTTCTAACTATCTACTTTTTTGTGCAAATTGAGTTGACATGGGTTGTTAAATGTTGGCTTAAACTCTATAGAAAAAGTGGGTCGTTACATTATGACATTATAAGTACAATATTTATTTTAATTTCTTTTATACTAAATTGCATTTTAGTAGTTTAATAACTGTTCAATAACTAGTTTAAAGGATTCCTTCAGACATTCTATTGTTGTAGATGATGTGATTTTAAAATATTCATCCATATGATCGCTACAACTTAACATACGTAAAAATTCTAAGATTTTTTGATGAGGGGGGAGTGTCCGGATACTAATGCTCCGTTTAGTCTATAAGTGAAATATGAGTTAGTTTGGTGAAGTTTGAGATAGATTTTAGAGAAATCATCTAGATCCATCCAAAATCGACGGCGGAACAAAGTTATATCATAGGTTGGTTTGTCATTGAAATAGTCCTTCATCATCCTTTCATATCCGTCCTTATAGTCCCTCTTATATCGTTGATCAGTCTGTCTAACTATATTAACACGATGGTTTCTCGTTGATCCATTACCAAGAAACTAAGAATATCATAACGTCGCTTGATGATTTTGAAGCTCTACCACCTCATCGTCCATTTCTTGTTCATTATCGTAGGTTTGGTTCATGCCTTGATGGTACTGGTAGTATAGATTTGGATCCACAGTTGTCAAGGAGTTTGATTTAGTAGTTTGTTTTAGCTTTCTACAACGGTGTGTTCACAAGCTATTTCGATAATGTTCACAAACTGTCTTATTATAAACCATCGCTTCGTAAAATCAAAAAATTTATCACTATGTAGTCATTTCAAATAATATAGGGTTGGAGTCAAACCGGCTACAATGTGCTCTCAATATTAGTCATCGTAACCATGCGAGGATGTCTCCCTCTGTTGAGTATACTATTAATGCTGACAACTGAACATATTAATACAAAAAACTAAGGCATGCGGTTTCAGTATAGCTTAAAACGAGTTAAATAACTCGGATCGTCTTATGTGCTTTAATCATCAATTCATAAAATTGATAGTGACCATAGGGATACAACTAATAATAACCATGGAGATAATATTGATAATAACCATTTTTGATGAGAATAACATAAAATAGGCAAATTTTTAATTTAACCATTATGAAGGCGGTAATTTACCTGCATAAGAACATTGACTTGATTGTGTAGCCTTCTGATCTCTTCTTTCAGTTCTAAAGCATAACTAATAGCCCTAGAAGGGAAACGATTGTTTATCCACTATCAAATTTACTTTAATTTGGATGTACTGGACAACTAATATCGACGACCGTCATTGTTTCCATATTGGACGACTAGATTGGTGTTTCAAAACCACCGAAGCGTATAATATTCGCAAATTGTACCTCGCCGACTTCAATAACATTTTGGATAGGAGGAATTGCACAGTGTAATCTTTGGGTACTTTGAGAACGTTTTTGTTGTTTTTGATGGTCTATTTGTATTTGGTTCCTCCCTTCTTAAGCTCTATTTTTTGCAAATCCTCACAATGTCACTCCTCCATTTCAATGTACCATAGAGTCGGTTCTCTCGGTTATGTTGGATTAAGATTTTATGTACCATACAGAATGATGATGTAATTGTATGATTCTGGATATTCAATAGGCATTTTTATGAGTTGAGTTAAATTTGAGGATTGGTTTATCTCACAGTCATAGGATTTATAATTGAAAAACAATTAATGCTCAACGATCCATTTGAAAAGTGAGTGAACGTCGCCAAGTGTAAAAAAAACCATTCAATGAGGCTACAGTGACTGATTGCATACAAACAGTGTAGTTAATGCTCCGCTATAACCTCGCTATATCCTATAGTGAATTACCATTGCTACATTTTTTCAAATATCCTCTAATATAGCCTGTGAAGACCACCCCATACCGCTCACATATAAATAGGAAAAATGATGCATCGTAGCAAGTTAAGCTAGTATGGGTCGAGCATGAAGTTTGATAAGAATAAATAGACCTATCGTATATCTCACATTGTATGAATAATATGTAATAATAAATATGGACTGCTATTTCACTCTTTGCTGAGTATTAAAGTCCAAATAAGTCTGAGACACGCGATACCTTCAAAAGCTTTAAGGCATATATTGAAAGACAAAGTGGGAAGAAAATCAAAGTGTCGAGAAATAATAGAGAGTTGAAACACACTGGACTTGATGATTTCTTGTCCAAAAGTGGCATCAATCATTAACTGGCTTCTCGGTACACACAACAACAAAATGGCATAGCAAAAAGGAAGTACGAAATTATCATGGATATGTTAAGGTGTATGACAAAACTTATACTCAAAATACGAATGTCATTAATTGATCATCGCTAGCTCAATTTCTCAAAATTTCCGTAATACTCATTTCAATCACTACAACACTCTCCATTCTATAACACAATATGCTAAAAATATCAAAATTCTCACCTAAGCATACAAACTTTCTACAACTCGAAATTTAAAGATAATTAAAAAGCTTATTACTTCATACATGACAATCATGAAATAATCCAATATATGTCAGTAAAAATAAAGTTTCCAATGACAAAAAGGTCAAACTAGCCTAAACTTGCATGAAGAACAATATAAAGCTTAACCTAATTCAGGATATAACAAAATAGATCAAACTAATCGTTGCATTATGGAAACATAAATCAAAACATACCAAGGGCATAAAAATATCTAAAAAGTATGCCACTAAATACACATCACATCCCACACTATTATTCTAAAAAATATCAAATCATAATCCGCTCAAAATTTCGGTCGAGAATAAAAAAAATAGTTTTAAAATATTTAAGTGAATACCTAAGGGGGTTGTTATCAACACTCCGAATATTGTTAAGCGAGAGTCAATTTTTTTTAAAACAAAATTTGTTAAGGGGAGTATCAATGCCGAGAGCACCCCCCTTAACAAATAAAGTTTATTTTACTAAATTAGCCTTCCTTGCAATAATCTTTTTTTTAGTTGTTAATCAAAAAATTTGTACGGTATATTAGTTGAATTGCATCAAATTTTTATACCAAATTATCAATAATCTCATTTGTCGATATGCATCAGATCATATGAAAATATCACTCATAGGAAATCGGTAGACATATATCGAACAAATATTTTTCAATACGGTATCACGTTCTTCGTTCACACCATTATTTCTCTTTAAACAATCATTTTTTTCAAATAATTAAGGCATTTGGTTTTTTTGCATTTGAAATTAATTGGGATTCGGGTTAGTAGCTAATGTTATTACAAGATGTTATTATGAGAGTAAAAAGGGAATGTAAAAAGTTAACTACGTGACCCCCTCAAACATTATTTTTATTATTGGAATGTTTTTAAATTTTGACTCCCTTTAGCAATATTTGGAGTATCAATAACAATACCCATATCTAATAAATCAAGTGGTAATAACAACAACACCTCCTTTCTCTCTGATCGTCTTTTCAGCATTGTTATTGATTTATTCATCTTAACAAGTGCGCACCCGTGCTTTGCACACGGGCGTTGGGAGTAATTGGTAGGTTTAATGTTTTTTCATATATGCAATAGATTAATTAAAAATTAGTTAATAGCAACAGGAAAAGTAATATATAATGCGTGAAAGACAATGGATATGTATATAGGTATATTATTGGGTAGTGTTTGGTTGATATTAATAATTTTATTGTACAAAAAATTATGTACGGATGCAGTAAAAACTAAACATGCATGCTCATGAAAGTGGGGACGATCCCCACTGATTTCGTCGAACTCGCGCTCCAGCAGTATGAGTTCGAGCGCGAGTTCGAGACAAAAGTGAGGATCATTCCCACTTAAGTTTTGAAGTGTTGATAGATAAACGACGAAGTAAATCCCGTTTAAGGCATAAATTAAGGAATTTAGGGTTTTTTAGAGCCGCCAGTTTTTTCCTCTGAAGCAAGAATTTGGGTTAAAGGCTCGGGTAGGCTCACGCACTGTATACGGTGAAAAAAGAAAGAAAAAACAATCCGTAAACGGTGAACAGAATACCGATTAGGGCTAAACGGGTTTCTGCTCACCGTTTATCTCATAAAAATTTAAAAAAAAAACAAAAAACAATGCCAATCGCCACTTAACTGCTGGAAGGCCTGAGTGTTTCCACACTTATTTGCCTCCCAACACACGCTCGTATCACCGTGCTGCTGGCCATGCCCTAATATATTAAAGCATAATGCACACTGAATGGCTGAAATGGTATAAATCATGTGTGTTAATATATTAAGTGTAGTCTTAATTTAGGAATATGTAATACAACGTATAAATAAGGACGGTTAAAGAGAGCTAAAATTTTGAATCCACTTGTACGCAAGATGGAATTTTTGTATAAAGAATATTGCACTATCATTCGGATATAGAAGTTGGCATGTCATACAAAAAAGTATAACTGGGCTTGGGATCAATTCTTTAGATATGCTTGTTTAGAGAAGACACACATAAAAGAGTAATCAAAGGTGCAAAATTTCATTTAGATGAAAATATTCGTGATAACATTTTTAATATCCATGCCAGGGCAATGTATAATTGTTTATTTAGAAATCAGGATTCCTGAATGCTCATATTGTCAAATAAAAAATAATTAACAATGGAAATAAAAAAACATCAATAGTTGATACAAAAATTTGCAAACTAAGGTTGCACTTCTTCAATAATGCGTGAGCTGCCAACTTAATTGGTAAATTTATAGCTGAATGTTTCAGTAATACGTGGAAAAGATGTTAGGAGCATGTAGCAAAATGTGTTGGGTGCAGCGGAATAGGTGGTAAGTAGTTTTTAAATTATATGGCAGAAAATTATAGTCAAATCTATTTTGATCATGTAAACCGGTCAAAAGGTCTCATTTCATAATAAACCTCAAAATTCATTAAAGGAACCATCTATTCATGAAATGAACAACATAGGATCTAACACAATTTTCAATAATATTTTTTTTATACAAAATTAGATGTCAACGATTCAGATTTAGTAACAATATAAATGAATATATTTCACCAGTATAACAAATGTTTTTCCTATGACTTTTCACTTATAGCGTGGTGATATCATCATAAGCACTATGATCCTTTTTTAAACCTAAAATTAAAATTTTCATGTAATGTTAACTCTACCACAAAAAGCCAGCAATCTCATAATTCTATAATAATTTCCCCATCTTATGTTGAAAATGAGAACAAAATCCATCCAAATTCTTCCTTTTCCAGGTTAAAAGTAATATACTAACATTGTACTTCTTTTAAACAGGTTTATGAGTACAAAACCACCTGATTAAACAAAGACCATAGCACATTTTTATTAAACATGTAAAAATCAATTTTTCTCCAGTTCTAGAAGTTGTTGCCTTCAACTTTGAACTGGTAAAGATTTCAGAATTCAGATGTAAGAAAACATAGAATAATAACAAAAAATCCCAACAACTTAACAAACCATGGGTTCAGAACATTAACCAAACAACCAAATAACTTCAAGCTCGGAACTTTTTGGAGACGATTGTATTTCTGTCTTACTTAATGATCTTGGTCTAATACATGAACAATAGATATATTATTATTCCAAGCTTTTTTTTGATAGGTCAACCTTCAAACATGTTGCTTAATATGTGTGTGTACTGGACGCTTAACATGTGTGTTTAGTGCATGCACAAACATGCATGTGGGCACATATATGCCTGCATATGCATGTGTTCAATAAGATATAAGTAGTACATTCACTACAAGAAAAGGGCTTGAATTCGACGGCCCATATCGACGGTTTCCGACGGCTTTCGACGGGCCGTCGGCGGCTGTCGGAAACCGTCGATTATAATCGGGATTTCTTCCACCCGAGCCAATTTCTGCTTCATTCTATCTCCTCCTAAACCCATTCAGCCGCGATTTCCAAACCCTACCTCCCCCAATTTTCGATTTCCCGCCTCTAAACACCAATTTTTTCGCGTTCGGATAGCTCCCGACTTCCTCTCAACCTTGTATCATCATCAATTTGAGGTATAATCTCGTTTTTACCTTAAAATTTTAATTTTTACCTAAACCTAAATTTGGTAAAATTAGAAAATTAGAGTTAATTGTTGATAGCAATTGGTTCCTATGGTGTTGTAGTATGTTATATCATCATATTATATGTGTGTTTCATTTGCTACACCGAAATTGAAAAGGTTATGTTAAATATTTGCATATTTGTGTATTTGACATCAAAATTTAGGCATGTTTTGGATATATTGTTGTTTGTAGTGGTCATAAAAAATTGTTTAAAAACCCAGATATTTACAAATTGGTTTAAGTGTGTGTATGTGTTTCAATTTAGATTGTTTATGTCGTTGTATAATTTAGGAAATTTTTGTACATGTGTGCCGTTATGCGCTCGTCATTCTTGCACGTGTTATTTGACATACAAATAATTGAATGGATGAACTATGAAAAGTACATCGTGCAAATTTTGATTTATGCACAAAAACGCATGATTCTAAATTATAGTTGTGTGCCTATTGAATCGACGGTAATAATATTGTTTTAAGTTGATTGAAATGTTAGCAGATGTGATAAAATATAAAATATTTTTTGTTGCAGTAAAACGTACTTTATATTAATATGCGCACATATAATTGAGTAATATCCCCTAGAGTGTTTTCGGCCCCGTCGGACGAGTGTTGTACATGATCGTTATATAAATAGTTGTTTTTTTTCAAATTAAAAAACGACCGTTTATATTCATCTGGTACAATATTTGTTGGATTTGTCCTTGTATTGGACAAGTTATAAACGCAATAAGCATCTACATTTTGTATACTACTTCGTTTCAAAAGATTCACAAAATTTTGGTTCTATTTTCCCTTTTGTTTCCTGCGTACATGTGTACAGTGCAGGAAACAAAAGGGAAATGCTGCCGAAATTTTGTTGAATCGTTTGAAACGAAGTAATATACAATTGTAAATGTTTACTGTGTTTATAATGGGAAGTAGGATGTCTGACCATGTAAAAGAATTGCATTAAAAAAACTGTCAAATTTAACTGTGTTGGGTTATGGATATTTAAGATTATTTATTTTAAATAACAACGATTGTTTTTTTGTTATTTAAGTTAGATTTTATAAATTAAAATAATTTATATTTGAAGACTAAAATGGCGCGGTAGTTTCAAAATTTAATTTTGAACTTTGAAAAATTATATAAAATTCATTTTAAATCGGATTTGGACGAAACAAGAAACGCTAGGACCGTATTGAAAATATTTTTCTAACGGATATAAGAATTTGAGATTTAGTTCATAATTTGTAAGTTACGACAAAATCAAAATTTCAGAAAAACACTATGGAATTAATATATAAAATACATATGGACCAAAACGCTATGGAATTAATATATTTTTAATATTAAATATATATGCCTTAAAAATGAAAATATTGCAATATACGTGCATTTTATTACCATAAGTACAAGTTTTTTTTGTAATTTGAATTCTTAAATAAATATTAATTTTTGGACTTATGACTGAATTTCTCAACTAGGAAAAATGATTGATTATTTTGTTGATCGGAGGAGTTGGATGTTCCAAAGAAGAGGACAGAGAGGTTCAATAAAAGAAGATTTTTATAATGGTATAAATGTCTTTGTTGACTTTGCTTTAAGTAATAATGGAAGCGATCCTGAAATTCGTTTTCCGTGTAGCAAGTGTAAACATTTGAAATATTTGTTACCCGATGTTGTGAAAGTCCATTTGTGCAAAAACGGATTCGTACCCGAGTATTATTTTTGGGATCGTCATGGAGAAGTTGTATCAAATACTCCTGTTGAGACTGAGGTAGACAATCCTGTTGAAGAAAATGTTAGCACGACCCGTATTGAAAATATGGTGGAAGATGCAGCTCGATCTATGTTTCCTATGATTGCAGCCGACGACGACGATTGAAATGATGAAGAACCGAATATTGAAGCTAAGAAAATTTATGATTTGCTGGATAATGCTAAGAAACCTATTTGGGATGGTTGTACAAGCGGCACTCAGCTATCGGTAATCGCGGAATACATTGCGATGAAATCTAAATACAACATCACTGAAGCTGGGTTCACAGCAATTGTACAAGCTGCAAAAAGGCACATGTCGCCGGATAATTTAATGTGTGAAAATCACTACGAAGTTAAAAAACTTATGTCGGCATTTGGTTTACCTTATCAAAAAATAGATACATGTGTAAAAGGATGTATGTTGTTTTGGAAAGATGACGTAAACCTTAGAAATTGTAAAATTTGTAATGAAGAAAGATATAAACCACGAAAAAAGAAGGGAAAGGAAGTTCCATATAAACGTATGCATTACTTACCTCTTACTCCAAGGCTTCAAAGATTATATGCATCTTCTGCAACTGCATCTCATATGAGATGGCATAAGGTGAGATCGGAGCAAGAAGGTACGTTGACCCATCCAGCCGATGGGGAAGCATGGAAGCATTTCGATAAAACTTATCCCAATTTTGCAGCGGAGAGTCGTAATGTCAGACTAGGATTATGTACGGATGAGTTTTCACCATTTTCTCAGTTTGGTTCTAAATACTCATCATGGCCCATTATCATCACACCTTATAATTTACCTCCATGGATGTGTATGAAAACACAATATATGTTTCTTACTGTTATTGTTCCTGGGCCCGATGATCCAGCACAAGGAATTGATGTTTATTTACAACCGTTAATTGAAGAATTAAAAACATTGTGGAACGAAGGAGTAGAAACGTACGATGTTTCAAAGAAGAAAAATTTTCGCATGTTTGCTTCTTTGTTGTGGACTATAAGTGATTTTCCTGCATATGCAATGCTTTCAGGATGGAGTACTGCTGGTCGTCTATCATGTCCATATTGCATGGAAGAGACACGAGCGTTTTCCTTACCGCATGGTAGGAAAATTTCATGGTTTGACTGTCATCGATGTTTTCTCCATGTAAATCATGTTTTTAGAGCAGACAAGAAAAACTTTTTGGTTAATAGAGTAGAAACCAGACAACCTCCAACGTTATGGACTAGCGAAGAAATATATGAAATGGTTTGAAATCATCCAAAGATATATCAAACTGGAGTTCAAACAGAAATTGAAGGCAAATCGATTTATCATAATTGGTGCAAACAGTCTATTTTTTGGGAGTTGCCGTATTGGAAACATCTTCTGCTTCGTCATAACATCGATGTGATGCATAATGAGAAAAATGTATTTGATAATGTGTTTAACACGATTTTGAATGTTAAAGGGAAAACTAAAGATGATTTGAAATCAAGGCGCGATATAGAAGAATTATGCAAACGTCCCGAGCTTCATATGAAACCTAATGATAGTAAAAAACCAAAGCATGTTATGAATTAGATAATAATCAGGTTAACGTTGTTTTAAAATGGATTGAAGGGTTACGATTTCCTGATGGGATTTCCTCAAACCTTCGTAGGTGTGTTGACTTCAAAAATGGTAAATTGAGCGGAATGAAAAGCCACGATTGTCATATTATGATGGAGCATCTATTCCCAGTTATGTTCAAAGAACTACTGCCGTTAAAAGTTTGGAAGGTAATAACGGAGCTTAGTTTGTTTTACAAAGAACTTTGTTCAACTACTTTGAAAGTGGAACGTTTACGTAAATTTGAGGTAGATATTCCAATATTGCTTTGCAAATTAGAGAAAATATTCCCACCAGGTTTTTTTAATGTAATGGAACATTTACCTGTTCACCTTCCAACTGAAGCACGATATCGAGGTCCTGTCCAATATGGATGGATGTATCCATTCGAGAGGTAAACATAGACATATTAACGATTAATTTAATTGAATTTAAAACTATTAAATAATGTAAATTAATATTGCATAGGTATCTGAATCATTTGAAGAAAAAAGTGAGACAAAAAGCTCGAGTTGAAGGTTCGATATGTAAATCTTACATCGAAGAAGAAGCTTCGTTCTTTTTCTCTCATTATTTCAGTGATCATGTGAATATATCATTTGAAAGTGTTCCAAGAAACGACGAAGGAGACGAACAAGAATCGTCTCAAACAGTTTTGTCTATTTTTAGACAACACGGTCGACCTTCTGGAAAATGTGTTGACGTCTGGCTAAATGATAAAGATGTTCATGTAGCTCACACTTATATTCTTCTAAATTGTGCTGAAGTTGCACCATTCGTTAGGTAATCTGAAATATCAATTACTGCATTTTTATTTCTACATCTTTACGTGTGTATAATCTAATGCAAAACACTATTTCTATTTACAGCGTTTATGAACGTGAACATCCAAATGGAGATATCAGTAAAGAATTTTCTGCTTGGTTTACAAATTATGTTTATGAACCCAAAAATTGTGTTGTTGATGAAGGGTTGAAACATCTTGCAATGGGACCAAAAAGATTGGTTAAGACATATCCAATATATTTTGTTAATGGATATAAATTTAACACAAAAGAATACGGTGCTGAAAAATCAACGAACAATACTGGTGTATTCGTTAAAGGCAGTGACGATCCTGAGAATCACATCAAAGATTTTTATGGCGTTTTAACACAAATTTTGCAATTGACATATTTCTCACGACCCGCAGAGGAGGTGTTTCTATTTAAATGCGATTGGTTTAGCAATGTTCCGGGTTCTGGGATTAATGTACATAAGGATTATAATCTGATTGAAATAAAGCATACATCGCGTTATTACAAGTATGATCCTTTTGTACTAGCCAAACAAGCATTACAGGTTTATTATGCTCCTTACCCGTCTCTAAAAAGAGATAAAGCAGATTGGTCGGCAGTTTTTAAAACAAAGGCCAGATTTACGTTTGATGGGAAGAATATTCCAAATGAAGGAGCCTATCAAGCAGAACTCGAACAGAACAATGAAATAATAATTGAAGATGATCATGCAGATTTCGGACCTCTAATCGATGAGGCAAATGCTTTGGTAGATGCGTTTGAGAGTGCGGAGGAAGATAGTATGCAATCTGAGGATGAATTTGAATCTGAAGAAGATGATGATTGATATAGATGATGATCGAGTACTATTTATCTATTGTAATGTAATTATGTAGTAAACCCAGCTTATTTTGCAATTCATGTAACTCTATTAAATTTATAACTTTTATGATCGTTTTTTACATCTTTTGTGTCATATGCAGTTTTGCTTATTTATTTGTCTTAAATCCGCAATAATGTAAAAATGTTAATCTTTGGAATATGAGACCAAATCAAATACAGGTAAAAACAATTTCTCTTTTATGTCATTTTTTGCATCTTTTATGTCACTTATTTAGCAGCTTATATCGTTTGTTTAAGTTAGCTTAGATCTTTGAAATGATTTGTATGTGACAGGTATGTCATCTAGAGGAAATACGTCAGGCGAGGGTTCTGGATCGCATCCCCACGTGCGTCCAGTCGTGTCCTTAGTTCCTACGAGTACTGGGTAAAAATTAAACTTTATTTAGCATGTTTATTATTTTATACAGCACATTTATATGTTTTTCACATTTAATGCAGGACTTTCGATTTTCAGCCTTCGAAGACTATTTTGACCGCTTCGTCAGCAGCATATAAGGCAAGGATGTCGGGATGTTGGCCTAAGCGGGATTTGATACCACCTCACATTCAGGAGGTCATTTGGCAGGATGTGCTAGTAAGTATTTTCTTTTATATTTTTTGCAGTATAATTTATGTTAATCGCTGAGATATACTGTACATATTTTACTACTAATGTTTGTTTAACGTGAAATGCAGGCTGAGGTTGATATACAGACCGATGATTTGGCATTGGCTAGGACGTATTGGATGCAAAAGATGAGGAAAAATTATAAAGATGCCATATCAACAATGAAAAAAAATAGGAAAAAACCTACGTGGATGGGAGATAATGTTTGGAGTGGGTTTCTGAAGTATTGGGATAGTGATACAGCGAAGGTTAGTGTACTAATTTTTTTTTTAAGAAATATTAAAATATTTAGACTGATAAATATAAAATTTTAAATGTGAAGGCGGAGTCACAAAGAAACAGCGCGAATAGGAATAAAAATCCAGTCACGCATAGAGGAGGATCCAAGTCATTCCAGCAGTATCGGCAGGAGTTGGTAATTTTTTTTAAATGCGACTTATTATGCTGTATATAGTTTTGAACATTTAATAATTGTGTTTAATAATCTAATTCAGGAGGCTGAGGGGCAGGGTTCAGTCTCCTATATGGATGTGTTTACACGTACGCATGCCATAGAGCATGTCGACTCAGACGGGAACATCACATACTCATGGCATGACGAGAAATCCAGGAAGAGTCACGTAAGATTTCATTTTATGTAGAAGTTTATGTAGTAATTGTTAAATTAATATAAAATACGATATCATGATATTAATTTTATATACATTCCTATTGGGCTTGCAGGAGAAGTTCATGGAGAAACGTCAATTGCGTCTAGCTGAGACTGGAAAGGAGCAGCTTACTACAGACGAGGAGGACATTATCTTCCAGTCAGTGATGGATCCACAGACGCGTAACAGACGATATGGATTTGGAAATCAAGTGGTAAACCATTTTTAGTTTAGTTTAATTTTTATGCGTTTTATTTTTATCTAGAAAGCTTAAGCCTTAAGTTCTTTAATTTTGTGATAAATATATCTTTCATGATACCAATGTTGCGTGCATTCAATGTTATCATTTGAGAGATCAATAATTATTGCTCTAAATTAACTCGATGAAGTGCATAGTTTACGGTATTAAATTATGCCATTTAAAGCATATCAAATTTCTTTAACATGTGATATCACACCTGTCATTAATTGTTGTTATAATTTAAAGCATATCAAATTTCTTTAACATTTGATACCAACAAGTAAGCATTAACTATGTTATTGTAATTTATAAAACGTTTTATAATCAGTGTTATGCGTTGGCTTGGAATAGGTTCATTTATGGTCTTATTTACCATAATAGTTAAAAGAGGATATAGAATGTAATGATATAGTCGATAACTTTTTTATGTCAACGAAGATTATAATGTATTACTCCGAACTCTTTAATTACATATTTTTACGCCATGCAGATTATTAAAATAATTGTAAATGATTAAAAGAATTTTAAATAATTGTTACAGTCCACCAGTCAGCAGGCACGGGCCAGACATGCTAGAGAAGCTATGGACGCCGCAGAGATCGAGGACTTGAGAGCTAGGGTGGCACAGCTTGAGGAACAGAATCGCCGCCAAGCCATTGAGATGACTCAGATAGTGGATCGACGCATAGCAGAGTTCGAGCGGCAGTATGGACGCTTTCCTTCATCAGCTGGCTCTGCAGAGGAGGACGACCAGTGATGTTGCTTGTTAGGTATGTTTTTTTAGTTTGACATATGTACATATATGACTAGAGATGCGCTATATATATATGGGGGTGTATAACTGAACATTGGTTGACATTTCGTATGTATTTTGATGGTAGACAAGATGTGGTGGATTGATGTAGTAAATGTGATGTATTATATAGTGTGCAATCGTAGAAGTGTTATGTTTTATATGTTTTTTTATCGTTTTTATGAATTTTTGGTTGAATTGGTTTGGTTTTGATGATTTTTTGGTTGAAATGGTGTGGTTTTGATGGTTTGTGTATGAAATGTTGTGATGGAGTTAAAGACCGACGGTCTGAATTAATGAATTGAGTGGAATGTGGGTTTGATGGTTAAATAGCAGCTGTAATATAAAAAAAAGCAGCAGTATTTCCGACGGCTTCCGACGGCTTCCGACGGCTTACTGGTTCAAATGTTTATAACGGTTTCCGACGGCTTGCGACGGCTTCCAGGCAAACGTCTCTAACGGTTTCCGACGGTTTCCGACGGCCGTCGAAAGCCGTCGGAAATTGACGATAACCGTAGGAAAACGTAGGAAAAATATTCGACAACAGCCGTCGAAAACCGTCGGAAATACTGTGTACCGACGCCTTTAATTGCGACGGGGATTTCCGACGGCTTCCGACCATTTCCGACGGCCGCCGACGGTTTTCAGCCGTCGGAAATCCGTATTATTCTTGTAGTGATTCATATACAGTAATAACCTAAATTTTAAAAACCAAAAATGAAAAAACTTGTATTAATAGAATTATGGTAATAGTAATTATCATGCATATTAGTATATGCATGAGCTTATGTTTCTTCTGTGTTGCAAACCCATGCTTCCTACATGGTTTATTTAACAATATTGTTGGTAGTACTGTTGTCGAAAAGTAAGAATAGTTGAATACAACTTTAGCATCTTAAATTTCTTTCATGATTCTATAAGTTTCCAGAGCATATTTTCTTATATTATTTCGTGTTTGACATAGGATCATATGCTTAGCTATGAACCGTAGAAGCACAAAGTGATTTAGACATAAGTACAAAGTAAATTGTAATTATAAAAAGACAACAGCATAGCATACAAACTTGTTCTCGTGCACACCATGATAAGGACGCGAAATTATTTCATGTGATGAACTCTAATGTGGAGCGAAACCATCAAAAAGACAACTAACTCGTTAATACAAACTAACCATTTCTTTGTATGAAGATATTTATTTTACGTTAGCATATGTAAATTGTAATTACTGAAAAGAGGTTGAGGTGATTAAATTTAGTTACAATAGCGATATTAGTGGGATTGAAGGATGTTAATAGTAAAAAAAATAAACAAAACGGCCATGTTTGGAATCATATTTTACATGAAAAAATGTTATGAAAAGCTTTGTTTTAAATTGGTTTATCACTTACCCTCAAACAACGTCTATCAAGATTACATACCCGACATCTTTAGTAACACATTATATTATCCTACAATATATGTCACATTTCAATTGACATCATATTCATCCACAAATTTTGTGGCTGCATTGTTAATTTAGAAGTTTTACATATACACACATGGGTAGCTGCCTAAATGTTAGTAGAACATGACAGAAAAACAATAAATTTCATTCAATTTTCGTTGGTATCATATGATGCTCTCTTGATTTGATATTGTGGAAATGGTTATATTTGATAAGCCAATCGTACATCTAGTGAGAACTGTTCATTTTGAAAGGATTAAAATCAAATATGCAATTAGCATTAGGATTAGGAATAAGGCTCAAACCTTTGGAAGTATGAAGAGAATAAAATAATTGAAATATACTTGTTTTCTTCCTTTTAGATCTTCTTCAATTGAAAAATGTAATAGAAGTAGAAACAAATCCAATGACGAACAACATTCAATAAACTAATAAAGTAGAAAAGTAAAGATTTTTATTTTACTTTGGTAAATATATAAGTATGTCAACCATTTTGTGTGTAAGGGAAAGTCCAATTGCTCCTGAAATTAATCTAATTGATATCTGGAGGAATGGAAAGAAGAATAAACAGTCAAACTGCCCATAGAGCTCACCCGTGTTTAAAAAAAAGAAGCAAACATAAATGATGACCATTTAGAAAAAAGAGGCCAAGGTCCAAGAGCAATACAAACATAATATTGCAAAAGAGAAAAAAATGCAAGTACTAAGAACAGAAGTAACAGCTAGATTAAAGAAAAACATTATGTGGTAAACTTCTTTTGCCAAGTACGCACATAGTGTGCTACTACATACATCTGCTTCACTGCAGATTACATAACTCACATGGTACGCTACTACATAGATCTGTTTCACTGCAAGTTACATACCGTAAGTGACAGTTAGTCTTGAGTTTCTTTCTTCTTAGTTGGAGTTCTACTTATGCCATCTCCAATAATTATTTGCAGCAAAGGACGGTGATTAGAGAATGAAAATGTACTTTTCTGAAAGGTAGAAAATTATTAGTGCAAAAGCTGTGAACCTCGTTTTTGCGAAAAGTAAACATAACCCTGCAACAGTATAAATGAACTGGCAAGTATAAATGAATTTACAGAAATATTAACCAAATCTAAATTGATATTTTACTTTAAAGAATTTGTCCTAAAATGTAAACTGAGTATAAATTGTAGTTCATTTTACTCTTTGAACCTGAGATCTCCAATGAACGAATATCTCCAAGATATAAATGATTAGCCATGACTTAACTATAAACATAAAAATTTAAACTTATGGTGGAGAATAATATAGTTGCACAATTTTCATACTATGACAAAGTGTATGCCTAAAATCCTAAAATGGAATTTTCCTAATTGTGGATCTTTAAACAATGTAACTTTTGGAAAACAACTTACATAGCTTACTGCTTACATATTCGGTGATGAAGTTATTATTTCATACTTGGTAATAAATACACGATAAAAAATCTAATATGATTTTTTTTCCCGTCCTTTGTAAAAATTTCAATTTCACTGTAATGAAATAAAAATCAAAGTATAGCTCAACACGTTTTAGCAAAACTTACTTCTCTTCTATGAAAACAACCTTACTGTTCTTTTACTCGAGTAGATAAATAGTTGACAGCTATGAAGATAATGGTGCATATATTTATGTAGTAGCAAGGTCAGAAAATTCATCACATTGGCATATAGTGTGGCACCTCAACAGCTTGCAAATGCATATTAAATTGGATTTAATGGGACCAAATTTTGGTCAATGAGATTAAAGATATCTAATTTTTATATTAAGAAACAGGTGGGATCGATATAGAAATGATATTACGTTAGGTTCCGCTTGTGCATTTTATTTTCGAATGACTTGTCTGTTGCCATTTATTTCATCAATCAGCATGCAAAACTTTCAACATACATACCGTGCAAATAAGTTACATATATAATAGCAATCTTTTAGTGTTAATATGATAAAAAGATAATGGTTATAAATGAATTAATATTTTATCTTTTTTTGAGGAGGCTTTCCATATCAATTATCATCTATGATATATGACATCTAGAACCATTAATCAAGCATACTCATGCATGATGTATCATTTGTGCATTTTATTTTCCAATGACTTGTCTGTTGCCCTTTTTTTCATCAATCAGCATGCAAAAGTTTCAGCAAACATATACTGTGCAAATAATTAAGTTATATATAATAGCAATCTTTTAGTGTTAATATGATAAAAAGATAGTGGTTATAAATGAATTAATATATTATCTTTTTTTGAGGAGGCTTTCCATATCAATTATCATCTATGATATATGATATTCAGAACCATTAATCAAGCATAACCATGCATGTTATATTTATCAGCACTAACAATGCAAATAAGAGTGATACACATCCAAGCTAAAGTTGGAAAATACTAATTAAAGGTTGGGAAACAAAAGTTACTTGTATAGGCAATCATCATAGTAATCCACATAGTTAGCCTTATAGGCAACTTGTACATATAATTCACATGGTTTCTTATCATCCTTTAATGTTCTGATAAACCCTCATGCAACAAATTAAAGTGCGCTACAATCTTTGGCTTGCTCATTTGTTAAAATAATCAAATTTTAACATGTTCTCCTAAAATTATGGTTATCATCTTCATTTTTGTATACCTGCAAAAATAATAGGAGGGAGGATAGCCAAGAGAGCCTCAAAACCTCAAATTGAGTCTTTTGTTATTTACGGTAAGTGGAAGAAAAACTTGAGATGTTTCACCTATTAACAACATGGATTGGCACTTAGATATTGGACGTGAACAAATCTGTCGAAATCAGAAATTTGCCAGGCAAGCTGACACATAATAAACGTGTGGAGAGGAGTTCATTTCACATGAGCTAAAAGTCCAGATCATTAATGCAAAATGCAAAATCTAAAACGTCAGATTCAAGAATCTATCTATAGGTTCAAAAATGCATTAACATTTGAACACTACTATGGTATATTTACTATCACTTATTTTGGTGAACATATATATATATCTACAAAGCTAAAATAAAAATCATGGCTGGACGCCAAAAGACCCATATTACATGTATTAAAGATTTGCTTCAGTATTTTAAAAGGAAGCAATAATTAATTCAAAACCTTCCAATTAATTTGTCTTCAGTAGATAAATATAATAAAGAGAAATGATATATGTTCATGACACCTCACAAAAAAAACTACTTCGCCACCTGTGAATATATAGATAACAACACATGTGTAGGGCTGTAAATTTTGTTCGAATGTCCGACGTCCGTTCGTGTCCGTGACCGAAATACGTCCGTCCGAGTCCGTCCGATTTTCATTTAGGACACGAGTTAGGACAACAAAATTTGTACGAGAAAAAAATCATGTCCGGTCCGAGCTCATCCGAATTCGTCCGAATTACTTGTAATTGGACATATAGTTGAGAGAAAATCTAGTAAAATGTACAAAATGTGATATAAATAGCCATGTCCGACCGAGTCCGATCGGTCCGAACATGTCCGTGTCCGACCGATTTTATTTAGGACACGAATTAGGACAATGAAATTTGTCCGAGAAATTTTTTGGTCTGGTCCGTGTTCGGTCCGATTTTTTTTAGGACAGAAACTGAACACACCTCCGTCCGGTCCGGTCCGACCGATTTACACCCCTACACATGTGAATACCATGAATTAATAAATTTAGAACTGAAAATATCCCTAACTATATTTACTACTAATGGAAAATAAATTAATATAGTCACACGAAACATGCATAAAATTCAATATATTTCCAATTTTTAAGTCAATCATCTTAAACGTAGTAAAAAGTTACTTATTTTCCTTTTTCCTAAATTAGTAATTGTAGCTTACAAATTCATTCAACTTCCTTTTTAACAGAAGGATAAAGAAATATCAACTAAATTTCATAATCAAGTCAATTAATTAACCAAATATTCAAAAATTTCAAACATTTCATCATACATTACTTACTTGGCAAATTCTATTTAAACCCAGAAATCTGCTGAGTATACCCATTTTTTTATAAAAAAAATTAGGACAAAACTACCCCTGCTCGACATTTTTTTTTTTTTTGTTTCTCAGCACACCTCGTAGAAAATGTACGTGGTGCCTTTAGAGCACCACGTAGGACCATTACGTGGTACCATGAAGGCACCACGTAGGGGCTCAACGAGGTGTCCTAAAGGCACCACGTAGTTGCTCTACGTGGTGCCTTTATGGCACCACGTAGTGTTCTTACGTGGAAGGACAAAATTGTCTTTTTTTTAATTGTGTATGGGTAAACTCAGCAAAACGCTGGGTTTAACCATTTTTTTAGAATTTTATGGGTATACTCAGCACATTTACGGGTTTAAATAGAATTTGCCTACTTACTTTTGTGTAATTACTTGGTATTTCAAATATTTTATGAGTGTAACATTCCAGGTAACAGTATGACTTTTATGCTGTAACTGCATAGTTTATTTATGGTAGATGTTAATGAGCATCATTTTTTTATATACACGTAATGTTTTTGACAATTGTTTATTGATACTGGGCGCAGTAGACAAAATAATAACTAAGAATGATATTATATTAGGTTACCTTTGCCCGTTATTTTCAAATGACCCATCTTTTGCCCTTTTTTCATCAATCAGCAAGCATATCATATGAATGACATATACCGTGCAAATCAGGTGTATAACAGCAATCTATTAGTATTAATATGACAAAAAGATAATGGTTCATTTTCAAAAAAAGAAAGAAAGAAAGGATAATGGTTAGAAATGAATTAATATTCTGTCTTTTTCAAGGAAACTTTCCATGTAAATTTCCGTCTATGTTATACAATATTTCAAACCATTAATCAGGCATAATTACACATGTTTTGCTTATCATCACTAATGCTCCAAACAGGAGTAATGCATATATGAGCTAAATTTTGAAAACACTAAATAAAGGTTGAGAAATAAAAGTTACATATATAAGCAATCATCATAATAATTCACCAAGTCAGCCTTGAAACAACTTGCACATATATTCAGATCTAGCATGTCATTGCGAGTTCATATAATCTGCAAATTTTAGTAAATGTTTAGGGATCTTATTTTCCTTTAATATTCTCATAAAACCTATGCAGCATATTTAATTAGGCTTCATAATTTTTGCACTGTTCATTTGTTAAAATAATCAAAATTTAGCGTGTTCTTCTAAAATTCTCTTTATCATCTTCATTGTTGCATACCTGTAAAGATTGTGGGAGGGACGGTAGCTGAAAGAGCCTCAAAACCTCAAATTTTCTTTGAATCTTTTGTTATTTACTGTAAGCAAAAGAAAAGCGTGATATGTTTCACCTGTTTACAACATGGCCTGAAACTTAGATATTGGACAAACAATCAGTAGAAAAGAGAAATTTGTCAAAGCAAGACGACGCCTAACAAACGTGTAGAGAGGAGGTCACATCACACAAGCTAAAACTTGGCTGTCTAGTCCAAATCATTAATGCAAAATGCTAGATTCAAGAATTTATAGGTTCAAAAATGACTTAAACATTTTAAACACTACAACGTATATTTATTATCTCCCATTTCAGTAAACAAATATATCTACAAAGCTACAATAATGGCTAGACAAATAAAAGACCCATGTTACATGTATTAAGGATTGCTTCTAATATGCCAAAGGGCAACAACCTACTAATTAATTCATAACCATTGAATTAATTTGTCTTTGGTCGATAAATATAATAAATAAAATATGAATTAATAGACCAAGCATAAAAAATTGATGAAGGAAGGGCAAATTATAAGCATACATGAGTGTGATCATGAAAATGAATTACCGAGTTATGAAAGCATTACCTTACAATGGAGGCGGGATGAAATTATGATGGCAAAACCAATAGCTCTACTGCATTCAACTTAGACCGAGTCATCACTGGATGGAAAGGAAAAAGTTAAAAAACATATGGAACTGACGGCTGTCCAAAAAATGCAAATAGATCCAAGGCGTATTAAACCAAAAGAGCCTCATAGATATGAACATATTAAATTTCAGTATTAATAGAAAATCAAATATTTCAAGGAAACAAAAGCTAAACATGGCAAAAACCTCCAGGACTAAGCTCTTTCACCTTGAGAACTCCCTGATTAGTTTCGAAAACATATGTATACCGTAAATCTGGGGATAGACTTAGCAACGGGACAGTAGCTAGCTGCCAATGGAAGCTGAACAAATGACAAATGGAGAGGTTATGTTTTCATAATTTCATCTACTGGAGCATCTGAGAATTGAACGGAGGAGGGAAAATTGAAATATAAAAACAAAGCAGCAAGTGTGGAACAAACAAACAACCATACAGATGGTTAAAAATATGCGGATCATAACAAACAACTACAGAGATACAGCCACAGCCGTCATAATTAAACCAAAATAGCCTTTTAGAAATTACCCTTTGTCCTATTTCAATATGGTTGTATAATCTATGAAGCTTGAGATCATACATTATACACACGTATATACATATATACATATGTGTGTGTGTGTACATACATATATATGCATACATATACATTATGCATAATCTTACAGGAAAATATTAGACATACGTGTGTGTACAAACTTGGGATGAAATCCTTGGCCATCAAAATCAACCTGCAAATGGATATGGAAACAAAATGATATATATAGTACAGACGTTTAAAAAAATAAGACGTTGAAACTTCACACCATGCTAACTTGACTTACAGATGATAAACATAAAAACCAAACAATAAATAAAAATGTCTTGAGTTAATGAACAACCAACGAAAACTACATGAGTAGTTCAGAACAAAATAATTGTAGCTTCATGAGGCCAGCCTTTTCAGCTTTCCCCAACTTTTAAAAATCAATTTTATATCTTTAATCATTTTAAATATCAAGCATTAATTTTTTAAACATTTCCTATCATCGTAAGTACACAAATAAATTAAGATAATTTTTAACACAAATTTTATGAATAATAGTACATATAAGGAAACAGCAAGTAAACGTCACAAAAAACTTTAGAACTAAGCTACCGATAAATCTGGGAATAAATCAAACAGGACAATTGCTAGCTGCCAATGAAAAAATTCCCTTTTATCGGAGCGGCAGAAAATAGATGGAAGGAGGCAAAATCGATACCTAGAAACATAGTAGAAAGAAAAGAACAAATAGATACCTTAGAGACGGGGAAGTATCTACAATTTTGAGGGAAAGGCATGGTGAATAATTCACCTATATTTTCTGTTTAATTATAAGGTGATTACTTTTTCAATTGTAATTTTTTTCCATTTTCAGCTTATGATATTATTAGATAAATATTAAAGTTGCAAATGTTTATCAAGCTGCAAAATGACATAACCCAATTTCACAAATACAACTCAATGAATAGGTGATACGTAACAAAAGTTTCTCTAATTTATGCACGCAGTATTTTTGACAATTTATGGTAAAAGTATTGAGAGTAGTACCAGCATTCACTGTCACCGTATAGCTTTTATTTTCAATCTCATTTCCAACTATAAAATATCCTTTCAGTACATTTGTTGATTGATATTTGATACCTTGGGTAGCATTTGCCTGCTTTCAAACTGTATGTTATAGTTTGCACGTTGTCAAATACATTTCAGTATTATTGAAAATCAGATAAGCTTTGGATGTTCCATTTTAGTGAAAATTGAGTATGAAATGGTAAAGTAATGGAAAATCAATAATAAAACACTGGTTAATACGTATATCCACAATATCAGTGTTGGAATCCAAAGTCTCATCAAAATTTATAGCTACCTATAACATACAATGAGCAGGTGCTTATATTTTTTGAACTTGAGTAATCTACCTTATTGGATCGACGCCCAAATTTAATTTTACTTTATCGCTCCTTAGGTCTTCCCAACTTCAAATTTTTAATTTTCAAGGATGTAGATGCATTTAAATGACATCACAATGCAAACATGAAAATCTAACCCATATTTATTCATTGATTTCACATATGTAGATATTTACTTATTTATTTCAAATCAGATATTGTATTTTTTGAAAGGTACCTAGATAAAATGTTATGCATAGTTAGGAAAAAAATAATTTTTTGGAACCTAAGAAGTTTAAACATGCTAAGTGTCAATCAATTGTTATTATTGACATGCATTATAGCGTGGCTGAAGAACATAAAGTCCTAAAGCTGCAATACCGGATATTTTTGCAAAATTTCGTGAAATGATTTAGTCTTCTCAAACAAAAATTACTCTATTATTTCACATCAATGTATAGAAAAAGATTTTAACCATGATCTGCAAACAAATGTACATACATTGATTTGTTATCTGGAAAGAAGTCCGAAACCAAACGATTTTGTCCAAGCAGATGACTTTTTCGATGGAAATTAAGTATTTACACTTGGAAAAACAAAAATCAATCATGAATTTATGCAAAAAAAGATCCATACATGCATATAATAGCTATCTACAGAGAATAGATTGCAAATGTGTTATAAATCACACACACACACACACACACACACACACATATATATATATATATATATATGTGTGTGTGTGTGTGGGGGGGGGGGCATATTTCTGTAAACAAAAGCCGAAATAAACAACAAAGATGAGCATAGGAAAAACATAGGAGACACAACCACAGCTAAAACACACTTTGTAAGTGTTTTAATCAAAAAATGATCAAACACCAAATACGATGCTTTAAAGAGTGCGTCGCCCGTTCAGTGGCAATGTGCTAAGAAAGCACGTTTCCAAATTAGGGGAGAGACACCATGAAAAGCATGTATGAAGAAATGTGAGACCGCAATTCGCAAAAACAAAGCAATAAGAGAGAAGAACACACAATTTTTAAAGTGGTTTGGTCAAACGTGACCTACGTCCACTATGCAAACATTTTCCATTATCACTTTCATGATTCCAAGTACAATGCCATACAAATCTCCCTCAATTTACAATGAATCTCTCATTTCTCCCTCTTTGATGTGAATCGCACTTGAATTAGCTAGTGGATCGGTTAGATCTCCCCAAGTATTGATTGAAATGGATGAAAAGCCTTCAATGCTTCACTTTAGAGGTAGATCTCTTCGATTCCATAGCATTTTGATAGTAGATCCAAGTTTCTAGAGAGAATTCAATGGAGACTTGTGTAGCTTAAGTGGAGCTTGAATGGATTTCCATGGATGAAGCTTGAGAATGCCTTGGAGAAATGATTTTAGCAGCCCTTCGGTGTGTTGGACTCCCTCTCTTTAAGTGTGGAGAACGGGGGTATTTATAGTTGGAGATAAGGGGTAGTGGCACACTTATAATTTGAGGTGTATAGTTGGCGCTTGGTTGGCGATGGTTTGGCGCTCGGTTGGCATCAAATAGGAGTCGGAGCGGTTAGCTTTTGGAGCGTCTATCATTTGGAGCGAGCAGCATTTGGACCGATCAGCTTTTGGGCGAGCAGCATTTGTTGTATTTCATTTTTATACTGTGCAATTTGGGGTATAATAATTACAACAATGTCATCCACTCTTTTGTATCTTTACTGCTCGCTCAAATCAGGCTTGCTCGAGCCCTCTCCGCATGGATGCTTGGAACCGACCAGCACTTGAAGCTTGAACGACCAGTTGCGAAGGAGCGACCGACCAGCAGGTGCTCCTCTCAAGACCGATCAGTGCCTGGAGCTCAAGTCCGACGAGGTGGAAGCTTGGAACCGACCAGGTGGCAACTGCTCGGCCTCGCCAACATGCTTTGTTTGACCGACCAAGGGGAAGCTCGACCAGGAGGAGGCTGCTGTTAACCGACTAGGTGGAGCTTGTCTCCTGACCGACCAGGTGGTGGCCGCTGGTGAACGATCTTGCAGGTATATACAATGCACATATTCTGTTCGACATAATGCGTGAGCGGGTTTTTGGTAGTTAACATTTGCCCCTCGAAGCTTGTATTTTTTGTTAGCGAGAAATGCGGGCTTCGAAAAAAGCGTTGCTATCATGGTCTGCGTTGGAATTCGGTAGTAGCATTTTGTTTGCTATAGCAAATCTTGCTTTGACTCGCTGATTCCAGACGATCCAAGTTTGAACTTGTTGACTGGACTCATATGTTCCGTAGCACCTATTCTGTAATGAAAACAAGCACTTGCACGGTTTTGGACTTATACGTTGTTATTGATCGTCCACATCTATAACAGGTTAGTTAATCATTAATGAATGATGTACAATAAATTGAATGTCATATCTACGCAGAACTGCTTTATTTAACAGTTGTGATTTGTCAAACGCCGTTTGCATAGACATGGTATTCGAGTTTGAATTCATAATGGCACTTGAGTTCTGAATTGCAGATTTCAAGTTACGCCTTTGCTATGAATTGCGTGATCTCATATGCCGGTTTACGTTTTATGAGACGTGTACCTGATCGGATCAATACTTTGCTTTGTGCTTCTGATGCCAAGGCGATTGTGGACGTTGGATGGATCAGAATTTTGAATTTGATCAATTAATTTGGGGACTTCTACTTGGAGAAGTCATTGTATCTTTCTGCCTTTGCTTGAAAAGGTCTTATGTAAGGTGCCCCCGCCAGGGGAGGACTTTGGGTTTGATGCCCCCTGCTAGGGGAGGACTTTATGTTGGATGCCCCTGCTAGGGGAGGACTTGGGATTTGATGCCTCCGCTAGGGGAGGACTTTATGTTGGATGCCCCCGCTAGAGGAGGACTTGGGATTTGATGCCCCCGCTAGGGGAGGACTTTATGTTGGATGCCCCCGCTAGAGGAGGACTTGGGATTTGATGCCCCTGCTAAGGGAGGACTCTATGTTGGATGCCCCCGCTAGAGGAGGACTTGGGATTTGATGCCCCCGCATGGGGAGGACTTTCGTCATTGCTCTCACGAAGAGGGGCTGGACTTTTTTATGCCCCCGCATGGGGAGGTCTTTCGCCGTTGCTCTCACGAAGAGGGGCTAGACTTTTTTATGCCCCCGCATGGGGAGGTCTTTCGCCGTTGCTCTCACGAAGAGGGGCTAGACTTTTTTATGCCCCCGCATGGGGAGGTCTTTTGTCGTTGCTCTCACGAAGAGGGGCTAGACTTTTTTATGCCCCCGCATGAGGGGTCTTATAGATGAATCCGTGGGACAGACGCCAGTTCCTTTACTGGATGCTTTGGCATGGCAAACGATCTCGATTTAGGAATCTGGGTCATAAGTAGTTGCTTGTTCCTTCATGGGTTGTTCAACTTAGTGAGTCACCTCGATGAATCGTGTGGTCAATGCTTGCGGGACCTCGCTAAGGAAGCTGCGACTTATGAAGTCGGCTGTTCCGCTATGGGTCCTCGACCTGGTGAGCCCTCTTGATGTATCGGGTGATCCATGCTTGTGAATTGCACCACATCAGGAGACAGGGACTTAATCAAGTTGTCAGGGATCTGCCCTTTTTTGTGAAGCTTGGAATCCATGAGGTAGACTTTAACAGTCGCGTTGGATGTGCTTAGTTGTGATAAGCAATTGCAACCGGATTGAGAAGTCGTGCTCTTTTGGGATTTGCGGGGTTTGTGTCATTCCGTGGAGCGAACATTGGCCTTGTACTGGAAGCACTTGATCATGGCAAGTGTCCATGATTGAGCGCAAGTTGCCCCATGAACTTACAACATGCGGCGTTGATTTTAGATATGCTTGTTGACCTCTCCACCGTCTCATCTTTGGCCATCCCTTCTAACCACCCTTCAAGATGGTGTTTTTATGATCACACTTAGATGTGTTGACACTTTGTGCATCCCATGCTTGAATAAGTGTTGTGGAGTTCGCCATAGTGCATTGGGTTTCGAGGAAGCGGGCATTTGTCCTATAACCTGTAATAGAGAATCGTCTTTTAGCAAGTCTTGAATTTACGAAGATCTCGTAAGTAAGAAATTCACACAAGTATGCAGGACTTTATCCATAGAGATATTGTTCAGTACAATCCTTATGCAATATTACAAGTTTTTTACAAGAAGTTCTGAATGTAACAGAAAGCAAGATGTAAAGTAAAGCAAGTAACAAAGCAGTAAGTAAGGAAAGGCGATGATGATCGCTTATTTCGAGTTGTTGAAATGAGATTCCCATCAGCCCTCAGTTGATGATTGGCCTGTTATTGGGTTGAACCAAGAGAGAGCCTTGCCCCTGAGGAGTCTGAGCGGCGTTTGAGGATTGTAGATTCTTGATGTACTGTTGTAGTTTGCCATTCTGAATCATTTCCTCAATTATGCTTTGGAGAATTCTGCATTCATTTGTATCATGACCCGGCAGCTTGTGGAGTCGACAGTACTTTCCAGAGTCCAGAGTTTTCTGCGTAACCTTGAACTTTGGTGGCTCCGGATAGTGCTCGGTATCCTTGGTGGCAAGGAAAATGTTTTCTATGGTATCATTCAGAGGAGTGAGTTCTGATGGGTTGTAGAAGCAAAACTTCTTGTTTGCCTTGCTGTTATTCCCATCATTGGCTCGTTTCTGCCCCTGGATATCGTGCTGATTAGGCTGGATGTCAGCGCTTTTGGGAGGATCAACAGTCTGATGAAACACAGGATGATCTCCCACTCTCATATACTCCTCGGCTTTCTTCTGGAACTTTTCCAGCGTGTTCGGCTCCTTCATTTTGATCCATCGACCGAATTCGCTATTCTTGTCTATAGCGCCGATTAGAGATGCTAAGATCATGCGGGGATCAGGATTCCCTACTTCAGTTAAAGCGGTATTGAACCTGTTGAGGAAAGCTTTAACTGACTCTCCAGGATTCTGCTTCATTGATGTGAGGGAGATGACATCCTTAACTTTTGTGGCCTGCAACCTGAAATGCTCTTTGAACTTATGAGTCAAATCATCAAAGCGATCGATGGATTTAGGCGGGAGCCTTGTAAACCATAGCGATGTGACGCCTTCTAGATAGAGCGGGAAGCACAAGCACTTAATCTCATCCGTCGCTTTAGCCACATTCATGTGCCACTCATATCTGTATAGGAAGTGATTTGGATCAGCAGTCCCATCGTATGGAGGCAAGGTGGGATGTGCGAACTTCTTCAGAAGCTCAGTTTTGCGAATTCTCCTGGTGAATGAGTTTCTGCTCGGAGAAAAATCCCATTCCCTTTCGCTATCTTTGCGGGTTAGGCCGTCTTTCATCATCCGCTTCACCACGTCCTCGATGTCCCCTTTTGAGTAGTGTCGCTTGGGAGAGCGGACCTCGATTTCCTTTCCGGATGCTTGATCGCGGTTAGAGTGTATGGGTCCTTTTCCTTCAACAAGGGAAGGTGCTCCCCTTTTAGGACTTGCGACTCGCCGAGCATCTCGATTGGA
The DNA here is from genome assembly GCA_030737875.1 of Allium sativum. NCBI lineage: Eukaryota > Viridiplantae > Streptophyta > Magnoliopsida > Asparagales > Amaryllidaceae > Allium > Allium sativum. The sequence continues at coordinate 745,175,206 of CM060920.1, read as the reverse complement.
AACACTTTTGGATTTCAGTTTGGAAGCATGAATGTCGGCTCCGTTGAACCCTTCAATGTTATCATTGCAATAATGATCGGAAGTTGATGAACTTGTGTTTCCCTCAAGGTTGACATGAGCCTTTTGAGGAGGAGCGGGATTGGCTTGAGCGTTTAGGAGAGCGCTCACTTTATCCATCAAAGTTTGATTAGCATCCACAAGAGTTTTGTTAGCATCCAACAAGGCTTTACTGGAAGCTTCCATCCGTTGGTGTAGATTAGCGACAACGACATCTAGCTCGGCCCTTGTTACTCTAGCTCCAGTTATGGAATTTTGACCAACCTCGAAGCGGTCAGTAAGAGGTGTAGCTTCGTTGTTAGCAACATTGTTGACGTCGTCGTTGTTGTCGTTTTCTCCAACGATTTTACTTGCGGTTTTCTTGGACTTAGCCATTATCTCGGACATGGATTTGACTTTGGAAGATAGCTCATCGATTGGCCCAGATCTGAGATTTGCGAGATCTATGGTTGAAGCAAGCCTAGATCTTACGTGCAAAGTTCTTAACCTTGTCGAGTTTGGGAGAGGTGCGAATGCGGCCCCACGGTGGGCGCCTAATGTTTTAATCAAAAAATGATCAAACACCAAATACGATGCTTGAAAGAGTGCGTCGCCCGTTCAGTGGCAAGGTGCTAAGAAAGCACGTTTCCAAATTAGGGGAGAGACACCATGAAAAGCATGTATGAAGAAATGTGAGACTGCAATTCGCAAAAACAAAGCAATAAGAGAGAAGAACACACAATTTTTAAAGTGGTTCGGTCAAACGTGACCTACGTCCACTATGCAAACATTTTCCATTATAACTTTCATGATTCCAAGTACAATGCCATACAAATCTCCCTCAATTTACAATGAATCTCTCATTTCTCCCTCTTTGATGTGAATCACACTTGAATTAGCTAGTGGATCGGTTAGATCTCCCCAAGTATTGATTGAAATGGATGAAAAGCCTTCAATGCTTCACTTTAGAGGTAGATCTCTTCGATTCCATAGCATTTTGATAGTAGATCCAAGTTTCTAGAGAGAATTCAATGGAGACTTGTGTAGCTTAAGTGGAGCTTGAATGGATTTCCATGGATGAAGCTTGAGAATGCCTTGGAGAAATGTTTTTAGCAGCCCTTCGGGGTGTTGGACTCCCTCTCTTTAAGTGTGGAGAAAGGGGGTATTTATAGTTGGAGATAAGGGGTAGTGGCACACTTGTAATTTGAGGTGTATAGTTGGCGCTTGGTTGGCGATGGTTTGGCGCTCGGTTGGCATCAAATAGGAGTCGGAGCGGTTATCTTTTGGAGCGTCTATCATTTGGAGCGAGCAACATTTGGACCGATCAGCTTTTGGGCGAGCAGCATTTGTTGTATTTCATTTTATACTGTGCAATTTGGGGTATAATAATTACAACAATGCCATCCACTCTTTTGTATCTTTACTGCTCGCTCAAATCAGGCTTGCTCGAGCCCTCTCCGCATGGATGCTTGGAACCGACCAGCACTTGAAGCTTGAACGACCAGTTGCGAAGGAGCGACCGACCAGCAGGTGCTCCTCTCAAGACCGATCAGTGCCTGGAGCTCAAGTTCGACGAGGTGGAAGCTTGGAACCGACCAAGTGGCAACTGCTCGTCATCGCCAACATGCTTTGTTTGACCGAACAAGGGGAAGCTCGACCAGGAGGAGGCTGCTGTTAACCGACTAGGTGGAGCTTGTCTCCTGACCGACCAGGTGGTGGCCGCTGGTGAACGATCTTGCAGGTATATACAATGCACATATTCTGTTCGACATAATGCGTGAGCGGGTTTTTGGTAGTTAACAGTAAGTAACAAAAATGGGTAATTAAACAAACTGAAAAATAGTAAGCAGAGTACATGTGTACATGCGGGATGAACAAACCATAAGCAACGAAACATTGGTACACCAAAACGTATCATGCCTAATCAGCCAATTTAAAACTAATCAGTGGTGTGAAAATATGAATCTAGAACAAACGTCGAACAAAGAACGTATCCATGTAAATAACAGAGCACTCAATCGATAAACATCATAAACGAAGAAAGCATCCAAATAACAGAGATATCACGTAAATAAGAGAGTGTTAGTATATAATCTGATTGTATACATGCACTTTTTAAACCGTGACATTCAATCGAACAAAGAAGGCAGGAATGCACAAATCTGATGAGAAGGAAATCCGAATACAAAATATCTGGAAAAGAATGTAGCCAAGGAATTAGCTTGCCATGGACGACAATAATACTTAATGGCAAAAAAAAAAAAAAACCAATTAGGAAAAATAACAAACACATGTATGTAAATAACATAGTGTGATTGATTTATCTAACATATGACAACTGTGTAATCGTGGGAAAGTATAGCCTCACATATGGTGGACCTTGATCTATTAAAATAGTCAGAGCAACATAGAACCCCAAGCATAAACAACCATAGTAAAGGAGTTCAACAGCATATATAAAATTATGTAAAAAATAACTTATAAAAAGCATGTATATTAATAAATTGATCACACGAATACTAACACTAACCTTTAAAATGAATTAAAATATGCACATTTTACTTCTATTGAGTGTAAAAGCTGGAATGTGATAATAAGTTAGAACAATTACATATTTACCTCACCAATATGTATTACGGTTAGATATATATAAGTTTGAAAATATTTGTACATGAAATTAAATTAGTATGTATGTATGAGTAAAATAAAAATAGCATGCATGAAAAACACGAACAAATTTGTGTGGTGATAGAAAAATAATGGCCATAAATCTTAAGCATTACCGTTTACACCTGGATGCAAAATATATTAGTTAATAACAGGCACATCACCATCAAAATCACATGTCGATTACATTGACCATAAGTAGAGTATAACAACCGTATTAGTTTACAACTGGATGGGAAAAAGAAAGCTCAGCAACATCTTTAATGTGTTGCAACCACTCATTAGCAACAGGTGCGCCGACTTACATTCCACTCAGGCATTATCCAAACCATTGAGCAAAGTAGCATACAGTAAAAAAATAAAGCAAGTAGTAGAGTTCAAGGTCCATAAACAGCCAGTTCATGTCATAGCATACGTGTATATTGTCGTTGCGACATATATAGAAAAAATGTAGACGAACCACAAACCGTAATCGAAAGGCAGAGGGGGAAATCAAAATCCTAACCCTACGGAGACTTTAAAATCAGGCAAACCCAGAAAGAGCAAGGCAACTACGAACCCTAATTGAGAGGCATTCAGAAGAATAGATTCTTTCTTTTAAAATACAGATTAACTATATGTAAACAGTATTTATGAATAAAAAGATATTAATTCGCAGGAGCGAATCGATTAACAAATAATCATATACAATAATACTGTTTTGACTAAGCGTATGGTCCAATTAAACATAAAGTCAAAGTGGGAAATCAAAATCTTAACCCTACATAAACTTAAAAATCTAGCACACCCAGGAATAACAAATATAAAGAGAAAGGCAACGATGACCCCGAATTAAGAGGCATTTAGAAGAACTGATTCGTTTTTATAGCAAAATAAGACTGATCCTAAAATACAGATTAACTATAAGTAAACAGTATTTACAAATCAGGTTGAGGTAGGAAACCATTTCGAAATCAAGATATCAAAATGAACAGAAACAGGGGAAAGAGGAGGAGAAACGCATACCTTAAAGACAGAGAGACAGACGAAGAACGCCGAAATCCATGTACGCCCGAGAGTTGAGGACGGATGGTAAGAGCGATTCACCGAAGTTTGCAGGGGAGATAATGGTAGAAAAGACGATGTGGAGAGGACGGCAGATGAATTTCGAAGACTAATTTCTTTTTCCGTTTCCTATACGAAAGGGCAGAGGAAAGCGAAAGAAAGAGGAATAGTGCGACGTTTGAGATCAAAATTTCCGCTGAGAGACTCTAGGTGGCTTGTGCGCCCTTGAAGTAAAACCCTGCTTTAATATAGTAGTATAGATCACGACAACATTACCTTGAGGCAGCTGGCCCATTATCAAGAAGGCCAGGACTTCGAAATAACAAACAGCGCAACGTCATTCATCGAACCAGATGGCATTCCGCAATCTTTCCACGCCGATTCGAGCAAGTGAGAACAAGGCCTGTCTATACTAATAGAATTGCTTCTTATGCGTTATCACGACCTCCAAGATGCTTGCGGTGGTTCCTATACATCAATATACAACGCTGATGTGGCTGCGATCTATTCGGTCATTCTCAAACATAGCGATCATGAAAACGCCTAAGTCTTGAGTTGTGAATGGCTGTGTTGAAAAAATGGATAGTTTGATTATGTGGGTTGCTTGATTTGCTACTGGCCATGGGATGCCTAAGTAGTAGTGTTAATTCGAAACGGCTATTGAATTTGGAGTTGGTGTTGATTTAGGAATATTGTTGTTTGTGATTTATATGGATTTAAGGATTATGATTTAAGAATTATGTTGAGATTTGTTTCAATGTGGACTCTGATATGTATTGGCGGGCAATGAAAATTATAGTGAAAAAATCAAGGGTACGGACACAACCCGAATTTTCAGAACCAATTTAAATTGGTTCTAAAAATCCGGGTTGTTACAAAACTTGTGCAGAAACGGGCATTTGAAATCTTATCCGAGCCAAGATATATGATATTTAGGTTCGTTTGCTCACAGTTTGTGTCAGGCTAAAGTCGAAGATGCGTTAAAAGCAAAACACTGCAAGGAACGTTCCCAAAACATAGGACATTTGATATTTTATAATGTGTGTAATGAATTGATATTTTACGAAGTAGGACATCCCAAAACATAGAACATTTGATTATTACAGAAAACTATAATATTTCTGAAATGATGGTTAAATTTAAGTTTACGGTTAAAAAAGGATTGCTAACATGTGAAAATATCAGATTTTTCATCAAAATTTCAAAAATACAAAATCAAAATCTACCATCTCATTATACTATTATTACTTTTGAAAATAAAACTAAGTCTATCATTAATGGATAATTGTTAAATATAACTAAATAATAAAATATTATTAACGATTAGTAATTAGTAATATAATATTATGGTTAGTATTTAGTAACATATGATTAATAATGATTCATTATTAAATAATAAAAAATAGGAACACTTTGGTTTATGTCCCTGTTAAGTTTCAAAATACAGAAGTTAACTCTTTGTCAAAAACCTTATAAATTAGGTCCCTATTTTTCAAAAACCATCAAAAAGAAAATAACGTTAAAATTTATCAAACTTTAAAATTTAATTCAATGCATAATCATCAATGTATTCATGCATTAAAACTACAAAAAAAAAAATGATTCAAAAACTAAAAAATGTACATTCTAGAAAATTTATGTAATTTTTCGTATAATTGCTGAAATTGTAGCAATTATATCAAAAATTTGCAGAATTCATGCAGCTTTTCCATATTTGTGTAAAAATTAAAAATCAAAACCTATATTTATTAACTCATTCAAGTATTGCAGGAAAACCAGTAGAAATATTAAAAAATTGCATAAAAATAAAAAATATTCCATCTCCATTAAATTGCTGCAAATGATCTATTTGCAATAACTGCTGATATTTCAGCAACTTTTACATTTTAGTTACATCAACTGTAAAATAGTTGCTGATATATCAGCAATTATATATAAATAATTATTTATATATCAGCAATTATTCATCGTCTTTTAACTATATACTGTATAAATAATTGCAGAAATATCTGCAATTATTCTCTAAAATTGCCGATATTTTAGCAACTATTTTATGCAGAATACTTTCATGAATATTTACAATTTTTTGAAATTTCTTATTTTATACAGCAGCTCAAAAAAACAAATAACATGTTGCTACAGTAAATTAGGACCCGCTTTACATATAAACTTAGACAGGGATGCACATTGAATTATAATGCAAAAGAGAGATGAGCACAAAATTTCCACTAAAAAATAATCAATATTAATTTCTAAGAAAATATTATAATTATTGACTATTGATTGTCGAAAATTGGTAACAGACATTTATTACAACAGGCATTTTATGATCATTGTAAAATTGGAATCAGTTAAAACGTGCATTTTATGACTGTTGTAAAATTGGCACCTATTACAATGGACATTACCCATTGTAAAATTGACACCTCTTACAACAGGCATTTCGTGACCGTTGAAAATTAACGTCGATTACAATGAGAATTTTGTGAAGGTTGCAAAATTAACATCTACTAAGACGGGCCTGAAATGACTATTGTAACATTACTGTATTACAATGGGTAATACCTGCTCGTTGTAAAAAGGATATTGTACATGACATCTATTACAATGGTCCTGAAATGACTGTTGTGATACGGGGGCTAAAGAGGTGCTCAATTTTTATAGTGATGCTGAGCATTCCTTATATATATATATATATATATATATATATATATATATATATATATAATGATGCTTGAATTACGCTAGAAATCTACTTACAGTTCAAGGAAAAGGAACTAAGATAATTTATATTTGGATAAGCTTTTTTTTAAAAGAAAATTATGTTTGAAAATATTTCAGTAATTTCGTACCTAAACTGATTTTTTAACAGGCCTTCTATTAATTAATGCTTTATACTCAATTGGAAATCCATTAGAGGAGTTTTAATTGAATTTTAATTTTATTTTTTATAATGACTTTTTTCTATTAAAATATTACTTTATATTTTTTAACATCTAAAAAATAGTTGTCATATTTCCAACAAAATCTTGAATTCAAAAGATGTTACTTGCAAAAAATAAATTTACAAACGACTTTGAAATTTAAAGTAGTGTAACTTAAATTTGAATTTCAAATTTTTAGTTTTCAAATAAACCCCAAATTTGCTATTTTTGAATTATGTTTGACAAATACTCTCAAATTATTTTTATAGCCACATTTATTGTTTATTTCAACTTTAAATCAATTAAAAATATTTTCCAATAGTTCAGTTCCATTTGATTTTGTATTTTTTTCTAATTTAAAACATCAATAATTCATTATAATTTAATACTCTAAAAAAACAAAATTAAGTATATATTATTATTGTTAAATTAGTGAAATGTCACAAGTATGTCCCTAATACATCTTTCTTGAAAGGTGATAAAGGATGATTGTCAAAAACGCATGCAATCACCAATTAAGGCTGCTATGCTTTTGTTCATATTGTTGAGCCCTCTTTTGGTACCAATATCTTTTTGTTATTAATGTGATGTATGCAGCATCAATTAAATCAAAATAGGAATATAAGACTTCCATTCCTGTATTAGTATTGACTTACTACTAGAATCACCTGTGTCATTTTTATTGTATTGCGGTTGATATCTTAGTTACTGTTTGTGTGAATTTAGGAGGTAGTGAGAGCCATATGAGTTCCTATGAAATTTCTTACTAATTGGAACCACTCGTCATGTTTTCTCGATTCCTTTAGAATCATATGCTTAAAGGAAAGAAAAGTATTAGTGGTGTTCAAATATGGGAAGGAATGTTAGTTGAAATCTGATCCAACAGCCCTTATTTTTCATAACTCACATTTTTAAACTACTTATTTGAAATTTATTATCATGTTCATAAAATCAAAGGCACCATAATTTAATACAATATCTCATTTATAGCAATGCCAATTTTATAAATGTATTTTATCTATAAATTTTTCGAAATTATGTGCTTTAACTTATTGATAGGCAAATTTATATGTACATAGTTTGCATGTTATTTGTGTTGGATATAAATTCATTATGAAATTTATGGGAATTCACAAATTTCAACAGTTTTAAGTTCCGAATATATATATATATATATATATATGTGTGTGTGTGTGTGTGTGTGTGTGTGTGTGTGTGTGTGTGTGTAACTGGAAACCCAACTCACACAAAAGGTCTGGGTTGTCTTTACCCAAATGAATGGCTTGATGTGCATTCATAAGTTTACCATGAATTTTATTCTACTAAAAAAATAATTAATTTAAATTTTTATGTTTACCCGAAGGATGTGGATGACATAAAAGCAATATTCCATGCTATGTATGTGTGTGTGTGTATATATATATATATATATATATATATATATATGTATGTATGTATGTGTGTGTGTGTTTTGTGTGTGTGTATGTGTGTGTATTAATACATATATATATATATATATGTATGTATGTGTATGTATATGTATGTATATAAAAATGGCTGACAATAAGGGGGATTTCTTCCTCTAATCGCCTGCCTAAACTACTTTTAAATCTTCATTTTCTTCTTAAAATTGAGTTCGAATCTTACAAATTTAAATGATAATATGTCTTCTCTTCAAAGTGAACCAGATGTGGATCTTCATTTCATTAAACCTTCTATGGATCATGTTTTTATCTCGGAAGATACTTTCAAGCTTTCAGCTGATACTTGGCAAAATACAGTCGTACTTCACCTTGTTGATTTTAGACTATCAGTGATTAAATTGAAAGATTATATTTCTAAGGTATGGAGATCAAAAGGCAGATTTATTATTCACATAGCTCCTAGGTTTTATTATACTCAGTGAAATTTGAGGATGCATCTGATTGTTTATTTGTTCTAAAATCATCTTTATACTCTTATTTTGGAAAATTATTAATGGTTTATAAATGGTATCCTGGGTATGAGTTCGAGAAAGTTAAATCTAGGAGATTTGAGATCTGGATTAAAATGTTTAATTTAGACATGGAAATGTGGTCGAATGAAACTTTTTCGATGATTGCTAGTTTTATTGGAGAACCAATAAAAGTAGATCTGAAGACAACCAATAAACTAATCACTAGATTTGCTAGAATCCTTGTGGAATCCAAATTGGTTCCTCAGATCCTTATAGTTCAACATAATGGTCTGAAAAATGATATTCGTATAGAATATGAATTTATACCTCCTAGATGTAAGAAATGTAATAGATTTGGACATAAAAGTGTAATTCATGAAATCTCTAATGAACCTATTTGGGATGTAAAAGGAAAGGGAGATAAGCCAAGTACTTCTAAGACTGATGAAGATAATGAGCAGAATAATCAAGATGTTGATGATAATTCAATGGATGAAGAAGGGAATGTGGTAGATGAAGGGAATATTGCAGATGAAGGATTAGTTTTTTTGGACAATGAACTACCAAAAGATATAATGCCTGAAATGATGAATCATATTGCAGATAATATCCAGGATCCACCTGTTGGAGAAGAAGAGAATGATGTGTCTGAAGGGATTTCAAAGAATGGTGAACATCTAAAGAATCTGAAAGGCAAAGGTAAAGCGAGTACCCCAGTTTATGTTGCTTCTCCTAAAAGAAATTTAAGGAGCAATGTCATAATTAAGTGACATTAATGGCATGGAATGTCAGAGGAATTAATACTTCATAGCATATGTGTGATGTATCAACACGTCTGACTAAATTCAAACCAACTTTTGTTGGTTGGTAGAGAATAAAATTAATAATGAGAATATGAAGGTGCTTGGAAAATTAATTCCTAGGTCATGCAATTATATTCCTAAAGATGCAACTCCTTACTCTAGCAGAATAATGGTGTTGTGGAATACTGATATTTGGGTTGTAGTGGTTTTGTCTTCATTAAAAGAACATATAATAGTGCAAATAACAAATAAAGGTGGTATGCTTTTAAGTGTATCCATTGTTTATCCAAGTAATAGCTATTATGAGAGACAAAATCAGTGGCAACTCAGCATTCAAAGGCAATAAATATGAATGGATACTGGATTTTAATGGGTGACTTCAACAATTCAACTTCTCATTTGGGTAAAAAAAAAGATGGATTGCTAGTGCCTTTTCAACAAATTAGAGCTTTCAACAATTGTTTGGCTCAGGCAGGTCTGATTGAAATTAAAGCAAGTGGGTTCAATTACACATGAAGGCGAAAAGGTTGGGCAAATAATATTGACAAAGTTTTTGTAAATCACATAACTTTGCAAAAAAATTCTAATATGAAAGCATTGTCCTTATCACCAATGTCAAGTGATCATAATCCATTATTATTAGAACTAACTGCTGCTTCTAGTACAAAAGGCTATCCTTTCAGATATGTGAATGACTGGCATATTAAGGATGGATATGTGGAGTGGTTTACTAGAGGATTTACTTCAAACATTGTGGGATATCCAAGTTATGTTTTCATGAAAAAGCTACATGCTTGTAAGGAAGAATTGAAGCTGTGGAATAAAGTTAGAGTAAAGGATGATGAAGCTTTTATGGCTGTTAAACTCCTTTTGAAGAGAAAGAAATTGAAGCTGATAAGGATCCTGAAAATATGGTAGTGTATGATCAAATGCTTGAAGCCAAGAAAGCCTTTTATGTGTAGAAGCATATCAAATTCTGGAGTTTAAGGAAAAAATCTAAAATTTCATGGTTTCAAGATGGAGATACAAATACCAAAAATTTCCATTCTAAAATGTCTTTGAGAAGTTACTCTAATAATCTTAAATATTTGATAAATGCTAATGGAGATCTTTTTTATAAACATGAAGATTTAACAGTGGAAGCCATAAAGTATTTTAAAAACCTTTAAAATGGAGAAGTTTGTGGAGAGTTTCCTTCATTCCAGTCATTAAATGCAGTCAATTTGCATTGTCAGCAGACATTAATGAAGCCAATTTCATTGGAAGAAGTAAAGGCTGCAATTATTTCAGTGCATGAAGAATCTAGCCCTGGACCCGATGGTATGAATTCAAATTTTTTTTAAAAATTCATTGGAAAGAGATTAAAATGGAATTGTTAGATGCATTACAAGATATGTTTAGTTCAACCAAATTGCCAAAGGGTAGTAATCATACTTTTCTGACATTAATCCCAAAAGTTGAAAGGCTTACTGAAATTTCTCAATACAGACCAATAGCCTGTTGTATCATGTATTACAAATTTATTAGCAAAGTACTTTGCAACAGGATAAAATGGTATTTACCACATCTAGTATTTCCAAATCAGTGTGCATTTATACCATCTAGATATATTGGAGACAATATACTCTTGGCACATGAATTGTTAAGGGATTCTAAGAAACCAGGTAAATTTTGTGTAAAGGTAGATCTTCACAAGGCATACGACATGATAAATAGGGAGTTTATATGTCATATCATGTTGAAAATGGGATTTCCTGTACATTTTATTAATATCATATATGAATGTATATCCTCCCCAACATTTTCAATATTGATACAAGGAGTGCCTACTAATTTCATATATTCAAATAGAGGATTAAGGCAGGGTGACCCACTATCCCCATACTTGTTTTCGATTGCAATGGAATATTTCACTTATTGTATGAATGTAGAGGTGTGCCAAAACATATTTTACCCAGTGCATAGGTTTGAACCTACAGTCTCTCATTTATTGTATGCTGATGACTTGATGATCTTTGGGAAAAGCCTACCTATATGTGCAGTAGCATTAAAGAAAGTATTTGAAAGTCTCAAAAAGTACAGTGGGTTGACCTTGAGTCATATGGAAACTAAAATATATTTTAGTTCACAGGCAAAAAACACTGATGAAATAACATCTATATTGGATCTCCAAATTGGTCAATTACCAAAAAAGTGTCTAGGAGTATCTATTTCATCCAATTATGTACACTATAATGATTGCCAAGACTTTCTTAACAAATTTCAGACAAAGATAAAAGGATGGGATGTTAAATTTTTGAGCTTTGTTTGTCGAGATGAATTGATACAATCTGTAATTACCCCTACTGTCTTGTATTGGTTATTTGTATATCAGTTACCAGAGCACTTAACTAACAAATTACATATGATGCGTGCTGATTTCTTTTGGGGGTAATTCTTCATATAAGATTAGTTGGATGAAATTATGTTTGCCAAACATTAAAGGTGGAGTAAGTTTTATTTTTTTTTCAAATTTGAAAAAAGCAGTAGGGATTAAATTGATGTGGAAAATTTTAACTTCATCTTCTTAATGGAGTATGTGGATATGGAAAAAATATTGTGATAATAAGCATTTTTGGAATATGAAAATTGATAATAATGCTTCTAGTACCTGGAAACAATATTGAAATTGAGAAATATAGGTAGGCAATTTGTTTAGTAACACTACAAGAAAATATGGTTTATATAGCATTATATTATAGCCTTATAACTAGAGCGCTATCTAAAATGATTTCTGTAAATTAGCTCACTATGAATTGAGCTATAGAAAAATAAATTCGCTATATTATAACACTTATTTACAAGCGCGGGATCCCAAAATGAAGGCGGCATATTTTTACTTAGCAAAAAAACAAGGGTCGCAAAAAATAAAATCTTCCCCTTGTTCTTCCGTCTTCCCCTTTTACGTTTCCTTTCGCTTTCGTTTTTCCTCTCAAATCAATTCCGTGCATCAACACATCGATTCACTACATCACCGCATTGATTCCCCTTCTTTGATGGATTCCCATTACCTCGTCGATTTTATTAATTTCAGCAGCCGTTAGCAGAATCGCCTTTGCTCATATCAGTAGTCTGCAACAACATCGGCTGCCCAATTCACCCTACAAGCAATTACTTCGACTCACTCCACCGACAATGATCGTGTCAATTTGCTCTAGCATAAACGATTGAATTCTAGGAGTTCTTAGGTAATTTCGATATTGCCATTATACTATTAATATTTAATATCTGAATCCCTAAATATCAATTGCATATTAATTTCTATGCCTAAATGTATATACTATAAGTTATTTGCAGCCTTTTTCTTCTTCTTCTTCTTTGAGATGGGTTATTAATGCTAAGTTATTGGATGCATGGTTTTGAACTTTGAAATTGGCCTAGCATTGCAAATTTTGTGGCTTATTTTAATAAATTAGCCTATTTGGTTAGGTATTTAAGAAATTTAGTGGTCTTGGCTAGAATTTCCTAGTCCTCCAGTCATTTGGTAAGAATAGTTTGTAAGAAATCAGCAATATTCTTACCAAATAAAATTGGGTCTCCTTGTTAGAGACATACTTAGTTCACAATTGGTTTACATACTTGGTTTATAATCGGGTTACACAAACATGTCTTTTTTAGTGGTCATATTTCTTTCAAACTATTCCAACTCCATATATGCATATGCATATATGCATATAGTATAACATGTTGCTATTGCTTTATAAAAAAATGAAGGAAAATTTCGAAACTATTTCAAATTGTTTTAGCTGCTATTTTATATTGTTTCAAATATGTTTTGTTAAGAAAACAATGTAACTAGATTGAGGAGATATCATGAAAAATGAAGGAAATGTTAAGTATTACTTTCAAGCCATCAATTAGAGGTCAAAGATGATTTAAAACGGCCTGCATACATATACAATGATTTGGACCAAAAATTGCTCTTAGCTTCTATGTATGCAAATAAAAGAATCAAGTAGTGGATATTAGGTGTGAAATGAACATGAAGTTGGTAGCAGTACCATTTATTAAATAGTAAATTTAAAGTCACTTATCTAAATAAGCACAAGTTATTCATATATAAAGCACTCGTAACTAGTAAATCTGCAAACATATTAATATCAAATATGGTTGCAATATTGGATCTAGTAATAAATTCTTTATATGTTGAATAAAACACAAAATTCAAACGTTTTGTAGTCAAACAAATTCCAAAGCATTGAAGCATGTGGTTGCAATGCAAAGACACAAGGCGCTTAGTCAACACATAAGCGCTAGCGAGCACAAATCTATAGAGCAGCTGAAGTTTTGAGCTGGGATATTCTCAAGCAAGAGAAAGTGATACAAACGCAACCATGATTCAGTCTGATCATGCTTCTGACAAAATGAGTGACCGAGCCAGGAGATCGATAGCATTCTGATAGTAGATGGCCCGATACATATGTGATAATTGCAAAGTTGATCAAGGAAATGATTCCTCAATCCACCCAAGTTGTGTTATGCTCCTTGCAAGAGATAGGACACCGGAGCCAATGACTGCAGTTATTATATGAGCAACACAGCTCCAGAGAGTTCCTTTATATCACAACCAATGCAAAATAGTCAGAACACATGACATATGATGAATCATGCAAATTGTCATTTTGTTTTTCCCTAACCTGTTCTAATGTGACTATCCTCTTGTTTTTGAACTCTAGCTCCCTATATATCGGTGCACTGGAAGGCTGATTTTTTTGGGTATTGTTCGAGCTTATGCTATGGAAATGGATGGGTGATATGTTATATGTATATATACTTGGGCAAAGGCTTGCAAGGTACATTATTTGGTAGTATGTAACTATATTATAGAATGCAGAATTATTTTGAACTTTAAAACTCTGTTAGTGGGCCTAATTTTCCTTAATTGTGCTCGGATTGGATTCTTTTGACCAGGCTTGTGGATCCAAGTGTACCTACTGGTTAACATACCAGTTAATGTAACATTATTAAAATTAAATGGTTTAGGCCTACAGTTGATGTTGTCTATACCTTGGAACAAATGATAATAATATCATTTGATAGCTAAGGTTGAATTTTTGTTGAATAATTCAAGTTGAACAAGAGTATGCTAGAAGGAGAATACGTGATTGGTTAAGATTAAGTATAGGGTTATGATCCTTCTTATTGATAAGCTTAGTTGGTAAAGCATGGTCCTTATGCATCCTTGTAAAGTATCGATCATAGTAGAAATTACGGTCTTAATGACATTTTAGTTTAGCTAACAACTATAATTCCGATGAAGAGCATGCAGTTTTCATCATGATTATATGAACAATATGGCAGATACAATAATGGTTTCTGCTCTCTCAATTATTGGGAGTCGGGTATTCTTACAAAATGGTAACATGGATCTTGATTAGAGTTAACGTGGTAGATAACTTTCTTTCCAAAAGGAGGATAGAGTTGAAATCAGGTATTTGTATAAAGTTGTACAATAAAGATTGTTGAATCAAATTGTAGAATATGCATATAACACATCTCTTAAGAAAGAAGATGTTTGTTCGAGGTACCTAGTTGTAACATCAGCCTCAGTCTACCTTGAAATAACCTTAGGTGTTCTTATGTTAATCTTTCCTTGCAATAGCTTATAATTATTGCATCTGTTTACATGTATATAATAATTACTCCTATAAGCTACTGACTAGTTTATAATGTTAGTGTTAGTGTGCATGCGGTGATGTAAAAATTGGCAAAAAATGTGTAAGCATTTTTTTCCTTTACACTTAGAAAGTTCTTTATTCAAAAAAAAAGAAAAAAAAAGACAGTGCCAGTTTTCACACATATATAATGTGTTGTTCGCCTATTGACCCGGGTTAGCAATCAAAGCCTAAAATTTGTATTGCAAGAATTCTCTTTTTTATTTGCTTATTTTTATATACTCATATATCATACGGTTTGTTCAAGCAGCTTTCACCAATACACCGGGAACAATGCAATAAAATTTTGGGACTTCATTCTCGGTAAGGTAAGCACCCAATACCAATATACCATCTAGCATTAATTACACTCTTTGAGCTTGTTATGTGCTTATTATAGTGTTACACAATGAAAATTCTCAGTATGCATTAGATTTTAATGGTAAGCAAACACATGCGTCAAATCTGTTAATGTTATATACTTCTGTTTGTTTTGAGTTACAACAGAACATGCCTTTTATCACGAAGAGTTCGAAGTCAACTATATCTGAAATGTGGTCCATTCGCATGTGACTGTAAATTTGGGTTATTATATCATAAATTGCATTCACTACTGGATTTTACCTTAATTTGTCACAAATTAAAATTAATTCAATGCAGGTTGAATTGTTGGTAGGAGAATATATGTATTAGAGTAATTTAATCTCATGCTGAATTATTATCATCTGATTAAGTTCACATTATGAATATAATTTGGCACATATATATGAGCGTGCTTATGTACAATTAAATAAACATTTGAAAACAATTAAGTGGATATCAATGCAATCATGCACATGTAATTTTTCATGGATATGAAGAAATAGTATTTAAGATGAGAGTATAATTCATGGCATAAGCACTCCAATTTGGTGTCTCTATTCTGTTTTGTTTATATTTTGTATAATTTTTGTACTAACATTTTTGTAGTATTGAAATTCCTTATGAATGCCAACATATTTTGTTAAGGCTGGTCAGCTTAGGCGCTTACAACAAATTTAGGGGATGCACTTTTCTTTTGTGGATATTAGACTGAATTGAGTAGCATAATTTTTTTTCCTACATTACAAAGTAAATTAAATTAACATTTAAAACAAGTGAAATATTATTTCTCAAAACAAAAAATATAATAGACTAACACGAATGTTAACTAGTATGATACAATTAGTGGAACAGGAAAGTAAACCAGAAACAAAAGCCTGTATCTATTGTCAAATGGCAAGGATGAAAGCTGAGGTGCGTTACATAATTTACTGCCTAAGGAGTAAATATCTTAATAGTTGTACGCTTTATTTTGTGTTAAAACCTGACGTTTACAAATTTACACATACCATTGATCTTTTTTCATTGAATTTTACAATTTAAAGAAGTCAAGTCAATTCAAATTTATATAAATAGGAAGTTACGTTTGAAGCAAATCCATTTTAATTTTCAGTTTCTTTATATTTATTAATTTTATTTAGTCACATTGAATTAGAATTAATGTCCTGGATAAGCATGCACTAAATATGTATATATGACACTGGTAGATACTAAAGGAGATTCCTAAAAGTTTGAAGTGGATTTAAAGAGATTCAATAAAGCTTCTCACTGCCAATTAATGCTCATTTAAAGTCAAATTGAACTCAATCTACCAAAATTTAGTTCGTATGAAAATGAAGGCCTTTTCACAATGGTCCTCCAACTTGTAACTCAAAATTCTCTCTCTTAATAAAAAAGGACAAGTTTCACTCTTTGATTCATAAGAGTATCATAAGAAGCTTTTTATATCCATTCATAATACAAACATATGAATTACCCTTTCTCAATAATAATATAGAAATCTATGGACATTCTTATATCCGTTTTAGTTTTACTTGTATTGTGGTTAGTTTATTGAGTATGATTTCTTCAAATACTGTTACATAATGCACTCATGATTGCAGATAATTTCAGTGAGATTTAAAGCTAAGTAGCTTAGTTATATATGTTGGAAAATGAATGAGCAAAGAAAGAGGAAAGTGAGAAGAAGAAGAGATAGGGAAGAAGAAGGGATAGCAACATTTAAAGTCCCACATCATAGAAATATTAGCACAATCTCTCCTTATATATTAGAAGCCAAATAGGCTTATGTAAAATAAAAAAGAGAGGGATGATAAAAGGATGTGGACTTGGCCATATTAAATACATTAAAACGTCAAAGATAAGGGCCTTAGGCCTTAGGGCTCTTGGGGTCTCCTGATTGGATATGGCCGACGTTGCTGATTGGGCTAGTGCACTGACATGAGAATATTTTTTCTCATAATTTTAAAAGGTGTGTCTATTCAGACCAGAATTCGAAAGGAATGTCTGTTAACTGAACGAGTACAACCATTTGGATTCTCAGCGTATGCATATTGATAACTGAGCGGTTAAAGAGTCGCAACCTTTCCTATTCTGACGGTTACTGATGCATGCGAACAGGCACTCCTCCTTGCCTATATATGCACTGCCCAAAACAAGACAGAATTCACTTTTCTGCTTGCATTGCTTCTTCTTCTTCTTCAAAGTAATACTCTGATCTAGTTTCTGTGATCAACTTCAGTTCATTAGAGCTCCGTTTGCTGGCCCAACGCAACGGTGTTGGTCCGTTTTATCAGCGTATGCATATTGATAACTGAGCGGTTAAAGGGTCGCAACCTTTCCTATTCTGACGGTTACTGATGCATGCGAACAGGCACTCCTCCTTGCCTATATATGCACTGCCCAAAACATGACAGAATTCACTTTTCTGCTTTTCTTCTTCAAAGTAATTCTCTGATCTAGTTTCTGTGATCAACTTCAGTTCCTCAGAGCTCCGTTTGCTGGCACTACGCAACAGAGTTGGTCCGTTTTATCCTGGGAAACAAATTGCAACTACGTCGATTGGTGCATACGACGGCAATATTGTTTCAAGGAAACAGAAAATATCTGGACTTGGAGATTAGTGAAACAGAATACTTTCTGTTTATCTTCTACCTTGCGCACAAATCGGTTACGCTTTCTGTGATTATTGTAAACACAGTTTGACGTGACAATTGTGGCATAATTGATTAACGTTCATTTTGTTGCTGTTTGTTTGTAATACAATTGTGTAATTACAAAAATTCTAACATCTTGAAACAATATTTTGTTGTAGATGACGAAAACCAGCAGCACTGATTCTGCACCGATTCAGACAGTGAAAACTGCTCAGCCAACGCCTGTGCTTCCAACAATGGCTCTGTCTCATGGCGAAAGGCCAGAGAAATTCAATGGAATCAATTTCAAGCGCTGGCAACAGAAAATGTTGTTTTATCTAACAACATTAAGCCTTGCAAAGTTTCTGACTGAAGAGGCTCCTGTGGTAGACGAACTCGAACCTGACGCTACTAAAGTAGAGGCACTTAATATCTGGACAAATTCAGATTTCATATGCAAAAACTATATTCTGAATGGTCTAGATGATAGCCTCTACAATGTCTATTGTACTTTTGCAACGTCCAAACAACTCTGGTTGGCTCTGGAAAAGAAGTACAAAACTGAAGATGCAGGCATGAAGAAATTCATTGCTGGAAAATTTCTAGACTTCAAAATGGTTGACTCAAAGACGGTGATAAGTCAAGCTCAAGAACTGCAACTTATCATCCGTCAATTAGAAGATGAAAAGATGACTCTTAGCGAGACTTTTCAAGTTGCTGCAACTATTGAGAAATTGCCTCCTTCTTGGAAGGACTTTAAAAATTACCTTAAGCACAAGCGTAAGGAAATGACAATGGAAGATCTATAGTTCGGCTACGCATTGAGGAAGATAACAGAAATTCTGAGAAAAAGATTTCTCAGAATATTGCTGCCAAAGCAATTGTTGTTGAGTCAGACAAAACTAACAAAAGAAAAAGGGAGAATGCTCCTAAGAAGTCAAAGAAATTTCTGGGTTCTTGCCACAACTGTGGAAAGAAGGGGCACAAAGCAGCCGAATGTCGTGCGCCTAAAAAGAAGAAGTTGGAAGCAAATACGGCTGATGTTTCGAAAGCCATTTCTGATCTTGATTTATGTGCAGTAATATCAGAATGCAACCTTATTGGTAACTCAAAGGAATGGTTTGTAGACACTGGAGCCACTCGACACATATGTGCTAACAAGTGGATGTTCACAACCTATAAAACTGCAACTGATGCGGAACAACTTTTTATGGGAAATTCTTCCACTTCAAAGGTCGAAGGCAAAGGAAAAGTTGTGCTGAAACTGACTTCTAGAAAGGAACTAACTTTAAATGATGTTATCCATGTTCCAGAAATTCGCAAGAACCTGATTTCAGGATTGTTGCTGAGCAAGCATGGCTTCAAATTGATCTTTGAAGCTGACAAATTTGTTCTTTCCAAGAATGGGGTGTATGTTGGAAGAGGATATGTGTGTGATGGTTTATTTAAAGCAAATGTAACCACTATTGTACCACACACTGAAATGAATGAAAGTGAATCTTCTGCTTATATTGTTGAATCTTCTAATATATGGCATTCTAGATTGGGGCATGTAAACTTTGATACATTGCGAAAAGTGATTAATCTAGAATTTATACCAAAATGCGATATAGATTCCAACTATAAATGTCAAGTTTGTGCAGAAGCAAAATTGACAAGAACCTCGTTTCATCATGTTGAACGAGTGACAGAACCTCTAGACTTAATACATACTGATGTATGCGATTTGAAAATGTGTCAAATTAGAGGTGGAAAAAGGTACTTTATTACATTCATTGATGATTATACCAGATACTGTCATGTATATCTCCTTAGAAGTAAGGACGAAGCATTCGAAATGTTTAAACAGTATAAGGCAGAAGTTGAGAATCTACTCAACAAGAAAATAAAATCTTTAAGAAGTGATAGAGGAGGAGAATACGAGTCTCCATTTGAGGAATTCTGTGCTGAACATGGAATTATACATCAAACTACAGCCCCGTATTCACCTCAATCCAACGGTATAGCCGAACGGAAAAATAGAACTCTTAAAGAAATGATGAATGCCTTACTAATTAGCTCTGGCTTGCCAGATAACTATTGGGGAGAAGCTATTCTTTCGGCAAATCATATTTTAAATAAAATACCCCGAAAGAAAATATCTAAATCTCCTCATGAACTTTGGAAAAACAGACCACCATCTTACAAATACCTAAAAGTGTGGGGGTGTCTTGCCAAAGTAGAAGTACCAAAACCAAAGAAGGTCAAAATTGGACCAAAAACAATTGATTGTGTATTCATTGGATATGCACAAAACAGTGCTGCATATCGATTTTTGGTACACAAATCTGAAATTGATGATATTCATGGAAATACCATCATTGAGTCGAGAAATGCTAGATTTTTCGAACATGTATTTCCCTTGAAACATGGTACTGAAAATCATGCACCTAAGAGACCAAGGGAAAATGAAGTTCCTTACTCTATTGAGGATGCTGAACAAAATAACACTCAGTAAAGTAGTGTTGAGCAGCAAGTGGAGGAACCAAGAAAAAGTAAAAGGTCAAGGACTTTGAAAACCTTTGGACCGGACTTCTATACATTTATGTTAGAAGATGATCCATTGACATACAAACAGGCTATGTCTTCCAGCGATGCCCCTTATTGGAAGGAGGCAATTAACAATGAAATTGAATCCATTACGTCGAATCATACATGGGAATTGGTTGATTTACCTCAAGGATGTAAGGCCTTAGGTAATAAATGGATATTTAAAAAGAAATTGAAACCTGATGGTTCAGTAGACAAGTACAAAGCTCGTCTGGTAGTCCAAGGATTTAGACAAAAGGAAGACTTGGACTATTTTGATACATATTCACCTGTAACGAGGATAACGTCAATTAGAATGCTCATTGCAATTGCATCCGTACATGACTTGGAAATACATCAAATGGATGTTAAAACTGCATTCTTGAATGGTGAACTAGAGGAGGAAATCTATATGAAACAACCTGAAGGAGTTCTAAGCTCAGAAAATGAGCATAAAGTTTGCAAACTGGTAAAATCACTTTATGGCCTTAAGCAAGCTCCAAAACAGTGGCATGATAAGTTTGATAATACTATGTTATCAAATGGATTCACGATAAATGAATCAGATAAATGTGTGTACATAAAACATACACACATTGGATATGTCATTGTTTGTCTTTATGTTGATGACCTATTGATCCTAGGCAACAACAAGGCCATAATAACATCTACAAAGGATATGTTATCCTCTAGATTCGATATGAAAGACCTAGGACTGGCTGATGTGATATTGGGTGTAAAAATTATGAGAACACCACAGGGATATGCATTATCCCAATCGCATTACATCACCAAAATACTTGAGAAATTCAAGCAATATAATTTGACTATTGCAAAATCACCAGTAGATATGAACCAAAATTGGGTAAAGAACACTGGTGATGGTATTTACCAATTGGAATACTCTCGTATACTAGGAAGTATCATGTATGTTATGAACTGTACTAGGCCTAATATCGCATATGCTGTAAGCAAACTAAGTAGATTTACCAGCAATCCTGGTAAACATCATTGGAAAGCGATAATCAGAGTTCTAGGATATCTAAAGTATACACAGAGTTATGGTCTATACTATACAAACTATTCTTCAATAGTGGAAGGATACAGTGATGCAAATTGGATCACTGGTTCAAATGATACAAAGTCTACAAGTGGATACGTGTTCACATTAGGAAATGGAGCAATTTCATGGAAATCATCCAAACAGACTTGTATCGCTAGATCTACGATGGAATCAGAGTTTATTGCACTAGATAAGACTGCAGAAGAAGCAGAATGGATTCGAAGCTTCTTGGAAGACATTCCTAATTGGAGCAAACCTATGCCTCCAATATGTATACATTGTGATAGTCAATCAGCTATTGGAAGAGCTAATAGTACACTATACAATGGTAAATCTAGGCATATTCGTCGTAGACATAAAATGATAAGACAACTTCTCTCTAATGGGGTTATCAAAATAGATTACATTCGATCTAAAGATAACTTAGCGGATCCACTTACAAAAGGCTTGCCAAGAGAGAAAGTTCAAACCTTATCGAAGGGAATGGGGCTAAGGCCTATAAACTAAAGGTTTTTCTAAAATAGAAACCCCACCTAGTTGACTGGAGATCCCAAGATCTAGGTTCAAAGGGACAACGAAGTTTTAGAGAAACTTGATGGCACTGTTATACACAAACCATTCTTATGATAAGTCAGTGCATTATATGTTGAATAAGGATAAGTATTAGTACTTTTAATGATGTCTGTATTTGAGGAATTAGAGAATACCCTTTACAGAATCACCTACGTAAGTGCGAAGGCGCCGCTTCAAAGAGAATTATGAGGCCAAATTCTCTAAGCACTTATGAGACCGGGTAGGTGTTCAAGGCGAAAAAGAACACATACAGAGAATGAAGGGTTATAAGAAACATTTATCGTGTGTTATCTACTTTGGAATTACACAAAAGGGTTACAGTTCAAGGACAGTCTATGTCTACTGATTCGCCTATGATTCAAATAGGTAATCACTAGGAAAGTTCAAAGCACTTGTGCTACTTTAACCGATGCGATAAATGGTTCGTGAAACTAAGATCGATTGCTCATTCATGTGGGGGATTGTTGGAAAATGAATGAGCAAAGAAAGAGGAAAGTGGGAAGAAGAAGAGATAGGGAAGAAGAAGGGATAGCAACATTTAAAGTCCCACATCATAGAAATATTAGCACAATATCTCCTTATATATTAGAAGCCAAATAGGCTTATGTAAAATAAAAAAGAGAGGGATGATAAAAGGATGTGGACTTGGCCATATTAAATACATTAAAACGTCAAAGATAAGGGCCTTGGGCCTTGGGGCTCTTGGGGTCTCCTGATTGGATATGGTCGACGTTGCTGATTGGGCTAGTGCACTGACATGAGAATATTTTTTCTCATAATTTTAAAAGGTGTGTCTGTTTAGTCCAGAATTTGAAAGGAATTTCTGTTAACTGAATGAGTACAACCATTTGGATTCTCAGCGTATGCATATTGATAACTGAGCGGTTAAAGGGTCGCAACCTTTCCTATTCTGACGGTTACTGATGCATGCGAACAGGCACTCCTCCTTGCCTATATATGCACTGCCAAAAATAAGACAGAATTCACTTTTCTGCTTGCATTGCTTCTTCTTCTTCAAAGTAATTCTCTGATCTAGTTTCTGTGATCAACTTCAGTTCATCAGAGCTCCGTTTGCTGGCACTACGCAAAGGAGTTGATCAGTTTTATCCTGGGAAACAAATTGCAATTACGTCGATTGGTGCATACGACGGCAATATTGTTTCAAGGAAACAGAAAATATCTGGACTCGGACATTAGTGAAATAGAATACTTTCTGTTTATCTTCTACCTTGCGCACAAATCGATTACGCTTTCTGTGATTATTGTAAACATAGTTTGACGTGACAATTGTGGCATAATTGATTAACGTTCATTTTGTTGCTGTCTGTTTGTAATACAATTGTGTAATTACAAAAGTTCTAACAATATAAATACTTATTGTGATTTTGTTTTGGTTCAACTTGGTTAGTTAATGTGTTGTTTGTTTGCAAAACTGCTGCTACCTTTTGTTTATTGCAATTGTGTATGATTTGCGTGAGTGTACATTGGTGTGTATAGAGTTCTTATGGGTTATGGTGCATAATGTCAGTGCATGTATGCGTGAAGGTGCAAACTTGAGTGAGGGTAATATTTGTATAGTTGATAAAACTAGACATGAAGGTAATATTTATTTTCCATTGTGATTTTTGATTTATGGCACTGCATGCTGTTTATTTCATGTTGCGTAAACATTGAAGGTTTATAAATTATTTGTTACTATAAAGGTGATTGTAAGTGAAATTATGGCGTACTGACCAAGCTGTATTCTTTTTTTAGTCATCAAATATTATACTTGTTCTATGTAGTTCTTACTGCACAATGGGATGTATCTCATTGTATCGAAGTCTTCGTCCTTCCTAACTGTTCAGTTCAAACACTTTCATATACGCATATTGGGTAGAAGCTTGTAGTTGGCATTAAAAATGGTCAGATCAGGTAGTTCATATTAATAAAGTTTCCACATAGTGCTTCCATTTTTGTTGTTTTTATCGTTAAATTTTGTAATTTAACTTCTTTATGGATTACATAGTGATGATCATGATTATAGGTTGCAATGCTTGAAGTAAATTCATGATCGATTTTTGTTTAGTACTGATTGCTCAGCTAATGTTCCATCGCCTGCGGTGTCTATATTATTTCATGTTGACCTTCAATTATATACCAACAGAGAATTGATGCTCATTTTAAAAAAAAATCTCATGGTTTCATAATAGATAGCGTATCTGGTAAAACTTGTTTGTTCAACACAATTGCACAAGAAAATAGAGCCTGTAGCAGTTTCCATGTACGTTATAAGCAAGTGATTTTTGCATATACATTTGTGCAAAGCTACCAAAACTTATTTAATAAATTGAATGTCTAATCCTTTGTGTCATTCTTTACCAAATTAATCAAGATAATCATGTCCAAAAAATTGTTGATGAAAAGTTATCTGAAAACCCCATGGTTGAGAAATTTTTGCAAAGTGATACCCCTTCTATTGAATGATCTAACGATGTCTCGAAGTCAAATGATGTTTTGATGCATTCACTTTTGTTGCTTTATGACGAAGATTCACTGTGGATGGGTACATTATCATCTGTCATACAAGTGAAATGAATGTAATTATGGGAAGTTTATTGGCATCCCACAGGTTCAGGTTTAAGTACTTCCTCATCTGCATCATCTTTGTAATTAACACATCTATAGAAAAATGGATTTATGAAATTCTCTATGAACTAGAGCAACTGTCTTTAAAGTTAATATTGGTTGTGTTTAAAGAAATCATTGTTTTACTTAAAAAGCCAGGTTATCTTTGTTAGCTCTACTTGTGAAATAAATATCCACGGTAATATTACTAAAATAAAGTCAGTCATTTTTTCTCTATATTTAGTCATTAGTTCTCTATATTTTCCATGGTAATATTACTAGTTCTGCACAATTCCTAATGCAACTTCAATGGATAACTAAGGCTGGGTTGCTTCCTGGCTTAGCAGTTTTACCAGAAAATTCCTTGATGTGAATTTTAAGTTGGGGTTTTAAAATCAACATGAAGAAAACTATGAGCTTTATGCAAATGGATTGATTGCGTTGGTAGCCTTTTTTAACTTACAGCAATTTATTTTTATTTGATAATGGATTGATCGCATTGGAAACATTATTTAACTCACTATAGTTTCCTTTTATTTGATAATGTTTTCTCAGCTTATCTATTTGTTCTAATGGGAACATAAAATAGCACCTATGAAACTAGTTATCATTAATGTAATAAATAACCATAGTTTGCTTGACATCAACCAAATATCTATTGATCTTTTTTCATTTGCATGCTCGAACAGTAACAATCTGCTTGTTGCATAATTACTGTGTGAATGCATTATTTGATATATTGAATTATGGTTCTCATGTAAAGTGTTTTTTATGTTATTGATCCAGGTTATAGACACTTAATGAACTTTTAAGAATGGGTTGAAAATAAAGAAATAGAAAAACTGTTTTAAAATGGAATTTGTAACTGTAAAAAAATTAGATTTTTGTACATGTATTATATTTGAACTTGAAATTGTTTTAAATACGTGCAGAATTTTTGGGTTTCTTAGTGTATGAATGCCAGTTTTTTATGTTTCATACGCTCTACCTATATTTGGACCTTTTTTTGTTGTTGCATGATCTAATATGCGTGTACTACCCAGATCATAACTTATTGCATTATATTAAACTGTTTTACAAGATAGCACTTGTCTGTTTTCCAAGACCGCAATAAACTTGGCTGATATATTTCAATTGAACATTATTGCTAGTAACACAGTAGATGCAATGACATGACATGTATTATGCGTCATACATACTTAGGGTTCAATAGCATGGGGTCACTGCTGATGTGGGAACAAATATGGAATTGTTACATGATACTATAGAGAGTTCAAATTTTGAAGTGGTGCTAAGTTTAAACAAATTAAAATAGGGTGAGGTTCAATACGCTGGTTCACCTTAGCTTGCAGGAAAGTTTTGTTTTGCGGTTCTTTTTATTTAATGTTAAATTTGTTGCACTCATTATTTGTTGTTGCTCGTTTCAAATGTGATAGAGAATTCAACTCTTTGATTGGGTACCAACATTTGTTCTTTATCGTTTACTTATAATTTGACAATGAATAACAATATGTGTATTTATATTATGTGCAATTGCAGTTATATTCCAAAGCAAAGCCACAAGAAGCACACATGCCACCACCATTGCACGTGGTGCAAAGGGTTTATAATAGTATAAGTTACTTTTTCAGGGTTTTTTTTATATCTTTATTGATTCAAAATATTCTTTTCACATATGTGTAGAATTATTTGTATACTTTACTTGGTCCATGTTATGCAACTGTTCTGCGCATGTACTGTGCATTCAGCACTTAAACGAGACAGTCATGTGCATACATTCAGTGTTTACATAGGCTGAAGCCACTTGGTCACTCTTGTTTTAATAGTTAAGTGCAAGCCAATACTTTTGTTTTTAACACTTAGTTATATGTCATGCTCATGTATTTTTTACTGTTATACCATATTATTATTTTTAGTACCCTGCTGAGTTCGTACAAACGTATATGGTTTATGTCAAACAATTTGACTGTTTTGGGGCTGGAAATAACAGCTGCTCTTTTCCACGTTTACAATACACGGTGTATTGTGGTGACCATAATTAGTTAAGGTGGTTGGCAATACACGGTGGAGTTTGTGATGAAATGCGTAGTTCTAGTGCATTGGTTCTGTTTGAAGGTGACTGAATGTCACTCTTGCATTTTGTTTTGTTATAAGACTGTAACTTGTACTTGTGAATTGCAGGTTCTAGAAGTTGGATGATCTTACAGGGTTAAGATTAAGTGATTTTTCATGTAATCTAGTTTCGAAACGATGTTTGAACAATATGTATGTCGATTTATTTCTATATTTATTAGCCGACCTAATAACTATGACTTTAACTGTGCACAAATAAAATAAGAGATTTGCTACATAAAAGATTATAGCTGAAATAAGTGTTATACATTAAAAATATTAATAGTGGAAAATTACACTTATAGAAATAAAAGGTGAAATGTTATGTAAAAATTTAAATAGTGTGGAAAATCTTTTCATAACATTGAATGTGTGCAGTGAAAACACTGATAACGTTATATATACTACGAATATTCATAGCAGAAAACTCCACTTATGAAATCAAAATGTGAAATGCTATATAAAATTTAAACCGCATGGAAAACTTTTCATATCATTAAATATGAGATATGAAAACAGTGATAATGCTAAAAAAAAAAGCAAGTATTTAACATAGTAAGGCCTTAATGTTATATTTTAATGAAGAATTCAATAATAGCTGAATTCTTTTAATAAAATAAATGAAAAACCTTTTTCATAGCAGTGAATATGTGCTAAAAAATTGTTGATAACGCTATAAAAAATAAGCTGATATTTTAGTAAGAAAATATAATTGCAAGGTTTGAACGCTATATAAAACATTTTATGTTGGTGAACGTGCGCTGTAAAATGTATAATACTATAGCGTTTATGTAACGACCCGAAAATCCATACTATGTGAGCTGACTAATACAACACACGTCCAACTCAAATAATACATAAATACGAGTCATTACGGTTAAAGAAAATAGAAAAGATAGAAGAAGAATAGACATAACAATACAGAACCTCACAGCGGAACGAATAAAATATATTATATAACATAAACTTTGAAATACAAATCTATTTTGTATCATATATACATACCATATCAGCGTACAACATAACATTTGATATAGCGGAATTAACTCTAAATAACTGACGTTGAAGCCTCCTGCTTCAAGCACCTCCAATTGTATCTGTAAAGCTTGAAACACTTGACTGCCCGTACAAATTTGGGCACCCAAGAGTTTAGGAAAAACAAACAAAATAAACTCTGGATCAGTCATGGGACTGGTGTGAGTAAACTCCAACCATATGGTTTAACTTCAAAAATCTTTTGAAAGAAAAGGATAATAGTAAGACCAGTCCACACCTAAACACGGACGGTTTTTCCTTACTATAACCCAAACCATTTTTGATATCAAATTCCAATAATATTATAATAATGTCTAATCAAATAAATAACCAAATAGTAGAACCCTTGCATCTAACGCTTTACATACATAGGATAAAATCAAAAACCGCAGGGCGTTTATTGGAGATTGGATTCCAACTATGACAAGGTATGAGACCACCTATCGCTAGTGTATCTCTAGAGGTGAATACACTGGGTTCAACAAGAACGTCTTACAACCCGGCCCACACATGACCGACCACTCATTTCGCTTGAGTGTATCGAATGTATATCACCAACGGTTGGGCTCAAACCACCGTTTCCCGAAAAAGGACAGCATCGAAATAGATTAAAGAAGTAAAAGGAATTTCTCTAGATAGGTGATTATACACCCTAATGGGAGCGACCCACATAGCCATGCTGCCTGCCCGATTTTTGTCATTTCCCGGTTGTGAGGCTTGAGGCTACGTCTATCTTTTAGAACATCTGGCCACCATACACTTTGAATGCCACATTGTCAAACCCATCCAATCTCTAGTTGAACTTCCCAAAAATATTACGGGTATAAAAGCTAAGAGAAACGAATTTCTCCGCCACCGGATGTAATTCCTTGAAAAGATCGTCTTATATGACCGTTAGAAATGCTCTGTCAGACATTCATCCATACAAGTTGTCCTGGGACTGAACAAACAAAACAGCCCTTACATTTCACTCCGTCTTCAATTATTTTCAGCATAATCTAATTCGCAACGCCTATGCCTATACGGAGTTATTTTCGGATAATAAATCCAACCGGTCTCTCCGTATTGACAACGATGGTCAAAATCTTTGATATTCGGTGATTTAACTATCAAAGGAAAAATAAACATCCATCAAAACAATTTCACAATCACTGGCCCTTTATAATATTTTATATTAAATTCATTTTCTTAGTGAATTCTATATATATCGTTATATCGATTTCTATTATCAAAATTTCTTAAAAATATTCCAACTCCTTTAATTTTCGGAAAAATTCGCCATAACCTCCTTTGTACCAGCAAATAGTTCAAACCTCAACTCGCCTCTCTAAGCCCTTTCCATTCAAAATGAAAATAAAAAAGCCAAGCGGCTTGCCGATTCGGCGCATAAAACCTCAGATGAAATTGAAACATGTATCTTTTTGTTGGGCGCTTAAATATATTCTTTATACTCTCTTCATATTCTCCATCCCATACCCGTTAGACATATATACGCCCATTCCAAATATCATTTCAACTAACCGAATCATTTTTACTTTTAATTGTTTTCCATTTGCTAACTAGTTTTCTAATTAGCTTCTTTTCTTAACCTTCTTTTAATCAGAATAAATCACGTTAGAATATACTTGTATTCACTTACACACAATTCAAACTCAATTTGCTCGCTTTTAAATTCTAATCCAAGTTTTATATTTGAATTCTCAATTTTAATTCCCGAATTTCATTTCACTTACACACAGTTATGTTCGACTCAAAATTTATAAACAAATTTCTTGTAAATTTAGTTAACCTTATTCGATAATTAAAATCCTGATTTTTGTTCCAAAAATCAGTCGATTTACTTCACTTGAGTTCATATTTAATTTATAGCTCAAGTCCGGATTTTTCTAATGGAAATTCGGATTTTTATCCACTCAAAATCCTTTTATTCAGTTAAATAAACCGTTATGGTTCAAAACGATTATGGCGCTATTTTTCTAAAAATTTGATTTTGACATAACTCAAAATCTATACGACGAAATCTAGATTTTTTTTTCTCTTCCATTAGAAAACTATCATTCAATAGGTCCGGGTGTTTCTTGTTTCATCGAATTCCGACTCATATTTAGTTCTATATACTCAATTAAAGTTCGAATCGCCAATTTACGAACTACCGCGCTGCGGCGAGTTCATTTTTAATTAAATTAAATATAAACGTTTAAAATCTTCGTTTATAAAATAAATCGACTCCATTTCTAATAAATTAAAAATAAATTAAGCCCGTTATCCCCAAATCTAACTTCACAATTCAAATTATTCAACTCATGGATTTCTTATGCTATATTCATAACTTAGTTATGACTTTAATCAAAACTCAACTCCAATATTCAATCCCATTCCTTAAATTATTTATAGAATTCGATATACTCGAATTTCAATTAAAATTCCTGTTATGGAAAAATCAATTTATTCAACATCCTTTACAATTACAAACTAGTACCATCCCTTGATAATAGTGAAGTCGTTCAAGTTGGGGTATTTTATTTACCTCTCAAACCATGACCGACAACGTTCTTATCTCGAGACGGATAAGAGTTTATAATTCCAAAACTCGTTTACTTATCATAAAAATCCCCTCTTTCATCTCATTTAAAAATATGGTTTTTAAATGTCATTTCTTATATTTGGAAAAATCTATTTCCAATCCACCCAAAGGAAATTACTTCATTTCCTTTATAAACATGGTTTATAAATCGCTTTCTTATTTTATATTTAACAACTTCCATTTAAAACTCGATTTCCTTATTTGAATATTTTATTACTATAACCTATATATATAAGTATAAAATTTATTTTCATACTAAAATTCTAAATCTCAATTTAATAAGTTCCAATACCTTTTGGAAATAATATTTTATTTTCTATAAACTCGACTCCCTTGAATTCCAATCATAAATCTGTATAGATTTATTTCAATCCAATTTATTCCGAACATCGGAATAAATTTCATCGTTTCTTTCTCGAACAATTCCAAATTCGCTTATTCAATTCACACTTGAATTAAAAATTCAAATTATACAAAAATAGTTATTTTCCGTTATTTATAAATATCGTTTATAAATTTCACTTCTTGTTCAAAATATTAGACCACGTTTCGATTTCAAATTACATTTGAAATCTAATTTCCACTTCAGAAAACAAATCATACTTGAATTTAGAATTTATAAAATACCAAATGATATTTTCACATTCATCTATAAATGTTGTTTATAGACTATACTTCTTGTTTTAAATATTAAAACATGTTCTATTTCAAAATCCATTTGAAATTTCATTTCTACTTTGGGCGGATAAACTTTCTTTTAAAATCACGCTTGCATTTACGTTTCAAAATTTATCAAATGATAATTTCCTTTTTCATTTATAAACATAGTTTATAAATTCAATTACTTGTTTTTATTTTTAAACAAGTAGATATTTCCGAACCTATTTGTAATCCCATTTCTATTTCGGAAATTAAATTTTCTTTTTTAAATTCATACCTGAATTTAAAATTAAATATTACCAAATGATAATTTTCTTACATTTACAAACAAATCATTTATACATTCAATACTTGTTTTATTATTAAAACAAGTTATTATTTTCTTAGCTTATTCGAAATTCAAATTTTATTTCAATAAAATAAAATTTGCTTTTCAAATCTAAAAATCACTTGTTATGATATTATAAATATCTAGGACCAGTGATATTTAAATATCCCAATACACAAACCATCAATCCAATTCAACACATAACACACATGTAAGTATGTAAACAAAAATAAATAAATTTGATGAATCCAGTTGGATCCCTCCAACCTGTTTTACCTGCATCCACAGATGTTAGTCAACAAAAATAATACCAATCTTGCTTCAAGGCAGGATATCGCGGTATAAAAAGTGGATCCACTTATATACATAGAGCCTAGGGTCATCCGCTAATGATACTGCGGACATCTGCTAATAGTATTGCGGTAAATCCAATATATATATATATAATAATAGCAACAACCACCAAGCCTAAATAACTAATATATATAATAACCACAATTGATAAACAATTTATAAAAGCAACTAAGCAGCCAACAATTCATTTTAAAAAATAAAATTTTAAGTGAGATTTACTCACCGTGATTTTCATTGGCTGAATATCCTGCCAATTTCCACGTTATCTCAGTTTCGAATCTACTCGACTGAATCTATTTAGCCTCTATCATTATTTATTTTAATTAAGCGATTAAACATTTATAAATTTAACTAAACAATTAAAATAAATTATTCTATGTCATATTAACTTTTGTAAAGTGTTTTTACCTTATTGCAATATTTCATCAACTCAGCCCCAAATCCTCAATACTGTTTGTCCCTCCTTGCAATAATCGCGAGCCTGCTTGTAACACCCCGTATTTCTGTTAACCTTAAAGTAACGAATTAAAGAATATTTAATTTTAAATGTGAGAATTAAGGGAAACGGGTTGCGCCATTGTGTTTATCTCGTAATTCTGGTTGAGATAGAGTCCGAGTTTGTGTGAATTGGACTTCGTATGAAGAAGTTATGGCGATCGGAAGTTTCAGGAAAATTGAAACATATTTCAAAAATTCGAAATCAGACTCAGATTGGGCTACGCGGGAAAAATCCCGCCAAGGCCAAGTCGACCTACCCATACAGGTCGACCAGGGGGTCGACTTCCCCCTCCCACAGGCAGATTTGTTTGATGACGATTTTCTCACTCTTAGCTGAGTCATTAGGGCTGACTTGTCACCCTATCTTGATTGAATGGCTATGGTTTATTATAGGTTGATCGGATGGCCAAAATTAATCCTAAATTCTATATAAACAAATGTAGACTCAAACCTTAAAATCAAATAAAAATTTAGAATCATGGCCTCCATGCTGTCACCTTGCAACCTAGAATAGCCGCCACCAATTAGAGAGGAAGAAAAGCTAATCAACTCAATTTTATTCAAGTCAAATCTAAACAACAACGAATTTGTCTTCTTCAAAGGAGTGCTAAATCAATTTCAGAACTCAAGACCTTCTTTGAGTAGTGAGTTCGATTTCTTTAATAAGATAATTAACTATTTAATTAGGTTGAGTTATAAATTGGATAATGAGATTGTGGTTGTGAATCATTGACCGTTATATTATTATCTATACTGTTAATCTATGTTAATTGTTGGCTTATGTACAATCAATGCATAATGATGCTTCATATGCTAGTTTGGTTATGTTTTTGGAATTAATTCATATGTTAAAGCATATGTAAGTTCAATTTGATTCATATGTATGTTTAACTTGATATGCAAGTTTGGATGTGTTAATTTATACATGAATCATATGCAAGTTTAATGAGAATCATATGCAACTTTGTACATTTAATTTGATTTATGACATCTATTTTATATGTAAGTTTGGACCTAAAGTATATGCCAAGACATATGTGAGTATGATTTCATTAACAAGATAATTCTTAAGTCAATATTGATGGATTTATATTTGGATTATGAGATTTTGTCTGTTGATTCATGTGGCATAGTTAGTTATTATCACCTATGTTTTAAACATATAAACAAGTTAGTTAATCTAGTAAATCTATTCCTTATGCCTGATCCTATATGTGTAATTTGATTATTGGAATTTTATGCAAGTAAGATATTAGTCATATGCAAGTTCATTTGTGAATCATATGTAAAATTTCAAGTGAATCATATATGTGAATCCTATGTTAGTATACATATGCAAGTATGTGATGTTAGTAATTCATATGCGAGTTGTATGCTGTTTATATGTAAGTTAGGCGAAAACCCAAATCAATACATACAACTTCACACTCATGTTTAGATCCATGATTAGATCTATGTTTAGATCTATTGTAATACATAGTTTATGCTAAATTGAGATTTATACGTCTATACACTATGCAAGTTCACTTTTATGCATAATAATATATACAGATCACACCGTGTACATAATTTAGTCCATGCTAGTTTGTTGCTACATATATGTTAGTTATGGATTATGCAAATTATGCCAATCATGCAAGTTTATCTCTTTAGATCTATTTTTATGAGACATGCTAATTGTGATATTTAGATCTATTTTCATGTATTTCCCAAATTTTGATGTTTTATAAATTTAGGATATTTAGCCAGCCTAATATATTCCTTAAATTTCGTGTACGTACGTACAACGTGGGGCAATGGGATAATATTAAAATAATTAATATTAAGAATTGGCATAAATGCCTTAAATGGCATATAATTAATTTGTGATGTTAATTGGTATGATTTTATATACCATAAATAGATGGACATAATTGAAGTGTCAATTATGGACAAAATTTGGAATTGATTGACAATTCAAAATAGGGATATTAATCCAATTTAGGGCTAAATGAAATACGTAATAATAAAGCGCCTAAGACACGAGGTTAGACTCTTTTGTGGTGTAACACTTCCCGGACCCGCCCGACAAATCCAGCTGCCACAAATGCCAGTCTAATATAGGAGATCTTAGGCATAAATTAAATGCGTAACAGTTGTAAAGACACAAGGTTAGGTTCGTTTGTGGTGTAAGACTGCCCGGACCCGCCCGTCAAATCCAGCTGCCACAAATGACAGTCTAATGTGGAATGTCTTTACAAGGTTACGGTGTTAATGAAAATTAAGAAACACTTAACCAGATAAAACATGTAGTGGGACATGAAGGGGTTAAGTGGGTGCCTTGGGTGGCATGTGGAATTTAGTGGGTGCCTTGGGTGGCTTTTGAATACGATTAGATGCACTTAACCAAGTTTGAAACATGTAAGAAGACATGAATAAGAATGGGGTTAAGTGGGCAAAAATCTTAGAGGGGACCAAGCATAGGTGGAAAGCTTGTGTCATGCATGAGGTCCCTTTTCAAATCAGTAACCCATTAAGTATCTTTGTGGGCTCGACCCAAGTCGAGGACGGGACACGCGTACTATATTTGATTGTAAGAGGTCAAAACGGGTCAGGAGTGGCAACGCAAGTCCAACGGGTTCATATGCGTGTGTAGGCCCGGGCTGGTAGGTAAGACGTTGTTACATCATGTAGATATAAGCCGTGCAATTTTGGTTGTATCGGGTTGCCACTTTGGGGAGTGATACACCCCACTGTGGGGCTAGCAAGGGTATCTCCGAGTTAGGGAGCCAATCGAATGGGGGTAGTGGGTACACCTAGTGGAGATAGGGGCAGACAACACCTATGAAGGTAGCTAGGGGTACACGAAACTACCATTATCATTATTAAGTTCTGTAGGTGGGATCAACCTTTAGGGTGACTAGTGGTGGTGCAATATAGTAATTATCCTATAGTGATTAGGAGTGCCTTTAATGTTATCTTTGTTCATCTTATTTTTTTTGTTTGCTCTGTCATACCCGATTGTTCACAGTCATTACCTTATTTTCCAGCTTATGCCTTATCCTAGTTATTTTGATAATTATATTGTTAAAGTTATCGCACTCGCCAGACTTTATGTCAGACCCCCTTTTCTTTCCACCTCTTTTCTTCCTTCCCCCCCCCCCCCAAAGGTTTGCAAGGAGGGAATACTACAGCTTAGTGCCGATTTCTTCCAGTTGCTTGAAGAGAGTATATGTATCACTTTGGACTCTCTCATCTTTATGGCTTTGCTTATGCTCAGTGGGGATTTATGCATCTATGTTATTTAAGTATTTGCTTCTTTATGTACTTTGAAGTTTTTGGAAAAGACTATTGATCCTATTGTAATGGTTTTGGAGATTACTTATGTAAACTCGTTTTGAGTTATGATGCAATAAAATAAGTTTTAACTTCCGCTGTGTTATTTTATTTATTTATTCTTATAATTTATCTGTTCTATACAACTATAACGCTTCATGGACATTGATGCATTCCCTTTGTAAGTGACATTAATAGACATGGGGGTGTTACACGTGGTATCAGAGCCAGGTTACAAGAACAGATAAAAAGTTTTGAAAAGTGATTTCAAAAGTATTATTTTCCTAGAAGGTATTTTCTAAAACTTGTTTTAAAGAAGCTATTTTCAAGGAAAGTTTACTTTAAAGAGCATAATCCCCGCAAGCCATACATCTCTCTTTCGCTTCCCTTGTTTTGAAACTCTTTCTTTTTCTTTTTAGCATGTCTAGAGCATCTGAGATACCAGAGGGTGTTCATGTACCCGGTTGGTTTCGTCAATATCTCGAGGCTAGGGCCGCTGCCGCGGGTCCGACCAATGTTCCTCCTCCTCCTCCCCCAGCTCCATTCATTCCTCCGCGTGAAGATTCTTTCTCCAAGATATGTAAAGACTTTCGTTTGATGAGTGGAAAATCTTTTAGTGGGACTGAAACGTTCATTGAAGCTAGAAATTGGTTGAAAGAAGTGGAGGATCTGTTTGGCATTTTCGATTTGGACGATTGTAAGAAGGTCCAATTGGCTGTTTGGTTGATGAAGGACGAAGCTTCGTTTTGGTGGGAGGTCACTAATGGGGAGCGTCCAGTTGATACATGGCCAGATTTCAGGCGTAGGTTTGAGGAAAAGTTTCTCTCACGGGCCGAAGAGAATCTGTATATGGAAAGATTTTTGGCGTTAAAGCAAGGGAATCTGTCAGTAAAAGAATACGTCAACAAGTTCAATCAGTTGGCGAGATTTGGCTTGGACTTGGTGAATACACCCGAAAAGAAGGCCGTGAGATTTGTTAAGGGTTTGAACGAACCGCTACATGGGTTAGCTATGACCCACATCCCTATGGGGGCTACCTTTGAGAGACTATTTGACATGGCGCTTATGCATGAAGAGGAAAAGGGCGCCAATGCTAATAAGGAACCCGAGAAGAAAGGGGATCAAAAGAAACCGCAGCAGCAACAACAAAACAAGAAAGGTGGTAAAGGCAATAATGACAAAGGAAAGAAGAAGTGCTTTAATTGTGAGACACCAGGCCATCTGAGTAAAGACTGTAGGAAAAAGAAGAAGACTTGATGTTTCCACTGTGGAGAGGCAGGTCATCTAGTTAAGGACTGCCCAAAGAAACAGTGACAAGGGCAAAGAACTTCTGGAGGGCAGCTTCAAGCTCTCGTGGCACCGGGGCGGGCAAGGGAGCAGGTCCATGCTCTCGCGGTCCCACCGATGCAAGAACGAGGTAGAAACATTTCCGTTGAGAGTTTAGACTTTCTGTTTGATCATCTTGTCCGTACTTTATTCGATTCTGGCGCATCACATTCATTTATCTCTACATCATTAGTTGAAACACTGCACCTAAATACTAGTCTTGTTGAGGATCCCATTGTAGTCTAAAATCCTATTGGTGGGTCGGCTCATTTATCCATGGTTTGTAGGGATTTGAGATTGTCTATCTTAGGCGTTGGTTTTGAATGTAATGTTATTATGCTTGGTTTCATGGGCTATGGGTTGATTCTAGGGATGGATTGACTAGCCAGATATGGTGCCATCCTAGATTGTGAACGAAGGGTAGTAAAATTATTGACTCGTAGTGGAAAGACCCTTGATATTTCTTGTGACCCAAGAGGATCGATGATGCTTAGTTATCTTGAGTCACTTGACGCATCCAATGATGATTTACATTCTGTTCGTATAGTCCGTGAATATGTTGATGTCTTCGATGAGGTGAGGGGTCTACCCCCAAAACGTGAGATAGACTTTCGTATTTATCTAGTAGATAATGTAAAGCCAGTTGCATTACCAGTGCGCCACATGACTCCGAGAGAGAGAAGAGAACTCAGTAAGCAAGTGAAAGAATTGCTTGAGAAGGGGTTCATAAGAAGAAGCATTTTGGAATAGGGTGCCCAATTGTTTGGTTGCTTTTCTAGTATCATCTCACGTAGATTGTCCGAATTCGGAGGAAATATTCCTTGAGTGCTTGTCTGATATTGGTTTAGGCCTTTGGGGCTTATGCTTGGGGAATGTCGAGTTCGACTAGGATGGTTTGTGTGAGATAAATAGCTGTGACGATTTTCATTGCATGAAATCTTGGTCTTCTCGAGAAGTGATGTGCAGCCGTGACATGATAAGACTATTCGATGGTATGGACTGCCCCGAGTTAGACTCAATAGGGTTATGAGATGACTTGAGTGGGACTCGAGAAAGATGTGAAGTAATGGATTTTTTAGGACCCTATGTTGATGCCATTTTTTTTGGAAGAAGTCGCGATTCTTAGGACACGTGGTCTCTAAGGAAGGGATAGTTGTGGATCCTGCGAAGGTGGTGGCAATCCAAGAATTGAAGGTTCCAAGAAAAGCAACGGAAATAAGAAGTTTTCTAGGAGAGACGGGCTGCTATAGGAAGTTCGTTAAGGGCTTTGCGAAGATATCAGCCCCAGTTTTAACTTTGCTAGATGGAAGAAAACCGTTTACAATATATATATATATATACCAGTGCTTGTGAGACAGGGCTTGGAGCAGTTTTCGGTGCAAGAGGAAAAGGTGATATTCAAAAGGCAGTAAGTACGAGCATCGCTTGTCGTCCACAGACAGATGAACGGACAGAAAGGGGTGAATAGAATCTTTGAAGATATTTTGAGGTTATGTATCCTAGATTTCGAAGGGACATTAGAAGAGGCAGCTAGTTTAGTGGTGTTCATGACGTATTACATGTATCACATTTGAGGAAGTGCTTGCATGAGACCGCGGAAGTGGTAGAGCCGAGCTTGCTTAGAGAGGTGGAGATAGAGCGTGATGCGATGATTCGACCAACTCCTACATGCATTCTTGGGTCAGAGATTAAGAAGTTGAGGAATCGAGAGGTCAAGCTAGTCAAAGTGCAATGGGGAGATGATGAGAGCGACGCTACTTGGGAGACGGAAGAGAAGATGCGTTCATTGTACCCTTTTCTTTTCGAGGGTATGTCTTTCAATTTATCCTTTATCGCTTAGCTTGTACTTATTCTATCTTTAGTATGTCCTCTCGCTAGTATCTTTGACCTTTAGATAAGGTAGTCCTATGGTTGAAACATGTATTTGAGACATGCTATGTATGGTGGATGCATGTGGATGCAAGTGGTTGCTCGTGGATGCATATACACACACTTTAGGCACTAGATCGGCTCAGTCACTTTCATAATGCATATTGCATATAAATGGATGTATTTGGTAAAATGAATGTACATTGAATGTGTGTATCACATGGATGTTGCATTGAATGATTGTGCACACATGTAGTAATGATATGTATAGGGTTTTTCGCATACATAATGGACGCATGGCACTATCATGATTTGCATTAAGGAGGTCAACTGAATCAGTAGACCGCCTGATTTTGCATTAGTATACAAACATATACACACACTATGCATACGTACATGAAAAGCATTAGAAATCTTGTAAGGACCATGGTTGCTAGTGGTTGATGGTTGAGTAGATGGATGATTGGATGGTAGGATACATTCTTCTTGACTTAGAGATTTCGAGGACGAATTCCTTTAAGTAGGGGAGAATGTAACACCCTGTATTTCTGTTAACCCTAAAGTAAAGAATTAAAGAATATTTAATTTTAAATGTGAGAATTAAGGGAAATGGGTTGTGCCATTGTGTTCATCTCGGAATTCTGGTTGAGATAGAGTCCGAGTTTGGGTGAATTGGACTTCGTATGAAGAAGTTATCGCGATCGGAAGTTTCAGAAAATTTCAAATAGATTTCAAAAATTCGAATTCAGACTAAGATTGGGCTAGGCGGGAAAAATCCCGCCAGGGCCAGGTCGACCAGGGGGTCGACCTACCCATATAGGTAGACCAGGGGGTCGACTTGCCCTCCCCCCCAGGCAGATTTGCTTGATGACGATTTTCCGACTCTTAGCTGAGTCATTAGGGCTGACTTGTCACCCTATCTTGACTGAATGGCTATGGTTTATTCTAGGTTGATCGGATGGCCAAAATTAATCCTAAATTCTATATAAACACATGTAGACTCAAACCCTAAAATCAAATAAAAATTTAGAACCATGGTCTCCATGCTGTCACCTTGCAACCTAGAATAGCCGCCACCAATTAGAGAGGAAGAAAAGCTAATCAACTCAATTCTATTCAACTCAAATCTAAACAACAACGAATTTGTCATCTTCAAAGGAGAGCTAAATCAATATCAAAACTCAGATTTCAGAACTCAAGACCTTCTTTGAGTAGTGAGTTCGATTTCTTTTATAAGATAATTAACTATTTAATTAGGTTGAGTTATAAATTGGATAATGAGATTGTGGTTGTGAATCATTGACCGTTATATTATTATCTGTGTTGTAAATCTATGTTAATTGTTGGCATATGTACAATCAATGCATAATGATGCTTCATATGCTAGTTTGGTTATGTTTTTGGAATTAATTCATATGTTAAAGCATATGTAAGTTCAATTTGATTCTTATGTATGTTTAACTTGATATGCAAGTTTGGATGTGTTAATTTATACATGAATCATATGCAAGTTTAATGAGAATCATATGCAACTTTGTACGTTTAATTTGATTTATGACATCTATTTTATATGTAAGTTTGGACCTAAAGTATATGCCAAGACATATGTGAGTATGATTTCATTAACAAGATAATTCTTAAATCAATATTGATGGGTTTATATTTGGATTATGAGATTTTGTCTGTTGATTCATGTGGCATAGTTAATTATTATCACCTATGTTTTAAACATATAAACAAGTTAGTTAATCTAGTAAATCTATTCCTCATGCCTGATCCTATATGTGTAATTTGATTATTGGAATTTTATGCAAGTAAGTTATTAGTCATATGCAAGTTCATTTGTGAATCATATGTAAAATTTCAAGTGAATCATATATGTGAATCCTTTGTTAGTATACATATGCAAGTATGTGATGTTAGTAATTCATATGCGAATTGTATGTGGTTTATATGTAAGTTAGGTGAAAAACCAAATCAATACATACAACTTCACACTCATGTTTAGATCCATGATTAGATCTATGTTTAGATCTATTGTAATACATAGTTTATGCTAGATTGAGATTTATACGTCTATACACTATGCAAGTTCACTTTTATGCATAATAATATATGCAGATCACACCGTGTACATAATTTAGTCCATGCTAGTTTGTTGCTACATATATGTTAGTTATGGATTATGCAAATTATGCCAATCATCCAAGTTTATCTCTTTAGATCTATTTTTATGAGACATGCTAATTGTGATATTTCGATCTATTTTCATGTATTGCCCAAATTGTGACGTTTTATAAATTTAGGCTATTTGGCCAGCCTAATATATTCCTTAAATTTCGTTTACGAACGTACAACGTGGGGCAATGAGATAATATTAAAATAATTAATATCGGGAATTGGCATAAATACCTTAAATGGCATTTAATTAATTTGTGATGTTAATTGGTATAATTTTATATACCATAAATAGATCGATATAATTGAAGTGTATATTATGGACAAAATTTGGAATTGATTGACAATTCAAATTAGGGATATTAATCCAATTTAGGGTTAAATGAAATATGTAATAATAAACCGCCTAAGACACGAGGTTAGACTCTTTTGTGGTGTAAGACTGCCCGGACCCGCCCGGCAAATCCGGCTGCCACAAATGTCAGTCTAATGTGGGAGGTCTTAAGCATAAATTAAATGCGTAACAGTTGTAAAGACATGAGGTTAGGCTCGTTTGTGGTGTAAGACTGCCCGGACCCGCCCGGCAAATTTAGCTGCCACAAATGACAGTCTAATGTTGGAGGTCTTTACAAGGTTACGGTGTTAATGAATTAAGAAACACTTAACCAGATAAAACATGTAGTGGGACATGAAGGGGAGTGGGTGCCTTGGGTGGCATTTGAAATACGATTAGATGCACTTAACCAAGATTGAAACATGTAAGAAGACATGAATAAGAATGGGGTTAAGTGGAGTAAAAAACCTTAGAGGGGACCAAGCATAGGTGGAAAGCTTGTGTCATGCATGACGGCCCTTTTCAAACTAGTAACCCATTAAGTATCTTTGTCGGCTCGACCCAAGTCGAGAATGGGACACATGTACTGGATTTAATTGTAAGACGTCAAAACGGGTCAGCGGTAGCAACGCAAGTCCAACGGGTTCTTATGCGTGTGTGGGCCCGGGCTGGTAGGTAAGACGTTGTTGCATCGTGTAGATATAAGACGTGCATTTTTGGTTGTATCGGGTTGCCACTTTGGGGAGTGATACACCCCACGGTGGGGCCAGCATGAGTGTCTACGAGTTAGGGAGCCGATCGAATGGGGGTAGTGGGTACACCTAGTGGAGATAGGGGCAGACGACACCTATGAAGGTAGTTAGAGGTACACGAAACTAACATTATCATTACTAAGTTCTGTAGGCGGGATCAACCTTTAGGGTGACTAGTGGTGGTGCAGTATAGTAATTATCCTATGGTGATTAGGAGCGCCTTTAACGTTATCTTTATTCATCTTATTTCCTTTGTTTACTATGTCATACCCAATTGTTCACAGTCATTTCCTTTTTTTCCAGCTTATGCCTTATCCTAGTTATTTTGATAATTATATTGTTAAAGTTATCGCACTCGCCAGACTTTATGTCAGACCCCCTTTTCTTTCCACCTCTTTTCTTCCTTCCCCCCCCCAAAGGTTTGCAAGGAGGGAATACTACAGCTTAGTGCCGATTTCTTCCAGTTGCTTGAAGAGAGTATATGTATCACTTTGGACTCTCTCAACTTTATGGCTTTGCTTATGCTCAGTGGGGATTTATGCATCTATGTTATTTAAGTATTTGCTTCTTTATGTACTTTGAAGTTTTTGGAAAAGACTATTGATCCTGTTGTAATGGTTTTGGAGATTACTTATGTAAACTCGTTTTGAGTTATGATGCAATAAAATAAGTTTTAACTTCCGTTGTGTTGTTTTATTTATTTATTCTTGTAATTTATCCGTTCTATACAACTATAACGCTTCATGGACATTG
Organism: Allium sativum; assembly: GCA_030737875.1. Classification (NCBI taxonomy): domain Eukaryota; kingdom Viridiplantae; phylum Streptophyta; class Magnoliopsida; order Asparagales; family Amaryllidaceae; genus Allium; species Allium sativum. Next base: position 745,132,198 of record CM060920.1, on the reverse strand, counting down.
ATGCATTCCCTTTGTGAGTGACACTAATGGACATGGGGTGTTACACTGCCCTTCCCTATACCAATGTCGAACCAGAAACTCCCTGTACCCTTTTTCTCCACCATAGTGCAATTTTCCAACCCCGCTTTCCCTTTATTGCTCCATCAATTTTACAACCGTCACCACCAATGATCCACTCTTCACCTCCTCGCCAAATCTTCATCGTTTAAACTCCACACCGTACCATCCCAACCAATGCCGCGTCCCATTATCAAGCCCGAATACCCCAAAATCTCAGTGATCCCTCCCAAATCGAACGCTTCAGTCCCATTTCAAAATTTGAACTTGTCTTCATCACACAGTCACACCGCGAACGAAATCCCTAACTCGACTGTTCCAAGATCAAACATCGCACCTCACTTCGAACCCAAAAACGCACTCCTGAAACCCATCGCACCCCATAACAGACATCGATCCCTTCCAAATCATGAACACCTCGGCCAACTCGAGCACCATGAACCTTAACTCGCGTAGTACAATCGCCGTCGATCACTAGTTCGGCCATCGCACAACTGCTCGCAACCCTAGCCAAACTGTCAACGTCGCTCGCGCTCCCCTTCCTTAGATCGAATTCAAAATCAAAATTTGAATTTGATTTCTCTTTTTTATTTATTTAAAGGGATCGGTTTTTGACTGAGCGGAAGAAAGTGGAAAGGGGAAAGCTTTTGATTCGATTTCGTTATTTTTGAAGGACTCGAACGGATCAACTTTGGTTTCAGAAAAGGAGATTTGGCCATTTAAATTCGTTTGACAGTTTGCGGTTTTGAATGGAGAAAGATGTTCGGCCATTTTTTCCTGGTTTGGTTTTACTAAAGAAAAAGTAACAGGAGTCGCGATTTATAGAGGAAGATACCTGGTCCTCAAGGAGTTAAGTCTGCGCTGGTACATTATATTAATGTGATTTGAGTTAAAGAGATTTTGTATCTTTTTAAATAGATACTGATTTGATTTCGAACCTATCCACAATCAAATATTTCGGGGTCCATTAATTTAAATTCCGAACCGCTATTTCAGCGTATAGACCGACATTTAAATGTAATAACGATATTCTGAGCTCAACAGAATATATTTTGAAATTTTAAATTTGAACACATATATAAAATACCCATAATAAATTAATATAAAATAAATTTAAATTCAGAAACAAATCAATTTCTCGATAATAAATTATTATTATTATTATCGTTTATAATCAAATAAAATATCTGAATCATTTTGATTCAGTTTTTAACTTCGATTTCCATTATATTTCATATTACGATAATTCAATATTCTTGAAATTAAACTGTAATCGATTATTAAATCGATAACTCAATATAAAAATTTATTTATATTATCAACTTGATATTTAAACCATATTAAATATTTAAAATAAATCGTCCATAAATCTGGGTCGTTACATTTTAGATTTGAGCTATAAGAAATAACAGAGCTATTATTACATGTTGTTATACAACGTCATCACTAATGCTATGGTAGCCTATTATAGTGTTTTTCACGTGCTATTAAAAGGTAAATCTATTGTAGTGTAAGGCCATAGTGTCAGGTTCCGATACTTTATTATGGTTTGAGCCATGGATTAATAGTAGATGCTTGGTTGATCTTATTGGGCTTTTAGATTTCAGATTTTAGGGAGAAATGAAGAAGTTGTCTCATGCATCATACATGATGGGAAAATTGATGGTTCCCTTCATGCTACTACAAAGGAAGTTCAAAATGAGGTTAATGAGGTGAAAATTAATACATATTCTAACTCTGATTTCTATGAGTGGGCAAATGGAGGAAAATTTTCTTTTTATAAAGCTTAGCAATATTCAAGATAAAAGCAGCAGAAGAATATGATATATAAAGTGATTTGGCACAAAGCTAATTCAAACAAAATGCCCATGATTTCATTTTTAGCTTGCAATGATAGGCTTGTCACAAAAGATAGTTTAAAGAGATTTGGAATTGTGGAAGAATGTTGTATTCTGTGGAATAGAGAAGAAGAAAAGGTAAGTCACTTATTTTTTTCTTGTGATTATTCAAAGTTTGTATGGGGTTTTTTCTTCAGAAGCTTTGTTATAATGCTCTTTCATTTATCACGTTGGAGGAGGAGACTGGTAAAATATTGCAGAAATTAAAGACCAAGGATCAACTACAAGATGTAGCTTGTGCAGTATTTACTTGCATGATATATCATATATGGTTAGAAAGGAACTCGAGACAATTCAATAGCAGAAGTGTTTCTAAGGAAATTATAGTGAAGATCATTGAAAGAGAAGTCTTTTATTTGATCAACAACAATGGAAGTAGATCGAGAAGAATAGAGTTCAATGTCAATTTGCTGAGAAGACGAGGAGTAGAACTTAAGGATACAGGTTGATGCAGAATTAGGTTGATGCAGAATTATGTTGCTTAATTTTGTTATATTCGATTTGAGTTTGTGATGAGAGATGTTAGTGAGTGTTATGAGTATGAGAAATATATGTATAATTTTTTCTTTTTTGTCAAGACTGAGATAATTTTGTATTGTTAATGTATGGTGTATATATGTACTCTTTTTCCTTATATGGTACCCACTAGGGGGGCATGAGATTTTGATGAGGCATATATACAAAGTATATGATATACAAAGTATATGATTGGTATTGCAATAAAGTTACCAATTTATATATATATATATATATATATGTGAGATAGGATCGAGAGCATCCCAAATAGTGTAGCACCCCTTTAGCCCCCCACCCCCCGGATTTCCAACACACATTCTCGTTTCTCTCTCTTCCCACTAATTCTCTCCCACCCACTAACTTATTTAAATATAAATGGGTGGTCTAAGATGAGGGGCATTTGGAGTGCCATAGAACCTCCCTATATATATATATATATATATATATATATATATGTAGAACCTAATTTCGAAAGACGACTGAATACAAACATTTTTAGTTTGTATAGAAAACACCATTGGAATACCTATAACATTCATGTAGAGACACATTGCTTGAGTTTGCCACATTTATTTGCAAAAATAAATGAGAGAATTTCACAAATGCATGCAAAAGGAATCATATTTCCTGATAAAGTGACAAAGTGTTAACTCGGTATTACTTCAATAGTAAATGTCATAGAAGATGCTATTGAAAAGTTACGTAAAAGAGCAGTATTTCCAATTATACACATAAATTTGATCTGCATTTCCTTTGCTAGTAACTTATTGTAGCTTTGATTGCATACAACACCGACAACAAATATAATTGAAAGAAGATTCTAACGAAATGGTAAAGGTAGAACTACAATCGGGACAAATCCAAGGTGAAGTCCTTAAGTGAGGATTAATTGTATTTTGCTTGCTTATTGGGGATGCTAACTCAATTTATATTGAGGAATACAAGAGAACATTCATTACTTCTAAAGATATCAATGTCAATGAGAACTCAGACAAACAACATAAGCCACCATGGTCATCCCCTTTGCTATCAATCAACCTTGAGGACAAGGCCTTTTTGAAGGGGAAGAGAGTAGTAACAACCAAATCCTAATCATCATGCTAATTAACCGAAAACCCCATGCTTGTAGGTTGAAAATTGAAGAGAAAGCTTGGAGCGGCCCAGTTCACTAGAGATCACCAGAATGCAACCCGGTTCGTCAGAATCAATGTCAGATGCTGATGGAAGGAATTTGCAAGTGATGGAAAAAGGATTGGATGATTGTGTCGAATAATTACTTTTAGGTTTACGTGGGTCAACGGATCAGTGTGCATGTTGCAGCTGATACATAAGAGATATAGGCTTTATTGTTAATGGGCCAGCTACTTCGATTGTGTGATCCGCTTGTAATATGTGTGTCTATATATAGATGCCATCATTCATGTAAAAGGTGTGGAGAACCTGATGATAAATTTCTAAAGCAATATTAATGAAATTATGCTGCTGCCTTTCTTTTTCAATGCAAGTCTTTTTCAACCTTGACTCAATCTATCTACTGAAATATTTTCATTTAGGCGTTTGTTTGTTCTTATCTTAGTATTAGTTTAATTTTTGTATATTTCTATTGCAATTTATGTTTCAGTTTGATCTTTTGTATAAATTAGATAACTATTCTTATTTGATCTTAATATTGGTTTCAGTATACCATTCTTGCATTACTTTTGATTGTTCTACAGGCAATATTTCAATTTTATTTTATCTCAATCATTTCTGTTTCAATCTAATACGCTTTAATTCTCACTTCGTAAATACAAGACAATACAACTTGTATTTGATCTCTGAAAATCCTTGTTCTTGAAATTCTTGAATCTTTTTCAACATTTTCTTGCATTATTCTGTGTTTCCCCTTTACTTGTTTCCTAGCTTGCTAGTTAGCATGAATTAACATATCAGTTTTGATGCAGACTTCTTCAAATTGAATACAAGTTACAGCCATTTCTCGGTACATATGCAAAGTTTATGTCATCCTCTCCTTGTTAAATTTTTGCATAATTCTTGAAAGTTTGCATTCCATCATCCGTAGCTGAAGGTTTAGACCAAGTTGCGCCTTCCAGTATCTTAGTTACTTCTTGTGAATGTAGGAAGTGGTGAGAATTTCTCACTAGTAATTGGAACCACTTACCGCGTTTCTATGTTTCCTTTAGTACTAGTGTGTGGCATGTGCTACGCAAAGTGGCATGTTGTATAATATAAAAGGGTTTACCTTAAAAGTATCTTGTAATACATAGTTTATGTATTTTTCAATTATAAAGTATTGTTCTTAATATTTAATTCTATAAGTATTTTATTTCGAAGAAAAATGTTGCATGATACTTATTGTTATGTGCAGTACATTTAATAACTGAAACAATCAAGTAATTTCAAATCAAAAGATGTAGTTATATAGCAGCATTAACATAAACAGTGCAGTTGCTTAGTTTTTTTTTTCCTTTTGGTATCATATATGTCAGAACAATGGACTTCATGTCATGATTAAACACGGAATTTCAAATTGTCTTCTTTGCAGAAGTAATAAATACAGGAAATAAACAATAATAAAATATAGAGATTTATCATAAATAGATTGTAAAATAGATGTTTCTCCGGAATTTCATTATTACATGTCATGTAGATTGAAACAATTAAAATATAAAGAAAATAAGTCTCAACTAACATAAAATCACAACTATACGGAACTAATAAGAAGAGATTAAAAATTCAACTTGCGTAAAAATCTGCTCAGCAGCAAACTGGTATCCATATATTTTTTATTTTTTTAATGCTGCCAAAACAATATAACATGCTACTGAATTTTCCTTTACAACATGAATACATTCATATCCATTCTACATAACTTCACCCTTCATTCTGAATGCATCTACATATAACAACAAATTGACTTAAAAGGGTCATCAAGTGAGCCTCATTGTAGTCAAAACTATCCCATCTATGCAATTTCACGTAACAATAACGATACTTTCAACACCTATTGCCCATAAAAGAAATCATCCCACAAAATCATGTAGCATTTGACCTGCACCATTTGTTGATGCTGGTATTGAGGATCATTTTGCCCAAGTCCTAAAGTTAGGGACATGTCCATGCTACCATGATATGAATAACTCAGCAACTTCTTCTCTCTGTCTTCCATTCTCGACCACTTGTCTGGGTGCCATTGATATGCTGTGTTTATATTTGATCCTAGTTCATTATTATTGGCTCTTCAGTCGTCGATAACCGTCTTGTTATTGTTATACTTTAATATCAACGAAGTTAAATTTATTGTGTTCATCTATTACACTTTAATATCAACATTTAATAAATTTTACAACTAATAACCATAAATTACTTAAGATATACTATATTATTTTATGTTTAAGCACATATTTTAAAGTATTTAAGTGACTTATGGCATGGACATTTCGAATAAATCTAATATGTCCTAAAAACGGCAATTTAATCTATTATATACCAAGCATATGCTGACAGAAGTTATAAATGGGGAAACGGAAATGCTATTATGCCCAAAGAAGTTTTTGTCAATTTATGCTAGAGATATCTTAGCCCTGCATTTTCTCTAACTCCCATGATTTCCACATTTCATTTTATCTCCCTAATTTCAGCCTAAAATTCCGGATCGAAATTGAACCATTCACATGTTTTAACAAATTCTCTTTCGGGCATTGTAGAAGTGTTGATGGGAAAATATACATAAACGTAAAAATAGACACAATTGGTGAGATAATCAATTTATATCATTGAGTTGCCCTCCTGAGTTTCACCTGTCATGTAAAAACAAAATAATCGAACAATCAGATTTTTGTGTCTTTCGATTTATGTTTAATTTGTGTTTGACCCAGATATAAATTACATTCTACACCTTTTAAGTATTATATACCAAGCGTTATGTTGACAAAAGTCCTAAAAATGACAATTTAACGTTTTATATACTAAGAAATCAATGTATTACACACGTATGTACAGTTCACTACATAAATATGTTGGAATATGAATGAGCATGAGTAAGAGAAATTTGGGAAAAATAAGAGTTAGTAATTTATTGCTCAACATCATTAAAATGTAGGGACAATAGTTGCTACTTGGGCTAGTGCGTTAAATGAGAATTGTTTACTCAGAATATGAAAGGCATGCCTGTTCAGTCCGGAATTCGAAAGGCATGGTTGTTCAAATTACAACCATTGGAATTCTAAGCACATGCACATTAATAACCGAGTGGTTAAAGGATCGCAATCTTTCCACTTCAGCGGTTACTAATACATACGAATAGGCACTCCTCCACCCTATAAATTCACTACACAAAACAAGACAGAACACACCTTTGGATCTGCTTGCATTGCTTCTTCTTCAACGTAATTTCTCCGATCTAGTTTCTATAACATTTTCAGTTCGTCAGGGCTCTGTTTGCTGGCACTACGCTACGGAGTTGGTCCGTTTTATCCTGGGAAACAAATTGCAACAACGTCTTTTGGTGCATACGACGGCAATATTGTTTCAAGGAAACAGAAACATCTCTGGACTCAGACATACTTTCTTCTTCTTTTCTATTGAAGACTGTTCTGTACTGCTTCAATTTGTTGTACAATTGGTTGCGCTTTCTGTGGTTACTATGAACACAGTTTGACGTGACAATTGTTGAATAAATTAGTAACATTGAATTTGTTACAATTATTGAACAACATTGTTTGTTGTTACTGTTTAATTTGCAATATAATAATGTATTTACAAAAGATTTAACTTTGTAATACAATCATGTATTGATAAAGAAAATTTTCTAACAATCTTGAAACAATATTTTACTTGTTTGAACGTATGCTAATTTGATAGATTATAAACATATCTTATCTTCATAAATTTGCTATACACTCAGGTATGCTATGCTATTGATTCAGTTATTTTCGTGTATTTGTTTCTCAATTAAATTAACCTGAGTTTCACATTCAGATTTAAAAACGTTGTGTTTCCTACAAGTGGTATCAAAGCAACTCTTGGTTAATTCTATTGAGGAATCTTTGTTTTTATTTAAGACATGAATTATTGAAACATTTGAATCTTAAGATATGTTGAATTTGTTTGGATTTGTACTGATATTCTTAAAATTCATTTGTCTTCTTCTCTGATTCAGTTGCTGCAAACATCTTCAAGATTTAAATGATTCATTTATATTATTAAATGATCCATTTATATTATATCAATTGCAATACCATTTAAAGGTCATACATATATATTGTCAGTCTTTTCCTCTTCTGAAATTGGAAACTTGGGTGAATTAAATATGAAATTCATATGTTGGTAACTGACATTTGACTATTCATATTCAAAATGATTTGTGCTTTAAAAGTATATTTAATGAATCATTTGGCTTGTAACGCATGACATGCTGCAGCATATTCATATCTTAGTGTGAATTGTATGAATTATAGTATGAAATTGCTTTTTTGGCTTGCTTTCCAAGGTTTGACTTTTCAATAGTGCCATGTAGTTGCAATTTTTTTTGGTAATGTTAGCATTTGATGTGTTTAAACAATACAAAACGGAAGTTGAGAATCAACTTAATAATAAAATGAAAAGCAAAATGGAATGAGAGGAAAGCAAACAAATGTCCCACATTATGAAATATGAGAACCCACCTCTCTATATGCTTATATAAATAAAGGGGACTTGTAAATAGGTGTGGCTAAGCCAAGACACAATATTATATTGATGTCAAATTGGGCCTAGTTCCTTGGGATTCTTGAACTCTGTGACACAATATTTTATTGATGTCAATTTGGGGCTTGTCAAATAACTTTTGGGAAGAAGCTATTCTTTCGGGAAATCATATTTTAAATAAAATATCCTGAAAGAAACTTCAAAGTCTCCTCATGAACTTTGGAAACAAATAGACCACCATCCTACAAATACCTAAAAGTGTGGGGGTGTCTTGCCAAAGTAGAGGTACCAAAACTAAAGAAGGTAAAAATTAGACCAAAACAATTGATTGTGTATTCATTTGATATGCACAAAACAGTGTCGCATATCGATTTTTGGCACACAAATCTGAAATTGATGATATTCATGAAAATACCATCATTGAGTCGAGAAATGCTAGATTTTTCGAACATGTATTTCCCTTGAAACATGGTACTAAAAATCATGCACATAAGAGACCAAAGGAAAATGAAGTTCCTTACTCTATTGAGGATGCTGAACAAAATAACACTCAGCAAAGTGGTGTTGAGCAGCAAATGGAGGAACCAAAGAAAAAAAAAAGGTCAAGGACCTTAAAAACCTTTGGACCAAACTTCTATACCTTTATGTTAGAAGATGATCCAATGACATACAAACAAGATGTATCCTCCAGTGATGCCCCTCATTGAAAGAGGCAATTAACAATGAAATTGAATCCATTATGTCGAATCATACATGGGAATTGGTTGATTTACCTCAAGGATGTAAGGCCTTAGGTAATAAATGGATATTTAAAAAGAAATTGAAACCTGATGGTTCAATAGACAAGTACAAAGCTCGTCTGGTAGTCCAAGGATTCATACAAAAGGAAGACTTGGACTATTTCGATACATATTCACCTGTAACGAGGATAACGTCAATTAGAATGCTCATTGCAATTGCATCCGTACATGACTTGGAAATACATCAAATGGATGTTAAAACTGCATTCTTGAATGATGAAATAGAGGAAGAAATCTATATGAAACAACCTGAAGGATTTCTAAGCTCAGAAAATGAGCATAAAGTTTGCAAACTGGTAAAATCACTTTATGGCCTTAAGCAAGCTCCAAAACAGTGGCATGAGAAGTTTGATAATACTATGTTATCAAATGGATTCACGATAAATGAATCAGATAAATGTGTGTACATAAAACATACACACATTGGATATGTCATTGTTTGTTGATGACCTATTGATCATAGGCAACAACAAGGCCATAATAACATCTACAAAGGATATGTTGTCCTCTAGATTTGATATGAAAGACCTAGGACTGGCTGATGTGATATTGGGTGTAAAAATTATGAGAACACCACAGGGATATGCATTATCCCAATCGCATTACATCACCAAAATACTTGAGAAATTCAAGCAATATAATGTAACTATTGCAAAATCACCAGTAGATATGAACCAAAATTGGGTAAAAAACACTGGTTATGGTATTTACCAATTGGAATACTCTCGTATACTAGGAAGTATCATGTATGTTATGAACTGTACTAGGCCTGATATCGCATATGCTGTAAGCAAACTAAGTAGATTTACCAGCAATCCTGGTAAACATCATTGGAAAGCGATAATCAGAGTATACATAAAGTTATGGTCTATACTATATAAACTATCCTTCAATAGTGGAAGGATACAGTGATGCAAATTGGATCACTGGATCAAATGATACAAAGTCTACAAGTGGATACGTGTTCACTTTAGGAAATGGAGCAATTTCATGGAAATCATCCAAACAGACTTGTATCGCTAGATCTACGATGGAATCAGAGTTTATTGCACTAGATAAGACTGCAGAAGAAGCATAATGGATTCGAAGCTTCTTTGAAGACATTCCTAATTGGAGCAAACCCATGCCTCCAATATGCATACATTGTGATAGTCAATCAGCTATTGGAAGAGCTAATAGTACACTATACAATGGTAAATCTAGGCATATTCGTCGTAGACATAAAACTATAAGACAACTTCTCTCTAATGGGGTTATCACAATAGATTACATTCGATCTAAAGATAACTTAGCGGATCCACTTACAAAAGGCTTGCCAAGAGAGAAAGTTCAAACCTTATCTAAGGGAATGGGGCTAAGGCCTATAGACTAAAGGTTTTTCTAAAATGGAAACCCCACCTAGTTGACTGGAGATCCCAAGATCTAGGTTCAAAGGGACAACGAACTTTTAGAGAAACTTGATGGCACTGTTATACACAAACCATTCCTATGATAAGTCAGTGCATTATATGTTGAATAATGATAAGTATTAGTACTTTTAATGATGTCTGTATTTGAGGAATTAGAGAATACCTTTTACAGAATCACCTACGTAAGTGCGAAGGCGCCGCTTCAAAGAGAATTATGAGGCCAAATTCTCTAAGCACTTATTAGACCAGGCAGGTGTTCAAGGCAAAAACGAACACATACAGAGAACAAAGGGTTATAAGAAACATTTATCGTGTGTTATCTACTTTGGAACTACACAAAAGGCTTACAGTTCAAGGACAGTCTATGTCTACTGATTCGCCTGTGATTCAAATAGGTAATTACTAGGAAAGTTCAAGGCCCATGTGCTACTTTAACCGATGCGATAAGTGGTTCGTGAAAACTAAGATCAACTGCTCATTCATGTGGGGGATTGTTGGAATATGAATGAGCATGAGTAAGAGAAATTTGGGAAAAAGAAGAGTTAGCAATTTATTGCTCAACATCATTAAAATGTAGGGACAATAGTTGCTACTTGGGCTAGTGCGTTAAATGAGAATTGTTTACTCAGAATATGAAAGGCATGCCTGTTCAGTCCGGAATTCGAAAGGCATGGTTGTTCAAATTACAACCATTGGAATTCTGAGCACATGCACATTAATAACCGAGTGGTTAAAGGATCGCAACCTTTCCACTTCAGCGGTTACTAATACATACGAATAGGCACTCCTCCAGCCTATAAATTCACTACACAAAACAAGACAGAACACACCTTTGGATCTGCTTGCATTGCTTCTTCTTCAACGTAATTTCTCCGATCTAGTTTCTATAACTTTTTCAGTTCGTCAGGGCTCTGTTTGCTGGCACTACGCTACGGAGTTGGTCCATTTTATCCTGGAAAACAAATTGCAACAACGTCTTTTGGTGCATATGACGGCAATATTGTTTCAAGGAAACAGAAACATCTCTGGACTCGGACATTACTTTCTTCTTCTTTCTATTGAAGACGGTTCTGTACTGCTTCAATTTGTTGTACAATTGGTTGCGCTTTCTGTGGTTACTATGAACACAGTTTGACGTGACAATTGTTGAATAAATTAGTAACATTGAATTTGTTACAATTATTGAACAACATTGTTTGTTGTTACCGTTTAATTTGCAATACAATAATGTATTTACAAAAGATTTAACTTTGTAATACAATCATGTATTGATAAAGAAAATTTTCTAACAAAATATACACTACACCTTTAAAGTCATTATCCCATTATCCTCTTCTTGACCACCGAATCCAACCCATAAACAATGACAAAATCAAGAAAAAAAAAAAAAAAAAGAGGACCCCTACAGGTCGCCAGAATCCTTGGTTGAAGTGAACTATCATCCCATGTCCCACCACACCCATGCTGCCACATCATATCCTATGTTAAACCCTGAAATAAAAAGTCCAATCAGAAAAAAGTAGCTGCCATATCACTGTGAGTTTGTTGATCTCACAAAAGTGAGGTCACGGTGACCCCAGAGCTTCCATTGGTGAAGATCTGGAGGACCCATACGGGCCCCCCGATATCCACCAATGGGAACCCGAGGTCAAGGTGACCTCACTTATTTGAGGTCACCAAACTCGGACTCCTGCCATATCTACATGCTCGAACCCATTTAGGCTACCATCCGTTAGCAATCAACAGATAGTTGAAAACGGTCATTGTTTCCACAGTTACATTTTCGTTTTGTATTCACCTTTTAAAAACTTATTACTGAAATAGTCTAGTTTTAAAAATTATTACGGCCATAGCTTGGTTTTGATCACATCAGCTAAAACGGTTATTTTTATTTGATCTATTTCAAATGCCGCAATGTGCTCCATTTGAGATACCGCAAAAAATACAAAAATTGTGCTACATTTAAAATGCCGCAGTGTGCTCCATTTGAAATGAAGCAAATATAAACAACCGTTTTGGCCGATGTGACTAAAATCAGGCTACGACCGTAACAAATTTTAAAATTATGCTATTTCAGTAATAAGTCTTCTAAATGTGGCCAAATCGAAAAAAAATCCAATTTAAAAGCATAAATCACATTGGAAATCACGCTTTGTTTTATCCATTTATCTAGTCAAGTCACACAAAACACATACCATGCACAACAGTCTTCAGAACAAACTCTTCCAATTGATGCTTGTAGATTAAATTATAGTGTCTTCTTTCTTTGTTCATGCAGTGTGTACGCTTGCGTGTCCAGTGAATCGATATTGACCAACATGCACTGTTTTGTTTAAGTTGCTGGATGATTATGTATAGATAATCAATATTGACCTACATGCAGTCTTTAAGAAACATCAGCAAATTTAAAAAATAATTAGTTATTCACCACCAATTGAACAGGTATAAATGCAGATGATGCCAAGTTGCACAAATTATTATTATGCTAAAGTAAAAACATTATAAATAAAACCACCACTATCATTAATCAGCGCTCTCCACTGATTAAATAGTGCAATTTTTTTTATATTTCTAAGCAACCAAAACAAAACCAATCTGGAGTCTAAAGCACTGTTAATGGCATAAATCTTTAGCAAAACATGTTATTGTAACGATAGTTAGACGAACATTATCTAGAAAATATGTTCATCGTCATCCTAAAGACAAATCAAGCCCATGGCAGTCAATTAAAACCGCAGTGGGAAGTTTAACAAATGGTTTAAAAAGTAATCAAATTCAAATATCCGCTATTTGTCAATATTATTAGGAAAAAAAAATATAAGACAACCAAGGTTTCAACTTTCAATGTCTGTTACACAGGAATTATACATAGAATATTTACACTATGCATAGAACATTTGCCTTATTCTGTCACTCATATTCAAACTCTAAGCACATAAAAGTTTATTCAAAAAAGTTGCTTTTATTTTTCAAAGCAACGAAAAATCTTTTAAAAATTCTGTTCACACTTTGGTCTTTTGCACTATAATTTTAGGCTATTCTCCATCAAGATATTCAATCATCTACAGTGCTCTAAGTAAAAAATATGCTATTACAAAACATTTACACATAAGCTTCATTGAATATCAATTATCTTATAATTAATTTGTCACTGAAACAAACCAAGATGACATTCACACCAACAACATGTCGTATCACAATTCTCGCGAATACAGCATCCATTGAAATATTGAATTCCAACAGCAGTCATAAACATATGAAGTGGAAATAAATGGAATTTAAGATTGAGTGTAAGAGTATACTGAAATTATGCAATATATTTTTTGTAATAATTTTTCTGTCATGAGTCACAAAGTAGATAGAAAATTATATCCTAAATTGTAGATTTGGAAATCAGATCAAACTAAGAAAAAAAAATGAGTTAGGACAACAAAAAATGTATGGATTTCTTACAAAATATATTTCATGAGTCATAGATCAGTGTTCGAAAAGTGTTGCCAACATTCACGAAATAGTATAATCAGAGAAGCGACAATTGAAAGACCTTCTCAATCAAAATACATATATCTTATAGAATCCTACGTTATAGAAGAAGGAAAAGATGGTGAGACGCCTAAGCTACCTGTTATAGTTCTACCAAACATCTATCATGGATACTATAGATGCTACTATAGTTGATTTAGAGAGACGAAGTTGAATTAGGGGAAGGTAGCCTAACAAATATCAAGATGTATTTGTTATAGGACATGCATGACTTAACATGTAGCATGGCAAAAATAAACAAATTTTAGTGGAATTATTTAGCCTATAACCTCATTTCAACCATGTAAAATTAAAAGGTAGCAACATATTTGTATTAGAAACCTAATACAATAGGAAGTACAGTGATCAGTTTACGGACGGATGTTGGTATAAAGCAATTTGCAAACAAAAGCCTAATATTTTTTTTCCAAAATGTTAAGCTACTGAATGATATGTGTTCGCAAATTTATTTGATTACATTTCTAAAATTTTAAGTTTTACAACTTTTGAAGTATAATTATTTGAGTATTAAAATAACGCTGATTGTGATTTTATTTTATAGGTTAAAACATTCAATTTGATTGCAATCTTTTTAAAATTCAAATAAATGTTAAGAGCAATGAAATGCATACTATATTGATTTAAAAAATCAATTTAAGCAAAAAGTTGACCTTTCCATTCGGTAATTTGTAGAAATACAATTTTAAAATTTTGTACGCTACAGTTGAAAAAGGTAAATTTAAAATCACAAAATACTGGTTCTAAAATACAAAGTTTTAATTTTGCCTACATTACAATTTTGGAATTCGTTTTTTACGTGTGAATGCTTTTGAATGCATTGGTTAGGTTATTGAAAAATCAAATGACCAAACAAAAAGGATGCATAAGAAAATTAAGAATTTTAAAGCTTTGCTACAAGATTAAACACGGACCGGCACTTTGCATAGCATATTTCCTAGTTTTGAGTTTTTTGCTTAATATTTTATTGTTTTAATCTCATTGAAACTGCTTGTTTCTTGTGTTTTTATGATGTAAAATGATGTGAGTTAACAATAATTTCCCAAGCGTTACACAAACAAAACTAAAAACACTAATCTAAAGTACATGTATGCACTTTTGTAAGAACATAATTCCACAAATGGAAAAACTTATGTAGCTAATGGTGTTTAGTCATTATGATAGATACTAGTTTTTTTTTTGCCCGCTTTGCTAGTCATTAAAATTTATGCTATTAAAAAAAAATATTGCAATGATTAAATATTAAAAATAAAAGAAAAATAAAGTATTGTAATTAATATTAAATAGTTATATATATATATATATTATAATTTATGTGGAAACAATAATAAATTATTCTGTTGTTCATCCAAAATTAATTTTATCATGAATGATTATTTTGATTAATTGTTCTGCTATCCATCCAATAATTTATGCAGTAACAATAATTAATTGTCATGTTGTTCACGCAACATTATTTTTGCCGTGGATTGAGTGTATTGAGATTATCAAATTATTTTAACTAAGAGATAGGATGAAGTATCATGTCATTTAATACATGGATATCTGTTGAGGGTTTAGCATTGAATAATAAATGGGTGGTGAAGATCTTATTACATTAATGTTCATGACGTGCGAGGACTGAATATTTATAAAAAACCGATTAGAAAAAAATGGTAATCGTCCAGTCATTTAGGTAGGTAATATCAGTGGAGCAAAAGTGAAATTGAAATATGAAATAATTAACCGAAAGAGAGTTGAGAAATAACATCTTTAAATATGTAATTGCGATATAGAATTTGTTTTAATGGTTGATGATGTGTTTTTCTACATTTTCATTTATTTATTTGAATAGGAAACCCTTTATCGATGTCACATGTGTTTTTAATTATTCAACCCACAAATTATAATAATATTCAAATTTATCGAAAGGTAATAGCACCTAAGCTAGAATATACAATGTTCACAATTCAATTTGCAGGACATGTATCTATCGAGTGTAAGATAGTTGATAAAACTAAAATGTATGCACAAAATTAAACAGTACCACATGTTTTGGACCAAATATTGATGTATCAACTTGAACAAAATTAAACAGTGATATCGTTTCTATGGTTAATGTATCAAATTTAATTTGCATGCCTTCTATAACAATAATGTCCTAAGTCTAAAATATAGCTAACGTGCTTAAACGAAATGTTTCAAATTTGACCCAAAAATGGATTCCCTACAATTGCATAGCTATATATTTTTTCTTCAATTTGATACACAGGCGATAGGACATTGCTACATTCAGTCAATATTACCTAAATTATAAATAAAAAATATATAGTTGCAGTCGAAAACCACTATATTTCTGACTCACATAACATAATATAATCTAATTTAGATGTCCTAAATTTACTACTTTACCAAATCGACCGTTAAGGAGGTTTCTCTACTGTAAGAGGGCTAAAATCAAACTGTCTGTACCAATAAATTTCGGCACAAATATCTCGCGTTTCTCTCCCAAACCATTCTCAAAATTTTCGGTTTCCAAATTCCGATTGTTTTCTTTCTCCATCCGAGTTTTCGGATCTGAATTTCCAGATTTAAATCACTCATTGCTTATATAAATCACTCATGATACCTTCCTCTGTTTTCTTTCTCGTTCGAATTTCGTCCCAATATTCAATCCCTAAAATCGACCGCTGTCTTTTCTCACATCGATCGATGTCTTCTCTCAAATCGACCGCCGCTTCCCTTCAGATCGTCTGCCGCCTCCTTTAGACTGCCTCATCCAATCAAGTTTTTATTCTTACTCGATTCAATCTTGCGCTTTTGTTCTTGGTTTAGGGCTTAACATCATGTTGTTGATGTTTTTCGTAAATTGATTTGTTCTTGAATTGTGAATTCCAATTTTCTAATATTTTGCTGCTTTGGGTACATGCCGAGGCTTCTCATTTTCTAATATGATTTCAAAATTTATTCACACTTAAAATATTTCATTTCAAAACATACAAGCAATGCTTGAATAAATATTTCTGTGTGAATTTCAGAAAACACACACACATGTGTGTGTGTGTGTATATACATATATATATATATATATATATATATATTACATACTTTCAACAGGAAAAAAAAAGCAATTTTGTTTTAAAAAATGCTTTTTTTAGGAGGAAACTTCCCAGATTTTTGGCTTAAGAGGAAACTTGTTGTTTTTTTATATCCCCTCCCCCCTTGTTGTGACATGGCAAGTTAGCTAAGGATCGGGTCTATACTAATCTAATCGGGTTATTTTTTTAGAACAGGTAATTAGTATATAAACATGCAATGAGTCAGTATAAACATTAGGTATGTGAATGTTTTAGAAATTTACATATATGTTCATCAGTCATTAACGAAATATGAAAATTTACCCAATATAAACAAAAATCATATGAATAAACATATATGCTATTAGGCCAGAAATTCGATATATGAAATATAAAAGTCTGTTTCGAGTATAAATTTTAGTTCAAGCATCGACTTTCTTATTACTATCTCCATTTAATAAACATAACGTATTTAGTGATTTGCGTTCATGTACTTCTCCGAACTGTATATCAGAAAAAAGATTAACTTTAACTTACTTTTTGCCAGGTAGAATACAAAGATTAGTATTATCGAGGATATTTGAACGAGATTATGGCATGCTTAATTTATGATTCATAGTATGTTCTAGGAAAGCATGGCTATGTCAATGTCTTTTACATATTATCACTGAATATGCTTACTTTCATCTTTTTATGTCACAGATGCCTGCTTGCTACAGGACATGCAATTGAAATCGTATGAAGAAAAATGTTCTATTTCTAAAGAGGCGTCTTATTACTGAGGTATTACCAAAACTATTAACATGTCTAAATTAATCAATGCTATTTATTATAAACACTTCTTTATAGATTTCAGAGTTTAAACAAATTTAAGAATAAGAATGCTAGTCTCCGTTCATTCAGATTATATTTCTAAAGTTTTATTCAACAATATTAGTTGGGTAAGCATCATTTTTGATGACTCATGCGTTCAAATGCTTAATATATAAATCAATGCATGGGAATTGATGTTGTTTATGACATTAAATTTACTGAAGCTCAGTATAAACATGTGTTCTATCTTGATGATGTAAACAGAAAAAGTATGTGTATTGGGAAGTCTTGCAGTAATAGGTGTATATTCTAGGATACCGTGACTTGAGTGTTTGAGCTGCTGGAGCTCAATATAGACAATATTAGATGCTCTAACGTGCTTACTATAAAAATCATGCCATTGTTCTTTATAAACCTAACTTTAAGTCCATCGATTTCTAATTGCATCATTTAGTACATGAAACACTAACCTGGATTCATAAAAAAACTATATACCTGTAGATACCTCCCATCCATCTTCATGTATTTATTTTTCTGGATTTCCTGCACATGTAATAAATCCTTTTTTACATTTTCTCGTTTTTCAAATTGTTACATTAAATAATTTTTTATTTTCATATTCCCTGAGTACTACTGGCGACAAAATAGTTGACATATTCATTTCAGTTCATTCTTGAATTATTTTTTGTTTGATTCTCATAGACACTCTTACTTTCATTGTGCTAACCCGACTGTAAACTAGAATCAATTTGGTTGATGCTATGTTTTAGCAAATGTGATTATTGGAACTTTAGGGGAAGACCTTAAAAGGTACGTAGTAGCCTATGTTTCTTCTCTTCTATTTAAGACTGAGGCAGTTCAAAATATCATTACCAAGTACATATCAAAAGAAAGTGTTTATTATAGCCAGATATCCGAGACTAGCATGAAAGTAGGGTTGCATTTGAATTCCTACAAACCATCAGTAAAGCAATGAAATGTTGCTCCTGGCCAAGTTAAATTATGTTGGAAATGGTTGTAATGGAGTTAATGAGGATGGTGATTAATACAAGGGAAAGTTAGACTGCATTTGATTGTTTTATTAAATGATGCATATTTATGGTGAATTTCTAGAATACAGTAACGTTAGATTCTAGAAGTGTATCATTGTTACTTTGGTCCCAAAATTAGGTGGTTTTGTCACTTAAACATAATTACCATTTTTCAAATATTTCAAAGAATTTATTGACAGCTTACCAATTAAGCCACTTAATGATTTTTTAGTGATCAAAAGCAAGTGTTTGTTGTAGCCAGATCCGAGACTACCATGAAGGTAGGGTTGCGTTTGAATTCCTACAAACCATCAGTAAAGTAATGAAATGTTGCTCTTGGCCAAGTTAAATTATGTTGGAAAGCGTTGTAATGGAGTTAATGAGGATGGTGATTGATGCAAGGGAAAGTTAGACTGCATTTGAGTGTTTTATTAAATGATGCATATTTATGGTGAATTTCTAGAATACAAGAACGTTAGATTCTAGAAGTGTATCATTGTTACTTTGGTCCCAAAATTAGGTGGTTTTGTCACTTAAACATAGTTATCATTTTTCAAATATTTCAAAGAATTTATTGACAGCTTACCAATAAAGCCACTTAATGATTTTTTAGTGTAATAAGTTGATAATTTCCTACTTGATTCTAATGCAATTACTGTGGTTAATAAGTCATTTAATATAAATATCACAACCATCAAAATTATAGTATTTACAAATCTAACCATTTAAATCATGAATGGACATGATGGTTTTCAACCCATCAACGTACAAAGATCTCAAAGCCCCCCCCCTCCCCCCCGCAAACTACATAAGGTGTGAAAATATTGTTTCTAACATATATATTTACTTGTGTGATCTAATTTACAATATTTTTGGAATGATACAATATTCGAGACATGAGGATTCAGATACTACATTTCCAGCTTCTTAACATCTAAGGACATTGACGAGACTTGGGTACACAAAGAATCAAAGCTTATGTGATATTGTCTATCATTATGCTTTTGTTATTAAGAAGCTTTAGAAAATTAAGAAGAAACACCTCTAGGTTTGAAGGCAATGAGTGCATGACAAATATATATGAATTTCCTAATACAAATAACATTGGTTCTTGATATCTTTTGCAATAAACCATATGGGACTATCTATATTAAATAAATTTTCTTAAGTTTTGTGTATATGAGCACGTTCATAAATTTTGCATTTGTGTTTTGATTTATTTTTTAAAAAAAGAGTTTGTATTTCGTCAGCTCCTTAGAAACAAAAACAGATGAACAACGTCCGCTTCAATTGGTCATGGCATTAATATTATATTAGCAAGTCTATCTGCATTTAGAATAACAAGCTGTGAAGAGCTTCAAGAGAACAATAGAACGCTTGGTGCATAGATATTGTTGGTACCTTGTGGTCAAGTGAGTAACGCAAGTTATTGTCATCAAGTTTACATTTTACAACAGTGAGAAGTGTACCGTGCATAGTAAGCATGGATTTATAAGTAGTTCATTTTTGCATTGTCTAATTATTATTTTGAGCTGGTTTTAGGTGTAATTAAGCTGTTTTTCCATACACAATACTTGGGCATTCCTTCCTAGTGCAATGGGTTATGATTTACACGTTTATACTATCATTTGCATCAGCATGACAGCTTGTAGGTAAATTGTCCCCTATAGGTAACAAACAAATATTTAGATTCAAAATGGTTCCCTTGTAGTAAAGCTTAAAACCTATGCTTAATATTATGCATTGCTGGATGCCAGATGCTTATATTAACTCAATAAAAAAAAAACTCAATGGTTATTGATCCTGCTCATTTTACTTTTGGGTTTTCAGGCAACAGAGAAGAAGCCTTTATTGGCTAAGGTAGAATCACTAGATTGTGAAAAACATTTAGATGAAGCATCTTGGGACATAATAAGCTTGAAGATGCTTTGCTTCCGAATCTGAGAATACATGGAGGTGCGGCCAAGAGTTCAATTGGGTAATGCATAAACCGTTGGTGTTGGAGATTCTCGAAGTAGATGCCGGTTTTCTAAATGGATTCATTGTTGTATAAAGTGCTGAATTAGATTCGGTAAATTTACTTACTATTGCATTTTCTTGGATCAGATATATAATTAGATAGATTTACTAATTATTGATATTCTGTCCCATTGTGATTTATTTTAAGTAATAAGGTTTCTTAAGTTTGAAACTTCATGTTTATATTTATCAATTTACTGACTGGTGTAATCTTATACTCCTTTTTTTCGAAATTGTAAACGACAAATTGATTTATTAATGATTTGAAATGACAATCATGCTTTGAAGGTGGAGGCAATTTACATGTGTTTTGGTGGCAATGGATATTTGTATTCATATTTTAGAGATGGAGGAGGTTTGTATTTGTATTTTGGAGGTGGTCGAGACTTGTACTTGTCTTTATGAGGGTGATACTTCTTCTTGTGGACATGTGGTTGATATTTATATTGTAATCTGGAGGTGGTAGCGGCATGTTTGCATAAGGAGGAGATTGTCATGGTGGCTTGTAGTATCAAGGAGCTGAATCTGCCTTGGTCTCTTGAACTTGTCTTAGACTGATAGAAAGATATGCTGCTATCAGAAGCCTCCACGGTAAGGAAGCCAATAATGTTTGCTTTACTTCAATTGTGTTGTGACTTAAAACACTCGATACTACCCTTCTTATATACCAATGTGACTTACCTTAATAGTGGTTTGCCGGGTTCCCATAATAAGTACAGTAGTTATGATTCCTTTTTTTTTAATTTGACCATGGTTTTTAATTTTTTAATAATATTGCAAATCAAAAAGTACATATCAAGGTAGTTTAGTCATTAGTGAATCATCAACTCCTCGTTATGGAAATTTGCACGATTAAGAAAATATTCTCATTATTTTTTCATTTTAAATGCTTCTGTCTTTTTTAAGTAATAACTTCTGGTTTTCGTTGATCTACTTTGTATACGTACATTTATTGCGTACATGGTAAAGCATGTAAAAGCTGCAAGTGAATTTTGAATTGTTGGCTTTGACTAAGATGTTATAGTTTATGACATAGGAGCGAACCTTAACATGAATGCATATATATAATAACTATTCAATGCAACTTCCCTATAGGAAATAATATCCAAATGAAGGTAAGATGGATTTAACTATCAATGGTTTAAAAATATAAGTTTCAAAATTTTTTACTTTGAATTTTCTTAATTATTGAGTTGATTCAGGTTGTTGGTTGAGAATTTGGTTTGCCTAAACTCCACGCAGCATGCAATGATTGTTGGCCAAGAAAATATGTGGCTCGTGGCAAGCCTGGAACTATTGAGAACTGTGCTTGTGGCAAGCATGGTTTCAAAAAAAAGGAGCATTTTTGAGATACATGGTTGATTAGAGGTAATCAGTAGGGTATATTTTTTAGTTTTAAGCTAGGTTGAGAATATACTTTCGCATTATTAATATAGTTGTAATAATAATTTAAAGACTTGGGTCTGACTATTTCTTTAGACTAGATGAAATTTCAATTACTGTAAAGAATCAGAATGTTGCCTGTCATAGCACTGAATTTTCTTAGTCTATTATTTGTATATGCTATTACTTAACTGTTATTTTAATTCAGATTATGAATCTTCTAAAAGCTTGCTTGACATCTCAGAGACTACTTAGTGATGTATGTTGGGCATTTGATAAATCGCAGAAAATGTGACAAACTGATTGGAGGTATTATAAGATTTATCATAGATTTGTGTTGCATCTCCAGTATGTTATTTGTGGATTGACGTGGTTTCCTTTATATGTACTGAATGTGTTGATTGCCTATAAGTAATTCATATCAATATGTCGATAGTAGATTCTTAGCATCAAACAGGTTTACATGTGCAATCCTTAATGCATTTGGATTTACAATTTTTATATTATGCTTATATTTTTATAAACATTGAAGTTAATTCATTTAATTCATAATTTGAAAAAATAAATTACTAATTTTTTTCTTTTAATATCACGCAACTAAATGGTCGGTTTTCCCACCGTTGTACGGTTATACTAGTATATTCTAGTTTAAACTTAATAGAGAATTAATGTATGTTTGCAACTTATTTCTCTTTGTTCTAATTCAAAATATTAATTTAGAAAATAAATACATATACCAGTTATAAATTAATGCTTCATGATGGCTTAACTAAAGGATTCATTATCAGCTATGTGCATATTGATTCAATTATAACTGAACACAGTTATGGTTTATTAGAAGATGTGTGAACAATATGAATATGAACGGTACAACATGAGCTAATAAAGATAACGATAGAGAATGTGAAATATAATAGAATTAAGATGCTGATATGATACTAAAATTATGATTATGTATGAATGTTACAGACGATAATAATTGGGATTACTAGACATTATTGTGCTCATCCATCTCTACTCTCCATATTATTTGAACACATTAGCAATTTGAATAATTTATATACAAAATGAATAATCAAAATATCAGATATTATGTCAAAATATACAAATCAATTAATGAAAATGCAACTAACACCTTGCACGTTAAGTGCTGGGTTATTAGCATTTAATGGGATGCATCAAAGTTCAAAACTTTTATGCTACGTTCTCCATTTCAATTTGTTCTAATCCTCTGACATTGATGTACTTACTGCCTGCAGTTATCCAAAATGATAGTTGTTTTATATTATTATTTTTAAATATACAAAGTCTGCTTAATCGTTTTAAACGTGCTTAAATGTCTACATCAATTTTAATATTCCAACTTTCTATAACACACTTCTAGGCATAACAACATCACCTAAACCGATTTAAACCATAATTGCAAGCCCGTAAACCAAAAGTTACAATCAAAGTAACAATCTTACCTTAAGTATATATTGTTATTGCTATTTCCATTCTTCATAAGGAAGACTTACCTGAAGTATTTAATATAACTCCCAATGTGAAATGTGTTCAATCATAGAAATTGCTTCAACTGAAATAAAAACCAATATGAAATGGTGCAATGGTAGAAATCACCTCAAATGAAAGAAAAAAACAATATAATAGTTGAAAGTGGCAGATGAAGAAGGTGTGTCCCACATATACACACATATTTTATATGAAAATTTGTATCAAATTTGATAATTTTAGATTTTGTGGTCGACTTACGGAAAGATCAGCATTTTAAACAATAAATTAAAAAAGGAGCATAAAAATAATAATCACATTATCTACTTTTTAAGAAATAACTATATATAAAGTAAGCAGAAAGAATAACTGAGAAGAAAGAATAAAGATAGACATTCAATTTTTAACGAAATAGTACATATATTATAGGTAAATATTAGCCAAAATTCAGCAATTGCTTAATTAGATTCATTTAGTAAAAGGATATATATTTATTTACAAACAGCATGATTTCAAGCTGGTTTCCATATGCACCAACTATCAAATATGCCATGGCATTTATAGGTGAATTATTTTTTTTTTTTCTAGAAACTAGTTTATGTATATTATGTATATATTGAAGTCATATCAAAAAGGTAATATATGATTTATGGAACTTTTTTTTTACACTTTCCATCTTAGATTAATATTGTAACGACCTGGATTTTTCAGCTATCTTGATTCGAATATTTAAATTTATTTTAAATATTTTATTCAGAATTTAATATCGAGTTTGTTTATTTAACGACGGTTGAACGTTTATTTTTATATTTGTTATAAAACGAACTCAAAACAGCTCGGTAGTTCGTAAAATTTAATTTCAACTTCAACTGATCATACCGAATCCATTTTAAATCGGATTTCCTCGAAACAAGAAACGCTGGAGTCTGTTAAACTGTATCTTTCTAACAGAAGTGAAAAATCGAGATTTCGGATTATATATTGCAAGATATGTCTAAATCAAATATACAGAAAAGCAGCGCCATGGCCATAACAGTTATTTAAATATATTTAAATATTGGCTTCGAATTTAGATAAGTTCTTTTGAGGCGTAGTCATAATTTAATTTTTAGAATTTTACTGTAATTTTTAATTAATTAAATATGCAACTTTTTATTTGGGTATTTTGCACCCTGTGTCAACATTTTTGGGGTTTCACAGAATAAGTTAAACTACTGATATTATTATATATTTGTGATCGTGGCACAATGCTGAATGCGACGATATAGTTATTTCTGTCGATGGCAAGTCATACGCGAACAAAGATTTATGATAGGGTATGCTCACTTTAAACTAAAAATCCTTCGTCAAATCAAATCAAGGAAATAAATAAAAATCTGGGTCCTTTTCTGAAACCATACATTAATTTGAATGGACAAAACGAAACAGCACATGCTTCCTTCAAATTTTCTGGTCACCTAGCCTAACTTTATGTTAATAAACTAAATTTGCAGTCTACCATATATAGACTTAAGACAAAACATGCTTCCCTATCCTGTAATGATGCATCGATATTTCCTTTCAAACAGGCCTACCGCTATAACTTCTTTTCTAAAGCTTTCCAACCAAATGCAGTTATCACCCTACATACCAAATTTACTGCAAACCGACATTTGTAGATTAGGATATGTCTCCTACCCTGTGATTTGTACCAATACGTAATGTATTTTCAAATCAATGTCGCCTTGTAATTTCATTTCAGCAAACAACTACAGTCTATCTCCTAACTCTGAACCGAAAAGAAGTTTAAGACTGTAAACTGAAAAGCAAACGAAATGGAAAAACCACCCAGCTATTCTACGGTCTATAGCCACAAGCCTATCTCGTACCCAATGATGAGACATTGTTTCTATCTCCTTAATTTTCTTCTATAAATACAGCAGACCCCTTCATTCTTTGCTTTAGACCGAAACTTTCCCAAGGAAACAAAAAAAAAAAAAAAAAAAAAAACAAAGCAAATGTCTCGTGACCCTTGAAGACTGGCCTTCGATCTGAGATATGTTCTGGGAGGCTCGACGTTAGTTCTGGAGTTCGACAACTTACCAGTGGACATAGGGTAAGGTTTCAAGCGGATTTAAGTGGTGGGGTGGCTTCCGACGAGGCAGCACATACCAAACGAAGCAAGATGGGGAGTGAAGGGAAGCAGTGAAGTTTTCGTTTGTTCAGAAGAAGGCAGGGAGGACAAACGTGAAGGCCGAGGACAATGAAGTTGGGTACCTCGAGCACAACCAAAACAAACGATGGGAATTAGAAAAGAATAGGAGAATGTGGGAAGGGTTGAGGATAAGGGACTGGACGCTTGCGGCAGCAGGAAACCAAATAAAAGTGTGTGGAAGAAGGGGAAAGCTATTATTGAAATACTGTTGCATGCAAATAAATGTAGTGGAGTGGTAGCAGGTTCTAACATTCGGTTTGGGAAGGAGTATCATTATGGCTGGAGCATTTTACGTGAATGAGGGAGAGTGCAAGTCTGAATGGTTGCATGAAAAAGGGAGGTTGGTGCTGTGTGTTTCAGCGTGCATGGCGTGAAGAGCTGGGCTAGTTCAAACGTTGGAGGGTGCTTTGGGCTTCAGGCCTTGGTACTTTGAAAAAAAAAAAGAAGGGATGGACAGAACGAAAAGGGTATCAATGGGGAGACTGGAAGGACGTGTAGACAAAGAGGAATTTGGAGAAGGAAATAACAGGTAGGCGTGGCAACAGGCTAGGAGCATGGGATAATAGGGATGGAGGATCACAAAACGCCTGGTTTACTGAATATGCTAGTGGTGGGAGCAACTATAATTAAGGTAATACGGTTTAAATTATTAATTTAAGTAATTAAAATGTAATGAATTAAATGACTAATTCATTCTAGTTAAGAACCTATAACATGGATAACTTATTATTAGACAATTTGAATTACATATACTAGTAACTAGTATAGCGTGTTCATTCGTTATCAGATCCAAACGAAACCGGATCCAATGAAAGTGCAGTGCAGAGTACTACACTAATGTGCTGATTCAGACTGGAGCGGAAGCAATTGGAATTTCGTATAATTTTAAATGATATGAACAACGTGAACCGTCAACTGCAAATAAAGGTGAGTTAATTCTCACACATTTCTGAAATACTTTGATGTGCTAAATTCATATAAATTTAAATTAATTGATTGGATGCCTTGAATGCCTATGATTGCTTTAATGGTTGACGTTAATTATATTTTCGTCATTTAAATTATTTCTGTCTACTGATATGAAATATTTTAATGACCTATGTTGCAGGGAAGAACAGGTAGGAGGAATCAAACCGGTTCCTCAAACCTTTAATATGCTGTTATTTCTTATTTTATATGAATTGTTTGAAAACCCGTTGACTTTAAAACCCTGTTGGTTGTTGGTTGTTGATTGTGGTTGAACTTTGAATCAATATATAGTATTGATTGTGGAATAAATAGCAGATGGTCATGATATACACTGTTTTATAAAAGATCGATTCACCGTCAGGTGAATCGCTAGAATGAAGTTATGGAATTTACTTTATAACCGAATGTATATTTTCAAATATATATTATTTTAAATAAAGTTCTAAAAAGGAGAATAAACCAACTACATAAATACGTTGATTGGTTTAACCAAATTGACCGTGCGCGAAGCACGTGTTTATATAAGTGATTATTAAAAACGATATTATTTAGCAAATTCAAGTGATCGGAATTAACGAAACAACTAGAATGGGTTTATATAAATATTGATTTGAATAAAATCAAAGTGAATAGGATTAATTAGATTAATTAATTATTAATTAATTTGGATGGCGAGATCAATAATGATTGACTAACTGGTTAGTCGTGTTTAGAGTTGAACAGTTAACGACGTTAACTGGAATTGTTTATTTAATTAGTTCACTAATTTAAGGAGGATAGTTAATGGTAAAACAAACCATGTTATTTTGATAGAAAGGTTGAAGGATGATTATTATTATTATTATTTATAATAATCAAATGGGATTATCTAAATTAATTAGTTTGGTGATTAACTTCAATGGGAAGATAAATTAAGATTTGATTAACAAGTTAATCATGTTATAGTTGATTAAGTCAACTGGTTAACTAAAATGGATTTATCAAATTAATTTATATTTATTTGATGAAAATAATAATTCGTTAAGTAAACCATATTTTCAAATGTGAAATTTGATTACCATTTAACAATAATCAAATTGCAAATTGTGGGACGTAAAAGGGAAAATGGGATTTTGGGAAAAAGATAAGGCTCATTAATATTTTAAATCAATGATATTAATGAAAATAGAGGTTAAGTTTAAATCGTGACTTCAAGAGAAATCCTTATTTGAAATCCTATTTAATCAGATTTATGAAATCCAAGATTTCGACGGAGCATGAAACCCAAGGGGTATTGAATATATTAGAAATGGCATTTGAGCCAGAATATGAATTTAAAGTATTGGAGTTTAACTGGAGATCAGATGAGATGAGTGATTTCTAAATGTTGATTTGATGTTGGTTTGGGCCTCCGGGGTCAATATTTATAGAATTATTTCGGATAATTAAGAACTAGTGTAGATATAAAAAGGAAAATCAAAGGTAAACCCAATTTGAATTAGAGTAGTTAAACGGGATCAGTTATAAAGATGCGATATAGATTATTTCAAAGAAAAGATAGTATTTCATCAAGATGGAGTTAAAATGAGATTTGTCGTGATATGGAAAATAAGAATTTGTTTTTTTATTACAACTGATATTTATCTTATGATAAGAACGTTGTTGATCAAGGTCTGAGAGGTAATTAAAATACCCCAACTTGAACAACTTCATGACTATCAAAGGATGATGTTAGTTGTAATGGTGAAAGTGTTAGAATAAAATATTTTGGGAAAAATATTAGTGTAACGATATTAGAAGGATTTGGAAATATAGTTAGAAGGAGATTCCAAAAATAAAAGGAAATAATAAGGGGCTTGATGGTATGAAAGGATTGGTGGGATTATAACGATACTTTCAAAGTTATGGAAGGAGATTTTAATGGGATTATTCTAAAAGGGTAACGGGTAACTTTGGTATTCAAATAACGATCCAAAGAAGATGTCGTAATGATTGTTGAATCGATAAGATAACAAGAAACATCATAGCATTATTTGAAGTATTAGTTGAAGGTTGAATTAGATATGATTTTAAGATATTTTCTAAGTATATAAGAAAAAGGATTTGAGTATAATTATATATTAAACCAGTATATTGTATTTTGGGTATTTCAACTGAGATATTGTTTTTAAACGATCAAGTGACGCTGAGTATAAACCAATAGACCTGTGTGTTTTATGGTTGTTTATTTTGATAGTTAAATAATCGACTATCAAAATCTGACCAAACGTTATTTGTACGGGAAGACCGGGATCGAATTTATATTCGAAAACCATTCCGACCAATAAATACGAATACGTCGAAGACGCTGATCGAGATGGAGAAATTGAAGACCGTAGATCTTCATGAAGCGGAAGAGTTACTTACAATCTCTGGCTGATCCCTAGAGATATACCGTGATTCTGTCGTGATTGGAATCTATGGGTTGCAAGGACTTCTCGCTGCTGATCCACGGGGTGATTCCTATACTGGATGCAGTAGGAGAGTACCTTCGGTTCATCCTGTTCCTGGATGACATGTATAGACGATGTGAATGGTGGCCAAATGTTTTCAAAAGACGATTATGGCCTCAAGCCTCATCAACCGGGAAATGACAAAAATCGGGCAGGCAGCATGGCTATGTGGGTCGCACCCATTAGGGTGTATTGTCACCATCTAGAGGATATTCATATTTGTTACTTCTTTTCATTTCTGTATCTCCCGGGGATTTCGGTGGTCGTGCGACAAAAAGCCGTAAGGTGACAATATACTCGATACACTCAAGAGAAATGAGTGGTCGGTCATGTGTGGGCCGGGTTGCAAGACGTTCTTGTTGAACCCAGTGTATTCGTCTCTAGAGATACACTATCGGCAGGTGGTCCCATACCTTGTCATAGTTGGAAATCCAATCTCCAATAAGCGCCCGCGGTTTTGATTGTATACTATATATGTGGAGCGTGAGATGCAAGCGTTCTGCTAGATACTATTTACTTGTATTTAGACATTATTATAATATCAGAAGAAGATATTGATTTCAAAACGATTTGGGTTATAGTAAGGTAAAAACTGTCCGTGTTTATGTGTGGACTGGTCTTACTATTATCCTTTTATTTCAAAAGGATTTCAAAGTTAAACAAGTTGGTTGCTATATGTATTTATCACTGATAGTATTTTAGACTGATCCGGGTGAATTTTGTTTTAAATCAAATGTGCTCGGGTCAGACCGAGCATATTATCAGGTTAGGTATCGCTTGAAGCTTCAGAAGAGGAGTTGAAGTCGAGACGTATTCCATATATATACTGGTACTAGTTTATTTCCGTTGTATGTTGTATTGATCTGAATGTATACTCTGATGTTGTGATATACAATTCTTTGAAAAAGTATTGTTGATTATTATATTTTGTCCATTCCGCTGTGAGATTCTGATCTTCTTATTCTTCTATTCTAATATTTCTTTCTTTCTTCTCTCACCCTCTAACTTCTTTCTATTAGCTTTCTGGGTTTTCGATACTTGAGTTTGGACACGGGAGGTGTTAGTCTCTGGATTCGAGTGTCGAAATTTCCCGGGTCGCTACAAATATGTAGGAATTTCTCCTAAAGCTTATATCTAGAAATAATTGAATGTGATTTAAAATTGTAGACAAAATTATTAATTATATACGTGTTATAAATAGTATAGATATGTAATATTGTGAATAATTATGAATTTCGGTACTGTCAACTTACATTACACATAAGTTGTTTTACATGGTAAGTGATGGAAAATTGAAAAGATCAAGTTACCTTATAAATTGTGTTTTTATTCAAACATAGATAGGAACCAAAATGATATCATAAGAAATTGGATATGGATTAAATTAGTTTCCATCATAACACGTGCTTCAAAATAGATTAGATATGAAATTTCATTGGATTTATTAGATGCATTTCCCATGGCATTTATAGGTGAATTATATTTTTTTTGGAAAATAGTTTATGTATGTTATGTAAATAAAGTATTTCCAAAAATATTTGAATAGAAAAAATTATTAATTATATATGTGATAAGAAATCAAGTAAAGAGCAATAAAAAAATTATTTGTATATTATATAAATAACAATGTTAGGTAGTTCTCTTAATGCATGAACATGCAAAATTAGACAAATTAAAATAGCAGCAACATTTTAGATATTGTGTACTATTTCTAAATCAATGTAATGAAACAGGAAAACAATGCTATTATTATAAGAACAGTTATGGTCATAGTCCTTAAAAGGAATACATCTACATTTATATGTAATGCTTGGTAAAAAGTTAAGGAAACAAATTACTAAATGAAGCAAGCCAAATTCATTAGGAAAAAAAAAATCAATAAATCACCTAAATAAGGAATTGATTTACTAAACAAACTTGAAATCCATTAGGAATAAAATTATCTAAAGAAAAAAGGAAACAAGCCAAATTCAGGAAATTGTGATGGAGACAATGAGAATTTTTTTAAAAAAATTCTTTAAAATTTTCTTATATCGTTGGTAGAAAGACTGGTATATGACTGTAATGCTATATAATAATACTATAAATTTGAGATTATATATATATAAGTAGAATCAATACTTTCCTATGAACTGACATATATTCAACTAAATTACTAATACTTCTCATTATTAGCAGAAATGGAAACGAAGATAATATTTGGACGTAGAGAGAAATATAACACAAACAATCACATAATTACTGAAAAAGAAAAGTAGAATGTTTTCTTTTCGATCAATGAGTAATTACAACAGAAGAAGAAAAGTACAACAAACGAAACAAAAAAAAATAGTGAAAAATGACATTAAAGTAGAGAACAAACAAAAATAAAGCAACAAAGTTGAAACCGTAGAAATGGAATTATCTAGCAAGGAGACTATCAAGATACATTGCTCTCTGCCCAAGCAACCCCCATATAAGTAATTCATGGATGACTTAATACAATGAAACAAATCATAATAAAGAAGTGCATATTACCACAACAACCCCTATCTGAATAGTTAAGCCACTAGCTATAGCCTTTTTTGTGTCTTGTAATTCTCAGCACTTTTGGTTTTCAGCGCAACCAACTATTCTCTCTTGTAAGCTAATGTTCTAATCTGTATTATACGAATGAGCAAAGTGAGGAAATAGAAGAACTGATGTTAGAAATTCGATTACCTTAAATAGAGCAAACGGTACACGTTTCATGCTGGACCCATATAAGAAATCTTCATCAACTGGAGCAGAGAGTATGTTGTCGGTTACAAAATTGCATCAGAATAAAAAATCAAGTTACCTTACGGGTGAATTATACATTTTTCTGGCAATATAAATTATGTATATTTATCTAAATAATCTATTTATAGAAATAATTGAATGTGATTTAAAATTATAGACAAAATTACTAATTATATATGTGATATAAATAGTGTAGATATGTAATTTTGTGACCAATTACGAATTTTGGTACTGTCAACTTACATTACACATAAGTTGTTTTACATGGTAAGTAATGACAAATTGACCTTATAAATTGTATATTTTTTTCAAAAATAGAAAGGAACCAAAATGATATCATAAGAAATTGGATAGGGGTTAAATTAGTTTCCATCATAACACCTGCTTGAAAACATATTAGATATGAAATTTCATTGGATTTATTAGATGCATTTCCCATGGCATTTATAGGTGAATTATTTGTTTTTCTGGAAAATAGTTTATGTATATTATGTAAATAAAGCATTTCTAGAAATATTTGAATAGACAAAATTATTAATTATATATGTGATAAGAAATCAAGTAAAGAGCAATAAAAAAATTATATTGTATGTTATCTTTATTAATAATTCTCTTGGAAGCGCAAAGTTTTGGTCCGACCATGAACTTCCCAAAATGCCCTTATGTATTAATTTTAAAATATATATTTATTAATAATTCTCTTGGAAGCGCAAAGTTTTGGTCCGACCATGAACTTCCCAAAATGCCCTTATGTATGAATTTTAAAATATACTAAATTGTTATTTAACCTAATCTCCCCAATAAATTAGACATTTAATGTCATTTATATTAGGATGAAATAAACTTTTTCAACAAATTCAAATTACCCCGCTAATATCGCTCAAAAAGGGGATCTGTAAATAGGATTTCATTACAAATTTTAACCGCTTCCCTATATGTATTATCAAAACTTAATAGTTGATAGAATATTTTAAAAAATTAAAATCCTAAAAGTTTGTTCATTTGAAATTTTCAACCATAAATTGTAGTCGCAAAACAATTGATTATTTGATTGATTAATTAATTAATATGAAATTAGTAACTTAAATTAATTATAAATAAAATTGAAAATAAAGTTTATTAGAAACAAAGTGTATGTCTATACAAATAATATGTATTTATATCATTATCTTTGTTAATAATTCTCTTTGAAGCGCAAAGTTTTGGTCCGACTAAGAACTTCCCAAAACCCCTTATGTATGAATTTTAAAATATACTAATTTGTTATTTAACATAATCTCCCTAATAAATTAGACATTCAATGTCATTTAAATTAGGATATAATAAACTTTTTCAACACATTCAAATTACCCCACTAATATCGCTCAAAAAGAGGATCTGTAAATAGGCTTTCATTACAAATTTTAACCGCTTCTCTATATATATTATCAAAACTTAACATTAGATAGAATATTTAAAAAATTAAAATCCTAAAAGTTTGTTCGTTTGATATTTTCAACCATAAATTGTAGTCGCAAAAACAATTAATTATTTGATTTATTAATTAATTAGTATGAAATTAGTAACTTAAACTAATTATAATTAAAATTGAAAATAAAGTTTATTGGAAACAAAGTGTGTGTCTATACATAGAAAAGGAGAAAAATAATGAAATATTTAATAAAAATTAGTGTACGTTGCAATTTTAATTAATGTTTGTTAACAAAGAAATTAATGCATGTTAATTAGTAAATATTGTATCATTAGTCATTTATTTTTAGTTCTTTCTTATTGTTTAGTTGTTAAACTTTGGGAATATTTCAAAGCTTCAGGCTCCTCAGTTTTAATTTTCTCGGCGGTTTGTAATTTGTGAGTTTTGATGACGCCTAGGGTTTGTAAATAGGAATAGGAAGCATTACGATTTGAAGTTCTTCTCCACTTCGACCTTTCCAGGCATATTTACCAGTTTATACAATTTTATATATGAACCACCTCTACCACATCTATACATTGTAAGTTTATTCTTTACTCTCTGCAATGTTGTTTTTTTAGCATATCTTTACTCTAAAAAATTTGTTTATTAGCATACTAGAAAGAACATATCGTGCCATAGTCACGCGCGAAGTGCATGCCATGACCACGCGTGAAGCGCGTGCCTATACATCTCGTATAAATAGCAATGTTGGGTAGTTCTCTTAATGCATGAACGTACAAAATTAGACAAACAACAATAGCAGCAACATTTTAGATATTGTGTATTATTTCTAAATCAATGTAATGAAATAGGAAAACAATGCAATTATTATAAGAACAATTATGGTCATAGTCCTTGAAAAGGAATACAATCTATATTTATATGTAATGCTTGGTAAAAAGTTAAGGAGACAACATTATAGGAATATCAATAAATCATCTAAATAAGGATTTGATTAACTAAATATTACAGGAATATAGATAGATTTTATGGTCAGACCAAATAAAATAGAAATCACATAGAAAGGAAATACCTAGAACAAAAGAAATGAATATAAAGAGGGTAATTTGGGAATTTTACGGTCGGACCAAAAAAAGATTAGTGGGAATAATTATATAGATAGATTTTTTTATCAGCGAACGAACTTAGCTCTACTGGGTACTAATATAATGGTGCAAACACCAGAATAAACTAAAGAAAATAAATTTAATGATACGAATTAACACTAATAAACGTGCATTTGAACAGAATCCCCTAATTAAAGTAGGATTAATACGTTATACGGAGATGATTAATTTACAAAATATATCATGGCAATGTATCTATCAAAAGCAGTACTTATTTGTAAAGGGGAGTACTTGAATGCTTCACATCTAAGAGCTACATCAAAATATCAACACAATCAACTTTCGGCCCTGGATGCATAGTATAGTGCAGTCGGCTGAAGACATAGAAAGTAGCACATGCAAGATGAAAGAGTGTGGGAGGTTTTCTTCATATTAGGAGAAACATTTAGAAATGGTTTTCTTTTGGAAGTTCTTTCTCTCCACAAAAGGCATTAATTTCAAAAGCTGTGTCTGACCAAACAATAAATACCTAAAAGTAGTTGTACAATTTTAAATATCTACGCTCAACAACCTAATAGGAGGAATTTTTTTATCATGAGGATTGTGAGGGTAGAACTAAACAAGTAGATTATATTTTTATGAACCAGCCTATTAATTTGGATTATTAGCCTCGTGCAAAAAGTCCTTAAATTCAAAATATTAAATTTGATCAGTCTTACTTGAACAATCTCCAGGAAGCTCCATTTTAGCAAACAGTTTGGGAATATTAGATGCAGATTTTGACAGCAAACATCCTATATTTTTTAGTGTTAAAGTAAGCAATATTGAATTCAAATGAAAGTAAAGAAAAGAATATGTTTCCCCTTCAGTCTTAAAGAAATTAGGAAATAAGCACAAGCATCATAAAAAAATTTCATTGGATTCAATTTTATTCATTATCAATATGTTCCTGATAGACTACATGCAGTTGTCTTTGGAATTTTCCAAAAAGAAAACCTTCCTGAACTCACTCACATATATATATATTAATAGATATTGCATGAAGAATGAGATCTTAAACTCTTAAACGATTATGTCAGGAGAGAATAGGACACAAAGGAAATATTTTGATATTTTTTCTCATGAAATATATGTTGAAAATTCAGTGTGAATCCATAAGGTAGCTTATTAAGTTAGATTATCAATCATGGATGTAACAACCCGGATTTTCAGAACCAATTTAAAATTTTCATTTTAGCTATTTTTATGGATTTTGAATATTTAAAATGATTTATTTTAAATAATAACAACTAAAAATTTATTTAAATTGAAGTTAGAATGAATAAGTTTATTTTAATTTTAAAACGAGCCTGAAATGGCGCGGTAGTTTGAAAATTCGATTTTAAATTTCAAATGAATATACAAAATTCAAAATAAGTCAGAATTGGATGAAACAAAAAATATTTGAATTTGTTAAATTATATCTTTCTAACGAATGTAAGAAACTTAAATTTCACTTTATAAACTATAAGTTATGTCCAGTTTAAAATTCAAAATAGTCGCTATGGAATTTATATATATTATATAATATATAGCCCTTGAAAATAGTCATTTTGCAAACGGACTCCGTTTTCGAGAAACCACTTTTGTTCAATCCGGAATGTCAAATTATTGCTAGATTCCAATTTTCATAATTGTTGGAATTAATATGTGAGCGTGACAAAAGAAAACGTGTTTTGTCAATTTCAATTGAATAGGATCGACCAGAAAATGGCCATTTTTCAAACGATTACGTCAGGAGAGAATAGGACACAAAGGAAATATTTTGATATTTTTTCTCATGAAATATATGTTGAAAATTCAGTGTGAATCCATAAGGTAGCTTATTAAGTTAGATTATCAATCATGGATGTAACAACCCGGATTTTCAGAACCAATTTAAAATTTTCATTTTAGCTATTTTTATGGATTTTGAATATTTAAAATGATTTATTTTAAATAATAACGACTAAAAATTTATTTAAATTGAAGTTAGAATGAGTAAGTTTATTTTAATTTTAAAACGAGCCTGAAATGGCGCGGTAGTTTGAAAATTCGATTTTAAATTTCAAATGAATATACAAAATTCAAAATAAGTCAGAATTGGATGAAACAAAAAATATTTGAATCTGTTAAATTATATCTTTCTAACGAATGTAAGAAACTTAAATTTCACTTTATAAACTATAAGTTATGTCCAGTTTAAAATTTAAAATAGTCGTTATGGAATTTATATATATTATATAGTATATAGCCCTTGAAAATAGTCATTTTGCAAACGGACTCCGTTTTCGAGAAACCACTTTTGCTCAATCCGGAATGTCAAATTATTGCTAGATTCCAATTTTCATAATTGTTGGAATTAATATGTGAGCGTGACAAAAGAAAACGTGTTTTGTCAATTTCAGTTGAATAGGATCGACCAGAAAATGGCCATTTTTCAAACGGTCTCCAAATTCGATGAAATTAATTTTGTTGGAACCGTATCTAAAAAAAAAGCGAGAATTCCAAATTTCATAATTTTTGGAGCTCGTGTGTGGTCGTGGCATCGATAACTATCGATTGGAGATAGTGTGAACTAGGATAATATTAAAATAACAAGCCCCACTACTATACAACACCCCTCCACTTCCTAAACCCTCATTAACTCCTTCCCCAAAACTACAAAAGCCACTTATGCAATTTTACAAAGAAGCCCCCGAACACAAAAATATTTATATCTCTTAATCCATACACAATTTCCACAAACGGTTCGAGGTATTGTAGATCATGATGATCTCTACCTACCACAAAAAATTGGTGAGCTATCGTCGCACGGATTCGCCGGAATCTCAATCCAAAGGCAGAAAACACATTTCGGTTTTGGGCAAATTGTAGCCAATCCATGAAGAATTAGGAGATGGCTCAGTTGAAGAAATTGTAGAGGAGAGAGTGCTCTACAACTTTGTCTAAGGGTGTTTGGGCTGATAATGGCCGTGGTGATCAGAAATTCGAGTTCAACGTCCAAGTTATTTTTTGGCCATGCATGATCGGGTTTGGCCTTGTAGGCAGTGCTGCAAACTAAGTTGGCCAAAGGTCAACGAAGGAAGGAGGAAGAGGGGAGGGAGATGCGACGTTTGGAGGTGGTCAGCGACGCTGACATGGACGATGGTCTAAGAATTTGTAGTCGACGGCGAAAGAGGGGAACGTTTGGAGCTTGTTTGAATTTAGGGCAAATACAAATTCAAATAGTACCAGAACCATCAAATAAAGACTGTCGGAAAGCAAATAAATGTGAGAACACCTTCTAACTCAAATTTATTATAACGACCCGGAAAATCTGAACCAATTTAAAAAAATTTAAATTGGCTAAAATAATGGATTTTAAATATTTAAAAAAATATTTTAAATAATAGCAATGAAAAGTGAGTTTGAATCGACGTTTGAAAACGAGTATAATTAATTCTAATTATAAACAAGGCCTGAAAAGGCGCTGCAGTTTCAAAAAAATTGAATTCAAACTTTGTCGGACTGTACTGGGTGCAAAACAAAACGGATTTGAGTGAAACCAAAAATATTTAAATCTGTTAGTGAATACATTTCTAACGAATCTGAAAAATCGAAGTTTCATAGCGGAAAGCAAAAGTTATGGCCAAATGAATTTTCAGAAAGGTCGCTATGGAATTTATATAGCCCGTGAAATTAGCCATTTTGCATACGACCTTGGAATTCGACGAAACCACTTTTGTTGGATCCGGGATGTGAAGTTATTTCTAGGTTTCAATTTTCATAATTTTTGAAGCTAGTATGTGAGCGTGGCAAGGGAAAACGTGTTTTGGTCAATTACAGTTAAATTGGATCGACCGGAAATGGGCCTTTTTGCAAACGGTCTCAGAATTCGACGAAACTAGTTTTTTTGGGACCGTATCGTCAAAACATAGCTAGATTTATTTTTCTAGAATTTTTCGAATTAG
Organism: Allium sativum; assembly: GCA_030737875.1. Classification (NCBI taxonomy): domain Eukaryota; kingdom Viridiplantae; phylum Streptophyta; class Magnoliopsida; order Asparagales; family Amaryllidaceae; genus Allium; species Allium sativum. Next base: position 745,093,612 of record CM060920.1, on the reverse strand, counting down.
TATGTGGCCCCGGCAAATTGAAATATACGTTCAAATCAAATACTGAATGTTTTATATTTTAATTTGAAGAAAAACTGACTGAAACATTCGAATGGGCCCACGAAATATATCCCACTGTGTTCGGAATGGGGGTAAAACGCTAGGGACGACAGTCGTTGGGTCTGGATTGGGGTTCGTGTGAGAAAGAGGGTATTTTCGAGATTTTAAAAATATATAAATTAAAAAAAAATCCTGGCCAATCAAATCATTTCTCTCTCCCCGACCTTCTTCCCGAAATCCACCCAGTGAACGACGGAAATAGCTCGAGACTTCCTGGGCTGATTTCTTCCAATCCGCTCCACTAAACACCTCGACCCAGTTGAGAATTCTGTAGAGATTTTCGAGGGCTTCAAATCCATACCAGGAGCACCTCGTATTGTTGCGTGTGGATCGAGAATCACCCTCACGAAGTTGCGGACTTCGAGCCACTACCGGCGACGCCAGGGACCATCGAGTGGGCCCCCACCACTACGTGCAGGCACACGCCTCCCCCCTCTTCGTCGCTGCACCAACCGATCCTCCCATCGATTCACGGTTTGATCGAAAATTGCAAACCTAGTTTTGAACGATTTCTGAAAGGTACGGCTTGTTTTATTTTCAACTATTTTAACACCTTTAAACCGTTGCAAACTTTAAAAAATCATATCTTTTTCGTGTCTTGACGAAATTCGATGAAACAGGAAACATCGTGACCGTGAGGATGTCTTCTACATTCTAGAAGAGACCGCATATTTTTCTGAGCCTTCTGCTACTTTGGTGGGGTGGAACCCAATGTGAGATTTCTAATTTATAAACGATATGGAAAATGACGATGTATAAATTATATAGTCGATGTATGACTTGTATAAGCGTTGTACACCTCATGTATAAGCGTTGTATAGGTTGTACGTTTGATGTATAAGTTATATATGCGTTGTAAAAATTATATGTGCTGAAATAGAAGTGAAATGCTATATATATATATATATATATACGCCCCTCGTCCCCAAACCATGGACGATATTTATTGGTTGTGATTGGTGTGAAAATTGATTGATAGCGAATGGTTGATTATAATTGTTTGTGGTTGAAAAATACCCATTTGTGGTTGAGAATTATTTGGTTGAAACCACATAGGATTAGTTTGTGGAAATGAAAAATATATACATGCCGCCTGCGTGCGAACTAGAAGCATGATTCCCCATTGTCAAAAGCTGCGAGGCTTTAAGGTAGAGCGAGGAGACGTACTAGGGACGGTCCCGGTTTTAACTACCCTGCCGTTATGCTGTCGAAATTTTGAATAATATTCATGTGTTAGAATTATTTTCATTTGTTGAAACTATATTTATTCGTTGAATAGAAAACCTTCATGTGTTGAATCGATATTCATTCGTTGAATTGAAATTCATGTGTTGAGTGGTATTCGTGTTTTTAAATATAAAAATCACCTTTTTATCTATTTATATAAACTATAGAAAACCTTCATGTGTTGAATCGAAATTCATTCGTTGAATTGAAATTCATGTGTTGAATGGTATTCATATTTTGAAAGAAATTGTTTTATAATAAAAATCCTATTTTTATCATCGATATGAACTATATAAAATAATCTTGTTTTGAAATAAATTGTTTTATAATAAAAACCCTATTTTTATCACCTATATGAACTACAGAAAATAATCGTGTTTTGAAATGAATTGTTTTATAATAAAAATCACATTTTTACTATATACATGAATTGTTAAAAATAGTGAAGTGTTGAAATAGAAGACAGTTAGATAAAAATATCATTTTTATCAAATATATGAAAGGAATATAGTTTGGAAATTGAAGAATCGATATATATATATATATAAATAGAATTAAAATATATCGAATAACGAAGCTGCAGTTCGTATTTTGAAACCGTGATTTCAAACGATTAGTGCGGGAGATCCGACCATCGGATTTTCCCGAAACCGCAACTGTTGGGTTCGCTTTGGAAATATCTTTCCAATGGTACCAACTTTGTAAAAATCCAACGGTTGGATTGTCTGGAATGTTCAATTCAAATCTGAAGAAAAACAGCACCAGAATCGATTATATATATCTATATATAAATATAATTAAATTAAATCGAATAACGACGCTGCAGTTCGTATTTTGAAATCGAAACTTCAAACGATTATGCCGGGAGATCCGACCGTCGGATTTTCCCGAAACTGGAACCGTTGGATTCGTTTTGAAAAGATCTTTCTAATGATGTAAATTTTGTGAAGATCCAACGGTTAGATTTTCAGATATGTGTAAATCAAATCTGAAGAAAAACAGCGCCACGGCCGCGTTATAGCCCGAAGCGTCGTTTTGAATAAATTGGCTATTTTAAAATAAATAAAAATAGCGATAAATCATTATAAAATATTATAAACGATATGGACGTGAAATTTAGAAACTAACTGAAGGTTGGCTAAGTCGAATGGTTTCTTGGGTGTTGATCTGATGTTGGTTTCGGCCTTCGGGGTTAATATTTGGGAAATCGTTCTCTTACTGATTTACTGTTAGCGACTAATGAATTGAAATGACGCGTATGTGTGTTTGTGTTGCACTTGTTTATTATATATGCGAGTTGCTCAGAAAGACCAGGTTTATCCCATTCTAAATAACTGAATCGACGATAAGAAATCGAAGATGAAAACGGTGGTCGAAGACCGGAGATCTTCACCTCGTTTGGATGGGAACTGATGTCCTGATTGGGAGGCATCCCGAAATATGGATAATGAGTGGTGATCGTCCAGACGTACGTGGAAATCGATGGGTTTGCGAGGAATATGGTGCCTCCGGTTTCTTTCAGACCTAGAACGGACTTGCAAATGGACTGTGTGTCTAACATTGGAATTCATTCTATGTGATTGATAACCATCAGTTACATGGCGTGAATTTCCTGTGTGGCATGCTAAGATGCAGTGTTCAGGGCTTCTGTTGAAAAGCAAAGTCTTGTGGTTGATGATCAAAGCACCGCCTGTGTGGCGTAGCTTTGTGTATAACGTGAATTCGCGAGCCTCACACCCCGGTATGAACCAGAAATGGGAGAAGGACCTCAGGGAGGGCATGCGTTTCCTTCTAGATAGAGGTGGTGTTGGTGCTTAAACTGGCTGACATTTATATTATTTTCACCTATGTGGTTGTTGTTGTTGCGAGGCGCCTCGGATATATCAGTCGATCCGGGACCGATGGAGTAGTCATTCGTTGGCTTACTCACGCCCCATAGGGCGGGGAAACGCAGTGCTCAGGAATTTTAATCCACATCGGTGGATTGGCCCTGACGATCCAAAGGCTTGACTGAGTACTTGCCTGAGGGGCGGGCCAGAGCGTCTCAAATTCGGTGAGGACGATCCCTTGCCTCGGTTCATGACGGAAATCCAATTTCCAAATACGTGACTGTGCGGTTTTGATTGTATATATATAGGGCGACATGATATATGGTACCCATGCCGTCTATGATTGATAGTTATGATTCGAAATTGTTTTTGAAACATGTAAACACTAGTAATAATATCAAATGCTTTTGTTTTATTCGTATCAAGCATATTTTGGCCATTATAAGGTAAAACTCTATCCTCCGTTTGTGTTGCATTGTGTGATGGGAACTGAGTCTTATAATGGCTTCATTTTTATAAAAAGCATTGCGATGTTTAAAAGAATTATTTGTTTTAAAGCACTGGCAATCCAATGGAGTAAACCTGTTCCGCGAAAGTGGCGTGGTCCCGTGATTAGCCATATTTTCGATGTGTTGAGTAGATTTCTCATACCAGTCCCATGACTGACTCGTAGTTTGTTTCACTTGCAAACTCGGGTGCCCCTTTTTCTACACGGGCATCCTTGTATTCAGGTTATTAGCAGGCTTTCTGGATAGCTGGAGCTGAAGATGGATTCTATCATTTATCTCTTTTTATGTTGTTCAGCTCCTATTGTACATATTATGTTTGTTTTCCGCTGTTTACATTTATGTATAACTGAACTGTATCTGTACTAAGTATGATCCTGTATACTGTGTAACTCTGATGATTACGTTTATCCAGTGTATTATTGTTCATTATCTGGTGTATTTATTTATTTCTATTCTGCTATTATCTGTTTCTGTGTTATATTCCAAAGATTACCCTTGCCACCGTCAGTACGGGGTTCGGGGTCGTATCATTTGGTATCAGAGCTTTGGTTAAGCTTAGTTCTGGAATATAACATATTAACGAACTCGTCAGAGATAGAACCAGTAGTGTTCTAGGACGGGTAACTCTATTACAGATAGGATCAGTAATATCCTAGTATGAGTAAAGCAGAATGAAATACACCCCCAATAGACACATTTACATTTGAAGTATATGTCTCTATGTTTTGAAATATCTTTTCTGTGACATGACACTTGATCTTCTATTTGCAGAAGTACTAGAAAATGAGTGACAGGAACTGAAGAAATAAACGAATGGCTCGACAAGCTAATGAGCCAGTTATGCTCCCGCAGCCAGAATCAAATATAGAAGTTCTATTCAAGAGATTTTGAAATCTGGGTGGATCACCATTCTTAGGAAAAGAGTCCATTATGGAAACACAAGCTTGGATTCGTTCTGCTGAGAAAATCTTTGACGGTCTAAAGCTGAGAGATGACCAGAAAAGATTATTGGCGTCTTGGGCACTCAAAGAAGAAGCTTTGTTTTGGTGGGATTCGACTATCAAGGATAATCCAGAAGGTGATATCACCTAGGATAGATTGAAAGTGATTTTCCTAGAAAGATTTACTCCTCCTGAAGCGACTGAGCGACTGTACGATGAATTCTCTTATCTGATACAAGGAGATATGACCATTCCAAAATATCATAAGAAATTCAACGAACTTTCTCACTTTGCTCATCATCTAATTCAAAATACGAAGAGAAAGAATCTGAGATTTATTCATGGCCTGCAAAGAAAATAACAGAATAAGGTAATGGGGCATGTGAAGCTTCCTTTCTCAGAAATGATATACATGGCTTATCAGTATGAAGATCTCCATAAGAATGGTATGTTGCGGGACGAAGAGGAAGTCTGTTCTAGTAACAGAGAAGAGTCGGAAACTGATATTCCCGAGGCCAGTACGATGTCTGGGGCTCGTAACAAGCCCAAAGTCGATCGAAAAAGGGCCAGATCTGGAAAGGGACCAGTAACGACTGCCATATGCTCAAGCTGCAATAGGTAAGGACATTCGGCGATATATTGCAAATCTTGGAACGAACGAAGAAAGAAGGGGTCTAAACCCACTAAGAAGCAAAAGAACTCACATGGTGAAAGGAAGTGCCATAATTGTAATCAAGCAGGTCATATTGCACGGGAGTGCCAACTCTTAAAGGAATCTGGAGCAGTACGTATAAATGAAATAGCAGAAACTTCTGGGCCCTCAGATGTTCTGGAAAGGCCGGATGTTTTAGAAGGCACGCTAACTGTCAAAGATATTCCAGTTAAAGTACTGTTTGACACAGGCACGTCGCGTAGCTTTATTGCAAAGAATGCGGTTAAGAAACTGGATTTGAATTTGAAGAAGCTCAAAGAACCAATGACTGTCCATAATCCGGTGGGGGGGTTCCCTCAATCTCAGTTGGGTTTATGGAGTGCCGGTTTCCTTTTCTCGTTATCGGTTTCCTACCATCGCAGTCGTCATGAATTTTACAGAGTTTGATCTTATCTTGGGGTTAGACTGGTTGACCAAATATGAAGCTGAGGTTAAATGCGCCGAGAGAGTTGTTAGGGCAAAGATTAAATCTGGTGAGTATATAACCATTCCCTGTGAAGGTCAGAATTCTAATAGAAAAGACTTCTGGGAAGCTTTGGATGTTTCCCTTGCTCAAATAGAAAATATCCCTGTAGTCACAGAGAATATTCCCGACCTCATCAAAGATATTCTTGTCGTAAAGAATTATGCGGATGTGTTCGAAGAAGTTGTTAGCTTACCTCCGCAGAGGGAAATCGATTTCAAGATTGCTTTAATTCCGAATACTAGGCCAGTAGTGCACGCTATTCGGAGGATGACCCTAAAGGAGAAAGAAGAGTTAGACAATCAAACTCGACAGCTTGTTTGGAAGGGTCTGATCAGGCCTAGTTTCTCTGATTGGGGAGCAGCAATGGTGTTTGTCCCAAAATCTGATGGTACTCTGCGACTATATGTGGATTATCGCGACTTGAACAAGCAGACAATAAAGAACAAATATCCATTGCCACGAATTGATGATTTGTTGGATCGTCTGAATGGAGCACAAGTATTTTCAAGGATGGACCTAGCTACAGGTTTCCATCAGCTTCGAATTGCCGAAGAGTGTGTTCCTATGACAGCATTCAGAGGTCCAGACTTATTCTATGAGTGGTTAGTAATGTCGTTCGGCTTATGTAACGCTCCAGCCTATTTCGTCGATTTGATGAATAGGGTGTTCAGAGGAGTTTTGAATAAGTTTGTTCTGGTTTTTATTGACGATATTCTAATCTTCTCTAAATCAAAGGCCGAACATGAAAAGCATCTGGAACAGGTTTTAGAAATTCTGAGATGGAACGTTCTAAAAGCTAAACTGTCCAAATGTATATTCTGGCAAGATGAAGTGAAATTTTTGGGCCACGTCGTATCAAAAGAAGGAATAGCTGTGGATCCAAGTAAAATCACGGCTATTCAAAATTGGAAACAGCCCAGTACTCCTACAGAAGTCCGTAGTTTTCTCGGACTGGCTAGTTATTACCAGAAGTTCGTTAAAGATTTTTCGAAGATATCTAGTCACTTAATGAAGCTTACAAAGAAGCACTCAAAATTCAAGTGGACTCCAGAATGTGAGTAGGCTTTTGAGGAGCTAAAGTTAAGATTAACAACTGCTCCAGTATTAACGATTATTGACGGCAATCAGGATTTAAAGGTATGGACAGATGCCTCTAGAGAAGGCCTTGGTGCAGTGTTAATGCAAAGAGGTCAAGTTGTTGTTTATGCAAGCCGCCAGCTAAAGCCTCATGAAAATAACTACGTTACTCATGATCTTGAGTTGTTGGCTATAGTATTTGCTTTGAAAATCTGGAGACACTATCTTCTGGGTGAGAAATTCGAACTGTTTACAGATCACCAGTCGTTAAAGTATCTGTTCACTCAGAAAGACTTGAATCTGAGGCAGCAACGTTGGTTAGAATTTCTTGCAGCATATGATTTTGAGATTCTATACACTCCAGGGAAAGCCAATGTCGTGGCTGATGCGTTAAGTCGAAAGAATGTGATGATCGCCAGTTTTATTATCACGACTTCATTGATAGATAAAATATCTACTCTTCAGAAGGATGATCACTTCATTCAGAAGATCAGAGAGATGATTCAAAAGGGCGAGCCCTCGAGTTTTCAGGTTGATAATGACGGGATTCTAAGGCTAAAAGGTCGAATCTGTGTTCCTAACATTTCTGAGCTCCGAAAGGAAGTGCTGGATGAATGCCACAAGTCAAAACTTAGAATCCATCCGGGAGTAAGCAAAATGTATAATGACGTCAAACACACTTTCTGGTGGAAGTCGATGAAGAGGGACATTTCTTTATATGTTAGCCGATGCCCTACTTGCCAGCTAGTCAAAAGCGACCAACAGAAACTGGCTGGGTTTTTGTAACCGTTGGACGTGCCAGGTTGGAACTGGGAACATATTTCCATGGACTTCATAGATGGTTTGCCCAGAACCAGAAAGGGAAATGACAGTATTTGGGTGATCGTAGATCGCTTCACGAAGACCGCCCATTTCATACCTGTCAGATCTAACAGAACTGCTCAGAGTCTGGCACAGATATACTTCAAGGAAATTGTTAGACTACACGGAGTGCCGATCAGTATAGTTAGTGATAGAGATCCAATATTCACTAGCAAATTCTGAGACGCATTTCAAGTAGAGTTGGGAATGAAGCTGAACTTGAGCACTGCCTATCATCCTCAGACAGATGGTCAAACTGAGAGGGTGAATCGTATTTTAGAAGATCTATTGCGGGCTTGTGTTCTAGATTTCGATGGATCATGGGAAGACCATTTACATTTGGTTGAATTCTCTTATAACAACAGCTACCAGGCGAGCCTGACAATGTCGCCGTTCGAAGCATTATATGGTAGACCGTGCCGATCTCCTGCTTGTTGGGTCGAACCCGGTAATAGACTTGTATTGGGACCTGATATGATCCGAGAAGCTGCCGACAAAGTCGATTTTATTAAGAAACGATTACTGGCCGCTCAAAGCCAACAAAAGAGTTACGCCGATAGGAGAAGAAGGGATATATCATTTGCTGTTGGCGACTATGTATATCTGAAAGTATCTCCGATGAGAGGAGTTATCCGGTTCGGTAAAACTGGGAATTTGGCGCCCAAATTCATTGGTCCGTTTCCTATTCTGGAACGGATTGGAACTCTCGCTTATAGGGTTAAACTGCCTGATTGGTTGCCTGGAGTTCATGATGTATTTCACATATCTCAAGTTCGAAAGCACGTTCATGATCCAGACTTGATCGTGGAAGAAGCAACTCAACAGGATATTGAAATTACTCCAGAATTAGCTGTGAGAAGAGAGCCGCTAAAGATCATCGGCAAAGAAACCAAAGAGCTGAGGAACAAGAAAGTTCACTTGGTCAAAGTGCAATGGAGTGGAGATCCACGAGATTGTACTTGGGAAACTGAGGAGAGCATTCAGAAAGCCTATCCTAGATGCCGAGTGGATATCTCTGATTGACTCCGGTGCAAGGTATATTTACCATACTTTACATTACCAATTAGTTCTCTACTCTGTTGTTATTTTCTTTCCATGGATGTGCACTTTTAATTCTATAGTCTGAATGACTTTAAAAGAGTATAGAAATTGATTAGTATATTTTTGAAAAGTTAAAAACAAATTGGATTGTTGTTTGTGTTGTGTGATAGTAGATTTGATTAATTAAAAATTGTTGAAACAATAGTTAATTTAATTAATATGAGAATGAATGGTCGAATTTATTCGATTAAATCACACATTGAACTGATTAGAAAATAGATAGAAATATATACATGTGCATTATATATGTTTGAACAGGTAAATGGATAGCTGTTGAGTAAAGATTTTATTTGCGTGCCCGACAAATAGGTAAACCTTAATGAGTTGGATGCGAAATATTATTATATCAACTCCTGTGAATGCCATTGGATGCGGAGTGCTGGTTATTCTGTATGTAATAATAAACGTCGCCATAGGATAGTAACAATTAATTTTGAACTACATTACATGGCATACTTCTGAAGATAGGCATACTTCATCATATACCACGTAAGCATTTGGAGCTTGTGTGACGAGGTGGAAGATTTACCATACGAGCGAGAGGCTTGTATGGCGTTGACTATATTTTAGAACTGATGACTGATATGGACTATTTAAATTGTAACGATAAAATTGCAAGATTAATAAAAACCCCACACAGGTCTGGAGTTGACAATAACAACGTCTCTCTAGTTATTTGATACGGCACATGGACTATTTATTTCCCACACGGGACGAGGTGACGAGGATTTATCCTCTGGAGCATTTAAAATACACACTCCCTCAGGCTTTGACAGGGTGACGAGAATTTATTCTCTGGAGTTATTATCTATACACGCTCCCCTGTAAACACTAGAATATATCACTATAAATATGTGTATGCTTATTAGGATTTATTGGGTACCTAATACGGCCCAATAAATTTCCAAACCCCTCCCCGTACAAAGGAGGTTATGGCGAAATTTTTCGAAAATTCTGGGTGTTAGCCAAATTTTTGAAGAATTTGAAAATTCTCAGAAACTGAAAATTTGGAGAATGGAAGCCATATTGAACGTAGAGTTTATTAATCAAACCACTTTTGACTTTGTTCCTTTTCGGGGACGAAAAGTTTTAAGTGGGGGAGATTGTAACGACCCGGAAAATCTGAACCAATTTAAAATTTTTAAATTGTCTAAAATAATGGATTTCAAATATTTAAAATAAATATTTTAAATACTAGCAATGAAAAGTGAGTTTGAATCGACGTTTGAAAACGAGTATAATTAATTCTAATTATAAACAAGGCCTGAAAAGGCGCTGTAGTTTCAAAAAAATTGAATTAAAACTTTGTCGGACTGTACCGGGTGCAAAACAAAACGGATTTGAGTGAAACCAAAAATAATTAAATCTGTTAGTGAATACCTTTCTAATGAATCTGAAAAATAGAAGTTTCATAACGGAAAGCAAAAGTTATGGCCAAATGAATTTTCAGAAAGGTCGCTATGGAATTTATATAGCCCGTGAAATTGGCCATTTTGCATACGACTTCGGAATTCGATGAAACCACTTTGGTTGGATCCGGGATGTGAAGTTATTGCTAGGTTTCAAATTTCACAATTTTTGAAGCTTGTATGTGAGCGTGACAAGGGAAAACGTGTTTTGGTCAATTATAGTTAAATTGGATCGACCAGAAATGGGCCTTTTTGCAAACGGTCTCAGAATTCGACAAAACTAGTTTTGTTGGGACCGTATCGTCAAAACATAGCTAGATTTATTTTTCTAGAATTTTTCGAATTAGTATGTGGCCCCGACAAATTAAAATGTATGTTCAAATCAAATATTGAATGTTTTATATTTTAATTTGAAGAAAAACCGACTGAAACATTCGAATGGGCCCACGAAACATATCCCATTGTGTTCGAAATGGGGTAAAACGCTAGGGACGACAGTCGTTGGGTCTGGATTGGGGTTCGTGTGAGAAAGAGGGTATTTTCGAGATTTTAGAAATATATAAATTAAAAAAAATCCTGGGCAATCAAATCATTTCTCTCTCCCCGACCTTCTTCCCGAAACCCTCCCAGTGAACGACGGAAATAGCTCGAGACTTCCCGGGCTGATTTCTTCCAATCCGCTCCACTAAACACCTCGACCCAGTTGAGAATAGAAGACAGTTAGATAAAAATATCATTTTTATCAAATATATGAAAGGAATATAGTTTTGAAATCGAAAAATCAATATATATATATAAATAGAATTAAAATATATCGAATAACGAAGCTGCAGTTCGTATTTTGAAACCGTGATTTCAAACGATTAGTGCGGGAGATCCGACCATCGGATTTTCCCGAAACCGCAACCGTTGGGTTCGCTTTGGAAATATCTTTCCAATGGCACCAACTTTGTAAAAATCTAGCGGTTGGATTGTCTGGAATGTTTAATTAAAATCTGAAGAAAAACAACGATAGAATCGATTATATATATATATATATATATATATATATATAATTAAATTAAATCGAATAACGACGCTGCAATTCGTATTTTGAAATCGAAACTTCAAACGATTATACCGGGAGATCCGACCGTCGGATTTTCCTGAAACTGGAACCGTTGGATTCGTTTTGAAAAGATCTTTCTAATGATGTAAATTTTGTGAAGATCCAACGGTTAGATTTTCAGATATGTATAAATCAAATCTGAAGAAAAACAGCGCCACGGCCGGGTTATGGCCCGAAGCGTCGTTCTAAATAAATTGACTATTTTAAAATAAATAAAAATAGCGATAAATCGTTATAAAATATTATAAACGATATGGATGTGAAATTTAGAAACTAACTGAAGGTTGGCTAAGTCGAATGGTTTCTTGGGTGTTGATCTGATGTTGGTTTCGGCCTTCGGGGTTAATATCTGGGAAATCGCTCTCTTACTGATTTACGGTTAGCGACTAATGAATTGAAATGACGCGTATGTGTGTTTGTGTTGCACTTGTTTATTATATAAGCGAGTTGCTCAGAAAGACCGGGTTTATCCCATTCTGAATAACTGAATCGACGATAAGAAATCGAAGATGAAGACGGTGGTCGAAGACCGGAGATCTTCACCTCGTTTGGATGGGAACTGATGTCCTGATTGGGAGGCATCCCGAAATATGGATAATGAGTGGTGATCGTCCAGACGTACGTGGAAATCGATGGGTTTGCGAGGTATATAGTGCCTTCGGTTTCGTTCAGACCCAGAACGGACTTGCAAATGGACTGTGTGCCTGACAGTGGAATTCATTCTATGTGATTGATAGCCATCAGTTACATGGCGTGAATTGCCTGTATGGCATGCTAAGATGCAGTGATCAGGGCTTCTGTTGAAAAGCAAAGTCTTGTGGTTGATGATCAAAGCACCGCCTGTGTGGCGTAGCTTTGTGTATAACGTGAATTCGCGAGCCTCACACCCCGGTAAGAACCAGAAACGGGAGAAGGACCTCAGGGAGTGCATGCGTTTCCTTCTAGCTAGAGGTGGTGTCGGTGCTTAAACTGGCTGACATTTATATTATTTTCACCTATGTGGTTGTTGCTGTTGCGAGGTGCCTCGGATATATCGGTCGATCCGGGACCGATGGAGTAGTCATTCGTTGGCTTACTCATGCCCCAAAGGGCGGGAAAACGCAGTGTTCAAGAATTTTAATCCACATCGGTGGATCGGCCCTGACGATCCAAAGGCTTGACTGAGTACTTGCCTGAGGGGCGGGCTAGAGCGTCTCGAATTCGGTGAGGACGATCCCTTGCCTCGGTTCATGACGGAAATCCAATTTCCAAATACGTGACTGTGCGGTTTTGATTGTATATATATAGGGCGACATGATATATGGTACCCATGCCATCTATGATTGATAGTTATGATTCGAAATTGTTTTTGAAACATGTAAACACTAGTAATAATATCAAATGCTTTTGTTTTATTCGTATCAAGCATATTTTGGCCATTATAAGGTAAAACTCTATCCTCCGGTTTGCGTTGCATTGTGTGATGGGAAATGAGTCTTATAATGGCTTCATTTTTATAAAAAAGCATTGCGATGTTTAAAAGAATTATTTATTTTAAAGCACTGGCAATCCAATGGAGTAAACCCGTTCTGCGAAAGTGGCATGGTACTGTAATTAGCCATATTTTAGATGTGTTGAGTAGATTTCTCATACCAGTCCCATGACTGACTCGTAGTTTGTTTCACTTGCAAACTCGGGTGCCCCTTTTTCTACACGGGCAGCCTTATATTCAGGTTATTAGCAGGCTTTCTGGATAGCTGGAGCTGAAGATGGATTCTATCATTTATCTCTTTTTATGTTGTTCAGCTCCTATTGTACATATTATGTCTGTTTTCCGCTGTTTACATTTATGTATAACTGAACTGTATCTGTACTAAGTATGATCCTGTATACTGTGTAACTCTGATGATAACGTTTATCCAGTGTATTATTGTTCATTATCTGGTGTATTTATTTATTTCTGTTCTGTTGTTATCTATTTCTGTGTTATATTCCAATGATTACCCTTGCCACTGTTAGTACGGGGTTCGGGGTCGTCTCATTTATTTACAGTAAAATATATACTAGGTTGTAGACGGGGCTTAGTAGCCCCCGACACCATTTATTGTACAAACCATGGATGTTTGTTTGAATTGACTGTATTGTGTATTATGATTGTGATGTTGCAACGAAGAAAATAAAATATGTATATATATGCGTTGTATAAATTATTTATATGCGCTATATAAAATTCTCCTGAAATGAAAATAAATATTCATTTACAAATCGGACGATTTGTTTATGTACACCCATTTATCTGATATGGATTGGGATGATAAATTTCACACATCACCCAATTGCACAAATAAAATCGGTGTTGGGATTATATTTGACGTACACGAATCCCAATTGTTTCGTTGTATGTCAATCGATTGGTTGACAGACTGTTGTAAGCGTTAATTATTTATATTTAATGCTTTTGCAGTTGTGTAATGCACTCTGGATGATGGTTGATTGTATATCATGATTGTTGTGTACATGTGTTGTATGAAATCCATATAAATAAATTATATGGTATTTGATTGGGTCTGATACCAATTCAGAAGGAACAAATATTTTAAAATAAGGAAAATTTTAAAATAACGAATATTTTAAAATAATATTCAATAAAAGATTAAAATATGATTTGATGTCCGTTTTTGGATGGACACGAAAATATTGAAATATATGAAGCGTGTTGATTAGATTAGTGTCATTTTAACGCGAACGATATTTATATCGATTTTATTCATTTTTATAATGAATATCGAAAAGGAAATGATTTGAAAATCAGATATTTTGAAAATATTATCATTTAAATATTATAATGATAAGGAGAATTCAATTTTGATTTAAAATTGAAAATTAAGTTAGAATCATTTTAAAACGAATTTATAAACAATTTATAAAATACGTTTTAAATGGAAATCCACGCAGTATATAATATATATATTTATTTAATGGCCTGAATAGAACGCGCTGCGCCGCAACAGTTCGCGAATTTCAACCATTAACTTTGAATTGATATTACGGGAGATCCGACCGTCGGATTCTCCTAAAATAGGAAACATTGGGTTCGTATCGAAAAGAGCTTTCCAACGAATATAATAGATTTGAAATCCAATGGTTGGATTTGGAATTATGTCCAAATCAAACTTGGAAAAGGTCGTTGGAAGTGTAGTTCAATGACTGTTTATGGAAATCGACTGAAAGGGCCTTAATAAAATTATTAAAAATATGAATAATTTGCGAAAAATCATAATAAATGATTTGGAAAGAATTAGGATGAAAAATTCCATATTTGAAAAGATAAAAATATATTTTTATCAAAATGAACTGGTTATAAACTAGAAAAATAATCCAATGGTTTTAAATAAATAAATTGGATTTGAAATGGTTTTGAAAATAACCAGAATTTTCCAATGAATAAATTGGAATTGAAATAATCTTCGGAATATTTCTATATTGAATTCCGTGGTTATACGGATATTATTATGGGAATTCCGTGGTTATATTGAATTTGGAAGATACAGATATCATTATTCCCAATACGATATCCGTTAGTTTCAGAATTTGATATTGAATATAAGACGATATAATTTCTACTCAGAGCGTTGTATTTAATATTAAATTGAATTTTGGGTTTGTCATGAACGGTGTCTTAAATAACGCTGTTCTTAAGCCCAGTTGAGAAAGGAATAAATCTTTAAATCAAGATTTAGTGAAGTTTTCCAATTAATTAATATTAAATTGGAATTAAATAGAAGAACTGGATTTTGGGTTTGTCGTGAATGGTGTCTTCAATAACACTGCTCTTAAACCCCATGTGAAAAGAATAAATCTTTTAATTAGGATTATTAGAGTTTCCAGTTATAAATAGTAATTGGAATAAAATGGAATGTGAACTGGGTTTATCGTGAACTATGTTTTTAAGTGACATTCGTTCTTTAACCTGATTAACAGTGATATGTGATTTGGAATTTATAAATCTTTTATTAAGATTTAATGGAATTTTCCAAAGTAAAATTTTCCAATTTAATAAAATAAATTGGAATAGAATGGAATTCGATTTGGTAATAATCGAAGGGAACTTCTGGGGAGGAAGACTGTTACTATATATGGAATTTAAAAGGCTTTGCCATTATTCCATTTATATTATTGGTTGGATACGGAAATTTAAATCGATTATATATATATTGATCTGTTTCCGTGAAGATTCCATAATTAATGGAATGTGATTTTGGGTTTATCGTGAACTATGTTTTAAATAACATTCGTTCTTTAACCCAGTTAAAGACAGGATTTATTTTCCTAAAGTTGAATAATCATTAAAAAGGGAGTACCACTAGTTTTACTCCAAGCAATAGTTAAATCTTTAATTAGATTTAAACGTGAAATGGTAATTAATTTTACCAATAACACCATGGTGTTAAATATGGAGTACTACCGGTTTTGCTCCATGGGATGAATAGGTTAGGATTGGGAAATATAACAAATGATTTCTTTGGTAAGGTTTGCTAATCCTGACTAGTTTAGGAAACCTTAATTTGGTTTAAATTGTGAAAAAGAATATTTGAATAAAAGAATATTCTGAATTGGAATGAGGCGTATGTTGTGTTTTTATAGCACTTGATTATAAAATACGTGAGTTATTCGGAAAGACCGGGTTTATCCCATTTTGAATAACTGATTCGAAGATAAGTCAACGATGAAGATGGTGGTGGAAGACCGGAGATCTTCACATCGTTTGGATGATTACTGATGTCTTGATTGGGTTGTACACCCAAGACGAGGTAATAAATGGTGATCGTCCAGACGTACTTGGAGATCAACCAAATATGCGAGGACCTCTCTCCTGTATTGGACTTATGGGACGAGGAATAAGGTGCCTCCGGTTTTGTTTAGAACCAAAACGAACTTGTAAACGGATGTGTGTTTGACATTGGATTTTATTTTTTGTTCATTGATCTCTATTAAATATTTATCTGTTTGGTGGGGGAGAATTTATTCTCTTTCTTAACACCCTTCTCTAAGACGTACGAGCTCAGAGGTTATATATCGATAGACATCAGTTGCATGACGTGAATTGTCAGTTTGGCATGCTGAGATGCAAATGATCATGGCTTCTGTTGAAAAGCAAAGTCTTGTGGTTGATGATCAAAGCACAACTTTAAATAGCATAGCTTTGTGTATAGCATTAATTCGCGAGCTTCACTCCTCGGTATGAACCTGAAACGGGAGAAGGATCCAGGGAGGGCATGCGTTTCCTTCTAGATAGGAGTAGTGTCATGGTATGGATCCCAGACATTTAACTCATGTGGAAGTTTCTTATTATTACTTGATGGATAGCGAGGTACCTTGGATATATCGGTCACTACGGGGCAGATGGATGACATGGTCGACATACTGACCAGACGTATGCCCCATAGGGGCAGGGAAACGTATTGTTTAGGGATTATTAATCCACTTAGTATAGACCGACCCTGTGGCTCCAAAGGGTCGATGCATTCTGATCTTGAGGCATAGGCTAGAGTATCTCGAATTTGGTAATAACGATCCCTTGCCTTGGTTCATAGATGGACTCCAATTTCCAATACGACATTTCGATTTTAATTGTAGAGCCTAGTATGGCGTCATAGTGAGATAGGGAAATATTCTGTCTATGATTGATACATTTATATTTGAAGTGACTTTGACACTATATACTTATAGTATTATCAAAATGATTTGTTTTAAATGTATCAAGCATGTTTGGCTATTATAAGGAAAAACTCTGTCCTCCGGCTTGCGTTGCATTGTGTGATGGGACCTGAGTCTTGTAATTGCTTCATTTTTCCATAAAGCATAGTGCTGTTTATTTTTATGCACTGATATTCTTGGGGGTAAACACGTTCCGTGTTATACGGCGTGGTCCCTTAATTTACATTACTTTAATGTAAAGATTTAAATAACTATTTTAGTTCTCACACCAGTCCCATGACTGACCTTGAGTTTATTGTTTTAACCTAAACTCTGGGTGCCCCTATTTTTCATACGGGAAGCTAGAAGTTTTGGTTTTGGCAGATATTATATTCACGGGATCCTGATTTACAGCTGGAGCTATACTAGGAACGCACTGTATCCGTGTATTTCTTTCAGTTGTGTTATATATTATTTTTCCACTGCTGATGTAATTTAATCTATGATATTATTTTTCTGATGTATATTATTTATTCATACTCTGTTATATTCTTGTACTCTGATGTAAATTATTGTAACAGCAATGAAATGTTCTATTGTTTGTGTTCTGATTTGTCGTGTCCTCACTACAATCCGAGCTTTCCTTTACACGGAAGTTTGGCTCGTTAAAATGGATCCATATAGTTTTTGTTACATGAGAGATGTCGTCGATTCGTTGTTGAAAGGGTAATCAGAATTATGAATGACATTATATTTACAAATATCAATCCAAAGATTTTTAAATCGTCTTATACATGGTAGTTGGTTTGACAATACCAAAATCAGTCAAATTGGAAAAATAGTAACGAATCTACCATACCTTCTACTATCGAACAGATTTCTAAAGGTTGTTGTCACAATCCAAATTTTCTATTGAAAGTGCTCGGTATACCCTGCATGAAATTCTGAAATTCACATTAAAAATGAAATCCAAGGCAAAGTAGAAGAATAGATGCATATGTATGTTGGCATTAGTTGCATATTAGGCAAGTAGAAAGCGAGAAAACTTATAGTATTTCAACAAAATTTGTACTCAAAATTAAAAATGCCAGAGAAAAAAACTCATGAATTGTATGAATCACACAACTTAAGGTAAACAAAAATTCAAAGTTAAATAATTTCTTAACTATAAATACCAAACTGAAATAAAATGATAAATATCATAACATGTGTCTTAATTGGATATGTAGAATAAAGTAAAGTTAAATAGCTAAAGAAAAGGAAACTACCTATGTTGAAGAGAGTTTATGTTGATAACACATAGTTAATATAATAAACTTGATTTCAGTATTACAAATATTTTCATCGGGTGAAAATGGCCAATACTAAAAGAAACCTGGTTGAAAATGTGTGGATAGATCTGACTTTAAACATCCAAAAAAGTTATATATATTTTGATCTGATTAACTCCAACCTATGAAATCATCTAGTATCACAGAGACTCACCTGGAGATCCATGGTTCAGTCGATTCAACTATGGCAGAGAGGAAAACATCTAGTATCACGGAGGCTTTTAATTGGTGTTTCTTCTTTTCTTGTCCTGCAGCGACGAAAGATAAGGAGTTGTAAGACAGTAATATCCCAATTACTAATTTGATAATGAAAGAAAGAAAAGTCATTCTATATATATAACCAAGCAAAAATATAAATGGCTCAATAGAACCCTTTATATAGTGGTGCAGTTTGATTTTTTTTTTAACATTATGGGATCGGTTAACCTCTTCCTTGGTTAATAAATTTTTGTGGATTATAGAAAAACACTTCTTTTTTTCTTTGTCATGTAACTTGAGCTGATAAAAAACCGTCAACCTCTTTATGGAACTAATTCAACATTTAAAACGTAGTTCAATGCCTAGAGAAAGCATGAAGCATAATATGATTCATCAATGTAATACATCAGTAAAAAGAAACTGAGAACTCTAGTTGATTTTATGAAATGCAATAGATGTCACTTTGTAACTACAATAAAATTCTCATGAGTAAAATAAGCAATGCTTTCATATATGATAAAATGAACATATAATATGCTCAATTGAATAGCTTAAACCCTGCATGTATACTCGTGCACTTACATTGTTGTTAAACGGTTTCCATACACTTTTTTCTTACCACTAATAAACATTAGACAAATAGTTATGTGGACTGATTAGATCCTAGTTTTAATTGAAGTAACCAAATTTTCTATAATTAGCAGTTGAAATAGGTCTCAAGTTCATTCTCCTTTTGCGATATAATTAAAATTTATTATCACCTTCCTTTTTCTATGAATTTCAAATCCTTATCTGGAGGATACATAGGTCTGTGTTTAGCCATAAATATAATAGTAATATGCTTCTGTCGTAGAACTAAAAGGTCAAAACCAAAAATATAAACTGATCACCCTAAGCTTTATCGTAACATTATAAATGACAATAGTTATAAAGCTTATAGCAGGGTTGATCCAAGTACCAATAATAACATAATTGTAACTCAATGAACAATAAGTACAGTAAAACCATTTATTTCTAAATCTATGCATTAAAAGTTAGAATTTAGAAAGGAGAATGGTATGTGTTTTTCCATACTTATATACTTGGGTGTGACAATGTTGCATGTATATACAAAAGAAATATAGACAAGATATTTTCAAAGTTGTATACAAATATAACTTCAATAGCGTATATCAAATGGGGCCATTATGTAAGGAAAGAGAACCTCGGTTTAAGGCTTTGTTTGTTTAAAATGTAAAATCTGAATTCTGAATGCTGAATTCCAAAATCTGGTTGCTGAAATCTAATTGCTGAATTCTGAATAACCATATAATCGTTTGTTTAATTAAGCATTCAGAACAAAATTAACATATTCAGCATTTAGAACAAGAAATAAGAAGGAAAAAAGTTCTGAATGGTTATATCTGAATGCTTAATTTCTTCAGAACATTAACAAAAGAACAAACAACATACAAAGTTCTTATTAATTAATCAGAAGTCAGATACAGAACAAAGTGAGAAAAACAAACGCAACCTAAGTGGAGTTGGACAATAGAGCTGGTCAATCAAAGTTATAATTATGTGAACTCGAATATTAGTTATAGGTACTTTAAATGGTATTGAAGATAAAAGGACTTGCAAAGCATAATGTGCGTCTATAATTGTAAAAAGTTACACTTTGTGCTCATTCAAAAAAAAAGAAATCCATAAAGCGTTGTAAACATTCTCTGTTATGATTCCGTGGTGTATAATATAAATTGGTCAAATTAAAGGGCAATTTTTTTTGAAAGTATTTAAGTGGTCATAAGTACCAATTTAAATTAATAACTACCCAAGGGGAAAAATGTGTTCTATAATAGTTTAATTAGCATAATGTTGAGCAGTTCACAAACTCTTAGACATTAAAAACGGATGGTAAAACTGTAACAACCCGAAATTTCAGAACTAATTTAAAAAAAATTAGCTATTTTAATGGATTTTGAATATTTAAAATGATTTATTTTAAATAATAACGATTTAAAAATAATTTAAATCAAAGTTAGAACATATATATTTAATTAAAACGAACTCGAAAGGGCGCGGTAGTTTGAAAATTAGATTTTCAACTTTAAATGAAAGTACATAATGAAATATAAATCGAATTTTAGTAAAACAATAAACGTTAGAATCTGTTTAATTATATCTTTCTAATGAATGTGAAAAATTTAGATTTCATGATATAAACTGAAAGTTATGTCCAGATTAAAATTTAGAATAGTCGCTATGGAATTTATATATTTTTAAATCATATATAGCCCTAAAAAATAGCCATTTTGCAAATGACCTCTATTTTTGATGAAACCACTTTCGTTGGATCTAGAATGTCAAATTATTGTCAAGTTCAAAAATTCATAATTTTTGGAATTCGTATGTGAGTGTAGTAGATTAAAACCCATTTTGTAATTTCAATTTAAATTTAATCGACTATAAAAAGGACATTTTTCAAACGCTCTCCAAATTCGACGAAACTAATTTTGTTAAGACCGTATCGTCAAAACATAGCTAGATTTTAATATTTGTAATTTTAGGAGTTAGTATGTGGCCCCGGTAAATTAAAATGTACGTTCAAATTCAATATTGACCGTTATATTAATTTATATTTTAATTTTAAGAAAAACTTATTGAAACAGTCGAATTGGCTTACAAAACATATCCCATTGTGTCCGAAATTGGGGTATTTAGCTAGGAACGATGGTCGTTGGGTCTCGTTTGGAGTTCGGATGCAAAACCCTAATTTTCGAATTAAAAATATTAAAATAAATAATTAAATATATGTATATATATATTAATTCCTAAACATAATTCTCCACTCATAAAACCCATCGCCCGTGCAAATTTGACGACGGAAATCGTTCCCTATTTCCAAGCGATTTTTCTCTAAATCCACTTCAAATTTCAATCTATTTCAAAACAAAAATTGTAACACCCCACCTCCATTAAGGTCACTCACAAAGGGAATGCCTTAACTTCAGTGGAGCGTTTTTGGTAAACAGACACAGAATATCACAAGACAGATATAAAAATTTTGCAGCGGAAAATAAACAACTTTATTAAATCACCAAAATACTTTGTTACATAATACCATAATTCATAAAACCATTACAACAAAACACTTATGTCTTATATCATCAGAGTACATAGGTATTTAAAAGAAAAACATCATTCCCCATATTAAAGAGCAAGCCATATAAGAGACAGAGACTCGAGCCATACTTCAGAAGTAGCTCCTAGAAGATGATATCCAAATCCTGACTAAACCTGGATGTTTCCTCCCTGAGAACCTGCGGGGGGGGGGGGGGGGGACGGAAGAAAAGAGGCGAAACAAACTAGGTCTGACATACGTCTAGTGAGTCCAGTAACTTTTAGCCAGTAAATAAATAAAGGTAAACATGACAGGCATACAAAGTGGATAAGAGGATTCACGGTACAGATGGCAGGTATGACAGGACAAATAAGGTAAGATGTATGCTTCACTACAAACTACTCTGCACTATTACTAGTAAAATCAAGATGGGGTGATCCCTTCCGCTAATGATAACGATGGTGGTAGTTTCTTGTATTCCTAGCTGCTGTCATAGGTGCCGCCTGCTCCTATCTCAACTAGTCGTACCCACTACCCTCCTACTATAAATTGGTAGACTTAGGGCATACGTCCGGGTATACCCTAACCACTACCCTAATCGATCGCTCCCTACTCTGTAGATACCCTGTGCTGGTCCCACAACTAGGGGGTACCACTTCCCTAAAGTGGATACCCAAGGTGTGCACAGTTATACCTATTGGTGTCACGGTCGTCTTGTCCCCCTCTGCCCGGCCCATGCACGAACATGTCCCCGGTCGGTTTGCGCCGCCCACACCATCCGTCTCGCTTTGGATCTCTTACAATCAATCAGTAAGCATGCCCCTTCCCCGCATACTACGGAGTTCTTTACTTTGATACCCCTCCGGTTAATGACTGAAATGGGTCCCACACAACATGATACAAGCTCTCCCCTATGTCTTGTATCCCTATGTATACCCTAAGGTGTCTTTAATTACATAGCCCTCAATCAGTAACTTTACTATTCTGCCCCAGTTATGTATACAATTAGGTGTCTTTAATTACATAACCCCTTTTTAATGGTTAAGTTTGTGGGCCTATATATACTAATATTACCCACCTACTCATCAGTTGTACTTAACCCACCCACTAATTTAATCTTGTTTATTTAATGGTTAAGTTTGTGGGCCTATATATACTAATATTACCCACCTACTCATAAGTTGTACTTAACCACCCACTGATTTAATCCTGTTTATTTAATGGTTAAGTTTGTGGGCCTATATACTAATATTACCCACCTACCCATTTATCAATTTATTGGTTAAGCTGGTCTTAACTATTTCACTTAATTTATGATTAGGTTCTACTTAGTCCACAGATACATTGATTAAGAGAATAATTCCCTAAGTACCAACCCCGAAGACCGAGATCAACATCAGATCGTTATCCAGAGAATCACTCACTCAACCAAACTTCTGTTTATCATCCATATTTATCTTTAATCAGCATTATTTAATTATTGAGACACCTAATCGTATTTCACATGCCACCCAAGGCACCCACTTAATTCCACATGCCACCCAAGGCACCCACTTAACCCCTCAAGTCCCACTACATGTTTATCTGGTTAAGTGTTTCTTAATTCATTAAGACTGTAACCTTATAAAGACCTCCCACATTAGACTGGCATTTGTGGCAGTTGGATTTGCCGGGCGGGTCCGGGCAGTCTTACACCACAAAAGAGCCTAACCTCGTGTCTTTATAACTGTCACACATTTAATTTATGCCTAAGACCTCCCACATTAGACTGGCATTTGTGGCAGCTGGATTTGCTGGGCGGGTCCGGGTAGTCTTACACCACAAAAGAGCCTAACCTCGTGTCTTAGATGATTAATTACACAAAAATAACTATTCCCCAATTTGAATTAATCTCCCTATTCAAATTATCAATCAATTCCAAATTTAACTATGGCCATAATTGACTCAATTATGTCCATCTATTTATGGTATGTAAAGTCATACCAATTTCATCACAAATTTATTTTATGCTATTTAAGGCATTTATGCCAATTCTCAATATTAAATCTTCAGACTTTAATTGCTTAAACATTGTAATGACCCGTATTCTATGCACCATAGGACCGTATAATATTTGTTTCTTTCACATACGAAGTCGTATGGTCATGTAACTTTGGGAGACGACTATTGGGGTCATTTCCCATGTTCAAGATTTTCCCCGATTTTTAAATGACCATTTTACCCCTAGTTGGTACTGTTTTGGCCATAACTTTTGACTGGAAATGTAATGACCCGGACTCTTAGGGGTTAATTTTAAAATATTTAATATGGATTTAAATATTGAGTTAAGTAAATAAATCAATTTTTATAGGGAGTTATCGATTTAAAAATCAATTTCAATTTAATATTGAATTATCAAAATGAGAAAATGGATTTAGATGAATTCAAAATTTAATTTGAATTAAATACAGTTCAAATAATTAATGGGAAATTTTATTTGAATTTATAACGATAATAATATTAATTTATTATCAAAGAAATTAATTGGTTTGAAATTTAATTTATATCAATTTAAATTAATATCTGTTCTGGATGATCAAACTGGACTTCAATACTTATCCCAGTGGGTTCAGAATAGTGGTTTTACCTTAGGAATGTCATTTGTTGGGTTCAGAAAGGAGTTCAGCTTCATGGGTATTTTAAATTAAAGGATACCAATTCAAATTTAATTTAAAATAAAATAAAATAACATGGTTTTGTGGACATCAACCAAACACCTTCAGTTCTCTCTCTCCACAAAATCTTGGCCTTGATGATCATTTCAAAACCGCAAGAACAAGAAGAATTGGTGGCCTCTTCCTCTCCATCAGTCGTACCTACCTCTTCTCTATAAAGTTGGATACAATCTCTCTCTTTCATTTTTATTCTGAATGTCGAGTAAGTCTTCAAGCGAAAGGCAAAATGGCCGCTCCACTAAACATGTTTAAATCGTTCAGCAGAATTGAAATCAAAGCCGCCCATCCCATTTCGTTTCCTTAAATCGAGTTCCTCAAATCAAAATCAAAACGTAGTCAATACCTTCATTCAGATATCAATATTCTCGTTCATTCCTCATCTGAGTTAATAGAAGTAAAACCGAACTCTCCTTAATTGAAATTCAGAATAAATGCGAAACCAAATCGCGGATCAATGGGGCTCAGTTTCTACCTTGACTCAATAAGGGATAGGGTGCGATTCCTGTTCTGGGCTTCAACTGTTCTTATCGACGACGGTAGGGTTGAAATCTCGATCAAGCGAGACACTCGCGGTCTTGGAGGGCTCGATAGCAGAAGGGGAAAAAGCTCGATGGGGTGCGATGGAACCGGCGGACTGGAAGCCGTGAGTTGGAAAGGGAAGACGATTGAACTCAGTATCAGATCGTGAGTTTGAGTTTTGGTTATTCGAAGGTTGTAGATAGATCTATAACATAACAGTGGACTGGTGGCGTGTGTGTGAAAGAACGGGAAGGATTTAAAGCAGAAGAAAGGATGGTGAAATGCTAAGTGGGTTTGGAGGAAGATATGGACGGGAAGGAGAAGTGATGGAGGTCTCATTGGTGAGGTCCAAGCAGGATTTCTCTGAGCAATGGAGGAGCAATTTAGGAAGAAGGGTGACCAAGTCCGTTTTAGGTAATTTAATTCATTTAAATGTTTAATTTAACAAACAAGTTAAATTTGAAAGGTAACAAATTCATGTTAATTTCAGTAATTAAGGAAATGGAAATTTTTAATTGTTAGGAATCATTGATTTTAAACAGTGTGTACTTTATTTATACAAGGTCCGAAATATTAATGCTGGTCGAGCTGGACTAGTAGCGAGTAATGGAATTCGTTTCAAAATGTTTTGGAATCAACGAGAATCAGAGTGAATGGATCAAGATAAAATATACGGTGAGTAAATCTCACCTTTTATTTAGAAATTATTTTTTTATATATAGTTAAAAATAATTGTCTGTGCTTGTTTGAATGTTGTCTGATTGTTTTAAAATATATATAGTTATTTAGGATTGGTTGACTATTATATATATATATATATATATATATATTGGGTTGATGATTGGTTGGATTCCCGCAGTCTCATTAGCGGATGCCCGCAGTTTCATAGCGGATGATTACACTATGCGCCCCACGCTATGATAGTGGATGACCTTCATACCGCGATATCCTGCCTCGAAGCAGGATGGGTATTAGTATGTTGACTAACGTCTGTGGATGCAGGAAAACAGGTCTGGATTCCTCAAAGAATATATTATCTGTTTGTTGTTTGTTTGATTTCATATATATTCCTATATGATGTGTTAAAAATCAAGTGATTGAAAATTGGTTGATTTGATTGTTGAAAATACCACTAGAGCCTGAATATTGATTAATAAAAATATCAGGAAGGGTATTTGAGATTTTAAAAGGGAATTCTATTTTATAAATAGAATTTGAATTTTTAATGAACTAGGGAAAATATTAACTTGTTTGAATATATAAAACAAGTTTGAATTTATAAACTTTGTTTATAAATGAAAATATGGGGTTTGAATTGAATTTATAAACTTTGTTTATAAATGAAAAAGGTGGGATTTGAATCGAATTTATAAACCTTGTTTATAAATGAAAAGGTGAGATTTGAATTGAATTTATAAACTTTGTTTATAAATGAAAAAGGTGGGATTTGAATTGAAGTTATAAACGTTGTTTATAAATAATGCAGAGAATTCTAATAGAATTTGAATATAGAATTCAAATGGACTTTAAACAATAGAATTTGAATATAGAATTCAAATGGACTTTAAACTATAGAATTTGAATATAGAATTCAAATGAAGTTAACTATAGAGTTTGAAAATAGAATTGAATTGGAATTTGAATAAGAAGTCGATAAGGAAACGAGAGTATGAGTATAATTAGAATTTGTTAATATGCAGTTAAAATATATTCGAACATGTCATGTTCAAATATGAAGGTAAAGTAGACTGAAGAGTTAATTAACAGATTTAATTAACAAATTGAGTTAAAACGATTGGTATAGTTAAAATAGATTGGACAGGTATAAATATACAGGAGACAGATTTGGAATAAAGTGTTAGAAGGTATATAAATAGAATGCCCGACAAAAAGGTACGTATTTAATTTACATATGAGATTCTATGCGCCGTATCGGCAAGCCGCTTGGCTTTTTCTTTTTCTTTTTGAGATGAGAAGGACCAGAAAAGCTATTTGAAATTTCCCGATGCTCCCGGTACAAAGGAGGTTATGGCGAATTTTTCCGGGAATTTAAGGAGATAGAATATTTTTAAGATAATTTGATAGTTAGAAATTAACATATCAAAATATATAGAAGTCGATAAGGAAACGAACTTAGAAATAGAATAGTATAATCAAAAAGGAAGTACAAGAATAAAATCTAGTAAGAATAGAAAGGAGAAGTGTATACGTGTTTAAAAGTAAATCAGTAGTTGTATGGTATTTATTGTTCGAGTAAGTAGTCTTATCAGTTTTGACGTTATAAATGTTATTCAGTCAAGGTCTGAGAGGTAGTTATACCCCAACTTGATTGATTTCATTATTAACAGATAAACAGTAAGATTTCAAGCTCGAAGATCAATGTTGAATAAGAGTTAGTTAAATACTGTATTTGGGTTGTTGTAACGATGTTTTACATAACATCCGTTTTAACCTAAATAAGTGTAAGTTTGGAAATAGAACAATAAATATTTCCAAAGTGCAGAAATAAACAAGTTCAGAAAAGAGATGAGTGATTGGAATATTTTCCAATTATAAAGAGGAGATATTTTCTAAGTTTAGAAAACAAAAGAAGACGATATTTGGAAATGTTTTCCAAATAGCGTAAAAGGCCAATATGGTTATTGAAAATATTTGGTTAACAAATATTGATAAAGAAATAGAGAAGTGATTTAATTAATGGAATATTAATTAAAGGCTTAGTGATTGTTGGATGTTTGGATGAACACTTGTTTTATTCGATAGTTAAATCATCGACTATCGAAACACTTGTTTTTATTCGATAGTTAAATCACAGACTATCGAAGTTTTGACCATCGTTGTCAATATGGAGAGACCGGTTGGATTATTATCCGATGAACCACTCCGTATTGGCAGTAGCGTGCGAATCAGACTATATAAAGATAATCGAAGACGGAGTAGAGTGCAAGGACCTTTTCTATTAATAGAAATAGTGCCTTCAGTTCATCATGTTCCTGGGTGACCTGTATGGATGAATGTCTGACAGAGTATTTTCCAGAAAGGTCACGTACATTGATTTCTTCAACCGTACCAAGAGTGGAAGCGGAGAAGGAAACTTCTTTTAGCTGACACGTAATGTACTGTTGTAGACATCAATTAGTGATTTTCGATGGATCTGACGATGTGACATTCGAAGTGAATCTTGTGTGATGATAAAGCGTAGCTTCTAGCCTCATCAACCGGTAAATGACAGAAATCGGGCAGGCAGCATGGCTATGTAGGTCGCACCTATTAGGCTGTATAATCACCTGATCTAGAGTTTCATTTACTTTTAGAAATCTATTGTTGATGCTGTCCCATTCGGGAAACGGTTGCTGATCCCAATCGTTGGTGATATACATTCGATACACCCAAGCGAAATGAGTGGTCGGTCATGTGTGGCTGATTTACAAGATGTTCTTGTTGAACTCGGTATATTATCCTCTAGAGATATACCAGCGGAAGGTGGTTCCATACCTTGTCATAGTTGGAATTTCATTACCCAATACGTGCTTGCGGTTTTGATTGTATATTATATATGTGGAACGTGAGATGCAAACGTTCCACTAGATTGTATTTACTTGATTTAGACACTATTATAATATCAAAAGAGTTTTGATATAAAGATTTCGTTCCTTTCAAAAGGGATTTTGAAAGTTAAATGAAGTGTTTGGATTTTCATAAGGGAAAAACCCGTTCCGTGTTATACGGCGTGGTCTTATGAGATATTATTTAGTCTCTGAAACTGTTTTAAACTGTTTACTCATACCAGTCCCATGACTGACCCGGAGTTTATTTGTTTTGTTTTACCTAAACTCTTGGGTGCCTAAATTTGTACGGGCAGTCAAGTAGTTCAGGATTTTTCAGATATATCTAAAGGAGCTTGGAGCAGGAGGCTTCAGCGTTATCTAGTTATAGTTTTGTTCTGTTGTGTTGTAAGTGCTGTACTCTGATATTGATATGTGTATACATTACAAATTTTGTATTTCAAAGATATGATATATTATATTTTGTTCCGCTGCGATGTGAGATTCTGTGTTGTTATTTCTGTTCTTCTTCTATCTCTTTCTTCTAAAAAAAAAATGTTTTGTATTTTCGTGATATTTGGGTTGGACGTATGATGTATATAGTCAACTCTGATGTTATGGAAATCTGGGTCATTATAGTTGGTATCAGAGCTTAGGTTGAGCGAATACCTAGGCTTGTTGGAATGTGCTCATTAGAGATAGGATCAGTAGTATCCTAGAATGAGTTGAGTGTGTATATATATATACGAGAGAGCGTATTTGTTATTTGATATAAAAACTGTTTTATATTGTGTTGACTAGTCTGTTGAGTGAATTATGAATTTTGGTCGAATCGTGGGATGCCACGATGTCGATAGGAGTTTATAAACACTTGAACAGAAGACTGGACACGATATTGTTTTTAAATAGTTGAGTTGATTGTTAGGATTATAATCGAATTAGATTATAAAAACAGAAATAGTTATATATAACCAATAGGATTTGTATATGAAATCAAATATACAAATGTGATAAATTGAAATTGAATTCCAACCAGAATTAAGAATTTAAAATCCTGGGAGTTTGAAAAATATTTTTCTAAATGGAGTTTGAAAGAAATATAGCACTGAACTCACTTCAGTGGCTGGGAAATAATTCTGATGATGGTCGCAACATCACCAGTGTTCATTTTCGAGTTTCTAAGTGACGAATTGCTGCCTTAGAAAAGTTTTGATGGAAATTTGTTTGAAAAAAACAAGTTGTTTGAAAATTCAAATGTTTTGTATTTGGGATAGATATGAATATATGTATATATTTATATTACTTCAAAGGAATTTTGAAATGGGAATTGGAACATAGATTTCAAATAGAAGTAAAATATAAGGGAATTCAAATATAGAATTTGAACATAGAAATTGAACTAGGATGTGAATAAAGACAAATTCAAATAGGAATTGTATAAGAAAAATTGAAATGTAATTTGAATTCAAAGGAATTCAAATGGATTTGAATAAAGAAAAGTCAAATAGAGATTTGAATATTAGAATTCAAATGGAAAATGGTTAAATAGAATTTCAAAGAGAATATAAAGTGGAGGTTGAATATTAGAATCCAAGAAAATATAGAGTTTGAAATAGAATTTAAATTCAAAGGAATTTAAATAGAAATTGAATAAAGGATTTCAAATGGAATTTGAATAAGGGATTTGAAATGGGTTTTGAATAAAGGATTTCAAATAGAAATTGAAGATAAGAAATTCAAATAGAATTTGAAGATAAGGAATTGAAATAGAATTTGAATAGAAGGAAATTCAAATGGAAATTGAATAAAAGGAAATAATATAGAGTTTGAATAAAGAAATTCAAATGGAATTTGAATATTGTAAATGTATAGGACTTGAATATTTGAAGATAAATAGATCAGGAATATTATGTTGAAATGGAAAAATGGATTTGATACATATTAAAAATATATCAGAATGGAGTTGAATTTATTATAAACAAAGTTAAAACGTTATATTTATAAATATAATTAAAACGAGCTCGCCGTAGCGTAACAGTTCGTAAATCGGCGATTCGAACTTCAATTTAGTATACAGAACTCAATTGAAGTCGGAATTCTTTGAAACAAGAATCGTCGGGACCGGTTGAATAATAGTTTTCTAATGAAAGAGAAAAATCTGGATTTCGTCGTATAGATTTTGAGTTATGTCAAAATCAAATTTTTAGAAAAGCAGCGCCAGAACCATTAGAAAACCATAATGGTTTAATTAAATAAATAAAAGGATCTTTAGGAAATAAAATCCGAATTGGCATTAGAAAAATCTAGACTGGGGATAAAAAAAATAAATATGAACTCTAGTGAAGTAAGTGAAATGATTTTTAAGACAAAAATCATATTTTAAATGGTTAAATCGAATTAACTAAATTGGAAAATAATTAGTTAAAGGAAATTTGAGTCGAAATTGGGTTTTTGGATAAGTGAAAGAGATTGAGAATTTATATTCGAAATCGAATATATAACTCGAATTGAAAATATAATTAGATTAGTTTATAATTAAGTTGACATATATTTGAATAAGTTATATTCAAATAAAAAGGGTGAAATAGGCAAAACGGTTAATTAGCAACTAGTTAATGGGAATTTAAATGATTGAAATTAAATTTAGCTTAAGTAAGTTAAATGGATCGAAACGAATAAATTGAGTAAAATCATGTGAATGAAATATGAATTTTGTTTGAATAAAGGAAAAACAAAAAGAGTTAAAAAGGAAATATATTTGTAACACAAATACAAAGGAAGTTATGTGCAAACAAATAGAAGGAGAGATATTTGTTAAAACATTTACAAATAGAATTTAAAAGGAGATATTTGTAGAACATTTACAAATAGATTAAATGGAAATATTTATTTATAGAAAATAAATAGAATGTTAAAGATGAGATATTTATTTGTTAAATAAATAGAATTTAATCAAAGGAATATTCAGAAGATGAATAGAAAATGGAAATTTGTTTTAACAGATAAATAGAAAAGATTAATTTATAAATAATAGTTTATAAATTAAATTAAATATTTATCATTCGATAGATGGAATATATAAGTCTGAACTTATATAGAGAAGAGATATTGGTTTTTACCATCGATAGTTTAAAATAGAAGGGTACACAACACTTATATAAGTGAAGTAACGTTATTAAAGAGAACATTTATAAAGTGAAGAACCGATACTAAAAGTAAATCTTTATAAATGAATAAACGTTATCCAATAGGTTTTATTCGAATAAGGGAAGTCGATTAGAGTTATAAATAATCGATTAGAGTTAGAATAAATCGATTAGAGTAAGAATTAACTAGTTAGAGTTAATCAGTTAGGGTTAATCCGTAGAGTTAATTGAATATTAGTTATTCAATTAGAATTTATCGAATATTTGTTATTCAAATTAAGAGTTAACCAGAGAGAGTAAATTGAACATAGTTAATCGAATTTGGATTTAATTGAATGTTAGTTATTCAATTAAAGTTGATCGAATATAGTTATTGAGATAGAGTTAGACAAACAAAGTTACTCAGGATAAGTTGCCATTTCGTACGACTGCTAGCGTAATTCACAGGGCTGTAGATATCCTAGGGCGGTCGGATGTTTCCTGGGGGAAATCAGGCGTAACCATTGTGATCGATGCGATCTAGAGTCAAGCAAAAGGAGTTAATCGAATATAGTTTATACGAATAGAGTTAAAAGAGTTATATAATATAGCTTATTCGAAAGGAGTTAGGTGAAAAGAGCTAATCAAATAGGGTTAATCGATAAGAGTTAAATCCAATATAGTTAATTGATAAGAGTAAAATTGAATAGAGTAAATCGAATATAGTTGATTCGAAGAAGGGTTTTCGAATCTAGTTATTGGAAAGAGAGATTATCGAATATAGTTATTCGTAGGGAGGAGTTATTGAATAAGGATTTATTCGAAAGAGAGTTACGTAAGGAAGTTTGAAATGTTGAGTACAACATAAATAAGTTCAGAGAAGTAAATGGGTTTGTAGCACT
This sequence comes from Allium sativum, assembly GCA_030737875.1. Classification (NCBI taxonomy): domain Eukaryota; kingdom Viridiplantae; phylum Streptophyta; class Magnoliopsida; order Asparagales; family Amaryllidaceae; genus Allium; species Allium sativum. The sequence continues at coordinate 745,061,163 of CM060920.1, read as the reverse complement.
TTTTCTACCTTAGCAATTTCGAGGACGAAATTATTTTAAGTGGGGAAGATTGTAATGACCCGGACTCTTAGGGGTTAATTTTAAAATATTTAATATGGATTTAAATATTGAGTTAAGTAAATAAATCAATTTTTATAGGGAGTTGTCGATTTAAAAATCAATTTCAATTTAATATTGAATTATCAGAATGAGAAAATGGATTTAGATGAATTCAAAATTTAATTTGAATTAAATACAGTTCAAATAATTAATGGGAAATTTTATTTGAATTTATAACGATAATAATATTAATTTATTATCAAAGAAATTAATTGGTTTGAAATTTAATTTATATCAATTTAAATTGATATCTGTTCCGGATGATCGAACTGGACTTCGATACTTATCCCAGTGGGTTCAGAATAGTGGTTTTACCTTAGGAATGTCATTTGTTGGGTTCAGAAAGGAGTTCATCTTCATGGGTATTTTAAATTAAAGGATACCAATTCAAATTTAATTTAAAATAAAATAAAATAACATGGTTTTATGGACATCAACCAAACACCTTCAGTTCTCTCTCTCCACAAAATCTTGGCCTTGATGATCATTTCAAAACCGCAAGAACAAGAAGAATTGGTGGCCTCTTCCTCTCCCTCAGTCGTACCTACCTCTTCTCTATAAAGTCGGATGGAATCTCTCTCATTCATTTTTCTTCTGAATGTCGAGTAAGTCTTCAAGCGAAAGGCAAAATGGCCGCTCCACTAAACAAGTTTAAATCGTTCAGCAGAATTGAAATCAAAGCCGCCCATCCCATTTCGTTTCCTTAAATCGAGTTCCTCAAATCAAAATCAAAACGTAGTCAATACCTTCATTCAGATATCAATATTCTCGTTCATTCCTCATCTCAGTTAATAGAAGTAAAACCGAACTCACCTTAATTGAAATTCAGAATAAAAGAGAAACCAAATCGCGGATCAATGGGGCTCAGTTTCTACCTCGACTCAGTAAGGGATAGGGTGCAATTCCTGTTCTGGGCTTCAACTGTTCTTATCGACGACGGTAGGGTTGAAATCTCGATCAAGCGAGAAACTCGCGGTCTTGGAGGGCTCGATAGCAGAAGGGGAAAAAGCTCGATGGGGTGCGATGGAACCGGCGGACTGGAAGCCGTGAGTTGGAAAGGGAAGACGATTGAACTCAGTATCAGATCGTGAATTTGAGTTTTGGTTATTCGAAGGTTGTAGATAGATCTATAACATAACAGTGGACTGGTGGTATGTGTGTGAAAGAACGGGAAGGATTTGAAGCAGAAGAAAGGATGGTGAAATGCTAAGTGGGTTTGGAGGAAGATATGGACGGGAAGGAGAAGTGATGGAGGTCTCATTGGTGAGGTCCGAGCAGGATTTCTCTGAGCAATGGAGGAGCAGTTTAGGAAGAAGGGTGACCAAGTCTGTTTTAGGTAATTTAATTCATTTAAATGTTTAATTTAATAAACAAGTTGTAACAAATTCATGTTAATTTCAGTAATTAAGGAAATGGAAATTTTTAATTGTTAGGAATCATTGATTTTAAACAGTGTGTACTTTATTTATACAAGGTCCGAAATTTTAATGTTGGTCGAGCTGGACTAGTAGCGAGTAATGGAATTCATTTCAAAATGTTTTGGAATCAACGAGAATCAGAGTGAATGGATCAAGATAAAATATACGGTGAGTAAATCTCAACTTTTATTTAGAAATTATTTTTTATATATAGTTAAAAATAATTGTCTGTGCTTGTTTGAATGATGTCTGATTGTTTTAAAATATATATAGTTATTTAGGATTGGTTGACTATTATATATATATATATATATTCGGTTGATGATTGGTTGGATTCCCGCAGTCTCATTAGCGGATGCCCGCAGTTTCATAGCGGATGATTACCCTATGCGCCCCACGCTATGATAGTGGATGACCTTCATACCGCGATATCCTGCCTCGAAGCAGGATGGGTATTACTATGTCGACTAACGTCTGTGGATGCAGGAAAACAAGTTGGAGGAATCCAACTGGATTCCTCAAGAATATATTATCTGTTTGTTGTTTGTTTGATTTCATATATATTCCTATATGATGTGTTAAAAATCAAGTGACTGAAAATTGGTTGATTTGATTGTTGAAAATACCACTAGAGCCTGAATATTGATTTATAAAAATATCGGAAAGGGTATTTGAGATTTTAAAAGGGAATTCTATTTTATAAATAGAATTTGAATTTTTAATGAACTAGGGAAAATATTAACTTGTTTGAATATATAAAACAAGTTTGAATTTATAAACTTTGTTTATAAATGAAAATATGGGATTTGAATTGAATTTATAAACTTTGTTTATAAATGAAAAAGGTGGGATTTGAATCGAATTTATAAACCTTGTTTATAAATGAAAAGGTGAGATTTGAATTGAATTTATAAACTTTGTTTATAAATGAAAAAGGTGGGATTTGAATTGAAGTTATAAACGTTGTTTATAAATAATGCAGAGAATTCTAATAGAATTTGAATATAGAATTCAAATGGACTTTAAACAATAGAATTTGAATATAGAATTCAAATGGACTTTAAACTATAGAATTTGAATATAGAATTCAAATGAAGTTAACTATAGAGTTTGAAAATAGAATTGAATTGGAATTTGAATAAGAAGTCGATAAGGAAACGAGAGTATGAGTATAATTAGAATTTGTCAATTTGCAGTTAAAATATATTCGAACATGTCATGTTCAAATATGAAGGTAAAGTAGACTGAAGAGTTAATTAACAGATTTAATTAACAAATTGAGTTAAAACGATTGGTATAGTTAAAATAGATTGGACAGGTATAAATATACAGGAGACAAGTTTGGAATAAAGTGTTAGAAGGTATATAAATAGAATGCCAGACAAAAAGGTACGTATTTAATTTCCATATGAGATTCTATGCGCCGTATCGGCAAGCCGCTTGGCTTTTTCTTTTTCTTTTTGAGTTGAGAAGGACCGGGAAAGCTATTTGAAATTTCCCGATGCTCCCGGTACAAAGGAGGTTATGGCGATTTTTTCCGGGAATTTAAGGAGATAGAATATTTTTAAGATAATTTGATAGTTAGAAATTAACATATCAAAATATATAGAAGTCGATAAGGAAACGAACTTAGAAATAGAATAGTATAATCAAAAAGGAAGTATAAGAATAAAATCTAGTAAGAATAGAAAGGGGAAGTGTATACGTTTTTAAAAGTAAATCAGTAGTTGTATGGTATTGATTGTTCGAGTAAGTAGTCTTATCTGTTTTGACGTTATAAATGTTATTCAGTCAAGGTCTGAGAGGTAGTTATACCCCAACTTGATTGATTTCATTATTAACAGATAAACAGTAATATTTCAATCTCGAAGATCAATGTTGAATAAGAGTTAGTTAAATACTGTATTTGGGTTGTTGTAACGATGTTTTACATAACATCTGTTTTAACCTAAATAAGTGTAAGTTTGGAAATAGAACAATAAATATTTCCAAAGTGCAGAAATAAACAAGTTCAGAAAAGAGATGAGTGATTGGAATATTTTCCAATTATAAAGAGGAGATATTTTCTAAGTTTAGAAAACAAAAGAAAACGATATTTGGAAATGTTTTCCAAATTGCGTAAAAGGCCAATATGGTTATTGAAAATATTTGGTTAACAAATATTGATAAAGAAATAGAGAAGTGATTTAATTAATGGAATATTAATTAAAGGCTTAGTGATTGTTGGATGTTTGGATGAACACTTGTTTTATTCGATATTTAAATCATCGACTATCGAAACAATTGTTTTTATTCGATAGTTAAATCACAGACTATCGAAGTTTTGACCATCGTTGTCAATATGGAGAGACCGGTTGGATTATTATCCGAAGAACCACTCAGTATTGGCAGTAGCGTGCGAATCAGACTATATAAAGATAATCGAAGACGGAGTAGAGTGCAAGGACCTTTTCTATTAATAGAAATAGTGCCTTCAGTTCATCCTGTTCCTGGGTAACCTGTATGGATGAATGTCTGACAGAGTATTTTCCAGAAAGGTCACGTACATTGATTTCTTCAACCGTACCAAGAGTGGAAGCAGAGAAGGAAACTTCTTTTAGCTGACACGTAATGTACTGTTGTAGACATCAATTAGTGATTTTCGATGGATCTGACGATGTGACATTCGAAGTGAATCTAGTGTGATGATAAAGCGTAGCTTCTAGCCTCATCAACCAGTAAATGACAGAAATCGGGCAAGCAGCATGGCTATGTAGGTCGCACCTATTAGGCTGTATAATCACCTGATCTAGAGTTTCATTTACTTCTAGAAATCTATTGTTGATGCTGTCCCATTCGGGAAACGGTTGTTGATCCCAATCGTTGGTGATATACATTCGATACACTCAAGCAAAATGAGTGGTCGGTCATGTGTGGCTGAGTTGCAAGATGTTCTTGTTGAACTCGGTATATTCTCCTCTAGAGATAGACCAGCGGAAGGTGGTTCCATACCTTGTCATAGTTGGAATTTCATTACCCAATACGTGCTTGCGGTTTTGATTGTATATTATATATGTGGAACGTGAGATGTAAACGTTCCACTAGATTGTATTTACTTGATTTAGACACTATTATAATATCAAAAGAGTTTTGATATAAAGATTTCGTTCCTTTCAAAAGGGATTTTGAAAGTTAAATGAAGTATTTGGATTTTCATAAGGGAAAAACTAGTTCCGTGTTATACGGCGTGGTCTTATGAGATATCATTTAGTCTCTGAAACTGTTTTAAACTATTTACTCATACCAGTCCCATGACTGACCCGGAGTTTATTTGTTTTGTTTTACCTAAACTCTTGGGTGCCTAAATTTGTACGGGCAGTCAAGTAGTTCAGGATTTTTCAGATATATCTAAAGGAGCTTGGAGCAGGAGGCTTCAGCGTTATCTAGTTATAGTTTTGTTCCGCTGTGTTGTAAGTGCTGTACTCTGATAATGATATGTGTATACAGTACAAATTTTGTATTTCAAAGATATGATATATTATATTTTGTTCCGCTGCGATGTGAGATTCTGTGTTGTTATTTCTGTTCTTCTTCTATCTCTTTCTTCTAAAAAAAATGTTTTGTATTTTCGTGATATTTGGGTTGGACGTATGATGTATATAGTCAACTCTGGTGTTATGGGAATCTGGGCCATTACAGGAAAGGAATTTTGACCTGAAACCACTTCCTTTGGCTCCGGATGATGGTTTACAATTCCGTAGAGTGGTTACATTAGCCAAATGGACTCACCGTTTGGGAGATATGGCTGAAACAAGTTTCAGATGGTGAAAAACATCTTAATTGGGCTTAACCGGGTGATTAGCAGCTAGGCCCAGAGGGGAATTTCGGGTTCAGAGGCATAGGAGGGCTGATTAGGGTTAGGAAATCACTTTCATTTCAGTTTTGAGCCGCCACAAACCTTCTTGAGACCCAAGTAATGGCTTCCATCCTCTAAAACCACTCCAAAACACATTTTTAGTGAAGATTAAGCCTAAACTACATCAAAACAAGGCCAAAAAGCAACAGGGCAAGGTTAGAGCTGCTGCTATACATAGGAATTCGACCCAAACAGAGAGTATTTCAGATTTGGCATTTTATTTTGTGGCAAAGGTGAGTGATTTGCATAGTTTTTGCACTAATTACGGTAATTAAGGGTAATTAGTGAAGATTAGCGAATTTATACACTAATAAATTCTAGAAAAATGTTTAGAAATTCTTAAATAATATTTTATGCCTCTATTAGAAATTTGGTTCGATTTGATTAAGTTTCGTTAACCCTATGATTAGTTTTATTTAATCATGCTTAAGGGAAAATGGGATTTTGGGTATATTCGATCCATTTTGACATGTAAATTCTTTGTTTTGGTGTTTGTGGTTAGTTTGCTATGTTGCTATGACTATTTGACATGATTTGTAATTGATTAGTATAGTTAGATTTGTTGAAAACGTCGTCGAATGGCATAAACAAGTTGCTGGAAAAAGTTGCAGAAAGTTGTGCAAGGTTTCGGATCGGATCGGATATGGGCTCGGATCGGATAGGAGACCTGGGCAAGGAACCCGACCCGAATTGGAACCTGGCACAAAAGAAATTTGGCAAGAAGGAAGGTCACTGCTTAAGTTGGAGTTGGACGGAGGATCGGATCGGAACTATGGAACAGGATCGGATCGGAGTAGGCTAGAGAGCGGATCGGATCGGAGTAGGCTAGGGAGCGGATCGGATCGGAACAAGCAAGCGAGTGGGATCGGATCGGGCAAATGGAGAAGGACAGGGTCGGATCTGGGAACTTAGAAGGAAGCAACCACCGAACCAAGCAGAGGATAGGCACTACACTTCCGAACCGAACCGAGAAGAGATGGAGCACTGATCCAGGCATGGACTAGGACCACCGAACCGAACCGAGCAGAAAGGTTACACCGAACCGAACCGAGCTAGACGAGGAGCACCGAACCGAACCGTACGTGGGCTATTATTACTACGCGATGACTCTTCTGAAGACCAGCTCCAATTCAATCAAAACCCGAGATGCAAAGGAAGTCCAAATGAGGAGCTTTGACTCAGGATCCAGTTGGGAACCAATGAGTAGGCTTCATAGTTGGGCTTTGCTGCGGGACGTGTGCCAAGGGGCAGTCGATGTTTATGACTTTGGATCACTATGTATGGGAAGTACGTGAATGGATTCAGGGCTGCAATGGCCTAGGTACGACTAAAGGGCTATAAACCAATGAAGTAGGGTCATTTGTAAAGGTTTGGTCATGACTCCATGTGGTAAGCTTGGTAGTAGCATTAGTTGTACAAGTCGAACTCCGTCACTACTTCGATGGGTCTAGTGATTGACAGTGATGGACATCGTATGCTTTACGCACTGAGTGAGAGATATGAGGATGGTTGCTATGGATGACTTGTTTGCTATCATCATGACATGCACACCGCACCCCCGTATTCTTTACACTATTTATTATGGCACCTTAGAGTATTGTACGGTATGTGGTACTAACTCTTTGGTTGCAGGTCCAGGATCAGGTATGGTTTAGTATACCTGTTATTGTTTTGTTTAGATGCTTATCGCTCATACCAGGCTTTATGTCTGACCCAAAGTTTTATGTCTCCTCTTATTACTCTGGGTGCTCACACGAGCAGACTAGAGACAGGTTAGTTGGTGATGCACGGGTAGATGATCCGGAGACGAGCAGGAGGCTTCCACGTAATATATATATAGTATTCTCCCTGTGTGGTTGAAGATCACTGCTTGGGCATTGGTGGTGCATCTTCTACTTTAGCTTTCTTTTGTTTAGAGACAGTAAATTTGGAAAGTTGTAATAAGCTGTATTTGGATTTCCGCTGCTCTTATGTTGATGTTGATTTTAGTTATCAGCTTATGCACTGTCTCACCTGTTTTATGTCAAGTATGTTATTATTATTATATCTTACTCCATGCGCTGTGAGATATTCTACAGGTTCTTGATTAGTTCGTTCCCTTCTTTCCTTTCTCCTGACGACCGTCCCGTGCTAGTCGGGCATGTGTACAGCGCACTTTCGGAGGAAATGCAGGCTGGTGCGGGGCGGGCCGTCACACTTGGTATCAGAGCTCTAGGTTGCGTAGTTAACCTAGGGGAGTTATCTGGGAGAGATAGTATATGTATACGAGAGAGCGTATTTGTGATTACTTTGATTTTTAAAAGCTATATATATATATACACTATTTGTGGTATAATGATGAAGTCGTACTGCACTAGCACCACTATGGAGTCGTTAATCGTTTCCCCTTTACAGATTGACGATGAGCCGATATGTTAGAGGTACCGGTAGAGGGGCCAATAATGAGAATGCTACTGACATGAGGACGATGTTTACTGACCTCATGAGAGAGATGCTTAGGGACGTGCAGAGGGCAACTCCCAATGGTGGAAATGGTGGTGGTCCAATAGTGCAGGTGCCGAGGGTCGACTTCGCCAAGCTAAATAAGGATTATACTAGCCTTGGTGGGAAGCCGTTTCACGGAACGGAGTCGGCCATGGATGTTCAAGATTGGTTGGATAGTTGCGAACGTATCTTCGAGGATTTGGGTATCGAGGATGCGATGAAGAGAAAGTTAGCGTCCCGTCAGCTGCAAGGGCGGGCAATGAATTGGTGGAATGCTATAAAGGCAGCTACTCCCGAAGATCAGATTACTTGGGAGCAGTTTAAGGTCCGCTTTAGCGAGAAGTTCATTCCAGCTGCTCAGAAGTCAGTGTTGTTTAAGAAATTCTTAGAGCTCAAGCAGAATGGCAGAGCTGTCTCGGAGTATATTGCTGAATTCGACACTTTGTCGAAGTATGGGTTATCTCTTATTGATACTGCCGAGAAGAAGAATGAGAAATTCATAACTGGTTTGGATCAGTACTTGGGGGAAAGACTTATTAACCACATCGATGAGACGTTTGAGTCGATTGTGGGAAAAGCATTGAGGTCAGAAATTCTCTACCCTAAGCCGAAGACTAAGATTGCATCTGCAGAAGAGCCAAAACCACAAGCAAGTGGTGGAGGCAAGGGTGGTTCCCAGAATAAGAGAAAGCTAAATCAGACTAAGGATGGCCAGAAGAAAAAGAATAAGCAAGATGTTGAGTGCTTCAGTTGTGGTAAGAAGGGCCATTATGCTAGCAATTGTCGGGCCAAGCCAGCGGATAGGAAGTGCTTCAACTGTGGCCAAATGGGACATCACAATGACAAGTGTCCACAGCCCCCTAAAGAAAAGAAAATGGTGAAAGCATACGCCCTTAATGCTATTCCTTCTTCGTCGAATGCCCCAACTGTGGCGGAGAAGGGAAAGAATGTAGTCGTTCAAGGTATGCTTTCTGTTTATGGTGTTCCTGTTAGAGTTTTGTTTGATACCGGAGCTTCCAGTTCTTTCATATCTAGTGACCTGGTAAATAGGTTGGGATTGGAGCCCGAGATCGTCGATAGACCTTTAGTAGTGACGAACCCGATTGGTGGGTCAACTAGCCTTAGCATGATTTGTCGTAATGTGGTCTTATCGAGTCATGGATGCATGTTTGTTTGTGATTGCTTTGTTTTGGGCTTTACTGGGTTTGGCATTATTTTGGGAGTAGATTGGCTCCGAAGATACGGGGTGGTGGTAGACTATGAGGGCTTTTTGGTGACAGCTAGAGCGGATGATGGGCGGAGGATAGTGTTTGGTGGTCTACCCAGTGAGGGGGTATTGGCTAATTTTCTAAACTCCATCGATATTCCGCATAGTGAGTTGTCAGGTTTGCCCGTGGTTGGCTAGTATCCGGATGTTTTCGAAGAAGTGACCGGGCTTCCACCACACCGAGAGATTGAGTTCCATATTGATTTGGTAAAAGATGCCAGACCTATAGTGATGCCACTTCGTCGTATGGCACCAAGGGAGCAGCGAGAGCTCGAGGTGCAAGTCAGCGATATTTTGAAGAAGGGATTTATCAGAAGGAGTGTTTCTGAATGGGGAGCACCAGTTGTTTTTGCTACCAAGGCGGATGGTTCCCTTCGTTTGTGTGTAGACTACCGCGAGTTGAATAAAGTGACGAGGAAGAATAAGTATCCTCTACCGCGGATAGATGATTTGTTCGATCAGTTGAGTGGCGCGAGAATATTTTCTCAGTTGGATCTCGCGACAGGTTTTCATCAGCTTAGAGTGGAAGCTGAGAGTATAGCTAAAACGGCATTTCGGACGCCGTCTGGATTTTATGAGTGGTTGGTCATGCCATTCGGGCTGACCAATGCCCCAGCATATTTTGTGGATCTTATGAATAGGGTATTCAGAGATCAGTTGAATAAGTTTGTCCTTGTGTTCGTTGATGATATTTTGGTCTATTCGAGGATAGATGAAGAACACAAGGAACACTTAAGAATAGTGATGGAGTTGTTGAGAAAACACCAATTGAAAGCAAAGTTTTCTATGTGTCACTTCTGGAAGAGGGAAGTGAGGTTCTTGGGCCATGTTGTTTCAGAGAATGGTATTGCCGTGGACCCGGCGAAGGTGGCTACGGTACAGGATTGGCCCACGCCCAAGAATGCAACAGATGTAAGAAGTTTCTTGGGGTTAGCTCGATATTATCGTAAGTTTATCCAAGATTTCTCCAAGATAGCAACACCGTTGACCCAGTTGACCAAGAAGAATCAAGCTTTTGTCTGGGATGAAAGGTGCGAGAATGCATTCAAGAGTCTAAAGGACAAGTTGACAAGCGCACCAGTGTTAGTCATTCCTAAGGGGAATGAAGAGATGGTGGTATACACGGACGCCTGTGGTACCAGTCTAGGTGTTGTATTGATGCAAGGCGGTAGGGTTGTAGCTTATGCAAGTCGGCAATTGAAACCACACGAGAAAAGATACCCTACCCATGATTTGGAATTGGCAGCGATCGTGTTCGCATTGAAGATGTGGAGACACTATCTCTTGGGAGAAAGATTCGAACTGTTTACAGATCATAAGTCGTTGAAGTATATCTTCTCCCAGAAGGATCTAAATCTCCGGCAACAAAGGTGGTTAGAATTCTTGGCTTCCTATGATTTTGACATCGCATATACACCGGGAAAGGGCAATGCGGTGGCTGATGCATTGAGTAGGAGACATGCCAGTTTAGGGGCAATGTTTCTAGAATGGAAGCAACTGGAGTACATCGCTGGGTATGATTTCAGACCGAAGTGCGAATTGGATCCAGAAATGTTAGCAAGTTTGACGATCAGACCCACTTTGATTGAGCGGATCGGCTCTAGTCTGAGGGACGGTCCTAACCTATTGGAAATCATCTCCAAGTTAGAGATGTGTATCGATGAGGAGATGAACAAGTATGGGCTTGATCGAGATGGATGGCTTAGAAAGAATGGAAAGCTTGTTGTACCCAATGTCAATGGATTGAGAGATGAAGTGCTTAGAGAATGTCATCACTCAAAACTAACTATACACCCCGGTGGTAACAAGATGTATCGAGACATGAGGCAGACCTACTACTGGGAACGGATGAAAAGAGACATTGGGAAGTTTATATCCAAGTGCATGAATTGCCAGCTAATTAAAGCTGAGAAAAAGAAGCCTAGTGGGTTGTTGCAACCATTAGAAATTCCCGAATGGAAATGGGAGCAAGTCTCGATGGATTTCATCGATGGTTTACCAAGGACTAGGGCGGGACATGATAGCATTTGGGTAATTGTGGATCGACTGACTAAAAGTGCAAGATTTATACCAGTCAGATCGACTAGAACTGCAGCCAAGTTGGCAGAATTGTATATGAAGTGGGTGGTGAGATTCCATGGAGTACCTAAAAGCATTGTGAGTGACCAAGACCCGTTGTTCACTAGTGGGTTTTGGAAGAGCTTACAAGAGGCTCTAGGGTCAGAATTACTTCTCAGTACCGCATATCATCCTCAGACCGACGGTCAGACGGAGAGGGTGAATCGTATTTTGGAAGACCTCTTGAGAGCATGTATATGGGATTTTAGTGGATCATGGGATGACCATTTGCATCTAGTAGAGTTTGCATATAATAATAGCTACCAATCCAGTATCGGTATGGCTCCGTTTGAAGCTTTGTACGGAAGACCATGCAACTCACCATCATTTTGGATAGAGACTGGCGAGAAGTTTATGCTTGGACCAGATGTGGTGAGGGAAACTTCAGGTAAGATTGGAATCATTCAACATTGAATGAAGGCTGCCCAAGATAGGCAGAAAAGTTATGCCGATAAGAGGAGAAGAGACTTAAAATTCTCCGTTGGCGACTTGGTGTTTCTCAAGATTTCTCCGTTAAAGAGCGTAATACGATTTGGCAGGAGAGGCAAGTTGGCACCAAGATTTGTTGGCCCATTCCCTGTTCTTGAACAAGTCAGGAATTTGGCATATAGGGTTGGCTTACCAGAGAAGATGGCGGGAGTTCACAACGTATTCCATGTTTCCCAACTAAGGAAGTTCGTTCACGACCCAGATATGACTATTTCACCTGATCAGTTAGAGGACTTCGATGTAGAACCCGAGGCGGTTGGGAACCGCAAGCCGGCCCGTATTGTCGAGCACGACATGAAGCAACTTCGAAGGAAGGCGGTGAAGTTAATCAAGGTTCAGTGGGGCGAGGACGAGAATGATTGTACTTGGGAGACAGAGGAGAACATTAGGAAGACGTACCCAGAACTCCTTGCCCGGTAAGATTTTGACTTTGATTTAGTTTTCCGCATGATAGGATAGACTTGATTGCTTGTTTTGTATGTTTGATTGTTGTATGTGATTGTTAGGCATGTGGGATCTTTTGTATGTTTTGGGTTAAGGAATTTCGGGGACGAAATTTCTTAAGGGGGGAGAGTGTAACGACCCGTATTCTACGCACCATAGGACCGTAGAATATTTGTTTCTTTCACATACGAAGTCGTATGGTCATGTAACTTTGGGAGATGACTATTAGGGTCATTTCCCATGTTCATGATTTTTCCCGATTTTTAAATGACCAATTTAACCCTAGTTGGTACTGTTTTGGCCATAACTTTTGACTGGAAAGGAATTTTGACCTGAAACCACTCCCATTGGCTTCGGATGATGGTTTACAATTCCGTAGGGTGGTCACATTAGCCAAACGGACTTGCCATTTGGGAGATATGGCTGAAACAAGTTTCAGATGGTAAAAACAACTTAATTGGGCTTAACCGGGTGATTAGCAGCAAGGCCCAGAGGGGAATTTCGGGTTTAGAGGCATAGGAGGGCTGATTAGGGTTAGGAAATCACTTTCATTTCAGTTTTGAGCCGCCACAAACCTTCTTGAGACCCTAGTAATGGCTTCCATCCTCTAAAACCACTCCAAAACACATTTTTAGTGAAGATTAAGCCTAAACTACATCAAAACAAGGCCAAATAGCAACAGGGCAAGGTTAGAGCTGCTTCTATACATAGGAATTCGACACAAACAGAGAGTATTTCAGATTTGGCATTTTATTTTGTGGCAAAGGTGAGTGATTTGCATAGTTTTTGCACTAATTACGGTAATTAAGGGTAATTAGTGAAGATTAGCGAATTTATACACTAATAAATTCTGGGAAAATGTTTAGAAATTCTTAAATAATATTTTATGCCTCTGTTAGAAATTTGGTTCGATTTGATTAAGTTTCGTTAACCCTATGATTAGTTTTATTTAATCATGCTTAAGGGAAAAATGGGATTTTGGGTATATTCGATCCATTTTGACATGTAAATTCTTTGTTTTGGTGTTTGTGGTTAGTTTGCTATGTTGCTATGACAATTTGACATGATTTGTAATTGATTAGTATAGTTAGATTTGTCGAAAACGTCGTCGAATGGCATAAACAAGTTGCTGGAAAAAGTTGCAGAAAGTTGTGCAAGGTTTCAGATCGGATCGGATATGGGCTCGGATCGGATAGGAGACCTGGGCAAGGAACCCGACCCGAACTGGAACCTGGCACAAAAGAAATTTGGCAAGAAGGAAGGCCACTGCTTAAAGTTGGAGTTGGACGGAGGATCGGATCGGAACTATGGAACAAGATCGGATTGGAGTAGGCTAGAGAGCGGATCGGATCGGAGTAGGCTAGGGAGCGGATCAGATCGGAACAAGCAAGTGAGTGGGATCGGATCGGGCAAATGGAGAAGGATAGGGTCGAATCTGGGAACTTAGAAGGAAGCAACCACCGAACCAAGCAGAGGATAGGCACTACCCTTCCGAACCGAACCGAGAAGAGATGGAGCACTGATCCAGGCATGGACTAGGACCACCGAACCGAACCAAGCAGGAAGGTTACACCGAACCGAGCTAGACGAGGAGCACCGAACCAAACTGTACGTGGGCTATTATTACTACGCGATGACACTTCTGAAGACCAACTCCAATTCAATCAAAACCCGAGATGCAAAGGAAGTCCAAATGAGGAGCTTTGACTCAGGATCCAGTTGGGAACCAATGAGTGGGCTTCATAGCTGGGCTTTGCTGCGGGACGTGTGCCAAGGGACAGTCGATGTTTATGACTTTGTATCACTATGTATGGGAAGTACGTGAATGGACTCAGGGCTGCAATGGCCTAGGTACGACTAAAGGGCTATAAACCAATGAAGTGGGGTCATTTGTTAAGGTTTGGTCATGACTCCATGTGGTAAGATTGGTAGTAGTAGTAGTTGTACAAGTCGAACTCCGTCACTACTTCGATGGGTCTAGTGATTGACAGTGATGGACATCGTATGCTTTACACACTGAGTGAGAGATGTGAGGATGGTTGCTATGGATGACTTGTTTGCTATCATCATGACATGCACACCCCACCCCCGTATTCTTTACACTATTTATTATGGCACCTTAGAGTATTGTACGGTATGTGGTACTAACTCTTTGGTTGCAGGTCCAGGTTCAGGTATGGTTTAGGATACCTGTTATTGTTTTGTTTAGATGCTTATCGCTCATACCAGGCTTTATGTCTGACCCAGAGTTTTATGTCTCCTCTTATTACGCTGGGTGCTCACACGAGCAGACTAGAGACAGGTTAGCTGGTGGTGCACGGGTAGATGATCCGGAGACGAGCAGGAGGCTTCCACGTAATATATATATAGTATTCTCCCTGTGTGGTTGAAGATCACTGCTTGGGCATTGGTGGTGCATCTTCTACTTTAGATTTCTTTGTTTAGAGACAGTAAATTTGGAAAGTTGTAATAAGCTGTATTTGGATTTCCGCTGCTCTTATGTTGATGTTGATTTTAGTTATCAGCTTATGCACTGTCTCACCTGTTTTATGTCAAGTATGTTATTATTATTATATCTTACTCCATGCGCTGTGAGATATTCTACTGGTTCTTGATTAGTTCGTTCCCTTCTTTCCTTTCTCCTGACGACCGTCCCGTGCTAGTCGGGCATGTGTACAGCGCACTTTCGGAGGAAATGCAGGCTGGTGCGGGGCGGGCCGTCACAAACATTCCTCTTTTAATTAATTAAGTTAATTAATTAATCCTTTCCTTTTTATAGGTGTCAATACCTATCTTATTAACAATTTTAATTTCCTATCCATAAATGGTCATATTCAAATTTTACCATTTTAACCCAATTTTACCCATGTCATAATAGGTAATTATTTATATGTTTCCCTACTAGAATCATGTGTCCAATTTACATAATCACTATGTAAATTATGCCTATTACAAATTCCCCCTTTTCCCCGTTTCTTAACTAGCGTAACCGTTTGCATTTTTGGCATCATCGAGGCTACAAGGTAGCCTCGCCATAACAATAAAATAAAGGGAATGATAAGATGATGGTTTTCAGCACAATTTTTGGCATAAGCATGACAACTAGGGAAAATGACATGATAACTTCGCATATAATTATGATTCACCACAATTAACAACTTGCATAGATTCATGATTTTGCAACATAAAAACTTGCATAGGTTCATGAATTAACAACATAATTAACAACTAACATAGGTTCATGATTCACAACATAACAACTTGCATAGTTTCATGAATAATAACTTGTATAGGTGACTTGCATGATCTCATAACAATTTGCATAGATTCATGATAACAACTTGCATAGATTCATAATAACAACTTGCATAGATTCATGATAACAACTTGCATAGATTCATGATAACTACTTGCATAGATTCATAATAACAACTTGCATGGATTCATGATAACGACTTGCATAGATTCATGATAACGACTTACATGGATTCATGAATTCATCACACAATAACTTACATAATTTCATGATCCGCAACAACAATAAACTCGCATAACTACAAACAACATATACCCAAATCATAGTCTACCACGATTCACTTTTATTTATTTAAACCTAAAATTGACTAGAACTCACCGAAAAAGGGGTCTTGAGTTCTGGGATCTGAATTCTGTAATTGATTAGCGTTCCCTTGTTGTAGACAATTTCGTTGTTGTAGTTTTAGGCTTGATTTGAATTGAATTGTTGTCTTTAATTTGCTTCTAGTTGGTGGCGGCTACTCTAGGGTTTGGAGTGACAACATGATGGCCATTGATCTAATTTTGATTTGATTTTAGGGTTTGAGTCTACCCCTATTTATATAGACTTTCAATTTAATTATAGCCGTCGGATGACGCTAGAGTTAACCACAACCATTCAGTCCAGATTAGAACTATCCAGAAACCGTAATGACTCATTAACTAGTCAGAAATGACTCACTGTTCGAATCAGAACCTCGGAAATCTGTGCAGGCTTTTACCTCGGCCTGGGCGCACCTGCCAAGTGCGCCAGTGCAACTTTGCATGGGCGCACTTCCCAAGTGCGCCAGTGCAATTTTGTTCTGGCGCACTTCCCAAGTGCGCCAGTGCATTCTGGCCTGTTTCTGGTTTTTCTGCCTAACTTCGTTCATCCATATCTTCTTCATACGGTATCCATTTTACGCAAACTCGGACTCTATCTCAAGCAGAATTCCGAGATGAACACAATGGCGCGACCCATTTCCCTTAATTCCCACATTTGAAATTAAATATTCTTAAATTTGTTAACATTAATATTAAAATTACGGGGTGTTACAAAAATTAAAGAGCATTCCGAGCTCTTTGATTCCATACCAAGATGATTGAAAATGGTGCAACCATTAGTGAGAAATCGAGGCCCAAAGTAGCTTTGTTCGAACCAGATTTCACACCCCATGGGGTATCAAAGTTCACTAGGGTTCGGCGAGGTGGAAGGCGACCTAGAGGGCGTCGACGTGGGTTTTCCTGATCAACTTCTGGTCGACTAGTGTTGGGTGCGATGGTGATTGAATTTGGGCGATGTTGGGTTTAGAGGTGCGGGTTTGTTCCAGGAAGAAGATAAAAGGGGGATTAATTAATTTAATTATATTGGTTAATGTAATTGATGTTTAAAACCCTGTATCTTTTGCAGATCAAAACAGAATTCAGTGAAATGACTTGCGTTGCGATCGTGACAACGAACGCTACAACCTGGAACTGACCAGAACAGAAACAGAGCAAATGGGATTTTCAGCTGAATTAAACGCGCGTTCAATTCTGTTTGAAAATAAAATCATCAAATAAAGACCGACAGAGTGGAAATCAACGTGAGAACTCTCTCACTAAAATATTTGTACATTTGTTTATTTTATAACTGAAATTATATGCCAGTATTGATTTTTATCTGTTGTATGTTATTTATTTTTGGAGTTCAACACACGAATTCACACAAATCGTTGAAAATGGATGCGATGTATGGATATTTGCGACACTCGCATTTCATACTCCGCAAATGGACATTTATGGCACTGTAAATGGCGTTTGATTGTTGAGTATTTATTTATATGGATGATTTGATGATTGATTGTATTTTGATTGTGATGATTAACGTATTAAAAATAATGTTAACATTAATCTGGTAGTGAAATTAAAATATAAACATCTATTTATAATGTAAACAGTGAAAATCAGTAAGTTAGAAAAATAACTCGAACCGAATTAGAATTGGTTAAATTTATTAACCAATGATTTATTTCAAATAGACTGTTGTTTGAAAACCCCCACACGGGTATTGGGATGATATTTGACATACACTGATCCCAATATTTAGTTGTACGTCGATCGATTGATTGACAGACTATGTTGAGGTTATTTATTTATTTTAATGCTTATACAGTGGTAGAGTGCACTCTAGATGATGTTTGAATGTTTAATGATTGGTTATCATTATTGTTAAATACATGCAATGTACGAAATCCATATGACTAAAATTATATGGTAATTGATTTAGTCACATTCTGATTCAGAATCTGAACGAATATTTTAAAAATAAACTCAGTAAAGAATTAAAATATGATTTTGATGTCTGATTTTGGATGGATACGAAAATATTGAAATATATGAAGTCGAGCAAGTAGATAATCGCCATTTTAATTCGAACGGATTTTCTATCGATTTTATTCATTTTATAATCAATATAAAAAAGAATTGATTTTAAAATCTGATATTTTGAAAATATAATCATTTTAATATTATAATGATATGGAATATTCAATTTTGATTTAAAATTGAAATGAAAGCTGGAAATCGTTTTTAAAACGAATTTAAAACAATTTATAAAATACGTTTTAAATGGAAATCAACGAAATGTATATTATATATATTTATATGGCTTGAATAGAACGCGCCGCGCAACGACTATTCGTGAATTTCAACCATTGACTTCAAATTGACGTATCGGGAGATCCAACCGTCGGATTCTCCTAAAACCGGAACCGTTGGGTTCGTATCGAAAAGATCTTTCCAAAGAATATTTGAGATTTAAATTTGAATGGTTGGATTTCAAATTATGTCCAAATCAATCTCAGAAAAGGTTGTTATGGATGCAGTTCGGTGGCTGTTATTGGAAACCGACTGTAATGCCCTTAATAAAATTATTAAAAATATGGAAAAGGTATATCATAATAAATGATTTGGAAAGATTTTGGATGAAAATTTCCATATTTGAAAGGATAAAAGATATTTTTATCGAAATGAACTAGTTAATAACTAGAATAATAATCCAATGTTTTTAAATAATAAATTAGATTGAAAATGGGTTTTAAAATAACTAGAATTTTCCAATGAATGAATTGGTATGGAAATAATCTTCGAAATATTTCGATATTGGATTTCGTGATTATACAGATATTGTTGAGGAATTTGGAAGTTATATATATATCGTTATTCCCAATAAGATATTTGTTGGTTTCAAATTTAGTATTGAATATAAGCCGATATAATTTCTATTTAGATCCTTGTATTTGATATCAAATTGGATTTTGGATTTATCATGAATGGTGTCTTCAATAACACTGTTCTTAAACCCCATTCAAAAAAGAATAAATCTTTTAATTAAGATAAATGAAGTTTTCCAATTGTGAATGATGTGTTAAATAACATTTGTTCTTAAAACCCAATTAATAATGAAGATATGATTTGGAATTTATAAATCTTTTTATTAAGAATTAATGGAAATTTTCCAAAGTAAAGTTTTCCAATATAATATATTAAATTGGAATTGAATGGAATTCGATTTGGTAATAATCGAGATAAGCTGCTGAAAAGGAAGACCGTTACTATTTATGAAACTTAAAAGTCTTTTCCATTATTCCGTTTATAGTATTGGTCTGATACGGGAATTTATATCGATTATATACTGTTATGATTTCCGTATACATTCCATTTTAATGAAAGATGATTTTGGGTTTATCGTGAACGAAGTTTTGAAGGATATTCGTTCTTTAACGCAGTTAAAGACATGATTTATTTCCTAAGTTGAATAATCGTTAAACAATGATTTTTGAAGATTAAAACTAAGATAGGGTTTTAATGAATCTTTAATTAGATTGAAATGTGAATGTGATAATTAAATTTATCAAATTCAAGAAATGTTCGAGATGGAGTATCAACAGTTTTACTCCATGCGATAGCTAAATCTTTAATTAGATTTGAAACGTTAAATGGTAATTAAATTTGTCGATAACACAGTGAGTCTTAGATACGGAGTACCACCAGTTTTTCTCCATGGGATGAATATGTTGGGATTAGAAAATAAAATAAATGATTACCTTGGTAAGGCTCGATAATCCTGACTAGTTTGATAAACCTTAATTTGCTTTAAATTGTGAAAAGAATATTTGAAAAAAAGAATATTCTGGATTGGAATGAGGCGTATGATGTGTTTTTACAGCACTTGATTATAAGATACGCTAGTTATTCGGAAAGACCGGGTCTAACCCATTCTGAATAGCTGATACGACGACTAAAAGTCGAAGGTATTGATGACGGTGGTTGAAGACCGGCGATGTTCACATCGAATGGATTACTCCTGATGCCTTGGATTTGGGTAGCTCCCGTGAAGGGGTTACAGTAGTAGTCCGGACATACTTGTTGATTGTCCGAATACGCGTGGGCCCGTCTTCTGTACTGGACATATGGGACGAAGAATAAGGTGCCTCCTATTTCGTTCAGACCTAGAATGGACTTGCAAATGGATGATATGTCTGACATTGTATTCCTTTATGTTGTGCTCATCGATCTCTGCTAAATATATATCTGTTGGTGGCCGAGAATTTATTCTCTTGCTTAACACCCTTCCCTGAGATGTACGAGCTTAGAGGTTATATATTGGCAGAAATCAATGCTATGGTATGGATTGATAATGTGACATGCTGAGTTGCAGTGATCTAAGCTTTTGTTGAAAAGAAGAGCATGGTGGATGATGACCAAAACACAGCTTTAAGTAGCATAGCTTTGTGTAGCGTTAATTCGCAAGCCTCAGACATAGGTATGATGGTGAACTGATGGTTAGGTCAGTATGTTTTTGAGATGAGAACAGACACCCTTAGGGTTGTCATGGATTCGGTCGATCGAGATGGGCTGGGTGTGGTCGCTCCTCACCTAGTAGGGATAGGGCACACTCCCTGATTCCCAGAAGGATAGAGTAAGCTGTGTTTTCTCTAATCGGGACATAAGCCGCAGTGATACTCGATTTCCTAGATATGTGGATGTGCATTACGGTGTTTTCTCTAGTTGGGACGTAAGTCATTGAGTATTGCACTACGCGATAGATATTTCGAGTCAACAACCATCATGAAGGAAATCCAAACTTCCAATACGACATTTTCTGATTTTAGTTGTAAACCTATGTATGGCGACATAATATATGGTACCTATGCCGTCTGTGATTGATACATTTATATTTCAAGTTGTTTTCTTTACTTATGGTAACAATAAAAGATAAATTTCGCGTACCAAGCATAGTTGGCCATTATAAGGTAAAAGTCTATCAACCAGCTTGCGTTGCATCATGTGATGGGACCTGAATCTTATAATGGCTTCAGTTTTCTTTTTTTACGTTGTGTTGTTTGTTTATGGTATTCTTGGGAGAAAACCTGTTCCCTGTCATATGGCATGGTCCCTTGATTTACCCAACTTTAAAACGAATATAATAACTGTTTTAGTTCTCACACCAGTCCCATGACTGACTCAGAGTTTATTGTTTCTACTTAAACTCTGAGTGCCCATATTTTCCACACGGGCAGCAGTAGTTTTGGTTTTCGCAGATATTTCTTTTTCCAAGATCCTGTATTACAGCTGGAGCTATATTCGGAAAGCTTTGTATCAGTATATTTCTTTCATTTGTGGTAGTTGATGTATTTTCCGCTATACATTGTATTTATACATTTAAATATCCGGTGCTTTGTATTTTAATCTCTGATATTATTGTATTTCCGCGGTGTAATATTTATTCATACTCTGATATATTCTTGTACTCTAATGTAATTGTTGTAATAGCAATGAAATGTTCTCGTGTTTGTGTTCCGATGAGTCATGTTCTCAAAGCAATTCGGGCTTCGAACGGTCTTTGTCAGTTTAGCGAACGATTTGGTCCAAGCGGAGTTTGGGTCGTCATAGTTGGTATCGGAGCTTTGGTTTACAAAGCTAGCGAACAAGACACATTTGAATAGAATGAGAGAATTCATCATAGATAAGATTTGAATTATCCTACAAGATTGACTCGTCATAGATAGGGTTAGTAGTACCCTGGAATGAGTTGGAAGAGTGTTATTTATTAAAATCAAATTAGTTTTGAAATTTTATATCTATTATTTGTATTTGAGTATTTTATTTTATATTGAATTTAGACTATCGAGTATAAGAAGATTTTGCATATGCGCCAAGAAAACGTATATTCGAAGTCTCAAATATGCTGGATAGATATAGAGTCACACTCTGGTCGCCAAGAGATGATCCTGGTGATTAATGCATTATCATCAGTATTTATGATCGAGTTTCGAAAGTGGGATATAGAATCGCACTCTGGTTGCCTATATGTACATGTGTATATAATGAACAGGTCATAGCATGGAAGCTAAGAAGAGGAATAAAATTGTATGCCCGACAAATAGGTACATATTTATTGTATTTATTGGGGTTTTGATGATTTTATGAGCCGCTTGGCTTTTTATTTTTGATTGATGAGGGCCCTGTGAGGCAGGTTGTGGTTTCACCAATCAGCCTGCACAAAGGAGGTTATGGCGAATTTTTTTGAAAATTTAGGGTGTTAGACAAATTTTTGAGAAATTAGAAAGCTCTTAGAAACTGAAAAGTTGAAAAATGAAAGCCAGAATAAAAGCTGAGTTAGTTAGTTAGTTAAACAACTTTCAGCTCCGTTCCTTTTCAAGGATGAAAAGATTTTAAGTAGGGGAAATTGTAACAACCTGGAATTTCAGAACCAATTTAAATTTTCTATTTAGCTATTTTTATGGATTTTGAATATTTAAAATGTTTTATTTTAAATAATAATGATATAAAATTTATTTAAATTGAAGCTAGAACGTATTAACTTAATTAAAACCTCGAAAGGGTGCAGGTTTGAAAATTCCATTTTAAACTTTAAATGAATGTACATAAAGAAATATAAATCGGATTTCAGTAAAACCAAAAACATTAGAATCTATTTAATTATATCTTTCTAATGAATGTGAAAATTTCACATTTTATAATATAAATTGAAAGTTATGTCTAGTTTAAAATTTAGAAAAGTCGCTATGGATTATTGAAATTGCCTATATGTACATGTGTATATAATGAACAGGTCATAGCATGGAAGCTAAGAAGAGGAGTAAAATTGTATGTCCGACAAATAGGTACATATTTATTGGGTTTTTGATGATTTTATGAGCCGCTTGGCTTTTTATTTTTGATTGATGAGGGCCCTGTGAGGCAGGTTGTGGTTTCACCAATCAGCCTGCACAAAGGAGGTTATGGCTAAATTTTTTGAAAATTTAGGGTGTTAGCCAAATTTTTGAGAAATTAAAAAGTTCTTAGAAACTGAAAAGTTGAAGAATGAAAGCCAGAATAAAGGCTGAGTTAGTTAGTTAAACAACTTTCAGCTCCGTTCCTTTTCGAGGATGAAAAGATTTTAAGTGGAGGAAATTGTAATAACCTGGAATTTCAGAACCAATTTAAAAATTTTATTTTAGCTATTTTAATGGATTTTGAATATTTAAAATGTTTTATTTTAAATAATAATGATTTAAAATTTATTTAAATCGAAGCTAGAACGTATAAACTTAATTAAAACCTCGAAAGGGTGCAGGTTTGAAAATTCCGTTTTAAACTTTAAATGAATGTACATAATGAAATATAAATCCGATTTCAGTAAAACCAAAAACATTAGAATCTATTTAATTATATCTTTCTAATGAATGTGAAAATTTCACATTTTATAATATAAATTGAAAGTTATGTCTAGTTTAAAATTTAGAATAGTCGCTATGGAATTTATATATATTTTAAAATATATATATATAGCGCTTAAAAATAGCCATTTTGCAGACGACCTCTGTTTTCGATGAAACCACTTTCGTTGGATCCGGATCGTCAAATTATTATGAAGTTCAAAAATTCATAATTTTTGGAATTAATATGTGAGCGTAGTAGATTAAAACGCGTTTTGTAATTTCAGTTTAAATTTAATCGACTATAAAAAGGCCATTTTTCAGACGCTCTCCAAATTCGATGAAACAAATCTTGTTAAGACCGTATGGTCAAAACATATCTAGAATTCAATATACGTAATTTTAGGAGTCAGTATATGTCCCCGGTAAATTAAAATGTACGTTCAAATTCAATACTGACCATTATATTAATTTATATTTTAATTTTAAGAAAAAAAATCGAGCAAGTCGAATTAACTTACGAAACATATTCCATTGTAACTGGAATGGGGGTATTTAGCTTGGAATGACAGTCGTTGGGTCTCGTTTGGAGTTCGGATGCAAAACCCTAATTTTCGAATTAAATAATATTAATATATATATATATATATTAATTTCTAAACATAATTCTCCACTTAGAAAACCCGTCGCCCTTTCAAAATTGATGGTGGAAATCGCTTCTTATTTCCAAGAAATTTTTATCCAAATCCACTTCAAATTTCAATCCAATTTCAAAACAAAAATTATAGAGCATTGCGAGCTCTTTTATTCCATATTAGATGATCGAAAATGGTGCAGCCGTTAGTGAGAAATCTAGGCCCAAAGTAGCTTCGTTCGAACCGGATTTCACACGCCATAGGGGCTTCGAGTTCACCAAGGTTCGGCGAGGTGGAAGGCGGCCCAGAGGGCATCGATGTGGGCTCTCCAGATCAACTTCCGGTCGTCTGGTGTTAGGTGCGCAGGCGATTGAATTTGAGCGATGTTAGGTTTAGAGGTGCGGGTTTGTTCCAAGAAGAAGATAAAAGGGGGATTAATTAATTTAATTATATTGGTTAATGTAATTGATGTTTAAAACCCCGCATCTTTTGCAAATCAAAACAGAATTTAGTGAAACGACTTGCGTTCCGATCGTGACAACGAATGCTACAGCATGGAACTTACTAAAACGAAAATGGAGCAAATGGGATTTTTTTTAGCTGAATTAAATGCGCATTTAATTCAATTTGAAAATAAAATCATCAAATAACGACTGACGGAGTGGAAATCAACGTGAGAATTCTCTCACTAAAATATTTGTACAGTTATTCATTTTATAACTAAAATTATATGCCAGTATTGATTTTTATCTGTTGTATGTTATTTATTTTTGCAGTTCAACACACGAACTCACATAAATCATTGAAAATAAAAGCGATGTATGGATATTAGCGACACTCTCATTTCATACTCCACAAATGGACATTTGTGGCACCGTAAATGGCACTTGGTTGTTGAGTATTTATTTATATGGATGATTTGGTGATTGACTGTACTGTGATTGTGATGATTAACGTACTAAAAATAATGTTAACATTAATGTGGTAGTGAAATTAAATTATAAATATCTATTTACAATGTAAATCGTGAAAATTGGTTAATTAGAAAAATAATTCGAACCGAATTAGAATTGGTTAAATTTATTATCCAATGATTTATTTCAAATAGACTGTTGTTGTTTGAAACCCCTCACGAGTATTGGGATGATATTTGACATACACTGATCCCAAAATTTAGTTATATGTCGATCGATTGGTTGACAGACTGTGTTGAGCATTATTTATTTATTTTAATGCTTATACAGTGGCAGAATGCACTCTGCATGATGTTTGAATGTTTAATGATTGGTTATCATTATTGTTGAATACATGCGATGTATGAAATCCATATGACTGAAATTATATGGTAATTGATTTAGTCACATTCCGATTCAGAATTTGAACGAATTTTTTAAAAAATAAAATTTATTAAAGAATTAAAATATGATTTTGATGTCCGATTTTGGATGGACACGGAAATATTGAAATATATGAAGCCGAGTAAGTAGATATTCGCCATTTTAATTCAAACGGAATTTTCTATCGATTTTATTCATTTTATAATGAATATCGAAAAGAATTGATTTCAAATTCTGATATTTTGAAAATATTATCATTTTGACATTAATATGATATGGAATATTCAATTTTGATTTAAAATTGAAGTAGAAGTTGGAATTCTTTTTAAAACAAATTTAAAACGGTTTGCAAAATATGTTTTAAATGGAAATCGATGAAATATATATTATATATATTTATACAGCTTGAATAGAACGCACCGAGCAGTGACCATTCGTGAATTTCAACAATGACTTCAAATTAACGTTCTGAGAGATCTGACTGTCGGATTCTCCTAAAATCGGAACCGCTGGGTTCGTATCGAAAAGATCTTTCCAATGAATATCTAAGATTTAAATTTGAAGGGTTGGATTTCAAATTATGTCCAAATCAATTTCAGAAAAGGTCGTTATGGATGTAGTTCGGTGGCCATTATTGGAAACCGACTGTAAGCGCCTTAATAAAATTAATAAAAACATGGAAAAGTTCTGTAAAATCATAATATATGATTTGGAAAGATTTTGGATGAAAAATTCGGTATTTGAAAGGATAAATGATATTTTTGTCAAAATTAACTAGTTAATAACTAGAATAATAATCCGATGTTTTTAAATAATAAATTGGATTAAAATGGGTTTTAAAATAACCAGAATTTTCCAATGAATGAATTGGAATGGATTTGAATTGAAATAATATTCGGAATATTTCGATATTGGATTCCGTGATTACACGGATATTGTTGGGGAATTTGGAAGATAAATATAAATTGGAATTAAATGAAAGATGATTTTGGTTTCATTGTGAACGATGTTTTAAATAACATTTGTTCTTAAAACCCAATTAACAGTGAAGATATGATTCGGAATTTATAAATCTTTTTATTAAAAATTAATGTAAATTTTCCGAAATAAAGTTTTCCAATTTAATATATTAAATTTGAATTGAATGGAATTCGATTTGGTAATAATCGAGATGAGCTACTGAAAAGGAAGACCGTTACTATTTTGGGAATTTAGAAGGCTTTGTCGTTATTCCATTTATAGTATTGGTCTGACATGGGAATTTATATCGATTATATACTGTTATGATTTCCGTATACATACCATTTTAATGAAAGATGATTTTGGGTTTATCGTGAACTATGTTTTAAAGGACATTAATTCTTTAACCTAGTTAAAGACATGATTTATTTCCTAAGTTGAATAATCATTAAATAATGATTTTTGAAGATTAAAACTAGGATGGGGTTTTGATGAATCTTTAATTATATTGAAATGTGAATGTGATAATTAAATTTATCAAATTCAAGAAATGTTCGAGATGGAGTATCACTTACTTTACTCCATGCTATAGCTAAATCTTTAATTAGATTTGAAACGTGAAATGGTAAATAAATTTATCGATAACACAGTGGGTGTTAGATATAGAGTACCACCATTTTTGCTCCATGGGATGAATAGGTTGGGATTGGAAAATAAAATAAATGATTACCTCCGTAAGGCTCGATAATTCGGACTAGTTTGATGAACCTTAATTGGCTTTAAATTGTGAAAAGAATATTTGAACAAAAGAATATTCTAGATTGGAATGAGGCATATGATGTGTTTTTATAGCACTTGATTGTAAGATACACCAGTTATTCGGAAAGACCGGGTTTAACCCATTCTGAATAGCTGATATGACGACTAAAGTCGAAGATATTGATGGCGGTGGTTGAAGACCGACGATCTTCACATCGAATGGATTACTACTGATGCCCTGGATTTTGGTAGCTCCTATGAAGGGGTTACAGCGGTAGGGGTACATACATATTTGTTGATAGTTCAGATATGCGAGGGCCTCTCTCCTGTATTGGACATATGGGATGAGGAATAACGTGCCTCCTATTTCTTTTAGACCCAGAACGGACTTGCAAATGGATGGTATGTCTGACATTGCATTCCTTTATTAAGCTGTAACGACACAGATTTCGCCCGGAACTAATCGATCGCTAAATCGACCAAGACCGTTCGAATCCCACATACGCTAACTCTGGGCACACAACACATTAGAACAAATAACAGAAGACTTTTATAAACATTATAATAATGTTACATCAGAGTACAGAATATCATAGTACATCGAATATAATACAGCGGAAGATAATTTACAATAATCTTAACACAATGCAGCGGAACAAATAAACCAACATAGCGGAAGACTATCAATGCTCTGGACGCAGCTTTAAGCTTCAATCCAGAATCCTGCTCAATAATAAATATCTGCAAAACAAGCTACTCGACTGTCGGTGTGGAAAAATATGGGCACCCGAGTTTGCAAGTTAAACAAGCTACGAGTCAGTCATGGGACTGGTGTGAGAAATCTTACTTAACTTACTTAATAACAATAAGGCTAATCACAGGACCACGCCGCTAACGCGGAATGGGTTTACTCCATTGGATTTCCCATGCATAAATAAAGTAAATCGTTAAACAATGCAATGCTTTTTAGAAAAATGAAGTCATTATAAGATTCAAGCCCCATCACATAATGCAATGTAAACCAGAGGATAGAGTTTTACCTTATAATGGTCAAAAATGCTTGATACGATAAAACGGATTTGATATTATTATTAGTGTATATATGTTTCAAAAACAATTTCAATCAAAATGTATCAATCATAGACGGCATAGCTACCATATATTATGTCGCCATACTAGTTATACAATCAAAACCGTATGGTGTCGTATTGGAAGTTGGATTTCCATCATGAACCAAGGAAAGGGATCGTCCTTACCGAATTCGAGACTCTCTAGCTCGAGCCTCAGGATTCAGCCGCAACTGCACTTAGGAGCCACAGGGTCGGTCCCTAAATACTTTAGTGGATTATCATTCCTGAACAATACGTTTCTCCGCCCTATAGGTCGTAAATAAAGAGCCACTAGGGACTCAAACCCGAGGCGCCTCATTCCATCATCTACAAAAGTAAAAATGTCTGGGCTCCATACCATGACACCACTTCTAGCTAGAAAGAAATGCATGTTCTCCCTGGATCCTTCTCCCGTTTCTGGTTCATACTGGGTGTGAGACTCGTGAAGTATCGCTATACACAAAGCTATGCTAACTAAAGTTGTGCTTTGATCATCAACCACAAGGCTCTGCTTTTCAACAAAAGCCTTGATCATTTGCATCTTAGCATGCCACATTGTCAATCCATACCATACCATTGATTTCTACCAATATATAACCTCTAAGCTCGTGCGTCTCAGAAAAGGGTGTTAAGCAAGAGAATAAATTCTCCGCCACCAAACAGATATATATATTTAGAAGAGATCAACAAATACAGCATAAAGGAATACAACGTCAGACATACCATCCATTTGAAAGTCCGTTCTGGGTCTGAACGAAACCAGAGACACCTTATTCCTCATCCTATTTGTCCAATACAGGAGAGAGATTCTCGCATATCCATCGTTCTCCAAGTACGTCTGGACGATCACCACTTATTACCTTGTCTTGGGATGCCTCCCAATCAAGACATCAGTAATCATCCAAACGATGTGAAGATCTCTGGTGTTCAACCACCGTCTTCATCTTCGACACTTAATCGTCGTAGTAATTATTAAGAATGGGTTAAACCATTACGCCTCATTCCAGTTCAGAATATTCTTTTATGCTGTACTCATCGATCTCTACTAAATATAAATCTGTTAGTGGAGGAGAATTTATTATCATGCTTAACACCCTTCTCTGAGACGTACAAGCTTAGAGGTTATATATTGGTAGAAATCAATAGTATGGCATGGATTGACAATGTGACATGCTGAGTTGCAGTGATCCAAGCTTTTGTTGAAAAGAAGAGCTTGGTTGATGATGTTCAAAGCACATCTTTAAGTAGCACATCTTTGTGTAGCGTTAATTCGCGAGCCTCACACACAGGTATGATGGTGAACTGATGGTTCGGTCAGTACGCTTTTGAGATGAGGATAGACACCCTTAGGTTTGTCATGGATTCGGTCCACTGAGATGGGCTGGGTGTGATCGCTCCACACCTAGTAGGGACAAGGAACATCCCCCGATTCCCATAAGGATAGAGTAAGCGGTGTTTTCTCTAGCCGGGACATAAGCCGCAGTGATACTTGATTTCCTAGATAGCCGGATGTGCATTACAGTGTTTTCTCTAGCCGGGACGTAAGCCATTGACTATTGCACTACGCGATAGATCTTTCGAATCAGCAGCCATCATGATGGAAATCCAAACTTCCAATACGACATTTTTCGATTTTAGTTGTAAACATATGTATGGTGACATAATATATGGTACCTATGCCGTCTATGATTGATACATTTATATTTGAAGTTGGTTTCTTCATTTATAGTAATAATAAAGGATAAATTTTGCTTACCAAGCATATTTGGCCATTATAAGATAAAACTCTATCATCCAGCTTGCGCTGCATCATGTGATGGGACCTGAGTCTTATAATGGCTTCATTTTTCTTTTTTAGCATTGTGTTGTTTGTCTATGGTATCCTTGGGAGAAAACCTGTTCCGTGTCATACGGCGTGGTCCCTTGATTTACTCAACTTTAAAAAACCTAGATAATAACAATTTTAGTTCCCACACTAGTCCCATGATTGACTCGGAGTTTATTGTTTCTACCTAAACTCTGAGTGTCATTATTTTCCACACGGGTAGTTTTGGTTTTCGCAGATATTTCTTTTTCTAGGATCCTGGATTACAGCTGGAGCTATATTCGGAAAGCTTTGTATTTGTGTATTTCTTTCAGTTGTGGTAGTTG
This sequence comes from Allium sativum, assembly GCA_030737875.1. NCBI lineage: Eukaryota > Viridiplantae > Streptophyta > Magnoliopsida > Asparagales > Amaryllidaceae > Allium > Allium sativum. Next base: position 745,031,019 of record CM060920.1, on the reverse strand, counting down.
ATGTATTTTCCACTAGACATTGTATTTATACATTTAAATTTCCGCTGCTTTGTATTTTAATCTCTGATATTATTATATTTCCACTGTGTAATATTTATTCATACTCTGATATATTCTTGTACTCTGATGTAATTGTTGTAATAGCAATGGAATGTTCTTGGGTTTGTGTTTCGATGAGTCGTTTTCTCAAAGCAATTTGGGCTTCAAACGGTCTCTATCGGTTTTGTGATCGATTTGGTCCAAGCGGAGTTTGGGTCATCACAAAAACCAACCTACATAACAATCAGTTGAATAATAACACAATGTCATCCATGTTGCTAGCATCCAAGTTTTCATGGAATTAAATAATGAGGGGTTGTTAAAACTTTTATGTAAAAGCTCATGTGCTATATCTATGGAGATTAATTCTCAACAAGGTTCTACATACATCTGTAAATCTGTTTAAAAAATTTCGTTAAGAGATTTTCAGACCAACATTTATCAAATTCTCTACACAAAATTTATGACCACATAGCATTGCATACGGAGTATAAACCACTGTTTTCATCAATATAAACTCGTATTATTGAAATAGCATCTAAGAATTAAAAAACTCTTGAGAAATAATCGCATTAAAGAGAAAAGTCGAAAAGTCAATAGCAAGTGAACAACATGTTCACCGATAACCACATGTATTGTTCATGTACAACAATGGAGGAACAACTTGGGTTCAAATTCCGGTGCCAAACAGATATATTAGGAGAAAGTTAAAAAATGATATAACTACAGGATCGTTCACTTCATAATAACAAAGGAACTTAAATAAAATCTAAAAGCTACTGAATTCAAAGATGTTAATTACACTCTTAGATGACATTACATATATAGAAGACTATTGTAATAACTTAAAAACGTAACATCGGCGGCCAACCTCACACATAACAAAGTAGTTAAAATATCTCACTACAGATTAATTCAATCCAAAGTGGCACAATAACTCCAAAAACACAACAACTAGTGGAAAATAAGCTATTAATATAATCAAATCCTAAATTGTGTGATTTCGGTATGCTTCAAATGCTACTGAAATCTAAGATAGTAAACATGCATAAAATTATATGGATCCAAAATGCTAGCTGAGTGCTTCTTTGCATATTTTGTGATGTTCAACATTTAATTCTTTTATCAATTTATGTAAATTTTGTCCTAGTTTCTTCTAAAGCAAGGCACTATGGTCGTTTACATAAATGAGATTATAGTTATATGTGTGCACATGCATAAATCCTTCAACAAACAATTGTATGTCCATAAATAAATATTTCATGCAACTGATGCAATCAGGAGAAAATTTTGACAAGCTCATAAGCATATAGCAACAGTTAAAGGTTATGTGCCTACCAAATCATCATTACCTATTTTTTCTCTTATTCACGAAATTCATTTTATAATTTGTCTCATATATTTTTTTGTATTTTCATTAACAATGGTAAATTGTAATTTTACAAATGTGTTTGAAGAAGTTACCTTGGTCCAAAGCCTTTCATCACAACACAACTCCAACCATAAGTGGAGTGCAGTCCTCTACTTTGTAAGGCAGAATTCATCAAAATCTAAATTTGAAGTTAAAGTCAACCTTTCCCTAGCTTTTTGCCACAACCCTGAAATGAACAAAATATAAAAATTCCATTAAATCTGTAATAAGCAATGGGTCATTTAATCCCAATAAAATGTAAAATACATTGACTATATCATTTTAATGTAAAACTTTCTGTCAATTTAAATATTATGCTGCAATGACGAAGATTAGTTTGAGTCATTTACTTATCGTCTATCTTGCCTGAATCATTATTATACATATGAAAAGTAGAATTTAATTTGTGATCATTTGAAACTATATTGTATGTATGTATGGGTACAAAAGAAATAAAAAAACATGGAGATGGTGAACGTAATGTGATTTATAATAGTGCTTATCCATTGAGAGTTATTTGAAGAATAGTAATAATTATGTACTTTTACATGCGGCTAAACATTATTCTGAATTCTATACCTTATTTTTTTTGTCTTGTATTAAACAAAATATACAACATAGAGGCATTTAACAGTTACTGATATGTTCAAACCATTGGTCCATGATAGATTGTGTCATGTAAGTTTAATATACATGATATACTCACTATCATTATGTACAATGACTACAGCCAATTATACTTCCAACCTAGCTTACGAATAAGAATTTGGATAATACGTGTCTTTATAAACATGGATAAAATATTTTTTCTTTGTGGATATTCAAAAGGATAACACAAATATGGATAAAATATACCCTTTCGACCAACATAATTTGTACAACATAGGTATCAGGTACAATTTGTGTTTGAACCCTATTTTTATGGAGAAAAGTTCATCCATAAGCTAATTGATCCAGGTATCTTTCACTTTATATAACATAGGTATCGAAAACAGCAATACATCAGTCTTATTGTCTGTTATTAAAATATACTAAGTAAATCTTAAACGACAGTGGGTAAAGTGCATGGTTTCATTTTTGGAGTCAACACAATACAACTAATCAAGATCATCAAGCATATAAAAATTGAAAAAATATCAGTAATCTGGGATTCATAAATTAAGAGTATTGAAATTTCAAATCTGTAGTACTGTCGGTTGTCGGGATAAATGTCCAGATGTAGGCATGATGAATAAACACGTCATCTAAGTCGGCTATTTATTTATTTTTGGTCAATTTGTTCTATTTGCGTTATCCTTTGATTTATACATTAGGGGAATAAGATGGTAGTGGGAATGAGAAGAAGATACGGCGAGAAAAGGAAACGGTTATTAAAAACAAAAAATTTCAAAGATTATGCCTATTTCCATGTGTTGAATGGAGAAGTGAGTGGATTTTGCTTTCCAGTATAAGTAATATATTAGACACTTAAAAGAGAGAAAAAAGCATTGGTGATGTGTAAATATGGAAAGGAATGTTATTTGAAATTTGATCCAGCAACCCTTATTTTTTATAATTAACATTGTTAAATTTGAAATTTATAATCATTTTCTTGAAAGCAAAGGCTCCATAATTTACTACAATATCTCAATTATTGTATTGTAAATGTATTTTGTCTATAAATTTTTCCAATTTTTGTTCATCATGTGCTTTAACTTATTGATTGACAAATTTATATGAACATAGTTTGCATGTTATCTGTGTTGGATATTAATTCATTATCAAATTTATGGAAATTCACAAATTTCAACACTTTTAATGCCTATATAAACATAAACTGGAACCCTAATTCACACAAAAGTTCTGGTTATCTTTGCCCAAATGAATGACTTGATGTGCATTCATATGTTTACAATGAATGTTATACTATTACAAGAATAAATTTAAATTTTCATGTTTACCCAAAGGATGTAGACGACATAAACCCACTATTCCTGTTATATATATTATCTAGCTTCGGAAGACGATTGAATGCAAATATTTTTAGTTTGTTTAGAAAACACAATTGTAATACCATAAGCAAGAACTTTTAAAGCATTCATGTAGAGACACATTGCTTGAGTTTGCCACATCTATTTGCAAAAATAAACGAGAGAATTTCACAAGTGCATGCAAAAGGAATCATATTTTTTGATAAAGTGGCAAACTATTAACTCATTATTACTTCGACAGTACATGTCATAGACAATGTTGTTGTGCAAGAAGATTGCGTGAATGCGGAAGAACAATAAACAAGATCTAGATTTGCTAATTGAACATCAATCTAATTCGATAGCAATTATTCTATTACATCAGCAAAATAGTAAATAACTATAACATAGAAACAAAGAGACACACAATATTTATATTGGTTCCACTATCATCGAGATAGTGTACCTCCAGTCCAAAAGAGAGAGATTCTATTCCATATGACAGAATTACAAGAGATTACAAAAATAAGAGTTTACATATCTTAACAAGAAGAGACACCATTGAGGATCGCTGGCTGCACGCCAGGATGGGTTTACACAGAAGTCTACCCCTCAATATATAGCCTGTGCAAATCTATGTGAGTCGTCAATTAAATTACAAAAATATGGTAATAAAATAATGGAGGCTAATTACCATTGCAACAAATGTGCAAACATAGGAAGTAAATCAATTCGTTTCCATAACATAGATGGAAGAAATTAATGCCTGCATTTATTTCTTTCCATCTCATGCAAATGCAATCAATTAATACATTCATTTCCATATTAAACCAATATTTACTTTTCATCTATTTGTGATTTGGTATCACCTAAATTTAATATTCCACCTTAATGCAAAATCATATATCTTCAATACCCCATCTCGAATAAAATTATCTTCACACATAAAACTCTTCAACGGAACTCCACCTTAAATCAAAAATCTAACAATGAGATAGAAACCAAAAATGAATATTTTCCTAATGGGTTCCAGCAAAGCTACCCCCCATCACTCCATGTTAACGATCTCAGACTATGTCCCCGCTCGCCAACAAAATGTTGCAAATATCCAAAATCGAAAAAAGGCAGATCCTAAAATAATCTCAATACCACCAAAGGCCAAAAATAATTCTCTCAGTCACCAATTCAAAAACAGAGCCAAAATCCAAATCTCTGTATGCAAGATAATTCTCTCTCCTTCCACATACATGCATGTAGCACCTCCTTTAATACGACATCAAAAAATCGATGATGTATCACAGTGGCACCAGATCCGCCAAAATCAACTCTATTAACTAAACGCTCCAAGACGGCATCACAAGTCGATAAGTCTGAGTGGCGTCAAAATTCGTCACCAAAATTAGCTACATCAGATAGAGTTTCTAAACCCAGTGGTCCCTTCAACACGTTAAACTCTTTATCTCTCATACAATGCGAGCATTTCTCAACTAAACTTGAAGTTATACAGAGTGCTCAAACACTTGGAAAGTTCACTAACACCTCCAGTAGTTCGTTTTTGGTCGCTACCACCTCTAAGCAGTTTCTCCAAGCTGTTTTCTACAAAGTCACATTCTTTTGGAGTGGCAATCTAGAACAAACATATAAATCCACCATAATGGGAATCCAAAGCTCAAGCTACATCAAAGTTTCTAGCTGCCCGTGTGGAAAATAGGGGCACCCAAAGTTTAGGTTAAAACAATAAACTCCAGGTCAGTCATGTGATTGGTGTGAGACCTAAAAACAGTTGTTAAATCTTTTACTTTAAAAGTAAATCGAGGGACCACACTGTATAACACGGAATGGGTTTCCTCCCAAGAATACCAGTGCATAAAATAAACAGCGCAATGCTTTTTGGAAAAATGAAGCTATTATAAGACCCAGGTCCCATCACACAATGCAACGCAAGCCGGAGAATAGGTTTTCCTTTATAATAGCCAAACATGATTGGTACGTTTAAAACAAATCATTTTGATACTATTATAAGTGCATACTGTATAAAACAATTTCAAATATAAATGTATCAATCATAGGCGGCATGGGTACCGTCTATCATGTCGCCATACTAGGCTCTACAATCAAAACCGAAATGTCACGTATTGGAAATTGGATTTCCGTCATGAGTCGAGGTAAGGGATGGCTCCTTACCGCTTCGAGACACTCTAGCAAATGTCTCAGTATTCCCCACAGAGAACCCTATGATGCTTCAGGGCCGGTCCTCTCTTACGTTTGAGGATTGGTTATTCCTGAACACACGTTTCCCGGTCCTGTCGGACCTATCCATCGGCTTCGTATTAACTAATATATCTGAGGTGCCTTGCAAACCAACATCTACATACGTAAAAATATAATAAATTTCTGGTCTCCATACCATGACACCACCCATAGCTAGAAATAAACGTCGTGCACTCCCTGCAGTCACGATCATGTTTTTGACTCATACCGAGGTATGAGGCTTGCGAATTAATGTTATACACAAAGCTATGCCCTTTAAGGTTATGCTTTGATCATCAACCACAAGACTCTGCTTTTCAGCAGAAGCCTTGATCATTTGCATCTCAGCATGCCACACTGACATTTCACGCCATGCGACTGATATCTATCTATATATAACCTCTGAGCTCGTACGTCTCGTAGAAGGGTGTTAAGTAAGAGAATAAATTCTCCGCCACCAAATAGATATATATTTAATAGAGATCAATCAACATAGAATAAAATCCAATATCAGACACACATCCATTTACTAGCTCGTTCTGGGTCTGAACGAAACCGGAGGCACCTTATTCCTCGTCCCATATATCCAATATAGGAGAGAGGTCCTCGCATATCCGGTCGATCTCCAAGTACGTCTGGAAGACCACCACTTATTACCTTGTCTTGGGTGTACAGCCCAATCAAGACATCATTAATCATCCAAACGATGTGAAGACCTCTGGTCTTCAACCACCATCTTCATCGTCGATTTATCCTCGAATCAGTTATTCAGAATGGGTATAAACCCGGCCTTTCTGAATAACTCGCGTATATAATAAACAAGTGCTATAAAAACACAACATACGCATCATTCCAATTCTGAATATTATTTTATTTAAATATTCTTATACTTTGGGAAAGGTTCCCATTAATTTTATGAAAGATAATTTCTTTAAATTTATTATTTTATCTTCCTTTGGATATCAATTCAAACCAAATTAGGTTTTATCCAAACTAGTCGGGATCAGCGCATTTTACTGAAATAATCATTTGTTTAATTTACCAATCCCAACCTATTCATCCTATGGAGCAAAACTGGTAATAATCCATTCTCGATCATTACCCAAATTCGATAATTTAAATTATCAATTCACATTTCAATGTAATTAAGGATTCATTGAACTCTATTTAGTTTTAATCTTTCCAAAAATCAACATTAATGATTATTTAACTTTGGAAACACAAACATGCCACATCGACAATCTGCACCATACTATTGATTTCTACTGATATATAACCTCTAGGCTCGTACGTCTTTAAGAAGGGTATTAAGAAAGAGAATAAATTCTCCGCTACCAAATAGATATATATTTAGCAGAGATCAACCATATAGTTCAAAATACAATGTTAGACATGTAATCCTGTCTTTAACTGGGTTAAAGAACTAATGTCATTTAAAACACAGTTCACGATAAACCCAAATCACATTCCATTAATTATGGAATCTTCATGGAAAACAGATCAATATATATAATCGATATCAATTTCCGCATCTGACTAATAATATAAATGGAATAACGACAAAGACTTTTAAATTCCATATATATTAACAGTCTTCCTCCACAGAAGTTCATTTCGATTATTACCAATCAAATTCCATTCAATTCCAATTTAATATATTAAATTGGAAAACTTTCCTTTGGAAAATCGCATTAAATTTTAACAGAAAGTTTATAAATTCCAAATCACATTTCACTGCAAATCGGGTTAAAGAACGAATGTCGTTAAAACACAGTTCACAATAAACCCAATTCACAATCTATTTTATTCCAATTAAATGTTAATTAACTGGAAAATCTAATAATCTGAATTAAAAGATTTATTCTTTTCACACGGAGTTTAAGAACAGTGTTATTTAAGACACCATTCACGACGAACCCAAAATCAAATTCTTATATTCAAATCCAATTAAATCTTAATTAATTGGAAAATTTCACTTAAACGTAAATAAAAAATTTATTATTTCCTCAACTGGGCTTAAGAATAGTGTTAATGAATGCACCATTCACGACAAACCCAAAATCCAATTCAATATTAAATACAAGGCTCTGAATGGAAATTATATCGTCTTATATCCAATATCAAATTCTGGAACCAACAAATATCGTATTGATAATAATGATATATATATATCTTACAAATTTCCATAACAACATCTGTATAATCACGGAATCCAATATCAAAATATTCCGAAGATTATTTCCATTCTAAATCCATTCCAATTTGTTCATTGGAAAATTTTGGTTACATTAAAACCCTTCACTAATCCAAATTATTTTATTTAAAAATAATTGGATTTTAATTCTAATTAATAACTAGTTCATTTTGATAAAAATATATTTTTACCTTTCAAAATATGGAATTTTTCATCCCAATTCATTCCAAATCATTTATAATGATTTTACACAAATTATCAATATTTTTAATAATTTTATTAAGGCCCTTTCAGTTGATTTCCACAAACTGTCATTAAATTACACTTACAGCGACCTTTCCCAAATTTGATTTGGACATAACTCCAAATCCAACCGTTAGATTTTAAATCTCTTGTACTCGTTGGAAATCTCTTTTCGATACGAACCCAATGGTTCCAGTTTTAGAGAATCCGACGGTCGGATCTCCCATAATCTCAATTCGAAGTCAATGGTCGAAATTCACGAACAGCCGCGGCGCGGCGCGTTCTATTCAGGCCATTGAATATATTTAATACGAGTGTCACGGCACGCGCTTCGCATGTGGTAACGGCACGCGCTTCGCGCGTGGATTGTTGTTCCTCAGATATATAGAATGGGTATCTAGCAAACCTTTCATAGCCGGTTAAATGTTGCAGCCTATGGTCAAACAGATGTGCATGCACCTGTACCCAAACTATTGGGCTACAAAACTCAAGATATAGGACTATTTGTATCCTTATTAGTAAAGATATTAAGCTACAAATTTATATTCACAAATTAATTGATTGATTTTGGGATTATGTGACCAAAAATGTGATTTTTGAACATGTGAATGTATAGTTCAGATTTATCTTTATGTTATGTAGTAATGGTCATATAATGTTTATTTTAATTTAATGTGGATCACCTCATTTTGTTATTTTCCCCTTACCATTTTTGTCTTCATTTATTTATTTACGCATTTTTATGCTATTCCCCCTCCCTTCCCCCATCCCCCAATTCACTCTCTCTCTTTATATGTTATTCATTTCTATTTATATTTACATATGCTTATTCCTTTTTCCTCACATGCATATTCTTTGTCCAGTTGCCTAAAATTTTGCACTTGTTGCCTCATATGATTTAATGTTGAACCTATTAAATCCTTTTATGATAGAAAAGATGCAATATTTAGGTCTATTTTAGAATTTACATTAATTTTGTTAACTTGATTGGAATCTTTCAGTTTAAAAAGAACTGTACGTTAATTATAATCATTGAATTATTAATATAGTACATATATGTTTACGTTAACGTTAAAGGAAAGTTTTAATAAATTAATTATTTGATTTAGTGTCTTTCCGGTGGTGGCATGTGTTTGTTATGTGGTTTTCTTTGGATAAAGTTGTTTTATTTCTGTCATTTTGTATAGTATTTGTTCTAGGTTGTTGTTGTTTTTTGTTTAAAGCTTGATCCTTCTTTGTAAGTTGTTATATGTAATATAAATACCCTCTTCTTCTAAAAAATTTAATTATTTGATTCTGGGATTATGTGCCCAAAAAGGCAATATTTAAACATGTGAATTTATAGTCCAGATTTACCATTTTTGTCTGCATTGATTTATTTTCACTTTTTCATGCTATTTCCCCATGTCTCTCTCTTTCTCCCCCATTTTCTATATATATACATATATATATTATTTATTTCTATTTATATTTACATATGCTTATTCTTTTTTCCTCACATGCATATTCTTTGGCCAGATGCCTAAAATTTTGCATTTGTTGCCTTATTTGATTTAATGTTGAACCTACTAAATTCTTTTATGATAAAAAGATGCATTATTTAGGTCTATTTTAAATTTGACATTAATTTTGTTAACTTGATTGGAAGCTTTTAGTTCAAAAAGAATTGTATGTTAATTTCGATCAATGAGTTAATAATATAGTACATATATGTTTACGTTAATGTAAAAGGAAAGTTTTAATAAATTAATTATTTGATTTAGTGTCTTTTCGGTGGTGGCATGTGTTTGTTATGTGGTTTTCTTTAGATCAAGCTGTTTTATTTCTGTCTATTTGTATAGTATTTGTTCTAGGTTGTTATTGTTTTTTGTTTAAAGCTCGATCATTCTTTGTAAGTTGTTACATGTAATATAAGTACCCTTTTCTTCTAAAAAAATTAATTATTTAATTCTGGGATTATGTGCTAAAAAATGCAATATTTAAATATGTGAATTTATAGTCCATATTTACCATTTTTGTCTACATTGATTTATTTTTACTTTTTTCATGCTATTTCCCCATATCTCTCTTTCTCCCCAATTTTTTTTCTCTCTCTCTCTCTCTATATATATATATATATATTATTTATTTCTATTTATATTTACATATGCATATTCCTTTTTCCTCACATGCATATTCTTTGGCCAGATGCCTAAAATTTTGATTTGTTGCCTCATTTGATTTAATGTTGAACCTATTAAATTCTTTTATGATAAAAAGATGCATTATTTAGGTCTATTTTAAAATTGACATTAATTTTGTTAACTTGATTGGAATCTTTCAGTTCAAAAAGAATTGTACGTTAATTCCAATAAATGAGTTATTAATATAGTACATATATATTTATGTTAATGTAAAAGGAAAGTTTTAGTAAATTAATTGTTTGATTTGGTGATTATGTGCTCAAAAAGGCGACATTTAAACATGTGAATTTATAGTCCAGATTTACCATTTTTGTCTACTGTAATAACCCGGAAATCTGAGCCAATTTAAAAAATTTATTTTGGCAATTTTAACGAATTTTGAATATTTAAAATGAATTATTTTGAATAATAACGACGAGAAATTTATTTTGAATAGAATTATAATGTATATATTTATATAGATCGTCATTAGAATATAAATATTTATTTTTAATTATAAAAGGAATTGAAAATGGCGCGGTAGTTCGAAAATTCGATTTCAAAATTTCAAATGAATGTACAGGATTCAAAATAAATCAGATTTTAGCGAACACAAAAATATTAGAATCTATTTGAGAATATATTTCCAACGAATCCAAAAAATTGAAATTTCATAGCGGGAATAAAAAGTTATGCCCAGTTGAAAATTCAGAATAGTGGCTAAGGAATTCTGGCCCTTAAAAATGAAAATTTTGCAAACGACCTCGGTTTTCGACGAAACCACTTATGTTGGATTCGGGATGTCAAGTTATTGCTAGATTCCAAAATTTATAATTGTCTGAATTAATATGTCAGCGTGGCGAAGTAAAACGTATTTTGATAGTTTCGGTCAATTTCGATCGACCAGAAAATGGCCATTTTACAAGCAGTCTCGGAATTCGATGAAATTAGTTTTTTAGGACCGTATTGTCAATATGAAGCTAGAAAATATTTTTCGGGAATTTTTAGAGTCCGTATGTGGGCCCGGTAAATTGAAATGTGCGTTCAAATTCAATATATAGATTTATATTTTGATTTTGATGGAAACTGATCGAAATAGTGGAATCAGCCTGCGATACATATCCCATTGTGTTCGGAATGGGGGTAATTAGCTAGGGACGACAGTCAGTGGGTTCGATTTCGAGGTCGAAATAAAAAGTTGCTTTTAGGAATTAAATTAATTAATTAATTATATTATATAACCCTCCCTCTATACTCTCTCTCCCTCCTCCCCCTTTATTCTCTCAGTGAAAATCAAAATAAAAATAAAAAAAAGAACCACGAATGATTCCATCCGACGTCGGACCCCTCCCCTTCTTCCTCAGCGCCGCCTCCCTCTATTCCGGTCCCCTCTCTCCCCCTTCTCTCTCCGACTAGAAGCCGCATCCCCTAGCCTGACGCGAAGACCCAAACCCACGAGCCCACCGCGCCACCTCGATCTGCCCCCCCCCCCTCCTGCACCTAGCGCGACCTCCCCCTCTTCTCCCCTTGCCGTTCAAACACCCCCTCCTCCTCTGGAAATCAATGTAAGTTTTACTTTCAATTTTAAATAGTTTTTAGATGTTAAAAATATACATTCTTTTAAATCAGTTTTTTTAGGAGTATAGAAGGAAAACTGAATTTTTATATATTCGAATAGCGAAGAAAAATTGAATTTTTATTATACGTGAAGTATAAAAATATAATTTTTATACTAGTTGCATATTAAAAATATAATTTTTATACTAGTGGCATATTAAAAATATAATTTTTATACTAGCGGCATATTAAAAATATAATTTTTATATAAATATGACAATAAAATTATGATTTTTATTAGATGTGAAGATCAAAAATATGATTTTTATATATATTTTAGCAAAGCAAAAATACGATTTTTAAGTAGAGAAAGAATAGATTTTTATAATGGAAAAGGTCATATTTTTGAAATAGAAAAGATTTTATTTTTAAACGAGAAAAGATTAGATTTTTAGTTATGTAAAGGTATGATTTTTGTTTATACCATAGTATAATAAAAATGTGGTTTTTATATATGTAGTGAATCAAAAATATGATCTTTATTGTATGAACACCGTTATAAAAATAGAATTTTTATCTATATAGTAGCGGTGTAAAAATAGAACTTTTATCTATATAGTAGCTGTATAAAAATAGAATTTTTATCTATACAGTAGCGGCATAAAAATAAATTTTTTATCCATAGAGTAGTTATAAAAATGTGATTTTTATATAAGACGACGAAAGTGACGAAGGGCGAGCACGGCGAAATTTTCTACATATGAAGACTCGTGGCGGTTGGTTTAGCTTCTCGGTGAGAACTTCTCTCTTTAAATCTTGTTTTCTAGTTAAAAATATATACTAGGATACAGACGGTGCTTAGTAGCACCCGACACCCGTCGTCCACATACCATGGACGACTTGTATGCTTGTTTGATGTGTTGTGAAGTTTGTTTTGTGATGTTGATGTGAAATGGATAATAAAACATTCATGTGTTGAAATAAATTAATTATTGTTAAAAATACAATTTTTAACGTGAATGTGAATAAATAAATATTCATTTACAAAGTGGACGGTTTGTTTATGTACACCTATTTGAAGGACATTGATTGGGATGATAAATTTTATACGTCGCCCAACTGGACAAATAATATTCGGTGTTTGTGGATTGAAACCCCACAGGGGCGTTGGGATGATATTTGATGTACACTAATCCCAATTGTTTAGTGGTATGTCGATCGTTTGATTGACAGACTATATGAGCGTTAAGTAGTTATATTTAATGCTTATGCAGTTGTGTGGTGCACTTTGGATGATGGTTGATTATTTATCGTTGCTATTATATACATGTGTTGTATGGAATCCATATGATTAACATTATATGGTAATTGATTGGGTCTCATTCCAATTGGGAAAACAAAGAATATTATAAAATATATATTCAGGTGTTGAAGAGAATAAAGAACATTCATGTGTCGAATAAAATATATATTCATGTGTCGAAAATATTCATGTGTTGAGTAAAATATTTTAAACAATAAAATTTACATCTTTATCATAATTTTATAAAACATATTAAATAACAAAAATAGTCATGTGTTGACGATACTCATGTGTTGAGAATATTCATGTGTTGAATAGAATAAACATTCATTTTATGAATAGAATAACGAAGTTATTGAAATATAAAAAGCCATGTTGATTAGAGATGCGCCATTTTGACGCGAACGATATTTGTATCGATCATATTCGTTTTATAATGATTATAGAAAAGGAAGTGATTTCAAAATATAACGTTTGAAAATATTATCATTTATATAGTAATGATATGAAATATTCAATTTTGATTTGAAAGTGAATATGAAGTTGAAATTGTTTTGAAAACGAATTTAAAATGATTTATAAAATACGTTTTGAATTGAAATTGACGAAATATATATAATATATATATTATATATATTAAATGGCCTGAATAGAACGCGCCGCGGCAGTTCGCGAATTTCGACCATTGACTTCGAAATTACTTTACGGGAGATCCGACCATCGGATTCTCCTGAAACCGGAACCATTGGGTTCGTATCGAAAAGATCTTTCCAATGAATATTAGAAATTCGAAATCTAATGGTTGGATTTGGAATTATGTCCAAATAAAATTTGGAAAAGGTCGTTGTAAGTGCAGTTCGACGACCGTTATTGGAAATCTGCTATACGGGCCTTGATAAAATTATTAAAAATATTAATAATTTGTGTAAAATCATAATATATGAATTGGAAAGAACTGGGATGAAAAAAAAATTCATATTTGAAAGGATAAAAATATATTTTATCGAAATGAACTAGTTTTGAACTAGATTTGAAGTGGTTTTAAAATAATCAGAATTTCCAATATACGAATTGGAATGGATTTGAATCGAAATTATCTTCGGAATATTTCGATGTTGGATTTAATGATTATAAAGATGTGGTTGTGGAAATTTGAAAGATATATTTATATCGTTATTTCCAATACGATATTTGTTGGTTTCAGAATTTGATATTGGATATAAGCCGATATATTTTCTATTCAGAGCCTTGTATTTAGTATCAAATGGGATTTTGGGTTCGTCGTGAATGGTGTCTTAAATAACAATGTTCTTAAATCCAGGTGAGAAAAAAAAATCTTTTTATATAGATTTAATGAAGAATACCAATTAATTAATATATTTAATTGGAATTGAATTTAAATTGGTTTTTGGGTTTATCGTGAGCGGTGTTTTGAATAACACCTGTTCTTTAACCCGATTAACAATGGAATGTGATTTTGGGTTTATCGTGAATCGTGTTTTAGATGACATTGGTTCTTTAACCCAGTTAAAGACAGGATATTGATTTTTGAGAAGATTAAAACTAAGTGGAGTTTTAATGAATCTTTAATTAGATTGAAATGGTCGAGAATGGAGTATCACCAGTTTTGCTCCAAAGCGGTAGTTAAATCTTTAATTATATTTGAACGTGAAATGTTAATTAATATTTACCGATAACACCGTGGTGTTAGATATGGAGTATTACCAGTTTTTCTCCGTGGGATGAATAAGTTGGGATTGGGAAATAAAATAAATAATTACTTCGGTGTGGTTCGCTAATCCCGACTAGTTTGGAAAACCTTAACATGGTTTGTAATGATATCCAAAGGAAGATTAAAGAATAAATTTAGAAGAATTTATCTTTGATAAAATTAATAGGAACCTTTCCCTAAGAATGTGAATTTTTGAATCGAAGAATATTCTGAATTGGAATGAGGCGTATGTTGTGTTTGTGTAATACTTGTTTATTATATACGCGGGTTATTCGGGAAGGCCGGGTTTATACCCATTCTGAATAACCGATTCGACGATAAGTCGAAGATGAAGATGGTGGTTGAAGACCGGAGATCTTCAAATCGTTTGGGTGATTACTGATGATCTTGATTGGGCTGTACACCCAAGATGAGGGAATCAGTTGGTGATCGTCCAGACGTACTTGGAGATCAATGGATATGCGAGGAATAAGGTTCCTCCGGTTTCGTTCAGACCTTGAACGAACTTGTAAATGGACTATGTGTCTGACATTGGATTTTATTCTGTGTGATTGATTTCTATTAAATATACATCTGTTTGGCGGCGGAGAATTTATTCTCTTGCTTAACGCCCTTCTCTGAGATGTACGAGCTTAGAGGTTGTATATCGATGGACATCAGTCGCATGGAGTGAATTGCCTGTGTGGCATGCTTAAGTGGCAGATGATCAAGGCTTCTGTTGAAAAGAAAAATCTTGTGATTGATGATCAAAGCACGGCCTATGTGGCATAGCTTTGTGTATAGCGTTAATTCGCGAGCCTCACACCTCGGTATGAGTTAAAAAGGGATAGTGACTACAGGGAGAGCACGACGTTTCTTTCTAGCTATGGGTGATGTCAGTGACCTACCAGCCCTGACATTTATATACTTTTTACCTGTGTGGTTGTTGGAATGCGAGGCGCCTAGAATGTATGATCGATAACTGGCACTATGTGAGCCGATGTACAGACCTTTTTATAGGTCCGATAGGACGGGGAAACGTGTGTTCAGGAATAACTAATCCTCAAAAGTAAGAGAGGACCGACCCTAAAGATCCAGGATCGCTGTGTGTGGTGCTGAGACATTTGCTAGAGTGTCTCGAATGGAGAGGAGCTTGCCCCTTGCCTCGACTCATGACGGAAATCCAATTTCCAATACGTGACATTGCGGTTTTAATTGTAGAACTAGTATGGCGACATGATATATGGTACCCATGCCGCCTATGATTGATACTTATGATTGAAATTATTTTGACACTATACCCTTATAATAGTATCAAATGATTTGTTTTAAACATACCAAGCATGTTTGGCTATTATAAGGGAAAACCCTATCCTCCGGCTTGCGTTGCATTGTGTGATGGGACCTGGGTCTTATAATAGCTTCATTTTTCCAAAAAGCATTGCGCTGTTTTGATATATGCACTAGTGTTCTTGGGAGGAAACCCGTTCCTATTATACGGCGTGGTCCCTTGAATTACTCTCTTTTAAAGTAAAGTTTTAAATAAGTATTTTAGTTCTCACACCAGTCACATGACTGACCCGGAGTTTATTGTTTTAACCTAAACTCTGGGAGCCCTTATTTTCGATACGGGCAGCTGGTAGTTGGGTTTGGCAGATTTATATTCACAGTATCCTGGTTTACAACTGGAATGATACTCGGAAAGCTCTGTGTCCGTGTATTTCTTTCAGTTGTGTGTTGTATTATTTTTCTGCTGTTATGTATTTAAATGTAATTTAAATATCTGATATTTTTATGTTGTATAATATTTATTCATACTCTGTATATTCTTGTACTCTGATGGAATTGTTGTAATAAGCAATAAAATGTTCTTCTGTTTGTGTTCTGATTGGTCTTGTCCTCAAAGTAATTCGTTCTTTCTCTTCTCTTCGGAGATCGGGGAAGTTCGGGTCGCTTCATCTGCATTGATTTATTTTCGCTTTTTTCATGCTATTTCCCCATGTCTCTCTCTCCCCCGTTTTCTCTCTATATATATATATATTATTTATTTCTATTTATATTTACACATGCTTATTCGTTTTTCCTCACATACATATTCTTTGAATAGATAAATTAATTATTTGAAGGGCAATTTGCGTACTTCACGGTCGGACCAAAACTTAACAGCAAAATATAATGTACACGTAAGTATGAAAATATAAAGAAGCAGGAGAAATTGGTATAAACTTACATGAAATTTTGAACTAATATGAACACCACAGCTGCAAAAAAAAAAATTCGCTTAAAAAACACGAATTAGAATAAAAAACATATTATTATACAATAATAAAATGAGTTATTTCTAATATGAAGGCATGTAGTCCAAGGGTCTAAAATGCAAGTGGCGCTGGGGTTAAACATGATGCAGCCTTATGCATTTGCTTGGAGGGAAAAAAATCATGTTTTGAATGACTCAATTCTATAGACTAGATTCTGTATATACGAAAAAGGAAATATACTAATGCTTTGTGCTTTAAGAATATAAACTCAGTACATATTGGAATACCTGAAGCAGTGAACAGTGAAGAGCAAATCACAGAGAAAATGAGAAGAGAAATGGGAATATTAATGGGATAGTGAACCATATTTAAAAGGTGAAGAGTTAATTCTATAATAACACATTCGCAGGCTGTGAGTAATTGAAGCAGTCAAACGCGTTAAATTTTGCAGATGCTTTTTTCTCGGGCTTTTCAAATGGAAATACGCGGATGCTAGTTTTCCATATATTGAAAGATTTTATTGAGATGTATGAAGGGCATTTTCGTCATTTCAGGTGTACACCGAAAAATTGTGACACCAAACCTATTCCGAATATTAGTAAAGATATATGTCATATATATTTCGTCGATTTCCATTTAAATCGTATTTTATAAATCATTTATAAATTCATTTTAAAACGATTTTAACTTCATTTTCAATTTTAAATCAAAATTGAATATTCCTTATCATTATATTATATAAATGATAATATTTTCAAAATATCAGATTTTGAAATCATTTCCTTTTCGATATTCATTATAAAAATGAATAAAATCGATATAAATATCGTTCACGTCAAAATGGCGTTAATCTAATCAACACAGCTTCATATTTTTCAATTTTTTCATGTCTATCCAAAATCGGACATCAAAATCACATTTTGATCCATTACTGAATATTATTTTAAAATATTATATATTTTAAAATATTCATTATTCATCATTTTAAAATATTCGTTAATTTAAAATATTCGTTCCTTCCGAATTGGAATTAGACACAGCCGATTACCATTTAATTTTATTTATATGGATTTCATACACACGTGTACACAACGATAATCAAACACAATCAACCATCATCCAGAGTGCATTACACAACAGGGTAAGCATTAAATATAAATAATTAACACTTACAACAGTCTGTCAACAAGTCGATTGACATACAACTAAACAATTGGGATTAGTGTATGTCAAATATCATTCCAATACCCGTGTGGAGTTTCAATCAACACACACCGATTTTGTTTGTGCAGTTGGACGATGTGTAAAATATATCATCCGAATCAATATCAGTTAAATGTGTGTACATAAACAAATCGTCCGATTTGTAAATGAACATTTATTTTATTCATATACTCATTAAAAAAAATATTTTTAACGATAAAATATTTATTTCAACATATGAATATTTTATATAGTTCATTTATACAATAAAAATGATATTTTTATTATTCTAACATTTTTTTGAAATTTCGGAAGCACAACTGCACGATATTAGAACCGGAATAAGGTCTAGCCTTATCCCTCGCCTAATACTGGCTCGCGCTATACACATACCAATTCTAATCAATTCATTTCACTTCCCAAACCAAATTCAAACAAATAAACCAATCAACCAAACTAACATGGTTTCAAACAAAGGTGTTGGGTGTTACTAAGCACTGTCTGCATCCTAGTATATATATTTAACTAGAAAACAAATTAGAGTGAGAAGTTCTCACCTTTGGGATCCACTCCTCTAGTTTTATTTCTGAATTTCTGAACCGTTTGGATTTTCTCGAAATTCCAATGCAATCTTTTCCACGCTGTTCATAGTAAAAATCACATTTTTAATATGATGTTTATATATTAAAAATCATATTTTTGTATCTCTATATATAATAAAAATCATATTTTTATTTCAAATCTACATTATAAAAATCAGATTTTTTACAACGCTACTTTCTATACAAAAATTATATTTTTACACTGCTACTGTATATATAAAAATCATATTTCTATAACGCTACTGTATATATAAAAATCATATTTTTATAATGCTATTCAAATAATAAAAATCGAATTTTTATACATGGTTATGTAAATAAAAATCATATTTTTATTTCGATGTTTACAGAATAAAAATCATATTTTTATATGCTGTTTATATAAATAAAAATCACTTTTTTATAAACTAAAATTCGGATTTTTACATAACTAAAAATCTCATCTTTATAAACTAAAATCATTCATTTACATAGCTAAAAATCGTATCTTCTCATTTCTAAAAATTATAAGTTTTCATTTCTAAAAATTATAAGTTTTCATTTCTAAAAATTATAACTTTTCATTTCTAAAAATTGTATCTTTTCATTTCTAAAAATTGTATCTTTTCAAATAAAAAACCACATTTTTATTTTGCTACTTTATATATTAAATTATATTTTTATAGCTCTACATAAATAAAAATCATATTTTTTTCATGCCTAAAAATCATATCTTTTCAAAACAAAAAATCTGAACTTTTCCAAATCAAAAATCTAAATTTTATATAAGAAAAATCTTAACTTTTCCTAATAAAAAATATATCTAAAAACTCACCGTAGCGGCATAGGTGGGCGGAGGAGGCTCGGGGAGGGCGCCGGGGCTGTGGGGTGGTGCGGCGTCAATGGTGGGCTAAGATGAGGCAGGAAGCGGCGGCTTTTCAGGGGACTTGGGCGGATTGGGGTGATTTGAATTGGAGGAGAAGAGAGAAGAGGAAGGAGGAGAGGAGGGAGGAGCTAAGGAGTGGGAGCGGCGCTCTGGTCGGAGGCGCGACGAACGGGGATGGATGTGGCGGCTGGATCGGGGGAAAGTGGGTTGGGCGACGGGCTACGGGGTTACAGGGTTTTTTTTAATATATTTTTTCTCTTTTGACTGAAAGGGGAGAGAGAGAGAGATAAGGGGCCCTTATATAATTATTTAGTTATTTATTTCAAAAAGTTTCTTTTTTTATTTGAGCTCCAAATCGAACTCACCGACTGTCGTCCCTAACTAATTACCTCCATTCCGAATGCAATCTGATATGTTCGGTAAGCTGATTCGACTGTTTCGATAAGTTTCCGTTTAAATTAAAATATAATCAGTGTATATTTAATTTAAATGTACATTTTAATTTACGGGGCCACGTACTGACTCCAAAAATTCTCGAAAAATAAATCTAGCTATGTTTTGACGATACGGTCCTAACAAAACAAATTTCGTCGAATTTGGAGACCATTTGAAAAATGGTCATTTTCTAGTCGATTAAATTCAAACTGAAATTGCCAAACACGTTTAAATCCGCTATGCTCTCATATTAATTCCAAAAATTATGAAAATTGGAATCTAGCAATAATTTGACATTCCAGATCCAACAATAGTGGTTTCATCGAAAACGGAAGTCATTTGCAGAATTGCTATTTTTAAGCGCTATATTATATAAATTCCGGGGCGACTATTCTGAATTTTCAACTGGACATAACTTTTTATTCCCATTGTAAAATCTGGATTTTTCACATTCATTAGAAAGATATAATTAAACAGATTCAAATACTTCTGGTTTTACTAAAATCCGATTTATTTTGAATCCTGCACATTCGTTTGAAGTTTGAAATCGAATTTTCAAACTACCACGCCATTTCAGGCTTGTTATATAATTAAAATAAATTTATTCATTCTAACTTTGATTTAAATAAATTTATACGTTCTAATTCTATTCAAAATAAATTTCTCGTTTTAATTATTTAAAATAAATCATTTTAAATATT
Source organism: Allium sativum (assembly GCA_030737875.1). Lineage (NCBI taxonomy): Eukaryota > Viridiplantae > Streptophyta > Magnoliopsida > Asparagales > Amaryllidaceae > Allium > Allium sativum. Next base: position 745,010,136 of record CM060920.1, on the reverse strand, counting down.
CAAAATCCATTAAATTTGCTAAAATAAAAATTTTAAATCGGTTCTGATTTTCCGGGTTGTTACAATCTCCCCCACTTAAAATATTTTTTTCCTCGAAAAGGAACAGGGCTGAAAGTTGTTTAATTAATCAACTCAGCTTTCATTCTTCAACTTTTCAGTTTCTAAGAATTTTCTAATTACTCAAAAATTTGGCTAACACCCTAAATTTTTGAGAAATTTCGCCATAACCTCCATTCTACGGGGAGACATTTAAAACTACAACTAGCCACGCAGGGCCCTCATCATCCAAAAAGAAAAAGAAAAACCCAAGTGGCTAGCCAATCGGCTCATAAAATCATCTAAACCCAAGAAATATAGTAAGCATCTACCTATTTGTTGTTCATATAATTTTATTCCTCTTCTCTAGCCTCTTTGCTATGACCTGTCTAATACATATGCATGTACATGTATGCAATTTCCAAACAATTTTCAAATCAGTTCAACATTTGATTCAAATTGGCTTAATTTCTCTTATTGGTTTTATTGTTCCAATATGTTAATTAGTTCAACTAATAATCAAACAACGCAATCAGAAATCAATTAGTTTTTCAATCATATATCTTTAATATATATACTCCAAATCATTTTTTTGATGCCAATTTACAACAATAACCCTATCCAGCTTTGGTTCTCACACCAGCCAATTGGAATTATATAGATATCTCACTTTTGAAACTAGAACATAAATTCTGATAATGAAGCTTCAATCATCAGAATCATCTCCGAGCGACTAAAGTGGGATTCTATATCTATCCAATATATTTAAGCCTTTGTATACACGTTTGCAAGGAGTATATGCAAAATCTTTATATACTTGATTGTCCAAATTCAATATAAAATAAAATAGTCAAATACGTATAATTAGTTTTAAATTTCAAAACTAAAATTGTTTTCATTTTTATTTTAAAAATAACACTTTTTCAACTCATTCTGGGATACTGCTGATCCCATCTCAAGAGAGTCATTCTTATTGGATATTACTAATTCAATCTCTAATGAAGTCTTTCATTTGGTTCTAATGTGACTTGTTCTCGAGCTTTGTAAACCAAAGCTCTGATAGCAAAATGAAACGACCCAAACTCGCCCTTTCGGGAAAGCCTGGACTGAGTTGAGAACACGACAAATTAGAGCACAAACAAAAGAACTTTTCATTGCTTATTACAACAATTTACATCAGAGTACAAGAATATACAGTGTATGAATAAATAATATACATCAGGAAAATATCAGAGATTAAAATACATTACATAGCAGCGGAAAATAATACATAACACAACTGAAAAGAATACACGGATACAGAGCTTTCCGAATATAGTTCCAGTTGTAAATCCAGGATACAGTGAATATAACATCTGCAAAACCAAAACTTCTAGCTGCCCGTGTGGAAAATAGGGGCACCCAGAGTTTAGGTTAAAACAATAAACTCCAGGTCAGTCATGTGACTGGTGTGAGAACTAAAAACAGTTGTTAAATCTTTATTCTAAAAGTAAATCAAGAGACCAAGCAATATAACATGGAACGAGTTTACTCCTAAGAATACCAGTGCATAAAATAAACAGTGCAATGCTTTTTGGAAAAATGAAGCTATTATAAGACCCAGGTCCTATCACACAATGCAACGCAAGCCGGAGGATAGGGTTTTCCCCTATAATAGCCAAACATGCTTGGTACGTTTAAAACAAATCATTTTGATACTATTATAAGTGCATACTGTATAAAACAATTTCAAATATAATTGTATCAATCATAGGCGGCATGGGTATCATCTATCATGCTGCCATAATAGGCTCTACAATTAAAACGGAAATGTCACGTATTGGAAATTAGATTTCCGTCATGAGTCGAGGAAAATGATGGCTCCTCGCTGCTTCGAGACACTCTAGCAAATGTCTCAGGATTCCCTGTAGAGAACCCTGTAATGCTTCAGGGTTGGTCCTCTCTTACGTTTGAGAATTGGTTATTCTTGAACACACGTTTCTAAGTCCTATCGGACCTATCCATCGGCTCCGTTGTAGCCGATATATCGAAGGTGCCTCGCAATCCAACATCCACATAGGTAAAAATATAATAAATGTCTGGGCTCCATACCACGACACCACCCATAGCTAGAAAGAAACGTCGTGCACTCCCTGCAGTCACGATCCCATTTTTGACTCATACCGAGGTGTGAGGCTCGCGAATTAACGCTATACACAAATCTATGCCCTTTAAGGCGGTGCTTTGATCATCAACCACAAGACTCTGCTTTTTAACAGAAGCCTTGATCGTTTGCATCTCAGCATGCCACACTGACAATTCACACCATGCGACTGATGTCTATCGATATATGACTTCTGAGCTTGTACGTATCAGAGAAGGGTGTTAAGTAAGAGAATAAATTCTCCGCCACCATACTAATATATATTTAATAGAGATCAATCAACACAGAATTAAATCCGATGTCAGACACATGTCCATTTACTAGTTTGTTCTGGGTCTGAACGAAACCGGAGGCACCTTATTCCTCATCCCATATGTCCAATACAGAAGAGAGGTCCTTGCATATCCGGTCAATCTCCAAGTACGTCTGGACGATCACCACTTATTACCTTGACTTGGGTGTATAGCCCAATCAAGACATCAGTAATCATCCAAACGATGTGAAGACCACCGGTCTTCATCCACCGTCTTCATTGTCGACTTATCATCGAATCAGTTATTCAGAATGGGTATAAACTCGGCCTTTCTGAATAACTCGCGTATATAATAAACAAGTGCTATGAAAACACCGCATACACCTCATTCCAATTCTGAATATTCTTTTATTTAAATATTCTTATACTTTGGGAAAGGTTCCCTTTAATTTTATTAAAGATAAATTCTTTAAATTTATTCTTTAATCCTCCTCTTGATATCATTTCAAACCAAATTAATTTTTATCCAAACTAGTCAAGATTAGCATACCTTACCTAAGTAATCATTTGTTTAATTTCTCAGTCCCAAAAATCAATATTAATGATTATATAACTTTGGAAACACAAACTTGTCACATCGACAATCTACACCGTACTATTGATTTCTGCCGATATGTAACCTCTAAGCTCATACGTGTTAGAGAAGGGTGTTAAGCAAGGGAATAAATTCTCCACCACCAAGTAGATATATATTTAGCAGAGATCAACCATACAGTTCGAAATACAATGTTAGACATGTAATCCTGTCTTTAACAGGGTTAAAGAACTAATGTAATTTATAACACAATTCACGATAAACCCAAATCACATTCCACTAATAATGGAATCTTCACGGAAACATATTAATATATATAATCCATATCAATTTCCGTATCCGACTAATAATATAAATGTAATAACGAAAAAGCCTTTTAAATTCCATATATATTAACAGTCTTCCTCCATAGAAGCTCATTTCGATTATTACCAATCGAATTCCATTCAATTCCAGTTTAATATATTAAATTGGAAAACTTTCCTTTGGAAAATCCCATTAAATCTTAATAAAAGATTTATACATTCCAAATCACATTTCACTGCAAATCGGGTTAAAGAACGAATGTCGTTAAAACACAGTTCACAATAAACCCAATTCACATTCTATTTTATTCCAATTAAATTTTAATTAGATGGAAACTCTAATAATCTTAATTAAAAGACTTATTCTTTTCACATGGGATTTAAGAACAGTATTATTTAAGACCAAGGTTTTAAATCTCGGATATCAGTCGTGTTTCGTCTTGAAGATTTTATAGACTCGGTCTCGTATCGGGGGATATCTCGGACAAGATGAGTCTAACTCGGGAGTTCGTCTCGGATTTTCATCTTGGTTCTGAAAGTACATATCGGAACAATCTCATGGTACATGATATGTTAAAAATGATATTTTAACAAAAATGATTTTTATGAATGCTACCAAAAACATAGTAACTTAAACTTAAAATGCAAAATAACTTTATTATTCTTTATTTTGCGAAAAATCATTCATACTCTAAATCGTAATATGCTTAAAACAGGAATATTGTTAGACAGGAAACATTAAAAGGATCCAAAATATTAAAAAATCCAGCATAAATAGACCATAAAGTACATAATTTCAAAAGTAACATGTATGTAAAAAGACAAATATGAAAATCATAAGCATTGTAAAACATATAAGTCATTTAACATGCAAAATGTAAAATAACAAAAGATTGATATGGCTAGATTTGAGTTTTTTAATTATAGTTCTAGTTCAGGCACAAATTTAAATTTTAACCAAAAAAACTAAGATCTCGGACGATATTCTAGTATTCTGTCTCGGACGATATATCGTTCGATATTGCAATATCTTGGGCGATATATTTGAAAGGAGATTTAGAGTGATATTTGCTGTTTCGTTTCGGAAGGAGCCCAAAACGAGATCTCGGAGGAGATCTCGGGCGATATTTGTGCAGTGTTTAAGACACCATTCACGACAAACCCAAAATCCAATTCTTTTATTCAATTCTAATTTAATCTTAATTAATTGGAAAACTTCACTAAATCGTAAATAAAAAATTTATTCTTTCCTCAACTGGGTTTAAGAAAAGTGTTAATGAAGACACCATTCATGACAAACCTAAAGTCCAGTTCATTATTAAATACAAGGCTCTAAATAGAAATTATATCGGCTTATATCCAAAATCAAATTCTGGAACCAACAAATATCGTATTGGAAATAACGATATATATATACATATATATCTTCCAAATTTCCATAACAACATCCGTATAATCACGGAATCCAATATCGAAATATTCCAAAGATTATTTCCATTCTAAATCCTTTCCAATTTGTTCATTGGAAAATTTTGGTTATATTAAGACCCTTCACGAATACAATTTATTTTATTTAAAAATAACTGGATTTTAATTCTAGTTAATAAACAGTTCATTTTGATAAAAATATATTTTTACCTTTCCAAATACAGAATTTTTCATTCCATCTTTCCAAATCATTTATTATGATTTTACACAAATTATCAATATTTTTAATAATTTTATTACGTCCCTTTCAGTCGATTTCCATAAACGGCCATCGAACTGCACTTACAGCGCCTTTTCCAAATTTGATTTGGACATGATTTCAAATCCAACCGTTGGATTTCAAATCACTTGTGTTTGTTGAAAGCTCTTTTCGATATGAACCCAACGGTTCTAGTTTTAGGAGAATCCGACGGTCGGATCTCCCGTAATATCAAATCGACGTCAACGGTCGAAATTCGCGAACAGCAGCAGCGCGCTGCGTTCTATTCAAGCCATTAAATATATATAATATATATTAAATATATTTCATCGATTCCCATTTAAATCGTATTTTATAAATCGTTTATAAATTCATTTTAATACGATTTTAACTTCATTTTCAATTTTAAATCAAAATTGAATATTCCTTATTATTATATTATATAAATGATAATATTTTCAAAATATCAGATTTTGAAATCATTTCCTTTTCGATATTGATTATAAAAATGAATAAAACTGATATAAATATCGTTCACGTCAAAATGGCGTTAATCTAATTAACACGGCTTCATATTTTTCAATATTTTCGTATCCATCCCAAATCGGACATCAAAATCACATTTTGATCCATTACTGAATATTATTTTAAAATATTATTTATTTTAAAATATTCAGTATTCGTCATTTTAAAATATTCATTAAGTTAAAATTTTCGTTCTTTCCTAATTGGAATCAGACATAGTCAATTACCATATAATTTTATTTTTATGGATTGCATACACACGTGTACACAACAATAATCAAACACAGTCAACCATCATCTAGAGTGCATTACACAACTGCGTAAGCATTAAATATAAATAATTAATGGTATAATAATTAATTTTATTTGATTATTTAGATAATGGTTTGGTAATTTAATGGTTTAAGTTAAATAACTTTGAATATTTAATTAATATAATAATTAAATAAAATATTTAATTCAGAAATAATCAAAACTAGCTAAAATGGCAATATTGTGTGAATTGGACAATTCAAAATATATAATTCATTTTAAGATTTGATTTATATTAACGAATTTATTTATACATGTCAGTTGAACGTATAATTAAAATTATAATTATAATCGAGCTCAAAATGGCACAGCAGTTCGTAATTTGGCGATTCGAACTTTAAACGAATATACAGAATCCGTTTTAAATCGGATTTCTGTGAAACAAGAAACGTTCAGAGCTGGTGAAATATATTTTTCTAATGGAAGAGAAAAATCGAGATTTCGTCTTTTAGATTTTGATTTATGATCAAATCAAATTTTCGAAAAGTCGCTATGGAATTCCTTTATAATTTATAACAATTTATTTATATTATAAATGGATTTTAATATAAATTGAATACTGATTTAATCTGGATTTAAAATGTCAAGTTATAAATCCAAATAGGTATATTTTGGAGTTGTATGATATTTTATGTGAATATATACGATAATATTTATTTATTTATATTTAATTTAATTATTTTTAAATATATTAATATTTAAATGGGTTTATTTCGAGCTTTAAAAATAGCCATTTTTGCAAACAAACTCCATTTTCGACGAAACTAATTTTGTTGGATCCGGAATATTAAATTATTATTAGATTTCAATTTTCATGATTTTTGGAGTCAGTATGTAGCCGTACGGAATTTTATTGTGAAAAATAGTCAATAATTTGACATTAAAAATACGTTGTGTAGGCAAGTGGACTGGGAATTCGACGAAACAAGTTTTGTTGGGTCCGTAATGTTGAACTGTAGCTGCAAGTCCATTTTTATCGAATTTGGGTATCATATGTGATCATATGGATTTTTAGAAGATAAATACAAGTAGCGGTAACAATATATATTAATAAAATAAATACGAAGCTTCTTAGATTAGCTACACTATCCTATATATATCCCACTTATGCTTTATAAACCTAAAGCTTTCTTTCCATGGTCAAATACATTAGCCGCCGTGTTTTCTACTTCCAGGAAAAACATAATTTGTGAGCTTTAAATCTTCAAACAAATCAAAGAAAAATCAGAAAAATCCAACGCTTATTAATCTGAATTCGTGAGAGGGAGATCACTCGCTTGTTATACTTCTTATCATATGCGATTGGGGTCATTTGGTTTCAACTTCGAGCAGCTAGTGCTTCAATTCACGATCAGTGGAAGTCCACATCGTTCGTTCTCATCATGGTTGATGTACGGTGTCAAATCGATGTCAGATTCTGGAGTGGGGTGCGAGGTTGAACTGAGGGTTGGATTGTCTGTAGCGCGGTTACAGGGAGCGACGTGATTTTGTAGTAAGTTGTGAGTTCCTCTTATTAGTGATTGCAAGGAGGAGTGTTAGAACGGATAAGGGCTGATGATCTCGATGTTGGGGATGGTGGTTACTTGGGTCGGATGGTGGAGACCAAACGAAACAGGCTGTTTTCTGATGGGTGGTGTAACTTCTGTTCATTTTGAACTTGGGTAGCACCAGATGGATGGGGCCAGGAACGCCAGAGAGAGGATGGACGGCCAGTCGTCAGTGGAGTTGAACTGGACATCGGTGGGTTCTGGCGATGTTGGCAAGTAGATGAAAGGTGAGAATTCATGTTGAGGAGTTTATGAACCTGGAGGAAGAACATCGCAGTGCCTAATCGTGGTTAACCCGGTTAATTTAAACTTAAATATGGTAATTAACTAAGTCTATAACAATGGTTATTTGTAGTTAAAGTCACTTAAAAATCCAACTATCTTAGCTATGTTAAATTCAGGCAACAAGGGAATTCAGACTGTCCAAAATGTCACAAGATGGTCCACACTTATATCCCTTTCACGAGGGAGAGAAGGGGAGAGGACCACTGGTTTCATATCAAAATTTAGTACAGCATAAATAAACCAATGGACGAGGGATGTTGATAATTGGCTGGTTAGAACCTGTACAGAGAAGTGGAAGTATTGGGTAGGTATTTGTTGAGGAAGAATTGCACAAATTAGAAATGTTTTTGGCAAGAGAAGAAGGCTATGTTTCTGAAAGAATAGAGATGAAGGATCTGCTGTAAATCATGGAATAAGAAAAGATGTAGGGTAATTATATTAGTAAATTATTTAATTAGTTACTGATGTGTCATTATAATTTAAACTTGTAAAAGGTATAAAATTGTCATACATTATCAGAATTTAACGAAACAAGATCTGTTGGGATCGTATGGACGACGGCTACACACTGGAATTGACTGGGAGTGAATTGGAGCTCATTACAATTTATAGCAAATAAATTGTCTGTCTGAATCAACCGACAGTTATCATTATTTAACGATGATCTTCCAATGTGAGTATATCTTACTTACTCTGCATATTTTATATTTTTATAAACGTATTTTAAGAACTGATAAACGACGATTGATTGCTGTGTGTTGACTGTTTGGATGAACTGCTGATTTATTGGTTGAAATTATAGATAAAGATATATATATATATATATATATATATATGTGAATCGTTAATCAAATATTGATTCTGTTTATCATAATATTTCATATTGAAATGAAATTGATGTTAATTATATTGTTTAATATCTGTGGATGCATGGAAATAAGTTGGAGGTATCCAACTGGATTCCTCAATATTTATAATGCTGTTTGTTTTCATATATTGTGATATATGATGTGATATATAATCTGTGATGGATTATGATGACACTGGTCCTATTAATTGGTATTTTAAATACCATAAGTGATACTGGAATGTATAAAGGAAATTTTCAAAGTATATATTGAAATAAAATATTTATATAAAATCAATGGATTTTATAAAGGGAATTTCGAAGTGAAAATGAACAGAACTATAAAAGTGAATTATTTTGGGCAAATTTAATAAGAAGTTCTGTATATAGGAAATTATTAACAGTATATGGAAGTTTTAACAGGCCATTTTGGTATAAATACTGAACGAAGGTAAAAAGAGGTAAACAAGTAAGTATATGAAGTAAATATAATATTTTGAGAAATTTATAGGATTATAAAAAAGAGAATTTTACATTTGGGAGGTTTAGACTCGTGCTTCGCACACGGGTATAACATGATATTGATTAAGGGGAAGTGGTGAGATATAAAACAATTATGGGTGGTTAATTTAAAGTAGATTTTAAATAGAATCTGTTCTAATAGATCGATTGAGAAGATTAATTTATAAATAATGTTTTATAAATTAAATAAAATATTTATCATTTGATAAATGTAATATATAAGTCTGAGATTTATATAGAGAAGTAAAATCGGTTTCAAAACCGATATTTGAAACGGAATTTGACCTTAGTATGTAAAAAGGGAATTTGAACTTAGTATATAAAAAGGGAATTTGAACTTAGTATGTAAAAAAGGAATTTAAATGAGATATTAAGTGTTGGAAATAAAAATAGTTTTTATGAAAATTCTATAAATAGGAGTATGAAAAGAAATTGGATTTGGGATATTATTTTTAAATACGAAACAAACTGTTTTGATTATATAGAAGGAATACTTTTCACATTCTATGTGAAAAATAGATCAAAGTAAATATTTTGCAAATAAAATATTTGTAAAGGAAATTGGGTTTGAAATAGGATTTAAAATGGAGTTAATGAAATTAGAAACTGACGGGAGATTTATTATATTGAAACACTTTCTAGGTATCGATCTGATGTTGGTTTCGGCCTTCGGGGTTTATACTTAGGGATTTGTTCTCTTAACTAGTTTACAGTTAGAGACTGATAGATGTGGAGGAGTAATGATGCGTGAATAAGAAATGGAAATGTTTTCTAATGTTAATAACATATATTTTCTAAATTTAGAAAATAAGAATTTACGAACATTTGGAAGCGGGAATAGGTAAATGAATAATTAAATTAAAGGGGATTAGTGTTGATTGATGATTTGCTCGGTAAGATTTCCATTTGGAAATACGACCGTTGTTTGTACACGTGTTTTCCATTGATAGTTAAATAACTGACTATTAAAGTTTTTGACCATTTCCGTTGTCAATACGGAGAGATCGGGATCAGATTTAACATCTGAAAACCACTCCGTATGGGCATTAGCGCTGCGAAACAAATATGATGAAGATAATTGAAGACGGAGTTTATGCAAGGGTCGTTCTACCGATCCTAGGTAGAAATTTCCTAAGATGGGTTTACAGAATAGTGCCTTCGGTTTGTCCAGTCCCAGGATGACCTGTACGGAAGAATGTTTGACAGAGTATATTTAACAGATCAGGTAAGTTGATCTCTTCAAACGTATTTACGTTTGGTGGCGGAGGAATTCGTTTCTCTTAGTTGTATACCCGTGGTACATTTGGAGAAATCAGTTGGTGATTCGGCGGGTATGACGATGTGACATTCAAAGGAAATAAAGGTATGTTCTATTCATTATGACCTCTATCCTCACAACCAGGAAATTGTATAAAATTAGGTAAGTCGCACGGCTAAGTGGTTAGCTGCCAATTAGGGTGTATTGTCACCTGATCTAGAGAAATTCCATTTACTTCTACAATCTATTTCGATGCTGTCGCTTTTGGAAAACGGATGCTGATCCCAACCGTTGGTGATAATACATTCGGTACACTCAAGCGAAATAAGTGACCGGTCATGTTTAGCCTGGGTTACAAGATGTTCTTGTTGAACCCGGTGTATTCCTCTCTAGAGATACACTGTTGGAAGGTGGTCCCATACCTTGCTAGTTGGAATTCATTACCCAATAAGCGCCCACGGTTTTTGATTATATATTATGTATGTGGAACATGAGATGAAAGCGTTCTGCTAGATGATTATTATATTGTGGTTGATAAACACTATTATAATATCAAAAGAATTTTGATATAAAAGATCATCGTTTCTTGTAAAAGGATTTTTGATGTTAAATCAAGTGCTTTGGATTCTCATAAGGGAAAAACTCGTTCCATGTTATACGGCGTGGTTTTATGAGATATCGTTTATTTTCTCAAACTATTTTATATTATTTACTCATACTAGTCCCATGACTGACCCGGAGTTTACTTTGTTTTGTTTTCCCTAAACTCTTGGGTGCCCAATTTTGTACTGGCAGTCAAGTAGCCGAGATGTTACATATAACTGAGAGCTTGGAGCAGGAGGCTTCAGGATTATATAGCAATTGTTTATTTCCGCTATGTTGTAAGTGTTGTACTTTGATAATGATATGTATATTCAAGTACATATTTGTATTTCAAAGTTATGTTATATAGTATATTTAATTCGTTCCGCTGTGAGATTTGCATTTATCTGATGTCGTTGTTATGCTCTTCTTCTTCTTCTATTCTAATTTTCTGTCTTATCTATTCTCACCCTCTAACTTCTTTATATTGACTATCCGGTATTTCCGATGCATGGATAGTTGACATTGAGTTTATGTCGATAACCAAGGTCGCAAATCCCCTGGGTCGTTACAGTGGTATCAGAGCTAAAGGTTAAGTAATTACCTTGGCTTTGTGCATGACTCAGTAGAGATGGGGTTAGTAATACCCTAGATTGAGTTTGAGTGTATATATACAAGTGAACGCATTTGTAGGTTTTATAAAAATTGTTTTACATTGTGGAGATTTATTGGTTGAGTTGTTTATGAGTTCCGGTCGATCAGTTTGATACACTGTATCGGCATGGGTTTATAAACACTCGAATATGATGAACTGACACTGTATGTTTTGAAAAGAGGGTGAATGAAATAATTTTACCCAAAATATACATTGATATAAACAAAGTATAGATATTTGGAATATTATAGTATATTGGATGTGTTGGTTGTGATAATAATCAAAAAAAGATTATAATGGAAATGGTTGTGTAAATAACCAATCAAAATTCGTATAAGTGTTACGAAATGAATATAAATTTGAATTGAAATTTAAAATCCTGGAAACTTGGAAAGGCGCTTATAGATGGATTTGGAATTAATATATGAGGATTTTAAAATCCCGGGAGATTTTAAACTGTTTACAAGCATTGTGAATAATATTTTGAAATGTATTTCAAAATGGAAATGGTTAGAAATGGTTTTGAAGGTGATATAGTATTGAACTCACTTCGGTCGCTGGGAAATAATCCAGATGATGATCCGGACATCATCGATGTTCATTTTCGAGTTCTAAGCTACCAAGGATTTTGTTTTGAATTGTTTTAAGAACAAATTTTTTGAAGTCCGAAAAGTGATATTTGGTTTTAAAGACTAAGCTGTTTAAAAACTCCCAGGTAGAGACAGTTTGAATTAAAAACAAATTTAAAAAGGGATTTGCGAAAGAAAATTGAAATTAATTAAAGATCATTTGAGTGGAAATGGAATTGAAATATAACAATATCGATTAAAATTGGATTGTCGAAATAAGAATCTGAAATGGTATTGGATTGGTGAGTTAAATGTTCGGAATCGAGAATGAAATTTGAGTTGGGACTGAATTTTGACTTTGGTATAAGCGAATATCTGTGTGGAGGATAAATTGATTTGAGATTGATTGGGATGACATTTATTTATGTTGAATTAGTAACAGATGGAAATGATGGAATGATACGCCCGACAAAAAGGTACAAGTTTATTTATATATGAGTTTGGTGATTTATGAGCCGATTTGGCAAGCCGCTTGGCTGTTTGATTTTCTTTTAGATTGGAGAAGGCCTAGAGAGGCGAGTTGTAGTTGTACTGATTAACCCGTACAAAGGAGGTGCTGGCGCAATTTTCCGAAAATTTAAGGTGTTAGAAAATTTTCAGGATTTCTGGAAATTTTAGTTAGTAGGAATAAATTAAAAATTTAACAGAAATTAATCTGGTTTAGTTAAAACTGATGTTAATAAGTAAACAAATAATTTTTAAACCAGTCAATTGGGTTTGTTTTCTACCTTAGCAATTTCGTGGACGAAATTATTTTAAGGGGGAAAGAATGTAACGACCCGTATTTTTATGCGGTATAATAATTAATTTTATTTGATTATTTAAATAATGGTTTGGTAATTTAATGGTTTAAATTAAATAACTTTTAATATTTAATTAATATAATAATTAAATAATATATTTAATTCTGAAATAATCAGAACTAGCTGAAATGGAAATATTGTGTGAATTGGATAATTCAAAATATATAATTCAGTTTAAGATTTGATTTATATTAACGAATTTATTTATGAATGTCAGTTGAACGTATAATTAAAATTATAATTATAATCAAGCTCGCAATGGCGTGGCAGTTTGTAATTTGGCGATTCGAACTTTAAACGAATATACAGAATCTGTTTTAAATCGGATTTCTGTGAAACAAGAAACATTCGGAGCTGGTGAAGTATATTTTTCTAATAGAAGAGAAAAATCGAGATTTCATCGTGCAGATTTTGATTTATGATCAAATCAAATTTTTGAAAAGTCGCTATGGAATTCCTTTATGATTTATAACGATTTATTTATATTATAAATGGATTTTTAGTATAAATTGAATACTGATTTAATCGGGATTTGAAATGTCAAGTTATAAATCCAAATAGGAATATTTTGGAGTTCTATGATATTCTATCTGAATATATACGATAATATGTATTTATTTATATTTAATTTAATTATTTTTAAATATATTAATATTTAAATGGGTTTATTTCGAGCTTTAAAAATAGCCATTTTTGCAAATGAACTCTGTTTTCGACGAAACTAATTTTGTTGGATCCGGAATATTAAATTATTGTTTTTCGATTTTCGTGATTTTTGGAGTCAGTATGCTGCCGTGCGGAATTTTAATGTGAAAAAAGTCAATAATTTGACTTTAAAAATACGTTGTGTGAGCAAACGGACTCGGAATTCGACGAAACAAGTTTCGTTGGGTCCGTAGTGTCGAACTGTAGCTGCATGTCCATTTTTATCGAATTTGGGTATCGTATGTGAACATACGGATTTTCAGAAAATAAATACAAGTAGCGATGACAATATATATTAATAAAATAAATACGAAGCTTCTTAGATAAGCTACACTATCCCATATATATCCCATTACGCTTTCTAAACCTAAAGCTTTCTTTCCATGGCCAGATAAATTAGCCGCCGTGTTTTCTACTTCCAGGAAAAAACATAATTGGTGAGTTTTAAATCCTCAAACAAATCAAAGAAAAATCAGAAAAATCCAGCGCTTATTAATATGAATTCGTGAGAGGGAGATCTCTCACTTGTTATACTTCTTATTATATACGATTGGGGTCATTTGGTTTCAACTTCGAGCGGCTAAGGCTTCGATTCACGAACGGTGGAAGTTCATATCATTCGTTCTCATCATGGTTGATGTAAGGTGTCAAATCGATGATAGATTTTGGAGTGGGGCACGAGGTTGAACTGAGGGTTGGATAGTCTGTAGCGCGGTTACAGGAAGCAACGTGATTTTGTAGTGAGTTGCGAGTTCCTCTCGTTAGTGATGGCAAGGAGGAGTGTTAAAAGGGATGAGGGTTGATGATCTCGATGTTGGGATGGTGGTTGCTTGGGTCGGACAGCGGAGATTAAACGAAACAGACTGTTTTATGATTTGTGATGTAACTTCTGTTCGTTTTGAACATGGGTAGCACTTGATGGACGGGCCAGGAACGTCGGAGAGAGGATGGACGGGCAGTCATCAGTGGGGTTGAATTGGACTTCGGTGGATACTAGCGATGTTGGCAAGTAGATGAAGGGCGTGAATTCATGTTAAAGAGTTTATGAACCTGGAGGAAGAACATCGCAGTGTGTAATCGTGGTTGATCCGGTTAAATATGTTAATTAACTAAGTATAACAATGGTTATTTATATTTAAAGTCACTTAAAAATCCAACTATCTTAGCTTTTTAAATTCAGGCGACATAGGAATTCAGCCCATCAAAAATGTCACAAGATGGTCCACAACTATATCCCTTTCACTAGGGAGAGAAGGGGAGAGGACCACTAGTTTCATATCAAAATTTAGTACATCATAAATAAACCAATGGACGAGGGATGTTGATGATTAGCGGGTTAGAACCTATACAGAGAAGTGGAAGTATTGGGTAGGTATTTGTTGAGGAAGAATTGCACAAATTAGAAATATTTTTGGCAAGAGAAGAAGGCAATGTTTTTGAAAGAATAGAGATGAAGGATCTGCTGTAAATCATGGATTAAGAAAAGATGTAGGGTAATTATATTAGTAAATTATTTAATTAGTTAATGATGTGTCATTATAATTTAAACTTGTAAATGGTATAACATCGTCATACATTATCAGAATTTGACGAAACAAGATCCGTTGGGATCGTATGGACGACGGCTACATACTGGAACTGACTGGGAGTGAATTGGAGCTCATTACAATTTATAGCAAAATAAATTGTCTGTCTGAATCAACCGATGGTTATCGTTATTTAATGATGATCGTCCAATGTGAGTAAATCTCACTTACTCTGCACATTTTATATTTTTATAAACGTATTTTGAGAACTGATAAATGATGATTGATTATTGTGTATTGATTGTTTGGATGAACTGCTGATTTATTGGTTGAAATTATAGATAACGATATATATATATATATATATATATATATATATATATATATATATATATATATCGTTAATCAAATATTGATTCTGTTTATCCGAATATTTCATATTGAAATGAAATTGATGTTAATTATATTTATTAACATCTGTGGATGCGAGGAAACAGGTTGGAGGGATCCAACTGGATTCCTCAATATTTAAAATACTATTTGTTTTCATATATTGTGATATATTATGTGATATATAATCTGTGATTGATTATGATGACACTGGTCCTGTTAATTGGTATTTTAAATACCATAAGTAATACTGGAATGTATAAAAGAAATTTTCAAATATATATTGAAATAAAATATTTTTATGAAATCAATGGATTTTATATAAGGAATTTCGAAGTGAAAATGAATAAAATTATAAAAGGGAATTATTTTGGGAAAATTTAATAAGAACTTCTATATATAGGAAATTATTAACAGTATATGGAAGTTTTAACAGGCCATTTTGGTATAAATATTGAATGAAGGTAAAAAGAGGTAAATAAGTGTGTATATGAAGTAGATATAATATTTTGGGAAATTTATAGGATTATAAAAAGAGAATTTTACATTAGGGAGGTTTAGACCCGTGCTTCGCACATGGGTATAACATGATATTGATTAAGGGGAAGTGCCGAGATATAAAAGAATTATGGGAAGATTAATTTAAAGTAGATTTTAAATAGAATCTTTTCAACAGATCAATTAAGAAGGTTAATTTATAAATAATTTTTTATAAACTAAATTAAATATTTATCATTTGATAAACGGTATATATAAGTCTGAGATTTATATAGAGAAGTAAAATCGGTTTCAACACCGATATTTGAAAGGGAATTTGAAATTAGTATTTAAAAAGGGAATTTGAACTTAGTATGTAAAAAAGGGGATTTAAACGAGATATTAAGCGTTGGAAATAAAAATAGTTTTTTATGAAAATTCTATATATAGGAGTATGAAAAAAAATTGGATTTGGGATATTGGTTTTAAATACGAAATCAAACTGTTTTGATTATATAGAAGAAATATTCACATTCTATGTGAAAAATAGATCAAAGTAAATATTTTGCAAATAAAATATTTATAAAGGAAATTTGGTTTGAAATATGATTTAAAATGGAGTTAATGAAATTAGAAACTAACTGGAGATTTGTTATATTGAAATGCTTTTTGGGTATCGATCAGATGGTGGTTTCAGCCTTCGGGGTTTATACTTATGGGAGTTGTTCTCTTAACTAGTTTACAGTTAGAGACTGATAGATGTGGAGGAGTAATGATACATGAATAAGAAATGGAAATGTTTTCCAATGTTAATAACATATATTTTCTAAATTTAGAAAATAAGAATTTATGAATATGTGGAAACGAGAATAGGGAAATGAATAATTAAATAAAAGGGGATTAGTGTTGATTGATGATTTGCTCGGTAAGATTTCCATTTGGAAATGCGACCGCGGTTTGTGCACGTGTTTTCCTTTGACAGTTAAATAAATGACTATCAAAGTTTTTGACCATTTCCATTGTCAATACGGAGAGACCGGAATCAGATTTATTATCAGAAAACCACTCCATATGGGCATTAGCGCTGCGAATCAAATATGATGAAGATAATTGAAGACGGAGTTTATGCAAGGGTTGTTCTGGCAATCCTAGGTAGAAATTGCCTAAGATGGGTTTACAGAATAGTGCCTTCTGTTTATCCAGTCCCACGACGACCTGTATGGAAGATTGTCTTACAAAGTATATTTAACAGATCGCATAAGTTGATCTCTTCAAAAGTATTTACGTTTGGTGGCGGAGGAATTCATTTCTCTTAGCTATATACCCGTGGTACGTTTAGAGAAATCAATTGGTGATTTAGCGGGTATGACGATGTGACATTCGATGGAAATAAAGGTGTGATCTATACGTTATGGCCTCTAGCCTCACAACCAGGAAATTGTATAAAATCTTGTTGGTCGCATGGCTAACTGGTTGGCTGCCAATTAGGATGCATTGTCACCTAATCTAGAGAAATTCCATTTACTTCTATAATCTATTTCGATGTTGTCCCTTTCAGGAAATGGTTGCTGATCCCAACCGTTGGTGATAATACATTCGATACACTAAAGAAAAATGAGTGACCGATCATGTTTAGCTTGGGTTACAAGATTATCTTGTTGAACCCGGTGTATTCCTCTCTAGGGATACATTGTTGGAAGGTGGTCCCATACCTTGCCAGATGGAATTCATTACCTAATAAGCACCCACGGTTTTTGATTATATATTATGTATGTGGAATGTGAGATGAAAGCGTTCTACTAGATGATTATTATATTGTGGTTGATAAAACTATTATAATATCAAAAGAGTTTTGATATAAAAGATCATCGTTTCCAATAAAAGGATTTTTGATGTCAAATCAAGTGCTTTGGATTCTCATAAGGGAAAAACCCTTCCGTGTTATACAGCGTGGTCTTATGAGATATCATTTATTTTCTCAAACTATTTTAAATTATTTACACATGCCAGTCCTATGACTGACCCGGAGTTTATTTTGTTTTGTTTTCCCTAAACTCTTGGGTGCCCAATTTTGTACGGGCAGTCAAGTAGCAGTGATGTTACAGATATACTGAGAGCTTGGAGCAGGAGGCTTGGGGATTATATAGCAATTGTTTATTTCCACTGTGTTGTAAGTGTTGTACTTTGATAATGATATTTATATTCAAGCACATATTTGTATTTCAAAGTTATGTTATATAGTATATTTTATTCGTTCCGCTGTGAGATTCGCATTACTCTGATGTCGTTGTTATGTTCTTCTTCTTCTACTATTCTAATTTTCTATCATATCTATTCTCACCCTCTAACTTCTTTCTAATGACTATCCGTTATTTCCGATGCTTGGATAGTCGACATCGACATTGAGTTTATGTCGATAACCAAGGTCGCAAATTACCTGGGTCATTACAGCGTATGTCAAATATCAACCCAATACCCGTGTGGGGTTTCTATCAATGCACACCGATTTTATATGTGCAGTTGTGCGATGTGTAAAATATATCATCCCAATCAATATCAGTTAAATGTGTGTACATAAACAAATCGTCCGATTTGTAAATGAATATTTATTTTATTCATATACATGTTAAAAAATTATATTTTTAACGATAAAATATTTATTTCAACATATGAATATTTTATACAGTTCATTTATACAATAGAAATGATATTTTTATTGTTCTAACATTTTTTTGAAACTTTCGGCAGCATAACGACGCGATACTAGAATCGGAATAAGGTCTAGCCTTATCCCTCGCCTAATACTGGCTCGCACCATACACATACCAATTCCAATTAATTTATTTCACTTCCCAAACCAAATTCAAACAAATAATCCAATCAACCAAACAACCAAACAAACATGGTTTCAAACAAAGGTGTCGAGTGCTACTAAGCACCATCTGCATCCTAGTATATATATTTAACTAGAAAATGAATTAGAGTGAGATGTTCTCACCTTTGGGATCCACACCTCCAGTTTTATTTCTGAACCGTTTGGATTTGCCCAAAATTCTAACGCAATCTTTTCCGCGCTGTTCATAGTAAAAATCAAATTTTTAGTACGATGTTTATATATTAAAAATCTTATTTTTATATCGCTATATATATAATAAAAATCATATTTCTATTTCAAATCTACATTATAAAAATCAGATTTTTTACAACGCTACTTTCTATATAAAAATTATATTTTTACATCGCTACTGCATATATAAAAATCATATTTTTATAACGCTCTGTACATATAAAAATCATATTTTTATAACGAAAAATAATAAAAATCGAATTTTTCATACATGGTTATGTAAATAAAAATCATATTTTTATTTCGATGTTTACAAAATAAAAATCATATTTTTATATGTTGTTCATATAAATAAAAATCACATTTTTATAAACCAAAAATCGAATTTTTACATAACTAAAAATCTCATTTCTAAAAATTATAACTTTTCATTTCTAAAAATTATAACTTTTCTGTGAAGACCCGCAACTTCCCCGTAAAGGAAAGCGTCGGATAGTTCGAGAACAAACCACAACAGAACGCATACAGAAGAACATTTCATTGTATATTACAACAATGCATCAGATTACAAGAATATACAGAGTATAAATGAATATTACACAGAAATATCAGAGATTTAAATTACATTTAAATACATAGCAGCGGAAAATAATACAATACACGGCTAGAAGTAGATATACGGATACAAAGCTTTCCGGATATCGTTCCAGCTGTAAACCAGGATCCTGTGAATATAAATCTGCAAAACCGAAACTACTAGCTGCCCGTGTCAAAATAGGGGCACCCAGAGTTTAGGTTAAAACAATAAACCCCAGGTCAGTCATGTGACTGGTGTGAGAACTAAAACAGTTATTAATCTTTATTTTAAATCATTAGGTAAATCAAGGGACCACGCCGTATAACACGGAACGGGTTTCCTCCCAAGAATACCAGTGCATAAAACAAACAGCGCAATGCTAAGTAAAGAAAAATGAAGCTGTTATAAGACCCAGGTCCCATCACACAATGTAACGCAGTCGAGGATAGGGTTTTCCCTTATAACAGCCAAAGAATGCTTGTTACGTTTAAAAACAAATCATTTGATACTATAATAAATGCATAGTGTATAAAACACTTCAAATCATAAGTATCAATCATAGGCGGCATGAACGGCCCATAACACTATGTCTCCATATATAAGTTTACAATCCAAAACCGCAAAACGACGTATTGGAAGTTGGGTTATCATTTATGGTATGAACCGAGGCAAGGGGCAAGATCCTCTACCGATTCGAGACTGTCTAGTCCGAGCCTCAGGCAAGTACTCTGTCAAGCCTTTGGATCGTCAGGGCCGGTCCACCGATGTGGATTAAAATGCCTGAACACTGCGTTTCCCCGCCCTTTGGGGCGTAAATCTGGCCCGTCAGCCGACCAGAAGCATCGGCCGAAACCGATATCACGAGGCGCCTCGCTTTTCAGCAAGTAATAGTAAGTAACATCCACATGAGTCAAACTCGTCAGCCAGTTCAAGCACTGACGCCACTCATAACTAGAAAGAAACGCATGCCCTCCCTGATGTCCGTCTCCCGTTTTTGATTCATACCGGGTGTGATACTCGCGAATCAACGTTACACAAAGCTACGCCACAAAGGCCGTGCTTCGATCATCACCACAAGACTTTGCTTTTCAACAGAAGCCTTGATCATTTGCATCTTAGCATGCCACACAGGCAATTCACTCCATGCGATTGATATCCATCAATATATAACCCCTGAGCTCGTACGTCTCAGAGACGGGCGTTAAGCAAGAGAATAAATTCTCCGCCGCCAAACAGATATATATTTAATAGAGATCAATCACACGGACTAAAATCCAATGTCAGACACACAGTCCATTTACAAGTCCGTTCTGGGTCTGAACGAAACCGGAGGCACCTAGTACCCCGCATATCCATCGATCTCCAAGTACGTCTGGACGATCACCAACTGTTTCCATCTTCTTGGGTGTACAGCCCAATCAAGATCATCAGTTATCACCCAAACGACGTGAAGACTTCCGGTCTTCCCATCGTCTTCATCTTCGACTTATCGTCGTATCAGTTATTCAGAATGGGATAAACCCGGTCTTTCCGAATAACTCGCGTATA
Source organism: Allium sativum (assembly GCA_030737875.1). NCBI lineage: Eukaryota > Viridiplantae > Streptophyta > Magnoliopsida > Asparagales > Amaryllidaceae > Allium > Allium sativum. Next base: position 744,988,862 of record CM060920.1, on the reverse strand, counting down.
TTTAAATAAGTGTTACACAAACACAACATACGCCTCATTCCAATTCATCAGTCACTAACCGTAAATTAATCAAGAGAATAATTCCCCAAACATTAACCCCGAAGGCCGAAACCAACATCAGATCAATATCCAGAAGACCATTCTGCTTGGCTAACCGACAGTTAGTTTCTAAATTTCACATTCATAGGGAAAGGTTCCCATTAATTTTATCAAAGATAAATTCTTGAATTTATGCTTTAATCTACTTTTGAATATCAATTCACACTAGTCGGGATTAGCGAACCTTACCGAAGTAATCATTTGTTTTAATTTCCCAATCCCAACCTATTCATCCCATGAAGTAAAACTGGTTATACTTCATATCTAACACCACGGTGTTATTGGTAAATTCAATTACCATTTCACGTTCAAATCTAATTAAAGATTTAACTATCGCCTGGAGCAAAACTGGTGATACTCCACTTCGATTATTTCAATCTAATTAAAGATTCATTAAAACTCCACTTAGTTTTAATCTTTGACTGGGTTAAAGAATCAGTGTCATTTAAAAACACGGTTCACGATAAACCCAAAATCACATTCATTAATCATCGGGTTAAAGAACGAGTGTTATTTAAAACACTGTCCACGATAAACCCAAAAATCAATATCAATTCAATTCCAATTAAATGTCATTTAATTGGTACACTTCATTAAATCTAAATAAAAAGATTTAATCTTTTCTCAACTGGGTTCAAGAATAGTGTTAGTGAAGACACCATTCACGACAAACCCAAATCACATTCGATATTCAATACAAGGCTCTGAATAGAAAATATATCGGCTTATATTCAATATCGAATTCTACGACTAACAAATGTCGTATTGGAAATAACGATATCAATATATATCTTTCAAATTTCCATAACAACACCTGTATAATCACGAATTCCAACATCGAAATATTCCGAAGACAATTTCGATTCAAATCCACTCCAATGCAATCATTGGAAATTTTGGTTATTTTTAAAACCCTTTTCGAATTCAATTTATTTATTTAAAAATAAATAGAATTATAATTCTAGTTCAAAACTAGTTCATTTCGATAAAAATCTATTTTTATCTTTTCAAATATGGAGTTTTTCATCCCAATTCTTTCTAAATCATTTCTTATGATTTTACACAAATTATTACTATTTTTAATAATTTTATCAAGGCCCGTACAGTCGATTTCCAACAATGGCCATCGAACTGCACTTACAGCGACCTTTTTCGAATTTGATTTGGACATAATTCCAAATCCAACCGTTAGATTTCAAATTTCTAACATTCATTAGAAAGCTCTTTTCGATACGAACCCAACGGTTCCGGTTTTAGGAGAATCCGACGGTCGGATCTCCCGCAATGTCCGTTTGAAATAAATGGTCGAAATTCACGAACTGCCGCGGCGCGGCGCGTTCTATTCAGGCCATTATATTATATATATAATATATATAATATATACTTCGTCGATTCCTATTTAAAACGAATTATATAAATAGTTTTGAATTCGTTTCAAAAACATTTTCAACCTTCTTTTCAATTCAAATCAAAATTGAATTCTTCATTTTAAATTCGTTTTAAAATTCATTTCTATTCAATTCAAATTTCAATTCAATTTGAATTCATTTCAATTCGCTTTCAATTCAATTTGAATTCGTTTTCAATTCCATTCATTTCGAAATCGTTTTCAATTCAATTCATTTCGAAATCGTTTTCAATTCAATTCATTTCGAAATCGTTTTCAATTCAATTCATTTCGAAATCGTTTTCAATTCAGTTCATTTCGAAACCGTTTTCAATCCACTTTGAATTCGTTTTCAATTCAATTCATTTTATTCGATTTCGAAATCACTTTTCAATATTCATTTTAAAATGAATAAAATCGATATAAATATCGTTCACGTCAAAATGGCGTCAATCTAATCAACACGGCTTCATAAATTTCTATTTTCAAATTTTCTTTATTTTTCAAATTGGAATGAGGCCCAATCAATTACCATATAAAATTAATTATATGGATTTCCATACAACACATGTATATAATAGCATGGAAAAATAATCAACCATCAACCAAAGTGCACTACACTGTATAAGCATCAAATATAGATATTCAACGCTTATAACAGCCTGTCAATCAATCGATCGACATATTTAATAAATCAGGATGAGTGAAATTCATATTTCATCCCAACACCCGTGTGGGGTTTCAAACAAACAAACACAGATTTTATTCGTGCAGTTGGGCGATGTGTAAAATTTATTGACCCAATCAATGTCCTTCAAATAGGTGTACATAAACAAACCGTCTGGTTTGTAAATGAATATTTATTTTATTCACTTTCACTATATTCATATTCACGTTAAAAATTATATTTTTAACGATAAAACATTTTATTCTATCATATGAATTTCTATTATTCATTTACACAAAAAATGATATTTTTATTTTCTAACATATTTTAGAAAATTTCGGCGGCATAACGGCACGATACTAGAAACGGGACGAGGCCTAGCCTTATCCCCGGTCTAGTGAAGGCCCACGCCATTCACACATCAATCAAATCAATTCGTTATGTAAACCACAAAATTTGGAGTAAGAGTCTAACCTAGCCTTACTCCTTCGCCTTATAGCGGCGCACGTCTAATCCTAACCAATTTATCGATTCGATTTTTCACACCACAAATCACATTCAAACCAATATCGCAATCAATCACCAAACAGTCAAACAAACAAGTCCATGGTCTGTGGACGGTTGTGTCGGGTGCTACTAAGCACCGTCTGCATCCTAGTATATATATATAACTAGAAAATAAATTGAAGAGTGAGAAATTCTCACACATAGCTATCCTAGCTCCACGGCTCTTCATTGATAGAAAACTTCATCGCTATCGCATCTTCGTCATCTTCGTTGCCCAAGGCCACTATATATATAAAAATCGAATTTTTATTTCGCTATTCAATATATAAAAATCGAATTTTTTATTTGAAGTTCAATATATAAAAATCGAGTTTTTATTTCAAAGTTCAATATATAAAAATCGAGTTTTTATTTCAAAGTTCAATATATAAAAATCGAGTTTTTATTTCAAAGTTCAATATATAAAAATCGAGTTTTTATTCCACTATTTCTATTTACAAAACAAAGTATGTTTTTTTTTTCTATCTTCAAACAAAGTATGTTTTTTTTTTCTCTATTTTCAAAACCATATCTTTTTATTTCTATTTTCTGAAAAATAAGTTACTGCTTATTTATTTAAAATCAGTTTTTCTTTTATTAAAAATGCAGTTTTTTTTTTTTTTTTCCTTTTAGAAAAATGCAGTTTTTATTTTATTCTTTTTTTTTAATATGCAGTTTTTCCTTTTACAAAATGCAGTTTTTATTTTCTTTTTCAAAATGCAGTTTTGCCTTTTTCAAAACAGTTTTTAAATTATTTTTCAAAACAGTTTTTATTGAATAAATAAAATAATAAAAAAAAGAAATGCTCACCGATCTGCGAAGAAGGGGAGGGGAAAGAAGAGGTCGTCGGCGGCTTCCAGGGGCTCGCGGTGGCGTTCGAACCGTCGTGGCAGGAGGCGCTGGCTTCCTCGTCGGCGTCGAGGGCTTCAAGGGGGGGGCGCGGCTTCTTCGTCGATGCGATCTCGAGGGGGGCGACAGCTCTGATTGAAGGAGGAGGAGGGCGGCTTCGTGGGTGCGATCGATGGAGGCGGTGATGATTGGAGGGAGGGGCGGCGATCCGATTTAGGTTTTTAGGGTTTTTGTTTTTTTTTCTTCTGAAAATAAAAGGGAACGGGGGGGGGGGCCAGTGAAGATAAGAGGGAGGGAGGGAAATTAAAATAATATATATATATATATATATATATATATATTTTTTTTTAATTTGTAAAAAGGTTGACTTTTACATACGACCTCGAAACGAGGTCCACCGCCTGTCGTCCATAGCGTTTTACCCCCATTCCGAACACAATGGGATATGTATCGCAAGCTGGTTTGATCATTACAATCGGTTTCCTTTTGAATTTACATTTAAATCACTATATTGAATTTTAAACGCACATTTCAAATTACCGGGGTCACATACTAACTAGAAAAATTCCAGAAAAATATTTTCTAGCTTCGTATTGACGATACGGTCCTAACAAAACTAGTTTCGTCTAATTCTGAGGCCGTTTGAAAAATGGCCAATTTCCATTCGATTAAAATCGACAAAAACTGGTCAAACGCGTTTTCTTTTGCCACGCTCACATATTGATTCGAAAAATTATGAAATTTGAAACCTAGCAATAACTTGACACTGCGGACCCAACAAAAGTGGTTTCGTCGAAATCCGAGGTCATCTGCAAAATTGCTATTTTTAAGGGCCTTATATATATAAAAATATATATAAATTTCACAGCGACTATTTCTAATTTTAAACTGGACATATCTTATCATTTCTAAGATGAAATCCCAGTTTGTTAACTTCGTTATAAAGATATAGTTATACAGATTCAAATATTTCTTGTTTCGTTCAATTCTGACTTATATTGAATTCTGTATATTCATTTGAAATTAGAAATCGAATTTTCGAACTACCGCGCCAATTTCAATTCTATTTATAATTATATATAAATATTTATATTCTAACGACGACGCGTATAATATATACGTTCGAATTATATTCAAAATAAATTTCTCGTCGATATTATTTAAAATAATTCATTTTAAATAATCAAAATTTGCTAAAATTGCCAAAATAAAAATTTTAAACTGGCCCAGATTTTACGGGTTGTTACAATCTCCCCCACTTAAAACTTTTCGTCCCCGAAAAGGAACAAAGTCGAAAGTGGTTTGATTAATCAACTCTACGCTCGATCTTGCTTCCATTCTCCAACTCTTTAGTTTCTGAGAATTTTCAAATTTTCAAAAATTTGGCTAACACCCTAAATTTTTGAAAAATTTCGCCATAACCTCCCCTGCACCGGGAGCATCGGGGAATTTCAAATAGCTTCCCCGGTCCTTCAGATCTCAAAAAGAAAAAGAAAAAGCCAAGCGGCTAGCCAATAGGCTCACAAAATCATCATCACCCAAACAAAACAGGAAATTATGTAGTAAACATGTACCTATTTGTCGGGCAAACAAATTTTATTCTCTGGCTCTAGCCTCCTTGCTATGACCTGTTCAATGTAAGTATTTGTATATGCAAGCAAATGCGACCAAATTTTCAATACAGTTCAATATTTGATTCAATTGGGCATAATGTTTCAAAATTATCAAACAAATAAATAAACAGCACAAACATCAATCAATTAGTGAATTAACGTTTCAAATTCATAATTTTGATACATATACAAAAATCAGATTTTTGATGCCAAATCACAACAATAGGCCCTATCTAATTTTGGTTCTCACACCAGTCAATAGGAAATATATAGAAATCTCACTTTCGTCGCTCGAAAATAAATACTGGCGACAGTGCCCCATCACCAGAATTATCCCCGGGCAACTAGAGTATGATTCTATAACCATCCAGTATATTAAAACTTCGAATACACGTTTGCAAGACGCATATGCAAAATCTTTATATATCGGATTGTCCAAATCAATATAAATAAATAATCAAATACGAATAATTGATTTAAATTTTCAAAATGAAATTTGTTTTCATTTGAAAGAAATATACTCTTCACACTCGTTCTAGGATACTACTGATCCTATCTCTAACGAGTCATTCTCATTGGATATAGCTAATCCAATATCTGATGAATTCTTTCGTAAGGTTCTAATGTGTCTTGTTCTCTAGCTTTGTAAACCAAAGCTCTGATACCACGTGTGAAGACCCGCAACTTCCCCGTAAAGGAAAGCGTCGGATAGTTCGAGAACAAACCACAACAGAACGCATACAGAAGAACATTTCATTGTATATTACAACAATGCATCAGATTACAAGAATATACAGAGTATAAATGAATATTACACAGAAATATCAGAGATTTAAATTACATTTAAATACATAGCAGCGGAAAATAATACAATACACGGCTAGAAGTAGATATACGGATACAAAGCTTTCCGGATATCGTTCCAGCTGTAAACCAGGATCCTGTGAATATAAATCTGCAAAACCGAAACTACTAGCTGCCCGTGTCAAAATAGGGGCACCCAGAGTTTAGGTTAAAACAATAAACCCCAGGTCAGTCATGTGACTGGTGTGAGAACTAAAACAGTTATTAATCTTTATTTTAAATCATTAGGTAAATCAAGGGACCACGCCGTATAACACGGAACGGGTTTCCTCCCAAGAATACCAGTGCATAAAACAAACAGCGCAATGCTAAGTAAAGAAAAATGAAGCTGTTATAAGACCCAGGTCCCATCACACAATGTAACGCAGTCGAGGATAGGGTTTTCCCTTATAACAGCCAAAGAATGCTTGTTACGTTTAAAAACAAATCATTTGATACTATAATAAGTGCATAGTGTATAAAACACTTCAAATCATAAGTATCAATCATAGGCGGCATGAACGGCCCATAACACTATGTCGCCATATATAAGTTTACAATCCAAAACCGCAAAACGACGTATTGGAAGTTGGGTTATCATTTATGGTATGAACCGAGGCAAGGGGCAAGATCCTCTACCGATTCGAGACTGTCTAGTCCGAGCCTCAGGCAAGTACTCTGTCAAGCCTTTGGATCGTCAGGGCCGGTCCACCGATGTGGATTAAAATGCCTGAACACTGCGTTTCCCCGCCCTTTGGGGCGTAAATCTGGCCCGTCAGCCGACCAGAAGCATCGGCCGAAACCGATATCACGAGGCGCCTCGCTTTTCAGCAAGTAATAGTAAGTAACATCCACATGAGTCAAACTCGTCAGCCAGTTCAAGCACTGACGCCACTCATAACTAGAAAGAAACGCATGCCCTCCCTGATGTCCGTCTCCCGTTTTTGATTCATACCGGGTGTGATACTCGCGAATCAACGTTACACAAAGCTACGCCACAAAGCTACGCCACAAAGGCCGTGCTTCGATCATCACCACAAGACTTTGCTTTTCAACAGAAGCCTTGATCATTTGCATCTTAGCATGCCACACAGGCAATTCACTCCATGCGATTGATATCCATCAATATATAACCCCTGAGCTCGTACGTCTCAGAGACGGGCGTTAAGCAAGAGAATAAATTCTCCGCCGCCAAACAGATATATATTTAATAGAGATCAATCACACGGACTAAAATCCAATGTCAGACACACAGTCCATTTACAAGTCCGTTCTGGGTCTGAACGAAACCGGAGGCACCTAGTACCCCGCATATCCATCGATCTCCAAGTACGTCTGGACGATCACCAACTGTTTCCATCTTCTTGGGTGTACAGCCCAATCAAGATCATCAGTTATCACCCAAACGACGTGAAGACTTCCGGTCTTCCCATCGTCTTCATCTTCGACTTATCGTCGTATCAGTTATTCAGAATGGGATAAACCCGGTCTTTCCGAATAACTCGCGTATATTTAAATAAGTGTTACACAAACACAACATACGCCTCATTCCAATTCATCAGTCACTAACCGTAAATTAATCAAGAGAATAATTCCCCAAACATTAACCCCGAAGGCCGAAACCAACATCAGATCAATATCCAGAAGACCATTCTGCTTGGCTAACCGACAGTTAGTTTCTAAATTTCACATTCATAGGGAAAGGTTCCCATTAATTTTATCAAAGATAAATTCTTGAATTTATGCTTTAATCTACTTTTGAATATCAATTCACACTAGTCGGGATTAGCGAACCTTACCGAAGTAATCATTTGTTTTAATTTCCCAATCCCAACCTATTCATCCCATGAAGTAAAACTGGTTATACTTCATATCTAACACCACGGTGTTATTGGTAAATTCAATTACCATTTCACGTTCAAATCTAATTAAAGATTTAACTATCGCCTGGAGCAAAACTGGTGATACTCCACTTCGATTATTTCAATCTAATTAAAGATTCATTAAAACTCCACTTAGTTTTAATCTTTGACTGGGTTAAAGAATCAGTGTCATTTAAAAACACGGTTCATGATAAACCCAAAATCACATTCATTAATCATCGGGTTAAAGAACGAGTGTTATTTAAAACACTGTCCACGATAAACCCAAAAATCAATATCAATTCAATTCCAATTAAATGTCATTTAATTGGTACACTTCATTAAATCTAAATAAAAAGATTTAATCTTTTCTCAACTGGGTTCAAGAATAGTGTTAGTGAAGACACCATTCACGACAAACCCAAATCACATTCGATATTCAATACAAGGCTCTGAATAGAAAATATATCGGCTTATATTCAATATCGAATTCTACGACTAACAAATGTCGTATTGGAAATAACGATATCAATATATATCTTTCAAATTTCCATAACAACACCTGTATAATCACGAATTCCAACATCGAAATATTCCGAAGACAATTTCGATTCAAATCCACTCCAATGCAATCATTGGAAATTTTGGTTATTTTTAAAACCCTTTTCGAATTCAATTTATTTATTTAAAAATAAATAGAATTATAATTCTAGTTCAAAACTAGTTCATTTCGATAAAAATCTATTTTTATCTTTTCAAATATGGAGTTTTTCATCCCAATTCTTTCTAAATCATTTCTTATGATTTTACACAAATTATTACTATTTTTAATAATTTTATCAAGGCCCGTACAGTCGATTTCCAACAATGGCCATCGAACTGCACTTACAGCGACCTTTTTCGAATTTGATTTGGACATAATTCCAAATCCAACCGTTAGATTTCAAATTTCTAACATTCATTAGAAAGCTCTTTTCGATACGAACCCAACGGTTCCGGTTTTAGGAGAATCCGACGGTCGGATCTCCCGCAATGTCCGTTTGAAATAAATGGTCGAAATTCACGAACTGCCGCGGCGCGGCGCGTTCTATTCAGGCCATTATATTATATATATAATATATATAATATATACTTCGTCGATTCCTATTTAAAACGAATTATATAAATAGTTTTGAATTCGTTTCAAAAACATTTTCAACCTTCTTTTCAATTCAAATCAAAATTGAATTCTTCATTTTAAATTCGTTTTAAAATTCATTTCTATTCAATTCAAATTTCAATTCAATTTGAATTCATTTCAATTCGCTTTCAATTCAATTTGAATTCGTTTTCAATTCCATTCATTTCGAAATCGTTTTCAATTCAATTCATTTCGAAATCGTTTTCAATTCAATTCATTTCGAAATCGTTTTCAATTCAATTCATTTCGAAATCGTTTTCAATTCAGTTCATTTCGAAACCGTTTTCAATCCACTTTGAATTCGTTTTCAATTCAATTCATTTTATTCGATTTCGAAATCACTTTTCAATATTCATTTTAAAATGAATAAAATCGATATAAATATCGTTCACGTCAAAATGGCGTCAATCTAATCAACACGGCTTCATAAATTTCTATTTTCAAATTTTCTTTATTTTTCAAATTGGAATGAGGCCCAATCAATTACCATATAAAATTAATTATATGGATTTCCATACAACACATGTATATAATAGCATGGAAAAATAATCAACCATCAACCAAAGTGCACTACACTGTATAAGCATCAAATATAGATATTCAACGCTTATAACAGCCTGTCAATCAATCGATCGACATATTTAATAAATCAGGATGAGTGAAATTCATATTTCATCCCAACACCCGTGTGGGGTTTCAAACAAACAAACACAGATTTTATTCGTGCAGTTGGGCGATGTGTAAAATTTATTGACCCAATCAATGTCCTTCAAATAGGTGTACATAAACAAACCGTCTGGTTTGTAAATGAATATTTATTTTATTCACTTTCACTATATTCATATTCACGTTAAAAATTATATTTTTAACGATAAAACATTTTATTCTATCATATGAATTTCTATTATTCATTTACACAAAAAATGATATTTTTATTTTCTAACATATTTTAGAAAATTTCGGCGGCATAACGGCACGATACTAGAAACGGGACGAGGCCTAGCCTTATCCCCGGTCTAGTGAAGGCCCACGCCATTCACACATCAATCAAATCAATTCGTTATGTAAACCACAAAATTTGGAGTAAGAGTCTAACCTAGCCTTACTCCTTCGCCTTATAGCGGCGCACGTCTAATCCTAACCAATTTATCGATTCGATTTTTCACACCACAAATCACATTCAAACCAATATCGCAATCAATCACCAAACAGTCAAACAAACAAGTCCATGGTCTGTGGACGGTTGTGTCGGGTGCTACTAAGCACCGTCTGCATCCTAGTATATATATATATAACTAGAAAATAAATTGAAGAGTGAGAAATTCTCACACATAGCTATCCTAGCTCCACGGCTCTTCATTGATAGAAAACTTCATCGCTATCGCATCTTCGTCATCTTCGTTGCCCAAGGCCACTATATATATAAAAATCGAATTTTTATTTCGCTATTCAATATATAAAAATCGAATTTTTTATTTGAAGTTCAATATATAAAAATCGAGTTTTTATTTCAAAGTTCAATATATAAAAATCGAGTTTTTATTTCAAAGTTCAATATATAAAAATCGAGTTTTTATTTCAAAGTTCAATATATAAAAATCGAGTTTTTATTCCACTATTTCTATTTACAAAACAAAGTATGTTTTTTTTTTCTATCTTCAAACAAAGTATGTTTTTTTTTTCTCTATTTTCAAAACCATATCTTTTTATTTCTATTTTCTGAAAAATAAGTTACTGCTTATTTATTTAAAATCAGTTTTTCTTTTATTAAAAATGCAGTTTTTTTTTTTCCTTTTAGAAAAATGCAGTTTTTATTTTATTCTTTTTTTTTAATATGCAGTTTTTCCTTTTACAAAATGCAGTTTTTATTTTCTTTTTCAAAATGCAGTTTTGCCTTTTTCAAAACAGTTTTTAAATTATTTTTCAAAACAGTTTTTATTGAATAAATAAAATAATAAAAAAAAGAAATGCTCACCGATCTGCGAAGAAGGGGAGGGGAAAGAAGAGGTCGTCGGCGGCTTCCAGGGGCTCGCGGTGGCGTTCGAACCGTCGTGGCAGGAGGCGCTGGCTTCCTCGTCGGCGTCGAGGGCTTCAAGGGGGGGGCGCGGCTTCTTCGTCGATGCGATCTCGAGGGGGGCGACAGCTCTGATTGAAGGAGGAGGAGGGCGGCTTCGTGGGTGCGATCGATGGAGGCGGTGATGATTGGAGGGAGGGGCGGCGATCCGATTTAGGTTTTTAGGGTTTTTGTTTTTTTTTCTTCTGAAAATAAAAGGGAACGGGGGGGGGGGGGGCAGTGAAGATAAGAGGGAGGGAGGGAAATTAAAATAATATATATATATATATATATATATATATATATATATATATTTTTAATTTGTAAAAAGGTTGACTTTTACATACGACCTCGAAACGAGGTCCACCGCCTGTCGTCCATAGCGTTTTACCCCCATTCCGAACACAATGGGATATGTATCGCAAGCTGGTTTGATCATTACAATCGGTTTCCTTTTGAATTTACATTTAAATCACTATATTGAATTTTAAACGCACATTTCAAATTACCGGGGTCACATACTAACTAGAAAAATTCCAGAAAAATATTTTCTAGCTTCGTATTGACGATACGGTCCTAACAAAACTAGTTTCGTCTAATTCTGAGGCCGTTTGAAAAATGGCCAATTTCCATTCGATTAAAATCGACAAAAACTGGTCAAACGCGTTTTCTTTTGCCACGCTCACATATTGATTCGAAAAATTATGAAATTTGAAACCTAGCAATAACTTGACACTGCGGACCCAACAAAAGTGGTTTCGTCGAAATCCGAGGTCATCTGCAAAATTGCTATTTTTAAGGGCCTTATATATATAAAAATATATATAAATTTCACAGCGACTATTTCTAATTTTAAACTGGACATATCTTATCATTTCTAAGATGAAATCCCAGTTTGTTAACTTCGTTATAAAGATATAGTTATACAGATTCAAATATTTCTTGTTTCGTTCAATTCTGACTTATATTGAATTCTGTATATTCATTTGAAATTAGAAATCGAATTTTCGAACTACCGCGCCAATTTCAATTCTATTTATAATTATATATAAATATTTATATTCTAACGACGACGCGTATAATATATACGTTCGAATTATATTCAAAATAAATTTCTCGTCGATATTATTTAAAATAATTCATTTTAAATAATCAAAATTTGCTAAAATTGCCAAAATAAAAATTTTAAACTGGCCCAGATTTTACGGGTTGTTACATTTTCATTTCCAAAAATTGTATCTTTTCATTTCTAAAAATTGTATCTTTTCAAATAAAAAAACCACATTTTTGTTTTGCTACTTTATAAATAAAAATTATATTTTTATAACTCTACATAAATAAAAATCATATTTTTTTCATGCCTAAAAATCATATCTTTTCAAAATTAAAAATCTGAACTTTTTCTAATCAAAAATCTAAATTTTAAATAAGAAAAAATCTTTACTTTTCCTAATAAAAAAAATCTCATATTTATATAAAAATAATAATCTAAAAACTCACCGTAGTGGTGTAGGATGGCGGAGGAGGCTCAGGGAGGGCACCTGGGCTTGGGGTGGTGCGGCGTCAGTGGTGGCCCAAGGGGAGACAGGAGGCGGCGGCTGTTCAGTGGACTTGGGTGGATTGAGGTGATTTGAATTGGAGGAGAAGTGAGAAGAGGAAAGAGGAGAGGGGGGAGGATCTAAGGGGGTGGGGGCGGCGCTCTGGTCAGAGGCACGACGAACGGGCACAGAGGCGGTGGCTGGATCGGAGGAAAGAGGGTTGGGCGTTGGGCTACGGGGTTATAGGTTTTTTTATTTTATATTTTTTTCTCTTTTGACTAAAAGAGGAGAGAGATATAAGGGGCCCTTATATAATTATTTAATTATTTATTTCAAAAAGTTACTTTTTTATTCGAGCTCCAAATCGAACCCACCGACTGTCGTGCCTATCTAACTACTCCCATTCCGAATGCAATGGGACATGTTCGGTAAGCTGATTCAACAGTTTCGATAAGTTCCCGTTTAAATTAAAATATAATCAATGTATATTTAATTAAACGTACATTTTAATTTACCAGGGTCATATACTGACTCCAAAAATTCCCAAAAAATAAATCTAGCTATGTTTTGACGATACGGTCCTAACAAAACTAATTTCGACAAATTTGGAGACCATTTGAAAAATGGTCATTTTCCATTCGATTAAATTCAAACTGAAATTACCAAACACGTTTAAATCCGCCACTCTCTCATATTAATTCCAAAAATTATGAAAATTGGAATCTAGTAATAATTTCACATTCCAGCTCCAACAAATGTGGTTTCATCGAAAACGGAACTCGTTTGCAAAATCGCTATTTTTAAGGGCTATATATTATATAAATTCCACAGCGACTATTCTGAATTTCCAACTGGACATAACTTTTTATTCCCATTATGAAATCTGGATTTTTCACATTCGTTAGAAAGATATAATTAAACAAATTCAAATATTTGTAGTTTTACTGAAATCCGATTTATTTTGAATCCTGTACATTCATTTAATGTTTGAAATCGAATTTTCAAACTACCGCGCCATTCCAGGCTCGTTATATAATTAAAATAAATTTATTTGTTCTATCTTCGATTTAACTAAATTTATACATTCTAATTCTATTCAAAATAAATTTCTAGTCGTAATTATTTAAAATAAATCATTTTAAATATTCCAAATCCATTAAATGTGCTAAAATAAAAAAAAATTAATTGGTTCTGATTTTCCGGGTTATTACACAATATTTATACTGGTTCCACTATCATCAAGATAGTGTTCGTCCAGTCCAAAACAGAGAGATTCTATTCTATATGAGAGAATTACAAGAGATTACAAAAATAAGAGTTTACATATCTTAACAAGAAGAGACACCATTGGGGATCACTGGCTGCACGCTAGGATGGGTTTACATAGAAGTCCACCCCTCAATATATAGCCAGTGCAAATCTATGTGAGTCATCAATTAAATTACCAACATGTTGTAATAAAATAATAGATGCCAATTACCATTGCAACAAATGTGCAAACCTAGGAAGTAAATCGATCCGTTTTCTTAGCATAAATGGAAGAAATTAATGCTTGCATTTATTTCTTTCTATCTCATGCAAATGCAATCAATTAATTCATTTATTTCCATATTAAACCAATATTTACTTTCCATCTATTTGTGGTTTGGTGTCACCTAAATTTAACAAATGCCATTGAAAAGTTACGTAAAAGAGCAGTATTTCCAATTATACACGTAAATTTGATATGCGGTCCCTTTGCTAGTAAACTATTGTAGTTTGATTGCATGAAATATCAACAACAAATATAGTTGAAAGAAGATTCTAATGAAATGGTAAAGGTAGAACTACAATTGAGACAAAACAGTCAGGAAAAAGAGCCTTATTCCTTATGGGCATGTAAAACGACTCATGTACAAGTGGATATGGAGTATCCGGGCCATAAATTTGGCTAAGGGTCTTCTAACATCATATTCAGAATTTCTTTTTTTAATAATAGTTGTAAAATTACAGGTAACGGAGGCCTATATATTTTTTACATTGGAAATAATTATGGTTTTAGTCTTAAACAAATACCCTTCATAAAAATAAATGAGTATAGAAAAATGAACAGCACATTCTGGGGAGGGGTGTGTGTGTATATATATAGGGAGCAGCTATTGAGACACAACATTAAACACAAAATAAGACACACAAATCGTGATCCGTTGGATTTGTCTGTTTTACGTGGATAGTGGAATTCATGGAAGGATCCAGTGGATGAAATTTGTTGTGTTCAATTTTGTGAACAAATAGAGTTTACCATATATATATATATATATATATATATATATATATATATGTATGTATGTATATATATGTATATATATGTATATATATAGGAGCGTTAAGGGGCACCCCTGTCATATCGTGAGCTACACTAATCCAAATTCAACAAGATTTTGTTGATGTTCAATCCACATAAGACCTGTACAAACTGTCCTTTTTTTACTAAAATGCATTCTTCTCTCTCCTACCCTTTTTACTTCAAACCTGTACAAACTTGCACCCTCCCTCTTCTTCTTTCTTTTTATCTAATGCCTCTCCTTTTATTTCTTTTATATTCCAAGATCCGAAACCACTAGAAAAAAATATTTACAAGGCAAGGCGAAATTCTTTTGTAAAGTTTGTTGACAAGCTAGGCATGAAATTTTTTTGCTATGAGTATTTGATATTCTACCTTCATGTTATAAAGATAATAATAATTTTGTGTGTAAGACGAAACAAATGTGCTAAGCTTTGTTTCGTATTCTTTTCCTATAGTGTGAACTTTTGTGGTTGTGTTCCATTCAAGTGCAATTCGTGCCTTTTTGTGGTGAGTATTTATTCTTCTGTCTTGTCATTATAAACAAAAAGGAATTTTTTTTTTTTTTTTTTGATTGGGGCCAGTTTTGAAAACTTATATTGGAAATAGGTCACTTTCAAAACTAATTACAAAAGTAGACCGCTTTTGTTTAAACTAACGCTATCTCAGATAACGCCAATTGTATTTTATTTTTAACAAAGGTGTTATTTGAAATAACGCTGCTATATGTAACGAGAGTGTTGTCTCAGATAACGCTTGTTGGCGTTATATGGGATAGCACTATAAAAATTACCCACTGCCTCCGAAAGAGGCAGTGAGCATTTTATTTAGCGATATCTCGGATAATGCCAACAAGCGTTATTCGAGATAACGCTCTGTTGAGCAAACGCCAACAAGCATTATCCGAGATAATGCTCTGTTGATTGCTCACTGCCTCCTTTGGAGGCAGTGGGCAAAATTTCAGAGCATTATCCTAGATAACGATAGTAATAAACATATACTATTTGGCCAACATGACAACTACATACCCACCTACGTAACATTATCATATCTGAATTACATATCGAAAATAACAACATTATCAAATACGAATTACATACCGAATATAACAACAACATCTCCGAATGACATAAGGAACATAACAACATTATTATATTCGAATTGTATGCCAAACATAACAACGACATTTCCGAATGACATAAAGAACATAACAACAACATATCCGAATGACATAATGAACATAACAACAACATATCTGAATTACATAACAACATATCTGAATTACATAACAACATATATGAAACGACCCGAACTTCCCCGTTCTCTGAAGAGAAGAGAAAGAACAGATTGTCTTGAGAGCACGACAAATCAAAACACAAACAGAAGAACATTTCATTGTTATTACAACAATTTACATCAGTGTATAAGAATATACAGAGTATGAACAAATAATATACATTTGATAAATATCAGAGATATACAAATTACAATGCAACGGAAAATAATACAAAACACAGCTGAAAGAGACACACGGATACAGAGCTTTCTGAATATCATTCCAGCTGTAAACCAGAATCCTATGAATATAAATCTGCAAAACTGAAACTATTAGCTGCCCATGTAGAAAATAGAGGCACCCAGAGTTTAGGTTAAAACAATAAACTCCTGGTCAATCATGTGACTGGTGTGAGAACTACAACAGTTATTTAAAACTTTACTTTAAATTTTGGTAAGTCAAGGGACCACGCCGTATAACACGGAACGGGTTTCCACCTAAGAATATCAGTGCCTAAAACAAACAACGCAATGTTTTTTGGAAAAATGAAGCTATAATAAGACCCAGGTCCCATCACACATTGCAACGTAAGCCGGAGGATAGGATTTTACCTTATAATAGCCAAACATGCTTGGTACATTTAAAACAATTCATTTGATACTATTATAAGTGCATAGTGTATAAAACAACTTCGAATACAAATGCATCAATCATAGACGGCATAGCATCCCATGCTACTATGTCGCCATACTAGGCTCTACAATCAAAACCGCAAAGTCACGTAATGGAAGTTGGATTTCCATCATGAACCAAGGCAGGGGATCGTTCTTACCATTTCGAGACTCTCTAGCCTGAGCCTCAGGGATAGAACGCATCGTCCCTTGGACCTTCAGGGCCGGTCCATATTTTAAGTGGATTAGTAATCCTTGAACAATATGATTCCCCGTCCTATGGGGCGTAAATGAGCCAGATGACTCAATTTCCATCGGCTCTGTAATAACCGATATATCCGAGGCGCCTCGCAATCTAACAACCACATAAGTAAAAATGTCTGGGCTCCATACCATGGCACCACTCCTAGATAGAAAGAAACGCATGTCCTCCCTGCAGTCCTCTCCCGTTTCTAGTTCACACCGGGGTGTGAGGCTCGCGAATTAACGCTATACACAAAACTATGCTATATTAAAGCAGTGCTTTGATCATCAACCACAAGACTCTTCTTTTCAACAGAAGCCTTGATCATTTGCATATCAGCATGCCACACTGGCAATTCACGCCATGCGACTGTTGTCTATCGATATAACCCCATATGTCCCAGGATCGAAACCTGGCTCTGATACGAAATGTAGAGACCCAAACTTCCCCGTAAAGAAAAGCCCGGATTGCTTCGAGAATACGACAAATCAGAACACAGACAGAAGAACATATCATTGCTTATTACAACAATTCCATCAGAATACACGAATATAATAGAGTATGAATAAATATTATACATTAGAAAAATATCAGAGGTTTAAATTACATTTAGATACACAGCAGCGGAAAAATAATACATAACACAGCTGAAAGAAATACACGGATACAGAGCTTTCTGAATATATCTCCAGCTGTAAACCAGGATCCTATGAATATAATATCTACAAAACCAAAACTATTAGCTGCCCGTGTGGAAAATAGGGGCACCCAGAGTTTAGATTAAAACAATAAACTCGAGGTCAGTCATGTGACTGGTGTGAGAAATTAAATTGATTCTAAAGTTAGGTAAATCAAAGTACCACGCCGTATAACATGGAACGGGTTTTAACTCCAAGAATACCAATGCATATAACAAACAGCGCAATGCTAAATAAAGAACAATGAAGCTATTATAAGACCCAGGTCCCATCACACAATGCAACACACGCCGGATGATAGGATTTTACCTTATAATAGCCAAATAATGCTTGATATGCGAAATTTAATATTTTATTATTACTATAAGTGAAGAAATCAACTTCAAATATAAATGTATCAATCATAGACGGCATGGGTACCATATATCATGTCGCCATACTAGTTCTACAATTAAAACCGCAAAATGTCGTATTGGAAATTTGGATTTCCGTCATGGTGGCTCCTGATCCGAAAGATCGATCGTGTACTGCAATCCACAACGGCTTACGTCCCAACGAGAGAAAACACCGTAATGCACATCCGCACTTTTGGGAAATCAAGTATCACTGCAGCTTACGTCCCGGCGAGAGAAAACACCGCTAACTCTATCCCTCAGGGAATCGGGGTGTGTGCCCTATCCCTCTGAGCACTCAGCTCATCTCGGTCAACCGAATCCTTGACACCACTAAGGTGCCTATCCTCTAAAAAGCGTACTGATTTAACCATCAGTTTACCACCATACCGGTGTGTGCGGCTCGCAAATCAATGCTACATTAAAGTTGTGCTTTGATCATCAACCACAAAACTCTGCTTTTCAATAGAAGCCTTAATCATTTTCCACTTAGGCATGCCACACAGGCAATTTACGCCATGCGACTGATGTCTATCGATATACAACCTCTGATCCCGTACGTCTTAGAGAAGGGTGAAGTAAGGGAATAAATTCCCCTTCACCAGGCAGATATATATTTAATAGAGATCAATCAGCACAGAATAAAATCCAATATCAGGCACACCATCCATTTACAAGTCCGTTCTAGGTCTAAAAAAATCGGAGGCACCTTATTCCTCGTCCCGTATGTCCAATACAGAAGAGAGGCCCTCGCATATCCGTACAATCAACAAGTACATCTGGACGACTACCACTACAGCCCCTTCAAGGTAGCTACTCCAATTATGAGCAATTGTAGCAACCCATCCATTCAATGTGAAGATCATCAGTCTTGCACCGTCTTCAATCTCTTTGGCTTTTCGTCGTATCAGTTATTCAGAATGTGTTAAACCCGACCTATCCGAATAACTCGCGTATCTTATAATTAAGTGCTATAACAACACATCATACGCCTCATTCCAATCCAGAATATTCTTTTATTCAAATATTCTTTTCCTTTGGGAAAGGTTCCTATTAATTTTATCAAAGATAAATTCTTTAAATTTATTCTTTAATCTTCCTTTGTATAACAAACCGTATTAAGGTTTTCCAAACTAGTCGGGATTAGAGAACCACACCGAAGTAATCATTTATTTTATTTCCCAATCCCAACCTATTCATCCCATGGAGCAAAACTGGTAATACTCCATATCTAACACCATGGTGTTATCGGTAAATATCAATTACCATTGCACGTTCAAATCTAATTAAAGATTTAGCTATCGCCTGGAGAAAAACTGGTGGTACTCCATTTTCGATCATTTTCTTGAATTGAAAATTTTAATTATCACATTCACTTTTCAATCTAATCAAAGATTCATTAAAACTCCATTTAGTTTTAATCTTCCCAAAAATCACTATTAATGATTATTCAAAGCTAAGAAATTAATCTTATCTTTAACTGGGTTAAAGAACCAATGTCATTTTAAACACGGTTCACGATAAACCCAAATCACATTCCATTCTATTAGTCTCCAACCGTAAATTAGTAAGAGAACAATTCCCTAAGTATTAATCCTGAAGGCCGAAACCAACATCAGATCAATACCCAGGAAATCATTCAACTTAGCTAATCTCCAATTAGTTTCTAATTTTCTTAACTCCATTGGGTTTAAGAATAGTATTTTTGAAGATACCATTCATGACAAACCCAAAATCTAAATTGATATTAAATATAAAAGGCTCTGAATAGAAAATATATCGGCTTATATTCAATATCAAATTCTAAAACCAACAAATATCGTATTGGAATAACGGTATATATATATATATCTTCCAAATTCCTCCACAATATTCGTATAATGACGGAATCCAATATCGAAATATTCCGAAGAAAATTTCGATTCAAATCCATTCCAATTTATTAGTTGGAAAATTATGGTTATTTTAAAACCATTCTCTAATCCAATTTATTTATTTTAAAATTAAATAAATTATTTTCTAGTTAATTAACTACTTTATTTCGATAAAAATATTTTTTTATCTTTTCAAAACTATAATTTTTCATCCAAAATCTTTGCAAATATTTATTATGATTTTAGATAATTTTTCCATATTTTTTGATAAAATATTTTTTGATAATTTATTAGTCGGTTTCCAATAACAGCCACCGAACTGCATCCATAGCGACCTTTTTTGAATTGATTTGGACATATTTCCAAATCCAACCATTAGATTTCAAATCTCTTACATTCATTGGAAAGTTCTTTTCGATACGAACCCAATGGTTCTGGTTTTAGGAGAATCCGACGGTCGGATCTCCCGTAGCGTCCATTTGAAGTTAATGGTCGAAATTCACGAACTACCGCTGCGCGGCGCGTTCCTCTCAGGCCAATATAATATATATATATATATAATTCATCAATTTCCATTTAAAACAAATTTTATAAATTGTTTCAAATTCATTTCAAAAACGATATCCACTTCCATTTCAAATTCAAATCAAAATTGAATATTCCATTATAAATTCATTTTAAATTCATTTCAAATCGATTTCAATTCGTTTTAAATTCATTTCGAATCGATTTCAATTCCGTTTCAATTGTTTTTAAATTCATTTCAAATCAATTTCAATTCAAATCGATTTCAATTCCATTTCAATGCATTTTAAATTTATTTGAAATCGATTTCAATTCAAATCAAAATTGAATATTCTTTATATAAATTTGTTTTAAATTGATTTTAAAATGATTTCAATTTGATTTTCAAATTTAACTCAAAATTTAATTTTCCATATCATTTCAATATTAAAATGATAATATTTTCAAAATATCGGATTTTGAAATCACTTTTCGATATTCATTATAAAATGAATAAAATCAACAGAAAATCTCGTTCATGTTAAAATGGCATTTAACTACTTAACACGGCTTCACATTTCAATATTTACTGAATATTATTTTAAAATATTCGTTAATTCTGAATCGGAATCAAACTCAATCAATTACCATATAATTTTATTTATATGGATTTCAACATCACATGTATATAATAATAACGATAAACAATCATTAAAAATTCATACAACATCCAGAGTGCATTCTACAACTGTATAAGCATTAAAATAAATAAATAATGCTTATATAGTATGTCAACCCATCAATTGACATACCACTAATTATTGGGATCAGTGTATGTCAAATGTCATCCCAATACCCGTGTGGGGTTTTCAAACAACAAACACTTATTATTATTTGTGCAGTTGGGCGATGTGTAAAATTTATTGTCCCAATCCATTTCAGTCAAATCAGTGTACCTAAACAAACTGTCTGGTTTGTAAATGAATATTTATTTTATTCTGAATATTTATTTTATTCATATACACGTTAAAAATTATATTTTTAATGATAAAATATTTTATTTCACCCATGAATGTTTTATTATCCATTTCACATCAAAATCACAAACAAACTTCACAACACATCATAATCAAACAAGTTGTCCATGGTCGGTGGATGGCGGTGTCGGGTGCTGCTAAGCACCGTCTGCATCTAGTACATATTTTTAACTAGGAATTAAATTTAAAGTGAGAAGTTCACACCTTCCTTTCGGCTTCGCCTAAAATTATAGCGAGCTCTAAAAATTCCCCGGTCTCTTATAGAATGTAGAAGATGTCATCACGGTCCCGGTGTCTCTTGTTTCACTGGATTTCGACCTCAAACGAGAAAGATATGATTTTTATAAACATACATGAATTTTCAACACTTTAAAGTGTTAAGACAGTTCAAAATAAAATAGCCGATACCTTTCTAAATCTGTTCAAAACTAGGTTTCCAGTTTGCGCGCAAACCAACACACGAGAGGCGATAGGCCACTGCCACGTCGAAGGGGGAGGAAGCGCGCTCAGATCGGTGGTAGGCACAGCGAACTCGGTGGCAGATTGATGGTGAAATTCCGGTCGAAGCGGCGTCGGTTTCGAGGGTCAGATCTCATCCAACACGCGATGGCAAGGGTCGAGGCTGGTATGAATGGAGAGTGCAGAAAGAGTACTACAAATTCGCTTTTAGAACTGACTGAATTCATTGAGTAAATTGAGAGAAAAAGAGGAGAGAAGGGAGAAGCAATTTCCGCCATATACAGCAGGAGAACGACGGCTTGTTGGGGGCGTTGACCAACAACGAATTTCTAGGGTTTTAATTTTTATTTATATATATTTTATTTTCCATAAATGGCAGGTTTTTCATTCGAACTCCAATTCAAACCCAACGACTGTCGCCCTTAGCTAAATACCCCATTCCGAATACAATGGAATATGTTTCGTAACCCGATTCGGCTGTTATGATCATTTTTCACTTAAATTAAAATATAAATCAGCATATATTTAATTTAAACGTACATTTTAAATTACCGGGGCCACATACTTACTATGAAAATTCCATAAAAATTATTTCTATCTTTGTATTGATGATACCGTCCTAAAATAAACTAATTTCGTCAAATTTGAAGACCGTTTGAAAACTGGCGATTTTCTGGTCGATCCAAATTAACTGAAACTATCAAAACACATTTTCCTTTGCCACGCTCACATATTGATTCAGATAATTATGAATTTTGGAACCTAGCAGTAATTCGACATCCTGGATCCCACAAAAGTGATTTCGTCAAAAATGGAGGTCGTTTGCAAAATAGCTATTTTTAAGGCCTTTATATATATATATATATATATATATATATATATGTATATATATTCCATAGCGACTTTTCTGAATTTTATACTGGACGTAAGTCTCAACTTTTAAAATGAAATCTCAGTTTCTTACATCCGTTAGAAAGATATAGTTAAACAAATTCGAATATTTCTTGTTTCGCTGAAATCCATTTTATTTTGAATCCTGTACATTCATTTGAAACTCGAAATCGAATTTTCAAACTACCGCGCCATTTCAGGCTCGAATTATACTTAAAATAAATTTTTTCGTTTTAACTTTGTCGAAAATAAATTTTTAGTCATTATTATTTAATATAAATCATTTTAAATATTCAAAATCTGTTAAAATTGCCAAAATAAAAATTTTAAATTGGTTTTGATTTTCAGGATTGTTATATCGTACATCTCAGAGAAGGGTGTTAAGCAAGAGAATAAATTCTCGACCACCAAACAGATATATATTTAATAGAGATCAATCAACACAGAATAAAATCCAATGTCAGACACACATCCATTATAAGTTCGTTCTGGGTCTGAACGAAACCGGAGGCACCTTAATTCACGTCACGTGTCCAATATAGGAGAGAGGCCCTCGCATATCCGATCGATCTCCAAGTATGTCTCACCACTTATTACCTTGTCTTGGGTGTACAGCCAATCAAGACATCAGTAATCATCCAAACGATGTGAAGATCTCCGGTCTTCAACCACTGTCTTCATCATCGACATATCGTCGAATCAGTTAATCAGAATGGGTATAAACCCGGCCTTTTCGAATAACTCGTGTATATAATAAACAAGTGCTATAAAAAAATGACATACGCCTCATTCCAACTCTGAATATTCTTTTGTTTAAATAGTCATATCCTTTGGGAAAGGTTCCCATTAATTTTGTCAAAGATAAATTCTTTAAAAATTATTCTTTAATCTTCCTTTGGATATCATATAAACCATATTATGGTTTTCCAAACTAGTCGGGATTAGCAATCCTTACTGAAGCAATCATTTATTTTATTTCCCAATCCCAACCTATTCATCCCATGGAGCAAAATTGGTCATACTCCATATCTAACACCACGGTGTTATCAGTAAATTTAATTACAATTTCACGTTCAAATCTAATTAAAGATTTAACTATCGATAGGAGCAAAACTGGTGATACTCCATTCTCATTCATTTCCCAAATTTGATAATTTAAATTATCAATTCTCATTTCAATCTAATTAAAGATTCATTAAAACTCCACTTAGTTTTAATCTTCCCAAAAATAAATATTAATGATTATTTAACTTTGGAATCACAAACATGTCGCATCGACAATCTACACCGTACTATTGATTTCTGCCGATATATAACCTCTAAGCTCGTACGTCTTAGAGATGGGTGTTAAGCAAGAGAATAAATTCTTCGCCACCAAACAGATATATGTTTAGCAGAGATCAACCATACAGTTCAAAATACAATGTTAGAGATGTAATCCTGTCTTTAACTGGGTCAAAGAAATAATGTCATTTAAAACATAGTTCACAATAAACCCAATTCACATTTCATTAATTATAGAATCTTCAGGGAAAACAGATCATATAATCGTTATCAATTTCTGTATCCGACTAATAATATAAATGGAATAACGACAAAGCCTTTTAAATTCCATATATATTAACAGTCTTCCTCCACAGAAGCTCACTTCGATTATTACCAAATTGAATTCCATTCATTTCCAATTTAATATATTAATTTGGAAAACTTTACTTTGGAATATTTCCATCAGATCTAAATAAACGGATTTATAAATTCCAAACCACATTTCACTTTAATTCGGGTTAAAGAGCGAATGTCGTTAAAAAAACAGTTTACAATAAACTCAATTCACATCCCATTTTATTCCAATTAAATGTTAATTAAGTGGGAACTCTAATAATCTTAATTAAAAGATTTATTTTTTTCACACGGGGTTTAAGAACAGTGTTATTTAAGACACCATTCACGACAAACCCAAAATCCAATTCAATATTAAATACAAGGCTCTAAATAGAAATTATATCGGCTTATATTCAATATCAAATTCTGAAATCAACAAATACCGTATTGCGAATAATGATATATATATTTATATCTTCCAAATTCCTCCAAAATATCTTTATAAACACAGAATCCAATATCGAAATATTTCGAAGATAATTTCGATCCAAATCCATTCCAATTCATATATTGGAAACTCTGGCTATTTTTAAAACCATTTCAAATCCAATTTGTTTATTTAAAAATATAGGATTATAATTCTAGTTCATAACTAGTTCATTTTGATAAAAATATATTTTTATCTTTACAAACGTGTAATTTTTCACCCAAATTCCTTCCAAATCGTTTATCATGATTTTACACAAATTATTGTTATTTTCAATAGTTTTATCAAGGCCCGTACAGTCGATTTTCGTAAATGGTCAACCTTTTCCAAATTTGATTTGGACATAATTCCAAATCCAACCGTTAGATTTCAAATTCCTTATATTCGTTGGAAAGATCTTTTCGATATGAACCCAACGGTTCTGGGCTTAGGATAATCCGACGGTCGGATCTCCCGTAATATCGATTCGAAGTCAATGGTCGAAATTCGCGAACTACCGCGGCGCGGCGTGTTCTATTCAGGCCATTAGATATAATATATATATATATATATGTTATATCTCATCGATTTCCATTTAAAACATATTTTATAAATCGTTTTAAATTTATTTTCAAAACGATTTCAACTTCATATTCAATTTCAAATCAGAATTAAATATTACATATCATTAATATATAAATGATAATATTTTCAAAACATTAGATTTCGAAGTTACTTCCTTTTCGATATTCATTAAAAAATGAATAAAATCGATATAAATATCGTTCGTGTCAAAATGGCGTTAATCTAATCAACATGGCTTCATATTTTTCAATATTTACATGTCCATCCCAAATCGGACATCAAAATCACATTTTGATCCATTACTGAATATTTTTTTAAATATTGGTTATTTTAAAATATTCTTTTCTCGTTGTTTTAAAATATTCTTTAATTTAAAATATTCGCTCTTTCTGAATTGGAATTAGACACAGTCAATTAACATATAATTTTATTTATATGGATTTCATACACACATGTACACAACAATAATCAAACACGGTCAACCATCATCTAGAGTGCATTACACAACTGCATAAGCATTAAATATAAATAATTAACGCTTACAATAGTCCGTCAACCCATTGATTGACAAACAACTAAATATTGGGATTAGTGTATGTCCAATATCATCCCAATACCCGTGTGGGGTTTTCAAACAACAAACACTGATTATTATTTGTGCAGTTGAGCGATGTGTAAAATATGTCATCTCCATATCAGTCAAATGTGTGTACATAAACAAATCGTCTGATTCGTAAATGAATATTTATTTTCATTCATATACTCGTTAAAAATTATATTTTTGATGATAAAATATTTATTTCACCACATGAATATTTTATATAGTTCATTTATACAATAAAAATGATATTTTTATTGTTCTAATATTTTTAGATAATTTCGGCAGTATAACGACGTGATACTTGAACCGGAATAAGGTCTAGCCTTATCCCTCGCCTAATAATGGCTCGCGCCATGTACAAACCAAATTCTAATCAATTCAATTCATTTCCCAAACCAAATTAACGTAGATAACCCATTCTACCAAACAACCAAATAAACATGGTTTCAAACAAAGGTGTCGGGTGCTACTAAGCATCGTCTTCATCCTAGTATATATATTTAACTAGAAAATAAATTAGAGTGAGAAGTTCTCACCTTTTGGATCCACTCCTCCATTCTATATTTCTAAACGGTTCATATTTGGATTTGTTTTCCATCAGATCCATCGCAATCTGTTTCACACGATTTTTATATAATCACATTTTTATTCTGTTACTATACAAATAAAAATCACATTTTTATTCTAACCTTATATACATAAAAATCATATTTTTTACTTCGCTACATATATAAAAATCATACTTTTATCACTTCGCTATATATATAGTAAAAATCATATTTTTATAGCGTTATTGAATACACAAAAATCATATTTTTATATCGCTACTGAATATATAAAAATCATATTTTTATATCAATTTCAATTATATAAAAAGCAAATTTTTATTTCACTACAACATATATAAAAATTGCATTTTTATATAGCTATCATATATATAAAAATCGAATTTTTATTTCTCTTCATATACAAAAATTCTATTTTTATCCTACTCAAAATATTATTTCATACATACGATAAAAATTATACTTTTATCTTACTAAAAAGAATATTTTTATATCGCTATTCATTTATAAAAATCATATTTTTAAACCTCTACTTCATATATAAAAAGTATATTTTTATATCGCTGTTCAAATTATAAAAATCAAATCTTTTCTATTTTTAAAGATCTTATCTTTTCTATTTTAAAAATCTTATCTTTTTTAGATATAAAAATCAAATTCTTTCTAATATAAACATCAAATCTTTTCATATTTGAAAATATAACCTTTCCTATTATAAAATTATAATCTTTTCATATATAAAAATATAATCTTTTCTTATATAAAAATATAATTTTTTCTTATATAAAAATATAATTTTTAAATAAACAAAAATCATATTTTTAATCAAACAAAAATCATATCTTAAACAAACAAAAATCATAGCTTTAACCAACAAAAATCATAGCTTTATATATTTAAAAAAAAATCCTTAACTAAAATAAATAAACAAACAAATAACTTACATCGGCATTGAACTGAGAGAGGGGGGAGGAAGAGGCCTACGCACCAGGGAGGGGAGGAGAGAGGTGCGCGAGGGGTTTCCTGGCTGATGGCGGCGGCTAGGGAATCGGCTCAGGTGTTTGGAGCTAGGGGGTTTTGAAGAAGGGGGAAGATAAAGGGAGACGGTGGGGAGGAGGAGGAGAGTGACACGAGGGAGGTTGTCGGAGATGGCGGTGGGTTCTGGAGGGGCGGCGACGTCGATGTTGAGGGGCAATGAGGGCGGTTTCAATCACGACTTTTTTATTCGATTTGTTCTGAACAGGGAAGGGTAGGGGAGAGGATTAAGGGGGGCTGACCAAATTTTTATATAATTTATTTATTTTATTTTCCAAAAATGTTGACTTTTCTTTTGAACTCCAAACGAGACCCAACGACTGTCGCCCCTAACTAAATACCCTCATTCCGGACACAATGGAATATGTCCGGTAAGCCAATTCGACTGTTACGATTAGTTTTCATCAAAATTAAAATATAAATTAATATAATGTTCAAATTTGATTTTAACGTACATTTTAATTTACCGGGGCCACATACGGACTCTAAAAATTCCGAAAAAATAAATCTGCCTATGTTTTGACAATACGGTCCTAACAAAACTAATTTCGTCGAATTTGGAGAGTGTTTGAAAAACGCTCATTTTCCAGTCGATTAAATTCAAACTAAATTGACCAAACACGTTTAAATTCACCATGCTCACATATTGATTCCAAAAATTAAGAAAATTGGAATATATTAATAATTTGACATTCCGGATTCAACAAAAGTGGTCTCATTGGAAACGGAGGTCGTCTGCAAAATCGCTATTTTTAAGGGCTATATTACATATAAAATTCCATAGCGACTATTCTGAATTTTCAACTGGACATAAATTTTTATTCCCGTTATGAAATCTGGATTTTTCACATTCATTGGAAAGATATTTTCAAATAGATTCTAATATTTTTGGTTTTACCCAAATCCGGTTTATTTTGAATCCTGTACATTCATTTGAAATTTGAAATCCAATTTTCAAACTACCGCGCCATTTCCAATTCCTTTTATAATTAAAATAAATATTTATATTCTAACTTCGATTTAAATAAATTTATACGTTCTAACTCTATTAAAAATAAATTTCTAGTCATTATTATTTAAAGTAAATCATTTTAATATTCAAAATTCATTAAAATTGCCAAAATAAAAAATTTAATTGGTTCCGGATTTCCGGGTTGTTACAATCTCCCCCACTAAAAATCTTTTCGTCCTCGAAAAGGATTGGAGCTGAAAGTTGTTAAACCAACCAACTCAACTTTCATTCTTCAACTTTTCAGTTTCTTAGAATTTCTTATTTTTCAAAAATTCGGCTAACGCCCTAAATTTTCGAAAAAATTCGCCATAACCTCCTTTGTATGGGGAGACATTTAAAACCGCAACTAGACATGCAGGGCCCTCGCCATCCAAAAAGAAAAAGAAAAAGCCAAGCGGCTAGCCAATCGACTCATAAAATCATCCAAACCAAATAAATAAGTAAACATGTACCTATTTGTCGGGCATACAATTTTATTCCTCTTCTTAGCCTCCTTGTTACGACCTGTTAATTCTATACACATGTACATATATGCAATTGCAATAAATTTTCAAGTCAGTTCATTATTTGATTCAATTTAGCTTAATGGTTAAAAAATTTAATTAATCAAACAACACAATCAGAAATCAATTAGTTGATTATCGTTTCAAACACATAACTTTTATATATATAAAAATCCATTTTTGCTGCCAAGTCACAACAATAGACTATATCTAGTTTTGGTTCTCACACCAGTCAATTGGAAATATATGGATATCCCACTTTCAAAACTCGAACATAAATTCTGATTATGTAGCTACAGTCATCAGAATCATCTCCGGGCGTCTAGAGTGTGATTCTATATCTATCTAATATATTAAAACATCGAATATACGTTCATAACGCATATATGCAAAATCTCATATACTCGATTGTTCAAAATGAAATAAAATAAAATAATATACTCAAATACATATAATTAGATTAAAATTTCAAAACAAGATTGGTTTTTATTTTTAAAAACACTACTCTTCACACTTGTTCTAGGATACTACTGATCCTATCTCCAACGAGTAATTTTCATTGGATATTACTAATCCAATCTCTGATGAATTCTTTCGTTTGGTTCTAATTGTCTTGTTCTCGAGCTCTATAAACCAAAGCTCTTATACCAACTGGAAATGACCTGAACTTCGCCGGTCTCCGAAGAGAAGAGAAAGAACGGATTGTCTTGAGAACACGACAAATCAGAACACAAGCAGAAGAACATTTCATTGCTGTTACGACAATTTACACTAGAGTACAAGAATATACAGAGTATGAACAAATAATATACATTTTGATAAATATCAGAGATTTACAAATTACAATGCAGCGGAAAATAATACAAAACACAACTGAAAGAGATACACGGATACAGTGCTTTCCGAATATCATTCCAGCTGTAAACCAAGATCCTGTGAATATAAATATGCAAAACCGAAACTACTAGCTGCCCGTATGGAAAAAAGGGGCACCCAAAGTTTAGGTTAAAACAATAAACACCAGGTTAGTCATGTGACTGGTGTTAGAACTAAAACAATTATTTAAAACTTTACTTTAAAATTTGGTAAATCAAGGGACCACACCGTATATCACGGAACGGGTTTCCTTCCAAGAATACCAGTGCCTAAAACAAACAACGCAATGCTTTTTGGTAAAATGAAGCTATTATAAGACTAAGGTTCCATCACACAATGCAACACAAGCCGAAGGATAGGGTTTTACCTTATAATAGCCGAACACGCTCCGTACGTTTAACACAATTCATTTGATACTATTAAAAGTGCATAGTGTATAAAATAACTTCAAATATAAATGTGTCAATCATAGACGGCATAGCATCCCATGCTACTATGTCGCCATACTAGGCTCTACAATCAAAATCGCAAAGTCACATATTGGAAGTTGGATTTCGATCATGAACCAAGGCAAAGGATCGTCCTTACCGCTTCGAGACTCTCTAGCCTGAGCCTCAGGGACAGAACGCATCGTCCCTTGGATCTTTAGGGCCGGTCCACATTTTAAGTGGATTAATAATCCCTGAACAATACGTTTCCCCACCCTATGGGGCGTAAATGAGCCAGATGACTCAATATCCATAGGCTCCGTAGTAACCGATATATCTGAGGCGCCTCGCAATTTAACAACCACATAAGTAAAAATGTGTGGGCTCCATACCATGATACCACTCCTAACTGGAAAGAAACGCATGTACTCTTTGTAGCCCTCTCCCGTTTCTGGTTTACACCGGGGTGTGAGGCTCGCAAATTAACGCTATACACAAAGCTATGCTATATTAAAGTCGTGCTTTGATCATCAACCACAAGACTCTGCTTTTCAACAGAAGCCTTGATCATATGCATCTCAGCATGCCACACTGGCAATTCACGCCATGCGACTGATGTCTATCGACATATAACCTCTGAGCTTGTACGTCTCAGAGAAGGGTGTTAAGTAAGAGAATAAATTCCCCTCCACCAAACAGATATATATATTTAATAGAGATCAATCAACATAGAGTAAAATCCAATGTCAGACACACATCCATTTAATAGTTCGTTCTGTGTCTGAACGAAACCGGAGGCACCTTATCCCTCGTCCCGTGTCCAATACAGGAGAGAGGCCCTCGTATATCTGGTCGATCTCTAAGTACGTCTGGACGATCACCACTTATTACCTTGTTTTGGGTGTACAACCCAATCAAGACATCAGTAATCATCCAAACGATGTGAAGACCTCCGGTCTTCAACCACCGTCTTCATTGTCGACATTTCGTCGAATCAGTTATTCAGAATGGGTTTAAACCCGATCCTTCCGAATAACTCGCGTAAATAATAAACAAGTGCTATAAAAACACAACATACGCCTCATTCCAATTCTGAATATTCTTTTATTTAAATATTCATATCCTTTGGGAAAGGTTCCCATTAATTTTATCAAAGATAAATACTTTAAAATTTATTCTTTAATCTTTCTTTGGATATCATTCAAACAATATTAAGGTTTTCCAAACTAGCCGGGATTAGCGATCCTTACCGAAGTAATCATTTATT
The DNA here is from genome assembly GCA_030737875.1 of Allium sativum. Taxonomy (NCBI): domain Eukaryota; kingdom Viridiplantae; phylum Streptophyta; class Magnoliopsida; order Asparagales; family Amaryllidaceae; genus Allium; species Allium sativum. The sequence goes on along the minus strand of CM060920.1, from coordinate 744,956,915 downwards.
CTATTTCCCAATCCCAACCTGTTCATTCCATGGATAAAAACTTTTCATACTCCTTATCTAACACCACGGTGTTATCAGTAAATTGAATTACCATTTCACATTCAAATCTAATTAAAGATTTAACTATCACTAAGAGCAAAACTGGTGATACTCCATTCTCGACCATTTCCCAAATTTGATAATTTAAATTATCAATTCCCATTTCAATCTAATTAAAGATTCATTAAAACTCCACTTAGTTTTAATCTTCCCAAAAATCAATATTAATGATTATTTAACTTTGGAAACACAAACATGCCGCATCGACAATCTACACCGTACTACTGATTTCTGCCAATATGTAACCTCTAAGCTCGTACGTCTTAGAGAAGGGTGTTAAGTAAGAGAATAAATTCTCTGCCACCAAACAAATATATATTTAGCAGTGATCAACCATACAGTTCGAAATACAATGCTAGACATGTAATCTGGTCTTTAACTAGGTTAACGAACTAATGTCATTTAAAACACAGTTCACAATAAACCCAAATCACATTCCATTAATTATGGAATCTTCACGGAAAACAGATCAATATATATAATCGATAACAATTTCCGTATCTGACTAATAATAGAATAACGACAAAGCCTTTTAAATTCCATATATATTAACAGTCTTCCTCCACAGAAGCTCACTTCGATTATTACCAAATCGAATTCCATTTAATTCCAATTTAATATATTAAATTGGAAAACTTTACTTTGGAAAATTGCAAAACTTTACTTTGGAATTTTCCATTAAATCTAAATAAAAAGATATAAAAATTCCAAATCACATTTCACTGTAAATCAGGTTAAAGAACGAATGTCGTTAAAAACACAGTTCACAATAAACCAAATTCACATCCCACTTTATTCCAATTAAATATTAATTAACAGGAAACTCTAATAATCTTAATTAAAAGATTTAATCTTTTCACACGGGGTTTAAGAACAGTGTAATTTAAGACACCATTCACGACAAACCCAAAATTCAATTCAATATTAAATACAAAGCTCTAAATAGAAACTATATCGGCTTATATTCAATATCAAATTCTGAAATCAACAAATATCGTAATGGGAATAACGATATATATCGTCCAAATTCCTCCACAATATCTGTATAATCACAGAATCCAATTTTGAAATATTCCCAAGAAAATTTCGATTCAAATCCATTCCAATTCATATATTGGAAATTCTGGTTATTTTTAAAACAATTTCAAATCCAATTTATTTATTTAAAAATATTGGATTATAATTCTAGTTCATAACTAGTTCATTTTGATAAAAATGTATTTTTATCTTTGCAAACGTGGAATTTTTCACCCAAATTCTTTCCAAATCGTTTATTATGATTTTACACAAATTATTGATATTTTTAATAATTTTATCAAGGCCCATATAGTCTATTTCCATAAATGGTCATCGAACTGCACTTACAGCGACCTTTTCCAAATTTGATTTGGACATAATTCCAAATCCAACCATTAGATTTCAAATTCCCTATATTCGTTGGAAATCTCTTTTCGATACGAACCCAACGGTTCCAGTTTTAGGAAAATCCGATGATCGGATCTCCCGTAATATCATTTTGAAGTCAATGGTCGAAATTCGAGAACTACCACGGTGCGGCGCGGCGCGTTCTATTCAGGAAATTAAATATATATAATATATATTTCGTCGATTTCCATTTAAAATGTATTTTATAAATCGTTTTAAATTTGTTTTCAAAACAATTTCAACTTCATATTCAATTTCAAATTAGAATTGAATATTCCATATCATTAATATATAAATGATAATATTTTCAAAACATTAGATTTTGAAGTTACTTCCTTTTCGATATTCATTATAAAAATGAATAAAATCGATATAAATATCGTTCGTGTCAAAATGGCGTTAATCTAATCAACATGGCTTCATATTTTTCAATATTTTCGTCTCCATCCCAAATCGGACATCAAAATCACATTTTGATCCATTACTGAATATTATTTTAACATATTCATTACTCGTCATTTTAAAATATTCTTTAACTTAAAATATTCGCTCTTTTCGAATTGGAATCAGACATAGTCAATTACCATATAATTTTATTTATATGATTTCATACACACATGTACACAACAATAATCAAACACAATCAACCATCATCCAGAGTGCATTACACAACTGCATAAGCGTTAAATATAAATAATTAACGCTTACAACAGTCTGTCAACCCATCGACTGACATACAACTAAATATTGGGATTAGTGTATGTCCAGTATCATCCCAATACCCGTGTGGGTTTTCAAACAACAAACACTGATTATTATTTGTGCAGTTGGGCATTGTGTAAAATATATCGTCCTAATCCATATCAGTCAAATGTGTGTACATAAAACAAATTGTCCGATTTGTAAATGAATATTTATTCTCATTCATATACTCGTTAAAATTTATATTTTTAATGAAAAATATTTATTTCAATACAAGGATATTTTATACAGTTCATGTATACAATAAAAATGATATTTTAATTGTTCTAATATTTTTAGAAAATTTCGGCAGCATAACGGCGCGATACTAGAACAGGAATAAGGTCTAGCCTTATCCCTCGCCTAATAATGGCTCGCGCCATGTACAAACCAAATTCTGATTAATTCAATTCATTTCCCAAACCAAATTCAAACAAATAACTCATTCAACCAAACAACCAAACAAACATGGTTTCAAACAAAGGTGTTGGGCGCTACTAAGCACCATTGTAACAACCCGGAATTTTGGAACCAATTTAAAATTTTATTTTAAGGAAATTTTGTAAAAAAAATGCTATAAATGATAAAGGTAACTTAGAATGTATTGGTTTAGAAAATTCAAAACATAAAATTGATTTATAATTAACGTTTAGCTTTAAAATTTGTTTGGTTTTATTATAACATCAGTTAATAAAATAACGATTAATGATTGAATTTAATGTGAATAATGAAATTTCATGTGAATAATAAAATATTGGATTTTAATGTGATATTATATTGATATAATGAACGTATCCGTATAATCTTTTTGGTATGTTTAGATAAGAAAATTGGATTGTAAAGCGGTCTAAATTTTATTTTAGAATCTAAAACAAGGAGTAATATTAAAATAAAATTTATGTAGTGCGTGTGATAATGGGTAACCACATTACCTATTCGAATTACCACCATTTAATACTCGGTCTTTGCATCCAATTTTTGGATGCGAAAAGGAAGGGCCACGTTCAATTTTGAATATATCTTCCATTTTTATATGTGTCATGTTCATTCATTTTTTAATACATGAATAAAAGGAAAGGACATCATTTGGGCTCCCTACCCTTCTCTCTTCGTTGTAAGTTTTATATTACATAACATAAATGCTTGGTTACCTGCCCCTTTTACCTTCCTTCCTCTTTCTTTTTGTGAAATGCCTACTCAAATACAAAACGTTTTAATGACTACATACAAAACATTAATGCTTCGTATTCTTCCCCAAACACATTTATTTATTTGTTTTATTCTTCTAATTTTTTTCTTTAATCTATTAGTTTCTTTCCCTTCACCTTCCTCTTTCCCTATTAAGTATGCATTTATCCTTTCCTTTAATATATTAATTTGTTTACTTAATCCTATCAATTTCTTTTCCTGCATTCATTTTCAGTGTCCATCTCCCTTCATTATTTCATTAATACTGCACCATTCCTCTCCTTCAAATTTGACACATTCTTTTATTTATTTATTTATTTATTTATCCTTTCCTAAATATTGCATGATATTTCTTTCTTCTCCTCTTCTTTCCCTTTTCACTTCTTTATCTTGCAACTTCTCAATTAATGTTGTGTTTTCTTATTAAATTTTTTTAGGGAAAATTAAATACGCATTCGTTTCTTTGTATTATTCTTTTAAATTTTTTTTCTTTCCTTACTCGCAATAATTTCTTTCTCCTCATTCTTTTTTTTACGCATCTTATTCCATTTATGTACTTTCATTCCTTAAATATACATCCTCTTATTTCTTTTATGTTCTCTATCTTTCTTTTATATGCATGTATTCTCTCCTCTCTCTTTACTCTTCTATTTATCACTCAAATTCATTTAAAAATGAAACTACACCATTTATTTCCCCTTTTCTTCTCTCTTCTCTTTATATCTACAATCTTCAGGTCTCAGAATAAAAATAAAGAAAGAAAAACAGCCTCCTCTTCCCTAAAATTTCATATTATCCTCTTTTTCTTAATTTTTGTTAATCCTCCTTCTCAAAAGAGGGGAAAAAAAAGAGTTTTCAAGTTCAAATTCGCTACTTAGGATTGATCTTTATCCACGTTTGTTGCGTGCCTTCATCATATCAATGAAAGGAAGCGTTTGGATCATGGCGGATTCTTCTTCGTTTTAAAAGCAACTAGAGGAGATCTACGACATGACACTGATGAGAACTGAAACCGAGGATGTTGAAAATTCAGGAAATTTCAGATCTGAATTAAAAGCAATGTGAGATTTCTATTTTTAAATTAAAAATTAATTGTTTATTTTATTGTGGAATTTATGTTCATTCTCTATAAAATTCAATGTGGTGTTATGTGTATATTTATTGAAATGTTGGTTGTATTGTGTTGCGATGAATCGGTGAATGGAATTGTGTGTATCATGTTTGTTACAACATAGAAAAGTTATTTTTGCTGAATTAGAATCAATTAAAAACAAAAATAAAAATTGTCATTTTATTTTATTAGAACTGAGAAGAATAAGAAAAACGCATTCTTGATTAAAACTTGATTAGTGAGAAATCATACTCTTTTATTATATAATTAATATTCGTTAATCCTAACCAAGTTTGGGCTGATTTGATCTGTTAGTGGTATGTTTGTTAAATTGTTGAAATTAACAATTATGTTAATTAGGGAATTGTTAAATTAAATATACATATATATATATATATATATGTATCATGTCTGTTATGAAATAGATGTAAACATATATTTCATGTTTGAAATAAAGTTAGCATCTTTATTTTGCTAAGTGAGATTAGGAATTTGTGAACACATAAAATTACCTTTTTATGTTAACATAAACATGTCATATTAATTGTCAAAACTTGATTATTAATTGTCAAAACTTGGTTTGTGAATAAGATTAACATATTAATTGTCAAAACTTGATTTGTAAATAAGATTAACATATTAATTGTCAAAACTTGATTTGTGAATAAGATTTGTGTTAAAACAAATTATCACTTTTGTCGAATAAGATTTGTGTTAAAACAAATTATCACTTTTGTCGAATAAGATTTATGTTAAATTTAAAATTAACATTTTTGTAAATTAGACCATGTTAGAACAAAATCAACATTTTTTTTGTTAATTAGACCATGTTAAACAAATTTACATTTTTGTTAAATAGATTATGGATAAACAAAATTAACATTTTTGTCAAAACATGATTATTGAGATAAAATAACTTTTTGTGTTAAACATGTTAGTGAAATAGAAAATGAACATTTTTGTGTATTGAAAAGGGATGAAATAAAAATGAACATTTTTATATACTAAAAAGGATCAAATGAAATGTATATTTTTATACATTAAAAAGAATGAATTGGAAATGTATATTTTTATATATTAAAAAGAATGAATTAGAAATGTATATTTTTATACATTAAAAAGGATGAATTAGCAATGGACATTTTTTTCACATTAAAAAAAAAAAGAACGAAGTAAAAATACACATTTGTCATTTATAAGGAATGAAACAAAACGTTTAATTTTGGTCATTAAAAAGAGTTTAACCAAAATATACATTTTTGACATTATGAAGAAAGATTACGTTTTGATCATTAAAAGGATTAAACAAAAATTTACATTTTTGTTTACATTAAAAGAATTAGACAAAATTATCAGTTTTGGTCATTTTAAAAAGAATGAATTGGAAATGTTCATTTTTGCATATTAAATAAAATGTTTTGAAAACATTCATTTTTGGTCATTTTATAGGAATGAAGTACAAACATTTAGTTTTGTCATTTAAAATGGTTAAACCAAAAATATACATTTTTGGTCACTTAAAATGATTAAACCAAAAACATACATTTTTTGGTTATTTAAAAGAATTAGAGAAAAACATACATTTTGGTTATTTAAAAGAATTAGATAAAAATATACATTTTGGTTATTTAAAAGGATTACACCAAAATAATCATCTTTGGTCATTGAAAAGAGTTACACCAAAATATACATTTTTGGTCATTAAAAGGGTTAAACCAAAATATACCTTTTTGATCATTAACAAGAGTTACATCAAAATATACATTTTTGGTCATTAAAAGGGATTACACAAAAGATATAAAGGTTGATATTTTTATTGTCGATTTGTTACAATAAAAGATTAGAAATAAAAGTTAATATTTTTATTGTCGATTAGCTACAATAAAAAGGATTAGAGATAAAAGTTAATATCTTTATTGTCGATTAATTATAATAAAAAGATCATATGTCAAAAATATGATATTAGCGATGGCTTGGAATATATGTCGGTGATGTTGAAATGTTTGATGTGTTAAATATAATATTAGTATATTCAAACTGAATATTACACTTCCATTTACAAGTCATCCGACTTGTTTATGTGATTGGGACGATAATTTTTAACACATCGCCCAAGTGCACAAATGATTTATTATTTGCTTGTTGGATGAAACCCCACACGGGTATTGGGATGATATTTGACAGATACTAATCCCAATATTTAGTGTAGAATCCACTTTGGTTGTTATTTGGGTGTTTGAAAATTATTTATCATGATTGTTGATTACATGCAATATATGGTTGTTGAGTGAGTCACATTCCAATGAAGAATATTCTTAGAAAAAGAATATTTTAGAAAAAGCATATATTTTAGAAATATATTTTTATCAAAATAAACTAGTTATTAACTAGAATAGATCATTAAATTTAGATTTGATGAAGTTTTCCAATTTGTTAATATTTAATTGAGAATGAATTAAATAAATTGGATTTAGGGTTTGTCGTGAATAGTGTCTTAAATAACACTGTTCTTAAACCCCGTATGAAAAGAATAATCTTTTAATTTAGATTATTAAAGTTTTCAATTATATTTGGTAATTGAAATAAGATGAAATGTGAGTTGGGTTTATTGTGAACTGTGTTTTTAAGTGACATGTGTTCTTTAACCCAACTGACAGTAAAAATATGATTTGGAATTTATAAATCTTTTATTAAGATTTAAAAGGGAATTTTCCAAAAGCCAAGTTTTCCAATTTAATATATTAAATTGGAATTGAATAGAATTCGAATTAATTATAACCGAGATAGTCTTCTGTAAAAGGAGACCGATACTACATATGGAATTTAAGAGGCTTTGCCGTTATTCCATTTATATTATTGGTCGGATACAGAAATTTATAGCGATTATATATATTGATTTGATTTCTATGAAAGTTCCATATTTTATGGAAGATTATTTTGGGTTTACCGTAAACCATGTTTTAAAAGACATTAGTTCTTTAACCCAGTTAAAGATAAGATTAATTTCTTAAATTTAAATAATCATTGAGTAATGATTTTTGATATTTAAAACCAAATTGGGGTTTTAATAAATCTTTAAAAGAAATATTTAAGAATAAATTTGAAGAATTTATCTTTGATAAGATAATGTGAATATTTTATCTAAAAGAATATCCTGAATTGGAATGAGGCGTTGGATGTGTTTTTATAGCGCTTGATTTTTAATTATAAAAATACGCGAGTTATTCGGAAAGACCGGGTTTAACCCATTCTGAATAATCACTACGACGATGAAGAGTCGAAGTTGAAGACGGTGATTAAAGACCGACGATCTTCACATCGAATGGATGTGTTGCTACTAAGACCCATGATGGGAGTAGCTACCTTGAAGGGGCTTCAGTGGTAGCCGCCTAGACGTATTGTTGATTGTCCGGATATGCGAGGACCTCTCAGGTGTCTCCGGTTTCGTTCAAACCTAGAACGGACTTGTAAATGGATGCGTGTCTGACATTGGATTTCGTTCCATGTGAATTAAATTGATTTTTATTAATGTATATCTGATTGGTGGTGGAGAATTTATTCTCTGCTTAACACCCTGGTATATATTAATAGTGATTGATCGTATGATGTGAATTGCCAATGTGGCACGCCAAGATTCAAATGATCAAGGCTTTTGTTGAAAAGCAGGGCCTTGTGGGATGATCAAAGTATAGCCTATTACGGCATAGCTTTGTGTATAGCGTGACTTCGCGAGCCTCACACCCCGGTATGAGTCAAAAACGGGATTAGGACTGCAGGGAGTGCACATGTTTCTTTCTAGCTAGGAGTAGTGTCAGTGCTTAAACTGGCTAACATTTTACGTATGTGGATGATGGTTTGAGGCGCCTCGAATTTATAGGCCGTTAGTGGTCGTACTATAGGTTCAAAGGAACCGGGAAACGTGTGTTCAGGAATTGTCAATCAACTACCATTAGGTGGGGACCGACCCTGAAGATCCAAGGGTTCACTGCGGGGGATCCTGAGGCATTTGCTAGAGTGTCTCGAATCGGAGAGGACGATCGCTAGCCTCGACTCATGATGGAAATCCAATTTCCAATACGACCTTGCGATTTTGAATGTAGAACTAGTATGGCGACATAGTAGGATGGGGTACTATGCCGTCTATGATTGATACATTATGATTGAAATGTTTTTATTTAAAACATACTCACACTAATATTAAATCCGTTTTATCGTATCAAGCATCTTTTGACCATTATAAGGTAAAACTCTATCCTCCGGTTTGCGTTGCATTGTGTGATGGGACTTGAGTCTTATAATGGTTTCATTTTTTAAAAAAGCATTGCGTTGTTTAACGATTTACTTTATTTTATGCACTGGCAATCCAATGGAGTAAACCCGTTCCGCGTTAGCGGCGTGGTCCTGTGATTAGCCATATTATTAGATAAGTTAAGATTTCTCATACCAGTCCCATGACTGACCTGTAGTTTGTTTCACTGGCAAACTTGGGTGCCCATAATTTCCACACGGGAAGTCGAGTAGCTTTTTGCAGATATATTTACAGGATCCTGGTTTACAGCTGAAGCGGTATTCGGAAAGCTCTGTATCCGTGTATTCCTTTCGGTTGTATATTTGTAATATTTTTCCGCTGCTATTTAAATGTAATTTAAATCTCTGATATCATTGTATTTCTATTGTGTAGAGTTTTCATACTCTGTTATATTCTTGTACTCTGATGTAATTGTTGTAATCAACAATAAAATGTTCTTCAGTTTGTGTTCTGATGTGTGGTGTTCTCAAAGCAATTCAGGCTTTCCTTTACGGGGAAGTTTAGGTCGTCACATTTGGTATCAGAGCTTTGGTTTACAGAGCTCGAGAACAAGACACATTAAAATCGAACGAAAGAATTCATCAGAGATTGGATTAGTAATATCCAATGAGAATAACTCGTTAGAGATGGGATCAGTAGTATCCTAGAACGAGTGTGAAGAGTATTATTTTCTCTAAAAATGGAAACAAATTTAGTTTTGAAAATTTTATCTTAATATACATATTTGAGTATATTATATTTTAATGTGGACAATCGAGTATATAAAGATTTTGAATATACGAGTAATTAACGGATATTCGAAGTTTTAATATACTGGATAGATATGGAATCACACTCTAGTCGCACGGGGGTAATTCTGGTGATGCGGCCGCATCATCAGTATTTATGTTCGAGTCTCGAAAGTGGTATGTCTATATTTTTCCATTGACTGGTATGAGAACCAAAACTTAGTTAGTACACATTTCTGTGATTTGTACTAAAAATATGATTTTTGACTATATATAAAAGTTATATATTTGAAATGTTAATCACCTAATTGATTGCTAGTTGTGATGTCTGATAATTAGTTTCACTAATTAAAATATTAGAATGATAATTAATTAAACCAATAAATTAAAATTTAAAGCTGAGTTGGTTAATTAAACAACTTTTAGCTTCGTTCCTTTTCGAGGACGAAAAGATTTTTAAGTGAGGGCGATTGTAACAACCCGGAATTTTGGAACCAATTTAAAATTTTATTTTAAGGAAATTTTGTAAAAAAAAAATATGCTATAAATGATAAAGGTAACTTAGAATGTATTGGTTTAGAAAATTCAAAACATAAAATTGATTTATAATTAATGTTTAGCTTTAACATTTATTTGGTTTTATTATAACATCAGTTAATAAAATAACGATTAACGATTGAATTTAATGTGAATAATGAAATTTCATGTGACTAATAAAATATTGGATTTTAGTGTGATATTATATTGATATAATGAACGTATCTGTATAATCTTTTTGGTATGTTTAGATAAGAAAATTGGATTGTAAAGCAGTCTAAATTTTAGTTTAGAATCTAAAACAAGGAGTAATATTAAAATAAAATTTATGTAGTGCTTGTGATAATGGGTGTAACGACCCGCATTCTACGCATCGCAGGATCGTAGAATATTTATTTTTTTCACATACGAAGTCGTATGGTCATGTAACTTTGGGAGACGACTATTGGGGTCATTTCCCATGTTCGTGATTTTTCACGATTCTTAAATGACCGTTTTGCCCCTAGCTAATACTGTTTTGGCCATAACTTTTGACTGGAAAGGAAATTTGACTTGAAACCACTTCCATTAGATTCTTTTTATGGTTTAAAATTCCGTAGAGTGATCACATTAGTCAAAAGGACTCACAGTTTGGGAGATAGGGCTAAAACAAGTTTCAAATAGTGAAAAACAGCTTAATTGGGCTTACCCGGGTGATTAACTGCTAGGCCCAATGGGGGATTTCGGGATTAGAGGTATTTGAGGGCGGCGAGGGTTAGGATTTCGGTTTTTCACTCATTTTCCAACCGCCACAAACTCTCTCTTTAATCTAACAATGGCCTCCAACATCTAAATACACCTCTAATCACCTCTTAATCAAGTTTTGGCTTAAACTACATCAAATTAAGGCGGATTAGCACGAGAATCGAGGTAGAGCTGCTGTGTAAGATTGGGGACAGCGCCAAATCAAAGAATATTTCAGTTTTAGGGTTTTATTTGTGGCTATGGTGAGTGATTTACATAGTTTTGCACTAATTACGGTTAATTAAGGGTAATTAGTGAAGATTAGCGAATTTATACATTAATAAATTTTGGAAAAATATTTATAAATTCTAAAATAACGTTTTAGACCTCTGTTAGAAATTTGGTTTGATTTGATTAAGTTTTACTAATCATACCATTAGTTTTGCCTAAACATGCCTAAGGGAAAATATGAGTTTTTGGGTATATTTGATCCGTTTTGACATGTTAATTCATTGTTTTGGTGTTTGTAGTTAGTTTGCTATGTTGCTATGATGGTATGGTATGTTTTGTTATTGATTAGAACTGATAGATTGGTCGAAAACGCCGTCGAATGGCGTGAAACACTCATTGGGAAAAGTTGCGGGAAATTGGTGCAGGTTTTCTGATTGGATCGGCTGGATGGGCTCGGATCGGATGGTGGACTGGGCAGGGAAGTCGAACCGGATCGGAACTTTGCACTAAAAGAGACTTGGCGAGGAGGAAGGCCATTTGCTTAGGAATGGAGTTGGGCAAGGTGTAACAAGCCGGATTTTTGACAACGTGTTAAGACAAGAATCAAGGCAGAATTAAATTATAAAATCTGAATCAGGATAAACGGGTTGCGCCATTGCGTTCGTCTCGGAAAAATACGCGAAATAGAGTCCGAAATTTCATAAATTGGAGTCCGTATGACCAAGATATGACCTCGCGAAGTTTCACGAAAAATTCGAAAACGAAAACAGATTCAAATTTCAGAATTCAGAAGAGGCGGGAAAATTTCCCGCCAGACCAGGGGAGGTCAATTGGGGAGTCGACCCCCTGCCCACCAGGTCGACTGGGGAGTCGACCCCAGGGTCGACCTGGGGGTCGACCTGCCTGGTCGGACCCAAGCAGCGGGGTGCACCTGCTTTGCTGTTTGGCTCGGTTTTGGAGGCTTATGACGATTTTTGAGGGCTTGGATCTATCCTAGGGTTAATCTAACAGCCTAAAACTACCCTAATCTCTATAAAAAGACCCTAAACCCCTCATAAATCACTCTTGCAACGAAGTGCTGCCCAAATGCCAAGTGATCATGGCCTCCATCTCCAACTCCAAGAGACTATGCATGCAAATCGGATCCGAATGGAAAGGTGCAAGCTTGCTACACCAAATCGAGGCCAAATCAACGTTGCTATGGCGATTTCATGGCGGTTCTTCATCAAAGGAGCCACCTTTCTTCGTCAGACGATGCATACTCCTTCCCTAAGCCTCGCTATGTAAGTTCTAGCTACTTCTAGATCTAAACGGTAGTTTTAATCATGGCATGGAATAAAATGTGGTTAAACATGAATGTTATAACCTATGCGAGCATAGTTTGCTCCTTTATCATGAACATATGACTTTGGGTTATGTTTTAGCGACTAAACCATGCTATTCATGTTGCATTGGACTTAGTTTGCCATGCAAGATTGGACCTTTACTTGTAGTATGATAGCATGAACACTTAGAGCCACTTTGACTTGTGAAATAGTTGCATAAATTGGACCTGGGGGCTTATGCATGTAAATAAAACCAACCCCTTATGATATCATGTTTATGTGAGGTCAAATCCCGTTATGACAACATGCAAGTTTGTGAGAAAATTTCCTATGATAGTATGCAAGTTTGTGGCCAAATCCGTTATGACATTATGCATGCTTATGGCCAATCCCTATATGACACTATCATGCATGTTTTAAGGCCAAACCCCCTTGTGATACCATGCATGTTTGGAGCCAATCCCTTTTGTGGCATCGTGCATGTTTTGGGGTCTATAAGTAGCCATAGTATACCTACTATGTTGACTCGCTTTCACTCAAGTGAAAACACGATTTTGGGGTAGTTAGATAAACATGAACATGACGTGAAATCTTGACGTGAATATGACATGAAAACTTGACTTGAGGTTATATGTGAACACGACATGTAAGTTGAACCAAAATGGGGGCATGACATGTGGGGTAAACATGGAACTTGAACTAGACATGGGAGGGTTGTAAGTGTAATATGACACTAGACCAAACATGAAAGTGGCCAACTCGAGGTTGGGTTGAGTTTGTAGCATAAATCTACCCGGACCCGCCCGGCTTAACTAGTGGCTACAAACAATAGGACCCAATGTGAGAAGTTGGTCATGTCGCGCTTAAGACCCGAGGTTAGACTAAGTTGTGGTGTAAAACTACCCGGACCCGCCCGGCTTAACTAGTAACCACAACAAGGTCTAATGTGAGAGGTTGAAAGTGCATTAATTAAATTAATGCCACATGATAAGGTTAAGTAAATTTGACTATTGACACTTAACCGATATGACACAAATGGGTAGGTTAAGTTAAACCGGACTTGGTTCCTTAATGACACTTAACCATGCAAGACAATTAGGGGATGAGGTTAAGTAATTTACGCTTAACTAATCCGACTTGGTAATTAGATGGGGTTAAGTAACCTTCACTTAACTAATCTAAACATGGTAATTAGATGGGGTTAAGTAACTTAGACTTAACTAATCTAAACACGGCAATTAGATGGGGTTAAGTAATTAAGACTTAACTAATCTAAACACGGTAATCAGATGGGGTTAAGTAACCTATACTTAACTAATCTAAGCATGGTAATTCTATGGGGTGAAGTTAACCACTTAACCAATCTAAACGTGGTAATTCAATGGGAGTTAAGCAACCAATGCTTAACTAATTTAACATGATACTTTAATGGGGTTAAGTAACTTAACCAATTATACGTGATGATTTGATGAGGTTAAGTAACCTACACTTAACCAATCTAATACTTGGGTCTGGTAGGGTTAAGTCACAAGACCTTTTAAATTAGGCTTAACCATTGTAATACGATTAGTGGATGGGGTTAAGTTAACCTACACTTAACCAATCTGACTCGATAATCTGATGGGATTAAAATAATCTATGCTTAATCAATCTAACATGATAATATGATAGGGTTAAGACAAACAAATACTTAACCAATTTGACTTGATAGGGTTAAGTCATGGGCTTCTTGGTACACTTAACCAACCTGTAGGGCTAAGCTTTGAACTTGAGTACTTAGCCAATCTTGACATGATTCGTAGGCGGGTTAAGTCATGAACTTGGATAACAGCACTTAACCCATTTGACAAAACCCTAGCTCAGGGGACTAGGTTGGAAATCGTGGTTAACAAGGATAGCGGAAAGAGGGGCTAAGTGGTAAACCTTAGTTAAGGGTAACTAAGTGATAATTCTTAGCTAAGTACATGAGACTAGTTCATAAAGAGATGAGTAACCTGGTACGGTAGGTCATCACTTAGTATACGAGGAGGAGCAAGTTATCTGACTTGGATAAAAGCTCCAGCGAACTAGGTGACGAAGCGGAAGCTTCAGGGAACGTGAGGGTACTCTTGGTATCCCTCTGTGAGGTGGCAAGTGGTCCATGAAACTCGGCTTCACAGGGGTTAAGGTCTGTGGTAGAAGAGCCAAGAGTATGCCCTGGTTGCTATGCGAGCGACCTAAAGACTGGGATGGATTAGCGTGGAGTCGACGATACTTGATTTTTTTCCCCGGGATAGCAAGTCGCCGACTACCTACCATCTTTAGTCAATCGTGTACGTACGGAAAGGCAGGGAACTCCCAAGAGACCATATACTGGCTATCGAGTTATGGGTGAGGTTGGCTATCTGGAAATGGGCATCGATGGGCCTAGTGTAGTTCTCATACATGATTTTTCTTGGATTGCCTTTCAGTAGTTGAGGGAGGGGTCACGTAGGACCATAGCCACGGGTACAAAAACAGACCTTGATATCTGCATCAGCAGACGACTTAAAGCTCCTGACCGAGTTCCATATTTCTTGATTTGCCCTGGCACGGAACTCAGATGGCACATTGAGGAACATGTGCATCTAGACATGGAAAACGATTCACGATACATATGCGGGGTAAAGGGCGCGGTTGATGGGTGGCATAACCCCTAGTGGCCCTAGGTGGCTGAACCCAAACCGAGACACGGAAACGTTCATTAGGTAGCATAATCCCTAGTGGTCCTAGGCGGCATAAATCCTAAGTGAACGCACGATAGTTCATGGTAAGGAAACATAACTAGATCAAGGGTAGCAGTCCAAAATAACCTCAAGGATAAAACGTTTACATGGGAAAGTCCGTATGGCCTACGGCAAAGGACTGAACTTATACATGGAAGGAAACATACGAGTTGGGAAAAACCTACGTATGTTATATATATTAGTTTGACATGGACCATTACATGACATTGGGCAAGGGACATTCATAGTTAACACATGACGCGGGTTGGGATACTAGTACGAGAGGTGCAGAGCAAATATACATGTTAGAACCAGGAGAAATATACATGATAGATACCGTGGGATGTTATACAGGATAGATACCTTGGGATAGTATACTTGATAGAAACCTGATGATGTGATACCTTGATTTATCATGACACCGTAGTTTATCATGATGTCTTAGTTACCTTGCTACAGTAGTTCAGCCTGTTACCCTGGTTTAGTTTATCTACCTTGTAGTCATCCTTATGTTTACTTTCAGTTTATGCATGTCATGTTACCTTTACCTGTTTTTATACTGGAAGTAGATAGGACTTACCAGTCTTTATGACTGACCCCGTTTTCTTTCGCCTCTTTGTCTTCCGTTTCCCCCCCAGGTTTTAGGGAGGAAACAATGTTATCTAGTACGGACTTCCTCTGCTTGAAGGTCATCACGCATGGCTTGGACTTTTCTTGGCTATGGCTACTTTACTGTTTTACTTGGGGAATAATTTATGAAATGGTTTTATGCTTCTTTATTATTGCAAGACAGGTTTTGATGTATTCTGATGTAAAAGGCTTTAGACCTTACTTTATAAGGTAATGAAATTTGTTTTACTTCCGCTGTTATATATATATATGTTCAGTCTTGTAATATTTCTATGCATGTTTACCTCGATAATGCTTCACCAAACCTAGTGCATTCCCTTTGTGAGTGACCCTAGCGGAGGTGGGGTGTTACCTTTGGTATCAGAGCAGAAGGTTACCAGACTGGGCAAAAGTTTTTAAAACCTTCTGAAAACTATTTGAAAAACCGTTTACAAAGAAGCATTTTTCAAGAAAAGTTTTGTTTTAGAAGGCTATTCCCCAAAGTCCATTAGCATTATCCTTTGATTCCTTGATTGAATCTCCTTTCCTTTCTTTCCTCCATCTGTGGTCACAGTAGTTCTAACTGTGACTAATCTTTATCTAGCCACGAAGGTGTTTCCCGTACGATGGAGGTGGTTCTCGAGAGACTTGTTGCCGTGGTACAAGGAAGGATAATAAGAGTAAGGATAAAGGACGCGAGCTTAAGGATAAGCAACTTGTTGGTATGGCTTAGTCCATCAAGGAGGACAAGGACAAGATCATCGGAAAGGACAATTGTACGCTCCCATTTCTAGGGTACCTAAAAGAAATGGTACCGTTTCTGGTAAAGGTTTAGTCGTTCTTTTATATCGTCCCGTCCAGACTTTGTCTTGATCATCGTATCATTTAAGTCTGCTTGGATAGTTGAGTCTCTGCACCTTAGTACTAGCATGGTAAAGGATCCCAGTTTTTGTCCCAAAAATCTGGTTGGAGAGTTGGTCCATTTCTTCATGACTTGTTTGGATTTGAGAATGACATGTCTCGACTACGGATGGATTCTAGGGATAAAGTGGTCACCCAATAAGGGGTGCCATCCTCGGTTTTGGAAAGAGGGTAGTTAGACTCTCAACTCACCTTGGTGATACCCTCGAAGTCTCGTGTAACCTTTTGGGGTTCTGTCATGGTTAGTTACCTAGAATCTCGGGATGCAGTTGTTGGTAATCCATTCGAGTAGAATTTGCCGCTAAGTCGGATGGTTCGTTTCGCTTATGCATGAGTTATGGGAATCACCCTAGTAAGTACTCTTGGCAACATGGATTGGCATCGACAAATGAGATCCAGAATTCCCTAGTGAAT
Source organism: Allium sativum (assembly GCA_030737875.1). Taxonomy (NCBI): domain Eukaryota; kingdom Viridiplantae; phylum Streptophyta; class Magnoliopsida; order Asparagales; family Amaryllidaceae; genus Allium; species Allium sativum. Next base: position 744,939,810 of record CM060920.1, on the reverse strand, counting down.
TTTGGAGAGCTTGCATGAGTAAGTGGATACGTTTGAGCCAAGTATACTAGGGGAAGGATAAGTGAAAGTGGAATAAGAGGCGACAATGAAATGAGTTCTAACTCATATCTTGGAAATAGGAATCAAGGAGCTACGAAATCATGGAGTTAAAAAGATGGTCAAGGCACCGAGGAATTAAGCTCAACGAAATGCGACTTAGAAGACGTAAGGCTAGACACGCGCATCGTACCTCTTTTTAAAGAGTGTATCATTGATCCCTGGTTTTTCCTGTAGAGCTTGCTCGCATGTTATCTTTTGGTGAATATCCTCTCGGTCCTGTTTCTGTTGCAAACCCCGTAGGGAGTTTACCTTGTTTATCTCCTCGCTCCTATCGTGGGAACCTTAGATAGAACTCTATGGATGTAAACATGTATTTGAAACATGTTATGATTGATATGGTTGCAAATGGTTGCAAGTGGTTGCTCGTGGATGCGCGAATACACATTAGATACTAGGTTGACGCGGTCACTTTTCATGTTGCATAGGCACGAGTATTTATACTTGGTTATGGATGAAATTGGATGTGTTATCATGCGGATGTTGCATATGAATGAATGTTTGTGCACGCATATAGTACTTATATGACTAGGACTATTTGCATACATGTTGGACTCATGGCACTAAACATATTTTGCATTAGAAAGATCATTCAGGCCTGATCATGAGCATTAGCTAAGGAGAATATACACACACGTTTTGCATATGTTCATATGGCATTAGAAATCGTCTAAGGACAATGGTTGCCTGTGGATGAAGTTTTGAGTAGATGGATGATGGATGGTAGGATACGTTCTTCCTAACTTGGAGATTTCGGGGACGAAATCCTTTAAGTTGGGGGGAATGTAACAACCCAGATTTTTGACAACGTGTTAAGACAAGAATCAAGGCAGAATTAAATTATAAAATCTGAATCAGGATAAACGGGTTGCGCCATTGCGTTCGTCTCGGAAAAATACGCGAAATAGAGTCCGAAATTTCGTAAATCGGAGTCTGTATGACCAAGATATGACCTCGCGAAGTTTCACGAAAAATTCGAAAACGAAAACAGATTCAAATTTCAGAATTCAGAAGAGGCGGGAAAATTTCCAGCCAGACCAGGGGAGGTCGACTGGGGAGTCGACCCCCTGCCCACCAGGTCGACTGGGGAGTCGACCCCAGGGTCGACCTGGGGGTCGACCTGCCTGGTCGGACCCAGGCAGCCTGGTGCACCTGCTTTGCTGTTTGGCTCGGTTTTGGAGGCTTGTGACGATTTTTGAGGGCTTGGATCTATCCTAGGGTTAATCTAACGGCCTAAAACTACCCTAATCTCTATAAAAAGACCCTAAGCCTACCCTAAACCCCTCATAAATCACTCTTGCAACGAAGTGCTGCCCAAATGCCAAGTGATCATGGCCTCCATCTCCAACTCCAAGAGACTATGCATGCAAATCGGATCCGAATGGAAAGGTGCAAGCTTGCTACACCAAATCGAGGCCAAATCAACGTTGCTATGGCGATTTCATGGCGGTTCTTCGTCAAAGGAGCCACCTTTCTTCGTCAGACGATGCATACTCCTTCCCTAAGCCTCGCTATGTAAGTTCTAGCTACTTCTAGATCTAAACGGTAGTTTTAATCATGGCATGGAATAAAATGTGGTTAAACATGAATGTTATAACCTATGCGAGCATAGTTTGCTCCTTTATCATGAACATATGACTTTGGGTTATGTTTTAGCGACTAAACCATGCTATTCATGTTGCATTGGACTTAGTTTGCCATGCAAGATTGGACCTTTACTTGTAGTATGATAGCATGAACACTTAGAGCCACTTTGACTTGTGAAATAGTTGCATGAATTGGACTTGGGGGCTTATGCATGTAAATAAAACCAACCCCTTATGATATCATGTTTATGTAAGGTCAAATCCCGTTATGACAACATGCAAGTTTGTGAGCAAATTTCCTATGATAGTATGCAAGTTTGTGGCCAAATCCTTTATGACATTATGCATGCTTATGGCCAATCCCTATATGACACTATCATGCATGTTTTAAGGCCAAACCCCCTTGTGATACCATGCATGTTTGGAGCCAATCCCTTTTGTGGCATCGTGCATGTTTTGGGGTCTATAAGTAGCCATAGTATACCTACTATGTTGACTCGCTTTCACTCAAGTGAAAACACGATTTTGGGGTAGTTAGATAAACATGAACATGACGCGAAATCTTGACGTGAATATGACATGAAAACTTGACTTAAGGTTACATGTGAACACGACATGTAAGTTGAACTAAAATGGGGGCATGACATGTGGGGTAAACATGGAACTTGAACTAGACATGGGAGGGTTGTAAGTGTAATATGACACTAGACCAAACATGAAAGTGGCCAACTCGAGGTTGGGTTGAGTTTGTAGCATAAATCTACCTGGACCTGCCCGGCTTAACTAGTGGCTACAAACAATAGGACCCAATGTGAGAAGTTGGTCATGTCGCGCTTAAGACCCGAGGTTAGACTAAGTTATGGTGTAAAACTACCCGGACCCGCTCGGCTTAACTAGTAACCACAACAAGGTCTAATGTGAGAGGTTGAAAGTGCATTAATTAAATTAATGCCACATGATAAGGTTAAGTAAATTTGACTATTGACACTTAACCGATATGACACGAATGGGTAGGTTAAGTTAAATAGGACTTGGTTCCTTAATGACACTTAACCATGCAAGACAATTAGGGGATGGGGTTAAGTAATTTACGCTTAACTAATCCGACTTGGTAATTAGATGGGGTTAAGTAACCTTCACTTAACTAATCTAAACATGGTAATTAGATGGGGTTAAGTAACTTAGACTTAACTAATCTAAACACGGCAATTAGATGGGGTTAAGTAATTAAGACTTAACTAATCTAAACACGGTAATCAGATGGGGTTAAGTAATCTATACTTAACTAATCTAAGCATGGTAATTCGATGGGGTTAAGTTAACCACTTAACCAATCTAAACATGGTAATTCAATGGGAGTTAAGCAACCAATGCTTAACTAATTTAACATGATACTTTAATGGGGTTAAGTAACTTATACTTAACCAATTATACGTGATGATTTGATGAGGTTAAGTAACCTACACTTAACCAATCTAATACGTGGGTCTGGTAGGGTTAAGTCACAAGACCTTTTAAATTAGGCTTAACCATTGTAATACGATTCGTGGATGGGGTTAAGTTAACCTACACTTAACCAATCCGACTCGATAATCTGATGGGATTAAGACAATCTATGCTTAATCAATCTAACATGATAATCTGATAAGGTTAAGACAAACAAATACTTAACCAATTTGACTTGATAGGGTTAAGTCATGGGCTTCTTGTTACACTTAACCAACCTGTAGGGCTAAGCCTTGAACTTGAGTACTTAGCCAATCTTGACATGATTCGTAGGCGGGTTAAGTCATGAACTTGGATAACAACACTTAACCCATTTGACAAAACCCTAGCTCAGGGGACTAGGTTGGAAATCGTGGTTAACAAGGATAGCGGAAAGAGGGGCTAAGTGGTAAACCTTAGTTAAGGGTAACTAAGTGAAAATTCTTAGCCAAGTATATGAGACTAGTTCATAAAGAGATGAGTAACCTGGTACGGTAGGTCATCGCTTAGTATACGAGGAGGAGCAAGTTATCTGACTTGGATAAAAGCTCCAGCGAACTGGGTGATGAACCGGAAGCTTCGGGGAATGTGAGGGTACTCTTGGTATCCCTCTGTGAGGTGGCAAGTGGTCCATGAAACCCGGTTTCACAAAGGTTAAGGTATGCGGTAGAAGAGCCAAGAGTATGCCTTGGTTGCTATGCGAGCGACCTAAAGACTGGGATGGATTAGCGTGGAGTCGACGATACTTGATTTTTGCCCCGGGATAGCAAGTCGCCGACTACCTACCATATTTAGTCAATCGTGTACGTACGGAAAGGCAGGGAACTCCCAAGAGACCATATACTAGCTATCGAGTTATGGGTGAGGTTGGCTATCTGGAAATGGGCATCGATGGGCCTAGTGTCGTTCTCATACATGATTTTTCTTGGATTGCTTTTCAGTAGTTGAGGGAGGGGTCACGTGGGACCATAGCCACGGGTACAAAAACAGACCTTGATATCTGCATCAGCAGACGACTTAAAGCTCCCGACCGAGTTCCGTATTTCTTGATTTGCCCTGGCACGGAACTCGGATGGCACATTGAGGAACATGTGCATCTAGACATGGAAAACGATTCACGATACATATGCGGGGTAAAGGGCGCGGTTGATGGGTGGCATAACCCCTAGTTGCCCTAGGTGGCTGAACCCAAACCGAGACACGGAAACGTTCATTAGGTAGCATAATCCCTAGTGGCCCTAGGCGGCATAAATCCTAAGTGAACGCACGATAGTTCATGGTAAGGAAACATAACTAGATCAAGGGTAGCAGTCCAAAATAACCTCAAGGATAAAACGTTTACATGGGAAAGCCCGTATGGCCTACGGCAAAGGACTGAACTTATACATGGAAAGAAACATACGAGTTGGGAAAAACCTACATATGCTATATATATTAGGTTGACATGGACCATTACATGACATTGGGCAAGGGACATTCATAGTTAACACATGACGCGGGTTGGGATACTAGTACGAGAGGTGCAGAGCAAATATACATGTTAGAACCAGGAGAAATATACATGATAGATACCATGGGATGTTATACAGGATAGATACCTTGGGATAGTATACTTGATAGAAACCTGACGATGTGATACCTTGATTTATCATGACACCGTAGTTTATCATGATGTCTTAGTTACCTTGCTACAGTAGTTCAGCCTGTTACCCTGGTTTAGTTTATCTACCTTGTAGTCATCCTTATGTTTACTTTCAGTTTATGCATGTCATGTTACCTTTACCTGTTTTTATACTGGAAGTAGATAGGACTTACCAGTCTTTATGACTGACCCCGTTTTCTTTCGCCTCTTTGTCTTCCGTTTCCCCCCCAGGTTTCAGGGAGGAAACAATGTTATCTAGTACGGACTTCCTCTGCTTGAAGGTCATCACGCATGGCTTGGACTTTTCTTGGCTATGGCTACTTTACTGTTTTACTTAGGGAATAATTTATGAAATGGTTTTATGCTTCTTTATTATTGCAAGACAGGTTTTGATGCATTCTGATGTAAAAGGCTTTAGACCTTACTTCATAAGGTAATGAAATTTGTTTTACTTCCGTTGTTTTATATATATGTTCTGTCTTGTAATATTTCTGTGCATGTTTACCTCGATAATGCTTCACCAAACCTAGTGCATTCCCTTTGTGAGTGACCCTAGCGGAGGTGGGGTGTTACACAAGGGTTCGGATCGGAGAGACCAACAGGGGATCGGATCGGAGAGACCAACAGGGGATCGGATCGGAAGCAAGGGCGTAGGGATCGAATCGGACTAGAGCTAGAGGACGGGATCGGATCGGAGAAGCAAGCTTGGAGCTAGAGTTGGAGCGAAGCACCGGATCGGATCGGGACATCTAGGAGGGAGCAACCACCGAACCAATGGGGCAAGTGTACACCGAACCGAGCTAGAAGCAGAACACCGAACCGAACCGATGAAGCAAGGGCACACCGAACGGAACCGAGCTAGAAGGGGAACATCGAACCGAACCGTACGTGTGCTATTATTACTACGCGACGACTCTTTTGAAGACCAACTCCAATTCGACCAAAACCCGAGATGCAAAGGAAGTCCAAATAGGAAGTAGAACTCAGGATCCAGTTGGGAACCAACGAGTCGACTTCATGAGTTGGGCTTTGCTGCGGGACGTGTGCTAAGGGGTTGGCGATGTCTGTAACTTTGAATCACTATGTGTAGGGAGTACATGAACGGATTCAGGGCCACAGTGGCCTAGGTACGACTAAAGAGCTAATAGACCAATGAAGTGGGGTCATTTGTAAAGATTTGGTCATGACTCCATGTGGCAAGCTTGGTAGTAGCAGTAGTTGTACAAGTCGAACTCCGTCACTACTTCGATGGGTCTAGTGATTGACAGTGGTGGACATCGTATGCTTTACGCACTGAGTGAGAGATGTGAGGATGGTTACTATGTTTGATTTGTTTGCCATCATTATGACATGCACACCCCCACCCCCGTTATCTTTACACCATTTGTTTTGTGGCACCTTAGAGTATTGTACGGTATGTAGTGCTATCTCTTCGATTGCAGGTTCAGGTATGGTTTAGTATACCTGTTATTGTTCTGTTTAGCTGCTTATCGCTCATACCAGACTTTTTGTCTGACCCAGAGTTTTATGTCTCTTCTTATTACTCTGGGTGCTCTCACGAGCAGACTAGAGACAAGTTAGCTGGGTATGCACGGGTTGCTGATCCGGAGACGAGCAGGTGGCTTTCACGTATGACACATATAGTATTCTCCCTGTGTTGTTGAAGATCACTGCTTGGGCATTAGTAGTGCATATTCTACTTTAGCTTTCTTTTGTTTTAGAGACAGTAATTTGGAAAGTTGTAATAAGCTGTATTTGGATTTCCGCTGCTCTGATGATGATGTTGGTTTTAGTTATCAACTTATGTACTGTCTCACCTGTTTTATGTAAAGTATATTATTATTATTATATTTTGTTCCATGCACTGTGAGACATTCCACAGGTTCTTGATTAGTTCATTCCCTTCTTTCCTTTTCTTTGACGACCGTTCTGTGCTAATCGGGCATGTGTACAGTGCACTCTCGGAGGAAATGTCTGCTGCCGCGGGGCGGACCGTCACATTTGGTATCAGAGCTCCAGGTTGCGTAGTTAACCTAGGGAAGTTATCCGGGAGAGATAGTATACGTATATGAGAGCGCATATTTGTGATAATTTTGATTTTTAAAAGCTATGTATATACACTATTAGTATAGCTAAGGATGAAGTCGCACTGCACTTGCACCACTATGGAGATGATTAATCGTTTTCTCTTTACAGATTGAACGATGAGCCGATACGCAAGAGGTGCCGGTAGAGGAGCCAATAATGGGAATGCTGCTGACATGAGGACGATGTTTAATGACCTCATGAGGGAGATGCTTAGGGATGTACAGAGGGCAGCTCCCAATGCAGGTAATGGTGGTGGCCCAATAGTGTAGGCGCCTAGGGCCGATTTCGCCAAGCTGAATAAGGATTATACTAGTCTTGGTGGGAAGCCATTCCACGGAACGGAGTCGGCCACGGATGTTCAAGATTGGCTGGATAGCTGCGAGCGTATCTTCGAAGACTTGGGTATCGAGGATGCGATGAAGAGAAGGCTAGCATCCCGTCAGCTACAAGGAGGGCAATGAATTAGTGGAATGCTATAAAGGCAGCTACCCCAGAGGATCAGATTACGTGGGATCAGTTTAAGGTTTGCTTTAGCGATAAGTTCATTCCAGCTGCTCAGAAGTCAGTGTTGTTTAAGAAATTCTTGGAACTCAAGGAGAATGGCAGAGCTGTCTCGGAGTATATTGCCGAATTCGACAACTTGTCGAAATATGGGTTATCCCTAATAGATACTGCCGAGAAGAAGAACGAGAAGTTCATAACTGGTTTGGATGGATACTTGGGGGAAAGGCTTATTAACCATATCGATGAGACGTTTGAATCGATTGTGGGGAAAGCATTGAGGTCAGAGAGTCTTTACCCTAAGCCGAAGACTGAGGCTGCATCTGCAGAAGAACCGAAACCCCAAGCAAGCGGTGGAGGCAAGAATGGTTCTCAGAATAACAGAAAGCAGAATCAGACCAAGGATGGCCAGAAGAAAAAGAATAAGCAAGATGTTGAGTGCTTCAGCTGTGGTAAGAAGGGCCATTATGCTAGTAATTGTCGGGCCAAGCCAGCGGATAGGAAGTGCTTCAACTGTGGTCAAGTGGGACATCACAAGGACAAGTGTCCGCAACCCCCTAAAGAGAAGTAGATGGTGAAAGCATATGCCCTTAATGCTATTCCTTCTTCGTCGAATGCCCCAACTGCGGCGGAGAAGGGAAAGAATGTCGTCATCCAAGGTATGCTTTCCGTTTATGATGTTCCTGTTAGAGTTTTGTTTGATACCGGAGCTTCCAGTTCTTTCATATCTAGTGACCTGGTAGATAGGTTGGGATTGGAGTCCGAGATTGTCGATAGACCTTTAGTAGTGATGAAACCGATTGGTGGTTCAACTAACCTTAGCATGATTTGTCGTAATGTGGTCTTATCGAGTCATGGATGCATGTTTGTTTGTGATTGCTTTGTTTTGGGCTTTACTGGGTTTGGCATTATTTTGGGAGTCGATTGGCTCCAAAGATACGGGGTGGTGGTAGACTGTGAGGGCTTTTTGGTGACAGCTAGAGTGGATGATGGGCGGAGGGTAGTGTTTGGTGGTCTACCCGGTGATGGGGTAATGGATAGTTTTCTAAATTCCCTCGACATCCCGCATAGTGAGTTGTCAGGTTTGCCCGTGGTTGGCCAGTATCCGGACGTTTTCGAAGAAGTGACCGGGCTTCCACCACACCGAGAGATTGAGTTTCGTATTGATTTAGTGAAAGATGTCAGACCTATAGTGATGCCACTTCGTCGTATGGCACCAAGGGAGCAGCAGAGCATGAGGTGCAAGTCAGCGATCTTTTGAAGAAGGGATTTATCAGAAGGAATGTTTCTGAATGGGGAGCACCAGTTGTGTTTGCTACCAAGGCGGATGGTTCCCTTCGTTTGTGTGTAGACTACCGCGAGTTGAATAAAGTGACGAGGAAGAACAAGTATCCTCTACCGTGGATAGATGATTTGTTTGATCAGTTGAGTGGCGCGAGAGTATTCTCTCAGTTGGATCTCGCGATAGGTTTTCATCAGCTTAGAGTGGAAGTTGAGAGTATAGCTAAAACGGCATTTTGGACGCCGTCAGGATTTTATGAGTGGTTGGTCATGCCATTCGGGCTGACCAATGCCCCGGCATATTTTGTGGATCTTATGAATAGGGTTTTCAGAGATCAGTTGAATAAGTTTGTCCTTGTGTTCGTGGATGATATTTTGGTCTATTCGAGGACAGAGGAAGAACACAAGGAACATTTAAGAATAGTGATGGAGGTGTTGAGAAAACACCAATTGAAAGCAAAGTTTTCTAAGTGTCACTTCTGGAGAAGGGAAGTGAGATTCTTGGGCCATGTTGTTTCAGAGAATGGTATTGCCATGGATCCTGCGAAGGTGGCTACGGTACAAGATTGGTCTACGCCCAAGAATGCAACGGACATAAGTAGTTTCTTGGGATTAGCTGGATATTATCGTAAGTTTATCCAAGATTTCTCCAAGATAGCAGCACCGTTGACTCAGTTGACCAAGAAGAATCAAGCTTTCGTCTGGGACGAAATGTGTGAGAATGCATTCAAGAGTCTAAAGGACAAGTTGACATGTGCACCAGTGTTAGTCATTCCTAAGGGGAATGAAGAGATGATGGTATACACGGATGCCTGTGGTACCAGACTAGGTGTTGTATTGATGCAAGGCGGTAGGGTTGTAGCTTATGCAAGTCGGCAATTGAAACCGCACGAGAGAAGATACCCTACCCATGATTTGGAATTGGCAGCGATCGTGTTCGCGTTGAAGATGTGGAGACATTATCTCTAGGGAGAAAGATTCAAGTTGTTTACCGATCATAAATCGTTAAAGTATCTCTTCTCTTAAAAGGATCTAAATCTCCGACAGCAAAGATGGTTAGAATTCTTAGCCTCCTATGATTTTGACATCGCATATACACAAGGAAAGGGCAATGCAGTGGCTGATGCGTTGAGTAGAAGACATGCCAGTTTAGGGGCTATGTTTTTAGAATGGAAGCAACTGGAGTACATCGCTGGGTATAATTTCAGACCAAAGTGCGAATTGGATTCAGAAATGTTAGCAAGTTTGACGATCAGACCCACTTTGATTGAGCGGATTGGTTTCAGTCAGAGGAACGATTCTAACCTATTGTAAATCATCTCAAAGTTAGAGATGGGAATCGATGGAGAGATGAACAAGTATGGGCTTGATCGAGATGGATGGCTTAGAAGGAATGGAAGGCTAGTTGTACCCAATGTCAATGGATTGAGAGATGAAGTGCTTAGAGAATGTCATCACTCAAAACTGACTATACACCCCGGTGGTAACAAGATGTACCGAGACATGAAGCAGACCTACTACTGGGAAGGGATGAAAAGAGACATTGGGAAGTTTATATCCAAATGCATGAATTGCCAGCTAGTTAAAGCTGAGCAAAAGAAACCTAGTGGTTTGCAACAACCGTTAGAAATTCCAGAATGGAAATGGGAACAAGTGTCAATGGATTTCATTGATGGGTTACCTAGGACTAGATCGGGCCATGATAGCATTTGGGTGATTGTGGACCGATTGACCAAGAGTGCGATATTTATACTCGTCAAGTCGAATAGGACGGCAGCCAAGTTGGCTGAGCTATATATAAAGTGGGTAGTGAGATTTCATGGAATACCCAAGGGCATTGTGAGTGACCGAGATCCGTTGTTCACTAGTGGATTTTGGAAAAGCTTACAAGAGACGTTAGGATCAAAATTACATCTCAGTACCTCATATCATCCTCAAATCGATGGTCAAATAGAGAGGGTGAATCGTATATTGGATGACCTCTTGAGAGCTTGTGTACGGGATTTTGGTGGATCATGGGATGACCATTTGCATCTAGTAGAGTTTGCATATAATAATAGTTACTAGTCCAGTATCGGTATGGCTCCATATGAAGCTTTGTACGGAAGACCGTGCAACTCACCATCATGTTGGATAGAGACCGGTGAGAAGTTTGTGCTTGGACCAGATGTAGTAAGAGAAACTTCAGATAAGATTAAGATCATTCAACAACAAATGAAGGCTGCCCAGGATAGGCAGAAGAGTTATGCTGATAAGAGGAGAAGAGACTTAAAGTTCTCCGTTGGTGACTTGGTGTTTGTCAAGATTTCTCCGTTGAAAAGCGTGATACGATTTGGCAGAAGAGGCAATTTAGCACCAAGATTTGTTGGTCCATTCCCAGTTCTTGAGCAAATTGGGAATTTGGCATATAGAGTTGAATTACCACAGAAGATAGCAGGAGTTCACAACGTATTTCATGTTTCCCAGCTCAGGAAGTTCGTACACGACCCAGATATGACTATTTCACCTGATCAGTTAGAGGACTTCGAAGTGGAACCCGAGGTGGTTGGGAACCGCAAGCCAATTCGTATTTTCGAGCAAGATACGAAGCAACTTCGAAGGAAGGCGGTAAAGCTAGTCAAAGTTCAGTGGGGCGAGAACGAGAATGACTATACTTGGGAGACAGAGGAGGGCATTAGGAAGACGGATGCAGAACTCTTTGCCTGGTAAGATTTACTTTGCGATTTAGTTATCCTGCATGTTAGGATAGACTTGTTTTGCTTGTTTTGCATGATTGATTGTTGTATATGGTTGGTAGGCATGCGGGATCCTTTGTATGTTTTGGGTTAAGGAATTTCGGGGACGAAATTTCTTAGGGGGGGATAGTGTAACGACCCGCATTCTACGCATCGCAGGATCATAGAATATTTATTTCTTTCACATACAAAGTCGTATGGTCATGTAACTTTGGGAGACGACTATTGGGGTCATTTCCCATGTTCATGATTTTTGCCGATTTTTAAATGACCGTTTTGCCCCTATCTGATAATGTTTTGGCCATAACTTTTGATTGGAAAGGAATTTTGACCTGAAACCACTTCCATTGGCTCCGGATGATGGTTTACAATTCCGTAGAGTGGTCACATTAGCCAAACGGACCTACCGTGTTCGTGATTTTTCCCAATTTTTAAATGGCCGTTTTGCCCCTAGCTAATACTGTTTTGGCCATAACTTTTGACTAGAAAGGAATTTTGATCTGAAACCACTTCCATTAGATTCATTTGATGGTTTACAATTCCGTAGGGTGGTCATATTAGTCAAACGGACTCACCGTTTGGGAGATATGGCTGAAACAAGTTTCAAATAGTGAAAAACAGCTTAATTGGGCTTAACCGGGTGATTAACAGCAAGACCCAATGGAGGATTTCGGGATTAGAGGTATTTGAGGGCTGGTAGGGTTATGATTTTGGTTTTTCACTCATTTTCCAGCTGCCACAAACTCTCTCTTTAATCTAACAATGGCCTCCAACATCTAAATACACCTCTAATCACCTCTTAATCAAGTTTTGGCTTAAACTACATCAAATTAAGGCGAATTAGCACAAGAATCGAGGTAGAACTGCTGTGTAAGATTGAGGACAGCGCCAAATTGAAGAATATTTCAGTTTTGGGGTTTTATTTGTGGCTAAGGTGAGTGATTTGCATAGTTTTGCACTAATTACGGTTAATTAGTGAAGATTAGCGAATTTATACATTAATAAATTCTGGAAAAATATTTATAAATTCTAAAATAATGTTTTAGATCTCTGTTAGAAATTTGGTTTGATTTGATTAAGTTTTACTAATCATACCATTAGTTTTGCCTAAACATGCCTAAGGGAAAATATGAGTTTTTGGGTATATTTGATCCGTTTTGACATGTTAATTCATTGTTTTGGTGTTTGTGGTTAGTTTGCTATGACGGTATGGTATGTTTTGTGATTGATTAGAAATGATAGATTGGTCGAAAACGTCGTCGAATTGCGTAAAACACTCGTTGGGAAAAGTTGCAGGAAATTGGTGCAGGTTTTCGGATCGGATCGGCTGGATGGGCTCGGATCGGATGGTGGACTAGGCAGGGAAGTCGAACCGGATCAGAACTTTGCACTAAAGGAGACTTGGCAAGGAGGAAGGCCATTTGCTTAGGATTGGAGTTGGGTAGGGGATCGGATCGGAGAGACCAACAAGGGAGAGGATCGGAGAGACCAACAGGGGATCGGATCGGAAGCAAGGGCGTAGGGATCGGATCGGACTAGAGCTAGGGGACGGGATCGGATCGGAGGAGCAAGCTTGGAGCTAGAGTTGGAGCGAAGCACCGGATCGGATCGGGACATCTAAGAGGGATCAACCACCGAACCAATGGGGCAAGGGTACACCGAACCGAACCGAGCAAGAAGCAGAACACCGAACCGAACCGATGAAGCAAGGGCACACCGAACGGAACCGAGCTAGAAGGGGAACACCGAACCGAACCGTACGTGTGCTATTACTACTACACGACGACTCTTTTGAAGACCAACTCCAATTCGACCAAAACCCGAGATGCAAAGGAAGTCCAAATAGGAAGTAGAACTCAGGATCCAGTTGGGAACCAACGAGTCGACTTCATGAGTTGGGCTTTGCTGCGGGACGTGTGCTAAGGGGTTGGCGATGTCTGTAACTTTGAATCACTATGTGTAGGGAGTACGTGAACGGATTCAGGGCCACAGTGGCCTAGGTACGACTAAAGAGCTAATAGACCAATGAAGTGGGGTCATTTGTAAAGATTTGGTCATGACTCCATGTGGCAAGCTTGGTAGTAGCAGTAGTTGTACAAGTCGAACTCCGTCACTACTTCGATGGGTCTAGTGATTGACAGTGGTGGACATCGTATGCTATACGCACTGAGTGAGATATGTGAGGATGGTTACTATGTTTGATTTGTTTGCCATCATTATGACATGCACACCCCCACCCCCGTTATCTTTACACCATTTGTTTTGTGGCACCTTAGAGTATTGTACGGTATGTAGTGCTAACTCTTTGGTTGCAGGTTCAGGTATGGTTTAGTATACCTGTTATTGTTCTGTTTAGCTGCTTATCGCTCATACCAGACTGTTTGTCTGACCCAGAGTTTTATGTCTCTTCTTATTACTCTGGGTGCTCTCACGAGCAGACTAGAGACAAGTTAGCTGGGTATGCACGGGTAGCTGATCCGGAGACGAGCAGGAGGCTTTCACGTATGATACATATAGTATTCTCCCTGTGTTGTTGAAGATCACTGCTTGGGCATTAGTAGTGCATCTTCTACTTTAGCTTTCTTTTGTTTTAGAGACAGTAATTTGGAAAGTTGTAATAAGCTGTATTTTGGATTTCCGCTGCTCTGATGATGATGTTGGTTTTAGTTATCAGCTTATGTACTGTCTCACCTGTTTTATGTCAAGTATATTATTATTATTATATTTTGTTCCATGCGCTGTGAGGCATTCCACAGGTTCTTGATTGGTTCATTCCCTACTTTCCTTTTCTTTGGCGACCGTTCCGTGCTAGTCGGGCATGTGTACAGCGCACTCTCGGAGGAAATGTCGGCTGGTGCGGGGCGGACCGTCACAATGGGTAACCATATTACCTATTCGATTTACCACCATTTAATACTCGGTCTTTGTATCCAATTTTTGGATGCGAAAAGGAAGGGCCACGTTCAATTTTGAATATATCTTCCGATTTTATCTATGCCATGTTCATTCATTTTTTAATACATGAATAAAAGGAAAGGACATCATTTGGGTTCCCTACCCTTCTCTCTTCGTTGTAAGTTTTATATTACATAACATAAATGCTTGGTTACCTGCCCCTTTTACCTTCCTTCCTCTTTCTTTTTGTGAAATGCCTACTCAAATACAAAACGTTTTAATGACTACATATAAAACATTAATGCTTCATATTCTTCCCTAAACACATTTATTTATTTGTTTTATTCTTCTAATTTTTTTTTTGCTTTAATCTATTAGTTTCTTTCCCTTCACCTTCCTCTTTCCCCATTAAGTATGAATTTATACTTTCCATTAATATATTAATTTGTTTACTTAATCCTATCAATTTCTTTTCCTGCATTCGTTTTCAGTGTCCTCCCTTCATTGTTTCATTAATACTGCACCATTCCTCTCCTTTAAATTTGACACATTCTTTTATTTATTTATTCATTCATTTATTTATCCTTTCCTAAATATTGCATCATATTTCTTTCTTATCCTCTTCTTTCCCTTTTCACTTCTTTCTCTTGCAACTTCTCAATTAATGTTTTGTTTTCTTATTAAATTTTTTTTAGGGAAAAATAAATACGCATTCGTTTCTTTATATTATTCTTTTAAATTTTTTTTCTTTCCTTACTCGTATTTATTTCTTTCTCCTCATTCTTTTTTTTACGCATCTTATTCCATTTATGTACTTTCATTCCTTAAATATACATCCTCTTATTTCTTTTATGTTCTCTCTCTTCCTTTTATATGCATTTATTCTCTCCTCTCTCTCTCTACTCTTCTATTTATCACTCAAATTCATTTAAAAATGAAACTACACCATTTATTTCCCCTTTTCTTCTCTCTTCTCTTTATATCTACAATCTTCAGGTCTCATAATAAAAATAAATAAAGAAAAACAGCCTCCTCTTCCCTAAAATTTCATATTATCCTCTTTTTCTTAATTTTTGTTAATCCTCCTTCTCAAAAGAGGAAAAAAAAGGGTTTTCAAGTTCAAATTCGCTACTTAGGATTGATCTTTATCCACGTTTGTTGCGTGCCTTCATCATATCAATGAAAGGAAGCGTTTGGATCGTGGCGGATTCTTCTTCGTTTTAAAAGCAACCAGAGGAGATCTACGACATGACACTGACGAGAACTGAAACCGAGGATGTTGAAAATTCAGGAATTTTCAGATCTGAATTAAAAACAATGTGAGATTTCTATTTTTAAATTAAAAATTAATTATTTATTTTATTGTGGAATTTATGTTCATTCTCTATAAAATTCAATGTGGTGTTATGTGTATATTTATTGAAATGTTGGTTGTATTGTATTGCGATGAATCAGTGAATGGAATTGTGTGTTTCATGTTTGTTACAACATAGAAAAGTTATTTTTGCTGAATTAGAATCAATTAAAAATAAAAATAAAAATTGTCATTTTATTTTATTAGAACTGACAAGAATAAGAAAAACGCATTCTTGATTAAAACTTGATTAGTGAGAAATCATACTCTTTTATTATATAATTAATATTCGTTAATCATAACCAAGTTTGGGCTAATTTGATCTGTTAGTGGTATGTTTGTTAAATTGTTGAAATTAACAATTATGTTAATTAGGGAATTGTTAAATTAAAAATATATATATATATCATGTCTGTTATGAAATAGATGTAAACATATATTTCATGTTTGAAATAAAGTTAGCATATTTATTTTGCTAAGTGAGATTAGGAATTTGTGAACACATAAAATTACCTTTTTATGTTAACATAAACATGTCATATTAATTGTCAAAACTTGATTTGTGAATAAGATTAACATATTAATTGTCCAAACTTGGTTTGTGAATAAGATTAACATATTAATTGTCCAAACTTGATTTGTGAATAAGATTAACATATTAATTGTCAAAACTTGAATTGTGAATAAGATTTGTGTTAAAACAAATTATCACTTTTGTCGAATAAGATTTGTGTTAAAACAAATTATCACTTTTGTCGAATAAGATCTATGTTAAATTTAAAATTAACATTTTTGTAAATTAGACCATGTTAGAACAAAATCAACATTTTTTTTTGTTAATTAGACCATGTTAAACAAATTTACATTTTTGTTAAATAGATTATGGATAAACAAAATTAACATTTTTGTCAAAACATGATTATTGAGATAAAATAACTTTTTGTGTTAAACATGTTAGTGAAATAGAAAATGATCATTTTTGTGTATTGAAAAGGGATGAAATAAAAATGAACATTTTTATATACTAAAAAGGATCAAATGAAATGTATATTTTTATACATTAAAAAGAATGAATTAGAAATGTATATTTTTATACATTAAAAAGAATGAATTAGAAATGTCTATTTTTATACATTAAAAAGGATGAATTAGCGATGGACATTTTTGTCACATTAAAAAAAAAAGAACGAAGTAAAAATACACATTTTGTCATTTATAAGGAATGAAACAAAACGTTTAATTTTGGTCATTAAAAAGAATTTAACCAAAATATACATTTTTGACATTATGATGAAAGATTACGCTTTGATCATTAAAAAGGATTAAACAAAAAATTACATTTTTGTTTACATTAAAATAATTAGACAAAATTATCAGTTTTGGTCATTTTAAAAAGAATGAATTGTAAATGTTCATTTTTGCAAATTAAATAGAATGTATTGAAAACATTCATTTTTGGCCATTTTATAGGAATGAAGTACAAACATTTAGTTTTATACATTTTTGGTCACTTAAAATGATTAAACCAAAAATATACATTTTTGGTAATTTAAAAAATGATTAAACCAAAAACATGCATTTTTTGGTTATTTAAAAGAATTAGAGAAAAACATACATTTTGGTTATTTAAAAGAATTAGATAAAAATATACATTTTGGTTATTTAAAAGGATTACACCAAAATAATCATCTTTGGTCATTGAAAAGAGTTACACCAAAATAACGTTTAAATAAGTTTGATTTTTCATTGGATCATAAAAACCCACCTTTCGAAGATATTTTCCTTCTCGTCAGGATCGAACATCAATTTCAACGATTTCATAGATCGCTCATTGGGATAGATATAGATAAATAACCCCCTCTAGAAACGTATAAGAGGTTTTCTCCTCATACGGTTCGAGAAAAAATGATTCCACTATTTCTGTATATAATGTAAAATGTATACATTTTTGGCCATTAAAAAGGGTTAAACCAAAATATACCTTTTTGGTCATTAACAAGAGTTGAATCAAAATATACATTTTTGGTTATTGAAAGGGATTACACAAAAGATATAAAGGTTAATATTTTTATTGTCGATTTGTTACAATAAAAGATTAGAAATAAAAGTTAATATTTTTATTGTCGATTAGCTACAATAAAAAGGATTAGAGATAAAAGTTAATATCTTTATTGTCGATTAGTTACAATAAAAAGATCATATGTCAAAAATATGATATTAGCGATGGCTTGGAATATATGTCGATGATGTTGAAATGTTTGATGTGTTAAATATAATGTTAGTATATTCAAATTGAATATTACACTTCCATTTACAAGTCATCCGACTTGTTTATGTGATTGGGACGATAATTTTTAACACATCGCCAAAGTGCACAAATGATTTATTATTTGCTTGTTGGATGAAACCCCACATGGGTATTGGGATGATATTTGACAGATACTAATCCCAATATTTAGTGTAGAATCCACTCTAGTTGTTATTTGGGTGTTTGAAAATTATTTATCATGATTGTTGATTACACACAATATATGGTTTTTGAGTGAGTCACATTCCAATGAAGAATATTCTTAGAAAAAGAATATTTTAGAAAAAGCATATATTTTAGAAATTTATTTTTATCGAAATAAACTAGTTATTAACTAGAATAGATCATTAAATTTAGATTTAATGAAGTTTTCCAATTTGTTAATATTTAATTGAGAATGAATTAAATAAATTGGATTTTGGGTTTGTCGGGAATAGTGTCTTAAATAACACTGTTCTTAAACCCCGTATGAAAAGAATAATCTTTTAATTTAGATTATTAAAGTTTTCAATTATATTTGGTAATTGAAATAAGATGAAATGTGAGTTGGGTTAATTGTGAACTGTGTTTTTAAGTGACATGTGTTCTTAAACCCAACTGACAGTAAAATTATGATTTGGAATTTATAAATCTTTTATTAAGATTTAAAAGGGGAATTTTCCAAAAGCCAAGTTTTCCAATTTAATATATTAAATTGGAATTGAATAGAAATCGAATTAATTATAACCGAGATAAGCTTCTGTAAAAGGAGACCGATACTACATATGGAATTTAAGAGGCTTTGCCGTTATTCCATTTATATTATTGGTCAGATACAGAAATTTATAGCTATTATATATATTGATTTGATTTCTATGAAAGTTCCATATTTTATGGAAGATTATTTTGGGTTTACTGTGAACTATGTTTTAAATGACATTAGTTCTTTAACCCAGTTAAAGATAAGATTAATTTCTTAAATTTAAAAAATCATTGAATAATGATTTTTGATATTTAAAACCAAATTGGGGTTTTAATAAATCTTTAAAAGAAAGATTTAAGAATAAATTTGAAGAATTTATCTTTGATAAGATAATGTGATTATTTTATTTAAAAGAATATCCTGAATTGGAATGAGGCGTTGGATGTGTTTTTATAGCGCTTGATTTTTAATTATATAAATACACGAGTTATTCGGAAAGACCGGGTTTAACCCATTCCGAATAATCACTACGACGATGAAGAGTCGAAGTTGAAGACGGTGATTGAAGACCGACGATCTTCACATCGAATGGATGTGTTGCTACTGAGACCCATGATGGGAGTAGCTACCTTGAAGGGGCTTCAGTGGTAGCCGCTCGGACGTATTGTTGATTGTCCGGATATGCGATGACCTCTCAGGTGTCTCCGGTTTCGTTCAAACCCAGAACGGACTTGTAAATGGATGCGTGTCTGACATTGGATTTCGTTCCATGTGAATTAAATTAATTTTTATTAATGTATATCTGATAGGTGGTGGAGAATTTATTCTCTGCTTAACACCCTGGTATATATTAATAGTGATTGATCACATGGCGTGAATTGTCAATGTGGCACGCCAAGATGCGAATGATCAAGGCTTTTCTTGAAAAGCAGGGCCTTGTGGGATGATCAAAGTATAGCCTATTACGGCATAGCTTTGTGTATAACGTGACTTCGCGAGCCTCACACCCCGGTATGAGTCAAAAACGGGATTAGGATTACAGGGAGTGCACACGTTTCTTTCTAGCTAAGAGTAGTGTCAGTGCTTAAACTGGCTAACATTTTACGTATGTGGATGATGGTTTGAGGTCCCTCAGATTTATAGGCCGTTAGAGGTCATACTATAGGTTCAAAGGAACTGGGAAACGTGTGTTCAGGAATTGCCAATCCACTACCGTTAGGTGGGGACCGGCCCTGAAGATCCAAGGGTTCACTGCGGGGGATCCTGAGGCATTTGCTAGAGTGTCTCGAATCGGAGAGGACGATCCCTAGCCTCGACTCATGATGGAAATCCAATTTCCAATACGACCTAGCGGTTTTGAATGTAGAACTAGTATGGCGACATAGTAGGATGGGGTACTATGCCGTCTATGATTGATACATTATGATTGAAATGTTTTTTATTTAAAACATACTCACACTAATATTAAATCCGTTTTATCGTATCAAGCATCTTTTGACCATTATAAGGTAAAACTTTATCCTCCGGTTTGCGTTGCATTGTGTGATAGGACTTGAGTCTTATAATGGTTTCATTTTTTCTAAAAAGCATTGCATTGTTTAACGATTTACTTTATTTTATGCACTGGCAATCCAATGGAGTAAACCCGTTCCGCGTTAGCGGCGTGGTCCTGTGATTAGCCTTATTAGTAGATAAGTTAAGATTTCTCATACCAGTCCCATGAATGACCTGTAGTTTGTTTCACTGGCAAACTCGGGTGCCCATAATTTCCACATGGGCAGTCGAGTAGCTTTTTGCAGATATATTTACAGGATCCTGGTTTACAGCTGAAGCGGTATTCGGAAAGCTCTGTATCCGTGTATTCCTTTCGGTTGTATATTTGTAATATTTTTCCGTTGCTATTTAAATGTAATTTAAATCTCTGATATCATTGTATTTCTATTATGTAATGAGTTTTCATACTCTGTTATATTCTTGTACTCTGATGTAATTGTTGTAATCAGCAATAAAATGTTCTTCAGTTTGTGTTCTGATGTGTGATGTTCTCAAAGCAATTCAGGCTTTCCTTTACGGGGAAGTTTGGGTCGTCACAGTCTGCATCCTAGTATATATATTTAACTGGAAAGTAAATTAGAGTGAGAATTTCTCATCTTTGGGATCCACTTCTCCATTCTATATTTTTGACCGGTTTAGATTTGGATTTGTTTTCCACCAGTTCCATCGCAATCTATTTCACATGATTTTAATATTAAAAATCACATTTTTATTCTGTTACTATACAAATAAAAATCATAATTTTATTCTAACGTTATATACATAAAAATCATATTTTTACTTTGCTACATATATAAAAAATCATATTTTTATCACTTTGCTATATATATATATATATATATAGTAAAAAACATATTTTTATATCGTTATTGAATACATAAAAATCTTATTTTTATATCGCTACTGAATATATAAAAATCCTATTTTTATATCAATTTCGTTATATTAAAAAGTAATTTTTTATTTCGCTACAACATATATAAAAATCGCATTTTTATATAGCTATCATATGTATATAAAAATCGAATTTTTATTTCTCTTCATATATAAAAATTCTATTTTTATCCTACTCAAAATATTATTTCATACATACGATAAAAATTATACTTTTATCTTACTAAAAAGAATATTTTTATATCGCTATTCATTTATAAAAATCATATTTTTAAACCGCTGCTTCATATATAAAAAGTATATTTTTATATCGCTATTCAAATTATAAAAATCTAATCTTTTCTGTTTTTAAAAATCTTATCTTTTCTATTTTAAAAATCTTATCTTTTTTAGATATAAAAATCAAATCTTTTCTAATATAAACATCAAATCTTTTCATATTTGAAAATATAACCTTTCCTATTATATAAAAATATAATCTTTTCGTATATAAAAATATAATCTTTTCGTATATAAAAATATAATCTTTTAAGTAAATAAAAATCATATTTTTAATCAAACAAAAATGATATCTTAAACAAACAAAAATTATAGTTTCAACCAAAAAAACCATAGCTTTATATATTAAAAAAAATCTTTAACTAAAATAAATAAACAAACAAAAAACTTACAGCGGCATTGAACTGAGAGAGGAGGGAAGAGGTCTGCGCGCCGGGGAGGGGAGGAGAGAGGCGCGCGAGGGGGTTCCTGACTGATGGCGGCGG
Organism: Allium sativum; assembly: GCA_030737875.1. Lineage (NCBI taxonomy): Eukaryota > Viridiplantae > Streptophyta > Magnoliopsida > Asparagales > Amaryllidaceae > Allium > Allium sativum. Next base: position 744,917,945 of record CM060920.1, on the reverse strand, counting down.
TTGGGGCATCGGCTCAGGTGTTTGGAGCTTGGGGATTTTGAAAAAGGGGGAAGAGAGAGGGCGACGGTGAGGAGGACGAGAGCGATGCGAGGGGGGTTGCCGGAGATCGCGGTGGGTTCTGGAGGGGCGGCGGCGTCGATGTTGAGGGCCGACGAGGGCGGTTCAATCGCAACTTCTTTTTCTTTCTTTTTTTATTTTATTCGATTGTTTTGAACGGGGAAGGGTAGGGGAGAGGATTAAGGGGGGTTTGACCAAATTTTTATATATTTTTTTCCAAAAATTTTGACTTTTCTTTTGAACTCCAAACGAAACCCAATGACTATCGCCCTTAACTAAATACCCCCATTCCGGACACAATGGGATATCTCCGGTAAGCCAATTTGACTGTTATGATTAGTTTTCATCAAAATTAAAATATAAATTAATATAATGTTTAAATTTGATTTTAACGTACATTTTAATTTACCGGGGCCACATACAGACTCCAAAAATTCCAAAAAAAAAATCTGGCTATGTTTTGACGATACGGTCCTAACAAAACTAATTTCGTCGAATTTGAAAATCGTTTGAAAATCGTTCATTTTCCAGTCGATTAAATTCAAACTGAATTGACCAAACACGTTTAAATTCACCACGTTCACATATTAATTCCAAAAATTATGAAAATTGGAATCTAGCAATAGTTTGACATTCCGGATTCAACAAAAGTGGTCTCGTCAGAAACGGAGGTCGTTTGCAAAATCACTATTTTTAAGGGCTATATTTTATATAAAATTCCATAGCGACTATTCTGAATTTTCAACTGGACATAACTTTTTATTCCCGTTATGAAATCTAGATTTTTCACATTCGTTGGAAAGATATTTTCAAACATATTCTAATATTTTTGGTTTTACCAAAATCCGGTTTATTTTGAATCATGTACATTCATTTGAAATTTGAAATCGAAATTTCAAACTACCACGCCATTTCCAATTCCTTTTATAAATAAATTAATATTTATATTCTAACTTCGATGTAAAAAATTTATACGTTTTAACTCTATTCAAAATAAATTTCTTGTCATTATTATTTAAAATAAATCATTTTAAATATTCAAAATTCATTAAAATTGCCAAAATAATTTTTTTAAATTGACCCCGATTTTCCGGGTTGTTACAATATATGAATCGTATAACGAACATAACAACAACATATCATTTTCACATATCCGATTTACATAACGAACATAACAACATATCTGAATTACATAAAAAAAATACAACATATCCAAATTACATAACGAGCTGAAGGTTTTATCTTAGTTTCTGGTTAAGAATCTACTGGGTGACCCACCAGGTAGATGCATCGTAGCTCACACACCTGGTTCGGGTCTTTATGATTATTAGATTTATTCATGTATCAAATGATGCTTCACTTAACGTTATGTAAAAGCTGCTTTCTTTGAAGCAGACTGTGTAGTGTAAGTAATATAAATTTGTGATGCTATACATGGGAAGTGTTTGAAGGGGTTATCTATTTTTCTTTTCCAACAAAAGAAAAGGAGATAACCCCATGAAAACACTTTCTTACAGCAGCACAAATTTATATTACTTGCACTACACAATCAAGTGGAGCAACATTTAACAACTGAATAAAGCTAACGAGCATGAAGACCTGAACCAGTGCGTGAGCTATAACGCATCCACCTAGCGGGTCACCCAATAATTCTAAACCATAAATTAAGTTAAAACCTTCATCTTGATGAGGCTTCGTATGCTTTGGATCAAGCAAGCCATGTTCGATCTACCGATACAGGTTCCATCTCTTGATAGTCTATAAGCAATTAAGAAGCATGCATTAGTACATTACTCAATCAACAAGTACACATCTAACTTACGATTTTCCGTTCCATGTTTCATCATACTTGGTATTTTCATATTTCTTTCAACCACATTCTCTTACGTCACATACTAAACGTAAATATGAATATACACATGCACGTGCACATATACATAGTCATACTGTAACACCCCACACACGCTAAGGTCACTCACTAAGGGAATGCCTTAACTTCGGTGGAGTATTTTAAGTGAATATAGAACAGAAAAATTACAACAAGACAGATATAAATAATACTTGAAATCTAAAACATCATTTCATTTCAGCAGAAGATAAACATGTTTGGTTACATATCAAAACCAACTAAAACAAGAGTCAAGTACTAAATATCCATCCTGATAAAACATAAGTACATAATCCCACTACATAACTAATAGCCATAATAGAAAAGATAAGCTGGGATTTACATCACGGCCCAAGCTCCAAAAGATAGATAAAGCAATCTGATCAAAGCCCACTAGTGCTAGGCCCACTCTGAGAACCTGAGGGTTGGGAAAAAGATAAAAACAACGGGGTCAGACATAAGTCTGAGTGAGCCCTATAACTTTAACAATACAATCATTAAAGTAATTAGGGTATGATATAAACTTGGTACGGTGATGACTGGGGATAAATGACTACACTAAGCAGCCAACTAGACATAGGATGAACTAAGATAACGGTAAAGACGCATCTACCCACCCAAGGGTAATTACTAACTGCACCACACCAGTCATTCCTACTTAAAGGTTGATCCCACCCAAGGACTTAGAAAATTTACCCAGTAGTTTCGTGTACCCCTAGCTGACTACATAGGTGCCGTATGCCCCTATCTCCACTAGGTGTAGCCACTACTCCCCAAGCGATCGGCTCCCTACAGTAGATACCCGTGCTGGCCCCACAGTAGGGTGTATCACTCCCCAAAGTGGCAACCCGATACAACCAATGGTGCACGGCTTATATCTACAAGATGCAACAACGTCTTACCTACCAGCCCGGGTCCACACACGCATATGAAACTCGTTGGACTTGCGTTGCCACCGCTAACCCGTTTTGGCCTCTTATAGTCAAGCCCAGTACGCGTGTCTCGTCCTCGACATGGGTCGAGCCCAATAAGTACATATGGGTTACTGGTTGAAATGGGCCCCCACAAGCTACCCACCTAAGCTTGTCCCTTTTTCTAGTGCATCCCACTTAACCCTTTAATAATGTTTAATTACATGTTTCCACTTGGTTAAGTATTCTAATCGTATTTTCTATTGCCACCCAAGGCAACCCACTAGATTTCCACATGCTACCCAAGGCACTTACTTGATTTCCACATGCCACCCAAGGCACCCACTTAACCCCTCATGTCCCTCTACATGCTAATATGGTTAAGTGTTTCTTAATGGATTAAGACTGTAACCTTTGTAAAGACCTCTCACATTAGACTATCTTTTATGGCAGCTGGATTTGCCGGTCGGGTCCGGGCAGCCTTACGCCATAACCGAGTCTAACCTCGTGTCTTTACACTTGTCACGTATTTAGTTTGTGCCTAAGACCTCTCACATTGGGCCAATCATTTGTAGCCGCTGGATTTGCCGGTCGGTTCCGGGCAGTCTTATTTTACAAAAGGGTCCAACCTCGTGTCTTAGTCGATTAATTACACCTAATTAATCACCCCCATAATTTGTATTAATTATCCCTAATTAATTACAAATTTAACGATGTACATAATTGACTCAATTATGTCCATCCACTTTATGGTATGCATAATCATACCAACTTCACACCATTTCATTAACATGAATATTAACCCCATCGTTCCCCACGTAATTCGCTAACATGACATACTTAAAAGGGAAGATTCATCACAAATACAATGGGTTCAACTTGCATAACATTAGCATCAACATGGGTTTTAAAGGTGTCAACATGCATATAGCATCAAACCCAACTAGCATAAATAATCAACCCAAACTTGCATGAATCACATATGTCATAAAGAGGTTAACTTGCATAAGTTACTTATGTCATACAAAGGGGTAAACTTGCATATGTATGTATGACATACAAAGGGGTTAACTTGCATATGTATGCATATCATACAAAGGTGTAAACTTGCACATGTCACTTGCATATAATCAAACACCAAACTTGCATAACATGTCATATATGAACTTGCATATAATCAAACACCAAACTTGCATAACATATCATATATGAACTTGCATATAATCAAACACCAAACTTGCATAACATGGTGTCATAATGGATCAATGTTTATCATAGCAATTTGCATGACTAGCATCATGAACACATAGCCTAACACTTGCATAACTTGCATAACATCATGATCATATAGCATATAACTTGCATAACATCGTGAACATGTAGCATATGACTTGCATAACTTGCATAACATCATGAACACATAGCATATGACTTGCATAACTTGCATAACATCATAAACACATAGCATATGACTTGCATAACTTGCATAACATCATAAACACATAGCATATAACTTGCATAACTTGCATATCATATCAAACACATAGCATATGATAACATAACTTGCATTGATCCACATACATAACCATAACCTCATTATATCCTATCATAATTAGTTTAGCAATTGCTTGCTAAAGGCATAGAAACTCACAACTTGTTGATTAGCACCCCTATGAAGAAGATTAAGTTGCTAGAGTTGATTAGAAATTGATTTGAGAAGCTATCTTCCTCTTTAATTTATTGGTAGCTCCTTCTAGTTGCAATTTGACGGCATGACGACGTTGTCTCCAATTTTAATGAGTTTTAGGGTAGGATTAGGTTGTATTTATAAGAGTAGTTAGGTGTTTTAGGCCATTAGATTAACCCTAAATCAGATTAGAGCCATCAGATCTCGTCACTAGCCACCAAAACACAGCCCAGATCCCAAATCAGTGCACCCAGGTCACCTGAGCTCAACCAGGGAGGTCGACCCCCAGGTCGACACTAGGGTCGACACCCTAGTCGGCCTGGTGGGCAGGTCGACCCCCAGGTCGACTCCCAGGTCGACCTGGTCTGGGCGGGAATTTTCCTGCCTAGCCCATATTCTGCATTTTTGAAATCTGTTTAGTTTTCTGATTTTTCGTGAAACTTCTAAAGGCCATATCTCGGACATACGGACTCCGATTCACGAAATTTCGGACTCTATTTCGCTTATTTTTCCGAGACGAACACAATGGCATAGCCCGTTTCCCCTGATTCAGATTTTAAAATTTAATTCTGCCCTGATTTATATTATAACAAGTTATTCAACATGCGGGGTGTTACACATACACATACTAAAGTTGCATAATTTGAACTTTAATCACTAATTTAACTTTAAACATACAAATACTAAACCAAAAATCATGAAATTGTTGATATAAACGATAACTTTTACACTATAGGAACATAATCACATCTATTGCACAAAACAAGGGATTAGAGTAGTGGTGTCAATCGGTCAGATCGGATTGTACAGAGGTGTGTTCAGTTTCTGTCTTAAATTAAATCGGACTGGACCGAACAAAAAAAACTTGTACAAATTTTTTTTGTCCTAACTCATGTCCTAAATAAAATCGGTCGGACACGAACGCATGTTTTTCGAACACAAACACGAATTCAAACAGACATATTTCGGTCACGGACACGTGTGGACGTCGGACATTTGAACAAAATTTACAGCCCAAGATTAGAGTAGAAATCCCTAAACATGAAATTCCTAAATTTTAGAAATAAAAAAATTTAATCAACAAAGTTAGGTAAACTTACTAATAGGTGGAGATAGAGAATAAGAGGAGGCCATATAAGTTAATTTAAAAGGAAAATTTTGATTTTTGGCCTAGATCTGATAGGGGTGAAATTTTTTGCCTTTACTAACAATAGAAAGAAAGTGGAAATAAGGAAAGAAAGGAAGGTTCAGAAGGGTTTATACCCTTTTAGGTGTAACATCCCGAGATTTTGTGATAATTTAAAATATTAAATTTAGTGTGATTTTGAACAGAATTGTTTTAAATATTAAAATTAATGATTTATGTCATATATTGATAAGGTACGAACTGAAATTGACTTGTTGAAAAATGAACTGCAATAGCTATGTATGATAATGATAGTGTTTGATAATCTATTTATAATGGAATTTGAAATTTATATTGAATTAACTAAATAAAATGGATGAACTGTTTTTAAGATTTATTTTATATTGATAATTATAATTTATGGAATATGGAATTGATATATATATATATATATATATATATATAAATTTGATTGTGCAATGAAATTTTAACTTGTAGTAAATATAATTATATGCATTTATCGTAAAGGTAGTTATAAATTGGTTTGTATTGAAATTATTGAGGGTTGAAATTAATATTGAATTAGTTGGATTTAATTTAGTCAATAAATTTATAATTTAACTTTAATGCATAAACGCATGAGGGAAACTTAAATAAATTGTTTAAGTAATTAATTTTAACTTATTTTGATAATTATAACATGTATTGGTTGTAAATAATTTTGTGATCTTGCTTATATTGGTTAACATTGAAGGCTGAAATTTAATATTAATATATTTAATGAAATTGATTGGTGTAATTAATAATTGAAATAAAATTTGAATTTGTAAATAATGAATTTTGAATTCACATTAAACAATTTGTTGGCTAGTAAATTTATATGAAGTTTATTTTGATTTGAATAGAATTTGTAAACCTTTGAATTTACTTTAATAGAGAACAAACAAAAAATGAATATTTTATTATGTTAATTAACTGGCTAAAATTGTCATATTGCAAACGATCTCAAAATTGATTTTTTTTTGGATCCAGAATTGTAAACTATTGTAAGGTCTAAAATTTTGTAGTCGTCGGAGTTATCATTTGATTGTAATAATTTAAAACATATAGGAATTTGTGTGTATAATTTAATTAAATAATCGAGTTTTAGAAGAAACTACTAGAGACTTTGGAATTGAGATTCGAAACCTAGTCCGTTGCATTCAGAAGGCATCAAAACCTATTATTAGGCTATAAGAAGGCCCGATTTGGACTCAGTCCGAATTTTGTCTTAAATACACGCAAAACGATGAAAATTATTATTATTTTATTTACTAAACCCTAATCCAATTCAGACAGCGGCCTCCTTTTAAATTTCAATGGTAGAAAATCATCCCTTTCCCTCTCGATTTTTCTTCCAATCCATTCCACGATTCATAGTACTCCGAACTAGAGAATTATATAGCATGGCGACCTCCCCACATCCAATGGTGATGATTGTAAATGGAGTGGCGGTGATGGGTATTTTGGCCCACGTTTAGAGGATGTTTGGGTTCGGTTTTCTAGACCAATCTTGGCAATGGTGAAGAGCTGGAAGGCGGCGCCGGTGCCAGGAACTTGGGCGGAGGGATGCGCATCGGGGGTGGCACTCCGGCATCGTCCGACAGCTTCTGGGAGGCTCGGCGGTCGAGGGTAACAAGCGAAGTTGGGTTTTGCGTGAAGGAGTCAACTGTAACGAATACGAAGGCGGGTTTCAACAATCAGCTGACGTTGCAAAGAATGATTGGTGAGAGAGAGTTATTATATTATTTTATATAATTTAAAATCCCAAATGTTTAAACATTTATAACTTTCTGCTGCGACGTCGGTTTTGGATGAAATAAACTACGTTGGAATTGCATCGACGAGCTCTTCGCGATGCCACTGGTTTGAACAGATTCTAAGACTATTAAAATTTGGGCTAAAAATTGGATTTCAGTCTCGTTAAAAATATTTGATTGTTAGTTAAATTAAATTTATGATATGATTGTAATGTTTATTGTTTAATTGTTTAAACTGCTTATATGTGTTAATCGGCATAGACAGTATAATTTAATTTAATTATTAATTTTATAAATTATACAGTTAGAATTTAATTTCTAGTTTAAAAATCTCATACCTGGTGACTAGTAACTGATATTGTATTAAACTGTTTAGATGTGTTGATTTTGATGGATGCCATGAATTTATATATTTAATGTATTGATATGTAATTCATCTTGTTATCGACATTGTTTATATATGTTATTGATTTTTGTTGATTAATCCGAACCATTGCCCTAGATGTTACGGGCATAAAAAAACCCCAGGATAAATCATTCAAATTAATTAAGAACGTAGGTTGAAATGATAAATACTTGTGACCCTGATTTGGATTGAAATGATATATATCCTTCCCAAAATACTAAAATTAAATTTTAAGTATTACTTGGCCATAGGATAGAAAATTATATACGGGTGCCGGTTGGTTAAATAAAATTTATTTTAACTGTGACTCTTGAAATATTGTTTAAATACTTATACACGTTGTTTTATAAATTGATTTCTTTTAAACTTGAAGGTTGGATTTTGAAATATAAAAGCTAAAGTAAATTTTTGATGTTGTAAATTGAAGTTAAGATGAATTGAATATAAATTGAATTTATCAAAATTGAATTCGTTATCCATCTTTGAAATTTGCTTTAAATTAACTTGATTTAAAGTTTTATTTAAACTATGAACTTGAGATTTTATAAGTTGAAATAATTCAAAGTGAGAATTATAATTGAAATTTTAAATATTTGAATTGAATTGTTAAGTAAAATTGTTTGAATCAAACTGAAATAGAAATGGCAAGTTGAGTCCTTTTGAATTGAGATATCAAAATTTAGTCTAGTTGATTTGAAATTGAAATATTATTTCACTCTGCTTTTTTAGAAACGATTCTAATTCTAACTATAGTATTTTAAATTGTTTTATAAACTATTCTAATAATTATTATTTTTCTTTATAAACTATTCTACCTTACAATTATTTTATTTTTATTAATTATTTTAAACAAACCATTTTAATAATTAACTATTTATTTTATAAACCACTTTAATATTTTAACTGTAGATTTTACTAAATCTGATGATTCTATTTTAAATGCAAACTATTTATTTTCAACCTATTTCAATTATATATCTAAACTATTTTAAATATACTTTTAAATTTTTTAATATCCAAATTATTTTAAAGTTGGAATTGTTTCGAGATTTAAGTTTGGTTTTAAATGGAGATTTTAATATGAATTATTCTATTTTGACTATTGAAACATGTTTAAAGAAAAATCTGATATTTTGATATGAAGTTTGAATCTCTTTGAAATGTAAAAGAACTGATCGGTGTGAAAAATGTAAATGTTTGGTTGCTAAAGAGACCGGGATCGGATACTGTCATACTCTCTGTCAATACCGAAAACCACTTTAACAACTGTGTATGCGGTGGAGTTCCAGAATGAAGTAGGTTGGTTTACCGAACGCTACTGGAATGAAGTAAAAGAACGATGATATATGTCATTTACCTTCGGGTCATAATTAAAATGACTAAAATAGGGCTATACCGGACCAAGCGGGGTTTGCTACCTCCATCGGCAACACTTCTTCCTTTATTACTATAGTCCCTCAGTTTGATTGATTTGATTTGATGCGCATCCGTGATTTGGGAGTGTTGTTCGAGGTGGGCGGTAGCCGTAACTATGTGTTACCATCAGTCCGGGCATGCAACTAGTATATTCCTACTATGGGAATTCCTAGTGTGCCTTGTCATATTATCCTATCGAGCCCCGTGTTTTTATTTAACGTTGATGTATCACGGCGCATCCCTATCTGCCGACGTACTGGTGTGTTATATGCAAACCATACGGCAATGGTATAAACGGTGTAAGCGTAATAATGGTAATCCCGCTCACGCTATTTTGATATTTTATATTAACAATAGACATTATTATAATAGCGTATTGTATTTTATAGTATATAGTTTAATGGATCCTTAGGAGATGGAAATACCGTAACATCTCTTAAGTTATTGTACTCATATTATTACATGAATTTGATTTAACTGATATGAGAATATTTTAGTTCTGATCCGAGTATTTTTGTCTTTTCATTTGTGCTCGGATCAGCCTGAGTTTGAGTTATCGAAGACACTGTTTTGAAGATGAAGATGGAGCATGTTAGAATTATTATTATTTATTTTCATTGCAATATTGGTATGTTTATGATAGTTAACTCTGATAATTGTTGTAAAATAAAATCAAATGTATATTTTAACAGCTTCATGAACTGTTATTTATTTATTATATTTTGTGCTTCCATTGTGATATTCTGTATTTGTTTTTCTTCTTTCTTCTTTTCTTATATAAATCCCAATAACTATCTGTATTTTTTATTTGTTTAATTCGACCTGGAGGATCCTTGTCGATTTGAACAGTCAAAAAAATCAAGGTCGTTACACAGGGCATCATCTCAGATAAAGCTTAGTAGCATTATCGGTGATAACGCTAGTGTATAAATGTTCTAGAAGGGTTTATACCCTTCTGGGCGTTATCTCAGATAACGCTAATATAAAAAAATTAAATTGGCGTTATCTAGGATACCGCCAGTTCATTAAAAGTGTTCTAGTTCTGTAATTAGTTTTAAAACTAGCCTATTTTCGTTATAACTTCTAAAAACAGGCTTAAACCAAAAAATTTCCAAAAATAAATAAATTGTATAAGTCAAGACTAAATTAGGCTACTTTGTTTCGCAAGTTTCTTGTAGTGTGAAGTTTGCTCGAGCTAACTGTTTATTTGTTTGTAGGGTTCGCTGGAGTTTGTAGTAGGGGTGTTGTTGTGACTTGTTCGATAATTAATTTAACTGTTTGAATAAATATCTGAACCGTGAATAATTGAGCTGAGATTTTGAAAATGTTACAAATGTTGGAATGAGCTCAAATTTTGGATAAATGATAATAGAAATGTGGATTGAACTTCTAAATTTTTTTATTGGATTTGGATTAGTGTAGTTCATGGTACGGTAGAGGTGCTAAAGGGATGCTGCAAAACATAAATGTCCCAAAATGTTGCTAATCATATATACATAGAGAGAGAGAGAGAGGAGCGATCTGAGGCACCCCTGTTTTGCAGCACTCCTATTGCACCTCATATCCGTTCGTGAGCTACGTCGATCCAAATCCAACTTAATTTGTAGATGTTCAATTCATACATATATAATGATTTATCCAAAATTTGAGCTCATTCTGGCATTTGTAATGTTTTCAAAATCATATCTCAATTATTCACCGTTCAGACATTTATTCAAACCGTTAAAACTAAACATCAAATAAATTATTAGTGTGGTGCTAAGGGCACCCCAATATGTTCTTCCTAATACCGCATCTAAAAAAATAAAACTCATTGAATTTTGTATGCTTCCAAATACTACATTACCTCTCCATTCGAATCTCTCACTCAATCATTATTTGCTGAGCTAATCACGTACTAAGCTGATCTAAAACCCTTAATCTCTCTTAAACGTTGTCTTCTTCGCATCTCTCGTGGGAAAATTCAATTTCGTATGGTAAATCCTCAATTGTTTGGTGATCTGAAAACCCTAACCTCCAACTTTCTCTTCTAGTTTGTTTAACTGAAACCTTATTTATGACTTTTGTATATTCCCCGGCAATGAGGCTTCAAATTCATTGATCGGTTATAGATCTAGGTTTTAGCTCGTTGATCGGTTTTAGAAATGAGGACAAACGAATGCCGGATGAAATAGTAATAGGGTAAAATAGTGTGGTAGACCTTGTTTTTTAAGTGGGTGGTATTAAGAAAAGTGTAATACTAATTCTTGTAGTATCTTTTAGTCATGGTATTAGGAAGAATATATTAGGGTGCCCTTAGCACCAAGCTATTATTATACGAATATCGGAATGAACTCAAATTTTGGATAGATGGTAATATATATGTAATTGACACAGGTCTGTAGTCTAAGCAAGAAGTGATTGACAAAAAAACAATAAAAATGGTAAACATCCTACAGAAATGAGACCAGAAAGTTGCAAATCGTGAATCCAGTTAACCGTTTGGTCTTCAAGGTAACAACCCGATTATTTGTACCGCTACACTAATGTCAAGCGATCATTTATGTGAACTCAAACGTATGGTCTAACAGCACAAAATCCTTTGTTTCATACCGTTTAAAAGAGGAGAAATTAGAGGATGCTAACCTTACCTGCCCACTACAAGAATCATTTCTATGTACTCAGTGAAAAACTTGCGTTAATGGGCATTCAATAAACAGGAAAATATTTACAAGGACAAAAGTGAAGGCCTTTTTATCCATAAGGACAGCCCATTAAAATTTTACTAAGAAGGACAATTCACTGTTACTCTTCTTCTTCACGTGCGCTTATTTCTTCTTCCTCTGCTCCCGATTCACGTCCGCTCCATCTTTAAAACAATCGAACCCAAAAATCATAAAAATTCGAATCCATAACAATTCATAAATCACGAAAATCAAAAGGACATCAGATTCGAAATTTCAATCGAACCCAAAAATTCGAATTCATAAATCGCTCGAAACAAAAACCCTAGAAAACAAAAAAATTGTCGAACAACAAAAATCCATTGGAAATCACAAGTGAATTGAATAAAAATATTTTTCAAACGATGGAAAACACAATTGAAGAAGTCGAAATTGTTGAAACAATTTTGTCGTGATTGGAATTTTTTTTTTTTTCGTTAATAGTATAGCAGTTCGTAGGTATCATTTTTCTATTTTTTTAGGTATCATTTTTCCCATTTTAACTTTAAAACATAGCAGCAGTTTTTATGTATCATTTTTCTATTTTTCTAGATATCATTTTTCATGTTTTAACTTTAAAACATAGCAGCAGTTTTTAGGTATCAGTTTGCTATTTTTTTAGGTATCATTTTTACCGTTTTAACTGTGTTTTATGTTTTTTTCATGAAATTTTGTTGCTGTGTTAATTTTGAAGTTATATTGTTGTATCAGCTTTGAAACTATGTCGAACTTATTTCATTTTAATCAATCAAACTGTGATATACATTTTTTTTTATCTTCAAAACATTGCATCAGTATTTATGTATCATTTTAATAATATTTTAGGTATCATTTTTACTGTTTTAACTATGTTATGTGTTGTTTTCATGTGATTTTATTGCTGTGTTAATTTTGAAGTTATATTGTTGCATCAACTTTTTAACTCAGTCGAATTTATTTAATTTTATACAATCAAACTCTGATGTAAACATTTTTTGCATTAGTTTTTCTTTAAAACATTGATGCAGTTTGTAGGTATCAGTTTTCATGTTTTAACTGTGTTATGTGTTTTTTCCATGTGATTTTGTTGTTGTGTTAATTTTGCAGTTGTACTGTTGCATCAACTTTGTAACTCAGTCGAACTAATTTCATTTTATTCAATCAAACTTTGATGTAAACATTTTTTCCATTAGTTTTACTTCAAAACATTGAATTAGGTTTTAGGTATCAGTTTCCTATTTTCTTAAGTATCAGTTTTACTATTTTAACTGTGTTAATTGTTTTTTCATGTGATTTTTTGTTCTATTATCAGTTTTATAAGTTGGTAGGGCTAAGCTAAAGTTTTTCTCATATTCACAGTTCATGGATATCAGTTTTTTAATATTGTAGGTAAAAAAAAGATGTATATAAACATAACACAGAAATTACACTAAAAATGATACCTTAACAAATATAAAAATGATACCTTAAAACTGTTATGATGTTTAATATAACACATAAACTACAGTAAAATTGATACCTTAAAAAATATAAAAATGATACCTTAAAACTGCTGTGATGTTTAACATAACACATAAATTACATTAAAAATGATACCTTAAAAAATATAAAAATGATTCCTTCAAACTACAGTAATGTTTAACATAACAGAGAAATTACACTAAAAATGATACCTTAAAAAGTATAAAAATGATACCTTAAAACTGATGTGATGTTTAACATATCACATAAACTACAGTAAAAATGATACCTAGAAAAATAGAAAAATGATACCTAAAAACTACTGCTATATTTTAAAGTTAAATTAGGAAAAATGATACCTAAAAAAATAAAAAAATGATATCTACGAATTGTTATACTATTAACGAAAAAAAAAACATTTCCAATCACGAAAAAATTGTTTCAATAATTTCGACTTCTTCAATTGTGTTTTCCATCGTTTCAAAAATATTTTTATTCAATTCACTTGTGATTTCCAATGGATTTTTGTTGTTCAACAATTTTTTTGTTTTTTAGGGTTTCTGTTTCGGCTGATTTTTGGTCGTGATTTTGATTTCGTGATTTTTGTCTTCGATTGAGAATTTCGATTTTAATGTATTATGATATTTGTGATTTCATCGATTTATGATTTCGTGATTTTTGTGATTTCGTGATAAACGATGAAATCGAGATACGCGACAAAGGGAGAAGATGCAAGTATCGGCCGAAATTTAATTTCATTGTATTGTCCTTAAGAATAAAATATTAGGTGGTTGTTCTTATGGATAAATTTTAATGGGCCTTTGTCCTTGTAGTTAATTGTCCCTTCAATAAAATCACCGAATTTTGCATTGTTATGTGCTGGAGAAGCCGTATCGACAACAATGACATGGTGAAATGATAAAATAGCCGTACCGTGTAGCACAATTCAAAAAGGATATTATATTAGCCCCAAAAGCTAGAGCCGTGGTTTTAAGTTAAAACACTCAAACTGAACGTTTTCTAAAACGAATCAAATTAATTTTGGTTAAATCGATTAGTAACATATTTAACCGAATGTGAAGAATGTGTTATTATCTAAATGATGAATTTACTCAATGTAAAATATAAATTCATATTTAAAAAAATTTACATAGTAAAGCTTATAATAAAAGTTGTCATATTTGCAGCATACGCTTGTATTTTATCACTAAACAAATTATTTAATTACTACAACTTCGTAAAATTAGATAATAAATTAAAAGTTTGGTTAATCCAGCTAAACCGATAACCAAAAAATAATTTTTCAAATTGAATTCAAATCAATTTAATTTTAAAACCGAACTAAACCGACCGAAATAAACCAACTTGGTCCGTTAATTTAGTTTAAACCGAATGTTGCTCACTAATATTAAGAGCTATGCTTCGATAATATTATAAACATAGATAAAGGATCTGAAGAGAAATGTTTACTCTTCATATTTACTACTTATGTGTGTGTCAGTATGATATTCAATGAAGAGAAATGTCTGCTATTCATATTTACTACTTCTGCGTGTGTCAGTATGATATTGAACAGCCAAATTCAGTGCCAAATTTGCTTGAATGGCATGTATTACCAAATTTGTTTGACATTTGCATTTGTTTGACATGAACAAATTTAGACAATTTTATCACTTAGTAGTCATGGTTTGCTCAAAATACAAATGCCTTTAATTCGCTCACCACCAGCTCAATTTCTCAAAATTTCTGTAATACTCGTTTCAATCACTACAGCATTCTCCATTCTATAAACACTATATACTGAAACTATTAAAACTTCTCTCCAAAGTATACAAACTTTCTATAGCTAGAAATTTAGAATTAATTTTAAATCTATCATCTTTATACATCACAGTCATGAAATGAATCCAATATATGTTAGGAAAAACAAAGTTCCACTGACAAATAGGTCAAGCTATCCTAAACTTGCACGCAAAACAATATAAAACTTACCCAATTTAGGATACAACAAAATAGTTCAAACCAATCATTGCAGCATAGAAATATAAATCCAAGCACATCCATGGCGTAAAGTTATCTGAACGATACGTCTCTAAACACACATCAGATCCCACACTATAATTCTAAATAAGTCATAATCCGCTGAAAATTTCGATCGAGAACAGAAAATATTTTTAAAAGATTTAAATGAATAGCTAACAAATCAAGCGGTAATAACAACAGCATCTCCTTTCTCTTTGATCATCATTTCAGCATTTTTACTGACAAGCTTCATCTTAATCACAACTTTACCTTGAGGCAGCTGTCCCTTTCCCAGGAAGGCCATGACTTCAAGAGCGAGTTTGTTCACACAAAAAAAGTGATGTAAACAAAACTCTGGCCCCTGATTGGTGGAAATCAGGAGGGCTTATATGAGTCTCAATCAGGAAGTGAAGTTATGTTCACACCACTTTTTTGGGTGTGAACAAACTCGTACTGCATGACTTCGACATAGGAAACTGCGCAATGTCGTTCATCAAAGCAGGTGTCATTCCGCAACCTTTCTCCGTCGATTCGAGTTAGTGGGAACAGAGCCTGCCTATATTAATAGAATTGCTTCTTGAGCGTTATCACGACCTCCGAGACGCTTGCAGGGGTTCCACTTCCCGATACCTAAGTGTCCAGCGCTGACGTGGCTACGCTACATTCTGTCCTTCTCAAACATAGCGATCATGATGGCGCCTAAGTTTTGAGTCGTGAATGGCTGCATTGAAAAAGTGGATAATTTTACTATGTAGGTTTCTTGATTTGCTACTGGCCATAGGATGCCGAATTAGCACGAATGACAATAGGGTGGACTAGGCGGGTCTTTCGTGCCTCAGATCCGACCTGGAATTTTTAAATGCCTCCCCAGACCCGCCTCATAGACCAGGTGTGTGTCTGGAATTTCGCCCCATACCCGAAACCCGTAGATGTCAGGATAGACCCAACCCGCCCCACGACCTGGTGATATTGTGTTCTAGTGTACACAAATTTATATACTTATATTTGTTATCACTAAAGGATAAATTATATACATATTATAATGTGTTCGCAATGATAAAAGAATATAATAAAATGAGTTGTAAGATAATAGTTCGAAATGTATGCATTTGTTATTGTATGATTTCATCGATCAACTTAATACTATGAAAAATTTATAGTTTGTTGATTAAAAGAATATAAAATTCAAGTTATAACCATGTATACCTAAGAAGATTAACAATCAGTAATTATAGTTATAAAGTGTTTTAAAGATATTTCTATCATGTGGGTCGAGTTCACTACAAGGAGCGGCTGGTTTAGTAACGGATAGGGGCATAATGAAAAAAAACGTTTTTAATAACATTTTTAATACGGTTTTGAATGTAAAGGGTAAAACCAAGGACGAAGCAATTCGAGACGTGATATATTACACTTTTGTAAACGGTCGGAACTGCACTTGTATGATGAGAATACAAAACCTAAAGCATGCTATGAGCTAGACAACAAGCAAGTAAAACTTGTGCTAAAGTGGGTGGAAGGATTACGATGTCCTGATAGGATTTCTTCAAACGTCTGTAGATGTGTGGAATTTAAAAATAGTAAATTGAGTGGAATGAAAAGCCATGATTGTCATATCATAATGAAATACCTTTAACCTGTGATTTTCAAGGGACTGTTACCTACAAAAATATGGAGTGTTGTAATAGAATAAAGTTTGTTTTATAAACAATTTTGTTCAACGACGTTAAAGGTAGATCGTCTACATAAGCTTGAACTAGAAATCCTTGCATTGATCTGCAAACTCGAGAAAATATTTCCACCTGGTTTTTTTAACGTAATAGAGCATTTACCTTTTCATCTTCCATCTGAAGCAGTTCTTCGAGGTCCAGTCCAATATGGATGGATTTATCCATTTAAGAGGTAATTTTGTATATAATTTCAATAATCGTGATAGATTACAACTTAGATTATTGTACCAACATATAAATTAAATTAATCTTAATATAGGTATTTGAATCATTTGAAGAAAAAAATTAGGCAAAAAGCTTGAGTAGAAGGTTTGATTTGCAAATAGTACCTTAAAGAAGAAGCTTCATATTTTTTTTCTCTCATTACTTTAGTGAATATGTGAACTTGTCTTTTGTAATTGTTCCCGCAGTGAACAAGCCGTTGAGCAGGAGTCTTCTCAATCAATGTTATCTATTTTCAGACAACACGGAAGACCTGTAGAAAAATGTGTGGAAATATGGTTAAGTGATAAAGACTACAATGTGACACACATATGTTCTGTTAAATTGTGCGGAAGTTGTACCATTTGTCAGGTAATACTAAATTCATGTACAATTCAATTATATATACATATATATTTATTTGTCTCTGTTAATGAAAAAGGAACGTAACACATATATGTAGTATCTACGAATCACAACATCCATCTGGTGATCTCAGTAAAGAATCTGCTCGATGGTTTTCAGACTATGTTCATGATCCAATAAACTGTGTTGTTAACAAAGGATTACGACATCTTGCTATCGGACCAAAAAGAAATGTCAAAACTTATCTAATATACTTTGTCAATGGATTTAAATTCGACACCAATGATTACAAAGCAGAAAAATTAACGTATAACAGCGATGTATTTGTCAAAGGTAGTGATGATCCAGAGGAGCATATAAAAGATTTTTACGGCATCTTAATGCAAGTTGTAGAGTTGACATATTATGTTCAGCACATAGAGAAAATTTATCTGTTCAAATGCAACTGGTTTAGCAATGTTCTTGGTTCTGGAATCAACGTGCACAAAAATTATAAGCTAATCGAAATAAAGCATACGTCGCATTACTACAAGTAAGATCCTTCCGTGTTAGTTAAGCAAGCATTAAAAGTATATTTTGCTCCGCATCCATCTTTAAAAAAAGATAAAGCAGATTGGTGGGCTGTTCTTAAAACAAAGGCAGGATTTACATTTGATGGAAATAATATTCCAGATGAAGCGGCGAATCAAGCGAATCATGAGCCAAATACTGAAATAATAATAGCTGATGACATTGATGTAGGGTCATTGAATGATGAAGCGAATGTATTGTAGAAGCATTTGTAAGTACTGAAGAAAACGATATAGAGTATGAGACCAAGTCTGGATCCGAAGTTGATGAAAAATAAGGTTTTGTACTTATGTTATGTTCTATTATGAGCTATGTACTATGTTATGTATTATTCTGAGCTGTACAATAATAATGATGTTGATTGTCTTGGCTATGAGTTTACTTATGTTCTTTACTATTCTGATTTATGTTATGATAATATTGACTATGTATGTTATTTAGTATTGTTCTTCTCATTTACGATTTATGTTATGATAATGATGACTAATGTTAATAATTAAAATTATTTTGTATGCACATTATATGATTGTAACAGATATGTCAGATGATAGACGATGACGATCGAGGAGAACATCTCAGCCTACTCCTACACCATCTCCTGGACCAGCAGCAGGTCCGAGCAGCTCAGTGCCAGGATTGCACTGAGTTGCGTATATTATTCCGAAGAGTGCCCGGTAAATGTCAAATTTATTTCAATTTATATTATTTAAAATATATGAATTATTTATATCAACATCTACAAAGAGGATTCGAGATTGAGGTAGCAGAGTTCATTTTAGAGGTATCGAGGTTGTCTTACACAAGTAGAATATAAGGGGCTTGGCCGCATTGGGATAGTATCCCACCCCATATTGAGAATGTCATTCTAGCCGATTTATTGGTAAGTATTTTTTTATACTAATATTGAAAATTAATATACTGTAAATAATTAAAAATAAATGTAATATGCGGGCTATTGTATGTGTTGAGGAGCCGGACATGCCAACTTTTCTGAGTCATTGGAATATATAGATGCGCAAAAATTGTCGAGAGACAATTTCAAGGGCGAAAACATCTAGAAAAAGCCTCTGTTTATGAGTGATGATGTTTGGGCAGAATTTCAAAAGTACTGGGAGACGGAAGATGCTAAAGTAAGATATAATGATAATATTCACATTTATAATATTGATTGCAATATTTTAAATCATCATGTATCGAATTTAATAGAAAGTAGCAGCTAGAAATAAAGCAAATAAAGAAAAGAATCCTGCTCTATACAGCGGTGGCTCAAAATCATTCCAACAACATAGAAGGGATTTGGTATAAATTTTAAATACTTGAAGTATATGTTCACGTAAAAATTTAGTGTATATAATCCATTCTTATCTTTAATAATTTTATTACTGTGTATTTACTCGGTTTGTAAAGTACGGAAGAGAGCCTTCGCTGGCAGATGTATTCAGACACACACATGCGGTGGAGCATACTGATGAAGAAGGAAATATTACGTATGATTGGGCGGATCCGAAAGTGCGCGTATAATGGTAAATATGCTTATCAGTATAAATTAAAATGTTTCATATTCGTTCATATCACAATATATAAGTAAATTTTATTGCATTTGTGTTAAAATTATATTGCTATTTAGGGGAAGTATGATGCAGAGGCTGCCAGTGTGGTGGAGGCTAGTGGGCAGGAGCTTACGGTTGCAGAGTCTGATCGTATATGGGATTCTATCAATGATCCACCTACTCGAGGAAAGCGATATGGTTTCGGTAATCAGGCGGTAAAACTTTTTTAGACATAAATTACGGTTTTAAAGTATGAGAAATAATCTTATGCTACGTAGTATTAAGTTTTGTTTACAAATGTATTAAATAAACATATTTATGCAAAATACACACATTATAAATAAGAAGAGTGTACAGATACAATGGCTATATGCATGTTTAACACAAACAAATGTTATTGCTAACTATATACATGTTTAATGCAAACTAGTAAAAATATGTTTAAATAACTTTAATGTGAACTTAATTATTTTGCAGGCTGTTTGGCGTGGTTATAGGAGGTCGATGGAGGAGGAGACTATTGCTTGGATGTAAAAGCAGATGAATGAGATGATTGACTGGCGAAAAACTCAGATGCAATAGCAAATAGACGAGTGCATTGCAACTCAGAAGCGTGGGTTTATGCCTGGGGAGGGAGGAGATTCTGCTGCTTATACAGGGGAAGAAAAAGAAGACGATGATGACGATGAGGAAGACAAGGAAAATTAGTGTAGGTGCTAATTTACTTGGCTTATGCTCGGGTATGTAAATATACTTGGTTTTTTATATGCTAGATGCACGTACAATGGTATGATGTGTTTTGATATATATGACGGTATTTGACGATGATATGATGTGTTTTGATATGTATGGCGATGATATGTGATGATGGTATTGTGTTTTGAACGTCTAAAGATGGTGTTTTATGATGGTGTTTTGAATTTTATTTTTTTTGATATATTGTGACTTGGTATGTTATGATGAATTGATTGTTGATGAGTATTGGTGAATTGATGGGATGATAGTGATGTGGTAGTGGTTATTGGATGAAATTGCTGTGCAGTGTAATATCGTGAGGCTTGAGGAAAAGGAATTGCTGTGTAGTGTTAAAATTTTGCTTCATATTTGCGACGGCTAGCGACGACCTTTTGATCACAACATAGCAACGGCTAGCGATGGCTAGCAACGTCAGTTTTGTAACGATTTGCGACGGTTTACAATGGCTTCCTGGTAAAAGAAACTACTTGCAACGTAAGGTGGCATGTGGCAATTAAGCATTGCAAGCCGTTGCTAATTGAGCGATGGAGCCGTCGCTCAGCCCGTTGCAATTTTTGTTGGCGACGACTTAAATAGCGACGGCATAAAGAAATGGCTTGCGACGGTCGCCGATGGCTTTTGGCCGTCGCAAATTATTGTGCATCTTGCAATGGTTGGGGCGGGTTAGCCGTGCCCCAGACCCGACCCTAGACCCGGACCTCCAAAAGTGGGTCGCGGGTCTACCCGCCCCGAAGACCCTAAAGGGCGGGTCTAAATGGGTCAAAACAGGGGCGGGTCAAGCGGGTTTGGACCCTAGAGCCACTCCTTACCATCCCTAGCACCGTCAATGTTGAAATGGCCATTGAAGTCGGAGTTGGAGTTGATTTACGAATATTGTAATTTGTGTTTTTTTTGTGGATTTAGGGATTTATGATTTAGGAATTATGTTGAGATTTGTTTTAATGCAGACTTGAAATGTAATGGTGGGCAACGAAAATTATAGTGAAAAAATTAAGGGTGCAAACCAAAATTATTTGTCCTTAAAGTGCGAGTTTGTATACGTTTTTAAGGAATGTGAACAAAACACTCGGCCCCTATTGGTGGAAATCAGGGGGGTCCATATGGGTCCCCCTGATTTCCACCAATAGGGGCTGAGTGTTTTGTTCACATCTTAAAAAAAATGTGAACAAACTCGTACACTTGTCCTTGTACCTAGGTTATGTTGAGATCTGTGTGTTTTAATGCTGTTTACGAAATGTAATAGTGGGCAATGAAAATTATAATGAAAAAATTAAGGGTGCGAGCCAAAATTGTGCTAAAGCGGGCTTTTGAAATCTTATCTGAGCCAAGATATATAATGTTTACGTTCATTCATGCACAATTTATGTTAGACCAAGGTCAAAGATGTGTTAAACGCACAACACTGCGAGCAACGTTCCCAAAACACATGACATCTGATATTTTACAATATGTGTAACGAATTGATATTTTACGAAGCAGGACATCCCAAAACATAAAACATTTGATTATTGCAGAAAATTACAATATTTCTGAAGTGATGGTTAAAATGAAGTTTACAGTTAAAACAATTGAATTGCTAAAATGTGCAAATATCTAATTTTATATCCGAATTTCAAAAATACAAAATCGAAATCTACCATCATATCATACTATTATTACTTATGAAAGTGAAACTAAGTCTATTATTAATGAATAATTATTAAATATTAATAAACAGTATAATATTATTGACAATTAATATTAAACAATAAAATATTATAGTTTTAGTAATGTATGATTAACACTAATTCGTTATTAAACAATAAAAAATAATCAGTATTAATTTTAAGAAAGTATTGTAATTATTTATTATTGATTGTCAAAAATTGGTAGCAGACATTTACTACAACAGACATTTTATGATCATCATAAACTTGGAATATGTTAAAATAGGAATTTTATGACCGTTATAAAATTAGCACCTATTACAATGGACATTACACATTGTAAAATTGGCACTTCTTACAACGGGCATTTCGTGGCCGTTGTAAAATAAACATCGGTTATAACAAGCGTCTTATGAATGTTGTAAAATTAACATTTATTACAATGGGTCTGAAATGACCGTTATAAAAGTATTCTATTACAATGTTTAATTCCCGCTCATTGTAAAAATGACGTCATACATGATATATATTACAACAGTCCAAAAATGACTATTGTAATATCATTTTATTACAACAGGTAGTCGGTGCCCATTGTAAAAAAGACATTGTAAAAGGGTATTATTTTTTTGTAGTGAATATACATGTTTTAGAATTGAATAACTCATATATGAGGAATCACATAAGTAAGATTGACACAAGTGTCATTATTACAATGGAAATATATATATATATATATATATATATATATATATATATATATATATATATATATATATATATGAGCATTCCGGAGCACCCCTGTTTTGCAGCACCCCTTTATCACACTTACCCTACCGTGAACTAAACTAATTCAAATCCAACAAGATTTCATAGATGTTCGGTCCATATATATATTACCGTCATCCAAAATTTGAGCTCGTTCCCTTTATCATAGCTCAATTATTTATCGTTCATACATTTATTCAAATCGTTAAATTTAAACATCAAATATATTATTTTATGAATGTCGGAACGAGCTCAATTTTTGAATGGATTATAATATATATGTGGATTGAACATCTACTAAATCTTGTTTGATTTGAATAGGGGTGGCAAGTAGACCCGACCCGATGGACCCGGACCCGATCCTGTAGGTCTCGGTTCTAGGCGGGTCGGGTTTTGTCGGGTCTAAACTATACATTTCAAAAATCTGGATCCGACCCGAGTAAAGCATGAGTTTGGGTCAGGTGGGTTCGGTTTGGGTCCTAATAACACTAAAAATACATATATTTCAACGCTTTTTGGTTGGGTCTTTTGGGTCGGGTCTATACGGGTCGGGTCTTAATGGTATTTTTCATCACCTGTACCCAACCCGAAACCCATCGGGTTCGGTTAGGGTTCCCGTCTTTTCGGGTCGGTTCGGTTCAGGTTTCCAGTTCTCGGTTCTAATTGCTATCCCTAGATTTGAATTATTGTAGCTCACGATAGGTAGGAGTGCTAAAGTGATGCTGGAAAACAGAAGTGCTCCGGAATGCTTCTTATGTATGTATGTATGCATATATATATATATATATATATATATATATATATATATATATATATATATATATATATATATATGGTACCCCAAAAACTTGGCACCCCAAAAGCCCCCTAATATAAACCCTACATTTATATTAAAATAAGTGAGTGGAAAGTAAGAGAATGATTGGAAGGAGAGAGAGAGGGGAAATACTTGGTGGAAAATAGGGAGGCTAAAGGGGTGCTCCACTGTTTCGGATGCTATTGAACCTGCCTTTACATATACATATATTAATTGTTTGATATGCCAACATGATGGTTTGAGTAGGCCTCGAACTCCTAACTTCTTATCAGATAAGAGCACATATTTCCATCGTGCCACACTATGTTGGGGGGTGTGTGTGTGTATATATATGTATGTATAGTCGTGTGTGTTGTATGTGCACGTCTCATGAATCATGACACATGGGCTACCAAATATACAGCACTTGAAACTCGATAGAATGTATCTAGATCAAACATCCACGTGACATTCTTCTTGTAGTTGATCTTTAGATATGTTTATGCCTTCTTGAGCAACCTTATGTTCATCGTGCCTCTGAACAAACTAAAAAATATTGTAGATCTTGACTTCCACAATGTTTGCTAAAGCGGGCTTAACATAGCTCTAAAATATCAAATATTTTCTAAGGATGACTCAGAAAAAAAATAGATTTATGTCCAAAAGGAAGCAAACTAGAAAAAGGGTACCTCAATTTGAACCAAGATGTTGTCACATATATATATATATATATATATATATATATATATATGGATAAGATCAAAAGCACTCCTTTAGCTCTCTTGATTTCTACCAATTCCGGTTTCTCCCTCCCCACACTAACTCTCTCTCTCTCTCACTCCACTAACATATTTTACTATAAACGAGTGGTGAAAATAAGGGGGTTAAAAGGATGCTCCCTTCTTGGAGTGTTGCTGAAAGATCCTCATATATATATGTGTGTGTGTGTGTGTGTGTGTATATATAAAACACTACAAGAAAGTGTCCACATAGCGACGGCTAAAAACCGTCGGCGGCCGTCACTAATTGTCGTCGCTATATATTCGGACGGTAAGCAAATAGTGTCGAAGTTAGTGACATCTCTGGTCTCCTTTATAGCGACGGCGAGCAACGGTAAACTTGCCACGTGGACAAAGGGTTGATCTTTCAACTTTCGTGGCTAGCCGTCATTAACCGTAGGTAAGATATGACAAGAAATCTATCACAAACCGTCGCTCTGAGTAGCTGAACTGGGTAAAGTGCCGTAACCAGCCGCCGCTAACCATAACGTAGAGTGACCAGAAATCTGTCACCAGCCGTCGCTAACTGTCGCAAAACTGTAAATGTTTTTTTATTTTCCAGTAGCCATAAGGCCCTCCATCCACGCCAACTCAAACCCAACCAATCTGGAACTCATATACGATCAATTTCACAATCCATCGCCTCATATATAATCAAATTCACAACTTAAACCAACATATATGCTGTAAACAAACGCATACACCACTAAATAACTAATAAATAATAAATAAAAACAATAAACAGTCCAAAAATCAACATCACGTCCACATAAAATATACAAACCATCATCGTCTCCACAAACCATCATAAACAACTCAAGTCCATGATCAACAACTAGTTTATATTTACAAACCAAGAAATAAATCATAAAAGAGGACAAGTACCTACTCATCCTCGTCATCGTCATCCTCGTCCTCCCTGGTAGCAGGCTCACTCGGCGGCATATTCCCATGCTCGTGAAGATATGCAGCAATCCGCTCATCAAGAATGGTCTCGAGCTTGTTCTTCTAAAAATCCTCCAGAGCTGCCACCTGCTGTTGAAGCATGGCGATCTCCTTCTGTTGTTGATGCCTCATAAAGAAGGCATGAGTCCCCGCTATTTGTAATTATTATATTATAAGCATAACTTGATAAATGTATTGTAAATTCATTATGTACAATTAATATTCAACATCCAATACAAAATTTCTTTCTATGTCATCAGTATTTTTCGATCAATAAATCATACATCGTTCTCATCGAATTCTAACTTATACATATACATAACACATACACATATATTACTCTCATATTCATTAATTTTCAAATTATTTGGATTTGAGTATATATGATAATATTTGAATATGTTTAAATATGTCAACACTTTAAACCTTTAATAGCACTTGGATATGTTTAAATTCTTTAATAAAACATTTTACCTTTATGTTTCCAAAACCGTAGTGTCTATTACTGGTAGAAGGGTCGATGATGGAGTCCCAAATACGAACGCACTTCTACGTCCGACTCTTGACCTGACTGCGTCACTCGAGCATTCAAAATGCCGCCGTATATTTCTCCTATGATAGAGGACAATTATGGAATACATTAAATATTCAGTTTTAAATTAACAACATGAAATGCAAATTATTACGAACGCTAACCATCACGGAATGATACTTAGTGTC
Organism: Allium sativum; assembly: GCA_030737875.1. Taxonomy (NCBI): domain Eukaryota; kingdom Viridiplantae; phylum Streptophyta; class Magnoliopsida; order Asparagales; family Amaryllidaceae; genus Allium; species Allium sativum. The sequence goes on along the minus strand of CM060920.1, from coordinate 744,891,667 downwards.
CATCCGTGTATACGAGGTGTTATCCACCTCGTCAGTCCGCTCGACAGCGTGAGTCTGTGTAAACACCTCAGCAAGTGTAGGCTCCCGATGGAGATTCGACATCTGAAATGATACAATATATATTTGTAATTTATCAATACGATAAAAAAAGTTTTGAACTATCCATAAATGTGATTTATCATTCGTAACAATTCGCGATGGTGCTATGAGAAGGACTTAGACCCACCCCGATGCGAAGTAGGATTTTTGAGTCTATTTGCCCGATTTCACTCTGAAAGCTCTAGTATGTTTAATTATACAATTAACTGATTGATATACAAAATAGAAATAAAAAATAAGCTTAATTAACCTACCCTCGCTATTTCAATGTCCCACAGTTGCTTGAAACCGTCGTAGACCTCCTAGCTCATCCATGGAGGCCTCTTTCCTGCTGCTTTTGCCTTGCGTATGTTGCATGTATAATTTTTCCTCATTTTCGGTTCCATGCGGTGAGGAAAAGTTCCATATCTTCGTCCCTAACCCGTACAACAACCTATAAATGAACAAACAAATTGTATTACATACTTTATATAATTTTTTAAATGAGAAATATATTTATACTTACAAGAACCTCCGTGAGGATGGCGTTCCTAATTTGCATAGGAATATATTCCTAGTGGGTCCATGCCTATGTCAACCTGGCGATATATGTTGATCTAGATAAAGATAAAACGAGGTCTCCAGGAATAATCTCAAACCCCCTGTAGAAAGTACAATATTAGAATTTAATAAGTTTTGAATAGTAAACATTTACGAAATTAAAATCTTACTCAGCGGTCTTAGGCACGATCTTTACGACGGGACGTAAATCCAGTGTTGTACCGCTCGCACCTGCCTCTGAACTGTGGGTAGGTCGGAGTTTAAGAGGCATATCTATCACAAACATATTATTTCATATAATAATAACACATATATCATTAAGCACACCGATTATCAAATAAACTCATATAGCATATATTATCAAATGAAACTATAAGACCCATTTGCATAAAAGAAGAAGAACCAGATAATAGTCCATAATATCGCCTTCATGGTAAAGTAAATGTATTGATAGCCGTAGCACATCATATAAGTTCACAACATAGCGCATCGTATAAAACATATCATTGTACATCATAGCTCACAACATATTTAAACTTCAAAATATATGCAAACAACTAATGATACAAATAATATTAGTCTTCTTAATTTATTGATTTAGTCTCAGTCTTGTACTCTATATCATTGTCCTCTGTACTCTCAAATGCTTCTATTAAAACATTTGATTCGTCATTCAAAGACCCTACATCAACATCATTAGCAATTATTATTTCATTGTTTTGATTTGCAACCATTTGGTATGCTGCATCGTCTGCAATAGCAATTCCTTCAAACGTAAATCTTGCCTTTATTTTAATTATAGTAGACCAATCTGCTTTATCTCTTTTTAAGGACGGATACAAAGCAAAGTAAACTTGTAATGCTTTCTTTACCAATACAAAAGGATCATACTTATAGTAATGTGATGTGTGCTATATTTCCGTAAGCTTATAATCTTTATGCACATGTATTCCAGTACCAGGAACATTGTTAAACCAGTTTCACTTGAATAGAACAACTTTTTCAATAGGTTGTACATAACATGTCAACTCTAAAATCTCTATCAAGACGCCATAAAATTCTTTTATATGCTTGTTACTACTAAAATGATCTTGGCACAAGACAACAGGTGAAGGGATGTCAAATGAATGTAAAGAAATAATAAGGAACTCAAGAGCAAATCAGGTTGATACCTTCGCTGGGGAAAAGGGACCCGAAGCCTACCAGGTATCGGCAAAGGTTCATCCGATAGGATCTACCCGCCAACAATCAACCGATGGATATCAGCACATTTAAGGGGCAAGAGTATAGGGTCAGAGCACAAAGATAATTTGGAACCAACCCTCGAAGAACGGCTCCATGGTTATAGAAAGGGATTACTTTCGTATGTAACATGAGTATCACCGAAAGCTACCCTTCAGAGAGCCAAACCGAAAGGCTAAACCGAGACTCAACCAAGGATACAGGCTGTTCATACTTATCCACTTAGTACATGAACCATCAACAATTCTAAATCGGCAGATATCTGCGTATGGCACAAGGGAGGGCCCCCCCGAGTACCCACGATAAAGCCGAAAGCCTACATCCGAAAGCCCACAACGAAGGACCAACACCGAGAGCATCCTCCAAGAAATCTGAAATGCTTACGCGATTCGTCTCGGCAACAAGCCCCCTTCCACCTAGGAGAGATCCCAATTCACCGAAGCCATCACTTCAAAAACTGTAAACGATACCATGAGGAGGTCTGATGGGTCGATGCCGAAACCTAGCAAAAATCGGCCGACAGGAATCGTTTAGGACCAACAACCTACCGATGGAAAGACCCTGGATTCTCTATAAATAGGACCTCAGGTACTTCGCAAAGGTGGACGAACTTTTTATTTCTCAAATCAGCTCCTTCTTTCTCAAGGAGAGCAAATCATCAATTCTTGTAATATATCTACAATCTATAAATGGAGAATTCCGTGTCCCATATGTCTTGCAATTCGATAATCTTGTAGTATCATAATGATGAAACATGGAGTTAGCACTAAAGTTTCTGATGAGGAGATCAATCAGGGTGCTCTAGTGGCGGACGAAGGGGACTTGATAGAAATATGAACCCCACTTCTCCTCACCTCGTAGAGCCACCATGACTGAACAATACCCTCATGTTGAGCCTAACGCTTCTCAAACATGAAAGTGACGAAATCGTATACGAATTCCTAGCTTGACCTCCGTTGTAATTCAGAATCCTCCCTTAGGAGGATCTAGTGCAAAGGAGTCATCAAAGCTAGTGAATATTGCGATGCTTTCATCCAAGAACTCAAGGGAGGTGTTAGCCTGTTTTCTTCTTATTGAAATACACTATGCAGTTGTCATGGCCCAGAAACCTACCCATCCTAGATCCAGGATCAATTCCTGAGAATTATGAGTCATGACCTCAAAAAATTTCATGAATACACACATTACACTTTGTAATTTGGGCACTGAAGAGAAATATCATTAACATTTTAGCGCTAGAAGGAGGGCCTGAACCTCCGATCCTGTGGTTAATATGTTTAAACTAACTAGCTAAATTCATCGTTCCATGGTAGGAAATAATGAAGACGAAGAAATTGAAAGAACAAAATAAAGAACTGGACCCCAATGCCACCCTTGAACGAAATGAGGACCCAGCACTCAACCCGAATAATAACGAGAAAGAGGCTGCGCCTAACCCACAACTGCTTCTAGACACAAACGACATAGAGGATAATGCCATGAGATTCTCGGCCTTGGAAAAGCAACTCCAAGAAATGCGGGCTCAGGTCGACGTTGTACAGGCGCAGAAGTCCTCGAGGCTCACCAGATCTAGTCGAAGAGAGACAAATGAATGTCCAAAAAGGAAGGCCCCCGTTCAATAGTTAAAAGCGAAAGGGAGACCTAAAGCAACCTCTTCCAAGAAAAAGAAGTCTCATCTGATGGGTGTAGATCACTAAGGAAATCAATGCGTGCAGGAACAATCAAGGAGCTCCACCTCCAAAGGCTACGACACCAAGAGAGAAGATTATGACAACACAGAGATTTACATCAGAGATGTCACTCAGAAAACCGTCAAGCACTTGCTGGGAATCAAAGGGAAGAGAACCCAGGATGACAAGGTTAATGACAATGAAAGGGTAGCCCCGTTCATTGATGAGATTATGAACACCGTGATACCGTCAAGAGTCAAAGTCCCAACCATGAAATATCTAGGAACGAATGACCCATACGGCCATTTGATGGATTTCGAAGCCAAATTGATCTTTACAATGCTTCTGGGGCTATCAGATGTCGTCTCTTCCTAGTGATCTTCCTAGGTGCTGGTATCTCCAGTACAGGAAAATACCATTTACTCGTGGAAATAATTCTCCTACGAATTATCCGCACAATTCTTCATATGCAAAGATCCAACGATAGATTATACGGTAATCTCTAACATCAAACAGAGACAAGGGGGTTCTCTCGGCGATTATCTCAAAAGGTTCAACATCGAGGCCTTAAAAGCCAAAGATATGAATGACAACGACAAGCTGATCGCCGTACATTCAGGGTTAATAGAAAACACCCCCTTTTGGAAGGAGTTATATATCTACGGTTGCAAGGACTTACAAGATTTCCATTTTCAAGCTGAAAAGTTTATCCGCATGGATGAGCTATACTTCACAAAGAGGAAGTTCGGGCCTCGAGGAGAAGGAAGAAGGCCAAACTTCGGACGAAATCTCCCAGAAGGGAACCAGAGGAGATCGAGATTGGAAGACTCTAACACCAATTCAGTTGCCTTGAACAAGCCCATCTCATATGTGTATGCTGTTGCAAAAGATAGGGTCAATGACTTCCCGGTCTCGTTCAAAGCCAAAAATTGCCCCGAACCACATGTCAGTGGCAAGTACTGTGAGTTCCATAAAACCAATGGATACAAGACAGACGAATGCAAGGCCTTAGATGGGATTATCCAGAAACCAATCTGAGAGGATCATCTGAAGGAGTTTGTTTCAAATATAGCAGCACCAGTTCAACGTGCAGGAGACAGTAGAAGGTTTCGACAAATGAGACAGGAACCACTATGGGGGAGAACAACCTAGATTTGGGGCCTCCCGTGAACCGAATCAATGTGATTCAAGGGGGACCTCACCCTGTTGGAAGCTGTCTGAAAGCCAGGAACCAATACGTGAAAGAAGCTTTAAAGGGAATCTTCTCCATCCAGGAGGAACCGTCGTTGAAAAGCGCGCGTTATGCCCTCAAAATGCATAACCTCGTGGTCCCCCGGAAGAAATGAAGAAAGAGGTCTGTCACCCACATAACGGCCCCCTTATGATAATGGCGCAGATAGGGCTTTCGATCATTTCTAAAATATTGGTGGATACCGAAAGAACTATCAACGTCATCTTCAAGCACGCCTTCGATCAGATGGGAATTTCCGAAAAGAAGCTGGAGCCTAGCAACAAACTGATTTTCAGGTTCAATAATAATGGGTCGACTCTGGTTGGTCAAATCAACCTCTTGGTCCAAGTAGGGTTGCCCCCTCTTCACAGGACTTTCGAAACTCTCTTCGTCGTGATCGATTAGCCATTCTATTACAATGCCTTCTTCGTACGATCGACTTTAGAAGAGACGGATACCTTCGTTTCTCCCAAATATCTCATGTTAAAATTTATGACCAAACAGGTATGGGGTACCATCTGGGGAGAACATTTTAGCTCCCAAGAGTTTTACTTTGCATTGGTCGAAAAATACAAAAGAGATTATTCTTCGTATTTTGATTCTTCTACTGTTTTTACGCCTTCAAATAAGGGATTCTTACACCCTTCATTTGAAGCCAAGATAAAAATAAATAAGACCGACAAACACACTAATGGTAGGTACACTTCTCTAAAAAGGAAGAGGTCCAACGAGGTGAACTCGACTGAAGAAGGAGAAATAATTACAGATTTAAACTCTAGAAGAGGCATCGAGAGGATCAAACCAATAGAGGAAATAGAAAAAGTGAACGTTGACCCGAAGGATGAGTCGAAGGTCATCAACATAGAGAAGAGGTTAACGTAATCTCCCTGAAGCGACTTAATTCGCTTCCTGTAGTTCAACAAAGACGTTTTCGCCTGGACCCATTCAGACATGGTGGATATCGATCCTTCAATCATGAGCCATGCCTTAAACATCGATCCTTCGATAATCCCGATCCGGTAGAAGAAGAGACAATATAATAGGGATCGGATTGAGGCCTTGAAGAAGGAAGTCAAAAGGTTGGAAATTAACGGGTTTATCCGAGAGGTCCATTATCCGAAGTGGTTAGCCAATCCCGTGCTAGTGAAGAAGCCCAACGGGAAGTGGAGGACGTGTGTTGATTACACGGATTTAAACAAAGCTTGTCTGAACGATTGTTACCCTCTTTCGCGGATCGATCAGTTGGTTGATGCCACGAGTGGACACAAAATACTATCCCATATGGACGCTTATTCGGGGTACAACCAAATACCAATGCATAAACACGACGAGGAACATACAAGTTTTATTACCGACTTAGGAACATTCTATTATAAAGTAATGCCTTTCGCTTTGAGGAATGCAGGGACAACGTACCGATGGCTGGTGAACAAGATGTTCCCAGAGCAGATAGGGCGTAATATGGAGGTATATGTTGACGACATGCAAGTGAAGTCCATCGAAACAGAGAATCATCTAAAGGACCTGGGAGAAATGTTTGGTATCTTGAGAAGTTACCAGATGAAGCTGAATCCTCAAAAGTGTTCCTTCGGAGTTCAATCTGGGAAATTTCTGGGATATGTGGTGAGCGAGCAAGGAATCGAGGCCAACCCCGACCAAATATAGGCCATTAAGGACATGGAGGAACCTAAAACCAGCAAGGAGGTCCTGAGCCTAAACGGGAAGGTAGCGGCACTCAGCAGGTTCATTTCCAAAGCCACCAATAAATGCGTCCATTTCTTCAATGTCATAAAGAAGAAGGAGAATTTTGAGTGGAACGAAGATTGTAGGAAGGCATTCCAAGAACTGAAAGTTTATATGGGAACGCCTCCGGTTTTGTCCAGTCCCGAGAAGGGAGAAACTTTATACATATACATAGCTGTCTCTGAACATGCAATAAGCTCAATATTGATAAGAGAGAATAAAGGGATCCAATACCCTATCTATTATGTTAGCCGAAGGCTAAAAGATGTAGAAACTCGATGCCCCGTCATAGAGAAATTGGCGTATTGCTTAATCCTTACTGCACGAAAGCTCAGAGGTTATTTCCAGGGACACCCTATTAAGGTCTTAACTAGCTTCCCGCTCAAACAAGTGTTCAGCAAACCAGAAACATCAGGGAGGCTAATTAAATGGGGTATTGAGCTCAGCCAATATGAAATTGAGTTCCATCCTCGCGCCACAATGAAAGGGCAAGCTCTCGCATATTTCATGAACGAGTGCACGAACTTCATTTCAGACCAGTCGATCAAAGAAAATGACTCAAAGGTCAAACGGAAGCTCTTTCTAGATGGAGCTTCCAACGAGTAGGGGGCGGGGCCAGGTTATGTTATAATCACCCCTATCGGACACTGGTTACACTATGCCATGAAGTTAGGGTTCCCGGCAACCAACAATGTGGCTAAATATGAATCCATGATAGCTAGATTGAATCTAGCATTACAGTTGAAGATACAGAGGATAGAAATTTTCAGCGACTCGCAACTAATGGTAAACCAAATAAAACATACATATCAAACCAAAGACAAGCGGCTCGTCTTATACATGAAGAAGGTAATAAAGATGCTTTCCCTATTTGAGGACTTCTAAGTTCACCAAACACCCCGTATGGAGAATACCCAAGCAGATTCGTTAGCCAAATTAGCCAGCTCCCGAGGAGCCCCCGAAACCTGGATAATGCCGGTGGGGTAACAGAAGATGCCTAGCATCGAACAGAAAGAATCGGATATAGGAAAAGAGTTGTTGATTTCGACCTGATCCCAAGCCTTTAAAAGGGAAACAGAGAAGACCAAGAAGGAAACTCCGAGAGGTAATCCCCTATAACGGAAAAACGGCCCCAGCAGAGGTTACAGGGATGACTCCCATAAAGGACTGCCTCTTGGAAGGGACATTACCCCTTAGTAAGCAAGATGCAAGAAAGATAAAACACTAAGCTCCCACATTTTGATCATAGACGGTATACTTTATAAAAAGGGACACTCACTTCCTTACCTAAGGTGTGTAAGTTTCGAAAATGGACTCGGTCTATTAAAAGAAACTCACGAAGGATGGTGCGGGGACAAATATCGGTCAAGAGATGTGACAAATGTTAGAAACACTCTAAGGTACCACGGCTCCCTCCCAACAACCTAACCAATATAACAAGCCCCTGGCCTTTTGACATAGGGGGGTAGATTTGATCGGGCCCTTGCTACTCGCCAAGGGAGGAGCTAAATATGCCGTAGTTGCTATCGACTATTTCACCAAGTGGGTGGAGGCGGAACCCCTTCTGATTCTCACATCCAAGAAAGTGTTAAGATTCGTGATAAAGAATATCGTTACCCAATTCGGGATCCCCCATAAGATCATATCGAATAATGGAACACAATTCGAGAGTAAGGAACTCACCCGATTCTGCGAGAAAAATGGAATTATCAAAAGTTTCTCTTCATTGGCCCATCGAAAGCTAACGGAGCTGTGGAAGCTGCAAATAATACCATAAAGACAATCCTTAAGAAACGCCTAAATCAGGCTAAAAGAAATTGAGCAGAGGAGTTGCCACTAGTGTTATGGGCATACAGGACTTCCACCAAAACAACTACGGGACACATCCTCTTTTCCCTGACATATAGTTGCGAGGCTATGCTTCCGGTTGAGGTCGAAGTTCCCTCGCACCGAAGGATAACATATGCATTTGACCCAACTAGGAGTTAAGAAAAGAATCATTAGACTTGATACAAGAACTAAGGGATGAGGTTGCGATCAGAACCGCTGAATACCAAAGAAGGATCACGAAATATTACAATTTGAAAGACAAAGCTAGAACCTTCGCTAAGAATGAATTAGTACTACAAAGAGTAATGGCTAACACCAAAGATCCGTCTAATGGTCCTCTTCGCCCAAATTGGGAAGGACCCCCAATTGTCCATTAAGAAGTCATACTTGGCACACGTCGGCTATGTAGGCCCAACGACGATCTTGTGCCGAGTACAAGGAACTCGGAACATTTGAGGCCATATTTTCCAACCATAAAAGAATCGAGGACAAGATCTTTTCCCCAAGAAATCGTCATATAGCTAGGGACATGGAAACCCTCTCGGTAGCTCGTAATAAACCCAAAAGGGGTCAAGCTAGAAAAAAGGATTGAATCCCTCGTCATCGCCAAATTGGCCGGGGCGAGGCATCCCCCGAAGGGGGATGATTATGTTAGTCTTTCTCTTTGCCCAAAGCAGAGGGGGCAGGGTTAAAGCATCAAAAAGTGTAAGCCACCGTTTAACACCATAGATGGTCGTGGATGTGCATCTAAAAATTAGCACGCCCAGCCTTTGCTCGTAGAAGAGTATGCCCTGCCTCTGCTCGAACGAAGCACGTCCTACTTCTGATCGCAGAAGAGCGCATCCTACCTCTACTTATGTTCCGCGTTACTCGCAGAAGGAAACACAAACCCCTATCATCGCCTACGATGGTCAGGATAGGGCACCCCTTCGAGGGGGTGGCGTATAAGCCTCTATCAGTGCCTATGATGGCCCCGTCTAAGTTTCTAATCCCTTATCATCGCCTACGAAGGTCAGGATAAGGCGCGTCCTGGAAGGAGGTCGGGTAAGTCCTTGGGCCCTGCTTGTGGATAAGCTAACCAAGCGCTCCAAACGCACAGGCCAAGAGAGTAGCCAACAAAGTACATACATCCTCCGCTTTTTCAACTAAACCCCAAGGGGAGGCTCAAGAAGAACGTAAAACCTCTACTTCCCAAATCAAATCCGATGGGGATACTCGTTCTATTAATACCGGAGGAGGTTATGGCTTTCTACACAAATACCTGAATCTGGGTGGATTCAGCTCTTCATTAATGCCGGAAGGGTCCCCGACCCTAAATCTTAAAATACCTGAATCTGGATGGATTTGGCTCTTCATTAATGACGGAAGGGTCTCCGTTCCTAAACCAAATAATACCCGAATCTGGTGGATTCGGCTCTTCATTAATGCCGGAAGGGTCTCCGATCCTAAATCTAAAAATTCCCGAATTTGGGTGGTTTCGGCTCTTCATTAAGGTCGGAAGGGTCTGCGTTCCTAAACCAAAAAACACCCGAATCTTGGAGGATTTGGCTCTTCATTAATGTCGGAAGAGTCTCTGGTCCTAAATCTAAAAATAACCGAATCTGGGTGGATTCGGCTCTTCATCAATGCAGGAAGGGTCTCCAGTCCTAAATCTAAAAATAACCAAATCTCGGTGGATTCAGCTCTTCATTGATGCCAGAAGAGCTTCCGATCCTTGAATTTAAAATACCCGAATCTGGGTGGATTCGGCTCTTCAGTAATACTGGGAAGATTTCCGGCCTTCAACCTTGAAGTCTCAAATCTGGGCGAATTCAGCTCTTCAACCTTGATTCATCCAAGCCTAGATAGTGTTCCACTCCACATCGTTTTCGAAAAAGGTTTTCAATCTTCCATCAAACCCTGAATCTAGGTTACTTCGCTCCTCCACATGGCGTCGAAAGCAGATCTCGTTGGCAGGACCTGTGGCATAACTTAGCATGGGTGAATAATTGGCAAGCAAATAGGTGAAGACCAGGTGAATGAAGCTTGACTTGGAAAGTCGAAGACACAAAAGGGGGGCAAATGTTACTACCAAAATGATCTTGGCACAAGACGACAGGTGAAGGGATGTCAAATGAATGTAAATAAAGAATAAAGAACTCAAGAGCAAATCAGGCTGATACCTTCACGGGTGAAAAGGGACCCGAAGCCTACCAGGTATCAGCAAAGGTTCATCCGACGGGATCTACTCGCCAAGAATCAACCGATGGATACCGGCACATTAAAGGAGGAAGAGTATCGGGTCAGAGCATAAAGATGGTTTGGAACCAACCCTCGAAGAACGGCTCCATGGATATAGAAAGGGATTACTTTCGTAAGTAACACGAGTATCACCGAAAGTTACCCGTCAAAGAGCCAAACCGAAAGGCTAAACCGAGACTCAACCAAGGATACAGGCTGCTCGTACTTATCCACTTAGTACTTGAACCATCAACGGTTCTAAATCGGCATACATCTGCATATGGAACGATGGAGGGCCCATCCATGTACCCACGATAAAGCCAAAAGCCTATATCCGAAAGCCTACAACGAAGGACTACACTGAGAGCATCCGCCAATAAATCTGAAATGCTTCCTCGATCCGTCTCGGCAACAAGCCCCCTTCCACCAGGGAGAGATCCCAATTCACCTGGAGCCATCACTTCAAAAACTGTAACTGATATCACGAGGAGGTCCGATGGGCCGATGCCCAAAACCCAGCAAAAGCGGCCGACAGGAATCGTTTAGGACCAACAACCTACCGATGGAAAGAACCTGGATTCTCTATAAATAGGACCTCAGATACTCCGCAAAGGTGGACAAACTTTTCATTTCTCAACTTAGATCCTTCTTTCTCAAGGAGAGCAAATCATCAATTCTTGTAATCTATCTGCAATCTATAAATGGAGAATTCTGCGTCCTGTATGTCTTGCAATTCGATAATCTTGTAGTATCATAATGATGAAACAGGGAGTTAACACTAACCTTTCTGATGAGGAGATCAATCAAGGTGCTCCAATGGCGGAGGAAGGGGACTTGACAGAAATATGAACCTCTCTTCTCCTCACCTCGCTGAGCCACCATGACTGACCAATATCCTCATGCTGAGCCTAACGCTTCTCAAACATGGAAGTGACGAAATCGTATACGAATTCCTAGCTCGACCTCCATCGTAATTTAGACTCCTCCCTTAGGAGGATCTAGTACAAAGGAGTCATCGAAGCTAGCAAATATTGCGATGCTTTCATCCATGAACTCAAGGAAGGCATTAGCCTGTTTTCTTCTTATTGAAATACACTGTGCAGTTTCCATGGCCTAGAAACCTACCCATCCCAGATCCAGGATCAGTTCCTGAGAATTCTGAGTCATGACCTCAACAAATTTCGTGAATACACACATTACACTTTGTAATTTGGGTGTTGACGAAAAATATCGTTAACAATGCTCTTCTTGATCATCACTACCTTTGACAAATACACCATTGTTATATGTTAATATGTCAGTACCATGATCTTTGTTGTTGAATTTAAATCCATCGATGAAGAATATTGGATAAGTCTTAACATTTATTTTTGGTCCAAGAGCAAGATGTTGCAAACTCTCGTCGTTAATGTAGTTTATTGGATCGTAAACATACTTCGATAGCAAAATCTTTATTGAGATCACCATTTGGATTTTCTGATTTGTAAATACTGCAAATATAAATGATTTTGTTACTAGCTAACAATTGGATTAAACACAACTGCAATAAAGCTAAAAATTTAACACCTAACAAATGGTGTAACTTCAGCACAATTTAGAAGAACATATGTGTGTGCTACATGGTGTTCTCTATCATCTAACCATATTTTTACGCATTTCCCAGTAGATTGTCCATATTGTCTAAAAACAGATAACATTGTCGGACAAAAAATGTGTTCTATGGTTTCATCATTACAAGGACCACTTACAAATGATATGTTCACATGATCGCTGATGTAATGAGAAAAAAGAGCGAAGCTTCTTCTTCAAGATAAGATTTGCAAATCGAACCTTCAACTTGTTCTTTTTATTGTACTTTTTTCTTCAGATAATTAAAATACTTAATATAAAATTAATTCAATTTATATGCACTAATGTCACTTTGAATTGTAAGCATAATTTTTTACCGATATTACCTCTCAAAAGGATACATCCATCCATATTGCACTGGACCTCAAAGAATTGCTTCGGATTGAAGATGAATAGGTAAATGCTCCATTACATTAAAAATCCTAGAGGAAAGATTTTCTTCAATTTGCAAATCATTTTCGGAATTTCTACTTCAAGTTTACGGAGACGATAAAATTTTAAAGTTACCGAACCAAGCTGTTTAGAGAGTAGGCTTCACTGTGTTGTAACACCCCGCACTTTAACAGGCAACAATTCTTTGAACACTAGTATTAAATATTCCATTATGATATGACAATCATGACTTTTCATCCTACTCAATTTATTGTTTTTATAGTCAACACATCTACAGAGATTAAAAGAAATACCATCTGGACATTTCAGTCCCTCAACCCATTTCAGTACAAGTTTTATATGTTTGTTGTCTAGTTCATAGCACGCTTTGGGTTTTTTATTGTCATTGGGCTTCATATGAAGTTCTGGACGTTTACAATATTCTTCTATGTCCTGTCTCAAATATATATTGTCCTTTGTTTTTCCTTTGACATTCAAAACAGTATTAAACACGTTATCAAATACATTTTTTTTAATTGTGCATAGCGTCAATATTATGTCAAAGTAGGAGATCATTCCAATAAGGTAGCTCACAGAATATACTTTGTTTACACCAATAATGAATGTCAGATTTACCCGGAATTTCTGTCTGTTCTTCAGACTCATGTATCTTGGGATAGTCCTTTACAATATCGTATGTTTCTTCACTTGACAATATTTTGTGTGCTTGCACAGTCATTTCTCTGTTAGCTTTAAAGATTTTTTATCTCTTCTAAAATTATGATTGTAACACCTCGTAATTTTATAACATTAAAATTCACAAATTAAAGTATACTTAATTTTTAGAAAATAATTAAGTGAAATGGGTTGCGCAGAGAAATATATATATATTGATATATATATATATATAAATTAAAAATTAAATAAATAAATATGCGAAAAAGTTCAAAACAACGAATTGGGAGGGGGAATAACCGAACCGGCCCATTTTTGAGGTCGACCCAAGCCCCGCTGGGTCGACTAGGGGTTAATCCGGGGTGTTTGGATGTCAACCCGTGGGCCGATTCACTCAAATGCGGATTTTGCATTTGATTGGTTCTCATGGTTCAGGGTTAATCTAATGGTCCTAAATAACTTCCTACACCTATAAATACATCCTAATGCTAACCCTAAACCTAATTAAAATAGAATAGTTACCGTCATACCGTCGCCATGGAAATCAATGGAGCCACCGCCAACTAAGAAAGAAGAAAAGCAAATTCAATTCTAATTCTCTCAACCCTAAAGCAAAGCAAACCTCTCTCTTTTCTTCTCTAAATTGTGAGTATGATGATCTTAACAAGATTATTATCATTTTAATTAGGTTGAGTTATGAATGGATTATGAGTAGATGATGTGAATTATCATATATGTTGTTGTAAACCCCTTTTGCTATCATGTATATTGTAAATCCAATGTTATGTGATGATGATATCTTATATGTTGTAAATCATGCTATGATGATGTTATGTATGTTGAAAGTTTCTATGCTAAGTTGTGATGAATCATACATGTTAAAAAGGCCATGATGTTACCATCTATGCTAGTTAGTTCGTATTAATTAAATCATCATGTTTGGGTTATGTTGATCTATATGACAAGTCACATATGCAAGTTAGATTGATTATAAAAGTTATGAACATATGCCAAGACATCTATTATGACATCTAGAATTATGCTATGATATATGTTATATCCTATGCTAGTTCACACCATCATTATGTTGCCTAAAAACCCCACATGCAAGTTTATGTATAGATTTGGGCTATGATCATATCATGTAAATTGTGACCTTTAACAAGTTGACACCTTTAGATCCTTAACATGTGTAGTTTATGCAAGTTTCACCCCTATTATGATTAGATTTATTTTAATTGTCTATATGTTGTGATAATTTATCTTTGTGCTAGGTGTTAGACTATACAAGTCTAGCCTATATTATGCGTTGAATAAGTGAACGTATAAACGTGGGGTAGGGGTAATATTAAGGATTTAATATTAAAAAGTTGGGGTGCAATTGGTATGATTTTGCATGCCATAAGTGGATGGCCATAATTGAGTCAATTATGGACATCATTAAAAGTTGACATAATTAATAATTTGAATAGGGAATTATTAAAACTGGGGTAAAAGATTTTAAGTGTTAATCAATGCTTAGGACACGAGGTTGGACTAGTTTGTGACGTAAACCTGCCCGGACCCGCCCGGCAAATCCAGTGGTCACAAATGTCAGCCCAATGTGAGAGGTCCTAGGCCTAAACTAAATCATAACGGTTGTAAAGACACGAGGTTAGACTCTTTTATGGTGTAAGACTGCCCGGACCCGCCCGGTATATCCAGCTGCCATAAATGTCAGTCTAATGTGAGAGGTCTTTATGAGGTTATGGCCTGAATGAATTAAGAAATACTTAACCAGATAAACATGTAAGGTGGGATATGGGGGTTAAGTAGGTGCCTTGGGTGGCATGAGGAATCTAGGGGGTGCCCTTAGTGGCATGTGAAATACGATTAGTAAGACTTAACCAAACACACATGTAAATGAACATGACTAAGAGGGTTAAGTGGGATATACCAGTGACAAGCTTAGGTGGGTAGCTTGTGGGGGCCCATTTCGACCAGTATCCCAAACGTATCTTTGTGGGCTCGACCCAAGTTGAGGACGGGACACGCATGCTGGGTTTGACTGTAAGAGGCCAAAACGGGGAGCGGTGCAACGCAAGTCCAACGGGTTTCGTATGCGTGTGTGGACCCGGGTTGGTAGGTAAGACGTTGTTGCATCGTGTAGGTATAAGCCGTGCATTCTCAAGTTGTATCGGGTTGCCACTTTAGGGGAGTGATACACCCCACTGTGGGGCTAGCATGGGTATCTACGAGTAGGGAGCCGATCGAAAGTGGGTAGTGGGGTACACCTAGTGGAGATAGGGGCAGACGGCACCTATGTAGTCAACTAGGGGTACGTAAGGCTATTTATATGTTTCTGTGTGAAGCAAGTGGGATCAACCTTTAGGGTGACTGGTGCGGTGCAGTGTAGTAATGTGTGGTGCAGTGTAGTAATCATTCGTTAGTAATTAGGTATGCCTTTACCGTTATCTTTAACGTTATCTTAAACGCTATCTTTATCTTCCTAAGTGTTCATAGACATTTACTTGTCTTCCAGCTTATGCCTTAGTCTAGTTATTTTGATAATAGTATTGTTAGAATTATCATACTCACCAGACTTTATGTCTGACCCCCTCTATTTCTATCCTTTTTTCCCCTCCAGGTCCTCAGGTTGGGCCCAGCTCTAGTGGAGTTTGATTGAATTGCTTCATCTCTCTTTGGATAGCTTGGACCGTTGAAGTAAAGTCCAGCTTGTTATGTTTTTGATGTCTATTTATGTAATGGGATTATGTATTTTGTTTTTATGAAGATGGATATTGTACTTGGTTATGATCTATGGTTTTATGATGTAACAAACATGTTTAATTTCCGCTGCAATAAAATGAAGTTTTAGATTTCCAAGTACTATTTACTATCTGTCTTGTTGTAATTTTTCTGTTCTATATTCACTTATAACCTCCATGGAAGTTAATGCATTCCCTTCGTGAGTGACATTAATGGACGTGGGGTGTTACACGTGGTTACAGAGCTTAAGGTTACCAGAACAGATAAAAATACTTTAGAAAAATAGTTATTTTTGGAAGAAGTGTTTTCAAAAACATGTTTTAATGAGAAATTTAAAGAGAAAAGTTTAAAAAAAAAAAAACATAATCCCCAATAGCCACATATCTTTATCTTTCGAACTCTCCATTTTGAATCTTTCCTTTTTCGTTTCAGCATGGCTGAAGATCTTAATCTACCCGACGGTGTAACGATACCAGGATGGTATAGGAGGCTATTGGAGGCTAGGGCCGCTGCAGGTCCAGCCAATGTTCCTCCACCACCAGTTGCACCCGTTCCTCCTCCTCCTCCTCGCGTAGATCCTTTTGCAAAGACGTGCAAGGAATTCAAGGCTATGGGTGGAAAACCATTTCAAGGGTCAGAAACGTTTGTGGAAGCTAGAGATTGGCTTAAGGAGGTGGAAGAATTGCTAGAAATCTTTGAAGTAGAAGAAGGGAGGAGAGTTCGTTTAGCAGCTTGGTTGATGAAGGGAGAGGCCTCGTTTTGGTGGGAGGTCACTAATGGGGAGCGTCCTGTTGACTCTTGGGCGGATTTCAGACGTA
Source organism: Allium sativum (assembly GCA_030737875.1). Classification (NCBI taxonomy): domain Eukaryota; kingdom Viridiplantae; phylum Streptophyta; class Magnoliopsida; order Asparagales; family Amaryllidaceae; genus Allium; species Allium sativum. The sequence continues at coordinate 744,874,850 of CM060920.1, read as the reverse complement.
GGTTCGAGGCGAAGTTTCTCTCAAGGGCGGAAGAAAATCTATATATGGAAAGGTTCTTGACATTGAAGCAAGGAAGCTCATCAGTGAAATAATATGTTAATAAATTTAATCAGTTAGAAAGGTTTGGCTTGGACTTAGTAAACACGCCGGAGAAGAAGGCTCTAAGGTTCGTGAAAGGCTTGAATGAACCATTGCAAGGGTTGGCTATGACCCACATCCCGATGGGGCCCACCTTTGAGAAGTTAGTAGAAATGGCGCTTATGCATGAGGAGAAAAGCGCTAAAGCTGATAAGGCACCCGAGAAGAAGGGGGATCAGAAGAAACCACAACAGCAAAACAAGAAGGGTGGAAAAGACAATAATGGCAAGGGAAAGAAGAAGTGCTTTAACTGTGGAACCCCAGGCCATCTCAGCAAGGATTGCCGAAAGAAAAAGAAGACAGACTGTTTTCATTGTGGCGATGCGGGACATTTAGTGAAGGACTTCCCAAAGAAGGGGCAGAGGGCAGGAGCTACCTCGGGAGGACAGGTGCAGGCTCTTATGGCACCAGGGCAAGCTAGGGGACAAGTTCAGGCTCTCGCGGTCCCACCGCTGCCAGAACGAGGTAGAACCATTTCTGTTGAAAGCTTAGTTTTTCTGTTTGATCATCCTGTCCGTACCTTATTCGATTCGGGCGCATCACATTCGTTTATCTCTACATCATTAGTTGAATCACTGCACTTAAACACCAGTTTAGTAGAGGATCCCTTAGTTGTTTCGAATCCAATAGGGGGCTCAGCTTATTTGTCCATGATGTGTTTGGATTTGAAAATTTCCATACTTAGCGTTGAATTTAGATGTGATGCTTATGTGTTGGGCTTCACGGGCTATGGGCTAATTTTAGGAATGGATTTGTTATCCAGAAATGGGGCCGTTCTTGATTGTGAAAGGAGAGTAGTTAGGCTCATGACTCTCCTTGGCAACACTCTCGAAATCTTTTGTAATCCCATAAATTCGGTTATGCTAAGTTATCTAGAATCGCTTGATGCGTCTGAGGAAAATCTACGATCTATTAGAGTGGTCCGAGAATATTCGGATGTGTTTGAGGAGGTGAAGGGCTTGCCTCCGAAGCGGAAGATAGATTTTCGAATATTTCTTGTGGATAATGCGAAACCGGTATCTTTGCCAGTACGCCACATGGCTCCACGTGAAAGGAGGGAACTCGATAAGCAAGTGAAGGAGTTGCTTGAGAAGGGGTTCATAAGACGAAGTATATCGGAGTGGGGTGCTCCAATAGTATTTGCCACGAAGGCGGATGGGTCCCTTAGACCGTGTGTGGACTATAGAGAACTTAATAAGCTTACTAAGAAGAACAGACACCCACTGCCACTACACCATAAAGCTTAATTTGTCACTCCACTCTCCTCTAAATTTGATACGGTCTATAGCCGTATTAAATTAGAGAGGGCTCTGAGCCGTGTCTATTTAGTTAGAAAAGGCTTGTAGCCTAATTAGAATTTGGCCCAATATTTGACCGTATCAATTTCCTTCACTTGTACGTGTAAAAATTTCCCACCCAGACGTACTCCCACCTTTTTTTCATTTCCCTCCACGCGATCTATTCCCCCCTTTTTTTCTATTTTCCCTTACCCGTGCCCTTTGTCCAATATGCGATCGAAAAACTTGGAAATCAAAAAAATTCTGCTCTAATCAAATTCGAACGCTCTCAGATTTGTAAATCTGGTAAATCTTTATTTGATTCAATGATTATTTCTTTTCATACCATGTTTTAGGGTTACGTCTCAAACCTAAATATCCTGATTTTTGATTCGATGATTCGATTATTTTAGGGTTACGTCTTTTGTTTGATTCCACGATTCGATGATTTTAGGGTTACGTTTAGGGTAATGCATTGCTCATGCCAAACTTTACGATTGATTTATGTTTTTCTTATTGTTTTATCCTGTAGACGTATGGGTACTCATTTAGTGTGCCTAATTAATGGTTTGAGGTATGTTTCTTTCGAAAGACCAAACAAAAGACTTAGATGATGTAAATGTTGTTTAGTTTACGTTATATTGAGGATTCATGCCAGAATTTTCATTTCTTATGCATGGCAATGTTAACTACGATTGTATTATATTTTTGACCCCTTTGTGGGCACGACTATGAGAATTAATTTGGAATTGTACGATGAATTGATTTAATGCTGTTAAATTACTGTTATGTTCACTTAAACAGTTCTGAACAATTGATCCTATCCTTATTGCTGAAATATAATCCAAGGCAGCAACAACGCATTGTAATATCATCTTTGGATTTCAAAATGAGGGATGTTACATTATGTCAATATAATAATAATGCAAAACTTTATCATATTAAAACCTCAACCCATATGAATAATCGACAATTTCAGCCTTCAACATCATAAAAAGCACTACATTTTATTTTTAAGGGTAGAACATAGTTCATCCTTTCTTAGCTTGGTTCAGTCACTGTCCATTGTCAAAGATATTAAAAATCGTACGATCTAAAGCCTGTTTTGAATCTAATCTCTCCTTTTTAATGCAATTTAAAATTTGATTCAATTCGAGTTAAAGCCGCAATTGCGGAAAAGGTCATTCGATCGATACTAATGTAGTTAAATACTTACTTGGATTCTTACTTCCCATTCTAATGCCTTCAAAACAAAATAAATACGAAACAAGATGGAAAATTTGAGTTTTAGATTTATAGAAGTTCAAACATCAAAATCAGTTTGGAAGTGTGTACGAACCTTAAAATATAAATCTTGGAATCTACAATTTACAATTTAAATCTCCTTTTGACTTAAGAGTTTGAACTTTATGATTTAAATCCAATTTAGAAAATGTTAGACTAGTAATTTACTATAAATATAGAGTTATCCTTTACACTTCTATTAGATATTGATATGATTTTTCACAGTGTCAAAGTTAGCAGATGATGCTTATTGAATAAGTCACTTACGCTTTATTACTTAAAGCGATTCCATTGACTTGCACCTTAACTAATCTTCTTTCATGCTTATTCTCCTTTTTTATTGTGGTGGTGGTTTTTTTTGTGTGGGGGGAGGGGGGTGGGTGTTGGGGGGTTAAACCTGTATTTATGGCAGTGAAAAATTGCATATCATAACAAGTATGTGACATATGGGGGAGAAAAATCATATCACGTGAGCCTATAATGCCTTTGAAACTCTTTGCAATTAATAAATACTATCATCACAGTATGCATGTAAGGCTAGCCATTGTATTTTCAGCAAATTGTATGACAGTTTGGCTAGTGTATATTATTAGTGTAATTTTTTTCATCATTTGTTTCACTACTGATTCTTGTTTTGGGGTTTTGTTATTGCAGTCAGGTTTATATGGCAAAAGAAATAAAGACTGGTGAAGTCGTGGCATCGAAGAAAATTAGAATGGACAATGAGAGAGAAGGGGTATGCATTTTAATGATTCATGTGCAGCCATTTCGTCTATAAAATGGTTTCCATCTCTTCTTTAGTTATACTTATGATCTTTAATTTCTGCAGTTTCCTATAACTGCCATACGTGAAATAAAAATCCTCAAGAAACTGCACCATGACAATGTAATCCAGCTGAAAGAAATTGTAACTTCTCCAGACCCTGAAAGATATGAACAAGGGAGGCCAGGTATATTGTTCTTTTTAGTTTCTCTGGCTGTTTAATGACTGTTATAAGAATTAATTGTTTAATCAACATATTTGCTTTACTCAAACTGACGTTTTCTATATGTAGTTGATAAAAGTTGCTGTAAAATCTAAATGATCCACCTTCGTTGTGAAGTAGATAATATTCGTTAAGATTTTTTTTATCTTCTATTTTTATTTTATTTTATGGCAATAAAGTAGATGGAAACGAATACAAGGGGAGCATTTATATGGTATTTGAGTATATGGATCATGATTTAATGGGACTTTCAGATAGACCTGGTTTGCGGTTCACCGTACCTCAAATAAAGGTACTTATCACATATTAGAAAAAGTGTTTTGTTGATTGACGTTTGAGTCCTTATTTGTTTATTAAACCTTTTGCCAGTGCTACATGAAGCAATTGCTAACTGTATTGCACTATTGCCATGTAAATCAAGTTCATCGCGACATAAAAGGTTAGCTCTGACCAAATAGTCATCTTGAAAATTGTAGCTACAGTGTTCTAACCTTGCTTCACTGCATATATTCTTCAGGATCCAATTTGCTAATTGATAACGAGGGAAAACTGAAGCTTGCAGATTTTGGTCTTGCTCGTTTGTTTTCAAGTGATCACAATGGGGGCTTAACAAATCGTGTAATCACTCTGTGGTATAGGTAATGATTGTCGATGTATCGCTTTACCATGTCACACCGATATTTATCTGTTTTTAAATCAATCAAACGATTGTCGCAGGCCCCCTGAGCTTCTACTTGGAACCACAAAATATGGCTCGGCTGTAGATATGTGGTCAGTGGGTTGCATATTTGCAGAGCTATTACATGGTAAACCTATTTTGCCAGGGAAAAATGAGGTAATATGTTACTATAGATCCTCCGTTCTTTATTTTAGTTTTCCAGAAGTACTTCTTACAGTTATCTTTGATTAATTTTATAACACCCGTTATATATCACTTTTATCATACCAAACTTGAAGAAGCTTTTATATATTTGCACAATGGCAGAGCCATTTGATTGGAAAACTAGAGCTCCTTTCATTCTGGAACCATTTCCCCACTACATTAATAATTATTCCAATTTCAATTACCATGTAGGTTGTCTAATATATAAGGTGCATATGCATGGTAGTTGTATGTGCTACTCGCTATTCTCAAGATGGTCAACGACCGATAGTAATAAAAGATAACATTGATGCACAGTAATCACAACATCAACAGTATGAATATAATAGCAGTGGAAAGAAGATCACATAGTCGAGTTTATACTAGTTCAAATCTCTAATTCTACATCCGGTCTCAATATATATATATATATATATATATATATATACTGCCTTTTTACTGACACACACTCGCGCGAGGAACCTGAGCGGCAATACAAGATTTCAATATATTTGTCTGAACAGCCAACGGAGACTTAAGTACCTTTGCTGTAGCAACAAAATAAGACTTCAACTTTGTGAACAAAAGTTACTGCTGTAGCAACAAAACAAGACTTTAACTTTGTGAACAAAAGTTACTTTTATCTTAATTTACAAATTTATCTCCTTTAGTGCACAACCTCCTATAACCACCACAGACAATATTGAGACTAATGAACGAGGTGTATAGAAAATAATATGCCTTTGCTGGGCAAAGTGGAGTAACAATGTGATGCCCAAAGTGTCTTAATTTGCTGTTTTGAGTGTTTTATAAATGAATGTATAATAAATAAAAATTGGAGTTTTTGATTTGAGAAAAAAATTAATTTCAATCGAGAGAGCAAGATTTTTAGTGAAAATGATCAAGTGATTGTTTTGGGGATGATATGAAGCTTATATAAGAGAGTGAAAGGAACAATTAAATAAGTGCAATCCTTCAGAAATCTGTTAGGCGAAGAGTAAGAGTAACACTGAATGGACATGAAGTATCGTTTGAAAAATATAACCATTGGAGGAATTTTAAACACATGATTTAAGGCAGCACGACACAACATTATGCTTTAGAAAACACTATAAAGTCCACTTGGAATGTAACCGTCGGAGCCTTGCCATTTTCGGCTAAAATGTTATGCTTTGCTACTGTGAAAAAATTGCTTCTATTTTGTCCTTTACTAACATTTCTTACCATTTTTCTTCCATTTAAAAGAAAAATCTAATAAAATGTTAAATATATTGATATTAGTTGTTTTCAAAAAATTTAAAGTGGCTTGGAGTTTTTTTGTGCGGTCTTAACCGTCTTAGACTGTAATAACTTGATTTAGACTAAGCTTATAACATACATTCTTTTGAAGCTCTTTAGTCCGAACACTTCTCAATTGCTAAGTATCCTTCGTATCGTGTACGAACACTTCTCAATTGCTCAAGTTAATTTTAAAATTTGGTTGGGAATTAATTATGGCTCGGCTTCACTGAAACTGAGCGTTATGCTCGGCTTCACTGAGCTGTAATGCTCAGTTAAACTGAGCTGTAAGGCTCAAGTGAAACTGAGCTTTATGGCTTAGTTGAAACTGAGCGTAAGGCTCAGCGAAACAGAGCTTGCGGCTGAGTTTCAGCTGAGCCTTACGCTCAGCGAAACTGAGCTGTTAGGCTCAGTTTCAGCTCAGCCTGACGCTCAGCGAAACTGAGCTTACGGCTCAGTTTCACCTGAGCCTTATGCTCAGCGAAACTGAGCATTACGGCTCAGTTTCGCTGAACACTTGAAAATAGAAATTAATGGTGGCAGGTGACCGACTACTTGAAAACCATGACTTTTCATGACCGCCTTCTTCAAGCTATAAATGAATATGTGATAATGAACATCACCTCACAGCTATAAATATATGATCAGTAGTCTTCTTTTGTAAAACATATCATTCCTTCTAAATGTCATATGCACTCCAAAGCAATGTAGCACAGTGGATAATGTTAATCAGTTGCATAATTGTTAATCATATGTTAACATGGAAAAATGTCAAGTACGAATGGTATCTACCTAAATGCAAGTTGCATAATTGTTATGGTCCCATAGAAAGTTAAATGTTCATCGCAACAATCATGGATTCCAAATCAATGTAGCACAGTGGATAATGTTATTAATTCAATACAAATATACAAGTAGATTTTTCTTGTATTCAGTACAATTATACAAGTAAATTATCATAAAAACAAATTCGGTGAGAATTTAGTAAACTGTTATAATTTAGTTAATATATGATTATATATTAACCAAATTAGATATTTCTATAATTTAGTGTAGATTTCATTTGTTGGCAGCAACTTGTTTTTTTTAACAGTGCAATATTGCTGCCCAAATTTGTAAGAAAGTTGTATAAAAGATTCAAGTATTAACCAGCAATTCTGAAAATGGGAATGTTTCATTACTTGCTAACGATAAATGACAATAATAGTGTAGAATGTCAGAGGTTTGAATCCTCCTACAAGAATGGATGCCTGGATTCATACTGCAAAATATAAAATTTCTGTTGTAGTGTTGTTGGAGCATAAGCTAAGTGATGAAGAGCTGAAATTTTTTGGTCATGGTTTCAAACTAGGTTGGACTTTTTGTATTAGCAAATTTCCATAAGAGAAATGCAATGTTTTAATACTATGGGATGGTAATGTAACTAATGTTTGGAACTTCATGCATGTCTTTATAGATTGGTTTTGGACAATATACTGGTGCCGAATGAGAAAACCACTAAATTAAATCGTCATTTTGCAGAGACATTTGAAGATGTCGGAGTAGGTGGGTTTGTGTGTCATCCGAAGAGCTTAATTCGATATCTTTAGAAATTACTGGTAAAATTTTCATTCACATAATTGTCTCGTTGTTTTCTTGCTATATACCAATTGAAATTTATGTATTGTAGACATATTGTAATATGGAATGATTGTAAAATGTAATGCACTACTTTCATATGCATGATTTAATGGGAAATGAGATAAGATTCTCACAAACTGTTGCAAAGTTTCAAAACTGATTCGCTTACACATTGATATTAAAGATTCACTTATACATTGCTTGTATTGCTTATTTCGGGTATTGCATTGCTTATTCCAGTGGCGTTACCAAAGCAATTCTTCTTTCAGAGCTATTTCAGGTATGGTTTTGCTTTTATAAAATTTAGTCGCAGTCTTACGTATTCAGTTTGCAAACTCAGTTTATGTGCTTTTAAGTGGTTAGTGAATGATGGATTTATTCAGAGTCTTGCAAACTCAGTTTGCAAAATTTAGTCGCAGTCTTACATGAATTTATTCGCAGTCTTGCAAACTCAGTTTGCAAAATTTAGCCGCAATCAAAACATGAATTTATTTTTGGTAATTTAAAAGCTGAAATTCGTACAAAAAGGGGGGGTGCGTGTGCGCCAAAACAAACATTTATTTGTTCTTTGTTTTGCAACTCAGTTGCAAACTAGACTCTCGAGTTTGCAACTTCAGTTGCAAACTGAGACTCAGTTTGCAACTGAAGTTGCAAACTCGAGAGTCCAGTTGCAAACTGAGTCGAGTTTGCAACTGAAGTTGCAAACTCGAGAGTCCAGTTAAAAACTGAGACTCAGTTTACAACTATGATTTTTTGATAGTGATACAAAATTTCAAAAGGGATTCATGCTTAATTCTGAACTATGATTCAGTTTTATCTTGCTATTGAATTGCCTGTTGAATTGTGGAATCTAGCGGATTAATCAAAAAACCAGTTTTGATTAATCGGAAAATGTTAAGACATTTTGGACTTGGTTTTAAATAAGAAAAATCGATAAACTGGCTATGAAGATCAATCATCCAAAAAAAACTGTTGACCTCTAGAAATGTGGATTATATTTTTTTCTTTCTAGTATGTTATAATATAAATATATGTTTGGATATGAAATGGTTTCCGGACAAACAAAAATTGTTTTTGTCATAAAAATCTGAAAAGAATAGTGAATGATATATGATATTAATTCTAACCTGTTTCGAGATCTTATTTATTATATATGATGATGTGAGATCTGCATATCTTGTTTAATATTTGAATTTGTACGCTTCGTTAAATTAATTTGAATTTGTTAACCTGTGTATTTACATTAAGTATTTTTAGTTGAATCCACCTCTTTTACAAGCAATTATATATGATATGTTTAAGTTGTATTCTGTATACTGACAGATGCATAGAGTGTGTATATAATTAGTTGTTTGTTTGACTCGAAATATCATACACACATGTTGCTTGCATATATTTATATATATGTGAACACACACACACACACACACACACACACACACATATATATATATATATATATATTAGAAATTGAACTGGAATTCTAACTTGACTATTGGATCATGTTTTGATTTTCAATCCAATAGCAATTTAAATATGCAAATTTATATGATTGCAAACTGCACCTTCTTTAAAATGTTTAAGTTTGCCAGTTTGCAAGAAGATCTATATATTATATATTGCTTGTAATATAACTGATTGCGTATGGTATATTAAGAGGTGCATATAGAATTTAATAAGCTGATTTTATATTTATAATGATAAATATATATAAAAATATACTGTGAATCTTGTTTTGAAAGCTAGAGCAAATATGATTTGCATTTCGATGACTTTCAAATCATTTTAAACTTTAGGCTTGAATTACTATGTAATAGATATCAAGATCAGAATTCTGTTTTGATCTGTAAATTAATATGCATATGCTAAACCTAAAATATACACATAGCTAATTCCTCTCTGTTTTGATCATGCATGACAATATATTTAACCTCCTGTGGGTTTAGTTGTTTCATTGAACGGTTTGATGACATGTTACTGTAATATAACTCGTTTACTTCTCACATTCAATAAAAAAATGCATTTCTATAGACAAAACTATACATGGTCATATCATTAGTTTCTTATTTGATTTCAAATCTAAATACAAATTATATGTTCAAAATAAATAGTCATATATTAAAAATATGGGCCAATGGAATATACAAAATTGATATTTCAATCAATGCAAAAAAACAACCAGATATACACCACAATAATTTCTAAACCAAGAAACACAAACATGGCGTTGACAAATGGCACCATTGTAAACATAGGGAAAGCAGAGCACCTGGAAACAAGTGGAAAAGACAATAAAACTAGATTAATCAATTCACAACATAATAAAAGAATCTTTGGATTAACTTCATTGAGTTGGAGTTAGTAGAGGCCGGAAACTAGAATCTTCCATTGAAGGCTCAGCGAAACTGAGCCGTAAGGCTCAGTTTCAGCTGAGCATTACAACTCAGTTTCGCTAAGCCTTCGGCTCAGCTGAAACTGAGCGTAAGGCTCAGCGAAACTGAGCCGTAATGCTCAGCTGAAACTAAGCCTTACGGCTCAGTTTCGCTGAGCCTTCGGCGCAGCTGCAGCTGAGCCTTACGACTCAGTTTCGCTGAGCCTTCGGCGCAGCTGAAACTGAGCCTTACGGCTAAGTTTCGCTGAGCCGAAGGCGCAGCTGCAGCTGAGCCTTACGGCTCAGTTTCGCTGAGCCTTCGGCGCAGCTGAAACTGAGCATTCGGCTCAGAAACTGAGCCGTAATGCTCAGCTGAAACCGAGCCTTACGGCTCAGTTTCGCTGCATTGATTTTTTTAGTTACTATTTGAACCAGGTCTTGTTGTTGTGGAGGCGAAACTAAACTGATGTTTGTTATTTTATTTTCTTTTCAGGCGTTGGAACAAGCATGAGTTGTATGGGCTCGACAACTGCAGTTTTGTTGATTTTTTTTTTTAGAGAAAGAACTGTGAACATTATGTATTAACTGAAGTTATGATTTATGTATTAATCGAATTATTCTTAGCGTGTCTTCTTTATATACTGCTATACGAGTGTAGCGTATCTTCTTTATTGTGCATATATATATATATATATATATATATATATATATATATATATATATATATATATATCAATGGGTGCAGTGATTTTGTATATTGCATATATGATATACCGATTTTGATACGGTTAAAAGCCGTATCTAATTCATTGTTATCATTGTAGGAGTGAGGCATTAAACACGGTTTTTAGCCGTATCAGTATACCAGTTTAATACGGTTTTAAGCCGTATAAAACTGGTATACTGGTACGGCTAAAAACCGTATCAATCTATGAAATTAGCAGTGCAAGCATAACAATTTGAGGCGGTTTAAAGCCGTAGCAATTGTTCAGTTTGATACGGCTTAAAACCGTATCAAATTAGAAGTTGGAGAGTGCCCGCATGCTAATTTGATACGGTTTTAAACCGTATCAAACTGAACAATTACTACGGCTTTAAACCGTACAAATTTAGTAATTTAATACGGTTTTAAGCCGTACCAATTGACAAATTTGATAAGGTTCTAAACCGTATCAATTATGGATTTTGATACGGTTTAAAACCGTATCAAATATCTCAATTGATACGGTTTTGAACCGTATCAATTGAACAGAGACGCCATTTTTTGATACGGCTTAAAACCGTATCGAATCGCTTTTAATACGGCCATTAACACTGCCAAATTGGCATTTTTGGTGTAGTGTGCCAAGGATTGACGATCTCTTCGATCAGTTAGTTGGCGCCTCAGTGTTTTCGCAGTTGGACTTAGCCACTGGTTTCCATCAGTTGAGAGTGGCTGAGGATAGCATTGACAAGACTTCCTTTAGGACTCCGGACGGTTTCTATGAATGGCTAGTGATGCCCTTCGGTTTGACAAACGCCCCCGCATACTTTGTTGATTTGATGAGTAGGGTGTTTAGGGAGTACCTTAACAAATTTGTGGTAGTCTTTGTAGATGACATCTTGATCTTTTCTAAAGATGAAGAAGAGCATGCCATACATCTTAAGGAAGTGTTGGAGACCCTACGAGCGTATATCCTTAAGGCTAAATTTTCTAAGTGTCACTTCTGGAGGAAGGAAGTACGATTTTTGGGGCACGTGGTTTCCAAAGAAGGGATAGCTGTGGATCCCGCGAAGGTGGTGGCCATCCAAGATTGGAAGGTTCCTAAAAATGCTACCGAAGTGAGAAGTTTCTTGGGGTTGGCTGGCTACTATAGGAAGTTTATCAAAGACTTCGCAAAGATATCAGCTCCATTGACACGCTTGATGAAGAAGAATCTAGTTTTCACATGGGACGTAGATTGTGATGATGCGTTCCAACGTTTGAAGAGAGCTTTGACTTCAGCCCCAGTCTTAGTATTGCCAGACGGGAGTAAGCCGTTTACCGTTTATACTGACGCTTGTGGGACAGGACTAGGCGCAGTCTTAATGCAAGAGGGTAGGGTAATAGCCTATGGTGGAAGGCAGTTGAGAGCGCATGAGAAAAATTATCCTATACATGACCTAGAATTGGCCACTATCGTTTTCGCGCTTAAGTCTTGGCGTCATTATTTTCTTGGCGAGAAATTCGAACTATTCACTGACCACAAATCTTTAAAATACTTATTCTCTCAGAAGGACTTGAACTTAAGGCAGCAAAGGTGGATGGAGTTCTTAGCGTCCTACGACTTTGAGATAGCATATACCCCTAGCAAGGGTAACGTGGTGGCCGATGCCTTAAGTAGAAAAAGATTATCCTTAAGTCCTTTGTTTGTTGAGCGGCAAAGTTTAAAATTCATTTTGATGTTTGACTTTAGACCTTCCGTTGACTTCGTACCCGGTTTGCTAGCATCCTTGGAGGTCAGACCTACGCTTTTGGGACGGATTGGCGAGGCACAGCGAGACGACCCACAGTTAGTTGAGTTAGTAGAAAAGCTCAAAGGAGGGGAGTCATCAAGCTATCTCCGTAGGTATACCCTAGATGATAAGGGTTGGTTACGTAGGGATGGTAGACTTTGTGTACCAAAAGACGATGACCTAAGGAATACTATTCTTGACGAAGCACATCGTTCGAAGATGACCATTTATCCCGGCGGGGACAAGATGTACAAAGACATGAAGAGAGTTTACTTTTGGGCCGGCATGAAGAAAGATGTGGCCGAGTATGTCGCTAGATGATTGGTGTGCCAACAAGTAAAAGCGGAGCAAAAGAAACCCGGTGGGTTGCTTCACCCATTGGAGGTTCCACTATGGAAGTGGGAAAGTGTCGGGTTGGATTTTGTGGATGGGTTACCGCGATCAAGGAAGGGTAATACGGGAATTTGGGTTATAGTAGATAGACTTACTAAAAGCGCCCATTTCATTCCCGTAAAGAGTAAGAGGACTGCTCCATGGTTAGCCTCCGTATACGTTCGAGAAATAGTTCGTTTGCACGGTGTTCCTTCTAGCATAGTGAGCGACCGCGATCCTATTTTCACTAGCGAATTTTGGAGAAGCTTACAAGAGGCGGTAGGGACTCAGTTATGTTTGGGCACCGCATGTCATCCTCAGACGGACGACCAGACTGAGAGGGTGAATCGCATTCTAGAGGATCTGTTGAGGCTATGTATCCTAGACTTTGGGGGTACGTGGGAAGAGCATCTTCCATTGGTGGAGTTCGCATATAATAACAGCTTTCAGTCCAGCATTGGTATGGCACCATTCGAAGCTCTATATGGACGACCTTGTCGTTCACCTACATGTTGGTGGGAATCTACGGATAAGATCTTACTTGGGCCCGATATGATTAGGGAGACTTCAGAGAAGATCGACTTGATTTGAAGGAGGATGAAAGCAGCGCAAGATAGGCAGAAATCTTATGCGGATAAGAGGAGGACAGATCTCGAGTTTGAAGTTGGGGACATGGTCTTTGTCAAAGTGTCTCCATTACGAAACGTTGTTCGCTTTGGGTCCGTTGGGAAATTAGCACCAAGGTTTGTAGGACCGTTTCCTATTAAGGAGAGGATTGGACGGATGGCGTATAGAGTGGAGTTGCCCGAGAGACTTAGTGGTGTACATGACGTATTCCATGTGTCACATTTGAGGAAGTGCTTGCACGAGACCGCGGAAGTGGTAGAGCCAAGCTTGCTTAGAGAGGTGGAGATAGAGCGTGATGCGACAATTCGACGAGCTCCTACGCGCATTCTTGGGTCGGAGATCAAGAGGTTGAGGAATCGAGAGGTCAGACTAGTCAAAGTGCAATGGGGAGATGATGAGAGCAACGCTACTTGGGAGACGGAAGAGAAGATGCGTTCACGATACCATTTTCTTTTTGAGGGTATGTCCTTTAATTTCTCCTTTATCGCTTAGCTTGTACTTATCTTATCTTTAGTATATCCTCTCGCTAGTATCTTTGACCTTTAGTTAGGATAATCCTATGGTTGAAACATGTGTTTGAGACATGTTATGTATGGTGGATGCAAAGTGGATGCAAGTGTTTGCTAGTGGTTGCTCGTGGATGCATATACACACAGTATTAGGCACCAGATCGGCTCAGTCACTTCATATTGCATATTGCATATATATGGATGTATTTAGTAAAATGGATGTATAATGGTTGTATTATCATATAGTTGCTGCATTCGGGTGGATGGTTGTGCACGCATATAGAATTAATATGTATCATTAGGAATATTTTGCATACATATTGGACGCATGGCACTATCATGAATTGCACTAAGGAGGTCGACTGAATCAGTAGACCGCCTAATTTTGCATTAGATATGGACATATACACACACAGTGCATATAAACATTAAAGCATTAGAAGTCTTTTAAGGACAATGCTGGTGTTTGATGGTTGAGTAGATGGACGATTAGATGGTAGAATATACATTCTTCTTGACTTGGAGATTTCGGGGATGAAATCCTTTAAGGAGGGGAGAATGTAACACCCCGTAATTTCATAACATTAAAATTCACAAATTAAAGTATACTTAATTTTTAGAAAAGAATTAAGTGAAATGGGTTGCGCAGAGAAATATATATATATTGATATATATATATATAAATTAAAAATTAAATAAATAAACATGCGAAAAAGTTCAAAACAGCGAATTGGGAGGGGGAATAACCGAACCGGCCCATTTTTGAGGTCGACCCAAGCCCCGCTGGGTCGACTAGGGGTTAATCCAGGGTGTTTGGCTGTCAACCCGTGGGCCGATTCGCTCAAATACAGATTTTGCATTTGATTGGTTCTCATGGTTCAGGGTTAATCTAATGGTCCTAAATAACTTCCTACACCTATAAATACATCCTAATGCTAACCCTAAACCTAATTAAAATAGAATAGTTACCGTCATACCGTCGCCATGGAAATCAATGGAGCCGCCGCCAACTAAGAAAGAAGAAAAGCAAATTCAATTCTAATTCTCTCAACCCTAAAGCAAAGCAAAACTCTCTCTTTTCTTCTCTAAATTGTGAGTATGATGATCTTAACAAGATTATTATCATTTTAATTAGGTTGAGTTATGAATGGATTATGAGTAGATGATGTGAATTATCATATATGTTGTTGTAAACCCCTTTTGCTATCATGTATATTGTAAATCCAATGTTACGTGATGATGATATCTTATATGTTGTAAATCATGCTATGATGATGTTATGTATGTTGAAAGTTTTTATGCTAAGTTGTGATGAATCATACATGTTAAAAAGACCATGATGTTACCATCTATGCTAGTTAGTTCATATTAATTAAATCATCATGTTTGGGTTATGTTGATCTATATGACAAGTCACATATGCAAGTTAGATTGATTAGAAAAGTTATGAACATATGCCAAGACATCTATTATGACATCTAGAATTATGCTATGATATATGTGATATCCTATGCTAGTTCACACCATCATTATGTTGCCTAAAAACCCCATATGCAAGTTTATGTATGGATTTGGGCTATGATCATATCATGTAAATTGTGACCTTTAACAAGTTGACACCTTTAGATACTTAACATGTGTAGTTTATGCAAGTTTCACCCCTATTATGATTAGATTTATTTTAATTGTCTATATGTTGTGATAATTTATCTTTGTGCTAGGTGTTAGATTATACAAGTCTAGCCTATATTATGCGTTGAATAAGCAAACGTATAAACATGGGGTAGGGGTAATATTAAGGATTTAATATTAAAAAGTTGGGGTGCAATTGGTATGATTTTGCATGCCATAAGTGGATGGCCATAATTGAGTCAATTATGGACATCATTAAAAGTTGACTTAATTAATAATTTGAATAGGGAATTATTAAAAGTGAATATTAGGCACACATCCCTAAAACGAAACTTAATTAGGCTCAACCCCGGTCATAAACTTATTGTAAATTTAGTCCCTATTTTTTGAAAATTCATCAAAAAAATACAAAAAATATATTAAAAAACCATGTAAATTCGTATTTAATTAAAACAATTAATCGTGAAAAAAATCAGATCAAAAAAACATTAAAAACAACGTCAAAATCATGAAATACAGAAAATCAACGAAATGCAGTAAATTGCATCAAAACATGCATATAAATCGATTAGTTGCATACATGTATGCATTTATTTCAAATCTGCGTCAAAACTGCAGTATAAATGCATACATGTATGCACATATTGTTAAAACATGCATCTACTGATGCATTTATTTAAAAACTGCATACCTACGTGCAACTTATTCACGTTTGCATATATTTTGACATATATGCACACATGTATGCAGTTATATAGAAAAACTGCATACATGTATGCAATTTTTCAAACAGGCGTGCATAAATATATGCATGTGTATTCGAATAGTTGCATAAATGTATGCAACTATTCGTAAAAGTTGCATACATTTATGCAACTTTTTTTTTTAACTTCTGTGGACTTCCGAGAATATTTATAGATTTTAGAATTTATTTTTATTTTTTTTAAGTGATAGCGCCTGAAAATTTGGACAGAAAACGAAAGAGGCGGAGGTATGGAAAGTGGCAGGCGGAAGATTCCAGGCGGCAGCTAAAATAGGGGGCGGGTTTACAGAGAAAACATTACAGGGATGTGGTGTGAATTTAAAACTTGCAAATAGTTGCATACATGTATGCAACTTTTGCCAATAGTTGCATACATGTATGCAAGTATTTCTGAAGCTGTTTTAGTTGAAAATGTATGCAGAAACTTGCATACATGTGTGCAACTATTTGAAATACTTGCACACATGTATGCAAGTATTTACATGTGAAAATAAAATGTGTGCAGAAACTTGCATACATGTATGCAACTATTTTAAATACTTGCACACATGTATGCAAGTATTGCATGTAAAAATATAACAGAGAAATATTTGCACAGATGAATGCAAGTATTCCAAATATGTACATGATTTGATGCAAATTACTGCATTTTTCGTTGTTTTATGTATTTTTTTGATTTTGATGCATGTTTTCATTTTATTATGATCTGAATTTTTGGGCGAGTACATGTTTAATTTAAATACGAATTATCGTGATTTTTTATATATTTTTTTATGAATTTTCGAAAAATAGGGACTAAATTTACAATAAGTTTATGACCGGATGTGAGCCTAATTTTGAAACTTAATAAGGACCTGTGCCAAAAGTACCCTTATTAAAACTGGGGTAAAAGATTTTAAGTGTTAATCAATGCTTAGGACCCGAAGTTGGACTCGTTTGTGACGTAAACCTGCCCGGACCCGCCCGGCAAATCCAGTGGTCACAAATGTCAGCCCAATGTGAGAGGTCCTAGGCCTAAACTAAAGCATAACGGTTGTAAAGACACGAGGTTAGACTCTTTTATGGTGTAAGACTGCCCGGACCCGCCCGACAAATCCAGCTGCCATAAATGCCAGTCTAATGTGAGAGGTCTTTATGAGGTTATGGCCTGAATGAATTAAGAAATACTTAACCAGATAAACATGTAGGGTGGGACATGAGGGTTAAGTAGGTGCCTTGGGTGGCATGAGGAATCTAGGGGGTGCCCTTAGTGGCATGTGAAATACGATTATTAAGACTTAACCAAACACACATGTAAATGAACATGACTAAGAGGGTTAAGTGGGATATACTAGTGACAAGCTTAGGTGGGTAGCTTGTGGGGGCCCATTTCGACCAGTATCCCAAACGTATCTTTGTGGGCTCGACCCAAGTTGAGGACGGGACACGCATGCTGGGTTTGACTGTAAGAGGCTAAAAAGGGGAGCGGTGGGAACGCAAGTCCAACGGGTTTCGTATGCGTGTGTGGACCCGGGCTGGTAGGTAAGACGTTGTTGCATCGTGTAGGTATAAGCCGTGCATTCTCAAGTTGTATCAGGTTGCCACTTTAGGGGAGTGATACACCCCACTGTGGGGCCAGCACGGGTATCTACGAGTAGGGAGCCGATCAAAAGTGGGTAGTGGGGTACACCTAGTGGATATAGGGGTAGACGGCACCTATGTAGTCAGCTAGGGGTACGTAAGGCTATTTATATGTTTCTGTGTGAAGCAAGTGGGATCAACCTTTAGGGTGACTGGTGCGGTGCAGTGTAGTAATCATTCTTTAGTAATTAGGTATGCCTTTACTGTTATCTTTAACGTTATCTTAAACGCTATCTTTATCTTCCTAAGAGTTCATAGACATTTACTTTCTTCCAGCTTATGCCTTATTCTAGTTATTTTGATAATAGTATTGTTAGAATTATCATACTCACCAGACTTTATGTCTGACCCCCTCTATTTCTATCCTTTTTTCCCCTCCAGGTCCTCAGGTTGGGCCCAGCTCTAGTGGAGTTTGATTGAATTGCTTCATCTCTCTTTGGATAGCTTGGACCGTTGAAGTAAAGTCCAGCTTGTTATCTTTTTAATGGCGATTTATGTAATGGGATTATGTATTTTGTTTTTATGAAGATGGATATTGTACTTGGTTATGATCTATGGTTTTATGATGTAACAAACATGTTTAATTTCCGCTGCAATAAAATGAAGTTTTAGATTTCCAAGTACTATTTACTATCTGTCTTGTTGTAATTTTTCTGTTCTATATTCACTTATAACCTCCATGGAAGTTAATGCATTCCCTTCGTGAGTGACATTAATGGACGTGGGGTGTTACAATGATCGACGTGCATAAAACAACGGTGACCATCAAACCATGAATGCTTCCATCCATAACGTAAGAAAAATGCTTGTGTTTCTTCCATGCATAAAGGACAAGACAGACGACCAGCTGTACTCCAACCGGAAAACATCCCATATGTAGGAAAATCACTAATCGTCCATAACAAAGAAACGAACAGACTATTTTTTCTTTCAAATGTCTTATGTTTCAACTCCTTCATCACATAGTGTTCTCAACTCTTCTATTAATGGTTATAGGTAAACATCGATGCCTTATTTTGGATCATTAGGACCAGGAACGACAACAGTGAGAAACATATATGGAGTTTTCATACACATCCACGGAGTTAAGTTATAAGGAGTAACGATAATAGGCCAAGATGAATATTTACTACCAAACTGAGAAAATGGTGAAAAGTCATCTGTACGTAAGTCAAGTCTAACGTTACGGCTCTTTGCGACAAATGTAGGATACGTCCTATCAAAATGTTTCCATGCTTCTCCATCCGATGGATGGGTCAAGGTTCCATCTTCTGGTGTTCTCACACTATGTCATCGCATATGACATACAATGACTGATGATGCATATAATCATTGTAGTGTAGGGATGATTGGTAAATAATGCATTCTCGTATAAGGAACTTCCTTACCTTTCTTTTTTTCTAGGTTTATACCTTTCTCCACCACATATTTTACTGTTTCTAAGATTAATATCATCTTTGCAATACAACATGCAACCTTTAATATAATTATCTATTTTTTGGTACGACAAACCGAAAGCCAACATTAATGTTTTCACTTTGTAATGACTATCGCACATCAGATTATCGAATGACATATGTCTTTTTGCAGCTTGTAGAACCGCTGTAAATGCAGTTTCTATAAGGTTAAATTTTGATTTCATGGTGATATACTCGGCGGTTACCAATAATTCAGTTCCACTTTCACAACCATTCCACAATGGTCGCTTAGCTAAAACCAATAAATCATATATTTTTTTGGCTTCCGTGATTTGGTTCTTCTTCAATATTAACGTCATCGTCGTCAACTTGACTGGTAGGGAACATTGATCGTGCTGCATCTTCTACCATATCTTCTATTGGATTTGTCATAACTAATTCGACCTCTGACGCTACAAGATCTACTATAGGCGCAACAAGTTCTTCATGACGATCCCATGAATAATGATTTGGCACAAAACCTGATTTATACAAATGTACTTTAACGATGTCTGGTTTCCAAAACCTCATCAGTTTGCACTTACTACACGGACAACGAAGCTCCTCATAATTTTGATTATTAGATACCACAAATCTAACAAATTCATTTACACCATTGTAGAAATGTTCTTTCACTCAGCCTTTCATTCCAATTCTAACTCCATACATCCAACTACGGTCAGTGTAATAATCGAACATTTTTCCAGACTAAAAAATGTATGTCAGTGATTTCAATAACACATACATATATTATTATAAAGCCTTTTGGGACTAAAGCTTCTACGCACCACACTGTCATATCTCGACAGTACATCACTTCTCTTTTGCACGCCCCTTTTGTACAAGCAGTACTACTCTTCTCTGCAGTAATCCATTTCGGATTTCTCAACTAAACTATAAACTTTAAAACTTATCTTTCTAAAAATTCCTATTTTATTTCCTTAAAATTTGTCCTTCTATTTTATTTAATAAATCGTTATAGTTGAAAACTACTGCACCGCGATTTTTAAAGAAAATTGATTTTGACATAATTCAAAATCTACTTTATGAAATCTAAAATTTTCTTTTCCATTACGGAACTACAATCCAGCAGATTCATAAGATTCTTGTTTTGTAGATTTTCGACCTATATTTTATCATATACACTCATTCAAAGTTCAAACTGTAAAATTACGAACTACCGTTGCGCGTTTTGTTCATTTATTTATATTCAATTTAAAATTTATTTAATTCATAACGTAGACATCAATAGTGATTTAATTGTCAATACGGTATAAATTAGCACAATACAACATTAATTTATCATGGTATAAATTGTTAACTTTAAAATATATTTTTCTAATAATTCCTATTTCATTTTCTTAAAATAATTGGTATAGTCAAAAACTACAGCACCACGATTTTTAAAGAAAATTGATTTTGACATAACTCAAATTCTACTAGACGAAATCAAAAAAAAATACAAAACCACAATTCAGCGGATTCAGAAGATTCTTATTTCAGAGAATTTCGACCTATATTTTATCAGATATACTCATTCATAGTTCAAACTGTAAAATTACGAACTACCACTGCGCGACGAGTTCATTTTAGTTATGTGCAATTTATAATTTATTTAATTAACAACGCAGAACTAACGGTGTATATTCTTCTGATTTTACTTGGAATTTAATATTAGCACCAAACTATTTTCAAAAAAAATTGCCATTACAATGTTGCCATTTTGTAGCACCGGAGTAACGTCTATGCGTTACCCCTCTCCTGACTTGGCTTGCACCATTAACAACAACTTTATCCAACAACGTATATACCAACAACTCCTTTAATAGGATTACCAAATCCATATACAACGATTTCAGAACCATATACAACAATGTATTTTAAATAGTTTTACCCCAACTATTTAAAATTCCCAACACCACTAGTCCCAAAATAAAATGAATCATTACTCATTACAAAACATCATTATTGTAACAATCAAAGTCAACTACAATTCGAATAATATATCACTAGTTGTTATTATCCTATAGAAATCAACTAAATTCACAAAATTTACTAATCGATTTCTAATCGATAATCACCTAAATAACTTTTAAATTTACATCTACTTACCTATATTATAAACTCAATATCAATAATTGATTATTATCTATAAAATAATGGTTCACTAACACATACATACGCAAAAAATCAAATAACATACAATATTCACCGATAAACAACTAAATCCACATTTTAGGGTTTTCAATCATTACTAAATCAACTACATTAATTCAACAATCATTATATGATCACATAACATATACATTTAAATAATTATTAACTAATTAATTTAAGAAATTAGGTTAGAAATTATACCGGGAAGAGACGAGGCAGCAACTGGTGGAGGGGGGAGGCGGCATCGGGCAAGCATCGGCAGGCGTCAGCAAGGGCGGTGGATGGCAGCGGCGGTGGAGTTAGGTTTTTCTATTTCGTTCGAGGGTCTATTTATTTCGATAGCGGGAAGAATGGAAATGAGAAGGTTTCCTTAGGCTCGCGGGTTTATTTAGATAGGCGACAGTTAGCGATGGCTGGCGTTCATTTTGTTACATGACGGCTGGCGACGACCCCTTTATTAACTGTAACCAGCCGTCACGAGCATCCATAACTTATCAGATCGTTTCTTGTAGTGTGTGTGTGTATATGTGTGTGTGTGTATACATACATACATACACACACACACACACACACACACACACATATATATGTATATGTATATATATATATATATATATATATATAAACGTTGTTTGAGTTAGGCTAGAAATCTACTTATAGTTTAAGGAAAAGGAACTGCGATAATTTATATTTGGATAAGTTATAAAAACTTATGTCTAAAAGTATTTTAGTCATTTTGTACCTTAACTGATTTTTTAACAGGCCTTCTCTTAAGTAATGTTTTATACTCGATTGGAAAGCCATTCGAGGAGTTTTAATTGAATTTTATTTTAATTTTTATAATGATTTTTCTTCTATTAAAATATTACTTTATAATTTTTAACAATTAAAAAACAATTGTCATATTTTTTCAAAAGAAAACTTAAATTCAAAAGTTATTAGTTACTTCATAAAAATAATTTTACAACTGACTTTTGAAATTTAAAGTAATGTAACTTAAATTTGAATTTTAAATTATTAGTTTTCAAATAAACCCTAAAATTGCTATTTTTGAATTATGTTTGACAAAAACTCTCAAATTATTTTATAACCTCATTTATTGCTTATTTCTACTTTAAATCAATTAAAAATATTTTCAGCTAGTAGTTCAGTTCCATTTAACTTTGTATTTTTTTTCTAATGTAAAGCATCAATAATTCATTATAATTTGATACTCTAAAAAATCCAAATTAAATATTATTATTGTTAAATTAACAAAATGTTACAAGTATGTGTCAATTACATCTTTCTTGCGAGATGATAAAGGATGATTGTGAAATAGGTGTGTAATCACCGACTAACTGTTCTTTGGTTTTCTTCATCTTGGCCCTCTTTTGGTAACAACATGTTGTTGTTATTAATGCGATGTATGTGATATCACTTAAATCAAAATAGGAATGTAAGACTTCCATTTTTGTTTTAGTATATGGCTTACTTATTGAATCACCTTTGTAATTTCTATTGTATTACGATTGATATTTTAGTTATTTCTTGTGAATTTCGGAGGTGATCATAGCCATATAAGTTTCTCTAATAATTTCTCACTAGTTGGAGCCAGTTATCATGTTTCCGTGTTTGCTTTTGGATTAGAAGCTTAAGAGAGAAAAAAATATGGGTGGTATGTAAATATGGAAAGGAATGTTATTTGAAATCTGATCCAAGGACCCTTAATTTTCATAATTAAATTTGTCAAACTACTCATTTGAAATTTCTAATCAGGTTCATAAAATCAGAGGCGCCATAATTTACTACAATATCTCATTACAACAATGCTTGTTTTTTATATTTATTTTATCTATAAATTTTTCTTTATTTTGTTCACTGTGTGCTTTAAACTTATTGACATGCAAATTTATATGTACATAGTTTGCATATTATTTGTGTTGGATTTTAATTAGTTACGGAATTTATGGAAATTCCAACAGTTCTATATAACTGGAAACCCAACTCACACAAAAGTTCTGAACTTTCTTTGCCCAAAACCAATGACTTGATGTGCATTCATATGTTTACCATGAATGTTGTTCTGTTACGAAAATAAATGGTAATTTTAATGTGTTTACCCAAAGGATGTAGATGACACAAATGCCCTATTCCATTTTATATATATTATCCTGCTTCGTAAGACGACTGAATGCAAATATTTTTAGTTTGTTTAGAAAACATCGTTGGAATACCATAAACAAGGACTTCTAAAGCATTTATGTAGAAACACATTGCTTGAGTTTGTCACATTTATTGTCCAAAATAAACAAGATAATTTCACAAATGCATGTAAAAGGAATTATATTTCCTGATAAAGTGACAAAATATTAACTCATTATTGCTTTGACAATACATGTCACAGATGATGCCATTGAAAAGTTATGCAAAATAGCAGTATTTCCAATTATACACATAAATTTGATCTGCAATTCCTTTGCTAGTAACCTATTGTAGCTTTGATTGCATACAACACCTGCAACAAATATAATCGAAGGAAGTTTCTAACCAAATGGTAAAAGAAGAACTACAATTGAGGCAAAATAGTTGGGAAAAAGAATCTTGTCATGGTCATGTAAAACGACTCATGTACAAGTGGAAATTGTTGGGGATTTTTTTGTGGTTTGAGACGCTTTTGGAGGAGTAGAATCTGCCGTACTTCTGACTTCAAGGATTTGCGGAGCAAATTCTTTCAGACAATAGTTCAACCCACCAGGTACAAACGGGTTAACGAACTATTGACTTCAGGATTCAATGAAGCCTTGAAACAGCGTTATCGGATTCAAAATTTGTACGATTTTGATCCGACCAAGAACACTCTGAATATATGTTTCTGATGATGCAAGTAGTGCGAAGAACAAAGAGAAGAAGAAGAATCTGCAACGTTTTTCAGGAATTTGCAACACCACAGAGGTGTTACAGACGAAACAGCGTTATTGTAACGCTTTAATGGCGTTGCAGATCGAAGGAAGAAGAAGATAAGATTTTTTGGTACTTTGCAACGTTTCTGGGCGTCGCTATTTATAGCAGACCAAAGGAGATGTCTTTTCAGCGAAGCGTCATGACTGTTTGCGACAGTCACATCTGTTTCAATTTGAAACGTCGCACCCCATTTTACTGAAATCGGTCGACAGGTCAATATCACCGGTCGACCGATATCAAACAGAGAAAAATTCGGTTGACTGGTTGAATTTGGCCTGTCGACAGGTTTTCTTTCTGTCCCAATATTCTTTCGGATCCGTAATGGGCCCAGTTTTGGCCCGTTTATCACTAATATATTCCGGTCAAAAATTATTTCTCATTTGACCCGAACCCGAAACCCGTACCCGGCCCGGTTCGGTCGGTCGGACGGACGGCGCGCGCGTGTGTGGTCTATATGCATGGTCTCCCTCCTCACAACAAAGTAAACATTTGGGTGCCCCAAGGCCCCAACACCTTCTTGAGAAAGCTACTTAAGTATGCAACATACACACATATATCTTACAATGTGGGACAAAAACTACTTGCTCCTTTCTTCTTCCTATTTTAATTCTTCTCTTCAAATTAAACCCATACCCCAAAGCATTTGTTTTTGAAAATTTTACAACAATCTCCCACAATTTTCAAAATAAAATTAAAGTGGACGGCTGAGTCACTAGTGTGACTTCCTACATACCCAAGTGGGATCAAGCCTATGTAGTTCTAAGATCAAGTTTTGCATCATCGTGGAAACAACACATAGATAAAAGTATCTTTTGGATTTGAACTTTTACTTAGTGTAAACCATTCAAAATTCTATCGAGATTCAATGGTGAACGAATCTTGAACCAAGTATCCCTTAATGATAAAACCGGAACAATCACACATGTTGTATTCCTTAGTTAGAGTGTTCTGTATTGCTCAGCACGTTAATGGCCATGTGCTTAAATCCTGGTTCATGAGTCTACTTCGAAAGCGGTCTTACTTTCTTAGGAAACGGCCTGATTTCCATACTCATATAGGTAAGTCACTTAAGGTGTTTCTGCGAGACACCTTTTAGGGTTTCTAGACTTATTAAGGATATTCATCCATCCTTTGTTCATGCAGAATCCAACACTAAACATTATGGGATTATTGATTTAGTGTTCCATAATCATTTCCTTAACTTGTTGGTACCCATTGTACTTTGTCTATCCTTTTCAAGACACAAGTTGGGTTTCTGTTAAAGATGATCAATCTTCATTCACAGACCTTAGTCCCATTTCTTTTGACTTTATAGAAACCATAGCCTTTGGAAGACTCTTCGTAAGTGGGTCAGCCAAGTTTTTCTTTGTTTCTATGTAGTCAACAGTTATAACTCCACTTTTGAGTAACTGTCTCACCATTTGATGTCTTAGACTCACATGTCTAGACTTTCCATTATATGTTTTATTAGAAACATTATATATTGTTGCTTGATTATCGCAATTAATCAAGATTGCTGGAGATGGCTTCTTCCATAATGGGATTTCTACTAACAAATTTCTAAGCCATTCTGCTTCCTTACATGCGTCTGCTAATGCAATTAATTCTGATAACATAGTTGAATCAGATATACAGGTCTGCTTCTTAGAAGCCCAAGACACAGCAGCGCCTCCTAATGTAAATATCCATCCAGTCGTAGACTTGGATTTCGATTCTACATTGTTCCAGGTTGCATCACTATATCCTTCTATTACAGCAGGATATCCTTTATAAGATAAACCATAGTTGATGGTTCCCTTCAAATAAGCTAAGACTCTGGAAATGGCTTTCCAGTGTTCGAAACCTGGATTACTCGTAAATCGACACAATACACTTATAGCATGTGCGATATCTGGTCTAGTGCAATGCATAGCATACATAAGACTCCCAATAATACTGGAATATTCCAATTGAGAAATGGTACGTCCAGTGTTCTTTTCTAATTTTATACTTGGATCTAAAGGAGTTGGTGCTGGTTTGTCATCATAATGATTATACTTCTTTAGGAACTTTTCAATGTAATGAGATTGAGTTAATAATAACTCCCCCGTTTTCCTAATGATTTTAATTCCTAGAATTACATCAGCCTCTCCCAGATCTTTCATATCAAATTTAGAAGATAGAAACTTTTTAGTTTCATTTACACAGGATATGTTGGAACCAAATATCAGCATGTCATCAACGTATAAACATATTATAACATAACCGTTGTTATCCGATTTGCTATAGATACATTTATCTGCATCATTAACAATGAATCCAAATGACAGTGCAACTTTATCAAACTTCTCATGCCATTGCATGGGAGCTTGCTTCAGGCCATAAAGAGATTTAACTAATTTACAAACTTTCTTTTCTTGGCCTGGGGTTATGAAACCTTCAGGTTGTTCCATGTATATCTCTTCTTCTAAATCTCCATTTAGAAAAGCTGTCTTTACATCCATTTGATGTATGACCAAGTTATGAATTGATGCAAGTGCTATTAAACAACGTATCGAAGATATGCGAGCCACCGGAGCATATGTATCAAAATAATCTACTCCTTGTCTTTGTTTATATCCCTTAGCAACTAATCTGGCTTTAAACTTATCAATGGATCCATTTGTATTCAACTTTTTCTTGAATATCCATTTACATCCTATAGGTTTAGCACCAGGAGGTAAATCGCTTAATACCCAAGTTTGGTTTAACATTATGGAATTCATTTCATCATTGATAGCTTCTTTCCAGAAATTAGAATCTCTAGAACTCATAGCCTCAGAATAAGTTTTGGGATCATCATCGACGTTCATTACATATCTTGTTACATTAAGGACTTCGTCCTTATTGCCTTCTACGAGATATGTTATGAAGTCGGGACCATAGTCCTTCTCTGTTCTCGCTCTTTTACTTCTTCTGTGTTCAGTACTATCATCTGGTACTGACACTTCCTTGCTGTTTTGAGCAGGAGCATATTCATCATCATTTGTATCATTAGTCTCAGTTGGTTCTGGACTAGATGATCTCAATGGATTCTCAATAGTTTGATTTTCAAAAAATTCTACATCTACAGATTCTATGACTTCTAAGGTATCAAGAATCATAAATCTATAAGTTATACTATTAAGAGAATATCCAATGAAAACACATTTAAAAGCCCTATTACCTAACTTTGGTCGTTTAGGGTCTGGTTTTCTAACATATGCTAAACAACCCCAAACTTTAAGTCTAGTAAGATTAGGTTTTCTATTGAACCATAATTCATAAGGAGAAAAATTATTTTTCTTAAGTGGTACTCTATTTAAAATGTAACATGCAGATAACATAGCATCACCCCATAGGTTATATGGCAAATTAGAGCTTATGAGCATGGCATTAACCATTTCTACTAAAGTTCTATTTTTTCTCTCAGCAACACCATTTTGTTGTGGTGTATAAGGGGCGGTACATTGGTGAATGATACCATTTTGTTTGCAAAACAAAGTAAACTCATTTGAAAAATATTCACCTCCACGGTCTGAATGTAACACTTTAATTTTAATTCCTAATTGTGTTTCGACTTCTGCTTTGAAAATTTTGAATTTATCAAAGGCTTCATCTTTTGATTTCATTAGATATACATAAGCATATCTAGAATAATCATCAATAAACGTTATATAGTATTGGTTACCACCATAGGTGATATGACTTTTCAAATCACCCACATCACTATATACCAAATCAAGCAAACCAGTTTTCCTTTCAACGGATTTAAAGGATTTTCGATGTATTTTTGCTTGAATACATATCTCACATTTAGAAATGGATTCGAAATCACAATCAGAAATTAATCCTAATTTATGCATATTTCTAAGTGACTTATAATTAACATGTCCTAATCTACTATGCCATAAATTAACAGACTCAACAATATAAGCAGAAGATTTCTTTATTAGATTCAACTTAATCATGCCGTTACAAGAATATCCCTGTCCAATAAATTTGCTGTTCTTGGACAACACTAACTTATCAGACTCATACACCATCTTGAATCCTCCTTTGTTAAGAAGGTATCCAGAAATCAAATTCTTACACATATCAGGTACATAAAATACATTGACTAAAGTAAGAACTTTCCCAGAGGTGAATGTCAATTCAATAGTGCCTTTTCCCAGAACTTTGCTTGCAACTTTGTTTGCGCTAGTTACTTCGCTGGATTCTCCGTTATTCTCATCGTAAGTCTTGAATAGATTACGGTCTTTGCAAATATGAATAGTTGCTCCAGTATCGAGCCACCAGTCATTGTCAATGCCACTAACGGAGTTCGCCTCTTGTACGACAGCCACAAGCTTTTCTTCGACCACATTCGCTTTTTGTTGTTTCTTCCGAAGACGACAGTCTCGGGCATAGTGGCCGG
Organism: Allium sativum; assembly: GCA_030737875.1. Classification (NCBI taxonomy): domain Eukaryota; kingdom Viridiplantae; phylum Streptophyta; class Magnoliopsida; order Asparagales; family Amaryllidaceae; genus Allium; species Allium sativum. The sequence continues at coordinate 744,846,065 of CM060920.1, read as the reverse complement.
GTTTGTGACAATAGTAACAGTCACCCTTCTTCTTATTCTTGGAATTGGTACCTTTCTTTTTGAACTGTGTCTCATTCTTAGGCTTCAACTTATCGTTAATTTCAACATTATTAGCCTTAGACTGAGACTCAGTTTGCGGATTATCATCTAGTTCGCGTTTACGAGAATCCTCTTCAATACGAAGATGACGCTGTAAACCGTCTAAATCATAATCGGTTTCCGCATGTTTTAATTTTTTCTTATAATCATTCCAAGAATTCGGGAGTCTCGAAATAATAACTCCAACAACAAATGATTCAGGGAGATCAATTCCGGCATCCTTAAGTTGATTTACTAATAGTAGTATTTCACTAACTTGTCCAATTATGGACTTGTTAGTGACCATTTTGAAATCCATAAAATTGCATATAAGAAATTTCTTATTACTTGCCTCAGAGATGCGATATTTGCTTTCTAGCGCAGTCCAGAGTGCCTTCGCCGTGTCCAAGGTCCTGTGAGCATTGTATATCGGAGTAGACAGTGCATTCAGTATGTGGCCTCTGCATAGAAAATCTTCCTCTTTTCGCTTTGCCCTTTTTGCTTTTAATTCTGCACTATCCTTATCAGTTTCCTCCGGTATTTTCTCCAATCCGTCTTCGAGAATATGAAATAATTTAACCGTGATCAGAAAGAATTTCATAGTCTCCTGCCAACGAGTGAAGTTCTCTCCATCAAAACGCTCCAACTTCGACAAATGCTGATTCATTACTTGCAAAGCGCTCAAACTATCCATGGTTGAAGATATTGTCTGAAAAATTGTTGGGGATTTTTTTGTGGTTTGAGACGCTTTTGGAGGAGTAGAATCTGCCGTACTTCTGACTTCAAGGATTTGCGGAGCAAATTCTTTCAGACAATAGTTCAACCCACCAGGTACAAACGGGTTAACGAACTATTGACTTCAAGATTCAATGAAGCCTTGAAACAGCGTTATCGGATTCAAAATTTGTACGATTTTGATCGGACCAAGAACACTCTGAATATATGTTTCTGATGATGCAAGTAGTGCGAAGAACAAAGAGAAGAAGAAGAATCTGCAACGTTTTTCAGGAATTTGCAACACCACAGAGGTGTTACAGACGAAACAGCGTTATTGTAACGCTTTAATGGCGTTGCAGATCGAAGGAAGAAGAAGATAAGATTTTTTGGTACTTTGCAACGTTTCTGGGCGTCGCTATTTATAGCAGACCAAAGGATTATTTCTCATTTGACCCGAACCCGAAACCCGTACCCGGCCCGGTTCGGTCGGACGGACGGCGCGCGCGTGTGTGGTCTATATGCATGGTCTCCCTCCTCACAACAAAGTAAACATTTGGGTGCCCCAAGGCCCCAACACCTTCTTGAGAAAGCTACTTAAGTATGCAACATACACACATATATCTTACAATGTGGGACAAAAACTACTTGCTCCTTTCTTCTTCCTATTTTAATTCTTCTCTTCAAATTAAACCCATACCCCAAAGCATTTGTTTTTGAAAATTTTACAACAGAAATGGAGTACGTTAAGGACTCTACGTCATGTTAGAAGTGTTGTGAGTACGAAATTCAGAATGACATGCTAAGAGCTTACCATGTGCATGCATACGCCAACATTAGTCACTTATGTAGTGCCCGCGGACCAAGCTACATGCAATAGCGAGAGTTTTACGACTTCGGTCGGTTTCCCTTCTAAATAAATTCAAAAAAATAAAAATAATAATAACATGTACTAAACTGTTTTTATTGTTTTTATGCGAATCTCAAACGTATGGTCTGACAGCATAAAATCCTTTGTGTCATACCGTTTAAGAGAAGAAATTGAAATTTGACGATGCTAATTAACCTACCCACTGCAAGAATCAAATGATCGACTGTTAGTGGACCTGTAAACTTGTGCTCATTTGCTTGCTGAAATTTTTATTCTGACATATGCCATACCATACCGCACAACACAAAAAGGATATTATACTAGTACTAGCCCCAAAGTTGTGCTTCAATAATATTTTAAACACAGAGAGGTTTATATAAGCTGAAGAGAAATGTTTACTCTTCGTGTTTACTACTCACTGGACAGTCAAACTGGGTGCCAAATATCCTGGAACGTATACCTACGTGGCATGTATTACCAAATTTCCCACATCGCCCGGGCCAGTCATACATGATTTCAGCCCCATTAGATAATTTTAGCTCAAGCCCTGCTGTTCTTTTTTTTTTTTTTTTTTTAAAAAAAAAAAAATCCCAAACCCTACAAGCGCACGTGAATAATTTCATAATGTGTCATTTACTCATTTTTGTCAAATCCTTAATGGAGTCAAAGCGGAAAAGAAACCCTTAGTAACTTGTATCCAATCGATCAGAACTCTCTAATTTTCATTTTTTTGCAATTAAGTCAACTTCTTGTTGGGACTTAATTGTAAAAAAGTAGAAATCAGGAAATCCTGACTGTTTGAATACAAAAGGATATACAAGCGATTTGATTCCGTCAAAGCTCCTTTGTTTCATTCAACGGATAATTGTAGGAATGTACATTTTTTCCATATTACCACTTACCAACCATTACCAACTACTACTAACGAAAGTGATATCGAGCAATTGGTAAGCGATTTGATAGTATGATATGCCAAATCACATGAAAATATATGGTACGGTAATGGTAATTGAGCATTAATAGTGGTAATTACCATACTTACCACATATTTTAAACAATACACATGTATATTCTTATATTTTATCATATACGTGTATTATATAATATCAAACTTCTAATACGTAATGATTTAATAAAATACGTAGGAAAATACTATTACGATACAAGATTGAATACTATTTTTATCATAAATCTTAGAAACAATATACTTTATATGATATTTTAGTTTATCCATAATGTTTTGTTGCATGTTTGACTATGTAATATATATAGGATAAATAATTAATAATAATATAACAAAAAAAAATCAATTTTAATATTTTAACGTGAAATATTATAAATAAAAAGATCTCATAGTAACGACCGAAACTTATTATCGAGCTCTACAAACCATTACCAACCATAAATCAAACTGTTGATAACCGATTTCATTGACTGGTAATGATATGATTTTTCTGTTGCCATATAAGTCGGTACTTGATGGTTTTGAATATACAATTCTGATATCGATCCGAATACACCCCTAGATAATAGGCAAGCAAATATGGTCTCTTAAATGGTCCATACTTCAAATTCTTTGAATCTTTGGATCTACAATATCTTTTGTAGTTTTGTTTTGTTTTCAATCTTCCACTAACCGTAATAATGATGCAGAAAACATATGCAAGGTAGAACATTGTAGAGCCAAATTTCTTCATTCATTTTGCTTTATATTGTAGCGACTTGACTTCCAAATGAACAATACCATAATAGATCAAATATGCAGTATCTAAGTTCCATGTTTACTTTTAAATAATAAATATGCAGTATCTTCTCTAATTAAAGTCCACTGACAATTTTACGGGGCTTTATGTTTAATTTTCTTCTGTATTCTACGTCCTTGTCATGCCTTCTTACGGGGATTTTAAAAATGAATCATTTCCACGCTCAACAAAAAATGAACCAATCCCAAAAATATATACCAAAAAATTGTCAACTTTAGTACATCGCATAATCCTGGAGTTCAAAAACTTTAGAATATCAATGATTGTTGCTCATAATGACCGTGAAAGCTCTTTAGAGCATAACTCACAATGACTTTGTCAGTTAGTAAACAAATCACGAAGCAATCAGGTTTTTGCGCGTTCTTTTCGCCGTGTCTAGTTAATGGTTAGTTGGAATCAGCCGGTGATTGATCTGCTGAACAAGAGTTGGTTGGATATAATGACAAAGTCCTTACGGTTATACATGCATAATTGCAAAGACTTTGCCGTTGTAACTTGTAAAGTCTTTGTCGTTATATGCATGAAGCCATTGCACTCCAATGATGATGTCAACGGCTCCATTCCCCCTATATTTTCCACCACTCTACCATATCTTATTTCGACACAACCACATCGTCCTCTTCTTCAACTTCTACTGTTAAAAATGTTTTCTTGCATCCAAATAACCCAACAAAAAAGTTATGAGCAAGAAGTTTATGTCAAACCGCATTCCACTGGATTTAACAATCAATGTCCAACATAAAAACAACAAATATTTTGTCCATCGCATGAGCACGAGTATTTTTCATATTAAGTTTTCTCTGTAGTCAGCTTTACCAACCGCTCACTCCTAATTTTCCTCTCATTCATTCTACCGTCATGCAATAGTAGTACCAACAACATTCTCTGATAGGAATGTACGACGATTTTTTGTCGTAGATGTCAATGATAATGTAGAACAATCAAAATCAACATCATCACCTTAATGCGCAACAGTCAGAGATTTGTGATCGTGAAGCAATGTAGAATCTTCGAAGGTAATTTTCTTATGCGCACAATTCTCCTGCCAACGAAGAAATTATTGTTAGTTCAGTGGAGATGGTAGAGAAGACGAACAAGAGACGAAAGCAATAAATACCCGAAGAATGCAATGAAGATGCAGTTGTAAAATTTCTTATGTCACCTAGCTCGAAATATAAAAACAACAAGAAGTGAAAATTCTTACCTGGCATTTTTCATAGGCGACACATAAATTCAGTTGTAATAGTAACAATACGAAGATATTGAGGAAGAAAATGTCAAAGAGGAAGGAGCGATAGCTAACGATAGAAAAAAGAAATGAAGTTTAATTTTGAACAGTATGTTTCACTTGTTAAATCATGGAGTCATAAGCAGTATTTCTAGCAATAATATGAAAGTTCAAAAATTTTGGGAAAGATTTGCAGAGTTTTACAATACTTTAGACCCGATGAATGAATATGAGGATCGTTAAAAGCAGGTTATAGGGTTATGAACGCCGCATGCCAAAATTATTTGGCAATACTTGCCAGATTGCAGAATAGGAAGCAAAGAGGGGTTGCTCCTTACAATATTGTAGGTACAATATTATTTTAAATTTCTGTATACTATATTGTGTTTGCTAGTTTTATAACTATTAAATAACTGTTCTACATAATTCCTTTAGACATTCTATTGATGTCGATGATGTGATTCTAAAATATTCATCCACATGATCGCTAGATGTTTTTTAGGTGATTGGCACATGCCGATATGTTTTTCTTAGATGATAGATTTGATCTCGCACGCGCTCGATCAAATGTGATCCACAAGCCGGTCGGGCAATTTCTAAGTGACCGGACGAGGCCTAGATGCAACAATCTAAGTCGAACTATTTTTTAATTCTCAAGCGAGCGTCAATTCTGGCACTTAGTCCATGTTCTTACGAGTTCGCGCTCGAGTCATCAGTGATCCAGATGTTCAAGTCCAAAGAGTAACAACCGTATCGAAAGGTTGATTAATAGGTGTTAAACGGTTTTTATTACCCGTTTCCTTGACCATTAGTGATCCATATGATACATATGTTTTAGCTCTTCTAGGTCTATCCATTTCCTGGAAGACAACATTCATCATTCAGATAAATATTTTGAAGTTACAATAATGATTATGTTTATGCAAAAAACACGTAGATAACTCCTATCCTAGTTTTCATCCTTGGAACACTAATTTTGTATATTACATATGTCGGTTATTCTGAATTCTACCAAGATTATACTGATCGGTTAATAATCTACGACCTACGTCCAATTTTTTTATAAATATATTTTGATTTCTAATTCATCTAGTTATAGTTCTTACTTCAAAATATTAGCCAATAGGCACTAAAGGAGTGCTATCATGTATAGTTCTTTTGGTCAACACGAATACATCTCAATATTTTAGACACATCCAAAATGGTATGTATCACATCCTGAAATAAGGCAATGTACACCAGTTTTAAAATATATCACATATCTGGACCACACATAAGGTTGGTACATATCCATTATCATAGCGACCGGAAATGGATGTGTGTGTATATTTATATATATGTGTGTGTGTTTTTTTTTTGTGTGTGTAAGTGTCAAAACTTGTTTGATAAATGGACTAACCAAAATACATTACTTGGTAGACAAAGAATACTTCGAAAACTACAGACATCAACTATCCATTTAATAATTCTTTTTGCAACAAATCATTAGATATGCATGTTAACGATATTTTTTTATCAACACCGGAAGTGGATCAACGAGGACAAATCTTAAGGGAAAATCAGGTGGATCGGTTCTTTTCCCCGATCGACCTTAGTGGGGAATTGGGATGCTAGGGCTTTAAGTCGCAGGCTAACTGAGGATTACCAGATCGGATCTAGACTCAGTGATTGAGGTTTGATCGCCATTCGAGGGTGTTGATGGATGCAAACTCAGACTTCTCTATAGAATGGATAATGAACTATGACTATTGCAATTAGAGAATAAAAGTACACACTTACAGAACAATTTTTTTAAGAAATTCTTCTTTCATTAAGCTTTTAATGGAAATACACAGATGTCATAGAGTGGAGTTCTCCATTGATGTTATTTTCTAAATTGCTTTTGAGGATACAAAAAGTAATAGAAAAGTCCCCTCCCTAATGTGATCCCTAGGGTCCTATTTATAATGGTTCTGGGCCCCTTCCGTCGTAGGGCTATCGGACCCGCTTGGGCTTTTGGTTGGTCGTTTTATTTCTGGTCTTGGGTGCTTTACCTTCGGCTGCCTTGGGTGCATTTGGTTATGATACTTGAATTCTTGAGGGCAGCTTCTGAATGTAGGCTTGCGGACATGAACTTCCGGATGTAAGCTTTCAGTTTTATCGTGAATACGTGGAGGGGCTTGACCTCGTGGTGTATGTTGATAGCTGCCAAGTTGAACCCGCTACGAGTTTCGGTACTAGGTAAGCTATAAGGGTAGCCTGTAATCCTTGTATGGGTTCCGGCTAGCCCTGTGGTAGGGACTTTGCGGTAGCCTGTACTCTTGGAGGGTGGCTTCCGCTGTCAATCTTATTATTTGCGGATGTGACCTTTCTGGTAGCTATGTAGTAGACGCTTCGGAAGTCGATTTTGAGTGGCCTTCGCGTTCTTCCGGGTTAGTTCCGTCGGTGCTTTCATCTCTAGGTGTATCAGTATTTGGGTAGGTCAATATTGAAGGTTTCCCTTTAGGCTTCGTTTGTCAGGTTTGTTGCTTCTGACTTCTTTGGTTCTGGATTAGAGTGGTTCTTTACATGGAGCCTTTCGTTGAGCCAATACTGTCGAAAGGTTCTTGTCGGACTGACTTTAGTGGAGAGGTCGTGTCGGTTAAATTCCCTAGTTCTTCACGACCTTTTCCCTTGGGGGGGGGGGGGCGGTGGGTAAAAAGGGTTATGGTTGATGCGGCCTTTCAGATTACATTTTCCTGCTCTTGCACTTCACATTTTCAGGCCCCACTTTCTAGTAAGCTTTCTACAAACTTTCGGTTATCCAATACCCCTTCACCTTCGGCTCACTTCATTTCTAAATTTGGTAATAACATTTGCCCCCCTAGTGAAGGGGTATTTTCGACTTTACAAGTCAAACTTTGTCCTTTCTTTAGAGTGTCAGGTCAGAGTCTCTTGGTCTTCCTCAATCAGAGGCGTTGATTGGCTTTTACTTGTGCGGCCCAGATTGACCTTGGAATTTTAACATAAACTTTTCTTCTTCATCGTTCCCGTAATTCATCTGGCAGAATCATGTTTCGTAAAAACTTTGCTACGTAGAAGGTCAAAGATTCCAAGGTTCCCTGTCCTTAGGAGGCATTTGCGCGCAAGCCGTCCTTGCTTCTTTTTTTCAATAGTCTTCGAATGCCATATTGGATAACTTTGGCATAATGGGCGTGGCTGCTGTGATTGTTACTTCTCCAATCTTCCTTCGGTATCCTCCAGAAGGATTCTCCGCATATTCGGCCATTCATATATGGCATGTGGGTTTTCTCCCTTGTTTTCCTACTCCTACTTTTAATTCTATTTCCATCTTTTGGAGAAAACGCATTAGTGGTAGCCGCTTCATTCTTCCTTTCATATTATCAATTTGTGGAGCACAGCTTTGCAAATCCTCATTTTCCTTTGAATTAGTGGCATATGGTTTAGTAGGGATAAGCTTTCCTTTATGCTCCCCTGAATCGTTTTCTAAAGTTCATGTGATCATCGAACACGATGTGTGTTGTTGTAGATCCCTTTATGATGACAATAGTCAGAATCTTGGAGTGGACTCGATTTGTTTTGTGCACGCACTTACCTGAGAGAGAGAGAGATCAATCTCAACATACCCCTTTTCTCTGGTTTTCAACTCTGTACACATGATACGTTCGTTGAGACGATTTAAACAACCTCTTAATTCATACTTTGCACGACTTCCAATCTTATGACTATGCGCAAACGGTTTGGTCCCAGCTGTCGTGTCTGGAGGGGTACAAACTTATTAGCACTTACGATGCTTGTTGAAATGGCTAAGCCGCATAGCCTTGTTTGGTCTTGATATTGTTGCTATCACTTATGTTTTTGGTTTAATTCTTATGGTTGCTCAAGCTTATTCGGCGGAGGATTGCTTCTATTTAACTTTAAGTCGGTCCTGAACGGTCCTGTATAAGCGACCGTTTTGGGCCAAGCATGTGAGAGTGGTATGAGCTTATCGTGCACTGCCAAGGAAGGAGGGGTTGGTTGTTCGCGGCTTTACCTTTGGTCGCCCCGCATGTTTTTATCTTGGCCGACCCTTGAATCCCCGTATTGTATGACTATTCATTAATTCACTTGTATAAGATGGATACATCTTAGAAGCGCTGTGAGCGGGAGAAGTTTTCCGATTTAGACGTCCCGACGACCGAAGTTCAAACGACTGGCCATCCATCCGTAAATTCCCCCTTCGTCATTCCTACTCATGCGAAGTTTCAAACAATTATTAGTTGGCCGCATTATGCCCCAAAGCGATGCAATCCTAAGCTTGCCAAACAATTCAGAGTCTGGGATCTACAAGGAGGGTCTTCTGACATGGATATATCTCTATCTGACCACCAAACATTTCTAGCAAGATGAACATTGCGAAGACCCAGATGGTTGCTCGGTTCGAGACCGCCATGTACCAATTTGGGGAACATATGGATATGCTCAAAGATCATACTGCGAAACAAATGAGTGGTTGGCACGCATTACCTTACGATCTTCAAATGCTCTCAGGTCCCGGGATAATGTTATTGCCTCTTTTGCTCACGGAGACATTGAGTTGGCAGATCCAAAGCGCAAAAAGCCCTTGGCTGGTGAACCTCCATCTGCTCTACTCAGGTTAAAAGGAAGGTTAGTAGGCCTAGGAAGAATAAGGGTTTGTAGTCTTCTTAGCTTGCCTATGATCGCTTATCCTTTTTTTTTTGTGAACTATGCTTTATATCGGTTGTATAAGCGAGTGCAGGTCCTTGCGTTTAACTTGGTGTAGGTCTGTGTTGCGACTTAGACTTATGTTGGTGTTTTGATGACCCCGTGACTAGTTTGTTACATTGTGATGTCGCTGTGCTTTGCTCTGTTAGTATGGGATGGTGCCTTTGTTTGTCATATCGCAGCCATTCTTCCCGTTTTATCGCACTTTTATTTGTACTTTGCACACTGCATTTGTGTCACCATTCACTTTGTTGGCCACATGATTGTAGCGAGTGTACGGTATTACCAATTTGCTTTTGATGCTATAGTAGCTTGCTGTAGCCTTATAGGCTGGAAGGGATCAGTCTTATTAGACTGGAAGTGATCACGATTTCTGGCAGACCTATACTACATGTCTTATAAAGGAACTTCTTCTTAAATCAACTATCCTTGAAATATATTCCAATGAAAAATCGCCTAGAACAAATAAAAAGTGGTAGTTATTCACATGATGTTTATTGAAACCGTTTGCAATCCTCTTCCCGATAGCTCTTTGAACCGACGCTATGATACGATGTCATTTTTCAGAGTTACGTAAGGATTTGACATATTAAAAAAAGGAACAACTTGTTGTATATAACAGTGTTGTATACACAATTATATGATTTTTGTTTGATGATAACAACCAAATATATATTTTTATAAATGTGTTTGCAATTGTACTATTTCATATACTACACAACATACATGAATATAATATCTCTATTTAAATAAAATTCAACTGTACAGAACTTTAAATATTCACAGTATTTTATTTGAATAGAATATTTTATTTCAATATCAAACAGTACAAATTTTATACTCCACTATTTGTACATCTCTGTAATACATTTCAGTACACATCAAGTCTTCACTCAACACTCATCACTTAGTTTTACATTTTCATCTACATATTCAATCACTGATACATTTACATTCACTGACACTGTCTCTCAGTCTTTTGTCTTCAGTCTTCTCAGCTCTCTGTCAGTCCAGTCAGTCCAGTCTTCATATCTGTCATACACAGAAACACACACACAGTACACTGCAATAGAAATAAAAACTGAACACATGCAGATTTAAATTTTATTTTTAAAATTTTATTTGCCTCAGATTTCTGGTGTGTTTCTCATCATTTTTCATGACTTGATCTGATTAATCTGTGACTAGACAGCTTGTGATATTCACAGTGAAACACTGTAAATACCACAAGGCAGACAACATATATATATCTCAATACAGGGACAGGGACAACTTGACTGATGGCTGCATGTACACACGTTTATACACGTGTGCACTGCCACGCCAATCAGCGTGCAACTGAGGAGTAGCCACATGGACCATCTCGACTCAGTGCACATGTCAACAAATAATAAAGCCAAAGTGAAATCAACTCAACATATCACAAAAAGTTCAAGGGTCAAAAAAAAAAAAAAAATCAACACAGCCCAAACTAGTCAACATGTTCATGGATGGTCACACAGCAATGTAACAAATAAATCAGCAAAGTGTCGAGCTCAACAAGAATTGTCAAGCAAAAATGGTGTATGGCAACATATATAAGTGAATCAGCAAGTTCAAGACTGGGTGAAGCAATGCATGATTTGCAAGCAAGGCTCATGGCAACAACATATTACAATGATCATGGAAGTGTCATCGCAAATGGGAGTAAACAAAACAATTTAAATGTAGCTCAAACAAATGGAGCAAGTCAGAAATGAACAAGCACAAAAACAAGTTCCAGTCGGCATTTTTTTAAGAAAAACTGATCAGCATATGAAAGCATGTAGGAGGACAACAACAAAATAAATAGTAGCAGCTACAACAAGTAAACAAAGCAGCAAAGGTTCAAGAATACTCAAGCCATTAAGACAGCTCGACATAGCCAAGAAAGCAAGGCCAAGCAATGACATAGACAAAAGAATTTTCAGCGCAAAAGTGTTCAAGTGTACACATGATCAAGACATGGTTCAGAGAGCAAGTCAGAGCAGGCAACAAGTGATGGTGGACCAAGATTCAAGTGACAAGGACAAGTCAGCATGCACAAACAAAATCTGTACAAGTACACAGCATGGTGGAGCAGGTGTACTGTGTTCTAGCCAAGCAAATCAGGGTTCAATGAAGAATGTCAATGTCAAGCAGTGCAGCACTATGGTCTGGTCGAGCTAAGTGAAATTCAAGTGCATGTATGAGTTACAAAATACATATATATATTGGCAACAAAGTATATGTGTGCAAAAAATTTACAGGAATGGTACAGCATATGCACAACTCAAATTAAGCATGAGACAAGAACACAATGGTGATCAAGTTAACATGGACAAGCCAATATCAATAGTGAAAAGCAAAGTGATCGAGTGTCGAGCAAATCTTACATGAAGCACAGCAAGGTGTCAAAACAGCACAGTTATGGTACATCATTCACACTTGTTCAAGACAGTGTAACGTGGAGAAAATGGACTCATATATATGTGCACAAATCTAGGTTCACATACAAGTTTGAACTCAGAAATGGACATATAGAAATGAAGTGCAGGAAATCAGCAAGGAGGAAATTTGCATGTCAATCAATTTTGATTTGATTTATAATAAGAAATGATCTTTAATGTTTTGAGAAATCAAAAGAATTCTTTCCAGGAATACAGGTTATTCAAAATATTCATACTTGGCAAGTTAATAAATTTTCAGTTTTTTTTCAAGGCCGAATTCAATCAAAGGCAACAAATAAATCGAGGAATCACAGCAACAAAGGGAGCATGTTTTAAATCGGCGAGAATCAGAAGAGGAAGCAACGAAAATCAGGGACCATTTTTAAACGAGGAAAGCAACACAAATCAGATTGAGCCACTTAGGATATCAGAGTGATTTGGGGTTCGATTTTTACCCTATATTTACACCCTTTACATCATCGGCTAGAGATATCGAAAACCACAACCCACAATTTCAATCAAAGAAGCAAAATCAGAAAACTCACATACGTTCAAGGGGTTCGATCAAATTCCAGAATCATAACCGATCATCAAGGAACCAGAATTCAGCAATCAATCGAAGAACCAGAGAGCCACAGAGACTCGAGCATCAGAGATTTTAAATTCCATCAGATATCGCAATTCGGGGAGGAAATCAGAAACCCTAGCCCTGAAATTTTTGAGAGCCGCCGCCATTGTTAGAAGCAAATAGATCGGGCCAAAGAAAGTGAAGTGGTGCACCGATTGTCAAAGGGCCGGCCACTTTTACAAAAGGATTTCACACTTTAAAAGGGAATGACCTATTATTTTTAACTCCTCTTTATTCTAGGGTTTCTTTTGTTTGAGTTTTAATTTGTTTTCATTGTATTTTTTTTAAAATTTCTTTGTAAACCGGTCAGTTTCAGAATCTGTAAAATCTGAGTTATTGATTATGGGGTTGTAATCAAGGGAAAATCTGATCGAGTGGACATCGGTCAGTCTAGGGATTTGAGCGTAGGGTTAGAATAGGAGCAGGGTTTGCGAGTGTACATGGTCTTGTATGCGGGATCTGTTCTATCACCTAGTAGAAACCTTAGAAATGCAGCAGTAGGCAGGGTTTTGCCGAAGCTGGGTATATCTGTGTGTGATTTATTTTTTGCATTTCTGTTTCTGCTATATTCTGTGATCTGTTTATTATTTTAATATCCTGTCAGTTTTTCAATTCAGTTTAAAAACTGTGAAAAACCCTATTCACCCCCCCTCTAGGGTTATTCTAGATCCAACAGTGGTATCGGAGCCAGGTATTTTTGTTTAACTCTAGAGTAATGGGTAATCCTTGTTGTCAGATCGTTGAGAGTCAGTCCAGTCACATTCCAAATATTTTCGATGGTACAGATTTTTTAATTTGGAAATCAGAAATGGAATCCTATTTAAAATCTGTTAATTTAGAATATTGGAATATTATTGAAAATTTGGGAGATATGTTAGATAAGAGGAATAAAGCTTTTAATGCTCGTGTTATGCATATTATTTATTCTTTTCTTGGTAATGATCAATTAATATTTATCTCTCATTGTTTAACTGCGCAGGATATTTGGAAAACTCTCAGTACGTTGTATGGAAAGTCTGACGACTGCTCTAAACCCCAGAACGACAACTCAGCTTCAGATCTGTGCTTAACAAGCCATGCAGACGAAACTTCAGATGGAACAGATGATGGAGAATCAACAAGTGCTCAAACAGAAAATTTCTCATATGAAGATCTGGTTTACATGTGTCTTGATTTAACAAAATCTGTTGATAAACTCCAACTGAAAAATAAGTCTCTGAAATCTAGGAATTCTGAGTTGATCAGCAAAATTGATTATTTGGAATCACAACTTGAACATTTTAAAAATTCTTCAAATTCAGATTGCAAAAATTGTTTGAAATTGAAAACCAATCTTGTTCATCTCAATAAAAATATCCAAAAGTTTGAAAAGGAAATTCTGATCCTAAAAGAGAACAAGATTGAGTTATCAAGTTTGAATAACTTTTTACAAGAGGAATTTGAAATTTTTAAGACTGATATATATTCCAAATTTGAAATTGCTGAAAATGAAAATTTGGTGAAAAGTGGTTTGATTTTGAAAGAACTTGAAAATGAGATTGAAAAATCCAAGAAGTTTGAGTCGGAAAAGCAAAAACAATTTGAACTTGAAATTTCCGAATCCCAAGCCAAAATTAGATCGTTAGAAAATGAGAATTTGGTTTTGAAACAGACCAATGCTGAACAGATGATCGCTATAAATAATTGCTCAAATTTATTAAAAGAAAATAGCGATCTGAAATCCAAAATTCAACGATTAGAATCAACATTGGATAAATTTTCTAATGGGGAAAAATCGTTGAATATGCTGTTACAAAACCAAGTTTATCGTGGAAATAAATCTGGACTTGGATTCGGGAAAAATGATGTTTTTAGAAATCAAAATTCTTGTGATTTTAAAAATCCCTCAAATCACTTTAGAAATGTTTGTTTTGAAAATTTTAACTCTGAAAACTTCAAAGGATTTGTAAATCACAATCGAGATGAGGATTTGTTTTATAACAAACCATTTAAACCTTCTTGGATCTCAAATGAAAATAAAACGGGTTTTGTTAAATTCAAATCGATTTGGGTTCCTAAGGGTACGAAAGTTAATTCAAATGGTTTGTTATATAAACAAATTTGGGTACCAAAAGGTGTGAACAAAACTGTGAGTGGTTTTACTACTTTCGTTAGACCACTCAATTCTCTTAACAGTTAGGTACCAAAGGAGGCTGAGGAACTGCATAGCTAAAGAAAAACTGGATTCAAAACTGCTACATATCACAGAATAATTCACAGTTCCTTAGCCACATCTGATGAGTTAGAGATTCTGCTTTACATTGGATTCTGGTATGACTCTAAACTTGTCTTTGTATATTCTCTTTGTTTTTTATTTTCTGTGTTTATTCCTTCCTCTTTCCCCTTCTTTTTTTTTGTTTTGACACTGCCATATTTTTTGTCTATACTTCTTAAACTTCCAGTTGCAGAATTAATGATTCTTTTTGAAATTTGCCTTACTTGTATAAAATCATCATGTGTTAATTATTTCCATATCCTGAATTTGAACTTGTATATATCTGCAATTGTTTTGAAGTTTATTTTCTGATTTTTGAATTCATAACAGTGTTGATGCATTCATATCATATCTTGAACACTGTTAACTAGAATTCTAAATTTTTGAAGATCTGAATAATTAATGAAATTTCACACACTTATACTGTTTTGAGTCCCTTCCAAATCATTTTGGAAACGCTTGAAATATTACACTCATTACAGCACTCTATTATTTATTAGTAGTGATATTTTCATTATTTTTCAGATTGGCTTTGAAAATTTAAATTGTCTAGAATCTCAGTGATACATCTTAGAATTCATCTTTATTCATGATTATTATGGTTGAAATTAGTTTGTTTGAAATCATCTGAAATTCTTGATATTTTGAATATCACACACCTCTTAAATTTGAAATAATCAACCTTGTGTGACTGATTCATTATATCTCAAACTTAACATTGATTCAAGTGATTTCAAATAAATTATTTTTAAATTTCTGGTATCATGAATACCTCTCAAATTTGATGTAAATGATCTGATATTTCTATTGGGCTTGTAAGAAATAGTTTTTGAGAAATTCTTGAAAAGTTCTTTTTGAAAATGGTCTTTGAAAATCATTGATATTTCATGATTAATTGATTTAAATATTTATTTGTTTAAAATCATTTGAAATTATTGATTTATTGAATCACACACATATCTTGAATCTGACATTAATAATTAGGTGTAATCGATTCATTGAATCTAGAGTATTTCATATTCATCAAATGATTTAAAATAAATGGTATTTTTAATCTTGGATCATGAACCATCTTATGTGACCATCATTCTGTCAAGTTTGTTTCTGAAACTATTTTTGTGCTGCTCTGATACTGTTTTTCAAATAACTGCCTGTTTTGATTTGTCTGCTGCTTGCCAAATTTGTAAATCTTGTCTGCGTGGGCTCTGTGTTTGAAACTCTTTGATATCCTTGTTCGTCTCAAGTGTCAATTTTAAATCCTCGAGAAGAGAGAACAATTGGTATCAGAAGTGATGATTTTTTTTCCTCTTGTCCTGTATAGCTTTTCACATTTCCTCTTGTAATTGATTTTCAATTTTAAAATTACTTATTGATTATTCATTCAGAAATTGAAATCAATATCCAACTTGAGCTGTATTGATAATTCATCAAAATTATTATTAGATTTTGAAATTATGATGAATTGTGACTGCAATATATTCCACAACGGAGTTTTTTTATTCATATTTTCATGATGGTTGAACAATTATTATAATATCTATGAATTGGCAGTTAATTTCACGACCATCTCCTTAATCTATCACCCGTCTGCCATTCATCATGTTTTTTATATTAATGTGGAGAGTTTAATATTTTTAAAATCTTTTTGTATAAATAGTGAAATTATTCGTGATGGAATTGTGATTATGTTATATTCAGGATTAGTGAAATTGAGAATTTTCAATTATCTCGATACAGTTGATCATATTTCATAATATAATTAATTTAGAAATTTATTTCACAGTCCATTTCTGTACTTACCACATTTCTGTCATTCATATTGGTTGTATATACCAAGGAGTTTTTTTTCTAGTTAAAGCTGAAAAATATGATTAATACATAAGTGTGTCTCTAACCTCATTTAAAAATCCAAGCTCTGGTCATGCATGGTTGAGAGACAACTTATAATTTAAGCTGCGACTGACCTCATTTAAAAATCCAAGCTCTGGTTATGCGTGGTCAGGGTGCTCTTAAATCAAAATAAAAAGAAAAGAAACTAATTTGCAATAAATATTTTTTTTTTAAATTCTCCTTGGTGTATAATAACCAGCCTATCAATCCACTTTCTAATCTGTGAAATGTGTTGAAATTTTATGACGTATTATGATTTGTTGATTGATAGGTATTGGGTTTTGAGATTATTCGATTTTGTCACTTAAAATTGAATCATAATTATAATCCAAATCCATCACTGTTTTTTTGAGCCTCACTCTTATAAAAATTCGTTTGAAAATTAATTGAAATTCATTTTAATATAACTCTCCTCATTTATATAAATTTCATCGTAAATCAGTCATTTTCTGCAATGTGAAATATGCCACTAGTTCTCAGTTTATTATGATTTTTGTTTGACTGATTGAGGTTTATGATGATCGCATTCTTCCTCTTAAGCTGAAATTATATTTTTAGTCGTTTTTCATCTGTATTTTAAACTCTATATCCTTTTGATGATAACAAAAGGGGGAGAATGGATTAGATTTTGATTTATGAGTGAATATTTTATAAATATTTTTAATTTTGAAAATTTATTATTGTTCATACATTTCACTCATGCATAGTTATAGAGGGAGTTTAGTTGTAGGGGGAGCATTCAAATAGGGGGAGTTTCTGTTGTTCACTGTAAAACACATTTATTATATTCAAAATCTTAATATTTTTTTGTCATCATCAAAAGGGGGAGATTGTTGTATATAACAGTGTTGTATACACAATTATATGATTTTTGTTTGATGATAACAACCAAATATATATTTTTATAAATGTGTTTGCAATTGTACTGTTTCATATACTACACAACATACATGAATATAATATCTCTATTTAAATAAAATTCAACTGTACAGAACTTTAAATATTCACAGTATTTTATTTGAATAGAATATTTTATTTCAATATCAAACAGTACAAATTTTATACTCCACTATTTGTACATCTCTGTAATACATTTCAGTACACATCAAGTCTTCACTCAACACTCATCACTTAGTTTTACATTTTCATCTACATATTCAATCACTGATACATTTACATTCACTGACACTGTCTCTCAGTCTTCTGTCTTCAGTCTTCTCAGCTCTCTGTCAGTCCAGTCAGTCCAGTCTTCATATCTGTCATACACAGAAACACACACACAGTACACTGCAATAGAAATAAAAACTGAACACATGCAGATTTAAATTTTATTTTTAAAATTTTATTTGCCTCAGATTTCTGGTGTGTTTCTCATCATTTTTCATGACTTGATCTGATTAATCTGTGACTAGACAGCTTGTGATATTCACAGTGAAACACTGTAAATACCACAAGGCAGACAACATATATATATCTCAATACAGGGACAGGGACAACTTGACTGATGGCTGCATGTACACACGTTTATACACGTGTGCACTGCCACGCCAATCAGCGTGCAACTGAGGAGTAGCCACATGGACCATCTCGACTCAGTGCACATGTCAACAAATAATAAAGCCAAAGTGAAATCAACTCAACATATCACAAAAAGTTCAAGGGTCAAAAAAAAAAAAATCAACACAGCCCAAACTAGTCAACATGTTCATGGATGGTCACACAGCAATGTAACAAATAAATCAGCAAAGTGTCGAGCTCAACAAGAATTGTCAAGCAAAAATGGTGTATGGCAACATATATAAGTGAATCAGCAAGTTCAAGACTGGGTGAAGCAATGCATGATTTGCAAGCAAGGCTCATGGCAACAGCATATTACAATGATCATGGAAGTGTCATCGCAAATGGGAGTAAACAAAACAATTTAAATGTAGCTCAAACAAATGGAGCAAGTCAGAAATGAACAAGCACAAAAACAAGTTCCAGTCGGCATTTTTTTAAGAAAAACTGATCAGCATATGAAAGCATGTAGGAGGACAACAACAAAATAAATAGTAGCAGCTACAACAAGTAAACAAAGCAGCAAAGGTTCAAGAATACTCAAGCCATTAAGACAGCTCGACATAGCCAAGAAAGCAAGGCCAAGCAATGACATAGACAAAAGAATTTTCAGCGCAAAAGTGTTCAAGTGTACACATGATCAAGACATGGTTCAGAGAGCAAGTCAGAGCAGGCAACAAGTGATGGTGGACCAAGAATTCAAGTGACAAGGACAAGTCAGCATGCACAAACAAAATCTGTACAAGTACACAGCATGGTGGAGCAGGTGTACTGTGTTCTAGCCAAGCAAATCAGGGTTCAATGAAGAATGTCAATGTCAAGCAGTGCAGCACTATGGTCTGGTCGAGCTAAGTGAAATTCAAGTGCATGTATGAGTTACAAAATACATATATATATTGGCAACAAAGTATATGTGTGCAAAAAATTTACAGGAATGGTACAGCATATGCACAACTCAAATTAAGCATGAGACAAGAACACAATGGTGATCAAGTTAACATGGACAAGCCAATATCAATAGTGAAAAGCAAAGTGATCGAGTGTCGAGCAAATCTTACATGAAGCACAGCAAGGTGTCAAAACAGCACAGTTATGGTACATCATTCACACTTGTTCAAGACAGTGTAACGTGGAGAAAATGGACTCATATATATGTGCACAAATCTAGGTTCACATACAAGTTTGAACTCAGAAATGGACATATAGAAATGAAGTGCAGGAAATCAGCAAGGAGGAAATTTGCATGTCAATCAATTTTGATTTGATTTATAATAAGAAATGATCTTTAATTTTTGAGAAATCAAAAGAATTCTTTCCAGGAATACAGGTTATTCAAAATATTCATACTTGGCAAGTTAATAAATTTTCAGTTTTTTTTCAAGGCCGAATTCAATCAAAGGCAACAAATAAATCGAGGAATCACAGCAACAAAGGGAGCATGTTTTAAATCGGCGAGAATCAGAAGAGGAAGCAACGAAAATCAGGGACCATTTTTAAACGAGGAAAGCAACACAAATCAGATTGAGCCACTTAGGAAATCAGAGTGATTTGGGGTTCGATTTTTACCCTATATTTACACCCTTTACATCATCGGCTAGAGATATCGAAAACCACAACCCACAATTTCAATCAAAGAAGCAAAATCAGAAAACTCACATACGTTCAAGGGGTTCGATCAAATTCCAGAATCATAACCGATCATCAAGGAACCAGAATTCAACAATCAACCGAAGAACCAGAGAGCCACAGAGACTCGAGCATCAGAGATTTTAAATTCCATCAGATATCGCAATTCGGGGAGGAAATCAGAAACCCTAGCCCTGAAATTTTTGAGAGCCGCCGCCATTGTTAGAAGCAAATAGATCGGGCCAAAGAAAGTGAAGTGGTGCACCGATTGTCAAAGGGCCGGCCACTTTTACAAAAGGATTTCACACTTTAAAAGGGAATGACCTATTATTTTTAACTCCTCTTTATTCTAGGGTTTCTTTTGTTTGAGTTTTAATTTGTTTTCATTGTATTTTTTTTAAATTTCTTTGTAAACCGGTCAGTTTCAGAATCTGTAAAATCTGAGTTATTGATTATGGGGTTGTAATCAAGGGAAAATCTGATCGAGTGGACATCGGTCAGTCTAGGGATTTGAGCGTAGGGTTAGAATAGGAGCAGGGTTTGCGAGTGTACATGGTCTTGTATGCGGGATCTGTTCTATCACCTAGTAGAAACCTTAGAAATGCAGCAGTAGGCAGGGTTTTGCCGAAGCTGGGTATATCTGTGTGTGATTTATTTTCTGCATTTCTGTTTCTGCTATATTCTGTGATCTGTTTATTATTTTAATATCCTGTCAGTTTTTCAATTCAGTTTAAAAACTATGAAAAACCCTATTCACCCCCCTCTAGGGTTATTCTAGATCCAACACAACTAGTGGATATATAAATTGAAAGCACTTCCCTGAGAGGTTTACTAGCCCACTTTTGGTGGTAAACCTTGAGCCCTTACTTGAATTTCCAGTAGGGGCGAGCGACTTTTTCTTGTTTGATATATGGATTGGGCTCTTTAAAAGTGAGGTGTGGTCTTAGTGGCTCCATATCTGATGGTAATTTTGTAGGATTGTTTCAGGTTATGGTATGTAAGACTGCCGGTTCTCTTTAGGGCACTTTCGAGAAATCGATTCATCTAGATTCAGACATTAATATGTAGGGGATCAGAATCCCTTTTGGCTACTGTAAGAGCTGAATGGATCCAGGTTCGGGTGTTGGTATATAGGTGACCGAAACCCCTCCGACATGAGTGGAATGTCGAATCGACCCGTATTCGGGAATTTGACCTAGGAGATCAGAAATACTTCCGGTATTAAATGGAGTACCAAATCGACCCATATTCAGGAATTTAGTATTGAAGACCGGGACCCCCTCCAGTATTGGTGAAGCGCCGAATCGACCTAGATTCGGGTATTAGTATTGAATACCGGAACCCCCTCCGGTATTAGTGAAGCGTCGAATTAACCTAGATTCGGGTATTAGTATTGAAGACTGGAACCCCATCCGGTATTAGTGAAGCATCGAATCAACCCAGATTTTGGTATTAGTATTGAAGACCGGAACTCCCTCCGGTATTAGTGAAGCACCGAATTGGCCCAGATTCGGGTATTAGTATTGAACACCGGAACCCCCTCCGGTATTAGTGAAACGCCGAATCGACCCAGATTCGGGTATTAGTATTGAAGACCGAAACCCCCTCCGGTATTAGTGAAGCGCCGAATTGGCCCAGATTCGGGTATTAGTTTTGAAGACCGGAACCCCCTCCTATATTAGTGAAGCGCCGAATCGACCTAGATTCGGGTTTTTGTATTGAAGACGGGAACCCCCTCCGGTATTGGTGAAGTAGGTACCCCCTTCGGATTTGATTCGGAAAGCAGTGGTTGTACTTGCTTTTTGAGCCTCCCCTTGGGCTTTTGATGTCAAAGAAGAGGATGTACGTGCTTAGTTTGCCACTCTTTGGGCCTGTGCGTCTGGAGCGCTTCGCTAGCTTATCCACAAGCAGGGCCCAAGAACTTACCCGACCTCCCTCTAGGAGACGCCTTATCCTGATCATCGTAGGCAATGATAAGGGCTTAGAAACTTAGACGGGGCCATCGTATGCATAGAAATAAGGTTTACTCTTTTGATGCTCTACACGGACCATCGTAGGCACTGATAGAGCCTTATACACCACCCCCTATAAGGGGTGCACTATCCTGACCATCATAGGTGATTATAGGTGTTTGCGTTCCCTTCTGTGGGTAACGCGGAACATAAGCAGAGGTAGGACGTGCTCTTCTGCGAGCAGAGGTAGGACATGCTTAGTTCTAGCAGAGGCAAGGCGTACTCTTCTACGAGCAGAGTCAAGGCGTGCTAATTTTAGATGCATCTCGACGGCCATTTCTAGTGTGAAACAACGGCTTACGATTTTGATGCTTTAACTCTGCCCCCTCTGGTTTGGGCATAAAGAAAGACTAACACACCGTCCCCCTCCGGGGGATACCTCGCCCCGGCTAATTTAGCGATGACGAGGGATTTAATCCGTTGGCGATTGGACCCCTTTTGGGCTTTTCGTACATTGGCACATGTGTATTAATCCTTTTCCAAAGGATTTCCGCAAACTCATCTCGATTTTTTTGACAAAATCCCATAATTGGCCTTGACTGACGAATCTGACGATGACCTCTTCAAGAATTCTACAGTGATTAGTCTCGTGTCCATTCATCAAGTGATAATGATAGTAAGGCCTTCCTGTTTTTCTTTCATGTTTAGGCCTCTTCTTCGTGGGGATCCAATAGTCGAGTTCATGTTTGGTTAGGAAGTAAACATTCTCCCTAGAAGTAGTGAGGTAGCATTCCTGGGGTATCTTTGGCATACACTTCCTTTTTCGCTGATGGGGTTTAATCCTTCTGCGAATCATTTTAGTTGTGGACCCAATACTTTCGTCCTTTCTTTCTGGAACATACCAGAATCAAGTTGTCATCTCTTTAGTCCATTTGTCGGTGAAGTGGTTGAAATTGTCCATTACTTCGCGTTCGAGTGTCATTCCCTTAACTCGCCTATAGAGGGCACCCTTTCAGTGGGGGGAAACATTATTGTCTTTCGATGTAGACCCACTAGGTGGGAACGCCATAGTTTGTCCTATGTGAGAAGAGCTGCTTCCCCATCTCTCAATCATGTAGTTCCATTTTCCTCTTCCAGTTTATTACTCTCAAAGCCTCTGCTATTAACTCTTGCTTTTTCAAAGCTAGTCCGATCCAGGATGGAACAACATAGGTAGATGTGTGGTTGTTAACCACAAGGTTGGATGTTCAAGCTCTCCTTATAACGCCAAAATGTTAATGATATTTTTCGTCAATACTGGAAGTGGATCAATGATGACAAATCTTAAGGGAAAATCAGGTGGATTGGTTCTTTTCCCCGATCGACCTTAGTGGGAATTGGGATGTTAGGGCTCTAAGTCGCAGGCTCACTGAGGATTACCAGTTCGGATCTAGGCTCAATGATCGAGGTTTGATCGCCATTCGAGGGTGTTGATGGATGCAAACTCAGACTTCTTTGTAGAATGGATAATGAACTGTGACTATTGCAATTAGAGAAATAAAAGTACACAGTTATAGAGCAGTTTTCTTAAGAAGTTCTCCTTTCATTAAGCTTTTAATGGAAGTACACAGATGTCGTAGAGTGGAATTCTCCATTGATGTTATTTTCTAAATTGCTTTTGAGGATACAAAAAGTAGTAGAAAAGTCCCCTCCCTAATGTGATCCCTCGGGTCCTATTTACAATGGTTCTGGGCCCCTTCTGTCATAGGGCTATTAGACACGCCTGGGCTTTTGGCCGGTCGTTTTATTCCTGGTCTTGGGTGCTTGACTTTCGGCCTCCTTGGATGCATTTGGTTTTTATACTTGAATTCTAGAGGGCAGCTTTTGAATGTAGGCTTGCGGACATGAACTTCCGGATGTATGCTTTCGGCTTTATCGTGAATACGTGGAGGGGGTTGACCTATGGTGTATGTTGATAGCTGCCAGGTTGAAACCACTACGGATTCCAGTACAAGGTAGGCTAGCACAGGCATCCTGTAATCCATGTCTAGGTTCCGGCTAGCCCTGCAGTAGGGCCTTTGCGGTAGCCTGTACTCTTGGATGGTGGCTTCCGGTGTCACTCTTATTATTTTGCGGATGTGACCTTTCCGGTAGTTATGTAGTAGATGCTTCGGAAGTCGGTTTTGAGTGGCCTTCGCGTTCTTTCGGGTTAGTGCCTTCGGTGCTTTCGTCTCTAGGTGTATCAGTATTTGGGCAGGTCAGTATTGAAGGTTTCCCTTTAGGCTTCGTCTGTCAGGTTTGTTGCTTCTGAGTTCTTTGGTTCTGGATTAGAGTGGTTCTTTACATGGAGCCTTTCGTTGAGTCTATACTGTCGAAAGGGTCTTGTCGGACTGACTTTGGTAGGGAGGCCTTGTCGGTTAAATTCCCTAGTTCTTCACGACCTTTTCCCTTGGTGGGGGGGGGGGGGGGGGTAAAAAGGGTTGTGGTTGATGCGGCCTTTTGGATTACGTTTTCCTGCTCTCCCTCTCTCTTCACATTGTCAGACCCCACTTTCTATTAAGCCTTCTGCGAACTTTCGGTTATCCGATACCCCTTCACCTCCATCTCACTTCATTGCTAATTTTGGTAATAATAATGCATATGACTGCTAAAATAAACACGTCTTTATCATACCTTCGAATAAATTGCATAGTTGTGTTGGCCTTGACTTCTAAACATTGGTCGCTAAGATTGAATTTAATAAAACTCCAACCTAAGATACATACTACAAGATGATACAGATATTCCAATGGCTCAGTTCCGCTGGCAGCCATTGGAATAAAATTAACGAATTTAAGCAATTTTCAACGAATCCAATAGGGGCATTTCCAATGGTTGCCGACAGCCTCCAACAGTTGCTTGTCGTTGGAAACTGTTTCAAGCCGTTGGAAATCTGGGTAATTTTTTTTATAACAACAAGCTTATTACCTTCCAGCCACCCCGTTCCCAATTCATTCCATACATATATAGTATATATTAATTACAATATAAACATCCAACATAAATCAAATGAACACCAATATAAATGAAATAAATCATTTAAACATCAGCTACCAACCCATCAACGTCACATGTCAATAAACTAAGTACATATCATTAAAATATATCCAAAATATCATCCTCACCCACTCCATACCGATATATACAACATCAAAACACAATCCTTCCCATCTCCAAGTCAATATATATATCGTGCAATCACAAACACAAAAAAAGGTACCTCAAGCATCTTCGTTATTTCCAGAAGCATCAAACAACAAAGGAAAAGAACCATGATTTTGCACATACTCTGCAAGCTTTTGATTCAACTGCTCCATCTATATAGCTTGAAGACGATTCTGCTTCTACTGTTGCTCAATCATTGTTCTATGCACTTTTATTTCAGCTCTGTCTTGGACTTTTTGAGCTTCTCGGGCTTGAAAATATAATGAATACAAAAATGGTTTCCACTACATGTCTTATCATATTAACCCAGTCATAAATAGAAAAAAGGGTTATGTCAGCATATAAAATATTATAACACTATATATCTACATGCTAATTTGTTGTATATATGTAAAAGGGTTAATTACCGTTAGGTTCCCGAAGCCATAACGTCTACTCCGTTGAGTTGGATCCATAACATCATCAAATATCATATCTTCCTCCTTCGAAGTCAACTCATCACAATTAGAGTCCTCAAGCGTATGAGCATGTGCCTCCTGAAACCTCGTCTATAATGCAAAAAACAATTACAATTGAAAAATAGTAGAATGTTATTTTTATTTTACATAGCTTGTAATTAATAAACTTATTGATGTGAGTAATAGAATTTAAATTACGCATACGTATACACTTGTCGCCCTCTCCTGATCACCCCACTGATATGTGATGTTGTCAGCCTCGTCTATTTCCCTTAATGCGTAGGTGTGAGTAAATACATCCATGTAGGGCATGAGATGTCCACGAGCTCGTTTCTAAAATTGATAATTTAGATAATTCAATATCATATAGCTAATTACTGAACTAATCAATATATAAATGTATTAACTGGTAAATTTACCAAGTCCTCGCGATGATGTTGGAAAGACTTGGATCCTTCACGATGAGTTACTGAATTCTTGCTCCTATTTACTGAGTTCCTTGATGACTCCGCTTGCAAATTTACATTGAACAATTATTTATAATCGCCACAAATATTAATGAGATTCGTCATAGATTTACCTTGAATTCATCAGAGTTCCACCAGTCAACCCACTTTTTCTATACACACATGCTCATCAACTTTGGTTTCTTCCCCATTGTTTTTAACTCTAACATTTTCTCCTTATAGTTCTTAGCGATCTTCGAGTTCCAGTATCGCTGAACTAGGCCTACGTCATCTCCTACAGATCTACTTCGCCCTGTACAATGAGAAAATATAACTAATTATTTATTTGTATTTAATCATTTTGTAAAGCGGTATAAACTTACAAGAAAATTTTGTCAAATAGCCTCTCTAACAATGTCGGTGATCTTGCTCCACTTAGGCCAGAAATCACTCGTCCTAGCCATATGCGCATTCTTTGAAATGTTCAGAACCACCGACGATGGTTCCAACTCGAATCCCCTGTGTTAAATATAAAATAGAATTTTTAGATAATTATATATATCATGTACAAAGAATTAATTTTCTATGCTACTAAATTTGATACTTACCCATGATCTGCTTTTGGCCTCATGTAAACATCTAGATGAGCTTGTGGCTTGTCACTACTCGTACCAATCTGCTGGGAAGAGCTACGTCGCCGAGAGCAAGATCCAGACAAAATATCTTCCACATAGATACATATACAATTCATACTAATTATTATATGATGAACCATTAAAAAATGTAATACATGTTATACTGTGTCATGTTTTGTATGTGTTGTGTGTGTAGGTATGCACTTGTTGTCATTAAAATTGTACAACTTGGATAAATGCAATATTAACAAGATAAAAATGTAATTTGAATAATTGTAAAAATTACTGGATATTACTCAGTCCTCGTCATTTTCTGATTCAGACTCGGTTTCGTGTTCTATGTCGTTTTTCTCTACACTCTCAAATGCTTCAACTAATACATTTGTCTCATCATTTAAAGATCAAAAATCAGTTTGATCGTCTGTAATTGCTATTTAAATATTTTCCTCTAGATTTTCTTGATAGGCTTGTTCGTTTGGAATATTCTTTCCATCAAATGTAAATCTTGCCTTGGTTTTAAAAACCGCAGAACATTCTTCTTTATCTCTTTTTAGAGATGAGTAAGGAGCATAATAAGCTTGTAGGGCTTGTTTGGCTAGTACAAGAGGGACATACTTTTGATAATGCGAGGTATGTTTAGTTTCTATAAGATTATAATTTTGGATCACGTTAATACCAAAACCTAGAACATTGCTGAACCGGTTGTATCTAAACAAATAAATATCCACCGTGGGTCTTGTAAAATATGTCAATTGCAAAATCTGAGTTAACAGACCATAAAAATCATTTATATGATTATTAGAAACATCACTGCCTTTAACAAATACACCAGTATTGTTCGTTAATTTTTTTAACACCGTATTCTTTGGTGTTGAGTTTATATCCATTGACGAAAAATATTAGATGTGTTCTAATTTTTCTTTTTGGTCCAAATGCCAAATGTTTCATTCCATCATCGAGCACGTTATTTGTAGGATCAGAAACGTTGTTCGAAAACCAAGTACTAAAATCTTTGCTTAAACTGCCACTCGGATTTTTCGATTCATAAATATTGCAAACATAAACATAACATATTACATTATTGTTTATTTACATGTGTAGTATTAAATTTAATAAAATTTGTAATGTGATAATTATCTAATAAACGATGCAACTTCAGGACAATTAAGAAGAATATGTGTGTGTGTTATACCTATAAATACACCACTACATGGCATTTGGTGGGGACTTTTGGTATCCACTTCTCACGGATTCCACCATTGTTCTACGCAAGGCCATTGCATAATGTAGAAGCCGAACTCTACATTATAACACGAGGAATCTTTATCATTTAACCATACTTCCACACATTTTTCAGCATGTCGTCCATATTGTTTTAAAATAGATAACTTTGCTTCAGAAGAAAAATCCTATTCAACGGCTTCATCATTACTTGTAACACTTTCAAATGATAAGTTAACATGATTATTGAAATAATGAGAGAAAAAGAAAGAAGCTTCTTCTTCAATATATGATTTGCAAATGGAACATTCAACTCGAACTTTTTGTCTCATGAAAGAAGAAGAAACAGTTAAGGTTAATGAGGGATTAGTGAGATAACTAATTTAAGTTAATTATTTAATTAGCTTAATAAAAATATTGAATGTTTATACCATCATATCTTGTTCAAATAGAAACGAAAATTTTGATTTAAGGTACATTGGAATCATCTTAATGAACACTACGCAATGGAACAAATTTGGACAGAATTGGAGCTATATGAAATTTTTGATTTAATTAAACGTGCATTTTAATTCGATTAGAAACAATTTTCTATAACAATTTCAGAACCGATCAAGGTGAGAACTCTCTCACTTAAATAATTTGAACAATTTTTAATTTTTATAATTGAATATATTAACTGCCTATGATTGTAGTGTTTGTTTGGTAATTTAGGGATCTTTATAGTTTTAATGCTATTATTATTAAACTGTTCAAATATGCATAGTTAAATAAAACATTTATATTATGGATTATTTTGGGATGACAATTTACCCACACGTCTGCCAAATAATAGATAAGTTCACAAGGATTGTGATGTAAACTCCATATGGGTATTGGGACGATAATTTTATATGTCGCCTAAACGTGCAAATAATAATTACTATTATTGGACGAAAACCCTACACAGGTCTTGGGATGGTAATTGGTCGAATCTCATTTCAATCCGGAATAAATGAATATTTTAATATAATATTCAGTGAAGAATCAAATTATGATTTTGATGTTCGATTTTAGATGGACATGAAAATATTAGAATATCAATGAATATCCAAACTGAAACGAACTGATTTGAATTAATTTTCATTTAATCATGGTTTGTACAAGTTCATTTTGAAACGAATAGCAATTTCGAAATATGGAACCGAGTTAAATAAACGTTGTTTTAACTCGAATGGATTTTTCTATTGATTTCATTCATTTTTATAATGACTAGAGAGAAGATTTGGTTTCAAAATCTGATATTTTTAAAATATTATTATTTTGATACTATAATTATATGGATTGTTCAATTTGATTTAAAATTGAAATGGAAGTTAAAATCATTTTGAAAATGAGATTATAAATGTTTTATAAAATGCATTTTGAATGGAGATCGACAAAGTTTACTATATATAATTAAATGGTTTGAATAAAATGTGTCGCGTAGAGACTGTTCGCGAATTTCGAACATTGACTTCGAATTGACGTAGCGGGAGATCCGACCATCGAATTCTCCTAAAACCGGAATCGTTGGGTTCGTATCGAAAAGAGATTTCAAATGATAACAAGAGATTTGAAATCGAATGGTTAGATTTTGTGAAATGTTAAATTCAAATTTGAATAAAAACAGCGTCAGTGCAGCTAAATGACCTGAAACTTCATTTAACCGAAAGGGCCTATTTTTAAATGAATAAAAAATGGAAATATTATGTTAAATAAAATTAAATGATTTGAAAGGATTTTTGGGTGAAATATTTAAATTTTGAATAGATTAATGATGTTTTTATCTGAATAGGCTAGTTAGCAACTAGAGTAAGAATTAAACATTTTTAATTAACAAATTGGATTGCGAATGGTTTTCATATAAGCAGAATTCTTCCAACGTATAAACTAGAAAGGATTAGAATGGAAATTATCTTTGGATATTTCAGTATTGGATTCTGTAATTATAGGGATGTCGTTGAGGAATTTGGAAGACAAAGATTTCGTTATTCCCAAAATGATATCTGTTGGTTTCAGAATTTGATATTGAATATAAGTCGATATGATTTCTATTCAGAGCCTTGTATTTAATATCAAATTGGATTTTGGTTTTCGTGAATGGTGTCTTTAGTAACATTGTTCTTAAGCCCATTTGAGAAAATAATAAATCTTTTAATTAAAATTAATGAGATTTTCCAATTAAGAAATATAATTCGAATTAAATGGAAGTTGATTTTGGGTTCATTGTGAACAATGTTTTAAATAACACTAGTTCTTAAACCTAATTAACAGTGAAGTTATGATTTGGAATTTATAAATATTTTAATTAAGATTTAATGGAATTATTCCAAAGAGAAGTTTTCCAATTTAATAAGCTAAATTGGAATTGAGTGGATTTTGATTTACGAATAGTCAAGATGAGCTTCTGTGAAGGAAGGCATTTATTATTTATGGAATTTTAAAGGCTTCGCCATCATCTCATTTATAGTATTAGTCTGATATGGAAATTCATATTGATTATGACTGATCTGATTTCCGTAAAGATTCCATATAAATGGAAGTGGATTTTGGGTTTATCATGAGCGATATTTTAAATAAAATTCATTCTTTAACCCAATTAAGGACAAGATTAATTTCGTAAAGATTAAATAATAGTTAAATAATGGTTTTTGAAATTAAGACTAAGTTGGAGTTTTAATGAATCTTTTATTGGATTGAAATGTAAATGAGGTAATTAATTTTACCAAACATGAGAGGTATTCGAGAATGGAGTACCACTAGTTTAACTCCATGCGATAATTAAATCTTTAAGTAGATTTGAAACGTTAAATGATAATTAAATTTACCGATAACATATTATGGGTGTTAGATATGGAGTTCCATTTTGCTCCATGGGATGAATAGGTTGGGATTGGGATAATAAAATGAATGACCACTTTGGCAAGGTTTAATAATCCCGACTAGTTTGATAAACCTTAATTCAATATATGTTTTATAAAAAGATATTATAAAATCTTTTGCAATGTTTTCCGAGTGAAGATTTAAACAAGAGGTTATGAAATAATTTTGTTATAAGATTTGTGGGAATAATTCCCAGTATAAAGAATATTATGGATTGGAATTAGATGTATGATGTGTTTTTATATCACTTGATTATACGATACGCAAGTTAACTTATTTGGAAAGACCGGGTTTAACCCATTCTGAATAACCGATACGACGATAAAAAGTAGAGGATATGAAGACGGTGGTAGAAGACTGGAGATCTTCACATCATTGGGATGATTAGTGATGTTTTGATTGGGCTGTATACCCGAGACGAGGTAATAAGTAGTGGTCATCTAGACGTACTTGGAGATCAACCAAATATGCGAGGGCCTCTCTCTTGTACTGGACATATGGGACGAGGAATAAGGTGCCTCTAGTTTTGTTTAAACCCAGAACGGTCTTGCAAATGGATTATATGTCTGACATTGTACTTCGTGCCGAATTCGTTGATCTCTGCTAAATGTATATCTGTTTGGTGGGGGAGAATTTATTCTCTTAGCTTAGCATCCTTGGGTGAGACGTTTGAGCTTAAAGGTTATATATAGGTAGGCATTAATAATATGGTACAGATTGATAATGTGGCATGCTAAGATGCATGGATCAAAGCTTTAGTTGAAAATTAGGGCTTTATGGTTGATGATCAAAGCGTAGCTTTAATATAGCACAACTTTGTGTATAGTGTTAATTCGCGAGCTTCACACCCTTGTATGAGTCAAAAATGGAAATAGGAACAGTAGAGAGGACATGCGTTTCTTTCTAGCTTGGAGTGATGTCATGGTATGTATCCTAGACATTTTACTTATGTGGATGATGGATAACGAGGTACCTCAGATATGGTCATACAAAGGCCCTTGATGGTCGACAAACTGATCAGATTTTTTTTTCCAATAGGACCAGGAAACGTATTGTTCAAGAATTGCCAATCCACAAATGTAAGTGTGAACCGGCCTTGCAAGCTCCAAGGGCTTACTTGAGTCTGGGTCCTGAGACATGTGCTAGAATGTCTAGAATCATATGAGGAAGATCCTTTTCCTCAGCTCGTAGATGGTAACCCAATTTCCAATACGAACCTTGCGATTTTAGTTGTAAATATATATGGCGACATAGTGGCATGGGACGCATATGTCATCTTGAATTGATACATTTATATTCAAAATTGATTTCCATACTATGCAATAATAAAAATAGAACATAAATTTCGCGCATCAAGCATGTTTGGCGATTATAAGGTAAAACTTTATCCTCTAGTTCGTGTTGCATTGTGTGATGGGACTTGAGTCTTATAAGGGCTGCATTTTTCCTTTTAGCATTGCGTTGTCTGTTCTGTGCACTTGTATTCATGGGAGGAAACCTGTTCTGTATTATACGGCATGATCCCGTTATTTAATTAACTTTAAAATATAAAGTTAATAACTATTTTTAGTTCTTATATCAGTCTTTTGACCGACTCGGAGTTTATTGCTTCCCACATAAACTCTGGGTGCCCTTATTTTCTACACGGGTAGTAAGTAGTTTTGGTTTTAGCAGATATTTCTTTTCATAGGATCATGGATTATGGATTATGGATGGAGCTATACTATTAATGATGCGTATCCGTGTATTTCTTTCAGCTATGGTAGTTGATGTTTTTCTGCTGCATATTATACTTATGTATTATATTTTCACTACTAAGTAATTTAAATCTTTGATATTATTTTTCTATTGTGTATTATTATTTGTACTGCGATATCCTATACTCTAATATAAATTGTAGTTATAAAAATGAAATCTTCTCTTATTTGTGCTCTGATGAGTCATGTTTTCAAAGCAATCCGTCTTCTTGTTCGGTTTAGGCCGACCGGGAAGTTTGGGTCGTTAAAGTTGGTTTCAGAGCTTTGGTTTACAAAGCTTAAGAACAAGACATATTAGAACCAGATGAAATAATTTATCAGAGATAGGAGTAGTAACATCCTTTAAGAATAACTCATTAGAGATAGGGTTAGTAATACCCTCGAATTAATTTAAGAGCATGGTTTATAAAAATGAATTAGTTTTGAAAAAAAATCTTATAATAAGAACTTGAGTATTTTATTTGATTTTGAATTTGACTATCGAGTATAAGAAGATTTTGCATATACATTTGGTCCACGTGTATATGAAGTCTCGAATATACTGGATAGATATAGAATCATACTCTAGTCGTCCGAGATTGATTCTGGTGATGCGGCAACATCATCAGTGTTTATTTTCGAGTTTTGAAAGTGGGATGTCTATATGATTCCATTGGACTGATGTGAGAACCAAGAACTTAATTAGAGTTTAATGGTTGTGATTTGGCATTGAAATTATTTTTTTGAGTATATTTAAAATTTGAGAAGCTAATCAACTAATTGATTTGCTGGATGTGATGTGTGATAATTAATTTAACTAATAAGAATATTGGAATAATAAGACCAATAAAAGAATGAACGGTAAATTAAGCCTAATCAATTCTAATATTGAACTGAATTGAAACTTTAGTTTGAATTGGATATATATATATATATATATATATATATATATATATATATATATATGTTACACATGTTATGGAAGAAAAGAAGAGGAATATAAGTTGTATGCCCGACAAGAAGGTACATATTTATTGTATTGATTGGGTCTGATGATTTTATAAGCCGATTGGCTTTTGGATTTTCTTTTGATTTATGAGGGCCTAGTGAGGCAAGTTGTAGTTTTACCGATTGACCTATATAAAGGAGATTATAGTGAAATCTTTCAGAAATTTAAGGCGTTAGCCAAATTTTGAGAAATTAGAAAGTTCTTAGAAACTGAAAAGTAGAAGAGCATGAGCTTGAATGAAGGCTGAGTTGGTTAAGTAAAAGACCTTCAGTTTTGTCTTCTTTTTTGGGGACAAAAAGTTTTTAAGTGAGGAAGATTATAACAACACTTAATTTTGTAATCAATTTAAAACTTATATATTTAATTTATTTTAATGAATTTAAATATTTAAAATGATTTATTTTGAGAATAAACGACTAAAAATTTATTTAAAACAAAGATTGAATGTAGGAATTTAAAATTTAATTAGAATGAGCTCGTAACGTCATGGTAATTCGAAAAATTTAGTATTGAGCTTTAAATGAATATACAGAATTCAGTATTATTCGAATTTCAGTAAAACAAAAGGCTTTAGGATAATTTAATAATATCTTTCTACCGAATGTGAAAAATTGAGAATTCATGTTATAGATCGTAAGCTGTGTACAAATCAAAATTTAAAATGATCACTATGAAATTTATTAATATTTCAATATTATATAAGCCCTTAAAAATAGTCATTTTGCAGACGACCTCTGCTTTCGACGAAACCAATTTTGTTGGATCCGGAACATCAAATTATTGTCCGGTTTAAAATTTCAAGTCAATTGAAATTCATATGTAAGCGTGGTAAATTTAAACGTGCCTTCAATTTTAGTTGTAAATTCAATAAGCTAGTAATAAGGCCATTTTTCAAACAGTCTCTAAATTTGGAGAAACCATGTTCATTAGAATCGTATTTGTAAAACATAACAAGATTTCAAATTTCGTAATTTTTGGAGTCAATATGTGGTCATGGCAAATTAAAACGTATGTTGAAAATAAATTTTCAACGTTATATTTGTTTATATTTTAATTTTGGTAAAAACTGATTAAAACTGATTGAATCAGCTTACGAAACATATCCTGTTGTGTCCGGAATGAGGGTATTTGGTTAGGGAGAAAGTCATTGGGGTTCATTTGGAGTTCAGAACGTTAAACAAGTATCGTTGGAATTTAATATTATTAAAATATTATATACATATATCCCCAAAACCCTAACTCATTATAAGATGCCACCACCGATCTTCATCAATGGCTGAAATGCTCAAAATTAAACTCTTAATTTCTTCCAATCTATATAATTTCGTTCGAAACTCCTAACTTGAAGATGGTACGACTAAGTGAGATCCATAATCGTACCGGTTGTGATCGTTTCTACTTTGCCTGAATTGAGAGAAATTCTGTCTCAAACTCAGCATGTTCGTGGTGATTTCTGGAGACAGGGGGATGTTCTATATGGGAGTTGCTCATGGTGGACGTGGCGCACGTGAAGGCGGTCGGAGGGGGATGTTCAGATTAGCCTCAAGTGGCGGCTTACGCGTTGCATAAGTGAAAGAGAAGGCGAGCTTTTTTATCGGCCTGGTATACGAAAGAAGAAGAAACAATTAAGGTTAATGAGGGATTAGTGAGATAATTAATTTAAGTTAGTTAATTAATTAGCTTAATAAAGGTATTAAATGTTTAAACCATCATATCTTGTTTAAACAGAAACGAAATCGAACGATTTAAGGTGCATGGGAATCATCTCAACGTGTACTACGCAATGGAACAAATCTAGATAGAATTGGAGCTATATGAAGTTTTTGATTTAATTAAATGCGCAGTTTAATTCCATTAAAAACAATTGTTTTATAACAATTTCAGAACCGATCAAGATGAAAACTCTCTCACTTAAATAATTTGTATAGTTATTTATTTTTATAACTGAATTTATTGATTGTTTGTAATTGCAGTGTTTATTTGGTGGTTGAGGGATGTTTACAATTGTAATGCTATTATAATTAAAATGTTCATATATGCATAGTTAAATAAAACGTTTATATTATGAATTATTTTGGGATGACAATTTACCCACACGTCTCCCAAATAATAGATAAGTTCACATGGATTGTGATGTAAACCTGTAACAACCTGCCTTTTCGACCGCTTCAAGTCGATAATTAAACCAACTTAAACCGCTCAAAATGACATATTGTTAATGTTTATGAGGTTAAACAGAATCAGTACACAGAATGATAGAACACAATAACATGCAGTGGAATAATTTTTACAAAATATCAGAGTAAAATATTTTAATATATAGCGGAAGAACTAAAACATTGCTTTTGCATAAAATAAATTTCACAATAAATTTGTCCAATCTATGTAGATGTGTCTTCACGTGCCTCTAACATTGCTAGATGAAATGTTAAAATTTGCAACACTCAGGTCTGGCCCTAGCATTCCATGCAAAACACAAAATACTCGAGTTAGACTTGACTTTATTCAAGTAAATCAACTTCAATAAAACACTAAAACATAACAGTTAATCCTAACTTCTGTAGGCAGTTTCTAAAAATTCAAATATGTGTCTGAATTGTTTAAAAAAAAAATCGTGGTCATTATATAGCTTTGTCTAGAAATCAAAGCAATGCAGCAAGTCATGGAAGGTTTTAATAAAACAAAGAAAGAGTGCATACTAACGTATCTCAGGTTTATACAACAAGGTAAGGTGAGTATATCAACATGTGTATTTCAATTTACATAATAGGGTATGAGAGATACATCAGGATAACATTATTAACATTAGCTTACATGGTGACGAAGGCACAATGATAACATGAAATTATACAGCAAAGAGGCAAGAACAAAAGGCAACCAAAAAGCATGGCATTAACAACAAATAATGCATCAACTATTATATTTCAATTTGCATTGATGTTGGAAAACCTACATAAAGTAAATCACGAGTAAACTTACCTTGCATGGATTTGAAGATGGATACAAGAAGATATAAGGTAGCCAATAGAAGACTACAACAAAAGCAAATCAAATAATTTTTTTCTTTTTGAAATGCGTCAATGAAAATGACATAAGAACATAAGATGGATAAGAGGAAGGAATAATATGTGAAATATGAAAGGAAGGTAAGAGGAGTGACGTAAGGAATAAATTGAAGAAAGAGAAAGGAACTAGAATGGGAAGAGGAGTGCATTATCTCTTCATGCATTTCGTCTTAATGCATTTTTATTTTTGCAACGTTAAGTAATGAAAGCGAAGAGAGAAAGGTGAATTACTAATAAAAGAAATTTGTTTTTCATTTGTTTGTTTTTTCATATTATTATTATAATCCTTTTTTGCATGAACAGTTTGGGAATGTAGGAAAGCGTTCATGGGAAACATGAATAGTTATAAATGGGAATTGATGTACGTTTCTTTTTAATGATGGAATGTGATTGTGCTATCTCATGTTTTTTTAATTGTCTTTTATTATTGAATTAATTTGGAAAGATATGTAGTAGAGAAGGCAGAGGAGAGAATAAATACATGATTTATTTCTCCAAGATGCCGCATTGTATTATGCAAGTTATGAATAAATTAAATATGTGACTAAGGCTGAGGTGGCAATACCTATTTCTCATTTAAATTTCAAAAGTGAATCACAAAGAGAAAGAGAATAAACGGAAAGAAATGAATGTCGTATTAAGAAAACAATAAAGAGGAAAAGACATTGAAAGTTATTACAACTATTCAAATTTCAAGATAAATAAATAAATAAATAAAGGTTTTTTAAATTCCTAAATGTTACATTTGAATAGACAGGGAAAGAAATAAAATTGATAGCCAATGATATATACATGTATGTTGCCAAAATTTATTTCATCTAGAATATACACATTATTTTCAATCAGTCTTTCAGCAGAAATTAATAAATTTCATTAATAACATTATAGTTTTATTTAAAAACCATTTTAAATTCAACAATTTAATTTTACTTAACAACTTAAATGGTCAAATTTTACAGGATGTTACAAAACCCCACACATGTATTGAGACGATAATTTTACACATCACCCAAATATGTAAATAATAATTACTATTATTGGATGAAAACCCCATACGGGTCATGGGATGATAATTAGTTCACACATCTCCCTTGTGTGTAGTTGTATGTCAATCAATTGATTGACAGACCATTGTAAGTATTATTTAATTATTTATTGCTTATACAGTTGTAGATGCACTATGGATGTGAATTGGATGTTTAATAGTTGTTTATCACTATTGTTGAATACATGTGATGTATGAAATTCATATAACTAAAATTATATGGTAATTGGTTAAATCTTATTTCAATCCGGAATAAACAAATATTTTAATATAATATTCAGTGAAGAATCAAAATATGATTTTGATGTCTGATTTTGGATGAACTCGAAAATATTAGAATATCCGTGATTATCCAAAACTTAAACGAATTGATTTCAATTAATTTTCATTTAATCATGGTTTGTATAAGTTTAATTTGAAGGGAATAAAAATTTCAAAATATGAAGCTGAATTAAGTAAATGAACGCCATTTTAACTCGAACGGAATTTTCTATTGATTTCGTTCAATTTTTTTTTAATGAATAGCGAGAAGATTTGATTTCAAAATCTAGTATTTTGAAAACTTTATTATTTTGATATTATAATAATAAGGATTTTTCAATTTTGATTTAAAATTGAAATGGAAGTTGAAATCGTTTTTAAACCGAGAATATAAACATTTTATAAAATACGGTTTGAATGAGGATCAACAAATTTTATTACATATAATTAAATGAATTGAATAGAACGTGTCGCACAGCGACCGTTCATGAATTTTGGCCATAACTTCGATTGACGTATTGGGAGATCCGACCATCAGATTCTCCTGAAACCAGAACCATTGGGTTTGTATCAAAAAGAGATTTCAAATGATAATAAGAGATTTGTAATCTAATGGTTATATTTTGTGAAATATTGAATTCAAATTTGAACAAAAACAATGCTAGTGCAACTGAATGACCTGAAACTTCATTTAACTGAAAGGGCCTATTTTTAAATGAATAAAAATAGCGAAAAATTATGTTAAAGCATAGTAAATGATTTGAAAAGATATCTGGATGAAATATTACAATTTTGAATAGATACTTGATGTTTTTATCTGAATAGGCTGGTTAGCAACTAGTGTAAGAATCCAATATTTTAATTAACAAATTGGATCCTGACTAGTTTTGATATAAACAGAATTTTTCCAGCATATGAATTGAAAAGGATTTGAATGGAAATTATCATAGGATATTTCAGTATTGGATTCCGTAATTATACAAATATCGTTGAGTAATTTGGAAGATATAGATATCGTTATTCCTAAAACAATATCTGTTGGTTTCAGAATTTGATATTGAATATTAGTCGATATGATTTCTATTCAGAGTCTTGTATTTATTATCAAATTGGATTTTGGTTTTGTTGTGAATGGTGTCTTTAATAACACTGTTCTTAAACCCATTTGAGAAAAGAATAAATCTTTTAATTAAGATTATCGAGATTTTCCAATTAAGAAATATAATTGGAATTAAATGGAAGTTGATTTTGGGTTCATTGTGAACGATGTTTTAAATAACATTAGTTCTTAAACCCAATTAATAGTGAAGTTATGATTTGAAATTTATAAATCTTTTAATTAATATTTAATGGGATTAT
The DNA here is from genome assembly GCA_030737875.1 of Allium sativum. NCBI lineage: Eukaryota > Viridiplantae > Streptophyta > Magnoliopsida > Asparagales > Amaryllidaceae > Allium > Allium sativum. The sequence goes on along the minus strand of CM060920.1, from coordinate 744,807,031 downwards.
TCCAAAGAGAAGTTTTCCAATTTAATAAACTAAATTGGAATCAAGTGGAATTCGATTTAATAATAATCATGAGAGCTTCTGTAAAGGAAGGCGTTTACTATTTATAATATTTAGAAGGCTTCGATGTTATCCCATTTATAGTATTAGTCTGATATGGAAATTCATATTGGTTACGACTGATCAGATTTATGTGAAGATTACATATTAAATGGAAGTGGATTTTGGGTTTATCGCGAGCAATTTTTTAAACAATGTTCATTCTTTAACCCAGTTATGGACATGATTAATTTCCTATAGATTGAATAATCATTAAATAATGATGCCGGGATTAAAACTAAATTGGAGTTTTGATGAATCTTTATTAGATTGAAACGTAAACGAGGTAATAAATTTATCAAACACGAGAGGCGTTCGTGAATGGAGTACCACTACTTTTACTCCATGCGATAGTTAAATCTTTAAATAGATTTGAAACATTAAATGGTACTTAAATTTACTGATAACACGATGGGTGTTAGATATGGAGTACCACCGTTTTTCTCCATGGGATGAATAGGTGGGATTGGGATAACAAAATGAATGACTACTTCGGTAAAGTTCGATAATCCTGACTAGTTTGACAAACATTAATTTGGTTTAAGTTTTGTAAAAAAGTATTATAAAATCTTTTGCAATGTTTTCCAAGAGAAGATTTAAACAAGAGGTTTAAATGAAATAAATCTTTTATAAGATTTATGTGAATAATTCCCAGTATAAAGAATATTTGAATAAAATAATATTTTGGATTGGAATGAGGCGTATGAAGTGTTTTTATATCACTTGACTATAAGATACATAAGTTACTCGAAAAGACAGAGTTTACCCCTTCTGAATAACTGATACAACGACGAAAATTCGAGGATATGAAGACGGTGGTTGAAGACCGAAGATCTTCACATCGTAGGGATGATTATTGATGTCTCAATTGGGATGTACAACCGATATGAGGTAATAAGTGGTGGTCAGCCATGCATACTTAGAGATCGACCGGATATACAAGGATCTCTCTTCTGTACTCGACACATAGGACGAGGAATAAAGTGCCTCCAGTTTCGTTCAGACCTAGAATAGACTTGCAAATGGATTGTATACCTGATCATATTGTACTTCACACTATATTCGTTGATCTCTGCTAAATGTATATCTGTTTGGTGGCGAATAATTTATTCTCTTAGCTTAACACCCTTCTTTGAGACGTATGAGCATAAAGGTTATATACTGGTAGACATTAATGGTATGGTACAGATTGACAATGTGGCATGCTGAGATGCATGGATAAAAGCTTATTTTGAAAAGCAGGGCTTTGTGGTTGATGATCAAAGCATAGTATTAATATAGCGGAGCTTTGTGTATAGCGTTTATTCGCGAGCTTTACGCCCCGATATGAGTCAAAAACGAGAATATAGTCATCAGGGAGGATATGCATTTCTTTCTAGCTAGGGATGACGTCATGGTATGAAGCCCAGAATTTTTACTTATGTGGGTGATGGATAGCGAGGTACCTCGGATATGGCCATACAAAGCCCCTTGATGGTCGAAATACTGACCATATTTTTGGTCCAATAGGACTGGGAAACGTATTGTTAAGGAATTGCCAATCCACAAACATAAGAGTGGACTGGCACTGCAAGCTCCAAGGGCTCACCTGAGTTTGGGTCCAGAGGCATGTGGTAGAATGTCTCAAATCATATAAGGACGATACTTTGCCTCGGCTCACAAATGGAAGCCCAATTTCCAATACGAACCTTGTGATTTTAGTTGTAAACCTATATGGAGACATAGTGGCATGGGACACTTATGTTTTCTTGGATTGATACATTTATATTCAAAATTGATTTCTACAATATGCAATAATAATAATAATAAAAGATAAATTTTGCGTATCAAGCATGTTTTGTCATTATAAGGTAAAACTCTATCATCTGGTTTGTGTTGCATTGTGTGATGAGACCCTATTCCTATAATGGCTTCATTTTTTTTCTTTTTAGCATTGCATTGTTTGTTCTACGCACTGGTATTCATGGAAGGAAACCCGTTTCGTGTTATATGGCACTATCCCGTGATTTGTGTAACTTTAAAGTATAGAGTTAATGACTGTTTTTAGTTCTCACCAGTCCCGTGGCTGACTCGGAGTTTATTTTTTCCCACTAAACTCTAGGTGCCCATATTTTCTACACGGGCAACTAGTAGTTTTTGTTTTTGCAGATATTTCTTTTCACAGGATCCTGGATTATGGCTGGAGCTATACTATGGATTGCCTTGTATCTGTGTATTTCTTTTAGGTATGGTAGTTGATGTTTTTATGTTGCTCATTATACTTATGTATTATATTTCCGTTGCTATGTAATTTAAATCTCTGATATTATTAACTGTTGTATATTATTTATTTGTACTCTAATGTCTTGTACTCTAATGTAAATTGTTGTAATAGCAATGAAATATTCTCCTGTTTGTGTTCTGATGAGTCGTGTTTTCAAAGCAATATGTCTTCTTCTTCAGTTTAGGCTTGCCGAGAAGTTTGGGTTATTAAAGTTCATTTGGACCTTAGTTGGAGTGGTGACAGTGTTGGGGAAGGGGGAGAAATGGAGTTGGAGGACTTAATTTCGTTTTTGGATGGAAGAGGAGGAATGGAACAGCAGGTCGCGAGTTCTAGTAATTATACAAGCAATTTCCAATGGCCGCAAACAGTCCATATTCCAACGGTTTCCAACGGCTTGTTTAAAACCACGGAGTCATTGGAAAAAACCATTGGCAGCCGTTGGCGTATGTTGGAAAAGGGGCGTTGGAGTACACTGTAATTCTAGTAGTGACATTTTACAAGGATGACTCATTAAACAAAACATACTAACATCCAAAACAAAGCTAACTGAAATCTCCGTATCTCAGTTTAACCTTAGGCATTGTCATAAACATAACAATGCTCGTGTCAAGCTAGAAATTTACTTATAAGAAAAATAATTAACATAATTTATATTTAAATAAGCATGAAAATTTAAGTCGAATGATAATATTTAAAAACAGCGTACCCTAACTGTCGGTATATTAAGGTTTTGTTCCCCATTGGAAATTCATTCAAAGAGTTTTACTCAAATTTTCTAACAATGATTTTTCTTCTATTAAAATATTACTTTTTAATTTCTGTAATTAAAAAATAATTATCTTATTCCCAAAATAATTCTCAGAATCCAAAATATTATTTCCCAAAAATAGTTTTCCAAACAACTTTTAGATTAAAAAATGTAACTCTAAATTCAAATTTGAATTTTGATAGATTATTTTTCAGCTTAACTCAAAATTATATTGTGTTCAAATTAAATTAGATGAAAATTCTCAAAATTATATTTTTTGTATCTCATTTACTACGCGTTCCAATTTTATATCAATCAGAAATATTTTCTAATAGTTAAATTTCATTTAAATTTGAGTTGTTTTCAATTCAAAATAACAATGATTCATTACTCAAAATTCCAAATTAATAAAAATCAAAATTAAATATTATTATAATTGTTAGATTAACTAAATGTTACATTCCTATCCTTGATACAAATTCTTTGAAATGATGATAACGAGGATGATTGTCAAATATGAATGCAAGAAAAAAACTGATCCATTTAGTGTCAATCATCTTTTTCACCTCCTCCTTCACTCCTAGCATCTTTTTGTTATTAATGATGATGTGTGATACATAGATTAAATCGAAATTATAATTGAGCAGTCCATTATTAATAGTGCGTTAATTCCGACATCAATTTGGTTTATTTTATTAATCATTTACACAATTTCGTTGTATCATTTTTGATAGCTTAACCTTTCTTGTGAATTTAAAAGGCTGTTGAGAAGTATGAGTTTCTCTAACATTTCGTCACTAACTAGGATTGGAAACTAAAAGAGGCTATATTTAATGTAGTAGAAATTATTATAAGTTTTTCTTCTAAAATCTGATCTGGCAGCAAAAACTTTTCTAATTAGTTAACTGTCAGTTTTAATACATTTAATGTTTGTAGCAATAATGTTCATAAATTAATTACGCCATAATTTACTCCAATTTCTCATTCATCTCGTTGTCTACTTAGAAAATATATAAAAACTTTATTTGTTATAGAGAACACATTGACCTGCAACTTTATATGTACAAACACTGCATGTTATTTATGTTTGGGTATTAATTCATTACGATTTTTTTGCAGATTCCAACAGTTCAATTTCAGATACATATATATCAAATTGGAAACGCAACTCATACAAAAGTTCCTAGGTTTCTTTACGCAAACGAATGACTTATGTGCATTCATATGTTTACCATGCATGAACGTTATTCTATTGCAAAATAAATTTAAATTTTATATGCTTACCAAGGTAGTAGATTACATAAATGCAGTGTTCCATGTTATATATTACCCATCTTTCAAATATGATTAAATGCAAAAAAAAAATGTTTAAAAAATGCAGAAAAAATTGGAAAAGCATGTTAAAAACACACTGCCTGAATTTGCCACATTTATTGTTATAAGGAGCTAAAGAGAAAAAATTGCACTTGATGCACACAAAAGGAATTGTATATCTTGCTAAACAAGTGAAAAAATATTATCTCATTATTACTTCAACAATAAAAATATAGAAGTTTCTATTCAAAGCCAGCTCAGGGGCAAGGCCGAGCAGGCGACCGCCAAGGGCAACCCCCTGGACGGGGCAACAGCTGGTGGTGGTTGTCAGTGATGATGTTTGTATTTATATAAATAAGGGTTAACGTTATTAGTTTAATAAGCAAGTAATAGGCGGGTTGGTTTCCTGCTATGTTGACTGTGAGTTGATGGGTTCAAGCCTGGAAAGCTTCAATTTTCAAAGATCTTTTTACCCGAGCAGGAGCAACATTTCCCAGTTCAGTGTATACACATTTGCTAATTTGTGCTACTGACTTATGTGTTGCCTAGGGCAAGCCATAACATAGCTTCGACCCTGTTGCTATTGAAAAGTAATGTAAAAGAGCAACAGTTTTAATTATACACATAAATTTGTCTCATGGCTAGTAATCTATTATAACTTTGACTACACCCAGCACCTGCAAAATAAATAATTGAAAGAAGGTTCTAACAAAATTATAATAGGAAAAGGTACAATTTGTTAAAATAACATTTTAAAGTAACCTTGTTCTTTGTGGGTTTATAAAATGGCTCATGTACAAGTGGAAATGGAGTGTCCAAACCACATAATCTGGACATAGGTGCATCTAACTGCATATTCAGATTTCTTTTATTAACAACAATTGTAACACGAATTCATTTTTCAAAAGAGTTTAGAGCGCTATAACAGTTCTAAAATGCAACATATACACTGCACCAGGCCTACCGACACACAAATCTTATATAAAAAACCTTTTTTGCTCTAGATATCAAAAATCTGGATGTTGATTTTGTGGAAACATTACAAATCCACATAGATGTCTTTCTTCCCTCATCGAATGTATCTATGAACATTAGACTGAAACAATGTTTTTTTAAAGATTGTGAGTAATAATATGCCTTAAGGAAGCAACGTTCGGTGATTGATGCAAATTTCTCTGAGCTAAACCCTACTATAACTGGAGCTTCATGGCTAACCTCCAAATCAATTAAATGAATTATTTGTGCACACATGACTTGAAAAATAAGAAAGCAATGACCATGTCAAAAATTAATAAAAGCCTTCCTATTTTTTTAACTGAAGCTTCTATTGTTTCCTTACCCATGGTAACAGGACTACAATAAAATATGATATTTATAACGCCATTTAATAACACATTATGCTGAAGTGTTATTATTAACAGTAAATTATTTACTTTCCAACTCATTTTGTTTTAACCATACCGCGTAACGCTCGCGTTTTTTAACCCCTCATTTCATCTCCTCCAACTTTGTGAATTCTTTCCCCCTCCCTCCAAAATAATGTCACCTCCCTCCAAAAAGCACTGGTTCATTCCTTTACGTTTATGAAACCCTAATCTTCGATTTTGATTCTGGTAATCAATGTTCTTTGTATCCTTATTACTGGATTTCAACATCTTCTTTAACCTACCAATCGATTTTATTGTCTAGGGTATCCTCATTTTTTTTATTGTTTAAATTCCATCACATCACTCTGCATTTTACCTTTTTTGGCTTTTCTACATGCTTGTGTTGCTTGCTCTTTGAAATCGTCAGTTGAATTAATAGCTGCATCAGATCTGGAAGATGAAAGTGCATATGGGGTAAAGACTTCGTTAGTCCTTTTATTAATTGCTTTGATCATTTTTTTTGTCAGAAGTTTAGCTTATAATTTTCAAGTAGACACCAAAAGCTCATGCAAAGGCATGGGAAACTTTAAAGGTAATAGTTACGGTTACTCATTTATGAAGTTTATTGCACAAAACTCATATTTGAATGTTTATGATTCGGTTTTATATTAATTTCTAAATTTTTATGTTGAGTAACAACACATTGAGAGATGATATTATATATATATATGCATATATATATATATAATTAATTAAGTGTGGCTGTGGGTATTTTGGATGTCAATTTACCAAGTTATTACCTTGGAAGTTTTAGATGCACTTTAGGATAATCAAATATGGTTTGTGCAATTGACACTACATTACAACGTTAGCATGTATTGCTTCTCTTATTGGAGATATGTTAAATGTTTTGCCAAAATGTATAGAGCTTCTCATGCATTTTGGTACCTGGAGGTTTTGGTCACTCCAAAATGCTTATTTTTGTTCTGTAGTCGGTGTGTTCTTCAGCCATTGCTGTTTATTTTTAATCTGTAGACTTATTTTCCAGCAACTCTTCACACGGTCTTATTATTTCCCCAAAATGCTTATTACATTATAATATATACTATATTATAGTTGAAAATATCAAGTTACGAGTTTGATCCCTCATTGTGCAATAACAGTTCATAAATAACGCTTTTATTAGTTTGTACTAGTTCCTCTTTGAAGATATTTGATGGATTGTCACGCCAAGAACGACTCCTATCCTATAGGTGGATATATCATAGAACACAGGACTTCCAAAAGTATAATTGCTATTGTCGATCCCATTTTTTTCAGACGATGGGATTGATAATTCCATTTTTTGACTACGTTCCCATGCCTCGCTGCAGCCTCGGATAGCTTAATACATCCTTTGACAATTCCATGGTGAACCCTGTTTTTTGCACCATAAGCACAACTTAATTTTACTACGACACAGTTTCTTCTTGGTGTATTTGTTATATATATCATCTGGATCTGAATATGTTTTTGCTCGACCTAAATATATAATAAACATCACTTACAAAAAAATTGACGTTATTAATTGTGAATTGAATTTTAATGTCAGATTAGTGTGGAATCCAACAATTAAAAACTTCAAAAAACAAGGGAAAAACAATATTTATCGAATGGTGAAATAATATGTCACTATGTATGCTGCAGTCCAAAAATTACATATAAATTGTTAGCATATGCAATTGTAAGCACTGTTTCAAATCTCGCAAATATCGCCCGAGATCTCCTCCGAGATCTCGTTTTGTTCTCCTTCCGAAACGAAACAGCAAATATCACTCTAAATCTTTTTTCAAATGTGTTACCCGAGATATTGCAATATCGAACGATATATCGACCGAGACGAAATACTGGAATATTGTCCGAGATCTTAGTTTTTTTAGTTAAAATTTAAATTTGTGCCTGAACTAGAACTATAATTAGAAAATTCAAATCTAACCATATCAAACTTTTGTTATTTCACATTTTGCATGTTAAATGACTATATTATATGTTCATATATGTTTTACAATGCTTATGCTTTTCATATTCGTCTTTTTACATACATGTTACTTATGAAATTATGTATTTTATGGTCTATTTATGCTGATCTTTTTAATATTTTGGATCCTTTTAATGTTACTTGTCTAACAATATTTCTATTTGAATCACGTTACGATTCAAAGTATGAATGATCTTTCGCAAAATAAAGAATAATAAAATTATTTTGCATTTTCAATTTAAGTTACTATGTTTTTAATAGCATTCGTAAAAATCATTTTGTTAAAATATCATTTTTAACATATCATGTACCCCGAGATTGTTCCGATATGAATTTTCAGACCCGAGATGAAAATCCGAGACGAACTCCCGAGTTAGACTCATCTCGTCCGAGATCTCCCCCGATACGAGGACAGAGTCTATAAAATCCCCGAGACGAAACGCGACCGATATCCGAGATTTAAAACCTTGATTGTAAGAATGACATTAAGTGGACCACATCTTTGCACCAAGTTAATTGAGCGATAAACAAATAAAAGGACTTGTTCAAAAGTAGGGTTTATTTTGTTAATCTACATGGTTGATAATTTCTACTAGTTTTAATTATGATTGCTGACAGTTGCCTCTCCCCAAAAGAAAATACTGATAGGCTCATATTTTGTGTCTGAATGCAGATTTCTAGTGCTGGAATGACTCTCAGCCTTCTCCTTATTGTTGTTGCATCTTTTGTGAAGGTAGGTTTCAAATCTTTGAAGATGTCATTAGTTATATTTATTACTGTACTATGATAATGTCCTGAATTTTTTTGAGAGAGTTACTATTTTCTATTCTGATTTTATGTTATAACTTTAAATGGGCGTAGGATGTTATTCCAAGAGGATTCTGATTTTTTTTTTCCATACTGGGAGTGATGTCATTGGTTGGATTAGTGGTATGTCAATGTTTGCTGAATGAATTTCTCAGGCTTTTGTTTGTTGCTTTCCCCATAAATGATGTCTTTTAAATTGTGTTCTCAGGCATTTTTATTTCGTTCTCTCTTGGAATTGGAGCTATTCCATGGATTATAATGTCCGAGGTATATCATTTCCCCCTTTGTTTCCATTGAACATGCATCCAATTTTGTTGTAGATTTCTACTTTGTACTATCAGTAAAGGTAATTGATTGTACATGATTCACCGGTGTGCGTATCATTTCAACCGTCAAAGTTCCTTTCAATCATACTCATTCTATCGCATCTCCACTCCACGTGCATGCACCTATACTCATGCATGTTGCACAAGAGGATAAGCAGTAATGTTTTCATGGTTGTAGCATCTTGTGCTCATACAGATAAATGATTGTTTTAGCTATTGTTATTGGGTGTCTACATGAAAGATAAATAAATTGAAGGTAAAGTTCAAAATCAAATAGTAATTTATAGTAGCACATAAACAAAAAGTAATGTAATAGACAAATAAGCAGTTATTATTATATTACAATAATCCTTCTGTCTGATTACTGACATAGAGAAGGGTCTATGTTATTACATTTGCAGTATATGTATGCTAGTTACCACTCTTACCAGTAATTCCTTTACCTTGTTACTAAATTAAACAGTACTCATCATTCTAGTTTAGTTTGATGCATCTGAAGCGATAATGTGTAATTGGGGAGTATGTAACAAATAAGCACTTATATGTATGTTTATGATGGACTGTAGAATTATAGACTAGTCAATAAACAAAAATTTATGAGTGTACATGTGGGTTCCAAGCATGGTTATTAAATGCATGATAAGGTTCAGGCGCTACATTTGCGTCTTTCTTCCGTATGGTGTAGCGCATATGGAGAGGCACAACAAATGGCACATGACGCTAAAATGATGTACCTTCTCGTTATTTTACTGTATTTACATCTAATTATTTCCCATTTTTTACAATCCGAAAAATTTTCTATCATGGTTATATGTATCATATTTATTTATATTATATAATTACACTTTGAACTAATTTTTAGCAATTGAATTATCCGAATTCGGTATAAACCAGATGGTTCTGTGTTTGGTCTTGGCGATGAAAATAACTTAAAGAATCAATCGGGTCTAAAAGATCAGACAAAATGAGAAAATATATGCATTTTGTGTGTTATTATGCAATTAGATTCAAACCGACCCGATTTAAATCAAACATCAAGTTAAATCATGTTTTAAAATATACAAGTTAGACTCAACAAAACCCAGCGGGTCCATGTCCAACTTGACAGGTAATTACTAGCCGTGCATCTCAAATCGAACTATTTGTTCTAATAATTATTGCCCCAAACAAATAATTTTAAATAGATGTTTTTTTCGAAATTATTCTCCAAAATTTAAACGGTCCATATTTTTACGGTCTCACCGATGTTGAAGCTTATGAATCTGATGATGCAAATATTGATTTAGAATATATGATTGCTAAATCGGATTAAGATTTCGTGTTTATAAGGAATGTACTTTTATCTTGGATTTTTGACTTTTGAAAATTATTATGTTTGAAAATCTATGCTTATGATATTATAAAAATGTAATATATAGAAATTATATTGAACTTTTTAAATCAATTATTATGTATATTTCTAAACGCTTATAGAAAATTGATAACACATACGTTATTTGCGATGCCCTCCACCAGGGCTTCAAGAATGCTCTGCATCGGCCTTTAATGACAAAGGTTCCAAGTTCTTGGGGCCCACTTTATATATTCTTGGAGCCAACTATATATTCTAGTATGCATGGAATCTAAACTGAATGAATGTGATGTACGAGCAAAATTTCATTCACAGTCTTTGATACAAATAACCTAACCTTTTATGTGCATTAGCTTTGAGTAGTTTGTATTTTGGAGTAGACTGAATAGCATCACATTTGTTGTTTTCGGCTTGTCACAGATTCTTTTGGATGCAGACAGTGTTATTATGTCGTGTCTATTATCTACATCTGAAATCAGTTTGCGTATCGGGTATCCGCATCCGCAAACGTAGGCTGATATAGGATTGTTTTCTATCCGCTAATGACCAATACGTCAAGAAATATAAATATATTTTTTAGCTTAGCATAATTTTATTTTTAAAAATCCCATTGATTATAAATAAATAAATATGATGGTAATAAATAGTTTTAAGTAACCAGTGTTAATGCATAGAACATAAACTGCTAATTTAACAAAACAATGAATAAATCATTATAATAAAATACACTTAATTCAAATTTCAATCTCCAAAAAAATTGGATGGATAATTTTGTGATGCTAATGTCTTTGTATCTACATCCGCATTAATTTTTCAAGATATCTGATGTTTACATGTTTTTTGGATATGTATGCAGATATATTTCGGATTTTCCGGGTATTCGTAGAGAGTCTTCGATTGATCTTTCTACTTGTGTACAGTGACTATTTCAATTCATAGTACTAATTAAATAACAACACGGCTATGTTGCTATTTGCAATGAATTTAATAGCACATATGAATGCAAGGACAAGCTAAAATCAAACATAAGAATATCATTTAATGATCAACTAATCATAAAAAAGCAGGTGACGTGTTAATGTATTTCTCTCTTTTCTTGAACTATTTTATTTTCTTACCACGGTTAGTGAATTTGTGTGTCACTGCCTGTTGTAGAACACCAGAGCTAAAGATTATGTAAACGTTATGAATCCAAGTCCAATAACTTTAGAGATGAAGTCCTAAAATCACATCTAATTCAATATATTGAATATGCAACAGTTCACACTTACTTGTCCCAGACTTCATGTTCTTGTGCAAAATAAAGTTGTTAATTTCATAAAAGAAATTAGAGCTGAACTGTTCCGAGATAAATTATTGTTTAGCAGGAAACACACTATCTGTTGTAAACTAAACATATGTTAACATGTGGTATTTTAATTTTTATAATGGAGTGCAATTGCATTAGATTATAGTATGAAAATAACATCCATCTTCAAGTGACCAGCGAAGGGCAATAATATGATTTTTGTTCACAAATTGTATGAGCTTATAAAATAAATGGTTCTGTATCATCCATTTGGGTCATCAACAATCATGGATGCAATAATTTTTCGGGATGGATGCTTTAAACTTAATTTCATATTTTTCATTTTATCAGAGCGTTTTCTCATTGAACAAGCTTGGTTGTTCGTTTTTCATTATGAAATTATATAACAAATTGAGATAAGTGTTATTGTTATTTTTTTACATGTCTAGTTATCTATCTGAGATCTTACATGTAATGGATTTTGTCAAAGATGATTACAATAATGAGTTTCGAACATGTTATCCTTCATTTTGGTAGTTTCTTCTCTTTAACATTGTCAATCCAGGTTTTCGAACAGTAAAGGAATTTCCAATTCAGATGACAATGTTGCAGTTCACATTCTGTTCATTAATATTTTTTATGCAAATACTAAATTTCTATGCATACAAATTTTTAGTTCCATTACTTTTATTCATTGGTGTTGATGAAGTTATAACTCAATAACAACATCGGTATAAGCTTTAGTTTACTTATATATATGAAACAACCCAAACTCTCCCTTATGGGAAAGCCCGGATTGAGTTGAGAACATGACAAATCAGAACACAAACAGAAAAACATTTCATTGCTTATTACGACAATTTACATCAAAGTATAAGAATATAATAGAGTATTAATAAATAATATACATTGGAAAATATCCGAGATTTAAAATTACAAAGCAGCGAAAAAATAATACATAACACAATTGAAAGAAATACACGGATATAGAGCTTTCCGAATATAGCCCTAACTGTAAACCAGGATCCTGTATAAAGAAAATCTACAAAACCGAAACTACTGACTGCCCTTATGGAATGAGGGGCACCCAAAGTTTAAGTTAAAACAATAAATTCCAAGTCGGTCATGGGATTGGCGTGAGAACTAAAACAATTATTTAAAACTTAACTTTAAAATAGAGTAAATCAAGGGACCACGCCGTATAACATGGAACGGGTTTCCTCCCAAGAATACCAGTGCATAAAACAAATAGCGCAATGCTTTTTGGAAAAATGAAGTTATTATAAGACTCAGATCCCATCACATAATGCAACGCAAGCCGGAGGATAGAGTTTTCCCTTACAATAGCCAAACATGCTTGGTACGTTTAAAAAAAACCATTTTGGTACTATTATAAGTACATAGTGTCAAAATCACTTCAAATATAAATGTATCAATCGTAGACGGCATAGTATCCCATGCTACTATGTCGCTATACTAGTTCTGCAATTAAAACCGAAATGTCACGTATTCGAAAATGGATTTCTGTCATGAGTCGAGGCCAGGGATGACTCCTTACCGATTCGAGACACTCTAGCAAATGCCTTTGGATTACACACCGCGGGGCAACCCTTGGATCTTCAGGGCCGGTCCATACATACTTTAATGGATTGGTTATTCCTAAACACACGTTTCCCGGTCCTATAGGACCTATCCATCGGCTTCATAGTAACCAATATATACAAGCTGCCTCGCTATCCATCATCCACATAGGTAAAAATATAAATGTCTGGGCTCCATACCATGACACCACCCATAGCTAGAAAGAAACGTCGTGCACTCCCTGCAGTCACGATCCCGTTTAGACTCATACCGAGGTGTGAGGCTCGCGAACTAACGCTATACACAAAGCTATGCTATTTAAATCCGTGCTTTGACCATCAACCACAAGACACTACTTTTCAACAGAAGCCTTGATCATTTGCATCTCATCATGCCACACTGACAATTCACACCATGTGACTGACGTCTATCGATTTATAACCTCTAAGCTCATACGTCTCAGAAAAGAGTGTTAAGAAAGAGAATAAATTCTCCGCTACCAAACACATATATATTTTAAAGAAATCAATCAACACAGAATAAAATACAATGTCAGATACACATCCATTTACTAGTCCGTTTTGGGTCTGAATGAACTGGAGGCACCTTATTCCTCATCCTATATGTCCAATACACGAGAGAGGTCCTCGCATATCCGGTCGATCACCAAGTACATCTGGACGATCACCACTTATTACCTTGTCTTGGGTGTACAACCCAATCAAGACATCAGTAATCATCCAAACGATGTGAAGCCCTCCGGTCTTCAACCACTGTCTTCATCGTCGACTTATCGTCGAATCAATTATTCAGAATGGGTATAAACCCGCCCTTTTTGAATAATTCATGTATCTTATAATCAAGTGCTATAAAAACACAACATACGCCTCATTCCAATTCTGAATATTCTTTTATTCAAATATTCACATCTTTAGGGAAAGGTTCCCATTAATTTTAGCGAAGATAAATTCTTTAAATTTATTCTTTAATCTTCCTTTGGATATCAATTCAAACCAAATTAAGGTTTGTCCAAACTATTCGGGATTAGCGCACCTTACCGAAGTAATCATTTGTTTTATTTCCCATCCTAACCTATTTATCCCATGGAGCAAAACTGGTACTACTCCATATCTAACACCATGGTGTTATTCTGTAAATTTAATTTCCATTTCATGTTCAAATCTAATTAAAGATTTAACTATCACTTGGAGTAAAAATGGTGTACTCCATTCTCGATCATTTCCCAATTTTGATAGTTTATATTGTCACATTCTCATTTTAATATAATTAAAGATTCACAAAAACTCTACTTAGTTTTAATCTTCTAACAATCATTATTAATGATTATTTAACTTTGGGAAATCAAACATGCCGCATCGACAATCTACACCATAACATTGATTTTTTCTGATATATAACCTCTAAACTCATGCGTCATAGAGAAGGGTGTTAAGCAAAAGAATAAATTCTCCGCCACCAAATAGATATATATTTAACAAAGATCAATAACACAGTTCGAAATACAATGTTAGACATGTAATCCTGTCTTTAATTGGGTTAAAGAACCAATATCATTTGAAACACAGTTCATAATAAACCCAAAATCACATTCCATTAATTATGAAATCTTCACGGAAAAACAGATCAATATATATAATCGATATCAATTTCCGTATCCGGCTAGTAATATAAATGGAATAATGACAAAGCCTTTTAAATTCCATATATATTAACAGTCTTCCCCTACAGAAGCTCACTTCAATTATTACCAAATTGAATTCCATTCAATCCCATTTTATTTTATTAAATTGAAAAACTTTACTTTTGAAAATTCCATTAAATCTTAGAATAAAGATTTATAAATTCCAAATCTTAACTTCAATGTTAATCGGGTTAAAGAACAAGTGTTATTTAAAACACCATTCACGATAAACCCTTAAATCCAATTTTTAAATCAATTCCAATTAAATATTAATTAATTGGTAAACTTCTCTAAATCTTAATTAAAAGATTTACTCTTTTCTCAACTGGGTTTAAGAACAGTGTTATTGAAGATATCATTCACGATAAACCCAAAATCCCATTTGATATTAAATACAAGCCTCTGAATAGAAAATATATCGGCTTATATTCAATATCAAATTCTGAAACCAACAAATATCATATTGGAAATAACGATATAAATATATCTTCCAAATTTCCATAACAATATCCATATAATCACGGAATCTAATATCGAAATATTCCGAAGATTATTTCCATTCCGAATCCATTCCAATTTGTTCGTTGGAAATTTCTGGTTATATTAAAACCATTCACAAATCCAATTTATTTTATTTAAAAATATTGGATTATTATTCTAGTTAATAACTAGTTCGTTTTGATAAAAATATTTTTTTATCTTCACAAATATGGAATTTTTTTCATTCAAATTCTTTCCAAATCATTTATTATGATTTTACACAAATTATTAATATTTTTAATAATTTTATCAAGGCCCTTTCAGTCACTTTCCATAAATGGTCATCGAACTACATTTACAACGACCTTTTCCAAATTTGATTTGGACATAATTCCAAATACAACCGTTAGATTTCAAATCTCTTATATTCGTTGGAAAGCACTTTTCGGTACGGACCAAGTGGTTCCAGTTTTAGGAGAATTCGATGGTCGGATCTGCCATAATGTCAATTCGAAGTCAATGGTCGAAATTCACGAACATCGCAGCTCGGCGCGTTCTATTCAGGCCATTATATATATGTAACACCCCGTATTTCAGGTAATGCTAAAATTCACTAATTGTAGAATAAATAATCTCAAATATGAGAATTGGGGGAAACGGGCTACGTCGTTTTGTTCGTCTCGGAAAAATATGCAGGATAGAGTCCGAAATTTTGTAAATCGGAGTCCGTATGGCCCAGTTATGGCCCAATGAAGTTTGCAGAAAATTAAAAGTTCAAAACAGATTTAAAAATTCAGGTTTAAAATTCAAAATTTGGGGCCATTGGGCGCTGGAGGGAAAAACTCCCGCCTAGTTACCCGTGTCGACAGCCCTGTCGACAGGGCAGTCGACTGGGTAGGACCAGGTCGACAGCCCTGTCGACTTGGGTGTCGACAGGGGTGCTCGACCAGTTAAACCTGGTGCACCATTTTAGGGTTTGGCTGTGTTTTGGGCTAATCTCTAGAAACTTCCTAAATCTGACGGACCTAATTTAGCCTAGGGTTAATCCTATGGTCTAAAACACACCCTAATCCTATAAATACACCCTAATGCAAGCCTAATCCATACTAAAAATAGAAATGATGCCATCATGCCGCCAAAATCAAACTTAAGAGGAGCCCCACTAGTTTATGAAGAAAGTTGCAAGCTAATCAACCTCTAATCATCACCATCTTCAAATATAGCAACTAGTTCTACTTCATAAGTTTGCTAATCTTGGTTTTGGTGAGTTTCTATCACTTTAATAACCAATTGCTAAATTAAGTAGATGAGATATGATGAGATCATGCGGTTTTGTATGCGGATTAGTGGGTTTTAATTCATATGATATGATGTTAGTTTGCTAATCTATGTTTGATGTTAACCCTATGTTTATGCAAGTTAAGTATGTGGGTTTATGCAAGTTAAGTATGTGGGTTTATGCAAGTTAAGTGGTGGGTTTTATGCATGCTAAGTATTTGATTTTATGCATGCTAAGTATTTGATTTTATGCATGTCAAGTGTTTGGTTTTATGCATGCTAAGTACTTGGTTTTATGCATGCTAAGCACTTGATTTTATGCATGCTATGTATTTGATTTTATGCATGCTAAATGTTTGGTTTTATGCATGCTAAGTACTTGATTTCATGCATGCTAAGTGGTTGGTTTTATGCATACCTTATGACATGCAAGTTTACCCTTTTTAAATAAGATGCATACATATGCAAGATGATACCTTTGTATGCTATGCATACATATGCATGTTTACCCTATTTTATGATGCAAGTCACATATGCAAGTTCACCCTTTGTGTAACCTATGAACACTTATGCAAGTTACCTTTATATGACATATGTGTACACATGCAAGTTGGGTTATTTAATGATGCTAGTTGGGTTTAATATCATGATGCAAGTTGACACCTTTTAAACCCATGTAAAAGCCAACGTTGTGCTAAGATTGAACCCGTTACATTTATAGTGAATCTTCCCATTTATATGACATGTTATGAAAACGGATTACGTGGGAAACGATGGGGTTAATATGCATGTTTATAGAAATGTGTATAACATAAAATGAATGGACATAATTGGGAATTTACCTATTAAGTTAGGTCTACCCATATTATGGAGTTGGGAATTTACCTATTAAGTTAGGTCTACCCATACTATGGAATTGGGAATTTACCTATTGAGTTAGGTCTACCCATATTCTTAAAATTGTGTAATTAATTAGGGATAATTAATATAAATTATGGGGGTGATTAATTAGGTGTAATTAATCGACTAAGACACGAGGTTGGACCCTTTTGTAGCATAAGACTGCCCGGAACCGCCCGGCAAATCCAGCGGCTACAAATGGTTGGCCCAATGTGAGAGGTCTTAGGCATAAACTAAATACGTGACAAGTGTAAAGACACGAGGTTAGACCCTGTTATGGGGTAAGGCTGCCCGGAACCGACCGGCAAATCCAGCTGCCATAAAAGACGGTCTAATGTGAGAGGTCTTTACAAGGGTTACGTTCTTAATCAATTAAGAAACACTTAACCAGATAAGCATGTAGTGGGGCATGAGGGGTTAAGTGGGTGCCTTGGGTGGCATGTGGAAATCTAGTGGTTGCCTTGGGTGGCAATAGAAAATACGATTAGAATACTTAACCAAAGTGGAACATGTAATTAAAACATGGTTAAAGGGTTAAGTGGGATTCACTAGAAATAACAAGCTTAGGTGGTAGCTTGTGGGGGCCCATTTCAACCAATATCCCAAACATATCTTAGTGGGCTCGATTCTAGTCGAGTGACGGGACACGCATATTGGGCTTGACTATAAGAGGCCAAAACGGGTTAGCGGTGGCAACGCAAGTCCAACGGGTTTCATATGCGTGTGTGGACCCGAGCTGGTAGGTAAGACGTTGTTGCATCGTGTAGATATAAGCCGTGCACCGTTAATTATATCGGGTTGCCACTTTGGGGAGTGATACACCCCACTGTGGGGCCGGCACGGGTATCTACGGTAGGGAGCCGATCACTTGGGAGTAGTGGGTACACCTAGTGGAGATAGGGGCAGACGGCACCTATGTAGTCAGCTAGGGGTACACTAAACTACTGGATAAATTTTCTAAGTCCTTGGGAGGAATCAACCTTTAAGTAGGAATGACTGGTGTGGTGCAGTGTAGTAATTATCCTTGGGTGGGTAAATGCGTCTTTACAGTTATCTTAGTTTATCCTAAGTCTACCAAGCTGCTTAGTGTAGCCATTCATCCCCAGACATTACCGTATGTCAAGTTTATGTCTTCTCTGGTTACTTTAATGATTGTATTGTTAAAGTTATAGGACTCGCTCAGACTTATGTCTGACCCCGTTGTTTTTATCTTTTTTTCCCAACCCTCAGGTTCTCAGAGTGGGCCCAGTACGAGTGGGCTTTGATCAGGCTGCTTTTATTACTCTCTTGGAGCTTGGACCCTAGATGTAGAGCTCAGCTTACCCTTTTCTTTTATGGCTATCAGTTCATGTATTGGGATTATGTATTTTTATTTAGCAAGAATGGATATTTGTACTTAACTCTTATTATGGTTTTGTGATGTAACCAGACATGTTTTACTTTCCGCTGCATTGAAATGTTGTTTTAAATTTTCTAGTATTACTTATATCTGTCTTGCTGTAATTTCTCTATTCTATATTCACTAAAATACTCCGCCGATGTTATGGCATTCCCTTAGAGAGTGACCGTAGCGGGTGTGGGGTGTTACACGTGGTATCAGAGCCAGGTTACCGGAACAGATAAAATTTTTAGAAAACTATTTTTCTAAAAACATTTTTGGAAGAGATATTCTCAAAAACATGTCTTTAAAGAGAAAAGTTTTTGAAAGAAAAGAATAATCCCCAATAGCCATATCTTTATCTTTCGAATTCTCCGTTTTGAATCTTTCCTTTTTCGTTTCAGCATGACTGAGGATCTTAACTTTCCGGAGGGTGTGACGGTACCAGTATGGTATAGGAGATTGATGGAGGCTAGGGCCACCACTACGGGTCCAGCAAATGTTCCTCCACCAACCGTAGCACCCGATCTTCCTCCTCCCCTTCCTCCTTGCACGGATACTTTTGCTAAGACTTGCAAGGAATTCAAAGCTATGGGAGGGAAACCTTTTCAAGGATCTGAAACTTTTGTGGAGGCTAGAGATTGGCTTAAGGAGGTGGAAGAGTTGATAGATATCTTTGAGATGGAAGAAGGAAAGATAGTCAAGTTAGCTGCTTGGTTAATGAAGGGAGAGGCCTCATTCTGGTGGGAGGTCACTAATGGAGAACGCCCCGTTGACTCTTGGGCGGATTTTAGGCAAAGATTTGTGGCAAAGTTTCTCTCAAGGGCGGAAGAAAACTTGTATATGGAAAGATTCTTGACTCTAAAGCAAGGAAATCTCTCAGTGAAGGAGTATGTCAACAAGTTTAATCAATTGGCAAGGTTTGGCTTAGATATGGTGAATACACCAGAGAAGAAGGCTTTGAGGTTCGTGAAAGGTTTGAATGAACCAATGCATGGGTTGGCTATGACTCATATCCCTATGGGGGCCACCTTTGAGAAGCTTGTTGACATGGCACTCATGCATGAAGAAGAGAAGGGTCCCAATGCTAATAAGGCACCCGAGAAGAAGGGAGATCAAAAGAGACCTCAGCAACAACAGCAAAACAAAGGTGGGAAAGGCAACGGTGGCAAGGGAAAGAAGAAGTGCTTCAATTGCGGGATACCAGGCCACATAAGTAAAGATTGTCGAAAGAAGAAGAAGACTGGCTGCTTCCACTGTGGCGAAGCAGGGCATCTAGTGAAAGACTGTCCTAAGAAAGGGCAAAGGACGGGGTCTACCTCAGGAGGACAGGTGCAAGCTCTTATGGCACCGGGTCAGGCTAGGGGGCAAGTACAGGCTCTCGCGGTTCCACCGATCCAGGAAAGAGGTAGAACTATTTCCGTTGAAAGTCTGGTTTTTCTATTTGATCATCCTGTCCGAACATTGTTTGATTCTGGCGCATCGCATTCGTTTATCTCATCATCATTAGTTGAGTCACTGCACTTGGACACCAGTCTGGTAGATGATCCCTTGGTTGTTTCAAACCCAATTGGGGGCTCCACTTACTTGTCCATGATATGTTTGGGTTTGAAGATTTCTATACTTAGCATTGAGTTTAGATGTGATGCTTTTGTGTTGGGCTTCACGGGCTATGGGTTGATTTTGGGCATGGACTGGTTATCCAGTAATGGTGCCGTTCTTGATTGCAAAAGGAGAGTTGTTAGGCTCATGACCCGCTTGGGTAACACTCTCGAGATCTCTTGTAATCCCATGGATTCTGTTATGCTAAGTTATCTTGAATCGCTTGACGCTTCGGTCGAGAGTTTGCAATCTGTTAGAGTGGTCCGGGAATACTCGGATGTGTTTGAGGAGGTGAAGGGCTTACCTCCGAAGAGGGAGATTGACTTCCGAATATATCTGGTGGATAATGCTAAACCTGTATCTTTACCAGTGCGCCACATGGCTCCTCGTGAGAGGAGGGAACTCCATAAGCAAGTAGGGGAGTTGCTTGAGAAGGGGTTCATAAGACGAAGTATATCGGAGTGGGGTGCTCCAGTAGTTTTTGCTACGAAGGCGGATGGGTCCCTCAGACTTTGTGTAGACTATAGAGAACTCAACAAGCTCACAAAGAAGAATAGACACCCATTGCCGAGGATTGATGATCTTTTCGATCAATTGGTTGGCGCTTCAGTATTTTCTCAGTTGGACTTAGCCACGGGGTTTCATCAGTTGAGGGTGGCTGAGGATAGCATAGACAAGACTGCCTTTAGAACTCCGGATGGTTTCTATGAGTGGCTGGTGATGCCATTTGGGTTGACGAACGCCCCTGCATACTTTGTTGATTTGATGAGTAGGGTGTTCAGGGAGTTCCTTAATAAGTTCGTGGTGGTCTTTGTGGATGATATCTTAGTATTTCCTAAGAGTGAAGAAGAGCATGCCCTACATCTTGGGGAGGTGTTGGAGACTCTTCGAGCACATAGCCTTAAGGCTAAATTCTCTAAATGTCACTTCTGGAGGAAGGAAGTGCGGTTCTTGGGGCACGTGGTCTCCAAGGAAGGGATAGCTGTGGATCCCGCGAAGGTAGTATCAATTCAAGATTGGAAGGTTCCGAAGAATGCTACCGAAGTAAGAAGTTTCTTGGGGTTGGCGGGTTACTATAGGAAGTTTATCAAAGACTTCGCGAAGATATCAGCCCCATTAACCTGCTTAACGAAGAAGAATCTTGTTTTCACATGGGACGTAGATTGTGATGATGCGTTCCGACGGTTAAAGAGAGCTTTAACAACTGCTCCAGTTTTAGTGTTGCCAGATGGGAATAAGCCATTTGTTGTCTATACTGATGCTTGTGGGACAGGACTGGGCGCAGTCTTAATGCAAGAGGGAAGGGTAATAGCCTATGGTGGAAGGCAGTTGAGGGCGCATGAGAAAAATTACCCTACCCATGATTTAGAGTTGGCCGCTATTGTTTTTGCACTTAAGATTTGGCGCCATTATCTTCTTGGTGAGAGATTCGAATTGTTCACTGACCACAAATCATTGAAGTACTTGTTTTCTCAGAAGGATTTGAATTTGAGACAGCAAAGGTGGATGGAGTTCTTAGCATCCTATGATTTCGAGATAGCGTATACCCCTGGCAAGGGTAACGTGGTGGCGGACGCCTTGAGCAGAAAAAGGTTGTCCTTGAGTCCATTGTTCGTGGAACAACGAAGCTTGGAATTTATCTCGATGTTTGATTTCAAACCTTCCATTGACTATATACCCGGTTTGCTAGCATCCTTGGAGGTCAGACCTACTCTTTTGGGGTGGATTGGAGAAGCACAGAAGGACGACCCACAGTTGGTTGAGTTGGTAGGGAAGCTCATAAGGGGGGAGTTGTCCAGCCATTTGAGTAGGTACACCCTAGACGATAGGGGGTGCTTGCGTAGAGACGGTAGACTTTGTGTACCGCAAGACGAGGGTTTGAGGAAGGCTATTCTTGATGATGCACACCGTTCTAGGATGATCATTCATCCCGGTGGGGACAAGATGTACCAAGACATGAAGCGGGTTTTCTTCTGGGCCGGTATGAAGAAAGATGTGGCCGAGTATGTCGCTCGATGCTTGGTGTGCCAACAGGTGAAAGTGGAGCAAAAGAAACCAGGTGGGTTGCTTCACCCATTGGAAGTTCCGCAATGGAAGTGGGATAGCGTCTCGATGGATTTTGTTGACGGGTTTCCCAGATCGAGAAAGGGTAATACGGGAATTTGGGTTGTGGTAGACAGACTTACTAAAAGCGCCCATTTCATACCTGTGAAGAGCAAGAGGACTGCTCCATGGCTAGCTTCAGTAAATCTTCGAGAGATAGTTCGATTGCATGGGGTACCCTCTAGCATAGTGAGTGATCGAGATCCTATCTTCACTAGCGAGTTCTGGAAAAGTTTGCAAGAAGCAGTGGGGACTCAATTATGTCTGAGCACCGCATATCATCCTCAGACGGACGGCCAGACTGAGAGGGTGAATCGTGTCCTAGAAGACCTTTTGAGGCTTTGTATCTTAGATTTTGGAGGTACGTGGGAAGAGCATCTTCCGTTGGTGGAGTTCGCATATAATAACAGCTTTCAGTCCAGTATTGGTATGGCTCCTTTCGAAGCTCTTTATGGAAGGCCTTGTCGATCACCTACATGTTGGTGGGAATCTACGGATAAGATCTTGCTTGGGCCTGATATGGTTAGGGAGACTTCTGAGAAGATTGACTTGATTCGAAGAAGGATGAAAGCAGCGCAGGATAGGCAAAAATCTTATGCGGACAAGAGGAGGACGGATCTTGAGTTTGAAGTTGGGGACATGGTCTTTGTCAAAGTGTATCCGTTACGAAATGTGGTTCGCTTTGGATCTGTTGGGAAGTTAGCACCAAGGTTCGTAGGGCCGTTTCCTATTAAGGAAAGGATTGGACGGATGGCATATAGAGTGGAGTTGCCCGACAGACTTAGTGGTGTACATGATGTATTCCATGTGTCACATTTGAGGAAGTGCCTACATGAGACCGCAGAGGTGGTAGAGCCGAGCTTGCTTAGAGAAGTGGAAGTAGAGCGTGATGCGACTATTCGACGAGCTCCTACTCGCATCCTTGGGTCAGAGACTAGGAAATTGAGTAATCGAGAGGTTCAACTAGTCAAAGTACAATGGGGAGAAGATGAGGGCAACGCTACTTGGGAGACGGAAGCGAAGATGCGTTCATTGTACCCATTCCTTTTTGAGGGTATGTCTTTTAACTTCTCCTTTATCGTTTGTCTAGTACTTATCTTATCTTTAGTATGTCCTCTCGTTAGTACTGTTTGACTTTTAGATAGGGTAAACCTATGGTTGAAACATGTGTTTGAGACATGTTATGGTTGATGGATTCAAGTGGATGCAAGTGTTTGCTAGTGGTTGCTCGTGGATGCATATACACACACTCTAGGCACCAGATCGGCTCAGTCACTTCATATTGCATATTGCATATAATTGTGTGTAGATAGCTATATTTATGGATGTAGAATGGTTGTGTTATCATATGGACGATGCATTTTGGTGAATGATTGTGCACTCATGTAGATATTGTATGTGTCGATAGGGTTCTCTCGCATACATAATGGATGCATGGCACTATCACGGTTTGCATATGTTCATACATTAGATAGGGAACATATACACACACTTTTTGCATATGCTCATAGATCATTAGAAATTGTTTTAAGGACAATGGATGCCCGTGTTTGATGGATTGAGTAGATGGTTATTTGGATTGTAGGATATGCATTCTCCTTAGCTTAGAGATTTCGGGGACGAAATCCTTTAAGGAGGGGAGAATGTAACACCCCGTATTTCAGTTAATGCTAAAATTCACTAATTGCAGAATAAATAATCTCAAATTTGAGAATTGGGGGAAACGGGCTGCGTCATTTTGTTCGTCTCGGAAAAATACGCGGAATAGAGTCCGAAATTTTGTAAATCGGAGTCCGTATGGCCCAGTTATGGCCCAATGAAGTTTGCAGAAAATTAAAAGTTCAAAACAGATTTAAAAATTCAGGTTTAAAATTCAAAATTTGGGGCCATTGGGCGCTGGAGGGAAAAACTCCCGCCTAGCTACCCGTGTCGACAGCCCTGTCGACAGGGCAGTCGACTGGGTAGGACCAGGTCGACAGCCCTGTCGACTTGGGTGTCGACAGGGGGTGCTCGACCAGTTAAACCTGGTGCACCATTTTAGGGTTTGGCTGTATTTTGGGCTAATCTCTAGAAACTTCCTAAATCTGACGGACCTAATTTAGCCTAGGGTTAATCCTATGGTCTAAAACACACCCTAATCCTATAAATACACCCTAATGCAAGCCTAATCCATACTAAAAATAGAAATGATGCATCATGCCGCCAAAATCAAACTTAAGAGGAGCCCCACTAGTTTATGAAGAAAGTTGCAAGCTAATCAACCTCTAATCATCACCATCTTCAAATATAGCAACTAGTTCTACTTCATAAGTTTGCTAATCTTGGTTTTGGTGAGTTTCTATCACTTTAATAACCAATTGCTAAATTAAGTAGATGAGATATGATGAGATCATGCGGTTTTGTATGCGGATTAGTGGGTTTTAAGTCATATGATATGATGTTAGTTTGCTAATCTATGTTTGATGTTAACCCTATGTTTATGCAAGTTAAGTATGTGGGTGTATGCAAGTTAAGTATGTGGGTTTATGCAAGTTAAGTATGTGGGTTTATGCAAGTTAAGTGGTGGGTTTTATGCATGCTAAGTATTTGATTTTATGCATGCTAAGTATTTGATTTTATGCATGTCAAGTGTTTGGTTTTATGCATGCTAAGTACTTGGTTTTATGCATGCTAAGGACTTGATTTTATGCATGCTATGTATTTGATTTTATGCATGCTAAATGTTTGGTTTTATGCATGCTAAGTACTTGATTTCATGCATGCTAAGTGGTTGGTTTTATGCATACCTTATGACATGCAAGTTTACCCTTTTTAAATAAGATGCATACATATGCAAGATGATACCTTTGTATGCTATGCATACATATGCATGTTTACCCTATTTTATGATGCAAGTCACATATGCAAGTTCACCCTTTGTGTAACCTATGAACACTTATGCAAGTTACCTTTATATGACATATGTGTACACATGCAAGTTGGGTTATTTAATGATGCTAGTTGGGTTTAATATCATGATGCAAGTTGACACCTTTTAAACCCATGTAAAAGCCAACGTTGTGCTAAGATTGAACCCGTTACATTTATAGTGAATCTTCCCATTTATATGACATGTTATGAAAACGGATTACGTGGGAAACGATGGGGTTAATATGCATGTTTATAGAAATGTGTATAACATAAAATGAATGGACATAATTGGGAATTTACCTATTAAGTTAGGTCTACCCATATTATGGAGTTGGGAATTTACCTATTAAGTTAGGTCTACCCATACTATGGAATTGGGAATTTACCTATTGAGTTAGGTCTACCCATATTCTTAAAATTGTGTAATTAATTAGGGATAATTAATATAAATTATGGGGGTGATTAATTAGGTGTAATTAATCGACTAAGACACGAGGTTGGACCCTTTTGTAGCATAAGACTGCCCGGAACCGCCCGGCAAATCCAGCGGCTACAAATGGTTGGCCCAATGTGAGAGGTCTTAGGCATAAACTAAATACGTGACAAGTGTAAAGACACGAGGTTAGACCCTGTTATGGGGTAAGGCTGCCCGGAACCGACCGGCAAATCCAGCTGCCATAAAAGACGGTCTAATGTGAGAGGTCTTTACAAGGGTTACGTTCTTAATCAATTAAGAAACACTTAACCAGATAAGCATGTAGTGGGGCATGAGGGGTTAAGTGGGTGCCTTGGGTGGCATGTGGAAATCTAGTGGTTGCCTTGGGTGGCAATAGAAAATACGATTAGAATACTTAACCAAAGTGGAACATGTAATTAAAACATGGTTAAAGGGTTAAGTGGGATTCACTAGAAATAACAAGCTTAGGTGGTAGCTTGTGGGGGCCCATTTCAACCAATATCCCAAACATATCTTAGTGGGCTCGATTCTAGTCGAGTGACGGGACACGCATATTGGGCTTGACTATAAGAGGCCAAAACGGGTTAGCGGTGGCAACGCAAGTCCAACGGGTTTCATATGCGTGTGTGGACCCGGGCTGGTAGGTAAGACGTTGTTGCATCGTGTAGATATAAGCCGTGCACCGTTAATTATATCGGGTTGCCACTTTGGGGAGTGATACACCCCACTGTGGGGCCGGCACGGGTATCTACGGTAGGGAGCCGATCACTTGGGAGTAGTGGGTACACCTAGTGGAGATAGGGGCAGACGGCACCTATGTAGTCAGCTAGGGGTACACTAAACTACTGGATAAATTTTCTAAGTCCTTGGGAGGAATCAACCTTTAAGTAGGAATGACTGGTGTGGTGCAGTGTAGTAATTATCCTTGGGTGGGTAAATGCGTCTTTACAGTTATCTTAGTTTATCCTAAGTCTACCAAGCTGCTTAGTGTAGCCATTCATCCCCAGACATTACCGTATGTCAAGTTTATGTCTTCTCTGGTTACTTTAATGATTGTATTGTTAAAGTTATAGGACTCGCTCAGACTTATGTCTGACCCCGTTGTTTTTATCTTTTTTTCCCAACCCTCAGGTTCTCAGAGTGGGCCCAGTACGAGTGGGCTTTGATCAGGCTGCTTTTATTACTCTCTTGGAGCTTGGACCCTAGATGTAGAGCTCAGCTTACCCTTTTCTTTTATGGCTATCAGTTCATGTATTGGGATTATGTATTTTTATTTAGCAAGAATGGATATTTGTACTTAACTCTTATTATGGTTTTGTGATGTAACCAGACATGTTTTACTTTCCGCTGCATTGAAATGTTGTTTTAAATTTTCTAGTATTACTTATATCTGTCTTGCTGTAATTTCTCTATTCTATATTCACTAAAATACTCCGCCGATGTTATGGCATTCCCTTAGAGAGTGACCGTAGCGGGTGTGGGGTGTTACAATATATATATATATATATATATATATATATATATATATATATATATCGTTGATTTCCATTTAAAGCATATTTTATAAATCGTTTATAAATTCGTTTTAAAATGATTCAAACTTTAATTTCAATTTTAAATCAAAATTGAATATTCCATATTATTATAATATTTAAATGATAAAATTTTAAAAATATCAGATTTGAAATCATTTCCTTTTTTATATTCATTATAAAAATGGACAAAATCTATATGAACATCGTTAGCGTCAAAATGGCGCAAATCTAATCAACACAGCTTCACATTTTAATCCTTTACGGAATATTATTTTAAAATATTCGTTATTTTAAGATATGCGTTATTTTAAAAATATTTGTTATTTCTGAATTGGAATCAGACACAGTCAATTACCATATAATGTTATTTATATGGATTTCATACACACATGTACACAAAAATAATTATGCACAGTCAACCATCATCCAGAGTGCACTACTCAACTGCATAAGCATCATATATAAATAATTAACGCTTACAACAGTCTGTCAACCAATCGATTGACATACAACTAAACAATTGGGATTAGTGTACGCCAAATATCATCCCTATACCCATGTGGGGTTTCAACCAACAAATATCGAATATTATTTGTGCAGTTGGGTGATGTGTAAAATTATCGACCCAGTCGATATCACAAAAATAGGCGAGCATAAACAAGTCGACCGACTTGTAAATGGATGTGTAAACTTATATTTAACCATCCAATAATTATTTTATTTATCACAGTTATAAGCTAAAAATAATATTTTTAACTAATTAATTTTTTCTAACACTTTTTAGAAAATTTTGGCAGCATAACGGCACGATACTAGAACCGGAATAAGGTCTAGCCTTATCCCTCACCTAATACTGGCTCGCGCCATACACAAATCAATTTCAATCCAATTCACATCCAAATCAAATCCAAACAAATAAATCAACCAATATCCAAATTTCCACAATACAATCCAAACAACCAACCATGGTTTGTACAATAAAATAGTGTCGGGGGCTTCTAAGCCCTGTTTGCATCCTAGTATATATTTAACTGTAAAATAAATTGAGTGAGAAGGAGTTCTCACCTTTGGTTTCCACTCCGTCATTATTTATTGGACAGTTTGGATTCTGTTTGCTTCCGGTCGGTTCCATCGCAATCCGTTTCACGCGATTTATATTTAAAATCATATTTTTAACAACGCTATATATATTTAAAAATCACATTTTTATAACACTATCATATATACAAAAATCAAATATTTATGGCGCTATCATACATATAAAAATCAAATTTTTATGGCGCTATCGTATATATAAAAATCAAAATTTTATAACACTATCATATATACAAAAATCAAATTTTTATGGCGCTATCATATATATATAAATCAAATTTTTATAGCGCTATCATATATATACAAATCAAATTTTTATAGCGCTATCATATATATAAAAATCAAATTTTCATAGCGCTATCATATAATAAAAATCAAAATTTTAAAGCGCTATTCATATAATAAAAATCATATTTTTATAACGCTATTACATATATAAAAATCACATTCTTATAATGCTACTACATATATAAAAATCACATTTTTATAACGCTACTACATATATAAAAATCACCTTTTTATAATGTTATTCGTATAATAAAAATCATATTTTTATAATGCTATTCATATAATAAAAATCATATTTTTATTATCTTTCTAAAAATAATTTCCGGTTATACACTAGTTAAATTTTTTTTTAGCTTACTAAAAATATTATTTTATATCATACGTTCGATTTTAAGCAATCACGTTTAAATTTAAATCAGGGAACTCACCATTTTCGATCACTGGAGAAACCCTAAATCGGAGAAGCAAGGAGCTCAAGAAAATCGACATCGAAGGGCTCGCGCGAGGTGCTGGATGGTGGGGTTCACTGTTGAAATGAGAAGGGGGCTGCGTGGTTCGTCGGAAGTAGGGGGTGCGCAGTGGCAGTTCAGTGGTGGCAGCGGTCCCACAAGCGGCGGGAAGTGGCAGTTGCGGGTTTGGGGTCTAGGGTTGCGGGTTTCATCGGAGAAAAGGTGGGAAAGATGGATCAGAGGAAGGGGAGAGGGGCGGCCAGTCATGGCAGTGGGTAGAGGGTCCGGCGGAGGCGCGTGGTCGTGGGGTGGGGGCGGGGGGTAGGGTGGACGGTGAACAACAACAGTTCATTTTCATTTTTTTTAAAAACTAACGACGGGTTTGATTGTGAGACAGAGAGAGGGGTGAGGTTTAGTTTATATAATAATTTATATTATTGTTTCAAATTCCAAAAAATGCTAAATTTTCATTTAACCTCCAATTTGTACCCAACGACTGTCGTCCCTAGCTAATTACCCCCATTTCATGTCCCGCAAGCCAATTCGACTGTTTTGATAGGTTTTCATCAAAATTAGAATATAAATTAATATAATGTTCAAAATTGATTTCAACGTACATTTTAATTTACCGGGGCCACATACTGACTCCAAAAATTCCAGAAAATAAATCTAGCTATGTTTTGTCGATACGGTCCTAACAAAACTAATTTCATCATAAATTCCACAGCAACTATTATGAATTTTAATCTGGACATAACTTTTAACTCTTGTTATGAAATATGGATTTTTCACATACTTTGAAAGATATAATTAAACATAGTCAAATATTTCTGGTTTTACTGAAATCTGATTTATTTTGAATCCTATACATTCATTTGAAATTTAAAATCGAATTTTCAAACTACCACGCCATTTCAAACTCATTTTATAATTAAAATAAATTTATTTGTTCTAACTTCGATTTAAATAAATTTTTAGTTGTTATTATTTAAAATAAATTATAATAAATATTCAAAATCCATTAAAATAGCTAAAATAAAAATTTTAAATTGATTCTGAATTTCCGGGTTGTTACAATATATATATATATATATATCAACTTTACTTTGCCTCTTTCAACGACAAAAATAAATTAACTATTTTGGAGTGAGCAAGTGTTTAACATTAGCATGTATTCTGGATGTCAATTTCCCACGTTGTTTCAGATCAGATACCATAGTGTTTAACAGACTGATAATTTAACAGTGTTAATCTAGATTGTAATTAACAGCCATGCCATACTTTAGCAGCTTTCTGTACCAAAAATGTTTTTTCATCACTACCCTGCTATTGTAAACTGAATTTACGTCATGATTTAAATTAATACAGCGCAAACAACGAACTTTGTTATTGGCCAGCTGATCATCGTTCTTTATTTTATGGGTTTGTGCTTTGTATTATAGATTCTACAAAGTTGTGCTTGGTATTTGCAATTACTAAAATACAGTGAACGCAAAATACAAAAACATACTCCACACTGTCCGATCCCACCATATTTTAACATTTTGTACAAACTAGATCAATTTTTTGTTTGTTCAATCAAATTAAGCTCCATTGGTACCAAAAGATCAATAATCTGACAAACTAAAGAAGCAGGTGCAAAGTTGAAGTTATCCCTTTGTTGATGTAACTTACAGGTATTGTTACTTTTAAATTATATTGAAAACTAAAATATTGCAAATCCATTACTGATTTAAACCATAAGATGTAGTCGTGCATATGCAAATATGTGCATTATTGACAAGTCGATATGCACATAGTTTGATGATAAATTTTATCTTAGCAAATTTTGGGATTGATGTTTGCAGTGAAAGAAAGAGTAAAATTGAAGGAGATAAAATTGGTTAAAATTTCATGCAATAACTGATTGTCTTGATTAGAGGGAAAAACTCATGCAAACCTTTGTTGACTTAATTGTTCCTTTGCTTTTGGTAACAATAATGTGTTTATATTATTTATTTTGGATTTGTCGACCATGAAAGTTTTTTTATGCAACAACTAGGGTAATTCTTCACCATCTTCCTAACCAATATGTGCTAAATCAGAAAAGCAAATGAGGTTGCAGTTGAGTTGAGATTAAAAAAAAGAGTTCTCAACACCCAAAATATAGATTTCGCAACAGGTCAGTGCAAACGAACCTCTCTTATTCCAATTTATTTTGTGAAAGTATGGATTTTTCCTTTGTGGTTGTTGACTTCATTGTATGCTTTTTAATTGAATGGTATTAGGTTGGTTAAGTACCAAAGATGGTTGTTTCTTACCACATTATCCTTTTGATTTTGGTACTAAAACATAATTTGGTTGGTTCTCAAAACATATTATTCGAATTTTTGAAGCGTGAGCAATTCTTACCAAATCATGGCTTTTATAACTATTGTAATTACTATAATTTACAAATTAAAACCATTCCTAAATTATGTTACCATAATTATATTGTTACCTCTTGCAATTTCTTTGATTCATTTACACAAGTTGACTCAGTAACTGATTACCAAGTTTTTGGTATATTTTTTTAATTTACACTATTAATTTGGGAATAATGATAACAAAGTGTTATTTAATCTTTTACTGTAAGCTTCATGTAACGACCCTGAAAATCTGAACCAATTTAAAAATTTTAAATTAGCTAAAATAATGGATTTTAAATATTTAAAATAAATATTTTAAATAATAGCGATGGAAAGTAAGTTTGAATCGACATTTGAAAACGAATATAATTAATTTTAATTATAAACAAGGCCTGAGAAGGCGCTGCAGTTTCAAAAATTGAATTCAAACTTTATCGGACTGTACCGGGTGCAAAACAAAACGGATTTGAGTGAAACCAAAAATATTTAAATCTGTTAGTGAATACCTTTCTAACGAATCTGAAAAATCGAAGTTTCATAGCGGAAAGCAAAAGTTATGGCCAAATGAATTTTCAGAAAGGTCGTTATGGAATTTATATAGCCCATGAATTTGGCCATTTTGCATACGAACTCGGAATTCGACGAAACCACTTTTGTTGGGTCCGGGATGTGAAGTTATTGCTAGGTTTCAAATTTAATAATTTTTGAAGCTAGTATGTGGGCGTGGCAAAGGAAAACGTGTTTTGGTCAATTACAGTTAAATTGGATCGACCAGAAATGGGCCATTTTTCAAACAATCTCAGAATTCGACGAAACTAGTTTTGTTGGGACCGTATCGTCAAAATATAGCTAGATTTATTTTTATGGAATTTTTCGAATTAGTTTTTGGCCCTGGCAAATTGAAATGTACGTTCAAATTTGAATGGAAACAGACTGAAACAGTCGAATGGGCCTATGAAACATATCCCATTGTGTTCGGAATGGAGGTAAAACGCTAGGGACGACAGTCGTTGGGTTTGATTTCGAGTTCGTGGGAGAAAAACCTAATTTTCGAATAAATATAAATATCGGCCAATAGAAAATTTTCATTCATTAATTAAAAATATAAAAAAAATCTGTAACCCCAACCCCCCCCCCACCCCCCCCCCCGTATCAGCCGATCTCGACGGCGGAAATTGCTCAGAACTTCCAGGCCTGATCGCCGCCGCCACAGGCGTTTTCGCCACCCCCTCCAGTTGACTTTTCCGTTCGTCTACCTCCCCTCTTCAAATCAGAACCAATCTCGACCTCCCTCGTCCCGTAATCGTTGTGAACGAAGGGCTCGAAGTCGAAGACTTCATCGCGCCGCCACCGCTGCTACACGAGATCGAACTGGGCCCCACCTGGCTCTTCGGGTGCGCGCTTCGTAGCTCTCCGTCGTGGTGAAGGCCGATCATCATCTTGAGCAGCGGATTGGAAGTATTTGCCAACCCTAGTTTCGAACATTTGAAGAAAGGTGCGGCTGTTTTTATTTTAAAACATTTAATAGCAGTTTAAAGTGCTACTGTTTCTGATTTCACTATAAAAATCATTTCTTTTTCGTGTGTTGACGAAATTCAGTGAAACAAGAGACAGTGGACTCGTGTGGACGTCTTCTACATTCTAGAAGAAACCGCATATTTTTCTGAGCCTTCTGCTATTTTTGGTGGAGTGGAACACAATGTGAGATTTCTAATTTATAAACGATATGGAAAACGACGATGTATAAATTATATAGTCGATGTATGAGTTATATAAGCGTTGTACACCTCTTGTATAAGCATTGTATAAGTTGTACGTTCGATGTATAAGTTGTATATGCATTGTAAAAATTATACATGTGTTGAAATAGAAGTGAATTGCTATATATATATACGCCCCTCGTCCACAAACCATGGACGATATTTATTGGTTGTGATTGGTGTGAAAATTGATTGATAGCGAATGGTTGATTGGAATTGTTTGTGGTTGATATTGATTGATTGTGATTGAAAAATACCCGTTTGTGGTTGAGAAATATTTGGTTGAAACCACATAGGATTAGTTTGTGGAAATGAAATAAATATACATGCCACCTACGTGCGAACTAGATGCATGATTTCCCATTGTCAAAAACCGCGAGGTTTTAAGGTAGAGCGAGGAGCCGTACTAGGGACGGTCCCGGTTTTAACTACCCTGCCGTTATGCTGCCGAAATTTTGAATAATATTCATGTGTTTGAATTATTTTCATTTGTTGAAACTATATTTATTCGTTGAATAGAAAGCCTTCATGTGTTGAGTCAATATTCATTCGTTGGATAGAAATTCATGTGTTGAATGGTATTCGTGTTTTAAATATAAAAATCACATTTTTTCTCTATATATATAAACTATAGAAAAACCTCATGTGTTGAATCAATATTCATTCGTTGGATTGAAATTCATGTGTTGAGCGGTATTCATATTTTGAAATAAATTGTTTTATAATAAAAATCACATTTTTATCATCTATATGAACTATATAAAATAATCTTGTTTTGAAAGAAATTGTTTTAAAATAAAAATCCTATTATTATTACCTATATGAACTATATAAAATAATAGTGTTTTGAAGTGAATTGTTTTACAATAAAAAATCACATTTTTATTATATACATGAATTGTTAAATATAGTGAAGTGTTGAAATAGAAGACAGTTAGATAAAAATATCATTTTTATCAAATGTATGAAAAGAATATAGCTTTGAAATTGAAGAATCGATATATTTATATAAATAGAATTGAAATATATCGAATAACAACGCTGTAGTTCGTATTTTGAAACCGTGATTTCAAACGATTAGTGCTGGAGATCCGACCATCGGATTTTCCCGAAATCGCAACCGTTGGGTTCGCTTTGGAAATATCTTTCAAACGACACCAACTTTGTAAAAATCCAACGGTTGGATTGTCCGGAATGTTTAATTCAAATCTGAAGAAAAACAGCGCCAGAATCGATTATATATATATAAATATAATTATATTTAATCGAATTACGATGCCGCAGTTCGTATTTTGAAATCGAAACTTCAAACGATTATACCGGGAGATCCGACCGTCGGATTTTCCCGAAACTGGAACCATTGGATTAGTTTTGAAAAGATCTTTCTAATGATGTAAATTTTGTGAAGATCCAACGGTTAGATTTTCAGATATGTGTAAATCAAATCTGAAGAAAAACAGCGCCACAGTCACGTTATGGCCCGAAGCGTCGTTTGAATAAATTGGCTATTTTAAAATAAATAAAAATAGCGATAAATCGTTATAAAATATTATAAACGATATGGATGTGAAATTTAGAAATTAACTAAAGGTTGGCTAAGTCGAATGGTTTCCTGGGTATTGATCTGATGTTGCTTTCGGCCTTCGGGGTTAATATTTGGGAAATCGTTCTCTTACTGATTGACGGTTAGTGACTAATGAATTGAAATGATGCGTGTGTATGTTAGTGTTGCACTTGTTTATTATATACGCGAGTTGTTCAGAAAGACCGGGTTTATCCCATTCTGAATAACTGAATCGACGATAAGAAATCGAAGATGAAGACGGTGGTCGAAGACCGGAGATCTTCACCTCGTTTGGATGGTAACTGAGGTCCTGATTGGGTGGCATCCCAAAATATGGATAATGAGTGGTGATCGTCCAGACGTACGTGGTGGTTGATGGGTTTGCGAGGTATATAGTGCCTCCGGTTTCGTACAGACCCAGAACGGACTTGTAAATGGACTGTGTATCTGATATTGGATTTTATTCTGTGTTGATTGATCTCTATTAAATATACATATGTTTGGCGGCGGAGAATTTATTCTTTTGCTTAACGCCCTTCTCTGAAACGCACGAGCTTAGAGGTTGTATATCGATGGACATCAGTCGCATGGCATGAATTGCTAGTGTGGCATGCCTAAGTGGCAAATGATCAGGGCTTCTATTGAAAAGAAAAGTCTTGTGGTGATGATCAAAGCACCGCCTATGTGGCGTAGCTTTGTGTATAAAGTAAATTCGCGAGCCTCACACCCCGGTATGAACCAGAAACGGGAGAAGGACCTCAGGGAGGGCATGCGTTTCTTTCTAGCTAGGAGTTGTGTCAGTGTTTTTGCATGGCCTGACATTTTACTTATGTGGATGATGGATAGCGAGGCGCCTCGGATATATCGGTCGATACGGGACCGATGGAGTCATTCGTTGGCTCATTTACGCCCCATAGGGCGAAGAAACGTAGTGTTCAGGAATTTTAATCCACATCGATGGATCGGCCCTATCGCTCCAAGGGGCCCACCTGAGTCTGGGCCCTAAGACACGGGCTGGAGCGTCTCGAATTCGGTAAGGACTATCTTTTGCCTTGGTTCATGACGGAAATCCAATTTCCAAATACGACATCGTGCGGTTTTGATGTATATATATATGGCGACATGATATATGGTACCCATGCCGTCTATGATTGATAGTTATGATTTAAATTGTTTTTTAAACATATAAACACTAGTAATAATATCAAATGCTTTTGTTTTATTCGTATCAATCATATTTTGGCCATTATAAGGTAAAAACTCTATCCTCCGGTTTGCGTTGCATTGTGTGATGGGAACTGAGTCTTATAATGGCTTCATTTTTATAAAAAGCATTGCGATGTTTTAAAGAAAGATTTGTTTTAAAGCAGTGGCAATCCAATGGAGTAAACCCGTTCCACTAAAGTGGCATGGTCCTGTGATTAGCCATATCATAAATGTGTTGAGTAGATTTCTCATTCCAGTCCCATGACTGACTCATAGTTTGTTTCACTTTCAAACTCGGGTGCCCCCTTTTATACACGGGCAACCTTGTATTCAGGTTTAGCTGGCTCTTTCTCTGGATAGCTAGAGCTGAAGATGGATTCTATCATTTATCTCTTTTTATGCTGTTCAGCTCCTATTGTACATTATGTTTGTTTTTCCGCTGTAGACATATATGTATAGAAGAACTGTATTTGTACTAAGTATGATCCTGTATACTGTGTAACTCTGATGATTACATTTATCCAGTGTATTCTATTGTACATTATCTGGTGAATTTATTCAATTCTGTTCTGCTATTATCTGTTTCTGTATTATATTCCAATGATTGCCCTTGCTGCCGTCAGTACGGGGTTTGGGGTCGTCTCATTTGGTATTAGAGCTTTGGTAAAGCTTAGTTCTGGAATATAACATATTAATGAACTCGTCAGAAATAGAACCAGTAGTGTTCTAGGACGGGTAACTCATTACAGATAGGATCAGTATATCCTAGTATGAGTAAAGCAGAATGAAATTACACCTCGATAGACACATTTACATTTGAAGTATTTGTTTCTATGTTTTAAAATATCTTTTCTGTGACCAGACACTTGATCTGCTATTTGCAGAAGTACTAGAAAATGAGTGTCAGGAACAGAAGGAATGCAGAGTCAGATATTGAGGCCCTATTAATCAAATATCGAAATATGGGTGGTATACCGTTCTCTGGTGAAGAATCTATTATGAAGACACATGCTTGGATTCGTTCTGCTGAAAAGATCTTTGATGGTTTAAAGCTGAGGGATGACCAGAAAAGATTACTGGCATCCTGGGCACTCAAAGATGAAGCTTTGTTCTGGTGGGATTCGGTTATTGAGAATAATCCAGAAGGTGATATCACCTGGGACATATTCAAAGTGATTTTCCTAGAAAGATTTACTCCTCCAGAAGCGACTGAGCGTTTATGCGACGAATTTTCTTATCTGATACAAGGTGATATGACCATCCCAGAATATCATAAGAAATTCAACGAACTTTCTCACTTTGCTCCTCATCTGATTAAAGACCCAAAGAGGAAGAATCTGAGATTTATTCATGGCCTGCAAAGAAAATATCAGAATAGTGTGATAAGGAATGTGAAGCTTCCTTTTTCAGAAATGATATACATGGCTTACCAGTACGAAGATCTAGAACAGAAAGGTATGTTACAGTACGAAGAGGAAGTCAGCTCTAGTAATAAAAATGAGTCTGAAACTGATCGTCCTGAGGCCAGTACAACGTCTGAGGTCAGTAAGAAGCCCAGTGCTAAGAGAAAAAGGGATAAATCTGAGAAGGAACCATTAACGACCGCCGTATGCAATAACTGCCACCAGAAAGGGCATTCGTCGATAAATTGCGGACCCTTAAAGAAACGAATCAAGAGTGGATCTAATCCCGATAAGAAGGTTCATGAGGGCAGAGGATGCCATAAGTGCCACCAGACCGGTCATATTGCGAAAAATTGCCCGCTGTTCATAAAACCTGAAGCAGTACAAGTAAATGAAGTGGCAGAAGTGCCTACATCTTCGTCTGCTCAGGAAAGGTCTGATGTTTTAGAAGGCACGCTCAATGTCAAGAACATTCCAGTTAAAGTACCGTTTGATACAGGCGCGTCATGAAGCTTTATTGCAAAGAGTGCAGTCAAGAAGTTGGATTTGAAATTGAAGAAGCTCAAAGAACCAATGACTGTCCGAAATCTATTTGGGGGTTCCATCGATCTCAGTTGGGCTTGTGGGGTACCTGTCTCTTTTTCCTGCTATAAATTCCCTACTATCTCTATCGTCATGAATTTTAATGAATTCGATCTTATTCTGGGATTGGATTGGCTAACCAGATATGAGGCAGAGGTTAGATGCGCCGAGAGAGTGGTAAAGGCAAAGGCCCAATCAGGGAATTATATAACCATACCATGTGAGGGCTCGAATTCAAATAGAAAGGACTTCTGGGCAGCTTTGGATGTTTCTCCAGCTCAAATAGAAAATATCCCTGAAGTCACAGAGAATATTCCAGACCTCATCAAAGATATTCCTGTCGTCCAGAACTATGCGGATGTGTTTGAAGAAGTTGTTCGCTTACCTCCGCAGAGGGAAATTGATTTCAAAATTGCTTTAATTCCGAATGCAAGGCCGGTAGTCCACGTTATTCGAAGAATGTCCTTGAAAGAGAAAGAGGAACTTGACAATCAAACACGACAGCTAGTATGGAAGGGTCTGATCATGCCTAGTTTCTCTGATTGGGGTGCAGCAGTGGTGTTTGTCCCAAAATTTGATGGTACTCTAAGGCTATGTGTGGATTATCGTGATTTGAACAAGCAGACGATAAAGAACAAATATCCATTGTCGCAGATCGATGATTTATTGGATCGTCTGAATAGAGCACAAGTATTCTCAAGGATGGACCTAGCTACAGGCTTCCATCAGCTTCGAATTGCCGAAGAGTGCGTTCCAATGACAGCATTCAGAGGTCCCGACTTATTCTACGAGTGGTTAGTAATGCCGTTCGGCCTATGTAACGCTCCAGCATACTTCTTCGATTTGATGAATAGAGTATCCAGAGGAGTTTTGAATAAATTTGTTCTGGTTTTTATTGAAGATATTCTAATCTTCTCTAAATCAAAGGCCGAACATGAAAAGCATCTGGAACAGGTCCTAGAAATTCTGAGAAGGAACGTTCTAAAAGCCAAACTATCCAAATGTATATTCTGGCAATATGAAGTAAAATTTCTAGGCCACGTCGTATCGAAAGAAGGAATTGCTGTGGATCCAAGTAAAATCACAGCTATTCAAAAATGGAAACAACCCAGTACCCCTACAGAAGTCCGCAGTTTTCTCGGATTGGCTAGTTATTACCGGAAGTTCGTTAAAAACTTTTCAAAGATATCTGGTCACTTAACGGAGCTTACAAAGAAGCACTCTAAATTCAAATGGACTCCAGAAAGTGAAGAGGCTTTTGAAGAGCTAAAGTTAAGGTTAACAACAGCTCCAGTGTTAACCATCATTGATGGAAATCAGGATTTGAAAGTCTGGACTGATGCTTCTAGAGAAGGCCTTGGCGCAGTGTTAATGCAAAGGGGCCAAGTGATTGCTTATGCTAGCCGTCAGCTGAAGCCGAACGAGAAAAACTACGTCACTCATGATCTTGAGTTATTGGCGATAGTATTCGCTTTGAAAATCTGGAGGCACTATCTTCTGGGTGAGAGATTTGAACTATTTACAGATCACCAGTCGTTAAAGTATCTGTTCACCCAGAAGGACTTGAATCTGAGGCAGCAACGTTGGCTGGAGTTTCTTGCAGCATACAATTTTGAAATTATATACACTCCAGGGAAAGCCAATGTCGTGGCCGATGCGTTAAGCCGAAAGAATGAAATGATCGCCAGTTTTATTATCACGACTTCATTGATAGATAAAATATCTGCTCTTCAGAAGGATGATCACTTCATTCAGAAGATCAGAGAGATAATTCAACAAGGCAAACCCTCGAGTTTTCAAGTTGATAATGATGGGATTCTAAGGCTGAAAGGTCGAATCTGTGTCCCTAACATTGCTGAGCTCCGCAAGGAAGTACTGGATGAATGCCACAAGTCAAAACTCAGTATCCATCCGGGAGTAAGAAAAATGTATAATGACATCAAACGAACTTTCTGGTGGAAGTTGATGAAGAGGGACATTTCTCTATATGTTAGCCGATGCCCTACTTGCCAGCTAGTCAAAAGCGACCAACAGAAGCTTGTTGGGTTATTGCAACCGCTAGACGTTCCTGGTTGGAAGTGGGAACATATTTCCATGGACTTCTTTGATGGTTTTCCCAGAACCAAAAAAGGAAATGACAGTATTTGGGTGATCGTAGATCGCGTCACGAAGACTGCCCATTTCATACCTGTCAGATCAAACAGAACTGCTCAGAGTCCGGCGCAGATTTACTTCAAGGAAATAATTAGACTACATGGAGTGCCGCTCAGTATAGTCAGTGATAGAGACACAATATTCACTAGCAAATTCTGGGAGGCATTTCAAGTCGAGCTGGGAACGAAGTTGAACTTGAGCACCGCTTATCATCCTCAAACAGACGGTCAGACTGAGAGGGTGAATTGTATTTTAGAAGATCTATTGCGGGCTTGTGTTCTAGATTTCGGTGGATCATGGGAAGACCATCTGCATTTGGCTGAATTCTCATATAACAACAGTTACCAGGCGAGCCTGACAATGTCGCCATTCGAAGCGTTGTATTGTAGACCATGCCGATCTCCTGCTTGTTGGATCGAACCCGGGAATAGACTTGTATTGGGGCAAGATATGATCCGAGAAGCTGCCGACAAACTCGACTTTATTAAGAAGCGACTACAGGCCGCTCAAAGCCGACAGAAGAGCTACGCCGATAGGAGAAGAAGAGATATATCATTTGCTGTTGGTGACTATGTATATTTGAAAGTATCGCCGATGAGAGGAGTTATCCGGTTCGGAAATACTGGAAATTTGGCGCCCAAATTCATTGGTCCATTTCCTATTCTGGAATGGATCAGAACTCTCGCTTATAGGGTTAAACTGCCTGATTGGTTGCCTGGAGTTCAAGATGTATTTCACATATTACAACTTCGAAAGCACGTTCATGATCCAGACTTGATCGTGGAAGAAGCAGCTCAACAGGATATTGAAATTACTCCAGAATTAGCTGTGAGAAGAAAGCTGCTAAAGATCATCAGCAAAGAAACCAAAGAGCTGAGGAACAAGAAGGTTCACTTAGTCAAAGTGCAATGGAGTGGAGATCCGCGAGATTGTACTTGGGAAATTGAGGAGAGCATTCAGAAAGCCTGTCCTAGATGCCGAGTGGACATCTCTGATTGACTCCGGTGCAAGGTACATTTACCATACTTTGCATTACCAATTAGTTCTCTACTCTGTTGTTATTTTCTTTCCATGGATGTGCACATTTAATTCTATAGTCTGAATGATTTTAAAAGAATATAGGAATTAATTTGTATGATTTTGAGAAGTTAAAAACAATTTGATTATTGTTTGTGTTGTGTGATAGTAAATTAGATTAATTAAATTATTGAAACGATAGTTAATTTAATTAATAAGAGAATAATAGTAGAATTTATTCGTTCAAATCACACATTGAACTGATTTAAAAATAGTTAGAAATATATAAATGTGCATTATATATGTTTGAACAGGTAAATGGATAGCTGTTGAGTAAAGATTTTATTTGCGCGCCCGACAAATAGGTAAACCTTAATGAGTTGGATGCGAAATATTATTATATCAACTCCTGCGAATGCCATTGGATGCGGAGTGCTGGTTATTCTGTGTGTAATAATAAACGTCGCCATAGGATAGTAACAATTAATTTTGAACTACATTACATGGCATACTTCGGAAGATATGCATACTTCATCACATACCACATAAGCATTTGGGGCTTGTGTGACGAGGTGGAAGATTTACCATACCAGCGAGAGGCTTGTATGGCGATGACTATATTTTACAGGTTGAACTGATGACTGATATGGACTATTTAAATTGTAACGATAAAATTGCCAGATTAATAAAAAACCCACACGGGTCTGGAGTTGACAATAATCACGTCTCTCTAGTTATTAGATACGGCACATGGACTATTTATTTCCCACACGGGACGAGGTGACGAGGATTTATCCTCTGGAGCATTTAAAATACACACTCCCTCAGGCTTTGACAGGGTGACGAGAATTTATTCTCTGGAGTTATTATCAATACACGCTCCCCTGTAAACACCAGAATAGATCACTATAAATATGTGTATGCTTATTAGGATTTATTGGGTACCTAATACGGCCCAATAAATTTCCAAACCTCTCTCCGTACAAAGGAGGTTATGGCGAAATTTTTCGAAAATTCCCGGTGTTAGCCAAATTTTTAAAGAATTTGAAAATTCTCAGAAACTGAAAAGTTGGAGAATTGAAGCCAGATTGAATGTAGAGTTGATTAATCAAACCACTTTCGACTTTGTTCCTTTTCGGGGACGAAAAGTTTTAAGTGGGGGAGGTTGTAACGACCCTGAAAATCTGAACCAATTTAAATTTTTTAAATTGGCTAAAATAATGGATTTAAATATTTAAAATAAATATTTTAAATAATAGCGATGGAAAGTAAGTTTGAATCGACATTTGAAAACGAATATAATTAATTTTAATTATAAACAAGGCCTGAAAAGGCGCTGCAGTTTCAAAAATTGAATTCAAACTTTGTCGGACTGTACCGGGTGCAAAACAAAACGGATTTGAGTGAAACAAAAAATATTTAAATCTGTTAGTGAATACCTTTCTAACGAATCTGAAAAATCGAAGTTTCATAGCGGAAAGCAAAAGTTATGGCCAAATGAATTTTCAGAAAGGTCGCTATGGAATTTATATAGGCCGTGAAATTGGCCATTTTGCATACGACCTCGGAATTCGACGAAACCACTTTTGTTGGGTCCGGGATGTGAAGTTATTGCTAGGTTTCAAATTTAATAATTTTTGAAGCTAGTATGTGGGCGTGGCAAAGGAAAACATGTTTTGGTCAATTACAGTTAAATTGGATCGACCAGAAATGGGCCATTTTTCAAACAGTCTCAGAATTCGACGAAACTAGTTTTATTGGGACCTTATCGTCAAAACATAGCTAGATTTATTTTTCTGGAATTTTTCGAATTAGTTTGTGGCCCTGGAAAATTGAAATGTACGTTCAAATTAAATATTGAATGTTTTATATTTTAATTTGAATGGAAACAGACTGAAACAGTCAAATGGGCCTACAAAACATATCCCATTGTGTTCGGAATGGGGGTAAAATGCTAGGAACGACAGTCGTTGGGTTTGATTTCGATTTCATGGGAGAAAACCCTAATTTTCGAATAAATATAAATATCGCCAATAGAAAATTTTCATTCATTAATTAAAAATATAAAAAAAAATCCGTAACCACCCCCCGCCCCCCGTATCAGCTGATCTCGACGGCGGAAATTGCTCAGAACTTCCAGGCCAGATCGCCGCCGCCACAGGCGTTTTTGCCACCCCCTCCAGTTGACTTTTCCGTTCATCTACCTCCCCTCTTCAAATCAGAACCAACCTCGACCTCCCTCGTCCCGTAATCGTTGTGAACGAAGGGATCGAAGTCGAAGACTTCATCGCGCCGCCACCGCTGCTACACGAGATCGAACTGGGCCCACCTGGCTCTTCGGGTGCGTGCTTCGTAGCTCTCCGTCGTGGTGAAGGCCGATCATCACCTCGAGCAGCGGATTGGAAGTATTTGCCAACCCTAGTTTCGAACATTCAAAGAAAGGTGTGACTGTTTTTATTTTAAAACATTTAATAGCAGTTTAAAACGCTACCGTTTCTGATTTCACTATAAAAATCATATCTTTTTCGTGTGTTGACGAAATTCAGTGAAACAAGAGACAGTGGACTCGTGTGGACGTCTTCTACATTCTAGAAGAGACCGCATATTTTTCTGAGCCTTCTACTATTTTTGGTGGAGTGGAACCCAATGTGAGATTTCTAATTTATAAACGATATGGAAAATGACGATGTATAAATTATATAGTCGATGTATGAGTTATATAAGCGTTGTACACCTCTTGTATAAGCGTTGTATAAGTTGTATGTTTGATGTATAAGTTATATATGCGTTGTAAAAATTATATATGTGTTGAAATAGAAGTGAATTGCTATATATATATATACACACACATATATATATATACGCCCCTCGTCCACAAACCATGGACGATATTTATTGGTTGTGATTGGTGAGAAAATTGATTGATAGCGAATGGTCGATTGGAATTGTTTATGGTTGATATTGATTGATTGTGATTGAAAAATACCCGTTTGTGGTTGAGAAATATTTGGTTGAAACCACATAGGATTAGTTTGTG
Organism: Allium sativum; assembly: GCA_030737875.1. NCBI lineage: Eukaryota > Viridiplantae > Streptophyta > Magnoliopsida > Asparagales > Amaryllidaceae > Allium > Allium sativum. The sequence goes on along the minus strand of CM060920.1, from coordinate 744,762,586 downwards.
GAAATGAAATAAATATACATGCCGCCTACGTGCGAACTAGATGCATGATTTCCCATTGTCAAAAACTGTGAGGTTTTAAGGTAGAGCGAGGAGCCGTACTAGGGACGGTCCCGGTTTTAACTACCCTGCCGATATGCTGTCGAAATTTTGAATAATATTCATGCGTTTGAATTATTTTCATTTGTTGAAACTATATTTATTCGTTGAATAGAAAGCCTTCATGTGTTGAGTCGATATTCATTCGTTGGATAGAAATTCATGTGTTGAATGGTATTCGTGTTTTAAATATAAAAATCACATTTTTCTCTATATATATAAACTATAGAAAAACCTCATGTGTTGAATCGATATTCATTCGTTGGATTGAAATTTATGTGTTGAGTGGTATTCATATTTTGAAATAAATTGTTTTATAATAAAAATCACATTTTTATCATCTATATAAACTATATAAAATAATCTTGGTTTGAAAGAAATTGTTTTAAAATAAAAATCCTATTTTTATTACCTATACGAACTATATAAAATAATAGTGTTTTGAAATGAATTGTTTTACAATAAGAAATCACATTTTTATTATATACATGAATTGTTAAATATAGTGAATTGTTGAAATAGAAGACAGTTAGATAAAAATATCATTTTTATCAAATGTATGAAAAGAATATAGCTTTGAAATCGAAGAATCGATATATTTATATAAATAGAATTGAAATATATCGAATAATGACGCTGCAGTTCGTATTTTGAAATCGTGATTTCAAACGATTAGTGCGGGAGATCCGACCATCGGATTTTCCCGAAATCGCAACCATTGGGTTCGCTTTGGAAATATCTTTCCAACGGCACCAACTTTGTAAAAATCCAACGGTTGGATTGTCTGGAATGTTTAATTCAAATCTGAAGAAAACCAGCGCCAGAATCTATTATATATATATATATGTATATATATATATATATATTAGTATAATTGTATTTAATCGAATAACGACGCTGCAGTTCGTATTTTGAAATCGAAACTTCAAACGATTATATCGGGAGATCCGACCGTCGGATTTTCCCGAAACTGGAACCGTTGGATTCATTTTGAAAAGATCTTTCTAATGATGTAAATTTTGTGAAGATCCAATAGTTAGATTTTCATATATGTGTAAATCAAATCTGAAGAAAAACAGCGCCACGGTCGCGTTATGGCCTGGAGCGTCGTTTTGAATAAATTGGCTATTTTAAAATAAATAAAAATAGCGATAAATCGTTATAAAATATTATAAACGATATGGATGTGAAATTTAGAAATTAACTGAAGGTTGGCTAAGTCGAATGGTTTCCTGGGTATTGATCTGATGTTGGTTTCGGCCTTCGGGGTTAATATTTTGGAAATCGTTCTCTTACTGATTGACGGTTAGTGACTAATGAATTGAAATGATGCGTGTATATGTTAGTGTTGCACTTGTTTATTATATACGCGAGTTGTTCAGAAAGACCGGGTTTATCCCATTCTAAATAACTAAATCGATGATAAGAAATCGAAGATGAAGACGGTGGTCTAAGACTGTGACGGCCCGCCTCGCACCAGCCTGCATTTCCTCCAAGAGTGCGCTGTACACATGCCCGACTAGCACAAGACGGTCGTCAGAAGAAAGGAAAGAAGAGAATGAACTAATCAAAGAACCTGTAGAATGTCTCACAGCGCATGGGATAAAATATAATAATAACATACTTGACATAAAACAGGCGAGACAGTGCATAAGCTGATAACTAATAATCAATGTCAACATCAAAGCAGCGGAAATCCATATACAGCTTATTACAACTTTCCAAATTTACTGTCTCTAACCAAAAGAAAGCTAAAATAGAAGATACACCAACAATGCCCAAGCAGTGATATTCAACAACACAGGGAGAATATTATGTATATAGTACGTGGAAGCCTCCTGCTCGTCTCCGGACCATCTACCCGTGCATCACCAGCTAACATGTCTCTAGTCTGCTCGTGTGAGCACCCAGAGTAATAAGAAGAGACATAAAACTCTGGGTCAGACATAAAGCCTGGTATGAGCGATAAGCATCTAAACAGGGAAATAACAGGTATACTAAACCATACCTGAACCTGGACCTGCAACCAAAGAGTTAGTACCACATACCGTACAATACTCCAAGGTGCCATAATAAATAGTGTAAGAATACGGGGGTGGGGTGTGCATGTCACAATGATAGCAAACAAATCATCCATAGCAACCATTCTCGCATCTCTCACTCAGTGCGTAAAGCGTACGGCATCTACCACTTTGAAACACTAGACAAACTGAGGCAACGACGAATCCCGACTTGTAGAAACCCTGCTATGACCAAGCCAAACACTTGGAGTCATGACCAAACATTTCAATGACCCACTTCATTGGTCGTAGCCCTTGGTTCTACCAACGCCATAATGGCCCTGAATCCGCCTTCGTACCTCCTACCATAGTGGTCCAAAGCTATAGGTGTCGATAACTCCTTAGCACGCGTCCCGCAGCAAAGCCCAACCATGAAGTGAACTCGTTGATTCCCATCTGAATCTTAAGCTCTAACTTCTCATTTGGACATCCTTTGCATCTCGGGTTTGGTCGAATTGGAGTGGGTCTTCAGAAAAGTTGTCGTGCAGTAGCAGCTCTAGAATTCGGTTCGGTTCGGTCACCCATGCTCGGTTCGGTTCGGAGTACCACCTTCCTCTGGGTTCGGGTCCTTCTCCTTGTCTTCTTTCATTCGATTCAGGTCGGGTACTTCGCTCCGGGTCGGGTCGGGGTCCTCCTCCAGGTCAGGTCGGGTGTCCTTCCCTCCAGCGCCCCGATCCCTAGCTTATTTCTTCACGCATTCCGATCCGATCCCTCCTTGCCATCTGATCCGCGTGGCTTTCCCTCTTGCTAGTTCTCCCGAGTGTCTGCTTCCGATCCGAGCCCTGCATCTCAGTCGATCCGATCTGGCCTCCAGTCGCTCTTCCGATCCGATCCCCTTGTCCACCCCAACTCTAAGTGAACAGCCTTCCTTTTTGCCAGGCCTTCTCCAGCGACAAGTTCCAATCCAGTTCGAATCCCCTTGGTCAGTTCACAAATCCGATCCGACCCCCTTTCTCCGATCCGAACCGGTTCGGAACCTGCACACTTCTGAAATTTTCCAGCAAGCTTTCTACGCCATTCGACGACGTTTTCAAGCAATTTAACTATTCTAATCAATCATGAAACATACCACAGAGTCATAGCAACATGTAATAGCAACCACAAACAACAACCAACAATTCAAATGAATCAAAATGGATCAAAAGTAGCTAAAACTTCATATTTTCCCTTAAGCACTCCTAATCATGTTTAGGCATACAATTAACAAAACACATCGAAATTATCTCAAATTTCTAACAGAGCCTTAAAACATTATTTTAGAATTTTAAGAATTTTTCCAGAATTTATTTACGTATAAATTCGCTAATCTTCACTAATTACCCTTGATTAACCGTAATTAGTGTCAAAATGATGCTATCACTCACCTTGGCCACAAATGAAATTCTCAGAACTGAAACTTCTCTGATTTGGGGCGAATACTGATGTCTAACAGCAGCTCCAACCTTGCTTTGGTGCTTTTTCTCCTTAATTTGGTGTTGCTAAGCCTAATCTTCAATTAGTGAGTGATTTGGGGTGTTTTAGATGTAGGAAGCCATTACTAAGGTCTCAAGGAGGTTTGTGGCGGCTCAAAACTGAAATGAAAGTGATAACCTAATCCTAATCAGACCTCCTAAACCTCTAAACCCGAAATTCCCCTTGGGCCTAGCTGCTAATCACCCGGTTAAGCCCAATTAAGCTGTCTTTCACCATCTGAAACTTGTTTCAGCCATACCTCCCAAACGGTAAGTCCGTTTGGCTAATGTGACCACTCTACGGAAAGAGAAACCATCATCCGGAGCCAATGGAAGTGGTTTCAGGTCAAAATTCCTTTCCAGTCAAAAGTTATGGCCAAAACAGTGATAACTAGGGGTAAAATGGTCATTTAAAAATCGGGAAAAATCATGAACATGGGAAATGACCCCAATAGTCGTCTCCCAAAGTTACACGACCATACGACTTCGTACGTGAGAGAAATAAATATCCTACGATCCTATGATGCGTAGAATGCGGGTCGTTACACTCTCCCCCCCTTAAGAAATTTCGTCCCCGAAATTCCTTAACCCAAAACATACAAAGGATCCCGCATGCCTAACAACCACATATAACAACAATCAAACATGCAAAACACGCAAACAAGCCTATCCTAGCATGCGGAAAAACTAAATCGAAGTCAAGATCTTACCAGACAAAGAGTTCTGGATACTTCTTCCTTACGTCCTCCTCTGTTTCCCAAGTACAATCACCCTCGTCCTCGCTCCACTGTACCTTGACTAGCTTCACCGCCTTCCTTCGAAGTTGCTTCATGTCGTACTCGACAATACGGGTCGGCTTGCGGTTCCCAACCGCCTCGGGTTCTACTTCGAAGTCCTCTAACTGATCAGGTGAAATAGTCATATCTGAGTCGTGAACGAACTTTCTTAGTTGGGAAACATGAAATACATTATGAACTCCCGCCATCTTCTCTGGTAAGTCAATTTTATATGCCAAATTCCCGACTAGTCCAAGAACAGGGAATGGGCCAACAAACCTTGGTGCCAACTTGCCCCTCCTGCCAAATCGTATTACGCTCTTCAACGGAGAAATCTTGACAAACACCAAGTCGCCAACGGAGAATTTTAAGTCTCTTCTCCTCTTATCAGCATAACTCTTCTGCCTATCCTGGGCAGCCTTCATTCGTTGTTGAATGACCTTGATCTTATCCGACGTTTCTCTCACCACCTCTGGTCCAAGCATAAACTTCTCGCCAGTCTCTATCCAACATGATGGTGAGTTACACGGTCTTCCGTACAAAGCTTCAAACGGAGCCATACCGATACTGGATTGGTAACTATTATTATATGCAAACTCTACTAGATGCAAATGGTCATCCCATGATCCACCAAAGTCCAACATACATGCTCTCAAGAGATCTTCCAAAATACGATTCACCCTTTCCGTCTGACCGTCGGTCTGGGGATGATACGCGGTACTGAGATGTAACTCTGACCCTAGCGCCTCTTGCAAGCTCTTCCAAAACCCACTAGTGAACAACGGGTCTCGGTCGCTCACAATGCTTTTAGGTACTCCCTGAAATCTCACTACCCACTTCATATACAATTCTGCTAACTTAGCTGCCGTTCTGGTCGATTTGACTGGTATAAACCTTGCACTTTTAGTCAGTCGGTCTACAATCACCCAAATGCTATCATATCCCGATCTAGTCCTTGGTAAACCATCGACGAAATCCATCGAGACTTGCTCCCATTTCCATTCGGGAATTTCTAATGGCTGTAACAGACCACTAGGCTTCTTTTGCTCGGCTTTAACTAGCTGGCAATTCATGCACTTGGATATAAACTTCCCAACGTCTCTTTTCATTCCTTCCCAGTAGTAAGTCTGCTTCATATCTCGGTACATCTTGTTACCACCGGGGTGTATAGTCAGTCTTGAGTGATGACATTCTCTAAGCACTTCATCTCTCAATCCATTGGCATTGGGTACAACGAGCTTTCCATTCCTTCTAAGCCATCTATCTTGATCAAGCCCATACTTGCTCACCTCCTCATCGATACCCATCTCTAACTTGGAGATGATTTCCAATAGGTTAGGATCGTCCCTCTGACTAGAGCCGATCCGCTCAATCAAAGTGGGTCTGATCGTCAAACTCGCTAACATTTCTGGATCCAATTCGCACTTTGGTCTGAAATCAAACCCCGCGATAAACTCCAGTTGCTTCCATTCAAGGAACATAGCCCCTAAGCTGGCATGTCTTCTACTCAATGCATCAGCCACCGCATTGCCCTTTCCTGGTGTGTATGCGATGTCAAAATCATAGGAAGCTAAGAACTCTAACCACCTCTGCTGACGGAGATTTAAATCCTTCTGGGAGAAGAGATATTTTAACGACTTATGATCTGTAAACAGCTCAAATCTTTCTCCCAAGAGATAGTGTCTCCACATCTTTAACGCGAACACGATCGCTGCCAATTCTAAATCATGGGTAGGGTATCTTCTCTCGTGCGGTTTCAATTGCCGACTTGCATAAGCTACAACCCTACCGCCTTGCATCAATACAGCACCCAGTCCGGTACCACAGGCATCCGTGTATACCGTCATCTCTTCATCTCCCTTAGGACTGACTAACCCTGGTGCGCTTGTCAACTTGTCCTTTAGACTTTTGAATGCATTCTCGCACCTTTCATCCTAGACAAAAGCTTGATTCTTCTTGGTCAACTGGGTCAATGGTGCTGCTATCTTGGAGAAACCTTGGATAAACTTACGATAATATCCCGCTAACCCCAAGAAACTTCTTACATCAGTTGCATTCTTGGGCGTAGGCCAATCTTGTACCGTAGCCACCTTCGCTGGGTCCACGGCAATACCATTCTCTGATACAACATGGCCCAAGAACCTCACTTCCCTCTTCCAGAAGTGACACTTAGAAAACTTTGCTTTCAATTGGTGTTTTCTCAACACCTCCATCGCTACTCTTAAATGTTCCTTGTGTTCCTCCTCTGTCCTCGAATAGACCAAAATATCATCAACGAACACAAGGACATACTTATTCAGCTGATCTCTGAATACCCTATTCATAAGGTCCACAAAATATGCCGGGGCATTAGTCAGTCCAAATGGCATAACCAACCATTCATAAAACCCAGACGGCGTTCGAAATGCCGTTTTAGCTATACTCTCAGCTTCCACTCTAAGCTGATGAAAACCTGTCGCGAGATCCAACTGGGAAAATACTCTCGCGCCACCCAACTGATCAAACAAATCATCTATCCGCGGTAGAGGATACTTGTTCTTCCTCGTCACTTTATTCAACTCGCGGTAGTCTACACACAAACGAAGGGAACCATCCGCCTTGGTAGCAAACACAACTGGTGCTCCCCATTCAGAAACACTCCTTCTGATAAATCCCTTCTTCAAAAGATCGCTGACTTGCACCTTGAGCTCTCGCTGCTCCCTTGGTGCCATACGACGAAGTGGCATCACTATAGGCCTGGCATCCTTTACCAAATCAATACGAAACTCAATCTCTCGGTGTGGTGGAAGTCCGGTCACTTCTTCGAAAACATCCGGATACTGGCCAACCACGGGCAAACCTGACAACTCACTATGCGGAATGTCGAGGGAGTTTAGAAAACTAGCCAATACCCCCTTACTGGGTAGACCACCAAACACTATCCTCCGCCCATCATCCGCTCTAGCTATCACCAACAAGCCCTCACAGTCTACCACCACCCCGTATCTTTGGAGCCAATCTACTCCCAAAATAATGCCAAACCCAATAAAGCCCAAAACAAAGCAATCACAAACATGCATCCATGACTCGATAAGACCACATTACGACAAATCATGCTAAGGCTAGTCGAACCACCAATCGGGTTCGTCACTACTAAAGGTCTATCGACAATCTCGGGCTCCAATCCCAACCTATCTACCAGGTCACTAGATATGAAAGAACTGGAAGCTCCTGTATCAAACAAAACTCTAACAGGAACATCATAAGCAGAAAGCATACCTTGAATGACGACATTCTTTCCCTTCTCCGCCGCTGTTGGGGCATTCGACGAAGAAGGAATAGCATTAAGAGCATATGCTTTCACCATTTGCTTTTCTTTAGGGGGCTGTGGACACTTGTCCTTGTGATGTCCCAATTGGCCACAATTGAAGCACTTCCTATCCGCTGGCTTGGCCCGACAATTACTAGCATAATGGCCCTTCTTACCACAGCTGAAGCACTCCACATCTTGCTTATTCTTTTTCTTCTGGCCATCCTTAGCCTGATTCTGCTTTCTCTTATTCTGGGAACCACCCTTGCCTCCACCACTTGCTTGTGGTTTTGGCTCTTCTGCAGATGCAACCTCAGTCTTCGACTTAGGGTAGAGACTTTCTGATCTTAACGCTTTCCCCACAATCGATTCAAACGTCTCATCGATGTGGTTAATAAGTTTTTCCCCCAAGTACTGATCCAAACCAGTTATGAATTTCTCATTCTTTTTCTCGGCAGTATCAATAAGAGATAAACCATATTTTGACAAAGTGTCAAATTCAGCAATATACTCCGAGACAGCTCTGCCATTCTGCTTGAGCTCCAAGAACTTCTTAAACAGCATTGACTTCTGAGCAGCTGGAATGAACTTCTCGCTAAAGCGAGCCTTAAACTGCTCCCAAGTAATCTGGTCTTCGGGAGTAGCTGCTTTTATAGCATTCCACCAATTCATTGCCCGCCCTTGCAGCTGACGGGACGCTAGCTTTCTCCTCATCGCATCCTCGATACCTAAATCCTCGAAGATACGTTCTCAACTATCCAACCAATCTTGAACATCCGTGGCCGACTCCGTTCCGTGGAACGGCTTCCCACTAAGGCTAGTATAGTCTTTATTCAGCTTGGCGAAGTCGACCCTCGGCGCCTGCACTATTGGACCACCACCATTTCCGCCATTGGGAGCTGCCCTCTGAACATCCCTAAGCATCTCTCTCATGAGGTCTGTAAACATCGCCTTCATGTCAGCAGCATTTCCATTATTGGCTCCCCTACCAGCACCTCTAGTATCTCGGCTCATCGTCAATCTGAAAAAGGAAACGATTAACGATTCCATAGTGGTGCTAGTGCAGTACGACTTCATCCTTATACTACTAATAGTATATATATATATATAGCTTTTAAAAACCAAAGTAATCACAAATACGCTCTCTCGTATACGTATATTATCTCTCCCTGATAACTCCCCTAGGCTAACTACGCAACCTAGAGCTCTGATACCAAGTGTGACGGCCCGCCTCGCACCAGCCTGCATTTCCTCCAAGAGTGCGCTGTACACATGCCCGACTAGCACAAGACGGTCGTCAGAAGAAAGGAAAGAAGAGAATGAACTAATCAAAGAACCTGTAGAATGTCTCACAGCGCATGGGATAAAATATAATAATAACATACTTGACATAAAACAGGCGAGACAGTGCATAAGCTGATAACTAATAATCAATGTCAACATCAAAGCAGCGGAAATCCATATACAGCTTATTACAACTTTCCAAATTTACTGTCTCTAACCAAAAGAAAGCTAAAATAGAAGATACACCAACAATGCCCAAGCAGTGATATTCAACAACACAGGGAGAATATTATGTATATAGTACGTGGAAGCCTCCTGCTCGTCTCCGGACCATCTACCCGTGCATCACCAGCTAACCTGTCTCTAGTCTGCTCGTGTGAGCACCCAGAGTAATAAGAAGAGACATAAAACTCTGGGTCAGACATAAAGCCTGGTATGAGAGATAAGCATCTAAACAGGGAAATAACAGGTATACTAAACCATACCTGAACCTGGACCTGCAACCAAAGAGTTAGTACCACATACCGTACAATACTCCAAGGTGCCATAATAAATAGTGTAAGAATACGGGGGTGGGGTGTGCATGTCACAATGATAGCAAACAAATCATCCATAGCAACCATTCTCGCATCTCTCACTCAGTGCGTAAAGCGTACGGCATCTACCACTTTGAAACACTAGACAAACTGAGGCAACGACGAATCCCGACTTGTAGAAACCCTGCTATGACCAAGCCAAACACTTGGAGTCATGACCAAACATTTCAATGACCCACTTCATTGGTCGTAGCCCTTGGTTCTACCAACGCCATAATGGCCCTGAATCCGCCTTCGTACCTCCTACCATAGTGGTCCAAAGCTATAGGTGTCGATAACTCCTTAGCACGCGTCCCGCAGCAAAGCCCAACCATGAAGTGAACTCGTTGATTCCCATCTGAATCTTAAGCTCTAACTTCTCATTTGGACATCCTTTGCATCTCGGGTTTGGTCGAATTGGAGTGGGTCTTCAGAAAAGTTGTCGTGCAGTAGCAGCTCTAGAATTCGGTTCGGTTCGGTCACCCATGCTCGGTTCGGTTCGGAGTACCACCTTCCTCTGGGTTCGGGTCCTTCTCCTTGTCTTCTTTCATTCGATTCGGGTCGGGTACTTCGCTCCGGGTCGGGTCGGGGTCCTCCTCCAGGTCAGGTCGGGTGTCCTTCCCTCCAGCGCCCCGATCCCTAGCTTATTTCTTCATGCATTCCGATCCGATCCCTCCTTGCCATCTGATCCGCGTGGCTTTCCCTCTTGCTAGTTCTCCCGAGTGTCTGCTTCCGATCCGAGCCCTGCATCTCAGTCGATCCGATCTGGCCTCCAGTCGCTCTTCCGATCCGATCCCCTTGTCCACCCCAACTCTAAGTGAACAGCCTTCCTTTTTTCCAAGCCTTCTCCAGCGACAAGTTCCAATCCAGTTCGAATCCCCTTGGTCAGTTCACAAATCCGATCCGACCCCCTTTCTCCGATCCGAACCGGTTCGGAACCTGCACACTTCTGAAATTTTCCAGCAAGCTTTCTACGCCATTCGACGACGTTTTCGAGCAATTTAACTATTCTAATCAATCATGAAACATACCACAGAGTCATAGCAACATGTAATAGCAACCACAAACAACAACCAACAATTCAAATGAATCAAAATGGATCAAAAGTAGCTAAAACTTCATATTTTCCCTTAAGCACTCCTAATCATGTTTAGGCATACAATTAACAAAACACATCGAAATTATCTCAAATTTCTAACAGAGCCTTAAAACATTATTTTAGAATTTTAAGAATTTTTCCAGAATTTATTTACGTATAAATTCGCTAATCTTCACTAATTACCCTTGATTAACCGTAATTAGTGTCAAAATGATGCTATCACTCACCTTGGCCACAAATGAAATTCTCAGAACTGAAACTTCTCTGATTTGGGGCGAATACTGATGTCTAACAGCAGCTCCAACCTTGCTTTGGTGCTTTTTCTCCTTAATTTGGTGTTGCTAAGCCTAATCTTCAATTAGTGAGTGATTTGGGGTGTTTTAGATGTAGGAAGCCATTACTAAGGTCTCAAGGAGGTTTGTGGCGGCTCAAAACTGAAATGAAAGTGATAACCTAATCCTAATCAGACCTCCTAAACCTCTAAACCCGAAATTCCCCTTAGGCCTAGCTGCTAATCACCCGGTTAAGCCCAATTAAGCTGTCTTTCACCATCTGAAACTTGTTTCAGCCATACCTCCCAAACGGTAAGTCCGTTTGGCTAATGTGACCACTCTACGGAAAGAGAAACCATCATCCGGAGCCAATGGAAGTGGTTTCAGGTCAAAATTCCTTTCCAGTCAAAAGTTATGGCCAAAACAGTGATAACTAGGGGTAAAATGGTCATTTAAAAATCGGGAAAAATCATGAACATGGGAAATGACCCCAATAGTCGTCTCCCAAAGTTACACGACCATACGACTTCGTACGTGAGAGAAATAAATATCCTACGATCCTATGATGCGTAGAATGCGGGTCGTTACAAAGACCAGAGATCTTCACCTCGTTTGGATGGTAACCGAGGTCCTGATTGGGAGGCATCCCAAAATATGGATAATGAGTGGTGATCGTCCAGACGTACGTGGTGGTTGATGGGTTTGCGAGGTATATAGTGCCTCCGGTTTCGTACAAAACCAGAACGGACTTGTAAATGGACTGTGTGTCTGACATTGGATTTTATTCTGTGTTGATTGATCTTTATTAAATATACATCTGTTTGGCAGCGGAGAATTTATTCCTTTGCTTACGCCCTTCTCTGAAACGCACAAGCTCAGAGGTTGTATATCGATGGACATCAGTCGCATGGCATGAATTGCTAGTGTGGCATGCCTAAGTGGCAAATGATCAGGGCTTCTGTTGAAAAGAAAAGTCTTGTGGTGATGATCAAAGCACCGCCTGTGTGGCGTAGCTTTGTGTATAAAGTAAATTTGCTAGCCTCACACCCCGGTATGAACCAGAAATGGGAGAAGGACCTCAGGGAAGGCATGCGTTTCTTTCTAGCTAGGAGTTGTGTCGGTGTTTTTACGCGGCCTGACATTTTACTTATGTGGATGATGGATAGCGAGGCACCTCAGATATATCGGTCGATCCGGGACCGATGGAGTCATTCGTTGGCTCATTTACGCCCCATAGGGCGGAGAAACGTAGTGTTCAGGAATTTTAATCCACATCGATGGACCGGCCCTATCGCTCCAAGGGGCCCACCTGAGTCTGGGCCCTGAGACACGGGCTAGAGCGTCTCGAATTCGGTAAGGACTATCTTTTGCCTTGGTTCATGACGGAAATCCAATTTCCAAATACGACATCGTGCGGTTTTGATTGTATATATATATGGCGACATGATATATGGTACCCATGCCGTCTATGATTGATAGTTATGATTGAAATTGTTTTTGAAACATATAAACACTAGTAATAATATCAAATGCTTTTGTTTTATTCGTATCAATCATATTTTGGCCATTATAAGGTAAAAACTCTATCCTCCGGTTTGCGTTGCACTGTGTGATGGGAACTGAGTCTTATAATGGCTTCATTTTTATAAAAAGCATTGCGATGTTTTAAAGAAAGATTTGTTTTAAAGCACTGGCAATCCAATGGAGTAAACCTGTTCCACGAAAGTGGCGTGGTCCTATGATTAGCCATATTATAAATGTGTTGAGTAGATTTCTTATACCAGTCCCATGACTGACTCGTAGTTTGTTTCACTTTCAAACTCGGGTGCCCCCTTTTCTACACGGGCAGCCTTGTATTCAGGTTTAGCTGGCTCTTTCTCTGGATAGCTGGAGCTGAAGATGGATTCTATCATTTATCTCTTTTTATGCTGTTCAGCTCCTATTATACATTATGTTTGTTTTTCCGCTGTAGACATATATGTATAGAAGAACTGTATTTGTACTAAGTATGATCCTGTATACTGTGTAACTCTGATGATTACGTTTATCCATTGTATTCTATTGTACATTATCTGGTGTATTTATTCAATACTATTCTGCTATTATCTGTTTCTGTGTTATATTCCAAGGATTGCCCTTGCCACTGTCAGTACGGGGTTTGGGGTCATCTCACTTCACTCTTAGAGATTAATGTACCTATAGTTTTCATGGCATAAATTTATAGATGCTTTCAGCTGGACTAATGCGTTTTAATATGAATGGTTAAGAAGATTAGCTTTATTCATCCACGTTAATTAATAGCCCAATACAATTAATTATTTTAGTTAATTCTTATTGATCCAATTTTTGATCCAATCACTACAAAAGAGTTTTTACGAAAGAAATATATTTTCACCTCATTTGCTAACCTATTTGCACATGTTTGAAATTATGTTCTTTCTAATGGAATGAAATGCATTATTGAACATTACTGGCCTTTCAACTTTGTTAAAAATAAATTACTAGCATAAAAAACAGTAGAATAGTTGAATACTTTGATACATTCCACGTTTTTAGCCACATTGATATGTACTTTAATTTTGAAATTTTGGCCAAATGGTCTTTTACTAAATAACTATATACTCTATAACAGTTTTTAGTTGTTAACCTAGAATAAACTAAATGGTGTGCACTTGATTGAAACTTTTGTATGTTTAACTACTAGAGACATCTCTACCAACTTTTACAGTCAACATGTCTACTGCAAAGTGTTTTACCAATTAGTAATAGCAAAGACTCGAGGAAAATGGAAACTCAAATTTTAATTTAATGAAATATGTAAATTATAATTCATTCTCCAGCTGTTTTTCCTTTATCCTAAAAATACCTTTTGTAAGAAATCAATTTGATAAAGTGCAATTTGCATTTGGGAATTGCTCATCTTAAGATACTGGTTTTACATCTGGATACTGGTTTTACCTGTATAAAATGCAAACTATTTGCACATATATGTAATAAAATTCCTCTGATGTAACGGTAGAGACAAACAATAGACATATAGACAAACAAGAGACGAAAAATAGATGAGATTAAAAGTTGTACACATATCTAGCAGATGTAAATGTTACAGCTCATCTCGATTAACCATCTCAAAGCGATTTTGTAATTATATGTCTTTATTCTGACAATTTATTCTTGTCCTCCATTTTTAGTATCAAAGGTAGCAGTTCCATGAATTCAAGTGATGCGATGCAAAATGAAATAATGTTAGATGTGTGAATGGAAATTAAGCAATGATGGAGGTATTTTAATCCTACTTATATCTCTAGTCATTTTTTCTTTCATCGTCATTCTTTTGGTTTGGCAATTTTCAAACGTTTTATTTCTAGATGATTAACAACTAAATTTCATCTGTAATTATTTTTGTCGATACCAATCCATTAGAAAAGGAACCCCAACTCTTGCTACTGAAGAATGTGGTATGCTCTTTTATTATGGTGGAGTTGACTCATTTGCTTTTATTGTATAATTAACCGTTATATAACTTCCTTAAGTGGAATCAAGTGTTTCCGAAGCAAACAACTGTTGCTAAAGAAAACATACTTCAGGAATCAATGAAGGTAGTTTATTATAATCTATAACTTTCAATGTAGATTGCACTTTTTAACTAGTTTCCGTGCTCATGCTAAATAACCAAAATTCTTCATAAACCACATTTGACGTCAAAATGACTCCAAATCATTTGTGCCATTTCAAATAAGCTATAAACATGGCCCTTTTGAGTACTACAACTCAGAATTAAGACTTTAAGCCAATTTCCAGCTTTTCTTTTTTTCATCATTGGGAAGGATTCTTATGTAGTATTGTAGTTTGTCTAATATATTTTTTATTTCTTCGGGTTTATCATGAATTTGTAAAGGTGCCTTTTTGGAACCAGGTGATTGCATAGTATCCATGGACTATTTGATGGGAAAAGAATGCCTTTGAGCAGTTGACGTTCTTAATAATGCATTAAATATGAACTATGTTTTGTCTTTTGTGTACTTAAATTGACATCATTATGAAATTGAGAACATATGTTTTGAATTTGGTAACTCATGGATTGAAATTATTTTTTGTTAGTTGATACTTCATTTTGTTATCATGAATATGTGTTATATTTGTTGATTATTATTATTATTTCCGTTCTTACATTGCTCTTTAAATTGTTATGAAGATTTGTCTTGATTTCTATTATTAAAATGTAATATAAATATATATATGTATATATATATATATATATGCATAGCTCTACGAATTTTATAGTGGCATATATGAGCTGTAAAAGAAATACTATAACATGATAATTTAATAGTGTCATATAGTCGCTGTTAAATGAATATGTTATAGCGGCTAAAATGTGTTATAAAAGATTCCCACTTTCATTGAGATTCAGTTATTTAATAGCAGTAAGCATGAGCTATTGTCTTTAAGTAACATAACGGCAAATTTATGCTATAAAATCATACTCTTTTATATCAGAAAATAAGCGTTATAAATATTTAGCAGTTTTTTAATAACATGTTCATATACAGCAGTTATGGAACCGATGCAGTTCTTATTCATGGCGACTGTAAGCCACAATAAAATACAGTTCTGTTGTAGTGAGGGTCCTTAAATCTATTAGCTCACATGAAATGTCATCCTGCATTTACCAGTAGATAAGAAATTTTTTAATGCTTATAGAACCGAAGTTCACTTCTAAACTCAAGCGCAAACATGCGTCGAAATCACAAAATACATATAGATATTTATAATGCATTTTAGCAAATTTAAAATTGTTAACTAGTGTTGATACTCAAGTAACTATTTTTAGGTATTTATGCAGCTATATTTGTATTTGGAATTGGATTACATGCTCTCCATAGTAGGATTGCTTGTTGATCTAAGCCATGTCAAATATTGTGGACTGGATCAATCTGAGCATTTTGATGGTTTTCTAGGGAAATTTTACTTTTGACACAAGTAATGAGAAAAAAAATCCGAAATAAAATATTTTAACCATTAAATTTCTCCCTGATTTCCAACTTCAATGTAAAATGAAAGAAATACAATGGTCCATCCTTGTGACAAATTTTGTGTTTTATTGTATGGCTCAATAGTCGCTCCCCATCTTTTATCTTGAATATATTATAATGTGTCAATTAAGCGTAAGTGTTCAGCTAGATTTAGAGTAAAATATAACCAAGCAATGTAGAAGCGGTAAAAATTGACTGATTGACTTACTTTATACCAATTGAAGCGATATGTTTTTAACTGGTTTAACTGTATTACACGAGAGTACAACAAAAAAATATCATATTTGACGATCAAAATACGTTTAGCATACAAAGAACGTAATTATAGTTGAAATCTTTTTATGATTATTGTTGTCATCTGGAGAGGATCTACATTAAGTCCAGCTAGGGCCAATGCCCATTTGATTTTTTTTCTTTGATTATAACATATTTTTTGATATTATCCCACCTAAATTGGTGTGTCTGCCCTAGGTGGGTTAGCAGCCTAGTTCCGCCCCTAGTTGTCATGCATATAACTTTAAGAGAGATAATAATTACACTAACATAATAAGTATTAGAAATTCTACTATTATTGGCAATCCAATAAAGATAATTTACCAATTGATTATATGTTAGAACATTTTCATGGATTTCAAAACACCATGGGTTCACATAGTAGGTATAATAAGGTAACTAAATTTTAAACGCTAACTTTGGCTAACCATTGTATAATATTTTTCTTCTCTATGAAAATGAATATCTAGAAGTGTGACAATCCCAAAATCCGTGTGACGGTATTAAGGATAATCATTGGAATATAACACATCAATCATCATAGCAGAGTACAGATAATAGCAAAAACAATATATAGAATAATTTTACATGGTTATGGCAACGGAATCATAACATGTAACAACATCAGAATAGCACAACGTAGGATATAACTTAGTAAATAAAAGGGGAATGATCAGTCACCATCGCCATAGGCGGAATATATACATACAGTGAGACATAATAAGGGTACCAGTCTACATCGCCGGAGGCGGTACATATACATACGATAACAAATACTGGAAGTAAAACAGTCTGCATCGCTATAGGCGGAATCATATACATAAGATAGGCGGAAAGTCAATAGCCAAAATACAAATCTAATCCATCGCCATCAAGCCAAAAGTGCACCTTGTACTGCAGTGCCAAGCCAAAACAACCTGTCATCTGTGAACTAGGCTGCCCGTGTGAAAATAAGGGCACCCGAGTTTGCAAAGTGAAACAAACAACGAGTCAGTCATGGGACTGGTATGAGAAATCTACTTAATAGTTTAAACAACAGTAATAAGCAAATCATAGGACCACGACACTTTCGCGGAACGGGTTTACTCCAGTGATTGCTGGTGCATTTAAAACAAAGTAAATTCTTTAAAACAACGCAATGCTTTTAAAAAGAATGTAGCCGTTATAAGACTCAAGTCCCATCATACAATGCAACGTAAGCTGGAGGATAGAGTTTTACCTTATAATGGCCAAATATGCTTAATACGTGTAAAGCAAAATCATTTGATATTATTACTAGTGCATATATGTTTCAAAAACGAATATCAACATAAATATCAATCATAGGCGGCATAGCTACCATCTACTATGTCGCCATACTAGTTCTACAATCAAATCCGTTATTTCGTATTAGAAATTGGATTTCCGTCATGAGTCGAGGCAAGGGGCAAGCTCCTCTCCGCTTTGAGACACTCTAGCAAATGCCTCAGGACTACACACTCTGGGTAACCCTTGGATCGGCTGGGCCGGTCCTCTCTTACGTTTGAGGATTCACAATTCCTAAACACACGTTTCCCGGTCCTTACAGACCTAAAATCGAGGCGCCTCGCATTCCAACAACCACACAGGTGAAAAGTAGATATAAATGCCAGGGCTGGTAGGTCACTGACACCACCATAGCTAGAAAGAAACGTCGTGCTCTCCCAGCGGTCCGTATCCCATTTTTAACTCATACCGAGGTGTGAGGCTCGCGAATCCACGCTATACACAAAGCGAGGCCGCGTAGGTCGTGCTTTGATCATCGAACGCAAAACTTTGCTTTGCAACAGAAGCCTTGATCCCTGCATCTTGGCATGCCACATAGGCAATCCACTCCATACGACTGATTTCTATTGATATATAACCTCTGAGCTCGTACGTCTCAGAGAAGGGCGTTAAGCAAAAGAATAAATTCTCCGCCGCCAAACAGATATATATTTAACAGAGATCAATCGGTATAGAACAAAATCCAATGTCAGACACACAGTCCATTTACAAGTCCGTTCTGGGTCTGAACGAAACCGGAGGCACCATATTCCTCATATATCCGTACAATCAACACATACGTTCAGACGGCTACTACTTCCGTTCCTTCACGGTTGCTACTCCAATCAGGAACCTCAGCAGCGCCCATCCAACCGATATGAAGAACGTCGGTCTTGAACCGTCTTTGTATTTTCAAATTCGAATCGTTCGATCAATTATTTGAAATGAGGGTTATCTCGGCCTTTTCAAATAATTCACGTATAATTATAATTCAAATCAATTCTTTCCATGGTTATATTATTCGACATTCACATTTCAGTTCTTTAGTATTATTTTCATGTTAAACACATACAACCATCAAATATCAAACAGGTCAAGCAAAATTGGTTTATTTCCAATCCATGTCGCTTATAATATTTTATAACAATTTTTCGCCATTTTTATTTGTTTAAAAATGGCCATATTTAATTAAACGGCGTTTCAGGTCGTGCCGCGGCACTGGCGCTGTTTTTCCCCTAATTTGTTTTACACATATCGGAAAATCTAACCGTTGGATTTCTACAAAGTCTATACCACTGGGAAGATATTCCCAAAGCGAATCCAACGGTTCCAGTTTCGTGAAAATCCGACGGTCGGATCTTCCAAACTAGTCATTTGAAGTTACGGTTTCAAAATTCGAACTACAGCGTCGTTATTCGATTTAATTTAATTATATTTAGATTTATATATATATATATATAAACGATTCTAGCATTGTTTTTCTTCAGATTTGAATTAAACATTCCAGACAATCCAACTGTTGGATTTTTACAAAGTTGGTGCCGTTGGAAAGATATTTCCAAGGTAAACCCAACGGTTGCGGTTTCGGGAAAATCCGATGGTCGGATCTCTCGTACTAATCGATTCAAATTACGATTTCAAAACACGAACTGCACGGCTTCGATTCCTTTCAATCTTATTTATATTTATATACATAAATATAGTTCATGCTTTAATTTCAAATATAGTTCATACTTTAATTTCAACATCGTTTTCACTTCAAATATTTCACTAAAGCCTTTATATTTCGAAAAATTTCGCCATAACCTCCTTTGTACGGGAAGGGGTTTGGAAATTTATTGGGCCATGTTAGGTACCCAATAAATCCTATAAAGCATACACATATTTATAGTGATATATTCTGGTGTTTACAGGGGAGCGTGTATAGATAATAACTCCAGAGAATAAATTCTCGTCACCCTGTCAAGCCTGAGGGTGCGTGTATTTTTAATTACTCCAGAGGATAAATCCTCGTCACCTCTTCCCGTATGGGAATAAATAGTCCATGTTCCGTATCTAATGACTAGAGAGACGTGATTATTGTCAACTCCAGACCCGTGTGGGGTTTTTATTAATCTGACAATTTATCGTTATATTTATATAGTCCATATTAGTCATCAGTTCAACCTGTAATATATAATCATCGCCATACAAGCCTTTCGCTCGTATGGTAAATCTTCAACCTCGTCACACAAGCTCCAAATGCTTATGTGGAATATGATGAAGTATGCCTATCGTCAAGAAGTATGCCATGTCGTGTAGTTCAAAATTAATTGTTACTATCCTATCGCGATGTTTATTATTACACACAGAATAACCAGCACTCCACAACTAATGGCATTCACACGAGTTGATATAAAAATAAAATTGCGCAGCCAACTCATCAAGGATTACCTATGTGTCGGGCATGCAAATAATTTCATTACTCTACAGCTAATCCATTTTTCTTGTTCGACACATGTATATATATGCAGAACAAAGCTAATAATAATATTTCTAGCGAACTAATATTTATTTCAACACGTGTGTATTTTTATCAAAGCGTATACATGATGAAAGTAATATTTTTATCATCAGAAATATTTATTCAACACGTGAATGCTTTTAACACTTCATATTCACAATAAAAATGTAATTTTTATTGTCTAATCGATTTATTTTAAAATACGAATAACATTCAACACATGAATTTCAATTCAACGAATGAATTTCAATTCAACACATGAATATTCTTTATAGTTTGTATACATAATAAAAATGTGATTTTTATCGTTAAAGCTATTTATTTAAAATTCGAATAACATTCAACACATGAATTTCAATTCAACGAATGAATTTCAATTCAACACATGAATATTCTTTACAGTTTGTATATATATAAAAATGTGATTTTTATCGTTAAAGCTATTTATTTAAAATTCGAACAACATTCAACACACGAATTTCAATTCAACGAATGAATTTCAATTCAACACATGAATTTCCTTTACAATTTGTATATATATAAAAATGTGATTTTTATCTTTAAAGCCGTTTGTTTAAAATTCGAATAACATTCAACACATGAATTTCAATTCAACGAATGAATTTCAATTCAACACATGAATATTCTTTATAGTTTGTATAAATAATAAAAATGTGATTTTTATCGTTAAAGCTATTTATTTAAAATTCGAATAACATTCAACACATGAATTTCAATTCAACGAATGAATTTCAATTCAACACATGAATATCAGTTTCAACATATGAAAATAATTTCAACAAATGAAAATTATTCTAACACATTAATATTTCAGAAAATTTCGGCAGCATAACGGCATGGTAGTTAAAACCGGGACCGTCCCTGGTACGGCTCCTCGCTCTACCTTAAAACCTCGCGGTTTTTGACAATGGGGAATCATGCATCTAGTTCGCATGCAGGCGACATGTTTTATTTTCATTTCCACAATTCTACTCTAATTTGTTTCAACCACAAGAGATTATTTTTCAACCACAAAGGTATTTTTCAACCACAAAGGTATTTTTCAACCACGATATCAACCACAAACAATTATTTCCAACCATTCGTCATACTATATATTTTCTCACCAATCACAAGCAATAAATATCGTCCATGGTCTGTGGACGAGGGGAGTATATATATATATATATTATTTCTATATTTCACTTGCATTTAAACACAATTCAAAGCATATATGTTTCATACAACGCTTCTATAATTTATACATCGCTAATATAACTTATACAACACATGTACATGAGGTATACAATGCGTATATAATTTACACTTCGCTTATATAATTTATACAACATGATTTCATTCACACAAATTAATTTAGATTCCTCACATTGGTTTTTGAAGTGCTAAAAATCGTATGTAGATCAGAAAAATCCGCGGCCTCTGCTAGATGGTAGAGAGCCTCCTTGCGGTCCCGATGTTTCCTGTTTCATCGAATTTCATCAACACACGAGAAAGATATTATTTTTCAAAGTTTTGCAACACTTAAAAGTGTTATTTTCATTTCAGAAGTTTCAAAGCTGATACCTTTGCCAAACCTTCGAAACTAGGTTTTAATTTCACGATCGATCCGTGAAGTATTGTCACGATCAGATGCTGCAACATCGAAGAGCTTCGAACAGGGTCTCCAGCGCCTGTGGTGGCACTCAACTCGGTGGTCCCTTTGATGCACGGCAGCGCTCCAAAGACGACGACTTCCTTGCAGTAGATCAACACAGATACCAACCTATTTTTGACGAGGGTTGGATGGATTGATAGAGGAGGGGAAGATGAACAGAAAAGCTAACTGGAGGGGGTGGTGAAGACGATCGTGGCTGCGGCGATCGGGCCTGAAAGTTCTGAGCTCTTTTCCGTCGTTCGTGGTAGGGGTTTGATCGAGTTTTGACTGGTCAACGTAGTGAGAGAAAATAAAGGGGGTGGCCCATTATATTTAAATTTTAAATTCCAAAATTATCCCTTTGAACAAATGATCACCGATTTCAACCCAACGACTGTCTCCCCTAGCTAAATACCCCCATTTTGGACACAATGGGATATGTTTCGTTGGCCAATTCGACTGTTACAGTCAGTTATTTTTCAAATTAAAGTACAAAACATTTAATATTCAATTTGAACGTACATTTCGATTTGCCAGGGCCACAAACTGAATCGAAAAATTCCAGAAAAATTACTCTAGCTATGTTTTGACGATACGGTCCCAACAAAACTAGTTTCATCGAATTCTGAGATCGTTTGCAAAATGTCTATTTTCTGGTCGACCCATTTTAACAGAAATTGACCAATCACATTTTCCTTTGCCCCGCTCACATACTAGCATCAAAAATTATGAAATTTGAAACCTAGCAATAGTTTGACATCCCGGATCCAACAAAAGTGGTTTCGTCGAATTCCGAGGCCGTTTGCAAAATGTCTATTTCAAGGGCTATATATTCTATATAGCGACCTTTCCGAAAATTTATTCGGCCATAACTTTTGATTCCTTCTATAAAACTTCGATTTTTCAGATTCGTTTGAAAGGTATTCATAAACAGATTTAAATATTTTTGGTTTTACTAAAATCTGTTATATTTTCCACCAGGTACAGTCAGACAAAGTTTGTATTCAAATTTTCAAACTGCCTCACTATTTCCAATTCATTACTTTATTGAAATATGCTATTTCAATTGTTTAAATCCTTTGACAATAACCACTTTTAAAAATTTTAAATTGGTTCATATTTTCCGGGTCGTTACAATCTCCCCCACTTAAAACTTTTCGTCCCCGAAAAGGAAACAACGGCAAAATAGGAAACAAAATGTAAATGCAAAGTATTGTAAAGGTACCTTACACCGGAGTTAGTCAGAGATGTCCACTCTGCATTTGGGGTAGGCTTGCTTAATGCTTTCCTCTGTCTCCCAAGTACAGTCTCTAGGATCACTACTCCACTGCACTTTAACTAAATGAATCTTTTTTCTCCTTAGCTCTCTAGTTTCTTTGCCAACGATCTTCAATGGATCTCTTCTGTCTGCTAATTCTGGAGTAATTTCCAAGTCCTATTGTGCTGCTTCTTCTACAAGAAGATCCGGATCATGCACATGTTTTCTGAGTTGAGACACATGGAACACATCATGCACTCCAGGCAACCAATCAGGTAATGAAACCCTATATGCAAGAGTTCCAATTCGTTCAAGTATAGGAAAGGGACCAATAAATCTCGGTGCCAACTTCCCAGTTTTGCCAAATCTGATTACTCCCCTCATCAGAGAAACTCTTAAATAAACTTAATCACCAACGGCAAATGATAAATCTCTTCTTCTCGCATCAGCATAACTTTTCTGTCGGCTTTGTGCGGTTTTCAATCGCTTCTTGACGAAATCAACTTTATCAAATGCTTCTCGAATCATATCGGGCCCCAATACAAGTTTATTGTCAGGTTCTACCCAACATGAAGGAGATCTGCACGGTCTACCGTATAATGCTTCAAATGGAGACATTCCAAACTTGCTTGATAGCTATTGTTATAAGAGAATTCTGCCAAATGTAAGTGATCTTCCCATGACCCGCCAAAATCAATAATGCAAGCCCGCAGTAAATCTTCTAGAATTCTATTCACCCGCTCAGTTTGGCCATCTGTCTGAGGGTGATAAGCGGTGCTTAGATTCAATTTGGTTCCCAATTCTGTTTGGAATGCTTCCCAGAATTTTCTAGTAAATAGGGGATCTCTATCACTGACTATATCGAGCGGCACTCCATGCAGGTTAACTATTTCTTTGAAGTAAATCTGTGCTAAACTTTGAGCCGTTCTGTTGGATCTGACAGGTATGAAATGGGCAGTCTTCGTGAAGCGATCTACGATCACCCAAATACTGTCGTTTCCTTTCTTGGTTCGAGGCAAACCATCAATGAAGTCCATCGAAATCTGCTCCCACTTCCATCCTGGGATATCTAATGGTTGTAATAATCCAGTCAATTTCTGTTGATCGCTCTTAACTAGCTGACAAGTGGAGCATCTGCTAACATATAATGAAATATCTCTTTTTAAAGCCCTCCACGAGAATGTGCGCTTGATATCGTTATACATTTTTCTCACACCAGGGTGGATGCTTAGTTTCGACTTATGACATTCATCAAGTATTTCTTCTCGAAGCTCTGGAAGATTTGGGATGCAGATTCTGCCCTTTAATCTAAGAACTCCATTGTCATCGAGTCGGAAACTTGTGGATTCACCTCCCTTGACTCTCTGACTGATTCTCTGAATAAATTCATCGTCTTTCTGAAGGTCTGAAATCTTGTCAATCAATGAAGACGTGATGATAAAGCTGGCGATGATTTCATTCTTTCTACTAAGCGCATCTACGACAACATTGGCTTTCCCCGGAGTGTATAGAATCTCAAAATCGTATGCTGTAAGGAATTCTAACCAACGCTGTTGTCTCAAGTTTAGATCTTTCTGAGTGAATAGATACTTCAATGATTGATGATTAGTAAACAGCTCGAACCTCTCGCCCAATAAATAATGCCTCCAGATTCTCAAAGCAAACACGATAGCTAATAACTCAAGATCATGAGTTGCATAGTTTCTTTCATGCGGCTTCAGCTGACGGCTGGCATAAGCGACCACTTGGCCCTTTTGCATTAATACTGCGTCAAGCCCTCTAATAGAAGCATATGTCCATACAGTCAAGTCCTGGTTGCCTTCTATAATGGTCAATACTGGAGTAATTGTCAATTTCAGTTTCAGCTCCTGGAATGCTTCCTCACATTCGGGAGTCCATTTGAATTTCTCATGCTTCTTTGTAAGCTTTGTTAATACACAAGATATCTTTGAAAAATCCTTAACGAATTTCCGATAGTAACTAGCCAATCCAAGGAAACTTCGAACTTCTGTGGGGGTAGTAGACTGTTTCCATTCCTGAATCGCTGTAATTTTGCTTGGATCTACAGTAATCCCTTCTTTTGATACGACATGGCCAAGGAACTTAACTTCATCCTGCCAGAAGATACACTTAGAAAATTTAGCTTTCAAGACATTTCTCCTCAGAATTACCAACACTTGCTCTAAATGTTTTGCATGCTCGCCTTCTGACTTGGAGTAGATTAAAATGTCGTCGATGAAGACCAGAACAAATTTATTCAAGACACCACGGAACACTCTGTTCATAAGATCGACGAAGTATGCTGGAGGGTTACACAAGCCGAACGGCATCACTAACCATTCGTAGAATAAATCGGGACCCCTGAAGGCTGTCAAAGGAACACAGTCTTCGGCTATACGTAATTGGTGGAAACCTGCAGCTAGGTCCATTCTGGAGAATACTGTCGCCCCATTTAATTGATCTAACAGATCATCTATCCGTGGCATGGGATATTTGTTCTTCAGTGTCTGCTTATTGAGATCTCGGTAATCAACACAAAGTCGTAGTGTACCGTCTGATTTCGGGACAAACACTACTGCTGCTCCCCAATCTGAAAAGCTTGGTAAGATCAGACCTTTCCAAAGCAATTCTCGAGTTTGGCTGCCTAACTCTTCTTTTTCTTTCGGGGTCGTTCTTCTAATTGGATGTACTACTTGTCGGGCGTTCGAAATTAGATCTATTCTGAATTCGATTTCTCTTTGCGGAGGTAAGTTTTCGACTTCTTCAAACACATCCGCATAGTTTTTAACGACCGATATCTTTTCTAATGAAGTGGTAATAACTTCCAAAGAAGACCAAAATTCTTCTCTATCCGGATCTGAACCGAGACATGGTATAGTGATATTCCCAACTTTTGTTTCAACCTTAACGATTCTTTCGGCACATCTAACTTCGGTCTTATATTTTGTCAACCAATCAAGTCCCAGAATAATATCGAACTCACGAAAATCCCTGATAATCGAATCAAAAGGAAATCGGCATCGAGAAAAGGAAATAGGTACTCTACAATATGAACTGAGAATGATAGAGCCTCCTATCGGGTTTTGAACTTTAATTGGTTCCTTTAGACTTCTTACTTTTAACTTTAACTTACGAACAGTGTTACTAGAAATGAAGCTACGTGATGCACCAGTATCAAAAAGTACTGAAACAGGAATATTTTTAATGGTAAGGGTGCCTCCCAAGACGTCGAGTTTACCTGATCCATCGGTGATAGCTGGCGGGGTCTCCCCGTCATAAACATGAGCCACCTGTGCATTCTCCTTCAAAGGACAATTCCTGCTATAGTGCCCTTTCTTATGGCAGTTGTAGCATTCGGCTGAGTTGCAGTTTGGATTTTCCTTTAGTTTCTTTGGGGCTGTGCACACATTCGAATAATGTCCTTTCTTTCCGCAGTTGTAGCAGCTTCCTTTGGGTATCTTTCTAGATTGCTGAGTAGCGACCGCTGCATTGCTGGACTCTGGCTGATCTCCTGAAGCTTTGCGCGTGTTTCCAGCTTGGCTTTTGGTGCGGTCTAGGTTGGAGTTTCTCTCATCCAGATCTTTGTAGTTGCAGGCCATCTCTACCAATTCTGAGAATGGGAGTTTGATGTTGCTCATGTCCTGGTACTTACGCCGTAGCCCAAATATAAACCTTTTATTCTTAGCTTTGGTTGTCAAAATAAGCTTTGGAGCGTAGCGTGATAGCTGAGTGAATTTGTTGAGGTAGTCTTGGATAGAGAGGTCTCCCTGTTGGAGATTAGCAAACTGATCTCGCATCCGTTCTAAGGCCTGCTCGGGGATGAACTTTTCCTTGAACATGGTCTTGAATTGTTCCCATGTCCTAACAGTACCCTCCTCATCTTCGGAGGTGATAGCATCCCACCATAACTCGACCTCCTCCTGTAAGAGCCAAATGCCTAGACGTGCCTTGTTGTGGGTCCCTAGTTCCATGCCCTCAAAAATCTTCTCACAAGTCTTCAACCATGCAATAGCCTCTGTCATGGTACCAAGGCCAGAAAAGGGTTTTCCTCCCAGGTTCCTGTATCCCTTTGCTACTCTGTCAAGCTCGAAGTCCTGGGGTGCTGGTGGCTGAATCATAGGACCCTCCTCTGCTACGGGGATATTCCCCCATCCTCCAGCTCTGCCTGCTCGGCCACCTCTGGCTGCAGCTACTCGTGTAGCCATCAGATAAAGTACTGTTAAGCAAGAAAAGAGTCAAGCTCACAAAAATGATAACTTTCATACATGATAAAGCAGGAGAACATAAGGAAAGGTAATGATGTACTGATCAAATTGTTTTGCTAATCTGCTTAGCTCATTCTAGGACATCACTAATCCTATCTCTAATGAGTCACTCGCCTTAGAACTCTACTGATTCTATTCTGACGAGGTGTTTAATGTGTTAGATTCTGGAACTAAGGTTAACCAAAGCTCTGATACCAACTGTGACGATCCCAAAATCCGTGTAACGGTATTAAGGATAATCATTGGAATATAACACATCAATCATCATAGCAGAGTACAGATAATAGCAAAAACAATAAATAGAATAATTTTACATTGTTATGGCAACGGAATCATAACATGTAACAACATCAGAATAGCACAACGTAGGATATAACTTAGTAAATAAAAGGGGAATGATCAGTCACCATCGCCATAGGCGGAATATATACATACAGTAAGACATAATAAGGGTATCAGTCTACATCACCGGAGGCAGTACATATACATACGATTATAAATACTGGAAGTAAAACAGTCTGCATCGCCATAGGCAGAATCATATACATAAGATAGGCGAAAAGTCAATAGCCAAAATACAAATCTAATCCATCGCCATCAAGCCAAAAGTGCACCTCGTACTGCAGTGCCAAGCCAAAACAATCTATCATCTATGAACAAGGCTGCCCGTGTGAAAATATGGGCACCCGAGTTAGTAAAGTGAAACAAACAACGAGTCAGTCATGGGACTGGTATGAAAAATCAACTTAACAGTTTAAACAACAGTAATAAGAAAATCATAGGACCACGCCACTTTCGCGGTACGGGTTTACTCCAGTGATTGCTGGTGCATTTAAAACAAAGTAAATTCTTTAAAACAACGCAATGCTTTTAAAAAGAATATAGCCGTTATAAGACTCAAGTCCCGTCATACAATGCAACGCAAGCCGGAGGATAGAGTTTTACCTTATAATGGCCAAATATGCTTAATACGTGTAAAGCAAATTCATTTGATATTATTACTAGTGCATATATGTTTCAAAAACGAATATCATCATAAATATCAATCATAGGCGGCATAGCTACCATCTACTATGTCGCCATACTAGTTATACAATCAAATCCATTATTTCGTATTGGAAATTGGATTTCCGTCATGAGTCGAGGCAAGGGGCAAGCTCCTCTCCGCTTCGAGACACTCTAGCAAATGCCTCAGGACTACACACTCTGGGTAACCCTTGGATCGGCAGGGCCCGTCCTCTCTTATGTTTGAGGATTGGCAATTCCTAAATACACGTTTCCCCGTCCTTACAGACCTAAAATCGAGGCGCCTCGCATTCCAACAACCACACAGGTGAAAAGTAGATATAAATGTCAAGGCTGGTAGGTCACTGACACCACCATAGCTAGAAAGAAACATCGTGCTCTCCCAACGGTCCGTATCCCGTTTTTAACTCATACCGAGGTGTAAGGCTCGCGAATCCACGCTATACACAAAGCCATGCCACGTAGGCCATGCTTTGATCATCGAACACAAGACTTTGCTTTGCAACATAAGCCTTGATCACTGCATTTTGGCATGCCACATAGGCAATCCACTTCATACGACTGATTTCTATTGATATATAACCTCTGAGCTCGTACATCTCAGAGAAGGGCGTTAAGCAAAAGAATAAATTCCCCGCCGCCAAACAGATATATATTTAATAGAGATCAATCAGTATAGAACAAAATCCAATGTCAGACACACAGTCCATTTACAAGTCCGTTCTGGGTCTGAACGAAACCGGAGGCACCATATTCCTCGTATATCCGTACAATCAACACATACGTTCAGACGGCTACTACTTATGTTCCTTCACGGTAGCTACTCCAATCAGGAACCTTAGCAGCGCCCATCGAAACGATACGAAGATCGTTGGTCTTGAACCGTCTTCGTATTTTCAAATTCAAATCATTCGATCAATTATTTGAAATGAGGGTTAGCCCGGCCTTTTCAAATAATTCACGTATAATTAGAATTCAAATCAATTCTTTCCATGGTTATATTATTCGACATTCACATTTCAGTTGTTTAGTATTATTTTCATGTCAAACACATACAACCATAAAATATCAAACAGGTCAACCATAATTGGTTTATTTCCAATCCATGTCGCTTATAATATTTTATAATGATTTTTCGCCATTTTTATTTGTTTAAAAATGGCCATATTTAATTAAACGACATTTCAGGTCATGCCGTGGCACTGGCGTTGTTTTTCCCCTAATTTGTTTTACACATATCGGAAAATATAACTGTTGGATTTCTACAAAGTCTATACCACTGGGAAGATATTCCCAAAGCGAATCCAACGGTTCCAGTTTCGTGAAAATCCGACGGTCGGATCTTCCACACTAGTCATTTGAAGTTACGGTTTCAAAATTCGAACTTCAGCGTCGTTATTCGATTTAATTTAATTATATTTATATATAAATATAAACGATTCTGGCGCTGTTTTTCTTCAGATTTGAATTAAACATTCCAGACAATCCAACCGTTGGATTTTTACAAAGTTGGTGCCGTTGGAAAGATATTTCCAAGGCGAACCCAACGGTTGCGGTTTCGAGAAAATCCGATGGTCGGATCTCTCGTACTAATCGATTCAAATTACGATTTCAAAACAAGAACTGCACGGCTTCGATTCCTTTCAATTCTATTTATATTTATATACATAAATATAGTTCATGCTTTAATTTCAAATATAGTTCATTCTTTAATTTCAACATCGTTTTCACTTCAAATATTTCACTAATGCCTTTATATTTTGAAAAATTTCGCCATAACCTCCTTCGTACGGGAAGGGGTTTGGAAATTTATTGGGTCGTGTTAGGTACCCAATAAATCATATAAAGCATACACATATTTATAGTGATATATTTTGGTGTTTACATAGGAGCGTGTATAGATAATAACTCCAGAGAATAAATTCTCGTCACCCTGTCAAGCCTGAGGGAGTGTGTATTTTTAATTACTCCAGAGGATAAATCCTCGTCACCTTGTCCCGTGTGGGAATAAATAGTCCATGTGTCGTATCTAATGACTAGAGAGACGTGATTATGGTCAACTCCAGACCCGTGTGGGGTTTTTATTAATCTGGAAATTTATCGTTATATTTTATATAGTCCATATCAGTCATCAGCTCAACCTGTAATATATAATCATCGCCATACAAGCCTCTCGCTCGTATGGTAAATCTTCAACCTCGTCACACAAGCTCCAAATGCTTATGTGGAATATGATGAAGTATGCCTATCGTCAAGAAGTATGCCATGTAGCGTAGTTCAAAATTAATCGTTACGATCCTATGGCGATGTTTATTATTACACACAGAATAACCAGCACTCCGCATCCAATGGCATTCACAGGAGTTGATATAAAAATAAAATTGCGCAGCCAACTCATCTAGGCTTACCTATTTGTCGGGCACGCAAATAATTTCTTTACTCTACAGCTAATCCATTTCTCCTGTTCGACACATGTATATATATGCAGAACAAAGCTAATAATAATATTTCTAGCGAACTAATATTTATTTCAACACGTGTGTATTTTTATCAAAGCGTATACATGATGAAAGTAATATTTTTATCATCAGAAATATTTATTCAACACGTGAATGTTTTTAACACTTCATATTCACAATAAAATTGTAATTTTTATTGTCTAATCGATTTATTTTAAAATACGAATAACATTCAACACATGAATTTCAATTCAACGAATGAGTTTCAATTCAACACATAAATATTCTTTATAGTTTGTATATATAATAAAAATGTGATTTTTATCGTTAAAGCTATTTATTTAAAATTCGAATAACATTCAACACATAATTTCAATTCAACGAATGAATTTCAATTCAACACATGAATATTCTTTACAGTTTGTATATATATATAAAAATATGATTTTTATCGTTAAAGCTATTTATTTAAAATTCGAATAACATTTAACACATGAATTTCAATTCAAAGAATGAATTTCAATTCAACACATGAATATCCTTTACAGTTTGTATATATATGAAAATGTGATTTTTATCGTTAAAGCTGTTTATTTAAAATTCGAATAACATTCAACACATGAATTTCAATTCAACGAATGAATTTCAATTCAACACATGAATATTCTTAATAGTTTGTATATATAATAAAAATGTGATTTTTATCGTTAAAGCTATTTATTTAAAATTAGAATAACATTCAACACATGAATTTCAATTCAACACATGAATATCAGTTTCAACATATGAAAATAATTTCAACAAATGAAAATTATTCTAACACATTAATATTTCAGAAAATTTTGGCAGCATAACGGCAGGGTAGTTAAAACCGGGACCGTCCCTAGTACGGTTCCTCGCTCTACCTTAAAACCTCGCGGTTTTTGACAATGGGGAATCATGCATCTAGTTCGCACGCAGGCGGCATGTTTTATTTTCATTTCCACAATTCTACTCTAATTTGTTTCAACCACAAGAGGGTATTTTTCAACCACAAAGGTATTTTTCAGCCACAATATCAACCACAAACAATTATTTCCAACCATTCGTCATACTATATATTTTCACGCCAATCACAAGCAATAAATATCGTCCATGGTCTGTGGACGAGGGGAGTATATATATATATTATTTCTATATTTCACTTGCATTTAAACACAATTCAAAGCATATATGTTTCATACAACGCATGTATAATTTATACATCGCTAATATAACTTATACAACACATGTACATGAGGTATACAATGCGTATATAATTTACACTTCGCTTATACAATTTATACAACACGATTTCATTCACACAAATTAATTCAGATACCTCACATTGGTTTTTGAAGTGCTAAAAATCGTATGTAGATCAGAAAAATCCGCGGCCTCTGCTAGATGGTAGAGAGCCTCCTTGCGGTCACGATGTTTCCTGTTTCATTGAATTTCATCAACACACGAGAAAGATATTATTTTTCAAAGTTTTGCAACACTTAAAAGTGTTATTTTCATTTCATAAGTTTCAAAGCCGATACCTTTGCCAAACCTTCGAAACTAGGTTTTAATTTCACGAACGATTTGTGAAGTATTGTCACGATCAGATGCTGCAACGTCGAAGAGCTTCGAACAGGGTCTCCAGCGCCTGCGGTGGCACTCAACTCGGTGGTCCCTGCGATGCACGGCGGCGCTCCAAAGACGACGACTTCCTCGTAGTAGATCGACGCAGATACCAACCTATTTCTGGCGAGGGTTGGATGGATTGATAGAGAAGGGGAAGATGAACAGAAAAGCTAACTGGAGGGGGCGGTGAAGATGATCGTGGCGGCGGTGATCGGGCCTGGAAGTTCTGAGCTCTTTTCCGTCATTCGTGGTAGGGGTTTGATCGAGTTTTGACTGGTCAACGTAGTGAGAGAAAATAAAGGGGGTGGCCCATTATATTTAAATTTTAAATTCCAAAATTATCCCTTTGAACAAATGATCACCGATTTCAACCCAACGACTGTCTCCCCTAGCTAAATACCCCCATTTTGGACACAATGGGATATGTTTCGTTGGCCAATTCGACTGTTACAGTCAGTTATTTTTCAAATTAAAGTACAAAACATTTAATATTCAATTTGAACGTACATTTCGATTTTCCAAGGCCACAAACTGAATCGAAAAATTCCAGAAAAATTACTCTAGCTATGTTTTGACGATACGGTCCCAACAAAACTAGTTTCATCGAATTCTGAGATCGTTTGCAAAATGTCTATTTTCTGGTCGACCCATTTTAACAGAAATTGACCAATCACATTTTCCTTTGCCCCGCTCACATACTAGCATCAAAAATTATGAAATTTGAAACCTAGCAATAGTTTGACATCCCGGATCCAACAAAAGTGGTTTCGTCGAATTCCGAGGCCGTTTGCAAAATGTCTATTTCAAGGGCTATATATTCTATATAGCGACCTTTCCGAAAATTTATTCGGCCATAACTTTTGATTCCTTCTATGAAACTTCGATTTTTCAGATTCGTTTGAAAGGTATTCATAAACAGATTTAAATATTTTTGGTTTTACTAAAATCTGTTATATTTTCCACCAGGTACAGTCAGACAAAGTTTGTATTCAAATTTTCAAACTGCCTCACTATTTCCAATTCATTACTTTATTGAAATATGCTATTTCAATTGTTTAAATCCTTTGACAATAACCACTTTTAAAAATTTTAAATTGATTCACATTTTCCGGGTTGTTACAAGAAGAGAAACGTTATCATGTTGAACTTTTGTCTTCAAAGAGCATAAAAACACTCTGCAATATCTAGCCATGATATTAGTCCAAACTTTTTTTTTCACATATGCAGCAATTAATTACTATATAACTGGTATGTAACATGTGTGTTGCACACTATAATATTAGGTATTTCTTATTTTTATGTTATAGTGAGAACTTTGTTATAAAATATATGATAAATTTTGACGTGAAATACATAAAATATTAATTAAATTATTATTATAGTTCATGTATAATTTATGTTCTATAATTTACCTAAATAATTTATAGGTGTATGTATTTGATACTTTTTTAATCATTTTTTAATAAAAATATGCATGTTAGTAATTTACTCGATGAATTAGAAAATATTATTTAATAAAATTTATTCGAATAAGTTAAATGTAAAATTACGAAGTTAAATATTTTTGTGAATATATATATATATATATATATATATATATATTTGTCATAGATTTGCCGATGTTCATAAAGAACTTTATGATATAATATTATAAATGAATAGTAAAAAATTTACAAATTAGCTTTGTAATTATTGTTGATATGCAAAGTTCATGTTATGTTATTTATATATCTTTATAGTTATATGAAAAACTACCTTTTTTAATATGAGTGTATATATATATAGTAAAATTGGTTTATATTTTTAAGAGCTATTAGAAAAATGGACTAAAACAATTTAAGATTATTTAAATAGTTAAAATTTACAATTTCATGAATAGTTTAAGTATATGGGTTGAAATATTAAATATCACGAAAGAATTGGGGTGGTTGAGCAAATAATTGAAGAATATTGAAATACAGGCATTTGAAGTGGAAATTGTTTCTTCAATTTGCAGTAAATTATTAAGATAAGTGTAAAATATATTAAATTTCATAATATTGTTTACATATATTATTTAAACTGTGTGATTTATTTAATTTTATATTTAATTGGAAGGAAAACTAATTTTGTCATTTTTATTGATATGAACATGATATACATTTCAAAACATCACTCTTATTGTTAATTAGATGAACTGACAATGATTTATTGATTGAGTTCATTTGTTAGATTCAAAATCACATAATTAATTTAAATGTATTGCCTTAAATGTACAATGTTAAGTGATATTATGCAGTGATTTATAAATAACTAAATAAATTTTAAAGCTTGACGTTAGTATTAGAATGCAATACGCGGTAAATATATTGATGTAACTGAGTTAAACATCAAATTTATGATTGTCACTTATGTGTATAATTTATGTTATGTGATTGACATGTTTATATATTTAAATTATTTTTTGTTAATATGAATATGGTTAATGTTGTTGTTATTTATTAGGAGAATCAATGAATAATAATTTTTAATTAGTTTTAATATTATGTAATTAATTATAAAATATTGTACCAAATGTAAATATTATAAAAAAAACTGAGAGATATTTAAGCGATTAAAAAAAATTAAAAGTGTAGGTATTTGAAGTCAAAAAACATAATTTTGTCCTTTTTTTAATAAGTTAATTAAATTACTTAAAATTTTGGTTTTGTAATTAATTTAAATATGTGGACTTAAATATAAAATGTTAGCAACTAACTATTAATAAATAATTTTGTAAACTTTAACATGTATGTATCAAAATTTAAAATAACGGAAAAGATAAATTATGTTATAAATAAGTGTAAAGTAATAAACTAATTTAAAAATAAAATATCTGAAGAGTATGAAGGAGAAGATAGAAAACTCCTACAACAAACAAGAGAACTTTAAAAGATTCTTCTTTACTGCATCGTGCCTTTTTTCTACAAAGGTGGAAAATTGATCTTTCTTGTTTTCAGCTTTAAAAAAACAAACTCTTGAACCTTCATTTCCACACAAAATTGTTTTCTTTTTAGGCAAGAGAGAAATAATGTCCGATAATTCAAAAAGAAAAAAAAAACATATTAGAAATTAACTATAAATTAATCTCCTTTTAGTTACACAATCCATCAATGTGTAATCTTACACCTCGTGTTAGTTACGCATTCCATCAACGTGTAATCTCAAACATCCTCGATTAACTGGTTATCTAACCACTAGATCCATATTTTTGTTAAATATATTTTAATTGATTGTTCGAGTAGCCATCAGACTAGTAAAACAATTGTCTGATTTCTTTTGAGTAACCAGGGAACTTACGAATTGGTTAACTAGTTGCTTCCATTGATTGTGCAACTGTCGAATTAATTAAATGATTTTATTATACCATAAAATATAAATTTAACACAACAATATACACTTACGCCACCAGATTACTCAGTTCTAACTAAATATTGTTCAATCATAGAGGCAATTAACATACACTATTAACTCCCTTGAACAAATGCAGTGAATGAATCTCTGCTCTAATTTTCACAAATATGACGGTGATCCAATTCCATAAAATTTAGTAATGTGCATTGTTTGACTGCAATAGCCTATTGGAGGCTCTTCATTTTATAAGTAAAAATGATGATTTGTAGTACCATTTCATAAATAAATAATCAATAGAATTATAGAAAAACTGATCGCTAGCAAGATGCTTATCCAATATCAGTTTACACATAATAAGTCCTTAGAGTACCTTCTCAGCATCATCACAGGCTTGTTCCAACACTTTAATCTGTGCACCCCAACCAACAATGGTTATATCACTACCTTCACAAAGTACCCCGGCATGATAATGAATAAAAGTGTGTGATAACCAATGGAATAAAATCGAGGAAATATTAGAAGATGGTTTCTATACCTCTGCTTGTGACATAAAGGAAGCATGCAGTCATCTTCTGGAACCTCTTCCACGGCCAGCTAGTATAATCAAGGCAGAGCTAAAGAAGCTAAAATCATTGAAAATAAATTGAACTTTGATTTGCTGCAAGAAAACTAATAACTTTGGCTCGGAAAATATAATAGGATTAGGATCACGAATGCTAAACAACAATAACCCTTTTTCTTGTTGTTGACCCGCCTTTTCTCAAGGCCGTCATAGTTCATAAACGAAACACCCAAGACCGGATACAGGCATATCAAATTGCTACTAAGCCGAAGGAAGCAACTCATACTTCATTCAAACCCCGGTTCTGCCTACCTTTGGTTTGACTTGCCTCGGGATGACATCCTGTTCGAAAGATGAAGGAAGCAAAGATACAAAGTGAGTCCGGCTTTGTATACTGACCCGGACTATACCGTTCCAGACATAGCATGCTTCGAAGATCTATTCAATCGGCTGAATCCATGGTCAACAATGCCAACTACTTTGGGATATGTTGCACGTGTCCTTTATTTGACCCAAAAAGACATCTCCTACGAGCTAAAGTATCGCTCCACTACCTCCCTACCGAGCCAGGATGAGCGCCACGTGGCATGCTGGCCAAAATCCAACGTCACCTATAAATAGTCACCCAAAACTCAAGAATAGGGAATTTTGGCATTTTCTCACATATTTACTTTGTACTTTGGCCATGTACTTAGGTTTAGGGGAGACAATTCATTGTTGTAATCATTTCCTTCAAGTTTTATAAGAGAATATAAAGTGGACGTGGGCTCGTTAATGCTGAACCACTATAAACTTGTGTACGATTGATTTTACTCGTTTTTCATTTACTTTTCTTCATTTTATTCTCTTCTTATTTTCTATTTGGGTAATGTACCACTTTTTGTGTCAACATTTTGGTGCTTTCACTGACAAATCTCAATTCTCAACATTCAAGGGTTTTAATTAACTTGTCGATCACCAAGTCTGAGATAAAATCCTAATTTCCGCTATCTTTAGTAATAATGGTTTCTAAAACTTCTTCCACGCTTCTAGAAAACAGCCAAAATCCTATCTTTCCATCAAACGCTGCTCCAGATCTCAGATCTGCGCAAGTCGGGCTGATGATCCCCGGATCGACATCGACCTGTGCCAAGACTCAACCAAACACACAACACGCTGATCATCTCCCTCCAACTAATCAAGCACTCTCCTTGGTGCTCTCTACTCGTGATAACTTCATGTTATTGATGAACTAGATCCGGGAGATAACGGAAGCATTGAATTCTCAGGCACGAGGGAAAGCCACAATGAGGCAGGACATGGACCGAATGGAGAGATAATAGGAGGAGTTAAGGAACCAACAGGCTACTTCTCCCTTACGGCATCAAGATGCAGAAGGCTCATCATTGTACGTGAGGAGCGAAGACTAGCCATGACAGTGAGGCCCACTTGAGAGGCTAAAGAATATACGAGAATTGCGCTTTGGGAGGCTCCCATCTCAGCTCGACTCCACTAACCCGGCTTGGCTCAACATTGCCAACCGAGGGCATGTCGAGCCCAACACACTGCTTACTCGATATCTTCCTCCAATAAAACGCGACACTTCCATTGCCGCCAGTGCTCCCGTGCTTTCTCATGTGCATCCTATGATTGACCATGACAATCGGGGCTAAGGAAGTACCGTCTGGACGGTGGTCCATATGACATTGTCTAGTGCAGGGGCAGGGGGAGCTCAACAAGCTGACGGCTCAAAGCAGTTTGTATTCAGCACTCCTGATTTGACTTGTGCAGCAAATCATGAAAGGCAACAAAGGCTACAAGAATGAAGATCCGGGAATAGATTATAGCCACACTCCATTTACAAACGATATTCAACAAGCAGAATTCCCGAGAATATTCGACATGCCCCAGATAAGCCACTTTCGGCACGATGGACCCTCAACATCATCTGATGAAATACTTGTGGCACATGGAGACATCAGCTGCCCCAGACGCAGTTAAGTGCAAAGCTTTCCCGATATTTCTTGATGGGGGTGGCACTCATATGGTTCACGTGACTTCCCCGAAGATCAGTACTAAACTTCAAGGAATTAAGTGAGAAGTTCGTAAATTAGTTTCTCCTTCACGCCACTAAGTCAAAACATGTCATGGCTCTTTCTGAAATCAAACAAGCCATAGGAGAGTCTCTGATGGATTATCTTAACCAGTTCAACATGGCCATTACTGAATCTAGTAATCCCAATCCTGATACTATCTTGATGGCGATGGTCGATGGGGTCGATAAAGGAACAAAATTCAGGAAGTATTTGATTGGAAAACCTCCCACGTTGCTTGAATTGTTTTACGAAAAGGCGAATGCATGCCTGCGACAGGGAAGACGCTCAATTAAGTCAAAAAAGGAGGTTGAATGATGTGTTGAACAAACACATTCAAAGCAAAGTGGCGGTGAAGCAATCTAGAGATAATTACAGAAAGGTTGCGATGTATGTTGGAAACTATTGCAAGCGAAGTGGTAACCGGCGAAATAACGACAATGGAAACCGCAGTAGAAGGGTGATCCTAGGAAGCGACCTTGACTTCAGCATTTGAAAGTTATACAAGTTGAATGGCACGCACTACAACAAAATGACCCTATTACAATGGTGGAACACCGTTGTAATATACATTTTACAACGGTGGGCTAACCGTCGTGTATTAAAAAGTTGTAATAGACTAAAATCTTTTACAACTTTTTTGCACCGTTGCAACACCGTTGTAATATGTATATTTTGCAACTTTTTTCCACTGTTGTAATAAACTTATTACAATAGTTATGCACTGTTGTAATAATATCTACTACAAGTGTTATGCACCATTGTGATTGATAGTTGCATTTTAAAAAAAAAACATATTTTGCAGCTGAAATGAACAATACATTAAATATAACGATACTCCATAAGCAAAACAAATATTATAGTTATTTTCAAACTAATTTATTTAAATACTCAAATTTTCAATATTACAAACAATAATTTTTAGAAAATATTTGGCCTATTATTACATGATCATACACCAACTTGCGTGCTTGGCAACAAACAACAATGACACAGAAAAAACACTTCCGAACAAACAGGCCTGAAAACATGACATGAGAGACTCACTTGCAACATCATTAAGTTGAGTTCCTTGACTTGCAACTAAGAGGAGGCAAGCTGCTAATCGAAGCTGATGCATCATGAAATCCAAAAGATAATTACTTCATCTCAATTCACCCCAATAGCATAAGAACCATAACTTCAACATAGCAACACTACAGACCACTACATAGCATATTACTTCCCTTCATCTCCTATATTTCAACTATTTCTGCATTTCTCAATTTTGTGAAGATGCCCATTCGTGCCCACAATATAGAAATAAGAAAGCAGAAGGCTGGAACAAAAGCAAAAAGTTAAAAAAAAAATCGATGCTCTTAAAAGATAGCATGGCTCAATTTCATTTGTATACATACTCCCGGTGAACATTACCTACAAGCACAAGGTTAGTGAGTAGTACAGGGGAAGTCGTTGGATTTATACCATTGGTGATTATTTTTGATATGATATCAGTTACATTAGATGAGCATCCTACTTTGAGGGTAATATTTGTAGAGTATGTTAACTTGCTTTTATGTGGTGGCAGCATCCATGTCAATTTTCACAACAGGGCAATTTTCAGTTTTAAGTAAAGTAGTTGGACTATTTTTTTTAATTTCATATCCATTTTAGATCACTGAAAACAACTTAAACTTTATAAAATTAGTCCTATCTAACCAAGCAACCAACACTAAACATTTTCTGAGATAAAATATGCATATTCATAGAATTATATACACGAAGAATCTTAATAAACACCACTGAAATTTCAGTAGTAAATCAAAATATTTGGCCTATTTTGTGAAGTACAGTTTAATTTACAAAGAGCGTAATGTTTCGCAGATCGTGTTAGAGAAAAAATACATAATTTGGAAGAATAAAAATATTCAAATATTGCACACATATTCATAGTTATTAGCATAATGCACATCATCTTTTTATCAAGTAAAAAATATTACGGTTGGAAGAACAAACAGGTCCACCATAATAATAATTTAGGTTTGGTTAAATATGTGTTTTTGCAAAAGTTATTTCATTTATATGAAAAAAAGAGCAGAAATACTCACAAATTTTAAAACTGCTAAAGAGCACCAAGAAAATTGCATATTAAAAACCAATCCAATCCCCCTTCTACAATCAGTAGTTACGACTTATGACTCTCTCCTACCAGTTAGCAGTAGCCCAACCCCTATGACCCAGGACACCGTCATTATGCAATAAGGTCATACTGCAACTTACAAAATGAAATCATAATTTGAATACTACATGGTACAATCAATTAGTTGCACATGCAACTGAGGGATAAGTTTTAAGAACGAAGAAAGCAAACCTGTAAATGTTGACTTCATTGTCCACGTTTAATATAAAAACAATAATGTGAAAAACATAAATCACTTGGGTAATGCTAATTTATTTGGAGAAGAACAGGGTCTATAAAGCCAAAACTAACTGCGATAGTTAATTAGGAAACAATCGTCTTCATTTTTTGCGACCCCCTGCCGTGTTTGAACCCGAACCAGAAAAGTGCTGAGCAAACCCGAAACCCTTGGACCCTCTGCATAGGGAGGAGACGGGAACGTTGAGGACAGGTGTCACCCTTACATTGGCTAGTAGGACCACTGCATCCCGGCCCTATTACGCTGCTTCGAGCGTGAACCGCAGGTACTTGGGCTCCTGGAGCTCCATCCAAACCCGTTAAACACATGGAGAGGTATGGGAATTTACGGTGGTGGGATTAAAATAGGACAAGAGAGTTGAAAATTTACGGTTGTACAGAAGAATGATTAAAAGAGGACGGAGGATTTACAGTGGTGTGGTGGGAATTTAGGGCGGCGGTGGGATTTGGAAATTAGGGTTGAACAGAAGAAGACAAGAGGGAATTGAAAATTAAAATGAGATGAGGCTAGCGGGAAATGAAATTTTAGGGGGAGGAGAAGCGGTAAAAAAAATAACTTTGTGACCTGAACGACAGCCAGAAAAAGTTATTTTCAAATTAAAGAAAGCTTCTAAATTCACTTTCTATTAGTTGTTTTATTTAGTAGTGGCTATTGATGATTATTTATTAATCATCAACCATTAATTAAATATGCAATATTTATTAATTTATTGTTCATTATTGTTTTAATTAATAATTATTGATAGAAATAATTTATGAAATATTTTTTTATTTTATTTTATTTTATTATTATTATTATATATTTTACGAAAGATTTAACTTTTTTTTAATTTTCTTTATTTATTTATTCTTATTATTACTATTATTTTTTGTTTTTTGTTTTTTTTTGTTTCATGTCTAGCTAACCCTAACTTATTTGGGATTTATGGCTTAGTTGTTATTGTTGTTGAT
Source organism: Allium sativum (assembly GCA_030737875.1). Taxonomy (NCBI): domain Eukaryota; kingdom Viridiplantae; phylum Streptophyta; class Magnoliopsida; order Asparagales; family Amaryllidaceae; genus Allium; species Allium sativum. The sequence goes on along the minus strand of CM060920.1, from coordinate 744,720,906 downwards.
AGAAATTATTTCATATCTCGAATTAATTATCAATTGTTATTTTATAATAGTAAGTATTATATATTAATTTTAAATTAATATTGATTAAGCATTGTTTATTTCATATTAGTTTTGTTTATTGATTATTAATTATTTTTGTTATAACTAATTAAGTACAGTTATTGTCTAATATTGATTTTTGAGTATTTAGAAAACGTTTTCAATAGCCACTACTTATTAATTATTGGTGTTTATTTGTAAATTTATTATTGAGTATGAATTATTCTTAAATGTTAATATTACTAATTATTAAATATAAGTTTTTATTAATATTTAATAGGTCTCTAATACAAGAAATAGAAAAAAGAGTTACCAAAAATAAGTTTAAACAACTTTCTAATTTAACTATTAATTATCAGAATTAATTAGCATATATTAGTTATTACAACAGACAAAAAAGAAAAGTTGTGATATATATGTTTATTACAACAGTGATTTTTTCACAGTTGTAAAAAAACATTTATTACAACAGTGCGTTTTGCACAGTTGTAAAAAAGCATTTATTACAACTGTACTTTTCACATAGTTGTAAAATTAAAGTTGTAATATGGTGTTTTTGTTGTAGTGACATTGTAAAATATTTATCTTGATACATATAGTACAATGTAATAAAAGAAACCATTTCTACAGGAATCAACAGAAAAGAGCATGAAATGGGGAAGTTTGGATTGTTTCACGAGATCTAGGGCCACATGATTAATGAGTGTCATCATCTCATGGATATCACCGAGAAGCTAATTACAGAAGGAAAGCTCGATGAATACAAAGTTTCCCCGAGTGATAGAGGCAGGGAACCTCGGCCCTCAAATAAGGTCAGGTGGCTCCTTGAGCCACCGCCCAACAAAAGGAGAAAGGCATTGTGATTAACGATGTCTTTTGAGGAACACGTCTGGTGGGTCACAGTGCGAAGACTATGGAGCAATATGTGAATATTGCCAAACATCTAGAAATTAGGGAGTGTAGTGCGCCGGGAGGAAATGCTCCTGTTAAGTAGGGGAGGACAATGTCGAATGACATCGACTTCTATGGAAAAGAGTTCGAATGGGTGGAAACCCCGAGCATTGATCCATTGGTGGTTACATCTATTATTGGTCCAACCACCAAACAGAAAGTCCTTGTGGATTGTGGGAGTTCCATGAATATCTTATTAAAGAGGGCCTATGTGACACCCCACGTCCGTTAATGTCACTCTTTTACAAAATGCATTAAGTTCCATGAAGCGTTATAGGTAAACAGAAACAGAATCTCACAAGACAGATGTATAAAAATAACAGCGGAAATTTAAAACTTTATTTTTCAACAGAAAGCATCGTGGTCCAAAATCCAATTACAACATTAATATGAAATACTGGAATAAAATACATCAAATAAAAGCATCTGTCTTGCGCTAAAAACCATCAGAGTACAGAAGTAAAAAGCCATAGTCCCCGTAAGTAGCCATAAACAAGTAGATAGGCAGTCAGAGCGGTACAACTAAGTAATATCCAAAATCCAAGCTGTGACGGCCCGCCCCGCACCAACCGACATTTACTCCAAAAGTGCGCTGTACACATGTCCAGTTAGCACGGGACGGATCGTCAAAAGAAAAGGGAAGAAGGAAATGAACTAACAAGGAACCTGTAGAATGTCTCACAGCGCATGGAACAAAATATAATAACAACATACTTGACGTAAAACAGGTGAGACAGTGCATAAGCTGAAACATCTAACATAGCAGCGGAAAATCCAAGTACAGCTTATGATCCAAAGCTAACATTATTACAACTTTTCAAACTGTCTCAAAACAAAGGCAAGATAAAGGAGGTACACTGCTAATGCCTAAGTAGTGACCACCAACGACACAGGGAGAATATCTATATATCATACGTGGAAGCCTCCTGCTCGCCTCCGAATCAGCTACTCGCGCATCACCAGCTAACCTGTCTCTAGTCTGCTCGTGTGTGCACCCAGAGTAATAAGAAGAGACATAATACTCTGGGTCAGACATAAAGCCTGGTATGAGCGATAAGCATCTAAACAGAACAATAATAGGTAGACTAAACCATACCTGAACCTGGACCTGCAACCAAAGAGTTAGCACTACATACTGTACAACACTCTAAGGTGCCATTTCAAATGGTTTAAAGATAACGGGGGTGGGGTGTGCATGTCATAGTGATGGCAAACAATCAAACATAGCAACCATCCTCACATCTCTCACTCAGTGCGTAAAGCATACGGTATTCACCACTTCGATCGCCCAACATACCTTGCTATGATCACTTTGCCCCATGAAGTCATAAATGGCTTCACTGCACTGATACATAGCCACTAATGCTTTGCTATGTCCACTTTGCCCCATGGAGTCGCAATGACCCCACTGCACTGGCTCATAGCCTCACTAATCCTTTACTATGTCCACTATGCCCCATGGAGTCACAATGACCCCACTGCATTGGCTCATAGTCTTACTACGCATCACTTTGCCCCTCAAGTCATAATGACTCTACTGCACTGATAACGTAGTCTTGCTACCATCACCTTGCCCCTCGAGTCATAATGACTCTACTGCACTGATAAGTAGCCCATCATCCATTTTCAGTGGTGAATCGAAGTTATGAACGTCGACAACTCCTTAGCATGCGTCCCGCAGCAAAGCCCAACCATGAAGTGAACTCATTGGTTCCCAACTGGATCCTGAGCTCTAACTTCCCATTTGGACTACCTTTGCATCTCGGGTTATTGGTCATCACCGGATCGGTTCGGATTTCCCCCTAATCACTAGGTCGGTTCGGATTGGAATGCTTCCCTTCACTGGATCGGATCGGATATCTCGAGCTTCCTCCCAATATGTCGGTTCGGATCGGAAGACGTCGCCTCGAGGGGATCGGGTCGGGTTCTTCAATTCCATTTACCACACGTCGGTTCGGTTTGGAGGTGATCATGCGGATCGGATCGGATCGGATGATGTATGTCATGAGAAATGCAAGTGGATAGAAGCTTCCCTAGTCCTTGTTTTCCTCCTCTGTTCGGATCGGGTGTGGAGCATAGGAGCGGTTCGGAGCTTCTGAATTCGAGTGAGGGGGGTTCAGATCGGGTCCTCCTAACCGATCCGATCCAGTTCGGATGTCTGCCTGCACTTTTTCCAGCAAGTAATTTACGCCACTTGACGGCGTTTTTGACCAATCTAACACTTCTAATCAATAACAAAGCATACCATAAAGTCATAGCAACATAGGTAATCAACCACAAACACCAAAACAACAATATGATAGGTTAAAATGGATCAAACCTAGCTAAAACCCCTTATTTCTCCTTAAGCATGTTTAGGTAAAACTAATGATGTGATTAGCAAAACTTAACCAAATTAACCCAAATTCATATCAGAGGTCTAAAACATCATTTCGAATTTTATAAATATTTTTCCAGAATTTTATCATGTTTAAATTCACTAATTTATACTAATTACCCTTAATTAGCCATAATTAGTGAGGAACTATGCAAATCACTCACCTTAGCCACAATTAAACTTAGATCTGAAATAAATCTCTGATTTGATGTGAATCCCAATGCTAAACAGCAGCTCCAATGTTGATTTGGTGTAGATCTCCCTTGATTTGATGTTGCTAAGCTTAATCCTTAATTAGAAGATGATTTGGAGGTGGTTTAGAGGTTGGAGGCCATTTTTAGGGTTTCTAAGAGGTAAGTGGAGGCTAGAAAACTGAAATGGAATGAATCTCTAACTCTTTTCAGCCTTCCCATAACCCTAATCCCGAAATGGGTTATGGGCACATTCACTAATCACCTTATTTGGCCCGGTTAAGCAGTTTTTCACCTTCCCAACCTTAATTCAGCCATATCTCCCAAACGGTAAGACCGTTTTTCACATGTGACCACTCTATGGAAAAACCATCAAACGAATCTAATGGAAGTGGTTTCAGGTCAAAATTCCTTTCCAATCAAAAGTTATGGCCGAAACAAGATCAGCTAGGGGCAAAACGGTCATTTAAAAATCGATAAAAATCATGAACATGGGAAATGAGTCTAATGGTTGTCTCCCAAAGTTACATGACCATACGACTTCATATGGGAAAGAAATAAATATTCTACGATCCTCCGATGTGTATAATGTTACATTCCCCCCTCCCCCCCGCTTAAGAAATTTCGCCCCCGAAATTCCCAAACCAAAACACACAAAGGGATCTGCATGCCTACCAACCATGAAACAACAATCAAACATACAAAACAAGCAAAACAAGTCTATCCTAGTATGCGGAATAACCAAATTTCTAGGTAAATCTTACCAGGCAAAGAGTTCTAGATACGTCTTTCTAATGCTCTCTTCTGTCTCCCAAGTACAGTCATTCTCGTTCTCGCCCCACTGAACCTTGACTAGCTTCACCGCCTTCCTTCGAAGTTGTTTCGTATCGTGCTCGACAATACGAATCGGCTTGCGGTTCCCAACCGCCTCGGATTCTACTTCGAAGTCCTCTAACTAATCAGGTGAAATAGTCATATTTGGGTCGTGAATGAACTTCCTTAGTTGGGAAACATGAAATACGTTGTGAACTCCCTCCATCTTCTCTGGTAAGTCAACTCTATACACCAAGTTCCCGACTAGTTCAAGAACAGGGAATGGGCCAACAAATCTTGGTGCCAACTTGCCTCTCCTGCCAAATCGTATCACGCTCTTCAATGGAGAAATCTTGACAAACACCAAGTCACCAACGGAGAATTTTAAGTCTCTTCTCCTCTTATCAGCATAACTCTTCTGCCTATCTTGGGCAGCCTTCATGCGTTGTTGGATGGTCTTAATCTTATCTGAGGTTTCCCTCACCACATCTGGTCCAAGCATGAACTTCTCGCCAGTCTCTATCCAAGATGATGGTGAGTTGCACGGTCTTCCGTACAAAGCTTCATATGGAGCCATACCGATACTGGATTGTAGCTATTATTATATGCAAACTCTACTAGATGCAAATGGTCATCCCATGATCCACCAAAATTCAATATACATGCTCTCAAGAGATCTTCCAATATACGATTCACCCTCTCCGTCTGACCGTCGGTCTGAGGATGATATGCGGTACTAAGACGTAATTCTGACCCTAAAGCCTCTTGTAAGCTCTTCCAAAACCCACTAGTGAACAACGAGTCTCGGTCACTCACAATGCTTCTAGGTATTCCATGAAATCTCACTACCCATTTCATATACAATTCTGCCAACTTAGCTGCCGTTCTGGACGATTTGACTGGTATAAATCTTGCACTCTTAGTCAATCGATCCACAATTACCCAAATGCTATCATGTCCCGATCTAGTCCTTGGTAAACCATCGATGAAATCCATTGATACTTGCTCCCATTTCCATTCGGGAATTTCTAATTGTTGCAACAACCCCTAGGCTTCTTTTGCTCGGCTTTAACTAGCTGGAAATTCATGCATTTGGATATAAACTTCCCAACGTCTCTTTTCATCCCTTCCCAGTAGTAGGTCTGCTTCATGTCTCGATACATCTTATTACCCCCGGGATGTATAGTCAGTTTTGAGTTATGACATTCTCTAAGCACTTCATCTCTCAAACCATTCACGTTGGGTACAACTAGTCTTCCATTCTTTCTAAGCCATCCATCCCGATCAAGCCCATACGAATTCATCTCATCACCGTCGATGTCCATCTCTAACTTGGAGATGATTTCCAATAGATTAGGATCGTCTTTCTGGCTGGAACCAATCCGCTCTATCAAAGTGGGTCTGATCGCCAAACTAGCTAGCATGACTGGATCCAATTCGCACTTTGGTCTGAAATCAAACCCCGCGATGTACTCCAGTTCTTTACATTCAAGAAACATAGCCCCTAAACTGGTATGTCTCCTACTCAAGGCATCGGCTACCGCATTACCTTTCCCAGGTGTGTATGCGATATCAAAATCATACGAAGCCAAGAACTCTAACCATCTCTGCTGATGGAGATTCAGATCTTTTTGAACGAAGAGATACTTTAATGATTTATGATCGGTAAACAACTCAAATCTTTCTCCCAAGAGATAGTGTCTCCACATCTTTAATGCGAACACAATCGCTGCCAGTTCCAAATCATGGGTAGGATACTTCTTCTCATGCGGCTTTAGCTGCCGACTAGCATAAGCTACAACCCTACCTCCTTGCATCAATACAACACCTAGTCCGGTACCACAAGCGTCCGTGTATACCGTCATCTCTTCATTCCCCTTAGGAAGGACCAATACTGGCGCACGCATCAACTTTTCTTTTAGACTCTTGAATGCATTCTCACACACTCTGCCCAAGACGAAGGACTGATTCTTCTTAGTCAACTGAGTCAACGGTGCTGCTATCTTGGAGAAGTCCTGGATAAACTTACAATAATATCCATCTAACCCCAAGAAACTTCTTACATCTGTTGTATTCTTGGGCATAGGCCAATTCTGTACCGTAGCCACCTTCGCAGGGTCCACGGCAATACCATTCTCTGAAACAACATGACCCAAGAATCTCACTTCCCTTCTCCAAAAGTGACACTTAAAGAATTTCGCTTTCAATTGGTGTTTCCTCAACACCTCCATCACTATCCTCAAGTGTCCCTTGTGTTCCTCCTCTGTCCTCGAGTAAACAAGGATATCGTCTACGAACACAAGAACAAACTTATTCAACTGATCTCTGAATACTCGATTCATAAGATCCACAAAATATGCTGGTGCATTGGTCAACCCAAATGGCATGACCAACCGCTCATAGCTACCAGACGGCGTCCTAAATGTCGTTTCGAAACACTCTCATCCGCTACTCGGACCTGATGAAATCCTGTCGCGAGGTCCAACTGGGAGAACACTCTTTCTCCTTCCAGTTGATCAAACAAATCATCTATTCGTGGTAAAGGATACTTATTCTTCCTCGTTACCTTATTCAACTCGCGAAGTCCACACACAAACGAAGGGAACCATCTGCCTTAGTGGCAAACACAACTGGTGCTCCCCACTCGGAGACACTTCTTCTAATAAATCCCTTCTTCAAAAGATTGCTGACTTGCACCCCGAGCTCTCGCTGCTCCCTTGGTGACATACGACGAAGAGGCATCACTATAGGTTTGGCATCTTTCACTAAATCAATACGGAACTCAATCTCTCGGTGTGGTGGAAGCCCGGTCACCTCCTCGAAGACGTCCGGATACTGGCCAACCACGGGCACATCTGACAACTCATCATGCGGGATGTCGAGGGAATTTATAAAACTAGCCATTACCCCATCACTAGGTAGACTACCAAACACTACCCTCCGCCCATCATCCGCCCTAACTGTCACCAAAAAGCCCTCACAGTCTACCACCACCCCGTATCTTTGGAGCCAATCGACCCCCAATATAATGCCATACCCAGTAAAGCCCAAAACAAAGCAATCACAAACATACATCCATGACTCGATAAGACCAAATTCCTGCAAATCATACTAAGGCTAGTCGAACCACCAATCGGGTTCGTCACAACCAATGGTCTATCGACTATCTCGGGTTCCAGTCCCAACCTATCTACCAGGTCACTAGATATGAAGGAACGGGAAGCCCCAGTATCAAACAAAACTCGAACTGGTACATCATAAATAGAAAGCATACCTTGAATAACAACATTCTTTCCTTTCTCCGCCGCAGTTAGGGCATTCGACGAAGAAGGAACAACATCAATAGCATATGCTTTCACAATCTGCTTTTCCTTAAGAGGTTGCGGACACTTATCCTTATGATGTCCCACTTGACCACAGTTATAGCACTTCCTATCCGCTGGCTTGGCCCGACATTCTTTAGCATAATGGCCCTTCTTACCACAGCTGAAGCACTCAACTTCTTTCTTGTTCTTTTTCTGGCCATCCTTAGATTGGTTCTGCTTCCTCTTGTTCTGAGAGTTATTCTTGCCTCCACCGCCTGCTTGCGGCTTCAGCCCTTCCGCAGATGCAGCCTCACTCTTTGACTTATGGTAAAGACTCTCTGATCTCAAAGCTTTCCCCACAATCGATTCAAAAGTCTCATCGATGTGGTTGATAAGCCTTCCCCCCAAGTATCCATCCAACCCAGTAATGAACTTCTCATTCTTCTTCTCAGGAGTATCGATAAGAGATAATCCATACTTCGACAAAGTGTCGAACTCAGCAATATAGTCAGAGACTGCCCTACCATTCTGCTTGAGTTCCAAGAATCTCTTAAACAACACTGACTTCTGGGCAGCTGGAAAGAACTTCTTGCTAAAGCGAGCCTTGAACTGATCCCAAGTAACCTGATCTTCTGCAGTAGCTGTTTTAATGGCATTCCACCAATTCATCGCTCGCCCTTGCAGCTGACGAGACGCTAGCCTTCTCTTCATCGCATCCTCGATACTCAAGTCATCGAAGATACGATCACAGCTATCCAGCCAATCCTGAACATCTGTGGCCGACTCCGTTCCGTGGAACGGCTTCCCACCAAGGTTAGTGTAATCCTTGCACAACTTGGCAAAATCGACCCTATGCGCCTGCACTACTGGACCACCACCAATTCCAGGATTGGGAACTGCCCCTTGCACTTCCCTAAGCATGTCTTTCATGAGGTCAGTAAACATCGCCCTCATGTCAGCAGCATTCCCATTATTGGCTCCCCTACCAGCACCTCTTGCATATCAGCTCATCGTCAATCTGTAAAAGGGGAAACGATTAACGACCCTATAGTGGTGCTAGTGCAGTACGACTTCATTCTTATACTACTAATAGTATGTACATATATAGCTTTTGAAAACCAAAGTAATCACAAATACTCTCTCTCATATACGTACTATCTCTCCCTAGTGTCTTTCCCTAGGTTAACTATGCAACCTAGAGCTCTGATACCAAATGTGACGGCCCGCCCCGCACCAACCGACATTTACTGCAAAAAGTGCGCTGTACACATGTCCAGTTAGCATGGGACGGATCGTCAGAAGAAAAGGGAAGAAGGAAATGAACAAACAAGGAACCTGTAGAATGTCTCACAGCGCATGGAACAAAATATAATAACAACATACTTGACATAAAACAGGTGAGACAGTGCATAAGCTGAAACATCTAACATAGCAGCGGAAAATCCAAGTACAGCTTACGATCCAAAGCTAACATTATTACAACCTTTCAAACTGTCTCAAAACAAAGGCAAGATAAAGGAGGTACACTACTACTGCCCAAGTAGCGACCACCAACAACACAGGGAGAATATCTATATATCATACGTGGAAGCCTCCTGCTCGCCTCCAAATCAGCTACTCGCGCATCACCATCTAACCTGTCTCTAGTATGCTCGTGTGAGCACCCAGAGTAATAAGAAGAGACATAAAACTCTGGGTCAGACATAAAGCCTGGTATGAGCGATAAGCATCTAAACAGAATAATAACAGGTAGACTAAACCATACCTGAACCTGGACCTGCAACCAAAGAGTTAGCATTACATACTACACAACACTCTAAGATGCCATTTCAAATGGTGTAAAGATAACGGGGGTGGGGTGTGCATGTCATAGTGATGGCAAACAATCAAACATAGCAACCATCCTCACATCTCTCACTCAGTGCGTAAAGCATACGATATTCACCACTTCGATCACCCAACATACCTAGCTATGATCACTTTGCCCCATGAAGTCATAAATGGCTTCACTGCACTGATACATAGCCACTAATGCTTTGCTATGTCCACTTTGCCCCATGGAGTCGCAATGACCCCACTGCACTGGCTCATAGCCTCACTAATCCTTTACAATGTCCACTCTGCCCCATAGAGTCACAATGACCCCACTGCACTGGCTCATAGTCTTACTACGCATCACTTGGCCCCTCAAGTCATAATGACTCTACTGCACTGATAACGTAGTCTTGCTACCATCACCTTGCCCCTCGAGTCATAATGACTCTACTGCACTGATAAGTAGCCCATCATCCAGTTTCAGTGGTGAATCGAAGTTATGAACGTCGACAACTCCTTAGCACACGTCCCGCAGCAAAGCCCAACCATGAAGTGAACTCATTGGTTCCCAACTGGATCCTGAGCTCTAACTTCCCATTTGGACTACCTTTGCATCTCGGGTTATTGGTCATCACCGGATCGGTTCGGATTTCCCCCTAATCACTAGGTCGGTTCGGATCGGAATGCTTCCCTTCACTGGACCGGATCGGATATCTCGAGATCCCTCCCAATATGTCGGTTCGGATCGGAAGACGTCTCCTCGAGGGGATCGGGTCGGGTTCTTCAATTCCATTTACCACGCGTCGGTTCAGTTTGGAGGTGATCATGCGGAACGGATCAGATGATGTATGTCACGAGAAATGCAAGTGGATAGAAACTTCCCCAGTCCTTGTTGTCCTCCTCTGTTCGGATTGGGTGTGGAGCATAGGAGCGGTTCAGAGCTTCTGAATTCGAGTGAGGGGGGTTCGGATCGGGTCCTCCTAACCGATCTGATCCGGTTCGGATGTCTGCCTGCACTTTTTCCAACAAGCAATTTACGCCACTCAACGGCGTTTTCGACCAATCTAACACTTCTAATCAATCACAAAGCATACCATATAGTCATAGCAACATAGGTAGTCAACCACAAACAACAATATGATAGGTTAAAATTGGATCAAACCTAGCCAAAACCCCTTATTTCCCCTTAAGCTTGTTTAGGTAAAACTAATGATGTGATTAGTAAAACTTAACCAAATTAATCCAAATTCATATCAGAGGTCTAAAACATCATTTCGAATTTTATAAATATTTTTCCAGAATTTTATCATGTTTAAATTCGATAATTAACACTAATTACCCTTAATTAGCCATAATTAGTGAGGAACTATGCAAATCACTCACCTTAGCTACAATTAAACTTAGATCTGAAATAAATCTATGATTTGATGTGAATCCCAATGCTAAACAGCAGCTCCAATGTTGATTTGGTGTATATCTCCCTTGATTTGATGTTGCTAAGCTTAATCCTTAATTAGAAGATGATTTGGAGGTGGTTTAGAGATTGGAGGCCATTTTTAGGGTTTCTAAGAGGTAAGTGGAGGCTAGAAAACTGAAATGGAATGAATCTCTAACTTTTTTCAGCCTCCCCATAACCCTAATCCCGAAATGGGTTATGGGCCCATTCACTAATCACCCTATTTGGCCCGGTTAAGCATTTTTTCACCTTCCCAACTTCAATTCAGCCATATATCCCAAACGGTAAGTCCGTTTTTCACATGTGACCACTCTACGGAAAGGTAAACCATCAAACAAATTTAATGGAAGTGGTTTCAGGTCAAAATTCCTTTCCAATCAAAAGTTATGGCCGAAACAAGATCAGCTAGGGGCAAAACGGTCATTTAAAAATCAACAAAAATCATGAACATGGGAAATGAATCTAATGGTTGTTTCCCAAAGTTACATGACCATACGACTTCATATGGGAAAGAAATAAATATTCTACGATCCTCCGATGCGTAAAATGTGGGTTGTTACACAAGCTGAGAAAAAAGAGAGAGAGAATCCTAATCAAGCCTGAGTGTTCCCACCCTGAAACATAGGGGGAAAAGGAAGAGAGAGAAATGAAAAAAAAAAGATCGGACATAAAGTCCGGTGAGCTTAGTTACTTTTAGCATATAAATAATTAAAAGCATCATGATACGCATATAAACAAAATGAGAGATAACAATATCATAAACAAGTATGAACAGGATAAGTAGAATGAACTGAACAGATTATGCTACTCAAATACTTTTCTTTACACAACACTAGTATAACAGATATGATCCCAAAAGAAACATATGGTAGACTTAGGTGTACTTCTAATAATGGGTTTTACCCCAAAGTAATAACAGGTACCCCAATAGAAATAACGGATGTTACCCTAACCATAAACCATAGGCAACTAAACAGGCAGGACAAGATGTTCCCTAATTACTACCCCCAATTGATTGGCTCTCTATCCCGTAAAAACCCTGTGCTGGTCCCACAGTACGATATACCACTTACTAAAGTGGAAACCCCGGAAAGACACAGACCTGTTTACTAGTGTTACAGCATCTTACTTTCCCGAGCAAGTCGGACCCATGCACGCACATGACTCTGTTGGAACGCGCCATCAAAACACCTCCACCGATATGAACCTCTTATAATCAGCTCAGTAAGCATGCCCTGACTCCCACCTAGTTCGAGGTACCCTTTAATTACTAGAATTGGTCACTGACTAATACGGGTCCCACACAACGGATGACAGAGGCAACCCCCAGGCTTGTATCCCCAATGGCTAGGATTTTAACAGGTTATGCCTATCTGATTAACAAGCGCGCATAACCCCAACATATAAAACAGGTTAAGTTTATTGGGTTCGTATAACCACCCACAGATGTAATACATTTACTTAACCCCTACTAGTTTAAACAGGTTTAGTATTACAGTTTCATTACATGTTTTTCATAATCTAATTTTTAAGCCTACAAATTCAAATGCCCCCATTCCTCAAGTCGTAATTCACAGTATAAAATATGCCCAAATTTTTAGTCATATATCAATATATAGATTATGCCCCCAAAATTCCAGTTATGATTAGTAATACAAGGTATGCCCCAATTTATCTTTCCCAACCTTTCCCAATTTCGTACGTTCGCATATTTCAGCAATAGGCCTAGGCTCGAAGGTAGCCTAGGCTATAAAATAAAAAAGGAAAGAGGGATAGAAAATAACTAAAATAGGCATAATAACATAATATGCATATGATAACAGTAATAGGCATATCAGAAATAGGCATATAAGAACTGAACGTCAGATGAGGTGTACGTACAATAGAAGATCTGTTTAGGTACGAATTAGATTCTTAACAGGTATAGGTTTAGATCCAGATTTACAAACATGTCAGGGTTACTTGTAAAGGTTTATATCTAAAAATAACATGAATTCACAAAGACAAGATCTAAAGAATAGAAAATGACAAGCAGATGTTGCAAAAGAATTTCTTGTATGCGTATAAGCTGTTGTTGAAGAAAATAGTCTAACTCAATCCAAGCAAGGGCAACATCTCGCTGTCTCCATTGTTTTAGGTGAATAAAAAAATAGAAATGAGGTCCCATTTATTGCCTTAAGCCAACGAATCTCATTAAGAAACAAGTTCAGGTTCAGAAATGAACCTGGATGGATCTGGGGTATGCCGACCCCTATGTCGACCCTAGGGTCGACACACTTAAGCTGTTTTGACCCATGGGTTGACACCCTTAGGACATGGGTCGACCCCTAACGGGTCTTAGTCCTGCGTCCCTTTCCCACTTCGATTTCGGACCGTTTTGAACTTCTGGACTTGATTTATTTATATATATTTCTCTTATACGTATACAAACTTCTAAGATTAATAACTTCTTCATATGATGTTCGTTTTACGCAATCACGGAGTTTATCTTAAGCAGAATTCCAAGATGAATGCAATGGTGCAGTCCGTTTTACCTAATTCCTAATATTTAATTAAGTATTCTTTAGTTTATCATTATAGTTTTCTTTAAAATTATGGGGTATTATAGCCTATGATCAGATGAGGCTCGAAGAAAGAAATATAAAGCCATGCAATGGCCGAATACATAGTTTCAATGTCTCAACTAATGAATTGGTCGAGAATGTTGAGTGGTCGATAGAGGTTGGCGAGGGAGCCCCAGGAAAGGATGAATCCTCCTATTCCTTATGGACATAAACTCCCCATATGATGCCTTTCTAGGACGAACGACTCTTGCTGAATTTAGAGCTTACATTTCTCCTTGGTGCATGCTCTTAAAATTTCCAATAGAATGTGGAGTCAGAGTGGTACCATGAGATCAAGTACCAGGATAAGCATGCTACTTAGCGGAATGGAAATAAGTCCACAATAGAGAAAATAATGAGTTCGAAGACAATCCTCCTCCTACCAAGGAGGCGACAACATAGAAAATAAAGAAAACATCCCAGCTAAAACCGTATAGTCGCCATATCGAGGATTTTAATCCAATGAAGGACGAGGAGCCCGGATGCAGAAGGGAGACTACTAATGATACAACAATAGATATTTCGATCTATAACGATGACCCGACCAATGTCTTGGAGATTGGATTCCACTTAGACCCCCTCCAAAAAAGGGAGTTGACAGAATTCCTCCATGCAAACCTTGACGTGTTTGCATGGACCCATGCCGACATGTGCGGGATATCTCTATCCATGTAACGACCTGGATTTTTAGCCATTGAATTCTGAATTTTTAATTTTGTTTTAAATATTTTATTTGAATCATATATAGGAATGTATTTAGTAAATCGATATTTAAACGCATAATTTATAATATAATTTAAAACGAGCTCGAAATAGTCGCGTTAGTTCGTAATTTACGATTTAAACTTCAACTAAATATACAGAATCCAATATAAGTTAGAATTTCATGAAATAAGAAACGTTAGGATCTATTCGATTAGATTTTTCTAATGAAAGTGAAAAATTGAGATTTCGTCTTATGGATTGTAAGTTATGCCCAAAATCAAATTTTCAGAAAGTCGCTGTGAAATCGTATATAAGCCACAACAGTTTATTCAACATAATTAAATATTGTTTTCGAATATGGACAAGAATTTTTAGACGTAGTTATAATTTAATTTATAGAATGTTTCTAAAAAAATTATTTTGAAAAATAAGCAACTTTTTATTTGAAGTATTTTATACCCTATATCAACGTTTTGGGATATCACAAAATAAGTTAACTTGTTTATATTATTATATTTTTGGGATCATGGCAAATCATGTGACACAATTCTATTTTTATTTTTGTTTTTGTCCTTAGTTTGTTGATTCATTGACATTACAAGCATCCAAGTTGATCAATGTATTCGAGATAACACTAGGATAGATAATAGCATACCTAATTAGTTCCCATCAACTATCTTTCTGGAATATTAGATAACATTTTAATGGTACCTGTTTGTTGTCATTACTTGATAAAGTAAGAGTCACCAACTTATTTAATTTTCCATTTACATTCCCATTAAAATGTAAAGAACATGTACACCATATTTAAAATTTGGACCAGAGATTTAATTTCCATTTTGTCAAAACACTTCGGCTATGAAACTTATGTAGGAACACGTGTATCCTACACTACTTTAAAAACTTAACTCTTCAGTCCATTTTCTATTTTAAAAACACTACCGCCTCAGCTATTCTTTAGATAGTATAAAACATGTCGTCTCTCTTCTACTATAACTTTGCAACTTCAAAAAAAAAAGGAAACAAGAAAAATAATCCTACCTTACACTGTAAACTTCAAAACAGCATGCTCTTCACGTTTCTCATCTATAGCTACCAATCCTTTTAAAAATCGTGTCATCCAAGATATTTAGCAGCATGCCATCCAAGCCGTTTTATTACCGTGCACATCAAGATGTTTCATTCCCGTGCAAGCCAAGCCATCTTCCCCTATAAAAAAACTTTACATCCTCAACCCATTCTGCAAAAGGGAAAATGAAACAAAACCTGCAAACAAAAAGTTTCAGTAATCAATTAAAAATCGAAACAGAAACAAAATTCCACAAGATTAAATCCGTCCAAATTCAAGAAGAAAATTCTTTGACTTAGCATGTTTTTTTTATCGAAGCCATTATATGATGTTCGAAAATTTACAGCTCCACTAGGGTTGACTGTCATTCGAACTGGTGATGACTAAGAAGCGTCTCGATGTGGGCGTTGAAGTTGTTGGCTAAAGGCGGGGCTGTTGGTGAATTTTTGGGGTATTAGTGAAATTTTTGGTCGGTGCTTTTCCATAGGTGACTGTGTAGACCAGTTTGGTGCGAGCTGAGGGGATGGTGCGCGAGTTAATTACGGTGTTGATGGGGTTATAGTGCTCGCATAGGAGAAGCAAATGGTGGTAGTATATGGTGATATGCACTGGTGGGGGTGGAGCTTTTTAAGAAGAAGAATAACGTTAGGGTTATCGGGTTTCCTTAGAAACTGAAGATGGGTTAGCACAACTAATGAAGAGGGATTAGCTCAACTAAATGACTGCAATTAAGGGGGTTGGAGAAATGATTGGTGAGGGATACAGTCGTGGTTTCCAATTTGTTCACAGAAAATAAAGGTGGGGTAGTCTCATTGGATTTCGTATATTATAGTGGAAGAACCAAGGGAGGGAAGGTGCAGTAATGGTTATAGGAGATGGCTTCGTTCGTGAGTTACATCGTCATAGAAGAAGATAATGTAACGGGCCAGTTTGAATGATTTGTGTAGACCGTAATATTTTGGGTAAGCCATTAGAAAGAGATATATGTATTTATACAAAGCCTGGATGGGAGCATGATGGTTCGAACTGAGTTGGTATAGTACACCAAACAGATGCAGATTTCACAAATTTTGGGGTTAAAGTATTAAAAACAGATTTATAATGTGACGATCCCAAAATCCGAGGGGCGGTATTAAGGATAATCATTGGGAAATAACACATTAATCATCATAGCAGAGTACAGATAATAGCAGAAACAATAAATAAAATAATTTTTTACATGGATATGACAGCGGAATCACAACATGTAGGAATATCAGAATAGCATAACGTGGGATATAACTTAGTAAATAAAAAGGAAAGTGATCAGTCATCATCGCCAGAGGCGGAATACATACATGCAGTGAGACATAATAAAGGTATCAGTCTACATCGCCAAAGGCGGAATACATATACATATAGTGAGAAATTCGAAAAGTAAATCAGTCTGCATCGCCATTGGCGGAATCATAACATAAGTAAGTAATGGCGGAAAATGTCAAAGTCATCTCTGTGAAGTCAGCCTCGCCATGAGCAAAAAATGCACCCTATGCAGCAGTGCAGAACCAAAAACCACCTGTCACCTGTGTACTAGGCTGCCCGTGTGAAAATAAGGGCACCCGCGTTTGCAAAGTGAAACAAACAACGAGTCAGTCATGGGGACTGGTATGAGGAATCTATTTAACCGTTAAACAACAGTAATAGCAAATCATAGGACCACGCCACTTTCGCGGAACGGGTTTACTCCAGTGATTGCTACTGCATTTAAAAACACAGTAAATTCTTTTAAAACAACGCAATGCTTTTAGAAAGAATGAAGCCATTATAAGACTCGGGTCCCATCACACAATGCAACGCAAACCGGAGGATAGAGTTTTACCTTATAATAGCCAAATATGCTTGATACGTATAAAGCAAAATCATTTGATATTATTACTAGTGTGTATATGTTTCAAAAGCGAATAGCATCATAAATATCAATCATAGACGGCATAAGTGCCCCATACCACTATGTCGCCATACTAGTTCTACAATCAAGTCCGTTATTTCGTATTGGAAATTGGATTTCCGTCATGAGTCGAGGCAAGGGGCAAGCTCCTCTCCGCTTCGAGACACTCTAGCAAATGCCTCAGGACTACGCACACTGGGTATCCTGGATCTTCAGGGCCGGTCCTCACTTACGTTAGAGTATTAATTATGCCTGAACACACGTTTCCCGGTCCTTACAGACCTATAATCGAGGCGCCTCGCATTCCAACAACCTCAAAGGTGAAAAATAGATATATATATATATATATATATGTCAGGGCCGGTAAGTCACTGACACCACCATAGCAAGAAAGAAACGTCGTGCTCTCCCTGTAGTCCGTATCCCGTTTTCAACTCATACCGGGGTGTGAGGTTCGCGAATCTACGAAATATACAAAGCTAGGCCACGTAGACCTTGCTTTGATCATCATCCACAAGTCTTTGCTTTGCAACAGAAGCCTTGATCACAGCATCTTGGCATGCCACATAGGCAGTCCACTCCATACGATTGATTTCCATCGATATATAACCTCTGAGCTCGTACGTCTCAGAGAAGGGCGTTAAGCAAAAGAATAAATTCTCTGCCGCCATACAGATATATATTTAACAGAGATCAATCAGTATAGAACAAAATCCAATGTCTGACACACATTCCATTTACAAGTCCGTCCTGGGTCTGAACGAAACCGGAGGCGTCAAATTCCTCGTATATCCGTCCAATCAACACATACGTTCAGACGACTACTACTTCCGTCCCTTTCCGGTAGCTACTCCGGTCAAGAACCTCAATAGCGCCCATCCAACCGATACGAAGATCGTCGGTCTTGAATCGTCTTTGCATTTTCCAATTCGAATTGCTCGATAAATTATTTGAAATGAGGGTTAGCTCGGCCTTTTCAAATAATCCACGTCATTAGAATTTAAATCGATTCTCTATATGGTTATATTATTCGACATCCATCTTTCAGTTATTTAGTGTTATTTACACGTCAAACACATACAACCATCAAATATCAAACAATTCAAGCCCAATTGGTTTATTTGCAACCTATGTTGCTTATAATATTTTATAACGATTTTCCGCCATTTTTATTTATTTAAAAATGGCCATATTTAATTAAACGACGTTTCAGGTCGTGTCGTGGCACTGGCGCTGTTTTTCTCTTAATTTGTTTTACACATGTCGGAAAATCTAACCGTTTGATTTCTACAAAGTCTATATCAGTGGGAAGATATTCCCAAAGCGAACCCAACGGTTCCAGTTTCGTGAGAATCCGACGGTCGGATCTTCCACTCTAGTCGTTTGAAGTTACGGTTTCAAAATTCGAACTGCGGCGTCGTTATTCGATTTAATTTAATTATATTTATATTTATATATAAATATAAACGGTTCTGGCGCTTTTTTTCTTCAGATTTGAATTAAACATTCCGGACAATCCAATCGTTGGATTTTTTACAAGGTTGGTGCCGTTGGAAAGATATTTCCAAGGCGAACCCAGCGGTTGCAGTTTCGGGAAAATCCGATGGTCGGATTTCTCGTACTAATCGTTTCAAATTACGATTCCGAAACGCGAACTGCACGGCCTCTATTCCTTTTAATTATATTTATATTTATATATATAAATATAGTTCATTCTATGATTTCAACTATAGTTCATTCTATATTTTCAACTACGTTTACACTTCAAATATTTTACTAACGCCTTAATATTTCGAAAAATTTCGCCATAACCTCCTTTGTACGGGGAGGGGTTTCGAAATTTATTGGGCCGTATTAGGTACCCAATAAATCCTAAAAAGCATTCACATATTTATAGTGATATATTCTGGTGTTTACGGGGGAGCATGTACTGATAATCACTCCAGAGAATAAATTCCCATCACCCTGTTTCCGTGTGGAAATAAATAGTCCATGTGCCGTATCTAATAACTAGAGCGACGTGATTATTGTCAACTCCAGACCCGTGTAGGGTTTTTATTAATTTGGCAAATTATCGTTATAATTTATATAGTCCATATCAGTCATCAGTTCAACCTGTAGTACATAGTCATCGCCATACAAGCCTCTTGCTTATATGGTAAATCTTCCACCTCGTCACATAAGCTCCAATTGCTTATGTGGGATATGATGAAGTATGCCTATCGTCAAGAAGTATGCCATGTAGTGTAGTTCAAAATTAATTGTTACTATCCGATGGCGTTATTTATTATTTCACACAGAAAAACCAGCACTCCGCATCCAATGGCATTCATAGGAGTTGATATATAAATAAAATTGCGCAGCCAACTCATCAAGGTTTACCTATTTGTCGGGCATGCAAATAATTTCTTTACTCTACAGCTAATCCATTTTTCCTGTTCAACACATGTATATATATGCAGAACAAAGCTAATAATAATATTTCTAACAAACTATTATTTATTTCAACACGTGTGTATTTTTAACAAAGCGTATACATGATAAAAGGAATGTTTTAATCATCAAAAATATTTATTCGACACGTGTGTATTTTTAACAAAGCGTATACATGATAAAAGGAATATTTTAATCATCAAAAATATTTATTCGACACGTGTGTATTTTTAACAAAGCGTATACATGATAAAAGGAATATTTTAATCATCAAAAATATTTATTCGACACGTGTGTATTTTTAACAAAGCGTATACATGATAAAAGGAATATTTTAATCTTCAAAAATATTTATTCGACACGTGTGTATTTTTAACCCAGCGTATACATGATAAAAGGAATATTTTAATCATCAAAAATATTTATTCGACACGTGTGTATTTTTAACCCTTCTTATTCACTATAAAAATATGGTTTTCATTGTCGATTCATTTTATTTTTAAAAGATGATAACATTCAACACATGAACTTCAATTCAACGAATGAATTGCAACTCAACACATGAATATTCGATATAGTTTGTATATATATAAAAATGTGATTTTTATCGCTAAAGCCATTTGTTTAAATTCAAATCATATTCAACACATGAATTTCAACTCAACGAATGAATTGCAACTCAACACATGAATATTCGATATTGTTTGTATATATATAAAAATGTGATTTTTATCGCTAAAGCCATTTGTTTAAATTCGAATAATATTCAACACATGAATTTCAACTCAACGAATGAATTGCAACTCAACACATGAATATTCGATATAGTTTGTATATATATAAAAATGTGATTTTTATCGCTAAAGCCATTTGTTTAAATTCGAATAATATTCAACACATGAATTTCAACTCAACGAATGAAATGCAACTCAACACATGAATATTCGATATAGTTTGTATATATATAAAAATGTGATTTTTATCGCTAAAGCCATTTGTTTAAATTCGAATAATATTCAACACATGAATTTCAACTGAACGAATGAATTGCAACTCAACACATGAATATTCGATATAGCATATGTAAATAATGTCAATGAATGAAAATTATTCTAACACATAATTATTTCAGAAAATTTCTGCAGCATAACGGCAGGGTAGTCAAAACCGGGACCGTCCCTAGTACGGCTCCTCGCTCTACCTTAAAACCTCGCGGTTTTTAACAGTGGGGATCATGCATCTAGTTCGCACGCAGGCGGCATGTTTTATTTTCAATTCCACAATCCTATTCTATTTTGTTTCAACCACAAGAGGGTATTTTTCAACCACAAAGGTATTTTTCAACCATAATATCAACCACAAACAATTATTTCCAACCATTGGTCAAACCATATAATATCACGTCAATCACAAGCAATAAATATCGTCCATGGTCTGTGGACGAGGGGAGTGTGTATATATATATATGATATAATAATTCACTTGCATTTCATCACAATTCAAAGCATATATGTTTCAAACAACGCTTGTATAATTTATACATCGCTAATATAACTTATACAACACATGTACATGAGGTATACAATGCGTATATAATTTACACTTCGCTTATATAATTTATACAACGCGATTTCATTCACACAAATAGTTTAGATTCCTCACATTGGTTATTGCGGTGCTAAAAATCGTAGGAAGGTCAGAAAAATCCGCGGCTTCTTCTAGAATGTAGAGAGCCTCCTTGCGGTCACGGTGTCTCCTGTTTCATCGAATTTCGTTAAGATAGCAAAAAGATACGATTTTTACAAGTTTGTAACGCTTTAAAGTGTAAAAATCAGTGGAAAATAGTTTCAGCCGTATACCCTTTTCGATTTCGAAAACTAGGGTTGATCTTTTCGGCAAAACCACGAAGCTTTAGGACGAACGGCCAGCGCTGCGTCGAAGAGGAAGGAAAGAGCTTCCCAATGCCACCTGAGATGGTCAGATCGACGCTTCCTAGAGGGCACGGCGGCAGCGCGAAGTTCAGGGTTTCCCGACGCTATAACTCCCTCAACACTCAACGATAATTCGTGAAATTACTATGGATTTGAAGATCTCTGAACGCTCTTCAAAATGGATCTGAGTTTTCTTGATTTCGTTGTGTGGTTGCGGAGAATTTTAAGAGAGAAGTTTCGGATTCATTTCCGCGTCGCGACAGGAATTTCGATGAAGGAGATGAATTGTGATTGGCCGATGCGCTTTTTATTTTTATTTTTAATTTATTTAATTCCAAAAATACCCCCTTCCACAACCTACCTCGAAATCAAACCCAACGACTATCACCCCTAGCTAAATACCCCCATTCCGAACAAAATGGAATATATTTCGTTGGCCATTTCGACTGTTACAGTCAGTTATTTTTCAAATTAAAATATAAAACATTCGATATTTAATTTAAACGTACATTTCAATTTGCCAGGGCCACAAACTGAATCGAAAAATTCCAGAAAAATAAATCTAACTTCGTTTTGACGATACGGTCCTAACAAAGCCAGTTTCGTCGAATTCTGAGCTCGTTTGAAAAACGGCCATTTTTAGGTCAACCCATTTAACATAATTTGACCAAACACGTTATCTTTTGCCCCGCTCACATACTAGCTTCAAAAATTATGAAATTTGAAACCTAGCAATAATTTGACATCCCGGACCCAACAAAAGTGGTTTCGTCGAATTCCGAGGTCGTATGCAAAATCTCAATTTTCAAGGGCTATATATACTATATAGCGACCTTTCTGAAAATTCATTTGGCCATAACTTTTGATTTCCGTTATGAAATTTCGATTTTTCAGATTCGTTGGAAAGGTATTGATAAACAGATTTAAATATTTTCAGTTTCGTCAAAATCCATTATATTTTCCACCCGGTACAGTCAGACAAAGTTTATATTCAAAATTTCAAACTGCCATACCATAAACAATTCTATATTTTGTTGAAATATGCTATTTCAATCATTCAAATTTCTTGGTAATAACCTGATTTAAAAATTTTAAACTGGTTCACATTTTCCGGGTTATTACAATCTCCCCCACTTAAAAATTTTCGTCCTCGAAAAGGAAATTACAGTTAAGCAGGAAATAAATGTAAATGCAAAGTATTGCAAAGGTACCTTGCACCGGAGTTAGTCAGAGATGTCCACTCTGCATTTGGGATAGGCTTGTTTAATGCTTTCCTCGGTCTCCCAAGTACAGTCTCTAGGATCACTACTCCACTGCACTTTGACTAAATGAATCTTTTTCCTCCTCAGCTCTCTGGTTTCTTTGCCAACTATTTTTAATGGCTCTCTACTGAGTGCTAATTCTGGAGTTATGTCAATATCCTGTTGCGCTGCTTCTTCCACAACAAGATCGGGATCATGAACATGTTTTCTGAGTTGAGACACGTGGAACACATCATGTACACCAGGCAACCAATCAGATAATGAAACCCTATATGCAAGAGTTCCAATCCGTTCAAGTATAGGAAAGGGACCAATAAATCTCGGTGCCAACTTCCCAGTCTTGCCAAATCTGATTACTCCTCGCATTGGAGAAACTCTTAAATATACATAATCGCCAACGGCAAACGATATATCCCTTCTTCTCGCATCAGCATAACTTTTCTGTCGGCTCTGTGCGGTTTTCAATCTCTTCTTAATGAAATCGACTTTATCCGATCCTTCTTGAATCATATCGGGCCCTAACACAAGTTTGTTGCCAGGTTCTACCCAACATGCGGGAGATCTGCACGGTCTACCGTATAATGCTTCAAATGGAGACATTCCCAAACTTGCTTGATAGCTATTGTTGTAAGAGAACTCGGCTAGATGTAAGTGATCTTCCCATGAGCCTCCAAAATCAATAACACAAGCCCGCAATAGATCCTCTAAAATTCTATTCACCCGCTCAGTTTGGCCGTCTGTCTGAGGGTGATAAGCGGTGCTTAGATTCAATTTGGTTCCCAATTCTATCTGGAATGCTTCCCAGAATTTGCTAGTAAATAGGGGATCTCTATCGCTGACTATACTGAGCGGTACTCCATGAAGTTTAACAATTTCTTTGAAGTAAATCTGTGCTAGACTTTGAGCCGTTCTGTTGGATCGGACAGGGATGAAATGGGCAGTCTTCGTGAAGCGATCTACGATTACCCATATACTGTCGTTTCCTTTTCTAGTTCGAGGCAGGCCATCGATGAAATCCATCGAGATTTGTTCCCACTTCCATCCTGGAATTTCTAAGGGTTGTAATAATCCAGCCAATTTCTGCTGATCACTCTTAACTAGCTGACAAGTGGGGCATCGGCTAACATATAATGAGATATCTCTTTTCATCGCCTTCCACCAGAATGTGCGCTTGATATCATTATACATTTTGCTCACACCGGGATGGATACTTAATTTGGATTTGTGGCACTCATCAAGTACTTCTCTTTTTAGCTCAGAGATGTCGGGCACACAAATTCTTTCTTTTAATCTCAAAACCCCCTTACTATCCACTTGGAAGCTGGAGTCTATGCCTTCATTGATCCTTTTGATCATTACTTTTACAAAGTTATCCTCCTTTTGAAGGGTCGAGATTCTGTCTATAAATGAAGACGTGATGACAAAACTGGCGATGATTTCATTCTTTCTGCTGAGCGCATCTGCTACAACATTGGCTTTCCCTGGAGTGTATAGAATTTCAAAATCGTATGCCGCAAGGAATTCTAACCAACACTGTTGCCTCAGGTTTAAATCTTTCTGAGTGAACAGATATTTCAAGGATTGATGATCGGTGTATAGTTCGAATTTCTCGCCCAATAAATAATGCCTCCATATTCTTAAAGCAAACACGATAGCTAATAACTCAAGATCATGAGTAGCATAGTTTCTTTCATGCGGCTTTAGTTGACGGATGGCATAAGCGATCACTTGGCCTTTTTGCATTAACACTGCGCCTAGCCCTCTAATAGAAGCATCTGTCCATATAGTCAAGTCTTGGTTGCCTTCTATTATGGTCAATACTGGCGCGGTTGTCAACTTCAGTTTTAGCTCCTGGAAAGCTTCTTCACATTCGGGTGTCCATTTGAATTTCTCATGCTTCTTTGTAAGCTTTGTCAATACATCAGATATCTTTGAAAAATCCTGAACGAATTTCCGATAGTAACTAGCCAATCCAAGGAAGCTTCGAACTTCTGTGGGAGTAATAGGTTGTTTCCAGTTCTGAATCGCTGTAATTTTGCTTGGGTCGACAGCAATTCCTTCTTTTGATACGACATGGCCTAGGAATTTGACTTCATTCTGCCAGAAGACACATTTAGAAAATTTAGCTTTCAAGACATTTCTCCTGAGAATTTTCAACACTTGTTCTAAATGTTTTGCATGCTCATCTTCCGACTTAGAGTAGATTAAAATGTCATCGATGAAGACTAGAACAAATTTATTCAATACACCACGGAACACTCTGTTCATAAGATCAACGAAGTATGCCGGAGCGTTGCACAAGCCGAACGGCATTACTAACCATTCGTAGAATAAATCGGGACCCCTGAAGACTGTCAAAGGAACACAGTCTTCGGCTATACGTAATTGGTGGAAACCTGTAGCTAGGTCCATTCGGGAGAATACTGTTGCTCCATTTAATTGATCTAACAGATCATCTATTCGGGGCAAAGGATATTTGTTCTTCAGTGTCTGTTTATTGAGATCCCTATAATCGACGCAAAGTCTTAGAGTACCGTCTGATTTCGGGACAAATACTACTGCGGCTCCCCACGCTGAAAAACTTGGTCTGATCAGACCTTTCCAAAGTAATTCTTGGGTTTGACTACTTAGCTCTTCTTTTTCTTTCGGGGCCATTCTTCTTATTGGATGTACTACTGGTCGGGCGTTTGGAGTTAAATCTATTCTAAATTCAATTTCTCTTTGCGGTGGTAAGTTTTCTACTTCTTCAAACACATCCGCGTAGTTTTTCACGACCGGTATCTTTTCTATTGAAGGGGGAGTAACTTCTAAAGAAGACCAAAATTCGGTTCTATTAATTTCTGGGCCATGACATGGTATAGTGATATGCCCAAGTTTTGTTTTAACTTTTACGTTTCTTTCTGCGCATCTAACTTTGGCCTTATATTTTGTTAACCATTCCAAACCGAGAATAACATCGAATTCCGATAAATCCATAACAATTAAGTGAATGGGAAACTTGTAACATGAATAAGAGATAGGCACTCTGCAGTATAAACTAAGACTAACAGAACCTCCTATCGGGTTTTGAACTTTAATTGGTTCTTTTAGAATTCTTTGTTTCAATTTTAACTTGTGAACAAGGTTACCAGAAATGAAGCTACGTGATGCACCAGTATCAAACAGTACAGAAACAGGAATATTTTTTATGGTAAGGGTACCTCCCAAGACGTCGGGTTTATCTGATCCATCGGTGGTAGCTGGCGGGGTCTTCCCGTCATAGACATGAGCCACTTGTGCGCGCTTCTTCAAAGGACAATTCTTGCTATAGTGCCCCTTCTTGTGGCAGTTGTAGCATTCGGCTGAGTCATTGGCCTTTGGCGTCCTCGGAGCTTTGCATACATTAGAAAAGTGACCTGGCTTCCCGCAATTTTAGCAATTTCCTTTCGGGATCTTTGCAGGTTTCGGAGTAGCGGCCGCAGTAATGCTAGATTCGGGTTGATCTGTTGAAGCTTTGCGCTTATTTCCAGCTTGGCTTTTGGCGCGGTCTTGGCTAGCATGCCTCTCATCCATGTCTTCGTAATTGCAACCCATCTCTACTAGTTCTGTAAAGGAGAGTTTGATGTTGCCCATAGCTCTATCGTGGTACTTGCGCTTCAGCCCAAATATGAATCTCTTATTCTTTGCTTTGTTTGTCGTAATCAGCTCTGGAGCATAGCGCGACAATTGGGTGAATTTATTTAGATAATCCTGGATAGAGAGGTCTCCTTGCTGGAGATTAGCAAACTGCTCTCTCATCCTCTCTAGAGCCTGTTTCGGTACAAACTTCTCATTGAACAAAGTCTTGAACTGCTCCCAAGTCCGGATAGTAGCAGCTACATCTTCAGAGGTAATGGCATCCCACCACAGCTCTGCTTCCTCTTGAAGGAGCCAAATGCCAAGTCTTGCTTTATTGTTGGTTCCCATACCCATGCCTTCGAAGATTTTCTCACAGGTTTTCAACCAAGCTATTGCCTCAGTCACTGTGCCAGTGCCAGTAAAAGGTTTTCCCCCAAGATTTCTGTACCTCTTCGCAACTCTATCTAGCTCAAAGTCTTCAGGTGCTGGTGGCTGAACAATAGGGATTTCCACAACTACGGGGATATTCCCTCGTCCTCCTGTTGCATCTCCTCGGCGTCCACGGCCTCCTCTAGCTGCTGCTGCTCGTGTAGCCATCAAAGAGAATACTGTATAAGCAAGAAAAGAGTCAAGCTCACAGATTTGATAATTTTCATAAATGATAAAGCAAGGGAATACAAGGAAAAATAATGATGATGTACTGATCAAATTGTTTTGCTAATCTGCTTAGCTCATTCTAGGACATTGCTAATCCTATCTCTAATGAGCTACTCGCAATAGAACACTACTGATTCTAATCTGACGAGGTGTTTTAATGTGTTAGATCTCGGAACTAAGGTTAACCAAAGCTCTGATACCAACTGTGACGATCCCAAAATCCGAGGGGCGGTATTAAGGATAATCATTGGGAAATAACACATTAATCATCATAGCAGAGTACAGATAATAGCAGAAACAATAAATAAAATAATTTTTTACATGGATATGACAGCGGAATCACAACATGTAGGAATATCAGAATAGCATAACGTGGGATATAACTTAGTAAATAAAAAGGAAAGTGATCAGTCATCATCGCCAGAGGCGGAATACATACATGCAGTGAGACATAATAAAGGTATCAGTCTACATCGCCGAAGGCAGAATACATATACATATAGTGAGAAATACGGAAAGTAAATCAGTCTGCATCGCCATTGGCGGAATCATAACATAAGTAAGTAATGGCGGAAAATGTCAAAGTCATCTCTGTGAAGTCAGCCTCGCCATGAGCCAAAAATGCACACTATGCAGCAGTGCAGAACCAAAAACCACCTGTCACCTGTGTACTAGGCTGCCCGTGTGAAAATAAGGGCACCCGCGTTTGCAAAGTGAAACAAACAACGAGTCAGTCATGGGGACTGGTATGAGGAATCTATTTAACCGTTAAACAACAGTAATAGCAAATCATAGGACCACGCCACTTTCGCGGAACGGGTTTACTCCAGTGATTGCTAGTGCATTTAAAAACACAGTAAATTCTTTTAAAACAATGCAATGCTTTTAGAAAGAATGAAGCCATTATAAGACTCAGGTTCCATCACACAATGCAACGCAAACCGGAGGATAGAGTTTTACCTTATAATAGCCAAATATGCTTGATACGTATAAAGCAAAATTATTTGATATTATTACTAGTGCGTATATGTTTCAAAAGCGAATAACATCATAAATATCAATCATAGACGGCATAAGTGCCCCATACCACTATGTCGCCATACTAGTTCTACAATCAAGTCCGTTATTTCGTATTGGAAATTGGATTTCCGTCATGAGTCGAGGCAAGGGGCAAGCTCCTCTCCGCTTCGAGACACTCTAGCAAATGCCTCAGGACTACGCACACTGGGTATCCTGGATCTTCAGGGCCGGTCCTCACTTACGTTAGAGGATTAATTATGCCTGAACACACGTTTCCCGGTCCTTACAGACCTATAATCGAGGCGCCTCGCATTCCAACAACCACAAAGGTGAAAAATAGATATATATATATATGCCAGGGCTGGTAAGTCATTGACACCACCATAGCTAGAAAGAAACGTCGTGCTCTCCCTGTAGTCCGTATCCCGTTTTCAACTCATACCGGGGTGTGAGGTTCGCGAATCTACGAAATACACAAAGCTAGGCCACGTAGACCTTGCTTTGATCATCATCCACAAGACTTTGCTTTGCAACAGAAGCCTTGATCACAGTATCTTGGCATGCCACATAGGCAGTCCACTCCATACGATTGATTTCCATCGATATATAACCTCTGAGCTCATACGTCTCAGAGAAGGGCGTTAAGTAAAAGAATAAATTCTCCGCCGCCATACAGATATATATTTAACAGAGATCAATCAGTATAGAACAAAATCCAATGTCTAACACACAGTCCATTTACAAGTCCGTCCTGGGTCTGAACGAAACCGGAGGCGTCAAATTCCTCGTATATCCGTCCAATCAACACATACATTCAGACGGCTACTACTTCCGTCCCTTTCCGGTAGCTACTCCAGTCAGGAACCTCAATAGCGCCCATCCAACCGATACGAAGATCGTCGGTCTTGAATCGTCTTTGCATTTTCCAATTCGAATCGCTCGATAAATTATTTGAAATGAGGGTTAGCTCGGCCTTTTCAAATAATCCACGTCATTAGAATTTAAATCGATTATCTATATGGTTATATTATTCGACATCCATCTTTCAGTTATTTAGTGTTATTTACGCGTCAAACACATACAACCATCAAATATCAAACAATTCAAGCCCAATTGGTTTATTTGCAACCTATGTTGCTTATAATATTTTATAACGATTTTCCGCCATTTTTATTTATTTAAAAATGGCCATATTTAATTAAACGACGTTTCAGGTCGTGTTGTGGCACTGGCGCTGTTTTTCTCCTAGTTTGTTTTACACATGTCGGAAAATCTAACCGTTGGATTTCTACAAAGTCTATATCAGTGGGAAGATATTCCCAAAACGAACCCAACGGTTCCAGTTTCATGAGAATCCGACGGTCGGATCTTCCACTCTAGTCGTTTGAAGTTACGGTTTCAAAATTCGAACTGCAGCGTCGTTATTCGATTTAATTTAATTATATTTGTATTTATATATAAATATAAATGGTTCTGGCACTGTTTTTCTTCAGATTTGAATTAAACATTCCGGATAATCCAACCGTTGGATTTTTTACAAGGTTGGTGCCGTTGGAAAGATATTTCCAAGGCGAACCCAGCGGTTGCGGTTTCGGGAAAATCCGATGGTCGGATTTCTCGTACTAATCGTTTCAAATTACGATTCCGAAACGCGAACTGCACAGCCTCTATTCCTTTTAATTATATTTATATTTATATATATAAATATAATTCATTCTATGATTTCAACTATAGTTCATTCTATATTTTCAACTATAGTTCATTCTATATTTTCAACTACGTTTTCACTTCAAATATTTCACTAACGCCTTAATATTTCGAAAAATTTTGCCATAACCTCCTTTGTACGGGGAGGGGTTTCGAAATTTATTGGGCCGTATTAGGTACCCAATAAATCCTAAAAAGCATTCACATATTTATAGTGATATATTCTGGTGTTTACGGGGGAGCATGTACTGATAATCACTCCAGAGAATAAATTCCCGTCACCCCGTTTCCGTGTGGAAATAAATAGTCCATGTGTCGTATCTAATAACTAGAGCGACGTGATTATTGTCAACTCCAGACCCGTGTGGGGTTTTTATTAATCTGGCAAATTATCGTTATAATTTATATAGTCCATATCAGTCATCAGTTCAACCTACAGTACATAGTCATCGCCATACAAGCCTCTTGCTTATATGGTAAATCTTCCACCTCGTCACATAAGCTCCAATTGCTTATGTGGGATATGATGAAGTATGCCTATCGTCAAGAAGTATGCCATGTAGTGTAGTTCAAAATTAATTGTTAATATCCTATGGCGTTATTTATTATTTCACACAGAAAAACCAGCACTCCGCATCCAATGGCATTCACAGGAGTTGATATATAAATAAAATTGCGCAGCCAACTCATCAAGGTTTACCTATTTGTCGGGCACGCAAATAATTTCTTTACTCTACAGCTAATCCATTTTTCCTGTTCAACACATGTATATATATGCAGAACAAAGCAAATAATAATATTTCTAACAAACTATTATTTATTTCAACACGTGTGTATTTTTAACAAAGCGTATACATGATAAAAGGAATATTTTAATCATCAAAAATATTTATTCGACACGTGTGTATTTTTAACAAAGCGTATACATGATAAAAGGAATATTTTAATCATCAAAAATATTTATTCGACACGTGTGTATTTTTAACAAAGCGTATACATGATAAAAGGAATATTTTAATCATCAAAAATATTTATTCGACACGTGTGTATTTTTAACAAAGCGTATACATGATAAAAGGAATATTTTAATCATCAAAAATATTTATTCGACACGTGTGTATTTTTAACCCTTCTTATTCACTATAAAAATATAGTTTTCATTGTCGATTCATTTTATTTTTAAAAGATGATAACATTGAACACATGAACTTCAATTCAACGAATGAATTGCAACTCAACACATGAATATTCGATATAGTTTGTATATATATAAAAATGTGATTTTTATCGCTAAAGCCATTTGTTTAAATTCAAATCATATTCAACACATGAATTTCAACTCAACGAATGAATTGCAACTCAACACATGAATATTCGATATAGTTTGTATATATATAAAAATGTGATTTTTATCGCTAAAGCCATTTGTTTAAATTCGAATAATATTCAACACATGAATTTCAACTCAACGAATGAATTGCAACTCAACACATGAATATTCGATATAGTTTGTATATATATAAAAATGTGATTTTTATCGCTAAAGCCATTTGTTTAAATTCGAATAATATTCAACACATGAATTTCAACTCAACGAATGAATTGCAACTGAACACATGAATATTCGATATAGTTTGTATATATATATATATATATATATAAATGTGATTTTTATCGCTAAAGCCATTTGTTTAAACTCGAATAATATTCAACACATGCATTTCAACTCAACGAATGAATTGCAACTCAACACATGAATATTCGATATAGCATATGTAAATAATGTCAATGAATGAAAATTATTCTAACACATAATTATTTCAGAAAATTTCTGTAGCATAACGGCAGGGTAGTCAAAACCGGGACCGTCCCTAGTACGGCTCCTCGCTCTACCTTAAAACCTCGCGGTTTTTGACAATGGGGATCATGCATCTAGTTCGCACGCAGGCGGCATGTTTTATTTTCAATTCCACAATCCTATTCTATTTTGTTTCAACCACAAGAGGGTATTTTTCAACCACAAAGGTATTTTTCAACCATAATATCAACCACAAACAATTATTTCCAACCATTGGTCAAACCATATAATATCACGTCAATCACAAGCAATAAATATCGTCCATGGTCTGTGGACGAGGGGAGTATATATACATATATATATGATATAATAATTCACTTGCATTTCATCACAATTCAAAGCATATATGTTTCAAACAACGCTTGTATAATTTATACATCGCTAATATAACTTATACAACACATGTACATGAGGTATACAATGCGTATATAATTTACACTTCGCTTATATAATTTATACAACGCGATTTCATTCACACAAATAGTTTAGATTCCTCACATTGGTTATTGCGGTGCTAAAAATCGTAGGAAGGTCAGAAAAATCCGCGGCTTCTTCTAGAATGTAGAGAGCCTCCTTGCGGTCACGGTGTCTCCTGTTTCATCGAATTTCGTTAACATAGCAAAAAGATATGATTTTTACAAGTTTGCAACGCTTTAAAGTGTAAAAATCAGTGGAAAATAGTTTCAGCCGTATACCCTTTTCGATTTCGAAAACTAGGGTTGATCTTTTCGGCAAAACCACAAAGCTTTAGGACGAACGGCCAGCGCTGCGTCGAAGAGGAAGGAAAGAGCTTCCCAATGCCACCTGAGATGGTCAGATTGACGCTTCCTAGAGGGCACGGCGGCGGCGCGAAGTTTGGGGTTTCCCGATGCTATAACTCCCTCAACACTCAACGATAATTCGTGAAATTACTATGGATTTGAAGATCTCTGAACGCTCTTCAAAATGGATCTGAGTTTGCTTGATTTCGTTGTGTGGTTGCGGAGAATTTTAAGAGAGAAGTTTCGGATTCATTTCCGCGTCGCGACAGGAATTTCGATGAAGGAGATGAATTGTGATTGGCCGATGCCCTTTTTATTTTAATTTTTAATTTATTTAATTCTAAAAATACACCCTTCCACAACCTACCTCGAAATCAAACCCAACGACTTTCACCTCTAGCTAAATACCCCCATTCCGAACACAATGGGATATGTTTCGTTGGCCATTTCGACTGTTACAGTCAGTTATTTTTCAAATTAAAATATAAAACATTCGATATTTAATTTAAACGTACATTTCAATTTGCCAGGGCCACAAACTGAATCGAAAAATTCCAGAAAAATAAATCTAGCTTTGTTTTGACGATACGGTCCTAACAAAACCAGTTTCGTCGAATTCTGAGCTCGTTTGAAAAACGACCATTTTTATGTCGACCCATTTTAACAGAATTTGACCAAACACGTTATCTTTTGCCCCGCTCACATACTAGCTTCAAAAATTATGAAATTTGAAACCTAGCAATAATTTGACATCCCGGACCCAACAAAAGTGGTTTCATCGAATTCAGAGGTCGTATGCAAAATCTCAATTTTCAAGGGCTATATATACTATATAGCGACCTTTCTGAAAATTCATTTGGCCATAACTTTCAAAATCCGTTATATTTTCCACCCGGTACAGTCAGACAAAGTTTATATTCAAAATTTCAAACTGCCATACCATACCAAATTCTATATTTTATTGAAATATGCTATTTCAATCATTCAAATTTCTTGGTAATAACCTAATTTAAAAATTTTAAACTGGTTCACATTTTCCGGGTTATTACATATAATTAAAATTTGTTTCAATACAGTAAAAAAATTATAAAATCAATAATGAATTCATTCATGGACAGAACTCAGTGAAATCGGTCATGCTGGATCATAAGGACAAAATCTACATTTTGGGACTAATGTGGCTGGAAACTGAACTGCTGGAATTTCATGATGAAAACAAATGATGTTATATTTTAAAACGAAACAATAGCATAATCGTCAACTACAAAACAAGGTGAGTAAACTCACCAACTCTAATTCGTTTATATTTTTATATAAACGAGTTTTTAATTTTATTTTTTGATAATGAGTGATGGTCGTTTGCATGAATAGTTGATGAATTTGGTTGAAATGGATGGTAGTTATAACGTTGGTCGATTATTAATTCTGTTTATTTCATATTGAGGTGAAATTTATATTATTGATGTGATTAACATCTGTGGATGCAGGGAAACAGGTTGGAGGGAACCTACTGGATTCCTCAACATTTATATTACTGTTTTTATTTGATTGTGACATATGATGTATTATATAATCCATGATTGGATATGTTCTGTTTGAATTACCATGGCCTAAGAAACCCGGTATGTTAGATATTTTCGAATGTGGAAAAGGAAATTGGGATTTAAAATGAAATTTATTTTCAGATTAGAAATAAAATTTAGAATAGAGTTGAAAATAGACACCTGATCAAGTGGATAAATCAAGAATTTGTTTATAAATAAAAATATAAATTAAGTGGATTATTTATCATTGGATAGATTGAAATATGAAATCAAGTTTGAAATTATATAGAAAGGTGGAAAGTGGTTTTAAAATCGATATTTGTAATTGGGTTTGAACTTAGTAGATTATAAAGGAGATTATGAACGAGATTAGAAAAAGGTGAAATAAAATGGGAAATTACCTGAGTAATCCTCTACCAATAAAAGTTAAATAAAGGAATTGGGATTTCAAGTTTTATTTAGTATGAAATCAAATGGATTTAATTATACAAAAGGAATATTATTCACGACTGAAGTGAATAATGATTTTAAGTGAAAACATTTATAAAGGGGATTTGAATTTGGAAACATAAATTCAAATAGAAATTTAAATGAAAAGGGAAAAAAAGGAAAATAGTTTTCAAAAGGGACATGAGTGGGTTCCCTATAGATAAAATACGTTAAGAAACTAAAATAAATGTTTATTTTACTATGAGTGGGTTCCCTTGGATTTATATTTAGGATTTGACTATGTCAAGATTCATTTTAGGAAAGAGATTTAAACTCTATCTAGTGTGGACCTATAGATAAAATACGTTAAGAAACTAATATTTTAATATTTATAACTATGTAAGTTTTGAGATAATTTAATATTAATTTAAGTTAAGTTTATAGCTATGTTTCGAAGTAATGAAAACAAAAAGAAATTTGTTGAAATAAGAATGTAGAATTGATGAAGAGGTTTTTAATAAATGTTTATATACCAAATATTTGGAGACAGCGATTATAACGCTGTCGTTATAATAAATGTTATATAAATCTAAACAGCAATTTTAGCGGTGTCGTTATAATAAATGTTTATAAATCTAAACAGTGATTTTAGCGCTGTCGTTATAATAAACGTTTTATAAATCTAAACAACGATTATAATGCTGACATTAAAATAAATGTTTTGCAAATCTAAACAGCGATTATAACTCTGCCATTAAAATAAATGTTTTATAAATTTAAACAACATTTATAACACTACCGTTATAATAAAATTTTTATAGATCTAAACAGCGATTATAACGTTACCGTTAAAATAAATGTTTTGTGAAACAAATATTTCGAAACAGCGATTATAACGCTACAGTTATAAACAATATTTTTCCGTAAAAGGAGTGTGTTCTTAGATTGAATCTGAAAGTAGCGTAAGCGATGGTTTGTTTGAAGTTGTGAGCTTTGACTATTTCAAAGTTGAGAATGTTGTTCAATTAAGGTCTGAGAGGTAATTATACCCGAACTTGATTGACTTCATGATTGATGGAGGAATGGTTAAAGTACGATAGTGAAGATTGGTTAGCAATATGGTTAGTTAATAAAATGTTTAATGGTTTGAGCTATAATAACGATGTTTTATAACATTGCGTTAATTTAAGGGATTTTTGAAATGTTTTCCCCCAAATAAAATAAGAGATATTTTCTATGCGTAGAAAATGAAATGAATTGGTCAACGAAGAATTAAGAAATGGAATATGGAAATATTTTCTGATATTAAGAAGGTATATTTCCCAAATATAGAAAATAAGGATTTCGTGAATGTTTATAAATGCTTGTTAACTGAAATAAGAGATATTTTTCTCGAATAAAGAAATTAGGATATTGGAAATGTTTTTTTCCAAGAATCGAGAGAGAAATAGGGCTTTGAAATGATGCAAAAGATGGGAAATGGGAATTGGAAACGATAATATAATAAGGAATTAATATAAAGAGGCTAGTATTGTTTGATGTTTGATCGGTAGAATTTCCAAATAGAAATAGGACCGTTGATTGTATAGATGTTTCTTTGATAGTTAAATCACCGACTATCAAAGTTTTGATTTATTTTATACCTCCGTTGTCAATACGGGGAGACCGAGATCAGAATTATTATCTAAAAACCACTCCGTATTAGAATAAGCGTTACGAATCAACTTATGTTGAAGATAATTGAAGACGGAGTAAAGTGCAAGGGCTGTTCTGCCAATCCTAGGTAGAAATTCCTCAAGATGGATTGATGGAATAGTGCCTTCGGTTTGTCCAGTCTCAAGACAATGTATATGGACGAATGTCTGATGACGTGACATTCAAAGTAAATGATGGCAAGATTTTCTGAAAGATAATCGCGACCGCAAGCCTCATCACCCGGGAAATGACAGAAATCGGGCAGGCAGCATAGCCACGTGGGTCATTCCCATTAGGGGTATTATCACCTGATCTAGAGAAAATTCATTTGCTTCTCATTCTATTCGCTGCTGTATGCTTTCGGTAACGGTTGCTTATCACAACCGTTGGTGATAATATGCTCGATACACTCAAGTTAAATGAGTGGTCAACCATGTGTGGGTCGGGTTGTAAGACGTTCTTGTTGAACCCAGTGTATTCCCCTCTAGAGATACACTATCGGAAGGTGGTTCCATACCTTGTCATGTTGGAAATCCAATCTCCAATAAATGCCCTGTGGTTTTTGATTTAATATTATACATGGAGTGTGAGATGCAAGCGTTCTGCTAGATTCTATTTATTTGATGTAGACACTATTATAATATCATTGGATTTGATATCAAAAATATATTTTTGGTTATCATAAGGTAAAAACCATCTGTGTTTATGTGTGGATCAGTCTTACGATTATCATTTCTTTCGAAAAGATTTTAAAGGTTAAACAAGTGGTTGAAGTTTACTCACACCAGTCCCATGACTGACCCAGAGTTTTTTTTGTTTCCCTAAACTCTTGGGTGCCCAAATTTGTACAGGAAGTCAAGTAGTCGGGATTTTATAAATTAAATTGGAGGAGCTTGAAGCAGGAGGCTTCATCAGGTAGATATAGACAACCATATTTTCCGCTGTGCACTATGTTGTATCTGGAAACAGGTGTTTATAACTGTTCCAGGGATAACTGTGGTGCTCTGATAATGGTATGTATATACAGTTATTGATTTGTGTTTCAAAAGTTATGTTATTTAATATATTTTATTCATTCCGCTGTGAGATTTGTGTTCTTCATTTTCTTCTATTCTAATTCTTCTTTCTTTCTATTTCTCATCCTCTAACTTCTTTCTACTAATGATTCGTATTTTTGTGCAATTTGGGTTGGACGTGTGGTGTTATCAGTCGACTCAAATTGTATGGAAATTCAAGCCGTTACAATCCATCATGAGTGACTCGTTGAATATTGACCAAGTATATCGAAGTGAAGCAGAAAAGGTGTATGCTTGGCCTAGAGAGGTCAGTGGCTTTAAAAGCAGAGGTCGAAAGACTAAAAAATAATAGGTTCATTCGAGATGTAATATATTCCAGGTGGACGTCAAAACTAGTTCTTGTAAA
Source organism: Allium sativum (assembly GCA_030737875.1). NCBI lineage: Eukaryota > Viridiplantae > Streptophyta > Magnoliopsida > Asparagales > Amaryllidaceae > Allium > Allium sativum. The sequence goes on along the minus strand of CM060920.1, from coordinate 744,683,339 downwards.
GAAGGCCAATAAGAAGTATTGAACATGCCTCGACTTTTCGGACTTGAATAAGGTATGCCCTAAAGATAGCTTTCTACTTCCTAGGATTGATCAGCTTGTCAAATCTACAGCTGGACACGAGCTTCTCTTGTTTATGGATGCTTAATCAAGATATAACCAGATCGCGATGCATGTCATAGACCAAGAGCATACTAATCTTATAACCGATCTCGGGCTATATTGTTATGTGGTAATGTCATTGGACAACACATATCAACAGTTGGTCAATTGCATGTTTCATGATCAGATCAGAAGAACGGTGGAGGTGTATGTAGATAACATGTTGTGAAGTCAAAGCGATCATGTCTGGGACTTAGCAGAGATGTTCAGTATTCTTGCAGATATTGGATCAAGCCTAACCCTTTGAAATGCTCTTTCGACATTGCATCAGGAAAATTCTTAGGTTTCATCGTTAGCTCTAGAGGAATCGAAATCAACCCTGAACGGATAGAGATAATTAGAGGAATCTAGGAACCTCAAATGATCAAAGATGTTCACAGTCTAGATGGTAAGGTGGTAGCATTAGGCAGATTTGTATCTAGAACTGCTGACAAATGACTACCCTTCTTTGAGTTAATCGAGGGAAGCATAATTTTTCTTGGACGCCTGACTATATCAAAGCTTTACATAATCTCTTGGATTACTTGGGGAGACCTCATATAATGTCAAAGCCTGTTGATCACGAGGAATTGTTCGTATACTTGGCAGTATCACTACATGCAATCACTTCAGCCTTAAATCCCGAAGAAAACCAGGTTCAGTGTCCAGTCTATTATGTAAGAAAAAAGTTGATAGGAGCAGAGTGCAATAAACCAAAGATCGAAAAACTTGCTTACGGTTTGTTGATAATCTCAAGGAAACTTCGCCACTACTTTCAGGCCTATCCAATAGAAGTGTATACCAATCAACTGCTACGACACGTTCTTCAAAGACCTAAGGCGTTTGGCAGGGTACTTAAATGGAATTTTGAGTTGAGCGAGTTCGATATCGCATACATTCCCGGAAAGGGTGTCCTAGGATAGGCGTTCGCAGACTTCATATCAGAATCTACCGCCCTGGAGGATGATGGAGATGTAGAAATAGGCCTTCCGACAATCATATAGAAACTGTACACCGATAGGGCTCAAAATGACCGATGTTCTCTCCCCAACGTTATGTTATTAACTCCTGTAGGACCATCAGTGTGTTATGCATTAAGGCTGGAATTTCCGACCACCAATAACGAAGACGAGTATGAAGCCCTGATTGTCGGGCTGAGACCTGCAAAGGAGTTAGGAGCAAAAGGACTAAACATTTTCTGTGACCCGTAGGTTGTTGTGTTTCGATCAAGAAAGTGTTCCAGACAAAAGTAGATCGAATTGTTGAACCTCAGTCACGTAAAGAAATTGCTTGGATGGTTCAAGTACTACAACATCTCTCACATTCAAATGAGCAGAATAAACAAGCTGACTCGTTAGCCAAGCTGGACAGTTGGTAAATGGAATTGTGACAACAAAATTGTTTCAATTATTCACATTATTGATTATAAAATATACACTAACTTCTTTGTCCAGAATATATATATATATATGCAGAATATATATGCATGAAATAAATATTAAAGACTGTATAGTTTTAGAGACTCAAGATATCAAGGATTTCAAGTTCTCAAAGAAGATTCAAGACTCATGAGTATCATGATATCAAGATTTCAAGAGCTCAAGATTATCAAAGTTATAGAGTCTAGTTAATATGTAAAACTTCTGTTAGCACTTTCAAATTCTGATTTCAAATTATTTCAAAATATTTTCAAATTGATTTCAAAATTATTTCAAACTCCTTTCCTAATTGATTTCAATTTTTTTTTAATGGTATTACTCATGATTTCAATATATATATTTATAGTTTATAAAGTTTTGTAATATATATGATTATAATATATAGCTTTACAGTTTTACATCATATAATTTTATAAATATGTTTATATTATATATTACTATGTTTTTATATATTTTTACACTTTAGAAAATTCATTTGAAACACTAGTTTTGATTCAAGAATTTCCAGAATTGTTGACGGCAAAAAATGTCGAAACACCAAAGATTCCAATTACTAGGAATAGTTAATTTGGTCGCACAGACAAGAGTAGAAAAGTAGTAAATAACACAAGAGGTTTATAGTGGTTCGGCCTCTTGAGGGGCCTACGTCCACTTTGAAGTGTTTTTGGAATATTATTAATCACAAAAAGTTACAAGGTTGAGACGCTCTCATGACATCTCATTACATGCATCTTTATGCTAGATGATGTCATAATTAAGCTATATGATGTCATCCTTAAGGCTATATGATTTCACCCCTAAGGCATGATCTCATCATCCTCATATATGATGTCATAATTATCATATATTAAATATCTCAAGAAAGGGACACTTTTGCCCTTCTTCTTCCTCAAATGGGAGATGCCATTAATGGAGCTCTCTAGAGGTTCCAAGGTCTCAAATTCCAACCACTTTGAAGTGTAAATTCATGGGGTATTTATAGGAAAGGGGTAGGTAGGGGTTAGGTAGGAGTAGGTAGAAATAGGGGTCCACATGCAGAAATTCACACCTGGAGCCTGCAGATATGGAAAATTCGCACCTGAGCCTCTGGCGCAAAATTTCGCACCTCGTGGGTACGAAATTTCACACCTCGTGGGTGTGAAATTTCGCACCTCCTAGGCACGAGATTTCGCGCCTCGAGGGTGCAAGATTACGCCCCTCGAGGGTGCGAGATTTCGCAGATCTCGCACCCCGAGGGTGCGAGTTCTCGCACCTCGACGGTGCGAGATTTTGCACCTCGATGGTGCGAGTTCTCGCACCTCGACGGTGCGAGATTTTGCACCTCGACGGTGCGAGATTTCGCACCTCGAGGGTGCAAGGTTACGCACCTCGAAGGCTACGCGAATGGGAGTTTGGGGGTGCCATGAGGTCTCTGTTGGCGTGATCCCTCTTCATCCTGTTTCCTTCGCTCCTATGTGTCCCTTTTGGCCTTAGTCCCACGCAATACGTTGAGTCGAGCATATCTCATGTACTTTTGGGAACTGGACCAAAAAGCCAGTTAACATTTGCCTCCCAAAGTACGTATTTTATTGACATGATGTGCTTTGGATTAGTTGAAGTGGTAATTGAGTCGCTGGTTTATCCTGCAAGTTAAAGGAAAAATACATGTTGATCGACAGGCTTGTTTGCTGCATGGTGGCAAGCGAGTTGTTGCTGGCATGGCGCCATGCTCGCATTGTTAAGTATTCGCAAGGCATTGCCTCGCATGTCTGCGAGATCAGTGTGTGCAGGGAATACATGTACTTGAGCGCGTGGCACGAAGTTTCGAACCTGGGGGGTTCGGTTTTTTCGCCACCTTTTTTTGAGTGGGGTGCGAAATTTCAAACCACAAAGGTTCGAGATTTTGACCCCAAGGCATTCGGAGTCTTGAACTCGTGGGTTCGAAATTTCAAACACGAAGGTTCGAAATTTGAAACTCGTGGGTTCGAAATTTCGAACTCGTAGGCTAGAATTTCTTTGGGAATGCGAAGGGACTATTACCTTTTATTATAAATAGCCCCCCTCCTCATTTTCTTCTCCCGTTGTTGTTTCTATCTCGACCGCCATTAATTTCAAGCTTCGAGGCCCATTAATTTTCGAACTTATATTTAGGTAAGGCATGGGGTCGAGGCGTGAGGAGGAAGGAGGTCGAGGCGTCGAGGCCTGGCCGGAGTGGTTCGACACGAAGGAGGGCGAGGCGGAGGCCTGAACAACCGGAGGTTCGAAATTTCGAACCTTCGGGGTTCGAAATTTTGAACTTTCAGGTGTCAAAATTTTGAACCCGAGGGGTTTAAAGTTCCGAACCTTGACGGGTTTGGATCCCCGAGCCTGGGGTTCGAATTTTCCACCCTCTAGGGTTCGAATTTTCAAGCCCAGAGGGGTTCGAATTTTCAAGCCAGACGGGGTTCAAATTATCGAAACTTAAGGCTCAGACTTTCGAACTCTGAAGCCTGCTGGAGCCTCTCTTGCCTATCGTGATCCTTGGCCTTGCTGCTAGCCCAACTACTTTGTGCCACGCCTTGGCGGGGTATCTTTCATCGAGTTCAGTACTTCGATCTCCTGACTGCCCGCCCCTAAGTTTACATATCGCATATTTGCTTGCGTGGTTGCACACATGCATATGGTGACAGTCGCGCGGACAAGGGCATGAATTCTTCACATAGGATAACGCATATATCCGAGCTATGAGTGAGTTGTTGGACTGTTTAACTTTCCCATGTATCTCTTAATCTTGCATGATACCACGCACACATGTTAGTTTTCACCAACACGAGGGGTACAGGTTATTCCAATGCGATGTCTAACACTAGTGTCTTAAAGTATAGTTAACCATGCAAATGTGATCCAAGACGGGAAAAATCATGGAAGTCGAGGCTTCCCCGTCATCGTCATATTCATTTGATTCTACAAATAGTGGTAGCTCGAGTAGCAGCGAGCCTGAGACTACCGAAGGATCTGTTCCTTCTCAATCGGCCAGTTCACCCGAAGTGTCTGATCACAGGGAACAAACTAAGAGGCTAAATTCTAATGTCATACACGAAGAGGTTGAGAATGTGGACATTATGAGCAATGATGCACCGGCGAGCCCCATGGCCCTAGATATGTTACCCGATGTCGTTATCTTGGAAAATCCGACAGGCTCGGTACCGTCATGTCTGCTACGACGGTCGTGAGACTGACACAGCGGTTCGACATACCAATAGTTGAAGCTCATGCACCGGGAGAAGTGGGAAGGGCCCATGCGCTGCCCGAGGGTTTAACTGCCTGAAGTTGGCAAGTCTGTTTTGCGGGGTGCATGCCGCCGGCCAATGATTTTATTCAGGATATTCTGTCTTACTTTCGCCTGGCACCTTCGCAACTGCATCCAAATGCTTACTCGTTGCTCCAGGGCGATTACATTCTGCACCAAGAGTATTTGAACATGGAACCTACCGGAGAGGACATTCAATATTTCTTCAGTCCTAGGAGGACATCTAACAGATCGCCTTCCCAATGGTTCCTGGAAGCAACAGCCGCCACCAAATTATTAAGCGGGACGTGGCCCAGGCCATCAGTGTTTAAACAAGATCGGTTCTTTGTGCGCTGCCCTCCTGGATTTGCAAGGAGGTGGATTGAAGGGAGAAAGTTCTTTCGAACTATGCTTCCAATTATAATGTTCTTGGAGCCCGTATCTTATTATTATCCTTTTTTGATTGCGATAGGGAATCCAGAGGCGCCCACCGTTGAAGAGTATAGGCAGCGTCTCGATGCCTTGCAGGCGATCCCCAAGGAATTTCGCAAAACGGAAACTGTGATGAGCCAAGCGCGCCTTCTCCATGCGGATTTGCTTCCTGGCGATCGGGATGTAATTAGGCCCACAGCGATGAGCGGCGTACCTAAGAAGGTGGTGGCAAAAGGCCTTGTGACCCCAGGTCAGAAAAGGAAGATGCCCTCTACTGGGCCCCGACCGAAGAAGTTCATCAAGTTCCAAAGAGACGTCGGTGGAGATGGGGCTCATGGAAAGGAGGCTGCAGCCAGAGATGAGGGCCCATTGAATGCTCCCATTCTGTCCCGAACAGAGGGACGGGGGAGGGAGAGTAGAAAAGGCCATTGTCTCCAGTAGCTTCTCCTGGAACTGCCACCTTGCTCGAGGACGAGCGCCAGTTTGATGACTTGAATAAACTTGACCTTGATGTATCCCTACGGCCAACTTCGGCTGTCATGGACGACTTAGCTCTTGCTGCAGAGGGGTTAACTCCTTCGAGAGGATCACAATCTGGTATGTTGAGAGAACACTTAGGGCATACACTCATTAGCACTGCATAGCATAATGGCTTATCTGAGCGTGCGACATAATTAATTTCGCTTCATTTCTTTGACAGGTGACATGGCTAGAGGATGCAGAGGACGAGGTTATGGCCATGGTGGCCGCCAATGCCCTAGGAATCCTTTCTTTGAGGGTTTTTGAAGAGGGACCAACTTATATGGCATTCCACTCCCGATCGGCCGCGGCAGTGGACACCGGGATCAGGATCGATCTCGTCGATCTCCGACTCCTCCTCCTCCCCCTCCGATTCGGGTGTCTAAGGGAGACTCTCGACTTAACTTAGGAGGTTCTCAGCGCCTGTCTTCAACAGCCCCTCCACATACAGCGGCTCATGTGCCCGTTCCAGTTACCAGAGAGAGAGCCTCCACTCGGCCAACCAAAGCCGGATAGGATGAGATGACTGGGACGCGGGAACTAGCGGCTTTTGAGCAACAAATGATTTCTATGGAGGAACAGAGGGCTTGGTTGAAAACAACATTCCCTCGACACTACTTTAATGAGTTGACGGCCCTTCCAGACCTTCGCCCGCATCCCGCTGGGGACTCCGTAGAAATCTGGACACATGTGAAGGAAGTGTATCATCAGCCTGATGAGCTTACCGCCTAATCTTTCCATCTATCGGAGCTGATCAAGAGGAAGAATATGGAGCTCATGTATCAGCAGTTAACTATTGATGCTGAGAAGACCAGTGCAATTCATCTAAACATGGACGGTGGTAAGTTTGCTCTCGGTACAGTGAGCATATTGTCGTTTATTCCCGCATCTTCAAATGCTAACTCGTGAATCTCGTTGCTATAGATGAGGTAAAGAAAGGGTACGAGGCCCTCAAGAGGGAGGTTGATCACTCCTGCTGCGTCTTCAACAAAACTATCGCTGATCTTACTACCCATAACACGGCCCTAAAGGGGGACAAAGCCGAGGTGGATAGGTATGTGCTGACCTGGAAAGGGAAAACACACAACTTTTCGACCTCCAAACTGATAATAATGTTCTAAGAGCGGAGAATGACAGCCTGAAGAGGTAGTTCGAGGAAATGAGGAAGGCCAGGGAGGAAGCGGAGGCCAGTAATCGAGATGTGTTAGGCACAATGGATGTGCTGAGAGTGGGACATTTGAGAGAGGTAAAACAATTGAGAGAGGAGCTGGCGAACACAGAGTTCCGAGTGCAATCGTATGTGGTGGAGGACATCAAAATCATGTACGTAAAATTTCTGAGATTCAATGGGCTCTTGTAACAACCCGTATTTTTCAACAACCTGTAATAATGAAAATCGAGGCAGAATTTAATTATAAAATCTGAATCAAGGGAAACGGGCTATGCCATTGCGTTCGTCTCGGAAAAATACGCGAAATAGAGTCCGAGTTTTCGAAAATCGGAGTCCGTATGACCCAGTTAAGGCCCATTGAAGTTTTCAGAAAAATCCTAAGTAAAAACAGATTCAAATTTAAAGAATTGGGCCAGCTGGGCCAAGGCGGGAAAACTCCCGCCAGGGGCCCCATGTCGACAGGCCTGTCGACAGGGTCCCCAGGGAGTCGACTGCCCTGTCGACAGCCCTGTCGACAGGGGGTAGCCAGGCAGATTAGCCTGGCGCACCTCTTTGGTTTGGGCTTGGTTGTGTGGTCTGGTTCTGGAGAGTTCCTAAATATGACGGGCCAAAATTCACCTAGGGTTAATCCTATGGTCTAAATCACTCTAATCTTCTATAAATAAGCCTCTAACCTACCCTAAATCATTCATTAATCATCCTAGCAACAAAACTATGCCAAAATCTAAACTCTCATGGCCTCCACCTAAAACCCTAGCCTCCAATCTCTTCATTAATAATTCCTAAGTGATTTTCCATGCATACAAGCATACTTAGGCTTGTATGATCCTCCTTAGCTTGCATTAAAGGCTTGTTTTTCTATTGGCATCATAAAGGAGGAGTCTTGATCAAGTTTGCTCGCATTTGGGGGTTTTAATTAGTTGCATAAGGAGTTTCTTGCATTTGTTATACTCATTTGAGTCCGCATAAGCATTGTAAGCCCTCTTACCTTCACTTTACAAACTCTAAAGTTAATATGTGGTGAAAGTTGAGATTTATGTGAGTTTAGTTGATTATGCATGCTTATGCGAACTCACTATACCATGTTTTACATGTTTCATAAGTTATGCATGCATATGCGAGTTTACTATGCCATGTTCTACAAGTTAATTGAGTTATGCATGTATACTAAGCCATGATTTGCAAGTTTAACAAGTTATGCATGTTTATGCAAGTTTGCTAAGCCATGATTTGTATGTTTATTGAGTTATGCATGTTTATGCAAGTTTAAAATGACAAGTTGTGCATGTTTTGACAAGTTGTGCATGTTTTGACAAGTTGTGCATGTTTATGCAAGTTTAAAATGACAAGTTGTGCATGTTTTGACAAGTTGTGCATGTTTTGACAAGTTGTGCATGTTTTGACAAGATGTGCATGTTTATGCAAGTTTAAAATGACAAGTTGTGCATGTTTGACAAGTTATGCATGATTAAGGTAATATGCGAGTTCACTATGCTAAGTTATGCAAGTTTAACATGTTATGCATGTTTATGGTAATATGCAAGTTCATTATGCTAAGTTGTGCAAGTCTAACATGTTATGCATGATTGTTGTGCAAGTTTATCATGTATGTTGTGCCAACTTCCCTCTTCCTATCCTTTATGCGTTACTACGAATATGTAAGCGATAGAATGACGTTGGGGGTTTCGGGGTAAACTTAAAATACATGAAAATATAAGATTGGGAATTTACCTATTAAGTTAGGTCTACCCCTTGGGAATTTACCTATTAAGTTAGGTCTACCCAAGTAGTTGTTTGACTTGTGATTATGTTTTGAAATAAAGTGGACATGACACTTAGAAAACAAAAGTGTGGCCAAGTCGAGGTTGGGTTGAGTTTGTAGCGTAATTCTACCCGGAACCGACCGGCTTAACTAGTGGCTACAAACAATAGGACCCAATGTGAGAAGTTGGTCATGTGGTGCCAAAACCCGAGGTTAGACTAAGTTGTGGTGTAAGCCTACCCGGACCCGCCCGGCCTAACTAGTAACCACAACAAGGTCTAATGTGAGAGGTTGAGGTGCATTAAGTTAATTAATGCCTCATGATTAGGGTTAAGTCAGGGTCCACTAATACTTAACCAATTTGGGGATTCAAGGGATGAAAATGGGGTTAAGTTACACTTAACCAATTTAATCAATTTGGGGATACAAGGGATTGGATGGGGTTAAGTGGTGAACCGTTGATTACACTTAACTAATTTAATCCATGATTAGTGAAGGGTTAAATCACACTTAGCCTTCTTAGGAAACCCTAGCAGCGGGTCCGTTCCGGCAGTAATCCCAGTTTGGTATCATCACAACCCTAGAGACTAGGCTAGGGCGGGGCACGATTACTGGACGGATGTAAGCGACCAAAGGGCGATGGCCGAGTGGTACAGCGGTGCGGGTCCGGCGGGCTACGGACGTGCGCGTAGTCCGATGTTGGACAAACTCGAGGCACGGGTACCAGTAGGTTAGGGCTGTGCATTATTGCTTAAGTGTCCGGGGTTGACATCCGAGGGCTTGATACACCCAAAGGTGGACCCAGCGCAGTCTAACTACAACCATACGTGGGCCATATGGACACCAACACTTGACGTGTTAGGTTTATAGGGAGCCGATCGATTAGACCGTTGGGTTGGACCTTATATTAAGGTCACTTCATGTTATTGGGCCAAAGTTTGGGCTAAGGGATCAATACCTGTTATGTTGGTTTGCTAGTACACCGTGGTGCAAAAACTTAGCCATGTTTTATGCGATGACACCTCTATCTATCTTGTAGTTAATTTACCATGCCGGTATGTTGTTATCTATGATCATCTCAGTTCCCATCATGATGTTAACTTTATTAGTTTATAGACTGATCGTAGCAGGGCTTACTCAGTCTTTTTGACTGACCCGTTTTGTTTCGCCTCTTTTCTTCCGTTCCCCCCCCCCAGGTTCTCAGGGAGGGAATACGGGAGCCTAGCTTGGATCTTAGCTGCTTTCTTGGATAGCTCATGTATGCTTTGGACTTGAGCTCGCTATGGTTTTTCTTCCACTTTGGGGATAGCTACTTTTATGTTTTCTTTTTCAGTATCAGATGATGTTATTTTATGTACTAGACCTGTTTACTTGGGAAATTGACATTATGATGTAGCAGACTTGTTTTTGAAATAGTTTAAAAGTCTTCCGCTGTTTTATTTACTTACTCTGTTTATTTGCATATATATATATATATATATATGTCATGTCCTGCCTTGCTATATCATTATGCATGTTTACCAATAATGCCCCTCCAAAGCTAGTGCATTCCTTTGCGAGTGACCCTGGCGGAGGTGGGGTGTTACATTTGGTATCAGAGCCTATGGTTTACGAGAAGGGATAAAAAGGTTTTAAAAACTTTTGAAAAACTATTTTCAAAACCAAGTATAAAGTATTTTCCAAAGAAAAGTCTAGTTATTCTTAAAAGGCTATTCCCCAAAAGCCATTAGCACTATCCTTTGACCCCTCGTTTGAACTCTTTTCTTTTCGTTTCCAGCATGTCTGATAATCACATCTTGCCCGAAGGAGTAACGATACCCGATTGGTTTCGTCGGTACTTGGAAGTCACGGCACCGGTCCCGGGTGTCCCTAATGTTGTCTCCCCAGTCGAGGCCGCTGTTCCTCCTCCTCCTCCCGTAGCTGATGTTCCTCTTCCCCCTCAGCCTCCACAAGCGGATCTCGCGGAAACTTGCAAGAACTTTAAGAGGATGGGAGGCAAGAATTTTAATGGAACAGAGACTTTTGTAGAAGCAGGGAATTGGTTGAAAGAGACCGAAGATCTTTTAGCCACCTTTGATATAGGTGACCGCAGGAAAGTTTTATTAGCAGTATGGTTGCTAAAGGAAGAAGCTGCACGTTGGTGGGTAGTCACCACCGCGACCAGGCCAATTGAGACTTGGGATGACTTTAGAGGAAGGTTTGGACTGAGATTCTTATCACTAAAGCAAGGGGACATGACTATTAGGGAATACATAGATAAGTTTAATCAATTGGCTCGTGTCGATTTAGACTTAGTTAATACAGCTCAGAAGAAGGCCCTACACTTTGCTCTAGGATTAAACGAGCCATTACATGGTTTGGCCATGTCTCATATACCCTTGGGGGCGACTTTCGAGAGTTTAGTGAATTTGGCCCTACTTCAAGAAGAAGATAACAATGACAAGAAAGAGGTCAAGGCGAATGAGTCTCAAGGCAAGAGAGTAAATTCCGGGAAATAGGGCAAGAACAACCACAACCGCAAGGACAAGCCAAGAGGGAATATGAAATGTAACTTCTGTGGTAACATTGGACATATGGCTAAGGAATGTAGGAGGAAGAAGAGAAAACGGGGCGAATGCTTTCATTGTGGTGAGTCTGGACATCTCAACAAGGATTGCCCAAGGAAGCAAGGGCAAGGTCAGGCTCAGTATGCAGGACTATCGGGAGGGCGAGTTCATCCTCTCAACCCCGTCCTTCCAGCTCATGATAGAGGTAGTGTTCCTGTTGAAAATCTTGCTTACACTTTCTGATTTTCCCTGTTCGAACTTTGTTTGATTCTGGCGCATCGCATAGTTTTATTTCATCTGATCCAGTTGAAAGTTTTGCACCTAAGTACTAGTGTAGCTGATGATCCCGTATGTGTTTCAAATCCAATTGGGGGTTCTGCCCGGTTGTCTGTGGTCTGGGTGGATTGGAAAATTTCTATCTTGAGTATAGAATTCTCGTGGGACGTTTTATTCTCAGTTTCAGGGGATATGGGTTGGTTTTGGGCATGGAATGGTTGTCCGGTTTTGGGAGCCATTCTGGGTTTTTGTATATAGGGGTATAAGGCTCCTGACTCGCCTCGGTAATACCCTAGAAATTTCTAGCAACCCTAGGGGTCCCGTCATGTTATGTTATCTTGAATCCCTCAACTTATTTATCGATAGTTTGAAATCGGTGAGGGTGGTCCGAGAATATCCTGATATCTTGGGGAAAGTAAAAGGGGGTTACCCATAGACGTGGGATAGATTTCCGCATTATCTGGTTGGTAATACCAAGCCAGTTTCGTGGCCGGTTAGGCACATGGCCTCACGAGGTGAGAGTTAAGAAAGCAAGTCAAGGAGTTGCTTGAGAAGAACTTCCTGAGACGAAGCATTTTCGAGTAGGGTGCTCCAGAAGTATTCGCTACTGATTTGGATGGTTTACTTCGCTTATGTGTCGATTTTCGTGAGAAAAATAGATAACCGTTACCAAGGATCAATGATTTGTTTGATCAGCTTGTAGGAACATCTGTTTTCTTTTGATCTAGCTACCGGATTCCATCAGCTTAGGATGGCTGAGGATGGAATTGACAAGACTGCGTTTAGGACTCTAGATGGATTTTTAGAATGGCTAGTCATGCTATTTGGCTTGACTAACACACCCACATATTACGTGAACTTGATGGGTAGGGTGTTTAGGGAGCCCTTGAACAAGTTTGTCGTGGTCGTCATAGACGATATTTTGATCTCCTCAAAAGAACGAGGAAGAACATGCTATACATCTCAAGGAGGAGATGGATACGCTTAGAGCCACCAGTGGAAGGTCAAGTTCTCCAAATGTCACTTTGGAGGGAAGAAGTTGGATTTCTTGGGCACATAGTTCCTAAGAAGGCTTAGCGGGGGATCCCGTTGGAGTGATTGCGGTTTAAGACCGGAAAGCTCTGAGAAGGGCAATAGAAGTAAGAAACTTCCTCCGTTTGGCTAGTTAGTTAGCATTCCCGGAGCTTAGACTTACTCTTCAGGGTCAAGAAGGGGGTTTCATAGGAAGAAGACCCGCAGTTAGTCAAGAACATGGACCAGTTGATTCGAGGCGAGATGTTAAGTCACCTCGCTAGGTATATTATAGATGACAAGGGATGACTAAGGCGCGATGAGAGATTATGTGTTCCTCGAGTGAAAGACTTGGTAAAGAAGGATCTTGAAGATGCGTACCACTCGAGGAGGTGGCCGAGTTGGTTTCAGGATACATGTTGTGCCACCAGGTGGAGGCCAAGTCATAGAAGCCCAGTGGGCCATTACCTCCATTGGAAGTTTCGCAAGGGAAGTGTGAAAACATCTCGATAGATTATGTGGATAGACTACCTAGATCAAAGAAAGGGAATACGGGTATGTGGGTCATAATAGGTAGACTCACGAAGAGTGCTCATTTCAGTCCGGGAAAGAGCGAGAGGACTGCATCATGGTCAGCAACGGTTTACCCTCAAGAAGTTGGCCAGGAGGCCATGAGTAGACAACTGAATCTAGGTATGACCTATCACTCATAGGCGGGTGGTTCATTTCGATTAAGCATGAGTTATAGAAAGTCACGTTTATAAGGGCAATTGGCAACAAAAGTTCTGTTGCATGGAATACTTTATAGTAGGTAGGCGAGATCCAGGATTCACTAGTGAATTTTGGAGAGCTTGCATGAAATCATGAGGTTATAGTATGTTTAAGCCAAGTATACAGAAAGAAGAATAAGTGGAAGAGAACGACAAGGGGCGACAATGAAATGAGTTCCAACTCGAATTTGGGAAATAGGAGTTAGGAAGCCAAGGAATCATGAAGTGAAAGATAGTCAAAGCACAGTTGAGTTAAGTTCAAGGGAACGTGACTAAGAAGAGTGAAGACTAGATACCCGCATCATATCTCTGTAGGGGTGCATCCTTGATCCTTGTTTTCCCGTGGAGCTTGCTTACAAGTTATCTTTTGTATATACCCTCTCGGTCCCATTCCCGATCTTATTTCGGTTGTGAACTCCATAAGGGGGTTAAGACTCATCGGTTAGTACTATATATGTCAAAGTTTGAATGGATTTCTTGTAATCCAAAAAGGAGTTTGTCTAGTTTATCTAATTTATCTAGTTTATCGTGTCTATCTTCTCATGAGAACCTTAGGTAGAAACCCTTTTGGTTGAAACATGTGTTTGAAACATGTTATGCTTGATGGTTGCAAGTGGCTGCAAGTGTTTGCAAGTGGTTGCTCGTGGATGCATTATACACGATTAGGCACTAGATCGGCTCACACACTCTTCATGTTGCATATGCATGAGTGTTTATGTTTATCCATGATTGAAACTTGTCGTGTTATCACATGGATGTTGCATATGGGTGGATGTTATGTGCACTCATATAGATACTATGAATTTAGGAATTTGCATACATATGGATTCATTTCACTGACATACATATGCATTAAGGAGGTTTACTGTATCAGTAACCGCCTGATTTTCACTGACATACATATGCATTAAGGGGGTTTACTGTATCAGTAACCGCCTGATCTTTGCATTAGATAAGTACATATACACACACTTTTGCATATGTTCATACCACATTTAGAATCTTTTAAGGACAATGATTGCTCGTGGATGATGCTTTGAGTAGATGGATGATTGGATGGTAGGATACGTTCTTCCTAACTTGAAGATTTCGGGGACGAAATCCTTTAAGGAGGGGAGAATGTAACAACCCGTATTTTTCAACAACCTGTAATAATGAAAATCGAGGCAGAATTTAATTAAAAAATCTGAATCAAGGGAAACGGGCTATGCCATTGCGTTCGTCTCGGAAAAATACGCGAAATAGAGTCCGAGTTTTCGAAAATCGGAGTCCGTATGACCCAGTTAAGGCCCATTGAAGTTTTCAGAAAAATCCTAAGTAAAAACAGATTCAAATTTAAAGAATTGGGCCAGCTGGGCCAAGGCGGGAAAACTCCCGCCAGGGGCCCCATGTCGACAGGCCTGTCGACAGGGTCCCCAGGGAGTCGACTGCCCTGTCGACAGCCCTGTCGACAGGGGGTAGCCAGGCAGATTAGCCTGGCGCACCTCTTTGGTTTGGGCTTGGTTTGGGCTTGGTTGTGTGGTCTGGTTCTGGAGAGTTCCTAAATCTGACGGGCCAAAATTCACCTAGGGTTAATCCTATGGTCTAAATCACTCTAATCTTCTATAAATAAGCCTCTAACCTACCCTAAATCATTCATTAATCATCCTAGCAACAAAACTATGCCAAAATCTAAACTCTCATGGCCTCCACCTAAAACCCTAGCCTCCAATCTCTTCATTAATAATTCCTAAGTGATTTTCCATGCATACAAGCATACTTAGGCTTGTATGATCCTCCTTAGCTTGCATTAAAGGCTTGTTTTTCTATTGGCATCATAAAGGAGGAGTCTTGATCAAGTTTGCTCGCATTTGGGGGTTTTAATTAGTTGCATAAGGAGTTTCTTGCATTTGTTATACTCATTTGAGTCCGCATAAGCATTGTAAGCCCTCTTACCTTCACTTTACAAACTCTAAAGTTAATATGTGGTGAAAGTTGAGATTTATGTGAGTTTAGTTGATTATGCATGCTTATGCGAACTCACTATACCATGTTTTACATGTTTCATAAGTTATGCATGCATATGCGAGTTTACTATGCCATGTTCTACGAGTTAATTGAGTTATGCATGTATACTAAGCCATGATTTGCAAGTTTAACAAGTTATGCATGTTTATGCAAGTTTGCTAAGCCATGATTTGTATGTTTATTGAGTTATGCATGTTTATGCAAGTTTAAAATGACAAGTTGTGCATGTTTTGACACATTGTGCATGTTTTGACAAGTTGTGCATGTTTATGCAAGTTTAAAATGACAAGTTGTGCATGTTTTGACAAGTTGTGCATGTTTTGACAAGTTGTGCATGTTTTGACAAGATGTGCATGTTTATGCAAGTTTAAAATGACAAGTTGTGCATGTTTGACAAGTTATGCATGATTAAGGTAATATGCGAGTTCACTATGCTAAGTTATGCAAGTTTAACATGTTATGCATGTTTATGGTAATATGCAAGTTCATTATGCTAAGTTGTGCAAGTCTAACATGTTATGCATGATTGTTGTGCAAGTTTATCATGTATGTTGTGCCAACTTCCCTCTTCCTATCCTTTATGCGTTACTACGAATATGTAAGCGATAGAATGACGTTGGGGGTTTTGGGGTAAACTTAAAATACATGAAAATATAAGATTGGGAATTTACCTATTAAGTTAGGTCTACCCCTTGGGAATTTACCTATTAAGTTAGGTCTACCCAAGTAGTTGTTTGACTTGTGATTATGTTTTGAAATAAAGTGGACATGACACTTAGAAAACAAAAGTGTGGCCAACTCGAGGTTGGGTTGAGTTTGTAGCGTAATTCTACCCGGAACCGACCGGCTTAACTAGTGGCTACAAACAATAGGACCCAATGTGAGAAGTTGGTCATGTGGTGCCAAAACCCGAGGTTAGACTAAGTTGTGGTGTAAGCCTACCCGGACCCGCCCGGCCTAACTAGTAACCACAACAAGGTCTAATGTGAGAGGTTGAGGTGCATTAAGTTAATTAATGCCTCATGATTAGGGTTAAGTCAGGGTCCACTAATACTTAACCAATTTGGGGATTCAAGGGATGAAAATGGGGTTAAGTTACACTTAACCAATTTAATCAATTTGGGGATACAAGGGATTGGATGGGGTTAAGTGTTGAACCGTTGATTACACTTAACTAATTTAATCCATGATTAGTGAAGGGTTAAATCACACTTAACCTTCTTAGGAAACCCTAGCAGCGGGTCCGTTCCGGCAGTAATCCCAGTTTGGTATCATCACAACCCTAGAGACTAGGCTAGGGCGGGGCACGATTACTGGACGGATGTAAGCGACCAAAGGGCGATGGCCGAGTGGTACAGCGGTGCGGGTCCGGCGGGCTACGGACGTGCGCGTAGTCCGATGTTGGACAAACTCGAGGCACGGGTACCAGTAGGTTAGGGCTATGCATTATTGCTTAAGTGTCCGGGGTTGACATCCGAGGGCTTGATACACCCAAAGGTGGACCCAGCGCAGTCTAACTACAACCATACGTGGGCCATATGGACACCAACACTTGACGTGTTAGGTTTATAGGGAGCCGATCGATTAGACCGTTGGGTTGGACCTTATATTAAGGTCACTTCATGTTATTGGGCCAAAGTTTGGGCTAAGGGATCAATACCTGTTATGTTGGTTTGCTAGTACACCGTGGTGCAAAAACTTAGCCATGTTTTATGCGATGACACCTCTATCTATCTTGTAGTTAATTTACCATGCCGGTATGTTGTTATCTATGATCATCTCAGTTCCCATCATGATGTTAACTTTATTAGTTTATAGACTGATCGTAGCAGGGCTTACTCAGTCTTTTTGACTGACCCGTTTTGTTTCGCCTCTTTTCTTCCGTTTCCCCCCCCCCCCCCCAGGTTCTCAGGGAGGGAATACAGGAGCCTAGCTTGGATCTTAGCTGCTTTCTTGGATAGCTCATGTATGCTTTGGACTTGAGCTCGCTATGGTTTTTCTTCCACTTTGGGGATAGCTACTTTTATGTTTTCTTTTTCAGTATCAGATGATGTTATTTTATGTACTAGACCTGTTTACTTGGGAAATTGACATTATGATGTAGCAGACTTGTTTTTGAAATAGTTTAAAAGTCTTCCGCTGTTTTATTTACTTACTCTGTTTATTTGCATATATATATATATATATATATATATATATATATATATATGTCATGTCCTGCCTTGCTATATCATTATGCATGTTTACCAATAATGCCCCTCCAAAGCTAGTGCATTCCTTTGCGAGTGACCCTGGCGGAGGTGGGGTGTTACAGCTCTCGTGGGTTGACTATTATCCCCGGGAACTAGCCCAGACTTGGGAGAGGCTGGTGTCGTATGAGGCCTTCTTGCGTGAAGTGGATGTGGTAACTTTAGATGAACGTCAACTCACGATCGACCTCCTAACTATCGAGGAGCGCGAGAAGCTGGAAGAGGGTAAGAGGCTACTGCTTGAGGATGCCAAGAGAGAGGCTGGAGAGGATCACTGCCGAGAACGGGAAAACAGCCATGACTGAGAGCGTTGAGGTTGCTGAAATGTTTGCAGAAACGAGCTCCTACGGACCACCGGTCCCTGAATCGGGTACGGTGAGTGATCCCGCAGTTTCCATTCGGGTTTCGACCGAGTATAACTCTGAACACCCGGAGCTAGGTGAGACCAGATTTACTTTGCCAACCACCATAAGTACCCCCCTTGATATTCCCACACTGTCCCTGACCGGAAGTAAATTTCTCTTGCCATGCATCCCTGAGGATGATGTAATTACTGAATTTGCGGACTAAAAGGTTGTGTTTTCAGTGTACAGCCCTTCCTAGACTGACCATGACATCAGGCCATGCCCCCCGTGGTCCCATAAACAACTGAATCTGGCCAAGACTTGCGGTAGCGCAATTTGGAGAGGGCGACGATCAACTGGGCACCTACTCGGATATAATTTTAACTCCCAGCATGGTTGATACCCTTATGGAGGTAGGAGAGGTAGATGATGGGCAAAGTGCGGCTGCCTAGGGCCTAGTGGAGGCTGATGTGCCTTCGATGGATGCTATGGTGGAGACCCAAAAAGCCCGAATGGTGGCTAAACGTAAGGAAGTATAGGAGCAGCAGAGGCGTGATGAGGCTGCCAAGAAGGAGGTCCTAATGAAGACCAGGCAGGATGCTGAGGCGAAAGCCACTGATACGGTCGTGAAAAAGAAGGCCGATGAGGAGGCCAAGAAGAGGAGGGCTGATGATGAAGCACAACAGAGGACTACTGAGTTTCTTAAGAAAGCCAAGGCTGGTGGTGACACGCCGTATAGATCCCAGAAGCTGGCTGAGCATCGGGCTGCTAGGGAGGCTAAGGAACAGGCTGAGCGAGAAGGCAAGGCGGTCCAGGAGAAGACACTACTACAAAAGTGGGCATATTCGACACTAATTTGTGTGCGTTGCATGAAAAGTGTGGCGAAAGCTATGCTTTTTTTGATCTTCTGCAACAACATTCATATGATGTTGCATTAGATATAAATGCATTGTTGCGGTCATAATTCTTATGATGTGACTTGCAACACCAGTTCAAAGTGTTGCTTTACATAAATACATGCTAGGTCAGCGATCCACATTATCAGTTTAAACAAATAAATAATGTAGATCTTTGATTAATCCAACGGTTCAAACGTATCCCTGCTTCAGTTTAGTGAAAATTTGGCGCAATCTTTTCCTCATTCACGAAATACTTCCTCCCAAAAAAAATCTCTCCCATACTCCTCCTTCTATCCGTTTCTCTTTCCATGAATTCCATCCGCGTAGACCTCCGATTGCTACTCTACCACGGTACAAACTATAAACCTCTGATTGCTCTTGGACAATTACAAGTAGTTAGGGCGTCATCATTTCGGTTTTAGGACAATTACAAGTAGTTAGGGCGTCATCATTTCGGTTTTAGGACAATTACAAGTAGTTAGGGCGTCATCATTTCGGTTTTATTTAGATGATTTCATCTCTAACTTATTTTGGTCTAACATTCAAAGTATCTGGGTAGTTGGGGTATACCAATTGCCATAAATTAGGGTTTTTCATACTTTAAGTGTTGTATTTATATGTTTGCATGTGTTGAAATTGTGCAAGTTCTATATTTTTATGTTTGCCAAACCATTTATGTTTTGGTAAATAATGCTTATTTTGACAGGTGGAAACAAAATTTGGAGGACAAAAGAAATTCAATTTAAATGTTTACATGTCAATTTCTATTTGTAGTTAAATAATGTCTATTTCTCTTTCTACATCATATGACTACGAAGATAACCTAGGCATGGGTGATCTGCGACTGTCAAACCCATTATCACCAGAAACTCCTTTTGATTTTTATATAGAGTATAAATAAAGGCACTACGATGATTTTCTTGTGTATGACCTAGAGCAAGAAGAACTCCGAAGATAATGGCGAGAAGAAGAATGACGTGAAGAAAGGGCGGTGCGATGACATAGTCGTGCTGCCTTGCGTCGTCAGCATCAAAACAACCAAGTGGTTAACGAACAACAAGCTGACTCACCAATCATAATGTGTGATTGTGGGTATGCCGCTGTAGAAGATGTTATTTCGATTGGATTCAACATTGGTCGTCGTTATTTTAGACGTTGTGTTTATCCCGTAGGATGTACCTTTTGGCAGTGGATTTGCCAATAGTTTCCAAGTCGAGCCGTTGAGTACGCAAATGAATTACAACATCAACTTACAATGCTGCAAAATCAAGTTATTGGTTTTCGAACTGACGTTAGTAGACATAACGGCCAGCTTCAAGGGCTAAACATTAAAAGACAAAATTAAATTATTGCATCGTTCGTTGTATTAGGTACAACTGTATCATCTTTGTATGACCTATATAGTCTTTGTATATGTACTATTGTGTTTTGGTGCAGTCATGTAATGTTATGAATTTGTGTTCAGTATCCTTAGTTGCTTGTTTTATGTATTCTCCTCATAACTCAATTCCAAAAGTTAGTGATAATTCATATCAAAACAATCGTCTTTGTATCATCACACTGATTATGTATATTTGTAAATTATTAACTTGTTTTTTTTTTGTTTCTAATTTAGTCAAACCTTACAGGGTAGCCCTTGTTTGTGTCTTGAAACTATTAGTGGTATCAAATTTTTCTTACTAGGTCGTGGTTAGATTGTGGCAATGGATAGTGAGTATTACATATGGATAGGACTTCCGAGATCGAGTGCAGAATATGTAAGAGGGGTAACAGCTTTTCTAAGAAATGCATTTCCCATTTATAAAGTAGGTGATGAGATGAAGTGCCCCTGCAAAAAATGTACAGAACGTAATTCTTATTGTAAAAATGTCATATACGATCATCTTATTTTTTAGTCGCCCTTCTCCATTACATACTAGGTGGATTTGTGAAGTTTCACAAACAAAATTAATAGGTGTTGATGACCATATGGATTGTGCAATGGAGATGGATTTTTAGGATAATTTAGATGTGATGTTCAAATGTGCGGGTTACAAATTTGGTCAAAATCCCAGGGACTTTGTAGCAGAACCAAATCCAGAGGCCGAGAAATTTTATCAGCATGTTAAAGAAGGAAAAAACTGTTATATCCTGGCTGCACTACATTTTTTCGACTAAGTTTCTTGATCAGGCTTTATCATGTAAAGTGTGCTTATGGAATTAACGAGTCTACGTTTGGGGAATTACTAAAGCTTGTAAAAGAAGCCTTTCCTGATGCCCAGCTGATTTTGTCTTCCTACGCTACAAAGAATGTCATTAAGGATTTAGATCTTGATTACCATAAAATACATGCCTGCCCAAACCATTGCTTGTTATATTGGGCAAAGAATAAAGATAAAGAGGCTTGTGACATTTGTGGTTTTTCGAGGTGGGTTGTAAAAGAGAAAGAAGACATAGTTGATAATAATGATCCACCAAAGTCGATTCCCAAAGTGCCAGCAAATGTTATGAGGTACTTTCAAAGGATGTTTATGTGCAACGAATTTTCCAAACTTATGAGATGGCACCAAGTGGAACGAAAAGAAGATGGAAAACTAAGACATCCGGCTAATGGTGTGGCATGGAAGATGATGGATGCTTGCTATCCTGATTTTTCATCAGAAAATTGTAATGTTAGATTGGGTCTAGTATCTGATGGATTCAATCCACATATCGTTCAATGAATTCAAGTTACAGTACATGGCCAATTGTGTTGGCAAGCTACAATCTTCGGTCTTGGTTATGTATGAAACAAGAGAATTTGATTCTTTCAACATTAATAACTGGTCCAGATTCTCCAAAGAACAGTATTGACGTATATATGCAGTCTTTAATTGCAAAATTGAAAGCATTATGGAATGTTGGCGTCGAAACATATGATTCCTTGATTGATGGGAATTTTAATTTACGTGCAAGCGTCTTATGGACCATTAGTGATTTTTCGGGATATGTCATGTTGTCAGGTTGGAGCACGAAGGGGGAACTAGTGTGTCCAGTATGCCATTATAAAACTTCTTCAAATTGTTTGAATCATAACAAAAAAATGTGATATATGCACTATAGAAAGTTTCTTGATCTAACACATAAGTGGAGGCTGGATAAGAGGAGATTTAATGGTGAAAATGAAATAGGGAGCATTCCAGAAATATTATCAGGAACTGATATTGAAGAGTTATTGCGGGGGTTCAAAAATCGGTTTGGGGATAAGATGAAGAAACTAGGTAAAAGTGAGGACCCTTTTAAAAAAAGGTTAATACTGTTTGACTTACCATATTGGTGTCCTAATCCCATTCGACATAACCTGGATGCCATGCATATATAGAAGAACATATGCGACAAAATATTAGGTACTTTACTTAGTATAGGTCGCATGTCGAAGGATCACCTAAATGCTCGTTTGGATTTACAGGAATTGGGTATAAGGAACGCCCTTCATCCTGTTGTGTGGTGACAGAAAGCACGTTGAAATTAGAGCTTCAATATTTGATATGACAAATAAGGAAAAGGAAATCTTTTGCTCTGTAGTGAAGAATGCCAAACTTCCCTACGGTTGTGCCTCGAATGTTAGTCGGTAAGTCCACGTAACAGATAGAACGGTTGTGGGATATAAGATCCATGATGCTCATTTCATACTCCACTATTTGTTACAATTTGCCGTGAAGAAAGCATCAAAACCTGAGGTTACGTTGTCAGTGATCAGATTTAGTGCATTCCTTAGAGGACTATGGAGGAAGGTTATCAAAGTGGACAATATCAAGAGGCTGCAAAAAGAAATTATCGAGATACTTTGTCATTTTGAAATGATTTTTCCACAGGATTTTTTCAATATAATGATACACTTGCCTGTTCATTTATGCAGAGAAATCGAATACAGAGAACCTGAACATCTTAGATGCATGTATCCAATTGAGTGATATCTAGGAAAGTTGAAATCTTATGTGCGAAATAGAAACAGACTGGAAGGTTCGATTGAAGAAGGTTACTTGGTAGAAGAGTGTGTGACCTTCTGTTCAAGATTTTTAAGCGTTGATGGAGGTACAGAAAACACGTCGATTGATTTTGGAAGATGCCCAACAGATTTGGAATATCGTATTGGAACAAATAAGAATAAAGATGGGAAGATGTTCAATTTGAAAGATGCAGATTGGAAGGCAATGCGTCGCGATATTCTATTCAATTATGGTAGTAAAGAATTGAGAGTTTGATTGAGTAAGTTTTTAAGTTCCTATATCATTTTCCTTAACTATAAATTAACATCTGCATTTCGTATTTTTTTGACCTTAATTATTATTTAGGGTTCATCGAGCTTTTGTGGATGGTCTTGCAAATCCATGAAGATACAAGAGGGAACGAGAAAATTTCGAAGAGTTTTGGAATTGGCTTAAAGAGGAGGTTCTAAAAAGGGACAATATTTCAATAGATTTAGAGGTGTTTGCATTAGGTCCTAATCGAGTAGCCAGGAAGTTTACCGATTATAAAGCAAATAGATATAGATTCCACACAAAATTTAGAGCTTCTTGATGTACCACGCAAAATAGTGGTGTATTTTTGACTGCCAAAACCACCAGCTTTGCAAGTTCAAAAGACCAAAAGCCAATAGTCGGTGATGTCAATTACTACGGATCAATCGAAGAACCTTTTTAGCTTGATTATTGGGGAGCTTTCATTGTGGTCCTGTTTAAGTGTTGCTAGTACCAAGAGGAAAACGATTCATATGGTCTTACTCGAGTAAATTTTAGCAAGTGCCATAAAACTGATCCTTATGTCATGTCTTCGCAAGTGCAGCAAGTATTTTATGTGGAAGATACAGTTGAAAAGAACAGTCACTACGTTACTAAAATATTGTTGAGAGATTGGGGTGATACCGAAAATCAGAATGCAATGGAAGAAGACATGAGAAATACGCATTCACATGATATTAGCATAGTTGGTGAACTAGAACCAGAGGTTGTTGATGGGGGCTGGATTAGGGATGATGTCCCCGTAATACAACTTGAAACAGAACTAGAAGTAGAAGTTCATGATCTTGTTCCATCTTGTTAGGACAAAAAATTCCTCTTTCTTATTGCTTTAATTTGGTCTAATTTATGATGTATTTGGCACTTTTTGTTTTAGATGGAAATTATTATCTTTGATGAATGTATTTGGCACTCTTTTCTCATAATGCAATCTACACTGTTTACATGTTTTATGATTTAATGTCTTTCGTTACTGTCATCTAAATTGGTTATGGACCAAAATGTTATAGTTGTTGGTTTTTGTCCACTTTAACATGCATGTACCTTGATCTAATGTATTCATTTTGTACAGGATGGATGAACTTATTAATATCCGACTACAACATGGCAGATAGTTTCGAAGGGCATGTTACTCGGTGCAGAATCCTTCACAGTAACAAAATATGATGTAGACCACTTTTCTTACAGTGTGCTTATGGACTTTGTTAAAGATTCTCTCCATTACACTGAAATAGGAGGAGTCTATATCATCAGTGAAGGAACGAAGGATGGCTGGCAGCTAATATTGAATTACAAGGACGTAACCGAGTACTTACAGGGATGCAAAAAGCAAGGAGAAGTGGTTTTTTACATCGACAACACCATTGACAAAGACAGTGAGCCATTGATTCAACTATAGCCACATGTAATCATACGGCCAAGGAAAAACATAATTCAAGGTATATATGCATATGTAATATAGATCCATTATTCTTATATATATATATCTCTGTGTGTGTAAAGAACTATGAAGGAGGCCATCGTTTTTATTGTTCCAGGTTCTGCTAAGAAGCCAGTTGAAAAGCGCAAGTATACTACTGCACATAGACTTCAGCTGCAACACAAAATGATGAAAAACAACCTAGCTCAAGTGGGTCAGAAGGAAACAAATAAAGGAACCAGGAGGAAATTAAATGTAGAAAATGAAACCGATAATGATGATGATACCTGAGAAAATGAAGCTGATGTTCAGGTATTTTTCAGTTTTCATTTTGGTTTTATTAATCCGGATGAAATCTTGTATTTCAAACTACTTTTTATTAAAATTCTTGCGCATGCATTCTGTCAAAATAGCAAGAATTGTTCATACGTCGACTCTATTTGGTCAACTATCTTAAATTTTTCATCGAATATGAGTAACAATGCTAATCTTCTTGCAGTTCTCACAACCATCAGTTTTGACGAAATATTAACAAGAGCGAATCACGCGAATGCAAGAAAATGGTGTAGTTAGTAGATCACTTGGGGTTCCTTCATTGGTTAGTTGTATGCAAGAGGTTGCCGCACTAAATAAGAAAGATAAAGGTAAAGATGTTGCTGGATGTGATGAATACATCCTAGAAAATGTTGGTGATGACGTCGCTGATGATTCATTGGATTCGTAGGTATAAAGAAGTTATTTTTTTATTACTTATTGTTCTTGCCTTTAGAAACGTAAAAAAATCTTGAAATTCGACTTAATTGTAAAGAATCAAAATTGTTAAGTCAAAGGATCCTTTACCTGGACCGAGAACTTGTTCGCGAACCATTGCAGCCATTGAAATTGAGAAGGAAGCGATGACCTGCACCCCCCTCCAAAGAAAGCTAGCTCCAACCAGGATTTGATCATGACGCACACTCCCACTCCAAAGAAACTCAGTAACCGGGAGAAATTCGCAGAAACATTAAAGAAATTGACGAAACCTACACCGTCTTTTTCATGAGTTTTAAAACCTTCAACGTCTCGTCCATCCATTTTAAAACCTACATGTAGCAAATTGTTCAAACAATCAACCAATTCATGTGAAGCTACTGGTTCGGTTGCTACTTATTAAGCGATGCGAAAGCAGAATGTTGAAGCGCCTCCAACAATGGAAAATCTTGTCGATCGATTAGAGCAGAAATGGATTGCACAGGAAGATGAAGCAGTTATAGGTACAATATAATGTTTCTTTATCTATGCACTGCACTGTTGAGTGTGTCTATTTTCTATTCATTTTTTTGAACCTAGTAGATAAAGTACAAGGTCCAAAAAAACCTAGAGGAAAGTCAAAAATGACCAAGGTGCATGCTTGAACCCCTAATGATAAAGTAGTCATTGAGTTGAATGAGGATGGTCAGCCACTATCTGATAATATTACAGAGTTAAACAATTTTCTTGGGACACTAGCAAAGGATAATGTGTCTCTTACTTACATCAATTGGCAAGTTGTTCCTGATCAATTAAAGCGACAAATGTTGGAATATGCTCTGGTACAATCTAATTTCCTTAACCATAGACAGTTCAACCAACTTCCTAAATGTTTGGTTTTAATTAGTTAGTTTTTTTCCTGAATTTTGTGATTGATATATGGTAGGCTAGGTATGTCATTCCTGAAGGACACAAGCGGGTCCTGAACATGCTTAGCGACTCTTGGAGGCAGTACAAGTCTCGCATCAAAGCAAGGTATTATAAAAAATATTCAACTGATGAGGAAAGGCTTGCAAATAGGCCCAGTACAATTCTGTTGGAGGATTTTAAAGTGCTCTTGGAATACTAAGGGATGAAGCAGTTCAGGTACGGCTTTAATGACATTCACATTTGTATAATGTTTAGTAGTTCACATTAGCATGTTTAGTGCTAATCTTTTCTTTAGTAGTTTGCATTATCCTTGTTTAGTGCTAATTTTTTTTGGATTTCCAGGCCCTAGCTGATACTAATTCCGCGCATCGTAATTCATTAAATGAGACACATACCATGGGTCCCAAAACTCATGCGGTAGCCAAAGAAAGATAGTATGTGTTTTTTTGAACTTAAGTTATTTTCTTTATTGAGTTGAATTGACCACCTGATAATTCTAACTTGTTATATCATTGATATTTTATATATCATTGTCAAAATGTTCATAGGCAACAGCTAGATCTGTAAATTCTTAACATTGAATGTCGCATATTGTGTTTAATTTTTGGTAATCCTAATACTTGACAGAGAAATAAGGACTTAGAAAAAGCCTCCCCATCCGCAGCCTTGGTTTATTTGGAAACATATAAACGAGAACCGAGTAGAAGTTACAAGACTAACACGGATGAACTAAAGGCCAAATACGTGAGTACATATATAATTAGATACTGAAATAGTAGTACTTGTGTCAATATAATTGGCACATTGTACGTTTTGCTGGAACTGCTTATTAAATCAAACACATAGTTAGTTTGAAAGAAAACCAATTCTGTTAATAAATTCATTCCTGCCAGCTGCCTATATATATATATATATATATATATATATATATATATATGCTTGCCTGGTTTTCATTTTGTAAGCGAAGGTTCAACCAATGGTTGATGCAGGAAACATTACTGAGGCATATGCACTTGTTTCTGGTGGGAAGAGCCACACGTGGAACTGGCTTGTAGGAAGGCAAGGTAAAATGGCTGAAAAGTCTCCAACAACTCCTGTTTCTTCGGACAGTTATGTGCAAGAGATGACACAAAAAATAAGGCAAGAGCTTGAGGCGGATTTGGAAGAAAAGGTGAATAGAAAAGTGAAAGAGAACGTGTCATGGGTTTTAAAAAAGCTAGGTGAAGCCAATCCAGATCTTAATTTAGACGTCGGAGACCTTTGTGTCACCACAACAAGTGATGAAGATGACATTGTTACCCGTGTAACCCCTGCAACTAACTGAAGTATTTGGATAGTATGTGTTAGCACTTGTGATATATTCTGTTCTTTTAAATTATGGCACTTGTGGTATACGTTCGTGATGGCACTTGTGGTATGTTTGGATGATGGCACTTGTGGTATGTGTTGGTGATGACACTTTTGAGTTGCTATATACAACTGGTTGGTCTGATGTGGTTATGAATGTTTTGGGAGGATTTATTGTATGAATATTTTGGTATATATGTATAAATGTGGTACAATGTTTTGGACTGAATATATGTAGTGCAGAATTTCTAATTATAGGGTTGTATTACAACTGCATTTGATTTTTTTTTGGTGTTGCATTTGATTTTTTTACCATTGCAGTTGATGTTTTTTGGTGTTACAGTACAGTATTATGGTGTCGCATTAGATGGCACTGTGGTGTTGCATTAAATTGTTATGATGTTGCATTAGACTGTGTTGTGTTGTTGCATTAAGTGTAATATTATTAATTCCACAATGGTACGGCACGTGGGGCCCACAGCTTATGTGGAACCACGTGGATAGCTGACGTGGCATGTGACACATGTGCAGTTGACGTGGAGAGATGACGTGGCGTGTGACACATCGGCAGCTGACGTGGAAAGTCCATGCAGACCCCACTACCATGACCTGGAAGCCAGACTCTGGCTTCTACTTAAGGCAACGCTATATGTTGTTGCATTACATGCATATACTGTTGCAACAGGGTTATAATGCAACACTTTCTTTCCGTTGCCATATATGGTCAAAAGCATTGCATCATATGGCTAATGCAAAGGCCGCAAATTCCACGCCCCCTTGGTGTTGCTTATTTGAAAAAATGGCCTACGGCAATGCTTTTTTGATCTACGGCTAAAGAAAAATAGTGTCGAATACGCCCACTTTTGTAGTAGTGAGAGTGCCACTCTGGTCGGCCTCACTGCTGGGAGTGCCCATGTTCCCACGTCGCATACCTCCATTGTTGATATTACCGAGATCTCAAGCGGAGAGGGTGCGGGCGAGAAGCATCTTTCAGCTTCTCATGAGTCAACCACTTCTCGGAGGGGCTGAGATTGGAAAAGCGGGTCTAGTAAGAGAGGCCCGGGGCGAAGGATGAACCGTCAAGTGCGAAATCTAAAAAAAAGAAACACAAGCACAAACGAAGGAAGCATGATTAGTGTTAGCAACCTACGTAGTAGTTACCTTTTATTTTGGTAGTGTAGGCCAATAGTTTACACGGGTACGACCCTCGCTTTTTGTTTTTCAAGACACGGTGTGGTTCTCATGTACGCCCTGTCATTAGAAAGAAAGATGTTAGACATGCAGTCTGTTTTTAATGTGTGTGTGTTGAAATAGAAATATGAATTAGTAAAGATCGCAATTTGTGTTAAGTGTTTGGATGTTCTTCTTATGTTTTCGGGCGTCCCGTACTTGCATAAGCATACTTATCGTTACACCTAACAAAAAAGCGATTGTGTGCCTCGCTCTGGGTCATTACTTCAGAGGGGTGTGATTAAGCGCATGCTTTTAGTAAGTTTCCCTCAGCTCAAGAAACTCGTAGTTTGCGAAGCCAGGCTGAGCGCCTGCTGTGTTTGGGTTGCCCGGAGTTAATTCCAAGTGTAGTGAAGGCGTATGACGTCGCGTTGTGCGGTCCTCTGGTGTAAGGCTCTCCCGTTGTTCATCGGGTTGAGGCGAGCCACAGGTGTCGTTTATTCACCTGAGAAGAGAAGCCCGGATCATCAGCCCGTAGGGTCCGATCGTGGTTATGGGCTACCTCTTAGCCTTGAGAGCCTCGGGGAAGAAACGATTTAAGGGTCGGTCTCGGTGCTGCGCCAAGATTCGGCCGGTACCCGTAGCCAAGGGAGGGATGTACATCACTCCTGTTTGGTTGTTGGGTGGCCCCAAGTCGCTTGGGACTTAGGCGCGGAACGATTTATCCTCGGTCTCGGCATGGGGCCAAGATTCAAGTTTGTGGTTATTTATACTCTATCGCGCCGCGGGCCAGGGACTCGAGTAGCGTTGCCGGCTTCCGTGCTCGGGGTGCCGGGCATAGCCATTGTGTTTTGGCCTTGAGGTTGTCTCAAGGCTCGGACGGCGGGGCCGACTCCGTGGTCGGAGGTCGTCACGACAACCGATTGCTTGAACGTAGGCTAGTTGTAAGGATTAATCAAATGCGTCATGTGCGGAGTAAACATAAATAGGAAGAGATGGGCAGTTGAACATAATTTCTACTAATAACTTTGGTAGTAATAGCCTTTACAATCCATTGAATTGTTAGAAGAAAAAACAATGTTGGAAAGCGTAAATAACTGTGTAATAAGTTATGCAAAGTAGCGTCGGAGATGTTCACTGTTCCATGCCCTTGGGAGTCCAGCTCTGTCCGCGGTTGCGAGTTTGAAAGATCCATTGCTGAGCTTTCGTTGTATGGAGTATGGACCTTCCCAATGAAGAGCTAGGCCTATTGGTGGAGGAAAGACCCGCTTTAAGATAAGGTTGCCGACATTGAGGTCCTTATGGCGGACCCTAGAATTGAAGTATCGGATGATTCGTTGCCTTTGGGCAGCGGCTCGTAGATCAGCTTCGTTTTTTTTCTCTTCCAGCAAGTCAAGTGATCCTAAAAGTAAATCTTGGTTTGTCCTTGGGTCGAAAAGCTGACTCGATGAGATGGAAGTTTGAGTTCGATAGGAATGACAGCTTTTGATCCGTAGGCGAAGGCGAAGGGAGTGTGTCTGGTTGCTGCCTTGTAGGTGGCTCGATATGCCCATAGGGCTAGAGGAAGTTCATCAACCTATTTGCCCCCAGCCTTTTCCAGGCGCTTCTTGATGACGGACTTAATAACTTTGTTGATTGCTTTGACTTACCCGTTGGCTTGAGGATGAGCCACTATCGAGGATCTCTTTTCGATATTGTGCCGCGGGCAGAAGGCTTTGAATTCGGCGCTCTCGAATTGAGTGTCGTTATCAGAAATGATAGCTTGAGGGACCCAATATCGAGTAATGATATTGTGCACAACGAAATTGATCATCTTCTTAGTGGTGATTGTGGCGAGGGCTTCATCCTCTGCCCATTTGGTAAAATAATCAACTGCGACGATGGTGTATCGTGCCCCGCGTCTGGCCATTGGAAGAGTTCCAATGATGTCAATTCTCCACTTGGCGAATGGCCATGGGATGATCATTTGCGTTTACTCAATTGGCGGCGCTCTCGAGATCTTTGAGAAACGCTGGCACTTATCGCACTTGCGAGCATAGTCTGCAGCGTCTTGATCGTGTGTGGCCCAGTAATAGCCATGTCTAAGTATTTTTCTTGCAAGGGTTTGCTCTCCAGTATGGTCGCTGCACTCCTCTTCGTGCACATCGTTTAGGACTTTGATGGCATCGTAATGGGCTATACATCTAAGCAATAGGACGAAGAAACCTCTGCGGTAGAGAATCCCATCCATAAGAAGATAGCAAGCCGATTAGCGGGTGAGTGCTCGTCTTTCCTTGTAGCTCACCGGAAGGGTCCCATGCTGTAGGTAGTTCTTGATTGGTGTCATCCAAGATTCAGGTTCGGGTTCGGTGCTCATGACTGCCTCAGTCTGAATTTGCTTGATGTTAGGGGATTTGAGCACTTTGACGGTGGCGAACCCCAAAAGTTGCGGATCCTCTGAGCTAGCTAGTTTGGATAGCGAATAAGTCTTTTCATTTTGTTCTCGGGGTATGTGGGTAATGAAGAAGTGGTCGAGGCGAGCGAGTAGCTCCTGAACCTTGGTTAAGTAGAGGGTGAGTCGTTCCCTCCTAGCTTGATATTCCCGTTTTACTTGACGTACGATGAGTTGCGAGTTAGAGAAGATTTGGATTGTCTTTAGTTTGAGCTCGATCGCGATTCTAAGCCCGGCTATCAACGCTTCATATTCCGCGTCGTTGTTGGTAGCAGGGAAATTTAGTTTTAGCGTGTAGCATATTGGGCGTTCCTCGGGGGAGATGAACATGACTCCTGCCCCAGAGCATTTGTTGTTGTAGGAACCGTCCACAAATAATTTCCAATGAATACCGGGGGCTTCCGTGTTTCCTGCTGGAGTCTCCTCGGGAGCAGTGAATTCTACTATGAAGTCAATAAGAGCTTGTCCGAGGATGGCTCAACGAGGAATGAACGTTATCTCAAACTGGCTCAGCTCCATACTCCACTTCAATAGCCGTGTCGACGCTACAGATCACTGTAGGACCGGTTGTAGCGGCTGACTGGTGAAAACCTTTATAGGATAAGACTGGAAGTATGGTCGAAGCTTCTGAGAGGAAATGAGCAAGCAGAATGCCAGCTTTTCCAACTTCAGGTAATTCTTCTCTGCCCATATTAATCGTTTGCTTATGTAGTAGACGGGTCGCTGGACGGGACCCTCAAGGCGGATTAATGCCGAGCTGATTGCCTGCGTAGAAACAACCAAATAAATGTATAAGTCCTCATGGTCTATGGGCTTGGATAGGATATATGGTCGCTCTAAGTGATTCAGTAGTTCTTTGAACGCAGAAATGCATTCTGGGGTCCACTCGAAATTGCGTTTCCCTTTTCGAAGTAAATCGAAGAAAGGAATGCACTTGTCGGAATCCTTGGATATGAACCGACTTAAAGTGGCGATCTTTCCATTTAAACTTTGGACATTCTCGATGTTTTTGGGGATTTGGATATTCCGAATAGCTTGGATTTTTCTGGATTAACTTCGATTCCCCGAGAGTTGACAATGAAAACCAAAAACTTTCCTGAAGCGACTCCGAAGGAGCATTTCAAGGGGTTGAGTTTCATGTCGTACCGGCGAAGGATATCGAACATTTCAGAGGGTTCATGGACGTAACCGCTTGATGCTTTAGATTTTACCAACATGTCGTCCACGTACACCTCCATGGACTTTCCGATTTGGTTTTTAAAGAGTCGATTAACCATTCGCTGATAAGTAGAGCCGGCATTCTTGAGGCCGAAGGGCATGACGCGATAGCAGTAAAGTCTTGGGTCTGTTATGAAAGAGGTGTGATCCTGGTCACGAAGCTTCATTAGGATCTGATTGTAGCCTGAATAGGCATGCATGAAAGATAGTAGCTGGTATCCGGCTATTGAGTCAACAAGTCGGTTGATCTTTGGAAGTGGGAAGCTGTCCTTGGGACATGCTTTGTTTAAGTCGGAGAAGTCAACACATGTTCGCCATTTACCATTGGCCTTCTTAACCAGAACGGGGTTGGAGACCCACTCGGGGTAGTCGGCTTCACAAATGAAATTGTTGTTGAGTA
The DNA here is from genome assembly GCA_030737875.1 of Allium sativum. Taxonomy (NCBI): domain Eukaryota; kingdom Viridiplantae; phylum Streptophyta; class Magnoliopsida; order Asparagales; family Amaryllidaceae; genus Allium; species Allium sativum. The sequence continues at coordinate 744,650,628 of CM060920.1, read as the reverse complement.
GAAGGTCTACCTCTTCCTCCAGTGCTTTCGATCTCCCGGGTCCCAAGAAGCGGCGCTTCTGCTTGACTGGAATTGTTGTAGGATCAATACTTAGAAAATGGCAAGCAATCGCATGTTTGATGCCTTTTATATCTGAATGAGTCCATGCAAACACATCTAGGTTAGCCTTCAAGGAATCCACAAGATCTTCTTTAATTGCGGGATGGAGCTGCGATCCTATCTTTAGAACTCTAGATGGATCATCGGGATTAACGGGAATACCTATTGTAGATTCGACCGGGGTTGCCCTTTCGTACTCAGGCTCTTCGTCCTTCCGTGGGTCGAGGTCTTCGGAAAGATGACAATGGCTCCTGAGCCAAGGCCCAGATGCCACTGACTGCTATGCTGAAATAATTTTGGCGTAAGAAGGCATGGGCACTGCTTTTCCCTTGTCCTTATTGCGCACGTTCTTCCATTCTATTGCATAACATTCTCTGGCACTTACTTGGTCGCCTCTGACTATTCCAATCTTGTTTTCTATCGGAAATTTCATTAGGAGAGACCATGGCGATATGCAAACCCGAAACTCTATGATAAAAAGGCGCCCTAGGAAAGCGTTGTAGGGGGAATCAATGTCTATAACCACGAAAGTGAGAATTCGGACCCGGCTCCGATCCCCTTCTCTTAGCTCCATAGGTAAATCGATCACTCCTACTAGCGAACTAGAATCCCCGTTGAAGCCATGGATCGTGGCGCGACATGGCTTTAAGTCTTTTGTTTCTAACTTCATCTGGTCGTAAGCAACTGTGAAAATGATGTTGACTGAGCTTCCGGAATCGATGAACACTTTTCGGACAGAAGCGGCACCGATCTGAGCGGCGAGAACCAATGGATCGGTGGTTGGGATTTCTACCCCAGTAGAATCTCTTTCGTGGAAGATGATGTCATCCCGCATGGTCTTTTGGAGCTTGGATGGGACGGATTCATTGAGTGCGGAGCAAGTTTCATAAGTAGCATGCTATATTAAACTAACATACTCTTCCATTTTCCGGAAGCTATCATGTGTGGGATAAGGTCCTCCACATATGGTGTTGATTACGATCCCACGCCTTGGGTTAGAATGACCTGGAGCTGCTTTGGCGGCTGCCTGAGGCGCTGGTGCCTGAGGCTTTAGGTATGCTTCGGGAATAAAAGGCTCCTGGACGTATTGCCCAAGTCGCTTTTCGCGGATAAGTTTTTCAATTGCATCCTTGAGCTAGCGACATTCATTGATATTGTGACCGTACACATTATGGTATCGGCAGTACCTCCCAGTATTTTTCTTAAAATCGGTTGATTCCCTGGTGTGCGGCTTCTTATATGGAAAAGTGTTGCATGTCTCTAGGTAGATTTTTCTAGATCCTCATTTAGCGAGGTGTATATCTCCAAGGCTTGGTAAGGGTCGGGCTTTCTTGGCTCGGTTGGGGTCTGATCATTATTCCGGCCGTCTTGCCTACCATTTTCGGTCTTTGCTTGCTAGGGCCTGCCCCCTTGTTCTGATCGAAGGGCTCTCCAACTTGTTTTCTTCTGAGGTTGTTATTTGTAGCGCCTGCTTGATGGCCATTGGGGCGACCGGTGGCTGAGAGTCGGTTGCGCCATGCCTCCTCTTGGCATAAGTATTGATCCGCTTTCTCATCGAAGGCGTCGAGGCTTTTTGGTTGCGTCCGATCAATCCACGCCCCGAATTCGGAAGTAGGGAGTACACCTTTAGCTAACTGAAAGAGTATGGTGCGAGGTTCCGGATCCTCGACCTCGGTGAGGGAAATATTGAACCTGGAGAGGTAGCTTTTGAGCGACTCAGCGGGCCCTTGGTATAAGTTTGAAAGGGTGAGAGCATTCTTTGAAGTTGGTATGTGCATCATGAATTGCTTGACCAACTGTGTCGCTAATTGACCGAAGTTGTTAATGGAATCGAGCGGGAGGCAAGAGAACCATAACAGAGCGGTCCCTAATAAGAAGACTGGGAAACATTTGCATTTGACCGGATCGTTGCCCCGGCTCGAGTCCATTTGCCATTCATATCGATTTAGGAAGACACATGGGTCAGTGGTGCCGTCGTAGACCGACATTTGAGGCATGCTGAAGCGTCGCGGCCATTCAACTTCGTTTACCCTTCTTGTGAAGGGGTTACGCCTAATGTGCTCCTCCCATGAATCGTGCACATTTCCTCGCATTTCGCTCATGATTTTTCAAACCATGTCGGGTAGGTAATTTGGACGTGGATCCGCCATTGGGACCCATGGTTTTTGGCGAGGTTCTGGAGTTCTGTTACGAGAGCGTCTCCTATGATGGACATCCATATCGTCTTCCTCCATGTCTTCGACATCTATGATTGGGTCTAGGTGTGGACGATGAGGTGGAGCGGGGTGATGTGGTTCCTGTTCTGGAGGAACGCGGGCTGTTGGAATAGCAAGCCCATCATTCTGATTGTCCACCGTCGGGTCGTGTCGAAGAAGAGGTTGGTTTGTAGGACCTGGTCCGTCATTAATTTTCAAGCGACAACGATCTCGATATTGTGCACCTCGCTATATGTGACGGTAGTTCGGTCATCGTTCCCATTGCCATTAACGTTGTCGAGGGCATTGGTGCGGGCGGCAGCGTTATTGATGAGGGTAAACCTCCTCCTTTAATGTGGGCCCCTTGACTCGGAAGAGGAAGTTTTCGATATGGTTGGTCGGGGTCGAGCATTGTTCCGAGTTAGTTGAAGTCAAGCGACGATGCGCTGACTTTCTTGAAGTTGTCGCATAAGGTCGATGTTATTCCTTAATGCTTGGTTAAGCTCGACCACTGTGTTCTCATACTTTTCATTAAGCGCGCAGATTTGAGTTTGTGTTGCCAGCGCTTCGGGGTCCACAGGAGGAGGGACGGTTTCATTAGTGGTCGGGATGTCCGTTGGTTGAGGTTGGGACGTACCGGCCTCGGCGGCGACAAAAGAGCCGACCATTGCGCTCTTTGGTCGCTTTTCCATTGTAAGCGAACTCGACGGCCGATTTAGCACGGAACCTCAAGCTTGTCGAAGGTCGAGATGACAATATGAGACAAAGGCGCAAAATTCGAGTTTTCTCAGTGAAAGCACCAAATGTTGACGACAAAAAATGTTGAAAACACGAAACATTCCAATTACTAGGAATAGTTAGTTTGGTCGCACAGACAAGAGTAGAAAAGCAGTAAATAACACAAGAGATTTATAGTGTTCGACGTCGTGAGGGGCCTACGTCCACTTTGAAACGTTGTTAGAATATTATTAATCACAAAAAGTTACAAGGTTGAGACCCTCTCATTACATTCGTTACATGCATCTTTATGCTAGATGATGTCATAATTAAGCTATGTGATGTCATCCTTAGGGCTATATGATGTCACCTCGAAGGCATGATGTCATCATCCTCATATATGATGTCATAATTATCATATATTAAATATCTCAAGAAAGGGACACGTTTGCCCTTCTTCTTCCCCAAATGGGAGATGCCATTAACGGAGCTCTCTAGAGGTTCCAAGGTCTCAAATTCCAACCACTTTGAAGTGTGAAGTCATGGGGTATTTATAGGAAAGGAGTAGCTTGGGGTTAGGTAGGAGTAGGTAAAAATAGGGGACCACATGCAGAAATTCGCACCTGGAGCCTGCAGATATGGAAAATTCTCACCTGAGCCTAAGGTGCGAAATTTCACACCTCATGGGTACGAAATTTTGTATGTCGTGGGCGCAATATTTCGCGCCTCGAGGGTGCGAGATTTCGCGCCTCGAGGGTGTGAGATCTCGCACCTCGAGGGTGCAAGATCTCGCATCTCAATGGTGCGAGAATTCGCACTTCGAGGGTGCGAGGTTCCGCACCTCGAAGGCTGCGCGAATGGGAGTTCGGGGTGCCATGAGGTCTTTGTTGACGTGATCCCTCTTCATTCTGTTTCCTTCGCTCCTATGCGTCCCTTTCGGCCTTAGTCCCACGTGATACGTTGAGTCGAGCGTGTCTTGTGTACTTTTGGGAACCGGACCAAAAAGCCGGTTAATAAGAATATATATATATATATATTAGTTTAAACACTTGAAAAATGATTTTAAAAATTCAAAAATCATACATATGCCGACATACCAAAATATACACGTCGACATATAACCGTCATATTTTTGAATTTCAAGGGAAGTGTCTTTTCATGTTTTGAAACATTTCAGAACTTTTGCAACCTTCGGAACTCTATATAAACGGCTCATTTTCGAAATTTAAATAACTGTATCTTCTACTTCTTCATCCCCACTCTTACCACCATTATTCTACTATAATTTCTTGATTTTCGCACATATATTTTTCCGATTTCAACACAAATTATATCATTCTTCTTCTATTCTCAATCTCTATGAAAAATACTCTCTGTTTGGATGTGCTATTCAAGAGTTCTAGGGCTATTGTACTTGTTTGGGAATTGTTTGGGAATAAGTGTGTTACTTGTATCCCGTAAATCAAGGAAAGTGAGCTGTGTTAACCTTGTAGCCGTGAAATCAATGGTGGTGGAATCATTGTTAACCTTATAGCCGTGAAATCAAGGGTTTTGTAACTGGATTTTGATATTAATAAAACTCTATGTAATCTAGCGTTGCTTGTGATTGGACGAAGGAATAATCTGAACCAGTATAAAATCTGGTGTATTCTTTCTTTTTCTGCATTTTATTTTTGATCATTTCTGCATCTGTGATTGCTTCTATTGTGATACCCATTCTATGGTTCATATAGTTGTTTGAGTAATTGCTAATTGTTTAAGTTTCCTATAAATCCTTCAAAACACTATTCACCCCCTCTAGTGTTAGTTTTGCCTTAAGATCCGCGATTCTCATCCCTAAGAATTGGTATTAGAGTGTAGGTTTTCAAATTTTCGTCATCTAAGTTTTAGAAATATTAAATGGAAAAATTTGAAATTATTTATAACACTAGTTTAAATTTATGCACTGTATCAGTATTAGATGAGTCTGCATTCTAATTTGTTGAAAAATAAAGTTATCATAATCTAATTTTTGAAAAGTTTAAATGGCAATTTTTAACACTATTTTTCCATATGGATATGTCGCAGAATCATCATTATTTTATTATTTAAAATTACAATTAGTTATTTTGAAAAGTCACTTGATTCTTTGAAAAGTTGTGTTTCTTTGCAGGAGAAGCGTTATGTCTTATGACTACTGGCTAAAAGACACCAAGATGATCATTCATCAATCAAGAAGAAAAAGACGGATATGAATTGACAACTTACAATGAAATGAGTATCTGATCAATAAAAAAACTTTTGATTTTCTTCTTCAACTTAATTCAATATTATACTTCTCTTCATCCACTTCGCAATGCCACTAGTTTCATGCGAATCCATCAAGAAATGGCCAAGTTATGGTCAAATGAAGTTTTGGTGCACAAAGGAAAAAACAAACCATAACTCTCATTGGTATTTCTCATATTTCGCCCAGATATTTGGATTATTTCGTCACAACTTCTTTCCCAGATTGTAATTCTTGTTCTCGCGGTTATTTTGATGGATAGATCATCAAAATTGAGTGAGATATGGCAGTTTGAAGTTGACTATCAAGAATAGAAAATTGCATGCGAGATTTTCTGCTTTCCTCTTAATGATTCAGTATACTTCACCATAATATCATTCATATTATTCACTAAACCATTACTGAATCATAGCCCTTGCCCTCCTCTTTGATTTGTCATTGGTTTCGTCCAATTCCATTAAGATACGAAGAAGTTATGCCTCCTAGAAGGTTGATTGAAAGCGGAAAAAGAGGAAGAAGAGAAAAAAATTGTGAAGAGACATAGCTTTTGGGCCTATTTATAGTAGTTGACATGTCCATTCATTCAAATTCAAAATTGAAATTGAAATTTTTGGCGCTACATTGGTAAACTACAAAATCATCAATATCTTTCTGATACAGTTTTCAAATTCAGCAAATGAATATACTATGCTGATCCAAAAAACGAACCCATCGCAATAGAGAAGATCTCATCATCAAATTCTGGAAGATGTAAATGTGCGGCTCATAACAATGGAAGAACACAAAAAGAAGGATTGCGATAATTGGTATGCTTTGCAATTGTTTCGTAATTATTATTGAATTTAAGAATATACATCTATGCACATAGTTAGGTATAGGAATTTATCTCTTTTATAATTCTAGATATTTTGGTTCATATGTCAATACACCATAGTATACATATCAATATACCAATTTAATTAAAATCTCTTCTTATTTTAAAATTTCACTACTCTTTGATTTGGTTTTGAAACGACATCTATTGAATATGAAAATGTTAGTTCGAACTTTAGTTATCAATTTTGTTCATCTACTTAAATTTCATATATTTTGTTTCAAAAATATATATTGATAGTATATAAATAAATAAAACCATATAGTACATAGATATGTTAATATTCAAACACTTGATATTGTTATAAAATAAATATATATTTTTTATATGAGGTATAAACATACATAGTTTAATTTATATATTTTCATTTAATTTCATAACAATTTTGGGTTACATTATCTCAAATACTACTAGTAACTTAATACTAATTTTGATTTCTTATTAAGAACGATTAATCTTAATATTTTGGTATGAAGAGTGCGTGTGTGTATATATATATTTTTTATGTCTTAAATTTGTAGACAAAATATAATAATTTATAGTTATATTACAAGATTTCATAAAAAATAATTTTGTTACAGATTTCTTTTAAAGTTTTAACATATAAATGGTTTCAAAAAGTTTAAATTTAAAATTGATCTGTATCAAACGATTGATGTATATCTCACAATAAATTAAATTTTAAGTTCTTTTAATTAGTTTTTATGTATACAATTATGAATATATTTTTATATTGAAGTAGTATACTTTATATGATACAATTTTATACTCTTTAAAAGGATCCTCAATTTTTTTACATAACATCCTACTAAGATTATTTTACTCCATATTTCTCATAGAATTATTCTGAATATTTTACTACCTATCATGAATGTATTTTTAATCACCATTAAACTCTTATCTTTAATATTTTTTCAATCTCTTTCATTAGTATCCTTAGCCCCAAGTTCTTAGGATGGGAACGCTCAGGCTTGATTAGGACTCTCTCTTCTGTTTTTGCTTGGATTTAGATCAGCTTCTATGTATCGCTTTGACTACTTGTCTACCAGTTTATGGCTACTTATCGGGACTATGGATTTTTACTTCTGTACTCAAATGGCTTTTAGCGCAAGATAGATGTTTTTATTTGATGTTTTTTGTTCCAGTATTTCAGTTCGATGTTGTAACTGGATTTTGAGACCACGATGTTTTCTATTGAAAAGATAAAGCTTTAAATTTCTGCTGCTATTTTATATATCTGTGTTGTGAGATTCTATTCTGTTTACCCATAACGCTTCATGGAACTTAATGCGTTCTATTAAAGAGTGACATTAACGGACGTGGGGTGTCACAAGTTGCTTATGCAGGTAGATAAATAAAACCCCATGAAAAGAACTGTCCCACTCATGACTTGGAGCTGCTGATAGTAGTTTTTGCTTTAAAGATTTGGTGACATTATCTGCTAGGTCGCAAGTTTGAATTATATATGGATCACAAATCTCTTAAATATTTATTCACTCAGAAGGATTTGAATTTAAAACAGCAGTGTTGGTTAAAATTTCTAGCATCCTATGATCTGGTTATTATATATACTCTTGGGAAAGCCAATGTTATTGCTGATGCATTCAGTACAAATCACGTTGTTATTTCTTATTTAGTGATCGCTCCAACCCTTATGGATGTGATCGCTAGTAAGAATAAATAAGATAAGTTTATTCAAAAGATCTCTAAGAAGAATCAGCAAGTTGAAGAAACCAGTTTTTAAATTGATAACCAAGGAATTCTTCAACTTAAAAGAAGAATATGTGTCCCAAATGATGAAAGGCATAAACAAGAAATACCAGATGAGTGTCATAAATCCAAACTAAGTATTTATCCAAGAATCAACAAAATGTATCGAGATGTTAAACAAACATTTTGATGGAAGACTATTAAGAAGGATATATCTAAATATGTTAGCAAATGTGCAATATGTCAGCAGGTCAAGAGCAATCAGCAGAAGGTGGCAGGATTTCTTTAACCATTGCAAGTTCCAAATTGGAAATGGGATCAGATATTTATAACCTTCATCGATGGCTTGCCTCGGACCAGAAAAGAAAATGAAGGTATTTGGGTTGTAGTTGATCGATTAACCAAGAGTGCACATTTTATTCCAGTTAAAGCCACCAGGACAACAGGTCTTACGGAGATTTATGTGAACGAAATTGTTCATCTTTATGGAATACACAACGCATAGTAAGTGATCGTGATCTGATCTTCACTAGTCGTTTCTAGAAAGCATTCCAAACGGTTTTGGGTACCAAGTTAAAACTTAGCACCATATACCATCTGCAGACAAATGGGCAGACGAAAAGAGTTAATCAAATTATCGAAGATATATGGCGAGCTTGCATTCTAGAATTTGGTGGCTCATGGCAAGATAAATTGTACTTAGTTGAATTCTCCGACAATAATAATTATCAAGCATGTATACAAATGGTATCTTTCGAAAATTTGCATGGTCAACCATGCAAATCGCCCGCCTGGTGGATTGAATCTGGTAATAAACTAGTGCTGAGTCCAGATATTATTTGTGACGCAACAAAAAAGGTTGAGTTGGTTAAAAATAAGTTAAAATTTTTCCCATAGTCATCAAAAGAGTTATGCAGATAATCGAATGAGAGATTTGTAATTTTCAGTCAGAGATGAGGTATTCCTGAAGGTATCTCCAATGCAAGAAGTCTTGAGATTTGGGAAAACTAGTAAACTAGCACCTCGATATATTGGACCATTCCCAATCCTCGAGAAAATTGGGTTGTTAACTTACAAAGTGGATTTACCAAAATAGTTATCTGGTGTTCACAATGTTTTCCATATATTTCATCTAGGAAAATATGTTCATGATCCTGACCAGATCATTGAAGAAGTTGCTCAACAGGATTTAGAGATTGCTCCAAATTTGGCAATAAAAAGACAACCATTAAAGATCATCGATCGGGATGAAAAGATATTAAAAAAGAAGATTGTAAAGCTAGTTAAAGTTAAATGAAGCAGAGATCCTAATGATTGCACTTGGGAGACAGAAGAAAGCATGCAGACGCTTTATCCCGATTGCAGGATCAATATTCTAGCTTAGTTCTGGTAAGACCTTAATATAATTCGTTAGTTGTTCTCTCTTTATTCAATTTCAAGGACGAAATTCTTTTAAGGGAGGGTGAATGTAACGATCTAGAATTTTAGACGAGTAAATAATTAATTTACAACTTGAAAATATAAATTTATATAGAATAAATTCTTTGGTAGCATTTTTGTTAAGTATAGCATATAGTTTTCCACAGCGTTTTAAGGAGAAATGCTACCAAAATTACCTCCCTCCTCCTTATTACAAGTGTTACGACACTTGTAATACTGCATGCACCATTTCATGCATGGTTAACATATGTCCTATGTGTTGTCATCACCATTTCCATGTATAAAAAGACCACCTCCACTTCCTTTAAATTTCATTTCACTCTCTCCTTTCCATTCTAATTCTTAGTAGTCATGACTTCTAAAGCCTAATTCTCTCCTCCTCCCTGTCTTTCTCTCCCCTCCACCACCTCCTATATTCGGCCTTTGCAACCCCTCCCTCCTCTTTAAAATTCCAAGCAAACACTACCTCCTCTTCCACCCAAAAAAAGGCCCCTAATCTTCCCCTTCTATCCCCTAATATCGCCCGCCATCACACCCTAGCCATGCCACCATAATTGTAACACCCCACGTCCATTAATGTCACTCACAAAGGGAATGCATTAACTTCCATGGAGGTTTTAAGTGAATATAGAACAGTAAAATTACAACAAGACAGATATAAAATAGTACTTGGAAATTCAAAAACTTTATTTCATTGTAGCAGAAGTCAAAACATGTTTGATTACATCATAACACCATATTCAATGTCAAGTACAATATCTATCTTGATAAAACAAGTACATAATCCCATTACATGAATAGCCATTAAAAAGAAAGATAACAAGCTGGACTTTACTTCAGCAGTCCAAGCTTTCCAGAAGATAAGCGATCCAACTAGACTCCACTAGAACTTGGCCCAACCTGCGGACCTGAAGGGAGAAAAAGGATGGAAAAGAGGGGGTCAGACATAAATTCTGGTGAATATGATAATTCTACAATACTATTACCAAAATAACTGGACTAAGGCATAAGCTGGAAAACAAGAAAATGTCTATGAAGAGCAGATTAAGGACATAGACAATCGCTAAAGGCAACGTTATAGGCGCTCCTAAATACTAAAGGATAAACACTATACTGCACCACACCAGTCACCCTAAAGATTCATCCCACTTAGCTTCACTTAGAAACTTTCCCAATGGCTTTACGTACCCCTAGCTGACTACATAGGTGCCGCCTGCCCCTATCTCCACTAGGTGTACCCTACTTCCCATTATTCGATCAGCTCCCTAACTCGTAGATACCCGTGCTGGCCCCACAGTGGGGTGTATCACTCCCCTAAAGTGGCAACCGGATACAACGGACATGCACGGCTTATACCTACACGATGCAACAACGTCTTACCTACCAGCCCGGGTCCACACACGCATATGAAACCCGTTGAACTTGCGTTGCCACCGCTCCCTGTTTTGGCCTCTTATAGTCAAACCCAGTATGCGTGTCCCGTCCTCGACTTGGGTCGAGCCCACAAAGATACGTTTTGGGATACTGGTTGAAATGGGCCCCCACTATTTACCACAAGCATTCCACCTAAGCTTGTCCCCATTAGTCCATCCCACTTAACCCACTTAGTCATGTTCATTTACATGTGTGTTTGGTTAAGTCTAATCGTATTTCAAATGCCTCTAAAGGCAACCACCAGATTCCTCATGCCACCCAAGGCACCTACTTAACCCCCATGTCCCTCCTTACATGATTATCTGGTTAAGTATTTCTTAGTTCATTAAGGACATAACCTCATAAAGACCTCTCACATTAGACTGGCATTTATGGCAGCTGGATTTGCCGGGCGGGTCCGGGCAGTCTTACACCATAAAAGAGTCTAACCTCGTGTCTTTACAACTGTTATGCTTTAGTTTGGGCCTAGGACCTCTCACATTGGGCCGACATTTGTGACTACTGGATTTGCCGGGCGGGTCCGGGCAGGTTTACATCACAAACGGGTCCAACCTCATGTCCTAAGCATTGATTATTAATAATAATCCACTTTCCCCCAATTTTAATAATTCCCTACTTGAATTATTAATTACTTCCAATTTTTAACAATGTCCATAATTGACTCAATTATGGACATCCATTCATGGTATGCAAAATCTTACAAAATTGCACCCAATTTATTAATTCCTAATATTACCCCTACCCCACGTTTGAACGTTTATTCGCAAAATATATGTTAGACTCGAATAGCCTAACTCATGGCATAAAAGAGATTATCATAATAACAACATGTATATGTGACCAAATGAATCATAATAAGGGGTGAAACTTGCATATGTCCAACTTGCATAGATTATACATGTCATGGACCTAAAGGTGTCAACTTGTTCAAAATTCACCTAATATAATCTCAATCAATTTTCATAAACTTACATATGAACATGTGTGAATCAACATCATCTAATTTTTTAACAACATGATTTTATATGGGTACACCTAACTCAATAGGCAAATTCCCATAATCAAGTTCTATTTAATTATAGTTTCAAGTTTATGGGTACACCTAACCTAATAGGCAAATTCCCATAAACAAGATCCATTTAAATTAAAAAAAACATAACTTTAAGCATGTTCCAACAACATCATGATTTTACAACATAATATAGCATGATTTATAACATGGCATAGTATGATAGTATAACATAGCTTGACATGATTCTCAACATAGCACGACATAGCATAAGAGAATTTACAACATAGCATGACATAGCATATATAATTTACATCATACGACAACATAATAACATAATAAGAGATCCACAATATATAGAATTTACAATTACAAATCACGTCACTTTCTTGTGATCCATTCATAACTGAGTCAAATTAGTTTGTAATAGTCTTGTGAGAATCATCATACTCACCAACAAAAGAAAAGAATTAGAGAAAGAGAGATCTTTTGATTTGATTTGTGTAGATTTCGTTGTAGATGATTAGGCTTCCTCTTCTTAGTTTGTGACGGCTACGCTGAACTCCATGCCAGCAGCATGACGGTAGCTTCTCTAATTTTACAAGTGATTTAGGTCTAGGGTCTACCCACTTATTTATAGATTTTAGAATTCATTTAGCCCATTAGATTTAACCTAGAAATAACCGCAGCCGTTCAGACAAGATGGGGTTTATCTTGTTGACTCAGCAATGAGTCAGAAGTGACTCAGCAAACACTCAGCATATTAATAAACTTCTATTCATGTCATAAATATATATTTTTTTTCTACAATGTACATATTAGATACATCCCCCTTTACTTATTATTGTTTTTATATACATATTAGATACATCCCCTCTCTCACACACTTATTAATATTTTTATATTCATATTAGATACATCCCCTCTCTTACACACTTATTAATATTTTTATATTCATATTAGATGCATCCCCTCTTCTACACACTTATTATTATTTTAGCAACTTTAGTGTTAATAGAAAATTCGGGGTGTTACATTCTCCCCTCCTTTTAGGATTTCGTCCCCGAAATCTTCAAGTCTGGAAGAATGTATATCCTACCATCCAAATGTCCATCTACTCATCCATCATACACAGGCATCCATTGTCCTTAAAAGACTTCTAATGCTTTATGATCATATGCAAGTGTGTGTACATGTCCTTACCTAATGCGAAATCAGGCGGTCTACTGATTCAGTTGACCTCCTTAATGCAAATTATGTAAGTGTCATGAATCCATTATGTATGCAAAAGATCCTAATTGCTTAACTACTACTTCTATATGTGTGCACACCCATTCAACCGAATGCAGCATCCATATGATGGTACAACCATTATACATCCATTATACTAAATACATCCATATATATGCAATATGCAATATGAAGTGACTGAGCCGATCTAGTGCCTAAAGTGTGTGTATATATGCATCCACGAGCAACCACTAGCAAACACTTGCATCCATTTTGCATCCATCATACATAACATGTCTCAAACACATGTTTCAACCATAGGATTATACTAACTAAAGGTCAAAGATACTAATGAGAGGACATACTAAAGATAAGATAAGATAAGCTAAGCGATAAAGGAGAAATTAAAAGACATACCCTCAAAAAGAAAAGGGTACAACGAACGCATCTTCTCTTCTGTCTCCCAAGTTGCGTTGCTCTCATCATCTCCCCATTGCACTTTAACCAGTCTGACCTCTCGATTCCTCAACTTTTTGATCTCCGACCCAAGAATGCATGTAGGAGCTCGTCTAATTGTTGCATCACGCTCTATTTCCACCTCTTTAAGCAAGCTCGGCTCTACCACCTCCGCGGTCTTGTGCAAACACTTCCTCAAATGTGATACATGGAATACGTCGTGTACTCCACTAAGTTTCTCAGGCAACTCCACCCTATATGCCATCTTCCCAATCCTGTTTTTTACAGGAAACAGCCCTACAAACCTTGGTGCTAATTTCCCCACGGACCCAAAGCGAACAACATTCTGTAACGGAGATACTTTGATAAAAACCATGTCCCCAATGTCAAACTCAAGATCTGTCCTCCTCTTATCAGCATACGATTTTTTGCCTATCTTGTGCTGCTTTCATCCTCCTTCGAATCAACTCAATCTTCTCCGAGGTTTCCCTAACCATATCGGGCCCAAGTAGGATTTTATCGGTAGATTCCCACCAACATGTAGGCGAACGGCAAGGCCTTCCATAAAGAGCTTCGAAAGGTGCCATGCCAATACTAGACTGAAAGCTATTGTTATATGCGAATTCTACTAACGGAAGGTGCTCTTCCCATGTACCCCCAAAGTCTAGGATACAAAGCCTTAAAAGATCCTCTAGAATGCGATTCACCCTCTCGGTCTGGCCGTCTGTCTGAGGATGATATGCGGTGCTCAAACATAGCTGAGTCCCTACCGCCTCTTGTAAACTCTTCCAAAATTCGCTAGTAAAGATGGGGTCACGGTCGCTTACTATACTAGAAGGAATACCGTGCAAACGAACTATCTCCTTAATGTATACAGAAGCCAACCACGGAGCAGTCCTCTTACTTTTCACGGGAATAAAATGGGTGCTTTTAGTAAGTCTATCTACTATAACCCAAATCCCCGTGTTACCCTTCCTTGATCTTGGTAATCCATCCACAAAATCCATTGAGATGCTTTCCCATTTCCATAGTGGAACTTCTAATGGGTGAAGCAACCCACTGGGTTTCTTTTGTTCTGCTTTAACTCGTTGGCACACCAAGCATCTAGCGACGTACTCGGCCACATCCTTTTTCATACCGGCCCAAAAGAAAACCCGCTTCATATCTTTGTACATCTTATCCCCGCCGGGATGAATGGTCATTTTTGAGCGATGAGCATCATCAAGAATGGCCTTCCTTAAGTCTTCGTCTTGCGGTACACAAAGTCTATTATCCCTTCGTAACCAACCCTTATCGTCTAGGGTATACCTACGAAGATGGCTTGACGACTCCCCCCCTTTGAGCTTTTCTACTATCTCAACCAACCGTGGGTCGTCTCGCTGTGCCTCACCAACCCGTCCTAGAAGTGTAGGTCTAACCTCCAAGGATGCTAACAGACCGGGTACTAAGTCAACGGTGGGTCTAAAGTCAAACATAGAGATGAATTCTAAGCTTTGTCGTTCAACAAACAACGGACTCAAGGACAACCTTTTCCAACTTAAGGCGTCTGCCACCACGTTACCCTTGCCCGGGGTATATGCTATTTCAAAATCGTAGGAGGCTAAGAATTCCATCCACCGTTGCTGCCTTAAATTCAAATCCTTCTGAGAGAATAAGTATTTTAATGATTTGTGGTCAGTGAACAGTTCGAATTTCTCACCAAGAAGATAGTGACGCCAAGACTTAAGCGCGAAAACAATTGCGGCTAGCTCTAAGTCATGCGTGGGGTAATTCTTTTCATGAACCCTCAACTGCCTTCCACCATAGGCTATTACTCTTCCCTCTTGCATGAGGACCGCGCCAAGTCCCGTCCCACAAGCATCAGTATAGATGGTAAACGGTTTATTCCCGTCTGGCAGCACTAAGACTGGGGCTGAAGTTAAGGCTCTCTTTAAACGTTGGAACGCATCATCGCAATCTTTGTCCCACGTAAAAACCAGGTTCTTCTTCGTTAACCGTGTTAATGGAGCTGATATTTTTGCGAAGTCTTTGATAAACTTCCTATAATAGCCAGCCAACCCCAAGAAACTTCTTACTTTGGTTGCATTTTTAGGGACCTTCCAATCTTGGATGGCCACCACCTTTGCGGGATCTACTGCTATCCCTTCTTTGGAAACCACGTGCCCTAAGAACCGTACTTCCTTCCTCCAGAAGTGACACTTAGAAAATTTTGCCTTAAGGTTATGCGCTCGAAGGGTTTCCAACACTTCCCTAAGATGTAGGGAGTGCTCTTCTTTATTCTTAGAAAAGACTAAGATGTCATCCACAAAGACTACCACGAATTTGTTAAGGTATTCCCTAAACACCCTACTCATCAAATCAACAAAATATGCAGGGGCGTTTGTCAAACCAAAGGGCATCACTAGCCATTCATAGAATCCGTCAGGAGTCCTAAAAGCAGTCTTATCTATACTATCCTCAGCCACTCTCAGTTGATGAAAGCCAGTGGCTAAGTCCAACTGCGAAAACACTGAGGCGCCAACTAACTGATCAAAGAGATCGTCAATCCTCGGCAGTGGGTGTCGGTTCTTTTTAGTAAGCTTGTTTAGTTCTCTATAGTCCATACAAAGTCTAAGAGACCCATCCGCCTTTGTGGCAAAAACTACTGGAGCACCCCACTCCGATATACTACGTCTTATGAACCCCTTCTCAAGCAACTCCTTTACTTGCTTATTGAGTTCCCTCCTTTCACGAGGAGCCATGTGGCGCACTGGCAAAGATACGGGTTTAGCATTATCCACAAGATAAATTCGAAAGTCTATCTCCCGCTTTGGAGGTAAGCCCTTCACCTCCTCAAACACATCCGGATATTCCCGGACCACTTCTACCGATCGCAGGTTCTCTACATACGCGTCAAGCGATTCAAGATAACTTAGCATAACGGAATTTATGGGATTACAAAAGATGTCGAGAGCATTACCAAGGCGAGTCACAAGCCTAACTACTCTCCTTTCACAATCAAGAATGGCCCTATTTCTAGACAACCAATCCATTCCTAAAATTAGCCCATAGCCCGTGAAGCCCAATACATAAGCGTCACATCTAAATTCAACGCTAAGTATAGAGATTTTCAAATCCAAACATATCATGGTCAAATGAGCCGAACCCCCAATTGGATTTGAAACGACCAAGGGATCCTCTACTAAACTGGTGTTCAAGTGCAGTGATTCAACTAATGATGCAGAGATAAACGAATGAGATGCGCCAGAATCGAATAAGGTACGGACAGGATGATCAAACAGAAAAACTAAGCTTTCAACAGAAATTGTTCTACCTCTTTCTTGCAGCGGTGGGGCCGCAATAGCCTGAACTTGCCCCCTTGCCTGCCCTGGTGCCATAAGAGCCTGCACCTGTCCTCCCGAGGTAGACCCTTCCCTCTGCCCCTTCTTTGGACAGTCCTTCACTAAATGTCCCGCATCTCCACAATGAAAACAACCAGTCTTCTTTTTCTTTCTACAATCTTTGCTGAGATGGCCAGGCATCCCACAATTGAAGCATTTCTTCTTCCCTTTCCCATTATTGTTTTTACCACCCTTCTTATTTTGCTGTTGGGGTTTCTTCTGATCCCCTTTCTTTTCAACTGCCTTATCCTCATGCATAAGTGTCATTTCTACTAGCTTTTCAAAGGTGGCTCCCATAGGGATGTGGGTCATAGCCAACCCTTGCAACGGTTCATTCAAGCCTCTAACGAACCTCAAAGCTTTCTTCTCTGGCGTGTTCACCAACTCCAAGCCAAACCTTGCTAACTGATTAAATTTATTGACATATTCCTTTACTGATGAGCTCCCTTGCTTTAGTGCCAGGAATTTTTCCATATTTAAGTTCTCCTCTGCCCTTGAAAGAAACTTTTCCTCAAACCTTCGTCTGAAATCCGCCCATGAATCAACTGGACGTTCCCCGTTAGTGACCTCCCACCAAAACGAGGCCTCTCCCTTCATTAACCAAGCAGCTAAACGGACTTTCCTCCCATCTTCCACTTCAAAGATATCCAACAATTCCTCAGTCTCCTTAAGCCAATCTCTGGCCTCCACAAACGTCTCAGTCCCTTGAAAAGTTTTTCCTCCCATAGCCTTGAATTCCTTGCACGTCTTTGCAAAAGTGTCAACACGAGGAGGAGGAGGAGGAGGAATGGGTGCAACTAGGGGTGGAGGAGTATCCGCTGGGCCTGCAGTGGTGGCCCGAGCCTCCAAGTATCTCCTAAACCACCCTGGAATCGTCACACCTTCTGGGAGATTAAGATCTTCAGCCATGCTGAAACGAAAAAGGAAAGATTCAAAATGGAGAATTCGAAAGATAAAGATAAGGATATGGCTATTTGGGACTATGTTTTTCATAAAAACTCTCTTTAAATAACATGTTTTTTTTTTGAAAGCACTTCTTCCAAAAATACTTTAGAGAAAAAAATTATTTTTCTAAAAAAAAATTTATCTGTTCTGGTAACCTTATGCTCTGATACCACGTGTAACACCCCACGTCCGTTAATGTCACTCACAAAGGGAATGCATTAACTTCCATGGAGGTTTTAAGTGAATATAGAACAGTAAAATTACAACAAGACAGATATAAAATAGTACTTGAAAATTCAAAAACTTTATTTCATTGTAGCAGAAGTCAAAACATGTTTGATTACATCATAACACCATATTCAATGTCAAGTACAATATCTATCTTGATAAAACAAGTACATAATCCCATTACATGAATAGCCATTAAAAAGAAAGATAACAAGCTGGACTTTACTTCAGCAGTCCAAGCTTTCCAGAAGATAAGCGATCCAACTAGACTCCACTAGAACTTGGCCCAACCTGCGGACCTGAAGGGAGAGAAAGGATGGAAAAGAGGGGGTCAGACATAAAGTCTGGTGAATATGATAATTCTACAATACTATTACCAAAATAACTGGACTAAGGCATAAGCTGGAAAACAAGAAAATGTCTATGAAGAGCAGATTAAGGACATAGACAATCGCTAAAGGCAACGTTATAGGCGCTCCTAAATACTAAAGGATAAACACTATACTGCACCACACCAGTCACCCTAAAGATTCATCCCACTTAGCTTCATTTAGAAACTTTCCCAATGGCTTTACGTACCCCTAGCTGACTACATAGGTGCCGCCTGCCCCTATCTCCACTAGGTGTACCCTACTTCCCATTATTCGATCAGCTCCCTAACTCGTAGATACCCGTGCTGGCCCCACAGTAGGGTGTATCACTCCCCTAAAGTGGCAACCTGATACAACGGACATGCACGGCTTATACCTACACGATGCAACAACGTCTTACCTACCAGCCCGGGTCCACACACGCATATGAAACCCGTTGAACTTGCGTTGCCACCACTCCCTGTTTTGGCCTCTTATAGTCAAACCCAGTATGCGTGTCCCGTCCTCGACTTGGGTCGAGCCCACAAAGATACGTTTTGGGATACTGGTTGAAATAGGCCCCCACTATTTACCACAAGCATTCCACCTAAGCTTGTCCCCATTAGTCCATCCCACTTAACCCACTTAGTCATGTTCATTTACATGTGTGTTTGGTTAAGTCTAATCGTATTTCAAATGCCTCTAAAGGCAACCACCAGATTCCTCATGCCACCCAAGGCACCTACTTAACCCCCATGTCCCTCCTTACATGATTATCTGGTTAAGTATTTCTTAGTTCATTAAGGCCATAACCTCATAAAGACCTCTCACATTAGACTGGCATTTATGGCAGCTGGATTTGCCGGGCGGGTCCGGGCAGTCTTACACCATAAAAGAGTCTAACCTCGTGTCTTTACAACTGTTATGCTTTAGTTTGGGCCTAGGACCTCTCACATTGGGCCGACATTTGTGACTACTGGATTTGCCGGGCGGGTCCGGGCAGGTTTACATCACAAACGGGTCCAACCTCATGTCCTAAGCATTGATTATTAATAATAATCCACTTTCCCCCAATTTTAATAATTCCCTACTTGAATTATTAATTACTTCCAATTTTTAACAATGTCCATAATTGACTCAATTATGGACATCCATTCATGGTATGCAAAATCTTACAAAATTGCACCCAATTTATTAATTCCTAATATTACCCCTACCCCACGTTTGAACGTTTATTCGCAAAATATATGTTAGACTCGAATAGCCTAACTCATGGCATAAAAAAGATTATCATAATAACAACATGTATATGTGACCAAATGAATCATAATAAGGGGTGAAACTTGCATATGTCCAACTTGCATAGATTATACATGTCATGGACCTAAAGGTGTCAACTTGTTCAAAATTCACCTAATATAATCTCAATCAATTTTCATAAACTTACATATGAACATGTGTGAATCAACATCATCTAATTTTTTAACAACATGGTTTTATATGGGTACACCTAACTCAATAGGCAAATTCCCATAATCAAGTTTTATTTAATTATAGTTTCAAGTTTATGGGTACACCTAACCTAATAGGCAAATTCCCATAAACAAGATCCATTTAAATTAAAAAAACATAACTTTAAGCATGTTCCAACAACATCATGATTTTACAACATAATATAGCATGATTTATAACATGGCATAGTATGATAGTATAACATAGCTTGACATGATTCTCAACATAGCACGACATAGCATAAGAGAATTTACAACATAGCATGACATAGCATATATAATTTACATCATACGACAACATAATAACATAATAACATAATAAGAGATCCACAATATATAGAATTTACAATTACAAATCACGTCACTTTCTTGTGATCCATTCATAACTGAGTCAAATTAGTTTGTAATAGTCTTGTGAGAATCATCATACTCACCAACAAAAGAAAAAAATTAGAGAAAGAGAGATCTTTTGATTTGATTTGTGTAGATTTAGTTGTAGATGATTAGGCTTCCTCTTCTTAGTTTGTGACGGCTACGCTGAACTCCATGGCAGCAGCATGACGGTAGCTTCTCTAATTTTACAAGTGATTTAGGTCTAGGGTCTACCCACTTATTTATAGATTTTAGAATTCATTTAGGCCATTAGATTTAACCTAGAAATAACCGCAGCCGTTCAGACAAGATGGGGTTTATCTTGTTGACTCAGCAATGAGTCAGAAGTGACTCAGCAAACACTCAGCATATTAATAAACTTCTATTCATGTCATAAATATATATATATTTTCTACAATGTACATATTAGATACATCCCCCTTTACTTATTATTGTTTTTATATACATATTAGATACATCCCCTCTCTCACACACTTATTAATATTTTTATATTCATATTAGATACATCCCCTCTCTTACACACTTATTAATATTTTTATATTCATATTAGATGCATCCCCTCTTCTACACACTTATTATTATTTTAGCAACTTTAGTGTTAATAGAAAATTCGGGGTGTTACAATAATCACCCACCAACGCCCCTTCCGAGCCACCTCCATTCGATCCCAACTCACACCCCTAGGTCATCCGCCCCTTACGTCTAAAAAGCCCCTTTTCCATGTCCTTAAGCCCAACAACTCACGGCCCCAAGCCCCTCTTTCCCCCTCCCTTAAATTCGGACGCCTCCATATATATATATATATATATGTATGTATGTACACACATGTATAAAGAGAAATTAAATATTGTATAAATATATACAATATTAGAAAGAAGTCAGTGAGGAAATACTGTCGGTCCGAAGCAGTAACGGTTAGTCAGGAAGTCGTACCGTAGAGATTAGCGGAGTGGAACCCTCGTTGAGAAACTCTATACACTAATGTTTATATACAGTTAATTATGAATGATAATCATATGTGTGCAATGTTGGATGAACGATTGTATAGTTAGTGATACATATACACTGATAAGTGTCGATTACCGAATGCTTATACACATATATTGTGATATATATGTTATGTGATGGATAAATGGATGCTATAAATGATATACTGGTTGTTAATAGTGATACTAGTCATACTGCACATGTTGCACCCACTTATATGGGATATTTGGGCATTGGTTAAGTCTCATGCTTATCGAGTAATATTAATGAATATTTTATTCATTTAAATATAGTGAAAAAAAGTTGGATTTTTTTCTAATCGAAAACTAAATAGAAATAAAACTAAAATGATTTCGAAAAACTTTTATAAAAGTTGATATTTTATTGAACAGGGCTTTAATATAAGACAGTACGTCCAAATTTAAATCGATAAAATCGATTGCGATTTTGAAATTGAAATTTGGTTTGCATATTTAAAGATGTTTTAACTCAAACCAGTTGTTCCATATAGCTTATATATTAATTAGTTTGAATTCAAAAAAGTTTGGGTTTCAAAAGATTAATTTTTGAAAAATATTAATATTTTAATAATTAAGTAATATTATAATATTAGTTTAAAAAAATATTTGAATTTAAAGTTGAAATTATGAAATAATGTTTTGAAATAGTCATGTATATGTTATAAATGAAATTCTAAACTATTTTGAAGTAAATCGGATTAGTTTTAATACAAAGTTAAAATAAGGTTAAAATAGAGCTTGTCGCGCAGTTGTTGTTCGTGTATTTCACCTTTAAGTTTTAAATGCTTATAACCAATGCATTTTAAAGCGGATTTTTACGAAAAAAATACATTTGCTTTCTATTTTTAAAAAAATTCAAATAGAAAAGGAATTTTCAAATTTTAATGAATAGTTTTCAAGTTATGCCTATAAAAGTTTTCAAGAAAAATCGCGGTAGTGCAGTTTAGTATCCGAATTTGGAAATCAATGTAAACAACTATATAAAAATTGTTAAAAATATGTAATTTTTTTTATAAATCATAATAAATGATTTCAAATTGGTTTGGATATACATTATAGAGTTTTTAAGTTATTTTCATCAAACTAGTTTAAATAGCCTATTTGTAACACTTTTAGTAATGCTTTTGAAACACTTGTATTTAATAATCAACTTTGAAAGGTTTGAACTTAACAATCTCCAACCAGACTTTATTAAATTTTTTCAAACCTACAATTAAGTAATTTTAATGATTTCTTCAAAAGCATGAGATAAGTTGAGACTTGATTGAAATCAAGTATATCCATATCGTTTTAAAATGACACTAATTATTCGGAAAGATCAGCATGGGATTTTTATCTAAAAACCATCGCGAGCAATAATATGACGTTATGGAGCAGATGAAGATAACTGAAGACGGTATTGAAGCCTGGAAACCTCCACATCAGGAGGATTTCTCGTTGATGGTCTCAAGTGGATATTTTCCATCTTGAGATTTATATTATAGCAGTGATCCGAACGTACTTGGAGAATTTCTGAAATTGCAAGGGCTTCTCTCCTTATTGGATGAGGAATAAAGCGCATTCGATTTCGTTCAAACCTAGAATGAACTTGTATGGATGTGTGTCTGACATTGTATTTTGTAACGTATTGATTTATCTTGACCGAACATATTTCTACTGGTGACAGAATTTATTCTCTTAGCTTAACACTCTTCTTTGAGACGTATGAACTCAAAGGTGATATGCTTACTGATTATCAATTATATGTTATGAAATGACAGCGTGGCATGTTAAGTGATTGAGCTACTGATGACCAAAGCATGGATTTAGGGTAAAGCGTAGCTTTGTGTAATGAGACTTCATCAAGCCTCACATCCCGGTAATGGCCTAAAACAGGATGAATGCAGCAAGGTTTTGTGGGTCATTCCGATTAGGGTATGGTCATTCCCTTCTAGATAAAAAGTGATAGCATGTTATGGAGCCCAGGTTTTTACCTATGTGGAAATCTACTTTATTTGGATGTTGGAACGAGCACTTGATAATTTAAGGTTGGTTACGACTTGGGAATGTCATATTTGTGTGCCATCTAGCAGAGTCAGCATATAGAGATGGTCTGACCTTGTATTAGCCGAGATTCATTAGTTGTTTCTCCGAGAACATCGAGAGGTGTTTCCTTTGGTAAGGAAGATCATTTGCCTTAGTCATTGTTGGCATCCAATTTCCAATATGAGCTCTTATGGTTTTAGTTGTATACTATTACGTTAACATAATATAATGGTACCTATGGTGGCTTAGATTGATACATTTATTTACGAAATGATTTTCCATACTATACACTAATAATAATATCAAATGGTTTTCGCGTATCAAGCATTTTTTGTTATCATAAGGACAAACCTTGCCTATTGGTGTATGGTTGCATTATGTGATGTGGGACGAGCCTTATAATAATTTCATTTTCAAAAAAGCATTGCGAATTTTATGCATTGTTATTCATGAAAAACTTGTTACGTGTTTATACGGTATGGTCTTATGAGTTACCTTATTTTTAAAATACAAACTATTTAAAGTTTCTCATACCAGAGTCATGACTGACTCGAAGTTTCTTGTTTTTCCCAGTAAACTTTTGGGTGCCCTTATTTTCTACGCGGGTTACCTTGTAGTTGAGTTGTTATAGTTTGGAGCTATATTTAGAGCATTGTTGGATTGGAGCTGGAGCTGAATTAGAGCATTTTGGACCCTATGTAGATCTTGTCACTCCGCTTTGTACTATGATATGTTCTCTGATAACTCAATGTAAAATGATGTAAATTGTTGTGAAGTAATAAAAAAAATTGTTTTCGTTCTGATGTGTTATTATCTCTAACAATCTGTCTATGAGAACGTTTCAAGTTGGTTTAATTACCGTTTTAAAGTGGTCAAAAAGAAGGGTCATTGTTGTAAACATGAGTTTGAAAAGTGCAACCACTGTGTCATTATGCACAATAACTAACATTTAATAGGTACTCCAACGTAAAAAAGCTGAATATTTATACCTGCAACTTTTAAAAGAACCACAGTCCTTTTGAATAGTAAGCACATGAAAGTGTGACCAAATGAAAAGATATTTAGAGTAGATTTATACAATAATTGGCATATTATGATTTTTACCAAAAATGGACAAAAAAATGAATATGGTAGTGGTGTAAATCATTGAACATTATAAAAAATATATTTAATATGTGGAGAAAGTGGCGAAGAATAAAACAATTGGTAATTGTTGTAGTAAGCCAACCCAAGATATTATCAAATGTTTGAGAATACCTAATAACAGCTCTAACAATACATAGTTAAAAAAAAAAAAAAAAAAATCCTCTCACTTAGCTTCATCATAATGAAATTATTGACCAAACCAATGAACATGCTATAAATCAATGACATTTTATCAACTAGGACTGATCAAACAAAAATGAAAGAATTATTTCAATGATACCAAATTTAACATATTAGAAACTAGAGTAATCAACTGTAAACACCCAAATTAACTATATTTACAAATCGTTAAAGGGTTAGTTGATGACACTAACACAGACTTAAACATCATTACAACCTTTTTTCTCTCAGAGCGTTGTAACATGCATGCTTTTAGGGGTATTGTTGACCGGTGTTTTTTCCTTATATGATTGCTACAGGTTGAAGTCAGTTTTTTTAATTTGCCTTTAATAATGTGTCCCTAAAAGTTATTAATTTAGTGGTGTTAACTACTTCCTAATTTACTCCGATTTCTCATTCATCGTGTTGTCAGTGTAGAAAATATATCAAAATTTACTTGTTATAGAGAACCTATTGACCTGCAACTTCATATATACAAACTCTCCATGTTATTTATGTTTGGGTGTTAATTCATTATGAATTTTTGCAGATTCCAACAGTTCAATTTCACGATACATATAAATATCAGATTGGAAACGCATCTCACACAAAAGTTCCTGGGTGTCTCTGCCCAAATGACTGACTTCTGTGCATTCATGCGTTTACCATGCATGAACCTTATTCAATTGCAAAATAAATTTAAATTTTATACGCTTACCCAATGAAGTAGATTACATAAATGCACTGTTCTACAGTATATATTACCCAACTTTCAAATAGGATTGAATGCAAATATTTTTAATTTGTTTAAAAAATACAGAAAAAATTGGAAAAGCACGTAAAAAACATACTGCCTAAATTTGCCACATTTATTATTAGAAGGAACAAAAAAGAAAGAATTGCACTTGATACACACAAACGGAATTATATATCTTGCTAAACAAGTGATGAAATAGTAGCTCATTATTACTTTGACGATACGGTCATAAAAGTTGTTATTGAAAAGTGATGCACAAGAGCAGTATTTTCAATTATACACAAATTTGTTGCATGGCTAGTAATCTATTATAGCTTTGATTGCATCCAGCACCTGCAACAAAAATAAATGAAAGAAGATTTTAACAAAATAGTAATGGGCTAAAGTATAATTTGATAAAATAACAGTGAAAAGGAACCTTGTTCTTTGTGGGCATGTAAAATGGCTCATGTACAAGTGGAAATGGAGTATCCAGGCCACATACTCTGCCCACAGGTGCTTCTAACTGCATATTCAGATTTCTTTTATTAACAACAATTGTAACCCGGATTCATTTTTCAAAAAGTTTAAAGCGCTATAACAGTTCTAAAATGCAACATACACACTGCACCAGGCCTACGGACACACAATGATGTAAGATTCATATTTTACTAACATAGGCTATATATCTCAACTGTTACTTAAACAAAACCTTTGTTGCTCTAGGTATCAAAAATCTGGATGTTGATTTTGTGGAAGCATTACAAATTTACGTAGTTCTTCCCGCGTTGAATGTATCAGAACATAAGACCGAAATGTTTCAGAACATAAGACCAAAATGTTGTTTTTCATAAAGATAGGCGAGTAATGGTATACCCTAAGGAAGCAACGTTCAGTGATTGATGCAGATATCTCCAAACCAAACCCTCCTGTAACTGGAGCTTCACGACTAACCTGCAACTCAGTTATATGCATCACTTGTACACACATGACTTGACAAATCAGAAAGCAGTGACCGTGATAGAACTTACTAAAAGCCTTCCTGTTTTTTTGACTGAAGCTTCTATTGTTTCCCTATCCCATGGTAACAGGGTCCTTAAATCTATCAGCTCGCATGAAATGCCATCCTGCCTTTAGTAGTAGATAAGAATTTTTTAAATGCTTAGAGAACCGAAGTTCACTTCTAAACTCAAGCGGAAACATGCATCGAACTCACAAAACATATATAGATATTCACTATAGCAAATTTAAAATTGTTAAACTGGTGCTGATGCTCAAGTAACTATATCTGGGTATTTACGCAGCTATTTTTGTATTTGGAATTTGTTGGGAAACAATGGCTGAGTCGCGGACCAGGTCGCTCTCTTGAAGACGATTCGGCGATCTGGTCGGTGGTGCAAAACCAGTTCGTACTTCCGCCGCCGCCTCTAGGATAAAACAGCCTCTCTCTGATTAATAACTGATCTGCTTTGCACAAACAAATCAGTGCAGATTTGCACTTTCTGATTTTACTGCTCGAAAATTTCTTAAGATTATTTTAATGGCGGAGAAAGAGAATGCAGAATTTGTTCTGTATATAGATCTCGTCTAATCTAATGATAATATATAGACGGGGATCAGGTTATTCGAAAAATCTGGTCAGTGGAGGAAAATTGGATCTGCGAAAATACTTAGTCAAAGTTTTACCGCGTCATATAAAAATCGGTTCAGAAATTATTTTCCTGATTTAAAAACTGGTTCGAAAATAGCAGTGTTTTCTGAACCAAAAATATAAGTGTCTACACCACATAGCCAGGGCCCAAAGCCCAAAGCCCGAGCCCGAGCCCGAACCGAGCCGGGCCGAGTCGAGTCGGTCGGTCGGGCGCGCGCGTGTGGTGGTCATGATGCATGGGCTCCCTCCTCACAACAAAGCATGCATTGGGAGCCCAAGGCCCCATCAAAGCTTCTTAGAAACAAGTATATAAGCTTGCCTCTTCCATATAATCCCATGATGTGGGACTATTCACAAATAGGAGCCATCATACACTTATTTCATGTTTTAAATAATTCACAATATTTCCAACAATCCCCCACTTGAATTTTTTAAAATATTATCGAGCAGTTTCTAAACACATAAGACTGTGCATAAACAAAGGTGTCATCCGACTTGAACCTTTGCGTAGTGAATAAGATTCAGTTTTTACTAGAGTGACACGTAGTCTTGAACTCTATTCCTGACATCAAACCACACACAATCTTTTCCATAGTGCAATCAAATAAGCCCGTGCATTTATGGCCATACACGTCTATCCCAGTTTAGTGAACGCTCTAGAAGTTCTGCCTAAAACTCCATAGGAAACGGCCTCATTTCCACATTCACATAGGTGAGTCTATCAAGAGTACTCCTGAAGGTAGGTACTCCACTCCAAATAGAGTATAGATCTCATTAAGAGTTTCTATTAACTCATCCTCTATCACTTCAGGAATACATGCTTCTTAATATATAAATTTAGCATGTTCATCTACTATCACTACACAACTTGTTTTTACCAATTGAACCTAGTTCTTGGGATCTCCAGTCATTTAGGTCGGGTTACCATTGTGCGTGATTCCACTATCTCAGGCAGTAGTCCCATTCTTTTAGAATTATTAAGGACTTTCTTTCTGGTCAGTCCTTTCGTCAAAGGATCTGCCAAATTATCATCACCTCATATGTGATGTTCTCTAACAATACTGTGCATACGACTGTCATACCTTACCGTTGTATTATCGGTTCTGTTTTTCTTTCAATAGTCGTCAAATCTTTCATCACTATATATGTGATGTTCTTTTACAGTATTGTGCTTACGACGCCGTTTTCTGCCGTTGTTATAACGGTTCTATACTTTTTGTAATAGCCGCGGAACTATCACAATCGATTACACCACAGGTGTCTATTTTTCTCGTATAAGGATCTCAACTAGCAGATTTCTTTAGTTCTCTGCTTCTTCACTAGCTTTGGCTAGTGCTATTGTCTCAGTCACTATAGTATACTGAGTCAAGATATTCTGTTTCTTAGATTTCCAAGAAACAGTTCTTCCAGCAATGCTAAATATATAGCCACTGGTCGCAATAGAATCATCAGATAAAATATTCCAGTCAGCATCGGAATATCTTTCAAGTACAGCTTGAAACTTTTCATAATGTAATCCAAGGTTCATGGTTCGTTTAAGGTATCTCATGACCCTTTCAATATCATGTCAATGATTTATACTAGGTCTACCGATAAACCTGCACAATTATCCCACGACATAGGCAATGTCGGGTCTAGTACAATCAATGGCATATCAAAGATTGCCAATGATGCTCGCATAATCAGACTGTCTTACACCTTCATCAGTGTTCTTAAATAACTTTACACTGTGATCATATAGGGTATTTGCATATTTACAGTCTAAACAATTGTAATTCTTTAGAATCTTCTCAATGTAAATAAGATTGATCCAAAGAAATTCTCTTTTCTGTCCTAGTAATTTTAATACCAAGGATTACACTCGTCTCACCTAGATCTTTCATATCAAAATTGGCACTCAATAAGGATTTGACTAAATTTATGACATGAATATTTGACCCAAAAAGAGTAGGTCATCTGCATAAAGGCATATAATAGTGCAAATGTCATTCTCAGATTTGTTATAAATGCATTTGTCACTTTCATTAACTTTAAAACAATGTGAATTGATTAAAGTTATCAAATTTTCATGCCATTGTTTAGATGCTTGTTTTAAACCATATAATGATTTATCTAATTTGCATACTATATGTTCTTGACCATGTACTTCAAATCCTTCAGGCTGGTCCATATAAATTTCTTCGTCTAATTCACCATTTAAAAAAACGGTTTTAACATCCATTTGGTGTCTTGGTAAATTATAAATGTATAGAAGTGAAATTAATACCCGAATGGATGTTATTCTAGTCATAGGTGAGAAATTGTCGAAGAAATCTATATTTTCTTTTTGTTTAAAACCTTTAGCTACTGATCGTGCCTTATATTTATTAACAGTGCCATCAGGTTTTAATTTTCCTTTAAATACTTATTTACAGCCTATAAATTTACAACCAGAGGGTAAATCTGTCAAATGCCAATTCTTATTGGATTCTAGAGAATCCATCTCATCATTTATAACCTTTCACCAAAAAATCGGCGTCTTAAATAAAATAAGGCCTCTTGGAGGTTCAAGTGATCCTTCTATATAGTAAAAGCACAAAAATCTGAACCAAATCTTTTACGGTTCTCGCTCTTTTACTTCTTCTAGGTTCAACTTCAGAACTTTTATTAAGTTCTGTTCTAATAGGCATACTTGTTGTGCCCCCACTATTCCTTAAATTAAAAGGAAATTTCGTTTCATAAAAATTGGCATCATTTGATTCAAATTATATTATGTGTATTTAGGTCATAAATTCGGTATGCTTTGCTATTAACAGCATAGCTTATAAATACACATTCGTATGATTTTCTTTGCCAATTTTATTCTCTTAGGGTATGGAATGCGAATATATGTTAAACAACCCCAAGTTCTAAAATATGATACATTGTATTTATATTTCTTTAAAATTTCATAATGCAAAATTTTATTCTTGGATTTGGGGATTCTATTCAGAACATAGCATACAGTCTATAAAATATCCCCCCACTAATGTTATGCTACACCAAAATTTAATAAAAATGACAATTACTAATTCGGTAAAGGTCCTATTTTTTTTCCAGCTTTACCGTTCATTTCATGTGAATATGGTGCAGTTCTCTTATGTACAATATATCTCATAAAAATCCAGAATAGAATTAGATTCATATTCTGTTCCTCTATCACTACGTAGTCTCTTAATCTTCTTATTAACTTGATTCTCAAATTTCAGTTTTGAATGTTTTAAACATGTCAAATGCATCTCATCTTTTAAGAATCATTGTCTTTCTAATTATAAGCTTTATTTCCACATTACCAATCTCTATAGCTTTAGTGGTGCGAGGATCTCACAATACACTTTCTGATCATCAGCAACCATGTATATTGTGAATATATCACAATCATAGCAGACACGGCGAGAAACACCAATGTCTACCCACCAACCATCTAATCCACCAAAAGGTGAATCTCAGTAATCATAGCCGTTAGAGTCTTCTTATTCAGGTTTGCCTGCGGTGCAGGGCCTTACCTGTTCCTACACTTTCGTGTCATATGATCTGGTTTTTCACAGTTGTAACATAGAAACAACTGTCCAGAATCACTCTTTTGGGTTGGTTGCTGTTATCCTTTATGGTTTCCTTGCGGATTCCCATTCTATTCTATACTGACTGGTCGTGGAAGCTTATTAATGTTAAAGATGTTCATATGTTTGAGAATTCATATTTTATTGTATAGAAAAATATACGTAAACTCAGAGACTAACGTAAGTGAATCTCATAAAATATTATTTTCTGCATTTTCGAAAAAATAAAATAAAATTCAGCATGTTCTTTTGGTTTGGCTCAAGGAGTCACAATTTACATGCTGTCCTCCATATTAGGCTACAATGCAGTCTAACTCATGTAGAAATATTGAAGACATATGTATGCAACAAAGATGTTCTATATTCTATCTTTTCACTTGTATGCATATAAACTATGTCAATTTATTTGATGTAAAAAACCTATTCATCCAATTAATGTCGATTCTTAAGGACATTATCAAATAACATACACATTCTATTAATATCAAAATTTTTAGTGACAGTTCCAAATAATATATGTGTTCTATTAATGTTAATTTTAATGACATTTTCATATAATCATATGTATTTCAGTAATGCCAAAATTTTAATGACATTTTCAACATAATTATGCACTTAAATAATGTCAATTTATAATAAAAACATTTTCACTATTTGCATTCAAATAGTGCCTCCTCTAATGACACTTTCAAAATAAAACTCATTAAATCATATGATTTAGGTCAAAATAGATCTGAAATAATCAGCTGAAAAAAAAAAGCGAAAACAGAACCTGAGCATGTAGATCCATGGTCCACAGTTCAGATTTCATCGCGTTCAATCGTTGCAAAGTGATTTCAGTCGTTCGATATGCCTGGCCACGGCGATGATGCGGCATCCAGCAGCAGCGAGATCTATTACAATGGCTGATGACGCGCCAATGATCATCACGACTGTTCCAACCAGATCACTTTAGTGTCCTCCCATTGATTAATTGTCTGTAGGGTAGCAACGGCCTCCATCTAGGACTGCAACGAAGCCATTGTTTCTTTTCGTCTTCAAATTGTTGGGAAACAATGGCTGAATCGCGGACCAGGTCGCTCTCTTGAAGACGATTCGGCGATCTGGTCGGTGGTGCAAAACCAGTTCGTACTTCCGCCGCCGCCTCTAGGATAAAACAGCCTCTCTCTGATTAATAACTGATCTGCTTTGCACAAACAAATCAGTGCAGATTTGCACTTTCTGATTTTACTGCTCGAAAATTTCTTAAGATTATTTTAATGGCGGAGAAAGAGAATGCAGAATTTGTTCTGTATATAGATCTCGTCTAATCTAATGATAATATATAGACGGGGATCAGGTTATTCGAAAAATCTGGTCAGTGGAGGAAAATCGGATCTGCGAAAATACTTAGTCAAAGTTTTACCGCGTCATATAAAAATCGGTTCAGAAATTATTTTCCTGATTTAAAAACTGGTTCCAAAATAGCAGTGTTTTCTGGACCAAAAATATAAGTGTCTACACCACATAGCCAGGGCCCAAAGCCCGAACCGAACCGAGCCGGTCGGTCGGGCGCGCGCGTGTGTGGTGGTGGTCATGATGCATGGGCTCCCTCCTCACAACAAAGCATGCATTGGGAGCCCAAGGCCCCATCAAAGTTTCTTAGAAACAAGTATATAAGCTTGCCTCTTCCATATAATCACATGATGTGGGACTATTCACAAATAGGAGCCATCATACACTTATTTCATGTTTTAAATAATTCACAATATTTCCAACAGAATTGTATTACATGCTCTCCATACCAGGATTGCTTGTTGATCTAAGCTATATCAAATATCTGTGGACTGGATCAATCTGTGCGTTTTGATGGTTTTCTTAGGGAAATTGTACTTTTGACACAAGTAATGAGAAAAAATTGGACACAAAATATTTCAACCATTATAGCTCTCTTTGATTTCCATCTTCAATGTAAAATAAAAGAAATACAATGGTCAATTTTTGGGCCAAATTTTGTGTTTTATTTTACGTCTCAATAGCCGCTCCCCATCTTTTATCTTGAATATATTAAAATGTATCAATTAAGTGTGAGTGTTCAGTTGGATTTAGAGTAAAATATAACCAAGCAATGTAGAAGCGGTAAAAATTGGCTGACTGACTTCATACCAGTTAAAGTGATATGTTTTTAACTGGTTCGACTGTATTACACCAGAGTACAAAAGTTAAAAAATATCATATTTGACTCCAAATGTGTTAGCACACGAAGACAAAACACAATTATAGTTGAAGCATTTTCATGAGTATTGTTGTCATGGATATGATATCAAGATAGATAATGATTACACTAACATAATACTCCCTCCGGTTCATAATATAAGTCGTTTTAGAGATTTGCACAGGAATTAAGAAAAAATTTAAATGCTTCATTTTGGTAGGTTGGCTCCTTCTTTTCATACAAAATTAAGTTACTTTTTCTATTTTCAAGTACAAAAAAGTGGTTATTGAGATTTCCCAACGAGCCACCTACCCACATAAGCCAATAGAATTACTTCATGGCTAGTCAATAAAGTAGGTAGAATTTATTATAATTGAAAACGTCTTATATTTTGAATAACAAAAAACTTCACAAAACGACCTATAATATGAACCGGAGGGAGTAACTATTAGAAAAACTACTATTATTCGCAATCCAATAAAGTTAGTAGGTATAATAAGGTAACTAAATTTTAAACGCTAACATTGGCTAACCATTGTATACTGTTTTCTTTTCTATGAAAATGAGTACCCAGAAAAGAGACCTTATATGGCTAGCCACTGCAGCATGCCTTTTTCTATACGCACACACTCTTGAACATTCATTTCCACACAAATTTGTTTTTTTTTTTTTAGGTAAGAGAGAACCGAGATCTGATAATTTACAAAGAAAAGAAAACATATCAGAAATTAACTGTAAATTAATCTCCTTTCAGTTACGCATTCCATCAATGTGTAATCTTAATCCTCCTGTTAGTTACACATTCCATCAACGTGTAATCTTAGACCTCCTTGATTCACTGGTTATCTAACCACAAGATCCGTATATCAGTCAAATATTTTTTAATTAATTGATCGAGCAGCCATCAAACTAATAAATCAACTGTCTGATTTCTTTTGAGTAACCGGGGAACTTATGAATTGGTTAATTGGTTTCTTCCATTAATCGAGCAACCTTCGAATTAATTAAATGATTTTATTATGCCATAAAATATAAATTTAACACAATAATCATATACTCCTGCGCCATTGATTTAATTTCACTCGGTTCTAACTAAATATTGTTCTACGATAGAGGCAATTAATATATACTATTAACTCCCTCGAACAAGTGCTACAATCAATGAATGAATCTTTGCTCTAATTTCCATAAATACAACGGTGATCCAGTTCCATAAATTTTAGTAGTGTTCATTGTTTGACTGCAATAGCCTACTGGAGGCTCTCTTCCATTTTATAGAAGTAACAATAATGATTTATATAGTACCATTTCATAAATTAATAACCAATAGAATTAAGGAAAAACTGATTGCTAGCATGATGCTTATTCAGTATCACATTACGCATAATAAAGTGCTTAGAGTACCTTCTCAGCATCATCACAGGCTTGTTCCAACACTTTAATCTGTGCAACCCACCCAACAATGGTTATATCACTACATTCAAGAAGTACCTGGGCATGATAATCAATAAAAGTGTGTGATAACCAATGGAATAAAATCGGGGGAATATTAGAAGATGGTTTCTATACCTCTGCTCGTGATAGAGGAAGCATGTAGTCATCTTCTGGAACCTCTTCCACGGCCAGCCGATATAATCACTATAACTGAAGTTCAAATCAAGGCAGCGTTTAAGAAGCTAAAATCACTGAAAAGAAATTGAACTTTGATTTGCCGCAATAAAATTAATACCTTTGGATCAAAAAAATATAACTGGATTAGGATCACGAATGCTAGGCAACAACAACCCTTTTGCTTGTTGTGGGCTTCGGGGTATGACTACCTTCAAAAGAAAACATTTGGATACCACTTACTATTCTTTCATATTTCCAAATAAAGACAGTACATGAACATTAATATGCAGTTGAGACAAGTCCCACACTGGGAAATTTATAAAATAAATCCAGTATAAACATTAAGAGTTCATCTTTTGCATTTCCAATTGATTTTGTGATAATCTAGAGTTTCTTATTATGGTATTAGAGCAATAAAAAAAATGTGTGCACAAGCCATACTTGCCCGCGTCACTTTTAAGATTCACGTGTGAGATTGCCACACGTGCAGGGGAGTGTTGAGACAAGTCCCACACCAGTAAATTTATAAAATAAAATTTTAGTATAAACAATAAGAGTTCACCCTTCAAATTGTCAATTGGTTTTATGATAATTTGGGGTTTTCTATCCTATAGTGAACACAACTATTCATTTAGCTTTTAAAGTTTAAATTGTTAATGATATAATGTTACATGTTGAACCTTAAGTCCAGGAACATGACAGAAAAATGCTTCGGGCGATTGTGAATGGTAATGAGCACCGGGTCTAACAGCTCCATATGGAGATCTTATTATTAATCCTGCAAAACCAAAATTGTACAATGCAAAAATTTTGAATCTAGTAGAATCATTTTAAACAATTGTGAGAATACATACCTCCACAATTAAATTCATTACCGCTTCGGTACCTAAACTTAGCTGCCTCATTGACTATCTACTGGATTACTCAAAAGACAAAAACATCAAAGTCATTACATGGTTTTAACTCCAAAGACGATAAACCAAAGAATCTCTAAAATTGGGATTCAAATTAACTTGCCTAATAAAATAAGAATTTTTATAACTGCAATGTTGTATTGCATTACATGGCACTATAAACAACTCCTTATAGTTAAGAATTGATTTTACTTTCAGCACTAAAAACATGCCTGATCAAAAGCAGAAAAGATATAATCTGCAAATTGAATCTCTGCAATAGCTCGGTTCTCCTAAAAGGAACCAATGAGAAAAGGTTCATATCATAAAATAAAAATCAATATGATAGTAGTAACATACCTAGGGCTGTTATGCTAATGGTAAATTTACCAGTACCATACCAATACCAAGTAATTGGTAAAAAAAAAAAAAAAAAATAGTGTCACTTTGGTTTTCCAATGTTATCGGTATGGTAACGGTAAATTTTCCATTGTTAACGGTAAATATAGCGGTAAAGAAAAGTCAAAATCAGTGATAACGGTAAATTTACCAATCATATTAAATTTATTTTTCACTATTAGATCAAACCTTAACCATAGACACTTTTAACGATACGTCGTGGTCTTTAAGAGGATTTTGTATTATTATTTATGATGATGTTTCTTTTTAAGTTTTGTTAGGCTCAAAGTTTGAGATTATAAATGTTATTATCTCATATTATTATAAATAAGTTGTGACGGATTTAGAAATACTTAGATATCAACTAAAACATGTCGTAATACTAATATAAATTTCATAGAGTAATAATAAAAAACAAGATAAATGCTTTTTTTTCAAATTTTAATGCAATAAAATTTGAATGTTTGTTGTACTGGTAAATTTCTCATTACCAACCGACGGTATACCAGTTTATTGGCATACCAATGAATATTTTACCATTGGTAATGGTAAATTACCAGTAGCTATTTTTGACTTACCAGTAGTACTGGTACGGTAATGGTTCTCATGTATCGGTAGCGGTTACCATTACCATAACAGTCCTAAACATAGCAACATATTAATACAAATGATTACCATTGGAGCCAAACCAATTGCAAATCCAGCAATTTCCTGCTAACACAGAATCAACTTAGTGCCCTGCACAATGAAGTTAAAACCTTTTTTTAGTTTTAAATCAGCATTTTCAGAAACATACCTTTTATATTTGTATTCAAATATTATATTCGATTGTAGCAAAATTTCAAAACAAAGATGATAGCGTACAACTCTTTTTAACTTAAGTTCTGCTAAGCGTACCGTGAAGGTTATAAAATCTAATATGCTCCATATTTTACTTTATATATCCCAAAACTTTCATCATCGTCTTGTCTTCTATTTTCTTTATTCTCTCTACAATGCAAGGAATGAAATTCCAATGTTCACATGCAGTTTTTAATAATATTGAGTACCCCGTTATATCGTTAAGCAAAGTAAATGGGCTTCAACCCAAATGTCCTATTGTAAATACATTAATTAATTTATAGCCCAATATCATTAGCAGCTACAATTCATGTATTATAAATACATGTAAAGCTCGAATGATCAAATTGTTCAGTTCAATAAATCAATTTACAATTTCTGTCTCAATTATATTTCGAATATGGTATCAGAGCTTACTTGCTAACTGCAATTAAAAAATCGATCCAATTACTCAAATCTCTGTAAATCTATCTAAAGATAGATTATCCATCAAAGAATTCTGATCACTTGGATACCTCTCATCCATGATTTTTAATCTCTTCATTTGAGAGTTGAGGTTGTAATTCAGAAACAGTGCCTTGCGAACTTTAAGTGGCTGCATCTGTTTTTACATTACAGCTTAGCGGCAAACCATTTCTGAAGCTTCAAATCCGATCAACAAAATCTGAAGAAATCATCTACTGAAGTCAAAAGCCATCCTAGAAAGCCAGTTTGACATCACATTAACAATCTAGTTTCTTTCAATCTATAACTTAGATTGAAAGCCGTCCAAGGTTGCAATCAATCATTTCAGAATTCTTATCAATTTCAATACTAGCTTCTGGTTGCATTTTAAAATCAGTCAAAGAAATCAATCAGATTTCTCAATTTAAGAATTAGAAGTTCGGAAACGTTACGTTTCTCATGGGACTGAAGATTTTTTGCATCCTGAAATCATGGTTGAGATCCTCTAACCTCACCAAGATCATCAACCATATCCAATTAGATAAGTGCAGAAAGCACTAATGATCTCATCAAATCCATCATAAAACCCCAAAGTCGGATAATCTCGATTCAACTCGATGAATCAAACTACCTCATGTGGAAGATGCAAGTTCAAACAACAGCAGAAGGTTATGGCATGGAAGATTCTATCTGTGAAAAAAAAATAGTTCCAGTAAAATACACCAGAGACAATAATAATAGCCTTGTTTCCAATCAAGAATTTACAGCTTATCAAAGGCAAGACAATCTAATCAGTGTCTGGTTAATGTCATCAGTAAGTGAATCTCTTATGCCATAGTTAATAGGTACTAAGACTGCTCATGAGGTTTGGACAGCATTAGAAAGATCAGTTACAAGTCAGTCTGCTGCTAGAGTGTTACATTTCAAGAAACAACTTCAGACTATAATAAAGGAAAATTCGAGTATATCTTATGAAGGCTAAAAACCTGTGTGATCAACTTGCATGCACGGGTAACAAGATTAAAGAAAAAGAACAAGTTCTTTATATTATGGGCGGACTCGAAGAAGAATATGAAGCTATAATAGCATTCATCACATCAATTGAGCTCACTTCCTCATTACAAAGTGTCTATAATATGCATCTTGCCCATGAAGGGAGATTATTGCAAAAGAAAGATCAACGATCTGATTTCAATGTCAACTATACTATCACTGGCAAAGCCAAGAATCAACAAAATAATCAAAGAAATTAGAATTCTTACCAAAAAAGAGGTCAATCAAACAGAGGAAGAGGTAGAGCTGGGAGATGGAACTCAAACAACTGGCCAAAATGCCTAATTTGCGATAAACTTGGACATACAGCTAACAGATGCTACTTCAGATTTAACAACAGCTTCAATACAAATCAACAAGGGAATAACAATAATAGGGTAATAATCCAAATGCAAACATGGTAAACAGTCAATCGGAAAACAAATGAAGTCAAGAATCAACATCAAATGCTGCCAGTGTTGAAGATATTCAAGATGAAGCATGGTGTCCAGATTCAGGAGCAACTCATCATGTTACTAACAACTTAAACAACCCGAATCTTGGCAATCGTGAATACAAAGGTAAAAAGTCTCTGACTATGGGTAATGGTAATTCTATTGTCATCTCTCACACTGGACAGGCCAGTATCAAAGGTGCCAAATTACTTTATTTAAACAATTTACTATGTGCATCACACATAAGAAAAAATTTAATTACTGTGTCACAGTGCGCAAAAGACAATCAAGTGTCTTTTGAATTTTACCCA
Source organism: Allium sativum (assembly GCA_030737875.1). Lineage (NCBI taxonomy): Eukaryota > Viridiplantae > Streptophyta > Magnoliopsida > Asparagales > Amaryllidaceae > Allium > Allium sativum. The sequence continues at coordinate 744,611,910 of CM060920.1, read as the reverse complement.
AACCACTGTGTAGTTAGGGACCTGCTAACTAGAAATATTTTTTGCAGGGTATCCAACAAAATGGATTGTACAAAGTTTGACTCTGGAAATATCAAAAATAATGAATTAAAGATTTTTTTTATATATATAATATAGCAGAGTTAGATAAACACAATGACTGTACTGATTTTGACATGTGGCATTTTAAATTTGTACATCCAAGTTCTAGAATTATAAAAGAAATTTTAAATAATAGTAGCATTTCTGTTGATATTCCCAATAACTATATATGCGTATGCTGTCCAATGGGAAAGAGTCACAAGTTACCATTTTCAAATTCTGAAACTAGATACTTAAAACCCTTAGAATTAGTTGTTTTTGTTGATCTATAGGGTCCAGCTCCAATCAATACTAACTATGGGTAATTTCACTATATTTCATTCATTGATGCACATTCAAGATATGTCTGGATCTATTTCTTAAAATCAAATTCTGACACTTATAATGTAGTCATGCAGTTTATAGCTAATTTTGAAAATCAGTTAAGTCATAAAGTCAAGATTCTTCAGAGTGATGGTGGTAAAGAATTTCAGCCCTTAAGACACTTTTTTTAGTAAAAAGGATATAACACATAGATTGACATGTCCACACACTTCTGAACAGAATGGCCTTATTGAAAGAAAGCACAGACATATTATTGAAACTGGGCTAACACTTCTGGCACAGGCATCGTTACCACTGAAATTTTGGCCTAGTGCCTTTGTTACAACAGCATATTTAATAAATAGATTGCCAACAAGGTGTAATGACCCAGATTTTTGGCCAATTAATTTTAAATATTTAATATGGTTTTAAATATTGAGTTGATAATATAAATGAATTTTTATAATAAGTTTATCGATTTAATAATCGATATGCAATTTATTTAATATATCAAATTATCATAATTCAAAAACGAAAATATTTGAATTTGGAATTTAGACTGAATCGAAATGATTCCGATGATCAATATAAATTGTATTTGTTTATAAACAATAATAATAATATATTATCAAGGATACAACTGTTTTGAATTTAATTTATATTGATTTAAATTAATATCTCAATAAATGGAGCTTCGAATCATGTTCTAGTGTGTCCAGAATAGTGGTTAAACCGTAGAAACGTCAATTGTTGTGTTTCGATTGGAGTTCAGAACCCCCAAATATATTATTATAAAATTTTATGGATAGGTATTAAATCAAATCAAAATCTATCTAAACATTTTAAAATTCCTACAATAGACCTACTTGTACACCCCTATTCCTTAATTCCTTACTCTTCATCTTTATAAATTGCATATTCCCCTTGATATTTTCTCTCTCCTGCAAATGAAATAAAATCTATTTCTCTTAGATCCACAACATTTAAAATCGGATCCTTCCTTTTTATTTCAAAACTAAAATAGTAAGCCTCAAATGTAAAGAAAAGGGCCGCTTGATTCCTGGTTTCACAATCAAAATCATTTAGATTAAAAAAAACAACAACAACAACAAATAGATCGCGAATCGCGATGACAATAGCAAGAAGGAACAAGGCTGATGAGTTATATGGGATCGCGATTATAGACTGCGAGGCTATTAAGGCTCGATGCGAGGACATCGCGAATACGGAGGTGTGACGGGGTTCAGATGTTCCTCAATTTGGGTAAAAGAGGATGGCGACTTCATCGACAAACTCAGGTGGCCAGGGGGTATGTTCAATGGCTTCAGCTGTTAGCCAAGGGCTTAACTTCGACGCGGTTTTGGAGGAGAGTAGCGGTATTTAGGAGCAGCTGACAGGCCAAGGACACGACAATCGGGTTGGTGCGAGCTCTAGCAAGAGATGATGTCAGAGCGGAGATTTTGGGGGCATAAGAAATTGAGAAGGCCTGAAGCTTGACAAGTTGATGACCGAGGAAGGGGTCTTTAGAAATTGCGAGTTCCAGGAAGTGCTTGGGTAAACAGGCATTCAGTGGAAGGTGGTAGCAAGCGTGGTGTTTAGGAGTTCTTCATTTAAAAACTTACTGTAAGATTTTTGGTGCTAGTTTGAGGTTAGGTGCAATTATAGGATGAATTCATGAAGGAGTTGTACTGGAAGCAGACTATTGTAATCAAGTTTTTGAAAGTAGCAGAAAAGAAGTTTAGAAGTAGACCACTAAGTTATTTTATTTTATTTAATAAGTAAATTTTAAATCTTATTCAAACTGTCAAATTACTTATAAAATTCATATTTGTGTGCTCATGAGGTCTAAAAATCACACAAATGGGTTAAGCTGATCCGTAGCGGTGGAGAAGTTATTCTGAAAGTAGTCTGGAATTTTTCGGAGTCAGGTGGGAATTTAGAAAATTAAAACTTTGAATATTCGATGAAATAAAATCACGGTGAGTAATTCTCATTCAGAAATTTATTTAAATTTATTTTAATCATTAAAAATAAATTGTTCGTTGCCTTGGATGCGTTTATAAATTGTTTATCAGTGTTGGCTATTATATATATACACTAGTTATTTAGGCTTGGTGTTTGTCGTTATCATATATATATATATATATATATATTGGTGGTTAAATTCCTGCAGTACCATTAGCGGATGGCCGTACTATCATTACCGGATGACCCTATACGCCCCCACAATATGATAGTGGATGACCTTCTATACCGCGATATCCTGCCTCGAATTAGGATGGGTATTATTTATGTTGGCTAACGTCTGTGGATGTAGGAAACCAGGTTGGAGGGATCCAACTGGATTCCTCAAAAATATTATAATTTGTTTGTTTCATATATATTATCATATATAATGTGATAGAAAACCCGTGATTGATAATTGGGTGGTTTGATTATTTAAATATCACTGGGTCAAAAAATGCTAATTTATTAAAACATCGTCAAAAGGATATTTCAGGATTAAAAATGGAAAATCTATTTTTCAGAAATGGAATTTGAATTTCGAATGGGATATAAAGATAATAACTTGTTTTGAACAAATTAAACAAGTATTGAATTTATAAATAATGTTTATAAATTAAATAATGCAGTGAATTGAAGTGAATTTATAAACGGTGTTTATTAATGAAATGGGAAAATTTATCATTTAGATATTTTGGGAAATGTAAATACGAATGTGTATTTAAAAAGGGAGATTTGTTTTTCAAAAGAAGAAAATTGATTTCAAATGGATTTGAAATTAAGACTTGGTTAAAAATATTTAAACAAGTAATATAAACAGTATTTATATAGAAAGGTGGAAAATTATCATTGGATAATTTAAATATTTAAATTCAAACGTGAATTTAAAATGTGGATTAGGAATTGTGTTAAAAAGGGAAACTAGGAAATTTATTCTGATATTCAGAACGTAAATTGAATTAAAATAAATCCATGTGGATTTATCATTTGAATTCCATTAGATCAAATTTATTTAGATAAAATATTTTCAGAAACATATTACGATTATACTAAATAAAAGTTTAAATTTGAATATAAAAATAGATTCACTGTTATATATATATATATATATATATATATATTTTTATGTATGTATAAGTAAAAATCAATGAAATATTTCAAATAGGAATTGGGTTTCATATGGATTTGAAATGGAATCTTGTTTTAAATTATAAAACAAGGATGTTAAATTTATAAACAATGTTATAAATTAAGTAAGATAGTTATCAGGGGATAATTTGGGATTTTAAATTCAAGTATGAATTTAAAAAGCGAACTGGAAATCTTTCGAAAAGAGGACGATAGAATTTATTCCGGATTTCGAAATATAAATTGAACTAAAACAAGTTTAAAGAATTTAGAACTGAAATTTGATTTATATTGAATTTTATAAAATAATTTATTTATAAAAGAAAATGGAATTTAATATAGCAAGTTGAGTTATAAATAAATTTATAACCGGGTAATGAAAAATCGAGAATTAGAGAAAATTAGAAATGTTAAGTTGGATTTGAAAACTGGATTAAATATATATTAAGATACATGAACGAGATTGAAATTTATTTATAAACGAAGTTTATAACATTTATATTTATATTTAAATATAATTAAAACAAGCTCGCCGTGGCGCCGTAGTTCGTAAATTGGCATTTCAAACTTCAATTGAGTATATAGAACTCAATTTAAGTCAAAATTCTTTTAAACAAGAATCGTCAGGACCGGTTGAATAATAGTTTTCTAAAGGAAGAGAAAAATATGGATTTCGTCTTATAGATTTTGAGTTATGTCAAAATCAAATTTTCTAAAAAAACTGCCATAATCGTTTAAAAACCATAATGGTTTATTTAAATAAATATAAGGATTTTAAGTAAATAAAAATCCGAATTTCAGTTAGAAAAATCCAGATTTGAGTTATGAAATAAATATGAACTCAAGTGAAGTAAATTGATTGATTTTTTGAGATAAAAATCAGATTTTTAATTATCTAATATAACTAACTAATTTGAAGAATAATTAGTTAATCATGATTTGATATGAAATTGGGCTTTGGAGAAGTGAATGTTATTTGAGAATTTTATTCGAAATCATAAATAGAATCTTGAATTGAAAATGGAATTCAGTTAGTTGTAAGAAAATTAAAATGGTATATGGACGTGATATGTTCAAATAAAATTATGAAATAGACAAAAGAGATAATTAAATATAAATTAGCAAATTGAGTTAAAATGACCAGATTGAGTTAGAATAAATTGGGAATAGACGTATATGGGTTAGACAGGTTTGGAATGAAGTGTATGAAGATTATAATTTAAGTGTTCAACAAAAAGATACACGTTTAAATTCAATATGAGATTTTATGCGCCGAATCAGCAAGCTGCTTGGCTTTTTGATTTCCTTTTTGAATGGAAAGGGCCTAAAGAGGCATTTGGTAGTTGTACGGAGTGACCTATACAGAGGAGGTTATGGCGAAATTTTTCATAAATTTAAGGAGTTAGAATATTTTAAAGAAAATTTGATAGTTAGAAATCAATGTATCGATATATATAGAATTCGATTAGGAAACAAACTTAAAAATAGAATATTATAAACAAATAGAAAATCTATAATTAAATCTGATAATGTTAGAAGGAGAAACGTATATGAATTTAAAAATGAATAATTGTTTTTTATGGTGTTGAATATTCGAGGAAATTGGTCTTGTCTATTTTGAAGTTAATAATGTTTTCAGTCAAGGTCTAAGAGGTAATTATACACCTACTTGATTGATTTAGTTATTAATCGATAAATAGGAGGATTCAGTCTCGGAGATAAATGTTTAAAGAAATTTAGTTGAATAAAATATTTTGGGTAGTTGTAACAGTGTTTTATACAACATTCGTTTTGACCCAAGTAAGTGGAATTTTGAAAATATAATAATAACTATTTTCTGAGTGTAGAAATGAATGGGCGTGAAAGGGATAAGTAATTGGAATGTTTTCCAATTATAAGTAGAATATATTTTCTAAGTATAGAAAATAAAACATGGCGATATATGGAAACATTTTCCAAATAGCGTAAGAGGCCAAGACGATTATTGAAAATATTTGATTTACAAATATTAATAAGGAAATGGAAAAGTGATTTGATTAATGAAATATTCATTAAGAGGCCCAGTGATTGTTTGTTGCTTTGAATGAATGTTTGTTTTCTTCTATAGTTAAATAACTGACTATCGAAGTATTTGCCAATATCGTTGTCAATATGGAGAGACCGGTTGGATTATTATCCGAGAACCACTCTGTATTGGCAATAGCATTGCGAATCAGATTATATGAAGATAATCGAAGAAGGAGTGAAGTGCAAGGGCTTTTTCTATTAATCCTAGGTAGAAATCTCCTAAGATGGATTAATGAAAATTGCGCCTTCGGTTTCGTTCAATCCCAGAACGAATGTATATGGGCAAATGTCTAACTTAGTATTTCCAATGATCGCATACATTAGTCTATATAAATATTTATGGTGGCAGAGAATTTATTCACTTAGCATAATATCCAGATTTATATTTGTGCAAACTAATTAATGATTAACGGATCTGACAATGGGGCATTCAAAGTGATTGTGCTATCAATGAATAGTAAGTAAGTGTAGCCTCAGCCCTCAACAACCGGGAAATGAAAAAAAATCGAGTAGGCAGCATGGCTTTGTGGGTAGCTCCCAATTAGGGTGCATTATCACCTATCTAGATAAATTCATTTCATTCTTTATTCTATTCGATGTTGTCCCATTCGGGAAAATGGTTGATGATCCCAACCGTACACTTGATACACTCAAGTGAAATGAGTGGTAGGTCATATGTGGCCAAGTTACAAGATTTTCTTGTTGAACTCAGTGTATTCTTCTATAGAGATACACTATCGGAAGGTGGTTCCATACCTTGTCATTGGAAATTCATCACCCAATATGTGCTTGCAGTTTTGATTGTATATATGTATGTAGAGCGTGAGATGAAAGCGTTCCACTAAATTTCTATTTATTTGATTTATACACTATTATAATATCAAAAGAGTTCTGATATAAAGATTATTGTTTCTTTCAAAAGGATTTTGAAAGCTAAATCAAGTGTTTTAGATTCTCAGAAGGGAAAAACCCGTTCTGTGTTATACGGTGTGGTCTTGTGAGATATCGTTTTCTCAAACTGTTTTATTTTGTTTACTCGTACCAGTCCTATGACTGACCCAGAGTTTATTTTGTTTTGTTTTACCTAAACTCTTGGATGCCCAAATTTGTACGGGCAGTGAAGTAGTTCAGGATTTCACAGATCTATATAAAGGAGCTTGGAGAAAGAGGCTTCAGTGTTAGATATATAGTATTTTTATTTCCGCTGTATTGTAAGTGTTGTACTCTGATAATTGTATGTTATACAGTTAAAATTTTGTATTTTAAAGGTTATGATATATTATATTTTGTTCCGCTACGATGTGAGATTCTATGTTGTTATTTCTGTTTTTCTTCTACCTTTTTCTTCTTAAAAAAATTGATTTGGATTTTTGTGATATTTGGGTTGGACGTATGATGTATATAATCAACTCAGATAGTACGGATTTGCGGGCCGGTACAGTTGGTATCAGAGCCAGGCTGAGCGAACAACTAGGCTTTGGTGGGGGTTTACTCATTAGAGATGGGGTCAGCGGTACCCTAGAATGAGTTGAGTTTTTGTGTGTGTGTGTATATATGAGAGTGCGTATTTGTAAATTGATATAAAAATGGTTTTATATTATGTTGGTTTGTTTGTTGAGTAGTTTATGAATTCTATTCGAATCGTGGGATGCCACGAAGTCGATAAGAATTTGTAAACACTTGAAAAAAAAATTGACACCATTTTGTTTTTAAGAGGATAAATTAAATAATTTTACCCAAAAATTCTATTTTGATAGAAAAAGAATAATTTTCTGAAATTGTTATATTATATGGATGAGTTGGTTGTTAATATTATAATCAGATAATATTATAGAATTGAAATGGTTATATATAACCTAATAGAATTTGTATATAAATGAAATATACAAATAAGATGAACTGGAATTGGATTAAAATCAGAATTTGGAATTTAAATCCTAGTTGTTTGGAAAAATATTTTCTAAAGTACGTTAGAAGGATATAGCTTTGTTTTAGAAGGATTTTTGATTCAAAATCATTTTAATGGATTTTGAAAGTGATAAAGCACCAAACTCACTTCAGTGGCTGGAAAATAATTCTGATGATTACTGCATCATCATCAGTGTTCATTTTCGAGCTTCTAAGTGACGAATTGCTACCTTAGAAAAGTTTTTGAAGTAAATTTGTTTGAAAGAAAACAAGTCGGCTTGAAAAATTCAGATGTTTTGAATTTGAGACGGTTATAAATATATGTATATATTTATGTGATTTCAAAGGATTTGAAATGAAAACCCGGGATTTGAATTCTGGAATTTAAATTTAACTTAAGCAAGTTAAATAAATTGAAGTGAATAAATTGACGAAAATCAATTTGAATAGATTAATGGAATACAGATTGAATGCAAATGTATTGTTTGTAGATCATTCGAATTAAATGAACGAAAATCCAAAAGCCTTGGTGGAATTAAATTTGTTGAAATTTGAAAAGTTGAGTTTAAACATAAATAATTTTTGAAAAGTTAATGGGTTTGAAGCATTTTTCCTACCTTAGTAATATCGGGAACGAAATTCTTCTAAGGGGGGAAGAATATAACGACCCGGATTTTTGGCCAATTAATTTTAAATATTTAATATGGATTTAAATATTGAGTCGATAATATAAATGAATTTTTATATTAAGTTTATTGGTTTAATAATCGATATAAGATTTATTAAATATATCGAACTACCATATTCGAAAACGAAAATATTTGAATTCGAAATTTAGAACTGAATCAAAATGATTTCGATGATCAATATAACTTGTATTTGTTTATAGACAAAAATAATAATATATTATCAAGGATTTAACTGTTTTGAATTTAATTTATATCGATTTAAATTGATATCTCCTCGATACGATCAAATGGCGCTTCGAATCATGTTCCAGTGTGTCCAGAATAGTGGTTAAACCCTAGAAACGTCAGTTGTTGTGTTTCGATTGGAGTTCAGAACCCCAAAACATATTATTATAAAATTTTATGAATAGGTACTAAATCAAATCAAAATCTAAATATTTTCAAAATCCTACAACAGACCTACTTGTACTCCCCTATTCCTTAATGCCTAAGTCTTCATCTCTATAAGTCGCGTATTCCCCTTTCTATTTTCTCTCTTCTGCAAATGAAATAAAACCTATTTCCCTTAGATCCTCAACATTAAAAATCGGGTCCTTCCTTTTTATTTCTAAACCAAAATAGTAAGCCTCAGATGTAAAGAAAAGGGTCGCTCGATTCCTGGTTCCACAATCAAAATCATTCAGATTAAAAAAAAAAAAAACAAATCGCGAATCACGATGACAGCGGCAAGAAGGAACAAGGCCGATGAGCTATTTGGGATCGCGATTATAGACTGCGAGGTTGCTAAGGCTCGACGCGAGGAAATCGCGAATACGAAGGTGCAACGGGGTTCAGATATGCCTCGATTTAGGTAAAATAGGATGGCGACTTCATCGACAAACTCAGGTAGCAACGGGGTTAGCTCAACGGCTTCAGCTGTCAGCCTAGGGCTTGACTTCAATGCAGTTTTAGAGGAGAGTCACGATATTTTGGAGAAGATGATAGGCCAATGACGCGACAATCGAGTTGGTGCGAGCTCTAGCAAGAGATGATGTCGGAGTGGAGATTTTGGTGGCATAAGAAATTGAGAAGGCCCGAAGCTTGGCAAGTTGATGACCAAGGAAGGGGTCTTGAGAAATTGCAAGTTCCAGGAAGTGCTAGGGTAAACAGGCGTTCAATGGAAGGCAGCAGCAAGCGTGGTTTTTAGGAGTTCTTTATTTAAAAACTTAATGCAAGATTTTTGGTGCTTGTTTGAGGTTGGGTGCGATTACAGGATGAATTCAGGAAGGAGTTGTACTAGATGCAGACTATTGTAATCAAATTTTTGAAAGTAGGAGAAAAGAAGTTTAGAAGTAGACCAGTAAGGTATTTTATTTTATTTAATAAGTAAATTTTAAATCTTATTCGAATTGTCAAATTACTAATAAAATTCATATTTGTGTGCTCATGTGGTCTAAAAATCACACAAATGGGTTAAGCTGATCCGTAGCGGCGGAGAACCTATTCTAGAAGTAGTATTAAAATTTTAGGAGTCAGCTGGGAATTCAGAAAATTCAAAATATAAATATTCGACGAAATAAAATCATGGTGAGTAATTCTCATTCAGAAATTTATTTAAAATTATTTTAATCGTTAAAAATAAATTGTTGGTTGCCTTGTATGCATTTATAAATTGTTTATCAGTGTTGGCTATTATATATATATATATATTAGTTATTTAGGCTTAGTGTTTGTGGTTCTCATATATATATATATATATATATATATATATATATTGGTGGTTGGATTCCGCAGTACAATTAGCGGATGCCCACGGTATCATTAGCGGATAACCCTATACGCCCCCACAATATGATAGTGGATGACGTTCTATACCTGCCTCGAAGCAGGATGGGTGTTATTTATGTTGGCTAACGTCTGTAGATGCAGGAAACAGGTTGAAGGGATTCAATAAGATTCGTCAAAATTATTATAATTTGTTCATATCATATATATTATCAAATATGATATGATAGAAAACCTGTGATTGATAATTGGGTGGTTTGATTGTTTAAATATCACTGGGCCTAAAAATGTTGTTTTATAAAAATACCGTGAAAAGGATATTTTGGGATTAAAAATGGAAAATCTATTTTTCAAAAATAGAATTTGAATTTCGAACGGGTTGTAAAGATATTAACTTGTTTTGAATAAATAAAACAAGTATTGAATTTATAAATGATGTTTATAAATTAAATAATGTAGGGAATCGAAGTGAATTTATAAACGGTGTTTATTAATGGAATTGGAAAAATTATCATTTAGATAATTTGGGAAATGTAAATACGAGTGTGTATTTGAAAAGGGAAATTTATTTTTCAAAAGGAGAATTTTAATTTCAAATGGATTTGAAATTAAGACTTGATTAAAAATATATAAACAAGTAATATAAATGATATTTATAAAGAAAGGTGGAAAATTATCATTGGATAATTTAAATATTTATATTCAAATGTGAATTTAAAATAAGGATTGGGAATTGTGTTAAAAGGAAAACTAGGAAATTTATTCTAATTTTTAGAATGTAAATTGAATTAAAATAAATCCGTATGGATTTATGAATTGAATTAGATTAGGTTGAATTTATTTAATAAAATATTTTCAGAAATATATTACGATTATATTAAATAAAATTTTAAATTTAAATATAAAAATAAATTCACAGTTATATATATATATATATGTGTATATATATATAAATTAAAATCAATAAAATATTTCAGAATAGGAATTGGGTTTCATATTGATTTGAAATGGAATCTTGTTTTAAATTATAAACAAGGATGTTAAATTTTTAAACAATGCTATAAATTAAGTAAGATAGTTATCAGGGGATAATTTGGGATTTTAAATTCAAGTATGAATTTAAAAAGTGAAGTGGAAATCGTTTCGAAAAGGGGACGACAGAATTTATTCAGGAATTTGGAATATAAAATGAACTGAAACAAGTTTAAAGAATTTATAATTGAAATTCGATTTATATCGGATTTTATAAAATAATTTATTTATGAAGGGAATTGGAATTTAATATAGTAAACTGAGTTATAAATAAATTTGTAACTGAGTAGTGAAAAATCGACAACAATAGAAAATCAGAAATGTTAAGTTGGATTTGAAAACTGAATTAAATATATATTAAGATATATATTAGAACAAGATTGAAATTTAATTATAAACGAAGTTTATAACATTTATATTTAAATATATTTAAAACGAGCTCGCCGCGGCGCCGCAGTTCGTAAATTGGTGTTTCGAACTTCAATTGAGTATATAGAACTCAATTTAAGTCAAAATTCCTTGAAACAAGAATCGTCAGGACTGGTTGAATAATGTTTTCTAATGGAAGAGAAAAATCTGGATTTCATCTTATAGATTTTGAGTTATGTCAAAATCAAATTTTCAGAAAAGCAACGCCGTAATCATTTGAAAACTATAATGGTTTATTCAAATAAATATAAGGATTTTAAGTAAATAAAAATCCGAATTTCCATTAAAAAAAATCCAGATTTGAGTTATAAAATAAATATAAACTCAAGTGAAGTAAACTGATTGATTTTTGAGGTTAAAATCAGATTTTTAATTATCTAATAGAACTAACTAATTTGAAGAATAATTAGTTAATCAAGATTTGATACAAAATTGGGCTTTGAAGAAGTGAATGTTATTTGAGAATTTATATTCGAAATTAAAAATAGAATCTTGAATTGAAAATGGAATTCAATTAGTTGTAAGAAAATTAAAATGGTATATGGACATGATAAGTTCAAATAAAATTATGAAATAGACAAAAGAGCCAATCAAAGATAAATTAGCAAATTGAGTTAAAATGATCAGATTGAGTTGGAATAAATTGGGAATAGATGTATATGGGTTAGACAAGTATGGAATGAAGTGTATGAGGATTATAATTTAAATGCCCGACAAAAAGATACATGTTTAAATTCCATATGAGATTTTATGCGCCGAATCGGCAAGCCGCTTGGCTTTTTGATTTTTTTTTTGAATGGAAAGGGCCTAGAAAGGCATTTGGTAGTTGTACCAAGTGACCTGTACAAAGGAGGTTATGGCAAAAAAAATTCGGAAATTTAAGGAGTTAGAATATTTTTAAGAAAATTTGATAGTTAGAAATCAATGTATCGATATATATAGAATTCGATAAGGAAACAAACTTAAAAAAAGGAAATCTATAATTAAATCTGACAAATTTAGAAAGAGAAACATATATGGGTTTAAAAATGAATAATTGTTTTTTATGGTGTTGAATATTCGAGGAAACTGGTTTTGTCTGTTTTGAAGTTAATAATGTTTTCAGTTAAGGTTTGAGAGGTAATTATACCCGTACTTGATTGATTTAGTTATTAACCGATAAAAAGGAGGATTCAGTCTCGGAGATAAATGTTTAAAGAAATTTAATTGAATGAAATATTTTGGGTTGTTGTAACAGTGTTATATACAATATTCGTTTTAACCCAAGTAAGTGGAATTTTGGAAATATAATAATAACTATTTCCTGAGTGTAGAAATGAATGGGCGTGAAAGAGACAAGTAATTGGAATGTTTTCCAATTATAAGTAGAATATATTTTCTAAGTATAGAAAATAAAAGATGGCGATATATGGAAATGTTTTCCAAATAGCGTAAGAGGCCAAGATGAATTTTGAAAATATTTGGTTAACAAGTATTGATAAGGAAATGGAAAAGTGATTTAATTAATGAAATATTCATTAAGGGGCCTAGTGATTGTTTATTACTCTGAATGAATGTTTGTTTTCTTTGATAGTTAAATAACCGACTATCGAAGTATTTGTCAATATCGTTGTCAATATGGAGAGGCCGGTTGGTGTAACGACCCAGAAAATCTGAACCAATTTAAATTTTTAAATTGGCTAAAATAATGGATTTTAAATATTTAAAATAAATATTTTAAATAATGGCGATGAAAACTGAGTTTGAATCGACATTTGAAAACGAATATAATTAATTATAATTATATATAGAATTGAAAATGGCGCGGTAGTTCGATAATTCGATTTCAAACTTCAAGTGAATATACCGGGTGCAAAACAATCCGGATTTTAGTGAAACCAAAAATATTTAAATCTGTTAGTGAATATCTTTCTAACGAATCCGACCAATCGAAATTTCATAGCGGGAATCAAAAGATATGTCCAGTTGAAAATTCTGAATAGTCGCTATGGAATTCAGGCCCTTAAAAATGGACATTTTGCAAACGAACTCGGATTTCGACGAAACCACTTTTGTTGGGTCCGTGATGTAAAGTTATTGCTAGATTCCAAATTTCATAATTTTTCGAATCAATATGTGAGCGTGGCAAAGGAAAACGCGTTTGACCAGTTTCAGTTGATTTTTATCGACTGGAAATTGGCCATTTTTCAAACGGTCTCAGAATTCGACGAAACTAGTTTTGTTAGGACCGTATCGTCAATACGAAGCTAGAAAATATTTTTCTGGAATTTTTCGAGTTCGTATGTGGCCCCACTAAATTGAAATGTGCGTTTAAGTTGAATATATAAAGAAGTACACTTTAAATTTAACGGAAACTGATTGTAACGATCAAATCAGCTTGCGATACATATTCCATTGTGTTCGGAATGGGGGTAATTAGCTAGGGGCGACGGTAGTTGGGATTCGATAGGAGTTTGTGGTGTTAAACAATTAAATGATGAATTAAAATATTATTAAACTATGAAATTTGGTCAACTCATACCCCACTCTCTCTCCCCTCTTTATTCATAACAGTTAGAAATAAAAAAAAATTGCGATTCTTCCCAGTCGCCGCTCGATGTCGTGCCTCCGGAGCTAGGGCACCCCACCGCCCACGCTAGCCGCACATCCCCCTTCTTCCTCCCCCCTCCATCGATCGAAGACCGGAGCCTCCAGAAACCATCGCGAGCGATTCGAGAGCCCCCCCTTCTTCGAATTCAAACCCCCACCTCCAGCACCTCCTACCGCCGACATCTTCCTCAGTTCCCCCCTTTTTTTCTTCGTAGGAATGTAAGTATTTTATTTTATTTATTTTATTTTTATTTTAATTCTGTAATGCCGTTTTTTTTTAAGGTTAATACTGTTTTTTTAAAAAGGTAAAAAACTGATTTTTCTAAGAGTTTTAAAAACTGAATTTTAAAAAGAATTTTAAACTGATTTTTTTTATAGATTTAAAAACTGTTTTTTTTAAAGGTTAAAACAGATTTTTTTTTTATAAAAAAGTAAATACTGATTTTTTTATAAAGGAGAAAAACTGATTTTCAAAAGCATATAAAAACTGATTTTTAAAAATGTTTAAAAACTGAAATAGAAAAGGTTTTAACTTTAAAAAGAAAAAGGTTTTAACTTTAAAAAGAAAAAGGTTTTAACTTCAAAAAGAAAAAGGTTTGAGCTTTGGAATGGAAAAAGATTTGAACTTTAAAAAGGAAAGGATTTGAACTTTAAAAAGAAAAATCAGATTTTTATATATTGAAAGTCGAAGTAAAAATCAGATTTTTATATATTGAAAGTCGAAGTAAAAATCAGATTTTTATATATTGAAAGTCGAAGTAAAAATCAGATTTTTATATATTGAAAGTCGAAGTAAAAATCATATTTTTATATATTGAAAGTCGAAGTAAAAATCATATTTTTATATATTGAAAGTCGAAGTAAAAATCATATTTTTATATATTGAAAGTCGAAGTAAAAATAATATTTTTATATATTGAAAGTCGAAGTAAAAATCATATTTTTATATATTGAAAGTCGAAGTAAAAATCATATTTTTATATATTGAAAGTCGAATTAAAAATCATATTTTTATATATTGAAAGTCGAAGTAAAAATCATATTTTTATATATTCGATTTTTATATATTGAATAACATAGTAAAAATTCGATTTTTACATATGTAGAGAATACGGGCAACGAAGCGACAAAAAGCGAGAAAGGCGAAGATTTCTTTAAGGAAGTGTCGTGAAGTTGGATAGCTATTGGTGAGATTTCTGATTTAAAAATATATATATGTGGGAAATGAAAGTGAATTGCTATATATAAATATATATATATATATATATATATATATATATACGCCCCTCGTCCACAAACCATGGACGATATTTATTGATTGAAATTGTTGTGAAAATTGATTGATAGCGAATGGTTGTTTGGGATTGTTTGTGATTGATATGGGTTGATTGTGGTTGAAAAATACCCATTTGTGGTTGTGAAATATTTGGTTGAAACCACATAAGATTAGTTTGTGGAACTGAAATAAATATATACATGCCGCCTGCGTGCGAACTAGATGCATGATCCCCATTGTCAAAAACCGCGAGGTTTTAAGGTAGAGCGAGGAGCCGTACTAGGGACGGTGCCGGTTTAACTACCCTGCCGATATGCTGCCGAAATTTTGAATAATATTCGTGTGTTTGAATTATTTTCATATGCTTAAACTATATTTATTCATTGAATAGAAAACATTCATGTGTTGAATTGATATTCATTCGTTGATTAGAAATTCATGTGTTGAATGGTATTCATATTTTGAAATAAATTGTTTGATAATAAAAATCACATTTTTATCTATATATAAAAACTATAGAAAACATTCATGTGTTGAATTGATATTCATTCGTTGATTAGAAATTCATGTGTTGAATGGTATTCATATTTTGAAATAAATTGTTTGATAATAAAAATCACATTTTTATCTATATATAAAAACTATAGAAAACATTCATGTGTTGAATTGATATTCATTCGTTGATTAGAAATTCATGTGTTGAATGGTATTCATATTTTGAAATAAATTGTTTGATAATAAAAATCACATTTTTATCTATATAAAAAAACTATAGAAAACATTCATGTGTTGAATTGATATTCATTCGTTAATTAGAAATTCATGTGTTGAATGGTATTCATATTTTGAAATGAATTGTTCGATAAAAAAAATCACATTTTTATCTATATATAGAAACTATAGAAAACATTCATGTGTTGAATTGATATTCATTCGTTGATTAGAAATTCATGTGTTGAATGGTATTCATATTTTGAAATAAATTGTTCGATAATAAAAATCACATTTTTATCTATATATAGAAACTAAAGAAAACATTCATGTGTTGAATTGATATTCATTCGTTGATTAGAAATTCATGTGTTGAATGGTATTCATATTTTGAAATAAATTGTTTGATGATAAAAATCACCTTTTATCGACTATATGAACTGTGTAAAATAATCTCGTTTTAAAAAGAAATTGTTTTAGGATAAAAATCCCATTTTTATCACCAACTTGAACTATATAGAAAAATAGTGTTGTGAAATGAATTGTTTTACAATAAAAATCACATTTTTATTGTATGCATAAATCGTTGAAATGTGAAGTGTTAAAAATAGCCACTTGTTCAAAATAAACATATATGAGTTGAAATATTCATTAATTAGCTAATGAAATGATTTGCACCTATTTATGTAACATTAGAATGAATGGTGTTTTTAAACCAAATAGAAATCAAATATGAAGTTGAATAGAAAATGATAAATGATATGAACTGTATATATATGTATGTGCATATTCATTGAACAGGTTATAGCAAAGGGGCTAGAGAAGAGGAATAAAATTTTGTGCCTGACAAATAGGTACACATTTACTGTTTTGTTTGGGTGATGATTTTATGAGCCTGTTGGCTAGCCGCTTGGCTTTTTCTTTTTCTTTTTGAGATTAGAAGGACCGGGAACGCTATTTGCGATTTCCCGATGCTCCCGGTGCAGGGGAGGTTATGGCGAAATTTTCCAAAATTTTAAGGTGTTAGAAAAATATTTGAAGTGGAAACGATATGGAAATCATAGAACGAACTATATTTATATAAATATATAAATATAAATAAAATTAAAACGAAACGAAGCCGTGCAGTTCGTATTTTGAAACCGTGATTTCAAACAACTAGTGCGGGAAATCCGACCATTGGATTTTCCCGAAATCTCAACCGTCGGGTTCGCCTTGGAATAATCTTTCCAACGGCACCAACCTTGTAAAAATCCAACGATTGGATTGTCTGGAATGTTTAATTCAAATCTGAAGAAAAACAGCGCCAGAAACGATTATATATATATATATAAATATAATTATATTTAATCGAATAACGACGCTGTAGTTCGTATTTTGAAATCGAAACTTCAAACGATTGTACCGGGAGATCTGACCGTCGGATTTTCCCGAAACTGGAACCGTTGGATTCGTTTTGAAAAGACCTTTCTAATGATGTAAATTTTGTGAAGATACGGTTAGATTTTCAGATATGTGTAAATCAAATTTGAAGAAAAACAGCGCCATGGCCGCGTTATGGCCCGAAGCGTCGTTTTGAATAAATTAGCTATTTTAAAATAAATAAAAATAGCGATAAATAGTTATAAAATATTATAAGCGATATGGAATGGAAATAAACTGAATTTGCTCGATTTATGTGGCTTTTGATGGTTGAATGTGTTTGGTGTGAAAATTACATTGAAGAACAAAATTGATGTTGTCGAATAATTTAACCATCGAAATAAATTGATTGAAATTCTAAATATACGTGAATTATTTGAAAAGGCCGAGTTAATTCTCATTTCAAATAATCGACCGACGATTGAAAGTCGAAGATGAAGACGGTGGTCGAAGACCGGAGATCTTCACCTCGTTTGGATGGTAACCGAGGTCCTGATTGGGAGGCATCCCGAAATATGGATAATGAGTGGTGATCGTCCAGACGTACGTGGTGATCGAAGGGTTTGCGAGGTATTTAGTGCCTCCGGTTTCGTTCAGACCCAGAACGGACTTTTAAATGGACTGTGTGTCTGACATATGATTTATTCTGTGTGGCATGCTAAGATGCAGTGATCAGGGCTTCTGTTGAAAAGCAAAGTCTTGTGGTGATGATCAAAGCACCGCCTGTGTGGCGTAGCTTTGTGTATAACGTGAATTCGCGAGCCTCACACCCCGGTAGGAACCTAAAACGGGAGAAGGACCTCAGGGAGGGCCTACGTTTCCTCCTAGCTAAAAGTGGCGTCAGTGGTTTTACACGCCCTGACGAGTTTGACTTATGTGGTTGTTGCTGTTGCGAGGCGCCTCGGTTAGATCGGACGATCCGGGTCCGATGGAGTCACTTGTTGGCTCGCTTACGCCCCAAAGGGCGGCGAAACGTAGTGCTCAGGCATTTTTAATCCACTCCGTGTGGACCGGCCCTGTCGCTCCAAGGATCAATGCGTTCTGATCCTGAGACTCGGGCTAGGCAGTCTCGAATTCGGTAAGGACTATCTTTTGCCTTGGTTCATGACGGAAATCCAATTTCCAAATACGTGACGATGCGGTTTTGATTGTATACCTATATATGGCGACATAGTGGTATGGGGCATTAATGCCGTCTATGATTGAAAGTTATGATTTGAAATTGCTTTCATAACATATAAACACTAGCAATAATATCAAATGCCTTTGTTTTATTCGTATCAATCATATTTTGGCCGTTATAAGGTAAAAACTCTATCCTCCGGTTTGGGTTGCATTGTGTGATGGGAACTGAGTCTTATAACGGCTTCATTTTTATAAAAAGCATAGCGATGTTTAAAAGAAAGATTTGTTTTAAAAGCACTGGAAATCCAATGGAGTAAACCCGGTCCACGAAGGTGGCGTGGTCCTGTGATTAGCCAATTATATATGTGTTGAGTGGATTTCTCATACCAGTCCCATGACTGACTCGTAGTTTGTTTCACTTTCAAACTCGGGTGCCCCTTTTTCTACACGGGCAGCCTTGTATTCAGGTTTAGCTGGTTCTTTTTCTGGATAGCTGGAGCTGAAGATGGATTCTATCATTTATTCTTTTTATGCTGTTCTGCTCCTATTGTACATATTTTGTTTATTTCCGCTGTAGACATTTATGTATAGCTGAACTGTATTTGTACTAAGTAAGATCCTGTATGCTGTGTAACTCTGATGATACTTTTATCTAGTATATTTTATTGTTCATTATCTGGTGTATTTATTTAATTCTGTTCTGCTATTATCTGTTTCTGTGTTATATTCCAAAGATAACCCTGTTTCCGTGAGAACGGGATTTCGGGTCGTCTCAGTTGGATTATTATTAGAAAACCACTCCGTATTGGCAGTAGCGTTGTGAATCAGATTATATGAAGATAATCGAAGATGGAGTGAAGTGCAAGGGGTTTTCTATTAATCCTAGGTAGAAATTGCCTAAGATGGATTAATGGAAATTGTGCGTTCTATTTCGTTCAATCCCAGGACGAACGTTTGTGTACGAATGTCTGACAGAGTATTTCCAATGATCGTATATGTTGGTCTATATAAATATATATGGTGGCAGAGAATTTATTCTCTTAGCATAATATCCATATTTATATTTGCGCAAACAAATCAATGATTAATGGATCTGACACTGGGGCATTCAAAGTGATTATGCTATCAATGAATAGTAAGTACGCATTGCCTTAGGCCTCAACAACCTGGAAATGGAAAAAATTGGGCAGGCAGCATGGCTTAGTGGGTAGCTCCCAATTAGGGTGTATTATCACGTATCTAGAGAAATTCATTTTATTCTTTATTCTATTCGATGTTGTACCATTCTGGAAAACGGTTGCTGATCGCAACCATTGGTGATATACATTCGATACACTCAAGCGAAATGAGTGGCCGGTCATGTGTGGCTAGGTTACAAGATGTTCTTATTGAACCCAGTGTATTCTTCTCTAGAGATACACTATCGGAAGGTGGTTCCATACCTTTTCATAGTTGGAATCACCAAATAAGTGCCTACGATTTTGATTGTATATATGTATGTGGAGCGTGAGATGATAGCGTTCCACTAGATTTCTATTTATTTGATTTAGACGCTATTATAATATCAAAAGAGTTCTAATATAAAGATTATCATTTATTTCAAATGGATTTTGAAAGTTAAATCAAGTGTTTTAGATTCTCATAAGGGAAAAACCCGTTCCATGTTATACGGTGTGGTCTTATGAGATATCATTTTCTCAAACTGTTTTAAACTGTTTACTCGTACCAGTCCCATGACTGACCCAGTGTTTTTGTTCTTTTGTTTTACCTAAACTCTTAGGTGCCCAAATTTGAATGGGCAGTCAAGTAGTTTAGGATTTTAAAGATCTATCTGAAGGAGCTTGGAGCAAGAGACTTCAGCGTTAGATATATAGTATTTTTATTGTTGTTGTGTTGTAAGTGTTTACTCTGATAATTGTATGTTATATAGTTAAAATTTTGTATTTCAAAAGTTATGATATATTATATTTTGTAATTCCATTACGATGCGAGATTCTGAGTTGTTATTTCTGTCCTTTTCTACTTTTTTCTTCTTAAAAAAAATGATTCGTATTTCTGTGATATTTGGGCTGGACGTATGATACACATAGTTAACTCAGATAGTACGGATTTGTGGGCCATTACAAAAGGTATTGAATTTGAAATGTCCGTTTGAGGCACGAAACAAATTCAAGCCCAATTACAATGATCTTAATTTTTTTGGATGTTTGTGTTTTCCTTATATATGGCCTTTCAATAAGCACAAACTTGACTTTAGGTCCATACCATGTACATTTCTGGGGTATTCTCCTAATCACAAAGGTTATAAGTGTTTAGACTGTAATGGCCAAATGTATGTATCTAGGCATGTTATATTTAATGAAAGAATATTTCCATTCAAGAATGGCTCATTCAAACCAACAAAGAAAATATACAATCCAAAGACTTCTATTCTGCCTATTCCTAAAATTATAAGTGATGTTGATTATGTGCCACAATCAAATGATAGTGTGGCACATACACAAAGCCCACAAAATATCAGGTCACCACATAGTCCTACAACTAGCACTGAAAATAATCAGAACGGTACTGGTGGCAATGAAGTTGATTCTTAGCATCAGAATACAAGCAATGATGAAAGCAGTCATGAAGAAAGCACACAATCATATGAAAACAGGGAAGCCACTAAACTCATAATCAGCATCACATGATAGCATGGGCAAAAAGTTGTATTTTTTAACCAAAAGCTTACTGCACTGAGTTCAATAATATTGAGCCATCCACTTATCATCGACCTGTGTTAAATGATAAGTGGAGGTCTGCAATCAAAGAAGAATTAGATACTTTAAATAAAAAGAAAACTTGGTGCTTAGTTCAAACACCCAAACACAAAATATTATTTGATGTAAATGGACTTAAAGGATAAAAAGGCATGTTGATGGTACAATCTCTAAATACAAGGCTAGGTTAGTGGCAAAGGGCTATTCACAACAGTGTGGAATTGACTTCAATGAGACATTCTCACCTGTTGTGAAACCAACCACTATTAGAATTATATTAACCATAGCCTCGCATAGAAATTGGACAATCAAACAAATTGATGTCAATAATGCTTTTTTGAATGGTGAATTGCAGGAAGAAGTATATATGGAGCTGCCATAAGGCCTTGAAGAGAGAACAAACAAAGGAATGGTGCACAAGCTAAACAAGGCTATATACGGACTAAAGCAGGCTCCTAGAGTATGGTTCAACAATTTGAAGACAACGTTATCAAAACTAGCATACATATCCACAAGATCTAACAAATCATTGTTCACAAAATTTACTGCAGACACTGTTACCTATGTCCTAATCTATGTAAATTACTTCATAATCACAGGAAACATCATCTTAGAAATCAAAAGTGTCACAAGTCAACTGAACAGTGAATTCTCAGTAAAAGATTTGGGTAACCTATCTTATTTCTTGGGAATTGAAGTACACAGAACCAGAGAAAATGAACTTCGGCTATGTCAAAGGAAACACATCTCAGAAATCTTACTTAGAGCTAAAATGGAAGGTGCTAAAGCTCTACCCACTCCAACGATAACCAATTTACGTCTAAGCAAAGAAAAAGGTGAGCCTACATGTAATGAGAAACTATACAAAAGTGTTATTAGAGCTCTTCAATATGTGACTATAACCAGACCAGATATTTCATATAGTGTTAACAAGGTAAGTCAATTTATGCAAAGACCCCTAAGTGATCACTGGCAATCTGTCAAAAGATTCTAATGATATTTAAAAGGCACAATCAATCAGGGTCTTATTCTAAAGCCAAGTACAGATCTAAATATCAATGCATATGCAGATGCAGACTTGGAAAATGATTATGATGACATAAAATCAACAAGTGGTTACTGCATATTTTTGGGTAAAAATCCTATATCCTGGTGTGCCTTCTAAATCAAGCACAAAGGCTGAGTATAGAAGTATTGCCAGCACAATAGCTGAAATAATGTGGATTAAATCCCTTCTTAGTGAGTTAAGAATTAACACTAACACTAAAGCAACAGTATGATGTGATAATGTGATTGTTATAGCCTTGACTGGTAATCCTGCTCTACATTCTAGAACCAAACATCTGGAACTAGACATATATTTCGTACGAGAATTGGTTCAAAAGAAAAGGCTTGAGGTCAACCATGTACCATCCACTTACCAAACAAATGATATTTTTACCAAACCACTCTCAAGACCCAGATTTGAAGAACTATGAAGCAAGCTCTGGATAGCTGAAACAAGCAACATTCAAGCTCAGGAAAACCCGAAGTCATCAACAACCAATAATCAGAAAATCAGTAACCTAAAACAGATACCTTATCGTCAATCAATACAGATGACAAATATAAAGATAATAACTTCAGATCTTCCACAAATACTCATACTTCCCAGAAATTGGAAGAATATCGATATGCAATCAACAAATCGACCACTCACAGCATTGCATCATAAATTAGAGACCACAATTTGAAGAACAAAGAGTAGAGAAAAAAATACATCAACAAAATCTGTTGAAGAAATGAGGAATAAAGAGGACCGCGGCAACCATATTTTGCCTCCAAACCCTAGCTTTGATTCTAGGGTTTGCACGGGGGGGGGGGGGGATAAGGTATAATGTTTTTAATAACACTGGGTACTCTGTTATATCGTTAAGCAAAGTAAATGGGCTTCAGCCCAAATTTCCTATTGTAAATACAATAATTAGTTTACAGCCCAATATCATTAGCGACTACAATTCCTGTAGTATAAATACATGTACACATCGAATGATCAAACTATTCAGTTCAATAAATCAATTTATAATTTCTGTCTCTATTATATTTCAAATACAGTGGACATATATTGAATTTCATTACACACCACTTGAAAAATATGTGAATACTTCAGTAACTTGACGCGCTTGCTTAAGAAGAACATGCATATACTCTATGTGGTATCTATAAGCGCTTTGCACGTCGTGCCCAGAAATTTTAGGCCATTTTGGTTTTATTTTGTACTTTGTATTTTGCATTTTCGATATGCATTACAAGACATGAGGAGAGCAGATGAGAGAATTTAAAACTCTAAGTCACGATGGCGACAGAGGGACAATAGAGGAAATAAATCTTTTGTCATTTCCTAGAACATGGAAAAAATATTTAATTCTATTTTATTTGTTAACTTCATTTTCTAAATTGGTTAACTTCCAAAAATACATTTGTCATACCAATTTTGGTTTGATGGGAAATACAGAACTAAAAGGACATACCAAACGGTGCATTAACTTTTACTAAAACAAATTACTAGACTTCAGATAGTATTGAGCTTAATATTTATTAGGTCACCAAAATAATGTTCTTCCCGATTAACACTTCCTAGTATACTTTATTTCATAAATTCTAACTTTAGAACCCTTAAAATAAAGGTTCCTTGACAAATAATATTTTTTGTAAAAACTAATTGTAAAAATATGCTTCAACTGAAATTTACTATAAATATACACATAATTTTACAATGGAAGGGAAAATAGTCATGCATGCTAATGGAATACACGTCCCTGACACTGTATTTGTATTTGCACACATTTACAAATTGATCGAGTGCAAAGTCGAAAAATACACGTGCATTTCATGAATATCCATGTATTGACACCAATCGAGGAGTATTTTTCGTAGTAAATTTCAACCAAGCATGTCTATGTTTCTAAGAAAGTTTTGTTAGGTTTTCTGTGATACAGCATTCCATATTTATGTAGATCTTGGATATATTTTATTCTATATGGAATCATGACTTAAATTCATTTCCCATTTTATAAGTTTCCTAGATTTTTGAAAATTGGTTAATTGCATCTTTTAAAGATTTGATAGATTTTATGAAGTAATTAGTTGCCTCTTTTATTGCATTAGAAAAGGCAATAAACTATCTATAATGGAAGACTTATGGAAATTTTTATTTTGACAAAGTTTTGTGGAGGATTTACTTTTAACACATTTTAGGGCCCAATTAGGGTATCGACCTAGTCTTTATATTTGCCTATATAATCATCTCATTAGAGATAGATTTACCTATACTTTGAACGGAGAAAAAACTTGTTTTCATTTTTAGGGATTGAGATATTGTAGTGACCCGAACTTCCCCGGTAAGGAAAGAGCGGATACTTTGAGAACAACACACAAATGAACGCAGACGGAAGAACATTTCATTGTTATTACAACAATTCCATCAGATACAAGAATATACAGAGTATAAATGAATAAATTACATTTGATAAATATCAGAGATTACAATAAATTACTCAGCAGCGGAAAAATAATACAAAGCACAACTGAAGGTGAAATATGGATACAGAGCTTTCCGGATATCATTCCAGCTGTAAACCAGGATCCTGTGAATATAAATCTGCAAAACCGAAACTACTAGCTGCCCGTGTCGAAAATAGGGGCACCTAGAGTTTAGGTTAAAACAATAAACTCCAGGTCAGTCATGTGACTGGTGTGGGAACTAAAACAGTTATTTAAAACTTTACTTTAAAAGAAAGTAACTCAAGGGACCACGCCGTAACACGCAACGGGATTCCTCCCAAGAATACCAGTGCATAGAATAAACAGCGCAATGCTTTTTCGAAAAATGAAGCTATTATAAGACCCAGGTCCCATCACACAATGCAACGCATGCCGGAGGATAGGGTTTTCCCTTATAATAGCCAAACATGCTTTGTACGTTTAAAACAAATCATTTGATACTATAATAAGTGTATAGTGTCAAAACAATTTCAATCATAAATATAAATCATAGACGGCATGGGTACCATATATCATGTCGCCATACTAGTTCTACAATTAAAACCGCAATACACGTATCGGAAATTGGATTTCCGTCATGAGTCGAGGCAAGGGGCAAGCTCCTCTCCGCTTCGAGACACTCTAGCAAATGCCTCGGGACTACACACTCTGGGCAACCCCGGATTCGGCTGGGCCGGTCCTCTCTTACGTTTGAGGATTAATTATTCCTGAACACACGTTTCCCGGTCCTTACAGACCTAAAATCGAGGCGCCTCATTCCAACAACCACAAAGGTGAAAAGTATATAAATGTCAGGGCTAGTAAGTCACTGACACCACCAAAGCTAGAAGAAACGCCGTGTTCTCCCAACGGTCCGTATCCCGTTTTTAACTCATACCGAGGTGTGAGGCTCGCGAATTCACGTTATTCACAAAGCTGCCACGTAGGCCGTGCTTTGATCATCAACCACAAGACTTTGCTTTTCAACAGAAGCCTTGATCCATGCAACTCAGCGTGCCACACAGGCAATTCATGCCATGCGATTGATATCTATCGATATATAACCTCTAAGCTCGTACGTCTCAGAGAAGGGCGTTAAGAAAGAGAATAAATTCTCCGCCGCCAAACAGATATATATTTAACAGAAATCAATCAACACAGAATAAAATCCAATGTCAGACACACCATCCATTTAGAAGTTCGTTCTGGGTCAGAACGAAACCGGAGGCACTTTCCTTGCATATCCATCGATCTCCAAGTACGTCAGGACGATCACTAACTGATTCCCTAATCTCGGGTGTACAGCCCAATCAAGATCATCAGTAATCACCCAAATGATGTGAAGACTTCCGGTCTTCAACCACCGTCTTCATCTTCGACTTATCGTCGAATCGGTTATTCAGAATGGGTATAAACCCGGACTTTCCGAACAACCCGCGTACATTAAAACAAATGTTACACGAACACAACATACGCCTCATTCCAATTCAGCAGCCACTAATCGCAAATTAGCAAGAGAACAATTTCCCAAATATTAACCCCGAAGGCCGAAACCAACATCAGATTAATATCCAGGAAACCATTCATCTTAACTAACCTACAGCTAGTTTCTAAATTCCACATTCTTAGGGAAAGGTTCCCATTAAATTTATCCAAGATAAATTCTTTAAAATTTATCCTTTAATCTTCCTTTGGATGTCGTTTCAAACCAAATTATGGTTTTCTAAACTAGTCGAGATTAGCGAACCACACCGAAGTAATTATTTATTTTATTTCCCAATCCCAACTTATTCATCCCATGAAGCAAAACTGGTAATACTCCACATCTAACACCACAGTGTTATCGGTAAAATTAATTACCATTTCACGTTCAAATCTGATTAAAGATTTAACTATCGCTTTGGAGCAAAACTGGTGATACTCCATCCTCGCTCACTTTCTAAATTTGATAATTTAAATTATCAATTCACATTTCAATTTAATTGCAGATTCATTAAAACTCCTTTCACTGGGTTAAAGAACTAGTGTCATTTAAAACACAGTTCACGACAAACCCAAATCACATTTTATTTATTATCGGGTTAAAGAACAAATGTTATTTAAAACACTATTCATGACAAACCGACAAATCAATTCTATTTAAAACCCATTTCAAATCCAATTTATTTACTTAAAAATAAATGGGTTTTAAATTTTAGTTCAAAACTAGTTCATTTCGATAAAATCTATTTTTATCTTTTCAAATATGGAGTTTTTCATCTTAATTTTTCCCAAATCATTTCTTATGATTTTACGCAAATTACTGATATTTTTAATAATTTTATCTAGGCCCGTAGAGTCGATTTCCATCAACAGCCATCGAACTGCACTTACAACGACCTTTTCCAAATTTGATTTGGACGTATCTCCAAATCCAACCATTAGATTTCAAATTTCTAATATTCGTTAGAAAGCTCTTTTCGATACGAACCCAATGGTTCTGGTTTCAGGAGAATCCGACGGTCGGATCTCCCGTAATGTCCGTTTGAAATAAATGGTCGAAATTCACGAACTGCCGCGGCGCGGCGCGTTCTATTCAGGCCATTATATTATATATAATATATATATAATATACATTTCGTCGATTTCTATTTAAAATGAATTTTATAAATAGTTCTAAATTCGTTTCAAAAACATTTCAACTTCTATTTCCAATTCAAATCAAAATTGAATTTTTCCTTATAAATTCGTTTTAAAATTCATTTCTATTCAATTCAAATTTCAATTCAATTTGAATTCATTTCTATTCAATTCAAATTCGTTTTCTATTCGATTCAATTCAAATTGGTTTTCTATTCGATTCAATTCAAATTCGTTTTCTATTCGATTCAATTCAAATTGGTTTTCGATTCAATTCAAATTGGTTTTCTATTCGATTCAATTCAAATTCGTTTTCTATTCGATTCAATTCAAATTGGTTTTCTATTCGATTCAATTCAAATTGGTTTTCTATTCGATTCAAGTCAAATTGGTTTTCTATTCGATTCAAGTCAAATTGGTTTTCTATTCGATTCAATTCAAATTGGTTTCCTATTCGATTCAATTCAAATTGGTTTTCTATTCGATTCAATTCTAATTGGTTTTCTATTCGATTCAATTCAAATTGGTTTTCTATTCGATTCAAGTCAAATTGGTTTTCTATTATAAATCATTTTTACTTTCATTTCTATTTGATTTCAATTCAAATCGATTTTAATTCGATTCGAATTCATTTTCTTTTCAATTCAATTCGATTCGAATTCGATTTCTTCTCAATTCAATTCAAATTCGTTTTCTATTCAATTCAAATCAAATTCAATTCGTTTTCTAATTAAATCAAATTCAATTCGTTTTCTAATCAAATCAAATTCGTTTTCTATTCAAATCAAATTCAATTCGTTTTCTAATCAAATCAAATTCAATTCGAATATAATCGATATAAATATCGTTCGCATCAAAATAGCGCATCTCTAATCAACACGGCTTTATTTCAACAAATGGATCTATATTTCTTTCAATACACGTCTCTATATCTTTGTCAACACACGACTAATCTCAACGAATGAGTACTGTCCACGTGTGACTATTTTTGTTATTTAATAAATTTTATAAAAATTATGGTATCTATCGTTTGATTTAAAATCAGACTCCAACCGTAAATTAGTAAGAGAACGATTCCCTGAATATTAACCCCGAAGGCCGAAACCAACATCAGATCAATATCCAGGAGACCACTCATCTTATCTATTTTCCAATTAGTTTCTAATCTTATATATGATAAAGATGTAAATTTTATTGTTAAAATATTTCGTTCAACACGTGACCAATCTCAACGGATGAGTACGGTCAACACATGAACCTTTATTTTATAATATTCTTTATTTTCTAAATTGGAATGAGGCCCAATCAATTACCATATAAAGTTAATTATATGGATTCCATACAACACATATATATATAATAGCAACGATAAATAATCAACCATCATCCAAAGTGCACTACACTGTATAAGCATCAAATATAGATATCTAACGCTTATAACAGCCTGTCAATCCATCGATCGACATACAACTAGTTATTGGGATTAGTGTATGCCGTATTTTATCCCAATACCCGTGTGGGGTTTCAAACAATCAAACACAGATTTTATTTGTGCAGTTGGGCGATGTGTAAAATTTATCGACCCAATCAATATCAGTCAAATCAGTGTATATAAACAAATCGGTCGATTTGTTTATAAATATTTATTGATTCATATTCACGTTAAAAATTATATTTTTAACGATAAAATATTTTTTACTATATAAATATTTTATTTCCTTTCAACACATGAATATATTATTATCGATTTCACATCAACATCACAAACAATTTTTTTTAACACATCAATTAAACAAACAAGCCATCCATGGTCTGTGGATGACGGGTGTCGGGTGCTACTAAACATCGTCTACATCCTAGTATATGTATATAACTAGAAAAAGAAATTGAAGAGTGAGAAGTTCTCACCGATAGCTAATCCAATCATCTCGACTCTTCTTTTGTAGAAGTCTTCGTCGTGTTCGCCTTTTTGCCAATTTCACTACCCGTTGTCACTACATGTATAAAAATCACATTTTTACTTTGCTATTCAATATATAAAAATCGAATTTTTACTTTGCTATTCAATATATAAAAATCGAATTTTCACTTTGCTATTCAATATATAAAAATCGAATTTTCACTTTGCTATTCAATATATAAAAATCAAATTTTTACTTTGCTATTCAATATATAAAAATTGAATTTTTACTTTGCTATTCAATATATAAAAATTGAATTTTTACTTTGCTATTCAATATATAAAAATCGAATTTTTACTCTAATGGTAACCTTATAAAGATCGCATCTTTACCCAAATGAAGACATCATAAAAATCTTGTTTTTCCTTGATTAAAAATATCATCTTTTATAATTAAAAATATCAACTTTCTTTAATTAAAAATATCAAACATAGTTTTCTATCCTAGATTTTTCAAAACAATGTTTTAATATATATAAAAAAAAGAGAAAAAAGAAAAAGAATTAAAATAAATGGATAAAAAAATAACTTACTATTATCTGCGAATAGGGGGGTTTGGACACGAGCTGCTGGCCGGAGGGGCGGCGTCGGCTGTGGCGTCGGCGAGGAGGAGGTCGGGGAAGAAGAGGGGGGTGCGGTGGGGCTTGTGGTGGAGCGCAGGCAGGATTCGAGAGGAGGGGGGCAGTTTCTGATGTCGTTCGAAAGGGGGGCTATCGGCGAACGACGGTGGCGCCTGGCTAGGGGGGGCGGCGTCAGTAGGGGGCTCCGGTGGTGGGTGGGGTGGCGGCTTCCATCATCGTCGAATCCCCTTTTTTTATTTATCTTCCTGAAATCGAACGGTGAAGAAATGAAAAGGGGAGAGAGAAAGCATAGAGTGGGGGTTTAGTGAAATAAGGGTTGACGCCCCTTTTTTAATTTAATTCCAAAAAGCAACTTTTTTTTCGACCTCAAAACGAGGCCCACCGCCTGTCGTCAATAGCTAATTACCCCCATTCCGAACACAATGGGATATATATCGTAAGCTGATTCGATCGTTTCGATCAGTTTTCGTCAAAATCAACATATAACTCTATATATTGAATTTGAACGCGCATTTCAATTTACCGGGGTCACATGCTAACTCGAAAAATTCCTGAAAAATATTTTCTAGCTTCATATTAACGATACGGTCCTAACAAAAATAGTTTCGTCGAATTCTGAGACCATTGTAAAAATGGCCATTTTCCAGTCGATTAAAATCAACTAAAACTGGTCAAACGCGTTTTCCCTTGCCACACTCACATATTGAATCGAAAAATTATGAAATTTGAAACCTAGCAATAATTTGACACTGCGGATCCAACAAAAGTGGTTTCGTCGAAATCCGAGGTCGTTTGCAAAATGTCTATTTTTAAGGGCCTAAATTCCATAGCGACTATTCAGAATTTTCAACTGGACATATCTTTTGATTCCCGCTATGAAATTTCAATTTTTCGGATTCGTTGGAAAGATATTCTCAAATAGATCCTATTATTTTTGGTTTCACTAAAATCCGGATTGTTTTGCACCCGGTACATTCAATTGAAGTTTGAAATCGAAATATCGAACTATCGCGCCATTTTCAATTCTATTTATAATTATATATAAATATTTATATTCTAACGACGACGTATATAATATATATGTTCTAACTCTATTCAAAATAAATTTCTTGTCGATATTATTTAAAATAATTCATTTTAAATATTCAAAATTCGCTAAAATTGCCAAAATAAAAATTTTAAACTGGCTCGCATTTCCGGGTTATTACAATCTCCCCCACTTAAAACTTTTCGTCCCCAAAAAGGAACAAAGTCGAAAGTGGTTTGATTAATCAACTCTATGTTCGATCTGGCTTCCATTCCCCAACTTTTCAGTTTTTGAGAATTTTCAAATTTTCAAAAATTTGGCTAACACCCTAAATTTTCGAAAAATTTCGCCATAACCTCCCCTGCACCGGGAGCCACGGGAAAATCCCGAAATTGCCATACAGGCCTTCTGATCTCAAAAAGAAAAAGCCAAAGCGGCTAGCCAAAAGGCTCATAAAATCATTATCACCCAAACAAAACAGTAAATTACATAGTAAACATGTACCTATTTGTCGGGCAAACAAATTTTATTCTCGGCTCTAGCCTCCTTGCTATGACCTGTTCAATATAAGTATATGTATATGTAAGTAAATGCGACCAATTTTCAATACAGTTCAATATTTGATTCAATTAGGCATAATGGTTCAAAATTATCAAACAAATAAACATACAACACAAACATCAATCAATTAGTGGATTAGAGTTTCAAATTCATAATTTTGATATATATATACTGAGAATCATGTTTTTGATGCCAATTCACAACAAATAAATCTAGCTATATTAGTTTTGGTTCTCACACCAGTCTAATGGAAATATATAGAAATCACACCTTCGAAACACGAAAATAAATACTGGTGATGGCGCGCCATCATCAGAATCATGTCCGGGCGATTAGATTGTGATTCTACATCTATCTAATATATTAAAACTTCGAATATACGTTCATGACGCGTATATGCAAAATCTTTATATATTGGATTGTCCAAATTCAAAATAAATAAATTATCAAATACGTTTAAAACGATTTAAATTTCAAAACAAAATTGTTTTCATTTGAAAAATATACTCTTCACACTCGTTCTAGGATACTACTGATCCTATCTCTAACGAGTCATTCTAATTGGATATTACAAATCCAATATCTGATGAATTCTTTCGTATGGTTCTAATATGTCTTGTTCTCGAGCTCTGTAAACCAAAGCTCTGATACCAAATGTAGTGACCCAAACTTCCCCGGTAAGGAAAGAGCGGATACTTTGAGAACAACACACAAATGAACGCAGACGGAAGAACATTTCATTGTTATTACAACAATTCCATCAGATACAAGAATATACAGAGTATAAATGAATAAATTACATTTAATAAATATCAGAGATTACAATAAATTACTCAGCAGCGGAAAAATAATACAAAGCACAACTGAAGGTGATATACGGATACAGAGCTTTACGGATATCACTCCAGCTGTAAACCAGGATCCTGTGAATATAGATCTGCAAAATCGAAACTACTAGCTGCCCGTGTCGAAAATAGGGGCACCCAGAGTTTAGGTTAAAACAATAAACTCCAGGTCAGTCATGTGACTATTGTGAGAACTAAAACAGTTATTTAAAACTTTACTTTAAAAGAAAGTAATTCAAGGGACCACGCCGTAACACGGAACGGGATTCCTCCCAAGAATACTAGTGCATAGAATAAACAGTGCAATGCTTTTTCGAAAAATGAAGCTATTATAAGACCCAGGTCCCATCACACAATGCAACGCAAGCCGGAGGATAGGGTTTTCCCATATAATAGCCAAACATGCTTGGTACGTTTAAAACAAATCATTTGATACTATAATAAGTGTATAGTGTCAAAACAATTTCAATCATAAATATAAATCATAGACGGCATGGGTACCATATATCATGTCGCCATACTAGTTCTACAATTAAAACCGCAATACACGTATCGGAAATTGGATTTCCGTCATGAGTCGAGGCAAGGGGCAAGCTCCTCTCCGCTTCGAGACACTCTAGCAAATGCCTCGGGACTACACACTCTGGGCAACCCCGGATTCGGCTGGGCCGGTCCTCTCTTACGTTTGAGGATTAATTATTCCTGAACACACGTTTCCCAGTCCTTACAGACCTAAAATCGAGGCTGCTCATTCAAACAACCACAAAGGTGAAAAGTATATAAATGTCAGGGTTGGTAAGTCACTGACACCACCAAAGCTAGAAAGAAACGTCGTGTTCTACCAACGGTCCGTATCCCGTTTTTAACTCATACCGAGGTGTGAGGCTCGCGAATTCACGTTATACACAAAGCTGCCATGTAGGCCGTGCTTTGATCATCAACCACAAGACTTTGCTTTTCAAGAGAAGCCTTGATCCATGCAACTCAGCGTGCCACACAGGCAATTCATGTCATGCGATTGATATCTATCGATATATAACCTCTAAGCTCGTACGTCTCAGAGAAGGGCGTTAAGAAAGAGAATAAATTCTCCACCGCCAAACAGATATATATTTAACAGAAATCAATCAACACAGAATAAAATCCAATGTCAGACACACCATCCATTTAGAAGTTCGTTCTGGGTCTGAACGAAATCGGAGGCACTTTCCCCGCATATCCATCGATCTCCAAGTACGTCTGGACGATCACTAATTGATTCCCTCATCTCGGGTGTACAGCCCAATCAAGATCATCAGTAATCACCCAAACGATGTGAAGACTTCCAGTCTTCAACCACCATCTTCATCTTCGACTTATCGTCGAATCGGTTATTCAGAATGGGTATAAACCCGGACTTTCCGAACAACCCGCGTATATTAAAACAAATGTTACACAAACACAACATACGCCTCATTCCAATTCAGCAGCCACTAACCGCAAATTAGCAAGAGAACAATTTCCCAAATATTAACCCCGAAGGCCGAAACCAACATCAGATTAATATCCAGGAAACCATTCATCTTAACTAACCTACAGCGAGTTTCTAAATTCCACATTCTTAGGGAAAGGTTCCCATTAATTTTATCTAAGATAAATTCTTTAAAATTTATCCTTTAATCTTCCTTTGGATGTCGTTTCAAACCAAATTATGGTTTTCTAAACTAGTCGAGATTAGCGAACCACACCGAAGTAATTATTTATTTTATTTCCCTATCCCAACTTATTCATCCCATGAAGCAAAACTGGTAATACTCCACATCTAACACCACAGTGTTATCGGTAAAATTAATTTCCATTTCACGTTCAAATCTGATTAAAGATTTAATTATCGCTTTGGAGCAAAACTGGTGATACTCCATCCTCGCTCACTTTCTAAATTTGATAATTTAAATTATCAATTCACATTTCAATTTAATTGCAGATTCATTAAAACTCCTTTCACTGGGTTAAAGAACTAGTGTCATTTAAAACACAGTTCACGACAAACCCAAATCACATTTTATTTATTATCGGGTTAAAGAACAAATGTTATTTAAAACACTGTTCACGACAAACCCACAAATCAATTCTATTTAAAACCCATTTCAAATCAAATTTATTTATTTAAATATAAATGGGTTTTAAATTTTAGTTCAAAACTAGTTCATTTTGATAAAAATCTATTTTTATCTTTTCAAATATGGAGTTTTTCATCCTAATTTTTACCAAATCATTTCTTATGATTTTACGCAAATTACTGATATTTTTAATAATTTTATCAAGGCCCGTAGAGTCGATTTC
Source organism: Allium sativum (assembly GCA_030737875.1). Taxonomy (NCBI): domain Eukaryota; kingdom Viridiplantae; phylum Streptophyta; class Magnoliopsida; order Asparagales; family Amaryllidaceae; genus Allium; species Allium sativum. The sequence goes on along the minus strand of CM060920.1, from coordinate 744,577,168 downwards.
CATCAACGGTCATCGAACTGCACTTACAACGACCTTTTCCAAATTTGATTTGGACGTATCTCCAAATCCAACCGTTAGATTTCAAATTTCTAATATTCGTTAGAAAGCTCTTTTCGATACGAACCCAATGGTTCCGGTTTCAGGAGAATCCGACGGTCGGATCTCCCGTAATGTCCGTTTGAAATAAATGGTCGAAATTCACGAACTGCCGCGGCGCGGCGCGTTCTATTTAGGCCATTATATTATATATATAATATATATTTCGTCGATTTCTATTTAAATTGAATTTTATAAATAGTTCTAAATTCGTTTCAAAAACATTTCAACTTCTATTTCCAATTCAAATCAAAATTGAATTTTTCCTTATAAATACGTTTTAAAATTCATTTCTATTCAATTCAAATTTCAATTCAATTTGAATTCATTTCTATTCAATTCAAATTCGTTTTCTATTCAATTCAATTCAAATTGGTTTTCTATTCAATTCAATTCAAATTCGTTTTCTATTCGATTCAATTCAAATTGGTTTTCTATTCGATTCAATTCAAATTGGTTTTCTATTTGATTCAATTCAAATTCGTTTTCTACTCGATTCAATTCAAATTGGTTTTCTATTCGATTCAATTAAAATTGGTTTTCTATTCGATTCAAGTCAAATTGGTTTTCTATTCGATTCAAGTCAAATTGGTTTTCTATTCGATTCAATTCAAATTGGTTTTCTATTCGATTCAATTCAAATTGGTTTTCTATTCGATTCAATTCAAATTGGTTTTCTATTCGATTCAATTCAAATTGGTTTTCTATTCGATTCAAGTCAAATTCGTTTTCTATTATAAATCCTTTTTACTTTCATTTTTATTTGATTTCAATTCAAATCGATTTTAATTCGATTCGAATTCATTTTCTTTTCAATTCAATTCGATTCGAATTCGTTTTCTTCTCAATTCAATTCAAATTCGTTTTCTATTCAATTCAAATCAAATTCAATTCGTTTTCTAATTAAATCAAATTCAATTCGTTTTCTAATCAAATCAAATTCGTTTTCTATTCAAATCAAATTCAATTCATTTTCTAATCAAATCAAATTCAATTCGTTTTCTAATCAAATCAAATTCAATTCGAATATAATCGATATAAATATCGTTCGCGTCAAAATAGCGCATCTCTAATCAACACGGCTTTATATTCAACAAATGGATCTATATTTCTTTCAATACACGACTCTATATCTTTGTCAACACACGACTAATCTCAACGAATGAGTACTGTCCACATGTGACTATTTTTGTTATTTAATATATTTTATAAAAATTATGGTATATATCATTTGATTTAAAATCAGACTCCAACCGTAAATTAGTAAGAGAACGATTCCCTGAATATTAACCCCGAAGGCCGAAACCAACATCAGATCAATATCCAGGAGACCACTCATCTTATCTATTTTCCAATTAGTTTCTAATCTTATATATGATAAAGATGTAAATTTTATTGTTAAAATATTTCGTTCAACACATGACCAATCTCAACGAATGAGTACGGTCAAAACATGAACCTTTATTTTATAATATTCTTTATTTTCTAAATTGGAATGAGGCCCAATCAATTACCATATAAAGTTAATTATATGGATTCCATACAACACATGTATATAATAGCAAAGATAAATAATCAACCATCATCCAAAGTGCACTACACTGTATAAGCATCAAATATAGATATCTAACGCTTATAACAGCCTGTCAATCCATCGATCGACATACAACTAATTATTGGGATTAGTGTATGCCGTATTTTATCCCAATACCCGTGTGGGGTTTCAAACAATCAAACACAGATTTTATTTGTGCAGTTGGGCGATGTGTAAAATTTATCGACCCAATCAATATAAGTCAAATCAGTGTATATAAAAAATCGGCCAATTTGTTTATAAATATTTATTGATTCATATTCCCGTTAAAAAATATATTTTTAACGATAAAATATTTTTAACTATATAAATATTTTATTTCCTTTCAACACATGAATATATTATTATCGATTTCACATCAACATCACAAACAATTTTTTTCAACACATCAATTAAACAAACAAGCCATCCATGGTCCGTGGATGACGGTGTCGGGTGCTACTAAACACCGTCTACATCCTAGTATATATATATAACTAGAAAAAGAAATTGAAGAGTGAGAAGTTCTCACCGATAGCTAATCCAATCATCTCGACTCTTCTTTTGTAGAAGTCTTCGTCGTGTTCGCCTTTTTGCCAATTTCACTACCCGTAGTCACTACATATATAAAAATCACATTTTTACTTTGTTATTCAATATATAAAAATCGAATTTTTACTTTGCTATTCAATATATAAAAATCGAATTTTTACTTTGTTATTCAATATATAAAAATCGAATTTTTACTTTGCTATTCAATATATAAAAATCGAATTTTTACTTTGCTATTCAATATATAAAAATCGAATTTTTACTTTGCTATTCAATATATAAAAATCGAATTTTTTGCTATTCAATATATAAAAATCGAATTTTTACTTTGCTATTCAATATATAAAAATCGAATTTTTACTCTAATGGTAACCTTATAAAGATCGCATCTTTACCCAAATAAAGACATCATAAAAATCTTGTTTTTCCTTGATAAAAAATATCATCTTTTATAATTAAAAATATCAACTTTCTTTAATTAAAAATATCAAACATAGTTTTCTATCCTAGATTTTTCAAAACAATGTTTTAATATATATTAAAAAAAGAGAAAAAAGAAAAAGAATTAAAATAAATGGATAAAAAAATAACTTACTGTTATCTGCGAATGGGGGGGGTTGGACGCGAGCTGCTGGCCGGTGGGGCGGCGTCGGCTGTGGCGTCGGCGAGGAGGAGGTCGGGGAAGAAGAGGGGGTGCGGTGGGGCTTGTGGTGGAGTGCAGGCAGGATTCGAGAGGAGGGGGGCGGTTTCTGATGTCGTTCGAAAGGGGGGCTATCGGCGAACGACGGTGGCGCCTGGCTAGGGGGGCGGCGTCAGTAGGGGGCTCCGGCGGTGGATGGGGTGGCGGTTTCCATCATCGTCGAATCCCTTTTTTTTATCTTCCTGAAATCGAACGGTGAAGAAATGAAAAGGGGAGAGAGAAAGCATAGAGTGGGGTTTAGTGAAATAAGGATTGACCCCCCCTTTTTTTAATTTAATTCCAAAAAGCAACTTTTATTTTCGACCTCAAAACGAGGCCCACCGCTTGTCGTCAATAGCAAATTACACCCATTCCGAACACAATGGGATATATATCGTAAGCTGATTCGATTGTTTCGATCAGTTTTCGTCAAAATCAACATATAACTCTATATATTGAATTTGAACGCGCATTTCAATTTACCGGGGTCACATGCTAACTCAAAAATTCCCAAAAAATATTTTCTAGCTTCGTATTAACGATACGGTCCTAACAAAACTTGTTTCGTCGAATTCTGAGACCGTTGGAAAAATGGCCATTTTCCAGTCGATTAAAATCAACTGAAACTGGTCAAACGCGTTTTCCCTTGCCACGCTCACATATTGAATTGAAAAATTATGAAATTTGAAACCTAGCAATAATTTGACACTGCGGATCCAACAAAAGTGGTTTCGTCGAAATCTGAGGTTGTTTGCAAAATGTCTATTTTTAAGGGCCTGAATTCCATAGCGACTATTCAGAATTTTCAACTGGACATATCTTTTGATTCCCGCTATAAAATTTCAATTTTTCGGATTCGTTGGAAAGATATTCTCAAATAGATCCTATTATTTTTGGTTTCAATAAAATCCGGATTGTTTTGCACCCGGTACATTCAATTGAAGTTTGAAATCGAATTATCGAACTACCGCGCCATTTTCAATTCTATTTATAATTATATATAAATATTTATATTCTAACGACGACGTATATAATATATACGTTCTAATTCTATTCAAAATAAATTTCTCGTTGATATTATTTAAAATAATTCATTTTAAATATTCAAAATTCGCTAAAATTGCCAAAATAAAATTTTTAAACTGGTACGCATTTCCGGGTTATTACAGATATTCTCTCAATTTTAGGTCTTTTTTGTAATCAATTGGTGGAATAATAAAGGTTTGATTGGAGGAATTTGTTTGTTATTGTTTTCTTCTTCCCTCTTTTAAAATCTAATTGTGTAGAGCTCCCGGGGAAACCCTGACAATTGGTATCAGAGCCTTCTACAAAAAAATTTTGAAGAGGGATTGAATATGGGTAAAATGATTATTGAAAAGATTAATGGAAGAAATTGGGGATTATGGAGGGCAAAGATGGAAGATTTCCTTGATCCTAGTGATCTTCATCAGCCATTGGAGAATAATGGGAAAAACCTAACAATCTATCCGAAGCAAAATGAGAGACTTTGGATAGGAAGGCTGCAGTGTCTATTCGATGTTTCTTGGATAATTCAGTGTTTTATATTGTTACTAATGAAATATCTGCTTATGCAATATGGAAGAAATCAGAAAGGGTTTATGCAAAGAACTCCACAACAAATTAGGCTCTTCTTATGAGAAGATTTTTGAACCTAAAGCTTAAGAAAGGTAGATCAATTGGAGAGCATCTTAATGATTTGTAGGAAATTGTGAATCAATTGATTACCGTGAATTTCAAGGTGGATGATGAAACACAAGCCTTAATGATGATGAGTTCATTACCGGAGAGTTAGCAAACACTTGTAGTTGCATTAAAAAACTCAAATTTGGATGTCGATATTTCATTGGGGTCAGTTGTTAGTAGCTTGCTTAATGAGGAGTTGCGGAGGATGAACCTTATGGAAGAAAAGGATAAGGAGGAGGCAATGGAAATTGGAACTCTAACTGAAAAACTTTTATTGTAAGGAGGGTTAATCAACGAAATATGGAAAGATAACTAAGTAGAACTGACATGAAAAAGGAATACACTTGTTTTTACTATGACAACCCTAGTCATCAACTGAGATTTTGTTATAAACTTAAAAGGGATAAGGAGAAAAAGAAGGCATTGGAGGAAGAGTCGGATGAACAAAATAGTAACGGTAATGAGGTGATTTTTGGTGAGGAACTTGAAGGCAATGTCTTATGTGTTAATGAAGGCAAAAGAAAAAATTGGATACTTAATTCAGGAGCTTTTTTCCACATATGCCATCAAAAGAAACATTTATTGATTATGAAGAACAAACTAGTAAGGTGGAATCTGCCAACGGTCGAGATTTTCAGGTTAAAGGCATAGGTTCGATTCGATTGAAGATGAATGATGGAAAGCTGGTGAAGCTAGCAAGAGTTAGGTACATCCCAGAAATTAGGAAGAATCTTACTTCAATAGGACAGTTGGAACAAAAAGGCTGCAATCTTTCGACTAGAGGTGTAGTCATAAGGGTTTGGAGGGCTAACAAGGAGCTTTTGCACACAAAATGGGAAAATGATAAATTTTATAAATTGCTTGGAAAACAGCGGAGAATATTATGAGTTCTCAAACTGGATTGGGAGAGGCAAGTTCATCCGAATCAGGGTGGAGCTAGCAACATTAAGCCACAAAGCCTTCATGGAGGCTATTGTGGTATTACAAATAATTTTGAGATGTTTTCTGAGTGGTGTGTCTCATGTGGGAGATACATCATTTGTAGGTGGTTTTTGGTTTGTGGATTTGTTTTCAAATCGGTGATTGTTGGTGTGATTTCATACCTAGGTGGAGCTTGGATAACATATATGGAATATAGTATCAAGGTGGGGATTATTAGGTTTTCTGTGATACAACATTCCATATTTATGTAGATCTTGGATATATTTGAGTCTATATGGAATCATTACTCAAATTCATTGCATATTTTATAGGTTTCCTAGATTCTTTAAGATTGATTAATTGCATCTTTTAAAGATTTGGTAGATTTTATGAAGTAATTAGTTGCCTCTTTTATTGCATTATAAAAGGAAAAAAATTATCTATATTGGAACACTTATGGAAAGATTTATTTTGACAAAGTTTTGTGGAAGATTTATTTTTGAGAGATTTTGGGGCCCAATTAGGGTATTGACCCGGTCTTTGTATTTGCCTATATAAACATCTCAGTAGAAATAGATTTACTTGTACTTTGAAGGGAGAAAAGACTTATTTTTATTTTTAGGGATTGAGATATTCTCTCAATTTTAGGTCTTTCTTTGTATTAAATTAGAGGAATAATAAAGGTTTGATTGGAGGAATTTGTTTGTTATTGTTTTCTTCTTCCCTCTTTTAAAATCTAATTGTGTAGAGATCCCAGGGAAACACTGACAAGTTTAGGGTGCATTCCGTTTACATTTTTTAATTTTGAGTTTTCGCACATACAAAAGTATCGATGACGCACAAATACCGAAAAATGATCGTTTTACAAAACGAACTTAATACACAAAACTAAAAATAATTTTGTATTACTTTCCATATTTTAAGAAACAACAGAATGACAATAACATATTCATCTATCCACCATCCCGCGGTCCCCTCTGTCGCTTCCTCCTCTTTGATCCGTCACTTTCGCTATACTTCAAATCTTCCCAACTTTCATAATTAATGTTGAAAACTAAAAACTAAAAACACAAGATAATCCAAACACCACCTTACTTTTGAAGTCAATTCAAAATAAATTTACAATAAATATTTACCAATATAACATCAAATCAGTTCAAATCTGAAAAGTGTTCCTCAACACTTTAATTGAATTATTTTGAACTTTAAACGAAAATATTAGCACGAATGAAATATCATTAAATTACATGAATATATGAACATTGTTGGGATGACGAGGGTTTTTTGTTTTTCGACAATACTAACTTTTCATACGGATTGAGTGGAATTTTGGAGTTGGCTGGTTTTCTGCTTCATTTTTGTTCTCCAATGTCTCTTGCTCAGCAAATTTGTGAAGTCATGCTCTCCTGTTTCTGAGTTTTTAGTGGCGAACCCGTTTTCCGCTATGCATCTCCCTCTTGTCATATGGTCAAGCCATGTTCAATTGTGTTAGTCATAAACCTGCTGTAACTATTTTTGATGAAATGGTGTCGTTTTGTTACCTGTCACTAGTGGAGTTCTGCTTAGTAGGTATGTGCCTTGGATGTTCGTAGGTGGACGTTGGACGTAACTTGCCATTTTGGTACACTATGGGTGCGTTCTCAGCGAATGCTAACGGGGTATTTGAAGCAGTGTATTTGATCGTGGCACTGTTGTGAACGAGGAATGTGTTTTTTGTTGCGAACGGAGTATTTGAGCGTGGTATTTGTATAATGTGTGTTTTAATTTTTATGTTTGGTTTGAAAATTAAATACTAATTGCATATTAAAAAACTACTAGATTTCAAATAAAAACCTAATACAACAGAAATACAGTAACAAAATGACATGAACGTCTTACTTATTGGCACCACCTTATTTTATTAGATAAGTTTGGTATTATTTTGTGTCGCATTTTTCTACAAGCCCAGATATCAACCAACTTTTTGCTATATTGTCGGAAGAACAATAAATACCTCTTTCTTGTCGGGTTCCATAACAAATAATATTGCTTCTGCAACATCATATTCGCCTTCTTCTCAAAGACGTTGAACGCGAGCAACCATATTTGCAAAATTTGTAGAACTTCCCATTGAATCTACACTGGTACCAGTATTCGGACTATCAGAATGCGTGCGTGATTTTTCATCTGTTTCTCTTGTATTGTTCCAATGAGCTCAGCCATCTTGTCTTCATTTTCACCACATCTTCTTCTTTACCCTTGAGTGATGTTGGTTGCGAAGGAGGATTCATTGAAGTTCGGTGCGAACAAGATTCTTTAGAGCGTGGTGCGAAGGAGGATTTATTGGAGTTTCGTGAAATGGAAGATTCATTGGAGTTTGTTGCATTGGCTAATTTGATGTAGAATTCAAATTTGGAATATGTTCATTTGGCATTTCATGTAATGGATTAAAATACTCATCAAAAGCCCATTTTCTATCAGACGTGCTCTATGTTGAATGTGGTGTACCAGTCTGCGACAATTATCTAGTAGTAGCAGGCGTATACGACGATTGACTAGTAGCATTCGTTCCATGAAATAATTGTTGCATCATCTCCAAATGATCAAGTAGACGTTTCTGATATTTTATAACAACAGGCCCAAATTCCTAAAAGAAAAAATAAGTTTTAAGTAACTATATATAAATAAACCATAAAAATTAAAGTTCACAAACCTTTACATGATCTTCCCACTATTCGTCTCTTCCAGAAATAGTTCACTTACAAGGATCCCAATCAGTACCGGTTTTGTTCATGAATGCATCCCATTTGAGTCACTCTCGTCGAAGACTATCATATTTATTTCAGATTTTTCTTTCCTCTATCGGTGCGATGTCCGGGTTGTTATGTATGATGTTGTTGAATCCGCTATTGCTTTGTGCACACCATTTTTGTTGCTACCACAAGCACCATAGGCTTCAACAGCACATTGCATCATAACCTGAGTTGCGTTGAATGACCAATAATATGCAGATTTTCGGTTGGCCATACTGGATACAAATGAAAATTGAATAAAAATACAGAAAAACAGTATATTGAATAACTAGATAATAAAAAAAGCAACGTTATTAAAGAAATCTGTTTTGATGCTCGGATTTGGTCGAAATATAGTATTAGAAGTGGAGGAATTTTGTAGTTTGAAAGTGTAGCGAAGTGGAAGAAGGAGGGGGTATAATATAGGTGTTTGGATGTGGACGGTAGAAATTTGACCGTTGGCGTCCGACGCGTCGAAGACCAACGGCCCAATTTCTATCGTCTACCATCATGTTGTGTGACTGTTTATGGACGTTACAAGCGTCTGACGTGTCGGACGCCGTCACAATGGTAACGTGTCAAAACTTAGCTAGAACAATACCTATGCCTACCCTGTAATTTCACTCTTTATTCTCTAGTAGGTGTGTTTTATTCTTAGTCTACTGTGAGGTCCTTGTTTTGGATTTCATGTGCCTAGCACACAAAGAACCTCCATGCCTCTAAGTTGTTTTCTGGCCTTATTTAGTGGCTGGCATGTGATGCTTTGCTGCCTTGATGTCCTTGGTACACCTAGTGAGTATTGTATAGGCTTTCCTTTGTTAGGTGTAGTTTATACTTTATGTTATTAGTTTTCTTTGATTATGTAATAATCTCCATGCGTGGAGTGTGATATGTATTGTAGTCGAGATATCTCTGTCAAGCTCCAGCTATATGTGCTTGTTTAGTCCCAGTGGTCGGTCACTATAAAACCTTTATGGTGGACGGTCAGTTTTAAAAACCGATTATACTAGATTGGTTATCTTCCAAACTCCTATAGTTATTGTAATTATTATTTGTTATGTTAATAAGTGTTATGGATCACTATAAAAATAGGTCAGCTTTGCCAAAAAACATAATCAGGTTCGAACCACACGTTGCACACAACTTAATTCCTCTTAGGAGTTTATAAGTTCGTCGGTTCTCCTAGAGTATATTCAGAAGAAGAAGAAAAATATTATTGGAAAGACTATAAAATTTGTTATATAATGGTGAAAACAAGACCATAATTGAATTTTTCAAATGTGAGAAGTATAAATATGTGCATTTACATTTAATTTACAAGTTTTTTTGTCCTTTTAAATAATTATAAAAGTACTTTTGCAAATATTACCTAAACTCATCTAACATAACTTCGAATGTAGGAAAAATTAATGAATTTATCAAACCGATCGTTGGGGGGGGGGGTTTCCTACTGTGGAAGCCTAATCAATTTGGTCTGAAGCCAAAAACACGTGCCTCTTTTTTTCATGCCATTTTTTCTTTCCCTGTTCCTCCTCTCAAATCGTTCTCCCAAGCGAATTTTTCTCCATCGATCTTTCTCCTTTCGAATCATGCTTTCAAATCGGGGTTTAGACAAACTAATACTAATCGATTTTTCTCCCCTATTTCTCAAATTATTTTGTTGTTTTCATCGATCTTTTACTTCATTTTTGAAATCAGAACTCCAAACTTCCAAAATCAAGACCCGAAAGCACAAAAACTAGTTTCGGATCCACAAAAATAAAATCAAAAATCAACAATCAAATTTCGAAGTTAGAAGGAAGAGTCAGGTTTGCGATGCTTTGGTTATCGTGGGTTTGAATTTTGATTGTGGATTTGTGGGCGTATTCATATTTCACTAACTGGTTTTGTTATGCCGTCTAATTATTTGTTGCTATTTTCTTTCAGCAGTGTCCAATGAAAAAGCCAACCTCTGGAAAAAATTCTGCGCTATTAATGTAGTATGTTATGATGAGGTATAGTAAGAGTGTATTCAGATTTTTTTATTTATTCTTCCTAGGTGTGATGCTAAGGGCACCCAATACACTCTTACTAATACTGCAACTAAAAAAATAAAACTCATTAAATTTTGTATGCTTCCTAATACCACATTACCGCTCCATTATAATCTCTCAATCAACAATTATTTGTCAAACTAATCACGTACTCAACCCTAATCTGAAAACCCTAAACAAGATTAATGGTTATCTACTTCGTCTTTCCACTTTTCCTAGTTAATAAAAATTTCACAAAATATGCAATACTCCTAGTTAATAAAAGTCTACTTATCATCATCACAAATGTTTTTTACTCACATTAAACTTAGGAGCGGTCAATCTTTATAGCATCTATATTATCAACAATAGTAAGTATTCAAAGTTTGATCAATTATTCTATAGGGAGTGTAGATTTATGTCACTTGTAATTTTTAATGTGTTAGGTCACTTTTGTAATGGCCCGCAAATCCATACTATCTGAGTTGACTACCTACATCACACGTCCAACCTAAATATCACAGAAATACGAATCATTTTTTTCTTAAAAGAAAAAGGTAGAAGAAGAACAAAAATAACACAAAATCTCACATCGCAGCGGAAAAAAATATAATACATCATAACTTCTGATATACAAAATTTTAACTGTATAATATACAATTATCAAAGTACAACACTTACAACACAGCGGAAAAAAAATACTATATATCTAACACTGAAGCCTCCTGCTCCAAGCCCCATTAGATAGATCTGTAAAATCCTGAACTACTTGACTGCCCATACAAGTTTGAGCACACAAGAGTTTAGGTAAAACAAAACAAAATAAGCTCTGGGTCAGTCATGGGACTGGTATGAGTAAACAATTTTAAATAGTTCGAGAAAATAAACGATATCTCACAAAAGCAAATTGCTTCCGTGCAAAGAATGGAAGACTATGTAGGTTGTAAAAGGTGTGAAACTGCCCGTCCAACAAATTTTTTAGTGTTCGTGTTTATTTATGGCATGAAACAACTAACAGCATGGGTCTATCTTATTAATATGTTATAATAAATTCCACTTGAATCATTTGATTCCTTTTTCTTGGCCTAGATCTAGAACTAACCTCAACGGCTTGTGTAGCCATAAATATCATTTAATCATTGGTTGAGATCGGTTGACTTTGTATGACCCCATATTGTAGGGAGGATCTTGAAAGATATGAAAGATCTCCCTCCAAGCTGTACATACGACTTTCCGAATAAGGCTTTCCACAGAATTCTATATGTATCTATGAGATCGAGTATGGAACTCTGTTTACCATGTCGTATAATACGGAACGGGTTTCTCACTTATGAGAATCCAAAACACTTGATTTAACTTTCAAAATCCTTTTGAAAGAAACGATAATCTTTATATCAAAACTCTTTTGATATTATAATAGTGTACAAACCAAATAAATAGAAATCTAGTGGAACACTTTCATCTCACTCTCCATATATATAATATATAATCAAAACCGCGACCGCTTATTGGGTAATGAATTTACAACTATGAAAAGGCATGGAACCATCTTCTGATAGTGTATCTCTAGAGGAGAATACACTGGGTTCAACAAGAACATCTTGTAACCCGGCCACACATGACCAACCACTCATTTCGCTTGAGTGTATTGAATGTATATCACTAACGGTTGGGAACATCAACCGTTTCCTGAATGGGACAACATCGAATAGAATAAGGAATTAAATGAATTTCTCTAGATAGGTGATAATGCATCCTAATGGGAGCTACCCACATAGCCATGCTGCCTGCCCAATTTTTGTCATTTCTCGGTTGTTGAGGCCTGAGGCTACGCTTACTTACTATTCGTTTATAGCACAATCACTTTGAATTCCACATTGTCAGATCCGTTAATCACTCATTGGCTTGCACAAATATAAATATGGATATTATGCTAAGACAATAAATTCTCCGCCACTATATATATTTATACAGACCAACATATTAGATCATTGGAAAATATTGTCAGACATTCGTCCATACACTTCGTTCTGGGACTTAACGAAACCGAAGGCACAATTTCCATTAATAAAAAAGCCCTTGCACTCTACTCCATCTCCGATTATCTTCATATAATCTGATTTGCAATGCTACTGTCAATACGGAGTGGTTCTCGGATAATAATCCAACCGGTATCTCCATAGTGACAACGATTTTGGTAAGTACTTCAATAGTCGGTTATTTAACTATCAAAGAAAAACAAACATCCATTCAAAACATCAAACAGTCATTGGGCCTTTTAATTAATATTTCATTAATTAAAACACTTCTCCATTTCCTTGTCAACATTTGTTAACCGAATATTTTCAATAATCATCTTGGCCTCTTACACTATTTGGAGAACATTTCCAAATATCAACTTCTTTTATTTTCTATGTTTAGAAAATATCTTTTATTTATAATTGGAAAACATTCCAATTACTTATCTCTTTCACGACCGTTCATTTCTACACGCAAGAAATATTTATTTATTATATTTCCAAAATTCCACTTCCTCGGGTTAAAACAAATGTTGTGTAAAACATCGTTACGACAACCCAAAATACTGCATTCAACTAATCTTATTCAAAAATTTATCTTTAGGACTGAACCTTGCTATTTATCAGTTAAAAATGAAATCAATCAAGTTGGGGCATAACTACCTCTCAGACCTTGACCGAAAACATCATTAACTTCAAAACAAACAAGACCATTTAAGTCGAATAATCAACACCATACAACCCAATTATTCGTTTTTAAAATGTATATACATTTCTCTTTCTATTTTTACCAGATTTAATTTAGATTTCCTTTTTGTTTATAATATTCTCTTTTAAGTTCGTTTCCTTATCGAATTCCATATATATCGATATATTGATTTCTAGTTATCAATTTTTCTTAAAAATATTCTATCTCCTTAAATTTCCAGAAAATTTCGCTATAACCTCCTTTGTACCGGTCAATAGTTCAAACCTCAACTCGCCTCTCTAGACCATTTCCATTCAGAAAGAAAATCAAAAAGCCAAGTGGCTTGCCGATTCGGCGCATAAAAAATCATATGGAATTAAACGTGTACCTTCTTGTCCGACACTCGAATTATAATCTTTATACACTTCATTCCATAACTGTTTAACCCATATACGTCTATTCTCAATTTATTCCAACTCAATCTGGCCATTTTAACTCAATACGCTAATTTATTCTTTAATTAGCTCTTTTTCCTATTCCACTTTTTAATTGAACATATCACGTTCATATACTATTTTTAATTTGGTTATAAACTAATCGAATTCCATTTTTCAACTCGAGTTTCATATTCGATTTCGAATATAAATTTACAAAACCAATTTACTTATCCAAAGCCCAATCTCAATTCAAACTCCATTAACTAATTATTCTTCAAACTAGTTAATTTTATTCAATAATTAACAACATCAAATTTTTGTTTCAAAAATCATTTCATTACTCTATTTGAGTTAAGATATATTTTATAACTCAAATCTGGATTTTTCTAATGAAGATTCGGATTTTTATTTGCTTAAAATTCTTTTATAAGTTTAAATAAAACATTTATGGTTTTATAATGGTTTTGGCGCTGCTTTTCTGAAATTTGATTTTGACAATAACTCAAAATCTATTCGACAAAGTTCTGATCTTTCTCTTCCATTAGAAAACTATTATTCAACTGAACCTGACGATTCTTGTTTCACAGAATTCTGACTTAAATTGAGTTCTATATACTTAATTGAAGCTCGAAATGCCAATTTACGAACTACTGCGCCGCGGCGAGTTCGTTTTAATTATATTTAATTATATATTCGCTTTAAACTTCGTTTATATATAAATTTCAACTCCATTCCAATATATTTTAATGTATATTAAATCCAATTTTCTCAATTCAACTTAATATTCCCAATTATCTATAATCGTCGATTTCTCATTAATCGGTGATAAATTTATTTATACTCAATTTGCTATGTTAAGATCCCAATTCCTTTTATAAATAAATTTAATTATAAATTTCGATATAATTGAATTCTAATTATAAATCCTTCTAATTTATCTCATCTCAGTTTTTATTCCGAATTCCCGAATAAAATATATAGTTCCCTTTTCGAAACGTTTTTCCAATCCCTTTTTAAATTCATACTTGAATTCAAAATGCCAAATATATATAATGATAATTATCTCACCTTATTTATAAACATCATTTAAAAAATTTACTTCCATGTTTTATATATATATTAAAACAAGTTCTCATTTCAAAACACTTTTGAAATTCTATTCTTATTGGAATATTTTATTTTTACAACTTATAAATAAAATTATAGAATCTATTTTCATACTTAATTATAGTTTCTATCTAATACCAATTTAATACACTTTTTAGAAATAATTTGGTTTTATAAATTCGACATGGTCCATTCAAAATTCAAATTCTATTTTAGAAAAATAGATTTTCCATTTTAAATCTAAAAACCTATTTTCACAGTATTTTATATAAATCAACATTTAGGGCCAGTGACGTTCGACCAATCAAAAACACCCAATTATCAAACATAACATAATATGTAAAAAAACAAATAATAATTTGAGGAATCCAGTTGGATCCCTCTAACCTGTTTTCCAACATCCACAGAAGTTAACCAACATAAATAATACCCATCCTGCTTCGAGGCAGGATTTCGCAGTATAGAAGGTCATCCACTATCATAGCGTTGGGCGTATAGGGTCGTCCGCTAATGATACTGCGGGCATTCGCTAATGGTAGTGCGGGAATCCAACCACCAATATATATACAATAACCACAAACACCAATCCTAAATATTTAATATATATTTAATGGCTGCACAAATATTTCAGTGCATGCAAACAACCAATGAACAATTATTTTAACAAATAAAATAATTCTAAATAAAAATATGAGTGAGAATTACTCAGCGTGATTTTTATATCATAATTTATTCCAATCTGAATTTCATCGCTTTGCTGACGACAATACGGACTGAACCTGACCATCTCGTTCAAATCTACATCCAAACTTTTCTCCTAATCAACACAGCACTAGAATTTCAAACCACCGTCGCACCATCACAATTCGAGCCAGTCAAAACCCAGAGAGCTCTGACCGTTAAAACCCTAATCTGGATAGTATTTTCACTTGAGTGATTCCAGACATTTTCTTCCTTAAGGCCATTGATTTAACTGTAATTAATAATTTAATTACTTAATTTATAAAATAGATTTACTATATAAATTTAAATAAAAAGGAAAGTTAATTTTTGCCTTACCGTATTACACCTTTCTTCCTTCTTAATAGTATATTAATTCAAACTAAGTTAATGTTAACTTTCTAATCTACAATGTATATAATGATTCCCAAAAATATTCCTTTCAGTTTCCAAATTAGTAGTTAAATGGCATCTTCTTTTCTAACAAATATTAATTTTGGTTTTAACTAATATGCAAAATTTTAAAAATAAAGAAAAATAAGAGTTTACCTGCTTTCCTTAATTCGAACAAACAGGAATCCCTGTAGCCGAACACTGCCAACACCCTAGTTATCACACCATCACCATACCCATTGTCGAACGACCAAAAATTTCTGTCGAACTCCCTAATCGCTATCAGAGAATCACTTGACATCATCTCAGAACTAATTACCACCTGCCTAACCTCTTATGCGAACTCGAACTGTAGTTCGAACTACCCTAGAAATCGATTCCCAGAAAAACCCCTAAATATTGTCGCTCTTTACTAATGATGATCGAAACGCCTGCAAACTCCATGCAAGACCCAAAACTCCTCCACGAACAAAGGTCTCAACTCACTTTGTTGATCGTCAGCCAAAACCCTCCTTAAAAATCGAACGCTTTGTCATCTTCGTTCGAAATCGGACGCCATAGAAGTAAATCGTACCAAACTCTAATGGTACAGAATTGTAGATCTCAATCGTAAGAGTAAACTGAATCGAATATTTAGTGGATTCCTTGGATAAATGATTTTATAAATATTTGAAAGGATTGGGAATGAGCAGGGCTTCGAATTCTCTAAGGAAATAAAAGGGGATAGTTGCGGTATTTAATTTGATACTGGGAGAGGATTAAAACAAGGACAAGGAGGATTTACATTCCACTCTGATTGAACAGGAAAGAAGAAACGAAGGAAAGGGAGGTGATTTTATAGACGAGGAATACTTAGCAATGAAGGAATTTGGTCTGCGTGATTTAACGTCTGTTGTACTTGCCATGTGTTGTGTGTTTTAAGACTTAAGGTGGAAGAAATTTAGTTTTAGCTTAGGAAGGAAGGAACGTATTTAAAATATTATTTCTATTTCTATTTTATTTTAAATTTGGATTAAAATCGGTAATCTTTAATTTTAAATTATCATGTTGAATTCAACTCCTATTTGAGCCCAACAACAGGCCTTCCTAGAGTTAACCCACCATTTTGATACCACTGGGATAGGTTTCAAAGCCTTATTTGATCATCTGGAGAAGATATCAGTTTAAATCGACATAAATTAAATTCAAAACAAATAATTCTTCGATAATAAATTAATATTACTATTCTAGTTCTAACAGAAGTTTGTACTGATTAACTGAACTATTTTCAATTCAGTTTTAATTCTTGAATTCAATTGTGTTCGTATTATGATAATTTTAATATATTTGATATTAAATCAAAATCGATTTTTAAATCGATAACTTAATTTAAAATTCTTTTATATAATCAACTCAATATTTAAAACGATATTAAATATTTAAAATAAATGGATCAAAATTCTGGGTCGTTACATTCTCCCCCCCCCCCCCCCTTAAAAGAATTTCGTCCCTGAAATTACTAAGGTAGGAAAAATGGTACAAACCCACTGCTTTTCAAAATCTCACTTATGTTGAAATTCAACACTTCACATTTCTACAAGTTTAGTACTACTAAAACTTTTGGTTTTTAGTTACATCACACACTATATATGATTTCATTCATTTAACTCTGAGTGATTTACAACTAGTGCATTCACATCAAATTCATATTCATTCAAATTGATTCTAGAACAATATATTCACGTCGATCCATTTAACTTGCTTAAATTAAATTTTAAATTCCAAATTTTCGGGTACTCATTTCAAATCCTTTTAAAATCATATAAATATACACATATATTTATAACTATTTCAAATTCAAAACATTTGAATATTCAAACCAACTAATTTTATTTCGAACAACTATATATCAAAACTTTTCTAAGGTAGCAATCCATCGCTTAGAAACTCGAAAATGAACACTGATGATATCGCGATCATCATCAAAATTATTTTCCAGCCGCTGAAGTGACTTCAGTGCTTTATTACTTTCAAAATCCATTAAAAATTGATTTATATTCAAAAATCGTTCTAAAATAAAGCTACATTATTTAATATACTTCGAAAAATATTTTCCAACTTCCCAGGATTAATTCTGAATTTTGGTTTGAATTCAAAGTTTCAGTTAATCTCATTTGTATATCTTATTCATATACAAATTGCATTTGGTTACATATAATCACTCCAATTTTTATTATCTCATTTGACTATAATGTTAACATCCAACACATCCATATATTGTAATAATTTCGGAAAATTATTATTTTTTTCTATCGAAAATAGAATTTTATGGTCAATTTATTTCATTTACCCACTTAAAAACAATATTGTGTCAAATTTCTTTGATCAAGTGTTTAAAAATTCTTACTAAATTCATGGCGTCCCACGATTCGATCAGAATTAGTAAACCACTCAACAAACAAGGTAACATAGTATAAAACAAATTTTATATCAATTAACAAATATGCACTCACAAACATATACACTCAACTCATTCTAGGGTACAGCTGACCCTATCTCTAATGAGTACACCCCCACAAAGCCTAGGTGTTCGCTCAACCTAAGCTCTGATACCGACTGTAATGGCCCGCAAATCCGCACTATCTGAGATGACTACCTACACCACACGTCCAACCCAAAAATCACAGAAATATGAATCATTTCTTTTTCAGAAGAAAAAGGTAGAAGAACAGAAATAACACAATCTCGCATCGCAGCGGAACAAAATATAATATATCATAACTTCTGAAATACAAAATTTTAATTGTATAATATACAATTATCAGAGTACAACACTTACAACACAGCGGAAATAAAAATACTATATATCTAACACTGAAGTCTCCTACTCCAAGCTCCTTTAGACAGATCTGTAAAATCCTGAACTACTTGACTGTCCGTACAAATTTGAGCACACAAGGAGTTTAGGTAAAACAAAACAAAATAAACTTTGGTTCAGTCATGGGACTGGTATGAGTAAACAATTTAAAACAGTTTGAGAAAATAAACGATATCTCATAAGACCACGCCGTATAATACAGAACGAGTTTTTCCCTTTTGAGAATCCAAAACACTTGATTTAACTTTCAAAATCCTTTTGAAAGAAACGATAATCTTTATATCAAAACTCTTTTGATATTATAATAGTGTCTAAATCAAATAAATAGAAATCTACTGGAACGCTTTCATCTCATGCTCCACATATATAATATATAATGTGAAGACCCGTAACTTCCCCGGTAAGGAAGTTACAGATACTTTGAGGACAACACACAAAAGAACGCAGACAGAAGAACATTTCATTGTTTATTACAACAATTCCATCAGAATCCAAGAATATACAGGGTATGAGTTGACAGATATCAGAGATTTGAATTACATTTACATATATCTCACCGGAAAATAATACAAAACACAACTAGAAGTAATACACGGATACAGAGCTTTCCGAGTATCGTTCCAGCTGTGAATCAGGATCCTGTGAATATAAATCTGCAAAACCAAAACTACTAGCTGCCCGTGTCGAAAATAGGGGCACCCAGAGTTTAGGTTAAAACAATAAACTCTAGGTCAGTCATGTGACTGGTGTGAGAACTAAAACAGTTATTAATCTTTATTTTAAAGTTAGGTAAATCAAGGGACCACACCGTATAACACGGAACGGGTTTCCTCCCAAGAATACCAGTGCATAAAACAACAGCGCAATGATAAATAAAGAACAATGAAGCTATTATAAGATCCAGGTCCCATCACACAATGCAACGCAAGATGGAGGATAGGGTTTTTACCTAATAATAGCCAAAGAAAGCTTAATACGCTAAATTTCATGTTTTAATTCTTAATCAGACTCCAACCGCAAATTAGTAAGAGAACAATTCCCTAAGTATTAACCTCGAAGGCCGAAACATACATCAGACTAATACCCAGGAAACCACCCATCTTAGCTCGTTTCCAGTTAGTTTCTGATTTTATATACAATCATAAACATCAATCAGAGGCGACATGAGCGTCCCATGCCACTATGTCGCCATATATAGGTTTATAATCAAAACCACACATGTCACGTATTGGAAGTTGAATTTTCATATGTGAACCGAGGCAAAAGATAGTCCTCTACCGATTGGAGACTGTCTAGCCCGATCCTCAGGACCCAGACTCAGGTGGGCCCTTGGAGCGACAGGGACGGTCCGCCGATGTGAATTAAAATGCCTGAACACTGCGTTTCCCCGTTCTTTGGGGTGTAAATGAGCCAACGAATGACTCCATCGGCTCCACATAGTCACCGATATATCCGAGGCGCCTCGCAAACCAACATCCACATAAGTCAAACTCGTCAGGGCGTGTAAAACCACTGACGCCACTTCTAGCTAGAAGGAAACGCATGTCCTCCCAGAGGTCCTCTCCCGTTTTTAGTTCACCACCGGGGTGTGAGGCTCGTGAATTCATGTTACAAAAAGCTATGCCACACAGGCGGTGCTTTGATCATCAACCACAAGACTTTGCTTTTCAACAGAAGCCTTGATCATTTGCATCTTAGCATGCCACACAGGCAATTCATGCTATGCAACTGATATCAATCACACAGAATGAAATCCGATGTCAGACACACATCCACTTACAAGTCCGTTCTGGGTCTGAACGAAACCGGAGGGACCTAATTCCTCGCATATCCATCGATCTCCAAGTACGTCTGGATGACCACTAACTGATTCCCTCCTCTTGGGTGTACGGCCCAATCAAGATCATCAGTAACCACCCAAACGACGTGAAGACCTCCGGTCTTCAACCACCGTCTTCATCTTCGACTCACGTCGAATCAGTTATTCAGAATGGGATAAACCCGGTCTTTCTGAATAACTCGCGCATATAAATAATATAACGACCCGGATTTTTAGCGACTTTGGTTATCGACATAAACACGATGTCAATAACCAAAACATCGAAAAATCCTGGTAATTAGTGAAAGAAATTAGAGGGTGAGGAAAGATAAGATAGAAACTTAGAATAGAAGAAGAAGAAGAACACAACGTCAGAGTAACACGAATCTCACAGCGGAACGAATAAATATATTTCATAACATAACTTTGAAATACAGATCTGTACTTGAATATACATATCATTATCAAAGTACAGCACTTACAACACAGCGGAAATAACAATAGCTATATGATCCTGAAGCCTCCTGCTCCAAGCTCTTCCAGTATATCTGTAAATCGCGACTACTTGACTGCCCGTACAAATTTAGGCACCCAAGAGTTTAGGGAAAACAACAAAGTAAACTCCGGGTCAGTCATGGGATTGGTGTGAGTAAAACAGTTTAAAACAGTTCAAGCAGGTAATCGATATCTCATAAGACCACGCCGCATAACGGAACGGGTTTTTCCCTTATGAGAATCCAAAATATCTTTATATCAAAAACCTTTTGATATTATAATAATGCCTATCAACCACAGTATAATAATCATCTAGCAGAACGCTTTCATCTCACGTTCTACATATATAGTATACAATCAAAACCGCAAGCACGTATTGGGTAATGAATTTCCAACTATGACAAGGTATGGAACCACCTTTCGCTCGTGTACCTCTAGAGAGGAATACACTGGGTTCAACAAGAACATCTTGCAACCCGGCCACACATGACCGGCCACTCATTTCGCTTGAGCGTATCGAATGTATATCACCAACGGTTGGGATCAGCAACCATTTCCAGAATGGGACGGCATCAACAATAGATTTTTAGAAGTAAATGAAACTCTAGATCAGGTGATTATACACCCTACTTCGGTGCGACCGACTTAGCCATGCTGCCTGCCCGATTTTTGTCATTTACCGGATGATGAGGCTATAAGCTACGCTTATCATCACATCAGATTCACTTTGAATGCCACATCATCAAATCCATCCAATCACCGATTTACGTCCTCAACAATACATTACGTGTTAGCTAAAAGAAGTTTCCTTCCTCGCTTCCACTCTTGGTACGGTTAGAGAAATCAATATACATGATCGTCTGGAAATACTCTGTCAGGCATCCGTCCATACATGTCACCCAGGAACAGGATGAACCGAAGGCACTATCCTGTAAACAGGATAGCCCTTTGCATAACTCCGCCTTCAATTTCCTTTGGCATATATGATTCGCAACGCTTATGCCAATACAGAGTGGTTCTTTGAATAATAATCCAACCGGTCTCTCCATATTAACAATGTTAAAATGGTCAAAACTTCGATAGTCTGTGATTTAACTATCGAAGAAAAACAGGTGTGCTACCAATGATATTATTTCCAAATGGAAATTTATATCGATCAAACATCATTCAACATTTATCTCTTTATTCCATTAATTTACTTATCTCCTGTTTCCCTATATTCAATATTTCCTATTTCCTAAATTTGGAAAATATACGTTATTAACAATGGAAAACAATTCCATTTCCTGTTTTCTTTATTAGGAAAACATTTCTGGTTTCTTATTTGGAAAACATTTCCAAAGCTTCTCCATTGGACTTAGACAGATGTTTAAACAAACCATCGCGATGCCAACTCAAATCATTTCCTTTACTGCAGAACCTTAACTATTCCTTAGTAAAAATGAAGCCAATCAAGTTGGGGTAGAACTACCTCTCAAACCTTAACTGAACAACATTTCTAACTTCGAAATAGACAAAGTTCACTTTATATCCCTTTACTAACTTCCTTACTTAATCCTCCTTCGAATAGCTATATTCGATTGACTCTTTTCACTTAACTCTATTCGATTAACCCTTATCAATTAACTCTATTGGACTAACACTATTGGATTAACTCTATTCGACTAACGCTATTGATTTACTCATTTCACTTAACTCCTTTCGAATAAACTATATTCGATAACTCCCTTTACTTTCTTCGAATAAACTATATTCGATTAACTCATTTGCTTCTACTCTAATCAATTAAACTGACATCGATTAACTCCTTTCACTTTAACTCTAATCGATTAAACTAACATCGATTAGCTCCCTTTACATTAACTCTAATCGATTAAACTAACATCGATTAACTCCTTTCACTTTAACTCTAATCGATTAAACTAGCATCGATTAGCTCCCTTTACTTTAACTCTAATCGATTAAACTAACATCGATTAGCTCCCTTTACTTTAACTCTAATCGATTAACTAACATCGATTAACTCCTTTCACTTTAACTCTAATCGATTAAACTAACATCGATTAGTTCCTTTTACTTTATTCTCTAATCGATTAACTAACATCGATTAGCTCCCTTTACTTTAACTCTAATCGATTAACTAACATCGATTAACTCCTTTTCGAATACCATATTTCGATAACTCCTTCGATTAACCAATAATTGATAACTCCTTCGATTAACCAATAATCGATAACTCCTTCGATTACTCAATAATCGATAACTCCTTGGATTAACCAATAATCGATAACTCCTTCGATTAACCAATAACCGATAACTCCTTTTGATTTAACTCATTCAATAACTCTTATGTGTTTAACTTCTATTCGAAAAACTAATTCGAATAACTCTTATTCGTTTAACTTTATTCGAATAACTAATTCGAATAACTCTTATTTATTTAACTCCTGTTGAATAACTAGATTCGATCAACTCACTTCGAATATCTCTGATTCGAATATCTCACTTCGAATATTTCTGATTCGATTATCTCACTTTGAATATCTACTATATTCGTTTAACTCACTTCGAGTATCTCTGATTCGATTTACTTACTTGACTTAACTCAATTCAATTAACTAACCTGACTTAACTCGATTCAATTAACTAACTTGACTTAACTCGATTTGATTAACTAACTTTCGAATACCATATATTCGATTTAACTCCTTTCGAATAACTAATTCGATTTAACTCCTTTTCGAATACCATATTCGATTTACTGACTTTATTCGCTTTATAAAGATTTCCTTTTTAACAATGTTTATTCATTTTTAAAGATTTACCTTTTTTTTGTAACAGTTCTTCACTTTAAAAATGATTTCCCTTTTATAACGGTTTTCCTTTGTATAACGTTTTTCCTTTTCATCTCTATTTATTTTCTAAATAAATTCTCCTTTGTAATTTTATTTATTTCCTAAATAAATAATCCCTTTATAATATCTTATTTATTTACCGAATAAATAACTCCTTTTAATCCTATTTATTTAACAAATAAATATCTCCTTTAATCTTTATTTATTTCCTAAATAAATAAACCTTTTTTCTTTTATTTATTTCCTAAATAAATAAATCCTTTTAACTCTTTATTTGTGTTTTACCAATATATTCCTTTATATTTGTTTTCAAATATATTTCCTTTATATTTGATTAACAAATAAATTCCGTCTATATTTGATTTCAAATATATTCCTTTATATTTGATTTCAAATATATTCCTTTATATTTGATTTCAAATATATTTCCTTTATATTTGATTTCAAATATATTTCCTTTATATTTGATTTCAAATATATCTCCTTTTCAATTTCATTTGTAAAGCTTTTACAAACATTTCTATTTTATTTTGATTTCTGAAAAATATTCTAACTCCTTATATTCCCGGGAAAATTCGCCATAACCTCCATTGTACCGGGAGTATCGGGGAAATCCCCAAACCCGCCACACAGTCCTTTCCATTCATAAAGAAAATGGTTTGAAATTTATTTCCTTTCTAAATATCTTCTATTTATAAATATTCCAATTTATAAATATTTCTTATTTATAAATATTCCATTTATAAATATTTAATTTTCACTATCACTTTGAAAATTCCCTTATCAACATTCCGGTATGTTATGGTATTTAACATATCAAATTTCGATATCCACTATCGTCCATACACACATAATCAAAAACAGGTTATAATTCACATCATATATCAAAATATATGAAAAACAATAAAATAACTATTGAGGAATCCAGTCGGATTCCTCCAACCTGTTTCCCTGCATCCACAGATGTTACACAACATGATTGTCATCACTTTCAGTTCAATATGAATTATTCTGATAAACAGAATCACTATATAACTATATAACTGTTTATATATTATATATATATATTTATATATATATATATAATATTTCGTTAACTGACTAGTAGTTCAATCAAACAGTCAACACACAATCAAACAGACAATTTCTAACATTTCTAAAAATACAACATGAAATTATAAACTGTCCAGAGTTAGTGAGATTTACTCACATTTGCAGTTCAACGTTAAAGAACGATAAACTGTTATTTGATTTGAATCAAACAATTAAATTCGTCGTAAATTCAAACGAGCTCCAATCCACTTCTAGTCAGTTCCATTGTGGAGCTCTCGTCCATACGATCCCAACGCAACTTGTTTCGTCTGATTTCGATACCGTATGGATTAGATATAGTATAAACAAGTTGAACTAATTTAAACTAATAATAACACATGGATTTATATAAAACTAATGGGCCTTAACTTTGAAATCTGGCCCATCCACTCATGTTAGAACTTAAGCCCGAACTCCTTCTTCCCCGTTCAGAACTGCTCCTCATTCCAGTATACCATTCACGCAACATTTCAGCTCACAAATCCGATCACCGCTCCTCCTCTCTTTGATTACTACTCGAACGAAAATCACCATTGTCTCGCTCTTCACAAACCGCTCCTACCCATCCCTTTAATGCCAACTCCGACGCCTTCTTGCTCATTGCGGCTTCAGGTCCGCCTGTACCCAGAAAAACGTCGGACGACCAAAAATATGATCGTACTTCACCAAACAACCCAAAATCAAACCTCTCCAACCTCCTGAACAATAATACGAACTCGAATCTGCTTAATACACGATGGATCAAAAGAAGTTTTCAACCCTAGATCTACGGTGGTGAACATCCACTCCCGAACCGCCATCGCGCAGCCCAAAACCCACCTCAAAATGATGAGAACATTAGCAGGAACTCATAAATATACTTAGAATGATTTATAGACTTGTATATCTTTTGTTTTGATTTTTTTCCTTGATCGAGTTTTTTTGCTGAGGAAAAGAGAAGGCAGCGGCGGCCTATTTGGAATGAGGAATTAGGTTTAAACTAAGTTTAAGGGGTATTTATAAGGGAAATAAATATCTAGATATTTTGTAGAAGGAATATTCCTGGTATATTCTCTTTTTGTTAATTCGTTTCGCCTTCTAAAAATCCGTGTGATCACACACGATACCCAAAAATCACGAAAATTTGCATCCACCTTCAGTTCGACATTACGGTCCCAACGAAACTGGTTCCGTCGAAATCTGACTACGTATGCCCACACAACGTATTTTTAACTATCAAAATACTGACTGTTTTACACTCTAAAAATCCTTACAACCACACAGTGACTCTAAAAATCACGAAATTGTAAATCTAACAACTATTTGACATTGCGGATCCAACGAAATTGGTTTCGTCGAATTCCGACTTCGTATGCTCACACAGTGTATTTTTAAAGCTCTGGATGACACATTTAAATATATAAATATAATTAAATTTAATATTTATAAATAAATATTATCGTATATATTCACAGTGGAATACCATACAGCTCGACTGGGATTTATAACTCGATATTTCAAATCTGGGTCAACCCGGTATTCGATTTATATTGAAATTCCTTTTTAAAATATAAATAATTCCTTTATAAATTATAAAGGAATTCCACAGCGACTTTTC
Organism: Allium sativum; assembly: GCA_030737875.1. NCBI lineage: Eukaryota > Viridiplantae > Streptophyta > Magnoliopsida > Asparagales > Amaryllidaceae > Allium > Allium sativum. The sequence continues at coordinate 744,550,782 of CM060920.1, read as the reverse complement.
TAAAATTTGATTTGGACGTAAATCAAAATCTACACGACAAAATCCCAATTTTTCGCTTCCACTAGAAAGATATACTCCACCAGCTCCACACGTTTCTTGTTTCACAGAAATCCATCTTAAAACGAATCCTGTACATTCAGCTGAAGTTCAAATCGCCAATTTACGAACTGCAGCGCCATTTCGAGCTCGATTTTAATTATATTATGATTACACGTTCAAACTGTCGTCGATTGAATATATTCGTCATTCACATTCAATCGCAAGCTGAATTAAATCTTCGGGATGACCCAGTTCACACCATATCGTCATTCCAGCCAATTCTGATTATTTCAGAATTAAATATATCATTTAATTATTATTTTAATTAAATATTCGTCATTATTTAATTCCACGACCATTAAATCCTTTTAATCACCTTTTAAATAATTAAATAAATTAATTATTATACCCCTACAAATGCGGGTCATTACATTCTTCCCCACTTAAAATAATTTCGTCCTCGAAATTGCTAAGGTAGTGGACGACCCTATCTACTGGTTATAACTTATTCGTTCACTTCTTATCCTCAGTTTCAACTGAACCAATTTAATTTTAATTAAATTATTAATTAATTCTTACCAACGAAAATTTTCAAAAATCCTGAAAATTTTCTAACTCCTTAATTTTCTGAAAAATTTCGCCAGCACCTCCTTTGTACTGGTCGATAATCCAAACTCCCACTCACCTCTCTAGGCCTTCTTCAACCCAAAAGAAAACCAAACAGCCAAGCGGCTTGCCAATTCGGCTCATAAAAATCTCAAACCCATATATGATATAAACGGGTACCTTTTTGTTGGGCATATCAACCCTATCACTTCCATATGCTATCAACTCAGCATATACCAATGTTATCCCAATCAAACACCAATCTGTTTATCTCCTCAAACCAAATCATTCGGTTCTATCCAAGCCAAATCCCATTTCAACTTCTAGTACCATTCTTGATTCCAATTTCTTAAGTCAATTCTAGCTTTATTTAACTTAGTTCAAATTAAATTCTAATTCATTCATTTACTTTACCTATTTTAATCCATTTAACTTCATAAGTTAAATTTTAAATTTTAAGAATTTAAATTCTCGGGTTCATTTCAAATCAGTTTGAAATCATAATACCAATTCAAAACATTTGAATTTCTAACCACCTTGTTTTCTCAAAACAATTCAAAACAAAACCTTTGTTAGTAATCCGTCACTTAGAACTCGAAAATGAACACCGATGATGCACCATCGGAATTTATTTCCCAGCGGTCGAAGTGAGTTCAATACTATAACATTTTCAAATTGAAAAATGTTTTCAAAATCTCCCAGGATCTTAAAATTTCCATATTTTAATTCCAAATCTGATTTAAATTAATATTTAATTCATTTCGATTTCATATATTTCACTTATACAAATTCTGATTGGTTATTTATAACCATTTCACTTTTATAATCTTACTCGATTATAATAACAACCAATATATCCACTATATTATAATTTTGATATATAAATATATATCTTCTCTATATCAAGATATACCTTGGGTAAACTTATTTTAATTTACCCTCTTTTCAAAACATATCGTGACGATCCATCGTATTCGAGTGTTTAGTAAGTCCTACCGATACAGTGGATCGAACTGATCGACCAGAACTCATAAACAACTCAACCAATGAATCTCCACAATATAAAATTATTTTTATATCAAATAACAAATACGTTCACTCGTACATATACACTCAAACTCAATCTAGGGTATTACTAACCCTATCTCTACCGAGTCACGCCACAGAGCCAAGTGATTCTTAACTTAAGCTCTGATACCAACTGTAACGACCCGGATTTTTAGCGACTTTGGTTATCGACATAAACACGATGTCGATAACCAAAACATCGAAAAATCCTGGTAATTAGTGAAAGAAACTAGAGGGTGAGGAAAGATAAGATAGAAACTTAGAATAGAAGAAGAAGAAGAAGAACACAACATCAGAGTAACACGAATCTCACAGCGGAACGAATAAATATATTTCATAACATAACTTTGAAATACAAATCTGTACTTGAATATACATATCATTATCAAAGTACAGCACTTACAACACAGCGGAAATAACTATAGCTATATGATCCTGAAGCCTCCTGCTCCAAGCTCTTCCAGTATATCTATAAATCCCGACTACTTGACTGCCCGTACAAATTTAGGCACCCAAGAGTTTAGGGAAAACAACAAAGTAAACTCCGGGTCAGTCATGGGACTGGTGTGAGTAAAACAGTTTAAAACAGTTCAAGCAGGTAATCGATATCTCATAAGACCACGCCGCATAACGGAACGGGTTTTTCCCTTATGAGAATCCAAAATATCTTTATATCAAAAACCTTTTGATATTATAATAATGCCTATCAACCACAGTATAATAATCATCTAGCAGAACGCTTTCATCTCACGTTCTACATATATAGTATACAATCAAAACCGCAAGCACGTATTGGGTAATGGATTTCCAACTATGACAAGGTATGGAACCACCTTTCGCTCGTGTACCTCTAGAGAGGAATACACTGGGTTCAACAAGAACATCTTGCAACCCGGCCACACATGACCGACTACTCATTTCGCTTGAGCGTATCGAATGTATATCACCAACGGTTGGGATCAGCAACCGTTTCCCGAATGGGACAGCATCAATAATAGATTTTTAGAAGTAAATGAAACTCTAGATCAGGTGATTATACACCCTACTTCGGTGCGATCGACTTAGCCATGTTGCCTTCCCGATTTATGTCATTTACCGGATGATGAGGCTAGAAGCTACGCTTATCATCACATCAGATTCACTTTGAATGCCACATCATCAAATCCATCCAATCACCGATTTATGTCCTCAACAATACATTATGTGTTAGCTAAAAGAAGTTTCCTTCCTCCCTTCCACACTTGGTACGGTTAGAGAAATCAATATACATGATCGTCTGGAAATACTCTGTCAGGCATCCGTCCATACAAGTCACCCAGGAACAGGATGAACCGAAGGCACTATTCTGTAAACAGGATAGCCCTTTGCATAACTCCGCCTTCAATCTCTTTTGGCATATATGATTCGCAACGCTTATGCCAATACAGAGTGGTTCTTTGGATAATAATCCAACCGGTCTCTCCATATTAACAACGTTAAAATGGTCAAAACTTCGATAGTCTGTGATTTAACTATCGAAGAAAAACAGGTGTGCAACCAACGATATTATTTCCAAATGGAAATGTATATCGATCAGACATCATTCAACATTAATCTCTTTATTCCATTAATTTACTTATCTCCTATTTCCCTATATTCAATATTTCCTATTTCCTAAATTTGGAAAATATACGTTATTAACAATGGAAAACATTTCCATTTCCTGTTTTCTTTATTAGAAAAACATTTCTGGTTTCTTATTTGGAAAACATTTCCAAAGCTTCTTCATTGGACTTAGACAGATGTTTAAACAAACCATCGCGATGCCAACTCAAATCATTTCCTTTACTGCAGAACCTTAAGTATACCTTAGTAAAAACGAAGCCAATCAAGTTGGGGTAGAACAACCTCTCAAACCTTAACTGAACAACATTTCCAACATCGAAATAGACAAAGTTCACTTTATATCCCTTTACTAACTTCCTTACTTAACCCTCCTTCGAATAGCTATATTCGATTGAGTCCTTTCACTTAACTCTATTCGATTAACCTTTATCAATCAACTCTATTGGACTAACACTATTGGATTAACTCTATTCGACTAACGCTATTGATTTACTCATTTCACTTAACTCCTTTCGAATAAACTATATTCGATAACTCCCTTTACTTTCTTCGAATAAACTATATTCGATTAACACATTTGCTTCTACTCTAATCGATTAAACTAACATCAATTAACTCCTTTCACTTTAACTCTAATCGATTAAACTAACATCGATTAGCTCCCTTTACTTTAACTCTAATCGATTAAACTAACATCGATTAACTCCTTTCACTTTAACTCTAATCGATTAAACTAACATCGATTAGCTCCCTTTACTTTAACTCTAATCGATTAAACTAACATTGATTAGCTCCCTTTACTTTAACTCTAATCGATTAACTAACATCGATTAACTCCTTTCACTTTAACTCTAATTGATTAAACTAACATCGATTAGTTCCTTTTACTTTATTCTCTAATCGATTAACTAACATCGATTAGCTCCCTTTACTTTAACTCTAATCGATTAACTAACATCGATTAACTCCTTTTCGAATACCATATTTCGATAACTCCTTCGATTAACCAATAATTGATAACTCCTTCGATTAACCAATAATCGATAACTCCTTCGATTAACCAATAATCGATAACTCCTTCGATTAACCAATAATCGATAACTCCTTTTGATTTAACTCATTCAATAACTCTTATGTGTTTAACTTCTATTCGAAAAACTAATTCGAATAACTCTTATTCGTTTAAATTTATTCGAATAACTAATTCGAATAACTCTTATTTATTTAACTCCTGTCGAATAACTAGATTCGATCAACTCACTTCGAATATCTCTGATTCGAATATCGCACTTCGAATATTTCTGATTCGATTATCTCACTTCGAATATCTACTATATTCGTTTAACTCACTTCGAGTATCTCTGATTCGATTTACTTACTTGACTTAACTCAATTCAATTAACTAACTTGACTTAACTTGATTCGATTAACTAACTTGACTTAACTCGATTTGATTAACTAACTTTCGAATACCATATATTCGATTTAACTCCTTTCGAATAACTAATTCGATTTAACTCCTTTTCGAATACCATATTCGATTTACTGACTTTATTCGCTTTATAAAGATCTCCTTTTTAACAATGTTTATTCATTTTTAAAGATTTACCTTTTTTTGTAATAGTTCTTCACTTTAAAAATGATTTCCCTTTTATAACGGTTTTCCTTTGTATAACGTTTTTCCTTTTCATCTCTATTTATTTTCTAAATAAATTCTCCTTTGTAATTCTATTTATTTCCTAAATAAATAATCCCTTTATAATATCTTATTTATTTACCGAATAAATAACTCCTTTTAATCCTATTTATTTAACAAATAAATATCTCCTTTAATCTTTATTTATTTCCTAAATAAATAAACCTTTTTACTTTTATTTATTTCCTAAATAAATAAATCCTTTTAACTCTTTATTTGTGTTTTACCAATATATTCCTTTATATTTGTTATCAAATATATTTCCTTTATATTTGATTAACAAATAAATTCCTTCTATATTTGATTTCAAATATATTCCTTTATATTTGATTTCAAATATATTCCTTTATATTTGATTTCAAATATATTTCCTTTATATTTGATTTCAAATATATCTCCTTTTCAATTTCATTTGTAAAGGTTTTATAAACATTTCTATTTTATTTTGATTTCTAAAAAATATTCTAACTCCTTATATTCCCGGGAAAATTCGCCATAACCTCCTTTGTACCGGGAGTATCGGGAAAATCCCCAAACCCGCCACACAGTCCTTTGCATTAAAAAAGAAAATGGTTTGAAATTTATTTCCTTTCTAAATATCTTCTATTTATAAATATTCCAATTTATAAATATTTCTTATTTATAAATATTCCATTTATAAATATTTAATTTTCACTATCACTTTGAAAATTCCCTTATCAACATTCCGGTATGTTATGGTATTTAACATATCAAATTTCGATATCCACTATCGTCCATACACACATAATCAACAACAGGTTATAATTCACATCATATATCAAAATATATGAAAAACAATAAAATAACTATTGAGGAATCCAGTCGGATTCCTCCAACCTGTTTCCCTGCATCCATAGATGTTACACAACATGATTGTCATCTCTTTCAGTTCAATATGAATTATTCTGATAAACAGAATCACTATATAACTATATAACTGTTTATATATTATATATATATTTATATGTATATAATATTTCGTTAACTGACTAGTAGTTCAATCAAACAGTCAACACACAATCAAACAGACAATTTCTAACATTTCTAAAAATACAACATGAAATTATAAACTGTTCAGAGTTAGTGAGATTTACTCACATTTGCAGTTCAACGTTAAAGAACGATAAACTGTTATTTGATTTGAATCAAACAATTAAATTTGCCGTAAATTCAAACGAGCTCCAATCCACTTCCAGTCAGTCCCATTGTGGAGCTCTCGTCCATACGATCCCAACGCAACTTGTTTCGTCTGATTTCGATACCGTATGGATTAGATATAGTATAAACAAGTTGAACTAATTTAAACTAATAATAACACATGGATTTATATAAAACTAATGGGCCTTAACTTTGAAATCTGGCCCATCCACTCACATTAGAACTTAAGCCTGAACTCCTTCTTCCCTGTTCAATACTCCTGCTCATTCCAGTATACCATTCACGCAACATTTCAGCTCACAAATCCGATCATCGCTCCTCCTCTCTTTGATTACCACTCGAACGAAAATCACCATTGTCTCGCTCTTCACAAGCCGCTCCTACCCGTCCCTTTAATGCCAACTCCGACCCTTCTTGCTCATTGCGGCTTCAGGTCCGCCTGTACCCAGAAAAACGTCGGACGACCAAAAATATGATCGTACTTCACCAAACAACCCAAAATCAAACCTCTCCAACCTCCTGAACAATAATACGAACTCGAATCTGCTTAATACACGATGGATCAAAAGAAGTTTTCAACCCTAGATCTACGGTGGTGAACATCCACTCCCGAACCGCCATCGAGCAGCCCAAAACCCACCTCAAAATGATGAGAACATTAGCAGGAACTCATAAATATACTTAGAATGATTTATAGACTTGTATATCTTTTGTTTTGATTTTTTTCCTTGATCGAGTTTTTTTGCTGAGGAAAAGAGAAGGCAGCGGCGGCCTATTTGGAATGAGGAATTAGGTTTAAACTAAGTTTAAGGGGTATTTATAAGGGAAATAAATATCTAGATATTTTGTAGAAGGAATATTCCCTTTTTGTTAATTCGTTCCGCCTTCTAAAAATCCGTGTGATCACACACAATACCCAAAAATCACGAAAATTTGCGTGCACCTTCAGTTCGACATTACGGTCCCAACGAAACTGGTTCCGTCGAATTCTGACTACATATGCCCACACAGCGTATTTTTAACTGTCAAAATACTGATTGTTTTACACTCTAAAAATCCTTACAACCACATAGTGACTCTAAAAATCACGAAACTGGAAATCTAACAACTATTTGACATTGCGGCTTCAACGAAATTGGTTTCGTCGAATTCCGACTTAGTATGCTCACACAGTGTATTTTTAAAGCTCTGGATGACCCATTTAAATATTTAAATATATTTAAATGTAATTAAATTTAATATTTATAAATAAATATTATCGTATATATTCACAGTGGAATACCATACAGCTCGACTGGGATTTATAACTCGATATTTCAAATCTGGGTCAACCCGACATTCGATTTATATTGAAATTCCTTTTTAAAATATAAATAATTCCTTTATAAATTATAAAGGAATTCCACAGCGACTTTTCTAAAATTTGATTTGGACGTAAATCAAAATCTACACGACGAAATCCCGATTTTTCTCTTCCACTAGAAAGATATACTCCACCAGCTCCACACGTTTCTTGTTTCACAGAAATCTGTCTTAAAACGAATCATGTACATTCAGTTGAAGTTCAAATCGCCAATTTACGAACTGCAACGCCATTTTGAGCTCGATTTTAATTATATTATAATTATACGTTCAAACTGTCGTCGATTGAATATATTCGTCATTCACATTCAATCCCAAGCTGAATTAAATCTTCGGGATGACCCAGTTCACACCATATCGCCATTCCAGCCAATTCTGATTATTTCAGAATTAAATATATTATTTAATTATTATTTTAATTAAATATTCGTCATTATTTAATTCCATGACCATTAAATCCTTTTAATCACCTTTTAAATAATACAATTAATTAATTATTATACCTCTGCAAATGCGGGTCATTACAAATAACAAGTGTTACACAAATACCACATACGTCTCATTCTAATTCATCAGTCACTAACCGTAAATCAGTAAGTGAACAATTCCCCAAATATTAACCCCGAAGGCCGAAACCAACATCAGATCAATACCCAGGAAACCATTCATCCTAGCCAACCTACAGTTAGTTTCTAAATTTCACATTCTTAGGGAAAGGTTCCCATTAATTTTATCAAAGATAAATTCTTTTAAATTTAATCTTCCTTTGAATATAACTTCAAACTAGTCGGGATTAGCGAGCCACACCGAAGTAATTATTTAATTTATTTCCCAATCCTAACCTATTTATCCCATGAAGTAAAACTGGTCATGCTTCATATCTAACACAACGGTGTTATCGGTAAATTCAATTACCATTTCACGTTCAAATCTAATTAAAGATTTAACTACCTCCTGGAGTAAAACTAGTGATACTCCATTCTCGATCTTTTCAATCTAATTAAAGATTCATTAAAACTCCACTTAGTTTTAATATTTAACTGGGTTAAAGAATCAGTGTCATTTAAAACACAGTTCACGATAAACCCCAAAATCACATCACATTTCAATCAGTCCCTAACCGTAAATTAGCAAGTGAGCAATTCCCTAAGTATTTTCAAAAATTTGACATGTTTATATTTTCCAAAACATAGCATATCTATATTTTCAAAAACATACAATGGTATTTTATATTCTCTTCAAAACAATGCAGATATTTCCAACAATATATATTATCATGCTTTAAATATTTTCAAAAATCAATTTTAAAACCACGGCATTCATTTTCTAAAATCAAATTTAAAACCATGCTATGTATTTTCTTAAAACCATATTATTCCCTGAAAATAGCCATGCTTTTGTATTTAAAAATCTAGGAATAAATTAATGCTATTTTTGAACTTTAATTACCTAGTTAAATGAATAAAATTTAATTAACAAAATTAATTAAACCTAATTATTAGCTGACCTTCATCTTCCTCGTTCTGATAATCTGTAGCCAAAGAAACCCGTGCTTCACTCAAACATTGCATCACCGCTCCTCTTCCTTGATATTGGACCCGCATCGAACTCCGACAGTTAGAGCGCTGGAATTTGATGTCGAAAGGTGGCTCCCAGTGCTGACGACGAGGCATGCGGCTCCAGATGGGTGTGCGTACAACGGAGGACGGAGCAGAGGTCAGGCAAGGCGTTGATTTGGGTGGAGGCGCGATTCTTAGGGCTGGAGAGGGAGGATCGTAGGTCAAAGGGGGTGCGATGGGGGTCTTGGCTAGCCGAGGCGGAGCGTTGGCACGCAGAGGGGGGGAGGCTGAACGGATCGATGGCGGCGTTGGTCGAGATTGCGATGGAGGGGGGCATTTCCATCGATCTCTCTTCTTTTTTTCTTTCTTTTTTCTTTTTTCTTTCTATCGTTGACTTCTTTGAAGAGGGGGGGTCTGGTTAAGGAGAAAGAAAGGATGGGGGTTTTTCTATTTTTTTTTTATTTGATTATTTCAAAAAAGCAACTTTAAATTTCAACCTCGAAATCGAGCCCACCGCCCGTCGTCCATAGCAAATTACCCCCATTCCGAACACAATGGGATATGTATCGTAGGCTGATTCAATCGTTTCGATCAGTTTTCGTCAAAATCAACATATAACTCTATATATTGAATTTGAACATGCATTTCAATTTACTGGTGCCACATACTAACTCTAAAAATTCTCGAAAAATATTTTCTAACTTCGTATTGACGATACGGTCCTAACAAAACTAGTTTCGTCGAGTTCTGAGACCGTTTGAAAAATGGCCATTTTCCAGTCGATTAAAATCAACTGAAATTGGTCAAACGCGTTTTCCCTTGCCACGCTCACATATTAATTCGAAAAATTAAGAATTTTGAAACCTAACAATAACTTGACATCACGGATCCAACAAAAGTGGTTTCGTCGAAGACCAAGGTCGTTTGCAAAATTCCCATTTTCAAGGGCCGAAATCATGTAGCGACTATTCTGAATTTTCAACTGGACATATCTTTTGATTCCCGCTATGAACTTTCAATCTTTCGGATTCGTTGGAAAGATATTCTCAATTAGATTCTAATATTTTTGGTTTCACTAAAATCCGATTTATTTTGAATATTGTACATTCATTTGAATTTTGAAATCGAATTTTCGAACTACCGCGCCATTTTCAATTCCTTTTATAATTTAAAATAAATATTTATATTCTAACAACGATTCAAATAAATATATACGTTCGAATTCTATTCAAAATAAATTTCTCGTCGTTATTATTTAAAATAATTCATTTTAAATAATCAAAATTCATCAAAATAAAAATTTTAAATTGGCTCGGATTTCCGGGTTATTACAATCTCCCCCACTTAAAACTTTTCATCCCCGAAAAGGAACGAAGCCGAAAATTGTTTAACTAATCAACTCAACTTTCACTATTTTTATTACGGCTTAAGTTCTTCAACTTTTCAGTTTCTAAGAACTTTTCAAATTTTTCAAAAATTTGCCTAACACCCTAAATTTTCGAAAAATTTCGCAATAATCTCCCCTGCACCGGGGACTTCGGGATATTTCATATAGCCTCCCATGGCCTTCTTCAATCCAAAAGAAAAAGAAAAAGCCAAGCGGCTGGCCAATCGGCTCATAAAATCATCATCACCTAAACTAAACAGTAAATTATGGTGAACATGTACCTATTTGTCAGGCAAACAATTTTATTCTTCTGCTCTAGCCTCCTTGCTATGACCTGTTCAATGTAAGTGCATGTACATGCAAGCAAATGCGACTGATTTTCAATACAATTCACTTTTTGGTTCAATTTGGCTAAAGGTTCAACCTTTAATTAATCAAACAACACAACCATCAATCAATTTGTTGATTTTCCTTTCAAATTCATAACTTTGATATATAGTCAAAAAATCAGATTTTTGATGCCAAATCACAACAATAAGCCCTATCTAATTTTGGTTCTCACACCAGTCAATAGGAAATATATAGATATCACGCTTTCGGCACTCGAATATAAATACTGATGATGTGGCCGCATCATCAGAATTATCCCCTGGTGACGGAGTGTGACTCTGTATCCATCCAGTATATTAAAACTTCGAATACACGCTAGCTAGGCGTATACGCAAAATCTTTATATACTAAATTGTCCAAATCAATTTAAAAAAATATTCAAATACGTATAATACGATTTAAATTTCAAAACAAAATTTGTTTTCATTTTTATTTTAAAAATATACTCTTCACACTCGTTCTAGGATACTACTGATCCTATCTCTAACGAGTCATTCCTATTGGATATTTCTAATCCAATCTCTGATGAATTCTTTCGTATGGTTCTAATGTGTCTTGTTCTCTGAGCTTTATAAACCAAAGCTTTGATACCAACTGTGAAGACCCATAACTTCCCAGTAAGGAAAGCACGGATGCTTTGAGGAAAACACACAAAAGAACGCAGACAGAAGAACATTTCATTGTTTATTACAACAATTCCATCAGAATCCAAGAATATACAGGGTATGAATAAATATTACACAATTGACAGATATCAGAGATTTGAATTACATTTACATATATCGCAGCGGAAAATAATACAAAACACAACTAGAAGTAATACACGGATACAGAGCTTTCCAAATATCATTCCAGCTGTAAATCAGGATCCTGTGAATATAAATCTGCAAAATCAAACTACTAGCTGCCCGTGTCAAAAATAGGGGCACCCAGAGTTTAGGTTAAAGCAATAAACTCCAGGTCAGACATGTGACTGGTGTGAGAACTAAAACAGTTATTAATGTTTATTTTAAAGTTAGGTAAATCAAGGGACCACGCCGTATAACACGGAACGGGTTTCCTCCCAAGAATACCAGTGCATAAAACAACAGCACAATGCTAAATAAAGAACAATGAAGCTATTATAAGACCCACGTCCCGTCACACAATGCAACGCAAGCCGGAGGATAGGGTTTTTACCTTATAATAGCCAAAGAATGCTTGATACGCTAAATTTCATGTTTTAATTCTTAATCAGACTCCAACCGCAAATTAGTAAGAGAACGATTCCCTAAGTATTAACCCCGAAGGCCGAAACCAACATCAGACTAATACCCAGGAAACCACCCATCTTAGCTCATTTCCAGTTAGTTTCTGATTTTATATACAATCATAAATATCAATCATAGGCGACATGGGCATGTCATGCCACTATGTCACCATATATAGGTTTACAATCGAAACTGCACATGTCGCGTATTGGAAGTTGAATTTCCATCTGTGAATCGAGGCAAAAGATAGTCCTCTACCGATTCGAGACTATCAAGCCCGAGCCTCAGGACCCAGACTTAGGTGGGCCCTTGGAGCGACAGGGTCGGTCCACCGATGTGGATTAAAATGCCTGAACACTGCGTTTCCCCGCCCTTTAGGGCATAAATGAGCCAACGAATGACTCCATCGGCTCCACATAGTCACCGATATATCCGAGGCCCCTCGCAAACCAACATCCACATAAGTCAAACTCGTCAGGGCGTGTAAAACCGCTGATGCCACTTCTAGCTAGAAGGAAACGCATGTCCTCCCTGAGGTCCTCTCCCGTTTTTGGTTCACCACCGGGGTGTGAGGCTCGCGAATTCACGTTACACAAAGCTATGCCACACAGGCGGTGCTTTAATCGTCAACCACAACACTTTGCTTTTCAATAGAAGCCTTGATCATTTGCATCTTTGCATGCCACACAGGCAATTCACGCTACGCAACCGATATCAATCACACAGAATGAAATTCGATGTCAGATACACATCCATTTACAAGTCTGTTCTGGGTCTGAACGAACCGGAGGAACCTTAATCCTCGCAAATCCATCGATCTCCAAGTACGTCTGGACGACCACAAACTGATTCCCTCCTCTTGGGTGTACGGCCCAATCAAGATCATCAGTAACCACCCAAACGACGTGAAGACCTCCGGTCTTCAACCACCGTCTTCATCTTCGACTCATGTCGAATCAGCTATTCAGAATGGGATAAACCCGGTCTTTCTGAATAACTCGCGTATATAAATAACAAGTGTTACACAAACACAACATACGCCTCATTCCAATTCATCAGTCACTAACCGTAAATTAGTAAGAGAACAATTCTCCAAATATTAACCCCGAAGGCCGAAACCAACATCAGATCAATACCCAGGAAACCATTCATCTTAACCAACCTACAGTTAGTTTCTAAATTTCACATTCTTAGGGAAAGGTTCCCATTAATTTTATCAAAGATAAAATTTAATCTTCCTTTGAATATCACTTCAAACTAGTCGGGATTAGCGAGCCACACCGAAGTAATTATTTATTTTATTTCCCAATCCCAACCTATTTATCCTATGAAGTAAAACTGGTCATACTTCATATCTAACACCACGGTGTTATCGGTAAATTCAATTACCATTTCACGTTCAAATCAAATTAAAGATTTAACTACCTCCTGCAGTAAAACTGGTGATACTCCATTCTCGATCTATTCAATCTAATTAAAGATTCATTAAAACTACACTTAGTTTTAATCTTTAACTGGGTTAAAGAATCAACGTCGTTTAAAACACGGTTCATGATAAACCCCAAAATCACATCACATTTCAATCAGTTCCTAACCGTAAATTAGCAAGTGAGCAATTCCCTAAGTATTTTCAAAAATTTGACATGTTTATATTTTCCAAACCATAGCATATTTATATTTTCAAAAACATACAATGGTATTTTATATTCTCTTCAAAACAATGCATATATTTCCAACAATATATATTCTCACGCTTTAAATATTTTCAAAAATCAATTTTAAAACCATGACATTTATTTTCTAAAATCAATTTTAAAACCATGCTATGTATTTTCTTAAAACCATATTATTTCCTGAAAATAACCATGCTTTTATATTTAAAAATCTAGGGATAAATTAATGCTATTTTTGAACATTAATTACATAGTTAAATGAATAAAATTTAATTAACAAAATTAATTAAACCTAATAATCAGCTGACCTTCATCTTCCTCGTTCTGATAATATGTAGCCAAAGAAACGCGTGCTCCACTCAAACATTGCGTCGCCGCTCCTCTTCCTTGATGTTGGACCCGCATCGAACTCCGACAGTCAGAGCGCCGGAATTTGAAGTCAAAAGGTGGCTCCCAGTGCTGACGACGAGGCATGCGGCTCCAGATGGGTGTGCGTACAACGGAGGACGGAGTGGAGGTCAGGCCAGGCGTTGATTTGGGTAGAGGCGCGATTCTTGGGGCTGGAGAGGGAGGATAGAAGGTCTAAGGGGGTGCGACGGGGGTCTTGGCCAGCGTTGGCACGTAGAGGGGGGGCTGAAGGGATCGATGGCGGCGTTGGTCGAGATCGCGATGGAGGGGGGCGTTTCCGTCGATCTCTTTTTTTTTGTTTCTGTTGTTGACTTCTTTGAAGAGGGGGGGGCCTGGTTAAGGAGAAAGAAAGGATAGGGGTATTTCTATTTTTTTATTTATTTAATTATTTCAAAAAAGCAACTTTAAATTTCGACCTTGAAATCAAACCCACCGCCTGTCGTCCATTGCTAATTACCCCCATTCCGAACACAATGGGATATGTATCGTAGGTTGATTTGATCGTTTCGATCAGTTTTCGTCAAAGTCAACTTATAACTCTATATATTGAATTTGAACGTGCATTTCAATTTTTTGGGACCACATACTAACTCTAAAAATTCTCAAAAAATATTTTCTAGTTTCGTATTGACGATATGGTCCTAAAAAACTAGCTACGTCGAATTCTGAGATCGTTTGAAAAATGGCCATTTTCCAGTCGATTAAAATCAACTAAAACTGGTCAAACGTGTTTTCCCTTGCCACGCTCACATATTGATTCGAAAAATAACTAATTTTGAAACCTAACAATAACTTGACATCATGGATCCAACAAAAGTGATTTCGTCGAAAACCGAGGTCGTTTGCAAAATTCCCAGTTTTAAGGGCCAGAATTCCATAGCGACTATTCTGAATTTTCAACTTGACATAACTTTTGATTCCTGCTATGAAATTTCAATTTTTCGGATTCGTTGGAGAGATATTCTCAATTAGATTCTAATATTTTTGGTTTCACTAAAATCCGATTTATTTTGACTCATGTACATTCATTTGAATTTTGAAATCGAATTTTCGGACTATCGCGCCATTTTCAATTCCTTTTATAATTTAAAATAAATATTTATATTCTAACGTTGATTCAAATAAATATATACGTTTGAATTCTATTCAAAATAAATTTATCGTCGTTATTATTTAAAATAATTCATTTTAAATAATCAAAATTCATCAAAATTGCCAAAATAAAAAATTTAAATTGTCTCAAATTTCCGAGTTATTACATATAATCAAAACTGAGAGCACTTATTGGGTAATGAATTTCCAACTATGATAGGGTATGGAACCACCTTCTGATAGTGTATCTCTAGAGGAGAATACACTGGGTTCAACAAGAACATCTTGTAACCCGGCCACACATGACCAACCACTCATTTCGCTTGAGTGTATCAAATGTATATCACTAACGGTTGGGATCAGCAACCGTTTCCCGAATGGGACAGCATCGAATAGAATAAGGAATCAAATGAATTTTTCTAGATAGGTGATAATACACCCTAATGGGAGCTACCCACATAGCCATGCCGTCTGCCCGATTTTTGTCATTTCCCGGTTGTTGAGGCCTGAGGCTATGCATAAATACTATTTGTTTATAGCACAATCACTTTGAATGCCACATTGTCAGATCTGTTAATCACTAATTGGTTTGCACAAATATAAATCTAGATATTATGCTAAGAGAATAAATTCACCGCTACCATATATATTTATATAGACCAACATATTAGATCATTGGAAAATACTCTGTCATACATTCATCCATACACTTTGTTTTGGGACTGAACGAAACCAAAGGCACAATTTCTGTTAATAGAAAAATCTCATGCACTCTACTCCGTCTCCGATTATCTTCATATAATCTGATTCACAATTCTACTATCAATACGAAGTGATTCTCGGATAATAATCCAATCGGTATCTCCATATTCATAACGATATTGGTAAATACTTCGATAGTCGGTTATTTAACTATCGAAGAAAAACAAAAATCCATTCAAAACATCAAACAATCACTGGGGCCTTTTATTTAATATTTCATTAATTAAAACACTTCTCCGTTTCCTTGTCAATATTTGTTAACCAAATATTTTAAATAATCATCTTGGCCTCTTACGCTATTTGGAGAACATTTCTGAATACCAACTTCTTTTATTTTCTATGTTCAGGAAATATCTTTTATTTATAATTGGAAAACATTCCAATTACTTATCTCTTTCACGACCGTTCATTTCTACACTCAAGAAATATTTATGTATTATATTTCCAAAATTCCACTTCCTTGGTTTAAAACGAATGTTGTGTAAAACATCATTACGACAACCCAAAATACTGCATTCAACTAATCTTATTCAAACATTTGTCTTTGAGACTGAACCTTGCTATTTATCAGTTAAAAATGAAATCAGTCAAATTGGGGTATAACTACCTCTCAGTATTTGACTGAAAACATCATTAACTTCAAAACAGACAAGATCATTTAACTCAAATAATCAACACCGTACAAACCAATTATTCATTTTTAAGAAGTATATACATTTCTCTTTCTATTTTTACCAGATTTAATTATAGATTACCTTTTTGTTTATAATATTCTCTTTTAAGTTCGTTTCCTTATCGAATTCCATATATATCGATATATTGATTTATAGTTATCAATTTTTCTTAAAAATGTAGTATCTCCTTAAATTTCCGGAAAAGTTCACCATAACCTTTTTTGTAACGGTCAATAGTTCAGACCTCAACTCGCCTCTCTAGAACCTTTCCGTTCAAAAAGAAAATCAAAAAACTAAGTGGTTTGCCGATTCGGTGCATAAAAACTCATATAGAATTTAAACATGTACCTTTTTGTTGGGCACTCGAATTATAATCTTTATACACTTCATTCCATACCTATCTAACCCATATACGTCCATTCTCAATTTATTCCAACTCAATCGGTCCATTTTAACTCAATTCGCTAATTTATTCTTTTATTAGCTCTTTTTCTTATTCCACTTTTTAATTGAACATATCATGTTCATATAATATTTTTATTTTGGTTATGAACTAATTGAATTCCATTTTTCAACTTGAGTTTCATATTCGATTTCGAATATAAATTTACAAACCCAATTTACTTATCCAAAGCCCCATTTCAATTCAAACTCCATTAACCAATTATTCTTCAAACTAGTTAATTCTATTCAATAATTAACAACATCAGATTTTTGTTTCAAAAATCATTTCATTACTCTATTTGACTTAAGATATATTTTATAACTCAAATCTGGATTTTTCTAATGAAGATTCGGATTTTTATTTGCTTAAAATTCTTTTATAAATTTAAATAAATTGTTATGGTTTTATAATGGTTATGGCGTTGTTTTTCTGAAAATTTGATTTTGACATAACTCAAAATATATTTGACGAAATTTAGATCTTTCTCTTCCATTAGAAAACTATTATTCAACCGGTCTAGGCAATTCTTGTTTCACAGAATTCTGACTTAAATTGAGTTCTATATACTTAATTGAAGTTCGAAACGCCAATTTACGAACTCCCGCGCCGCGGCGAGTTCGTTTTAATTATGTTTAATTACATAAAAGTTTTAAACTTTGTTTATATATAAATTTCAACTCCATTCTAATATATTTTAATATATATTAAATCCAAATTTCCCAATTCAACTTAATATTTCCAATTATCTACAATCGTCGATTTTTCATTAATCAGTTATAAATTTATTTATACTCAATTTGTTATGTTAAAATCCCAATTCCTTTTATAAATAAATAAATTTATGAAATTCGATATAATCGAATTCTAATTATAAATCCTTCTGATTTATCTCATCTCAGTTTTTATTCTGAATTCACAAATAAAATATATCGTTCCCTTTTTGAAACGTTTTTCCAATCCCTTTTTAAATTCATACTTGAATTTAAAATGCCAAATATATCTAATGATAATTATCTCAACTTATTTAAAAACATCATTTAAAAATTTTCCTTCCTTGTTTTATATATATACTAACAAGTTCTCATTTCAAAACCCTTTTGAAATTCTATTCCTATTGGAATATTTTATTTTTACAAAAATTGTAGAATTTATTTTCATATTTAATTATAGTTTCTATCTAATACAAATTTAATACACTTTCTAGAAATAATTTGGTTTTATAAATTCGACATAGTCGAATTCATATCATAAATCCGTTTGGATTTATTTGAGTTCAACTTACATTCCAAACATCGGAATAAATTTCATTGTTTCCCTTTTGACGCAATTCCCAATTCATTTTAAATTCATATTTAAATTTAAATATTTTAAATTATGCAAATGATAATTTTTCACCTTTCCTTATAAACATCGTTTATATTACATGTTTGTATATTTAAACAAGTCTCATTTCGAATCCATTTGAAATTATAATTTCTACTTTGGAAAAATCAACATAAATAATACCCATCCTGCTTCGAGGCAAGATATCATGGTATAGAAGGTCATCCACTATCATAGCATGGGGCATACAGAGTCATCCAATATTGCGGGCATCCGCTAATGGTACTATGGGAATCCAACCACCAATATATATATAATAACCACAAACATCCTAAATAACTAATATATATTTAAAAGCAACACAAATATTTCAGTGCATGCAAACAACCAACGAACAATTATTTTATCGAATAAAATAATTCTAAATAAAAATATGAGTGGTAATTACTCATTGTGATTTTTATATCATAATTTATTCCAATCTGAATTTCATCGCTTTGCTGACGACAATACGAATTGACCCTGACCATCTCGTTCAAATCTACATCTAAACTTTTCTCCTAATCAACACAACACTACAATTTCAAACCACCGTCGCACCATCACAATTCAAGCCAGTCAAAACCCAGAGAGGTCTGACCGTTAAAACCCCAATCTGGACAATATTTTCACTTGATTGATCCCAGACATTTTCTTCCTTAAGGCCATTGATTTTACTGTAATTAATAATTTAATTACTTAATTTGTAAAACAGATTTATTGTTAAATTTAAATAAAAAGGAAAACTAATTTTTACCTTATCGTATTACCCTTTCTTCCTTCTTAATAGTATATTAATTTAAACTAAGTTATTGCTAACTATCTAATCTAAAATGTATATAATGATTCCCTAAAATATTCCTTTCAGTTCCCAAATTAGTAGTTAAATGGCATCTTCTTTTCTAACAGAATATTAAATTTGGTTTTAACTAGTATGCAAATTTTAAAAAACAAAAAATAATAATAAATAAGAGTTTACCTGCTTTCCTTAATTCAAACAAACAGGAATCCCTGTAGCCGAACACTGCCAACACCCTAGTTATCGCACCATCACCATACCCATTGTCGAATGGCCAAACATTTCTGTCAAACTCCCTAATCACTACCAGAGAATCACTCGACATCTTCTTAGAACCAATTACCACCTGCCTAACCTCCTGCGCGAACTCGAACTGTAGTTCGAACTACTTTAGAAATCGATTCCCAGAAAACCCCCTAAATACTGTCGCCCTTTACTAGTGATGATCGAAACGCCTGCAAACTCCTCACAGGACCCAAAACTCCTCCACGAACCAGGATCTCAACTCACTTTATTGATCATCGGCCAAAACCCTCCCTAAAAATCGAACGCTCTATCATCTTGGTTTGAAATCGGACATCATAGAAGTAAATCGTACTAAACTCTAATGGTACAGATCTCAATCTTTAGAGTAAATTGAATTAAATATTTAGTTGTTTACTTAGATAAATGATTTTATAAATATTTGAAAGGATTGGCAAAGAACATGGCTTCGAATTCTCTAAGGAAATAAAAGGGGATAGTTACGGTATTTAATTTGATACTGGGAGAGGATTAAAACAAGGGCAAGGTGGATTTACATTCCATTCTGATTGAACAGGAAAGAAGAAACGAAGGAGAGGGAGGTGATTTTGTACCTATAACCCTCCACCAAAGTTAAGGCATTCCCTTTGTGAGTGACCTTAGTGGAGGTGGGGTGTTTCATTTGGTATCAGAGCAAAGGTTTACTAGATCATATAAGAGTTTTTGAAGGAAAAAAAACTATTTTCAAAAAGAAATATAAAGAAGCATTTTACAAGAAAAAGTTTTATTTTATTTTAAAGGCATAATTCCCCAAAGCCATATGCCCTATCATTCTATCCTTTGTTTTGAATCTTTTCTTTTTCGTTTCAGCATGTCTGGGAATCTTAACCTTCCAGAGGGTGTACCGATACCTGGCTGGTTTAGGAGGTACTTAGAGGCTAGGGCCAACGACGCAGGCCCAGCAGATATTCCTCCTCCTGCAGCTGCAGCGGTTCCTCCTCCTCCTCGTGCAAATGCTTTCTCAAAGATTTGTAGAGACTTTAGGGCCATTGGAGGAAAGGATTTCAAGGGAACTGAATCATTCGTAGAAGCAAGAAACTGGCTCAAAGAAACTAAGGATCTATTCGATATCTTTGAGGTGGATGATAGACAGAAGATACAGTTGGCGGTGTGGTTGCTCAAAGACGAAGCTTCCTATTGGTGGGAAGCCACTAATGCTAAAAGACCAGTTGAAACATGGATGGATTTCAGAATGAGGTTTGAGATGAAATTCCTCTCACAAGCTGAACGAAGTTTACAGCTGGAAAAGTTCTTATCTCTTAAGCAAGGAAGTATGACAGTCAAGGAGTACGTCAACCAATTCAATCAGCTGGCCCGATTAGGACTGGACTTAGTGAATACTCCTAATAAGAAGGCTCTCCGTTTTGTCAAGGGATTGAATGAGCCACTTCACAGCCTGGCTATGACTCATGTACTTATGGGGGCTACTTATGAGAGGTTGGTGGACATGACACTCTTACATGAGAAAGACAAGGACAAGAAAGAGGCAAAAGCGGAAGTGCCTCAAGATAAGAAGGGGGAGGGGTCACAGAACAAGAAGGCTGATTCGAAGAAAGGCGAGAAGAACAACAAACCCCGTGACAAGGGAAAGCGTAATTTCTGTGGCATTCCTGGACATCTGGTCAAAGACTGCAAGAAGAAGAAAAGGAAGATGGGTGGATGTTTCCACTGTGGTGAGACAGGACACATGGTTAAGGACTGCCCAAGGAAGCAAGGGAAGAGAGCTGGACCTTCTTTTGGAGGACAAGTTCACGCTCTCACGGCACCTCCGCAAGAACGAGGTAGAAATATTTCTGTCAAAAGTTTAGTCTATCTTTTTGATCATCCTATTCGTACACTATTTGATTCTGGCGCATCGCACTCTTTTATATCTACTACGTTAGTGGAATATCTGCACCTAGACACCAGTATAGTAGAGGATCCCTTAGTTGTTTCAAATCCAATTGGGGGCTTAGCTTATTTGTCAATGGTTTGTTTGGATTTGAAAATATCTATACTAAGCGTTGGGTTTAGATGTAATGCCTTTGTTTTGGGCTTCACGGGCTATGGGTTGATTCTAGGCATGGACTGGCTATCCAGTAATGGGGCCGTCCTCGATTGTGAAAAGAGAGTGGTTAGACTCGTGACTTGCCTCGGTAACACTCTGGAAATTTCTTGTAATCCTGTAACAACCCGTATTTTCAACAACCTGTAATAATGAAAATCGAGGCAGAATTTAATTATAAAATGGGAATCAAGGGAAACGGGCTATGCCATTGCGTTCGTCTCGGAAAAATACGCGAAATAGAATCCGAGTTTTCGAAAATCGGAGTCCGTATGACCCAGTTAAGGCCCATTGAAGTTTTCAGAAAATTCTTAAGTATAAACAGATTTAAATTTCGAATTAAAAAAAAAACAAGGGTTAGGGCAAACTGGGCAGGCGGGAAAAATTCCCGCCCAGGACCCCATGTCGACAGGCCTGTCGACAGGGGTCTTAGCATGTCGACTGCCCTGTCGACAGCCCTGACGACAGGGGGTGCCCGGGCTGTTTAGCCTGGTGCACCATTTCTGATTAGGGCTTGGTCTTGTGGCTTGTTTCTAGAGAGTTCCGAGATCTGATGGACCTAATTGAATCTAGGGTTAATCCTATGGTCCAAATCACTAACCTAATCTATAAATAAGACCCTAACCTACCCTAAATCATTCATTATTCATCCTAGCAACTAAACTATGGCAAAATCAAAACTCTCATGGCCTCCACCCTCTTCATACAATTCCTAAATTAATTCCTAAGTGATTTTCCATGCATACAAGTATATTTAGGCTTGTATGATCCTCCTTAGCTTGCATTAAAGGCTTGTTTCTCTATTGGCATCATAAAGGAGGAGTCTTGATCAAGTTTGCTTGCATTTGGGGGTTTTAATTAGTTGCATAAGGGGTTTCTTACATTTGCTATACTCATTTGAGTCCGCATAAGCATTGTAAGCCCTCTTACCTTCATTTTAGAAACTCTAAAGTTAATGTGTGATGAAAGTTGGGGTTTATGCATGTTTAATAAGTTATGCATGTTTATGCAAGTTTGCTAAGCCATGATTTGTATGTTTATTGAGTTATGCATGTTTATGCAAGTTTGCTAAGCCATGATTTGCAAGTTTATTGAGTTATGCATGTTTATGCAAGTGTACTAAGCCATGATTTGCAAGTTTATTGAGTTATGCATGTTTATGCAAGTGTACTAAGCCATGATTTGCAAGTTAATTGAGTTATGCATGTATACTAAGCCATGATTTGCAAGTTTAACAAGTTATGCATGTTTATGCAAGTTTGCTAAGCCATGATTTGCAAGTTTATTGAGTTATGCATGTTTATGCAAGTGTACTAAGCCATGATTTGCAAGTTAATTGAGTTATGCATGTATACTAAGCCATGATTTGCAAGTTTAACAAGTTATGCATGTTTATGCAAGTTTACTAAGCCATGATTTGCAAGTTTAACAAGTTATGCATATTTATGCAAGTTTAAAATGACAAGTTGTGCATGTTTGACAAGTTCTGCATGTTTATGCAAGTTCACTATGCCATGTTATGCATGTTTAATAAGTTATGCATGCTTATGCAAGTTTAGAATGACAAGTTATGCATGTTTGACAAGTTATGCATGTTTATGCAAGTTCCCTATGCCATGTTAGGCAAGTTTAACATGTTATGCATGTTTATGGCAATATGCAAGTTCACTATGCTAAGTTACGCAAGTTTAACATGTTATGCACGTTTATGGTAATATGCAAGTTCACGATGCTAAGTTGTGCAAGTCTAACATGTTATGTGTGCTTGTTGTGATATGCAAGTCCATCATGTATGTTGTGCCAAGTTCCCTCTTCCTATCCTTTATGCGTTATTACGAATATGTAAGCGATAGAATGACGTTGGGGGGTTTGGGTAAACTTAAAATACATGAAAAATATAAGATTGGGAATTTACCTATTAAGTTAGGTCTACCCCTTGGGAATTTACCTATTAAGTTAGGTCTACCCAAGTATTTGTTGACTTGTAATTATGTTTTGAAATAAAGTGGACATGACACTTAGAAAACATAAGTGTGGCCAACTCGAGGTTGGGTTGAGTTTGTAGCGTAATTCTACTCGGAACCTACCGGCTTAACTAGTGGCTACAAACAACAGGACCCAATGTGAGAAGTTGGTCATGTGGTGCCAAGACCCGAGGTTAGACCTAGTTGTGGTGTAAAGCTACCCGGAACCGACCGGCCTAACTAGTGACCGCAACAAAGTCTAATGTGAGAGGTTAAGGTACATTAAATTAATTAATGCCTCGTGATTAGGGTTAAGTCAGGGTCCACTAATACTTAACCAATGTGGGGGTTCGAGGGATGAAAATGTGGTTAAGTTACACTTAACCAATTTAATCCATTTGGGGATACAAGGGATTAGATGGGGTTAAGTGGTGAACTGTTGGTTACACTTAACTAATTTAATCCATGATTAGTGAGGGGTTAAACCACACTTAACCCTCTTAGAAAACCCTAGCGACGTGGTCTGTTCTAACAGTAATCCCAGTTTGGTATCATTCACAACCCTAGAAGCTAGGCTAGGGCGGGGCACGATTACTGGACGGATGTAAGCGACCAAAGCGGCGGCCGAGTGGTACAGCGGTGCGGGTCCAGGCGGGCTACGGACGTGCACGTAGTCTGGTGTTGGACAAACTCGAGGCACGGGTACCAGTAGGTTAGGGCTGTGCATTATTGCTTAAGTGTCTGGGGTTGACACCCGAGGGCTTGATACACCCAAAGGTGGACCCAGCACAGTCTAACTACAACCATATGTGGGCCGTATGGACACCAACACTTGACGTGTTAGGTTTATAGGGAGCCAATCGATTAGACCGTTGGGCTGGACCTTGTATTAAGGTCACCTCATGTTATTGGGCCAAAGCTTGGGCCAAGGGATCAATACCTGTTATGTTGGGTTGCTAGTACACCGTGGTGCAAAACTTAACCATGTTTATGCGATGACACCTCTATCTATCTTGTAGTTAATTTATCATGCCAGTATGTTGTTATCTACGATCATCTCAGTTTCCATCATGAGGTTAACTTTATTAGTTTATAGACTGATTGTAGCAGGGCTTACTCAGTCTTTTTGACTGACCTGTTTTCTTTCGCCTCTTTTCTTCCGTCCCCCCCCCCCCAGGTTCTCAGGGAGGGAATACAGGAGCCTAGCTTGGATCTTAGCTGCTTTCTTGGATAGCTCATGTATGCTTTGGACTTGAGCTCGCTATGGTTTTTCTTCCACTTTGGGGATAGCTACTTTTATGTTTTCTTTTTCAGTTGCAGATGATGTTATTTCATGTACTAGACTTGTTTATTTGGGAAATTGACATTTTGATGTACCAGACTTGTGTTTTTGAAATGGTTTAAGAATCTTCCGCTGTTTTATCTACTTACTCTGTTTATATATATATATATATATATATATATATATATATATATATATATATATATATGTCATGTCCTGCCTTGCTATATCATTATGCATGTTTACCTTGTTTTAAAAACGCCCCACCAAAGTCAGAGTCGCTTGAAAGAGCCACCCTGGCGGAGGTGGGGTGTTACAAATCCGAGGAACTCTGTTATGCTTAGTTATCTAGAATCTCTTGATGCGTCTGTTGAGAACTTGCAGTCTGTAAAGATAGTCTGTGAATACTCGTATATGTTTGAAGAGGTAAAGGGCTTACCTCCGAAGCGGGAGATAGAATTCCAGATATACGTTGTTAATAATGCAAAGCCCGTTGCTTTACCCGTTAGGCACATGCCCCCAAGGGAGAGAAAGGAGCTCAGAAAGCAAATTAAAGAGCTGCTTGAAAAGGGGTTCATAAGGCGGAGTATTTCTGAATGGGGTGCTCCGGTAGTGTTCGTGACCAAAGCTGATGGTTCACTTCGCCTGTGCATTGATTATAGGGAGCGAAACAAGCTGACCAAGAAGAATAGGCACCCACTCCCGAGAATAGATGATTTGTTCGATCAGCTTGTAGGTGCATTGGTTTTTTCCCAATTAGATCTGGCTACCGGGTTTCATCAGCTAAGAGTGGCTGAGGATAGCATTGATAAGACCGCGTTTAGAACTCTAGATGGTTTCTTCGAGTGGCTTGTCATGCCTTTCGGCTTGACAAATGCACCCGCTTACTTTGTTGATTTAATGAGTAGGGTGTTCCAGGAATTCCTCAATAAATTTGTGGCAGTCTTCGTAGACGATATTTTGATCTTCTCAAAGAATGAGGAAGAGCATGCTCAGCATCTAAAGGAAGTCATGGATACTCTCCGAGCACATCAGTTGAAAGCTAAATTCTCTAAATGCCATTTCTGGAGAGAAGAAGTTAGGTTCCTTGGACTTGTGGTGTCCAAAGAGGGGTTAGCTGTGGACCCCGCGAAAGTGGATGTTGTGGAAGATTAGAAGGTTCCTCGAAACGCAACCGAAGTCCGAAGCTTTCTCGGGGTAGCAAGCTTTTATCGAAAGTTCATCAAAGATTTTGCAAAAATCTCAGCTCCACTTACAAGGTTGACAAAGAAGAACCTAGCTTTCAATTGGGATTTGGATTGCGATATTGCTTTCCAATGTTTAAAAGGGGCTTTGACAACAGCCCCAGTTCCGACATTGCCTGATGGAAGCAAGATGTTTACAGTATACACAGATGCATGCGGAACTGGTCTGGGCGCTGTTTTGATGCAAGAAGGGAAGGTAGTGGCTTATGGTGGAAGGCAGTTGAAAGTACATGAGAAAAACTACCCAACTCACGACCTAGAGTTGGCAGCCATCGTTTTTGCACTTAAGTCTTTTCGCCATTATCTCCTAGGTGAGAAATTTGAATTGTATACTGACCTTAAATCGTTGAAATACCTTTTCTCGTAGAAAGATCTCAACTGGAGGCAGCAAAGATGGATGGAGTTTCTTGCCTCGTACGATTTTGAGATTTCCTACACTCCTGGCAAGGGCAATGCAGTAGCAGACGACTTGAGTAGAAAGAAACTGACCTTAAGCCCTCTCTTTGTAGAAAGGCAAAGTTTGGAGTACATAGCCAACTTTGACTTTAGGCCCTCCTCTGAAATTTTACCTGGCCTATTAGCAACGTTGGAAGTGAGGCCTATGCTTTTGGACTCAATAGGGACCACGCAACGTGAAGACCCTCAGCTAGTTGATATAATAGATAAGCTGATTAGGGGTGAGACATCGAGTCACCTCGATAGATACTCCATCGATGATAAGGGATGGTTGAGATGGGATGGAAGACTAT
The DNA here is from genome assembly GCA_030737875.1 of Allium sativum. Lineage (NCBI taxonomy): Eukaryota > Viridiplantae > Streptophyta > Magnoliopsida > Asparagales > Amaryllidaceae > Allium > Allium sativum. Next base: position 744,523,840 of record CM060920.1, on the reverse strand, counting down.
GCGTCCCACAAGCAAGGGATTTGGTAAAGAAGGTTCTCAAAGAGGCACACCATTCCAAGTTGACCATACACCCCGGTGGAGACAAAATGTACAAAGACATAAAAAGGGCTTTCTTTTGGGGTGGCTTGAAAAGAGATGTAGCTGAATTCATCTCCAAGTGCATGATATGCCAGCAAGTCAAGGCGGAACAGAAGAAGCCTGGAGGTTTGCTTCACCCTCTAGAGGTCCTACAGTGGAAACAGATAGCATTTCAATGGACTTTGTTGATAGGTTGCCTAGGTTAAGGAGGGGAAACACCAGTATTTGGATAATAGTAGACATGCTCACAAAAAGCGCACACTTTATACCTGTCAAGAGTAGAAGGACTGCCTCATCTCTAGCATCCATATACCTTAAAGAGATAGTTCGACTCCATGGGATACCCTCTAGCATAGTGAGTGATCAAGATCCTATCTTCACGAGCGAGTTTAGGAAAAGTTTACAAGAGGCTGTAGGCACATAGTTATGCTTAAGCACGGCCTATCACCCTCAAACCGATGGCCAGACGGAAAGAATCAACAGATATTAGAAGACCTTTTGAGACTATGAATTCTTGACTTCGGAGGTACATGGGAGGATCATCTACCTTTGATGGAATTCGCTTACAACAATAGCTACCAAGCCACCATAGGCATGGCGCCTTTTGAAGCTTTATATGGAAGATCGTGCTGGTCACCAACTTGCTGGTGGGAGTCCACAGACAAGCTCATACTTGGACCAGACATGATTAGGGAAACTTCAGAGAAAGTGAACTTGATACGAAGAAGAATGAAGACTGCCCAAGATAGACAGAAGTCCTACGCAGACAAAAGAAGAACTGACCTTGAGTTCGAAGTTAGAGATAAGGTGTTCCTTAAAGTATCTCCTTTGAGGAACGTCATTCGCTTTGGACCTGCAGGAAAGTTATCACCAAGATTTCTAGGGTCGTTCCCTATCATCGAGAAGATTGGGAAGATGGCTTATAGGGTACAGCTAACCGAAAGATTGGCTGGAATTCATAATGTCATTCATGTCTCTCACCTGCGGAAGTGCTTACACGAGTCTGCAGAAGTGGTAGAACCAAGCATGCTAGAGGAAGTAGAAGTTGAACGAGAAGTAACTGTGAGGAGAGTTCCAACCCGCATTTTGGGTACAGAAGTCAAAAAGCTACGCAACCGTGAAGTTAAGCTCGTCAAAATTCAATGGAGCGATGTCGAGGAAGACGCGACCTAAGAAACTGAGGATAGAATATGTGCAGTCTACCCTTTTCTTTTTTAGGGTACATCTTTGATCTCTCTTTCCCTAAGTTTATTCTCTATCTATCTTTTTAGGTATATCTCCTCGATTCTATCCTTTATCCTCAGGTAGAAACCCATTTGGATGAAAACATGTAATTGAAACAAGTTATTGTTGATGGTTGCGAGTGGTTGCAAGTGGTTGCTAGTGGTTGCTCGTGGATGCATATACACACACATTAGGTATTAGATCGGCTCAGTCACTTTCATATTGCATATGCATATATGTATTTGTATATGGATTGAAACTTGATGTGTTATCATATGGACATTGCATTTGTATGAATGATTGTGCACTCATATGGGAAATTTTTAGTAGGAAATATTTTTTGCATTCATAATGAACTCATGGCACTGACATGATTTGCATTAAGGAGGTCAACTGAATCAGTAGACCGCCTGATTTTGCATTAGATAAGGACATGTACACACACTATGCATATGATCATGAAGCATTAGATATCTTTTAAGGACAATGGATACATGTGTTTGATGGTTGAGTAGATGGGTGATTGGATGGTAGGACATAAGTTCTTCTCGACTTGAAGATTTTAGGGAAGAAATCCTAAAAGGAGGGGAGAATGTAACACCCCGTATTTTCTGTTAATGTTATAATAATGAATTAAACAATATTTAATTATAAATGCGAGAATCAAGGGAAACGGGTTACGCCATTGTGTTCGTCTCGGAATTCTGCTTGAGATAGAGTCCGAGTTTCGTAAAACGGACACCGTATGAAGAAGATATGGACGAACAAAGAAAACTAGAAGATATATATATATATATGCACTGGCGCACTTGGGAAGTGCGCCAATACAAAAATTGCACTGACGCACCTGCCAAGTGCGCCCAGGTCGGGCTGAAAGTCTGCACAGCTTTCTGGTGTGTTCTGATCCATACTGTGACTCATTGTTGAGTTCATTCTGACTCCTTGCTGAGTCATTAGAGCTGAGGTGTCACACTATCCTGATTGAATGGTTGTGGTTAACTCTAGGTTCATCCGACGGCTATAACTAAATTGAAATTCTATATAAACAACCTAATGCTCAACCTAAAATGACACAAAAATAATCCTAGAACTGTCATGCCGTCAATAGAGAACTTGGAATAGCCGTCACCGCTTTCAATTCAGAAACGAGTTAAAAGCCTACGTCCAATTTAAAGTAACAAAATTCAACGATCTACATCAAAGGCGAGCATACCAATTTCAGAATTTAGATTTCAGAAATCAAGAATTCCTTTTTAGTTTGTAAGTTGGTTATTAAGTAGATTTAAATGTTCTTTTAAATGAAATCATGACATGTTGTAATTCGAATATAAAATGATGCTTATGTATAGATAAATAAAGTTTGATTCTCATTTATCTTAAACTACCATTGCGACTGATCATGCCTATATGTTTGTGATGATGAACATACTATATTGTATGTTATTGGAATCTATTATGATTGGGTAAAGAACTTATTATGCCAACTGAATTGTTAAACATGTCATGTTATAATTTGGTAGTTACTTGCAAGTTTATTATCTAAATCACATGCTTACATGTTAGACCAACATTCATGTATTTAAAACTATGTTAAGTTGAATCTATTTATGTTGCAAGATTTGGATTTGTAGCTCTCTTATGTTTTAATACATAAGTTATCATGCTAAGTTGTGATTCACACACGTAAGTTATCATGCTAAGTTGTGATTCGAATATGTTTATAATAGTTCTCTTATGTTTAACATACATAAGTTATCATGCTAAGTTGTGATTTACATATGTTTATAGTAGCTTTCTTATGTTTTGACATACATAAGTCAATATGCTAAATTGTGGTTTAAAATTGTGTTTATATGTTAAACCTCCATGTTAGACCTATATTAAGTTTACATGATAATTAGATCCAACTTAGTAACAAGATCACCATGACCGGTTTAATTAAGTTAATGATACTTCTATGCCAAGTTTCACGTGATAAGTTAAATGTATGCTATTTTATGTTTATTTCATGTCCCTTATTTATTACACCTTTTTGTTTATGGGTTTGGGCTAATTTACTAGCCCAATATTTTGTGTGATTCATGTGAACGTTCCAGAGGATAGCGATGGGAAAATATGAAAATTTCATGGCATAGATTTGTTCATAAAATGGTATATTTGATATACTGTTTATTGTGAGCATAATCAAAAGGATAATTATGGCATGATTAAATTAAAATTAATTTACATATAGAATTGGACATATATAGAAAATATATGAATTTAGAAAAGACGAATATGCCTAACCCGAGGTTAGACTGATTTGTGGTGTAAAACTGCCCGGAACCGACCGACATATCCAGTGACCACAACAAGACCTGTCTAATGTGGGTGGTTAGTGTATCAAGCCCAAAAAGGACCCGAGGTTAGACTGAGTTGTGGTGTAAAAATGCCCGAAACCAACCGGCACATCCAGTGACCATAACAAGACCTGTCTAATATGAGTGGTTGGTGCTTTAATGAATAAATTAAATCTAAGTCAGGAATGGTAGGGTTAAGTTAAGTAGGGAAATACTTAACCGATTCAATATGTTAACTAAACTGATGGGTAGGGTTAGGTAAACTTGGACACTTAGCCAAATAAACATGTTGATTAGAAAACCCTAGTAACGGGGACCCATTTCAGCAGTAACCCACATAGATGTATCTTGGTACCCTAAACTAGGAAGGGTGGGGTACGATTATTGGGCTGATTATAAGCGGTCAAAACGTCGGCGGTTGGTGCGTCAGTCTAGGTTCCGATGGAGTACGGGCGCGCATGTACTCTAGAGTGGAAAAAGCAGGCATTGGGCATCAGTAGTATACACCATGCATCTTGAATCGTGTTGGGTTGCCACCAGAGGGACTAATACACCCTATGGTGGGACCAACACAGGTAGCTACAGTCAAGCGGGGCCGAATGACACAGGACATGAATGCATGCGAGTAGGAGCCGATCATTAAGGGGATCGTTTGTTATGAACACGTGGGGCTGGTTGAACCAATAGTTGGTAGGTACTAAGACTATAGTAATGGATGCGATCACATGTTCCTCTTATCTTATATTAGGGTATTGTCCTATGTTCTTTTATTACTGTCATGATCCCTTTCCTTGTTTAAATACTAGTAATCACTGAACTTACCAGACTTATTGTCTGACCTATTTTCTTTCGTCCTCTTTTCTTCCGTTTCCCCCTGCCCTCCCCCTCCCAGGTCCACAGAGAGGGAATACTCCAGCTTAGTCAGACTCTTTGCAAGCTTCAAGAAAGTGAATGTATGATTGGGACTCTCTCACCTTGGCTATGGCTTTTGGATACTACACTTGGGGATTTATGCCGTTTTATTTATGGTTTATGCTTCTTTATTAAATAATCACGACAGAAATTATGGTGTAATGTTTTGGAAGTTATTTTGAGACAATTTGCTGTAATGTTTTTGTATTGAACCACGTATCCAATAAATGTTTGATTTTCGCTGCTTAAATTTATCTGTCTTGTAGATTTTTCTGTGTCTTGTACCTATAACCCTCCACCAAAGTTAAGGCATTCCCTTTGTGAGTGACCTTAACGGAGGTGGGGTGTTTCAATGTTTGTAAACAAATGAATTGGGAAACAAATTAACTTCAAGAAAGTTTTTTTGTAAAGTGATATTTTCTCCTTAACATAGATTAGGGTTGGGTTACAATTTGGATTTTTAATGAAACTGATTGAAATGTATATGGAAATTGTTGAAATGAAATGAAACCTTTTATAATTTTGTTAATGAATAAAATTAGTACGAAGTTAAATTATTGATCAGCTTTTTGGCGAATCCGTCAGACATCAAGATTATGGTTAGCGACGCGCTCAGGTCTTAAGAACATCGTTGGAAAACATAAAGAGGTTTGGTCGAAGTCGAGACAAGTCCGGAAAAGGTTTGAAATATCGTCTATTCCTGAAATTGTCGTTATTGGATTGGAAAAGTCATTTCAAATTTAGAAAATCCAGCATGGTAAAAATACGCGATTGACTCAGTCCAATTAACTCGAAATCCTTCAGCGTTTCGGTCTGTTCTCGTGGCAAAACTTGTAATCGAAAAATATTTGAAATCCGATAAACTTGGGTTTCGCGCACTCAAAAACAGCTGATCAGCTGGCATGTTCAAGGGAAAATGGCTGCGTGACTTGGTTTGGCAAAATGTGGCACTTGGAAAAAACTGGATTTAACACGTCTAAATGGTGCGATCGATACGTGAAAATCATTGGAAATCACGAGTGCACATCGGGCTGATCAGGTTTTGGATGTTGTATGGCTTCAGGGGAAATTTTGCATCCTCGACCGGATGCGAAATACTGTGTTGATCACTCATTTTTACGCGATTGACGAGATGGATGCGAAGCAGATACTTTATCAAAGAACAGGGTGTGAAATCCCAACTCGATTCTGACATCTCAAAAAATAGTGGATCACATCAGGGAGGTGATGCGAATTCTCGTGTGCACATCGATGCTTCAGGATGCGAATTCTCCAGATCTAGCAACGGCGAATACGATTTTGGCAATGCGAAAATTGCCAATTGCATCGTGTCTTGGCATGATTTCCACGTGTGTAAGTCGAAGGATACGATGCAAAATCTAGAGCCCGGCCCGTGGATTCAAAATTTGGTTTTTGGTATAGCGGATGTGGGACACTGATTTCGATGTGTGAATCACATGATTTCAACTAATCTGCCCATGTTGCTCAAGCATTTGTGGGAAATGAAATTTCTTCGCTCCGGGATGCGAAATTTCATAGGCCACTTGGTTTTCTGGCTATCTTTTCGAGATGCGAATTTTGCACCCCTCGGAATACGAAATTCTGGATAATGCCTCCAAACCTTACCTATAAATACTCCCTTACTTGGTATTATTAAAAGTTGACATTTTTGGACTTTTCCTATGCATTGACATATGGGATTGGAGCTCTCAAGCACCCTTAATGGATGCCATCATCATCGTCATGGTTATTGGACATTTCTTGGACTTCTGAAAGTTACATAAAAGTTTTCCTACAAGTTTTGGACATTCAGTTGAACTTTTGGCTTGCTTTTGGAAATATTTCGACTTCCTTGGACATTGATACACACATTGGCACAACAAAGCAGAAGATAGACATTTTGGTCAAAGTTATGAATTAACAAGCTATTTGTTATTCAATTGTACAACTTTCTACATGCAAATTGTCCGAACTTATACAAACATTGTAATCGACTATATTATGATGAATGATTACTATAAAGTGGATGTAGGCGTTAGTGTCGAATCGCTATAAAAGTTGTGCCTCCCTTTGCATTTCTCATACTTTGTATATTCGGATTACAAGTTTACCGCTAAACTTACATTGGGGGTTGGCATGCGCAAATAAAAAATTTCCCATGTTAACATAAATACAAATAATTAAATATGTAGTTTTCTTTGACCTTTTTATTTGAAATTAAAGAATGAAGGAACAAGTGATGTGTGTTTTTTTAACAGGAATGGGAAAGGGAACAACTGGTAGTTAATAGATTTAGCCTTAGTTTTGATGTATGTTCGACGACAAAAAGAACCTAATCGAAAGAATTGAAGTTAAGGACTAAAAAGTAAGAAGATAGGCTAACCATTGAGATTTTACTTTTTTCTACAAAAAAAAAAGACATGAGTACTGGAAATTTAAGATCAGTCCCTAATGCAAATTATAAAAACAAAGTGGAATTACCCTTTAGGTTCGAAATGAATTCATTTACTTCCATATGCACATAACTATTGTGGAGATACGCGCCTTACGCGGAAGTGGTTTACCCACCAGGATCTTATTCATCCAATTACAAAGAGATAGTTTTGATAGAAAACAACATGGACATGCAATCAACACAAACATAAGTATTTCACTTAACCACTCTCTTTATTGATTTATCAAAAACGAATTTTGTTTACACTCCCAAAATGAAAAAATTACAACTGAATCAATAACCTTTTTAAGAAAGGGAAAGAATATCTAGATGACTAAAATATTATTGGAGAAAAACAACAATAAATAACGACTGCAAAACCTTAAATCAACTATTTCGGTAACAAGCCACCAGCATCATGCAATCGATTCAATCATGGAAGCTGCTTATATAGAGAAATAGAAGGAATAAACAAATATCCAATTTTCCCCTTAGAAATATATCTCAGGAAAACTCGATCAAAACATGGAACAACTGGCTCAGGCGTCTGACCAGGCTAGTCAAAAGTTTGACTAAACACTAGGGAAACAATTTCCCTAGGTCAGACATCTAACCTAGGGCCTCAGAAGGCTGATCGAGCGCTCTGTCATTTTCTTGCCCCTGTTAACTGTTGTTCTTCCTCCTCTATCACAAAACTACTTCCACACATCTTCGGCTTCAACATATATGTGATTTTATATCACAAATCACAACATTCCACCTTGATATAAAATCACATTATCAAGCAAACAAACTTCCAACAACCAGCAAATAAGTCAACCTAGCTCTTTCAACGACCCCGAAATCTCAATCAAAATCACATTACAAACTCAACCACCACTTGCAAGTGATGCGTCTCCCTCATGAGGTGCACCACATAGAACAAACAGTCTAAAACATGTTTGTAATACCGTAAAAATCTTCGTCTTGTCTTTGTGGATTTTCCAAGTCGACATCCATCTGTCACTTGACCTGGGCTCATTCAACGATCTTTGTCAATCTCTTGAGCATCAATGTGAAGACCCCTATCTGAAATATGATTCTTAGACCTAGAATCACTTGCAGCGACTGCATTAATCTCCGTACATTATTATGGACTAGGTTCTTCTACCGACGCACACCTTTCACGGTTGACTACAGAATAGATTAATCTATAAAGGTTTCCTTTGTCTAAAAATCCTCTCATCATAATACTACCACCCTTCTTTACTTTGAAAACTCCACCTCAAGCCGCATAAGTGCAATCACGCGAATATCAAACGGACCGAGAGAAATAATTTATATGAACAGGTGGGGACATGTCTAAATCCATGGACTTTCCTAACCATACCATCATGCAAACGAAATCGGATAGATTCAATATAGCAAATTAGTAGCTCTAACCCATTGGTCATCCAAATCATGTCGACATTCTTTTCATAAGAAGAAAAACAATTCACATCACTACAAATGTGGAAAATGTCTATTGAATTCATCTTCCAATGATAAGCGCCACTAAATAGAATATCACAAAAAGCATCATTATTGGTACTTTGAGCAAAATCTTCATACACAACATCATTACTATCGTCATACGCAACCTTCTTCTTATTCTTTTGATAAGCATAACACGATTTGCGTCTGTGAACTTTTTTATACAATAATGATAAGTGATAACACGTTACCACTAGCTTCATTCTTAATCCAACTTGTATCTTTCTTCAAGTCCTTTGCTTCTATAGCCTCACTTTAAAGTGATTTCAGATCTGACCCTTTTCTTCTTAGCTCCTCATTCAAGGTTGTTTTGTACAGTTTTCAAAGAGATAGCTCCATTAGCACTGAAATTGCTCGATGAAGCAACCATAGTCTCCCAACTTTCTGAAAGCAAATTCATCAATAAAAGATTTTGTAACTCATCATAAGAATTGACCTTCAAATTTGTCAATTAATTGACCGCATCTTAAAATTCATTCAAATGCTCTACAATAGACTTTTCTTCATCCAATCTCAGTTGTACTAGCTTTGAACCGAAAAATCCTTACTTGTACCACTCCTAGACTCATATAAAAATATCAACTTGTCCCATAAATTCTTCATGGATTCACAACTAGCCACATTGTAGAATGGTGAATCGTCAAGGTACTTGCGAACCAGAGCAATCATCTTCTTATCCATCTTCTTCAACTTTCCCTCATTCATATCAGAAGGCTTCTTCCCATCTCCATCAATAAGATCATGAAGATCACCGAGATATAGAACTTCCTCCATTTTAAGCTTCCAACTCCCCCAATTTCTTCCATTATATGTATTCATCTTCGTAAACAACATCATATCTGACATAAAAAAACGATTTTTTATCAAATCCAAAATCACTCTAAGCTTTGCAAATATCCAATTTATCTCCCAAAATTATATCTTAGGAAAACTCGGTCAAAAAAGGGAACCGCCGGCTTAGACTTCTGACAAGGCTGGTTACACATTTGACTAAACACTAGGGATACAATTCTCTACAAGTCAGACGTCTGACCTAGGGCCTTAGACATCTATTGAGCTTTATTGTTTTCCTACTCCTGATAGTTGCTGCTCTTTCTCCTCTGTTGATGCACAACAGTTGGCACGATACCCAATGAGTTCCAAGACAATAAAACTATACGTATGGAATGGTAAATGTGCAAAAAAGTAAATAACGCAGTATTTTATAGTGGTTCAGTTCGTGAGACTTACGTTCACTTTGAAAGATTTTGCTCGTTTTATTCACTTTTAGTCAAAGTACATTAGTTGACACCATAGTTACAAGTGTTTACAAAGGAAAAGGTGAAAAGCAAGTTTTAGTAAGTCCAAAAATGAGACCTAAGTCCTTCATGTTGCATATGTAGCCCAAAAGGTCCAAAGTCTCCAAGATGGAGTAAAGTCTTCTTCCCGAAGCTTCAAGGTAGTCAACGTTGGTCAAAGGTCAATATCTACTTGCACAAGGATTAAATCAGCAAAGTTCCAGCCCTTTTCCCATAGGAGACTGGAGGGTTTTTATAGAGAGAGGAGCAAGTGGAGGTAGGTAGGAAGTGAGGCCAACCCTATAATTTTCGTACCCTGAAATCGGTATTGACCCTACGGTCCGTACATATCCCAGGGTGTGGTTTATCCTTATATTTTGCTTGGAAACTCTTTAATCCTATCCTTTTGGTGATTTCGTATTCTGTAGGCACCTCATGATTTTGTATCTAAAGAGTTTGAAAATATTTCTTGAGTGGTTAGGATACAAATTTACGAGGGGATGTGAGGACATCAAAAGTTGTAGAGGATTCAAGATACGGAAAATAGGGAAGAAGCGGAATACGAAAATGGAGTTGTTGGATTTTGTGGAGTATGATTCGTGGGATACAAAATTGGCCAATGTGATGTGGGATACGAAGAATGGGAAGACAAAATGCTTGAGTTGAGTCTAGGATACAAAAATAGCATGGGGGCTCTGGGATACAAAATTGGACTGGGTGTTGAATACCGATCTTGAGTTTCGGCCATATTTGAGCAGTCTTGATGAACCAGGACGTCTATTCTTGTATGACTACATCCAGGATTTATTCCCGAGTATCTTAACAACACTTCTGGCATGTTTAACCACGCATTGGGTCGAGTCATATGAACTTGGACTGCTTATGATAAACGGACCAAAATGCCGATTAACATCCTCTATCACTAAACTACTTCCAAACATCGTCGTCTTCAACATACATGCAATTTTATATCACAAATCAGAACTTTACCTATAGATGGCCATATCAATTGCAACTAACCCTACGTACTTGTACATGGAACGACGTTGATCAATAACTAATGGCAAGCGTGCATCGGAAGAGACCTGAGATATGCGCCCAACGCAAGTCATTACGTCTGCAGTCATAACTAACAAGTCAAAACTCTTCAAAATGAAGAGTTCAACCACAATCCACTTCATAAGTTTGACTTAAGAGGATGTAAGTCGCAGTGTAGCCAATAGCAAGTAGCGCAAGGCTTGCACTATGCGCTATTTTCTATTTTGTGTTATGCGCTGTAGCGTGCACTATCGCGTTCTTATAAAAAAAGTAATTAAGTATATTTTTCCTAGTTGAATTTTTTTTGTTTTGTTTTTTTGCATATTTTGCGTCATATCCAAACCGTTCAAGCCTCAAATACAAGCATTATTATACTTCATGCATATATTAAATATTTTTTGATGTAAAATGTAATTATATTACAAAAAAATTGATAAGTTCATATTGTATATTAAAAATAATTAATGAATATAATATATTTGTGTCTTACAAATTTGAAATTTATTCTTGTAACTGTGAGTTATAATGAAACTTATTCATATTTATCAATTATGGTGATATAAAACTCTAAGAAAAAATGCATGAAAATACACTTTTGCGCAAAATGTTCAAAAAAATAATATTTAATGACAGATACAAAGAAAAAATTACAAATAAAAAAAGTCGTAAAGTGAAAATAAGATCAAAGGAAAATAATATGAAGTCTACAATATCAAGATTTAAATAAACAAAAATCAGGCGTGATTTAAGTGTACGATAACAAAACATAGAAATTATATTATGCTTCTAAATTTATCATCTATTTTTTAATTGTAAATTTGTTTGTATTTATAATTTTTCTAATTCATAAGTTGGTTTTTTAAGTGTAACATTAATTCAACTCACCATATTTTATATATTTGAATACTTCAAAATGTTTTTGAAAAAATAGATAGATTATTATATAAATTAATATAAATCATCAATTGAAATTTATGTATTGTTATTTGGCAAATAAATGTATTATTTATTGTTGTAACAACCCGAATTTTAATAACGTGTTAAGACAAGAATCAAGGCAGAATTAAATTTTAAAATAAGAATCAAGCGAAACGGGTTGCGCCGTTGCGTTCGTCTCGGAATTCTGGTTGGAAACGAGTCCGAAATTTCGTAAATTGGAGTCCGTATGACCGAGATATGGCCTCTAGAAGTTTCACGAAAAATCAGAAAACGAAAACAGTTCAAATTCGAATTCGAATTTCGAATTTAGCCCCAAACAGACTGGGCGGGAAAATTTCCCGCCCAGGACCCAGGTCGACTGGGTAGTCGACCTCACCAGGACCAGGTCGACTGGGCAGTCGACCTGGGTGTCGACCTCCCCGGTCGGGCCAGGTTAGCCTGGTGCACCTGCTTGCTTGTGTGGTCTGGTTGGTTGGCCTGTGACAATTTTCAGTGATCCAGATCTAAACTAGGGTTAATCTAAGGGCCTAAACTAGTCCTAACTTCTATAAAAACACCCTAAGACCTAACCTAAATCACTAAAAATCATTCTAGCAACTAAGTGCTGCCAAAATGCTTCTAAATCATGGCCTCCATCTTCATCATTGAGAGCTTGAGAGTTCTAAACTAAAGCTAAGGCAAAGGAGCAATCTTTCTCCATCAAATCAAGGGGCTACTTATATTCTCAAGGCTTCTAGTGTTGCTACATATTCCTAGAGCTTCTACAAAGATTCTACGATGATTCTTGCTCCTAATTCACTAGCCACGCTTTGTAAGTTCTAGATGCTTTTAGATTGAAACGATAACTTGAATATGACATGTGATAAAGTTGAAATTGAATCTATGCATGATAATCGATCCATGCTCATTCTTGTTCATTTTGGATCTTGACCTTTGGGGATGTTGCTATGACATTAATTTGGACCTATGCATGTTGCAAATCACTCTTTCATATCCTTGTCATGCATGTAATGATGTTTTTCTCTCGGATCTTGTTTTATGCAAAGCTTCTACCTTCTCCTATTTATTTTCTTTTGATGAACCTTGGTCGATTTCGGACCTAGGCCTAAACAACGATTTACATGCGGTTTGTATACGGGGGAATATTGGGATTTCACCTATTTGGATATGGGTGTGTGGTAGAATTGATTTCATAACATGAACAAGGGGAAATTTGGGGTATTGCCAATGCAACTTGCAAGTTTGGGCATACATGAATTGGCATATGAATTAAATCACGAGTTTTGGGGACTATGTAAGTTAAATCAAGGGATTAGGCTTATGTAAATTAGGCATAAGTGGAATTGGGAACATGAACCATGATGTGGGTTTATTTGGGCATGAACGTGACAAAATGTAACTTTGGCTAGAACTTGATTTGGGTAAATTGGCATAAACTTGACATACATGCAAATAGGCGAGATTTGGACATATGGGAAGTGGCTAGAATTGGGTACACATTTTTGATGGACATGTAATTGGGAACTTGGGAATATGCTTAGCAATACGTAAAGTGGGGATTTTGACTTAGATGACACATATGTAATTAACAATCTAACGGATGCCTTCGACACGAGGTTAGACTTGAGTTGTGGTGTAATTCTGCCCGGAACTGCCCGGCATATCCAGTGACCACAACAATAATAGTCTAATGTGAGGGGTCATAGGCAAAGATTAGATTGTGGTAATGCTTGAACCCGAGGTTGGAATGAATTTGCGGTGTAATTCTGCCCGGAACCGCCCGGCGTATCCAGTGACCGTAAATAAGTCCAATGTGAGAGGTTGATGCATTAGTAAATAATAAATGAATATGACATAGACGGGTGGGTTAAGTAATTTGATTAGACTAATGACACTTAACCAATATGACATAGACGGGTGGGTTAAGTAACTTGATTAGACTAATGACGCTTAACCAATATGACATAGACGGGTGGGTTAAGTAACTTGATTGGACTAATGACACTTAACCAATATGACATAGACGGGTGGGTTAAGTAACTTGATTAGACTAGTGGCACTCAACCAATATGACATGGATGGGTGGGTTAAGTAAAACCGGACTTGATTTCTTGATGACACCTAACAATATAACACGATTAGAGGATGGGTTAGTTTAACCTGAATGGGTCGATAACACCCGACTAGTATAGCGCGATGCATGGTAAGGTTAAGTAAACTCACAAGGGTAACACTTAACCGTTATAATTTGACTAGTGGATCGGGTTAGGTTAACATATACTTAACCAATCTAACACGGTAACTTGATGGGGTTAAGTCATGAATCGCTTGAATATACTTAACCAATCTAACATGATAACTAGTAGAGGTTAAGTCATGAATCGCTTGAATATACTTAACCAATCTAACATGATAACTTGGCGAGGTTAAGTCATGAATCACTTGAATATACTTAACCAATCTAACATGATAACTTGATGGGGTTAAGTCATGAATCGCTTGAATATACTTAACCAATCTAACACGGTAATTTGATGGGGTTAAGCTTGAATATACTTAACCAATCCAACACGGTAATTTGATGGGGTTAAGCCTAAATATACTTAACCAATTTGACACGATGATTTGGATAGGGTTAAGTCATGAACCGCTGGAATATGCTTAACCAACTTGACACATGATTCATAGGGCTAAGTCATGAACTTGAATGACAACACTTAGCCAACTTGACATGACTTGTAGACGGGTTAAGTCACGAACTTGAATGACCACACTTAACCAACTTGACATGCTAGACTGATAGGGGTTAAGTCTTGAATTTAGATGACAACACTTAACCTGCTGGACGGAAACCCTAGTTACGCGGTCCTTTTCAGCAGTAACCCTCTTGGATGTATCACGATACCCTAGGGACTAGGATAGGGTGGGGCACGATTACTAGGCTGATTGTAAGCGACCAAAACGACGGCTGAGTTTGGTGCGCCATTGTAGGTTCAGGCGGACTATGGTCGTGCACGTAGTCCGGAGTTGAAAAAGCAGGCGTGGGCACCAATAGTTGTACACTGTGCGTGCTTGGAATGGTGTCAGTGGTTGACACCCTAGGGCTTGATACACCCTAGGGTGGACCTAGCACAGAGTAGCTACATTCGTGATTGGGCCGTATGACACCGACACACGACGAGTTAGGACTTGTAGGGAGCCGATCGATTAGATCGTTACGTGGAAAAAGGGCGTTGTTCGATAGGTAGCATAATCCCTAGTGGTCCTAGGTGGCATAAACCCTGATCGAATCTAGAAAACGTCCAATAGGTAGCATAATCCCTAGTGGTCCTAGGTGGCGTAAATCCTAGATGAACACGCGATAATTCATGATAAGAGAATCTGGCCAGAACAAGGATGATAGTCTGAGCGATTTCAAGGATGGTGACACTACGTTATAGTGGTACAGAATAACGTGATGGAACCCGTACGATATACGGCAAGGGACTATACATATACATGGAAGGGATGATACGAGTTAGGATGCTAGTACGGTTGGTGCGGAGGACGTTAGACATGCGATGTTATTCCGAGTTTATCTTGTTATCTTGTTACCTTGGTTATCCTGTTACCTTGGTTATCTTGTTACTTGAGTTTATCTTGTTATCTTAGTTTGATCTGTTTATTTTGTCATCATGTTTATGTTTACTTTCAGTTTATACATGTCATGTTACCTTTACCTGTTTTTAGGCTGAACGTAGCTAGGACTTACCAGTCTTTATGACTGACCCCGTTTTGTTTCGCCTCTTTTTCCTCCGTTTCCGCCCCAGGTTTACAGGGAGGAAATGTTGCTACTTAGTGCGGATTTTCTGCTTCAAGATCATCTTCTATGGCTTGGACTTTTCTTGGCTATGGCTATTTTACTGTTTTACTTGGGGAATAATTTATGACTACGGTTTTATGCTTCTTTATTATTGCAAGACAGGTTTTGATGTAAGTAATTTAATGGCACTTTGATGTAAAAGGTTTTAGACCTTACTGCTTTTATAAAGTAATGAAAACATGTTTTCTTCCGCTATTTTATATGTTATGTCTTGTAATATTTCTGTGCATGTTCACCTAGATAATACTCCACCAAAGCTAGTGCATTCCCTTTGTGAGTGACCCTAGCGGAGGTGGGGTGTTACAATTATTTACTAATAATCACTTGCAAATCAATTCATGAATTTTGGACTAAAATATACTAATGTTAACTGGTAACCAAAATAAACTAGTTATGAACTAGAATTTGTTGGATATTATCATCTTAATCAAAATTTACTAATATAATTAATCGAACTAATAACTATAATGATATAAGTTTACACTCAAACATTCATTTAACTACTATATGAGAATGGATCGTGGTTGGCATGGCCTTGATGAAATAAATTTATTAAGTTGATCTTACCATCTGGTTAAATAAGATGTGTTTCAAGATTCTATGTTATGAACGTAACTGAGGAAGATATTCTATTTCAAATCAATATTATGCAACAAAATTGGAGATGTAAATTTCGTACGAATGTCCGATCGGTTTAAGTCTATAATGCATCCATCCCATGTCCCTTTTTTATTCTCATTTAAAATATGAATTAGAACCAAAAAATGCATGAAAATATGTTCATACAAATACTTTCTATTGCCATTACATGGCTGGTCTACAGTCGGCTGGTATGAACAATATTCGAGATTGTCCTAAATTAAACTTGTATGTCCCCACCTCGTCTTTTGTATGACGTAACACAAGCATATTCACGTATGGTCCGGTCCAACCGATTTACATCTCTAAACAGAATATTCTAGAAATTAAACGCAGGTGCTAGATACCATTATTATATTTTAGGCATTTATGGGCCAATTTCACCCACATACAAAGTTGTGCACTGGCACAATATATTTTGGGTTCTGGAGTTTTTCCAAACTCAGAGCTTGTGTCATGATCGGAATTAGAATTAAGACCGAATCAAAATTTAGGTCGGATCTGTCCAGCCTTAAAAGGACCCCCCCCCACCCCCCCAAGGGTAATTAAATTTAACGAGTCAAAATGTAAATCTTCTTTCACTATAAAATCCAATAATGTGAAGAAGAAAAAAGGGCTGAAAGGTTATATGCCTATGGGCGTTATCCCGGATACCGCCAACTGGCGTTATCTGGGATAACGTCAACGTAATCCCGTTAAAGCGGCAACTTGGATGTCGCTTTTGTTTAAAAAAATAACTAGCGGCATCTAGACGCTGCCAGTTCAAAAAAAAATGACATATTACTGTAATTTGTTTTGAAACTGGTTTATTTCTATTGAATCTTTTCAAAACTGGCCCAAATCCAAACTTTTTCCTTAAAAATAAAATCAAAACCCAACAAAATCATTTCATTTATCATTGAAATGTCGCAACAATAACGCATATATTAAATAAATCAATAATTGATCAGTTAAGTATGTATTCATCCATCACTGGGCAGAGGAATTGCTTTAGTATAATTCTATACCTATAATCTGTACTGTAACTATTTTCGATATATGTGTGCACGTGCGAGAGAGAGAAGGGTTCAAGAGTGCCCTTATTTTGAGCACCTTTGGTTCTCCCTAACCTTAGCCACGTGATATGTGCGTGCTCGTACATGTGAATGGCTGATATTTTTCGCTGAGGTGGATACCACAGAATATGAGATAGTTGATTTGCAAACAATTCAGGCACACAATAAATGGAAATGCAGATTGATTTGTATGAGTAGTGACACTTAAGAATTTGAAGTACTGCTAGATGAATTTCGGTAGGAATTTGTACGTTTGAAAATAGGATATTAGTGATATAGTATTTAATACACCATAAAATAAATATACTATACTCTTATTCTTTGTATAAAAAAAATTAGTGGTAAATTAGTGCAATCATTGCTTACCATGATTACCTATTTGATACTTAAACATTTATTGGTCAATTAACAAAGTTCTTTGCTTACCTAGGGGAATGAGTGAAAATCAATATGATAATTAAGCGTTATTTGCTCAGATGAATTAAGACTTCATTTTGCCTTAGTTTTATTACATTTTAATACCAATATAATTTAGCAAAAATATATCGTACTATAGTATGCTTATAGTTCAAGTTATACTTGTTACAGTCATCGTTCAGTTAATACCTGTTGATTATATTATGTTGTATGCACCATTCTAATTATATATTTTATATGTAGTATCCAGTACAGTTGTCCCAACCATCTCTTTCCATGAAATGCATGTTTACTTTTGAAAGAAACTTAAGCAATACATGCATATAGCTCCCCATTGTGGTTCTTACCATTGTTTTAATACTTTAGCATGCAGTATCTGATCAATAAACTTTGTAGATAATGCATATATATGATGAGTTGACTACAAGAAAGCTTTAGTGCTCCATCTCTACAATAAGGGTTTGTGTGCATTAGATTTGCCAAGGAAAGAGTCTTTTCCTGCATAGTTTGCAAGCTGAAGAAAACATATCCACTAGCATGATTCTTATAAAGCTTAGTACCTTTAGAAAAATGCATAATATGGTGTGTGTTTAAGAAGATAACGTACACTTAATTTGTTCAACTTTTTAAAAAAGTGTAAACTATACTATCAAAGCAAGGAGTATAATAGAGAACATTTTATGCTTTTAAGGTGATTGATTCGTCAACCAATATAATGTATAGATTCATTAATTCAATCCAACAAATACAATTACATATACTGAACAAAAGAAGGCATACAAAGGCTGCAAAGATACAATATCCATTAGCCTGTGCCAACAATAGAAGGGAGAAATCTTTCACACATGAACTTGAAAACAACTAGATTATTGATGTATATCCATGAGGAAGAAAGGAAGTACATGAAACAAAATTAAAAACGTCGAAGTGTCAAGATTCAAATTTAGTAAGAGAACGTTTGCATGTAAAGTAAAATAAATGTTAAGTAATTAAATCTACAAAACAGATATGTGTTTTAAAGCATCCATTTGAATAAATTAACCCGTACAAACAAGAAAAAAAATTACGGTCGCAAGTAAAATATTTGTGAAGATACAATATCCATATTGTTAAAATACAACTTGGACAGAAAAATGATTAGTCATTTTGTGTGAAATCAATGTGAGCCCTTCATTTTTTCCGGTCCCCCGATTTCAACCGTTGTTCCTAGATCCACATATCGGTAACCCACTTTTTGGGTTACTGTAGCATCACTCGAAGTGTATTAGGTAAACATTGTTAAAATTTGATATAGAGAGAAGAAGAGAGATAAAACTTAGAATAATTTAATGACTACATTGTTCTTACTTGTTTTTAATTTTTTCTTATATTCCATAACCAAAATGGTAGGCTTTATATATAGGAGCCTTATCTGACACTTCATTTAATAGACATTCCATTTGACTAAGAGACACACAAACTTTCATAACTCATAACACCTTAGGAACTATGTGAAAACAGGGAATAAAATTGTATTCCTTTCCTTGATTACATAATTACATAATATTACATATTTATAGATGGACAACTTCCAGAGCATATTTGAATTTTGAATCTATACATTAATACAATCATTAATACAATTAATACAATTAATACAAATCAAAATAACTCCTAATTAATGCAATGAATAATAGGAATATGAATCCTAATTAATGCAATGAATAATAGGAATATGAATTTGAAATTATCTCTAACACCCCCTCAAGTTGGAGCCGGGAGAGAAATGTTGATCACGCCCAACTTGCTAAGCAATCGTTTGAAATTATCAGCACCTAGTGGTTTTGTAAAAATATCCGCTCACAAGAACGAATATAGGAAGGAGTAATAATACCGGAGAGAAGCTTTTCACGAACGAAATGACAATCTATTTCGATGTGCTTAGTTCGTTCATGGAAGATGGGATTTGATGCAATATGAATTGCAGCTTGGCTATCGCAATGTATTGATATAGGAACAGATGGTGGAAAACCAAGTTCTGATAAGATTGAATGTAACCATTGGACTTCAGCAGTAATAGCAGCAAGAGGCCGATACTCAGCTTCAGCAGATGATCGAGAAACAGTCGGTTGTTTCTTTGATTTCCAGGAGATGGGGCTAGAACCAAGCATTGTAAAATAACTGGTAGTAGAACGGCGAGTGACAGGGCAAGCTGCCCAGTCAGAATCAGCAAAACCGACCAGAGAAAGAGAACTCGTTGCCGATAGGAATAAACCTTTACCAATAGAACCTTTGAGATATCGAAGGACTTTATTTGCAGCATCAAGATGTGTGGAACGAGGGCTTTGCATAAATTGGCTAAGTTTGTTGACAGCGTATTGAATGTCAGGACGAGTAACTGTAAGATATAAGAGACGACCGATGAGTCGTCGATACTGAGACGGATCGGGCAAGGGATTGTCGTCATTTGGAAGAAGTCTACAATGTTGTTCCATAGGAATTGGAGTTGTACGAGAACCAAGCATACCTGAATCCTTTAGTATGTCAAGTGTGTATTTACGTTGACACAAAAATAATCCCTTTTTGGAATAAGAAACTTCAATACCAAGAAAATAACTTAGACGCCCAAGATCTTTAATGGAGAAAGATTTGGCAAGAAATTGTTTTGTCATGGAAATAAAAGATTCATTGTTTCCTGTAATGATAATATCATCTACATAAACAAGAACAAATACTAAAATATGATCACTAATATATGTGAAGAGGCTGTAATCGGAATTAGATTGACGAAAACTACGTTGAATTAAAGTAGAAGAAAACTTAGAGAACCATTGATGCGAAACTTGTTTAAGTCCATAAATAGATTTATGGAGCTTACAAACTTGACTGTCACTATGACGAGGAAAAACAGGAGGAAGTTTCATATAAACTTCCTCATTTAGATCACCTTGGAGGAAAACATTATTTACGTCTAATTGATGAAGAGACCAATTTTTAATTGTAGCGATAGAAAGAAGTAGACGAACGGTGACCAATTTTGCTTCCAGAGCTAAAGTATCATGGTAATCAATTCCTTCAACTTGGGTGTAACCTTTGGCTACTAAACGTGCTTTATATCGTTCAATAGAACCATCAGAGCAATATTTAATTTTATATGCCCATTTGCAATCAATTGGTGTTTTATTTGGTGGTAATGAGCAAGTAGACCATGTTTTGTTTGCTTCGAGAGCACGAATTTCAACAGACATTGCATCACGCCAAGCAGAAGATTGAATTGCTTGAGAATAAGTTTGAGGTTCATCATGATTGATAATTTTGGACCAAAAAAACATGATGAGAATGACTAAACTTTTCCAAAGAGAAATATTTGGATAAAGGAAAAGAAGTAGATGAAGGAGAGACGTTGCATGCATAATCATTGAGATGTAATGGCCTTCGTCGAATTCGCTGAGGACGATTTAAAACAGCAGTATTCGTAGGAATTATAATTGAAGAATTATTATTAGTTTGCTGAGTCTGATTTGAATCAGCTATTTCTGTTGGAATCAGATTTGGAGAATGATTTTGAAGTGAATTTTCACCATTTTCAGTTGTATTAGATGAAGAAATATTAGTTGGTACTGATGAATCATTTTGAAATGGTGTGAAATTTGTAGGTGAATCATCATCTAGTGGAGTGATTGAAATGTCGTTAGATCTATGATCTGAAATGTTTTTATACGGAAAAACCGATTCATGAAAAATAACGTCATGTGAGACTATTATGCGATGAGAATAAGGATCATAAAGTCGATATCCTTTTTGACCATAAGGATAACCAACAAAAATGTGTGGCTTACCTCGTGCATCATATTAATTTTTAATATGCATATTTTTCGAAAACATAGACATCCAAACACACGTAAAGATGAATAAAACGGAACCTTTCCAAATAAAATTTCATGAGGATATTTGAAATTAAGAGTACGTGTGGGTAATTTATTTATGAGAAATGCAGCGGTGAGAACACATTCACCCCAAAAAGAGAGGGGAAGATTATCTTGAAATCGTAGTGAGCGAGCAACATCAAGTAAGTGTCGATGTTTACGTTCCACAATCCCATTTTGTTGAGGAGTGGCTACACAACTTCGTTGATGGATTATACCATGAGAATGAAACCAATTTTGAAACTCTAATGAAAGAAATTCAGTTCCATTGTTAGATCGAAGAGCTTGAAATTGTGGAATAAAAATACCACCATCTCCAGATCGTATAGTGGAGATTGACAGTCCAAATTGTCTATTAACTTGATTAAAAAAATGTTTTATCATATAAAAAGTTTGAGACTTGAATTTCATTAAATAGACCCAAGTGCATCTTGAATAATCATCAACAATGGTGAGAAAAAAACGTGAACCATTTTTAGATGAACATTAAATGGTCCCCAAACATCAACATGTAATAATTCAAAACATACAGAAGAGTGAGATACACTTTGCGGAAATGAAGCACGAGATTGCTTAGCTTGTGGACAAACATCACAAATAAAATTATTATTCGCGGATATATCCAGAAAATTATTAATGAGAAATTTAAAACGAGAACTACTAGGGTGACCAAAGCGAGAGTGCCAAAGATCAAAATTATCTGATTGCTGAAATGAAAAAGCGGAATTCAAATAGGGAATATCCTCCAAGTAGTAAAGACCACAATGAATTCTACCCCGACCAATCGTCCTGTTCGTCAACAGGTCCTGGAAACGATATTGAGATTTAGAAAAAATTACTTCACAATTAAGTTGTTTTGTTAATTGTGAGACAGATAATAAATTGAATTTGAATGATGGGATAAAAAATACATCTTTGAGAATAATAGATTTTGAATGTTTAACAATCCCAATGTGAGTCACTGATGCAAAAGTGCCATCAGGTAATTGAACAGACTTATGTTTCTGCAATGGAACATATGAAGAAAAAATTGATAGTGATGTGCATATATGATTTGATGCACCTGAATCTATAATCCAACAAGAAGACATACATGATAGAATTGTAGCTGCTAAGTAAGCCGAGAGTTTTAACTGATATATCTTCGGCGCATTAGACTGAGAGAAGCGCTCTTTGAGATCCATCCATATCTGGGCAGCGCTATTGGCATAGAGAATACTTGGCCTGATTTCCAGAGATACGGAATTGAGTATCCAGCTGCCAACAAGATCGTTGCAGCGGTGCCAATTGACAATGTCGGTTTCCACCGATGGGATCGGTAAGGAACCGTCGACAAAACCAGATTTGTTCTTGGCTCGTAACGTCATTGTAATGGCACGACTCCAAGAGCCATATTTATCACGAGTTAAGAAAGGTGTGACAAGAACAGTAGAGGGACTATTAGAGTGATGGATAG
Source organism: Allium sativum (assembly GCA_030737875.1). Classification (NCBI taxonomy): domain Eukaryota; kingdom Viridiplantae; phylum Streptophyta; class Magnoliopsida; order Asparagales; family Amaryllidaceae; genus Allium; species Allium sativum. The sequence continues at coordinate 744,500,753 of CM060920.1, read as the reverse complement.
CATAACGATCAACTCTGATAGAAACATTAGAAGGATTGTTATCATTAGCCATGATAAGAGATTGAGAAATACAAGAGTGTAATTTATTTAATGGTGCTCTGATACCATGTGAAAACAGGGAATAAAATTGTATTCCTTTCCTTGATTACATAATTACATAATATTACATATTTATAGATGGACAACTTCTAGAGCATATTTGAATTTGAATCTATACATTAATACAATCATTAATACAATTAATACAAATCAAAATAATTCCTAATTAATGCAATGAATAATAGGAATATGAATTTGAAATTATCTCTAACAAACTAACACTTAAAATTCATGAACTAATAAATTTCAAATTATATTTCCAACAAACATGAGTTTGAAAATTGCAACCACTATGTCATTACGCACAATAACTAACATTTAATAGGTACTCTAATAGAAAAAGCTGAATATTTATTTATACATGTCACTTTTAAAGGAAACACAATCCTTTTGAATAGTAAGCACATGGAACTGTGACCAAATGAAAAGATATTTGGAGTAGATCTAAATAACAATTGGCACATTATGATTTTTACAAAAATGGACACAAAAATGAATATGGTGGCAGTATAAATCATTGATCATTATAAAAAACACTACTACAAAACATGTCAGTTGCATCGATTGTTTACCCCCTGTTGCATCAGTTCAGACACCGATGCATATGCAGCCGATGCAATAAAATAAAAGATCTTGCATCGGTTTCAGAACCGATGCAGAAAATGTACTTTTGCATCGAACTTTAGAAATAGCCGATGCAAAATAAAGATTTTTGTCTCAAAACAAATAACTATATTGCATCGGTTGACTGGAAACAACCGGTGAGAATAATGTACTTTGCATCGCCTATTACTACTGTCAACCGATGCAATATGGGGGACTTTGGCTTCTCTTCCATCCTTAAGTTTGCATCGGTTGTTTCTAAATGCAGATGCAAAAAGACTCTTCTCATAACCAACAATCATTGTATGCAATATTATAATCATATAAAATAAAATCAAATATATGATAAAATGTAGATTGAATAAAAAAACACCAATATATATTTCAATCATAGTACTCATAATCCATACAAAAAAGTGATCCATAAGATTCATTTTAGTATAATATTCTAACATTTGATATGTACAATCATTAAGAAGCAATACATCCTAGACTATGAAGTACCATATGACAACAACACTTCCAGCATCATTCTTCACCTTAACCCAAAACAAAAACCTAAGTTGAAATAACAGATATAGTGTTAATAAAAAAATGTATTTGAAACTTTGAAATAAAATATCAACTAATTAATAATGATAGCCCCGCTGTATTAGTATAACAATGTAAATGTTATAATGCACATGAGGTCACGGTGGAGCATCATTTCTTTATATAAATTGCGCATGAGGTGCAATTATATGAAGCTATATGAATGCAAATTGAATGCAGAAATAATATGAATATGAAGATTGCTGTGAATATGCAGAAATGATGAGAAAAAAAATTATGAAGGCAGAAAATTCAAGACTATTCAATTCAAACACAACTTTAAATGTTGAAGATTGTTGTGCTTTTGTTGGAAGTTCTCAATTTCTTATCTTTTATATTTCATGTTAATTAAGTTCACTCTTTGATAAACTCTATGTTTAATTAAGATAAAAAAAACAGAAATAATGTGAATATGAAAGCAAATTGCAGTCATTGCATTTGCATTTTCATCACTCCATTCACGTTTCTAATGTGGTTTTCAGAAATAATATTTTTATTCCCAATATCTTTGTGATGAACATATGATTGCAATAACTGACCAAAGGACTCCAAGCAATCTTAAAATTACAAAGTGGACGGTTGCATTTATTCAAGGTTTTTTTAAATAGGCAAACTATCCTTGTTAATCTGTCTTTATACATCCATTTGATTTCTGACCCCTTTCAGTTAAAAACATTCAAAATTCTTCATTTTCTACGATTCAAAATGTAACAAAGTCTTAAAGCACAAAAAGAAAATATACCTTTGTGATGACACGCCAGAAATTTCAAAATATAATATAAGTCAGCATACCCCAACATATCTCCTCTACTCATTTCATCTTGTTTTCCCTCTCAAGTAATGCTCTAATAAAAAACAACCTAAAGAAAGAAAGAATAATTAATAATCTTGAGATTAAAAATTCAAAATCAATTGAAATAAAAGTCAATAAAATATAAAGGAGTGATATTTTGGTGTGTTTTGATGAGATCTACTAGGCTTTGAGTGGTAGAGTGGCTCGGCTTCATGTAAGTAGTAAACGACATTAATATCATAAGGCAGTTTTAGACAGGGTTTGCTTTATTTTGTAGTATATGCAACATGAGGTCGTGATTATTTGATAAAACTTAAAACCAAACACATATTAGTTCCAGAACAACTTCGTGTTGCAAGTTCTAAGTTGGGTGAAGTATTAGAATGCTCCTGGTTTTCAAGAACTATGTCGCTCCTTATCAGCAAGTCATACAAATGTTACTCAACTGTTCGATTATTACAGCCACAGGCGCAATTCAAAGTTTTGTCGCACTTCAGTTCTCGAAAAGATAAGGACTAGGTTTAATTTATGTTGTCTGCAGCAACCAATTAAGTACATGTGTGGTCATAAATTGTACAGAGCTTACAGCAACTTAACAGGATGATAACCTTCCAACTTGCTTATACTTTGTGCTTTCTCGCTAATTATCTATATTCTTTAGCACTTGAGTGCCATTTAATAAAAACTGCTCAACTAATCTTATCACAACTGTCCATTTGTTAATTTAGAGGCGTAGGCAACGTTTGCTCGCCAATAATATAGCAAAAACCAATTCATTAAACACTAATTAGTAATTATTACCCGACTACATCCCTATAAATATCACTCTGCTCAAATCCAAAACAAAAACATCCATATCTCCATTCAAGAAAAACAACTCACAATGGCAGCAAAAGCACTAAATTTCAGTTTACTCGTCCTCTTCCTGACATAAGTCGTTTCTCAGTCACTGCCTCAACCAAGTTGTGCACCCACAATAGTCAATTTTCAGCCATGCATCCCTTTCATGCAGAACAATTCAACTTCTAACCCAAACTAACAATGCTGCACTCAGCATTCAAGCATGGTTCAAACTCGAGTGAGTTGCTGATGCATGTTCTCGAATGATGCGCCCCCTCTACCTTTCAATATCAATCGAACTCAAGCAATCACTCTTCCTAGCTCCTGCAAAATTCAGGCTCCTCCTCTTAGCTAGTGCAATGGTAAGTAATATGTTATAATATTACCCAAAGTATTATGCTTATTTTAAGTTAAGAATTTCTGAATATCAGCTGCTTAATCTAGACCGTCGATACCTGCAATTGGATCGCCTCAGGCTGCTCCTGCACCAGGGGCTTCTGTCACGCCTTCAACTACCATTTCACCTACTACAACCCCGTCTGCTGTATCTATATTGCATTGATTTTACGGCTATATTGCAGTCTCATAAACCTTTGAAAATTGGAACGCTTTACTTCTCTTATCTTTGAAATGCAGAATAAGATAACCCCTACGTCGCCTTCTGCCTACAGACTACATAATCTGTTAATAAATAAATGATCAATGAAGAAAACAAAAATAGAATCACACACAAGATTTAACTTTGAAAAACCCTTTTCGGGAAAAAACCACGGGAGAAAGGCAAACTTTATTAATTAATTGATCGAGTTTTTACAAGCTGCTTACATACAAACCATAGCAATCAAAATTTATATTCTACTTTCATGCAGCCAAATAAGGAGAAAAAGAGTAAATTAATGATCTCTTTTATCCTTTAAATGAGGTTGCTGAAAATATCTCAATCATGAGAGTAAATTAAGGATCTCCTTTATCTTTTAAAAGAGGTTGCTGAAAATATCTCAATCATGAGAGTAAATTAAGGATCTCCTTTATCCTTTAAATGAGGTTGCTGAAAATATCTCAATCATGAGAGTAAATTAAGGATCTCCTTTATCCTTTAAAAGAGGTTGCTGAAAATATCTCAATCATGAGAGTAAATTAAGGATCTCCTTTATCCTTTAAAAGAGGTTGCTGAAAATATCTCAATCATGAGAGTAAATTAAGGATCTCCTTTATCCTTTAAAAGAGGTTGCTGAAAATATCTCAATCATGAGAATAAATTAAGGATCTAAATGAGATCCTTTAGGTGACATCAGCTTGACCAATTCTAATGAGAATCTCGGATCACAAATTAACATAATCTACCACTTGCAGACCGTACAACCTACCATCACCATCAACAACCATGCATTGACCTCTGCCTGCAACCAATACACCACCGTTGCATAATCCACAAAACTCTTGCACATCAAAAAACCGCGCCACCTCCGATATCCCCTACGTCGCCTTCTCCTTTGACCAACATAATCCAAACCCAATACCTGATCGAACATTAGCCACATACTCCACTCAACAAAACTAATCACAGTAAAACCCCTGTTTTATCACTCCCTCTGCTCATAAGAAGCCCACTACAGTCATCTACAAACCAGTGTGATTCCCCAATCCACAGACTCCATCACACCATCAGTCTTTGTTGAAGGTGGTGTTTTGAAAACTGCACTAATTCGTAATGTTCATTTTGATTTGGTTCATGTAGCATCGGGTAAACTAAACAGACTGAGAACCCTGAGCAACAAATATTTAGCTTCTTTAACATCATTTGACTCTTCCAAACCCAATAAAGGACTTGTGGAAAATATCTAATTTTAAACAAGAATGATATCCACTCAGCAATCTCAAATGAAACTTAAATCATATAGAGATAGAGCTATGGCATCTATATTCGTTTAGTTGGAATAAGAATAAGAATGGTTTTTGCAATTCTCTTTTCTTCTGGTTTAGTCGGAATTATTTAGGTTAATGTTACATTAACCCTTTCACATACTAATCGGATCTGTTACATGGTTCGCAATTTATTTCCTCTTCAGAGAAATAATGCCAATGATTCCAAACCTCTATACTCGTTTTTATATTTTCTTGCGTACGCTTTCTTTCATTAATAGTTGGAATTACAAAAGTCAATGGTGAGCGATAAAGACTTGTTTCTCAAAACATTCACAGCGCGCGGCTACCAACTGCATTCCATTAGAAAATTTCACCAACTTCTATATAGATAATAACTCCTCAAATCCATCTCGCTAAAAATAACAAGTGATCACCAATATCACAACTCCTCTTCAAAACTCCCTCCCCCATTTATTGTTAACAGCTCAAATTTGAAACTTCCATCCACTAACGAAAAATCAAATAGTCTAACCATTCATCAAGTAGGACTGCAAACCATTCATAGAGTAGGCCTGCAAACCATTCATCGGGTAAGCCTGCAAACCATTTTTAGTTTGTCACCTCCCATTTCCAAGCATATAATTTCTTATTTTATCATTTATATTTTTATTTATCCAATATCCATCATCCTCAAGAAGAAAAACCCAACTAAATATTCATATTTAAAGTGGGACTTCTCACTTTAAATATTGACAGAATAGACTGGAGGCTGGAGGTCTAATCCTCTGTTTTCTGGTTCTCAATTTCTGTGTCCTTTTCAACATCATTTGCTCATCACCAGAATTTCATTAGCACGTGAGACCGAACACATGACATACAAAATAGATGATTTATTAAGGGTGGAGATCATATAGGAAAATGGATGAGTAGAGTAGATTGTGAACAGTAAGTATTGTTGTAAAGGAGTGCTCCTTACATTAAGCAAAATATTCTAACATGAAACTTCAACAATTTCTGAGAAAATTTTTGTACAGTAAAGTTTAAATCTTCTAGTAGCAGATTAAGAGGATTTTACTGTTTGCATATGTGTATTACTAAATACAATCAACCATCTCAGAGTTATTTCAGATGTAAGTATGATCAATATAATAAACCAAGAAACATAATGTGAAATACGGTTAAAAACACCAGTTGGTTTTATGTCCTTTTAAAGTTCTAGTATGCCTCTTATTATTGCAGTTCTCTCTCTGCTTGGCTATTGGTATATATATTGACATAAAAATAGAATGTACATACTAAAAAAATTGATGTACAACATGCATTCTGACTGCTGATATCATAGTTAGCACCTATTTTTTAAGGACTTGTACAAATATACCATGTGAAACTGATTTGATCATGTTCTAGGGGGATGAATGGTTTTCTTTAGTATGTCAAAGAACAAATATTTGTTGTCAATTATGTAAATTTAACTCAAACCAACATTACAAGATCATATACATAATCATGGAGAAACATTGCATTGATATACTAAAGGTAGTGTCAAAGTTCAAGAAATTTGAAATATTCAAAACTAAAAAGTTAAATTATACTGCAGTGATAACAATGTTATAGCAGTCTAACTGATAGAACGGTAGCGTCTATGGTACAGTACAAACATATGACTGCTCCAAGTAGCAAATAGCAAATAGGCTAACAGCAGAAGCAATTCAACCATGAATATGTATATATATGTTGTCCAATGTCAAATTTCTTTTTCAAGTATAATATTGTTGAACGCAATTCTGTACATGCAGCGGTTGGTGTGAGACAGATGAATCGTGCTTTCCCCATTCTATATGCAGTCAATTAAGTCATACCATACATCAGGCTTATTTTCTCAAACACCTTTTGCCTTTTAAGTCCATCTTAGCCAAACAATTTGTGTATGAGTTGCTTATTTTTATAGCATAACAGGATCCGTCCAATAATTACATTAAACAATGTATGGCAAAAATTCAGATGGATGCATGAAACATTGAAGTTGTGGATAAAGAAATTTATTTGTCATCCATCATATTTTAATTGGTTTGGAAGATACGTTTTGGGAGGTATTGTTCCCATATCAAAAATGTTAATGTCTTTTTCAATGTTCATATAGAAATTTCGCTTCTGCATTGGAAGAAAAGATGGACTCATGAGTTGTCTTGGGAATAGGTTACAAAGTTGAATTTATTGCAGGGAAATTGACCTTGATGTGCATGAAAAAAAAGACAACTAAAAATAAAGACAAAGTCTGCATCGAAAAGTATCAAATATTATCATGCTAATATTTTACCAATGATTTTGATAATTCAGCTTCACCATGATGTTATAGTCTCTGTAGTTATGTTTTTTTTCTCCAAGAAATATTAGGTAAGCATATTTATTCTGAAATTTGACTGAGCTGTAATTTTGATCAAAGTAAATACTGTAAATATGTTTTTCTTCCCATATATACTAAAGGTAGTAACAAGTTTATAGCAGCCTAACGAATAGAAACATAAGCTGAAAGAATAGAAGTGATAACATCAGCGAACAACTAGGTTTCAAAATGAATCATGTCGTAATTTCATAAAATAAGTCATTGTATTCAGCAAGTACAAAACAGGTCAAGATAATCAATTATTCAAAGTTCCTGGCAGAATATAAATTAGAAATCAAAAAAATCGGATAGCTGTCAAAATGAAATTTGCATTAAACTGTTAGAATGTATATTGCAAGTTGCAACAAGATCAAAATCATTTGAAACTTGCATTAAACTTTAGGTCAACTGTTAACTCTATCGTGAGTTGTGACTGTAACATAGGTACTGTAACAAAGGTACAGTCATTGTTTACACAGTGCAAAGTGAAAGCTGAAATACATAATTTTCTGGCCTCTTTGTAAGGAGAACAAGGGAGGTGACTAAAAAACAAGTATGAGAATTTTAAAATTACCTTAAATTACTCGGTTTCATAATTCTTCTTGAATAGTTCCCAATGTGCTTGTGTAATACCATCATAAAGCTCGTACAGTTCTTTATGGTCCTCTGGAAGCTTTCTTGTTTTTGTAATCCAACCATGAACCAATTTTGTTTTGAAATCTTTCCATCGTCCACAAATATATTTTAACACGATATCTTTCATGTTGTCATTAATGTGAAACTCGATCTAAGACAATAAAATCATAGTTAAAAAGAATTACCGACAAAAAGAATTTGGTGTGATTGCTAATGCAAATAATTAACCCTAGAGATCACTAACTTATCCAACATTTGTAATACTGAAGAAGTTTGTGTGGCCATAATTAACCGCTCATCACTGGATTATAATCTTGGCCTTTTTATATATTTTTCTAATAAATAGGCAGTAAAAAGTTTCAGAAAATATATCCCATTTTGACATATATCTAACTGATGTAAACCATGGGTGTTGCCTTCAGTTTATAAAAATATAACTGAACAATTGAATCAATTAAGTGGCTTTGTTCTGACATAGACAAACTGATCTAGTTTACCTTACAAATATAAACTAGTTGAATTTAAGCACGCATATAAATAGAAAACTCGATGGTTCCTAGGAGTAAACAACTTAATCCAGATAAAATTATCTAAAGAGTGCCACCACCTCAGCGGAAATTTATATAAAAAAGATAGCAAATTCCATTAGAAAGTTAGAACCTATATACAAACCAATGAACCATAAATTTTGTGTATTTTTTATTGAATCCAAAGGAGCATACACAATTTCTTTGAACCAAAGATCCATAGACTGATTTGGGAAAAACTTAATGTAATTAAATATATATCCAGTTAAATTTGTGACATAAGTAAAACATACTTAATATATTGATATTGTAAATAAAAATGAAGGCAAGTTTCATGCAGTCTAAAACTTCACTTTTACCAAAAACTTGCTTGGTAGTAACATGGAAGTAAAATGCATAGCACTGGAAAAATACTTTAAAAAATGAATAAATTAATTTATAATACCTTAATGTCTTCCCAGATAGTATCTTTAATCCCTTTACTAACATAAACCCAATTCTTAACGTTGATATCAATTTGGGTTCTAATTGTATCGCCCGCATACGCCTTAAAAGATTTAGCCCACTTTCCAATGGGCTTTCCATTATCACTCCACTCAACATATTTTGGTTCTTGTGTTTTATACTTCTACCTAGTTATTGGACCTCATCATCTATTCTTAGACAATGGTTGTGATGTAGAAGAACTGTGCTCTTTATTGTGTTCAACTTGTTCTATCTCCGTTATTCATGTGTCAGTAGTTGTAGAATTTGAGGGTATAGTTGGTAGAAAAAGTTTGTTTAGAATCACAGGATTCATATGCAAAGACGTTTCAGGAAACATAATCCTATACATGTTAGGAAAACCAATATTACTCAATGATGCCAACTGTAAAAACTGTTCTTACTTCTTACACTCTTCCCAAGCAGATTTAAAACTGAAATCTTAGGATATAAATTAACATATATTACTCATAAATTAAGAGAATGTTTTGATGCTAACAGTAATACAAAGCTACAAATTCTAGGCTGGTCGAAAATTTCATGTTGGCGCTTAATTTCTGATTTTTCATAGCATGTTTAGAAATTAATCATGATTTTGGTAAATTGTAGGAGGGTAAACAGACTTTGCATACCATTAAAACTTAATTATGACATCCTTTGTTTTCCCAGAGTTATTATTGTTCTTGTTGCATGCTCTTATGATTATTATGAGTAAGTAGAATCCCATAATTTGGGGAGTTATACACAATGTTATTTTTGAGCATGTATTGGGTAAGTACAACTTAATCATTTCAATTAGATACTTTATTTGTTTGCCTAACTAAATGTACGCAGACCAAACCATGGAAATTTTCAAATGTGCGACAATTGGATTCATAATTAGTGGCAATTGGATTTTGAGTTTCCGGATACATTTGAACAATTTTTTGTATAACAACAGCTTTAGTTTTGATAAACTGGATTCATAGAATTCAATGTGTGAAAAACAATGATTCTTTTGAACTACCAGTAATTTTAACCGAATTATTACTTTCATAGTCAAATCAACCGAATTGTTCTAAACACCTAAATACCAACATATAAACACATAAATACCAGCATATAAAATCTTTATGTATAATTAATAAGTGAAGGTGTTTATTACTCCTCTAGGTCAATAAGTTATATCATGGTGAGGTATAAGAATAATAGTGATACCATACATCAACAAAACATTCACAGCATTCAAAACATTACTACTCTCACAACCCCAGCGTAACTCATTGACATTTCATGACATCTTCGTTTAACTGCATACCATCAAGCTTTATCTCTATATTTATTTGTACTGATAATTGCATTAGATCCACCTTTCTGTCGTTTTTTTACTTTAACTGCATACCATCAAGTTTTATCTCTATATTAGAATAGAAAACTCAACCATCATAATAGCTATTGATTTCTCATTTTCTGCACTATCAGTGCAATTAGCTAACCTTCAACTATACTTTTTGGTTGCGTAAAAAGATCACGTAGTGGAGACATATGAAATAAATCATGGTCAGTGCCTAACAGTTTAAACATAAGGCTTTTATTGATCCTTATTTAAAGTATCCATAGGTACTTGTAAAAACAATGCCTCTAAGTGTTATTTTAGCACTTGTCTGCACTCATCACCCATGCTCAATGTTTAAGAAAGAATTAACTTAAATAGAAAGGGTGGGTATATGAAGGCCTGTAAATTAATCTTTATATTTTACTTTAAGTTAGTGATTGCCACTACTATGTAGAATCGGTTTTAGATTTGATGATAACTTACCTAATTTTTGAGGCAAAATTATGAACAGATGGGGAAACATTATCGTTGCTGTGATTATAAGGAATAGCACTCATATTTTATTTTTATGTTTTATACAGAGAAATACCAGAAACATTATCATGCTGTCAAATGCCTACCAGGCAGCAATATTAATATTGCAATATGTGAAGGAAATTCTTTGCAATAGCAAGAAAAGTAAAAGCAAAACTAGCAAAAAAAATTATTTTGGTATACGTAAGATTATAACAAAAATTAGATATTTATATACTTTAGGACCATAACAAATGCAAAGAGTGATGCAAGATAGGAGATTGCCGAACATCAAGCTTATTCAATTTTTATTGTTTTGATATGTGATATGTTGCTCTATAGTACTGGTTATCTAACTTGTTTATTGTTCATCTAATTACTAAATATGATCAAAACCCAGAAAAAACATTACTGTGTTTGTTATGCGTTGATTTAAGAAGGTGTAAAAATAATAACACACGGTTGAATGATTGAAAACAGATATCACCACTGATTGTAAGTTAGAATAGATTCAACAATATCTAGAGAAAATCAGTTTAAGTCAACGCAATTCTACTAAGATAAACTCAAGAAACATATTGAAGCATTCGTATTAATCAGGTCTTAAAGCAAATGGAGGCAAGCAAGGAAACAAAGGAAAAACATTAGCTATTATCAACAAAACATGGTTGTGCAGAATTTCGAAACGCATGTATAATATGACTAGAAATTCAGGCCTTCTTGTTGGTACAATATACAACACTCTCCGAATAAGCACTGTGTGCAATTATAAAATTAATAATCATTTCATCAAACACAATTAGTGCACTAGGTGAAAATCATGTGGCAGAAACTATGGTTTTCTTTCTGCTATCTACATAACCATTGTATAATGCCTTTGTATAACTGATAAAACTAATAAAACCTCCCAGTTAAACAATCAATTAATGAGCTTTTAAGTGATAAAACTAATAAAGATAACGAAAATAACCGCATACATGAACAACCCAACCTCCCCGCAATAATTCAATCGAGCAAATGGCAGTACTTGAATATCTACTTGATAACGAAACAAAATATAAAACATCGAAAAACAATATAGAACTTAAAAAGGAAGATTAATTAGGTGAACTCTAAGCGACGAAATCATAATACTTGGCGTAGTCGAATCCAAGCAACGAAATCAAGTGCAAAGCTAACTAGGTGAAATCCGATTTTGTAGGCTGATTTTTTTTATTCTTGCATTGAATTTTTTGGGGGAAACTAAAACGTAGATGAAGCTTTTTTTTCATTTTTTTTAGGAAAGGAAATAGGAAGCGGGATAAAAGGATACAGGACGGGAAGTAATGTCTAAAGTGAAAATAAGCTTTTTCACATGTCCATTGTTGCATCACCTAAATTAACCGATGCAATTTAAATGCGATTGGTTCCAACGGGTGGCCGGTTATGCCAATAAACAAAGTTGCATCAGTTGTATTAACAACCAGTGCACTACAACTATTTGCATTTGTTTACTTTCTTCTGTTTTTGTGGACAACCGATGCAAAATGGAATTTTGTATTATCTACTACTTTTCTCCAACCAATTGCATCGAATTTTCAGATGAAACTGATGCAACTATCACTATTTGCATCTGTTTTTGGCACAACTGATGCAAATGAGGCGAAGCAACAGGCCTATTTTGTAGTAGTGAAATATTCGATATGTAGAGAAAGTCGAAGAATAAAATAATTGGTAATTGCTGCTGTAAGCCAACCCACGATATAATATCATATGTCTAAGACTACCTAATAACAGCTCTAACAATACATAGTAGAAAAAAAATTTAACTATCACTAAGCTTCATCATAATGAAATTATAGATCAAACCAATTAACATTCTATAAATCAATGACATTAAAAAATTTATTAACTAGGACTGATCAAACAAAATTGAGAGAATTATTTCAATGCTACCAACTTTAACATATTAGAAAACATAGTAGTCAATTGTGAACACCCAAACTAACTATATTTTCAAATCCTTAAAGAGTTAGTTGATGACACTAACACAAACATAAACATTATTATGGCCTTTTCTCTCTAATTTGTTACGGGCGTTGTAACATGGCTGCTTTTATATTACCGACCAGTGTTTTGTCTGTCCCTAACTGCTACATACTAGAGGCAGTTTTTTTAATTTTCCTTTAATAATATGTCCCCAAAATTTATTAATTTGATAGTGTTAACTATTTACTCCAATTTCTCATTCACCTCGTTGCCTATTTAGAGAAAATATGTCAAAATTTATTTGTTAAAGAGAACCTATTGATCTGCAACTTCATATATACAAACTATGCATGTTAATTATGTTTGGGTATTAATTTATTATGATTTTTGCAGATTCCAAAAAGTTTAATTTCAGGATACATATAAATATAAAATTGGAAATGCAACTCACACAAAAGTTCCTGGGTGTCTTTAGCAAATGAATGACTTATGTGCATTCATATGTTTATCATGCATGAATGTATTCTATTGCAAAATAAATTTAAATTTTATATACTTACGGCTTCCCAATGAAGTAGATTACATAAATGCAATGTTCCATGTTATATATTACCCAACTTGCAAATACGATTGAATGCAAATATTTTTAGTTTGTTTAAAAAATGCAGAAAAAATTGGAAAAACACGTAAAATACACACTGCCTGAATTTGCCACATTTATTATTAGAAGGAACAAAAGAGAAAGAATTGCACTTGATACGCACAAAAGGAATTATATATCTCGCTAAACAAGTGACAAAATATTAACTCATTATTACTTTGACAATACAGTCATAAAATTTGCTACGAAAAGTTATGTAAAAGAGCAGTATTTTCAATTATACACATATTTGTTGCATGGCCAGTAATTTATTATAGCTTTGATTGCATCCAGGACCTGTGAAAAAAAAAAAAGCTTCTAACAAAATGGAAATGGGCTGAAGTATAATTTGATAAAATAATAGTGAAATGGAACATTATTCTTTGTGGGCATGTAAAATGGCTCATGTACAAGTGGAAATAGAGTATCCAAGCCACATACTTTGCCCACAGGTGCTTCTTATTAGAGCTTTTGTCAACACACGATTGTATTACAAAATTAGATCTTTTGTCAATACGTGGTTGTATTGCAAATTAAACAGTAACAATAATCGATGTTGCTCAATAATTATGCAACAATTGTCGCATCAAACTGTGTTTACAATAATCACAGAAAGCATAACCGTTTGTACAATAGATTAAAGATATACATAAAGTATTCTCTTTCCAGTAATGTCCAAGTCCAGAAAATATTCTGTTTCCTTGAAACAATATTGTCATCGTATGCACTACCTGATGTTGTTGCAATTTGTTTCCCAGGATAAAATGGACCAACTCCGCAGCGTAGTGCCGGCAAACGGAGTTCCGACGAACTGAAGTAGATTATAGAAACCAGATCGGAGAATTTCTTTGAAGAAGAGAAATAATGCAAGTAGAAAAGTTATTTCTATCTTGTTTTGGGCAATGTATATATAGGCAGGAGGATGTGCCCATTATAATTTTTACAAGTAGAAAAGTTACTTTGAAAAGTGCAACCACTTTGTCATTATGCACAACAACTAACATTTAATAAGTACTCCAACAGAAAAAGCTGAATATTTATACATGCAACTTTTAAAAGAACCATAATCCTTGTGAATAGTAAGCACATGAAACTGTGACCAAATTAAAAGATATTTGAAGTAGATCTATACAGCAATTGGCACATTATAATTTTTACAAAAATGGACACAAAAATGAATATGGTGGCCGTATAAATCGTTGATCATTATAAAAAATATTCAGTAGGTAGAGAAAGTCGAAGAATAAAACAATTGGTAACTGTTGTTGTAAGCCAACCCAAATATAATATCATATGCCTGAGAATACCTAATAACAGCTCTAACAATACATAGTAAAAAAAAAAAAAAAAACTATCACTCAGCTTCATCATAATGAAATTATTGGTTAGACCAATGAACATTCTATAAATCAATGAAATTAAGAAAATTATAACTAGGACTGATCAAACAAAATTGAGAGAATTATTTCAATGCTACCAAATTTAACATATTAGAAAACAGACTAGTCAATTATGAACACCCAAACTAACTATATTTACAAATCCTTAAAGGGTTCGTTGATGACACTAACACAAACTTAAACATTATTATGACTTATTTTTCTCTCATTTATTACGAGCGTTGTAATATGCCTGCTTTTAGGGGTATTACTGACCAGTGTTATGTTCAATACTAGAAAAGGTGCTGATTTCTGTCGTCATTTAGTGACGTCATAATGACTTTGCAATGGCACGCCGTCGCTAAATTTATAGTCATCACTAAATTGTCATAAATATGTAACAATCGCGTTCGTAATTAATTATGCCTTAGCGACACCACGAATGTTTCTATAATTTAAAGAAGATGTCGTAAATGCGTAGAGAAATCTTTACGTTTTCGTGACGCCATCAAAATTTAATAACGTGTTGATGCATATGCATGAGAACGGTTTATAGTACTGTTGAATTGTTACAACAAATATTCATGTTCCAGAATTTCATTATGTGAAAATTTGGCTTAGTCTAAATGTTTTTCCCATAACTCTTCTTTTTCCATTCGAAAAAACCATTTTTTTGTTGGAAAATATTAATCTGCTTAGACGAAAGGAAAATTCTGCTTCAACCGACATAAGAATTTTTTATTTTTTTTTACTCAGTTAAAACGTCTAATATCATTTGCCCTCTAATTGAAATGTCTAATATCATTTCCATCATGACCCATCATTGGTACGGCGTCGCTAAATTTATTTGTGTTAGTAAGCAATACTATTTGTCTCAATAATTAGCTATGTCTCAACGACGACATGGCTATTATGACATTCTTCTATTGACGTCGTAAAAGCAACGGAAAATATCTATGCCTTTGCGACGTCAAGAAAATTTAGGGTCCGTTTGATTTTGAATGGGAATGGGCATT
This sequence comes from Allium sativum, assembly GCA_030737875.1. Taxonomy (NCBI): domain Eukaryota; kingdom Viridiplantae; phylum Streptophyta; class Magnoliopsida; order Asparagales; family Amaryllidaceae; genus Allium; species Allium sativum. Next base: position 744,485,101 of record CM060920.1, on the reverse strand, counting down.
TGGAAGAGGCATTTGAAGGGGAATTGTTGGGAATGGGGAATGTGTTCTTTTTACGAAATGGGCGTTTTAGAAGGGGCAGAGTTATTATTTTATTGTTTTGTATATATTATTTTTAATTTTTTGTGTTTGTGTGTGTTTATTGTTGAACAGAATAGTAAAATGCAGAATACAAATTGCAGAAATAAAAATTGCAGAAATAAAAATACATAATTGCGGAATACAAATTGCAGAATTTAAAATGAAAATATAAAATACATAATACAATGAAACTTCTTAATGCATCCCCGCGGCAACTAGTTCGTTTCGTATATTGTCTCGTACTATCGCCATGGTGGATGTTGTTCTGGTTTTTTGAACGGGTTCTCGATCTCTGTTTCCGCGATTTGATATACTGTAATATTCTTCGAGGTATTCGTCTGGCACTAAATCAGGGTCGTCATTATACAGCATAAAATCTGGAACGCCAGCGCATTGTATTTTCCGATGTAGTTGTGAATAGCCATTGTTGCAGTAACGATTTGTACTTGAACATGATATGGATACGTCTGCATGTTACGTAAGATGACAAATTTTTTCTTCCAAATACCAAATGTTCTTTCAATAGACATACGCAAACTAGAGTGATAGTAGTTGAAAATTTCATTTTCTGACTTCGATTCATTCCGTGTGTCATTAAAGTCTGGTATATGTAACGACCCGTACTCTACGCATCATAGGATCGTAGAATATTTGTTTCTTTCGCATGCAAAGTCGTATGGTCATGTAACTTTGGTAGACGACTATTGGGATCATTTCCCATGTTCATGATTTTTTCCCGATTTTTAAATGACCATTTTACCCCTAGTTGGCACTGTTTTGGCCATAACTTTTGACTGGAAAGGAATTTTGACCTGAAATCACTTCCATTAGCTCCGGATGATGGTTTCTCTTTCCGTAGAGTGGTCACATTAGTCAAACGGACTTACCGTTTGGGAGATATGGCTGAAACAAGTTTCAGATGGTGAAAAACAGCTTAATTGGGCTTAACCGGGTGGTTAGCAGCTTGGCCCAAGGGGAATTTCGGGTTTAGGGGGATATAGGTGCTGATTAGGGTTAGAAAACATTTCTTTAGACATTTTCCAGCCGCCACTTTCATTTCCCTTAACCTAGCCATGGCCTCCACTCTCTAAATCTCTCTAAAACACCCAAAAATCACTTTCTAACTGAAGATTAGGCTTAGCAAACATCAAATTAAGAAGAAAAAGCACCAAAGCAAGGTTGGAGCTGCTGTTGGACATCAGTATTCGCCCAAATCAGAGGAGTTTCAGTTCTGAGAATTTTGTTTGTGGCCAAGGTGAGTGATAGCACCATTTTGACACTAATTACGGTTAATTAAAGGTAATTAGTGAAGATTAGCGAATTTATACGTAAATAAATTCTGGAAAAATTCTTAAAATTCTAAAATAATGTTTTAAGGCTCTGTTAGAAATTTGGGTTAATTTCGATGTGTTTTGCTAATCATATGCTTAAACATGATTAAGAGGGATTATAGGAAAATGTGGGGTTTTGGCCACTTTTGATCCATTTTGATTCATTTAAATTGTTGTTTGTTGCTTGTGGTTGCTGTTATATGTTGTTATGACCCTTTAGTATGCTTTGTGATTGATCCCAATAGTTAGATTGGTCGAAAACGCCGTCGAGAGGCGTATAAACAGTTGCTGGAAAGTTGCAGAAAAACTGCAGGGTATCTGACCGGATCGGATCGGATAAGGGAGACCCGAACCGAACCGATGTAAGGACTCCGACCCGATCCGCTGAAAGATGATGAGCACGAATCGATGGAGGCTATGCTACCCGCTTGCACGATCCGAATCCCTCGTGACCAGACAGTGGCGATGCGACTTGGAGACTCCGACCCGACCCGTGTAGTCACTTCCGAACCGAACCGAGCACCACGAGACGACCCGAACCGGAGTGATGCACTGGAGGGGGCCTCCACGACCTGAGGATCACGATCCGATGGAGATGGGGAACTGGAACCGATCCGACCTGGGAAAGCTCAATACGACCGATCCGAACCAGGAAGGCTACCACGATCCGACCCGAGCGTGAAGGGATGATCCGAACCGATCCGAGGTTGATGGTTACGAGCTGGTGACTGCGAACCGAACCGGGAAGCTACGAACAGGATGAAGACCGATCCGGATGAAGATGATGACCAAAACCCGAGATGCAAAGGTAGTCCAAATGAGAAGTTAGAGCTCAAGATTCAGATGGGAATCAACGAGTTCACTTCATGAGTTGGGCTTTGCTGCGGGACGCGTGTCAAGGGGTTATCGACGTCTATAGCTTTGGACCACTATGGTAGGAGGTACGAAGGCGGATTCAGGGCCACTATGGCATCGGTAGAACCAAGGGCTACGACCAATGAAGTGGGTCATTGAAACGTTTGGTCATGACTCCAAGTGTTGGCTTGGTCACAGCAGGGTTTCTACAAGTCGGGATTCGTCGTTACCTCAGTTTGCCTAGTATTCCAAAGTGGTAGATGTCGTACGCTTTACGCACTGAGTGAGAGATGTGAGGATGGTTGCTATGGATGATCTGTTTGCTATCATTGTGACATGCACACCCCACCCCCGTATTCTTACACTATTTATTATGGCACCTTGGAGTATTGTACGGTATGTGGTACTAACTCTTTGGTTGCAGGTCCAGGTTCAGGTATGGTTTAGTATACCTGTTGTTATTCTGTTTAGATGCTTATCGCTCATACCAGGCTTTATGTCTGACCCAGAGTTTTATGTCTCTTCTTATTACTCTGGGTGCTCACACGAGCAGACTAGAGACAGGTTAGCTGGTGATGCACGGGTAGACGATCCGGAGACGAGCAGGAGGCTTCCACGTAATAAATATAGTATTCTCCCTGTGTTGTTGAAGGTCACTGCTTGGGCATTGGTGGTGTATCTTCCATTTTAGCTTTCTTTTGCTTTGAGACAGTTCGAAAGTTGTAATAAGCTGTATTCTGAATTTTCCGCTGCTATGATGTTTAGTTTTGATTTTCAGCTTATGCACTGTCTCTCCTGCTTTATGTCAAGTATGTTATTATTATATTTTATTCCAGGCGCTGTGAGACATTCTACAGGTTCCTTGATTAGTTCATTCCCTTCTTTCTTTTCTTTTGACGACCGTCCTGTGCTAGCTGGGCATGTGTACAGCGCACTTTCGGAGGAAATGCATGCTGGTGCGGGACGGGCCGTCACACTTGGTATCAGAGCTCTAGGTTGCGTAGTTAACCTAGGGAAGTTATCAGGGAGAGATAATATACGTATACGAGAGAGCGTATTTGTGATTACTTTGGTTTTTAAAAGCTATATATATATATACTATTACTAGTATAAGAATGAAGTCGTACTGCACTAGCACCACTATGGAATCGTTAATCGTTTCCTTTTTCAGATTGACGATGAGCCGAGATACTAGAGGTGCTGGTAGGGGAGCCAATAATGGGAATGCTGCTGACATGAGGACGATGTTTACAGACCTCATGAGAGAGATGCTTAGGGATGTTCAGAGGGCAGCTCCCAATGGTGGAAATGGTGGTGGCCCAATAGTGCAGGCGCCGAGGGTCGACTTCGCCAAGCTGAATAAGGACTATACTAGCCTTGGTGGGAAGCCGTTCCACGGAACGGAGTCGGCCACGGATGTTCAAGATTGGTTGGATAGTTGCGAACGTATCTTCGAGGATTTGGGTATCGAGGATGCGATGAAGAGAAAGCTAGCGTCCCGTCAGCTGCAAGGGCGGGCAATGAATTAGTGGAATGCCATAAAAGCAGCTACTCCCGAAGACCAGATTACTTGGGTTCAGTTCAAGGCTCGCTTTAGCGAGAAGTTCATTCCAGCGGCCCAGAAGTCAGTGTTGTTCAAGAGGTTCTTGGAACTCAAGCAGAATGGAAGGGCAGTTTCTGATTATATTGCTGAATTCGACACTCTGTCAAAGTATGGGTTATCTCTTATTGATACTGCCGAGAAGAAGAATGAGAAATTCATAACTGGGTTAGATCAGTACTTAGGGGAAAGGCTTATTAACCACATCGATGAGACGTTTGAGTCGATTGTGGGGAAAGCATTAAGATCGGAAAGTCTCTACCCTAAGCCGAAGACTGAGGTTGCATCCGCAGATGAGCCAAAGCCACAAGCTAGTGGTGGAGGCAAAGGTGGTTCCCAGAATAAGAGAAAGCAGAATCAGGCTAAGGATGGCCAGAAGAAAAAGAATAAGCAAGATGTGGAGTGCTTCAGCTGTGGTAAGAAGGGCCATTATGCTAGTAATTGTCGGGCCAAGCCAGCGGATAGGAAGTGCTTCAATTGCGGCCAAGTGGGACATCACAAGGACAAGTGTCCACAGCCCCCTAAGGAAAAGCAAATGGTGAAAGCATACGCTCTTAATGCTATTCCTTCTTCGCCGAATGCCCCAACATCGGCAGAGAAGGGAAAGAATGTCGTCATTCAAGGTATGCTTTCTGTTTATGATGTTCCTGTTAGAGTTTTGTTTGATACCGGAGCTTCCAGTTCTTTCATATCTAGTGACCTGGTAGATAAGTTGGGATTGGAGCCCGAGATTGTCGATAGACCTTTAGTAGTGACGAACCCGATTGGTGGTTCGACTAGCCTTAGCATGATTTGTCGTAATGTGGTCTTATCGAGTCATGGATGCATGTTTGTTTGTGATTGCTTTGTTTTGGGCTTTACCGGGTTTGGCATTATTTTGGGAGTAGATTGGCTCCGAAGATACGGGGTGGTGGTAGACTGTGAGGGCTTTTTGGTGACAGCTAGAGCGGATGATGGGCGGAGGATAGTGTTTGGTGGTCTACCCAGTGAGGGGGTATTGGCTAGTTTTCTAAACTCCCTCGACATTCCGCATAGTGAGTTGTCAGGTTTGCCCGTAGTTGGCCAGTATCCGGATGTTTTCGAAGAAGTGACCGGACTTCCACCACACCGAGAGATTGAGTTTCGTATTGATTTGGTAAAGGATGCCAGGCCTATAGTGATGCCACTTCGTCGTATGGCACCAAGGGAGCAGCGAGAGCTCGAGGTGCAAGTCAGCGATCTTTTGAAGAAGGGATTTATCAGAAGGAGTGTTTCTGAATGGGGAGCACCAGTTGTGTTTGCTACCAAGGCAGATGGTTCCCTTCGTTTGTGTGTAGACTACCGCGAGTTGAATAAAGTGACGAGGAAGAATAAGTATCCTCTACCGCGGATAGATGATTTGTTCGATCAGTTGAGTGGCGCGAGAATATTTTCTCAGTTGGATCTCGCGACAGGTTTTCATCAGCTTAGAGTGGAAGCTGAGAGTATAGCTAAAACGGCATTTCGGACGCCGTCTGGATTTTATGAATGGTTGGTTATGCCATTTGGGCTGACTAATGCCCCGGCATATTTTGTGGATCTTATGAATAGGGTATTCAGAGATCAGTTAAATAAGTTTGTCCTTGTGTTCGTTGATGATATTTTGGTCTATTCGAGGACAGAGGAAGAACACAAGGAACATTTAAGAGTAGTGATGAAGGTGTTGAGAAAACACCAATTGAAAGCAAAGTTTTCTAAGTGCCACTTCTGGAAGAGGGAAGTGAGGTTCTTGGGCCATGTTGTATCAGAAAATGGGATTGCCGTGGACCCGGCGAAGGTGGCTACGGTACAGGATTGGCCTATGCCCAAGAATGCAACAGATGTAAGAAGTTTCTTGGGATTAGCCGGATATTATCGTAAGTTTATCCAAGGTTTCTCCAGGATAGCAGCACCATTGACCCAGTTGACCAAGAAGAATCAAGCTTTTATCTGGGATGAAAGGTGCGAGAATGCATTCAAAAGTCTAAAGGACAAGTTAACAAGCGCACCAGTGTTAGTCATTCCTAAGGGGGATGAAGAGATGACGGTATACACGGATGCCTGTAGTACCGGACTGGGTGCTGTATTGATGCAAGGCGGTAGGGTTGTAGCTTACGCAAGTCGGCAATTGAAACCGCACGAGAGAAGATACCCTACCCATGATTTAGAATTGGCAGCGATCGTGTTCGCGTTAAAGATGTGGAGACACTATCTCTTGGGAGAAAGATTTGAGCTGTTTACAGATCATAAGTCGTTGAAGTATCTATTCTCCCAGAAGGATTTAAACCTCCGTCAGCAGAGATGGTTAGAGTTCTTAGCTTCCTATGACTTTGACATCGCATACACACCAGGAAAGGGCAATGCGGTGGCTGATGCATTGAGTAGGAGACATGCCAGCTTAGGGGCTATGTTCCTTGAATGGAAGCAACTGGAGTTTATCGCGGGGTTTGATTTCAGACCAAAGTGCGAATTGGATCCAGAAATGTTAGCAAGTTTGACGATCAGACCCACTTTGATTGAGCGGATCGGCTCTAGTCAGAGGGACGATCCTAACCTATTGGAAATCATCTCCAAGTTAGAGATGGGTATCGATGAGGAGGTGAACAAGTATGGGCTTGATCAAGATAGATGGCTTAGAAAGAATGGAAAGCTCGTTGTACCCAATGTCAATGGATTGAGAGATGAAGTGCTTAGAGAATGTCATCACTCAAGACTGACTATACATCCCGGTGGTAACAAGATGTATCGAGATATGAAGCAGACTTACTACTGGGAAGGAATGAAAAGAGACGTTGGGAAGTTTATATCCAAATGCATGAATTGCCAGCTAGTTAAAGCCGAGCAAAAGAAGCCTAGTGGTTTGTTACAGCCCTTAGAGATTCCCGAGTGGAAATGGGAGCAAGTCTCGATGGATTTCATCGATGGTTTACCAAGGACTAGATCGGGATATGACAGCATTTGGGTAATCGTAGATCGACTGACTAAAAGTGCAAGGTTTATACCAGTCAAATCGACCAGAACGGCAGCTAAGTTAGCAGAATTGTATATGAAGTGGGTAGTGAGATTTCATGGAGTACCTAAAAGCATTGTGAGTGACCGAGACCCGTTGTTCACTAGTGGGTTTTGGAAGAGCTTACAAGAGGCTCTAGGGTCAGAGTTACATCTCAGTACCGCATATCATCCTCAGACAGACGGTCAGACGGAGAGGGTGAACCGTATTTTGGAAGATCTCTTGAGAGCATGTATATTGGATTTTGGTGGATCATGGGATGACCATTTGCATCTAGTAGAGTTTGCATATAATAATAGCTACCAATCCAGTATCGATATGGCTCCGTTTGAAGCTTTGTATGGAAGACCGTGCAACTCACCATCATGTTGGATAGAGACTGGCGAGAAGTTTATGCTTGGACCAGATGTGGTGAGGGAAACTTCAGATAAAATCAAGACCATTCAACAACGAATGAAGGCTGCCCAAGATAGGCAGAAGAGTTACACTGATAAGAGAAGAAGAGACTTAAAATTCTCCGTTGGCGACTTGGTGTTTGTCAAGATTTCTCCGTTGAAGAGCGTAATACGATTTGGCAGGAGAGGCAAGTTGGCACCAAGATTCGTTGGCCCATTCCCTGTTCTTGAACTAGTCGGGAATTTGGCATATAGAATTGATTTACCGGAGAAGATGGCGGGAGTTCACAACGTATTTCATGTTTCCCAACTAAGGAAGTTCGTTCACGACTCAGACATGACTATTTCACCTGATCAGTTAGAGGACTTCGAAGTAGAACCCGAGGCGGTTGGGAACCGCAAGCCGGCCCGTATTGTCGAGTACGACATGAAGCAACTTCGAAGGAAGGCGGTGAAGCTAGTCAAGGTACAGTGGAGCGAGGACGAGAGTGATTGTACTTGGGAAACGGAGGACGACATAAGGAAGAAGTATCCAGAACTCTTTGTCTGGTAAGGTTTTGACTTTGATTTAGTTTTTCCGCATGCTAGGATAGGCTTGTTTGCTTGTTTTGCATATTTGATTGTTATATATGGTTGTTAGGCATGCGGGATCCCTTGTATGTTTTGGGTTAAGGAATTTCGGGGGCGAAATTTCTTAAGGGGGGAGAGTGTAACGACCCGTACTCTACGCATCATAGGATCGTAGAATATTTGTTTCTTTCGCATGCAAAGTCGTATGGTCATGTAACTTTGGTAGACGACTATTGGGATCATTTCCCATGTTCATGATTTTTTCCCGATTTTTAAATGACCATTTTACCCCTAGTTGGCACTGTTTTGGCCATAACTTTTGACTGGAAAGGAATTTTGACCTGAAACCACTTCCATTAGCTCCGGATGATGGTTTCTCTTTCCGTAGAGTGGTCACATTAGTCAAACGGACTTACCGTTTGGGAGATATGGCTGAAACAAGTTTCAGATGGTGAAAAACAGCTTAATTGGGCTTAACCGGGTGGTTAGCAGCTTGGCCCAAGGGGAATTTCGGGTTTAGGGGGATATAGGTGCTGATTAGGGTTAGAAAACATTTCTTTAGACATTTTCCAGCCGCCACTTTCATTTCCCTTAACCTAGCCATGGCCTCCACTCTCTAAATCTCTCTAAAACACCCAAAAATCACTTTCTAACTGAAGATTAGGCTTAGCAAACATCAAATTAAGAAGAAAAAGCACCAAAGCAAGGTTGGAGCTGCTGTTGGACATCAGTATTCGCCCAAATCAGAGGAGTTTCAGTTCTGAGAATTTTGTTTGTGGCCAAGGTGAGTGATAGCACCATTTTGACACTAATTACGGTTAATTAAAGGTAATTAGTGAAGATTAGCGAATTTATACGTAAATAAATTCTGGAAAAATTCTTAAAATTCTAAAATAATGTTTTAAGGCTCTGTTAGAAATTTGGGTTAATTTCGATGTGTTTTGCTAATCATATGCTTAAACATGATTAAGAGGGATTATAGGAAAATGTGGGGTTTTGGCCACTTTTGATCCATTTTGATTCATTTAAATTGTTGTTTGTTGCTTGTGGTTGCTGTTATATGTTGTTATGACCCTTTAGTATGCTTTGTGATTGATCCCAATAGTTAGATTGGTCGAAAACGCCGTCGAGAGGCGTATAAACAGTTGCTGGAAAGTTGCAGAAAAACTGCAGGGTATCTGACCGGATCGGATCGGATAAGGGAGACCCGAACCGAACCGATGTAAGGACTCCGACCCGATCCGCTGAAAGATGATGAGCACGAATCGATGGAGGCTATGCTACCCGCTTGCACGATCCGAATCCCTCGTGACCAGACAGTGGCGATGCGACTTGGAGACTCCGACCCGACCCGTGTAGTCACTTCCGAACCGAACCGAGCACCACGAGACGACCCGAACCGGAGTGATGCACTGGAGGGGGCCTCCACGACCTGAGGATCACGATCCGATGGAGATGGGGAACTGGAACCGATCCGACCTGGGAAAGCTCAATACGACCGATCCGAACCAGGAAGGCTACCACGATCCGACCCGAGCGTGAAGGGATGATCCGAACCGATCCGAGGTTGATGGTTACGAGCTGGTGACTGCGAACCGAACCGGGAAGCTACGAACAGGATGAAGACCGATCCGGATGAAGATGATGACCAAAACCCGAGATGCAAAGGTAGTCCAAATGAGAAGTTAGAGCTCAAGATTCAGATGGGAATCAACGAGTTCACTTCATGAGTTGGGCTTTGCTGCGGGACGCGTGTCAAGGGGTTATCGACGTCTATAGCTTTGGACCACTATGGTAGGAGGTACGAAGGCGGATTCAGGGCCACTATGGCATCGGTAGAACCAAGGGCTACGACCAATGAAGTGGGTCATTGAAACGTTTGGTCATGACTCCAAGTGTTGGCTTGGTCACAGCAGGGTTTCTACAAGTCGGGATTCGTCGTTACCTCAGTTTGTCTAGTATTCCAAAGTGGTAGATGTCGTACGCTTTACGCACTGAGTGAGAGATGTGAGGATGGTTGCTATGGATGATCTGTTTGCTATCATTGTGACATGCACACCCCACCCCCGTATTCTTACACTATTTATTATGGCACCTTGGAGTATTGTACGGTATGTGGTACTAACTCTTTGGTTGCAGGTCCAGGTTCAGGTATGGTTTAGTATACCTGTTGTTATTCTGTTTAGATGCTTATCGCTCATACCAGGCTTTATGTCTGACCCAGAGTTTTATGTCTCTTCTTATTACTCTGGGTGCTCACACGAGCAGACTAGAGACAGGTTAGCTGGTGATGCACGGGTAGACGATCCGGAGACGAGCAGGAGGCTTCCACGTAATAAATATAGTATTCTCCCTGTGTTGTTGAAGGTCACTGCTTGGGCATTGGTGGTGTATCTTCCATTTTAGCTTTCTTTTGCTTTGAGACAGTTCGAAAGTTGTAATAAGCTGTATTCTGAATTTTCCGCTGCTATGATGTTTAGTTTTGATTTTCAGCTTATGCACTGTCTCTCCTGTTTTATGTCAAGTATGTTATTATTATATTTTATTCCAGGCGCTGTGAGACATTCTACAGGTTCCTTGATTAGTTCATTCCCTTCTTTCTTTTCTTTTGACGACCGTCCTGTGCTAGCTGGGCATGTGTACAGCGCACTTTCGGAGGAAATGCATGCTGGTGCGGGACGGGCCGTCACAGTATATGACACCTAACAGATCGGTAAGGAGTTATATATCCTTCCATTAATGGATATCCTGAATCCACTAAATAATACTGTCCAGTTGGAGGATGAGGGAAATTAAGATCCGGATTATTTATAGCTTCCCGAAATACTTTGGCGTCGTGCGCAGTTCCTTCCCATCCCGCTCTTACAAACGTAAAAGTTAAATCAAATGCACAAACAACCATAATATTTTGTGTAGCAGATCCTTTCCGCCCTATAAAACTTGCATGTCTTCTTGACCCACGTGAGCCATCACATGTGTCCCATCAATAGTCTCAATACAATTTTTAAAGAAAGGATCATATCGGGGTGAAGAACGAATTTGTTCTGGGATTCGGTTAAAATGGGAATCGGCCGGTCTAATAATATCGACTGCCAATAAGAGAACTGAATCCAAAACTTTATGAAAAATAACATTAATCGCACCATTTGATCGTTGAAACCGCTCAGTAACCTGCCTTGTTGGGAGGGCCAATGCAATTGTATATAGGAATACAGCCACCATTTCTTTGACTGTTATGTGCATTGAGCGCTCCAACCCGTAATTTTCTAACCGTTCACACAAGGATCTGAAACATAATCGCTTCATTCGAAAATTGCTATGACAACGATCTGCGTGTCTTGCTAGTATTTTATGAACCCAAGCGAGGCCGCAACTTAAGAAATTGTATATTATTCTCCTTTCTCCTGTTTGATTAACCATAATTTCTTGAATATCTAACACATCTTGCAAATCTTTAATATCAGATTCGTCACTATTTGCCATAATTGGTTGAAGAACTAGAGTAAAATGAACAATCAGTATGGTGATGTAGTGTTGATATGGGTGAAATATATACAGGGAGAGGGAAGGGGAAAAAAATATCTATCGCGTCGGACGAGTCTGACGCATCCGATGCGAAAACTAACTTTTCAGCCGTTCCGCTGGAAGGGGCAAATGCATGGGTCCCACTGTTGACGCGTCCGACACAGACGCGAACTTCAACTGTCCAGTTGGAAAATCAAACGCTACCTTAGTAATCCATGTGATCCATGCCCATGCAGTCTACGCCTTTAACACAATCTAATCCAACGACAACTATCAGAACATCTTTAATGCTATTGTGATTGTCATGTTAAAGACATTACACATAAGCACTTGACAATTTCATATGAAATTTTATCTTCAATGTTAATGAAAAATAGAATGTTAGTTTGATGTGGCACACAATATAAAAGATATTGTCAATTGCAATGTCTAGTTGTGGACATTGTATTTGACAATGTGAAACCAATAATAATTAATTAATTATAACTAATTGAAATAAATATATTATTTGTCATAGCTTGATTGGTTAGAGGTGTTATATTATTGTTTAAATAACATTTTGCATTGGAGAGGTTTTTTTTTTTTTTTTTTTTTTTTTTTTTTTTTTTTTTTAAAGTGTTGTCTAGTTATATTTGTTTGACATTGTTGGCACATAGATTAAATTAGACATTACATTTATACATTGGAGATGCTCTTAGCAACAATACTTCTGGCTGTGAAAATTTTGTACCGTAGATTAATAATCTATCGTTCTACCAAGATAGCTACTTCAGGCCGAAAATCTCCTTTTCGATTCCGAATCAATTTTTCTCCATCGTCATTTCAACATTTTGTCTAATTTCCCATTTCGTCAACCCTAATTTTTGAAATACCTCCTTCCGTGGTGCGTACAAAGTAATTCGCTCACCCAATCCCATTCCTAATCCTCCACATCCCTCTCGACACGTGGGTGCTGGAGTTAATTGTCAGATCGAGGCAGACGCCTGTCATGTAACTAATGGAGAAAATACATGATGCCTGGTGAAGGGATGACAAGCGGTGGTGGCTATGAGTATGGCGTGATTTGGTTCATGTGAAAAGCGATGAATTTTGAGTCAGGTTCCGGATTACGTTTTTTGTGACCATGTATTGTGTATATGATTCAAAATTCTACATAATAGTTGTGTTATTTACGTTTTTTCTGCAGGATTATTGGGTTGTAGTGAAGGTATTGCACAAAGACAAAGGGTGAATCTGCAATTGAAAGATGGGATTAAGAAAGTAAATCAATGGATACTGGATTAAGCTGTGATTGGAATAACAATGTTGAAATATCATCATCTGAATTTGGATCTGCCTCTTATGATCCTTTGTTTGATTTGGACGGTTTATGGAGCTAGTGATGATAAAAAAGAAAAGATAAGTTGTACTCAAGGTAGTCAAGGGGAAAAAGCCCCAAAAAGCCCCAGGCTGGCGCCTAGCGCTTTTTGGCGCCTAGGGCTTTTTTGGGCGCCTTGAGCATCAGTTTTGCTGTTTTACAGCAAAAAAAACTGCATTTAAAAAATCGTATAAACTCAAATTTTGGCTTTTAAAAAGTGCATATAAATGCAATATTCAGATTAAAACATCATAACATCATCATAAACCAAACAAAGGACCGCAGTTTTAATTTTATAAGCTGCATACTGGGGAAAAAAACTGAACTTAAAACAAAAAAACCAAAATAACCGCGCTTTCTCACTGAGGCGTGCTTTTTTGAACCAGCGCTTTTCTGGGGCTTTGGCGCCTCGAGCGTTTTTCTGGCGCCTCAAGCATGGCTGGCGCCTCACCTCGGGAAAAAGCCCTAGGCTGGCGCCTAGGATTTTTTGGCGCCTAGGCGAGCGCCTTGACTACACTGGTTGTACTTGAGTAAAACATATAGGTATAATTTCTTTATTTGTGATAGTGATTTATTTTATTATGTGTAGTTATTATTGTATATACAATTCATTGAAACTTAGTAGCTAGCTTTTGATCAGTTCCATTAAAAGCAGTGCTCACCATCATATGCATGTAATACACCATATATTATAATTTCATTCTTCCTTCAAACTCATGACTAAATTAGTTAAATAAAAGGGCGTTAGGAAATCTACAGTAGAGCGATTATAAAATTTCACAAGTATTACTAAGATTTTATCATAAAAGAAAAGGAAATTGCACTGTATTTGGCAGCCCTATTTCCCTTTAGAGGCTCCCCATCATTTATCTTCTTTCAATACTCTTTTGCATTTTGTTAAGTAATGTTATCTTTTATTTTATAAGTTAGGTATAGCTTGGATATATAAGGCATATAATCTTGACTGAGACTGATAACAAAATCCTAAAAGTACAGAATAAATAATTATTTTACTTTGTTTTAAACTTTAATACATATGTTTATTGACAACAACTATTAACTGTTATCATTTGTTTTTTTTTCTTTACTGAGGAACTTCAAAAGTTACTACAAAAGCTTACTTGCAAATAATTCCAAAGATACTCATAAACGACAGTGTCAACAATCATCAAATCGAATTCAGATCAATAAAAAGTTTAAACAACAAAGTAGGAATGATTCACATAACTTCACCTTTGTAGTGTAAGTTGTTGCTATTTTTTTTACAGTAATATTTCAAATTAGAGACATATGTACTCATTATTATTTTGTGTATATTGTTTGAGCTTGCATTTGAAGTAAACTTTATGTTGCATTGGTAATTTTTTAGGCAACCCGTAAATAGACGTTTAAAAAGTTAAATTTTTGGTGCTCTGTAGCAGGTCTTTGAAGTAATAAGAGAAAAAATGATCAGGCAAAATCTCTGGGATTTAACAATATGTATGCATTTAACTGAACCTATTCACCAAATACATAATCTGCATATCCATTTTATATTTTGTGAGCATGTGTTCTGCTGTAAGATATTTGATAGGATGGAGTATATACAAAATTATATTCAAAAAAATGAATTTTTACTAATTGCATCTATCTTCATGGCACTAAATAGTTGTGTATCCTTGTGATTCCCTTCACTGTTTGTAACTTTGCTGCTACGAATTTACTTATTCGTATTCTAAGTTGCTTATATGATCAAGTGTGATTTTATTTATTTATAAACGTCATAGGGAAATTTTTTGGTGGCTATGATATCAATGTTTTTAAGAGTTGCATATTGTTCAACTGTGTGTCCTTTTTATTATTGCACACAAACATTTATTTATTATTTAGTATGAGTGGTTTTTAATTTTTTCTTATATGAGAAGTAGTACAATGTTTTATGTTCCTTACTCCAATGATCCCAAAAATGTCCATAAAATCCAACCCTGATCTGAACCCTAACACGTGCTCGCTCGAAAAATTCAGACTTTACGAAACCGAGCACGGTTTTACTTGATTGGAAGTGACAGGGAGAAGCAATACCACCATGTGCTTAAAATAGACCCATCAGAGCCATCTGATCTGTGCATGAACGAAGACCCTGTTGTTTATTCTCAGCCAGAAATTAAAAACCTTCTTCAGAGGATAAGTGAATTGGAAATCGTGCTACTGGCGGTCTCACTTTTGTTGTGAAAGCCTATGGGATTGCTGGATGCATTAAGATTCTGGAGTCATATTATTTGATAATTGTGACAAAGAGGAAACAGATTGGTTCGATTTGTGGCCATGCAGTTTACAGTATTGAAGAAAGTCAGTTGATTGCAGTTCCTCATGCGTCAATTCAAACTGACGTGGCACATTCAAAGACAAAGCTTCGATATAAGAAGCTCTTGTCAAGTGTCGACCTTACTAAGGATTTCTTTTACAGCTGCACGTATCCCATCATGCAGTGCTTACAGAGAAATGTTGCATCCATGGATGGGGGTAATATGCCTTACGATAATATATTTGTTTGGAATGCATTTCTTACACAAGCAATACGTTCAAGGTGTAATAATACCTTGTGGACTATTGCTTTAGTTCATGGGAATTTTAAGCAGGTTAGGTTATTTTGCTGATTTCTAGTGTAGCAATGATTTCTAGGAGATCTTGTCATTTTGCTGGAACACGATATTTAAAAAGAGGCGGAGTAGCAAATGACGTTGAAACTGAGCAAATTGCTCTTGATGAAGAAGTTGGTTCTTGCAAGGGGAAAATGAGTGCTGCTGTCCAAATGAGGGGTTCTATTCCTCTCTTTTGGTCCCAAGAATGTTCTAGGCTTTGTCCTAAACCAGTTGTAGTTCTACAGAGATACGATCCAACGGTTCAAGCGATTCAATTGCATTTTGAAGATCTCGTTTTTAGAATTTTGATATAGAGAGAAGGAGAGAGATTAAACACAGAATAATTGAATGACTACATTGTTCTTACTTTTTTTACTTGCTTTTAATTTTTCTTTCTTCTTTTTTTACATTCCATAATGAAAATGGTAGGCTTTATATATAGGAACCTTACATGACACTTCATCTAATGGACATCCCATTTCATGGAGAGACACACAAACTTTCATACGACTTTTGACTCGTAACACTTTACGAACTAACGCTTAAAATTCATGAACTAATAAATTTCAAATTATATTTCCAACACTCGCCAACAGATATGGGAATCCTATTATTGTGCTTACTCTAATTAAGATTGTTGAAAAAAGGCCTCAAGAAATGATGCTCCGACGCGAGTATTTGAATGTTGTTATGTATTTGAATGAAATTCTTTCAGAAGAAAGCCATTATAAATTTATTCACTGGGATTTTCATAAAATTTCCAAAAGCAAGCCAATGTATTAGCAGTTTTGGGTGCAGTAGCTAGTGAAGCTCTTGATCTAATTGGATTTTACTAAGTGGAAACCCAACCAGAAGGAAAATAACCCAGTTAAGTCGAACAAGCACTCACAGAGATTCTATTATCAGCGAATTTGGGATTAGTTCTGGGGATCTTTCAAGGCTGACTAGCATTGACATGACGATTCCAATAAAGTCTGTTCAGAACATGCACAAAGATATAAAAGAGCAGCAGGATGCTTCAGATAGTGCACCCCTTTATCAAAGTGGAGTATTGCCTACCAATTGCATTGATTGTTTGGATCGTACAAACGTTGCACAGTATGCCTATGGACTAGCAGCTCTTGGCCGCCAACTTCATGCTATGGATTTGACTGATAATCCTAAAGTTTGTCCTGATTGTAGCATTGCTGCAGCACTCATGGATATGTATCAGGGCATGGGTGATGCACTTGCTCAGCAGCATGGTGGCTCTGCATCTCATAATACTGTGTTCACTGGAAGACAAGGAAAGTGGAAAGCTGCTACCCAACCTTGTGAATTTTTGAAATATATTAAAAGATACTATAGCAATGCCTATACAGATGGCGAAAAGCAAGATGCTATCAACTTGTTTTTGGGCTACTTTCAACCTCAAGAAGGAAAACCAGCGCTCTGGGAGTTGAATTCAGATTATTATCTCCATGTTTCAGAAACTGGTGATGATATAATCCCCAAAACAGAAATGAATTTATCAGCTGGCACTCCACCTATTTTAGGAGGTGGAGCTCCTCTTGCACCAATCCCTGCTTGTAAACAAGACATTCAGAAAATGAAATTAACGTCATTTGATAAACTAATCCCTGCATGGAAATTGGCAATCCATGTACCAGAACCTTAGTTTTATTTTTATTTTTTATAGACTTTATTTCATGTTTACTGAACCTTTTTACTTTTTATTACTATTTTAGATTTTATTTCACTTTTATTGAACCTTTTTCCTTATTATTATTATTTTTAAAATACCCTTTATCGGACGACTTTTTATTTGTTTGGTTATTTTAAGTCCTTTATATATATATATATATATATATATATATATATATATATTATCATCATTATTAATTTTATTTTATTTTAATTTTGGGTTCCATATCTAGCTAACCCCAACTTGTTTGGGATATATGGCTTTGTTGTTGTTGATAAACTAATGGACAAGACATGCAGCTCAATAAAGAACTTGAGACTGTGCACTGAATCTGATATGAAAGTAAATGGAAATACCGGAAACGCGGGAATGGAACTGGATGCGGTACATGATCTTGAAATTCACCTTAAAATCTCTAACTGGTTGTTTGGTCAAAGAAAGCACGATGAAAACAACCCTGCTTCTAAAGCTTCTGCAATTGAAAATTCGGAAGCTCATGAAAGTGAATTTGGTCTCGTTAATTCTTGTGGTTTAAATTGGCTTTCCAGCACGGAAGATGTTTGTGTGGAGGACATCTTCAAAAGGTATCTCTCAACAATATCTGCTGATGGAGCCAGTAGTTGGTATGGTGGAACCTTGATCTATGATCAAGACAAGAACAGCGACGTTTACAAACATTATGCCGCATTATGTCAAAGGACCTGAATTGGATCTTTTTGAGAATGACCCTGAGAAGGAGAAGCACTATGCTGATGCTCTTCTTACCGGAATCAACACTACTAATAGCGACAATATAACTAAAGTCAAAATGGAGGATGCTCTTAGAATTTAATCAAATTGGAGCAGAGCTTGGTATTGCACCTACATGCAGGGCTTTAGCTGAAGATCCAAGCAGACTAACAAGATGGATCATAGGAGAAGAGAAAGTGCAAGCATTAAAGAAGTGATCATTCTTAAACGGTATAAATATAGTTTGTTGTGTACATCCGTATTCCATGTCTTCCGTATCAGGATTAAACATGCATAGTTGCATCCTAATGTAATTTGTAAATAGCTCGCTTTGCTCGTATAGTTTGAATCGCCCATTTGTTTTGCGAAAACTGCAAATGGAAATATTGGTTCTATAGTTGCTTGCTTGAAAAAAAGAAAAGAAAAAGTTTTATGTTGGTTGTTTTTGAATGCATATTGGATGGGATGCCAATAAATCAATGGTTGTGCTGGTCAATGTTGTGACTGAGATTTTTTTTTTTTTCTCCCTATTATGACTTAAGAACTTAAATATGACTGTAATAGACTTCTGGTATATTTTAGTTTTATATTTTGATTGCTTGTAAATCTGTGGTGAAACTATGCAGATTGGATGAAATGCCATTAAATCAGTGGTTGTTTGTACTTCTGACATATTTCAGTTTTATATATTTTTTGTTATACCATGCAATTTGATTAAAGTATTTCTGTGTTTACAGGCTCGGTTTTATATTGCTATAATAGTGTAAATAGTTTCCGTAGACAGGTTAGGTGCTTTGTGCATCATAATATATGCTTTTTTTGATAAAGTTAACGCATGCTTTTTTTGATTTTGATACGATGGCCGTCATTCTTATACCTTTCGCTAGCAGGAGAAGCATAATGGTTAGTATATTGTATTTAGTTGCAGTGTTGCACTCAAATCATTTTGAATATTCACCCGGTGCAACCAGCGTTAAGTTTTAAGAATTTTATTACTTTTGGATCCATGATACAAGTATAGAAGATGGATTATTTGGCTTGTTTGTTTCGAGTTGAATGTAAGTTTGTAGGAATGGTTTAACAAATCATCTAGAACTAGTGCACTAGTTAAATGGATTTGTGCCTATCTATTGTGACGGTACGAGGGACAAAGAATATTAATTTACATATTTACATTAACTCAAAATAAGTGACAATTTTGATCATTTCGTTAAACTCAGGCGCTATGCTGAAGTTGGACAAACGCTAGCTCTTTTTAGAAGATGACTACAAAGATGGGAACTGGGATTACACGGAAATTGTGCATAGCCAAGTCATCTGCTTCTGCTGCTAGCATCATCTTCGATGTGAAGTATCTTGACTCACCTTGCACCAAAGGTTATACCTTTTGTCTCAACATTTGATGATGTCATTATTTGCCCAGTGCCATATTTTCAGTTTAATAACATATGCAGACTTGTTGGAGAATAAGAAATCCTGGATTAGCAAGGAGACAGAATTTCAGCTAAAGGCTAAGCTTTACCTTCATGCGGTTGCAGCTAACACTAACCTTCAGCCAAACGATGGTAATTGTTCTGAATTTATTGAATTGTTGTATATTCTTTACATTGTTGAAGCTTGATATCCACAAACAAGTAATATTTAGGACTAAATGTGAAATTTCAAACCATGAGAAGTAACCGAGGTAACAGAGATGTTGACCTCCAGTTAGTTAAATCTGGGTAACCGAGGTAACAATTATTATTTGCCACGTTGGTTGAAGTTTCAATTATTATTTTGTTTCTATTTGCAATGTATGTTTCTAGGAAATTTAGGCAACATCCAGATAGTTAAATATTGGCCTCCATAACCAGTGCAAGCTCTGGTAAACATATAAGCACACACATTTATGATATTATTTGTAAAGAGGATTATTTTGATTTTTCAAGAAGTACCGTGGAAAACAATGTCTTCAATCGATCCATGTGCTTCTGTGATTTTTCTTTTATTGTAATCGGTGCTAGAAGTGTTTGAAGTTGAAAATGCGGTTGTAAAACATAATTTGAAAAGATACTACATTTATGCTTTTCTATTTTAGTTAAAATAAATAAATTCTATTTCAATATCTAAGGTGGAAATGCTTACATTTGAGCTCAGAAGGTTCCAAAGAGACGATGAAATGTTGACAAATCATCTAGCTAAGTTTTATCCCATTAAGCTGGAAGAGAAAAGATCGCAATTATTTATTAGGCATGGTTAGCATGGAAGTTTTAGATGACTTGAATAGTTTAGATAGTCTCATTGCTACATTTTCCTTTTGGACCGTAGATTGAATACCGAAGGATTATTGAACATTAATGACTTGAATGTTTTAGGTATTCTCATCTGGTTGTATCGCGTTCTAGAAATTTTTTAGATACTATTGAACTGATATAGATGGTGCATGTGCAAGTTTATGCTTCTTGTGAGTGCCAATATTTTAGACGTCTTTTGTATTTGTGCATATGTCAAAGCCGTAACTTTGTAAAATGTTTATTTTCATACATAATACAACATAAGCCATATAAGAATGGATTTGTGCTAGTATGTAAAATTGAAATGATGATATCTATAATAAATAAGCTCTTTGTGTATGTATAGCTATTTGGGTTCTATGTCAATATTACAAAATCATTTGCGTCGCTATGAAGTCGCTAAATTTTAGTGATCCCATAGTGGACGTTTTCTATTAGAACTAAGACGTCACAACCGCGTCACCATGTATTAGTGACAATGTTGTGACTCCAATATTCAGACATTTTAGTTGTGCCACAAGAGCGTCGGTAATGATTACTGATGCCATTGCGATGCAATATTTTGCTAAATCATCTGCGTTGTTATGACGTCGGCAAAATTTAGTGATGCTATTTCGACGTTATTTTTATCACACCGTAGCGACGTCTAGTAATTTAGTGATGCTCGTTTTTTTGATAGGTATTTGACGTCATTAAGGAGTCACTAAAAAATTTAGCGATGCCTTAATGATGCCAAAAATAGGTCGGAAAACCACAGATTTGCAGTAGTAATTCGTCCCTAATTGCTACATGCTACAGGCAGTTTTTTTAATTTGCCTTTAATAATGTGCCCCTAAAAGTTATTAGTTTGATAGTGATAACTATTTACTCCAATTTCTCATTCACCTCGTTGCATATTTAGAAAATATATCAAAATTTATTTGTTATAGAGAACCTATTGATCTGCAACTTCATATATACAAACTCTGCATGTTATTTATGTTTGGGTATTAATTTATTATGATTTTTTGCTGATTCCAAACAGTTAAATTTCAGGATACATATAAATATCAAATTGGAAACGCAACTCACACAAAAATTCCTGGGTGTCTTTACCCAAATGAATGACTTACGTGCATTCATATGTTTATCATGCATGAATGTGTTCTATTGCAAAATAAATTTATATTTTATATGCTGATGGCTTCCCAATGAAGTAGATTACATAAATGCACTGTTCCATGTTATATATATATATATATATATATATATATATATATATATATATATATATATATATATATATATATATATATATATATAACCCAGCTTGCAAATATGATTGAATGCAAATATTTTTAATTTGTTTAAAAAATGCAGAAAAAATTGGAAAAGCACGCAAAATACACACTGCCTGAATTTGCCACATTTATTATTAGAAGGAACAAAAGAGAAAGAATTGCACTTGATACGCACAAAGGGAATTATATATCTTGCTAAACAAGTGACAAAATATCAACTCATTATTACTTTGACAATACTGTCATAAAAGTTACTAATGTAAAAGAGCAGCATTTTCAATTATACACATAAATTTGTTGCATGGCTAGTAATTTATTACAGCTTTGATTGCATCCAGTACCTGAAAAAAAAAAAAAAAAAAAAAAAAAAAAAAAAAAAGAAGAAGAAAGAAGCTTCCAACAAAATGGTAATGGGCAGAAGTACAATTTGATAAAATAATAGTGAAAAGGAACATTATTCTTTATGGGCATATGAAATGGGTCATGTATAAGTGGAAATGGAGTATCCAGGCCACATACTCTGCCCACAGGTGAATGTTTCTAACAAAAAAAAAAAATTGTAACACGATGATGAGTCAGGTGAATGTTTCTAACAAAAAAAAAAAATTTAAAAATAAAAATAAAAAAATAAAAAAAATAAAAAGAAAGAAAAGAAGAAGAAGATTGAAATGATGTTTTTCATGAAGACAGGCGAGTAATAATATACCCTAAGGAAGCAACGTTCAGTGATTGATGCAGATATCTCTGAACCAAACCCTCTTGTAACTAGAGCTTCATGGCTAACCTGCAAATCAATCATATGCATCACTTGTGCACACAAGGCTTGGCAAATCAGAAAGCAATGACCAAGATAGAACTTACCAAAAGCCTTCCTGTTTTCTTGACTGAAGCTTCTATTGTTTCCTTATCCCATGGTAACAGGGTCCTTAAATCTACCAGCTCACATGAAATTCCATCTTGCACTTGTTAGTTGATAAGCATTTTTTAAATGCTTAGAGAAACGATGTTCACTTCTAGACTCAAGCGCAAATATGCATCGAACTCATAAAACATAAAAGATATTCAATAATGCATTTTAGCAAATTTAAAATTGTTAAACTGGTGTTGATGCTCAAGTAACTATATTTTGGTATTTATGCAGCTATCTTTGTATTTGGAACTGTATCACATGCTCTCCATAGCAGGATTGCCATATCAAATATCTGTGCATTGGATCAATCTGTGTGTTTTGCCACAAGTAATGAAGAAAATTCCGGCACAAAATATTTCAACCATTATATTTTTCTCTGATTTCCAACTTCAGTGTA
Organism: Allium sativum; assembly: GCA_030737875.1. Lineage (NCBI taxonomy): Eukaryota > Viridiplantae > Streptophyta > Magnoliopsida > Asparagales > Amaryllidaceae > Allium > Allium sativum. Next base: position 744,462,489 of record CM060920.1, on the reverse strand, counting down.
AAATAAAAGAAATACAATAGTCAATTCTTATTTTGTGTTTTATTTTATGTCTCAATAGCTGCTCTCCATCTTTTATCTTGAATATATTAAAATGTATCAATTAAGTGTGAGTGTTCAGTTGGGTTTAGAGTCAAATATAACCAAGCAATGTAGAAGCGGTAAAAATTGACTGTTCACTTTATACCAGTTAAAGTGTTATGTTTTTTTTACAGGTTTAACCTTATTACACGAGAGTACAAAAATAAAAATATCATATTTGACAATCAAAATACTAGGTAAAAGCTCAGCATTTGTGGCGAAGTCCAGCTCGTCGTCAAGTTCATCCTTCATCTTCTGATTGACCATCAAGCCCTAGTGTTGCTCCGTCTTCCAATCCGTCGCCAAGCTCCAATGCTACAGAGTCACCGGATTCATCCATGCACTCTGAAGCTCCTTCGAAAATTTATCCCATCCGCTCGAGTCCATCATCCTTGTGCACTTAATCAATATACACCAACTTGTACATTTGATTGATAAGAACCTCAAACTCTAACAAATGAGTTTTAGCCTAGTATTAGATCACCTACGAACAACGTTTCAAACTAAACAAAGTAAACAATACAACCATGCAACCAACAGTAATACAGATTCCTAACCTCACATATAAATGTCCATAGTAGCAATAATAAATCAAATAGAAGCTATCTATAGCAATCAAAATAAAATAAGTGTCCAAGTAACCTAAATCTAACAGCGTGGTCAAAATAGTACACAATTGGGTAAATAGCGCATAATAGCACGCAATCAGGTAAAAATGTGACATTTAGGTTAAATCCACTTAAATCACTTTTTAAATCTTTTTATTTACTATTTATTTGGTTCAATTATCTAAATATTCTGTTTTATAATTAGAGAACAATTTAAAACTTCAAAATCATACCATTTGAGCAAATACAATTTTGTGAGAGATAATATCACTCACCTTAGTCAAATCAACCCAAACAAACTCTAAAGCGTAGAGCTCATCAATACGAGTCCAATGGAAGAAACGACATCCAACTCTGACCTTGTACACCTAAAGATATACAAGATATAATATTCAATGACTAACTTAATAATTAAACCACTAAACCATAATTAAATATAAATTTAACTATTACCTAATTCTTCACTCATACACTGCATTGTTGCTTGTGTCCCTTTCCAAAAAATGGTGGTGCACCTCTTAACGATGATATGGAGCTTAGGTGCACGGAATCGAATGACGTTAGCTCCATTAGTTTTCTCTTCAAACACTTGACTCGCTAGTACCCAAATCATGCAACTCAACCTCTGCTATTAAATAGCATCCATAGTCCTCGAGCAATAGGAATTGCAATTGCGGGAAATATCTCACCCCTCAAACGTTGGTTGGTCTTTTGCCAAAACCTCCCCCGAATGTATGCCACACTCTCCTCTTGTCAATTCTGACCGTCCGGCGACCTAACTCCGACCATACCGGAAGAAAAACGCAACCCTAATTCACCAAGGATCATGTCGGCTATCGCCAATTACGACATGCTCCTTCTAGAGGTGGATATTCACCTCACAAGTGCAAAGAGGTAGATGACGCTATTTTAGGATAATTATACTTGAAGATCTAAAACTTTGAAACCAAAAAAGAGGAGGCGACCATAAAACAATGAAATAGTGAAATGTAAAGAAGGGGAAGAAGTCACTGTAGAGAACATGCCTCTACACAGGCCGGGTAGGGAGAAATGGGCTTAGGAATTAAATATTATTATTTTATTCTTTAATACAAAAACTAGGGCCGAAAACCAGCGAACCCCAACCGATACGTGCCTCATGTCATCATCTATGTAAAACCGCCTTCTAAAATAATGAGATTACTCTCGAGGCACAAATCGATCGTATGTGGAAGTTAGCTTTCCAAACTCAAATTACAATGTTAGTTTCTAACAGAAATTGACACATGTTAAATTTATGCATGGTTAAACCATACGTCCATTTGCTATGAAACTTTAAGACGCGAAATAACTCACTACGATGATTCAAGAAATATAAATTTCATCGCAATCCGATATTGTGCTCCCAAAGCGATTGTTTGCGTATTTGAGACCAGTATGACCATCAACTAGTCCAAACATGAAATATAGCAATTTAATATTCATTTTCCATATAACGAATAATCCTGACTCAATGGAACTAGTTACAAATCCTTATTCAATCGTTTGCGGAAAATCTCATTTGGAACAGTCAATCAGATAATTAACGACTAACATTTAAATAAAATATTTAAGTATCTAATCGCTAAAATCCGAAATGTTACATTCTTTCCCCTTAAAGGATTTCATCATCGAAATCCCCAAGGATGGAATAACATAACCCTATACTCTCGAGTAAATGACAACACAAAACAAACCGCCACTTAACGCCCTCAGCAACAACCATTGAAGTGGTCATAACAAAGGAAATAGGCTCGGAATTTGGTAGGCAGATAATATTCCCATTTCTAAGTATAACCATAATCAAACTTGGGATTAATGTAGCTTAGTCACCTAATCTATATACTTATTTTCCAAATGATTGGATGGTGGAAAACAAAAGTGACAACTTACTAATTTGGAAGACAATTCAACTTAACAACTTGTATTGAATTTCATTCCAAATTTGGCAAAATTCATGGAAAATTTGAGCACCACCTCCTTTGTAGGGCTAGATCCGAAAAACCAACGAATCGCCATGCAAGGCTCATCCAAACAAAAGAAACAAAAACTCAAAAGTGGTTATCTATACATGGGACAATAATCACCAAAATGGCAAAAAATCACTACTCAGCATCTATTACATACCTCTTTTTTTAAGAAAGCTTTGCGTTTATATGTTAATAAAAATGAATTAGCATCCAAACAAATCACATCTTGCTTCTATGTACTTGGCAAGTACTCAACAAATAGGGTTAAACACAATGATAGAAATAGAAGCAAGGGAATTAAACATGTTAAACAAATAAAATTTATTTAACATACGCATGTCAAGTCATGTATGGAATTTATTTCGAATAAATAAACAATACAACAATTCAATTATCCTACATGCCTAACAATCATATAAATATAAATAAACATGCAAACATCATCCATCAACGTGCATAAGAAACACAATAACAATTGTAAAGAAATTACATCAATACCTATCCTAGCATACAGAATACTAGCCTAACTAATAAAACACATCAATATTAAATTCAATCCATGTATGACTCGACATCGTAGTTGCCATTCCAAAAATCAAGATTATTAATCTAGCATCCCTCATCAACGAATCGGGTATAAATCAAGCGCTATCATACTATTCCAAATTTGTATGGAAATCCATAGATAATCATTGCCGCATATATTAGGAAGTTGTGAATAGTTTTTAAAAGGGTTATTCGATTCATCCTATTCAACTATAGCTAGCCGATTTCGCATTCAAAATGAAATGAATACGCAATCAATCTCTTCCAATGATGCCGGGGACAACAACAACTCTTTCATTCGGGTCTGCTTTACTTCACATCGAATTATAGGATCATAACCGGTAATAAATGCAACCGACATTCACTAAGGAATATTGCTTCCAAATCGGTACACCTCTAACTATTAAACAACTGCTTATCCTATACGTACATATGGGAACATAAATTCATAGAAGGCTAGTGATTCTAACCGTTTCTGTTGGCGAAGGTCAAAATACATTATAAAGAAGTGAAACTCTAGTGGTACAACATCACTAAACGACTTTAACTCCTTTGTTTTAATTAATGTCTCCAAATTGCCGAAGCAAGCCCTATCGCCATCAACCCTGAATATGTAGTCGAATACTCCTCATGCAGTTTTAGTTATCGACTAAAACGCGAAAACCTTCTATTTGAAAACACACTACACTTGAACCACCCACATAACCTAGAGATTGATATCATCTCGTTCCTACTCGGAACGATAAATCGGCACACTCATGAGTCAACTCTAACTTCCAAACCATCCAGCCTCTCGTAGGACTCATGGCAACGCCTTACTCTTGATAATGTTACTCTTGATAATGTGACCCAAGCACTTCACTTTTCACCACAGAAAATGAAATTCCAATAAACCAACCATAAAATACACGGACTCATGGGTTGGCTCGAGCAGCCCAACCAGCCAATAAAGATCAAAGAAGCGTGCGAGACACTATTATAAGTATATGCCATCCAACATCTTACACTCGGTAAAATCCCCTCGGGATTTCCAACCGAAAGAATATCCATAACCAAATCGATAAAGTACCCGACACAAATATAGTAACAATCGGGTCACCTCATCGAATGTGTCTAGATATTCTCAAGCTACAAGCTCAGGTGATGACTTGCTACTAGAGAACTGTCTCAACCAACTATCATCCAATCATAAGAGACTCGCCTACTAAAGATCTAAATCTCATCCCACTATCGCCAAATCGATGACGACTTACTACTGAAGAGCTTGTCCTAGCCCACTATCGTCACCAGCAACCTCTCATTACCACCGATATTCTGTATCCTCCCAACAAGTGAACTGTTGGACTCAAAGTTTAGGTCCAGTTAAGTTTAACAATCAACAACAAGCAAACAATCTAGCAAACATGAAACCATGACTTGATGATATTGAGCTTTGATGAACCATTTATACTGCCAAGTATAAACTAGGTATGCCATAACACTCCCCACTTCAAGGCTCCAACTTAATCGCCATGGATATTGCAGTCACTTATTATGTTCTAGAGATCAAATATAGGATATTACAATCATATATAATCTAATTGAGCCCTCAACATGGTAAGTCACAATCAAGGAGACAAGACAATTCACGAGTCCTAATCTCATTCCACCCATCGAATCACAAGGTCAAATGGAAAGATGAAACCTCGACATCAAATTAAAACACATATGGGAACACCATTGGTGGAGAACTTATATCAATGTTGATGTCGTTTTCCCTGCCTCATAGAAGGAGCAATCAACAAAACAGGGACGACAATCAATACATATGTCTTTGTGATTTGTCCCAATGTAGGAGGACTAAATTCTATACTGAGCGCAAGCTCGAACATTGTGATCTTACTTGATAGGTCCCTCGAACTATAATTCTCCCGAAATGAAATAATCACCCTCGTAATCGATCTCACAACACAACCACAAACTTCGAACTTCGGAGTGACAAAGGAGAGGACAACTATTCTTCAATAACACATTGAGTTCGGTTACACTCTCCAACAACACACATCGCCTAAATCGGCAAACTCTACCTCAACTCCTAAGAAGTCAATATAAACCTCTCTGAAGCGAATCAGGAATTAGACTAGAGTAATTCAATTTCGAGAACACAAAACAACAAGAATTCTCAACCAATTCAGGCTCAACCATGGAGTCTCTTAGGAGAAAACCACTAATCTATTATATTCTAAATCCAAGTTTTCAAAGAAAACCCTTGCGAGAACCCAAACAATTCTTGCACTATAAAAGTCAATTTCGTTCTAAGGGATGGTATGCCACATGGACACATAAGCATCTACGCAACCCGGCATAGTAAACTCGTTGCACTTGAGCGCCAAAACTAATTAGAATAAAGGGAATTCCAGATAATGGATCATACCAATACTAAAAACAAAAATGCAAATCTAGACTAATAGTCCTCGATTCTTCCCGACTTTCAACTCTAGAGATGGAGTAATTAGAAGTATTTCTCGTTCACTAGATCGTCTAAGATAAGTGGTCAGAACAATCAATCACTAATAGAGAAAACTATTCCAATGGCACTCATATGAAAAACAACCTATACTATATATACCAATAATATATAGATTTGAAAACCAAAATATATGCAAATACATACTCTCTTGTATATATTAACTCTCAAATTCAGTACTGCTTAGGTTAAACAATGCATCCTAAGCTCTAATGCTAAATGTGACGACCAACTATACACCATTGGTGCTCATAACTAAAAAAAGGTCACTGAACAAGCACCCGAGATGTAAAGCAATCGTCAAGAGGAAGAAATAGTAGAAAAGAAGAAAAAAGAGAAAGAAAAGAAGAAAGTAGAAGACAAAAGAAGGGAGAGAACATGAGCACATTCACAGATTCTATCGTATATCTTACAGCGAATCAGATAGCATGTAATAGTAATTATCATGGATATGAAACAGGCGAGATAGTAATAACTATATAAATCATAAAATCAGGGTATATAAGCTCATATAGTTATACATAATAGTATTAGAGTTTATACATGAGATAAATAAACTCAACTAATAAACTGTCTTAAATAAGAACACATAATACTATCATGGCTCCATTTTATTACACAGCAGAATAAATAATAAGGATACAAATATGTAAAATATTGCCTCTTGTGAACTCACCTACGCAACTTCGAATAATACATGTACATGTCATCACGTCTACTCATCAGCATTGTCGATGAGCACCCAAGGTAATAAGAGGAAAATAAAATCTTAGGCCAGACAACAGTCTGGTGTGAGCGATAACAAATCTCAAAGTACTATAAAAAGTCCTAATAGTATATAGGGCACAATGGGTTTGAAGAATCATACTTGTCCTACCACTACATCCATAGGCTAACATGTAAAAGTTGACATAGGCTACACTATGATGAATATCAAATAAAGAGGATGTGGTGGATGTCTAAGTACTCAATGGTGATAAGTAGTAAACAACCATAGCATCCATCATCCATCCTCACATTTACTCACTCAGTGCACTGGATACACGATAATGCCTCCGTTCCTTGATACCCAAATCCATGCCACTTAGTCAGCTAAGAGGTAAGTTGTTCTAATTGGTACAACGTAAAGCAAGGACCCAAGCCTAGTCCAAACGAAATGCCATAAGTTCCCCAGACCTAGAAATAATATCCCGAACTAGACGATAAAGACCTGAATCTAGACCAATGGACAACACACAACTACCCTTTCTTCTCGAGTACCTGTTGAACTTGCGTATCGATGATCTCTTTGCACACACAATCCGTAGCAGAGTAAATCTTGAGAATAAAACTATGACTCCTCTGTAGTAGTTCACTCTCGATCCATCATCACTACTCGACATCCTGAAATATCTCTATCCATTATCAAAGTAACTGCTTTGCTTTCCATCCTCAAATCACCATCATCGGATAATGAAACACTAACTGTACGGCCATCTGTTGTATATAACGGTGTTGTATATACAATTATATGATTTTTGTTTGATAATAACAACCAAATATATTTATAAATGTGTTTGTTACTGTACTGTTCTATATTTACATCACAGACAGGAATGTAATATTTATATTTATATTTATATTTCTAACATTCAAACAGTACATCTATTTTAACTCCACTATCTAATCACTTCACATATTTGTACTTATAAATAAACAGAATAGAATAGACAAGTCTGTTTGACAACAATGAAATAATATTTTTATTTCAAACAGATTTTGTTTATTACAAATAATCAGTACAATCACTTTTTCATATACATTAGCTCCTCACTATAACACTCATACATTCACTCAGTTTGCATTTCATATATACAATTTCATTTACACAGATTCGTATATATTTACACAGACACGCTGACACTCTTCTTATTTTCACTGTCTTCTGTCTTTTATCTTTTGTCTTCACAGCTTTCTGCATTCAGTCATCATCTTCATACCTATCACATGAAACAGAAACACACAGTACACTGCAACAAGAGTAAAACTGAATACATGTGAATATAATTTTTTTTTAAGAAAATATATTTATTTGCCTCAGATTTCTGGTGTGTTTCGCATCATTTTTCATGACTTGATCTGATTAATCTGTGTCTAAACAGACAGTTTGTATATGTACAGGGACAGGAAATTTTCTGAATGGCTGCATATATACGCGTGTATATATATACATGTGTGCACTGCCACGCCAATTCAGTGTGCAACTGAGGAGTAGCCACGTGGACCCTCTCAACTCAGTGCACATGAAAACAAAGTCAACACATCTCAAAGTACAAAGCAAATGTTCAAATGCCAAGCAACAAATACAAGTATAATTTCAGAAATGACAACTAAGTGTCAAGACAGTTCAATTTCAAAGTGGTCGAGCCAAAGTGCAGCAGCAAAAACAAGAAACTCAAGTCAGCATGAATAATGAAGGTGATAACATGTAAGCAGCATGGGTTCATAGTTCAGCTTAAATATGGTTCAGCACAAAGTGTTGAGACTTATTCAAGTGCAAGTGTAAATGGAAGTGAACAAGTGTGTGTCCATGTTCAAGAATACAAGCAGAGCATAAAACACATTCAAGTAGCAAGCATGGATGGTGATGCACTAAACAGTGGTGTGCAAATGTGATGCACAACAAACAAACATGGTACAAGTATGTCAAGTGCAGCATGGTCGAGACAGCAAAAGCATGTTCAAGGGTGCCAAAGTGATCAACTCAGCACAAATAAACCATACAGCATATGCAGGTCAGAGAAGTCAAAGACAACAGCAGGAATACATGGTGATACAGCAGCTAAATGATTATTCATGGCAGAGTCTAAGTGGCCACATGTTTAAACAATTCAAGAATGGAGCACGGCAACATAATACAAAGCAACACAAGTAAACATGACATGGTCGAAACATCTTCATGTTCAGTTCAGTATGGTTTAAAACCACATGATGAACATACAACAAGTACTTAAGCTGAAGTCGACACAGCAATGAATATACACAGTCTCAATTTCATAGTGCCAAGCACAAGTGACAAAGCAAAAGGGTGTACTCATCTGTGTTCCAAGTATTCAAGGGTGCAGCTATCAAGAGAGACAAGCATTGTCTCAAATAAATTAATATGGTGCAGCATACATGTTATTACAAGCGGCTACATGGTGTAAAGTTACACAAATACAAGCAAATGGATAGACAGTCGAGTACATGTCTAGCAGGGGAGAAAATTTCCAGATATGGCAGTGAATTCAAATAACAATACAAGCCAAGAAATCACAAATGATTCATGTTTGATTTTTGGCAAAAAGTTTTCTTTTTATTTTTTCAAATATTCAGTGACAAATTTTCTGGCAAGAAAACAATTTCATATCTCTTTTTTTGGCAAGAAGAATTTCAAGCAAAAGCCATAAAGACAGCTCAACATTCAAGTGTCAAAATGTATCCAGAAACCCAAGAAGGAACTGTTATTAGCAGAAATCAATTATGTTTCAATTTATTTCCTGTTTTAATTCAATCAGGAATTTCATCCACGGCAACAAGCTTTTTCAAAAATAAAGGGGGCAACTCGACTTGTTTAAGGAAACATTTCAAAACAAATTTTCAGAAATTCAGTGTTTAAAATGTGGCAAGTTTTCTTTCCAGGATTAACAAAGTCGAGAGATTTTTTTTCCTTCAAGAAGGGAAAATCTTTTTTTTTTTAAAAAAGGCAACAAATTCAGGAATTCAGGCAACTCAATCAAGGCAACAAAAGTCCATTTCAGCCGAGGTGAATAAATCATTCAAAAAGGGAAAGCAACGCAGAAATTCATCAAGTCATTTGTACACACAAGAAACAATTTTTATCAGAATTTCAAAAAGGGAAAACCGCAATCTCAGACCAAGGCACATACACGAAATCAGAGCTCAATTAAAGGATTTTCTAATCCTATTTAACACCAATATCATCATAGGCAGTTGAGTATCGAAAAAAAAAACAATCAATTTCAAGCAAACAATTTCAAATCAGAGAACTCACATAAGTTTCGATCGAGAAGAAGAACAACTCCAAATCAGACCGTCAGAGTTTTCCATATTGATCGACAAACATCAGAGGCCATCGACAAATTGAAGTTCATCAGAGAACAAGATTTTCCATCAAACAAGAGTCGCGATTTGGAGATTGAAGAAACCCTAGCCGTGCCGCCATTTTTAATCTCCAGAGCAAACGAGAAAAGCACGGGGTAAATGAAAAAGAGAAGGGGCCAGCCTATTTGGAGTTGGACTAAGCCTAGTTCAATATAAAAGGGTATAACCCTTTATTCTTTAAATCCTAGGGTTTTCTTAGTTTATTTTATTTTTGTATTGTTTAGTTTGTTTTTTTTTGTTGTTTTTCCATCTGTATAATCCAAGGAACAGTTTCTAGAATTCTGTAAAAAATCTAGGGGGAATCAGTCAGGGTGTTGACTGACAGTTGCTAGAGTCTGTAAAATCTAGGTTACGTGTTACAGGTTTGTAATACGGGAAAAATCTGGTTGAGGTGATATCGATCAGTCTAGGGTTTTGAGCGTAGGGTTAGGACAAGAGCAGGCACTGCGAGTGTACATGGTCTTGTATGCGGGATATGTTTATAACACCTAGTAGAAACCTTAGGAATGCAGCTATGGCAGGATTTTGCCGAAGCTGGGTATATCTTGTGTCATTTACTTTCTGCATTTCTGTTTCTGCTATATTCTGTGATCTGTTTATTATTATATATCCTATTAGATTTTTAATATTGCTAAGAACTATGATAAACCCTATTCACCCCCCCTCTAGGGTTAATCTAGATCCACCAATTGGTATCAGAGCAGGTATTTTCTGTTAACTCTAGAGAAATGTTGTTCACTAGTTGTCAGTCTTTTAAGGATCGGTCCAGTCGTATTCCATTTATTTTCAATGGTACCGATTTTTTAAATTGGAAATTAGAAATGGAATTATATTTAAAATCCGTTGATATTAAATGTTGGGATACTGTTATTAATGGTTATGATATGGTCAATAGGAACGATATTGGATTTAATTCTCGTGCTATTCACACTTTGTATTCTTATATTGATGATGTCCAATGTAACCTCATTTCTCATTGCTTGACTGCGCAGGAAATATGGAATTTTCTCGATACGAAGTATGGAAAGATTTGACAACTGCAGCTCAAAATCCAAAATAGACAACTCAGATTCAGATCTATGCTCAGGAGAAGAAACAAATGAAAATTCAAGTAGATCAGATGATGGAGACTCAACAGACAATGAGACCGAAAGCTTCTCATATGAAGAGTTGGTTTATATATGTACTGATTTAACAAAAATCATTGATAAACTCCATCGTAAAAACAAATCTTTGAAATCTAAAAATCACGAGTTGAATAGCAAAATTAGCTGTTTGGAATCAGAATTTACAAACGACATAAAATTAGATAATTCTGATTGTGAGAATTGTTTGAAATTGAAAACTGATCTCGTTTATCTCAACAAAAACATTCAAAAGCTTGAAGAAGAAATTCTTATTTTAAAAGATAACGAGATTCAGTTAAAAAGTACAAACAACTATTTACAAAAGGAATTTATAAATTTTAAGGCTATTAAAAATTCCAAACATGAAATTGCTGAAAACAATAGTTTGTTGAAGACGGATCAGATTTTGAGTGAGCTTGAAAAAGAGATTGAAAATCTCAAGAAACTTGAATTTGAAAAACAAATTAAATTTGAATCTGAAATCCTTGAGTCCAACATCAAAATCAAACTACTTGAAAATAAAAATTTGTTTTTAAAACAAAATGATACTGAGAGAAGGAAAATCAGCATTAATCGTTGCTCTAATCTGATGAAAGAAAATTCCGATCTTAAGTCCAAAATCAACAATCTTGAGTTGAGCCTAAAACATTTTTCTAACGGTGAAAAATCTTTGAATATGTTGTTGAAAAACCAAATTTCTGTTGGAAATAAACATGGTCTTGGTTTTGGGAAAACAAATGTTTTTGAAAATTTAAATTCTTGTGATTTTAAAAATCCTTCAAATTGCTTCAAGAAGAGTCGTTCTGAAAATTTGAATTTTGAAAATTCGAAAAGGTTTTTAAGTCACAACAGAAATGAGAACTTGTTTTATAATAAACCATTTATATATTCTTCGATCCCAAAAGGAAATAAAACGGGTTTCGTTAAGTTCAAACAGAGTTGGGTTCCTAAGGGTACAAAGGTAAATTCAGATGGTTTGTTATACAGACAGGTTTGGGTACCAAAAGTAGCAAACACATTTCAGAGTGGTTTTCCAAATTTTGTTAAACCACTTAACCCTCTAAACTGTTGGTACCGGAGGAGGCTGAGGAACTGCTGTACAAAAAGAAATGTGAAGCAAATTTGTCTATACCATTCACAGTTCCTTTAGCCCAAATTGGTTGAGTTAGAGATTCTGATTTACACTGGATTCTGGTATGATCTCTAAACTTACCTCTGTAAATATTTTCTGTTTTGATTTCTTTTTTTATTTCTTCTTCTTCTCCCTTCTATCTCTTTCTTTTGTCTATTCTGACTTGATTTATCACTGCCAAATTTTTTTGTGCTTCTTGAATTGCAGTATTCATGATATTCCGGAAATTTGGTTTGTGTGTACAGAACTCTGATATTTTTAATCATGTCCAGATACTAAATTTTTCCTCTACAATTGTTTTGAAGTTCATTTTCTGTTTTCTGAATTCCTAACGGTGTTGACGTATTCTTGCTATATCTTGAATACTGTTAATCTGAATTCTAAATTGTTTTGAAGATCTGAAAATTATATGGAAATTCACACACCTTTGCTGTTCTAAGTTTATTCTAATTCATTTTAGAAAAGCTCAAGATATTATACTCATTACAGCACACTGTTATTTATCAGTTGTGACAATTCCAGTAATTTTCAGATTGGCTTGATTTTTTTTTTAAATGTCTTGTCTCAGTGATACATCTTAAAATTCAGTTTTATTCATGATTAGTACAGTTGAAATTAGTTTGTTTGAAATCATCTGAAATTCCTGATATTTTCAATCTCACACACCTCCTAAACTTGAAATTATCAACCTTGTGTGACTGATTCATTATATCCCAGAATTTGACATTGATTCAAGTGATTTCAAATAAATTACTTTAATTTTCTAGTTCATGAATACCTCTTAATTTTTGATGTAAATGATCTGAAATTATTCTTGGGTTGTCAGAGATTTTGTGAAAAATTCCTTTGAAAATCCGGTCTTGAAATTTACTCTTATTTCATGATTATTTGATTTAAATATTTGTTTTTTTAAAATCATTTGAAATTATTGATTTATTGAATCTCACACATATCTCGAATCAAAAAATTATAATCTGGTGTGATTGATTCATTAAATTCTGATATTTTCATATTCCTCAAATGATTTCAAGTAAACAGTATTTTGATCATTAGATCATGAATCATCATATGTGACCGTCATCTTGACAAGTATGATTTGAAACTATGTTCTGTACTGCTCTGATACTGTTTTGAAAAATGTTTGTTCTGGAATCACTTGCTTGCTGCTCTGATACCTGTGCATAATCTATTATCTCGTCTGCTTGGGCTTTGTACTTAATAATTCTTTTGTCTATGACATTCTTGTTCAGTATCATGTTAAAATTCCTCGTAAATAGAGACATCATGTGGTATCAGATTAGAAGTGCTGCATATTTTTTGCTGTATATTTTTTTTAATCCCTCTTGGCTTGTATAGTCTCTCATATTCTTCTTGTAATTGATTTTCAATTTTAAAATTATTTATTGATTATTCATTCAGAAATTGAAATCAATATCCAAATTGAACTGTTTTTATAATTCATCAACATTACTATCAGAATTTGAAATTGTGATGAGTTATGACTACAATATATTTCACAACAAGAGGAGATTTCATTTAGATTTTCATGATGGTTGAACATTTATTATAATATCTTTGAATTGGGAAGTATTTCACGACCACCTCCTTTATCTATCATCATTCTGTCATCCATCATGATTTTATATTGATGTGGAGAGTTTAATATTTTATAAAATTATTTTTGAATAAACAGTGGAAATATTCGTGATAGAAATGGGGCTATATTATTTTTTCAGAATTAGTGATAATTGAAAATTTTCAATAATCCCGGTACAGTCGAGCATATTTCATAATATGATTAATTTAGAAATTTATTTCACAATCCATCTCTGTACCTACCACATTTCTATCATCCATATTGGTTTTGTATACCGAGGAGTTTTACCTTTTTAAAGCTAAAAATAATAAATATAATTAATGCATAAGTGTGTCTCTAATCTCATTTAAAAATCCAAGCTCTGGTCATGCATGGTTATGAGACAACTTATAATTTAAGCTGCGACTGACCCCGTTTAAAAATCCAAGCTTTGGTTATGCGTGGTCAGTGTGCTCTTAAATAAAAAATAAATGAAAAGGAAAATGTGCTATAAATTGAAATAAATTTGAAATTCTCCTTTGTGTATAAAAACCAGCCTATCAATCCATCCTCTAATCTGTGAAATGTGTTGAAATCTTATGATGTATTATGATTTGTTGATTGATGGGGATTGGGATTTGAGATTATACGATTTTATCACTTAAGCTGAATTATTAATTATAGTCCAAATCCGTCACTGTTTTTTTTTTGCTCCATTTTTTTTTATAAAATCATTTTTTTTGGAAAATAATTGAAAAATATTCATATTTTTATAACTCTCCCCATTTTATATAAATTTCATCGAAAATCCATCATTCTCTGCTATGTGAAATATGCCACCTGTTCTCAGTTTATTATGATTTTTTTTTGATTGATTGAGATTTATGTTGACTATTCTTCCTCTTAAGCTGAAATTATATTTTTTTTTAGTCAATTTTCATCTGTATTTTAAATCTGTATCTTTTTGATGATAACAAAAGGGGGGAATGGATTAGATTTTGATTTATGAGTGAATATTTTATAAATATTTTTACTTTTGAATATTCATTATCATTCAGTTCAATTCACTCATGCACAGTTATAGGGGAGTTTTCTGTTGTGGGGGGAGCTAATAAATAGGGGGAGTTCATTTTTCACTGTAAAACACATTTGTTGGATTCAAAATCTTTTATTTTTTTTGTCATCATCAAAAGGGGGAGATTGTTGTATATAACGGTGTTGTATACACAATTATATGATTTTTGTTTGATGATAACAACCAAATATATTTTATAAATGTGTTTGTTACTGTACTGTTCTATATTTACATCACAGACAGGAATGTAATATTTATATTTATATTTCTAACATTCAAACAGTACATCTATTTTAACTCCACTATCTAATCACTTCACATATTTGTATTTATAAATAAACAGAATAGAATAGACAAGTCTGTTTGACAACAATGAAATAATATTTTTATTTCAAACAGATTTTGTTTATTACAAATAATCAGTACAATCACTTTTTCATATACATTAGCTCCTCACTATAACACTCATACATTCACTCAGTTTGCATTTCATATATACAATTTCATTTACACAGATTCGTATATATTTACACAGACACGCTGACACTCTTCTTATTTTCACTGTCTTCTGTCTTTTATCTTTTGTCTTCACAGCTTTCTGCATTCAGTCATCATCTTCATACCTGTCACATGAAACAGAAACACACAGTACACTGCAACAAGAGTAAAACTGAATACATGTGAATATAATTTTTTTTTTAAAATATATTTATTTGCCTCAGATTTCTGGTGTGTTTCTCATCATTTTTCATGACTTGATTTGATTAATCTGTGTCTAGACAGACAGTTTGTATATGTACAGGGACAAGAAATTTTCTGAATGGCTGCATATACACACGTGTATATATATACACGTGTGCACTGCCACGCCAATTCAGTGTGCAACTGAGGAGTGGCCACGTGGACCCTCTCAACTCAGTGCACATGAAAACAAAGTCAACACATCTCGAAGTACAAAGCAAATATTCAAATGCCAAGCAACAAATACAAGTATAATTTCAAAGTGGTCGAGCCAAAGTGCAGCAGCAAAAACAAGAAACTCAAGTCAGCATGAATAATGAAGGTGATAACATGTAAGCAGCATGGGTTCATAGTTCAGCTTAAATATGGTTCAACACAAAGTGTTGAGACTTATTCAAGTGCAAATGTAAATGGAAGTGAACAAGTGTGTGTCCATGTTCAAAAATACAAGCAGAGCATAAAACACATTCAAGCAGCAAGCATGGATGGTGATGCACTAAACAGTGGTGTGCAAATGTGATGCACAGCAAACAAACATGGTACAAGTATGTCAAGTGCAGCATGGTCGAGACAGCAAAAGCATGTTCAAGGGTGCCAAAGTGATCAACTCAGCACAAATAAACCATACAACATATGCAGGTCAGAGAAATCAAAGACAACAGCAGGAATACATGGTGATACAGCAACTAAATGATTATTCATGGCAGAGTCTAAGTGGCCAAAAGTTTAAACAATTCGAGAATGGAGCACGGCAACATAATACAAAGCAACACAAGTAAACATGACATGGTCGAAACATCTTCATGTTCAGTTCAGTATGGTTTAAAACAACATGATGAACATACAACAAGTACTTAAGCTGAAGTCGACACAGCAATGAATATACACAGTCTCAGTTTCATAGTGCCAAGCACAAGTGACAAAGCAAAAGGGTGTACTCATCTGTGTTCCAAGTATTCATTGGTGCAGCTATCAAGAGAGACAAGCATTGTCTCAAATAAATTAATATGGTGCAGCATACATGTTATTACAAGCGGCTACATGGTGTAAAGTTACACAAATACAAGCAAATGGATAGACAATCGAGTACATGTCTAGCAGGGGAGAAAATTTCCAGATATGGCAGTGAATTCAAATAACAATACAAGCCAAGAAATCACAAATGATTCATGTTTGATTTTTGGCAAAAAGTTTTCTTTTTATTTTTTCAAATATTCAGTGACAAATTTTCTGGCAAGAAAACAATTTCATATCTCTTTTTTTGGCAAGAAGAATTTCAAGCAAAATCCACAAAGACAGCTCAACATTCAAGTGTCAAAATGTATCCAGAAACCAAAGAACTGTTATTAACAAAAATCAATTCTGTTTCAATTTATTTCCTATTTTAATTCAATTAGGAATTTCATCCACGGCAACAAGCTTTTTCAAAAATAAAGGGGGCAACTCGACTTGTTTAAGGAAACATTTCAAAACAAATTTTCAGAAATTCAGTGTTTAAAATGTGGCAAGTTTTCTTTCCAGGATTAACAAAGTCGAGAGATTTTTTTTCCTTCAAGAAGGGAAAATCTTTTTTTTAAAAAGGCAACAAATTCAGGAATTCAGGCAACTCAATCAAGGCAACAAAAGTCCATTTCAGCCGAGGTGAATAAATCATTCAAAAAGGGAAAGCAACGCAGAAATTCATCAAGTCATTTGTACACACAAGAAACAATTTTTATCAGAATTTCAAAAGGGGAAAACCGCAATCTCAGACCAAGGCACATACACGAAATCAGAGCTCAATTAAAGGATTTTCTAATCCTATTTAACACCAATATCATCATAGGCAGTTGAGTATCGAAAAAAAAAACAATCAATTTCAAGCAAACAATTTCAAATCAGAGAACTCGCATAAGTTTCGATCGAGAAGAAGAACAACCCCAAATCAGACCGTCAGTATTTTCCATATTGATCGACAAACATCAGAGGCCATCGACAAATTGAAGTTCATCAGAGAACAAGATTTTTCATCAAACAAGAGTCGCGATTTGGAGATTGAAGAAACCCTAGCCGCGCCGCCATTTTTAATCTCTAGAGCAAACGAGAAAAGCACGGGGTAAATGAAAAAGAGAAGGGGCCGGCCTATTTGGAGTTGGACTAAGCCTAGTTCAATATAAAAGGGGATAACCCTTTATTCTTTAACTCCTAGGGTTTTCTTAGTTTATTTTATTTTTGTATTGTTTAGTTTTTTCTTTTGTTTTCCATCTGTAATCCAAGGAACAGTTTCTAGAATTCTGTAAAAAAATTTAGGGGGAATCAGTCAGGGTGTTGACTGACAGTTGCTAGAGTCTGTAAAATCTAGGTTACGTGTTACAGGTTTGTAATACGAGAAAAATCTGGTCGAGGTGATATCGATCAGTCCAGGGTTTTGAGCGTAGGGTTAGGACAAGAGCAGGCACTGCGAGTGTACATGGTCTTGTATGCGGGATATGTTTATAACACCTAGTAGAAACCTTAGGAATGCAGCAGTAGGCAGGATTTTGCCGAAGTTGGGTATATCTTGTGTCATTTACTTTCTGCATTTCTGTTTCTGGTATATTCTGTGATCTATTTATTATTATATATCCCATTAGATTTTTAATATTGCTAAGAACTGTGATAAACCCTATTCACCCCCCTCTAGGGTTAATCTAGATCCACCACCATCATGTCGAAATCACCAATGAACGGACCATCATGTCTTTCTACTTGAAATCTCACCGTCGTAAATGTCAAATTGGCCAAAGTGACCAATAACAATAATACTTGATATCGACCACATCATAGTAATCGATAATTACTACTCGAATCTCCTATTTAACCAGAATTAATTGAATATGCATCCGAAGAAAACGTTCAACATTCATCGCGAAGTCTAGCTCATCGCCAAGTCTAACCTTCATCTTCAGATTGGCCATCAATTTCTAGTATGGCTCCGTCATCCAATCCATCACCAAGCTCCATTGTAGCAGAGTTGTCAGATCCATCAATGCGCTCTAAAGCTCCTTCGAGAATTTATCCGATCCGCTCGAGTCCACAATCCTCACGCACTCAATCAATATACATCAACTTGCGAATTTGATCGATAAGCACCCCCAAACTCTAATGAACGAGGTTTATCCTAGTACTAGATCCAACAGTGTTTTAAACAAAACAAAGCAAATAATACGACCATGCAACCAATAGTCATACAAATTTCTAAGCCAGTATATAATAGTCCATAATAGAAATGATAAATCAAATGGAACCTATTTATAGCATTCAAAGTGAAACAAGTGTCCAAGTAACCAAAATCTAATAGTGTGGTCAAAATAGAGCGCAAATGGATAAATAGCGCGTAATAGTATGCAATCAGGCAAAAATGTGACAATCAAGTTAAATCTGCTTAAATCACTATTTTATTTATTTATTATTTACTTGGTTCAATTATCCTAAGCATTCTGTTTTATAATTAGAAAACAATTTAAAACATCAACTTATACTATCTGAAAAAATATAGTTCAGCAAGAGATAATGTCACTTACCTTCGTTAAATCAACCCAAACAAGCTCTAAAGCATAGAGCTTGCCAATACGAGTCTAATGGAAAAAACGGCATCCAATTTCGACAATGTACGCCAAAGATATACATGATATAAGATTCAACGATTAACTTAATAATTAAACCACTAAACCATAATTAAATATAAATAAACCACTCCCTAATCATCTTCTCCACTCATACACTTCACTGTAGCTTGCATCCTCTTCCCAAAAAGAGGTCTGCACCTCCTAACGATGATACAGAGCTTAGTGGCACGGAATTGAAAGTCGTCAACTTCTTTGGTTTTCTCTTCAAACACTTAACCCGCTAACACCCAAATAAAGCAACTCGACCTCTGCCATCAAATCACGTCCATGGTCTACTAGCTATAAGAAATGCGAATACAGGAAATGTCGCACCACTCAAATGCTAGTCGAACTTCGCAGAGACCGACTTGATCATGCGCCTAGCTATGCTTTTGTCAATTTCGACCACCAGGTGGCCTGATTTCAATCTTACTCGATGAAAAATGCAACTCTAGTTCACCAAGGTTCACATTGGCCATCGTCGATTACGGCCATATCCAGCCAAAGGTGTAGACTCACCTCATGAGTGCAATGAGGTAAATAACTCGATTTTAGGGTAACTATATTGAAGATATAATTTTTTAAGACCAATAAGGGGAGGCGGCCATAAAACAGTGAAATAAAATAATATGAAAATAAAGGGAAGATGTCACTATAGAAAATGCGTCAGGTAGGGAAAAATAGGCTTGGAAATTAAAAAATATCATTTTATTCCCTAATTCACAAACTATGCCTGAAAACTCGCGAATCACAATTGACATGTGCCACACGTCATCATCTATGTAAAACACCTTCTAAGAATAATGGGACTAGTCTCAAGATCCAAATCGAATGGGGAACTTAGCTTTTAAAACTCGAATTAAAATGTTAGTTTCTTAAAAGAATTTGACATAACTCTACATAGTAAAATGGTTCGTCCATTTGCTTTGAAACTTGACAGGAAGCCATAACTCATGGCGATGATTTCAAAATTTTAAATTTCATCACAATCCAACATCGTGTTCCCGAAGCAATTATCTATGCATATTTCGAGAATGATATGGCCACTAACTGGACGAACTCGAAATAT
This sequence comes from Allium sativum, assembly GCA_030737875.1. Classification (NCBI taxonomy): domain Eukaryota; kingdom Viridiplantae; phylum Streptophyta; class Magnoliopsida; order Asparagales; family Amaryllidaceae; genus Allium; species Allium sativum. The sequence goes on along the minus strand of CM060920.1, from coordinate 744,442,274 downwards.
AGCAATCCAAGTACTCAATTTCTATGTAACAAATAATATGGATTCAATGGAACTGGTCCCAAGTCATGATTCGATCATTTATGGAAAAATCCTATTCTGGAACCATTAATCGAATAATTAACGACCAATAATTTAATAAAATATATAAATATCTAATCATTAGAATATGGGCTATTACACGATGAAATTCTTGAATAAATGGATGCTACCAAGATTATCTGAATGTGAAAAGTTGGGATTCAAAATAAGATAGAAGTGGGATTCAAACCTAGCACCTACCGTATCCAAGGGGCACGCCTTAACCAACTGAACCATGTAACATTTTAATATAGTAAGTTAGACATCTGGTGTCTAAAGTCAAACGTCCGACTTTAGGCACTGAAAATTTTAAATACCTAGGTGTGACGTATGACCTTCATTACCATATGTCTCATCGCAGGCTTTGGATTCTTTTAATACACCAGGTCAGATGTCTGACCTTACTCTCTAAACTTCAGATTATAGGTTCGGGAGGAATTTAAAAAATACGGCAAAGGCGGTATTGAACCTAGAACCATTTGAGGTTAAGCAACGCTCCCCTAGTAACTCGACTACGCAAGCATTTAAAACAACTTCACACAATTGTAAAAACAATAACTCTCTTTTCTAAACCATTCTCTCATTGCTTCTGAACGCTCCAAATTTCATATTTATTTCAAAACAAATATTAGACCAACGTTACTTCATCTACAAATATTCAAATCTTGTCAAAGATCACATCCTAGCCTCTATGCACTCAATTTGTCTAATTATTGTTGAAGGTTGTAGAAGTTGTAATACATTGCTACAGCTCCGTGTGTTGAAGACACAATATATAGTCAATAATCTATTAGTTTGTATTAGAAGTTTCGGTGATCCTGTAGCCCCTTTTTATTAGGTGGGTAAGCTTACGGCCCGTGAAAAAGTGGTGCATGTAAACATGCCCCTCTAGGTGAAGTGAGGGATATTGTTAGTTGAATTCCAGAAGGGAGTCTAGTACTGGAAGTAGGACGGAGATCCAAACCATAAAAATCTCTGGTTTCATTTATATTTTCCACTAGTATTTCAATTATTTTACTACTGCTATGATTACTGCGCTTCAAATTCTCTCTCTCAATCTATCTATCTATCTCTCTCTCTCTCTCTCTCTCTCTCTCTCTATATATATATATATATATATATATATATATATATATATATATACTGGTCGTCATCTATCCAATGCATAGCGACTATTCATTCATCATCGCACCAGATCAACAATTGGTGTCAAAGCAAGGAATTTCATTAGTCGTCACAACATCATAAAATAATGGAGAGAAAGATGTGATCCAAATACAATAAGCAATACGTCCTATACAAAGAAAAGCCACAACAAATGAGGACTACAAAAAGGTTCTTTTTAATTTATCATTTTCAATAGAAAATAATGATGAATTAGTTTTTAAGATTTATAAAGTTTAATTTATTTACTGTAGAAAAGATAAAATCTATCAAACTTAAAAATGAGAAACTAAGAAAAAGATAACTTGACTAAGAAAATCAAAATGGGATTTTAAAAAATAGTTTGTTGCATCTTAAAGATTTTCTAGATGAACGATATACTATATTTAAAAAAGGAAAGGAAAATTTTCCAAAGAAATTTTTAGTTCAAAAAGACAAAACAACTTATTACAATCATCTTTAGATTACTTAGAATATCAAATTAATCATCTCGAAAATGAGAACGGTATGCTAAAGAAGGAGAATTCTGAATTAAATTAGGAAATTGATATCTTGAAAAATAATAACATTTCTTTTAAAAATGATAATACCAACTTTGAAACTAAAATTAAAAAATTTAAAAATTTAAAAATTAAAAAATGATTTTGCAGGATTTAACAAAGGTTAAAATGATTTAAACAAGATTTTATCCAGTTTTATAGTTTCACATGATTAAAAGTGATTTTTGATGTAACAAAATTGGTTGCAAAAATAACACAGACATGCCTATATAAATACTAAAAAGTTTGTGCTAGTACGAAATTTTGAATAAATTTGTGATCACCCCAAGCTTCCATGGAATGAAAGTAAGGAATAATCATATGGAATACAACATAAATACAACAATACAGATCACTGATATAACATAGCATAGGAAAACTATATAATAACAACATCATAGCAGCGGAAAATATAAATGTCATCAAATACAGAATTCCACAGTCACAGAGTTCTATATTATTACATCAAATTCAACAAAAGGAAATAAGTTTCAAACTTCAAAATAGAACAACTGGAAATAGAATAAGTTCGGATGTCTCAAAGTATAAAGATAAAATGCATCAAAAGATAAATGGTAGATAGTCTTCATAGCTCCAAATCATCACCACAACTAAGCAACTCCAAGAAAGCTCCAAAGACAGCAACTCCAAAGAAAGTGAAACATGTTACTTGGCTGCCCGTGTGGAAAAGAGGGCACCCGAGTTTGCAAAGGTGAAAACAAACTACGAGTCAGTCATGGGACTGGTGTGAGAATTCTTAACTAATCTAATTAAGAGTAATAAGGCAAATCTAAAGACCACGCCGCTAATGCGGAACGGGTTTATTTCAATGGATTGTCGTGCATAGTTTAAAGTGACAGAACAAATAAATAAGTAAATCGTAAACAACGCAATGCTTTTGGAAAAATGGAATCATTATAAAACTCACGTCCCATCACACAATGCAATGCAAACCAGAGGATAGAGTTTTACCTTACGATGATTAAACATGCTTAGTACGATAAAAACGAATTTTGATATTATCATTAGTGTGTATAAAAACATTTCAAAATAAATGTATCAATCCTAGGAAGCATAGCTACCATATACTATGCCTCCATACTAGTAATACAATCAAGTCCGTAGGGTCGTATTGGGAATTTGTTTTTCCATCATGATCAAGGCTAGGAACGATCCCCTTACCGATTCGAGACACTCTAGCTAATGTCTCAGGATCCCCCGCAGTGAACCCATGGAAAGCTGCAGGGCCGGTCCACACATATAATTTTGCGGATTAGTTATTCTTGAACACACGTTTCCCGGTCCTATAGGACCTAATATCCGAGGAGCCTCATTCCATCATCCACATAAGTAAAATGTCGGGCCGTGTAAAACCCAAACACCACTTCTAGTTAGAAAGAAACGTGCTGCTCTCCCTACGTTCCCTTGGTCCGTTTTAGACTCAACCGGGTCGTGAGGCTCGTGAAGCTACGTAATACACAAAGCTATGCTTATTCAAGCTGTGCTTTGATCGTCACCACAAGGTTCTGCTTTTCAACAAGAAACCTTGATCATTGCATCTTGATTTGCCACACTGTCAATCCATATCATACTATTAATCTTTTGCCAAAATATACAAAGGGGTGTTAAGCAAGAGAATAAATTCTCCGCCACCAAACATTCATACATTCGGCAGAAAATTAATAAATATAATATAAAGGAGTACAATGTCGGACACACATTCCATTTATAAGCCCGTTCTGGATCTGAACGAAACTGGAGATACTCTCGCCCCTTTGTCCAGTACGGAAAGGAGGTACCCGCATATCCATGCAATCAACATGTTCGTTTGGAAAATTACCATGACCCTTGAATTGGGAGCAAGTCAATTCAGGGTCTCGATCGTTGTCCATTCGATGGGAAGATTGGCGGTCTTCAATCGCCGTCTTCAACTTCAATTTTTAGACGTCGTTTGGTTATTTGGAATGAGATTAACTCGGACTTTCCAAATAATTCTCGCATACATAATTTGAGAAAACCCATTTCATATCGTTATATTATTTTATAACGATTAATTCTTACCTTTAATTATTTAAAATAACTAAATCTTTTATTTAACGACGCTTCGGCTCAAAGGGCGACCCTGGCGTTGTTTTCAACCAATTTTGATTTACACATCTCTCAATATCTAACCGTTGGATTTTAACGAAGTTTATATCGTTGGAAAGATCTTCCCAAAGCAGTCCTAACAGTTTCCGTTTTGGGAAAACCCGACGGTCGGATCTTTTGGTATAGTTGTTTTAAAGGTACGATTCCAAAACATGAACTACCGTGCTCGATTCGTTTAAATTTAATTATATTTATATATAAATATATAAACATAAAACGTTTAACCATATTAACATCGTCCGATTCAACAAAAAACTAAACAACTACCGGTCTCCATTCATTTTTAATTCATTTAAAATTGAAGATAATATTTTGACATTTAAAAAAAATATTTTATTTCTTTGTTCTTTTATTTACATAAAAATGTAAATTATATTTCAACGCTGCATTTCATTCTTTTATTATTTTCTTTATATAAAAATGTAAATTCTATTTCAACGTTGAACTCGTTGTTTTAATCTTTTATTTACATAAAAATGTATATTCTATTTCAACGTTGAATTCAATCTTTTATTTACATAAAAATGTAAATTCTATTTCAACGTTGAATTCATTCTTTTAATCTTTTATTTACATAAAAATGTAAATTCTATTTCAACGTTGAATTCATTCTTTTATTTAATTACAAGGTAAAATCTGCTTTTTAATTACATTAAAAATGTAATTAACATTATAATGTAAAATTCCTAGCTTTTAATTACAATGTCAAAATCTTGTTTTTAATTTCAATGTAAATTCTTATCTTTCTAATTACATTAAAAATGTAATTAACATTACATGACAAATTCTGCCCTTTCATTTACCATGTGAAATTCTCCTTTTTAATTACTAAAAAAAAATGTAACTTACATTACGATGAAAATTTCTATCTTTTTAAATTACATTAAAAATGTAATTTTGATTCCAATGTCCAGTTCTTCTTTTTAATTACATTAAAAATGTAATTTACCTTACGTTGAAAATTCTATCTTTTTAAATTTCATTAAAAAATGTAATTTTGATTGCACCGTCAAATTCTACTTTTTAATTACATTGACAATGTAATTAATATTACATGACAAATCTTTTTTTCTTACAATGTAAAATCCTATTCTTTAATTACATATAAAAATGTAATTTTATTTACAATGCAAATTCCTATTCTTTAATTACATATAAAAATGTAATTTCCGTTACGACGGTAAATTCTTATCTTATAATTACATTAAAAATGTAATTTTATTACAATGGTAAAATCTTATTCTTTAATTACATTTACAAATGTAATTTCTTTACAACGGTAAAATCTTATCTTAATTACATTTAAAAATGTATTTTCCTTTACGGTGTAAAATTATATCTTAATTACATTAAATAATGTAATTTTTATTTTATGTACAAAATCTGAACTTTTTACTTTTGACAAAAAGTAAATCTTTTCCTACCGTCATATTTTCCTTTATAATTTTTAATAAAAAAAGTAAATCATTTTCATACTGTTCACATATTTTTTATAAAAATCCAATTTTTACCACAACATTATATTTCAATTTAACAACAACAGGACAATATTTTATTAACTAATAAGATATAGTCCAACCAAATACAACAGGGTGATATTGCATAGAAAATTCTAGTTCAATCCAAAGACATGAACAAGGTGATTTTTTTTTCATGATTCAGAGAATATCAACAAACATGATTCAACTAAATATTTAAACAAATAATTGGTTATATTTTACTAGCATACACAGATCTAAAATTTTGGCTATTAGATCTAGCATCATATGTCATAAAACAACAGATCAATCATTCAGAATCTTATCACATCGTAGATCTAGTTCATTGACAATTTAACTTATTTAAATAACTAGGGAATAATAATTAAATTGATTTAATTATTGAAATAGAATCTCACCTTGATTGGATTAGTATTAGAAATTCAAGCGTGTTCGTAATTCGTCCCAATCGCTTTTTAAAAGTCGTATTCGAAGTCACGGTTCTCTTGGATCTGAAAATTTTCAGTTTTGAGTTCGTATGAATTAAATATCAATTTTTAATCAACAAAATTAAATTTGCAACAGAAATAAGCGTCACAAATCCAAGAATTCACCTCTGAAATTAAGGCTGTATATTTTCAGATTTGTTCAAATTTTTGAGTCCAGATTTCAGGAGATTGGATCAATGGTTTTCAGAGTGGTTTGTGCGACGTAGGAGAGCTTGGAGAGGGGGTTGTTCGCCGGGAAAGGGGGGAGGTGCGATCGGCCGTGGTGGGCCCAGCAGGGTGCGACGGAGGCGGACTTTGGGGGGTTGGTGTGGCGGCTACAGGCTACGGGGCGGAGTGATTTTGGTATGAGGTCGAAGAGGAGGAAGAATACTTCAAAAAGTTGTACTACGGGGTGGTCTGAAATTGAGCGAGGAGGGAGAAAATTGGAGGAGAAAAATCGATGGGTAATGGGTTTCAGCGGTGGGTTGAAACGTGAAGGAAGAGGATGAACAGTAGTGTATGTGTATTTATACTAGTATTCTCTAATTTCTTTTTTTATTTATTTAATTTCAAATTTAGGTTTTTTCCGTCTGATCTGCAAACGGAGTCCAACGACTGTCGAACAATATGTTTTGACGCCTTCTGAACGCAATGGCGCTAGTGCCGAAGTCTAATTTTGAAGTTTACAGCATGTTTCTTTTATTTTTAAAATAAATCCTTAATATTAAATTCGAACGTACTTTTTAATTTTACCGGGGCCACATACGAACTCAGAAAAATTCACAAAAATTATTTCTGGCTTTGTTTTGATGATACGGTCCCGACAAAACAAATTTCGTCGAATTCCGAGACCGTTTGAAAATGACCATTTTTAATATTAAAATATATATAGAAATTCTATAGTGACTATTCTGAAATTTCAACTGGCTATTCCCGCTATGAAATTTCGATTTTTCGGATTCATTGGAAAGATATTTTTAAATAGATTCTAATATTTTTGGTTTCACCAAAATCCGATTTATTCTGTATCATGTACAGTTAGTCAAAGTTCAGATTTGACTTTTCAAACTACCGTGATATTTCTAATTCCTTTTATAATTAAATTAAATATATTCATATTAACTTCGATTAAAATAAATTTCTAGTCGTTATTATTTAAATAATTTATTTCAAATATTCAAAATCCCTTAAAATTTCTTAAATAAAATTTTAAATTGGTCCCAAATTCCGGGTTGTTACAATCTCCCCTGCTTAATAACTTTTCGTCCTCGAAAAGGAAAAAGGGAAAATAGAAGAGTAGGAACTAACACAGAGAATGTAAAATATTTTAAGTGTACCTCAAAATAAAATCTAATCGGAGATTTCCACCCTGCAATTGGGATAGGCTTGTTTGATACTCTCCTCAGTTTCCCAAGTGCAGTCTCTAGGATCGCCGCTCCATTGCACTTTGACTAGGTTGATTCTTTTATTTCTCAGCTCTCTAGTCTCTTTGTCAATAAATTTCAGTGGCTCCCTTCTCACTACAAGGCTTGGGGTGATTTCCAAATCTTGCTGTGCAGCTTCCTCCACAACTAGATCTGGATCATGAATGTGCCTCCGAAGTTGAGATACATGGAATACGTCGTGCAACCCAAACAACCAGTCGGGCAACTGAATTATGTAAGCTAGGGTACCAATCTTCTCAAGAATAGGAAAAGGGCCGATGAATTTTGGTGCTAATTTTCCTTCTTTCCAAAACAGATTACACCTCGCGTTGGAGCAACTTTCAAATAGACATAGTCACCCACTTCAAATGCCAACTCTCTTCTTCTTAAATCTGCATAGCTCTTTTTTCTACTTTGGGCAGCCAATAATTGCTTCTTAATATAATCAACTTTGTCTGAAGCTTCTCGAACCATGTCTGGACCCAATACAAGACGATTTCCTTTTTCAACCCAGCATGCTAGTGATTTACATGGCCTACCGTATAAGGCTTCAAATGGAGACATTTTCAAACTTGCTTGATAGCTATTGTTATATGAGAATTCAACTAAATGCAAGTGATCTTCCCAAGAACCTCCAAAATCAAGCATGCAAGCTCGCAATAAATATTCAAGAATGCGATTCACCCTCTTAGTTTGGCCATCTGTCTGAGGATGATATGCGGTGCTTAGATTTAAATTCGTTCCCAACTCATTTTGGAATGCTTCCCAAAACTTGCTAGCGAAGATTGGATCACGGTCGCTAACAATGAAACTAGGAACTCCATGTAGCCTGACTATTTCTTTGCAATAAATTTGCGCCAGAGTTTGAGTAGTTCTAGTGGACTTGACAGGTATGAAATGAGCGGTCTTGGTAAAGCAATCCACAATCACCCATATGCTGTCATTTCCTCTCTTAGTACGGGGCAAACCATCTATAAAATCCATGGATATTTGGTCCCACTTCCAATTTGGAACCTCCAATGGTTGCAACAATCCTGCCAGCTTTGGTTAATCGCTCTCTACTTGTTGGCATGTGGGACATCTACTTACATAAATTGATATATCCCTCTTCATAGATCTCCACCAAAACGTGCGCTTTAGATCCTGATACATCTTGCTCACGCCTGGATGGATGCTAAGCTTTGATTTGTAACTTTCATCTAAAACTTCCCTTATGAGCTCTGAGATATTTGTAACACAAATCTGCCCTTGCAATCTAAGAATTCCCTTGCCATCTATTTGGAAGCTCGTGTTTTCACCTTCTCGGATATTCTTAATAATTCTTTGAATAAACTCATCATATTTTTGAAGAGCAGAAATTTTTTCAATCAAAGAAGGGGTAATGATGAGGCTTGCGACAATGGCATTCCTTCTACTGAGTGCGTCCGCAAAAACATTGGCTTTTCCCGGAGTATATAAGATGTCAAGATCGTATGCCGCAAGAAATTCTAGCCACCGTTGCTACCTTAAATTCAAATCTTTTTGGTCGAAGAGATATTTCAAGGATTGATGGTCTGTAAATAATTCGAATTTTTCGCCCAACAGATAGTGTCTCCAAATTTTCAAAGCAAAAACAACCGCCAACAACTCTAAGTCATGGACACGATAATATTTCTCATGCAGCTTTAATTGACGACCTGCATAAGCAACAACCTTGCCTCTTTGCATCAATACCGCGCCAAGACCACCACTTTGAGAAGCATCGGTGTAGACGGTTAAATCTTGGTTGCCATCGATGATGGTTAGTACGGGAGCAGTGGTCAAACTCACCTTTAGCTTTTGGAAGGCCTCCTCACACTCCGTTGTCCAAATGAACTTGGTGTGTTTCTCGGTAAGCTTTGTTAATGGGCCAGAGAGTTTGGAGAAGTCTTTGATGAATTTCCTATAATATCCAGCCAATCCAGGAAGCTTCTTACTTCAGTGGGTGTACTGGGTTGCTTCCAATCTTGAATGGCGGCAATTTTACTTGGGTCAACAGCAACTCCTTCCTTTGACACAGCATGGCCCAAGAATTTTACCTCCTCTTGCCAAAATGTGCATTTGGAAAATTTTGCTTTTAGAACATTTCTTCTCAGAATCTCCAATACTTCCTTTAAATGCCCTTCATGCTCCTCCTTGGATTTAGAATAGATTAAAATATCATCAATGAAGACTAGGATGAATTTGTTTAAAACATCTCGGAAGACTCTACTCATCAAGTCAACAAAGTAGGCTGGAGCATTGCATAGGCCGAACGGCATTACCAGCCATTCGTAGAATATGTCAGGACCTTTGAAGGCTGTCAAAGGTATGCATTCTTCAGCTATGCGTAGTTGATGGAAACCTGTGGCTAGGTCCATCTTAGAAAACACCTTGGCTCGATTCAATTGGTACATTAAATCATCTATGCGAGGCAAGGGGCATTTGTTCTTCAATGTTTGTTTATTAAGGTCACGGCAATCCACACAGAGTCTTAGAGCACTATCAGACTTGGGGACAAACACCACAGCTGCATCCCAATTGAAAAAACTAGGCCGGATGAGTCCCTTCCATAAGAGCTGCTTAGTTTGGGTTTTCAACTCTTCTTTTTCTTTAGGGGTCATCCTTCGGATAGCATAGACTACAGGCCTTGCATTTGGAACAAGATCAATTCTGTAATCAATTTCTCTTTGCGGCGGTAAATTGTCTACTTCTTCAAATACATCCACGTAATTTTTGACTATAGGAATATTTTCTAAAGAAATGGGAGTGATCTCAAGAGAAGACCAAAATGCCTTTCTATCAGATTTTGAACCATGGCATGGTATAGCAATAGTATTTCCAAATCCTGTTTTCGCCTTCACTACTCTTTCTGAGCATAACACTTCAGCGCCATATTTTGTTAGCCAATCAAGACCAAGGATGATATCAAACTCGGAAAAATTCATAATAATCAAGTTAAATGGAATTGGAAATAGGAGTAGGATACATGCACTTTACAGAATAAATCTAGAGTGATTGAACTCCCTACAGGATTATGAACATCGATTGGCTCCTTAAGACTTCTTTGTTTTAATTTTAATTTCTTAACTATGTCACTAGAGATAAAACTTCTTGATGCACCCGTATCAAACAAAGCAGTAACGAGAATGTTTTTAACAGAAATGGTACCATCTAAAACATCAGGCTTACCAGCTCCTTCAGAAGAAGTAAGTGCAGAAGAAGATGGTGCACTTGCCCCTTCATACACACGTGCAATTTGAGCTCCCCTCAACAGTGGACAATTAGGCTTGATATGACCCTTTTTGTGGCAGTTGTAGCATTCCTTAGTGTCATCACTTCTGGCCTTCTTCGGATTTTTACACTCCGAGCTATAACGTCCATACCTCTGACAGTTGAAGCATTGCACCTTAGACTTATCACGAGTTTTAGCGGCTCCAGAACCGCTCCCCTCAGTCTTCTTCTCGGGTTGCTTCCTTTTATTATTATTGTTGGCCAAGATCCTTTGTCCATCTTGCTGTGAAACTCTTCTATCGTTCTCCTCATAGTGTCAAGCAAACTCAATCAGCTTATTGAAAGAAAGGTCAATGTGAGCAGTAATCCTGTCAGTGTACTTTCTAGCAAGTCCATTAATAAACCTTTTATTCTTTTGAAAATCATCCTGAATCAATTCTGGGGCATAACGAGAGAGGTCTTCAAATATTCTTACATACTCCAAGATAGTTTTGTCGCCTTGCTTCAAGTTGGCGAATTCGTCATGCAGCCTTTCCACTTCTTGCCTTGGAACGTATTTTTCATTGAACAGCTCTTTGAATTTGGTCCAAGGCATATTTTCTTCATCCCCTCCTATATTGACCACTTCCCACCAGTTCTGTGCTTCGCCTTGGAGCAGCCATGAAGTCGTGAATCTCTTCCTTTGATCTTCTGGCTCTAGCCCTCTATATATCTTCTCACAATTCTTAAGCCTTACCTGAGCCTGTGTCATGGTCTCTGTACCAGTGAATGGAACTCCACCTAAATTCTTGAACTTCTTCGCTACCCTATCCAAGTCAAAGGGTTGCGGTGGTGGTGGTGGTGGTTGTTGAACTGTAGGCTCCTCAGTTTCAGCAACATTTTGCCTCCTTGCTCTAGATCTAGCGGCAGCAGTACTCATTTTTAGTTAGTTCTGTACGATCAAGGAAAGAGTCAGAACAACTGTAATGGTGATTTTAAGGAATGATAAGATAAAAGGATGGATAAAAAGGATGGTGATAAAATGACTGACTATTATGTAACTCTAATGAACTGTTCGCCATAGAATATTAGTGATTCTATGTTAACGAATTGTTATAAATATGTTATACTCCAAAGCTAAGGTTAACCTGGCTCTGATACCAACTTTGATCACCCCAAACTTCCACGGAATGAAAGTAAGGAATAATCATATGGAATACAACATAAATACAACAATATAGATCACTGTCACAGCATAGCATAGGAAAACTATATAATAACAACATCATAGCAGCGGAAAATATGAATGTCATCAAATACAGAATTCCACAGTCAAAGAGTTCTATATTATTACATCAAATTTAGCAAAAGGAAATAATTTTCAAACTTCAAAATAGAACAACTGGAAATAGAATAAGTTCGGATGTCTCAAAGTCTAAAGATAAAATGCAACAAAAGATAAATGGTTGATAGTCTTCATAGCTCCAAATCATCACCTCAACTAAGCAACTCTAAGAAAGATCCAAATACAGCAACTCCAAAGAAAGTGAAACCTGTTACTTGGCTGCCTATGTGGAAAAGAGGGCACCCGAGTTTGCAAAGGTGAAAACAAACTACGAGTCAGTCATGGGACTGGTGTGTGAATTCTTAACCAATCTAACTAATAGTAATAAGGCAAATCTAAAGACCACGTCGCTAACGCGGAACGGGTTTATTTCAATGGATTGCCGTGCATAATTTAAAGTGATAGAACAGATAAATAAGTAAATCGTAAACAACGCAATGTTTTTGGAAAAAATTGAATCATCATAAGACTCAAGTCCCATCACACAATGCAACGCAAACCAGAGGATAGAGTTTTACCTATGATGATTAAACTTGCTTAGTATGATAAAAACGAATTTTGATATTATTATTATTGTATATAAAAACATTTCAAAATAAATGTATCAATCCTAGGAAGCATAGCTATCGTATACTATGCCTCATACTAGTAATAAAAGCAAGTCCGTAGGGTCGTAATGGGAATTTGGTTTTCCATCATGAGTCAAGGCTAGGAACGATCTCCTTACCGATTCGAGACACTCTAGCTAATGTCTCAGGATCCCCCACAGTGAACCCTTGGAAAGCTGCAGGGCCGGTCCACACATACGATTTTGCGGATTAGTTATTCCTGAACACACGTTTCTCGGTCCTATAGGAGCTAACATCCGAGGCACCTCATTCCATCATCCACATAAGTAAAATGTCGGGCCGTGTAAAACCCAAACACCACTTCTAGCTAGAAAGAAACGTGCTGCTCTCCCTGCGTTCCCTTGCTCCGTTTTAGACTCAACCGGGTTGTGAGGCTCGTGAAGCTACGTAATACACAAAGCTATGCTTATTCAAGCTGTGCTTTGATCGTCACCACAAGGTTCTGCTTTTCAACAAGAAATCTTGATCATTGCATCTTGGTATGCCACACTGTCAATCCATATCATACTATTAATCTTTTGCCAAAATATACAAAAGGGTGTTAAGCAAGAGAATAAATTCTCCACCACCAAACATTCATACATTCGGCAGAAAATTAATAAATACAATATAAAGGAGTACAATGTCGGACACACATTCCATTTATAAGCCCGTTCTGGGTCTGAACGCAACTGGAGAAACTCTCGTCCCGTATGTCTAGTACGGAAAGGAGGTACCCGCATATCCGTGCAATCAACATGTTCGTTTGGACAATTACCATGACCCTTGAATTGGGAGCAAGTCAATTCAGGGTCTCGATCGTTGTCCATTCGATGGGAAGATTGATGGTCTTCAATCGCTGTCTTCAACTTCGATTTTTAGACGTCGTTTGGTTATTTGGAATAAGATTAACTCGGACTTTCCATATAATTCTCGCATACATAATTTGAGAAAACCCATTTGATATCATTATATTATTTTATAACGATTAATTCTTACCTTTAATTATTTAAAATAACTAAATCTTTTATTTAACGGCGCTTCGGGTCAAAGGGCGACCCTGGCGCTGTTTTCAACCAATTTTGATTTACACATTTCTCAAAATCTAACCATTGGATTTTAACGAAGTTTATATCATTGGAAAGATCTTCCCAAAGTGGTCCTAACAGTTTCCGTTTTGGGAAAACCCGATGGTAGGATCTTTTGGTATAGTTGTTTTAAAGGTATGATTCCAAAACGCGAACTACTGCGCTCGATTCGTTTAAATTTAATTATATTTATACATAAATATATAAATATAAAACGTTTAACCATAATAACTTCGTCCAATTCAACAACAAACTAAACAACTACCGATCTCCATTCATTTTTAATTCATTTAAAATTGAAGATAATATTTCAACATTTAAAAAAAACATTCTTTTATTTCTTTGTTCTTTTATTTACATAAAAATGTAAATTATATTTCAACGCTGCATTTCATTCGTTTATTCTTTTATTTACATAAAAATGTAAATTCTATTTCAACGTTGAACTCATTCTTTTAATCTTTTATTTACATAAAAACGTAAATCATATTTCAACGTTGAATTCATTCTTTTAATCTTTTATTTACATAAAAATGTAAATTCTATTTCAACGTTGAATTCATTCTTTTAATCTTTTATTTACATAAAAATGTAAATTCTATTTCAACGTTGAATTCATTCTTTTAATCTTTTATTTACATAAAAATATAAATTCTATTCCAATGTTGAATTCATTCTTTTATTTAATTACAAGGTAAAATCTCCTTTTTAATTACATTAAAAATGTAATTAACATTATAATGTAAAATTACTAGCTTTTAATTACAATGTCAAAATCTTGTTTTTAATTACAATATAAATTCTTATCTTTCTAATTACATTGAAAATGTAATTAACATTACATGACAAATTTTGTCCTTTCATTTACCACGGTAAATTCTCCTTTTTAATTACAAAAAAATGTAACTTACATTACGGTGAAAATTTCTATCTTTTTAAATTACAATAAAAATGTAATTTTGATTCCAATGTCCAATTCTTCTTTTTAATCACATTAAAAATGTAATTTACCTTACGGTGAAAATTCTATCTTTTCAAATTTCATTAAAAAATGTAATTTTAATTACACCGTCAAATTCTACTTTTTAATTACATTAAAAATGTAATTAATATTACATGTCAAATCTTTTTTTCTTACAATGTAAAATTCTATTCTTTAATTACAAATAAAAATGTAATTTCTGTTACGACGGTAAATTTTTATCTTATAATTACATTAAAAATGTTATTTTATTACAACGGTAAAATCTTATTCTTTAATTACATTTAAAAATGTAATTTCTTTACAACGGTAAAATCTTATCTTAATTACATTTAAAAATGTAATTTCCTTTACGGTGTAAAATTATATCCTAATTACATTAAAAATAATGTAATTTTTCTTTTATGTACAAAATCTGATCTTTTTACTTTTGACAAAAAGTAAGTCTTTTCCTACTGTCATCTTTTCCTTTTTAATTTTTAATAACAAAGTAAATCTTTTTCATACCGTTCACATATTTTTTTATAAAAATCCAATTTTTACCACACCGTTATATTTCAGTTTAACATCAAAAGGAAAATATTTTATTAACTAAAAAGATCTAGTCCAACCGAATACAACAGGGTGATATTGCATAGAAAATTCTAGTTCAATCCAAAGACATGAACAAGTCACATTTTTTTTCATGATTCAAAGAATAAAAACAAACATGATTCGACCAAATATTTAAACAAATAATTGGTTCTAATTTACTACCATACACAGATCTAAAATTTTGGCTATCAGATCTAGCATCATATATCACAAAACAACAGATCAATCATTCAGAATCTTATCACATCGTAGATCTAGTTCATTGATAATTTAACTTATTTAAATAACTAGAGAATAATAATTAAATTGATTTAATTATTGAAATAGAATCTCACCTTGATTGGATCAGTATTAGAAATTCAAGCGTGCTCAGAATTCGTCCCAATCGCTTTTTAAAAGTCGTATTCGAAGTCACGGTTCTCTTGGATCTGAAAATTTTCAGTTTGGAGTTCGTATGAATTAAATATCAATTTTTAATCAACAAAATTAAATTTGCAACAGAAATAAGCGTCACAAATCCAAGAATTCACCTTTGAATTTAAGGCCGTATATTTTCAGATTTGTTCAAATCTTTGAGTCCAGATTTTAGGAGATTGGATCGATGGTTTTCAGAATGGTTTGCTCGACGTGGGAGAGCTTGGAGAGGGGGTTGTTCGCCAAGAAAGGGGGGAGGTGCGATGGCCCAGCAGGGTGCGACGGCAGCGGAATTTGGGGGGTTGGTGCGGCGGCTACAGGCTACGGGGCGGAGTGATTTTGGTATGAGGTCGAAGAGGAAGAGTACTTCAAAAAGTTGTACTATGGGATGGTCTGAAATTGAGTGAGGAGGGAGAAATTTGGAGGAGAAAAATCGATGGGTAATGGGTTTCGGCGGCAGGTTGGAACGAGAAGGAAGAGAAGAAAAGAGAGTAACCAAGAGTACGAAACACATACAAGCATGAAGAGATGAAAATTATAAGCACCGTGCAAAAATATGACATCAGTGGAAATTGAATCATGCATCCCCAAAATATACCCAAGACATCTCACCAACTAAGCTATGCTACTCTTCGACAAATGGATGTTACTAAGATTATTTGAATGCGAAAAGGTGGAATTCAAAAATACGTTAGATGTGGGATTTAAACTTGGAAACTGCTATATGCGAAGTACACACCTTTACCAACTGAACCTTGTGGCTTTTAATTCAATTGGTCGGACGTCTGGTACCTAAAGTCAGATGTTTGCCTTTATGCACTAGAAATTTTAAAAACCTAGGTCAGGCGTCTGGCCTTCATTACCATACGCCTGAACTTAGGCTATTGATTTTTTAATGCACCAAGTCAGACATCTAAACTTACACATCAAACATCTGATTCTGGGTTCAGGAGGTATTCAAAAAATATGGCGAAGGTGAGACTTCAATTTAGCACCTTTTGACATTAAGTGACGCGCACCTACCAATTGGTCCACGCAAGCATTTGAAACAAAGGCTAACGACTAACTATATGACTGGTAACAAACAAATAGCCAATAACCACTTCAGTATCTATTAACCAAATACAAACCGCTAATGGATGCATCTCCTTCAAAAGAATTTGCTGGAGAACATGTTTAATGGCAACTTTTCACTTCTATATTAGTCTCACAACTTCACACAATTATTAAAAAAACAACTCTCTTCTCTAAACCATTCTCACATTGCTTCCAAATGCTACAAGTTTCATTTATTTCAAAGAAAATATCAGACCAATGCTACTTCACTCTATAAATATTCAAATCTGGTCGAAGTTCACTGCCTACCCTCTGCGCACTCGATCTGCATTATTATTATTGAAATATGTAGAAGTTGTACTACATTTCTATTACTCCTTTTGCTAAAGACACGGTATATAGTTAGTCATATAATATTTTGTTTTAGTAGTTTCAGTGAGCTTGTAACCCATTTAAATTAGGTGGGTAAGCTTGTGGTCCGTGAAATTAAGTGAGGTAGGAAAACTTGATCCTTTGGGAGAAGTAAGCGTTATTTTTAGTTAAATTCTAGAAGGGAGTATGGAACTGGATGTAGGACGGGGTTCCAAACCAGTATAAAAATCTTTGTGACACTTATATCTTCCGCTGCTATTATAATTATTTTACTGACGTTGTGATTACTACACTTCAAATTCTCTCTCTCTCCCCCTCCCTCTCTCTCTCTCTCAATATATATATATTGGTCGTCATCGATCTAGTGCAAGGCGGTTATTCATTCATTGTAGCATTGACTTAGTAAAATGCTACAATAACAAGTCAAAAATGGAAATGTCCCAGAAGCTACTGAACCATTTCGGTTTAGCACACTCCCGGCTTGACATGCTAAACTGGGGCCACTCACACCTACCAATCTAGGTCGGCTCAGCCGTGACGAACCTAATAATGTCGAACCGAGATTGATCCCTTGCGATGATATGATATTTTTGTCCCATTTTCCGATTGCGATTCTCCAGAATCATCTCGAGCTTCTACAGTTCCCCTTCATGCCAAGTGATTGACCAGGGCAACACTGGTCAGGGAAGTGTATCCCAAATGGCGACACATGTTACGTTATCTGTGAGGGAGACAAGGAGATCTAGACTTGATGTTAATTCAGAGTATAGACCACCCATTAGCACTCCAGACTTGACTTCCATGGTCAGAAAGATTATGAATGAAATCCGAGGATACAACAATTAGGATTAGAAAATGATTATAGCCATACCCCATACATGGATGATATCATGAATGCTAAGTTCCCACGCAAACTCAACCTACCATGGGTATCTCATTATTTGGGGAAGACATTGGCCAACATTTGATGCAATACAAATGGAATATGGAATTGGCCCAAGATTTTGACACCGTAAAAGCAAATCCATTTTTTATCTATTTGGATGGCATTGCTTTCATGTGGTTATGAGACTATCGCCAAGATCGGTACAATAACTCAGCGACCTGAGTAGAAGATTCCTCAGTCAGTTCCATCTACATGCTGCTAAGTCGAAACAAGTTATGACACTCTTTCGCATACATCAAACTCAGGGGGAACTACTTAAATACTATCGAGAGTGCTTCAATATTACTGTCACAGAAGTTAGTAATCCTAAAAACGAAACTATTTGGATGTCATTAACTGAAGGCATCGACCCAATATAAAGTTTGGAAAATGACTAATAGGAAAGCCTTCATTTTCTTCGGATCAGTTCTATGAGAAGGCTTCCCAATTTTTGCACATCGAAGAAGCCAAAAGAACTCTATTGACAGCAAAAAATGTTGTAAACAACAAAGATTCCAATTTCTAGGAATAATTAATTTGGTCGCATATACAAGAGCGGAAAGCAATAAATAACACAAGAGATTTATAGTGGTTCGGCCTCGTGAGGGGCCTACATCAACTTTGAAGCGTTGTTGGAATGTTATTAATAACTCAAAGTTACAAGTGTGAGACCATCCCATTACATCTCATTACATTCATCTTTATGCTAGATGATGTCATCATTCTCATGTATGATGTCATAATTATCATATATTTAATATACTAAAAAAGGGAACTTTTCCCCGTCTTCTTCCTCTAAAGGGAAATGCCATTAATGGAGATATCTAGAGGTCCCAAGGTTTCAAATTCCAATCCCTTTCAAGTGTGAAGTCATGGGGTACTTATAGGAGAGGAAGTAAGTAGGAGTAGGTGGGAATAGGTAGAAATGGGGGACCACACCCAGAATTTTGCACCTTAGGCCTGCACACACTGAAATTTCGCACGTGGAGCCCTGGGTGTGAATTTTCGCATCTCATTGGGTGCGAAATTCGCACCCCTTGGGGGTGCGAAATTCGTAACTCGTTGAATACGAATTTCGCTCCCTACTGGTTACGAAATTCGTACCTTTCGGGGGTACGAAATTCGCACCCCCTGGGGGTTCGAATTTCGAACCTCCAGGGGTGCGAAATTCACACCCCTGGATACGAATTTCGCACCCCTGCTGGATGCAAATTTTGCACCTGGTGGGGTGCGAATTTCGTATCCCTGCTGGGTGCGAATTTCACACCTCTTTGGGGTGCGAAATTTGCATCCCCGGGGGATACGAAGTTCGTGCTCCGAGGGATGCGAAGACCGTATAAAGGAGGGGCTCGAGATCCAAGCTTTCGAGTTCTAAGGATCCGAGGCCTTGGTCTGGAAATGTGTTTTGGGGAGGTGCGAAGTCCTTCACGGCGCTATCCCTCTTCATCCTGTATCCCTCGCTCCTAAGCGTCCCTTTCAGCTTTAGTTCCATGCGGTGCACTGAGTCGAGCGTGTGTTGTGTACTTTTGGGCTCTGGACCAAAAATCCAGTTAACATTTCCCCCCCCCCAAAGTACTTCTTGTTTTGACATGATCGCTTTGAATTGGTTGAAGTAGTAATTGAGTTGCTGGTTTATCCTGTAAGTTAAAGGAAAACACATGTTAGTTGATAGGCTCATTCGTTGTAGGATTGCGAGCGAGCCGTTGCTGGTGTGGTGCTGTGCTCATGTTGTTAAGTATTCATAGTGCGTTGCCTTTGCGTGTTTGCGGGGTCAGTATGTGCATGGAATCCGTGTACACGAGCGCATGGCGTGAAGCTTCGAAACCAGGGGTTCGATTTTTCCTTCTCTATTTTTTTGTTGGGGTGCGAAATTTCAAACCATAGAGGTTCGAAATTTCAACCCCAGGAGGTTGGGAATTTCGAACTCGTGGGTTTGAAATTTCGAATCTTGGAGGTTCGAAATTTCGAACTTGTGGGTTCGAAATTTCGAACCCGTAGGCTTGAAATTCTTGGGAATGTGAAGGGGCTATTTCCTTTTATTATAAATAGCTCCCTTTATTTCCTTCCTTCCATTATTTTTTGCCTTGGTCACCATTGTTGTGAGGGCTCCATATTATTTCGAACTTGACATAGGTAATGGCTAGGGCCGAAAAACAAGGAGGAAGAGGTCAAAGGGATGCGACTTGGAGGAGTGCTTCGACGCGAGGGAGAGAGAGGCGGAGGCCCGAACTAAGTTCGACCTCTATGATGTTCGAAATTTCGACCCTCTAGGGGATCGAATTTTCGAACCCTCGCGGGTTCTTATTACGAACCTCGGGGGTTTGAATTCTCGAACCTGAGGGGTTCGAACTATCGGACCTACAGGGGTTAGATTTCCGAACTCCCAGTGTCCGAAATTTGAACCTTGGAGGGTTCGAGTCTTCGAGCCTGGAGGGCTTTGAATCTTCGAACTTCCAGGGTTCGAATTTTCGAACCATGAGGGGTTCGAATTTTCGAGCCCTATGGGGTTTGAATTTTTGAACCTCGAGGTTCGAATCTCGAACTTCAAAGTTTGATTGAACCTCTCTCGCCTACCGTGGGGCTCAGATTGGCTGCTAGCCTAACTGTTATGTGTTATTTTTTGGAGGGGTATTGCTCCCCTTGTTCAGTACTTCGATCTCCTGACTGCCCGCCCTTAAGTTTATATATCACATATTTGCTTGCGCGATTGCACGAATGCACATGATGACATTTGCGCGAATAAGGACATGAATTATTCACATATGATAGTGCATATATCCGAACTATGACTGAATTGTTGGACCGTTTGACTTTCCTATGTATATCTTAATCATGTATGACACCGCACACACATGTTAGCTTTTACCAACACTAGGGGTATAGGTTATTCCAATATGATGTCTAATACTAGTGTGTTAAAGTATAGTTAGCCATGAAAATAAGATCAAAGACTAGAAAAACCCTGGAAGCCGAGGCTTCCCCATCATCGTCACATTCATCTGATTCTACCCATAGCGGTAGCTCGAGTGGCAGTGAGCTTGAGACTACCGAATGATCCGTTCCTTCTCAATCAGCCAGTTCACCCGAAGTATCTAATCATGGGGAACAAATTGAGAGGCGACATTCTCCGATCATATATGAAGAGGTTGAGAATGTCGATATTATTAATGAAGATGCACCAGCGGGCCTAGTAGCCCCGGATATGTTACCTGATGCCGTTATCTTGGAAAATCCGACAGACTCGGTACCATCGTGCATGGATGCTATAGTAGTAAGGAAAACGGCGCTGCGATTCAATATATCGGAGCATGATGTCCATGCACTAGGAGAGTGTTGCAGGGATCATGCGCAGCCCGAGGGTTTGACCGCTCGGAACAAGCAAGCTTGTTTTGCGCGATGCGTACCCCCAGCCAATGACTTCATTTAGGACATGCTATCCAACTTCCGGCGTGCACCTTCTCAACTGCATCCAAAGGCTTATTCGTCACTCTTAGGCACTGTAACAACCCGTATTTTTATAACATGATAAAATAAGAAATCAGGGCAGAAATAAATTTTAAAGTCAGAATCAGGGGAAACAGATTATGCCATTGCATTCATCTCGAAATTTTACATGAAATAGAGTTCGATTTTTCGAAAATCGGAGTCCAGATGAAGAAGTTACGGCATGTACAAGTTTCAGCAGTTTTCAGGCAGCACTGGACCAGAGGGTCGACCTACCCCCCCCCCAGGTCGACCATAGGGTCGACCTACCTCCCAGGTCGACCATAGTGTTGACCTCCCCCCTTACAGGTCGACCTGGTCGGCCTGTTTTGACCCAGAACCCATTTTTGAAGCCTGAGACGTGTTTTGATGGTCCGGATTGATTCCAGGGTTAATCTAAGGGCCTAAACTAGTTGGTACACCTATAAAAACACCCTTAGACCTAACCTAATTCATATCAAATCATTCTTACACCATTATGCTGCTAAAATACCTCTTGAACTATGGCCGTCGTCTCCAAATCAAAGTACAAATATTCAAACTCAAATCAATTCAAAGAACAAGGCTTCTACAATGATTCAAGACAATAAATCAACAACGCCACAACATTTTTTACAACAAATTCAGTTCTTAATTCATTAACCATGATCTGTAAGTTCTAGTTGTTTTTAGATTTAAACATTTAATTATAATATGGTCATGGAATAAAGTGGAATTGGATTTAAGTATGTTTATCGATCTATTTCTGTTGCTTCTTGGATCTTAAGTTTTGAGACTTGTCTATCTTTATTCCCATGTCTAATTTATGATCTATTCAGCCTGTTTTAAATCAGTTTTCTTGATTCATATTGATATTATTACCAAGTTGTAATCTTCATGCCTGTGATGATGTTTTTCTCTTTGATCCCATTTTTATGCAAAATTCTACCTTTCCCTATTTGTTTTCTTTTGATGAACCTAGGTCAATTTTGGACCTAGGCCTAAACTACGATATACGTGCGATGGTATACGTGGGAAATATTGGAATATTGCCTAGTGGAATATATGTGTTTGGTGGAATTGATGACATAACATAAAAATTGGATATTTGGGTATTACTACCCTTAACATGAAATTGGAAATTTGGGTATTGTCAATAGAATTGAAATTTCAAGTTTGGGCATACATGAATTGGCACGTAAGTTAAATCACGAGTTTGGGACTATGTAAGTTTAAATCAAAAGATTGGGCTTATGTTAATTAGGCATATGTAGAATTGGGAATTTGAACATGAAAGCAATTGTAAATTTGATAATTGGCATAAACATGTATTATGAACTTGGGCAACTGACATGTATTGTAATAAAAAGATTGTAGTTTGGGATAACTACATCATGAATCATGATTTGGGTTTATTGGGTATAAAACTTGATACATGTAATTTTGGCTAGAACTTGATATGGTAAAATGGCATAAAATTTGGCATACATGTAAAACGACATGAATTGAACATATGTAAATTTGGTATGAATTGGGCATATGTAAAACTGCAATGTAACCTAGAACTTGGGCATATGTTAATTATGTAAAATTTGGAGTAGAAACATATATGATAATTTATGACTTAGAGAAAGTTCAATATGAACGCGCCTAAGTTGGGTTTTGGGTAGTTGGTATGTATTGGACATCTAGAAGGCACGTAAGCATGCTTATGAACTTGAAACATGAATTGGTTATGAATATGAATCATTAACTTGATAATAAGCATAAGTGAAAACATGAAATTTGACATGAAACTCGCCATGAAACTAGACACGAACTTGACATGAAACTTGAACATGGACATGACATTAGAATAAACATGAAAATGGCCAACTCAAGGTTGGGTTGAGTTTGCAGTGTAAATCTGCCCGGAACCTCCCGGCAAATCCAGTTACTGCAAACAATAGGATCCAATGTGGATAGTTGGTCATCGCGCTTGAAACCCGAGGTCAGATTGAGTTGTGGTGCAAATCTGCCCGGAACTGTCCGGTATGTCCAGTGACCACAACAACAGGTCTGATGTGAGAGGTTGGGGTGCATTAATGAATTAATGCTACATGATAGGGTTGAGTCATGAACAGCTTCAATATACTTAACCAATTGGACACGATGATTTGATAGGGTTAAGTCATGAACCGCTTGAATATACTTAACCAAATTTGACACGATGATTTGATAGGGTTAAGTCATGAACCGCTTGAATATACTTAACCAACTTGACAGATGATTCGTAGGGCTAAGTCATGAACTTAAACGACAACACTTAGCCAATTTGACATGACACGTAGGCGGGTTAAATCATGAACTTGAATGACAACACTTAACCAACTTGACATGCTAGACTGATGAGGTTAAGTCTCGAATTTAAATGACAACACTTAACCTACTGAACGGAAACCCTAGTTTCGCGGTCCTTTTCAGTAGTAACCCACTAGATGTATCACAGTACCCTGGAACTAGGCAGGGTGGGGCACGATTACTGGGCTGATTGTAAGCGACCAGAAAGACGGCTGAGTTGGTGCGCCATTGTAGGTTCAGGCGGACTATGGTCGTGCACGTAGTCCGGAGTTGAAAAAGCAGGCATTGGGCACCGGTAGGTTTACACTGTGCGTGCTTGATTCGTGTCGGTGGTTGGCACCCTAGGGCTTGATACACCCTATGGTGGACCTAGAACAGGTGAATACATTTCGTAATTGGGCTGTATGACACAGACACATGAACGAGCTAGGACTTGTAGGGAGCCGGTCAATCAATAGATTGTTACATGGAAAAAGGGTGTTGTTCGTTAGGTAGCATAATCCCTGTTGGTCCTAGGTGACATAAACCCTAATCGAATCTAGAAGACGTTCAATAGGTAGCATAATCCCTTGTGGTCCTAGGTGGCATAAATCCTAGTTGAACACGCGATAGTTCATGATAAGGAAACCTAGCCAGAACAAGGGTGGCGGTCCAAACGATTTCAAGAATGGTGGCACTACGTTGAAGTAGTGTAGAAATACGTGATGAAACCCATACAATAGATGGCAAGGGACTGTACATATACATGGAAAGGATGATATGGGTTGGGGTACTAGTATAGTTGGTGCAGAGAATATAGGAAATCAAAGTAAATAGTGGAATGGTGAAGCTTAGAAATCTTGCGATGTTATACTTAATAGAAACCTTGCAATGTGATACTTGGTAGGAACCTTGTATTGATACTCTTGATAGGAAGCATGGGATTTTATACTTGATTCATCGTGCCTGTAGCTTACCTTGTCATCATGCTTATGTTTAGTTTCAGTTTATTCATGCCATATTATCTTCACCTATTTTTATGCTGAAAGCCACTAGGACTTACTCAGTCTTTATGACTGACCCAGTTTGTTTCGCCTCTTTTTCTTTCGTTCCCCCTTCCCCCCAGGTTCGCAGGGTGGAAATACAGCTTAGTTCAGATCTTACCAAGCTCCAAGGCTCTTTCATGTACTGCTTGGATTTCTCTTGGCTATGGCTTGCTGTTTTACTTGGGGAATGATTTATGACTATGGTTTTATGCTTCTTTACTATTGCAAGATAGATTTCGATGTAATGGATTTAGTAGAATTTTGATGTAAAAGGCTTTAGACCTTTCTAGATTTTAAAGCAATGAAATTTGGTTCTTCTTCCGCTATTTTATTTGTTCTGTCTTGTAATATTTCTGTGCATGTTTACCTAGATAATGCTCCACCAAAGCTAGTGCATTCCCTTTGTGAGTGACCCTAGCGGAGGTGGGATGTTACATTTGGTATCAGAGCAGAAGGTTACCAGACTGGGCAAAAGTGTTTAAAAACCTTCTGAAATTATTTTCAAAACATTTACAAAGAAGCATTTTTCTAAAGAAAAGTTTTGCTTTATGAAAGGCATATTCCCCAAAGCCATATGCACTATCTTTTGATTCTCTCCTTGAGTCTCTTCTCTCTTTCTTTTTCACCATAGTTTGTAGGCATGCGACACATGTCGGAGGGCAAAGTAGTGTCCAACCTCCATCTATAGCCGCAGTAGTTTTACTTGCGACTAATATTATCTCAAGCTTTGTAGGGTTGTCGTGCGATGGAAGTAGCTTTCGAGAAACTTTTCAACAAGCTATACAAGGATAGTAGGAACGAGGATAAAGAACACAAGTCTAAGGATGAGAAACTTGTTTACATGGCTTAACCCACGAAGAGGAAAAAGGTGAAAGGAAAGAGGCCAAGTGAAAGAATAATAAAAACCCATGACAAGAAAGAATATCTCTAGTATGGTAAAAAGGGACACGTAATAAGTATTATAGGACAAGAGCAAAGACCAATATCGTCGAGAGGGCAATTGTATGCTTTCACTACTAGCGTACCTAAGAGAGGTGGTAACGTTTCTGTTAAAGGTTTAGCTTTTCTTTTCTATCATCCCATTAGAACTTTGTTTTTGTACATCGCATCCTTTTAATTCTGCTTCGATAGTTGAAGTCTCTGCACCTTAGTACTAGCGTAGTAGAGGATCCCGTTTTTGTCTCCAATCCTGTTGGGGAATCGGCTCATTTATTCATGACTTGTTTGGATTTGAGAATGTCTATGATAAGTGTTGAGTTTAGAAGTAATGCTTATGTTTTTGGCCTATGGGTTGATTCTAGGGATGGAGTGGTTATCCAGTAATGGTGCCATTCTTGAGTATGAAAAGAGGGTAGTTAGATTCTTGACTTGCCTTGGTAATGCCCTCGAAGTCTAGTGTAACCCTTAGGGTTCTGCCATGCTTAGTTACCTAGAATCTCTTGATACATCTATTGATCCGAAGTAGTGTTCGCCACTAAGGCGGATGGTTCATCTTGCTTATGCATGAGTTATATAAAATCACCTCAGTAAGTACACTTGGCAACATGGTTGGCATTTGTTTAATTTCAAGAGATAATTCATTTATGTGTAATACCTTCTAGTAAGTGAACGAGATCCGAGATTCACTAATGAATCTTGGAGAGCTTGCATGAAACCATGAGTACGCAGTTATGTTTGAGCCGAGTATACTAGAAGGAGGATAAGGGAAAATGGGACGGGAGACAACAGTGAAATGAGTTCCAACTCATATTTTGGAAACAAGAGTTAAGAAGCTACAAAATTATGAAGTTAAAGATGGACAAAGCACAATGGAGTTAAGCTCAAGGAAATGCGACTTAGAAGATTGAAGACTAGATACGTGCATCATATCTCTTTTTATGAGTATATCCTTGATCCCTCTTTTCCTGTAGAGCTTACTTGCATGCTATTTTTTATGCATATCCTCTCGATCCTATTCTCAATCTTATTTTTGTTGCAAACCCCATAAGGAGTATGACTCATCTGGTTGTGATATATGTTGGGGTTTGAGGGTGTCCGTTGCGTTTCCTAGAATCATATATATTGGTTTTGGGCTGGTGTTTAGGGGAAGATTTTTTTCCTAATCAGCATATATATGAGGAAGATTTCCAGTTTAGACGTTGCTTAATGGGTACAAAGTTTTTTTTTACTTGCTTCTATCATTCGGCTATACCTTTAGGTAGGAACTAATGGATGTAAACATGTGTTTGAGACATGTTATGGTTGATGGTTGCAAGTGGTTGCTAGTTGTTGCTCGTGGATGCATGAACACACATTAGGCACTAGATCGGCTCGGTCACATCTCATATTGCATATGCATGGATGTTTATACTTGTACATGGATGGAATTGAATGTGTTATCATGTGAATATTGCATATGGATGGATGTTTCAGCACATATATAGTGTTTATGTGATTAGGGCTATTTGCATACATGTTGGACTCATGGCACTAAACATATTTTGCATTAAGAAGATCAATCAGGCCTGATCATTTGCATTAGATAAGGAACATATACACAGACTTTCTGCATATGTTCATATAGCATTAGGAATCTTTTAAGGACAATGGATGTCTGTGATTGATGATTGAGTAGATGGATGATTGGATGGTAGGACACATTCTTCTTAACTTGAAGATTTCGGGGACGAAATCCTTTAAGGAAGGGAGAATGTAACAACCCGTATTTTTATAACATGTTAAAACAAGAAATCAAGGCAGAATTAAATTTTAAATTCAGAATCAAGGGAAATGGGTTACGCCATTGCGTTCGTCTCGAAATTTTACATGAAAAAGAGTCCGAGTTTTTGAAAATCGGATTCCGGATGAAGAAGTTATGGCCTGTACAAGTTTCAGCAGTTTTCAGGCAGCACTGGACCAGGGGGTCGACCTACCCCCCCCCCCCAGGTCGACCATAGGGTCGACCTACCCCCCAGGTCGACCATAGTGTCGACTCCCCCTACAGGTCGACCTGGTCGGCCTGTTTTTACCCAGAACCCATTTTTGAAGCCTGAGACGTGTTTTGATGGTCCGGATTGATTCTAGGGTTAATCTAAGGGCCTAAACTAGTTGCTACACCTATAAAAAACCCTTAGACCTAACCTAATTCATATCAAATCATTCTTACACAATTATGCTGCTAAATACCTCTTGAACCATGGCCTCCATCTCCAAATCAAAGTACAAACATTCAAACTCAAATCAATTCAAAGAACAAGGCTTCTACAATGATTCAAGACAATAAATCAACAACGCCGCGACATTTTTTACAACAAATTCAGTTCTTAATTCATTAACCATGCTCTATAAGTTCTAGTTGTTTTTAGATTTAACCATTTAATTATAATATGGTCATGGAATAAAGTGGAATTGGATTTAAGTATGTTTATCGATCTATTTCTGTTACTTCTTGGATCTTAAGTTTTGCGACTTGTCTATCTTTATTCCCATGTCTAATTTATGATCTATTCAGCCTGTTGTAAATCAGTTTTCTTAATTCATATTGATATTATTACCAAGTTGTAATCTTCATTCCTGTGATGACGTTTTTCTCTCTGATCCTATTTTTATGCAAAATTCTACCTTCCCCTATTTATTTTCTTTTGATGAACCTAGGTTAATTTCGGACCTAAGCCTACACTACGATATACGTGCGATGGTATACGGGGGGAAATATTGGAATATTGCCTAGTGGAATATATGTGTTTTTGTGGAATTGATGGCATAACATAAAAATTGCATATTTGAGTATTACTACCCTTAACATGAAATTGGAAATTTGGGTATTGTCAATAGAATTGAAATTGCAAGTTTGGGCATACATGAATTGGCACGTAAGTTAAATCACAAGTTTGGGACTATGTAAGTTTAAATCAAAAATTGGGCTTATGTTAATTAGGCATATGTAGAATTGGGAATTTGAACATGAAAGCAATTGTAAATTTGATAATTGGCATAAACATGTATTATGAACTTGGGCAACTGACATGTATTGTAATAAAAAGATTGTAGTTCGGGATAACTACATCATGAATCATGATTTGGGTTTATTGGGTATAAAACTTGATACATGTAATTTTGGCTAGAACTTGATATGGTAAAATGGCATAAAAATTGGCATACATGTAAAACATCATGAATTGAACATATGTAAATTTGGTATGAATTAGGCATATGTAAAATCGGCATGTAACCTAGAACTTGGGCATATGTTAATTATGTAAATTTTGGAGTAGAAACATATATGATAATTTATGACTTGGAGAAAGTTTAATATGAACGCGCCTAAGTTGGGTTTTGGGTAGTTGGTATGTATTGGACATCTAGAAGGCACGTAAGCAAGCTTATGAACTTGAAACATGAATTGGTTATGAATATGAATCATTAACTTGATAATAGGCATAAGTGAAAACATGAAAGTTGACATGAAACTCGCCATGAAACTAGACACGAACTTGACATTAAACTTGAATATGGACATGACATTAGAATAAACATGAAAATAGCCAACTCGAGGTTGGGTTGAGTTTGCAGTGTAAATCTGCCCGGAACCGCCCAGCAAATCCAGTTACTGCAAACAATAGGATCCAATGTGGGTAGTTGGTCATATCGCGCTTGAAACCCGAGGTCAGACTGAGTTGTGGTGTAAATCTGCCCGGAACCGCCCGACATATCCAGTGACCACAACAACAGGCCTGATGTGAGAGGTTGGGGTGCATCAATGAATTAATGCCACATGATAGGGTTAAGTCATGAACCGCTTGAATATACTTAACCAATTGGACACGATGATTTGATAGGGTTAAGTCATGAACCGCTTGAATATACTCAACCAAATTTGATACGATGATTTGATAGGGTTAAGTCATGAACCGCTTGAATATACTTAACCAACTTGACAGATGATTCATAGGGCTAAGTCATGAACTTAAACGACAACACTTAGCCAATTTGACATGACACGTAGGCGGGTTAAATCACGAACTTGAATGACAAAACTTAACCAACTTGACATGCTAGACTGATGGGGTTAAGTCTCGAATTTAAATGACAACACTTAACCTACTGAACGGAAACCCTAGTTGCGCAGTCCTTTTCAGCAGTAACTCACTAGATGTATCATGGTACCCTGGAACTAGGCAGGGTGGGGCACGATTACTGGGCTGATTGTAAGCGACCAGAACGACGGCTGAGTTGGTGCGCCATTGTAGGTTCAGGCGGACTATGGTCGTGCACGTAGTCCGGAGTTGAAAAAGCAGGCATTGGGCACCAGTAGGTTTACACTGTGCGTGCTTGATTCGTGTCGGTGGTTGGCACCCTAGGGCTTGATACACCCTATGGTGGACCTAGCACAGGTGACTACATTTTGTGATTGGGCCGTATGACACAGACACATGAACGAGCCAGGACTTGCAGGGAGCCAATCGATTAATAGATTGTTACGTGGAAAAAGGGTGTTGTTCGTTAGGTAGCATAATCCCTAGTGGTCCTAGGTGGCATAAACCCTAATCGAATCTATAAGACGTTCAATAGGTAGCATAATCCCTAGTGGTCCTAGGTGGCGTAAATCCTAGTTGAACACGCGATAGTTCATGATAAGGAATCCTAGCCAGAACAAGGGTGGCGGTCCAAACGATTTCAAGAATGGTGGCACTACGTTGAAGTAGTATAGAAATATGTGTTGAAACCCGTACAATAGACGGCAAGGGACTGTACATATACATGGAAAGGATGATACAGGTTGGGGTACTAGTACAGTTGGTGCAGAGAATATAGGAAACCAAAGAAAATAGTGGAATGGTGAGGCTTAGAAATCTTGCGATGTTATACTTAATAGAAACCTTGCAATGTGATACTTGGTAGGTAGGTACCTTGTGATGAAACTCTTGATAGGAAGCATGGGATGTTATACTTGATTCATCGTGCCTGTAGCTTACCTTGTCATCATGCTTATGTTTGCTTTCAGTTTATTCGTGCCATATTATCTTCACCTGTTTTTATGCTGAAAGCCACTAGGACTTACTCACTCTTTATGACTGACCCAGTTTGTTTCACCTCTTTTTCTTTCGCCCCCCTCCCCCCCCCCCCCCCCCGGTTCGCAAGGTGGAAATACAGATTAGTTCGGATATTACCAAGCTCCAAGGCTCTTTCATGTACTTCTTGGATTTCTCTTGGCTATGGCTTGCTGTTTTACTTTGGGAATGATTTATGACTATGGTTTTATGCTTCTTTACTATTGCAAGACAGATTTCGATGTAATGGATTTAGTAGCATTTTGATGTAAAAGGCTTTAGACCTTTCTAGATTTTAAAGCAGTGAAATTTGGTTCTTCTTCCGCTGTTTTATATGTTCTGTCTTGTAATATTTCTTTGTATGTTTACCTCGATAATGCTCCACCAAAGCTAGTGCATTCCCTTTGTGAGTGACCCTAGCAGAGGTGGGGTGTTACAGGCACTTACATTCTATACTGAGAATATTTGCACATGGAACCCACCGGAGAGGACATTCAGTATTTTTTGATTTTGAGGAGAACATCTACCGGATCGCCTTCCCAGTGGTTCTTAGAGGTGACAACCACCACCAAATTCTTTGTCGAGAAGTGGCGCAGACCGTTTGTGTTCAAACAGGAATGGTTCTTTGTACGCTGCCCTCTTGGATTTACGAGGAGGTGGATAGAAGGGAGTAAGTACTTTCGAATTTCGCTTCCTATTGTAAAGTTCTTGGAGCATGTATCTCATCATTATTCTTTCTTGATTGTGGCAGGGAATCCATAGGCACCCTCTAGTGATGAGTACAAGCAGCGTCTTAACGCCTTACGGGCAATTCCCGAAGTGTCATGCAAAACTGAAACTGTGACAAGCCAAGAGCGCCTTTGCCGTGCGGGGTTGCTTCTTGACGATCAGGATGTTACTAGGCCCGTAGTGGCGAGCGGTGTGCCAAAAAATGTGGTGGCGAAAAGCCTTGTGACCCCTGGTCAGAAAAGAAAGACGCCCTCTGTCGGGCCCTGGCCGAAGAAGGTTGTTAAGTTCCAAGCAGACGTTGGTGGAGATAGGGCTTGCAGTGAGGAGGCCACAGCTGGAAATGAGGGCTTGCGGTGAGGAGGACGCAGTTGTAGATGAGGGCCCATTGAATGTTCTCGTCCCTCCCCTGCAGGAGAGACGGGGGAGGGAGGGTCGACTGGGCCATACACACATTACCACTGCATAACATAGGGGCTTATCTGAGCATGCGACTTAACTGACTTTGCTTCATTTCTTTGACATGTGATATGGCTAGAGGGCGTGGAGGATGACGCTATGATTATAGAGGCCGCTAACACCATAGGAATCTTTTCTTTGAGGGATTTAGAAGAGGGACAAGCTTGTATGATACTCCTCCCCCGCCTGGTTGCGGTAGTGAGCAGAGAGGTGGGGATCGATCTCGACGATCTCCGACTCCTCCTCCTCCCCCTCCGATTCTGGTGTCCGAGGGAGACTCTCGCCTCAACTTAGGGGGCCCCACGTCCGTTTTTGACTGTTCCATTACATACAACGCCCTAGGCTCCGACTCCAACTATTAATGGGAGGGAGCCGCCACTTAACCAACTAAGGCCAGAGAGGGCTACCATAGTTGTGAGGCAAGATCTTGTAGAGCATGAGGGGCAAAAGCTTTCCTTGGACAAAAAGAAAGCATTACTGAGGCAAAACTTTCCCCAACATTATTTTGATGAGATAAAGTTCGCCCCCGATCTCCACCCGTCCTCTATCAGGGAATCCGAAGACGTCTGGATACGTGTGAGGGCCGAATATTGCAAACCCAACCAACGTCTGAGGTACTCCTGCATACTCTTGGAATTGATCAGGAAAAAAAACCTGGAGCTCATCAACCAGAGGTTGGCCATTGACGGCGAATGGATCACCATTGGCAACTTGAACACCGAAATAGGTAAGTTTGCTATTGTTGTTGTGTGTGCACTATTGACTATTCCTGCGTCCTTAAGTAATTACTTGCGGGTTTCGCTATTGCAGCTGAGATGAAGCAAGCATACGAGGACCTCAAGAAGGATGTTGATCACTCCTGCTCCGATTTCACGGAAACTATAGCTGAACTAACCATTGAGAATACAGCCTTGAAGAGGGATAAGGCTGAGATGGTGCAAGCATGTGTTGACTTGAAGAAAGATAATGCGAGAGTCACCGAGCTACATAATGATAATAACACTTTGAAAGCGGAGAATGAAAGCCTGAAGAGACAGCTTGAGGAGATGAAGAAGGCCGAGGAGGATGCGGAGGCCGGTAATCGGGATGTGTTAGGCACAATGGATGGACTGAGAGTGGCACATCTGAGAGAGGTTGAACAATTGAGAGAGGAGTTATAGGATATAGAATTCCGGGTTCTATCATCCGTGGTGGAAAATATCTGGAACATGTATGTTAAGGTTATGAGATTCCATGGAATCTCGTGGGTTGACGATTATCCCTGGGAACTAGCTCGAACTTGGGAGAGGTTGGTTTCGTATGAAGCCTATCTATGCCAAGTGGATGTGGGAACTTTAGATGAACACCAACTCGCAATTGATCTCTTGACAGTCAAGGAACGTGAGAAGCTAGAGGAGGGCAAGAGGTTGCTGCTTGAGGATGCCAAGAAAGAGAGTCTGGAGAGGCTCACTGCTGAGAAAAGGAAGGCTGCCATGACTGAGAGCATTGTGGTAGCGGAGATATTTGCAAAAGCAAACTCCTATCGACCACTGTCCCATGAATTGGGTACGGTGAGTGATCCCGCAGCTTCAATTCGGGCTTCGACTGAGTATAACCCTGAGCACTGGGGGCTAAGAGAGACCAGATTCACTTTACCTACCACCATAATTACCCGTCTCGTCATTTCTACACCATCCCTGATAGGAGATAAATTTCTTTAGCCATGCATCCCTGAGGATGACGTATTTACCGAATTTACGGACTAAAGGTTGTGTTTTTACTATACAGCCCTTCCTGGACTGACCATGACATCGGGCCCTGCCCTCGTGGTCCCACAAGCAACTGAATCTGGGCCAGGACCTGTGGCAGTGCAATTTGTAGAAGGCAACGATCAATTGGATACCTACACGGATATAAGGTTAACTCTCAGCATGTTTGAGAGCCTTATGGAGGAAGGAGAGGTAGTTGACGGGCAGAGTTCGGTTATCCGAGGCCCAGTGGAGGTTGATGTGCCTTCGATGGCTGCTATGGCGGAGACCCAAAAAGAAAAAAATGGTGGCTACACGTGAGGAGGTGGAGGAGCAGTAGAGGCATGATGAGGCTGCCAGGAAGGAGGTCCTAATGAAGGCCAGGTAGGATGTTGAGGCAAGAGCCGTGGAGACGGTTGCAAAGAGGAAGGCTGATAAGGAGGCTGAGAAGAAGATGGATGATGATGAGGCCTAGAAGAAGAGGGAGGATATGGAAGCATAGCAGAGGGCTACTGATCCCCTTGAGAAAACCAAGGCTGGTGATGTTATGCCGCACAGGTCCTAGAAGCTTGCCGAGCGACGGGCTGCTAGAGAGGCCAAGGAACGGGCTGAGCGAGAAGGCAAGGCGGTCCCGGAGAAGAGTAACGCTGTGGTCGGCCTCGCTGCTAGGAGTACCCACATGCCTACGCCGCATACCGCTCTTTTTGACATCACCGAGATCTCTAACAGTTAGCGTGTGGGCAAGAAGCATCTCTCACCTTCTCATGAATCGACCACTTCTCGGAAGGGCCGAGATGGAAGAAGCGGGTTTGGTAAGAAGAGGCATGTTGCAAAGGATAAACCGTCGAGCACTGAATCTGCAAAAAAGCACAAGCACGAGCAAAAGAAGAAAAATATACGATTAGTGTTAGCAACTTAAGTAGAAGTTACCGTTCATTTTGGTAGTGTAGGCCGATAGTTTATGCGAGTACGACCCCCACTTTTGGTTTTTCAAGACATGGTGTGGTGCTCATGTACACCCTGTCATTAGAAAAGAAAGATGTTAGACACATAGTCTATTTTTAATGTGTGTGTGCAGAAATGAAATATGAATTAGTAAAGATTGCAATTTGTGTTAAGTGTTTGGATGTTCTTCTTATGTTTTCTGGCGTCCCGTACTTGCATAAGCATACTTATCGTTACACTCAACAAAAAAAGCAATTATGTACCGCGCTCAGGGTCAATTATTCCAGAAGGGTGTTGTAACAACCTGGAATATCCGAACGAATTAAAAATTTTTATTTTGGTTATTTTAATGAATTTTGAATATTTATAATAATTATTTTAAATAATAACGATGAGAAATTTATTTTGAACAAAATTAGAACGTAAATATTTATTTGAGTCGACGTTAGAATATAAATATTTATTTTAAATTATAAAAGGAATTAAAAATGGCACGGTAGTTTGAAAATTCGATTTCAAATTTCAAATGAATGTACATGATTCAAAATAAACCAGATTTTAGCGAAACCAAAAATATTAGAATCTGTTTTAAAATATCTTTCCAACGAATCCGAAAAACTAAAATTTCATAGTGAGAATAAAAAGTTATGCCCAGTTGAAAATTCAAAATAGTCGCTATGGAATTTTGGCCCTTAAAAGTAGCCATTTTGCAAATGGCCTCCGTTTTCAACGAAACCACTTTTCTTGGATCCGGGATGTCAATTTAACGCCAGATTCCAAAATTCATAATTTTTTGAATCAATATGTGAGTGTGGCAAAGGAAAACGTGTTTTGACAGTTTTAGACAATTTGGATCGACCAGAAAGTGACCATATTTCAAACGGTCTCCAAATTTGAAGAAATTAGTTTTGTTAGGACCGTATCATCAAAACATAGCCAGATTTATTTTTCGGGAATCTTTAGAGTTAGTATGTGGCCCCGGTAAATTGAAATGTGTGCTCAAATTCAATATATAGATTTATATTTTGATTTTAGCGAAAACTGATCGAAATAGCTGAATTGGCTTACGGGACATATCCCATTGTGTCCGGAATGGGGGTAATTAGCTATGGGCGACAATTGCTGGAGTGGATATGGAGTTCGGATAAATTTCAGCTTTTTGAAATATAATATTGTACATATATAGACGCACATAAACTTAAATATTATAAGCTATTTCTAATTTTCCCCCTTTTCATTTCTGTAAATCAATACTCCACCGTTGACAAAAATGGTGGCCTCCTGCCATTGCCGTCCGTCGCACCTCCAAGGCCGACGTTGCCCTTTCCCCGCCTCCTCTACCCATTGCTACGCCTCCCCTCCTTCAACTCGACCTCGAGCGTGACCTCCACCGAGGACCGCGAGCTCCTCCGCGTCGGAGAACCCATCACGCCGCTCGCCTGACCGGCGCTGCCCCTTCCACTT
Source organism: Allium sativum (assembly GCA_030737875.1). Taxonomy (NCBI): domain Eukaryota; kingdom Viridiplantae; phylum Streptophyta; class Magnoliopsida; order Asparagales; family Amaryllidaceae; genus Allium; species Allium sativum. The sequence goes on along the minus strand of CM060920.1, from coordinate 744,406,184 downwards.
TCCCTCTTCCTTCCTCCACTCTTCTCTCTCCCCTGCGATCAAAATCCGAAAACCCTAAACTGCGCACCCTAGAATTGAATCACCAAACACCGCGAGATCCACAACTCCTCCACCGAGGCTTCTGCCACCTCCTCCCTCTGATAAGCCGTGCACCGCCACCGCGAGAAGCCACCACCGTATCCCTAAAATATACGTAAGTCTTTCGATTTTTAATTCTCTGTAAATATATGTTTTCGATTAGAAAAATATAGATTTTTCATTATAGAAAATTTAGATTTCGGTTATAGAAAATTTAGATTTTTTATTTATAGAAAATTTAGATTTTTAGTTATGTTAGAAAATATATTTTTTAGAAGATAAAGATTTGATTTTATTCTATGTATGAAATATTTTGGTTAATAAAAATATGAACTTTATTTTTATCATGAAGTAGCGAGTTTAAAGATTCGATTTTTATATGAGTAGCCGGTTAAAAGTAGAATTTTTATATAATAGGGAATATAAAAATATGATTTATATATATATATAGAGTAATAAAAATATAATATATATATATATAGAGAGAGAGAGTAAGAAGTAAAAATATGATTTTTAATATATGAACATCATATTAAAAATATGATTTCTACTATGAACAGCGTGAGAAAGAGTGCGATGGAACGGACTGAAATCAAAACAAAATCTAAACCGTTCATAAATAAAGAATGGAGGAGTGGATCTCAAAGGTGAGAACTCCTCACTTTAAATTTATTTTATAGTTTAAATATATACTAGGATGCAGACGGTGTTTAGCAACACCCGACACCCGTCGTCCACAGACCATGGACGACTTGTTTGTTTGTTTGATTGTGTAGTGAAAATTGATTGTGTGATGTGGAATGGAATAAAATATTTTATAGTTAAAAATATAATTTTTAACCTGTATATGAATAAAAATTAATATCCATAAACAAGTCGGACGATTTGTTTGTGTACACTATTTTGACTGATATTGAATGGGACGATAAATTTTACACATCGCCCAACTGCACAAACAAATCTATGTTTGTTGTTTGAAAACCCCACACGGGTATTGGGATGATGTTGGACATACAATAATCTCAATATTTAGTTGTATGTTGGTCAATTGATTGACAAGCCATTGTAAGCGTCAAATATTTGTATTTGATGCTTATGCGGTGTAGAATGCACTTTGGATGATGGTTGACTGTGTTTGATTATTGTTGTGTACATGTGTGTATGAAATCCATATAAATTGAATTATATGGTAATTGACTGAGTCTAATTCCAGTTCATAAAGAATAAATATTTTAAAATAACGAATATTTTGAAATAACAGTAATGTGATTTTGATGTCCGATTTGAGATGGACATGAATATATTTAAATATATAAAGCTGTGTTGATTAGATTAACGCCATTTTGACGTGAACGATATTTATATCGATTTTATTAATTTTTATAATGAATATCGAAAAGGAATTGATTTCAAAATCTAGCATTTATAAAATATTATCATTTATATATCGATAATATGGAATATTCAATTTTGATTAGAAATTGAACATGAAGTTGAAATCGTTTTGTAACCGAATTTAAAATGATTTATAAAATACGTTTTAAATGGAAATCGACGAAATATATAGTATATATGTATAATGGCCTGAATAGAACGCGCCGCGCCACGGAAGTTCGCGAATTTCGACAATTGATTTCGAATGGACATTACAGGAGATCCGACCATCGAATTCTCCTAAAACCAGAACCGTTGGGTTCGTATCGAAAAGAGCTTTCTAACGAATATAGAGAATTGAAATCTAACTGTTGGATTTGGAATTATGTCCAAATCAAATTTGAAAAAGGTCGCTGTAAGCACAGTTCGATGGCCGTTTGTGGAAATTGATTGTACGGGCCTTGATAAAATTATTAAAAATCTCAATAATTAGTGTAAAATCATAACCAATGATTTGGAAAGAACTGGGATGAAAAATTCCATATTTGAAAAGATAATAATATATTTTTATCGAAATGAACTAGTTATGAATTAGAATTATGAAATCCAATATTTTTAAATAAATAAATTGGATTGAAGTGGTTTTAAAAATAACCAGAGTTTTCAATATATGAATTGGAATGGATTTGAATCGAAATTAGCTTCGTAATATTTTGATATTGGATTCTGTGATTATACGGATATTGTGGAGGAATTTGGAAGATATATGTATCGTTATTCTGATACGGTGTTTTTTGATTCCAGAATTTGATATTGAATATAAGCCGATATATTTTCTATTCAGAGCCTTGTATTTAATATTAAATGTGATTTTGGGTTGTCGTGAGTGGTATCTTTAATAATACTGTTCCTAGACCCTATGGAGTTAAGAAAATCAGAAAATAACTGGAGATTAGTTAAGTTGAATGGTTTCCTGGGTATGGATCTAATGTTGGTTTTGGCCTTCGGGGTTAATACTTAGGGAATTGTTCACTTGCTAATTTACGGTTAAAGATTGAAGGAATGGAATGTGATTTTGGATTTATCGTGAACCGTGTTTTAAAGGACATTGGTTTTTTAACCCTGTTAAAGACAAGAATAAGATTTTGGGTTGTCGTGAATGGTATCTTTAATAATACTGTTCTTAGACCAAACAGAGTTAAGAAAATCAGAAACTAATTGGAGATTAGTTAAGTTGAATGGTTTCCTGGGTATTGATCTGATGTTGGTTTTGGCTTTCGGGGTTAATACTCAAGGAATTGTTCACTTGCTAATTTACGGTTAAAGGCTGATGGAATGGAATGTGATTTTGGGTTTATCGTGAATTGTGTTTTAAATGACATTGGTTCTTTAACTCAGTTAAAGACAGGATATGATTTCCCAAGTTAAAAAACCGTTAGTATTGATTTTTGGGAAGATAAAACCAAGTGGAGTTTTAATGCATCTTTAATTAGATTGAAATGATATCCAAAGGAAGATTAAAGAATAAATTTAAAGAATTTATCTTTGCTAAAATTAATGGGATCCTTTCCTAAAATATAAGAATTTCTGAATAAAGGAATATTCTGGATTGGAACGAGGCGTATGTTGTGTTTTTATAGAATTTGTTTATTATATACGCGAATTATTCAGAAAGATCGGGTTTATCCCATTCTGAATAATTGATTCGATGATGGGTCGACGATGAAGATGGTGATTGAAGACCGGAGGTCTTCACATCGTTTGGATGATTACTGATGTCTTGATTGGGCTGTACACCCAAGATAAGGTAATAAGTGGTGATCGTCCAGACGTACTTGGAGATCAACGGATATGCGAGGGCCTCTCCCCTGTATTGGACATATGGAGGAAGGAATAAGGTGCCTCCGGTTTCGTTCAGACCCAGAACGAACTCGTAAATGGATGTGCGTCTGACATCGGATTTCATTCTGTATGATCGATATACATTGGTTGCATAGCGTGAATTGCCTATGTGGCATGCTGAGATGCAAATGATCAAGGCTTTTGTTGAAAAGCAGAGTCTTGTGGTTGATGATCAAAGCATAACTTTAATATAGCATAGCTTTTTGTCGCATTAATTCTCGACCCTCACATGGTGTGAACCAGAAGCGGGAGAGGACATTAGGGAGGGCATGCGTTTCTTTCTAGCTAGGAGTGGTGTCAGCATTTTACTAGCCCTGGCATTTTACTCATGTGGCTGATGGATAGCGAGGCGCCTCGGTTATATTGGTCGATCCGGGACCGATGGTCTGGTCGGGATATGACTAGTTTACCCCCATAGGGCGGGGAAACGCATGTTCAGGCATTTTAATCCACCCCGTGTGGACTGGTCCTGACGATCCAAGGTGCAGTTACTACTGTTCCTGAGACATGGTAGGCTAGATTGTCTCGAAGCGGTAAGGACAATCCCTTGCCTTGATTCACAGATCGAAATCCAATTTCCAATACGAGACATTTCGGATTTAGTTATTATCCTATATATGGCGACAGAGTGGTATGGGGCACTTATGCCATCTATGATTGATACTTATGATTGAAATTGTTTTGACACTATACACTTACAGTAATAATAAAAGATGAAATTTAACGTACCAAGCATTTTTGGCTATTATAAAGTAAAAACTCTATCCTCCAGCTTGCGTTGCATTGTGTGATGGGACCTGGGTCTTATAATAGCTTCATTGTTCTTTATTTAGCATTGCGCTGTTTGTTTTATGCACTAATTTTCTTGGGGGTAAACCCGTTCTGTGTTATACGGCGTGGTCCCCTTGATTTACCTAACTTTAAAATAAAGATTAATAACTATTTTAGTTCTCACACCACTCACATGACTGACCTGGAGTTTATCATTTTAACCTAAACTCTGGGAGCCCTTATTTTTCACACGGGCAGCTAGTAGTTGGGTTTTCCATATTTATATTCACATGATCCTGGTATACAGCTGGAATGATATTCGGAAAGCTCTGTATTCGTATATTCTTTTCAGTTGTGTTTTGTATTATTTTCCGCGGCATTGTAACTTGTAAATCTCTGATATTTAGTGAATGTGTAATATTTATTCATACTCTGTATATTCTTGTATTCTGATGAGATTGTTGTAATAAGCAATGAAATGTTCTTCTGTCTGTGTTCTGATTCATCTTGTTCTCAAAGCAATTCGTTCTTTCCTTCACGGGGAAGTTCAGGTCGCCACATTTGGTATCAGAGCTTTGGTTTACAAAGCTCGGAGAACAAGACACGTTAGAACCAAATGAAAGAATTCATTAGAGATTGGATTAGTAATATCTAATGGGAATGTCTCGTTAGAGATGGGATTAGTAGTATCCTAGAATGAGTCGGAAGAGAGTTGTTTTCAAATAAAGATGAAAACGATTTTTGTTTTGAAAATTTAAATCAATTATTAGTATTTGAATATTATTTTTAAATTGAATTTGGACAATCAAGTATATAGAGATTTTGAATATATGTCTGAACCATGTGTATACAAAGCCTCAAATATACTGGATAAATATGGAATCACACTCTAGTCGCTCGGGGATAATCCTGATGACAACAGCTGCATCATCAATATTTATGTTCGAGTTTCGAAAGTGGTATATTTATATAATTCCAATTGGCTGGTGTGAGAACCAAAATTAGATAGGGCTCATTGTTGTAATTTGGCATCAAAAACATGATTTTTTGTATATATGTCAAAATTATGAATTTCAAACATTAATTCACTAATTGATTGATGGTTGTGTTGTATGATTATTTGTTAACCAATAAAACCATTATGTGAATGAACGGTAATTATAACCAAATTGTATCGAATTTTGAACTGAATTGAAAATTGTTTCGATATGCATGCATATACATGTACATACGTTGAACAGGTCGTAGCAAGGAGGCTTGAGAAGAGGTATAAAATTGTTTGCCCGACAAATAGGTACATGTTTATTGTATTTCTTGGGTTTTTGATGATTTTATGAGCCGATGGCTAGCTGCTTGGATGTTTCTTTTTCTTTTTGGATTGGAGAGGCTTGTATGGCGATTTTGGGATTTTCCCTGTGCTCCCGTACAGGGGAGGTTATGGTGAAATTTTTCGAAAATTTAAGGTGTTAGCCAAATTTTTGAAAAATTTGATAAGTTCTTAGAAACCGAAAAGTTGAAGAACTTAAGCCATAATGAAAATAATGAAAGTTGAGTTGATTAGTTAAACAACTTTCAGCTCCGTTCCTTTTCGGGGACGAAAAGATTTTAAGTGGGGGAGATTGTAACAAACCGGAAAATCCGAACCAATTAAAATTTTTATTTTGGTTATTTTAATGAATTTTGAATATTTAAAATAATTTATTTTAAATAATAACAATGAGAAATTTATTTTGAATAGAATTAGAGCGTATATATTTATTTCAATCAACGCTAGAATATAAATATTTATTTTTAATTATAAAAGAAATTGAAAATGGTGCGGTATTTTGAAAATTCGATTTCAAATTTCAAATGAATGTACAGGATTCAAAAGAAACCGGATTTTAGTGAAACCAAAAATATTAGTACCATTTGAAAATATCTTTCCAACAAATCCGAAAAATTGAAATTTCATAGCGGGAATAAAAAGTTATGCCCAGTTGAAAATTCAGAATAGTCGTTATGGAATTTTGGCCCTTAAAAATAGCCATTTTGCAAACGACTTCCATTTTCAACGAAACTACTTTTGTTGGATCTGGGATGTCAAGTTATTGCCAAATTCCAAAATTCATAATTTTTCCAATCAATATGTGAGCGTGGCAAAGAAAAACATGTTTTGATAGTTTTAGTCAATTTGGATCGACTAGAAAATGACTATTTTTCAAACAGTCTCCAAACTTGACAAAATTAGTTTTATTAGGACCGTATCATCAAAATATAGCCAGATTTATTTTTCGGTAATTTTTAGAGTTTGTATGTGGCCCCGGTAAATTGAAATGTGCATTCAAATTCAATATATATATTTATATTTTGATTTTAGCGAAAACTGATTGAAACAGCTGAAGTGGCTTACGAGACATATTCCATTGTGTCCGGAATGAGGGTAATTATCTATGGGCGATAGTTGTTGGAGTGGATATGGAGTTCGAATAAATTTCACCTTTTTGAAATATAATATTATATACATATATATAAACTTAAATATTATAAGCTATTTCTAATTTCGCCCCTTTTCATTTCTGTAAATCGATACTCCACTGTCGACAAAAATTGCGGCCTCCTGCCATTGCCTTCCGTCGCGCCTCCAAGGCCGACGTTGCCCTTTCCCCGCCTCCTCCTCCCATTGCTCCGCCTCCCCTCCTTCATCTCGACCTCGAGCGTGACCTCCACCGTAGACCATGAGCTCCTCCGTGTCGCAGAACCCATCGCGCCGCTCACCTGACCGGCGTCGCCCCCACCACTTCCCCTCTTCCTTCGTCCTCCCTTATCTCCCCTGCGATCGAAATCTGAAAACCCTAAAGCGTGCACCCTAGAATCGAACCACCAAACACCACGAGATCCACCATTCCTCCACCGAGGCTACTGCCACCTCCTCCCTCTAATAAGCCGCGCACCGCCACCGCGAGAAGCCACTACTGTAACCCTAAAATCTCCGTAAGTCTTCCGATTTTTAATTCTCTGTAAATATATGTTTTCGGTTAGAAAAATATAGATTTTTTATTATAGAAAATTTGGATTTCGGTTATAGAAAATTTAGAGTTTTTAGTTATAGAAAATTTAGATTTTCAGTTATGTAAGAAAATATAATTTTTAGAAGATAAAGATTTGATTTTATTCTATAGATGAAATATTTTTATTAATTAAAATATGAACTTTATTTTTATCATGAAGTGGCAAGAATAAAGATTCGATTTTTATATGAGTAGCCGGTTTAAAATAGAATTTTTATATAATAGAGAATATAAAAATATGATTTTTATATATGTAGAGTAATAAAAATATAATTTTTATATATATGGAGAAGTAAAAATATGATTTTAATATAAGAACATCATATTAAAAATATGATTTCTATTATGAACAACGTGAAATGGAGTGCGATGCAACGAACTGAAATCAAAACAAAATCCAAACCATTAAAAAATAAAGAATGGAGGAGTGGATCCCAAAGGTGAGAACTCCTCACTTTAAATTTATTTTCTAGTTGAAATATATACTAGGATGCAGACAGTGTTTAGCAGTACCCGACACCCGTCGTCCACAGACCATGGACGACTAGTTTGTTTATTTGATTGTGTTGTGAAAATTGATTGTGTGATGTGGAGTGGAATAAAATATTTTATAGTTGAAAACATTTAATAGTTAAAAAAATAATTTTTAACGTGTATATGAATAAAATAAATATCCATAAACAAGTCGGACGATTTGTTTATGTACATTGATTTGACTTAAATTGATTGGGACGATAAATTTTGCACATCGCCTAACTGCACAAATAATTCTATGTTTGTTGTTTGAAAACCCCACACGAGTATTGGGATGAAATTGGACATACATTAATCCCAATATTTAGTTTTATGTTAGTCGATTGATTGACAGGCTGTTGTAAGCGTCAAATATTTGTATTTGATGCTTATGCAGTGTAGAATGCATTTTGGATGATGGTTGACTGTGTTTGATTGTTGTTGTGTACATATATGTATGAAATCCATATAAATCGAATTATATGGTAATTGACTGAGTCTTATTCCAGTTCAGAAAGAATACATATTTTAGAATATTGAATATTTTAAAATAATGAATATTATAAAATAATATTCAGTAATGGATCAAAATGTGATTTTGATGTCCGATTTGGGATGGACACGAATATATATAAATATATAAAGCCGTGTTGATTAGATTATCGCCATTTTGATGTGAACGATATTTATATCGATTTTATTCATTTTTATAATGAATATCAAAAAGGAATTGATTTCAAAATCTAATGTTTTGAAAATATTATCATTTATATATCGATAATATATAATATTCAATTTTGATTAGAAATTGAATATGAAGTTGAAATCGTTTTGTAACCGAATTTTAAACGATTTATAAATTAAGTTTTAAATGGAAATCGACGAAATATATATAATATATATAATGGCCTGAATAGAACGCACCGCACCGCGGTAGTTCGCCAATATCGACCATTGACTTCGAATGGACATTACTGGAGATCCGACCGTCAGATTCTCCTAAAACCGGAACCGTTGGGTTCGTATCGAAAAGAGCTTTCTAAAGAATATAGATATTTGAGATCTAATGGTTGGATTTGGAATTATGTCCAAATCAAATTTGAAAAAGGTCGGTGTAAGTACAGTTCGATGGCCGTTTGTGGAAATCGACTGTACGGGCCTTGATAAAATTATTAAAAATATCACTAATTAGTGTAAAATCATAACAAATGATTTGGAAAAAATTATAATGAAAAATTCCATATTTGAAAAAATAAAAATAATTTTTTATCGAAATGAACTAGTTATGTAACTAGAATTATGAAATCCAATATTTTTAAATAAATAAATTGGATTTGAAGTGGTTTTTAAAATAACCAGAGTTTCCAATATATGATTTGGAATGGATTTAAATCAAAATTACCTTTGGAATATTTCGATATTGGATTCCGTGATTATACGGATATTGTGGAGGAATTTGGAAGATATATGTATCGTTATTCCAATACGGTATTTGTTGATTCCAGAATTTGATATTGAACATAGGCCGACATATTTTCTATTCAGAGCATTGTATTTAATATTGAATGTGATTTTAGGTTGTTGTGAATGGTATCTTTAATAATACTGTTCTTAGACCCAATGGAGTTAAGAAAATCAGAAACTAACTGGAGATTAGTTAAGTTGAATGGTTTCCTGGGTATTGATCTAATGTCGGTTTCGGCCTTCGAGGTTAATACTTAGGGAATTGTTCACTTGCTAATTTACAGTTAAAGGCTGATGGAATAGGATGTGATTTTAGGTTTATCGTGAACTGTGTTTTAAGGACATTGGTTCTTTAACCCGGTTAAAGACAGGAATAAGATTTTGGGTTGTCGTGAATGGTATATTCAGTAATACTGTTCTTAGAACCAATGGTGTTAAGAAAATCAGAAACTAACTGGAGATTAGTTAAGTTGAATGGTTTCCTGGGTATTGATCTAATGTTGGTTTCGGCCTTCGGCTTAATACATAGGGAATTGTTCACTTGCTAATTTATGGTTAAAGGCTGATGGAATGGAATGTGATTTTGGGTTTATCGTGAACCGTGTTTTAAATGACATTGGTTCTTTAACCCAGTTAAAGACAGGATATGATTCCCCAAGTTAAACAACCGTTAATATTGATTTTTGGGAAGATTAAAACCAAGTGGAATTTTAATGCATCTTTAATTAGATTGAAATGATATCCAAAGGAAGATTAAAGAATAAATTTAAAGAATTTATCTTTGATAAAATTAATGGGAACCTTTCCTAAAGTATAAGAATATCTGAATAAAGGAATATTTTGGATTGGAATGAGGCACATGTTCTATTTTTATAGCACTGGTTATTATTTTCTCGAGTTATTCAGAAAGACCGGGTTTATCTCGTTCTGAATAACTGATTCGACGATGGGTCGAGGATGAAGATGGTGATTGAAGACCGGAGGTCTTCACATCGTTTGGATGATTATTGATGTCTTGATTGGGCTGTACACCCAAGATGAGGTAATAAGTGGTGATCGTCCAGACGTACTTGGAGATCGACGAATATGCGAGGGCCTTTCCCCTGTATTGGACATATGGGGGAGGAATAAGGTGCCTCTGGTTTCGTTTTGACCCAGAACGAACTCGTAAATGGATGTGTGTATGACATCGAATTTCATTCTATGTGATTGATATACATTGGTTACATGCGTGGATTGCCTGTGTGGCATGCTGAGATGCAAATGATCAAGGCTTCTGTTGAAAAGCAGCTTCTTGTGGTTGATGATCAAACCACAGCTTTAATATAGCATAGGTTTGTGTGGCGTTAATTTGCGAGCCTCACACCCCAGTGTGAACTAGAAACGGGAGAGGACATCAGGGAGGGTATGCGTTTATTTCTAGCTAGTATTGGTATCAGCGTTTTACTAGCCCTGGCATTTTACTTATGTGGATGATGGATAGCGAGGTGCCTCGGTTATATCGGTCGATCCGGGACCAATGGTCTGGTCGGGGTATGACCAGTTTACGCCTCATAAGGCAGGGAAACGCATGTTCAGGCATTTTAATCCACTCCGTATGGACTGGCCTTGACGGTCCAAGGTGCAGTTGCGGCTGTTCCTGAGACATGGTAAGCTAGGTTGTCTCGAAGCGGTAAGGACAATCCCTTGCCTTGGTTCACAGATGGAAATCCAATTTCCAATACGAGACATTTCGGATTTAGTTGTAATCCTATATATGGCGACATAGTTGTATGGGGCATTTATGCCATCTATGATTGATACTTATGATTGAAATTGTTTTGACACAATATGCTTACAGTAATAATAAAAGATGTACTAAGCATTTTTGGCTATCATAAGGTAAAAACTCCATCCTCCGGCTTGCATTGCATTGTGTGATGGGACCTGAGTCTTATAATAGCTTCATTTTTCTTTACTTAGCATTGCGCTTTTTGTTTTATGCACTGGTTTTCTTGGGGGTAAACTCGTTCCGTGTTATACGGCGTGGTCCCTTGGTTTACCTAACTTTAAAATAAAGATTAATAACTGTTTTAGTTCTCACATCAGTCACATGACTGATCTGGAGTTTATTGTTTTAACCTAAACTCTGGGTGCCCTTATTTTCTACACGGGCATCTAGTAGTTAGGTTTTGCAGATTTATATTCACAGGATCCTGGTATACAGTTGGAATGATATTCGGAAAGCTCTGTATCCGTATATTCTTTTCAGTTGTGTTTTGTATTATTTTCCGCTGCATTGTAACTTCTAAATCTCTGATATTTAGTGAATGTGTAATATTTATTCATACTCTGTATATTCTTGTGTTCTAATAAGATTGTTGTAATAAGCAATGAAATGTTCTTCTGTCTGTGTTCTGATTCGTCTTGTTCTCAAAGCAATTCGTTCTTTCCTTCACAGGGAAGTACGAGTCGCCACAGATGTGATTGAGTGCAGGCTTCTAGTAAGTTTCCCTCTACTTAGGAAACCCATAGTTTGTTTAGCCAGGCTGAGTGCCTGCTATGTTTGGGTTGCCCGGGGTTAGTCCCTAATGTAGCGAAGGCGTAGGGCATAGAATTTTGCGGTCCGCCTGGTATGTGGCACTCCCATCGTTCATCGGGTTGAGATAAGCCATAAGTGTCATTTATTCGCTTGAGAAGAGAAACCCGGATCATCAGCCTGTAGGGTCTGATCGTGGCCATGGGCTGCCTCTTAACCTTGTGAGCTTTGGGGAAGAAACAATTTAAGGGTTGGTCTCGGTGCTACACAGGGATTCGACTGGTACCCGTTGTCAAGGGAGGGATTTACATCACTCCTGCCTGGCTGTTGGGTGGTCCCAAGTCGCTTGGGACTTGGGCGCGAAACGTTTTATCCTCGATCTCGACACGGGGATGAGATTCCAGTTCATGTTTATTTATACCCGATCGCGCCGCGGGCCGGTGACTCGAGTAGCGTTGTCGGCTCCCGTGCTCCGGGTGTCAGTCGTAGCCATTGTGTTTTGGCCTCGAGGTTAGCTCGAGACTCAGATGGTGGTACCGACTCCATGCTTGGAGGCCGATACGACAACCGACAATTCAAACATGTCATGCACGGAGTAAACATAAACAGGAGGAGATGGGAAGATGAACATCATTTCCACTAATAACTTTGGCAGTAATAGCCTTTACAATGCATTGAATTATTAGAAACAAAACATTGTTGGAAGGCATAAATAACTATGTACTAAGTTATGTAAAGTAGCGGTGGAGGTGTTCACTATTCCATGCCCTTTTGAGTTCAGCTCCATCCACGGTTACGAGTTTGAAAGATCAATTGTCGCGCTTCCGTTGTATGGAGGACGGACCTTTCCAACGAGGAGCGAGGCCTGTTGGTGGAGGGAAGACCCGTTTAAGACGAGATCGCCGACGTTGAGGTCCTTATGGCGGACCCTAGAATTGAAGTATCAGGTGAATCGTTGCCGTTGGGCAGTGGCTCGGAGATTATCTTCGTTCATTTTCTCTTCCAACAAGTCAAGTGATCCTAAAAGTAAATCTTGGTTTGTCTTTGGATCGAAATAGCTGACTGGATGAGATAAAAGCTTGAGCTCAATCGGAATGACGACTTTTGATTCGTAGGCAAGGGCGAAGGGAGTATGTTCGGTTGCTGTCTTGTTGGTGATTTGGTATGCCCATAGGGATAGTGGAATTTCGTCTGCCTACATGCTCCCAGCCTTTTCTAGGTGCTTCTTAATGACGGACTTAATAACTTTGTTGATTGCTTCGACCTGCCCATTGTTTGAGGATGAGCCACTGCCGAGAATCACTTTTCAATGTCATTCCACTGGCATAAGGCTTTAAATTCGGCACTCTCGAATTGAGTGCCGTTATCGGAGATGATAACTTAAGGAACCCCATATCGAGTAATGATGTTGCGTACAACGAAGTTGATCATCTTTTTGTGAGAGCCTCGACCTCTGCCCAGTTGGTAAATAATCCACCACGACAACGACGTATCGTGCCCCGTCTCTGGCCATTGGAAGAGTTCCAATGAAGTCGATCCCCCACATGGAGAATGTCCCTGGGCTAATCATTTGTTTTAACTCTTTAGGCATGGCTCTCGGGATCTTTGAGAAACGCTAGCACTTGTCGCACTTGCAAGCATAATCTGCGGCATCTTGATTGAGCGTGGGCCAATAATAACTCTGTCTAAGTATTTTTCCTACCAGGGTTTTCCCTCCAGTATGGTCGCCGCACTCCCCTTCATGTACATCGGTTAACACTTTAATTGCGTCATGATGGGCTACACATCTGAGCAATGGGACAGAGAAACCTCTACGATGGAGAATCCCATCCATAAGAAGATAGCGAGCCGATTAGCGGGCGAGCGCTCGTCTTTCCTTGTAGATCCTCGGAAGGGTCCCATGTTGTAGGTAATTCTTGATTGGTGTCATCCAAGATTCAGGTTCGAGTTCGGCATTCATGGCCGCCTCATCCTGTATTTGCTTGGTACTAGGGGAGTTGAGCACTTCGACGGGGCCGAATCCCAAGAGTTGCGGATCCTTGGAGCTTGCTAGTTTAAATAGTGAATCTTCTTTTTCATTCTGGTCTCGAGGTATGTGAGTGATGAAGTGATCGAGGTAAGTGAGTAATTCCTGAACCTTGGTTAAATACAGGTCGAGTCGTTCCCCCTTAGCTTGATATTCCCCTTGTACTTAACACACGACGAGTTGTGAGTCAGAGAAGAATTGGGTTATCTTTAGTTTGAGCCTGATCGCGATTCTAAGTTCGACAATCAAGGCCTCATATTCTGCGTCATTATTTGTAGCAGGGAAATTCAATTTTAGCGCGTAGCATATCAGGCGTTCCTCGGGGGTGATGAATACGACTCCGACCCCAGAGCATCTATTGTTAGAGGACCCGTCCAAGAACAATTTCCATTGAATACCGGGAGCTTCCGCGTTCTTTGCCAGAGTCTCCTCGGTGGCAACGAACTCTACTATGAAGTCAGTGAGAGCTTGGCCGAGGATGGCTCGACGGGGAATGAACGTTATCTCAAATTGGCTCAGCATCATACTCCACTTCAATAGCTTTCCAGACGCTTCAGGTCGCTGCAAGACCGGGCGTAGTAACTGATCGATGAAAACCTTTATAGGATGAGAATAGAAGTATGGACAAAGCTTCCAAGAGGAAATTAGCAAGAAGAATGCCAGCTTTTCCAGCTTCGGGTGATTCTTTTCTGCCCTTGTCAATCGTTTGCTTATGTAGTAGACTGGCCGTTGGATGCGGTCCTCGAGGCGGATTAATGCCGAGCTGATTGCCTAGGTAGAAATAGCCAAATAAATGTATAATTCCTCATGGTCTATGGGCTAAGATAGGATAGGTGTCGCTCTAGGAGATCCAGAAGTTCTTTGAATGCATAAATGCATTCTCGGATCCACTCAAAATTGCGTTTCCCTTTTTGAAGTAAATCAAACAAAGGAATGCACTTGTCGGTGGCCTTGGGTATGAACCGACTTAAAGCGGCGACCTTTCCATTTAAACTTTGGACATCCTTGATGTTCTTGGGGATTTGGATGTCCCAGATAGCTTGGATTTTTTCTGGATTGGCTTCGATTCCCCGGGAGTTGACGATGAAATTCAAGAATTTTCCTGAAGCGACTCCGAAGGAGCATTTTAAGGGGTTGAGTTTCATGTCGTACCAGCAGAGGATATCGAACATTTCAGAGAGGTCGTGGACATGACCGCTTAATACTTTAGATTTTACTAACATGTCGTCCACATACACCTCCATGGACTTTCCGATTTGGTTTTTAAAGAGTCGATTAACCATTCGCTAATAAGTAGCGCCGACATTCTTGAGGCCGAAGGGCAAGACGCGATAGTAGTAAAGTCTGAGGTCCATTATGAAGGAGGTATGAACTTGGTTGCGAAGGTTCATTGGGATCTGATTATATCCTGAGTAGACGTCCTTGAAAGATAATAGTTGGTATCCAGCGATTGAATCAATAAGTTGGTCTATCTTCGGGAGTGGAAAGTTGTCCTTTGGGCATTCCTTGTTTAAATCAGAGAAGTCGACGCACGTTCACCATTTACCTTTGGCTTTTTTTACCAGGACCGGATTGGAGACCCATTCGAGGTAGTCGGCTTCGCAAATAAAGTTGTTATTGAGTAGACGGTCTACCTCTTCCTCGAGTGCTTCGGACCTCTTGGGTCTCAAGAAGCGACGCTTCTGCTTGATTTCAATTGTTGTATGATCGATACTTTGACAATGGCAAGCGATCGCCGGGTCGATGCCTTTCATATCGGAATGAGTCCATGCAAACAAATCTAGGTTAGCCTTCAAGAAGTCCACAAGATCTTGTTTGATTACGGGATGGAGTTGCGATCCTATCTTTAGCACTCTTGACGGATCATCCGGATTAACGGGAATATCTATTGTAGATTAGACTGGGGTAGCCCTCCCGTACTTGGGCTCTTCGTCCTTCCGTGGGTCGATGTCTTTGGAAAGATGGCGGTGATGCCTGAGCCAAGGCCCAGACGCTGCTGATTTCTATGCTGAAATAGTCTTGGTTCAATTAGGTGTGGGCACTGCTTTTCCCTTGTCCTTATTGCATGCATTCTTCCATTCTATTGAATAACATTCTCTGGTGCTTACTTGGTCGCCTCTAACTGTTCCAATCCCATTTTCTATCGGAAATTTCAATAGGAGAGACCATGGAGACATGCTGACTTGAAACTCTATGAGAAAAGGGTGTCGAAGGAAAGCGTTGTAGGGGGAATCGATGTCTTTAAGCACAAAAGTGAAGATTTGGACCCGGCTCTGATCCCCCTCGCCTAGCTCCACAGGTAAATCGATCATTCCCACTGGGGAACTAGAAGCCCTATTGAAGTCGTGGATAATGGCGCGACATGGCTTTAAGTCATTTGTTTCTAACCTCATATGGTCGTAAGCAGCTTTGAAAATGATGTTGATTGAGCTTCCGGAATCGATTAACACCTTTCGGACAGAAGCGACACCGATCTGAGTTGTGATAACTAGTGGATCAGTGGTTGGGATTTCCATCCTAGCAGAATATCTTTCGCAGAAAATGATGTCGTCCCACATGGTCTTTTTGAGCTTGGCTGGGACAGATTCATTGGGTGCGGAGCAATTTTCATAAGTAGCATGCTTATTGAACTAACATACTCTTGCATTTTTCGGAAACTTTCATGTATGGGATAAGGTTCTCCACATATGGTGTTGATTACGATCCGACGCCTCGGGCTAGATAGACCTGGAGCTACCTTGGCAGCTGCTTGAGGCACTGGTGCTTGAGGCTGGGTTTGCTTCGAGAGGAAAAGGTTCTGGACGTATTGCTCGAGTCACTTTTCACGGATAAGCTTCTCAATTGCATCCCTGAGCTGCTGACATTCATTGGTATTGTAGTCATGCACGTCATGGTATCGGCAGTACCTCCCAGTACTTTTCTCAAGGTAGGTCGATTCCCTGGTATGCGGCTTCTTGTATGGCAAAGTGTTGCATGTCTCCAAGTAAATTGTTTCTAGATCCTCATTTAGCGGTGTGTATGTCTCGAAGGCTCGGTAAGGGCTGGGTTTTCTTGGCTCGGTCCGGGCCCGATTGTTGTTCCGGCTACCTTGCCTACCATTGTACGGTCTTTGCCTATTGAGACCAACCCCTTGTTCTGATCAAAGGGCTCTCCTACTTGTTTTTTTTTAGGTTGTCATTTCAGCGTCTGCTTGAGAGCCGTTGGGGCAACTGGTGGCCGAGAGTCAGTTGCGTCTTGCCTCTTCTTGGCATAAGTACTGATCTGCCTTCTCATAGAAGGCGTCGAGGATTTTCAGCTGCTTCCGATCGATCCACCCCCCAAATTCGGAAGTAGGGAGGACATCTTTGTCTAATTGAAAGAGTAGGTGCGAGGATCCGGATCCTCGACCTCGACGAGGGCAATGTTGAACCTATAGAGGTAGCTTTTGAGGACAGCGGGCCCTTGGTATAAGTTGGAAAGGGTGAGGGCATTCTTTGGAGTTGGTATATGCATTCTGAATTGTTTGATCATCCATGTTGCTAACTGGCTGAAGTTGTTAATGGAATCAAGCGGGTGGTAAGAGAACCATAACAAAGCAGTTCTTGATAAGAAGATTGGGAAACACTTATATTTGACCGGATCATTGCCCCATCTTGAGTCTATTTGCCATTGATATTGATCTAGGAAGCCACAGGGGTTACTGGTGCCATCGTATAGCGACATTTGCGGCATACTAAAACGTCGCGACCATTCGGCTTCGTTTACCCTTCTTGTGAAGGGGTTACACCTGATGTGCGCTTCCTATGAATCATGCACATTTCGTCGCATTTACCTCATAATTCTTTGGACCATGTCAGGAAGGTAAGTTGAATGAGGATCCGCCATTGGGACCCATGGGTTTTGGCAAGATTCCAGAGTTCTGTTATGAGGGCATCTTCTATGATGGACGTCCGAATGGTCTTCCTCCATGTCCTCGACATCTATGATTGGATCCTGGTGTGGATGGTGAGGTGGAGGAGGGTGATGCGGTTCCTGTTCTGGAGGAACGTGGGCCATTGGAATAGCGGGCCCATCATCCTGATTAGCAGCCGTTGGGTTGTGTCGATAAAGAGGTTGGTTAGTAGGACCTGGTTTGTCATTGATGATCAAGCGAGAGCAGTCTCGGTACTGTGCCCCCTCGCTATATGTTTGGTAGTTCGGTCGCCGTTCCCATTCCCCTTGTCGTTGTCGTAGCCATTGCCATTACCGTTGTCGGTGGCATTGGTGCGGGCAGCGACGTTGTTGATGAGGCTAAACCTCCTCCTTTGATGCGGGCCCGTCGACTCGGAAGAGGAAGTTTCCTAGATAGTTGGTCAAGGTCGAGCGTTGTTCCGAGTTAATTGAAGCCGAGTGACGATGCGCTGACTTTCTTGAGGTTGTCGCACAACGTCGATGTTATTCCTTAATGCTTGATAAAGCTCGACCGCTGTGGTCTTATATTTATCATTAAGCGCACAGATTTGAGAATGTGTTGCAGGCGCTTTGGGGTCCACAATAGGAGGGACGGTTTCATTATTGGTCGGGATGTCCGCCGGTTGAGGTTGTTGGGATGTACCGGCCTCGGCTGTGGCCAAAGAGCCGACCATTGCATTCTTTGGTCGGTTTGCCATCGTGAGCGGACTTGATGGCAAGTTTAGCAAGGAAATTCAAGCTCATCGGGGGTCGAGATGACTACGTGCGACAGAGGTGCAAAATCCGAGTTTTTCTCAGTGAAAGCACCAAATCTTGACGGCAAAAAATATCATAAACACCAAAGATTCCAATTACTAGGAATAATTAATTTGGTCGCATAGACAAGAGCGGAAAACAGTAAATAACACAAGAGACTTATAGTGGTTCGGCCTCGTGAGAGGCCTACGTCCACTTTGAAGCGTTGTTGTAATATTATTAATCACTCAAAGTTACAAGTGTGAGACCATCCTATTACATCTCATTACATTCATCTTTATGCTAGATGATGTCATCATTCTCATATATGATGTCATAATTATCATATATTAAATATACTAAGAAAAGGACACTTTTGCCTTCTTCCTCAAAGGGGAGATGCCATTAATGGATCTCTCTAGAGGTCACAAGGTATCAAATTCCAACCTCTTTGTGAAGCCATGGGATATTTATAGGAGAGGGAGTAGGTAGGACTTGGTGGGTGTAGGTAGAAATGGGGGACCACACCCAGAATTTCGCACCTCAGGCCTGAACACACTGAAATTTCGCATGTGGAGCCCCGGGTGCGAATTTTCACACCTCGTGGGGTGCGAAATTCGCACCCCCGGGTGCGAAACTCATACCTTTCGAGGGTACAAAATTCGCACCACGGGGGGTTTGAATTTCGTACCTTCGGGGGTGCGAAATTCGCATCCCTAGGCACGAATTTCGCACCCCTACTGGGTGCGAATTTCGCACCCAGGTGGGGTACGAATTTCGCACCTCTTTGGGGTGCGAAATTCGCACCCTCGGGGGGGACGAAGTTCTTGCTCGGAGGGATGCGAATACCGTATGAAGGAGGGGCTCGAGACCCAGGCTCGCGAGTTCTAGGGATCCAAGGCCTTGGTCCGGAAATATGTTTTGGGGAGGCACAAGTCCTTGGTGGCATGATCCCACTTCATCCTGTTTCCTTCGCTCCTAAGCATCCCTTTCGGCTTTAGTTCCATGCGATGCTTTGAAACGAGCGTGTCTTGCGTAATTTTGGGAACCGGACCAAAAAGCAGGTTAACAAACTCGAAAAAGGAGAAATGATTATCTTGTGAATGAGGGGATACAAAGCAATGTGGTAGTGAAGAATATTGGGTACAATCCAGGAAAATTTCAAGTAAATGTTCAAAACTATAATATAAGGAATGGCAATCAGCATAAAGGCGGAAATGGAGGTAGCCGCGATCAGAAAAGGGATGCTAGGATGTGACCTAGATTTCCGACATTTGAAAATTATATTCCATTGAATGATTGGTTGGAAAATGTATACATAGATACCTATAACATGGTATAGTATCGAAAGCCTGCTCCAAGAGAGTCCGCGGAGTAAGAAAAGCAGATTGGAAAGTTTTGTCTATTTGATGAAATGTACGGCTACACGAAAAATGAATGTTGTCATCTCCGGGACGTTGTTGAGAAATTGATTCAGGATGGAAATTTGGATGAATATAGAGTTTCCCTAAAGGACGGAGGCAGGGCACTTTGGACCCCAATAAACAAGGTCAAGATAATCCTAGAGTTATAGCCCAAAAAAAGAAATAAGGTAAGGGGATCAACACCGTAGTCGAAGGACAACATCCAGTTGGTTTTAGTCTATGGACGATCAAATAACAAATTAAGGTAGTAAATCACATCAAATTTAATGAGTGCAATGCTGTAGACGAATCTGTTTCAGTGAAGCAGTGAAGGACAATGTCATCGGGTAGAGTCCCCTGATATTGACCTGACAGTGATTTCGCCCTTGATTGGCCCTGTTTTGGTATGGGTGATCCTTGTTAATTGCTGGAGTTCCGTAAATATTTTGTTTAAGAAAGCCTATGACGAGATGATGCCAGAGGCTAAAGATTTGAAGTCGCGTAATGTTAGAATACATGGCTTCAGTTGATCTGCAAAAGAACCTGTTAATATGTCTGAACTACCAGTGGAGATTGGTGAGGAAGACCATAGGAGAGTGCAGATCTTTCCATTTGTTGTATTAGACAAAAGCTCTCCATATAATTATTTTTTGGGTCGATTGATTTTTGTTGACTTTAGAGCACGCATTGCTCCTTGGTGCCTGGTCTTGAAATTCTTGATTGAGAGTGGAGTCAGTGTTGCATGGGGAGACCAAATAGATGCACTAGCGTGCTACATAATTGAGTGGAAAGACGCCCATTGCAAAGAGAATGGAAAGATCGCAGATACTTTCCTTTGCGTCAAGGTTGCCGATGCATAGCAATCAAGAGACAAATCCTGACCTAGACAACATAGCCATCAATTAAAAGACATTGATCCTAGAAAGGACAAAAAGCTAGGATACCAAAATGGTGGAACCAAATGGTAGCAGGGTTGCGATTTCGATTGATAATGACGACCCCTTCTAACGACTTGAAAATTTGATCCTTCCTTGGACACATCCGTATGAGGGAATTGACTAATTTTCTCCATGTAAACCTTGATGTGTTTGCCTGGAAAATGTTGACATGTATTTGATATCACCAAGCATCATAAGTTATTCACTCAATAACAATCTGAAATACGTCCCAGTGAAACGAAAGAGGCGTATGCTCGGTCCTGAGTGGTCAACGACAATAAAGGAGGAAGATGAGAAGCTGAAGAAAAAATGATTCATCTGAGATTTGTTGTACCCTGACTAGGTTTCGAAATCAGTACTTGTAACGAAGTCTAATAGAAAATGGTGGACGTGCATTGATTTCCCCAATCAAAAAAAGGCATATCCCAAGTATAGCATCCCACTTCCATCAATCGACCAGCTTGTGATATCGACAGCTAGACATGAACTTCTCTCATTCGTGGCCCGTACACCGTATATAACCAGATTCTGATGCACATACCTTATCAGAAGCATACTAGTTTTATTATAAACCATGGACTGTACTATTATGCATCCATGTTGTTCAGTTTGAAGAATGCCAGAGGCGTAGCAGCGGTTTGTCAATCGTACTATTTAAAGATTAAATCGGGGGGGGGGGGGGTCGATGGAGATTTACAAAGATGACATGCTCATAAAATCACAACGATCAGTCAACCTTGTGGATGACTTAGAGGAGATGTTCAGTGTTCCTCACCAGTATGGATCAAACTCAACACTTTGAAAAGCTCTTCAGGCGTTGCATCAGTGAAATTCTTGGGTTTCATCATCTGTTATCGAGGGACTGAAGTCAACCGACCAGATAGTAGCCATTCGAAACGTTTGGGAGCCCTAAAATATTAGAGACGTGCAGAGCCAAAATGGGGAGGTGGCTGCACCGAGCTGATTCATACCTAGAGTGATCGACAAGTGTATTCCTTTCTTTGTCTTGATAAAGAGCGAAAATCAGAACTGTTCTTGGACTCCATACTATGTGAGAGCATTTCAGAACTTGTTGAATCACATAAAGAGGCCTCTCATACTGTCAAAGCGGTTTGGTCATAAAAACCTGCTTGCGTATCTGGCGGAATCCATGCACGCTATCTGCTCAACACTCGTACGTGAAGACTATCGGATCAAATGCCAAGTGTACTATGTCCATAAAAGAATGGCAAAGGATGACACAACTATCTAAAGATTGAAAAGATGGTTTATAGCCTCTTAATAGCATTAAGGAAGCTGTTTTTCACTACTTTTAAGCTCATCCCATCAAAGTGTACACCAATCAGTCTCTACCATAGGTTCTTCTGCGACCTGAGCCATCCGGGAGACTACTCAAATGGAATATCAAATTGAGTTAGTTTGTTGTTTCCTATATTCCATTGAAGGCCATCCAGAGACAAGTGCTGGTGGATTTCATCGTAGAATTCACAACTCTAGACGACAATGATGAGACGTTGAATGGGCAACTGCTTGACAAAAGCTATCCACAGATGGATCCTGTAATGATTGATGTTCTTTCATTGTAATTGTCTCAGTTACTCCTAAGGAACAATCGATCTATTAGGTCTTGAAGCTGAACTTTCTTGTAACCAACAATCAAGTCAAATATGATGCTTTGATTGTAGGGCTTAAGCTCGTAAAGGAGCTGGAAGTGAAGTCACTTTAAATTTTTTATGGCTCCCTGATCATCGTAGGCCAGGTTGGATAGGAACTATAAGCCAATAGGGAAAAACTTGCTCCCTATCTTAATCAGGTTCAGGAGCTATTAGCCAGATTTGAGTACTACTACATCTCGCAAATTCCTCATGATCATAAAGAGAAAGCCGACTCATTGGTCAAGATAACCAGTTCAGAGAGATCATAGGAAATGGGGTTGTCTTCGACTGAGACACCGAACATTCCATGCATAAATAATATGGAAGTTGACTGGGCACTGACTAGTGTGCCCGATAGAGAATCTTTGATGACTCCAATCAAGAACTTCCTGCTGCACATAACCCAGCCTAAGAAGGAAAGTGAAAAGGGCACCCTCTTGTGTCAAGCCACGATATATGTCATTTTGGGAGACATGTTATACAAAAAAGGGTTCTTCGTCCCCTTGCTCCGATACGTAGCCCACGATGACACCAAACATGTACTACGATAAATGCATAAAAGCGAATTCGATGACCACACTACAGGGCAAACCATGCCGAAGAAGATACTCCAATATGGTTATTTCTGGCCTACCATCAACTTAGATGCGGCTAATTACTCATGGCGCTGCTATAAGTGCCAAAGTTTTGCCAAGCTTCCGAGAGCTCCATCTGCCAAACTTACCCAAATGGTCTGTGCATAGCCTTTTGCGAAGTGGATCAATACCCAATAACAATAGACCAAGATGTCAGATTTATGAAAATTTTGGCTACACTACAAAATAAATGTTACTTCAAATTTAACACCAGTTATAATCCTACTCAAAGCAATTAAAAAATCAGTAACATGAGCGCCGACCTATCAAATATGCAACAAGAACCAAGAAACCAGACTAACAATGGCAGAAATGATGCTACAAAGAAGCCTGAGGATCTAAGTGATTAAGCCTGGTTTCCTGATTCAGGTTCTACCAATCATGTTACTAATAATCTGTACAAGTTAAACCTTGGGAACAAGGAATATGGGGGCATTCAATTTATTTAAAGGGGTAATTGTCATTCTGCACATATCACACATAGTAGGAAAACTTATATTCAAGGTTATAGAAAATTTTACTTAAACAATATCTTACATGTTCCACAAATAAAAAAAACCTGGTAAGTATTTCTTAGCTTACATGTGATAATAATTTCTATTTTGAATTCTATCCTAAATGTTGTTTCATTAAAGACATTCTAACAAAGAATTTTTTATTGTAGGGTAAATTATAAAAAGGGTTATAAAAGTTCACTGCTAGTAAAATAAGAGAACCAAATGATAACATGTTATGCTGTTATGTGTTAGGAAATTCTGAAAAAGGAAATACTGTTGATTCTTTAAAATCTTGCATGACAAACTTGGGCATCCTAGTATTGATATTGTAAAGGGAATTTTTAAGTACCAATAAAATTCATGTTGATGAATCATTAATATTTGATGTGTTCCAATTAGGAAAGAGTCACAAAATCCCTTTCAAAAATTCTGACACTAAGTTTCACACTGCTTTAGATCTTGTAGATAGTGATGTATGGGGTCCTACCCCTATTGACACTAGTTATGGGTTCAAATATTATGTTCCATTTATTTGTGCTTACTCTAGATTTGTTTGGATATATTTTCTGAAGAATAAAACTGAAAGTACCAATGTTGTACAACAATTTATAATGTTTGCTGGAAAAAACTAGATGTAGTGTTAAAATTATTCAAACTGATGGGGGTACTAGATTAAACCTATAAAAAAATATTTTCAAGAAAAAGGTATTTCTCATAGAATTGCCTACTCCAAAACTTCTGAACTAAATAGTTTAATTGAAAGGACACACAAACATATCATTGAACTAGTCTTAGATTGCTCGCACAGGTATCTAGACATCCTAAATTTTGGTGCGATGCCTTTGCCACAACACTGCATCTCATTAACAAGTTACCCACTATAGTTCTACAAAACAAAAGTCCAAATGAAATGTTATTTAATTAGAAACTTGATTACAAAAGCTTGGAAATATTTAGTTCTTTATGTTTTCCCTGTCTATGAATGTATAAGTCACATAAATTATAATTTAGCTCTTTACCCTGTACATTTATCGGATATGCTAATAATATTAAAGGTTACAAATGTCTATATAAAAATAGGAGAGTATCTATATCTAAGTATGTCATATTTAATGAACAGGTGGTTCCCTTTAAAAAGGGCAAATAAAAACAATCAATAAAATTTTCAATGCTAAGTTTTCTTTACCACCTATACCAGTTTATAGTGATCTTACCTTTAATATGTATAATCAACAATATCTGAGCAATTTAGGGTCTCATCTCTAAAGGGAGGAAAGTGATCACAGTGAAGATGAATCATTCTAGATCAATAACACTTAATCTCCCCTACAACATGGCAAAGAAAGGGAAGATAACTTTGACAATCATGAAGCTAATGAGGGAAAACACTGACAATAGTCAGTCGTCCCTCATCAGACTGGACACACTATGATGACAAGGGCTAGGTTTGGGATTTTCAAAACCAAAGTATTCATCATCAACGTTGACTGTGTAGAACCATGCAATCACCAATACGCTTATCAAAGTGTCAAATGGAAAATAGCTATGGATGAGGACTGCAAAGCCTCATTAACAACAATAAATGGAGCTAGTTAAATTACCAAAATACAAAAACATAGTGGGATGCAAATGGACATCTAAACTCAAGAAAAATGCAGATGAAACTATTCAAAAGTACAAAGCAAGGAGGCTTGACAAGGTGTTTTCTCAACAACATGTGTTTGATTTCAATGAAGCTTACAATGCAAGGATGCTCGACAAAGCGTTTTCCCAACAACATGGGTTTAATTTCAATGAAGCCTTCTCCCATGTTGTTATTCCAACAATCATCAGAGTTATATTAAGTATTGCCCTACGCAAGAGGTGGTGCATTGGACTGTTGGATGTTAACAATGCATTTCTTAATGGCATACTTCAAGAAGAAGTGTCCATGGAATAACCACCAAGGTACAAACAGAAAGGTGATACTGAGCTATTGTGCAAACTGAACAAGACCGCATATGGATTGAACTAGGCGCCAAGGTTGAGGTTTGAAAATAATAATTCAAGTGTGGTCAAACTAAAGTTCAACCCATCCAAGTTTAACAACTCCTTATTTACAAGGTTGAACAAAGACTCAACAATATATACAATGATCTATGTAGATGACTTCATTATTACTAGTGATGGTAATAATGAAGTCAACATTGTTGTCAACTAACTGAATAGAGAATTTTTTATCAAAGACCTAGGATTTTCACTATTTCCTAGGAATTGATGCCAACAAGATTACAAAATCAGAAATCGGGCTATGTCAAAAGAAGTACATTTTTGAAATTCTGCTGAAGACCAAAACGATCAAACCAATAGCCTACCCCTCCTATGACTGCCAATTTACAGCAATCTAAAATTCAAGGGAAGTTGCTCAAAATGCAAAGCAATATAGGACTGTAGAGGGTGCACTCTAATATGCTACTATTACAAGGCCAGAGATTACTTATAGCGTAAACAAAGTCAGTCATTCATGCAATACCCACTAGATCAACATTGGAAGGCTGTAAAAAGAATTTTGAGATATTTAAAAGGGACTATAAATCATGGCCTAATATTAAAATCATGCACTATTATCAATTTATTTAGTTTTGTAGATGTTGATATAGGAAGTTATCCTGATGACAGAAGATCCACCCGTGTGCACTGTATATACTTTGGGTAAAAGCCTGTTTCATGACACTAAAAAACTTACTACCGTGTTAAGATCAAGCACAGAAGAAGAATTTAGAAGTGTGGCCAGTGCTACTACTGAAATAATCTAGATCGAATCTCTACTGAGTGAGCTAAATGTTAACATTAACACAGCCGCGCTATGGTATGATAATATCAACACTTTCTCCCTACCCGCAAATCCTATACTATACTCTTGAATGAAACACATTGAGCTATACTTATACTTTGTCAAAGAGCTGATTTTTAAAGGAAAATTCAACATCAATCATGTTCCTAGTGCTCATTAAAGAGAAGATATACTCACTAAAACCTTATCAGCAACAGAATTCATTAGATGCAAGAAGGAATTAAGCATAAGTGATTAGTTTCATACCAGATCAATTGTTTTAAAGGAAAAGAGTACCAAATCAAAATCATAGAAGCATACTGATTTATGCAAGAAGCAGAGCGCAATGAGATCTAAGCCATGCCACTCTCTTCATCTTGACTCTCGCTCATCTGCTACTTCGAATTATTGAAGAAGTACTCTCGCAAGAAAAGATGGAGTCTCTAATAGATCTTTCCTCGATGTTGTGACTTATTGCCATGTTACATTAATCGAAAAGGATATGGCTTAGAGGTTCAAGTGTTTGGACGCATAAATTTCATGGAGGTGGAAACCTTAGGATTTGAGAGAGAGAGAGAGTTAGAGTATTAGTGTTATGACTGATAACCAGTGTTCTTTATATTTATGTAAATAGGATTTTTAACCTTACAGCCCATCAGTTCAATATTATCCATACAACTATATATATTGTGTGTAGCTTTGTAATCTGTAATATTAGAAAATTATTATAATTCATTAGTTTCCTCTCTCTCTGTTTTCATTACAAATTACAACAATTATTTACTACATCAAGAATCCACATAATAGAATACCTATCAATCTTTACAAACTTTTGTTATTGAAGCTACCATTTTACATTTTGACAAAAAGTTTAAAAAGTATGCTGGCAAAAGAGAACCTTCATATGTAAGTTTCTGGTTTCATCATACATTCATAAATTTCAAGTTGAAATCATGATCATGACCATGCATAAGTTATATATTGGTAGAGAAACTTCCACGGTCTTTTGAGGAATTATTTTGTGTAATTTACTATTATGTTGAGTGCATAAGTTGCAAATTAGTCTGAATATTTGTTGTTCTGGTCAAAATTTGCAATTCGGAAAACTTGGAAGTTTAAACATTTTTTCGTAAGCATATATGCTCTTTATATTAGATTTTTGGGTAAAAGTGGTCGACCAACTGTCATTTTGAGGTATTAACTTTGGATTAATTTTGATTCTTGCAGTCTGATGATTATTATATGAAGTTTACCGAAATGGTAGATAGATGTGTCAATGCATTTTTTTATGAACGTTTTTCTTGAAGTATTTCACATATTTTTCTTACTGTGGAAGAAAATTAAGTGGGATGTATTTATCTATGAAGCATCAGAATTCAAACAAAATTTTTAGCATCAGTGCAATATGCCATTTATGAGTGTATCGTGCACTTTATTTCAGAAAGAATTGATTAATCTAAATGTGGGCACCTAAACATTTACAATTTTTAGTAGCTACCAAGCATGAGGGTTCCACTCATCCGTAGTCATTGTGAAAAGTGAGCAATCCTTAGGATAATGTCCATATGTAATTGTGAAAGGGTAATTTTTATACCATAGTTAAAGCAAATACACCATAATTTTAGCAAATATAAACATAAAATAGGACTGTAATTATAGCGCAAGAATAATTTATGGAAAGAATATTAAAATATCTTTGCAATTAAAAGACATTGTACATATTAAAGGGTTAGACCCTACTAAAACTAAAACACACCGCATAACGACAACTTGAAATAAAAGCATTACTACCATTTTTACTACCATTTTTACTAATATATTTTCTTGAATCGATGATGTTCCTCTTCACAAGAAATAAAGGACATCAAGACAAGAACTTATTTGTTCACTATACAGGTTAATTATTCGTTCAGTAGCATCAGAAAATTGGAGCATTACTGTATGCTCAAACTAAGGATGATCCTAATTGGATTAAGGCCATGGGGAAAGATCTACAGCTCTTAAAGATAATGGTACTTTGGAAATGACTACCCTACCTCCTAATAAGACTGTCATTAGAAGTAAATAGGTATATAAATATGCATTTAATAATTGCAAACAACGAGAAATAAATTATGAAAATCCATCAAAATAAAAATACATATTTTTATATCCAAATAAGTTAATTATAAAATTTTGTTTGTTCGGGTTTTTTTCAAACCAACTTAGTCAGGTAGAATACTTCAATACAATCAAAATGCAAACGATTGTGTCTCAAAAGGATCTCACTTGCACAATTTTTATTATGTAAATTTAAATATTATTAAATAATTTATAATAAGGGAAAGCTGACTTTAGTTCATCAACGGTCAATCTTCAGATAACAACTCTAGATTTTTCAACATTTACACAATAGAGCCAAGAATGAGGCATGTACGTTTTTGCTTCCGATAAGTCTGATGTGTTTAAAAATGAAAACTAGAATTTTTCATTTGGTATAAGTAATTAATTACATTAGGTTTAAGCAATTTCCATTTTTTACTTGTTTGATTTTTATGATCTAAATAATGAAGTAGTTGTCATTACTTGGGTTGTTGGTCCTATATGTTTGAACTTGTGATACATTATTTCCGTTTGCAGAAGATATGGAAGATATTATTGATTATAGTGATAGAGTATTTCCAATTAGAGAAGTTTTGGGAAATATTGTTAATTTGAGAATATATTATTTCTAATTTGCAGAAGATTTGGAAGATATCAGAAATTTATTGCTCTTATATTTGTAAAAGGGATAGGAAATAAATTACCTACATAAGTGGAAGGATTTGAAGAAGGTTCCTTTTTTGGGATAGTGAAGTAAGGAATTAATTCCCAAATTGGTTGGTTAAACATGGGACCTATCAGGAGAATTGGAGAATTAATTAGGCATTGACTTATATCATAAATCAATTACTTCAACCCCAAGCATTAATCCTTATATAAGGACAGGGATTAGGTGAATGTATTGTCATCTCAAAATATGAGGTGGCATCTCAAAAGTAGTATTTTCTTCTTCTTCCTCTCCATGATCAGTCTTGTAATATTTTTCTTACTGAGAAAAGCAATAAAATCTCATCTCCCCAAGTGGACGTACACTAACAAGTCGTTAGTGGAACCACTATAAACCTCTTGTGTTATTTTCTTTTATTGTAGATCTGTGATTTCTTTGCTGGTGACTATCTGTTGTTTGTTTTGCCTCACCATCAATCTGTTCCTATCCGTTTTTTCCCAACAATTGGTATCTGAGCTACATGGTTGATTGAGAAAGGGTGTTAGGCATTATGGCAGGAGATAAGGAGAATTCAGCAATTGTATCAAGTCCATATGTCAAAGGGACATATATGGAAGTAGGATCTCAGTTAGCAATAGAAAGGTGGAATGGGGATAAAGACTTCGAGAAGTGGCCATGGAGGATGAAAGTTGTTCTGATGAGAAACAATGTTCATCCAGTGGTGTTTGCTCCTGAGGTGTTGACAGATGATATTTCAGCCATGGAAAGGAACGAGATGGAACGATGGGCGTTTCTACTCTACAATTGGCAATGGGAGAAAATGTCATTTCAGAGATTAGCGGTGAGACAACTGCTAAGGACATTTGGACCAAGCTGGAAAAACTCTATCTAAGGAAGTCACTAACCAACCGTCTGATTTTGCTGAAGATGTTTTTCACCATGCAGATGAGAGAGGGTACTTCAGTGAAGGCACATCTTGATGTGAAGGCAGGTCTTCTATCTGAGGACTTGAAGGATCAAATGAAGGGGCTAAGTGAAGGTAGAGGAGGAAGTAGTACGGAAGCCTTATTAGCTTGTACAGAGAGACGGGAGAAGAAGAAGAAAATAAAGTCAAGTGATGGGAGCACTGTACTTGGGGAGTCAAGGGTTGGAGCCTACAGTTCTCGTGGAAAGATGACAAAGCTAGGCATACAAGAAGGGACTTTGAATTTCTGCATAGGCAGAATATGATCAAAGGGGAAAGCTTCAACAAGGTGGATTTTGCCAAGAGGATGTGCTTAATAAGCGAAAGAAGGGATTGCCTGAAGTTGGTCTGAGATCAAAGGAGATAGCGGTGGATATGCATAAGTCTTTGCAAACTGCTAAGTTCGGGCGTTGCTGGAACCGGAATCGCTTATCGAAATGCTAGGTGCCACGTGGTGGTACGGTGTGGGGAGAGAGGTGAGATGGTTCATGGAGACATTTTTTTTAATGACGAAGATAGATAGGTCTTAGTTGAAGGGTTTACTTTGTAGACTTTGTTGGTAGGCGGTGGCGTTGCCGGAGTTTGTTAACAAAGTGCAATAGGTGATGGCCATGCCGAGGCTCATTGGGGAAAGTAACCATCGTGTCTTATCCGAGAAGGTGCTTACAGTAAGAGGATGTAGGTGGAGTTGATATGCTTTCAAGGAAATATAGTATCAAGGTGGAGATTGTTAGAATTTGTGATACAATATTTCCATTTGCAGAAGATTTGGAAGATATTATTGATTATAGTGATAGAATATTTCCACTTAGCGAAGTTTTGGGAAATATTATTAATTTGAGAATATAATATTTCCAATTTGCAGAAGATTTGGAAGATATCAGAAATTTATTGCTCTTATATTTGTAAAAGGGATAAGCAATAAATTACCTACATAAGTGGAAGGATTTGAAGAAGGTTTCTTTTTTGGGATAGTGAAGTAAGGAATTAATTCCCTAATTGGTTGGTTAAACAAAGAAGCCTATAAGGAGAACTGGAGAATTAATTAGACATTGATTTATATCATAAATCAATTACTTCAACCCCAAGCATTAATCCTTATATAAGGATAGGGATTAGGTGAATGTATTATCATCTCAAAATGTGAGTTGGCATCTCAAAAGTTGTATTTTCTTCTTCTTCCTCTACATAATTAGTCTTGTAATATTTTTCTTATTGTGAAAAGCAATAAAATCTCATCTCCCCAAGTGCACGTACACCAACAAGATGTTAGTGGAACCACTATAAACCTCTTGTGTTATTTTCTTTTATTATAGATCTGTGATTGTTTTGCTGGTGACTATCTATTGTTTGTTTTGCATCACAATCAATATGTTCCTATATGTTTTTCCCCAACATTATATTTCTTTCTTGATTTTAAATTCCCCCAGAAACTCTCCTAATCTAGGCACATTCCTTTTCTCTATTGTCAGTGTTTTAATGCCCTCTACTTTATGTACATGCCCGCTTGTGGGCATTTTCATAAAAAGTGTCATAACTGTCATCTATTTTATACTTTGCACACTCGCTATTTAAGTGAAACTTGCCTATACTTCTTTATCCACTACTTATTTTGTACACCATGGTCTCTCCATTTGATTTGTCTTACTCTTTCCCTTCTTTGAATTTTTTTGTTCCTAAACTCTCTAATCCATCCGATCTTGGAGCTTCCACACACTTTTTCTAAAAATTCATTCTAGCTTCTCTCTTTGATTTTTTTAACCTAAATATAGAAATTAGAATAATTTTTTTATATTTATTGCAGCTAAAATTGTGCTAGTTAGTGGTTCAAATATCTGAGACTGCGATTATATTTACATTGATCTACGCTAGATAATGCTTTTACCTTAGAATCAACATTTGGATTTAAATGTATTTTAGAAACACACAATTGTGAAACCTTACACCTAAATATGAAGCCCATATTGATTTAATTAAGAATAAATTAGAGAACTGATATATAAATTTGTGGAAGCATACCAGAATCCATAGTTGTTTTACAATACCTGAATTTTATAGTTGATTGTTACTGAGAAGATAGCCTTGGTTCAGTCTTCCAAATTGACACAAACCTTAGATTTTAAATTCGTTCTTCATAGAAGAGAGTTAGAGAGTTTCTATGGCTCATATTATTTGGAGACCATATATAACCACTTATTCACAAAATTGACATTTTTTAATTTGACCCATCAACAAATGAAAACGCCTCGATATCTACGCATTTGGCTTATGATAATATAAGCTTTAAGCCTCTTAATTCTAATTAAAATTATATTACTTTAGTTAGGCTTCACACCAAAATAGCGCAACACGCTTTATTTTACATATGTGACTCAATTGTCGAAATATTCCAGTACACTCCATTGGGCCACATATTAAATAACCTTAAAATGTGTTTAACTTTATGAGCTCTAAAATTTGCTATTTGTAACATATGGTGTATCTGAAAAAAATGTTAGGGATTGAGATGCTAACGATGATGGTTTGGATGATAACAACCTTGTTTTAATTATTATTGTTATAAAATATATACTAACACTATTCTCTAGAATATATATGCGTGTATGTGTGCGTGTGTGCGCGCACATACCTGATATGTATGCAGGTATTGATTATTGAAGAAAGTACAGTTTAAAGATTCAAGATTTCAAATAAAAAAGAGTTCAAGATAGAAGGCATTCAAGCGTTCAAGAAATAAAAAATAATAGATTCTAGATTTCTTGTTAAAATTCTGAAATAGCACTGAATCCTTTTTTCAATCTTTCTCGCTATTTTTTATCTTATTTTCAAAATGATTTCAAAATTACTTCCTTATTTGAAATCTGTATTTCTTAGTTTTTAAATTCATTTTAACTCCTGATTTTATATATCTTTTATTTCTTAAAATAGTTTAACTCCTGATTCAATTATGTTTATTTATATGATTATTACTAATTTAATATTAAGTTTTATTTAACCATTTAAGTTTAAATTTCCTTTACGTATATTTATATCTTAAGTTATAAGTATTTCTTATGTTCATAGTTGTATATGTGTTTTAATATCATTTTGTATAGTTTTTAAATCATTATTATATACATTTTAAATCATTTTTATATATGTTTTTAATACATTTTTTTACTTTAAATACTCTATTTTAATATAGAGGAAAATAGTTTGTTTTAACACAAAATTTACTAAAATTTGTTTAAACAAAGCATACCTTAATTTGATTTTATTTTTTAAAATTTATAGAGGCATGCCGACATGGGTAACCCACATGTCGACATGGTGTCTGTTGGATTTCGAATTCAAATTTTGAAAAGTTGTGGCATTTGATTTCAAATCTTTTATGAAAGGTTTGTTAGAATTTGTGATACAATATTTCCATTTGCAGAAGATTCCGAAGATATTATTGATTATGGTGATAGAATACTTCCAATTAGAGAAGATTTGGGAAATATTGTTAATTTGAGTAATATAATATTTCCAACTGCAGAAGATTTGGAAGATATCAGAAATTTATTGCATCTTTTGCAAAATTATGCAAGACAATAAATTACCGACATAAGTGGAAGGATTTGAAGAAGGTTTCTTTTTGGGATAGTGAAGTAAGGAATTAATTCCCTAATTGGTTGTTTAAACAAGGAAGCCTATTAGGAGAATTAATTAGGCATTGATTTATATCATAAATCAATTACTTCAACCCCAAGCATTAATCCTTATATAAGGATAGAGATTAGGTGAATGTTTTATCATCTCAAAAATGTGAGGCGTATCATCTCTGTTCTTCTTCTTCTTCTTCCCTACTACCAGTCTTGCAATTTTTCTTATTGAGAAAAGTAATAAAATCTCCTCTCCCCAAGTGGACGTACACTAACAAGACGTTAGTGGAACCACTATAAACCTCTTGTGTTATTTCTTTTATTGTTAGATCTGTGATTGCTTTGCTGGTGACCATCCGTTGTTTGTTTTGCCTCACCATCAATCCATTCCTATTTTGCTTTTCCGCAACAATTGGTTTGTTAGGTGCTGCTCGCATTGGAATTGAGGGGGTGCGTGGATTGAACTGGAGAAGTGTCCCACATCGCAAGATATTAAGAAAGATCGTGGTATATATATAGTATTGGTAGCATGTAACAATGGGGATTCCTTTTGTTACAATAAGTGCTTGGCAATACCAAATTATATGCTCGATGGGAGGCGATGGGGGATGTTCAATCGGGACGCCGGCATGAGAGACTTCGACCATTTACTCCAATAGACACGGTAAAGCGTGTACGGTACGCTGGGAACGCCGAAACTCAACATGGTATCAGAGCTCCATGGTTCAAGGGAACCGGTATGTGTAGCATGATTGAAGCATGGCTCCAAAGGGGCTTGAGCATGGGATGCTCGTCAAGGTGGAGATTCAATGGTAAAAGCAACTTGACGGTACTGCTTATGAGAACTCGGGGTAGCAGCCAAGCCAACTGTGAAGAGGACTCAAGGTGTAACTCTAAGGTGACTTGAGAAATCCTCGCCAAGGTGGAGATTGTTAGGTGTGGCTCGCATTGGAATGGAGTGGGTGCGTGGAATGAACAGGAGAATTGTCCCACATCGCAAGATATTAAGAAAGATCGTGGTATATATATAGTTTGGTGGCATGTAACAATGGGGATTCCTTTTGTCACATTAAGTGCTTGCCAGTACCAAATTATATGCTCGATGGGAGGCGATGGGGGATGTTTAATCGGGACGCCGACATGAGAGACTTCGACCATTGACTCTGATAGACACGGTGAAGCGCATACGGTACGCAGGGAATGTCGAAACTCAACAAGGTTTTCACTTTTGGGAGACTATAAATAGGCTTCTAGAAATGATTTTTTTAATCAGTTTCATTATCTTCTTCCTCGTTTATCTTCTCTCCATTAAAACTCTTAATTTCTAAAATTTGATACTTGTATTCTTCCAACTTTCAAAGAGAATCACTTTCTATTTTGATTCTCTATCACGCTTTCTCAAAGATTCAAGTGTTACTCAAGAGTTATACGGGTTTTGTGATCAAAGATCACAAGATCAAGTTCTATCGACTCTGTTGACCATAATCGATATTGAAAAGGTGTGGTTGTAGTCTGTTCGAATCGACTAGGTGTAGTCGTAGCCCATACAAATCCCGATTGGGTATGATTGTTGCCCATGAATCAATTTAGTCTTACTGTACTCTGGAAACATGCGGGGAGTACCTCATGGCCTTGAAATCGAGGACTGTAATTTGGATATTATTATTGAGAAGAAATACGCATCATTCCAGAGTTGTGTGGGACTGGATGCAAGATAACCCCGAACCAATTATAAAGTTCATGTATGTTCTTCCCTTTTGCTGCTTTTTATTTATTATTATCTAAATCCGTGTTTGAATCTATGGTCATCTCATATATGTGATTTGTATTTCATTCTAAATCAAACAAAACGATTTCAATAAATTTCTAAAATCCATTATACTTTATTTACACCCCTTTAGTGTTTAGTTTGCATTAAGGTCCTTAATTCGCATTCCTCAACACCAATATTGTCCATTAACTATGTTGACAAAGGACCAAAGTGACATTCATTACATTTATCATAACTAATCCCATCAATGATCACATATATTAATACAATCAAATGACAAAGATTAGTTGTTGATGCATACCATGGAAATTACATGAAATGTGATGTACACATGTCTATTTCCAACTGGTTTTTCTTTAGTGAAATCAGAACATTTAATATTTGAACAACCTGAGTGCAAAGAAAAATTTACTACTTTATTTCTTATCAGAAAATGAACTTGATATACATATATCTGTAACAGAAATATAAAGCAACGAGTCATACAATAATATCAATTACAAATTCCCCTTGAACCAAAATATCCTTACATAAAAGTTCCATGGATTGTGCTACATGCTCATGAAAGACTTTAGGTGATAATCTTTAGGTAAGCGAATCTACCATAATGGAGTTTGTCAAAGTATGCTCTATAAATTTCAGTATATTTTGCACTCTTCCCTTTTGGAAATTAATATTCCCTTCATCGTCACAATATTACTTATCTTTCAATTTTTTATCAATAACCGAGTTCTATGACAAAATTGCATTATTGTTTCCATAGTTGGATATCTTATAATTAACCATAAATGATATTTCCAAAGTGATGGAAGCTATATGTATTTAAATGACACTTTTTTTATATAGTTTCGCCCATAAAATATATTATCATTTCCTGAAGACGATCATTTACAGTAATAACATCCAAAATAGTCGGAATGTTATTCTTTATGATCTCCAACCAATTTGATATTTTATCTATAAGCATTTAATATTTTATTTTTCCCCTTATAGATATCTCATAACCATTTTGGCTACTAACCAGTGATCCACTTTAAAAATAAGAAAGATATTTGCCAGATAATACACGTATATCCACCTATGTGTTTACTTTAGTATACATTAAATCCACACTGCAAACGCATGTGGAAATTTTTGCATTCCTTTAGTTTCATCTGTCAAATTCTTTTGTGATAATTCAAATACCACCCCATGAATAATAATTGTTTATTTGAATCCCAAATGCAAAAGAGTAGTTCAAAAGTGAGAACCTTAAGCTGTTTCATCAATGTCTCAATTAGGAAACACAACTTTAATCTTCGTCAGATATTTCTTAAAAGTAAAATATGCAGTAAACTCCAAAGTGATTCTAATGGGTCATTTATTAAATCTAAGAGAATATTACTTTTAAGATAAACAAAATCATTTAAGAGTGACATTTTCAATAAAAAATGCCTTATTCAATTTCGTATCACCTACTTAATTCCCTTTACCTTTGAATAATTATTCACAATCAATAATCTGGTTACTTAAGTTAGGAAGAAACTGCAAATTTTATTGTTCATATAAATGTACGCTATTTGTTCATATCATAAATACACTTTTTAAATTAATAATTATACGTATTGATGTAAATACTTAGAGTCGTATTCACCAATCCATTATTTTTCTTTAAGTGGATATACTATATAGTCGTGTAGAACAGTGTTTCTTCCTTTATAAGTAGATTTCCTTCGCAACCATATACTTTGAGGTTATTGAGTTTGTCTTATTAAAACAGTAATCTTAGCTTAAAGGAAAATTTTCTTTAACATCGTCTTATTATGGTTCTTAATTTACTTCTCCTTAATGAAAGAAAACAAATTTTAAACTTTAGCCGAAGAAGCAACCGTAGTTGAATCAAAGATAATAAAACATATCAAATAAATTCAAAAAAAAAAAGATGGTTCGATTCCTACCATGCGCTTTCCCATCCTACATAAATTTACCCGAGGGTATGGGGGCTTGGATTAGCGGACGACTTTACTGTACCCTCCTCAGGAGTTTACCGGCCCGCCGGGTTCTCCTGTGTTTAAAAAAAAAAGATAATGATTCTCTTTAAAGGCAATGATAATACTTTATTTCTACCTTCAAACTCTATATCCTCAAAAACTATTGCATTTCCTGCCTTAATATATTTCCGTATTGTTGGTTCATAAAACAATAAACTTTAAATTGCTTAGGTTGTCATTAAGATATTTGTCATCTTTAATTCCCAATCTAGAATAATTTAGTGCTAAAGTATATATTCATAATAAAAATGAAGTTTGAAACATTAGCATTAACAGTATTTAGCATAATTAGATAAAGGTTATATTTAAACATCGTCCGCTTTAATTCCAAAGAAAATGTCTAAAGTTTATTCATATATAATCTTATTATTTATAAACGAATAATGATAATCAATTTGTTCATATTAGAAATAGAAAGCCATAATTTGTCCAAATGACAAGATAATAAAACATATCAAATAAATTCAAACATTATAACTGAAATCTTAATAATAACTTTGAAATATCTAATAAATTTTACTTTATAGGTCCGGATATCTCATCGAAGAAACAACTACACACACACATATATGTATATATATATATATAAGTTGTTTATCTTTAGTGACTTCTACATTATTATTGATACATTTATTGACAATGTATATCAAATGAGTACGTTAAATCTTATAAAATTCAATATCTCTTCTAATTATCAAGGTGTTAAATTAGCCCAATAAGATGACATCTTATTCTAAAAATAATATTAATCTTTAAATGAATATACTGGAGATGACAACAAAAATAACAATAACTTGAGCACTTTTATCTTTTAGAACAATTTTTTATATATAGTACTCATTTATATTTCTTTTACTTTGGCTTTACGTAATCAAGCACGACAATGGGTGCTTGTTTCCTCTTATTATTTCCACAAAATTCCTTTTCATTTTCAGTAGAAAACTTATCAAAAAATAAATAAATTTATCATTGCATATAGCACATCCTTGAAAACCTTTAAAATATTTATCTAATGATCCATTAACTCTTGCCTTTTGAGTTCTACCAACTTTTAATACTCTTCATGACATTATAAGAATGTCTAGCTATAATAGGGTTAGTTATAACCCTCTTAATTGCAAGAGCTAGAACCATGAAGTCAAGAACAAACAACATGCTCTTTTACAAATCCTTATAGTTAGCTTCCAACAAATAAGAATGTTCTAAAAATTGGTAAACACTTCTGTCAAATTAACTGAAAAATGAATAAAAATAAAATGAATATTTACCATGTATGCGAATCTATGCAATTAAAGCCCTGCTAAAACCCCGCTAAATGCCCGCTTTAGCTCGTAGCTTCTTCAACCGCTATACTATTTTAATTTAGCGTTGATGAACATCAAATCCGCTTTTAGCCCGGTTATTTCCCGTTGCATCCGCTAAATCAAGGCTTTTATCACCCGCTTTAGCCATATTAATATTCAAGACTTGATTTGACTAGTTTTTCTTAAAAAATCAGTAAAGTTAGTGCAAAGAACTAATTTTAAGACATAAGTGTCCAATGTATTGTAGATTTCTATTATAATTGTCAAATCTACTACGTGTAACCATGATATTAATTGATTTCTTTATATAAGATTAATTAATGTTAGTTTCTTCAGCAGGTATAACATGAGAACGATAATTAATCAATTTTATATATC
Organism: Allium sativum; assembly: GCA_030737875.1. Classification (NCBI taxonomy): domain Eukaryota; kingdom Viridiplantae; phylum Streptophyta; class Magnoliopsida; order Asparagales; family Amaryllidaceae; genus Allium; species Allium sativum. Next base: position 744,367,064 of record CM060920.1, on the reverse strand, counting down.
TGGTTTCACATCCAATGAACCTTTTTGCACATCTGCTACATCCCCGCTATTTCCACGCTTCGTCCCCGTTGTATCCCTGCTACATCTTTTTGCACTTCCACCGCTATAGAACCGCTAAGCTCTTTAACTTCCTAGATACTCATTGTCAAGTACCAACCACAGTAAATTCAAATAATTGATAGGTCTCTTCTTAAGATACCAAAAACACAAAAATATCAAGTTTTTGTATAGTACTATTAACTGTAAGCAGTATTCTTGTTGTAATGATCAGACATTGACAATAAATTCAAGTCAAATCTTTCTTTGGGCCGATTAATTATTCCCTCTTATAATTTTATAACTATCACATATTTATCATCACATATGTGTAAGTGATTCATCTGAATATTGATCTTACTTTGGCACAACTTATTTCAATCATCGCTATTATAATATTTTACTTTAGGTACGTGATTATATTCATTACATTCCCTAAATAAATATGATACAAGATGTAATAAATAAATCACATAATAAATGTCACAAATAAATATCAGAATTAAGTAATATATCGAAACGTACATATAAATAACATAAGGATGTCGCACTGAATAACATAAAAGAACTAAGTAGACAAAATGTATATCTGAACAATAATATCGCTGTATAGAAGCTACTGTGTCACCTTACCTTTAAACTATTAAACTTATCATCAATTAATATGGTGTCAGTGTTGACGTGAGTTCAATGGTGGGATGTTTGCATAAGGACATCCTATTATTTTGGATTAAATGATATCCAGCGTACTACATGAGTGAACCACATATAAACTAGATAATTGACTCTATCACTCAAAAAGAGATGATATATCGTATTCATGCCCATAAAATAAATAAAAACATGTTAAATCTGTAAATCAAATTGAGCCACCTTTTATACCCAAGGAAATGAACCGTAATACCATATTTTTTGAGATATGCTTTCAGTTCAGTGGATGTCGACTATCAAGTCACGGTAGACAACACATAATTAGCATAAGCTCAAAACATAGTCAAAAGAAAAGCGTGTATGTTTATACACATTGATAAATTATATTTTATCAGTCCAATCTCAATCAAAAATTATGCGTCACATATATCTTCTTTACAAAACAAAGAACCATGCGATGTTTAAATCCATCAATAATATAGCAATATAAACGTAATAATTGAGTCCCATCAAAAGAAATTAAAGACTTACCCTATATGTTATTGCAAGTATGGATATTATTTCAACATAGACCAAAAAAAACTTTTTTTGGAACTAAAAAAAAACTAACAATTTAATTCACATGAAAATAACATATGATGCAGAGATGCAGGATATGAATGAGATAACAAGTCAAAACCCCATTTAAGAATAATAAGCAGAAGGAAACATCATAATGTGAAACAAAAAAACCTGGATCTAGTATTAAATTCATACTTGTTTTGTATCTCAAGAAAATCCAGTAGTTTTGACAATGGTATATATGCCTTTGAGAAAAAATTGAGTTGTTATATGTATATAAATAGTTTATTTATTAAGCAGATGTCAGATGATACAAACTTCTAGTTCTTGATATAGAACTATACTAATGATTTCATTTCCATAATCATAATTCATAAAAAAAAAGCTTAATTTTATTAACTCAATCCATAAAACCTATGTTATAACATGCAACCAGCAGATTGAGTCAATAGATCTGTAACTGAACTTAACAAAAAAAAACCTTTTTTTCTCTTACATGAAACAAAAATAAATTATAATATAAAATTCCCGATAAAATCAACAATAGATGGCTGTGATACACTTGTTAGTATATTAATATATTTTAGCAACATTTAATCATGAAACCCAAGATGCAAATATGTAACCTACATTGATTTAATTAAGAATAAATCAGAGAAATGAGAAATAAATTGCACAAGTGTACTTGAATCCATAGTTCTTTTGCAGTACATGAATTCTATAGCCTATTGTTGAGAAGATAGATTTGGTTCGGTTTTCCAAATGGACACAAACTGTAGATTTGAAATTAGCCCTCCATAGAAGATGGTTAGAGAGTTTCTAATGCTTGTATAATCTGGGGATCAACTTCTTATTTACACGACAGACGTTTTGTAATTTGACCCTTCAATAAATTAAAAAGCCCCATTATTTACGTATTAGGCTCATGATAATATAAGTTTAAGCCTCTTAGTTCTATAGACTACTTTAGTTAGGTTTTACACAAAAATAGCATAATAAATTTTATTTTACAGATGTGACGTCCCAATTATTGAAATATTCCAACATCACACACACGCATACCTGGCAGAAATTAATGGGCTTTTATTATGATGCTACCTGTTGATGCCCAAAGGTTGGCTGTCAACACTCGAGAATTCAAAAATTTTAAAATAATTGTCTAGAGCGCAAAAGTAATGGGAGATGCAGTGTAATGTGTAGGAAGTAAAGAACGAGGTATTTTATAGTGAATTAGTTTGGATTGAGCCTATGTCCACTCTGAAGGTTTTGCTGATTTTATTCACTACTGAGAAAGTACAATGATAGACTGTCAAACCCAAGCAAAGGCATGTGTAAGGAATCTCACGCAAGCACAGAGCACATCATCGGAGGGGAGCTGAGCTTAGACGCGAAGTTGTTGGGATCGAAAGGGATGCTGGAGTTTTGGCGGCTCAACTGGCGGAGCTTAGGTGCGGACCACCGTAGAGGAGCTGCTGCTCTTCACGTTTTGATTTGGGGTTTTTTTTTCTTCTTTTCAGTTGAGCGCGAGGAGGAAAATAGCTCGTGGTGGCCGGAGCTGACTGTACGTGGTTCAAGTGCTAGCGAACGGGGAGGGGAGGCTACCACTTACGTCAGCCTTGGCTTGTTTGTTCCTGACCTGGAATAGCTTCACACTGGGAAGGAGCGGCTTGGACGGAACGAAGCGTGTCATCTACTGGGTGAGAGTGAGGTGAGAAAACACGGTGCAGTTTTGGTGAAAGGAATTGGTGAAGTCACAGAGAAGTTTTGCTGAACGTGGAGTGTGATTCTATGGGTACTGCGAAGAATGGGTTGGAAACAAAAGTAGGAAGATGCTTGTGAGGTTTCTCACGTGAAGGAGCGGGGCACTGTATACTTGGGGTAGAAGAGGGAAGGAGTAAAGAAAATGGGTAATGAGGAGAAATGGTTGTGTGAGGAGGAAATGGGTAGAATGGAGCAGCTGGTTGCGAGAAGAAGAAATGAGTAGGAAGAAAAGGATGCTCATGCGAGGAAGAAGGGAATGCCTTTTATTTCAGTTGTTCGAATATTTTATTAGAGAAAGCACTGGGTTCTCTGCATCCATATATTTCTAAATCTTGGTGTACTGTTTCCTAATATTTGCTACAGATAGAGGGAGATTCTGAAATCTTGTAGATTGTTGTCAAATATTAGCAACTGATAGGAAAAGATATTTGTTGTTGCCATATTTTTAGGGAGAGATGAAATTTAGATTAAAGAGGCAACGTGAAGGAATATTTCAGAGAGAGAACAGACCCTTGTTAATAGAGATAAGGGCAGAAAATGTCTACCACTTTTGCATGGCTCAAATTTGTGTTTACTGTTTATTTCTTTCCCCGTTTGTTAACGCGGTTAAGGAAATTATAATTAAATTCTTTTTTTTAAGTTTAAAAATTATTAATTCATTCTTCTATTCTTTAAAATTTTTGAGTTCCTTACATCTATGTATATATGCTTAATATATATATTGTCAAACCCGAGAAAAGGCATGTGTAATGAAAATCACGCAAGCACGGAGCATGTTGTCGGAGGGGGAGCTGAGCTTGGACGCGACGATGTTGGGATCAGAAAAGATGTCGGATTGACTGGCGGAGCTTAGGCGTGGACCACCATAGAGGAGCTGTTGCTCTTCACGTTTTGGTTTTGTTTTTTTTCTTCTTTTCAGTTGAGCACGAGTAGGAAAACAGCTCGTGATGGCCGGAGTTGATTGTATGCAGTTTTAGTGCCAGCGAACGGGGAGGGGAGGATACCACTTGCGTCAGCCTTGGCTTGTTTGTCCCCAGCCTGGACTGGCTTTGTTGGATCTAGATTAACCCTAAAGGGATGATGAATAGGATTTATCACAGTTTTTAACTGAATTAAAAATCTAACGAGATATACAATAATAAACAAATCACAGAATATAGCAGAAACAGAAATGCAGAAAGTAACTGACACAAGATATACCCAGCTTCGGTAAAATCCTGCATACTGCTGCATTCCTAAGGTTTCTACTAGGTGATAGAATAGATCCCGCATACAAGACCATGTACACTTGCAATCCCTGCTCCTATTCTTACCCTACGCTCAAAACCATAAACTGATCGATATACGCTTAATCAAATATCCCCTAGTTACAGCCCCGTAACCAGTAACCTAGATTTTACAGACTCTAGCAACTGTCAGCCAACACCCTGACTGATTCTCCTAGATTTTACAAAATTCTAGAACTGATTCTTGCGATTTTAAAAACAAAAGAAAAAAAATACAAATTAAAAACAAAAACAAATGGAAACCCTTGTTTTAAAAACGAACTTAAATCTCCCCTTTATATTATAGTTGGCTTAGCCAAGTTAATGTTGGCTGGCCCATTTGTATGTGTGCGTTGTCATTTGCTTTGACCGACCTCTTTTGTCTCTGAGAAAAAATATGGCGGCTTGAAATGGGAATTAGGGTTTATGAAATATCCCCCAAATCGATTCGATGGCTTCTGGAATTGATGCAACTGAGGCTCGAGTCTCTGTGGCTATGTGATTCTTCAATTTGGCTTTCTCTGATTTGGGATTGCTCTCTATCTCTCTCTCTCGATTGAATACTATGAGTTCTTTAAAAAAGATTTGATTTTTTTTTTGCTCTTCAGTTTTTGCCTGTGTTTTTCGATTTTCATAAAAGCCTATGATGAATTGGTGATAATAGGATTAGAAAATCCTTTAACTCTCTCTGATTTCATTTAATGACTTGCCTGGTTGATTGCGGTTTCCCCTTTTGCTTTTGCTGATAAATTCGGCTTTAGTTTGTATGGCTTGATTGGAAGAATTCTTGCATAAATAACATGCTCGATTTTTTGCCATTTAAATAGAAATTTCCATGAATCTACCCCTTTGATGAAGACAAACAAATAAAAGATTTTGAATGCAATAAGTGTGTTTGACAGTGAATATTGAACTCCTCCTATTTATTTGCTCCACCTACAACAGATAATTCCCCCTATAATTATGCATAAGCGAATATGAATGAATTAAATGAATTCTCAAAAATAAAAATATTTATAAAATATTCACTCATAAATCAAAATCTCAATCCATTCTCTCCCTTTTGTTATCATCAAAAGGATTCAGAATTTAAAATATAAATGAAAATTGACTAAAAATATAATTTCAGCTTAAGAGGAAGAATACTTATCATAAATCTCAATCAGTCAAACAAAAATCATAATAAACCGAGAACAGGTGGCATATTTCACATTGTAGAGAATGATGGATTTAGATGAATTTTATAAAAATGGAGAGAGTTAAAAAAATGAGTTCCAATTATTTTCCAAAAGAATTTTATAAAAATGAGGCACAAAAACAATGATGGATTTGGACTATAATTAATAATTCAATTTAAGTGACAAATTCGTTTAATCTCAAATCCCAATCGCTATCAATCAACAAATCATAATACGTCATAAGATTTCAACACATTTCACAGCTTAGAAAGATGGACCGATAGGCTGGTTTTTATACCCCAAGGATAATTTCAGACTAATTTCAATTTATAGCACAGTATTTCCTTTTCCTTTTTATTTTATTTTATTTAAGAGCACACTGACCATGCATAACCAGAGCTTGGATTTTTAAATGAGGTCAGTCGCAGCTTAAATTATAAGTTGTCTCATAGTAATGCATATCCAGAGCTTGGATATTTAAATGAGGTTAGAGACACACTTATGAATTAATTATATATTTTATCATTTTCAGCTTTGAATAGAAAAACTTCTCGGTATATACAACCAATATGAATGATAGAAATGTAGTAGGTACAGAAATGGACTGTAAATAAATTTCTAAATTAATTATATTATAAAATATGCTCGACTATACTGGGATCATTGAAAACGTTCAATTATCACTAATTCTGAATAATAACATAGTCCCATTTCTATCACAAATATTTCCACTATTTATTCAAAAGGATTTTAAAACATATTAAGTTTCCGCATTAATATAAAATTATCATGGATGGCAGAAAGATGATAGATAAAGGAGATGATCATGAAATAATTGCCAATAAAAAGATATTATAATAAATGTTCAACCATCGTGAAAATTTTAAATAAAGTCTCCTCTTGTTGTGAAATATACTGCAGTCACAATTCATCACAATTTCAAAAACTGATAATAATTTTGATGAATTATAAATACAGTTCAATTTGGATATTGATTTCAATTTCTGAATGAATAACCAATAAATAATTTTAAAATTGAAATTCTGTTGCAAAAGGAAATTGAAAAAATCTATACAACATAAGAGGGATTGAAAAAAAATATTAAAAAAATTCAGCACTACTTAAACCAAATGGTGTCTCTACTAATGAGGATGTAAGACAACACTGGAGATAAAATTGGATACCACTGACATTAGAATTTTTTTTTTTAATCACAAGACCCAAGTAGACAAGATTAACCAATCAAGCAATCATCAAAATTATTTACAAATCAATTTCTTTTAATCAGAGCAGCAGATGATTCCAAAAACAACCATTTTTCAAAAATAGTATCAGAGCATCACAAAATTAATTTTAAAGCAGACTTGTCAAGAAGATGTTTCAAAGATATTTCGAACAGTCAAGGAATGATTCATGATCCAATGATTAAATATAAGGTTTATTTTAAATCATTTGAAGGGATATGAAACTCTCAAGATTCAATAAATCAAACACACAGAATATTAATTTCAGATTCAAAATATGTGTGAGATTCAATAAATCAATAATTTCAACCGAGTTTAAACAAACTTATATTCAAATCAAATACATCATGAAATAGCAGTGAGTTTTAATGACCGTTTTTCAAAAAAAAAAATTGAAAATTATCTCTGACAAGTACAAGAGTAATTTCAGATCATTTACATCCAGTCTAAGAGGTGTTCATGATCCAGAGAATTTTAAAAAAATGGTTTTTTTTAAATCACTTCAATTGATGTCAAGTTTTAGGATATAATGAATCAGTCACAAAAAATTGATAAGTTTAAATTTAAGAGGTGTGTGAGATTCATAATATCAAGGATTTCAGATGATTTCAAACAAACAGATTTCAAAATAAAATGATCATGAATAAATATAAATTTCACGACGTATCACTGATTCAAGATAAATAATCAACATATCCAAGCTAATCTGAAAAATAACGAAATTATCACAATCGATAAATATTGATGTGTTGTAATGAGTATAATATTTCAATCTTTTCTAAAATGAATTAGAAGAAACCCAAAACAGCAGAGGTGTGTGGAATTTCATTAAATATTCAGATCTTCAAAAGAAAATTTAGAATTCAAAATTAATAGTGTTCAAGATATGACACGAATACATCAACATTGTTTGGAATTAATAAATCAGAAATAAGCTTTAAATCAATTGCAGTTATTTACAAGTTTAGATTCAAGATTTGAAAATGATTAAAGTATCAAAGTTTTATTCGAATGAAGCAAATTTCCAGAAAAATATGAATTCCGCAATTTGAAGTTAATGAATTCCAAGAGGAAACAAAAAAATGTAACCATGTCAAATCAAAAACAAAAATAGAAGGAATAGAAAGAGGAATAAACAAAGAAAAAAAAAATAGTGAATACTTACAAAGGTGAGTTCAGAGATCATACCAGAATCCAATGTAAAACAGACTCTCTAACTCAACAGTCTTGGCCAAGGAACTGTAAAGAATACAGAAATATAGAACAGCTTGAAATCAATCTCTTTTCTGCATAGCAGTTCCTCAACCTTCACTGGTACCTAGCAGTTGAGAGAATCAAGTGGTCTAACAAAATTTGTAAAACCACTATGAAATATGTTGACCACTTTTGGTACCTAAACCTGTTTGTATAACAAACCATCAGAATTAACCTTTGTACCCTTAGGACCGCAAATTTGTTTAAACTTAACAAAGCTCGTTTCATTTCCTTTTTGGATCCAAGAATGTTTAAATGATTTATTACAAAACAAATTCACATTTTGCTTTTGATTCAAAAATCCTTTGGAATTATCAAAGTTCAAATTATCAAAACAATTATTTCCAAAGCAGTTTGAGGGACTTTTCAAATCATTTTAATTTCGTTTTTCAAAAACATTATTTTTTCCAAAGCCAAGCCCACTTTTATTTCCAGATGAAAATTGATTTTTCGACAACATATTCAGAGATTTTTCTCTGTTAGAAAATTTAGCCAAAGTTGTTGAATTTTGGTTTTAAGATCACTGTTTTCTTTCATTAAATCTGAACAATGATTTTTAGTGATCTTACGTCTTTCAAAATCAGATTTTTTTAAAAAAAAAAATCATATTTAAGAGTTTTAGTTCTGGCTTGGGATTCCATGAATTCAGATTCAAATTGTTTTTGCTTTTCAGACTCTAATTTCTTGGATTTTTCAATCTCATTTTCAAGTTCTTCTAAAATAAAATTTGATTTCAATAAGTTCTCTTTTCAGCAATTTCAAATTTGGAATTTATATCTGTTTTAAAATTTTCAAATTCCTTGTGTAGAAGTTTATTCAAATTTGATAACTCTGTCTTGTTCTCATTTAGGATCAAAATTCCAACTTCAAACTTTTGAATATTTTTATTGAGATGAACAAGATTGGTTTTCAATTTCAAACAATTTTTGCAAACTGAATTTGAATAATTTTTAACATATTCAAATTGTGATTCCAAATCGTCAATTTTGCTGGTCAACTCAAAATTCTTAGATTTCAGAGACTTATTTTCCAGTTGGAGTTTATCAACAGATTTCATTAAATCAAGACACATGTAAACCAGATCTTCACATGAGAAATACTCCGTTTCAGCATTTGTTGCTTCTCCATCATCTAATCCATTTGAAGTTTCATCTACATGACTTGTTAAGCATAGATCTAAATCTGAGTTGTCATCCTGGGGTTTTGAACAGCTGTTGTCAATTGGTCTATACTTTGCATTAAGAGTTCTCCAGATTTCCTGTGCAGATAAACAATGACAGATAAGATTAAACTGTTCAGTGCTAAGATAATCAAATATAATTTTTGTAGCACAAGCATTGAAGGTAATATCTACACAATCAAACCCATTGATAACAACATCACAACATTTAATATTAACAAATTCTAAATAAAATTCCATTTTGGATTTCCAATTTAAAAAATTTGTTCCATCGAAAATAGTTGGAGATGAACTGGACTGACTCTCTATTGGTTGACAACTAGGATGACCCATGACTCTAGATTTAATGAAATAACTTGCTCTGATACCACTTTGTGTCTCTATTTACGAGGAATTTTAAGCACCTCGGTGGCCACCAAAGATACCTCAGACATTGGTTTCACGTCCTGCCTCTTGACACGGACAACCACCCACGGGCATGTAAGGGCAAGAGTCAATACTTCTCCACTTGATCATACAGCGAGAACCCCTTATCATGATGTTACCTTAAACCATCTCGGATACCACTTGTTTGATCTAGACTAACCCAAGAGGAGGGCTGAATAGGGTTTATCACAGTTTTTAGCTAAATTAAAAATCTAATGAGATATACAATAATAAACAGATCACAGAATATAGCAGAAACAGAAATGCAGAAAGTAAATGACACAAGATAAACCCAGCTTCGGCAAAATCCTGCCAATTGCTGCATTCCTAAGGTTTCTACTAGGTGATAGAACAGATCCCGCATACAAGACCATGTACACTTGCAATCCCTGCTCCTATTCTTACCCTACGCTCAAAACCATAGATTGATCGATATCCCCTCAATCAGATTTCCCGTAGTTACAATCCCGTAACTAGTAACCTAGATTTTACAGACTCTAGCAACTGTCAGTCAACACCCTGGCTGATTCTCCTAGATTTTACAGATTTCTAGAACTGATTCGGACGATTTGTAAAACAAAAGAAAACACAATACTAAATTAAAAACAAAAACAAATGGAAACCCTTGTTATAAAAGCAAACTTAAATATCCCCTTTATATTATACTTGGCTTAGCCAAGTTAATGTTGACTGGCCCATTTGTATGTGTGCGTTGTCATTTGCTTTGACCGATCTCTTTTGTCTCTGAAAAAAAATATGGCGGCTTGAAATGAGAATCAGGGTTTATGAAAAATCTCTTCAGTTTTTTCTTGTGTTTTTTGATTTTCATAAAAGCCTACGATGAATTGGTGATAAATAAGATTAGAAAATCCTTTAACTCTCTCTGATTTCGTTTAATGACTTGCCTGGTTGATTGCGGTTTCCCATTTTGCTTTTGCTGATAAATTCGGTCTTAATTTGTATGGCTTGTTTGGAAGAATTCTTACATAAATAACATGCTCGATATGTTGCCATTTAAATAGAAATTTCCATGAATTTATTTCGGATTTTTTTGCTAGTCCCTTGAGTTTAACAAACTTTGCATACCAAAATAAATTGTGATTGTGAACAGCATTGAACCAGATTGATCTCTTGCCAAGTTTGATATCAAAAAAAAAGTGTTTGATTTGATTTCTTGCCGAATTTGATTGGTTTCTGAAAAACCTTAAAGTTTGATTTAGAAATTGTTCTCTTGCCCATTTTGAACCAGTTTCTGGAAATGACTTGCCCAAAAATTGTTTTAATTGCTTTCCATATCATGAATAATTTCTAGAAATCATTTGTTACCCTGCAAGATAACCATGTTGTACACACCTTTGTTTAAAACATGAAACAAATAAAAACTTATCAAAGAAATTGTTTACTGATTGATTCCTAAAAAGAATTTTTGCCAAATTCGATCCTATGCTTGATTAAAGAACTGGAAATATATTAAACACTACCCAAAAATGTTGTTCCTTGATTTGATTTCTTTGGCAACATTAAATTGACAAAAGAGACTTTCATGCACATATAAATGAACATTGAAAAACTTGTCCAATTTTGTGTATGCTATAATTCTAGAAACCATTTCAGGAAAAACATTCCTTGTTCCTAGCTTGATTGAAAGTCTGCATGATTAAACATGCCTAACTTATTTGTGTGATAACTTGAGAAAGTTATTTGCACCATTAACTATTGCCAAAATTTCTTGCTTTGAATGTCTCTGTAATTTTGAATATTTCTGGAAAGAAATTAAAACATGTTTGCACCATACGGTCATATTGACATAAACCTGAGTACAGGCTGCACTCTACACATGTGTCACATTGAATTGCACCATTCATCCATGTCATGTATTTGTATGACTTCTCAACTAAAACTGGAAAATGCTTTACCCTCTTTGCTGTTTGTTTACATGACCATGCTGATTTATTTTAATTTGAAAAACTGAACTACCATGAATGTATCAAAGAATTTCTGCAATACTGATTAAATTCTCAATTTTATTTCTGGAAATCAAATTGTTTTTCTTGCCAAGAAAATTCCCTGATCACTATTGAATTCTAGAAACATACCAATATGTTTCATGCATAAAACCTTGCTGTCCTAATGCTATGTTCATATGCTTCACTACATATATGAGTTTGAACAAAGTTTTGTACACTTGCTGCCATAAGTTTTCCTACACCATTTTATAGCTCTGCCATGCCATGTACATGCACTATGCTTCACTGTTTTGTTTGAACCATGAATAGTTGTACAATTGGTTTTTCCTTGACCATGATCAAACACACTTGATCAGCTTGTAAAATCCGAAACTTATGTTGCCATTTTTTCATGAAAGTGCTTGTAACCTTGCTGTGTACACTTGGCATTCTTGTTGCCCATTGAATTTGCTTTTTTGATGTTGAGTTGCCTTGATCACTTTGACTTGAGTTGACTATGTTGACTTTGTGCACTGCCTTCATGTTTGACCATGCTGCACTGAATCGAGATGGTCCACGTTGCTACTCCTCAGTTGCACGCTGATTGGCGAGGCAGTGCATACATGTATATATATGCACGTGTGTACATGCAGTCGATCAGAAAATTTCTTGTTCCTGTACATATACAAACTATCTGCCTAAACACAGATGAATCAGATCAAGTCATGAAAAATGATGGGAAACACACCGAAATTCTGAGGCAAATAAATTTTCAAAGTAAAAATTATATTCGCATGTGTTCAGTATTATTTCTATTGCAGTGTACTGTGTGTTTGTTTCATGTGACAGGTATGAAGATCGGACTGACGAAGAACTATGAAGAGAGAAGACTGAAAACAGAAGTCGACAGTGAAAAGTATACAAAAGACTAAATGTATATATAAAATGTAATCGTGTCAAAGAATGTACTGAGTGATGAGTGTTATAGTGAGGAGCAATGTCTGAAGGTATAATGAGAGAATTGTACTGGTATTTGTAATAAACAAGCTTGATTGAAATAAAATATTATTTTATTGTTGTCAAACAAACTTGTCTATTTTGTTTTGTTTATTTATAAGTATAATATTCTGTGATGTGATTAAATAGTGGAGATGTAAATAATAGTACCGTTTGAAAGTTTGAAAATATAATATTCAATTTAAATAAAATACTGTACGAATATATGAATGTTTGTGCAGTCGTATTCTATTTAAATATAAATATTATATTCATGCATGTGGAGTATTTATAGAACAGTACAATAACAAACACATTTATTAATATATATTTGGTTGTTATCATCAAACAAAAATCATACAGTTGTGTATACAACACCGTTATATACAACAGGCTTTACACTGGGAAGGAGCGGCTTGGACGGAACGAAGGGAGTTGGCTACTAGGTGAGAGTGAGGTGACAAAACACGATGCGATTTTGGTTGAAGGAATGACTGAAGTCGCGATAGAGTTTTGCTGAACGTGGAGTGCAATTATATTGGTACCGAGAAGAATGGGTTGGAAACAAAAGTGGGAAGGTGCTTGCGGGGTTTCTCACGTGAAAGAGCGAGGTACTGTGTACTTAGGGCAGAAGAGGGATGGAGTAAAGAAAATGGGTAAGGAGGAGTAATGGTTGCGTGAGGAGGAAATGGGTAGAACGGAGCAATTGGTTGCAAGAAGAAGGAATGAGTAGTAAGAAAAGGATGCTCACGCGAGGAAGGAGGGAAAACTTTTTATTTCAGCTGTTCGGATATTTTATTAGAGGAAGCATTGGATTATCTACACCCATATATTTCTAAATCTTGGTGTATTGTTTCCAAATAATAGCTACAGACAGAGGGAGATTTCGAAATCTTGTTGGGTGTTTTCAAGTATTAACAACTGACAGGCAAAGGGATTTACTGTTGCCATATTTTTTGGGAGATATGAAATTCAGAATAAAGAGGCAACATGAAGGAATATTTCAGAGAGAGAATGGACCCTTATTAATAGAGATAAGGACTTAAAATGTCTATCGTTTTTGCATGGTTCAAATTTGTGTTTACATTGTATTTCCTTCCCTGTTTGTTAACGCGGTTAAGGAAATTATAATTAAATTCTCCTTTTTTTTAAGTTTAAAAATTATTAATTCATTATTTTATTCTTTAAAATTTTCGAGTTCGTTACATAGACATCATTACAAATGATTACAACGATTAATGAAGTTCAACTAATCCTTGTTGTCGAGATTCTCCATTGCCCGGGAGTTGCCGGGGTTCTCGATTGATCGAAGGTAACCATGGTCTGGAAGGTTTCTGGAAGTTTCGATGCCCGGGAAGTGTCTGGTGTTTCCGAGATCCAAGCGGTGTCTAGGAGTTCCGAGGTCCTGACAGTTTCGGGAAGTTCCAAGGCCTGGGCGGTGTCGGGAGTATCGAGGTCCGGGCAGTGTTGGGAGATTCCGAGGTCTGGGCGGTGTCGGGAAGTTCCGAGGTCAGAAGGTGTCAGGAAGTTCTGATATCCAGAAGGAGTTAGGATGTTCCGAGGTCTAGAAGGTGTCAGTAACTTCTGAGGTCTGGGAGGTGTTGGGAAGTTTTGAGGTCTAGGAGGTGTCAGGAAGTTCCGAGATCCGGAAGGTATCGAGAATTTCAAAGGCCTTGAGAAAGAGTTAGTTCTTCTTCCCTATAGCTCAGGAAGCCATTAATGATGTCCAAGATCCTCTCAAGAAGTGAAATGAACCAAATGCCAACCCCTTCCAAGTGTGAGGTTAATGGGTATTTATAGGTAGTGGTGTTGGTGGGAGTAGTGAGATATAGGGATCATGGGTCAAATTTAGTGTCTAGGAAGTTCACCTAAACATATGTAATCAACTTGTGTTGATCAACTGTTTTTGGGTGATCGGCATGTGCCCAGTGCTTATCAGGTCACTTAGTTGATCACAACAGTAAACACGGTGTGAGCAAGCCGAAATGGCTAATCAAAACGGGGAAATCCTTGCCATGGCAAGGTTGGGTTTTTTTGTACCCCGGGTTGGGATACGAAATTTTGCATCCTAAGGTGGGATGAGAAATTCACATTCTATGTTGGGATGTGAATTCCAACCCAGTTTCTCGACTTGGGATTTTGGCTGATTGGCCCGTGTCAATCAGTATTTTTTACCTGATCTACACATAGTGCTAAGCTGTCTCTGGGGGAATACGAAAGCGGCCAATCCCCAAGTTTCCAAAAATGATGGGATAGGAATTCGCCTCCCGAAGTTGCAGGGATACTTCTCATCCAGAGCTATGGGAATACAAATTTGCATCCTAGAATAGTGGGGATACAAATTCGCATCTCAAATATTTGGGTATGCGTACTCACATTCCAAAGTTATAGGGATACCAATTCCAATCCCGAAGATGATGGGATTCAAATTCGCATCCCAGTGTTGGGGGGACAATAATTCACATCCTGGAGCAATGGGGATACGAATTCGCATCCCGGAGCTGACGGGATACGAATTCGCATCCCGGAGCTGTTGTGATATGAATTTGCATTTCAGAGCTAGGATGCAAAGTTCATGGTGGCCAGGCCCAATTTCTAGAGGTAATTAATGCAAGGTGCACAGGTTTAATGAGGTTTATCGAAAGGAAGCTGGCTAGTTTTTCTAAGTGATCAACATGGCATGATCACGTGTTTTGTGGTGGTCTACATGAGTTGGGAAATCGATCTTCGACATCGGTGAATTTCACATTTGAGGGATACGAAATTCAGTTGGTGATCCGATTCGAGACTTCTAGTGCCAGAACCATGAATATACTACCCTGATCTTAGTGTTTTGCATGTACGCACTTGATCTAGGACTTATACTGCTTGAAAGCAGTTTTGACGAGTTGTGATGACCATTCTTGCCTGACCCCATCTTGGCTTGATTCTTGAGAATGTTGGCAACACTTATGGGCCATTAAACCATGGCTGAGTCATGTGGGCTAGATTGCTTTTGGTATCCGGACCAAATGCCAGTTAACAGTTGCCCCTCAAAGTATGTCTTGTGTTAACAGGACATGCTTTCAAATGAGGCAAGTCTAGTAATAGCTGAAAAGATCTCAAAGTTGTGCTTAGCGATTGGTCGTGACTTATCCATGAAGTTGTATAATAAGGAGTGCATTGCTTTGTAACGGTTGAGACGCACTGTTGAAGCTTGTTGGTATGATTTTGGGATTCTGTCATTATTGAGAGTTTTGACTTGCTTGAATCTTGTTGCTCAGACTAGAACCTGTCTGAGAGATCCAATCCCTATCGATTCAAGAAATTAAACATTATTCATCGACTCTCGATCACACCTAAGTGCAAATAGTTCGTTGTCGGGTTGGAGTCACATATGAACTCATACATTTTCACATGGTTTTGATTGATGCAATCATAATTAAAATAAGTAATGTAGCATTAAATGGTATGTCTCGAGCGTGTGATCGCGCAAGTTAGTTTCTGAAAAGTTGTCGAATCGGGACTCGATCGTTTGGTGTGCACACTTGGATCGTTCGAGCCTATGAGCGTACAATTGGTTAATGAGTCGAGTCAGTTTGATTGAATGAGATTCCAAAATCATGTATGCATGATCAAGGCCATAGCTCAGTCGCGTGATCGTGCAAATTGTTTTTCGAAATGGCTATGAGTCAGGGCTTGATCGTTTGAAGTGTTCCATTGAGTCACTTGGATTTACAAGTGCATGATCGATTAATGATCAAAAGATGGTCCAACGGATGAGGCTTCAAAAAATCGTATATACGGTCTCTGTTGTAAGGGTAAAACATGGCATATGTTGTGGCATATGATCACATAGGTTTTCCTGCGAAGCGGGACTGAACTCATATGCCAAGCACGCGTACTTGGACGATCGAACAGTAAATGAGTACACAAGCGGTCGTTGAGTCAAGATTGACTTGGTAATCGAGGCTTTGAAGACAAGTTAATGTGACTATAACTGGGTTTATAACCCGTAACCCCAATCTCGAAGTGCACGTTTGGAGTATGTTGATCCCAGAGTCGACTTTACTTATTTAGATGGAAAATCAATCGAAATATAGGGGATACTAAATGCAACTCTCGTATCTAGGATGCTCGAGTTGTTTTTAGGCCGTCGGGAGAAGAAAAGAGGGACATGAAGAGATGGTTCTGGGAATGGACACTCAGGGATGTGAAATGGTGGACTTTAGTAAAGGGAAGCAGGATTTTGTGGAAAAGTTGCCAAGTATGTATGGATACAGAATCAAATATCGTGTATTAGATACTTAGTAAAATTTCCAGGTTCTTTGGGAGTTCGAAGTTGGATTGAAAAATGACAACTTAGCAAGTAGGCGGGAATACGAAATGGAATTTCGTGCTCTGAAGATTTTTCCAAGCTCTCTTGTTTTTTTTAATTTCGAACTCGAGCTAGGGAATTTGAATCATTTTACGACATCATGCAATTGGATTGGGGTTGATGCGTCATAGCCTAACGGCGAGACATTTGAAGAATGGACTTGTTTAATCTGGCAACTCTTTTGTGAATGTGAGAGGTGGATATATGGTTAAGTCATCAATTTCAGGATCTGATCTTTCACCCAATCACGATGTAGTCACATCTCGACCTAAGCATTGCATCTGTGGTCGGTGATAGCTATGGTTTTAGTTGTTTAAACTAAAGAGCCATCGCGTTCTGAGGTGTCTATTTATAGGGAGTTTTGGCATTGATGGAATGTTAGTAACCTCCAAAGCCTAAACCGTTTGTTTTGGATCGCCTTCTCCGCTAGGTGGGCATGCTTCCAAAATGGTTGCTCCACGCGTTGCGGTGAAGATGATGCCAGTGCGGATACTGGTGGGGATCTGCCTCAGATAATGCGAAAATTGTGTCATTGCAAGAATCGGTAGAGAGCTTCCCCGAGCATGCATAATTGCTAAATTCTCCTCAATCCCAAGTCTGAGTGTGTAAGCTCGGATCGTAGTGAGGCATTGTGCGATTGGATTGGGATTGAAGTCGAACATAACGCAATTGATTAGCGTAACATTGGAGAAATGAAGTCATTTGGACTGACAACTCAGATATGCATATAAGATGTGGATATATGGTTGAGTCGTCAATCTCATGGTTCGATTCTTAATCACATCACACCATAATCGTGATGCAATCAGGGAATTGCACCGATGGTTGGCGATGATTATGGTTTTGATTGTTAAAACTAAAGTCTTTCACCGTAGTTTAGGATGCTTGTACGTTGGAAGCCTTATCATCAAGGGATGTTGCAGATGGCTTTCGTGGTACCAAGACATTGGTTTTGGACCACCTTCTCTGTGTGTTTTATTTTATCCTAAAATATTGATCCGAGATCGTGGAGAGGATGGTAGTAATGAGAAAGCATCAACTGGTGGAGGACTAGAGCATGTGGGCCTGTTTTCAGTGGCATGCCTCTCATTGTGCTTCTCGACATGCTCTTGTTAACTAGAGAGTTGTCGGAGCTCAAGTGGAGGAGAATGGATACGATACAATGAGGAGGTGTTCTTTAGAGAACAAGGCTTGCTTTCTATTCCGTTTTTGGCTCCAACGAGGGAGGAAAAGGTGAGAACGAGTCACGAGCCGGTATCTATGGCGATGACTCAGAGGGCACTACATCGTAGGAGATGATTGCGGGACCAGTGCCCCTAGGCGCTCTTATGAATGTACCTCTGGTAGTGCTTCTCGACGTGCCCCAGCTTAATGGAGGGTGGGCGGAACTCAAGTGGAGGCGAAGGGCTATGACACAGCGAAGAGGAGGCGTCCTTTGGAGAAGAGGCCTCGCTTTCCATTCATGTTCTGCCTCTAACAAGGATGCAAATGTGGGAATGGGTCACAAGCCGGTATCTCAGAGGATGACCTTAGAGGCCACTGCATCATGGGAGACGGTTGAGGGGCAAGTGTAGTACGGGTGTTCCTGGGGCCACTTCCGAATATTCCCCCAATAGTGCTTCCCAATGTACCCCAGCTAATAGGAGGGTAGCCGAAGCTCAGGTGGAGGAGAATTGTCATGGAACAGTGAAGAGGAGGGGTGTCCTTTGGAGAAAATGGCTTGCTCCCCATTCCTGTTCTACCCCCAACGAGAGAGGCAAAGGTGGGAATGAGTCATAAGCCAATATCTCTGGTGATGACCTCGGAGACCATTGCGCTATGAGAGTTGTGGTTTCAAGCATTTGAGTGTTTCTACACCTTCCGGAATTGTTCTCGGGTATCATGACTCGGCATTGCACTTAGATTTGAGTTGGTCGAAATTCCTCTCTTGAGGGACTCAAGTCATCTGGAGTTTGAATGGGTGAGCTTCACTCCCGATTAGCTTGGGGCATGAAAAGTTCGTTGTTCCTTCACTCTCAATTAGCTCAAGGTGTGCAAAGCTTAAATGGGAGAAATCTGCTATCGATAAGCTCGAGGCGCGCCGAGTTCTTGTGAAATGGTGCCAATAGACCGACTCTAGTGTACATATGATCATAGGTTGTTCATCTAAGTCTATTAAGTCTATAGTATTGGTTCAAACCGCCTCCAGAGTAAGCCTGAGCGCTGATAGGCCAAGCTAAGCCTATTGAACTTAGTGTGGGACAAACATATCAATGCCTGAGTATACCTAAGCGTAGGCAGACAAGGCTAAATTCGTTGGGCTTGTGGAACTTTGCCAGTTTCAAGGGTAAGTGGACGGTGAGAATACTCATTTACAGTTGTAGTTGTAGTATTTCAGGCAAAGGTTACATTAAAGCAGATCATGCTAACAACTCGAGTAGTATACCAAAGTACATGCTTGAAATTGTTTTTTTTAAAACAAATAAGAAGGTGCAATTCAAGAAAGATAAGATGTGGTGGTGTCGGAGGTCTAAGCAACTTGTTGGTGTTGCAAACTTGTTGAGTCGAAAGATGATCTCGGGGGATCTAGTCGATGACTGTCCTAGTGGACTGAAGTTCATGGCGAGCGTTGGACAGCTCAGGAACTTCGCTCGGAGGGTCTTGTTTGGATGGATCAAGATTCTGATGGCAGAAGCTCTTCTAGTAGAGAGCAGTTATCAAGCAGGGCATTGTTGGGGTTGGCACCATCGTTTTCGTCTTGAGCAGATTCGTCAGGAAGATTGGAATAAAAGTCACCCGAGCTTTGGGATTCATTGTGTTGTGGATGGTGAAAATGATCTGGTCGAGTATCTTGACTCCTACGTGTTTCTTCTTAGACTAGGAATTGGTTGGCTTTCTCATAAAAAGCTTCCAAAATCATTGGTTGCCTTTGGTCGATCCACACTCTGAACTTAGAGTTGGGAAGTACGCTCTTAGCAAGCTAGATAAGCACGGTTCGAGGGGTTGGGTCCTCGACTTTGGCCAAGGCAGTGTTGAGCCTTTGGAGATAGTTATTGAGGGTCTCATCGGTGCCTTGGAAAATGTTCAAGATTGAGAGGATGTCTTTGGGTCTTGTGACGTGCGGCCTGAACTGAGCGACCAAACCCCTTGCGATTTGGTCTAAGATCGGGATGGTTCCCGGCGGTAGTCGAGAGAACTATTATAAAGTGTTGCCTTCAAGAAAGACGGGGATGCATTTTATCTTCACGATGTCAGTTATGCAGGATGAATCCATGTGTCATTTGTAACGGCTTATAAAGTTTCGAGGATCAGAGTTCCCCAGGTAAGCCATAAGTCGTGGCATATCGATGAGTATATGCCATCCAGTGTTAAGGATGGCTGGAGCGAAGGTGTTATGCCTCGTATCGGTTTCCCAGACATCGTTGGCGTTCCCTTGCGATTCCCTCACAGTCCTACGAACCATATCGGTGACAAGCCTAGATCTCCGTTGAATTCTGGCGGTCATGGTCCGTGTGAGAAGTGCGGAACCTAGGGCGTCTTCTTGGAGGAATGTCTTCGTTATCTTCTAGGTCCTTAACCTTGATTCTATGATTCTATGGAGGTTAGTTAAGGTAAACTCGGGCCTAGTTTGTTGCTGGAAGCGTAGGCACTAAGTTATGATTTACGCAAATTTGAGTCTTCCTAGTGGGGGCTCGGGCGCTAGTCCCTTGGTCAAGATTAGGTTCAAGATGTAAGTAGTCGGGCTGACAAGTTCCCTCTCTGATGGTGATTCCAACACCACCAAGATTGATTCTATATCGAGGGATTTGGTTATCGGGAAGGGAAACAGAAGTGGAGTTCGAGGAGACGTAGTTTGGAGGAGGCTGAGCGCTCCAATTTGCTTGAAGGAGAGCGACGTCTCATTGAGCATATCGTCCGAGTCGATGGATCAATTTCGTGTTTTTCTTGACTTGGGTATCGAGCTGTCACTCGGTTTCTTCCAATCTCTTTGTAAGTGTGAGAATCTGAGCCTGAGTAACCGGAGCCTCGGAGATAGAAGGCGGAGCCACATCGGTCGTGGCTAAGATGTCGGAAAGTGGTCACTGACGGACCGGAGCGTCTTGGTTATCATTAGATAGCCCACCAAGGATAGATTTTTACTCATTCTCTATTGTTGACAAGTTTTCAAGGTGGACGAGATGGAATCCTAGTAGGACTACAAACTTGTGGTCGAGGATCGATGGGAAAAAGTTGGCTTCGTCGAGTTTGGGCGAAGGTATTGGTCGAGGGTGCGCTTTACTTCCCCTACCAGGCACACCAAAGTGTTATGACCAAACGTTGGCTGCCAAAGCTCGAGCATTCCAAAATGTTGAAACTAATTGTCTAGAGAAGAAAAGTAACGTGAGATGCAGTGTAATGTGAAGGAAGTAAAGAGCACGATATTTTATAGTAGTTCGGTTCAAATTTAACTTGCGTCCACTCTGAAGTCTTTGCTGATTTTATTCAGTACGGAAAAAGAACAATGGTAGACATCGTTACAAGTGATTACAATGATTAATGAAGTTCTATTAATCCTTATTGTCGATATTCTTTGTTGTCCAGGAGTTTCCGGGGTTCTCGGCTGGTCAGGAGTTGGCGGGGTCCGGCCAATGTTGGGAAGTTCTGAGGTTCGGGTAGTGTCGGGATTTTCTGAGGTCAGGGCAATGTCAGGAAGTTCCGAGGTCTAGGAGTCATCATGAAGTTCCAAGGTCCGAGCAGTTTCGGCAGTTCCTAGGCTCGGGCGGTGTCTGGAGTTTCTATGCTCGGGCGGTGTCCGGAAGTTTCAAGCTCGAGAGGTGTCGGGATGTTTCGACGTCCGGAAGGTGTCGGGAAGTATAGAAGGTCCGGAAGGTCCGGAAGGTGTCTGGAATTTCCGAGGTCCAGGAGGTGTCGAGAAGTTCCGAGGTCCGGGAGGTATCGGGAAGTTCCAAGGTCCATAAGGTGTTGAGATTTTCCGAGGCCTTGGGAAAAAGTTAGTTCTTATTCCCAAAAGCTCAAGAAGCCATTAATGACGTCCAACCTCCTCTCAAGAAGTGAAACGAGCCAAATGCCATACACTTTCATGTGTGAGATCAAGGGTTATTTATAGGTAGTGGAGTTTATAGGAGTAGGTTAGATATGGGGACCATAGGACAAATTAAATGCCATGGATATTCACCCAAAAATAGGTGATCAATATGTGTTGATCATCTATTTTAGGAGATTGGCATGTATCTAGCGCTTGCCAGATCACTTGGTTTATCACAGCAGAAAACATGGTGCGCGCAAGTCAAAATGGCCGATCAACACAGAGAAATCCTTACAATGGCAAGGTTGGGAATTTTCGTATCCCAAGTTGGGATACGAACTCCAACCCGGGTTCTCGGCTTGGGATTTTGGTTAATCGACCCGTGTTGATCAGGGCATTTTTCCTAATCCATGGGTGGTGCTCAGCTATCTCTATCGGGATACAAAATGGCCAGGCCCGAGTTCTTGGAGGTGATGGGTTACGAATTTGCATTCCGGAACTGTTGGAAACAAATTCACATACCGGAGCAATGGAGATACAAATTTGCATCCTGGAGTAGTGGGGTTACGAATTTGCATCCCATACCTAATGGGATATGAATTCGCATTTGAGAGATGTGGGGATACGAACTCGCATTTTGAAGTAGTGGCGATACGAAGTCGCATCCCGAAGCTGATGGGATACAAATTCGCATCCTGGATTTGTCGTAATGACCTAGTTTTTGGTGTAATTTTATAATCTATAATATATAGATTATACTAGTAATTAAATTAAATAAAATGAGATTTATATATTTGGATAGTATTATGGAAATTCAAATATTATATATATATATATTAAATGGTTTAAAATTCCTTGACCAATATATATTTGTATATAAAACAAGTAATTAATGTTTTATCATTTTACTGCATTTTTATATTTATTTATCTCACATGATCAAATTTGGATTTTTCTTAAAGTTAAAAAAGAATTTACCTATGTAAATAATTTGATTACTTCATGTTAAAGGAAAACATATGGCATGTTCATTAAAAGGAAGATATTCATTAATTTGGTAATGTGCTAAGATAAAATTCATTAAAATTAGAATAATTATTATTTTAATACCATATGTATATATTAAATATATATATATGGACTAATGTTTAATGTTTTAACATATTTGTTTACATTTAATTTTGGTTTTAACGCATAGAGATATAAAATAAAATATACTTAAAGTAAAATTCAATTTATTTCATATGTAAGCATATATAGGATATTCATTTATATGATTTATTGAGACAACATCTTAACATGACATAGATTGATTAGCCTTGAATACTAAAGATGGTTTCTTTGTTGCTAAGTTTAATATACGTATATATATATTGAAAATTATATATATATGTATGTATATGTATATGTATAGGATATGACTTCAAATATATAGTACATGCATGTACACATTTTGCTGCAAGTCATGGGTTTTCTTTTGCTCAAGAACAAAGTGAAGATAGTTATTTTTATTGTGAAATCACATATCACACCTAGTCTAAATAGGCTATTGAAAGTTCCGCTAACAAATGTACTTGGCACACGGTAGTTTCTAATAAACACACATACATGTGCAAATGTGGCAGCAAGAACATGGCATGGCCAAATTTTTAAAAATAAAGTTTGGATTGCACGCACACATTACACATCACTGTTATAGCTGCAGCATATATAGCATCCTACCACCAGGCTAACACATCATATCACCAATTAAATGCTAGCATACCCACCCTATTAGCTATCCACTACTAAGCCTAGTTCTTAAGCCATATGCACATGGTATTGTACACAAATGTGTACATCAATTCATAGTTTGGCCGTGATATGCAGCTGTGAAAGAATTCAATGGAAATGATCATGCATAACATCTTGTCAATCAACACATGTAAGCATCCTAACCACAAATCACCTTCACTTAAGGATGTTGCGACACGTCTCTTCACACCTCAATATCTACACTATATATCCCTTAGTAGCTACCCAACCTAAGCTTCAACCATCCATCTATAAATACATTTGTATTTCATACAAATTCACACTTGTTAACTATAACTAAAATGGACAAGAACCATGAAGTAAAAGGCCTGAAAACTCAGTAGAGAGGCAGTGAAAAAGAGCGTGAAAAATCTGGAAAATTGAAACGGGACAGTGAACACAACCTATGTGAGTAAACAACCTAGCCCTCTCTACTTTTTTATAATGATCTTTAGTGTATTCAAGTTATATGTATGTTGATGTGTAACCATCATATTAATTCAAATATTGAAGTTATTAAGGGGTTAATCTCTGAAAATGGAAGGTTAAGACAAGAAGGTTTGAGCAAACCTGGAAAATAAATACAAAAGACAGTAATCATATAACTTTGAGTAAACACTTAAGATCTCCCTATTGTTTTATATTTAATCTAGTTAGATTTAAACATATGTATCTCTGTAATTGTTATTAATTGTATAATATCACATAACATGTTGTGAATGCTTGAATTAATTACTAAAAGAAGGCTTAAAACCTGTCTGTATGGTTAGCAGTAGATATATATTCACCCATCCTCTTGAAATAAAAATAAACAACATAAATTATAGTTTGTTTTTGGGATTGAAGTAAACATGAAGGTTATTTATTTTTGTGTAGTGTATCCTCTAAAAAATAATAATTCAAATAATATTATATCTCAACATAAATTACCCAATAACAGTGAAGAGGTACTAAATCTCAAATTTTTGAAAATCATTAGATTAGGATTCAAATATATAGATGGATTTGTTATTAAAAACCATGAATTTTGATGTAAAAATTAGGATATTTAATTGCCTAGATAGTGAGAATTTTTGGGATGATCAAAAAGGGAACTTTGGTCCAATTCAGGCGATGGGGTTGGTCATGGTTAATGGCTATGGAGCCAGAGGAGCAGGGAGGATTGGGGAGTATGGGAAAAATATAACTTTAATTTTCAATTAAGTAATCTAAGGGATTTTGATTTAAATGGAGGGTCACGGTTGTTTTGGGTAGGCCTAGTTTATCGGTGATCCTCATGGCGATGGTGGCGAGGTAGGGTTATAATCCAAGGCGATCGGAAGGTGGGTTCATCAACGAGCTTGAGGTGAAGTTTGAGGCTGATCGGTGGATCATAGTGGAAATGCGAGGGGTTTTTGTGAAAGCATGTTATTATGAAGCTTTGGCTGAAGCTCGATATTTCGACATGGTTGGAAATGGAGGTTTGTGATGGTGGAGATGAATTTGAGGTTAGTAGTGGGATCTATTGCGAATCGGGGGTGGCAGTGAAGTCAACAGTGCATGTGCACGGTTCACAACAGTGCACAAAAGGAGGAGAAGAAACAAGGAAGATGGAGGAAAAGAAACAAGGGAGAAGAAGAGAAATCGGAGCAAGGTAGAAGCTTTGATCGATGCATGTTGATCCGTGTATTACATTGCTAGATACATGCTCGGCATGGTTTTTCAATCGTTGGCATGGCTAGAGAAATAGAAAGAAGTGGATCGAGATTTCTCTTGCCCGATACGTATTTAGAGATGGATTTTTGGAGCGCCTGGCAGAGGCATGGAAAAAGAGAAGGAAAGAAGTAGGATCGTTAAAAAAAGGGAATGCACTGGTACGATCGATATTTTTTGTGAGCCAGAGCAGTGTTTTCGATTCTTGACAAGGAAAGGAGAAAGAAAACGAAGAGGGAATGGGTTGTTACGTAAGTGGGCTTTGGGCCTACAAGAAATAATAAAAAAAATATGAAAAAATCGTTGGTTTAACTCCATAAATTTAAATTAAAAACCTTTATGTTTGTGTGTGTATATAATATAAGGAAGAGATCGAGAAAAAGAGACTTGTGTAAGGAAGACGACATGAAATATTTTGTTATGCGGCCTTGGGCCTATTAAGTCATTTTTATTAAATCATATTTAACTAATTTTATTTAAATAGGGGTAAAAAATATAAGTAAAATAAATTATATAAATAAAAATAAGAAGAAAATCGGGAAGTTATTGAACCATAATTGCAGAATAAATGTCGTCATGCAAACTTAAGACAAAATCTCAAATATTTATATATACAGTCTATTGAAAACAATATAAATGATTTAATAAAATCAATTTATTTATTCTAAGAATTTGGAATAAATATGATGTGAAATTAGTTATTACCCGAGATCACATATTTCAAACTATTATTAAGTTTGATATTAAATGTCGAATTATTGTTGATTGTTAATGCTGTGATGAATGATTGTTGTTAATTATCTATTATGCTACGAAGTGATTAAACTGACCTAAATTAGTTAATAAAATGTTGACATGTTTTATTGTATTTTAACCATCTTGGACCAAATAATGTTCTAAAATCAAAATTTAGATTTGTATAAGTCGATTAAACATAATGGACATATCATTAAAATTAAACATGAAATAAATTGGAATAAATAGTTTTACTCGTCTACATTGTTTAAATTTGATATTTAAATAACCTGCTATCAAATAAATATTACGTGTTCGTTTTAAGAGACTGGGATGGGAAATGGATCCAAAACCACTTCGAACAAATTTTACATTTGATAACTAACTTGCAGGGGAACTTATAAAAATGGTAAAATTGAAGACCGTTGATCTTCAAGAGCGAAAGAACTGCTTGTTGAAATTCTCTAGTTAGCTCCCATATATATTTCAACAGTGATTCTAGCATGATTGAAATCTTCGGATTGCAAGGATTACTCGCTACTGATCCATGGGGTGATTACTATATTGGATGTTGTAGGAGAATACCTTCGGTTCTTCTTGTTCCTGGATGACTTGTATGGACGAATGTTTGACAGAGTATTTCTAAAGAGTCACGTAGATTGATTTTTACAAACGTACTTCTATTTGGTGCAGCTAACACCCAGGGTATTTTTGTGCATGTTATTAATGATTTGGCAGATCTGACAATGTGGCAATTAAAGTAAATGGTGGCCAGATATTCCAAAATGTAAATCACAAACTCAAGCCTCATCAATCGGGAAATGACAAAAATCGGGCAGGTAACATGGCTATGTGGGTCACTCCCATTAGGGTGTGTTATTACCTATCTAGAGAAAATCCATTTCCTTTTTTATTCTTTCGATATTGTCCCTTTCGAGAAACGGTTGCTGATCCCAACTGTTAGTGATATACATTCAGAACACTCAAGCAAAATGAGTGGTCGGTCATGTGTGGCCGAGTTGCAAGATGTTCTTGTTGAACCCAATGTATTCCTCTCCAGAGATACACTATTAAAAGGTGGTTTCATACCTTATTATGGTTGTTAACGATATTTTTTGTCAACACCCGAATTACAGAATGTAATGTGTGTATTCATGAAATTTTTCGTGGTCATGACCCATAATTCTCAGGAAATGATCCTGAATTTGGGATGGGTAGGTTTTTGGGCCATGACAATTGCACTGTGTATTTCAATAAGAAGAAAAAAGGCTAACGCCTCCCTTGTGTTCATAGATGATAGCATCGCAATGTTCACTAACTTCGATGAATCCTTTGTACTAGATCTTCCTGGGGGAGGAGTCTGAATTACAACGGAGGTCGAACAAGGAATTCATATATGATTTTGTCACATCAATGTTTGAGAAGTGTTAGGCTTGGCATGAGGGTATGGATCAATCATGGCAGCTCCATAGGGTGAGGAAAAGGGGAATTCCTATTTCTATCAAGTCCCTTCCTCCCCTCCTGGAGCACCTTGATTGATCTCCTCATCAGAAATGTTAATGTTAACTCCCTGTTTTATCATTATGATAGTACAAGATTACCAAATCACATGACATATAGGACTCGGAATTCCCCATTTATAGATTGCAGATAGATTACAAGAATTGATTACTTGCTCTCCTTAAGAAAGAAGGAGCTAGATTGAGAAATGAAAATTTCGTCCCCCTTTACGGAGTATTTGGGGTCCTATTTACAGAGAATCCGGGTCTTTCCATCAGTAGGTTATTGGTCCTGAACTATTCCTATCGGCCGCTTTTTTCTGGGTTTCAGGCATCGACCCATCAGACCACCTCATGGTATCGGTTACAGTTTTTGAAGTGATGACTCCGAGTGAATTAGGATCTCTCCTAGGTGGAAGGGCTTGTTGCCGAGATGGATCGCAAAAGCAGTTCGAATTTCTTGGCGGATGCTCTCAGTGTTGGTCCTTCATTGTGGGCTTTCAGATGTAGGATTTCGACTTTATCGTGGGTACTCGGAGGGGCTCTCCCTCGTGTCTTCTACAGATGTCTACCGATTTAGAACCGTTGATGGTTCAGGTGCTAAGTGGATAAGTACGAGCAGCCCGTATTCTTGCTTGAGTCTCGGTTTAGCCTTTCGGTTTGGCTCTTTGAAGGGTAGCTTCCGGTGACTCGTGTTACTTACAAAAGTAATCCCTTTCTATATCCATGGAGTCGTTCTTCGATGTTTGGTTACAAACCGTCTTTATGCTTTGACCCGATACTCTTCCTCCTTTAATGTTCCGGCATACATCAGTTGATTCTTGGCGGGTAGATCCCATCGGATGAACCTTTGACGATATCAGGTAGGCTTCCGGTCCCTTTTCCCCAGCGAAGATATCATCCTTATTTGCTCTTGAGTTCCTTATTCTTTCTTTACCTTTATTTGACATCCCTTCACCTGTCGTCTTGTACCAAGATCATTTTAGTACTAACATTTGCTTCCTTGCCCCTTTAGTGAAGGGTTGTCTTCGAATTTCCAAGTCAAGCTTCTTTTACTTGGCCTTCGCCTATTTGCTTGCCAATTATTCTCCCATGCTAAGTTATGCCGTAGGTTGTGCCAAAGAGATCTGCTTCTAGCGCCTTGTGGAGGAGCAAAACAACCCAGATTCAGGCTATGATGGAAGGTTGAAAACCTTTTCCGACAATAATATGGAGTCGAACACTATCCAGGCTTGGACGAATCAAGGTTAAAGAGTTGAATTTGCCCAGATTTGTGAACTTCAAGGTTGAAGGCCGGAAACCTACCCGTTATTACTGAAGAGCCGAATCCACCCAGATTCGGGTATTTTAAATTCAAGGACCGGAAGCCCTTCCAGCATTAACGAAGAGCCGAATCCACCCAGATTCGGGTATTTTTAGATTTAGGACAGGAGATCCTTCCGGCATTAATGAAGTGATGAATCCACCCAGATTCGGTTATTTTTAGATTTAGGACCGGAGATCCTTCCGGCGTTAATGAAGAGCGAATCCACCTAGATTCGGATATTTTTAGATTTAGGACCGAAGACCCTTTCGGCATTAATGAAGAGCTGAATCTACCTAGGTTCGAGTATTTTTAGATTTAGGACCAGAGACCCTTCCGACATTAATGAAAATTCGAATCCACCCAGACTCGGGTATTTTTTTAGGACCTGAGACCCTTCCGGCATTAATGAAGAGCCGAATCCACCCAGATTTGGGTATTTTTTTCTTTTAGGGTCGGAGACCCTTCCGACATTAATGAAGAGCCGCAGCCACATAGATTTGGGTATTTGTATAGAAAGCTGGAACCTCCTCCGGTATTAATAGAGCGAGTATCCCCCTCGGATTTGATTTGAGAAGCAGAGGTTGTATGTGCTTCTTGAGCCTCCTATTGGGCTTTTGTTCACAAAGCAGAGGAAGTATGTGCTTTGTTGGCTACTCACTGGGCCTGTGCATCCGGAGCGCTTGGCTAGCTTATCTACATGCAAGGCCCAAGGACTTACACGACCTTCCTCCAGGAGGCACCTTATCATGTCCATCATAGGCGATGATAAGTGTTTAAAAACTTAGAAGGGGCCATCGTAGGCACATAACTAAGGTTTACTCTTTTGACGCTTTACACGGGCCATCGTAGGCACTGATAAAGGCTTATACGCCACCCCCTCCAAGGGGTGCTCTGTCCTGACCATCATAGGCATTGATAGGGGTTTGTATTCCCTTTTGCAGGTAACGCGGAACATAAGCAGATGTATGACGTGCTCTTCTACGAGAAAAGGTAGGACATGCTTAGTTCGAGCAGAGGCAGGGCATACTCTTCTGCGAGCAGAGGCAAGGAGTGCTAATTTTTAGATGCACTGCCATGACCATCTTTAGTGTGAAATGGAAGCTTATGCTTTTTGATGCTTTCACCCTGGCCCCTCTGGTTTGGGTATGGAGAAAGATTAACACAATCATCCCCTTTCGGGGAATGCCTCACTCGGGCCAATTTGGCGATGACAGGGGATTCGATCCTTTTTTCCAGCTCGACCCCTTTTGGGTTTCTTACGAGCTGCCGGGAGGGTTTCCATGCCCCTAGATTTATGAAGATTTCGTGGGGAAAAGATCTTGTCCTCTATTCTTTTATGGTTGGAAAATATGGCCTCAAATGTTCCGAGTTCCATGTTCTCGGCACAAGATCGCCATTGGGCCAATATAGCCGCTATGTGCCAGGTATGATTTCTTGATGAACAATCTGGGGTCCTTCCCAATTTGGGCCAAAAGGACAATCAGCTGGATCTTTGATGTTTGCCATTACTCTTTGTAGTACTAATTCACCTATAGTGAAGGTTCTAGCTTTGACTTTTGAATTGTAATATTTAGTGATCCTTCTTTAGTACTCGGCGATTTTGATCGCAGCCTCATCCCTTAGTTCTTGTATCAAGTCTAATGATTCTTTTCTTAAATCATGGTTGGGGTCAAATGCGTATGCTATCCTTCGAAGTGAGGGAACTTCGACCTCAGTTGGAAGCATAGCCTTACAACCGTATGTCAGGGAAAAGGGGGTGTGTCCCGTAGCTGTTTTGGTGGAAGTCCTGTATGCCCATAGCACTAGTGGCAACTCCTCTGCCCAATTTCCTTTAGCCCGATTTAGGCGTTTCTTAAGGATCGTCTTTATGGTCTTATTTGCGGTTTCCACAACTCCGTTAGATTTCGGATAGACCACTGAAGAGAAACTTTTGATGATTCCGTTTTTCTCGTAGAACCAGGTGAATTCCTTACTCTCGAATTGTGTTCCGTTATCCGATATGATCTTATGGGGGATCCCAAAGTGGGTAACGATATTCTTTATCACAAATCTTAACACTTTCTTGGATGTGATAATCGAAAGGGGTTCTGCCTCCATCCACTTGGTTAAGTAGTCGATAGCTACTACGACAAATTTAGCTCCTCCCTTGGAAAGTGGCAAGGGCCTGATCAAATTTATCCACCATATGTCGAAAGGCCAAGGGCTCGAGTGGTTAGATTAATGGGAGAAAGGCATGGTACCTTACAGCATTTATGACATTTGTCCCACCTCTTGACGTATTCGACCGCTTGACTAACCATCTGAGGCCAATAATAACCCTTTCGCATGACCCTCTTGGCAGTTTAACCCCATTGGAATGGCCCCTACACCATCCTTCATGAGTTTCTTTTAATAGGCTGAGTCCGTCTTCGAAACTTACGCACCTTAAATAAGGAAGTGAGTGTACCTTTTTGTAAATTATACCATTTATGATCACGAATGTGGTAGCTTGGTGTTTTATCTTTTTTGCATCTTGCTTACAAAGGGGTAATATCCCTTCCAAGAGGTAGTCCGCTATGGGAGTCATCCATGTAACTTCCTGTTGGGGTCATGTTTCCATTATGGGGGATTCCCTCTCGGAGTTTCCTTCTTGGTCTTCTCCATTTCCCTTTCTCAAGGCTTGGGATCGGGTCAAAACCAATAACTCTTTTCCTGTTTCCGATTCTTTCTGTTTGATGGGCATCTCCTGATATCCCACCGGCAATATTTGGGTTTAGGGGGCTCCTCGGGAGCCGGCTAATTTGGCTAGCGAATCTTCTTGGGTATTCTCCCCGTGGGGTATTTGATGAACTGAGAAGTCCTTAAACAGAGAAAGCATATTTATTACCTTCTTCATGTATAAGATGAGCCGCTTGTCTTTGGTTTGATATGTTTGTTTTATTTGGTTTACCATTAGTTGCGAGTCGCTGAAAATTTCTATCCTTAGTATCTTCAACTGTAATGCTGGATTCAGTCCAGCTATCATGGATTCATATTTAGCCACATTGTTGGTTGCCGAGAACCCTAATTTCATGGCATAGTGCAAGTGGTGTCCGTCAGGGGTGATTATAACATAACCTGCCCCCGCCCCCTGCTCGTTGGAAGCTCCATTTACAAAGAGCTGCCATTAGGACTTTGAGCCATTTTCTTTGACCGACAGTTTTGAAATGAAGTTCGTACACTCGTCCACGGAATCTGCTAGAGCTTTCCCTTTGATTGCGGCGCGAGGATGGAACTCAATTTCGTATTGGCTAAGCTCAATACCCCCATTTGATTAGCCTCCCTGAGTATTTTGGTTTGCTGAACACTTGTTTGAGCGGGAAGCTAGTTAAGACTTTAATAGGGTGCACATGGAAATAACCTCTAAGCTTTCGTGCAGTAAGGATTAAGCAATATGCCAATTTCTCTATGACAGGGTATCGAGTTTCTGCATCCTTTAGCCTCCAGCTAACATAATAGACAGCGGTTGGTTCCCCTCATTCTCTCTTATCAATATTGAGTTCACTGCAAGTTTAGAGATGGCCGTGTATAGGTATAGAGTTTCTCCCTTCTTGAGACAGGACAAAACCGGAAGTGTTACCATATAAACTTTCAATTCTTGGAATGCCTTCCTACACTCTTCGTTCCACTCAAAATTCTTCTTCTTCTTTATGACACTAAAGAAATGGACGCATTTATCGGTGGCTTTAGAAATGAACCTGCTGGGTGCCACTACCTTCCCGTTTAGGCTCATGACCTCCTTGTTGGGTTTAGGTTCCTCCATGTCCTTAATGGCCTGTATTTGGTTAGGGCTTGCCTCGATTCCTCGCTCGCTCACCACATTTCCTAGGAACTTCCTAGATTGAACTCCGAAGGAACACTTTTAAGAATTCAGCTTCATCTGGTAACTTCTCAAGATACCAAACATTTCTCCTAGGTCTTTTAGATGATTCTCTGTTTCAGTGTACTTCACTAGCATGTCGTTGACATATACTTCCATATTGCGCCCTATCTGCTCTTGGAACATCCTGTTCACCAGCCTTTGGTACGTTGCCCCTGCGTACCTCAAACCGAAAGGTATTACTTTATAACAGAATGTTCCCCAGTCGGTAATAAAACTTGTGTGTTCCTCGTCGGGTTTATGCATTGGTATTTGGTTGTACCCTGAATAGGCGTCCATAAGGGATAGTATTTTGTGTCCATCGTGCCACCAACCAACTGATCGATCTGCGAAAGAGGGTAACAATCTTTCGGATAAGCTTTGTTTAAATCCGTTTAATCAACACACATCCTAAACTTCCCGTTGGACTTCTTCACTAGCACGGGATTGGCTAACCACTTCGGGTAATGGACCTCCTAGATAAACTCGTTAGTTTCTAACCTTTTGAATTCCTCCTTCAAGGCCTCAATCCGGTCCCTATTATATTCTCTTCTTCTGCTGGATCGGGATTACCGAAGGATCAATGTTTAAGGCGTGGCTCATGATTGAAGGATCGATACCCACCATGTCTGAATGGGTCCAGGCGAAAACATCTTTGTTGAATTGTAGGAAGCGAATTAAGTCACTTCGGAGAGGTTCCGTTAACCTCTTCCTTATGTTGACGACCTTCGACTCATCCTTCAGGTCAACGTTTACTTCTTCTATTTCCTCTATTGGTTTGATCCTCTTGGTTCTAAATCTGTGATTATTTCTCCTTCTTCAGTTGAGTTCACCTCGTTGGACCTCTTCCTCTTCCTTTTCAGAGAAGTGTATCTAACATTAGTGCATTTGTCAGTCTTATTTAGTTTTATCTTGGCTTCAAATGAGGGGTGTAAGAATCCCTTATCTGAAGGCATAAAAACAATAGAAGAATCAAAATACGAAGAATACTCCCTTTTGTATTTTTCGACCATTGCAAAGTACAACTCTCGGGAGCTAAACTGTTCTCCCCGGATGGTACCCCATCCCTGTTTAGTCAGAAATTTTAACATGAGATATTTGGAAGAAACGAAGGCATCCATCTCTTCTAAAGCCGATCGTCCGAAGAAGGCATTGTAATAGGACGGCTGATCGATCACGACGAAGAGAATTTCGAAAGTCCTGTGAAGAGGGGACATCTCTACTTGGACCAAGAGGTTGATTTGACCAACTGGAGCCGACCCTTTATTGTTGAACTCGAAAATATGTTCATTTCTAGTCTCCAGCTTCTTTTCGGGAAATCCCATCTAATCGAAGGCGTGCTTGAAGGTGACGTTGATAGCGCTTCCGGTATCCACCAATATTTTAGAAATGACCGAAAGCCCTATCTGCGGCATTATCATGAGGGGGTCGTTATGTGGTTGATGGACCCCTTTCTTCATTTCTTCCGGGAGATCACGAGAATATGCATTTTGAGGGTGTAACGCGTGCTTTTCAATGACGGTTCCTCCTGGATGTAGAAGATTCCCTCCAAAGCTTTTTTCACGTAGTGATTCCTGGCTTTCGGACAGCTTTCGACAGGGTGAGGTCCCCCATGAATCACATTGATTTAGTTCACGGGAGGCCCTAAATCCAATTGTTCTCCCCTATAGCGGTTCTTATCGCGTTTGCCAAAACCAACTGCTGTCCTCCTGCACGTTGAGCTGGTGGTGCTCTATTTGAAACAAACTCCTTTAGGTGCCCGTCTCGGATTAGCTCTGGATAATCCTGTCTAAGACCTTGCATTCGTCTGTCATGTGCCCGTTGTTTTTATGGATCTCACAATACTTGCCACCGGCATGTGGTTCGGGCCAATTTTGGGCCTTGAACGAGATAGAAAAGTCATTGACCCTTTCTTTTGCGACAGCATGCACATATGAGATGGGCTTGTTCAAGACAACTGAATTGATGTTAGAGTCTTCCCATCTCGATCTCCTCTGGTTCGCTTCTATGTGCTTCCGTCCGAAGTTCCTCCTTCTCCTAAAGGCCCGAACTTCCTCTTCATGAAGTATAGCTCATCCATGCGTATAAACTTATCAGCTTGAAAATGGAAATCTTGCAAGTCCTTACAGCCATAGATATATAGCTCCTTCCAGAAGGGGGTGTTTTCTATCAACCCTGAATGTATGGCGATCAGCTTGTCGTGGTCATTCATATATTTGGCTTTTAAGGCCTCGATGTTGAACCTTTTGAGATAGTCCCAGAGAGACTCCTCCTGTCTCTATTTGATGATAGCGATTACTGTATAATTTATGGTTGGATCTTTGCAGATGCAAAACTACGTGGAGAATTCGTAGGAGAATTGTTTCCACGAGCAAATGGTGTTTTCCCTGTACTGGCAATAACATTTCGCTGCTACACCCTGCAAGGTCACTAGGAAGGGGCGGCAACTGACAGCTCTGGAAGCGTTGTAAAATCCATTTGCTGTCGAAAGCCATCAAATGAACGGGACTTCCCTTTCGTTGTTGTTCCCAGATATTTCATGGTTGGGACTTTGACTCTTGACGGGATCACGGTGTTCATAATCTCATCAATGAACGGGGCTACCCTTTCGTTGTCGTTAACCTTGTCATCCTGGGTTCTCTTCCCTTTGCTTCACAGCAAGTCCTTGATGATTTTCTGAGTGACATCTCTGATGTAAGACTCCGTGTTGTCATAATCTTCTCTCTTGGGGTCATAGCCTTTGGAGGTGGAGCTCCCAGATTGTTCTTGCACGCATTGATTTCCTTGGTGAACTACTCCTGTCAGATGGGACTTGTTTTTCTTGAAAGAGGTTGCTTTAGGTATCCCTTTCGCTTCTGACTATTGAACGGGGGCATTCCTTTTTGGAGATTCATTCGTCTCTCTACGACTAGATCTGGTGAGCCTCGAGGACTTCTACGCCTGTATAATGTCGACTTAAGCCCGCATTTCTTAGAGTTGCTTTTCCAAGACCAAGATTCTCGCAACATTATCCTCCGTGGCATTTGGGTCTGGATGCAGCTGTGGGTTAGGCCCAGCCTCTTTCTCGTTTTTATTTGGGTTGAGTGTTGGGCCCTCATTTCCTTCAAGGATGACATCAGGGTCCAGTTCTTTGTTTTGTTCCTTCAATTTCTTCGTCTTCATTGTTTCCTACCATGGAACGATGAATTCATCCAGTTAGTTTAAACAAATTAACCATAGGATAGCGCCAAAATGTTAAAGATATTTTCCATCAACACCCGAATTACATAATGTAATGTGTGTACTCATAAAATTTTCCGTGGTCATGACTTAGAATTCTCAGGAAATGGTCCTAAATCTGGGATGGGTAGGTTTCTGGGCCTTGACAACTACACTGTGTATTTCAATAAGAAGAAAATAGGCTAACACCTCCCTTGAGTTCATAGATGATAGAATCACAACGTTCACTAACTTCGATGACTCCTTTGTACTAGATCTTCCTGGGGGAGGAGTCTGAATTACAACGGAGGTCGAACAAGGAATTCATATATGATTTTGTCACATCCATGTTTGAGAAGCGTTAGGCTCGGTATGAGGGTATGAATCAATCATGGCGGCTCCGTAAGGTGAGGAAAAGGGGAATTCATATTTCTATCAAGCTCCCTTCCTTCGCTCCTGGAGCACCTTGATTGATCTCCTCATCAGAAAGGTTAGTATTAACTCCCTATTTCATCATTATGATAGTACAAGATTATCAAATCGCATGACAAATAGGACTCAGAATTCCCTATTTATAGATTGCAGATAGATTACAAGAATTGATGATTTGCTCTCCTTAATAAAGAAGGAGCTAGATTGAGAAACGAAAATTTCGTCCCCCTTTACGGAGTATTTAGAGTACTATTTATAGAGAATCCGGGGTCTTTCCATCAGTAGGTTATTGGTCCTCAACGATTCCTATCGACCGCTTTTTTTTGTGTTTTAGGCATCTGCCCATCGGACGTCCTCGTGGTACCGGTTACAGTTTTTGAAGTGATGGCTCCGGGTGAATTGGGATCTCTCCTAGGTGGAATGGGCTTGTTGCCGAGATGGATTGCGGAAGGAGTTCGGATTTCTTGGCGGATGCTCTCATTGTTGGTCCTTCGTTGTGGGCTTTCGGATGTAGGCTTTCGGCTTTATCGTGGGTACTCGGAGGGGCGCCCCTCCCTCGTGTCGTACGCAGATGTCTGTTGATTTAGAACCGTTGATGGTTCAAGTACTAAGTGGATAAGTACGAGCAGCCCGTATCCTTGCTAGAGTCACTGTGTTGTATATGAGTTGTACTTTGATAATGTATATAAGTACAAATACAGTTTTGCTTTTCAAGAGTTATTATATAATATATTTTATTTGTTACACTGTGAGATTCGTGTTACTCTGATTCTGATATATTATGTACATCTTTCTCTTCTATTCTAATTTTCTTTCCTTCTAATTCTCAACCTCTAATTTCTTTCTATTAACGTTTCGCTAATTTTCTGGTGCTTGATTAGTTAATATGTGATACTTAATACGCATTAGTATCAATTATCAAGATTGGGAATTTTTGGGTTGTTACAGTTGTGGGGAAGCGAATTCGCATCCCGAAGTAGTGGAGATACAAATTCGCGTCCTAGAGCTAAGGGATATGAATTCGCATCTTGAAGCTGTGGGGATAAGAGTTCACATCCCAGAGCTGGGATGCAAAGTTCATGGTGGCCAGGCTCGATTTCTGGAGGCGATCAATGCTAGGTTCGCAGGTTTGAGGAGCCTAATCTGAAACGAAGCTGGCTTGTTTTTCTAAGTGATCAGCATGGCACGATCACTAGTTTTGAGGTAATCGAAATGCATTGGGCAAGCAATCTTCGGTGCTGGAGAATTTCATATTCAAGGATATGAAATTCGGCTGGTGATCCTATTCGAGACTTCCAGTGCTAGAACCATGATTTTCCCGACCCGATCACAGAGTTTTGCATGCGCGCGCACTTGATTCGGGACTTGAACTGTTTGAGAGCCGTTTTGATGAGCCGTGACAACCTTCGCGTGCGACCCTATCTTGGTTTGATTCTTAATGATGTTGGCAACACTTATGGGCTGTTGGACAACACGATGGGTCAAGTCGTGTGGGCCTGGTCCACTTTTGGTAACTGGACCAAAATACCGGTTAACACTTCCAGAGAGATTTTTTTGGCTGGATGCTTCTATTTTGTTGAAAACAGATCGAAACTAATGGTTCTGTAATGTTAAAAATTTATGTGCATATCTTGCCGAGGGCAGTGAACAACTAATAATGAGACAAATTCCATTCATACACCGAAAAACACTTAACATTACTATTAATCTTTATAAAAATCTATTACTAAAATATTCTTTTCTCTTAGTTACTTTAAATATTTACATATAATAAATCAAATTAACCTTAAGAGCAACAAATTTGATGCAAATCCGAAATGATAATTCAAATGTTAATGAATTACTTCATCATAAAATTTAAATTTAAATTAAGGCAAAATTCAAAAATAATTGTTGTTATTTAGAAATTTTTTTTTTTTTAAATTTAAGCAATTCTGTTAAAATTGAGAAAATTGTTGAAAATTTTAGGTGATGTTGGCTTATTGTTTTTAGTTTTGGATCTTCGTCCGTACAAAAATGTGGATGATGCATATATATCGCTAGGGCTATCATTTTCCTACACGACCCAAAACCGGACCCGAAACTCACGTAGAAATGTGCAGGTTAACCCACCCGTTTAGTTGGCTGGTTACTTTGGATCAACCTGAATTTGACTGATTTATAAATAGGTGGGTTTAAGGTTGACCCACTAACCCTATTTTGACTTGCCAAACCTGATTATATGTTGTATCTCTTATATACTGTTAGTCTTTTACATATGTTATTAATATTAGTCTTTTATTTATGTAGTAATCAATATGCTCATATATTCTTTTGTAAGCTATTATATTTTACTTGTTCAGTCTTATATGTTGTTAGTTATAGTTTACTTATAAATCGTATCTCTTCCATACTATTAGTCTTTTATGTAAGCAGCATGCTCATATATTTTTATGTATGGAGAATGATTTTTGGATATGGTGATTTCATGCTTTGTATATATGTGATGTCTGTTAGTGATTTTGTAACTTGTTGCTTGTTGGTGGTTTTGTAACTTGTTAATCATTATATAATAGTGTTGCCTGTTGGTGATTTGGTTCTTTTGCTATTTATATTAGTGGGCAATATTTGCCAATGGGTCAAACAGGCAAGCTGCACCCGACACAACCCGTTTCATAAAACGGGTTACACGAGTCGGGTTGGGTTAATCCGTTTATAAATGGGTCAGGTTTGGGTTGGGAAAAAAATGACCCATTTAATAAGCAGGTTGACCCAACCCATTTATAAATCAACCCGAACCCAACTTGACTCGACCCGACACGACCCATTGACAACCTTATATATCGCTAAAAAGGGTCATTTTAGAAAACGAAGTTAACACACGAAAACAAAAACAAATTTTATCTGTTTTCCTTATTTTGTGAAGAATGAAACATAATTCGTTCTTCCGTCGTCCGTCCGTCCCCTCCTTCATTCTCCCTATCTTTATCTCAGCTCCACCGTCGCCATTTAACTCTTCCTATTTTACGTTAGTAACGTTGAAAAACTCAAAACATAAAATAAAAAATAAATCAAGCACCACCTTAAAATAATAATAACATTAATGCAAGAACTAAAATTCATTTTGTTAAATTTTACTCAATTTGGTGTAATGAATTACTAATTTTTATGTACACGCATTTTATGTTTGAAAGTGGAAAGAGAAAGAGGATGAAACATGGGTAATTTAATAAAAAAAACATGGCATATATAAAGTAATATCTGGTGTGTACTGATTTATTAAATTTTTTGGTGTATGTTTAGCAGGTTTTGGTGTGCGAATAGAAGTAGCTTGATGATAATTTATTATTCATTCATATCACATTATTATTGTTCTTGATTTACAAAATAGAACCTATATTTTATTGTCTTTCATTAATTTTGTTTACTGCTACAATACTCAACCATATAAAATAGGCATCCACAATCCTAATTGGCATCATTGCTAATACAAAATTAGCTAGTTCATTGGAATCATTGCTAATAAAAAATTAGCTAGTTCTCAACTTAATATTTTTGTATCAATCCCATACTAGAATTTTGAAGGATCACATAACAGATACTTGATGTTTATTAAAATATAGTATCCATATATCACTCGTTCCCCTTAATGATTTTGAACTCTTAATTGAATTTATAGTGATAATTTTTATTGTAGTGGAAATTTTACTCCACTCTGCTAGAAATAAAATAGTAGTATTTCCTGACATTGCACCTAAATTACGGATATGAAATCTGCTAGGGAAATTCAATTTTTGATTCATTGCTTCTATAAGGTTGTGAATCTTGCTAAGAGGGAGTCAAAATCTCAAATTTCAATCAACAAAGGTGCTAATTTCTTGAGTTATAGATATGGTAGGCTATCGCTTTATCTGTTTTGTTTTATTATGTTGTAAAATTAACTTGGTCATACTTGCAATACAACAAACATTAGTTCAGTGCCTCGTATAAGTAAAATTATATTACACTACTTATATTTCAAATATAGGTTGTAAGATCTATTTTTCTTTTTTTTTAACAAATTGTATTTATTTCATTCTATTTTTCATATGCACATTACGAAGATATTCATACATAAAAATATCAAAGTAGATAATCCATCATGTAAGCACACTTGTATTAAGCTAATGATTTTTAGTCAGGGAACAAAAATAATGAGATAAATGGACTAACAAAAATGCATCCCTTCGTAGGCTGAAAATACTCCCAAAACTATTGACACCAACCATCCATTTAACAATTCTTTTTGAAACAAATCATCAGATATGTCCATGACTGTAAAACTAACCACATCTTCATCCTACGTTCGAATAGATTGAATAGTCATGCTGACCTTGACTTCTAAACAATGGTCGCTAAACTTGAACTTAATAGAACTTCAACTTAGGATACGTTTGCAAGGATGACTCATTAAACAAAACATACTAACATCCAAAAGAAAGCTAACTTAAATCTTCATATCCCGGTCTAACCCTAGGCACTGTCATAAAAATAACAATGTTCATGTCAAGCTAGGAATCTACTTATGGTTTAAGGAAAATGAATTCAGATAATTTATATTTGAATAAGAATGAAACTTTAAGTCAAATGATATTTAAGTTTAATATTTTAAAATTTATGTATCCTAACCACCTTTTACCAAATTGTCGGTTAATCAAGGTTTTGTCCCCTATTGGAAATTCATTCAAAGAATTTTACTCAAATTTTCTAACAATGATTTTTCTTTTACTAAAATATTACTTTTTAATTTCCAGTAATTATAAAATAATTTTCTTATTCCCAAAATAATTCTCATAATTCGAAAATATTATTTATCTCCTAAAAATAATTTTCCAAACAACTTTTGATATAAAAAATGTAACTCTAGATTCAATTTTGAATTTTGACAAATTATTTTTCAACTTAACTTAAAATTATCTTGTTTTCAAATTAAATTAGATAAAAATTCTCAAAATTATTGTTTTTTATCTCATTTACCATTTGTTCCAATTTTATATCAATTAGAAATATTTTCTAAAAGTTAAATTCCATTTAAATTTGAGTTGTTTTCAATTTAAAATCGCAATAATTGATTTATTATTCAAAATTCCAAATTAATAAAAATCCAAATTATATATTATTACAATTACATTCATGTCCTTGATACAAATTCTTTGAAATGATGATAAAAAGGATGATTCTCAAACATGTATGCAAGAACAAAATAGATCCATTTAGTGTGCTCATCTTGTTGGCCTACTCCTTCACTCTCAGCATATTTTTGTTGTTATTGTGTGAAACATAGCATAAATAGAAATTATAACTGAGAAGTCCATTATTAACAGTATGATGATTTCGGCATCAATTTGATTTATTTTATCAATCATTTATGCAATTTCATTGTATTATGGTTGATAGTTAACCTTTCTTCTGAATCTAACAGCTAACAGGTATGGGTTTCTCTAACAGTTCTTCATTAACTAGAATTAGAAACTAAAAGAGAGCAGAGACTTAATGTAGCCGAAATTACTAGAATGTTTGTCTTCCAACAACTAATCTAACAACTAATTTTTCTAATTAGTTAACAATCAAAAATTAATATATCTAAAGTCTATAATCATGTTCATAAATCAACTCCAATTTACTTCAGTTTCACAATTTACTCCAATTTCTCATTCACCTCGTTGTCTTTTTAGAGAATATATCAAAATTTTATTTGTTATAGAGAACCTACTGACCTGCAAATTATATAAAAAAACGCTGCATGTTATTTATGTTTGGGTATTAATTCATTATGATTCTTTTGCAGACTCCAGCTGTTCAATTTCAAGATACATATATATCAACTTGGAAGCATAAATATATATCAAATTGGAAATGTAACACACACAAATGTTCTTGTGTGTCTCTACCCAAATGAATGACTTATGTGCATTCATACATTTATCACACATGAACGTTATTCTATTGCGAAATAAATTTAAATTTTATATGCCTACCCCATGGAAATAGATTACATAAGTGCATTGTTCCCTGTTATATATTACCCAGCTTGAAAATATGATTGAATGCAAATATTTTTAATTTGTTTAAAAAAAATTAGAAAAAATTGGAAAAGCACACAAAAACACACTATCTGAATTTGCAACATTTATTACTATAAGGAACAAAAGAGAAAGAATTGCACTTGATACACACAAAAGGACTTGTATATCTTGCTAAACAAGTGACAAAATATTAACTCAATATTACTTTGACAATACGGTCATAAAAGTTGCTATAGAAAAGTAATATTGTCATAAAAGTTGCTATTAAAATGTAATGTAAAAGAGCAGTATTTCCAATTATATACATAAACTTTTTGTACAACTAGTAATTTATTATAACTTTGATTGCATCGAGCACCAGCAACAAAAACAATCGAAAGATGATTCTAAGAAAATAGTAATGGGCCGAAGTACAATTTTATAAAATAACAGTGAAAAGTGACCTTGTTCTTTGTGGGCATGTAAAATGGCTCATGTAAAAGTGGAAATGGAGTATCCAGGCCATATACTCTGGCCACAGGTGCTTCTAACTGCATATTCAGATTTCTTTTATTAACAACTATTGTAACACAGGTTCATTTTTCAAAAAATTTAAAGCGCTATAACAGTTCTAAAATGCAACATAAACACTGCACCAGGCCTACGGACACACAAAGATGTACGATTCAAATTTTA
This sequence comes from Allium sativum, assembly GCA_030737875.1. NCBI lineage: Eukaryota > Viridiplantae > Streptophyta > Magnoliopsida > Asparagales > Amaryllidaceae > Allium > Allium sativum. The sequence continues at coordinate 744,323,952 of CM060920.1, read as the reverse complement.
CTAATATAGTCTATATATCTCTACTGTTACGTAAACAAAACCTTTGTTGCTCCAGGTATTAAAAATCTGGATGTGATTTTGTGGAAACATTACAAATTTACATAGATGTCTCTATTCCTGCGTTGAAATGATGAGTCAGGTAAATGTTTCAGAACGTTAGATTGAAATGATGTATTTCATGAAGACAGGCGAGTAATAATATACCCTAAGGAAGCAACGTTCAGTGATTGATGTAGATATCTCTGAACCAAACCCTCTTGTAACTAGAGCTTCATGGCTAACCTGCAAATCAATTATATGCATCACTTGTGCACACAAGGCTTGGCAAATCAGAAAGCAATGACCAAGATAGAACTTACCAAAAGCCTTCCTGTTTTCCTGACTGAAGCTTCTATTGTTTCCTTATCCCATGGTAACAGGGTCCTTAAATCTACCAGCTCACATGAAATTCTATCTTGCAATTATTAGTTGATAAGCATTTTTTAATTGCTTAGAGAAACGCCACTTCTAGACTCAAGCGCAAACATGCATCGAACTCATAAAACATAAAAGATATTCAATAATGCATTTTAGCAAATTTAAAATTGTTAAACTGGTGTTGATTCTCAAGTAACTATATTTTGGTATTTATGCAGCTATCTTTGTATTTGGAATTGCATCACATGCTCTCCATAGCGGGATTGCCATATCAAATATCTGTACATTGGATCAATCTGTGTGTTTTGCCACAAGTAATGAAGAAAATTCAGGCACAAAATATTTCAACCATTATATTTCTCTATGATTTCCAACTTCAGTGTAAAATAAAAGAAATACAATAGTCAATTCTTATTTTGTGTTTTATTTTATGTCTCAATAGCTGCTCTCCAGCTTTTATCTTGAATATATTAAAATGTATCAATTAAGTGTGAGTGCTCAGTTGGGTTTAGAGTCAAATATAACCAAGCAATGTAGAAGCGGTAAAAATTGACTGTTTACTTTGTACCAGTTAAAATGTTATGTTTTTTTTACAGGTTTAACCTTATTACACGATAGTACAAAAATAAAAATATCATATTTGACAATCAAAATACTACTTAAAAGCTCATCATTTGTGGCGAAGTCCAGCTCGTCGTCAAGTCCATCCTTCATCTTCTGATTGACCATCAAGTCCTAGTGTTGCTCCGTCTACCAATCCGTCGCCAAGCTCTAATGCTACAGAGTCACCGGATTCATCCATGCGTTGTGAAGCTCATTCGAAAATTTATCTCATCCACTCGAGTCCATCATCCTTGTGCACTTAATCAATATACACCAACTAGTGCATTTGATTGATAAGAACCTCAAACTCTAACGAATGAGTTTTAGCCTAGTATTAGATCACCTACGAACAACGTTTCAAACTAAACAAAGTAAACAATACAACCATGCAACCAACAGTAATACAGATTCCTAACCTCACATATAAATGTCCATAATAGCAATAATAAATCAAATAGAAGCTATCTATAGAAATCAAAATAAAATAAGTGTCCAAGTAACCTAAATCTAACATCGTGGTTAAAATAGTACATAATTGGGTAAATAGCGCATAATAGCACGCAATCAGGTAAAAATGTGACACTTAGGTTAAATCCACTTAAATCACTTTTTAAATCTTTTTATTTACTATTTACTTGGTTCAATTATCTAAATATTTTGTTTTGTAATTAGAGAAGAATTTAAAACTTCAAAATTATACCATTTGAGCAAATACAATTTTGTGAGAGATAATATCACTCACCTTAGTCAAATCAACCCAAACAAACTCTAAAGCGTAGAGCTCATCAATACGAGTCCAATGGAAGAAACGACATCCAATTCTGACCTTGTACACCTACAGATATACAAGATATAATATTCAATGACTAACTTAATAATTAAACCACTAAACCACAATTAAATATAAATTAACTATTACCTAATTCTTCACTCATACACTGCATTGTTGCTTGTGTCCCCTTTCCAAAAAATGGTGGTGCACCTCTTAACGATGATATGGAGCTTAGGTGCACGGAATCGAATGTTGTTAGCTCCATTAGTTTTCTCTTCGAACACTTGACTCGCTAGTACCCAAATCATGCAACTCAACCTCTCCTATTAAATAGCATCCATAGTCCTCGAGCTATAAGAATTGCAACTGCGGGAAATATCTCACCCCTCAAACGTTGGTTGGTCTTTGCCAAAACCTCCCCCGAACGTACGCCACACCCCCCTCTTGTCGATTTTGACCGTCTGGCGACCTAACTCCGACCATACCGGAAGAAAAACGCAACCCTAATTCACCAAGGATCAAGTCGGTTATCTCCGATTACGACATGCTCCTTCTAGAGGTGGATATTCACCTCACAAGTGCAATGAGGTAGATGACGCTATTTTAGGATAATTATACTTGAAGATCTAAAACTTTGAAACCAAAAAAGAGGAGGCGACCATAAAACAATGAAACAGTGAAATGTAAATAAGGGGAAGAAGTCACTGTAGAGAACATGCCTCTACACAGGCCGGGTAGGGAGAAATGGGCTTAGGAATTAAATATTATTATTTTATTCTTTAATACAAAAACTAGGGCCGAAAACCAGCGAACCCCAACCGATACGTGCCTCCTGTCATCATCTATGTAAAACCGCCTTCTAAAATAATGAGATTACTCTCGAGGAACAAATCGATCGTATATGGAAGTTAGCTTTCCAAACTCAAATTACAATGTTAGTTTCTAACAGAAATTGACACATGTTAAATTTATGCACGGTTGAACCATACGTCCATTTGCTATGAAACTTGAAGACGCGAAATAACTCACTACGATGATTCAAGAAATATAAATTTCATTGCAATCCGATATTGTGCTCCCAAAGCGATTGTTTGCGTATTTGAGACCAATATGACCATCAACTAGTCCAAACATGAAATATAGCGATTTAATATTCATTTTCCATGTAACGAATAATCCTGACTCAATGGAACTAGTTACAAATCCTTATTCAATCGTTTGTGGAAAATATCATTTGGAACAGTCAATCAGATAATTAACGACTAACATTTAAATAAAATATTTAAGTATCTAATCGTTAAAATTCGAAATGTTACATTCTTTCCCCTTAAAGAATTTCATCCTCGAAATCTCCAAGGATGGAATAACATAACCCGATACTCTCTAGTAAATGACAACACAAAACAAACCGCCACCGAACGCCCTCAACAACAACCATTGAAGTGGTTATAACAAGGGAAATAGGCTCGAAATTTGATAGGCAAATAATATTCCCATTTCTAAGTATACCCATAATCAAACTTGGGATTAATGTCGCTTAGTCACCTAATCTATATACTTATTTTCCAAATGATTAGATGGTGGAAAACAAAAGTGACAACTTACTAATTTGGAAGACAATTCAACCTAACAACTTATATTGAATTTCATTCCAAATTTGGCAAAATTCATGGAAAATTTGAGCATCACCTCCTTTGGAGGGCTAGATCCGAAAAACCGACGAATCTCCATGCAAGGCTCATCCAAACAAAAGAAACAAAAACTCAAAAGTGGTTATCTATACATGGGACAATAATCACCAAAATGGCAAAAATCACTACTCTACATCTATTACATACCTCTTTTTTTAAGAAAGCTTTGCGCTTATATGTTAATAAAAATGAATTAGCATCCAAACAAATCACATCTTGCTTCCATGTACTTGGCAAGTACTCAACAAATAGGGTTAAACACAATGATAGAAATAGAAGAAAGGGAATTAAACATGTTAAATAAATAAAATTTATCTAACATATGCATGTCAAGTAATGTATGGAATTTTTTTTTAATAAATAAACAATACAACAATACAATTATCCTACATGCCTAACAATCATATAAATATAAATAAACATGCAAACATCGTCCATCAACGTGCATAAGAAACACAATAACAAATGTATAGAAATTACATCAATACCTATCCTAGCATAGAGGATACTAGCCTAACTAATATAACACATCAATATTAAATTCAATCCATGTATGACTCGACATCGTAGTTGCCATTCCAAAAATCAAGATTATTAATCTAGCATCCCTCATCAACGAATCGGGTATAAATCAAGCACTATCATACTATTCCAAATTTGTATGGAAATCCATAGATAATCATTGCCGCACATATTAGGAAGTTGTGAATAGTTTTTAAAAGGGTTATTCGATTCATCCTATTCAACTATAGCTAGCCGATTTCGCATTCAAAATGAAGTGAATACGCAATCAATCTCTTCCAATGATGTCGGGGACAACAACACCTCTTTCATTCGGGTCTGTTTTACTTCACATCGAATTATAGGATCATAACCGGTAATAAATGCAACCGACATTCACTAAGGAATATTGCTTCCAAATCGGTATACCTCTAACTCGAATTAAACAACTGCCTATCCTATACGTACATATGGGAACATAAATTCATAGAAGGCTAGTGATTCTAACTGTTTCAGTTGGCGAAGGTCAAAATCCATTACAAAGAAGTGAAACTCTAGTGGTACAACATCACTAAACAACTTTAACACCTTTGTTTTAATTAATGTCTCCAAATTGCCGAAGCAAGCCCTATCGCCATCGACCCTGAATATGTAGTCAAATACTCCTCATGCAGTTCTGATTATCGACTAAAACGTGAAAACCTTCTATTTGAAAACACACCATACTTGAACCACCCACATAACCTAGAGATTAATATCATCTCGTTCCTGCTCGGAACGATAAATCGACACACTCATGAGTCAACTCTTACTTCCAAACCATCCAGCCTCTCGTAGGACTCATAGCAACACCTTACTCTTGATAATGTGACCCAAGTACTTCACTTTTCACCACGGAAAATGAAATTCCAACAAACCAACCATAAAATACACGGACTCATGGGTTGGCTCGAGCGGCCCAACCAGCCAATAAAGATCAAAGCAGCGTGCGAGACACTATTATAAGTATATGCCATCCAACATCTTACACTTGGTAAAATCAACTCGGGATTTCCAACCGAAAGAATATCCATAACCAAATCGATAAAGTACCCGACACAAATATAGTAACAATCGGGTCACCTCATCGAATGTGTCTAGATACTCTCAAGCTTCAAGCTCAGGTGATGACTTGCTACTAGAGAACTGTCTCAGCCAACTATCATCCAATCATAAGAGACTCGCCTACTAAAGATCTAAATCTCATCCCACTATCGCCAAATCGATGACGACTTACAACTGAAGAGCTTGTCCTAGCCCACTATCGTCACCAACAAACTCTCACTACCACGGATATTCTGTATCCTCCCAACTAGTGAACTATTGGACTCAAGGTTTAGGTCCAGTTAAGTTCAATAATCAACAACAAGCAAACAATCTAGCAAACATGAAACCATGACTTGATGATATTGAGCTTTGATGAACCATTTATACTGCCAAGTATAAACTAGGTATGCCATAACACTCCCCCCTTCAAGGCTCCAAGTTAATCTCCATGGATGTTGCAGTCACTTATTATGTTCTGGAGACCAAATATAGGATATTACAATCATATATAATCTAATTGATCCCTCAACATGGTAGGTCACAATCAAGGAGACAAGACAACTCACGAATCCTAATCCCGTTCCACCCATCGAATCACAAGGTCAAATGGAAAGATGAAACATCGACATCAAATTAAACACATATGGGAACACCATTGGTGGAGAACTTATGTCAATGCTGATGTCGTTTTCCCTGCCTCATAAAGGGAGCAATCAAGAAAACAGGGACGACAATCAATACATATGTCTTTGTGATTTGTCCCAACGTAGGAGGACTAAATTCTATATTGAGCGCAAGCTCGAACATTGTGATCTTACTTGATAGATCCCTCGAACTATCGTTCTCCCAAAATGAAATAATCACCCTCTTAATCGGTCTCACAACACAACCACAAACTTCGAACTTTGGAGTGACAAAAGAGAGGACAACTATTCTTCAATAACACATTGAGTTCAGTTACACTCTCCAACAACACACATCACCTAAATCGGCAAACTCTACATCAACTCATAAGAAATCAATATAAACCTCTCTGAAGTGAATCAGGAATTAGACTAGAGTAATTCAATTTCGAGAACATAAAACAACAAGAATTCTCAACCAATTCAGCTCAACCATGGAGTCTCTTAGGAGAAAACCACTAATCTATAATATTCTAAATCCAAGTTTTCAAAGAAAACCCTTGCGAGAACCCAAACAACTCTTGCACTATAAAAGTCGATTTCGTTCTACGGGATGGTATGCCACATGGACACATAAGCATCTACGCAACCTGGCATAGTAAACTCGCTGCACTTGAGCGCCAAAACTAATTAGAATAAAGGGGATTCCAGATAATGGATCATACCAATACTAAAAACAAAAAATGCAAATCTAGACTAATAGTCCTCGATTCTTCCCGACTTTCAACTCTAGAGATGGAGTAATTAGACGTATTTCTCGTTCACTAGATCGTCTAAGATAAGTGGTCAGAACAATCAATCGCTAATAGAGAAAACTATTCCAATGGCACTCATATGAAAAACAACCTACACTATATATATATACCAATAATATATAGATTTGAAAACCAAAATATATGCAAATACATACCCTCTTGTATATATTAACTCTCAAATTCAGTACTGCTTAGGTTAAACAATGCATCCTAAGCTCTAATGCTAAATGTGGTGACCAACTATACACCATTGGTGCTCATAACTAAAAAAAGGTCACCGAACAAGCACTCGATATGTAAAGCAATCGTCAAGAGGAAGAAATAGTAGAAACGAAGAAAAAAGAGAAAGAAAAGAAGAAAATAGAAGACAAACGAAGGGAGAGAACATGAGCACATTCACATATTCGATCGTATATCTTACAGCGAATCAGATAACATGTAATAGTAATAATCATGGATATGAAACAGGCGAGATATTAATAACTATATAAATCATAAAATCAGGGTATATAAGCTCATATAGTTATACATAATAGTATTAGAGTTTATACATGAGATAAATAAACTCAACTAATAAACTGCCTTAAATAAGAACACATAATACAATCATGGCTCCATTTTATTACACAGTAGAATAAATAATAAGGATACAAATATGTAAAATATTGCCTCTTGTGAACTCACTTACGCAACTCCGAATAATACATGTACATGTCATCACGTCTACTCATCAGCATCATCGATGAGCACCCAAGGTAATAAGACGAAAATAAAATCTTGGGTCAGACAACAGTCTGATGTGAGCAATAACAAATCTCAAAGTACTATAAAAGGTTCTACTAGTATATAGGGCACAATGGGTTTGAAGAATCATACTTGTCCTACCGCTACATCCATAGGCTAACAGGTAAAAGTCGACATAGGCTACACTATGATGAATATCAAATAAAGAGGATATGGTGGATGTCTATGTACTCAATGGTGATAAGTAGTAAACAACTATAGCATCCATTATCCATCCTCACGTTCACTCACTCAGTGCACCGGATACACGATAATGCCTCTGTTCCTTGATACCTGAATCCATGCCACTCAGTCGGCTAAGAGGTAAGTTGTTCTAATTGGTACAACATAAAGCAAGGACCCGAGCCTAGTCCAAATGAAATGCCATAAGTTCCCCGGACCTAGAAATAATCTCTCGAACTAAACGATAAAGACCTGAATTTAGTCCAATGGACAACACACAACTACCCTTTCTTCTCGAGTACCTGTTGAACTTGCGTATCGATGATCTCTTGGCACACACAATCCGTAGCAGAGTAAATTTTGAGAATAAAACAATGACTCCTCAATAGTAGTTCACTCTCGATCCATCATCACTACTCGACATCTTGAAATATCTCTATCCTTTATCAAAGTAACTGCTTTGCTTTCCATCCTGAAATCACCATCATCGGATAACGAAACACTAATCGTACAGCCATCGTGCCAAAATCACCAATGAACGGACCATCATATCTTTCTACTTGAAATCTCACTGTCGTAAATGTCAAATTGGCAAAAGTGACAAATAACAATAATACTTTATATCGACCACATCATAGTAATCGATAATGACTACTCGGATCTCCTATTTAACCAAAATTAATTGAATATGCATCCAAAGAAAACGGTCAACATTCATCGTGAAGTCTAGCTCGTCGCCAAGTCTAACCTTCATCTTCAGATTGGCCATCAATTTCTAGTACGGCTCCGTCATCCAATCCATCGCCAAGCTCCATTGTAGAAGAGTCGTCGGATCCATCAATGCGCTCTAAAGCTCCTTCGAGAATTTATCCGATCCGCTCGAGTCCACAATCCTCACGCACTCAATCAATATACACCAACTTGCGAATTTGATCGATAAGCACCCCAAACTCTAACGAATGAGGTTTATCCTAGTACTAGATCCAACAGTGTTTTAAACAAAACAAAGCAAACAATACAACCATGCAACCAATAGTCATACAAATTTCTAAGCAAGCATATAATAGTCCATAATAGAAATGATAAATCAAATGGAACCTATCTATAGCATTCAAAGTGAAACAAGTGTCCAAGTAACCTAAATTTAATAGTGTGGTCAAAATAGTGCGCAAATGGATAAATAGCGCGTAATAGTATGCAGTCAGGCAAAAATGTGACAATCAATTTAAATATGCTTACTGTTTGTTTTTTTATTTATTATTTACTTGGTTCAATTATCCTAAGCATTTTGTTTTATTATTATAAAACAATTTAAAACATCAACTTATACTATCTGAACAAATATAGTTCAGTAAGAGATAATGTCACTTACCTTCGCTAAATCAATACAAACAAGCTCTAAAGCATAGAGCTTGCCAATACGAATCTAATGGAAAAAACGGCATCCAATTTCGACCATGTACGCCAAAGATATATATGATATAAGATTCAACGATTAACTTAATAATTAAACCACTAAACCATAATTAAATATAAATAAACCACTCCCTAATCATCTTCTCCACTCATACACTTTACTGTAGCTTGCATCCTCTTCCCAAAAAGAGGTCATGCACCTCCTAACGATGATACGGAGCTTAGTGGCATGGAATTGAAAGTCGTCAACTTCATTGGTTTTCTCTTCAAACACTTGACCCGCTAACACCCAAATAAAGCAACTCGACCTCTACCATCAAATCACGTCCATGGTCTACGAGCTATAAGAAATGCGAATACAGGAAATGTCGCAGCACTCAAACGCTAGTCGAACTTCGCAGAGACCGACTTGATCATGCGCCTAACTATGCTTTTGTCAATTTCGACCACCAGGTGGCCTGATTTCAATCATACTCGATGAAAAATGCAACCCTAGTTCACCAAGGGTCACATCGGATGTCGTCGATTACGGTCATATCCAACCAAATGTGTAGACTCACCTCATGAGTGCAATGAGGTAGATAACTCGATTTTAGGGTAACTATATTGAAGATATAATTTTTTAAGACCAAAAAGGGGAGGCGGCCATAAAACAATGAAATAGTAAAATGAAAATAAGGGGAAGATGTCACTGTAGAGAATGCGTCGAGTAGGGAAAAATGGGCTTGGAAATTAAAAAATATCATTTTATTCCCTAATTCACAAACTATGCCTGAAAACTCGTGAATCACAATTGACATGTGCCGCACGTCATCATCTATGTAAAACACCTTCTAAAAATAATGAGACTAGTCTCAAGACCCAAATCGAATGGGGAACTTAGCTTTAAAAAATCGAATTAAAATGTTAGTTTCTTAAAAGAATTTGACATAACTCTACATAGTAGAACGGTACGTCCATTTGCTATGAAACTTGATAGGGAGCCATAACTCGTTGCGAGGATTTCAAAATGTTATATTTCGCCACAATCCAACACCGTGTTCCCAAAGCAACTATCTATGCATATTTCGAGAATGATATGGCCACCAACTCGAAATATAGCGATCTATGTACTTAATTTCTATGTAACAAATAATATGGATTCAATGGAACTGGTCCCAAGTCATGATTCGATCATTTATGGAAAAATCGTATTTTGGAACCATCAATCGAATAATTAACGACCAACAATTTAATAAAATATATAAATATCTAATCATTAGAATATGGGCTATTACACGTTGAAACCCTTGAATAAATGGATGCTACCAAGATTATCTGAATGCGAAAAGGTAGGATTCAAAATAAGATAGAAGTGGGATTCAAACCTATCACCTACCGTATCCAAGGGGCACGCCTTAACCAACTAAACCATGTAACATTTTAATATAGCAAGTTAGACATCTGGTATCTAAAGTCAGACGTCCGACTTTAGGCACTGAAAATTTTAAATACCCAGGTCTGACGTATGACCTTCATTACCATATGTCTCATCGCAGGCTTTGGATTCTTTTAATACATCAGGTCAGACGTCTGACCTTACTCTCTAAACTTCAGATTATGGGTTCGGGAGGAATTTAAAAAATACGGCAAAGGCGGTATTGAACCTAGAACCATTTTAGGTTAAGCAACGCTCCTCTAGTAACTCGACTATGCAAGCATTTAAAAGAACTTCACACAATTGTAAAAACAATAACTCTCTTTTCTAAACCATTCTCTCATTGCTTCTGAACGCCCCAGATTTCATATTTATTTCAAAACAAATATTAGACCAGCGTTACTTCATCTACAAATATTCAAATCTTGTCAAAGATCACATCCTAGCCTCTATGCACTCAATTTGTGTAATTATTGTTGAAGATTGTAGAAGTCGTAATACATTGCTACAGCTCTGTGTGTTGAAGACACAATATAGTCTCAATAATCTATTAGTTTGTATTAGAAGTTTCGGTGATCCTGTAGCCCCTTTTTATTAGGTGGGTAAGCTTGTGGCCCGTGAAATAAAGTGGTGCATGTAAACATGCCCCTCTACGTGAAGTGAGTGTTATTGTTAGTTGAATTCCAGAAGGGAGTCTAGTACTGGAAGTAGGACGGAGATCTGAACCATAAAAATCTCTGGTTTCATTTATATTTTCCACTGGTATTTCAATTATTTTACTACTGCTATGATTACTGTGCTTCAAATTCTCTCTCTCTCTCTCTATATGTCTATACATATATATATATATATATATATATATATATATTGGCCATCATCTATCCCATGCATAGCGACTATTCATTCATCGTCGCACCAGATCAATAATTGGTGTCGAAGCAAGGAATTTCATTAGTCGTCACAACATCATAGAATAATGGAGAGAAAGATGTGATCAAAATACAATAAGCAATACGTCCTATACAAAGCAAAGCCACAACAAATGAGGACTACAAAAAGGTACTTTTTAATTTATCATTTTCAATAGAAAATAATGATGAATTAGTTTGTAAGATTTTTAAAGTTTAATTTATTTACTATAGAAAAGATAAAATCTATCAAACTTAAAAATGAGAAACTATGAAAAAGAAAATTTGACTAAGAAAATCAAAATGGGATTTAAAAAAATAGTTCGTTGCATCTTAAAGATTTTCTAGATGAACGATATACTATATTTAAAAAAGGAAAGGAAAATTTTCCAAAAAAAAATTTAGTTCAAAAAGAAAAAACAACTCATTACAATCATCTTTAGATTACTTAGAATCTCAAATTAATCATCTTGAAAATGAGAACGGTATGCTAAAGAAGGAGAATTCTGAATTAAATTAGGAAATTGATATTTTGAAATATAATAACATTTCTTTTAAAAATGATAATTCCAACTTTGAAACTAAAATTAAAAAATTAAAAATTGATTTTGCAAGATTTAACAAAGGTTAAAATGATTTAAACAAGACTTTATCTAGTTTTATACCTTCACATGATAAAAAGTGATTTTTGATGTAACAAAATTGGTTGTAAAAATAACACAGACATGCCTATATAAATAGTAAAAAGTTAGTGCTAGTACGAAATTTTGAATAAATTCTGGGTCCAAAATTTATAGAAATTCAGGTGCAATTGTGATTAGTAATGTGTTCGTAGTATTTATAAAAGTACAAAATTATTGACAAGGAATATGAATAAAAATTAATCAAAGTATTTAAGTTCCTATCGGTTGGAAAGATAGAGAAAAATGCAATAATGATTATTTTGAAACAATTGTTAATAATGAAAATTTTATTTTTAAAGGAACCACTAAACCTTATTGGGTATGGTTATCTTCAATCTAACTTCCTGGACTCTAACAAAGGAAGTGGGCACCAAAATATGTTATTTAGTTTTTGTAGGTACCCAAGAGTTGAATAAAGATGATATGAATTTGACACAGCAAGTGTTCCTTATATAGAATGGAAAATAAGCGTTTATGGATAAAAGAACTACAACAAAGTTTGTATATCTAACTTGTTCTATTATTTATTTTTAGGTCTCTACTTTTAATGGAATAGTCTAAATTAATATACGACCCAAAGCCAATGTTTATTTTCATTCTTTTTTATCAACGACAAATGGGGAGAGGATTGTGCATATTGACAGTGGGGGAATAAAAATTTACGGAAAGGAAATATTAAGGGGAATTAATATAATATTATTTATTTAAAAAAGTCATATAGTTGTCATCATCAAAAAGAAGATAATGTTGAGAACACGATTTCAATGTCTGGTGACAACAACTGTATGAAAATGCAAATAACATGTTTATTAATTGTTTCGGGTCAACTATGTTTGAAGAGAAAATTGACGTGAATCACACTGCATAAAAAGAAAAGAAGGAAGAAGAAAAAAAGAGAGAAGAAAAGAGAGTAAGCAAGAATACGAAACACATACAAGCATGGAGAGATGAAAATTGCAAGCACCATGCAAAAATATCATTAGTGGAAATTGAATCATGCATCCCCAAAATATACCCAAGACATCTCACCAACTAAGCTATACTACTCTTCAACAAATGGATATTACTAAGATTATTTGAATGCGAAAAGGTGGAATTCAAAAATAAGGTAGATGTGGGATTTAAACTTGGAAACTGCTATATGTGAAGTACACACCTTTACCAACTAAACCATGTGACTTTTAATATAATTGGTTGGACGTCTGGTATCTAAAGTCAGACGTTTGGCTTTATGCACTAGAAATTTTAAAAACCCAGGTCAGGCGTCTAGCCTTCATTACCATACGCCTGAACTTAGGCTATTGATTTTTTAATACACCAAGTCAGACATCTAACCCTACACATCAAACGTTTGATTCTGGGTTCAGGAGGTATTCAAAAAATATGGCGAAGGTGAGACTTCAATTTAGCACCTTTTGACATTAAGTGACGTGCACCTACCAATTGGTCCATGCAAGCATTTGAAACAAAGGCTAACGACTAACTACATGACTGGTAACAAACAAATAGCCAACACCCACTTCAGTATCTATTAACCAAAAAACCGCTAATGGATGCATCTCCTTCAAAAGAATTTGTTGGAGAACATGTTTAATGGCAACTTATCACTTCTATATTAGTCTCACAACTTCACACAATTATTAAAAAAGCAACTGTCTTCTCTAAATCATTCTCAGATTGCTTCGAAATGCTACAAGTTTATTTATTTCAAAGAAAATATCAGACTAATGTTACTTCACTCTATAAATATTCAAATCTGGTCAAAGTTCACTGCCTACCTTCTGCGCACTCGATCTGCATTATTATTATTGAAATATATAGAAGTTGTACTACATTTCTACTACTCCTTTTGCTAAAGACACGGTATATAGTTAGTCATATATTATTTTGTTTTAGTAGTTTTAGTGAGCTTGTAACCCATTAAAATTAGGTGGGTAAGCTTGTGGTCCGTGAAATCAAGTGGGGTAGGTAAACCTGTTCCTTTGGGAGAAGTGAGCATTATTTTTAGTTGAATTCTAGAAGGTGGTATGGAACTGGATGTAGGACGGGGTTCCAAACCAGTATAAAAATCTTTGTGACGCTTATATTTTCCGCTGCTATTATAATTATTTTACTGCTATTGTGATTACTACACTACAAATTCTCTCTCTCCCTCTCTCTCTCTCTCTCTCTCTCTCTCTATATATATATATATATATATATATATATATATATATTGGTCGTCATCGATCTACTGCAAGGCGGTTATTCATTCGTCGTAGTATTGACTCAGTAAAATGCTACAATAACAAGTCAAAAATGGAAATGTCCCAGAAGCTACTGAACCATTTCGGTTCAGCACACTCCCGGCATGACATGCTAAACTGGGGCCACTCACACCTACCGATCCAGGTCGGCTCAGCCGTGACGAACCAGATAATGCCGAACGGAGATTGATCACTTGCGATGATATGATATTTTTGCCCCATTGTCCGATTGCGATTCTCCAGAACCATCTCGGGCTTCTATAGTTCCCCTTTATGCCAAATGATTTGACCAGGGCAACACGGGTCAGGGAAGTGTATCCCAAATGGTGGCACATGTTACGTTATCTATGAGGGAGACGAGGAGATCTAGACTTGATGCTAATTCAGAGTATAGACCACCCATTAGCACTCCAGACTTGACTTCCATGGTCAGAAAGATTATGAACGAAATCCGAGGATATAACAATTAGGATTGGAAAATGATTATAGCCATACCCCATACATGGATGATATCATGAATGCTAAGTTCCCACGCAAACTCAACCTACCATAGGTATCTCATTATTTGGGGAAGACCCTGGCCAACATTTGATGCAATACAAATGGAATATGGAATTGGCCCAAACATTTAACACCGTAAATGAAAATCCATTTTTTATCTATTTGGATGGCATTGCTTTCATGTGGTCATGAGACTACCGCCAAGATCGGTACCCTAATTCAGCGACCTGAGTAGAAGATTCCTCAGTCAGTTCCATCTACATGTTGCCAAGTCGAAACATGTTATGACACTCTTTCGCATACATCAAACTTAGGAGGAACTACTTAAATACTATCGAGAGCGCTTCAATATTACTGTCACAGAAGTTAGTAATCCTAAAAACGAAACTATTTTGATGTCATTAATTGAAGGCATCGACCCGATATAAAGTTTGGAAAACGACTAATAGGAAAGCCTTCATTTACTTCAGATCAGTTCTATGAGAAGGCTTCCAAATTTTTGCACATCGAAGAAGCCAAAAGAGCTCTATTGATGGCAAAAAATGTCGTAAACACCAAAGATTCCAATTTCTAGGAATAATTAATTTGGTCGCATATACAAGAGCGAAAAGCAGTAAATAACACAAGAGATTTATAGTAGTTCGGCCTCGTGAGGGGCCTACGTCCACTTTGAAGCGTTGCTGGAATATTATTAATAACTCAAAGTAACAAGTGTGAGACCATCTCATTACATTCATCTTTATGCTAGGTGATGTCATCATTCTCATATATGATGTCATAATTATCATATATTTAATATACTAAAAAAATGACACTTTTCCCCTTCTTCTTCCTCAAAAGGGAAATGCCATTAATGGAGCTCTCTAGAGGTCCCAAGATTTCAAATTCCAGTCCCTTTCAAGTGTGGATTCATGGGGTATTTATAGGACAGGGAGTAGGTACGAGTAGGTGAGAATAGGTAGAAATGGGGGACCACACCCAGAATTTCGCACCTTAGGCCTGCACACACTGAAATTTCGTACGTGGAGCCCCGGGTGCGAATTTTCGCATCTCGTGGGGTGCAAAATTCGCACCCCCTGGGGGTGAGAAATTCGTACCCCGTTGGATACAAATTTCGCACCCTACTAGGAACGAAATTCGTACCTTTCGGGGGTACGAAATTCGCACCCCTGGGGGTTTCGAATTTCGTACTTCCGGGAGTGCAAAATTCACACCCCTGGGTACAAATTTCGCATCCCTGCTGGGTGCAAATTTTGCACCTGGTGGGGTGCGAATTTCGTACCCCTGCTGTGTGCGAATTTCACACATCTTTAGGGTGCGAAATTTGCACCCCCGGGGGGTACGAAGTTCTTGCTCCGAGGGATGCGAAGACCGTATAAAGGAGAGGCTCGAGTTCGAAGCTTTCGAGTTCTAAGGATCCGAGGCCTTAATCTGTAAATGTGTTTTGGGGAGGTGTGAAGTCCTTCACGGCATGATCCCTCTTCATCCTGTATCCTTCGCTCCAAAGCGTCCCTTTCGGCTTTAGTTCCACGCGGTGCGTTGAGTCGAGCGTGTCTTCTGTACTTTTGGGATCTGGACCAAAAATCCAATTAATATTTTCCCTCCAAAGTACGTCTTATTTTGACATGATGTGCTTTAAATTGGTTGAAGTAGTAATTGAGTTGCTGGTTTGTCCTGTAAGTTAAAGGAAAACACATGTTAGTTGATAGGCTCATTCGTTGTAGGATTGCGAGCGAGCCGTTGCTGGTGTGGTGTCGTGCTCATGTTACTAAGTATTCATAGTGTGTTGCCTCCGCGTGTTTGCGGAGTCAGTATGCGCATGGAATTCGTGTACACGAGCGCATGGCGTGAAGCTTCGAACCCAAGGGTTCGATTTTTCCTTCTCTATTTTTTTGTTGGGGTGCGAAATTTCGAACCATAAAGGTTCGGAATTTTGAACCCGTGGGTTCGAAATTTCAAATCCTGGAGGTTCGAAATTTCTAACTCGTGGGTTCGAAATTTCGAACCCGTAGGCTTGAAATTCTTGGGAATGCGAAGGGACTATTTTCTTTTATTATAAATAGCCCCCCTTATTTCCTTCCTTCCATTATTTTTTGCCTTGGTCGCCATTGTTGTGAGAGCTCCATATTGTTTCGAACATGACATAAGTAATGGCTAGGGCCGAAAAACGAGGAGGAAGAGGTCGAAGGGCTGCGACTTGGAGGAGTAATTCGACGCGAGGGAGAGAGAAGTGGAGGCCAGAACCGGGTTCGATCTCTATGATGTTCAAAATTTCGACCCTCTGGGGACTCGAATTTTCGAACCCTTGCGGGTTCTTATTACGAACCTCGGGGGTTCGAATTCTCGCACCTGAGGGGTTCAAATTCTCGAACCTGAGGGGTTCGAACTGTCGGACCTACAGGGGTTAGATTTTCAAACTCCTAGTGTCCGAAATTTTGAACCTTGGAGGGTTCAAGTCTTCGAGCCTTGAGGGCTTTGAATCATCGAACTTCTAGGGTTCGAATTTTCGAACCATGAGAGGTTCGAATTTCCGAGCCCTATGGGGTTCGAATTTTTGAACCTCGAGGTTCGAAGCTCGAACTTCAAAGTTTGATTTAACCTCTCTCGCCTACCGAGGGGCTCAGATTGGCTGCTAGCCTAACTGCTTTGTGCTATGTATTAGCGGGTTATTGCTCCCCATGTTCAGTACCTCGATCTCCTGACTGCCCGCCCTCAAGTTTATATATCACATATTTGCTTGCGCGATTGCATGAATGCACATGATGACATTTGCGCGGATAAGGACATGAATTATTCACATATGATAGTGCATATATCTGAACTATGACTGAACTGTTGGACTGTCTGACTTTCCTATGTACATCTTAACCTTGCATGACACCGCACACACATGTTAGCTTTTACAAACACTTGGGGTATAGGTTATTCCAATTCAATGTCTAATACTAGTGTGTTAAAGTATAGTTAGCCATGCAAATAAGATCAAAGACTGGAAAAATCCTGGAAGCCGAGGCTTCCCCATCATCGTCACATTCATCTGATTCTACCTATAGCGGTAGCTCGAGTGGCAGCAAGCTTGAGACTACCGAAGGATCCGTTCCTTTTCAGTCAACCAGTTCACCCGAAGTATCTAATCATGGGAACAAATTGAGAGGCTACATTCTCCGATCATATATGAAGAGGTTGAGAATGTCGATATTATTAATGAAGATGCACCAGCGGGCCTAGTAGCCCCGGATATGTTACTGATGCCATTATCTTGGAAAATACGATAGACTCGGTACCATCGCGCATGAATGTTATAGTAGTTAGGAAAATGGCGCTGCGATTCAATATACCGGAGCATGATGTCCATGCGCCAGGAGAGTGTTGCAGGGATCATGCGCTGCACGAGGGTTAGACCACTTGGAATAGGCAAGCTTGTTTTGCGCGATGCATACCCCCAGCTAATGACTTTATTTGGAACATGCTATCCAACTTCCGGCATGCACCTTCTCAACTACATCCAAGTGCTTATTCGTCGCTCTTAGGCACTAACATTCTATGCTGAGAATATTTGCACATGGAACCCACCGGAAAGGACATTCAGTATTTTTTCATTTTGAGAAGAACATCTACCGGATCTCCTTCCCAGTGGTTCTTAGAGCGACAACCACCACCAATTTCTTTGTCGGGAAGTGGCCCAGGCCGTTTGTGTTCAAACAGGAATGGTTCTTTGTGCGTTGCCCTCTTGGATTTGCAAGGAGGTGGATAGAAGGGAGTAAGTACTTTCGAATTTCACTTCCTGTTGTAAAGTTCTTGGAGCATGTATCTCATCATTATTCTTTCTTGATTGCGGCAGGTAATCCAGAGGCACCCTCCGGTGACGAGTACAAGCAGCGTCTTAACGCCTTACGGGGAATTCTCGAAGTGTCTTGCAAAACTGAAACTGTGACAAGCCAAGAGTTGCCTATGCCGTGCGGGGTTGCTTCTTGACAATCGGGCTGTAATTAGGCCCATAGTGGCGAGCGGTATGCCAAAAAAGGTGGTGGCGAAAAGCCCTGTAACCCCTGGTCAGAAAAGAAAGACGCCCTCTGTCGGGCCCTGGCCGAAGAAGGTTGTTAAGTTCCAGGAAGATGTCGGTGTAGATATGGCTCGCGGTGAGGAGGACGCAGCTGGAGATGAGGGCTCGCGGTGAGGAGGCCGCAGTTGGAGATGAGGGCCCATTGAATGTTCTCGTCCCGCCCCAGCAGGAGAGACGGGGGAGGGAGAGTCAATTGGGCCATATACTCATTACCACTACATAACATAGCAGCTTATCTGAGCATGCGACTTAACTAACTTTGCTTCATTTCTTTGACATGTGATATGGCTAGAGGGCACAGAGGATGAGGCTATGATCATAGTGGCCGCTAACACCATAGGAATCCTTTCTTTGAAGTATTTGGAAGAGGGACAAGCTTGTATGATACTCCTCCTCCGCTTGGTCGTGGTAGTGAGCAGCGAGGCGGGGATCGATCTCGGCGATCTCCGACTCCCCCCCCCCCCTCCCCCTCCGATTCTGGTGTCCGAGGGAGACTCTCGCCTCAACTTAGGGGGCTCCCGACGTCCGTTTTTGACTGTTCCATTACATACAATGCCCTAGGCTCCAGCTCCAACTGTTAAAGGGAGGGAGCCACCACTTAACCAACCAAGGCCAGAGAGGGCTACCATAGTTGTGAGGCAAGATCTTGTAGAGCCCGAGGGGCAAGAGCTTACCTTGGACGAAAAGAAAGCATTACTGAGGAAAAACTTTCCCCAACATTATTTTGATGAGGTAAAGTTTGCCCCCGATCTCCACCCGTCCTCTATCAGGAATCCGAAGACGTCTGGATACGTGTGAGGGCCAAATACCGCCAAGCCGACCAATGTCTGAGGTACTCCTTCCGACTCTTGGAATTGATCAGGAAAAAAACCTGGAGCTCATCAACCAGCTGTTGGTCATTGACACCGAATGGATCACCATCAGCAACTTGAACACCGAAATAAGTAAGTTTGCTATTGTTGTTGTGTGTGCACTATTGCCTATTCCTGCATACTTAAGTAATTACTTGCGGGTTTTGCTATTGCAGCTGAGATGAAGCAAGCATACGAGGAGCTCAAGAAGGATGTTGATCACTCCCGCTCTGCTTTCACGGAAATTATAGCTGATCTAACCACCGAGAATACAGCCTTGAAGAGGGACAAGGCTGAGATGGTGCAAGCATGTGCTGACTTGGAGAAAGATAATGCGAGAGTCACCGAGCTACATAATGATAATAACGCTTTGAAAGCGGAGAATGATAGCCTGAAGAGACAGCTTGAGGAGATGAAGAAGGCCGAGGAGGACGCGGAGGCCAGTAATCGGGATGTGCTAGGCACAATGGATGGACTGAGAGCGGCACATCTGAGAGAGGTTGAAAAATTGAGAGAAGAGTTATAGGATATAGAATTCCGGGTACAATCATATGTGGAGGAAGAAATCTGGAACATATGTGTTAAGGTTCTGAGATTCCATGGACTCTCGTGGGTTGACGATTATCCCCAGGAACTAGCTTGGACTTGGGAGAGGCTGGTTCCGTATGAAGCCTATCTATGCCAAGTGGATGTGGGAACTTTAGATGAACTCCAACTCACAATTGATCTCCTGACGGTTGAGGAACGCGAGAAGCTAGAGAAGGGTAAGAGGTTGCTGCTCGAGGATGCCGAGAAAGAGAGTCTGGAGAGGCTCATTGCTGAGAAAGGGAAGGTTGCCATGACTGAGAGCATTGTGGTAGCGGAGATATTTGCGGAAGCAAGCTCCTATCGACCACTGGCCCCTGAACCGGGTATGGTGAGTGATCCCGCAGCTTCAATTCGGGCTTCGACCGAGTATAACCCTGAGCACTCGGGGCTAAGAGAGACTGGATTCACTTTACCTACCACTACAATTACCCCTCTCGTCATTTCTACACCATCCCTGATAGGAGATAAATTTCTTTTGCCATGCATCCCTGAGGATGACGTATTTACCGAATTTATGGACTAAAGGTTGTGTTTTTACTATACAGCCCTTCCTGGATTGACCATGACATCGGGCCTTGCCCCTGTGGTCCCACAGGCAATTGAATCTGGGCCAGGACCTGTGGCAGTGCAATTTGAAGAAGGCGACGATCAACTGGATACCTACTCGGACATAAGGTTAACTCTCAGCATGTTTGAGAGCCGTATGGAGGAAGGAGAGGTAGTTGATGGACAGAGTGCGGCTATCCGAGGCCCAGTGGAGGTTGATGTTCCTTTGATGGCTGCTATGGTGGAGACCTAAAAAGCAAATATGGCGGCTAGGCGTGAGGAGGTGGAGGAGCAGCAGAGGCATGATGAAGCCGCCAGGAAGGAGGTCCTAATGAAGGTCAGGCAGGATGTTGAGGCGAGAGCCGTGGAGATGGTTGCGAAGAGGAAGGCCGATAAGGAGGCTGAGAAGAAGAGGGTTGATGATGAGGCCCAGAAGAAGAGGGAGGATGTGGAAGCATAGCAGAGGGCTACTGATCCCCTTGATAAAACCAAGGCTGGTGATGTTACGCCGCACAGGTCCCAGAAGCTTGCTGAGCGACGGGCTGCTAGAGAGGCTAAGGAACGGGCTGAGCGAGAAGGCAAGGCGGTCCCGGAGAAGAGTGACGCTTTGGTCGGCCTCGCTGCTGGGAGTGCCCCTATGCCTACGCCGCATACCGCCCTTTTTGACATCACCGAGATCTCTAGCGGTTAGGGTGTGGGTGAGAAGCATCTCTCGCCTTCTCATGAATCTACCACTTCTCGGAAGGGTCGAGATGGAAGAAGCTTGTTTGGTAAGAAGAGGCCTATTGCAAAGGATGAACCGTCGAGCACTGAATCTGCAAAAAAGCACAAGCACAAGCAAAAGAAGAAAAGATACGATTAGTTTTAGCAACTTAAGTAGAAGTTACCGTTCATTTTGGTAGTGTACGCCGATAGTTTATGCAAGTACGGCCCTCACTTTTGGTTTTTCAAGACATGGTGTGATAGTCATGTACACCTTGTCATTAGAAAAGAAAGATGTTAGACACATAGTCTGATTTTAATGTGTGTGTGTAGAAATGAAATATGAATTAGTAAAGATTGCAATTTGTGTTAAGTGTTTGGATGTTCTTCTTATGTTTTCCGGCGTCCTGTACTTGCATAAGCATACTTATCGTAACACTTAACAAAAAAAGCGATTGTGTATAGCGCTCTGGGTCAATTATTCCATAGGGGTATTGTAACAACTCGGAAAATCCGAACCAATTTAAAATTTTTATTTTGGTTATTTTAATCATTTTTTAATATTTAAAATAATTATTTTAAATAATAACGATGAGAAATTTATTTTAAACTGAATTAGAACGTAAATATTTATTTGAATCGACATTAGAATATAAATATTTATTTTTAATTATAAAAGGAATTGAAAATGGCGTGGTAGTTTGAAAATTCGATTTCAAATTTCAAATGAATGTACAGGATTCAAAATAAACCAGATTTTAGCGAAACTAAAAATATTAGAATCTGTTTGAAATATCTTTCCAACGAATCCGAAAAACTGAAATTTCATAGTGGGAATAAAAAGTTATGCCCAGTTGAAAATTCAGAATAGTCGCTATGGAATTTTGGCCCTTACAAGTAGCCATTTTGCAAATGACCTCCGTTTTCGACGAAACCACTTTTGTTGGATCCGGAATGTCAATTTATTGCCAAATTCCAAAATTCAGAATTTTTCGAATCAATATGTGAGCGTGGCAAAGGAAAACGTGTTTTAACAGTTTTAGTCAATTTGGATCGACCAGAAAATGACCATATTTCAAACGGTCTCCAAATTTGATGAAATTAGTTTTGTTAGGAATGTATCATCAAAACATAGCCAGATTTATTTTTCGGGAATTTTTAGAGTTAGTATGTGGCCCCGGTAAATTGAAATGTGCGTTCAAATTCAATATATAGATTTATATTTTGATTTTAGTGAAAACTGATCGAAATAGCTGAACTGGCTTACAGGACATATCCTATTGTGTCCGAAATGGGGGTAATCAGCTATGGGCGACAATTGCTGGAGTGGATATGGAGTTCGGATAAATTTCACCTTTTTGAATTATAATATTATATATGTATACATAAACTTAAATATTATAAGCTATTTCTAATTTTCCCCCTTTTCATTTCTGCAAATCGATACTCCACCGTCGACAAAAATGGC
This sequence comes from Allium sativum, assembly GCA_030737875.1. Taxonomy (NCBI): domain Eukaryota; kingdom Viridiplantae; phylum Streptophyta; class Magnoliopsida; order Asparagales; family Amaryllidaceae; genus Allium; species Allium sativum. The sequence continues at coordinate 744,301,089 of CM060920.1, read as the reverse complement.
GGCCTCCTTCCATTGCCGTCCGTCGCGCCTCCAAGGCCGACGTTGCCCTTTCCCCGGCTCCTCCTCCCATTGCTCCGCCTCCCCTCCTTCAGCTCGACCTCGAGCGTGTCCTCCACCGAAGACCGCGAGCTCCTCCGCGTTGTAGAACCCATCGCGCCACTCACCTGACCAGCGCTGCCTCCTCCACCCTTCCTTCCTCCACCCTTCTTTCTCCCCTACGATCGAAATCCGAAAACCCTAAACTGCGCACCCTTGAATTGAACCACCAAACACCGCGAGATCCACCGCTCCTCCACCGAGGCTACTGCCACCTCCTCCCTCTAATGAGCCGCACACCGCCCCCGCGAGAAGCCACCACCGTAACCCTAAAATCTCCGTAAGTCTTCCGATTTTTAATTCTCTGTAAATATATGTATTTGATTAGAATAATATAGATTTTTCATTATAGAAAATTTAGATTTTGGTTATAGAAAATTTAGATTTTTTATTTATAAAAAAATTAGATTTTAATTATGTAAGAAAATATATTTTTTACAAGATAAAGATTTGATTTTATTCTATGTATGAAATATTTTGGTTAATAAAAATATGAACTTTATTTTTATCATGAAGTAGCGAGAATAAAGATTCGATTTTTATATGAGTATCCTGTTAAAAATAGAATTTTTATATAATAGAGAATATAAAAATATGAATTTTATGTATGTAGAGTAAAAAAAATATAATTTATATATAGAGAGAGAAGTAAAAATATGATTTTTAATATATAGTCATCATATTAAAAATATGATTTCTACTATAACAGTGTGAAAAGGAGCGCGATGGAACGGACTGAAATCAAAATAAAATCCGAACCGTTCAAAAATAAAGAATGGAGGAGTGGATTCCAAAGGTGAGAACTCCTCACTTTAAATTTATTTTCTAGTTGAAATATATACTAGGATGCAGACGGTGTTTAGCAACACCCGTCATCCACAGACCATGGACGACTTGTTTGTTTGTTTGATTGTATTGTGAAAATTAATTGTGTGATGTGGAATGGAGTAAAATATTTTATAGTTAAAAATATAATTTTTAACGTGTATATGAATAAACTAAATATCCATAAACAAGTCGGACGATTTGTTTATGTACACAGATTTGACTGATATTGATTGGGACGATAAATTTTACACATCGCCCAACTGCACAAATAATTCTATGTTTGTTGTTTGAAAACCCCACATGGGTATTGGGATGATATTGGACATACACTAATCCCAATATTTAGTTGTATGTCGGTCGATTGATTGACAGGCTGTTGTAAGCGTCAAATATTTGTATTTGATGCTTATGCAGTGTAGAATGCACTTTGGATGATGGTTGACCGTGTTTGATTGTTGTTGTGTACATGTGTGTATGAAATCCATATAAATTGAATTATATGGTAATTGACTGAGTCCTATTCCAGTTCAAAAAGAATAAATATTTTAAAATAACGAATATTTTAAAATAATATTCAGTAATGGATCAAAATGTGATTTTGATGTCTGATTTGGGTTGGACATGAATATATATAAATATATAAAACCGTGTTGATTATATTAACGCCATTTTGATGTAAATGATATTTATATCGATTTTATTCATTTTTATAATGAATATAAAAAAGGAACTGATTTCAAAATCTAATGTTTTGAAAATACTATCATTTATATATCGATAATATGGAATATTCAATTTTGATTAGAAATTGAATATGAAGTTGAAATCGTTTTGTAACCGAATTTAAAACAATTTATAAATTATGTTTTAAATGTAAATCGATGAAATATAATATATATATATATATATTATATAATGGCCTGAATAGAACGCGCCGCGCCGCGGCAGTTCGCGAATATCGACCATGTCGAATGGACATTACGGGAGATCCGACCGTCGGAATCTCCTAAAACCAGAAATGTTGGGTTCATATCGAAAAGAGCTTTCTAAGGAATATAGATATTTGAAATCTAACGGTTGTATTTGGAATTATGTCCAAATCAAATTTGAAAAAGGTTGGTGTAATTACAGTTCGATGGTCGTTTGTGGAAATCGACTGCACGAGCCTTGATAAAATTATTAAAAATATCAATAATTAGTGTAAAATCATAGCAAATGATTTGGAAAGAATTGTGATGAAAAATTCCAAATTTGAAAAGATAAAAATAATTTTTTCCGAAATGAACTAGTTATGAACTAGAATTATCATATCCAATATTTTCAAATAAATAAATTGGATTTGAAGTGGTTTTTAAAATAATCAGAGTTTCCAATATATGATTTGGAATGGATTTGAATAGAAATTACCTTTGGAATATTTCGATATTGGATTCCGTGACTATACGGATATTGTGGAGGAATTTGGAAGATATATGTATCGCTATTCCAATATGGTATTTGTTGATTCCAGAATTTGATATTGAACATAGGCCGATATATTTTCTATTCAGAGCCTTGTATTTAATAATAAATGTGATTTTGGGTTGTAGTGAATGGTATCTTTAATAATACTGTTCTTAGACCCAATGGAGTTAAGAAAATCAGAAACTAACTGGAGATTTGTTAAGTTGAATGGTTTCCCGGGTATTGATCTGATGTTGGTTTCGGCCTTCGAGGTTAATACTTTGGGAATTGTTCACTTGCTAATTTACGATTAAAGCCTGATGGAATGGAATGTGATTTTGGGTTTATCGTGAACCGTGTTTTAAAGGACATTGGTTCTTTAACCCAGTTAAAGACTAGAATAAGATTTAGGGTTGTCGTGAATGGTATCTTTAATAATACTACTCTTAGACCCAATGGAGTTAAGAAAATCAGAAACTAACTGGAGATTAGTTAAGTTGAAAGGTTTCCTGGGTGTTGATTTGATGTTGGTTTCGGCCTTCGGGTTAATACTTAGGGAATTGTTCACTTGTTAATTTATAGTTAAAGGCTGATGGAATGGAATGTGATTTTGGGTTTATCGTGAACCTGTTTTAAATGACATTGGTTCTTTAACCCAGTTAAAGACAGGATATGATTTCCCAAGTTAAACAACCATTAATATTGATTTTGGGAAGATTAAAACCAAGTGGAATTTTAATGCATCTTTAATTAGATTGAAATGATATCCAAAGGAATATTAAAGAATAAATTTAAAGAATTTATCTTTGATAAAATTAATGGGAACCTTTCCCAAAGTATAAGAATATATGAATAAAGGAATATTCTGGATTGGTATGAGGCGTATGTTGTGTTTTTATAGCACTTGTTTATTATATTTGCGAGTTATTCAGAAAGACCGAGTTTATCCCATTCTTAATAACTGATTCGACTATGAGTCGAGGATGAAGATGGTGATTGAAGACCGGAGGTCTTCACATCGTTTGGATGATTACTGACATCTTGATTGGGTTGTACACCCAAGACCAGGTAATAAGTGGTGATCGTCCAGACATACTTGGAGATCGACGAATATGCGAGGGCCTCTCCCTTGTATTGGACATATGGGGGAGGAATAAGGTGCCTCTGGTTTCGTTCAGACCCAGAACGAACTCGTAGATGGATGTGTTTCTAACATCGGATTTTATTCTGTGTGATTGATATACATTGGTTACATATAGTGAATTGCCTGTGTAGCATTCTGCAATGAAAATGATCAAGGCTTCTGTTGAAAAGAAGATTCTTGTGGTTGATGATCAAACCACAGCTTTAATATAGCGTAGCTTTGTGTGGCGTTAATTCGCGAGCCTCGCACCCCAGTGTGAACCAGAACGGGAGAGGACATCAAGGAGGGCATGCGTTTCTTTCTTGCTAGGAGTGGTTTCAGTGTTTTACTAGCCCTGGCATTTTACTTATGTAGATGATGGATAGCGAGGCGCCTCGGTTATATCGGTCGATCCGAGACTAATGGTCTAGTCGGGGTATGACCAGTTTACACCCTATAGGGCGAGGAAACGCATGTTCAGGAATTTTAATCCACTCTGTGTGGACCGGCCTTGACGATCCAAGGTGCAGTTGCGGGTGTTCCTGAGACATGGTAGGCTAGATTGTCTCGAAACGGTAAGGACAATCCCTTGCCTTGGTTCAAAAATGGAAATCCAATTTCCAATACGAGACATTTCAGATTTAGTTGTAATCCTATATATGGAGACATAGTGGTATGGGGCACTTATGCCATCTATGATTGATACTTATGATTGAAATTGTTTTGACACTATACACTTACAGTAATAATAAAAGATGAAATTTCACGTACTAAGCATTTGGGCTATCAAAAGGTAAAAACTCTATCCTCCGGCTTGCGTTGCATTATGTGATGGGACCTGAGTCTTATAATAGCTTCATTGTTCTTTATTTAGCATAGCGCTGTTTGTTTTATGCACTGGTTTTCTTGGGGGTAAACCCGTTCCGTGTTATACGGCGTCGTCCCTTGATTTACCTAACTTTAAAATAAAGATTAATAACTGTTTTAGTTTTCACATCAGTCACATGACTAACCTGGAGTTTATTGTTTTAACCTAAACTCTGGGTGCCCTTATTTTCCACACGGGCAGCTAGTAGTTGGGTTTTGCAGATTTATATTCACAGGATCCCAGTATACAGTTAGAGTGATATTCGGAAAGTTCGGTATCCGTATATTCTTTTCAGCTGTGTTTTGTATTATTTTCCGCTGCATTGTAACTTGTAAATCTCTGATATTTAGTGAATGTTAATATTAATTCATACTCTGTATATTATTGTATTCTGATGAGGTTGTTGTAATAAGCAATGAAATGTTCTTCTGTCTGTGTTCTGATTCGTCTTGTTCTCAAAGCAATTCGTTCTTTCCTTCACGGGAAAGTACGGGTCGCCACAGGTGTGACTGAGCGCAGGCTTCTAGTAAGTTTCCCTCTGCTTAGGAAACCCGTAGTTTGCGAAGCTAGGCTGAGCGCCTGCTATGTTTGGGTTGCCCGGGGTTAGTCCCTAGTGTAGCGAAGGCGTAGGGCATCGCATTTTGCGGTCCGCCTGGTATGTGGCACTCCCATCGTTCATCGGGCTGAGGTGAGCCATAAGTTTCATTTATTCACCTGAGAAGAGAAAACCGGATCATCAGCCTGTAGGGTCTGATCGTGGCCATGGGCTGCCTCTTAGCCTTGAGAGCTTCGGGGAAGAAACGATTTAAGGGTCGGTCTCGGTGCTACACCAAGATTCAAATGGTACCCGTTGTCAAGGGAGGGATTTACATCATTCCTGCCTGGCTATTGGGTGGTCCCAAGTTGCTTGGGACTTGGGCGCGAAACGATTTATCCTTGGTCTCGACACGGGGATTAGATTCCAGTTCGTGGTTATTTATACTCGATCGTGCCACAGGCCGGCGACTCGATATCATTGTCGGCTCCCGTGCTCGGGGTTTCAGTCGTAGCCATTGTGTTTTGGCCTCGAGGTTAGCACGAGACTCGGATGGCGGTACCGACTCCATGCTTGGAGGCCGATAAGACAACCGACTGTTTGAACATAAGCTAGTTGTCAGGATTAGTCAAACGTGTCATGCACGGAGTAAACATAAACAGGAGGAGATGGGAAGTTGAACATCATTTCCACTAATAACTTTGGCAGTAATAGCCTTTACAATGCATTGAATTATTAGGAAACAAAACATTGTTGGAAAGCATAAATAACTATGTACTAAGTTATGTAATGTAGCGGTGGAGGTGTTCACTATTCCATGCCCTTTGGAGTTCAGCTCCATCGACGGTTACGAGTTTGAAAGATCAATAGCCCCGCTTCCATTGTATGGAGGACAGACCTTCCCAACGAGGAGCGAGGCCTGTTGGTGGAGGGAAGTCCCGTTTAAGACGAGATCGCTGACATTGAGGTCCTTATGGCGGACCCTAGAATTGAAGTATCGAGCGAATCGTTGCCATTGGGCAGTGGGTCGGAGATTAGCTTCGTTCCTTTTCTCTTCCAACAAGTCAAGTGATCCTAAAAGTAAATCTTGGTTTTTCTTTGGATCGAAATAGGTGACTCGATGAGATAAAAGCTTGATCTTACTCGGAATGATGGCTTCTGATCCGTAGGCAAGTGCGAAGGGAGTATGTTTGGTTGTTATCTTGTTGGTGGTTTGGTATGCCCATAGGGATAGTGGAATTTCGTTTGCCTACATGCCCCCAGCCTTTTCTGGGTGTTTTTAATGACGGACTTAATAACTTTGTTGATCGCTTCGACCTGCCCATTGGCTTGAGGATGAGCCACTGCCGAGAATCAATTTTCAATGTCATGCCACTAGCATAAGGCTTTAAATTCGGCGCTCTCGAATTGAGTGCCGTTATCGAAGACGATAGCTTAAGGGACCCCATATCGAGTAATGATGTTGCGTACAATGAAGTTGATCATCTTTTTGGTGGTGATTATAGTGAGAGCCTCGGCCTTTTCCCATTTGGTAAATAATCAACTACAACGACGGCGTATCGTGCCCCGCCTCTGGCCATTGGAAGAGTTAAAATGATGTCGATCCCCCACATGGCGAATGGCCATGGGCTTATCATTTGTGTTAACTCTTTAGGCATGGCTCTCGGGATCTTCGAGAAATGCTGGCACATGTCGCACTTGCGAGCATAATCTGCAGTATCTTGATCGAGCGAGGGGCAATAATAACCCTGTCTAAGTATTTTTCGTACCAGGTTTTTCCCTCCGGTATGGTCACCGCACTCCCCTTCATGTACATCGGTTAAGACTTTAATGACGTCATGACGGGCTACACATCTGAGTAATGGGACGGAGAAACCTCTGCAGTGGAGAATCCCATCCATATGAAGATAGCGAGCCGATTGGCGGGCGAGCGCTCGTCTTTCCTTGTAGATCCTCGGAAGGGTCCCGTGTTGTAGGTAATTCTTGATTGATGTCATCCAAGATTCAGGTTCGAGTTCGGCGTTCATGGCCGCCTCAGTCTGAATTTGTTTGATACTAGGGGAGTTGAGCACTGCGACGGAGGCGAATCCCAAGAGTTGCGGATCCTCGAAGCTTGCTAGTTTGGGTAGGGAATCTTCTTTTTCATTCTGCTCTCAGGGTATGTGAGTGATGATGAAGTGATTGAGGTAAGTGAGTAATTCCTGAACCTTGGTTAAGTACAGGTCGAGTCGTTCCCCCCTTAGCTTGATATTCCCCTTGTACTTAATACATGATGAGTTGTGAGTCGGAGAAGATTGGATTATCTTTAGTTTGAGCTCGATCGCGATTCTGAGTCTGACAATCAAGGCCTCATATTATGCGTCATTGTTGGTAGCAGGGAAATTCAGTTTTAGCGCGTAGCATATCAGGCGTTCCTCGGGGGTGATGAATACGACTCCGACCCCAGAGCATCTGTTGTTGGAGGACCCGTCCAAGAACAATTTCCATTGGATACTGGGAGCTTCCGTGCTCTCTGCCGGAGTCTGCTCGGTGACAGTGAACTCTACTATGAAGTCAGCGAGAGCTTGGCCGAGGAAGGCTTGATGGGGAATGAACGTTATCTCAAATTGGCTCAGCATCATACTCCACTTCAATAGCCTTCCAGATGCTTTAGGTCGTTGCAAGACCGGGCGTAGTGACTGATCGGTGAAAACCTTTATAGGATGAGACTAGAAGTATGGTCAAAGCTTCCAAGAGGAAATTAGCAAGAAGATTTCCAGCTTTTCCAGCTTCGTGTAATTCTTTTCTGCCCTTGTCAATCATCTGCTTGTGTAGTAGATGGGTCGTTGGATGCGGTCCTTGAGGCGGATTAATGCCGACCTGATTGCCTAGGTAGAAATAGCCAAATAAATGTACAAGTCCTCATGGTCTATGGGCTTAGATAGGATAGATGGTCGCTCTAGGTGATCCAGAAGTTCTTCGAATGCATAAATGCATTCTCGGATCCACTCAAAATTGCGTTTCCCTTTTCGAAGTAAATCGAACAAAGGAATGCACTTGTCGGTGGCCTTGGGTATGAACCGACTTAAAGCGGCGACCTTTCCATTTAAACTTTGGACATCCTTGATGTTCTTGGGGATTTGGATGTCCCGAATAGCTTGGATTTTTTCTGGATTGTCTTCGATTCCCCATGAGTTAACGATGAAACCCAAAATTTTCCTGAAGCGACTCCGAAGGAGCATTTCAAGGGGTTAAGTTTCATGTCGTACCAGTAGAGGATATCGAACATTTCAGAGAGGTCGTGGACATGACCACTTGATACTTTATATTTTACCAACATGTCTTCCACATGCACCTCCATGGACTTTCAGATTTGGTTTTTAAAGAGTCTATTAACCATTCGCTAATAAGCAGCGTCGGCATTCTTGAGGCCGAAGGGCATGACGCGATAGTAGTAAAGTCTGAGGTCCATTATAAAGGATGTATGATCCTGGTTGCGAAGTTCATTGGGATCTGATTATATCATGAGTGGGCGTCCTTGAAAGATAATAGTAGGTATCCTGCGATTGAATCAACAAGTCGGTCGATCTTCGAGAGTGGAAAGCTATCCTTTGGACATTCCTTGTTTAAATCAGAGAAGTCGACGCACGTTCGCCATTTACCTTTGGCTTTTTTTAATAGGACTGGATTGGAGATCCATTCAAGGTAGTTGGCTTCGCAAATAAAGTTGTTATTGAGTAGACGGTCTACCTCTTCCTCGAGTGCTTTGGACCTCTCGGGTCTCAAGAAGCGACGCTTCTGCTTGATTGGAATTGTTGTATGATTGATACTTAGACAATGGCAAGCGATCGCAGGGTCGATGCCTTTTATATCGGAATGAGTCCATGCAAACACATCTAGGTTAGCCTTCAAGAAATCCACAAGATCTTGTTTGATTGCAGGATGGAGTTGCGATCCTATCTTTAGCACTCTTGACGGATCATCCGGATTAACGGGAATATCCATTGTAGATTAGACTGGGGTAGCCCTCCCGTACTTGGGCTCTTCGTCCTTCCGTAGGTCGATGTCTTTGGAAACACGGCGGGGGCGCCTGAGCCAAGGCCCAGACGCCGCTGATTGCTATGCTGAAATAGTCTTGGTTCAAGAAGGCATGGGCATAACTTTTCCCTTGTCCTTATTGCGTGCATTCTTCCATTCTATTGAATAACATTCTCTGGTGCTTACTTGGTCGCCTCTGACTGTTCCAATCCCGTTTTCTATCGGAAATTTCATTAGGAGAGACCATGGCGACATGCAGACTCGAAACTCTATGAGAAAAGGGCATCCAAAGAAAGCGTTGTAAGGGGAATCGATGTCTATAATCACAAAAGTGAAGATTTGGACCGGGCTCTGATCCCTCTCGCCTAGCTCCATAGGTAAATAGATCATTCCCAATGGGAAACGAGAAGCCCCATTGAAGCCGTGGATCATGGCGTGACATGGCTTTAAGTCATTTGTTTCTAACCTCATATAGTCGTAAGCAGCTTTGAAAATGATGTTGACTGAGCTTCCGGAATCGATTAACACCTTTTCGAACAAAAGCGGCATCGATCTGAGCTGTGATAACTAGTGGATCAGTGGTTGGGATTTCCATCCGAGCAGAATCTCTTTCGCAGAAAATGATGTCGTCCTGCATGGTCTTTTGGAGCTTGGCTGGGACGGATTCGTTGGGTGCGGAGCAATTTTCATAAGTAGCATGCTTATTGAACTAACATACTCTTGCATTTTTCGGAAACTTTCATGTATGGGATAAAGTTCTCCACATGTGGTGTTGATTACGATCCGACGCCTTGGGTTAGATGGACCTGGAGCTGCCTTTGCGGCTGCTTGAGGCACTGGTGCTTGAGGCTGGGTTTGCTTCGAGAGTAAAAGGTTCTTGGACATATTGCTCGAGTCACTTTTCACAGATAAGCTTCTCAATTGCATCCTTGAGCTGGCGACATTCATTGGTAATGCAGTCGTGCACGTCATGGTATCGGCAGCACCTCCCAGTACTTTTCTCAAGGTAGGTCGATTCCCTGGTGCATGGCTTCTTGTATGGCAAAGTGTTGCATGTCACCAAGTAAATTGTTTCTAGATCCTCGTTTAGCGGTGTGTATGTCTCGAAGGCTCGGTAAGGGCCGGGTTTTCTTGGCTCGGTCAGGGCCTCATTGTTGTTCCGGCCACCTTGCCTACCATTGTACGGTCTTTGCCTGTTGAGACCAACCCCTTGTTCCGATCAAAGGGCTCTCCTACTTGTTTTCTTCTGAGGTTGTCATTTGCAGCGTCTTCTTATGGGCCGTTGCGGCGACTGGTGCCCGAGAGTCAGTTGCTTCTTGCCTCTTCTTGGCGTAAGTACTGATCCACCTTCTCATAGAAGGCGTCGAGGATTTTCAGCTGCTTCTGATCGATCCACGCCCCAAATTCGGAAGTAGGGTGGACATCTTTGTCTAATTGAAAGAGTAGGTGCGAGGATCCGGATCCGCGACCTTGGCGAGGGCAATGTTGAGCCTGGAGAGGTAGCTTTTGAGGACAGCGGGCCCTTGGTATAAGTTGGAAAGGGTGAGGGCATTCTTTGGAGTTGGTATATGCATTCTGAATTGTTTGATCAACCATGTTGCTAACTGGCTAAAATTGTTAATGGAATCAAGTGGGTGGCTAGAGAACCATAACAAATCAGTTCTTGATAAGAAGATTGGGAAACACTTATATTTGACTGGATCATTGCCCCAGCTTGAGTCTATTTGCCATTCATATTGATTTAGGAAGCTACAGGGATTAGTGGTGCCATTGTATAGCGACATTTGCGGCATGCTGAAGCGTCGTGACCATTCAGCTTCGTTTAACCTTCTTTTGAAGGGGTTACGCCTGATGTGCGCTTCCTATGAATCATGCACATTTCCTCGCATTTCCCTCATAATTCTTTGGACCATGTCAGGAAGGTAAGTTGAATGAGGATCCGCCATTGGGACCCATGGGTTTTGGCAAGATTCCAGAGTTCTGTTGCGAGGGAATCTTCTATGATGGACGTCTGAATTGTCTTCCTCCATATCCTCGACATCTATGATTGGATCCTAGTGTGGATGGTGAGGTGAAGCAGGGTGATGCGGTTCCTATTATGGAGGAATGCAAGCCGTTGGAATAGCGGGCCCATCATCCTGATTAGCAGCCGTCGGGTTGTGTCGAGGAAGAGGTTGGTTAGTAGGTCTGGTCCATCATTGATGATCAAGCGAGAGCGGTCTCGGTACTGTGCCCCCTCGCTATATGTGCTGGTACCTCGGTCGTTGTTCCCGTTCCCATTGTCGTTGGCGTAGCCGTTGCCATTACCGTTGTCGAGGGCATTGGTGCGTGTATCGACATTGTTGATGAGGCTAAACCTCCTCCTATGATGCAGGCCCCGCGACTCGGAAGAGGAAGGTTCCTAGACAGTTGGTCGAGGTCGAGCGTTGTTCTGAGTTAATTGAAGTCGAGCGACGATGCGCTGACTTTCTTGAAGTTGTCGCTCAATGTCGATGTTATTCCTTAATGCTTGATTAAGCTCGACTGCTGTGGTCTTATATTTATCATTAAGCGCGTGGATATGAGAATGTGTTGCAGGCGCTTCGGGGTCCACAATAGGAGGGACGGTTTCATTAGTGGTCTGGATGTCCGCCGGTTGAGGTTGTTGGGATGTAACGGCCTCGGCTACGGCTAAAGAGCCAACCATTATGTTCTTTGGTCGGTTTGCCATCATGAGCGGACTCGATGGCAAGTTTAGCAAGGAAACTCATGCTTGTCGGGAGCCGAGGTGACAACGTGCGACAGAGGCGCAAAATCCGAGTTTTTCTCAGTGAAAGCACCAAATGTTAACGGAAAAAAATTTAATAAACACCAAAGATTCCAATTACTAGGAATAATTAATTTGGTCGCATAGACAAGAGTGGAAAGCAGTAAATAGCACAAGAGATTTATAGTGGTTCGGCCTCGTGAGGGGCCTACGTCCACTTTGAAGCGTTGTTGTAATATTATTAATCACTCAAAGTTACAAGTGTGAGACCATCCTACTTCATCTCATTACATTCATCTTTATGCTAGATGATGTCATCATTCTCATATATGATGTCATAATTATCATATATTTAATATACTAAGAAAAGGACACTTTTTTCTTTTTCCTCATAGGGTTGATGCCATTAATGGAGCTCTCTAGAGGTCCAAAGGTCTCAAATTTCAACCTCTTTGTGAAGCCATGGGGTATTTATAGGAGAGGGAGTAGGTAGGACTAGGTGGGTGTAGGTAGAAATGGGGGACCACACCCAGAATTTCACACCTCAGGCCTGCACACACTGAAATTTCGCACGTGGAACCCCGGGTGTGAAGTTTCACACCTCGTGGGGTGCGAAATTCGCACCCCCTAGGGGTGCGAAATTCGTACCCTGTTGGATACGAATTTCGCACCCTGATGGGTGCGAAACTCGTACCTTTCGAGGGTACAAAATTCGCACCCCAGGGGTTTTGAATTTCGTACCTCCGGGGGTGCGAAATTCGCATCCCTAGGTACGAATTTTGCACCTCTACTGGGTGCGAATTTCGCACCCAGTGGGGTACGAATTTTGCACCTCTTTGGGGTGCGAAATTCGCACCCCGGGGGGGGGGGTACAAAGTCTTGCTCCAAGGGATGCGAAGACCATATGAAGGAGGGGCTCGAGATCCAGGCTTGCAAGTTCTAGGGATCCAAGGCCTTGGTCCGGAAATATGTTTTAGGGAGGCACGAAGTCCTTGGCGGCATGATCCCACTTCATGTTGTTTCCTTCTCTCCTAAGCGTCCCTTTCGGCTTTAGTTCCATGCGATGCTTTGAATCGAGCGTATCTTGTGTACTTTTGGAAACCGGACCAAAAAGCCGGTTAACAAACTCAAAAAAGAAGAAACGATTATCTTTTGAATGAGGGGATACAAAGCAATGTGGTAGTGAAAAAGTTTGGGGACAATCCAGGAAAATTTCAAGTAAATGTTCAAAACTATAATATAAGGAATGGCAATCAGCATAAAGGCGGAAATGGAGGTAGCCACGATCAGAAAAGGGATGCTAGGAAGTGACCTAGATTTTCGACATTTGAAAATTATAGCCATTGAATGATTGGTTGGAAAATGTGTACATAAATACCTATAACATGGTATAGTATCGAAAGCCTGCACCAAGATAGTCCGCGGAGTAAGAAAAGCAGATTTAAAAATTTTGTCTATTTGATGAAATGTATGTCTACACGAAAAATGAATGTTGTCATCTCTGGGACATTGTTGAGAAATTGATTCGGGATGGAAATTTGTATGAATATAGAGTTTCCCTAAAGGACAGAGGCAGGGCACTTTGGACCCCAATAAACAAGGTCAAGATAATCCTAGAGTTATAGCCCAGAAAAAGCAATAAGGTACGGTGATCAACACCGTAGTCGAAGGACAACATCCAGTTGGTTTTAGTCTATGGACGATCAAACAGCAAATTAAGGTAGTAAAGCACATCAAAGTTACGGAGTGCAATGCTGTAGGCGAATCTGTTTCAGTGAAGCAGTGAAGGACGATGATGGACGACGTCATCGGGTAGAGTCCCTTAATATTGACCTAACAGTGATTTCTCCCTTGATTGGCCCTGTTTTGGTATGGGTGATCCTTGTTAATTGTTGGATTTCCGTAAATATTTTGTTTAAGAAAGCCGCGAGATGATGCCATAGGCTAAAGATTTGAAGTCATGTAATGTCAGAATACATGGCTTCAGTGGATCTGCAAAAGAACCTGTTAATATGGCTGAACTAGCAGTGGAGCTTGGTGAGGAAGACAATAGGAGAGTGCAGATCTTTCCATTTGTTGTGTTAGACAAAAGCTCTCCATATAATTCTTTTTTGGGTCGATTGATTTTTGTTGACTTTAGAGCATGCATTGCTCCTTGGTGCCTGGTCTGAAATTCTTGATTGAGAGTGGAGTCAGTGTTGCATGGGGAGACCAAATAGATGCACTAGCGTGCTACATAGTTGAGTGGAAAGACGCCCATAGCAAAGAGAAGGGGAAGATCGCAGATACTTTCCTTTGCGTCGAGGTTGCCGATGCATAGCAATCAAGAGACAAATCCTGACCTAGAAAACATAGCCGCCAATAAAAAGACACTGATCCTAGAAAGGACAAGAAGCTAGGATACCAAAATGGAAGAACCAAATGATAGCAGGGTTGCGATTTCGATTGGTAATGACAACCCCTTCTAACGACTTGAAAATTTGATCCTACCTTGGACACATCCGTATGAGGGAATTGACTAATTTTCACCATGTAAACCTTGATGTGTTTGCCTGGAAAATGTTGACATGTATTTGATATCGCCAAGCATCATAAGTCATTCACTCAATAACAACCTGAAATACGTCCCAGTGAAACAAAAGAGGCGTATGCTCGGTCCTGAGTGGTCAACGACAATAAAGGAGGAAGATGAGAAGCGGAAGAGAAAATGATTCATCTGAGATTTGTTGTACCATGACTAGGTTTCGAAATCAGTACTTGTAAAGAAGTCTAATAGAAAGTGGCGGACATGCATTGATTTACCCAATCAAAAAAAGGCATATCCCAAGTATAGCATCCACTTCCATCAATCGACCAGCTTGTGGTATCGACAGCTGGACATGAACTTCTCTCATTCATGGCCCGTACACCGTATATAACTAGATTCTAATGCACGTACCTTATCAGGAGCGTACTAGTTTTATTATAAACCATGGATTGTATTATTATGCATCCATGTTGTTCAGTTTGAAGAATGCCAGAGGCGTAGCAGCGGTTTGTCAATTGTATTGTTTAAAGATTAAATCGAGGGGTCGATGGACATTTATGAAGATGACATGCTCAAAAAATCACAACGATCAGTCAACCTCGTGGATGACTTAGAGGAGATGTTCAGTGTTCCTCACCAGTATGGATAAAACTCAACACTTTGAAAAGCTCTTCAGGCATTGCATCAGTGAAATTATTGGGTTTCATTGTCAGTTATCGAGGGACTGAAGTCAACCGACCAGATAGTAGCCATTCAAAACATTTGGAATCCCTAAAAGATTAGAGACGTGCAGAGACAGAATGGGGAGGTGGTTGCACTGGGCTGATTCATATCTAGAGTGATCGACAAGTGTATTCCTTTCTTTGTCTTGATAAAGAGTGAAAATCGGAACTGTTCTTGGGCTGCATACTATGTGAGAGCGTTTCAAAACTTGTTGAATCACATAAAGAGGCATCTCATACTGTCAAAGTGGTTTGGTCATAAAAACTTGCCTGTGTATCTGGCGGTATCCATGCATGCCATCTGCTCAACACTCGTACGTGAAGACAATCAGATCCAATGCCAAGTGTACTATTTCCATAAAAGAATGACAAAGGATGACGCAACTATCTAAAGATTTAAAAGATGGTTTATAGCCTCTTAATAGCATTAAAGAAGCTGTTTTGCACTACTTTTAAGCTCATCCCATCAAAGTGTACACCAATCAGTCTCTACCATAGGTTCTTCTGCGACCTGAGCCATCCGTAAGACTACTCAAATGGAATATCAAATTGAGTTAGTTTGTTGTTTCCTATATTCCATTGAAGGCCATCCAGAGACAAGTGTTGGTGGATTTCATCGTAGAATTCACAGCTCTAGACGACAATGATGAGACGTTGAATGGCCAACTGCCAGACCGAAGCTATCCACAGATGGATCTTGTAATGATTGATGTTCTTTCATTGTAATTGTCTTAGTTACTCTTGAGGAACAATCGATCTATTAGGCCTTGAAGCTGAATTTTCTTGTAAATCAAGTCGAGTATGCTTATGCTCGTAAAGGAGCTGGGAGTGAAGTCACTTTAATTTTTTTATGACTCCCTGATCATCGTATGCCAAGTTGGATAGGAACTATAAGCCAACAGGGCAAAACTTGCTCCCTATCTTAATCAGGTTCAGGAGCTATTAGCCAGATTTGAGTATTGCTACATCTCGCAAATTCCTCATGATCTTAAAGAGAAAGCAGACTCATTGGTCAAGCTAACCAGTTAAGATAGATCATAGGAAATGGTGTTGGTTTCGACTGAGACACCGAACATTCCATGCATAAATAATATAGAAGTTGACTGGGCACTGACTAGTGTGCCCGATAGAGAATGTTGGATGACTCCAATCAAGAACTTCCTGCTGCATAGAACCCAGCCTAAAAGAGGAAAGTGAAAAGGGCACCCTCTTGTGTCAAGCCACGATATATGTCATTTTGAGAGACATGTTATACAAAAAAGGATTCTTCATCCCCTTACTCCTATACGTAGCCCACGATGACACCGAACATGTACTACGATAAATGCATAAAGGCGAATTCGATGACCACACTACAGGGAAAACCATGCCGAAGAAGATACTCCAATATGGTTATTTCTGGTCTACCATCAACCTAGATGCGGCTAATTACTTATGGCGCTGCTATAGTGCCAAAGTTTTGCCAAGCTTCTGAGAGCTCCGTCTGCCCAACTTACCCAAATGGTCTGTGCATAGCATTTTGCGAAGTGGATCAATACCCAATAACAATAGACCAAGATGTCAGATTTATGAAAAATTTGGCCACACTACAAATAAATGTTACTTCAAATTTGACACCAGTTATAATCCTACTCAAAGCAATTAAAAAACCAGTAACATGAGCGCCGACCTGTCAAATATGCAATAAGAACCAAGAAACCAGACTAACAATGGCAAAAATGATGCTATAGCAAAGCCTGAGGATCTAAGTGATTAAGCTCGGTTTCCTGATTCAAGTTCTACCAATCATGTTACAAATAATCTGTACAATTTAAAACTTAGGAAAAAGGAATATAGGGGTATTCAATTTATTCAAAGGGGTAATTGTCATTCTGCACGTATCATACATAGTAGAAAAACTTATATTCAAGGTTATAGAAAATTTTACTTAAACAATATCTTACATGTTCCTCAAAAAAAAAAAAAAAAAAAAAAAAAAAAAAAAAAAAAAAAAACTGATAAGTATTTCTCAGCTTACATGTGATAATAATGTTTACTTTGAATTCTAATCTAAATGTTGTTTGATTAAAGACATTCTAACAAAGAATATTTTGTTGTAGGGTAAATTATAAAAAGGGTTATACAAGTTCACTGCTAGTGAATTAAGAGAACCAAATGATAACATGTTATGCTGCTATGTGTTAGAAACTTCTGAAAAAGGAAATAATATTGATTCTTTTAAAATCTGTCACGACAAACTTGGGCATCCTAGTATTGATATTGTAAAGGGAATTTTTGAGTACCAATAAAATTCATGTTGATGAATCATTAACATTTGATGTGTTCCAATTAGGAAAGAGTCACAAAATCCCTTTCAAAAATTCTGACACTAAGTTTCACACTACTTTAGATCTTGTAGCTATTGATGTATGGGGTCCTACCCCTATTGATACTGATTATGGGTTCAAATATTATGTTCCATTTATTTGTGCTTACTCTAGATTTGTTTGGATATATTTTCTGAAGAATAAAACTGAAACTACCAGTGTTGTACAACAATTTATAATGTTTGCTAGAAAAAACTAGATGTAGTGTTAAAATTATTCAAACTGATTGTGGTACTAAGTTTAAACCTATAAAAAAATATTTTCAAGAAAAAGGTATTTCTCATAGAACTGCCTACCCCTAAACTTCTGAACTAAATAGTTTAATTGAAAGGACACACAAACATATCATTGAACTAGTCTTAGCTTGCTTGCACAGGTATCTAAACATCCTAAATTTTGGTGCGATGCCTTTGCCACAACATTATATCTCATTAACAAGTTACCCACTATAGTTCTGCAAAACAAAAGTCCAAATGAAATGCTATTTAATTAGAAACCCGATTACAAAAGCTTGGAAATATTTAGCTCTTTATGTTTTCCCTGTCTACGAATGTATAAGTCACGTAAATTATAATTTAGCTCTTTACCCTGTACATTCATCGAATATGCTAATAATATTAAAGGTTACAAATGTCTATATAAAAATAGGAGAGTATCTATATCTAAGTATGTAATATTTATTGAACAGGTAGAAAGGGCAAAATAAAAATAACCAACAAAATTTTCAATGTTAAGTTTTCTTTACCACCTATACCAGTTTATAGTGATCTTACCTTTAATATGGATAATCAACAATATCTGAGCAATTTAGGGTCTCATCTCTAAAGGGAGGAAAGTTATCACAATGAAGATGAATCATTCTAGATCAATAACACTTAATCTCCCATACAACATGACACTGAAAGGGAAGATATCTTTGACAACCATGAAGCTAATGAGGGAAACACCGACAATAGTCAGTCGTCCCTCATCAGACTGGTCACCCTATGATGACAAGGGCTAGGTGTGGGATTTTCGAAACCAAAGTATTCATCATCAACTTTGACTGTGAAGAACCATGCAATCACCAATACGCTTATCAAAGTGTCAAATGGAAAACAGCTATGGATGAGGACTGCAAAGCCTCATTGACAACAATAAATGGAGCTATTTAAATTACCAAAATACGAAAACATAGTGGGATGCAAATGGACATCTGAACTCAAGAAAAATGATGACGAAACTATTCAAAAGTACAAAGCAAGGAGGCTTGACAAGGGGTTTTCTCAACAACATGTGTTTGATTTCAATGAAGCTTGCAAAGCAAGGATGCTCAACAAAGGGTTTTCTAAACAACATGGGTTTGATTTCAATGAAGCCTTCTCCCATGTTGTTATTCCAACAACCATCAGAGTTATATTAAGTATTGCCCTACACAAGAGGTGGTGCATCAGACTGTTGGATTTTAACAATGCATTTCTTAATGGCATACTTCAAGAAGAAGTGCCTATGGAATAACCACCAAGGTACAAATAGAAAGGTGATACTGAGCTATTATGCAAACTGAACAAGGCCACATATGGATTGAACTAGGCGCCAAGGTTGTGGTTTGAAAAAAAATAAAATCAAGTGTGGTCAAACTAAAGTTCAACCCATCCAAGTTTAACAACTCCTTATTTACAAGGTTGAACAAGGACTCAACAATATATACAATGGTCTATGTAGATGACTTCATTATTACTAGTGATGGTAATAATGAAGTCAGCATTGTTGTCAACCAACTGAATAGAGAATTTCTATTAAAGACCTGGGATTTTCACTATTTTCTAGGCATTGATGCCAACAAGATTACAAAATCAGAAATCAAGCTATGTCAAAAGAAGTACATTTTTGAAATTCTACTTAAGGCAAAAATGGATCAAACCAATAGCCTACCCCTCCTATGACTGCTAATTTACAGCAATCTAAAGTTCAAGGAAAGCTGCTCAAAATGCAAAGCAATACAAGACTGCAGAGGGTGCACTCTAACATGCTACTATTACAAGGCCAGAGATTACTTATAGCGTAAACAAAGTCAGTCAGTTCATGCAAAACCCACTAGATCAACATTGGAAGGCTGTAAAAAGAATTCTGAGATATTTAAAAGGGATTATAAATCACGGCCTAATATTAAAATCATGCACTATTATCAATTTATTTAGTTTTGCAGATGTTTATATAGGAAGTTATCCTGATCACAGAAGATCAACCAGTGTGCACTGTATATACTTTGGGTAAAATCCTATTTCATGACACTCAAAAAACATAATATCGTGTTAAGATAAAGCACAGAAGAAGAATTTAGAAGTGTGGCCAGTGCTACTACTGAAATAATCTAGATCGAATCTCTACTAAGTGAGCTAAATGTTAACGTTAACACAGTTGCGCTATGGTATGATAATATCAACACTTTCTCCCAACCCGCAAATCCTATACTACACTCTAGAATGAAACACATTGAGCTATACTTATACTTTGTCAAAGAGCAGGTTTTTATAGGAAAATTCAACATCAATCATGCTCCTAGTGCTCATTAAAGAGAAGATATACTAACTAAAACCTTATCAGCAACAAATTTCATCAGATGCAAGAAGGAATTAAGCATAAGTGATTAGTTTCATACCCGATCAATTGTTTTAGAGGAAAAGAGTACCAAATCAAAATCATAGAAGCATACTGATTTATGCAAGAAGCAAAGCGCAACGAGATCTAAGCCATCCCACTCTCTTCATCTTGACTCTCGCTCATATGCTACTTCGAATTGTTCATGAAGTGCTCTCGCAAGAAAACATGGAGTCTCTAATAGATCTTTCCCTGATGTTGTGAATTATTGCCATGGTACATTAATCGAAAAAGATATGGCTTAGAGGTTCAAGTGTTTGGACGCATAAATTTCATGGAGGTGGAAACCTTAGGATTTAAGAGAGAGAGAGTTAGAGCATCTCCAACAGTGTTACGGGCCGTAACGTTACGGCCATAACATTACGGGAGATATCTTTGATATGTCCCAGCAGGCGCGAGCTGATTTTATCGGCTCGCAGCCTGCGAGCTGATTTTATCAGCTCGCGAGCTGATAAAATCAGCTCGCGATCTTCCGAGCCCATCTATGGCTCGGGAAGTTTGTGGGGGGGGTTGTGTGGAATGTGTGTTCATTTGATTAAATATTTAGTTCTTATTTTTATCTACTATTAATTTTTATTAGTAGATTATATACGAAAGATTATAGTTCAGAAGATTATATACGAAAGATTATATTTTAAATATATAGAACGTGAAATTTTTATATAGGAAAGATTACAATGATTCAACTAGGGGGTTTTCGCATAACAATAACCTTACAGATACAACCGACCGTTACAGATACAACCGACCGTTACAGATACAACCGACCGTTACAGATACAACCGACCGTTACAGATACAACACCGAATAATAGTACATGCCTACTACATCATCGCAAACATTAAAAGTACACATTCAATTTCAAGGGAGTCGCATTGCGTTCAGTCGCAACTCTTGAACAAGATTTTCGAGACGCATAATCTCTCGTTCGAGTTGGTTTGCATATACTATTCCCCGTGGGCACAACGGCTCGTCAATCCATTCCGTGTAGCTGCATCCATTTGGATAGAATCGACATTGCTGCATGCGCCGACCTATATTGTCGCCTTCTGCACGAACCATAACTTCGACCACATGACCGCAGTAGCAAAGTACAGGATACGATTCACCTTCATGTTCATGTGGTGGTACTCGGTAGAACTCTACTTGTTGTTGTGGTTGAGCGAGAGTCTGTTCGTTTGCTAGTTGAACATGTGGCACTTGAACTTGTTGTAGATGTTGGAGGTTCCCCTGTTCATGTGATGGTTCATCATGGGGTGTAATTTGGATTAGAAACTCGAATTCGTCTTCGAGCGCTTGAAGTCTCATCTGTTCGTACGCTTGTTCATCAGAGTCAGTTTCGGATGGCCAAGAAGGCATTTTCGAGTGAGTAAGTAGTAGAATGAGAACGAAGTTGTTTGAGTGAGGTATTATGTGAGTAAATTGCATTGAGATATATAGGCAAGGAGTGTACAAATCAATAACAAAAATCATGATGGTACCGGTCACTGTTTCGCCTGACGTAATACTGTAGGGAATCTCTTTTTCTTACTGTCTTGATGTGAACAGACACTGTTGTTGGGCAGAGTCTCGATGTTACAGCTCGAGTAATGATGACAGTGCTTTATCAATATTCACCTACACTTATTTAAACATTTCATTCCCCGTCTCTCAACCATGACCATTATTTGTGCTTTCTAAATCAACCAAGGCAGTAAGGTGAGAAACCACTTATTATTTTTTCTACTGGTTCAAGTACTTTTTTAAATCGGACTAACTTTTTTTTATTCCGTGTAGCTTTAATGGCCGATGGGGAGATTAGTGATGAACTTATGGAAAAAATGTTTGATGAGTTTGAACGGAACAACCAGGAGGAGAAAGTGCGTGGATTCGTTCCAAATACACAAGTAGATGAAGTTAGTAAATCCGAAACACAACCAAGAAAACACACAGCTAGGCAAAGGGTTAACCAACCTCGACGCAATCCAAGTAAAGCAAGCTCCAGTGCTGCTACAACCGAATTCTCTTCTACGGACTTACTTATACTCGTGAAATCCTATATCGAATGTGATAAAAGAGATTTGCAACTGAAGAAAAATGGAGGAGGACTTACCCATGAAGAATTTTGGTCCATGATAACAAGATTACATAACAACCACCGTTCATGCACTACTACACGAACGTCTGCCGAAATTCTTATGGCTCATCGGCGGTTCGTTAAAAATTGTGAACGATACCAGATGATTATACAGGTAGTTGAAGATGAAAACGTATTTAAAACGAATAGGGCAACTTATGATTCTCGTTACCTTGTAGATTACGGCACTGATTTTGTTGGTCATGAGGCGTTTGAACTACGTTGTAGTTGGCTAACCCGATGATCTTTCGTTTACTTTGTGTTGTATCTTTCGTTTATTAGATAATCCTTTGTAAAAAGGATGAATTTCTTATAATTGTTTACGCAATAACAAAATATATAAAGCAAACATTTCATTATAAAAAAAGCGGTTGCTACAGAAGGAAATACAACGTTAATACAACAACATAATACGAGCAACTACTAATACGAGCATCTACTAATACGAACATCTACTAATACGAGCAACTACTAATACGTTACTACATCAACTGTGGAAACCTTGACGTTATAATACGACGTTTCATCCCCATCCAAAATTCCTTTTCCAAATCAGACATTCCATCCAGATCTTTGTCCATGATAGCGTTCTCTTCTTGTTCTTTCTTATACGCATCTTGCTGTTTCTAATACGCATCGTGCTCTTTCTTATACGCTAAGTCCTCCGAAAGAATTTGAAGTTTCTTCTCTTCCAGATCAGCAATCCTTTTCAAAACTTCTGTTCTATCCCTAGCTTCTACAAGCCTTTTTTCCGCTCTACGACTGTGTTCTTCGTGTCGGGCGTTCACTTTTGATTCAAGCTCAACCGTTGTTTTGCCCCTTCTTTTCGCCGCTTTGCATCCCTCAGGTCTAAAATCTTCGTCATTCGTAGCATTGAACTCATCAAGTAGGTTTTCCCCTACACATTGAGAAATATTGCCACCTGAGCCGCTAGGACTAGAAGAATAACCCGATTTTGAACTTTTTTTCTTGGCCTTGCTAGCACTTTGAACATCGCGGAGACTCTTGGCAAGTTCTGAGTTCCACTTTGGTTGACTAGTAAGCAGATCATAACAATGCATAAACTGGTAATAGTGTGCCCTTTTCGTTCCATTTTCTCTAGGAAAAAACTTCTTGAACTCCTCATTCGCTAGTCGTTTCTACTTACCAAAATAAAATGTATCAATTAAAATGCTAACACCCATAAATAAAGTACGTACAAATACATACATACCAGATTATGTTCTCCTCCCATGCCGCTTGGATTCGCTATCTTTAGTTTGTACACTTGTGACTCATAATATTGGGTTTGGCGGCTTATTTTCCCAAAACGTCCCTGGATCGCCGATAACGTCCTTTGGCATCCCGGATGCCTCTCAACGAAGGATTTTTCCACTTTTTTCCAAAACGCAGCGCCTGTTTGGTCGTTCCCCGTTGCAGAATCTTGTGTGAAATGACAATATATGTTGCATAGAGAAATGTCTTCTTCGTCAGTCCACAGAGTGGTTCCTTGCCTGCTCGATGGAGTTTCAAATATATTGCTCGTGTTGCCTTGTGAGAACTGAGTTCCATCTATCGTCGGATGCGAAAATTCTCCGAATGGGGAAGACATTATATAGCAAGACGTGGTGTGGAGTAGAGAGATGTAGAAAGAAGATATGAATATGTTGTGATGAAGAAAGAATGCGATGGAATGCTTTTATAACTGAAAATATGGCCGTTAGAAAAGTTTTCACCGTTTTATGGCCGTTGGTAATCAAAATCGAGGCGGAAATGGCCGTTGGAAGCCATTGGATTGAGATAGCCGTTGGGGAATTGGGGAGGGAGATGGCGAGCCGATTTTATCAGCTCGCCATGTTGCGAGCCGATTTTATCAGCGCGAGCTGATAAAATCGGCTCGCCACATGGCGAGCTGATAAAATCGGCTCGCCGGACTCATTCCGGATCCTGAATCGAAGCTGTAATATTCCGCTGAATATTACACGAGAGGATAACTGTTGGGTGCAAAAACAACCCGTATTACGCCCCGTAACATGAATATTGCCCTTTGTTGGAGATGCTCTTAGAGTACTAGTTTTATGACTGATAATTAGTTATCTTTATATTTATGTAAATAGGATTTTTAACCTTATAGCCCATCAGTTCAATATAATCCATACAACTATATATATTGCGTGTAGCTTTGTAATCTGTAATATTACAAAATTATAATAGTTCATCAGTTTCCTCTCTCTCTATTTTCATTACAAATTACAATAATTCTCTACTACATCAAGAATCCACATAATAGAATACCTATCAATCTTTACAAATTTTTGTTATTGAAGGTACCATTTGACTTTTTGACAAAAAGTTTAAAAAGTATGCTAGCAAATGAGAACCTTAATATGTAAGTTTCTGGTTTCATCATACATTCATAAATTTCAAGTTGAAATCATGATCATGACCATGCATAAGTTATATATTGGTAGAGAAACTTCCACGGTCTTTTGAGGAACTATTTTGTGTAATTTACTATTATGTTGAGTGCATAAGTTGCAAATTAGTCTGAATACTTGTTGTTCTAGTCAAAATTTGCAATTCAAAAAACTTGGAAGTTTAAACATTTTTTCGTAAGCATATATGCTCTTTATATTAGATTTCTGGGTAAAAATGGTCGACCTACTGTCATTTTGAGGTATTAACTTTGGATTAATTTTGATTCTTGCGGTCTGATGATTATTATATGAAGTTTACCGGAATGGTAGATAGATGTGTCAATGCATTTTTTTACGAACGTTTGTCTTGAAGTATTTCACATATTTTTTTTACTATGGAAGAAAATTAAGTGGAATGTATTTATCTATGAAGCATCAAAATTCAAACAAAAAATTTAGCATCAGTGCAATATGCCATTTATGAGTGTATCATGCACTTTATTTCAGAAAGAATTGATTAATCTAAATGTGGGCACCTAAACATTTATAATTTTTAGTAGCTACCAAGCATAAGGGTTCCACTCATCGGTAGTCATTGTGAAAAGTGAGCAATCCTTAGGATAATGTCCATATGTAATTGTGAAAGGGTAATTTTTATACCATAATTATAGCAAATATACCATAATTTTAGCAAATATAAACATAAAATAGGGCTGTAATTATAGTGCAAGAATAATTTATGGAAAGAATATTAAAATATCTTTGCAATTAAAAGACATAGTACATATCCAAGTGTTAGACCCTACTAAAACTAAAACACACCGCATAACGACAACTTGAAATAAAAGCAGCAAAAAAGTCAAAAAGAAAAGGGTATAGCCATGTGCATGGTCCATGGTGTATGTGTGGTCTACAGTATATCATCACTACCATTTTTACTAATATATTTATTTGAATCGACGATGTTCCTCTTCACAAGAAATAAAGGACATCAAGACAAGAACTTATTTGTTCACTATACAGGTTAATTATTCGTTTAATAGCATCACAAAAATGGAGCATCACTGTATGCTCAAACTAAGGATGATCCTAATTGGATTAAGGCCATGTGGAAAGATCTACAACTCTTGAAGATAATGGTACTTGGGAAATGACTACCCTACCTCCTAATAAAACTGTCATTAGAAGTAAATAGGTATATAAATATGCATTTAATAATTGCAAACAACAAGAAATAAAGTACGAAAATCCATCAAAATAAATAAACATATTTTTATATCTAAATAAGTCAATTACAAAATTTGGTTTGTTCGGGTTTTTTTCAAACCGACTTAGTCAGGTAGAACACTTCAATACAATCAAAATGCAAACGATTGTGTCTCAAAAGGATCTCACTTGCACAATTTTTATTATGTAAATTTAAATGTTATTAAATAATTTGTAATAGGGGAAAGCTGACTTTAGTTCATCAACGGTCAATCTTCAGATAACAACTCTAGATTTTTCAACATTTACACAATAGAGCCAAGAATGAGGCATGTATGTTTTTGCTTCCGATAAGTCTGATGTGTTTAAAAATGAAAAATAGAATTTTTCATTTGGTAAAAGTAATTAATTACATTAGGTTTAAGCAATTTCCATTTTTTTACTGGTTTGATTTTTATGATCTAAATAATGAAGTAGTTGTCATTACTTTGGTTGTTGGTCCTATATGTTAGAATTTGTGATACAATATTTCCTTTGCAGAAGATTTGGAAGATATTATTGATTATAGTGATAGAATATTTCCAATTAGAGAAGTTTTGGGAAATATTGTTAATTTGAGAATATAATATTTCTAATTTGCAGAAGATTTGGAAGATATCAGAAATTTATTGCTCTTATATTTGTAAAAGGGATAGGCAATAAATTACCTACATAAGTGGAAGGATTTGAAGAAGGTTTCTTTTTTGGGATAGTGAAGTAAGGAATTAATTCCCTAATTGGTTGGTTAAACATGGAAGCCTATCAGGAGAATTGGAGAATTAATTAGGCATTGACTTATATCATAAATCAATTACTTCAACCCCAAGCATTAATCCTTATATAAGGATAGGGGTTAGGTGAATGTATTGTCATCTAAAAATATGAGGTGGCATCTCAAAAGTTGTATTTTCTTCTTTCTCTCCATGGTCAGTCTTGTAATATTTTTCTTACTGAGAAAAGTAATAAAATCTCATCTCCCCAAGTGGACGTACACTAACAAGACGTTGGTGGAACCACTATAAACCACTTGTGTTATTTTATTTTATTGTAGATCTGTGATTGCTTTGCTGGTGACTATCTGTTGTTTGTTTTGCCTCACCATCAATCTGTTCCTATCCGTTTTTTCCCAACAATTGGTATCAAAGCTACATGGTTGATTGAGAAAGGGTGTTAGGCATTATGGTAGGAGATAAGGAGAATTCAACAATTGTATCAAGTCCATATGTCAAAGGGACATATATGGAAGCAGGATCTCAGTTAGCAATAGAAAGGTGGAATGGGGATAAAGACTTCGAGAAGTGGCCATGGAGGATGAAAGCTGTTTTGATTAGAAACAATGTTCATCCTGTGGTATTTTCTCCTGAGGAGTTGATGGATGATATTTCAGCCGTGGAAAAGAAGGAGATGGAACGATGGGCGTTTCTACTCTACAATCAGTAATGGGAGAAAATGTCATTTCAAAGATTAGCGGTGAGACAACTGCTAAGGACATTTGGACCAAACTGGAAAAACTCTATCTAAGGAAGTCACTAACCAACCGTCTAATTTTTCTGAAGACGTTTTTCACCATGCAGATGAGAGAGGGTACTTCAGTAAAGGCACATCTTGATGTGAAGGCAAGTCTTCTATCTGAGGACTTGAAGGATCAAATGAAGGGGCTGAGTGAAGGTAGAGGAGGAAGTAGTACAGAAGCCTTATTAGCTGGTACAGAGAGAGGGGAGAAGAAGAAGAAAATAAAGTCAAGTGATGGGAGCACTATACTTGGGAAGTCAAGGGTTGGCGCTTACAGTTCTCGTGGAAAGATGTCAAAGCTAGGCATACGAGAAGGGACTTTAAATTTCAGCATAGGCAGAATATGATCAAAGGGGAAAGCTTCAACAAGGTGGGATTTTGCCAAGAGGATGTGCTTGATAAGCGGAAGAATGGATCGTCTGAAGTTGGTCAGAGATCAAAGAAGATAGCAGTGGATATGCATAATTCTTTGCAGACTGCTAAGTTCGGGCGTTGCTCGAACCGGAATCGCTTATCGAAATGCTAGGTGTCACATGGTGGCACAGTATGGGGAGAAAGGTGATATGGTTCATGGAGACATTTGTTTTTATGGTGAAGACAGATAGGTCTTTGATGAAGGGGTAACTTTGTAGACTTTGTTGGCAGGCGGTGGCGTTGCTGGAGTTTGTTAACAAAGTGCAATGGGTGATGGCCATGCCGAAGCTCATTGGAGAAAGTAACCATGGTGTCTTATCTGAGAAGATGCTTACAGTAAGAGGATGTAGGTGGAGTTGGTATGCTTTCAAGGAAATATAGTATCAAGGTGGAGATTGTTAGAATTTGTGATACAATATTTCCATTTGCAGAAGATTTGGAAGATATTATTGATTATGGTGATAGAATATTTCCAATTAGAGAAGTTTTGGGAAATATTGTTAATTTGAGAATATAATATTTCCAATTTGCAGAAGATTTGGAAGATATCAGAAATTTATTGCTCTTATATTTGTAAAAGGGATAGGCAATAAATTACCTACATAAGTGGAAGGATTTGAAGAAGGTTTCTTTTTTGGGATAGCGAAGTAAGGAATTAATTCCCTAATTGGTTGGTTAAACAAGGAAGCCTATCAGGAGAATTGGAGAATTAATTAGGCATTGATTTATATCATAAATCAATTACTTCAGCCCCAAGCATTAATCGTTATATAAGGATTGGGATTATGAATGTATTATCATCTCAAAATGTGAGATGGCATCTCAATAGTTGTATTTTCTTCTTCTTCCTCTCCATGATCAGTCTTGTAATACTTTTCTTATTGAGAAAAGCAATAAAATCTCATCTCCTCAAGTGGACGTACACTAACAAAATGTTAGTGGAACCACTATAAACCTCTTGTGTTATTTTCTTTTATTGTAGATCTGTAATTGCTTTGCTGGTTACTATCTATTGTTTGTTTTGCCTCACAATCAATATGTTCCTATCTGTTTTTCCCCAACACTATACTCCTTTCTTGATTTTAAATTCTCCCAGAAACTCTCCTAATCTAGGAACATTCCTTTTCTCTATTGTCAATGTTTTAATGCCCTCTACTTTATGTACATGCCCGCTTGTGGGCATTTTCATAAAAAGTGTCATAACTGTCATCTATTTTATACTTTGCACACACGCTATTTAAGTGAAACTTGCCTCTACTTTTTTATCCTCTACTTATTTTCTATACCATGGTCTCTCCATTTGATTTGTCTTACTCTTTCCCTTCTTTGAATTTTTTTGTTCCTAAACTCTCTAATCCATCTGATCTTCGAGCTTCCACACACTTTTTCTAAAAATTCATTTTAGCTTCTCTCTTCGATTTTTTTAAACCTAAACATAGAAATTAGAATAATTTTTTTATATTTATTGCAGCTAAAATTGTGCTAGTTAGTGGTTCAAATATCTGATATTGCGAATATATTTACATTGATCTACGCCAGATAATGCTTTTACCTTAGAATGAACATTTAGATTTTAATGTATTTTAGAAACACACAATTGTGAAACCTTACATCTAAATATGTAACCCATATTGATTTAATTGAGAATAAAATAAAGAACTGATATATAAATTTGTGGAAGCATACCAGAATCCATAGTTGTTTTACAATACCCGAAATTTATAGTTGATTATTACTGAGAAGATAGCCTTGGTTCAGTCTTCCAAATTGACACAAACCTTAGATTTGAAATTAGTTCTTCATAGAAGAGAGTTAGAGAGTTGCTAAGGCTTATATTATTTGGAGGCCATAACCACTTATTTACAAAATTGACGTTTTTTAATTTGACCCATCAACAAATAAAAACGCCTCGATATCTACACATTAGGCTTATGATAATATAAGATTTAAGCCTCTTAATTCTAATTTAAAATTATATTACTTTAGTTAGGCTTCACACCAAAATAGTGCAACATGCTTTATTTTACATATGTGACTCAATTGTCGAAATATTCCGGTACTCTCCATTGGGCCACATATTAAATAACCTTAAAATGTGTTTAACTTTATGAGCTCCAAAATTTGCTATTTGTAACAGTGTATATGAAAAAAATGTTAGGGATTGAGATGCTGACGATGTTGGTTTGGATGACAACAACCTTGTTTGAATTATTATTGTTATAAAATATATACTAACACTATTCTCTAGAATATATATGCGTGTGTGTGTGTGTATGCGCGCACATACATGATATGTATGCAGGTATTGATTATTGAAGACAGTACAGTTTAAAGATTCAAGATTTCAAATAAAAAGAGTTCAAGATAGAAGACATTCAAGAGTTCAAGATATAAAAAATAATAGATTCTAGATTTCTTATTAAAATTCTGAAATAGCACTGAATCCTTATTTCAATCTTTCTCGCTATTTTTTATCATATTTTCAAAATGATTTCAAAATTACTTCCTTATTTGAAATCTATATTTATTAGTTTTCAAATTCATTTTAACTCCTGATTTTATATATCTTTTATTTCTTAAAATAGTTTAACTCCTGATTCAAATGTTTCTTATTTATATGATTATTACTAATTTAGTATTAAGTTTTATTTAACCATTTAAGTTTAAATTTCCTTTACTTATATTTATATCTTAAGTTCTAAGTATTTCTTATGTTCATAGTTGTATATGTGTTTTAATATCATTTTGTATAGTTTTTAAATCATTATTATATATGTTTTAAATCATTTTTATATATGTTTTTAGTACATTTTTTACTTTAAATACCCTATTTTAATATAGAGGGAAATAGTTTGTTTTAACACAAGATTTACTAAAATTTGTTTCAACAAAGCATACCTTAATTTGAATTTTTTTTTAATTTATAGAGGCATGCCGACATGGGTAACCCACATGTCGACATGGTGTTTGTTGGATTTTGAATTCAAATTTTGAAAAGTTGTGACATTTGATTTCAAATCTTTTATGAAAGGTTTGTTAGAATTTGTGATACAATATTTCCATTTGCAGAAGATTCCGAAAATATTATTGATTATGGTGATAGAATATTTCCAATTAGAGAAGATTTGGAAAATACTGTTAATTTGAGTAATATAATATTTCCAACTGCGGAAGATTTGGAAGATATCAGAAATTTATTGCATCTTTTGCAAAATTAGGCAGGACAATAAATTACCTATATAAGTGGAAGGATTTGAAGAAGGTTTCTTTTTGGGATAGTGAAGTAAGGATTTAATTCCCTAATTGGTTGTTTAAACAAGGAAGCCTATTAGGAGAATTAATTAGGCATTAATTTATATCATAAATCAATTACTTCAACCCCAAGCATTAATCCTTATATAAGGATAGGGATTAGGTGAATGTTTTATCATCTCAAAAATGTGAGGTGTATCATCTCTGTTCTTCTTCTTCTTCCCTACTATCAGTCTTGTAATTTTTCTTATTGAGAAAAGTAATAAAATCTCCTCTCCCCAAGTGGACGTACACTAACAAGACGTTAGTCGAACCATTATAAACCTCTTGTGTTATTTCTTTTATTATTTGATCTGTGATTGCTTTGCTGGTGACCATCTGTTGTTTGTTTTTCCTCACCATCAATCCGTTCCTGTTTTGTTTTTCCACAACAATTGGTTTGTTAGGTGCGGCTCGCATTGGAATGGAGTGGGTGTGTGGAATGAACAGGAGAATTGTCCCACATCGCAAGATATTAAGAAAGATCGTGGTATATATATAGTATTAGTGGCACGTAACAATGGGGATTCCTTTTGTTACAATAAGTGCTTGGCAATACCAAATTATATGCTCGATGGGAGGCGATGGGGATGTTCAATCGGGACGCCGGCATGAGAGACTTCGACCGTTGACTCCGATAGACATGATGAAGTGTGTACGGTACGCTGGGAATGCCGAAACTCAACATGGTATCAGAGCTCCATGGTTCGAGGGGACCGGTATGCGTAGCATGATCGAAGCATGGCTCCAAAGGGGCTTGAGCATGGGATGCTCGTCAAGGTGGAGATTCAATGGTAAAAGCATCTTGACGCCACTGCTTATGAGAACTCGGGGTAGCAGCCAAGCCAACTGTGAAGAGGACTCAAGGTGTAACTCTAAGGTGACTTGAGCAATGCTCGCCAAGGTGGAGATTGTTAGGTGTGGCTCGCATTGGAATGGAGTGGGTGCGTGGATTGAACAGGAGAATTATCCCACATCGCAAGATATTAAGAAAGATCGTGGTATATATATGGTACCTTTTGTCACAATAAGGTACCAAATTATATGCTCGATCGGAGGCGATGGGGGATGTTTAATCGGGACGCTGGCGTGAAAGACTTCGACCATTGACTCCGATAGACACGGTGAAGGGCGTACGGCACGCAGGGAATATCGAAACTCAACCAGGTTTTCACTTTTGGGAGACTATAAATAGGCTTCTAGAAATGATTTTTTTTATCGATTTCAGTAACTTCTTCCTCATTTATCTTCTCTCCCTTAAAACTCTTAATTTCTAAAATTTGATACTTGTACTCTTCCAACTTTCAAAGAGAATCACTTTCTATTTTGATTCTCTATCACGCTCTCTCAAAGATTCAAGTGTTACTGAAGAGTTATACGGTTTTTGTGATCAAAGATCAAAGATCAAGTTCTATCGACTTTGTCGACCATAATCGATATTGAAAAGGTGTGGTTGTAGCCTATTCGAATCGACTAGGTGTGGTCGTAGCCCATACAAATCACGACTGGGTATGATTGTAGCCCGTGAATCAATTGAGTCTTACTGTACTCTGGAAACATGCGAGGAGTACCTCATGGCCTTGAAATCGAGGACTATAATTTGGATATAATTATTATGAAGAAATCTGCATCATTCCAGAGTTGTGTGGGACTGGATGCAAGATAACTCCGAACCATTATAAAATTCCTGTATGTTCTTCCCTTTTGCTGCTTTTTATTTATTATTATCTAAATCCGTGTTTGAATCTATGGTCATCTCATATATGTGATTTGTATTTCATTCTGAATCAAACAAAATGATTTCAATAAATTTCTAAACTCCATTATGCTTTATTTGCACCCCTTTAGTGTTTATTTTGCATTAAGATCCTTAATTTGCATTCCTTAACACCAATATCGTCCATTAACTATGTTGACAAAGGACCAAAGTGACATTCATTACATTTATCATAACTAATCCCATCAATGATCACATATATTAATATGATCAAATGACAAAGATTAGTTATAGATGCATACCATGGAAATTACACGAAATGTGATGTACACATGTCTATTTCCAACTGGTTTTCTTTAGTGAGATCAGAACATTTAATATTTGAACAACCTGAGTGCAAAGAAAATTTTACTACTTTATTTCTTATCAAAAAATGAACTTGATATACATATATCTGTAATAGAAATATAAAGCAATGAGTCATACAATAATATCAATTACAAACTCCCCTTAAACCAAAATATCCTTACATAAAAGTTACATGGATTGAGCTACATGCTCATGAAAGACTTTAGGTGACAATCTTTAGGTAAGCGGATCCACCATAATGGAGTTTGTCAAAGTATGCTCTATGGATTTCAGTATATTTTGCACTCTTCCCTTTTGGAAATTAATATTCCCTTCATCGTCACAATATTACTTGATCTTTCAATTTTTTATCTATAACCGAGTTCTGTGGCAAAATTTCATTATTGTTTCCATAGTTGGATTTCTTATAATTAACCATAAATGATATTTTCAAAGTGATGGAAGCTATATGTATTTAAATGACACTTTTTTATATAGTTTCACCCATAAAATATATTATCATTGCCTGAAGACGATCATTTACAGTAATAACATCCAAAATAGTCAGAATGTTATTCTTTATAATCTCCAACTAATTTGATATTTTATCTATAAGCATTTAATATTTTATTTTGCCCCTTATAGTTATATCATAACCATTTTGGCTACTAACCAGTGATCCACTTTAAAAATAAGTAAGATATTTGCCAGATAATACACGTATATCCATCTATGTGTATACTTTAGTATACATTAAATCCACACTGCAAACGCATGTGGAAATTTTTGCATTCCTTTAGTTTCATCTGTCAAATTCTTTTGTGATAATTCACATATCACCCCATGAATAATAATTGTTTATTTGAATCCCAAATGCAAAAGAGTAGTTCAAAAGTGAGATCCTTAAGTTGTTTCATCAATGACTCAATTAAGAAACACAACCTTAATCTTCGTCAGATATTTCTTAAAAGTAAAATATGCAGTAAACTCCAAAGTGATTCTAATAGGTCATTTATTAAATCTAAGAGAATATTACTTTTAAGATAAACAAAATCATTTAAGAATGACATTTTCAATAAAAATGCCTTATACAATTTCGTATCACCTACTTAATTCTCTTTACCTTTGAATAATTATTCACAATCAATAATCTGGTTACTTAAGTTAGGAAGAAACTGCAAATTTTATTATTCATATAAATGTACGCTATTTGTTCATATCATAAATCCACTTTTTAAATTATTACTTATACGTATTGATGTAAATACTTAGAGTCGTATTCACCAATCCATTATTTTCCTTTAAGTAGAAATACTACATAGTCATGTAGAACAGTGTTTCTTCCCCTATAAGTAAATTTCCTTCGTAACCATATACTTTGAGGTTATTGAGTTTGTCTTATTAAAACAGTAATCTTAGCTTAAAGGAAAATTTTCTTTAACATCGTCTTATTATGGTTCTTAATTTACTTCTTCTTAATGAAAGAAAACACATTTTAAACTTTAGCCGAAGAAGTAACCGTAGTTGAATCAAAGATAATGATTCTCTTTAAAGGCAATGATAATACTTTATTTCTATCTTCAAACTCAATATCCTCAAAAACTATTGCATTTCCCGCCTTAATATATTTCCATAGTGTTGGTTCATAAAACAATAAACTTTAAATTGCTTAGGTTGTCATTAAGATATTTGTCATCTTTAATTCCCAATATAGAATAACTTAGTGCTAAAGTATATATTCACAATAAAAATGAAGTTTGAAACATTAGCATTAACAGTAGTTAGCACAATTAGATAAAGGTTATATTTAAACATTAGCCTCTTTAATTCCAGAGAAAATGTTTGAAGTTTATTCATATATAATCTTATTATTTATAAACGAATAATGATAATCAATTTGTTCATATTAGAAATAGAAAGCTATAATTTGTCCAAATGACAATATAATAAAAAATATCAAATAAATTCAAACATTATAACTGAAATCTTAATAATAACTTTGAAATATCTAATAAATTTTACTTTATAGGTCTGGATATCTCATCGAAGAAACAACTACACACACATACACACACACACACACACACACACACACACACACACATATATATATATATATATATAAAAAGTTGATTATCTTCAGTGACTTCTACATTATTATTGATACATTTATTGACAATGTATATCAAATGAGTACATTAAACCTTATAAACTTCAATCTCTCTTCTAATTACCAAGGTGTTAAATTAGCCCAATAAGATGACATCTTATTCTAAAAATAATATTAATCTTCAAATGAATATACTGGAGACGACAACAAAAATAACAATAACTTGAGCGCTTTTATCTTTTAAAACAATTTTTTATATATAGTACTCGTTTATATTTCTTTTACTTTGGCTTTACGTAATCAAGCACGACAATGGGTGCTTGTTTCCCCTTATTATTTCACAAAATTCCTTTTCATTTTCAGTAGATAACTTATCAAAAAAAATATCATTGCATATAGCACATCCTTGAAAACTTTTAAAATATTTATCTAATGATCCATTAACTCTTGCCTTTTGAATTCTACCAACTTTTAATACTCTTCATGACATTATAAGAACGTCAAGCTATAATAGGGTTATTTATAACCCTCTTAATTGCAAGAGCTAGAACCATGAAGTCAAGAACAAACAACATGCTCTTTTACAAATCCTTATAGTTAGCTTCCAACAAATAAGAATATTCCAAAAATTGGTAGATACTTCAGTCAAATTAACTGAAAAATGAATAAAAATAAAATGAAGATTTACCATGTATGCTGATCTATGCAATTAAAGCCCTGCTAAAGCCCCGCAAAATGTCTGCTTTAGCTTGTAGCTTCCTTCAACCGCTATACTTTTTTAATTTAGCACTGATGAACATCAAATCCGCATTTAGCCCGGTTATTTCCCGTTGCATCCGCTAAATCAAGGCTTTTATCACCCGCTTTAGCCATATTAATATACAAGACTTGATTTGACAAGTTCTTCTTAAAAAATCAGTAAAGTTTGTGCAAAGAACTAATTTTAAGGCATAAGTGTCCAATGTATTGTAGATTTCTATTATAATTGTCAAATCTATTATGTGTAACCATGATATTAATTGATTTCTTTATATAAGATTAACTAATGTTAGTTTCTTCAGCACGTATAATGTGAAAACGATAATTAATCAATTTTATGTATCTGGTTTCACATCCAATGAACCTTTTTGCACATCTACTATATCCCCGCTATTTCCACGCTTTGTCCCCGTTGTATCCTCGCTACATCTTTTTGCACTTCCACCGCTATAGAACCGCTAAGCGCTTTAACTTCCTAGATACTCATTGTCAAGTACCAACCACAGTAAATTCAAATAATTGATAGGTCTCTTCTTAGGATACCAAATACACAAAAATATCAAGTTTTTGGATAGTACTATTAACTGTAAGCACTATTCTTGTTGTAATGATCAGACATTGACAATAAATTCAAGTCAAATCTTTCTTTGGACTGATTGATTATTCCCTCTTATAATTTTATAACTGTCACGTATTTATCATCACATATGTGTAAGTGATTCATCTGAATATTGATCTTACTGTGGCACAACTTATTTCAATCATCGCTATTATAATATTTTACTTTAGGTATGTGATTATATTCATAACATTCCCTAAATAAATATGATACAAGATGTAATAAATAAATCACATAATAAATGTCACAAATAAATATCAGAATTAAGTACTATATCGAAACGTACATATAAATAACATAAGGATGTCGCACTGAATAACATAAAAGAACTAAGTAGACAAAATGTATATCTGAATAATAATATCGCTATATAGAAGCTATAGTGTCACCTTACCTTTAAACTATTAAACTTATCATCAATTAATATGGTGTCAGTGTTGACGTGAGTTCAATGGTGGGATGTTTGCATAAGGACATCCTATTATTTTGGATTAAATGATATCCAGCATATTACATGAGTGAACCACATATAAACTAGACAATTGACTATATCACTCAAAAAGAGATGATATATCGTATTCCATGCCCATAAAATAAATAAAAACATGTTAAATCTGTAAATCAAATTGAGCCACCTTTTATACCCAAGTAAATGAACCATAATACCACATTCTTTGAGATATGCTTTCAGTGGATATCGACTATCAAGTCACCGTAGACAACACATAATTAGCATAAGGTCAAAACATAGTTAAAAGAAAAGCATGTATGTTTATATACATTGATAAATTATATTTTATCAGTCCAATCTCAACCAAAAATTATGCATCACATATATCTTCTTTACAAAACAAAGAACCATGTGATGTTTAAATCGATCAATAATATAGCAATATAAACATAATAATTGAGTCCCATCAAAAGAAATTAAAGACTTACCCTATATGTTATTGCAAGTATGAATATTGTTTCAACATAGACCAACAAAAACTTTTTTTGGAACTAAAAATAACTAACAATTCAATTCACATGAAAATAACATATGATGCAGAGTTGTAGGATCGGAATGAGACAACAAGTCAAAACCCCATTTAAGAATAATAAGCAGAAGGAAACATCATAATGTGAAGCAAGAAAACATGGATCTAGTATTAAATTCATACTTGTTTTGTATCTCAAGAAAATCCAGTAGTTCTGATAATGGTATATATGCCTTTGAGAAAAAATTGCGTTGTTATATGTATATAAATAGTTTATTTATTAAGCAGATGTCAGATGATACAAACTTCTAGTTCTTGATATAGAACTATACTAATGATTTCATTTCCATAATCATAATTCACAAAAACAACTTAATTTTATTAACTCAATCCATAGAACCTATGTTATAACAAGCAACCAGCAGATTGAGCCAATAGATCTGTAACTGAACTTAACACAAAAGACCTTTTTTTTCTCTTACACGAAACAAAAATAAATTATAATATAAAATTCCCAATAAAATCAACAATAGATGGCTGTGATACACTTGTTAGTATATTAATATATTTAAGCAACATTTAATCATGAAACCCAAGACGCAAATATGTAACCTACATTGATTTAATTAAGAATAAATTAGCAAAATGAGAAATAAATTGCACAAGTGTACTTGAATCCATAGTTCTTTTGCAGTACATGAATTCTATAGCCTATTGTTGAGAAGATAGATTTGGTTCGGTCTTCCAAATGGACACAAACTCTAGATCTGAAATTAGCTCTCCATAGAAGATGGTTAGAGATTTTCTAATGCTTGTATAATCTGGGGATCAACGTCTTATTTACACGATAGACATTTTGTAGTTTGGCCCTTCAATTAATTAAAAAGCCCCATTATTTACGTATTAGGATCATGATAATATAAGTTTAAGCCTCTTAGTTCTATAGACTACTTTAGTTAGGCTTTACACAAAAATAGCATAATATATTTTATTTTATAGATGTGACGTCCCAATTATTGAAAAATTCCAACATCACACACATGCATACCTGGCAAAAATTAGTGGGCTTTTGTTAAGATGCTACTTGTTGACGCCCAAAGGTTGGCTGTCAACACTCGAGAGTTCCAAAATTTTAAAAATAATTGTCTAGAGCGCAAAAGTAATGTGAGATGCAGTGTAATGTGCAGGAAGTAAAGAACGTGGTATTTTATAGTGACTTAGTTTGGATTGAGCCTACGTCCACTCTGAAGGTTTTGCTGATTTTGTTCACCACTGAGAAAGTACAATGATAGACTGTCAAACCCAAGTAAAGGCATGTGTAAGGAATCTCACGCAAGCACGGAGCACATCGTTGGAGGGGGAGCTGAGCTTGGACGCGAAGCTGTTGGGATCGAAATGGATGCCGGAGTGTTGGCGGCTCAACTGGCGAAGCTCAGGCACGGACCACCGTAGAGGAGCTGTTGCTCTTCACGTTTTGGTTTGGGGTTTTCTTCTTCTTTTCAGTTGAGAGCGAGGAGGAAAATAGCTCGTGGTGGCCGGAGCTGACTGTACGCGGTTCAAGTGCCAGCGAACGGGGAGGGGAGGCTACCACTTACGTCAACCTTGGCTTGTTCGTTCCTGGCCTGGAATAGCTACATGCTGGGAAGGAGCGGCTTGGACAGAACGAAGTGTGTCATCTACTGGGTGAGAGTGAGGTGAGAAAACACAGTGCAGTTTTGGTGAAAGGAATTGGTGAAGTCACGGAGAAGTTTTACTGAACGTGGAGTGCGATTCTATGGGTACTGAGAAGAATGGGGTGGAAACAAAAGTGGGAAGATTCTTGCGAGGTTTCTCATGTGAAGGAGTGGGGCACTGTATACTTGGGGTAAAAGAGGGAAGGAGTAAAGAAAATGGGTATTGAGGAGAAATGGTTGTGTGAGGAGGAAATGGGTAAAATGGAGCAGCTGGTTGCGAGAAGAAGAAATGAGTAGGAAGAAAAGGATGCTCACGCGAGGAAGAAGGGAATGCCTTTTATTTCATTTGTTCGAATATTTTATTAGAGAAAGCACTGGGGTTCTCTGCATCCATATATTTCTAAATCTTGGTGTACTGTTTCCTAATATTTGCCACAGATAGAGGGAGATTCTGAAATCTTGTAGAGTGTTTTCAAATATTGGCAACTGACAGGAAAGGATATTTGTTGTTGTCGTATTTTTAGGGAGAGATGAAATTTAGATTAAAGAGGCAACGTGAAGGAATATTTCAGAGAGAGAATGAACCCTTGTTAGTAGAGATAAGGGCAGAAAATGTCTACCGCTTTTGCTTGGCTCAAATTTGTGTTTACCGTTTATTTCTTTTCCTGTTTGTTAACGCGGTTAAGGAAATTATAATTAAATTCTCTTTTTTTTAAGTTTAAAATTTATTATTTAATTCTTCTATTCTTTAAAATTTTCGAGTTCCTTACATCTATGTATATATACTTAATATATATACTGTCAAACCCAAGAAAAGGCATGTGTAAGGAAACTCACGCAAGCACGGAGCATGTTGTTGGAGAGGGAGCTGAGCTTGGACGCGATGGTGTTGGGCTCAGAAAAGATGTCGGAGTGTTGGCGATTTGACTGGCGGAGCTTAGGCGTGGATCACCATAGAGGAGCTGTTGCTCTTCACGTTTTGGTTTTGTTTTTTTTTCTTCTTTTCAGTTGAGCACGAGTAGGAAAACAGCTCGTGATGGCTGGAGTTGATTGTATGCCGTTCTAATGCCAACGAACGGGGAGGGGAGGCTACCACTTGCGTCGGCCTTG
Organism: Allium sativum; assembly: GCA_030737875.1. Classification (NCBI taxonomy): domain Eukaryota; kingdom Viridiplantae; phylum Streptophyta; class Magnoliopsida; order Asparagales; family Amaryllidaceae; genus Allium; species Allium sativum. The sequence continues at coordinate 744,260,888 of CM060920.1, read as the reverse complement.
GCTTGTTTGTCCCCGACCTGGACTGGCTTTGTTGGATCTAGATTAACCCTAAAGGGAGTGTGAATAGGGTTTATCATTGTTTTTAACTGAATTAAAAATCTAATGAGATAAACAATAATAAAAAGATCACAGAATATAGCAGAAATAGAAATCCAGAAAGTAAATGACACAAGATATACCCAGCTTCGGCAAAATCCTGCCTACTGCTGCATTCCTAAGGTTTCTACTAGGTGATAGAACAGATCCCGCATACAAGACCATGTACACTTGCAATCCCTGCTCCTATTCTTACCCTACGCTCAAAACAATAGACTTATCGATATACCCTTAATCACATTTCCCCTAGTTACAACCCCGTAACTAGTAACCAAGATTTTACAGACTCTAGCAACTGTCAGTCAACACCTTGACTGATTCTCCTATATTTTACAAAATTCTAGAACTGATTCGTACGATTTGTAAAACAAAAGAAAATAAAATACAAAACTAGAAACAAAAACAAATGGAAACCCTTATTTTAAAAACAAACTTAAATCTCCCCTTTATATTATACTTGGCTTAGCCAAATTAATGTTGACTGGCCCATTTGTATGTGTGCGTTGTCATTTTCTTTGACCGATCTCTTTTGTCTCTGAGAAAAAATATGGCAGCTTGAAATGGGAATTAGGGTTTATGAAAAATCCCCCAAATTGATTCGATGGCTTCTGGAATTGATGCAACTGAGGCTCGAGTCTCTGTGGCTATGTGATTCTTCAATTTGGCTTTCTTTGATTTGGGATTGCTCTCAATCTCTCTCGATCGATTGAATACTGTGAGTTCTTTAAAAAAGATTTGATTTTTTTTTTTTTTTGCTCTTCAATTTTTGCCGGTGTTTTTCAATTTTCTTAAAAGCCTATGATGAATTGGTGATAAATAGGACTAGAAAATCCTCTAACTCTCTTTGATTCCGTTCAATGACTTGCTTGGTAGATTACGGTTTCCCCTATTGCTTTTGCCGATAAATTCGGCCTTAATTTGTATGGCTTGATTGGAAGAATTCTTGCATAAATAACATGCTCGTTTGTTGCCATTTAAATAGAAATTTCCATGAATTTATTTCGGACTTGTTTTGTTGGTCCCTTGAGTTTAACAAACTTTGCATACCAAAATAAATTGTGATTGTGAACAGAATTGAACTAGATTGATCTCTTGCCAAATTTGATATCAGAAAAAAATGTTTGATATGATTTCTTGCCGAATTTGGTTGGTTTCTGCAAAACCTTAAAGTTTGATTCAGAAATTGTTCTCCTGCCAAGTTTGAACCAGTTTCTGGAAATGACTTGCCCAAAAATTGTTTTAATTGCTTTCCATATCATGAATAATTTCTGGAAATCATTTGTTGCCCTACAAGATAACCATGCTGTACACACCTTTGTTTAAAACAGGAAACAAATAAAAATTTATCCAAGAAATTGTTTACCGATTGATTCCTGAAAAGAATTTTTGCCAAATTTGATCCCATGCTTGATTAAAGAACTGGAAATATATTAAAAAATACCCAGAAATGTTGTTCCTTGATTTGATTTCTTTGGCAACATTAAATTGACAAAAGAGACTTTCATGCACATATAAATGAACATTAAAAAACTTGTCCAATTTTGTGTATGCTGTAATTCTAAAAACCATTTCAGAAAAACATTCCTTGTTCCTAGCTTGATCGAAAGCCTTGCATGATTAAATATGCCAAACTTATTTGTGTGATAACTTGAGAAAGTTATTTGCATCATTAACTGTTGCCAAAATTTCTTGCTTTGAATGTCTCTGTAATTTTGAATATTTCTGGAAAGAAATCAAAACATGTTTGCACCATATGGTCATCTTGACTTAAACCTGAGTACAAGCTGCACTGTACAAATGTGTCACATTGAATTGCACCATTCATCCATGTCCTGTATTTGTATGACTTCTCATCTAAAACTGGAAAATGCTTTACCCTCTTTGCTGTTAGTTTACATGACTATGCTGATTTATTTTAATTTGAAAAACTGAACTACCATGAATGTATCAAAGAATTTCTAGAATGTTGATTAAATTCGAAATTCTATTTCTGGAAATCAAATTATTTTGCTTGCCAAGAAAATTCCCTGATCACTATTGAATTCTAGAAATATACCAATATGTTTCATGCATGAAAGCTTGCTGTCCTTATGCCATGTTCATATGCTTCATTGCATATATGAGTTTGAACAAAGTTTTGTACACTTGCTGCCATAAGTTTTCCTACGCCGTTTTATAGCTCTACCAGGCCATGTACATGCACTGTGCTTCACTGTTTTGTTTGAACCATGAATAGTTGTACAATTGATTTTGCCTTGACCATGATTAAACACACTTGATCAGCTTGTAAAATCCAAAAACTTATGTTGCCATTTTTTCATGAAAGTGCTTGTAACTTAGCTGTGTACACTTGGCATTCTTGTTGCACATTGAATTTGTTGTTTTGATGTTGAGTTGCCTTAATCACTTTGACTTGAGTTGACTATGTTGACTTTGTGCATTGCCTTCATGTTTGACCATGCTGCACTGAGTCGAGATGGACCACGTGGCTACTCCTCAGTTGAACGCTGATTGGCGAGGCAGTGCACACATGTGTGTGTGTGTATATATATATATATATATATGCATGTGTGTACATGCAGTCAATCAGAAAATTTCTTGTTTCTGTACATATGCAGTCTGCCTAGACATAGATGAATCAGATCAAGTCATGAAAAATGATGAGAAACACACTGAAATTATGAGGCAAATAAATTTTCAAAGTAAACATTATATTCGCATGTGTTCAGTATTATTTCTATTGCAGTGTACTATGTGTTTGTATCATGTGACAGGTATGAAGACTGGACTGACGAAGAACTATGAAGAGAGAAGGCTGAAAACAGAAGTTGACAGTGAAAAGTATACAAAAGACTGAATGTATATATAAAATGTAATCTTGTCAAAGAATACTGAGTGATGAGTGTTATAGTGAGGAGCAATGTATGAAGGTATAATGAGAGAATTGCACTGGTATTTGTAATAAACAAGTTTGATTGAAACAAAAAATTATTTTATTGTTGTCAAACAAGTTGTCTATTTTATTCTATTTATTTATAAGTACAATGTTATGTGATGTGATTAAATAGTAGAGATGTAAATAATTGTACTGTTTGAAAGTTTAAAAATATAATATTCAATTTAAATAAAATACTGTATGAATATATGAATGTCTGTACAATCGTATTCTATTTAAATATAAATATTATATTCATGCCTGTGGAGTATATATATAGAATAGTACAATAACAAACACATTTATTAATATATATTTGGTTATTATCATCAAACAAAAATCATATAGTTGTGTATACAAGAATCTCCCCCTTTTGATGAAGACAAACAAATAAAAGATTTTGAATGCAATAAATGTGTTTGACAGTGAATATTGAACTCCCCCTATTTATTAGCTCCCCCTACAACAGATAACTCCCCCTATAACTGTGCATGAACGAATATGAATGAATTAAATGAATTCTCAAACATAAAAATATTTATAAATTATTCACTCATAAATCAAAATCTCAATCCATTCTCCCCCTTTTGTTATCATCAAGAGGATTCAGAATTTAAAATATAAATGAAAATTGACTAAAAATATAATTTCAGCTTAAGAGGAAGAATAGTCATCATAAATCTCAAAAAGTCAAACAAAAATCATAATAAACCGAGAACAGGTGGCATATTTCACATTGTAGAGAATGATGGATTTACGATGAATTTTATAAAAATAGAGAGAGTTAAAAAATGAGTTCCAATTATTTTCCAAAAGAATTTTACAAAAATGAAGCACAAAAACAGTGATAGATTTGGACTATAAGTAATAATTCAATTTAAGTGACAAATTCGTATAATCTCAAATCCCAATCGCTATCAATCAACAAATCATAATACATCATAGATTTCAACACATTTCACAGCTTAGAAAGATGGACTGATAGGCTGGTTTTTATACCCCAAGGAGAATTTCAGACTAATTTAAATTTATAGCACAATATTTCCTTTTTCTTTTTATTTTATTTAAGAGCACACTGACCACGCATAACCAGAGCTTGGATTTTTAAATGAGGTCAGTCGCAGCTTAAATTATAAGTTGTCTCATAGCCATGCATAACCAGAGCTTGGATTTTTAAATGAGGTTAGAGACACACTTATGAATTAATTATATATTTTATCATTTTCAGCTTTGAATAGATAAACTTCTCAGTATATACAACCAATATGAGTGACAGAAATGTGGTAGGAACAAAAATGGACTGTAAAATAAATTTCTAAATTAATTATATTATGAAATATGCTCGACTGTACTAGGATCATTGAAAATGTTCAATTAACACTAATTCTGAATAATAACATAGACCCATTTCTATCACAAATATTTCCACTTTTTATTCAAAAGGATTTTAAAACATATTAACTCTCCACATTAATATAAAATTATCATGGATGGCAGAAAGATGATAGATAAAGGAGATGATCGTGAAATAATTGCCAATTCAAAGATATTATAATAAATGTTCAACCATCATGAAAATTTTAAATAAAATCTCCTCTTGTTGTGAAATATACTGTAGTCACAATTCATCACAATTTCAAAAACTGATAATAATTTTGATGAATTATAAATACAGTTCAATTTGGATATTGATTTCAATTTCTGAATGAATAACCAATAAATAATTTTAAAATTAAAAATCTATTATAAGAGGAAATTGAAAAAATCTATATAACATAAGAGGGATTAAAAAAAATATAAAAAAATTCAGCACTACTGATACCAAATGGTGTATCTATAATAAGGATTGTAAGACGACATTGGAGACAAAGTAGGATACCACTAACATTAGAATTTTTTTTTAATCTCGAGACCCAAGCAGACAAGATTAACCAATCAAGAAATCGTCAAAATTATTTACAAATCAATTTCTTTTAATCAGAGCAGCAAATGATTCCAAAAACAACCGTTTTCAAAAATAGTATCAGAGCAGCACAAAATTAGTTTTAAAGCAGACTTGTCAAGAAGATGTTTCAAAGATATTTCAAACAGTCAAGGAATGATTCATGATCCAATGATTAAATATAAGGTTTATCTTAAATCATTTAAAGGGATATGAAACTCTCACGATTCAATAAATCAATCACACAGAATATTAAGTTCAGATTCAAGATATGTATGAGATTCAATAAATCAATAATTTCAACTGATCCTGAACAAACTTATATTCAAATCAAATGCATCATGAAATAGCAGTGAGTTTTAATGACCATTTTTCAAAAAAAAAAAATCAAAATTATCTCTGACAAGTACAAGAGTAATTTCAGATAATTTACATCCAGTTTGAGAGGTGTTCATGATCCAGGGAATTAAAAAAAAAATGGTTTTTTTTTTTAAATCACTTGAATTGATGTCAAGTTTTGGGATATAATGAATCAGTCACACAAAATTGATAAGTTTAAATTTAAGAGGTGTGTGAGATTCATAATATCAAGGATTTCAGATGATTTCAAACAAACAGATTTCAAAATAAAATGATCATGAATAAATATAAATTTCACGATATATCACTGATTCAAGATAAAAAATCAACATATCCAAGCTAATCTGAAAAATAATGAAATTATCACAACCGATAAATATTGATGTACTGCAATGAGTGTAATATTTCAAGCTTTTCTAAAATGAATTAGAAGAAACCCAAAACAGCAGAGGTGTGTAGAATTTCATTAAATATTCAGATCTTCAAAAGAAAATTTAGAATTCAAAATTAACAGTGTTCAAGATATGACACGAATACATCAACACTATTCGGAATTCATAAATCAGAATTAAACTTCAAATTAATTGCAGTTATTTACAAGTTTAGATTCAAGATTTGAAAATGATTAAAGTATCAGAGTTTTATTCGAATGAAGCAAATATCCAGCAAAATATGAATTTTGCAATTTGAAGTTAATGAAGTCCAAGAGGAAACAAAACAAAAAAATGTGACCGTGTCAAATCAAAAACAAAAAACAAAAATAGAAGGGATAGAAAGAGGAATAAACAAAGAAAATAAAAATAGTGAATACTTACAAAGGTGAGTTCAGAGATTATACCAGAATCCAATGTAAAACAGACTCCCTAACTCAACAGTCTTGGCCAAGGAACTGTAAAGAATACAGAAATATGGAACAGCTTGAAATCAATCTCTTTTCAGCATAGCAGTTCCTCAATCTTCACTGGTACCTAGCAGTTGAGAGAATCAAGTGGTCTAACAAAATTTGTAAAACCACTCTAAAATATGTTGACCGCTTTTGGTACCCAAATCTGTTTGTATAACAAACCATCAGAATTAACCTTTGTACCCTTAGGAACCCAAATTTGTTTAAACTTAACAAAGCTCATTTCATTTCCTTTTTGGATCCAAGAATTTTTAAATGATTTATTACAAAACAAATTCACATTTTTCTTTTGATTCAAAAATCCTTTGAAATTATAAAAGTTCAAAATATCAAAACAATTGTTTCCAAAGCAGTTTGAGAGACTTTTCAAATCATTTTAATTTCGTTTTTCAAAAACATTATTTTTTCCAAAGCCAAGCCCACTTTTATTTCCAGATGAAAATTGATTTTTCAACAACATATTTAGAGATTTTTCTCTATTAGAAAATTTAGCCAAAGTTGTTTCAAGTTGTTGAATTTTGGTTTTAAGATCACTGTTTTCTTTCATTAAATCTGAACAATGATTTTTAGTGATCTTACATCTTTCAAAATCAGATTTTTAAACAAAGTTTTCTTCTTTAAGAGTTTTAGTTCTGGCTTGGGATTCCATGAATTCAGATTCAAATCGTTTTTGCTTTTCAGACTCAAATTTCTTGGATTTTTCAATCTCATTTTCAAGTTCTAAAATAAAATTTGATTTCAACAAGTTCTCCTTCTTAGCAATTTCAAATTTGGAATTTATATCTATTTTAAAATTTTCAAATTCCTTGTGCAGAAGGTTATTCAAATTTGATAACCCAGTCTTGTTCTCATTTAGGATCAAAATTCCATCTTCAAACTTTTGAATATTTTTATTGAGATGAACAAGATTGGTTTTCAATTTCAAACAATTTTTGCAAACTGAATTTGAAGAATTTTTAACATATTCAAGTTGTGATTCCAAATCATCAATTTTGCTGGTCAACTCAAAATTCTTAGATTTCAGAGACTTATTTTTCAGTTGGAGTTTATCAACAGATTTCGTTAAATCAAGACACATGTAAACCAGATCTTCATATGAGAAACACTCTGTTTCAGCATTTGTTGATTCTCCATCGTCTGATCCATTTGAAGTTTCATCTACATGACTTGTTAAGCATAGATCTGAATCTGAGTTATCATCCTAGGGTTTTGAACAGCAGTTGTCAGTTGGTCCATACTTTGCATTAACAGTTCTCCAGATTTCCTGTGCAGATAAACAATGATAGATAAGATTAAAATGTTCAGTGCTAAGATAATCAAATATAATTTTCGTAGCAAAAGCATTGAAGGTAATATCTACACTATCAGACCCATTGATAACAGCATCCCAACATTTAATATTAACATATTTTAAATAAAATTCCATTTTGGATTTCCAGTTTAAAAAATCTGTTCCATCAAAAATAGTTGGAGATGAACTGGACTGACTCTCTATCAGTTGACAAATAGGATGACCCATGACTCTAGAGTTAATGAAATAACCTGCTCTGATACCACTTGATGTCTCTATTTACAAGGAATTTTAAGCACCTTGGTGGCTACCAAAGATACCTCAGACACTGGTTTCACGTTCTACATCTCGACACGGACAACCACCCACGAGCATGTAAGGGAAAGAGTCAATACTTCTCCACATGATCATACAGCGAGAACCCCCTATCATGATGTTACCTTAAACCAGCTCTGATACCACTTGTTTGATCTAGACAAGCCCTAAAGGGGGGGTGAATAGGGATTATCACAGTTTTTAACTAAATTAAAAATCTAATGAGATATACAATAATAAACAAATCACAGAATATAGCAGAAACAGAAATGCAGAAAGTAAATGACACAAGATATACCCAGCTTCGGCAAAATCCTGCCTACTGCTGCATTCCTAAGGTTTCTACTAGTGATAGAACAGATCCCGCATACAAGACCATGTACACTTGCAATCCCTGCTCCTATTCTTACTCTACGCTCAAAACCATAGACTGATCGATATCCCCTCAATCAGATTTCCCCTAGTTACAATCCAGTAACCAGTAACCTAGATTTTACAGACTCTAGCAACTGTCAATCAACACCCTGACTGATTCTCCTAGATTTTACAGAATTCTTGAACTGATTCGGACGATTTGTAAAACAAAAGAAAACACAATACAAAATTAAAAACAAAAACAAATGGAAACCCTTGTTTTAAAAACAAACTTAAATCTCCCCTTTATATTATACTTGCCTTAGCCAAGTTAATGTTGACTGGCCCATTTGTATGTGTGCGTTGTCATTTGCTTTGACCGATCTCTTTTGTCTCAGAGAAAAAAATATGGCGGCTTGAAATGGGAATTAGGGTTTATGAAAAATCCCCCAAATCGATTCGATAGCTTCTGGAATTGATGCAACTGAGGCTCGAGTCTCTGTGGCTATGTGATTCTTCAATTTGGCTTTCTCTGATTTGGGATTGCTCTCTATCTCTCTCTCTCTCGATCGAATACTGTGAGTTCTTTAAAAAAGATTTGATTTTTTTTTTGCTCTTCAGTTTTTTCTTGTGTTTTTCGATTTTCATAAAAGCCTATGATGAATTGGTGATAAATAGGATTAGAAAATCATTTAAATCTCTCTGATTTCGTTTAATGACTTGCCTGGTTGATTGCGGTTTCCCCTTTTGCTTTTGCTGATAAATTCGGCCTTAATTTGTATGGCTTGATTGGAAGAATTCTTGCATAAATAACATGCTCGATTTGTTTCCATTTAAATAGGAATTTCCATGAATTTATTTCGGATTTGTTTTGCTGGTCCCTTGAGTTTAACAAACTTTGCATACCAAAATAAATTGTGATTGTGAACAGAATTGAACCAGATTGATCTCTTGCCAAGTTTGATATCAGAAAAAATGTTTGATATGATTTCTTGCCGAATTTGGTTGGTTTCTGCAAAACCTTAAAGTTTGATTCAGAAATTGTTCTCTTGCCAAGTTTGAACCAGTTTCTGGAAATGACTTTCCCAAAAATTCTTTTAATTGCTTTCCATATCATGAATAATTTCTAGAAATCAGTTGTTGCCCTGCAAGATAACCGTGCTGTACACACCTTCAAAATAAATTGTGATTGTGAACAACATTGAACCAGATTGTCTCTTGCCAAGTTTAATATCAGAAAAAAATGTTTGATTTGATTTCTTGTCGAATTTGGTTGGTTTCTGCAAAACCTTAAAGTTTGATTCAGAAATTGTTCTCTTGCCAAGTTTGAACCAGTTTCTGGAAATGGCTTGCCCAAAAATTCTTTTAATTGCTTTCCATATCATGAATAATTTCTAGAAATCAGTTGTTGCCCTGCAAGATAACCATGTTGTACACACCTTCGTTTGAAACAGGAAACAAAAAAAATTTATCTAAGAAATTGTTTACTGATTGATTCCTGAAAAGAATTTTTGCCAAGTTCGATCCCATGCTTGATTAAAGAACTGGAAATATATTAAACACTACCTAGAAATGTTGTTCCTTGATTTGGTTTCTTTGGAAACATTAAATTGACAAAAGAGACTTTCATGCACATATAAATGAACATTGAAAAACTTGTCCAATTTTGTGTATGCTGTAATTCTAGAAACCATTTCAGGAAAACATTCCTTGTTCCTAGCTTGATTGAAAGCCTTGCATGATTAAATATACCAAACTTATTTGTGTGATAACTTGAGAAAGTTATTTGCACCACTAACTATTGCCAAAATTTCTTGCTTTGAATGTCTCTGTAATTTTGAGTATTTCTGGAAAGAAATCAAAACATGTTTGCACCATACGGTCATCTTGACTTAAACCTGAGTACAAGCTGCACTCTACACATGTCTCACATTGAATTGCACCATTCATCCATGTCCTGTATTTGTATGGCTTCTCAACTAAAACTGGAAAATGCTTTACCCTCTTTGCTGTTAGTTTACCTGACCATGCTGATTTATTTTAATTTGAAAAACTGAACTACCATGAATGTATCAATGAATTTCTGGAATGCTGATTAAATTCTCAATTCTATTTCTGGAAATCAAATTATTTTTCTTGCCAAGAAAATTCCCTGATCACTATTGAATTCTAGAAACATACCAATATGTTTCATGCATGAAAGCTTGCTGTCCTGATGCCATTCTCATATGCTTCACTGCATATATGAGTTTGAACAAAGTTTTGTACACTTGCTGCCATAAGTTTTCCTACACCATTTTATAGCTCTGCCATGCCATGTACATGCACTGTGCTTCACTGTTTTGTTTGAACCATGAATAGTTGTACAATTGATTTTTCTCCTTGACCATGATTAAACACACATGATCAGCTTGTAAAATCCGAAAACTTGTGTTGCCATTTTTTCATGAAAGTGCTTGTAACCTTGCTGTGTACACTTGACATTCTTGTTGCACATTGAATTAGTTGTTTTGATGTTGAGTTGCCTTGATCACTTTGACTTGAGTTGACTATATTGACTTTGTGCACTGCCTTCATGTTTGACCATGCTTCACTGAGTCGAGATGGTCCACGTGGCTACTCAGTTGCACGCTGATTGGCGAGGCAGTGCACACATGTATATATATGCACATGTGTACATGCAGTCAATCAGAAAATTTCTTGTCCATGTACATATACAAACTATATGCCTAAACACAGATGAATCAGATCAAGTCATGATAAATGATGAGAAACACACCGAAATTCTGAGGCAAATAAATTTTCAAAGTAAAAAAATTATATTCACATGTGTTCAGTATTATTTCTATTGCAGTGTACTGTGTGTTTGTTTCATGTCACCGGATGAAGACTGGACTGATGAAGAACTGTGAAGAGAGAAGACTGAAAACAGAAGTTGACAGTGAAAAGTATACAAAAGACTGAATGTATATATAAAATGTAATCATGTCAAAGAATGTACTGAGTGATGAGTGTTATAGTGAGGAGCAATGTACGAAGGTATAATGAGATAATTGCACTGGTATTTGTAATAAACAAGTTTGATTGAAATAAAATATTATTTTATTGTTGTCAAACAAGCTTGTCTATTTTATTTTGTTTATTTATAAGTACAATATTCTATGGTGTGATTAAATAGTGGAGATGTAAATAATTGTACTGTTTGAAAGTTTGAAAATATAATATTCAATTTAAATAAAATACTATATGAATATATGAATGTCTGTACAGTCATATTCTATTTAAATATAAATATTATATTCATGTTTGTGGAGTATATATATAGAACAGTACAATAACAAACACATTTATTAATATATATTTGGTTGTTATCATCAAACAAAAATCATATAGTTGTGTATACAACACCGTTATATACAACAGGCTTCACGCTGGGAAGGAGCGGCGTGGACGGAACGAAGGGAGTTGGCTACTAGGTGAGAGTGAGGTGACAAAACACGATGCGCTTTTAGTTGAAGGAATGAGTGAAGTTGCGATAGAGTTTTGTTGAACGTGGAGTGCAATTTTATTGGTACCGAGAAGAATGGGTTGGAAACAAAATTGGGAAGGTGCTTGCGAGGTTTCTCACGTGAAGGAGAGAGGTACTGTGTACTTAGGGCAGAAGAGGGATGGAGTAAAGAAAATGGGTAAGGAGGAGTAATGGTTGCATGAGGAGGAAATGGGTAGAACGAAGCAATTGGTTGCAAGAAGAAGGAATAAGTAGAAAGAAAAGGATGCTCACGCGAGGAAGGAGGGAAAACCTTTTATTTCAGCTATTCGTATATTTTATTAGAGAAATCATTGGATTATCTGCACCCATATATTTCTAAATCTTGGTGTATTGTTTCCAAATATTAGCTACAAACAGAGGGAGATTTCGAAATTTTGTTGGGTGTTTTCAAGTATTAGCAACTGACATGCAAAGGTATTTATTGTTTCCAAATTTTTTGGGAGAGATGAAATTTATATTAAAGAGGTAACGTGAAGGAATATTTCAGAGAGAGAATGGACCCTTATTAATATAGATAAGGACTGAGAATGTCGATTGTTTTTGCATGGTTCAAATTTGTGTTTACATTGTATTTCCTTCCCTATTTATTAACGCGGTTAAGGAAATTATAATTAAATTCTCCTTTTTTTAAGTTTAAAAATTATTAATTCATTATTTTATTCTTTAAAATTTTCGAGTTCGTTACATAGACATCATTACAAATGATTACAACGATTAATGAAGTTCAACTAATCCTTGTTGTCGAGATTCTCCCTTGCCCGGGAGTTGTCGGAGTTCTCGACTGATCGAAGGTAACCATGGTCTGGAAGGTGTCTGGAAGTTTCGATGTCCGGGAAGTGTCTGGTTTTTCCAAGATCCAAGCGGTGTCCAGGAGTTCCGAGGTCCTCACAGTTTCGGGAAGTTCCAAGGCCTGGGCGGTGTCGGGAGTATCGAGGTTCGGGCAGTGTTGGGAGTTTCCGAGTTCCGGGCGGTGTCGGGAAGTTCCAAGGTCGGAAGGTGTCAGGAAGTTCTTATATCTAGAAGGATTTAGGAAGTTCCCAGGTCTAGAAGGTGCCGGGGAACTTCTGAGGTCTGGGAGGTGTTGGGAAGTTTTGAGGTCTAGGAGGTGTCAGGAAGTTCCGAGATCCAGAAGGTATCAAGAATTTCAGAGGCCATGAGAAAAAGTTAGTTCTTCTTCCCTATAGCTCAGGAAGCCATTAATGATGTCCAAAATCCTATCATGAAGTGAAATGAACCAAATGCCAACCCCTTTCAAGTGTGAGGTCAATGGGTATTTATAGGTAGTGGTGTTGGTGGGAGTAGTGAGATACGGGGATCATGAGTCAAATTTAGTGTCTTGGAAGTTCACCTAAACATATGTAATCAACTTGTGTTGATCAACTATTTTTGGGTGATTGGCATGTGTCCAGTGCTTATCAGGTCACCTGGTTGATCACAGCAGTAAACACGGCGTGAGCAAGCCGAAATGGCTAATCAAAACGGGGAAATCCTTGCCATGGCAAGGTTGGGTTTTTTTGTACCCCGGGTTAGGATACTAAAGTTTGCATCCTAAGGTGGGATGAGAAATTCACATCCTATGTTGGGATGTGAATTCCAACCCAGTTTCTCGACTTGGGATTTTGGCTGACTGGCCCGTGTCAATCAATATTTTTTACCTGATCTGCACGTAGTGCTAAGCTGTCTCTACGGGGATACGATAGCGGCCAATCCCCAAGTTTCCAAAAATGATGGGATACGAATTCGCATCCCAAAGCTGCAGGGATACGAATTCTCATCCCAGAGCTATGGGAATACAAAATTGCATCCTAGAACAGGGGGGACACGAATTTGCATATCAAATATTTGGGTATGCGTACTTGCATTCCAAAGTTATAGGGATACGAATTCCAATCCCGAAGATGATGGGATTCAAATTCGCATCTCAGAATTTGGGGGACAATAATTCACATCCTGGAGCAATGGGGATACGAATTCGCATCCCAGAGCTGAAGGGATACGAATTCGCATCCCGGAGCTATTAGGATATGAATTTGCATTTCAGAGCTAGGATGCAAAGTTCATGGTGGCCAGGCCCAATTTCTAGAGGTAATCAATGCAAGGTGCACAGGTTTGATGAGGTTGATTGAAAGGAAGCTGGCTAGTTTTTCTAAGTGATCAACATGGCACGATCACGTGTTTTGTGGTGGTCGACATGAGTTGGGAAATCGATCTTCGACATCGGTGAATTTCACATCTGAGGGATACGAAATTCAGTTGGTGATCCGATTCGAGACTTGTAGTGCCAGAACCATGAATATACTAGCCCTGATCTTAGTGTTTTGCATGTACGCACTTGATCTTGGACTTACACTGTTTGAAAGCAGTTTTGACGAGTTGTGATGACCATTCTTTCCTGACCCCATCTTGGCTTGATTCTTGAGATTGTTGGCAACACTTGTGGGCCATTGAACCACAAAATGGGCCGAGTCAAGTGGGCTAGATTGCTTTTGGTATCCGGACCAAAATGCCAGTTAACACTTGCCCCTCAAAGTATGTCTTATGTTAACAGGACATGCTTTCAAATGAGACAAGTCTAGTAATAGCTGAAAAGATCTCAAAGTTGTGCTTAGCAATTGGTCGTGACTTATCCATGAAGTTGTATAATAAGGAGTGCGTTGCTTTGTAGCGGTTGAGACAAATTGTTGAAGCTTGTTGGTATGATTTTGGGATTCCGTCATTATTGAGAGGTTTGGCTTGCTTGAATCTTGTTGCTCGGACTAGAACCTATTTGAGAGATCCAATCCCTATCGATTCAAGGAATTAAACATTACTCATCGACTCTCGATCACACCTAAGTGCAAATAGTTCGTTGTCGGGTTGGAGTCACTTTTGAACTCATACATTTGCACGTTGTTTTGATTGATGCGATCATAATTAAAATAAGTAATGTAGCATTAAATGGTATGTCTCGAATGTGTGATCGCGCAAGTTAGTTTCTGAAAAGTTGTCGAATCGGGACTCGATCGTTTGGTGTGCACACTTGGATCGTTCGAGCCTGTGAGCATACAATTGGTTAATGAGTCGAGTCGGTTTGATTGAATGAGATTCCAAAATCGTGTATGCATGATCATAGCCATAGCTCAGTCACGTGATCGTGCAAATTGTTTATCGAAATGGCGTTGAGTCAGGGATTGATCGTTTGAAGTGTTCCATTGAGTCACTTGGATTTGCAAGTGCATGATCGATTAATGGTCCAAGATGGTTCCAATGGCTGAGGCATCGAAAAATCGTATATACGGTCTCCGTTGTAAGGGTAAAACATGGCATATGTTGTGGTGTATGATCACATAGGTTTTCCTGTGAAGCGGGACTGAACTCATATGCCAAGCATGTGTACTTGGACGATCGAACACTGAATGAGTACACAAGCTAGTCGTTGAGTCAAGATTGACTTGGTAATCGAGGCTTTGAAGACAAGTGAATGTGACTATAACTGGTTTTATAATCCATAATCCCAATCTCGAAGTGCACGTTTGGAGTATGTTAATCCCAGAGTTGACTTTACTTCTTTAGATGGAAAATCAATCGAAATATAGGGGATACTAAATGCAACTCTCATATTTAGGATGCTCGAGTTGTTTTTAGGTTGCTGGTAGAAGAAAAGAAGGACATGAAGAGACGGTTCTGGGAATGGACACTCAGGGATGTGAAGTGGTGGACTTCAGTAAAGGGAAGCAGGATTTTGAGGAAAAGTTGCCAAGTATGTATGGATACAGAATCAGATATCGTGTATTAGATACTTAGTAAATTTTCCAGGTTCTTTGGGAGTTCGAAGTTGGATTGAAAAAAATGACAACTTAGCAAGTAGGCGGGAATACAAAATGGAATTTCGTGCTCTGAAGATTTTGCCAAGCTCTCTTGTCTTTTTAATTTCCAACTTGAGCTAGGGAATTTGAAACAATTTACGACATCATGCAATTGGATTGGGGTTGATGCATTGTAGCCTAACGGCGCGACATTTGAACAATGGACTTGTTTAATTTGGTGACTCTTTTGTGCATGTGAGAGGTGGACATATGGTTGAGTCGTCAATTTCAGGATCTGATCTTTCACCCAATCACGATGTAGTCACATCTCGACCCAAGCATTGCATCTGTGGTCGGTGATAGCTATGGTTTTACTTGTTTAAACTAAAGAGCCATCGCATTCTGAGGTGTCTATTTGTGGGGAGTTTTGGCATTGATGGAATGTTAGTAACCTCAGAAGCCTAAACCTTTTGTTTTGGATCGCCTTCTCCGCTAGGTGGGCATGCTTCCAAAATGGTTGCTTCACGGGTTGCGGTGAAGATGATGCCAGCGCGGGAACTGGTGGGGATCTGCCTCAGATAATGCGAAAATTGTGTCGTTGCAAGAATCAGTAGAGAGCTTCCCTGGGCATGCAGAATTGCTAAATTCTCCTCAATCCCAAGTCTAAGTTAGCAAGCTCGGATCATAGCGAGGCGTTGTGCGATTGGATTGGGATTGAAGTAGAACATAACGCAACTGATTAGCGTAACATTGGAGAAATGAAGTCGTTTGGACAGACAATCGGATGTGCATATAAGATGTGGATATATGGTTGAGTCGTCAATCTCGTGGGTCGATCCTTAATCACATCACACCATAATCGTGATGCAATCTGGGAATTGCACCGGTGGTTGGCGATGATTATGGTTTTGATTGTTAAAACTAAAGTCTGTCACCGTAGTTTGGGATGCTTGTATGTTGGAAGCCTTATCATCAGGAGATGTTGTGGATGACTTCCGTGGTGCCAAGACATTGGTTTTGGACCACCTTCTCTGTGTGTTTGATATTCTCCTAAAATATTGCTCCGAGATCGCGGAGAGGATGGTAGTAATGAGAAAGCAACAACTGGTGGAGGACTAGAGCATATGGGCCTGTTTTCAGTGGCATGCCTCTCACTGTGCTTCTCGACGTGCTCTAGCTAACTAGAGAGTGATCGGAGCTCAAGTGGAGGAGAATGGATACGATACAGCGAGGAGGAGGAGGTGTTCTTTAGAGAAGAGGGCTTGCTTTCTATTCCGGTTTTGGCTCCGACGAGGGAGACAAAGGTGAGAACGAGTCGCGGGCCTGTATCTATGGCGACGACTCAGAGAGAACTACATCGTAGGAGATGATTGCGGGACCGGTGCCCCTAGGCGCTCTTCTGAATGTACATCTGGTAGTGCTTCTCGACGTGCCCCCAGCTTAATAGAGGGTGAGCGGAACTCAAGTGGAGGCGAAGGGCCATGACACAGCGAAGAGGAGGCGTCCTTTGGAGAAGAGGTTTCGCTTTCCATTCATGTTTTGCCTCTAACGAGGATGCAAATGTGGGAATGGGTCACAAGCCGGTATCTCAGAGGATGACCTTAGAGGCGACTGCATCATGGGAGACGGTTGAGGGGCAAGTGGAGTACGGGTGTTCCTGGGGCCACTTCCGAATATTCCCCCGGTAGTGCTTCCCAACGTTCCCCAGCTAATAGGAGGGTAGCCGAAGCTTAGGTGGAGGAGAATTGTCATAGAACATTGAAGAGGAGGGGTGTCCTTTGGAGAAAATGGCTTGCTCCCCATTCCTGTTTTACCCCCAACGAGAGAGGTAAAGGTGGGAATGAGTCATAAGCTAATATCTCTGGTGATGACCTCGGAGACCATTACGCCATGAGAGTTGTGATGTCGGGCATTTGAGTGTTTCTACACCTTCCGGAATTGTTCTCCGGTATCATGACTCGGCATTGCACTTAGATTTGAGTTGGTCGAAACTCCGCTCTTAAGGGACTCAAGTCATGTGGAGTTTGAATGGGTGAGCTTCACTCCCGATTAGCTCGGGGTATGAAAAGTTCGTTGTTCCTTCACTCTCAATTAGCTTAAGGTGTGCAAAGCTTAAATGGGAGAAATCCGCTCTCAATAAGCTCAAGGCGTGCCGAGTTCTTCTGAAATGGTGCCAATAGACCGACCCTAGTGTACACATGAGCTTGGGTTGTTCGTCTAAGTCTATTAAGTCTATAGTGGTGGTTCCATCAAACCACCTCCAGAGTTAGCCTGAGCGCTGGTAGGCTAAGCTAAGCCTGTTGAACTTAGTATGGGACAAACATATCAATGCCTAAGTATACCTAAGTGTAGGTGTACAAGGCTAAATCCGTTGGGCTTGTGGCACTTTCCCAGTTTCAAGGGTAAGTGGACGGTGAGAATACTCATTTACAATTGTAGTTGTGGTATTTCAGGAAAAGGTTACATTAAAGTAGATCATGCTAACAACTCGAGTAGTATACCAAAGTACATGCTTGAAAACGTTTTTTATAAAAACAAATAAGAAGGTGCAATTCAAGAAAGATAAGATGTGGTGGTGTCGTAGGTCTAAGCCATTTATTGGTGTTGCAAATTGTTGAGTCTAAAGATGATCTTGGGGGATCTAGTCGATGACTGTCCTGGTTGACTGAAGTTCATGGCGAGCGTTGGACGGCTCAGGAACTTCGCTCGGATGGTCTTGTTTGGATGGATCAAGATTCTGATGGCAGAAGCTCTTCTAGTATAGAGTAGTTATCAGGCAAAGCATTGTTGGGGTTGGCACCATTGTTTTCGTCTTGAGCTGATTCGTCGGGGAGATTGGAATCAAAGTCACCCGAGCTTTGGGCTTCATTTTGTTGTGGATGGTGGAGATGATCTGGTCGAGTATCTTGACTCCTAAGTGTTTCTTCTTGGACTAGGAATTGGTTGGCATTATCATAAAAAGCTTCCAAAATCATTGGTTGCCTTTGGTCGATCCACACTCCGAATTCAGAGTTGAGAAGTATGCCCTTAGCAAGCTAAATGAGCACGGTTCGAGGGGTTGGGTCCTTGACTTTGGCCAAGGCAGTGTTGATCCTTTAGAGATAGCTGTTGAGGGTCTCATTGGTGCCTTGGAAAATGTTCAAGATTGAGAGGATGTCTTTGGGTCTTGCGACGTGCGGCATGAATTGAGCGACCAAACCCCTTGCAATTTGGTCGAAGATCGAGATGGTTCCTAGCGGTAGTCGAGAGAACTATTATAAAGTGATGCCTTCAAGAAAGACGGGGATGCATTTTCTCTTCATGATGTCAGTTATGCAGGATGAATCCATGTGTCATTTGTAATGGCTTATAAAGTTTCGAGGATCAGAGTTCCCCAGGTAAGCCATAAGTCATGGCATATCGATGTGTCTATGCCATTCAGCGTAAAGGATGGCTGGAGCGAAGGTATTATGCCTCGTATCGGTTTCCTAGACATCGTTGGCGTGCCCTTGCGATTCCCTCACAGTCCTACGGACCATATCGGTGACAAGCCTAGATCTCCGTTGAATTCTGGCGGTCGTGGTCCATGTAAGAAGTGTGGAACCTAGGGCGTCTTCTTGGAGGAATGTCTTCGTTATTTTCTAAGTCCTTATTCTTGATTCTATGATTCTATGGAGGTTGGTTAAAGTAAACTCGGGCCTAGTTTGTTGCTGGAAGCGTAAGCACCAAGTTATGATTTATGCAAATTTGAGTCTTCTTAGTGGGGGCTTGGGCACTAGTCCATTGGTCGAGATTTGGTTCAAGATGTAAATAGTCTGGCTGACAAGTTCCCTCTCTAATGGTGATTCCAACACCACCAAGGTTGATTCTATATCGAGAGGTTTGATTATAGGGAAGGGAAACAGAAGTGGAGTTCAAGGAGACATAGTTTGGAGGAGGCTGAGCGCTCTAATTTGCTAGAAGGAGAGCGATGTCTCGTTGAGCATATCGTCTGAGTCGATGAATCAACCTCGTGTTTTTCCTGACTTGGGTATCGAGCTATCACTTGGTTTCTTCTAATCTCTTTGTAAGTGTGAGAATCTGAGCCTGAGTAACCGGAGCCTCGGAGATAGAAGGCGGAGCCACATCGGTCGTGGCTAAGATGTCGGAAAGAGGTCATTGACGGACCGGAGCGTCTTGGTTATCATTACACGGTCCACCAAGGATAGATTTTTACTCGTTCTCTATTGTTGACAAGTTTGCAAGGTGGACGAGATGGAATCCTAGTAGCACTACAAACTTATGGTCAAGGAACGATGGGAAAAAGTTGGCTTCGTCGAGTTCGGGCGAAGGTATTGGTCGAGGGTGCGCTTTACTTCCCCTACCAGGCACGCCAAAGTGTTGTGCCCAAACGTTGGCCACCAAAGCTTGAGCATTCCAAAATGTTGAAACAAATTATCCAGAGAAGAAAAGTAACATGAGATGCAGTGTAATGTGAAGGAAGTAAAGAGCACGATATTTTATAGTAGTTCGGTTCAAATTGAACCTACGTCCACTCTGAAGTCTTTGCTGATTTTATTCACTACTGAAAAAGAACAATGGTAGACATCATTACAAGTGATTACAATGATTAATGAAGTTCTATTTATCCTTATTGTCGAGATTCTTTGTTGTCCAGGAGTTTCCGGGGTTCTCGGCTGGTCGGGAGTTGGCGGGGTCCGGCCAATGCTGGGAAGTTCCGAGGTTCAGGTAGTGTTAGGATTTTCTGAGGTCAGGGCAATGTCAGGAAGTTCCGAGGTCCAGGAGTCAACGTGAAGTTCCAAGGTTCGAGCGGTTTAGGCAGTTCCTAGGCTCGGGCGGTGTTAGGAGTTTCTGTGGTCGGGCGGTGTCTGGAAGTTTCGAGCTCGAGAGGCATCTGGATGTTTCGACGTCCGGAAGGTGTCGGGAAGTATACAAGGTCCGGAAGGTGTTTGGAATTTCCGAGGTCCAGGAGGTGTCGAGAAGTTCCGAGGTGCGGGAGGTATCGGGAAGTTCCAAGGTCCATAAGGTGTTGAGATTTTCCGAGGCCTTGGGAAAAAATTAGTTCTTATTCCCCAAAGCTCAAGAAGCCATTAATGATGTCCAAGCTCCTCTCAAGAAGTGAAACGAGCCAAATGCCATAGACTTTCATGTGTGAGATCAAGGGTTATTTATTGGTAGTGGAGTTTATAGGAGAAGCTTAGATATGGGGACCATAGGACAAATTTAATGTCATGGATACTCACCCAAAAATAGGTGATCAATATGTGTTGATCATCTATTTTAGGAGATTGGCATGTGTCTAGCCCTTGCCAGATCACTTGGTTGATCACAGTAGAAAACATGGTGCGCGCAAGGCAAAATGACCGATCAACACAGGGAAATCCTTGCCATGGCAAGGTTGGAAATTTTCGTATCCCAAGTTGGGATACGAACTCCAACCCATGTTCTCGGCTTGGGATTTTGGTTAATCGACCCGTGTTGTTCAGGGCATTTTTCCTAATCCATGGGTGGTGCTCAACTATCTCTATCGGGATACAAAATGGCCAGGCCCGAGTTCTTGGAGGTTACGGGATACGAATTTGCATTGCGGAACTGTTGGGATACAAATTCACATACCGGAGCAATGGAGATACGAATTTGCATCTTGGAGTAGTGGGGTATCGCATTCGGGAGATGTGGGGATACGAACTCGCATTTTGAAGTAGTGGCGATACGAAGTCGCATCCCGAAGCTGATGGGATACGAATTCGCATCCTGGATTAGTTGTAATGACCTAGTTTTTGGAGTAATTTTATAATCTATAATATATAGATTATACTAGTAATTAAATTAAATAAAATGAGGTTTATATATTTGGAGAGTATTATGGAAATTCCAAATATTATATATATATATATATATATATATATATATACATATTAGATCGTTCAAAATTCCTTGACCAATATATATTTGTATACAAAACATGTAACTGATGTTCTATCATTTTACCATATTTTTATATTTATTTATCTCACATGATCAAATTTGAATTTTTCTTGAAGTTAAAATAGAATTTACCTACGTAAATAATTTGATTACTTCATGTAAAAGGAAAACAAATGGCATGTTCATTAAAAGGAAGATATTCATTAATTTGGTAATGTGATAAGATAAAATTCATTAAAATTAGAAAAATTATTATTTTAATACCATATGTATATATTAAATATATACATAGACTAATGTTTAATGTTTTAACATATTTGTTTACATTTAATTTTGCTTTTAACTCATAGAGATATAAAATAAAATATACTTAAAGTAAAATTCAATTTATTTCATATGTAAGCATATATAGGACATTCATTTATATGATTTACTGAGACAACATCTTAACATGACATAGATTGATTAGCCTTGAATACTAAAGATGGTTTCTTTGTTGCTAAGTTTAATATACATATAAATACATATATATATATTGAAAATTATATATATATATATATGCATATATATAGGATATGACCTTAAATATATAATACATGCATGTACACATTTTGCTGCAAGTCATGGGTATTCTTTTGCTTAAGAACAAAGTGAAGACAGTTATTTTTATTGTGAAATCGCATATCACACCTAGTCTAAATAGGCTATTGAAAGTTCCGTTAACAAATGTACTTGGTACATGGTAGTTTCTAATCAACACATACATGTGCAAATGTGGCAGCAAGAACATGGAATGGCCAAATTTTTAAAAACAAAGTTTGGATTGCACGCACACATTACACATCACTGTTATTGCTGCAGCATATATAGCATCCTACCACCAGGCTAACACATCATATCACCAGTTAAATGCTAGCATACCCACCCTATTAGCTATCCACTACTAAGCCTAGTTCTTAAGCCATATGCACATGGAATTGTACACAAATGTGTACATCAATTCATAGTTTGGCCGTGATATGTAGCTGTGAAAGAATTCAATGGAAATGATCATGCATAACATCTTGTCAATCAATACATGCAAGCATCCTACCCACAAATCACCTTCACTTAAGGATGTTGCAACATGTCTCTTCACACCTCAATATATACACTATATATCCCTTAGTAGCTACCCAACCTAAGCTTCAACCATCCAACTATAAATACACTTATAGTTCATATAAATTCACACTTGTTAACTATAACTAAAATGGACAAGAATCATGAAGTAAAAGGCCAGAAAAATCAGTAGAGAGGCAGTGATCAAAAGCATGAAAAATCTGGAAAATTGAAACAGCACAGTGAACACAACCTATGTGAGTAAACAACCTAGCCCTCTCTACTTTTTTATACTGATCTTTAGTGCATTCAAGTTATATGTATGTTGATGTGTAACCAACATATTAATTCAAATATTCAAGTTATTAAGGGGTTAATCTCTGAAAATGGAAGGTTAAGATAAGAGGGTTTGAGCAAACCTAGAAAATAAATACAAAAGACAGTAATCATATAACTTTGAGTAAACACTTAAGATCTCCCTATTGTTTTATATTTAATCTAGTTGGATTTAAACATATGTATCTCTGTAATTGTTATTAATTGTATAATATCACATAACATGTTGTGAATGCTTGAATTAATTACTAAAAGAAGGTTTAAAACCTGTCTGTATGGTTAGCAGTAGATATATATTCACCCATCCTCTTGAAATAAAAATAAACAACATAAATTATAGTTTGTTTTAGGGATTGAAGTAAACATGAAATTTGTTTATTTTTGTGTAGCGTATTCTCTAAAAAAATTTAATCCAAACAATATTATATCTCAACATAAATTACCCAATAACAGTGAAGAGGTACTAAATCTCAGATTTTTGAAAATCATTAGATTAGGATTCAAATATATAGATGTATTTGTTATTAAAAACCATGAATTTGGATGTAAAATTTAGGATATTTAATAGCCTAAATAGTGAGAATTTTTTGGATGATCAAAACGGGAACTTTGGTCCAATTCAGGTGATGGGGTTGGTCATGGTTAATGGCTATGGAGCCAGAGGAGCAGGGAGGATTAAGGAGTATGGGAAAAATATAACTTTAATTTTCAATTAAGTCATCTAAGGGATTTTTATTTAAATGGAGGGTCACGGTTGTTTTGTGTAGGCCTAGTTTATCGGTTATCCTCGTGGCGATGGTGGCGAGGTAGGGTTATACTCCAAGGGGATCGGAAGATGGGTTCATCAACGAGCTTTAGGTGAAGTTTGAGGCTGATCGGTGGATCATAGTGGCAATGCGAGGGTTTTTGTGAAGGAATGTTATTATGAAGCTTCGGCTGAAGCTCGATATTTCGACATGGTTGGAAATGGAGGTTTGTGATGGTGGAGATTAATTCGAGGTTGGCAGCGGGATCTGTTGCGATGACCAAAACATCGGGGTGGCAGTGAAGTCAATGGTGCTTGTGCATGGTTGACAATAGTGCACAAAAGGAGGAGAAGAAACAAGGAAGATGGAGGGAAAAAAACAAGGGAGAAGAAGAGAAATCGGAGCAAGGTAGAAGCTTTGATCGATGCATGTTGATCCATGTATTACATTGCTAGATACATGCTTGGCATGGTTTTTCAATCGTTGGCATGGCTAGAGAAATAGAAAGAAGTGGATCGGCAGATTTCTCTTGCCCGATACGTATTGGAGATGGATTTTTGGAGCGCCTGGCAGAGGCTTGGAAAAGGAGAAGGAAAGAAGTAGGATCATTAAAAAAGGGAATGCCCTGGTATGATCGATATTTTTTGTGAGCCAGAGCAGTGTTTTCGATTCTTGGCAAGGAAAGGAGAAAGAAAACGAGGAGGGAATGGGTTGTTACATAAGTGGGCTTTGGGCCTGCAAGAAATAATAAAAAAATATGAAAAAGTTGTTGGTTTAACTCCATAAATTTAAATTAAAAACCTTTATGTTTGTGTGTGTTTATATAATATAAGGAAGAGATCGAGAAAAAGAGACTTGTGTAAGGAAAACGACGTGAAATATTTTGTTATGCGGCCTTGGGCCTATTAAATCATTTTTATTTAATCAAATTTAAATAATTTGATTTAAATAGGGGAAAAAAATATAAGTAAAATAAATTATATAAATAAAAATAAGAAGAAAATCGGGAAGTTATTGAATCATAATTGCAGAATAAATGTTGTCATGCAAACTTAAGACAAAATCTCAAATATTTATATACACGGTCTATTGAAAACAATATAAATGATTTAATAAAATCAATTTATTTATTCTAAGAATTTGGAATAAATATGATGTGAAATCAGTTATTACCCGAGATCACATATTTCAAACTATTATTAAGTTTGGTATTAAATGTCGAATTATTGTTGATTGTTAATGCTATGATGAATGATTGTTGTTAATTATCTGTTATGCTATGAAGTGATTAAACTGACCTAAATTAGTTAATAAAATGGACATATTTTATTGTATTTTAACCATCTTGGACCAATTAATGTTTTGAAATCAAAATTTAGATTTGTATAAGTCAATTAAACATAATGGACATGTCATTAAAATTAAACATGAAATAAATTTGAATAAATAGTTTTACTCATCTACATTGTTTAAATTTGATATTCGAATAACCGGCTATGAAATAAATATTACATGTTCGTTTTAAGAGACTGGGGTGGGAAATGGATCCAAAACCACTTCGAACAAATTTTACATTTGATAACTAACTTGTAGGGGAACTTATAAAAATGGTAAAATTGAAGACTGTTGATCTTCAAGAGCGAAAGAACTACTTGTTGAAATTCTCTGGTTAGCTCCCAGATATATTTCAACAGTGATTCTAGCATGATTGAAATCTTCGGATTGCAAGGATTACTCGCTACTGATCCATGGGGTGATTACTATATTGGAAGTTGTAGGAGAATACCTTCGGTTCATCTTCTTCCTGTATGACTTGTATGGAAGAATGTCTGATAGAGTATTTCTTAAGTGTCACGTAGATTGATTTTTACAAACGTACTTCTGTTTGGTGCAGCTAACACCCAGGGTATTTTTGTGGATGTTATTAATGATTTGGCAGATCCGACAATGTGGCAATTAAAGTAAATGGTGGCTAGATATTCCAAAAGGTAAATCATAAACTCAAGCCTCATCAATCGGGAAATGACAAAAATCGGTCAGGTAACATGGCTATGTGGGTCACTCCCATTAGGGTGTGTTATCACCTATCTAGAGAAAATCCATTTCCTTCTTTATTCTTTCGATATTGCCCCTTTCGAGAAATGGCTGCTGATCCCAACTATTAGTGATATACATTCAGAACACTCAAGCAAAATGAGTGGTCGGTCATGGGTGGTCGAGTTGCAAGATGTTCCTGTTGAACCCAATGTATTCCTCTCTAGATACACACTATTAAAAAGTGGTTTCATACCTTGTTATGGTTGTTAACGATATTTTTTGTCAACACCCGAATTACAGAATGTAATGTGTGTATTCATGAAATTTTTCGTGGTCATGACTCAGAATTCTCAAGAAATGATCCTAAGTCTGGGATGGGTAGGTTTTTAGGCCATGACAATTGCACTGTGTATTTCAATAAGAAGAAAAAAGGCTAACGCCTCCCTTGAGTTCATAGATAATAGCATCACAATGTTCGCTAACTTCGATAAATCCTTTGTACTAGATCTTCCTGGGAGAGGAGTCTGAATTACAACGGAGGTCGAACAAGGAATTCATAAATGATTTTGTCACATCAATGTTTGAGAAGTGTTAGGCTTGGTATGAGGGTATGGATCAATCATGGCGGCTCCGTAAGGTAAGGAAAAGGGGAATTCATATTTCTATCAAGCTCCCTTCCTCCGCTCCTGGAGCACCTTGATTGATCTTCTCATCAGAAAGGTTAGTGTTAACTCCCTATTTCATCGTTATGATAGTACAAGATTATAAAATCGCATGACATATAGGACTCGGAATTCCCTATTTATAGATTGCAGATAGATTACAAGAATTGATTATTTGCTCTCCTTGAGAAAGAAGAAGCTAGATTGAAAAACGAAAAATTCGTCCCCCTTTACGGAGTATCTGGGTCCTATTTACAGAGAATCCGAGGTCTTTCCATCAGTAAGTTATTGGTCCTGAACGATTTCTATCGGCCGCTTTTTTCTGAGTTTCAGGCATCTGCCCATCAGACCTCCTCGTGGTATCGGTTACAGTTTTTGAAGTGATGGCTACGGGTGAATTGGGATCTCTCCTAGGTAGAAGGGCTTGTTGCCGAGATGTATCGCGAAAGATGTTCGGATTTCTTGGCGGATGCTCTCAGTGTTGGTCCTTCATTGTGGGATTTTGGATGTAGGATTTTGGCTTTATCGTGGGTACTCGAAGGGGCCCTCCCTCATGTCTTCTACAGATGTCTACCGATTTAGAACCGTTGATGGTTCAGGTACTAAGTGGATAAGTACGAGCGGCCCGTATCCTTGCTTGAGTCTCGGTTTAGCCTTTCGGTTTGGCTCTTTGAAGGGTAGCTTCCGATGACTCGTGTTACTTACAAAAGTAATCCCTTTCTATATCCATGGAGTCGTTCTTCGATGGTTGGTTCCAAACCATCTTTATGCTCTGACCCGATACTCTTCCTCCTTTAATGTGCTGGCATCCATCAGTTGATTCTTGGCGGTAGATCCCATCGGATGAACCTTTGCCGATATCTAGTAGGCTTCGGGTCCCTTTTCTCCAGCGAAGGTATCATCCTGATTTGCTCTTGAGTTCCTTATTCTTTTTTTACATTCATTTGACATCCCTTCACCTGCCGTCTTGTGCCAAGATCATTTTAGTAGTAACATTTGCTTCCCCGCCCCTTTAGTGAAGGGTTGTCTTCGAATTTCCAAGTCAAGCTTCTTTCACCTGGCCTTCGTCTATTTGCTTGCCAACTACTCTCCCATGCTAAGTTATTCCGTAGTTCCTGCCAAAGAGATCTGCTTCTGGCGCCTTGTGGAGGAGCAAAACAACCCAGATTCAGGCTTTGATGGAAGATTGAAAACCTTTTCCGGCAATAATATGGAGTCGAACACTATCCAGGCTTGGACGAATCAAGTTTAAAGAGCTGAATTCGCCCAGATTTGACAACTTCAAGGTTGAAGGCCGGAAACCTACTCGGTATTACTGAAGAGCCAAATCCACCCAGATTCGGGTATTATAAATTCAAGGACCGGAAGCCCTTCCAGCATAAATGAAGAGCCGAATCCACCCAGATTCGGGTATTTTTAGATTTAGGACAGGAGATCCTTCCGGCATTAATGAAGTGACGAATCCACCCAGATTCGGTTATTTTTAGATTTAGGACCAGAGATCCTTCTGGCGTTAATGAAGAGTGAATCCACCCAGATTCGGATATTTTTAGATTTAGGACCGGAGACCCTTTCGGCATTAATGAAGAGTCGAATCTACCTAGGTTCGAATTTTTTAGATTTAGGACCAGAGACCCTTCCGACATTAATGAAAAGCCGAATCCACCCAGATTCGGTATTTTTTTTAGGACCTGAGACCCTTCCGACATTAATGAAGAGCCGAATCCACCCAGATTCGGGTATTTTTTTTCTTTTAGGCCGGAGACCCTTCCGACATTAATGAAGAGCCGCACCCACCTGGATTCAGGTATTTGTATTGAAAGCCGGAACCCCCTCCGGTATAATAGAGCGAGTATCCCCCTCGGATTTGATTTGAGAAGCAGAGGTTGTATGTGCTTCTTGAGCCTCCCATTGGGCTTTTGTTAACAAAGCGGAGGATGTATGTGCTTTGTTGGCCACTCACTGGGACTGTGCATCCGGAGCGCTTGGCTAGCTTATCTACAAGCAAGGCCTAAGGACTTACACGACCTCCCTCCAGGAGGCACCTTATCTTGTCCATCATAGGCGATGATAAGGACTTAAAAACTTAGACGGGGCCATCATAGGAACATAACTAAGGTTTACTCTTTTGACGCTCTACATGGGCCATCGTAGGCACTGATAGAGGCTTATACGCCACCCCCACCAAGGGGTGCTCTATCCTGACCATCATAGGCGTAGAGGTTTGTATTACCTTTTGCGGGTAACGCGGAACATAAGCAGAGGTATGACGTGCTCTTCTACGAGCAGAGGTAGGACATGCTTAGTTCGAGCAGAGGTAGGGCATACTCTTCTGCGAGCAGAGGCGGGGAGTGCTAATTTTTAGATGCATCGCCACGACCATCTCTAGTGTGAAACGGCGGCTTACGCTTTTTGATGCTTTCACCCTGGTCCCTCTGGTTTGGGTATGGATAAAGATTAACACAATCATCCCCCTTCGGGGAATGCCTCACTCGGCCAATTTGGCGATGACGGGGGATTCGATCCTTTTTTCCAGCTCGTCCCCTTTTGGGTTTCTTACGAGCTGCCGGGAGGGTTTCCATGCCCCTAGATTTATGAATATTTCTTGGGTAAAAGATCTTGTCCTCTATTCTTTTATGGTTGGAAAATATGGCCTCAAATGTTCCGAGTTCCATGTTCTCGGCACAAGATCGCCGTTGGGCCTACATAGCCGTTATGTGCCAGGTATGACTTCTTGATGAACAATTTGGGGTCCTTCCCAATTTGGGCCGACAGGACCATCAGCCGGATCTTTGATGTTAGCCATTACTCTTCATAGTACTAATTCACCCATAGAAAAGGTTCTAGCTTTGACTTTTGAATTGTAATATTTGGTGATCCTTCTTTAGTACTCGACGGTTCTAATCGCAGCCTCATCCCTTAGTTCTTGTATCAAGTCTAATGATTCTTTTCTTAACTCTTGGTTGGGGTCAAATGCGTATGCTATCGTTCGGAGCGAGGGAACTTCGACCTCAACCGGAAGCATAGCCTTACAACCATATGTCAGGGAAAAGGGAGTGTGTCCCGTAGCTGTTTTGGTGGAAGTCCTGTATGCCCATAGCACTAGTGGCAACTCCTCTGCCCAATTTCCTTTAGCCTGATTTAGGCGTTTCTTAAGGATCGTCTTTATGGTCTTATTTGCGGTTTCCACAGCTCCATTAGATTACGGATAGACCACTGAAGAGAAACTTTTGATGATTCCATTTTTCTCGTAGAACCGGGTGAATTCCTTACTCTTGAATTGTGTTCCGTTATCCGATATGATCTTAAGGGGGATCCCGAAGTGGGTAACGATATTCTTTATCACAAATCTTAACACTTTCTTGGATGTGATAATCGGAAGGGGTTCTGTCTCCATCCACATGGTTAAGTAGTCGATAGCTACTACGACAAATTTAGCTCCTCCCTTGGAAAGTGGCAAGGGCCCGATCAAATTTATCCACCATATGTCAAAAGGCCAAGGGCTCAATATAGTGGTTAGACTGATGGGAGAAAGGCGTGGTACCTTAGAGTGTTTATGACATTTGTCCAACCTCTTGACGTATTCGACCGCTTGACTAACCATCTAAGGCCAATAATAACCCTGTCGCATGACCCTTTTTGCCAGTTTAACCCCATTGGAATGGCCCCTACACCATCCTTTGTGAGTTTCTTTTAATAGGCTGAGTCCGTCTTTGAAACTTACACACCATAAATAAGGAAGTGAGTGTACCTTTTTGTAAAGTATACCATTTATGATCACAAATGTGGTAGCATGGTGTTTTATCTTTCTTGCATCTTGCTTACTAAGGGGTAATGTCCCTTCCAAGAGGTAGTCCACTATGGGAGTCATCCGTGTAACTTCCTGTTGTGGTCGTGTTTCCGTTATGGGGGATTCCTCTCGGAGTTTCCTTCTTGGTCTTCTCCATTTCCCTTTCTCAAGGCTTGGGATCGGGTCAAAACCAATAACACTTTTCCTGTTTTCGATTCTTTCTATTCGATGGGCATCTTCTGATATCCCACCGGCAATTTTCGGGTTTCGGGGGCTCCTCGGGAGCTGGCTAATTTTGCTAGCGATTCTGCTTGGGTATTCTCCCCGTGGTGTATTTGATGAACTGAGAATCCTTAAACAAGGAAAGCATATTTATTACCTTCTTCATGTATAAGATGAGCCGCTTGTCTTTGGTTTGATATGTTTGTTTTATTTGGTTTACCATTAGTTGCGAGTCGCTGAAAATTTCTATCCTTTGTATCTTCAACTGTAATGCTGGATTCAGTCCAGCTATCATGGATTCATATTTAGCCACATTGTTGGTTGCTTAGAACCCTAATTTCATGGCATAGTGCAAGCGGTGTCCATCAGGGTGATTATAACATAAACTGCCCCCGCCCCCTGCTCGTTGGAAGCTCCATCTACAAAGAGCAGCCATTTGGCCTTTGAGCCATTTTCTTTGACCGACTGTTCTGAAATGAAGTTCGTGCATTCGTCCACGAGATCTGCTAGAGCTTGCCCTTTGATTGCGGCGTGAGGATGGCCTCAATTTCGTATTGGCTAAGCTCAATACCCCCATTTGATTAGCCTCCCTGAGTATTCTGGTTTGCTGAACACTTGTTTGAGCGGGAAGCTAGTTAAGACTTTAATAGGGTGCACCTGGAAATAACCTCTAAGCTTTCGTGCAGTAAGGATTAAACAAAACGCCAATTTCTCTATGACAGTATATCGAGTTTCCGCATCCTTTAGCCTCCGGCTAACATAATAGACAAGGTGTTGGGTCCCCTCATTCTCTCTTATCAATATTGAGCTCACTACAAGTTCAGAGACGGCCGTGTATAGTTATAGAGTTTCTCCCTTCTCGAGACTGGACAAAACTGGAGGTGTTACCATATAAACTTTCAATTTTTGGAATGCCTTCCTACACTCTTCGTTCCACTCAAAATTCTTCTTCTTTATGACACTGAAGAAATGGACGCATTTATCGGCGGCTTTAGAAATGAACCTACAGAGTGTCGCTACCTTCCCGTTTATGCTCATGACCTCCTTGTTGGGTTTAGGTTCCTCCATGTCCTTAATGGCCTGTATTTGGTTAGGGCTTGCCTCGATTCCTTGCTCTCTCACCACATATCCTAGGAACTTCCCAGATTGAACTCCGAAGGAACACTTTTAAGGATTCAGCTTCATCTGGTAACTTCTCAAGATACCAAACATTTCTCCCAGGTCCTTTAGATGATTCTCTGTTTCGGTACGTTGCCCCTGCGTACCTCAAACCGAAAGGCATTACTTTATAACAGAATGTTCCCCAGTCGATAATAAAACTTGTGTGTTCCTCATTGAGTTTATGCATTGGTATTTGGTTGTACCCCAAATAGGCGTCCATAAGGGATAGTGTTTTGTGTCCACTCATGCCACCAACCAACTGATCGATCTACGAAAGAGGGTAACAATCTTTCAGATAAGCTTTGTTTAAATCTGTGTAATCAACACACATCCTCAACTTCCCGGTGGACTTCTTCACTAGCACGAGATTGGCTAACCACTTCGGGTAATGGACCTCCTGGATAAACCCGTTAGTTTCCAACCTTTTGACTTCCTCCTTCAAGGCCTCAATCCGATCCCTATTATATTGTATCTTCTTCTGCTGGATCAGGATTACCTAAGGATCGATGTTAAAGGCATGGCTCATGATTGAAGGATCGATACCCACCATGTCTGAATGGGTCTAGGCGAAAACGTCTTTGTTGAACTGTAGGAAGCAAATTAAGTCGCTTCGGAGAGGTTCTGTTAACCTCTTCCCTATGTTGACGACCTTCGAATCATCCTTCAGGTCAACGTTTACTTCTTCTATTTCCTCTATTGGTTTGATCCTCTCGATTCTAAATCTATGATTATTTATCCTTCTTCAATTGAGTTCACCTCGTTGGACCTCTTCCTTTTCAGAGAAGTGTATCTACCATTAGTGCGTTGTTAGTCTTATTTATTTTTATCTTGGATTCAAATGAGGGGTGTAAGAATCCCTTATCTGAAGGCATAAAAACAGTAGAAGAATCAAAATACGAAGAATACTCCCTTTTGTATTTTTCGACTGTTGCAAAGTACAACTCTCAGGTGCTAAACTGTTCTCCCTAGATGGTACCCCATCCCTGTTTAGTCAAAAAAATTAACATGAGATATTTGGAAGAAACGAAGGCATCCATCTCTTCTAAAGCCGATCGTCCGAAGAAGGCATTGTAATAGGACGGCTGATCGATCACGACGAAGAGAATTTCGAAAGTCCTGTGAAGAGGGGACATCCCTACTTGGCCAAGAGTTTGATTTGACCAACCGGAGCCGACCCATTATTGTTGAACCCGAAAATCGGTTCATTGCTAGTCTCTAGCTTCTTTTCGGAAATTCCCATCTGATCGAAGGCGTGCTTGAAGGTGACGTTGATAAAGCTTCCGATATCCACCAATATTTTAGAAATGACCGAAAGCCCTATCAGCGGCATTATCATGAGTGGGTCGTAATGTGGGTGATTGACCCCTTTCTTCATTTCTTCCAGGGAGACCACGAGAATATGCATTTTGAGGGCGTAACGCGCGCTTTTCAACGACGGTTCCTCCTAGATGGAGAATATTCCCTCCAAAGCTTTTTTCACGTATTGATTCCTGGCTTTCGGACAACTTTCGCAGGGTGAGGTCCCCCATGAATCACATTGATTCAGTTCACGGGAGGCCCCAAATCCAGGTTGTTCTCCCTTATAGTGGTTCTTATCGCGTTTGCCGAAACCTTCTGTTGTCCTTTTGCACGTTGAGCTGGTGCTGCTCTATTTGAAACAAACTCCTTTAGGTGCCTTTCTCAGATTAGCTCTGGATAATCATGTCTAAGACCTTGCATTCGTCTGTATATGCCTGTTGTTTTTATGGATCTCACAATACTTGCCACCGGCATGTGGTTCGGGCCAATTTTGGGCCTTGAACGAGACAGAAAAGTCATTGACCCTTTCTTTTGAGACAGCATGCACATATGAGATGGGCTTGTTCAACACAACCGAACTGATGTTAGAGTCTTCCCATCTCGATCTCCTATGGTTCCCTTCTATGTGCTTCCGTCCGAAGTTCAGCCTTCCTCCTTCTCCTCGAGGCCCGAACTTCCTCTTCGTGAAGTATAGCTTATCCGTGCGGATAAACTTATCAGCTTGAAAATGGAAATCTTGCAAGTCCTTACAGCCATGGATATATAGCTCCTTCCAGAAGGGGGTGTTTTCTATCAACCCTGAATGGCGATCAGCTTGTCGCGGTCATTCATATATTTGGCTTTTAAGGCCTTGATGTTGAACCTTTTGAGATAGTCCCAGAGAGACTCCTCCTGTCTCTATTTGATGATAGCGATTACTGTATAATCTACGGTTGGATCTTTGCAGATGCAAAACTACAAGGAGAATTCGTAGGAGAATTGTTTCCACGAGTAAATGGTGTTTTCCCTATACTGGCGATACCATTTCGCCGCTGCACCCTGGTAGGTCACTAGGAAGAGGCGGCAACTGACAACTCTGGAAGCGTTGTAAAATCCATCTACTGTCGAAAGCCATCAAATGAATGGGGCTACCCTTTCGTTGTCGTTCCCAGATATTTCATGGTTGGGACTTTGGAACTTGATGGGATCACGGTGTTCATTATCTCATCAATGAACGAGGCTGCCCTTTCGTTGTCGTTAACCTTATCATCCTGGGTTCTCTTCCCTTTGCTTCACAGCAAGTCCTTGACGATTTTCTGAGTGACATCTCTGATGTAAGCCTCCGTGTTGTCATAATCTTCTCTCTTGGGGTCATAGCCTTTGGAGGTGGAGCACCCAGATTGTTCTTGCACGCATTGATTTCCTTGGTGATCTACTCCCATCAGATGGGACTTCTTTTTCTTGAAAGAGGTTGCTTTAGGTATCCCTTTCGCTTCTGACTATTGAACGGAGGCCTTCCTTTTTGGAGATTCATTCGTCTCTCTACGACTAGATCTGGTGAGCCTCGAGGACTTCTATGCCTGTATAATGTCGACCTAAGCCCGCATTTCTTGGAGTTGCTTTTCCAAGACCAAGATTCTCCCAACATTATCCTCCGTGGCATTTGGGTCTGGATGCAGCTGTGAGTTAGGCGCAGCATCTTTCTCGTTTTTATTCGGTTTGAGTGATGGGCCCTCATTTCCTTCATGGATGACATCGGGGTCCAGTTCTTTGTTTTGTTCCTTCAATTTCTTCGTCTTCATTGTTTCCCACCATGGAACGATGAATTCAGCCAGTTAGTTTAAACAAATTAACCGTAGGATCGGAGGTTCAATCCCTCCTTCTAACGCCAAAATGTTAACGATATTTTTCGTCAACACCCGAATTACATAATGTAATGTGTAATTCACGAAATTTGTCCTGGTTATGACCCAGAATTCTCAGGAAATGATCCTACATCTGGGATGGGTAGGTTTCTGGGCCATGACAACAGCACTGTGTATTTCAATAAGAAGAAAACAGGCTAACGCCTCCCTTAAGTTCATAGATGATAGAATCGCAAGGTTCGCTAATTTCGATGACGCCTTTGTACTAGATCTTCCTGGGGGAGGAATCAGAATTACAATGGAGGTCGAACAGGGAATTCATATATGATTTTGTCACATCAATGTTTGAGAAGCGTTAGGCTCGGTATGAGGGTATGGATCAATCATGGCGGCTCCGTAAGGTGAGGAAAAGGGGAATTCATATTTCTATCAAGCTCCCTTCCTCCGCTCCTGGAGCACCTTGATTGATCTCCACATCAGAAAGGTTAGTGTTAACTCCCTATTTCATCATTATGATAGTACAAGATTATCAAATCACATGACACATAGGACTTGGAATTCCCTATTTATAGATTGCGGATAGATTACAAGAATTGATGATTTGCTCTCCTTGAGAAAGAAGGGGCTAGATTGAGAAACGAAAAATTCGTCCCCCTTTACGGAGTATTTGGGGTCCTATTTATAGAGAATCCGGGGTCTTTCCATCCGTAGGTTATTGGTCCTAAACAATTCCTATCGGCCGCTTTTTTCTGGGTTTCAGGCATCTGCCCATCAGATCTCCTCGTGTTATCGGTTACTGTTTTTGAAATGATGGCTCCGGGTGAATTGGGATCTCTCCTAGGTGGAATGGGCTTATTGCCGAGATGGATTACGGAAGCAGTTCGGATTTCTTGGCAGATGCTCTCAGTGTTGGTCCTTCGTTGTGGGCTTTCGGATGTAGGCCTTCGGCTTTATTGTGGGTACTCGGAGGGGCCCTCCCTCGTGTCGTACGCAGATGTCTACCAATTTAGAACCGTTGATGGTTCAAGTACTAAGTGGATAAGTACGAGCAGCCTGTTTCCTTGCTTGAGTCATTGTGTTGTATATGAGTTGTACTCTGATAATGTATATAAGTACAAATACATTTTTTGCTTTTGAAGAGTTATTATATAATATATTTTATCCGTTACACTGTGAGATTCCTGTTACTCTGATTCTGATATATTATATATATATCTTTCTCTTCTATTCTAATTTTCTTTCCTTCTAATTCTCAACCTCTAATTTCTTCCTATTAATGTTTCGCTAATTTTCTGGTGCTTGATTAGTCGATATGTGATACTTAATACGCATTAGTATCAATTATCAAGATCGGGAAATTTCGGGTTGTTACAGTTGTGGGGAAGCGAATTCGCATCTCGAAGCAGTGGAGATACAAATTCGCATCCTAGAGCTAAGGGATACGAATACGCATCTTGAAGCTGTGGGGATAAGAGTTCACATCCCAGAGCTGGGATGCAAAGTTCATGGTGGCCAGGCTCGATTTCTGGAGGCGATCAATGCTAGGTTCGCAGGTTTGAGGAGCCTAATCTGAAACGAAGTTGGCTTTTTTTTTCTAAGTGATCAGCATGGCACGATCAAAATTTTGAGGTAATCGAAATGCATTAGGCAAGCGATCTTCGGTGTTGGTGAATTTCATATTCAAGGATATGAAATTCGGATGGTGATCCTATTCGAGACTTCCAGTGCTAGAACCATGATTTGCCCGACCAGATCACAGAGTTTTGCATGCGCGCGCACTTGATCCGGGACTTGTTCTGTTTGAGAGCCGTTTTGACGAGCCGTGACAACCTTCGCGTGCGACCCTATCTTGGCTTGATTCTTAATGATGTTGGCAACACTTATGGGTTGTTGGACCACACGATGGGTCAAGTCATGTGGGCCTGGTCCACTTTTGGTAACTGGACCAAAATACCGTTTAACACTTCCAGAGAGATTTTTTTGGCTGGATGCTTCTATTTTGTTGAAAACAGATCGAAACTAATGGTTCTCTAATGTTAAAAATTTATATGCATATCTTGCTGAGGGCTGTGAACAACTAATAATGAGACAAATTCCATTCAAACACCGAAAAACACTTAACATTACTATTATTCTTTATAAAAATATGTTACTAAAATATTCTTTTCTCTTATTTACTTTAAATTTATTAAATAATAGTAAAGCAGAAGAATTTCTAGCTCTCTCCTTAATTCTCTCATTTCTCTTAATTATCCTTAATTCGCTCAGTTCTCTCAATTCTCCTTAAAACTCTAAAGATACTTTTATTAAATTAAAATGAAAATCCCATACAAATTTTACATTCAACCCATACGACGAGTAAAAATAGAATCTTATAAATTTTCTCATTTAATAAATCGCTCTCTCATCTCAGAACTTCTCCTTTCATCTAAACACATAGGTTTCCAATGCAGAAATTAGTCAATTTGATGCAGGTAAATTTTCCTCTAAAAAAATGTTTTTTTCCCTGAGCATGATCCATTCTCTTTCTATGAGCGTTTCATCTAAACACAGAGGTCTCCAATGCAAAACTTAGTCAATTTGATGCAGGTAATTTTTCCTCTAAAAAAATGGTTTTTTTTTCTTGAGCATGATCTATTCTCTTTCTGTGAGTGTTTATGTCTGATTGTAGATAGCATGGTAGTTTTTTAAATCCCCTTCTATTTCTATTTCTTTGTATGTTTGTCTTTTTCCGTGAGTAAGAAATTTAATTGTGAAATTTAATTGGTGGACTAACGACCCATCCACTACAGCCTCGCCTTCGCCTCCTCCTTAGGCCCGACCTTCAATGATCGTCATTTCGCCTGGAAAACCAAGTTAAATGGAAAACACTCAAATTGATATTTCTTCATTACCCGGCCTCCGATCAACACTGCACAACTACCAAAGTCTCTATCTCTCCATTCTATGCTTCTTCTTCAGGTGCCACAAGCTAACTTTCTAATGTTATAAGATTCGTAGCCACTTAAATAGGGGATAAAGAACAAACAGGAAAGTTATGGAGAACCCATCACATATCCGTGGACTGAAAAGACCGTGTCAACATTGGATAAAGCAAAAATGAGGGGGACATGGGCAAATTATAAAAGTGCATCTACTGGACAACGAGATGTTCAACATGACAATATTGATTACATGGCTACTGAACGAGTTTCTCAACAGAAACAGTAAAGTCTACAACATGAGAAGTTCCACTCAATGATCCTTTCGAATATTTGCTAAAGAAATATTATGCTTTAGCCTCTAATACATCACCAAAGAGAGTTCACGAGACTAAACATACAAACACAAATGGCTCACAGGCTTCAAATGAATACTGGGTCATACTTGATGCTCTCCCATCTTAAACAATGCTATGCATCCGTATAAATATTTGGTCATATTATCCGTATGAATACCAAGTATGACCCAGTTTTCTCTTTTCTCAATGTTAAATGAAACCAACATTTGTTATGTAGCAGTTCATCTTCGTTATATTTTAAATTGAAGTGATTCTTATGCAGCCTATGTGCAAATATCCATAGACCTATTGGCATTATAAGTTTTTAAGAATCTACTTTTTGGGTCACATTAATTCATCCACCTTTTGATATACCATTTTGATCTTATATCATATTGAAACTTATTTTAATAATTTCATGTGCTTCGGAAATGTATACACGTAACACGATCATGTAGCTTTCATTTCACTATCATATTTACATATCATTATGTTTTTTTCTTTCTTTTTTCTAGATCATCCCTTTGAGCTTTAATACGATGTTGAGTTTCTAACAGTCTACACTTTGGATCACATTAATTCCTACACCTTCAAATATACCATTTTGATGCTTATTTTAATAATTTCATATACTTAGGAAATGTATGTATGATCATTTAGCTCTCATTTCGTAGTTATATTTACATATCATTATGTTTCTTTTTTTCCCCTCTATTGTCCCTTTGAGCATTAATACCATGTCGAGTTTTGGCCTTCTCATTAAAAGCTTCAGTCTACAATGAAAATTTTAGGTGATGTTCCTCAGATTGTCACAGCTTTTGTTCATACATCCATTTGCGTAATGTACTGATTTAAACTGAGAAACTGCTGCAACAACATTTTAATGTTATATGCTACTAATTTATATATGTTCTATCATCATTTTTTATTTTAGACATAAAACTCTTTTTTTTTTTATCTAACTCACAACTAATTTTCACATGTCAACTTTTGAGACATCATCATCATCATCTTCATCATGGTTTGCATGAGTATCCGTTCATAGCCTTATGCCACATCATTTTGATGGATGTATTATATTGAGACATATTTTGTATCATTTTTCAGATCCTTTATTTTATGGCCCAACAGCCAACACTTTCTTAAAATTATTTGACTAACAATCATGCTTTAGAGTTTCATTTTGCATTACAACTCCTCAAGCATGTGTGCTGATATCATGTTGAAATTCAGCAATCGTGCTTGAGTGCCACTTCACAAGTGAAACATGCATGTATAATATACAAGCGTATTGTTATGCATTAAACATGCATATGTAAAATTAACATCTACATGTGTTATGCATGTGTAAGTGTAATGTTATGCATGAAACACGCATATGAAAAATTAATATTTACGTGCTTTATGCATGAAACTTGCATACATGTATAATATATTAGTGTATTGTTATGCATGTTGCTTCCTAAATTATTTAGGAAACATTGCCATAATAGTTAGTGCATCTAATGTATGTTATTGTTGTTGTAATTTCATAATTAAATTAGAAACTGATTAAATGAACAAGTGGATGTTCAATGTATGCAATGTATTTATTAACAAGGATTGGTTTGTTAATTGAAAACAAATTATAGACCAAATAATGGATGCTAAAATGTTCGATAAACATCCAAAGCTACATCAGTGGAAAACAATAAAAAAGTGCAAGAGCAATTGCCCAACAATCAACAGATCCATTGGTAGGTGAGTACGATTGGGATGCAAGTTTTACTTCTGAGTTGGTAAGCTGCATATGAATATAATTTACAACACATTTATTATTTAATTATATTATCTAATCATATTTTTTCTTATAGGTAAATCATATGGAGAAAATTGGATGGTGACAATGAAGATAATTAAGATGAAATATTTTATGAATAATTTTTTTTTCTTTTTAGCATGGCAGTTGTATATTGTAGCATTATCATAGTATATGTTTTATTCTTAGACTCTTTTATTTACATTTGCATGCATTAAGGACTAATATGATCTTTTTACTTTTGTGATACTATTCTACAATTGATAAATTTAGATCCTTATTAATCATATTTGTATTTCTATCATAGTTGTGTATAAAAAATGAATGGTTTTTCTTAATTACCCATGCCAACACATATTTATTAGGAATGAATGGTATAAAGAAGGGATTAATGTTGTCACCAATGAATTTGAGAGCTTCTTTTCCATAAAATAGGAGGAAATATCATGATACTACAGGTATTTGGTTAGATATTAATATTTAATTTCTGGTTTGATTAGGTTTGGAATAAAGACGGGATGTATTGTCACTTTCACAACTTTAAATGTTTGGGAGTTTTCCAACCAAGTCAATTTGAGAAACCAGATAGGTTTGTTACACAATTGACAATACTATATAGCGTAGCTCATATAGCATTTACCCCTGCAAAAACTTTTAAATAATGTCTGAAAACACATTGAGAATGGTAGTTAACAAGAGGATGGAAGTTGATAAATAGTTAAAGCAAGAGGAAAAAAATCTTTTTATGCTGGAAGAATGATCAATGTCTAAATTTAGAGTTTTGCAGTAGTCCAGAATGACATGCTAAGAGCTTACCATATGCATACGCTAAGATCAACCACTTATGTGGTGCTCGCGGACCGGGCTAGGTGCACTACAGAGGATTTTACAACTCCGGTCGGTTCACCTCCTGAGCAAACAAAAACAAAAAAAAAACAAAAAAATTGAGTTTTTATAATTTGCTTCGAACGACCCTTGAAACTGGTATATTTTGTTGTTGTAGTTATGTATTGGTCATTTTGTCTAAAGTAAGTGAAGAAAATCTTTTTAGATTTTAAAGCTGAGTAAATGCTTGACTTTTATTTGAATCTCACCTACTCAAGTAGTATTTTTGTTATATTGGTTTACAGTTTTAATGTGCTCTACGGTTGCAATCCTTGATGATTTTAGTTATTTTGTATGTTGATGAAACATTGTTGGAATGCATCATTATACCAGCATTGTCAAACCATTAAATAACATAAGATTTGCATATGATAAAACTAAAATATTCTTGAATATATATGTTTAATCTGCACTAAATGCTCTTTTTGAAAACAAGTGAATATGATGGTTGCATGTAAGTCAAATATATATATGTTTAGAATTCAAGTCACATTATAAACATAAACTGTTGTCTTTATGAAAATGTCCAAGAAGCTCGGTGCCTACTGCACAGATTTTAGGCTCTAGCAAATTACAATAACCATTCTCCAGCACAATGCAAATGAGCTACCAAAATAAAGAAGCTATAAGCATGTGGATGCTACTTTTTCGAACAATTATTTTGAACTGCGTAGCAAGTTTACTTATGAGTGAAAAAAGACATATAAAAGATCCAGACTGATTTTAAAATGTACTCTAAATACTTGGGCACCTCAAAATTCGTAAGGCAATGTAAGATCGATCATGAAAATCAATTTTATTTTATGCACGGTATATAATTGTACATACTTAGCCCAATCAAAAAAGCATCGCCTAACGGATGGAATATTAAGAAATATATATTAAATTAAATAAACTTATGATTATGATTATTATTATTTCATAAACTAGAATATTATGGCAAATCATTATGAAAAAATAACCAATACAAATTCAAAACATGTAATGTGATATACTTTTGTAAACACCAAAGATCAACACCATTCAAATATATTTTCTTTTGACGGAGAACTGCTTTTTAAACCCCACATTCTAACCTAGATCAAGAATGTTCTCCACATCTCACTTTTGAATTTTGTCATTTAGGTAAATATATTTTATTTAACTAGAAATTATAAAACGTTACATATTCAAAATAATTAAGTTATCTATATTAATTTATTTGATAAATTATTCAAAACAAATAATTTCAATTTGCATGCCACTTTCATATTAACCAAGAAGACAAAATTAATTTTTCAATCAAATATAAAAATTATTAAATAGAAAACAAAAATTATTAACGTAAACAATAATATCATATTATTCAATTTTTTATTAATCCATTCTTTGTTTTTTCTTAATATCTGCATTTGAGTCAACTACGTAAACCGATAACAACTAAAAATTTAACATATTTTGGAAAAATCACTTGATTGTTTAAGTAAAAATAATAAAGATATTTTCTTTCACAACTATCGTGTAAGATGTATAACACAAAATTATACATCATAATTTTTAAAAAATTATTCTAAAAATAAATTATTTTACTTAAATCATCGAATGATGCATAATAAGCATTTATTTTTTTATCATTAATAGTGCAAATGTTACATTTTAAAAAATAACATGTGCAATGCACGGGTTACACACTAGTATT
Organism: Allium sativum; assembly: GCA_030737875.1. NCBI lineage: Eukaryota > Viridiplantae > Streptophyta > Magnoliopsida > Asparagales > Amaryllidaceae > Allium > Allium sativum. Next base: position 744,218,631 of record CM060920.1, on the reverse strand, counting down.
TACATATAATAAATCAAATTAACCTTAAGAGCAACAAATTTGATGCAAATCCGAAATGATAATTCAAATGTTAATGAATTACTTCATCATAAAACTTGAAATTTAAATTAAGGCAAAATTCAGAAATAAATGTTGTTATTTAGATGTATTTAATTTTTTTCTAAAATTTAAGCAATTCTGTTAAAATTGAAAAAATTGTTGAAAATTTTAGGTGATGTTACCTTATTGTTTTTAGTTTTGGATCTTCGTCCGCACAAAAATGTGGATGATGCATATATATTGCTAGGGCTGTCATTTTCCTACACGACCCAAAACCGGACCCGAAACTCACGTAGAAATGTGCAGGTTAACCCAACCCGTTTAGTTGGCTGGTTATTTTGGATCAACCTGAATTTGACTGATTTATAAATAGGTGGGTTTAAGGTTGACCCACTAACCCGATTTTGACTTGCCAAACCCGATTATATGTTGTATCTCTTCCATACTGTTAGTCTTTTACATATGCTATTAATCTTAGTCTTTTATTTATGTAGTAATCAATATGCTCATATATTCTTTTGTAAGCTATTATATTTTGCATGTTTAGTCTTATATGTTGTTAGTTATAGTTTACTTATAACAATCGTATCTCTTCCATACTATTAGTCTTTTATGTAAGCAGTACGCTCATATATTTTTATGTATGGAGAATGATTTTTGGATATGGTGATTTCATGCTTTATATATATGTGATGTCTCTTAGTGATTTTGTAACCAGTTGCTTGTTGGTGATTTTGTAACTTGTTAATTATTATATAATAGTGGTGCCTGTTGGTGATTTGGTTCTTTTGCTATTTATATTAGTGGGCAATATTTGCCAATGGGTCAAACAGGTAAGTTGCACCCGACACAACCCGTTTCGTAAAACGGGTTGCACGAGTCGGGTTGGGTTAACCCGTTTATAAATGGGTCAGGTTTGGGTTGGGAAAAAAATGACCCGTTTAATAAACAGGTTGACCCAACCCATTTATAAATCAACCCGAACCCAACTTGACTCGACCCGACACGACCCATTGACAACCTTATATATCGCTAAAAATGGTCATTTTAGAAAATGAAGTTAACACACAAAAACAAATTTTATTTGTTTTCCTTATTTTGTGAAGAACAAAACATAATTCGTTCTTCCGTCGTCCATCCATCCCCTCCGTCATTCTCTCCATCTTTATCTCATCTCCACCGTCACCATTTAACTCTTCCTATTTTACGTTAGTAATGTTGAAAAACTCAAAACATAAAATAAAAAATAAATCAAACACCACGTTGAAATAACTATAACATTAATGCAGGAACTAAAATTCATTTTGTTAAATTTTACTCAATTTGGTGTGATGAATTAGTAATTTTTATGTACACGCATTTTAAGTTTGAAAGTGGAAAGAGAAAGAGGATGAAACATGGGTAATTCAATAAATAAAAACATAGCGTATATAATGTAATATCTGGTGTGTACTGATTTATTATATTTTTTGGTGTATGTTTAGTAGGTTTTGGTGTGCGAACAGAAGTAGCTTGATGATAATTTATTATTCATTCATATCACATTATTGTTGTTCTTGATTTACAAAATAGAATCTATATTTTATTGTCTTCCATTAATTTTGTTTACTGCTACAATACTCAACCATATAAAATAGGCATCCACAATCCTCATTGGCATCATTGCTAATACAAAATTAGCTAGTTCATTGGAATCATTGCTAATACAAAATTAGCTAGTTCTCAACTTAATATTTTTGTATCAATCCCATACTAGAATTTTGAAGAATCACATAACAGATACTTGATGTCTATTAAAATATAGTATCCATATATCACTTGTTCCCCTTAATGATTTTGAACTCTTAATTGAATTTATAGTGATAATATTTAGTGTATGGAAATTTTACTCCACTCTGCTTGAAATAAAATTGCAGTATTTCCTGACATTGCACCTAAATTACGGGTATGAAATCTGCTATAGAAATTCAATTTTTGATTCACTGCTTCTATAAGGTTGTGAATCTTGCTAAGAGGGAGTCAAAATTTCAAATTTCAATCAACAAAGGTGCTACTTTCTTGAGTTATTGATATGGTAGGCGATCGCTTTATCTGTTTTGTTTTATTATGTTGTAAAATTAACTTGGTCATACTTGCATTACAACAAACATTTGTTCAGTGCCTCGTATAAGTAAAATTATATAACACTACTTATATTTCAAATATAGGTTGTAAGATCCAATTTTCTTTTTTTTTAACAAATTGTATTTATTTCATTCTATTTTTCATATGCACATTACGAAGATATTCATACATAAAAATATCAAAGTAGATAATCAATCATGTAAGCACACTTGTATTAAGCTAATGATTTTTAGTCAGGGAACAAAAATAATGAGATAAATGGACTAACAAAAATGCATCACTTCGTAGGCTGAAAATACTCCCAAAACTATTGACATCAACTATCCATTTAACAATTCTTTTTGAAACAAATCATTAGATATGTCCATGACTGTTAAACTAACCACATCTTCATCCTACGTTCGAATAGATTGAATAGTCATGCTGACCTTGACTTCTAAACAATGGTCGCTAAACTTGAACTTAATAGAACTTCAACTTAGGATACATTTTACAAAGATGAATCATTAAACAAAACATACTAACATCCAAAAGAAAGCTAACTTAAATATTCATATCCCGGTCTAACCCTAGGCACTGTCATAAACATAACAATGTTCATGTCAAGCTAGAAATCTACTTATGGTTTAAGGAAAATGAATTCAGATAATTTATATTTGAATAAGAATGAAACTTTAAGTAAAATGATATTTAAGTTTAATATTTTAAAATTTATGTATCCTAACCACCTTTTACCAAATCGTCGGTTAATCAAGGTTTTGTCCCCTATTGGAAATTCATTCAAGGAACTTTACTCAAATTTTCTAACAATTACTTTTCTTTTACTAAAATATTACTTTTTAATTTCCAGTAATTATAAAATAATTTTCTTATTCCCAAAATAATTCTCATAATTCCAAAATATTATTTATCTCCTAGAAATAATTTTCCAAACAACTTTTGATATAAAAAAAATGTAACTCTAGATTCAATTTTGAATTTTGACAAGTTATTTTTCAACTTAACTAAAAATTATCTGGTTTTCAAATTAAATTAGATAAAAATTCTCAAAATTATTGTTTTTTATCTCATTTAACATTTGTTCCAATTTTATATCAATTAGAAATATTTTCTAAAAGTTAAATTCCATTTAAATTTGAGTTGTTTTCAATTTAAAATCGCAATAATAGATTTATTATTCAAAATTCCAAATTTATAAAAATCCAAATTATATATTATTACAATTACATTCATATCCTTGATACAAATTCTTTGAAATGATGATAAAAAGGATGATTCTCAAACATGTATGCAAGAACAAAATAGATCCATTTAGTGTGCTCATCATGTTGGCCTACTCCTCCACTCTCAGCATATTTTTGTTATTAATGTGTGAAAACGTAGCATAAATAGAAATTATAACTGAGAAGTCCATTATTAACAGTACGATGATTCCGGCATCAATTTGATTTATTTTAACAATCATTTATGCAATTTCATTGTATTATGTTTGATAGTTAACCTTTCTTCTGAATCTAATAGCTAACAGGTATGAGCTTCTCTAACACTTCTTCACTAACTAGAATTAGAAACTAAAAGAGAGCAGAGACTTAATGTAGCCGAAATTACTAGAATGTTTGTCTTCCAACATCTAATCTCACAACTAATTTTTCTAATTGGTTAACAATCAAAATTTAATATATCTAAAGTCTGTAATCATGTTCATAAATCAACTCCAATTTACTTCAGTTTCACAATTTACTCCAATTTCTCATTCACCTCAATGTCTATTTAGAGAATATATCAAAATTTTATTTGTTATAGAGAACCTACTGACCTGCAACTTTATATAAAAAAACGCTGCATGTTATTTACGTTTGGGTATTAATTCATTATGATTTTTTTGTAGACTCCAGCTGTTCAATTTCAAGATGCATATATATCAACTTGGAAGCATAAATATATATCAAATTGGAAATACAACTCACACAAATGTTCTTGTGCGTCTCTACCCAAATGAATGACTTATGTGCATTCATACATTTATCATACATGACCGTTATTATATTGCGAAATAAATTTAAATTTTATATGCCTACCCCACGGAAGTAGATTACATAGTGCATTGTTCCCTGTTATATATTACTAACTTGCAAATATGATTGAATGCAAATATTTTTAATTTGTTTATAAAAAATTAGAAAAAATTGGAAAAGCACACAAAAACACACTATCTGAATTTGCCACATTTATTATTATAAGGAACAAAAGAGAAAGAATTGCACTTTATACACACAAAAGGACTTGTATATCTTGCTAAACAAGTGACAAAATATTAACTCATTATTACTTTGACAATACGGTCATAAAAGTTGCTATTGAAAAGTAATATTGTCATAAAAGTTGCTATTAAAATGTAATGTAAAAGTGCAGTATTTCCAATTATATACATAAATTTGTTGTACAGCTAGTAATTTATTATAACTTTGATGGCATCGAGCACCTGCAACAAAAATAATCGAAAGAAGATTCTAACAAAATAGTAATGGACAGAAGTACAATTTGATAAAATAACAGTGAAAAGTGACCTTGTTCATTGTGGGCATGTAAAATGGCTCATGTACAAGTGGAAATGGAGTATCCAGGCCACATACTCTGACCACAGGTGCTTCTAACTGCATATTCAGATTTCTTTTATTAACAACTATTGTAACACGGGTTCATTTTTCAAAAAGATTAAAGCGCTATAACAGTTCTAAAATGCAACATATACACTACACCAGGCCTACGGACACACAAAAATGTACGATTCAAATTTTACTAATATAGTCTATATATCTCAACTGTTACGTAAACAAAACCTTTGTTGCTCTAGGTATTAAAAATCTGGATGTGATTTTGTGGAAACATTACAAATTTACATAGATGTCTTTATTCCTGCGTTGAAATGATGAGTCATGTAAATGTTTCAGAACATTAGATTGAAATGATGTAAATGTTTAGTGATTGATGCAGATATCTCTGAACCAAACCCTCCTGTAACTGGAGCTTCATGGCTAACCTGCAAATCAATTATATGCATCACTTGTGCACACAAGGCTTGGCAAATCAGAAAGCAATGACCAAGATAGAACTTACCAAAAGCCTTCCTGTTTTCTTGAGTGAAGCTTCTATTATTTCCTTATCCCATGGTAACAGGGTCCTTAAATCTACCAGCTCACGTGAAATTCCATCTTGCACTTATTAGTTGATAAGCATTTTTTAAATGCTTAGAGAAACGAAGTTCACTTCTAGACTCAAGCGCAAACATGCATCGAACTCATAAAACATAAAAGATATTCAATAATGCATTTTAGCAAATTTAAAATTGTTAAACTGGTGTTGATGCTCAAGTAACTATATTTTGGTATTTATGCAGCTATCTTTGTATTTGGAATTGCATCACATGCTCTCCATAGCAGGATTGCTATATCAAATATCTGTGCATTGAATCAATCTATGCGTTTTGATGGTTTCTAGGTAAATTTTACTTTTAACACTAGTAATAAGGAAAATTCGGGCCCAAAATATTTCAACCATTATATTTCTCTATGATTTCCAACTTCAGTGTAAAATAAAAGAAATACAATAGTCAATTCTTAGGCCAAATTTTGTCCTCTCAATAGTCGCTCTCCATCTTTTCTCTTGAATATATTAAACTAGGTTAGTCCCGTGCAGATGCACGGCTTAAAAAAATATAATTTCACATTCATATTTTTAGAAATATATATAAATAATTGTAAGTGAACGATTACACGAAATGAAAGAAAATTTAAATAGTACTAATAACCGCACAAAGCCTCTTCAGATTCAGAAGACTAAAAATGAGTTAAGTACTTGGCCTTTCTTTTATGCACATATAGATTGCTTAATGGAACATAAAACCATTAAAAAGGTTTGCCACTATTAAAATTTTCATCATGAAGTAATCTTTAAATTTTTAGCTGGACTATGTAAGCTCAAATTTCATTTCCAGAGGTATGACCAAGTTTTCTATTGCATCATACGTTCTTGATTTGTGCCTGAAACTCTGCAGTGGAAAAAAACAGAGAGGACATAATGTTAGATAGAGCGGTGCACAAAGTGATGCAATAAAAAATGTGAAGGTGCTACGGTACGAAGAGAAAAATTAATAGCCATGGCTACAGGCAAATATGGGAAGCAACCTCTGATGGCATTGCATTTGAATTCAGAGATCTTGAAACATCCACTATAAGAAAAATACTCTATTGCAACTAGCTATTTGTAACAGGCGATAAATAACAGTTGCAGTAAATGATATTTAGCAATAGACCTATTATGACAGTTGCAACAGATAAGATTTAGCAACATGCCTTTTCTTTCTTTTGCGAAAAGCGTATTTTTAGCAACTGCGCTTCCCTTCCTTTTGCAAAAACATACTTTTAGCAAATGTGCTTTGGTAACAGTTGCAGCAAACATATTATTTGCAACTGCGCATCTTAGTCAGTTACGAATAAATATCTTTAGCAACTATTTTCGCCACTTGGAATAACTGTATTTTTTTACAACTGGTAAAGCTAGTTACTAAAAACATACTAAAAATAATTATAAGCCTTTAATGATTAACTTTTAATAATTAATTTTAAATAGTTATAATTAAATGATTAAACACAAGTAATTATACAATATTTAAAATTAATATTTAATAATTATTAATTAATAATAAAATTTAAGTATTATAAAGGATATTTATAACAGATAATTAAATAATAATAATTAATAATTAACAAAAATAATAATTAACAATTAAAAAAATAATAAGATAGATAAATAATTATTAAATAATAATAAATTAATAATAGAAAACTAATGGATAATAAATAATAATTAATTTGAAACATGAATATGTTTAAATATTAAATAAATAATAAATAATTAATATATTCATAATAAATATATAAACAATAATTGATTAATGTTACTATTAAGGAGTAATTAATAGTTAATAATAATTAATTCCTATATGGATTAATTTATAATTTTTGTTTGATAAAGGTATTTTTATGAATTAATAGTTTTTAGTTATCATTAATAATTATTTTTATATTTCTTGTATTATATTTAATTATTAGTGATTAATAAATGTGATTAATAAATGAGAAGAAAAAAAAGGTAATTTGCGGATTTGGGTTAGAAGGTATGGTGGATACCTGCTATAGCAAGTTAATGTTTCAGTGGGATCAATTTGGGATGACGGCCCCTAAACTTGGGATCATTTTTAAATAACGCAAACTTAGGATTGGGTGGACACATTAAACTTTGGATTATTCGTGTCAATTAATCCTAAAAATTATTAATTACAATTAATAACTAATAATTCAAATTAACAACAAATATTAAATAATTAATAAATATTCATCATATATTGTATTTAACAAATATTAAATAATTAATAAATATTCATCGTATATTGTATTTAACAATTAACAATTAATAATTCTAATTAACAACGTATATTAAATAATTAATAAATATTTGCAGCCGAAGTAACACATTCATTGACTTATTTGTGGTATATTTTGTTAACTATTTCAACCGGCGCTAATAGATCGAATTGGGAACCGCAATGGAATACACCGTTGGATAATTACACCCTATGAAATCAATATGTACACCTATCGTTTCTGCCTTTCGTTGCCTATTTTCCCGGTTGAACAAGCCCTTATTAATCATACATAAGGACAGGTTATGTATTATTTGGGTACGTTTTCATTTGCCGCTCTCTCGTTTTCATTTCCCGCTTTCCCCTTTCCTGAAAACCTAAATTACAAATCTGAATTTTTATTCGGATCTGCTTCCGCCGCAACAAACCCTCACCTTCTGTCATTGCCTCCAGTCCTCCGCTCGAGTCCACTTCATCCTTCAACGTCCAAGGCCACCCTAGGCGTACTTAGCCAACAGGAAAAATAGCGCAGTAGTAAAGAAAGAAACAGCGAAGCACGAGATGATAGCGACTTCTCAGATCCAATCTCCAGTTAATGGTTTGAACTCCAAGGTCAAAGATTTATCTTCCTCCCTCCTCAACGTCGTCCAATTTGCATGTTGGTACATTCTGATTAGTGCCCAATTTGCATAAGTTAAAATTGTTAATCCCTAAAAAATCCATACGCACATTGAGCAAAAGGATGCGGAACAGGGGCCAACAGGGTTGGTCGTGCATGATGTTATTTGAGGCGCTTAAACGACTCACAATAGACAGGATGCAACCGCACATAGCCAAATCCAAATGTCAAACCTAAGTCAACCAAAGATGATGGCGTGATATGAAATGAGAAATGCGGCCTAAAAGGATAGAGGTCGCATATCCTGTAAAGTCCCTCACTATTTTTCTGTCAAAAGTCCAAGCCTAAAATGAAGCTACAATACAAGCGCCTGCAACATCATATATGACCATATCTCCAATCGGAGTTGGGCATGAATCGTGACTCAGGTGCGGGAGGCAAGGTCGATCATTTAAATTGGGACAAAGTCGTTCAAACACATAAGCAAATCAAATCGCCCGTTCAACATAGGCGGGGAGCGACCTTGTGGCATGGCTTTAGGGACAAACAGCGCCATACAAAGGTGGCCGAAAGACGAGCGCCCACCGTGGGGCCATGTTTTGTCTTTTCCCTATTTCAGGTCCGATGAAATTTTCTAAGAGGCACTGTGCTTGAAGTCATGAGCACGCCAAGGAGAATCACTGATGAAGTCAACAACCCCAACAACAGCGTCAACATCGTCATGCTGTCAAACAGCGATTCCGGTGAAGAGGGATTGCCAGAAATTAAAGAAGCTGTATCCAGGAAGGAATTGGAGGAGGCGATGACAGGATTAACGAGTCAAATAACTATTGCAAGCGATGCAATGATGAAGAAGCTCGAGTCGATACTCGCCATTCAGGCCGCCACCGCAAAAGCCAGTTTAAGCGCCACCTGTTCCTCGATAGCTCGCACGAATTGTGAGTTAGAAACAGAGCTCCCTGCTTCGAGCTCAAGACAGCAGGATTCCATCCAAAGAATTGCACGTCGCACCAATCCAAACTACGAAGGGGGCAAAGCACCCGTGCGCGATCACTCTGACGATACAATCGCAGAGCGGGAAAACAATCCCATTATCACTGGGATGTCCTTCCCAAGGGGAAGCCCAAATTCCTTGCCCCTAGTTCATGAGGACACATCTAGATCAGAGATCGATAATAAAAAGGTTGGTCGATCCGTGGAGCGACCGAGCAAGGAACGGAAGTATATCTTGAGAATGGCACGAGCAATTGTGAAGGAAAGCCTAGAGAAGAGGGATGATCAAGGCAAATGGGAGTCCTTCCCAACTAAAAGCCCCGCTCATTGAAAGGGTTAAGAAAACTGTATACCTACAAAGATTCGAACCTCCATCATTACAGTCCTATGATGGGACAAGCGACCCTGACGTATTTTTATGCAAATATGATCAGTACATGAATAGGGCTTGCGCTACTGATGAAATCAAATGCTTATATTTCCCAACTTATTTAGAAGGAGTGGCTTATGTATGGTTCGCAAAGCTGCCACAGCAGTCCGTAGACAATTTCGTAACCTTGGCTAGGCTGTTCAATAAGCAGTTTAAATCCCAGGCACTCAAAACTTGGGATGCTACGGAGCTAAGTGAACTTCAACAAAGACAAGGGGAGCCCATCAAAGCTTTTCTCACTTGCTTCGATATGGCAGTGGCTAAAGCCAAGAATCTCGAACACAGCCTAATCTTAATGGCTCTTAATGGGGGCATACATAAAGAAACCAAGCTGGGGTGGTGGATCAAGAAAAAGAAACCAAGTACACTCGAACGGTTGCTCAACAAAGCCGAAAAATATGCATGTATCAAAGGAAAAAATGCACAGGTGGAGAAGAGCGGAAATGCGCAAAGCAACCTAGACAATCAAAAAAGGAGCAATGAAGAAGAAGACAGTCGAGTAAAAAAGAAGCTGCGCTTCTTCAAGAATTCCGAGTACACTCCCCTTAACGATACCGTGGGAAATATCTTCATGGAAACTAAAAACACCGAGAGATATCCGGTTTTGAAACAAAGACAGGTCAAAAATGCCGCTATGAGGTCAGGAAGATTCTGTCAATTCCACAAACAGCCAGGACACGATACCGATGAATGCAGGCACTTGAAGTCAGTAATCAAGGGGTTAATCCGGAAAAACCATTTGCAACAGTATGTACAAGATCATAAGAGTTGCCTCGACTCTCCGCACACGAGGTGCAATGCGCCCTAAAGAGGAAGGGGCTTAAACCAATCTAAAGAAGACGCTCATCAGGGGGACTAGCCACTAATATCTCAATAATGGGACATTGAACTAGGGCTCTCATTACTTTGCTTCACTCCCTTGATTTTATCTTGTTATTAAGATTGTTTTAACTTGCTTTACTATTCACTATGTTCGTATCAAGCTGCAGTTTACTTGCAAAAACTATGTGCATCAAAAATTAATTGTGTCTATTTGAATAACATATTTACTGGTCCATGCTAAAAGAAGAACAATCTCTTGGAATGTAGGCATAGTAAAAGCAAATCCGCTATACACAGCAAGATTTTGACGGAAAAATCCCAGGGCGCACACTAAGCGAAGCAGTTTGGGAATCACGAACATCAAGCAATATCAAACGGGAGGAATAGACACATCAACTCAAAAAGAGCAAGCTATTCTAAGACAGGCAACAAGGTTGCACCTCTCATTATGGAGTATGCTGAATGCTTAGGAGACACCCATTCAAAGGACCGCCGCCAGACCTCATTGAAAGTACATAAATACTGCCAAATCTGTCCCTCAAATAAAATTGCTTATCCAAAAGAGGCCTCCTCTCAGGTATGGGACATGAACTCCTTAAAATCGGAGTTGAATTCGGTAGCAAGGATTGATGTCCACCTCCTAGGAGTCAATGCCGAAATGGAAGCATTCAAAAAGTCCCACAGTTAAAGTCCCACGGACAAAATTGCCGAGCCCACCAAAGAAACACCTTCTTAGGTGTTGGACACGGGTTCTCCAACTTGAAAAAAAATTCAATAAGGCGGACCAGTGTCTGTTTCCTAACGCAAAGGCACAAAGTCGGAAAGACCGACATGCCCCGAAACGGAAAAATTGCCGACTCATGAAGGGCACCTTGTCAGGTGAAGGACACGAATTTTATCCCTTCTGAGCCAAGACTCGACGAGATGAATTAGTGTCCGGTCCTCGGGATGAAGCATAAAAATGGGGAAGGATTAAACATGCTGGAGGGACCATCGCAAAACAGAAATCCTAGCCGAAAGGGGGTGTTAGAAATTCGAGCCGTAAGGAGTTATCCATTCTAGAACCTTTTTGAATAACTAAAACAATCAAGTAGGGTCTAGAATGGATCGAAAACCTTTAACCCATGACCTCCCCAGGAGGCACGTATTCCAAACCAGCCTCCGAAGGGCTCGGATTACTAGTTAGTCAGGCACGGGGTTGAGTACTATTAAATAAGATACTAAACGTGCTTATAATAATACAAATGCGTAATAATCCTCGATAAGCGATGAACTTCAAAAGCTAACTAAATCCCAACAACAATAATAATAGAAAATCGGGCGTAATCGAACAATTAATAAAGCGCCCGAACGAATGTGTAAATCATAAAATAAAGGTGCAGTGTGCGATGCACCCGCATAAATATAATCGAGTTGCATAATAAGAATTAAACCCCTCAAAAGAAGGGGCAAAGGAAGAAATAGGCTATCCTAAAAATTAAAAGCAAGCTAGCGTTATTGACGATGAACGACGTAGAAACGAAACGATCACACAAACCATAAAAGCTACAAACCCAAGTGTACGAGAATAAGCGAGGCTGGCTCCTGCATACACAGGACAGCCTAAGAGTACCATTCAAAATCAAAACCAAAATAATAGAACAGGTAAAGCATTAGCAAGCCACAGTGTTCAGATGAGGAAAGAGATGATCATCTCCCTAGATTCAAGGGCCTGGAAAAGTTTGTATCTATCTTTTTCTAGGGCATGAAATCATTCAAAATTCTCTTTATTTGACTGCTGAAGATCTTCAACAAGAGAATGCCAGGCACCCATGTGCTCCACAATGTAATCCCCAACAGTGGTAATAGGGCCTTCGACCAAATGTGGACGTGCTTCCAATTGGTCAAACTCATCCAATATGCAATCCTTTATGGCGTCTATCTTACCTGCAATAATCCATCTGTCAAACGAATCTATGTACATGCCGGAATGCGAGCCAGCCGGACATTCGGCCACAAAGTCCTCAGCAAGTGCAGGATGGCAAGGGTTAGGAACAAGAAAGGGCTCTGGCATTGCTGCAGGATTCAAAGTAATGGACAAAGAAGCCATACGACCAAGAGCAGTCTGAGTATCTGAGCCAGGAAGTTTATTTAGCGAACAGTGACTTTGAGTGTCAGCTGCATCCAAGATCCCCTTTTCTTGGGGCATCTTTTGGTTACTGGCCCTCCTTGTTGGTCTTTTCCTGAGTCTCCTAGACATGAAAAATTCCATCCTCGGATGACCTATTTCAAAGGAAATCAGTACGGATTCGAAAAACGACTATGAAAAGGGAAACAGCTCAGCCAGACTCAGGCAATAGGCAAAAACAACACAACTGAAGAAACCCGGGGCATTTCACCAAACAATTTGTGAACAAATACCAAGCATTAGGGTTTCAAAGAAAGCCACCGAATGATTCATATTCTCCAAAGTTGATTACAGAAACGATGTCTATGCTACACAAAAATATGGTCGTTGCCCAAATCCCACAGCTTGGCCAGGTCGTTTTGAAACATTCTAACTTGGAAACGCATGAGTTCTCAAGCAAAACAAAGTAAAGGAAAAACTCATCCAGGAATATTATGGTATCTCGAAGCCGAAAGAATGTTTCTCAAGGAAAAAGCAACTGTTGCTGCAAGTACCAGGCAAGATGATAGAATAAGAAAGCCAGAACCTTTTTCAGGAAAAACCAAGGCAGAAATGTCAAACACAGATTACCTGGCTAAACTCTCGAGGAGGCACAACTATGACCGGAAGGCTTCTCGAAAAAGATAAAAGTGGAATGAAGCAGGCTAAGAGTGAATGAGGAAGATTAAAAGGTGTACATCCAGAGAATTTTCGCCACGTCAGCTTAGTGCCCAAAAAGTATCTCGTCAAATTCCAGCTGGCATCCCGAAATTCAACTAATCGCACAATGACTGGAAAGGAATGCATCAATCCTTTTGCTTATGGAAAAGACAATACCAACCAGCTTAATGAAGAAATATCTAACTTTTTGCACGAACGACCCCTCGACGAGTCAGGATAAATCTACAAAACAATGTGCGATTGAATATATCGAAGCCTGTAATCCCTTACTAAAAGAAAGAAATCATGGACTTCGAAGCGCAAGTGTTAATCCCTAAAAAATCCATACGCACATTGAGCAAAGGATGCGGAACGGGGGTCATCAGGGTCGGTCGTGCATGATGTTATTTAAGGTGCTTAAACGATTCATAACAAACAGGATGTAACCACACAGAGCCAGATCCAAATGTCAAACCTAAGTCAACCAAAGATGATGACGCGATATGAAATGAGAAATGCAGCCCAAAAGGATAGAGGTCGCATATCCTATAAAGTTACTCACTATTTTCCTGTCAAAAGTCCAAGCCTAAAATGAAGCTGCAATACGAGCGCTTGCAACTTCATATGTGACCATATCTCCAATCGGAGTTGGGCATGAATCGTGACTCAGGTGCGGGAGGCAAGGTCGATCGTTCGAATTGGGACAAAGTCGTTCAAACATAGAAGCAAAGCAAATCGCCCGTTCAACATAGGCGGGAGCGACCTTGTGGCATGTCTTTAGGGACAAACAGCGCCATACAAAGGTGACCGAAAGACGAGCGCCCTTGAGTTAATAAGAACGGTCGCGCAGGGAGTAGGGGAGAACTAGGTCCAGTCCCGCATCCCGCTCTTATAAAAGTTTCCAAGTTTTTAAAGCATTCATACCCACAAGAACGCCCGCACCTATGGATCCTCTCAACCACTTAAGGCGCTCGCTCTAAGTCGCTCGCGCATGACAACCAAATACAGATCTGGATAGCTGATTACAGCTAGCCAACGACATGATTGTAATTAATAGATTAAGCGATCCATAACCTGCATAAATGGATTTCAGGTCATTTCCCAAGGGGAGCTCACCTATAAATACACCATGGCTATAAACATAAAGGGAATCGGAGCTAGGAGACCACGAAATGCTGAAAAATTCCATCCTCAACCACTGACTCGGTCAAGGCATCAAGAACAATTTTATGATCACGGAAGACGGTGCCATTCTCTTTCTAAATCATCCATCCATCCTCCTTCTCTTCAGATTTTACCATTCTCTTGTGTAATCCCAAGATTGAAGTATATAAACGAGTGTATATTGAGTGGACGCAAAGATGTATGGAAGGAGAGAGTTTATGGAAGGAGAGAGTTGATGTATGTTGTAATCCTCGTTATAAGATTGAAACACATCTTCACAGTGGACGTAGGCCTAGTTAATGGCTGAAACACTCTAATTCTCGCCTCTATTTTACTTTTCTTGCATTTTTCATTTTTAATTGTTGATTAAACAATCTTACCAAGTTGGTGAAGTACAGCTTAGTACCTTGGGTGTTTAGACCATTTTTGGTGTAAACAAAAATTAACCGAGCTATTTTAGTATGAATACACTTTCATTGGGTGTGTCGTGGTGTAGGAAGAAGTTATTGTACTGCTTTTTTTTAAAAAAAAAAATGTCATTCACTGGTATATCCAATTTGGTTAGCCATTGTTGAAATGATCCTTTGTATTAGTTTTAATTTCCACATTTATACTTTTAACTTCCTATGGTTCTCCACTTTGGGCACAGAAATTGGTGCCTGCTGAAGTTGTGTAATATATTTTCGATTCTGACAATAATATCAGCTTGGTTTGTAACATAATATATAGTATTATTTCCTATCAGGTTTCAAAGGCCTCTTGGGTCATTGCCTTCCTCTATGCTAGGTCCAGAGGCTCTTACCGAAGAATTGGATATTTTTGCAATTGGAAGATTATGTGAATGGTGATTCCTTCATGTTTTTGTTTCTATTTTTTTATACGTCATATCCAATTTGTCATTGATTTGATATCTCATCGCTTGTTCAATTTTGGATTTTTTAACCCTTCTGTTTACGTGAAGTGCCGCAATACTTAGAAACTTTCACACCTGTTGATATGCACGGTGGAACAGAGCATCGTCTTGGCCTTTCCAAGGGACCTGCTCATCCAAGGTTTATTTAACCATCTTTCTGTTTGCTATTACTGAATTGAACTTGTTGGACTTCCTTTGGTGGAAACTGTTTGGCTTGTTTTAATAGTTCGATTTTTGCATATGGACAGGTATTTTTTATTTGTAAAGAATAATGCATATATGTTTTTGTTTTTGTTTTTTTTAACTACATATGTTTAATCGTTATATGTTTTTGTTTTTGTTTAACTACATATGTTTAATCAAGGTGCGCTCATATTAATTCACTGGCCATCCTATACTGGATAAAAGTGATATGTGTCCATGTATCAAACTTATCTTGTTTGAAAGACATGGGTGAGCTTAAAATATGGTATTATGACAGAGAATTTACTCAGGTTAGAAATTTTTGCAGGTTCAAAGACCATACCTGTCTGCATTTACTTTCACATGATAAAAGATTCTCATATTCTAAAACCATAGCGGTATTTAATTCAATTACTCCCCACTGGAAGTCGAGTTTTGGTGCAATTTTGTACTGCTTCCCAACAACAATATTTTTATGATTGAAATTTTGCTCGTAGAATTAATTTGTCATTTTGGGATGAGCTGATACATATTGCATTTCAAAATGTTATAGAAGGCCAGCAGGTGCATGTTTCAGGGCGTCATGCATCTAAAATGGTAGAAGGGGATGATGAAAGCAACGTGTAATACATGGATTGGTAATTCCATTAAATATTTTCATGTGCATGTTCTGTAATGTGGTTGTTATATTATTGTTGTTATATTGCTTGTAGGTTGCTATTCAGAAATAAAATTTAATAGGAGCCCTCCATCTATGTCAGCATACGATGCAGAACCAAATCCTTCCAGATTTGGTAAATAATATCCTTATTTTGATTAGTTAAAAAACATAATAATCGAAAATAGGTACTGTCAAATAAACAACACTCAGTATTGTGTCTAAATAAGAAATGATGGCTGGTGAATGAAACTATTGAATGACTTACATATTCCTGGATAGGCAGGTGAAGTTCATGATCGACAGCAAACTTGGAGCATGAACTGCAGATTTGTTCTAGTGAACTGATGATATTTATTCTCTTGTTAAAGTATATGTATGATTAGGAAATACCCTATTTGAAAAAAATGTGTTGTGCGAGAGAAGAAATTGTTATACATGAATGATGAATGAAAATTGTATAAATTTTTGTTGTAATTGTTTGTCCTATTAAAATTTTGTTAAAATAAATTTTTTTTTTAATTTCATTCTGTGATATACACTATTACAAAAACGAATAAATTTAATATGTAATATCTATAAGCTGTAGTATTTTTTTTATAGATTTATGAATTTATTGCAACAGGCATACACTGTTGCAAAAGGGTCATTTGCAACCGTAAAAACCTGTTGCAAAAAATTCTACCACAACAGGAAATAAAAATTGTAAAAAGGGACCAATCTATTACAACTTCGGCTATACAAACAGGCGCTTGCCTGTTGCAATAAGCATACTGCAACAGATTTTTCCTGTTGCGAAAAGTGTTTTTTTTAGTGATCTTTGTACATTGAAGTTATTCCTAATACGCCTAAAATTGAATCATGGCTGCAGCAAAGAAAAATGTAAAGAATAGTATTATTTAGTTAATTGTGACATTTTGATTTTAACTAAACACCTCATCTGTCATGGACAATAGATGTTCCCAAATTAAAGAATATTAAAATTTCTCGATGTGTAATAAAATAAAGCAATATGTTCCTTTCGCATTTTTTAGCTTTCTCAGTAAAAGGGCAGATCCTTAATTGATGCGCAACATGATGTAAATCACATATTGGCAAACAAAAATGTTGCCACTGTTTTCAATATGTGGTTGTTGTCCGTGACAAAGGATGATAGTAAACGTAAAACATTGAGCTAAGGAAATACGTTTAGATGAAAATGTGATTTTGCAGATACATTCAGCTAAGCCAAACAGTAAAAAAATCTTTGAAGCCAAATCGAGTCTGAATGACAGGAAAACTACATGGAAAATGTGCATATATATTCAAATCAAATGTGCCCAGTATTTGTTTAAATGTTCATTTCTATTAATTTCTATTACTTCAAATCCAAAGGCTACTGTTATTGACCTAGGGTTGACTTATCTTATTTTACTGGCACATGGGAATATGCAAATAATTTATCTGTACAATAATTTATCCAACCATTTTAACTATGACTGCATAAACCAAGAGGCTGACAATATCATCCATTAAGTTTTTCGTTCTTGGGTAGGTTACTAAAATTAACAAGTCATGTATGTATAATAACTCACATCTTAAATCCTAAGATCATACATGTCAAATGTGATTAACTCGTACAAAAAAATACAGAAGAATCTTTTTTAATATCTATACGCATACAAAAAATTGAAAAAAAAAATACATCTTCCAAATTGACTTGTTTTGCGCACAATTCACTACACATGCTAGTTCACATGATACATTATTTATGTAGCAAAATCATACATTAAACAGTATTCTAACAAATCAAAAGAAGACACTTACTTGTCTAGCACAGAATTCAAAGGTGCATGTTCATCTGCAGACCAATATACAAAAAATCCAGTAATATGCTTCAAATCAGAAGGTGGTTCCACGGCAATTTTTCTAGAAAAATCAACAACTGCAGATAGATTAACTAATATGCTTCAAATCAGTAGGTACTTCAAGCCCAGCAATATGCTTCAAATCAGAAGGTGGTCCCACTGTAATATACATTTGTTGTTTACATTTCATGCATTTGCTGTCTGACCTTTGCAGTGCATATCAGCAGTAAGTAGTGTTCTCATTGGAAAACCTACAAGCAAAATCAAGCATACTGTAACACAAAACAACCAAGTAGTTAACTAACAATCATGTTTACATTAGCCATACTTTCAATTAATAATCGTAAAGCAAAAACATGGCTGAAATATACATTTTTGTATCTCAAGGAAGATCATGTCACCAAATAAAAGAAGTAACTAATGAGCCTAAAAGAGAAAAACATGGCTGCTAGGACATAGAAAACAGTTTTCACCGGCATGTAAAATACAAATGTCTTACTGTTTCAATTTTGATCGTGATTAAGTTATATATAATTAGTGCTATAAAATGTAAGAAATGGAGTGCGGCACGTGTGTGTGTGCGCGCGTGCACTGAAACAATTTTTTAACATTTCAAGACCAAGGAAAAGAAAATACATGTTTTCCAATGGAAAGGGGTCAACTTGTGAAAGATTTGTTTTTTTATTGAAAACTGTATAATTGAATTGAACTAAAATTTGATAGCCAAACCTCCAAAAAAATGCAGAATTTCCTATGGTGTAAAGGAAAAAGGTAAATGTAACAATGCACGGTTTAATTGATATTTTCTTACCTTTCCCTCCCATTACATTGTCATTGCAATCTTGCTAAACTTTTCTTGTCATAACGTATTCAAATTTCCTTCAACTGTACATGTTTTACAATAACAAACATTAGCTGCTGTATTCAACTTGTTCCAAATAAGGAAATGGTTTAAAACAAAGGTGCAAAAAAAACGATTATCGAAACAGCTCAAAAATAATATTGTGAGGAATAACAGGAGCAGAATTATCAATTAAATTATTTTACCGGTCAGGTTCAAACATTTAACAACTTCCGCGATTTATCTTGCTAAAATAAGTAGAAGTATTTAACCTAAAAAATTGTATGTCATGCCAAGTATGTAAAACACAAAACCCTCTATCATGCCAAATACTTCAAACTATCATGCCACTATGCTTAAATAAATTGAGGAAAGAAGAAACTAAAACAGGCAGAAATGCCAAAACTAAAGACTGATTCTCCTCTATCGTAATTCACTATGAGGGAGATTCAATAATGTCTACAGCAAAACAACTATCTGTAAGAGAGTAAAATAAAAATTTGGATTGTATCTCAAGTAAGCTGCTGCTTTGATATTTCAGAATTAGTTTTTGATATTATATAAGAGGATAGATAAATTGAGAGAAGTTTGTTTTTAAGATAAATAACAAATGCTGACTCACACTAATCATGTTACAGTACATAAACAATAAACAGATAAATTAAAAGTAATAATAATTGCTTATTTAAATTTTTTTGTAAAATGAGAGAAATGTGAACCTTCATTTCAGAATGATGGCTTGAAACATTTTAGTTTTTCATTCTCTTTGTGATAAAACCCATGTACACCTCCTTTGACGAAATTCTACTGCCATCTTCTCAAATTCTTCACATGTATCTTCAGTAATAATATTCCCTTGTGCTGTAACAGAAATGCCATAAAAACACTAAATCAAATTTTCTAATAGTGTGACAACCGCACATGTTACAATAATAGTTTAATTTAAAATTCAGGTCATAATGAAAACTGACACAGGAGAATGGTCTGAGTTAATAAATCTCGTGACAAAGTGTTCGCAGCTAGGGGTGGCGATTAGACCCGACCCAATGGACCCGGACCCGACCCGGCGGGTTTCGGTTCTAGGCAGGTTGGGTTTTGGTGGGTCTAAACTATAAATTTCAAAAATCTGGACCCGACCCGGGCTTCGGTTCGGGTCAGGTCGGGTTGAAGCTTGGGTCGGATCGGGTCGGTTCGGGCTAGGGGTGGCAATTAGACCCGACCCGATGGACCCGGACCCGACCCGACGGGTCTCGGTTCTAGGCGGGTCGGGTTTTGGCGGGTCTAAACTATACATTTCAAAAATCTGGACCCGACCCGGGCTTCGGGTCGGGTCGGGTCGGGCTGAAGCTTGGGTCGGGTCGGGTCTGATTGAATAATAACACTAAAAATACATATATTACAATGTTTTTTGGTCGGGTCTTTCGGGTCGGATCTATGCGGGTCGGGTTTGATCGGGTCTTGATGGTATTTTTCATAACCTAGACCCGACCCGAGACCCATCGGGTTCGGTTCGTGTTCGGGTCTTTACGGGTCGGTTCGGGTCGGGTTTTTGGTTCTCGGTCTAATTGCCAGCCCTATTTCGGGTCTGATTGAATAATAACACTAAAAATACATATATTTCAATGTTTTTTGGTCGGGTCTTTCGGGTCGGATCTGTGCCGGTCGGGTTTGATCCGGTCTTGATGGTATTTTTCATCATCTAGACCCGACCCAAGACCCATCGGGTTTGGTTCGGGTTCGGTTCTTTACGGGTCGGCTCGGGTCGGGTTTTCGGTTCTCGGTTCTAATTGTCAGCCCTATTCGTAGCTCAGGAGATTTTTCCCTCTTCTCCTTTCAAGTGGTATATTTGGATTTTTTAAATGTAGTCTTTGCTGTAATGGATGCCATAGTGCATTGTTAGCTCCTATTACAGTACAGAATCAAAATCTGCTATTTCATCTGCTTAAATTTCATATCTTGTGCTCATTCCAGTTATTTTATGGACCAGATACTTTTCTTTATGGTAAACAGGAAATGACTACTCTTGAGGTAAAGCATACAAACATAAAGTTAAAAAAGATTATGCTGAGAAAATAAATCTGTTCACATGTGTGCCCGAAGACATAATTTAATACGGATATATTATCGATAGAACATGCAAACACATGTGTGGAAGTATGTTTGTAAACATATATTGTTTAAGATGAGATGATACTTTAATCTTGGCCTCATATATTATATTTACTGCATACCTTCAAGGAAGTTGCATAAACAAAGGATACAGTAGCTGGAGCTTTGAGCCACCAGGTATGGCATAAAACAACCTGCAACTATAATTTTAAAAGAAGTACCAAATATCATATTACAAAATAAATAAAGTTCAAAGAAGTTATAGGTAGAAGAAAAAAAACTTTCATATAATCTAGCTTCACAGACCGACTCAAAGGCATACACAATGAAATTTTGCAGGTTTAAAGGCCCAATTTGTAAAATTTTCCAAGTTCGGGGGATGATAATGCTGCAATCTTGTAGTGATATTGTACTTCACCTTGATAGTTAACTGTTAAACATGTTGTAATGACATACCCTATGCTATAAAAAGTATATTTAGTACCTAAATATAATTATACATATATTTATTATCTCAGGTAGCAAAATATAATTTTACGTGTAGACTGAAATTTAGCTGTAATCTCTAAAAGGCCATAAACAAAACTGAGTAAATGCATACCTAATGACTAAAGTAAAAACTGTAAAATTCGAAAATAGTTGTATAATCACATATTTGCAGATGATATACCTGGTCGAGAATTGAAAATCTCGAAAAATAACAGTACAATCACATATTGATTGAAGATACGCCCGATTAAGCATGGACCCAGAAGATTCTCAAAATTATTACATGTGAATTTCGCAAAATCAAAAGTACAAAACGATCTGCAAAAATAATATAGAAAATTCTGTCAGTTAATTGGATTAAGAGCTAGAAAAATTGTAAATAGAAACAGAAGAATACCCCTTCACGAATTCGTCGTAGGATTTGGACTTTAAAGCGAATCGTAAAGGATGTATGTTATTCAATCGGAGGCAGCAACGCTGCTCCAAATTCTTCCTTCTTGGCCAAAAATCGAAGTAGCTTGATTTTGGAATCCATCAATCGAGGTAGGCGGTATAAAATCGAAGCAGACGGGAGAAGTGATTGACATCGTTTGACAGATTAAGAAGATGGCAATGGAGGTGAGAAGGATGCATTGGCTATCGGAATCGGATCCGAGTAGCTGTGACTTTCTCTAAAAAAATAAGATGGCAGTACACTATGGGAGAAGAAGGCGAGACATCGGTTGTGGTCCTTGTGGAAGAAAGAGTTGGCATATAGATAGATATTCACGAAAGAACTGTCTTGAAGTTGGAATTTATTAGTACTGGGAACAGTAGAAATTTATTTATTATAAAAAAGAGCTTTTTCTGAAAACTAAACCGTAATAATTATTGCCTTGAAAACTGGGTTATCCAATAATAATTATTGCCTTATGTTGAAAATTTAAAAACACAGTAGTAATAATTATTCAAGGCTTTAGGGAAGAGCAATCATATTCATTAGAGTTTTTTTATTGTCATGGAAACTAAACCAAGTAAAATTACATTTTATTGTCTTTGTTGTCTTTTTGTAGCAATAATTAGTGGTTTTTTATTAGGTGTGTGAATGGAATGCATTTTGGTGGAAAATGCATTTTTTAAAGCAAATTGGAGGGAATTTTTTATTTATTTAGTGGTATTGTAGAGGGAAAAGAGGCAGTTTTGAAGGGCAAATGTTCTTGCTTTAGTATTATGTTAGATTCAATTAAGCGTAAGTGTTCAGTTGGGTTTAGAGTCAAATATAACCAAGCAATGTAGAAGAGGTAAAAATTGACTGAATCACTTTATACTAGTTAAAGTGTTATGTTTTTTTTACTGGTTTATCCGTATTACACGAGAGTACAATAATAAAAATATCATATTTGATGATCAAAATACTAGGTAAACGTTCGTCATTTGTCGCGAAGTCCAGCTTGTCGCCAAGTTCATTCTTCATCTTCAGATTGGCCATCAAGCTCTAGTGTCGCTTCGTTTTCCAATTCATCGCCAAGCTCCAATGTTACTGAGTCATTGGATTCATCCATGCGCTCTAAAGCTCCTTCGGGAATTTATCCCATCCGCTCGCGTCCATATTCTTCTGCGCTCAATCAATATACGCCAACTTGTGCATTTCATCGATAAGAACCTCAAACTTTAACGAATGAGATTTAGCCTAGTATTAGATCGCCTACGAATGGCGTTTTACACTAAATTAAGCAAATAATGCAATCATGCAACCAATAGTAATACAAATTCCTAAACTCGCATATAAACGTCCATAATAGCAACAATAAATCAAATAGAACCTATTTATAGCAATCAAAATGAAATAAGTGTCCAAGTAACCTAAATCTAACAGTGTGGTCAAAATAGTTTATAAATGGGTAAATAGGGCATAATAGCACGCAATCAGGTAAAAATATGTCACTTAGGTTAAATCTACTTAAATCACATTTTAAATCTTTTTATTTACTATTTACTTGGTTCATTTATCCTAAATATTTTTGTTTTATAATTAGAAAACAATTTAAAACATCAATCTTATACCATTTGAGCAAATACAGTTTAGTGAAGATAATATAACTTACCTTAGGCAAATCAACCCAAACAAGCTCTAAAGCGTAGAGCTCATCAATACGAGTCCATCGGAAGAAACAACGTCCAATTCTGACCTTGTACACCTAAAGATATACACGATATAATATTCAATGATTAACTTAATATTTAAACCACTAAACCACAATTAGATATAAATTAACTACTACTTAACCATATTCTCCATTCATACATTGCATTGTTGCTTGTGTCCCCTTTCCAAAAAAAATGGTGTGCACTTCTTAACGATGATATGGAGCTCAGATGCATGGAGTCAAATGTCGTTAGCTCCACTGGTTTTCATTTCGAACACTCAACTTGCTAGTACCCAAATCATGCAACTCAACCTCTTATATCAAATCACATCCATTGTCCTCGAGCTATAGGAATTGCAACTCCAGGAAATGTCGCATCTCTCAAACGTTGGTTGGAATTTTACAAAACCGCCCCTGATTGTGCGCCACACTCCGCTCTTGTCAATTCTGACCATCTGGTGACCTAACTTCGATCATACCCGAAGAAAAACACAACCCCAGTTCACCAAGGATCATGTCAGCCATCGCAAATTATGGCCATGTTCCTTCCAAAGATGGATACCCGCCTCGCGATTCCAATGAGGAAAATGACGCGATTTTAGGATAATTGTACTTGAAGATCTAAATTTTTGAAACCAAAAAGAGGAGGTAGCCATAAAACAATGAAATAGTAAAATGAAAATAAGGGGAAGAAGTCACTGTATAGAATGGGCTAGGTAGGGAGAAATAGGCTTGGGAATTAAATAATTTCATTTTATTCTTTAATTCACAAACTAGGGCTAAAAACCAACAAACACCAACTAATACGTGTCGCCCGTCATCATCTATGTAAAATTGCCTTTTGAAATAATGAGAACAGTCTCGAGACACAAAATGATTGTATGCGCAAGTTTGCTTTCCAAACTCAAATTGTAATGTTAGTTTCTTACAGAAATTGACATACGTTTAATTTGTGCAGGGTTGAATCGTATGTCCATTTTCTATGAAACTCGAATACATGAAATAACTCACTACGACAATTCAAGAAATATATATTTTGTCGCAATTCGATATTGTGCTTCCAAAGCGGCTGTTTGCTTATTTGAGACCAATATGACCATCAATTGATCCGAACATGAAATACAGCGATTTAAGTATTCATCTTCCATGTAACGAATAATCCTGACTCAATGGGAATAGTTCCAAATCCTCATTCGATCGTTTGTGGAAAAACTCATTTTGGAACCGTTAATCAGATAAATAAAAACTAATATTTAAATAAAATATTTAAGTATCTAATCGTTAAAATACGAGATGTTACATTCTTTCCCCTTAAAGGATTTCATCCTCGAAATCCTCAAGGATAGAACAACATTACCCAATACTCTCGAGTAAGCGATGACACAAGACAAACCGTCACTTAACGCCTTCAACAACAACCATTGATGTGGTCATAACAAAGGAAATAGACCCCGAATTTGGTATGCAGCCAATATTCCCATTTCTAAGTATAACAACGATCAAGCTTGGGATCGATGTAGCATAGTCACATAATTTGTATACTTATTTTCCAAATGATTAGATGATGGAAAACAAAAGTAACAACTTACTGGTTTGGAAGACAATTCAACTTAACAACACATATTGAATTTGTTTCCAAATTTGGCAAAATTCATGGAAAATTTCGGCAGCATCTCCTTTGTAAGGCTAGATCCGGAAAACCCACGAATCGCCATGTAATGCTCATCCCAACAAAAGAAACAAAAGGTCAAAAGTGGTTATCCATACATGGGACAAAAATCACCAAAATGCACAAAATGAAAAAAAAATCACTACTCTACATCTACTACATACCTCTTTTTATAAGAAAGTTTTGCATTTAAATGTTAATAAAAGTGAATTAGCATCCAAACAAATCACATCTTGCTTCTATGTATCTGGCATGTACTCAACAATGAGGATTAAACTCAATTATAGAAATAGAAACAAGGGAATTAAATATGTTAAACAAATATAATTTATCTAACATTAGCATGTCAAGTCATGTATGGAATTTATTTCAAATAAATAAATGATACAACAATACAATTATTCTACACGCCTCTCGTAAATTGACACACTCATGAGTTAACTCTAACTTCCAAACCATCCAATAGGACTCATAGCAACACCCTACTCTTGAAAACGCGACCCAGGGACTTCACTTTTCTTAATGGAATGTGTAACTCCAACAAACCGACCACAAAATACGCCGACTCATGGGTCGGCTCGAGCGGCCTAACCATCCATCAAGATCAAAGCAGTGTGTGGGACATTGTAATCAGCATATGCCATCCAACTTCTTACTATCGGTAAAATCCCCACGGGATTTCCAACCGAAAGAATATCTATAACAAAATCCATAAAGTACCTGACACAAGTATGGTAGCAATCGAGTCACTTCATCGAATGTGTGCAGATACTCTCTAGCTACAAGCTCAGGTGACGACTTGCTACTGGAGAACTATCTCAGTTAACTATCATCCAATCATAAGCGACTCGCCTACTGAAGATCTAAATCTCAGCCCATCGCTAAATCGATGATGAATTACAACTAAAGAGCTTGTCCTAGCCCATTATCGTAACCAGCAACCTCTCACACTACTTCAAAACAGGTCATTTGCTTCGGTTGTCTACCCCATGTTGCTTCAGTTCAACAACCGAAGAAAATGCAGACGATGCAACAAACAAAAACTTGTTGCTTCGGTTATTCAATCGAGCAAAAAAAACAGATTTTTTTGCTCCGTTTGTGCCAACAACAGAAGCAAAAAATACATCATGAACTAAAAATTGACTCTACTTGTTGCTTCTGTTGTAGTCACAACCGAAGCATAAAACCTCTCATTTGACATAAAAAATAGTACCTTAATAGTACCTTGCAAATTACTATAATTCTCACATATACAAAAATTCATATATATGTGTGTGTGTGTGTGTGTGTGTATATATATATATATATATATATATATATCAAAACAAGTAATTATTGCTTGCAATTATATAATTTAACTAGATAACAAACATACATTGGGCAATACGATTATACAAAGAAATAATATTCATTGATAGTGTTAATAATCCATACATTTTAAAGGACATTTTAAAGTAACATAATACAAAACAATATCATTCATTGATGGTGTTATTATTGTACTTTATACAACAAAACTAAACAACTAACATAGAAATTATACAACATGAGGTGCATCAATAATTTACAACAAAGAACCAAATGCAAACTAATAACTCCAACTTGCTAACAAAAATCATAGCTTCAAGAAGTCGATGATAATGTAGAATTTACAATATGCACCTCCGGCTAAAGACGAAGCCAAGCTCTCACAAAAGATAGCGTCCAGATTCTGCTTTAGAATATATCTATCAAAACAATTGTTTATGTCAGGATGTTGGCAAGCAAAAAAAAATATTTGACTTGTCATTGAATATTCTATAAAACCAATTATGCATATCAAGGCTAATTCAAAATGCGTTCAAGTGCAAAAGAAATGCAGCAAGCCAACTTTTGACTTTTGAAATAGAGGATAGGTAGCCCACGTGAGTAAGAAAAAAAAACTGTAGAAGTCTCAGCAATGTCATAGAACGCAGCTTGTTGTGAACCAAAGAACGTGTAATAACCCAGACATGCGCCGTCACCTCCTCAAAGCCACTAGAATAATATAACTAATGTCATCTAACAAAGTTAATCAAGTGTTTCATGCAGGAAGAAAATATGCAAAAATGAGACAACAAAAATTATTCCTGCATTAACTCGCTCTTTTAAGGAATGTATTCCTGTACATATACTAGTTTATAAAGCATAAAAGGAAATAAAACTGGACTGCAAGTAGTATTTGTAGGAAACAGGTGCAAATAAACAAATGACGTTTACTAATACAACATTACAATCCTGTTTTATCCCACACCTATTTTTGTTGCAATCTTGTTTTAAAATGATTTGTATTATTACATCATAACAACATACACTCAAGGTCGAATGAGTTTATTTTACTACGTTGCAGTCTACTTCTGTATGCTAACTACTTCAAGTTATCTCCACTAGCAATTAGAATAAGCAAAAGAGGCTTTTTTGCAGCAATACCAAAATTACAATTTAAACCTTTTAATTTAGAAATTCAATACATTGTGCGGAAATAGATAAATATATATGGTAGTTATGTATCCTTTCGTTTTTGTTGCGATAATAAGTAACTGGATCTCGGTATTACTGAAAATGTGGTACATACATAAACCACAGATTCTTTAGAATGGAAAGCCACTATAACAAAAGTTATACATTTTTTGAGATTTCTATCCACAAAATTTTACATACATAAACAGTCCAATATTCTTGGAGACTGCACATATCCCTAAAGCTCATAATCTTGAAACTATGTACTTGAATGTTTAACGTCCTTGCATCTATTGAATCACATGCATGTATCCCTAAAACAGTTAATCTATTGAATCACATGCATGTATCCCTAAAACGGTAAATCTGGACTCATATATAAAATGAAACATATTCAATAGCTTACGGATACATTTATTTGGAAGTTGCGAATATATTTCAAAATGTATTATTATAATCCCTAAAACAAGAGGAATTTTACACCCAAAAATTGACATATCCAAAATCCATTTACATGCAAAGCCATACATCATGGAAAACTTTGTTTAAATACATCAAATTGTTTCTGTATTTGAGTTAAAAATTAAAATTTGTACACACACTACACATAGATAATGGAAAAATATAAATGTACCTTCAAGAGCAAACGAAACAATTGTAGCTTTATCTCCAATCGACTATAGACAACCGCTTTAGTGTCACCATCAGGAGAAAACGAAACTTGAGATCGGGGCTGCATAAGGAAGTGTTTTTCACACCGTCAGTAACAATCGAAAGAATCGAAGCTTCATATCTCAGCTGCTTCAAATCGACATTACAAGACGAGGCTGGTAAAACTGACACCAAATCGTGCTACAATATAGAATTATTCTGAGTAATCAATTCAAAAGCAAGAACAAAAAAATGAGGAATATAAAAAAGACGAAGAACAAGGAAATAAGAGAGGCGGCGGAATGAGACGTGTGAAAACATAAATGGTGGAATCACGTGATTATAAGAGCTGGCATGATTTGCGAAGCGGGTGGAGACGGTTTGAGGGCCGTATAGGTTGGGGCTTGCAACTAGAGGCCCAAGCCATCATTCATTCTCTAACTATAGCATCGAGACAAGCTGATGACGCCGGCACACCACTTACTAATTAATAACAATTAGAAATCAATTACTCAATATTGCATCTTAATTACTAAAGTGTGGTGCTAAGGGCACCCCAATATGTTCTTCCTAATACCATGACTAAAAAATACCACAAGAATTAGTACTACGCTCTTCTTAATACCACACTTAAAAAATAGGGGCTACCACATTGTTTTACCTTATTTCTATTTCCCTCCATATTCGTTCATCCTCATTTGTAAAACCGATCAATAAGCTAAAGCCTATATATATAACCGATCAACGAATTCGACGCCACAATATACAAAAGCCGTGAATAAGGTTTGAATTAAGCAAACTAGAAGAGGAAGTGAGATATTAGGGTTTTCATATCACCAAACAATTGATAGATTACCATACAAATTTGAATTTTTTCGCGAGGGGTGCGAAGAAGACATTGATTACGAGAGATTAAGGTATTTAGATTAGCATAATACATGGTTAGTTCGACAAATAATGATTGAGTGAGAGATTAGAATGGAAATGTAATGTGGTATTAGGAAGCATACAAAATTTAATAAGTTTTATTTTTTTAATTGAGGTACTAGGAAGAACATATAGAGGTGCCTTTAGCACAACACTTACTAAATATTACTTATCGATTAAATCTTAAATCTTAAACGTTAATCTTCAAATATATTTTATTAATTATTAAATGTAATTAACAGATTATTTATACTAATTTTTAATAATTATTAATAATTACTAAGTATTGCTTATTATTGTTATTAAGTATTAGTCTTACTTAATAGTATTAAACAAGAATACAATTTCCCTGATAATTTGGATCTACTTAATAAATGGACAATTCCAAAAATTGAACCTAAGGTTATATACCAGCTAGGAACTTTTGAGAGATTTGGCTTAAAACAAGTAGTTAAAACTACTGAAGAGTCTGTCTCTTTAAATAATGATGAAATGGTTATAAAATTGTTAAGTAGTAAGGATATAAATCCTTACAGACAAACTCATAAGTTTATACACATAGGCTTAGTGCAAATTGCGTTAAAACCCCTGACATTAGAAGGCCTACCTGAAAGTTTTATATTAGCTTTAAGAGACGGTAGAAATATGGATTGGAAAAAATCATTAATGGGATTAATACAATCCATTTTAGCGCATGGACCAGTCTATTTTGATGTTTATCCAAATTTACAACTATCCTTAACCAATGTTAATATTCTAGATGCGCTTACCTTGAATATAAAAACACATGGTTATGACTATGTTCCTGGTTCAGAAGTAATTTGCATATGTTATAGAATTTATTATAAACCACTTCATACATTAAATCCACAATGTAAAATAATAGATAAGCCCTCCAATGAAATTATCATAATAGAAACCAATTTTAGTAAATCAAATATTACTACCAGAAGGCCAATAAAGCGGGAAGAAATTCCACTACCTAATAGTTGGCAAATAGAAAAGGTTGTGCCCCTACAGTCCACTATAAGCAATAACATAACTAGTATTGTTCAAACTCCCGAAGGATCTGTCCAAATACATATGGACAATTATCCTTGCGAACCTATCATAAATAGATCTGATAGGTATAATATATCTAGAAGAAAATCTTTTTATTCCCATATTTCACCATTAGACTATACTGTAGAAACACCTAGAAGCGCAACTTATGAAAGGAAAACTACTGATGAAGAAATTACTGAACATAATAATCCTATTGAAAAATTACATATAAATAAAAACAATATTGTAAAGGGCGTTTACAACGTTCAAGATGCAGATATAACTGAATCTGAAATGAACTTTTCTATTTAAATGGATATTACAACTAAAATAGATTTTAGTCTTGGCTCTCCAGCTAGGCAAAAGATAAAAAATGAATTCAATTTACCAAAATGGAAAATGTTTAGAGAATGGTTCTTTAAAAAAAATTCAAAAGAAGAACAAAATTATTTTCAAATTAAATTTTATGAGTTCATATCTGAAAGAAATATAATATACCTTTTGTTCCTTGGTTTGTATCAAACTGCATAGAACGATATATTTCCATAATAGAAAGAGATTATAAGTTGTTGAATGGAAGTATTGTTAAAGGAATTTATCCGCCTCAATCATCTTTTCAAATTGATAAAAATGGAAAAATATTAAATTTTAATGCTTTTTCGAAACAATTTGAAAATGATACTTTACAGATTACTGAAAAACATATAAACCAAATACTAGAAAAATAAAATTATACAAACTTATATCTAAATATCATAAGAGAAAAAATATGTTCGTTACATAACAGAATAGAAGCAGTATATTCTGCAATTTGTCAAGGAAAGTATAATATCCAGATAGAAACCAAAGATTTAATAGATTTGACCGACGTCGTCACCTCTTCTACCCTTCAACCACCTCCTGAAATTAAAGATTTTAAATTAAAATCAACAAATGATTTTGAAAAAAATTTAGAAGAAAAGTTTAAAGATATGAAAATAAATACTCTTGAAGAAGAATTTTCATCTAACCTAGAAAATACTGATAACTATAAAAGGGTTGTCCAAGATGAAAATAATAAACTTGACAAATACGGTAAACCAAATCAAAGGTTATTCTACTATAGTAGACCTTCTCCAATGGATACATTGCAAGAAGAACAAGATTATATTGTTACTAATAATTATAGTGGTAAACAGATTTATGAATGGAATATAGATGGATATTTTGAAAAACAAATTTATAATATTGCACATCGTATGCTTATGCATAGTACAATTTGCAAAAGTAATGGAAATTCTGACACTACTGTTGCAAAAATGATATTTGCGGGATTTACAGGCCGACTAAAAGGTTGGTGGGATAATTATCTGTCTCCAGCAAATAAAAGTTAAATTTATAATACTGTAAAACAAGAAGATGGGCAAGTAGTACAGAATGCTGTATATACATTAATAGTTACTATTTTAGAACATTTTACAGGAAGAATATCTTACAATAGCAAAAATACTCGTACCCTTTTACAGAATTTAAGATGTAAAACTCTAACAGATTTCAGGTGGTATAAAGACACATTTCTAAATTGTGACAACCCCAAACCCCGTACTGACGGCGACAAGGGTAATCTTTGGAATATAATACATCAACAGATAATAACAGAACAGAATTAAATAAATATACCAGATAATGAACAAATAATACACTGGATAAACGTAATCATCAGAGTTACACAGTATACAGGATCGTACTTAGTACAAATATAGTTCAGCTATACATAAATATCTATAGCGGAAAACAAAACATAATGTTTAATAGGAGCTGAACAGCATAAAAAGAGATAAATGATAGAATCCATCTTCAGCACCAGCTATCTAGAAAGAGCCTGCTAATACTTGAATGCAAGGTTGCCCGTGTAGAAAAAGTGGCACCCGAGTTTACAAGTGAAACAAACTACGAGTCAGTCATGGGACTGGTATGAGAAATCTACTCAACACATTTAAAATATGGCTAATCCCAGGACCACGCCACTTTTGTGGAACGGGTTTACTCCATCGGATTGCTAGTGCTTTAAAACAAATAATTCTTTTAAACATCGCAATGCCTTTTATAAAAATGAAGCCAATATAAGACTCAGTTCCCTTCACACAATGCAATGCAAGCAGGAGGATAGAGTTTTACCTTATAATGGCCAAAATATGTTTGATACGAATAAAAGCATTTGATATTATTACTAGTGTTTATATGTTTCAAAAACAATTTCAATCATAGACGGCATGGGTACCATATATCATGTCGCCATATATATATACAATCAAAACCGCATGGTGTCGTATTTGGAAATTGGATTTCCATCATGAACCAAGGCAAAAGATAGTCCTTACTGACTTCGAGACGCTCTAGCCCGTGTCTCAGGATCAGAACGCATCGACCCTTGGATCGTCAGGGTCGGTCCACCGATGTGGATTAAAATGCCTGAACACTGCGTTTCCCAGCCCTATGGGGCGTAAGTGAGCCAACGAATGACTCCATCGGTCCCGGATCGACCGATTTAACAGAGGCAACTCGCAATAGCAACAACCACATATGTGAAAATAATATAAATGTCAGCCAGTTCAAGCAGTGACACCACCTCTAGCTAGAAGGAAACGCATGTCCTCCCTGATGTCCTCTCCCGTTTCTGGCCTATACCGGGGTGAGAGGTTTACGAATTCACGTTATACACAAAGCTACGCCACACAGGCATTGCTTTGATCATCAATCACAAGACTTTGCTTTTCAACAGAAGTCCTGATCACTGCATCTTAGCATGTCACACAGGCAATTCACGCCATGTAACTGATAGCTATCAATCACACAGAATGAATTCCAATGTCAGACACACAGTCCATTTGCAAGTCCGTCCTGGGTCTGAACGAAACCGGAGGCACTATATACCTCGCATACCCATCGATCTCCACGTACGTCTGGATGATCACCACTCATTATCCATATTTCGGGATGCCTCCCAATCAGGACATCAGTTACCATCCAAAAGAGGCGAAGAACTCCGGTCTTTGACCACCGTCTTCATCTTCGATTTCTTATCGTCAATTCAGTTATTCAGAATGGAATAAACCCGGTCTTTCTGAGCAACTCGCGTATGTAATTTACAAGTGCTACACAAACACGACACATGCTTTATTCCAATTCATTAGTCACTAACCGTAAATCAGTAAGAGAGCGATTTCCCAAATATTAACCCCAAAGGCCGAAACCAACATCAGATCAAAACCCAGGAAACCATTCGACTTAGCCAACCTTCAGTTAATTTCTAAATTTCACATTCCATATCGTTTATAATATTTTATAACGATTTATCGCTATTTTTATTTATTTTAAAATAGCCATATTATTCAAACGACGCTTCGGGCCATAACGCGGCTGTGGCGCTGTTTTTCTTCAGATTTGATTTACACATATCTGAAAATCTAACCGTTGGATCTTCACAAAATTTATATCATTAGAAAGATCTTTTCAAAACGAATCCAACTGTTCTAGTTTTGGGAAAATCCGATGGTCGGATCTCCCGGTACAATCGTTTGAAGTTTTGATTTCAAAATACGAACTGCAGCGTCGTTATTTGATTTAATTTAATTATATATATATAATCGATTCTGGCACTGTTTTTCTTTAGATTTGAATTAAACATTCCAGACAATCCAACCGTTGGATCTTTACAAAGTTGGTGTTGTTGGAAAGATATTTCCAAAGCGAACCCAACGGTTTTGGTTTCGGGAAAATCCGATGGTCGGATCTCCCGCAATAATCGTTTGAAATCATGGTTTCAAAACACGAACTGCAGCTTCGTTATTCGATATATTTTAATTATATATATATATATATATATATATAATCGATTCTTTGATTTCAAAACTATATGCTTTTCATACATTTGACAAAACTGATATTTTTATCCAATAGACATTCACTTCAACCCTTCACTATTTTTAACAATTCATGTATATAGTAAAAATGTGATTTTTATCGTAAAACGATTTATTT
The DNA here is from genome assembly GCA_030737875.1 of Allium sativum. Classification (NCBI taxonomy): domain Eukaryota; kingdom Viridiplantae; phylum Streptophyta; class Magnoliopsida; order Asparagales; family Amaryllidaceae; genus Allium; species Allium sativum. The sequence goes on along the minus strand of CM060920.1, from coordinate 744,184,257 downwards.
CAAAACACGATTATTTTATATAGTTCATATAGATGATAAAAATATGATTTTTATTATAAAACAATTTATTCTAAAACACGAATACCATTCAACACATGAATTTCTATTCAACGAATGAATTTCTATTTAACACATGAATGTTTTCTATAGTTTGTATATATATAGTAAAAATGTGATTTTTATTGCAAAACAATTTATTTCAAAACACTACTATTTTATATAGTTCATATAGATGATAAAAATCTGATTTTTATTATAAAACAATTTATTTTAAAACACGAATATCATTCAACACATGAATTTCTATTCAACGAATGAATTTCTATTCAACGAATGAATTTCTATTCAACACATGAATGTTTTCTATAGTTTGTATATATAGTAAAAATGTGATTTTTATTGCAAAACAATTTATTTCAAAACACTACTATTTTATATAGTTCATATAGATGATAAAAATAGGATTTTTATTATAAGGCAATTTATTCCAAACACGAATACCATTCAACACATGAATTTCTATTCAACGAATGAATTTCTATTCAACACATGAACGGTTTCAACATATGAAAATAATTTCAACAAATGAAAATAATTCTAACACATGAATATTTCATAAAATTTTGGCAGCATAACCGCAGGGTAGTTAAAACCGGAGCCGTCCCTAGTACGGCTCCTCGCTCTACCTTAAAGCCTCGCAGCTTTTGACAATGGGGATTTCATGCATCTAGTTCGCACGCAGGCGACATGTATATTTTTTCCATTTCCACAAACTAATCCTATGTGGTTTCAACCAAATAATTTTCAACCACAAACGGGTATTTTTCAACCACAATCAATCAATTTCAACCACAAACAATTCTAATCAACCATTCGCTATCAATCTATTTTCACACCAATCACAACCAATAAATATCGTCCATGGTTTGTGGACGAGCGACATATATATATATATATATAAGCATTTCACTTCTATTCCAACACATATATAATTTTTACAACGCATATATAACTTATATATCAAACGTACAACTTAATACAATGCTTATACAAGAGGTTTACAACGCTTATATAACTCATACATCGACTATATAATTTATACATTGTCATTTTCCATATCGTTTATAATTTAGAAATCTCACTTTGGGTTCCACTCCACCAAAAATAGCAGAAGGCTCAGAAAAATATCTGGTCTCTTCTAGAATATAGAAGACGTCCACACGAGTCCACTGTCTCTTGTTTCACTGAATTTCGTCAAGAAACGAAAAAGATATGATTTTTACAGTGAAATCAAAAACCGTAGCGCTTTAAACTGCTATTAAATAGTTTAAATAATTTTCAGCTGTACCTTTCCATTTCTGTTCAAAACTAGGTTTTAAATTTTCGCTCAATCCGCGAAGTGTTGTCTCGATCATGTGCTGCAGCGTCGAAGAGCTATGAACGGCGCTCAAATCAGAGGTAGGCGCGACCAGTTCGATGGTCGGAGGCGGGAGATCGACGGTGATGTATGACGATTCTTCCCAGGCGCGATTCTCGAGGTAGACGAGGCAATAGGGGGCGAGGAAGGTATGGATTTGTAGAGGGGAGTGAGGGCTTCAAAGTTTGGGTGGTGGCAGGGTCTGGTTCGTCGTGGTGGCGCCGGAATTTGGCCAGGAAGTGGAGAGTGTTTTCCGCCGTCGCGATTTTCAATCGGGGAAGAGGGAGGGTTTGACTGACCAATGAGACTTTTTTATTTATTTATATATTTTAAAAATCCCAAAAATACCCCATGTTCCACACGAACACCAATCCAAACCCAACGACTGTCGTCCCTGGTGTTTTAGCCCCATTCCGAACACAATGGGATATGTTTCGTAGGCCAATTCGACTGTTTCAATCAGTTTTCCTTCAAATTAAAGTATAAAACATTCAATATTCGATTTGAACGTGCATTTCAATTTTCCAGGGCCACAAACTGATTCTAAAAATTCCAGAAAAATAAATCTAGCTATGTTTTGACGATACGGTCCCAACAAAACTAGTTTCGTCGAATTCAGATACCGTTTGAAAAATGGCCCATTTCTGGTCGATCCAATTTAACTATAATGGCCCATTTCCGGTAATAACTAGCCAATCCGAGAAAACTGCGAACTTCTGTAGGAGTACTAGGCTGTTTCCAATTTTGAATAGCTATGATTTTACTTGGATCCACAGCAATTCCTTCTTTCGATACGACATAGCCTAGAAATTTCACTTCATCTTGCCAGAATATACATTTGGACAGTTTAGCTTTCAACACATTCCTTCTCAGAATTTCTAGAACCTGTTCCAAATGCTTTTCATGTTCGGCCTTTGATTTAGAGAAGATTAGAATATCATCGACAAAAACTAGAACAAACTTATTCAGGACTCCTCTGAACACTCGATTCATCAAATCGAGGAAGTATGCTAGAGCGTTACATAAGCCGAACGACATTACTAACCACTTGTAGAATAAGTCTGGACCTCTGAATGCTGTCATAGGAACACACTCTTTGGCAATTCAAAGCTGATGGAAGCCTGTAGCTAGGTCCATCCTTGAAAATACTTGTGCGCCATTCAGACGATCCAATAAATCATTGATTCACGACAATGGATATTTATTCTTTATGGTCTACTTATTCAAATCACAATAATCCACACATAGCCGCAGAGTACCATCAGATTTTGGGACAAACACCACTGCTGCTCCCCAATCAGAGAAACTAGGCCTGATCAGACCCTTCCATACGAGCTGTCATGTTTGATTGTCTAGTTCTTCTTTCTCCTTTAGGGTCATCCTCCGAATAGCGTGCACTACTGGCCTTGCGTTCGGAATTAAAGTGATCTTGAAATCAATTTCTCTCTGCGGAGGTAGACTAACGACTTCCTCGAACACATCAGCATAATTCTTTACATCAGGAATATCTTTGATGAGGTCGGGAACATTCTCCGTGACTACAGGGATATTTTCTATTTGAGCAGGAGAAACATCTAGAGCTGACCAAAAGCCTTTTCTATTTGAATTCGGGCCTTCACATGGTATGGTTTTATAATTCCCTGATTTAATCTTTGCCCTAACAACTCTCTCGGCGCATCTAACCTCAGCTTCATATTTGGTCAACCAGTCTAAAACCAAGATAAGATCGAATTCAGTAAAATTCATGACAATAGAGATGGTAGGGAACTTATAGCAGGAAAAAGAGACAGGTACTGCACAAACCCAACTGAGATCGAGGGAACCCCCAACCGGATTATGGACAGTCATTGGTTCTTTAAGCTTCTTCAAATTCAAATCCAACTTCTTAATTGGCAATGAAGCTTCGTGACGTGCCTGTATCAAACAGTACTTTAACTGGAATGTTTTTGACATTAAGCGTGCCTTCCAAAACATCTGGCCTTCCCTGACTAACTGAGGGCTCAGAAGTTCCCGCTACTTCATTTGTATGCACTGCTTTGGATCTCTTAAGTTGCCCGCAATCCTTTTCAGGATGACCAATCCGATGGCATTGACTGCATTTTCTATTCTCTAGAAACTTGTCCTTGGATTTAAATTTATCCTTCTTTCATTTCTTCAAGTGTCCACAGTTTATCGACAAATGACCTTTCTGTTGGCAGTTATTGCATACGACGGTCGTTACTGGCTCTTTCTCAGATCTGGCCCTTTTCCGATTGATTTTAGGCTCCTTACTAACCTCAGACATCATACTGGCCTCATGACGATCAGCTTCAGAATCAACTTTATTACTAGAACTGACCTCCTCTTCGTAGCGTAACATACCTTTCTTGTCTAGATCTTCGTACTGGTAAGCCATGTATATCATTTCAGAAAAAGGAAGCTTCACATTCCTCATTACACTATTCTGACATTTCCTTTGAAGCCCGTTGATAAATCTCAGATTCTTTCTCTTCGGATTTTGAATTAGATGAGGGGTAAAATGAGAAAGTTCATTGAATTTCTTATGATATTCTGGAATGGTCATATCTCCTTGTATCAGATAATAAAATTCATCACATAGTCGCTCAATCGCTTCAGGAGGAGTAAATCTTTCCAGGAAAATCTCTTTAAATCTATCCCTGGTGATATCACCTTCTGGATTATCCTTAATAACCGAATCCCACCAGAACAAAGCTTCGTCTTTGAGTGCCCAGGAGGCCAGTAATCTTTTTTGTCATCCCTCATCTTTAATCCTTCAAAGATTTTCTCAGCCGAACGAATCCAAGCTTGTGTTTTCATAATAGAGTCTTCGCCCGAGAATGGTTGTCCACCTAGATTTCTATATTACATATATAGAGCTTCTATATCCGGGTCAGTATCCCTTCTTCTGTTTCTGGCACTCATTTTCTAGTACTTCTGAAAATAGCAGATCAAGTGTCAGGACACAGAAAAGATATTTTAAAGCATAGAAACATATACCTGAATGTAAATGTATCTATCGAGGTGTTATTTCATTCTGCTACTCATACTAGGATATTACTGATCCTATCTGTAATGAGTTACTCGTCCTAGAACACTACTGGTTGTATTTCTGACGAGTTTGTTAATATGTTATATTCCAGAACTAAGCTGTAACACCCCGTATTTCTGTTAACACTAAAGTTACTAATTTAATAATAAATGTGTAAAGGGGGGATGTATCCAATGTGCATACAAATTTAATAATAAATGTGTAAAGGGGGGATGTATCTAATGTGCATACAAATTTAATAATAAATGTTAATAATGTACATTAAGAAAGTAATTGTGAACATAATTGGCTTCTCATTAGAACGGATAGCTTTGATTAACCTTGGCTTCATCGACAGTTTAAATTAACTTGCAATCCTATATAAACAACCCCCTAGTCTCCTTCTCTTTGCACCATTCTTCTCTAACCTTATGCTGCACAAATTCTTGATGGACATGGCTTCTTCTTCTTCCTCTAAATCTAAATAAATAAATTAAAATAAAATATAAATCAAGACGAGGATATCCTGCTCAAGTCTTTCAAGAGAAGATTCAAAACAAGTTAGGATTCAAGTAAAGATTCAACGGCTTCAAGCAACGCTATCTTTCTATTATTTTCTAGATCCAATCAATGTAAGTTGGTTACTTTTTAGATTTGAACACCTTTTCTATTTGTGACATTAAATTAAAAGAATATAAGAAATATGCCTTATCATTTCATTGAATCAGTGCTTGTTTATGACTTTGGATCTGATTCTTGATTATGGCCTAGAACAAATTGTGACTAAATTGCCAATGCTTAAGATTGTGACTATGGAACTGTGGCCTTTGAAACCATAAGCCTTTGACTAGGAGCATAAACCAATGCCTATGACTATGACAAGGACAATAGTGGATAATTACCTATGATTCATGAACATGATATTATTGCCAAGGATTATGACTATGAGATTGGATCTAAACTTGATTATCTATTCAGTTTATTCTTAATTATCCTTGGATCTTGATTATGGGAATTTATCTATTAAGTTAGATCTACCCATATACTTGAACCTATGTTATTTGTTCAACCCTTTTTATGTCATAATATTATCAGATCTATATGCCTTCGATGCTTTAATCAATTTATTCAGTGTAATTTGTTAGATCTGTGATTAGTGAATTATTATCTTCTGCCAGTCATTATGTCTATCTTTTCATGGCATTTTGGTTCATTCCCTTTTTATCCACGAATCTAGATTTATCTATAATCTAGGATGAAATCACGATTACACGAACAATGGGAATACGATTTGGGCAAATCATAAATTTGACTTAAACATGGTTGTAAACTTGGAAATTGGCATAATGTGGAACATAAACATAATTATGATTGACATAATTTAGAACATGTATTATGGCATGTTTATTAGAACGCAAATTTGAAAATTTGACATGAATTATGGAATATGTAATTTGACATACTAAATTTAGTATTGGCAAGTAAGCTAAGTTTTAGGCGTAAACGGTAAACTAGAATAATAATTCTAGTCTTGCCATAAACTGTAAATTAGGATGTTAAATCAAGATTGGGTCAATTAAAGTTAATTTGGCATAATAAGTATATTAACACAAATTTTGAATTTAGTCATAATTGTGAGTAATTGTCATGTTTAGAATAATCATGGTTAGTGACACTTAAATTGGTATAATTTACATACCAAAAACTATAAATATGATATATAGGGAAAATGGGCCATAATAATAAATGTTGACAATGTACATTAAAAGAGTAATAATGGAATAAGTAAATTAGGGAAAATTTACTTATAGAATTTATCCTAAATGAGAAAAGTAAATTTAGACAATACGAACATGCTTAACCCGAGGTTGGATTGAGTTGTGATGTAAAGCTGCCCGGACCTGCCCGGCTATCCAGTGATCACGACAATACCTATCCAATGTGGGAGGTTAAGACATTGAGCCCGATAAAGGCCCGAGGTTAGACTGAGTTGTGGCGTAAGACTGCCCGGAACCAACCGGCATACCGGCAGCCACAACAATACCTGTCTAATGTGAGTGGCTGGTGCTTTAATATGACAATTAAAGTTAAACTAGAATGGGAGGGTTATGTCCAAAAGAACACTTAACCAACTTAACACAATTAAGCTAGAATGGGAGGGTTAAGTCCATAGGAATACTTAACCAACTTAACACAGTTAAGTTAGAACGATAGGGTTAAGTTAACTAGAACACTTAACCAACTTAACATGGTAACAAGACAAGATTTGTAGGGGTTAAGTAACTAAGAAAAACACTTAGCCAATTTAATATGTTAACCAGACTAGAAAGTGGGGGTTAAGTAAATTCAATACACTTAGCCAATTTAACATGCTAACTAGACTAGAGGTTGGGGTTAAGTAAATTTAATACACTTAGCCAATTTAATATGTTAGCTGGACTAGACAGTAGGGTTAAGTAAGCTTGAACACTTAACCATCAGAGTGTGATAAATGAATAGGGTTAAGTTAAAAACATGAAGGGACAATACTTAACCATTAGAACATGTTAATCAAACCAATGTTAGGGTTAAGTTAACTAAGGGAAAACTTAACCGTTATAACATGTTAGTTAAAACAGATAGGCAAGGTTAAGTTAAAAAGGAACACTTAACCAATACAAGATGAATGGGTAGGGTTAAGTAAATACTTAGCCAATATAACTTGATGCTGGTAGGGTTAAGTCAACGTGAATTACTGATAACACTTAACCAGTTTAATATGACAAAGGAATGGGTTAAGTTAACTTGAATTGACTAATGACACTTAACCAATCCAACTTGACGAGAAAGAGGACTAAGTAGTAAACCTTAGTTAAAAAGGGCTAAGTAGTAAACCTTAGTTAAGAAAATGACGATTCAATACACTAAGTGGTAAACCTTAGTTAGAAAAACTAAGTAGTAATCCTTAGTATAACACGAAGAGGAGCGAACGTCCATCTGATCTTAAAGAAGGCTCCAATGAATTGGATTACGAAGCCCGAGGCTTCGAGGGGACGTAAGGGTACTCTTGGTATCCCTTTGTGAGAATGCAGATGATCTGCCTGGGCTCACAGAGGTTAAGGTCCGCGTGAGAAGAACCAAGGGTATGCCTTGGTTGCAATATATGGCAACCTAAAGACTAGGATGGACCAGCGTGATTCGGTGAGACCAGTAGCCCTGTGATAGCGACTCGTCGTCTACCTACCATCTTGAGTCAATCGAGATACGTAAAGCGGAAAGGCTGAGAACTCCAAAAGACCATATACTTGCTATCTAGTTATGGGTGAGGATGGCCATAAGTTAGTGGGGCATAGAGGGTCTGCGTATAGTTCTCATTTTACAAGGTGTGCCTTTCATTAGTTGAGGGAGGGGTCGAGTGGGACCATAACCACTGGAAAAACAGACCTTAGCATCTGCATCGGCAGATATCTGAAAGCTCCCGACCGAGTTCCGTGTATCTAGAGCAGCCCTGCCACGGGACTCGAGTCGCACATTTCAGGACATGTGCATCTAGATAGCGATAAACGATTCGCGACACATACGTGGGGAAAGTCTAGGAACATATACCACTCTAAGTAGTGTGTCCTAGACTAGGGGCATCGTTCGACAGGTAGCGTAATCCCTAGTTGGACCTAGGTGGCATAAACCCTGAATCTGTGAAGCATTAGATAAGCCGCGTAAACCCGAGTGGAATCTTGGAAGCACTTTGATATAAAACCCTAGATTAGATCTAGGTAATAAATAATAAATGTACGCCTAAAGGCAACCACAATTATTGGGATTGGGATCGCGTTATCATTTTAGACAGATTACTAGATGGGACGCTAGATAGGTGGTGCAGAGACATAGATACCATAATAACAGGTTAATAGCGAAACGGAGAAAGTATTAAAGCATATCCAGTTTATCTTGTCTTAGCATATCTTGTGTTAATCTTATCCTATCTTGTTGGCCCTATCATCATGGTATTTTCTTGTATTCAGTTAATTCATGTCGTTTTGTTTTTCCTTGTTTACATGCTAGAAGTAACTGAACTTACCAGACTTTATGTCTGACCCAGTTTTCTTTCGTCTTCTTTTCTTCCGTTCCCTCCCCTGGTAGTTAAGGAGGGAATAGTATAGCTCAGGTTAGATTGGACCGACACTCTTCCTAAGCTCGAAGATTCTTTGACAAAGTGCTTTGGATTCTCTTTTTCTACTGCTATGGCTGGCTTATGCTACATTGGGGAATATAAATGTTATTTTATGCTTCTTTATTTTGTAAGATAGATGATACTTTGATATTGGAAAACAATTGTTGTACAAACTATTTTATCAATAAAGTAAAGTTTTATTTTCCGCTATTTTAATTTTGTCTGTCTTGTAATTTATCTGCATCTTTTACCCTAAATGCTCCACAGAACTTAGTGCGTTCCCTTTGTGAGTGACACTAAAAGATGTGGGGTGTTACACGTGGTATCAGAGCTGAAGGTTACTGGATCAGATAAAAGATTTGAAGAAAATTATTATTTTCAAACAGTTTTAAAAGAAGCATTTTCAAAAGAAAAGTTTTGTTTTAAAGGCATATTCCCCAAAAGCCATACGCACTATCTTCTGATTCTCTGTTTGAATTCTTGTCCCCTTCTTTCTTGAGTCTCTGGGGCTCCTGGCTTTCTGGGAGGTAATCTCATCGAAGGGCGAAGTAGTGCCCGACTTCCATCTATAGCCGTAGTAGTTTCACCTGCGGCTAGTTTTCTTTCAAGCTTAGTAGGGTTTTCTGTACGATGGAGGCAGCCTTCGAGAGAGTTGTCAACATGATTACACACAAAGGAGGATGAGGAGTTTGGATAAGGAGCACAACCCAAGGATGAGGAATTCGTAGATATAGACTTGGCTCACGAAGGAGGAAGGGATTATAAAACCTAAGACAAGAGGAAGTATCTTTACTATGGCAGAATAGGGCATATAATTAAGAACAAAGGACAAGATTTTCAGAAGGGCAAGTACATGCTTTCACCATTAAGCGTACCTAGGAGAAAGGTAGTAAAGTTCTGTTGGAAGAGTCTAGCTTTTCTATTTGTACTCTTTCTTTTGGTTTTAGCACTTCGCATTTGTTCATATTTGCTTCCATAGTTGAGTCTCTGCACCTTAGTACTTGGATAGTAAAAGATCCCAACTAGTGCTCAAGTGTTTGGTTGTTTTTGCTTAGATCATCTCACGTAGATCGTCCAAATTTGGAGGAGACATTCCTCGGGTGCTTATCTGATATTGGTTTAGGCCTTTGGGGCTTGTACTTGAGGGATGTCGAGTTCGACTAGGATGGTTTGCTTGAGAGATGAATAGTTGTGGCAGGCGCTCTATATAGAGAAGGACTAACCTTAAGAGAGGTAAAAAGTACGTAGTGACCTTTTGACCCTCATAGTTATGGCATAATGGATAAGCTAAGAGGAGAGACCTCTAATCATCCTAGTATATACACTCAGTATCATGGTTGACATTTGTTTATTTTGGAAATGGAGGTCAAGAAACTTTGCAATCGTGAAGTTGAATTTGTTAAGGTACAGTTGAGTAAAGCTCAAGAAGACGTGATATGGGAGATTGAAGATAAGGCATACGCGCCTCATACCCTTTTTCTTAAGGGTACATCCTTGATTCCTTTTTCTAGGAATTCTATGCATACTAGTTTCTAGCTTTAAAGGTATATCCTCTAAGACGTATCATCGATCCTTAGGTAGAAACCCTTTTGGATGTAAACATGTATTTGAAACATGTTATGGTTGATGGTTGCGAATTGTTGCTAGTGGTTGCTCGTGGATGCATGTACACACGTATTAGGCACCAGATCAGCTCAGACGCCTTCATATTTCATTTACATATATGTATTTGTTTATGAATTGAACTTAATGTGTTATCATATGGATGTCGCATTTGAGTTAATGATTGTGCACTCATATAAAAATAATATGTATCATTAGGATTTGCATACATATTGGACGCATGGCACTGACATGACTTGCATTAAGGAGGTCAACTGAATCAGTAGACCGCCTGATTTTGCATTAGATAAAGACATGTACACACACTATGCATATGAACATACAAGCATTAGAAGTCTTTAAGGACAATGGATGCATGTGTTTGATGGTTGAGTAGATGGATGATTGGATGGTAGGATTTACATTCTTCTTGACTTGAAGATTTCGGGGTCGAAATCCTTTAAGGAGGGGAGAATGTAACACCCCGTATTTCTGTTAATACTAAAGTTACTAATTTAATAATAAATGTGTAAAAGGGGGATGTATCTAATGTGCATACAAATTTAATAATAAATGTGTAAAGGGGGGAAGTATCTAATGTGCATACAAATTTAATAATAAATGTTAACAATGTACATTAAGAAAGTAATTGTGAACATAATTGGCTTCTCTTTAGAACGGATGGCTTTGATTAACCTTGGCTTCATCGACGACTCAAATTAACTTGCAATCCTATATAAACAGCCTCCTAGTCTCCTTTTCTTTGCACCATTCTTCTCTAACCTTATGCTGCACAAATTCTTGATGGACATGGCTTCTTCTTCTTCCTCTAAATCTAAATAAATAAATTAAAATAAAATATAAATCAAGACGAGGATATCCTGCTCAAGTCTTTCAAGAGAAGATTCAAAACAAGTTAGGATTCAAGTAAAGATTAAACGGCTTCAAGCAACGCTATCTTTCTATTCTTTTCTAGATCCAATCAATGTAAGTCGGTTACTTTTTAGATTTGAACGCCTTTTCTATTTGTGACATGAAATTAAAAGAATATAAGAAATAAGCCTTATCATTTCATTGAATATGTGCTTGTTTATGACTTTGGATCTAATTCTTGATTATGGCCTAGAACACATTGTGACTAAATTGCCAATGCTTAAGATTATGTCTATGGAACTGTGGCCTTTGAAACCATAAGCCTTTGACTATGAACATAAGCCTTTGACTATGAACATAAGCCTTTGACTAGGAGCATAAACCAATGCCTATGACTATGACAAGGACAATAGTGGATAATTACCTATGATTCATGAACATGATATTATTGCCTAGGATTATGAATGTGAGGTTGGATCTAAAATTGATTATCTATTCAGTTTATTCTTAATTATCCTTGGATCTTGATTATGGGAATTTATCTATTAAGTTAGATCTACCCATATACTTGAACCTATGTTATTTGTTCAACCCTTTTTATGTCATAATATTATCAGATCTATAGGCCTTCGATGCTTTAATCAATTTATTCAGTGTAATTTGTTAGATCTGCGATTAGTGAATTATCATCTTCTGCCAGTCATTACGTCTATCTTTTCATGGCATTTTGGTTCATTCCCTTTTTATCCACGAATCTAGATTTATCTATAATCTAGGATGAAATCACGATTACACGGACGATGGGAATACGATTTGGGCAAATCATAAATTTTACTTAAACATGGTTGTAAACTTGGAAATTGGCATAATGTGGAACATAAACATAATTATGATTGACATAATTTAGAACATGTATTATGGCATGTTTATTAGAACGCAAATTTGAAAATTTGACATGAATTATGGAATATGTAATTTGACATATTAAATTTAGTATTGGCAAGTAAGCTAAGTTTTAGGCGTAAACGGTAAACTAGAATAATAATTATAGTCTTGCCATAAACTATAAATTAGGATGTTAAATCAAGATTGGGTCAATTAAAGTTAATTTGGCATAATAAGTATATTAGCACAAATTTTGAATTTAGTCAAAATTGTGAGTAATTGTCATGTTTAAAATAATCATGGTTAGTGACATTTAAATTGGTATAATTTACATACCAAAAACTATAAATATGATATATAGGGAAAATGGGCCATAATAATAAATGTTGACAATGTACATTAAAAGAGTAATAATGGAATAAGTAAATTAGGGAAAATTTACTTATAGAATTTATCCTAAATGAGAAAAGTAAATTTAGACAAAACGAACATGCGTAACCCGAGGTTGGATTGAGTTGTGATGTAAAGCTGCCCGGACCCGCCCGGCTGTCCAGTGATCACGACAATACCTATCCAATGTGGGAGGTTAAGACATTGACCCCGATAAAGGCCCGAGGTTAGACTGAGTTGTGGCGTAAAACTGCCCGGAACCAACAGGCATACCGGCAGCCACAACAATACCTGTCTAATGTGAGTGGCTGGTGCTTTAATAAGACAATTAAGTTAAACTAGAATGGGACGGTTATGTCCAAAAGAACACTTAACCAACTTAACACAGTTAAGCTAGAATGGTTGGGTTAAGTCCATAGGAACACTTAACCAACTTAACACAGTTAAGTTAGAACGATAGGGTTAAGTTAACTAGAACACTTAACCAACTTAACATGGTAACAAGACAAGATTTGTAGGGGTTAAGTAACTAAGAAAAACACTTAGCCAATTTAATATGTTAACCAGACTAGAAAGTGGGGGTTAAGTAAATTCAATACACTTAGCCAATTTAACATGCTAACTAGACTAGAGGTTGGGGTTAAGTAAATTTAATACACTTAGCCAATTTAATATGTTAGCTGGACTAGACCGTAGGGTTAAGTAAGCTTGAACACTTAACCATCAGAGTGTGATAAATGAATAGGGTTAAGTTAAAAACATGAAGGGACAATACTTAACCATTAGAACATGTTAATCAAACCAATGTTAGGGTTAAGTTAACTAAGGGAAAACTTAACCGTTATAACATGTTAGTTAAAACAGATAGGCAAGGTTAAGTTAAAAAGGAACACTTAACCAATACAAGATGAATGGGCAGGGTTAAGTAAATACTTAACCAATATAACTTGATGCTGGTAGGGTTAAGTCAACGTGAATTACTGATAACACTTAACCAGTTTAATATGACAAAGGAATGGGTTAAGTTAACTTGAATTGACTAATGACACTTAACCAATCCAACTTGACAAGAAAGAGGACTAAGTAGTAAACCTTAGTTAAAAAGGGCTAAGTAGTAAACCTTAGTTAAGAAAATGACGATTCAATAAACTAAGTGGTAAACCTTAGTTAGAAAAACTAAGTAGTAATCCTTAGTATAACACGAAGAGGAGCGAACGTCCATCTGATCTTAAAGAAGGCTCCAATGAATTGGGTTACGAAGCCCGAGGCTTCGAGGGGACGTAAGGGTACTCTTGGTATCCCTCTGTGAGAATGCAGATGATCTGCCTGGGCTCACAGAGGTTAAGGTCTGCGTGAGAAGAACCAAGGGTATGCCTTGGTCGCAATATATGGCAACCTAAAGACTAGGATGGACCAGCGTGATTCGGCGAGACCAGTAGCCCTGTGATAGCGACTCGTCGTCTACCTACCATCTTGAGTCAATCGAGATACGTAAAGCGGAAAGGATGAGAACTCCAAAAGACCATATACTTGCTATCTAGTTATGGGTGAGGATGGCCATAGGTTAGTGGGGCATAGGGGGTCTGCGTATAGTTCTCATTTTTCAAGGTGTGCATTTCATTAGTTGAGGGAGGGGTCGAGTGGGACCATAACCACTGGAAAAACAGACCTTAGCATCTGCATCGGCAGATATCTGAAAGCTCTCGACCGAGTTCCGTGTTTCTAGAGCAGCCCTGCCACGGGACTCGAGTCGCACATTTCAGGACATGTGCATCTAGACAACGATAAACGATCCGCGACACATACGTGGGGAAAGTCTAGGAACATATACCGCTCTAGGTAGTGTGTCCTAGACTAGGGGCATCGTTCGACAGGTAGCGTAATCCCTAGTTGGACCTAGGTGGCATAAACCCTGAATCTGTGAAGCATTAGATAAGCCGCGTAAACCCGAGTGGAATCTAGGAAGCACTTTGATATAAAACCCTAGATTAGATCTAGGTAATAAATAATAAATGTACGCCTAAAGGCAACCACAATTATTGGGATTGGGATCGCGTTATCATTTTAGACAGATTACTAGTTGGGACACTAGATAGGTGGTGCAGAGACATAGAAACCATAATAACAGGTTAATAGTGAAGCGGAGAAAGTATTAAAGCATATCCAGTTTATCTTGTCTTAGCATATCTTGTGTTAATCTTATCCTATCTTGTTGGCCCTATCATCATGGTATTTTCTTGTATTCAGTTAATTCATGTCGTTTTGTTTTTCCTTGTTTACATGCTAGAAGTAACTGAACTTACCAGACTTTATGTCTGACCCAGTTTTCTTTCGTCTTCTTTTCATCTGTTCCCCCCTGGTAGTTAAGGAGGGAATAGTATAGCTCAGGTTAGATTGGACCGACACTCTTCCCAAGTTCGAAGATTCTTTGACAAAGTGCTTTGGACTCTCTTTTTCTACTGCTATGGCTGGCTTATGCTACATTGGGGAATATAAATGTTATTTTATGCTTCTTTATTTTGTAAGACATATGATACTTTGATATTGGAAAACAATTGTTGTACAAACTATTTTATCAATAAAGTAAAGTTTTATTTTCCGCTATTTTAATTTTGTCTGTCTTGTAATTTATCTGCATCTTTTACCCTAAATTCTCCACAGAACTTAGTGCATTCCCTTTGTGAGTGACACTAAAGGATGTGGGGTGTTACACGTGGTATCAGAGCTGAAGGTTACCGGATCAGATAAAAGATTTGAAAAAAATTATTATTTTCAAACAGCTTTAAAAGAAGCATTTTCAAAAGAAAAGTTTTGTTTTAAAGGCATATTCCCCAAAAGCCATACGCTCTATCTTCTGATTCTCTGATTGAATTCTTGTCCCCTTCTTTCTTGAGTCTCTAGGGCTCCTGGCTTTCTGGGAGGTAATCTCATCGAAGGGCGAAGTAGTGCCCGACTTCCATCTATAGCCGTAGTAGTTTCACCTGCGGCTAGTTTTCTTTCAAGCTTAGTAGGGTTTTCTGTACGATAGAGGCAGCTTTCGAGAGAGTTGTCAACATGATTACACACAAAGGAGGATGAGGAGTTTGGATAAGGAGCACAACCCAAGGATGAGGAATTCGTGGATATAGAATTGGCTCACGAAGGAGGAAGGGATTATAAAACCTAAGACATGAGGAAGTATCTTTACTATGGCAGAATAGGGCATATAATTAAGAACAAATGACAAGATTTTTAGAAGGGCAAGTACATGCTTTCACCACTAAGCGTACCTAGGAGAAAGGTAGTAAAGTTCTGTTGGAAGAGTCTAGCTTTTCTATTTGTACTCTTTCTTTTGGTTTTAGCACTTCGCATTTGTTCATATTTGCTTCCATAGTTGAGTCTCTGCACCTTAGTACTTGGATAGTAAAAGATCCCAACTAGTGCTCAAGTGTTTGGTTGTTTTTGCTTAGATCATCTCATGTAGATCGTCCAAATTCGGAGGAGACATTCCTCGGGTGCTTGTCTGATATTGGTTTAGGCCTTTGGGGCTTATACTTGAGGGATGTCGAGTTCGACTAGGATGGTTTGCTTGAGAGATGAATAGTTGTGGCAGGCGCTCTATATAGAGAAGGACTAACCTTAAGAGAGGTAAAAAGTACGTAGTGACCTTTTGACCCTCATAGTTATGACATAATGGATAAGCTAAGAGGAGAGACCTCTGATCATCCTAGTATATACACTCAGTATCATGGTTGACATTTGTTTATTTTGGAAATGGAGGTCAAGAAACTTCGCAATCGTGAAGTTGAATTTGTTAAGGTACAGTTGAGTAAAGCTCAAGAAGACGTGATATGGGAGATTGAAGATAAGGCATACGCGCCTCATACCCTTTTTCTTAAGGGTACATCCTTGATTCCTTTTTCTAGGAATTCTATGCATACTAGTTTCTAGCTTTTAAGGTATATCCTCTAAGACGTATCATCGATCCTTAGGTAGAAACCCTTTTGGATGTAAACATGTATTTGAAACATGTTATGGTTGATGGTTGCGAATGGTTGCTAGTGGTTGCTCGTGGATGCATATACACACGTATTAGGCACTAGATCAGCTCAGACGCCTTCATATTTCATTTACATATATGTATTTGTTTATGAATTGAACTTAATGTGTTATCATATGGATGTCGCATTTGAGTGAATGATTGTGCACTCATATAAAAATAATATGTATCATTAGGATTTGCATACATATTTGACGCATGGCACTGACATGACTTGCATTAAGGAGGTCAACTGAATCAGTATACCGCCTGATTTTGCATTAGATAAAGACATGTACACACACTATGCATATGAACATACAAGCATTAGAAGTCTTTAAGGACAATGGATTCCTGTGTTTGATGGTCGAGTAGATGGATGATTGGATGGTAGGATTTACATTCTTCTTGACTTGAAGATTTCGGGGTCGAAATCCTTTAAGGAGGGGAGAATGTAACATCCCGTATTTCTATTAATACTAAAGTTACTATTTTAATAATAAATGTGTAAAAGGGCGATGTATCTAATGTGCGTACAAATTTAATAATAAATGTGTAAAGGGGGGATGTATCTAATGTGCATACAAATTTAATAATAAATGTTAACAATGTACATTAAGAAAGTAATTGTGAACATAATTGGCTTCTTTTTAGAACGGATGGCTTTGATTAACCTTGGCTTCATCGACGGCTCAAATTAACTTGCAATCCTATATAAACAGCCTCCTAGTCTCCTTTTCTTTGCACCATTCTTCTCTAACCTTATGCTGCACAAATTCTAGATGGATATGGCTTCTTCTTCTTCCTCTAAATCTAAATAAATAAATTAAAATAAAATATAAATCAAGACGAGGATATCCTGCTCAAGTCTTTCAAGAGAAGATTCAAAACAAGTTAGGATTCAAGTAAAGATTAAACGGCTTCAAGCAACGCTATCTTTTTATTCTTTTCTAGATCCAATCAATGTAAGTCGGTTACTTTTTAGATTTGAACGCCTTTTCTATTTGTGACATGAAATTAAAAGAATATAAGAAATATGCCTTATCATTTCATTGAATCTGTGCTTGTTTATGACTTTGGATCTGATTCTTGATTATGGCCTAGAACACATTGTGACTAAATTGCCAATGCTTAAGATTATGTCTATGGAACTGTGGCCTTTGAAACCATAAGCCTTTGACTATGAACATAAGCCTTTGACTATGAACATAAGCCTTTGACTAGGAGCATAAACCAATGCCTATGACTATGACAAGGAAAATAGTGGATAATTACCTATGATTCATGAACATGATATTATTGCCTAGGATTATGACTGTGAGGTTGGATCTAAACTTGATTATCTATTCAGTTTATTCTTAATTATCCTTGGATCTTGATTATGGGAATTTATCTATTAAGTTAGATCTACCCATATACTTGAACATATGTTATTTGTTCAACCCTTTTTATGTCATAATATTATCAGATCTATAGGCCTTCGATGCTTTAATCTGTTTATTCAGTGTAATTTGTTAGATCTGTGATTAGTGAATTATCATCTTCTGCCAATCATTATGTCTATCTTTTCATGGCATTTTGGTTCATTCCCTTTTTATCCACGAATCTAGATTTATCTATAATCTAGGATGAAATGACGATTACATGAACGATGGGAATACGATTTGGGCAAATCATAAATTTGACTTGAACATGGTTGTAGACTTGGAAATTGGCATAATGTGGAACATGAACATAGTTATGATTGACATAATTTAGAACATGTATTATGGCGTGTTTATTAGAGTGCAAATTTGAAAATTTGACATGAATTATGGAATATGTAATTTGACATATTAAATTTTGTATTGGCAAGTAAGCAAAGTTTTAGGCGTAAACGGTAAACTAGAATAATAATTCTAGTCTTGCCATAAACTGTAAATTAGGATGTTAAATCAGAATTGGGTCAATTAAAGTTAATTTAGCATAATAAGTAAATTAGCACAAATTTTGAATTTAGTCATAATTGTGAGTAATAGTCATGTTTAGAATAATCATGGTTAGTGACACTTAAATTGGTATAATTTACATACCAAAAACTATAAATATGATATATAGGGAAAATGGGCCATAATAATAAATGTTGACAATGTACATTAAAAGAGTAATAATGGAATAAGTAAATTACTGAAAATTTACTTATAGAATTTATCCTAAATGAGAAAAGTAAATTTAGACAATACGAACATGCTTAACCCGAGGTTGGATTGAGTTGTGATGTAAAGCTGCCCGGACCCGCCCGACTGTCCAGTGATCACGACAATACCTATCCAATGTGGGAAGTTAAGGCATTAAGCCCGATAAAGGCCCGAGGTTAGACTGAGTTGTTGCGTAAGACTGCCTGGGACCAACCGGCATACCGGCAGCCACAACAATACCTGTCTAATGTGAGTGGCAGGTGCTTTAATAAGACAATTAAAGTTAAGCAAGAATGGGAGGGTTAAGTCCAAAAGAACACTTAACCAACTTAACACAGTTAAGCCAGAATGGGAGGGTTAAGTCCATAGGAACACTTAACCAACTTAACACAGTTAAGTTAGAACGATAGGGTTAAGTTAACTAGAACACTTAACCAACTTAACATGGTAACAAGACAAGATTTGCAGGGGTTAAGTAACTAAGAAAAACACTTAGCCAATTTAATATGTTAACCAGACTAGAAAGTGGGGGTTAAGTAAATTCAATACACTTAACCAATTTAACATGCTAACTAGACTAGAGGTTGGGGTTAAGTAAATTTAATACACTTAGCCAATTTAATATGTTAGCTGGACTAGACCGTAGGGTTAAGTAAGCTTGAACACTTAACCATCAGAGTGTGGTAAATGTATAGGGTTAAGTGAAAAACATGAAGGGACAATACTTAACCATTAGAACATGTTAATCAAACCAATGTTAGGGTTAAGTTAACTAAGGGAACACTTGACCGTTATAACATGTTAGTTAAAACAGATAGGCAAGGTTAAGTTAAAAAGGAACACTTAACCAATACAAGATGAATGGGTAGGGTTAAGTAAATACTTAACCAATATAACTTGATGCTGGTAAGGTTAAGTCAACGTGAATTACTGATAACACTTAACCAGTTTAATATGACAAAGGAATGGGTTAAGTTAACTTGAATTGACTAATGACATTTAACCAATCCAACTTGACGAGAAAGACAACTAAGTAGTAAACCTTAGTTAAAAAGGGCTAAGTAGTAAACCTTAGTTAAGAAAACGATGATTCAATACACTAAGTGGTAAACCTTAGTCAGAAAAACTAAGTAGTGATCCTTAGTATAACACGAAGAGGAGCGAACGTCCATCTGATCTTAAAGAAGGCTCCAACGAATTGGGTTACGAAGCCCGAGGCTTCGAGGGGACGTAAGGGTACTCTTGGTATCCCTCTGTGAGAATGCAGATGATCTGCCTGGGCTCACAGAGGTTAAGGTCTGCGTGAGAAGAACCAAGGGTATGCCTTGGTTGCAATATGTGGCAACCTAAAGACTAGGATGGACCAGCGTGATTCGGCGAGACCAGTAGCCCTGTGATAGCGACTCGTCGTCTACCTACCATCTTGAGTCAGTCGTGATACATAAAGCGGAAAGGCAGAGAACTCCAAAAGACCATATACTTGCCATCTAGTTATGGGTGAGGATGGCCATAGGTTAGTGGGGCATAGAGGGCCTGCGTATAGTTCTCATTTTTCAAGGTGTGCCTTTCATTAGTTGAGGGAGGGGTCGAGTGGGACCATAGCCACTGGAAAAACAGACCTTAGCATCTACATCGGCAAATATCTGAAAGCTCCCTACCGAGTTCCGTGTTTCTAGAGCAGCCCGGCCACGGGACTCGGGTCGCACATTTCAGGACATGTGCATCTAGACAGCGATAAACGATTCGCGACACATACGTGGGGAAAGTCTAGGAACATATACCGCTCTAGGTAGTGTGTCCTAGACTTGGGGCATCGTTCGACAGGTAGCGTAATCCCTAGTTGGACCTAGGTGGCATAAACCCTGAATCCGTGAAGCATTAGATAAGCCACGTAAACCCGAGTGGAATCTAGGAAGCACTTTGATATAAAACCCTTGATTAGATCTAGGTAATACATAATAAATGTACGCCTAAAGGCAACCACAATTACTGGGATTGGGATCGCATTATCATTTTAGACAGATTACTAGTTGGGACACTAGATAGGTGGTGCAGAGACATAGAAACCACAATAACAGGTTAATAGCGAAGCGGAGAAAGTATTAAAGCATACCCAGTTTATCTTGTCTTAGCATGTCTTGTGTTAATCTTATCCTATCTTGTTGGCCCTATCATCATGGTATTGTCTTGTATTTAGTTAATTCATATCGTTTTGTTTTTCCTTGTTCACATGCTAGAAGTAACTGAACTTACCAGACTTTATGTCTGACCCAGTTTTCTTTCGTCTTCTTTTCTTCCGTTTCCCCCCTCCCAGGTAGTTAAGGAGGGAATAGTATAGCTCAGGTTAGATTGGACCGACACTCTTCCCAAGCTCGAAGATTCTTTGACAAAGTGCTTTGGACTCTCTTTTTCTGCTGCTATGGTTGGCTTATGCTACATTGGGGAATATAAATGTTATTTTATGCTTCTTTATTTTGTAAGACAGATGATACTCTGATATTGGAAAACAATTGTTGTACAAACTATTTTATCAATAAAGTAAAGTTTTATTTTCCGCTGTTTTAATTTTGTTTGTCTTGTAATTTATCAGCATCTTTTACCCTAAATGCTCCACAGAACTTAGTGCATTCCCTTTGTGAGTGACACTAAAGGATGTGGGGTGTTACATAAGCTTAACCAAAGCTCTGATACCACGTTGTGACAACCCCAAACCCCGTACTGACGGCGGCAAGGGTAATCTTTGGAATATAACACATCAACAGATAATAACAGAACATAATTAAATAAATACACCAGATAATGAACAAATAATACAATGGATAAATGTAATCATCAGAGTTACACAGTATACATGATCATACTTAGTACAAATACAGTTCAGCTACACATAAATGTCTACAGCGGAAAACAAAACATAATGTACAATAGGAGCTGAACAGAATAAAAAGAGATAAATGATAGAATCCATCTTCAGCTCCAGCTATCCAGAAAGAGCCTACTAATACCTGAATACAAGGCTGCCCGTGTAGAAAAAGGGGCACCCGAGTTTGCAAGTGAAACAAACTATGAGTCAGTCATGGGACTGGTATGAGAAATCTACGCAACACATTTAAAATATGGCTAATCACAGGACCACGCCACTTTCGTGGAACGGGTTTACTCCATCGGATTGCCAGTGCTTTAAAACAAATAATTCTTTTAAACATCACAATGCCTTTTATAAAAATGAAGCCAATATAAGACTCAGTTCCCATCACACAATGCAACGCAAACCGGAGGATAGAGTTTTACCTTATAATGGCCAAAATATGCTTGATACGAATAAAACAAAAGCATTTGATATTATTACTAGTGTTTATATGTTTTCAAAAACAATTTCAATCATAACTATCAATCATAGATGGCATGTGTACCATATAACATGTCGCTATATATATATATATATATATATATATATATATATATATATAATCAAAACCGCACGGTGTCGTATTTGGAAATTGGATTTCCATCATGAACCAAGGCAAAAGGTAGTCCTTACCGACTTCCAGATGCTCTAGCCTGTGTCTCAGGAACAGAATGCATCGACCCTTGGATCGTCAGGGCTGGTCCACCGATATGGATTAAAATGCCTGAACACGGCGTTTCCTCGCCCTATGGGGCGTAAGTGAGCCAACGAATGACTCCATCGGTCCCGGATCGACCGATTTAACCGAGGCGCCTCGCAACAGCAACAACCACATAGGTGAAAATAATATAAATGTCAGCCATTTCAAGCACCAACACCGCCTCTAGCTAGAAGGAAACGCATGCCCTCCCTGATGTCCTCTCCCGTTTCTGGTTCATACCGGGATGTGAGGTTCGCGAATTCACGTTATACACAAAGCTACGCCACACAGGCGGTGCTTTGATCATCAATCACAAGACTTTGCTTTTCAACAGAAGCCCTGATCACTGCATCTTAGCATGCCACACAGGCAATTCACGCCATGTAACGGATGGCTATCAATCACACAGAATGAATTCCAATGTTAGACACACAGTCCATTTGCAAGTCCGTCCTGGGTCTGAAAGAAACCGGAGGCACTATATACCTCGCATACCCATCGATCTCCACATACGCCTGGATTATCACCACTCATTATCCATATATCGGGATGCCTCCCAATCAGGACATCAGTTACCATCCAAACGAGGCGAAGAACTCCGGTCTTCGGCCACCGTCTTCATCTTCGATTTCTTATCGTCGATTCAGTTATTCAGAATGGAATAAACCCGGTTTTTCTGAGCAACTCGCGTACGTAATTAACAAGTGCTACACAAACACGACACACACTTTATTCCAATTCATTAGTCACTAACCGTAAATCAGTAAGAGAACGATTTCCCAAATATTAACCCCGAAGGCCGAAACCAACATCAGATCAAAACCCAGGAAACCATTCGACTTAGCCAACCTTCGGTTAATTTCTAAATTTCACATTCCATATCGTTTATAATATTTTATAACGATTTATCGCTATTTTTATTTATTTTAAAATAGCCATTTTATTCAAACGACGCTTTTCGGGCCATAATGCGGCCGTGGCGCTGTTTTTCTTCAGATTTGATTTACACATATCTGAAAATCTAACCGTTGGATCTTCACAAAATTTATATCATTAGAAAGAACTTTTCAAAACGAATCCAACGGTTCTAGTTTTGGGGAAATCCGACGGTCGGATCTCCCGGTACAATCGTTTGAAGTTTCGATTTCAAAATACGAACTGCAACGTCGTTATTCGATTTAATTATATATATATATATATATATATATATATATATATAAAATCGATTCTGGCGCTGTTTTTCTTCAGATTTGAATTTAACATTCCAGACAATCCAACCGTTGGATCTTTACAAAGTTGGTGTCGTTGGAAAGATATTTCCAAAGCGAACCCAACGGTTTTGGTTTCGGGAAAATCCGATGGTTGGATCTCCCGCACTAATCGTTTGAAATCACGGTTTCAAAACACGAACTGCAGCTTCGTTATTCGATATATTTTAATTATATATATATATATATATATATATATATAATCGATTCTTTGATTTCAAAACTGTATGCTTTTCATACATTTGACAAAACTGATATTTTTATCCAACAGACATTCACTTCGACCCTTCACTATTTTTAACAACTCATGTATATAGTAAAAATATGATTTTTATCGTAGAACGATTTATTTCAAAACACGACTATTTTATATAGTTCATATAGATGATAAAAATATGATTTTTATTATAAAACAATTTATTTTAAAACACGAATACCATTCAACACATGAATTTCTATTCAACACATGAATGTTTTCTACAGTTTGTATATATATAGTAAAAATGTGATTTTTATTGCAAAACAATTTATTTCAAAACACTACTATTTTATATAGTTCATATAGATGATAAAAATATGATTTTTATTATAAAAAATTTTATTTTAAAACACGAATACCATTCAACACATGAATTTCTATTCAACACATGAATGTTTTCTATAGTTTGTATATATATAGTAAAAATGTGATTTTTATTGCAAAACAATTTATTTCAAAACACTACTATTTTATATAGTTCATATAGATGATAAAAATAGGATTTTTATTATAAGGCAATTTATTCCAAACTCGAATACCATTCAACACATGAATTTCTATTCAACGAATGAACGGTTTCAACATATGAAAATAATTTCAACAAATGAAAATAATTCTAACACATGAATATTTCAGAAAATTTCGGCAGCATAACAGCAGGGTAGTTAAAACCGGAGCCGTCCCTAGTACGGCTCCTCGCTCTACCTTAAAGCCTCGCAGCTTTTGACAATGGGGATTTCATGCATCTAGTTCGCACGCAGGCGGCATGTATATTTTTTCCATTTCCACAAACTAATCCTATGTGGTTTCAACCAAATAATTCTCAACCACAAACGGGTATTTTTCAACCACAATCAATCAGTTTCAAACCACAAACAATTCTAATCAACCATTCACTATCAATCTATTTTCACACCAATCACAACCAATAAATATTGTCCATGGTTTGTGGACGAGGGGCGTATATATATATATATATATATATATATATATATATATATATATATATATATATATATAAGCATTTCACTTCTATTCCAACACATATATAATTTTTACAACGCATATATAACTTATATATCAAACGTACAACTTATACAATGCTTATACAAGAGGTGTACAATGCTTATATAACTCATACATCGACTATATAATTTATACATCGTCGTTTTCCATATCGTTTATAATTTAGAAATCTCACATTGGGTTCCCCTCTACCAAAAATAGCAGAAGGCTCAGAAAAATATCCGGTCTCTTTTAGAATGTAGAAGACGTCCACACGAGTCCACTATCTCTTGTTTCACTGAATTTCGTCAACAAACGAAAAAGATATGATTTTTACAGTGAAATCAAAAACCGTAGCGCTTTAAACTGCTATTAAATAGTTTAAATAATTTTCAGTCGTACCTTTCTATTTCTGTTCAAAACTAGGTTTTAAATTTTCGCTCGATCCGCGAAGTGTTGTCTCGATCAGGTGCTGTAACGTCGAAGAGCTACGAACGACGCTCAGATCGGTGGTAGGCGCAGCCAGTTCGGTGGTCGGAGGCGGGAGATCGACGTTGATGTACGGCGACTCTTCCCAGGTGCGATTCTCGAGGTAGACGAGGCGATAGGGGGCGAGGAAGGCATGGATTTGTAGAGGGAAGTGCGGGCTTCAAAGTTTGAATGGTGGCAGGGTCTGGTTCGTCGTGGTGGCGCCGGAATTTGGCCAGGAAGTGGAGAGCGTTTTCCGCTGTCGTGATTTTCAATCGGGGAAGAGGGAGGGTTTGACTGACCAATGAGATTTTTTATTTATTTATATATTTTAAAAATCCCAAAAATACCCCCTATTCCACACGGACACCAATCCAAACCCAACGACTGTCGTCCCTAGCGTTTTACCCTCATTCCGAACACAATGGGATATGTTTCGTAGGCCCATTCGACTGTTTCAGTCAGTTTTCCTTCAAATTAAAGTATAAAACATTCAATATTCGATTTGAACGTACATTTCAATTTGCCAGGGCCACAAACTGATTCTAAAAATTCCGCAAAAATAAATCTAGCTATGTTTTGACGATACGGTACTAACAAAACTAGTTTCGTCAAATTCTGAGACCGTTTGAAGAATGGCCCATTTCTGGTCGATCCAATTTTACTGTAATTGACCAAAACACGTTTTCCTTTGCCACGCTCACATACTAGCTTCAAAAGTTATGAAATTTGAAACTTAGAAATAGTTTAACATTTCGGATCCAACAAAAGTGGTTTCGTCGAATTCCGAGGTCGTTTGCAAAATGGCCTTTTTCACGGGCTATATAGACTCCATAGCGACCTTTCAGAAAATTCATTTGGCCATAACTTTTGCTTCCCACTATGAAACTTTGATTTTTAAGATTCATTAGAAAGATATTCACTAACAGATTTAAATATTTTTGGATTCACTAAAATCCGTTTTGTTTTGCACCCGGTATAGTCAGTCAAAGTTTGAATTCAAATTTTGAAACTACCGCGCCATTTCCGGCCTTGTTTATAATTAGAATTAATTATATTCATTTTCAAATGTCGATTCAAACTTACTTTTCATCGTTATTATTTAAAATATTTAAAATCCACTAAAATAGCCGATTTAAAATTTTTAAATTGGTTCAGATTTTCCGGGTCGTTACATAAGTAGAGTAATGGAATTACCAAAGAGAAATAGTTCCCACTGGAAATCAAAATTCATAGATGGCCTTCCTTCCTTATTTGCAGAAAGAGTAAAAAAAGCATTAAGGAAAGATAAATTCAATATTCCATATGAAAGTTATACTTACGGAAAACTAATTGGAACATGTATTCAAGAAGGATTATCATTATGTAATGAAATAAAGCTAAATAAACAAATTAAACGACAAAAGTTAACAGAAAGAAATCGATTAGGACAATTCTGTAGCCAATTTGGATGGATATCCCAACCAATAAAAGTAATCATAAAAAACTAAAAAATAATCAGGCTATTGAACCTCCTTATAAAAAGAAAAGGAAACATTACTCTAAGAAAAAATTAGAATAAATAGCCCAAAGAAAAGAGGAAAGATCAAATAACAAGAAAAAGAAAATTGTTCATTGTTATAAATGTGGAAAAATTGGACATTATGCAAATAGATGTAAGTTAAAAAAGAAAATTAACAGTTTAAATGTTGATGAACAATTAAAAAATACGTTATCTATAAATACTGATTCAGAAGCCAATATAGAAGTTGAAGAATCTGGAACTAATTCTTCTGGTTCAGAAAATTTTGAAGAATTAGATGATGAATCTTTATCTGAAGGATGTTGTGAGCCATGTGTGAATGGCTAACCATATTTGAATCCAATTAATAGTAATGAAAGTGAAAATGAGGGGTTTTATAAAATCCTATCACAATTTCATAATTTGGATATAAATGTTTTAACTAGTAATAATATTTTAGAATTTCTAAAAAGAGTAAAAGATCTGGAATTAAGATATAAATTAGTAGACCAAATTGAAGATGTTCCGGAAACAAGCCAAAGTGATACTTCTTTCCTAACCATAGAAGCAAAAATATCACAAAACCCATATTCTATGAATGAAGTTTATAAACTTCTTAAGGAAAGACAAAAGATAGAATACCCCACAACTATACAAGATCTTACTGAAGAAATTCAAAACCTTAAGAGAGAAATTCAAGTAATTCAAAATAAAAATAAAGATCTAGATGAAAGAGTATCCCTGTTAGAAACGTCAAGACAAACTACAACTTTTGATAGTAATCATGAAAGTTCTCCAGAGTAGAGAGATTTTCTATCTACATTAGATATTGTCATTTCACAAAAATGGTTTGTTAAAATTACACTTTTAATCGATAATTATTTTCAAAAATAATTAACTGCATTAGTTGATAGTGGTGTAGATATGAATGTAATACAAGAAGGATTAATACCCACTAGATATTTTCATAAAACTACAAATTCATTGAGACATGCAGGTGGAGAAAAACTTAATATAAATTTTAAACTTCCACAAGCTTATATATGTAAAGATAAAACATGTATCCCAACAAGTTTTTTACTTGTAAAGAATATTACGAACCAAGTGATACTAGGAACACCTTTTATAGATAAGATATATCCTATAACTCATGTTGATAATAATGGGATAACAGGAACCTA
Source organism: Allium sativum (assembly GCA_030737875.1). Classification (NCBI taxonomy): domain Eukaryota; kingdom Viridiplantae; phylum Streptophyta; class Magnoliopsida; order Asparagales; family Amaryllidaceae; genus Allium; species Allium sativum. The sequence goes on along the minus strand of CM060920.1, from coordinate 744,156,427 downwards.
TCAAAATAAATCTATCACATTTCAGTTTATAACAAAACCATTTACAAAAGTCTTACATGAAATCAAAGATCTTGTAACACAAAAAACATTACATTTAAATTTTCTCAAATAAGAAATACATACATTAACAATAGAAGAAAAACTAAAAAAATCCTAAATTACAAGAAAAGATCAAAATGGTTTTCAACATGTTTTCAGCAGAGATATGTAATGAACATCCAAATGCTTTTTGGAATAGAAAAAAGCATATTGTTAGTCTTCCTTATGAAGATGATTTTGATGAAAAGAAAATTCCAACAAAAACAAGACCTTGCCAAATGAATTATGAATATTTAGAATTGTGTAAAAAAGAAATTGAATCTCTTTTACAGAAAGGGCTAATAAGACCTTCACAATCTCCATGGTCTTGTACAGCGTTTTATGTCAATAAACATAATGAGCAAGAAAGAGGTGCCCTTAGACTAGTAATAAACTACAAACCTCTTAATAAAGTCCTAAAATGGATAAGGCATCCGATCCCTAATAAAAAAGATTTACTAGATAGATTATTTGATGCTATTATATTTTCCAACTTTGACTTAAAATCAGGATATTGGCAAATGCAAATTGCTAAGCCTGATCAATACAAAACTGCTTTTAACGTTCCTATAGGACATTATGAATGGAGAGTCATGCCATTTGGACTGAAAAATGCTCCTTCAGAATTTCAAAAGATTATGAATGATATTTTTATTCCTTATAGTTACTTTATAATTGTTTATATCGATGATATTTTAGTCTTCTCAAAAGATATTGAAACTCATTTTAAACATTTAGACATTTTCGAGAAAATAGTGATACAGAATGGCTTAGTAATATCTAAACCAAAAATGTCTATTTTCCTGACTAATGTAAGATTTTTAGGACATAATATAGAAAAAGGAAAAATTATTCCTATAAACAGAAGTATAGAATTTGTTTCGAAATTTCCGGATGAAATAACAGATAAAACTCAATTACAAAGGTTTCTAGGAAGCTTAAATTATGTATCATCCTATTATGTGAATTTGGCTAAAGACGCGGTTATTTTATGTGAAAGGCTTAAAAAGAATCCAGGTCCTTGGACTGACCAACATACGCAAGCCATAAGAATAATAAAAGAGAAAGTAAAAACTCTTCCTTGTCTAATGCTGGCCAATCCAATTTAGCAAAAGATTATTGAGACTGATGCTTCAGATATAGGGTATGGTGGAATTCTAAAACAACTAGACCTGAAAACAAAACAAGAATATCTTGTAAGATTCCATTCAGGAAAATGGAATAATAGTCAGAAAAATTATGCAACCGTTGCAAAAGAAATTCTTGCGATAGTAAAATGTGTACTAAAATTTCAAGATGATTTATACAATAAAATTTCATTATAAAAACCGGTTGCAAATTAGCAAAATACTTGTTTAATAAGGACTTTAATCATGATGTTTCTAAACAAATGTTTGCAAGATGGCAAGCTCATTTAGCACCTTTTGATTTTGAAATTGTTTACAAAAAGGGAGAAGAAAATAGTCTTCCTTATTTTTTAACTCGTGAATATTTACAGGATAATGATACCTAGAGGAAGAAATAATTTCTCCAAGGGATATCTCTCTAATAAAGGGAGAGGCAGAGGCAATATATTGGCTCAACATGGTAATAGACAGCTAATAGCAGAAAATATTGCGTCAAGTTCATCAAGGAATAATATTCCTATGGATAAAAATGATCCTTTATATAAAAAGTTTATGGAATTTATAGCCAAAGAAGACCAGACTGAGACTTATGCTAGTGTCACTGGTAATGAAGAAAATGAAGGGAATATAACTTCATATGAAGAAAGTGCTTATAAAGAAGTAATACTTCTATTAGAATTCTCTAATATAAATAGGGAAGATAACCACGGGCCTTAATGCAAAGGTATGTCGATACATCATCTTATGCTATTACTGCATATAAGCAAGGAGGTTATTATGAAGCAATTTTAAAGGGAACTGAAACAGCTGAAATAACACATTTTCATGGAAATGATCCAAATATTTACAGTTTCAGTAAAATATTAATCAAAAGGTTGATACTACCTGAGGAATGGGGACTATCGGCCCTAAAAGAGAAGGAAATGTTTGTTCTAGAAAAGAATTTTTTTATAAAATTTAATTATTGGGATTATGTAGATGCGCTATATAGAGTACTCCTTTATGAAAATAATAAAAAGAAGCATTCTTGGTTTATAAAAATTTATGACGAGATATACAGGCGCCCAATCCCCAATTGGTTTGTTCAGTGGTGGATAAATTTTGGTCCATCCTTAAAAATTTTGCCAGAGAAATTTAAAGAATTATATTCTGATTTGACTTATATAGCACCAAAAGTAAGCGAAATTAATGAAAAAAGACATTGGATTGAAGGTTTGGCTCCAATGTACTTTTTTTTATAGAGTTTTCAATCCCATACACATGGAAATGGGTACCGGAGACATGTACTGCTCAACGGGGTATTCCTTGTCTTCGAAGATGCTCATTTACAAAATTTTAGGATAAATAAATGAAAACGACAAATCTATCGGAGAAATATTTGGGCATGAACTTATTCTTCTAATATAAGGAACAATAAAAGATTATCAACATAAAAAATTAAGTCAAAAGAAAGATCCTCCAAGTCCTTTTGAACACATCAGCATAAGACTACAGATGCAAAAAGGCATAGCTACAAGGGAAGATATCATCCAATCTTACCTAGAAGAAATGAAGAAAGATCTAGTCAAAAATCTCAGAGACGAAGAGTCAAAATCCGATACATCTATGATGTCATCTAAAGGAAAAGAAATTGTGGATGAATCACAAGATGACCTTCTTGATGAAGAAAAAGACATTGATGCAATATTTGAACAGTTCAAAGAGAATTTTCTGGGTAAAACAAGTTAAGAAGTGAAGTTGCCAGAAGTATTAGCCGCAAAAATTAAGAATAAGAAAGCTTAATAAGTCATATCATCATCTGGAGGTTTATATACGTGTAAAGGCAAAAGTTTGGAAGTATATGCATGTTGATAGACATGGTGTTAGAAGTACATATACGTGGCTTGGAAGTTTTCTGAAGGCGGTGAAAGCTCTAAAGGCGGTATGAATATTTTATGAAAATTATGTACGATATGAATATTATGTACGATAGTTTGGAGTTTGTATAATATGTATGTCGGTTTTGTTAAGTCGGTTTGTAAAGTATTATAAATAGAGGGTTCCCCCATATGGAGGGGAGAACTCAGAGTGTGTGTTGTAAATTAAGTGTGTACTTTCAAGTGTTGTAAGAGTGTTCTGCTGTTGGAATAAAGAAAAAGTTTGCTGCAAGTTCTCTGTAAGTCTTTGTTGTTTTTACTTTCTTTTTATTAAGGTTAATATCATTATTGTGTTTATTATAGCCTGAATGGCAGGCTAAATCCTTACGTGTTGAATTATATCATGTTTACTTATATGTATGCAACTGATCTAATATCAAACATGTAAAGTAAAGTCAAGTATATGAATCAAAACACTGGAATTCAGTCTACGATGAAATAATATGCAACTGTCATAAGAATAAATATGTTAAGGTTAAACTTTTAAAGCTAGGGTTATGAAGATTCTCTGGTAGCATCAATTTGGAAAACATGTTGTGCTATAATGCCCGTTGTTTGTGGTAGTAATTTGGGCTTTTATTTGGCACATTTATGTGTTTTATCTAAATTGATGTTATACGGATTGTCTTCATGTAAAATTCCGAATAACATTTAGCTTTAAAGGTTTTACATTGACATGTTTGTTTTATTGGTGCTACATAATATTTCAACTTGGTCACTGAATTCCAATGTTTTGACCAGAAACTTGATTTTACTTTGATCCTGCAAACAGCGCCCTATCCAGAATTTTTTGCATAGCTACTGTAGCTTTTCGGCATTTAGTGCACTGTAGCTTGCTGTTGCAGTCACTGTAGCTCCGGAATTTACTCCGGTTACTGTAGCAGCCCGGCTTCTAGCCTATTCTGGATTTTAGTACGATGGTTGATAGGGTGTTACAGTAACCAAAGTAAGTTCCGGAGCTACGGTGACTGCAACAGCAAGCTACAGTGCACTAAAGGCCGGAACGCTACAGTAGCTGCGCAAAAAATTCTGGATAGGGCAGTGTTTGCAGGATCAAAGTAAAATCAAGTCTCTGGTCAAACCATTGGAATTCAGTGACCAAGTTGAAATATTATGCAGCATCAATAAAACAAACATGTCAATGTAAAACCTTTAAAGCTAAATGTTAGTAGGAATTTTACATGAAGACAATCCGTCTAACATCAATTTAGATAAAACACATAAATGTGCCAAATAAAAGCCCAAATTACAACCACAAACAATGGGCATTATAGCACTACATGTTTTCCAAATTGATGCTGCCAGAGAATCTTCATAACCCTAGCTTTAAAAGTTTAACCTTAACATATTTATTCTTATGACAGTTACATATTATTTCATTTTAGATTGAATTCCAGTGTTTTGATTCATATACTTGACTTTACTTTACATGTTTGATATTAGATCAGTTGCATACATATAAGTAAACATGATATAATTCAACACATAAGGATTTAGCCTGCTATTCAGGCTATAATAAACACAATAATGATATTAACCTTAATAAACAGAAAGTAAAAACAACAAAGACTTATAGAGAACTTGCAGCAAACTTTTTCTTTATTCCAATAGCAGAACACTCTTACAACACTTGAAAGTACACACTAATTTACAACGCACACTCTGAGTTCTCCCCTTCATACTGGGGGAACCCTCTATTTATAATACTTTACAAAGCGACTTAACAAAACCGACATACATATTATACAGACTCCAAACTATCGTACACAATATTCATATCATACATAATTTTCATGAAATATTCATACCGCCTTCAGAAAACTTCCAAGCCACGTATATGTACATCTAACACCATGTCTATCAACATGCACATACTTCCAAACTTTTGCCTTTACACGTATATAAACCTCCAGATGATGATATGACTTATTAAGTTTTCTTATTCTTAATTTTTGCGGCTAATACTTCTGGCAACTTCACTTCTTAACTTGTTGTTTTACCCAGAATATTCTCTTTGAACTGTTCAAATACTGCATTAATGTCTTCTTCTTCATCAAGAAGGTCGCCTTGTGATTCATCCACAACTTCTTTTCCTTTAGATGACATCATAGATGTATTGGATTTTGACTCTTCGTCTCTGAGATTTTTGACTAGATCTTTCTTCATTTCTTCTAGGCAAGATTGGATGATATCTTCCCTTGAAGCTATGCCTTTTTGCATCTATAGTCTTTTGCTGATGTGTTCAAAAGGACTTGGAGGATCTTTCTTTTGACTTAATTTTTTCTCTTGATAATCTTTTATTGTTCCTTCTATTAGAATAAGTTCGTGCCCAAATATTTCTCCAGGAAATTTATCAATTTTCATTAATTTATCCCAAAATTTTGTAAATGAGCTTCTTCGAAGACAAGGAATACCCTGTTGAGTAATACCTGTCTTCGGTACCCATTTCCATATGTATGGGATTGAAAACTTTATAAAAAGGTACATTGGAGCTATACCTTCAATCCAATGTCTTTTTTCATTAATTTCGCTTATTTTTGGTGATATATCAATCCAATCAGAATATAATTCTTTAAATTTCTCTGGCAAAATTTTTAGAAATGGTTCAAAATTAATCCACCACTGAACAAACCAATTGGGGATTGGGCGCTTGTATATCTCGCCACTAATTTTTATAAACCAAGAATGCTTCTTTTTATTATTTTCATAAAGGAGCACTCTATATAGCGCATCTACATAATCCCAATAATTAAATTTTATAGAAATTTTCTTTTCTGGAACAAACATTTCCTTCTCTTTTATGGCCGATAGTCCACATTCCTCAGGTAATATCAACCTTTTGATTAATATTTTACTGAAATTGTAAATATTTGGATCATTTCCATGAAAATGTGTTATTTCAGCTGTTTCAGTTCCCTTTGAAATTGCTTCATAATAACCTCCTTGCTTATATGCAGTAATAGCATAAGATGATGTATCGACATACCTTTGCATTAAGGCCCATGGATTATCTTCCCTATTTATATCAGAGAATTCTAACAGAAGTATTACTTGTTTATAAGCACTTTCTTCATATGAAGTTATATTTCCTTCATTTTCGTCATTACCAGTGACCTAGCATAAGTCTCAGTCTGGTCTTCTTTGGCTATAGATTCCATAAACTTTTTATATAAAGGATCATTTTTATCCATAGGAATATTATTCCTTGATGAATTTGACACAATTTTTCTGCTATTAGCTGTCTATTACCATGTTGAGCCAATATATTGCCTCTGCCTCGAGAAATTACTTCTTCCTCTAGGTATCATTATCCTGTAAATATTCACGAGTTAAAAAATGAGGAAGATTATTTTCTTCTCCCTTTTTGTTAACATTTTCAAAATCAAAAGGTGCTAAATGAGCTTGCCATCTTGCAAACATTTGTTTAGAAACATCATGCTTAAAGTCCTTATTAAACATGTATTTTGCTGATTTGCAATCGGTTTTTATAATGAATTTTTGATTGTATAAATCATCTTGAAATTTTAGTATACATTTTACTATCGCAAGGTTTTCTTTTGCAACGGTTGCATAATTTTTCTGACTATTATTCCATTTTCCTGAATGGAATCTTACAAGATATGTTTTGTTTTCGGGTCTAGTTGTTTTAGAATTCCACAATACCCTACATCCGAAGCATCAGTCTCAATAATCTTTTGCCAATTTGGATTGGCCAGCATTAGACAAGGAAGAGTTTTTACTTTCTCTTTTATTTTTCTTATGGCTTGCGTATGTTGGTCAGTCCAAGGACCTGGATTCTTTTTAAGCCTTCATATAAAATAGCCGCGTCTTTAGCCAAATTCACGTAATAGGATGATACATAATTTAAACTTCCTAGAAACCTTTGTAATTGAGTTTTATCTATTATTTCATCTAGAAATTTCGAAGCAAATTTTATACTTCTTTTTATAGGAACAATTTTTCATTTTTCATATTATGTCCTAAAAATCTTATATTAGTCTAGAAAATAGACATTTTTGGTTTAGACATTACTAAGCCATTCTGTATCACTATTTTCATGAAAATGTCTAAATGTTTAAAATGGGTTTCAACATCTTTTGAGAAGACTAAAATATCATCGATATAAACAATTATAAATTCACTATAAGGAATAAAAATATCATTCATAATCTTTTGAAATTCTGAAGGAGCATTTTAAGTCCAAATGGCATGACACTCCATTCATAATGTCCTATAGGAACGTTAAAAGCAGTTTTGTGTTGATCAGGCTCAGCAATTTGTATTTGCCAATATCCTGATTTTTAAGTCAAATTTGGAAAATATAATAGCATCAAACAATCTATCTAGTAAATCTTTTTTATTAGGGATTAGATGTCTTATCCATTTTAGGACTTTATTAAGAGGTTTGTAGTTTATTACTAGTCTAGGGGCACCTCTTTCTTGCTTACTATGTTTATTGACATAAAACGCTGTACAAGACCATGGAGATTGTGAAGGTCTTATTAGCCCTTTCTGTAAAAGAGATTCAATTTCTTTTTTACACAATTCTATATATTCAGAATTCATTTAGCAAGGTCTTGCTTTTGTTGGAATTTTCTTTTCATCAAAATCATCTTCATAAGGAAGACTAATAATATGCTTTTTTCTATTCCAAAAAGCAATTGGATGTTCATTACATATCTCTGCTGAAAACATGTTGAAAACCATTTTGATCTTTTCTTGCAATTTAGGAATTTTTAGTTTTTCTTCTATTGTTAATGTATGTATTTCTTGTTTGTGAAAATTTAAATGTAATGTTTTTTGTGTTACAAGATCTTTGATTTCATGTAAGACTTTTGTAAATGGTTTTGTTATAAACTGAAATGTGATAGATTTATTTTGATAGGTTCCTGTTATCCCATTATTATCAACATGAGTTATAGGATATATTTTATCTATAAAAGGTGTTCCTAGTTACAGAGCATTAACGATTTTAAATGATGAATTATTAACCATTAGATAGAAATTATTATTAGTTAATTTCAATTTTTAAAATATTCAATATAGTAGTTAATTACAATTATAAATATTATGATAGATTTTACTTCCTAATTATTAATATTTCTTATTAATTACTAAATATTTTTCTCATTTATTAATAATTGATATTTTAATAATCATTATTAACTAATAATTATTTAATTATCATTTCATGAGTATTAAATTTAACTATATATTATTAAATACAAGTTTTACTAGTATATACTTATAAATAAATAACTGTTTTATAGTAATTATTAAATACTAGATTTTACTTCTCGATTATTAAACCTACTAATTAAATAATAAATGTTAAACACTACTTATTAAATATTTAATTATTTAACACTAATTATTAACGTATTTATGACTTATTAAATATAAATATAATTTACTAATCGTTGACTAATTATCAAAAACTAATTATTATATATTAAATATTTCTTATTAATTAAATATTAATTACTTAATATTATTAATTATTTATTATCATTTATTAATTATTAAATCTAATTAATAAATATTAACTATAATTTACTACTTATTATTATTATTAATTATTACGTATAATAAATTATTTAGTATAAAATATAATCATTTTATAACAATTAGTAATTATAAATTATTTATTGATAATCAATTAACTATAATCGATTACAAATAATGATATGTGTAAGTTGTTGTCATGGTTATATGAACATTTGTTATAATTGAAATAATTTGCAATTGCTTCTGTGCATTTGCATCGGTTCTTAAAAAACCGATGCATATGATACTACTTGACTACATGCAGTTGCTTCGGTTCCTAAGAACTGATGCTAATAACGTTATTTGCTTCAGTGCATTTGCTTCATTTGTGAAGCAACCGAAGTAGATGATACGATCTGCTTCGGTTATGAGCACGACCGAAGCAAATAACACTATTTGCTTCGATGCATTTGTTTCGGTTGTTAATATAACAGAAGCAAATGATATTATTTGCTTCGGTTGTAAGTATAACTGAAGCAAATTAGGCGATGCAATAGACGTATTTTGTACTAGTGTCACTACCACCGATATTCTGTATCCTCCCAGCAAGTGAACTATTGGACTCAAAGTCTAGGTCCAGTTACGTTCAACAATCAATAACAAGCAAACAATTTAGCAAACATGAAACCTTGACTTGATGATACTGATTTTTGATGAACCATTTATACTGCCAAGTATAAACAAGCTATACCATAACACTCCCCACCTCAAGGCCCGAAGTTAATCGCTATGGACACTGCAGTCACCTATAGTATTATGTTCTAGCGACCAAATATAGGATATTACAATCATATATAATCTAACTGAGCCCTCAACATGGAAAGTCGCAATCAAGGAGACAAGACAATTCACGAGTCCCAATCTCATTCCGTCCATCGAATCGCAAGGTCAAATGGAATGATGAAACCTCGACATCAAGTTAAAACACATACGGAAACACCATTGGTGGAAAAATTATATCAATGTTGATGTTGTTTTCCCCGCCTCATAGAGGGAGCAATCAACAAAACTGGGAAGACAATCAATACATATGTCTTCATGATATGTCCTAAAATAGCAGGACTAACTTATATATTGAGCGCAAGCCCGAACATCGTGAGCTTACTTGATAGACCGCCCCAACTATCATAAACTCGGAATGAAATAATCACCCTCCAAATCGATCTCACAACACAACCATAAACTTTGAACTTCGGAGTGACAAAAAGAGGGCAACCGTTCTTCAATAACACATTGAGTTTGGTTATCTCCAACAACACACATCGCCTAAATCGGCAAACTCTACATCGACTCCTAAGAAGTCAATATAAATCTCTCTGAAGCGAATCAGGAATTGGACTCGAGTAAATCAATTTTGAGAACCTAAAACGAAAAGAAATCTCGGACAATTCAGACTCAACCTTGGAGTCTCGTAGGAGAAAAATACTAATCCATTATATTATAAATCCAAGTTTTCAAAGAAAACCCTTGCAAGAACCCAAACAACTCTTGCACCACAAAATTTGATTCCATTCTAAGGGATGGTATGCCATATGGACCTATAAGCGTCCACACAACCCAGCATAATAGATTTGATGCACTTGACCGCCTAAATTGATTAGAGATAAAGGGTATCCCATATAGCAGATCATACCATTACTGAAAAAAAATTTGCAAATCTAGCCTAATAATCCTAAATTCTGCCCGACTTTCAACTCTAGAGATGGAGTAATTAGAAGTATTTCTCATTCACTAGATCGTCCAAGATAAGTGGTTAGAATGATTAATCGCTAACATAGAAAACTATTCCAATGGCACTCATATGCAAAACAGCCTATACTATATATACTAATAATATATAGATTTGAAAACCAAAATATATACAAATACAAACTCTCATGTATATATTAACTCTCAAATTCAGTACTTCTTAGGTTAAATAATGGAACCTAAACTCTAATGCCAAATGTGACAACCCACTATACACCATTGGCCCCCGATCGATGTAAAGCGATCTTCAAGAGGAAGAAATAGTAGAAAAGAAGAAAAAGGAGAAAGAAAGGAAGAAAATAGAAGATAAAAGAAGGAAGAGAACATAACAAATTCACAAAGCCTATTGAATATCTCATAGCGAATCAGATAACATGCAATAGTAATAATCATGTATATGAAACATGTGAGATAGTAATAACTATATAAATAATAAAATTAGAGTATACAAGCTCATACAGCTATACGAAACAATATTAGAGTTTATACATAGATAAATAAAATCAACTGATAAACTATCTTAAATAAGAACACATAATACTGTTCGGGCACCATTGTATTACACAACGGAATAAACAATAAGGATACATGTATAAATATGTAAAACATCGCCTCCTGTGAATCCACCTACACAACTCCAAACAATACATATACATGTCACCTGGTCTACTCATCAGCATCGTCGATGAGCATCCAAGGTAATAAGAGGGAAATAAAACCTTGGGTCAGACAACAGTCTGGTGTGAGCGATAACAAATCTCAAAGTACTATAAAAGTCATAATAGTATATATGGCACAATGGGCTTGGAAAACCATACTTTTCTTACCCCTGCATCCATAGGTTAACAGGTAATAGCTGACATATGTTGCACTATGATGAATATCAAATAAAGAAGGTATGAAAGATGTCAAGTACTCAATGGTGTTAAATAGATAAACAACCATAGTTTCCATCATCCATCACCCATCATCCATCCTCACTCAGTGCACTGGATACACGATAATGCCTCCGTTCCTTGGTACCTAAATCCATGCCACTCAATCGGTGAGGAGCTAAGTTATACCAATTGATACAACACAAAACAAGGACCTGAACCTAGTCCAGATGAAATCCTATAAGTTGCCCGGACCTAGAAATAATCTCCTGAACCAGAAAATAAGGACCCTAATCTAGTCCAATGGACAACACAGTGCTACCCTTTCTTCTTGAGTACTCGTTGAACCTACGTATCGATGATCTCTTGGCACATGTAACCGTAGCAGAGTAAATCTTGTTACTAAATCTATGACTCCTCTTTAGTAGTTCCCTATCGATCCATCATCACTACTCGACATCCTGAAATATCGCTATCCTTTATCAAAGTAGCTGCTTCGCTTTCCATGTTGGAATCACCATCATCGAATACTGAAACACTAATCGAAGAGTCATCCAGTCAAAATCACCAATGAACGGACCGTCATGTCTTTCTACTCGAAATCGCACATTGTAATTGTCAAATTGGCCAAAGTGGCCAACAACAATAGTAGTCGATATCGATCACTTCATAGTAATCGATAATCACTACTCGGATCTCCTATTTAACCAAAATTAATTAAATATGCATCCAAAGAAAACGTTCGGCATTCGTCAAGAAATCAAGCTCATCGCCAAGTCTAACCTTTATCTTTAGATTGACCATCAAGCTCCAGTATGGCTCCGTCACCAAGCTCCATTGCATCTGAGTCGTGGAATCCATCAATACGCTCTGAAGCCCATCCGAGAATTTATCTTATCCGCTCGAGTCCACCATCCTTGCGCTTTCAATCAATTTCCACCAACTTGTGCATTTGATCGATAAGCACCAAAAATTCTAACAAACGAGGTTTATCCCAGTACTAGATCCAACAGTGTTTTAAACAAACAAAGCAAACAATACGACCATGCAATCAATAGTAATACAAATTCCTAAGCTAGCATATAATAGTCCATGATAGCAATGATAATCAAATGGAACCTATCTATAGCAATCAAAGTGAAATAAGTGTCCAAGTAACCTAAACTTAACAATGTGGTTAAAATAGAGCGCAAATGGATAAATAACGCGTAATAGTTTGTATTCAGGCCAAAATGTGGCAATCAAGTTAAATCTACTTAAATCACTTTTTGGTCTTTTTATTTATTATTTACTAGGTTCGATTATCCTAAGTATTTCATTTTATAGTTAGAAAACAATTTAAAACATCAAACTTATAGTATTTGAACAAATACAGTCAGTGAGATATAATGTCACTCACCTTAGGTGAATCTACCCAAACAAGCTGTAAAGCATAGAGCTTGCCAAAATGAGTCCAACGAAAAAAACAGCCTCCAATTCCGACCACGTACGCCAAAGATGTACATAAATATAAATAAACCACTAAACCATTATTAAATATAAATAAACCACTACGTAATCATCTTCTCCACTCATACGCTTCACTGTAGCTTGCATCCTCTTCCCAAAAAGTGGTTGTGCACCTCCTAATGATGATACAGAGCTTGGTGGCATGGAATTGAAAGTCGTCAGCTTAATTGGTTTTCTCTTCAAACACTTGACTCGCTTATACCCAAATTAAGCAACTTGACCTCTACCATAAAATCGCGTCCATGCTCTATGAGCTATAAGAAATGCAACAGTAGGAAATGTCGCAGCCCTCAAATGCTCAACGTAGTTCGTAGAGCCGACTCGATCATGAGCCTCACTCTGCTTTTGTCAATTTTGACCACCAGGTCGCCTGATTTCGATCATACTCGATGAAAAAAACAATCCTAATTCGCCGACGGTCACATTGGCCATCGTCGATCATAGCCATATCCAGCCAAAGGTGTAGACTCACCTCGTGAGTGCAATGAGATAGATAACTCGATTTTACGATGAGTATATTGAAGATTTAATTTTTTAAAACCAAAAAGGGGAGGTGGCCATAAAACAATGAAATAGTAAAATGAAAATAAGGGGAAGATGTCACCGCAAAGAATGGGCCGAGTAGCGGGAAACAGGCTTGGGAATTAAATAATATTATTTTATTCTCTAATTCACAAAATAGAACCGAAAACGCATGAATCACAATTGACATGTGTCGCCTGTCTTTATCTATGTAAAAATGCCTTCTAAAAATAATGAGACTAGTCTCGAGACCCAAATCGATCGAATGTAGAAGTTATCTTTTAAAACTCGAATCAAAACGTTAGTTTATTACAGAAATTGACATAAGTTTAATTGCGCACAATAGAATGGTACGTTCATTTGCTACGAAACTTGACAGGGAACCATAACCCATTACGAAGATCCCAAAATTATAAATTTCATCACAATCCAACACTATGTTCCTAGAGCAATTATTTACATGTATTTCGAGAATGATATGGCCATCAAATGGCTGAACTCGAAATATAGTGACCTAAGTACGTATTTTCTATGTAACAAATAATATGAACTTAATGGAACCGGTCCCATGTCATGACTCGATCATTTGTGGAAAATCATATTCTGGAACCGTCAATTGAACAATTAACGACCAATATTTTAAAAAAAAAATGTAAGCATTTAATCATTAAAATATGGGTTGTCACACGATGAAACTCTTGAACAAATGGATGCTACCAAGGTTATTTGAATGCGAAAAGATAGAGTTCGAAACAAGGTAGAAGTGGGATTCGAACCTAGCACCTGTTGTATCCAAGGGGCACGCCTTAACCAACTGAACCATGCAACATTTTAATATAGTAGGTTAAAAATCTGGTATCTAAAGTTAGATGTCCAACCATAGGCACTAAATTTTTTGAATACCCAGGTCTAACATATGACCTTCATTACCATACATCTCATCCCAGGCTTTGGATTTTTTTAATACACTAGGTCAGACGTTTGACCTTTCTCACTAAATGCCAGATTATGGGTTCGGGATGAATTCAAAAAATATGGCAAAAGCAGGACTTGAACCTAGAGCCTTTTGAGGTTAAGCAATGCGCCCCTACCAACTCGCCTACGCAAGCATTTAAAACAATAGCTAATAGTTAACTACATGACTGGTAACAATAGAATATCCAATAGGCATTCTGTGCACCTATTCATCCAAATACAAACTGGTAATGGATGCGTCTCTTTCTAAAGAATTTGCTAAATGCTTATTCATGTTTATTGGTGACTTATCACTTTTATATAAGCCTCACAACTTCACACAACTGCAAAAAAAAACTCTCTTTCCTAAACTATTCTCTCATTTCTTCCAAATGCTCCAAATTTCATATTTATTTCAAAGCAAATATTAGACCAGCATTACTTCATTTATAACTATTCAAATCTTGTCAAAGTTCACATTCTAACCTCTATGCACTCAATCTGCGTAATTAATATTGAAGGTTTTAGAAGTTGTAATGCATTTCTACTACTCCGTGTGTTGAAGACACAATATATAGTCAATAATCCATTAGCGTGTATTAGAAGTTTCAGTGAGCCTGTAGCCCATTTTTATTAGGTGGGTAAGCTTGTGGACCATGAAATAAGGTGGTGTATATAAACAGGTCTCTCTTGGTGAAGCAAGGGTTATTGTTATTTGAATTCCAGAAGGGAGTCTGGTACTAGAAATAGGATGGAGATCCAAACCATAAAATTCTCTGATTTCATTTATATTTTCCACTACTATTACAATTATTTAACTACTGCTATGATTACCACGCTTCAAATTCCACATTGATATATTCGTCATCATATATCCAATACATAGCGACTACTCAATCATTGTTACACCGAATCAACAATTGGTGTCAGAGCAAGGAATTTTATTATTCATCACAACATCGTAGAATAGTGGCGAAAAAACAATGTGATCAAAATACAACAAGCAATAAGTCCTATACAAAGCAAACCTACCACAAATGAGGACTACAAAAAGGTACTTTCTGATTTAACAATTTTAATAGAAAATAATGATGAATTAGTTAGTAAGATAAAGCTTAATTTATTTATTTTAGGAAAGATGAAATCTGTCGAACTTAAAAATAATAAATTAAGAAAAATAGAAATTGACTAAGAAAATCAAAATGGGATTTTAAAAAATAGTTTATTGCATCCTAAAATTTTCTAGATGAACAATATACTATATTTGATAAAGAAAAGGAATTTTTTTGGAAGAAAATTTTAATTTGAAAAGACAAAACAAATCAGTACAATCATCTTTAGATAACTTAGAATTCCAAACTAATCAACTGAAAAATGAGAACGGTATGCTAAAGAAGGAGAATTCTAAATTAAATTAGGAAATTGATATTTTGAAAAATAATAAATTATCTGTTAAAAATGATAATTCCAACTTTAAAACTAAAACCAAAAAATGAAAATTTGATTTTGCAAGATTTAACAAAGGTCAAAATGATTTAAACAAGGATTTATCTAGTTTTATATCTTCGATAAAAAGTGATTTTGGATATAACAAAATTTCTTGTTAAAATAGCACTCCTACATATATAATAAAAAAGTTAGTGCTAGTACAAAATTTCGAATAAATTCTAGATCCAAAATTTATAGAAATTCAGGTACTTTTGTAATTAGTAATGTTCGTAGTATTTGTAGAAGTACAAAACTATTGATAGGGAAAAATACAATATGAATAAAAATTATCTAAGTATTTAGGTTCCTATCGGTTGGAAAGACAGAGAAAAATACAATAATTATTTTTTTGAAACAATTGTTAATAATGAAAATTTTATTTTAATTGGTACCAACAAACCATATTGGGTATGGTTATCTTCAATCTAACTTCCTGGACTCTAGCGAAGGAAGTGGATACCAAAATATGTAGTTTATTTTTTGTAGGTACCCAAGAATGATATAAAGATAATATGAATTTGACACAGCAAGTGTTCCTTACATAGGATGGAAAATGAGCATTTATGGATAACAGAACAACAATTTTTTTTATATCTAACTTATTCTGTTATTTAATTTTAGGTCGCTATTTTTAATGGAATGGTCTAAATTACTATATGACCCAAAGCCAATGGTTAGTTTCATTCTTTTTTGTCGATGACAAAAGGGAAGATGATTGTGCATATTGGCAGTGGAAGTATATAAATTTAGGGAAAGAAAATATTAAGAGGGTGTAATATAATGTTTATTTAAAAAAGTCGCATGGTTGTCATTATCAAAAAGGGAGACAATATTGAGAACATGATTTCAGTGCTTGATGAAAACAACTGTATGACAATGCTACTAACATGTTTATTAAGTTGTTTCGGGTTAACTATGTTTGAAGATAAAATTGACGTGAATTACATTGCACAAAAAGAAAAGAAGGGAGAAGAAAAAAAAGAGAAGAAAAGAGAGTAAGCAAGAGTACAAAACATATACAAACATGGAGAGATGAAAATTGCAAGCACTATGCAAAAATATGTCATTGGTGGAAACTGAATCATGCATCCCCAAAATGCACTCAAGAAACCTCACCAACTAAGCTATGCAACTCTTCAACAAATGGATGGTACTAAGATTATTTGATTGCGAAAAGCTGGAATTCAAATATAAGGTAGAAGTGGGATTTGAAATTGGAACCTATTGTATCCAAAGGACACATCTTTAGCAACTGAACCATGTGACATTCAATACAATAGGTCAGACGACTAGTATCTAAATTCAAACGTATGGCCTTAGGAACTAGAATTTTTAAATACCCAGGTCAGACGCCTGACCTTCATTACTAGACGTCTGAACTTAGGCTGTTGATTTTTTAATGCACCAAGTTAGACGTCTAATCTTACTCATCAGATATCTGATTTTGGGATCAAGAGGTATTCAAAAAATATGGCGAAGGTGAGAATTGAATTTAGCACCAGTTGAGATTAAGCAACGCACCCCTACCAACTGGTCTACGCAAGCATTTGAAACAAGGGCTAACGGCTAACTACATGACTAGTAACAAACGAATAGTCAACAACCATTTTAGCATCTTTTGCCAAATACAAACCGCTAATAGATGCATCTCCTTCAAAAGAATTTGCCGGAGGTCATTTTTAATGGCAACTTATCACTTCTATATTAGTCTCACAGCTTCATACAATTATAAAAAAAACTCTCTTCTCTAAACCATTCTCACATTGCTTCCAAACACTCCAAGTTTCATATAGTTCAAAGCAAATATTAGACCAATGCTACTTCACTCTACAAATATTCAAATTTGGTCAAAGTTAACTTCCTACCCTCTGCACACTCGATCTGCATTATTATTGTTGAAGTATGTAGAAGTTGTACTACAATGTGACTATGTGCTCAAGACACAGTATATAGCTAGTCATCTATTACTATGTATTAGAAGTTTCAGTGAGCTTGTAGCCGGTTTAAATTATGTGGGTATGCTTGTGGCCCTTGAAAAAAAGTAGGTTAGGTAAACCTGTTCCTCTAGGAGAAGTGAGGGTTATTGTTAGTTGAATTCTAGAAGAGAGTATGAAACTGGATGTAGGACGGGGTTCCGAACCAGTATAAAAATATCTGGTGTCACTTATATTTTCTGCTGCTATTACAATTATTTTACTGCTGTTGTGATTACTACACTTCAAATTCTACATATATATATTCGCCATCATCGATCCAGTGCAAAGCGACTATTCATTCGTCATCGCACCGACTCAACAAAATGGTACAACAACAAGTCAAGAATGGAAATATCCCAGAAGCTACTGAACTAATTCGGTTCAGCACACTCCCGGCTTAACATGCTAAACTTGGGCCACCCACACCTACCGATCCAATTCGGCTCAGCCATGACGAACTAGATAATGTCGAACCGATATTGATCCCTTCCGATGATATGATATTATTGTCCCATCTATTGATCGCGATGCTCCAGAACTTTCTCGAGCTTCTACAGTTCCCCTTCATGCCCTGTGATTGACCAGGGTAACACGGATCATGGTAGTGTATCCCAAATGGTGGCGCATGTGACGTTATCTGCGAGGGAGACGAGGAGCTCCATACTTTATGTTAATTCAGAGTATAGACCCAGACTTGACTACCATGGTTAGAAATATTATGAATGAAATCCCGAGCTTCTACAGTTCCCCTTCATGCCCTGTGATTGACCAGGGTAACACGGATCATGGTAGTGTATCCCAAATGGTGGCGCATGTGACGTTATCTGCGAGGGAGACGAGGAGCTCCATACTTTATGTTAATTCAGAGTATAGACCCAGACTTGACTACCATGGTTAGAAATATTATGAATGAAATCCGAGGTTACAACAATAAGGATTGGGAAATTGATTATCATCATACCCTATACATGGATGATATCATGAATGCTAAGTTCTCATGCAAACTCAACCTACCATGGGTATCTCATTATTTGGGGAAGACTCCTGGCCAGCATTTGATGCAATACCAACAGAATATGGAATTGACCTAAGCCTTTGACGCCATAAATGCAAAACCTTTTTGATCTATTTGGATGGCATTGCTCCCATTGAGTTACAAGAATACCGCCAAGATCGGTACCCTCATTCAGCGGCCTGAGTAGAAAATTCAACAGTTAGTTCCTTCTACATGCTTCCAAGTCGAAACATGTTATGACACTCTTTCTCATACATCAAACTCAAGGGGAGCTACTCAAATATTATCTAGAGCGGTTCAATATTGTTGTCACATAAGTTAGTAATCCTAAAAACGAAACTATTTGATGTCATTAATTGAAGGCGTCGACCCGATATAGATTTTGGAAAATGGCTAATAGGAAAGCCTCCACTTACTTTTGATCCATTCTATGAGAAGGCTTCCCAATTTTTGCACATCGAAGAAGCCAAAGGAACTCGAAAAAGGAGAAGCGGTGAGCTTGTGAATGAGGGCATAGAAAGCAATGTGGTAGTGAAGATGTAATGACCCGGGATTTCTGGACGATAACTAAAATACGTCAGAACTTAAAATTTTACAATACATTAATAATTTAGTTATTTATGTTGATATTCATTTGAATGACCCGGAAAGGGTGATAAAGTTTATTTATCACATCATGAAGCATCGCTAAAACTTAACAACTTTTAGTGTAACTAAATTCTGTAGTGAACAGCAGTAGTAGAACTCTATAGCAGCGTTAGTAAAGCGCTATAGAAAAGCGTTACTAAAGGAACTGTAACTAAAGCGTCGCAAATCTTTAACTTGAGAAATCAATCGATTGGAGTAATAACTTCAACAGCAACTTAAAAAGAGATTAATCCGATAATGACTAGACTGTTGTAGGGCCCTAGTGCAACCTATTTTAGACATGTCTTAGCAGAGAAATTGGCAAGAATAACATGAACTAAATCGAGTACGTAAGATAGTATAAAAACTATAGTTCATACAACTTGAAGGCCATAGTTCTAGACCATAGGAGACCAATCAAAAGAAAAGTTCTGCTATAACTTTTAGACCATTATACACATATACTAGTGCAACCATAACATAGCATCACCTTGCATCAAAATTGAGAGAAAACTATGGATTGAAATCACTACAACTTAAAAGCTAGCAAAGCCATATTTTCCATGCAACTTCAAGGACCAAACTACAACCAACTTGTGTGCTGGAAACTAAGTGGACTAATGTAGATTAAAGATCCTAACTCATACAAGAAAATCATCCTTAGACATCCCATAAATACTTGAACTTGTAGCCTATTAAAGCACCTTAGCACCATGTAAATTAGGAAGCCATACATCAGCCCAGTATTGCGCAAGGAAGAACAGCCCAAGACAAGCCCAAACAAAGCCCATTTGAACCCATACTTCATGTTTAAGGCTTGCAAGTACAATAGGTGAAAGTGACATGTATTAAATGAATTAATGCATAATATAAATGGAGATATCACAAGATACATGCGCAGGCTATAATAGATGATACATGAAGCTAGAATAAAAACATTTGTTTACTTCACTATTCTAGAAAGCAAGGACGATGAGATAGGAATGTTTGCCTTAGATTAAAAACAAATTGAATGGCTTTCATCAATCCACCTAGGCTCATGCATGAAAAACAAACTAGATGTAGCTTTCAACAAATATTTCACCTGTACTAGATCTTGCGCCAGAATGACCATAGGGATGGAAGCATTGTTTAATCTATCTTCTAGAAGCAAGAGTGCAAGTGGTTAGAAGCTTTAGCATTAAGTAAAACAAGTATATGATGCTCATTCTTCCAGCAAGTTGTTAGCATATAAAACAAAGGCAAGTGTTGCTTTCACCTACATATTTTCTCCTGCCAAGAAATCCCTGCGCCAAATATAGTGATAGGATTAATTAAAGATTTAGGTAATTAAATGGAAATATAAACTAATATAAAACATTATATGCTAGCTTATATATATATGATCAAATTGCCACTTTTTAACACACCATTAAGCCACCTTTTCTCCACTGTTATGCTTTTGAAAACCCGAGAGCAAAAAAAGGCAGATCTGGAATTTATATTTGCACCATCCTTCTGCCATTTATCGGTGAGTAAACCTCACTAAATCATTTTGTTTCTTCATACAAGTAATGAGGGTTGGTGTATGTGCTTATTGATTTAGTTTTACTGCTGTATATATATATATATATATATATATATATATATATATATATATATATATATATATATATGTCGCATGGTTAAACTTCACCTTGAACAATGCTGTTAAAACATATTGTTGCTGTATATTACTGTATTGATAAATATATGGCGGGTATACTCAGCTCCACAGTGACATTTGGATCTATTACATATGCACAACCTATTTTTGTTGACAAACGCAAAAGTGATTCCCTGTTAAAACTGTGTGTGTGAAGTTGTGCGTCTCTTTGATGAAAAGCTTCATAGTTGTGATGCACCTGACAAGATAAACACCTGTTTACTTTATGCTAATGATCCGGTCAGTAGATAAGCACCCTCAAACCAAGTAAAACTAGGCATAGTTTATATATGTACTGTAATACATATATATACTGTAAGAAGAATTTGAACTTGATTTCTCGACACATGTAGTTTCGAATCTCAGGGATATAAACATGATCGAAATAAGAAACCATGATTTTTAAATCAAACATCGCAATTCTTAGTATAGAGAATCAAGAGAAAACACAGTTTAGTCGAAAAAATGGGTTTTGATCAATAGTTGTGAATCTAGTAGGTTATAAATCGAACGAATTGGTATGGGGGTACGCAACGAACCCCAGATCACCAGAAAAATATTAAACCATTTTTGTATCGTGTGGGTTTTGAGTTTGAAATGATTTTGGGAGAGATAGCTCGTTTTGAATGCAAGCAGCTCAAGTGCGAACTGCACTTCGCCAGGGCCAAACGGAGCCGCCGCACCGGAGGTGAAGGAGGCGTCTGGTCGGGGTCTTGAATTGGGCGGAGGCGCTGGAGTTCCAGCGGGCTGAGGTGATGGCAGGAGATGGATTCTTAGATCGGAGCAACTAAGTGGTGGTGTGTGTGTTGTGCATGTTGACTGTCTCGACTTTGTTCGAGAACTGCGCCACGCTGGAGACGAAGGGGACCACCACACTAGCATGGATCGACGCGTCAGGTCGAGGACATCATGCAGTGGGAGGCGCTCGAGGCACGGCGGCCTGAGGCGTGAGCTAGGGGGAGGTTTCCCCGATGGACCTGCTGTGTAGTGGAGGGTGGCAAAGTGGTAGTACCACTTTGGTACTTGGCAGGATGAAAACACAGTGACTGGTAAGGAAAAAGGGGCTGGAGCGTGATAACTGAAGCTTGGCACTTTGGTTAAAAACATGAACAAAGTGATTTTTGAAGTGAGTTTTAAATTAAAAACAGTTTTAATTTAAAACAGAAAATAAGAACATAAAATAAAGTAAAGGAAAAATATCTTCGGAAATTTATTAAATTTATTTATTTTTAATTAAATAAATAATTTAATAATTAGACCTTAAAGTAATTTGAGCATGAGGGAAATCTATATACGTCCTTTGGTAACATGTTTATAACATATAAAGGTTAGGAAGTTTATTTCTGAAATTTATTTAATTAGTTTATTTAATAATTAATTAAATAATTAAATAAATAAGGCTTTAATTAATTATATAAATTTGAGAAAAATTTATATAACTTATTTGCGGACATTTGTAAATAGAAATCGAGTTGGAGATTATTAATTTGAAACCAAGTAAAAGTTATTCTATTAGATCGAGTCAATCGATAAATAAAAATAAAGGTAGAACAAGGGAAAGGACTATAGTCAGCATGAACGTTCAAATGTCTTGAATAAACATGAAGTATAATTCTGTCATCCAAAGTCAGAATCGATTAGAATGATTTAACGAATCAAATCATTGGTAATTAAAAATGAATTAATTAAGTAATTAATTGTGGTCCATTTAAGTATCATTTAGTTAAATGAACCCAGTTAAACTGAGTTAATCGATTTTAAATTGATCGAAGGTAAGTTGAATTAAATAAAGTTAATCGACTATTAGCTAGTCGAATGATAAAGTTTAACACCTAAGAGTTATTTGAATTAGTTGTTCGAAACAGAGTCAATCAAATAAAGGTAATCGAATAGTAAAGAAAGAAGATTTTACATAAGACAAGTTTTTAAACCCGTGCTTCGCACACGGTATAACTTGATATTAAATAAAAGAGTTAAGCTAATATTTTTTTTTTGAAATAAAAATATTAAAGGAATGTGAATTTTTGAAATAAGAATTCAAATGGAATTACAGAAATTAGGAACTGACTAGAATTAATAAGTAGAATGATTTTCTGAGTATTTATCTGATGTTGGTTTCGGCCTTCGGGGTTTATACTTAGGGAGTTGTTCTCTTAATAATTACAGTCAACGACTGATTAATGTGAAAGGATAGTGATACGTAAACACAGGAACATGAATATATATATATATATAGATGATTGATCAAATAGAAATTCCAATTGGAAATAAGAATTTGTTGTTTGCACATGTATTTTCATTTGATAGTTAAGTCATCGACTATCAAAGTTTTGACCATTTTTAACGTTGTTAATATGGAGAGACCGGTTGGATTATTATCCGAAGAACCACTCCGTATTGGCATAAGCGTTGCGAGTCAAGTATGTTGAATATATTGAAGACGGTGAAAAATGCAAGGGCTATTGTATAAATCTTAGATAACGGTTGGCTAAGATGGTTGTACGGAATAGTACCTTCGGTTTGTCCAGTCCCAGGACAACTTGTATGGACGAACGTCTGACAGAGTACTCCTAACTGATCACGTACGTTGATCTTTTCAAACGTAGTTATAAGTGGTAGAGAAATTCGTTTCTCTTACTTTATACTTGTAATTTATTTTTGGAGAAGTCAATTAGTGGATTAGCGGGTTTGACGATGTGACGTTCAAAGCAAATCAAAAGAATGTCAGGGTACGTTTAGCTTCAAGCTTCACAACCGGAAATGACAAAAATCGGGCAGGCAGCATGGCTATGTGGGTAGCTCCCATTAGGATGTATCATCATCTGATCTAGAGTTTCATTTACTTCTTAAAATCTATTGTCGATTCTGACCCGTTTCGGGAAACGGTGGGTAGCTCCCAACCGTTGGTGATATACATTCGATACACTCAAGAGAAATGAGTGGTCGGTCATGTGTGGCCGGGTTACAAGATGTTCTTGTTGAACCCGTGTATTCGTATCTAGAGATACACCTCCGGAAGGTGATCCCATACCTTGTCATAGTTGGAAACCCAATATCCATAAGCACTTAACGGTTTTTGTTTGTATACTATAAGTAGAATGTGAGATGAAAGCATTCTACTAGATTATAATTATTTGTGGACACACTAGACATTATCACAATATCTGTCTAAATATGCAAACTGTTTTGATCTCATAAGGTAAAAACCCGTTCCGTATTCACGGCGTGGTCTTATGAATCATTGTGATTTATTAAACTTGTTTATAAATCGTTTACTCACACCAGTCCATGACTGACCCGGAGTTTATTTTTTGTGTTTTCCTTAAACACTTGGGTACTCATAATATTTATTATGAGTAGACAAGTGATCCAGGTTTTAAAGTAACTTGGAGTAGCTGGATGGCAGGATCAGAAGTGCTGGCTTATCTATCATATGTTATGTAGAATTATCTGCAAGTTAGTATCACAAATGTTAAGTATGTAAATTGTGATGATATGTATCCCTATATATGAAGTATTCCAATGTGCTTGAATTATGTCATGTAATATTTCGGGTTATTATATATTGTCCCAAGTTCCGCTGTGAGATTCTGATGTTTTTTCTTAGTTCTATTCTTCTATCTATTTCTTTTTTTAAATAATGATACAACTTCCGAGGTACTGGAAAGTTGGGTCGTTACAGAAGAAGTCTGGAGGCAATATAGAAAATTTTTAGGTGAATGTTCACAACTATATAAAAGAAATGACAATCGGCATAAAGGCAGAAATGGAGGTAGCCTCGATCAGAAAAGGGATGTTATAAGTGACCAAGATTCCCATCATTTGACAATTATATGCCATTGAATGATTGGTTGGAAAATGTATGTATATATATATATATACCTGTAACATGGTGCACTATCGAAAGCCTGCACCAAGAGAGTCCGGAAAGATATAAAATCAGGCTGGAAAGTTTTGTTTGTTTCATGAAATGTACTACTACACGAAAAATGAATGCTGTCATCTCTGGGACGTTGTTGAAAAATTTATTCGTGATAGAATGTTGAACGAATATAGAGTTTCCCTAAAGGACGGAGAAGATCACTTTGAATCCTAATCAACAAGGTCAAGTGACTCCTAGAGTTGCAGCACGGAAAATGCAACAAGGTATTGTGATCAACACCATAGTCGAAGGACCGTATCCGGTTGGTTTCAGTCTATGAACGATCGAATAGTACGTCAACGTAGTAAAGCATATCAAAGTTGAGTAGTGCAATGCTGTAAACAGAACTATTCTAGTGAAGCAGTGGAGGATGATGATGGATGATGTTGTCTTTCAAAATGGAGATGAAGATAGGGTAGAGTCCCCTAGTATTGACCTGATGGTGATTTCTCCCTTGACTGGCCCTGTTTTGGTATGAGAGATCCTTGTTAACTACGAGAGTTCTGTAAATATTTTATTCAAGAAAGATTATGATGAGATGATGCCGGAGGCTAAAGATTTGAAGTCATGTAATGTCAGAATACATGGTTTCAGTGGATCTGCTAACGAACCTGTAAATATGGTTGAACTGCCGATGGAGCTTGGTGAGGAAGACCATAGGGGAAAGCGGATCTTTTCGTTTGTTGTGTTAGACATAACCTCTTCATATAATGCTTTTTTTGGGTCGATTGATCCTTGTTGACTTTAGAGCATGCATTGCTCCTTAGTGCCTTATCTTGAAATTCTTAACTGAGAGTGGAGTCAGTGTTGCATGGGGAGATCAAGTAGATGCAGTGGCATGCTACATAGTTGATTGGAAAGACACCCGCTGTAATACCCCATAATTTTAAAGAACACTATAATGATAAACTAAAAAATACTTAATTAAATGTTGGGAATAAAGTAAAACTGACTGCGCCATTGTGTTTGTCTCGGAATTCTGCTTAAGATAGACTCCGAGTTTGCAGAAAACGGATATCGTATGAAGAAGATTTTAAGATTTGAAGTTTGTACACATATAAGCAATATAAATATAAATAAACTAGTCCAGAAATCAAAATTGAAGAGCAGGAAAAAGGAGGGAAATCGGCATGTTAAGGGTCGACCCCATGCCCATGGGTGTCGACCCCATGCCCCATGGGTGTCGACCAATGGATCGACCCCTATACGGGGGTGTCAACGCTTGGGTCAACCCAGCTAGATCTAGGGCAGATCCATTCTGTGAACCAAGACACGATTCTGAACAAGATTCGTTGACCGTAGGCTATAAATAGGACCTCATTTGTATTGTTTTATTCACCAAAAACAATGGAGACAACGAAGTGCTACCCAAACTAAGATTGAATTAGCTTATTCTTCTGCAACAACAATTTATACATATTCAAGAATCTCCATTGAAACATCTAAAGTCATTTCTCTATTCTTTAGATCCAGTCCCTGTGAGTTTATGTTGCTTTTTGATGTAAACATTTAATAAGTAATCTTGACATGTTTATAAGTTTATATCAAAGTTATGCTTGTTAATAGCCTGAATTACAACTAAACATATCTTTCGCTACTTGTACACCTAATTTACTATTTAGTTCCCATATGCATATTCATGATATGCCTACTCTATCATTATGCCAGATAGTGTCACCATATGCCTATTCTATTAGTTTGCCAAATCATGTCACCATATGTCAGTTCTGTTATTTTTCATATTTATGTCATCATAAACCTGTCTTATTATTATGTGTATTTCTGTTCTCTTCTCTCTCTCTTTCCCTTTTTATTTTTATAGCCTAGGCTACCTTCGAGCCTATGCATGTTGCTGAAATATGCGAGCGCACGAAATTGAGAATGGGTAGGGAATGATAAATATAAGCATAACTTATGTTTTAAAACATGATTGGCATTTGGGGCATAATCAATACCTTGATCTAAAACTTTAATTTGGGGTATAACTTGTATCGTTAATTAGGCTGGATTTGGGGGATAACCTTTGATGAACTTGAAAAATAATGAACATGCCCAGATTTACAGTAATTAGAAACTGTAACCGCACTTAGACACAAGGTTAGATTACACTTATGGTGGAAGTCTACTAGGAACCACTCGGAAAATCCAACGTCCACAAGTGGTTAATCTAATGTGAGGGGTCGAGTTCATAAATGTACACGTAACGGTGCTAAGACACGAGGTTAATTCCGACTTGTGGTAGAAGTCTGCCCGGAACCACCCTCCATATCTAGCATCCATAAGTGGTAGACTTATTGTGAGAGGTCTGGTGCATTAACAACCATATATGGATGAATGATAATAACTTGTTAACCTGTAATACTTAACCTGTTTAAATATGGGGGGGGGGGTTTCCATGAACCTATCAAATTGATTAGGGGTTAAGTAAACTTGCTTGAATCAGTTGGGCTTAATTAAATCTTGTTAAATATGTGGGGGCTGGTTATATATATAAAGCCGACAAACTTAACCTGTTTTACATGTTGGGGTTATGCAACCTTGTTAAACTATTAGGCATAACCGGTCAAAATCCTAGTAGTGGGGATGCAAGCCAAGGAGGAAGCTTGTATCAACTGTTGTGTGAGACCCGTATCAGTCAGTAACCCATTTTGGTGTCAAACGGGGAACCCCGAACTAGGTTGGGGTCAAGGCACGCTTACTGAGCTGATTATAAGAGGTTCATCTATGTAGGGTTGTTAACGGTGCATTCCATCGGATTCATGTACGTGCATGAATCTGCTTGCGTTGGGACCATAAGACGATGTGACATCAGTAGATATTGCTGCGCCTCTCGAAGAAAAAGGTTTGCCACTTTAGGAAGTGATACATCCTATTATGGGGCCATCGCTGGGTATCTATGGGATAGGGAGCCGATCGATTGGGGGTAGTAATGAGGGTACATCTAGTATTGCTTGTTCAGGAGCTCGTTATTATCATTGGGGGTAACACCTGTCATTTCTGTTGGGATACCTATTATTATTGTACGAGGTAAAACCCCTCACTAGAAGTACACCTATGTCTACCATTTTGTTTCTATTAGGATCATCTTGTTTCTGTTATACTAGTATTGGTGCAGAGAAAAGTACTTGAGAAGCGCAGCATATTCTATTCTGTTTATCATGTTCTTTCTGTTATACCTGTCTTATGATACTGTTATATACCTGTCTTATGATACTGTTATCTCTCTCATCTGGTTTATATGCTTGTCATGATGCTTTTACTTATTTATGTGCTAAAAGTAACTGGACTCACCAAACTTTATGTCTGACTCGTTTTGTTTCCTTTTCTCTCTCTTCCTTTCCCCCTAGGTTCTCCGAGTGGGAATACTCAGGCTTGAGTAGGATTTTTTCTTTCATTCTTCTTGGAGCTGCTAAGATGTACCGCTTTGATTTCCTGTCTTCTCCGATATGGCTATTTTTGGGGATTATGCTTTTTGTTATATATTATTGTACTCTGATGATTTTAGTACAAGACAGAAATTGTAATGGCTTTTCGGTGTTTTAGATTTATGATGTAACTGGGTCTTGGACCACAATGTTTTCTGTTTAATAAAGTTTTGAATTCCGATGTTAGTTTATATTTGTCCTATGATGTTTCTATTTCTGTTTACCTATAACGCTTCATTAAACTTAATGCATTCTGATAAAGAGTGACATTAACGGACGTGGGGTGTAACATTTGGTATCAAAGCTGAAAGTTACCAGATCAGATTAAATGTTTTGATAATTGTTTTCATAAAGGTTTCGAAAGAAAGTATTTTCAAAGAAAAATAAGTTTGTGAAAACATATTCCCTAAAGCCATATAAAGTATCTCTCGATTCTCCACTTGAATCCCTTTTCCTTTTCTTTTGAGCATGTCTAGGGAACCGATTCTTCCTGAAAGGTGTCCCCATTGCATCATTGCTTCGTAGACATGTTAAAACTACGTCACATGTCAAAGGGCAAGGAATTGCCTAACCTCCAACTGTACCCGCAGTCGTTTTACTTACGGTTAATTTTCTCTCAAGCTTAGTAGGGATTTCTGTGCGATGGTGGCAGCTTTCGAGAGAATTGTTAGTATGTTACACAAGGAGGGTAAAGAGGAGAATAAGGGAGTCAAGGCAAAGGAGCACAGCCTGAGGATGAGAAAAATGGTGGCCTAAGAAGGGAACATAGATGGAAGAAGGAAAGCCTAATAAAGTTCAAATAAAGGCAAGAAGAAATGTCATGGTTGTAAGCGCGTGGGTCAGTTGGCCAAAGATTGCAGAAAAAGGAAGAATGCTTGTTTTCATTGTGGAGAGGTCATACATCTTATTTAGGATTTCACGAAGAAGCAAGGACAGGGTCAAAGGGCAGGATCTTCTAGAAGGTAGGTGCATGCTCTCGTGGCCGATGTACCAGATAGAGGTAGGAAAGTTTCTGTTGAAGGTTTGATTTTCCTTTCCAATCAACCTATTAGAACTCTTTTTTATTCTAGCGCTTCACATTCTTTTATATCTAATTCTGTGGTTGAGTCTCTGCACCTTAGTACTAGTATGGTTTTGGATCCCGTTGTTGTCACAAACCCCATTAGAGGTACGACTCATTTATCTATGATTTGTCGGGTTTTGAGAATATCTGTGTTGGGTGTCGATTTTGAGTGCCATGGGAGGAGGGTCGTTAGACTTTTGACATGCCATGGGAGGACCCTCGATATTTCCGGTGACCCTAAGGGGTCTGTCATGCTTAGTTTCCTAGAGTCACTTGATGTATCTATCGATGATTTATGATCTGTACCAGTAGTCTGTGAGTATCAAGATGTTTTTTAGGAGGTTCGGGGATCACCCCCGAGGCACGAGATTGATTTCCGTATGTACTTGGTGGACAATGCAAAGTCAGTTGCATTTCCTGTGCGCCATATGGCTTCGAGAGAAAGCACGGAGCTCATCAAGCAAGTAGGGGAGCTACATGAGAAAGGGTTTATTAGGCGAAGCATATCTAAATGGGGTGCTCCAGTAGTATTCTCCACTAAGGCGGATGGTTCGCTTCGCTTATACGTGGATTATAGGAAGTTGAATAAGCTCATTAAGACAAATAGGCACCCACTTCCGAGGATATATTATTTGTTGGTGCATCTGTTTTCTCTCAGTTAGACTTGGCCATGTGGTTTCATCAGTTGAGGGTGGCCGAGGACAGTACAAAAAAGACTGCCTTTAGAACTCTAGATGGTTTCTTCAAATGGCTCATCATGCCTTTTGGGTTGACAAATGTACCCGCCTATTTTTTGGATTTGATGAGTAGAGTGTTTCGGGAGTTTCGAAATAAGTTCGTTGTGGTCTTTGTTTATGACATCTTGATTTTCTCGAAGAACGAGGAAGAACATGCTCGACATCTAAAGGAGGTTTTGAAAACTCTCCGTACGCACCAGCTTAAGGCGAAATTCTCCAAATGTCATTTTTGGAGAAAGGAAGTGAGATTTCTAGGGCATGTGGTCTCTAAAGATGGGATAGCAGTAGATCCCGCATAAGTAGTTGCAGTTCAAGATTAGCAGGTACCAAAGAATGAAATGGAGGTGAGGAGTTTTCTTGGTTTAGCTAGCTATTATAGGAAGTTCATTAAGGACTTTGCAAATGTATCATCCCCACTTACCAGAATGACGAAGAAGAATCTGACATTTTCCTAGGGTATAGACTGTGAGGATGCTTTTCACCGATTGAAGAGGGCTTTGAGAACAATCCCAGTCTTGACTTTGCCTGATGAGAGCAAAGTGTTCACAGTATACACTAATGCAGGTGGTACAGGGCTTGGTGCGATTCTGATGCAAGAGGGAAGGGAAGTATGTTATGGTAGACAGTTAAGAGTTCATGAGAAGAACTACCCTACCTATGACTTAGAGTTAGCTACCATAATATCCATGCTTAAGACTTGGCGCCATTATATACTTTGAGAGAAGTTCGAGTTGTACACCGATCATAAATCTCTCAAGTACTTACTCTCGCAGAAGGATCTCAATTTGAGGCAACAAAGATGGATGGAGTTCCTAGCATCCTATGATTTTGAGATTGCTTATACCCCTGGCAAGGGTAATGCTGTCGCGGATGCACTGAGTAGGCAGAGGATGGCCTTGAGTCCTCTATATATAAAGAGGCGGATCTTGGAGTATGTATTGACTTTCGATTTTAGACCCTCTACCGAGTTCACACCTGGTTTATTAGCATCATTAGAGGTGTGATCTACTCTTTTGGATCAGATAGGAACTTCGCAGCGTGAGGACCCACAGATAGTAGATATCTTGGATAGGCTCAGTAGAGGGGAGACTTCCAATCACCTCAATAGATATTCCACGGATGATAGAGGGTGGTTGTGATGAGATGGAAGGCTTTGTGTTCCTCGAGTTGGGAGTTTGTTAAAGACATTCCTTGAGGAAGCCCATCATTCTAGGATGACTATTCATCCGGGCGGTGATAAGATGTATAGGGATATGAAGAGGGTTTTCTTTTATGTTGGGATGAAGAAAGATGTAGCAAGTTTATTTCTCGATGTTTGATTTGCCAGCAAGTCAAGGCTGAGCAAAGGAAGCCTTGTGGTTTAATTGATCCTTTGGAGGCCCCATAGTGGAAGTGGGAGAGCATCTCTATGGATTTCATTAATGGTTTTCCTAGATCGAGGAAAGGCAACACAAGTATCTGGGTTGTGGTTGACCGGCTTACTAAGAGCACTCATTACATTCTTGTTAAGAGCAAGAGGATGACGACATGGTTGGCAACAGTTTATCTTCGTGAGATAGCCCATCTACATGGAGTACCTTCCAGTATAGTGAGCGATCGTGACCCCATATTCACTAGTGAGTTTTGGAATAGCTTGCAAGAGGCATTAGGAACACAGTTGTTTGAGTACCGCTTATCACCCTCAGACCGATGGACAAACGGAAAGGGTGAATAGAGTTCTTGAGGATCTTTTAAGAAAGTATATCTTAAACTTTAGAGGGACTTGGGAAGAGCATTTTCTTTTGGTAGAGTTTGCCTACAACAACAGTTATCAGGCTAGTATTGGCATGGCACTCTTCGAGGCATTGTATGGATAACACTGTAGATCATCGACTTGTTGGTGCGAGTCTACAGAAAGGCTTCTACTTGGACCTGAAATTATTCGAGAAACTTCAGAAAAGATTGATCTTACTTGCAGGCGCATGAAGATAGCTCAGGATAGGCAGCAGATAAGAGAAGAACTGATACAGAGTTTGAAGTGGGAGACATGGTTTTCATCAAAATTTCACCTTTGAGGAATGTGGTTTGTTTTTTATCTTTAGGGAAATTAGCACCAAGATTTGTAGGCCATTTCTCATAACAGAAAGGATTCGTCAAGTGACTTATAGACTGTAGTTACCAGAGAGACCGGTCGGTGTTCATGATGTTTTCCACATTTCACATTTACGGAAGTTCCTGCATTATACCGCAGAAGTAGTTGAGCAGAGTATGCTTGAAGAAGTGGAGGTGGAATGGGAAGCGACAGTTAGACGAGTTCCTACCCGTATTCTTGGATCATAGGTTAAGAAGCTTTGCAACCGATAGGTCAGGTTGATGAAACTTCAATGGGGAGATGACCATGAGGATGCAACTTGGGAGACTGAAGACAAAATTCACGCTTCGTACCCTTTTCTTTTCAAGGGTATTTTCTTAACTTCTTTTTCCAAAGCTTTTATTCGTACTTGTGTCTATCATTAAGTATACCCTATCGATCGAATCTTCAACCTTTTAGTAGGGAACCAATGGATGTAAATATGTGTTTGATACATGTTATGTTTGATAAATGCAAGTCGATGCAAGTGTTTACTAGTGGTTGCGCGTGGATGCATATACACACACGCGGCACTAGATCGGCTCAATCACTCTCATACTACATATGGATGCATTGCATTTTTTTTCTTTTATGGATGAAAATGGGTGTATCATCACATGGATGTTGCATTTTGATGGATGATTGTGCACACATATATCATTTACATGATATATTAGGACTATTTGCATACATGTTGGATTCATGGCACTGACATACATTGTATTAAGGAGGTCAACTGGATCAGTAGACCGCCTGATTTTTCGCCTTAGTATAGGGACATATACACACACCTTTGCATATGTTCATATAAACATTAGAAATCTATTAAGGACAATGGATGACTGTGATTGGTGGATGAGTAGATAGATGATGGATGTTAGGATATACATTCTTCTTAACTTAGAGATTTCGGGGACGAAATCCTTTAAGTAGGGGAGAATGTAACACCCCATAATTTTAAAGAACACTATAATGATAAATTAAAGATTACTTAATTAAATATTGGGAATTAAGTAAAACAGACTGCGCCATTGCGTTCATCTCGGAAATTTTCTCAAGATAGACTCCGAGTTTGCATAAAACAAACATCGTATGAAGAAGATATTATGGTTTGAAGTTTGTACACATATAAGCAATATAAATAAAAATAAACTAGTCCAGAATCAAAATCGAAGAGCAGGAAAAAGGGAGGGAAATCGGCCCGTTAGGGGTTGACTCCATGCCCTATGGGTGTTGACCCATGGGTCGACCCCTACACGGGGGTGTCGACTCCTAGGTCGACCCCAACCAGATCTGGGGCAGATCCATTATGTGAACCGAGACGCGTTTCTGAACGAGATTCATTGACTATAGGCTATAAATAGGACCTCATTTCTATTGTTTTATTCACCAAAAACAATGGAGACAACAAAGTGCTGCCCCAACTAAGACTGAACTAGCCTATTCTCCTATAACAACGATTTATACGTATTCAAGTATCTCTGCTACAAAATCTACAGTCATTTCCCTGTTCTTTAGATCCCGTCCCTATGAGTTTATGTTGCTTCTAGATGTAAACATTTAATAAGTAATCCTGACATATTTATAGGTTTGGATCTAAGCCTATGTTGGTTCTCATATGCCTATTCCTGGTGTGCCTATTCTATCATTATGCATGATAGTGTCACCATATGCCTATTCTGTTAGTTTGCCTAATCATGTGCCTATTCTATTATTATGCCTATTTCTGCCATCATATACCTGTCTTGCTATTATTCATATTTCTGTTCTCTTCTCTCCGTCTTTCCCTTTTTATTTTTATATCCTAGGATACCTTCAAGCTTAGGCTTATCGTTGAAATATGCGAGCGCACGAATGATAAATTGGGGCATAACTTATGTTGTAAAACATGATTAGGATTTGGGGGCATAATCTATACCTTGATCTAAAACTTTTAATTTAGAGCATAACTTGTATCGTGAATTAGACTGGGATTTAGAGCATAACCTTTGATGAGCATGAAAAATAATGAACTTGCCCGGATTTATAATAATTAGAAACTGTAACCGCACTTAGCCACGAGGTTAGATTACACTTGTGGTAGAAGTCTGTCTGGAACCGCCCGACAAATCCAGCGTCCACAAATGATTAATCTAATGTGAGGGGTCGAGTATGTAAATGTAGACGTAACGGTGCTAAGACACGAGGTTAAGTCCGACTTGTGGTAAAAGTCTGCCCGGAACCACCCGGCATATCCAGCAGCCACAAGTGGTAGACATAATGTGAGAGGTTTAGTGTAATAACAACCATAAATGGACGAATGATAATAATTTGTTAAACTGTAACACTTAACCTGTTTAAATTTGTGGGGTGTTACATGAACCGTTCAAATTGAGTAGGGGTTAAGTGAACTTGCTTGAATCATTGGGGGTTAAGTAAATCCTGTTAAATATGTGGGGGAGGGTTATATATATGAACCCGACAAACTTAATTTGTTTTATATGTTGGCGTTATGCAACCTTGTTAAACTGTTAGGCATAACCTGTCAAAATCTTAGTAGTAAGGATACAAGCCTGGGGGAAGCTTGTATCATCTGTTGTGTGGGACCCGTATCAGTCAGTAACCCATCTTGTTATCAAACGGGGAACCCCGAACTAGGTCGGGGTCAGGTCACGCTTACTGAGCTGATAATAAGAGCTTCATCTAAGTAGGGGTGTTGACGGTGCATTACACTGGATTAATGTGCGTGCATGAATCTGCTTGCGTTGGGACTATAAGACATTGTGACAACAGTAGATATTGCTGCGGCTCTCGAAAAAAAAGGGTTGCCACTTTAGGAAGTGATACATCCTACTGTAGAGCCACCGCAGGGTATCTACGGGATAGGGAGTCGATCGATTGGGGGTAGTAATGAGGGTACATCTAGTCTTGCTTGTTTAGGAGCCCGTTATATCATTGGGGGTAACACCTGTCATTTCTGTTGGGCTGCCTGTTATTATTGTATGGGGTAAAATCACTCACTAGAAGTACACCTAAGTCTACCATTCTGTTTCTATTGGGATCATCTTGTTTCTGTTATACTAGTGTTGGTGCAGAGAAAAGTACTTGAGAAGCGCAACATATTCTGTTCCGTTTATCCTGTTTATCATGTTTTGTCTGTTATACCTGTCTTATGATAATGTTATCTCTCTCATCCAATTTATATGCTTATCATGATGCTTTTACTTATTTATGTGCTAAAAGTACCTGGACTTGCTAGACTTTATGTCTGACCCATTTTGTTTCCTTTTCTCTCTCTTCCTTTTCCCTTCAGGTTCTCAGGGTGGGAATACTCAGGCTTGATTAGGATTCTCTCTTTCATTCTGCTTGGAGCTGCTTAGATGTACTGCTTTGATTTCCTATCTTCTCTGATATGCCTATTTTTGAGGATTATGCTTCTTTTTTTATATATTACTATACTCTGATGATTTTAGTACAAGATAGAAATTATAATGGGTTTTCTGTGTTTCAGACTTATGATGTTACTGGGTTTTGGACCACACTGTTTTCTGTTTAATAAAGCTTTAAATTCCGCTGTTATTTTATGTCTGTCTTGTGATGTTTCTGTTTCTGTTTACCTATAATGCTTCATGAAACTTAATGCATTCTGATAAAGAGTGACATTAACGGACATAGGGTGTCACACCCACACCAACGAGAAGGGAAAGATCGATTATACTTTCCATTGCGTCAAGGGTGCCGATGCATAGCAATCAAGAGACAAATCCTGACCCAAACAACGTACCCGTCAATTAAAAGACATTGATTCTAGAAAGGACGAGGAGCTAAGATACCAAAGGGCGGAACCTAATGATACTAGGGTGGCGCTTCCGATTGATAACGACGACCCTTCTAAGGACTTGAAAATTGGATCCCACCTTGGACCCATCTGTATGAGAGAATTGACTGATTTTCTCCATGTAGATCTTGATGAGTTTGCCTTAA
Source organism: Allium sativum (assembly GCA_030737875.1). Taxonomy (NCBI): domain Eukaryota; kingdom Viridiplantae; phylum Streptophyta; class Magnoliopsida; order Asparagales; family Amaryllidaceae; genus Allium; species Allium sativum. The sequence continues at coordinate 744,120,140 of CM060920.1, read as the reverse complement.
CAATGTTGACATGTATTAGATATCACCAACTGTAACACCCTGTATTTTTAAGTTAAATGGTAAAATAAAATTTGAAAAGCTTTTAGAATTTTGTCATGGAATTAGCATCATTGCGTCCATGGCCACCATTGGTTTTAGTCTTATTAACAAAATCGCCATAGGTCTTATTAACAAAATCCTATGTAGCTCAGCTGGTAAAGAAATGTCTCTCCCAAGTGAGTGGCACAAGTTCGAGTCCCGCTGGCGCCATATTTTTATTTTAGAGAAACGACTAAAATATTACATATTCTAAGAGGAAGATATGTATAAATGTACTTATAAGAAAAATTATACATAAAAGTTAGTATAAAATGTATGTATACATGCATATGTAATATGTGTGTATGTGTGTGCAAAAATATATACATATGGAAGAGAAATCCAAAATAAACCTAATATCAATGAAAACAGGTAAGGAAATAAATGATGACATAACATCATTTGAATTTTGAGAAGAAAAATAAAGGTTTCGCATATATATATATATATGTATACACACACACATAAACTCAAATGTTGAGGTAAAAAGGTAATTAATACATAATAAAGGAAAAACGGATAGGAAATTAACTGCCTTTGGGATTGGAATGCGTTATAAGGAATAAAACAGCTAATTGATAGCGTTATTAATTGCATTAATTAAGTGGCTATTAATGGGCAATGAATTTGAAAGATTATATGCACATGTACAAGCATAAATTTGAAATTCAAACGTAACCATGATTTATAATAGGAATAAAATAAATTCAGAAAGCCATACGAAGCAAGTAACTAAACATTATTCATTTTAAACATTAAATCAGAACCAAGCGACCTAGAAAAATTCTCCTGGACCCGAATGGGTCAACCTGAGCAGGCTCAGATTTGTTTCCTATGACATGTGATTTTCTGAAAGTGCGGTTCAGATTTTGTTTATTAAATCTGATGATTCAGGCTTTCTCGTACACCTATAACTTGACTAGCAGGGCCTAGCCTAAATCTCATTATTTATGAGATGCTGCCCAGCTCTGCCATTCACTGCCATTCTCTTTTCTCTCCATATCTTTTCAGAAAATTAGAATATTAGTTTTCAGGAAATTCTAATTCAAGATTTGAAGATAAAAGAGTATAATTTTATGATTAGGTTTTCAAAATTCTTATCAGCGTGAGGTAAATCATTGAATCTAGTTTATATAGGTTTCCTTTTCTTTTCCTCTTCTTATTAGCTATTGATTTGTGAATCCATGGATATTTTTTATAATAGATTCAGTTAGGGATGCCACGTAATAACAAATCTGGATCAGATTCGTGGATTGAAAAGTTGTTAGGTGAGTGGATCTAAATTATACCATTTTAAATAATGGTATATTTATCGTTTGTATTCCTCATTATATTTAATTATCTGAACAATAATTATGGAAATTAGATATTAAATCTGTTTAGAATATGTTGAAAGGATCACTGTTGCATATAGATATATTCTTAATAACCTGTTAATTGGATATTGTAAATCAAGTTACAGTGAAATTCCGAATAATTGTGATAATTGAGATTAAAATCTATTGAGAACATTTCTGTTGTATAAAGTCTGTTTCAATTGAACGTATGTCTTAATTGGAAATTATAATAAATGTTGTAATTATGGAATTGACGATAAACATGAATATTTGCTTGAGAATATTTTTATGCCAAAAGGTTGTAATATAATTATGGTAAAATTTGGAATAATAAGAAAGAATAGATGTGCCTAAATTGTATAAAATATTTACAGAAGTTAGGGAATTGTAACTGCACTGAGACATGAGGTTAAGTACAACTTGTGGTAGAAGCCTGCTCGGGACCACCCGGCAAATTAAGCATCTACAAGTAGTCAACTCAATGTGAGGGGTCTGGTGCCTAAACATATATATATATATATATACACATAAATGAAATGTGTGAATAATTCTCAAGACAGTAAAGATATAAAGGTTACAAGTGTAAAAGTTTGGTTAACGTAAAAGAACCAAAGAAAATGCAATAAACGGGGAATAAAGCCTATTACAATTATTTACATTAATGAGAATGTTATATAATAGATAGGCTTGTCCTACGGACAAGTGGAATAATAACATGTGTTATATTAATAAAAAGGGAAACTTATTAATAAACCTTAGTTGAGAGAACTAAGTTAATAAGTAAACAACAACTAGCTTGAATGACAATGCAAGATGAATTTACAATTAAATAAGAAAGAATGAGGTAAACTTATGGAATGAAATAAGTTATATAATCATATATAATAAGTGACATGTTAGAGAAAACATATGGATTGAGATAAAATATAATTAATTATAAATTAAGTAGAACATTTATTGTAACTATGAAATCGAACAATGAATTACATTGTAATAATATAAAGAGATTGTTGTTTACTGTTATTAGTTACAACATGGGGAATAACGTGTTGTAGGCTTATTAATGAACTTAGATAGGCTAAGTTATACCACTGAATTAATAAGCGAGAGGGGCTCATTCCTTAGAGGTATAAGGGCTCAGAGAAAACCTGATAGCCTGAATATAAGACAAAATGTGAACAATCAAGTTAACAAAAAATATGATAAGATAAGACAAGTGCATGATTAAATGATTAGAAATAGGGTCTAATAACACGACGGTGTAATGTGCTTGGACCAGTCCATACATTTGAAGGTGAAGAACCTAACGGGGTAGATCATCGAGGTGTCTGGAATCACGTGAGGAGCACGTTCATCTGATTCTTATGCTTGATATTTGCTAGCTCTATGGGACTGGAGGAAGCATGCGGCTTCCGAGAGACGTGGTAGGATACTCCGTGGTGTTACTCTATTGTGGTACATGCTCAGGCTGTACTCGCAGGGGTTAGGTCTGCGCGTTACTACCAGGCGAGTATACCTTGACTGCAATAGTAGTTGGCAGTAAGAAGGCTATGGCGGTATGACATTGGGGTGATTCGACGATTTGCCTACAGATAGGCTGGTCAGGACCGAATAAAGGATAGTAATCGTCAGGTACCTTTCATCGGCAGTCAGTGTGATGTAGAAAGACTAGAGTTAAACGTACAGACCATCGATTTTTCATTATCAAGACTTTGGTTGCGGGACACACCAATTTGGATGTAGATTGTCTGCTATGGGCACATCACTTAGCTCTTGATGTAGTCTTTCACTTGTTGAGGGAGGGATCGAGGTGGGACCATAGCCACCGTAGAAATGCACACCATAGTTTAGATATTTGTTCTTTAGGCCTCTTTAGCAGACCTATACAGATATGGAAATGCTCCCGACCGAGTTCTATATATTTAGATGCAAACCTATTACAGAACTCGGGGTACAATAGACAGTACGTTCGTGTGAGGATCTGGATACAAGCACGTCGCACCGGGTGGTGTATCGTAGATTCTAGGGCATTACTCTGTATTAAGATCGAGTTTGGCCGCGGAGTTTCAGATATGGCAGTCCGTATGCTTACATAGCATAACGTAGTTTTACGGAAATCTGTCCGTCGCTCCGACGTAGGATGAGAGTTGCATAACATGGCGTAGTTTTATTGAGATCCATATGTCGCTCTGGCGTAGGATGAGAGTTGCATACACATTTGTGGCGTGATGGTGGAGATTGTGCGAAGAGGGTACCATGGGAAATACCTTGATATTGGGGTAGCTACATATATACCATATTAAGTTAATCTACTACGAGGTAGATGGGTACAGCGTGTGTGAAAAATCTTGAATGCTATTAACCCAAAATAACCTAATAAACAAGAAAATGTAATTGAATGGTATATGTAGGGTTATTTCAGATTTTGTAATTTAGTCCAGTAACTAGAACTTGTGTTCTGTTCCCCTCCTCATAACACACTCGAAGGTTAGGTTTATGACAGAGATATGATAGCATTGGATGCTGGTTAGGCAGTATTATTACTTTGGTAAGGCTGTATTTGGTTATATCATATTTTATTTCATTCCGTTGTGAGATGTTCTCTGAGCTCTGATATGTTTTATATCTCTATCTTTTCTGCAGGATACCAGACAAGATGACTCGGGTTTCGTTAGATTGGAATTTAAAAAAAAAATGATCTGTCAGAATTTGGGTTGTTACACCAACTATCATAAGTCACTCACTCAATATCGATCTAAAATACGTCCCAATGGATAGTAAAGGAGGAAGCTGAGAAGCTAAAGAGAAAAAGATTCATCTAAGATTTATTGTACCCTGACTGGGTATCGAAATCAATACTTGTAAGCAAGTCTAATAGAAAGTGGCGGACGTGTATTGATTTCTCCAATCAAAACAAGGCATATCCCAAGGATAGCATCCTACTTCCATTAATCGACTAGCTTGTGGATTCAACGACTAGACATGAACTTCTCTCCTTCATGGACGCATGCACCATATATAATCAGATTCTAATGCACGTACCTTATTAGAAGCATACTAGCTTTATTATAGAACATAGGCTGTAATATTATGCATCTATGTTGTTCAGTTTGAAGACTGCCATAGCCACGTAGTAGCGGTTTATCAACCATATGTTAACGATTAAATTGGGTGGTCGTTGGAGATGTATGCAGAGGACATGCTCGTAAAATCACAATGATCAGTCAACCTTGTGGATGACTTAGAGGGGATGTTCAGTGATCCTCGCCAGTATGGGATGAAACTCAATACTTCAAAATGCTCTTCCGGCATTGCATCGGGGAAATTCTTTGGTTATATCGTTAGTTATCGAGGGATTAAAGTCAACCCGACCAGATAGTAGTCATATGAAACATATAGGAGCCCTAGAAGATTAGAGGCATGCAGAGCTAGAATAGGGAGGTGGTTGCACTGAGTTGATTCATATGTAGAGTGACCGACAAATGCATTCCTTTCTTTGTCTTGATAAAGAAAGGAAGTCATAACTTTTCTTGGACTCCATACTATGTAGAAGCGTTTCAGAACTTGTTGAATCACATAGAGAGGTCTCCCATACTATCAAAGCTGATGGTCCTGAAGACCTATTTGTGTATCTGGCGGTATCCATGCATGCCATCTACTCAACGCTCGTACGTGAAGACAATCAGATCCGATGCCCAGTGTACTATGTCCATAAAAGAATGACAAAGGATGATGCAACCATCTAAAGATTGAAAAGATGGCTTATAGCCTCTTGATAGCATTAAGAAAGCTGTTTTTCACTACTTTTAGGCTTATCCCACCAAAGTGTACACTGATCTGTCTCTACCAAAGTTTCTTCTGTGAGCTGAGGCATTTGGGAGACTACTCAAATGGAATATCAAACTGAGTCAGTTCGATGTTTCCTATATTCCATGGAAGGCCATCTAGGGACAAGTGCTAGTGGATTTCATCGTAGAACTCACAACTCTGGACGACAATGATGAGACGTTGAACTACCAACTACCAGACATAAGCTATCGATATATGGTCCTATAACGATCGGTGTTCTTTCGTTGGAATTGTTTCAGTTAATCCTAAGGAATGATCGATCTATTAAGCCTTGAATCCAAACTTTCCTATAACCGAGAATCTAGTAGAGTATAAAGCCCTGATTTTTGGGCTTAAGCTCGCAAAGGAGCTCGGGGTGAAGTCAATTCAAATTTTATACGACTCCCAAATCATCGTATGCCAGGTCAAATAGGAACTACAAGCCAAGAGGGCATAACTAGCTCCCTACCTTAAATAGGTTCAGGAGCTGCTAGCCAGATTTGATTATTACTGCATCTCACACATTCCTCATGATCAGAATGAGAAAGCCGACTATTGGTCAAGCTAGCCAGTTTAGAGAGATCATAAAAAATAGGTTTGGTACCGACCGAGACGCTGAGCACTCCATGCATAAATAATATGGAAGTTGACTGGGTGCTAATTGGTAAGCCCGAGAGAGAATCTTGGATGACTCCAATCAAGAACTTCCTGCTACACAGAACCCAACCTAAGAAGGAAAGTGAAAAGGGCACCCTCTTGTGCCAAGCAATGAGATATGTCATTTGGAGAGACATGTTGGACAGAAAAGGGATCTCCGTCCCTTTACTCCAATATGTAGCCCACGATGATGCCAAACGTGTACTACAATAAGGGCATGAAGGCGAGTATAGTGACCACACTATAGGGTAAACCATGGCGAAATAGATACTTCAGTATGGTTATTTCTGGCCTACCATCAATCTAGATGTGGCTAATTACTCATAGTTTTGCGATAAACGCCAAAGTTTTTCCAAGCTTCCGAGAGCTCCACCTTCCCAAGGTCTGTCCAAGGCCTTTTGCAAAGTGGATCAATACCAATAACGATAAACCAAGTTGTCAGATTTATGAAATATTTGGCCACACTGCAAATAAATGTTACTTCAAATTTGGCACCGGTTATAATCATACTCAAAGCAATTAGAAAACTAGTAACATGAGTGCCAACCAGACAAATATGCAACAAGAACCAATAAACCAGACTAAAAATGGAAGAAATGATGCTACAGCGAAGCCTGAGGATCTAAGTGATTAAGCTTGGTTTCCTGATTCAAGTGCTACCAATCATGTCACTAATAATATGTGCAATTTAAACCCTGGGAACAAGGAATATAGAGGTATTCAATTTATTCAAATGGGTAATGGTCACTCTGCACATATCACACATAGTGGGAAACCTCATATTCAAAGTTATAGACTACTTTACTTAAACAATATCTTACATGTTCCTCAAATCAAAAAAAATAAAAAATGATAAGCATTTCTTAGCTTATATGGGATAATAATGTCTACTTTGAATTTTATTCTAAATGTTGTTTCATCAAAGACATTCTAACAAAGAATATTATATTGTAGGGTAAAGTCGAAAAGGGGTTATACAAGCTCACTACTAGTGAAATAAGAGAACCAAATGATAACAGCTTATGCTGGTATGTGTTAGAAACTTCTAAAAAAGGAAACAACATTGATTTTTTTTTTTAAATCTGGCATGACAAACTTGGGCATCCAAGTATTGATATATTGTAAAGGGAACTTTTAAGTACCAATAAAATTCATGTTGATGAATCATCGATATTGGATGTGTGCACATACTGCCAATTAGGAAAGAGTCCCAAATCCCTTACAAAATTCTAACACTAAGTTTTACACTGCTTTAGAGCTTGTAGCTACTGATCGATGGGGTCCAGCCCTTAATGATACTGATTATGGGATCAAATATTACTTTTCATTTATTGATGCTTACTCTGGATTTCATTAGACATATTTTCTGAAGAATAAAACTGAAACTGTCAGTGTTGTACAACAATTCATAAATTTTGCTAAAAACCTATATGTAGTGTTAAAATTATTCAAACTGATGAGGGTACTAAGTTTAAACCTATAAAAAAATTATTTTCGAGAAAAAGGTATTTCTCATAGAACTTCCTACCCCTAAACTTCTAAACTAAACAATTTAACTGAAAGGACACACAAACATATCATTGAAACTAGTCATAGCTTGCGTGCACAGGCATCTATGCCTCCTAAATTTTGGTTAGGTGCCTTTGCCACAACAGTGTATCTCATTAACATGTTACCCACTAGAGTTCTGCAAAATTAATTTCCAAATGAAATGTTATTTAATCAGAAACCAGATTACAAAAGCTTGGAAATATTTGGTTCTTTATGTTTTCCCTGCCTACGAATGTGCAAACCACATAAATTAGAATTTAGGTCTTTACCCTATACATTCATCGGATATGCTAATAATATCAAAGGTTACAAATGTCTAGATAAAATGGGAGAGTATTTATGTATAAGCATGTCATATTCATTGAACAGGTGTTTCCCTTTAAAGAGGACAAAATAAAAACAACCAATAAAGTTTGCAATGCTAAGTTTTCTATACCACATATACAAGTTTATAGTGATCTTGCCTCTAATATGGATAATCAACAATATCTAAACGATTCAGGGTCTCATCTCCAAGCGGAAGAAAGTGATCATAGTGAAGATGAATCATTCTGGAGCAATGGCACTTAATCTCCCCTATAGCATGACACTGAAAGAGAAGATAACTTTGACAGTCAAGGAGATAATGAGGGAAACATTGACAATAGTCAGTCAGTCCCTCATTAGACGGCCACCCTATGATGACAAGGGCTAGGTGTGGGATTTTCAAAACCAAAGCATTCATCATCAACTTTGACTATGAAGAACCACATAATCACCAATAGGCCAGTCAAAGTGTCAAATGAAAAATAACTATGGATGAGGACTGCAAAGCCCCATTAATAACAATACATGGAGCTAGTTAAATTACGAAAATATGAAAACATAGTGAGATGCAAATGGACATCTAAACTCAAGAAAAATGATGATGAAACTATTCAAAAGTACAAAGCAAGGATGGCAAACAAGGGGTTTTTCTCAATAACTTGGGTTTGTTTTCAATGAAGCCTTCTCCTATGTTGTTAATCCAACAACCATTAGAGTTATATTAAGTATTGCACTGCACAAGAGATGGTGCATCACAAAGTTTGATGTTAACAATGCATTTCCTAATGGCATACATGAAGAACAAGTATCTATGGAATAGCCACCAAGGTACAAACAGAAAGGTGATACTGAGCTAGTGTGCAAACAGAACATGGCCATATATGGATTGAACCAAGCACCAAGGTTGTGGTCAGAAAAAATCAAATCAACCCTGGTCAAATTAAAGTTCAAACCATCCAAGTCTATCAACTCCTTATTTACAAGGAATCAACAATATATATACTAGTCTACGTAGATGACTTCATTATTACTAGTGATAGTAATAATGAAGTCAGTATTGTTATTAACCAACTAAATAGAGAATTTTCTATCAAAGACTTGGGATTTTCACTATTTTCAAGGCATTGAAGCCAACATGATTTCATAATCAGAAATCATGCTAAGACAAAAGAAGTGCTTTTCTGAAATTCTACTGAAGACAAAAATGGATCAAGCCAATAGCCTACCCACTTCTATGACTGCCAATTGCAGCTATTTAGAGTTTAAGGGAACATGTTCAAAATGAAAAGAAATACAGGTTTGCAGAGGGTGGACTCTAATATGCTACTATTACAAGGCCATAGATTACTTATAACGTAAACAAAGTCAGTCAGTTCATGCAAAACCCACTAGATTAACATAGGAAGGATGTAAAATGAATTCTGAGATATTTAAAAAGGACCGTGAATCATGGCCTAATATTAAAATCATGCACTAATATCAATTTATTTGGTTTTGCAGATGTTGACAGAGGAATTTATCCTGATTACAGAACATCCACCAGTGGACACTGTATATACTTCGGGCAAAATCCTATTTCATGGCGCTCAAAAAACAGACTACTGTGTTAAGATCAAGAACATAAGTAGAATTTAGAATTGTGGCCAGTGCTACTGCTGACATAATCTGGATCGAATCTCTACCGAGTGAGATAAATGTCAACATTAACACAACTACGCTATGGTATGATAATCTCAGAACTTTCTCCCTACCTCCAAATCCTATACTACACTCTCGAACGAAACACATTGAGCTATACTTATACTTTGTCAGAGAGAAAGTTTTTAAAGGAAAAATCAACATCAATAATGTTTCTAGTGCTTATCAAAGAGCATATATACTCACTAAAACCTTATCTGCAACAAATTTCATCAGATTCATGAAGGAATTAAGCACAACTGATCATATTCATACCAAATCAATTGTTTCAGTGGAAAAGAGTACCAAATCGAAGTCGTAGAAGCATACTGATTTGTGCAAGAAGCAGAGAGCAACAAGATCTAAGCCATATCACTCTATTCATCTTGATTTTCGCTCATCTGTTACTTCGAATTATTTAGGAAGTACTCTTGCAAGCAAAGATGGAGTCTCTCATAGATCTCTCCCTGATGTTGTGAATAATCGCCATGGTAGGTTAATCGAAAAAGATATAGCTCAGTGTTCTCAGAGGTTCAAGTGTTTGGATGATTAAATTTCATGGAGGTGGAAACCCTAGGATTTGAGGGACAGAGTTAGAGTACTGGTGTTATGAATAATAACTAGTGTTCTTTATATTTATCAATGCTACAGCCTATTGATTCAGTATTATCCATACAACTATATATACTCTACGTAGCGTTGTACTCTGTAATATTACAAAATTATAATAGTTCATCAGTTTCCTCTCTCTATTTTCATTACAAATTACAACAATTCTCTACTACATCAAGAATTTCAACATAATAGAATACCTATCAATCTTTACAAACTTTTGTTATTAAAGTTACCATTTGACTTTCTGACAAAAAGTTTAAAAATTATGTTGGCAATTGAGAACCTTCATACGTAGGTTTCTAATTTCATCATTCGTTCATAAATTTCAAGTTAAAATCATGATCATGACTTTGCATAAGTTATATATTGGTAGAGAAAGTTCTATGGTCTTTTGAGGAATTATTTTGTTTAATTTACTACTATGTTGAGTGCATAAGTTGCAAAATAGTCTGAATATTTGTTGTTTTGGTCAAAATTTGCAATTCTGAAAACTTGGAAGTTTAAACATTTTTTCATAAGCATATATGCTTTTTAGATTAAATTTTTGAGTAAAAGTGGTCGACCTACTGTCATTTTGAGGTATTAACTTCAAATTCATTTTGATTCTTGAGGTTTGAGGATTATTATATGAAGTTTACCAAAATGGTAGACAGATGTGTCAATGCGCTTTTTTACGAATATTTGTCTTGAAGTTTTTGCTATGGAAGAAAATTAAGTGGGATATATTTACCTATGAAGCATCATGATTCAGACAAAAAAATTAGCATGAGTGCAGTATGCCATTTCTGAGTGTATCTTACACTTTATTTCAGAAAGAAAAGATTAATCTAAAAGAGGGCACCTAGACATTCATAATTTTAAGTGGCTAGCAAGCATGAGGTTTCCACTCATCCGTGGTAATTGTGAAAAGTGAGCGATCCTTAGGATGATGTCCATATGTCAATGTGAAAGGGTAATTTTTATACCATTATTTTAGCAATTATAAACATAAAATAGGGCTGTAATTATAGCGCAAGAATAAATTATGGCAAGAATATTAAAATGTCTTTGCACTTAAAAGACATTGTACATATCCAAGGGTTAGACCCAACTAAAACTAAAACACATCGCATAACCACAACTTGAAATAAAAGCAGCAAAAAAGTCAAAAAGAAATGGGCTTAGCCATGTGCATGGTCCAAGGTGTATGTATGGTCTGCAATACATCATCACCACCATTTTTACTAATATATTTTCAAGAATCCACGACGTTCCCCTTCAAATGGAATAAAGGACTTCAAAACAAGAACTTATTTGTTCACTATACAGGTTAATTATTATATATATACACGATCATTCAACAACATCACAAAAATGGAGCATCCCTGTATATTCAAGCTAAGGATGATCCTAATTGGATTGAGGCCATGGGGAAAGATCTACAACTCTTGAAGAGAATGGTACTTGGGAAATGACTGCCCTACCTCCTAATAAGATTATCATTGGAAGCAAATGGTTATACAAATATGCATTTAATAATTGCAAATAACAAAAAATAAAGTACGAAATTTCATCAGAATAAAAAAAACATATTTTTATATCCAAATAAGTCGACTATAAAATTTAGTTTGTTCGTGGTTTTTTTCAAATCAACTTAGTCAGGTAGAACACTTCGAAACAATCAAAATGCAAAGGACTGTGTCTCAAAAGGATCTCACTTGCACAATTTTTATTATGTAAATTTAACTATTATTAAATAATTTATAAAAGGGGAAAGCTGACTTTAGTTCATCAATGGTGAATCTTCAGATAACAACTCTAGATTTTTCAACATTTACACAATAGAGCCAGGAATGAGGTATGTATTTTCTTCTTCCAATGGGTCTGATGTGTTTAAAAAAGAAAACTTGAAATTTTCATTTGGTACAAGTAATTAATTGCTTTAGGTTTAAGAAATTTCTATTTTTTGCTGGTTTGATTTTTATGATCCGAATAATAAAGTAGTTATCGTTACTTTATTTATTGGTCCTATATTTCTTGATTTTAAATTTCCCCAGAAACTCTCCTAATCTAGGTATATTCCTTTTCTGTATTGTAAATGTTTTATTGCCCTCTACTTTATGTACATACCCACTTATGGGCATTTCATAAAAAGTTTCATAATTGTCATCTATTTTATACTTTGCACATGTGCTATTTAACTGAAACTTGCCTCTACTTCTCTATCCTCTGCTTATTTCATATACCATGGTCTCTCCATTTGATTTGTCTTATTCTCTCCCTTCTTTGAATTTTTCTGTTCCTAAACTCTCTAATCGATCTGATCTTAAAGCTTCCACACACTTTTTCTAAGAATTCATTTTAGCTTCTATCTTCGATTTTTTTTTAAAACTAATATTAGAAATCAGAAGAATTTTATGCAGAGCCGGCTGGAGGGCTAGGCTCAGCAGGCGGCCGCCTGGGGCAACCCCTCAGACGGAGGCAACAACCGCCAAGGGTTTGGTCAGTGATGGACGTTGAAAATATACAATACCAGTTAATGGTTGGATATGATTACATAAGTAACAGTTAGCTAGGTTGGTAGTGCAGGTTGCTTCCACTATAGAGGTGCTAGGTTCAAGCCATGGTGGCATCAGTTTGTTTTGCCTAACTTGTTAGGGCAACTTTCCTGCTACTTCTCAAATTTGTTTTGCCTAACTTGTTAGGGAAACTTTCCTGCTTCTCAAATGTGAGCAAGGGAAACTTCCTCCATTTTTTATCTACAATAAGCGGGTGTTGTCTAGGGCAACCCATATCCTAGAGCCGGCTCTGATTTTATGTATATTTATTGCAGTTAAAATTGTGCTAGTTAGTGGTTCAAATATCTGATACTGCGAACATATATACATTGATATACGCTAGTTAACGCTTTTGCCTTAGAACCTACGTTTGGATTTTAATATACTTTAGCAACATACAATCGTGAAACCTTAGATCTAATATGGAACCCATATTGATTTAATTGAGAATAATTTAGAGAACTAATAGATAAGTTTGTGGAAGCATACCATAATCCATAATTGTTTTACAATACCTGAATTCTATAGTTGATTTTACAGAGAAGATAGCCTTGGTTCAGTCTTCCAAATTGACACAAACCTTAGTTTTGAAATTAGTTCTTCATAGAAGAGAGTTAGAGAGTTGCTAAGGCTTGTATTATTTGGAGACCATAACCGCTTATTCATAAAACTGGCATTTGTAATTTGGCCCTTCAACAAATTAAAATGCCCCGATATCTACGCATTTGGCTTATGATAATATAAGCTTTAAGACTCTTAATTCTAATTTAAAATTAGATTACTTTAGTTAGGCTTTACACCAAAATAGCGAAACACACTTTATTTTACATATGCGACCTAATTGTTGAAATATTCCAACAATCTCCCTTGGGCTACATATTAAATAAACTTAAAATATGTTTAACTTTATGAGCTCCAAAACTTGGTATTTGTAACATAAGGTGTATCTGAAAAAATTGTTAGGGATTGAGATGTTGACGATGATGGTTTTGATGACAATAACCTTGTTTTTATTATTGTTATTATAAAATATATACTAACACTATTCTATGGAATATACATTGTGTGTGTGCATACAGGATATGAATGCAGGAATTGATTATTGAAGACTGTACAGTTTAAAGATTCAATATTTCAAAGAAAAAGAGTTCAAGATAGAAGACTCATGAGTAACAAGAATTCAATGGTTCAAGAGTTCAAGAAATAAAAAATAATAGATTTTAGTTTTCTTGTTAAAACTCTGAACTAGCACTGAATCCTTATTTTAATATTTCTCGCTATTTTTTATCATATTCTCAAAATGATTTCAAAATTACTTCCTTATTTGAAATCTATATTTCTTAGTTTTTAAATTGATTTAACTCCTGATTTTATATATCTTTTATTTCTTAAAATAGTTTAACTCCTGATTCAAATATTTCTTATTTATATAATTATTACTAATTTAATATTAAGTTTTACTTAACCATTTAATTTTAAATTTTCTTTACTTATATTTATATCTTAAGTTCCAAGTATCTCTTATGTTTATATTCATAGTTGTATATGTGTTTTAATATCGTTTTGTATAGTTTTTAAATCATTATTATATATGTTTTAAATCATTTTTATATTTTCTTTTTACTTCAAATACTCTATTCTAATATACAGGAATATAGTTTGTTTTAACTAAAGATTTACTAAAATTTATTTAAACAAAGCCTACCTTAATTTGAAATTTTTATTTTTTAAAATTTATAGAGGTATGCTGACATGGGTAACCCACATGTCAACATGGTGACTGTTGGATTTCAAAATTCAAATTTTGAAAAGTTGTGTCATTTAATTTCAAATCTTTATGAATGGTTTTGACTTTTGGGAGACTATAAATAGGCTTCCAAAAATGATTTTTTAATCAATTTCATTATCTTCTTCCTCCTTTATCTTCTCACCATTAAAACTCTTAATTTCTAAAATTCGATACTTATACTCTTCCAACTTTCAAAGAGAATCACTTTCTATTTTTATTCTCTATCACCCTCTCTCAAAGATTCAAATGTTACTCAAGAGTTATATGGTTTCTGTAATCAAAGACTGCAAGATCAAGTTCGGTCGACTCTATCAACCATAATTGAAACTGAAAAGGTGTGGTCCTAGCCTGTCCGAATCGAATAGGTGTGGTCGTAGCCCATACAAATCGCAACTGTGTATGATTGTAGCTCGGAAATCAATTGAGTCTTACTGTACTCCAGAAACATGCGGGATGTACCTCATGGCTTTGAAATCGAGGACTGTAATTCGGATATTATTATTGAGACGAAATCTGCATCAATCTAGAGTTGTGCGGGATTGGATGTAAGATAACCCCGAACCATTATAAAATTCCGGTGTGTTCTTCCCTTTTAATGCTTTTTATTTATTATTATCGAAATTTGTGTTTAAATTTGTGATCATCTCATATATATGATTTGTATTTCATTCTGAATTACACAAAAAGATTTCAAGAAATTTATAAAATCTGCTAAACTTTATTCACCCCTCTTTAGTGTTTAGTTTGCATTAAGATCCTTAATTTGCATTTCTCAACAACAATCTCGTGCATTAACTATGTTGACAAAGGACCAAAGTGGCATTCATTACATTTTTCATAACTAATCCCATCAATGGTCACATATATTATACAATCAAATGACAAAGATCAGTTATAGATGCATAACATGGAAATTACATGAAATGTGATATACACATGTCTATTTCCAACTGGTTTTTCTTTAGTGAGATCAAAACATTTAATATTTGAACAACCTAAGTGCAAAGAAAAATCTACTGCTTTATTTCTGATCATAAAAAGAACTTGATATACATATATCTGTAACAGAAATATAGAGCAATGAGTCATACGAGAATATCAAATACAAACACCCACTGAACCAAAATATCCTCATGTAAAAATTACATGGATTGAGCTATCTTCTCATGAAAGACCTTAGGTGATAATCTTTAGGTAAGCAGATCCACCATAATGGAGTTTGTCAAAGTATGCTCTACGAATTTTATTATATTTTATACTCTTCCCTTGTGGAAATTAATATGCTCTTCATTGTCACAATATTACTTGGTCTTTCAGACAAAATCCATTAATGTTTCCGTAGTTGGATGTCTTATAATTAACCATAAATAATATTTTCAAAGTGGTGAAAGCTATATGTATTTAAATGACACTTTTTTATATAGTTTCACCCATAAAATATATTATCATTACCTGAAGTTGATCATTTACAGTAATAACATCCAAAATAGTAGGAATGTTATTCTTTACGATCTACAACCAATTTGATATTTTATCTATGAGCATTTAATATTTTGTTTTGTCCCTTAAAGATATCTCATAACCATTTTGGCTACTAGTCAGTGATCCACTTTAAAAATAAGTAAGATATTTGCCAGAGAATACACATATATCAATCTATGTGTATATTTTAGTATACATTAAATCCACACTGCAAATGCATGAGGAAATTTTAGCATTTCTTTAGTTTCAAGAATGTTAGCAAAAGTGAATCAACTAGATCGTAGCTTGAATACCAAACCCTCTAAGCAATTATCTGTCAAATTCATTTGTGATAATTTAAATATCACCCTATGAATAATAATTGTGCATTTGAATCCCAAATGCAAAAGAGTTGTTCAAAATTGAGATCCTTAACTTGTTTCATCAATGTCTCGATTAAGAAACACTACTTTAATCTTCATCGGATATATCTTAAAAGTAAAATATGGAGTAAACTCCAAAGTGATTCTAATGAGTCATTTATTAAATCTAAGAGAATATTACTTTTAAGATAAACAAAATCATTTAAGAATGACATTTTCAATAAAAATGCCTTATACAATTCCATATCTCCCACTTAATTCCCTTTACCTTTGAATAATTATTCACAATTAATAATCTGGTTTCTTAAATTAGGAAGAAACTACAAACACTATTGTTCATATAAATGTACATTATTTGTTCATGTTGGAAAACAATGGCTGTGTCGCGGACTAGGTCGCTTTCTTGAAGACGATTCGGTGAACTGGTCAGAGGTGCAAACCAGTTCGTTCCTTCGCCGCCGCCTCTAGGATAAAACAGCCTCTAAAAGGGATAACCGATTTGCTTGCACAACAAATCAATGCAGATTTGCACTTTTGAAAATAATATTGCTTGATTTTTCTGAAAGAGAGATTTAATGGCGGAGGCTAGAAGAAAACAGAATTTTATATATGTTTTTGTGTCTACAGAGAAAAAATGTATATAGAACGAAAATTAGGGTTTGGAAGAAAAAATCGGATCTGCTAAAATTTCGGGGGACAAAGTATTTACCGTTGCAGAAAAATTATCGGTGCAGAAAATAATTTTCCATAAAAAAAACGGTTCAAAAACTACAAAGTTTTATGGTCCAAAAATATAAGTGTCTACACCACAAAGCCCAAGCTCAAGCCCAAGCCCGAGCCCGAGCCTGAACCGGACCAGGCCGGGTCGAGTCGAGTAGGTCGGTCGGTCGCGCGCGTGTGTGGTGTTCATGATGCATGATCTCCCTCCTCACAACAAGGCATGTATTGGGAGCCCAAGGCCCCAACATGATTTCTTAGAGACAAGTATAAATCCTTGCCTCTTCCATATAATCCCATGATGTGGGACTATTCACATATAGGAGCCATTCATACACTTATTCAACATTTTTAATAATTCACTTAATGTTTGTAAAACATTTCCAACAATCCCCCACTTGAATTTTTAAAAATATTTTCGAGCAATTTCTAAAACCATAAGATTGTGCATAAACAAAGGTGTCATCCGAGTTGAACCTTTGCATAGTGAGTAAGATTCGGTTTTTTCTAGAGTGACACGTAGTCTTAAACTCTGTTCCTGACATCAAACCACACACAACCTTTTCTATAGGGCAATCAATTAAGCCTTTGCATTTATGGCCATGCACGTCTATCCTAGTTTAGTGAATGCTCTATAAGTTTTGCCCAAAACTCCATAGGAAACGGCCATATTTCCACATTCAAAACGGTGAGTCTATCAAGAGTACTCCTGAAGGTAGGTACTCCACTCCAAATAGAGTATAGATCTCATTAAGTGTTTCTATTAACTCATCCTCTAATTACTTCAGGAATACATGCTTATTGGTTTATTTAATAGCATGCTCAACTCCTATCACTACACAACTTGTTTTTACCCATTGAACCTAGTTCTTGGGATTTCCAGTCATTTAGGTCGGGTTACCATTGTGCCTGACTCAACAATCTAAGGGCAATAGTCCCATTCTTTTAGAAGAATTGTGGACTTTCTCTCTTGACAGTCCTTTTGTCAAAGGATCTGCCAAATTTTCTGTAATGACCCGCATTAGCAGAGGTATTAAAATTAATTTATTTAATTATACAAACAGGTGATATAGTGAATTTAATGGTCGTGGAATTAAATAATGGTGAATATTTAATAAATATATTAAATTAAATAATATATTTAATTCTGAAATAATCAGAATTGGCTGAAATGGCGATATCGGGTGAACTGGATCATTTGTGATATTTAATTCAGTTCAGAATTGAATTAGAATAACGAGTATATTATTTGAACGACAGTTTGAATGTATAATTATATTATAATTAAAATGAGCTTGAAATGGTGCTGTAGTTCGTAATTTGGCGATTTGAACTTCAACTGAATGTACAGGATTCGTTTTAAGCCGGATTTCTGTGAAACAAGAAACTTGTGGAGCTGGTGGAGTATATCTTTCTAGTGGAAGATAAATATAGGGATTTCATCGTGTAGATTTTGATTTACATCCAAATCAAATTTTAGAAAAGTTGCTGTGGAATTCCTTTATAATTCATAAAGGAATTGTTTATATTTTAAAAAGGAATTTCAATATAAATCGAATATCGGGTTGACCCAGATTTGAAATATCGAGTTATAAATCCCATTGGAGCTATATGATATTCTGCTGAGAATATATAAGATAATATATTTATTTATAAATATTAAATTTAATTATATTTATATATATTTAAATATTTAAATGGGTCATCCAGAGCTCTAAAAATAGCCACTTTTGCAAACAAGTCGGAATTCGACGAAACTAATTTTGTTGGATCCGCAATGTCAAATAGTTGTTAGATTCCCAGTTTCGTGATTTTTAGAGTCAGTGTGTGGCCGTACAGATTTTTAGAGTGAAAAAAACAGTTAGTATTTCGACGGTTAAAAATACGCTGTGTGAGCAAACGGAGTCGGAATTCGATGAAACCAGTTTCGTTGGGACCGTAATGTCGAACTCTAGTCGTTTGTCCAGTTTCTTGATTTTTGAGTATCATATGTGATCACAAGAATTTTTAGAGTGTGAAAACGGATAAATAACGGTTTAAAATAAAATATACCAAAATATCTTAAGTGTTGGTGGACCAAAACAAGCCACACCCTCCTCCATTACAACCACACAAACAATTCTCATTCCCTATAAAACCGTTCTTTGTAGCTGCCACGTTCAGTCCTAAAACTTGAAGAAAACCTAAGTTTGAAAATCAAAATCAAATTGAATAAAATGCTATAAATCATGGAATGCATATATTCTTGATCAGTGAGTGTTGCTCGTCGTTTCTATTTGGGTATTGGGTAGTTCAAACCCCATTTTCGTCGCTCTCTATTTCTACAGTGCGACTAGGGTTGAGAGTTCAACAAAATCAAGGTAGTTATACATGATTTAGGTATCGTTTTTGAGCTTAGAACGTCGATTAGCATCTAGTGTGATGATTTTGAGGGTATTGGGGTTGTTTTTGTTCGATGTCTGTAAGCTGTTCACATGCCAGAACTGCTCGGATGCAACGAGCAAAAGGAAACCGAGTTTGATGATGAGGGGATGGAGAGGAAGGCCTCGGGATGAGAAGAATTGTGGTGATTTTTGTGGGAATTAATTCGAAGTATGGGTGGAGTTTGGATCGAAGGAAGAGCGGCCAATGGAGGAGGAAACCAATACTGGAGCTCACGCTTGGAAATCGGAGAAGAAGGATTTTGTGGGCTTCTGAGTGATGATGAGCCATTGGAAATTGGTAAAGGCCCAAAATAAAGAAAGGGTTTAATTTTATTTTAGTTTAAATTCCTTTTAATGAAGTATTAACTGGAAAACGCGATATCTATCTCATACGGAGTCGAAATCGAGAACCGTCAGTTGCATTAGGATCGTAGGGACGGTGGTTACGCCATGGAACTGACTGGGAGTGAAACAGAGCTCATCATAATTTATTGTAAAATAAATTGTCCGTCTGAATCAAGCGATGGCTATCGTTATTAACGATGATCTTCCAATGTGAGTAAATCACACTAACTCTGAACAGTTTATAATTTCATGTTGTATTTTTAGAACTATTAAATATTGGCTGATTGACTGTGTGTTGAATGTTTGATTGAACTGCTAGTCAGTTAGTTGAATTTCTATGTTGATTCTGTTTAACAGAATATATCATATTGAAATGAAAGTGATGTTATATTATATTGTTTAATATCTGTGGATGTAGGGAAACAGGTTGGAGGAATCCGACTGGATTCCTCAACAGTTATTTTATTGTTTTCATATATTGTGATATATGACGTGATTTATAATCTGTGGTTGATTATATGTGTATGGACGATATAGGACATCGCAATTTGATATGTTAAACACCATAACATACCGGGATTTGGAGAAAAGGGGAATTTGTCAAAGTGATATTTGAAAATAAAATATTTATAAATGGAATATTTATAAATAAGAAATATTTATAAATTGGAATATTTACAAATAGGAGATATTTAGAAAAGGGAAAACGTTATAAAAAGGAAACTGATATAAGAAGGAAATCATTTTAAAGTGGAGAACCGTTACTAAAAGTAAATCTTTAAAAATGAATAAACGTTGTTAAAAGGGAAATCTTTATAAAGCGAATAACGGAGTTAAATCGAATATGGTATTCAAAAGGAGTTAAATCGAATATGGTATTCGAAAGTTAGCAAATCGAATTAGTTATTTAAAAGGGGTTAGTCGAGTCGAGTTAGTTGAATAGAGTTAATCGAATATTTGTTATTCGAATATGAGTTAACCAATTAGGGTTAACCAGTTAGAGTTAAACCAGTTAGAGTTAATTAGTTAGAGTAAATCGAACTAGAGTTATTCAAAAGGAATTAATCGAATATAGTTTATTCGAATAGAGTAAAAGGAGTTAATCGAATATAGTTTATTCGAATAGAAAGTAAAAGGAGTTAATCAAATATATAGTTTATTCAAATAAATTTAAAGGAGTTAATCGAATATAGTTTATTCGAATAGAGTAAAAGGAGTTAATCGAATATATTGTTTATTCAAATAGAATTAAAAGAGTTATCGAATATAGTTTATTCGATAGGAGCTAAGTGAATAGAGTTAGAGTTAAATTAAAAGAGTTAAGTGAATAGAATAAATTGAATAGAGTTATCGAATATACCTTATCGAAAGAAAGAATTATCGAATAGAGATGGTTCGAAAGAGAGTTACGTAAGGAAGTTTGTTAAAGAATTAAAAGGTGAACTTTGTTTATTTCAAGGTTAGAAACTTTGTTCGGTTAAGGTCTGAGAGGTAGTATTACCCTAACTTGATTGACTTCATTTTTAATTAAGGAAAGGTTAAGGTTCGATAGTGAAGGTGGGTTAAAGGAAATTAGTTAATAAGCGTAATGGTTTGAGTTGGCATCGCGATGGTTTGTTTAAACATCTGTCTAAGTCCAATGAAAGAGTTTTGGAAATGTTTTCCAAATAAGAACCATAAATGTTTTCTGATATTGAAAACAAGAAATGGAAATGTTTTCCAATGGTAATAACATATATTTTCTAAATTTAGAAAATAAGAAATGTTGAATATAGGGAAACAGGAGATGAAAATGAACTAAGGAGATAAATGTTAAATGATGGTTGATCCGATAGAATTTCCCCTGGAAATAATATCGTTGTTTGCACACCTGTTTTTCTTCGATGGTTAAATCACAGACTATCGAAGTTTTGACAATTTTAACGTTGTTAATATAGAGAGACCGGTTGGATTATTATCCAAAAAACCACTCTGTATTGGCATAAGCGTCGCGAATCATATATGCCAAAGAAAATTGAAGACGGAGTAAAGTGCAAGGGCTATTGTATAAGTCTTAGATAACAGTGCCTAAGATGGATGTATTGAATAGTGCCTTCGGTTCATCCTGTTCCTGGATGACTTGTATGGACGGATGTCTGACAGAGTATTTCCATACGATCACGTATATTGATTTCTCCAACCGTACCAAGAGTGGAAGCGGAGAAGGAAACTTCTTTTAGCTAACACATAATGTATGGTTGAGGACTCAAATCGGTGATTTGATGGATTTGACGATGTGGCATTTGAAGTTAATCTGGTGTGATGATAAAGCGTAGCTTCAAGCCTCATCAACCGGTAAATGACAGAAATCGGGCAGGCAGCATGGCTAAGTCGGTCGCTCCGAAGTAGGGTGTATAATCACCTGATCTAGAGTTTCATTTACTTTTAAAAATCTATTGTTGATGTTGTCCCATTCAGGAAATGGTTGCTGATCCCAATCGTTGGTGATATACATTCGATACACTCAAGCGAAATGAGTGGTCGGTCATGTGTGGTCGGGTTGCAAGATGTTCTTGTTGAACCCAATGTATTCCTTTCTAGAGATACACTAGCGAAAGGTGGTTCCATACCTTGTCATAGTTGGAAATCCATTACCCAATACGTGCTTGTGGTTTTAATTGTATACTATATGTGTAGAACGTGAGATGAAAGCGTTTCTACTAGATGATTATTATTATTGTGGTTGATAGACATTATTATAATATCAAAAGGTTTTTGATATAAAGATAATTTGGATTCTCATAAGGGAAAAAACCGTTCCGTTATACGGCGTGGTCTTATGAGATATCATTTACTTGTTCAATCTGTTTTAAGCTGTTTTACTCATACCAGTCCCATGACTGACCCGGAGTTTATTTGTTTGTTTCCCTAAACTCTTAGGTGCCTAATGTTGTACGGGCAGTCAAGTAGTCGGGATTTACATATATACTGGAAGAGCTGGAGCAGGAGGCTTCAGGATCATATAGCTATAGTTTATTTCCGCTATGTTGTAAGTGTTGTACTCTGATAATGTTATTGTATACATATAATGATTTGATTTCAATGATATGTTATCTATTATATGTTGTTTTGTTCTGCTGTGAGATTCGTGTTACTCTGATGTTGTGTTCTTCTTCTTCTTCTATTCTAAGTTTCTATCTTATCTTTCCTCACCCTCTAATTTCTTTCACAAATGACCGGTATTTTTCGACGTTTGGTTAGTCATCATTGAGTTTATGGCGATAACCAAAGTCGACAAAAACCCGGGTCATTACAGTTGGTATCAGAGCTTAAGTTAAGAATTACCTTGGCTCTGTGGCGTGACTCGGTAGAGATAGGGTTAGTAATACCCTAGATTGAGTTTTAGTGTATATATACACGTGCATATTTGTAATTTGATATAAAGTGGTTTTATATTGTGAAGATTCATTGGTTGAGTTGTTTATGGGTTCTGGTCGATCAGTTTGATCCACTGTATCGGTAGGAGTTTATAAACACTCGAATATGATGGGTCGGCACGATATGTTTTGAAAAGATGGTAAATTAAAATAAGTTTACCCAAGGTATATCTTGATATAGAGAAGATATAAATATCAAGATTATAATATATTGGATATATTGGTTGTTATTATAATCGAGTAAGATTACATATTTAATGGTTATGTAAATAACCAATCAGAATTCATATAAGTGAAATACGTGAAATCGGATGAGTTGAATCTGAAATTTTAAACCAGAAATTGAGTTAAAACTCTGGAGAATTGGATAAGTGTTTGTAAATGGATTTAGATTAAAAATAAGGAAAATTTAAGATCCTGGGAGATTTTAAATTGTTTTACAAGCAGTGTGAATTATATTTTGAAATGAATTTCAAAGTGAAAATGTTTAGAAATGGTTTTATAGTAATGAACTCACTTCGATCGCTGGAAAATAGATTCTGATGATGACAGCTGCATCATCAGTATTCATTTTCGAGTTGTAAGTGACGAATTACTACCAGAGATACTGTTTTGAATTTGTTTTGGGAAAGACAAGTTGTGTTGAATTTAAAAATGGGATTTATAATAAAGAATGAATAAAGAAAGTTTGAAATAGAAATCGAATATAGAAATTCAAATGGAATTTGAATATAGAAACTCAAATGGAATTCAAATATAGAATTTGAATATAGAAAATATAAAGGAATTCAAATATAGAATTTGAATACAAAATTCAAATGGAATTTAAACTATATAATTTGAATATATAGAATTTAAATAGAATTTGAATAATAGAATTTGATATATAGATTCGAATAATAGAAGTGGTATAGAAATTGAATAAAATTAACTAATTCGAAGAGGAATTAGTTAATCGAGTTTTGAACTTGAAGTTGAACTTTGAAAGGTGAATTGGATTTGTAAATGGATATTCGAAATCGAATATAGAACTTAAATTTGAAATTTGGATTCAAATCAGTTAATAAGCAAGTTAAAATATATTTGAACATGTCATGTTCAAATATAAAAGTGAAATAGACTAAAGAGTTAATTAACAAATTAATTAACGAATTGAGTTAAAATGATCATGTATAGTTAAAATAGATTGGGTAGGTATAAATATACATGAGATAGGTATGGATAAGGTATGAAGGTATATAAATAGAATGCTCGACGAAAAGGTATGTATTTAATTCATATATGAGATTTTATGCGCCGTATCGGCTAGCCGCTTGTCTTTTTCTTTTTCTTTTGGATTGGTGAGGGCCATGGGAGGCTATTTGAAATATCCCGATGCTCCTGGTACAAAGGAGGTTATGGCGAATTTTTCCGGGAATTTAAGGAGTTATAATATTTCAAAGATAATTTTATAGTTAAAAATCAATGTATCAATACATATATAGAAGTAGATAAGGAAACGAACTTAGAAATAGAATAGTAAAATCAAAAAGGAAGAATAAGAATAAAATCTAGTAAGAATAGAAAGAGGAAGCGTATACGTGTTTAAAAGTTAATAAAAAGTCGTATGGTATTGATTATTCAAGTAAGTAGTCATATCTGTTTTGATGTTATAAATGTTATTGAGTCAAGGTCTGAGAGGTGGTTATACCCCAACTTGATTGATTTCATTATTAACAAATAAATAGTAAGATTTCAGGCTCGAAGATCAATGTTGAATAAGAGTTAGTTGAATATAGTATTTGGGTTGTCGTAACGATGTTTTACACAACATCCGTTTTAACTCAAATAAGTGTAAGCTTGGAAATATAATAAAGAATATTTCCTAAGTATAGAAATAAACGAGATCGGAAAAGAGATAAGTAATTGGAATATTTTCCAATTATAAATAGCATATATTTTCTAAAGTTTAGAACATAAAGGAAGGCGATATTCGGAAATGTTTTTGAAATAACATAAAAGGCCAATATGTTTATTGAAAATATTTGGTTAACAAATATTGATAAAGAAATAGAGAAGTGATTTAACTAATGGAATATTAATTAAGGGCTCAGTGACATGTTCAAAAGGAAATTTTGATTTTTGAAAAGAGTAAACTGTTTAAAAACTCCCAGGGAAAGACTGTTTGAATTAAAAACAAATTTAACAGAAATTTGTGAAAGCAAATTGGAATTAAAAATAAAGCCAGTTAATGTGGTAACTGAGATTGAATTAGAATGATATCAAGACAAATTGGATTGTGAGATTCAAATTTGAAGTGTAATGTGATAATCAACTTAGGAGTTGGGAATCGAGAAGAAACTCGAGTTGAAATGATATTTGGCTCAGATATAAGCGAATGGTTGCGTTGTGGATAAAAGCAGATTAGAATTTGATTGAGATAACACTAGTATATGCTGAATTGACAGAAGGTGAAAGTGATAGAGTTGATATGCCCGACAAAAGGTACAAGTTTATATTTCTATTGAATATAAGATTTATGAGCCGAATGGGCAAGCTGCTTGGCTGTTTGATTTTCTTTTGGGTTGGAGATGGCCCAGAGAGGCGAGTTGGAGTTTGACCGATTAACCAGTACAAAGGAGGTACTGGCGAAATTTTTCGAAAAGTTAAGGCGTTAGAAAATTTTCAGGATTTTTGAAAATTTTCATTGATAAGAATAAATAAATATTTAATTGAATTTAAATTGGTTCAGTTGAAAACTGAAGTTAAGAAGTGAACAAATATGTTCTAACTAGTCGATAGGGTCGTCCTCTACCTTTTAGCAATTTCGAGGACGAAATTATTTTAAGTGGGGAAGATTGTAATGACCCGCATTAGCAGAGGTATTATAATTAATTTATTTAATTATATAAATAGGTGATATAGTGAATTTAATGGTCGTGGAATTAAATAATGGTGAATATTTAATTAATATAATAAATTAAATAATATATTTAATTCTGAAATAATCAGAATTGGCTGAAATGGCGATATGGGGCGAACTGGATCATCTGTGATATTTAATTCATTTCAGAATTGAATTAGAATAACGAATATATTATTTGAACGATAGTTTGAACGTATAATTATATTATAATTAAAATCGAGCTTGAAATGGCGCTGCAGTTCGTAGTTGCCAATTTGAACTTCGACTGAATGTACATGATTCGTTTTAAGCCGGATTTCTGTGAAACAAGAAACGTGTGGAGCTAGTGGAGTATATCTTTCTAGTGGTAAAGAAAAATCGGGATTTCGTCGTGTAGATTTTGATTTACGTCCAAATCAAATTTTAGAAAAGTCGTTGTGGAATTCCTTTATAATTTATAAAGGAATTATTTATATTTTGAAAAGGAATTTCAATATAAATCGAATATCGGGTTGACCCAGATTTGGAATATCAAGTTATAAATCCCAGTAGAGCTGTATGGTATTCCACTGTGAGTATATACGATAATATAATTTTCTTTGTATTTAATTTAATTATATTTAAATATATTTATATATTTAAATGGGTCATCCAGAGCTTTAAAAATAGCCGCTTTTGCAAACAAAGTCGGAATTCGACGAAACTAATTTTGTTGGATCCGCAATGTCAAATAGTTGTTAAATTTCCAGTTTCGTGATTTTTAGAGTCAGTCTGTGGCCATACGGATTTTTAGAGTGAAAAAAACAGTTAGTATTTCGACGGTTAAAAATACGCTGTGTGAGCAAACGGAGTCGGAATTCGATGAAACCAGTTTCGTTGGAACCGTAATGTCGAACTCTAGTCGTATATCCAGTTTCATGATTTTTGAGTATCATATGTGATCACAAGAATTTTTAGAGTGTGAAAACGGATAAATAACGATTTAAAATAAAATATACCAAAATATCTTAAGTGTTGGTGGACCAAAACAAGCCGCACCCTCCTCCATTACAGCCACACAGACAATTCTCGTTCCTTATAAAACCGTTCTTTGTAGCCGCCACGTTCAGTCCTAAAAACTTGAAGAAAACCTAAGTTTGAAAATCAAAATCAAATTGAATAAAATGCTATAAATCATGGAATGCATATATTCTTGATCACTGAGTGTTGCTCGTCGTTTCTATTTAGGTACTGGGTAGTTTGAACCCCATTTCCATCGCTCTCTATTTCTACAGTGCGACTAGGGTTGAGAGTTCAACAAAATCGAGGTAGTTGTACGTGATTTAGGTATCGTTTTTGAGCTTAGAACGTCGATTAGTATCTAGTGTGATGATTTTGAGGGTATTGGGGTTGTTTTTGTTCGATGTCTGTAAGCTGTTCGCACGCCAGTACTGCTCGGACGCAACGAGCAAAAGGAAACCGAGTTTGATGATGAGGGGATGGAGAGGAAGGCCTCGGGATGAGAAGAATTGTTGTGATTTTTGTGGGAATTAATTCGAAGTATGGGTGGAGTTTGGATCAAAGGAAGAGCGGCCAATGGAGGAGGTAACCAATACTGGAGCTCACGGTTGGAAATCGGAGAAGAAGGATTTTGCACATATGGGCTTCTGAGTGATGATGGGCCATTGGAAATTGGTAAAGGCCCAAAATAAAGAAAGGGTTTAATTTTAGTTTAGTTTAAATTCTTTTTAATGAAGCATTAACTGGAAAATGCGATATCTAGCTCATACAGAGTCGAAATCGAGAACCATCAGTTGCATTGGGATCGTAGCGACGGTGGCTATGCCATGGAACTGACTGGGAGTGAAACAGAGCACATCACAATTTATTGTAAAATAAATTGTTCGTCTGAATCATGCGAGGGTTATCGTTATTAATGATGATCGTCCAATGTGAGTAAATCTCACTAACTCTGAACAGTTTTTAATTTCATGTTGTATTTTTAGAACTGTTAAATATTGGTTGATTGACTGTGTGTTGACTGTTTGATTGAACTGCTAGTCAGTTAGTTGAATTTCTATATTGATTCTGTTTAACAGAATATATCATATTGAAATGAAAGTGATGTTATATTATATTGTTTAACATCTGTGGATGCAGGGAAACAGGTTGGAGGAATCCAACTGGATTTCTCAACAGTTATTTTACTATTTTCATATATTGTGATATATGACGTGATTTATAATCTGTGGTTGATTATATGTGTATGGACGATATTGGACATCATAATTTGATATGTTAAACACCATAACATACCGGGATTTGGAGAAAAGGGGAATTTGTCAAAGTGATATTTGAAAATAAAATATTTATAAATGGAATATTTATAAATAAGAAATATTTATAAATTGGAATATTTATAAATAGGAGATATTTAGAAAAAGGGAAAACGTTATAAAAGGGAAACTGATATAAGAAGGAAATCATTTTAAAGTGGAGAACCGTTACTAAAAGTAAATCTTTAAAAATGAATAAACGTTGTTAAAAGGGAAATCTTTATAAAGTGAATAAAGGAGTTAAATCGAATATGGTATTCGAAAGGAGTTAAATCGAATATGGTATTCGAAAGTTAGTAAATCGAATTAGTTATTCGAAAGGGGTTTGTCGAGTCGAGTTAGTTGAATAGAGTTAATCGAATATTTGTCATTCGAATACGAGTTAACCAGTTAGAGTTAATCAATTAGGGTTAACCAGTTAGAGTTAAACCAGTTAGAGTTAATCAGTTAGAGTAAATCGAACTAGAGTTATTCAAAAGGAGTTAATCGAATATAGTTTATTCGAATAGAGTAAAAGGAGTTAATCGAATATAGTTTATTCGAATAGAAAGTAAAAGGAGTTAATTGAATATATAGTTTATTCAAATAGAGTTAATCGAATATAGTATAGATTAAAAAGAGTTAATTGAATATATAGTTTATTCAAATAGAATTAAAAGAGTTATCGAATATAGTTTATTCGATAGGAGTTAAGTGAATAGAGTTAGAGTTAAATCAAAAGAGTTAAGTGAATAGAATAAATTGAATAGAGTTATCGAATATACCCTATCGAAGGAAAGAATTATCGAATAGAGATGTTTCGAAAGAGAGTTACGTAAGGAAGTTTGTTAAACAATTAAAAGGTGAACTTTGTCTATTTCAAGGTTAGAAACGTTGTTCAGTTAAGGTCTGAGAGGTAGTATTACCCCAACTTGATTGACTTCATTTTTAACTAAGGAATGGTTAAGGTTCGATAGTGAAGGTGGGTTAAAGGAAAGTGAAAATTAGTCTCACATCCCTATTTTCAAACTTAATTAAAGCCATGTCCCCCACTAACTTTACATGCATTTCCAGTCCCTAAACTGAAGGTGCCGCCCAAATTTTTTAGTCCCCTCTGCCTTCTGCTGCTCCCCCTTCGCCTTTTCTCATTTCTGACCAGAAAAAAAATGCGCCAGCCACTAAATTTTTTTTTTCCTAAAATCTGGAAATAATCCCAGGAGTCCACGCAAATTGAAAAAAAAAGTTGCATACTTCTGTGCAACTATTGCCTATAGTAGCATACAAATATGCATATATTCATATAGTGTATTTTTGTTGAAAATCTGGACCAATATATGCATACATGTATGCAACTATTAGCAAATAACTGCATACATTTATGCATACAAAGTTGAACTGAGATTCACGTGTAATGAAAAGTTGCATACATGAATGCAACTATTCTTTATATATGCATGCATGTGCGCAACATTTTTAAAAGGGACAAAGGCTTGCGAATATACGCATGAATGCATGCATTTATTCTGTACAAGAGCGTAAATGTGTGCAACAATGTCTGAAAATGGTGAATGATTAAAAAAACATGTCAAATTTGTATATATGCATAAAAGGATGCATGTAATGCAGTTTAGCTGCATACATGTATGCATTTATACTGCAGTTTGGGCGCAATACTGAAATATTAGCATGAATGTGTGCAACTATTTACAAATAGGTGCATCTTTTGATGCAAAAACCTGTTGTTTCGCTGATTTTGTGTTTTTTTGGATTTTGAGGTGGTTTTTGATTGTTTGTCCACTTGATTTTTTTGGCATGAACGTGTTATATTTAATAATGAATTTACTTGATTTATTTATAATTTTTTTAATATTTTTTTGAAAAATAGGGACCTAATTTACAATAAGTTTAGGACCGGATGTGAGCCTAATTTTGAAACTTAATAGGGACCTGTGACAAACGAACCCTAAACGAAATTAGTTAATTAGCGTAATGGTTTGAGTTGGCATCACGATGGTTTGTTTAAACATCTGTCTAAGTCCAATGAAGGAGTTTTGGAAATCTTTTCCAAATAAGAACCAGAAATGTTTTCTGATATAGAAAACAAGAAATGGAAATGTTTTCCAATGGTAATAACATACATTTTCTAAATTTAGAAAATAAGAAATGTTGAATATAGGGAAACAGGAGATGAAAATGAACTAAGGAGACAAATGTTAAATGATGGTTGATCCGATAGAATTTCCGCCTGGAAATAATATCGTTGTTTGCACACCTGTTTTTCTTCAATGGTTAAATCACAGACTATTGAAGTTTTGACCATTTTAACGTTGTTAATATGGAGAGACGGGTTGGTTTATTATCCAAAGAACCACTCTGTATTGGCATAAGCGTTGCAAATCATATATGCCAAAGAAAATTGAAGACGGAGTAAAGTGCAAGGGCTATTGTATAAGTCTTAGATAAAGTGCCTAAGATGGATGTATTGAATAGTGCATTCGGTTCATCCTGTTCCTAGATGACTTGTATGGACGGATGTCTGACAGAGTATTTCCATACGATCACGTATATTGATTTCTCCAACCGTACCAAGAGTGGAAGCGGAGAAGGAAACTTCTTTTAGCTAACACATAATGTATGGTTGAGGACGCAAATCGATGATTTGATGGATTTGACGATGTGGCATTCAAAGTGAATCTGGTGTGATGATAAAGCCTAGCTTCAAGCCTCATCAACCGGTAAATGACAGAAATCGGGCAGGCAACATGGCTAAGTCGGTCGCTCCGAAGTAGGGTGTATAATCACCTGATCTAGAGTTTTATTTACTTCTAAAAATCTATTGTTGATGCTGTCCCATTCGGGAAACGGTTGCTGATCCCAACCGTTGGTGATATACATTCGATACACTCAAGCAAAATGAGTGGTCGGTCATGTGTGGCCAGGTTGCAAGATGTTCTTGTTGAACTCGGCGTATTCCTTTCTAGAGATACACTAGCGAAAGGTGGTTCCATACCTTGTCATAGTTGGAAATCCATTACCCAACACGTGCTTGCGGTTTTGATTGTATACTATATATGTCGAACGTGAGATGAAAGCGTTTCTGCTAGATGAATACTATTATTGTGGTTGATAGACATTATTATAATATCAAAAGGTTTTTGATATAAAGATAATTTGGATTCTCATAAGGGAAAAACCCGTTCCGTTATACGGCGTGGTCTTATGAGATATCATTTACTTGTTCAAACTGTTTTACTCATACCGGTCCCATGACTGACCCGGAGTTTATTTGTTTGTTTCCCTAAACTCTTCGGTGCCTAATGTTGTACGGGCAGTCAAGTAGTCGGGATTTACAGATATACTGGAAGAGCTGGAGCAGGAGGCTTCAGGATCATATAGCTATAGTTTATTTCCGCTGTGTTGTAAGTGCTGTACTCTGATAATGTTATTGTATACATATAATGATTTGATTTCAATGATATGTTATCTGTTATATATTGTTTCGTTCCGCTGTGAGATTCGTGTTACTCTGATGTTGTGTTCTTCTTCTTCTTCTATTCTAAGTTTCTATCTTATCTTTCCTCACCCTCTAATTTCTTTCATAAATGACCGGTATTTTTTGATGTTTGGTTAGTCACCATTGTGTTTATGGCGATAACCAAAGTCGACAAAAACCCGGGTCATTACATTTTCTTCACTACATACGTAATCCACTCTAACGGTACCTATGGAAAGCAGTTCTCTAACCGTGCTGTGCTTACGACGTATTTGTCGTCTCTTACCGTTATAATAACGGTTTTGAACTTTTGCAATAGCCGCGGTACTATCGCTATGTATCAACACAGCTGGTACCAGTTTTTCCTATAAGGGAATCTCAGCTAGCAGGTTTCTCAAATACTCTGCCTCTTCACTAGTTGTGGCTAGTTCTATCATCTCAGACTCCATAGTAGACTGAGCCAAAATAGTCTGTTTCTTGGATTTCCAAGAAACAGCTCCTCTAGCGATGCTAAATATATATAGCCACTGGTCGCTTTAGAATCATCAGATAAGGTATTCCAGTCTACATCAGAATGTCCTTCAAGTACAGCTGGAAACCTCTCATAATGTAATCCAAGGTTCATGGTTCGTTTAAGGTATCTCATCACCCTTTCAATAGCATGCCAGTGCTCTATACTAGGTCTACTGGTAAACCTGCACAATAATCCCACGACATAGGCAATGTCGGGTCTAGTACAATCAGTGGCATACCGAAGGCTACCAATGATTCTTGCATAATCAGACTATCTTACACCTTCACCAGTGTTCTTAAATAACTTTACATTGTGATCATATGGTGTACTTGTAGGTTTACAGTCAAAGTAATTATATTTCTTTAGTATCTTCTCAATGTAATGAGATTGATCCAAAGAAATTCCCTTTTCTGACCTAGTAATAATATCAAGGATTACACTCGCCTCACCTAGATCTTTCATATCAAAATTGGCACTTAATAAGGATTTGACGAGGTTTATGGCATGAATGTTTGACCCAAAAATGAGTAGGTCATCTACATAAAGGCATATAATAGTGCAAATGTCATTCTCAGATTTGTAATAAATGCATTTGTCACTTTCATTAACTTTAAAACCATGTGAAATAATTAAGTTATCAAATTTTTCATGCCATTGTTTAGGTGCTTGTTTTAAACCATATAATGATTTATCTAATTTGCATACTTTATGTTCTTGACCGTGTACCACAAATCCTTCAGGCTGGTCCATATATATTTCTTCGTCTAGTTCACCATTCAAAAATGCGGTTTTCACATCCATTTGGTGTATTAACAAATTATGAATAGAGGCAAGTGAGATTAATACCCGAATGGATGTGATTCTAGTAACAGGTGAAAAAGTGTCGAAGAAATCTATGTTTTCTTTTTGTTTAAAACCTTTGGCTACTAGTCGTGCTTTATATTTATCAATAGTGCCATCAGGTTTTAATTTCTTTTTAAGTACCCATTTACAGCCTATAGACTTACAACCAGGAGGTAAATCTATCAAATGCCAAGTCTTATTGGATTCTAAAGAATCCATCTCATCATTTATAGCCTCTTGCCAGAAATCAACATCTAAGGATGATAAGGCCTCTTGGAGGTTTATGGGATCCTCCTCAATAGTAAAAGCACAAAAATCTGAACCAAAATCTTTTATGGTTCTTGCTCTTTTACTTCTTCTAGGTTCAGCATCAGAATTTTCATTAAGTTCTGTTCTAATAGGCATACTTGAAGTGCCCCCACTATTCCTTAATTTAAAAGGAAACTTAGTTTCATAAAAATCGGCATCATTTGATTCAATTATATTATGTGCACTAAGGTCATAAAATCTGTATGCTTTGCTATTAATAGCATAGCCAATAAATACACATTCATATACTCTACTAGCCAATTTTATTCTCTTAGGGTCTGGAATGTGAACATATGCTAAGCAACCCCAAGTTCTTATATGAGACATTAGGTTTATGATTCTTTAAAATTTCATAAGGCAAAATTTTATTCTTAGACTTGGGGATTCTATTCAGAACATAGCATACAGTCAATAAAATATCCCCCCACCAATGTTTTACTGCACCAGAATTTAGTAATACGGCAACTACAAGTTCGGTAAATGTCCTATTTTTCCTTTCAGCTTTACCGTTCATCTCAGGAGAATAGGGTGCAGTTCTTTCATGTACTATACCATGTTGTTTATAGAATTCCAGAATTGAAGTGGATTCATATTCTGTACCTCTATCACTACGAAGTCACTTAATTTTCCTATTTGCTTGATTCTCAATCTCAGTTTTGAATGTTTAAACATGTCAAAGGCATCACTTTTATTTTTCATAAGGTATACATATATGAAATCAGAACAGTCATCAATAAAAGTGATAAAATAACGATGTCCTTCTCTAGTCAAAGTACCATCAAGTTCACATATGTCAGAATGAATCAAGTCTAAGGGTTCAGAAACTCTATCAACAGATATATGAGGTTTCTTTGTGATTTTTGCTTGTGTACAAAATTCACATTTCTCAAGTTCAGATTCTGTCAATTTAGGAATCATATCCAGGGTGCTCATGTTGTGAATTATTTGTTTATTAACATGACATAATCTAGAGTGCAAAATATTAAAGTCACACAACATATAAGCAGAAGTAGTCACTTTATTAGTTTCAACATTCAGTTTAAACATACCCTCACAAGCATAACCCTTTCCCACAAAAGTTCCCTTATAAGTTAGGGTATACAAATCAGCCCCAATAACTTGAGTAAACCCAGCCTTATTAAGGAGAAAGCCAGACACCAAATTCTTTCTAATCTCTGGAGTATGCATAACATCTTTCAGAATTACAGTCTTTCTAGAGGTAAACTTAATTTCCACATTGCCAATCCCTGCAACTTTAGTGGTGTGAGAATCTCCCAACAACACTTTCTAATTTTCAGCAGCCGTGTATGTAGAGAACAAGCCACGATCATAGCAGACATGGCGAGAGGCACCGGTGTCTACCCACCAACCCTCTGATCCACCAACAAGGTGAATCTCAGTAATCATAGTCGTAAGAGGCTCTTCAGTCAGGTTAGCCTGTGGTGTAGAGCTTGGCCTTTTCCAACACTTTCGTGCCATATGACCTGATTTTCCACAGTTGTAGCATAGAAACAACCGTCCAGAATCATTCTTTTGGGCTGGTTTCTGCTATCCTTTTGGGTTTCCTTGTGGATTCCCACTCTGTTTGTTACGCCTGCTCTGATTCTTAAAAGATTTCTGATTCGGTTTCAGAACAGCGGGTGTGTCCTTTTTAGTGTTGTTGTTATTGACAATCAACACCTCTTCTTTCTGGTCCTGTTTGCGTGCCTCCTCCTCAATACGGAGGCGCATGATCAAGCTTTCTAAGGAAAATTCCTTAGTCTTATGACGTAAAACATTTTTAAAATCTTTCCAGCCAGGGGGTAATTTGTCAATGATAACAACAATTTGAAATTGTTCGTCCAGTGCCATACCTTTGGAGATGATCTCATGAGCTATTTTCTGCAGCTCACGAGACCGTATCTCAACTGATCGGTCGTCATTCATCTGATACTTTAGGTAGCGACTTATAGCATATTTCTTTGCCCCTGCCTCCTCTGTATCATACTTCTTTTTCAGTGCTTCCCATATCTCCTTTGTTGTCTTCTCATCTGAGTTATAGTAATCATACAGATCATCGCTCAGTCCATTCAGAATAAAGTTCTTGCATAGATAATCTTGTTCAGTCCAGGTCTACAGTTGTGTTGACTATTCAGTCCATGATGCCATCTTCGCTACGTCAGTCTCGTCAGGTTTATCTGGTAGTTGCGGTTTTTCAGCAGTCAGCGCAGCCACAACCTTCCTGATCGTGAGGAAGAACTCCATCTTCTGACGCCATCGCTTGAAATGCAAGCTTTCGAATTTGAATGGAGCAGCAATCACGAGAGGGTTCTGGAAAGCAGAGGGTGGAGCAGCATCGTCTACGGTTGAGTTCGAAGCCATTGTTTCAAATTCGTCTTCAATTTGTTGGAAAACAATGGCTGAGTCGCGGACTAGGTCGCTTTGTTGAAGACGATTCGGCAATCTGGTCAGAGGTGCAAACCAGTTCGTTCCTTCGCCGCCGCCTCTAGGATAAAACAGCCTCTAAACAGAATAACCGATTTGCTTGCAAAACAAATCAGTGCAGATTTGCACTTTCGAAAATAATATTGCTCGATTTTTTTGAAAGAAGGATTTAATGGCGGAGGCTAGAAGAAAACAGAATTCAATATATGTTTTAGTGTCTGCAGATAAAAAGTATATATAGAATGAAAATTAGGGTTTGGGAGAAAAAATCGGATCTGCTAAAATTTCGAGGGACAAAGTTTTTACCTTTGCAAACTTTTACTGTTGCAGAAAAAATTATCGGTGCAGAAAATAGTTTTCCATAAAAAAAACGGTTCAAAAACTGCAAAATTTTATGGTCCAAAAATATAAGTGTCTACACCACAAAGCTCAAGCCCGAGCCCGAACCGGACCGGGTCGGTCGGTCGGTCGCGCGTGTGTGTGGTGTTCATGATGCATGGTCTCCCTCCTCACAACAAAGCATGTATTAGGAGCCCAAGGCCCCAACATGATTTCTTAGAGACAAGTATAAATCCTTGCCTCTTCCATATAATCCCATGATGTGGGACTATTCACACATAGGAGCCATTCATACACTTATTCAACATTTTTAATAATTCACTTAATGTTTGTAAAACATTTCCAATAGTTCATATCATAAATCAAAATTTAAATTAGTACTTATATGCAATGATGTAAGTACATAGAGTCATTCTCACCAATCCATTATTTTTCTTTAAAGGGAAATACTACATGGTCATGTAGAACAGTGTTTCTTCCTCTATAAATAGATTTCCTGAGTAACCATATACTTTGACGTTGTTGAGTTTGTCTTCTAAAAACAGTAATCTTAGCCTAAAGGAAAATTTTCTTTAACATCATCTTATTATGGTTCTTAATTTACTTCTTCTTAATGAAAGAAAACAAATCTTAAACTTTAGCCGAAGAAGCAACCGTAGTTGAATCAAAGATAATGATTCTCTTTAAAGACAATGATAATACTTTATTTCTACCTCCAAATTCAATATCCTCCAAAAACTATTGCATTTCCCGCCTTAATACATTTCCTTAGTGTTGGTTCATAAAACTATAAACTTGCTTAGATTGTCATTAAGATATTTGATATCTTTTATATCCCAATCTAGAATAATTTAGTGCTAAAGTATATATTCATAATCAAAATGAACTTTGAAACATTAGCATTAACAGTATTTAGCACAATTAGATATAGGTTATATTTAAACATTAGCCGCTTTAATTCCAATGAAAATGTTTGAAGTTATTCATATATCAACTTATTATTTCTAGACGAATAATGATAATCAATTTGTTTATATTAGAAATAAAATGACATAATTTGTCCAAGTGACAACATAATAAAAAATATCAAATAAATTCAAACATTATAACTGAAATCTTAATAATAACTTTGAAATATCTAATAAATTTTACTTTATAGGTCTGGAAATCTCATTGAAGAGACAACTATATATATATATATATATATATATATATATATATATATATATATAAGTTGTTTATCTTCAGTGACTTCTACATTTTTATTGACACATTTATTTACAATGCATATCAAATGAGTAATTTTAATCTTATAAACTTCAATCTCTCTTCTAATTACCAATGTGTTACATTAGCCCAATAAGATGACATCTTATTCTAAAAATAATATTAATCTTTAAATGATTATACTGGAGACGGCAACAAAAATAACAATAACTTGAGAGCTTTTATCTTTTAAAGCAATTTTTTTTATATAGTACTCATTTATATTACTTTTACTTTGACTTTATGTAATTAAGCACCAAAATGAGTGCTTGTTTCCCCTTATTGTTTCCACAAAATTCCTTTTCATTTTCGGTAGATAACTTATCAAAAAAATTATTATTACATATAGCACATCCTTGAAAATATTTAAAATATTTATCTAATGATCCATTTACTCTTGCCTTTTGAATTATACCGATTTTTAATATTCTTCATAACATTATAAGAACGTCTAACTGTAATTGACCATGGAGTCAAGAACAAACAACATGCTCTTTTACAAATCCTTATAGTTAGTTTCAACAAATAAGAATATTCTAAAAATTGGTAGAAACTTCAGTCAAATTAGCTGAAAAATGAATAAAAATAAAATGAAGATTTACGGTGTATGCTCATCTATGCAGTTAAAGCCCCGCTAGAGACCCGCAAAATACCCGCTTTAGCTCGTAGTGTCCTTCAACCACCACGCTATTTCAATTTAGCGCTGATGAACATCAAATCCGCTTTTAGCCCCGCTTTTTCCCAATGCATCTGCTAAATCAAGGCTTTTATCACTCGCTTTAGCAATATTAATATACAAGGCTTGATTTGACTAGTTCTTTTAAAAAAATCAATAAAGTTAGTACAAAGAACTAATTTTAAGGTATAAATGTCCAATATATTGTAGATTTCTATTATAATTGTCAAATCTACTATATGTAACCATTATATTCTTTGATTTCTTTATATAATATTAATTACTATTAGTTTCTTCAGCACTTATAATGTGAGAACGAAAATTTATCAATTTTATATACCTGACTTCACATCTAATGAACCATTTTACACATCTGCTACATCCCCGCTATTTCCACTCTTTATCCTTGCTACAACTTTTTGCACTTTCACCGCTATAAAACCGGTAAGCGCTTTAACTGCTAGATACTCATAGTCAAGTACTGTAACACCCCGAATTTCAATTAACACTAATGGTTAGTAATTAAAGTATAATTAATCTCAGATATGAGAATCAGGGGAAACGGGCTACGTCATTGCGTTCGTCTCGGAAAAATACGCGAAATAGAGTCCGAGTTTGCGTAAAATGGGTACCGTATGTAAGAGATATGGACGAACGAAGTTAGGCAGAAAAACCCGAAACAGGCCAGAAATGCACTGGCGCACTTGTGAAGTGCGCCAGTACAAAAATACACTGGCGCACTTGGGAAGTGCGCCCATGTCGGGACAGAAAACCTGCACAGTTTCTACAG
This sequence comes from Allium sativum, assembly GCA_030737875.1. Taxonomy (NCBI): domain Eukaryota; kingdom Viridiplantae; phylum Streptophyta; class Magnoliopsida; order Asparagales; family Amaryllidaceae; genus Allium; species Allium sativum. The sequence goes on along the minus strand of CM060920.1, from coordinate 744,081,188 downwards.
AGTTCTGTGGTTGGGTGCACCAGTTTGGGGTTTGGGCCTGGTCTTAGGGCTGATTTCTGGAGAGTTCCGAAATCTAAGGGTCCTAATCTAATTTAGGGTTAATCTAAGGGCCTAAAACACTCACCTAATCTATAAATACACCCTAAACCTACCCTAATCCATACTAAAAATAGAATTGAGGGCTTCATGCCGCCAAATTAAATCTTAGAAGGAGCCTCCACTAATTTATGAAGAGGGTTGCAAGCTAATCACTCTCTAATCAACCTCTAATCCATTCTAAGCATCTTAATCTTCTTCATTTGGAGTGCAAATTGGCTAGTTGTGAGTTTCTATCACTCTAATGATCAATTGCTAAACTAAGTAGTGAGATATGATGAGATCATATGGTTTTGTTTGGGGATTAATGGGTTTTAAGTCATATGACATGATGTTAGTTTGCTAATGTATGTGGGTTATGCAAGTTTTGTGCTTTGTGATCGTATGTTAATATGCAAGTTACATGTATGATAATATGCAAGTTACATGTATGATAATTATGCAAGTTGTATGTTTCTTCATATGCAAGTTTATGAGTTCATATGCAAGTATGTAACATGTTATGCAAGTTCATATGCAAGTTTATGAGTTCATATGCAAGTATGTAACATGTTATGCAAGTTCATATGCAAGTTTATGAGTTCATATGCAAGTTATGTAACATGTTATGCAAGTTAATATGCAAGTTATGTGACATGTTATACAAGATTATATGCAAGTTATGTGACATGTTATACAAGATCATATACAAGTTATGTGACATGTTATACAAGATTATATGCAAGTTATGTGACATGTTATACAAGATTATATGCAAGTTATGTGACATGTTATACAAGATTATATGCAAGTTATGTGACATGTTATACAAGATTATATGCAAGTTATGTGACATGTTATACAAGATTATATGCAAGTTATGTGACATGTTATGCAAGTTCATATGCAAGTTATGTGTTTGTTAATATGCAAGATGGCACCTTTGAAACATGTTCATACATATGCAAGTTGACACCTTTTATATGTGTTATGTCATGAGAACGAAATTACGTGGGAACGATGGGGTTAATTAAATGCATATGTTAATAAGATTGTGTGAAATTAATATAATTATGCATAACATAAAATAAATGAACATAGTATGGGAATTTGCCTATTAAGTTAGGTGTACCCATACTATGTGTTGGGAATTTGCCTATTAAGTTAGGTGTACCCACACTTTGGAGTTGGGAATTTTCCTATTAAGTTAGGTGTACCCATATTCCTAAAATAAACATGATAATTAACACAAATTATGGGGGTGATTAATTAGGAGTAATTAATTGATTAAGACACGAGGTTGGACCCGTTTGTAGTATAAGACTGCCCGGAGTTTACCGGCTTAACCAGGCATCTACAAATGACGGTCCAATGTGAGGGGTCTTAATCATAAATTAAATACGTAACAAGGGTAAATGACACGAGGTTGGACCCGTTTGTAGTGTAAGACTGCCCGGAGTTTACCGGCTTAACCAGGCATCTACAAATGACGGTCCGATGTGAGGGGTCCTTTACACGGTTACGGTGTTAATCAATTAAGAAACACTTAACCAGATAAGCATGTAGTGGGGCATGGGGGTTAAGTGGGTACCTTGGGTGGTATGTGGAAATTGCTAGTGGTTGCCAATAGAAAATATGATTAAATACTTAACCAAGATGAAACATGTAATTAAACATGATTAAAGGGTTAAGTGGGAAACACTAGTGTGTGGGCCAAGCTTAGGGGGATGGCTTGTGCTGGGGGCCCATTTCAACCAGTAACCCATACGTATCTTAGTAGGCTCGACCCATGTCGAGGACGGGACACGCATACTGGGCTTGACTATAAGAGGCCAAAATGGGTTAGCGGTGGCAACGCATGACCAACGGGTTTCATATGCGTGTATGGACCCGGGCTGGTAAATAAGACGTTGTTGCATCGTGTAGATATAAGCCGTGCACCGTCAATTTTATCAGGTTGCCACGTTGGGGAATGGTACACCCCACGGTGGGGCCAGCACGGGTATCTACGTTAGGGAGCCGATCGAATGGGGAGTAGTGTGTACACCTAGTGGATTGTAGGGCCCTGTGGCGTCTACTCAGTCACCTAGGGGTACGCGAGAACTATTAAGTTAATTTTATAAGTCCATGGGTGGGATCAACCTTTAAGTTAGGAATGACTGGTGTGGTGCAGTTTAGTAATTTACCTTTGGAAGGGTAGATGCGTCTTTACGTTTCTTAGTTTATCCTAAGTCTACCAAGCTGCTTAGTGTAGCCATTCATCCCCAGACGACACCTATATCAAGCTTATGTCTTCTCTGGTTACTTTAATGATTGTATTGTTAAAGTTATAGGACTCGCTCAGACTTATGTCTGACCCCGTTGTTTTTATCTTTTTCCCAACCCTCAGGTCCTACGGTGGATCCTAGCAGTACTGGAGCTTGATCGGATTGCTGTTCCAGTCTTTAGGAGCTTGGATAGATGTAAAGCTCCAGTTACCCAGTTATCTTTTCTTTTGTCATGGCTATTGTATGAGAGTGGGATTATGTACTTCTTTATTTTGATGGATATTGTACTTGACTTTTATTGTGGTTTTATGATGTAACCAGACATGTTTTACTTCCGCTGTTATGAGATGATGTTTTAAATTTTCAAGTATTACTTATATCTGTCTTGTTGTAATTTTTCTGTTCTATATTCACTTAAAATACTCCACCGATGTTATGGCATTCCCTTAGCGAGTGACCATAGCGGGTGATGGGTGTTACACGTGGTATCAGAGCTTAAGGTTACCGGAACAGATAAATTTTTGAGAAAAATACATTTTTTAGAAAATAGTAAAGGTATTATTTTTGGAAAAAGTATTTTCAAAAACATGTCTTTTAAGAGAAAAGTTTTTGAAAAAGAAAAGCATAATCCCCAATAGCCATATCTTTATCTTTCGGAATCTCCTTTTTGAATCTTTCCTCTTTCGTTTCAGCATGGCTGAAGATCTTAACATCCCGGAGGGCTTAGTTATACCACTATGGTATAGGAGGTTACAAGAGGCTAGGGCCGCGGCTGCGGGTCCAGCCAACGCTACTACACCAGAGGCAACCGCTCCTCCTCCTCAGCCTAGAGTGGATAATTTTGCTAAGATTTGCAAGGAGTTCAAGGCTATAGGAGGAAAACCTTTTCTAGGTTCAGAGACTTTCGTAGAGGATAGAGATTGGCTTAAGGAAGTGGAAGAGTTGCTTGATATCTTTGAAGTGGAAGAGGGAAAGAAAGTCAAGTTGGCGGCTTGGTTAATGAAGGGAGAGGCCTCATTCTGGTGGGAGGTCACTAACGGAGAACGCCCTGTTGACTCTTGGGCAGATTTCAAGCAAAGGTTTGGGGCTAAGTTTCTCTCAAGGGCGGAAGAGAATCTGTTTATGGAGAAGTTCTTGAATTTGAAGCAAGGGAGTCTCACGGTGAAAGAATATGTCAACAAATTCAATCAATTAGCAAGGTTTGGCATAGAGTTGGTGAATACACCGGAGAAGAAGGCTTTGAGGTTCGTTAGAGGCTTGAACGAACCATTGCAAGGAATAGCTATGACTCACATTCCTATGGGGGCCACCTTTGAGAAGCTTGTCTACATGGCACTTATGCATGAGGATGATAAGAGTTCTAAGGCACCAGAGAAGAAGGGGGATCAGAAGAAACCGCAACAACAACAACAAGGCAAGGGTGGAAAAGGCAATGGTGACAAGGGGAAGAAGAAGAAGAAGTGCTTCAATTGTGGGACCCCAGGCCACCTCAGCAAGGATTGTCGCAAAAAGAAGAAGACCGGTTGCTTTCATTGTGGTGAAGCAGGACATCTTGTGAAGGACTGCCCAAAGAAGGGGCAGAAGACGAGGTCTACCTCAGGAGGTCAGGTGCAAGCTCTTATGGCACCAGCTCAGGCAGGGGGGCAAGTTCAGGCTCTCTCAGTTCCACCGATTCAGCAGAGAGGTAGAACCATTTCCGTTGAAAGTCTGGTTTTTCTGTTTGATCATCCAGTTCGTACTTTGTTTGACTCTGGCGCATCGCATTCTTTCATCTCATCATCGTTAGTTGAGTCACTGCACTTAGACACCAGTCTAGTTGATGATCCCTTGGTTGTTTCAAACCCAATTGGGGGCTCCATATATCTGTCTATGATATGTTTGGGTTTGAAGATTTCTATACTTAGCGTTGAGTTTGGATGTGATGCTTTTGTATTGGGCTTCACGGGCTATGGGTTGATTTTGGGCATGGACTGGTAATCCAGTAATGGTGCCGTTCTTGATTGTGAAAGGAGAGTTGTCAGGCTTATGACCCGCTTGGGTAATACTCTCGAGATCTCTTGTAATCCCATGGAATCTGTTTTGCTAAGTTATCTTGAATCGCTCGATGCTTCGGTCGAGAGTTTGTGTTCTGTCAGAGTGGTCCGGGAATATCCGGATGTGTTTGAAGAGGTGAAGGTTTTGCCTCCGAAGCGGGAGATAGATTTCCGAATTTATTTGGTGGATAATGCCAAACCAGTGTCTTTGCCAGTGCGCCACATGGCTCCTCGTGAGAGAAGAGAACTTCATAAGCAAGTAGGGGAGTTGCTTGAGAAGGGGTTCATAAGGCAAAGTATATCGGAGTGGGGAGCTCCAGTAGTGTTTGCCACAAAGGCGGATGGGTCCCTCAGACTTTGTGTGGATTATAGAGAACTTAATAAGCTCACGAAGAAGAATAGACACCCATTACCGAGGATATATGATCTCTTTGATCAGTTGGTTGGCGCCTCAGTGTTTTCGCAGATGGACTTAGCTACAGGGTTTCATCAGTTGAGAGTGGCGGAGGACAGTATAGAGAAGACTGCTTTCCGGACTCCGGATGGTTTTTATGAGTGGCTTGTGATGCCATTTGGGTTGACAAACGCCCCTGCATACTTTGTTGATCTGATGAGTAGAGTGTTCAGAGAGTATCTGAATAAGTTTGTAGTGGTCTTTGTGGATGACATCTTGGTCTTTTCCAAGAGTGAAGAAGAGCATGCCTTACATCTCAGAGAAGTGTTGGAGACTCTTCGAGCACATAGTCTTAAAGCTAAATTCTCTAAATGTCATTTTTAGAGAAGAGAAGTGCGATTCTTAGGGCATGTGGTCTCTAAGGAAGGGATAGCTGTGGATCCCGCAAAGATAGTATCTATCCAGGATTGGAAAGTTCCTAGAAATGCTACCGAAGTAAGAAGTTTCTTGGGGTTGGCAGGATATTATAGGAAGTTCATCAAAGACTTCGCGAAGATATCAGCCCCATTAACCCTCTTGACGAAGAAGAATCTGGTTTTCTCATGGGACGTAGATTGTGATGATGCTTTCCGACGATTAAAGAGAGCTTTGACCACCGCTCCAGTTTTAGTGCTTCCAGATGGGAGTAAGCCGTTTGTTGTTTATACCGATGCTTGTGGGACAGGATTAGGCGCAGTCATGATGCAGGAGGGAAGGGTAATAGCCTATGGAGGGAGGCAATTGAGAGTGCATGAGAAGAATTACCCTACCCATGATCTAGAGTTGGCCGCGATTGTTTTCGCACTTAAGTCTTGGCGCCATTATCTTCTTGGTGAGAAATTCGAGTTGTTCATTGACCATAAATCATTGAAGTACTTATTCTCTCAGAAGGATTTAAACTTAAGACAACAAAGGTGGATGGAGTTCTTAGCATCCTATGATTTCGAGATAGCGTATACCCCTGGCAAGGGTAACGTGGTGGCAGACGCCTTGAGTAGAAAAATGCTATCTTTGAGTCCATTGTTCGTGGAACGGCGAAGCTTGGAGTTTCTTTCTTTGTTCGACTTCAGACCTTCTGTTGACTTTGTACCTGATTTGTTAGCATCCTTGGAGGTTAGACCTACTCTTTTGGGACGGATTGGCGAGGCTCAGCGAGACGACCCACAGTTGGTTGAGTTGGTAGAGAAGCTTATAAGGGGGGAGTCGTCCAGCCATTTGGGTAGATACACCATAGATGATAGGCGATGGTTGCATAGAGACGGTAGACTTTGTGTACCGCAAGATGAGGGTTTGAAGAAGGCTATTTTGGATGATGCACATCGTTCAAGGATGACTATTCATCCCGGTGGAGACAAAATGTACCAAGACAAGAAGAGAGTTTTCTTCTGGGCCGGTATGAAGAAAGATGTGGCCGAGTATGTGGCTAGATGCTTAGTGTGCCAACAAGTTAAAGCGGAGCAAAGGAAACCCGGTGGGTTGCTACACCCATTGGAAGTTCCGCAATGGAAGTGGGATAGTGTCTCGATGGATTTCATCGATGGGTTACCGAGATCGAGGAAGGGCAATACGGGAATTTGGGTTGTGGTAGACAGACTTACCAAGAGTGCCCATTTTATACCCGTGAAGAGTAAGAGGACCGCTCCATGGCTTGCTTCAGTCTATGTTAGAGAGATTGTTAGATTGCATGGCGTACCATCCAGCATTGTGAGTGATCGAGATCCTATCTTCACTAGTGAGTTTTGGAGAAGTTTGCAAGAGGCGGTAGGGACTCAGTTGTGTTTGAGCACCGCATATCATCCTCAGACGGACGGTCAGACCGAGAGGGTGAACCGTATCTTAGAAGATCTCTTGAGGCTTTGTATCTTGGATTTTGGAGGTACATGGGAAGAACATCTTCCTTTGGTGGAGTTCGCATACAATAACAGCTTTCAGTCTAGTATTGGCATGGCACCTTTCGAAACTCTTTATGGAAGGCCTTGTCGATCTCCTACATGTTGGTGGGAATCTACGGATAAGATCTTGCTTGGGCCAGATATGGTTAGAGAGACTTCAGAGAAGATTGATTTGATTCGAAGAAGGATGAAGGCAGCGCAAGATAGACAGAAATCTTATGCGGATCGGAGAAGGACGGATCTTGAGTTTGAGGTTGGGGACATGGTTTTTGTCAAAGTATCTCCGTTGAGAAATGTTGTTCGCTTTGGGTCCGTTGGGAAGTTAGCACCGAGGTTTGTTGGGCCGTTTCCTATTAAGGAAAGGATTGGACGGATGGCATATAGGGTGGAGTTGCCCGACAGACTTAGTGGTGTTCATGATGTATTCCATGTATCACATTTGAGGAAGTGCTTACATGAGACCGCAGAGGTGGTAGAGCCGAGCTTGCTTAGAGATGTAGAGGTAGAGCGTGATGCGACGATTCGACGAGCTCCTACTCGCATCCTTGGGTCAGAAACTAGGAAGTTGAGGAACAGAGAAGTTCAGCTAGTTAAAGTGCAATGGGGAGATGACGAAAGCAATGCTACTTGGGAGACGGAAGCGAAGATGCGTTCTTTGTATCCATTTCTTTTTGAGAGTATGTCTTTTAACTTCTCCTTTATCGCTTGTCTAGTACTTATCTTATCTTTAGTATATCCTCTCGCTAGTACCTATGACCTTTAGATAGGGTAAAACCTATGGTTGAAACATGTGTTTGAAACATGTTATGGTTGATGGATGCATGTGGATGCAATTGTTTGCTAGTGGTTGCTCGTGGATGCATATACACACACATTAGGCACTAGATCGGCTCAGTCACTTCATGTTGCATATCGCATAAATGGATGTGGTAGTTAGATTGATGGATGTATCATGGCTGTGTTATCATGTGGATGATGCATTTTTGTGTAAGGTTGTGCACGCATATAGAAATTGTATGTGTCAATAGGGTTTCACATACATATTGGATGCATGGCACTATCATGGTTTGCATTAAGGAGGTTGACTGAATCAGTAGACCGCCTGATTTTGCATTAGTATACGGACATATACACACACTTTCTGCATATGTTCATACATCATTAGAAGTTTCTAAGGATAATGGTTGCTTGTGGTTGATGGTTTAGTAGATGGTTGTTTGGTTGGTAGGATACGTTCTTCTTGACTTAGAGATTTCGAGGACGAAATCCTTTAAGTAGGGGAGAATGTAACACCCCGAATTTCAATTAACACTAATGGTTAGTAATTAAAGTATAATTAATCTCAGATATGAGAATCAGGGGAAACGGGCTACGTCATTGCGTTCGTCTCGGAAAAATACGCGAAATAGAGTCCGAGTTTGCGTAAAACGGGTACCGTATGTAAGAGATATGGACGAACGAAGTTAGGCAGAAAAACCCGAAACAGGCCAGAAATGCACTGGCGCACTTGTGAAGTGCGCCAGTACAAAAATACACTGGCGCACTTGGGAAGTGCGCCCATGTCGGGACAGAAAACCTGCACAGTTTCTAGAGAGTTCTGTGGTTGGGTGCACCAGTTTGGGGTTTGGGCCTGGTCTTAGGGCTGATTTCTGGAGAGTTCCAAAATCTAAGGGTCCTAATCTAATTTAGGGTTAATCTAAGGGCCTAAAACACTCTCCTAATCTATAAATACACCCTAAACCTACCCTAATCCATACTAAAAATAGAATTGAGGGCTTCATGCCGCCAAATTAAATCTTAGAAGGAGCCTCCACTAATTTATGAAGAGGGTTGCAAGCTAATCACTCTCTAATCAACCTCTAATCCATTCTAAGCATCTTAATCTTCTTCATTTGGAGTGCAAATTGGCTAGTTGTGAGTTTCTATCACTCTAATGATCAATTGCTAAACTAAGTAGATGAGATATGATGAGATCATATGGTTTTGTTTGGGGATTAATGGGTTTTAAGTCATATGACATGATGTTAGTTTGCTAATGTATGTGGGTTATGCAAGTTTTGTGCTTTGTGATCATATGTTAATATGCAAGTTACATGTATGATAATATGCAAGTTACATGTATGATAATTATGCAAGTTGTATGTTTCTTCATATGCAAGTTTATGAGTTCATATGCAAGTATGTAACATGTTATGCAAGTTCATATGCAAGTTTATGAGTTCATATGCAAGTATGTAACATGTTATGCAAGTTCATATGCAAGTTTATGAGTTCATATGCAAGTTATGTCACATGTTATGCAAGTTATGTGACATGTTATACAAGATCATATGCAAGTTATGTGACATGTTATACAAGATTATATGCAAGTTATGTGACATGTTATACAAGATTATATGCAAGTTATGTGACATGTTATACAAGATTATATGCAAGTTATGTGACATGTTATACAAGATTATATGCAAGTTATGTGACATGTTATGCAAGTTCATATGCAAGTTATGTGTTTGTTAATATGCAAGATGGCACCTTTGAAACATGTTCATACATATGCAAGTTGACACCTTTTATATGTGTTATGTCATGAGAACGAAATTACGTGGGAACGATGGGGTTAATTAAATGCATATGTTAATAAGATTGTGTGAAATTAATTTAATTATGCATAACATAAAATAAATGAACATAGTATGGGAATTTGCCTATTAAGTTAGGTGTACCCATACTATGTGTTGGGAATTTGCCTATTAAGTTAGGTGTACCCACACTTTGGAGTTGGGAATTTGCCTATTAAGTTAGGTGTACCCATATTCCTAAAATAAACATGATAATTAACACAAATTATGGGGGTGATTAATTAGGAGTAATTAATCGATTAAGACACGAGGTTGGACCCGTTTGTAGTATAAGACTGCCCGGAGTTTACCGGCTTAACCAGGCATCTACAAATGACGGTCCAATGTGAGGGGTCTTAATCATAAATTAAATACGTAACAAGGGTAAATGACACGAGGTTGGACCCGTTTGTAGTGTAAGACTGCCCGGAGTTTACCGGCTTAACCAGGCATCTACAAATGACGGTCCGATGTGAGGGGTCCTTTACACGGTTACGGTGTTAATCAATTAAGAAACACTTAACCAGATAAGCATGTAGTGGGGCATGGGGGTTAAGTGGGTACCTTGGGTGGTATGTGGAAATTGCTAGTGGTTGCCAATAGAAAATATGATTAAATACTTAACCAAGATGAAACATGTAATTAAACATGATTAAAGGGTTAAGTGGGAAACACTAGTGTGTGGGCCAAGCTTAGGGGGATGGCTTGTGCTGGGGGCCCATTTCAACCAGTAACCCATACGTATCTTAGTGGGCTCGACCCATGTCGAGGACGGGACACGCATACTGGGCTTGACTATAAGAGGCCAAAATGGGTTAGCGGTGGCAACGCATGACCAACGGGTTTCATATGCGTGTGTGGACCCGGGCTGGTAAATAAGACGTTGTTGCATCGTGTAGATATAAGCCGTGCACCGTCAATTTTATCAGGTTGCCACGTTGGGGAATGATACACCCCACGGTGGGGCCAACACGGGTATCTACGTTAGGGAGCCGATCGAATGGGGAGTAGTGTGTACACCTAGTGGATTGTAGGGCCCTGTGGCGTCTACTCAGTCACCTAGGGGTACGCGAGAACTATTAAGTTAATTTTATAAGTCCATGGGTGGGATCAACCTTTAAGTTAGGAATGACTAGTGTGGTGCAGTTTAGTAATTTACCTTTGGAAGGGTAGATGCGTCTTTACGTTTCTTAGTTTATCCTAAGTCTACCAAGCTGCTTAGTGTAGCCATTCATCCCCAGACGACACCGTATATCAAGCTTATGTCTTCTCTGGTTACGTTAATGATTGTATTGTTAAAGTTATAGGACTCGCTCAGACTTATGTCTGACCCCGTTGTTTTTATCTTTTTCCCAACCCTCAGGTCCTACGGTGGATCCTAGCAGTAGTGGAGCTTGATCGGATTGCTGTTCCAGTCTTTAGGAGCTTGGATAGATGTAAAGCTCCAGTTACCCAGTTATCTTTTCTTTTGTCATGGCTATTGTATGAGAGTGGGATTATGTACTTCTTTATTTTGATGGATATTGTACTTGACTTTTATTGTGGTTTTATGATGTAACCAGACATGTTTTACTTCCGCTGTTATGAGATGATGTTTTAAATTTTCAAGTATTACTTATATCTGTCTTGTTGTAATTTTTCTGTTCTATATTCACTTAAAATACTCCACCGATGTTATGGCATTCCCTTAACGAGTGACCATAGCGGGTGTGGGGTGTTACAAGTACCAACCATAGTAAATTCAAATAATTGATAGGTCTCTTCTCAAGATACCAATACACATTAGTATCAAGTTTTTGGACAGTATTATTAATTGTAAGTAGTATTCTTGTTGTAATGATCAGACTTTATAATAAATTCAAGTCAAATAACAATCTTTCTTTGGGCCGATTGATTATTCACTCTTAAAATTTTATAATTGTCACGTATTTATCATCACATATGTGTAAGTGATTCATCCGAATATTGGTCTTTATTTGGGCCGGATAATACTCACGTGAATAACTACGCATAAATATCAAATATTTTCATGAACCACCAAAATAAGAGAGGTCACTTTTGGTGACATAATATTTCAGTTAGTTCAGTATGAATATAGGATATTTACAGTTGCAAAGAGACACCAAAAATATATTTGAAATTATTTCTTTACATATTTACAACATGTTTTTGAGTGCAGTAAAACACTCCTGAAAAAACTTCAGGTATTTATGATACTTGAAAATTTCAAAAGTATAACTTGACACAACTTATTTCAATCATAGCTATTATTATATTTTACTTTAGTTATGTGATTATATTCATAACATTCCCTAAATAAATATGATACAAGATGTAGTAAATAAATCACATAATAAATGTCACAAATATATATATCATAATTAAGTACTATATTGAAACGTACATATAAATAACATAAGGATGTCGCACTGAATAACATAAAAGAATTAAGTTGATAAAATGTATATCTGAACCATAATATAGCTATATAGAAGCTATAACGTCACCTTACCTTTAGTTTACTATAACTTATCATCAATTATTCTAGTATCGGTATTAGCGTGAATTCAATGGTGGGATGCTTGCATAAGGACATCATATTACTTTGGATTAAATGATATCTAGTAGGGGTGAGCGTTCAGTCGGTTCGGTTGGTTTGGACGTAATAACCCTCAATCCGAATTAGAACCGAAAATTTTCCCAACCAAACCGAACTGAATTAATTTCGGTTAATTCGGCTGGAACTGATTTAACCGAACTTGAAGGATGTATTATTATTCAAATGATGGATTCATTCAAAGTAATACATGAATTCATGTTTGGAGAAATTTTACATACTAAATTTTATGTTTATGAAAAGATTTGATCTATTTGCAACAAATGTCTTTGTATTATTAAACTAAACCAAGTATTCAGAGTACTACAACACCGTAAAATTAGATGATAAATTAAAAGTTCGGCAAATTCGGTTAAACCGATAACCAAAAATATATATTTTACAAACCGAATTCAAACCGATTTAGTTTTAAAACCGAACCGAGCCAACCGAAATGAACCGGTTTGGTTGGTTAATTCGGTTTGAACCAATATTGCTCACCCCTAATATCCAACATATTACATGAGTGAATCACATATAAACTGAGATAATTGATTATATCACTCAAAAAGAGATGATATATCCTTTTCCGTGCCTATAAAATAAATCAAAACATGTGAGATATGTAAATCAAATTGAACTACCTTCTGTGCCTAAGGCAATGAACCATAATATCACATTCTTTGAGATATGCTTTTAGTTCAGTGGATGTCGACTACCGAATCACTATAGACAACACATAATTAGCATGAGGTCAAAACATAGTTAAAAGAAAAGCATGTATGTTTATACACATTGATAAATTATATTTTATCAGTCCATTCTCAACCAAAAATTATGCATCACATACATCTACTTTACGAAACAAAGAACCATGTGATGTTTATATCGAATGTAGCAATTTAAACATAATAATTGAGTCCCATCAAAAGAATTAAAGACTTACCCTTTATGTTATTGCAAGTATGGATATTGTTTCAGCATTGACCAACAAAAACTTTTTTTGGAACTAAACAATACTAACAATTCTATTTGACATGAAAAAACCATATGATGCAGAGTTGCAGAATCTGAATGAAATAACAAGTCAAAACCCCATTTAAGAATAATAAGAAGATGGAAACGTCATAATGTGAAGCAAAAAAATGTAGATCTAATACTAAATTCATTTGTTTTGTATCTCAAGAAAATCCAGTAGTTCTGACAATTGTATATATGCCCTTTGAGAAAAGATTGTTATATGTACATAAATAGTTTATTTATTAAGCAGATGTCAGATGATGTAAACTTCCAGTTGTTGATATAGAACTATACTAATGATTTCATTTCCATAATCATAATTGATAAAAACAGCTTAATTTTATTAACTTAATCCATAAAACCTATGTTATAACATGCATAACAAGCAGATTGAGGTAATAGATCTGTAACTATAGATTTGAACTTAACACGAAAAACCTTCTTTTTCTCATACATGAAACAATATTAAATTATAATATATAATTCCTAATAAAATCAACAATAGATGACTCTAACACACTTGTTAAGATACTAATATATTTTAGCAAAATTCAATCATGAAACCCTAGATCCAAATATTTAACTTACATTGATTTAATTAAGAATAAATCAGAGAGCTGATAAATAAATTTGCGGAAGTGTATTTGAATCCGTAGTTCTTTTGCAGTACATGAATTCTATATCCTATTATTGAGAAGATAGATTTTGTAACGACCTGGATTTTTGCTCGATTAATTTTAAATATTTTAATATTGTTTTAAATATTAAGTCGATAATATAAATGGATTTTTGTATTGAGTTATCAGTTTAATAATCAATTACAATTTAATTTCAAGTATATTAATTATCGTAATACGAAAACAGAATATAATTGAGTTTGAAGACTGAATCAAATTAATTCAGATGATCAGTATAAATTGTACTGGCCATAAACGACGATAATAATACTTTATTATCAAAGAATTAATTGTTTTGAATTAAATTTATATCGACTTAAATTAATATTTTCTCCATATGATCGAACTGGGCTTCGAAACCTGTCCCATTATGTTTAGAGTAGTGTTATAACGCTAGAAATACCGGTTATTGCGTTTAAATAGAAGTTCGAAAACACGCGATATTTTAAAAAAGGTTTAAAACCACTGGTCCAACTCAAAATAAATAAATGAAGCTAATATAGAACTAATTCCTTCCACCCTAATAACAACTGTACGGTAGGACACTGCATGCCTAACCCTACGTTGTACCATTTGAAACTTACATTGTTTCTATCCTTATTTCGCATTTATAAATCGTGCCATTCTTTTTCTAGTTCATTTTTCTGTTGAACAAATTAAATCCGCTCTCCCTCAAATCAATGAAAGCAAAAGTCGACAGCTCCAATGAAATTTGTCGTCACCCTTTTCTTCTTTTTGAAACAAAAATGGCCGAGATGTTTTCCCGCATTCAACCAAAATCAAAATTTGATTCAACAGAAAAAGAAAAGAAGCTGCGCCCCTTTTAAAACCATGGTCATCTCCTTGCTTCCCTTCCCTTTCTCTTCAAAAAATGGCTATCGCGATTAAAACTGGAGGGCTCACGTTGCAAGGGGATGTCGTCGTCAGTTATATAAGTCGCGATGGGGAAGCAGAAAATGGCGCTAAGGCCTGGAGGTGATGAGGAGGCGTTCGAACTTTTTACTGGTAAGTAGCGATGGTTTTTAGAGATGTCGAGGTGGGTGTGAAAGGGTTTTGGAGTATTAAACAGTGGTGGGGTTGCGTTCGATTTTGAAAAGGGGGAGGCGCTGCAAATTTGCGAATTGTAGGAGGGGAGAGGTTGAAGCGATGTACAGGTGAACGATGATTTTGGTCGAGTTTCATTGGTGAACGGAGGGAGTTCAGGTACCGATTAGTGATGAGATTAGGGTTATTTATCAACATGAGTTGTTCCAGGAGTTACTGATGATCGCGTTTTAGGTCTAGGATGTTTTGAGGATTGTTCGAATGGGTTTATTGGGAGTATTTTTGGGTTGTGCGTTTTGAATTGGACGCAACAAATTGGAAGTGCTGATGCGTGAGGCCTGGAGCAGGCAGAACTGAAGAAGGAAAGCGATTAAGGTATAAAAAAATATATATAGTTAATTGAATTTATCTAAGAATGTTTACCTTCAAAGCTTGAATATTGGTCATGGTGATAGAGTGGAGAGGTGAATCTGGTGCTTATAGAGATCAACATTATGAAGGAAGATCACGACAGTATTGGAATTGATTCGGATCAGATTGGTATTTGAAATTATATAAGAATATCGATGATAATAAATTAATAATAAAGACAATAAAGAGAGAACTAATTATTTTGATTATTTAAATTTTATAAAATACTTTGATACATGCATATAGCTTGAACTGGACGCAATTTTCATTGAGAAATTCTGTATGACAAGGATTTTGAGTAAATGGATTAGTAATACCAAACGGTATGGGATGTTTGGTAATATTTTTCTGGTTACTTTCTTAACTTCTCATATGAAATACTCGGTTGTTTTGTATTCTTCGTTGTGAGATTTTGCTTCCTAAAATATACTTGTAATATAATGTGTTATATTTGAGTAATTATTGTTTGAAAGTATACTTTAATGACTGAATTGAAGTGTTTTCTAAAGTTGACATGCTTTTATATGACGATACGTTTTGTTCTATATCACAATTATTGTGATTTAATTTATTTCATCATATTGTTTTGTATATGATATTTCTTATGAGTATCATGTTGATTTACATATGATACTCTGACTTGATTTATTTCATCAAATTGTTTTTATATATGATAAAGTTGAATATCAGCTTTGTTTTGTTCGGGTTGTGATTATTATTTTGTTTTGAATGTGATGGTATATTTGCAAAGCATGATTAAGTTTATAAAGTGTTTGACGTTATAAACACTTTGGACTTCATGACATATTTATTATAAGATAATATTTCAAGTATGCTTTTAATTTTGGGTTTGGATAAATTGGACTCTGTTGTACCAATGGGCCAAAACTTCATCTTGGCCGACTTGATTCGAGTTCGCTACCTGAATCGGTGGTTACTCATTCGCCCACCAACCACCAAAGGCCAACGGTCCGCTACACTGGGCATTTTTATTTGATCGGGATTCCCGGTCGGCGAGTCACAAACTACATCAGATGGAGGCGTGGGGATCCCACGTGTAGTGTCGTGAATGGGTAACTTACGGCCTTCGCTTTAGACCATCTTGATTATCCTGGGTTGATCGCCAGGTGTGTTATGACGCTATAAGTGGATTACGGTGCTAATGTCTCGTTGCGCGCTCGAGCTCTACCACTGTGATCTTACAATATTAGCGTCTGTTTATTTGATATGTTATGAGTCGAGTTATATTTATCTTGTAATCCCTTAATATTTTATTACATTAATTAATTAAATTTATATTATCATATTGATTTATATATGATAATTATTATGAGTATCGTATTGATTTATATATGATACTCTGATTTGATTATATTATCATACTGATTTATATATGATAATTGTTATGAGTATCGTATTGATTTATATATGATACTCTGATTTGATTATATTATCATATTGGTTTATATATGATAATTGTTGAATTGATTTATAAATGATAAATGCCATGAAGATTTTGTTGACTTGATTAATTATCATAAGATATTTATTATAGACACCTTTTTGTTTTGTATATGTATTTGTTATGAGTATCGTATTGATTTATATATGGTACTCTGTTTTGGCTTATTCTATCATATTGTCTTTATATATGATAAACGTCATAAAGTGTTTAAGTATGCTAGTCTATTATAGGTTGTCCTTACCACTTTGTTGCATCTGTTATGAGTATCGTTTTGATCTATAAATGATACTCTGATCTAATTATCTTATCATGTTATTTTATAAGTGTTACGAGTATCGTATTGATTTATGTATGATACTCCAATTTGTTTATTATCTTTATAAATGAAGATTTCAATATATGATACTCTAACCTGATTGGGTATCATATTAATATGTTGAGTACTATATTTTTGATATAAAGGTAGGGAATGATGAGTATCATATTAACTTATGTAATCATATTGTAACTACCACAAAGGTTTGACTTAATTTATCATCATATTATATGTGATATTTGTTATGAGTATCATATTGGTTCTATTTTCTAAAACTATTATGAATAGAATCATATTGGTTTATATATGATACCTTTATATTAAAATGGGGAGTGGGTATCCTAATATATGTATTTTACTTTAGATAAGAATTGAAATTTTTGCAAAAATGAATAGTCAAAGTTGGAAATTTCTTGCTGAACAATTTAAATAAATCAAGGAAGAAATAAAGATACGACATTAGAGTTTTAAAATGCTGTATTTTGATCTGTGTAAGTTGCGAGGGTGCAATTTCTTTAAGGGGGGAAGTCTGTAACAACCCTGATTTTTGAAAGAGGGTGATATTAACGACTTAGGAATTTTGTTGTTCAAAAAAAAAAAGGATAATATAAACTAAAATAAGAATTCATATATATATATATATATATATATATATATATATATATATATATACACACACACACACACACACACACACACACACACACACACACACACACATATATATGCCAACTTAAAACTTGGAATTTAACATATTTTTGAATCCTTAAAATATAATAATGGTGAAAATTTAATTTTTGTAATGGGAAAACTTATAATCGAAATTTTAAAACTTGGTTTCGAATTTAAAGTTGAAAATTTTAATTTAAACGGTTAGTCGTTGTTGAATTTATAACGCGTTTAAATTAAGCAAACAACGTTGTTTGTTTCAGCTGTATACCGTTCATTAGAAACGGTTGTTCAATCAATTTTTCTCACTCAGCCCAACATTAAAATATAACAATTTCTAGATCATTTTATAATTGTCTACATTTCTCCTTGCTGGGTTGTTGGTGTAACACACGTGATCTTTTAATATGTAAATATCTGAGTTATTCTGTAACCCCTTCGTGGGTTTATAAAAAGGAGCGTAACTCTTTTTCGAGGGGGGAAGCTCTCTCTCTCCTCTCATTTTCTGGCAACAGCCGATTCTTTATCATGCTCCTCAGAAATTGATTTTTCCACAAAACTGAGCTCTCGCCCAAATCAAAATTGAAGCTTCTCCAAATGGCCATAGGCCGATTGTGCACCGTCATCGTACCTTGTTGACCGAAGCTTCCTTCCCCTTCAGTTGAAGTCGCTTGCAGCACCAAACCCCCTTGCGCTATCTTCTCGTCTCGAGGACTGCGCCACCGTCTTCTGCTCACTAAGCCATGGAATCGTTAATCCTTCCTGGCAAGCCAAAGCCGACGAATGCGGCTCTAATCGCTTCCGCCGTCGCCGCCTAAGGCGCCACCATGCGCGGCCAGTCAAGTGTTTCGCCTCACCCTCTCACATCGGGTTTAATCTGCGAACAACGATGAAAAGGAGGACCGGTGCTGCCGCCTGAAGCCGCTACCCCATCACTATGGAATGCTGCTTCCGTTTGCGAGGCCACTATTGCCGGCGCACCATCAACTGAGCCCTGATGCTCGCCGCCTCCGCCACTCTTTCTTTCGCGTTTGCAGGTGACTTCCTTAGCTCACAATTTTCTTGTTTCATGTGTGTCTTTTTGGTTTGCACTAAAATTGAATGATTTTTGGGTTGTTTCACAACTGAGTCTGCGTTAATTGCCTGATGACTGAATTCAAGTCTTAGTTATTGGGATTTCAACTTAAACGGCTGTGAATGAATAAGTTCATGTGTTCGTTATTTAGCTTCCCTTGCCGTAGACAAATCTATATCACTTCGTTAGACATTGGTTTGGAACTTTGTCTCCTATTTGTATGTGTTGTTTATGCATGGTGTCTATGCTTCAAATATATTGAAACTACCTTTTTGTCATTGGACTGAGACCTCTGTAGTTCTAACAACTTCATTTCGTTATTGCTGATTGGTTCAAGAGCATTCTATTAAAATGACATTCAGTACAATTTACTTTTATTCCATTTTATTTTGTTTTGTTGCGTTTCATCTTGTTTAACACGGTTCGATGTCCATGGGATAATGACCTGTTTTGCATTTCAGTTAGTAACTATGGGTTCTAAGTTTATTTTAAATTCTTTTGTCACGTAAAATTGGTGCACTTTTAACCAAATTAACTTTAAACATGATCAGCGCCTTGTGAATGAGTTGTGGCTAAACCATTTGAGACTCTAAATAGTGATAAACTACACTAAGTTGGACTAAAGGGAAACCTTCCCTCACACCGGTCCCTGATTGTGATTTTGACTATTGTTCATCGTGTTTTTATTAAAGAAAACTATAATTTAAAATTTAATTTACACAACTATTCTTTGTCAAATTCCAATACAAAATGATTCAACCCATGAACAAAACTGAGTTAGAAAGTGACGGCCTTGTGCTTTGCTAACATTGGTTCTCTCAATTCATACTAAAGCTGCTCTGCCCTGTCTTTAGTTGGCAAGAAAAGCTTGCATACGTGGTTACCCTGGCTTATATATATATTTGGCTAAAATGGGCAACCAATGTTTGGACTTGGTAAAGGCAAGATCACATTCACAGTGGGTTCTGTGTGGGCATTTTACGCCAATATATATCATTTTTAGCATGTATTCTTTTTCTTGTTATTTGGGGCTTTCCAGGTCTGTCTTTGAATTACTGGACACATATTGTTTGGTTTGATCAATATTCATAAATGTAGAAACTGGAATCAAATTATCAACTGTTTGTAGTAGCAATAGTTAATAATAAGTTGGAAAGAGAATGCTTCTAGTACCATTTTGCTTGCCGCATGCATGCAAGAAAGTGACAACTTCACTTATTAATTTGTAATCTTCACAACTCTCGTGATCATATTTTTCACTAATATTTTCCATTACTTGAAGTAAAATGAGACTTCCCAGTTTACTTGCATTGCCATTATTATTTTAACAAAGCAATACGTACAGGGATGCATGCAAGTTGTTTCGAGTTTTAAGTATCCAACTCTTGTATAATACGAGGGGAAACTCGTGCGATGCACGGGAGCACGGACCTTCAAGTGTTGAAGTTTGCATTTATGAATAAGCGATGAGAACATATTATATAGTAGCAAGATATACAATGTAAATGATTTATGTATTTGTTAGGATTCAACTGTAGAAACTAAATTTTGCAGTAAAAAGCAAACGATGCATGTATAGCTAGTAGGTAAAGTTCACACGTAGTGTAAATAGTGTCAAATTTTATGTAACTCTATTGAGTTAATTAAAATATGTATGTATGAAATGATGAATTAAACATCCATGTGTGTTAATTTGCATTGGTTGCACACAATGTGGATAGGAAATATGAGTACAGAATTAAGAAAACACATGGATAGAAATAAAAAGTAATTTCTTATGAAATTGACGACAACATAATAGAGTGAAAATATTAGCAACCAAAATGATTGAAACAAAGAATAGTTAGTAATAAAAAATTTAGCATTCGTAAGATAGAGGAAAAAAAAACTATGTAGTAGTTTAAAAGTCAGCATATTTCAAGACGTATGGTGACACTACAACATGCAGCTTGTTGCATACTCCATTTGGATCGATAATTTGATATGATCCTGAAACAATATTTCGACAAAATTAAGAGATTCTGAATTTGCTATTTAGTAACATAACGTTTTATATTTGGAAAACATAGTTGGTTCAATGTATAATGATTAGCAGCCGGTGAATGTTAAAACAAATGTAATGAAATGTAATGCATGTGTATTTGTTAGGATTGCAAGTACGCATGTTAATATCTGTTAGGATTGCAAGTACAAATGTAATGAAATGTAATGCATGTGTATTTGTTAGGATTGAAATGTAAATGCCTTCATGATAATGAAATGGGGGGATGCTTGATTTGTTGGCTGAAGAGATGTTCTTGGGATAAAAACTAAATTTCTAGACTTATCACATGTTAATATCTGAGCTTCTATAATTCTTGTTGCAAAGACAATCCTTTGGAGCCAAGCTTCGAAACAGGATTATAGGACATCAACCTTTAATTCAAATTTAAAAGACGGTAAACCATTACATTCTAAAGAGTTTAGGAACTCACTTGGATCGCGCAAGCCCAAAACTACATGACTATGTCACTTAGCTCTATACGAATAAAAAATATCATTAGAATGTGTATAAGCCATACCGCTTAGCTCTTATACATCGTAATGCATTATTTGAAGCAGATGCCATTCTGAACCGAAAGTAATAGCCATTATGCGAAATAAAATAGAAGTAAAACACAGAGAAAAATTATCACAAATTTACCTATGAAGCCATTTTCAGGAATATTACAATATATAGAAATGAATTAATTGGCTGCCTTAATTTTGAGTGAAATGTTAAAATTCGAAACTGTATCTAACTGAATAAACTTGTACTATGAAAGTTTTATAAATTACAGATGTTATCATGCATATATACAACAACAACAACCAATTATTGAAAGTTGAATCCAACTTAAAATGAAAAAAGAAGAGAAAAATAAATTGAAACGTTATAGCGGAAAGATGCATCTGTGTAAAATACAAATTTCCCATAATTACACTGTGTAATATAATAATTTTTCCTTATATACTAAATAACAAATATCAATACATTTCCAACTATATTAGTCCACATGCGTAAAATCAATACTTGTGTGAATTTAATTTCAAAACGTCATAAATCAGTGTAAAAAAGGAAAACCTGCAAGTGTTCCTATTAAATGCATTTAAGGTGATGCATACATGGACAGAGAAACATGAGGAAATTAAGTAAACAGTACAGTGTAAATAAATAAAAACTATAATACAAAAGCACTTTTCCTTTTGATAGCATTGTCTAAAGTTAATAATTCGATAAAAATGAAAAGAAAAATGATGTATATCAATATTAAAAAAAAGTTAGGTAATTGAATATTCGGTAAGGATATATAACTACTAATAGATTAACAAACTGGAATATGGAAGCATATGTCATATTAAATAGATAATTGAATATTTGGTAAGCATATGTCATTGATAAATTCTGAATTAACAGGTTTCCCTAGAGAAATTTAAAATTCAACCATTATTATGGTAAGAATAAGCTCGTTATAAATATAAAGCATAGTCTGGTAGGGATAAGCTCCCAAAAAGAATATTAGAATAGATTGAAACGAATTAATTGGTTTCCATAATTTTGAGTAAAATGTTAAAAATTGAAATGTATGTAATTGAATAAACTTGTATTATGAGAAAGTATTCTAAAGTATAGAAGCTATCATTCATGATATCTACAGCAACAACCAACCAATTACTGAAAGCTGAATCCGAGTTAAAATGATCAAAGAAGACAATAATAAATTAAAACATTATAGCCGAAAGATGCATCAATGTATACAAATTTCCCCAAATTACAATGTGTAACATAAATTTTTTTCTTTATATATTAAATAACAAATATAAATATAATTCGAATTATACCAGTCCATATGCCTAAGAACAATACTTGTGTAAATTTAATTTCAAAAGGACAGAAATTAGTTTAAAAAAGATAAACCTATGAATTTTCCTTCCTCAGATTTCCTCAATTTAATAAGATCTTCTTCACATCTTGAAATCCAAAATCAGAGCTGTGTCTACATAGATTGTATAATCGAGAAGTACTAAAGGCAGTAGAACAAACCTTATCGTTGTAACAAATTCAATGGGAATCCAAAATTTGAATCAGTAAATAGCTGTCCAAAACCTAAATGTGTCATCGTGCAAAGACATTGACCTTTTCAGGCACAACAAAAATCATCAAGATAAACTTGAACAAACAAAGAAAAAAAATTCTAAATATAAAGTTGGACCATAAGCGATGCACGGTTTCAAGCAACTAATGAGTAATGACTCACAATGTCTGAAAGATATGGAAAGTGAACTACACAAAGTCAGACCATTTATCAAAATGTGAATGAGACTACGTTATTTTAATAGATAACTAAACATACAAAAAAGTAATATCAACTACCACTTCAATATGTCGAGAAATGTGATAAATATTAAAATGCAGTGGTTTAAAACTTGAAAACTTGAATCGTCCCTCTTTTAAAAATAATAAATGACCACAACATGCAATGTTGCAGATACAATAAAGGATGAGCTTTGATGGTAAGAAAATATAACAAATTATGTTGTTGTGAATATCTTATAACTACTAAAAGCCTAAAAGGTAGGAAAATTGTATTTTTGTACATTCTCACACGAATAGTCCCAAGCAAGAATTTGATGTTATAAATACGGTAACACAGATTTTTACTACAGGATACTCTATTATAGTAGAAATAGTATTTACAAAAACGTGATCTACATGCAAATGACCAACAAATTATAGCATGATGACTTTGCTGAAGAAACCGGGTTCTTTCTGCAATATTTCTACAAACACACATACATATATAAGTCCTATTGAGACATGAAAATTAATTATTATAATGCTGAATGTAAATAATGCAGTAAAAATATGACCAAATGCTATAGCATGGATCACATTGCCCACTTATCAGCTTTTTTTTAATCACATCACATCATTTTCTTTTTTTAAGATCACTAAGCCCTATTAAAGATTGACCATCCACTGTTTAGCCTTCACCACCCACTACTCAACTTCAACACCTGCTGCTTGAACGTCAACAAACAATGATAAAACAGTTTATTGTTGCTCCAGTGCTCTGTTTTCTGCCTTTCAGCATGCTTATGGCATGTACCACTTCTCCTTACAATTTGTTGCCACATCTATCTCGTCAGCATGAGACATTGGTTTCAAGTTGGATCAGACCTTTAGATTCATGCGGCACTAAATCCCATTTTGAAGGCCACAGCCTAAAATTCAGCTGCAGACGTGATTGAATTAAAAAAATTGTTTCCTTCATCCTCAACTATGTCTACCAGAAACTAAATTTTCACACAATGCCTAACCGAAAACATAATTTACACTTGTAGCTGACCAATACCAAAATGTGTATCATGCAAAGACATTGACCTTTTCAGGCACAACAAAAATCATTTCATAAGATAAACTTGAACAAACAGAAAGAAAAAAAATTCTAAATATAAAATCAGACCGTAAGTGACGCACATTTCCAAGCAACTAATGACATGTGACTAACAACATATGTAAGAGATGGAAAATGAACTTCATAAAAGGCCTGCATTGACATAAAAAATATGATTATGATCTTTAAACCCTTGATACAGAAATAGTGGTCTTTTAAACAGAAAGACATAATAAAGATATACTTAAAATAGTCTGCATACAACAATCGATCAAAATCTCGGTGCATAATATCATTATGTCCATTTCAATAGCCAATTCAAAATACAAAATTCGGAGATCATATTTGAAATAGTGGAGCCTGCTACTTTCATCTACTTAAAAGGGTATAAAATCCAAAATATGGAAATCAAATTTGAAATATTTACATACGTACTATTCCCCTAGAAGACCAAACACACAAACATAAGCATTTTGCAATGTTGACTAACTAATTCAAAACAAAAACGACATCAAACAAAGTTTATGAAGATATAATAACCGACTATAACATCCAACTAAATGTACGAATCAATAAAATTTCGATATATCTATAGCATGCAATAACTATTTTTTAATGCGCCAAAGGATGAACATCAATATCTTGTTTATGTTTTGTATTAGAAGTCTATCACAAATAAATGATTCAGTGACCAAACAAATTCTCCCTTCAACAACTATCCATTGCACAAAATCCGTAAATCTATGAATTTTACTGCTGCTTACCTCAAATAATCTGAGCATTGCAAATTGTTGTTTTATATTTAGTTGTACTCAAATACTGGTTGTAATTGATCTCCATGCGCAAATTGATGCCTTGAACGACGTTATAACATCAAGCATCATAATAAGGTATGATGTCTGCTGCATATAAAGAACACACAGATATTGTAAGCCTCATGTAGAGGATATTCACAACAAAGTCTGAATGCATTAATTATGAGAGTTGTACTTGTTTCTCAGTATACGGGAATTATTAAACATTAAACTATTCAACTAATCAAGTTTTAGCTAACATGAAATCAATTAAATAAAAACATCACCATATTTTAACAAGGCTATGAAATTTGCTAACGACAGTAGTTGTAGACCTCTTTTTTTTTTTTTGGCAATGCAACTACCGCAAAAACACATTCCTATGTACCACTATCAACTAATACCACCTAGAATGACCTCATTAAGCGGTGGTGGCGCTCAGGCCAAGCGGAGACGGATGTAGATCTAAGTGTTTTCTTAAGGGATAGATTCGATCTATTGCAAAAGTTGTAGGATTGGGCTGGTAGTTAATGAGATAAAATGTATGTTTTAGGTTTATTAAGACCATTTTAGTCTTTTCCTTTTCTAACGCCCACAATGTAAGGAAAAAGAAAAGACAAATCTAAATCCTTTATCATAAATCAAACAATAAGTAACTCAAAATTAGTGAATTTATGAGATGAACGAAAATAAAAAAGACTAATCAAACAAAACAACACAATCTTCATAATTCATGATAAAGAGTGAAGGTAGGTTTGTCAAGTGAAAGGATATGGATAAACGATTAAATGCATACTGCTATATAATAAAACCAAAATTCAATTAAGCCAACACATGATTAAATGATGCTTTGGTTTCAGAGACGCCTCCGCTTTCGATAGCCTTGCCTCAAGTTCAGTAATTACGCATGTATCATTCTCTGAAAACAAATTTCCAGTATAACCCATGGGTGAAATGAAAAGTGAGTTGGAAGAAAGAGTAAGCATTTAATTATATTCAGATTTTGGTTGCTGATGAATAAACATATAGGATTAAAAAATGGTTCAATGAGAAGCAAATACCATTTTGCTTTGCGGTTTACGTTTGCAATTAAATGTATATACTTCTTGATTTGCCTACAAAAAGTAACCCAATTATTAGTGATAACTAACAGTAATTTAGTAAATATAATATTATTTTCGGATAACATAAGTTTGATTATACCCTTTTTCTTCCTTCTTCACCGACATCGCACTAATGTTCATATTGATATGGAGATTTTCTCACTTTCGTGCTTCTTTCATAAAGAGACTCTCAGAGCATGCATCTCTATAGTTTCCTCTTGGGATATGTAACTCAACTGTTGACTATGATAGCCAGACATTTCTTAACTAATTTGTACCTGAAAATGATAGTTCTTCATATGCTCATGTATGAGAAATTTAGGCATCATTTAAAGTATCTAATTAGCTGTAGTTAGGTGAAACTCAGTTGAACCTTTTCTTTTATAATTTGAACAAAATTTGAATGCAAACGTTGGCTATTTTTTTCTTGGAGATCGAAATCGGTTAATGTATTTTCATGTCTGTATGGACCATAACCAGTATTATATTCAAACATATTTTGAGAACCATTTTTTAATCTTCTCTCTGTAATCAACTTCAGCAAAGAGAAAAGAGACGCCATTAATTTGAAGGAAAAAGAAATAATTAGCATAAAACCATCGTACCTATTGGAAACTCTGGTGAAAATGAAATCATCATCCAGTTGATCTTCCTGCAAGCCAGCTAAAAGCCGATTATACAAATATAAAAATTACCTGAATCTAAAAGAAGGAAATCGAAAAGACAATGGATTGAGTCAAAAAAATTTCTGGCGCTGCCGGCGGCGGCAAGATAGAAAGCGATGGCGCTGTCGGTTTCTAATCAGTAGTTACGTCGATTTGTGAAACTAAAATTGAATCGGCTAAAACTGGGAGGAAGATGGAGAAGCAGTTTTGGGGAACGTGGATTTGAGGGAGAACTATTGCGTGGGAAAGTGAATGAAAAACCAGGGTAGGGAAATGACATAAATCGAACAATTAATTTGAGCAGGGACATCAAATCAAGATCAAGTTGTTCGAATAATTTCTGAAATGGGTTTACTTGGACAGAATAACAGACAGAGTAACGGAGATGGTGAGAAAATGATTTAGAACATGGGTGGGGAAAAATGGTAATCAACAGATCGTGCAAGAAAGGGTAAAAGGTGGAGCGTAAGAACCGCTAATATCGGTGCATAATCAACAACGTTAATTTCTTGCTTTGCTGTATATATCATGACCGATCTTTGTCTTCTTAAAAGATTAATCCCAGTCCTTCTTTGTCTCCCTGTTTGTCCTGCCAAGGGATTTTATTATATAGATAACAGATTTAAATATTAAAAGCACTAAAAAAATTAAATGCTGCAATTAAAAATTTAGATATAAAAATTGAAGCTAACTACGTATAATTTCAATGCAAAAATATAACTACAATTAATGTGTTAAATGCATAGTTTCTAAAACAATAATCCATGCGCAAACGCGCGAAGCACATGCCGTAACGCTCATGATATATTACTCTTATATCAGAAAATGAAGTGACATAATGTTCTTTTTATTCACTGCATAATACCTTTCAATAAGTATGTACTATGCCGGAATAAATAAATATAGTAGTTGGAAATTTGCAATAATATATGAAGATGGAAAACCGTGCACCTGTAAGGAGGAAAAAAACGAAATCCTATACGTTAGCAATATTAACGATTTGGTAAGTTTACAAAACAACCTAATCAACCTAGGATGCTATACCATAGTTTGTTGAGAATGAAAAAATGAATACCAAAAACAGAGTTTCCACCAACAGAACAATGATATCGTCAACCAGTTTGTCCGACAGTCCTATCCATATGGCATCACATCTTTGACATAAAATATACATTGGATAGTTTGGAACTTATTACAAAAATGGAAACCATTAATATGTTTGTAGAAAGACAACTATTATAAATCACTACAGTACACATTTGAATTAGAATGAGTTTGAAAACTTAAAAAAAAAAGGCATCATAATGGTAACGAAGTAAGGCAACTGACAAAATCATTTTCAATAGTAACCAAGACAAAAAATGACATATGTGAGCCATTAATTCAGCATGTTATTAGGGCTGTCAATGGGTACCCGAAAAATCCGATATCCGTCCGCATCCGTATCCGAAAATACGAAATATATTTGTTATTCGAGATGCGGATACGGATATCCGATATCCGAAAATCATTCCGGATACGGATATGGTTTTAGTGGTATCCGTATCCGAAAAATATCCGTCCGATTTTCTGACATGTGTATGTATGTATATATTACATAATTTTTAATTTATATTTAAGATTAAATTAATATATAAATTTCCTTAAAATAGCTAATCTAAACTCAACTATTGAATTATAAAGGAATGTTGTATTTTGTATTATGCAATATTTTAAATCACGTACTCATTTTATTTTGTGGTATGGTTATAATTAAAACATAATTGTGTATGTGCTTCTATGATTTAGGGTTGTGTAATTCATATTTTGAACACTTTATCTCTTAAAATATTTGTTGTAAGAAATTTATTTGATTGATGTCCTGCATGTAATTTTTAATTATATGTATTCATATTTTCAAAAAATATTTTATGAGTAAAATTTGCATGTGAGTGATGTATTTGTAAACTTATATTGTTTTATTTTCAGATATTTTTTCTGATATTTTCGGATATTTTTCGGATATTTTCGGATAACCACATCCAATGTACAGTTTTAAGTTTCGGATACGGCTATTTCGGATATTTTTGGATATCCGTATTCGCTAAGGCGGATACGGATATTTTCGGATATCCGAAAATATCCGCGTATACGGATATGGATATTTTTAACTTGTATCCGCGGATATCGGATACGGATTCGGATACGGATTTTTATTTTCGGATACGGATTCGGATACAGCACTATCTGTATCCGACTGCATCTGTTTACAGCCCTACATGTTATTATCACTAAATTACGGTGTAAAGCGTAAATGAGAAAAGGGAAGTGGCGAGTACAACTACCAACACACATGTCTATAACATAAATAAATGACAATTGGTGATCTTGTACTTAGATATGCAGTTGGATTTGAAGACAAAAGGAGGCAAAACTATGAACATGCAGGTATACAAAGTAATTAGCAATTGGATCATTTTCCCGAACGTATTATGTGTGTATAAACAGGAGGGAGATGGAATAACCAAAAATACCAAAATAGTGGGTATCAAGTTAAAACTAAAACTTGGTAATATGAATGCAGTATCATTACCCTTGAACTGCAGTTCATAAATTACAAACCACCATTATCAACCTAATGGTATTAGTGAATAAAGTGCCACACTATGAGGAAGCAAACTAGATTTAAAATTCATCATTGCATGTGGTATGGATGGTAGGAAATCAATTTTTCGTTACTGGAATGTGCATTATTTGCATAGACAGTTATACTAAGTGCATTCAAAGGAAGATGGAGACTGAAATAGTTAAAATACCTTCTGTGTAGCAACAGAACTTCAAACTGATAATAAGATCATAATCAACCTCAATGAAGAACTGAAGATGAGTAAAGAAAAAGTGAAATAATCGTATTTCCTACAACCTAGGGAATCACTGCCCAAAACAATTAATACTAACTTTCTCAAAACCATAGATCTAAGGCTTAAACAATTAGTACTAATTAAAGGCAACTGTAAAACATAGATCTAGAGAACATAGGATAGGTTGAGGGGAGAAGAAAGAAAACCCATACCTGATAGTAATATCGGCAAGCAAACACTACTAGAAAATGCTGTTTTAGTGACATAACTATTGTGACGGAAAAATCCATAACAAAATTGTGTCAGATCTGAGATGGATCTGAGTAGAATTTTTAAGTTCTTTTTCAAATATAATTTTTTGTTGACTAACATATTTTTTTGTGACGTAACATGAATTCCTAACAAATCCGTGGTAAATCAGTCATGGAATTGTCACAGATATGTAAACCATAACTAAATTTTGCTTAAAAAAAGGAAAAGTGATATCAAATGCTATTTGTCACAGATCATGGAAAATCCATCGCAAATCGGCTATGGAGTTGTCACTGATAGTTGAAAAGTCACTAAATTTTATGCTACAATTAAGTAAAATATTGTTGCAACAAGAATTCACAACCCCGTAGCAATTTTTATGTAGATTTACCATGGATTTGTGACGTAATATACAATTAACTATTTTTTAATAAAAACAAATATATCAAAAGAAATTCGTCACAAATTTATCACACGTTTATCATAGATTTGTAATTTTGTTTTTCTCTTAAAATATAAGAAATGTATTAATAATTACGAAGTGATATTTATAGTTAATCATTATATAATTAAATAATAATTAACAATTAACAAATTATTAAAAATTAATGTTTACTAATAAATATGTATTTAATTAAATATATTAATAATTATTAAATAATTAATATTGTTTATCTAATAATTATTAATAATTATTAAATAATTAAAAGTTATAATTAATAACTATGACTAATAATAATTGTACTTGATAATTAATGTAAATATGTATTTTTATTACTTATTATTAATAACGATAATTGATAATTATATTATATGTTCAATAATTTAAAACTTACAACTAAAATAAAACTACAAACTATTCACAAATTTTTTGTTTTTTTGTTTATATTTTTTATTAAACCACTAAAAGAAAAAAGGAAGATTTCTGATATCGATTAGTGATGTCATAGTGATCCATTAATGTAGCGATGTCATTGAGTTCATTATTGTCACTAGTGCATCACA
Source organism: Allium sativum (assembly GCA_030737875.1). NCBI lineage: Eukaryota > Viridiplantae > Streptophyta > Magnoliopsida > Asparagales > Amaryllidaceae > Allium > Allium sativum. The sequence goes on along the minus strand of CM060920.1, from coordinate 744,050,521 downwards.
AATACATCACCAATTTGTTATGTCTTAGTGATGTAACGTTTTCGAACTGATGTCACATGTGCCATTGCGATGCCAATGGAGGCTATGTGACGTTATTTCTAGATTTAATTTACGTTATTTCTAGATTTAATTTTTAATTTGTCTAGAGCATCATAAAGATATAAAAATTTGTCTTTGTGTTATATGAAAATAACAGCCATAGCCATTTGGTAATCCAGGTCTTTTTTACATCTACCATTGATTCATCCTAATCCAACGGCCCACAGTGGTGATCTGCGTGAATGAAAGTGGTGATCGGCGTGAAATTCATTCATATCAAAGTCGGTCCCTCGTTATTTGGTCAAAAATAATCCCAGCTCTTAAATCGCCATCCCAAATAGAGAAAAACCCTAGTTTCCAATTTCTTAATGGCACATATAAATCAAACCAACTACATCGACCGAAGGTCAAAACCCCCAAGAAAGCAGTTAGTAAGCGAGCTTCGGTTGGGAGCAGTCGCGACCAGTGGTAGTCGACAAGAACTGTCGCGAGATCCATGTGTTTTCTCCGGTCACTACATGCCTTCTCCGGCCAATCGGGGCAATTCTTCCTTCAGAAAGAATAGTTGTGAGATTCTTATTTTTTTTTCCAACAGAACTTATTAATGTTGTGTTTGGGTTGCTGGATCTGTTTTTGGCGTTAAAGGTGGAATTAGGTTGGGAATTGCTATAGATTCTTGATGAGACCAAGAATGGTGTGGGATTTATGTTAGTCTTCACATTGGGAAAATAGGCTTGCGTAAGTTTAAAGAGATTTTGTTGTTTATGATTTTATTTTCCTTTAATGTTGCTGCAGTAAACATGTTTATTTATGCTGATCTTATGTTAGAAAATGCATAACACAATATGATTTTACACATGGTGGACATATTTCATTGAATAAGATACGAAAAAAAGACTATGTCAATGTAATATTTGGATGTTTAACTATTTTCAGAATTATACCAACAAGTTGTTGTAATATTTTATTGGAGCTCTTCAATTTTGCAGGAAATGAACATGGGCTTAATTGACTTCATTCCTTTTATACCTAGCTTTTTCTTTTTTTATATTTGTTCATCTCATCACTCCTTGGTTCTCACCGACTTACCCCACTGTATATTCCACTTATAATCTAAGGCCATCAAATTCATTATTCAGTTCTGGTGGCAACAGTTTATGGAGTTTGGGCATGATGGGGTAGTATTGTAAATTGGCGAGTTCTTGTTGTTTAACTTTGAAACTAATGAATATGATGTTGGTTGTGCTTCTGTAGTGCTAACAGTATTGGAAATTGGCGAGTTCTTGTTGTTTAACTTTGAAACTAATGAATGTGATAGTATTGGAAATTGTTTAACTTAGAAACTAATGAATGCAATGTTTTGTTGGAGTTTTCACAGTAGCTGCTCTAGATCTGAAGCTAACAGTGTAGATTTTTTTTTTCTTTCTAATTTTAGTTTTGTATATTATTTGACAGGATTATAGGGAAATGGACTAAAACTGAATTCACACAAGCATACCATACAAGCACACCGAGGCCCAAAACTAAACCTCATATCTGGATTGGGTTACACGCTCCATTGCCAACATTTGCTTGAGGCCAGTGTTCTTGGTTATTGGTAAGTTTTTTTGAATTTGTGACTTTTTTTTAAAAAGTAAAATTTTGATTTGATTGATATAGAAATGCTTCATGCTAAAATTTTGATTATTTTTGAATTCTAATTCATATGAATTCTACAAATATCAAGAAGAATGTGATATAAAATTTTGGTAGATCAATTTATTTTTTGCTGCAATTTTCTCTTATATAATAGTTCATATTATTTGACATTAAACATGGTCAATTTTAATTGTGTTTTATGTTTTGTTTCCTTCCTTCTGTTTTGAGAGCCTAAAATCTTTGAAGAAATGGGTAGTTGAATCAGTAATTTTACTAGTCATTGATGTCATTGATTTTGGAAACTTGTTTAGTATCTTTATGAAGTTGGATTATCTGCAACAACAGTAAAAAAATTTGCTTCCCAAATGGAGAATGTGAACAAAAATGCAGATTAACATTGGAGGTGGACTTGTATGAAAACCAATCAAGGTGCATACAACTTGTTACTACTTAAGTGAATGTAGATCTCTTCAGGGAGCAATTGCATATCGATTTTGTAGACCAACTCAAAAGATTACATGATATATATACATTCATAGACACACTTCCTCCCTATTAGTTGTTCGTTGAGTATGTTTATTTAGATGGTGTAATCTCAAAGGAAAGCACACAATTTGATTGTTTTCGTTTTATTTATTTGAAAGAAAATCAATGTCCTTGAAAAACATTGTTTTCTTCTTCATAGCACATACTTTTGTACCATTTTAGAATTACCATTGTTTTCTTCTTCATATCACATTAATATAACATTAGAAGCCGCTGAGCACTATAATTTGATTATGATATCCTTTTTGGGTTATAAACATGTAGTAAATAACATATTGACAGCGAACACTTTTTTTTTTATTGTAATCATATTAATTTCACCATGATTAAATTCTCAAATAAAATAAAATTACAAACTCTAGTCCAATTCATATCGACTCAAGATGCTACAAATAATTATGACATAACGTTTGATTTCTATGTAAACAAGAAACAAAGGCGAAAAATCATGCTGCCACGAGATCAGGAGCTTGCTCCTCAATCAATGACAAAGCAGAATGAACCTTAGTTACCCAGCCATCCAATTTAACTCTCAAAGATTTAATTTGTTGCATTCCCAAAACTCGAGGTTGCATCCATGACACATGTATGGTTCCCTCCACCTGATCTATTACGCCTTCTATAAGACGTACCGAAAGACTTCTCATGAGAAGATGTTCCACATCTTCGATTGAAAGCCTAGTTTATTCCGCAATGATGCTCAGTGGAACAGTTCTGTCTTCAGCAGGCCAACTGAAGATGATCTACATCAAACAAAGGATGTTGATTTTTTCTAACAGCTTCTTTTCGTTCTCCACTAGTGCAGGTTGTGAACTCAGAGCAGAATTATGGACGACATAGTTCTTGGTAGCGACTCAGATTGCCAGTGTTGAATGCTTGAAGTACATAGAAAATCCATTCCACTTTTGTGCCAAGAAGGCTATTGATGATAGGATGAGCTAGCAGTTCTCCAAAGTTGTAAATATTATCGCCCAGAAGTGCAGACAAGGTAAGGTCAAAAGCCAAATCTAGTTTAAATGTTGTAGGCATAATATGTATGTATGCTATATAAACAAACAGAATTAGTACTAATTACATAATATGTGTACACACTACTGCATATTGTATATACATAATTGTGCAGGAATTTCAAACAAAAAATGTGTTTTTGTTGTGCGTGTGTGAGTTTTAGTATAACAATTAAGATAAAATGAAAATTTAGAATGAGTAACCAAACATCAAATGGGAGCAGGAGACTATTTTAGCATGAAAATTTATTGTTTCTAAACGAATGAAAACTACAGATAAAATAAAATAATTGAACTGAAGGAACTTCCAGAGACACACATTTCCTTCTTTAAGAATCCTTTAATCTTGCAAAAATCAAAATCAAGATCAAACAAAAGGGAAGAATTATCACTGGTAATGTCCATTACAGTCAAAGTTTGTACTTTATTCCTTGGAAAAAAAAACAGAATAGAAAAATGATCAAAAATCACCACTGTTCTTAAAAAATATGTACGGTAAAGAGAAATACATGGAGCCTTAGTATTATTGTCCGTTTTCATGTGCTGCACATGTTCAGTTCGTGTGGAAAATAAATAATTTTTATTCTTACTTCAATATCATGTTACTAAACTTACCAATCTGAGCATGAAACATGTAAACAAAATCAGTTCATCCTCAATCACTTAAATTTTATGTTATGATTTGAAAATGTGCCAATTATTTAATGAATATAGCAATAGCAATGCAAACGATGAAACATGTTAACATATTTTGGTATAATTGTGTTGGCCACTAACTCAAATATGGCAGATGATCTTTTTTTTTTCTAGTGTTTGTTAGAAAACAAACACATATATGTATATTTTTGGTATATTTAATGGTATTACTAATTAAGATTATAAAAGGATTAAAAAAATTGAATGTGCAATAAAAGCAGGAATGGGAGGTAGATGTTGTTTAAGCATGGAAATTTATTGCATTTAATTTTTTTTTGAATGAGTGATAAATGCTTGATTAGGAGTTGGATATCGTTCAAGCATGAAATTTATTTGCATTCAAATCAACAAAAAAACATAAAATAAAATAACATCACGTTCTCTCTCTCTCTCTTAACCATTAATCTTAGAAATCTCATCTCAATGAAGCCGTCATAGTTTGAAAACATAATACGAAGAAGCTACAAATACGGGATTATAAGTGAAGTATAACAGTTAAAAGAATTGTCTTCTTTCAGTTTGTTGCGGCATCTATATACCAAAAAAAGAATGATGTTATCATGGAAATATATCCATCAGTATGTATATTAGATGATTATGCACACATATATGGAGAGATCAGTGGCAATGTCTATTACATTCAAAACCTGTACTCTATTTCCCAAGAAAAAACAAAATGGATTTATTATATAAATTACCTTTGTTCTTAGAAACATTCTTAGTATTTTTTTTTTTTTAATGTTTTTAGCACTTAAATGAATTTATAGTGCATAAAAATTTTGCTTGCTTTTTTTTTTTTTTTTTTTTTCAGTTTTATTAGTTCTGAACTAGTCCAAGAATATCTAGAAATCAAGACGGAGAAGCAATGTTTATTTATATTTATAAGAATTACTGGTCCTATAATCTCAATATATAAAGCAATCTTCATTAGAAAATTTGTAGCCATATTAAAATATCTATTTCCATTTTGGATGTTGGAATATCTGTAATAAAAACAATCTTTATTTATCAATCCAACAGTGGAACAATTCATTTATTTCCATTTTGAATTAAATTTTCTTCATTAAAGGAGTGCTCATTAAACAATTCAGTATGAGTCTAAATTAAAATCTAGATCTTAGTTGTTTATATTTAACTCAATAAAAGCATTATAAATGTCCTGCATACTGTTAACATATGGTTTTGTATATTTATTTATGCAGTATTGGACATAGCTTATTATAAATGAACACTGCTTATTTAAATTTATTATTGCACATGATTAAATGTATCAAAATATGAAGCAGGTTTTCCTAATAACAGAACTGAACTGAAGACTACCTGCCAAGTATTTACTGCCGTTTGATAAAATATTAGTAAGATATAATGTAATGATGATTGGGCATGCAATATGCATGTCTCACGTTTCATTCTCATTATAATAACAGCTTTGAATAATGTTTATAGAAGCCTTGTTCCTAGGCCATATCAAGAACTGCTATTCAAAACTCCTTTTAAAGCAGGTTTCCCTAAATATCTATATATAGACATACATATGCGTATATGCATATGCTTAAGTTTGTGAACACGATAGAGCAGTGTAAGCTATGGATAAGATACAAACAAAACAAAGCAACGGTGAGAGCACGCTAGCAAATTAAATGGAGATTGGTAAGAGTGCGCATTTGTAGCGTTAGATTCTATTTATTATGCAAATATATGCTCAGCTAACCACATATAAAGTGTATTTATACGCATATATGCAACACAGAATTAGTTCGTTTTGCATGTATTTTCAGAACAAGTAGCAGAGAAGAATACTTCAGAAGAGATGAAGGGCTTGAAATCTCCAATGGTAATGGAGAAGGCGTTGCTTGGGTTTCCAATCGATCTGGAGGCAGCTTCTAGTGTTGAATTGCTTGTACAAAGAAGCTTAACGGAACGAGAAATGGATTCCTTAACTGCTTTCAGTGATACTTTCATCCCTTCCATTAATTTGAATGCTTCCAATAATGATGCAGTCGCCAGTTTCTATGAAGCTTCCGCTTCAGCGCTTGATATTCCTGAAATCGTAAGTTCGAGTTAGTATGATTGCATGTATGTGGATATCATTTTTCATCTTGCATGCATTAGAATATTAGTTAAATATTTGATTTGATTACATTCTAATTCAAACTTAGTCAAATCTGTTATTTAGAAGTATCACTTGGTAACCAATATATTTAATACGCTTATTTGAATCCAAAACTCCAAACACGGCGAAGAAAATTAAGCATATGCGTATACGCATATGCATGGAATATCAAATGACACTTCATATGTTAGTCACTTCCTTAAAATGAAAATCCAAATGTGCATGGCTAACGATGCAACTAAATTTTCCTATGCTAAACCATCTAAGGAGGCTCGTTCTAATTAATTCATAAATATGGTCAATCCAATGGTTTCAACTGAAAATGAGTTGGTTAATGAAATGATAGATTCTCAAAAATATGCACAATAAAGGTTACTATGATTGTGAGCTTTTGGTTATAATTTACAAAACAAAATCCTCAGAGTTTGGAAAAAGCTATTTAAAACCTATCTTTAAAAAACCCCAATAATATCATTTCCTACAGAAATTATCCCAAGAAGAATTGGTATAAAGCGACCGACTAGCTTCATATATGCTTCTTTCTTTCTTTTCCTTTTTGGTATATTTTTTACAATTATTCCAATGGTTATGTTATACTCTTGATCTTAGTTTTGGATTATAGTTTACAATGAAGCATGAAAAAGCTATAGAATTTGAAAGAAGCAGGTGGTATAGTTTACCAATCTGCAATTGTACCATATGCATTTTACTTTTTGTTTGACTATTAAAAGAGATCTGGGTGGGTAGATGAGTTCTGTCATTTAATAGCAAGATTCATTTGTCCATGTTTCTAAATTGTGTCATTGATCAAGTTTGGACACAACATGTTATATGCACAGAAAGAAGAACAATGTACATGTAATATTTACCAACTAATACACAGTTTTCACACTATAGATTGGTTTATCCACGGCACAAAGACGAAGAAGGATGATGAATGATAGCAACTGTCAAGAATATGACTCGATAATAGCAGGTGAACTAGAGGCTAATTTAATTGCCATGCAAGAGGAGATGGATCTCGTCAAGGCTCGAGGAGAGGAGACTAGTCGGCTATATGAGAAGAGGCCTTACCATGTTGAGGAATGTCGACGGATTGAGGTGGAGCGTCGACATGACAGAGAGAATCGTGAAGCACTGAATAGTAGGTTGATGCAAATCGAGCAACGATTGTCAAACCACTCATCCCCCTCCATCATTATATTCCAGAACTTTAGGTATATCATCCATCAGTTTAGACAGTTGATATTTTGGTTAATATTTATATGCGACAAGATATAATTTTTTGTAGTTTGGACAGTAGCTATTTTTTGGTTGTGGTTTGAACCTGGGGTGTCAACTTTGTATTTTGGTGATGTATTTGTATTAGGAGCACTTGTAGTTTTATATTTAGTTATCTTTGTCTATATTATTGTACTGTTTGCATGTTTTACAGTGGAATCTTTTATGTGTGATATTCCAAAGAACAATACATGTATATGTGGGTTGTATGAAAACATTGCTAGAGAAAAGCATAACAACAGTTATGGATTATGTGATGGATTTGCAAACTGAAACAAAATTTCAGTGTTTAATTATCAATTTTTGTTATGGATTTGCCACGGATTTACAAATTGAAACAAAATTTCAGTGTTAAACTATTGTATTTTGTTATGGATTTGCCATCGATTTTTAATTAATTTGTTAGAATTTATTTAATAATTCGGTGATTAGAAAAATATTAGTAATTCATAGCGAATCCATTGCAAATCCATAGCAATTTGTCACGTGTTTGCAATGGAGGGTTTTATATTTTATTTCATGGTTTATTGGTTGGAAGAATAATAATTGTCCATGGTAAATTTAATGCTAATCCATGACAATTTCTCATGGGTTTGCAACGGAGAAGATTAAGATATATTTAATAATTTGTTGTTCGAAAGAATAAATGTTCCGTGGCAAATCCATAGCAAATTTTCAATGGATCTGTGATGGAAATTTGAAATAATTTTACATGCTTTTCAAAAAGAAATATAGAAAAATAAATGGTTTGCTACTAATCATGACAAATACATCACAAAATTTGTTGACTTTCCGTGACTAACCATTCTGTGACGGATCTAGCACCTAATGAATTGGGAGGGTAATATCCATCACAAATCCGTTGCAAAATAGTGTTTTGTGATGGATTTGAGATGTAATTTCTCATCACTGAAACAACATTTTCTAGTAGTGAAAGTAGCAAAGTCGGTGCCAGTGGAGGATGTTGAATTCCTGCAGGAGAGAACTGAAATTAAGAGCGGAGACCGATGATTTGAGAGAGAAATGACTGTCAAAAAAACAAAAAGAAAACGGCTTTCAGATGCATGAGAATGCGTACTTTACTAAATATAAGAAAACCTGATTTGAGTCATAACCAGTATTCGGAACCAACAAATCAAAACGGCTCGTTGGTGATTTAATTCTTCAATCTTCTTGGTAATCCCTTCTCCCTTTTCTTTCAATTTTCTACCAAGTTACTTCTCACTTTCGTGTCAGCGCGCAGGAGAACCTAGGGTTCGAACATTATGTTGTGGTGAGAATATCGACTGGAAATTTGAATCGAATGATTGAGAATATAGTAAAGAGGAATTTTTTCATGTTAGACGGTAGTATAGGAAGAAAAGAACAGATGAATAAAGGGAAGCATGCAAATAAACGTGGGGAGGAAACCAACCTGGGATCGTGCGAAACAAAAAAATATATAAACAAATCAAAGCCGTTGTTTGTCTATGCGGAGAATAAATCTCAGCCCTTCTTTGTCTCTTGGTTTGTCCTACCAAGAGATTTTATTATATAGATAATAACATGTAGAAGTTTGTAGGCACGTTTGAAGATGGTTCCTACCCATAAAAATAATTATTTAAATATAACACATGTTCCCATATCACATTATATTACCAGTATATTTCACAACTGAGAATACAAAAACAATCGAATATTCCATATGAGAAGTCAAAAGAGTATACAGTAAAGTAGTACCAAACGTTCCATACCATTTGGTATTGCTAAATCATTTACTCAAAATCCTCATCATACAGAATTCCATCCAAATCTCAAAAATTGTGCTAGTTGAATTTTATGAAATAATTGAAAAGGAAATTTTTATTACTCTCAGAATGTTGTAATCATTTGTTGTATCCTATTACATAGCTTCGGATATGTTATATATACAAAACAGATACAAAACAGATGTTTGGGCTTGGCCCATGTTGACAGAAGAAACAAAAAAGAAAAAGGCTTAAGGCCTTATATCAGCAACGGGGAGCTATTTCAAGTAATACCCGTATTGAGTATTTTATTTACTTTAACTCCCCCCCGAAACCTAACCCTAATTAGGTTTCTCAAAAGAAAATGGCGGCGCCTCTTCGATCGGTGAAGGAATCTTCTAGTCAGGCCTCCACGACAGATGAATTTGATGTTGCTTGAGCTCTTGAGCTTGAATGACTTCGAATTCATTGAGAGAGGTTAAATTGAAGGTTTAAAACAGAATCGATTAAGATCTGTTATGATACCCTAGCTGAACTTTACAGATCCAACACCGATTGAAGTGATCTTGAAGATTAATCTGGAATATAAATGATCCTGCTTGACCTTGACTTTGGATCTGAAGAATCAACGTTGAGCTCTTCTTTTAATCTACTGAAATTCGGTCCTGAGAGGGGTTTTGTAAGTATGTCTGCCTTTTGATGGAACGATGGTATATATCCTACTCTCAATTTTCCTTGTATAACCTGTTCTCTGATAAAATACATGTCAAGCTCTGCTTTGTTTTAGAATGAAGAACAGGATTTGAAGTTAGTGAAATTGCACTAACGTTATCACACCATATCACTGGTTTCTTGCTTAATTTGATTTTAAGTTCTTCCAGTATGGATTTGATCCATAAAACTTCAGCTGCAGCACTTGCAACACATCTGAATTCTGCTTCTGTGCTAGACCTAGAAACTGTACTTTGTTTCCTTGCACTCAATGATACAGGATTTTTTCCTAGGTATACAATAACCTGAAGTTGATTTTCTATCATCCAAATCTGTTCCCCAATCAGCATCAGCATATGCATTGATATTCAGAGAATTACTAGCTTTAAATATAAGCCCATGATCAATTGTTCCTTTTAAATACCTTAAAATTCTTTTAACAGCTTTCCAATGTGTATCTAAAGGATTCTGCATATACTGACTTGCTTTGTTCACACTATAAGATATGTCTGGCCTTGTTATAGTAACATACTGCAGAGCTCCAATGATACTTCTGCAAAACCTTGCATCTTGAATTGCCTCACCCTTATGTTTTGAAAGCTGATTACTTGTGATCATTGGAGTTGATAGTGAATTGGCTTTGTCCATTTTAGCTTTCTGAAGTATTTCAGAAATATACTTCTTCTGACTAAGATGAATTTCTGACTGACTTGTTTTCTTAACTTCAATGCCAAGAAAATAATTTAAATTTCCTAAATCTTTGATTGAGAATTCTGCATTTAATCTTCCTATAATGAACTCAATTTCTGAACTGCTACTACCTGTAACAATAAGATCATCGACATAAATAAGAATATAAGTAGTATCAGTGTCAGTAAATTTTGTAAATATTGAGTTATCAGATTTTGTAGGCTTGTAGTTGTAGTTGACAAGTGTTGATTTTAACTTGTCAAACCAAACTCTAGGTGCCTGTTTCAGCCCATAAATTGCTTTGTTGAGTTTGCACACCAATTTTGTGTTACTCTTATCATAGAACCCTTCAGGTTGTTGCATGAACACTTCTTCCTGCAAATCACCATTAAGAAATGCATTATTAACATCCAATTGTCTAATGTTCCAATTTCTACTCAAGGCAATGGTTAAAATTATTCTAATAGATGAAGGTTTCACAACAGGTGAAAATGTCTCAGAAAAATCAAACCCATACTGTTGTGAATATCCTTTTGCAACTAACCTTGCCTTGTACTTAGAAATTGAACCATCAGAATTTCTTTTTAATTTGTAAATCCATTTACACCCAATTATATTTTTATTATCTGGTTTTTCAACCAATGACCAGGTTCCTTTCTTAATTAAAGCATCATATTCTTCTTGCATAGCTTGTTTCCAATTTTCAGATTGAGATGCTTCATAGAAAGTAACTGGTTCATCCTGCATAATAACAGTATTAATATTTTTGGGTTTAAAAATACCACATTTAGCTCTTGTCAACATAGGATGCTTGTTTGCATTATCACCAACTGTTGTGCCTTGATTTACATTTTCTGATGAATCTGCAACAGGTGTTTGATCACCTCTTGTATCACTAGTAGCTTGACCTGAGTAATTCTGAATATCAACACTGTCATCAACAATTTGCTCTTGACCTGGCCTTCTAATAGGCACTGTGAGTTGAGGGCTTGTGATGATGTCTTTCATGATTTGTTGAGGTGGCACCACTACTTGTATTTCTTCAGGAATATCAGGTATAACAATTCTTGGATTTACTACTTTTTCAGTAGTTTTTATTTTTTCAGTACTGAAAGGAAACACCTTTTCATTGAATTTTACATGCCTAGATATATATATTCTGCCAGTACTGTCTAAGCATCTATACCCCTTTTGATTATTACAATATCCAAGAAAAGTACAAGGAGTTGACCTGAAGCTCAATTTGTGAGTATTATATGGTCTTAAACATGGGAAACATTGACATCCAAACACTTTTAAATGTTCATAGTCTGGTTTGACTTTAAATAAAACTTCTTGTGGACTTTTTAAATTTAAAACCTTAGTTGGTAATAAATTTATCAAGTGAACAGCAGTATAGAATGCTTCAGGCCAAAATTTTAGGGGTATTGAAGCTTGAGCAAGTAAAGTCAATCCAGTTTCAACTATATGCCTGTGTTTCCTTTCAACTAGACCATTTTGTTCAGAAGTATATGGACAAGTAGTTCTATGGTTAATTCCTTTTTTTTCAAAGTAAGGTTTTAATGGTAAAAATTCTCTTCCACCATCAGTTTGTATAATACTCATACGTTGACCAATCATATTTTAGCCTTATTAATAAACTGAATAACAACATTACAAGCCTCAGATTTTGATTTTAACATATAAATCCAGGTGAATCTAGAATATGCATCAATGAAAGATATGTAATACTTATACCCATAGTCAGAACTGATAGATGCTGGACCCCATAAATCAGTAGCAACAAGTTCAAGTGGTCTAGAATAAATTGTGTGTGAGTTTGGAAATGCAAGTTTATGACTCTTTCCCATTTGACAAGATGAACATACATATGAATCTGGAATCTTATCAACAGAAATATTATTATTGATCAATACTTCTTTTACAATTTTGCTACTTGGATGTCCTAACTTGCAATGCCACACATCAAATTTACTAGAAGACTCAGAATCATTAACATATGTCAACATACAGTTTTCCTTATTACAGACTGAATTTTTATGATTCAAATCAAATCTGTACAATCCATTATATTCATTACCCTGCAAAATGATTTCATGAGTTAGTATATCTTTGACAATGCAAGTGTTTGGATAAAATTCAAAATAAACATTATTATCTTTAGCAAATTGGGAAACACTCATTAAGTTCTTCTTAATAGAAGGGACCCTTAGAAGATTTTTTAGGATTAATTCCTTAGGTCCATATAAACTTGCATTTCCAGTGTGTGATATATATGCAATTTTACCATTACCTACAGATAAGTTTTGCATACCTTTGTATTCCTTGTTACCCAAATTTAAATTGGCCAGATTGTTTGTGACATGATTTGTAGCCCCTGAGTCTGGATACCAGCAATCATCATTAGCATCATCTGTTGAGATTGCATCTGTGTTTGATATTTCTGGTTGACTTTTGCCTCCATCTTTTTGCACATTGACCAGATTTATATTGCTGCTGTTGCCTTGTTGAGAGGGGTTGTAATTAGAATTATATCTGAAATAACATTTATCAGCAGTGTGACCAAATTTTCCACAAATTTGACATTTAACCCTGTTTGTGTTATTGCCACTTCTACCGCCTCTTCTTCCTCCTCTATTTGTAAATCCACTCCTTTGATTATTATTAAATTGACCTTTTGAACCTTGACTTCTTTCTTGCTGTTTCCCTTTGTTATAAGTATAGTTCACAGCCATGTCAGGATTTAAAATCTTGTTGTGTTCTATCCTTCCTTCATGTGAAAGAAGAGTAGAATACACAAACTGTAAAGAGGGAGTAGGATCCATAGTTGATATGATTGCAACAACAGCTTCATATTCATGATCTAGTCCACTGATTATATACAACACATGTTCTGAATCTGAGACTTTATGTCCTGCAGAAGCCAACTGATCACACAGATTCTTGACTTTAAGTAAGTACTCATTCATACTCATTTCATTTTTCCTCATAGTTTGCAACTGTCTTCTATAATGCATTATTCTAGCAGAAGATTGAGAAGTAAAATTTCTCTCAATTGTTGACCATACTTCTTGGGCTGTTTTACACCCAATTAATTGAGGTAGAATATTAGAACTTATGGATGACATTATCCAAGCACATACAAGACTATCTTGTCTCTGATGAACTGTATATTCTGGATTTGGAACAAGTTGATTATCTTTATCTCGAATAAACTTTTGTGGAATCATTTTTGTACCAAGTATATAATCTTCTAATCCATAACCTCTAACTGCAGTCTCTATTTGCAGTTTCCACAGCAAAAAGTTCGTTTCATCAAGCTGAACAGAAACAATCTGACTTTGTGGTTTAATAATGGTCTTCATCAGATCATTAATTAGATCACTGGATGAGGGACCAGTTGAACTTCTGGTAACAGATCCAACTGGTGTTAAATCTCCTTCACCTGTCATGCTGATCAAAATACAGAGACCCTAATATTTGAAGAGAGAATTTTAAGGCCGAAATCCTTGAATTGAGACTTAGAGAAAACTTCAGGTGAAAATATGATGTTATCAAGAAACTCAGATGATGAATTCCTAACAGAATAGAGGTAAAAGATTCTGATGAATTCCTAACAGAATAGAGGTAAAGGAATCTGATGAGTTTCTCTTGACTGCACTATTCTTCAACTATTGTTTTCTTGAATTTCTTGATCGGTTTTCTGATTTGATTTTGAATTTTCTCTTCAATACAATCTGTATTCTTGTAAACTGCTGCAGCCAGAGTGATGATCTAGGTGTGGCACAGTTTATCAGATACGGCAGCAACTTTCAAATGAAAAGATCTTCGATCTTGGATGAAAGGTGTCCAAGTGATGAAGCTTTTCTGATGGACAACTCAATCTGATCAATCTTGAACCAGTTTGATCAGAGTTTTAAGGATCAAATGCTGTTAAGCAAATCTTGGCTCTGATACCAAGTTGAATTTTATGAAATAATTGAAAAGGAAATTTTTATTACTCTCAGAATGTTGTAATCATTTGTTGTATCCTATTACATAGCTTCAGATATGTTATAGATACAAAACAGATACAAAACAGATGTTTGGGCTTGGCCCATGTTGACAGAAGAAACAAAAAAGAAAAAGGCTTAAGGCCTTATATCAGCAACGGGGGAGCTATTTCAAGTAATACCCGTATTGAGTATTTTATTTACTTTAACTGTGCTCAGTTCAAATAATATATCTGTCAAACTAATTTACTCTTGGTTGTTTCTATTATTATTTATTGTCATTGGTATTCTTATTTAATTTCAAATACCAATACGATCTGAATCAATTCCAATACCGGTTTAGCTCTTGTTTCGACGTCCATTTCTCAAATCGAACATCGTCCGAATTCTTCTTAGTCATGCTTCAAAGTGCCCTTCGAAAAATCCATACTTAGTACCAATTTTTTTTCTTTTCAAAATTACTCGAAAGATTTCAAAAACACTTGGCAAAACCAATTCACATTTCTAGACGATGACTTCAACAATTCTTGTTGAAAAGAGCTTTTAAATAGAGATTCCAAAAATTTATTTTTTGAAAATATTTTCTTAAAATGTTTAAAATCTCATCAAAATAAATTACTTTTTCCCAAAAATGTGCTCTCTCAAGAGCGATTCTAGTATCAATTCCACTCATTGTAGGGTATTTTCATCCTATCTCTAATGAATTTTTAAACCCAGTAACCCACAGGTCCCCGGATCGAAACCCTGATACCAAATGTAACAACCCGCCAATTTGACCGTCTCAAATCGGTGACTAAACCAGCTCGAAGCGTTTAAAACGACAGATTGTTAGCGGCTTACAGGGTTTAAAATGGAATTTAACACAGAATCACAACGCACAATATTTGTAGCAGAGTAAAATTTTATATAAATATCAGAGTTTTTACAACATTTTTGCACAGCTTAAGAAATATAAATTTATACATAAATTTCTTTAAACAAAATACAACATTTATCGAGCTTTACGCGCATGCGCACATGCACGCGTCTTCTCGAGCCTCTCCTCTTTTAAAGTTGAAATTTTTATATCTGTAACACTTGAGTAAACACATAAATATAACCAGTTTAATCCCCACAAATTATAAAATAACAAATGCGAATCCGTGCTTCGCACACGGGATGTTGCTACACCGTATTTGCAACTCACATTGAGTTCTTCTTCTTCCTTTTTTTTTCATAAAGAAAATTCTACTATTACACAAATATTCTACGTATTAGCCAATAAAGTAGATCAACGATTACGGAATCCATGCCTTGAATACATGCATTACAATTCTAATGAACACATGCAGGCTTTGTAGAGCTTCACCGAAGTTCTCTAACGCATTGCATGTTTATAGAAATAGAATGACATTGCCGAAATTCTCATGTTGTTTACTTACCATACTATAATCATACTTTTAAACAAAGGGAGTCGCATATCTTAATTTATAGACGCTAAACTTAAGGATTCACAGCCTCCAACTAAGCTGGAGCAAAATATTAGTACATTTCATTCATTATGCTGTCAAATTAATTTATTTCTTACGGGTAGGAACTATCTTCAAACGTGCCTACAAACTTTTACATGTTATTATATTATACAAGAGCTGGATACTTAAAACCTGAAACAGCATGCATGCAACCCTGTACATATTGCTTTGTTAAAATGATAATGGCAATGCAAATAAACTGGGAAGTCTCATTTTACTTCATGTACTGGAAAACGTTACTGAAAAATATGATCATGAGAGTTGTGAAGATTACAAGTTAATAAGTGAAGCTGTCACTTTCTTGCATGCATGCGGCAAGCAAAATGGTACTAGAAGCATTCTCTTTCCAACTTGTTATTAACTATCGCTACTACAAACAGTTGATAATTTGATTCAATTTTCTACATTTATGAATATTGATCAAACCAAACAATATATGTTCAGTAATTCAAAGCAAGGCCTGGACAAGCTCCAAATAACCAGGCAAAGAATACATGCTAAAAATGATATATGTTAGCGTAAAATGCCCACACACAACCTACTGTGCATGTGATCTTGCCTTTACCAAGTCTAAACATTGGTTGCTCATTTTAGCCAAATATATACATAAGCCAGGGTAACCACGCATGCAAGCTTTTCTTGCCAACTAAAGACAGGGCAGAGCAGCTTTAGTATGAATTGAGAGAACCAATGTTAGTAAAGCAAAAGGCCGTCACTCTCTAACTCGGTTTTGTTCATGGGTTGAATCATTTTGTATTGGAATTTGACAAAGAATAGTTGTGTAAATTAAATTTTAAATTATAGTTTTCTTTAATAAAAACACGATGAACAATAGTCAAAATCACAATCAGGGACCGGTGTGAGGGTAGGTTTCCCTTTAGTCCAACTTAGTGTAGTTTATCACTATTAGAGTCTAAAATGGTTTAGCCACAACTCATTCACAAGGCGCTGATCATGTTTAAAGTTAATTTGGTTAAAAGTGCACCAATTTTACACGACAAAAGAATTAAAATAAACTTAGAACCCATGGTTACTAACTGAAATGCAAAACAGGTCATTATCCCATGGACATCGAACAGTGTTAAACAAGATGAAAGGCAACAAAACAAAATAAAATGGAATAAAAGTAACTTGTACTGACTGTCATTTTAATAGAATGCTCTTGAACCAATCAGCAATAACGAAATGAAGTTGTTAGAACTACAGAGGTCTCAGTCCAATGACAAAAAGGTAGTTTCATTATATATGAAGCATAGACACCATGCATAAACAACAAATACAAACAGGAGACAAAGTTCCAAACCAATGTCTAACGAAGTGATATAGATTTGCCTACGGCAAGGGAAGCTAAATAACGAACACATGAGCTTATTCATTCACAGCCGTTCAAGTTGAAATCCCAATAACCAAGACTTGAATTCAGTCATCAGGTAATTAACGCAGACTCAGTTGTGAAACAGCCCGAAGATCATTCAATTTTAGTGCAAACCAAAAAGACACACTTGAAACAAGAAAATCGTGAGTTTAGGGAGTCACCTGCAAACGCAAAAGAAAGAGTGGAAGAGGCGGCGAGCATCAGGGCTCAGTTGATGCAGCGCCAGCAATAATGGCCTCACAAACGGAAGCAGCGTTCCATAGTGATGGGTAACGGCTTCAGACGGCAGCACCGGTCCTCCTTTTCATCGTTGTTCGCAGATAAAACACGATGCGAGACGGTGAGGCAAAACACTTGACTGGTCGCGCATTGTGGCGCCTTAGGCGGCGACGGCGGTAGTGATTAGAGCCGCATTCGTCGGCTTTGGCTTGCCAGGAAGGATTAACGGTTTCATGGCTCAGTGAGCAGAAGACGGTGGCGCCATCTTCAAGACGAGGAGATAGCGCAAGGGGGTTTGGTGCTGCAGGCGACTTCAACTGAAGGGGAAGGAAGCTTTGGTCAGCAAGGTACGGCGACGGTGCACAATTGGCCTATAGGCATTTGGAGAAGCTTCAATTTTGATTTGGGCGAAGAGCTTAGGGTGTGTTTGGTTAAAAATGAGTTTTGGGTTTTAGTTTTCAAAATTAATTACAAAACTTTAAAGGTGTAGAAGGGGGAATGGTAGAACGAAAGCAATATGGACGAGGACCGCGGAGGGGATGTAGCAATCATGGAATGAAGATTTGGTCTCTATATTTCTCTCATTTTTCAAAACATGAAAAATGGATAAAAGTTGTTTTTTATTTTGTGTGTTAACTTTGTTTTCTAAAATTGTTGTTTTCCATGATTTACATGTGTTGTGCACATTTTTGTATGAACGAAAACCCAAAACTTAAAATGGTAAACCAAACACTACCTTATTTTTTGGAAAAAAATCAATTTCTGAGGAGCATGATAAAGAATCGGCTATTTCCAGAAAATGAGAGGAGAGAGAGCTTCCCCCCTCGAAAAAGAGTTGGATCATGCTAGAGGGCCCGAAAGAAAATGGTGCGGGTTTGTGCGGGTGTATAGGGAGACATTGGATACGCAATTCACGGTGCGTACTCCACATTGCTGCCGCACCATTTTCTGCCCTTATTTTCGGGCCTCCAAGCATTATTGAAAAGAGTTACGCTTCTTCTTATAAACCCACGAAGGGGCTACAAAATAATCCAGATATTTACAGACTAAAATATCACGTGTTACACCAACAACCTAACAAGGAGAAATGTAGACATTTATAGAATGATCTAGAAATTGTTATATTTAAATGTTGGGTTGAATGAGGGAAATTGATTGAACAACCGTTTCTAGTGAACGGTATACAGCTGAAACAAGCAATGTTGTTTGTTTAATTTAAATACGTTATAAATTCAACAACGACTAACCGTTTATATTAAGAATTTTAACTTTAAATTCGAATCCAAGTTTTAAAATTTCGATTATAAGTTTTCCCATTACAAAAATTAAATTTTCACCATCATTATATTTTAAGGATTCAAAAATATGTTAAATTTCAAGTTTTAATTTGGCATATATATATATATATATATATATATATATATATATATATATGAATTCTTATTTTAGTTTATATTATCTTTTTTTTTGAACAGTAAAATTCTAAGTCGTTAATATCACCCTCTTCCAAAAATCAGGGTTGTTACAGATGGCTTCATATGAGTGTTGGCTACGCATTTTGATTGATTCAGAATTTTTCGGAGTCAAGTGGAATTTTTAATTTTCATTGAACATCATTCGATGTAAATTAAAAATTGAAACAGATCACATATAAAATCACGGTGAATAAATCTCACTCGAAATTTATTATTTAGACTTATTTTAATCGTTAAAAATAATTGTTGGTTGTTTGGATGCGTTTAAATATTTTTGTGGCTATTCTATATATATTATTAGTTATATAGGATCAGTGTTTGTGGCTATTATATATATATATATATATATATATATGTGGTTGGAGATTTCCTGCAGTATCATTAGCGGATGCCCGCAGTATCATTGGCGGATGACCCTATGCGCCCCATGTTATGATAGTGGATGACCTTTTATACCACGATATCCTGCCTCGAAGCAGGATAGGTATTATTTATGTTGGCTAACATCTGTGGATGTAGAAAACAGATTGGAGGGATCTAATTGGATTCCTCAAAAATATAATTATTTGTTTGTGTTCATATATATTATCATGTATGACGTGTTAGAAAACTTGTAGTTGATTATTGTGTGTGTTGATTGGTTAAATATTACTGGCCCTGAATATTGATATATAAAAATATCGTAAAAAGGGAATTTGAGATTTAAAAGGGGAAAATCTATTTTTCTAAAAATAGAATTTAAACTTTGAATGGACTAGAAATATTAACTTGTTTAAAAAATAAAAACAAGTAGTGAATTTATAAACAATGTTTATTAATAAAAAGAATAATTTTCATTGGACAATGCGGGGAATTGAAATGAATTTATAAGCGGTGTTTATAAATGAAATGGACAGTTATCATTGGGTAATTAAATTCAAATGTGAATTTAAAATGAGAATTGGAAATCGTTTTAAATAGAAAATGATGAAATTTATTCTGATATTTGAAATGTAAATTTAATTGGATGATTAAATTAAATTTAGCCGAAATTATAAAATAAATTATATCCAGAAAGAATATTGGAATTGTACTAATTAGAAACTAATATTTAACATTAAATATTAAAATAGATTCTATGTTATATATAGATAAGTTTTAATAAATAAAATATCCCAGAATAGGAAGTAAAATTTATAAATGATGTTTAGAAATATAGTGAAATAAATTATCCTTAGATAATTTAGAATTTTAAATTCAAGCATGAATTTAAAAGTGAATTTGAAATTATTTCAAAAAGGGAACGACAATTTTTATTCCGGAATTCGAAATATAAAATGAATTGAGTTTCAAATAGATTTTTAAAATGAAACTTGTTTTAATATAAAACAAGGAAGTTGAATTTATAAATGGTGTTTATAAATCTAGTAAAATAAATTATCATTTGATAATTTAGAATTTTAAATTCAAATATGAATTTAACCATGAAAAAACGTTTCAGAAAGAAGGCGACGGATTTTATTTCGATATTCAGAATATAAAATGAATTGAGATAAATCTAAGAAATTATATTGGGTATTTGATTTCATTGAATTTTATAAAATAATTTATTCCTAACGGAATTGGAAATTAATATTAAAAATGGAGTTGTGATTGAATTTATAACTAAGTGCTGAAATAATCGACGACTAGGGATAATCGAAGTATTTAAGTTAGATTGGGAAAATTGGGTTAATATATATACATTAAAATATATTAGAATAGAGTTGAAATTTATTATAATCAAAGTTTAAGAGTTTTAATATATAAATATAATTAAAACGAACTCACCGCGGCGTGGTAGTTTGTAATTTGGTGTTTCGAACTTCAATTAAGTATATAGAACTCAATTTAAGTAGAATCATTAGGACCGTTTTGATAATAGTTTTCTAATGTAAGAGAAAAATCTAGATTTCACCTTATAGATTTTGAATTATGTTAAAGTCAAATTTTCAGAAAAAAGCGCCATAATCGTTATTAAACCATAATGGTTTATTTAAATAAATAAAAGTATTTTAAGAAAATAAAATCTGAATTTCTATTAGAAAAATCCAGATTTGAGTTGTAAAATAAATACGAAATCAAGTTGTGTAAATGAAATGATTTTTGAAACAAAAATCATATGTTTAATTATTGAATAGAACTAACTAATTTGAAGAATAATTAGTTAGTGGAATTTTGAATCGAAATTGGACTTTGAAAGGTAAATTAGATTTGTGAATTCATATTTGAAATTGAATATGAAAATTAAATTTATAATTGAATTAAATTAATTTATAAGCAAGTTAAAATATACTTGAACGTGATATGTTCAAATAAAAAGTGAAATGGACAAATGAGCTAATTAAAGAATAAATCAGCAAATTGAGTTAAAATGACCAGAATGAGTTAGAATAAATTAGAAATAGATGCATATGTGTTAAAATGGTATGGAATGAAGATTAAAATTTAAGTGCACGACAAAAAGGTACATGTTTAAATTCCATATGGGTTTTTATGCGCCGAATCGGCAAGCCGCTTGGCTTTTTGATTTTCTTTTTAAATGGAAAGGGCCCAGAGAGGCGTTTTGTAGTTGTACCGAGTGACCCATGCGAAGGAGGTTATGGCGAAATTTTCCAACAAATTAAGGAGTTAGAATATTTTTAACAAAATTGGATAACTAGAAAATCAATATATCGATATATTGAATTCGATACGGAAACGAAATTAAAATAGAATATTATAAAAAAAAAAGGAATTTTATAATTAAATCTGGTAAGAATATAAAGAGGAACATATACACGTTTTAAAAATGAATTAGTAGTTTTTATGGTGTTGACTATTCGAGGTAAGTGGTATTGTATGTTTTGAAGTTAACGATGTTTTCAGTCAAGGTCTGAGAGGTAATTATACCCCAACTTGATTGATTTCATTATTAACTGATAAATAGGAAGATTCAGCCTCGAAGATAAATATTTAAAGAGATTTAGTTGAATGCAGTATTTTGGATTGTTGTAACGATGTTTTACACAACATTCGTTTTAACCTAAATAAGTGGAATTTTGGAAATATATTAATAAATATTTTCTGAGTATAGAAATGAATGGTCCGCTACAAAAGGCAGCTTAAATTGCGACGGGGTGGGGCAACGGTTTGCGACGGCTAAAAAAGCGGCCGTCGCTAGCCGTCGCAAACCGTTGCTCGATTTGCAGAATAATAACTGCCGAACCATCCTCTTCCTCATTAT
Source organism: Allium sativum (assembly GCA_030737875.1). NCBI lineage: Eukaryota > Viridiplantae > Streptophyta > Magnoliopsida > Asparagales > Amaryllidaceae > Allium > Allium sativum. The sequence continues at coordinate 744,028,257 of CM060920.1, read as the reverse complement.
ATTTTTTCCCCAAAATCATTCCTAAACCCTACCCGTCTCCATTTCTTGCTGCTCCGATTCCAAGCCTCCAATTTCACTTCCAAGGTATTGATTTCATTCTACTATGTCTTCTAACTCTAGTTTATGCTTAATTAGGGTTAATTAGAGGCTTTGGTTGCTAATTTATATGAGTTTGCAAAATTGAATGTTTATGGATATGAAATTGGTTGTTTCGAGGGATGTTTATGATACGGTTGTGTTGTAAGTTGATTTGGGGATAAGTGTAATTGATTAGGAGGGTAAAATCGATGAATATTACATATGTAATTGATTTAGGAGGTTGAAAACAATGATTATCATGTGTTTAATTAGACGTACGATGATTGTGTTGTATGTAGAATGTGTGGTATGATGATTTGAGAATGAATGGAATTAATGTAATTATTTAATGGTAGTAAATTGATTACTATTCAAATGGTGCAACGATGTCACTAGTCTACATGCATGCACTGTTATGTCCCCATCGGATGCAAGAATGGTCGGTCTAAAAGAATGCACTTGCAATTGAAAAAAAATTGTTTTGTTACTATAATATTTAGTAATCAAATGTTGATTAAAAATGTTAATTCAAAATGGTTCGTAATTTAGGTTTAGATCGGTAGGAATCTTGTTAAATGTAATGAAAATCATATAACTCAACTCTTTGAATTTTTATGAAATGAAATAATTAACTTGAAAGCTTAGTTTATCTTTCAAAAAATTAAACTAACTAAAATTAATTTTATAATTTATACATTAAACTAAAATGAATCAAAACTTACTAAAACTAATTGTCATGTTAGTTTACAAATTGAAATTATGAAAAATTATTATGTAGACGCTATATAGTCAAGGCGCGCACATAGGCGCAAAAAGGCGTAAGGTGCAAGTAAGGGGCTTTTTTGAAGTTTAAGGCGCACCTTTTACTGAGGCGCAAAAAAAGCGCAAAAAGGTCCAAAGCGCAAAAGGCGCGCTTTTTCATTTGATGTGTGTTTCTTATTTTAAACTTAGGTTGAATGTGTTTTGACTAATTATGTGAACCCCTTAGATAAATTTGGCTCCGTCCGACAAGTGTTGTATATGATCGTTATATGGATATTCGTTTTTCCATAAAACGGAAATCTATATTCATCTGATACAATATTCGTTGGATTTGTCCTTGTATTGGACAAGTTACAAATATAATAACGTAACCATATTTTATAAATCATTTCAGTTTAAACGGTTAACAAAATTTCGATGGCACTTCCTTTTTGTTCCCTGTGTACACACATTTGTGTACGATACAGGGACCAAAGGGAAGTGCTGCCGAAATTTTGTTGAACCGTTTAACCTGAAAGGATTTATAAAATATGCTTATGTTATTATATTTGTAATGAGAAGTAGGTAGACCGGCCGTCAAAGTAGAAAGAAATAAACAAAAAAAAACTGAAAACATGGAGTAGTTGTAAATGAAATTTTACATGATTTCAATTAATACAAAGTGTTTGATCGAATTTTCTAACATATTTGTTGCAAATAAGGAAAATGTTCGATTATTTTCGTGATCGTAGTTGGACGTATCAACCGCGTACCGGTAAGAAAGGGTCGATAAAGGAACATTTTTGTAACGGTGTCCAAGAATTTATTAGATTCGCTAAATCTAATAATCGGAGTAACCTAGACATTCGATGTCCGTGTAGTAAGTGCAAACATTTGAGGCATTGGAAGCCAGATGTAGTAGAAGTACATCTGTATAAATTTGGTTTTGTGTCGAATTATTACTTATGGGATCGTCATGGAGAGCTTGTTCAACCTACGTCTAACCCTGTAGTGGTAGAGGACGATAGTACAATGATGAACGATAATACAACGACGAATCCGATAGAAAATATGGTGCAAGATGCAGCACGATCATTGTTTCCCACCATTGATCAAGGCGACGATGAGAATGAAAATGCTGAAGAACCAACAGAGGAAGCAAAAAAAAATTATGATTTATTGAATTCTGCTAAGAGGCCATTGTGGGAAGGGTGTACAAGCGAAACCGAATTATCTGTAACCGCTGAATTCATCACTATGAAATCAAAATTCAATCTTACAGAAGTTGCATTTACAGCAGTTGTACAAACTGCAAAACGTCATATGCCGCCCAATAATTTGATGTGCGATAGTCACTATAAAGTGAAAAAACTTATGTCTGTTTTTGAACTACCGTATCAGAAGATAGATACATGTGTTAAACGTTGCATGTTGTATTGGAAAGAAGACGCTTATCTTAGAAAATGCAAATTTTGCAACGAAGATAGATATAAACCAAGGAAAAAGAAAGGAAAAGAAGTTCCATATAAAAGAATGCATTATCTACCGATAACTCTCAGACTTCAACGACTGTATGCATCTTCTGCAACAACGTGTCATATGCGATGGCATAGCGTCAGAACAGCAGAAGAAGGAACTTTGATACATCCGTCTGATGGTGAAGCATGGAAACACTTTGATAGGACTTATCCTGAATTTGCTGCAGAGAGCTATAATGTTAGGCTCGGTTTATGTATGGATGGATTTTCGCCGTTTTCTCAATTTGGTAGTAAATATTCATCATGGCCTATCATTTTTACTCCATATAACTTACCTCCATAGATGTGTATGAAAAATCCATATAAGTTTCTAACGGTTGTCGTCCCTGGTCCCGATGATCCGACACAAGGAATTGATGTTTATCTGCAACCGTTGATTGAAGAGTTGAAAACACTATGGAATGAAGGGGTCGAAACATACGACATTTCGAGAAAAAGGAATTTTCGTATGTTTGCTTCTGTATTATGGATTATTAGTGATTTTCCTGCGTATGGAATGCTTTCAGGTTGGAGCACATCTGGGCGTCTAGCTTATCCTCATTGTATGGATGAGTCACGAGCATTTTCATTAAAGTATGGGAAAAAGATATATTGGTTTGATTGTCATCGATGCTTTCTACATCCTAATCATAAATTTAGAATGGATAAAAAGAACTGCAAAGCTAACAGAGTAGAGAATATGCTACCGCCTAAAGTTTGGACAAGTGAAGAGATATATGAAATTGTAAGTGAGTACCCAACGATACACGAAAATGGTAAGCAGGTTGAAATTCCAGGTAAATCGGACATTCATAATTGGTGCAAACAAAGTATATTTTGGGAGTTACCTTACTGGAAAAATCTAAAACTTCGGCATAATATTGACGTCATGCACAATGAAAAAAACGTTTTTGATAACGTTTTTAATACAGTTATGAATGTAAAGGGGAAAACCAAGGATGACGCTGTTGGCTCGCTTTTTGACCAAGCCATCCAGGATCATTCATGAAAGGAAAACAGGAAACCAAGTTCCCCAAGAAATTGGAGGAATGGATCGCACGCCATCGTCTCGCCCAGGAATGGATCGCACTCTATCGACTCGCCCAGGAACGGATCGCTCCCATCTCGTCAACGAACGATGCATCCAGGCGACCCGATCCAAACTTATATCGTTGCCCAGAGCGAACCGATCCGATCCCTTGGTGCGCACCGAACCCTCTGACCCATTCAATCACGAGCTGGTCTTCAGCGATCCGAACCGTACGGATCTGGCGACACGTATTCCTAACCGTCATCTGGACCAGTTCTCCCCATCTGCACGATCCGATTTTCAAGCAAATCATGACACCTGTTCATAACGGCTAGTTTGACTATTTCTTCAATGGTGGCGATGCGATCCGATGATCTCGGGATTTGTGCCACGTGTCCGCGATCCGCCTGACAAAATCAACTATAAATAGCCCAGAGCTTGGCATTTTTCGGGATCCTTTTGGCAATAGTGAGTACTGAATCCGCCATTGTTGTCAAACCACTGAAATATTGAGAGAAATTACTGTTGTACTAGCTTTTAAAGCATAATCAATAAGATATAAAGTGGACGTAGGCTCGTTAACGCCGAACCACTATAAATTCTGAGTGTTACTTTCTTTTTCCTTGTTCCTCATTTAGAATTCTCTACAGGTTATAACAATTTGGGTGTTAGGTCCAAATTTCGATCTAACATTTTTGGTGCTTTCACTGAGAGACTCGGTCTTAAAGTTTCGTCATTCGTTTCCTTGAAGATTCCACCGATTCGGATATCATGGCTGGAAAAAGATCTAAAGTTTCGCAGACCAACGAAACGATCGAGGAGAGTGTACACGAACTGGGCAACGAAGAGACTCTGGATCGCGGAGCGCAGGGGGCGATCCGATCCGATGAAGACACCTCGTTCCGAGTCGATGAGAACGAGACGATCCGTGCTACTGAAGGGGTTGTTACTCGATCCCGGGGCAACACCTCGCAGCCTCCGCGCACCACGACCACGAGTCGATCTCAGGGGGGCGCAGCGAACCGCCCTCCACGACCCGCAGCTACCCGAACTGATGGTCAGAACACAACTCGACCTGGAAAAGAACCTATGACCCACTCCTATCGTCCTAGAACCTCTGCTCGACCCGGTCCGAGCACTTTGCCCATAAGAGAGGGTGATGCTGACCACTATGATCCTGCTGCTCCTGTCACTGAGGGGGATCTTTCTCGCTTTGTCGAAATGTGGGATAGGTTGTTTGACGAGTTGGCTGCCCAAAGACAGGAAAGTTCCATCCTGCGGCAAAATTTGACGGCTATGGATAGGAGACTTGATGAGCTAGCAAGACGAAGAGCATCGCCGGTTCGTCCACTCACCCCAGTATATTCCTCTTCATCTGAAGAATCGCCGAGACCTCCGCGGCGACCGTATGAAAGAGCCGAAAACATAGAACAGCTTCGGTTCGGGACCCTGCCCTCACAAGAAGAAGAAGAAGAACTAGGGGCAAGACCCACAAACCGTAATATGGATGGTTAAGCAACGACCCTCAGGACTCGAGGTGTGAACAGTCCTGTGCATGACAGACCACCTCAGCCCCGTCGCCGTACGCATACTCATGATAACAGGGGGCAGCGAGACCCCGTCCAAGCCCCGGATTTTGTGGCTACTCCCCGAAGAGAGATCAGAGAACCTCGTCGGGCCAGAGGCACTGACCCTGAGCCTCCTTTGACTAGTGCAAACGTTGCAGCCATGGTTCACCAGATTTTGGTCGACAGCCGTGGACAGCGGAACGAAGATTGGGGGATTGACCGCAGTCATACTCCTTTTACTGACGATATTTTGGATGCAACTTTTCCAAGGCGTTTCAACATGCCACAAATGAACCGATATGCAGGAAGATCTGATCCTGTTCAGCACCTAATGAGATACTCTTGGTCGATGACTGCTGCCGCCGCTTCTGACGCAGTTAAGTGTAAAGCGTTTCCCATATTCTTGGAAGACGTGGCTTTGCTATGGTTTACTCGCCTGCCGGCGAGATCGATTTCTAGCTTCAGGGAACTAAGCGAGAAGTTCGTAGAGCAATTCCGTATCTATGCACAGAAGACGAAAAGCGTGATCGATTTATTCCTTGTCAAACAGCGACCAGGCGAAAGTCTAAAGATGTACCTGGATCGTTTCAATTTGGCCGCCACTGAGGTTAAAGATCCTCATGAGCCGACCATTGTCGCAGCACTAATTGATGGAGTGGACAAGGACATTGAATTTGGGAGGTACTTGGCAGGCAAACCACCCCACACCAGAGAGTTATTCTATGAGAAAGCCAATGTACGTCTACGCCGGGAAGAGGTATACGCAAACCGAAAGCTTAAAACAACTGATAAGGAAGAAGTTCAGAGCAATGTCGCCATCAAACAGACTGGAGACAGCTCGGGGAAAGTTGAGGTTAACGTCGGAAATCAGAACCAGGGTGGTCGCCGACCAGGTAACAACAATAACAATGCTAACGGCAACAACCGGAAGAGGGGCCGAGGGAACGACTCCCAGAGAAGGACTTGTCCCAGGTCCTTTGAAAGTTATACACCCATAAATGATACTCTGGAAAATATCTTCATGGATGCGTATGAAGTCCTCCAGAATAAGAGGCCACCTCCTAGAGAGTCGACAGAAAAAGAGCGTGAGACAGGGAAGTTTTGCCTCTTTCATCAAATCCACGGCCATTCGACGAATGAATGCCGTCACTTGAGGGACGTAGTCGAAAGGCTGCTTCGAGAAGGGAAGCTAGACGAATACAGAGTAACGCCTAGGGACAGGGGGCAAGCAGTGCAGGCCCCGAATCAGAATCAAAATCAACTTGCTGCTAGGCCAACTGCTCAGCAAAAGGGAAAGAATATTGTAATCAATACCGTGATCGGTGGGCTTTACCTTGCTGGGCACAGTTCCAAAGCTTTAGATCAATACGTCAACGCAGCCAAACAACACCTCGATGTGGGGGAATGTAGCAACCCCGAGGACAGTATCCCGGTGAAGCAGCAGAAGATGATGACTGATGACGTTGTTTTCCGAGAACGAGAAAGCATCGGAGTCCATGCTCCAACTGAAGATCCACTTGTAATTACGATACCCATTGGGCCAGCCACTGTTCATAAGGTTCTGGTGGACAACGGGAGTTCCGTTAATATTCTTTTCAAAAAGGCTTTTGACCAGATGAATCTTGAGATAAAAGACTTGAAGCCCTGCCAAGGATGGATTCGTGGATTCAACGGAGCATCCACCGCACTTATGGGTTATGTAGAATTTCCAGTTACACTTGGGGAAGGAGAACGCCAGAGAGTGAGAATCCTTCCCTTTGTGGTTTTGGATGTCGAATCGCCATACAATGCCTTCTTGGGCCGGCCGGCCCTCGCAAAATTCAGAGCCTGTATAGCCCCCTGTTGCTTGCTACTGAAGTTCCCCACAGAAGCTGGCATTGGTATCGTCAGAGGGGATCAAGTTGCTGCGCGAGCATGTTATGTTGCCGAATTAAAGTTGCTTCGCAACGGCGGGGATATCGAAACTAAAGGCACTCCTCCCCCTTTGGGGACGGAAACCTTATAGCAACCAAAGAGGATAATTGTTGGAGAGTTGCCTAGAGTGATGCCCGAGGATATAGATCCCAGAGAGGATCAAGAAGCCGGGGGCAGAACGGCAACTCCCAACGAAGCAACTGTGGATGTGCCAATCGATGACAGTGACCCGGAGAAGGTCCTTAAGATTGGATCCCAGTTAAGTCCGACTCTTGCCGAAGAATTGACGACTTTCTTAAAGAACAACTTGGATGTATTCGCTTGGACCCACGCGGACATGTGCGGGATATCCCCATCAATCATGAGCCATTCTTTGAGCATTAACCCCAAACATCCTCCAGTAAAGCAAAAAAGGCGAATGCTGGGCCCAGAGAGGTCCGCTGCCTTGAAAGAAGAGGTTGGAAAGCTAAAGAGTAATGGGTTTATCAGAGATTCAACTTACCCAGACTGGATTTCGAATCCAGTCCTGGTAAAGAAGGCCAACGGGAAGTGGCGAACGTGTATCGACTTCTCGGATTTAAACAAAGCTTGTCCCAAAGATAGTTTCCCATTACCTCGAATTGACCAGTTGGTAGACTCGATGGCAGGTCACGAGCTTCTCTCATTCATGGATGCTTATTCAGGATACAACCAAATTCCAATGCATGTTCCGGATCAAGAGCATACTAGCTTTATCACTGATCTGGGATTATATTGTTACGTAGTAATGCCCTTTGGTTTGAAGAATGCAGGCGCTACGTACCAACGTTTGGTCAACAGGATGTTTTATAACCAAATCGGGAAAACAATGGAAGTATACGTCGACGATATGTTGGTTAAATCCAAGCAATCCTCTCAACACACTACTGATTTGGCGGAGATGTTCGGCATTCTTCGAAAGTATGGGATGAGACTCAATCCCACCAAATGTTCATTCGGTGTTGCTTCTGGAAAATTCTTAGGATTCATTGTCAGTTCGCGCGGTATCGAGATTAATCCGGACCAGATCACGGCAATCAGGAACATTCAGGAACCTAAGCAAATCAGGGACGTGCAAAGCCTTGCCGGAAAAGTGGCCGCACTAAGCAGATTTATCTCCAGGGCTACGGATAAGTGCATTCCATTCTTCGAATTAATAAAGCGAGGAAAACGCCACTTTAAATGGACACCTGATTGCGTAGAAGCGTTTCAGAATTTGCTCAGACACTTGGAGAAACCTCCGATTCTGTCTAAACCAATAGACCATGAGGATTTATTCGTGTATCTGGCAGTATCATCTCATGCAATCAGCTCAGCGTTGGTAAGGGAAGAGGAAAAGGTCCAGAGACCTATGTATTACGTGAGCAAAAAATTAACAGCAGCAGAACGTAATTATCCACGGATAGAGAAACTGGCGTATAGTTTACCGATTGCCTCCAGAAAACTTCGGCACTACTTTCAAGCACATCCTATTACCATATATACTGATCACCCACTCAAGCAAGTTTTACAGAGACCGGAGGCATCTGGAAGGTTACTCAAATGGAATATTGAGTTAAGTCAATTTGACTTGAACTTTCAGCCCAGACGATCAATTCGGGGGCAAGTGATAGCTGACTTCATAGCAGAGTTCACTGTTCCCGAAGAAGACATAGCAAACGAAGAAGGGGAACCCTCAAAGTTACTTTTCGACCCTAATGTCTGGAGATTATATACTGATGGTGCTAGGAACAACGAAAGATCCGGCGCAGGAATAGTGCTTGAAACCCCCGAGAAACGATTGATAACTTATGCCATCCGAATGGAGTTTCAGGCCACTAACAACGATTCTGAATATGAAGCTCTGATAGCCGGATTAAAGATTGCAAAGGTACTAGAAGTCACAAAACTGAACATCTTCTGCGACTCCAAGTTAGTTGTGAACCAAGTTACTGGGAGATTCCAAGCTAAAAGTGCAAGATTGATTCTATACTTAAAGAAAGTGAAAGAACTGCTGAATGAGTTTGATCACTACAGCATATCTCATATTCCGCGGTCAGAAAATCAGCAAGCAGACAAGTTGGCAAAGATGGCTAGTTCTAACGATCCTGAAGTGATAGGGCTAGCCCCCGTTGAAGTACTTCGGTCTCCTAGCATTAATCAGATGGAAATCGACCTAGTACTAGAGACGGAACCAGAAAGGGAGTCGTGGATGACCCCTATAAAGAATTTCCTAATGGATGGAGCGCTTCCGACCAAGAAAAGCGAGAGGCGTAAAGTGATTCGTAAAGCCGCCCGATACGTACTGCAAGGCGGAGTCCTTTATAGACAAGGGTATTCAATGCCCCTCCTTTGGTGTATAGCCCACGATGACATCAAACGTGTGCTGCAAGAAGTCCACGAAGGCGAATGTGGCGACCACACTGGAGGGCAAACTTTGGCAAAAAAGATATTGCGGCATGGTTACTTCTGGCCTACCATAAACAAGGATGCAGTAAGATATGCACGACGATGCGATGCGTGTCAGAGATTTTCAAAGATACCTAGAGCGCCTCCTAGTCAGTTAAAAGCAATGATAAGTCCATGCACTACAACAAAAACACCATATTACAACTTTAAATTTACAACGGTGGTAAACGCACCGTTGTAATAAATGGGTTTTTACAATGGTGGTAAAAGCACCGTTGTAATAAATGGTTTTTTACAACGGTGGTATAAACACCGTTGTAACTACAACGAAAACACCATATTACAACTTTAATTTTACAACGGTGGTAAAAGCACCGTTGTAATAAATGTTTTTTTACAACTTTTTTCCAGAAAGGTTGTAATAAGCTTATTTTTGACAACTGTGTTATTTTGACAGTTGTAATAAAAGCCTATCACAACTTTTATTTTTTGACTGTTGTAATATATGACTATATTTTAATATTAATTATTTTCATTAAATAATTTTTAATAATTTATAATTAATATTAACAACTAATTAGTAATTATTAATTAATAACCTATATATTAATATTAAATATTAAATTAAAAATACTTCAATAAATAAATAAATAAGCTTTTAATAATTAATATTCAATTATGACTACGAAGAAATAAGTAATAATTAATAGTAACTCCTATTCATAAGTAATATTTAACATTTTAGTAAAAATTAATTCTCAGAAAATCCATATTAATTTTGATTTTAATTTTTACTTATGAATTTTCAAGAAATCCATAATTATAACTAAATAATAATACTTGATTATTAATCAAAAATATAAATTCTAAGATTTGTTTAAATAAATTCTAAGATTTGTTTAAATAAATTTTGAAATATACATAAAATTTTGAAACTTTCATAAAGTCGAAAAGAAACTAAAACTTTAGATAAATTTAAACTAAACTGGATCTTTAAATTTAAGAAAACTCATAAACGTTAAAAAATTCAAATATAAAAATTATGTTACAAATTATTACTTCTATATTCATTTCGAGGTTTTCTTTACTACTACTTTTTAAGTAGTACGTACTTGTTTTCTTCCAATGTAAGAAACATAGCCCAACGTTTTGTCTAACTTAAAATTTTGGCTTCAATTCAAAATTCCCTCCACATTGAAAATTTTCCCGCTACATGTTTTTGCTTCAGCTCTACCTTCAACCAGGATTATTTTTTATTTCCCTGTCCATTCGTTCTTTCCACTTCCCCAGGTCGCCATTATTAATAAAACATTATTATATTCTTTCCTTTTCTATATTATGTCTAGATCCGACCGTCTAAGCTTGCAACGAAAAAAAATCCCAATCGTCACTTCCTTCTTCTTCCCCAAAATTCGATCCTTCTTCTTTTCACTCATCACTTCCTTCTCTTCCAACCTGTCGTTTCTCTACCTTACCCCTCTCTTCGGATCTAATATTCGCCACGCCTGGTTCTTGCAGCAAACTCTCCTCTCAACCCCTAACCTATCTCAGATCTATTTTGCAAATCGTCTTCTTTTCTCAATCCTATGATCCTGATGAAGTCCTTATGCCTAGATCTAGTGTTGAAGCACGGAACACATCAATATTTTCTATTTTGTTTTTGTGTGCCTGTCTAGTCCTTCCTTTTGTGGTTCGATTCTCCCGAAGGCTTGGGTTTTGTTCAGCTTGTTATAGTTCTGCTGTCTATTATTTGGTGGAGTTTCTTAGATTGTAATGGTCGCGATTTTCTGTGTGTTGACTGCATTCAACAAACTTCATGATAGCCTTGCTAATGATTTTTGCTTAAAAGCTTGTATCTTCTTTGTCTTTGCTTTGGAATGGATTTCTTATCATCCTATAGAGGCATTGCTGACTGAGCCTCTGTTTGTCATGGTTTTGTGCCTTTTGTGCTGTGGTGATGCTGCCTTGATGGGGCTTTTATGATTTTCTTTTCAGACATGAGGATCCATTTCTTTGTATGCTGTATGCTATATGCAATATTTTTTTGGTGATAGCCTTCCACGTTGACTAAAATTCCCTCATCGAGACTTCTTTATTAGTGTTTCATCTTATTTCCTGATTAAAGTGTCTTTTGGCTGCAGGCAGAGGTGATTGAATGGAAGTTCCGGCGGGGGAAGGGGCATTGGTGAAGATGTAGTTCCGTAGTGAAGTGCACGCAGGTGAATGGTTCATATGTTTAGATTGTAGTTGCTTATATGAGCTTTGCAGAAGCAGTTTTTTGTTGATGGTACTCGAATTTTGCAGAGGAGGCGAGGAAGCAAGCCAGTTTGGGTTATTGGTGTGGTGAAATAGGCGATCAGAGGTGGATGTTTGGTCTTCGCTATGTCGTGCCATGTTTTGGGTTTGGTTGGAGTTTTATCCATTGATTGTATGTATATTTATACAAAAGTGTGTATGTAGCCGAGTGTATCGAGTGATCAGTTTGTAGTGAGGAATGTATGTATTGTTATGACTTATTATGTAAAAGTGAGTTGTACGATAGTGGATCAGAAAGTTGTACTAATTCAGATATTGAAATAAAATATTTAATTGATTATTTCAGTTCAGTGTAGTATCATTTTATTCAATATAAATATTTATTTTTATATGAACAAAAATCATATTGTTATAATTAATTGTAGTAGGAATTACTACAACAGTGAAAAAAAGTTGTAATATGTATTACTACAACAGTGCAAAAATGTTGTAATATTTATTACTACAACGGTGGAAAAAGGTTGTAAAATATACATATTACAACGGTGGTGCAACAGTGCAAAAAAGTTGTAAAAGATATTAGTCTATTACAACTTCTTAATACACAACGGTTTTTCCACCGTTGTAAAATGTATATTACAACGGTGTTCCACCGTTGTAATAGGGTCATTTTGTTGTAGTGATGGCCTTTTGCTATGTGGGGAATTGATATCATAGGAAGTCTCCCCATAGCGAGGGGCGGGGCAAAGTTCGCTATTGTGGTCGTAGATTATTTCACTAAGTGGGTCGAGGCAGAACCACTAACTACAATCACAACTAAACGGGTGATCAACTTCATCGTGAGAAACATCATCTGTCGATTCGGGATTCCAAAGATTGTGATAACAGACAACGGAACTCAATTTGATAGTGCTGAATTCAGAAACTTCTGCCAAAAATATCACATCGAGAATCGATACACCTCCGTGGCACACCCACAATCGAACGGGCAAGTCGAAGCTGCAAATAAAGTAATTAAGTCCATTCTGAAAAGAAGAATGAAGCGGGGTAGAGCCATGTGGGCTGATGAATTGCCCTTGGCACTATGGGCCTACAGGATGACATATAAATCAGCGACAGGACATACCCCGTTCTCCCTTGCTTTTGGAACGGAAGCAGTCATCCCGATTGAGATAAAGGTACCTTCTCATCGGGTGACCTATTATGATCCAATGTCCAATAATGAATTGCTCCTTGAGTCCCTGGATATGATCGAAGAAAAGAGGGATGAAGCCGACCTGCGTGCTCTGAGATGCAAACAACAGGTCGCCCGATATTACAACAAAAAGGTCCGAGCTCGGACCTGGGAACCCGGAGACTTGGTTCTGAAACGTGTCTTTCCACCCCCAACTCATATGGGAGCGAAGTGGGAAGGACCGTACTCTATTCTCAGCAAGCTTGATAACGGAACCTTCAAGCTGGCAACCGTAGATGGAAAGGAAATCCCCAGAGTGTGGAATGCCCAACATCTACGGCCATATCTAACATGAGAAGTTTCAAAACTATTCTTTTGCTTTGTTAAAAAAACTATGTACAGGGCATGACTTGCCTAGAACAGTCTAATTCTTTAAAGCAAGAGATTATAAAGTGGACGTAGGTCATGATTCGACCGAACCACTATAAAAATACTGTGTGTCATCTACCTTTACTGCATCTTTATTTATTTGCCTATGAAAATCAGTGTGAATAATGCAGGTACCCGAAGTCCGGTGCCAACAGTTCCTCTTGTAAACTAATCAGAGGAACCCAAAGCTTTGGTAAATGCTCTAGTTGCTTGTCCGACTGGTTTTAATCCTCGGAGCTTGGATTAAAATGTAAACCTAAGACGAGTTTGAGGAGCATGCATGATTGCAGACGGCTGAGTCCCAACTCTAACTCTCCAGAGTCGAGAGAGAGTATAAAGGCGTCTCCGATTGAGCGCTGAGAAAGAGCTCCTTCCCCGCTGAAGGATCGGGGAGCGAATGAATCGCTGAGCTCGAACTCTAACTCTCCAGAGTCGAGAGAGAGTATAAAGGCGTCTCCGATTGAGCGCTGAGAAAGAGCTCCTTCCCCGCTGAAGGATCGGGGAGCGAATGAATCGCTGAGCTCGAACTCTAACTCTCCAGAGTCGAGAGAGAGTATAAAGGCGTCTCCGATTGAGCGCTGAGAAATAACTCCTTCCCCGCTGAAGGATCGGGGAGCGAACGAATCGCCAAGCGTAAAACTCTAACAACTGATTGGGAGGCACCACGCACTCCTATGCAAACACTAAACTTTGATATAACAGTGTAACATAGCATGAACATTCTTCTTCCTGTTGATTAACTGACTTATGATTATTAATAGTTGGCTAACGACTAAACGTGGAAAGTTTCTATGAATACAGGTACACAATGATATAAGGAGAAACAAATCCTTGTTTATGTACTGCGAATCAACAAAGTGAAAACAATTTAGAAACAAAAGTGAGGACCAGTCTCACAATTACACTTCCTGGCCGGTGGGAAACCTAAAAGACAAAATATCAACAAACATCCTATTTATGCTTTGATTTCTTCTCTCGCTTCTGCCTCTCCAGCCTCTCCTTGTCGGCTTCAGATGGATCCTCCTTCTTCCTTTTCCGCTTGTCCACAAGGGGAGCATCTGACTCCTCTGAGGTCTCCTCTTCCCCTTCTTTTCCCTTGCTTCTACTGGAGAGGGAAGCCGGGAAGTCATCGGGGTTTGCAAAGTGAAGTTGCCGGCTGATGGACTTGGACTGGATTTTCGTAATCATCCCAGTTTTGGGATCGAACTCTGCAAGAGGGACCACGTCCAAAGCCTCATCCCCCACCTTCTTTGAAGCCAACTCTTTCTCTTGTCTGGCTTTTCGGCTGGCCAGGGGTTCCTCATCATCATCATCGTCGGCCTTTTTGGTGCCGGTAGTATCCTCTTCATCATCCACATGACGACCATCCAAGTCTTTTAAAGCCTCGATAGTCTCAGCATCTTTGGGTACTTCGGCGCTAGGCACCAGGATGCTTCCTTCTGCTGTTGTGACCTCGACTCGCTCTGAAACATCGATATCGGCACCCGGCAGGGTGGTCTCCTCCTCCACTTCTCTCTCTTTTCCAGCACCCTTGTCGACGGGCTCGCCACCTGCATTACGAGAGACACACATTACTAATTCAATGGGTTGTCCTGTTAGACGACGACAATTCGCAATCGCTCTAGCAAATTGCGGGGAAAAGAGAGAGATACCTTCAGCAGATACTCCCTCCTGAGTAGATCCGGATGCTCCAACAACCACGGGGGTTAGACCTAAAGGGATTAGCGGATCGTCAGGATGGTACTCCTCGACTTCGGAGGTTTTAGACTTTGCGGCGGAGCTGGAACCTTCGTCAATTTTGCTTTTACCTTTAGCCATGGTTCTCTCCTTCTCCATTTCCGCCAGAATTAGGCGACGACCCTATGCCAGGTCCTCGGGCTCGTTGTCTCTTAGGATGCTCTTCATCAATTCATCCTCGTTGATTTCTTCGACACCCAGTCTAAATTTTTCGCCTTCCACGATGGCATCCCATAAGTTGGCCAAAGTAACATGATAATCAGGGATCCATGAGATATTGCGAGTTTTGAGAACCTGGCCAAGGAAATCAAAAATCATCTCCTCAAACCCCTCGATTTCTTTCTCTCTTTCAAGGAGTTTGTTGTTAGAGGCAGTGGCCATTTCAATAGCGCTATCAACGTTCTTTTCGGCAAGAGCTGCCCGTTTCTCCGCGTCTGCCACCTGATCATTCAATATCACTTTTTCCGCCTCAGCCAGAGCCAAACTTTCTTTTAGACTCGCTCTTTCCGCCTCCCAGGCAGCCTTCTCAGTCTCAAAATGGCCTTGTGCCGTTACCAATTCGATGTTGGCCATTCTAAGGTCTTCAACCTCCTTTTTTAAGGCCATTTTTTCCTGGCTATTGGAATCCAGTTCTGAATGAAAGCGCTGCTTGGCATTTTCTAATTCAGTTTTGTAGTTTGCAGCATTTCTCTGTGCCAAAGCGAGCTGGGCTTGAGCGTCTTCCAGGTCCTTCTCTAATTTTGTCCTAGCCCTTTCGTTATTTTCGAGTTTTGCTTTAGACCTGTGAGCTTCTATTTCGAGTGTTCGGATGACTTCCGAAAGATTAAGTGCGTGCTTTTTCATCATCTCGTACTGCTTGGCCACGTGACGAATATGCCCGATAACTTCTTTATCCCAGTTTTTAGGGACCGGTTCCAGGGCAGGAACAAAGACCATCCTATCAAAGAACATTCCTGGAAATTGTTCCCATAGCTTTTCCAGCCTACCTTGGATTTCGGGACCGTGAACGTAATCCCGTGAACCGGAGGCAGCTAACTCTGGTTGGCTGGTGGGGACAATGTTACTTCTCTCTTGCTCAGTTTCTTTGGATGAATCTCTGTCCCCATCTTTGGATTCGTGACGCCTTTTTGACGACCGACTGTGGGAAGGCGCACTCTTTGGAGGAGTCAACTCTTTTGGAAGTGTCTTTCCCCCGGTCGGAATTGTCGGATGACTCGAAGGCCTGGTAGAGGTTGATTTGGGTGGAGATCGAGGTTGCGAAGAGCTCGGCCTATGAGGGGGACCGCGAGGGCGCTCAGTACCCGGACGGAGGCTGGGGGTGCCTTCGCGAAGAGAACGGTACGAATAGGATTTCCTGCGAGACATCGCTCCTGTAAAAAGAAAAGAAGAGCATATTATAACTTTGAATATCCACGATATAATAGTGCACGGTCGGGCGGTGTGTGTAAGATGTGCATCCCATATAATTCCCCCCTAACAGACCCGGGCCTGGAGACAGGCTCATTTGACCCGCTTCCTGTCCCCTTGTTGAATCAGTCGCCTCTTCAGGAGCAGAAAAGAAAGGCTCCTCGCCGAAGTCTTTTTCCGTGTACTCAATGTCGGGTAGAGGGATCTTATTCAGCTCGTCGAATAACTGTTCTTCTGTCAAGTCGTCATCACCAACAGTTTCCATTGGAGCAGAAGTAGGGATTTCCTTCGACACATCACCACGGGACTCATCCCCTCTGTATATATTCAAGTCTTCGTCGTCTTGGATGACTATCGGAGAAGGACTTTTGCGAAATTTAGTTGTTTCCACCGCTTGTGAAGTTCCCTCTCCTTCCGTTGGGGGCACATATTTATAAGGTTTGCCGCCGGTCCCAAGTCCAAATTTCCTATCCAAGAGGCGATGCTTATGAAGGTTGTCATCAGTAATGCATTTTTTAATCCTTAAAAAGTCGGATCTGCTTTGCAAAAGAATGGACAACCGATTGTTGTATAATGCACCCTCTGTTTTCGGGAAGACATGATCTGTTTAAGACAAAGGAAAAAGCGGAAGAATGTTATTACTTAGACTCCTCAAGCAAGATATTCAACTAGGCGATCAAAGTTTACTTGATTTGAGCCATCTCCGTGAGCATCCAGCCTGTTTTCTTATGTAAGACCAGTCGGACTTAGGATCCCCGATGTTGCTGTATCCGTCGTACAGAACTTTCCTGTTCGCCACTGATTCAAAAAAGGAAAAGTTTGGAGTTGCAGAAGAACGGTGCTTGAAGAGAAAGAAGAACACCATATCTCTGAATTTAAGTTCGGCATGCAAGATCTCCGCATAAGCAACATATAAAGAGTATAGAGATGCGTAGGCGTTTGGATGAAGCTGCATCGGAGCAATGCCTAGTCGTCTCAGAGTTTCAATGGCAATTGGAGGGAACGGAGGAATAGCTCCTACTAGACACATTGTTCGACTGATCGAAATGTACCCTTCCGGTGCTAGATGGGGTCTGTCTTCGCTTCCAGGTGTCAAGACATCGTCCCAAGGAATGCCGTGTCTTAAGCAGATTCTCTTGAGTTTTATCTCGTCAAGCTTGGACGCTAAAGAATCAGAGAATTTATCTATCCCGATTGCGCCGGGGACTTCGTCCGGAGCTCGCTCGTCAGACTCGGAGTTGTTGCTGGATGAAGTACTTTCTGTCGGATCTGATTCTGTGGCTTGATACTCGGATCCAGAATCTTCACCTCCTGGATTGATTGGAGGAATTTGAGGATTATACTGTTCAGAAGTCTCGGATTCCGTTTCGGCTACAGATCTTGAGGAAGAGTGATCGTTCGACATTGCTGCTAGGACGAGAAAATATGAACGATGAGATCAACACTACCCGTCCCCCGTGTGTGCAAGTGCTGGTGTGTGTGCTTGTGTGTGCGCATTATTAAAAAACAATAATAAAGCATGAAAGCAGTCAAGGTTATCAGAAGTCGTTAGTCGTCATATGCAATCAAATCATGAGGTCATTTAGTCCAGAAAGGTCAACATCAAGGCTCTATCTTAACTGTTCAGAGTTTTGTAGCGACAAGGCGTTGATTAAAGTCTGAAATTTCTTCGTATCACCAGCCGTGAGACGGATCGCATAGCAGAGGGATCGCCCCATTCGACTCGCATGGCAGAGGGATCGCCCCTTTCCGGATCGTAGGGCAAGGAGATCGCCCCTCATCGAGTCGCCGGACGAAGGGAAGGCTCCCTCACGAACCGTTGCGAATGCCACGATACGACCCTTTGTTGCCACCGCAATCTTTCGTCTCGCCACTTGCTTTCGTCTTCAATCCTTGACCACGATCCGAGTCGGCCTTCCTTCCCCTTCTGCATCCTTCTTCTCCCTCTTCTCCTTCCCATCCTCAAGTTCTGAGCTCCACGTTCAATGGCCATGGCGACTTGGTAATTTATTCAGAAAGTAGCGGATTTATATTGTTTCTCCCTCGAATCAGCCGTAGAAATTCAGCAAAGTAATATGAGAGTGCTTTCTATAAAGTTACCTTTCTAAAAACTGAGAGAATACTTGGATTTTCAGAAGTTTTAAAAGGTTGGGTTCGTTTTTCAATGGATCACGCGAGACGATTCGGCAGAGAGAAAGAAGAAGGAGAATGAAGAGGGGAGCGTCGGCTTATATAGGCAAAGAAGGTGACCGTTTGTCTCCCCTCCTTTGTCTTATTCGGTCCACGAAGCACCATGCAGGCCACGATCCAAAGATTGAATCGCAAGGAAGCCCACGGACCGCTTTGAAATGATGGCCCACAAAACTCAAAACCCGACACGACTCGAAGGAAGATACGCCCCGTTTTGCACAAGAGCCTAGGAACTCGGCACGAGACGAGCAGATGACCGAATTGGACCGTGTCATCCTATGGCGATCCGACTCATACATGTGTCGATTTGAACCAATGCGACTGTTGACTTACATCCCTTCAGGAGAGGGTAAATAAGAATTTTCGAAGCATGTTTCATCATCAATAAAACATACTTCGAGGGGGCAAAATGTTGGCTCGCTTTTTGACCAAGCCATCCAGGATCATTCATGAAAGGAAAACAGGAAACCAAGTCCCCCAAGAAATTGGAGGAATGGATCGCACGCCATCGTCTCGCCCAGGAATGGATCGCACTCTATCGACTCGCCCAGGAACGGATCGCTCCCATCTCGTCAACGAACGATGCATCCAGACGACCCGATCCAAACTTATATCGTTGCCCAGAGCGAACCGATCCGATCCCTTGGTGCGCACCGAACCCTCTGACCCATTCAATCACGAGCTGGTCTTCAGCGATCCGAACCGTACGGATCTGGCGACACGTGTTCCTAACCGTCATCTGGACCAGTTCTCCCCATCTGCACGATCCGATTTTCAAGCAAATCATGACACCTGTTCATAACGGCTAGTTTGACTATTTCTTCAATGGTGGCGATGCGATCCGATGATCTCGGGATTTGTGCCACGTGTCCGCGATCCGCCTGACAAAATCAGCTATAAATAGCCCAGAGCTTGGCATTTTTCGGGATCCTTTTGGCAATAGTGAGTACTGAATCCGCCATTGTTGTCAAACCACTGAAATATTGAGAGAAATTACTGTTGTACTAGCTTTTAAAGCATAATCAATAAGATATAAAGTGGACGTAGGCTCGTTAACGCCGAACCACTATAAATTCTGAGTGTTACTTTCTTTTTCCTTGTTCCTCATTTAGAATTCTCTACAGGTTATAACAATTTGGGTGTTAGGTCCAAATTTCGATCTAACAAACGCGAATTCACGACGTGATATATTACACTTCTGTAAACGATCGGGACTTCACTTGTATGCCGAGAATAAAAAAAACAAAAGCATGTTATGAGCTAGACAACAAGCAAGTAAAACTCGTGCTAAAGTGGGTGGAAGGATTACGATGTCCTGATGGGATTTCTTCTAACCTCCGTAGATGTGTGGACTTTAAAAACAGTAAAATGAGTGGGATGAAAAGCCATGATTGTCATATAATGATGGAATACCTTTTACCTGTGATTTTCAAGGAACTGTTGCCCACAAGAATATGGAGTGTTATAACAGAATTAAGTATGTTTTATAAACAACTCTGTTCAACGACGTTGAAGATAGATCGTTTACGTAAGCTTCAATTAGAAATCCCTGTACTGCTCTGCAAACTTGAGAAAATATTTCCACCGGGTTTTTTTAATGTAATGGAACATTTACCTATTCATCTTCCGTCCGAAGCACTCCTTTGAGGTCCAGTGCAATATTGATGGATGTATCCATTTGAGAGTTAATTTTGTGTATACTCATTACTGTTTGAAGAAAAAAATTAGGCAAAAATCTCGAGTAGAAGGTTCGATTTGCAAATCGTACCTTGAAGAAGAAGCTTCATTTTTTTTCTTTTATTACTTTAGTGAAGATGTGAACTTGTCTTTCATATTTGTTCCTCGTAATGAAGAAGCCGTTGAACAGGAGTCTTCTCAGACAATGTTATTTATTTTTAGACAACACGGAAGACCTGCTGGAAAATATGTAGAAATATGGTTAAGCGATAAAGACTACAATGTGGCACACACATATGTTCTGTTAAATTGTGTGGAAGTTGCACCATTTGTCAGGTTATATAAAATTCATGTTCAATTCAATTATATATACATCTATATTTATTTGTCTATAGTAATAGAAAAGGAACATAACACATATTTGCAGTATATACGAATCACAGCATCCATCTGGTGATCTCAGCAAAGAATTTGTTGTATGGTTTTCAGACTATGTTCATGATCCCAAATACTATGTAATGATAATGATGACTGATGTTAATAATTCTAGTTATTTTGTATGCATTATATGATTGTAACAGATATGTTAGATAGACGTCGCTCGAGGAGTTCATCTCAGCCGTCTCCTTCACCATCTCCTGCGCCAGATGTAGGTCCTAACAACTCTGAGCCAGATCTGCGACGATGTGCAGAGGTTGATCCGAAGAGTGCTGGGTAAGTATATAATTTATTTCAGTTTAAATTAGTTAAAAATATATGGTTTATCTATGTAAACATGTACACAGCACCGGGTTTGAAATCTAGCCAGTGGATTTCATTTTAAAAGTGTCAAAGCAGTCGTACACGAGTAGGATGTCTGGGACTTGGCCTCATTGGGATAGTATCCCACCCCACATCAAGAACGCCATTCTAGCCGATTTGCTGGTAAGTATTTATTTATTTTATTATTGGAAATTCATATATATTATAAATAATTCAAAATAAATTTAATTTGCAGGCGGTTGTCCGTGTAGAGGAGCAGGACATGTAGGTTTTTTTGACACATTGGAATATCAAAATGTGAAAGAATTACCGAGAAACAATTTCCAGGGCGAAGACATCAAGGAAGAAGCCTAAATGGATGGTTGACGATGTTTGGGCTGGATTTCTAGCATATTGGGATACTGAAGCAGCAAAAGTAAGATATAATGAAAATAATCACATTTATGTTGATTGCATTCTTTTATTTAATAATGTATCAAATTTAATAGGAAGTAGCACAAAGGAATAAAGAAAATAGAGCTAAGAATCCTGGTTTACATCGCGGTGGCTCAAAATCATTCCAGCAGCATAGGAGAGAATTGGTATAAATTTGAAATAGTTTTTAGCATATGTTCACGTAAAAATTGAGTGCATATCATTCATTTTTATTTTTAGTAATTTTATTACTGTATATATACTCAGATGGCAAAGTATAGAAGGGAGCCTACGATGGCAGAGGTTTTCAGGCATACTCATGCGGTGGAGCATATTGATGACGAAGGGAACGTGACATACGATTGGGCGGACGACAAGGCTGCGGGCGTAATGGTAAATATACTTATTAATAATTAAAATATTTCATATTCGTTCATATCACATTATATTATTAAATTATATGGCATTTGTATTGAAATTATATTGGTATTGTAGGAGAGATATGATGCAGAGTCAGCCAGAGCGACTCAGGCCAGTGGACGAGATGAGCTTACGGTTGCAGAGTGCGATCGTATTTGGGATGCTATTATTAAGCCACCTACTCGTAGTAGGCGATACAGCTTCAGCAATCAGGAGGTACCTTGTTTTAATTTAAGTTTACATTTAAAGTGTATTCAATTAACATGCATTCTTTTACCTTCTTTTTATGTTAACATGTTAAATTGACATTATAAATATAGAAGCTTCAAATTGACATGTGTATTGATCTTCAAAGTCCATGTATATATTACAAGTCCATTTATAAATGTGAACTTGAAATATTTCGCAGGCTATTGATTTTCAGTGAGGATATAGGAAGTCCATGGAGCAGGAGGCTATAGCTCAGTTGAAGGAGCAACTGGAAGAGATGAACGATTGGAGAAGAAGCCAGCTGGCTCAGGAGATAGACGAGCGCATTGCATGCTATTACGACGAGCATGGATCGATGCCATACGAGGACGATGGTGGGGATGCTACAAGCGAAGAAGAAGAAGACGACGACGAGTAGTTTGTTTGTTCTTGTGCTTGGGTATGTATATACACTTACTTTTTTATTTGCTTTATGTATGTACGATGATATTTGATGACGGTAGGGTGTGGTTTGATGTATTTTGATGTTTTGTGATGATGGGACGATGATATACGGTGATGGTATTGTTTTTTGGATGTATGACGATGGTATGTTATGGTATTGTGATGAATTTAGTAATGTTTTGGATATATTGTGTGTTGTAGTTATATTTATGAGTGTGTATTGATGAATTTGGAATGATATTGATGGATTGGTAGTGGATTGGTTTTGATGTGGAGGCTTGTTGAAAAGGTTTGGCTGTGTAGTGCAGAAAAAAGGTTCCAGATTTGCGACGGCTAGTGACGGCTGGCGACGGAGTTTTGGTCATTTTTTTACGTCGGCTAGCGACGGCAAACAACGCACGAGAGCGACGGATAGCGATGGCTTGTTGGACACCATTAGCAAGGACTTTTGCAACGGCTTACAACGGCTTCGCGGCAAAAAAAAAACCACCTGCCCTCTAATGATGCCACGTGGCAAGTATCTGTTGCAAGCCGTTGCTAAACGAGTGACAAAGCCATCGCTTTTTCCGTCACTTTTTTTCCTCGCGACGACATTTATAGCGACGGCTTGCGTCGACCGCCAACGGCTATTTGTCGTCGCTATTCACTGTTCATCTTGTAGTGGTCGTGAAAGTTAAAGTAATTGGAATAAATTCCTATCATAACTAGAAAATATTTTCTGGGTATAGAAAATAAAAGAAAGTGATATTTGGAAATATTTTTCCAAATAGTGTAAGAGGCCAAGATGATTTTTGAAATATCGTGTTAAAAAATATCGATAAGGAAATGGAGAAGTAATTTAATTAATGAAATATTAATTAAAAGGCACATTGATTGTTTGATGTTACGGATGAATGTTTATTTGTTTTACTTCGATAGTTAAATCACTGACTATCGAAGTATTTGCCCATATCGTTATCAATATGGAGAGACCGGTTGGATTTATATCCAAGAACCACTCCATATTTGGCAGTAGCGCTGCGAATTAGATTATATGAATGCAATCGAAGACGGAGTACAGTGCAAGGTTTTTTCTATTAATCCTAGGTAGAAATTGTCTAAGATGGATTAATAGAAATTGTGCCTTCGGTTTCGTTCAGTCCCAGAACGAACGTGTATGGACGAGTGTCTGATAGAGTATCTCCAGTGATCACATAAGTTGTTCTGTACAAATATACATCTGGTGGTGGAGAATTTATTCTCTTAGCATAATATCCAGAATATCTTTGTGCAAATCAATTAGTGATTAACGGATCTGACAATGTGGCATTCAAAGTGATGGTGCTATAAGGTAAACGTAACCTCAAGCCTCGCAACCGGGAAATGGTATAAAATCGGGTAGGTCGCACGGTTAAGTGGGTCGTACCCAAGTAGGGTGTATTGTCACCTGATCTAGAGAAAATCCTTTTGCTTCTTTATTCTATCACTGCTTTTGCTTCAGAACGGTTGTTGATCCCAACCATTGGTGACAATACATTCAGTACTCTCAAGCGAATTGAGGGGTCGGTCATGTTTAGCCTGGGTTGCAAGATGTTCTTGTTGAACCCGGTGTATTCCTCTCTAGAGATACACTGTCGGAAGGTGATCCCGTACCTTGCCAGTTGGAATCCATTCTCCAATAAGTGTCCGCGGTTTTGATTGTATACTATATACGTAGAGCGTAAGATGCAAGCGTTCTGCTAGATTGATATTTATTTGTTTTAGACACTATTATAATATCAGAAAAGTATTGATTTCAAAGAATATTTTGGGTTATCGTAAGGTAAAAACCATCCTTGTTTATGTATGGATCAGCCTTACGATTATCATTTCTTTTTAAAAATGATTCTTTAGAAGTTATACCAAGTATTTGGAGTTTACTCACACCAGTCCCATGACTGACCCAGAGTTTATTTTGTTTTGTTTTACCATAAACTCTTGGGTGCCAAAATTTGTATGGGCAGTTAAGTAGTTTAGGTATTTATAGATATATTTGAAGGAGCTTGGAGCAGGAGGCTTCAACGTTAGTTATCTAGTATTATTTTCCACTGTGTTGTATTGTACTCTGAAAAAGTTATGTATATGTATGTACAGTAAAAAAAATTGTATCACAAAAGTTGTTCTATATATTATATTTTATTCTGATGTGAGATTCTATGTTGTTATTTCTGATCTTCTTATATTCTAATATTTCTTTCTTTATATTTCTTATCCTCTTACTTCTTTCTAATTAATGATCCGTTAATGTCTGGTATTTGGTTAGTCGATATGGCATTCGTATCGATAATCAGGATCGTGAAAATGTCGGTTTGTTACAGATTTGGTTCAGTCTTCCAAATGGACACAAACTTTAGATCTGAAATTAGCTCTCCGTAGAAGAGAGTTAGAGAGTTGCTAAGGCTTGTATAATATGGGGACCATAACTTCTTATTTACAAGGCTGACGCTTTGTAATTTGGCCTTTCAACAAATTAAGATGCCATGTTATCAACGCATTAGGCTCATGATAATATTAGTTTAAGTCTCTTAGTTTTAATTTAAAATTATACCACTTTAGTTAGGCTTTACACCAAAATAGCACAACATATTTTATTATACAGATATGACCCAACTATCGAAATATTCCAACATAACGCACATGCATACCTAGCGGAAATCAGAGTGCTTTTGGTAAGATGCTACCTGTTGATGCCCAAAAGTTAGATGTCAACACTCGAGAGTTCCAAAAATCTAAAACTAATTGTCCAGTGCGCAAAAGTAATGTGAGATGCAGTGTAATATGCAGGAAGTAAAGAACACAATATTTTATAGTGGATCGATTTGGAGTGAACCTACGTCCACTCTGAAGGCTTTGCTGATTTTATTCACTACTGAGAAAGTACAATGATAGATATAATTACAAATGATTACAACAATTAATTATGTTCTACTAATCCTTGTTGTCGAGATTATCCATTGCCCGGGAGTAGCCGGGGTTCTCGGCTTATCGAGGGTTACCGTGGTCTGGAAGGTGTTAAGAAGTTCTGAGGTCCAGGCAGTGGTTCCGAGATCTAGTGGTATTAAAAAGTTTCAAGGTCCTGGAAGTTTCGGGAAGTTCCAAGGTCTAGGCGGTGTCGGGAGTTTCGAGGTCCGGGCAGTGTCGGGAGTTTCCGAGGTCCCAGCGGTGTCAGGAAGTTCCAAGGTCTAGGAGGTGTCGGGAAGTTCCGTGGTCAGAAGGTGTCGGGAAGTTCCAATGTCCGGAAGGTGTCGGGAAGTTCCGATGTCCGGAAGGTGTCGGGAACTTCGAGGTCTGGGAGGTGTTGGGAAGTTTCGAGGTCTAGGAGGTGTCAGGAAGTTCCAAGGTCCGGAAGGTATCGATAATTCCCGAGGCCTTGAGAAAAAGTTAGTTCTTCTTCCCTATAGCTCAGGATGCCACTAATGGTGTCCAAGATCCTCTTAAGAAGTGAAATCGGCCAAATGCCAACCCCTTTCAAGTGTGAGGCCAAGGGGTATTTATAGGTAGTGGTGTTGGTGGGAGTAGTGAGATACGGGGACCATGGGCCAAATTTAGTGTCTTAGAGGTTCACCCAAAAAAAGGTAATCAACATGTGTTGATCGGCTGTTTTTGGGTGATCGGCATGTGTCTGGCGTTTGCCAGATCACTTGGTTGATCACAGTAGTAAACATAGTGTGTGCAAGCCAAAATGGCTGATCAACTCGAGGAAATCCTTACCATTACAAGGTTGGGATTTTTCATATCCCAGGTTGTGATACGAAATTTTGCATCCCAAGGTGGGATGAGAAATTCACATCCCATGTTGGGATGTGAATTCCAACCCAGTTTCTCGGCTTGGGATTTTGGTTGATCATGCCGATCGGGGCTTTTTACCTAATCCGCACGTGGTATTAAGCTGTCTCTAGGGGGTACGAAAGCAGTCAGGCCCCAAGTTTCCAAATATGATGGGATACAAATTCGCATACCGAAGCTGCAAGGATACGAATTCTCATCCCGGAGCTATAGGGATACAAATTTGCTTCCTAGAATAGTGGGGATATGAATTCACAGCCCGGAGCTGCTGGAATGCGAGGGATACGAATTCGCATCCCAAAGCTTTGGGGATACGAACTCGTACTTCGAAGTTGTAGGGATATGAATTCAAATCCCGAAGCTGATGGGATACGAATTCGCATCCTGGGACTTGGGGGAAACTAGTTCACATCCCAGAGCAATGGGGATACAAATTTGCATCCCGGAGCTGACGGGATAATGAATTCGCATCCCGGAGTTATTGGGATACGAATTCGCATCCCAGAGCTAGGATGCGAAGTTCATGGTGGCCAGGACCGATTTGTAGAGGTGATCAATGCGAGGTGCGCAGGTTTGAGGTGGTTAATCCGAAAAGAAGTTGGCTGATTTTTCTAAGTGATCAGCATGGCATGATCACATGTTTGTTGGTGATCGACACGCGTTGGGCAATCGATCTTCGACATTGGTGAATTTCATATCTGAGGGATACAAAATTGGGTTGGTGATCTGATTCGAGACTTCCAGTGCCAGAACCATAATTTTCCAAGCCTTATCTCAGTGTTTTACATGCGTGCACTTGATCCAGGACTTATACTGTTTGAAAGCATTTTTGACGAGCTGTGATGACCGTTCTTTCCCGACCCCATCTTGGCTTGATTATTAAAAATATTGGAAATACTTATGGGCCGTTGAACCACACAATGTGCCGAGTCATGTGGGCTATCTTTCTTTTGATGACTAGTCCAAAATGCCAGTTAACACTTGCCCCCCAAAGTAAGTCTTGTGTTAACGGGACATACTTTCAAATGAGACAAGTCTGGTGATAGCCAGGAAGATCTCCATGTGGTGCTTAGCAGTTGGTCGTGACCTTTCCATGAAGTTGTATACTAAGGAGTGCACTGCTTTGGAGCGGTTGAGATGCATTGTTGAAGCTTGTTGGTATGAGTTTGGGACTCCAGCGGGAGTTTCTAAGGTCGGGCGATGTCGGAAGTTACTGAGGTCGGGTGGTGTCCGGAATTTTCGAGGTCTAGGAGGCGTCGGGAAGTTCCAAGATCCGGAAGGTGTCGGGAATATAAAAGGTCTGGAACGTGTCGGGAAGTTCCAAGGTCCGGTAAGTGTCTGAAGTTTCCGAGGTGCAGGAGGTGTCGGGAAGTTCCGAGGCCTGGGAGGTGTCGGGAAGTTCCAAGGTCTGGAAGGTGCAGGAATTTTCGAGGCCTTGAGAAAAAGTTAGTTCTTCTTCCCCAAAGCTCAAGAAGCCATTAATGATGTCCAAGCTCCTATCAAGAAGTGAAACAAGCCAAATGTCATCCTCTTTCATGTGTGAGGTCAAGGGTTATTTATAGGTAGTTGAGTTGGTAGGAGTAGGTTAGATTTGGGGACCATGGGCTAAATTTTATGTCATGGAGGTTCACTCAAAAATAGGTGATCAACATGTGTTGATCATCTATTTTTAGATGATTGGCATGTGTTTGGCGCTTGCCTATTGGTTGATCACAGAAGAAAACATGGTGTCCGCAAGCCAAAATGGCCGATCAACATAAGGTAATTCTTGCGATGGCAAGGTTGGAATTTTTCGTATCCCAAGTTGGGATACAAACTTCAACCCAGGTTCTCGACTTTGGATTTTGGTTAATCGACTCGTGTCGATCAAGGCATTTTTCCTGATATGCGGGTGGTGCTCAGGTATCTCTAGGGGATACAAAAACGGCCAGGCCCAAGTTTTTGGGGGTGATGGGATACGAATTCGCATTCCGGAGCTGTTGGGATACAAATTCACATCCCGGAGCTATGGGGATACGAATTCGCAACCTGGAGCAGTGGGGTTACGAATTCGCATCCCATAGCTGATGGGATACGAATTTGCATCCTGGAGATATGGGGATACGAACTCGCATTTCGAAGTAGTGGCGATACGAAGTCTCACCCCAGAGCTGATGAGATACGAATTTACATCCTGAAGTTGTTGTAATAACCTATTTTTTGGACTAATTCTATAATCTATAATATATAGATTATACTATTTATTAAATTAAATAAAATGAGATTTATATTCGAAGAGTATTATGGAAATTCCAAATATTATATATATATATATATATATTAAATGGTTTAAAATTCCTTGACCAATATATATTTGAATATAAAACAAGTGATTGATATTTTATGATTTTATTGTATTTTTAAATTTGTTTATCTCATATGTTAAATTGCTTATGTAAAATGGTAGATTACTTCACATGATCAAATTTGGATTTTTCTTCAAGTTAAAATGGAATTTACCTATGTAATTAATTTGATTACTTCATGTAAAAGGAAAACAAATGGCATGTTCATTAAAAAGAAGATATTCATTAATTTGATAATGTGATAAGATAAAATTCATTAAAATTAGAATAATTATTATTTTAATACTATATGTATATATTAACTTATATATATATATTGACTAGTGTTTGATATTTTAACATATTTATTTACATTCAATTTTTCTTTTTAACTCATGGAGATATAAAATAAAATATATTTAAAGTAAAATTCAATTTACTTCATATGTAAGCATATATAGGACATTCATTCATATGATTTAATGAGACAACATCTTAACATGACATAGATTGATTGCCTTGAATTCTAAAGATGGTTTCTTTGTTGCTAAGTTATATATATATATATATATATATATATATATATATATATATATATATATATAGAGAGAGAGAGAGAGAGAGAGGATATGACTTTGAATATATAGTACATGCATGTACACATTTTGCTACAAGTCATGGGTATTCTTTTGCTCAAGAACAAAGTGAAAACATTTATTTGTATTGTGAAATCACATATCACACCTAGTCTAAATAGGCTGTTGCAAGTTCCCTAAACAAATGTACTTAGCACATGGTAGTTTCTAATCAACACACACATAAATGTGCAGATGTGGCAGCAAGAACATGGCATGGCCTAATATTTTAGAAACAAAGTTTGAATTACACAAACACATTACACATCACTTTTATAGCTTCAGCATATACATCATCCTACCACCAAGCTAACACATCATATCACCAATTAAATGCTAGCATACCCACCCAATTAGCTACCCACTACTATGCCTAGTTTTTAAGTCATTTGCACATGGTATTGTACACAAATGTGTACATCAATTCATAGTTTGGCCGTGATATGTAGCTGGGAAAGAATTCAATGGAAATGACCATGCATATCTTCTTGTCAACCAGCACATGTAGGCAGCCTAACCACAAATCACCTTCATTTAAGGATGCTGCAATATGTCTCTTCGCGCCTCAATATCTACACTCTATATCCCTTAGTATCTACCCAATCCAAGCTCCAACTACCCATGTATAAATACACTTAAAGTTCATACAAATTCACACTTGTTAACTAGAACTAAAATGGCCGAGAACCATAAAGTAAAAAGCCTGAAAATTCAGTAGAGAGGCAGTGTACAAAAGCATGAAAAATCTAGAAATTTTGAAATAGGATAGTGAACCCAACCTATGTGAGTAAACAACTTAACCCTCTCTACTTTTTTATACTGATCTTTAGTGGATTCAAGTTATATGCATGTTGATGTGTAACCATCACATTAATTCAAATATTGAAGTTATTAAGGGGTTAATCTCTAAAAATTGAAGGTTAAGACAAGAGGATTTGAGAAAACCTGGAAAATAAATACAAAGACAATAATCATATAACTATGAGTAAACACTTAAGATATCCCTATTGTTTATATTTAATCTAGTTGGATTTAAACATATGTATCTTTGTAATTGTTACTAATTGTATGATATCATATAACATGTTGTGAATGCTTGAATTAATTACTAAAAGAAGGTTTAAAACATGTCTGTATGGTTAGCAGTAGACATATATTCACCCATCCTCTTGTTTTAAAAATCAACAATATAAATTATAGTTTGTCTTAGGGATTGAGGTAAATAAAAAAGTTGTTTATCTTTTGCAGTGTATTCTCTATAATTTGTTTAAATTCAAACAATATTATATCTCAACAGAAGTTACCCAATTACAGTGAAGAGGTACTAAATCTCAGATTTTTGAAAATCATTAGATTAGGAGACAAATATATAGATGGATTTGTTATTAAAAACTGTAACAATTGGGAATTTTGCTCGATCTGAATCGATCGCTAAACCGACCAAGACCGTTCGAGACCCCTGATTGTTTTGAGAACACGACAAATCAGAACGCAAACAGAAGAATATTTCATTGCTTATTACAACAATTTATCAGAATACAAGAATATACAGAGTATGAATAAATATTACACATTCGATAAATATCAGAGATTTAAATTACATTACATAGCAGTGGAAAATAATACAAAACACAACTGAAAGAGATATATGGATACAGAGCTTTCCGGATATCGTTCCAGCTGTAAACCAGATCCTGTGAATATATAATCTGCAAAACCAAAACTACTAGCTGCCCATGCGGAAAATAGGGGCACCCAGAGTTTAGGTTAAAACAATAAACTCCAGGCCAGCCATGTGACTAGTGTGAGAACTAAAACAGTTATTAATCTTTATTTTAAAGTTAGGTAAATCAAGGGACCATGCCGTATAACACGGAACGGGTTTCCTCCCAAGAATACCAGTGCATAAAACAACAGCGCAATGCTAAATAAAGAACAATGAAGCTATTATAAGACCCAGGTCCCATCACACAATGCAACACAAGCCGTAGGATAGGGTTTTACCTTATAATAGCCAAAGAATGCTTGATACGCTAAATTTCATGTTTTATTATTATTATAAGTGCATAGTGTCAAAACAATTTCAATCATAAGTATCAATCATAGACGACATAAGTGCTCCATACCACTATGTCGTCATACTAGGCTCTACAATCAAAACTGCAAAGTCAAGTATTGGAAGTTTGATTTCCATCTTTGAACCGAGGCAAGGGATCGTCCTCACCGAATTCGAGACAATCTAGCCCATGTCTCAGGAACAGCCACAACTGCCACATGGATCGTCAGGGTCGCTCCACCGATGTGGATTATAATGCCTGAACACTTCGTTTCCCCGCCCTTTGGGGCGTAAATGTGCCAAATGATTCCATTGGCTCCACATAGTCACTGATATATCCGAGGCGCCTCGCAATCCAATAACCACACAGGTAAAAATAATATAAATGTCACGGCTGGTAGGTCACTGACACCACCCTAGCTAGAAGGAAACGCATGCCCTGCCTGATGCCCTCTCCCGTTTCTGGTTCACAACCGGGGTGTGAGGCTCGCGAATTAATTCTACACAAAGCTATGCCACACAGGCGGTGCTTTAATCATCAACACAATACTTTGCTTTTCAACAAAAGACTTGATCATTTTCATCTTAGCATGCCACACATGCAAACCACTCCATGCAATCGATATCCAACAATCACACAGAATGATACCCAATGTCAAACGCACAGTCTATTTACAAGTCCGTTCTGGGTCTGAACGAAACCGAAGGCACCTTGTACCTCGCATATCCATCGATCTCCAAGTACGTCTGGACGATCACCAACTGATTCCCTCCTCTTGGGTGTACAACCCAATCGAGATCATCAGTAATTATCCAAACGATGTAAAGACCTCCGGTCTTCGACCACCGTCTTCATCCTCAACACCTCGTCGAATCAGTTATTCAGAATGGGATAAACCCGGTCTTTCTGAATAACCCACGTATATAATAAACAAGTGTTACACAAACACAACATACGCCTCATTCCAATTCAGAATATTCTTTTATTCAAATATTCTTATACTTTGGGAAAGGTTCCCATTAATTTTATCAAAGATAAATTCTTTAAATTTATTCTTTAATCTTCTTTTGAATATCAGTTCAAATCAAATTATGGTTTATCCAAAATAGTCAAGATTAGCGAACCTTATCGAAGTAATCACTTGTTAAATTTCCCAACCCCAACCTATTCATCCCATGAAGTAAAACTGGCCATACTTCATATCTAACACCACGGTATTTTTGGTAAATTCAATTACCATTTCACGTTCAAATCTAATTAAAGATTTAACTATTGCCTGGAGCAAAACCGGTGATACTCCATTCTCGATCATTTCAATCTAATTAAAGATTCATTGAAACTCTATTTGGTTTTTAATCTTCCCAAAAATCAATATTAATGATTGTTTAACTTGGGAAATCATATCCTGTCTTTAACTGGGTTAAAGAACCAATGTCATTTAAAACACGGTTCACTATAAACCCAAAATCACATTCCATTTACAATGGAATCTTCATAGAAAACAAATTGATATATATATAATCGATATAAACCTCCATATCCGACTAATAATATAAATGGAATAACGACAAAGCCTTTTAAATTCCAGATATATTAGTTGTCTTCCTCCACAGAAATTCACTTTGATTATTACCAAATTGAATTCCATTCCGTTCCAATTTATTTTATTAAACTGGAAAACTTTACTTTGGAAAATCTCCTTTAAATCTTAACAAAAGATTTATAAATTCCAAATCACATTTCACTGTAAATCGGGTTAAAGAATGAATGTCGTTAAAACACAGTTCACGATAAACCCAATTCACATTCCATTAATTATCGGGTTAAAGAACAAGTGTTACCGTTCACGATAAACCCAAAAATCAATTCAAATTCAATTCCAATTAAATACCATTTAATTGGTATACTTGATTAAATCTAAATAAAAAGATTTAATCTTTTTCTCTACTAGATTTAAGAACAGTGTTAATGAAGACACCATTATTCATGACAAACCCGAATCCCATTTGATATTAAATACAAGGCTCTGAATAGAAAATATATCGGCTTATATTCAATATCAAATCCTACGACCAAAAAATATCATATTGGAAATAATGATATAAATATATCTTTCAAATTTCCATAACAATATCTGTATAATCACGAAATCCAACATCGAAATATTCCAAAGACAATTTCGATTCAAATTCATTCCACTTCAATTATTGGAAATTCTAGTTACTTTTAAAACCCTTTCAAATCCAATTTATTTATTTCAAAAATAAATGGATTATAATTCTAGTTCAAAACTAGTTCATTTCGATAAAAAAAAAATTCTTTACAAATATGGAGTTTTTCATCCCAATTCTTTCCAAATCATTTCTTATGATTTTACACAAATTATTACTATTTTTAATAATTTTATCAAGGCCCGTACAGTCGATTTCCATAAACGGCCATCGAACTGCACTTACAGTGACCTTTTCCAAATTTGATTTGGATATAATTTCAAATCCAACTGTTAGATTTCAAATCCCAAATACTCGTTAGAAAGCTCTTTTCGATATGAACCCAAGGTTCTGGTTTTAGGAGAATCCGACGGTCTGATCTCCCGTAATGTCCATTCGAAGTCAATGGTCGAAATTCGCGAACTGCCGCGCCGCGGCGCGTTCTATTCAGACCATTATATATAATATATATATATATATTATATTTCGTCGATTTCAATTCTAAACGTATTTTATAAATCGTTTTAAATTCCTTTTCAAAACAAGTTCAACTTCATATTCAATTTTAAATCAAAATTGAATATTCCATATCATTAATATATAAACGATAATATTTTTAAAATGTTATATTTTGAAATCACTTCCTTTTCTATATTGATTATAAAAACGAATATAATCGATATAAATATCGTTCGCGCCAAAGTGGCGCAAATCTAATCAACACGGCTTTATATATTTCAATAATTTCGTTATTATATTCAACAAATGAATATTTTCTTCAACACATGAATTTTCTTTTATTCAATACATGAATATATATTTTATTCAGCACATGAATTTTCTTTTATTCAACACATGAATATATATTTTATTCAACACATGAATTTTCTTTTATTCAATACATGAATATATATTTTATTCAACACATGAATTTTCTTTTATTCAACACATGAATATATATTTTATTCAACACATGAATTTATATTTTATAATATTCTTTATTTTCTAAATTGGAATGAGACCCAATCAATTACCCTATAATGTTAATTATATGGATTCCCTACAACACATGTATATAATAGCGACGATAAATCATCAACCATCATCCAGAGTGCACCACACAACTGCATAAGCGTTAAATATAAATAATTAACGCTTACACAGTCTGTCAACCAATCGATCGACATACAACTAAATAATTGGGATTAGTGTACGCCAAATATCATCCCAACACCCATGTGGACTTTCCAATCAACAAACACATATTTTTATTTGAGCAGTTGGGCGATGTGTAAAATTTATCGTCCCAATCAATATCAGTCAAATGGGTATACATAAACAAATCGTCCGATTTGTTTATAAATATTTATTTTATATACATGTTAAAAATTATATTTTTAACTATAAAATATTTATTCGTTCCACATCACACAATAAAATTTCACAACACATCAATCAAACGAACAAGTCATCCATGGTCTGTGGACGACGGGTGTCGGGTGCTGCTAAGCACCGTCTGCATCCTAGTATATATTTAAACTAGAAAACAAATTAAAAGTGAGGAGTTCTCACCTTTGGGATCCACTCCTCCATTTTATTTCTGAAATTCAGAACAGTCTGGATCTGCCCGTACTTCCAACGCAGTCGTCTCTATGCTGTTCATATTAAAATCACATTTTTAATATGATGTTCTATACATTAAAAATCATATTTTTAACACTCCATCAATATAAAAATCATATTTTTATCCTTTCTATAATATAAAAATCATATTTTTATTCTTTCTATAATATAAAAATCATATTTTTATTCTTTCTATAAACACTTTCATAGTTTGACTATTTTTATTTACAAAAGGAATGCTATTTTTATTTTAAAAAGGAATGCATTTTTTATTAAAAAAAAGCAATGTTATATATATTTTTAAAACCCATGTCACTTATATTTTTAGAACCAATACGATTTTAATTTTAAAACCAAAGTTGTATATTTTTTTTATTTAAAAACCAAAGCTATATACAAATTTAAAAACAATGATTATATATATTTTCTAATTCAATTAAAGTAGTTACAGATAAAAGAAATATGCTCACTGTTAATCCATCGTTTCCCTCAAAGCTGGAAACCGCATCACGCTCGAACCCTAGGGTACATCGTTGCCTTCAAACCGCTGCGCCAGAGCTCGATCGGAGGTGTCCCTGAGCTTCGCCGTCGCGACTGCTGCTGTCTCCCCCACTGGTGTTAAACTCGACGTCATATCCACGCCAGGAATGGCCTTTCAATGACGCCCCTTTTCCCTCGAAATTCTTCCACATCGTTCAACGAAAAATTGCCATACCCCCATCATTTTGAAGATCGAACGGAGCTCTTGAATTTTGTTGTTGAGTTCGTGATTTAATTCGATTTAATTCAATAGAAATTAGGGAAGAAAATTTGGAGCTTTCGGACCGCTTATACGTTGAGAGCGGCGGAAAGAAGGAAGTGGACCACGACAGTTTAAGGTTAGGGCTTTGACCTTGGACTAGTGTATATACATAATAAATTTAATAATATTTAATTCTTTTATCCTAGTTTAACTTCACGAACTCTAAAAAAACTCCAACGATTGTCGCCCCTAGCCAATTACCCCCATTTCGAACACAATGGGATATGTTTTGTAACCCAATTCGGCTGTTTCGACCAGTTTTCTTCAAATTTAAATATAAATATATATATATTCATTTTTAAACGTACATTTCAATTTACTAAGGTCACATACCGACCCTAAAAATTCCCGAAAAATTATTTCTAGCTTCATATTGACGATACGGTCCTAACAAAACTAATTTCGTCAAATTCTGAGATCGTTTGAAAAATGGTCAATTTCTGGTCGATCGAAATTAACTTAAACTGTTAAAACACATTTTCTTTCGCCACGCTCACATATTGATTCAGAAGATTACGAATTTTGGAATCTAGCAATAACTTGACATCCAAGATCCAGAAAAAAATGGTTTCGTCGAAAACAGAGGTCGTTTGCAAATTTCTCTTTTTAAGGGCCAGAATTCCATAGCGACTATTCTGAATTTTCAATTGGGCATAGCTTTTTATCCCCTCTATGAAATTTCAATTTTTCGAATTCATTAGAAAGATATTTTCAAATAGATTCTAATATTTTTGGTTTCACTAAAATCGGGTTTATTTTGAATCCTGTACATTCATTTGAAATTTGAAATCGAATTTTCAAACTACCGCGCCATTTTCAATTCCTTTTATAATTAAAATATTTATATTCTAACGACGATTTATATAAATATATACGTTCTAATTCTATTCAAAATAAATTTCTCGTCGTTATTATTTAAAATAATTCATTTTAAATACTCAAAATTCGCTAAAATTGCCAGAATAAAAAATTTAAATTGGTTCGGATTTCCGGGTTATTACAAAAACCATGAATTTTGATGTAAAAATTTAGATTTTTAATAGCCTAAATCGTGAGAATTTTTTGGATGGTCGAAAAGGGAACTTTGGTCAAATTCAAGCAATGGGGTTGGTCATGGTTAATGGCGGTGGAGTCAGAGGGGTAGGGAGGATTGGGGAGTATGGAAAAAATATAACTTTAATTTTTAATTATGTAATCTA
Organism: Allium sativum; assembly: GCA_030737875.1. Classification (NCBI taxonomy): domain Eukaryota; kingdom Viridiplantae; phylum Streptophyta; class Magnoliopsida; order Asparagales; family Amaryllidaceae; genus Allium; species Allium sativum. The sequence continues at coordinate 743,991,229 of CM060920.1, read as the reverse complement.
AGGGATTTTGATTTAAATGGAGGGTTATGACTGTTTTGGGTAGGCCTAGTTTATCGGTGGTCCTCACGATGATGGTGGCGAGGTAGGGCTGCGCACCGGGGGAATCAGAAGGTGGGTTCATCAACGAGCTTGACGTGGAGTTTGAGGTTGATCGGTGGATCGTAGTGGCAGTGCGAGGGTTTTTGTGAAGGCATGTTATTTTGAAGCTTCGATTGAAGCTCGATATTTCAACATAGTGGGAAATGGAGGTTTGTGATGGTGGAGATGAATTCGAAGTTGCCAGCGAGATCTGTTGCGATGACTAAAACGTTGAGGTAGCGGTGAAGTCAACGGTGCATGTGCTCAGTTGACAGCAGTGGACAGAAGGAGGAGAAGAAATATGGGAGATGGAAGAAAAGAAACAGGGGAGAAGAAGAGAAATCGGATCAAGGTAAAAGCTTTGATCGTTGTGTGTTGATCCATGTATTTACGTTGCCAGATACATGCTTGGCAAAGTTTTTCAATGGTTGCCATGGTAAGAGAAATAGAAAGAAGTGAATCAGCGGGTTTATCCCGCCCGATACGTACTTGGCGATGAATTTTTGGAGTGCTTGGCAGAGACATGGAAAAGAGAAGGAAAGAAGTAGAATCATGAAGAAAAGGGATCTCCCTAGTGCGATCGGTATTTTTTGTGAGCCAAAGCATGTTTTCGATTCCTGGCAAGAAAAGGAGAAAGAAAACGAAGCGGGGAATGGGCTGTTACGTAATTGGGCTTTGAGCCTGCAAGAAATAATCAGAAAAATTGTTGGTTTAACTCCATAAACTTAAATTAAAAACCTTTATGTATGTGTGTGTATATACATATAATACAAGGAAGAGATTGGGAAAAAGAGACCTATGTCAGGAAGTCGACACGAATTTTTTTGTTATGCGGCCTTGGGCCTATTAAGTCATTTTAATTTAATCAAATTTAACTAATTTGATTTAAATAGGGGCAATAAATATAAGTAAAATAAATTATATAAATAAAATTAAGAAGAAAATCGGGAAGTTATTGAATTGTAATTGCAGAATAAACGTCGTCATGCCAACTTAAGACAAAATCTCAAATATTTATATATACAATCTATTAAAAACAATATAAATGAATTAATGAATTTGGAATAAATATGATGTGAAATTAGTTGTTGCCCGAGATCACATATTTCAAACTGTTATTAAGTTTGAAATTAAACGTCGAATTATTGTTTATTGTTAATGTTGTGAAGAATGATTGTTGTTAATTATCTGTTATGCTATGAAGTGATCAAACTGATCTAAATTAGTTAAAATAAAAAGTTGACAAGTTTTAATGTATTTTAATCATCTTGCACAAATTACTGTTCTACAATCAGAATTTAGATTTGTATATGTCAATTAAATATGATGGACATGTCATGAAAATTAAATATGAAATAAAATTGAATAAATAGTTTTACTCGTCTACATTATTTAAATTTGATAACTAAATAACCGACTATCAAATAAATATTCTTTACGTGTTAGTTTGAAGAGACCAGGATGGGAACTGGACCCAAAACCACTTCGAACTAACTTTACATTCGATAACTAACTTGCAGGGGAGCTTATAAAAATGGTAAAATTGGAGACCGTTGATCTTCAAGAGCGAAAGAACTACTTGTTGAAATTCTCTAGTTAGCTCCTAGAGATATTTCGGTAGTGATTCTATCGTGATTGAAATCTTCGGATCGCAAGGATTACTCGCCACTGATTCACAGGGTGATTCCTATGTTGGATGTTGTACGAGAGTACGTTTGGTTCATCCTGTTCCTGGATGACTTGTATGGACGAATGTCTGACAGATTATTTCTTAAGAGTCACGTACATTGATTTTTACAAATATACTTCTGTTTGGTGGCAGCTAACACCCAGGGTATTTTTGTGGACGTCAACTAGTGATTTGGAAAATCTGACAATGTGGCATTTAAAGTAAATGGTGGCAAGATATTCCAAAAGTTAAATCATAACCTCATGCCGCATCAACCGGGAAATGGAAAAAATCGGGCAGGTAGCATGGCTATGTGGGTCGCTCCCATTAGGATGTGTTATCACTTATCTAGAAAAAATCCATTTCCTTCTTTTTTCTTTCGATGTTGTCCCTTTCGGGAAACAGTTGTTGATCCCAACCGTTAGTGATATACATTCAGAACACTCAAGCAAAATGAGTAGCCAGTCATGTGTGGTCGGGTTGCAAGATGTTCTTGTTAAATCCAGTATATTCCTCTCCAGAGATACACTATCGGAAGGTGGTTCCATACCTTGTCATGGTTAAATCCATTTCCCAATAAGCACCCACCATTTGATTTTATACTATGTATGTGGAGCGTGAGATGCAAGCGTTCTGTTATATTGCTATTTATATGATTTAGACACTATTATAATATCAGAATAGTATTGGTTTCAAAGAATGTTTTGGGTTATCATAAGGTAACAACCATTCGTATTTATGTGTGGATCAATTTACGATTATCTTTTCTTCCAAAAGTATTTTTTAAACATCAAATCAAGCCATTTAAAATTGTTTACTCACATCAGTCCCGTGACTGACCCGGACTTTATTTTTTTATGTTTTCCCTAAACTTTTAGGTGTCCAATTTATACGGGCAGTCAAGTAGTTTAGGATTTTACAGATAAATTTGGAGGAGCTTAGAGCAAGAGTTTTGAACATTAGATATATAAAGTTTATTTCCATTGTGTTGTATATGAATTGTACTCTGATAATATATGTAAGTACAAATATAGTTTTTTTTCAAGAGTTATTATATAATTTATTTTATTCGTTCCACTGTGAGATTCGTGTTACTCTGATTTTGTTATATTATGTACTTCTTTTTCTTCTATACTAATTTTCTTTCCTTCTAATTCTCAACTTCTAATTTCTTTCTATTAACGTTTCGCTAATTTTCTAGTGCTTGATTAGTCGATATGTGATACCGATTACGTATTAGTATCAACTATCAAGATCAGGAATTTTTAGGCCATTACAGTTGTGGGGAAGCAAATTCGCATCCCGAAACAGTGGGGATACAAATTTGCATCCTAGAACTGACGGGATACAAATTCACATCCTGAAACTGTGGGGATAAGAGTTCGCATTCCAAAGCTAGGATGCGAAGTTCATGGTTGCCAAGCTCGATTTCTGGAGGCGATCAACGCTAGGTTCGCAAGTTTGAGGAGTCTAATTTGAAATGAAGCTAGCTTGTTTTTCTAAGTGATCAGCATGGCACGATCACGTGTTTTGAGGTGATCGACACGCATTGGGCAAGCGATCTTCGACGTTGGTGAATTTCGTATCTGAGGGATACGAAATTCGGTTAGTAATCCGATTCGGGATTTCCAGTACCAGAACCATGATTTGCCCGACCAGATCATAGAGTTTTGCGTGCGTGCAGTAGATTAGGGACTTGTACTGTTTGAGAGCAGTTTTGATAAGCCGTGACGACCTTCTCGCACGATCCTATCTTGGCTTGATTCTTAATGATGTAGGCAACACTTATGGACCATTAGACCACACGATGGGCCGAGTCGTATGGGCCTGGTCTACCACTACACCCTATATGCTGATTAGACGGTGTTTTTAGCCGTATCTAAAGCAGTTAGGCACGGTAATAAGACATATCAAAAAATGGCACATTAAATTATTAGATACGGCTATAAACTGTATCTCACTAATAATAACATACGGCTCTTAGCCGTATCTAAAGCGTAATCAGACACGACCTTTGACCGTGTCTAATTATATGTGTGTACACACACACACACACAAATATATATATATATATATACATGTGTATATATATATATATATCATATATGTGTATATATATATTTATATATACAAAAACATAAACTGTAGCGCATATTTTTCATAACACGGCATATATACCACAATTTATACACAGGAATAACACTATATATATATATACACACACACACTCAAAGCATTACAAGTTTTGCCATAACACGAACACAATGTACATACAAACATATACAATAAAAGGAAACTGTCAAAGATTTTCATCACATTACGAAGTAACAAAAAAAGGTAAAAACATATCAGCCAGATAAAACTCCAGTCGAGGCCAGGAAGATTGAGCGTGATAGCCAGCCCGAGTTCAAGTTTCATTTGGCAACAAAACTGAATCGCGATATATAGCCTGCGGTCTGAGTTCCAGCAGCACAAAATCTCCAACAGGACCGCCTATAAAATACAAGAAACAAGTTATAAATACTTCACTGGACAAGAGATCGACATTGTAACTCACTGTGACTGAGATGCAAACATGAATACAGAGATATGTAATTGTCGATCGGTGTGTTCGTGTACACCAGTAGTCGATCATTGTAAAGGGTTCGGATCGACCAGTCGATCAGTGTGTTTGTGTAATTTTACTGGACACCAATAACAGTGAAGAGCATATCGTGTCGATCAGTGTGTTTGTGCAATTTCACGATAGTCGATCTGTGTATTTGTGTACAAATACTTCACTGAGCACCAATAACAACCTAGTCGAATCAACTAGTCGATTAATTTCTACCCATGCAGTCGAAATTCATACAAAAAGCAAGTCGAGACTTCATGTTGATGGTTTGATCTCGATTAGTAGACTAGTCGATGACTAGTCACGACTAGTCGAGCGCCGTACTGATAACAGTGAAGGGCATATCGTGGCTTTGTGTTCGTGCGTGCATATTAGTCAATTGTATCTATCTTAACATGTTTATGATGCTAATGACAGCATGGAAACATACCATCATCTCACATGCTTTGTGGTTTAACATGACCTCCAACATCGTATATAGAAGATCGACATTGTACACATGAATACAGAGAAACTAAAATAGCATTCGGTTCGAAACAAGTTTTCTACTTTAAGCCCCATCCATGTGTTTGTGTAGTCGCAGTATATGTCTAAAAAATTAATGGATACAAATTGTAAAGTGGTTTTGCTATAATCATAGGCTTTTAAATGAGAGTAACTGTACATGGATGTGGAAAATTGATAGTCATTAAAAATGCAAACCCAAAAGAAGAATCACCTGAACTGTAGTCCATCTGCAACACCGGTAGTTCGTACCCTAGCATACAGAAAATCCTCCTATACACACAAAAAGGAACAAATAAACTAAAAAAATATTCAAGGTGTGCACACAACATGTCCATTCAATTCTTATGTAAGATATTACGTAGAGATAAGTGTAAAATATATACCTGCTCTAACGTCTAAAGATATCGAATCATCATCTTCGGATGACACGCATACTCGACTTTCAGACTAAGAATTTACTGGGCGATCCACCAGGTGGATGCATATTACCTCACGTGCAGGGTCAGTAATCCATGTTTATTAGCTTTATCCAAATTTCAAATGCCCCTTCACTCAACCTTTGGAAAAAGCTGCTTTCACTTGCAACTTTCAGTTTCTTTGAAGCAGACTGTGTAGTGCAACTTACACTAAGTCTCTGCTACAAAGTAGGGGAAAGTTGCTAGTGAAAGCAGCTTTTTACTCAGGTTAAGTGCAGAAGCATTCGGCATTTGAATAAACCTAATAAGCATAGATACCCGACCCTACGCATGAACTAAAATGCATCCACACCTATTAAAATATTAATTAGAAAGTCTAGTAATTATCCATCTATCAAAATTATCAACAAACCTATTAAAATATTTTCAGTACACTTGTTATCTCTCAAAACAGAGTAAACTTATTATAAGACAACCCAATTTAAATTTCAAGCGTAAGGTAAACAAATAGTCAAATGACAATGAAATAATGGTTAAATATTGAACTATAATTATCCATTTGCTCAGTTTCCGCCACATTTCATATTCAATGTGGAAAACGATCTAAATAACATATCATCAAATGGCTATTGCAAATAGAATCAGATTATGGACAATTGACACTAAATATCTTAACGTTAGTAAAGGTTACTGCTTCCTTATGACTAACTCATTGTTATTTCTTTGTTTCATGGATATACCGCAATCTAAAATTATACCATACATGTTTCCAATAGCAATTCAGATGTTTTTTACATAATCACAAAACATGATTCAAATTTGATTTCTCTGATTTCTGGGTATAACCACAGATACATCCCTTACAAAAAAGTATCAATCAGCTAACACACTTACACAAACCAATTCAATTGAAACAGCTAACACACTAACACAAAGTAGCACTCAACTATCAAACAAAGATTTCAATTTGTTCTCTACTATCAGGCATGCATGCCACAATTCAATTGAAACACATACCTGTTGTCGAAGGAGGGCTAGGGAGACCAAGGGTTGCTGCGTTTCTGTTGAAGGAGAGGGTTGTTCGTCTCTGTCAGAGGAGGAGATTTCAAAGAAAGGTGGAGGCACGATTTGGTGACCGAAAACCCAAATTTGGGTTTTCGGTCACCATTAAAGTAAAACAAAGGGAAAAGGGAGCGGCCAAATGTTTTATTCCGAGTGCCTAATGTGATGCACAATATGATACGAATTTGATTTGGCTCAAAGCCGTATCAAATTAACTCACCCGGGGCTTCGTTGACGGACGGTCAGATTTAGGGCGTTTGGGTGGTGCGGATCGTAAAATGTAGTTCGATACGGATCTAAGCACTATCAAATATGATACGGCTTTAAACCATATTTTATGTCCGCGTCCTTGTGTGCCAAATTGGCTGTTATGGTGTAGTGTACTTTTGGTAACTGGACCAAAATACCAGTTAACACTACCAGAGAGATTTTTTGGCCGGATGCTTCTATTTTGTCTAAAACAGATCGAAACTAATGGTTCTCTTATGTTACCAATTTATTTTCATATCTTGCTGAGGGCAGTGAACAACTAATAATGAGACAAATTCCATTCATACACCAAAAAACACTTAACATTACTATTATTCTTTATAAAAATTTATTACTAAAATACTCTTTTCTCTTAGTTACTTTAAACATTTACATATAATAAATCAAATTAACCTTAAGAGCAATAAATTTGATGCAAATATGATATGATAATTCAAATGTTAATGAATTACTTCATCATAAAACTTGAAATTTAAATTAAGGAAAAATTCTGAAATAATTGTTGTTATTTAGATGTATTGATTTTTTTTTCTAAAATTTAAGCGATTATGCTAAAATTGAGAAAAATTGTCGAAAAATTTAGGTGATGTTGGCTTACTGTTTTAGTTTTGGATCTTCATCCATACAAAAATGTGGACGATGCATATATATCACTAGGGCTGTCAATTTCCTACACGACCCAAAACCCGAACCAAAACTCACGCGGAAATGAGCAGGTTAACCCAACCCGTTTAGTTGGCGGATCATTCCGGATCAACCTGAATTTGACTGGTTTATAAATGGATGGATTTAGGGTTGACCCGCTAACCCAATTTTGACCTGCCAAACCCGATTATATGTTGCATCTCTTCTATACTGTTAGTCTTTTACATATGCTATTAATGTTAGTCTTTTATTTATGCAGTATTCAATATGCTCATATATTCTTGTGTAAGCTATTATATTTTACTAGTTTAGTCTTGTATGCTATTAGTTATAGTTTACTTATAACAATCCTATCTCTTCCATACTATTAGTCTTTTATGCATGCAGTATGCTCATATATTTTTATGTATAGAGAATGAGTTTTGGAATTTTACTCAAATTTTCTAGTCTTTTATGCATGCAGTATGCTCATATATTTTTATGTATAGAGAATGAGTTTTGGAATTTTACTCAAATTTTCTAACAATGATTTTTCTTTTACTAAATATTACTTTTAAATTTCCAGTAATAATAAAATAATTTTCTAATTCCCAAAATTATTCTCAGAATTCCAAAATATTATTTATCTCCCAAAAATAATTTTCCAAACAACTTTTGAATTAAAAAATGTAACTCTAGATTCAAATTTGAATTTTTGACACAAAAGTTTCAACCTAACTTAAAATTATCTTGTTTTCAAATTAAATTAGATAAAAATTCTCAAAATTATTGTTTTTTTAATCTCATTTACCACTTGTTCCAATTTTGTATCAATTAGAAATATTTTCTAAAAGTTAAATTCCATTTAAATTTGAGTTGTTTTCAATTTAAAATCACAATAATTCATTTATTATTCAAAAATTCAAATTAATATTATTATAATTGTTAAAGCAACTAAATGTTACGATCATGTCCTTGATACAAATTCTTTGAAATGATTATAAAAAGGATGGTTGTCAAATATGTATGCAAGAACAAAATAGATCCATTTAGCGTACTCATCTTGTTGACCTCCTCTTTCACTCTCACCATATTTTTGTTATTAACGTGTGAAACTTGGCATAAATCGAAATTATAATTGAGAAGTCCATTTTTAATAGTCTGATGATTCTCGCATCAATTTGGTTTATTTTATGAATCATTTATGCAATTTCATTATATTATGGTTGATAGCTTAACCTTTCTTGTGAATCTAAGAAGAAGTTAAAAGGTATGGGTTTCTCTAGCAGTTCATCACTAACTAGAATTAGAAACTAAAAGAGAACAGAGATTTAATGTAGCCGAAATTATTATAATGTTCGTCTTCCAAAATCTAATCTACCAGCTAATTTTTCTAATTAGTTAACTATCAAAATTTAATATATTTAAATTTTGTAATTATGTTCATAAATCAACTCCAATTTACTCCAGTTTCACATTCACCTCGTTGTCTATTTAGAAAATATCAAAATTTTATTTGTTATAGAGAACCGATTGACCTGCAACTTTATATATAAAAACGTTGCATGTTATTTATGTTTGGATATTAATTCATTATGAATTTTTTGCAGACTCCAGCAGTTCAATTTCAGGATACATATATATCAATTTGGAAGCGCAACTCACACAAAAGTTCTTGTGTGTCTCTACCAAAATGAATGACTTATGTGCATTCATATGTTTACCATGCATGAACGTTATTCTATTGCAAAATAAATTTATATTTTATATGCTTATGGCTTCCCAATGAAGTAGATTTAGATTACATAAATGGACTGTTCCATGTTATATATTACCCAGCTTGCAAATATGATTGAATACAAATATTTTTAATTTGTATAAAAAATTTAGAAAAAATTGGAAAAGCACATAAAAACACACTGCCTGAATTTGCCACATTTATTATTATAAGGAACAAAAGAGAAAGAATTGCACTTGATACACACAAAAGGACTTGTATATCATGCTAAACAAGTGACAAAATATTAACTCATTATTACTTTGACAATACGGTCATAAAAGTTGCTATTGAAAAATAATATTGTCATAAAAGCTGTTATTGAAAAGTAATGCACAAGAGCAGTATTTTCAATTATACACAAATTTGTTGCATGGCTAGTAATTTATTATAGCTTTGATTGCATCCAGCACCTGCAACAAAAATAAATGAAAGAAGATTCTAACAAAATGGTAATGGGCAGAAGTATAATTTGATAAAATAACAGTGAAAAGGAACCTTGTTCTTTGTGGGCATGTAAAATGGCTCATGTACAAGTGGAAATGGAGTATCCAGGCCACATACTCTGGCAACAGGTGCTTCTAACTGCATATTCAGATTTCTTTTATTAACAACAATTGTCACACGGATTCATTTTTCAAAATGTCTATAACAGTTCTAAAATGCAACATATACACCGCACCAGGCCTACTGACACACAATGATGTACGATTCATATTTTACTAACATAGGCTATATATCTCTACTGTTAGGTAAACAAAACCTTTGTTGCTCTAGGTATCAAAAATCTGGATGTTGATTTTGTGGAAACATTACAAATTTTCAAGTTCTTCCCGCGTTGAATTATCTAGATTCTTTGTTCAGATGATGAATCAGGTAAATGTTTCAGAAGATAAAACTGAAATGTTTTTCATAAAGACAGGCGAGTAATGGTATACCCTAAGGAAGCAACGTTCAGTGATTGAAGCAGATATCTCCGAACCAAACCCTCCTGTAACTGGAGCTTCATGACTAACCTGCAAATCAATTATATGCATCACTTGTACACACATGACTTAACAAATCAGAAAGCAATGACCGTGATAGAACTTACTAAAAGCCTTCCTGTTTTTTTGACTGAAGCTTCTATTGTTTCCCTATCCCATGGTAACAGGGTCCTTAAATCTATCAGCTCACATGAAATGCCATCCTGCATTTATTAGTAGATAAGAATTTTTTTAAATGCATAGAGAACTGAAGTCCACTTCTAAACTCAAGCGGAAACATGCATCGAACTCACAAAACATATATAGATATTCATTATAGCAATTTTAAAATTGTTAAACTGGTGCTGATGCTCAAGTAACTATATTTGGGTATTTATGCAGCTATCTTTGTATTTGGAATTGTATCGCATGCTCTCCATAGCAGGATTGCTTGTTGATCTAAGCTATTTCAAATATCTGTGGACTGGATCAATCTGTGCGTTTTGATGGTTTTCTTAGGGAAATTTTACTTTTGACACAAGTAATGAGAAAAAATTGGACATAAAATATTTCAACCATTATAGTTCTCTCTGATTTTCCAACTTCAATGTAAAATAAAACAAATACAATGGTCAATTTTTGGGCCAAATTTTGTGTTTTATTTTTTGTCTCAATGGCCGCTCCCCATCTTTTATCTTGAATATATTAAAATGTATCAATTAAGTGTGAGTGTTCAGTTGGATTTAGAGTAAAATATAACCAAGCAATGTAGAAGCGGTAAAAATTGGCTGACTGGCTTCATACCAGTTAAAGTGATATGTTTTTAACTGGTTTGACTGTATTACACGAGAGTACAAAAGTTAAAAAATATCATATTTGACGATCCAAATGTGTTAGCACACGAAGACAAAACACAATTATAGTTGAAGTATTTTCATGAGTATTGTTGTCATGGATACGACCTCAAGATAGATAATGATTACACTAACATAATAACTATTAAAAAAACTACTATTATTCGCAATCCAATAAAGTTCGTTTACCAATTGATTATATGTTAGAACGTTTTCATGGATTTCAAAACTCAAATGGGTTCGCATAGTAGGTATAATAAGGTAACTAAATTTTAAATGCTAACATTGGCTAACCATTGTATACTGTTTTCTTTTCTATGAAAATGAGTACCCAGAAAAGATACCTTATATGGCTAGCCACTGCAGCATGCCTTTTTCTACACGCACACACTCTTGAACACTCATTTCCACACAAATTTGTTTTTTTTTTTTTTTTTTTTAGGTAAGAGAGAACCGAGATCTGATAATTTACAAAGAAAAGAAAACATATCAGAAATTAACTGTAAATTAATCTCCTTTCAGTTACGCATTCCATCAATGTGTAATCTTAATCCTCCTGTTAGTTACACATTCCATCAACGTGTAATCTTAGACCTCCTTGATTAACTGGTTATCTAACCACTAGATCCGTATATCAGTCAAATATTTTTTAACTAATTGATCGAGCAGCCATCAAACTAATAAATCAATTGTCTGATTTCTTTTGGGTAACCGGGGAACTTATGATTTGGTTAATTGGTTTCTTCCATTCATTAAGCAACCTCCGAATTAATTAAATGATTTTATTATACCATAAAATATAAATTTAACACAATAATCATATACACCTACGCCATTGATTTAATTTTACTCGGTTCTAACTAAATATTGTTCTACCATAGAGGCAATTAATATATACTATTTACTCCCTCGAACAAGTGCTACAATCAATGAATGAATCTTTGCTCTAATTTCCATAAATACGACGGTGATCCAATTCCATAAATTTTAGTAGTGTTCATTGTTTGACTGCAATAGCCTACTGGAGGCTCTCTTCTATTTTATAGAAGTAACAATAATGATTTATATAGTACCATTTCATAAATCAATAACCAATAGAATTAAAGAAAAACTGATCGCTAGCATGATGCTTATTCAGTATCACATTACGCATAATAAGGTGCTTAGAGTACCTTCTCAGCATCATCACAGGCTTGTTCCAACACTTTAATCTGTGCACCCCACCCAACAATGGTTATATCACTACCTTCACGAAGTACCTGGGCATGATAATTAATAAAAGTGTGTGATAACCTATGGAATAAACTCGAGGGAATATTAGAAGATGGTTTCTATACCTCTGCTTGCGATAAAGGAAGCATGTAGTCATCTTCTGGAACCTCTTCCACGGCCAGCCGATATAACCACTATAAAATTGTAGTTCAAATCAAGGCAGCGTTTAAGAAGCTAAAATCACTGAAAAGAAATTGAACTTTGATTTGCTGCAAGAAAAGTAATACCTTTGGCTCGAAAAATATAACAGGATTAGGATCACGAATGCTAGACAACAACAACCCTTTTGCTTGTTGTGGGCTTCGGGGTATGACTACCTTCAAAAGAAAACATTTGGAAACCACTTACTATTCTTTCATATTTCCAAATAAAGATAGTTCATGAACATTAATATACTGAACACAACTATTCAATTAGCTTTTAAATTTTGAATTCTTAATGATATAATGTTACGTGTTGAACCTTAAGTCCAGGAACATGACAGAAAAATGCTTCGGGCGATTGTGAATGGTAATGAGCACCATGTCCAACAGCTCCATACGGAGATCTTATTGTTAATCCTGCAAAATCATAATTGTTCAATCCGAAAATTTGAATCTAGAAGAATTATTTTAAACAATTGTGAAGATACATACCTCCACAATTAAATTCATTGCCGCTCCGGTACCTAAACTTAGCTGCCTCATTGACTATCTATTGGATTACTCAAAAGACAAAAACATCAAAGTCATTACATTGTTTTAACTCCAAAGACGATAAATCAAAGAATCTCAAAAATTGGGATGCAAATTTATCTGCCCAACAAAATAATAATTTTTATAACTGCAATGTTGTATTGCATTATATGGCACTATAAACAACTCCTTACAGTTAAGGTTGATTTAACTTCCAACACTAAAAACATGCCTGATCAAAAGCAGGAAAGATATAATCTGCAAATTGTATCTCTGCAATAGCCCGATTTCCCTAAATGGAACAAAAGAGAAAAGGATCATATTAGAAAATAAAAATCACTATGATGGTAGTAACATACTAATCATATTAATACAAATAATCACCATTGCAGCCAAACCAATTGCAAATCCAGCAATTCCCTGCAAATACAGAATCAACTTAGCACCCTACACATTAAAGCTAAAATCTATTTTTTAGTTTTAAATCAGCATTTTCAGAAACATACCTTTTATATTTGTATTTCAAATATTATATTCGATTGCAGAAAAATTTCAAAACGAAGATGATAATGTGCAACTCTTTTTAACTTAAGCTCTGCTAGGCTTACTGTGAAAGTTATACAATTTAATATGCTTCATAATTTATTTTATGTATCCCCAAAAATTTCATCACCATCTTCCTCTTCTGTTTTCTTCATTCTCTCTACAATGCAAACGATGAATTCCAATGTTTACATGCAGTGGACATGTAGTGAATTTCATTACATACCACAAGGAAACTATGTGGATGCTTCAGTAACTTGCTTGCTTAAGAAGAACAAGCATATACTCTAGGTGGTATTTATAAGCGTCTTGCATGCCATAACCAGAAATTTTAGGGCCATTTTGGTTTCATTTCGTACTTTGTATTCTGCATTTCCAATATGCATTACAAAACATGAGGAGAGCAGACGAGAGGATTTAGCACCCTAAGTCACCACGACGCTAGAGGGACGGCGGATGAAATGAATTATTTCCGGTGCTTTTGTCATTTCCAGGAACATGGAAAACAAAATATATTTAATTCTATTTTGTTTATTAACTTCATTTTCTAAATTGGTTAATTTCCAAAAATACATTTGTCATACCAATTTTTGTTTGAAGGGAAATACAGAACTAAAAAAGAGTAAAAAAGACATACCAAACGGTGCATTAACTTTTACTAAAAACAAATGAGTAGACTTAAGAAAGCATTGAGCTCACTATTTTTTAGGCCACCAGAATACTGTTCTTCTCGATTAATACAGCACAATATATTTTATTTCATAAATTCTAACTTAAGAACCCTTAAAATAAAGGTTCCTTAACAAATAATATTTCTGAAGAAACTTATTGGAAAAATATGCTTCAAATGAAACTTATTATAAATATAAACATAATTTTAAAATGGAAGGGAAAATAGTCATGCGTGCTAATGAAATACACGTCTCTGACTCTGTATTTGTATGTGCACACATTTACAGATTGGACGAGTGCAAAGTCAAAAATACATGTGCATTTCATGAATATCCATGTATTGACACCAATCAAGGAGTATCGTAATAAGTTTCAACAAAAGCATGTCTACAATAACGAAGTTTACTTTTGAAGTCAATTCAAACAAAAATTACAATAAATATTTATTGATTTAACATCAAATCGGTCCAAATTTGAAACGAGTTCCTCACCACTTTAGTTGAATTCTTTTGAAGTTTAATGAAAATATTAGCACGAATAAAACATCATCAAATTACATGAATATATGAACATTGTTGGGATAACATACTCAGGTTCAAATCGCACGTTGCACACAACTTATTCCCCTTAGGAGCTTACAAGTTCGTCGGTTCTCCTAGAGTATATTCAGAAGAAGAAGAAGAAAAATACTATTGGAAAAACAATAAAATTTGTTATATAACAGTGAAAAAAAATTATAATTGGATGTTTCAAATGTGAGAAGTACAAATATATGCATTTGCATTTAATTTACAAATATTTTATGTTTGTCATTTTGAAAAGCACTTTTGCAAATATTACTCAAAAAACTCATCTAACATAAACATCAAATTTTGGAAATATTATTGAATTTATAATTTAATAGTGAAAAGATACGGAAATCGAAAACATTTGAGAGGTCTTGCACAATAAACAATAATAGAATTATCCACCAAAAATTATATGGATAATCCAAAACTTGTCCCAATGAATGTTTTACACAAAAGAAGTTAATTTGGCAACAAATCCAGAATCATAATCGTCCTTTGCAAAATTTCATAGATTGAAATTACTGCATAATGTCCGCATTGTAGAAATATACTTTTTCAATATACTTAACCAAACAAGCATTCAGTCAATAATCTTTCATACAATCAAGCATTCAATTCTTAATATTTTTCAAAGCATAGAATGCTCTTTCAGGTTCCAGAAGTCGCAGATGCTACATATAAAGTCAACATCATATGATAAGCTTACATGCAAGTTACTAGAATATATTTATCTTACTTTTTTCTCTCAACTAAATATTTTCCTTCAAGTGGTACTCATGTTATACTCATATGGGCCTGAAGGAAAATTTTCATTGTTGACATCATTTATCTAAGCAGCAATTAAGCAAGCATTTGATAATAAGTATATTACATTTTCTGTCTATTTATTATCTTTCTTTCTTTCTTTTTATTTTTTTTATTTTTTATTTTTACTTTTCGCGTTTAACTAGAAATGTATCATATAACCAAACCAGCATTAACCAACTGTCAAGCTATTAAAAAAAAAAAGACGTAAACCAATTGGGTGGCAGAACACCGACTTGGTGAAGAATTGTGTTGTAGTTGATGTCCCTCATACCCCAATGGCACAGTGATATGTTCCTAAATTTTAGGTCAAGAGGTGGTGGTGGGATCGAAGCTCACAACAATAGAGAGCCAAGGAAACGAGTCTCATAATTAGGATGGGTCTATTAGTACCCCTCAAATTCTCTTTTATACCCCACGGTTTTGTATAAAAAAAAAACAATTCTCATACTAGCATGTTGCCACCAAAAGCAACACCCAGTATCTCTCCCAGAGAATCTCCTAATTGTTCCAGAGCAACTAGAAAGAGATTCTTTAGGATGTGTTCTTGGCAAACAGAAACGGAGTATTTGAGCGGGGCATTTGAGCGGGGTATTTGAACGTGATATTGTAGCGAACGGGGATGTTTTTTTAGCTACGAACGGAGTATTTGAGCGTGGTATCTGAGCGGGGTATTTATTTGTTAAATTATTTGTTATGAATTAATTAAATATTGATTTTTAATTGGACCGTTAAATCTAATTATCGAATGTGTTGAAACCATTTTAAAAAACAACATAATCGATGCGAATACATTATAATAACATTAAGCATTAAAAGTCTACAACCAAAAAAAAAAATTTAAAAATTGACATTAAGCATTAACAAATAGTTTCCAGTAGGCATTAAGCATTAATAAACAGTGTACAGCAAAACACTAAAAAAAATTGGTGCATGTGGGACTTAAACCCTGGTCTCTCTAGAGCAAAGCATGTGCATGTAACAACTGAGCTAAATGTGTCTTTATTAATCAACTAGTTTAGACATTTTAATTCCTTTGCTCCCGATACGTCCGATGCAAACGGATCAAATTCCAGCGTTGCCAAATCGTGGTATCTGAACGGGGGAAAACTTGTTGGCGTTGGACGCGTCCGAAGCGAACAAAAACCCAGCGTACCAAATATTCACTGCGAACGGGGTCTTAACCAAAAAGAATTCAATTCAGATGTAGAGTACCTATCCAGAAGTTTTCGCAACTCAATTATGTATGATGAAATCATCAAAGATTTTATCTTTTCTAACTCTGCCTATAACTCACTAGAGGCTCAGGAAAAAAGAGATGGATACGAACGAGATATCCAGCAACAAGAAGAAGGAAAAAGATGACTTTCATGTATTTCTTTTCTCATTCCATTCTACATCCCTTTACTTTCACTTTCTTCTTCATTCACTTTTGATTCTTCACCTTCTAAAATTGTCAAATTCATGAAACTAAAATCTATAGCTTACAAATTAGCAATTTTTATCATCAATGTTTGTAAACAAATGAATCAAGAAAAAAATTCAACTTTAAATAAGATTTTTTTTGCAAAGCTATATTTTCTCTTTAATATAGATTAGGGGTTCTTACAATTTGGATTTTTAATGAAACTGATTGAAATGTATATGGAACTTACTGAAATAAATCGAAACCTTTTATAATTTGATACTGAATAAAATTAGTACGAAATTAAATATAAATAATTAAATACGTAGTTTTCCTCAACCTTTTAATTTGAAATCAAAGAACGAAGGAACAAGGTTTTTTTTTTGTCCCGTATTAACAGGGATAGGAAAGGAAACAATCTACTAAGCAATAGTCTATTAAGTAATAGTAAAGCATAACTTTTAAAGTTCTCTCCTTACTTTTAGGAGTTTTCTTTCTTTTCCGTAATTCTCTACAAATATTTTATTTTTAACTTAGTTTATCCATTACACTTATTTACTATTTCTCTCACAATATTTTAATTCTTCTTTCATTTTACATTTTTATATGCACATTTCAAAGTTTTCGCAATTATTTTAATTTGTTAAAATTGGTATCAGAACTACTCATTTAACAAAGTGGTAGCAGAGCTACTCTAATCTAACATATATTTCAATCCATATGTCTAAAAACTGCTCATGAATCTTAAATTTTAATTATTTAAATAATCTTAGATAGTATTTAATTAGTCCATTTTTCTAATAGCTCCTAAAAATATACGTTAATTTTACAATGTATATCAATAATAAAAAAGGTGGTTTTCCATGCAACTATAAAGATATATAAATCACATAACATGAACTATGTATATGACAATAATGACAGAGTTAATTTGTAAATTAGATATGATTCATTTACATAAAGAATTTACCATATATTATATCATAAAATTCTTCTTGAATATCAATAACTTCACAACAAATTTATCCTTTTTTTTTTTCAAATTTCTTTTTTTCTTCATGCTATGTTATACATTCGTAATTTTATATTTAACTTAAATAAATTTTATAAGATAATAATGTTAATTTATCGAATAAATTACTGACATACATCAATTTTAACATGTATATCTATTTTAACAAGGATGATTGAAAAATTCTCAAAGCTACAGAACATAAAATACACACAAAAAATAATAATAATTTTAGTTAATAGTTTATGTATTTCACATCAAAATTTATCATATATTACACAATAAAGTTCTTATTTTAACATTAAAATAATAAATGCTATTTTTAATAATATTTGTGTGCAACGCACGGATTACACACTAGTTGGTAGTTAAACAAAAAGAACCTCATCGAAAGAACTGAAGTTAAGGACTAAAAAGTAAAAAATAGGGTAACCAATTGAGATTTTTTTTTTCCAGAAAAAACATGAGAACTGGCATTTGAGATCAATCCCTGATGCAAATTATAAAAATTGAGTGGGATCACCCTTTAGGTTCAAAATGAATTCATTCACTTCTGTATGGACATAACTTTACTTGTCGATGGTCACATCAATTGCAACCACCTCTACATACTTGTACATGGAATGGCACCGATCAATAACTGGTGACAAGCGTACATCGAAAGAGGCCTGAGAGACACGTTCAACGCAAGTCATTACGTTTGCAGTCGTAACTAACAAGTCAAAACTCTTCAAAATGAAGAGTTCAATCACAAGCCGGTTCATAAGTCTGGCTTACGAGGACGTAAGTCAGACTCAAGACCTTGGATTTTTTTTAATCATCTATTTCTTAATTGTAAATTTGTTTGTAATTAATATTTTTCTAATTCATAAGTTGTTTTTTTACGTGTAACATCAATTAAAACTCACCATATTGTATATATTTGAATACTTCAAAATATTTTAAAAAAAATAGATAAACTACTATATAAACCATTAATTGAAATTTATGTATTGTTATTTGGAAAATAAATGTATTATCTATTGTTTGCTAACAATTACTTGAAAATTAATTCGTGAATTTTGGACTAAAATTTATTAATATTAACTGTTGAGACCAAAATAAACTAGTTAACTAGAATTTGCAGGATATTATTTTATTAATCAAAATTTACTAATATAATTAATCGAACTAATAACAATAACGATAAAGGTTTCCGCTCAAACATTCATTCAACTACTGTCTGAGAATGGATCGTGGTTGACATGGACTAGATAAAATAAATTTATTAAGTTGACCTTACCATCTGGTTAAATAAGATGTGTTTCAAGGTTCTATGTTATGAAACCGATCTGAGGATGTTGTTCTGTTTCAAATCCAAAATTATACAACAAACTTGGAGATGTAAATTTTGTACGAATGTGCGACGTTTGACACGGTATAAGTCTATAAAGCATCCAGCTTGTGTCCGTTTTTGACTCTCATTTAGAATATGAATTAGAACCCAAAAAATGCATGAAAATATGTTCATTCAAGTATTTTATATTGTCATTACATGGCTGGTCTAAGGTCCGGCTGGTACGAATAATATTCGTGATCGTCCGAGATCAAACTTGTCTGTCTCCACCTGGGTCTTTTATATGACATAACACAAGCATATTCATGTCTGGTCTGGTCCAGACCTGCACATATCCCTAAACAGAATATTCTAGAAACTAAACGCAGGTGCATAATAGATACCATTATTATATTTTAGGCGTTCATGAGCCAGATGTACCCACCCACAAAGTCGTGCACTGGCGCGCTGTATTTCTGGGTTCTGGAGTTTTCCCAAACCCAGAGCCTGTGTCCTGATCAAACACTAATTTTATATATTTGTTTGTTTTTATTTTCAAAAATGCTACTGTGACAAAACATTTTTTGTCAATAAATTTAGGAGGGGACACGCATCAAATTACTATAGTAGCCTCTGAATTCACCAATTTCCACTCAAATAATACGCTATTCTGGCATTTTGAAAAGAAAAAAGTTTTTGTCACAGTAGCAAAACTCTTTTATTTTATTTTCAGATTGGAGTTTATTGGTGGATGACGGAGAAAGAGATCCGAATCAGAATTAAGGCCGGACCTGTCCAGCCTTGCAAGGACCCCCCAAAGGCTAGTTAAATCACAATAAAATTTAACGGGTCAAAATGTAAACCTTCTTTCGCTACAAAATCCAATAATGTAAATAAAGGGGTACCTGCTCGCATAAAGGAGTGTTAAAAACTCTGGATTTTCCAAAACGGTCAGCAAGGCCAGAACTACACCTGAAAACTCCGCCAAATCCTACATCTTCTCCAAACACATACGATCTACAAAATTGACCGATTAAACACTGTAAATAAGTTTACAATCAACCCATCCTAGTTAAAAGAATTTAGAAAAAGCACCTGGGATCGGTTTCGAGAGCGATGTGGAGAGCTTGGTTGATAGCAGTGAAGAGATTGATACGCTGATGCTGCTCTTTTCCTGTTTGATTTTGCTGTAAAGTAGAGAACTTGTTATTAGTAGCCGAGAAGAATGAAGGAGATGATGAAGATTTTCTTCTTAATTCTCTTAAAATTGCAGCCATCAGTGGTTTCAGTAGCACTCCACTTCTATTATTATTTTTGCTGGATCGGTTTCGGAAAAAGCGATGATAATTGACAGTGATGATGGAAGAAGGAGAGAAGAGATGGAACTTTGGAAGAAAGAGTTGGAAAGTGATCCGTCTTTTGACGCGTAGATCCAACGTGGAAATTTAATAGTTTATCTTATTTTAACCGCATTTTAAACTCGTGTCTTGCAAGATGTTGTCGCCCAATTTTGATTTGTTTATATTTATTTTGTGTTTTTTCTGAAAAAAAAAAAAAAAAAATGGTGTGTATTTCATAATCCATTGGATGTAAACTCCGCAAGAAGTGAAAACCCAAATTAAAACATAAATCTTTTGTTCTGACATCATGCGAATAAACAAAAATATCTACCAAAGCTTAGGTAAATCACATTGAATGTTTTTAAAACATAATAATAAACAGGTGCTTATCAAAATATCGACAGATCCAAATCAAGTGCCTTTAAGTAGCATCAATCGTGTTTTCTTTCTAACCTACGGGTTGTATAAGTCATAAATATACTTATATACACAATGCAACATATACCGATTGCTTATATTTTTGTTATATTAGGTTTATTAATGTCGTTCAGACCTCATCGTTGCGCACATATCGCACTTATCTACTCGAAAAAAGCAATTTTTAATATATAAAATAAAAGTTTATTTTATTTTTTGTATTCCTCAAAAATAAAAATAAATGCACAAAGAACAATCTAATTCTTCCGTTTTTAGTTGGTCATCCGATTAACTAAGAATTTTTGTTGTTGTTTTGTTTCTTAATATCATATAGTATAAATTGAAAACGGAAAAATGTAGAATCTAAAATAAAGCCGAACAGAACCTAAATTTTTTGATATTGTGTGTGTTGGGGGTTTGGACGGGGGCGTAGAGGGTAGGTGTTGCGTGAGGGTTGGGACTTTGTTATTTACGAAAACCCTATCAGGTTAATCACATGTAAATTGGGTATTTTAAAATTTTAGTTGTACCATATTTGATAGAGCTAAGCTCTAATGTCTCATTTGGAAGAAAGTATGGAATTCTCTTTCCCTCTACAAGATCTTTGATGTACTATTATCCGTTCAGCATCTCTCCTTCCATTTTCTACAAATGTTTCATTGCTCTTCAATGAATTTTTTGTCTTCATCAGTTTCATTTTATTATACCTCAACAATACAGTTTGTAGCAAAACTACCTATATATTTATTGTTATCGTAATACATTAAATATCATTGGAATTGTGATGCATTATTGTATAATTAAAATCAATACACATTAAAGCATCACCATAATCATGATGCGTAAAGGTATCGTTATATTTTTAATATGTTATAGCATTATTAAAACCGCAATACATTAAAATATCATTACCAGTTTGATATGTTATAGAATCATTAAAACTATGATACACTAAAGTAGTATTTTATTTGTAATACTTGAAAGATTGTTGGAATCATTATACTTTAAAGTACAATTTAAAAGGTGATACATAACATTGATGCACATATTGATTTAAGGTGACGAACATAAAATACAACGGTGCTAATGTTATAAAACACTAAAGAAAAATATAAAACCTCATGTCAATCTTCATACAAAGCTAAAAAACAAGCATTATAAAGATGGAGATCCATTCTTCGTCCATTGAGTCTAGTGGATCAAGACCTTTGGAGAAGGAGATATGCGATGTATATGAGGGTGGTAGATGGATTGAAGTAGCAAGGAAGGCAAAAGCTAAGAAGACGATCTAGTCTATGAGTGTAAAAGTTGAAGGTGCATGAAGCTACTTGAAAATAACTCTTACAGGACCAAAAGTCGAGAACAACATATAAATGGACCAGGTCCTGGCAAATCAAGACTAGGGCTGTGAATCAAACAAAAATGTCTGTTGTTCGTTCGTGTCTGACCCGAATTTTGTTCGATCGTTTCCTCGTTCGAATAAGCAACTATCCAAATTAGACATCATTCGCTGTCCACCGCCCGAGAATTTCAGTTCGAGCTTGAACTTGAGGCGTCCGAATCGAATGACTGAAAATGTCTGATAAAACATGCTAAAAGAATACGTTAGCATTATACTATTACAATATTAATACTCTCTGTCAAATATATCTTTGGAAACCTTTCCCAATTATTACTTTCCTTCCCAAGATGGCTGCTTCGTCTTCCTTTCACCCATATCGTACCAGATCTAGACGTTTTGAATTTCAAACCACTCCCAAATCCTAACTCAAATAAAATTTATAAATGGCTCCAAACCCTAATAAGAAATCAATCAAAGAGAATCAATCCAGATTTTGTTGTTTCTATTCATGGCTTCTGCGTCGCAGCCTATAGGTAAGTAGTAAGTTCTATACGTTCTTAATTTTCTCAATTTCTAGAGTAATTTTTTTTAACCTGTAAGATGATGCATCTTTGTTGACGTAGAAATTTCGTTGTTTCCTCTACTCCATTTCAATATTTGAATATTATCTAAGCGAGAAAACGTCGATTTTTGTCAATTCGACCATGTCTATTTAAAGTGCATCACCAATTGTTGTCAATTCTACCTCTGGGATAAAGTTTATTTCAATTTTGTATAGACTGAGTTAAAACCCTAGTTTGCTTGATAGAAGTTCATAGTTTATGTTTAGTGTTAATTTCAAAATTTTATAGGCTTGGCTGGTGGTCATTGAATTAGACAATTTTGTTAACATTCTATGTTTGCAAATTTTGTGGTTTTCTTCCTCTGATGTTTGTTGACTTGTGGTATATTGCAATGATATATGGGAAAAAAATAGGTTAAATCTGGAGCATATTTGGTTCCATATTGCCTTCCATTTTAGCTGCTATTTTAGTGTTTTATTGCTTTATACGGTCTGATTGGCTGGTCCATTACAAATTATGATTGTTTTGCAATGTTGTTACACACACACACACACATATTTTTTTTTTTTTTTTTTTGAAAATTCACACACGCGCACGCACACACACACACAAATATATATATATATATATGGCTTTGTTTTCTAATATATTTTGAGATGTAAAAGTGTTGGCACGAGGCATGTTTGAATGCTTAGAAAGATTATTTTGTAAACTTATTAAATCCCCTTGTCAATAACAAATTCGTATTTTCACACTTACAGAATGGTTTGTTTAAGAAATATATATCTTTAACTTGTTTAATATTAATATATACACTTGAATTCAAAAGGAGATTTCGTATAAAGGCATATATCCTACAATTCTCAAATGCAAACGAGAATTATTGCTTTCTCTTGTTTTTGTAGATGTATATAACTTACTAATCAATATTTAGACTTATGTAAATTTACATGTCTGATACCATTTTGCTCTTGATATGGTAGTTTGATCTTTGCACTATATTTTCATTTATGCTAGTATATTTATGTTCATTTACAGTAAGCCGAATGATTTGCAAATTGCAATTTGTGTAGACAAAATTATCATCAAATGTGTTGTTTCATGAAAAAATTTGGATGAAATATTAAACTTTGTTTCAGCATTTAGAAATTTTTTTTGTCACTTGTCTTTGTTTCAGCATTTAGAAAATTTAGTAAAGTTATACTGTTAGCTCTTATTTTGGCCTTTAGAATGAATTCTTAAACTTCTTTAACCCAGCTTGCTACCAATATAAAAAAATGTTTTTTAATATTTAATTTTTGCATCATTCTAGGTGATGCTGATATGAATAACAAGCAGTTTCTGGAAGAAATTATCAGCGATGATGGCAACCAAGTTTTGAAAGACGGAGATGACGAACAAACAAATAATAAAGATAAGGATGATGTCAACGACATCGAAGAGAAAACAAGAAAAAGGAAATCAGAAGTTTGGATCGAGTTCGAAATACATATAGAAGAAACTAAAGATGGAACCATTAGATGGTGTGGAATGTGCATCCATTGTAAGCAAAAGATAACTATTACAAAGGATGGATGTACAACTACATTCAAAAGATATTTAAGTAAATATCCTATTCGCATTGCTAGACAAAAGCAGCAGCAAATTTTAGGGAAAGAAATTTTGGAAGAAAAAACTTCAGAGGATAGCGATTTAATTGGGAAATTATCTCTTCATAAATATAACAAGGAAAAATTAGAGAAATACTGGCTACAATGAAAATTGTGCATGAATATCCATTTAGAATGGTTGAAGATGAATTTTTTATCTTGTATTCTCAAATGTTGAATACTGAATTTGAGTAAGTTTCATGGTTAACTATTAAAAGTGAATGCATGAAAGTATATGAAAACGAGTAGAAAAAATTGAAAAAGGCACTTAGGGGTGTGGGAAGAGTAAATTTAACAATCGACTTGTAGACATCAAATCAAACTATAGAATATATGTGTCTTACATGTAACGAAAAGGAATTTCGCTCGATCTGAATCAGTCGCTAAACCGACCAAGACCGTTCGAAACTCCTGATTGTTTTGAGAACACGACAAATCAGAACGCAGGCAGAAGAACATTTCATTGTATATTACAACAATTCCATCAGATTACAAGAATATTACAGAGTATGAATAAATATTACACAGAAAATATCAGAGATTTAAATTACATTACATAGCAGCGGAAAATAATACAATACACAACTGAAGGAGATATACAGATACAGAGCTTTCCGGATATCATTCCAGCTGTAAACCAGGTTCCTGTGAATATAAATCTGCAAAACCAAAACTACTAGCTGTCTATGTCAGAATAAGGGCACTTAGAGTTTAGGTTAAAACAATAAACTCCAGGTCAGTCATGTGACTGGTGTGAGAACTAAAACAGCTATTAATCTTTATTTTAAAGTTAGGTAAATCAAGGGACCATGTCGTATAACACAGAACATGTTTCCTCCTAAGAACACCAGCGCATAAAACAATAGCGCAATGCTAAATAAAGAGCAATGAGCTATTATACGACCCAAGTCCCATCACACAATGCAACACAAGCCGGAGGATAGGATTTTACCTTATAATAGCCAAAGAATGCTGGATACGCTAAATTTCATCTTTTATTATTACTATAAGTGTATAGTGTCAAAACAATTTCAATCATAAATATCAATCATAGACGGCATGTGTACCATATATCATGTCGCCAGTACTAGGCTCTACAATCAAAACCGCAAAGTCACGTATTTGGAAGTTGGATTTCCATCTGTGAACAAAGGCAAGGGATCGTCCTTACCGAATTCGAGACGCTCTAGCCCGCCCCTCAGGAACAGAACGCATCGTCCCTTGGATCGTCAGGGCCGGTCCACCGATGTGTATTAAAATGCTTGAACACTGCGTTTCCCCACCCTATGGGGTGTCAATGAGTCCAATGACTCCATCGGCTCCACACAGTCACCGATATATCTGAGGCGCCTCGCAACAGCAACAACCACATAAGTCAAACTCGTCAGGGCGTGTAAAACCACTGACGCCATTTCTAGCTAGAAGGAAACGCATGCCCTCCCTGAAGTCCTCTCCCGTTTCTGGTTCACAACCGGGTGTAAGGCTCGCGAATCAACGCTACACAAAGCTATGCCACACAGGCTGTGCTTTGATCATCAACCACAAGACTCTGCTTTTCAACAGAAGCCTTGATCATTTGCATCTTAGCATGCCACACAGGAAAACCACTCCATGCAACCCATATACATCAATCACACAAAATGATATCAAATGTCAGACACACGGTCCATTTACAAGTCTGTTCTGGGTCTGAACGAAACCGAATGCACCTTTACCTTGCATATCCATCGATCTCCAAGTACGTCTGAACGATCACCAACTGATTCTCTCCTCTTCGGTGTACGACCCAATCAAGATCATCAGTAATTATCCAAACGACGTGAAGACCTCCGGTCTTCAACCACCGTCTTCATCCTCGATACCACGTCGAATCAGTTATTCAGAATGGGATAAACCCGGTCTTTCTGAATAACTCGCGTATATAATAAACAAGTGTTACACAAACACAACATATGCCTCATTCCAATTCAGAATATTCTTTTATTCAAATATTCTTACACTTTGGGAAAAGTTCCCATTAATTTTATCAAAGATAAATTTTTTTAAATTTATTCTTTAATCTTGTTTTGAATATCAATTCAAATTAGTCGGGATTAGCGAACCACACCGAAGTAATCATTTATTTTAAATTTTCCAATCCCAACCTATTCATCCCATGAAGTAAAACTGGTCATACTTCGCATTTAACACCGCGGTGTTATTGGTAAATTCAATTACCATTTCACGTTCAAACCTAATTAAAGATTTAACTATCGCCTGAAGCAAAAATGGTGATACTCCTTTCTCAGTTATTTCAATCTAATTAAAGATTCATTAAAACTCCACTCGGTTTTAATCTTCCCAATAATCACTATCAATGATTATTTAACTTGGGAAATCACATCCTGTCTTTAACTGGGTTAAAGAACCAATGTTATTTAAAACAGTTCACTATAAACCGAAAATCACATTCTAATTCAATTTCAATTAAATCCCATTTAATTGGTACGCTTCATTAAATCTAAATAAAAAGATTTAATCTTTTTCTCAGCTGGGCTTAAGAACAGTGTTAATGAAGACACCATTCACGACAAACCCAAATCCCATTGATATTAAATACAAGGCTCTAAATAGAAAATATATCGGCTTATATTCAATATCAAATTCAACGACCAACAAATATCGTGTTGGAAATAACGATATAAATATATCTTTCAAACTTCCATAACAATATCTGTATAATCACGAAATCCAACATCGAAATATTCCAAAGACAATTTCGATTCAAATCCATTCCAATTCAATTATTGGAAATTCTGGTTACTTTTAAAACCATTTCAAATCCAATTTATTTATTTAAAAATAAATAAATTATTATTCTAGTTCATAACTAGTTCATTTCGATAAAATCTATTTTTATCTTTTCAAATATGGAGTTTTTCATCCTAATTCTTAATAAATCATTTCTTATGATTTTACACAAATTATTACTATTTTTAGTAATTTTATCAAGGCCCGTACAGTCGATTTCCATCAATGGCCATCGAACTGCACTTACAGCGACCTTTTCCAAATTTGATTTGGACATAATTCCAAATCCAACCGTTAGATTTCAAATCTCTAATATTCGTTAGAAAGCTCTTTTCGATATGAACCCAACGGTTCAGGTTTTAGAAGAATCCGACGATCGGATCTCCCGTAATATCCATTTGAAGTCAATGGTCGAAATTCGTAAATTGTCGCGGCGCGGCGCGTTCTATTCAAGCCATTATATATATATATATATAATATTATATATATTTTGTCGATTTCCTTTTTAAAACGTATTTTATAAATCGTTTTAAATTCGTTTTCAAAACGATTTCAATTTCATATTCAATTTCGAATCAAAATTGAATATTCCACATCATCGATATACAAATGATAATATTTTCAAAATGTTATATTTTGAAATCACTTCCTTTTCTATATTCATTATAAAAACGAATAAAATCGATATAAATATCGTTCGCGTCAAAATGGCGCATATCTAACCGACACGGCTTTATATATTTCAACAACTTCGTTATTCTATTCAACAAATGAATATTTTATTCAACACATGAATATTTATTTTTCTATTCAACACATGAATATTTATTTTTCTATTCAACACATGAATATATATTTTATTCAACACATGAATTTATATTTTTATTCAACACATGAATATTTATTTTCCAAATTTGAATGAGGCCCAATCAATTACCATATAATTTTAGTTATATGGATTTTCTACAACACATGTATATAATAACAATGATAAGTCATCAACCATCATCCATAGTGAACCACACAACTACATAAACATTAAATATCAATAATTAACGCTTACACAGTCTGTCAATCCATCGATTGACATACAACTAAACAATCGGGATTAGTGTACATCAAATCTCATCCCAATACCCGTGTCGGGTTTCAAATCAACAAACACATATTTATTTGTGCGGTTGGGCGATGTGTAAAATTTATCGTCCCAATCAATATCAGTCAAATCGGTGTACATAAACAAATCGTTCGATTTGTAAATGAATATTTATTTTACTTCAACACATGAATATATATTTTATTCAATACCTGAATATATATTTTATTTCAACACATGACTTATATTTTATTTCAACACATGAATATACATTTTATTTCAACACATGAATATATATTTTATTTCAACACATGAATATATATTTTATTTCAACACAATCAACAGTCAAATTTCACAACACAATCAATCAAACAAACAAGCCGTCCATGGTCTGTGGACGACGGGTGTCGGGTGCTGCTAAGCACCGTCTGCATCCTAGTATATATTTCAACTAGAAAATAAATTAAAAGTGAGGAGTTCTCACCTAGAGCTAAACCAAACACCACGACTCTTCATATGTAAAAAATCTTCGTCGTGCTCGCCTTTTTTCAATTTCATTGTCCGTAGCCACTACATATATTAAAATTACATTTTTATATTGTTGCTATGTATATAAAAATCACATTTTTATTTCATTAGCTATATAAAAATTATATTTTTGATTCACTACTTATATAAAAATCATAATTTTATTATCTCTATAATAAGTAAAAATCATATTTTTCTTCGTTTTCATATATATAAAAATATAGGCTTTACCTAAAAAAAATTAACCTAAAAACTAATTTCAGTTTTAATAAATAAAATAAAGAAAAGGGGAGGGAAAAACTTACTGTGTTGGGCTAAAAAAAGGGGGGAAATGGCTTCAGGTTCGCGGATCGAGGAGGGGGCGTTCTTGCAGCTTGCAGTGGTGGCGTTGGCACGGTGGAGGCGGCGCTGGAGTCCGGTGAGGGTGGAGGCATCACAGCATGTGGAGGTGGGATGGATTTGGGTGCGGGGCCATCTGTGCTATCGCGATCGATTTGGAGCCACGGGTTCGAGCTCCGGAACTCGCGCGAGAGGGAGAGAGCAAGGGGGCGGAGGCGATCGGGGAAGGGGGGCGACGAGGCTAAGGCCTCGCAGCGACGGTGGCTGATCGAAGAGGGAGGGAGGGAAAACGGGTTTGAAGGGATCGGGATTTTCAGAGAGAAAGGGGGCGGCTGTGATTTTGTTTAGGTGTAGGGTTTTGAAATATATTTATATATAACTATATTATTTTATTTAATTCTCTTTAAAGTTGACTTTCAATTTGAACCCCAAACTGAACCCACCGACTGTCGCCCATAACTAATTACCCCCATTCTGAACACAATGGGATATGTATCGTAGGCCAATTCAACCGTTACGATCAGTTTCCGTTGAATTTGAAATATAAATCTTCATATATTCAATTTAAACGCACATTTCAATTTACTAGGGTCATACAAAAAATATTTTCTAGCTTCGTATTAATGATACGGTCCTAACAAAATTAATTTCGTCAAATTCTGAGACTGTTTGAAAAATGGCCATTTTCCAGTCGATTAAAATCAACTGAAACTGGTCAAAACACGTTTTCCTTTGCCATGCTCACATATTGATTCGGAAAATTACAAATTTTGGAACCTAGCAATAACTTGACATCACAGATCCAACAAAAGTGGTTTCATCGAAAACCGAGGTCGTTTGCAAAATTTCCATTTTTAACGGCCAGAATTCCATAGCGACTATTCTGAATTTTCAACTGGACGTATCTTTTGATTCCCGCTATGAAATTTCAATTTTTCGGATTCGTTGGAAAGATATTCTCAATTAGATTCAAATATTTTTGGTTTCACTAAAATCCGTTTTATTTTGAATCCTATACATTCATTCGAACTTTGAAATCGAAATTTCAAACTACCGCGCCATTTTCAATTCCTTTTATAATTTTAAAATAAATATTTATTCTAACGACGATCTATATAAATATATACGTTCTAATAAATTTTTCGCCATTATTATTTAAAATAATTCATTTTAAATATTCAAAATTCATCAAAATTGCCAACATGATAATTTTAAATTGGCTCGGATTTCCGGGTTATTACAATCTCCCCCACTTAAAACTTTTCGTCCCTGAAAAGGAACAAAGTCGAAAGTTGTTTAACTAATCAACTCACTTTCATTCTTTTCTTTACAGCTTAAGTTCTTCAACTTTTCAGTTTCTAAGAACTTTTCAAATTTTTCAAAAATTTGGCTACCACCCTAAATTTTTGAAAAATTTCGCCATAACCTCCCCTGCACCGGGGACTTCGGGATATTTCAAATAGCTTCCCATGGCCCTCACCAATCCAAAAAGAAAAAGAAACAGCCAAGCGGCTAGCCAATCGGCTCATAAAATCATCAAAAACCCAAGAAATTAGTAAACATGTACCTATTTGTCAAGCAAACAATTTTATTCCTCTTCTCTAGCCTCCTTGCTACGACCTGTTCAATGTAAGTACATGTATATGCATGCAAATGCAATCATTTTTCAATACAGTTCAATATTTAATTCAATTTGGCTAAAGGTTTCAAATTTTAATTAATCAACCAATAATCAAACAACACAATCAGCAATCATTTAGTTGATTATCATTTCAAAATCATAACTTTGATATATAGTCCAAAAATCAGATTTTTGATGCCAAATCACAACAATATATTCTAACTATATTTTGGTTATCACACCAGTCAGTTAGAAATATATAGAAATCCCACTTTCGAAACTCGAACACAAACTGCTGATGCTATGTAGTCATCAACAGAATCATCTCTTGGCGACTAGAGTGTAATTCTATATCTATCCAGTACATTAAAACTTCGAATACACGTGGATCAGACGTATATGCAAAATCTATATGTACTTGATTGTCCAAATCAATTTAAAATAAATATTCGAATACGAATAATTGAATTTTCAAAACAAAAATTGTTTTCATTTTTATTTTAAAAATATACACTTCACACTCGTTCTAGGATACTACTAATCCCATATCTAACGAGTCGTTCTCACTGGATATTATTAATCCAACCTCTGATGAATTCTTTCGTATGGTTCTAATGTGTCTTGTTCTCTGAGCTTTGTAAACCAAAGCTATGATACCAAATGTAACGAAAAGGAATTTCGCTCGATCCGAATCAGTCGCTAAACCGACCAAGACCGTTCGAAACTCCTGATTGTCTTGAGAACATGACAAATCAGAACGCAGACAGAAGAACATTTCATTGTATATTACAACAATTCCATCAGATTACAAGAATATTACAGAGTATGAATAAATATTACACAGAAAATATCAGAGATTTAAATTACATTACATAGCAGCGGAAAATAATACAATACACAACTAAAGAAGATATACGGATACAGAGCTTTCCGGATATCATTCCAGCTGTAAACCAGGTTCCTATGAATATAAATCTGCAAAACCAAAACTATTAGCTGCCCGTGTCAGATAAGGGCACCCAGAGTTTAGGTTAACAATAAACTCCAGGTCTGTCATGTGACTGGTGTGAGATCTAAAACAGTTATTAATCTTTATTTTAAAGTTAGGTAAATCAAGGGACCACGCCGTATAACACGGAATGGGTTTCCTCCCAAGAACACCAGTGCATAAAACAATAGCGCAATGCTAAATAAAGAACAATGAAGCTATTATAAGCCCCGGGTCCCATCGTACAATGCAACACAAGCCGAAGAATAGGGTTTTACCTTATAATAGCCAAAGAATGCTTGATACGCTAAATTTCATCTTTTCTTATTACTATAAGTGTATAGTGTCAAAACAATTTCAATCATAAATATCAATCATAAACGGCATGGGTAACATATATCATGTCGCCAATACTAGGCTCTACAATCAAAACCGCAAAGTCACGTATTTGGAAGTTGGATTTCCATCTGTGAACCAAGGCAAGGGATCGTCCTTATCGAATTCGAGACACTCTAGCCCGCCCCTCAGGAACAGAACGCATCGTCCCTTGGATCGTCAGGGCCGGTCCACCGATGTGGATTAAAATGCCTGAACACTGCGTTTCCCCACCCTATAGGGTGTCAATGAGTCCAGTGACTCCATCGGCTCCACACAGTCACCGATATATCTGAGGCGCCTCACAACAGCAACAACCACATAAGTCATACTCGTCAGGGCGTGTAAAACCACTGACGCCACTTCTAGCTAGAAGAAAACGCATGCCCTCCCTGAAGTCCTCTCCCGTTTCTGGTTCACAACCGGGGTGTGAGGCTCGCGAATCAACGCTACACAAAGCTATGCCACACAGGCTGTGCTTTGATCATCAACCACAAGACTCTGCTTTTCAACAGAAGCCTTGATCATTTGCATCTTAGCATACCACACAGGCAAACCACTCCATGCAACCGATATCCATCAATCACACAGAATGATATCAAATGTCAGACACACGGTCCATTTACAAGTCTGTTCTGGGTCTGAACGAAACCGGAGGCACCTTGTACCTCGCATATCCATCGATCTCTAAGTACGTCTGGACGATCACCAACTGATTCCCTCCTCTTGGGTGTACGACCCAATCAGGATCATCGGTAATTATCCAAACGACGTGAAGACCTCTGGTCTTCGACCACTGTCTTCATCCTCGACACCACGTCGAATCAGTTATTCAGAATGGGATAAACTCGGTCTTTCTAAATAACTCGCGTATATAATAAACAAGTGTTACACAAACACAACATACGCCTCATTCCAATTCAGAATATTATTTTACTCAAATATTCTTACACTTTGGGAAAAGTTCCCATTAATTTTACCAAAGATATTTTTTTTAAATTTATTCTTCAATCTTGTTTTGAATATCAATTCAAATTAGTCGGGATTAGCGAACCACACCGAAGTAATCATTTATTTTAAAATTTTCAATTCCAACCTATTCATCCCATGAAGTAAAACTGGTCATACTTCACATCTAACATCACGGTGAATTATCGATAAATTCAATTACCATTTCATGTTCAAATCTAATTAAAGATTTAACTATCGCCTGGAGCAAAACTGGTGATACTCCATTCTCGATTATTTCAATCTAATTAAAGATTCATTAAAACTTCACTTGGTTTTAATCTTCCCAATAATCACTATCAATGATTATTTAACTTGGGAAATCACATTCTGTCTTTAACTGGGTTAAAAAACCAAAGTTATTTAAAACACGGTTCATTATAATCCCAAAATTACATTCTAATTCAATTTCAATTAAATCCCATTTAATTGGTACGCTTCATTAAATCTAAATAAAAAGATTTAATCTTTTTCTCAACTGGGCTTAAGAACAGTGTTAATGAAGACACCATTCACGACAAACCCAAATCCCATTTGATATTAAATACAAGGCTCTGAATAGAAAATATATCGAATTATATTCAATATCAAATTATACGACCAACAAATATCGTGTTGGAAATAACAATATAAATATATCTTTCAAACTTCCATAACAATATCTGTATAATCACGAAATCCAACATCGAAATATTCCAAAGGCGATTTCGATTCAAATCCATTCCAATTTAATTATTGGAAATTCTGGTTACTTTTAAAACCATTTCAAATCCAATTTATTTATTTAAAAATAAATAAATTATTATTCTAGTTCATAACTAGTTCATTTCGATAAAAATCTATTTTTATCTTTTCAAATATGGAGTTTTTCATCCCAATTCTTCATAAATCATTTCTTATGATTTTACACAAATTATTACTATTTTTAATAATTTTATCAAGGCCCGTACAGTCGGTTTCCATCAATGGCCATCGAACTGCACTTACAGCGACCTTTTCCAAATTTGATTTGGACATAATTCCAAATCCAAACTTTAGATTTCAAATGTCTAATATTCGTTAGAAAGCTCTTTTCGATATGAACCCAACGGTTCAGGTTTTAGGAGAATCCAATGGTCGGATCTCCCGTAATATCCATTCGAAGTCAATGGTCGAAATTCGCGAACTGCCGCGCCGCGGCGCGTTCTATTCAGGCCATTATATATATAATATATATATTATATATATTTCTTCGATTTCCTTTTTAAAATGTATTTTATAAATCATTTTAATTCGTTTTCAAAATGATTTCAACTTCATATTCAATTTCGAATCAAAATTGAATATTCCACATCATCGATATACAAATGATAATATTTTCAAAATGTTATATTTTGAAATCACTTCCTTTTCTATTTTCATTATAAAATCGATATAAATATCGTTCGCGTCAAAATGGCGCATATCTAACCGACACGGCTTTATATATTTCAATAACTTCGTTATTCTATTCAACAAATGAATATTTTCTTCAACACATGAATATTTATTTTTCTATTCAACACATGAATATTTATTTTTCTATTCAACACATGAATATATATATTATTCAACACATGAATTTATATTTTTATTCAACACATGAATATTTATTTTATTCAACACATGAATTTATATTTTTATTCAACACATGAATATTTATTTTATTCAACACATGAATTTATATTTTTATTCAACACATGAATATTTATTTTCCAAATTTGAATGAGGCCCAATCAATTACCATATAATGTTAGTTATATGGATCTTCTGCAACACATGTATATAATAGCAACGATAAATCATCAACCATCATCCAGAGTGCACCACACAACTGCATAATCATTAAATATCAATAATTAACGCTTACACAGTCTGTCAATCCATCGATTGACATACAACTAAACAATCGGGGATTAGTGTACGTCAAATCTCATCCC
Source organism: Allium sativum (assembly GCA_030737875.1). Classification (NCBI taxonomy): domain Eukaryota; kingdom Viridiplantae; phylum Streptophyta; class Magnoliopsida; order Asparagales; family Amaryllidaceae; genus Allium; species Allium sativum. Next base: position 743,956,113 of record CM060920.1, on the reverse strand, counting down.
AATACTCGTGTGGGGTTTCAAATCAACAAACACAGATTTATTTGTGCGGTTGGGCGATGTGTAAAATTTATCGTCCCAATCAATATCAGTCAAATTGGTGTACATAAACAAATCGTTCGATTTGTAAATGAATATTTATTTTACTTCAACACATGAATATATATTTTATTCAATACATGAATATATATTTTATTTCAACACATGAATATATATTTTATTTCAACACATGAATATATATTTTATTTCAACACATGAATATATATTTTATTTCAACACATGAATATATATTTTATTTCAACACAATCAACAGTCAAATTTCACAACACAATCAATCAAACAAACAAGCTGTCCATGGTCTGTGGACGACGGGTGTCGGTTGCTGCTAAGTACCGTCTGCATCCTAGTATATATTTCAACTAGAAAATAAATTAAAAGTGAGGAATTCTCACCTAGAGCTAAACCAAACACCACACAACTCTTCATATGTAGAAAATCTTCATCGTGCTCGCCTTTTGTCAATTTCATTGTCCGTAGCCACTACATATATAAAAATCACATTTTTATATTGTTGCTATGTATATAAAAATCACATTTTTATTTCATTAGCTATATAAAAATTATATTTTTGATTCGCTACTTATATAAAAATCATATTTTTATTTTCTTTATAATAAGTAAAAATCAAATTTTTCTTCGTTTTCATATATATAAAAATATAGGCTTTACCTAAAAAAAAATTAACCTAAAAACTCATTTCAATTTTAATAAATAAAATAAAGAAAAGGGGAGGGAAAAACTTATTGTGTTGGGCTAAAAAAGGGGGGAAATGGCTTCAGGTTCGCGGATCAAGGAGGGGACGTTCTTGCAGCTCGCGGTGGTGGCGTTGGCATAGTGGAGGCGGCGCTGGAGTCCAGTGAGGGCGGAGGCATCATAGCAGGTGGCGGTGGGATGGATTTGGGTGTGGGGCCTTCTGTGCTGTCGCGATCGATTTGGAGCCACGGGTTCGAGCTTCGGAACTCGCGCGAGAGGGAGAGAGCAGGGGGCGGAGGCGATCGGGGAAAGGGGGTTGACGAGGCTAAGGCCTGGCGGCGGCGGTGGCTGATCGAAGAGGGAGGGAGGGCCAACGAGTTTGAAGGGATCGGGATTTTCAGAGAGAAAGGGGGCGGCTGTGATTTTGTTAAGGTGTAGGGTTTTTAAATATATTTATATATAACTATATTATTTTATTTAATTCTCTTTAGAGTTGACTTTCAATTTGAACCCCAAACTGAACCCACCGACTGTCGCCCATAACTAATTACCCCCATTCTGAACACAATGGGATATGTATCGTAGGCTAATTCGACCGTTACGATCTGTTTCCGTTGAATTTAAAATATAAATCTTTATATATTCAGTTTAAACGCACATTTCAATTTACTGGGGTCACATACTAACTCAAAAAATTCCCAAAAAATATTTTTTAGCTTCGTATTGACGATACGGTCCTAACAAAACTAATTTCGTCAAATTTTGAGACCGTTTGAAGAATGGCCATTTTCTAGTCGATTAAAATCAACTGAAACTGGTCAAAACACGTTTTCCTTTGCCATGCTCACATATTGATTCGGAAAATTACGAATTTTGAAACCTAGCAATAACTTGACATCACGGATCCAGCAAAAGTGGTTTCATCGAAAACCGAGGTCGTTTGCAAAATTTCCATTTTTAAGGGCCAGAATTCCATAGTGACTATTCTGAATTTTCAACTGGACGTATCTTTTGATTCCCGCTATGAAATTTCAATTTTTCGGATTCATTGGAAAGATATTCTCAATTAGATTCAAATATTTTTGGTTTCACTAAAATCCGTTTTATTTTGAATCCTGTACATTCATTTGAACTTTGAAATCGAAATTTCAAACTACCGCGCCATTTTCAATTCCTTTTATAATTTAAAATAAATATTTATTCTAACGACGATCTATATAAATATATACGTTCTAATTCTATTCAAAATAAAATTTTCGTCGTTATTATTTAAAATAATTCATTTTAAATATTCAAAATTCGTCAAAATTGCCAAAATAAAAAATTTAAATTGGCTCTGATTTCCGCTTTATTTCATTACATGTCATTTTCTGGACTCAAGTTGGGAACTACAAAAACGTATTCTAAACTTTAGCCGTCTAGCATCACCATATACCAACCTTGCTATTGTTGATGTTAATTTTGCATACCTTGTAGATTGAGGAATAGAGAATAAAGTATCTTCAATCACATTAGACAATGCATCATCCAATGATTTAGCTGTGAGAACATTAAAAGAAAACTTTGCATTAAAGGATAAACTTTATTTTAAAGAGAAGATCTTCCATGTTAGATGTTGTGCACATATTTTGAATCTAATGGTGCAAGAAGGATTGAGTGAAATAAAAGGTGTATTACAAAATGTCCATGAAAGTGTGAAATATTTTAAAATGTCTCCCCAACGATTTAGCAAGTTTGTAGATATAGTTAAATAGCTACAACTTCCGATCTCTAAACATTTAGTCCTTGATGTCCCTACTTGTTGGAATTAGGCATATGAAATGCTAAAGTGTGCGATTCAATTTAAGAAGGTATTTTCTAAGTATTAAGAGAGAGATCCATGTTACACTTGGCTTCCTTGTACATTGGATTGGGAGAGAGTCAAATCGGCATGTGAAATTCTAGAAATCTTCAATGAAGCTTCCCATGTTTTTTTAGGCACTTCATATCCAACTTCAAATTTACTTCTTCCAGAACTTTGGAAAATTAAACAAATATTGAATGATAAGTTGGTGGAGTTTGAAAACTGTTTTTGTATGAGCGAAATGGTGAATAAGATGAAGATAAAGTCTGATAAATATTGGGGTGAATGCAACCTTCTAATGTCAATTGTATGCTGTCCTAAACCCAAGATACAAAATGAAACTACTTGAGTTTTGCTTTCGAAAAATTTATTCTGCTGCTGAATCAGACTAAAACATGAAATATATCACTTCTTCTTTACAAGATCTATATTCTGAGTATGTTTTTAATACGCCACCAAATACTAATTCTAGCAGAAAAAGAGATAACAACAGTGACTCTAAAGGTAGACCATTGACAAAGAGTAGATCTGAATTTGAAATATGGGTCAAAGTGTAAAGGCCCGCAAATCCGAGCTATCTGAGTTGACTAAATACACCACACGTCCAACCCAAATAACACAGAAATACGACTCATTATTAGAAAGAAGATAGAGGATGAGAAATAGAAAGAAAGAAATATTAGAATAGAAGAAAACGAAGATCACAAACTCACAGCGGACCGAATAAAATACATTATATAACATAACTTTTTGAAATACAAATCAGTAACTTGATATACATACCATCATCAGAGTACAACAGTCATTTCTGGAACAGTTATAAACACCTGTTTCCAGATACAAACAAGGTCCGCAGCGGAATATATGATAGCCTATAGCTAACCGGTGAAGCCTCCTGCTTCCAGCTCCTTCAAAAGAATCTGTGAAATCCCGACTACTTGACTGCCCGTACAAATTTGGGCACCCAAGAGTTTAGGGAAAACAAAACAAAATAAACTCTGGGTCAGTCATGGGACTGGTGTGAGTAAACTCCAACCACTTGTTTAACTTTCAAAATCTTTTTCGAAAGAAAAGGTAATAGTAAGACCAGCCCACACATAAACATGGACGGTTTTTACCTTACTATAACCCAAACCATTTTGATATCAAATCCAATGATATTATAATAATGTCTACATCAAGTAAATAACCAAATAGCAGAACGCTTGCATCTCACGCTCTATATATATATTATAAAATCAAAAACCGCATGGCGCTTATTGGAGATTGGATTTCCAACATGACAAGGTACGGAACCACCTTCCGATGATGTATCTCTAGAGGCGAATACACCTGGGTTCAACAAGAACGTCTTGCAACCCGGCCCACACATGACCGACCACTCATTTCGCTTGAGTGTATCGAATGTATATCACCAACGGTTGGACTCAAACCACCGTTTCCCGAATGGGCAGAATCGATAGATTTAGAAACAAAAGGAATTTCTCTAGATAGGTGATTATACACCCTAATGGGTGCGACCCACATAGCCATGCTGCCTGCCCGATTTTTGTCCTTTCCCGGTTGTTGAGGCCTGAGGCTACGATTACTTACCATTCATTGATAACCCAATCACTTCGAATGCCACATTGTCAGATCCGTTAATCACTAGTTGAGTTTGCACAAATATTCTGGATATTATGCTAAGGGATAAATCCGTTGCAACCATATATTCATACAGACCAACCCATTTGATCATTGGAAATACTCTGTCAGACATTCGTCCATTTACGTTCGTTCTGGGATTGAACGAAACCGAAGGCACAATTTCTATTAATAGAAAAAGCCCTTGCACTTCACTCCGTCTTCAATATATTCAGCATACTTGGTTCGCAACGCTTATGCCAATACGGAGTGGTTCTTCGGATAATAATCCAACCGGTCTCTCCATATTGACAACGATGGTCAAAAACTTCGATAGTCTGTGATTTAACTATCGAATAAAAACAAGTGTTCATCCAACATATCAAACAAATCACTGGGCTCTTTAATTAATATTTCATTAATTAAATCTCTTCTCCATTTCCTTATCAATATTTGTTTACCAAATATTTCAATAATCAATCTTGGCCCTTTACGCTATTTTTGATTTCGTTTCCTTATCGCATTCTATATATATCGATATATAGATTTCTAATTGTCAAATTTCTTAAAAATATTCTAACTCCTTAAATTCCCGGGAAAATTCGCCATAACCTCCCCTGTATCGGGAGCATCGGGAAATTTCAAATAGCTTTCCCGGTCCTTCTAATCTGAAAAAGAAAAAGAAGAAGCCAAGCGGCTAGCCGATACGGCGCATAAAACCCATATATGAATTTAAACATGTACCTTTTTGTCGGGCACATAAATAAAAATCTTCATATACTCCATCCCATATCTGTTTAACACCTGTTCACCTGTTTCCAATTCAATTCAACACTATCTAATCGTTTGAATTCAAATTTGAATCGTTTGAATTCGGTTTCGCTTAATTATTCTTTAATTAGCCCTTTTGCCTATTTCACTTCTTTGTTCGAACATAACATGTTCAAATAAAACGCTTAACTTGCTCACAACCAAATTGAATTTCAATTTCAATTCTAGTTCTCTTTTCTTTTTCGAATATAAATTCTCAAATCGAATTCACTTATTTAAAGCTCAATATTCATTCGAAATCTCATTAACTAATTTCTATTCGAATTAGTTAACTCTATTCAATAAATCAAAAATCTGATTTCTATTTCAGAAATCAACTCATTACTCCACTGGAGTTCACATATATTTTATAACTCACATCTGGATTTTTCTAAATAGAAATTTCGATTTTTATTTGCTTAAAATCCTTTAATTTAATTAAATAAACCGTTATGGTTTTATAATGGTTCTGACGCTGTTTTTCTGAAAATTTGATTTTGACATAACTCAAAATCTATACGACGAAATTCAGATTTTTCTCCTTCATTAGAAAACTATTATCACATCGGTCCTGACGTTTCTTGTTTCGAAGAATTTCGACTTCAATTGCGTTCTGTATACTCAATTGAAGTTCGAATCGCTAATTTACGAACTGCAGCGCTGCGGCGAGTTCGTTTTAATTATATTTTTATATATATAAACTTTTAAACTTCTTTAAAATGGATTCAACTTTATTCAACTCTATTTGAATTCCTTGATTCAAATTCCAATCTCACTTTGAATTCCATATTCAAATTTCAATCCCTTTTCTATTTGATATTCAAATTCAATACTTAAATTTCTATTTGAATTCCCTATATTCAAATTCAATACTTGAATTTCATTTGAATTCTTTTATTCAAACTTTATACTTAAATTCCATTTGAACTTCTATATTTCCATTTCTATATTTGAATTCTATTGAAGTTCAAATATTTAAACTCCTTTTTAAATTCTATATTCAAAATTCCATAGTTTAAAACCCATTTGAATTTCATGTTCAAATTCCATAGATCAAATCCGATTTGAATTCAATTTGAATCTCTTATATTCAAATTCCATTTTCCATTTCCGACCCCATTTGAATTTCTAATATTCAAATTCATTTTCAACACCATTTGAATTTCTAATATTCAAATTCATTGGAATTCCCTTGAATTCCAATTCCATTTCAAAACTATTTGGATTTCCTATTTTGAAATCCTATTTCAATCCTACTTTGAAATCCTACTTTCAAAGTTTATTTCAAATTCTATTTTTGAAATCTCATATTCAAATTTCTACTTGAATTCCTATATCCGATTCCATGTTCAAATTCAACACTTGAATTTCTATTTCAAATCTCAATTCAAATTTCATATTTAAATTCCATTCAAATCTCTATTCAAATTTCACATTTGAATTCTTCCTTGAAATACTATATTTCAAATTCTATTCAATTCTTCTTTGAAATTCTATATTTCAAATTCTATTTTGAAATTCTACATTCAAATCTTTATTTGAATTTCTTTATTCGAATTCCTTTGAATTCAAATTTTATTTAATTTCTTGAATTCAAATTCTATTTTTTTATTCTAATTTCGTCTATTCAAATTCTATTTGAACTTCTTATTTGAATTTCTAATATTCAATCTCCTCTTAAAATTTCAAATATTTAAACCCCTTTCAAAATTCAAATGTTATACTCAAATTCCATTTGAGTTATATATTTAAAAATTCCATTTCACATCCTATTTTGAAATTTCATTTCAAATTCCAATTCCATGCTTGTATTTCTATTTCTGAATTATCAAATGATAATTCTTTTCACTTCATTTATCACTTCGTTATAAAGAACTATTTATAAACTTCGTTTATAAATAACTATTTATTTTCAAAACAAGTTTATATTTTTATCTCCATTTAAAATTTCAAATTCTATTTAAAAATAGAATTTTCCCCTTTAAAATCTCAAATATCCTTCCATGATATTTTTAAATATCATTACTTGAGCCCAGTGATATTTAAACACACAAAGCAACGAATTATTTATTTTTCTAACACATCATATATAAAAATATATATGCAAACAAATAAACAAACAGATAATATATTTTTGAGGAATCCAGTTGGATTCCTCCAACCTGTTTTCCTGCATCCACAGATGTTAGCACATAAATAATACCCATTCTGCTTCGTGGCAGAATATCGCGGTATAGAAGGTCATCCACTAATCATAGCGTGGGGCGTATAGGGTAATCATCCGCTATGAAACTGCGGGCATCCGCTAATGAGACTGCGGGAATCCAACCAATCAATCAACCCAATATATATATATATAGCCTAAATAACTAATATATAAAACAACCAGAAATCATTCAACAAGCAACAAACAATTATTTTAATGAAATAAAAATAATTCTAAAGGTGAGTGAGATTTACTCACCTGGGATTGCAATTCTCGATATCCTGTTTATTTCCAAATCACCGTCTACTACTCTACTCAAATTGTCTCGAATATATTTCATTTTTGTACCTACGATAATTTGATTTTGAATTTACTGATCAACATTTATTTAATTAAAACTACTGAAAATAAATAAACACATTTTCTATATATTTTTGGAAGTTAGAGTTTAAAATAAAACAGAAACCTTTGATTAATTTTGAAGGATCCAATTTTCCAAAATTAATGCTTTCACCATGTGGCATTTATATTATCTTGTATAAATTAAATATAACATTCCTTATTTAAGCTATCATATAATTTAGACGTAATTAAAAATAAATTACTAGATTAGAATAATTACCTTAACTCCTCTCAGTTCTTTTATTTCACTTAGATTTTCATTGAACACAAAAGTGCAGATGAACTTCACTATCCTTCCGATCAATCCATACTTATAGCACCCATTTCCCCAGCAGTTCACAGTCCGAACTCCTAATCACCACACTGTCGTACCCAGTTCAAACCATCTCAGCCTTTCCCTTCAGCTACCAGATGATGCAGACTTCCATGGTTCGCCAAACCCTTGTTCTTCTCGTCCAGTGGCCATCTTCCTCGATGCCAAGCCCTCACTCCTACCCCGGACATCGCAAAATCACCGCACCTTTTTCAATTGAACCTCAGACTTCCTCCGAGTTTGCCAGACTCAGGCGCGAGCCTGCTGATGTTGAGTTCCTACGAGTACCCCTTTCTGCCATTTGCACAGTTTTGAGCTTCAGGGACTTCAGGGTTTTGTTCGCTCGCGTTTCCCCCTTTTTGTATTCGTCGTTCACCTCTATATCGAAATCCGTCTTCAATCTCCATCGCGATGGTCGCGGTCAACCCTAGACTGAATTGAACTCGTTGCTCCACCTGGCAAAGTCGCGAGCTTCCCAAATCCTCCACTCCGCGAGCGCTGTTAATGTCGAGCAAAGTTTCCAGGGGATCCACACGGTTTCGATTTCGATTTGAGGGAGTTCGGTTTTGGTTTGTGATTTCAGAGGCCTTTGTTTGTCTTTTTTTTTTTAGAAGAGGATCGATTTACAGATTTTAAATGAAAAAGAAAATAAAAGGGGTAGTCGCGATTTTTATAGAAGGAGGAGGGAGACAGGAGGTACACAGGCCATAAATTTGATGTTTTCCTTCGTGCTGAAGTAAGGGGACAGAAGCTTGTGCTCGAGAAGAAAATAGCTGCGTGATTTTTACAAGTTAGGGTGGCGTTAGGAGTAGGTCGGCTCATAATCTACTGATGTGAATTTTTATTTTGATTTTTTACTTTAATTAAATTGTCTGGCGGTCCTTTAATTTAAAACCCTGGACCGCTATTTTTAACGTGACAACCGACATCTCCAATATTACAACGTTACTTTGAACTCTGTGATTTGATATTGAAATTTAAATTTGAATGTAAATATAAACGGCCATATTAAATTGAAAATTCAATAAAAATATCATTTATATTATCAACTAAATATTTAAAATAATATTAAATATTTAAAATAAATTATTCAAAAATCTGGGTCGTTACATTCTTCCCCCCTTAAAATAATTTCGTCCTCGAAATTGCTATGGTAGGAAAAATGATACAAATCCATTACCTTTCAACAGTCCACTTAGGTTGAAACTCAACTCCTCATATTTTAACAAATTTAATTCCACCAAGCTTTTGGTCTTCCTTTATTTAATTTGAATGATCTACGATCAATCCATGTATATCCAATTTATGTTCTATTAAACCTATTCAAATTGATTCTAGTTAATTGATTCACTTCAATCCATTTAACTATCTTAAGTTAAATTTCAATTCCAGAATTCAAATCCCAGGGTTTTCATTTCAAATCCTTTTGAAATCACATATATTTATAACTAATTCAAATTCAAAATATTTGAATATTTCCAAACTATTTGTTTTCTTCCAAACAAATTTCCATCAAAAATTTCTAAGGTAGCAATCCATCACTTAGAACTCGAAAATGAACACTGATGATGTTGCAATCATTATCAGTATTATTTCCCAGCCACTGAAGTGAGTTCAGTGCCTTATTATTTCAAAGTCCATCTAAAATGATTTTCTTTCAAATCCTTCTAAAACAAATCTATATTATTTTAATATACTTTAAAAAAATAATTTTCAACTTCCCAGGATTTTGAATTCTCAATTCTGGTTTGAATTTAATTCTAATTCATCTCATTTGTGTATTAAATTTCTATACAAATTCTATTTGGTTATAATTAACCATTCTAAGTTTATAATCCCATTTGATTATAAAATCAACATCCAACACATCCATATAATAATAATTCTAGAAAATTATTCTTTCTATATCAAAATAGAAATTTCGGGTAAAATTATTTCATCTACCCACTTAAAAACAATATCATGTCGTATTTTCTGTTCAAGTGTTTAGAAATCCCTATCGACTTCGTGGCGTCCCACGATTCGACCAGAATTCATAAACCACTCAACAGACTAGCCAACACAATATAAAACAACTTTTATATCAATTTACAAATACGCTCTCTCGTATATATACGCTCAACTCATTCTAGGGTACTACTGACCCTATCTCTAATGAGCACATGCCACACAAGCCTAGGTGTTCGCTCAACCTAAGCTCTGATACCAACTGTAAAGGCCCGCAAATCCGAGCTATCTGAGTTGACTAAATACACCACACGTCCAACCCAAATAACACAGAAATACGACTCATTATTAGAAAGAAGATAGAGGATGAGAAATAGAAAGAAAGAAATATTAGAATAGAAGAAAACGAAGATCACAAACTCACAGCGGACCGAATAAAATACATTATATAACATAACTTTTTGAAATACAAATCAGTAACTTGATATACATACCATCATCAGAGTACAACAGTCATTTCTGGAACAGTTATAAACACCTGTTTCCAGATACAAACAAGGTCCGCAGCGGAATATATGATAGCCTATAGCTAACCGGTGAAGCCTCCTGCTTCCAGCTCCTTCAAAAGAATCTGTGAAATCCCGACTACTTGACTGCCCGTACAAATTTGGGCACCCAAGAGTTTAGGGAAAACAAAACAAAATAAACTCTGGGTCAGTCATGGGACTGGTGTGAGTAAACTCCAACCACTTGTTTAACTTTCAAAATCTTTTTCGAAAGAAAAGGTAATAGTAAGACCAGCCCACACATAAACATGGACGGTTTTTACCTTACTATAACCCAAACCATTTTGATATCAAATCCAATGATATTATAATAATGTCTACATCAAGTAAATAACCAAATAGCAGAACGCTTGCATCTCACGCTCTATATATATATTATAAAATCAAAAACCGCATGGCGCTTATTGGAGATTGGATTTCCAACATGACAAGGTATGGAACCACCTTCCGATGATGTATCTCTAGAGGCGAATACACCTGGGTTCAACAAGAACGTCTTGCAACCCGGCCCACACATGACCGACCACTCATTTCGCTTGAGTGTATCGAATGTATATCACCAACGGTTGGACTCAAACCACCGTTTCCCGAATGGGCAGAATCGATAGATTTAGAAACAAAAGGAATTTCTCTAGATAGGTGATTATACACCCTAATGGGTGCGACCCACATAGCCATGCTGCCTGCCCGATTTTTGTCCTTTCCCGGTTGTTGAGGCCTGAGGCTACGATTACTTACCATTCATTGATAACCCAATCACTTCGAATGCCACATTGTCAGATCCGTTAATCACTAGTTGAGTTTGCACAAATATTCTGGATATTATGCTAAGGGATAAATCCGTTGCAACCATATATTCATACAGACCAACCCATTTGATCATTGGAAATACTCTGTCAGACATTCGTCCATTTACGTTCGTTCTGGGATTGAACGAAACCGAAGGCAAAATTTCTATTAATAGAAAAAGCCCTTGCACTTCACTCCGTCTTCAATATATTCAGCATACTTGGTTCGCAACGCTTATGCCAATACGGAGTGGTTCTTCGGATAATAATCCAACCGGTCTCTCCATATTGACAACGATGGTCAAAAACTTCGATAGTCTGTGATTTAACTATCGAATAAAAACAAGTGTTCATCCAACATATCAAACAAATCACTGGGCTCTTTAATTAATATTTCATTAATTAAATCTCTTCTCCATTTCCTTATCAATATTTGTTTACCAAATATTTCAATAATCAATCTTGGCCCTTTACGCTATTTTTGATTTCGTTTCCTTATCGAATTCTATATATATCGATATATAGATTTCTAATTGTCAAATTTCTTAAAAATATTCTAACTCCTTAAATTCCCGGGAAAATTCGCCATAACCTCCCCTGTATCGGGAGCATCGGGAAATTTCAAATAGCTTTCCCGGTCCTTCTAATCTGAAAAAGAAAAAGAAGAAGCCAAGCGGCTAGCCGATACGGCGCATAAAACCCATATATGAATTTAAACATGTACCTTTTTGTCGGGCACATAAATAAAAATCTTCATATACTCCATCCCATATCTGTTTAACACCTGTTCACCTGTTTCCAATTCAATTCAACACTATCTAATCGTTTGAATTCAAATTTGAATCGTTTGAATTCGGTTTCGCTTAATTATTCTTTAATTAGCCCTTTTGCCTATTTCACTTCTTTGTTCGAACATAACATGTTCAAATAAAACGCTTAACTTGCTCACAACCAAATTGAATTTCAATTTCAATTCTAGTTCTCTTTTCTTTTTCGAATATAAATTCTCAAATCGAATTCACTTATTTAAAGCTCAATATTCATTCGAAATCTCATTAACTAATTTCTATTCGAATTAGTTAACTCTATTCAATAAATCAAAAATCTGATTTCTATTTCAGAAATCAACTCATTACTCCACTGGAGTTCACATATATTTTATAACTCACATCTGGATTTTTCTAAATAGAAATTTCGATTTTTATTTGCTTAAAATCCTTTAATTTAATTAAATAAACCGTTATGGTTTTATAATGGTTCTGGCGCTGTTTTTCTGAAAATTTGATTTTGACATAACTCAAAATCTATACGACGAAATTCAGATTTTTCTCCTTCATTAGAAAACTATTATCACATCGGTCCTGACGTTTCTTGTTTCGAAGAATTTCGACTTCAATTGCGTTCTGTATACTCAATTGAAGTTCGAATCGCTAATTTACGAACTGCAGCGCTGCGGCGAGTTCGTTTTAATTATATTTTTATATATATAAACTTTTAAACTTCTTTAAAATGGATTCAACTTTATTCAACTCTATTTGAATTCCTTGATTCAAATTCCAATCTCACTTTGAATTCCATATTCAAATTTCAATCCCTTTTCTATTTGATATTCAAATTCAATACTTAAATTTCTATTTGAATTCCCTATATTCAAATTCAATACTTGAATTTCATTTGAATTCTTTTATTCAAACTTTATACTTAAATTCCATTTGAACTTCTATATTTCCATTTCTATATTTGAATTCTATTGAAGTTCAAATATTTAAACTCCTTTTTAAATTCTATATTCAAAATTCCATAGTTTAAAACCCATTTGAATTTCATGTTCAAATTCCATAGATCAAATCCGATTTGAATTCAATTTGAATCTCTTATATTCAAATTCCATTTTCCATTTCCGACCCCATTTGAATTTCTAATATTCAAATTCATTTTCAACACCATTTGAATTTCTAATATTCAAATTCATTGGAATTCCCTTGAATTCCAATTCCATTTCAAAACTATTTGGATTTCCTATTTTGAAATCCTATTTCAATCCTACTTTGAAATCCTACTTTCAAAGTTTATTTCAAATTCTATTTTTGAAATCTCATATTCAAATTTCTACTTGAATTCCTATATCCGATTCCATGTTCAAATTCAACACTTGAATTTCTATTTCAAATCTCAATTCAAATTTCATATTTAAATTCCATTCAAATCTCTATTCAAATTTCACATTTGAATTCTTCCTTGAAATACTATATTTCAAATTCTATTCAATTCTTCTTTGAAATTCTATATTTCAAATTCTATTTTGAAATTCTACATTCAAATCTTTATTTGAATTTCTTTATTCGAATTCCTTTGAATTCAAATTTTATTTAATTTCTTGAATTCAAATTCTATTTTTTTATTCTAATTTCGTCTATTCAAATTCTATTTGAACTTCTTATTTGAATTTCTAATATTCAATCTCCTCTTAAAATTTCAAATATTTAAACCCCTTTCAAAATTCAAATGTTATACTCAAATTCCATTTGAGTTATATATTTAAAAATTCCATTTCACATCCTATTTTGAAATTTCATTTCAAATTCCAATTCCATGCTTGTATTTCTATTTCTGAATTATCAAATGATAATTCTTTTCACTTCATTTATCACTTCGTTATAAAGAACTATTTATAAACTTCGTTTATAAATAACTATTTATTTTCAAAACAAGTTTATATTTTTATCTCCATTTAAAATTTCAAATTCTATTTAAAAATAGAATTTTCCCCTTTAAAATCTCAAATATCCTTCCATGATATTTTTAAATATCATTACTTGAGCCCAGTGATATTTAAACACACAAAGCAACGAATTATTTATTTTTCTAACACATCATATATAAAAATATATATGCAAACAAATAAACAAACAGATAATATATTTTTGAGGAATCCAGTTGGATTCCTCCAACCTGTTTTCCTGCATCCACAGATGTTAGCACATAAATAATACCCATTCTGCTTCGTGGCAGAATATCGCGGTATAGAAGGTCATCCACTAATCATAGCGTGGGGCGTATAGGGTAATCATCCGCTATGAAACTGCGGGCATCCGCTAATGAGACTGCGGGAATCCAACCAATCAATCAACCCAATATATATATATATAGCCTAAATAACTAATATATAAAACAACCAGAAATCATTCAACAAGCAACAAACAATTATTTTAATGAAATAAAAATAATTCTAAAGGTGAGTGAGATTTACTCACCTGGGATTGCAATTCTCGATATCCTGTTTATTTCCAAATCACCGTCTACTACTCTACTCAAATTGTCTCGAATATATTTCATTTTTGTACCTACGATAATTTGATTTTGAATTTACTGATCAACATTTATTTAATTAAAACTACTGAAAATAAATAAACACATTTTCTATATATTTTTGGAAGTTAGAGTTTAAAATAAAACAGAAACCTTTGATTAATTTTGAAGGATCCAATTTTCCAAAATTAATGCTTTCACCATGTGGCATTTATATTATCTTGTATAAATTAAATATAACATTCCTTATTTAAGCTATCATATAATTTAGACGTAATTAAAAATAAATTACTAGATTAGAATAATTACCTTAACTCCTCTCAGTTCTTTTATTTCACTTAGATTTTCATTGAACACAAAAGTGCAGATGAACTTCACTATCCTTCCGATCAATCCATACTTATAGCACCCATTTCCCCAGCAGTTCACAGTCCGAACTCCTAATCACCACACTGTCGTACCCAGTTCAAACCATCTCAGCCTTTCCCTTCAGCTACCAGATGATGCAGACTTCCATGGTTCGCCAAACCCTTGTTCTTCTCGTCCAGTGGCCATCTTCCTCGATGCCAAGCCCTCACTCCTACCCCGGACATCGCAAAATCACCGCACCTTTTTCAATTGAACCTCAGACTTCCTCCGAGTTTGCCAGACTCAGGCGCGAGCCTGCTGATGTTGAGTTCCTACGAGTACCCCTTTCTGCCGTTTGCACAGTTTTGAGCTTCAGGGACTTCAGGGTTTTGTTCGCTCGCGTTTCCCCCTTTTTGTATTCGTCGTTCACCTCTATATCGAAATCCGTCTTCAATCTCCATCGCGATGGTCGCGGTCAACCCTAGACCGAATTGAACTCGTTGCTCCACCTGGCAAAGTCGCGAGCTTCCCAAATCCTCCACTCCGCGAGCGCTGTTAATGTCGAGCAAAGTTTCCAGGGGATCCACACGGTTTCGATTTCGATTTGAGGGAGTTCGGTTTTGGTTTGTGATTTCAGAGGCCTTTGTTTGTCTTTTTTTTTTTAGAAGAGGATCGATTTACAGATTTTAAATGAAAAAGAAAATAAAAGGGGTAGTCGCGATTTTTATAGAAGGAGGTGGGAGACAGGAGGTACACAGGCCATAAATTTGATGTTTTCCTTCGTGCTGAAGTAAGGGGACAGAAGCTTGTGCTCGAGAAGAAAATAGCTGCGTGATTTTTACAAGTTAGGGTGGCATTAGGAGTAGGTCGGCTCATAATCTACTGATGTGAATTTTTATTTTGATTTTTTACTTTAATTAAATTGTCTGGCGGTCCTTTAATTTAAAACCCTGGACCGCTATTTTTAACGTGACAACCGACATCTCCAATATTACAACGTTACTTTGAACTCTGTGATTTGATATTGAAATTTAAATTTGAATGTAAATATAAACGGCCATATTAAATTGAAAATTCAATAAAAATATCATTTATATTATCAACTAAATATTTAAAATAATATTAAATATTTAAAATAAATTATTCAAAAATCTGGGTCGTTACATTCTTCCCCCCTTAAAATAATTTCGTCCTCGAAATTGCTATGGTAGGAAAAATGATACAAATCCATTACCTTTCAACAGTCCACTTAGGTTGAAACTCAACTCCTCATATTTTAACAAATTTAATTCCACCAAGCTTTTGGTCTTCCTTTATTTAATTTGAATGATCTACGATCAATCCATGTATATCCAATTTATGTTCTATTAAACCTATTCAAATTGATTCTAGTTAATTGATTCACTTCAATCCATTTAACTATCTTAAGTTAAATTTCAATTCCAGAATTCAAATCCCAGGGTTTTCATTTCAAATCCTTTTGAAATCACATATATTTATAACTAATTCAAATTCAAAATATTTGAATATTTCCAAACTATTTGTTTTCTTCCAAACAAATTTCCATCAAAAATTTCTAAGGTAGCAATCCATCACTTAAAACTCGAAAATGAACACTGATGATGTTGCAATCATTATCAGTATTATTTCCCAGCCACTGAAGTGAGTTCAGTGCCTTATTATTTCAAAGTCCATCTAAAATGATTTTCTTTCAAATCCTTCTAAAACAAATCTATATTATTTTAATATACTTTAAAAAAATAATTTTCAACTTCCCAGGATTTTGAATTCTCAATTCTGGTTTGAATTTAATTCTAATTCATCTCATTTGTATATTAAATTTCTATACAAATTCTATTTGGTTATAATTAACCATTCTAAGTTTATAATCCCATTTGATTATAAAATCAACATCCAACACATCCATATAATAATAATTCTAGAAAATTATTCTTTCTATATCAAAATAGAAATTTCGGGTAAAATTATTTCATCTACCCACTTAAAAACAATATCATGTCGTATTTTCTGTTCAAGTGTTTAGAAATCCCTATCGACTTCGTGGCGTCCCACGATTCGACCAGAATTCATAAACCACTCAACAGACTAGCCAACACAATATAAAACAACTTTTATATCAATTTACAAATACGCTCTCTCGTATATATACGCTCAACTCATTCTAGGGTACTACTGACCCTATCTCTAATGAGCACATGCCACACAAGCCTAGGTGTTCGCTCAACCTAAGCTCTGATACCAACTGTAAAGGCCCGCAAATCCGAGCTATCTGAGTTGACTAAATACACCACACGTCCAACCCAAATAACACAGAAATACGACTCATTATTAGAAAGAAGATAGAGGATGAGAAATAGAAAGAAAGAAATATTAGAATAGAAGAAAAAGAAGATCACAAACTCACAGCGGACCGAATAAAATATATTATATAACATAACTTTTTGAAATACAAATCAGTAACTTGATATACATACCATCATCAGAGTACAACAGTCATTTCTGGAACAGTTATAAACACCTGTTTCCAGATACAAACAAGGTCCGCAGCGGAATATATGATAGCCTATAGCTAACCGGTGAAGCCTCCTGCTTCCAGCTCCTTCAAAAGAATCTGTGAAATCCCGACTACTTGACTGCCCGTACAAATTTGGGCACCCAAGAGTTTAGGGAAAACAAAACAAAATAAACTCTGGGTCAGTCATGGGACTGGTGTGAGTAAACTCCAACCACTTGTTTAACTTTCAAAATCTTTTTCGAAAGAAAAGGTAATAGTAAGACCAGCCCACACATAAACATGGACGGTTTTTACCTTACTATAACCCAAACCATTTTGATATCAAATCCAATGATATTATAATAATGTCTACATCAAGTAAATAACCAAATAGCAGAACGCTTGCATCTCACGCTCTATATATATATTATAAAATCAAAAACCGCATGGCGCTTATTGGAGATTGGATTTCCAACATGACAAGGTATGGAACCACCTTCCGATGATGTATCTCTAGAGGCGAATACACCTGGGTTCAACAAGAACGTCTTGCAACCCGGCCCACACATGACCGACCACTCATTTCGCTTGAGTGTATCGAATGTATATCACCAACGGTTGGACTCAAACCACCGTTTCCCGAATGGGCAGAATCGATAGATTTAGAAACAAAAGGAATTTCTCTAGATAGGTGATTATACACCCTAATGGGTGCGACCCACATAGCCATGCTGCCTGCCCGATTTTTGTCCTTTCCCGGTTGTTGAGGCCTGAGGCTACGATTACTTACCATTCATTGATAACCCAATCACTTCGAATGCCACATTGTCAGATCCGTTAATCACTAGTTGAGTTTGCACAAATATTCTGGATATTATGCTAAGGGATAAATCCGTTGCAACCATATATTCATACAGACCAACCCATTTGATCATTGGAAATACTCTGTCAGACATTCGTCCATTTACGTTCGTTCTGGGATTGAACGAAACCGAAGGCACAATTTCTATTAATAGAAAAAGCCCTTGCACTTCACTCCGTCTTCAATATATTCAGCATACTTGGTTCGCAACACTTATGCCAATACGGAGTGGTTCTTCGGATAATAATCCAACCGGTCTCTCCATATTGACAACGATGGTCAAAAACTTCGATAGTCTGTGATTTAACTATCGAATAAAAACAAGTGTTCATCCAACATATCAAACAAATCACTGGGCTCTTTAATTAATATTTCATTAATTAAATCTCTTCTCCATTTCCTTATCAATATTTGTTTACCAAATATTTCAATAATCAATCTTGGCCCTTTACGCTATTTTTGATTTCGTTTCCTTATCGAATTCTATATATATCGATATATAGATTTCTAATTGTCAAATTTCTTAAAAATATTCTAACTCCTTAAATTCCCGGGAAAATTCGCCATAACCTCCCCTGTATCGGGAGTATCGGGAAATTTCAAATAGCTTTCCCGGTCCTTCTAATCTGAAAAAGAAAAAGAAGAAGCCAAGCGGCTAGCCGATATGGCGCATAAAACCCATATATGAATTTAAACATGTACCTTTTTGTCGGGCACATAAATAAAAATCTTCATATACTCCATCCCATATCTGTTTAACACCTGTTCACCTGTTTCCAATTCAATTCAACACTATCTAATCGTTTGAATTCAAATTTGAATCGTTTGAATTCGGTTTCGCTTAATTATTCTTTAATTAGCCCTTTTGCCTATTTCACTTCTTTGTTCGAACATAACATGTTCAAATAAAACGCTTAACTTGCTCACAACCAAATTGAATTTCAATTTCAATTCTAGTTCTCTTTTCTTTTTCGAATATAAATTCTCAAATCGAATTCACTTATTTAAAGCTCAATATTCATTCGAAATCTCATTAACTAATTTCTATTCGAATTAGTTAACTCTATTCAATAAATCAAAAATCTGATTTCTATTTCAGAAATCAACTCATTACTCCACTGGAGTTCACATATATTTTATAACTCACATCTGGATTTTTCTAAATAGAAATTTCGATTTTTATTTGCTTAAAATCCTTTAATTTAATTAAATAAACCGTTATGGTTTTATAATGGTTCTGGCGCTGTTTTTCTGAAAATTTGATTTTGACATAACTCAAAATCTATACGACGAAATTCAGATTTTTCTCCTTCATTAGAAAACTATTATCACATCGGTCCTGACGTTTCTTGTTTCGAAGAATTTCAACTTCAATTGCGTTCTGTATACTCAATTGAAGTTCGAATCGCTAATTTACGAACTGCAGCGCTGCGGCAAGTTCGTTTTAATTATATTTATATATATATAAACTTTTAAACTTCTTTAAAATGGATTCAACTTTATTCAACTCTATTTGAATTCCTTGATTCAAATTCCAATCTCACTTTGAATTCCATATTCAAATTTCAATCCCTTTTCTATTTGATATTCAAATTCAATACTTAAATTTCTATTTGAATTCCCTATATTCAAATTCAATACTTGAATTTCATTTGAATTCTTTTATTCAAACTTTATACTTAAATTCCATTTGAACTTCTATATTTCCATTTCTATATTTGAATTCTATTGAAGTTCAAATATTTAAACTCCTTTTTAAATTCTATATTCAAAATTCCATAGTTTAAAACCCATTTGAATTTCATGTTCAAATTCCATAGATCAAATCCGATTTGAATTCAATTTGAATCTCTTATATTCAAATTCCATTTTCCATTTCCGACCCCATTTGAATTTCTAATATTCAAATTCATTTTCAACACCATTTGAATTTCTAATATTCAAATTCATTGGAATTCCCTTGAATTCCATTTCAAAACTATTTGGATTTCCTATTTTGAAATCCTATTTCAATCCTACTTTGAAATCCTACTTTCAAAGTTTATTTCAAATTCTATTTTTGAAATCTCATATTCAAATTTCTACTTGAATTCCTATATCCGATTCCATGTTCAAATTCAACACTTGAATTTCTATTTCAAATCTCAATTCAAATTTCATATTTAAATTCCATTCAAATCTCTATTCAAATTTCACATTTGAATTCTTCCTTGAAATACTATATTTCAAATTCTATTCAATTCTTCTTTGAAATTCTATATTTCAAATTCTATTTTGAAATTCTACATTCAAATCTTTATTTGAATTTCTTTATTCGAATTCCTTTGAATTCAAATTTTATTTAATTTCTTGAATTCAAATTCTATTTTTTTATTCTAATTTCGTCTATTCAAATTCTATTTGAACTTCTTATTTGAATTTCTAATATTCAATCTCCTCTTAAAATTTCAAATATTTAAACCCCTATCAAAATTCAAATGTTATACTCAAATTCCATTTGAGTTATATATTTAAAAATTCCATTTCACATCCTATTTTGAAATTTCATTTCAAATTCCAATTCCATGCTTGTATTTCTATTTCTGAATTATCAAATGATAATTCTTTTCACTTCATTTATCACTTCGTTATAAAGAACTATTTATAAACTTCGTTTATAAATAACTATTTATTTTCAAAACAAGTTTATATTTTTATCTCCATTTAAAATTTCAAATTCTATTTAAAAATAGAATTTTCCCCTTTAAAATCTCAAATATCCTTCCATGATATTTTTAAATATCATTACTTGAGCCCAGTGATATTTAAACACACAAAGCAACGAATTATTTATTTTTCTAACACATCATATATAAAAATATATATGCAAACAAATAAACAAACAGATAATATATTTTTGAGGAATCCAGTTGGATTCCTCCAACCTGTTTTCCTGCATCCACAGATGTTAGCACATAAATAATACCCATTCTGCTTCGTGGCAGAATATCGCGGTATAGAAGGTCATCCACTAATCATAGCGTGGGGCGTATAGGGTAATCATCCGCTATGAAACTGCGGGCATCCGCTAATGAGACTGCGGGAATCCAACCAATCAATCAACCCAATATATATATATATATATATATATATATAGCCTAAATAACTAATATATAAAACAACCAGAAATCATTCAACAAGCAACAAACAATTATTTTAATGAAATAAAAATAATTCTAAAGGTGAGTGAGATTTACTCACCTGGGATTGCAATTCTCGATATCCTGTTTATTTCCAAATCACCGTCTACTACTCTACTCAAATTGTCTCGAATATATTTCATTTTTGTACCTACGATAATTTGATTTTGAATTTACTGATCAACATTTATTTAATTAAAACTACTGAAAATAAATAAACACATTTTCTATATATTTTTGGAAGTTAGAGTTTAAAATAAAACAGAAACCTTTGATTAATTTTGAAGGATCCAATTTTCCAAAATTAATGCTTTCACCATGTGGCATTTATATTATCTTGTATAAATTAAATATAACATTCCTTATTTAAGCTATCATATAATTTAGACGTAATTAAAAATAAATTACTAGATTAGAATAATTACCTTAACTCCTCTCAGTTCTTTTATTTCACTTAGATTTTCATTGAACACAAAAGTGCAGATGAACTTCACTATCCTTCCGATCAATCCATACTTATAGCACCCATTTCCCCAGCAGTTCACAGTCCGAACTCCTAATCACCACACTGTCGTACCCAGTTCAAACCATCTCAGCCTTTCCCTTCAGCTACCAGATGATGCAGACTTCCATGGTTCGCCAAACCCTTGTTCTTCTCGTCCAGTGGCCATCTTCCTCGATGCCAAGCCCTCACTCCTACCCCGGACATCGCAAAATCACCGCACCTTTTTCAATTGAACCTCAGACTTCCTCTGAGTTTGCCAGACTCAGGCGCGAGCCTGCTGATGTTGAGTTCCTACGAGTACCCCTTTCTGCCGTTATCTTTTAGCTAGAAAATAGACTTCTTTTTAGGTATATTTCCTCGACCTTATCTTTTAGCTAGAAACCTCTTTGGATGGAAACATGTAATTGAAACATGTTATGGATGATGGTTGCAAGTGGTTGCAAGTGATTGCTAGTGGTTGCTCGTGGTTGCATATACACACACAATCTAGGTTTTAGATCGGCTCAGTCACTTCATATTGCATATGCATATATGTTTGCATTCGTATATGGTTGAACTTTAATGTGTTGTCATATGGATGTTGCATTTGTAATGAATGATTGTGCACTCATGTAGAATCATAAATAGGAAAATTTGCATACATAATGGATTCATGGCACTTACATAATTCGCATTAAGGAGGTCAACTGAATCAGTAGACCGCCTAATTTTGCATTAGATAAGTACATATACACACACACTTCGCATATGATCATGAAGCATTAGAAGTCTTTTAAGGACAATGGATGCTCGTGTTTGATGGATGAGTAGATGGATGATTGGATGTTAGGATATACATTTTCCAAAACTTGAAGATTTCGGGGACGAAATCCTTTTAAGTGGGGGAGAATGTAACACCCCGTGTATTCTATAACTGTGAAATTAACAAATTAAAGTATAATTAATTTGAAATCAAAGAACTAAGGGAAACGGGATACGCCATTGCGTTCGTCTCGGAAAAATACGCGAAATAGAGTCCGAGTTTTCGAAAAACGGAGTCCGTATGAAGAAGATATAGCCTCCGGAAGTTTCTGAATTAAGTTTAAAATTCGAACAGCTCAGAAAAACAAGTTTAAAATTAAAAATCGGGCCCAATTGGCCAGGGCGGGAAAATTCCCGCCTAAGGCACCCAGGTCGACTGGGCTGTCGACAGGGCTGTCGACCTGGTCCAGACCCAGGTCGAACCCAGTCCACCCTGGCTGGCCTAGCTATGTTGGTCGATTTTCAGAAGCATGCTTTGTCATTAGGGCTAGGTGGCAGGCTCTAATTGGTCTCTCTTTCGAATGAATGGCTACGATCAATCCAAGCAACATCGATGGTCCTAATCAGTTCATAAACTCTATAAAAATGACCCTAGACTCAACCTAATCTATTCATTCAAAAATAAGAACAAAGCCATCATGCTGCTGAGGAACGACTAGGAGTAGCCACCAATTTGGGAGAAGACTAGGAGGAAAATTCTAAAGCATAAAACAACTTAAACAAATCAAATCAACAAGGAATCGCATCTCCACATCCCTAAATTGGAGAATTCGCCACACAATTGTAAGTAGAGTATTATTTTGGTATGAACAAATAATTGTGTTGGTTTGTATACCTGATTTGTGGTGATAAAGTAATTCATATTTGTGCGTTACTATGATTCTTATCGATTTGGAATATTGTATACGTTTGGATATTCTCAAATTATGTTATTCATTATAAAAACTACATGTTTGCGGTAGTTTTATGCAAGTATACGTTTGGATATTCGCAAAGCATGTTATTCATTATAAAAACTACATGTTTGCGGTAGTTTTATGCAAGTATACGTTTGGAATATTCGCAAATTATGTAATTCATGTTGAAGCTACATGTATGTAGTTGTTTAATTGAAATTCATGCAAGTTTGGGGTTTTGCTACTATGTCATCATAATGTGTATTTTTGTACAAAAATCATTTTTGTGAGTAATTGGAACAAATTTGGGTTATTATAATTCATATGAAATTATGTTGAAAATTTGGCATCATGGTCTATGTATTAAGCCATACTTTTGTACTAGAAAACCTCTTTGCGAACTTATGAATATGACTAGGCTATGATTGATATTTTGCATAATTGAAAACCATGTTAGGTCTATATTGTTAACAAGAATTATATGATGACATATGTGGTACATAGCTAGGTTAGATTCAAAATCCCATTTGCAAGTTTGCATGACTAAAGTAAAAATCATGATTTCATGTTTAGAAAAATTTATGCCATAAGTATATGTGCGCCATGGTTAGGTGAATAAATTTAAAATCATGATTAAGTTGGAATAATTCAAGTTGAACTATGCTTTTGTATTAGTAACAAAAGTAAACCCCTTTGTAAACATGTAGGAATCTTATGAACATGATTTGCTTATGTTTGACATTATGCCTAAATAAAAACATAGGTTTATGTTGTAGTTAAGACTATGTGTCAATAATGATATCCAATTTAGATTCTTATCTCAACTACAAGTTTACATGCTTTGATTCACGTCACTTATGCTTTATGACCAAAGTATACATTACTACTATGCAAGTACACCAGTTTCTATTTTGTAGTTCCAACGTTATGTTGCAAGTTCATGCGTTCACATTCCCCTTCTTGTGTATGTAATCATGCTTTAAGCCTCCCCTTTTTCACATGGCTAAGTTGGGCTTAAAAAGGCTAAGCCCAACATATATATAATAAACGAGCGAATTAAACGGGGGTAAATAGCGTTGGGCCAAATTAATTAATAAATGAAAATATAAAGTAAAGGGGTCCAAATTCAAGTATGGGTTGGGCCCATGATTGGTGTAACCTTCACACCATTGATTTTTAATAATGGACCGCAAATATTTACATATAAGAAAATAAAGAAGAAAGACAAAATATGTAAATGTAGAACATACGATGTGTTTAACCCGAGGTTGGATTGAGTTGTGATGTAAACCTGCCCGGAACCGCCCGGCTGTCCAGTAGTCACAACAATACCTATCCAATGTGGGTGGTTAAACATGGAGCCCAATAAGGACCCGAGGTTAGACTGAGTTGTGGCGTAAGACTGCCCGGAACCAACCGGCAACAGGCAGCCACAACAATACCTGTCTAATGTGAGAGGTCAAGGCTTTAATAAGACAATTAAGGCTGAGTCAGGATTGTTAGGATTAAGTGAACTAAAGACTTAATCAAAATGGAACATGCTGAACTAAACAGACTGATTGGGGGGTTAGGTTATAAAACACTTAACCAACTTAGCATGTTGGCTAGAAATAGAAAACCTAGTAGCGGGGGACCCTTTTCAGCAGTAACCCTATAAGGTGTATCATGATACCCTGAAACTAGGCAGGGTGGGGCACGATTACTGGGCTGATTGTAAGAGGTCAAATCGATGGCGGTGGTGTAGCAGTGTAGGTTCTAACGGGGTGCGGGCGTGCACACACTCCGGCGCAGAAAAATAAAGCACTGGGCACCAGTAGCATACCTGTGCATTCTAAGGTTGTGTCGGGCCGCTGCCATGGGACTTGATACACCCCATGGTGGGACCAGCATAGGTAACTACAACATCGGGGGCCGTAAGACACATGTAACTATGCGAGTAGGAGCCGATCATCATAGAATGGATCACTTCACCCTGATTATGGGGTTCCAGTTGGGAACTAGTTTATATGGGTTCAGAGATTAATATGGGGTACGATAGTATATTCGACCCTAGACAACTTAACTAAGTTTATAGTGCTTTCCCACTTCTTGTTTATACTTATCATACCCAGTTCTTTATTCATAGACAGAATAGTCCTAGACTTACTCAGGCTTTATGTCTGACTCTACTTTTCTTTCGTCTTCTTTTCTTCCGTTTCCCCCCCAGGTCCACAGGGAGGGAACACTGCAGCTTGACCAGCCTTAATATCCAGCTTGAAGAGGAGAAATGTATTGCTTGGACTTTTTCGTTTTGAACTATGGCTTTGGACAGCAACTATGGGGCTTTTGCAGTTTATTTATGTTTTCTTTAAGCTTCTTTAAATAATGTAATCAAGACAGATTATGAAAGTGTTATGTTATGATGTAAGACAATCATGGTGATGTTGTTGTAACACGTATTTGCTTTTATGAAATAAAAGTTACCACTTTTCTGCTGTTTACAAATATGTGTTTTTATATCTGTCTTGTATATATGTGACTTATACTTATAAACCTCCACCAAAATTAGGGCATTCCCTTTGAGAGTGACCCTAACGGAGGTGGGGTGTTTCACTTGGTATCAGAGCATAGGTTTACCTGATAAGATAAAAAGTTTTGGAAAATTTATTTTCAAAAAGGAAATTTAAAGAAGCATTTTTAAAAGATAAAATATTATTTTGCTTTAAAAGGCAAAGTCCCTCCAAAGCCATAGGTACTATATCTTATCCTTCGTTTTGAATCTATCCTTTTTGTTTCAGCATGTCCGAAGAACTTAACTTGCCAGAGGGTGTACCAATACCTGGTTGGTTTAGACGGTTCTTAGAAGCAAGGGCCACTCAGCCAGGTCCTACCGTTCCTCCTCCCCCAGCTGCAGGAAATCATCCAGCTGCAGCGGCACCTTTTCCTCCACCTCCTCCACGGGGAAACACGTTTGCTAAGATATGTAAAGATTTTAAAGCTATGGGAGGAAAGGATTTCCATGGAACTGAGTCCTTCGTGGCAGCTAGAAATTGGCTGAAAGAAACTGAGGACCTATTCATCATCTTTGAGGTAGAAGATAGACAAAAAGTACAACTGGCAGTATGGCTATTAAAGGGCGAGGCTTCCTACTGGTGGGAAGTCACTAATGCAGAAAGACCAGTGGAGACATGGGAGGACTTTAGGGCAAGGTTTGAGACTAAATTTCTCTCGGATGCGGAAAGGAGCTTGCAGTTGGAAAAATTCTTATTTCTTAAGCAAGGGAACAAGACAGTCAGAGAGTATGTGAATCAGTTCGATGAGCTGGCTAGGTTTGGGCTAGACCTAGTCAACACCCCGCACAAGAAGGCTCTCCGTTTCGTCAAAGGGTTAAATGAGCCATTACACAGTTTGGCCATGACCCATATACCCATGGGGGCCACGTATGAAAGATTGGTGCAAATGGCATTGCTGAATGAGGAGGATAAGGGTAAGAAGGAGACAAAGGCAGAAAGCTCTCAAGGGAAGAAAGAGGGTTTGCAGCCTAAGAAGACGGACTTTAAGAAAGGCGGGAAAGGCAACAAAGAGAAGAGGAAGTGTAATTTCTGTGGTAAAGTGGGGCACTTAGTAAAGGACTGCCGGAAAAAGAAGGCCAAGGAGAATGGTGGGTGCTTTTCTTGCGGTGAGACAGGCCACAGGGCTAAGGATTGCCCAAAGAAACGAGGACAGGGGCAGAGGGCTGGATCCACCTCAGGGGCACAGGTTCATGTGCTAGAAGCACCACCTTTGCAACAGCGAGGTATAAATACTTCTGTAGAAAGTGTAGTTTATCTTTATGATCACCCCGTTCGCACTTTATTTGATTCTGGCGCATCACACTCCTTTATCTCGTCTGCTTTAGTAGAATCTCTGCACCTAAAAACTAGTATGGTAGATGACCCCTTAATTGTTTCAAACCCAATTGGGGGCCCAGCTCATTTGTCTATGATCTGTTTGGTATTGAAAATTTCTATTCTAAGCGTAGAATTTCAATGTAGTGCCTTTGTTTTGGGCTTTTCGGGGTATGGTTTGATTTTGGGTATGGATTGGCTATCCAGTAATGGGGCCATCCTTGATTGTGAGAAAAGGGTTGTTAGGCTCCTAACCCAGCTCGGTAATACTTTGGAAATTTCTTGTAATCCCTCGTATGCGGTTATGCTTAGTTATCTTGAATCGCTAGATGCCTCTGTTGAAAATTTGCAATCAGTTAGAGTGGTCCGGGAATATCCGGATGTCTTCGAAGAGGTGAAGGGCTTGCCTCCGAAGCGGGAAATAGACTTCCGCATATATCTTGTAGATAATGCAAAGCCCGTTGCGTTGCCCGTTAGACACATGGCTCCACGAGAAAGGAAAGAGCTCAGTAAACAGATTAAAGAGCTTCTAGAAAAGGGGTTCATTAGGAGGAGCATTTCAGAATGGGGTGCTCCAGTGGTGTTCGCTACAAAGGCGGATGGTTCACTCCGTCTATGTGTTGACTATAGGGAGCTCAACAAGCTAACGAAAAAGAATAGGCACCCTCTCCCTAGAATTGACGATTTATTTGACCAGCTTGTAGGAGCGTCTGTTTTCTCCCAACTCGATTTAGCAACCGGTTTTCATCAGCTAAGGGTGGCTGAAGATAGCATCGATAAAACGGCATTCAGAACCCCAGACGGCTTCTTTGAATGGCTTGTCATGCCTTTCGGCTTGACAAATGCACCTGCTTACTTCGTGGACCTGATGAGTAGGGTATTCAGAGATTTCCTCAACAAGTTCGTGGTCGTCTTCGTAGATGATATCCTTATCTTCTCAAAGAGTGAAGAGGAACATGCTCAACACTTAAGGGCAATCATGGAAACTTTGCGAGTCCATCAACTAAAAGCCAAATTCTCCAAATGCCACTTTTGGAGAGAAGAGGTGAGGTTCCTTGGGCACATAGTATCCAAACAAGGGTTAGCAGTGGACCCTGCTAAGGTAGTGGCGATACAGGATTGGAAGACACCAAGGAATGCAACTGAGGTCCGAAGCTTTCTAGGACTAGCAGGTTTCTATCAAAAATTCATAAGGGATTTTGCGAAAATCTCAGCTTTGCTCACGAAATTGACCAAGAATAATCTAGTGTTCAATTGGGACTTGGATTGCGAGTTTGCTTTCCAACGACTGAAAAGGGCTCTCACAACAGCCCCAGTTTTGACGCTGCCAGATGGGAGCAAGATGTTCACTGTTTATACGGATGCATGTGGGACAGGGCTAGGCGCCGTCTTAATGCAAGAAGGAAGGGTAGTAGCTTATGGCGGGAGGCAGTTGAAAGTGCACGAAAAGAACTACCCAACCCACGATCTTGAGTTAGCCGCCATTGTCTTTGCACTCAAGTCTTGGCGACACTATCTCCTAGGTGAGAAGTTCGAGCTTTACACTGACCATAAATCGTTGAAATATCTTTTCTCGCAGAAGGATCTTAACTTGAGGCAACAAAGATGGATGGAGTTTCTTGCCTCGTACGATTTCGAAATCTCCTATACTCCGGGCAAAGGCAACGTAGTGGCAGACGCGTTGAGCCGAAAGAAATTGACCCTAAGCCCGTTGTTTGTTGAAAGACAAAGCCTAGAGTTTATAGCCAGCTTCGACTTTAGGCCCTCCTCCGATTTCGTACCAGGCTTACTAGCATCTCTCGAAGTACGACCAACTTTAGTGGATTTAGTAGGGACAGCACAACGCGAAGACCCTCAGCTTATGGAAATGATTGATAGGCTAATTAGGGGTGAGACTTCAAGTCACCTCAACAGATACTCCATCGACGATAAGGGTTTGCTAAGGCGAGACGGTAGACTATGCGTCCCACAAACAAAAGATTTAGTAAAGAAGGTTCTCGAGGAAGCACATCACTCCAAGATGACGATACACCCAGGCGGAGATAAAATGTACAAAGACATAAAAAGGACTTTCTTCTGGAACGGCATGAAAAAGGACGTGGCAGAATTCGTTTCTAAGTGTATGGTGTGCCAACAGGTTAAAGCGGAACAGAAAAAGCCTGGCGGACTACTACATCCTCTAGAGGTCCCGCAGTGGAAGTGGGATAGCATATCAATGGACTTCATCGATGGGCTGCCTAGGTCTAGGAGAGGCAACACTAGCATTTGGGTAATAGTGGATAGGCTTACTAAAAGCGCCCACTTTTTACCTGTCAAAAGTAAAAGAACTGCCTCATCCCTGGCATCACTTTACCTCAAAGAAATCGTTCGACTCCATGGAATACCATCTAGCATTGTTAGTGACCGAGACCCCATCTTCACCAGCGAGTTTTGGCGGAGTCTGCAAGAAGCAGTAGGAACGCAGTTATGCTTGAGCACAGCCTATCATCCCCAAAGCGACGGCCAAACAGAGAGAGTGAACAGAGTTTTGGAGGACCTTTTAAGACTATGCGTCCTTGACTTCGGAGGGACATGGGAAGACCACCTTCCTTTGGTGGAATTTGCCTACAACAACAGCTATCAAGCAACCATCGGAATGGCGCCCTTCGAAGCTTTATATGGAAGACCGTGCCGATCGCCCACTTGTTGGTGGGAGTCTACTGATAAGCTCATACTTGGACCAGATATGATCCGAGAGACTTCAGAGAAAGTAGACTTAATACGAAGAAGGATGAAGACGGCCCAAGACAGACAAAAGTCCTATGCCGACAAGAGAAGGACCGACCTTGAATTTGAGGTTGGAGACAGAGTTTTTCTCAAGGTATCTCCGCTAAGAAACGTTGTTCGTTTTGGAACCACAGGAAAACTAGCACCAAGGTTCGTAGGGCCATTCCCTATCATCGAGAAAATTGGTAAAATGGCCTATAGATTAGAGCTACCCGAGAAGTTGGCCGGAGTCCACAACGTTTTTCACGTTTCACATCTCCGGAAATGTCTACATGAGTCTGCTGAAGTGGTAGAGCCAAATATCCTCGAAGAGGCCGAAGTGGAATGCGAAGCAACCATAAGAAAAGTTCCAACCCGCATCTTAGGAAC
Source organism: Allium sativum (assembly GCA_030737875.1). Lineage (NCBI taxonomy): Eukaryota > Viridiplantae > Streptophyta > Magnoliopsida > Asparagales > Amaryllidaceae > Allium > Allium sativum. Next base: position 743,925,449 of record CM060920.1, on the reverse strand, counting down.
GGAAGTGAAGAAGCTATGCAACCGCGAAGTCAGGCTCGTCAAAGTTCAGTGGAGCGACGCCGAGGGAGACGCGACTTGGGAAACTGAAGCTAGAATACGCACTGCTTACCCTTTTCTTTTCGAGGGTACATCCTTGATCTTTCTTTTTCCTTAAGTCGCACTTTTATCTATCTTTTTAGGTATATTTCCTCGACCTTATCTTTTAGCTAGAAACCTCTTTGGATGGAAACATGTAATTGAAACTTGTTATGGATGATGGTTGCAAGTGGTTGCAAGTGATTGCTAGTGGTTGCTCGTGGTTGCATATACACACACAATCTAGGTTTTAGATCGGCTCAGTCACTTCATATTGCATATGCATATATGTTTGCATTCGTATATGGTTGAACTTTAATGTGTTGTCATATGGATGTTGCATTTGTAATGAATGATTGTGCACTCATGTAGAATCATAAATAGGAAAATTTGCATACATAATGGATTCATGGCACTTACATAATTCGCATTAAGGAGGTCAACTGAATCAGTAGACCGCCTAATTTTGCATTAGATAAGTACATATACACACACACTTCGCATATGATCATGAAGCATTAGAAGTCTTTTAAGGACAATGGATGCTCGTGTTTGATGGATGAGTAGATGGATGATTGGATGTTAGGATATACATTTTCCAAAACTTGAAGATTTCGGGGACGAAATCCTTTTAAGTGGGGGAGAATGTAACACCCCGTGTATTCTATAACTGTGAAATTAACAAATTAAAGTATAATTAATTTGAAATCAAAGAACTAAGGGAAACGGGATACGCCATTGCGTTCATCTCGGAAAAATACGCGAAATAGAGTCCGAGTTTTCGAAAAACGGAGTCCGTATGAAGAAGATATAGCCTCCGGAAGTTTCTGAATTAAGTTTAAAATTCGAACAGCTCAGAAAAACAAGTTTTAAATTAAAAATCGGGCCCAATTGGCCAGGGCGGGAAAATTCCCGCCTAAGGCACCCAGGTCGACTGGGCTGTCGACCTGGTCTAGCCAGGTCGACAGGGCTGTCGACCTGGTCCAGACCCAGGTCGAACCCAGTCCACCCTGGCTGGCCTAGTCTATGTTGGTCGATTTTCAGAAGCATGCTTTGTCATTAGGGCTAGGTGGCAGGCTCTAATTGGTCTCTCTTTCGAATGAATGGCTACGATCAATCCAAGCAACATCGATGGTCCTAATCAGTTCATAAACTCTATAAAAATGACCCTAGACTCAACCTAATCTATTCATTCAAAAATAAGAACAAAGCCATCATGCTGCTGAGGAACGACTAGGAGTAGCCACCAATTTGGGAGAAGACTAGGAGGAAAATTCTAAAGCATAAAGCAACTTAAACAAATCAAATCAAATCAACAAGGAATCGCATCTCCAAATCCCTAAATTGGAGAATTCGCCACACAATTGTAAGTAGAGTATTATTTTGGTATGAACAAATAATTGTGTTGGTTTGTATACTTGATTTGTGGTGATAAAGTAATTCATATTTGTGCGTTACTATGATTCTTATCGATTTGGAATATTGTATACGTTTGGATATTCTCAAATTATGTTATTCATTATAAAAACTACATGTTTGCGGTAGTTTTATGCAAGTATACGTTTGGATATTCGCAAAGCATGTTATTCATTATAAAAACTACATGCTTGCGGTAGTTTTATGCAAGTATACATTTGGAATATTCGCAAATTATGTAATTCATGTTGAAGCTACATGTATGTAGTTGTTTAATTGAAATTCATGCAAGTTTGGGGTTTTGCTACTATGTCATCATAATGTGTATTTTTGTACAAAAATCATTTTTGTGAGTAATTGGAACAAATTTGGGTTATTATAATTCATATGAAATTATGTTGAAAATTTGGCATCATGGTCTATGTATTAAGCCATACTTTTGTACTAGAAAACCTCTTTGCGAACTTATGAATATGACTAGGCTATGATTGATATTTTGCATAATTGAAAACCATGTTAGGTCTATATTGTTAACAAGAATTATATGATGACATATGTGGTACATAGCTAGGTTAGATTCAAAATCCCATTTGCAAGTTTGCATGACTAAAGTAAAAATCATGATTTCATGTTTAGAAATATTTATGCCATAAGTATATGTGCGCCATGGTTAGGTGAATAAATTTAAAATCATGATTAAGTTGGAATAATTCAAGTTGAACTATGCTTTTGTATTAGTAACAAAAGTAAACCCCTTTGTAAACATGTAGGAATCTTATGAACATGATTTGCTTATGTTTGACATTATGCCTAAATAAAAACATAGGTTTATGTTGTAGTTAAGACTATGTGTCAATAATGATATCCAATTTAGATTCTTATCTCAACTACAAGTTTACATGCTTTGATTCATGTCACTTATGCTTTATGACCAAAGTATACATTACTACTATGTAAGTACACCAGTTTCTATTTTGTAGTTCCAACGTTATGTTGCAAGTTCATGCGTTCACATTCCCCTTCTTGTGTATGTAATCATGCTTTAAGCCTCCCCTTTTTCACGTGGCTAAGTTGGGCTTAAAAAGGCTAAGCCTAACATATATATAATAAACGAGCGAATTAAACGGGGGTAAATAGCGTTGGGCCAAATTAATTAATAAATGAAAATATAAAGTAAAGGGGCCCAAATTCAAGTATGGGTTGGGCCCATGATTGGTGTAACCTTCACACCATTGATTTTTAATAATGGGCCGCAAATATTTACATATAAGAAAATAAAGAAGAAAGACAAAATATGTAAATGTAGAACATACGATGTGTTTAACCCGAGGTTGGATTGAGTTGTGATGTAAACCTGCCCGGAACCGCCCGGCTGTCCAGTAGTCACAACAATACCTATCCAATGTGGGTGGTTAAACATGGAGCCCAATAAGGACCCGAGGTTAGACTGAGTTGTGGCGTAAGACTGCCCGGAACCAACCGGCAACAGGCAGCCACAACAATACCTGTCTAATGTGAGAGGTCAAGGCTTTAATAAGACAATTAAGGCTGAGTCAGGATTGTTAGGATTAAGTTAACTAAAGACTTAATCAAAATGGAACATGCTGAACTAAACAGACTGATTGGGGGGTTAGGTTATAAAACACTTAACCAACTTAGCATGTTGGCTAGAAATAGAAAACCTAGTAGCGGGGGACCCTTTTCAGCAGTAACCCTATAAGGTGTATCATGATACCCTGAAACTAGGCAGGGTGGGGCACGATTACTGGGCTGATTGTAAGAGGTCAAATCGACGGCGGTGGTGTAGCAGTGTAGGTTCTAACGGGGTGCGGGCGTGCACACACTCCGGCGCAGAAAAATAAAGCACTGGGCACCAGTAGCATACCTGTGCATTCTAAGGTTGTGTCGGGCCGCTGCCATGGGACTTGATACACCCCATGGTGGGACCAGCATAGGTAACTACAACATCGGGGGCCGTAAGACACATGTAACTATGCGAGTAGGAGCCGATCATCATAGAATGGATCACTTCACCCTGATTATGGGGTGCCAGTTGGGAACTAGTTTATATGGGTTCAGAGATTAATATGGGGTACGATAGTATATTCGACCCTAGACAACTTAACTAAGTTTATAGTGCTTTCCCACTTCTTGTTTATACTTATCATACCCAGTTCTTTATTCATAGACAGAATAGTCCTAGACTTACTCAGGCTTTATGTCTGACTCTACTTTTCTTTCGTCTTCTTTTCTTCCGTTTCCCCCCCAGGTCCACAGGGAGGGAACACTGCAGCTTGACCAGCCTTAATATCCAACTTGAAGAGGAGAAATGTATTGCTTGGACTTTTTCGTTTTGAACTATGGCTTTGGACAGCAACTATGGGGCTTTTGCAGTTTATTTATGTTTTCTTTAAGCTTCTTTAAATAATGTAATCAAGACAGATTATGAAAGTGTTATGTTATGATGTAAGACAATCATGGTGATGTTGTTGTAACACGTATTTGCTTTTATGAAATAAAAGTTACCACTTTTCTGTTGTTTACAAATATGTGTTTTTATATCTGTCTTGTATATCTGTGACTTATACTTATAAACCTCCACCAAAATTAGGGCATTCCCTTTGAGAGTGACCCTAACGGAGGTGGGGTGTTTCATATGATGTGCATTTAGTTTTAGTTTGTAAGTTTTATATATCTTTGTAGAGTGCAGTTCATGCACAGAATGATGTGCTCTACGAAGAATAATTTTATATATTTATTTTGTTGCTACTTCATTTGTACTAAAAGAATTGCTTGGTTAAAATATGAAATCGAGGAATATACAATATTGAAATATTTGGGATCCTGCAAAACTTGGAGATACACAGGTTAAAAGTACTACACTTGATGAGTCTTAGAATATCGTATGCAAAAATTGTAATGCCTGATTCCACCTGAGTCTGTCTGAGTCCGTCCGTGTCCGAACGAATTAAACGGGTCGAGCACATTCATTAAATATTTTTATTAGGCCAAGTTCGAACGTAATAGGTGTAATCCGTGTATTGTCAAGCCGGACAGTTGTCCGTCCGAGCTTTTAGTTCAATCCAAGTTCGAACATTTTGTCGTCCGGTCCGACTCTTCTATTTTACACCCCTAATCAAGATGTTTAAATTGGCAACTGAGTTGAAAATATTTTCTTAAAAGGATGCTATAATAGGCAAATAAAAGTTTAATAGATCATAATTTAGGATATCATGAACTACTGCAAAACAACTGCATGTGATTCCAAATACTACAAGTGACAAACAGTGTAGGTATTTAAATAACTATCACATGATGTATTGATATTATCTCATAGAATAGTGACAATACACATTATACCAACATATGTATGCACATAAAATGTAGAGACATTCTATATAAGTTGTGTATGAAAATAATATCGATATAACATTATAATTGAACTACATCATCTCAACACAAACTATGTACTGAATGATGTATTTAACACGTAACATAACCTCATATGAAAATAATGTATGTAGTACATAAAACAATAAACTAATAGACTAAATAGCAAGGTTCTGAAGATCACTCTTGACTGTTGACCTGCTTGTAAGAGTAGCCAAAAGTTACTCAAAAGAAAGAAAAAAAATCAGGTGTCAAATAGAGCTCTGGAGAGGGATTATCTCTACGCACTACATATCGTGTATAACATTTAATAAACATTGGAGTCTATGTGTAACACTATTCATGCCTCTCTGCTTCATCCTAACGCAACAAGTCAAGGTAATACATAATGGTGATTCTGTAACATCCCATAAAATAAACATACATTAGACATATGATAATATAATTTAAAAATAATTAAGAAAATTAATAATAAGTTAATGAGATGAAAAATGAAATTTTGAGAAATTAGGAATTGGGCCACGTAAGTATTGTAGTTGCGTTCGTAGCGAGATTTTGATCCGTTTCCATATTTTATTTACTGAAAACAGAGTCTATATGTTATGAGCGTTGGGTAGTTGTTTGACACTTTCCTATGAACTAGAAAAGCACAAATTATGTAATAATAAATGCAAGCGCACAGGCGTGTAGTATGCAGGTCGAACACATAGGGAAAAATTAATATTTATTATTTATATAATTTTGTGGGTGAGTTAGACGAAATTGGAGGATTTGATTGAAGTAAAAATTGAAATTGCAATTTGATTCAGAACAAATCTAATTGAACGAACGACCAAATCGCAAAGTATCAATTGAAACAGGAAAAACAAGTAAAACTATTGAATTCACTACAGATTCGAATCTAATCAAATCTATATTAGATTCAATACTACTTAGGAAAGCAGAATAAAATGCAGAAATTAAAATTGCAGAATAGAAATAACAAACAGAAAGCAAAATTAGGATTACCGCTAAATCTAATCAGATGATCAATCAGTAATGAGAAAAGTAAATTGCAATAGTAAATTTTGCTCTGCCAAATCCAATTGAATAGACAACACAAATTTACTAGACCTAAGAGGAGCATAGAAAAGAAAATAAAAGATAAACTCTCAATTCTTGGATAAAATTCACAATGAGAATAATGTGTATTTATAAGATATATTAGCCAACCTAAACCTTAATACAATCAGAAATGGGCCTTAGTTAAATCAGGTAAGTTTTGAATCTGGTAAGTTTTGCCTTTTTTTCCCTTTTGCTTCGTTGACAAGTCTTCCTTGATTTTTGATATACATATTCTTTATACCAATTTTTCTCTTGTCCAAAATGGAATCTGATGTGAGATCCTCATCTACAGGTCTTCATATATATATATATATATATATATATATATATATATATATATATATATACACACAAAAAAAAAAAAGTTTGATCTCTATTTTCTATTTTTTTGACCGCATATGGCTTAGTCAGCATATCTATAAAAGTGACAAAATAATATCCAAGTAACATTTATTTATACACAAAAGATAAAATATAAGAGCATAAAATTAACACTTTTATATGTTAAATACCCCCACATTTATCTTTTACTCATCCTCGTGTAAAACATAAATGAAAAACTAAACTTGGTAGGTCACACTTTCGTAGGAAATGCGTTTGCATTAAGCATATGCAACAAGCCGTTAAACCTCTAGGTGTCCTTAGTATGACGAGTGGTGTCTCGTGAGGATTTTCAACAGATACGACCCACAAAATCCGAATGCAGTATGCTATTCTTCTAGTGCAACCGTATGAATGTAACGGACATATACAAATGAAAACAAAAATGAAAACACAACTATTTTCAGAAAAGTTGTAACATAGTAGTTTTCAATCCGAAATCAATAAATATAAACTTTTAGTTTGTCAACTCGTCCCAAATTTTCAATGTAATTCAAGTTTTCAAACATTAAATTCTAGTTTGGCCAGTTGGTTAGGTTGATAACATAGTGCAACCTTGAAATAAGATTTTAGTTTGCTTGTCACAGTTTGCAAAGTGGTATTCGTATTTCCTTGTGTATGACTAGTCAACACTACAAAAAAGTGCTTATCTACAACAGCAAAAGACAATGTTTTTCCCTCCTTGTTGTCAAAAACAAATTATTTAGCGCTAAATTTCAACCCAACGCTGTTAGATTACGCGCTCACATTTCACTTTCCCTCCATCTATTTCGTTCCCTCTATTTCGTGTATTCCTAAAAAAAAAATCTCCCGCAAGATCTTAAAATACTTTACAAAAATTTTTCCTCTTTTTCCCAAATTAAATTTCCGTCGGCTATAGGTCTTTGGTAGAAATGAGTGTTGCCTTCATCAGCCTCATCGTTGGTAGAAGGGTTGAGAGAAAATGAAGACAACTAGGGTATTCATCGCGTGGTGGAGTTCCGAAGTCAAAGATGCTTGCGACAATGGAAGGAGGAGAGTCCGATGTAGGCTCTAATTTGGAAGGTACAAAGATGCTTGCTTTGATTTTTGTCCTCCATTCTGTGTTAAAACAATGAAACACTTGTTCCTCAAAATTCAGAAATCAATTTCTCTAATTCTGGTTGATATTTGGTCAACCCACTACCTATAAAGATATTTATCTCAGTCTCTAGTATGTTAAAAAATGCCGGTTTGAATTTTGTAGACAGCAGTGTTAGATACTTTCAATTTACAGTAGATAATACTAAAAGTTGACATTTTTATCGATCAAAAATGTGCGAATGGATCACATAATCTTATTTCTCACATCAACCCATGATTTTTTGTAGTACTTTGCGATTTTTAGTACTATGATTGAATGAGAATCTTGGGATGACCAGATTTTGGTTTTTGCTTGTGAAAAAAATTGGCACCAGAAAAACAATTTCGGGATGACCAGAGGTTGAATGGTTGGAGCAAGCAGAAGCAGGGAGGCATTGAAGCGTTCTTTCAGCCTAAATTGTCCAGGTGCATATTTTAAATATATAAAATACTGGATAACAGAAATATGGATGGGTGGAACCTTACCATAACTTGTCTCACCTACATCTAGCAAGTTAGAATAATACTTTATCTAACGAAAAAGGAAAATAAATTTAACCCAATGATCATCCGTGTGGTTATATGTTTAAAGCTCTTTGATTGTATTGGTACCAATTGGCTAACCCTGCAAACTCCCAATACTGAAATTTTATTACTGATTGACGTTATTTCAATTAAAAAAAATTGGTATTACACTGGTTGTTCATTTCTCTTTACATTTATTTATGTACTTACTGCATCCTTTTACTTTCAATAAGTAAATAATCGTATATTTGCTCTTAAACTGCATGCTTTTGAACTAAGTGAGTGTTATTGCTATTAAAGCTTTTTCGATATGTTTAGGAATGCAACAAGTTTAAGGTCGGAAGGGACAAAACCGAGAAGGATAGAGAGTGGTCCGAAAGGCTGGGGATAGGAAATCATAAATCGTGTTAGGCCAAGAGTTGAAGCTGTAGTAATTAATGAAGACGCGGTCTAGTTTAGAGAAGGTTCATCTATCTGAGCGTGCTTTTTTATTCATGTGTAATGCAATCCTTTAGAATTTCCATCAAAAGATCAACATCATGAATGACTTCATTTACTTTCATCATCATCATATTCCAGGCCTATGATGGAAGGGAACATATTGATTGATTAAAGCTTTTCATGCTCTACAATGGCCCTCCAGTGTAAGTTTTATTTGGCGTTACACTTCTATTTTCGTTCTTTTTTTAAACTCCTATGTCTAGATTGAATGAACTATCAGAGAAACACGGAAGTGAACTGAAGCAAGCGAGGGAGATAATACCTTCTCTACAAAAACAAGTTTCTTCTCTCTCTCTCTGGTCAGCTTTAGTCCATAGCTGATGATCTGGCGAGGTATTTAGCTTATCCTTTACTAATTATATGTTAATTAAACATAAACTGAACTGATTAGCTAACTGTGAGCAGGTAATGGCTAATAAATATGCTGCTAAAAGGACATGTTTTGATGAATACATCAGCAATTCACCCTTACTTCTTACCCAAAATCTGATTATGATCTCCTTATGCATAATTCTCTGGTATTTATTCTTGTTTACTAATACGATAAACATTCCTTTCATGTTGTTTATTTGGTTCTTTTCCTGTTCCTTTTTTACAACTTTCTTCTATGAGATTCCTCTCTTTATTTTAATATTGATCAATAATGTATATAACTTTATTTTAATTTTTTTTATTATCATGTTCCCTTCTAAAAGTTTGAAAAGAGTTAATATTTTGGTGAGTGATTCTGGTTATTGAGTGGTATGTAAACCAGTTAATAAGTTGAATGAACCTTGGAATAAATGGAAATACAAATACATTAAAGCACTCTGGTTACACGTCCAAATAAATTAGGAAGATATACTAGTATCGTGGATCCTAATTTTTGAAGCTAAACCTTCTGTTTCATCTCAGCTAAATATTTTATTTTCACAGCTTCTACCATCATTCACTTCATGCTTTAACACCAATCCCTTTTTTAGTAGTGTACTTGTTGGGGTTTGATGGTAAAAAGCTTCTATGATAATTATCTTTATTAATTAAGGGGATCAACACCTCGAATCTTTGGCATTCCAGTTTGGCTCATATTGTTATTTTGTTCTTTAGTTTACTACACCTTTGGAATTTCTTTAAGGTTTCTTTGTCTTTGGTTGCTGTTGTCAATAATTTGATCATCTTACTCATATTTAAAAGTGGTTGAAAACTAGGCATCCGATATTGGTATTTTTATTGGAATAAAATTCGTCAATCTACAGTTTTGTTCTCTGGAGTGCATTTTCAAGAGTTGATTGGGTTTACTGTAAAATCACTGAAGACTTCTCGAAACCGAAATCAGTTTTTTAGGACGATCTGAATAGACATATTTGTTGTAGTGCAAATCAATGAGGTTATAAGTGTTTGGGCATTATTTCTTATTCTTTGTCTCTATAAGAAATAAAAATTTATGGTTAATTACACACACCTAACTTAAAAAACCAAGATATACCACCCATGCACTGCCATGCCGGCTGACGTGGGAGTTTGGGATTGAGCTTGGTGGATTGTGCAAACCGACGTTGACTTTGTCAATAAGATGTCGGCAATCCTTAGGTTTCCAACTCATAAAATAAGACCAAGGTATACCACTCATGCACTGCCTTGGGGCTGATGTTAGAGTGGGGACATAGCTTGGTAGATTTGCACATCAACGCTAGATTTACAAGCAATGTTAGGTACCTTTGAATTACTATTATTATTGAACATAAGAAGCAGAGAGAGTTATGCGAATTCAGCTTAACACAACTTAGTTTTAAAGATTCAAAAAGGCCAATACATGTACTTTAAGTCCTCCACTCATTAAAAAAAGACTACGATTTAGAATAAACTTCATGGCCATCACTTAAGAATCTTCCTATATACTGGTTACCCTATTATTGCTCGTAATTTAACTTTCCATTATATTTCTTATTCTATCTTAGTTGAAAGAGAGAGAAAATTACTATCAACCGACCAAAAAATTTGTTAACTTGCTTCGTCGTACCCACCTAAGATGAGTCGTATTTCCAAAAAAAAGGCATGTTACTATGACGTAAAATGCATGATGGTCCTATCAAAGTGCATGAAAATGAAAAAAAAAATGATGCAACGCAGACCCCCACCCACTTGGCCAAAACAGTGTCTACGCTGTAAGCACGTTTCTTAAATTTGAAAGATAGTACCCAAAGGTGAATGAGATGCAAAATGATTTGTAAAATGAAATGCAGCTTAACAATTATATGAATATTTAAATCATATGCAAGGTGAAGTCTATGATGACGATGAATGTTATGCGACAAATAATGCTTCATCCCTCCCCCCCCCCCATACACACACACTTACCTCTATCAAAAATGATGCACGATGATTTGTTATTTGATTTGTGTGGTACAATAGCCATATAAGTGAATTCTGAAATCAAAATCCTTTCTATGAATTTTTTTTCGTGCAAAGGGTTTATAACATTCAACTGAAGATTATCATAATCCCATAAAATTGAATTTTTACAACAATTTGATTCGATGGTATGGAACTAAGATTACTTTTGAGGTATACTCCCAATTCATTACTTAAAATTTAAGCCCACCCTCAAAAGGCTCTTCAAAAGACATAGTGGATACGTCTATTGAGGCAAGGGAAACTTCCTCAAGAGCTAAATCTGATGTGTCTTCTACAACTGTTTCAATCACATCAACTTCTTCTATTTCATAATCTTTGGGTTGATGGAAAATATTCAATTCAATGGTTAAGTGCCCAAACGATAATTGAAGTTGGCCTCTCCTACGATTTATGATAGCATTTGAGGTGTCTAAGAAGGAACGACCCAAAATCAATGGAATATGACTACTAGGGTTCTAAATAGGCTTGATTTCAAGAATTATGAAGTCGACAGGGAATTAAAATTGTTCAATTTGAATCAAGTAGTCTTCAATTATACCCAATGGCTTTTTAAATAATCGATCGATTAGTTGAATTGTGATGTTTGTGGATTTCAATTCCCTTAGTCCAAGTTGACAATAAACACTATAGGGAATAAGATTGACACTTGCACCAAGATCAAGTAGGGATGACTTATGTGAGTGTCCCCTATTTTACAACCTATTGTGGGGAAATCAGGGTCCTTATACTTGATTGGTGAAGGATTTAAGAAAACAGATCTAGTATTCGCAGTCAAGAAGGCTGTTTTGGGAACATTAGTGGCTCGTTTTTGGGTGCATATGTAGTGGCCCGCAAATCCGTACTATCTGAGTCGACTAATAATACCACACGTCCAACCCAAATTGCATAGAATACGAATGATTATTAGAAAGAAGTTAGAGGATGAGAAATAGAAAGAAAGAAATATTAGAATAGAAGAAAAAGAAGATCACAAACTCACAGCGGAACGAATAAAATATATTATATAACATAACTTTTGAAATACAAATCAGTAACTGTATATATACATACCATGATCAGAGCACAGCAGTTATTCCTGGAACAATTATAAACACCTGTTTCCAAATACAACATGGTTCGCAGCGGAATATATGATAGTCTATAGCTAACTGGTGAAGCCTCCTGCTTCCAGCTCTTTCAAATGAATCTGAAAAATCCCGACTATTGGACTGCCCGTACAAATTTGGGCACCCAAGAGTTTAGGGAAAAACAAAACAAAATAAACTCTGGGTCAGTCATGGGACTGGTGTGAGTAAGCTCCAATCATTTGTTTAACTTTCAAAATCCTTTCGAAAGAAAAGATAATAGTAAGACCAGCCCACACATAAACACGGACGGTTTTTACCTTACTATAACCCAAAACACTTTGATACGAAAATCCAGTGATATTATAATAATGTCTACATCAAATAAATAACCAAATAGCAGAATGCTTGCATCTCACGCTCCACATATATAGTATAAAATCAAAAACCGCAGGGCGCTTATTGGAGATTGGATTCCAACTATGACAAGGTATGGAACCACCTTTCGATCAGTGTACTCTAGAGGCGATACACTGGGGTTCAACAAGAACGTCTTGCAACCCGGCCCTTACATGACCAACCACTCATTTCGCTTGAGTGTATAGAATGTATATCACCAACAGTTGGGATCAGCAACCGTCTCCCGACTGGGACAGCATCGAAAAGAATAAGGAATTAAACGAATCTCTAGATAGGTGATTATACATCCTAATGGGAGCGACCCACATAGCCATGCTGCCTGCCCGATTTTTGTCATTTCCCGGTTGTTGAGGCCTGAGACTACGATTACTTTCCATTCATTGATAGCACAATCACTTTGAATGCCACATTGTCAGATCCGTTTATCACTAATTGATTTGCACACATATTCAGGATGTTATGCTAAGGGAATAAATCTGTTGCAACCATATATATTTATACAGACCAACTCCTGCGATCATTGGAAATACTTTGTTAGACATTCGTCCATATACGTTCGTTCTGGGATTGAACGAAACCGAAGGCACAATTCCTATTAATAGAAAAAGTCCTTGCACTTCACTCCATCTTCGATTATCTTCATAAAATCTGATTCGCAACGCTACTGCCAATACAGAGTGGTTCACGGATAATAATCCAACCGGTCTCTCCATATTGACAACGATGGTCAAAAACTTCGATAGTCTGTGATTTAACTATCGAATAAAAACAAGTGTTCATCTAACATATCAAACAAATCACTGGGCTCTTTAATGAATATTTCATTAATTAAATCTCTTCTCCATTTCCCTATCAATATTTGTTAACCAAATATTTTAAATAATCATCTTGGTCTCTTATGCCTTTTGGAAAACGTTTCCAAATATCAACTTCTTTTACATTCTATATATTAGAAAATATCTCTATTTGCAATTGGAAACGATTTCAATCACTTATCTCTATCCCGACTATTTTAATTATACTCAGGAAATATTTACTTTTATATTTCCAAAATTCCATTACTTGGGTTAAAACGAATGTTGTATAAAACATCGTTATAACAACCCAAAATATTTTATTCAACTAACTCTAACTCAAACACTTCTTTTCGAGACTGGGTCTTGCTATTTATCAATTAAAAATGAAATCAATCAAGTTGGGGTAAAATTACCTCTCAGACCTTGACTGAAAACATCCTCAACTTCAAAACGGCAAAACCACTTCCCTCGAATAAACACACTCTAAAACCCAATTACTCATTTTTTTAAAACATGCATAAGGTTCGCTTTCTATTTCTAATTAATAGATTTCCCTTTTTGTTTATAATATTCTATTTTAAAATTCGTTTCCTTAACGAATTCAATATATATTGATATATTGATTTCTAACTATCAAAATTCCTTAAAAATATTCTAGCTCCTTAAATTCCCGGAAAAATTCGCCATAACCTCCCTTATACCGGGAGCTTCAGGATATTTCAAATAGCCTCCCATGGCCCTCACCAATCCAAAAGAAAAAGAAAAAGCCAAGCGGCTTGCCGATACGGCGCATAAAACCTCATATATGAATTTAAACGTGTACCTTTTTGTCGGGCACATAAATTAAAATCTTCATATACTTCATCCCATACCTGTCTAACACATGCCCACCTGTTTCAATTCAATTCAACTCAATTCAATCGTTTGAATTCAGTTTCGCTCATATATTCTTTAATCAGCTATTTCGCCTATTTCACTTCTTTGTTTGAACATATCATGTTCAACAAAATATTTAACTTGCTCATAACCAAATTGAATTTCAATTCTAGTTTCCTTTTCGATTTCGAATATAAATTTTCAAATCGAATTCACTTATTCAAAGCCCAATATCAATTCAAATCTCATTAACTAATTACTATTCGAATTAGTTAATTTTATACAATAATCAAAAATCTGATTTCTGTTTCAAAAATCAACTCATTACTCCGCTTGAGTTCTGATATATTTTATAGCTCAAATTTGGATTTTTCTAAATAGAAATTTGGATTTTATTCGCTTAAAATCCTTTTATAAAATTAAATAAACCGTTATGGTTTTTAAATGGTTATGGCGCTGTTTTTCTGAAAATTTGATTTTGATATAACTCAAAATCTATTCGACGAAATTCAGTTTTTTCTCCTTCATTAGAAAACTATTATCAAATCGGTCCTGACGTTAATTGTTTCAAATAATATCGACTTCAATCGAGTTCTGTATACTCAATTGAAGTTCGAATCGCCAATTTACGAACTGCAGCGCTGCGGCGAGTTCGTTTTAATTATAATTACATATATAAACTTTTAAACTTCGTTTAAATAATTTCAACTCTATTCCGATATATTTTAATATATATGGAATCAATTTCAACATAACATTTCTGATCTATTTCACTTCCATTTGAAATTATATATTCGAATTCAATTTCACTTCTATTTTGAATTCTGTATTCAAATTCCTATTCAATCTCCATTTGAATTTCTATTCAAATCTATTTTCCAACTTCATTTAAATTTCTATATTCAAATCTATTTTCAAACTTCGATTGAATTTCTATATTCAAATCTATTTTCGAACTTTATTTGAATTTCTATATTCGAATCTATTTTCAAACTTCATTTGAATTTCTATATTCGAATTTTCTTTATTCAAATCCCATTTGAATTTCTACGTTCAAATTCTATATTTGATTTTCCTTTGAATTTCATATATTCAAACTCCATTTGAATTTCTACATTCAAATTCCCTTTGAATTATCTATTTGAATCCTATATTCAAATTCCATATTTTAAATTCCATTTGAATTCTCTATTCAAATTCCATAGTTTAAATTCCATTTGAATTCCTCTATTCAAATTCTATTGTTTACATTCCATTTGAATACCATTTGAATTCAAATTCTATAGTTTACATTCCCCTTTGAATTCCTTTTGAATTCAAATTCTATATATTCAAATTCGATTCAAATTCAATATATTCAAATTCCATACAAATTCTATATACAAATTCTATTTAAATTCCCTTATTCAAAATTTCTATTTACATTCCTATATTCAAATTCTATATTTGAATCCTCTTTGAATTTCTATATTCAATTTCTATATTCAAATTCTATATTTAAATTCTCTATTCAAATCCCGTTTGAATTTCTATATTCAAACTCCATTCAAATTCTATTTGAATTTTCTTTTCAAATTCTATTTGAATTTTCTTTATTCAAATTCATTTGAATTCCTTTGAATTCAAATTCTATTTCAATTCCTTTGAATTCTATATTCAAAGTCTATATCTAATTCTCTTTGAATTCTACATTCAAAGTCCATATTTAATTTTCTTTGAATTCTACATTCAAAGTCCATTTCAATTTCTCTTGTATTAAAATTCTATTTTTGAATTCCATTTGAATTTCTATTATTCAAATTTCAAATTCTATTTTAGAAAATAGAATTTCCTTTTAAATCAGCAAAAATTCCTTTTCATGATATTTTTAAATATCAATATTTGGGCCCAGTGATATTAAAAACAGTCAAATCATCCAATTTTCCATCATTTGAATTTTTAACACGTCATATATGAGTATATATGAAATCAAGCAAACAAACAAACAATAATATATTTTTGAGGAATCCAGTTGGATTCCTCCAACCTGTTTTCCCTGCATCCACAGACGTTAGTTAACAGAAATAATACCCATCCTGCTTCGAGGCAGGATATCGCGGTAGAAAAGGGGATCCACTTATAAACGTGGGCGTAGGGTCATCCGCTAATGATACTGCGGGCATCCGCTAATGGAACTGTGGGAATCCAACCAACAAACCAATATATATATATATATATATATATATATATATATATAATAGGCACCCTAAATAACTAATATATTTAGAACAACCAGAAAGCATTCAACAAGCATCAAACAATTATTTTTAACGAATAAAAATAATTCTAAATAAAAGGTGAGTGAGATTTACTCACCAGGATTTTCTTTTGTCGGAATAACGATTTATTTTCAGATTAACTCCGAAGGCTCCAATTTCAGCTCGTATGCGTATATACTATCGGTATTATTCTAATGCTATTTGTTTTACTTGAATCTGAAATAATATGATGGAGTCATGAGTGTTATAAGTTTTAAAAGGATTAATCATCATTAAACTAATTTTATTTAATTAAGACATTTA
The DNA here is from genome assembly GCA_030737875.1 of Allium sativum. Classification (NCBI taxonomy): domain Eukaryota; kingdom Viridiplantae; phylum Streptophyta; class Magnoliopsida; order Asparagales; family Amaryllidaceae; genus Allium; species Allium sativum. The sequence goes on along the minus strand of CM060920.1, from coordinate 743,908,844 downwards.
CTAAACTAATTAACACAAATTTACCTTAATCCCTTTTTCTTTCTTAATTTCCAATACTGTAATGCAACCCCATCCGAACAAAATCGGTTACCTTCTCCCTTTCCATTTCTTAGCAATTTCAACAATTCTCTTCCAAGCTCGAGATTGCTACAAATGAACCTGTTGTGTCATTTCACCAATTCCATTTAGAATCGCACAAACCCCCATTCATTCACTATCGCACCTTCAATCCCATCCCCGATCTCTCTGTAACTCTGCAGAACTGATAACCGAGTCCCCTTGGCCTCCACCGCTTCTACTCTCTCAAATCAATGTCGTTGTGTGAACCTCCCCATCACTTCGAACAAACACCGCCACCATCGACGTTGCTTCTGGGTCAATAAAAATTGCGACAGCCGATACTGGCTTCCCCACAAATTTCAATCTCCTACAAGTCATCGCAATATCCCACGCTCCGCCTACATGCTCGCCTCCCATACAGAAACTCAATACTAAAGTCGAACCAACACCCAAGACCATCGATGACCATAAGCCCCAAAAATCGACAGACCTAATTCGCAAATTTGTACAGATCGATCCCCTATCCTCATCTACATCGTCCATAGGCCTCAGCCCTAGCATCGCCACTTCTGATTCCCTCTCGTTCCTTCTAAACCTGACGCTGATCAAATCCTAGGGAGGCGGATGTCGAGCACCCAGTAATCCACCTCGTGCCGAAGTAAAGCAGATAGGGTTGAAGATTTTCTTCCCTAAGTCTCACGAAATTCGATTTAAAGGATATGAGGATTTCGATTTCGAATATAAGGAGTTTGGCCATTTTCGATTTTTGATTCTCAGTAGAAGGAAATGAGAGGTGGGTATCACGATTTATTGAAAAAGAAAGGAAATAGGAAGTACACGGTATTAACTATATGTTGGTTAAGTACACGACAATATTCAAATCGATTTGATTTCGAATTTAATTTGATTTGATTTAAAGAGATTTTTATCCTTTTTAAAAATGATATCGATTTGATTTCGATCCTATCCACTATAAATATCTCGGGGTTCAAAATTAAAAATCGCGAACCGCTATTTTACCGTACCGACCGTCGTTTCAATGTTATAGCGTTATACTGAACTCAACAGAATATTTTTGAAATTTATTTTGAACTTATATATATAATAACCATATTAACTTGATTTAAATTCAGAATTAATCATTTTCTCAAAAATAAATTATTATTATTGTTCGTATTTAGACAGAACTAACACTGATCATCTGAATCATTTCTATTCGGGTTTAACTTCGATTTCAATATATTTCGTATTACGATAATTCGATATTAAATTGAAATTTATTTTTAAAGCGAAAAATCAATATAAAAATCGATTTATATTACCAATTTGATATTTAAATCCACATTAAATATTTAAAATAAACTATTCAAAAATCTGGGTCGTTACATTCTTCCCCCCTTAAAATAATTTCGTCCCCGAAATTGCTAAGGTAAGAAAAATGGTACGAATCCATATTTTTTTTCAAAATCTCACTTATGTTGAAACTCACCTCTTCATATTTCAACAAATTAGCTCCAACCAAAACTTCTGGTTTTCACACATTTAATCCAAATGATTTACACCCAATTCAAATTCTATTCAATCTTATTCAATTTGAATTTCATTAATTTATTTACCTCGATCCATTTAACTTGCTTCAGTTAAATTTTAAACTTCAAAATTCAAATTCCTGGGTTTTCCTTTCGAATCCTTCTGAAATCACATAAATATATACATATATTTTCATTTTCATTTCAAATTCAAAGCATTTGAATTTTCAAACCACTTGTTTTCTTTCAAAACAAATTCTATCAAAAACCTTTCTAAGGTAGCCATTCGTCACTTATAACTCGAAAATGAACACTGATAATGCTGCAGTCATTATCAGAATTATTTTCCAGCGATTGAAGTGAGTTCAGTGCTTAATCAATTTCAAAATCCATTCAAATATGATTTTTATTCAAACGTCCTTTCAAAACAAAGCTATATTATTTCAATATATACTTCAAAAATATTTTCCAACTTCCCAGGATTTAAAAATCCAAATTCTGGTTTGAATTCAATTTCAATTCATTTCATTTGTATATGTTATTCATATACAAATTTTATTTTGGTTGTATATAACCATTCCAACTTTTATAATCTCATTTGATTATAGTATTAACATCCAACACATCCATATATTATAATAATTTCAGAAAATTATCCCTTTACTATCAAAGTAGAACTTTGGGTAAAATTATTTCATTTACCCACTTAAAAACAATATCGTGTTGAATTTCTCTGTTCAAGTATTTAGAAATTCCTATCGACTTTGTGGCGTCCCACTGTTCGATCAGAATTCATAAACCACTCAACAGACTAACCAACACAATATAAAACAACTTTTATATCAATTTACAAATACGCGCTCTCGTATATACACTCAACTCATTATAGGGTACTACTGACCCTATCTCTAATGAGCACATCCCACCAAAGCCTAGGTATTCGCTCAACCTAAGCTCTGATACCAACAGTAGTGGCTCGCAAATCCGTACTATCTGAGTCGACTAATAACACCACACGTCCGACCCAAATTGCACAGAAATACGAATCATTATTAGAAAGAAGTTAGAGGATGAGAAATAGAAAGAAAGAAATATTAGAATAGAAGAAAACGAAGATCACAAACTCACAGCGGAACGAATAAAATATATTATATAACATAACTTTTGAAATATAAATCAGTAACTGTATATATACATACCATGATCAGAGCACAACAGTTATTCCTGGAACAGTTATAAACACCTGTTTCCAGATACAACATGGTTCACAGCGGAATATATGATAGTCTATAGCTAACTGGTGAAGCCTCCTGCTTCCAGCTCTTTCAAATGAATCTGAAAAATCCCGACTATTGGACTGCCCGTCAAATTTGGGCACCCAAGAGTTTAGGGAAAAACAAAACAAAATAAACTCTGGGTCAGTCATGGGACTGGTGTATGTAAGCTCCAATCATTTGTTTAACTTTCAAAATCCTTTCGAAAGAAAAGATAATATTAAGACCAGTCCACACATAAACACGGACGGTTTTTACCTTACTATAACCCAAAACACTTTGATACGAAAATCCAGTGATATTATAATAATGTGTACATCAAATAAATAACCAAATAGCAGAATGCTTGCATCTCACGCTCCACATATATAGTATAAAATCAAAAACCGCAAGGCGCTTATTAGAGATTGGATTCCAACTATGACAAGGTATGGAACCACTTTTCGATCAGTGTACTCTAGAGGCGATACACTGGGGTTCAACAAGAACGTCTTGCAACCCGGCCCACACATGACCGACCATTCATTTCGCTTGAGTGTATCGAATGTATATCACCAACAGTTGGGATCAGCAACCGTCTCCCGACTGGGACAACATCTAATAGAATAAGGAATTAAATGAATCTCTAGATAGGTGATTATACATCCTAATGGGAGCGACCCACATAGCCATGCTGCCTGCCCGATTTTTGTTATTTCCCGGTTGTTGAGGCCTAAGACTACGATTACTTTCCATTCATTGATAGCACAATCACTTTGAATGCCACATTGTCAGATCCGTTAATCACTAATTGATTTGCACACATATTCTGTATGTTATGCTAAGGGAATAAATCCGTTGCAACCATATATATTTATACAGACCAACTTCTGCGATCATTGGAAATACTTTGTCAGACATTCGTCCATATACGTTCGTTCTGGGATTGAACGAAACCGAAGGCACAATTCCAATTAATAGAAAAAGTCCTTGCACTTCACTCCATCTTCGATTATCTTCATAAAATCTAATTCGCAACGCTATTGCTAATACAGAGTGGTTCACGGATAATAATCCAACCGGTCTCTGCATATTGACAACGATGGTCAAAAACTTCGATAGTCTGTGATTTAACTATCGAATAAAAACAAGTGTTCATCCAACATATCAAACAAATCACTGGGCTCTTTAATTAATATTTCATTAATTAAATCTCTTCTCCATTTCCTTATCAATATTTGTTAACCAAATATTTTACATAATCATCTTGGTCTCTTATGCCTTTTGGAAAACGTTTCCAAATATCAACTTCTTTTACATTCTATATATTAGAAAATATCTCTATTTGCAATTGGAAACAATTTCAATCACTTATCTCTATCCCGACTATTTTAATTATACTCAGGAAATATTTACTTTTATATTTCCAAAATTCCATTACTTGGGATAAAACGAATGTTGTATAAAACATCGTTATAACAACCCAAAATATTTTATTCAACTAACTCTAACTCAAAAACTTCTCTTCGAGACATGGTCTTGCTATTTATCAATTAAAAATGAAATCAATCAAGTTGGGGTAAAATTACCTCTCAGACCTTGACTGAAAACATCCTCAACTTCAAAACGGCAAAACCACTTCCCTCGAATAAACACACTCTAAAACCCAATTACTCATTTTTTTAAAACATGCATAAGGTTCGCTTTATATTTCTAATTAATAGATTTCCCTTTTTGTTTATAATATTCTATTTTAAAATTCGTTTCCTTATCGAATTCAATATATATTGATATATTGATTTCTAACTATCAAAATTCCTTAAAAATATTCTAACTCCTTAAATTCTCGGAAAATTTCGCCATAACCTCTCTTGTACCGGGAGCTTCGGGATATTTCAAATAGCCTCCCATGGCCCTCACCAATCCAAAAGAAAAAGAAAAAGCCAAGCGGCTTGCCGATACGGCACACAAAACCTCATATATGAATTTAAACGTGTACCTTTTTGTCGGGCACATAAATTAAAATCTTCATATACTTCATCCCATACATGTCTAACACATGCCCACCTGTTTCAATTCAATTCAACTCAACTCAATTCAATCGTTTGAATTCAGTTTCGCTCATTAATTCTTTAATCAGCTATTTCGCCTATTTCACTTCTTTGTTTGAACATATCATGTTCAACAAAATATTTAACTTGCTCATAACCAAATTGAATTTCAATTCTAGATTCCTTTTCGATTTCAAATATAAATTTTCAAATCGAATTCACTTATTCAAAGCCCAATATCAATTCAAATCTCATTAACTAATTACTATTCGAATTAGTTAATTCTATACAATAATCAAAAATCTGATTTCTGTTTCAAAAATCAACTCATTACTCCGCTTGAGTTCCAATATATTTTATAGCTCAAATTTGGATTTTTCTAAATAGAAATTTGGATTTTATTCGCTTAAAATCCTTTTATAAAATTAAATAAACCGTTATGGTTTTTAAATGGTTATGGCGCTGTTTTTCTGAAAATTTGATTTTGATATAACTCAAAATCTATTCGACGAAATTCAGATTTTTCTCCTTCATTAGAAAACTATTATCAAATCGGTCCTGACGTTTCTTGTTTCAAATAATTTCGACTTCAGTCGAGTTCTGTATACTCAATTAAAGTTCGAATCGCCAATTTACGAACTGTAGCGCTGCGGCGAGTTCGTTTTAATTATAATTATATATATAAACTTTTAAACTTCGTTTAAATAATTTCAACTCTATTCTGATATATTTTAATATATATCGAATCAATTTCAACATAACATTTCTGATCTATTTCACTTCCATTTGAAATTATATATTCGAATTCCATTTCACTTCTATTTTGAATACTTTATTCAAATTCCTTTTCAATCTCCATTTGAATTTCTATTCAAATCTGTTTTCCAACTTCATTTAAATTTCTATATTCAAATCTATTTTCAAACTTCGATTGAATTTCTATATTCAAATCTGTTTTCAAACTTCATTTGAATTTCTATATTCAAATCTAATTTCAAACTTCATTTGAATTTCTATATTCGAATTTCCTTTATTGAAATCCCATTTGAATTTCTACGTTCAAATTCTATATTTGATTTTCCTTTGAATTTCATATATTCAAACTCCATTTGAATTTCTACATTCAAATTCCCTTTGAATTGTCTATTTGAATCCTATATTCAATTTCCATATTTTAAATTCCATTTGAATTCTCTATTCGAATTCCATAGTTTAAATTCCTTTTGAATTCCTCTATTCAAATTCTATAGTTTACATTCCATTTGAATTCCTTTTGAATTCAAATTCTATAGTTTACATTCCCCTTTGAATTCCTTTTGAATTCAAATTCTATATATTCAAATTCGATTCAAATTCAATATATTCAAATTCCATACAAATTCTATTTAAGTTCCCTTATTCAAAATTTCTATTTACATTCCTATATTCAAATTCTATATTTGAATCCTCTTTGAATTTCTATATTCAAATTCTATATTTAAATTCTCTATTCAAATCCCGTTTGAATTTCTATATTCAAACTCCATTCAAATTCTATTTGAATTTTCTTTTCAAATTCTATTTGAATTTTCTTTATTCAAATTCATTTGAATTCCTTTGAATTCAAATTCTATTTCAATTCCTTTGAATTCTATATTCAAAGTCTATATCTAATTCTCTTTGAATTCTACATTCAAAGTCCATATTTAATTTTCTTTGAATTCTACATTCAAAATCCATTTCAATTTCTCTTGTATTAAAATTCTATTTTTCAATTCCATTTGAATTTCTATTATTCAAATTCAAATTCTATTTTAGAAAATAGAATTTCCTTTTAAATCAGCAAAAATTCCTTTTCATGATATTTTTAAATATCAATATTTGGGCCCAGTGATATTTAAAACAGTCAAATCATCCAATTTTCCATCATTTGATTTTTAACACTTCATATATGAGTATATATGAAATCAAGCAAACAAACAAACAATAATATATTTTTGAGGAATCCAGTTGGATTCCTCCAACCTGTTTTCCCTGCATCCACAAACGTTAGTTAACAGAAATAATACCCATCCTGCTTCGAGGTAGGATATCGCGGTTGAAAAGGGGATCCACTTATATACGTGGGCGTAGGGTCATCCGCTAATGATACTGCGGGCATCCGCTAATGGAATTGCGGGAATCCAACCACCAAACCAATATATATATATATATATATATATATATGTGTGTGTGTGTGTGTGTGTGTGTGTATATATGTAATATAATAGGCACCCTAAATAACTAATATATTTAGAACAACCAGAAAGCATTCAACAAGCATCAGACAATTATTTTTAACGAATAAAAATAATTCTAAATAAAAGGTGAGTGAGATTTACTCACTAGGATTTTCTTTTGTCGGAATAACGATTTATTTTCAGATTAACTCCGAAGGCTCCAATTTCAGCTCGTATGCGTATATACTGTTGGTATTATTCTAATGCTATTTGTTTTACTTGAATCTGAAATAATATGATGGAGTCATGAGTGTTATAAGTTTTAAAAGGATTAATCATCATTAAACTAATTTTATTTAATTAAGACATTTACTAAACTAATTAACACAAATTTACCTTAATCCCTTTTTCTTCCTTAATTTCCAATACTGTAATGCAACCCCATCCGAACAAAATCGGTTACCTTCTCCCTTTCCATTTCTTAGCAATTTCAACAATTCTCTTCCAAGCTCGAGATTGCTACAAATGAACCTGCTGTGTCATTTCACCAATTCCATTTAGAATCGCACAAACCTCCATTCATTCACTATCGCACCTTCAATCCCATCCCCGATCTCTCTGTAACTCTGCAGAACTGATAACCGAGTCCCCTTGGCCTCCACCGCTTCTACTCTCTCAAATCAATGTCGTTGTGTGAACCTCCCCATCACTTCGAACAAACACCGCCACCATCGACGTTGCTTCTGGGTCAATAAAAATTGCGACAGCCGATACTGGCTTCCCCACAAATTTCAATCTCCTACAAGTCATCGCAATATCCCACGCTCCGCCTACATGCTCGCCTCCCATACAGAAACTCAATACTAAAGTCGAACCAACACCCAAGACCATCGATGACCATAAGCCCCAAAAATCGACAGACCTAATTCGCAAATTTGTACAGATCGATCCCCTATCCTCATCTACATCGTCCATAGGCCTCAGCCCTAGCATCGCCACTTCTGATTCCCTCTCGTTCCTTCTAAACCTGACGCTGATCAAATCCTAGGGAGGCGGATGTCGAGCACCCAGTAATCCACCTCGTGCCGAAGTAAAGCAGATAGGGTTGAAGATTTTCTTCCCTAAGTCTCACGAAATTCGATTTAAAGGATATGAGGATTTCGATTTCGAATATAAGGAGTTTGGCCATTTTCGATTTTTGATTCTCAGTAGAAGGAAATGAGAGGTGGGTATCACGATTTATAAAAAAAGAAAGGGAACAGGAAGTACACGGTATTAACTATATGTTGGTTAAGTACACGACAATATTCAAATCGATTTGATTTCGAATTTAATTTAATTTGATTTAAAGAGATTTTTATCCTTTTTAAAAATGACATCGATTTGATTTCGATCCTATCCACTATAAATATCTCGGGGTTCAAAATTAAAAATCGCGAACCACTATTTTACCGTACCGACCGTCGTTTCAATGTTATAGCATTATACTGAACTCAACAGAATATTTCTGAAATTTATTTTGAACGTATAAATATATAAAATAACCATATTAACTTGATTTAAATTCAGAATTAATCATTTTCTCGAAAATAATTTATTATTATTGTTCGTATTCAGACAGAACTAACACTGATCATCTGAATCATTTCTATTCGGGTTAAACTTCGATTTCAATATATTTCGTATTACGATAATTCGATACATTCGATATTAAATTGAAATTTATTTTTAAATTGAAAACTCAATATAAAAATCGATTTATATTACCAATTTGATATTTAAATCCATATTAAATATTTAAAATAAACTCTTCAAAAATCTGGGTCGTTACAGCATAGCTCTTTCATACAATTGGCATATTGATGAATTTGTTCGATGGTGTCTAAGAGTGGAATATTGACATGAACTTGTTTGAAGATTTCAAGAATTTTTTCGAAATTGGCATCCTTCTTCTTATTGTTGAGTCTATGAGTACAAGGAGCTACTGGTTTATAGTCTTTCAGAATTTTGATTGTTCGAAGAAGAAGGTTTCGATATAGGAAGCGATGGAGGTAAGGGTGTAAAAGATGTGATGTTGGAATTGCCGACATTAGAGGAAGATATATTGTCAGGGTTGCCAACATTAGAAGAAGAGATGTTGGGATTTCCAACATTCAAAGAAGATGAAGATTTGAATGGTTCAGAAGAATTGGTCTTGGTTGCCATCAAAAGAGTGTCAAGATTTTCGAGTGGGGTCAAAATTGAATGATTGTTGGGATTACCGACGTTGTAATCAATTGTTTTTCTGGATCTAAGGGTGGTGACAGCGTTAACCAAATTTTAGTTTCGGTCCTCACAAGAATTCACATTACGAGAATTATATTTTAGATTCACCTCGGGTCAACTAGGCAATCTTCCTTTCTCATTATTTTCATTAGTTTCATGATATTCATCATTTGTTCGGGTTTAACATCTTGATCGTTTATTTTTCGAACAATTCCTTAAGAAGATTGAGGAGACTGAGTTGATGATTGAAAGTTAGGATGCTTATATGGTTGACTTGAAGGCTTGGATTAATTTAGGATTTGAGAATTTTGAGGACTAGAAGCAAACATAGCTTCGTAATTCGAATTTGGTATCATATGAGATGGATTCAAAACATTATTAGGATTAGACCACGAGAAATTTGGATGGTTTCTCTTACTAGAATTATACATGGATGAATAAGGACTATTTTGAACAATGACATTGACTTGGTCTTGAGGGCAATACTAGGGTGGTCCTTCTTCTATGATTTTAGGAGTTTGAGTTTCTAAGGGAAAATGAATTGGATCCATGACATGCACTCCTCTAGTAGAAGTACGGATGGAAACACAGATTGAATCTCATTGCATGTCCATTTCAGAATAATTTTCTAAGAATTCCCAAGCTTCATCGGCTGTTTTACACATAAATTCTCCTCCACATTTTTTCTAGTTGCGTTCGAGTTTGATAGTTTAGCCCTTCATATGCAATTTGGCACAAGTGATGTTTTGAAATTGCTGATGAGGACAACTATATAGAAGTTGGTTGAATCTTTCAAACTATTTTGTAAAAGTTTCCCCTTCATTTTGAGAGAACTGATTTATTTCAGTTTTGATTTTTAAAGTTTTATGAAATGGGATTTTTTTTCAAGAATATAGTGACAAATTCATCCTGACTTCTTATGGAATGTTTTGAAAGAGAATTTAGCCATCTTTTAGCTCTTTCAAGTAGTGAGAATGGAATTAGCCTTAATTTGATTGATTCATTAGATAATTATTGCATTTTAGTTGTGGATGTGTAATGTTCCCGTATTTTTGGCAGTCAGATATTTAAAATACTTTATCATTTTAAATATTATATTTGGGATATTAATGGATTTTAATATTAAATTCGTTTATAAAAACAAAGTTTGAAAATTAAATTTACATATAATATAAAACGAGCTCGAAATGGCGTGGTAGTTCATAGCAGTGAGTTTTGAACTTTAATTGAATATACAGGATCCGATATAAGTTGGATTTCTGTGAAACAAGAAACGTTTGAGTCTTGTTGATTATAATTTTCATATGGAAGAGAAAAAACGAGATTTTGTGTTATAGATTGTTAGTTATGTCCAACTCAAATTTTAAAATAGTCATGATGGAATTCGTTAATGAACGATAATGTTTATTTAATAAATATTAAGGGTTTTAATATAATTTTGATGCCGTTTTAACTCGAATTGATGATATTAAGTTGTATAATTTATATCTGAAACTGTATATTATTCCACTTTGATATATATGATGATAATAATTTATTGTTATTTAATTGGATTATTTTGGAATTTGATTAATATTTTATTTAATTTATATAAGCGTTAAAAATAGCCATTCTTGCAAACGGTCTAGGTTTTTGATGAAATTAGTTTCATTGGAACTATAACATTAAAATATTGCACAAAACCAAATTTCGTGGCAAATTAATGTCGTATGTGACAACATTAAAATAATTAATGTCGTATTAGTTAATTATTGTAGGATTTCGAATTTTGTATCAATCGGACTTACCGTTTGATCTTGGCAACGATAAACGCCTAGATTTTTATTTAACTTTTTATATTATTTTGGCCAATTTGAACAGGAGTAACTTTAAAGGAATAAACGACTTGCCAAACAAACTTCGGTTTTAACGAAACAAATTTCATTGGATCCGTAAGGAAAAGGACTAGTAGAATTTCAAAGTTTCAAGTTGATTGGATTTATTTTGTGATCGTGGGAAATTTAAACGCGTGATTTTTCACCTGTGAATTATAAAGGGATTTTTATGAACAACCTGAAATTTGACGAAACCTGTCTCATCAGCTCCGGAATGTTTTTTTATGCTCGAATTTGAAATTTCATATCGATTAAAGGTCATATGACGTTATTTTTACAAATTACTTTAACTGTAAGTTTAATATAATAATAAAATAATATTCCTTCTCTTATTTATACCCAACTCAACACCAAATCAGGTCAAACTCTAGAAGGCATTCAACAATATATTGAGCCGCCCTAATACGTTGAACGATAGCAAACCCTCCTAATTTCTTCACCAAATTCTTGTAATCTATTCACTAAATCGAGAATTATCCAACTACGAAGTTGTTCGGCTTCACGAGTTCTTCAAGTTGATCGGCCAAGATCGGATATAGGGGAAAATGGTGGTCGAAATTTATGCAGAAGACGCTGATGGTTCATGGTGGCTCTAAGGCAAACGGTGATGCCAGATTGGAGGATATTGTGGATGGAGATCGTCGAAGTCTGGACGCTCAGATTTGCGGTGTTATATGAACTTACGGGACACTGGAAGCATGCGTGGTGGCTTGTGGTTGAGGCGCGCATAAAGTTGGCTCATGGAAGAATATACATCAGGAAACGATAAAATGAATGACCTAAGTATGAAATTTACTGAGTTATGGATGATTAAGAATGGAACGAAATGTTTTGGGGACGATGCACAATGCAGATTGCTTAACCATGTATCTTAATTTACACAGTAATAGAAAGACTAATCGCTTGTTAATTAAGAAATGAATAAATTTAAATTAAATCATGTTACTCATATTATTTATAACCGGAGCAGAAGGGGGCTGGAATAGAAAAACTGGAATGATGCATGGAAGGCAGCGTGAACAGAAGGGATCAACCTTATTGTTTTAACCCACCTAATTAGTTTTAAATAATGAATTTAATTAAGGATTAAGTATTAATTTAAACAGTTAATTTATATGATTGTTTTAAATTTGTGCAGCGTTTCTGAATAGGAACGGGGTAAGGATAACAACGATGGAAGGAGACTAGATGAGATTGAGTTCGGCCTGGATAAGATTAAATGTATAATTAAGTAAATAATTATTAATTAAGAAATTAATTAATTTATTTTAATTGTGTTAACTTAAGATGTTAATATCTCAATGGTCTGTTATCAGGATTCGACGAACCAGGTGTCGTTGGAATCATCTTGCCAAAATCCACATTATGTAACAGAAATGGACGCAGTCGGAATCAACTAGATTTTTTTTTCCAGTTGAATTAAACACTTGTTTAATTTAATTGAAATGAGCCATTTAAACAACGAATCAACTCAAGGTGAGTTAAATTCACTTAGTTCTTTCCACTTATATTTTATATAAGTCTGGTTTTATACTTGTGTGATATGGTTGCTAATGGTTGACTGGTTGTTAAATATATATTCATATATTGATTAAACGGATGAAATTAAACGTTGTTTATTTTTAATGAAAACAAAATCGTTATTCTAATGATTGGAGCCAATTGAGGTAACTTACCTTATTAGTCACGTTTATGATATAAACGTGTTGAATTAATTTGTTTGAATTGGTTGATATTAAATAGTCGTTATTTACTATTTTAAAAATTATTAGTTTAAATTGGATAATTCTTATTAAATAAGTATATTTGAGGTAACATATTTTGATATAGGGAAGAACAGGTTGGAGAGAACCAACTGGATTCTTTAAATATATTAGATGTTCCTCATTATGATATTACCAGTATATGAGCTATTTTGATTAGATGATTGATTTGATTGTTGACTGTTGATCGGAAATTCAGCATTTGTTTTGTGTAAACCAGTGGTAGAATTGGTTGAGTAATTGGCAGTATATAGCTTATAAATCAATCGTTTTATAAACACTGATCTACCATCAGGTGAATCGATAGAAATGAAGTTCTAAAATTTATATTATGACTGCAGATAGATTTTTTAATTTATTATTTTCAATGGAAGTTTATTAAATGAAAATAAATATTTATTATTTGTTATTCAAGTTTATAAGTGCTTATTACATGATTCTATACAACAAGTTCTTATGTTAATAAGATTTAATAGGAAAATGAGCAGAACTTAACGGTTAAGAGTTGAGTAAATATTTTTAAGAAACAATTAAATGGAATTATTTAAACTAATTATATTACTAATTAATTTAAAGGAAGGACTAATTGGAATCGGTTAACAAAATAATTGTGTTTTGTTTTGACTAAGTCAACCGTTTTAAGTGAGAGTGATTATTAATTAGTTTGTTTGAATTAACTAATGAAAGAGTTAAACGAATTTTTGTTTTAAATAAGATTTTAAAAGAAGTTTGCTATTTGATAAAGAAGTTAACTACTTTTACAGTAGTTAATGATGAAGTACATTATTATTTTAATTAATAATAATTTAAGTGTAGTTGTGATAAATCTAATTGAATTATGAAAGGAGTTATGAACTGGTTTTATACCAAAACCCGAGTTTTTATAATGAAGTTATAAAAGGGATTTTTCAAGTGAATACAATAGCAAAAATTAAATGTTTATTTAACGGTTGAAGCTAGAAAAAGGAATTGAGATTAAAAGGGTTTATATTAAACCTGAGTTTTATAAATGAGATTTATAAAAGAGAGGTGGAGTTAAAGGGTTAATTTTAAATTAACGTTACTTAATAATGAAATTAAGTAAAATGGATAAAACTAGAACATGATTCTCAAAAAAAGGAAATGGTTAAATGGATTTGTGAAATGGTATAGGATAAATAATTTTGTAGTAAAAATTCGTGTTATAAAATAAATTGATAAAAGGAATTTAAAGTAAATGGGGATGTTTAATAAATATTTACAAAATCAACGAATTAAGTAATATTAGTTATCTTGGAAAAAGGTGATTTTCGAAAATGAGAAATGGATTGTAAAATCATGGTTTAAGTAAAATAGAAATGAAATGTGGTTTGATATTAGAATATGTCTCAATTTTTATTACAACTCATACCTATCTTAAGATAAGAACGTTGTTGATCAAGGTTTGAGAGGTAAATAAATACCCCAACTTGAACGACTTCAGGATTATCCGAGGATGATATGAGTTTGTAATGGGAAAGATGTAAAGAATAATTTATTTTTTCCATATGAGATATAATAACGCAATGTTAATTGCAAGATTTAAGAATATATAATGAGAATTCCAAAGTAATGGAAATAAAATGATCTGAGAATATATATAATGAAATTTCTAAAGTAACGGAAATAAGTAGATTCGAATATATATATATATATATATATATATATATATATATATATAATGATATTTCAAAAGTAAAAGTGGAAAAGGAAGATTGTGTGAGATTATAACGATATTTTCGAGGAAAAAGAAAATGAAAAGTGGAGTTTTGGAATGGATTTATTCTAAAAGAATAAGGGTTCGTTATTGTTTTCAAGTAAAGAAACAAAAGGGATTTCGTAACATTATTTTAGAATGATAAGTTGAATTGATTTTCTTAGTTATAGATAATGGGAAGTGATGTAGCCGATGTTTTGAAAATGATGATAAGACAGAAAGTTGGATATGATTATATAATATTTTCCTAAGTATGGAAAATAAAATAGTTTTGAAAATAAATCTTATGTAAAATAAGAAGTGAAAGGCTATGTTAGTAATATTAAAAGATTTAAGAATTTAAATTAACCACCGTTAATTGATTTAATTAAAGAGGCCAAGTAATGCCGAGTACTGAATCAGTGAACCCATTTTTATTTCATGATTGTTTATTTGATAGTTAAATAACCGACTACCAAATCTGAACTTTACGATTGTTGGTACGGAAAGACCGAGAATGAATTTATATTCAAAAACCATTCTGAACCAGCATATACGTAGAAGATGTTGATTAAAGGTGGAGCAACGAAGACCATGGATCTTGATAAGCGAAAGGACTACTTTTCGAATTCTCTATAGTCACGCCCGGAGATTTTCTAATGATGATCCCGTCGTGGTTGAAATCGACGGGTTGCGTGGACTACTCACTACTGATCCATAGGGTGATACCTAGGATGTGGTAGATGGGTACCTTTGGTTCATCCTGTTCCTGGATGAATTGTATGGACGGATGTTTGACGGAGTATTTCCAAAGTAATTACGTACGTTGATTTCTTCAAACATACCATAGTTGATGACGGAGAATGCCCATTCTCTTAGATTAACAACTAGAGTATTTTTAGGGACGTCAATTAGTGATTTCCTAGCGGATTTGATGATGTGGCATTCAAAATGAATGGTGGCCAGATGTTCTAAATGTATTTATGACCTCAAGCCTCATCAACCGGGAAATGGTAAAAATCGAGTAGGTCGGATGGCTATGTGGGTCGCTCTCATTTGAGTGTATTGTCACCATCTAGAGAATATTCATATTTGTTCTTATTTTCGCTTCTGTATCTCTCGGGAACGGTTATGTTGCTAGCAACCGTAGGTGACAATATATTCGGTACTCTCAAGAGAAATGAGGGGTCTGTCATGTTCATCTTGAGTTGCAAAAAGTTCTTGTTGAACTCAGTGTATTCCTCTCTAGAGATACACTGTCGGAAAGATGGTTGCCCATACCTTGCCATGGAAATCCATTCTCCAATAAACGCCCGCGGTTTTGATTGTATACTATGTATGTAGAACGTGAGATGCAAGCGTTCTGCTAGATTGTTATTTATTTGTATTTAGACACTATTATATTATCAGATAAGATATTGGTTTCAAAAACGATTTGGGTTATCGTAAGATAGTCCGTGTTTATGTGTGGATTGGTCTTACGATTATCCTTTTTTTCAAAAAGATTTTGATTTTAAAATAAAGTTGTGTGATACCTTAAACTTAGTGTGTTTTCTCACTCTGGTTCACCAGACTGATCCGGCGTTTGTAATGCTCAGGTTAGACCGGGTTTTACAGGTCCAGGTTATCGGATGTTATGAAGAGATAAGTTGGAGGTGTTTAGATGTATAATATTGTAGTTATATTACGCTGTGTGATTGTATGTGAGGACATGTTATTATAACTATCTAGATGTGACTCTGATGATTGTAAATATATTTTTTAAGCTCTTAGTAAGGTTTTATTTCTATATTATATTATTTTCCACTGCGATGTGAGACTCTTTGTTGTGTTGGTTCTTCTTCTTCTATTCTAATATTTCTTTCTTTCTAATCTCACTCTCTATCTTCTTTCTACTAACTTTCTGGTGTTTTTGGTACTTGAGTTTGGCAAGCAATACAGGTTTATGAATTATTATCGAAATTCGAGGGTCGAATTCTCTAAGGTCATTACAGTGGTATCAGAGCTATTGGTTTAGTAATAACTTGGCTCTGTGGCGTAACTTAATAGAGATAGGGTTAGTAATACCGTAGATTGAGTTTGAGTGTGTATATATGAGAGAGCGTATTTGTAGATTTTATATACAAATATTTTGTATTGTGTTGTTTAACCGATTCAAGTGTTGAGAAGCATTGAACTGACAATGGACATGATATTGTTTTGTAAAGAGGGTAAATGAAATAATTTTACTGGAAATATATTTTTATAAGAAAAGAAATAATTTTATTAAATTATTGAGATATTAGTATGTTTGATTTGAATGGTATTCAATTTGGATTAGAAATTTGGAGTTCAAAACTTAACCGTGTTAATTGGAAATTAAGAATGATATTGAAACCAAATAACACATATTTGGAATTTGGAAATGGGGAAATTGAATAAATTATAATTAAATAGAAATCAATCGGACATTAACCTATTGATGTTCAACTAAGTTAAACCCAGGTAAAATTTTAATATGGACTGAAAATTCAATTGATTTGATTGAGTTAGTTGTTGATTGATTGTTGATTGTTGTTAGATCGTTAAACATAACTCATCAACCGTTTAAAATAGAGTTAAATGAATTAAAAATAAATTCCAGCATAATAAATTATACTGGAATTGAACCGCATATGAATTGAAATTAATGATTAATTCCTGCATTTGGAAATGAATGGTGTCCATGTTTACTTCATGGAAATCTACATAGTAAACTTGTTAATAAGTGAAATGTTATTTAAATTTCCCATATATATGTTCCTTACATGTTGAATTGAGTAAGTACAGGTGCCAGATGGTTATGAATTGGAGTTTGATTTCGTAAATTGTACGTAAATTGAGAAAGTATACTCAATTGCGCTCGTAAAAGGTACGCCAACGTGAAAATATGAATTTTGGTTTTTGGTTTTTATTTTTTGTTTTCCGACCGTGTGGGTCGATGTATATATATTATTTGTTCCCGCGATATCGCAGATGTCACTCCATACAGGGGAGACTCCGCCGAATTTTTCCAGGAATTTAAAATGTTATAATATTTTTGAAATTTTATATTGATCATAATGAATTGGTTTTCAATTTAAAATAAATTGGATTTTAAAGATAATGGGTTTGTGACATTTTTCCAACCTTAGTAATTTCGAGGACGAAATTCTTTTAAGGGGGGAAGAATGTAATGTCCCGTACTTTTTGCAGTCAAATATTTAAAATATTTTATCTTTTAAATATTATATTTGGAATATTAATGGATTTTAATATTTAGCTTGTTTATAAAAATGAAGTTTGAATGTTAAATTTATATATAATATAAAAACGAGCTTGAAATGGCGCGGTAGTTCGTAATAGTGAGTTTTTAACTTTAATTGAATATACAGGATCCGATATAAGTCGGATTTCTGTGAAACAAGAAATGTTTGAATCTTGTTGATTATAATTTTCATATGGAAGATAAAGATCGAGATTTCATGTTATAGATTGTTAGTTATGTCCAATTCAAATTTTAAAATAGTCGCTATGGAATTCATTAATAAACAATAACGTTTATTTAATAAATATTAAGGGTTTTAATATAATTTGGATACCGTTTTAACTCGAATTGATTATAGTAAGTTGTATAATTTATATCTAAAACTGTATATATAATTCCACTTGGATATATATGATATAAATAATTTATTATTATTTAATTGGATTACTTTGGAATTTAATTAATATTTATTTAATTTATATAAGCGTTAAAAATAGCCATTCTTACAAACGGTCTCGGTTTTCAATGAAATTAGTTTCATTGGAACCGTAACGTTAAATTATTGTATGAAACCAAATTTTGTGGCAAACCGATGTCGTTTATGACAACGGTAGCCTGAAATGTCCGGTTATTTTCTATAGCGCGTAATTAAATTAAATTAATTTAATAGAGGGGTATTTGTGTATAACTTGAGCAGATGATCGAATTAAGTCACAAAACGAATTCCGTTGGGTTTATTCCATAATGAAAAGGACTAGTAGAATTTCAAAGTTTCAAGTTGATTGGATTTATTTTGTGATCATGGAAAATTTAAACGCGTGATTTTTCACCGATGAATTATAAAGGGATTTTTACAAACGACCTCAGAATTCGACGAAACCTGTCCCATCGGGTCCGGAATATTTTTTTATGCTAGGATTATAAATTTCATATCGACTGAAGGTCATATGAGGTTGTTTTAGCAAATTACTTCAACCTTAAGTTTAATATAATAGTAAAACAATATTCCTTCTCTTATTTATACCCAACTCAACATCAAAACGGGTCAAACCCTAAAACGCGGTCAACAATATACTGAGCTGCCCAAATACGTTGAACGACAGCAAACCCTCCTAATTTCTTCCCCAAATTCTTGTAATATGTTCATTAAATCGAGAATTATCCAACTTCGAAGTTGTTCGGCTTTACGAATTCTTCAAGTTGATCGGCCAAGATTGGATATAGGGGAATATGGTGGTCGGAATTTATGCAGAAGGCACCGATGGTTCATGTTGTCTCTAGGTAAAACAGTGACGTCAGATTGGAGGATATTTTGGATGGAGAACGTGGAAGTCTAGGCGCTCAGATTCGCGGTGTTAGATAAAATTACGGGATACTGGAAGCATGTGCGGTGATTTGTGGTTGAGGCATGCGTAAAGTTGGCCCATGGAAGAAGATACATCAGGGAACGATAAAACGAACGGCCTAAGTATGAAATTTACTGAGTTATAAATGATCAAGAAATGATTAAATCATTTAAAATAGTACAGTAATAGATCGTGATTTTTACAGACGGGGTGAAGGTTTTGAACAAGGAAGAATGGAACGAAATGTTTCGGGGACGATGCGCAATGTAGATAGCTCGGCCATGCATATTGATTTACACAGTAATAGAATTAGACTAAAAAATTTAAATTAAATCATGTTACTCATGTTATTTCTAACCGGTGCAGAAGGGGACTAGAATAGAAAAACTGGAACGATGCATGTAAGGCAGCGGGAATAGAACGGATCGACCTTATTATTTTACCCTATGTAATTAGTTTTAAATAATGAATTTAATAAATGTTCAAGTATTAATGTAAACAGTTAATTTATGTGATTGTTTTAAATTTGTGTAGCGTTTCTGAACGAGAACGTGGGTAAGGATAACAACGATGGAAGGAGACTAGATGAGATTGAGTTCGGCCTGGATGAGATTGAATGTATAATTAAGTAAATAATTATTAATTAAGAAATTAATTAATTTATTTTAATTGTGTTAACTTAAGATGCTAATAACTCAATGGTATGTTATCAGAATTCGACGAACCAGGTGTCGTTGGAATCATCTTACCAAAATCTACATTATGGAACAAAAATGGACGCAATTGGAATCAACTGGGATTTTTTCAGCTGAATTAAACACTTGTTTAATTTAATTGAAATAAGCCATTTAAACAACGAATCAACTCAAGGTGAGTTAAACTCACTCAGTTCTTCCCACTTATATTTTACATAAGTCGAGTTTTATAATTGTGTGCTATGGTTGCTAATTTGAAACGACCCAAACTTCCCCATATGGGAAAGCCCGGATTGAGTTGAGAACACGATGCATCGGAACTAACAATAGAACATTTCATTGCTATTACAACAATTTACATCAGAGTACAAGAATATCAGAGTATGAATAAATATCACACATTGAAAATACGATATCAGAGATTAAAATCACAAAGCAGTGGAAAAATAATACATAAGTATAAATACAATGTACAGCGGAAAGTACATCAACTACCACAACTGAATGAAATATACGGATACAAAGCTTTCCGAATATAGCTCCAGCTGTAAATCTAGGACCCTGGGAAAAGATATATCTGCAAAAACCAAAACTACTATATGCCATTGTAGAAAATATGGGCACCCAGAGTATAGAATAAAAAAAATAAACTCCGAGTCAGTCATGGGACTGGTGTAAGAACTAAAACAGTCATTAAACCTTTACTTTAAAAGTCGGGAAATCATGGGACCATGTTGTAAAACATGGAATGGGTTTACTCCACATGAACCTCAGTTTAAAATAAAACAACGCAATGTTTTTTGGAAAAATGAAGCTATTATAAGAATCAGGTCCCATCACACAATGCAACGCAAGCTGAAGGATAGAGTTTTCCCTTATAATAGCCAAATATGCTTGGTACGTTTAAAAAAAAATCTTACTATAAGTGCATAGTATATCAAACAACTTCAAATATAATGCATCAATCATAGACGTCAAAGCTACCATATACTATGTCGTCATACTAGGTTTACAACTAAAACCGAAAAGTTACGTATTTGAATTTGGATTCCTTCTATGAGTCGAGGCAAGGGTTGGCTCCTCCCGATTCGAGATACTCTAGCAAATGCCTCAGGATTACACACCACGGGGCAACCCTTGGATCTTCAGGGTCAGTCCTCTCATACTTTTGAGCATTGGTTATTCTTGAACACACATTTCCCGGTCCTACATGACCTATCACTTGGCCAATAGCGACCAATATCTGAGGCTCCTCATTCCATCATCCACATAAGTAAAAATGTCTGGGCTCCATACCATGACACCACTCTTAGCTAGAAAGAGACGTCGTGCACTCCCTGCAGTCACGATCCCGTTTTTGACTCATACCGAGGTGTGAGGCTCGCGAATTAACGCTATACACAAAGCTATGCTACTTAAAGCAGTGCTTTGATCATCAACCACAAGGATCTTCTTTTCAACAAAAGCCTCGATCATTTGCATCTTAGCATGCCACATTGACAATTCACGCGATGCAACTGATGTCTATCAATATATAACCTCTAAGCTCGTACGTATCAAAGAAGAGTGTTAAGCCAGAGAATAAATTCTCTGCCACCAAACAGATATATATTTAATAGAAATCAATCAACATAGAATGAAATCCAATGTCAGATACACATCCATTTACAAGTCCGTTCTAGGTCTGAACGAAACCGGAGGCACCTTATTCCTCGTCCCATATGTCCAATGCAGGAGAGAGGTCCTCACATATCCAGTCAATCTCCAAGTACGTCTGGAAGATCACCACTTATTACCTTGTCTTGGGTGTATAGCCCAATCAAGACATCAGCAATCATCTAAATGATGCGAAGACCTCTGGTCTTCAATCATCGTCTTCATTGTAGACTTTTAGTCGTCATATCAGCTATTTAGAATGGGATAAACCTAGTCTTCCCGAATAACTCGCGAATTTTATAATCAACAATCAAGTGCTATAAAAACACATCATATGCCTCATTCCAATCCAGAATAATCTTTTATTCAAATATTCAAATTTTTAGGGAAAGGTTCCCATTAATTTTATCAAAGATAAAATCCTTTGAATTTATTCTTTAATCTTCTTTTATCAATTCTAAACCAAATTAAGGGTTATCAACTAGTCGGGATTAGCAAGCCTTACCGAAGTAATCATTTATTTATATTAACCCAATCCCAACCTATCCATCCCATGGAGCAAAATTGGTAGTACTCTATATCTAACACCCACGTTATTATTGGTAAATTTAATTACCATTTCACGTCCAAATCTAATAAAAGATTTAACTATCGCTTGGAGTAAAACTGGTGGTACTCCATTCTCGATCACTTCCCAAAATTTAGTAATTTAAATTATCACATTCACATTTCAATTTAATTAAAGATTCATTAAAACTTCACTTAGTTTTAATCTTCCAACAATCATTATTTAATGATTATTTAACTTTGGTAACACAAACATGCCACATCGACAATCTACACCGTACCACTGATTTCTTCCAATATATAACCTCTAAGCTCATAGTTCTCAGAGAAAGGGTGTTAAGTAAGAGAATAAATTCTCCGTCACCAAACAGATATACATATTCAGTAGAGATCAACAATACAGTTCGAAATACAATGTTAGACATGTAATCCTGTCTTTAACTGGGTTAAAGAACCAATGTCATTTAAAACACCGTTCACGATAAACCCAAAATCACGTTCCATTAACCATGGAATCTTCACGGGAAATAGATAAAGATATAATCGATATCAATTTCCGTATCCAACTAATAATATAAATGGAATAACGGCTAAGTCTTTAAATTCCATGTATAGTAACAGTCTTCCTCCACAGAAGCTCACTTCGATTATCACCAAATCGAATTCCATTCAATTCCAATTTAATATATTAAATTAGAAAACTGTACTTTGGAAAATTTTCATTAAATCTTAATAAGAGATTTATATATTGCAAATCACATTTCATTGTTAATCGGGTTAAAAAACGAATGTCTTTAAAAACACAGTTCACAATAAACCCAGTTCACATTCCATTTTATTCCAATTACTAAATATAAGTGGAAACTCTAATAATCTTAATTAAAAGATTTATTCTTTTCACATGGGGTTTAAGAACGGTGTTACTGAAGACACCATTCATGACAAACCCAAAATCCACTTTGATATTAAATATAAGGCTTTAAACAGAAATTATATCGGCTTACATTCAAATTTTGAAACCAACCCATATCGTATGGGGAATAACTATATATATCTTTCTTCCAAATTCCTCCACAATATCCGTATAATCACAAAACCCAATATCGAAATCTCCCGAAGATGATTTCTGTTCAAATCCATTCCAATTCATACATTGGAAAAATTCTGGTTAGATTAAAACCATTCACAAATCCTATTTATTTATTTAAAAAATTTGGATTATCTTTCTTTAATAACTAGTTCATTTTGATAAAAATATATTTTTATCTTTACAAACGTGGAATTTTTCATCTAAATCATTTATTATGATTTTACACAAATTATTAATAATTTTATCAAGGCCCGTACAGTTAGTTTCCAATAACGGCCACCGAACTGCATTCATAACGACCTTTTCGAAATTTGATTTGGACATAATTCTAAATCCAACCATTAGATTTCAAATCTCTTATATTCATTGGAAATCTCTTCCCGATACGAACCTAACAGTTCTGGGTTTAGGAGAATCCGATGGCCGGATCTCCAGTTACATCAATTTGAAGTTAATGGTCGAAATTCGCGAATGGTCGCGGCGCGTTCTATTTAAGCCATTAATATATATGTTTTTATATATAATATATGTTTCGTTCAAAACGTATTTTATAAATTCGTTTTAAAAACGATTCCTACTTTCATTTCAATTTTAAATCAAAATTGAATACTCCTTATCATTACAACATTCAAATGATAATAATTTCAAAATATCGGATTTTAAGATCATTTCCTTTTCGATATTCATTACAAAAATGAATAAAATCAATATAAATGTCATTCGCGTTAAAATGGGGCATATCTAATCAACACGACTTCACACATTTCAATATTTTCGTGTCTATCCAAAATCAGACATCAAATTCACATTTTAATCCTTTACTGAATATTATTTTAAAATATTCGTTATTTTAAAATATTCGTTATTTTTGAACTACAATCTGACCCAATCAATTACCGTATAATGTTAGTTATATGGATTTCATACATCACATGTACACAACAACAATGATAAGCCATCATCCATCATCAAGAGTGCATTACACAACTGCATAAGCATTAAATATAAATAACTAATGCTTACAACAGTCTGTCAACCAATCGATTGACATACAACTAAACAATTAGGATTAGTGTACGTCAAATATCATCCCAATACCCGTGTGGGGTTTCAACCAACAAATACTAAATATTATTTGTGCAGTTGGGTGATGTGTAATATTTATCATCCCAATCAATGTTAGTTAAATGGGTGTACATAAACAAATCGTCCAATTTGTAAATGAATATTTATTTTCATTTTAGGAGAAATTTATGTCGTTCGCATATACGTTAAAAATTATTTTTTTTAACAATAAAATATTTATTTCAACACATGACTATTTTATATAGTTCATACATTCAATAAAAATGATATTTTTATTGTTCAAACATTTTATTCAACACATGAATATTTTTAATAGTTTATTTCAAAAAAAAGCGGCATTATAACAACGCGATATTAGAACCGGAGTAATGTCTAGCATTACCCCTCTCCTGATACTGGCTCGCGCCGTACACAATCACTAACCACAATCAATATACCACAATACAATCAATAACCACAATACAGTCAGTTTTCCGATAATATAATCCAAACAAACAAACAACCATGGTTTGTACAAATCAATAGTGTCAAGGGCTACTAAGCCCCGTCTGCAACCTAAGATATATTTAACTGTAAAATAATTTGAGTGAGAAGTTGTTCTCACATTGGGTTCCCCTCCGTCGTTGTCTTCTAACGCTCAAATTTGCTGTTATGATTCCAGAATTTGCAAACGAGCCTAATCTTACATGATCTTTTTACTTAGCTTAAACGCACCATTCTGGATAACTTTCGCCTAGTGATCTTTCTTCCGAAAATGCTCCAATTCGCCAGAATTTGCGAAAAGACATAGATTGGATAGCAAAATTTGGACGCGTTTTCTAAACAACTCCACAATCCAAAATAAGGCTTCCATATACTTAAATCGAAGAGAAAATCGTGCTCTTCGATTTTGGCCCTGTAGAGTTTTGGCATAGGGACTTAGTTGGAGATTTATTGGCTCCGGAAGGTTAGGGGTTTAAACGCAAAACAGGAAATTAGTAAAAATTGGATTTTTATTGGAGGGGGGCCCACATGCGGTGGTAGAGGCTGGGGAGGTGCGGTGGGGTGAGGTGCAGCGGCCGGTGGCGGGTGATGGGGGCCACAGTGGTTGCTCGGGGGGGGGGGGGGGCTTGGTAGAGGAGGAAGAAGAGGGAGGGGGCGGAGGAGGAGGGAGGATGGTTGGGGACGCGGCGGCCAACACGAGGAGGTATACGGCGGAGGCGACGGAAACGGGAGGGTGGCGGGCTGAAGGGGTGCGGTTTTTTTTTCTTTGAGCGTTGGCTGTAAGGAGAGGGAGATATATATATTTTTATATTTAATTTCCTTCAATTCTCCAAAAAGTTAGATTTTCATCCAAACTCCAAATCGAACCCAACGACTGTCGCCCTTAGTGTAATACCACCATCCTGGACACAATGGGATATGTCCGGTAAGCCAATTCGACTGTTTCGATATGTTTTCATCAAAATTAAAATATAAATTAATATAACTTTCAAAATTGATTTCAACGTACATTTTAATTTACCGGGGCCATATACTGACTCCAAAAATTACAGAAAAATAAATCTAGCTATGTTTTGACGATACAGTCTTAATAAAACTAATTTCACCGAATTTGGAGACAGTTTGAAAAATGGTCATTCTCTAGACGATTTAATTCAAACTGAAATTACCAAACACGTTTAAATTTACCACGCTCACATATTAATTCCAAAAATTATGAAAATTAGAATATAACAATTGTGATAACCCCAAACTTCTGCACTACGAAAGCAAGGATAATCATTGGAATATAACACATAACAATAACAGCAGAACAGAAATAGAGAATTACATCAGATAATGTTCATCAAATTACACTGGAAATAATACATCATCAGAGTTACATAGCATAATTGGATCATACTTAGCATAGAATACAGTTTTCAGCTTAATATAAAATGTCTGCAGTGGAATACAAACATAATATACTAAGTGAACTCTGAACAGCAAAATAGAAATGAGAATATCTATCTTCAGCTCCATAGCTATCCATAAATAATCTGCTAAACCTGTATACAAGGTTGCCCGTGTGGAAAGGAGGGCACCCGAATTTGCAAAGTGAAACAAACTACGAGTCAGCCATGGGACTGGTATGAGAAATCTGATTGAACCTATTTAAAAATAAGGCTAATCATAGGACCACACCGCTAACGCGGAACGAGCTTACTCCATTGGATTGCCAGTGTATAAATAAAGTAAATCGTCAAACAACGCAATGCTTTTTATAAAAAATGAAACCATTATAAGACTCAAGTCCCATCACACAATGCAACGCAAACCGGAGGATAGAGTTTTACCTTATAATGGTCAAAATATGCTTGATACGATAAAACGAATTTGATATTATTATTAGTGTATATATGTTTCAAAAAAAAACATTTCAATCATAATATCAATCATAGACGGCATAGCTACCATGTACTATGTCATCATACTAATTATACAATCAAAACCGCATGGGTCGTATTGGAAGTTGGATTTCCATCATGAACCAAGGCAAAAGATAGTCCTTACCAAATTCAAGACAATCTAGCCTACTATGTCTCAGGATCAGTCGCAACTGCACCTTGAATCTTCAGGGCTGGTCCACAAATATGTTAGTGGATTAATAATGCCTGAACAATACGTTTCCCCACCCTTCGGGGCGTAAATAGAGCCACTAGGGACTCAAATAACTGAGGCGCCACATTCCATCATCCACATAAGTAAAAAATTCCAGGCCTTGTAGAAACCAATACACCACTTCTAGCTAGAAAGAAATGTATGTCCTCCCTGTAGTCCTTACTCCCGTTTATGGTTCATACCAGGATGTGAGGCTCGCGAAGTAACGCTACACACAAAGCTATGCTATTAAAAGCTCTGCTTTGATCATCAACCACAAGGCTCTGCTTTTCAACAATAAGTCTTGATGATTTGCATCTTGGCATGCCACATAGACAATTCACGCCATGCGACTGATGTCTACCAATATATAACCTCTGGGCTCGTACGTCTCAGAGAGGGGTGTTAAGCAAGAGAATAAATTCTCCGCCACCCAACAGATATATATTAAATAGAAATAAATAAGCACAGAGTAAAATCCAATGTCAGACATACATCCATTTACAAGTCCATTCAGGGTCTGAACGAAACTGGAGACACCGAGCATATCCGGACAATCAAAAGGTACGTCCGGACAACTACCACTGTAACCCTCCTGGGAGCTAACCGATCCAGGGCATGAGTAGTCATCCATTCGATGTGAAGATCACCGGTCTTCAATCACCGTCTTCAAATCTTCGACTTCCTATCGTCGTATAATTATTTGAAATGAGATTTAAATTGGACTTTTCAAATAATTCTCAAATATATATAATTTTAAAACAATCTTTTCATTCCATATCATTTATAATATTTTATAATGATTTATCACTATTTTAATGTAACAACCCGGATTTTTACAACGAGCTAGGACAAGAATCAAGGCAGAATTTAATGATAAAATCTGAATCAGGAGAAACAGGCTATGCCATTGCGTTCGTCTCGGAAAAATACGCGAAATAGAGTCCGAGTTTTCGAAAATCGGAGTCCGTATGACCAAGTTATGGCCCGTCAA
Source organism: Allium sativum (assembly GCA_030737875.1). NCBI lineage: Eukaryota > Viridiplantae > Streptophyta > Magnoliopsida > Asparagales > Amaryllidaceae > Allium > Allium sativum. The sequence goes on along the minus strand of CM060920.1, from coordinate 743,880,816 downwards.
AGTTTTCAGAAAATTTCAAGTTCAAAAACAGTTCAAATTTGAATTCAGAATTCAAATTCAGCCAAGCAGAACAGGCGGGAAAAATTCCCGCCACCCCCAAGTCGACTGGGGAGTCGACACACCCTAGGTGGTGTCGACTGCCCAGTCGACACCCCTGTCGACTTGGGTGGTCGGCCAGATTGGCCTGGGTGCACCTGACTTGTTCCTCAAGACATGTTTGGAGGCTTGTGACGGATTTTAAAGGCTCAGATCTATCCTAGGGTTAATCTAAGGGCCTAAACTACTCCTAATCTCTATAAAAAGACCCCTAAGCCTATCCTAAACCCTCACAAATCACTCATGCCACGAAGTGCTGCCAAAATCAATCTTGATCATGACCTCCATCTCCAACTCTAAGGGCTTATGCATTCAAATCTGGTTCAAATCAAAAGGTGCAAGCTTTCTACATCAAATCGAGGGTAGATCAACATTGCTACGCAAATTTCATGATGATTCTTCAACAAAGGAGCCACCTTTCTTCGTTAAGACGATTCATGCTCCTAGCCCTCTTGCCACGCTATGTAAGTTCTAGCTACTTCTAGATCTAAACGGTAGTTTTAATGATGGCATGGAATAAAACGAGATTAAACTAAGTATGCTAGCCTATATGAACCTTGTCATGCCTCTTTTGCTTGAACCTATGACTTTTGGCTATGCTTAGTGACTGAATCATGCTATTCATGTTATGATTAACCTAGTTTAACTTGCAAGTTTGAATCTTTATCTATGGAATGCTAGCATGAACCTTTGGGAACCATTTGACTTGTGAAACATTGGCAAAGACTTGACTTTGGGGCTTATGCATGTAAATGAATCCAAACCCCTTATGTTATCATGCATGCATGTGGTCAAATTCTCTTATGATGCTATGCATGTTTGTGGCCAAATTCCCTTATGATACTATGCATGTTTATGGCCAAATTCCCTTATGATACTATGCATGCTAGTGGCCAAATTCTCTTATGATGCTATGCATATTTTGAGGCCAAACCCCTTATGATACCATGCATGTTTGTGGCCAATCCCTTTTTGACATCGTGCATGTTGTGAGGCCAATATGTAACATAGTACCCTTACTATGTTGACTCGCTTTTACTTGGGTTGGAAACACGCTTTGGGGTAGGTTAGACGTGCGTGATTATGACATGATAATTTGACATGGGGTTTCATGGAAATATGGCACTTATGATACACCTAAATGTGGGCATGACATGTGGGGTAAACATGGGACTTGAAACTAGACACGTGTGGGTTGTAAGTGTAATATGACACTAGACCAAACATGAAAGTGGCCAACTCGAGGTTGGGTTGAGTTTGTAGCATAAATCTACCCGGACCCGCCCGGCTTAACTAGTGGCTACAAACAATAGGATCCAATGTGAGAAGTTGGTCATGTCGCGCTTAAGACCCGAGGGTAGACTAGGTTGTGGTGTAAAACTACCCGGACCCGCCCGGGTTAACTAGTAACCACAACAAGGTCTAATGTGAGAGGTTGAGAGTGCATTAATTAAATTAATGCCACATGATAAGGTTAAGTAAATTTGACTAATGACACTTAACCGATATGACACGAATGGGTAGGTTAAGTGGGACCGAGCTTGATTTCTTAATGACACTTAACCATACAAGACAATTAGGGGATGGGGTTAAGTAATTTACGCTTAACTAATCCGACCTGGTAATTAGATGGGGTTAAGTAATTTACGCTTAACTAATCCGACTTGGTAATTAGATGGGGTTAAGTAATTTACACTTAACTAATCCGACTTGGTAATTAGATGGGGTTAAGTAATTTAGACTTAACTAATCTAAACACGGTAATTAGATGGGGTTAAGTAACCTATACTTAACTAATCTAAACACGGTAATTCGATGGGGTTAAGTTAAACACTTAACCAATCTAAACTTGGTAATTCAATGAGGTTAAGCAACCAATACTTAACCAACTTAACTTGATAATTTAATGGGGTTAAGTAACTTATAATTAACCAATTATACATGAAGATTTGATGAGGTTAAGTAACCTATACTTAACCAATCTAACATGTGGACTTGATAGGGTTAAGTTACAAGACCTTTTGAATATACTTAACCCTTGTAGTACGATTAGTGGATGAGGTTAAGCTAACCCATACTTAACCAATCCGACTCGATGATCTGATGCGATTAAGATAATCTATGCTTAATCAATCTAACACGATAATCTGATAGGGTTAAGACAAACCAATACTTAACCAATTTGACTTGATAGGGTTAAGTCATGCGCTTCTTGGTATACTTAACCACCTTGTAGGGCTAAGCCTTGAACTTAAATACTTAGCCAATCTTGACATGATTCGTAGGCGGGCTAAGTCATGAACCTGAATAACAACACCTAACCCAATAGACAAAACCCTAGTTAGAGGAACTTGGTAGAAAATCGTGGATAATCAAGGGTAACGGGGAAAAGAAGCTAAGTGGTAAACCTTAGTTAAGTATAACTAAGTAATAATTCTTAGTCAAGGACATGGGACTAGTTCATGAATGGATGAGTAACCCCATATGGTAGATCATCGCTTAAACACATGAGGAGGAGCAAATTATCCGACTTGGATAAAGGCTCCAACGAACTGGGTGACGAAGCGGTAGCTTCGGGGGACGTGAGGGTACTCTTGGTATCCCTCTGTGAGGTGGCAGGTGGTCCATGAAACCCGGCCTCACAGAGGTTAAGGTATGCGATAGAAGAGCCAAGAGTATGCCTTGGTTGCTATGCGAGCGACCTAAAGACTGGAATGGATTAGCGTGGAGTCGACGATACTTGATTTTTGCCCTGGATAGCACGTCGTCGACTACCTACCATCTTTAGTCAATCATGTACGTACGGAAAGGCAGAGAACCCCCAACAGACCATGTTCTTACTATCGAGTCATGGGTGAGGTTGGCCCGTAGGAAAGTGGGGCTATAGTGGGGCCGGGATGTGGTTCTCATACATGATTTTTCTTGGATTGCCTTTCAGTAGTTGAGGGAGGGGTCACGTGGGACCATAGCCACGGATACAAAAACAGACCTTGATATCTGCATCAGCAGACGACTTAAAGCTCCCGACCGAGTTCCGTATTTCTTGATTTGCCCTGGCACGGAACTCGGATGGAACATTGAGGAACATGTGCGTCTAGACATGGAAAACGATTCACGATACATACGCGGGATAAAGGGCGCGGTTGACGGGTGGCATAATCCCTAGTGGCCCTAGGTGGCTTGAACCCAAACCGACACACGGAAACGTTCATTAGGTAGCATAATCCCTAGTGGTCCTAGGTGGCATAAATCCTAAGTGAACGCGCGATAGTTCATGGTAAGGAAACATAACTAGATCAAGGGTGGCAGTCCAAAATAACTTCAAGGATAAAATGGTACTACGTTGAGGTGGTATAGATTTACATGGGAAAGCCCGTACGACCTACGGCAGAGGACTGAACTTATACATGGAAAGAAACATACGAGTTGGGAAAACCTACATATGTTATATATTAGGTTGACATGGACAATTACATGACATTGGGCATGGGACATTCATAGTTAACGCATGACGCGGGTTGGGATACTAGTATGAGAGGTGCAGAGCAAATATACATGATAAATACCTTGGGATGTTATACATGATAAATACCGTGGGATGTTATACATGATAGATACCTTGCGATAGTATACTTGATAGAAACCTGACGCCGTGATACCTTGATTTATCTTGACACGTAGTTTATCATGATACCTTAGCCTATCTTGCTACAGTAGTTCATCCAGTTATCTTTGTTTAGCTTATTTATCTTGTCATCATCCTTATGTTTACTTTCAGTTTATGCATGTCATGTTACCTTTACCTTTTTTTATACTGGAAGTAGATAGGACCTACCAGTCTTTATGACTGACCCCGTTTTGTTTCGCCTCTTTGTCTTCCGTTCCCCTCCCCCAAGTTTTCAGGGAGGGAATGATGTTGTTTAGCTCGGACCTCTTATGCTTGAAGGTCATCATGTATAGCTTGGTCTTCTCTTGGCTATGGCTGCTTCACCACTTTATTTTGGGTAATAAATTATGAAAAGGTTTTATGCTTCTTTACTATTGCAAGACAGGTTTTGATGTATTATGATGTAAAAGGCTTTAGACCTTATTTTATAAGATAATGAAATTTGTTTTACTTCCGCTGTTTTGTATATGTTCTGTCTTGTAATATTTTTGTGCATGTTTACCTCCATAATGCTTCACCAAACCTAGTGCATTCCCTTTGTGAGTGACCCTAGCGGAGGTGGGGTGTTACATTTGGTATCAGAGCAGAAGGTTACCAGACTGGGCAAAAGTTTTTAAAACCTTCTGAAAACTATTTGAGAAACTGTTTACAAAGAAGCATTTTTCAAGAAAAGTTTTTTTTAAAAGGCTATTCCCCAAAAGCCATTAGCACTATCCTTTGTTTCCTTGATTGAACCTCTTTTCCTTTTTTTCCTCCATCTGTAGTCACAGTAGTTTTAACTGCGACTAATTCTTGTCTAGCTACGTAAGTGTTTTCCCCTGCGATGGAGGAAGTTCTCGAGAGACCTGTTACCGAAGTTATAAGAAGGGATAATAAGAGCAAGGATAAAGGACACGAGCTTAAGAATAAGCAACTTGTTGGTATGGCTTGATCCACAAAGGAAGATAAGGACAAGATCAGCGAGAGGGCAATTGTATGCTCTCATTTGTAGCGTACCTAAGAGGAATGGTACCGTTTCTGTTAAAGGCTTAGCCTTTCTTTTCTATCATCCCGTCTAGACTTTGTTTTGATCATCGCATCATTTAAGTCTGCCTCGATAGTTAAGTCTCTGCACCTTAGTACTAGCATGGTAGAAGATCCCACTTTAGTCCTAAAAATCTGGTTGGAGAGTCGGTCCATTTATTCATGACTTGTTTGGATTTGAGAACGTCTATGCCAAGTGTTGAGATTAGAAGCAATGCTTCTATTGTTGAGCTATGGATGGATTCTAGGGATGAAGTGGTTATCCAGTAAGGGATGCCATTCTCGGTTTTGAAAGGAGGGAAGTTAAACCCTTAACTTGCCTTGGTAATACCCTCGAAGTCTCGTGTAACCTTTTGGGTTCTGTCATGGTTAGTTACCTAGAATCTCTTGATGCATTTATCGGAAATCTATGATCCAATCGAGTAACGTCCGCCAATAAGACGGATGGTTCATCCCACTTGAGCATGGGTTATAGGAATCACCCTAGTAAGTGCACGTGGTAACATGGATTTGCATCGGTAAACGAGATCCAGAATTCACTAGTGAATTTTGGAGAGCTTGCATGAGTACGCAGATATGGTTGAGCCAAGTATACTAGGGAAAGAATAAGTGTAAGTGGAACGAGAGGCGATAGTGAAATGAGTTCCAACTCATACCTTGGAAATAGGAATCAAGGAGCTACGAAATCATGAAGTCAAAGGCGGTCAGGGAACAATGGAATTAAGCTCAAGGAAATGCGGCTTAAACGCGCGCATCATATATCCTTTTAAGAGTATATCGTTGATCCCTAGTTCTCCTGTAGAGCTTGCTTGCATGCTATCGCTTGGTGGATATCCTCTCGATCCTGTTTCCGCTACAAACCCCGTAAGGAGTTTGTCTTGTTTATCTCCTCGATCTTATCTTGGGAACCTTAGATAGAATTCTATGGATGTAAACATGTATTTGAAACATGTTATGATTGATATGGTTGCAAATGGTTGCAAGTGGTTGCAGGTGGTTGCTCGTGGATGCGCGAATACACATTAGATACTAGATTGACGCGGTCACGTTTCATGTTGCATATGCACGAGTATTTATACTTTTTTATGGATGAAATTGAATGTGTTGTCATGCGGATGTTGCATATGAATGAATGTTTGTGCACACATATAGTGTTTATATGACTAGGACTATTTGCATACATGTTGGACTCATGGCACTAAACATATTTTTCATTAGAAAGATCATTCAGGCCTGATCATTAGCATTAGCTAAGGAGCATATACACACACACGTTCTGCATATGTTCATATGGCATTAGAAATCATCTAAGGACCATGGTTGCCTGTGGATGATGTTTTGAGTAGATGGATGATGGATGGTAGGATACGTTCTTCCTAACTTGGAGATTTCGGGGACGAAATCCTTTAAGTTGGGGTGAATGTAACAGCCCGGATTTTTACAATGAGCTAGGACAAGAATCAAGGCAGAATTTAATGATAAAATCTGAATCAGGAGAAACAGGTTGTGCCATTGCGTTCGTCTCGGAAAAATACGCGAAATAGAGTCCTAGTTTTCGAAAATTGGAGTCCGTATGACCAAGTTATGGCCCGTCAAAGTTTTTAGAAAATTTCAAGTTCAAAAACAGTTCAAATTTGAATTCAGAATTCAAATTCAGCCAAGCAGAACAGGCGGGAAAAATTCCCGCCACCCCCAAGTCGACTGGGGAGTCGACTTGGGAGTCGACACACCCTAGGTGGTGTCGACTGCCCAGTCGACACCCCTGTCGACTTGGGTGGTCGGCCAGATTGGCCTGGGTGCACCTGACTTGTTCCTCAAGACATGTTTGGAGGCTTGTGACGGATTTTAAAGGCTCAGATCTATCCTAGGGTTAATCTAAGGGCCTAAACTACTCCTAATCTCTATAAAAAGACCCCTAAACCCTCACAAATCACTCATGCCACGAAGTGCCGCCAAAATCAATCTTGATCATGGCCTCCATCCCCAACTATAAGGGCTTATGCATTCAAATCGGGTTCAAATCAAAAGGTGCAAGCTTTCTACATCAAATCGAGGGTAGATCAACGTTGCTACGTAAATTTCATGACGATTCTTCAACAAAGGAGCCACCTTTCTTCGTCAAGACGATTCATGCTCCTAGCCCTCTTGCCACGCTATGTAAGTTCTAGCTACTTCTAGATCTAAACGGTAGTTTTAATGATGGCATGGAATAAAACGAGATTAAACTAAGTATGCTAGCCTATATGAACCTTGTCATGCCTCTTTTGCTTGAACCTATGACTTTTGGCTATGCTTAGTGACTAAATCATGCTATTCATGTTATGATTAACCTAGTTTATCTTGCAAGTTTGAATCTTTATCTATGGAATGCTAGCATGAACCTTTGGGAACCATTTGACTTGTGAAACATTGGCAAAGACTTGACTTTGGGGCTTATGCATGTAAATGAACCCAAACCCCTTATGTTATCATGCATGCTTGTGGTCAAATTCTCTTATGATGCTATGCATGTTTGTGGCCAAATTCCCTTATGATACTATGCATGTTTATGGCCAAATTCCCTTATGATACTATGCATGCTAGTGGCCAAATTCTCTTATGATGCTATGCATATTTTGAGGCCAAACCCCTTATGATACCATGCATGTTTGTGGCCAATCCCTTTTTGACATCGTGCATGTTGTGAGGCCAATATGTAGCATAGTACCCTTACTATGTTGACTCGCTTTTACTTGGGTTGGAAACACGCTTTGGGGTAGGTTAGACGTGCGTGATTATGACATGATAATTTGACATGGGGTTTCATGGAAATATGGCACTTATGATACACCTAAATGTGGGCATGACATGTGGGGTAAACATGGGACTTGAAACTAGACACGTGTGGGTTGTAAGTGTAATATGACACTAGACCAAACATGAAAGTGGCCAACTCGAGGTTGGGTTGAGTTTGTAGCATAAATCTACCCGGACCCGCCTGGCTTAACTAGTGGCTACAAACAATAAGATCCAATGTGAGAAGTTGGTCATGTCACGCTTAAGAACCGAGGGTAGACTAGGTTGTGGTGTAAAACTACCCGGACCCGCTCGGCTTAACTAGCAACCACAACAAGGTCTAATGTGAGAGGTTGAGAGTGCATTAATTAAATTAATGCCATATGATAAGGTTAAGTAAATTTGACTAATGACACTTAACCGATATGACACGAATGGGTAGGTTAAGTGGGACCGAGCTTGATTTCTTAATGACACTTAACCATACAAGACAATTAGGGGATGGAGTTAAGTAATTTACGCTTAACTAATCCGATCTGGTAATTAGATGGGGTTAAGTAATTTATGCTTAACTAATCCGACTTGGTAATTAGATGGGGTTAAGTAATTTACACTTAACTAATCCGACTTGGTAATTAGATGGGGTTAAGTAATTTAGACTTAACTAATCTAAACACGGTAATTAGATGGGGTTAAGTAACCTATACTTAACTAATCTAAACACGGTAATTCGATGGGGTTAAGTTAAACACTTAACCAATCTAAACTTGGTAATTCAATGAGGTTAAGCAACCAATACTTAACCAACTTAACATGATAATTTAATGGGGTTAAGTAACTTATAATTAACCAATTATACATGATGATTTGATGAGGTTAAGTAACCTATACTTAACCAATCTAACATGTGGACTTGATAGGGTTAAGTCACAAGACCTTTTGAATATACTTAACCCTTGTAGTACGATTAGTGGATGAGGTTAAGCTAACCCATACTTAACCAATCCGACTCGATGATCTGATGCGATTAAGATAATCTATGCTTAATCAATCTAACACGATAATCTGATAGGGTTAAGACAAACCAATACTTAACCAATTTGACTTGATAGGGTTAAGTCATGTGCTACTTGGTATACTTAACCACCTTGTAGGGCTAAGCCTTGAACTTAAATACTTAGCCAATCTTGACATGATTCGTAGGCGGGCTAAGTCATGAACCTGAATAACAACACCTAACCCAATAGACAAAACCCTAGTTAGAGGAACTAGGTAGAAAATCGTGGTTAATCAAGGGTAACAGGGAAAAGAAGCTAAGTGGTAAACCTTATTTAAGTATAACTAAGTAATAATTCTTAGTCAAGGACATGGGACTAGTTCATGAATGGATGAGTAACCCCATATGGTAGGTCATCGCTTAAACACACGAGGAGGAGCAAATTATCCGACTTGGATAAAGGCTCCAACGAACTGGGTGACGAAGCGGTAGCTTCGGGGGACGTGAGGGTACTCTTGGTATCCCTCTGTGAGGTGGCAGGTGGTCCATGAAACCCGGCCTCACAGAGGTTAAGGTCTGCGATAGAAGAGCCAAGAGTATGCCTTGGTTGCTATGCGAGCGACCTAAAGACTGGAATGGATTAGCGTGGAGTCGACGATACTTGATTTTTGCCCTGGATAGCACGTCGTCGACTACCTACCATCTTTAGTCAATCGTGTACGTACGGAAAGGCAGAGAACCCCCAATAGACCATGTTCTTGCTATCTAGTCATGGGTGAGGTTGGCCGGTAGGAAAGTGGGGCTATAGTGGGGCCGGGATGTGGTTCTCATACATGATTTTTCTTGGATTGCCTTTCAGTAGTTGAGGGAGGGGTCATGTGGGACCATAGCCACGGGTACAAAAACAGACCTTGATATCTGCATCAGCAGACGACTTAAAGCTCCCGACCGAGTTTCGTATTTCTTGATTTGCCCTGGCACGGAACTCGGATGGCACATTGAGGAACATGTGCGTCTAGACATGGAAAACGATTCACGATACATACGCGGGATAAAGGGCGCGGTTGACGGGTGGCATAATCCCTAGTGGCCCTAGGTGGCTTGAACCCAAACCGAGACACGGAAACGTTCATTAGGTAGCATAATCCCTAGTGGTCCTAGGTGGCATAAATCCTAAGTGAACGCGCGATAGTTCATGGTAAGGAAACATAACTAGATCAAGGGTGGCAGTCCAAAATAACTTCAAGGATAAAATGGTACTACATTGAGGTGGTATAGATTTACATGGGAAAGCCCGTACGGCATACGGTAGAGGACTGAACTTATACATGGAAAGAAACATACGAGTTGGAAAAACCTTCATATGTTATATATTAGGTTGACATGGACCATTACATGACATTGGGCAAGGGACATTCATAGTTAACGCATGACGCGGGTTGGGATACTAGTACGAGAGGTGCAGAGCAAATATACATGATAAATACCTTGGGATGTTATACATGATAAATACCGTGGGATGTTATACATGATAGATACCTTGGGATAGTATACTTGATAGAAATCTGACGCCGTGATACCTTGATTTATCTTGACACGTAGTTTATCATGATACCTTAGCATATCTTGCTACAGTAGTTCATCCAGTTATCTTGGTTTAGCTTATCTATCTTGTCATCATCCTTATGTTTACTTTCAGTTTATGCATGTCATGTTACCTTTACCTGTTTTTATACTGGAAGTAGATAGGACCTATCAGTATTTATGACTGACCCCGTTTTGTTTCGCCTCTTTGTCTTCCGTTCCCCCCCTAGGTTTTCAGGGAGGGAATGATGTTGTTTAGCTCGAACCTCTTATGCTTGAAGGTCATCATGTATAGCTTGGTCTTCTCTTGGCTATGGCTGCTTCATCACTTTATTTTGGGGAATAATTTATGAAAAGGTTTTATGCTTCTTTACTATTGCAAGACAGGTTTTGATGTATTCTGATGTAAAAGGCTTTAGACCTTATTTTATAAGATAATGAAATTTGTTTTACTTCCGCTGTTTTGTATATGTTCTGTCTTGTAATATTTCTGTGCATGTTTACCTCCATAATGCTTCACCAAACCTAGTGCATTCCCTTTGTGAGTGACCCTAGCGGAGGTGGGGTGTTACATTTAATTTATTTAAAAATAGCCATTTATAATTAAACGACGCTTCGGGTCATTACATGGCCCTGGCACTATTTTCATCAAAATTTGATTTACACATTTCTTCAAATCTAACTGGTAGATCTTAGAAAATTTTATATTTTTGGAAAGATCTTTCCAAAACGAACCCAACGGTTCCATTTTTGGGAAAATCCGACGGTCGGATCTCTCGGTATAATCGTTTGAAGTTACGATTTCAAAATGCGAACAGCAGCAACGCGATTTGTTTTATTTTAATTTATATTTATATATATAAATATAAATATAATTCGTTCGACGATTTCAAATTATTTAATATCTATATAAATTTGTAAACTTCATGCTCATGTGATTTTTAATGAACAGAGGTCTTTTTCGAAAACGTGTACATTTTCTTCATTCCTTACATTACAATAAAAATGTAAAAAAAAAATTATTTATTATTTCCATTTCAAAACAATGAACAATTTCTATGTCCTTACATTTCATTAAAAATGTAATTTTTAACGATAACATATTTTTATATTTAAAACATGACATCTTTTTATTTACTTACATTTCATTAAAATGTAATGTTTTCTTTTCATTTCTTTATTATATAATAAATGTAATCTTTTTCTCTCATCTTTTGCTTACATAAAAAATGTGATCTTTCATTTTCTCTTTAATTACATTGAAAAATGCAATCGTTCATTCCTATACATTAAAAATGTGCATAATAATATAATCCTTTTTATATTGCATATAAATATAGTCTTTCTATATTACATATAAATGTAATCTTTTTCATTGTATAAAAATGTAACCTTTTCATATTTCATAAAGGAATTTCTACTCATTCTTTAATTACATTATAAAAATGTAACTTTTCTATTCTTCTTGTTACATTATAAAAATGTAATTTTTACATTCTTTAAAAATATGTACTTTTTTTCTTTTATTACATTATATAAAAATGTAATCTTTTCTACATTGAATAAAAAATGTAATCTTTTATTTACAAAGCAAATATAATCTCTTTTCATTCAATTCTAGTGTGTTAAATATAATGTTTAACATATAACATATATTCTAACATATGTTCCTAACATGAACAATTTTCTAATAAATCGTTCTTTTCCTTAAAAATAAGATTTTTAATGTCAACATGTTTTTAGTTAAAACATGAATATTTTACTAGTTTCATTGTTTTAAATGAATACTAATTACATAAGAATGTAATTTACATGTTCACAACTTCAAACAAAGATCCATTCTTTTAATGAATTCTAATTATCATTAAAAAATGTAAATTTCAAAGTGGACACATCTTTATATCAAAATGTTTATATTTTAATGTACCATTTACATTAAAAGTGAAAAATCAAATGAAAATACATTTTGTATCGAGATGTATATTTTCTAATGTATCATTTACATTAAAAAGTAAAATCACATGTTTATACATTTTTATTTCAACATGTCAATTTTTTTAATGTATCATTTACATTAAAAATATAAATTCTAATGTTTATACCTTTATATCAAAATGTCAATTTTTAATGTGTCATTAACATTAAAAATATACATTCTAATGTTTATACATTTTATTTCAACAATTGACCATTTTGACATACAACCAAAAATATGAATTCTATGTCTACATATACTGATCATTTTCATGTTCATATATATATATATATATTCTAATTTAAATAATTTTATATAATAACATAAATATTTTACAACACAAAAATATTTCAGAAAATTCGGCAGCATAACGGCAGGGTAATTAAACCGGCACCGTCTCGATGTACGGCTCCTCGCTCTACCTTAAAGCCTCGCAGCTTTTGACAAGGGGGATTTCAATAATCTATTTCGTATGCAGACGATTGTTTTTATAATATCAATCAATTTCAATTTCATTCTTTTCAACCACAAACAAACACCAAAATTCAATCAATCACAAATCAATCAAGTCGTCCATGGTCTGTGGATGATGGGTGTCGGGAGTTTCTAAACTCCGTCTGCATCCTATTATAATTTTATTTATTTTATTTCTGAATTCAGATATCTCACCTTGATTTGACGATGCCAAAAATTGTAACAAGCTCTAAAAATTCTTCGGTCAGTTTTAAAATGTAGATCTCGTCGTTGTGATTCCAACGCTTCCTGTTTCATTGAATTTCGTTAACGTACGATAAAGATACGAATTTTATTGTGTTATCAACATTTCAAAAATAACTAATTTAATAATTTAATAAGGAATTCACCTTCTTCCTCAAACTCAAATTTTTGGCCGATGGGTTTCAAGTTTCTTCAAACCTAGGTTTTGCTTTTGTTTGAAATTTGCAGCACTTGAGGTTGATCGGCTATCACTACCTGAATGGGCTTGGAAAGGTGCACCCGAAGCACCTTTTCACCTCGAGCTCGAGTCTGGTAGGAGGGAGGAAACCTGGCGCAAATGGCAGTGGTTGATGATCTCGGTTCTCGACGTACACGCCACCAGGGGACGATCGACCCGTATAGAATCGAAGAGCAAGGAGAGTACAACGATAAAGCCTTAAGGACCAGGGTCTAATTTTTGGTGGATGAGGAGATATTAGTGATTTAAATCTGGAGCACGATAACCATGGAAATTGATATACGACGGCTACAGAGAAAAATGAACTAGGGTTATACGTATACCATATTTTATACGGTATTTATATGTATTTTAATTTTTATTTATTTCTTTTAATTCCTAAATCGCTTCTAAGTCCAAATCAAACCCAGCGAGTGACGCCCGCAGCTAAATACCCATATTCCGGACACAATGGGATATGTGTCGTAGGCCCATTTGACTGTTTCAGTTAGTTTTTCTTTAAATTAAATAATAAAACAGTTTATTATTTAATTTGAACGAACATTTTAATTTACCGGGGCTACAGACTGACTCTAAAAATAAATCTGGCTATGTTTTGACGATACGGTCCCAACAAAACAAATTTCGTCAAATTTGGAGACCATTGGAAAAATGGCCATTTTCTGGCCGATCGAAATTGAATGAAATTGTCAAAACACATTTTATTTTGCCACGCTCACATATTGATTCCAAAAATTATGAAAATTGGAATCCTACAATAATTTGATATTCCAGATCCAACAAAACTGGTTTCATCGAAAACGGAGATCATTTGAAAAATGGCTATTTGTACGGGCCAATTCTATTAAATTTCATAGCGACTATTCTGAAAATTCAACTGACCATAACTTTTGATCCCCGCTATGAAATTTCAATTTTTCGGATTTGTTGAAAAGATATTCTTAAATAGATTTCAATATATTTGGTTTTACTAAAATCCGATCTATTTTGCATCATGTGCAGTCAGTCAAAGTTTGAATTCAAATTTTCAAAATGCCGCTCCATTTCTAACTCCTTTTAAAGTTAGAATTAAATATAATCGTCAAAAATTCGATTTAAATAAATTTTTAATCGTTATTATTGTTTTTAAATAAATTATTTCAACTATTCAAAATTCAATAAAATAGTCAAAATAAAAATTTTAAATTGGTTCTGATTTTCCGGGTTGTTACAATCTCCCCCACTTAAAAGCTTTTCATCCCCGAAAAGGAAACTATAGTAAAGTAGGAAACAAAACAGAAAATGTAAATATGGTAAATGTACCTTGTGCTAGAGCTAGTCAGAGATATCCACTCTGCTACGGGGATAAGCCTGTTTGATGCTATCCTCTGCCTCCCATGTACAGTCTCTGGGATCTCCGCACCACTGCACTTTGACTAGATGAATTCTTTTATTCCTCAGAACTCGGGTTTCTTTGCCAATGATCTTTACCGGCTCCCTTCTTACCGCTAAGTTCGGGGTAATCTCCAAATCTTGCTGTGCAGCTTCCTCCACAATCAAGTCTGGATCATGTACATGCTTCTGGAGTTGGGACACATGGAATACATCATGTACCCCTGGCAACCAATCAGGCAATTGAACCCTGTAAGCGAGAGTTCCAATTCTTTCTAGAATGGGAAATGGACCAATGAATCTAGGAGCCAACTTCCTAGTCTTCCCAAAGAGGAAAACTCCTCTTAATGGAGAAACTCTCAAGTATACATAATTGCCAACAGCAAATTCTAGATCCCTTCTTCTTGCATCTGCATAACTTTTCTGTCGGCTCTGTGCTGTTAGTAACCGCTTCTTTATAAAATCGAATTTGTCCAAAGCTTCTCTAATCATGTCGGGACCTAACACTAGTCTATTGCCTGGTTCCACCCGACATGCGGGAGATCTGCATGGCCTGCCATACAATGCTTCGAATGGTGACATTTCCAAGCTTGCTTGGTAACTATTATTATAAGAGAATTCGACCAAATGCAAGTGGTCTTCCCATGATCCGCCAAAGTCAAGAATACAATCCCGCAACAAGTCTTCCAGTATACGGTTCACCCTCTCAGTCTGGCCATCTGTTTGAGGATGATAAGCGGTGCTCAGATTTAATGTTGTCCCCGGCTCCTCTTGGAATACTTCCCAGAATTTACTAGCGAATATAGGGTCATGGTCACTAACAATGCTACTGGGGACTCCATGTAGTCGGACAATTTCTTTGAAATAAATCTCCGCCAAACTTTGTGCTGTTCTGGTCGATTTAACAGGGATAAAATGGGCAGTTTTTGTGAGATGATCAACAATCACCCATATACTGTCATTGCCTTTTCTAGTTCGGGGCAAGCCATCGATAAATCACGGAAATTTGATCCCATTTCCAACTTGCAACAGGTAGTGGTTGCAACAGGCCGGCAGGTTTTTGCCGATCACTTATGACTTGTTGGCAAGTAGAACACCTGCTGACATAAATGGAGATGTCTCCTTTCATAGATTTCGACCATAATGTACACTTGAGATCATGATACATCTTGCTCACCCCTAGATGAATACAAAGTTTGGATTTATGACATTCATCCATTACTTCTCTTCAGAGCTCAGGAATATTTGGAACACAAATTCGGCCTTTCAACCTCAGAACTCCCTTGTTATCAATTTGGAAACTCGAGGGTTTGCCTTCCCGAACTCTTTTACTAATTCTCTGTATAAATTCATCATCCTTATGAAGAGCAGAGATTTTATCAATCAATGTAGGTGTAATGATGAGATTGGCAAGGATAAGATTGGCGACGCTCGCATTCTTTCTGCTAAGTGCATCGGCCACAACATTGGTTTTTCCTGGCATATATAAGATGTCCAAATCATAAGCTGCAAGAAATTCTACCCAACGCTACTGCCTCAAATTCAAGTCCTTTTGGGTGAACAGATACTTTAGTGATTTATGATCTGTATATAATTCGAACTTCTCACCCAAAATATAGTGCCTCCGTATCTTTAAAGCAAATACGATGGCCATCAGCTCAAGATCACGAGTGGGGTATTTCTTCTCATGCAATTTCAATTGACGGCTAGCGTAAGCAACTACTTTGTCTCTTTGCATTAACACTGAACCAATACCTTCTCCAGAAGCATCAGTCCAAACTTTCAAATCTTGATTTCCATCAATAATGGTCAACACTGGAGCAGTAGTCAACCTTAGTTTCAAGTCTTGGAAAGTTGCCTCACATTCAGGAGTCCAAATGAACTTTGTATATTTCTTTGTAAGCTTCGTCAATGGACAAGCAATCCTCGAAAAATCTTTTATGAATTTCTGATAATAGCCAGCCAATCCTAGAAAACTTCTGACTTCAGTAGGAGTGCTAGGCTGCTTCCAATCTTGAATGGCTGTGATTTTGCTAGGATCCACCGAAATTCCTTCCTTTGATACTACATGACCGAAGAACTTCACTTCTTGCCAGAATACGCATTTAGAAAATTTGGCTATTAATACATTCTTTCTCATAATTTCCAAAGCTTGTTTCAAATGTTTTTCATGCTCGGCAGTTGACTTGGAGAAGATTAGGATGTCATCAATGAAGACCAACACAAATTTGTTTAGGACATCCCAGAATACTCGATTCATCAAATCGACAAAATAGGCTGGAGCATTGCATAAGCCGAACGACATTACTAAACATTCATAAAATATGTGTGGACCTCTAAAAGCTGTCAAAGGAGCACACTCTTCAGTAATACGCAATTGATGGAAACCTGTAGCTAGGTCCATCTTTGAAAACACTTTCGCTCAATTTAAAAGATCCATCAAATCATCTATACGGGGCAATGGATATTTATTCTTTAGTGTGTGCTTGTTGAGGTCTCGATAATCCACACATAGTCTGAGAGTACCGTCTGATTTAGGAACAAACACTACCGCTGCACCCCCTCCGAAAAGCTAGGCCTAATCAGACCTTTCCATAAAAGCTGTTTGGTTTGATTGCTCAGTTCTTCTTTTTCTTTCTGTGTCATTCTTCGAATAGAATGCACAACTGGCCTTGCGTTCGGGACTAAATCAATCCTAAAGTCAATTTCTCTTCGCGGAGGTAAGCTATCAACTTCTTCGAACACATCCGCATAATTTTTGACGACAGGAATATTTTCAAGAGCAGTGGGTGTGACCTCAAGAGCAGCCCAAAATTCTTTTCTGTCGGAATCTGAGCCTACACGAGGAATAACAATATCTCCAAGCTTCGTTTTAACTTTAACAAACCTTTTAGCACATTTAACCTCGGCTTCATATCTCGTTAACCATTCCATCCCAAGAATGACGTTGAACTCGGAAAAATCCATGACGATCAAATTAATAGGGAACCGGTAACAAGAAAATGAGATCGACACTCGGCAGTATATACCAAGAACAAGGGAACCACCGACCGGACTATGGACAATAATCGATTCTTTAAGATCCCTCGTTTTTAGATTGAGCTTCTTGACTGTATTACTCAAAATGAAACTTTGTGATGCACATGTATCAAATAATACTGTGACAGGAATATTTTTAATAGATAGAGTGCCTTTCAAAACATCTGGCCTTTCTTGGCTTGCTGAGGGTGTTGGAGCTTATGCCACTTAATTGACTTGAGCCACTTTGGTCATTTTCGAAAACCGGCAATCTCTACTTATATGACCCGGCTTATGGCAAATATTGCATTCCCTGGTCTCTTGAAACTTCTTATTGGATTTAGATTCATCATTCTTTCATTTCTTCGAAGATTCGCAATTCCTTATCGAATTCCCTTGTTTATTACACTTGAGACATACGACTGTCTTTAGCTTCTTCTGAATGACTTTAGGCTTCTTACTGACCTAGGGCTGCGTATTCGCCTCAGGACTGTCAGTTTCAAACTTCCTTTTGTTTCTAGAACTACCTTCTTCTTCATCTTCCAAAACACCTTGCTTATCAAGATCCTCATAGCGACAAGCCATAGTTATCATTTCAGAAAAAGGGAGGTGAGTATATATAGTTACCAAATTTAGGTATTTGCTTTGAAGTCCTTTGATAAATCTTCGATTTTTCCTCAAAGGATCCTGAATTAGTTCTGGGGAAAAGCAGGAGGGTTCCTCGAATTTCTTCCGATACTCCCGAATGGTCATATCACCTTGTTTCAGATTGTAGAACTCATCATATAACAGATCAATTTCTCCTGGAGGAATAAATTTTCTGTGAAAATTTCTTTGAATCTATCCTAGGTAATACCACCTTCTGGATTCTCCTTTGTAACGGCTTCCCACCAGAATAGAGCTTCGCCTTTGAGTACCCAAGATGCTATTAGTCTTTTCTGATCATCTTCCAACTTTAAGCCTTCAAAATTTTTCTCAGCAGAACGCATCCATGCTTGAGTTTCAATAATGGACTCTTTTCCCGAGAATGGTTCTCCACCCAGATTTCGATACCTCTTTACTAGAGCTTCTAGATCTGGTTCTGATTGTAGAAACATGACTGGCTCATTAGACTGCTGAACCAAAGATTTACTTCTCCTGTTTCTTCAATTTATTTTCTACTATGTCTGCAAATAGCAGGCAAAGAGTCAGGCCAACAGAATAGATATTGTAAAACACAGAGACATATATTTAAATGTAAATGAATCTATGGGGGTGTATTTTTACTCATTCTAGGATATTACTAGTCCTATCTATGATGAGTTATTCATTTTGGAATTCTGCTGATTCTATCTCTGATGAGTCTGTTAATATGTTATATTTTGAGTTAAGTTTTACCAAAGCTCTGATACCAACTATGATAACCCCAAACTTCTGCACTACGAAAGCAAGGATAATCATTGGAATATAACACATAACAATAACAACAGAACAAAAATAGAGAATTACAGCAGATAATGTTCATCAAATTACACTGGAAATAAAACATCATCAGAGTTACACAGCATAATTGGATCATACTTAGCATAGAATACAATTTTCAGCTTAATATAAAATGTCTGCACCGAAATAAAAACATAATATACTAAGTGAAGTCTGAACAACAAAATAGAAATGAGAATATCCATCTTCAGATCCATAGCTATCCATAATGAATCTGCTAAACCTGTATATAAGGCTGCCCGTGTGGAAAGGAGGGCACCCGAGTTTGTAAAGTGAAACAAACTACGAGTCAGTCATGGGACTAGTATGAGAAATCTTATTTAATCTATTTAAAAATAAGGCTAATCACAGGACAACGCCTCTAACGCGGAATTGGTTTACTACATTGGATTGACAATACATAAATAAAGTAAATCGTCAAACAACGCAATGCTTTTTATAAAAAATGAAACCATTATAAAACTCAAGTCCCATCACACAATGCAACGCAAACCGGAGGATAGAGTTTTAACTTATAATGGTCAAAATATGCTTGATACGATAAAACGTATTTGATATTATTATTAGTGTACATATGTTTCAAAAAAAAACATTTCAATCATAATATCAATCATAGATGGCATAGCTACCATATACTATGTCATCATACTTGTTATACAATCCAAACTGCATGGGTCGTATTGGATGTTGGATTTCCATCATGAACCAAGGCAAAAGATAGTCCTTACCGAATTCGAGACAATCTAACCTACCATGTCTCAGGATCAGTCGCTGCTGCACCTTGGATCTTCAGGGCCGGTCCATAAATATGTTAGTGGATTAATAATGCCTAAACAATATGTTTCCCCACCCTTCACGGCGTAAATAGAGCCACTAGGGACTCAAATAACCGAGGCGCCTCATTCCATCATCCACATGAGTAAAAACTGCCAGGCCTTGTAAAAACCATGACAACACATCTAGCTAGAAAGAAACGTATGTCCTCCCTGCAGTCCTTACTCCCGTTTCTGGTTCATACCGGGGTGTGAGGCTCGCGAAGTAAAGCTACACACAAAGCTATGCTATTAAAATCTGTGCTTTGATCATCAACCACAAGGCTCTGCTTTTCAACAATAAGCCTTGATGATTTGCATCTTGGCATGCCACATAGACAATTCACGCCATGCGACTGATGTCTACCAATATATAACCTCTGGGCTCGTACGTCTCAGAGAGGGGTGTTAAGCAAGAGAATAAATTCTCCGCCACCCAACAGATATATATTAAATAGAAATAAATAAGCACAGAGTAAAATCCAATGTCAGACATACATCCATTTACAAGTCCATTCAGGGTCTGAACGAAACTGGAGACACCGAGCATATCCGGACAATCAAAAGGTACGTCCGGACAACTACCACTGTAACCCTCCTGGGAGCTAACCGATCCAGGGCATCAGTAGTCATCCATTCGATGTGAAGATCACCGGTCTTCAATCACCGTCTTCAAATCTTCGACTTCCTATCGTCGTATAATTATTTGAAATGAGATTTAACTCGGACTTTTCAAATAATTCTCAAATATATAAAATTCTAAAATAATATTTTCAGTCCATATCGTTTATAATATTTTATAATGATATATCGCTAATTTTATTTATTTAAAAATAGCCATTTATAGTTAAACGACGCTTCGGGTCATTACATGGCCCTAACGTTG
Organism: Allium sativum; assembly: GCA_030737875.1. Taxonomy (NCBI): domain Eukaryota; kingdom Viridiplantae; phylum Streptophyta; class Magnoliopsida; order Asparagales; family Amaryllidaceae; genus Allium; species Allium sativum. The sequence continues at coordinate 743,860,175 of CM060920.1, read as the reverse complement.
TTTTCATCAAAATTGATTTATACATTTTTTCAAATCTATCCGTTGGATCTTAGAAAACTTTATATCGTTGGAAAGATCTTTCCAAAACGAACCCAATGGTTCCATTTTTGGAAAAATCCGACGGTCGGATCTCTCAGTATAATCGTTTGAAATTACGATTTCAAAATGCGAACTGCAGCTGCGTGATTCGTTTTATTTTAATATATATATATATATATATATATATATATATATAAATAAATATAACTCGTTCGATGATTTAAAATCATTTAATATCTAAATAAATTTGTAAACTTCATGTTCATGTGATTTTTAATGAACAGAGGTCTATTTCGAAAACGTGTACATTTTCTTCATTCCTTACGTTATAATAAAAATGTAAAAAAAAATATTATTTATTATTTCCATTTCAAAACAATGAACAATTTCTATGTCCTTACATTTCATTAAAAATGTAATTTTCAACGGTAACATGTTTTTATATTTAAAACATGACATCCTTCTATTTCCTTACATTTCATTAAAATGTAATGTTTTCTTTTCATTTCTTTATTATATAATAAATGTAATCTTTTTCTCTCATCTTTTGCTTACATAAAAAAAATGTAATCTTTCATTTCCTCTTTAATTACATTGAAAAATGCAATCTTTCATTCCTATACATTAAAAATGTGCATAAGAATCTAATCCTTTTTATATTGCATATAAATATAGTCTTTCTATATTACATACAAATGTAATCTTTTTCATTGTATAAAAATGTAACCTTTTCATTTATCATAAAGGAATTTCTACTCATTCTTTAATTACATTATAAAAATGTAACTTTTCTATTCTTCTTATTATATTATAAAAATGTAATTTTTACATTCTTTAAAAATATGTACTTTTTCTTTTATTACATTATATAAAATGTAATCTTTTCTACATTGAATAAAAAATGTAATCTTTTATTTGCAAAGCAAATATAATCTCTTTTCATTCAATTCTAGTGTGCTAAATATAATGTTTAACATATAACATATATTCTAACATATGTTCCTAACATGAACAATTTTCTAATAAATCATTCTTTTTCTTAAAAATAAGATTTTTAATGTCAACATGTTTTTAATTAAAACAGGAACATTTTACTAGTTTCATTGTTTTAAATGAATACTAATCACATAAGAATGTAATTTACATGTTCACAACTTCAAACAAAGATCCATTCTTTTAATGAATTCTAATTATCATTAAAAAATGTAAATTTCAAAGTGGACACATCTTTATATCAAAATGTTTATACTTTAATGTACCATTTACATTAAAAGTGAAAAATCAAATGAACATACATTTTGTATCAAGATGTATATTTTCTAATGTATCATTTACATTAAAAAGTAAAATCACATGTTTATACATTTTTATTTCAACATGTCAATTTTTTTAATATATCATTTACATTAAAAATATAAATTCTAATGTTTATACCTTTATATCGAAATGTCAATTTTTAATGTGTCATTAACATTAAAAATATACATTCTAATGTTTATACATTTTATTTCAACAATTGACCATTTTGACTTACAACCAAAAATATGAATTCTATGTCTACATATACTGATCATTTTCATGTTCATATATATATATATATATATATAAATCTTATTTAAACAATTTATATAATAACATAAATATTTTACCACACAAAAATATTTCAGAAAATTTCAGCAACATAACGGCAGGGTAATTAAAACCGGCACCGTCCCGATGTACAGCTCCTCGCTCTACCTCAAAGCCTCACAGCTTTTGACAAGGGGGATTTCAATAATCTGTTTCGTACGCAGACGAATTTTTTTGATAATATCAATCAATTTCAATTTCATTCTTTTCAACTACAAACAAACACAAAAATTCAATTAGTCACAAATCACAAATCAATCAGTCGTCCATGGTCTGTTGACGACGGATGTCGGGAGTTTCTAAACTCCGTCTGCATCCTAATATAATTTATTTTATTTTATTTCTGAATTCAAATATCTCACCTTGATTTGACGATGCCAAAAATTGTAAAAAGCTCTAAAAATTCTCCGGTTAGTTTTAAAATGCAGATCTCGTCGTTGTGATTCCAACGCTTCCTGTTTCATTGAATTTCGTTAACGTACGATAAAGATACGAATTTTATTACGTTGTCAACATTTTAAAAATAATTATTTTAATAAATTATTAAGGAATTCACCTTCTTCCTCAAACTCAAATTTTTGGCCGACGGGTTTCAAGTTTCTTCAAACCTAGGTTTTTCTTTCGTTTGAAATTTGCAGCACTTGAGGTCGATCGGCTATCACTACCTGAATGGGATTGGAAAGGCGCATCCGAAGCAACCCTTCACGTCGAGCTCAAGAATAGTCGGAGAGAGAAAACCTGGCACCACCAGAGGACGATCGACCCAGATAAAATCGAAGAGCAAGGAGAGTACAACGATAAAGCCTTAAGGACCAGGGTCTAAATTGTGGTGGATGTGGAGATATTAGCAATTTAAATCTGGAGCACGATATCCATGGAAATCGATATACGGCAACTAAAGAGAAAAATGAACTAGGGTTATACGTATACTGTATTTTATACGGTATTTATATGTATTTTAATTTTTATTTAATTCTTTTAAATTCCTAAATCGCTTCTAACTCCAAATCAAACACAGCGAGTGACGCCCCAAGCTAAATACCCCTATTCCGAATATAATGGGATAGGTTCCGCAGGGTCACTCGACTATTTCAGTTAGTATTTCTTCAAATTAAATAATAAAACGGTTTATTATTAAATTTGAATGAGCATTTTAATTTACCAGGGCCACAGACTGACTCTAAAAATTCCTGAAAAATAAATCTGGCTATGTTATGACGATACGGTCCCAACAAAACTAATTTCATCGAATTTGGAGACCGTTGTAAAAATGACCATTTTCTGGTCAATCGAAATTGACTGAAATTGTCAAAACACATTTTCTTTTGCCACGCTCACATATTGGTTCCAAAAATTATGAAAATTGGAATCCTGCAATAATTTTACATTCCAGATCCAACAAAAGTGGTTTCGTCGAAAACGGAGGTCATTTGAAAAATGGCTATTTATACGGGCCATATATTCTATTAAATTACATAGCGACTATTCTGAAAATTCAACTCACCATAACTTTTGATCCCCGCTATGAAATTTCAATTTTTCGGATTTGTTGGAAAGATATTCTTAAACAGATTTAAATATATTTGGTTTTACTAAAATCCGATCTATTTTGCATCATGTGCGGTCAGTCAAAGTTTGGATTCAAATTTTCAAACTACCGCTCCATTTCTAACTCCTTTTAAAGTTAGAATTAAATATACTCGTCAAAACTTCGATTTAAACAAATTTTTAATTATTATTATTTTTTTAAAATAAATTATTTCAACTATTCCAAATGCAAAATTGATTTCAATGTACATTTTAATTTATCCGGGCTACATACTGATTCCAAAAATTACAGAAAAATAAATCTATCTATGTTTTGACGATATAGTCCTAATAAAACAAATTTCGCTGAATTTGGAGACCGTTTGAAAATTTGTCATTTTTTAGTCGATTTAATTCAAACCGAAATTACCAAACACGTTTAAATTTACCACGCTCACATATTAATTCCAAAAATTATGAAAATTAGAATATAACAATAATTTGACATTCCGGATCCAACAAAAGCGGTTTCCTCGAAAACGGAGGTCGTTTGCAAAATGACTATTTTTAAGGGCTTTATATATATAAAATATATATGTATATATATTCCTAGCTGTTATTTTAAATTTTAAACTGGACACATCTTTCAATTTATATTATGAAATCTCAAATTTTCACATTCTTTAGAAAGATATAGTTAAATAGATTCCAACGTTTCTTGTTTTACTGAAATCCGATTTATTTTGAATTATGTATATTCAATTGAAATTTAAAATCGAATTTTCAAACTATCGCGCCATTTTAGGCTAGTTTTAATAAAAATTTAAATTTATACAATCCAACTTTGATTTAAATAATTTTAGTTGTTATTATTTAAAATGAATCATTTTAAATATTCAAAATTCATTAAAATAGCTAAAAAAAAAATTGGTTCTGAAATTGCGGGTTGTTACGATTTCCCCCACTTAGAATATTTTCGTCCTCGAAAAGGAACGGAGCTAAAAGTTGTTTAACTAACCAACTCAAACTTTCATTCTTCAGCTTTTCAGTTTCTAAGAATTTTCTAATTTCTCAAAAATTTGGCTAACACCTTAAATTTTTGAAAAATTTCGCCATAACCTCCTTTGTACGGGCTGATCGGTAAAACCGCAACTTGCCTCACAAGGCCCTTATCAATCCAAAAGGAAAACAAAAAGCCAAGCGGCTAGCCTTTCGGCTCATAAAATCATCAAAACCCAAGAAATACAATAAACATGTACCTGTTTGTCGGGCATACAATTTTATTCCTCTTCTTAGCTTCCATACTATGACCTGTTCATTAAATATACATGTACCTATCAATTTTCAATTCAGTTCAATATTTGATTCAATTTTGCTAAATTTACCTTTCATTCACATATTGGTTTGATTAATTATCATTCCAATATTTTTATTAGTTATACTAATAATCAAACATCACAACCAACAACGAATTAGTTGGTTAACTTTTCAAATACACATAACTTTATATACTCAAAATTGTATTATTATTTTTAGTGCCAAATCACAAACAATAAATTTTAACTAAGTTTTGGTTCTGACACAGTTAACTGGAAATATATAGGTATCCCACTTTCGAAAATCGAAAACAAACTATTGATGTTGTACAGTCATCGGTAGAACCATTCCCGGGCGACTAGAGTGTGATTTTATATCTATCCAGTATATTTGTAACACCCCACCTCCGCCAATGCCACTCTTGCAAGGACATTAGCTTTGGAGGGGCGTTAAACAAGGTAAACATGCATGCAGATATCACAAGACAGAACATATAAGTAAAACAGAGTAGTAAAGCAGCGGATAAAACTTAGCATTTCAAAACCATAGTCATGTTTCAACAAAGTACTTGGTCATTATTTTCCAACAACAAAGTCTAGATAAAAGCATAAACTGAAAAACTGAAATACATAAAGTACTATCCCCAAAATGAAGTGATAAACCATAGCTAGCTCAATGTCCAAAACCGTACATGAGCAAATCCAGTAAGCAAGCTGTAAAGATCCAAGCTAAGTTCCAATGTTCCCACCCTGAGAACCTGAGGGGGGAGGGGGAAACGGAAGAAAAGAGGCGAAAGAAAACAGGTCAGTCAAAAAGACTGGTAAGCCCTACTACTATCTGTCTATGAACTAGTAAAGTTAACTGGCATGAGAAGCTGAGATGAACATAAGGATAACAACATACTGGCATGATGATTAACTAACAAGATAGATAAAGGTGTCATCGCATAATCAAGGTTAAGTTTTGCGCCATGGGTGTACTAGCATTCTAACATGTCAAGTAAAAATAAGAATTGATCCCTTGGCCCAAGCTTGGCCCAATATAATGAGGTGACCTAAATCAAGGTCCAACTACACAGTCTAGTCGATCGGCTCCCTATAAGCCTAACTCGTCAAATGTCGGTGTCATGCGGCATAATCATGTAATGCAGTTGACTGTGCAGGGTCCACCCTAGGGTGTATCAGGCCCTATGGTGTAACCCTCTGACACCATTCCATGATGCACAGTCCAAACCTACCGTAGCCCGTGTTCAACTCCGGACTTGATGTGCACGACCATGGTCCGCCTGAACAACCGGGGCATCATTCAGCCGTCTCTTTTGGTCTCTTACAATCAGCCCAGTAATCGTGCCCCACCCTAGCCTAGTCCTAGGGTCTTATAATACTACCAAGAAGGTTACTGCTGAAAAGGACCACGCAACTAGGGTTTCTTAACGGGTTAAATGTGGTTAACCCGATCCACACGTGGATTAAATCGGTTAAGGGTACCCAAGGCTCCCGACTTAACCTCGATTAATCCATCAAGCCCAAATTGGTTAAGTATTAAGTGGACCGTGACTTAACCCTAATCGGGAGGCATTAATTAACTTAATGCGCTTTAACCTCTCACATTAGACTTTGTTGTGGTTACTAGTTAAGCTGGGCGGGTCCGGGTAGCTTTACACCACAACCAGGTCTAACCTCGGGTTCGAGCACAACATGACCAACTTCTCACATTGGGTCCTATTGTTTGTAGCCACTAGTTAAGCCGGGCGGTGTAGGATCTAAATTAACCCTAGAGGGGGGGGGGGTGAATAGGGTTTATCGCAGATTTTCATAGAGTAATTAAATAATCATAGCACAGATAATAATCAGAGTAAATGCGGAAAATAAATAACACACAGATATACCCAGCTTCGGCAAAACCCTGCCTACTGCTGCATTCCCCAAGGTTTCTACTAGGAGTTAAAACAATCTCTACGCTTACAATCCCCTGTAAACTCGCGACACTCGCTCCCAACTGTTCTTAACCCTACGCTCAAAACCCTGCACTGGTTTTTATCCCCAAAACCAGATTTCCCCGAATTACAAACACTGTAATTCGTCTTCCTAGTTTTAGAGACAAACTAGAAAACTCTGGACTGATTACAAAGTTGAAATTAAAGACAAACAAAATCAAGACAATAAGAAAACCCTTAATAAAAACTTTGAAAACCCTAGTATTTAAATAAGGGTTATCCCCTTAAACTTGGTCGGCCCCCTTATGTTATTGCTTCACCACTTTATTCTTGAGTCCGATCTCTTTGTAATTGTAAGAATGGCGGCTCTAGGGTTTCCTAGAAATGGCGACTGTGATTAGGGTTTAGGTTCTTTGATTCTGAAATCCGACGCTATGATGTTCTCGAGTTCCTATTGCAAGTTCTTCTTCGGTTGAGTTGATGAAGCTTTGATTTGGATCCAAGTTTTCTTCTTTTCCTGGTACAATTTTTTAATTCAATTGTTTGCTTTTAATTTCTTCGATCTTGGATATTCCTAGCCGATGATGATGTGGGTATTCTTATAGGGTTTTTGAAACCCTAATTTTGTGCTCTGATTTCGTATTACACTTTGGTTATGATATATACGGAAATATTGGAACTTTAAATCATCGTATGTTCTGGAATTTCTGATTAAGTCTTGATCTTTGTAACCCTTGATTTGATATATTCGAAAATTTTGGGGCTTTCGAAATCGGCTTTTATTTGCTCTTGAAATTCTGAAAATTTCTTCGATTTAATATTGCTATGAATACTTCCACTATTCTGGAGTTACTTGCGTGTGAAAACCCTGAACTTTGAAATGGTCTCTTCGAATCAAAAACCCGTATAAATTTTCTGAAACTCTGATGATTTCAAACTGAATATTCTGCATCCTTAATAACTGGTATATACAAATGCTTTAGACTTGTTCATGATATATACTAAATATTGGAGCTTGACAACTACTTTGAATTGATCCTTAAAATAATTGCCGTATATATTTTTTTTTTTGGAGTCAAATATTCTGGAATTGATTTCTGTTTTTACTCCTTCCTTTGAACACATGAACTTTGAATTTTATTTCTCTTTGACCATTTCTGAGTTAACCTTAAACAGATACTATGCTTGACATTAAAGAACACCTCTACACTTGTTCTTTGCACTTGAAATTGGTTCATGCATATCTGTCATGTATCACTTGTGTCTGCCCTTATTGTATCTAAAACTGAACTTGTTTTGTTGTCTATGGCCTTACTGTTTGTTTGGTGTCACGCACTTGTGCTATCCATGTGAACTCTTTTGTTTGCATGTATTGTTGTAAAGCTGGTTTCAGAAATGTTTGCATATCACTTGTACATTTGATAGGCTTGTTTTGATCACTTTGCTCATAATTACTGGTACTTTGAGTTGGTTTTGAAAAAATTCTTTGAACCATTTTTCCTTGAATTGCTGCCTTGATTCCTGTTTATTCAAAACTGGTAGTATACTCTGATTTTCCACGTATTTAAACTGATGCTTATCTTTGATAAGAACAGAAACTATGCTCGAACTTGTTATGCAATTTCAGTTTAACTTCCTGCTGATTGAACTGATACTTGCAGTTGTGTATAAATATTTGTATTTAAATATCATGCCCTTTTTACCATGACTTAAAAATTTCGGCACGAACTTGATTCTGCTTTTTAATGCTTCCATGTTTAAAACCTTGCCGAATCTGATTTGAACTGATAAAATCAGATATACACTTGATTTTAACAAGATAAGAACAGTTATAGATTTGCAAAGTCCTTTACTTGAACTTGTGTCACTTGTCTTGGTTTGGCCACTGAATTCTTGCATTTGCTTCATGCTCGAACCTGTAACTTGTGTATTTATACGAACAGATGCTACATTTGAACTTTGGTACTGCCTTGATCAAACTGTTTTCCTGTTAGCATGTTGTCTGTATTTCCCTTTTGTGCTTGACTTGCTGTATATTGACCATTGATTTGCGTGGTCCTAGAAATTTTCCTTACTAATATTATATTGAAAAAACTGCTACTATACTCCACTTCACCTTGTATATGCACCATATACCACTCATGCTTGCTAGCCGATCATTGAACTGTTGCTTTACTCTTCTTTGTGACTGCACTTGTAAATGCTCCTATGTACTTGTGACCTCAGTTTTGCTCCTCCATGTTGTTTATTGTATGTTGCTGCATTGTTTTTGTGTACTAATAATGTGCTTGACTATTTTTGAAAAATCATCCAAATATGTTGCCTCTGCCTTGTGCTGAGCTGTCTCGACCACTTTGAGTTTTTTTATTGACTTTACATTGAATTATTATTTGCTGAGCAGTCTTGGGCTTGGCTCGACCATTTTGATGTGTGTTCTTTAGCTGCTCCACTGTTTTGAGTTTGTGCCTTGTCTTTGTATTACTTGCTTTTTCCCATGACTAGTTGAACCGATCTATTCACGCTTTGATAAGACCAGACACTGTACTTGATCATGTATACCCTTGAGTCTGAATCAAACAGTTTACCCATGTATATACTGCCTTGAGCTCCTGTGACTATTATGTTGACTTGTACCTTGTTTAGTGTATGTTTCCACCATATTTAAAATATGTTGTTTCATAGATTGTTTTATATTTTCTCTATCATGGTGACTGTGTTGAGCTGAAACTTCCACTTGCTCGACTCTTGTTTTTGCTGTTTTGATTTAGCACTCTCGACCATATGCCCTGAGTTGAGATGGTCCTTGTGGCTACTCCTCAGTCGTGACACTGGATTGGCGTGGCAGTGCACACGTGTATACACGTGTGTATATGCAGCCATCCAGACGAGTTTTTCTGTCCCTGCATATCAGACAAAGTCTAGAAAAATGATGAGAAACACACCGCAAATCTGAGGCAAATAAAATTTAAAAAAATAAATTTTTATTTGCTTTTATTTAACTTTATTTTTGTTGCAGTCTACTGTGTGTGTTCTTCTGTATGAACAGGTATGAAGATGACTGACTGAAAGCTGTGAAGACAGAAGACTGAAGATGAAGACAAGAACAGTGTTAGTGTGTTTGTATTTGTGAGTGAACTGTATAGAAATGTAAACGACTGTTGGGTGAACTGTAGTGAGTGTAGTGTATATGAAAGTGTAAGTGTTGTTGAGAGGAGCTGAGTATAAAAATTGAAAATTTTGAAATGTATATCAGTGATGTATATACAAATAGTGAAGTTGTAAATCTGTACTGTTTAAATATTGAAATAAAATATTCTTGTTCAAATAAAATACTGTGTGAATATTTAAATTTTTGTATAGTTGTATTTTATTCAAATATTATATTGCTATCTGTTGTGTAGTATACCAGTACAGTTACAAACACATTCAATAATAAAATATGTTTGGTTGTTATCATCAAACAAAAATCATATAATTGTGTATACAACACTGTTATATACAACAATCTCCCCCTTTTGATGATGACAAACAAATAAAAGATTTTGAATGTGTTTGAACGTGAAATATATTACTCCCCCTATTTGTATGCTCCCCCTACAACTGAACTCCCTCTATATATGTGGAAAAATATGAAAGATGAAATCCAATTGACCAATCTCCCCCTAGATATTTAATTTTCAATATTAAAATATTTTCAATTAAATACTCATCAATCAAAATCTTGACCATTCTCCCCCTTTTGTTATCATCAAAAGGATAATAGAAATTGAAATAGTGATGAATATAGATTAAAAATATACATTCATATTCAGAGAGAGAATATATATCGTAAAACCCAGTTAATCAAACAAAAATCATAATAATCTTTAAATCAGGAGCAAATTTCACTTTCAGAATGAATGGATTTACGATGGATTTATCGAATGAGGAGAGTTCAATAAAAATTGAATATTTGAATATAAATTTTAAAGATTTTAAATATGCAAAAAAAAAATGTGTTAAGCACTTTCTAACCACGCATAGCCCAAAGGTCTTTTAAATGGGGTTAGTAGTAACTTAACTTTATCCTCTCTAATGAGTTCCATCCATGCACAGCCCGAAGGTCTTTTAAGTGAGAATGGAAGCACATAGAAATTAAGGTAATTCACCCATGCATAACCGCGAGGATTTTTAAATGGGAGTGAATACCAAGGATAAATTATTTATTTATTTATTTATTTTTTTAAATTTTAAGAATAATTAGAACTCTCCAAATTAAATAAAACCATGATGAATGACAGAAATATGGTAGATATAGAAGATGGTCGTGAAATAAGCTCTAATTCAAAGATATTATAAAATTTGTCTAATCATCATGAGATTTAAAATAATATATCTTCTAGTTATGAATTATACCATAGTCGCAACTCATCACAGTTTCATAAATCTATCAATAATTTTGACGAGTCCCAAAAACGGTTCAAATTAATCAATAATTTCAATTTTTGAATAAATAATCAAAAATAATTTTAAAATTGAAAATATCAATTTTAAGAGGAGTTTTTGAAAAATGCAAGTTGAAAATCAGCTTAAAAAATCAATCAGTTAGAAAATGAAATTTTCTAATATTTTTAACACTGATTGCTTCTAGACAATTTTTAAAACCATTTATATATTAATTCAAATTGTCTATGAATTCTAACTAAATCCGGTTACTGATTTTCTAACTTATCATTTAATCACCAACACACTTAAATGAATCAAATCAATTTCCTTATCAGAGCAGCACAAGATCATTTTCAAAGCAAGAATCACAAGTGACATCATCAGAGAATTTTTTATAATCACCTAAAAAATAATTGTTTGAAATCTTATTAAATCTGAAGATAATTGTTTGAAATCACCAAAAAAAATCAATTTTTTTTTTTTTATAATCCAAGAATTTCAACTATGAATGATTTCAAAAACAGCCAAGTAAAAAATAAACTAAAAGGAATAAAAGTACGAGTTTAGAGATCATACCTGACTTACCATAATCAACGTGATGTAATGAATCTCCAATTCTGAATCTATGGCTAAGGAACTCCAAATAATTTGATATATGAATCAACTTGAATTTTATCTAACTTAAGCACAGTTGTTTCTCAGCCTCCCACAGTACCTAAATGTTTATATGATTGAGTGGTCTAACAAAAGTTGTTTTACCACTCTTATCTTCGTTTACACATTTTGGTACCCAAACCCGTTTATATAACAATCCATTACTATTCACTAGCGTACCCTTTGGAACCCAAATTTGTTTAGATTTTCTTAAATTTATTTTGTTATTTTTTGGAATCCAAACAGATTTAAATGAATTGTTTTTAAACGAGTTATCAATTTGTTTATGATTTAAAAACCCTTTGAAATTATTAAATTTCAAAAATTCAATTTGATCGTTTTCAAAGCCAATTAAAGGATTTTTAAAATCATTAAAATTTTGTTTTTCAACTTGATCAGATTCAAATCCAAGTCCCTTTTTATTCTGAACAAAAAATTGATTTTTTAACAACATGTTCAACGATTTCTCTCCTTTAGAAAATTTAGTCAAAGCTGACTCAAGTCGTTGAATTTTAAATTTAAGATTGCTATTTTCTTTCATTAAATTTGAGCAACGATTAATAGCAATTTTCCTCTTTTCAGCGTCAGTTTGTTTTAAGATCAAATTTTCGTTTTCAAGTGCTTTGATTCTAGCATCGGACTTGGAAATTTCAATTTCAAATTGTTTTCGCTTTCCAAAATCAAGTTTTTCATATTCTCTAAACTTTTCAATCACCTTTTCAAAATCAAGATTTTCATTTTTCAAATTCATGTTTTCTCTTTTAAGTAACTCAAGATCAGTTTTTAATTTCAAAAAATCGTTACTCAAAAATCGACATTTTTCGCATTCTGAAAACGATGAATTCTTAAGTTTTTCAAGTTTTGTTTCTAAACTGTTATTTTCTTGAACTAGTTTTGACCTATCAGATTTTAATTTCTTAACTTTTAGTTTAAGAGAATCAACAGTTTTTGTGAGATCGTGTCACATTAGAATTAAATCTTTATAAGTAAAATTCGATACCACACTTGAATCCTCTTCACTACTTTCTGAATCAGATTGAGCCATAAGACACAAATTAGCTTCCTCTTCTTCACTTTCAGAAACTTCTTCTCCTTCTTCATCATCCCATGTAGCAGCAAAAGCTTTCTTCTTTCTTCTGAACTTCTTCCTCTTTTCATTTTTAAGCTGTGGGCAATTTGGTTTGATATGACCGGGTTTCTTGCAATTGTAGCAAAACACTTCATTGTCTGAACTATCTGAACTTTCGGACTTGTCGGTTTTTGAATTCTTCTTTCGTGGTTTGTATTTTCCTTTGGCCCACTTTTTCAAAACCATGGCTAGCTCTTCAGCGGGATCATCATCATTACTTTCAACAGAATTATTTAGAGCGATCGTCTTTTTCTTTGTTTCAGAATCCTTTCGTTCTTCTCTTGCTTTTAACTCCATCTCGTAAGTAATCAGATTTCCGATCAACTCTTCCATGCTTACTTTATTCAGATCTTTTGATTCTTGAATCGCCGCCACTTTTGCTTCAAAATTCATCGGTAGCACTCTCAGTATTTTTCTGATCAATTCCACTTCGGTATAGGTTTTGCCAAGAGCTTTTGTATTGTAGACCAGTGATGAGAAGCGTCCATACATCTCTTTTATATCTTCGTCTTTTTGCATAGAGAAATTTTCATATTCGTTGCTGAGTAGAGCGAGACGAGATTCCTTTACTTGAGATGTACCTTCGTGTGTGACCTCCAACGTATGCCATATTTCCTGTGCTGTCTCACAATGAGAAATTCGATTAAATTCAGTTTTATCAAGAGCACAAATTAAAGCATTCATTGCTTTTGCATTAGTTGAAAATAATTTTTTATCATTAGCATCCCACCTATCTTTTGATTTAGGAATTTCAACACCACTAACAATAACAGTGGGAGATCTATAACCCGTTTCAATAATATCCCACACATCATAATCGACTGAACTCAAATAAATTTTCATCCTAGCTTTCCAATATGCATAATCAGTTCCATTAAACATTGGTGGCCTAGCTATGGACTGACCCTCAGAAAACGCGTTATTAGACAGATTCATGACTCTAGAGTTAAAATAAACTAAAAAATACCTGCTCTTATACCACTTGTAGGATCTAAATTAACCCTAGAGGGGGGGTGAATAGGGTTTATCACAGATTTTCACAGAGTAATTAAATAATCATAGCACAGATAATAATCAGAGTAAATGCGGAAAATAAATAACACACAGATATACCCAGCTTCGGCAAAACCCTGCCTACTGCTGCATTCCCCAAGGTTTCTACTAGGAGTTAAAACAATCTCTACGCTTACAATCCCCTGTAAACTCGCGACACTCGCTCCCAACTGTTCTTAACCCTACGCTCAAAACCCTGCACTGGTTTTTATCCCCAAAACCAGATTTCCCCGAATTACAAACACTGTAATTCGTCTTCCTAGTTTTAGAGACAAACTAGAAAACTCTGGACTGATTACAAAGTTGAAATTAAAGACAAACAAAATCAAGACAATAAGAAAACCCTTAATAAAAACTTTGAAAACCCTAGTATTTAAATAAGGGTTATCCCCTTAAACTTGGCCGACCCCCTTATGTTATTGCTTCACCACTTTATTCTTGAGTCCGATCTCTTTGTAATTGTAAGAATGGCGGCTCTAGGGTTTCCTAGAAATGGCGACTGTGATTAGGGTTTTGGTTCTTTGATTCTGAAATCCGACGCTATGATGTTCTCGAGTTCCTATTGCAAGTTCTTCTTCGGTTGAGTTGATGAAGCTTTGATTTGTATCCAAGTTTTCTTCTTTTCCTGGTACGATTTTTTAATTCAATTGTTTGCTTTTAATTTCTTCGATCTTGGATATTCCTAGCCAATGATGATGTGGGTATTCTTATAGGGTTTTTGAAACCCTAATTTTGTGCTCTGATTTCGTATTACACTTTGGTTATGATATATACGGAAATATTGGAACTTTAAATCATCGTATGTTCTGGAATTTCTGATTAAGTCTTGATCTTTGTAACCCTTGATTTGATATATTCGAAAATTTTGGGGCTTTCGAAATCGGCTTTTATTTGCTCCTGAAATTCTGAAAATTTCTTCGATTTAATATAGCTATGAATACTTCCACTATTCTGGAGTTACTTGCATGTGAAAACCCTGAACTTTGAAATGGTCTCTTCGAATCAAAAACCCGTATAAATTTTCTGAAACTCTGATGATTTCAAACTGAATATTCTGCATCCTTAATAACTGGTATATACAAATGCTTTAGACTTGTTCATGATATATACTAAATATTGGAGCTTGACAACTACTTTGAATTGATCCTTAAAATAATTGCCGTATATATATATATATTTTTTTTTGGAGTCAAATATTCTGGAATTGATTTCTGTTTTTACTCCTTCCTTTGAACACATGAACTATGAATTTCATTTCTCTTTGACCATTTCTGAGTTAACCTTAAACAGATACTATGCTTGACATTAAAGAACACCTCTACACTTGTTCTTTGCACTTGAAATTGGTTCATGCATATCTGTCATGTATCACTTGTGTCTGCCCTTATTGTATCTAAAACTGAACTTGTTTTGTTGTCTATGGCCTTACTGTTTGTTTGGTGTCACGCACTTGTGCTATCCATGTGAACTCTTTTGTTTGCATGTATTGTTGTAAAGCTGGTTTCAGAAATGTTTGCATATCACTTGTACATTTGATAGGCTTGTTTTGATCACTTTGCTCATAATTACTGGTACTTTGAGTTGGTCTTGAAAAAATTCTTTGAACCATTTTTCCTTGAATTGCTGCCTTGATTTCTGTTTATTCAAAACTGGTAGTATACTCTGATTTTCCACGTATTTAAACTGATGCTTATCTTTGATAAGAACAGAAACTATGCTCGAACTTGTTATGCAATTTCAGTTTAACTTCCTGCTGATTGAACTGATACTTGCAGTTGTGTATAAATATTTGTATTTAAATATCATGCCCTTTTTACCATGACTTAAAAATTTCGGCACGAACTTGATTCTGCTTTTTAATGCTTCCATGTTTAAAACCTTGCCGAATCTGATTTGAACTGATAAAATCAGATATACACTTGATTTTAACAAGATAAGAACAGTTATAGATTTGCAAAGTCCTTTACTTGAACTTGTGTCACTTGTCTTGGTTTGGCCACTGAATTCTTGCATTTGCTTCATGCTCGAACCTGTAACTTGTGTATTTATACGAACATATGCTACATTTGAACTTTGGTACTGCCTTGATCAAACTGTTTTCCTGTTAGCATGTTGTATGTATTTCCCTTTTGTGCTTGACTTGCTGTATATTGACCATTGATTTGCGTGGTCCTAGAAATTTTCCTTACTAATATTATATTGAAAAAACTGCTACTATACTCCACTTCACCTTGTATATGCACCATATACCACTCATGCTTGCTAGCCGATCATTGAACTGTTGCTTTACTCTTCTTTGTGACTGCACTTGTAAATGCTCCTATGTACTTGTGACCTCAGTTTTGCTCCTCCATGTTGTTTCTTGTATGTTGCTGCATTGTTTTTGTGTACTAATAATGTGCTTGACGATTTTTGAAAAATCATCCAAATATGTTCCCTCCGCCTTGTGCTGAGCTGTCTCGACCACTTTGAGTTTTTTATTGAATTTACATTGAATTATTATTTGCTGAGCAGTCTTGGGCTTGGCTCGACCATTTTGATGTGTGTTCTTTAGCTGCTCCACTGTTTTGAGTTTGTGCCTTGTCTTTGTATTACTTGCTTTTTCCCATGACTAGTTGAACCGATCTATTCACGCTTTGATAAGACCAGACACTGTACTTGATCATGTATACCCTTGAGTCTGAATTAAACAGTTTACCCATGTATATACTGCCTTGAGCTCCTGTGACTATTATGTTGACTTGTACCTTGTTTAGTGTATGTTTCCACCAGATTTAAAATATGTTGTTTCATAGATTGTTTTATATTTTCTCTATCATGGTGACTGTGTTGAGCTGAAACTTCCACTTGCTCGACTCTTGTTTTTGCTGTTTTGATTTAGCACTCTCGACCATATGCCCTGAGTTGAGATGGTCCTTGTGGCTACTCCTCAGTCGTGACACTGGATTGGCGTGGCAGTGCACACGTGTATACACGTGTGTATATGCAGCCATCCAGACGAGTTTTCCTGTCCCTGCATATCAGACAAAGTCTAGAAAAATGATGAGAAACACACCGCAAATCTGAGGCAAATAAAATTTAAAAAAATAAATTTTTATTTGCTTTTATTTAACTTTATTTTTGTTGCAGTCTACTGTGTGTGTTCTTCTGTATGAACAGGTATGAAGATGACTGACTGAAAGCTGTGAAGACAGAAGACTGAAGATGAAGACAAGAACAGTGTTAGTGTGTTTGTATTTGTGAGTGAACTGTATAGAAATGTAAACGACTGTTGGGTGAACTATAGTGAGTGTAGTGTATATGAAAGTGTAAGTGTTGTTGAGAGGAGCTGAGTATAAAAATTGAAAATTTTGAAATGTATATCAGTGATGTATATACAAATAGTGAAGTTGTAAATCTGTACTGTTTAAATATTGAAATAAAATATTCTTGTTCAAATAAAATACTGTGTGAATATTTAAATTTTTGTATAGTTGTATTTTATTCAAATATTATATTGCTATCTGTTGCGTAGTATACCAGTACAGTTACAAACACATTCAATAATAAAATATGTTTGGTTGTTATCATCAAACAAAAATCATATAATTGTGTATACAACACTGTTATATACAACAGGCGGGTCTGGGTAGATTTATGCTACAAACTCAACCCAACCTCGAGTTGGCCACACTCATATTTTCTAAGTGTCATGTCCATTATGTTTCCAAAACATAATTACAAGTTAACATACCACGTTATGTTATAAAAACCATGTTTATGTCATCATGTTACCCAACCCCAACGTAATCCCATCGTTTACATAATCGCAACAACGCATAAAGGATAAAATAGGGAACTTGGCATAATCATGACAAAAAGGTGTTGAATTCACAAGTTTAACATGGTGGCATATGAGGTGTACATATGTTCATATACTTGCATATTGCATCATTAGGCTTCAAAAGCATGCATAAAACCAAACTTAGCATATGAGTGATACATGGTGATAAATGACATGTAGAAGTTGCTAGAAGTTCGCATTTAGCCTCACATGCAAGTTATCATAAGGGATATGATAACTTTCATGTTGCCAAAATGCAACCTTCAACATAAAGCTTGGAGCTTTATGCTCACAATATCAAGTTTAACTTGCATAACATGATAACATGATCAACCCAAACTTGCATAACATAGAAACATGTGTCATACATAATGATTAAACCAACTTGCATAATGATCATCCAAACTTGCATATAATGATCAACCAAACTTGCATATAATGATCAACCAAACTTGCATATAATGACCAACCAAACTTGCATATAATGATCAACCAAACTTGCATATAATGATCAACCAAACTTGCATATAATGATCAACCAAACTTGCATATAATGATCAACCAAACTTGCATCATTAATTTAACTTTAGAGTTAAATAAAAAGAAAGTAGAAAAGGGCTTACAATGCTATGAAGACACAAATAAATATTTATTATAAAGATTGAGACGAAGCCCTTATGCAAGCACCAAAAACCCAAATATGCAATCTCCAAATGAAACCCCTTGAGCCAAATCAATAAAAATCCTTGCTTTGAAATAGAAATGTTGCAACTTGACTTGAATGCAAACTAAGAACATTCATACAAGCTTGAAAATAATTGTATGCATTCAAAACCTCTCATAGAAATAAACTTAGAAATTTTAGCATGAGAGTGGAGGCCATGAGAGGAACAATTTTGACATAGTTTAGTTGTATGAATGAATAATGATGATTTTGGCTAGGCTTAGGGGACTTTTTATAGAGGATTAGGATAGTATTAGCCATAGGATTAACCCTAGATTCAATCCAAGCCATCAAAGCATGTCTTGGGGAAGAAGTCAAGTGTAGGAACCATCTAGGGCCTTTAGATTAAAGCTGAACCATGAGAACCATTCAAATGCAAAATCTGCATTTGAGCGAATCGGCCCACGGGTTGACAGCCAAACACCCTGGATTAACCCCTAGTCGACCCAGCGAGCTCGGGTCGACCTCAAAAATCGGCCGGTTCGGTTATTCCCCTCTCCCAATTCGCTGTTTTGAACATTTTTGCATAATTATTTATTTAATTTTGAACTATATATATATATATATATCAATATATATATATATTTCTCTGCGCAACCCATTTCACTTAATTAAGTATACTTTAATTTGTGAATTTTTCGTGAAACTTCGCGAGGCCATATCTTGGTCATACGGACTCCGATTTTCGAAAACTCGGACTCTATTTCGCGTATTTTTCTGAGACGAACGCAATGGCACAGCCCGTTTCCCTTGATTCAGATTTTACAGTTTAATTTTGCCTCCATTTATGTTATAACATGTTATTCAAAAATACGGGTTGTTACATTCTCCCCTCCTTAAAGGATTTCGTCCTCGAAATCTCCAAGTTAGGAAGAACGTATCCTACCATCCATCATCCATCTACTCAAAACATCATCCACGAGCAATCATTGTCCTTAAAAGGTTCTAAATGCTGTATGATCATATGCGAAGGTGTGTGTATATGTACTTATCTAATGCGAAAATCAGGAGGTTACTGATTCAGTAAACCCCCTTAATGCAAAATATGTTAGTGAAATGAGTCCATATGTATGCAAATTCCTAACATAATTTATAATCTCTACATGAGTGCACATAACATTCATCCATATGCAACTTCCACGTGATAGCATAACAAGTTTTCATCCATGAATAAGCATAAACACTCATGCATATGTGGTATGAAAGTGTGTGAGCCGATCTTAGTGCCTAACGTGTATTATGCATCCACGAGTATCCACTTGCAAACACTTGCAACCACTTGCAAACATCAAACATAACATGTTTCAAATACATGTTTCAACCAAGGGTTTCTACCTAAGGTTCTCATGACAAGATTTACGAAACAAGATAAACTAGATAAGCATGGATAGCAAAGGGAAGATATACCAATCTAGGAAAAGAGATTGAAAATGTATCCTCCAAGAGAAATGGATAAAGCACGCGCCTCTTCTCTTTGGTTTCCCAAGTTGCGTCTCCCTCTGTTTCACTCCATTGCGCCTTAACAAGCTTAACTTCTTTGCTTCTTAGCTTCTTTGTCTTCATTTCCATGATACGAATCGGAGCTCGTCTCAGGGTTGCTTTATCCTCTACCTCCATATCTTCACGAATACTTGGTTCAACCACTTTGGCGGGTCTGTGCAAACACTTCCGGAGATGCGAGACATGAAAGATATTATGCACTCCGGCCAGCTTCTCGGCAATTCCACCTTATAAGTCATCTTCCCGACTCTTTCTATAGTAGGGAAGGGTCCTACGATCCTTGGTGTCAGCGAACCATATTTCGCAAAGGAGAAATCTTCACAAAGACCATATCTCCAATTTTAAATTCCAAGTCTGTCCTTCGCTTGTCTGCATAGGATTTCTGTCTGTTTTGGGCCGTTCTTATCCGTCTTCGAATCAATTCAACCCTCTCGGATGTGTCCCTTATCATGTCGGGCTCAATTATAAGCTTATCCGTCGTCTTCCCACCAACATGTTGGTGGCTTGCACTGCCTCCCATACGAAGCTTCAAATGGTTCCATCCCTATGTTGGCTTGATAGTTATTATTATAAGCAAACTCTA
Source organism: Allium sativum (assembly GCA_030737875.1). Lineage (NCBI taxonomy): Eukaryota > Viridiplantae > Streptophyta > Magnoliopsida > Asparagales > Amaryllidaceae > Allium > Allium sativum. The sequence continues at coordinate 743,839,836 of CM060920.1, read as the reverse complement.
CAAGAGGAAGGTGGTCTTCCCAAGTACCACCGAAGTCGAGAACACAAAACCTCAAAAGATCTTCTAGCACTCTATTCACCCTTTCGATTTGGCCATCCGTCCGGGGGTGAGAGGCTGTACTCAGATTCAATCGCGTACCCATTGCTTCTTGCAAACTGTTCCAGAACTGGCTAGTGAAAATTGGGTCACGCTCACTAACTATGCTAGAAGGAACTCCATGCAGCCGCACTATCTTTTGAAGATAAACAGATGCTAGCCGCGATACGGTCCTCTTGCTTTTCACCGGAATAAAATGGGCTCTCTATGTAAATCTATCAATTATTACCCATATCTCATAAAGCCCAAATAGTTTGGTGGCGAACTTCTTCACCCCAACCATATATCACAAATAGGCTAGCCATACTCCTTGGGGGGTTTGTAACAGAACTAAGATTGAGGATAGGACTGAGAGGATATACTTAAAAGGTAGCATGCGAGTAAGCTCTACGGAACAATAGGGATCAAGGATATACTCTTAGAAAGAGATTAAACGCGCGTATCTAGTCTTCGATCTTCTAAGCCGCATTTTCTTGTGCTTAATCCCATCGTGCCCTGACCGTCTTTTAACTTCGCAGTTCCATAGTTCTTAATTCTTGTTCCCAAAATATGAGTTAGAACTCATTTCACCGTTGCCTCTCGTTCCACTTCCACTTATCCTTTGCCTAAAATACTGGGCTTAAACATAACTGCGTGCTCATGGTTTCGTGCAAGCTTTCCAAGATTCGTTAGTGAATCTCGGATCTCGCTTACATACTATACGGTATCCCACGTAGAAAACTATCTCTTGAAAACAAGTGCCAATCCACGTTGCCAAAACTGGAGCTGAGGTAAGGGCTCTTTTGAGCTTTTGAAAAGCAAGCTCACACTCCAAGTCCCATACAAAGACTAAGTTCTTCTTCGTCAACTTAGTAAGAGGGGCTGAAATCTTAGCGAAGTCCCTGATGAACTTCCTATAGTAGCCCGCCAGACCGAGAAAGCTTCTTACTTCGGTTGCATTCCTAGGAGTCTTCCAGTCTTGAATCACAACCACTTTCGCAGGATCCACCGCTATGCCTTGCTTAGAAACTATAGGTCCAAGAAACCGAACTTCCCTTCTCCAAAAACGACATTTGGAGAACTTGGCTTTCAACTGATGCGCTCTAAGCGTATCCATCACTTCCTTGAGATGCCTAGCATGCTCTTCCTCATCCTTTGAGAAGATCAGAATATCATCCACGAAGACAACAACAAACTTGTTAATGAATTCCCTGAACATCCTACTTATCAAGTCCACGAAGTATGCGGGTGCATTAGTCAAACCGAATGGCATGACAAGCCATTCAAAGAATCCATCTGGAGTCCTAAACGCAGTCTTATCGATACTATCCTCGGCCACTCTAAGCTGATGGAATCCGGTGGCTAGATCGAGCTGAGAGAAAACAGAAGCACCTACAAGCTGGTCAAAGAGATCATCAATCCTCGGTAACAGGTGCCTATTCTTCTTTGTCAGCTTGTTCAACTCTCGATAATCAACACATAGACGAAGCGAACCATCCGCCTTAGTAGCGAATACCACCGGAGCACCCCATTCGGAAATGCTTCGTCTAATAAAACCCTTCTCAAGCAGCTCCTTGATTTGCTTACTGAGCTCCCTTCTCTCACGAGGGGCCATGTGCCTAACGGGCAATGATACTGGCTTGGCATTATCGACTAGATAAATGCGGAAATCTATCTCTCGTTTATGGGGTAACCCCCTAACTTCTTCAAAGACATCAGGATAGTCTCGGACCACCCTTACAGATTGCAGATCATCGATGGACGAGTCGAGAGATTCAAGATAACATAACATGACGGGACCTCTAGGGTTACAAGAAATTTCTAGGGTATTACCGAGGCGAGTCATGAGCCTCACCACCCTATGCTCACAATCGAGGATGGCTCCATAACTGGACAACCAATCCATGTCCAAGATCAACCCATATCCCGTGAATCCGAGAACATAAGCATTACACATGAATTCTAAGGCCAAGATAGAAATCTTCAAATCCACACAAATCATAGATAGATGGGCGGAAGCCCCAATTGGATTTGAAACACAAACGGGATCCTCAACTAAGCTAGTACTTAGGTGCAAACTTCCAACAATATCAGAAGAGATAAAACTATGCGATGCGCTAGAATCAAATAAGGTGCGAACAGGAAAATAAAAAATGTAAACATGAATTTTTATAAAAACTCTACCTCGATCAAAAGCTGGAAGAGCGAGGAGAGCCTGCAATTGCCCTCCAGAGGGTCTTACTTGCTGAGTTTGTCCTTGCCCTTGTCCTTACTTCTTGGGGCAATCCTTGCTAAGATGTCCAGGCTCTCCACAGTGAAAGCATTCGCCCAACTTCCTCTTCTTCTTCCTACAGTCTTTGGCTATGTGCCCAGTAATCCCACAGAAGTTGCACTTCCTCCTTTCTCTTGACTTGTTGTCCTTGCTATTGTTTTTCTTGCCTCCTTTTCCGGAATCTACCTTCTCGCCTTGAGACTCATTTGCCTTGACCTCCTTCTTGCCACTCTTATCTTCCTCTTGAAGTAGGGCCATATTCACCAAACTCTCGAAAGTTGCCCCCAGGGGTATATGAGACATGGCCAAACCGCGCAATGGCTCATTCAATCCTAGAGCAAAGTGTAGGGCCTTCTTCTGAGCTGTGTTTACCAATTCTAGGCCGAACTGAGCAAGTTGATTAAACATATCCACGTATTCCCTAACTGTCATGTCCCCTTGCTTTAGAGATAGGAACCTCTCCATCTGAAGATTCTCTTCTGTCGGTGATAGGAACTTTTGTCCAAACCTTCTCCTAAAGTCATCCCAAGTCTCAATTGGTCTAGTAGTGGTGGTGACTACCCACCAATAAGCAGCTTCCCCTTTCAATAGCCATACCGCCAACAGAACTTTCCTGCGATCTTCCACATCAAAGATAGCAAAGAGGTCTTCAGTTTCCTTTAACCAGTTTCTTGCCTCCACGGGAGTCTTCGTTCCGACAAAATTCTTGCAACCCATCGCCTTAAAGTCTTTGCAAAGCTTTGCGAAATCCTCTTGCGGATGCTGAGGGGGAGGAGGAACCTCAGCTACGGGAGGAGGAGAGATGTTAGCGACGGGGGAAGGAGGAGGAATGTTCGCGGGGCCGGCTTCATTCGCCCTTGCCTCCATAAATCTCCAGAACCAGACGGGTACTTGTACGCCTTCCGGGATGTTAAAGCGATCGGCCATACTAAAACGAAGAAAAAGATAGATTCAGAACGAAGAAACGAAGGATAGTGCTATGGCTTTTGGGGAATAGCCTTTTTAAAATAACTAGACTTTTCTTGGAAAATACTTAATTGGTTTTGAAAATAGTTTTCCAAAAGGTAAGTTTCAAAAACACTTTTGCTCAAATCTTGTAAACCTTATGCTCTGATACCAAATGTAACACCCCACCTCCGCCAATGCCACTCTTGCAAGGACATTAGCTTTGGAGGGGCGTTAAACAAGGTAAACATGCATGCAGATATCACAAGACAGAACATATAAGTAAAACAGAGTAGTAAAGCAGCGGATAAAATTTAGCATTTCAAAACCATAGTCATGTTACAACAAAGTACTTGGTCATTATTTTCCAACAACAAAGTCTAGATAAAAGCATAAACTGAAAAACTGAAATACATAAAGTACTATCACCAAAATGAAGTGATAAACCATAGCTAGCTCAATGTCCAAAACCGTACATGAGCAAATCCAGTAAGCAAGCTGTAAAGATCCAAGCTAAGCTCCAATGTTCCCACCCTGAGAACCTGAGGGGGGGGGGGGGGGGGAACGGAAGAAAAGAGGCGAAAGAAAACAGGTCAGTCAAAAAGACTGGTAAGCCCTACTACTATCTGTCTATGAACTAGTAAAGTTAACTGGCATGAGAAGCTGAGATGAACATAAGGATAACAACATACTGGCATGATGATTAACTAACAAGATAGATAAAGGTGTCGTCGCATAATCAAGGTTAAGTTTTGCACCACGGGTGTTATAGCATTCTAACATGTCAAGTAAAAACAAGAATTGATCCCTTGACCCAAGCTTGGCCTGATACAATGAGTTGACCTAAATCAAGGTCCAACTACACAGTCTAGTCGATCGGCTCCCTATAAGCCTAACTCGTCAAGTGTCGGTGTCATGCGGCATAATCATGTAATGTAGTTGACTGTGCAGGGTCCACCCTAGGGTGTATCAGGCCCTATGGTGTAACCCTCTGACACCATTCCATGATGCACAGTCCAAACCTACCGTAGCCCGTGGTCAACTCCGGACTTGATGTGCACGACCATGGTCCGCCTGAACAACCGGGACATCATTCAGCCGTCTCTTTTGGTCTCTTACAATCAGCCCAGTAATCGTGCCCCACCCTAGCCTAGTCCTAGGGTCTTATGATACTACCAAGAAGGTTACTGCTGAAAAGGACCACGCAACTAGGGTTTCTTAATGGGTTAAATGTGGTTAACCCGATCCACACGTGGATTAAATCGGTTAAGGGTACCCAAGGCTCCCGACTTAAACTCGATTAATCCATCAAGCCCAAATTGGTTAAGTATTAAGTGGACCATGACTTAACCCTAATCGGGGGAGGCATTAATTAACTTAATGCGCTTTAACCTCTCACATTAGACTTTGTTGTGGTTACTAGTTAAGCCGGGCGGGTCCGGGTAGCTTTACACCACAACTAGGTCTAACCTCGGGTTCGAGCACAACATGACCAACTTCTCACATTGGGTCCTATTGTTTGTAGCCACTAGTTAAGCCGGGCGGGTCCGGGTAGATTTATGCTACAAACTCAACCCAACCTCGAGTTGGCCACACTCATATTTTCTAAGTGTCATGTCCATTATGTTTCCAAAACATAATTACAAGTTAACATACCACGTTATGTTATAAAAACCATGTTTATGTCATCATGTTACCCAACCCCAACGTAATCCCATTGTTTACATAATCGCAACAACGCATAAAGGATAAAATAGGGAACTTGGCATAATCATGACAAAAAGGTGTTGAAGTCACAAGTTTAACATGGTGGCATATGAGGTGTACATATGTTCATATACTTGCATATTGGATCATTAGGCTTCAAAAGCATGCATAAAACCAAACTTAGCATATGAGTGATACATGGTGATAAATGACATGTAGAAGTTGCTAGAAGTTCGCATTTAGCCTCACATGCAAGTTATCATAAGGGATATGATAACTTTCATGTTGCCAAAATGCAACCTTCAACATAAAGCTTGGAGCTTTATGCTCACAATATCAAGTTTAACTTGCATAACATGATAACATGATCAACCCAAACTTGCATAACATAGAAACATGTGTCATACATAATGATTAAACCAACTTGCATAATGATCATCCAAACTTGCATATAATGATCAACCAAACTTGCATATAATGATCAACCAAACTTGCATATAATGACCAACCAAACTTGCATATAATGATCAACCAAACTTGCATATAATGATCAACCAAACTTGCATATAATGATCAACCAAACTTGCATATAATGATCAACCAAACTTGCATCATTCATTTAACTTTAGAGTTAAATAAAAAGAAAGTAGAAAAGGGCTTACAATACTATGAAGACACAAATAAATATTTATTATAAAGATTGAGACGAAGCCCTTATGCAAGCACCAAAAACCAAAATATGCAATCTCCAAATGAAAACCCTTGAGCCAAATCAATAAAAATCCTTGTTTTGAAATAGAAATGTTGCAACTTGACTTGAATGCAAACTAAGAACATTCATACAAGCTTGAAAATACTTGTATGCATTCAAAACCTCTCATAGAAATAAACTTAGAAATTTTAGCATGAGAGTGGAGGCCATGAGAGGAACAATTTTGACATAGTTTAGTTGTAGGAATGAATAATGATGATTTAAGCTAGACTTAGGGGTCTTTTTATAGAGGATTAGGATAGTATTAGCCATAGGATTAACCCTAGATTCAATCCAAGCCATCAAAGCATGTCTTGGGGAAGAAGTCAAGTGTAGGAACCATCTAGGGCCTTTAGATTAAAGTTGAACCATGAGAACCATTCAAATGCAAAATCTGCATTTGAGCGAATCGGCCCACGGGTTGACAGCCAAACACCCTAGATTAACCCGTAGTCGACCCAGCGAGCTCGGGTCGACCTCAAAAATCGGCTGGTTCGGTTATTCCCCTCTCCCAATTCGCTGTTTTGAACATTTTTGCATATTTATTTATTTAATTTTCAATTATATATATATATATATATATATCAATATATATATATATTTCTCTGCGCAACCCATTTCACTTAATTAAGTATACTTTAATTTGTGAATTTTTCGTGAAACTTCGCGAGGCCATATCTTGGTCATACGGACTCCGATTTTCGAAAACTCGGACTCTATTTCGCGTATTTTTCCGAGACGAACGCAATGGCACAGCCCGTTTCCCTTGATTCAGATTTTACAGTTTAATTCTGCCTCCATTTATGTTATAACATGTTATTCAAAAATACGGGTTGTTACAATATTTGAGACTTCGAATATACGTTCATGACGCGTATATGCAAAATCTACATATACTTGATAGTCCAAAAAAATACTCAAATACATATAATAAGATAAAATTTTCGAAACTAAATTGGTTTTTTTAAATAATAATCTTCGAACTCATTCTAGGGTACTACTAATCCTATCTCTAACGAGTTATTCTTATAGGACATTACTAATCCTATCTCAGATGAATTCTCTCGTTTGGTTCTAATGTGTATTATTCTCTAGCTTTGTAAACAATGCTCGAATACCACGATGAAAGGACCCAAACCTCCCCATATGGAAAACCCCGAATAGAGTTGAGAAAACGACGCATCAGAACATTGGTAATACAACATTTCATTGCTATTACAACAATTTACATCAGAGTACAAGAATATATAAGAGTATGAATAAATATTACATATTGGAAATACCATATCAGAGATTAAAATGACAAAGCAGTGGAAAAATAATACATAAGTATAAATACAATGTACAACAGAAAATACATCAACTACCACAACTGAATGAAATAACGGATACAAAGCTTTCCGTATATAGCTCCAGCAGTAAATCCAGGATCCAGGGAAAAGAAATATCGGTGAAAACCAAAACTATTAGCTGCCCATATGGAAAATATGGACACCCAGAGTTTAGGTTAAAACAATAAACTCTGAGTCAGTCATGCGACTAGTGTGAGAATTAAAACAGTTATTAAATCTTTACTTTAAAAGTTGGAAAATCATGGGACTATGTCGTATAACACAGAACTAGTTTACTCTACATGAATCTCAGTTTAAAATAAACAACGCAATGCTTTTTTGAAAAATGAAGCTATTATAAGACTCAGGTCCCATCACACAATACAATGCAAGTTTGAGGATAGAGTTTTACCTTATAATAGCTAAATATGCATGGTACGTTTAAAACAAATCTCATTTTGATATTACTATAAGTGAATAGTGCATCAAACAACTTCAAATATTAATGTATCAATCATAGATGGCATAACTACCATATAATATGTCGCCATACTAGGCTTACAACTAAAACCGAAAAGTTGTCTATTGGAAATTGGATTCCATCTATGAGTCAAGGCAAGGGATGGCTCCTCCCGATTCGAGACACTCTGGCAAATGCGTCAGGATTACACACCTCGGGGCAACCTCTAGATCTTCAGGGCCGGTCCTTCCTTACTTTTGAGGATTGGTTATTCCTGAACACATGTTTCCTGGTCCTATTGAACCTATCACTTGGCCAGTAGCGACCAATATCTGAGGCGCGTCATTCCATCATCCACATAAGTAATAATGTTTGGGCTCCATACCATGACACCACACCTAGCTAGAAAAAATGTCGTGCACTCCCTGCAGTCATGATCCCATTTTTGACTCATACCGAGGTGTAAGGCTCGCGAATTAACGCTATACACAAAGCTATGCTACCTAAAGCGGTGTTTTGATCATCAACCACAAGGCTCTTCTTTTCAACAAAAGCCTTGATCATTTCCATCTTAGCATGCCACACTGACAATTCACGCCATGCAACTGATGTCTATCAATATATAACCTCTAAGCTCGTACGTCTCAGAGAAGGGAGTTAAGCAAGAGAATAAATTCTCCGCCACCAAAAAGATATACATTTAATAGAAATCAATTAACACAGAATGAAATCCAATGTTAGACACACATCCATTTACAAGTCCGTTCTGGGTATGAACGAAACCGGAGGCACCTTATTCCTCGTCCCACATGTCCAATACAGGAGAGAGGTCCTCGCATATCCGGTCGATCTCTAAGTACGTCTGGACGATCACCACTTATTACCTTGTCTTGGGTGTATAGCCCAATCAAGACATCAATAATCATCTGTACGATGTGAAGATCTCCGATCTTCAATCACCGCCTTCATCGTCGACTTTTAGTCGCCATATCAGTTATTCAGAATGGGATAAACCCGGTCTTCCCGAATAACCCGTGTATTTTATAATCAATAATCAAGTGCTATAAAAATACATCACACGCCTCATTCCAATCCTGATTATTCTTTTATTCAATTATTCACATTTTTAGGGAAAGGTTCCCATTAATTTTACCAAAGATAAAATCCTTTGAATTTATTCGTTAATCTTCTTTTATCAATTCTAAACCAAATTAAGGGTTATCAACTAGTCGGGATTAGCGAGCCTTACCAAAGTAATCATTTATTTATATTAACCCAATCCCAACCTATCGATCCCATGGTGCAAAACTGGTAGTACTCCATATTTAACACCCACGGTGTTATCGGTAAATTTAATTACCATTTCACGTTCAAATCTAATTAAAGATTTAACAATCGCCGGAAGTAAAACTGGTGGTACTTCATTCTCGATCACTTCCCAAATTTGATAATTTAAATTATCACATTCACATTTCAATCTAATTAAAGATTCATTAAAACTTGAATTAGTTTTACTCTTCCAACAATCATTATTTAATGATTATTTAACTTTGGAAACCCAAACATGCCACATCGACAATCTAGACCGTACCACTGATTTCTTCCAATATATAACCTCTAAGCTCATACGTCTCAGAGGAAGGGTGTTAAGTAAGAGAATAAATTATCCGCCACCAAACAGATATATATTTAGCAGAGATCAACAATACAGTTCGAAATGCAATGTTAGACATGTAATCCTATCTTTAACTGGGTTAAAGAACCAATGTCATTTAAAATACAGTTCACGATAAACCTAAAATCACATTCCATTAACCATGATGTCTTCACGGGAAACAAATCAATATATAATCGATATCAATTTCCGTATACGACTAACAATATAAATGGAATAATGGCTAAGCCTTTTAAATTCCATGTATGGTAACAGTCTTCGTCCACGGAAGCTTACTTCGACTATCACTAAATCGAATTCCATTCAATTCCAATTTAATATATTAAATTGGAAAACTTTACTTTGGAAATTTTTCATTAAATCTTAATAAAAGATTTATATATTTCAAATCACATTCCCTTATTAATCGAGTTAAAGAACGAGTGTCTTTTAAAACACAGTTCACAATGAACCCAATTCACATTCCATTTTATTCCAATTACTAAATATAAATGGAAACACAAATAATCTTAGTTAAAAGATTTATTCTTTTCACACGGGTTTTAAGAACAGTATTACTGAAGACACCATTCACAACAAGCCCAAAATCCACTTTGACATTAAATATAAGGCTCTAAACAGAAATTATGTTGGCTTACATTCAATATCAAATTCTAAAACCAACACATATCGTATAGCGAATAATGATATATATCTATCTTCCAAATTCCTCCACAATATCCGTATAGTCATGGAATCCAATATCGAAATCTCCCAAAGATGATTTCTATTCAAATTCATTCCAATTCATACATTGGAAAAATTCTGGTTAGATTAAAACCATTCACAAGTACAATTTATTTATTTAAAAACGTTAGATTATCTTTCTAGTTAATAAATAGTTCATTTTGATAAAAATATATTTTTATCTTTACAAATGTGGAATTTTCCATCCAAATTCTTTCCAAATCATCTATTATGATTTTACATAAATTATTAATATTTTTAATAATTTTATCAAGCTCGTACAGTCAGTTTCCAATAACGGCCACCGAACTGCATCCATAGCGACATTTTCTAAATTTGATTTGGACATGATTCCAAATACAACCGTTAGATTTAAAATCTTTTATATTCATTGGAAAACTCTTTCCGATACGAACTCAACGATTCTGATTTTAGGAGAATTCGACGGTCGGATCTTCCGTTTCATCAATTTGAAGTTAATGGTCAAAATTCGCGAACAGTCGCGGCGCGACGCATTCTATTCAGGCCATTAATATATATATATATATATATATGGATATATACATAATACATAAATTGTTCAAATCGTATTTTATAAATTCGTTTTAAAAACGATTCCCCCTTTCATTTCAATTTTAAATCAAAATTGAATACTCCTTATCATTATAACATTTAATGATAATATTTTCAAAATATCAAATTTTGAAATCATTACCTTTTCATCCATTATAAAAATGAATAAAATCGATATAAATATCGTTCACGTTAAAATGACGCATATCTAATCAACATGGCTTCGCACATTTCAATATTTTCATGTCCATCCAAAATCGGACATCAAATTCACATTTTAATCCTTTATTGAATATTATTTTAAAATATTCGTTATTTTAAAATATTCATTATTTAAAGTATTCGTTATTTTTGAACAGGAATCAGACCCAATCAATTACCATATAATGTTAGTTATATGGATTTCATACATCACATGTACATAACAACAATGATAAACCATCATCCATCATCTAGAGTGCATTACAAAACTGCATAAGCATTAAATATAAAAAATTAACGCTTACAACAGTCTATCAACCAATCGATTGACATACAACTAAACAATTAGGATTAGTGTACGTCAAATATCATCCCAATACCAGTGTGTGGTTTCAACCAATAAACAATGAATATTATTTGTGCAGTTGGGCGATGTGTAAATTTTATCGTCCCAATCAATGTCAGTTAAATGGGTGTACATAAACAACTCTTCCGATTTGTAAATGAATATTTATTTTCATTTCAGAACAATTTTATGTCGTTCACATATACGTTAAAAATTATATTTTTAACGATAAAATATTTATTTCGACACATGACTATTTTATATAATTCATACATTCAATAAAAATGATATTTTTATTCTTCAAACATTTTATTCAACACATGAATATTTTTAATACTTTATTTCAGAAAATTTCGGTATTATAATGGCGCGGTATTAGAACTGGAGTAATGTCCAGCATTACCCCTCTCCTGATACTGGCACGCACCATACATAATCACCAATCACAATCAATATACCACAGTACAGTCAATAACCACAAAACAATCAATTTTCCCATAATACAATCCAAAAAAACAAACAACCATGGTTTTTACAAATAAATAGTGTCAGAAGCTATTAAGCCCTGTCTGCAACCTATGATACACTTAACTGCAAAATAATTTTAGTGAGAAGGTGTTCCCACATTGGGTTCCACTCCGTCGTTGTTTTCTAACGCTCAGATTCGTTGTTTTGATTCCAGAATTTGCAAACGAGCTTCAAACTTCATATGATCTTATTTTTAGCTTAAACACGTCATTTTGGACAACTTTCGCTCAGTGGTCTTTCTTCCGAAAATGCTCCAATTCGCCAGAATTTGTGAAAAGATACAAATCGGACAACAGATTTTCGACGCGTTTTCTGAACAACTCCGCAATCCAAAATACGGCTTCCATATACTCAAATCGAAGTGAAAATCGTGCTCTTTGATTTTGGCACTATGGAGTTTTGGTCATAGGGACTCGGTTGGAGAGTTATTGGCTCCGGAAGGTTAGTGGTTTAAACGCAAAACATGAAATTAGTAAAATCGTATTTTTATTGGAGGAGGGACCCATAGGCAGTGGTGAAGGCTGAGGATGGGCGGCGGGGTGAGGTGCAGCGGTCGGCGGCGGGTGATGGGGACCACGGCGGCTGTTTTGGGGGGGGGGGGGAGAGTTAGAGCTTGGTGAAGGAGAAAGAAGAGAGAGGGGGCGGAGGAGGAGCGAGGATGGTCGAGGAGGCGGCGACCTGCGCAAGGCGGAGACGACGGCGGCTCGGGCGACGGGCCGAAGGGGTGCGGGCTTTTTTTCCTTTTTACTTTGAGCGTTGACTGTAAGGAGAGGGAGGGTTTGAATATATATATATATATATATATTTATTTATTTATTTATTTATTTATTTATTTAATTTCTTTTAATTCTCCAAAAAGTTAGATTTTCATCCAAACTCCAAATCGAACCCAACAACTGTCGCCCCCAGCGTAATACCCCCATTCCGGACACAATGGGATATGTCTGGTAAGCCAATTCGATTGTTTCGATCAGAATTCATCAAAATTAAAATATAAATTAATATAACATTCAAAATTGATTTCAACATACATTTCAATTTAGCAGGGCCACAAACTGACTCTAAAAATTACATAAAAATAAATCTAGCTATATTTTGACGATACGATCCTAACAAAACTAATTTCACCGAATTTGGAGATCGTTTGAAAAATGGTCATTTTCTAGTCGATTTAATTCAAACTGAAATTACCAAACACGTTTAAATTTACCATGCTTACATATTAATTCCAAAAATTATGGTAATTGGAATATACCAATAATTTGACATTCCAGATTCAACAAAGTGGTTTTGTCGAAAACGGATGCCGTTTGCAAAATGGCTATTTTTAAGGGCTTTATATTTATAAAATATATATAAAATCCATAGCGACTATTTTAAAATTTTAAACTGAATACATCTTTCAATTTATATTATGAAATCTCAATTTTTCACATTCATTAGAAAGATATAATTAAATAGATTCCAATGTTTCTTGTTTTACTGAAATCTGATTTATTTACAATTACGTATATTCAATTAAAATTTAAAATCGAATTTTCAAACTACCGCGCCATTTCAGGCTCATTTTTTTTAAAAAAATTATATGTTCTAACTTTGATCTAAATAAGTTTTTAGTCGTTATTATTTAAAATAAATCATTTCAAATATTCAAAATTCATTAAAATAGCTAAAATAAAAAAATTAAATTGGTTCTGAAATTCTGGGTTGTTACATAATGGTCGACTGTTTGTTAAATATATATTCATATATTGATTAAACGGATGAAATTAAACGTTATTTAGTTTCAGTAAACACCAGATCGTTATTTTAACGATTGAAACCAATTGAGGTAACTTATGTTACTAGTCACGTTTATGATATAAATGTGTTTAATTAATTTGTTTGAATTGGTTGATGTTAAATAGCCGTTATTTACTGTTTTAAAATTTATTAGTTTAATTTGGACAATTCTTATTGAATAGGTTTATTTGAGGTAACATATTTTGATATAAAGAAGAACAGGTTGGAGGGATCCAACTGGATTCCTCAGATATATTAGATGTTCTTCATTCTCATATTATCAGTATATGAGCTGTTTTGATTGGATGATTGATTTGATTGTTGACCATTGATCTAAAATTCATCATTTGTTTTGTGTAAACCAATGAGAAGAATTGGTTGAGTAATTGGCAGTATGTAGCCTATAAATCAAATCTTTTATAAATATTGATTTACCATCAGGTGAATCAATAGAAACGAAGTTCTAAAATTTATTTTATAACTGCCATAGATTTTTTTAATTTGATTTTTTGAATGGAAGATTATTAAATGAAAATAAATATTTCGTATTTATTATTTAAGTTTATAAGTTCTTATTAAATGATTTTATACAGCAAATTCATATGTTTATAAGATTTCATAAGAAAATGAGAAGAACTTAATGGTTAAGAGTTGAATAATTGTTTTTAAGAAACGATTAAATGGAATTATTTAAATTAATTATATTACTAATTAATTTAAAGGAAGGACTAATTGGAATCGGTTAACGAAATAACTGTGTTCTGGTTTAACTAAGTCAACCATTTTAAGCGAGAGTGATTATTAATTAGTTTGTTTGAATTAATCTGATGAAAGGGTTTAACGAATTTTTGTTTTAAATTTTTAAATAAGATTTTAAAAGAAATTTGCTATTTGATAAAGAAGTTAACTACTTTTGCAGCAGCTAATGATGAAGTAAATTATTATTTTAATTAATAATAATTTAAGTGTAGTTGTGATAAATCTAATTAAATTATGAAAGGAGTTATGAACGGGTTTTATATTAAAACCCGAGTTTTTATAACGAAGTTATAAAAGGGATTTTTAAGTGAATATGATAGCTGAAATTAAATATTCACTTAATGGTTGAAGTTAGAAAAAGGAATTGAGATTAAAAGGGTTTATATTAGACCAGAGTTTTATAAATGAAATTTATAAAAGAGAGGTGGAGTTAAAGTGTTACTTAATAATGGTTGAAATTTACATTAAATGTTACTTAATAATGAAATTAAGTAAAATGGATAAAATTGGAATAAGATTCTCAAGAAGGGAAATGGTTAAGTGGATTTGTGAAATGGTATGGGATAAAGGATTTTGTAATAAAAATCCATGTTATAAAATAAATTGATTAAAGGAATTTAAAGTAAAAGGGGATGTTTAATGAGTATCTACAAAATCAACGAATTAATTAATATTAGTTGTCTTGGAAAAAGGAGATTTTTGAAAATAAGGAACGGATTATAGTATCATGAATTAAGTAAAATAGAAATGAGATGTGGTTTGATATTATAATATATATCAATTTTTATTACAACTCATACCTATCTTAAGATAAGAACATTGATGATCAAGGTTTGAGAGGTAAATAAATACCCTAACTTGAACTACTTTAGGATTCTCGGAGGATGATATGAGTTTATAATTGGAAAGAGGTGAAGAATAACCGAGTATTTCCATATGAGATATAATAACGCAATGTTAATTGCAATGAGAATACATAATGAGATTTCCAAAGTATTGGAAATAAAAGGATTTAAGAATATATATAATGAAATTTCAAAAGTAACATAAATGAGTAAATTCGAGAATATATATGTATAATGATATTTCAGAAGTAAAAGTGGAAAAGGAAGATTATGTGAGATTATAACGAGATTTTCGGGGAAAAAGGAAATGAAAAGTGGAGTTTTGGAATGGATTTATTCTAAAAGAATAAGGGTTCGTTATTGTTTTCAAGTAGAGAAACAAAAGAGATTTCGTAACATTATTTTACAAATGATAAGTTGAATTGATTTTCTCGGTTATAGATAATAAGAAGTGATGTAGCCGATGCTTTGAAAATGATGATAAGATAGAAAATTGTATATGATTATAGAATATTTTCTTAAGTATGAAAAATAAAATAGTTTTGAAAATAAATCTTATGTTAAATAAGAAGTGAAAGGTTATGTTAGTAATACTGAAAGATTTAAGAGTTTAAATTAACCACCGTTAATTGATTTAATTAAAGAGGCCAAGTAATGCCGAGTACTGAATTAGTGAACCCATTTATATTTCATGATTGTTTATTTGATAGTAAAATAACTGACTATCAAATCTGACTTATACGATTGTTGGTACGGAAAGACCGGGATCGAATTTATATTCGAAAACCATTCCAAACCAACAAATACATAGAAGATGCTGATTAAATATGGAGCAACGAAGACCGTGGATCTTCATAACCGAAAGGACTGCTTGTCAAATTCTCTGTAGTTGCATCTGGAGATATTCTAATGGTGATCCTGTTGTGGTTGAAATCGACGGGCTGCAAGGACTACTCGTTATTGATCCATAGGGTGATACCTATAATGTGGTAGGAGGGTACCTTCGGTTCATCCAATTCCTAGAGACTTATATGGATGGATGTCTGACGGAGTATTTCCAAAGGAATTACTTATATTGATTTCTTCAAACGTACCATAGTTGATGGTGGAGAATGACCATTCTCTTAGCTTAACAACTAGAGTATTTTTGGGGACGTCAATTAGTGATTTCTTGGCGGATTTGATGATGTGGCATTCAAAGTAAATGATGGCTAGATGTTCTAAAGGTATTTATGACCTCAAGCATCATCAACTGGGAAATGGTATAATTCGGGTAGGTCGCATAACTATGTGGGTCGCTCCCATTAGGATGTATTATCACCATCTAGAGAATATTCATATTTGTTCTTTTTTTCGCTTCTGTATCTCCTGAGAATGGTTATGATGCTAGCAACCGTAGGTGATAATATACTCGGTACTCTTAAGCGAAATGAGGGGCCAATCATGTTTAGCCTAAGTTGCAAGATGTTCTTGTTGAACTCGATGTATACCTCTCTAGAGATACACTGTCGGAAAGGTGGTTGCCCCTACCTTGCCATGGAAATCCATTCTCCAATAAGCGCCCTGCGATTTTGATTATATACTTTGTACGTAGAGCGTGAGATGCAAGCGTTCTACTAGATTGTTGTTTATTTGTATTTAGACACTATTATATTATCAGATAAGATATTGGTTTCAAAAACGGTTTGGGTTATCATAAGGTAGTCCGTGTTAATGTGTGGATTGGACTTACAATTATCCTTCTCTTTTAAAAAGATTTGACCTTAAAATCAAGTTGTGTGATACCTTAAATGTAACAACCCTGATTTTTGAGCCAATTTAAAATTTATTTTAAGTGATTTTAATATTTAAAATAATTTATTTAAAATAAAAATGATTTAAAGTTGATTCAAATCGAAGTTAGAATGAATAATTTAATTTTAATTATAAAAAGAGTTAGAAATAGCACGGTAGTTTGAAAAGTCAAACTTGAACTTTGACTGACTGTACAGGATGCAAAATTTAACGGATTTTAGTGAAACCAAAAATATTAGAATCTATTTAAAAATATCTTTCTAACGAATCCGAAAAATCGAAATTTCATAGCAGGAATCAAAAGTTATAGCCAATTCAATTTTTAGAAAGGTCGCTGTAGAATTTATATAATATATAGGGCCCGAAAGGCTACTTTTCACATATGTAGGAATTTCGACTCGAAACCACTTCCATTGAGTTCAAAATGACGTTTCTGCATTGAAAAACAGTAAACACTTATATATTTCGAGTTTTAGAAATTATTTGTTTAAAAATGTATTTTTAATATTAAATATATTGGCCTTAAAAATAGTCATTTTTCAAACGACCTCTGTTTTTGATGAAACCACTTTTGTTGGAACCGGAATATCAAATTATTGCTAGGGTTCAATTTTCAGAATTTTTCGAATTAATATGTGAGCGTGGGAAAAGAAAATGTGTTTTGACTATTTCAGTTAAATTTAAACGCCTTAAAAATAGCCATTTTTCAAACAGTCTCAGAATTCGATGAAAATAATTTTGTTGGGTTCGTATCGTCAAAAAAAGCTAAATATGATTTTTCGGTAATTTTTAGAATTAATATATAATTATAATTGATTTTTTAGTGTAAATGGACAATTTTTGACTTTAAAAATTCATTAAAAATTCATACGAGCTCAGAATTGAACGAAATTAATTTTTCTAGGTCCGCAGCGTCAAAACATAGCTAAATATATTTTTCGGGAATTTTTGAAGTTAATTTGTGGCCTCGGTGAATTTTCATGTACGGTCAACATTTAATTAATTAATTTTAAATAGGATTTTAAATAAAAAAACACTACATACATCAGAATTGGGGCCCGAGACATAGCCCATTGCGCTCAGAAGACGTCAAAACCCTAAGGACGATAGTAAGCAGGCCTAATTCTGAGTTCGGACTAAAACGGGCTTAAACGGGCTAATTAAATAATAATTAAAAAAACCCTATTATTTTATTATATAGTGAAAGTCGGGTTTCTTCCTCTTCCTCCATCGTGATTCAGCCGTAAAAAGAACCCATAGGCTTCGCAACTTCTCTCCTCCTTCTCTCCCAATCCATGAAGAATTAGACCTCCCCGTAGTTAAACTTTTTAAAGATCTTTCTCCGCTCTTCGATTTGGTACCAATCTCAAACCACCCCGTGCCCCAAATCTCCGCCACCACCCTCCCCAAGGCACGCCGAACACAGCCCTTCCACCCCCTCCATGTTGAGCCGCACCTTCCCATCTTCCCGGTGAAGATAGCCCTCTCGTAGCTCTCCAATCTCCCGCAAACCGTTCGTAAAACGGTCGACTACAACTCCCGAAATCCGCATTTGAAGATTTGAACAATTCTGAAAATTAAGGTATAAATATTTCAGAATTAGCCACGCTTATTTCCGTTACTGCGGCAGTTGTTAAAAGCCAGAATTCTAATTTTACATAAATTTCAAATTGAAATCTTTCAGATCCGTAACCGCCGTGACTCCAAACTCGAGATCTGATTTAAACCACTTTCATTTCAGAATCAAGCAAGGTGAGAATTTATTTTTAATTTAATATTAATTAATTTAATTATTATTCTTTTGTTGTTTAATGTTGAATGGTGAAAATGAATCGTTATGCGATGGATGTTATTCTATGTTGTGAATTCAATTTGTGTTTAAATGATGTGATATTAGGTCTGAGTTTGAAGTGCTAGATCTGAATTAATGATGTGATGTTTATCGTTTGTGATGGAATTGGATATGAAAACGTTGGACAGAAAATTAAAGATGACAATTTTAGGATGATTAATAAAAAGATCATCTTTTTATATTGAAAATTAGAAGATGGAAATTTTATGTTGATAGATAAGAAGACAACCTTTTTATATTGAAAACAAAAAGATGAAATTTTGACGATGAAAATAAAGAGACGATCTTTTTATATTTTAAAATAGAAAAGATAATATTTTTACATTGTAAAATAGTAAAGTTGATATTTTTACTTTGTAAAATAGAAAAGATAACATTTTTACATTGTAAAATAGTAAAGTTGACATTTTTTCTTTGTAAAATAGAAAAGATAATATTTTTACATTGTAAAATAGTAAAGTTGATACTTTTACATCATAAAATAGTAAAGTTGATATTTTTACATCGTAAAATAGTAAAGTTAATATATTATAAATATAAAAAGATGATATTTTTGCATTGTATATAAAAAAAAGGTGTTTTTACATTGTATGAAATAAAGTATATTCTATTATGGAATTTATGAATGAATTTCCACAGCATGAAATAAACAACATTTTTTTTATTTATGAATGAATTTTCGTCACATGAAATAATTAACATTTTTATATGTATTTATGAATGAATTCACACCGTATGAGTAAAATTACATTTTTATATGTAATTTAAATGTGAATTTACTTTGCATAACAAAATTTACATTTTTATATGTAATTTATATATGAAGTTCCACCGTATGACAAAAATTGCATTTTTCTATGTAATTAAAATTGAAATTTACATTGCATGTTAAGAATTACATTTTTCTATGTAATTTAGAAACGAATGATAACGGTAGAATGAAAATTACATTTTTTTTTTACATGTAATTAAAATGAGAAATTTACACTGTAGGATAAAATTACATTTTTAGACGTAATTTAAATGTGAATTTACTTTGCATAACAAAAGTTACATTTTTATATGTAATGTAACACCCCGTATGTTGAATAACTTGTTTTGATATTAATCAGGGCAAAATTAAATTTTAAAATCTGAATCAGGGGAAACGGGCTATGCCATTGCGTTCGTCTCGGAAAAATACGCGAAATAGAGTCCGAGTTTTCGAAAATCGGAGTCCGTATGACCTAGTTAAGGCCCGAAGAAGTTTTCAGAAAATTCAAAACAGATTTCGGAAGAGGCGGGAAAATTCCCGCCAGACAAAGGGAGTCGACACTAGGGTCGACATGGGTGTCGACCCCCCCCCAAGGGGTCGACCCAGGTGTCGACCCAGGGGTCGACCCAGGTGCCGACCCAGGGGTCGACCCCCCCTGTCGGCCAGTTTGGCCTGGGTGCAATCTGAAGGGGTTTGGGCTGTGTTTTGGGGCTTGTGACGAGATCTGACGGCTCTAATCTGATTTAGGGTTAATCTAATGGCCTAAAACACTTAACTAATCTATAAATACACCCTAAGACTACCCTAATTCATACTAAAATTGGAGACAACGTCGTTATGCCGTCAAAATGCAACTAGAAGGAGCCACCAACAAATTAAAGAGGAAGATAGCTTCTCAAATCAACTTCTAATCAACTCTAGCAACTTAGTCTTCTTCATAGAAGTGCTAATCAACAAGTTGTGAGTTTCTATGCCTTTAGCAAGCAATTGCTAAACTAATTATGATAGTATATAATGAGGTTATGGTTATGTATGTGGATCAATGCAAGTTATGTTATCATATGCTATGTGTTTATGATGTTATGCAAGTTATGCAAGTCATATGCTATGTGTTCATGAAGTTATGCAAGTTATGCAAGTCATATGCTATGTGTTTATGATGTTATGCAAGTTATGCAAGTCATATGCTATGTGTTCATGAAGTTATGCAAGTTATGCAAGTCATATGCTATGTGTTTATGATGTTATGCAAGTTATGCAAGTCATATGCTATGTGATCATGATGTTATGCAAGTTATGCAAGTCAAATGCTATATGTTCATGATGTTAGTTATGTAAATCACTATGATAAACATTGATCCATTATGACACCATGATATGCAAGTTTGGTGTTTGATTATATGCAAGTTCATATATGACATGTTATGCAAGTTTGGTGTTTGATTATATGCAAGTAACATGTGCAAGTTTACACCTTTGTATGATATGCATACATATGCAAGTTAACCCCTTTGTATGTCATACATACATATGCAAGTTTACCCCTTTGTATGACATAAGTAACTTATGCAAGTTACCCTCTTTATGACATATGTGATTCATGCAAGTTTGGGTTGATTATTTATGCTAGTTGGGTTTGATGCTATGATCATATATGCATGTTGACACCTTTAAAACCCATGTTTATGCTAATGTTATGCAAGTTGAACCCATTGTGTTTGTGATGAATCTTCCCTTTTAAGTATGTCATGTCAACGTATTACGTGGGGAACGATGGGGTTAATATTCATGTTAATAAAATGGTGTGAAGTTGGTATGATTATGCATACCATAAAGTGGATGTACATAATTGAGTCAATTATGCACATCGTTAAATTTGTAATTAATTAGGGATAATTAATACAAATTATGGGGGTGATTAATTAGGTGTAATTAATCGACTAAGACACGAGGTTGGACCCTTTTGTAGCATAAGACTGCCCGGACCCGACCGGCAAATCCAGCGGCTACAAATGATTGGCCCAATGTGAGAGGTCTTAGGCATAAACTAAATACGTGACAAGTGTAAAGACACGAGGTTAGACTCGGTTATGGCGTAAGGCTGCCCGGACCCGACCGGCAAATCTAGCTGCCATAAAAGACAGTCTAATGTGAGAGGTCTTTACAAAGGTTACGTTCTTAATCAATTAAGAAACACTTAACCAGATAAGCATGTAGTGGGGCATGAGGGGTTAAGTGGGCGCCTTGGGTGGCATGTGGAAATCAAGTAAGTGCCTTGGGTGGCATGTGGAAATCTAGTGGGTTGCCTTGGGTGGCAATAGAAAATACGATTAGAATACTTAACCAAGTGGAAACATGTAATTAAACATGATTAAAGGGTTAAGTGGGATGCACTAGAAAAAGGGACAAGCTTAGGTGGGTAGCTTGTGGGGGCCCATTTCAACCAGTAACCCATATGTATCTTATTGGGCTCGACCCATGTCGAGGACGGGACACGCGTACTGGGCTTGACTATAAGAGGCCAAAACGGGTTAGTGGTGGCAACGCAAGTCCAACGGGTTTCATATGCGTGTGTGGACCCGGGCTGGTAGGTAAGACGTTGTTGCATCGTGTAGGTATAAGCCGTGCACCGTTGGTTGTATCGGGTTGCCACTTTGGGGAGTGATACACCCCACTGTGGGGCCAGCACGGGTATCTACGTTAGGGAGCCGATCGCTTGGGGAGTAGTGGGTACACCTAGTGGAGATAGGGGAAGACGGCACCTATGTGGTCAGCTAGGGGTACAAGAAACTACTAGTTATATTTTCGAAGTCCTTGGGTGGGATCAACCTTTAAATAGGAATGACTGGTGTGGTGCAGTGTAGTAATTACCCTTGGGTGGGTAGATGCGTCTTTACCGTTATCTTAGTTCATCCTATGTCTAGTTGGCTGCTTAGTGTAGTCATTTATCCCCAGTCATCACCGTACCAAGTTTATATCATACCCTAATTACTTTAATGATTGTATTGTTAAAGTTATAGGGCTCACTCAGACTTATGTCTGACCCCGTTGTTTTTATCTTTTTCCCAACCCTCAGGTTCTCAGAGTGGGCCTAGCACTAGTGGGCTTTGATCAGATTGCTTTATCTATCTTTTGGAGCTTGGACCGTGATGTAAAGCCCAGCTTATCTTTTCTATTATGGCTATTAGTTATGTAGTGGGATTATGTACTTATGTTTTATCAGGATGGATATTTAGTACTTGACTCTTGTTTTAGTTGGTTTTGATATGTAACCAAACATGTTTATCTTCTGTTGCAATGAAATGATGTTTTAGATTTCAAGTATTATTTATATCTGTCTTGTTGTAATTTTTCTGTTCTATATTCACTCGAAAATACTCCACCGAAGTTAAGACATTCCCTTAGTGAGTGACCTTAGCGGGTGTGGGGTGTTACACGTGGTATCAGAGCCGAAGGTTACCAGAACAGATAAAATTTTTAGAAAACTATTTTTCTAAAAACATTTTTGGAAGAAGTATTTTCAAAAACATGTCTTTTAAGAGAAAAGTTTTTGAAAGAAAAGCATAATCCCCAATAGCCATATCTTTATCGTTCGAATTCTCCGTTTTGAATCTTTCATTTTCGTTTCATCATGGCTAAAGATCTTAACTTTCCGGAGGGTGTGACGATACCAGTATGGTATAGGAGATTGATGGAGGCTAGGGCCACCGCTGCGGGCCCAGCAAATGTTCCTCCACCAACAGTAGCACCCGATCTTCCTCCTCCTCCTCCTCCTCCTCGCACAGATACTTTTGCTAAGACTTGCAAGGAATTTAAGGCTATGGGAGGGAAACCTTTTCAAGGATCAGAAACTTTTGTGGAAGCTAGAGATTGGCTTAAGGAGGTGGAAGAGTTGATAGATATCTTTGAGATGGAAGAAGGAAAGAAAGTCAAGTTAGCTGCTTGGTTAATGAAGGGAGAGGCCTCGTTCTGGTGGGAGGTCACTAATGGAGAGCGCCCTGTTGACTCTTGGGTGGATTTCAAGCAAAGGTTTGTGGCAAAGTTTCTTTCAAGGGCGGAAGAAAATCTGTATATGGAAAGGTTCTTGACTCTAAAGCAAGGAAACCTATCGGTAAAGGAATATGTCAACAAGTTTAACCAGCTAGCAAGATTTGGCATAGACATGGTGAATACACCGGAGAAGAAGGCTTTGAGGTTCGTTAAGGGCTTGAATGAACCAATGCATGGATTGGCTATGACTCACATCCCTATGGGGGTCACCTTTGAGAAGCTAGTAGACATGGCACTCATGCATGAGGAAGAGAAGGGTCCCAATGCTAATAAGGCACTCGAGAAGAAAGGAGATCAGAAGAGACCTCAACAGCAACAACAAAACAAGGGTGGGAAAGGCAACGGTGGCAAGGGAAAGAAGAAGTGCTTCAATTGCGGGACACCAGGCCACCTAAGCAAAGATTGTCGGAAGAAGAAGAAGATGGGCTGCTTCCACTGTGGCGAAGCAGGGCATCTAGTGAAGGACTGCGCTAAGAAGGGGCAGAGGACGGGATCTACCTCAGGGGGACAGGTGCAAGCTCTTATGGCACCAGGTCAGGCAAGGGGGCAAGTTCAGGCTCTCGCGGTTCCACCGATTCAGGAAAGAGGTAGAACTATTTCCGTTGAAAGTCTGGTTTTCTGTTTGATCATCCTGTCCGTACTTTGTTTGAATCTGACGCATCGCATTCGTTTATCTCATCTTCATTAGTTGAGTCACTGCACTTAAACACCAGTCTAGCAGATGATCCCTTGGTTGTTTCAAACCCAATTGGGGGCTCCACTTATTTGTCCATGATATGTTTGGGTTTGAAGATTTCCATACTTAGCATTGAGTTTAGATGTGATGCTTTTGTTTTGGGCTTCACGGGCTATGGGTTGATTTTGGGCATGGACTGGTTATCCAGTAATGGTGCCGTTCTTGATTGTGAAAGGAGAGTTGTTAGGCTCATGACCCGCTTGGGTAACACTCTCGAGATCTCTTGTAATCCCATGTATTCTGTTATGCTAAGTTATCTTGAATCGCTTGATGCTTCGGTCGAGAGTTTGCGATCTGTTAGAGTGGTCCGGGAGTACTCGGATGTGTTTGAGGAGGTGAAGGGCTTACCTCCGAAGCGGGAGATAGACTTCCGAATATATCTGGTGGACAATGCTAAACCAGTATCTTTACCAGTGCGCCACATGGCTCCTCGTGAGAGGAGGGAACTCCATAAGCAAGTAGGGGAGTTGCTTGAGAAGGGGTTCATAAGACGAAGTATATCGGAGTGGGGTGCTCCAGTAGTTTTTGCCACGAAGGCGGATGGGTCCCTCAGACTTTGTGTAGACTATATAGAACTCAACAAGCTCACAAAGAAGAATAGACACCCATTGCCGAGGATTGATGATCTCTTTGATCAGTTGGTTGGCGCCTTAGTGTTTTCGCAGTTGGACTTGGCCACGGGGTTTCATCAGTTGAGAGTGGCTGAGGATAGCATAGACAAGACTGCCTTTAGGACTCCGGATGGTTTCTATGAGTGGCTTGTGATGCCATTTGGTTTGACGAACGCCCCAACATACTTTGTTGATTTGATGAGTAGGGTGTTCAGGGAGAACCTTAATAAGTTCGTGGTGGTCTTTGTGGATGACATCTTAGTCTTTTCTAAGAGTGAAGAAGAGCATGCCCTACATCTTAGGGAAGTGTTAGAGACTCTTCGAGCGCATAGCCTTAAGGATAAATTCTCTAAATGTCACTTTTGGAGGAAGGAAGTGCGGTTCTTAGGGCACGTGGTCTCTAAGGAAGGGATAGCTGTGGATCTCGCGAAGGTAGTATCCATCCAAGATTGGAAGGTTCCGAAGAGTGCTACCGAGGTGAGGAGTTTCTTGGGGTTGGCTGGCTACTATAGGAAGTTTATCAAGGACTTCGCGAAGATATCAGCCCCATTAACTCGCTTGACAAAGAAGAATCTAGTCTTCGCATGGGACGTAGATTGTGATGATGTGTTCCAACGGTTAAAGAGAGCTTTAACCACAGCTCCAGTCTTAGTGTTGCTAGATGGGAGTAAGCCATTTGTTGTTTATATCGATGCTTGTGGGACAGGACTAGGCGCAGTCTTAATGCAAGAGGGAAGGGTAATAGCCTATGGGGGAAGGAAGTTGAGAAAGCATGAGAAAAATTACCCTACCCATGATTTAGAGTTGGCCGCTATTGTTTTTGCGCTTAAGACTTGGCGCCATTATCTTCTTGGCGAGAGGTTCGAATTGTTCACTGACCACAAATCATTGAAGTACTTGTTTTCTCAGAAGGATTTGAACTTGAGCCAGCAAAGGTGGATGGAGTTCTTAGCATCCTATGATTTCGAGATAGCGTATACCCCTGGCAAGGGTAACGTGGTGGCTGACGCCTTAAGCAGAAAAAGGTTGTCCTTGAGTCCATTGTTCGTGGAACGACGAAGCTTGGAATTTATCTCGATGTTTGATTTCAGACCTTCCGTTGACTTTATACCCGGTTTGCTAGCATCCTTAGAGGTTAGACCTACTCTTTTGGGACGGATTGGCGAGGCACAGCGGGATGACCCACAGTTGGTTGAGTTAGTAGAGAAGCTCATAAGGGGGGAGTCGTCCAGCCATTTGAGTAGGTACACCCTAGACGATAGGGGGTGCTTGCGTAGAGACGGTAGACTTTGTGTACCGCAAGACGAGGGTTTGAGGAAGGCTATACTTGATGATGCGCATCGTTCAAAGATGACCATTCATCCCGGTGGGGACAAGATGTACCAAGACATGAAGCGAGTTTTCTTTTGGGCCGGTATGAAGAAAGATGTGGCCGAGTATGTCGCTAGATGCTTGGTGTGCCAACAAGTGAAAGCAGAGCAAAAGAAACCTGGTGGGTTGCTTCACCCATTGGAAGTTCCGCAATGGAAGTGGGATAGCGTCTCGATGGATTTTATTGATGGGTTACCGAGGTCGAGGAAGGGTAATACGGGAATTTGGGTTGTGATAGACAAACTTACTAAGAGCGCCCATTTCATACCCGTGAAGAGCAAGAGGACTGCTCCATGGCTAGCTTCAGTTTACCTTCGAGAGATAGTTCGATTGCATGGGGTACCTTCTAGCATAGTGAGTGATCGAGATCCTATCTTCACTTGTGAGTTTTGGAAAAGTTTGCAAGAAGAAGTAGGGACTCAGTTGTGTTTGAGCACCGCATATCATTCTCAGACGGACGACCAGACCGAGAGGGTGAATCGTGTTCTAGAAGACCTTTTGAGGCTATGTATCTTAGATTTTGGAGGTACATGGGAAGAGCATCTTCCATTGGTGGAGTTCGCGTATAATAACAGCTTTCAGTCTAGTATTGGTATGACTCCTTTCGAAGCTCTTTATGGAAGGCCTTGTCGATCACCTACATGTTGGTGGGAATCTATGGATAAGATCTTGCTTGGGCCTGATATGGTTAGAGAGACTTCGGAAAAGATTGATTTGATTCGAAGAAGGATGAAAGCAGCGCAAGATAGGCAGAAATCTTACGCGGATAAGAGGAGGATGGATCTTGAGTTTGATGTTGGGGACATGGTCTTCGTCAAAGTATCTCCATTACGGAATGTTGTTCGCTTTGGGTCCGTTGGGAAGTTAGCACCAAGATTTGTAGGACCGTTTCCTATTAAGGAAAGGATTGGACGGATGGCATATAGAGTGGATTTACCCGAGAGACTTAGTGGGGTACATGACGTATTCCATGTGTCACATTTGAGGAAGTGCCTACATGAGACCGCAGAGGTGGTAGAGCCGATCTTGCTTAGAGAAGTGGAGGTAGAGCGTGATGCTACTATTCGACGAGCTCCTACCCGCATCCTTGGGGTCAGAGATTAGGAAGTTGAGAAACAGAGAGGTTCGACTAGTCAAAGTGCAATGGGGAGAGGATGAGAGCAATGCTACTTAGGAGACAGAAGCGAAGATGCGTTCACTGTACCCATTCCTTTTTGAGGGTATGTCTTTTAACTTCTCCTTTATCGTTTGTCTAGTACTTATCTTATCTTTAGTATGTCCTCTCATTAGTACCTTTGACCTTTAGATAGGGTAAACCTATGGTTGAAACATGTGTTTGAGACATGTTATGATTGATGGATGCGGATGGATGCAAGTGTTTGCTCGTGGATGCATATACACACACTTTAGACACTAGATCGGCTCAGTCACTTCATATTGCATATTGCATATAATTGTGTGTAGGTAGCTATATTAATGAATGTATAATGGTTGTGTTATCATATGGATGATGCATTTTGGTGTATGGTTGTGCACACATGTAGAAATAGTACGTGTCGATAGGGATCTTTCGCATACATATTGGACGCATGGCACTATCATGGTTTGCATTAAGGAGGTCAACTGAATCAGTAGACCGCCTGATTTTGCATTAGACAGGAAACATATACACACACTTTTTGCATATGTTCATACAGCATTAGAAACTTTAAGGACAATGGATGCCAGTGTTTGATGGTTTGAGTAGATGGTTGTTTGGTTGGTAGGATACGTTCTTCTTGACTTAGAGATTTCGGGGACGAAATCCTTTAAGTAGGGGAGAATGTAACACCCCGTATGTTGAATAACTTGTTTTGATATAAATCAGGGCAGAATTAAATTTTAAAATCTGAATCAGGGGAAACGGGCTATGCCATTGCGTTCGTCTCAGAAAAATACGCGAAATAGAGTCCGAGTTTTCGAAAATCGGAGTCCGTATGACCCAGTTAAGGCCCGAAGAAGTTTTCAGAAAATTCAAAACAGATTTCAGAAGAGGTGGGAAAATTCCCGCCAGACAGAGGGAGTCGACACTAGGGTCGACATGGGTGTCGCCCCCCCCCAAGGGGTCGACCCCCCCTGTCGGCCAGTTTGGCCTGGGTGCAATCTGAAGGGGTTTGGGCTGTGTTTTGGGGCTTGTGACGAGATCTGACGGCTCTAATCTGATTTAGGGTTAATCTAATGGCCTAAAACACTTAACTAATTTATAAATACACCCTAAGACTACCCTAATTCATACTAAAATTGGAGACAATGTCGTTATGCCGTCAAAATGCAACTAGAAGGAGCCACCAACAAATTAAAGAGGAAGATAGCTTCTCAAATCAACTTCTAATCAACTCTAGCAACTTAATCTTCTTCATAGAAGTGCTAGTCAACAAGTTGTGAGTTTCTATGCCTTTAGCAAGCATTTGCTAAACTAATTATGATCGGATATAATGAGGTTATGGTTATGTATGTGGATCAGTGCAAGTTATGTTATCATATGCTATGTGTTTATGATGTTATGCAAGTTATGCAAGTCATATGCTATGTGTTCATGAAGTTATGCAAGTTATGCAGGTCATATGCTATGTGTTTATGATGTTATGCAAGTTATGCAAGTCATATGCTATGTGTTCATGAAGTTATGCAAGTCATATGCTATGTGTTTATGATGTTATGCAAGTCATATGTTATGTGATCATGATGTTATGCAAGTTATGCAAGTCATATGCTATATGTTCATGATGCTTGTTATGCAAATCACTATGATAAACATTGATCCATTATGACATCATGTTATGCAAGTTTGGTGTTTGATTATATTCCAGTTCATATATGACATGTTATGCAAGTTTGGTGTTTGATTATATGCAAGTAACATGTGCAAGTTTACACCTTTGTATGATATGCATACATATGCAAGTTAACCCCTTTGTATGTCATACATACATATGCAAGTTTACCCCTTTGTATGACATAAGTAACTTATGCAAGTTACCCTCTTTATGACATATGTGATTCATGCAAGTTTGGGTTGATTATTTATGCTAGTTGGGTTTGATGCTATGATCATATATGCATGTTGACACCTTTAAAACCCATGTTGATGCTAATGTTATGCAAGTTGAACCCATTGTGTTTGTGATGAATCTTCCCTTTTAAGTATGTCATGTCAACGTATTACGTGGGGAACGATGGGGTTAATATTCATGTTAATAAAATGGTGTGAAGTTGGTATGATTATGCATACCATAAAGTGGATGGACATAATTGAGTCAATTATGTACATCGTTAAATTTGTAATTAATAAGGGATAATTAATACAAATTATGGGGGTGATTAATTAGGTGTAATTAATCGACTAAGACACGAGGTTGGACCCTTTTGTAGCATAAGACTGCCCGGACCCGACCGACAAATCCAGCGGCTACAAATGATTGGCCCAATGTGAGAGGTCTTAGGCATAAACTAAATACGTGACAAGTGTAAAGACACGAGGTTAGACTCGGTTATGGCGTAAGGCCGCCCGGACCCGACCGGCAAATCCAGCTGCCATAAAAGATAGTCTAATGTGAGAGGTCTTTACAAAGGTTACGTTCTTAATCAATTAAGAAACACTTAACCAGATAAGCATGTAGTGGGGCATGAGGGGTTAAGTGGGCGCCTTGGGTGGCATGTGGAAATCAAGTAAGTGCCTTGGGTGGCATGTGGAAATCTAGTGGGTTGCCTTGGGTGGCAATAGAAAATACGATTAGAATACTTAACCAAGTGGAAACATGTAATTAAACATGATTAAAGGGTTAAGTGGGATGCACTAGAAAAAGGGACAAGCTTAGGTGGGTTGCTTATGGGGGCCCATTTCAACCAGTAACCCATATGTATCTTATTGGGCTCGACCCATGTCGAAGACGGGACACGCGTACTGGGCTTGACTATAAGAGGCCAAAACGGGTTAGCGGTGGCAACGCAAGTCCAACGGGTTTCATATGAGTGTGTGGACCCGGGCTGGTAGGTAAGACGTTGTTGCATCGTGTAGGTATAAGCCGTGCACCGTTGGTTGTATCGGGTTGCCACTTTGGGGAGTGATACACCCAACTGTGGGGCCAACACAGGTATCTACGTTAGGGAGCCGATCGCTTGGGGAGTAGTGGGTACACCTAGTGGAGATAGGGGCAGACGACACCTATGTGGTCAGCTGGGGTACAAGAAACTACTAGTTATATTTTCTAAGTCCTTGGGTGGGATCAACCTTTAAATAGGAATGACTGGTGTGGTGCAGTGTAGTAATTACCCTTGGGTGGGTAGATGCGTCTTTACCGTTATCTTAGTTCATCCTATGTCTAGTTGGCTGCTTAGTGTAGTCATTTATCCCCAGTCATCACCGTACCAAGTTTATATCATACCCTAATTACTTTAATGATTGTATTGTTAAAGTTATAGGGCTCACTCAGACTTATGTCTGACCCCGTTGTTTTTATCTTTTTCCCAACCCTCAGGTTCTCAGAGTGGGCCTAGCACTAGTGGGCTTTGATCAGATTGCTTTATCTATCTTTTGGAGCTTGGACCGTGATGTAAAGCCCAGCTTATCTTTTCTATTATGGCTATTAGTTATGTAGTGGGATTATGTACTTATGTTTTATCAAGATGGATATTTAGTACTTGACTCTTGTTTTAGTTGGTTTTGATATGTAACCAAACATGTTTATCTTCTGCTGCAATGAAATGATGTTTTAGATTTCAAGTATTATTTATATCTGTCTTGTTGTAATTTTTCTGTTCTATATTCACTCGAAAATACTCCACCGAAGTTAAGACATTCCCTTAGTGAGTGACCTTAGCGGGTGTGGGGTGTTACATGTAATTTATATATGAACTTGCAACGTATGAGAAAAATTGCATTTTTCTATGTAATTAAAATTGAAATTTACATTGCATGTTAAGAATTATATTTTTCTATGTAATTTAGAAATGAATGATAATGGTAGAATGAAAATTACATTTTTTTACATGTAATTAAAATGAGAAATTTACACTATAGGATAAAAATTACATTTTTAGATGTAATTTAAATATGAGTTTATGTCGTATGATAGGAACTACATTTTTCTATGTAATTAAGATATGAATTTCCATCGCATGATAAAAATTACATTTTTCTATGTAATTTAAACTGATTTTGTGCCGCATGAGAAAATTTTCATCTTTCTATATAATTTAGATGTGAATTAGAACTGTAAAATGAAAAACGACATTTTTCTATGTAATTTATATATGAGTTATAACGGTATGATAAAGATTACATTTTTCAATGAAATTAGAATATGAATTTGTATTGTATTATAACAATTACATTTCTTCATGTAATTGGGACTTGAATCTATAATGTAAAATAAAAATTACATTTTTTTTATAATGTAATAAAGAGGTAAGATTCACATTAAAATTAAAAAAAAAATTACATTTTATATATAATTAGAAAAGAGGACTGGCATTGTAAATTAAAGATTTCATTTTTATATGAAATTAGAAATAGGGATTTGCGAGTAAAATTAAAAATTACATTTTTTCTATGTAATTTGGGATGAGATTTACATCGTAGAATAAAATTTACATTTTTATATGTAATTAGAATTTGAGAATTCACATGATATAGAAAATTACATTTTTATGTAATTAAAAGACGTGAAAACTTGCATCGTATGGAAAAATTACATTTTAATGTAATTAGGAAGGAGAGTTAGTCATAGAATCAAATTTATCTTTTTAATATAAATTTATAGGATAAAGACTGGAACGGTTATGAAAATTACATTTTTAATGTAATTTAAAAAGTTAAAAATTTTCACTGTATTATTAATTACATTTATAATGTAAATAAAAAGAAAATTTTACAATGTAACTGAAAGATAGAAATTTTACATTATAATGTTGATTATAATTTTCAGTGTAGTAAAGAAAGAGAAATTTTACGATATAAGAAATAAAGGGAATGCCATATAAATTTATATCTCAAGAAAGTTATATTTTATTTCGACATTGGGATTAAATAACCTGCTCATAATCATCAATTGTTAGCATAATTTAAATTGGTTAAATCCATTAACCAATCATTTATTTGTATATCTATATGAAGTGTGTTGGCTGAAAACCCCACATGGGTATTGGGATGATATTTAACTAACACAAATCCCAATGTTAAATGGTATGTCTATCGTTAGATCGACAAGCTGCGTTAGGCGTTATTATTTAATTTTAACGCTTACACAGTGAAATTTACACACTGGATGTAAATGGATGACTTGATGAATATATTGTTATTGAAATATATATGATGTGTGTGAAATCCATATAATCCAAATTATATGGTGAATGATTGAGTCGCACTCCGATTCAGGTGTTCTTTTAAGAAGAATATTTGTACATTAAAAATCTTTTTATATAAAGAAAATTTTTAATAATTATTTTAAAAATATGTTTTCTTTATAAAGAATTAACATTTAAAGAGAAATCTTTTAATTTAGATTATTAGATTTTGAAACTATATTTAGTGATATGAAATAAATTGAGGTGTGAAGTGGATTTATCGTGGACGATTTTTTTAAATGACATTTGTCCTTTAGTCCAATTTACATTGAAATTATTATTTGGAATTTATAAATCTAGTTTATAGATTTTAAAAAGGGCATTTTCTAAAAATCAAGTTTTCCAATGTAATATATAAAATTGGAATTAAGTGGAAATTCGATTGGTAATAATCGAAATAGGCTTCTGTAATAGAAGTCCGATATTATATATGGAATTTAAGAGGCTTTGCCACTATCCCATTTATACTGTTAGTCCGATACAGAAATTTATAGCGATTATGTATTGATTTTGATTTCTGTGGAATTCCATATTTTGAGAATTGATTTATGGGTTTATCGTGAACTGTGTTTTAAAAGACACTAGTCCTTTAACCCGTTTAAGACATGATTTATTTCTTAAAATAAATAACCTTGTAATAATGATTTTTGATATCAAATTAAAAATTGGAGTTTTAATAAATCTTTTAAGAAAGATTTAAAATTTATTTTCATAGTTTATCCTTGATAAAATTAATGAGAACCTTTTGATATGAGTATTCTATTTAAAAGAATATTCGGGGTTGGAATGCGGTGTAATGTGTTATTTTCCAATATTTGTTTTTTAATCACAAATTACGCGAGATATTCAGAAAGACCGGGTTTAACCCATTCTGAATAATCATCACGACGACCAAGAGTCGAAGATGAAGACGGTGGTAGAAGACCGAAGGTTTTCACATCGTTGGGATGATGATGACTGGTATCTTGAATTGGGACTGGACACCCCAAGGCAAGGTATTTGGTAATGATCGTCCAAACGTATTTGGAAATCGACGGACACGTTGTTTCGCTCAGACCCAGAGCGGACTTGTAAATGGATTGTGTTTCTGACATTGTATTCTTTTCTACTGTATTCGTTGAACGCTACTGATTATATATTTCTGATTGGTGGTGAAGAATTTATTCTTCACTTAACACACTTCTCTAAGACGTATGAGCTTAGAGGTTATATATATATATTGGTAGATGATCAACGATATGGTAGGGTCTGATAATGTGGCATGCTAAGATGCAATTGATCAAGGCTTTGTTGAAAAGCAGGCCTTGTGGTAGATGATCAAAGCATAGTCTATTTAGGCATAGCTTTGTGTATATCGTGACTTCGCGAGCCTCACACACCGGCGAAGTCTAAAACGGGAGAAGGGAACGCAGGGAGAGCAGCACGTTTCTTTCTAGCTAGAGTGGTGTCAGTGACCTACCAGCCCTGACATTTTACTTATGTGGATGATGGAATGAGGCGCCTCGGATAGGTCCTATAGGACCGGGAAACGTGTGTTCAGGAATAACTAATCCACGAAGCTGTATGTGTGGACCGGCCCTGCAGGATCCAAGGGTTAACTGCGGGGAATCCTGAGACATTAGCTAGAGTGTCTCGAATCGGTAGGAGCTCCTCCCTAGCCTTGACTCATGATGGAAACCAAAATCCAATACGCCCCATGCGGTTTTGATTGTATTACTAGTATGGAGGCATAACATATGGTACCTATGCTTCCTAGGATTGATACATTTACTTTGAAATGTTTTGAAATATATATACACTAATAATAATATCGTTTTTATCGTATCAAGCATCTTTTGACCATTATAAGGTAAAACCCTATCCTCCGGTTTGCGTTGCATTGTATGATGGGAACTGGGTCTTATGATGGTTTCATTTTTCTAAAAAGCATTGCGCTGTTTTGACGATTCACTTTAATGTTGCACGGCAATCCATTGGAATAAAACCCGTTCCGCTTTAGCGGCGTGGTCCTTGGATTTTCCTTATTACTATTAGTTATATTAGTTAAGAATTCTCACACCTGTCCTTGTTTAGCATGCCGGGAATAGGATGCAGCATGATCGGGGGTTCTCGCTTCGCGGTTTGGTGGCGAACGGGAGACTCTTACCCCCACATGTCCCTGTTGAGGGTTGGTAGGCTGCGGCCGGGGGATCCCGAAACGGTCGCCGTAAAA
This sequence comes from Allium sativum, assembly GCA_030737875.1. Classification (NCBI taxonomy): domain Eukaryota; kingdom Viridiplantae; phylum Streptophyta; class Magnoliopsida; order Asparagales; family Amaryllidaceae; genus Allium; species Allium sativum. The sequence continues at coordinate 743,805,096 of CM060920.1, read as the reverse complement.
CAAGGTGTCTAGGGTACCACTGTAAGCCACGGTGGGTTTTACCTGCTATACTGGAGGATGAAGGGATGGTTGCAAAGCCTACCGGATTTCGCGGTGTCGTTACATGTGGTATCAGAGCTAGGTTAACTCAAATCTATGGGATACAACTCGTTAGAACTGAACAAAAGACTCATCAGAGATTGGATTAGTAGTATCCAATAAGAATACTCATTAGAGATAGGATCACCAGTATCCTAGAATGAGAAATTCATTAGAGATGGGGTTAGTAATGCCCTAGAATGAGTTCAGAGTGGAAAGATTATAACTAACGTATTTGTAATTATATATATAATCAGAATTTAGAAAATATGATTTTTGAATGTATATAAATTATATATTTTTGAAAATTTAATCAACTAATTGTTGGATGATTGTGTTGTGTGAATATTAATTCAACCTATGAAATTATTAAACAATAAATAAAAGAATGGAAAATTTAATTAGGTAAATAAACGAATTTTAGCTCATTTCCTTTTCGAGGACAAAAAGTTTTTAAGTGGGGGAGACTGTAACAACCCTGATTTTTGGGCCAATTTAAAATTTATTTTAAGTGATTTTAATATTTAAAATAATTTATTTAAAATAAAAATGATTTAAAGTTGATTCAAATCGAAGTTAGAATGAATAATTTAATTTTAATTATAAAAAGAGTTAGAAATAGCGCGGTAGTTTGAAAAGTCAAACTTGAACTTTGACTGACCGTACAGGATGCAAAATTTAACGGATTTTAGTGAAACAAAAAATATTAGAATCTATTTAAAAATATCTTTCTAAGAATCTGAAAAATCGAAATTTCATAGCAGAAATCAAAAGTTATGGCCAATTCAATTTTTAGAAAGGTCGTTGTAGAATTTATATAATATATAGGGCCCGAAAGGCTACTTTTCACATATGTAGGAATTTCGACTCGAAACCACTTCCATTGAGTTCAGAATGACGTTTCTGCATTGAAAAATAGTAAACACTTATATATTTCGAGTTTCAGAAATTATTTGTTTAAAAATGTATTTTTAATATTAAATATATTGGCCTTAAAAATAGTCATTTTTCAAACGACCTCTGTTTTCGACGAAACCACTTTTGTTGGAACCGGAATGTCAAATTATTGCTAGGTTTCAATTTTCAGAATTTTTTGAATTAATATGTGAGCGTGGGAAAAGAAAATGTGTTTTGACTATTTCAGTTAAATTTAAACGCCTTAAAAATAGCCATTTTTCAAACAGTCTCAGAATTCAACGAAAATAATTTTTTTGGGTTCGTATCGTCAAAACAAAGCTAAAAATGATTTTTCGGTAATTTTTAGAATTAATATATAATTATAATTGATTTTTTAGTGTAAATGGACAATTTTTGACTTTAAAAATTCATTAAAAATTCATACGAGCTCAGAATTGAACGAAATTAGTTTTTCTAGGTCCACAGCATCAAAACATAGCTAAATATATTTTTCGGGAATTTTTGAAGTTAATTTGTGGCCTCGGTGAATTTTCATGTACGGTCAATATTTAATTAATTAATTTTTAATAGGATTTTAAATAAAAAACGCTACAGACATCAGAATTGAGGACCGAGACATAGCCCATTGCGCTCAGAAGACGTCAAAACCCTAAGAACGACAGTAAGCATGCCTAATTCTGAGTTCGGACCAAAACGGGCTTAAACGAGCTAATTAAATAATAATTAAAAAAACCCTATTATTTTATTATATAGTGAAAGTCGGGTTTCTTCCTCTTCCTCCATCGTGATTCAGCCGTAAAAAGAACCCATAGGCTTCACAACTTCTCTCCTCCTTCTCACCCAATCCATGAAGAATTAGACCTCCCCGTAGTTAAACTTTTTAAAGATCTTTCTCCGCTCTTCGATTTGGTACCAATCTCAAACCACCCCGAATCTCCGCCACCACCCTCCCCAAGGCGCGTCGAACGCAGCCCTGCCACCCCCTCCACGTTGAGCTGCACCTTCTCATCTTCCCGGTGAAGATAGCCCTCTCGTAGCTCTCCAATCTCCCGCAATCCGTTCGTAAAACGGTCGACTACAGCTCCCGAAATCCGCATTTGAAGATTTGAACAATTCTGAAAATTAAGGTATAAATATTTCAGAATTAGCCACGCTTATTTCCGTTACTGCGACAGTTGTTAAAAGCCAGAATTCTAATTTTACATAAATTTCAAATTGAAATCTTTCAGATCCGTAACCGCCGTGACTCCAAACACGAGATCTGATTTAAACCACTTTCATTTCAGAATCAAGCAAGGTGAGAATTTATTTTTAATTTAATATTAATTAATTTAATTATTATTCTTTTGTTGTTTAATGCTGAATGGTGAAAATGAATCGTTATGCGATGGATGTTATTCTATGTTGTGAATTCAATTTGTGTTTAAATGATGTGATATTAGGTCTGAGTTTGAAGTGCTAGATCTGAATTAATGATGTGATGTTTATCGTTTGTGATGGAATTGGATATGAAAACGTTGGACAGAAAATTAAAGATGACAATTTTAGGATGATTAATAAAAAGATCATCTTTTTATATTGAAAATTAGAAGATGGAAATTTTATGTTGATAGATAAGAAGACAACCTTTTTATATTGAAAACAAAAAGATGAAATTTTGACGATGAAAATAAAGAGACGATCTTTTTATATTTTAAAATAGAAAAGATAATATTTTTACATTGTAAATAGTAAAGTTGATATTTTTACTTTGTAAAATAGAAAAGATAACATTTTTACATTGTAAAATAGTAAAGTTGACATTTTTTTCTTTGTAAAATAGAAAAGATAATATTTTTACATTGTAAAATAGTAAAGTTGATACTTTTACATCATAAAATAGTAAAGTTGATATTTTTACATCGTAAAATAGTAAAGTTAATATATTATAAATATAAAAAGATGATATTTTTGCATTGTATATAAAAAGAAGGTGTTTTTACATTGTATGAAATAAAGTATATTCTATTATGGAATTTATGAATGAATTTCCACAGCATGAAATAAACAACATTTTTTTTATTTATGAATGAATTTTCGTCACATGAAATAATTAACATTTTTATATGTATTTATGAATGAATTCACACCGTATGAGTAAAATTACATTTTTATACGTAATTTAAATGTGAATTTACTTTGCATAACAAAATTTACATTTTTATATGTAATTTATATATGAAGTTGCACCGTATGACAAAAATTGCATTTTTCTATGTAATTAAAATTGAAATTTACATTGCATGTTAAGAATTACATTTTTCTATGTAATTTAGAAATGAATGATAACGGTAGAATGAAAATTACATTTTTTTTTTTACATGTAATTAAAATGAGAAATTTACACTGTAGGATAAAATTACATTTTTAGATGTAATTTAAATATGAATTTATGTCGTATGATAGGAACTACATTTTTCTATGTAATTAAGATATGAATTTCCATCGCATTATAAAAATTATATTTTTCTATGTAATTTAAATTGATTTTGTGCCGCATGAGAAAATTTTCATCTTTCTATATAATTTAGATGTGAATTAGAACGGTAAAATGAAAAATGACATTTTTCTATGTAAATTATATATGAGTTATAATGGTATGATAAAGATTACATTTTTCTATGAAATTAGAATATGAATTTGTATTGTATTATAACAATTACATTTCTTTATGTAATTGGGACTTGAATCTATAATGTAAAATAAAAATTACATTTTTTTATAATGCAATAAAGAGGTAAGATTCACATTAAAATTTAAAAAAAATACATTTTATATATAATTAGAAAAGAGGACTGGCATTGTAAATTAAAGATTTCATTTTTATATGAAATTAGAAATAGGGATTTGCGAGTAAAATTAAAAATTACATTTTTTTATGTAACTTGGAATGAGATTTACATCGTAGAATAAAATTTACATTTTTATATGTAATTAGAATTTGAGAATTCACATGATATAGAAAATTACATTTTTATGTAATTAAAAGACGTGAAAACTTGCATCGTATGGAAAAATTACATTTTAATATAATTAGGAAGGAGAGTTAGTCATAGAATCAAATTTATCTTTTTAATATAAATTTATAGGATAAAGACTGGAACGGTTATGAAAATTACATTTTTAATGTAATTTAAAAAGTTAAAAATTTTCACTGTATTATTAATTACATTTATAATGTAAATAAAAAGAAAATTTTACAATGTAACTGAAACATAGAAATTTTACATTATAATGTTGATTATAATTTTCAGTGTAGTAAAGAAAGAGAAATTTTACGATATAAGAAATAAAGGGAATGCCATATAAATTTATATCTCAAGAAAGTTATATTTTATTTCGACATTGGGACTAAATAACCTGCTCATAATCATCAATTGTTAGCATAATTTAAATTGGTTAAATCCATTAACCAATCATTTATTTGTATATCTATATAAAGTGTGTTGGCTGAAAACCCCACACGGGTATTGGGATGATATTTAACTAACACAAATCCCAATGTTAAATGGTATGTCTATCGTTAGATCGACAGGTTGCGTTAAGCGTTATTATTTAATTTTAACGCTTACACAGTGAAATTTACACACTGGATGTAAATGGATGACTTGATGAATATATTGTTATTGAAATATATATGATGCGTGTGAAATCCATATAATCCAAATTATATGGTGAATGATTGAGTCGCACTCCGATTCAGGTGTTCTTTTAAGAAGAATATTTGTACATTAAAAATCTTTTTATATAAAGAAAATTTTTAATAATTATTTTAAAAATATGTTTTCTTTATAATAAATTAACATTTAAAGAGAAATCTTTTAATTTAGATTATTAGATTTTGAAACTATATTTAGTGATATGAAATAAATTGAGGTGTGAAGTGGATTTATCGTGGGCGATGTTTTTAAATGACATTTGTCCTTTAGTCCAATTTACATTGAAATTATTATTTGGAATTTATAAATCTAGTTTATAGATTTTAAAAAGGGCATTTTCTAAAAATCAAGTTTTCCAATGTAATATATAAAATTAGAATTAAGTGGAAATTCGATTGGTAATAATCGAAATAGGCTTCTGCAATAGAAGACCGATATTATATATGGAATTTAAGAGGCTTTGCCACTATCCCATTTATACTGTTAGTCCGATACAGAAATTTATAGCGATTATGTATTGATTTGATTTCTGTGGAATTCCATATTTTGAAAATTGATTTGTGGGTTTATCGTGAACTGTGTTTTAAAAGACACTAGTCCTTTAACCCGTTTAAGAAAGGATTTATTTCTTAAAATAAATAACCTTGTAATAATGATTTTTGATATCAAATTAAAAATTGGAGTTTTAATAAATCTTTTAAGAAAGATTTAAAATTTATTTTCATAGTTTATCCTTGATAAAATTAATGAGAACCTTTTGATATGAGTATTCTATTTAAAAGAATATTCGGGGTTGGAATGCGGTGTAATGTGTGATTTTCCAATATTTGTTTTTTAATCACAAATTACGCGAGATATTCAGAAAGACCGGGTTTAACCCATTCTGAATAATCATCACGACGACCAAGAGTCGAAGATGAAGACGGTGGTAGAAGACCGAAGGTTTTCACATTGTTGGGATGATGATGACTGGTATCTTGAATTGGGACTGGACACCCCAAGGCAAGGTATTTGGTAATGATCGTCCAAACGTATTTGGAAATCGACGGACACGTTGTTTCGCTCAGACCCAGAGCGGACTTGTAAATGGATTGTGTGTCTGACATTGTATTCTTTTCTACTGTATTTGTTGAACGCTACTGATTATATATTTCTGTTTGGTGGTGAAGAATTTATTCTTCACTTAACACCCTTCTCTAAGACGTATGAGCTTAGAGGTTATATATATATTGGTAAATGATCAACGATATGGTAGGGTCTGACAATGTGGCATGCTAAGATGCAATTGATCAAGGCTTTGTTGAAAAGCAGACCTTGTGGTAGATGATCAAAGCATAGTCTATTTAGGCATAGTTTTGTGTATATCGTGACTTCGCGAGCCTCACATACCGGCGGAGTCTAAAACGGGAGAAGGGAACGCAAGGAGAGCAGCACGTTTCTTTCTAGCTAGAGTGGTGTCAGTGACCTACCATCCCTGACATTTTACTTATGTGGATGATGGAATGAGGCGCCTCGGATAGGTCCTATAGGACCGGGAAACGTGTGTTCAGGAATAACTAATCCACGAAGCTGTATGTGTGGACCGGCCCTGTAAGATCCAAGGGTTAATTGCGGGGAATCCTGAGACATTAGCTAGAGTGTCTCGAATCGGTAGGAGCTCCTCCCTAGCCTTGTCTCATGATGGAAACCAAAATCCAATACGCCCCATGCGGTTTTGATTGTATTACTAGTATAGAGGCATAGCATATGGTACCTATGCTTCCTAGGATTGATACATTTACTTTGAAATGTTTTGAAATATATATACACTAATAATAATATCGTTTTTATCGTATCAAGCATCTTTTGACCATTATAAGGTAAAACTCTATCCTCCGGTTTGCGTTGCATTGTGTGATGGGAACTGGGTCTTATGATGGTTTCATTTTTCTAAAAAGCATTGCGCTGTTTTGACGATTCACTTTAATGTTGCACGGCAATCCATTGGAATAAAACCCGTTCCGCTTTAGCGGCGTGGTCCTTGGATTTGCCTTATTACTGTTAGTTATATTAGTTAAGAATTCTCACACCAGTCCCACGACTGACCCGTTGTTTGTTTCCACCTTTTTGCAAACTCGGGTGCCCTCTTTCCACATGGGCAGTCGAGCAGTTGTCTACAGGTTTATCTCTTTAGCAGGATCCTGGATTGAAGCTTAAAGTTGTGTCCAGAACATTGGAAGTCTTCCGCTGTATCTATTTTATTGTTTCCGCTGCAATGTATTAATTATATTGTAATTTATCTTCCGCTGAAATTTTATTTCGATGTACTCTGATATATATTCTGTACTCTGATGTAACATTTATTACGATGTCATAAAAGTCTGCTGTTATTGTTCTGATGTTGTTGTATTCCCAAAGTTAACGTATGCGGGTTTTGAACGGTCTTGGTCGATTTTGCGATCGATTTAGGTCGGGCGAAATCCGTGTCGTTACATTAAACTTATTGTGTTTTTTCACTCTGGTTAACCAGATTGATCCGGCAGTTGTAATGCTCGGGTTAGACAGGGTTTTTCAGGTTCAGGTTATCGGATGTTATGAAGAGACAAGCTGGAGGTGTTCAGATGTATAATATTATAGTTATTATTCCGTTGTGTGATTGTATGTGAGGACAGGTTATTATAACTGTCTAGATGTGACTCTGATGATCATAAGTATTTTTTAAAGCTCTCAGTAAGTTTTTATTTCTATATTATATTTTGTTCCGCTGCGATGTGAGACTATGTGTTGTGTTAGTTCTTCTTCTTCTATTCTAATATTTCTTTCTTTCTTATCTCACCCTCTATCTTCTTTCTACTAATTATCTGGTGTTTTCGATACTTGAGTGGCAAGCAATACGGGTTTGTGTATTATTATCGAAATTTGAGTGTCAAATTATCTCAGGTCATTACAGGATGCATACAATTCAAATTCACTTAGAAATTCATAAGCATTTTCAGAACCAGTAAGTTTTGGTACCCTTTGAATAAAAGATTTTTTTAAGCTCAAAATTTCCGTCAACTAGTGGAAATACTATGACAAAAGGTTGAACAGTCTTACTTATGTGACATCAATCTCAAAGAGATAAGGATCTATCCATTCTGATATTAAATTCTTGAAAGTTTGATTTATTCGAGTGTAATCCATCTCGTTTGGAAAGTTTTAGTTTATTTGAGACCCTTTAGGAGAATTATGGTGGATAAAACTCTTTTCACTAATCGTTGTCGAATATAGAAAATCCAAAACTTAAGATTGACACAAGTAGCTCTTGTTACAAAATAGATAACGTACTCAAGTATATATTATTAGTTGATAGTCTTGATTTGAAGGGGGATGAGGGTCTTATTGTCGTTCATGTATGGTAAAAATACTAAGGAATACGACCAATTTTTTACGGGTAGTATGCAATCTCTTTTGCTAAAAGTTCAATAAATTAAACTAACATATATCCGCGATCAAACCCTTGAGAGAATCAATTTCATAAAATACACTCTGAGTAGTTAAATATTTTGCAAATCAATCAAGATTTATAATTGAGAAATGATGAGATGATAATTTATTTATGGAAATTTGTTCCTCATCAGATTTATTCAGAAATCTCAGCCTACACCACAACTAGATAATAATAATTGTAGAAATTAAAATTTTTACAAGGTACCCGCTACCCCTATAGAATTTTTCTGTAAGCAATTCTATTTTTTTTAGCTCTTGCAGGGTTTAGAAAATTTTACCGTGGGGTGTGGTTATCCATCCAAAGAAATTGAGTACTGCTAGTGATTAGAAGTTTTCTGTTTGCAATCGCTCAACATTAGATCCCTTGATTGTATTCTTCATGTTGGACCTTGGTTTTGATTCCCTTTTCTTGATCCTTTTTTTTTGAATAAAAAAATGAATTGCAACAAAATGAAATGAAATAAGAAAAATAACTGAAAACCAAATGAGATTTAAATTAACCTATCCTATACAAGAAAACGATTGGAACAAATAAATAGTTGCAAAATAAAAGGAAGCTAGAATAAAAAGAAAAGGGGAAACAAATGAGAGAGTCAAGAGAAACGAAATTGAAACAATGACAAAAATAATTAAAAAGGAATGAACAAATCAGGAACGTGCCGCACTCCAATACAAATGAAAACTAGAGAACCCCAGTTACATAATCACCACACCTTGTTCGCAACTTATTGACGCACTCAACAGGAAACAGATCACGAAAATACACTTCTGTTTCTTAGGAAAAAATCACACGAATATTTTTTTTCTTTTTGAAATTTTGATCTGGATCTTTGGTAGATTTGAGTTTATGGTTCAGGTTATTCGGGTTGAATCGAGTTTTTTTGGTTGGAATTGGTGATTGTGTCGAAGGCTATCGTGATAGTGGGCGTGAGGTTGTTCAGAGTAGTCTTGAATTGGTCTGAGATGGTATTGGGCATGGATATTTACCTGTCTTGGGATTTGTGAACAGGTTGGCTTGAACTTGATGAACTTTGTTTATGGAAAGGAGATGGTTGTTTGAAGGATGATGTAGGTGAATGGTGCAGAGGATGAAAGGTGATCGGATGTGGGTTGGTGGACTATGGTGGAGGAATTTGTCAGAAGTGGGAAGGTTTCGTATTTGATGGAGAGTATAATCTAATGGAGGATGTTGAGGATTGTGACAATGAAGTTATAAGGGAATGTAGTTTGAACTTGTGGATATTGCAATGGTTGTTTGATGAATTGGTGGACAAGTATATTGGTGATATAGTGATGAAGAGGATGGAGTATGTTTTGGGAAGTTGTAGGTGGTAAATGAGGGGGGTGTGGTGATGATTTGGAAAGGGGATGGTTGTTTTTCTTAGGGTTTCCGCAAGATCATACAAAATTAGATTTTGAAAAAGGGAAGAACATAACAATAACAAGAAAATTCCTCAAAACAAACCTTTATTAATCCACCAAATTATTACAATGAAAGCTTAAAAAATAATTGAGAATTTATCTCAATCCCAAAAAAAACAAGTTTTTTTATTTTTCCTTTACTTCAAGTACAAGTAAATCTCTGCCTAATGAGATGCTTCTATAGGCAAATAGAAAGACTATGTCTAAACCTAATTGGGCCCTAAGATATCTCAGAAATAAATACTCCTTAAAACTTGTTCAAAATAAAACTTTCCCTAAAATATCTCAACAAATCCATAAAACTTGGTCAACAGATCTTAAAATCCCGTAACTTCCAATATCTCCACTTTAATATCCATGTGATGAATATCACAAACCATAACACTCCACCTTGATATGAAATCACTCCAACAATCAACAAATCCATAAACCAAAAAACCACCCACAAATGATGCATCTCTTACATGAGATACACTACAAAAAATAATCTCAAAATTGCTTGTAATACCACAGTGGCCTCCATGTAGACTTTGTGGCTTTACGTTGATGGCTCCACCTTGATTCAGATGAACTCGCCTCTCCTAATCCAATTTGAAAACTCGTAACATTCTCCACCGTTTTTCCAAGCAATTTACATATGTTATCATTTCCCCGTTTTGCGCGCAGAAGCTTCTTGTTACCCCTCCAAACCCTTATAACTGCACCTCTAGTCGAGAAATTGCAACCTTTTTGTTCCAATGGTCCGATTGAAGCAAGATTCTTCTTAATTTCTGGGATGTACCTAACTCCCATTAGCTTCACCACCTTTCCATCATTCATCTTCAATCGAACCGAACCTATGCCTTTAACATGCAAATCTCGACTGTCAGTGGATACCACTTCACTACTTTTTTCTTCAAAATCAACAAATGCTTCCTTTTGATGGCACACATGGAAACAAGCTCCTGAATCAAGTATCCAACCTTTTCTTTTGCCTTTATTAACACATAAAACATTTCCTTCAATATCCTCACCAAAATTCACCTCATTATCGTTATTATCTTGTTCATCCGACTCTTCCTCCAATGCCTTCATCTTCTCCTTATCCCTTTTAAGTTTATGAAAAAATCTCTGTTGATGACCGGGTTTGTTAGAATAAAAACAAATATGTTCATTTTTCATGTCTGATCTATTCGATTGCCTTTCCATATTTCATTGACTATCCCTCCTTGCAATAAAAGCTTTTCAATAATTATTTTATCCATATTCAAATCCTCTCCAAAAAAATTTGTGTAGAAGGCTCTGATACCAATTGTTAGGGTTTCCGCAAGATCACTACACAATTAGATTTTGAAAGAGGGAAGAAGATAACAATAACAAGCAAATTCCTCCAAACAAACCTTCATTAATCCACCAAATTATTACAATGAAAGCCTAAAAAATAATTGAGAATTTATCTCAATCCCCAAAAAACCAAGTTTTTTTATTTTTCCTTTCCTTCAAGTACAAGTAAATCTCTCCCTAATGAGATGCTTATATAGGCAAATAGAAAGACTAGGTTTAAACCAAATTGGGCCCTAAAATATCTCAGAAATAAATACACCTTAAAACTTGTTCAAAATAAAACTTTTCCTAAAACATCTCAACAAATCCATAAAATTTGGTCAACAGATCCTAAAATCTTGTAACTTCCAATATCTCCACTTTAATATCCATATGATGGATATCACAAACCATAACAGTTTTGCGTGGAACTGACATTGGGTTTTAGTGAAGGTGATTAGTTCTGACGAGGGCTGGGATGGTTTGGTGACTGTTTTTTATGTTGCACGGTGGGTAAAGCAAAAGTTGAACGGTGTATAGTGAGAGCTAGTATGAACAATGAACGTGAACTGAGAAACGGGTTGAGGCAGAAGATGTACAAGAGGGTAATGAAGTTTTTTGCAGTATGGCTTTGCTGATCGGAATTGTGAAGATGATTATAAGTTTCCTTGGCAGATGGTCTATGGAGGAAGATTTGTTGTGAGGTGAACTTTGGGTAGGAGTTATGCAGGTACACAAAAGAAAAGAAAAAGGAAAAAAATGCAAAGGATTTTTTTTTGAAAGTTGTAACAGAAGAAAGGAAAGACATGTATTAAAAATTGGAAAGGCAATAGAGAATGGAAAGAAATTGAAAAAAAACAAGTTTTTTCCCTCTCGTTTTAGAGATTATGGTATCAACGAGTAATACCAAATCAACTAATCAAGAATTTTTTCTCAATATAAAAACAAAAACTAAGGAAAAAACAAAATAAAAACTAACACGAATTGAAAATTAAATAAATAATAAGATTTAATATTGCCTCCCCCGCAACGAAGCCAAAACTTGTTTGGCACTTTCCTATTAACTAGAAAAGTGTAAATTATGTAATAATAACTGCAAACACACATGTGTGTAGTATGGAGGTCGAACACATGGAGGAAAATTAAGATTTATCATTTATATAATTTCATGGGTGAGTTAGATGAAATTGGAAGATTTGATTGAAAAAATTTTGAAATTGCAATTTGACTCAGAACAAATCTAATTGAACCGATGACCAAATCACATATCAATTAAAACAGGAAAAACAAGTAAACTTCTATTGAATTCAATACAGATACAATTCTAATCAAATCTTTACTAAATTCAATACTATCTAGGAAAGCAGAATAAAATGCAAAAATTGAATTGTAGAATCAAAGTAACAAAGAGAAAGTAAAATTAGGATTACCGTTGAATCTAATCAGACCGTCAATCACTAATGAGAAAAGTAAATTGCAATAGCAAATTGTGCTCTATCAAATCTAATTGAATAGACAACACAAATTTACTAAACCCAAGAGGAGTATAGAAAAGAAAAGAAAAGCTCTGAATTCTTGGATAAAGTTTACAATGAGAATATGTAGGTATCTATATATCAGATTAGCCAACCTAAACCTTAATATATACAATCAGAAATGGGCCTTAGTTAAATCAGGTAAGTTTTGGCCTTTCCTCTTGCTTCCCTGACAAGTCCTCCTTGATTTTTGATATACATATTCTTTCTACTAGTTATTCTCTTGTCCGAAAAGGAACCCGATGCGAGATCTTCATCTACAAGTCTTTATATATGTACACAACATTTTGATCTCTATTTTCTATTTTTCTAACTGCATGTGGCTTAGTCGACATATATGTAAAAGTGACAAAATAATACCCAAGTAATATTTATTATACACAAAAGATAAAATATAAGAGCAAAAAATAAGCAATTTTACAATGTTAATCGGTAACCACACGGACTTTTACAACCAATCTATTGGCCTACAAGTGAGTCACTTTTGGAAAGCTTATCTTGATTCTATGTTGCTAGTAGAAGTTAGCAAATTTCAGACTATCAATTTATCATACATTATTCGAGATTATCTAGATCCAAACATCGTACTAGATAAAATAATCTACAATTATTGTTTCACACTTAGTTATGCCCGTGTTTATCAAAAAACCTCCATTTTGGATTAATGTCATTGATATTTCCTTTTATAGGAAATTCCTATGGTATAGCCTCTTCTACTGCCATGACGTTGTGTAGTCAAAAACTCTTTATTGATTCAACGCGGTGGGGGTGAAAAAAGTCTTCGGGGTAATAAAATGAGGAAATAGCGAGGATATAGTTATAGACTCTAAAATAGAAAATAAGACTTATACTTAATGTTTTTACAATATAAATATGATAATTAAATGAAATTTAACATTCAGGTTAATTATAATTGTTATTTTTATATTTTAAATAAATATGTGCATAAATATATGCAAATAAACGTAAGCTATAATTTAACTTAATTACAGTTGATAGAATATTGTGTATTTTTGCTTTTAAAAAGATATACCAAAAATTTATTCCATAAATTTATAGTGTGTAAATATCATTTTTCAATTTATTTATTTATATAACATATTGTGAAATACAACAGAAACAACATGATATATCGAGAACAAAGGAATATAACGGGGATTAAAGCAGGAAGGCTATTATAAAAGCTATTTAGGAAAATCGGAGCAGCAAAATCTGCAATGAGATATAGTGGATTTATAAGGGGCAATGGAAGGGCATTAACAGCACATCCTTGATGTACATTGTTTAATATTTCCTTAGCTTCTATTGCAACCTTGCACCGAAGAAGTGTAACGATCCATATTTACACATTGGATCATAAAATAATTCCTTTTAGCTCACAATTGATCGTATCATTCTAATATTTTAGGATGTGGTTCTTTAGAATTTTTTACATATCCATGATTTTTTTCAAATTTTTATGTGATCATTTTGCCCTTTGAAAGTATCATTTTGACCATAACTTTTGATCGAGGCCAAAAAAATGCTATAACCAGCCATATTGCTTTGAGATGGTAGTTTTTCAATTTGTGGAATGGTCATATAAAGAAATTGGATATTTCGTTTGATATTTATTGCAGTTTTAAGTTTCTAAGACTAATAAATAGAATTATAGTAGTGATAATGGTATAAGATTAGTCAGCCCATTGGTATAAACACTCTCATCTATAGGTAGGACTGAAGGGAGCTATTAGAAGTTTTCCCACTCATTTCCCATCAGCTCTTGAACTATAATAAACTGTAGTTCATACTAATTTATCAAATCAACACCTAAATTCACTTCAGATCATCCCTAAACACTAATTTGAGACTATAATTACATCTACATATGAGGATTATATCTCTTCATTTGATGCCATACTCCTGCATTTTCCTTGCAGTCTAGATAGATCTCCATTATTTTTTCATCGAATCGGGAGATCTTAATGAGTGGTTATAGTCTCTTATATGTTTATATTGGATTATATGTTATGGTTAGGGATTTTTATAATTTATATGCTAAAGTAACCCTAAAATCTTATTAGATCTGTTATTTTCAGATCTAGAAACCCTTAAGATAATCCAATTATGACATACAATGATTAATATGTTATATCCAATGTAATTAGTGAGTAAGTAACCATGTTTCATGTTGGATGTATGGTAACATTTGTTTAATTCATGTTAATATGCAGTTGGATAATTACTTGTGATTAAATTTAGTTGAATTTACGATTTGAATGATCGAAGGGCTTGATACACCTCATTTGTGTGTTGGTTTATGCTTGAAATTGGATTTAGGTGGAAGATTGGAGCATATCAGGATCAAAGTTCATTAAAATAGCATAAAACTTGGAAGAAAAGCTCTGGAGCATGACACATAACGCTTGAGAACTCGCATCAAAATTGGAGCTAAGTATTGGATCGACCATCGACACTGATCCATAGGACATCGATTGACACCAATCCCCAAGGAAATCTAAATGATGATGCAATCAAAGGATGATTGCGGGTCCTAATGAAGCTACTGTAAGGAAATGGTGGTGATTGGACTCACCAGGTGGCAACACCGTGATGGATCCCATAAGGATTTTGAGGGTGATGGATGCCAGGGAGGCACACATAAAGGACTTGAAAGTTAGTTAATCAAGTAATTGGTTAAGTACGTTGATTCACATCGATCCAGACGGTACAGACTGGTATCGATCCATTAGATAGTGGCCAACAAGGTGCGCTCCATTTGAGAGATAGAGGGCTTTAAGCCTGTTACAAGTTGTGGTTCATCGATAATTTCAAAGGTGAGAAAGTTATGGCCCGTTGAAATTTGAGGCCTTGTCTAAGCATGGAATATCATTCATTGATATTGCTCTTTGAAAGAATGAGAAATTCATAACTATTCCTGATGAATATCTAGATGAGAGATTCGTGGATTATACTGATGTTCCATTTGAGAAGCTTGTTGAGATGGCTCTTAGACATGAGATCATGTTCCTAAAGAAGACTAGTGTTGTTGTCAACTCTACTAAGAAGGAAGAACCAAAGTTACATCAAGGTGGTGAAGGTAAGAAGAATCTGAATGGTAAAAGGAAATAACAACATTAAGGCAAGGACAGCCAGAAGAAGAGTGTGAGTGAAGTTTTTTTGTTATAATCTCAAGGGGAATGGCCATTATTCTAGAGGGTATAAAGCAACTATGATAGATAAGAAGTTCTCTAATTGTGATAAAACTAGGAGTTTGAAGAAGAATTGCCCAGAGCCATCGATAGATGAGAAGATCGCAAAGGCCTATGCTTTGGTTGTAATGCCTATTACTTCTAAGTTCAAAGGTTACTAGTATTCGGATAAAGGAAAGGGAGTGGTGGTGCAAGGTATGCTTTCCATTAGAGATTTTTCTACTAAGCTTTGTTTGATACTGGAGCTTCGCATTCTTTTATCTGTGGTGATCTAGCGTGCAGATTAAATTTGGAACATGAGATAGTGGATAAACCTTTAATTGTGACTAGCCCTGTATGAGGATCCACCAGTCTCTATATGATTTGTCGTGGTTTAATCTTATATATTTTACGGTTTCACTTTTGTGTATGATTATTTTGTTTCGAATTTTGCTAGATTTGGTATTATATTGGATATAACTAGCTCAAGACATATGCAGCTATTGTGGATTACGAGAAACTTGAGATGACAATCGTGAATCTGGAAAGGCAAAAGCTTATGATATATTTCCTATCAGAGGATGAATATTGGTCATTTTCTTTATTCACTTGAAACTCCATAAGAAGGATTATCATATATGCATATTGCCAATGAGTTTTTAGATGCCTTTGACGAAGTCAAAGTGTTGCTGCCACTAATAGAGATTGAGCTTATGATTGATTTAATGATGGAGCTAGACCTTCAATTATTCCATTAAAGTGTTTGCCCCTTAGAGAACAGCGAGAGTTGGAGGTGCAAATTATTTGAGAAAAGTATTCATTCAGATAAGATATTCGAAAAGGGTGCACCAATTGTGTTCGCACAAAGGCTGATGGTTTTTTGAGTTTGTGGGTTGACTATTGTGAGCTAAATAAAGTGGCCAAAAAGTACATTGTTTTCACTTCCACGGAATGCTAACTTGTTTGATCAACTACTAGAAGCTAAGGTGTTTTCCCAAATAGATTTGGCTAAGAGATTCCACTAGTTGACAATGGAAAAACTTGGTGTTTCGATGAATGCTTTTAGGACACCGTTAAGATTCTTTAAGTAGTGGGTGATTCCTTTTGGATTGACCAACACACCAATAAATTTTATGGATTTGATGAATAAGGTTTAAAGTGATTGGTTAAATAAGTTTGTACTTGTGTTTATGGAAGATATTTTGATCTACTCCATGATCGAGGAGGAACCTAAGATCCACTTGAGACTCATATTGGAGATTTAGAGAAAGCATTAGTTGAAGGCTAAGTTTTTGAAGTTTCTCTTCTAGAAGGAAGAAGTGAGATTCTTAGGTAATTTTATATTTGGAAATGGAATAACGGTGGATCCTGTGAAGGTTGAAGCAATCCAAGATTGGATTCTATACAAGAGTGATATGGATGTTAGAAGTTTACCTGGTTTTGATGGACACTATAGACGCTTCATCAAAGATTTCTCAAAGATAAAAGTACTCTTACGGGTAGTATACATAAGGATTACCGACATCTTGTTGACGAAGTCAGTGTCGGTCTGCACAATCCGCCAAGCTCTGTCCCAAACTCTCACGGGTGGTATACATTGGTCTTTTCAGTTAGGTGTTTGTAAATAGTTATAATGTATAAGCACTTGAAACCCAAGCACACTCTTCACTTATTCGACCTAACTTGTTAACAAAAAGGAAGTTGAGATGCCATTTTACGACTGTTGATATCGATTATAGAATTCATTTCATATTTGCTCTATGTCTCTACCAAAATAATTGTCTAAGTTGGAGGAGTTTGTGACGATAACATGACTTTTGTTTGAAGTTTTGATTAATAACGGACTCAAATTTCATAGTGACGACCCAAACTTATGTTAACTCGTTTGCATAATATTTAAAAGTAAATTATCATTTGTAAATATTTCTTTAAAAACTTGCATTCATATTGTAAATATTTTCGAATCTTGCATTTTGTAAGTATTTTATGTATTTAACTATTGGATTTGGTTGGTAGTATCCGTTGAAAACCCTCACGAGACAACACTCGTCCTACTGGTGACACCCAAAGGTTTTGCGGCTTGTTGCATATGCTCAATGCAATCGTTCTCCCTAAGATAATGGATTTATCTTGGGTTTTTTTTCTTTATTCAAGGACGAATAAAAAGATAAATGTGGGGGTATTTGATGTGCATGTAAAAATGCACATTTATATTCACATATATATTTTTGTTTAATTAAATAAATGAACATTTTTGGGTATTTTATACGATCAAACCATATTTTAAATATTTTCAAAATAATCACTTATTTTGGGAAAAAATGGTCACTTGTGCATGTTTTAATTTGTGATTGCATTTACTTGTTCTTTGTATTTGTATCTTATAGGAATATTGGAGAACAATTAATGTATACACATGAAGATTTGGAGTATAAATGCATGCATAAGATGAAACAATTCTCATACATGATCACGGAGGACCCCACCTCTCAAATTACTCTCTTTCTCTTAAGCTTCTTATTAAAGACTAATTGAATAAGACAAAAGGTCTCATGCATCCTACATGACTCACTAATGGCTAAGAGAGGATTAAAAGCTTCATGAAGGGGGCATTTTGGGGATTTCCCATTATAAGTGATTAGGGTTTTAGGGTTATAAACATGTATAATATATACCCCTTTATGGTACGTTAATAATATCTTATCTCTTCTCATCTCTTTTTATCCCCTTCTTTAGTTTAGCTGAGAGAAGCATAAGCTCTATTGTATTTCCATGGCTGCTTAGCCATTTTATGTAAATTCTTTGTTTTAGTGCAATTTAATTTCTATGCTTTTTACTTTCATGTTCATAGCTTAGATTTACATTCAGGTTCTTAGTTTAGTTTTATTCTTGTTCTACTTAGTTTTTCTTCCATTTTGCTTTATTTTCTAATGTTGAAACTTACATGTGTTGATATGATAACACATAAGAGTGGCTAATCCCTTGATTTAAGGGTAATGATGCTCTCTAACTTTATGTAAGTTCAACATTTGTATGATTTGTGATCTTTAATTTGTTCTTCATGTTAGTGAGTATTGATGTAAATTTATACATATGGTTTTGATAATCTATGTTTGTTGACAACAAAATAGGCTATTCTTAGTCAATGTAAACACAAATTACATCAATATTTGCTAAGTGGTTATTGATGTTGAAATAAAAGTAAGAACAAAATTTGATGGTCTATAGTTTTAATTAATAATTCATAGGCCATACTTAGAATAGTTTTGCTTTTGTTTAATTTTCATGAGAATCATAAGTGGTTTAAATATTGCATTTATATCACTTATTGGAGATCATAAATTATATTTTTGATAACTTACATAAATGTGAGAGTTGATTCGCCTCTAAATTGTTTTCATTTCATATTTAGCTCTCAAATTAGTTTATAGTTTTCATTAGCTTTTATTTAGTTAAATCTTCACTCAAATTTGGTTTAATTTGATTGAATAAAATTAGAATTTCTTCTTTCCCCGTGGATTAAAACACCCCACCTCCGTTAAGGTCACTCACAAAGGGAATGCCTTAACTTTGGTGGAGAGTTATAGGTACAAGACACGGAAAAATTTACAAGACAGATAAATATAAGCAGCGGAAATCAAACATTTATTGCATACGTGGTTCAATGCAAAAGCATTACAGTAAATTGTCTCAAAATAACCTCCAAAACATTACGTCATAATTTATGCCTTGATTATTTAATAAAGAAACATAAACAATAAATAAAACTGCATAAATCCCCAAGTGTAGTGTCCAAAAACCATAGCGAAGGTAAGAGAGTCCCAATCATACATCTTCTTTCTTGAAGCTTGCAAAGGGTCAAACTAAGCTGGAGTATTCACTCCCTATGGACCTTGGGGGGGGGGGGAAACGGAAGAAAACAGGACGAAAGAAAATAGGTCAGACAATAAGTCTGGTAAGTTCAGTGATTACTAGTATTTAAACAAGGAAAGGGATAACGACAGTAATAACAAAACATAGGACAACACCCTAATATAAGATAAGATGATCATGTGATCGCGCCCATTACTATAGTCTCTGCACCTACTAACCATTGTTTCAACTGGCCTCACGTGTTCATAACGAACGATCCCCTTAATGATCGGCTCCTACTCGCATGCATTCATTTCCTATGTCATTCGGCCCCCGCTTGACTGTAGATACCTATGCTGGTCCCACCATGGGGTGTATCAGTCCCTATGGTGGCAACCCGACACGATTCAAGATGCATAGTGTATACTACTGATGCCCAATGCCTGCTTTTTCCACTCCGGACTACGTGCATGCCCGTACTCCGTCGGAACCTACACTGACGCAACAACCGCCGACGTTTTTGACCGCTTATAATCAGCCCAGTAATCGTGCCCCACCCTGCCTATTTCAGGGTACCATGATACATCTATGTGGGTTACTGCTGAAATGGGTCCCCGTTACTAGGGTTTTCTAATCAACATGTTTATTTGGTTAAGTGTCCAAGTTTACCTAACCCCACCCATCAGTTTAGTTAACATGTTGAATCGGTTAAGTGTTTCCTTAATTGACTTAACCCTACCATTCTTGACTTAGCTTTAATTTATTCATTAAAACACCGACCACTCATATTAGACAGGTCTTGTTGTGGTCAGTGGATGTGTCGGTCGGTTCCGGGCAGTTTTACACCACAACTCAGTCTAACCTCGGGTCCTTTTTGGGCTTGATGCACTAACCACCCACATTAGACAAGCCATGTTGTGGTCACTGGATGTGCCGGTCGGTTCCAGGCAGTTTTACGCCACAACTCAGTCTAACCTCGGGTTAGGCATATTCGTCTTTTCTAAATTCGCATATTTTCTATATATGTCTAATTTTTATATGTATATTAATCTTAATTTAATCATGCCATAATTAATCTTTTGATTACGCTCACAATAAATGGTATATCAAATATACCATTTCATGAACCAATATATGCCATGAAATTTTCATGTTTTCCCAACGCTATCCCCGTGGTAAGTTCACATATATTACATAAAATGTTGGGCTAGTAGATTAGCCCAAACCCATAAACAAAAAAAGGTAACAAACAAGAGACATGAAATAAGCATACAATAACATACTTTTAACTTATCATGTGTAACTTGGCATAGAAGCATCACTAACTTAATTAAACAGGTAAGGGTGAACTTGTGACCAAGTTGGATCTAATTATCATGTAAACTTGATATAGGTCTGACATGGAGGTTTAACATATAAACACAATTTCAAATCACAACTTAACATATTAACTTATGTATGTGAAAACATAAGAAAGCTACTATAAACATATTTAAATCACAACTTAGCATGATAACTTATGTGTGTTAAAACATAAGAGGGCCACAAATCCAACTTGCAACATAAATAGGTTCAACTTAATAAAGTTCTAAATATACATAAATGTTGATCTAAACATGTGGGCATGCGATTTAGATCATAAACTTGCAAGTAACCACCAAATTATAACATGACATGTTCACCACTAAGTTGGCATAATAAGTTCATCGTCCAATCATAATGATTCCAATAAAACCATACAATTTTGTACTTCGTCACCACAAACATATAGGCATGATCAATCACAAGGTAATTTAAGATAAACGAGAATCAAACTTTATTTATCTTATACATAAGCATCATTCTATATTCGAGTTACAACATGTCATGATTTCATTTAAGAGAACGTTTAAATCTACGTAATAACCAATTTACAAACAAGAAGGAATTCTTGATTTCTGGAATCTGAATTCCGATGTTCGAATGCTCGCCTTTGATGTAGATCGTTGAATTAGATTAGTTTTAATTTGATGTTGATGTAGGCTTTTATCTTGTCTTTGAATTGAAAGCGGTGACGGCTACTCCAAGTTCTCTATTGACGGCATGACAGTTCCAAGATTATTTTTGTGTGATTTTGGGTTGAGTATTAGGTTGTTTATATAGAATTTCAATTTAATTAGAGCCGTCGGATGAACCTAGAGTTAACCACAACCATTCAGACCAGATCAGAACTATCCAGAAACCCTAGTGACTCAGCAACAAGTCAGAAGTCGTCGAAATTCAGATATGGCCGAGGGGGCAGGTCGACCCCCAGGTCGACCTGTAGGAGGGAGGTCGACACTAGGGTCGACCCCCTGGTCGACCTGGGTCCTGGGCGGGAATTTTCCCGCCCAGCCCGCTTCTGACTTCTATTTTGAATTTTGAATCCGGTTTTGAGCTGTTTGAATTTATTTGAATTTCTGAAACTTCTGAAGGCCATAACTTCTTCATACGAAGTCCAATTTACGTAAACTCGGACTCTATCTCAAGCAGAATTCCAAGATGAACGAAATGGCGTAACCCGTTTCCCTTAATTCTCATATTTGAAATTAAGTATTGTTTAATTCGTTACTATAACGTTAACAGAAAATACAGGGTGTTACATGGATCGACTCGTATTCGCTAACGTACTACAAGTGTACGTCGTGCGCTTGCTGTTTATATTAAAATATTTTGTTGATGGTTTTCTAATTCGATAGAAAATCCGTTTGCAAATAAGTTTTTGGCGTTGTTGCCGAGGAAAGAATTTAATTTTAGTTTTATTCTTTGAGTTAATTTTCTTATTTGTTGTTTTTCTAAAAAAAAATTGTGTGTTGTTCGTAGTTTTTCTGTTTTGATCTTTTGTTGTTTCATTTTGTGTGTGCTTGTTTTGTGTTCATTCAAAAAAAAGTAAAAAAAAGGGAGTTGTGTGTTTTGTTCCATTTTGTGTTTGTGTTTTGTTTTACTTTTGTTTGTGTGTTTGTTTCTTTTTGTTCCTGTGTTTTTATTTTGTGTGTATGTGTGTGATAGATTTCATATTGTGTTAGTTCTTCTATTTCCTCTCTCTTAAAAAATAAATAAAAATAAAATAAAAATAAACACTTGCCTTTTGTTCAGTTTCTTTCCCATTTTTTGTGTTTTCAATTTTCTTTATTTCTTTCCCTTTATCTCTCTCTCATTTATTCCATTCCTTTGTACAATTCTTACAAAATAAAAATAAAAACCCAATTTATTACTTGCCATTTTTTTCCTCCCTCCCTCTATAACTTTCTTTCCTTCTTTACCTTATATTTCCTGATATCGTTACATAGTCTCCTACATTTCTCCATCCTCTCACTTGACAATCACCTTCTCCACAAATCAAATCAGTTTTCCTCCATTTTCAGATTTAATCCAATATCCATCTTCATCATCACCATAAACAGCAATTTAACCATCTAGGCATTTCACAGTACCCACCACTAGTTCATTCGCAAAGCGTGCACCATCCTCACTACCACAAATCTTTTCTGCCTATCCTCCATTTGCAACTTCCTCCTTCACCTTCTACCATCTTCTTCAACAACAGACCATCACCACCAATTTCCCTACACAAGTTATTGTCACCCACAACCATTAGTTCTCGACAAAATTTTAACCACATTAGTCACAACAACTTCTCCTCCTTACCACCAAACATAGCCATACCCATCAGATAACGAACTCCTTCACACCTCAAACCCTTCTCAATCCATCACAGTAACAAACTCCCTCTCATTTCCAAACAAAAAAATCAGACAAAACTGCTCAGCCCAAAATCTGACACCTCCATCTACCCAAAATCCGGAACCCCACTCGCCGCTTTAGAACAACCCACCCCTTCTGCATATAACCGCACACCATCTAGCATTTCACAATTCATTATCCCACTTCCACACCATTCAACAGACCAAACTTCATTAACCGCTTCATTACAGTCTCCTTCATCCTTGAACAAACCATTGCTTCCAACTGTCCAAACTGTACAGCACTTATCCCCACAAACTTCATATTACAGTTTCTCACAAACGATCATTTCTCCACAAAACCATCAATCAAACCACAACCGAAACTGCAACCAATACTTCAACTCCCCTGCGTCAGCCACTGCACTTTCGACAACCGCAACCAAAACCACTTGCAACCGGAAGTCGCGACACCCAGTTAGCCTCAAAACCGAATCAAAACCGGACCCTCCACCTCCATTCGAACAACCAAAATCAAACCCTAACTACTGATACCATTCGAATTAGAAACCCAGCTCCTCTTGGTTCACGTGCAAATAGTCATAAGCCCAACCATCATATCAGAAAACCATCACAGAACTCGCGCATCATCAGGTTGCAACCCCCATCTTCATCCGCAGTCCAAACATCCCTCTCCTCTGACCATAATCAGCCCTTCTACAATCATACATTTCAAACCAAAAGCCAAACAAACCCCTATTTACAATACCCAACCCGCACTCAAAGCAAAAATCCAATCAACCCAAACACCAGCAAGCACATCCATCTGCAACTGCTCCTTCAACTAGCCACCAAAAACCAAAAAAAAAAATCGGAATTTCCAAAACTCAAAATCGCCTCAAAACCCAAACTTGCGAAGCTTCTTGACACTGCTATCACCTCTCTGCATTCTCCTCGCAGAAAACTTCAACCGACAGCAAGATCACTCCTCTTCGAAAACCGTAGAAACCCAATCCGAACACCAAAATCAAAATATCTGGTACCCATAAATCGAAACGCGATACATCAACTCGCATCTCTCCAACGTCAAGTACACCAGCATCAAAATTCACGAATCCAAGCTTGACCCTATCTGATTGCATTGATTTCTTAAAAAAAAGGGAGGCGGCTTGAATTCTTGAGTTTTTCCAGCGATTTAGTTTGGGGTATTGCACGTTTGTTTTTAATCTCAACGGTGAAAGGAGTAATTGATTTGTTGGCCTTCTTTTTTTTGTGGCGTGGTCAATTTGTTTAGGACCAAAACAAGGGGTGTTTGAAGTTTTTTATTTTTTTTATTTGGGGAAACTATCTGTCATTCCTTTTGAGGCGTGATTTCATTTGGGTTTGAATTGGGCCTCCTATGTTCTTTTATCTTTTGGATTTGAGCCTGTTGCGTTTTTCTTTCATGTGGCTTGAGGAGTTCATATTTATTTCATTCTTCCAATTTAGGTTGAAAATAAAAAAGGGCCTTGTTTTTGTTTTTCTTGGTTTTATTAAAAAAACAAAAAACATCAATTCATTTCAAGTTGCAAAAGACGAACATGAATTGCTTGCTTGCTTGGATTTGCTATGCTTTGCTTTGCGCTTTCTTAAAACATCGCTAAAAATTGCTAATAAATTCAGATGCTCTGGTATTGTTCTCTTCTCCCTTGTTTTTATTTCATTGCATTGTTGTTTGCTTGCATTTGCATTCACAAAAAAAAGGTCCAAAAATAAAATAAAAATTCATTCGTAGTTGCATTGTTAATACACGTTTAAATTCTGTTTTGCATTCATCTCGTTTTATTTTTATTTTCTAGGACATCATTATATTTTGATAGATTGGTTTTTTTTTTGACGAATTATTTCTCGGTGTCTAGACTACGGCAGAATAATAATCGTTTATAAATATTACGGTGATTCGTAAATATTATATTGTTTGTTCGTCTGAAGTTACTTAAACCTTCGGTTGCATTGCTAGGGTGATTCCTGGTGCACCGATAACTCCTGTCTGTTAACTGGCTGAGAAATTTTTTGTTGAAATTAATCAAACCGTCATTATATAATTTTAGAAAATCTACAAATAATTAGTTTGCATTTATATAGTTGCATTAGGTTCATGCATATATAAAAAAAATACAAAAAAATACAAAATCTTTAAAAAAAATATTCTTGAAAATGTCCCAACTTCCCTATTCCTACGGATTTTATGATAGTTGTGAAAATCAATATAATCCATATAATTTTACACCAAATTCATATGGATATTTTAATAACAACTATTGTACAAATAATCTTAATTGTACACCACCAAATTTTCATAATGATGATCAACCCTCAAGTCTTGAAATAAGTGTTCAAGCTCTACTTGAAGAAAGTCAAAAATTTAATGAATCAAGTCAAAGATTAATTGAATTAATGTCCAACAATTCAAGTCGAAGTTTTCAAAATAATCAAAATTTGAATTCGCTTCCAAATTCAAATGAGTTTGATTATAACCCTAGCCAATTAAATTTCGAACTCCAAAATGAATTTCAAATTCAAAATGGAAATGTGAATGAATTTTCAAATGGTTTTGGCAATGGGAATAATTTCAATGATGGTGCGATTAACGATTCTTGTTCTCAGCAAATTCAAACTGAAAATTCTCATGTAAATAATTATAAATTTGATTTGAGCGAGTGAATGAAATTCGCAATAATCACATGAATTTGTTGCTACAAGACTATTTAAATTTTCATGAAAAACAAAATAATCAAAATCGAACGTGTGATGATTCAAATGATAATCCACCTTTGCCCACAATTGATGATTTTCAACTAACAACTTTTGAAATTGAGGATAATCTTAATGAAGTTGTTGAAAACTCTGTGACTGGTTTGAATTTAAATTCTCTTGAAAATGAAGACGTCAATCTTCAATTTAGTCTTCCTCTCTTAGATTCTGATAATTTTGAAAAATTAGCAACTTTAGATTGTCAACCTGACAAAAATGATGAAGTTGTTAACAACTGTTTCAGTAAGGATGATTTTGATAAGCGAAAACTTCTTAAATTGATTGACGATGATGTTGTTGGGTTTGAAACTGAAAATGAAGCATTTGAAATCTTTGAAACTCTTGAAGTTGAAAACAACAAAATTGCTAAATGTGATCTTAAGCACAATAACGATTTTTCTGAAACTGTTGAAACTCCTTGCAGCTTAATTGTTTCAACTGAACCTCACTGTGATCACCTGTTTTACAATGATAAATTTCTGTGGTATATGAACTCTTTCTAGAATAACACTGTTTTTGAGAAAACACGATTTTGAAATTTACTGAAAATTCATTTGTTTGGTTTTACCTTTAGGTTTACGAGTGAACCTTTAGTCAACAAAATTTCGATTATCAAAGCAAAACTGAACAATATTTCTCAAAACAAGTGTGGGGGTGAGAACGATGCATACGTCTCTCAATTTATACATAATCTGAACAAATCAAACTTTGTTTTTGAAACTTTTGCTGAACCCCGGCTAAATGACCTCTCTTTAGTTGCTACAAAAATTCAATTCGATTTTAGGATCCATTGTAAGCTCAAAATTTTAAAATTAGCAACTCAAACTTTTGAAAAAAACAAAATTTGTTTTTCCAAATCTGAAACGTAATATAAAATCCCTTATGATTTGGATTTTTGTGCTTAAGTTGTGTCTTTCATACTTGAAGAGACAAATGAATTGGTCTTTAGAAGACCGTTTCATTTACTTCTTGTCAATACATTTTCTGATAGACTGTAAATATTATTATTTTTTCCTTTTCTCTTGTAAATATAAGTCGTATCTTCAAAATTTCCATTTTCTTTCCATTTGGGTTAACTGTGGGGACACAGTAAAAATCAAGTGTGGGGGGAGTTTCTCATTTATTTTGGTTTTGCGTAGTTTCTTTTCTTTTTCAAAAAAAAAGCATAGTTTCTTTTCTTCTCTTTTTCCAAAATAAAGCATTTTAATTTACTTTTAAAAGGGCACGATGAACGAAATATGCGGTTTTGGGACGTTTGATTAAATTGTTTGGAAATTTACATCTCTTAGTGGATAACGAAAGGAAAGTTTGAATTATGAGCAAATTTGGTGTAACTGGTATACTGGGAAATTCGTAGGTGATGAGTATGAAATATTTTCTAAATTGTAATCTGATTAAATGAATGGTTGATTTTGACTACTTGAGATAACATTTAAGATCTTTTAAGTGAAGTTGTGCTAAGATATTCTCGCTAAACTTTCTCTCTTGTGTAAAAAAATTGAAAAAGAAAAAAAAGAATGTACATATATAATAATAATCCAAAAGTATCCAACATTGCTAGTACATCTCCGTTGGTGTGCAAACCCGCCAAGCTCTTTCTAACACCTTGATGACAATGTCAGCGTCGGTATATCTTGGTCTCATTTTATGAGTTGGACAACTAAGGATTACAAACATCTTGTTGACAAAGTCAGCGTCGATCTGCACAATCCGCCAAGCTCTGTCCCAAACTCTCACGGGTGGTATACCTTGGTTTTTCGGTTAGGTGTTTGTAAATAGTAATAATGTAAATAATTTGTGATAAAGAGAGAATAAGCACTTGAAATCCAAGCACACTCTTCACTTATTCGACTTAACTTGTTAACAAAAAGGAAGTTGAGATGTCGTTTTACGATTGTTGATATTGATTATAGAATTCATTTCATTTTTGCTCTATGTCTCTACCAAAACAACTGGCCAAGCTGGAGGAGTTTATGACGATAAATGATTTTTGTTTGAAGTTTTGATTAGTAACGGACTAAAATTTCATAGTGACGACCCAAATTTGTGTTAACTCATTCGTGTAATATTTAAAAGTAAATTATCCATTTGTAAATATTTCTTTAAAAACTTGCATTCATATTGTAAATATTTTCGAATCTTGCATTTTGTAAATATCTTTTGTATTTAACTTTTGGATTTTGGGGGTAGTATCTGCTGAAAACCCTCACGAGACAACACTCGTCGTACAGGGGACACCCAGAGGTTTAACGGCTTGTTGCATATGCTCAATGCAATCGTGCTCCCTACGATAATGGATTTATCTTTGTTTTTTTTTTCTTTATTCGAGGACGAAAAAAAAGATAAGTGTGGGGGTATTTGATGTGCACGTCACATATTTATTTTTGTTTAATTAAATAAATGAACAT
This sequence comes from Allium sativum, assembly GCA_030737875.1. Lineage (NCBI taxonomy): Eukaryota > Viridiplantae > Streptophyta > Magnoliopsida > Asparagales > Amaryllidaceae > Allium > Allium sativum. Next base: position 743,776,751 of record CM060920.1, on the reverse strand, counting down.
TTTTGGGTATTTTATACGATCAAACCATATTTTAAATATTTTCAAAACTCATTTTGGGAAAAAATGGTCACTTGTGCATGTTTTAATTTGTGATTGCATTTACTTGTTCTTTGTATTTGTCTCTTATAGGAATATTGGAGAACAATTAATGTATACACATGAAGATTTGGAGCATAAATGCATGCATAAGATGAAACAATTCTCATACATGATCATGGAGGACCCCACCTCTCAAATTACTCTCTTTCTCTTAAGCTTCTTATTAAAGACTAATTGAATAAGACAAAAGGTCTCATGCATCCTACATGACTCACTAATGGCTAAGAGAGGATTAAAAGCTTCATGAAGGGGGCATTTTGGGGATTTCCCATTATAAGTGATTAGGGTTTTAGGGTTATAAACATGTATAATATATACCCCTTTATGGTATGTAAATAATATCTTATCTCATCTCATCTCTTTTTATCCCCTTCTTTAGTTTAGTTGAGAGGAGCATAAGCTCTATTGTATTTCCATGGCTGCTTAGCCATTTTATGTGACTTCTTTGTTTTAGTACAATTTAATTTCTATGCTTTTTACTTTCATGTTCATAGCTTAGATTTACATTCATGTTCTTAGTTTAGTTCTATTCTTGTTCTACTTAGTTTTTCTTCCATTTTGCTTTTTTTTTAATGTTGAAACTTACATGTGTTGATATGATAACACATAAGAGTGGCTAATCCCTTGATTTAGGGGTAATGATGCTCTCTAACTATATGTAAGTTCAACATTTATATGATTTGTGATCTTTAATTTGTGCTTCATGTTAGTGAATATTGATGTAATTTTATACATATGGTTTTGATAGTCTATGTTTGTTGACAACAAAATAGGCTATGCTTAGTCAATGTAAACACAAATTACATCAATATTTGTTAAGTGTTTATTGGTGTTGAAATAAAAGTAAGAACAAAATTTGATGGTCTATAGTTGTAGTTAATAATTCATAGGCCATACTTAGAATAGTTTTGCTTTAGTTCAATTTTCATGAGAATCATAAGTGGTTTAAATTTTGCATTTATATCATTTAATGGAGATCATAAATTGTATTTTTGATAACTTACATAAATGTGGGAGTTGATTTGCCTCTAAATTGTTTTCATTTCATATTTAGCTCTCAACTTAGTTTATAGTTTTCATTAGCTTTTATTTAGTTAAATCTTCATTCAAATTTGGTTTAATTTGATTTAATAAATTAGAATTGCTTCTTTCCCTGTGGGTCGACTCGTATTCGCTAACATACTACAAGTGTACGTCGTGCATTTGCGGTTTATTATTAGAATATTTTGTTGACGGTTTTCTAATTCAGTAGAAAATCCGTTTGCAAACATATAGAGTAGGTTTACCTACAAAGATGGTGGGTATGCGCAATGTTTTTCATGTCTCATATCTATAGAAGTTTGTGCATGACTGGAATATTCTGATATCATTATATTAACTAGATAATGTATAGGTGGCTAGAAGTCTTCAGACCTCATAAGTTGCTTCAAGTCATTGGAAATAACATGAAACAATTTAGGAGGAAGATAATTAGGTTAGTTAACGTCCAATGGAGCGAGAACGATAGCAATTTTACATGGGAGATCGATGAGAGTGTGAGAACGGGCTATCCATTACTTTTTAAGTGGTATTTCCCATTGGTCGTATCTACTTGGACCATTGTATCTTATACTATTTGAAATCTGCATGCTAGTACCGGAGTTGCCTTGCCATTGATTATTTGGATGCTTTATTGGATGTTAGATTTTTTACATATTGGTAGCAGGTATGCAGGATGTTATGTTTACTTGTGTTTGCGTAGGACTTTTAGGGGGAAAATACCAAAAAGGAGGAAAATATAGCGACATTTTATCTATTATAAAATCTATTTTTTTTAAATTCATATTTTATTGTATCATTCTAGTATTTTGAGATATGGTTCTTTTGAATATTATATATGTCCATGATTTTCGCCTATTCTATATGTAACAAATTTTCCCTTGGAAGTTCTTGTTCTGACCATAACTCCAAGAGTAATCAAATTAGATGCTTTAACTATCTCACTGCTTTGAGATGGTGGTTTCCCATTTGTAGAGTGGTCATATGAAAAAAACAGATAAGCAATTTAATTGATATTTATGTTTTGAGTATCTACTGGATAGAATAAGAGTAGTGCAGATGGGATAAGATTAACAATCCTATTAGTCTAAGCACTCTCATCAATAAATAAAGCCTAAAGGGAGATATTAGAAGCTATCCCTCTTATCTACTATTAGCTCTTAGACCATGATCTACTCTAGCTCATCTTAATTTCTCAAATCAACACTCAAATTCACATCAATTCATCTCTAACCACTAATTAGAGAATAGATCATTATTGAAGGATTATATCTCTTTATTTGGTTGCATATTCCTGCATTTTCTTTGCTACCTCAAATAGAATTCCAATCGGCTTCATCAGATTGTGAGATTTGGTGAGTGGTTACGATCTCTCACATGCCTAAATTGGATTATATGTTGTATTATGGATTTTAATCACTTATATGCTAAATTAACACTAAAATCTATATAGATCTGCTAGTTTTAGATCTAGAAACCCATAGGAAAACCCAATTATGACATATGATGATTAATATGTTATATTAATGTAATTAATGAATAACTATGTTTAGTGTTAGATATATGATTAGATTTGTTTGATTCATGTTTATATGTAATTGCATAATTATATACAATTGAAATTGGTTGGATTTTCTATCTGAATGATTGACTTGCTTGTTATGCTTGATTTGTATGTTAGTATATGCTTTAATTAGGACATAAGTGGAAGATTGGAGCATATCGAAATTAAATGAAACCTCAAAGAAGGATTCTGAAGCATGGAAGGATAGCGCTTAATAAATCGCATCAAAATCATAGTTGAGTATATGGAACGGTACATATCTATAAGGGATAAATCAACACCAAATCATAAGGAAAGCTCAAATAATGGTACGATCCATAGAGTTTGATTGTGGGGCTTTACTAAAGCTACTGTAAAGAGATGGTGGTGATTGGATAGGCCAGGTGAAAGCAAGGTGATAAGTCAATTAATAAGGATTTTGGATTTGATTGTAATAAAGATAAAGGGCTTTATTTAATCCCAGATTAATGTAGCATGGTCCAAAGCATCAGGGAAGAGCATGTGAAGGATATAGAAGTGACATAACTAAATAAGTGGTAAGTACATGGATCTTCACCGACCCATAGGGTACGAATCTGTAACAACCCAAATTTCAGTGATACCAAATATTTCGCAGAATGCTAAAACCAAAGTCCACTGAAACCCGGGTTAGTTTCTCTGGTATCCTGCAGAAAGACAAAGATAAAATATATCAGAGCTTACAACAAAATATCTCACAGCGAAATGAATCAAATATAATAGTAAGTAAATTCTTACCATAATAATGACATTGTCTAGCAAGTGTCTTTAAGTTGTATAATCTCTTCCACATGTCTAACATGCGGGTTTGTTACGAGGAGGGGTCAGAACAAAAGTTTTGGTGAACGGACAAATTATACTATCTATAAATAATACTACACATATCTTTCTATCACTAGCTTACCTTTATTAAGTTATTCGGGTTTATTACACTTTATGCTTTCGATTTTACGCATAAATCCCATCTACTCCCAAGTAGATTAACCTAATAAATCATATATATGTAGTTATATGTCCAATATATCGAGGCACTCCCCACAGTACCCTCCTCGGGTGGTCTCCACCGCCACACTACCAAAACGTACTAGACCTCCATCACTACGTTACGAAAGTGTACTATCCCATGCTACGAAAGCACGCTAATTCTCCATCATGACACGATGAAAGTGTACTAAGCCACGTTAGGAAAGCGCACTAATCCTCCATCGTTGCGCTAGTTCCCTCATGGAACTCAGTCGACGGATCTCCTTATCTGTCAAGAATGGCTTCGTTAGACCCACAATATAGGTATCAAAGATTGGTCTGTCTCTTTCAGTCGCTGTAGCCCCACCCGGTCCTCCAAACTAAATGAAAGACCATTCAAAGAGCTAACTGACCATGCCCTTAAAAACAATATAAACATCCAGTTTGGCGTTATCCTCATCCAATGATCCGATAATAAAAGATCATTGGCATCTTGGTTTAGCTCCCATCTTTCCTGTACTCGCTCTGACGGATGATGACAGGTATCGGACGACCTACTAACCTTGTTGGGTCCTGACAACAAAGCATGTTCTGAGTTGAGGCAGCCACCTAATCATCCTAGAAATCATCCTAATCGGTCATTTGGCTACCCTCAACCACAGATGCAGCTAAGGCATGCACTTCGGATGGAACCGTACATACCATGCCTCCGTGGGTACAGCTTCGTTAGGCCTACAGCACAGTGGGTCATCACAAAGTATCCTCACGTCCCCTCAAAGTCTTGCACTTCCTTCCAGTCTCATCAAATAAGTTGGGTGTGCTCCCACTGTCCCTCCTGATACCTACAATGATTTGCCCTGTTGGGCTCTCACTACTACAAAACTAGTATGTTTCTTTGGTTGTTTACCCCTTGTTGCTTCTGTTCAGCAACGGAAGAAAATACAGACGAAGCAACAGATCAAAATATGTTCCTTTAGTTGTTCAACCGAAGTAAAAATACCACTTTTTTGCTTCAGTTGTGCTAACATGGAATGCAAAAAAGTGCATCATTAGTTAAAAAACAACACTACTTGTTGCTTCTGTTATGATTACAACGAAAGCAAAAAATTACTTCAATAAAAAGAATACCTCATTGCAAATCACTGTAATTCTCAAATATGCAGCAATATAAATATATACCTAGCAAATAATTCTCACTTGCAATTATATGATCAAACCATATAACAATATAAATTAAACAGTGCAACACAAATAAACATAATTCATTGATAAGTCAATAATCCATACATTTGAAAGCAACATAATAGAAAATAATATAATTCACTAAGTGTTATTAATCTGATCTTAATATAACAAAATGGAACATTTAATAGCACAAAAGTTGTAAAAAAATGAGACATATAAACATCTAGTAGCATAGATATCTATTGATAGAATTCTAACTCCACATGCAATGACATTGCTCATATGTCACTAACCAGAGCATTAAAGAACAAAACCCACCCCAAAAGTATCTGGGCCTGATCCACTAGCATTTTGCCTCAAAAGCATCCAAGTTGCCACTCTCCTTGGGTCAGAGATGAAGAAAATTAAAATATTTGATGTAGACACTTAATTGCATTACCTGTAAATATGATACAAAACACTAGGATGTAACCAAAATTAAATTCCATATTAAATTCCAACAATATAGACTACAACATAAAATCTTATTATTCTACAATTAAATTGCAAATTCAACTATTAATCTTGTGATATTTACATGTTTACATTTAATAACATAATATAAATTTCCAAACTTCTTATATTTCTAGGTGAAAAAGCAGCTTTTGCACTTCTACAAGTTAGCAGGAAAGATATACCATTAAAAAAAGAACTCTATAGCTCCAGATGTGTACCAGCAAAGTTAATAAAAAGAACTGCAACATACAATCTTTGAGTTAATAAAAAGATAGGATTCTCACATATGTGTACCAACAAAGTTATTGCTCTAGCTTTTAGGTTGAAGTAGAATTCTATAGCTAAAGCATCTCAGGCTTGCGCATTAACTTGTTTATATCTGGCATACAAAAACAAGAGGAAAAAAGAACACACGCATTCATTAGCTCAAGAATGGACCGACACAAACTACAGCAAATTCTTGTTATGGAAAAGCTAAAAATCACTCCATTGAAAATTGACATATTACAGCAAGTTAAAAACAGTCTCTATCGTGCACTGCAACGTTTGAAAATTGACATGTTACAGTATTCGTGAATTGGCTATTAGTTAAGAACTAAAATTCTCTTAATTTCCAAACCCAATCGTCGTGTTATTCCTATGCAACTTCCCCACAATTACAGTTAGTATTATGCACTACAAGTGACTATGGGAATTTTGCAGTTTGTCCAGAGATGAGATTATAAAATACTGTTACTAAGATGATTTTTATAAGTTCAAACAAGTTTGCATGAAACGGTCTAGAGAATACTTACTCTTCTCATGCATGCTTCTCCCTACCCCTTCCTTCCCAGCCATCAATTTTCAACCGGTATAAACTCCGCAGCAACATCCATAGTTTCAACCTGTCCGGTATGGGCTGCAACGTTGGGCATATCTCCAACAATCTGGCCCGTGACCTCTTGCAGGTCCACCCCAATTCAAATGCATTCGTCTTCTCCACCGAGATCGTAACCCCAACTACTACAGCGGGAACCGGCGCGCCATGCTTCTCCCCAACTGCCTGTTCCGTGTTGGAGCCGCCGCCATCCTCCACTCCAACCGCCGCAAGGATTGAGCTCGTGCCAAGTACAGACTCCTCCACGTGGTACTGATAACACTAACCAATTAAGTCGAGTTTGGTTAGTATTGGAGTATGATTTAAAGCGATGTTTTTGAGAAGGTGCGGACGCACAAGGGGGCAGAAGATAGGGCATACAGGCGCATGTACTAGAAGAAGGACGCAGAAGGGAACGTGGAGATAAATCTATCGAAGGATCTGATGGCGATAGCGGGGAGGCGCTGAAGTCGAATATCATAACGCTGGGGTCGCTGGTGCTGCCGGTGTCAGAGCAGCTGTTGTTTCTCGAGAGTTTGGTGTGCAGGAAGGTATGGAAGGCGAATTGAAGCAGTGCATACCAGATTTCAAGATGGTGTTTATTAACCCCGTTGTGAAACGCATTTTGGAAAACGATGGTTTTGACACGAAGCGGTTTACGACTTGAATAAAATATTCTGAACCGGTCACTTTAATATGCATAAGAAAGAAGGAGTCATTCAACTTAGACTGGTCGCTCTCAAACTGGTCGGTCAAGCACCACCTGCGTGGACGGTCGAGCAGTGTTCACTTCAACGCCAAGCTGGTCAGTCAAGCACTGCCAAGTTGGTCGGTCGAACACGTCTTTTATTGTTATTATCGAGCACCATCAAGTTAACGGGTCGTGCATTATTGAAAGCCATGTCATCATAGAATTGGTCACTAATATATATTAATATATGTATGTTACAACATGTAACGTGCACGCATAGAAAAAAGGACCGGCAAACACTATATACCCAGACATTATGCATTCGTGTGAGAACCCTATACATGCTAATAATGGTATGAACCATGCATAAATTAGGACATGTCAGCACAATGTATTGCAACGCGTGGTCATCAACTCACTCTCCAGTATGGGTCGCTTGTATCTTAGCTATTCAGTCGGTCACTCATTGTATGGGATGACATGTGTATGGGTCAAGCAGAAGTCACTCGCTCTCACACAAAAGCTGGGATGGTTCGAGTGTACACGACACTTATGGTTTGGTCGTTCATTTCAATGCCATGGGGTTCGAGCAGTGCTCTCATGCCAAGGTTTGAGCAGCTTCTTTAATGATGGGTTGAGTATGTATTAGAATAAATATACAGTTCTATGTACACAAAAGGGTGTCTCATTGACAAATATATTGAGAAGCAGGCAGAAAGATGTATACACATAAAGTTTAAAAGCTACGTGGTAGAAGAAGCATATATATGGGTCACATATATATATTATGAAGCAGTTTAAACAAGGCGTGAAGAAATGACACGTAGCAGGAATTAACGACATCTACATGTTTTAACGTATACGGATCGCCATCTCAGTGTTATACAGGTCGGTCATAAAACAAAGTTGGGTTGCGCATGTTTTGATAAGGGTTGGTCGTGCATGCTATTTCTGGTCGCACATTGAAGCCTGGTTAAGCATTACTCCCGGTTGTGCACTAAATTGGGTATTTCTAGTTGGTCACTACTTTTTGGGTCGGTCGTACAGTTGGCTATAACTGTGTACAACTGTCCGGTGGCATTTTCATAAATATATTTTTGACCGATCTATACCTTGCACACCTAAATTATAACTCTACCACTACCCCTAAACTAGACCTATAAATACCCCACTTCTCAACCATTCAAGGGACCGAATTTTCTATCTCGAAGGGCTGCCATTTTCACTTCTCCACCACTCTAAACTTCTTTAACCTCCATTAATTTTCTCTAAAGCTTAGATCTAACACCAAATCTTCCATTGAATCATCCAAAAATATTCAAATGTCCGAGAGATTGAAGATCTACACCAATACACCTCGCACTTAGAGAAATTGAGTTAATTTCTTAAAGAATTCAAGTCAAATCAAGATCAAAAGAGAGAGAAAATAAAGGATATCCTTATAAAAGAGAGAAATGTGTGATATGAGTGAATTCATGCACTTTGTAAATTCAAAAGCGATAATGAAAGCTCTTTCTATAGTGGATGTAGGTTATTTTTAAGACGAACCACTCTAAAATTCTCGTGTTTACACTTGTTTTCATATTTTATGGCTCCATTTTTCTAAATCCTACCTTTTAGCGAAGTGTTATATAAACACCATTGGTGTTGTGATCATTTTTTGATTTCAACATTTGGCGCCCACCGTGCGGCCACTTACACTTTCAAAAGATCAAGAGCTTTGTGAAATACCTAAGTTCGAAGGCTATTCTTTACGATAGATCCACATGATCTAAAGTCTGAGCCTACTAAGAGATTGTCTCCAAGGTTCAAAAGTTTGTATGAAGTAATGGCACAATCAAAGTTGAAGAAAGGAGGAAGTAAATCTGTCAGAGGTTTTGATGATGTTGTTTATGAAGCTACGCCACAAACGAATAATCTCGAAGTTAGCCAAGGTTCTAGAGGTGGAGCTGGTATAACGAGAGATGAGTTAGACGTAGTTATTGCCAACATGAACCAAAGAATGGAATTTTCTACCAAGGCTTTGATGGACAAGTTAGACGCGGTTCTCAATGCTCGACCAAATCCAGCCCCTCAAAAGGTCCATGTTGATCTCCAAGAAAATGCCAATTCATCCGCTTCTGATCAAAACCGCAACGATAACACGAAAGATGTTAATGACTGGCTGAGTGACAAAGACAAAGCTAACGTCCAAGACTTGAAGCCAAAAACTGAGAATCATTGGGAGGAAAATGCTCGAACGGTTACTAGTCCCGCCAAGGGGGTACCTTCTCGCCGGGGAGATAAAGGACCTAAGTCTTCAAACCATGATCACCTGCCTAGGCGAGAATTTGGTAAAGAGAATGAAATCTTCCTTTCGGAACGATGTAACACTGAAGAGTACATCTTGGATATGACATAACAGGTCATAAAGAAGAATCAAGCTCGCAATGACGATGAAAGAGAATGGGATTTCTCCCCTGATATGACTCCATTTACCGATAGAATCTGAGAAACAGAGTGCCCGAAGAAGTTCACTCTTCCAAGTTTGCCTCTGTACAATGGCCTTCGTGATCCTAACTACTTTCTGTTCAAGTACAAGTGGCATATGAGTGCAGCAAAGGCAACAGACGAGATGAGATGCCTATACTTTCCTCTCTTCTTAGAAGGTGCTGCGTCATTATGGTTCATAAAGCTGCCACCTAAGTCCGTAGATCAATTCTCTGACTTGACCAAAAAGTTCAAGGAGCAGTTCCACCTGCATGTTACCAAAGCCAAGGATGCTATAACACTTTCGGCAATGAAGCAGAATCCGGGATAATTTGTTAAAGCTTTTCTCAGTCGGTTCAATATTGCCTTGTCCGTAGTGAGGAATCCAGAGCCTTGCATAATCCTCATGGCTTTGCTCGACACTATAGACAAGGAAAGTGAGTTTGGGAGATGGATAAAAATGAAGGAACCAATTATGTTTGACAAGTTCTATAAGAAAGCAGAAGAGTACATGAGAGTGGACGACGATCCTCCTCCTATTGGCACAAGTAGCATTGCTAAGGATAAAAAAGTGTGTTAATGCTCAAGCTAATCAACAGAGAACTCAGGGGCAGAAGCGAGCCAATAACGAGAACAACAAAAAGCTAATAAGAAGTTTCGCTTCATGACTTGTCAGAAATAACTCCTCTGAATGACACTCCTGAAAACATCTACCTTGCCACGAAGGATGTAGAGGATTACCCGAAGCCTCGACCAATAAAGATGAATGACCATCTGACCAAACTGGGAAGTTCTGCCAATTCTACAATCAGCCAGGCCACAATACCAATGAACGTAGGCATCTGAAATCATTGATCGAAAAGCTGATTAGGAAGAATCGCCTGCAACAATATGTGAAGAATCCCCAAGATGCAAAACCTTCTCCAACTCCCAGGTGTAGGGGGCATCAAATGGCCAGTCTGGTCCAAGCAACGGAGCTTTTTCTCAAACCAATTCACAACTGGTCATTAACTAATAGCCATTGATGGTGATCTAATATCAGTGGCTCAAAATAAGCGATCTTTTCGCCATTACTTTACTTCTTGCTATGTTTTGAATTTCTTGTAAAAGTCTGTAATGTTTTACATACATTGTACTGAACAATAGCTTTACGAATAAAGTCTTACCTAACTTTTATAAATCTTTACTCGCAAAATTTACAAAATTTGCTAAAGACGATTTTCTCATTGCAGACTGTTCCACAGGGATTTGCATCCTTAAAGTTCGAGCAAGTGAGACAACCCCGATTACACCATGTAAAGGGTAGATTGAAAAAGTTCCAATGAATCAAATGGCGAAGACAGTAGCAAGCAGCCACGGATCCAGAACCACAAAGTTTGCGGGAATTCGTTGTGCGAAACGAAGAGCGGGAATTCGCAATGCGAAACGACGAGTAGGAGTTCGTTGCGCGAAGCAATGCAACCTCACCCAAATGTCGTAGGAATTCGTTGTGCGAAACGAAGCGCGGGGGTTCACTATGCGAAGTGATGCAACCTCACCTAAAGATCGCGGGATTTCATTGTGTGAAATGAAGCACGGGAGCTCGCTATGCGAAATGATGTACGGGAGTTCGTTACGTGAAGCGATACAACCTCACCCAAAGGTCATGAGAATTCATTGTGTGAAACGATGCACGAGAGTTCACTATGTGAAACGATGCATGGGAGTTTGTTACGCGAAGCGATGCAACCTCACCCAAAGGTCGTAGGAATTTGACGTGAGCAACGATGCGTGGGAGATCACTATATGAAACGAAGCGCAGGAGTTCATTATGCGAAATGATGCAACCTCACCCGAAAGAAGTGGGAGTTCATTGTGTGAAACGATGCGTGGGAGTTCGCTATGCTAAACGATGCGGGGAAGTTCGTTATGTGAAATGATGCAATCTCACCCAAAGGTCACGGGAGTTCGTTGTGCGAAACGAAGTGCGGGAGTTTGCTATGCGAAACGATGCACGGGAGTTCATTACGCAAAACGATGCAACCTCACCCAAACCTCGCAGGAGTTCTCTCTACGAAACAATGGGACAAACAAAATCCTTTCCATAGATAAAGTAGCCTCTCCAAAGCAGAAATCAACGATGCTTATGAGGTCTATAGAGTCGATTCAGTCGACAAGAGAAGGCGAACGCTGGGTTATAAACGACCTCTCCATAGTAGGGGCATCCAATGGAGTCTCCGGTGTTAGAGCTGACCGACAACGCAGACGAACAACAGCAAAAGTCTTTCCCACAGTAACGACTAATGACGACCTCCTAGGCAAGGGCACGAATATTAAGAGCTTCTCTAAGAAGTAGCAGAAAATAAATCACAGATACGTATTTCCCAAATGTGAAATGTCGTACACGATCATATAAGTTGTTAAAACAACGACGCTTGAAATCCACAATCGGCTTATATCGATAAGTTGATCTTAAGCGTCAACGCGAATTCGAATTAGAATAACGTGTTTGTGCAAATAATATTCGGCGAGTTATAAACCATTGAATAAGACAGTTCTGCGTAGACACTTCATTCAATTCAAAATAAAAATTCTCCATAATTAAAAAATATAACTGACTAATCTGTTGTCGATATGGCAGTCGATGACAAAATATTCGCCCAAAAACGTGCAATGTTTTCTATTGTTACAGAATAATTATAGCAAGGAAAAAAGATACAATCATCGTTCGCTTTAAAAGGTCATTTCAAGAGTGGATTTGATTTCGAATCATCACCAACATGCTCTTAGCTCATATTCATTGTGATCAAATCCAAGCAACAGTGTGTCGATATGCATCAAGTGATCGAATCCCGAACAGTGCTTATATCTAGTAATATATGTTTGAGCAAGAAGTATAAAAACCAGTAATTTCGACGCTCGCATTTTTCATGAATAAAAAATGCAAGCTCCGAGGGGCAAATGTTAACCCCGTTGTGAAACACAGTTCGGAAAACAATGTTTCAGACACGAAGCGGTTTACAACTTGAATAAAATATTCTAGATCGGTCACTTTAATATGCATAAGAAAGAAGGAGTTGTTCACCTTAGAATGGTCGCTCTCAAACTGGTCGGTCGAGCAGCATCATAAAGCATGTTGACTGGGTCGAGCACCACCTGTGTGGACGGTCGAGCAATGTTCACTTCAGTGATGAGATGGTTCGTCGAGCACTGCTAAGCTGGTCGGTCGAACACGTCTTTTGCTGTTATGTATCGAGCACCATCAAGTTGATGGGTCATGCATTATTGAAAGCCATGTCATCATAGGATTGGTTACTAATATATAATAACATATGTATGTTACAACATATAATGTGCACGCATAGAAAAAGGACCTGCAAACACTATATAGTTATACATTATGTATTCGTGTGAGAACCCTGTACATGCTAATAATGGTATGAACCATGCTTAAACTTGGACATGTCAGCACAATGTATTGCAACGCGTGGTCATCAACTCACTCTCCAGTATGGGTCGCTCTTATTCTAGCTAGTCGGTCGGTCACTCATTGTATGGGTTAACATGCATATGGGTTGAGCAGAAGCCACTCGCTCGTGCACAAAAGTTGGGATGGTTCGAGTGTGCACGCCTTTTACGGTTTTGTCATTCATTTCAGTGCCATGGGGGTTGAGCAGTGCTCTCGTGCTAAGGTTTGAGCAGCTTCTTTAATGATGGGTTGAGTACGTATTAGAATAAATATGCAGTTTTATGTACACAAAAGGGTGGCTCATTCAAAAATATAATGAGAAGCAGACATAAAGATGTATACACGTGAAGTTTAAAAGCCATGTGGTGGAAGAAGCATATATATGGGTCACGCACATATATTATTAAGCAGTTCAAACAAGGCGTGAAGCAGTGACACGTAGCACGAATTAACGGCATCTGCATGTTTTAGCATATACGGATCGTCATCTCAGTATTATACAGGTCGGTCATAAAACAAAGTGGGGTTGCACATGATTTGATAAGGGTCGGTCACACATACTATTTCTGGTCGCACATTGAAGCCTGGTCGAGCATTATTTCCGGTCATGCACTAAACTGGGTATTTATGGTCGGTCGCTACTTTTTGGGTCAATCGTACAGCTGGCTACAGTTGTGTAAAACTGTCCAGTGGCATTTTCATAAATATATTTATGATCGACCCATACCCTGCACACCTAAATTACAACTCTACCACTACCCCCAAACTACACCTATAAATACCCAACTTCTCAACCATTCAAGGGACCGAATTTTAGACTCCGAAGGGCTGCCATTTTCACTTCTCCACCACTCTAAACTTCTCTAACCTCCATTAATTTTCTTTAAAGCTTAGATCTAACACCAAATCTTCCATGGAATTATCCAAAAATATTCATATGTTCGATAGATTGAAGATCTACACCAATACTCCTCGCACTTAGAGAAATTGAGCTAATTCCTTGGCGGATTCAAGTCAAATCAAGATCAAAAGAGAGAGAAAATAAAGGAGATAATTATAGAAGAGAGAAATGAGTGATTTGAGTGGGCTCATGTACTTTTAAATTCAAAAGTGATATTGAAAGCTCTTCCTATAGTAGACGTAGGCTATTTTTAAGCCGAACCACTCTAAAATTCTCGTGTTTCTACTTGTTTTCATATTTTGTGGCTCCGTTTTTCTAAATCCTACCTTTTAGTAAAGTGTTATACAAACACCTTTGGTGTGGTGATCATTTTTTATTTTGGCGCCCACCGTGGGGCCACGTACACTTTCAAAAGATTAAGAGCTTTGTGAAATACCTAAGTTCGAAGGCTATTCTTTACGATAGATCCACACGATCTAAAGTCCAGGCCTATTAAGAGATTGTCTCCAAGGTTCAAAAGTTTGTATGAAGTAATGGCACAATAAAAGTTGAAGAAAGGAGGAAGTAAATCTGTCAGAGGTTTTGATGATGTTGTTCATGAAGCAACGCCACAAATGAATAATCTCGAAGTTGGCTAAGGTTCTAGAGGTGAAGCTGGTATAACGAGAGATGAGTTAGATGTAGTTGTTGCTAACTTGAACCAGAGAATGGATTGTTCTACCAAGGCTTTGATGGACAAGTTAGATGCGGTTCTCAATGCTCGACTAAATTCAGCCCATCAAAAGGTCCATGTTGATCTCGAAGAAAATGCCAATTCATCCGCTTTTGATCAAAACCTCAATGATAACATGGAAGATGTTAATGACTGGTTGAGCGACAAAGACGAAGCTAATGTCGAAGACTTGAAGCCAAAAGCTAAGAATCATTCCAAGGGGAATGCACGAAGGGTTACGAGTCCCGCCAAGGTTGCACCTCCTCGCCGGGGAGATAAAGGACCTAAGTCTTCAAACCATGATCGCTTGCCTAGGCGAGAATTTGGTAAAGAGATTGAAATCTTCCTTCTGGAACGACATAACACTGAAGAGTACATCTCGGATATGATAGAACAGGTCATAAAGAAGAATCAAGCTCGCAATCACAATGAAAGAGAGTGGAATTTTTCCCCTGATAGGACTTCGTTTTATAATTATTACTAATGTGTACGTAATTATTAATGTATTATAATTATAATTTATAATAGTTATAAAATGTAATTAATAATTATAAATATTAAATATTACTTTTCAATGATTAATTTTTCTTACTGATTAGGGATTATTAAGTATTATTTTTAATTATTGATTATTCATTAATTTTAATAGTCATTATCAATTAATTATTAAATAAAATTAATTATAAACCATCAATTCAAAAGTATTAAATTTTATTTTTAACTAATAAATATTAAATATCACTTCATAAAGAAAAATATTTATTTTCCCTTGATTTTACGGATGAACAAAGGAGTGAAATAATCATTTAATATTACTTTTTTAACCTTTGTAAATTTTCAAAAAAAAAATTCTGTTTTTTATGATTGTTGTCAGATTTATTTCAAATGTTTGAAAAATATTAAATATAATTATTATTTACCAAATACTAAATTATAATATTACTTCTTCATAATTAAATTTTAGGTAACAATTAATTATTTAATATTAGCCTAGTCTATTATGTACTAATTTTTTAATAATAATTTATAGTTATCAATTATTTAATATGGTATTGAATAGTATATTTTTAATATGTAGATTAAATATTATCATTAGTCATTAAATGTTATTATAAATAAATAAAATGTTAAATATTAGTAAAATTTAAACCAATTAATTATAAATTTTTAATTCATGAATAGAAATAATTAAATATAAATTTTAAAATTTAAAATTTAAAATATAATTATTAGTTATAATTATAAAATTGTTTAACAATTACTCATTATAGTTATAAAATAAGAACTACTAAATGTTACTTTATAATTATTAATTGTTAAATATTTTTCTTAATTGTTGATAATTTATTTCTTTTTAATGGTCATTATTAATTTATAATTATTTATAATTAATTATCTAATACTAAATATAATTGCTTTATAAGTGTTAAATTACCTTGTTAATTATTAAATGTTAGTCATAATTATTATATCATATATTTAATTATAATTATTCATTAATAATTATTTAAATTAATAAATATAATTGATGAATATTAACTATAATTCACCAATTATTAGTAGTTAACTATAATACTGTAAATACAAAAAATTATTATTTATTATTTATAGCAACTGGTAATTGTTAATTATTTTGTGATAATCATTCATTATAATAAATTACAAATAATTATATATGTAAGCTATTGTTTAAGATTATTGATATGCTGCCGTTAAAATAATTTGCAATTGCTTCTGTTCCTAAGGAACCGATGCAATTAACAATATTTTCTTCAATGCAATTGCTTCGGTTCCTAAGGAATTGATGCAAATAACATTATTTGTTTTGGTTGTTATGTGAATAAAAGCGAATAAAGTAATTTGCTTCTGTACATTAGCTTCGATTGTAAACATGACATAAGCAAACGATACTATTTGCTTCGATTTTAAACACAACTGAAGCAAATAACATTATTTGCTTCTGTGCGTTTGCTTCAGTTATTAACATGACTGAAGCAATTGATACTATTTGCTTTTGTTATGAGCAAAAGTGAAGCAAATGAGATGATGCAACAAGCATTTTTGGTACTAATGTCTCCATCCCCACAGATTGGACCAAACACATATTGTTATATTAATTAGATCCTATGCCTAATTTACTATTATGCATTTCACTTACTTTCCTTTTCGTTGATTTATGATGTTCATTAATCCATTTAATCGAATATTATTGATTCATAAATCAACTTTATTAGTTACCATAAAACATTGCCTAGTCGCAAGGTCACCATAGAATATCTTTAGGCTATTAAACTTAAATTCTGACTTCGTAATCACAATTTAACTTTTATGTTATAGTCTTTTTTACTTTTTATTTCCACTGAATTATGCTTTTTACATTATAGTTATAAGTTTACAATAAGCCTTTCCTATCCTTTTATAATTTTATAACCTCTTTTGGCTATGCTATCTTTTGTTTTTCTATCTTTACAATTTATTCTTTTAGAAAGTTAGGCTTATCTCCAATTTATTGGTTACTAAAATTGTATAAAATCTATTTCCATAGTTTAGGTAATTACTATAATAAGAACCCATGAGTGTAAGACATCTCTTTTTTCTTATTTTTGGGTTATCAAATTAGTGCGAAATACAACTAATTCCCTATTTTTCACTATTCCCTGTCTTTTCTTATTTTCATGTTTGCAATCATGTTTCCTATTTTCCTTTAGATACCAAACTATGCTAATAGATTTCCTTTTTCCTAACAAATCAATCTAGCTTATACCATTTTTCTCAATTTTAAAATTTATTGAACAGAGATTTGGATTAAATTCAATATAGAAATCCTCAAATCTATAATCCAGTTACATGTTTATTGTACATGGAATTTCTTACATATTTTCAATTGTAATTTACAACAAGAATTTAGGCAAGAATATATTCATATCCAAATTATACAAAAAATTAATTATTATAATTTAACAATTTATAATTTCACAAGATATACAGGAATCAAACAATATATACCATTATTAGATAATATAATTCAAATCCACTTACCTGATTGCTATACAATTCCTGAATCTGATTCAGATTTATCACTTGTGGTCTCCCTGTTTGAATCTACTATTCTAATTACCACATATTTACAAATTTGATCCTAAAAGAATGAAAAGAACAATATTATATTCATATTTGTGGAATGTACTTACCTCATACGGACAAGGAATCTGGGCACTTATAGCCTAAATCTACAACCTTCTATTAGAGAATGGAGTTTTGATGACAGCAACCTTATTTCAATATTAATTGATTATAAAATATATACTAACACTTTTATCTAGAATATATATATATATAAATAAACATATGCAGGATTTATATACATGAAGTTATACTGAAGATTGTACAGCTTAAAGATATTAGAGATTCAGAATTCAGAGATGATTCAAGACTCATGAGTAATCAATATTTAAAGAATTCAAGATAAATATAGTAATAGGGTCTAGTTTATGTAATACTCTGAATAGCACTCCAGGTTCAAATTCAAATTTTGTTTTTCAAGTTCTATTTTCAATCTCTATCTTCTCTATTTTACTTTCTTTACCTTACTTTTAATTTTAAATTCAAGTTTTATAGTTTATATGTTTTATATATTATATTCTTTATATTTATATAGTTTTATTTCTATAATTTTATAAATATGCTTATATAGTTTATATTTATGTTTTCATATGATTTTCTACTTTATAATATTCATTTATAACACTATATTTTAATTTAAGAATTTCCATAATTATAATTATATATATATATATATATCAAAACACTTCAAAAATCCTCAAAATTCAAGTTTACACATGCTTATGTTGACATACATTTTATCCTATGTCGACATATAACTGTCACTTTTTTTATTTACAAAGGAAGTGTCTTTTCACTATTTGTGACATTCCGGAAACGTTGCAACCTTTCAAATCTTATAAATAGTGGCTGATTTCGATTTTTTTCATCATTCTTCTTCTCTATCTTCATCTCCTTTCTTTACACCATTATATTTTCTTATTTTTTACGATTTCTACACCTGTACTTTGTTGAATTCAATTATATTTTCATATAACTTCTTCTCTTCTCACTCTCTACTCATTACTCTCTGAATCAAAGTGATATTGAAGAGCTATAAAGCTACTGTAATCATTTGGGAAGTGTTTGGGTAATCGGTAAGACCCTTGTAGCCGTTTTTAATCAAGGAGGTTGGAACCAATGTGACCCTTGTAGCCGTGAAATCAAGGAGAGTATACTTAATTAAGTTTGTGGAATCGGTGTTACCCTTGCCGTGAAATCAAGGAGAGGATTGTAATTGGATATTGATAGAGTAATAAAATCTGCGCAATCGAGCGTTGCGTGGGACTCGACATAGGAGCAATTCCGAACTTGTATAAAATCTGGTGTGTTCTGGCATCCTCTCAGAAAATATGAGTTAGAGCTAGGCCCTGCTAGTTTCATTATAGATGCCTAGAAGAACCACGTCGATCCGATTCAAAATAACTAAATCCAAACCATCAAAAAAACAAAACCATGTTGAATCTAGCCCGAATGGGTTGACTCATGCTTTAGTCGGGTCAACTCCCGGGTCCACACAGTCCATAAGAGTGCCGACCCCTGGGTTGACCTAATGCTAGCTTGGGTTAACCCATATACGATTTATTTTTAAATCGTATAACGAGTCCTTTACTACGTGATTGTTGTTATGTTTATACGTATTCCTAATGTTTATAATTTCTTAACCATTTTCATTTATTTCTGGATTTTATTTCCTAATTTAAACGCATGTTCAAATTTCGAATTTCAAACACTTAATAAATATGCATGTATTCTTTGAGATCTATTTATGTATATTTACACAATATTTTAAGCATTATTACTAACGTTATATTTATTTCTAGTTTTATTCCTTACGCATTAGTTTTTCCTTTAGTTTTCAATACGCATTTAATTTTAATTTAAATGCGTACTATTTCTATAACTAATATGCGTATACTTATTTTAAGTTAGAACGTCAGTTAACATCATTAAATTTTCCATGATTTAATTCTATTCGTGAAGCATGCTTCCCAAACGCGTGCCACGGCTGATATTTATGTCTATACATATTTTTGCACACATGTGCATTCACATGTATGTCAGCATTCCAAAACAAATTATTTACTTCCAACTTTGACATTATTTCTTTTAAGTCTCCTTTAATATTATTCCCATTATGTTCCTATTAATGCCATCAACGACGCGCATTATCTTTCAAATTCAAATGTGCATTGTTTTTTACGTATATACATATTATATATACATATATTTGTGCATGTGTGTGTGTTTGTTCACACACGTTGTGCTACCATTAACTAGTTTTCCATTTTAAATTTTAATGTTACATTCTATTTATTAATTTATAACGTGCTATTAATTAGGGCTGTTACGGTAACGGTAAATTTACCATTATCATACCATTACCAGTCGATCGGTAACCATTTTTGGTTGAAATCGGTATACCAGTTAAAACGGTATGGTAACGATAAATTTACCATTTTTACGGTAAATTATCGGTAACGTTTCTTGAATACCAGCGGTAACGGTGATTTTACCAGTTAATTCAAAGCATAAGTATACTTATCTGATATGCTTTTTTACATGCACGTAGAACCAAATAAATGATTATATTTAGTTCAATAATCAGATGAAATAATTACAGGTACACTTGTTTTCTTTTTCGTTTATGTTTTTTATAAACTAACACCACATATAGTATAATAAAAATGCACAGTGTACAAAAAATATGTTAAGATATAAACTTTTATCGACAAACGGTAATTTACCATTACCAGTGTAACGGTTACCAGATTATCGGTATACCAGTCAGCGGTATACCAGTCGATCGGTAACGGCAACGGTAAGCAATTCTGGCTTACCAGTAAAAACGGCACGGTAACGGTATTTGCCAAACGGTAACGGTAATCATTACCATAACAGCCCTACTATTAATTAACTTCCATTCATTCTTCTATAACATTTCTTTATATTTAATTCTATATATACTGTTGCAACGTTATGTTTGCATAATGGAAACTTCTTATTTATTGCTCATTTTATAACATGCGTTTGTTTTCGAGTTTCAAACGCGCATTACTCAAATAATTATTTTGATAATTTTCTTATTTAAAATGAGGGGTGCTACAAAATCGTTATCGATCCATCAGATGGTGGCTAATGGATGTATGATCCATGAGAGGCAGAGGACTTCATCAAGAGATTGTCGTAAGTTGTGGTTCGTCGATAACTTCAGTTGTGAGGAAGTTATGGCATGTTAAAGTTATAACTCTTCGATCGTGAACTCGGACCTGAATATGAGTTTGGATAGCTTTTTGGCTTTGGAGTGTTAATGAATCCTTGATAGATCAAAATATTCTAGTTGTTAACCCAAGCAGGGGTAAATTGGAATGCCCATTTGGACTATAAGTGATGGTCATGTACACTAGATCTCCCAAATGGGGGAGGGGAAGGGTCTAGTTGCTGGACACTTGAGTTTTGAAGGCAAACTTGTAGAACTGTGGGTTGTGCAAACATGAAAGTTCGACTATAACTATGGTTTTTCCATTAGAGCTTGGCATGAATGAGTATGGTCATATGTTATCAATGGAATCAAGGATTTAGAAGGTGGTAGCTAGGCTTTGTTTGATATATGTTATGATTGTTATGGCGTTCTCTCTCTCTCTCTGTCTTTCTCTCTCTCTTCTTTCTCTGGGTAGACTACACGTATAAGATTTTGAAGTAGGGACTGGGAATCTAAAAGCTAAAAGAAGCTGCTTATATTCTTCTATTCTATTTCATTGTAGTATATATTATTGTTGTTATTTGAGTAACATAAATTGCTTAGTTATTATGTGCTAATTCTTTAATTGTAGGGACTGGTCATATATATTGGACTTAAACCTATATATTGTAACAACCCGTATTTTCAATAACCTGTTATAACGTAAATCGAGGCAGAATTTAATTTATAAATATGAATCAAGGGAAACGGGCTATGCCATTGCGTTCGTCTCGGAAAAATACGCGAAATAGAGTCCGAGTTTTCGAAAATCGGAGTCCGTATGACCCGATTAAGGTCCAACGAAGTTTTCAAAAAAATTCAAAGTAAAAACAGATTTCAAATTCAAGTTTGAATTTGGAAATTAGGTCAGATTGGGCCAGGCGGGAAAATTCCCGCCAGAGCACCCAAGTTGACAGCCCTGTCGACTTGGGAGTCGACTTGGTTGGACCCAAGTCGACAGCCCTGTCGACTTGGTTCAGCCGGGCAGTTTTGCCTGGTGCACCATTTTGGAGTTGTGTTGAGTTTGGGGGCCAGATTCGGTTTTAAGGGCTGAGATTGGAATTAGGGTTTAATCCTAAGGTTGAAACTAATCCTAATCTCTATAAATAAGCCCCTAACCTAACCCTAAATCATCATTATTCATTCAAGTAACTAAACTATGGCAAAATCATTCCTCTCATGGCCTCCACTCTCTTCATAAAATCCTAAATAAATTTCTATGAGAGATTTTCCATGCATACAAGTGTTTTCAAGCTTGTATGAGCATCATTAGCTTGCATTCAAGTCAAGTTTCCATATTTACATCATAAAGCAAGGGTTTTGATCATTTTGGCTCAAGGGATTTTCTATTGGAACTTGCATTTTGGGTTTATTTGATTTCATAAGGGCTTTGGCATAGTAAGCCCTTTTCTACTTTCATATTTAAACTCTAAAGTTAAATGAATGATGCAAGTTTGGTTGATCATTATGATATGCAAGTTTACCATGTTATGCTATGCAAGTTTGCCCTGTTATGATATGCAAGTTTATCATGTTATGTTATGCAAGTATGCCATGTTATGATATGCAAGTTTACCATGTTATGCTATGCAAGTTTGCCATGTTATGATATGCAAGTTTATCATGTTATGTTATGCAAGTATGCCATGTTATGATATGCAAGTTTACCATGTTATGCTATGCAAGTTTGCCATGTTATGATATGCAAGTTTATCATGTTATGATATGCAAGTATGCCATGTTATGATATGCAAGTTTATCATGTTATGTTATGCAAGTATGCCATGCTATGATATGCAAGTTTACCATGTTATGCTATGCAAGTTTGCCATGTTGTGGTATGCAAGTTTATCAAGTTATGTTATGCAAGTTTGGGTTGATCATTTTGTTCATGTTACCATGTTATGCAAGCTTATCTTGGGCTTATGAGCTTAAAGCTTCAAGCTTTATGCTAAAGGTTGCATTTTGGCAACATGTAAGTTATCATATCCCTTATGATAACTTGCATGTGAGGCTAAATGCGAACTTATGGCAACCTCTACATGTCATTTATCACCATGTATCACTTATATGCTAAGTTTGGTTTTATGCATACTTTTGAGGCCTAATGATGCAATATGCAAGTATATGAACATATGTACATTTCATATGCCACCATGTTAAACTTGTGGCTTCAACACCTTTATGTCATGATTATGCCAAGTTCCCTCTTTCTATCCTTTATGCGCTATTGCGATATGTAAGCGATGGGATTGCGTTTGGGGTTGGGTAAACTTAAAAGACATAAAAACATAAGATTGGGAATTTACCTATTAAGTTAGGTTTACCCATTGGGAATTTACCTATTAAGTTAGGTCTACCCAAATTCTTGAAAACTTGTAATATGTTTTGGAAACATGATGGACATGACACTTAGAAAATATAAGTGTGACCAACTCGAGGTTGGGTTGAGTTTGTAGCGTAAAACTACCCGGAACCGACCGGCTTAACTAGTTGCTACAAACAATAGGACCCAATGTGAGAAGTTGGTCATGTTGTACCTTGAACCCGAGGTTAGACCAAGTTGGGATATAAAGCTACCCGGACCCGCCTGGCTTAACTAGTAACCACAACAAGGTCTAATGTGAGAGGTTAAGGCACATTAAATTAATTAATGCCTCGTGATTAGGGTTAAGTCATGGTCCACTTAATACTTAACCAATTTGGGCTTGGTAGATTAATCAGGGTTAAGTCGTGAACTCATCGTTACACTTAACCAAGTTAATCCATGATTAGCAAGAGGGTTAAACCGTACTTAACCCACTAGAAAATCCTAGCAATGGGGGTCCACTCCAGCAGTAATCCCAAGTTCGTATCATTAAGACCCTAGGGACTAGGCTAGGGTGGGGGGCACAATTACTGGACTTGAGGTAAGTGACCAAAAACGACGGCAGAGTGGTACGCCGGTGTAGTTCCGGGCGGACTATGGTCGTGCACATAGTCCGAAGCCGGAGAAAACATGCACGGGTACTAGTAGATCGAGACTGTGCACTTATGTTTATGGTGTCCAGGGGTTGACACCCTAGGGCTTGATACACCCGACGGGAGACCCTGCACAGTCTGACTACAATTATGTTTGGGCCGTATTGACACCAACACGTGACGAGTTAGGCTTATAGGGAACCGATCGACTAGACCGTTTGGTTGGACCGCGTATTAGGGTCACTTCATGTTATTGGGCCAAAGCTTGGGCCAAGGGATCATTACTTGTTTATTCAAGTCATGTTAGTTTGCTAGTACACCTGTGGTGCAAAAACCTTAAACCTGATTATGCGATGACACCTTTATCTACCTTGTTAGTTAATCATCATGCTAGTATGTTGTTATCCTTATGATCATCCCTGCTTCTCATGTCAGTTAACTTTATCAGTTTACATTGATTGTAGTAGGGCTTACTCAGTCTTTTTGACTGACCTGTTTTCCTTTCGCCTCTTTTCTTCCGTTCCCCCCCCCCCCCCCCCCAGGTTCTCAGGGTGGGAATATAGGAGCTTAGCTTGGATTTCTGATCGCTTGCTTGTGGGATTTTAGCTCATGTACGGTCTTGACATGAAGCTAGCTATGGCTATCACTTATTTTGGGGATAGTACTTATGTATTCCAGTTTTTCAGTGATGTTGTTTTTATCTAGACTGGTGTATTTGGAAAGTTGACATTATGTTGTATCAGACTTGTTTTGAAATAGTTTGAAATCTTCCGCTGTTTTACTTATCTTCTTTACTCTGTTTACATATATACATATGTTCTTGTTCTGCCTTGATATATCATTATGCATGTTTACCTGATTCAAACACCCCTCCAGAGTCAGGGTGCTTGCAAGAGCCACCCTGGCGGAGGTGGGGTGTTACATTTGGTATCAGAGCATATGGTTTACGAGAAGGAACAAAAAGGTTTTTGAAACTTTTGGAAAACTATTTTTAAAACCAAGTATAAAGTATTTTCCAAAGAAAAGTCTAGTTTATTTTAAAGGCTATTCCCCAAAAAGCCATTAGCAAAATTCCTTCGTTTTTCTCCATTCTGAATCTATCTTTTTCTTCGTTTTCAGTATGGCCAATAACTTTGCCATTCCGGAGGGAGTACACGTACATGTTTGGTATAGGAGACTTTTGGAGGCTAGGGCGACCGAAGCCGGCCCCGCAGATGTTCCTCCTCCTCCTCCTCCGGTGGTTAATGTTTCTCCTCCTCCTCCCATAGCTGATGTTTCTCTTCCCCTCAGCCTCCACAAGCGGATTTTGCGGAAACTTGTAAGAACTTTAAGGCGATGGGTTGCAAGAATTTCATTGGAACCGAGACTTTTGTAGAGGCAAGGAATTGGTTGAAAGAAACCGAAGATCTTTTTGCCTTCTTTGATATAGATGACCGTAGGAAGGTTTTATTGGCAGTGTGGTTGCTAAAGGAAGAAGCTGCACGTTGGTGGGTGGTCACCACCGCTACTTGGCCAATTGAGACTTGGGATGACTTTCGGGGAAAGTTTGGACTAAGGTTCCTATCACTGAAGCAAGGGGACATGACTATTAGGGAATACATAGATAAGTTTAATCAACTGGCTCGGGTCGGTTTAGACTTGGTTAACACAGCTCAAAGAAGGCCCTATACTTTGCTCTAGGATTAAACGAGCCATTACATGGTTTAGCCATGACTCATATACCCTTGGGGGCAACTTTCGAGAGCTTGGTGAATATGGCCCTACTCAATGAAGAGAATAGGAGTGACAAGAAGGAGATCAAGATGAATGATACTCAAGCCAAGAAGACTGATTCCCAGTGGAAAGGAAATCAGGGTAATCCAAGCGGTCAGAGCAGTCAAGGCAATAAGAACAAGAACAAGAGTCAAGGCAACAAGGGGAACAATAGCAAGGGCAATAACGACAAGAGGAAGTGCCATTATTGCAGTTCAGTTGGGCATCTTATTAAGGATTGTAGGAAGAGAAAATGGAAGAGTGGTGAATGCTTTCATTGTGGTGAGTTTGGACATTTCAGCAAAGATTGCCCGAAGAAGCAAGGGCAAGGTCAGACTCAGTGTGCAAGACCGTCTGAAGGGCGAGTTCACCCCCTCAACATCGTTCTTCCAGCTCTTGATCGAGGTAGTGTTTCTGTTAAAAGTCCTATTTACATTTCTGATCTTCCTGTTCGTACTTTGTTTGATTCTGGCGCATCGCATAGTTTATTTCATCTGGTTTAGTTGAAAGTTTGCACCTAAGTACTAGTCTAGTTAATGATCCCGTGTGTGTTTCAAATCCAATTGGGGTTTCCGCCCATTTGTCTATTATCTACGTGGATTTGAAAATCTCTATCTTTAGTGTAGAGTTCTCGTGTGATGCTTATATTCTCGGTTTCATGGGGTATGGGTTGATTTTGGGCATGGATGGGTTGTCCAGTTTTGGAGTCATCCTTGATTTTTGAGCATAGGGTTGTGAGGCTCATGACTCGCCTCGGTAATACCTTAAAAATTTCTTGTAACCCTATGGGTCCCATCATGTTGTGTTATCTTGAACCCCTCAACTCGTCTATCGATAGTTTGCAATCGGTGAGGGTGGTTCGAGAATATCCTGATATCTTGGGTGAAGTGAAGGGGGGTTACCCCTAAGCGAGAGATTGATTTCCGCATTTATCTGGTTGATAATGCCAAGCCAGTTACGTGGCCGGTTAGGCACATGGACCCACAAGATGAGAGTTAAGAAAGCAAGTCAAGGAGTTGCTTGAGAAGAACTTCATACGATGAAGCATTTCCGAAGAGGGTGCTCTAGTAGTATTCGCTACTAATGTGGACAGTTCGCTTCGCCCGTGTGTTGATTATCGTGAGTAGAACAAGAAGAATAGACAACTATTACCAAGGATCGATGATTTGTTCAGCTTGTAGGAACATCTGTTCCCTCTTGATCTTGCTACTGGATTCCATCAGCTCAGAGTAGCTGAAGATAGTATAGACAAGACTGCGTTCAGAACTCCGGATGGATTCTTAGAATGGCTGGTCATGCCATTCGGTTTGACTAATGCACCCGCCTACTTCGTGGACTTGATGAGTAGGGTGTCTAGGGAGTTCCTGAACGAGTTTGTGGTAGTCTTTGTAGACGATATACTGACTTTCTTAAAGAACGAGGAAGAACATCCTAGACATCTCAAGGAGGTGATGGATACGCTTAGAGCGTATCAGTTGAAAGCCAAGTCCTCCAAATGTCATTTTGGAGAAAAAGAAGTTAGATTTCTTGGGCACATAGTTTCTAAGCAAGGCTTAGTGGTGGATCCCGCTAAAGTGGTCGCGGTTCAAAACCGAAAAGCTCCGACGAGGACAATTGAAATAAGAAGTTCTCTCAGTTTAATTAGTTAGTTAGCGTCCCTTGAGTTTAGACCTACCCTTCTGGATCAAGTAGGGACTTCGCAGAAAGAAGACCCGCAGTTAGTCGAGATCATGGACAAGTTGATTCGAGGCGAGATGTTAAGACACCTCGCTATAGATGGCAAGGGATGGCTAAGACGCAATGAGAGGAAGAAAGCTCTTGAAGATGCACATCAGTCGAGGAGGTGGCCGAGTTTGTCCCAAGGCGCATGTTGTGCCAACAGGTTAAAGGCCGAGTCATAGAAGCCCGGTGGGCTATTATATCCAGTGGAGGTCCCCGCAATGGAAGAGGGAAAAGCGTCACGAAGGATTTCGTGGATGGACTGCCTAGATCAAGAAAGGGAATAAGAGCATGTGGGTCATAGTAGGTAGACTCACGAAGAGTGCTCATTTCACTCCGGTAAAGAGCGAAAGGACTGCATTATAGCTAGCGACAGTTTACTTTCAAGAAATAAAGCGGTTGCACGAGGTTCCCTAAAGTACAGTTAGTAACCATGACTCAATCTTCACCAGCCAGTTTTGGAATAATCTACGGGAAGTCATGGGCAAGCGACTGAATCTAAGTACGGCCTATCATTCGCAGGTAGATGGTTCATTTCGTTCAAGCATGAGTTATAGAAAATCACGTTGGTAAGAGCAATTGGCAACGTGGATTGGTATTTTCAAGAAAAGTTCTGCTGCGTGGAATACTTTATAGTAAGTAAACGAGATCCAGGATTCACTAGTGAATTTTGGAGAGCTTGCATGAAACCATGAGGTCATAGTTATGTTTAAGCCAAGAATGATAGAAGAGTAAGTGAAAGAGGAAAACGAGAGGCGACAATGAAATGGGTTCCAACTCATATTTGGAAATAAGAATTAAGAAGCTAAGAAATCATGAGGTAAAAGATGGTCAAAGCACAGTGGAGTTAAACTCAAGGAAACGTGACTTAGAAGACTGAAGGCTAGATACGCGCATCATATCTCTTTCTAAGAGTATATCCTTGATCCTTGTTTTCCGGTGAAACTTACTTGCATGTTATCTTTTACATATATCCTCTCGGTCCCGTTCTCGATCCCATTTCTGCTGTAAACTCCATAAGGGGGTGTGACTCATCGGTTAGTAATGCATGTCAGGGTTTGAAGGGGTCCGTTAGGTTGACTAAACCTTTTGGGCTTTTATAGGATTGGGGTTAAGTTAGGAAGGGATTTCTTGTAATCCTAAAGGAGTATATCTTGCTTATCTTCCCGATCTCTTTGTAGCATATCTTTTGCTATCCATGTTTGTCTTGATTATCTAGTTTATCATGTTAATCTTGTCATGAGAACCTTAGGTAGAAACCCTTTGGATGAAACATGTGTTTGAAACATGTTATGCTTGATGGTTGCAAGTGGTTGCAAGTGTTTGCAAGTGGTTACTCGTGGATGCATTATACACGTTAGGCACTAGATCGGCTCACACACTCCTCATATTGCATATGCATGAGTGTTTACGCTTATTCATGGATGAAAATTTTTGTGTTATCACATGGATGTTGCATATGGATGTATGTTATGTGCACACATATAGATGTTATACATTATGTTAGGAATTGCATACATATGGATTCATTTCACTAACATAATTTGCATTGATGATATTTGCATTAGATAAATACATATACACACACCTTTGCATATGTTCATACAACATTTAGAATCTTGTAAGGACAATGATTGCTCATGGATGATGTTTTGAGTAGATGGATGTTGGATGGTAGGATATGTTCTTCCTAACTTAGAGATTTCGGGGACGAAATCCTTTAAGGAGGGGAGAATGTAACAACCCGTATTTTCAATAACCTGTTATAACGTAAATCGAGGCAGAATTTAATTTATAAATCTGAATCAAGGGAAACGGGCTATGCCATTGCGTTCGTCTCGGAAAAATACGCGAAATAGAGTTCGAGTTTTCGAAAATCGGAGTCTGTATGACCCGATTAAGGCCCAACGAAGTTTTCAGAAAAATTCAAAGTAAAAACAGATTTCAAATTCAAGTTTGAATTTGGAAATTAGGTCAGATTGGGCCAGGCGGGAAAATTCCCGCCAGAGCACCCAAGTCGACAGCCCTATCGACTTGGGAGTCGACTTGGTTGGACCCAAGTCGACAGCCCTGTCGACTTGGCTGTCGACTTGGTTCAGCCGGGCAGTTTTGCCTGGTGCACCATTTTGGAGTTGTGTTGAGTTTGGGGGCCAGATTCGGTTTTAAGGGCTGAGATTGGAATTAGGGTTTAATCCTAAGGTTGAAACTAATCCTAATCTCTATAAATAAGCCCCTAACCTAACCCTAAATCATCATTATTCATTCAAGTAACTAAACTATGGCAAAATCATTCCTCTCATGGCCTCCACTCTCTTCATAAAATCCTAAATAAATTTCTATGAGAGATTTTCCATGCATACAAGTGTTTTCAAGCTTGTATGAGCATCATTAGCTTGCATTCAAGTCAAGTTTCCATATTTACATCATAAAACAAGGGTTTTGATCATTTTGGCTCAAGGGATTTTCTATTGGAACTTGCATTTTGGGTTTATTTGATTTCATAAGGGCTTTGGCATAGTAAGCCCTTTTCTACTTTCATATTTAAACTCTAAAGTTAAATGAATGATGCAAGTTTGGTTGATCATTATGATATGCAAGTTTACCATGTTATGCTATGCAAGTTTGCCCTGTTATGATATGCAAGTTTATCATGTTATGTTATGCAAGTATGTCATGTTATGATATGCAAGTTTACCATGTTATGCTATGCAAGTTTGCCATGTTATGATATGCAAGTTTATCATGTTATGTTATGCAAGTATGCCATGTTATGATATGCAAGTTTACCATGTTATGCTATGCAAGTTTGCCATGTTATGATATGCAAGTTTATCATGTTATGTTATGTTATGCAAGTATGCCATGTTATGATATGCAAGTTTATCATGTTATGTTATGCAAGTATGTCATGCTATGATATGCAAGTTTACCATGTTATGCTATGAAAGTTTGCCATGTTGTGGTATGCAAGTTTATCAAGTTATGTTATGCAAGTTTGGGTTGATCATTTTGTTCATGTTACCATGTTATGCAAGCTTATCTTGGGCTTATGAGCTTAAAGCTTCAAGCTTTATGCTAAAGGTTGCATTTTGGCAACATGTAAGTTATCATATCCCTTATGATAACTTGCATGTGAGGCTAAATGCGAACTTATGGCAACCTCTACATGTCATTTATCACCATGTATCACTTATATGCTAAGTTTGGTTTTATGCATACTTTTGAGGCCTAATGATGCAATATGCAAGTATATGAACATATGTACATTTCATATGCCACCATGTTAAACTTGTGGCTTCAACACCTTTATGTCATGATTATGCCAAGTTCCCTCTTTCTATCCTTTATGCGCTATTGCGATATGTAAGCGATGGGATTGCGTTTGGGGTTGGGTAAACTTAAAAGACATAAAAACATAAGATTGGGAATTTACCTATTAAGTTAGGTCTACCCATTGGGAATTTACCTATTAAGTTAGGTCTACCCAAATTCTTGAAAACTTGTAATATGTTTTGGAAACATGATGGACATGACACTTAGAAAATATAAGTGTGACCAACTCGAGGTTGGGTTGAGTTTGTAGCGTAAAACTACCCGGAACCGACCGGCTTAACTAGTTGCTACAAACAATAGGACCCAATGTGAGAAGTTGGTCATGTTGTACCTTGAACCCGAGGTTAGACCAAGTTGGGGTGTAAAGCTACCCGGACCCGCCCGGCTTAACTAGTAACCACAACAAGGTCTAATGTGAGAGGTTAAGGCACATTAAATTAATTAATGCCTCGTGATTAGGGTTAAGTCATGGTCCACTTAATACTTAACCAATTTGGGCTTGGTAGATTAATCAGGGTTAAGTCGTAAACTCATCGTTACACTTAACCAAGTTAATCCATGATTAGCAAGAGGGTTAAACCGTACTTAACCCACTAGAAAATCCTAGCAATGGGGGTCCACTCCAGCAGTAATCCCAAGTTCGTATCATTAAGACCCTAGGGACTAGGCTAGGGTGGGGGGCACAATTACTGGACTTGAGGTAAGTGACCAAAAACGACGGCAGAGTGGTACGCCGGTGTAGTTCCGGGCGGACTATGGTCGTGCACATAGTCCGAAGCCGGGGAAAACATGCACGGGTACCAGTAGATCGAGACTGTGCACTTATGTTTATGGTGTCCAGGGGTTGACACCCTAGGGCTTGATACACCCGACGGGAGACCCTGCACAGTCTGACTACAATTATGTTTGGGCCGTATTGACACCAACACGTGACGAGTTAGGCTTATAGGGAGCCGATCGACTAGACCGTTTGGTTGGACCGCGTATTAGGGTAACTTCATGTTATTGGGCCAAAGCTTGGGCCAAGGGATCAATACTTGTTTATTCAAGTCATGTTAGTTTGCTAGTACACCTGTGGTGCAAAAACCTTAAACCTGATTATGCGATGACACCTTTATCTACCTTGTTAGTTAATCATCATGCTAGTATGTTGTTATCCTTATGATCATCCCTGCTTCTCATGTCAGTTAACTTTATCAGTTTACATTGATTGTAGTAGGGCTTACTCAGTCTTTTTGACTGACCTGTTTTCCTTTCGCCTCTTTTCCTCCGTTTCTCCCCCCCCCCCCCTCAGGTTCTCAGGGTGGGAATATAGGAGCTTAGCTTGGATTTCTGATCGCTTGTTTGTGGGATTTTAGCTCATGTACGGTCTTGACATGAAGCTAGCTATGGTTATCACTTATTTTGGGGATAGTACTTATGTATTTCAGTTTTTCAGTGATGTTGTTTTTATCTAGACTGGTGTATTTGGAAAGTTGACATTATGTTGTATCAGACTTGTTTTGAAATAGTTTGAAATCTTCCGCTGTTTTACTTATCTTCTTTACTCTGTTTACATATATACATATGTTCTTGTTCTGCCTTGATATATCATTATGCATGTTTACCTGATTCAAACACCCCTCCAAAGTCAGGGTGCTTGCAAGAGCCACCCTGGCGGAGGTGGGGTGTTACATATATTATATTAGTTTGCAGTGTAGTTGTTGATAGTCATTCGTCACTCATCCTAGACTATTAACTAACATAAGGTTTTAAGTTTTCTCTTATTATCTTGGGTGCTCATCGATGAGGCTGATGAGAAGACTAGATATCATGTTTGGTGACGATACTGTTGATCGATGATGAGCTTGGAGGGTTGTGTATTATTTCATTTAATTTTTCATTTTTTGTTATACTACGAGAGATTGCGGTAAGGATGAGATGTATTCATATATTGTGACATCTTGTACATAACACATTGTTCGATATGAAATTTCCACTTTGATGTGGCTCACTATTATTCTATTATATATGTTCTTATTATATATTGTCTATGCGCTATGAGACACAAGACATGTTTTGTTCAGTTTATTTCCAAGACGATCGTCCCATATTAGTCTACCATGATTTTCATCACATCTTACTTATCATTTAGTGTAGGTGGTATAGAGCGGTCATTATAAGTAGTAGGTTACCTGGAACTCTTCTATATGAGAAGCCATCATGTATGGTATACCGAGATACTTGATGTTTCACCTTCCTACTTCATTACGATCTAGATGTCGAGTTTTTAATCAAGCCACCTCGGAAAGTAATTTATTTTTTGAGCTTGCTCTATCTTCCAAATCATCATCTCGATGTTTCTATTATGGCACATGCTTAGCCACATAGCATCCTTATGTATTAAGCAATGCCTTCACCCATTTCCTTTTTTAATTTGTATGCCAACTGTTCTCATGTGATTTAGAACTCCTAATTAAAGTGCTTGATTCATAGCGGGTTGCAAGTAAATATAAAACCTAATGTCCTAACTCCTAGTTTATTATTATCTAATACAACTATGATCATATTGTGCTAAGTCCCTCATATTATAGTGCAAGGTAAGAGGTCAAATTGACCCACAAGGATTAAGAACGTTTGTTCTTGTCTAGTCATTTGTATTTCTCTCGCTTTCTTGGGTGTCGCATAATCATGTGGCATGTTGATATTATGTCTTGATCATTTTTACCAAATATCATTAGTAATTTATTCGTTAAAGTAAATTAATCTTCGCATTATTATCCTCACACTATACGAGGGTATTCAGTCATTGCCGCGTCGATCTTCATATTTATACAAAGTTGACTTTTTTTAACGACTTTTTGAAATGATTACACTCCTTCATCTCAAGGGTTGGCTTTCCTTAATAGTTTAGAATTACACTAAAATATTTCAAAAGGAGAAAAAATAATATGGTCTTCAGTCTAATGGAGTTAAATCCTATCTATTGGACCAGGAATTTTATGCTCAAATCTCTAATTACTCGGTTCTCCACAATTTCCATGCACATCTATCTATGGATATCTAAGCATGGTTTATATCCTTCCTTTGTGAGGATTCGGTTTGATAAAGGGACTACCATCTACTGTTGATAGAACTCTCAATGGAGATAGCATAGGTTCTAGCTTAGTGCATACCACTTCCCATATCTACCACCGTTAGCTTTAACTGCTCTCATATGTGGAATGTAGACTTTAAACATGTGAGCATTTTAAACATGTTCACCATTAGCTTTACCACCGTCAGTCTTCCACAAACCTCCATGCTCTCACCATAAAATCACTCCCAAAACAACCTGATTCACCGCAGACCACATCGCAAAAATCCACATCCACAAATCAAATACCCCCCACACATCCACAAATCCACATTCAATACGGCACCCACAAAACCGAATCATCCACAGACCACGTCCTTTTCATCAACCAACGTCGACAATACCATCTCCAATCCAACTTCCGATCACCAGGCTCATTCTCGCATAACCACCAACAGTTGCAGTAATCACCTGTACCACGTTCAAGTACCAACTCGCAACCTTCACCACAATTTACAGTTCACCTGCAACCCTATTTCCAGATCTCGATCCCATCTATACCCCCATCGCATCCATCGCGATACCCAGCACCCGATTTAAATTCGATTTGAATTATTGAGAACAAAAAACGGGGCGCGACTTCAATTTCTTTTTTTCTTTCCTTTGATTTTGGGAAAGAAATTTCTGAATTCTCTGCGTTTATTTTGGGAAGAACTAATGGGCTTGATATATACATTGTTGCGCTTGATTTGAGGAAAATAAGGGTGTGATTTTACTGTGATTTGTTTTGGAATTATCTGTTTCCATTCTTTTGATTGCGTGTTTGACCTTTGTGCCAACCTTACTTTGGTTGAGTGTGATCCTTAGTCCGGCGTTGATTTTAAGTGTTGACCTAGTTGTCTTGTTTGTTAAGCTTAGTTCCTTTGTTTGTTTGTTTTTTTCTTTTAAGATTAGTTTCGTTTTTTTTAGTACTGAATTTAAATTTTTTTTGGGTGTCTAGTCAATTTTCTTTTAGTTTTTTTTTCCTTCTTTTCCCTTTCATTTGTTTCTTTTATTTGTATTCTTTTCTTTTCAAAAACAAAAACAAAAAAAAATCAAAGAAAAAGAAATAAGGGCCTAAGCAAAAACAGTCAAGAAGCAAAACAAGGATTTGAATCGTTGGCATGCTAATTAACTGCTCTGGACAGACTGCCATAACCCACTGTAAAAATCTCTAAACTATACAGGTG
The DNA here is from genome assembly GCA_030737875.1 of Allium sativum. Taxonomy (NCBI): domain Eukaryota; kingdom Viridiplantae; phylum Streptophyta; class Magnoliopsida; order Asparagales; family Amaryllidaceae; genus Allium; species Allium sativum. Next base: position 743,741,920 of record CM060920.1, on the reverse strand, counting down.
CTGCAGCTGCTTAAAAATACATAGAAAATGCTTGTGAAAAAAAATTCTGCAGGGACAGCGGCTTGCTTGTACAATTTTTTTTTACAGGAAAATATTTAGAAGGACAAAATAGTAGGCCTTTTTATCCATAAGGACAGCCCACTAAAATTTTACTCAGAAGGACAATACACTGAAAATTAATTTCGGCCGCTGCTTTCTTCTTCTCCCTCTCTCACGTCTTTGTCGATTTCATCGTTTATCACGAAATCATAAATCGCTTAAATCACAAATATGATAATACATTAGAATCAGCCGTCTCAATCAAAGACAAAAATCACGAAATCAAAATCACGACCATAAACCAGCCGAAACAAAAACCCTAGAAAAAAAAGTAGGTCGAACAACAAAAATCCATTCGAAATCACAATTGATTGGAATAAAAATATTTTTCAAACAATGGAAAGCGTATATGAAGAACACGAAATGGTTGAAACAATTTTTTTAGGTTGGAAATGTTTTTTTTTTTTCATTTTACCACTACTACAGTTCGTAGGTATCATTTTTCTATTTTTTTTAGGTATCATTTTTCATGTTTTTAACTTTAAATCGTAGCAGCAGTTTTTAGGTATCATTTTTCTATTTTTCTAGGTATCATTTTTCTTGTTTTTAACTTTAAAACGTAGCAGCAGTTTTTAGGTATCAGTTTGCTATTTTTTTAGTTATCATTTTTACCGTTTTAACTGTGTTATATGTTTTTTTATGAGATTTTGTTGCTGTGTTAATTTTGAAGTTATATTGTTGTATCAGCTTTGAAACTAAGTCGAACTTTTTTCATTTTAATCAATAAATCTATGATATAAAAAAAAAATTCCCATTATTTTATCTTTAAAACATTACATCAGTATTTAGGTATCATTTTTCTAATTTTTTAGGTATCATTTTTTCTGTTTTAACAGTGTTATGTGTTGTTTTGTTGTGATTTTATTGCTGTGTTAATTTTGAAACTATATTTTTGCATCAACTTCGTCACTCAGTCCAACTTATTTCATTTTATGTTTCATTTCTATATTTTTTAGTTATCATTTTATGTTTCAGTTATATAATTTTTTTCCATTATTTTTTCTTCAAAACATTGTTGCAGTTTATAGGTATCATTTGTAATTTTTTAGATATCAGTTCTACATTATTAACTGTGTTATGCTTTTTTCCATGCAATTTTATTGTTGTGTTAATTTTGAAGTTATATTGTTGCATCAACTTTTTAACTCAGTCGAATTTATTTCGTTATATTCAATCAAATAGTGATGTAAACATTTTTTGCATTGGTTTTTGTTTAAAACATTGATGGAGTTTGTAAGTATCAGTTTTCTATTTTTTCAATTATCAGTTTTCATGTTTTAACTGTGTTATGTGTTTTTTCCATGTGATTTTGTTCTTGTGTTAATTTTGCACCAGTACACCATCACAAAAATTATCACATAAAAAAAAGACGTATATGAACATAACACATAAATTACAGTAAAAATGATAACTTAAAAAATATAAAAATGATACATTCAAACTGTTATGATGTTTAACATAACACATAAACTACAGTAAAAATGATACCATAAAAATATAAAAATGATACGTTAAAACTGCTGTGATGTTTAACATAACACATAAATTACAGTAAAAATGATAAATTAAAAAATATAAAAATGATACCTACAAACTGCAGTAATGTGTAACATAACAAAGAAATTACATTAAAAATGATACCTTAAAAAATATAAAAATGATACCTTAAAACTGCTGTGATGTTTAACACAACACATAAAATGCAGTAAAAATGATACCTAGAAAAATAGAAAAATGATAACTAAAAACTGCTGCTATGTTTTAAAGTTAAAATAGGAAAAATGATACCTAAAAAAATAGAAAAATGATACCTACGAACTGCTATACTAGTAACGAAAAAAAAAACATTTCCAATCACGAAAAAATTATTTCAACTATTTCGACTTCTTCAACTGCGTTTTCCATCGTTAGAAAAATATTACTATTCAATTCAATTGTGATTTCTAATGGATTTATGTTGTTCTACAATTTTTTTTCTACGGTTTTTGTTTCTTGCGATTTTTGTTTCGAATGCTCTCCTTATCGATTTTGATTTCGTGATGTTTGAATTCGATGTCGAATTTCGATTCTTTTATATTCTGAAATTCGTGATTTCGCAATTTATGATTTCGTGATTTTTTGATTTTTTGATTATTGATGAATTCGACTTACGCGCGAGAGGAGAGAAGAAGAAAGCAGCGGCCGATTTTTATTTTCAGTGTATTGTCCTTTAGGATAAAATATTAGGCGGCTGTCCTAATGGGTAAATTTTAGTGGGCTTTTGTCCTTGTCGTTAAATTTTCCTTTTTTTAATTCCCGCAGGTATTCTTATCTGATTGTTGTATTGTTGAAATTTCTGAATTAATCTGGTGAGGAACGAATCCATTACTTATCACTCTCGGCGATTTTCAATTATAATTGTCTCCTTCATTCAATTAAAGACCACCTGACAAGAAAAAGAAGGTACTTTCCCATCTCAACAAATTTCCGATCACAAAGGAAGTTGTGCCTCTTTTTGCTGAAAAAGGAACATTCACACTGCCTTCTTTGCTCTGAAGAATATATGGACTAGTGTTATATTACACACACACACACACACACACACACACACATATATATATATATATATATATATTCATATGTATGTATGTATGATATACACTAATAAACATTTCAGGAAAAAGGAATAGGCATATTCTTCTTAAGAAAATCAATTCAAATCATTCAATTTTAGCTGCCATTTAGAAGAATATTTGATTGAATTATTGCCAAGGAAAAGCCAATCAATCTGTCACATGTCACTAATCAGGAGAGGAAATCTGCATGGAATATCTCATGTCTACCTTCATATTTGTAAATATATTATTTCATGGGATTCATTATTGGCCCAAATTATTCTGATAGAGAGGAGTCTACATCCCTATAACTACACATGATATCCCATTGTAAATTCATCCATTATTCTGTATTTTGTTCTCCATTAATAAAGCTTTTCTTTTATTTCTCTACAATTTTATTTTTCTTAGCAACTAGTGTTGTCTACACAATTAGATTTAGTAGAGCACTATTTGTCTTTTTCATTTATTTTTCATTAGTGATTAATTGTTTGATTAGATTCAATGGTAATCCTAATTTTATTCTCTGTTTGTTATTTTATTTCTAAAATTTAATTTCTGCTTTTATTTGCTTTTCTAAGCCATATTGGATTAAATATAAATTTGTTTTGATTTAGATCTACATTCAATTCAATAATAGTTTTGTTTGCAATTGATAATTGTGATTTGATCATCGGTTCAATTAGATTTGTTCTGAATCAAATTGCACTTTCAATCTTTATTGTTTTTCAACCCAACCCTTAAATTTCGTCTAACTCGCCCAAGAAATTATATAAATAATTTGATTTAAAATTCCTCCTTGTGTTTGACCTGCATATTACACGATCTGTGGGCTTGCAGTACTATATAATAAATTCGCGCTTTTCTAATCCATAGGAAAGCGACGATCAGTAAGTGTCTAATATATAACAGAAATCTATTATACTCATTCTAAACTAGTGTGCATAATCATGATATTATTTGATTTTGTTATATAATATTAATTATTAATAGTTTCTTCTTTACACATAATGTGAGAATATTAATTAATCAATGTTAAATATCTGATTTTACATATAATGAACCTTTTGTACCTCCACTATATCCATGCCATTTCCTCGCTTTATCCCTACAATACTTTTCGCACTTCCACCGCTAGAGCTTTAACTACATAGTGAGGGAGTAAAAAGAGTTTCCTGTTGTTGCTTCTACTGTGACATTATCCTTATTGCTTTGGTCATCCAATGCTTCTGGGCTCGGGTTGAACTCTTTGCTTTTTTCCCCAATTAAGCATTATTTATTCCATCTCTTAGACTTTATTGAATGTATTTTTTCAGTATGTGACCCCAACAGCTTTTTGGTCCCCTATACCAGGATTGCACTGGTATTTGAGTGTGTCGACCAATAGTTGGTGGCTGCCTCGAGCATGTGATTGGTCGGCCCTCCATTGCTTGAAGTTGGGAAGTAAATAAACATTCAATTAGTTGGGGCACAACTCCATTTTTTTCCTTTAGTAATGACGTCTACTAACATTAGAGTGTTTTTCAAATAATCATCCTAATTGGTGATTATTTAATTAGGTACATCGACATTCCTTGCATTTCCTATGGAGCAACTTACTCTTTTGATCTTAAAGACATGTTGAGAATCTGTTTTCTTTGTGAAAGTACCAAAAATATTTGCATAAAAAATCGGTAAACATTTTCAAACAATTAGCTGAAGATTTATGGGTATGAAGTGAATAAAGTCATTTTAATATTTGTATTATGATTTATTTTTCATAAAGTAGGTCACATATATATAGAAAGTAAATTGTAGTAAAATAAAAAACACGAAGAGTTATAGTGGATTGGTCAAAATATGCCTATATCCACTGTTCATTTTCATCATTCTTCTTATAAATCTTTGATATAATGCTTAATATATAAAGTGGGTCTCTGGATGAAGGGGCAGAAGAATCTACGAAGCCCTAGCATTGCACTAGAGAGACCAAAGGTAGATTCTTGAAAGTGAAGGTCTTGTTCCCCCTAAAGGATTTCTTTCTCTGCTGAGGCCCAGGCAGTGTAATTACTATTAGGTTGAGGGCGAGCTTGGGTTCCTTGGCATTATGTGCGATAGAGGCTCATAGATTCCACTTTCACAACTCTCGGTCCCCTTGCCCTAATGTTTATACTGGGCTATGCTCTTCTATTTTTCTTTTTAGTTGACTGGATGAGGCTCTGCTCGATGCAATTTGTGCCAAAGATAGGAAGTAAAAAAAATCCGAAATTGATTCTTTGTGATGCTAATGCCAAAAATATCAATGCACTTATGTTTTTAATCTTCATCCATAGATCCTTTACTTATATTTATTAATATTAATTGGAAGATTTGATCCAAATTTTTTTTATTATGCTTCGTGACTCTATAACCCTTTTATTCAATTGAAATTAAATTTTGGATGACCAAAAAGATTCTTCCAATGTCTCATTTCTGGGTCCAATGGAATTCATAGGTATATGAAGAAGCTCCATCAAATAGAGAATTTTTCTTTCGACCATCTTTCGATTGGTAATACAAGATATAAGTACCACTACTACAAGCAGTACTACACCTTTGATCATGAAATATCGATTGCATATTGAACCGAAGGATATAGTCTTCACCGCTTTCTTTCCTTACTTAACTTTCATAACGGAGGGCCCACGTTAAACAGATTGGGCTCCCAGAAGGATTCAGGGCTGGAGTGAAAAGCCACAAAAGCACCTGTCAGGAACTGTAAAAAAAAAGGATAGGTAGATCAATAGAAAGTAAAACATAGCCAAAGGAAGTCCATTGGGCTACTCATATTTGTCTCTTCCTACTCGGTTGTACTTTTTCCCCATCTTTACTATAATGTCTCTATTAGATAGCTCCACATAGGTTATTCTTCTTAGGTTGTTCCTATCAGTCTGTTCCTAATAAGTTATTCTTGTTTGACTATTTCGATTGCATATTCCTACTAAGCTACTCTTATTAGGTCCTTTCTGCTAGGTAGTTCCTGCCCAGTAGCTCTTGTTAGATTGTCCTTGTCAAGTTGCATGATTATTCCTACTAGGAAACTAAATTACTCCTTGACATGCTACTAAACTATTCATGCTAGATGGCTAGATTGTTCTTTGATAGGTTGCTAAACTAGTCCTACTTGATTGTTCCTACTAGGCTTGTAGATTATTCCTTCTAACATAGATTGTTTCGGCAGATCCTGCTAGGAAGAACCTTGCTTCCTATGACTTGTAGTACATTACCGATGTGTTAGGTACCTTTGTATTTATAGGAGTGAAGGTATAGGGAGGTCAGACTGATATATTCCCTTTATAGCTCACCCCAATGAATATTCTTGAGCATTTGGAATATGCCATATAGTTTCCAAATATATGTTGATTTACTTCCATACATGCACTGCTTGGTTTGGCCAAGAGCTACATTTAGTATATGTTGGTCTGAGGCTAGTGTATGTAAACATGTTATTAGCCAAGTTCTTTTGCTTTCTTATTATGCTCGACTACCATTGATTCGGCTGACTTCCTCAAGGCTTGGCTCTGTATGTGAGTGAATCGATAGGTTCCCTTCGTAAAATGCTTTGACAATGCCGCTTTCGCTCGGCAGTGCTTGTTAGGCACCTTAGCTATCGAACAACAGTTTTTGCTCGATACCTTGGGCATTAAGCAGCTGGAACAAAAAAAGAGCGGTGGCTTGCTTTTTAACTTTTTACATCCATTGTATGTTGCCTACAACAAATCGTAGTGTCGACCAGTTTGAAAATATTAAATTTTACGAAATTTTCAATAAAATTGTTTGAAAATAAAATTTTACGATTCTTAATATAATTGATATACTAATATTAAAATTAATAATAAAATTGATTACAACATTTCAATTAAAAAAAGCAATAGTTAATCATAACTTACGTTTTTGCATTATATCGGATTAGCGTTTTAATGAAATTAAGATAGGCTTTTGAGAGAGATAAATTATATATTTTCATTCAGAAGCCATGTACAATTTTATAAAATTAGTAAATCTGAATTTTGAAATGATACTTTACTATTATAGAATAACAACCGTAAACGGTACGTAAAAGGTTTTGATGCTAAAATTTAAATTTAAATTTAAATTTGAAACCAGGTTGCTTGTATTTAGTTTAATTTAAATCGGTCATTAGCAATGGAAATTTATTTCGGTTTTTATTTTTTGTTATAACATCAGTTAATAAATAACGGCTTAAATATCGGTTTTCCAGATATAAATATTTACATCAAAAATAATTTTAGAAATTTTTATAATTAAAACATCTGCATTTGTTTTTTCGAATTTTGATTTTGTTAGCTCCTTTTAGATCGATTTATGCGATTGGTTTATGATAGCGACTACAGATATAATGTAAACAATGAAATTTCATACAAACAATAAAACGTAAGTTTTCAGTATGTCGTTCCGTTCGTACAACTGCACTGAACACAACTGTAACACCCCGTAATTCTATAACATTAAGTTTCACAAATTAAAGCATAAATAAATTTTAAAATAAGAATCAAGGGAAACGGGTTGCGCCATTGCATTCGTCTTGAAATTCTGCTTGGAAACGAGTCCGAGTTTTTGAGAAACGGAGTCCGTATGAGGGAGATATGACCCTCCGAAGTTTCAAGGATTTTCAGAACAGAAAAACAGCTCGAAATTCGAATTCAAATTCGAATTCAAAACCCAGAACAGGCTGGGCGGGAAATTTCCCGCCCAGGACCAGGTCGACCTGGGGGTCGACCATAGTGTCGATCTCCCAGGGACCAGGTCGACCATAGTGTCGACCTGGTGCTGAAACCCAGTTTTGAGTCTGGGTTCATTCTGATGTTTCTGGTCTCATTTTCAGTCTAGATTCGTCCGCCTAATCCTATATAAACAGCCCCCTAGCCCCATTCTCTTTACACCATTTTATTCTCTCCTTATGCTGCCTCTGGAATAATTGAAATAAATAAATTAAAATAAAACACGAAGACTATTCTTGAAGACTACGGCTAGGAATTTCATATTGGAGATTCAAATAAAGTTAAAGCTTCAAGAAGGGAAGCAAAGGCTAATTCAATGGTTGCGACCAACGTCATGCAAATCATAGCAAATCACCAACGCTATTTGATTATCCTTTTCTGAAACCGATCAATGTAAGTCAGTTACTTTTTAGATTTGAACGTCTAGATCTATTTGTTGCATGAAATTAAGTGAATATAAGAATATGCTTGATCCTCTCATTTGAATCTGTGCTTGTATATGCCTTTGGATCTAATTAATAACTATGGTGATTAATTACCAATGAGACTATGCCTATGACGTTGAAAACTATTGTTAATGGCCTAAGACTATGACTGTGAACATAAGACTATGCCTATGCCTATGACTGTGGACATAAGACTATGCCTATGCCTATGACTATGAACATAAGACTATTGCCTACGACCATGATTCATGACTATGAGATTATTGCCTATAATTATGAACATAAGACCATTGTCTATGACCATGACTTTGAAATTATTATAGTTAATTGCCTATGACTATTTAGGATAATTGCCTAGGACTATTTTGGTTAATTATCCATGACTATTGTGGTTAATCGCTTATGATTCATAACTATGAGATTTCTACCTATGACCATGACTATGACTATTGTGGTTAATCGCCTAAGACTATTATGGTTAATGGTTTATGCCCATAACACTATAGTTACAAAGCATGTTGTACACCGAGCTGGCATTTTGTTGGATCTCATACCTAGGGTGTGACTTGCTTAATTTATTCCTATTCACTATTATGTACACCAAAATCATTGGATCCATTATCCTTGTATTTGGCTCGCTTTTGCATGCCTATTCTTTTATGTCAATTCTCATGTCTATCCTCTATTCCTTTTTTAGATTCATTTCATGGGTATTTAGAAAACTTGTGAAATCATGGTATACGTACGTTATGAGTTCGGGGTTATTTGGGTATAACATGAAATCTATATTATTTGGCATAATTTAGAGCATGTATTATAACATGAATATTAGATGCAAATTGGGGTAATTTGACGTGAATTATAGAAGATGTAATTTGATATATTGAATCTAGTATGGGCTAGTAACCTAAGCTTTAGGCATAAATTGTAAAATAGAGTGTCAAATCTAGTTTTGACATGAACTGTAATTGGGAATACTAGATCTAAATTGGCATAGAACTGCAGGTTGGGTTAAACGATAGGTAAATCAAGATTTGGGCCTCAAATATAGGTATGTTAGTGGGCATGAAAAATGAATATGATATAGGCCAATTTTTTTTAAAAGAGTTGCTAGCAATTTACATATAGACAAAAAGGATAAATATGTAAATCTAGGAAAGACGAATATGCCTAACCCGAGGTTAGATTGAGTTACGGTATAAAACTGCCCGGCAAATCCAGCAACCGTAACTATACCTATCTAATGTGGGTGGTTAGAGAATTGAGCCCAAAAGGACCCGAGGTTAGACTGAGTTGCGGTGTAAATCTGCCCGGAACCAACCAGCACATCCAGTGACCGCAACAATATCTGTCTAATGTGAGTGGTTGGTGCTTTAAATGAATAATTTAAAGCTAAGAAACAGTTAAGCTAGAATAGGAGGGTTAAGTCCATAAGAACACTTAACCAACTTAACATGTTAACAAGACAAGACTTGTAGGGGTTGAATAACCGTTATAACATGTTAACTAGACTAGAAGGCAGGGTTAAGTAAAATACACTTAGCCAATTTAACATGTTAACTAGACTAGAAGGTGGAGTTAAGTAAACTTAGAACACTTAGCCATCATAGTGTGCCAAATGAATAAGGTTAAGTTAAAACATGAAGGGACAATACTTGACCATTAGAACATGTGGATTAAACAGATGTTAGGGTTAAGTTAACTAAGAGAACACTTAACCGTTATAACATGTTAGCTAAACAGATGGGCAGGGTTAAGTTAAAAGGAACACTTAACTAATACAAGATGAAGGGGTGCGGTTAAGTAATAAGAAATACTTAACCAATATAACTTGATTTGTGGTAGGGTTAAGTCAACATGAACTACTGATAACACTTAACCAGTTTAACATGACGAATGAATGTGTTAAGTTAACTTAAATTGACCAATAACACTTAACCAATCCAACTTGATGAGAAAAAGAATTAAGTAGTAAACCTTAGCTAAGAGGACTAAGTTGTAAACCTTAGTTAAGAAAACGATGATTCAGGAACTAAGTAGTAAACCTTAGTTAAGGGAACTAAGTAGTCAACCTTAGTAGAACACGAGAAGGAGCGAACGTCCATCTGATCTTAAAGAAGGCTCCAACAAACTGGGTTACGAAGCACATGGCTTCGAGGGGACGTGAGGGTACTCTTGGTATCCCTCTGTGAGGCTACAGATGATCCGCCTGGGCTCACAGAGGTTAAGGTCTGCATTAGAAGAACCAAGGGTATGCCTTGGTTGCAATATAAGGCAACCTAAAGACTAGGATGGACTAGCGTGATTCGGCGAGACCAGTAGCCCTGTGATAGCAACTCGTCGTCTACCTACCATCTTGAGTTAGTCGAATACGTACAGCAGAAAGGCGGAGAACTCCAAAAGACCATATACCTGCTATCTAGTTATGGGTGCGGATGGCCATAGGTTAGTGGGGGCATAGAGGGCCTACGTATAGTTCTCATTTTTCAAGGTGTGCCTTTCATTAGTTGAGGGAGGGGTCAAGTCGGACCATAGCCACCGGAAAAACAGACCTTAGCATCTGCATCGGCAGATATCTGAAAGCTCCCAACCGAGTTCCGTGTTTCTTGATTTGCCCTGCCACGAGACTCGGGTCACACATATAGAGGACATGTGCATCTAGACAGCGATAACGATCCACGATACATACGTGGGGAAAGTCTAGGAACATATACCACTCTGGGTAGTGTGTCCTAGATTAGGGGCGTCGTTCGATAAGTAGCATAATCCCTAGTTGGACCTAGGTCGCGTAAACCCTAAAATCCGGGAAACGTTCAATAGGTAGCATAAACCCCAGTAGCCCTGGGTAGCGTAAACCCTGGTTGGATCTAGAATGCGCTCGATAGAAAACCCTAGATTAGATCTAGGTAATAAATAATATATGTACACCTGAAACAACCACAATTGCGGGAATTGGGACCACGTATCTGTTCTTACCAGTTTATATAGATTACTAGTTAGGTGGTGCAGAGATATAGGAATGAGAATAACAAGGTAGTAGCGAAGCAGAGAAAGTATAGAAGTGCATCCAATTTATCTTACCTTATCATATTTTGTGCTAACCTTATGGTTCCCGTCATCATGGTGTTGTCTTGTATTCAGTTAAGTTCATGTCATGTTGCTTTTACCTGTTCACATGCTGAAAGTTACTGAACTTACCAGACTTTATGTTTGACTCTGTTTTCTTTCGCTTTCTTGTCTTCCGTCCCCCCCCCCCCCCAGGTTCGCAGGGAGGGAATATTACTACTTAGCCCAGTTTTCTTTCCAAGCTGAAGATTAGTCGGAGTTTTTCTTGGATTCTCTTTTCCATTGCCATGGCTGGCTCACGCTACATTAGGGAATATAAATGTTATTTTATGCTTCTTTATTTTTTAAGACAGATATTCTGGTATTGGAAAATAATTGTTGTACAAACTATTTGATCAATAAAGTAAAGTTCTATTTTCCGCTGTTTTAATTTTGTCTATCTTGTAATTTATCTGTATCTTTTACCTATAACTCTCCACCGAAGTTAAGGCATTCCCTTTGTGAGTGACCTTAACGGATGTGGGGTGTTACAACGACCATGTATTAGAACATTTTATTTGGACTATGGAGTGGGTTGAATTTAGATTTCAGTGTACCCAGTTAGCTGAACTTAATCATCTTTATTAAAACCAACATAACACACATAAGTTTAAATTTAAATAGAAAGAATGCGAATGGGTAAATGTGCATGCACGTGTTTGGTGCATGATTTAAGGGCTGCATGTGATTTTATTTTGCAAATGCAAACATCAATGTGCAACCAACAATGGCTTGTTCAGTCACTAAACAAGCCATGAAGCATTCATGTATGGCTTGTTCAGTCCCCCATGGCTAGCTCATGGCTGGTTCAAAGCAGTTCAGTGGTTGGTTCACTGATAAAAGATTAGTGGCATATAACATCATAGTGTTTTCTGTTATATAATTATAACGGCAAGGACTTTTCCATTATAATTGCATAATGGCAAACACTTTATCGTTATACACCGTGCAACTAGTTAGATTAATGTATAAATTTATAATGCCAAATACCTTGCCGTTATAAATTTATAACATCAAAGTCTTTCCAGTTATAAATTTATAACAAATTTATAACTACAAAGAGTTTCTCAATATAAATTTATAACAGTAAACTTTTTGTCATTTTACACCCTAGTCTGTGGCTGGTTCGATTTCCTAGTTACTCCGTCCGTTCGCTCACTTGGAAACGATGAGAAAGAATGAACTGAATAGAACGACAAATTGTTGGTAATGGTCTCATCTTCATTTTTATTTTTCCAAACTCACACTTATTCCTCTTCCTTTTCTCATTTGAACTCCCGTAATCATATATAAAAAATAATGAAAAGCCTCATTCTTTCGTTTCCTATCTAAAAAGCCTCCTCCTTTTATATTCGTTGTGCCACCACTACTGTTATATCTACTTCTCCCTCATTCTTTCATTCATGTCTGAAAAATATTCATATATATATAATATAAATTCTAACCTTATTGCTGCAAATTAAAATCAGTTATATGTATTTCTTCTTATTCGCACCCTTCTCGTAAGTTAGCAAAATACCATATCTCGAAGTTCTCTTCAAACTAGGAGAGATCAAGCCATTCGAGATCTGTGGTTTCCGAATTTAATGTACTCAAAGTTCATATCGAAAAGCAACAATCATGTTTTCTCATAACTGATTCCTCCGCTATATCCGAATTGCAACATTGCGAAGCAGGATCGTACAAACGGTAAGAAGCATAAAATAGGCACTACAACAAAAATACCTTTTTATAACTTTTAAAAACCACTATAATAACTTTCAATGACGATTCTATAAACGTCATAGATCAACATGTTGTTAAAAGTCTAGTAGATACTATGGTGTGTCATACTTGCAATGGAAAACCTACTTTTGTTGCCATCTTGGCCATATTGGTGCAGCTGCTTTTCTAAAGCTTGTAAAGCATGTTATGGAAAGTTTTTATGATACATCCACACGCTATGGAAATGTCATTTAAATGGTGTAATATGTTGATATTCCTTGTTGTTATAGCATCTGAACACGCTATGGAAAGTTTTTATGACGTGTCAAAACACGCTATGGAAAGTTCATTACTATCTGCTGCAACATCATTTTTTTGCTATGAAAAACATTCAAAACATTTTATTGCAACATTTTGTTGCCATAATATTCAAAGTTTACTATTTCTAATTCTAATAATATATTATAACAATTCAAAATAAACCATATTGATCAACATTAATCTAAGTACGCAAATGGAGTTATAAGACAAATCACAATATATATATACCCATAATATTTCATACAATTTGAATTCAAACATAAATATTAACAATACATACGACTGTAGCAAACCAAAACTGTACATACTAAAAATATTTATGAATGTCGACAAGCATAACCGGTTTGAAGAAGAAAGAGTGTAACATCATATATCAACCTCAAAAGCATCATGAAACGCCTGTCAAGAATAAGCATAAACATACATACATTAGCGAGTATATGTAACAATCCGCATTCTACGTAAGGAGGATCGTAGAATATTTATTTTATTTTCGTACGAAGCCGTATGGCTTTGTAACTTTGGGGAACGACTATTGGGGTCATTTCCCATGTTCATGATTTTTACCGATTTCTAAATGACCATTTTACCCCTGGTGAATCTTGTTTTGCCTATACCTTTTGATTGGTAAGGTGTTTTGACCTGAAACCACTTCCACCGGATTCAGATGATGGTTTACCTTTCCGTAGAGTGGCCACATTAATCAAATGGACTTACTGTTTGGGAGATATGACCGAAATAAGGTTTGGAAGGTAGAAAACAGCTTAATCGGGCTTAATAGGGTAATTAGCGGATGGGCCCATAACCCATTTTGGGAATAGGGTTATGGGAGGGTTGATAGGGCTTGGGTAATCAATTTTATTCATTTTTCAGCCGCCACTTATCATCTCTCCAACCTAGCAATGACCTCCACCTTCTAAATTCATCCTTAATCACTTTCTAATCACATATTAGCCAAATCTATGTCCAATTAAGGTGGGTTAGCATGGAAGTCGAGATAGAACTATTGGAATACATTGGGATCTGTGCAAAATCAGTTTGAGTTTCAGATCGGAAATTTATTTGTGGCTAAGGTGAGTGATTTGCCCTTTTATTTACTAATTAGGAGTGATTAGTTATAATTAGTGAATTATGCATCATGAAAATCTGGAAAATTATGTAGAAGTTCTTAAATATTATTTATGCCTCTGGTGAAAATTTGGGTTAATTTGGATTAAGTTTGCTAATCCTATAATAAAACATGGTTAAGGGGATTAAGGGGAAAATCATGCTTTTTGGGTATGTTTGATTTAAAATATTTCATGTTATTGATATTTTGGTGTTTTTGATTGATTCTACATGTTACTACTATTGTTTGGTATGTTTTGTGACTTCATAGTAAGATTAGAATGGTTGAAAATGCCACCATTTGGCGAAATTAGCTTGCTGGAAAAACTGCAGAAAACCGGTTCCTGAAGGGGGTATGCCTCACGAACCACCCAGGAGAACTTCGATTCCTGAAGGGGGTATGCCTCACGAATCTCTCCAAGAAGATGGTCACGAACCGCTCCAAGATGATGGTCACGAACCGCTCCAATTTGAGGACTCACGAATCGGGGACGGGTCTCACGAGACATGAAGGGGTGGTCACGATCCGGGAAGGGGTGGTCACGAACCGGGGGGGGGGGGGGGGGGAGGGGTCACAAACCAATAGTGGGATTTCGAGAGAGGGATTCCGAAAGCGGGATTCCAAGAGCGGGATTTCGAGAGCGGGATACTAAGAGCGGGATTCTGAGAGCGGGATTCCGAGTGTGGGATTCCGAGAGCGGGGTTCCGAGAGCGGGATTTCAAGAGTGGGATTGGGAGAGCGGGATTCCGAGATCGGGATTCCGAGAGTGGGATTCCGTGAGTGGGAATCCGAGATCGGGATTCCGAGAATGGGATTCCGAGAGCGGGAATCCGGGCTTTCCTATACTTTGTCACTTCATCCAAGATGATGACTCCAAACTGAACCGGATTCGTACTTCTCCCACGCGGCGAAAATTTTGAACTCTTCTGAAGATCAAAACCAATTCAACCAAAACCCAAGATGCAAAGGAGGTCCAGGTGAGAAGTTATTACTCAGGATCCAGCTGAGAACCAATGAGTTAACTTTTAAAGTTGGGCTTTGCTGCGGGACGTGTGCAAAGGGGTTATCGGTATCCATAATTTTGGTTCACCACTTAGAGACAGATTATGGGCTTTGAATCAGTGCAATGGGGTCATTGTGACTCCCAAAGGCGAAGTGATCACAGCAAAGGGTTGGGTGATCGATGTGGTGGATATAGTATGCTTTGCCCACTGAGTGAGAGATGTGAGGATGATTGCTATATTTGATGTTTGTTATCACCATGACATGTGCGCTTCCATTTTACACTTTATGTTAGTGTTACCTTAGAATACTGTACATCTTGTTGTGCTAACTCTTTGGTTGCAGGTCCAGGTTCAGGTATGATTAATTATACCTGTTATTGTTTTATTTTGTTGCTATCGCTTATACCAGACTTTCGTCTGACCTAGAGTTTTATGTCTCTTCTTATTTCTCCGAGTGCTCCTAAACGAGCAGACTAGAGACAGGTTAGTGGTCATGCCCGAGTAGCTGTCCAGAGACGAGCAGGAGGCTTTGACGTACTATTTACATATATTCTCCCTGTGTTGTTGATGGTCACTACTTTGGGCATTAGTAGTGCGACTTCTTTATTTCCTTTTTAGATACAATATTTTGAAGTTGTAATAATAGTTTGGATCATAAGCTATATTTTGGATTCCGCTACTCTGATGGACATGGTTTAGTTTTTAGCTTATGCACTATCTCGCCTGTTCTATGTCATGTTATGTTATTATTATATTTTATTCCATGTGTTGTGAGATATACTACAAGTTCTTTGTAGATTCATAGTTTTAATCCCTTTTCCTTTGACGACCGTCCCGTGCTAGTCTGGCATTAGCACATCACATTTCGGGGAAATGTCAGCTGGTTCGGGGCAGGCCGTCACACTTGGTATCAAATCCTAGGTTGCGTAGTTAACCAAGGGGAAGACATCAGGGAGAGATAGTATACGTATATGAGAGCGCATATTTGTGATATTTTGGTTTTCAAAAACTATATATATATACTATTAGTATATCTAAGGATGAAGTCGCACTGCACTGGCACTACTAAGGAGATGGTTAATCGTTTTCTCTTTACAGATTGAACGATGAGCCGATATACGAGGAGTACGAGTTTAGGGGCCAATAATGGGAATGTCCCTGATATGAGAACAATGTTTACTACCTTCATGCGAGAGATTCTTAGGGATGTTCGGGGAGCAGTTCCTAATGCTGCTAATGGTGGTGGTGTGGTAACGCAGGCGCCTAGAGCAGATTTCGCCAAGCTCAGTAAGGATTATATTAATCTTAGTGGAAAGCCGTTCCACAGATCGAAATCGGCAACGGAACTTAAAGATTGGGTGGATAGTTATGAGCGCATCTTCGAGGATTTGGGGATCGATAATGCAATGAAGAGGAAGCTAGCATCACATCAGCTTACGGGATTGGCAATGAATTGGTGGAATGTTATTAAAGCGGCTACTCCCGAGGATCAAGTCACTTGGAATCAGTTTAAGACCCGCTTCAGCGATAAGTTTATCCCAGCTGCTCGGAAATTAGAATTGTTAAGGAAATTCTTGGAGCTTAAGCAGAATGGTAGGGCAGTCTCGGAATATATTGCTGAATTTGATACCTTATCAAAGTATGGACTGTCCCTTATCGATATTGTTGAGAAGAAGAAAGAGAAGTTCATAACTGGCCCAGATGAGTACTTGGGGGAGAGACTCATAAACCATATCGATGATACTTTTGAATCTATTGTGGGAAAGGCATTGAGATTTGAGAGCCTTTACCCTAAGTCAAAGGCCGAGGTTGCTATTACATCTGTAGAGGAGCCAAAGCCGCAGGCAAGCGGTGGAGGCAAGAATAATTCCTATAATAAGAGGAAATAAGACCAAACCAAGGATGGTCAGAAAAAGAAGAATAAGAAAGATAGCGAGTGCTATAGTTGTGTCAAGAAGGGCCATTATGCCAGAGATTGCCGGGAAAAGCCCAGGGAAAGGAAGTGCTTCAATTGCGGCCAAGCGGGACATCATATGGATAAATGTTCACAATCCCCTAAAGAGAAGCAGATCGTGAAAGCATACGCTATCAACGTCGCTCCTTCTTCGTCGAATGCCCCAACTGCGGTGCAGAAGGGAAAGGGCGTCGTTATTCAAGGTATGTTTTCTATTTATGATGTTCCTGTTCAAATATTGTTTGATACCGGGGCTTCCCATTCCTTCGTATCTAGTGACCTGGTAGATAGGTTGGGATTGGAACCCAAGATAGTCGATAGACCTTTAGTTGTGACGAGCTCGATCGATGGTTCGACTAGCCTTTGCATGATTTGTCGTGATTTGGTCTTATCGAGTCATGGATGTATGTTGCTTGTGATTGCTTTATTTTGGGCTTTATTGGGTTTGGCATTATTTTGGGTGTCGATTGGCTCCAAGGGTGGTATTGGGTACCTACCTAGTGATTGCAATAATAACGGGAACTAGGGGAACAAAGAGATTCAGGTCGGCCATGACTCATGAAGGAAGGGCCTTTGGAAGCATTTTAAACGCTGTGTGAAGAACATGAGCGTTGTGGTATTCCGTAGTAAATGAGTGATTGCTATGGATTGTTTTGGATTTTATGTTGATGTTCCCTTTGGTTCAAGAATGGTAATAACTTTAGAGTAAATTCAATGGGGAAATCTTGAAGCGATAAGTTGTGTTTGTTGATCGTGGGGATGCAACGAAGGTTAGGACGATTCAAGTTGGACTTGAACTCATAGACAATGGTTGTTCGTTAATCTTGGAGATGCAACGAGTAGGGCGATGACTCATGTTGGACTTGAGTTTGTGGGTAATGGATACTCGAGACTGGGTCTGAGTTTTTGGATAGTCGTCGGCGATGGCGATAAGAGTTATAGAGAGATTATCGTTGTCGTAAGTTCTAGTAGTCTCTGGGAGGCAAATGTACGTTGGATGTGCAGTAGTCTGGCTAGAGCTGGGGTTACTATTTACCCTTGACATATGGCATGGGCCGTCATGCGATCAATGACAGTTTCGAAGCTGGATTGGAGAGGATAGCCAGAGTTAGTTATGAGTGCTCGAGTGTTTTGTTGTTTTGTTCATATCATCTCACGTAGATTGTCTGGATTCGAAGGAGATGTTCCTTGAGTGCTTGTCTAATATTGGAATAGGCCTTTAGGGCTTGTGCTTGGGGAATGTCGAGTTCGACTAGGATGTTTTGCGTGATATATAAGTAGTTGTTGTGATTTCCATTGAATGATGTCTTGGTTTACTCGAGGAGTAATGGGCAGCCGTGACATGATAAGACTGTTCGATGATGTGGATTGCCCTGGGTTGGACTCAATAGGGCTATGAGATGACTCGAGTGGGGCTCGAGAAGGCTGCAAGATAATGTAATGACTTCGGTTGGACTCGAGTTGAAGATGGAGTTGTGGTAGCTCTTCTGATGAGGTGCCAAGGAATCATCGATAGTTTAGAGTGCTCTAAGCAGACTCGAAGCAGGGGTATCTACGGACACCCATTTACCATGAATCCGTTGGATGTGATCTAGTTATCCTTGGAGGATAAACATACGTTGGACGTGTGGTAGTCCGTTTGTGGTCAGGGCTTCCATTGGCCCTTGATATTGGTTGGACCAGTCATACAGGTATCGATGTATTCATGAATTTAGCAGGTGATAGATAGGAATTGTTTAATGGATGCTATGGTTGCTATGTTTGTTCCTATTTTCTTCTCTTGAGTAGACTATCACCTGTAGGATTTTGGCGATGGGAAATGAAGAGATGACGATATACATGGATACCTGTGGTACCGGACTAAATGTGGTAGCCGGTGCATTAAGTAGGAGACATACCAGTTTAGATGCTATATTTTTTGAATGGAAGCAACTGGAGTATATCGCGGGATATGATTTCAGACCTAAGTATGGATTGGGTCCAGAGATGTTAGAAAGTTTGACGATCAGACCGACTTTGATTGAGCGGATAAGTTCCAGTCAGAGGGACGATCCTCACCTAATAGAAATCATCTCCAAGTTAGGGATGGATATCGATGGTGTGATGATGAGAATGACTGTACTAGGGAAACCGAGAAGAACATAATGAAGTCATATTCAGAGCTTTTTGCTTGGTAAGATTTTACTCGCTTATTAGTAAACTGCATGCTAGGATAGGCTTGTTATGTATGTTTGATTGTTTGTAAATGGTTGACAGGCATGCGGGCCACCTATGTATGTTTTGGTTAAGGAATTTCGGGGGTGAAATTTTTAAGGAGGAGAGTGTAACGACCCGCATTCTACGTACTAAGGATCATAGGATTTTTATTTTATTTTCATAGGTAGTCGTATGGTCGTGCAACTTTGGGGAACGACTATTGGGGTCATTTACCATGTTCACGATTTTTGCCAATTTCTAAATGACCGTTTTACCCCTGATGAATCATGTTTTGCCTTTTTCTTTTGATTGGTAAGGAGTTTTGATCTAAAACCACTTCCATTGGATTCAGATGATGGTTTACCTTTCCGTAGAGTGGTCACATTAATCAAATGGACTTACTGTTTGGGAGATATGGCTGAAATAATGTTTGGAGGGTAGAAAACAGCTTAATCAGGCTTAATGAGGTAACTAGCGGATGGGCCCATAACCCATTTTGGGATTAGGGTTATGGGACGGCTGATAGGGTTTAGAAAATCAATTTTATTCATTTTTCAGCCGCCACTTATCATCTCTTCCAACCCAGCAATGATCTCCACACTCTAAATTCATCCTTCTAATCACATATTAGCCAAATCTACGTCAAATTAAGGCGGGTTAGCATAGAAATTGAGATAGAGCTGCTGGAATACATTGGGATCTTTACTAAATCAGTTAGAGTTTCAGATCAGAAATTTATTTGTGGCTAAGGTAATTGATTTGCACTTTTATTTACTAATTATGGCTAATTAGGGGTGATTAGTGATAATTAGCAAATCTTTTTTTGCATATAACTTTTGATTGGTAAGGAGTTTTGACCTGAAACCACTTCCATTGAATTCGGATGATGGTTTACCTCTTCGTAAAGTGGTCACATTAATCAAACGGACTTACCGTTTGGGAGATATGGCTAAAATAAAGTTAGGAAGGTAGAAAACAGCTTAATCGGGCTTAATAGGGTAATAAGCGGATGGGCCCATAACCCATTTCGGGATTAGGGTTATGGGAGGGCTGATACGGTTTAGGAAATCAATTTTATTAATTTTTCAGCCGCCACTTATCATCTTTTCAAACTAGCAATGGCCTCCACCTTCTAAATTCATCCTTAATCACTTTCTAATCACATATTAGCCAAATCTACGTCAAATTAAAGCGGATTAGCATAGTAATCTAGATAGAGCTGCTGGAATACATTGGGATATGTGTTAAATCAGTTAGAGTTTCAAATCTGAAATTTATTTATGGCTAGGTGAGTGATTTGCACTTTTATTCACTAATTATGGCTTAGGGGTGATTAGTGATAATTAGCGAATTATGCATCATAAAAATCTAGAAAAATATGTAAAAATTCTAAATATTATTTTATGCCTCTAGTGAAAATTTGGGTTAATTTGGATAAATTCACTAATCCTTTAGTTAAAACATGGTTAAGGGGATTAAGGGGAAAATCATGCTTTTTGGGTATGTTTGATCTAAAATATTTCATGTTATTGATATTTTGGTGTTTTTGGTTGATTCAACATGTTACTACTGTTGTTTGGTATGTTTTGTCACTTCATAGTAAGATTAGAATGGTTGAAAACGCCATCGTTTGGCGAAATTAGCTTGCTGGAAAAACTGTAGAAAACCGGTTCCTGAAGGGGGTACGCCTCACGAACCGCCCAGGGAACTTCGATTCCTGAAGGGGGTGTGCCTCACGAACCGCCCAGGAGAACTTTGATTCCTGAAGGGGGTATGTCTCACGAACCGCTCCAAGATGATGGTCACGAACCGCTCCAATATGAGGACTCACGAACCGGGGAAGGATGTCACAACCCGGGAGGGAGTGGTCACGAACCAGGGGGGCATGAACCAAGAGTGGAATTCCAAGTGTGGGATTCTGAGAGCGGGATTCCAAGAGCGGGATTCCGAGAGCGGGATTCCGAAGGCGGGATTCCGAAAGTGGGATTCCAAAAGCGGGATTCCGAGAGCGGGACTTCGAGAGCGGGATTCCGAGAATGGGATTCCGAGAATGGGATTCTGAGGGCGGGAATCTAAGCTTTTCTATACTTTGTCACTTCATCCAAAATGATGACTCCAAACTGAACCGGATTCGTACTTCTACCACGCAACGACAATTATGAACTCTTCTGAAGATCAAAACCAATTCAACCAAAACCCGAGATGCAAAGGAGGTCCAAGTGAGAAGTTATTACTCAGGATCCAGTTGGGAACCAATGAGTTAACTTTTAGAGTTGGGCTTTGCTGCGGGACGTGTGCAAAGGGGTTATCGATATCCATATTTTTGGTTCACCACTGAGAGACGGATTATGGGCTACAGATCAGTGCAATAGAGTCATTGTGACTCCCAAGGGCAAAGTGATCGTAGCAAAGGATTGGGTAATCGAAGTGGTGGATATCGTATGCTTTACGCACTGAGTGAGAGATGCGAGGATGATTGCTATGTTTGATGTTTGCTATCACCATGACATGTGCACTTCCATTTTACACTTTATGTTAGTGTTACCTTAGAATATTATACATTTTGTTGTGCTAACTCCTTGGTTGCAGGTCCAAGTATGATTATTTATACCTATTATTGTTTTATTTTGCTGCTATCGCTCATACCAGACTTTTGTCTGATCCAGAGTTTTATGTCTCTTCTTATTACTCTGGGTGCTCCTAAACGAGCAGACTAGAGACAGATTAGGTGGTTATACACGAGTAGCTGTCCGGGGACGAGCAGGAGGCTTCGACGTACTATTTACATATATTCTCCCTGTGTTGTTGATGGTCACTGCTTTGTGCATTGGTAGTGCACCTTCTTTATTTCCTTTTTAGATACAGTATTTTGAAGGTGTAATAATGGTTTGGATCATAAACTATATTTTAGATTCTGCTACTATGATGGACATGGTTTAGTTTTCAGCTTCTGCACTGTCTCGTCAGTTTTATGTCAAG
Source organism: Allium sativum (assembly GCA_030737875.1). Lineage (NCBI taxonomy): Eukaryota > Viridiplantae > Streptophyta > Magnoliopsida > Asparagales > Amaryllidaceae > Allium > Allium sativum. Next base: position 743,719,650 of record CM060920.1, on the reverse strand, counting down.
TTATGTTATTATTATATTTTATTCCATGCGCTGTGAGATATACTACAGGTTCTTTGGAGATTCATAGTTTTAAACCCTTTTCCTTTGACGACCGTCTCGTGCTCGGGCATTAGAACAACGCATTTCGTGTCGGCTGGTTTGGGGTGGGCCGTCACAGTATATACAAATATGTATGATTACAAAAGATGCATTTTCTCCTTAGACCTATATGTAACCATACCAAACCCCTCGACTTACAATTGAACACAATGTACACTCTGACCAGAACCCTACCCCTTCGTTGTTCTGACCTGCTTTTGCACCATTTACCAGTAACCCTACATCCTTCCTCAATAACACATATATACCTGACATGCCTCAAATCTACATATCAACGAAGTTAATAATATGACTCTAAATGTTAAAATTTATATGCCTTTAGTAAAATTGTTACCATTTTTTTAATATCCAAAGGAGAATCAAGATTGTATAACAATATATATTGTACCTACATCATGACCATGACTGAAGATGCTAACACATGAGAATATGAGATCAATATTCTGCCCAGAAGAACACGAAGAAGTCGCACTTATCTACTGTTGGAGATGCTCCAAACTAGGCGCTTGCTGTATTGAAACACTTTCCGCCTTTTCACTAGTTCCAATGTTGCTGACATTCTCAGCTTAAGGACCACCAGGATAGGTACATCATTTCCCCAACATTGCTCCTTTCATATGACTGCACTAATAATTGTGTCCATAATGATAGAACAGATTGCATATTTAATTTATGCCCAGTGTAGCACCTCGCTTTCCTTTCTGTGCAGCTGCAGATCTCCGACCACTGCCACATTGAAACCTTAAATACAAGAGAAATAAAAAAATCCACACACATATTAGATAAATACAGATAAATAATTAGGCTGGAGGTTCAACATATAATTAATAGAGGTCATGTTGGCACACCTTATTGAGCTTTTTGGTAAATAAATTGGGTTAAAGATTCTTACTTGTAGCTACAAATATGTTGATGCCTTCCAGAATTTCCTTTTTAGTCAGTTATTGAACCACCAGCTGCTTCTATCATGGGTACTAGTGAAAGATAATCATATTGTTGCAAACTAACATAAATTTACTTCATACTACATTTAAATTACCTTGAGCCCAGATTACCATAAATTTACTTCAAACTAAACCATGAAAGAACATTGCCCAATGACAAACTGAAAGAAAGGAATAAGAATCCAAATTACCTTAAGCCCAGATTCAACAAAAAAGCCGCAAAACTGGATGCTAACAGAGTAAACGCAGGCTTTCACACAATATCTTATTACCATTAACTCATATACCCAACCAGGTAGACAAATTGCATTTCCTACTCCCTACCTGAAGCTGCACAGAAACCATAATCCTTTTAACATCTAGACAACTTGCTCAAAAATATTATGGTGCATGAACCAAAAAAGGGAAACCAAATATAGCATTCTTTAATGCAGAAAGAAAATAAATTCTTATCAATAAAAATAAAAGTCGTACCGGTAATAAAGGCGAATGGTTTGCAAATTACTTAGACATGTCACACTTTTATTTCCCATCCCATTTACCAGCAACCAAGCACTTGATTATATAACATAAAGAGAATGACATTTTATAAAATGGTTTCGGTAAAAATAAAAAAGTGCCTTGAATCCTTTTATAGGTGTACCCACTCCCTCAGGCTTTGACGCTACATCGAATGCTTTGAACTTTTCTTCCGCTAACTACAAAGCTTGCAAACATCAGCCATAGGAATGGTTTCTGTATCAGTTTAGAAGAGTACGCCATTTTTTCCTATGATTAGTTCTTGCAATCCTCCTCCCTTGTCCAGTAACCCTCCATGCTGAACACCATGACAATATTGTTATGTTCAACAACGGTGATATTCAAATATAACGTATGAATCTATGTTATAATGGAGAGAATAAGCTGTATCATAAGGCAAACTCACTTGCTCGGAAAACACTAAAATGAACTTAAACGAGAGTTTTTTGTGTACCTTGGTACACATGTTCATCGCTACGCTAATACACACAGGCCAAACTTAAACAAATTATATCAACACCAAATCGTAATACAAATATTCTTAGATCAGACACTTCCATTGACTGATTGATATAAAGATTGGATAGCGACCATTTCCCCTTTTTTGTCTTTACGAGAAAATAATAAAATGGCTTCATGTATGACGTAAAAACGATACCGGATGTTCCAATGAATGTAGCGCAAGTATTTACTGTAAAATAAATGCACCTTGCCAATGATACTACAAATCCATTATTTGGAATTATGATGATTTATTCAGAAATCTTATTTGTAATTATGATGATTTATTCAAAAATCTTATTTGAAATTATGATGATTGATTCAGACATAAGGGCTTTTGATATGTGATCTGGGCACTTTTCGAATTAATTTCTAATGTATTTATAAATACATATTTCAATTCATATTTTTTATAGAAATATCTCTCAATGACCCACACGTACTACAGAAGTATTGGGCATAAACATTTTTTAGGATATTTTCACTGATATGTCTATAAGTTATATCACATCATTACTGTGTACCAGTAAAAATATAACCGATGTTACACATTGATGATCATAAGGCCCGTTTAGATTAGGCATAAGGGCTTGATAGACTAGCAATTTCAATTCACATCTGATAATTATTTAAGGACGCATATACATATAGTAAAATGTTTCTTTTATTCAAATTTCATCAATACAAACAAAAACACCAAAGAAAGACCAACCTGCTGGTTTTATTCTATTCTACTCTTAGTACCACATTGTGGTATTTCCTTCAACTATCATTCTTGCAGCTGCTACATCATCTCGTCCCTATGTGCTCTAATATATGTGCCAGATCTGGTCTCGATCCAACCAGTTTTGCTACATCATCTCTTCATGGTGCTGGCATATTTAATCGATGCACTAGTTTAGCTAGTACAGGTTCATCATATTTCATGTTTTCTCTAAGCATATCAGACCATAATTTGTACCTCAACATCTAGAGCGAGCTTGATTTCACATACATTGGTAGGCATCGAACTGATCAAATGACCCAAAAAATGATCAACTTCATTAACAAAGAAGAAATAAACTATAACCTTCACATTAAAATGGTAAATATTTTTGATAGTAACATATAATTTGCACCTCGGGTCATTAACATACATATAACATTTTATAAATGTAAGAACAACAAATTAAGAATTGATCGAAAGACCTTATCAATTTGGTGATTGCTCAAAAAATATCTGCATAGGTAACAATATTTATAAATGAAAGAACTACACTTTAGTTCTCTTATATTATATGCATAAGTTATTCTTCGGCCCAATTGATCATTTCAGTCCAATTTACTTGCATAAATTACGAAGTTTATTTTTTAGAAAAGTCATAAATTGTACATTGCATAAATTACGCAATAGATATTACCTAAATCATCAAAATTTGTAGCATTTTTATTTTTCTCATATATACAATACAATTTATATTTTTATAAATTCTACCTTTTTTGTATAGACAAATAACTATTATGCTTTACATAGATAAAAACCACAATACTGAGGTGAACAAAATCAAATGCAAAAATCATATAAACAAAGAAAAATGAAGGAACTAAAATCAGTTCTGGTTAATAATAATAAGCAAAAAAGAAAATTTTGTTTGTTTGTTTAACTGTTTATTCATATTTGAATTCAAATTAGCCTCTGAAAATCCAGCTAAGCAATTAATAAATATATTTAAATATGTTTAATTGTCTATTTCCTTCACAAAATTGATTAACCCAGACTGATCATACTTGGTTTGTCATTTATAAGCATACCATGTCCATATACTTCGCAGCGATTTTTAATATTTTTCATTTATGGTTGATTATAATATAGTACCTTTTCAGCTAGCTCTACTTGTGATAATGAACGTCCTCTGCTTGTCTTTCCTTTAATGTTTCGTCATTTGTGTTATTGAACAGTACATGCAGAAAAGGTTAAGATGTCCACGAAAATCACTGACTGCTTTCTATATTGTCTATTGATATCTCAAAGATTCAATACAAAATTGTCAGATTATAAGAATATCACAAGGAAATAAATTTGAAAGAGTTGAATATAGAGTGGTAAATTACCTTAATTCAGCCAACTAGTATATAAAATGTTCATATGGCACAGATTTAATTATATCATGATGCAAGAACAAAGGAACACACCTTAATGATGTTCAACATTTTTGTCATTTGTGCAAACAAAAGAACACGATTATTCCCAGCCCGAAGACATGTCTATAGTATGTCTAGTGTTTAAAGTTTCCCCCAATCATGAATAAAAGGAAAATAAGGTACAACTATTCAAATGATTGCATAAAATGATGAAATATCTGATGCAGACATGATTGTTTATAAAGATAAACACAATAATATGTGATTACGTCTGTCAATTACATGAACATTGTTTAGAGAGTTTGTGAAACATCAATAATTCCCCATAAAAGAGCATCAAAATTTTATCGGATTTCTATACATAAAAGCTAATCAAAATTCATGCACCAGAACTTGGGAAAAGGTTATTTTACATCACCAAATAACATAAGTTATGGGATGTCTTATATAATTGTTTATATGAACTACTTAGACCATAAATAATTTAGCTGTCAGCCCAAGGAAATAACCTCCTGGGGTATAGAAATTTTGGAGGATGTAAAAATTTCCTGAAAGTATTTAACACCATTTAATGCCATGTTTCTTTTCATGCCATTGTACCTCACCTCGTTCATGCACATAGCTGAATAACTGAATTTAAGTAGTTATTTAATTTGTTTGGCTCCTTCATTTCAACGCTCTTTCAATTTATTGTCATTTCAATGGTCTTTCAGATTATAAGTGTTTCTTTAATATAAAAAATGATGGCATTACGTTTATTTATTTATACTACCTATAGTGTGGAAACAACTTTGTTTATAAGAATATTATTAGAGCAGACACCACTAGGAAACAACATAAGAGTGTGGCGTTTAAACTTATGTTGTGCCATCATCATGGTTATGGAATCTAAGTGCCTCAAACAACTGCTTTTATTGACACAACTGAATTTATGGCGAAATATATGAAACTGACTAAGAATGGGGAATAATAAAATTAAAGATATATTTCTAAAGCTCTGATAAGCCTTCTACTATTATTCCATCCCCACTTGTTCAGAATCAGTTTGAGAGATCAAAGCTTGCCATGTCGATTCATTTAAAAAGCCAAAACTTCATCCTCACTAGTTGGGATGCTCTTACAAAAACATATTTTACCCAAAATGGAAAACATACTGATTTCTACGTAATTTTGCTACATAACAATGAATTAATATTGTCCACAAATTTTTTGCATAAGGTCATATTAAAAACAAGGTATCACAGAGTATATATTATTGAAATAAAGTCAAAAGATGTAGAAGAAATTAAGTACCATCAGCATTTTTGCAGGATCAAAGCTACGCATGGGTGGAGAAGAGCCAAATATTTGATAGGGTAGTTCTAGTACGGGCTTAAGGGATGATGTATTATTGACCTCTTGTATCAAATGATGAGAATCAATAGTCATTCCTGGACCATTAAAATCAGATGTGCGAATAAAGCCGAGCAACAACTTTTTGTCCAAAGGATGGTGCAAATACTCAATGGTTTGATATGCAAAGCCCCAGTCTAAACATTGGACACTTACCTGCAATATAAAATAATAATCTATTGATATGATATGAATCATGACATAAAAGTGTGACGACCGCCTACAGACCCCGCACTATACAAGAGGAATAATGCGCTGAAAGGTGTGCCAGGCAGCTATGGACGATCATGAAGGTATGGTAGATAAACGAAACCTGATGTAAACTCACAACGCAAGGATAAAATATAATAGAACATATACAACAGGTAGTGATAGTGAAGCAGAAAACACTAAACTTTCATGACAACTAGAATGTATTTCCCATACACGTGGATAACAACAATAGTGTTTGTACAATTTTCCTCACTATAACACTCAGAGAAATAGAAAACAGCGGAAACAAATACTAGATAGTAATAAAACTTGAACGTGAGCCTCCTGCTCACCATCGATCAACATTGTCGTCCTCACTAAAGCAACACATGCCACCTGTTACTCAGTCTGCCTATCCACAACCGGATGAACAGCCCAAGGTAATAAGAGGAAACATAAAACCTTGAGTCATACAATGGTTTTAGTAAGCGATAAAATAGCTAACAAACTTCATCAATAAAGTATATGAAAATGGGTAAACAATCAACTAATCTACCCAGCTCTATAGAAGAACTCTCAATTTCCTTCCCCGTTACATGACAGTGATAGCCTTTACAATCCATACACCTAAAGGAATAAAAATTCAGTCACGGCAATTAAAGCATCCATTCATATATGGCAAAGCAACTCAATCATGATCACAACATGCATTAAAACGTTCATGACTGACTCTGACTATCACCGCCAACCTTGCTTTGGAAACTTCATTAACGTATGACCGGCTAACAATTTGCCGTCAATTGTCAAGGACCACAAACGACGCCCGGTTCTAGCAAAACTCCATATGCTATACTCAACACATGATACACGCTATACTCAACACGTGTCTAGGCCATACACGACGCCCAAGACACTCGACCTACAATTGGTCTTCAATTGTACCTCTACTTTGAGGCCGCTAGAACCTACGACAACGATAATTCCTAGGCCTTTGTCTCTCTATTCGTTATCAATTACGACTATTAATTAGCTCAGAACAATTTAGAGTTATCACTTTACACGAACTCAATACATACTTGAGTTGTCTCCCCATTTGTTGCATACAACGAACAACAAACACTTTTCAACACTTCCAAACTTGCCAACTGAATTCACTTTGAAGTCACATCATTGTCGGAATGTCTGACCAGAAATAGCTGCCCAGAAATGGAAGAAATGGCTGACCAGAATAGGTCGACCCACTTTGGTCCGACCCAACTTTGGTCCGACCCAACTTCTTCTGACTAGGTCGACCCACTTATGGCCGATCCATTTTTCCTGACTAGGCCGACCCACTTATGGCCGATCTACTTTTTCTGATTAGGCCGACCCACTTATGGTCAATCCACTTTTTTTGACTAGGCCGACCCACTTATGGCCGATCCACTTTTTCTGACTAGGACGACCCACTTATGACCGACCCAAAACCTGCATATTCCAATTCAACTCCGATTTCGACCAAAACTTCGCCAAACGATAAATCCGATGAAACAAACTCATCCAATTCATCCAAAAAGGATTACAAACATGTTATGAAATCAACGATATCATCAATATGACAATTCTATCAAGGATAATGTCAAATTCACCAAAATCACCACAAATATGCATATTAACAAAAACCATGGATCTAACTTGCATCATCGTATGAAATATCATAGAAATTACCTATCTAAACTTATTAAATCAGATCCTAGGGTGATCTATATGAAAATGAACTTACCAATGCATAGATCTAAGGAAAAACACTTGAATTTGATAAAGAAATACCCATACACTTCATTGAATCCATTTGAGAGACGTAAATACTCACCGATTCTCCAATACAAGCTAAAATGATAGAATTATGAATCTGGGCAGCAAGCAATTCAAACCAAACTACTCGATCCGATGAATTCACCTTTGAAATGATGTAGATAATGGTGTATATCTATGATTTCCCACCTTATATTTGGATTTTTAATGGTGGAAAGGTGTTAGAGGAAGAAGGAGATCAATGCCTCCAAATGAGAGAATGGGAAAGTAAAAAATTTCCCTCCACTCTCACCCCCTATTTATAGGATTCCACCAGCCCACTAATAGGCCTTCCCAAATCAACCCATTAAGCTCCCAAAACCTGAACGACCAACTGAAAAACCCTAAAACATCGATTCCTCCCAAACCGCTGAGCCAAATCTTTAATGAAACCACTCTACAGAAAGGCAATCATCAACTCCTTTCCAATGGCACAAGTCTCACCCTTTTATTCGACCTGGGTCAAAAGTTATGCCCTGTACAAGACTTATAAGGGCAAAATTGTCACAAACAAAATTAGTAAAGCTTATGGACATGTCCCACATCCCCATACGCAATATATTAAAAGATGAGAATGATCCAACCCTCAGGGAATAAAATAAAAATATTTTATGAACTTCCGATACGTAAAATGCGGGCTGTTACAAAAAGTGTTCATGGTTTTTCTTATGGTCAATATGAATGTTTTACGGAACTCTGTGGTCAGATAAGAAACTTCTTTGCTTTTGTTTTACCTTTTGCCTCATTGCGAAGTATAATAATGAATAAATACAAAAGGAATACATATAAAATGAAACTTTGATAATGAGCTATATCAATGTATTTAATGGTAGATTTGGTACACAATCATAATCAAGTATATTTTTCCCAAATTTGCAAGAATTAAGTATGGTCAACAAATGAACAAAGCTCGCAGGCTTAGACGTCCAAATCAAGAGAAATATATATATATATATATGGCTTAAAAAGTAAATAAAGAAATATGCCTACATACAACCCTGAAAATGTCACAATAAAATGAAGGAAAACAAGTCAAATATCCTAATAATACAATGAGTGCATGATTTTTTTTCGAAAGTCTACCATTTGAGGATTGTTATTTTAACATGTAATATATAGTTTCCAGCATATAGAAAATATTTCTATATATAGATGATTGCTAACAACCGGTTTAAATTAACCAATATCAAAAAAGTTCAATGAGTTATCCCAATTCGTCATTAACAAGAGGCATTCACTATTTAAAATTTCAATAGCTTAAAAACAATGTACAATTTTTTTTCATTGTATGCAAGTTCTGGTTGCTTTCCTAATGGTGTTCAAAAAGAAAACTAGAGCAATTTCAATAGGGAATCTCATGAACTTTGAGATAAATGAAACGTTGGTGAACATAAATTAGCAAGAATAATTATCACAACCCAACCATCTCAAAACTGCAAAGAAGTTCCTTCCAAAACAAAAAAGAAAAAGAAAATCAAGATACAAAATGCCTATATGTTAACTATGATTTTAAAAGGTGAACAAAACAACAAAAGTATGAAATATCAACCCTACATCAACTTCAAGCATTAACGTTTCATAATTAGAATTAAAAAAAGGGTAATGCACCAAATTCATGGCTTCTTATGTTTAACGGCTTCGATCATTTCAGATTTTGGAGGAATCGCGTCGGAGATGCTTTCTCAAGAACCGATTTCTGTCAAACTTTGAGCTTTGAGGAGGAGCGCGATTCCGAGATGGTTTGTCAAGAGCCATTTTGATTCGAAGCTACCTTGAAGATAAACGCCTAGCTTGCCTCGAAAAATCGGCTTGGTCACTTGCAGATATACTTTGGAGAATTGGGGGTTGAGAAGGTTTTAGACAAAAGGGAATTGCAAGTGCAGAGGAAAGTGAAAAAGGAATGAAAACGAAAGTGAAATATCGCGGTCGAGAAATAAATTGGAGGGAAATAAAAATTGGACCACCAATTTACTTACTATAGAGTTATTAATGACGTGTAAGCATGATGTCACTTGAGGTAGAGTTGATTATGGCATGTTAACGTGTTATTATTTTTATCCTAATAAATATGATTTGCTTAATTATAGCAGACACAATTTTGATGAAATCCTCTCATGCTACCAATACAATATTTTCTAATATTGAGGTTTTATGTATCCATAGAGTTTTCAAGTTTGATTCTTGGATGGTTGTTTATATTATACTTAGTTCTACTGCTCAATTATTTGGTTAATGATTTACGAATGGTAGATTTGGTTTTAGTGAGAAACTTTGCGCTGATATGTCTATACATATCCTGGAGTGTTTGGGTCAGTTACAAAGATGTACGCACAAGTATATGGCAGAATCAATTCTACTATTCCCTGTTTCTACACTTATTTTCCATTTTCATGTGTTCTCGTGTATGGATTTAGGAAACGAAGGTTCAAAAATTATACACGGTGGAATGGTTTTGCTTTCTATGGGGTACCTATCAATTTCAGGCATATTCGGTTAGAATACTAAACATATCATATGCAAAATAGTCAATGCAGCGTAGAGAAAGTGAAGTTTTAGATTTAGCAAACTAAAACTTTCATGTTTATGCAAATTTATGACGTTGTGAATGATCTTCATCGTTCAAAATATATATCTCTACACCTAGCAAGTTTGCACTGATTCAAATTCGTAGACCATGAGTAGAGTGTCGTTGTCAGTTTCATTGCCAAAATGCTTCAGCGGTTTCATCTGAGAACACGAGTGGTAAATCCATTTTTTGAGGAGAATGTGGTTGGAAGGTTAGTCGTTGTCTGATTTTCAGATTTCCTTCTTATTCAGTTATTTTGAGGATGTGGGTTTTATTGTGCCAAACTAATATTTAAGAGAACATGGGATGCCAAATTGTGAAGTAGATTATGCAAGGATGGATCACACACATAGTAGTTAAGCCTAATCCTAGGTATAGTTTATTTAGTATTTGGTTTATGCTTTATTTTTTTTAAGCTTTATGTTTGTATTTTGCTTTATATACTTTGCTTCTGTGAATGTCTTTTATTTCATACGTTAATAAAAGCGTATCCATTTTCAAAAATAAAATAAATAAAATCAAGCATGAAGCCTGAACTGCTGCCCTCGGCCTATGCTTCCACCTAGCACCGCCCCTCTCTTCCTCCCTCCGCCTCTTATTCCACTTCTCCACCAACACATCCTTGTCAGTCTTTGGCATCTCATTATTGCTGACCTCTTTCACAACTTTCATTCGACCTACCACCGTCGACCAGACCCGAATCCCTTTGCCTGCCACTCCCTTGGCTTCTCCTAGAGCCTCAGCCTCACCTAGCCTTCCCTCAACTAGCTTGCACTGACCTGTGTTGAGATATTTATCCAGGTTTCAGGTCCCTGTTATTTTTTGTCCACATATGAAAATTCTAAGTCATTGGAAAAGGTAGAGTTATCTTGAGTCTGGAAAAAATATTGGCCTTAATTTAGTTGCTTATGAACTTAGAATAAATTCCAAGCCTTTTCAACAAAGAAAAATAACAAATTTAAGGTCAAAGAGAAAGGTCTAGTGGTAATGCAACATTAGGAGACAATAATACACTAAAAATGCAATACAAAGCATAGGTTATATCAGCTAAATGCATTAGTATTACGGGGAATGATGCAACCACTACACCATAACAGCTAATTTGGCACATAAGGATGCAGAAAGAAAATACGGGTTAAAGCCGTATCATATTTGATAGTGCTTAGATCTGTATCAAACTACATTTTTCGATCCGCACTACCCTAAACACCCTAATTCTGACCGTCTGTTAATGAAGCCTAATTTGATACGACTTTGGGCCAAATCGAATGTGTATCATATTGGGCGTCACATTAGGCACTCGGAATAAAAAAATTGGCCGCTCCTTTTTCCCTTTGTTTTACTTCAATGGTGACCGAAAACCCAAATTAGGGTTTTGGTCACCAAATCGTGCCTCCGCCTTTCTCCGGAATCTCCTCCTCCGATAGAGACGAACAACCCTCTCCTTCGACAGAAACTCAGCAACCCTTCGTCCCTAGCCCTCCTTCGACAACAGGTATGTGTTTCAATTAAATTGTGGCATGCATGCTTGATAGTGGGGAACAAATTGAAATCTTTGTGTGTTAGTTGATTGCTACTTTGTGTTAGTGTGTTAACTGTTTCAATTGAATTGGTATGTGTTAGTGTATTAGCTGATTGTTGCTTTGTGTAAGGGACGAATCTGTGGTTATACCCAGGAATCATAGAAATCAAATTTGAATCATGTTTTATGATAATGTAAAAAACACCTAAATTGCTATTTGAAACATGTATGGTATAATTTTAGATTGTGTTATATCCATGAAATAAAGAAATAACAATGAGTTTGTCATAAGGATGTAGTAACCTTTACTAATGTTAACATGTTTAATGTCAATTGTCCATAACCTGATTCTATTTGCAATAGCCATTTGATGATATGTTCTTTAAATCATTTGTCATGTTGAATCTGAAATGTGGCGGAAACTGAGCAAATGGATAATTATAATTCAATATTTAACCATGATTTCATCGTCATTTGACTGTTTGTTTGCCTTATGCTTGAAATTTAAATTGGGTTTTCTTATAACAAGTTTACTCTATTTTGAGAGATAACAAATTTACTAAAAATATATTAACAGGTTTGTTGAAAATTTTGGTAGATGGATGATTACTCGACTTTCTGGTTAATATTTTAATGGGTGATCCGCTAGGTGGATGAATTTTAGCTCACGCATAGGGTCGGGTACCCATGCTTATTAGGTTTATCCAATTGTCAGATGCTGCTGCACTTAACCTTAGTAAAAACTGCTTTCACTAGCAACTTTCCCTTACTTTGTACCAGAGACTGTAGTATAAGTTGCACTACACAGTCTGCTTCAAAGAAACTGAAAGTTGCAAGTGAAAGCAGCTTTTTCCAAAGGTTAAGTGAAGCGACATTCGATATTTCGATAAATCTAATAAGCATGGATTAATGACCTTGTGCATGAGCTAATATGCATCCACCTCGTGGATCGCACAGTAAATTCTTAATTAGAAAGTCGAGTATCTGTGTCATCCGAAGATGATGATTCGATATCTTTAGATGTTAGAGCAAGTATATATTATTTTACACTTATCTCTACGTAGTATCTTACATAAAAATTGAATGGACGTGTTGTGTGCACATCTTGAATATTCTTTTAATTTGGTTTATTTGTTCCTTTTGTGTATATAGGAGGATGTCCTGTATGCTAGAGTACGAACTACCAATGTTGTAGATCGACTACAGTTCAGGTGATTCTTCTTTTGAGTTTCTAGGTTGTCTATGCAAGTTCATGAAATCATGTCATTAGCATCATAAATATGTTAAGATAGATACAATTGACTAATATGCACACAAAAACACAAAAACACGATATGCCCTTCACTGTTATCAGTATGGCGCTCGACTAGTCGCCGACTAGTCTACTAATCGAAATCAAACCATCGACATGAAGTCTCGACTTGCTTTTTGTATGAATTTCGGGCACATGGGTAGAAATTAGTCGACTAATCGACTAGTCGATCTGAACCGCTTACAATAATCGACTACCAGTGTACACAAACACATTGATTGACATACACTTATCTCTGTATTCATGTTTGCATCTCACTCACAGTGAGTTACAATGTCGATCTCCTGTCCATTGAAGTATTTGTGACTTGTTTCTTGTATTTTATAGGTAGTCTTGTTGGAGATTTTGGTGCTTTTGTATGTGCTGTTGGAACTCAGGCTGCAGGCTGTCATGATTCTGTTTTGCTACCAATCAAGGAAACTTGGACTCAGGCTGGCTATCGCGCTCAATCTTCACAGCCTCGACTGGAGTTTTATCAGGCTGGTATGTTTCTACCTTTTTTTGTTAGTTCGTAATGTAATGAAAATCTTTGACAGTTTCCTTTTATTGTACATGTTTGTATGTACATTGTGTTCGTGTTATGACAAAACTTGTAATTCTTTGAGTGTGTGTGTGTGTGTATATATATATATATATATATATATATATATATAGTAACAACTCGGAAAATCAGAACCAATTTAAAAATTTTATTTTGGCGATTTTAACGGATTTTGAATATTTAAAATGAATTATTTTAAATAATAACGACGGAAAATTTATTTTCGGCGAAGTTAAAACAAATAATTTTATTTTAAATATAAAACGAGCCAGAAATGGCGTAGCAGTTAGAAAATTCGATTTCAAATTTCAATTAAATATACAGAATTCAATATAAGTCGGAATTGGATGAAATAAGAAACATTTGAATCTAACTAACTATGTCTTTCTAACGAATGTAATAAACTGGGATTTCGTTTTATAAGTTGTAAGATACATTCAGTTTAAAATTCAGAAAAGTCGCTATGGAATTTATATATATTTTATATAATATATAGCCCTTAAAAATAGCCATTTTGCAAACGACCTCCGTTTTTGAAGAAACCACTTTTGTTGCATCCGAAATATCAAATTATTGCTAGATTCCAATTTTCATAATTTTTGGAATCAATATGTGAGCGTGGCAAAGTTAAACATGTTTTAACAGTTTCAATCAACTTGGATCGACCAGAAAATGGCCATTTTTCAAATGGTCTTCTAATTTGACAAAATTACCTTTGTTAGGACCGTATCATCAATACGAAGCTAGAAATAATTTTTCTGGAATTTTTAGAGTCAGTATGTGGCCTCGCAAATTAAAATGTACGTTCAAATCCATATTTGAATGTTTTATATTTTAATTTGAAGAATAACAGACTGAAATAGTCGAATAGGCTTACGAAACATGTCCCATTGTATTCGAAATGGGGGTAATTAGCTAGGGGCGACAATCGTTGCGTTTGATTTGGAGTTCATACGCAAAACAGAAATAATTAGAATAAAATATTATTAAATATATATATATGGCAAAAATTCACTAAACCCTAACTCCATCAACAACCCGCCGCCCCCTTCAGCAATACGACCGAAATTCTCCCAAATAAGATCCCTACAACTAAATCTTTTCGAATTAAATCAAGGAGTTTAAACAAAAATTCAAACGTTAGAAGAGATCTGAAATTCCATATGAGTTTCATAAATTATCGTGAACCATATTGTGAGCAATCGATGCTCGAACATGTCGAATTTGAGGGGTTTTTTCCATGGATTGGGAGTGTCGAACGTGAAGCGGCTCTGACAGGCGGTGGACGACATGGAGATGCGCAAGGTGGTGGGGGGAGATGGTTGGTCAGCGGCCTGTATGGATGGGCGACAACTTGGTTTGAATTAGAGGAGTGGGCTCGACGAGATACTCAGAAATGAGGAAGAAAGGGGTAATTAAGGAGGAGATTTATTTATTTATTTATTATTTAATTATCCAATAATGTAATTAACGTTTAAAAGGTTGTAACTTTATCATACGAGGTCGGATTTCAGCGATTTTAGATCCGTTGCGATCGTAGGGACGAGAGCTTCACAACAAAACTGACTGCATCCAAAACAGAGCATGTTGGAATTTCAGGAAAATTCAAACCCGAACGGTGGTGAAATTCAGGAATAAAGGAACAAAGGTGAGAACTTCTCACTAAAATAATTTATGTACAATTATTTATTGCATAACTGCATATACGAACTGCTCCCTGTCGTCCACAGACCACAGACGACTTGTTTGTTTGATTGTATTGTAAAAATTGATTGTGATGTGAAATGGACTGTATAAAATATATGAATAATAAAATATCATTTTTATTGTGAAATGAACTGTATAAAATATTCATGTATGGAATAAAATATTTGAACAATAAAAATATCATTTTTATTGTATATATGAACTATGTAAAATAGTCATGTATTGAAATAAACATTCATTTACAAACCGGACGATTTGTTTATGTACACTTATTTATCTGATATGGATTGGGTCGATAAATTTTACACATTGCCCAACTGCACAAATAATAAACAGTATTTGTTGTTTGAAAACCCCACACGGGTATTGGGATAATATTTGGCATACACTGATCCCGATAGTTAGTGGTATGTCAAACGATGGGTTGACAGCCTGTATAAGCGTTATTTATTTATTATAATGCTTATACAGTTGTAGAATGCACTCTGGATGTTGTTTGAATTTTTAATGATTGCTTATCATTGTTGTTGTATATATATGATGTTGAAATCCATATAAATAAAATTATATGGTAATTGATTGAGTCTAATTCAAGTTCAGAATTAACGAATATTTTAAAATAATACTCAGTGAATATTGAAATTTAAAGCCGTGTTAAGTAGTTAAATGCCATTTTAACACGAATGGAATTTTGTCGATTTTGTTCATTTTATAATGAATATCGAAAAGTGATTTCAAAATCTGATGTTTTGAAAATATTATCATTTTAATATTGAAATGATATAGAATATTCAATTTTGAAATGAATTTAAATAGAATTGAAATCGATTTGAAAAGAATTTAAAACGAATTGAAATTGAATTGAAATCGATTTGAAAAGAATTTAAAACGAATTGAAATTGAATTGAAATCGATTTGAAATGAATTAAAACGAACTGAAATCGATTTGAAATGAATTTAAAACGAATTTATAATGGAATATTCAATTTTGATTTGAATTTGAAATGGAAGTGGAAATTTGTTGTATATAACGGTGTTGTATGCACAATTATATGATTTTTGTTTGATGATAACAAACAAATATATTTTATTTCAATTGTTTTTGTTACTGTACTATTATATAACATCACAGACATGAATATAATATTTATATTTATATTTAAATAGAATACAACTATACAGAATTTCATATATTCACACTGTATTTTATTTAGATATAAATATTTCAACATTCAAACAGTACAAATTATACGACTCCACTATTTGTACACATTCACATATATTACACATGATATTGTACTTGTATATAAACTGAATACATTAGACAAATTTGTTTGAACACAATAAAAATAATATTTTATTTCAGACAGATTTGTTTAATACAAACATCAGTACAGTTTTGTTGTTACACAGCTCCTCACTATAACACTTTGTCTATATATCTCATACATATATACAATCACTCATTTTACATTTTCATATTCATATACACATTCGCTCACTACTGTTATACACACTGACACTGCAATATACTTGTCTTCTGTCTTCTGCTTCAGTCAGTCTTCTGTCTTCACAGTCAGTCCAGTCATCTACACCTGTCATACACAGAAACGCACACGCAGTACACGACAATAGAAATAAAAACTGAATACATGCAAGATTTGGAATTTATTTTTGAAATTTTATTTGCCTCAGATTTCTGGTGTGTTTCTCATCATTTTTCATGACTTGATCTGATTCATCTGTGTCTAGTCAGTTTGTATATGTATAGTACACGGATAGAAAAATATTCTGATGGCTGCATATACACACGTGTATAGATATACATGTGTGCACTGCCTCGACAATCAGTGTATGCAGCTGTGGAGCAATCACATGGACCAAGCTCGACACAGTGGAATGGAGAAAAATAACACAAGCAAGAAATTGGTCGAGCTAAAAGCATCTTAATATGGTTCAACATGACAGTGCATGCTCATGTACAAGACAGTAGCTAAAAGCATGTTCATGAAAAAAGGTCAAAGTCTCAGGTCATATGAAAACATGCAAAGTGGTCGAGCACAAGGCCGAGCCAACATAAATGCACATAGGTGATCATGGTTCACAAACATGCCAAGTCAGCATGGTTCAGCTCTTCATGGATCTAGCAAGTTGAGCCGTTCAAAGCAAAAGGTCAAACACAAGTGTGAACAAGTCATAATGGAAGTAGCAAAGATACATGTGCATGTCAATACTGCATGGTGTAGCAGCAAACAAGAAGATCAGAAATGAAGCAACATTTTGTATGTGAAAGAACATGAACAACCCAATATCAAGTGGTGAAGCACAAGAGTGCCAGTGATTCACAGCTTCAAGTATGACCAGAGTATATACATGGAAATATAGAAAATGTACAAGTACAGATTTACATGACTGGTGTATAGCAAGAAACAAGTACCAAGTCACATAGCAATTCAAAGGCCACAATAAAATGGATGCTATAGCAAGGATATCAGTGCAGCAGATTCATGTGATCAAGGGGAGCAAAATCATTTCTTTTTGTTTCAAATTTCTCCAGTATTTTACTGATTAGTATTTGATAAGAAATAACAAATTATTTCAAGTATTTGATCATTAATTCACAACAGGCTTAATCAAGGTCAAGTGTGAAGCCAATGTGGTCGAGCAGTGCTATACCACAAACCAGACATGGACACAAGGCATTCATTTCAGACTCAAATACATAAGCAACAACATGGACATCATAGTTGCCAAGATTACATGGGAATAGCATGTAGGCACAACACAATACAAAGTGATCAAGAGGTTCTTTTCAACACATGATGTATAAGTATATATGCAGCAGATTTATGGTGCAACATTCATGCTCAAGTGTGTGAACACAACCAAAATAATGTTTCATGCACAAGCCAGGGGATTAAATTTTCAATAATCGATGGCTAGACTGAAGAAAATCAGAGCATAATATTTGACAAGCAATCATGTTCTTGTTAGAAACCATATTTGGGCAGAAATGAATTAGCAAGGAAATTGAAGTATGAAAACCGTTCTTTTGGAAGTCATTTATGGCGTATTGGCAAATATTTCAAGCAAATTCTTCCCAAAAATCAGTATCCTGTTTTGACAATTCTCCAATTCTAATTTGAATCTACAATGATGTTATTTCAGGAAACAAAACAATTTGCCAGAAAATTGCTATTAAATATATGGGCCAGAAAAATCAATCGAATTGTTTCAATATTTCCAGGTATCAGCATGTTTTTGTCACGGCATCAAAAAATATAGGGATTTCATTCAGGAACATATATAGATTCATGCAAATCACGCAACAAGCAAAAGAGGAAATTCACAAATTTCAGATCAAGTCAATTATAGAAATCAGAGAATCATCTTAGGGTTTCGATTACCCTATATATACTACCAACATCATCACAGGCAGTTATTGAAAAACCAACCCAACAAACTCGAGAGAATCCGAGAAATAAAATTCGAATACTCACAATTTATTTTCGATCGCCATCCAATTCAATCGACGAAAGAGAGAAGCCCCAAATCATTTATCATAGAGAAACATCGTGAATAAGAGCATCAGAGATTACAATTTCAAATTATACAGCAGCGGTTCGATTTGGGAAATCAAAAGAAACCCTAAAAATTTGTTCTGCCGCCGCCATTCTTTTTCCCTTTTCAAAGGAAGCAAAGTGATCGGGTGTAACCAAAGGAAATGGACCGGCCGGCATTTCAAGTGAAAAAGGGGATGACCCCTTATCTTTTAAACTCCTTTATTTTTAGGGTTTCATTTGTTTTGGTTTAAATTTTGTTGTAAATTTCTTTTATAAACCGACAAATCAGTTTCTAGGGTCTGTAAAATACTAAAGAGTTCAGTCAGGGTGTTGACTAACAGTTGACAGAGTCTGTAAAATCTGGGTTACTAGTTACGGGGTCGTAATCAGGGGAAATCTGATCTAGGGGATTAGATCAGTCTAGTGTTCTGATCGTAGAGTTAGAATAGGAGTGAGGGGATCACGAGTGTACATGGTCTTGTATGCGGGATCTGTTCTATCATCTAGTAGAAACCTTAGAAATGCAGCAGTAAGCAGGATTTTGCTGAAGCTGGGTATATCTTGTGTCATTTACTTTCATGCATTTCTATTTCTGCTATATACTGTGATCTGTTAATGTTTTAATATCCCGTAATATTTGAACTCAACTGATAATTTGCAATAAACCTTATTCACCCCCTTCTAGGGTATCCAACAAGTGGTATCAGAGCATGTATTTCTTTAACTTTAGAGTCATGAGTAACCCTTGTTGTCAGTGCATAGAGAGTCAGTCCAGTTCATTTCCAACTATTTTCAGTGGAACAGATTTTTCAAACTGGAAATCTAAAATGGAATTTTATTTAAAATCTGTTAATATTAAATGTTGGGATGTTGTTATCTATGGGTTTAATAGTGTAGATATTACTTTCAATACTCGTGCAATGAAAATTATATTTGATTAACTTAGTACTGAACAGTTTAATCTTATCTGCCATTGTTTATCTGCATAGGAAATTTGGAATACTCTCAATACAAAGTATGGACAAATTGACAAATGTTGCTCAAAATCCCAGAAAGTCAACTCAGCTTCAAATCTATGCTTAACAGGTCATATAGATGAAACTTTAGATGGATCAGATGATGGAGAATCCACAAATGCTGAAACAGAAAATTTGTCTTATGAAGATCTAGTTTACATATGTCATGATTTAACGAAATCTGTTGATAAACTCCAACTGAAAAATAAGTCTCTGAAATGTAAGAATTTTGAGTTGACCAGCAAAATTGATGATTTGGAATCACAACTTAAATATGATAAAAAATTCTTCAAATTCTGTTTGTAAAAATTGTCTGAAATTGAAAACCAATCTTATTAATCTCAATAAAAATATTCAAAGGTTTGAAAATGAAATTCTGATCTTAAAAGAAAACAAGATTGAGTTATCAAATTTGAACAATTTTCTACAAAAGGAATTTGAAGTTTTTAAGACTGATATAAATTCCAAATTTGAAATAGCTGAAAAAGAAAATTTGCTGAAAAGTGATTCGATTTTGAAAGAAATTAAAAACGAAATTGAAAAGTCCAACAAATTTGAATCTGAAAGCCAATAATATTTTGAATTTGAGATTTCTGCGTCCCAACCCAAAATCAAATTACTTGAATTTCAAAATTGGTTTTAAAACAACATGATATTGAAAGAAAGATAACTAATAATCAATGTTCTGATTTAATAAAAGAAAACAGTGATCTTAAATCCAAAATTCAACGATTAGAATCAACTTTGGATAAATTTTCTAATGGGGAGAAATCGTTGAACATGTTGTTGCAAAATCAAGTTTCTATTGGAAATAAATATGGTATTGGCTTTAGGAAAAATAATGTTTTTGAGAATGACAATTCAAATGTTTTTAAAATCCTTCAAACTGCTTTGGAAAGAATCGATTTGAAAATTCTAACTCTGATAATCTCAAAGGATTTTTGAATCATAAACATGACATGAATTTGTTTTATAATAATCCAATTGAACAATCCTAGATCCCAAAAAGTAATAAAACAAAATTCGTTAATTTCAAATAAATCTGGGTTCCTAAAGGTACAAAGGTAACTTCAGATGGGTTGTTGTATAAACAAGTCTGGGTACCAAAATACGTGAATAAAACTGTGAGTGGTTTTACAAACTTTGTTAGACCACTCGATTCTATAAACTGTTAGGTACCGGAAGAGGCCGAGGAACTGCTTTGCTAAAAAGAGATTTGATTTCAAGATGGTCTACAATTTTATATCATTCACAGTTCCTTAGCCAAGCATGTTGAGTTAAAGACTCATTTGTTTACATGGAATTCAGGTATATCTCTATACTCATTCCTTTGTATATTCTCCTTTTTTTTCTATTTTTTCCAATTCCAGTTATTTTTTATTTTTATTTTTGATTTGATTTGTCACTGCAATATTTTTTTGATTCTTTCTTCTTGGGCTTCATTAACTTCCAATTGCAGTGTTCATTTTCTTCTGGAAATTCACATTATTTGAATAGAACTCTAATATTTTTTAACTTTCCAGATCTTGAATTTTAACTTTTTAAATATCTACAATTGTTTTGAAGTTTTTTTTTCAGATTTCTGAATTCATAACAGTGTTGATGTATTCTTGCCATATCTTGAACACTGTTAATTTGAATTCTAAATTTTTTGAACATCTGTAAAACAATTGAAATTTCACACAAATCTGTTGTTTTAAGTTCCTTCAAATTCATTTTATAAAAGCTTGAAATAATATACTTATTACAGCACACTGCTACTTCTCAACTGTGATAATTTCATTGATTTTCAGATTGGCTTGGAAATGTTAAATTGTCTTGAATCTCAGTGATACATCTTGAAATCCTTTTTATATTCATGATCAGTATGGTTGAAATTTGTTTATTTGAAATCATATGAAATTCTTGATATTTTGAATTTCACACACCTCATAAATTTGAAATTATCAACTTTGTGTGAATAATTCATTATATCGCAAACTTAACATTGATTCAAGTGTTTTCAAATAAATTATTTTTAATTTTTTTTCATGAACACCTCTCAAACTTAATGTATATGATCTGAATTTACTCTTGAACTTGTCAGAAATTCTTATGAAAAATTCTTTGAAAATCCGGTCTTAAATCTCTCTGTTTTACGTGATGATCTGATTGAATACTAGTTTGTTTAAAATCATTTGAAATTATTGATTTGTTGAATCTCACACATATCTTGAATCTAAAACTTAATCTGGTGTGATTGATTCATTGAATCTTAAGATCTTCATATTTTCTCAAATGATTTCAAATAAACTGTATTGTTAATCTTGAATCATCTTATATGACCGTCATCGTGATAAGTATGATTTGAAAATATTTTTTGTGCTGCTCTGATACTATTTTTGAAAAATGTTTGTTTTGAAATCGTCTGCTGCTCTAATAAAAAGAAATTGATTTGTAAATATTTTTGATGATTGCTTGATTGGTTAATCTTGTCTACTTGGGTCTTGTGATTAAAAAATAACAATTCTATTATGAGTGATATTCTATTTTGTCTCCAGTGTCGTCTTACAATCCTCATTAATAGAGACATCATTTGGTATCAGTAGTGCTGAATTTTTTTGTATATATTTTTATTAATCCCTCTTGTGTTGTATAGATCTTTTTAATTTCCTCTTGTAATTGATTTTAAATTTTAAAATAATTTATTGATTATTCAATCAGAAATTGAAATCAATATCCAAATTGAACTGTATTTATAATTCATCAAAAGTATTATCAGTTTTTGAAATTGTGATGAATTGTGACTACAGTATATTTCTCAACAAGAGGAGACTTTATTTAATATTTTCATGATGGTTGAACATTTATTATAATATCTTTGAATTAGTAATTATTTCACGATCATCTCCTTTATCTATCATCTTTCTGCCATCCATGATAATTTTATATTAATGTGGAGAGTTAATATGCTTTAAAATCCTTTTGAATAAAAAGTGGAAATATTTGTGATAGAAATGGGACTATGTTATTATTCAGAATTAGTGATAATTGAACATTTTCAATGATCCCAGTACAGTCGAGCATATTTCATAATATAATTAATTTAGAAATTTATTTCACAGTCCATCTCTGTACCTACCCCATTTTCTATCATTCATATATTGGTTTTATATATTGAGGAGTTTTTCCTTTAAATGCTGAAAATAATAAATATAATTAATATATAAGTGTGTCTCTAACCTCATTTAAAAATCCAAGCTCTGGTCATGCATGGTTAAGAGAAAACTTATAATTTAAGCTGCGACTAACCTCATTTAAAAATCCAAGCTCTGGTTATGCGTGGTCAGTGTACTCTTAAATAAAATAAAAAGAAAAAGGAAATTTTGTGCTATAAATTGAAATTAATCTGAAATTCTCCTTGGTGTATAAAAACCAGTCTATCAATCCATCTTTCTAATATGTGAAATGTGTTGAAATCTTATGGCGTATTATGATTTGTTGATTGATAGTTATTGGGATTTTAGAGTATTTGTTTTTGTCACTTAAATTGAATTATTAATTGTAGTCCAAATCCGTCACTGTTTTTTTAACTTCTTTTTTATAAAATTCTTTTGAAAATAATTGGAAATATATGTTTTTGAAACTCTCCATTTTATATAAAATTCATTGTAAATCTGTCAGTTTCTACAATGTGAAATATGCCACTAGTTCTCAGTTTATTATGATTTTTGTTTGACTGATTGAGATTTATGATGACTGTTCTTCCTCTTAAGCTGATATTGTATTTGCTAGTCATTTTTCATCTATATTTTAAATTCTGTATCCTTTTGATGATAACAAAAGGGGGAGAATGGATCGAGATTTTGATTTATGAGTGAATATTTTATAAATATTTTTAATTTTGAAAATTATTTTTATTTCAATTTTCATGTTTCTTCACTGATGCACAGTTATAGGGGGAGTTTCTGTTGTAAGGGGTGCTTTCAAATCGGGGGAGTTCGGTTCTTTACTCTCAAACACATTTATTATATTCAAAATCTTCATATTTGTTTGTCATCATCAAAAGGGGGAGATTGTTGTATATAACAGTGTTGTATATACAATTATATGATTTTTGTTTGATGATAACAAACAAATATATTTTATTTTAAATGTGTTTGTTGTTGTACTGTTATATAACATCACAGACATGAATATAATATTTATATTTATATTTAAATACAATACAACTATACAGAATTTCATATATTCACACTGTATTTTATTCAAATATAAATATTTCAACATTCGAACAGTACAAATTATATGACTCCACTATTTGTACACATTCACAGATATTACACATGATATTGTACTTGTATATAAACGGAATACATTAGACGAATTTGTTTGAACATAATAAAAATAATATTTTATTTTAGACAGATTTGTTTAATACAAACATCAGTACTATTCTGTTGTTACACAGCTCCTCACTATAACACTTTGTCTAAATATCTCATACATATATACAATCACTCATTTTACATTTTCATATTCATATATACATTCGTCCACTACTTTTATACACACTGACGCTGCAATATACTTGTCTTCTGTCTTCTGCTTCAGTCAGTCTTCTGTCTTCACAGTCAGTCCAGTCATCTACACCTGTCATACACAGAAACACAAACGTAGTACACTGCAAAAGAAATAAAAACTGAATACATGCAAGATTTGGATTTTATTTTTGAAATTTTATTTGCCTCAGATTTCTGGTGTGTTTCTCATCATTTTCATGACTTGATCTGATTCATCTGTATCCAGTCAGTTTGTATATGTATAGTACAAGGACAGAAAAATATTATGATGGCTGCATACACACACGTGTATAGATATACACGTGTGCACTGCCTCGCCAATCAGTGTATGCAGCTGTGGGGCAATCACATGGACTAAGCTCGACACAGTGGAATGGAGCAAAATAACACAAGCAAGAAATTGGTCGAGCTAAAAGCATCTCAATATGGTTCAGCATGACAGTGCATGCTCATGTACAAGACAGTAGCTAAAAGCATGTTCATGAAAAAAGGTCAAAGACTCAGGTCATATGAAAACATGCAAAGTGGTCGAGCACAAGGCCGAGCCAACATAAATGCACACAGGTGATCATGGTTCACAGACATGCCAAGTCAGCATGGTTCAGCTCTTCATGGATCAAGCAAGTCGAGCCGTTCAAAGGAAAAGGTCAAACACAAGTGTGAACAAGTCATAATGGAAGCAGCAAAGATACATGTGCATGTCAATACTGCATGGTGTAGCAGCAAACAAGAAGATAAGAAATGAAGCAACATTTTGTATGTGAAAGAACATGAACAGCCCAATATCAAGTGGTGAAGCACAAGAGTGCTAGTGATTCACAGCTTCAAGTATGACCAGAGTATATACATGGCAATAAAGAAAATGTACAAGTACAGATTTACATGACTGGTAGTATAGCAAGAAACAAGTACCAAGTCACATAGCAATTCAAAGGCCACAATAAAATGGATGTTATAGCAAGGATATCAGTGCGGCAGATTCATGTGATCAAGGGGAGCAAAATCATTTCTTTTTGTTTCAAATTTCTCCAGTATTTTACTGATTAGTATTTGATAAGAAATAACAAATTATTTCAAGTGTTTGATCATTAATTCACAACAGGCTTAATCAAGGTCAAGTGTGAAGCCGATGTGGTCGAGCAGTGCTATACCACAAACCTGTCATGGACACAAGGCATTCATTTCAGACTCAAATACATAAGCAACAACATGTACATCATAGTTGCCAAGATTACATGGGAATAGCATGTAGGCACAACACAATACAAAGTGATCAAGAGGTTCTTTTCAACACATGATGTACAAGTATATGACAACAGATTTATGGTGCAACATTCATGCTCGAGCGTGTGAACACAACCCAAATAATGTTTCATGCACAAGCCAGAGGATTAAATTTTCAATAATCGATGGCTACACTGAAGAAAATCAGAGCATAATATTTGACATCATGTTCTTGTTAGAAACCATATTTGGGCAGAAATAAATTAGCAAGGAAATTGAAGTATGAAAACAGTTCTTTTGGAAATCATTTATGGCGTATTGGCAAACATATCAATCAAATTCTTCCCAGAAATCAGTTTCCTGTTTTGACAATTCTCCAATTCTAATTTGAATCTACAATGATGTTATTTTAGGAAACAAAACAATTTGCCAAAAAATTGCTATTAAATATATGGGCCAGAAAAATCAATCAAATTGTTTCAATATTTCCAGGTATCAGCATGTTTTTGTCATGACATAAAAAAAATACAGGGATTTCATTCAGGAACATATCTAGATTCATGAAAATCACGCAACAAGCAAAAGAGGAAATTCACAAATTTCAGATCAAGTCAATTACAGAAATCAGAGAATCATCTTAGGGTTTTGATTGCCCTATATATACTACCAACATCATCACAGGCAGTTATCGAAAAACCAACCCAACAAAATCGAGAGCAATCGGAGAAATAAAATTCGAATACTCACAATTTATTTTCGATCGCCATCCAATTCAATCGACGAAAGAGAGAAGCCCCAAATCATTGATCATATAGAAACAACATGAAGAAGAGAATAAGTGATTACAACTTCGAATTATACAGCTGTAACACCCCGAATTTCAGTTAACACTGATATTCACTAATTACAGAATTAATAACCTTAGATGTGAGAATCAGGGGAAACGGGTTACGTCATTGTGTTCGTCTCGGAATAATACGCGAAATAGAGTCCGAAATTTTGTAAATCGGAGTCCGTATGACCCGGTTATGGCCCAAAGAAGTTTTCGGGAAATTTGAATTTAGAAACATGCAGAAATGGGGGCCAGGCGGGAAAAATCCCGCCCAGCCAAGTCGACTTGGCTGTCGACAGGGCTGTCGACTGCCATGTCGACAGGGCTGTCGACTGCCATGTCGACAGGCAAGTCGACAGGGCTGTCGACTTGTCCTGTCGGCTTATTCTGGCCTGGTGCACCATTTTAGTGTTTGGGTCGTGCTTTGGGGCTGGTTTCTGGAAGCTTCCGAGATCTGATGGCCCTAATCTAATTTAGGGTTAATCTAATGGCCTAAAACACTTGCCTAATCCTATAAATAAGACCCTAAGCTAGCCCTAAATGATCAAAATCCTATCTCCTAACTAAACTATGCCAAAATTTTCTATGATCATGGCCTCCACTCAAAACCCTAGCCTCCATCCTATTTCTAAACTATTTCTATGAAGGCTTTCATGTTCATACAAGCATCTTTGAGTTGTATAAGTGATCATTAGCTTGCATTCATCATCAAGTTGCAAGCTTTATGTTCAAGGCTAGAGTTTTTGGGTGATTTTTGGCAAGGGTTTGCTTATGGGAGTTTAGTGGTGAGTTTCTATAGCCTTAATAATCAATTGTTAAATTGATTATGATAGGATATGATAAGATATGGCTATGTTTGTGGATAAATGTGCTTATGCAAGTTTAGTATAGTGTATGTTGTGTGTTTTGCAAGTTTTATGCTATATGCAAGTTTAATGCTATGTTTTATGATGCTCACTATGCAAAACACTATGTTGAACATTGATGCATATGTAACATGTTATGCAAGCTATAGGTGAGATTATATGCAAGTTTATATGTAACATGATATGCAAGTTATGTATTTGGTTTTATGCATGCTAAGTATTTGGTTTTATGCATGCTAAGTATTTGGTTTTATGCATGCTAAGTATTTGGTTTTGTGCATGCTAAGTATTTGGTTTTATGCAAGTTATGATGCAAGTTCATATGCAAGTTCATATGCAAGTTATGATGCAAGTTCATATGCAAGTTATGATGCAAGATCATATGCAAGGTATGATGCAAGTTCATATGCAAGTTATGATGCAAGTTCATATGAAAGCTATGATGCAAGTTCATATGCAAGTTATGATGCAAGTTCATATGCAAGTTTGCCTCTATGTATGACATAAGTACATGTGCAAGTTCATCCCTTTTAGACCTATGACATGTATGCAAGTTGACACCTTTATGATAGGTCTATGACATGAACATTTGAGCAAGTTACCATCTTTATGACATATGTGATTCATGCAAGTTTGGGTTGGTTATTTATGCAAGTGGGGTTTATGGTCATATATACAAGTTGACACCTTCTTAAACCCATGATAATGCTAATGATATGCTAAGTTGAACCCATTGTGTGTATGATGAATCTTCTCTTTTGAAGTATGTCATGTTAACGTATTTACGTGGGGACGATGGGGAAAAAATTAATGAACACATAAAATTGTGTGAAGTGGGTATGATTAAACATACCGTAAAGTGTATGGACATAATTGGGAATTTACCTATTAAGTTAGGTCTACCCATATTATGGAATTGGTAATTTACCTATTGAGTTAGGTCTACCCATATTCTTAAATATTTGTAATTAATTAGGGATAATTAATACAAATTATGGGGGTGATTAATTAGGTGTAATTAATCTACTAAGACACGAGGTTGGACCCTTTTGTAGCATAAGACTGCCCGGAACCGACCGGCAAATCCAGCGGCTACAAATGATTGGCCCAATGTGAGAGGTCTTAGTCATAAACTAAATACGTGACAAGTGTAAAGACACGAGGTTAGACTCTGTTATGGTGTAAGGCTGCCCGGAACCAACCGGCATATCCAGCTGCCATAAAAGACAGTCTAATGTGAGAGGTCTTTACAAAGGTTACGATCTCAATTAATTAAGAAACACTTAACCACATTAGCATGTAGAGGGGCATGAGGGGTTAAGTGGGTGCCTTGGGTGGCATGTAGTAACTAGTGGGGGTGCCTTGGGTGGCATGAGAAAACTAGTGGGTTGCCTTGGGTGGCAATAGAAAATACGATTAGAATACTTAACCAAAGTGGAGCATGTAATTAAACATGATTAAAGGGTTAAGTAAGTGCCTTGGGTGGCATGTGGGAATTAAGTAAGTGCCTTGGGTGGCATGAGGGAATCAAGTAAGTGCCTTGGGTGGCATGCGGAAATCTAGTGGGTGCCTTAAGGGGCAATTGAAATATAATTAAATAACAAGCTTAAGTAGTAGCTTGTGGGGGCCTTAAGGGGCAATTGAAATATAATTAAATGACAAGCTTAAGTAGTAGCTTGTGGGGGCCTTAAGTGGCAATTGAAATATAATTAAATGACAAGCTTAAGTAGTAGCTTGTGGGGGCCTCAAGTGGCAATTGAAATATGATTAGATGACTTAACCAAACCTTCACATGTAAGTGGGCATGATTATAAAAGGGGTTAAGTGGGACGCACTAGATAAAATGGCAAGCTTAAGTAGTAGCTTGTGGGGGCCCATTTCAACCAATATCCCAAACGTATCTTTGTGGGCTCGACCCAAGTCGAGGACGGGACACGCATATTGGGCTTGACTATAAGAGACCAAAACGGGGTAGCGGTGGCAACGCGAGTCCAACGGGTTTCATATGCGTGTGTGGACCCGGGCTGGTAGGTAAGACGTTGTTGCATCGTGTAGGTATAAGTCGTGCACCATTGATTATCGGGTTGCCACTTTGGGGAGTGATACACCCCACTGTGGGGCCAGCACGGGTATCTACGGTAGGGAGCCGATCGCTTGGGGAGTAGTGGGTACACCTAGTGGAGATAGGGGCAGACGGCACCTATGTATTCAGCTAGGGGTACAAGAAAACTACTGGGTAAAATTACTAAGTACACTTAGTGGGATCAACCTTTAAGTAGGAATTACCCTTGGGTGGGTAGAACTGGTGTGGTGCAGGGTAGGAATTACCCTTGGGTGGGTAGATCTGGGGTGGTGCAATCTAGTAATTATCCTTAGGTGGATAAATGCGTCTTTTCGGTTATCTTAGTACATCCTGTGTTTAGTTGGCTACTTAGTGTAGTCATTATCCCCAGAGGTACCGTACCTTGTTTATATCATACCCTAATTACTTTAATGATTGTATTGTTAGGGTTATAGGACTCACTCAGACTTATGTCTGACCCCGTTGTTTCTTTATCTTTTTCCCAACCCTCAGGTTTTCAGAGTGGGCCTAGCACTAGTGGGCTTTGATCAGACTGCTTTATCTATCTTTTGGAGCTTGGACCGTGGATGTAAAGCTCAGTTTATCTTTTCTATTATGGCTATTAGGTTATGTAGTGGGATTATGTACTTTTGTTTTTATCAGGATGGATATTATGTACTTGACTCTTATTTATGGTTTTGGTGTAACCAAACATGTTTTACTTTCCGCTGGAATGAAATGATGTTTTAAATTCTCAAGTGTTCCTTATATCTGTCTTGTTGTAATTTTTCTGTTCTATATTCACTTAAAATACTCCACCGATGTTATGGCATTCCCTTAGTGAGTGTCCGTAGCGGGTGTGGGGTGTTACACGTGGTATCAGAGCCTAAGGTTACCAGAACAGATAATTTTTTTAGAAAAACTATTTTCTAAGAATATTTTTGAAAGGAGTATTTTCAAAAACATGTCTTTTAAGAGAAAAGTTTTTGAAAGAAAGTCATAATCCCCGATAGCCATATCTTTATCTTTCGAATTCTCCGTTTTGAATCTCTTCCTCTCTCGTTTTGAGTTTCCCCTCCGTGTATAGATGATCTATCTAAGATAGATAAGAATGGAAAACCACTTCAAGGGACTTAGACGTTGGTCGGATTAGAAGTTGGTTCGAGAAGGAGGAGGACTTGTAGGTACCTATTGGATAGACAATGGGAGGAAGGCCCAAATGGTTGTTTGGTTAATGAAGGATGAAACCTCATTTTGATGGGAGGTTACGAATGGGAAGAAGAGGGCTAGTAGTTATCCTTTTTGGAGGAATAGGACACCTTATTAGTGTTGTCCAAAGGGGCAAGGGAAAGGTACGGAATCTCCTGGAGGGTAGTTGTATTCCCTCACGACTAGGGTACCAGATGGGGATACGACCGTTTAGGTTGGAATTTGGATTTCTTTATTATCCGGTTCGAACTTTATTTGATTCTGACGCATCGAGTTCGTTTATCTCATCATTGTTAGTTGAGTCACTGCACTTAGACACTAGTTTGGTAGATGATCCCTTAGTTGTTTCAAACCCAATTGGGGCTCCATGATGTGTTTGGGTTTGAAAGTTTCTATACTTAGCGTTGAGTTTAGAGGTGATGCTTTTTGGGCTTTACGGGCTATGGGATAGTTTTGGGCATGGACTGGTTATCCAGTAGGGGTGCCGTTCTTGATTTTGAAGGGAGAGTTGTTAGGCTTATGACCCGCTTAGGTAACACTCTCGAGATCTCTTGTAATCCCATAGAATCTGTTATGCTAAGTTATCTAGAATCGCTTGACACGTTGGTCGGGAGGTTGCGATCTGTTAGAGTGGTCCGGGAATACTCGGATGTGTTTAAGGAGGTGAAGGGCTTACCTCCGGAGCGGGAGATTGACTTCGAATATATCTGGTAGACAATGCCAAACCAGTATCTTGGCCAGTGTGCCACATGGCTCCTCGTGAGAGGAGGGAACTCCATAAGCAAGTAGGCGATTTGCTTGAGAAGGGGTTCATAAGACGAAGTATATCGGAGTGGGGTGCTCTGGTAGTTTTTGCCACTAAGGCGGATGGGTCCCTCAGACTTTGTATAGGCTAAAGAGAACTAAATAAACTCACAAAGAAGAATAGACACCCATTGCCGAGGATTGATGATCTTTTTGATCAGTTAGTTGGCGCCTCAGTATTTTCGCAGTTGGACTTAGCCACGGGGTTTTGTCAGTTGAGAGTGGATGAGGATAGTATAGAGAAGACTGCCTTTAGGACTCCGGATGGTTTTTATGAGTGGCTGGTGATGCCATTTGGTTTGACGAACGCCCCCGCATATTGATTTGATGAGAAGGGTGTTCAGGGAGTACCTAAATAAGTTCGTGATGGTCTTTGTAAATGACATCTTGGTCTTTTCTAGGAGCGAAATAAGTTTTCGTATGTGCTCAATAGGTTGAGCAAAGCCAGTTATGGGATAAACGTTGGTTTTGGAGAGAGACTGGCGAGGACATCCAGAGTTGTACAAGGGCTTAATTATTTAGCCGTTTTTACTAGTATCATCTCACGTAGGTCGTCTGAATTCGAAGGAGGTATCCCTTGGGTGTTTGTCTGATATTGGTTTAGGCCTTTGGGGCTTGCACTTGGGGGATGTCAAGTTCGACTAGGATGGTCTGCGTGAGAGATGGACAGTTGTGATGATTTTGGATGGGGTAATATCCTGGTTTTCTCTAGAAGTGGAGAAAAGCATGCCCTACATCTTAGGGAAGTATTGGAGACTCTTCGAGCGCATAGTCTTAGGACAGCAAAAGTGGATAGGATTCTTAGCATCCTATGAGTTTGAGATAGCGTATACCCCTGGCAAGGGTAACGTGGTAGCGGACGCCTTAAGTAGAAAAAAGGTTGTCCTTGAGATCATTGTTCGTTGAACGACGGAGCTTAGAGTCTATTTCTATGTTTGACTTTAGACCTTCCGTTGACTTTGTACCCGGTTTGCTAGCCTCCTTGGAGGTTAGGCCTACTCTTTTGGGATGGATTGGCGGAGCACAGCGGGACGACCCATAGTTGGTTGAGTTAGTAGAGAAGCTCATGAGGAGGGGGAGTCGTCCAGCCATTTGAGTAGGTACACCCTAGATGGTAAGGGGTGGTTGCGTAGAGACGGTAGACTTTGTGTACCGCAAGACGAGGGTTTGAGGAGGGCTATACTTGATGATGCACATCGTTCGAAGATGACCATTCATCCCGGTAGGGACAAGATGTACCAAGACATGAAGCGAGTTTTCTTTTGGGCCGGTATGAAGAAAGATGTGGCCGAGTATGTCGCTAGATGCTTGGTGGGCCAACAGGTGGAAGAGAAGCAAAAGAAACCGGGTGGGTTGCTTCACTCATTGGAAGTTCCGCAATGGAAGTGGGATAGCGTCTCGATGGATTTTATTGATGGGTTACCAAGATCGAGGAAGGGTAATACGGGAATTTGGGTTGTGGTAGATAGACTTACTAAGGGTGCCCATTTCATACCCGTGAAGAGCAAGAGGACTGTTCCATGTCTAGCTTCAGTTTATATTTGAGAGATAGTTCGGTTGCATAGGGAACATGATGTATTCCATGTATCACATTTGAGGAAGTGCCTACATGAGACCGCAGAGGCGGTAGAGCCGAGCTTGCTTAAAGAAGTAAAGGTAGAGCGTGATGTGATTATTCGACGAGCTCCTACCCGCATCCTTGGGTCAGAGATTAGGAAGTTGAGAAACAGAGAGGTTCGACTAGTCAAAGTGAAAAGGGGAGAAGGTGAGAGCAATGCTACTTGGGAGACAGAAGCGAAGATGCGTTCGTTATACCCATTCCTTTTTGAGGGTATGTCCTTTAAACGTCTCCTTTATCATTTGTCTAGTACTTATCTTATCTTTAGTATGTCCTCTCATTAGTACCTTTGACCTTTAGATAGGGTAAACCTATGGTTGAAACATGTGTTTGAGACATGTTATGTTTGATGGATGCATGTGGATGCAAGTGGTTGCTAGTGGTTGCTCGTGGATGCATATATACACACTCTAGGCACTAGATCGGCTCAATCACTTCATATTGCATATTGCATAAAATTGTGTGTAGGTAGCTATATTAATGGATGTATAATGGTTGTGTTATCACATGGATGATGCATTTTGGTGAATGATTGTGCACTCATGTAGAAGTAGTATGTGTCGATAGGGATCTTTCGCATACATATTGGATGCATGACACTATCATGGTTTGCATATGTTCATACATTAGATAGGGAACATATACACACACTTTTTTGCATATGCTCATACATCATTAGAAATTGTTTTAAGGACAATGGATGCCCGTGTTTGATGGATTGAGTAGATGGTTGTTTGGATGGTAGGATATGCATTCTCCTTAGCTTAGAGATTTCGGGGACGAAATCCTTTAAGGAGGGGAGAATGTAACACCGCGAATTTCAGTTAACACTGATATTCACTAATTACAGAATTAATAACCTCAGATGTGAGAATCAAGGGAAACGGGTTACGTCATTGTGTTCATCTCGGAAAAATACGCGAAATAGAGTCCGAAATTTTGTAAATCGGAGTCCGTATGACCCGGTTATGGCCCAAAGAAGTTTTCGGGAAATTTGAATTTCGAAACATGCAGAAATGGGGGCCAGGCGGGAAAAATCCCGCCCAGCCAAGTCGACTTGGCTGTCGACAGGGCTGTCGACTACCATGTCGACAGGCAAGTCGACAGGGCTGTCGACTTGTCCTGTCGGCTGATTCTGGCCTGGTGCACCGTTTTAGTGTTTGGGCTGTGCTTTGGGGCTGGTTTCTGGAAGCTTCCGAGATCTGATGGCCCTAATCTAATTCAGGGTTAATCTAATGGCCTAAAGCACTTGCCTAATCCTATAAATAAGACCCTAAGCTAGCCCTAAATGATCAAAATCCTATCTCCTAACTAAACTATGCCAAAATTTTCTATGATCATGGCCTCCACTCAAAACCCTAGCCTCCATCCTATTTCTAAACTATTTCTATGAAGGCTTTCATGTTCATACAAGCATCTTTGAGTTGTATGAGTGATCATTAGCTTGCATTCATCATCAAGTTGCAAGCTTTATGTTCAAGGCTAGAGTTTTTGGGTGATTTTTGGCAAGGGTTTGCTTATGGGAGTTTAGTGGTGAGTTTCTATAGCCTTAATAATCAATTGTTAAATTGATTATGATAGGATATGATAAGATATGGCTATGTTTGTGGATAAATGTGCTTATGCAAGTTTAGTATAGTGTATGTTGTGTGTTTTGCAAGTTTTATGCTATATGCAAGTTTAATGCTATGTTTTATGATGCTCACTATGCAAAACACTATGTTGAACATTGATGCATATGTAACATGTTATGCAAGCTATAGGTGAGATTATATGCAAGTTTATATGTAACATGATATGCAAGTTATGTATTTGGTTTTATGCATGCTAAGTATTTGGTTTTATGCATGCTAAGTATTTGGTTTTATTCATGCTAAGTATTTGGTTTTATGCAAGTTATGATGCAAGTTCATATGCAAGTTATGATGCAAGTTCATATGCAAGTTATGATGCAAGTTCATATGCAAGTTATGATGCAAGTTCATATGCAAGTTATGATGCAAGATCATATGCAAGTTATGATGCAAGTTCATATGCAAGCTATGATGCAAGTTCATATGCAAGTTATGATGCAAGTTTATATGCAAGTTTGCCTCTATGTATGACATAAGTACATGTGCAAGTTCATCCCTTTTAGACCTATGACATGTATGCAAGTTGACACCTTTATGATAGGTCTATGACATGAACATTTGAGCAAGTTACCATCTTTATGACATATGTGATTCATGCAAGTTTGGGTTGGTTATTTATGCAAGTGGGGTTTATGGTCATATATACAAGTTGACACCTTCTTAAACCCATGATAATGCTAATGATATGCTAAGTTGAACCCATTGTGTGTATGATGAATCTTCTCTTTTGAAGTATGTCATGTTAACGTATTTACGTGGGGACGATGGGGAAAAAATTAATGAACACATAAAATTGTGTGAAGTGGGTATGATTAAACATACCGTAAAGTGTATGGACATAATTGGGAATTTACCTATTAAGTTAGGTCTACCCATATTATGGAATTGGGAATTTACCTATTGAGTTAGGTCTACCCATATTCTTAAATATTTGTAATTAATTAGGGATAATTAATACAAATTATGGGGGTGATTAATTAGGTGTAATTAATCTACTAAGACACGAGGTTGGACCCTTTTGTAGCATAAGACTGCCCGGAACCGACCGGCAAATCCAGCGGCTACAAATGATTGGCCCAATGTGAGAGGTCTTAGTCATAAACTAAATACGTGACAAGTGTAAAGACACGAGGTTAGACTCTGTTATGGTGTAAGGCTGCCCGGAACCAACCGGCATATCCAGCTGCCATAAAAGACAGTCTAATGTGAGAGGTCTTTACAAAGGTTACGATCTCAATTAATTAAGAAACACTTAACCACATTAGCATGTAGAGGGGCATGAGGGGTTTAGTGGGTGCCTTGGGTGGCATGTAGTAACTAGTGGGGGTGCCTTGGGTGGCATGAGAAAACTAGTGGGTTGCCTTGGGTGGCAATAGAAAATACGATTAGAATACTTAACCAAAGTGGAGCATGTAATTAAACATGATTAAAGGGTTAAGTAAGTGCCTTGGGTGGCATGTGGGAATTAAGTAAGTGCCTTGGGTGGCATGAGGGAATCATGTAAGTGCCTTGGGTGGCATGCGGAAATCTAGTGGGTGCCTTAAGGGGCAATTGAAATATAATTAAATAACAAGCTTAAGTAGTAGCTTGTGGGGGCCTTAAGGGGCAATTGAAATATAATTAAATGACAAGCTTAAGTAGTAGCTTGTGGGGGCCTTAAGTGGCAATTGAAATATAATTAAATGACAAGCTTAAGTAGTAGCTTGTGGGGGCCTTAAGTGGCAATTGAAATATGATTAGATGACTTAACCAAACCTTCACATGTAAGTGGGCATGATTATAAAAGGGGTTAAGTGGGACGCACTAGATAAAATGGCAAGCTTAAGTAGTAGCTTGTGGGGGCCCATTTCAACCAATATCCCAAACGTATCTTTGTGGGCTCGACCCAAGTCGAGGACGGGACACGCATATTGGGCTTGACTATAAGAGGCCAAAACGGGGTAGCGGTGGCAACGCGAGTCCAACGGGTTTCATATGCGTGTGTGGACCCGGGCTGGTAGGTAAGACGTTGTTGCATCGTGTAGGTATAAGCCGTGCACCATTGATTATCGGGTTGCCACTTTGGGGAGTGATACACCCCACTGTGGGGCCAGCACGGGTATCTACGGTAGGGAGCCGATCGCTTGGGGAGTAGTGGGTACACCTAGTGGAGATAGGGGCAGACGACACCTATGTATTCAGCTAGGGGTACAAGAAAACTACTGGGTAAAATTACTAAGTACACTTAGTGGGATCAACCTTTAAGTAGGAATTACCCTTGGGTGGGTAGAACTGGTGTTGTGCAGGGTAGGAATTACCCTTGGGTGGGTAGATCTGGGGTGGTGCAATCTAGTAATTATCCTTGGGTGGATAAATGCGTCTTTTCGGTTATCTTAGCACATCCTGTGTTTAGTTGGCTACTTAGTGTAGTCATTATCCCCAGAGGTACCGTACCTTGTTTATATCATACCCTAATTACTTTAATGATTGTATTGTTAGGGTTATAGGACTCACTCAGACTTATGTCTGACCCCGTTGTTTCTTTATCTTTTTCCCAACCCTCAGGTTTTCAGAGTGGGCCTAGCACTAGTGGGCTTTGATCAGACTGCTTTATCTATCTTTTGGAGCTTGGACCGTGGATGTAAAGCTCAGTTTATCTTTTCTATTATGGCTATTAGGTTATGTAGTGGGATTATGTACTTTTGTTTTTATCAGGATGGATATTATGTACTTGACTCTTATTTATGGTTTTGGTGTAACCAAACATGTTTTACTTTCCGCTGGAATGAAATGATGTTTTAAATTCTCAAGTGTTACTTATATCTGTCTTGTTGTAATTTTTCTGTTCTATATTCACTTAAAATACTCCACCGATGTTATGGCATTCCCTTAGTGAGTGTCCGTAGCGGGTGTGGGGTGTTACAACAGCTGCGATTCGATTTGGGAAATCAAAAGAAACCCTAGAAATTTGTTCTGCCGCCGCCATTCTTTTTCCCTTTTCAAAAGGAAGCAAAGTGATCGGGTGTAACCAAAGGAAATGGACCGTCCGACATTTCAAGTGAAAAAGGGGATGACCCTTTATCTTTTAAACTCCTTTATTTTTAGGGTTTCATTTGTTTTGTTTTAAATTTTGTTGTAAATTTCTTTTATTAGCCGACAAATCATTTTCTAATGTGTGTAAAATACTAGAGCGTTTAGTCAGGGTGTTGACTAACAATTGACAGAGTCTGTAAAATCTGAGTTACTGGTTATAGGGTCGTAATCAGGGGAAATCTGATCTAGGGGATTAGATCAATCTAGGATTTTGATCGTAGAGTTAGAATAGGAGCGAGGGGTTCGCGAGTGTACATGGTCTTGTATGCGGGATCTGTTCTATCATCTAGTAGAATCCTTAGGAATGCAGTTGTAGGCATGATTTTGCTAAAGCTGGGTATATCTTGTGTCATTTACTTTCCTGCATTTCTATTTCTACTATATTCTATGATTTGTTAAAATTTTAATATCCCGTAATGTTTGAACTCAACTCGATAATTGCAATAAACCCTATTCACCCCCTCTAGGGTTAATCTAGATCCAACAAAATCGTCTTTGAAACGAATTTAATAAGATTTATAAAATTCATTTTAAATGGAAATCGACAAAATATATAATATATACATATATTATATATTATAATGGCCTGGATAGAACGCGCCGCGCAGCGGCAATTCGCGAATTTCGACCATTAACTTCAAATGGACGTTACGGGAGATCCGACCGTCGGATTCTCCTAAAACCGGAACTGTTGGTTCGTATCGAAAGATCTTTCCAATGAATACAAGAGATTTGAAATCTAACAGTTGGATTTGGTGATATGTCCAAATCAATTTCTTAAAAGGTCGCTATGGATGCAGTTCGGTGGCCGTTATTGGAAACCGACTGTACGAGCGATAATAAAATTATTAAAAATATGGAAAAATTATGTAAAATCATAATAAATCATTTGGAAAGATTTTGGATGAAAATTCCAATTTTGAAAAGATAAAAATATATTTTTATCGAAATGAACTAGTTATTAACAAGAAAAATTATTTATTTATTTTTAGAAATAAATAAATTGGATTTGAAATGGTTTTAAAAATAACGAGAATTTCCAATATACGAATTGGAATGGATTTGAATTGAAATTATCTTCGGAATATTTCGATATTGGATTCCGTGATTATACGACATTGTGGAGGAATTTGGAATATATATATATATATATATATATATATATATATATCGTTATTCCAATATGATATCCGTGGGTTTCAGAATTTGATATTGAATATAAGCCGATATATTTTCTATTCAGAGCCATGTATTTGATATCAAATTGGATTTTGGGTTTGTCGTGAACGGTGTCTTCATTAACATTGTTTTAAGAGCAATTGAGAAAAGAATAAATCTTTTATTAAGATTTAGTGGAAATTTCCAATTAATTGATATTTAATTGGAATTGAATAAAAGAATTGGATTTTTGGGTTTATCGTGAACGATGTTTTAAATAACACTTGCGCTTTAACCCAATTAATAGTGAAGAATATGATTTGGAATTTATAATCTTTTAATTAAGATTTATGGAATTTTCCAGAGTAAAGATTTCCAGTTTAATATATTAAATTGGAATTGAGTGGAATTCGATTTGGTAATAATCGAAGTGAGTTTCTATGGAGGAAGACTGTTGATACATATGGAATTTAAAAGGCTTTGCCATTATTCCATTTATATTATTAGCCAGATGCGGAAATTGATATCGGTTATATATTGATTTGTTTTTCCGTGAATATTCCATAATTAACGGAGTGTGATTTTGGGTTTATCGTGAACCGTGTTTTAAATGACATCGGTTCTTTAACCCAGTTAAAGATAAGATTAATTTCTTAGCTTTGAATAATCATTAATATTATTTTTGGGAAGATTAAAACTTAATGGAGTTTGAATTAATTCTTGATTAGATTAGAAAGTGAAAGTGATAATTAAAATTCTCAATTCAAGAAAATGATCGAAATGGAGTACCACCAGTTTTACTCCAGGCGATAGCTAAATCTTTAATTAGATTTGAACGTGAAATGGTAATTAATATTTACCGATAACACTGTGGTGTTAGATATGGAGTATTACCAGTTTTTCTCCATGGGATGAATAGGTTGGGATTGGGAAATAAATTAAATTATCACTTCGGTGTAGTTTGCTAATCCCGACTAGTTTGGAAAATCTTAATCTGGTTTGAATTTATCTTTTATAAAATTAATGGGAACCTTTCCCAAAGGAAAAGAATATTCTGAATTGGAATGAGGCGTATGATGTGTTGTTACAACACTTGATTATAAGATACACGAGTTATTTTGAAAGGCCATGTTTAAACCATTCTGAATAACTGATACGACGAAAAGTCGAAGAGATTGAAGACGGTGCAAGACCAACGATCTTCAATTCGAATAGATGGGTGCTACTGATGCTCATGATCGGAGTAGCTACCTTAAAGGGGCTAAAGTGGTAGCCGTCCGGATGTACTTGTTGATTGTACGGATATGCGAGGGCCTCTCTCCTGTATTGGACATACGGGACGAGGAATAAGGTGCCTCCGGTTTCGTTCAGACCTAGAACAGACTTGTAAATGGATGGTGTGTCTGACATTGGATTTTATTCTGTGCTGATTGATTTCTATTAAATATATATCTGTTTGGCGACGGAGAATTTATTATCTTGCTTAACACCCTTCTCTGAGACGTACGAGCTCAGAGGTTATATATCGATAGATATCAGTCGTATGGCATGAATTGCCTGTGTGGCATGCTGAGTTGCATGGATCAAGGCTTTTGTTGAAAAAAAAGTCTTGTAGTTGATGATCAAAGCATAGATTTAATATAGCGCCGCTTTGTGTATAGTGGTAATTCGCAAGCCTCACACCCCGGTGTGAACCAGAAACGGGAAGGACTTCCGGGTAGTGGACATATGTTGGTTTCTAGCTATGAGGGGTGTCAGAGTTTTCCAAGCTCTAACATTTTACTCATGTGGATATTACGTATTATTAATTGATGGATAGAGAGGCGCCTCGGATATATCGGTCTCTACGGAGCCAATGGATATGGTGGTTGTAGAGGCTTACGGGCCCCAGATCACCAAGAGGTTCGATAGAACCAGCTAGCATATAATTTATGGCATTTATAACCACCGACGGATGGCCGACCCCGACGATCCGGGTGCAGTTGCGGCTGAGACCTGAGTCACGGGCTAGAGTGTCTCGAATTAGCACAGGATGAACCCTTTGTCTTGGTTCACAGATGGAATCCAACTTCCAATACGTGACATTGCGGTTTTAGTTATAATCCTATATA
This sequence comes from Allium sativum, assembly GCA_030737875.1. Classification (NCBI taxonomy): domain Eukaryota; kingdom Viridiplantae; phylum Streptophyta; class Magnoliopsida; order Asparagales; family Amaryllidaceae; genus Allium; species Allium sativum. The sequence goes on along the minus strand of CM060920.1, from coordinate 743,678,670 downwards.
TGGCGACATAGTGGGATGGGGAGCTCATGCCGCCTATGATTGATACATTTATATTTGAAATTGATTTCTTCACTTATAGTAACAATAAAAGATTAAATTTCGCGTGTCAAGCATTATTTGGCTATTATAAGGTAAAACCCAATCCTCCGGCTTGCGTTGCATTGTGTGATGGGACCTGAGTCTTATAATAGCTTCATTCTTGTTTATTTAGCATTGTGTTGTTTGTTTCAGGCACTGGTTTTCTTGGTGGTAAACGCGTTCCGTGTTATACGGCGTGGTCCCTTGATTTGTCTTATTTTAAAGTAAAGTTTCAAATAACTATTTTAGTTCTCACACCAGTCACATGACTGACCTGGAGTTTTTTGTTTTAACCTAAACTCTGGGTGCCCTTATTTTCCACACGAGCAGCTAGTAGTTGGGTTTTGCATATATTATATTCACAGGATCCTGGTTTACAACTGCAATGATATTCGGAAAGCTCTGTATCCGTTTATCTCTTCAGTTGTGTTTTTTATTATTCTCCGCTACGCATTGTATTTATACATTTTATTTCCGCTGCTATGTATTTTAAACTCTGATATTTTTCTAATGTATAATATTTATTTATACTCTGTTATGTTCTTGTATTATGATGGAATTATTGTAATAAGCAATGAAATGTTCTTCAGTTTGTATTCTGATTTGTCGTGTTCTCGAAGCAATCCGGGTTTTCCTTTACGGGGAAGTTTGGGTCGCCACATTTGGTATCAGAGCCTTGGTTTACAGAGCTCGTAGAACAAGGTACATTAGAACCAAATGAAAGAATTCATCAGAGATTGGATTAGTAATATCCAGTGAGAATGACTCGTTTGAGAAGGGATCAGTAGTATCCTAGAATGAGTCGGAAGAGTGTTATTTTCAAAATAAAAATGAAACAAATTTTGTTTTGAAATTTATATCAAATTATAACTTATTATTCGTATTTGAATATTTATTTTATATTTAATTTGGACTATCGGGTATAACGAGACTTTTCATATATGTCTGATCCATGTGTATTTGAAGTCTCAAATATATTGGGTAGATATAGAGTCACACTCTAGTCGCCTGGGGATGATTCTGGTGATATATATATATATATATATCATCATCAGTGTTTATGTTCGAGTTTCGACGTGGAATATCTATATAATTTCCAGTCAACTGGTGCGAGAACCAAAACCTTATTTTGAATTTATTGTTGTGATTTGACACTAAAAATATGATTTTTGAATATATATACTAAAGTTACATGTTTTGGAAATTTAATTCAAAAATTGATTGTTGGTTATGTTGCTTGATTATTGGTTTAACTAATTAATAACATTAAAATAATAAAACCAACAAGAGAATGAAAGGTAAATTTAGCCAACTCGACCAAATATTGAACTAGATTGATTTTTTTTAGAGTTTCCTATATATACATGCATATACATTGAACAGGTAAACGGATTTGTTGTTGAGTAAAGAATTTATTTGCGCGCTCGACAAATAGGTAAACCTTAATGAGTTGGATGCGCAATTTTATTTATTATACAAAATCCTGTGAATGCCATTGGATGCGGAGTGTTGGCTGTTCTGTTTGAAATCATAAACGTCGCCATAGGATAGTAACAATCAATTTTGAACTACACTACATGGCATACTGCGTGAAGATAGCATACTCTATCATATACCACATAAGTATTTGGAGCTTATGTGACGAGGTTGAAGATTTACCATACAAGCGAGATGCTTGTATGGCAATGACTACATTTCAGGTTGAACCGAAGACTGATATGGACTATATAAAATGTAACGGTAAATTGCCAGATTAATAAAAACCACATACGGGTCTGGATATGACAATAATCGCGTCTCTCTAGTCATTAAGGCACACAAACTATTTATAGGGTGACGAGAATTTATTCTCTGGAGCTATGATCTATACACACTCCTCTGTGGACACCAGAATATATCACTATAAATATGTGTATGCCTTTTAGGATTTATTAGGTGCCTAATACGGCCCAATAAATTTCCAAACCCCTCTTCATACAAAGGAGGTTATGAAAAAAAAATCGAAAATTTAGGGTGTTAGCCAAATTTTTGAAAAATTAGAAATTCTTAGAAACTGAAAAGTTGAAGAATGAAAGTTGAGTTGGTTGGTTAAACAACTTCATCTCCGTTCCTTTTTGAGGACGAAAAGATTTTAAGTAGGAGAGATTGTAACAACCCGGAAAATCAGAACCAATTTAAAAATTTTATTTTGGTGATTTTAATGGATTTTGAATATTTGAAGTGAATTATTTTAAATAAAAACAATGGAATTTTTTTTGATGAAGTTAAAATGAATAATTTTATTTTAAATATAAAACGAGTCTGAAATGGCGCGGTAGTTTGAAAATTCGATTTCAAATTTCAATTGAATATACAGAATTCAATATAAGTCAGAATTGGACGAAACAAGAAATATTTGAATCTAATTAACTATATCTTTCTAACGAATGTAAGAAACTGGGATTATGTTTTATAAGTTGTAAGATACGTCCAGTTTAAAATTCAAAAAAGTCGCTGTGGAATTTATATATATTTTATATAATATATAGCCCTTAAAAATAGTCATTTTGCAAACGGCCCCCGTTTTCGACGAAACCACTTTTGTTGGATCCGGAATGTCAAATTATTACTAGATTCCAATTTTCATAATTTTTTGAATCAATATGTGAGCATGGCGAAGTTAAACGTGTTTTGACAGTTTCAATCAATTTGGATTGACCAGAAAATGGCCATTTTTCAAACGATCTTCAAATTTGACGAAATTAGTTTTGTTAGGACCGTATCATCAATACGAAGCTAGAAATATTTTTTCTGGAATTTTTAGAGTCAGCATGTGGCCCCGCAAATTAAAATGTACGTAGAAATCCATATTTGAATGTTTTATATTTTAATTTGAAGAATAACTGACTGAAGGAGTCGAATGGGCTTACGAAACATGTCCCATTATGTTCGGAATGGGGGTAACTAGCTAGAGGCGACAGTCGTTGCGTTTGATTTGGAGTTCAGACGCAAATCAAAAATAATTAGAATAAAATATTATTAAAAAAATATATATATAGGGAAAAAATTCACTAAACCCTGACTCCATCAACAACCCGCCGCCACCTTTAGTTATACGACCGAAATTCTCCCAAATAAGATACCTAAATTGCAACTAAATCTATTCGAATTAAATCAAGGAGTTTAAAAAAAATTCAAGCGCTAGAAGAGATCTAAAATTTCATATGAGTTTCATAAATTATCGTGCACTATATTGTGAGCAATCGGTGTTCGAACTTGTCGAGTTTGAGGTCTTTTTTTCGCGGATTGGGGGTGCTGAACGTGAAGCGGCTCTGATAAGCGGTGGACGACATGGAGACGCGCAAGGTGGTGGGGGGCGATGGTTGGTCGGCAGCCTGTTTGGATGGGCAACGACGTGGTTTGAATTAGAGGAGTGGGCTCGATGAGGTATAGAGAAACGAGGAAGAAAGGGGGTAATTAAGGAGGAGATTAATTTATTTAATTATCCAATAATGTAATTAACGTTTAAAAGGTTGTAACTTTATCATAGGAGGTCAGATTTCAGCGATTTCAAATCCGTTGCGATCGTGGGGACGAGAGCTTCACAATGACCGCATCCAAAATGGAGCACGTTGGAATTTCAGGCAAATTCAAACCCGAACGGCGGTGAAATTCAGAAATAAAGGAACAAAAGTGAGAACTTCTCACTAAAATAATTTCTTTACAGTTATTTATTGTATAACTGCATTTATGAACTGCTCCCCGTCATCCACAGACCATGGACGACTTGTTTGTTTGATTGTATTGTGAAAATTGATTGTGATGTGAAATGGACTGTATAAAATATATGAATAATAAAAATATCATTTTTATTGTGAAATGAATTGTATAAAATATTCATGTATGGAATTAAATATTTGAACAATAAAAATATCATTTTTATTGTATATATAAACTATGTGAAATAGTCATGTATTGAAATAAACATTCATTTACAAACCAGACGGTTTATTTATGTACACTTATTTATCTGATATGGATTGGGTCGATAAATTTTACACATCGCCCAACTACACAAATAATAAACAGTATTTGTTATTTGAAAACCCCACACGGGTATTGGGATAATATTTGATATACACTGATCCCAATAGTTAGTGGTATGTCAAACGATCGGTTGACAGCCTGTATAAGCGTTATTTATTTATTATAATGCTTATATAGTTGTAGAATGCACTCTGGATGTCGTTTGAATTTTTAATGATTGCTTATCATTATTGTTGTATATATATGATGTTGAAATCCATATATATATAATTATATGGTAATTGATTGAGTCTGATTCCAGTTCAGAATTAACGAATATTTTAAAATAATATTCAGTGAATATTGAAATGTGAAACCATGTTAACTAGTTAAACGCCATTTTAACACGAACGGGAATTTTGTCGATTTTATTCATTTTATAATGAATATCAAAAAGTGATTTCAAAATCTGATGTTTTGAAACTATTATCATTTTAATATTGAAATGATATAGAATATTCAATTTTGAAATGAATTTAAATAGAATTGAAATCGATTTGAAAAGAATTTAAAACGAACTGAAATTGAATTGAAATCGATTTGAAACGAATTTAAAATGAATTGAAATTGAATTGAAATCGATTTGAAATGAATTTAAAACGAATTGAAATCGAATTGAAATGAATTTAAAACAAACTTATAATGGAATATTCAATTTTGATTTGAATTTGAAATGGAAGTGGAAATCGTTTTTGAAACGAATTTAAAACGATTTATAAAATTTGTTTTAAATGGAAATCGATGAAATATAATATATATATATATATACTATATATATTATAATGGCCTGAATAGAATGCGCCGCGCAGTTGCAGTTCGCAAATTTCGACCATTAACTTCAAATGGACGTTACGGGAGATCCGACTATCGGATTCTCCTAAAACAGGAACCGTTGGGTTCGTATCGAAAAGAGCTTTCCAATAATACAAGAGATTTGAAATCTATTGGTTGGATTTGGAGATATGTCCAAATCAATTTCAGAAAAGGTCGCTATGGATGCATTTCGGTGGCCGTTATTGGAAACCGACTGTACAGACGATATCAAAATTTTTAAAAATATGGAAAAATTATTTAAAATCATAATAAATGATTTGGATAGATTTTGGATGAAAAATTCCAGTTTCGAAAAGATAAAAATATATTTTTATCGAAATGACCTAGTTATTAACTAGAAAAATAATTAATTTATTTCTAGAAATAAATAATTTGGATTTGAAATGGTTTGAAAAATAACCAGAATTTCCAATATACGAATTGGAATGGATTTAAATCGAAATTATCTTCGAAATATTTCGTTATTGGATTCCGTGATTATATGGACATTGTGGAGGAATTTGGAAGATATATATATATATATATATATATATATATATATATCGTTATTCCAATACGATATCAGTGGGTTTCAGAATTTGATATTGAATATAAGCCGATATATTTTATATTTAGAGCCTTGTATTTGATATCAAATTGGATTTTGGGTTTGTCGTGAATGGTGTCTTCATTAACACTATTTTTAAGCCCAGTTGAGAAAAGAATAAGTCTTTTATTAAGATTTAGTGGAAATTTCCAATTAATTGATATTTAATTGGAATTGAATAAAAGAATTGGATTTTTGGGTTTATCGTGAACGGTGTTTTAAATAACACTTGCGCTTTAACCCAATTAACAGTGAAGAATATGATTTGGAATTTATAATCTTTTAATTAAGTTTTATTAAATTTTCCAAAGTAAAGATTTCCAATTTAATATATTAAATTGGAATTGAATGGAATTCGACTTGGTAATAATCGAAGTGAGTTTCTTTGGAGGAAGACTGTTAATACATATGGAATTTAAAAGGCTTTGTCCTTATTCCATTTATATTATTAGTCGGGTACGGAAATTGATATCGGTTATATATTGATTTGTTTTTTCGTGAATATTCCATAATTAACGGAGTGCGATTTTGGGTTTATCGTGAACCGTGTTTTAAATACCATCGGTTCTTTAACCCAGTTAAAGATAAGATTAATTTCTTAGCTTTGAATAATCATTAATATTGATTTTTGGGAAGATTAAAACTAAATGGAGTTTTAATGAATCTTTGATTAGACTGAAAAGTGAATGTGATAATTAGAATTATCAGTTCAAGAAAATGATCGAAAATTGAGTGTCACCAATTTTACTCTAGGCGATAGCTAAATCTTTAATTAGATTTGAACGTGAATGGTAATTAATATTTACCGATAACACCGTGGTGTTAGATATGGAGTATTACCAGTTTTGCTCCATACGATGAATAGGTTGGGATTGGGAAATAAAATAAATGATTACTTCAGTGTAGTTCGCTAATTCCGACTAGTTTCGAAAACCTTAATATGGTTTGATATCCAAAGGAAGATTAAAGAATAAATTTAAAGAATTTATCTTTGATAAAATTAATGGGAACCTTTCCCAAAGGAAAAGAATATTTGATTAAAAGAATATTCTAGATTGGAATGAGGCGTATGATGTGTTGTTATAGCACTTGATTATAAGATACACAAGTTATTCGGAAAGGCCGGGTTTAACCCATTCTGAATAACTGATACGACGAAAAGTCGAAGAGATTGAAGATGGTGCAAGACCGACGATCTTCACATCGAATGGATGGGTGCTACTGATGCTCATGATTGGAGTAGGTACCTTGAAGGGACTAAAGTGGTAGTCGTCCGGACGTACTTGTTGATTGTACGGATATGCGAGGGCCTCTCTCCTGTATTGGACACATATGGGATGAGGAATAAGGTGCCACCGGTTTCGTTCAGACCTAGAACGGACTTGTAAATGGATGGTGTGTCTGGCATTGGATTTTATTCTGTGCTGATTGATTTCTATTAAATATATATTTGTTTGGAGGCGGAGAATTTATTCTCTTGCTTAACGCCCTTCTCTGAGACGCACGAGCTCAGAGGTTATATATCGATAGATATCAGTGGCATGGCATGAATTGCCTGTGTGGCATGCTGAGTTGCATGGATCAAGGGTTTTGTTGAAAAGCAAAGTATTGTGGTTGATGATCAAAGCATAGCTTTAATATAGCGCCGCTTTGTGTATAGCGTTAATTCACGAGCCTCACACCCCGGTGTGAACCAGAAACGGGAAGGACTTTCGAGTAATGGACATATGCTGGTTTCTAGCTAGGATGGGTGTCAGCGTTTTCCAAGCCCTAACATTTTACTCATGTGGATGTTGCGTATTATTACTTGATGGTTTCTAGTATATAGTTTATGGCATTTATAACCACCGACGGATGGCCGGCCCCGACGATCCGGGTGCAGCTGCGGCTAAGACCTGAGGCACAGGCTTGAGTGTCTCGAATTGGCACAGGATGAACCATTTTCCTTGGTTCACAGATGGAATCCGACTTCCAATACGTGACATCGCAGTTTTAGTTGTAATCCTATATATGGCGACATAGTGGGATGGGGCGCTCATGCCGCCTATGATTGATACATTTATATTTGAAGTTGATTTCTTCACTCATAGTAATAATAAAAGATTAAATTTCGCGTATCAAGCATTATTTGGCTATTATAAGGTAAAACCCTATCCTCCGGCTTGCGTTGCATTGTGTGATGGGACCTGAGTCTTATAATAGCTTCATTCTTGTTTATTTAGCATTGCGCTGTTTGTTTTAGGCACTGGGTTTCTTGGGGGTAAACCCGTTCCGTGTTATACGGCGTGGTCCCTTGATTTACCTTATTTTAAAGTAAAGTTTTAAATAATTGTTTTAGTTCTCACACTAGTCACATGACTAACCTGGTGTTTACTATTTTAACCTAAACTCTGGGTGCCCTTATTTTCCACACGGGCAGCTAGTAGTTGGGTTTTGCAGATATTATATTCATAGGATCCTGGTTTACAACTGGAATGATATTCGGAAAGTTCTGTATCCGTGTATCTCTTCAGTTGTGTTTTGTATTATTTTCCGCTACGCATTGTATTTATACATTTTATTTCCGCTGCTATGTATATTCTTGTATTCTGATGGAATTGTTATAGTAAGCAATGAAATGTTCTTCAGTTTGTATTCTGATTTGTCTGTTCTTGAACCAATTCAGGCTTTCCATTACGGGGAAGTTTGGGTCGCCACATATTGTGTTATTCCTGTGTATAAATTGTGTTATATATGCTCTGTGTTATAAAAAATATGTGCTACAGTTTCTGTTTATATATATATATACACACACACACACTTATGTGTGTGTGTGTTTGTGTGTGTATATATATATATATGTGTGTGTGTGTGTGTGTGGGTGTGTGTGTATACACACACATATAATTAGACACGGTCAGAGGTTGTGTCTGATTAAACTTTAGATTTGGCTAAGAGTTGTATGTTATTTCTAGTGAGATACAGTTTATAGCCGTATCTAATAATTTAACGCGCCATTTTTTGATACAGGTTATTATCGTGCCTTACTACTTTAGATACGGCTAAAAATACAACCTAATTAGCATATATGGTGTAGTGAACGGAACCTACCTGATAACTGTTGACCTACGCAGTGCTCTCTCACCAATAGCCTATACCCTCCAACCAGACATCCTACCATTTCCTGAACCCATAGCTTCTTGTTCGTCTTTGTCCACCTGTCCACTGTGGCCGAGCTTAGCGTATTCATTCTCATGTGTCCGTTGTTTGTATCATGTAAATTTCTCTATTGTGTGTAAAAGTTGAGTGTTATATCTAATGACTAATATTCTTAGACTATTAAAATATTTGAGCTCATGACACGTATATTTATATGCAATTTAGTTTATTTAATTGTTGATTGGTGAATTAAATTAAAATTGACATGTTGATGTCATTGCTTGTTGACACCTGACGTTGAAATTCAATTAAATTGGATGCTAGTTGATTAATTATTTATACAGTAGATAGTTAAATTAATTATGAATTGAAATCTATCATCTTGAATTTGAAATGAATTAAATGAATATTATTGCCATTTTTAATCGAAGTTAGAACTTGAGTTTTAATTTAATATATCAACATTCAGTATTGAATTAGGATAGATTAAGTTTCACAAACTTGGATTTAATGATTTTAATTTTTAATTGAAATTAAAATTTAATGTGATCGATAGTCGAATACACCGATATATGCCTTTTGTATAGTATGTTTACGGGTATCTTAATTGTATTTGTAAATCTATCAATTGTTATGATGGATGATAATGTATTGTTTGTTCTAATATATTCCTATCACCGTATTATTGACTATCGAATTGATGTTTTGATTAAAAAGTTATATACCATGACTGTATTTGAAACTCGGAATATATCGAGATGATATATATATATACATGTATATATATATATTTATATATCTGTGACATTTGAATATGAGTTGAAAGTACAAACACTAATGTAAATTAAGATTTATTTGAATTATTTAGATCAAATTATATAAAAGAAGCCAAATTTAAGATTTGAATTTGTTTAATATTATTCCATAAAAGTTAATTTAGAAGTTTAAATCTGATTAAGTGAAATTTTGGCATTTAAACTTGTTTTAAATTTAATTGGAAGTTAAATTATTTTAAAATTTAAACTAGATTTGAATTGCTTTATATTTGAAAAATCCATTTAAAACTAGAAATGGGTTATAAATGTGCTTTTAATGAAATTGAATAACAATTTGTTCAATTCGAAGTTTATGATTGATCTAATTTTAATTTTATCATTGGACAAAAATTCCAAAGTTAATCAACTGAGCTCTAAAGTGTTTGAAATAATTTTATCAGCTTGACTGTTTAAACTAACTAGCTAGACATAACGACGATATTTCATGTGATAAAAAATTTGAAAACAATTATTTATGAGGTTATATTATCTAAAATTGGTTTATAAAGATGTTTATAAACAAACGAGATTTTTGAAATATTTGTCAGAGAATGTGAACTCTGTTGAATTTGAAATGATTTTGAAAAAAAGGACGTTAAAACTTACAAAGTGCTTATGAATGTTTTCTAACTATTTGTAACCCATAACTGAGAAAATGGTTTTGATTCGAAAATTCATTTAGAACCTGGGTATAATCCGTCCAAGGTGTATATCGATTGATTTGTTTCGATTGGTTGTAGCTCATTGGCCTTGTTATTGAAAGTAGTTACTCGATATTATTTCATATCTCTTGATATGAATGTTCAAAATATTCGAACACGAAATAACCATAAAAATAGAATGTTTACGAATTCTGAAGAAGATATTGGGTTGAAATGGAAAAATGAATATTAGTATTATTATTTCAAAGATTTGGAATAAAAACTGTGAAACGACAATTAATTGAAAATAACTAAAGTAGTTAGATTTTTTTCCTGAAACGAACTTTATCTACTAGATCTTATTTCTTGATTTGAATTTACTCACATTGAAATATACGGTCTTGCTCGAATGTTTCATTTTACTATTAGGATCGGGTCAGCCTAACTTGTTTCCGGTTATTGAAGCCATTCGTTACTTGAAGACAAGATGGAGTTGAAGACCGTACGTACTACTATTACTTCTACTGCATTATTAATATATTCTATTAAGTATACAACTCTAGCGTATCGCAAACTGAAATCAAATGTATATTATTTAACTGTTCCCTGAAATGATTGTTATTATTATATTTTGTCGTTCTGTTATGAGATTATGTGTATTTCTTAGTTCCTTCTCTCTTTTTTTTCTCTTTTAGTGTTATACCCATTACGTCATTTTGGAATTATTGATTTGGACATATGTGGTTTACTACAGACTTATTTTTCCATTTTCATATGTACACAAGTATATGGCAGAATCAATTCTATCATTCCCTATTTATACACTTATTTTCCATTTTCATGTGTTCTCGTATATGGATTTGAGAAACAAAGGTTCAGAAATTGTACACGGTGGAATTTTTTGCTTTTTGTGTGTACCAATTTCAATCATATTCAGCTAGAATACTGAATAGATCATATGCAAAATAGTCAATGAGAGCGGAGAATGTGAATTTTCAGATTTAGCAAACTAAAACCTTCATGTTTATGCAAATTTATGACGCTGTGAGTGATCTTCAACGTTCAAAATCTATATCTCCTAGCAAGTTTGTAATGATTCGAATTCATAGATTATGAGTAGAGTGTCGTTGTCAGTTTTGTTGCCAAAATATTTAAGCGATTTCATTTCAGAACATGGATGGTAAATCCATTTTTTGAGGAGAACGTAGTTGGAAGGTTAGTCGTTGGATGATTTGCAGATTTCTTTCTTATTTGTTTATTTTTAGGACATGGATTTTATCATGCCAAACCAACTTTGAGGAGAATGCCAAGTCGTGAAGTAGATTATGCAAAGATGGATCACACATAATAGTTGGGCCTAATCCCAACTATAGTTTATTTAATATTTGGTTTAGGCTTGTATTTTTCTTTAGCTTTATGTTTGTATTTCGTTTTATGTACTTCGCTACTGTGAATGTACTTTTATTTCATAAGTTAATAAAAGCATACCCATTTTCAAAAATAAAACAAAATAAAATCAAGCTTGAAGCTCGAACTACGCGCTCAGACCACGCTACCACCTAGCACTACCCCGCTCTTACTCCTTCCACCTCTGCTCTCTCTTCTCCACCCACACATCCTTGTCAGTCTCCGACATCTCATCATCTCTGACCTATTTTGTGACTTTCATTCGACCTCCCTCCATCGACCAGACCCGAATCCCTTTGCCTACCACTCCCTCGGCTTCCCCTTCAAGCCTCAACCTCGCCTAGCCTTCCCTCAACAAGCTTGCACTGACTTGTGCTGAGATATTCACCTAGGTATCAGGTCCCTATTATTTTTTGATCACATATGAGAATTCTAAGTCTTTGGCAAAGGTAGAGTAGTCTTGAGTCTGGAAATAATATTACCTTAATTTAGTAGCTTACAACCTTATAATAAATCCAAGGCCTTTTCAACAAAGAAAATTATCAGATTTAAGGTCAAAGAGAAAGGTCTGTTGGTAATGCAACATTAGGAGACAATAATACAATAAAAATGCAATACAAAGCATAGGTTCTATCAGGTAAATGCATTAGCGATGGAGGATTTATAAAGTTTTCGAAATTATATTTGAATCTTGAAGAAATACTTGATTACACGAAACGCTGATGAATCTGATGCAGTACAGTACAGCAGAAACAAGATAATTTCCACTTCCGTTGATCGGAGATGATGTCGGAAAGCTACTAGGAACCGTGGTCTCGATGACATCGAGATGGACATTAAACACAATTTCCGTTGACCTCTAAGATGCCAGAAATGTGATCATCAACTCTTCGTTGATAAAACTTGATGTCAGAAAGATGATCTTCCAAATCGTTGATCCACAAAGGATGCCGTAGTTAGGAATGGAGAAACAAACTCCTAATAATGGAGGATGCCAATATTCAACCTTTTTTTTACAATTAACACAACCTACCTATTTATAGGCTTTAGACACATATAAGGCGATACCGACAATAGTAGAGAAAGAAAATCAGGACTAACAAAACTGGCACTAAAAGTAAAAACAATAACAACACAAAGAAACAAGGACAACACCGAAAGGAGAATCTCCAAAATCCATAATGACCGGAACCCCAGATGCTGAAACACTCTTTCCGGAAGCATATAATCTTGGTGTTGAATGACACCCAAAAGCTTGACTGATAAGCCGAAAGCAAGATCCCCATATGAAAGCTTTATTGGTAAACCGAAAGGCTTTATTAATGGAAACGAAACAGAAGCAACACTTGGTGGAAAACGTAAGCAACTTAGTTGGTGAAACCTCTAGCCGGAAGAACTTTATTATCAAACCGATAGCAAAAGAATCAAGATCCATGTTGGTCAAGTAATATCACCAATGCAAGTTTAAAGCCGAAGGCATGTCATTATGACACTCCCAAAGCAGTCATGGGTTTCAGAATGGCTGTTTTCTATACTGTTACATTCCTGTGCTGCATCCTCCTCCCCGTGCTTGAAAGAATTTATCCTCGAATTGGAAGTAACCTTTTCAAACAGTTCCTCTTTATAATATGGTATTAAGTGCTTAATGTTGAAAACATCAGAAGTGTGTACATGACTTGGTAATTTCAAGAGGTACGCATTTGGATTGGCCTTTTCAACAATTTCCAAGGTCCAATCTACCTGGAAGCTAACTTATTGTATGTTCCAACAAGAAATCTATCATTTTTTAACACTACCCATACAAAGTCCCCCTTCTGAAATTCAACATGTCGTCGTTTCAAATTAGCAACTTTCTTGTGTTTTTTACTTGTTTCAAATAACCATTTCTGGACCACACGATGGAGAGTCTATAACTCTGTGACAAGGTCAATGACTTTTCCCTGCATTCTACCTTGATGAGTAAAGGGAATTTGGTCCAACGACCCCTTAGATACCTATGAGTACACAATTTTGAATGGATAGAATCCAGTGTTGCAATTGATGGCATGATTTTACGTGAATTTAGCCTAGCACAATTTAGAATCTCAACTTTTCAAATTGTCTTGAACAAGACTTCTTAGCAGGTTTCCTAAAGATTTGTTCACCACTTTGGTCTGTCAATCCATTTGCGGATGATAGGCACTACTAGATTTCAATTATGTTCCCACCATTTTCCACAAACTTCGCTAGAAATGACTAAAAACCCAAGTGTCACAATCAGAAACAATTGATTCTGGTAGTCCATGCAGTCGGTATATTTCTTGATAGTATAGTTGAGCTACATTGACTGTGTCTGTCATTTTCTTGCAAGCAATGAAATGAACTATCTTGGAAAAATGATCAACGACTACGTAGATAGAATCGTTGCCTCTCTGTGTTCTAGGAAAACCTAAAACAACGTTCATACTCACAACAATCTATTGTTTGGAAGGAACTGGTAATGGCATAAACAACCCAGCATTAGTTTCAGTTCTCTTAGACACTTGACAAATGTGACATCTTTGTATGAACTTTCAACTTCCTTTCGCATTGAATGCCAAAAATAAGAATCCACAATTAATCGTAAGCTATGGTCTCTACCAGCATGACCTTCATTGTGTAATTCTTGGATAATCTTCACTCTTAGACTACAGTCAAACCAAACCCTAATACTTCAACTTTCATTGTGTTGAAAAGATTGCTTTATCGACCATGAAGCCTGAACTGCTACCCTAACCCAATGCTTCCACTAGTGCTGCCTTCGCTCAGCCTCCCTTCACCTCCGCTTCCTCTTCTTCACACACACTACATTGCCAGTCTTTGGCCTCTTCTCATCCCAAACCTCTATCGCAACTGCCATACAGCTTACACCATCGAATAAACCCGAGTGACTTTGCCTGCCACGTCCTCAGCTGCCTCTGTGAGCCACGACCTCACCTACCTTTCCTCCACTAGCTTGCATTGAACTATGATGAGATATTCATTCTTTTTCAAGTTTCTATTATTATTCATTCACATATGCAAATTTTATGTATTAGATAAGGGTGGAGTTGTCTTGAGTTTGGAAATAATATTTGACTTAATTCAGTAGCTCATGAGCTTATGAATCCAAGGCCTTTTCAATAAAAAAAAATTAACCAATTTAAGGTCAAAGCCAAAGGATCTAGTGGTACTGCAGCACCAGAAGGCAATATTACATTGAAAATGCAATACAAAGCAAAGGTTATATCAGCTAAATGCATTAGTGTTATAACTAATGACTAATATTCTTATGCATATTAAAATGTTTGATCTCACGATGCATATATTGATATGAATTTTATTATGGATTGGTGATTTAAATTAAACTGGTATGTTAACACCATTGCTAATTGACATTTGACATTGGAATTAAACAGAACTAGAAGTTACTTGATTGATTATTTATACAGTTAATACTTGAATTTAATGTGAATTGAAATCTATCATCTTGAATTTGAAATGAATTAAATGGATATTATTGTATTTTTAATCGAAGTTAGAGCTTGAATTTTAATTGAACATATTGACATTCATTATTGAACTAGGATAGGTTAAGTTTCGTAAATTGGGATTTATATTAATTTAAACTTTGAACCGATAATAAAATCTAATATGATTGATAGCGAACACACTGACATATGTTTGTTGTATTGTATGTTGACTTGTATCTTATTTGTATGTGTAAGTCTATTGATTGTTATGACAGATGTTACTGCATTGTTTGTCATGGTATATTGTTGTCACCATATTATTGACCACTGAATTGATGTTATGATTGAATAGTTATATACCATGAATGTATTCAGTACTCGTAATAGGTTGAGATGATATATACCTATGGCATTTTAATATGAGTTGAAATGATATACATACATGTATATTAAGATTTATTTAAATCAAAATATATAAAGAATTTAAAGTTAGGATTTGAATTTGTTAATGAAATATGTTAAATTTAATTTGGAAACTTAATGTAATTTGGCATTTAAAAATGTTTTGAATTAAATTGGAAATAAAACTATTTTATGTTAAATTTGAACTAGATTTGAATTATTTCGAATTATGTTTGAATTATAAATCCTTCTAAACTAGAAATTAGTTATAATTGTGCTTTGAATAAAGTGGAATCATATTTTGTTTAATTTTAAGTTTATATATTTTAAAACTGATTTGAATTTAAATTTATCACTGGATGAAAATTCCAAAGTTAATGGTTTTCCAATTGTGACAACTGCCCATAGCCCCTTGCTCTTAAACAAGAGGAATAATGCGCTGTAAGGTGTGCCAGATAGCTATGGACGATCATCAGAGTAGGATAACACAACCAAATATGCCGTATTACTCACAATGTTAAGATGGAATATAACAGAACATATACAAGTAAGAATAGTGAAGCATATATGAGTAGAAAACTCCAAACTTTCGTAACAACTAGAAAGTATATCCAAATGCCAGAATTACAACATAAGTCTGTACAAATTTGCATCACTACAGTACTCAGATAAGAACAAACAACCGAAACAGAAATACTAGATAGTAATAAAACTGGTATGTAAGCCTCCAGCTTGCTACCGAATTGCAACATCGTCCTTACCACGATATCACCTAGTCTACCCATCAACAATCGGATGAACAACCCAAGGTAATAGGAGAAAAATATAAAACCTTGAGTCAGAGAATAGTCTTAGTAAGCGATAAAATAGCAAACAAACATCATCAATAATGTATATGAGATTATGCAGATTAACCCTCAATCTACCAATCACAATACTAGAGAAGAATTCCAAGCCCAACTCCCCACATTCGACGGTGATAGCCTTTATAACAAACATTTCAACCATACATCCATAGAAACAAGAATGACAATTCATTCCTAACAATCAGAAGCAACCAACAATAGCACTCACAACATCCATATTATACATCTCACGTGAACCATCCTAATCGAATTCAACATCCCTAAAGCTCAAGCTCGAGCCTTAGAGGCCTAAACCAATATCAGACAAGCACCCAGAAAACATCTCTATCGATGTTGGACAATCTACGTGAGACGGTACAAACAAAACAAACAACGTACATGACTGACTCTGGCTATCACCGCCAATCCTGCTTTGGAACCATCATTAATCATATGACTGGCCATGTCACCATGCCATCCGTCAATGGCTAATGGTAACCCCGGTTCTATCCAGACTACTGCACATCCAACATACGTTTGCCTCCTAGAGACAACTAGATCCATCCAGTGGGTCCAGGGTATTCTACTAGTCCAACTAGCCTTTTAGGGGCCCTTATTATACCCTTGCTTTGAGCCAGTTAGAACTTACGACAACGATAATCCTTTCATAATTCTAGTCGGCATAGACGGTGACTATCTTCAAACTCAGACCCAGTCTCGAGTGTCCATAATCCACAAACTTGAGTCTAACTTGAGTCATCTTCCTATTCATTACATCCCCGCGATCTACAAAACACATCACATCACTTCAAGCATTCCTACTTGAACTCACTTCGAAGTCAAAATCATTGCTAAACCGAATATCATCAATATAAGGTTCAATTCAAACCATAGCGTTGTATCCATTTGCCATAAAAACAAGCCACAGTGTCTCTACCATCGATCATGGTGTTTGAAGGCACTGCTATAACCTAACATGGTCGAGCATCATCCGGATCGTACACTATAGAGGTCGAACATCACCCTGCTCCAATGCACACACTCTGGTCAAGCGCACACGCTCTGGTCAAGCACACACGCTCTGGTCAAGCGCACACGCTTCTGGTCAAGCACCCCCTAGTCGAGAACACCTTGGTTGAGCACCCCTGGTCAAGCACACACACTTTAGTCAAGCGCACACACTTCTGGACAAGTGCACACACTTCTGATCAAGCACACACACTTCTGGTCAAGCGAACACACTTCTGGTCAAGCGGACACATTACTCCTGGTCAAGCAGACAGCTAACACAATGGCATTTTCATAATTATGACAGACCTGATCTGAACCTTCTCTAAACTTGACCAAAACTTCGTCAACCGATTATAATGACAAAATCAACTCATCTAATCCATCCAATACGATTATAATCATGTCATGAAATTGCTAACATCATGGAAATAATAACTATCATGTAAATTCACCAAAATCATGTTAAATGATCATATAAACTAAAATCATAGATCTAACTTGCATATACATATGGAATGACATAGAAATTACCGGTTTTAAGTTGCTAAATTAGATCCTATGGCGATTCATATGTAAATAAACTTACCATGATGTAGGTCTAAGGAAAATAACTTGAAAATGATGAAATTAAGATCATAGAACTCATATACTTGATTGAATCTGTGTGAGAGATGAATATCACTCACCAATTCTCCAAAACAACCCGAAAACACTTAGATCTAG
The DNA here is from genome assembly GCA_030737875.1 of Allium sativum. NCBI lineage: Eukaryota > Viridiplantae > Streptophyta > Magnoliopsida > Asparagales > Amaryllidaceae > Allium > Allium sativum. The sequence goes on along the minus strand of CM060920.1, from coordinate 743,660,655 downwards.
ATCCAAACAGCAAAGAATTTTCTTTAAACTCTTTGATTCGATGAGCTCTCTCTCAGAATGGCATAGATCTAGCTTCAAACAATGTAGATCTCGATTCTCTAAGCTTTAATGGTGGAAAGGTGTAGAAAATGAAGGAATGGAGGACCTCTAGCTCTTCTGAATGAGAGAATAGAGAAAGTAAACTATTCTCTATGCCTCTTACCCCCTATTTATAGCCTTCCGCCAGCCCACTAATGGGCCTCTCCAAATCAGCCCATTATAGCTTTATAAACCTGAACAGCCAACTGCGAAACCTTAAGACAACGATTCTACCCAAGCCGCTGAGCCAAAACTTTAATGTGACCACTCTATGGAATGGCAATCATCATTTCCTTTCCAATGAGACCAATCTCAGCACCTGAATCGGTAAAAATAATGGACATATCTCACATCCGCATAAACAATGTATTACAATATGAGAATGATCGAACCCTCAGGGAATAAAATAAAAACATTTTACGAACCTCGGATACGGAAAATGTGGGTCATTACACCAATCGTTAACTGAAGTCTAAAGTGTTTAAAATAATTTTATGAATACAATTGTTTGAAATAAATGGTTAAACATAACGATAATATGTAATGCGATAAAAATGTTTCAAAAAAATATATTTATGAAGTTACATTTTCTTATAAAGATGTTTATAAATAAATGAGATTTTTGAAATATTATTTAGAGAATGTAAACTCTACTGAATTTGAAATATTTTCCCATGTTTTTGGAAAATAAACAACATAAAAACTTATGAAGTACTTGTGAATGTTTTTTGAATATTTTCAATTTGGTTAATAATTGAATTTATATGTTACCACCGATACAAATAAAGTATAATTGAGAAAATGAGTTTTGATTTGAAGCTTCATTAGAACCCGAGTATAATTTGCCAAGGATGTAGCTCGTTGATTTATTTATTTCGATAGTTTGTAGCTCATTGCTATTGTTATTGGGAGTGGCCTCTCGATCCGATTTCATGTTCTTGATCTAATTTTTTGAAATAACTGAATTAGAAATAATCATATTTTCATAAATAGATTGCTTGCTTATTTCGAAGAAGATATATGGTTTAAATGGAAAAATGTATATATTATTATTGTTTCAAAGATTTGGAATAAATTTTTTTGAAAGGACTATTAATTGGAAATAACTAAGGTAATAAGATTATTCCATGTAATGACCTTTAACTACTGCATCCTATTTTTGATTTGAATGTACTCACATAAGAATAAATAGACCTAATTCAAGTGTTCAGTTTTACCATTACGCTCGGGTCAGCCTGAGTTGTCTCCGGTTATCGAAGATATTCATGAAGACAAAGACGGAGTTGAGGACCATACATATTACTATTATTTTTATTGCATTATTGGTATGTACTGTTAAGTGTATAACTCTGGTATTCGTCCAAGCCGCCGCCATCTAAGTCACCGCCGTATAAGTCATCGCTAACGTTCTACACAGGTCCAAATGATACTTCAATTATCAACCTATGCACTAACGCTAATTTTCCAAATTCAACAAAGCATAACTTGAAACATAGTAGACAATTAAAAGGCTAAATGATAGATTAGTATAGCATTTACACTTTCAAAATATAGCATCACTACATGTATATGTAAAATGACAACTGAATATAACATACGTATATTTCAATTGAACAAAAATGAAAAAATATGCAAAACGATACTCGAATTTTACATAAGAAATTTAAAGATAACTAGAATAAAATATGATGTATATAATGATATAGGTATATAATATTAACTGTATATGTCATATGATTTTTTTTAATGTAACATTTTAATAGTAAAGTTCACTAGCATACTTGAATTTTGCAAAAGTATATTTAAAGTGAGCTAATATGAATATAATATTAAAAATGATCTAGGTATTTCAAAAAAAACGAATAAAATACATAAAATGATAGCTAAATATATCATTTATTTTTATAAGGTAACATTTAATTACAAAGTCCATTAACATACACAAGGTATCAGAAATGATGGTTGAACATAACACTTGAAATCAAAGTCCATTATCATGTTTAAAATATGCAAAATGATAGTTTAATATATCATTTTAGTTACGAAGTCAATTATCATGTTTGATTTGTGTATACAAAATTATAGTTAAAGCATTTAATATGCGAAATGTGCAAAATGATAAGTAAATATAGCATTTTAATCTCAGAATGCACCAACATAATTGAAATATGAAAAATGATAGACTAAAATAACATTTGAGTTATGAAGTTAACTACTAAATTTAAAATATGCAAAATGATAGTTTAATGTAGTGTTTTAGTTATGAAGTTCGATATTGTGATAGCAATGTGTAAAATGATAAGTAGATATAGCATTCTAATCGCAAAATGCATCAGCATATTTGAGATATGCATAATGATAGTCAATATAGCATATATTGGTTATTATACTCAAGATATATTGGTTAACCGAGCAAAATACGGACTGTAAAAAACATCTGAATTCCAATCCTAATCGAATACATATAAAAACCAATCTATACCCAAAATATATTATTTAACCGAACAAACCGCTGAATGCAAAAGACATTCAGATGCCAAACCTAATCGGGTACCTAGGGAACGTAAAACACATCCAAATTTCAGACCTAATCGGGTACATATAAAAATCGATCTATACCTAAGATATATTGTTTAACCAAACAAACTAAAGAATGCAAAAGACATCCAGAAGCCAAACCTAATCGGGTACCAATGGTATGTAAAAGTGATCTGGATGCCAAACTAATTCAGCACCAATAAAATGTAAAAGATATCTGGATTCCAAACCTAATCGGGTAAATATGGAACCGAAAATATTTTTTTTTAACCAGGCTAACCATGGAATGCAAAAGACATCCGGATTTCAAACCTAATCGGGTACCTATGAATGTAAAAGATGACCAGATTCCAAACCTAATCCGGTATCCATGAAAGTATAGGACAACCAGATTCTAAACCTAATTGAGTATATATGGAAATCGATCTATACCCAATATATGTTGTTACCGAGAAAACCTAATTGAGTACATATGGAAATCAAACTATACCCAAGATATGTTGTTACCGAGAAAACCATGAAACACAAAAGGATCCAGATTCCAAACCTAATCGGGTACCAGTGAATGTAAAAGACGATCAAATTCCAAATCTAGTTGGGTACTTATGAATGTAAAAGGTGACCGGACTTCAGACCTAATCGGGTACATATGAAAATTGGTATGTACCCAAGATATCTTGTTTAATCGAGAAACTCATGGAATGCAAAAGACATCTGGATTCCAAACCTAGTCGGGTACATATGGATGTAAAAAGCGACCAGATTCCAAACCTAATCAGGTACCTATTGATGTAACAGATCCGATCGGATTTCAAATCTAATTGGATACCTAAGGAAACTGATATACACCCAAGATATATTGTTTAACCAAGTAAACTATGGAATGCAAAAGACATTCGGATTCCAAATATAATAGGTACCTATGAATATAGTAGACGACCGAATTTAAATCCTAATCGGGTAAATATAGGATCTAAAAGATGGTCGAGATCCAAACTTAATTAGATACACCTTTAGAAACAATTTATACCAAAGGTATATTGTTTAATCGAACAAACAAAAAATGTAAAAGACAGTTGGATTCAAAACCTAATCGTATACTTATTACATGTAAAAGATGCCCAGACTCAAAATCTAATCGGGTACCAATGGAATGTAAAAGACATTTGGAGCCCAAATCTAATCGGGTACCATTGGAAACCAATATATACCAAAGGTATATTGTTAAACTGAACAAGCTAAAAAATGCAAAAGATGTTCGGATTCAGAACCTAATCGGTCTTATAGGATGCAAAAGACGTTCGGTTTCAAAACGTAATCAGGTACCTACGGGATGTAAAAGGCGGTCGGATTCAAAATAGAATTAGGTACTTATGGGATGAAAAAGATCTTCGGATTCGAAACCTAATCGGGTATGTATGAGATGTAAAAGATGGTTGGAATCCAAACCTAATTGGGTACCTTTAGAAACTAATATATACCAAAGATATATTGTTTAATCGAACAAACCAAAAGATGTAAAAGACGGTCGAATTCAAAACCTAATCAAGTGCATATGGGATATAAAAGACATTCAGATTCAAAATCTAATCGAGTACATATGGGATGTAAAATACATCTGGAATCCAAATTTAATTAAGTATGTTGGGAAACAAATATATACCAAAGGTATATTATTTAACCAAATAAACTAAAAAATGCAAATGATGTCTGGATTCAAAACCTAATCGGGTACTTTTGAGATGAAAATGAATTGTAGTTTCAAAACCTAATACCTATAGGATGTAAAAGATGGTCGGGATAAAAACCTAATCGGGTACTTATAGGACGTAAAAGACATCCAGAATCCAAACATAATCAGGTACATATGGGATGTAAAAGGCACCCGGAATCCAAATCTAATCGGATATCTGTGGATGTAGAAGACATGGAATTCAAATACTAATTAGGTACCCGTGGGATGTAAAAAATATTTGGATTCCAAACCTAATTGAGTACCTATAGAAACCGATTTGTACCCAAGATATATTGTTTAACTAACCAAAATAGAAGTCCAATGATAGTTTTATGTAGCATGTAAACTATGATTTTTGCTAGCATTACTTGTGATACGTAATGATATCCTTAAAATGGTAGTTTCATATAGCATTTTAGTAATGATATCATTTGTAGTAGCATGTTTGTGCTATGTGTAGTGATAGTTTCATATGACATATTAATTGTGCAATTGCCTAGAATATTGATAACATTAAAGATGATAGCTCAATATAGCATTTTTTTATGAAGTCTATTAACATGTTTACCGTATTTGAAATGATAGTCTAGTCTTTTATCACAATTTAATGTTCATTATAGTTACAAGATTTAATGATATGTATGTAACAACCTGCCCGGAATTGGCTTAAATTCTGATTTAGAAATGGCCCATCTGATCCTTTAAGAATTCACAGAGCAAAACTAGTAACGACATCATAATCTCTCAACGTAAGGGATAAAATATAATAGCAAGAAGTAGATATACCATTAATTAAAACCCATAAATGTTGATTACATAAAAACCTCAACTGTCAACAATGGTACATCGATGATAACAGTAATATCCCAATAAACAAAAATCATGACAATAGTGGTAATAACTAAGGATCCTTCTTCGTCAGCCTCCAGCACCGACGACTGCATCAACCGAGCGAGCATTCCTACCTACTAACATGTTTATTTTTTAAGAAGTGGGAGGTCAGAACAAAGGTTCTGGTGTATGAAAATCACATAAGTTTAAGGAATATCTATTTCCTATATACGGCAGTATACATTCATCAAATTATGTCTATGCAAGCTTAAAACACAAATTCATGTATAAATTAGGCGGACTATCCTACAGTCACTTAAGGCCAACATGCGCATTTATAAGGGTGGATTCTATTATCGCTTAAATATCCTATGGGGAGGACTACCATTCGGTCACTTAAGGGTAATTTACAAATGCTTTTTTAAGGGTGATTCCCTTCGTTCACTTAAGACCCAATGGCGGACCCTAGTCACTTAAGACCTCATGTTCAAATCGTCAACGTTATTAAATATTCTCTCTTTTGTAATACAAGAAACAATAAGGTTCCATTTAGTACCGGTTTAGGCAGACACTCATTGTCATTTAAGACTCTTTGATGGACCCTTTGGTTACTATTTAACTAGTATCACTGGTGAATTCCTAGCCATTTAATATTTTCCATGGGTAGGAAATCTCTTAGAAAGCTTTCAATTCCTCTCTGCAAAATTTGTACTACCTATCCCTCTAGGTATGCCCTCACATGGCCCTTATAGAGGAAATAGACAACTTCAAGCGAACTACCATACTCAACATATATCGTTATTTATGACCACTTAATATATTTTTAAGAGAAAGGGGGACCTCGTGACCATTTAAGAACTTTGTAAGGGCGAGTCCAATGGCTTGGGTCCTAAATCTAAGAGCGAACCTTAGGAGCTTCTACTACGAGTTGGGCTTAACCTCAATCCTTTGTGTAATTATTATGATGGCCCCTGATACTTAGACCTCTCACATTAGCCTGACTATCTTATAAATGTTGGATATGTCGGTCGGTTTCGGGCGGACTTCTACTACGAGTAAAGATTGACCACGTGTCTATGTGTCATCAAAACTAATAAAATCCATTAAAATTCACACACATACAAATTTCCTAAGTGGATATTTATAATTCTAATTTCCTATTTTAACGCATTTTGTATGCTATTTTAATATGCATTAATAATACGTTAATTACACTAATAAATAATAGTAAATAAAACGTAAATCAAGTGCATGTGAATAAACATCCTAATTCATTTTAAATGTAAATCCTAACATCAAAATAAGTTTATTTCCCTAACTTTTCTCAATATGGCACCAGCATGTATATTATTATAAATAATAGAGAAACAACAACATATTCATAAAATTTATGACCAAGGCTTGTGTAACGACCCAAAATTTTGGAACCAATTTAAATTTTTGAAAATTCGAATTTTTAAGAATCTAAAATACCGTACATAGTTTTGGATACATATAGTCATTTTTGAATACAATTTCAAAAGGTATAACGATCAGATAAGTTATTTAATTTTTTTTTATCAACTTACCAGTTTAAATAATTTTGGTCAAAACACTATTCATTGAAATTGTAAATTTTGATATTTTGAGATAAGTATTTGAATGCAAATTATTAGATAGTTAAGATAAGGTTAGGAAACTTTTAAAGTTGATTTTAAAAGATTAATCAAATTAAAGTTCAATATTTTAGTGTTATTCTAATAGGCTAGAAAATAGAATTTTACAAATGATCTCAGAATTCGACGAAACCAATTTTATCGGATCCGAAATGTAAAAATATGGCGGATTTTAAATTTCACGCCATTCGTAGTTTGTATGTGGACGTACGAAATTTAAGTGTAAATCGATCGATAATTTGATCTTGAACTGAGCTCGAACGAGAAATTTTTGGACAAATAGACTCGGAATTCGATGAAATCAGTTTCATTGGAACTGTAACAGAAAAATATTTCGGAATTCCAAGTTTTGCCGAAAACAGAATCAGTATGATATCACACGAGTAAATAGCTTGAGGATTAACTACTTGTGCCTTAAATCACATTCACACCTTAAGCTAATTAGTTACAATTTGTGTTTGTTTGTGGTTGTCATGCATTCAAGTGCACTAAGTGTGCTTTCTCCCCTTGCTTAGATTAGTGACAACTCACTAATCTATGTGATCGTTTTTCCTATAAATACACCTTCCCTTTTCACTTATTTACTTTACATCTCCTTTCCTCTCTTTCATTCTTGCTCTCCCTCCCCATTTCTTGTTCCACCACTTCCCCCACTTGCTGCACCAACAGCCACTTCCCTCCTCCATCCCCCCTCCATGTCAGCTAAGCCCCCTCATATGGACCCCCTTTCACCTAAAACCTTCCTATACCTAAAAACTCAATAAATCACCATTTTCTCCCTTAAAACCACCAAAACAACGCTCCTCTACCCCAAAACAGCCCATATTCACCTCCTACCAGCACCGCCTTGGCCTAGCAGCGCCCCGACAGCCCAATCAACATCCCTGGGCCCCACCTCCTCAAGCCCAAGCCCCGTTTGCCTCAAAACTGCACCTCGCTCGCTCCAAAAACAAAAAACAAAGCCCCCTTTATTCGCCGTAAAATTTTAGACTAAATAGCATCACATATCTACCAAAATTTTCCCAAAATATATTCGATGACGACGGAAGGCTGCTGAAAAGATCCGGAAACATTTAGACATCCTTTGATTGAAGTTAGGAGGAGTGGAAACTAAAGGTGGGAGCTTTAAACGATAATAAGGAATAGTTTATATTGGTTATTGTTTGTGAACTCGATTGAGTTATATGATAGTGCTTGGTTGGTAATATGATGCTATGGTTGGTTTAATATGCTGTAATATGAAAAATATTGGAATTTTTAAGTAAGATTTATATTTTCACTTTCATATATGACACATATAATAGTTATTGTGAAAATTGGGATAGGTTTGAACCTTAAATGGCCATCGAATGGGAAATTTACTTGATATTGGTTGTTGATATGGGTATGAGCCCCTTTTGGTATTGAATGTTATGTTTTATGATGATTGTGCATTACAGTTAATCTGTTGATTGACAAAAATCAATTTTAATGAATATTTTATTAATATATTAATGGGGGGAAAATAAAAGTCAAAATTTGAGGTTCGATTTTGGATGGACGTAAAGTATAATTCATTATGACAAACATTTGTAAAATAATGGAATTGATTTAAAAAAAAGTCAAGTAGTTATTGCATATTCAAGTTTTTATTTTAAAAAGAATAGTAACTAGGAAAAGTGAAGTTCGGTTAGGGTATCTGGGAAACGTTTTGAAAAGAATTCCTTTTCAAAACTTTCTTGTTTATTTTTATAGTGGATTTTAGGAAATTTTGGGATTAAAATAATTAAGTTGGAGAATAATATTATTTTAATAATAAAATAATATTACCATAGAGATATTTGAATTTGAAGCTGAAAATGGAAATATAATTTCCAGAAGTTGTTGTATAGTTAATAAACTGTCTTATAAGCTATTCGATTCGATTATAATCGAAGTTTGGTCAGAATAGAACTCGTCGTGCAACAACAATTCATGAATTTCGACTATTGTCTTCAAACTAACATACGTGGAGATTAGACTACTGGATTCTCTCAAAATAAGAACCACTAGATTTGAAATGGAAAAAGCACTCAAATGATATGAAGAGCTTTAAAATCCAACGGTTAGATCTCGAGATAAGTCCAAATCAAATTTGAATAAAAATAGCTCCAGTACAGCTGAATGACCTAAACGTCGTCGAACTGAAATGGCATATTTTTAAATAAATAAAAATAGGAAAAATCATAATAAATTATAATAAATGATTTGAAAGAGTTATGAAACAAATATACTTGGTTTTTGATATTTATTGTAGTCTGTTGATTGTTTGGATTGTGCTCGATCAGTTTATGTGAAAATATGTTTTTATATTTAGTATTAGGTTGGATAGAAAATATTTGTATGCAACAACTTGTGATTTATTTCACAATTTGACTATGGGGTGTTTAGCGATGTTGTTGAGTTCATTTCAACTTAATGAATGGTTTTTGAAATGGGATTGGGATAAGAGAAAAAAAAGGTTTTGCAAAATAGAAAGGATTTCAAGGACTAAACCTGCTGATTTTGAGATGATTTGGAAATGGAAAGTGATATAGATTTGATTTGTTTGTGATTATTGGTGTTAATGATTTTTCCACTTCGGGATTTAAAATGATTTAGTATACAGCTAAAGATTCGAGTAATCCATAACTAAAGAATGACTAGTAATCAGTCATTGGTCGGTGTATTCTGCTCCGTGTAGTGGGAAATGCACCTATATATCAAGTGAATGATGGTACGTGCCTTTTGGCATGGTAGTGGGAGAAACCTCCCGGTATTTGGTTGCATGCGTTTCGATATGCATTGATTGTAGTGTTTTGGATTTTCCAAATAAATTTCCAAGTAATTTGGTTTTTAGTTCTTGAAGTGAAAGATAATTTGATATAAAAGCTAGATATGTATTTCAAATGATTTGAAATAAGAATCCGGGAATAAATTCCAAAGAGATAACTTCGGTAAAGTTAATTAGATTTTAAAAACCTAAGTTTGGGGAATAAGCCTAAATAGGTAATTTGAGGAATTGCATATTGTTTGTTGCATCGTAGGCTCCAAGATTCTATATGTGATAGTTATTTATGATTCGATATTCATGTGGAGGAAACCCGTTTCGTGTTATACGGCGTGGTCCCATGGTATACCTTACTTTTAAATAAGTATCAAGATTACTATTTTGATTCTCACACCAGTCCCATTACTGACTCGTAGTTTTTTCCCCTGCAAACTCGGGTGCCTTATTTTCATATGGGCAGTCAGTAGTTTTGTTTTGCAAATACTTAGAGCAGGTTTTTGGATTTAAGCTAAAGCTGTGTCTAGAGCATTATAAGTCTTCCGTTGAGGGATATGTATTTATATTTCCGTTGTGCAGTGTATTATATCAATTAAAGTACTCTGATATATATATACACACACACACACACTCACTCTTGTACTTTGATATAACATTCTAATGATGTTAATATGTCTTTTGTTTCTGTCTGATGTGTCTGTTGGATCTAGATTAACCCTAGAGGGGAGTGAATAGGGTTTATTAGAGTTTTACAATATATTAAAAATATCACAACACGGACTGCAATAAGGAAAATATATGCAGAAAGTAAATAACACGGATTTTACCTAGCTTCGACAAACCCTGCCTATTGCTGCATTCCCCAAGGTTTTTTACTAGAATTAAAACAATATGTATGCTTACAAAATCCCTGTAAACTCGCAACACCCGCTCCCAACTGTTCTAATCCCTCGCTCAAAATCATGCGCTGATTTTTATCCTTAAGATCAGGTTTTCCCCAAATTACAAACCCGTAATTCGTAAACCCTAGTTATAAATCCTATAATTAGAAACTCTAGTTTTATAGAAAACTAAAAAAACAAATAGATCGATTTAAAAAAACAAAATAAAAATAAAACAAAATAAAAAACCCCTTTCCATAATGAGAATGGTCGGCCCCCTTTAACATTTAAACCATTAGCTACCTCTTTTGCTTAAGTCAATGGTGACCAACCCTATTAAAATTAGGGGTTTTCTTCCAAACAAACTGTGATCTCAAAAATGGATGCTTTGGATATTTTCTTTGAAGCTCGAATATTTGTTGTTTGTTTGTCGATTGATTTGGTCCTTCTTACGATCAAAACTTTGTGAGTAATTTGTGGTTTTGATTTTTCCTTGAGCTCTTTTATTGTTGTTTGTTTTTTCCGATCCCTTGAACTGCCGATGATGATGTGGTACATATAGGATTTTCAAACCTAATTACTTCTTTGATTTCACTCCCTACCTTGGTCTGATTTTTGCATGATTATTGCTTGAGTTATTGCCGTAGAACCCTGAATGATTCTGGATTGTTTGAATGGATTTTTGCCTAAAATTGTTTCTTTAGTTCTGTAAGTAAATAATTGCCTGGGTTATTGCGTGATTCCTACTGCCAATTTTCACTTGTCCAAATCAGGAAGCTTAAAAAGATGCTTACCAAAAATATTCATTCGAAATCTGAATTTTGTATAACTGGTTGTTCACTTGCCAAATACAAGCCCCCCTTGGTTCTCAATCACGTGATTATGAATATTGATGAATCATTTATGTTGATTGTATCATTTTCCATATACATACACATACATATAAATATATATATATATATATGTGTGTGTGTGTGTGTGTGTGTATATGCAGTTCTGAAAATACAAAAGCTTGTCTGATTTCCGGAAACTAGGAATATATGTCGTGAGTGTGTTTGTTCAATTATGGAAACAATATAATGATTTTCTACCCAAGAATTGATAGCTTGATATTTTCTGGAAGCACTTTAATTTTGCGAGGTTGTTAACTTTTTAGCAATGGAATTTCATGAATTTAAATACCAATTTTATTCTTGCATGCTAATTTGATTTTGTCATGAGATGTTCACTGGCAATTTAATATCCTTACACACACACATATATATATACAAAACACGTGTGCATATATATATATATGTGTGTGTGTGTGTGTGTGTGTCTTTCTCTTGGATATATATTGGCACCCATTTTTATATTGAAAATGATTTGCACTCTTAGAGCACTGACTTGCTTGCACCTCCCAGTTTGTCTTTGCTTGTGGAACTACTGTCTTTATGTATTTTTGTGCACTTCTGCTCTTGTTGATCCATTTGTGCCACTGGGTTGCACACTATTGGATATTCATGTTGTGCTCCTGTGTTAAACTTGTGCACTAACATATTTCGACCTTGTGTTCTTGACTGTCTCCATTACTACACACACACACGCACACACACACACACACACACACACACACACACACACATATATATATATATATATATATATATATTAGATTGTATTTGTGTGTGTATGAGTGAGAATGCATGCATGTGTTTGAGTTTCTCTGCATTGAATTTTGCACTTCAATCTTGTCTGGCTTGAATTTGTGCTTTCTTGCACATGCTTGCCTCTTGGTTCATTGACCCTATACTCGCTCACTGCCTTGGCCATGCTAATAGAACATGTGTGTGTTGAACTTGTGAGTGAATCTAACCTGAGCACAACCATGTGTTGTGACCTTGTAAATGTTATATTGCTCATTCTTTGGAACTGCTTATTGCACATGTGTATTTGGGCTCACTTGTTTAAAAATAAGCTTGTGCATGCATGTTTTTACATCCATATGTACACAACCCCTTGTATATTGATTTATGAACACAATTTTGCTTACCAATGTCTTCCTTTTGAACACACATGTCCACTTTTCTTAAGCTTGCACTGAGTTTCACTGAGTTGTTGTCATTGTGATGTCTTGTACACCTTTGTTGTATCTCTAGTGCCATATCAATTGTTGAATATATATATATATGTGTGTGTGTGTGTGTGTGTGTGTGTGAGAGAGAGAGAGAGAGTGTGTGTGGCTTCACTTTGGCTTGCACTTGCCTACTTGTATACTTTCTCTTCCTTCTGTATTGCTGTGTACATGTAACTCATATGCAGTTGCCCGCCATGCTCCAGTTTTTTGCATGCACAAGTCTGAGTTGTTCCTTTGTCCATCCATGCGTACATTTTCATGTTGCCTTGACTTTGTGCATTATACATTAAGCTGATCTGGACACATTCATGTTGTGTTTGTATACCATGTATCCATACATGTGTATATACACATATGTGTATGTGTGTGTGTGTGTGTTTTACTCCATATTACATTGTTGAGCCTTGATTTGCTGCACTTGTGTGTTAATGGATACTTGTAGCATGCTTGTGTTGTCAAGCTTCAACCGAGCATATCAAACTTGATATATTTGTTCCTTATTGATTTAGTGATTGACCATACTGGCCCTGTACAAAATATATGTGTATATACATACACATGTATACATGTATTGTGTTTGTGCAGAATGCATATAATTGTGAGCATTAGATACATTGTCTACCATGTGGTATTTACAGTGAATCACTGTGAATATCGCAAGATGTCTAGATGCAGATGAATGTATATACATATCAAACCAAGTCAAGAAATATGATGAGAAACACACCAAAATTCTGAGGCAAATAAATTTTAAAATAAAATTATATATACTAAAATTTAAAAACATTTTTGTTTCATTTTACTGTGCGTATTTCTGTGACAGGTAAGCAGGTAACTTGACTTACTGAGAAGCAGAATGAAGACAAGTGTGTGTCAATATATGTATAACAGATAGAGTGAATGTAAATGAGTGAAAGAGTGAAATGTATTGAGGAATTGATGCAAGAAATGAAATTGAAATAGAATGTATTGTATTACAGTGAGATGCACAAATAGTGGAGTTGTAAGATTGTACTATTGAAATGTTTGAAATTAAAATATTATATTTATATAAAATACTGTTTGAATATTTAAATTCTTGTGCAGTAGTATTATATTTAAACATAAATATTTAATTTGTCTGTAATGTAGTAAAATGGTACAATTACAAACACATTTATAATAATGTATGTTTGTTATCATATAACAAAAATCATATAATTGTTATATACAACAGTGTCGTACGCCCAAAGTTAATGTCTCGAGGATTTTTGCCATTCAGATCGGACTTGTGTGGTTTATAGTCGATCCTAAAGGCGGGAATTTCTGAGCTGTTACAGCTTGAATGATTATTTCAACAACAAAATAAAGACAAGGTGCGATAACTCAATTATATATGTAAAGTTTTCTTTTTGGTAATGCTTCAATTTTCATAAGATTAACATATATGTACAAAAACTTAAGACTTTATGATTTGTATATAATACATTCAAACTATCTATTTTAAAAATAGATACTTAAGCCTACTAAATTTACAATACTCAACTCTTATGCCTTTGCGCATATACATATGAAATTTAAATTTTTTACAAGAAAGTGAATCAAACCATTATTGGAAAATTTACAACACCTAAAAGCCTACCTATTATTACCTTAATAATAAAACCCAATAAACACAACTGGTTGACCATTTCCGCAAATTATAAGAGATTGGAGGATTTGTTAATGTTTTGTTTTTGTGCAAATCCAAATTTATTTAGGCATAACAATCCAAATCTACACTAACATCATATAGAAAACAGAAAAGTGATGTAATTTCTACTCACAGAGGTAGGAAGGGAAGAATAGTATTTCAATGTAGAATCTAATGATTTGGTTTGAACCTTAGAATCAGTGTACTCCAAATTTTCCTTATATATATATATATATATATATATATATATATATGCATATATATATATAAGAATAGGATTTATAATCTTACACATATATTATACTTAATTCCAGAATCTATATAAGAATTCAGATAAGAAGTGATAGAATATAGGTTAGAAGAAACCTAACCTATTTCTGAAATAAAGAAAATGGAGAAGAGATAGAACGGAGGCACAGAGGAAGATGACGGTAGGGTTTTAGGAAGAGGCTAGGGGGTCTTTTTATAGTTGCTAGTGTGTATGTTGACTGTAAGATTAGTTAAATTTAATTTGAGCAATCCATTGAAGCAAAACTATCGAAAAAAAACCTTTAAAATAATGCCTCTTCCCCACCCACGAGGAGGGCGGTCGATTCCCTTCACGGGAGGGTGGTAGACTGACTAGTTGACCAGATTTCTAGGGTCGATGTTGGGAGATTTATTTTTTGTGAACGTTACTTTTTATATTAATTGCAATTAGTTATGTAACACCCCGTATTTTCTATGAATATTAAATTTGGCAAAATGAAGAATACTTAATTTTTAGAAGAAGAATTAAGTAAAACAGACTATACCATTACATTCATCTCAAAATTTTGGTGAAGATGGACCTAAAGTTTGGGTTAAACGGATAATGTATGAGAAAGTTATGGACCTTGGAAGTTCGTATACATATAAGGGGAATGTATGTGTGTATATATATATATATATATATATATAAATTAATAAAATAAAATCAACCCTAAATTTAAGAAAAAAATTCAAACCAGTGGAAGCGGGAAGGCAAAACGCCGAACCGACCTATTTTTTTGGTCGACCCGAGCCCTGCTGGGTCGACCCAGGGTCGACTCAGGGTGTTTGGAATCGGTCCCATCGGCCCAGAATGGCCTGTGCGAATTCTTGTGTTTTAGGGCATACGTGGCGTTCTCTGATTGGCCCGGTGATGCATTTTTTTGGACTAGATGGTTTGGATGGATCCTATGTTGATCTAAAGGCTCTAATTAATCCTACACATCTATATAATCACATCTAACCTAAACCCTAATCTAAGCTAAAATCATTCATGAGACTATATGTTGCTGCATCCTAAACTAACCTAGCCTCCACCATAACAAATCAAATTCAAGCTAGAAGATAAAAATCAAAGTCTACATCAAGAGTTAATCAGATCCCAGAATTCAAGATCTGTTCTTTTTCTGTGAGAGCTAGTCACTTTTAGGTTTAAATAGATAAATGTGAATTGTGGTAGACTATGAATTGGGTATATGCTGTAAATCATGAACTTATGCAAGCATACTATATCATTTTTCCTAGATCTAATATATGGACATTCTACTATGTGAACCTTGAATTACAATTATATTGTGGTACATGTGAACATGTTAATACAAATCAAACTTTCTAGATCTGATTGTGGTGATTCAATATGACATTTATATGAACATTGATTTGTAACCTTGTTAGGATGATAGTACATCCATTAATTTGACATTACTTGGATCTAGATTTTGGTGTTAATCGCCTTTCACTTGCTATATTATGACACCTTGGTATATGTGGTAAACTTGACATGTGAATCTAAACTTGTTATTATGCCACCTTGTCTATGCTAGATTTAGGTAACTGGATACCTAATATTGAATCTAGATCTCATTATGCTTTCCTAAACACAAGTTATTAATTTGATGTCTATTGACGTCAAAAGTTGGTTCTGGTGACGATCAACCCCCAATTGCGTGATCAACACACGAATAAAGATTAAAAATGCAATAAAAAGTAAAAGAACGGGGAGCACACACAGAGTTTTTATAGTGGTTCGGCAAAGACGATGCCTATGTCCACTTTATATATTATTTCTCTTTTTTGATTACAAGTACAATGCTTTGTTTGAAGAAAGGGAAGAATTTGGCTATTTCCCTTTTTCTTCTTGAGAAATATTGAGAGAGATAAACTTCAGAATTGAAGTGCAGCGGAATTTTCAGAAAAAGAGAGTCCCCAAAAGTCTTCTTTCCCCTTTAAGCTTAGGGGTATTTATAGGTAGAGAATGCAGCTTGGGTTGTTGCGGTATGGTCCGGCCATTTCGGGAAAGCCTGGACACGTGGAATCCATCTATTGGCTTGAATTGCGGCCGGATGACTGATTCCACTGTTCATAAATTGTATCCTCGGAAGTAGTGGCTGACGTGGGATCCACGGAGAGGAATATCAAAAGTAGAGCTTTGTTCGCATATGGTTTGACCGCCTTTACTGCCTCGAAAGTCGGAAAATCTGGTGGACTGGCTTTGTAGAAGGTTTCCACGCTGGACCGAGATAATCGGTCGATGCGCTCTGCTTGGGAGCGAAATACTCGGTCGACTAAGAGAGCGATTCTTTCGGAGTAAGCAGTCAATCTGATTAGGCTGGACTTGGGCCGACATGTGATTGCTTTGGACTATGTTCCTGCTGGGCTTCCTAAAGCGTGGCTGATATCTGGTTGCGTGTTTGGGTTTGGTCTGGCTCGTTGAGACTCTTGCCAAAAAGAGGGTTAACACTTTGCCCCTCAGAATATATCTTCATCGACAGAGGGAGATGTGTTTTGAAATCCGAACCGAAGCACAAACGCTCGAGCTGCTATGGTTGCGCCGGACCATATTGAGGCCAGAAAACCGACGGTCCGATGTTGTATTAAGGCCGGAAACCCGACGACCATGCTAGGTCGTATTAAAGCCAGAAAACCTACAACCATTGGGAACCGTATTAAGGCCGAGATGATGATTGCCATTTGTACGAGAGTTGGTTTCTGCAAATACAAAACAAACTATCCTCGTTTTGGAGGTGGGCGATGGGTCGAGCATTTTATCCTACTTGGTTTTAGCGGATGGCGAGCATCAACCATGCTCGGCTTAGGGGCAAGCATAAACCATGCTCGGCTTAGAGGGTGGCGAGCATCAATCATGCTCGGCTTAGAGAGGGCGAGTATTAACCGTACTCGGCTTAGGGGCGAGCATAAACCATGCTCGGCTTAAAGGGCAGCGAGCATTAATCATGCTCGGCTTAGGGGCGAGCATAAACCATGCTTGGCTTAGGGGGTGGCGAGTATCAATCATGCTCGGCTTAGGGGGTGGCGAGCATAAACCATGCTCGACTTAGAGAGGGCGAGTATTAACCATACTCGGCTTAGGGGCGAGCATAAACCATGCTCGGCTTAGGGCAGTGTTTCTTATGCTCGACTCATGCTAGGTTGGTTAGTTTAGCGAGCTATGCATGCTCGTGGTGTAAAGAAGAGAGAGTTGTCCACACTCGTATTTAGAAAATATGACCTCACTCACTTGAAGGAGTAGGTTTTTAAAATGGTGGTGGGCTTTCGCGCTGACCACACAAAACAGGGGGCCGAGCACTATCCATGCTTGGCTTAAAGATTTCACAGCATGATCTACTTTTACAAAAAGTAAAATTCATAACTGCTAAGCAACTAAAGAGAAGAAATTCTATGAGGACAGCAATTGATTACAGAGCATTCTCAAGAGCTAAAATCAGGGTGTCCTTATTATTGAAAGAAATACATCGAAAGAAAAGATAAAAAAATGTAATTAATGATAATGTCGCGAGTGCTAGTCTCAGGGTCCTTTCCGTTTCTAGGAGCTCGTGGACCAGCCTGAGGAGCTTGAGCAGAGGGTCGCGGCGGCATGGCCGGGGCGCGATCTTTGACGTATTCAACGAGTTCCCCCTTTCTGACTCGTCCTTAGATGAGATCGCGCAGATTTCGGCAATCATTTGTATTATGTCCAGCTACGTTGTGGAATATACAATGCTTGCCAGAATTGAGTTCCATCCGGGTTGGTTCTCGTCGAGGTGGTCTTGGAGTAGGCAAGGACTCGCGTATATCAAGGTAGATATCGAGCAAAGAAGAATTGAGCTCGGTGTATCGATCATATTTGTTTTCATTTCGAGGTCGCACATTGCGTTCATCCTTTTCCGAGGCCTTTCCTATTCCTTTGTTCTGGCCATTGCCGTTGAGTGGACCTTGTTGTTTGGCTACTAAAACTTCAAGGCTCTCCATTTCAAGGCTGACATCCTCTTGTCGGAGGAATCTCTTGGCCTCGGAGTAAAAATCATCTATATCTTTGGGGGGGTCTCTGGTTAAGGAGTTTGAGAATTCTGATCTCTTCTTAACTCCCGCGATGGCTGCCATCAGCACCATTGATGGCTCGGGCCGATCGACAGATGCTACAGCTGCGTTGAATCTTTCGAGAAAGGATCTTAGCGTCTCTTCGGACCGCTGTTTGATGGTAGATAAAAACATGACACTTTTGGGTCAAGAGATATGCACTCGAAACCGTTCGATGAAGCGGGTGACCAGAGTATTCCAGCTACTGATTGACTCCGTTGTTAGCTGCCGAAACCACATACTAGCTATATCTGTGAGAAAGAGAGGAAAGCACTTATCCATGAAGAGGGTTGATGCACCAAGTACTTCCATATGTCGCATGTATCGCATGAGGTGAATGGTCGGGTTAGTGCGACCGTTGTATGGCTCGATGGCTGGGAACCTGAAGTCTGGAGGATTTCGAGAATTTCTGATTTCTCTAGTGAAGGGGCTACGATTGACATTGTCTATGTCTTGCTGCAAAGAGTTGGCCCGAGTGAAGCGTCGGACGATGCTTGCAATCTGGATCCCATCTCTGAGGAGTTGTTTCCATGAACTTAGTTCTACATCCTGAGAGGATTCTGCACGAGGATCCGGCAAAAGCATGCTCGGAAGGGTGGCCGTTCGTTGGGCTCGACCTCCGAGATTGGAGTGAAGGTGTGAGGGAAGGTGAGATCTGGCGGGTGGTTCTGGGAAGAATCGCCCCTCTTGAACCTGATGAGTCGTGGGTCGAGCCATGCCTGTAACAAAGGGTCTGGGCTAATCCAGCATAGCATGTGATGTTCGGAGGCCAGGGTTGCCCCCGCTTGAAGCGAGGTTAGGAGGGTTTACGGTAGCGTTTTCTTCTGCTATGGTGAGGGCTGGCATGGTAGGCTGGCTTCCCTCGTTCGAAGGGAAGGTTACTCCAACTCTTCGTTGAAAATGAAGAGTGGTTAGACTGGCCTGTGGCAAGATCCCGGGTTGTAATGGGAATGGCGTTGATTCTGAGGGACCCGGTGGTAACTCGACCGATTCGACAGGTCGAGAGGTTCCAAAGAACGGAGGCATATTTGCCAGACAACCTAGATCTTGATCGCCCGCCTCCTGTGGTTCTATGGCCACAACCGCGTTGGTCGCTGGAAGCGATACTCCTGGTTGCGCTCGACTGGTTGGTGGGACCAAACCAGGATGAAATAAAGGTGTAGCCTGATTAGTGGCCTGATTTCACGTAAATTGTGGGTCAGCTGCTGCCCCAGTCTCGGCCTGTGGAGGAATTGATGTTGAAGCGTTCAACCCTGTTTCCAATCGACCGAGAAGGTGATCCATCAGTTGCTGCTGTCGTTCGAGGACTTTACCCTAAGATGTCATATGATCTCTAAGTTCGGCCATGATTTTATCCATGTCGTCCCGGGTAAGGAATCAAGACATGTCGTCATGAGAGGAAACTTCGTGGCTTACTTCTGCAGCATCGGTGTCGGCTGCATCAGCGTTTGCGGGATGAGAGGATGTTGAATCTTTCTTTCATTTGTTTACCATGACCTGAGATAAGCAGGAGTTCGATGGTAATGTCGGTGCGCTACCCCTACCTGGCACGCCAAAGTGTTGACGTCAAAAGTTGGTTACTAGTGACGATCAACCTCCAATCGCGTGATCAACACACGAATAAAGATTAAAAATGCAATAAAAAGTAAAAGAACGGGGAGCACACACATAGTTTTTATAGTGGTTCAGCAAAGACGATGCCTATGTCCACTTTATATATTATTTCTCTTTTTTTATTACAAGTACAATGCTTTGTTTGAAGAAAGGGAAGAAGTTGGCTATTTCCCTTTTTCTTCTTGAGAAATATTGAGACAGATGAACTTCAGAACTGAAGTGCAGCGAAATTTTCAGAAAAAGAGAGTCCCCAAAAGTTTTCTTTCCCCTTTAAGCTTAGGGGTATTTATAGGTGGAGAATGCAGCTTAGGTTGTTGTGGTATGGTCCGGCCATTTCGGGAAAGCCTGGACATGTGGAATCCATCTATTGGCTTAAATTGTGGCTGGAGGACTGATTCCACTATTCATAAATAGTATCCTTGGAAGTAGTGGTTGATGTGGCATCCACGGAGAGGAATATCAAAAGTAGAGCTTTGTCCGCATATGGTTTGACCGCCATTACTGCCTCGAAAGTCAGAATATCTGGTGGACTGGCTTTGTAGAAGGTTTCCACGCTGGCTCGAGATAATCGGTCGACGTGCTCAGCTTGTGAGCGAAATACTCGGTCGACTAAGAGAGTGATTCTTCCGGAGTAAGCAGTCAATCTGATTAGGTTGCACTTGGGCCGACATGTGATTGCTTTGGACTGTGTTCCTACTGGGCTTCCTAAAGCGCGGCTTATATCTGGTTGCGCGTTTGGGCTTTGGTCTGGTTCATTGAGACTCTTTCCAAAAAGAGGGTTAACAATGTCCACTTTATTATGATAATTATCACATGTCCATTTACTTAGTTACTATGCCAGTTATGTTAATATTTATGCCAAAACATGTTGAACTGTCACCCTTATCATGTTCCCTTTTATTATTATGACGAGGCTACTTTATAGCCTCGATGCCGCCAAAATACATGTGAATACGTTAGTTAGGAACAGGGATAAAGAGAATTTGTAATTGGCATAGTTTATATAATATTTATATGAAATGGCATATAATTCAAATGGGGAAACGTAGAATTAAGTAACTATAATGACATAGGAAAAATTGGGTAAAAATGGCATAATTTGAATATGACCTCAAATTATTGTTGCAAAATAGGTATTGACACCTATAAAAGGAAAAGATTAATTAATTGGTATATTAATTAAAAATGGAATGTTAGTAACCAAAATTAAGAATTTTAATTGTACTTATGACACGAGGTTAGGCTACAATAGTGGCGGAAGTCTGCCCGGACCCGACCGGCTTATCCAGCAGTCACTAATGTTGAACCTAATGTGGGAGGTCTAAGTACGCAAATACGAATCAAGCTAAGACACGAGATCAGGCCCAACTGTGGAATAAGACTGTCGGGACCCTACCGGCATATCCAACATCCACATGTTGTAGGCCTAATGTGGGAGGTCTAGCCCATTATAACCATAATCGGACATGGTAAAGAAATGGATTACTTAACCTAATTTAATATAAATATGGACTTAAGTTTGGTTTAAGTAAAATTGGATGGGTAGTGAGGAGGGGTTAAGTAAGTTAGAGGGGATGAGTAATATATATATATGTATGTATGTATGTATAGGCCCACATACTTAACCCAATACATGTTATGTAATTAAAGACACCAAAGTGGTGTACATAACGGGTAGATAAAATTATAAAGGCTATGTAATTAAAGATCACCCTTTTAGCGTATACATAGTCAGTGGAAAATCTAGTGGGGATACAAGACAAAGGGGAGAGCTTGTATCATATTGTGTGGGATATATTTAATTAAAGATCACCCTTTAGGGTATACATAACTCGTATAGGGCTATGTAATTAAAGATCACCCTTTTAGGGTATACATAGTCAGTGGAAAACCTAGTGGGGATAAAAGAGAAAGGGGAGAGGTTGTATCATATGTGTGGGACCCATTTCAGTCAGTAACCTGTAGTTGGTATCAAAGTAGAGAACTCTGTACTAGGCGGAGAAGGGGCATGCTTACTGATTGATTATAAGAGATCCAAAACGTGACGGGTGGTGTAGACGGCGCAAACCGACCGGGGACATGTGCGTCCATGGGCCGGGCAGAGGGGGACAAGACGACCGTGACACCAGTAGGTATCCCTGTGCACATCTTAGGTTGCCACTTTATGGAAGTGATACCCCCTACTGTGGGGCCAAAACAGGATATCTACAGAGTAGGGAGCCGATTGATTAGGGTAGTGGTTAGGTATACTTGGACGTGTGACCTAAGCCTAACAGCTTATAGTGGAAGGGATCATTTCATTTCAGTTATACTAGTAATAGGGCAGAATAGTCATTAGTGAAGCATGTATATACCTTACCTTATCTGCCTTTTCATACCTGTCATTTGTATAGTGATCTCTCTTATTCACTTTATGCATGTTATGTTCACCTTTATTTATTTACTGCCTAAAAGTCACTAGACTCTCCAAACTTTATGTCTGGCCCCTTTTTGGTTTTCCTTTTCTCTTCCATTCCCCCCAGGTTCTCAGGGAGGAAACACCCAGGCTTAGCCAGGATTTGGATATCATCTTGCTAGGAGCTACTGTTGAAGTATGGCTCGAGTCTTTGTCTCTTGCATGGCTTACTCTTTTATTGGGGAATAATGTTTTCTTTTAATTCCTATGTACTCTGATTATGCAAGACTGAAGTATTTTGTTGTAATGGTTTTATGAATTTTGTTATTATAAACTACAGGATTATGATTTAGGTCTGAAATAAAAAATTTGGAACTTCCGCTGCTATCTTTATTTATATCTGTCTTGTAATTATTTTTTGTCTGTTTACCTACAACGCTCCAAAGAACATAATGCATTCCCTTAGTGAGTGACATTAACAGATGTGGGATGTTTCACTTGGTATTAGAGCTGAAGGTTACCAGATTAGATAAAAGTTTTGAAAAATATTTTCAAAAAGGTTTTAAAAGAAAGTATTTTCAAAAAGAAAAGTCTATTTTGAAAATATTCCCAT
Source organism: Allium sativum (assembly GCA_030737875.1). NCBI lineage: Eukaryota > Viridiplantae > Streptophyta > Magnoliopsida > Asparagales > Amaryllidaceae > Allium > Allium sativum. The sequence continues at coordinate 743,637,377 of CM060920.1, read as the reverse complement.
ACGAGTCCATATGTATTATCCTTTGGTCCCTTATCTAAATTTCATCCTTTGTCCTTTTTTAGCATGTCTGGGAAACAAAACATCCCTATCTCCTAGAGGGCGTCACTATACCCGGTTGTTTCCATAGGTATTTAGAAGCCACGGCAACAGCCGAAGAACAAAGAGACGTTCCTACCCCAACTACACCAATCATTCCTCCTTCCCCCCTCCAAGAGCAGATAACTTCGCCAAGATCTGCAAAGACTTCCTTACTATGGGAGGGAAGCCATTCCATGGGAAAGAGACATTCGTAGAAGCCCGGAATTGGCTTAAGGAGACTGAGGACTTATTTTTCATCTTTGAAATGAAGGACCGAAGAAAAATCCAATTAGCTGCTTGGTTGTTAAAGGACGAAGCCTCATTTTGGTGGGAAGTCACCCAAGCTGGATGTCTGATGGAAACTTGGGGAGATTTTAGACACAGGTTCGAAATAAAATTCCTTTCCCAACCCGAGAGAAGCATTCAGATGGAGAGGCTCTTAGCTCTCAAACAAGGAAATTTGACGGTGAAGGAATATGTGAACAAGTTCAACCAGCTGGCAAGGTTCAGTCTAGAGTTGGTGGATACGTCGCACAAAAAGGCTTTACGATTTGCTAAAGAACTGAATGAGCCTCTGCATGGTCTTGCTATGTCCCATATTCCTATGGGGGCAACCTTTGAAAGGCTTGTGGATATGGCCCTAATGCACGAGGAGGACAAAGGAGAAAATAAGGAAGTGAAAGCTGAGGAGTCATCATAGAATAAGAAGGTGTGGCCCAAGAAGGGGCAACAACAGCAACAACAACAGCAAAAGAAAGGAAAGAAAGATGAAAAAGGCAGGGATAAGAGAAAATATCACGGTTGCGGGAAGGAAGGTCACTTGATCAAAGACTGTAAGAGAAGGAAGGTAAGTTGCTTTAATTGCGGAGAACTCGGACACTATTCTACAGAGTGCCCAAAGAAACAAGGATCGCAGGGACAAGGTCAAAGAACCAGAACTTCTGGAGGGCAGGTCAATTTTCTTGCGATCAGTGCTCCTGAAAGAGGTAGAAAATTTTCGTAGAAAGTTTAGTTTCTCTATCAAATCATCCAGTTAGAACACATTTTAATTCTGGTGCTTCGCATTCATTTATATCTAGTTCTATTGTTGAATCTCTGCACTTAGTTACTAGTATGGTAGTGGATCCCGTAGTTGTCTCAAACCCCATAGGTGATTCGACTCATTTATCTATGATTTGTAGGGGTTTGAGAATATCTTTGTTAGGCGTCAAATTTGAATGCGACGCATATGTACTCGGGTTTATGGGCTTTGGGCTGATTCTAGGGATAGGTTGGTTTACCACATATGGTGCCATTTTGGGTGGTGAGAGGTGGGTCTTTAAGCACCCTCGAAATTTCTTGTGACCCACAAGGGTCTATCATGCTTAGTTTCCTAGAGTCTCTCGAGGCGCCTATCGATGATCTGCGATCGGCACCAGTAGTCCATGAGTATCCTGATGTCTTATACGAGGTTCACGGATTACCCCCGAGGCACGAGATTGATTTTCCGTATATACCTGGTGGACAATGCAAAGCCAGTTGCATTACCTATGCGCCATATGGCTCCTAAACGAAAAGAGGGAACTTGATAAGCAAGTGGCGGGGCTACTTGAGAAGTGGTTTGATAGGAGAATCATATCGGGATGGGAAACCTTTTGAAGACAGTAATTGAGGAAGCCCATCATTCCAAGATGACTATTCATCCAAGTGGTGATAAAATGTATAGAGTTCGAGATAGTGGGGCCAAACCTGCGAAAGGAAGTGAAAATAAGGAAGGAGCAATGATTGGATGAGTTCCGACTTGCATACTTGGATCGCACGTTAAGAAGCTACGCAAACGAGAAGTCAAGTTGGTGAAGGTCCAGTGGGGAGACAATCAAGAAGATGCAACTTGGGAGACCGAAGACAATATTTTTTTCGCTTTGTACCCTTTCCTTTTTAAGGGAATGTTCTTAACTTCTCTTCTAAAAGCTTTTACTCGCATTTTCTTCTATCATCTGAGTATATCCTATCAATCGAATCTTCGACCTTTAGGTAGGAAATCCCATGATTATAAACATGTGTTTGAGACATGTTTTGTTTGATGGATGCAAGTGTTTGCTAGTGGTTGCCTGTGGATGCATATACACACACATTAGGCACTAAGATCGGCTCAATCACACTCATACTGCATATGGATGTGTGGGCATTTTTCTTTTCTTTTATGGATGGAAATGGATGAACTAGCGTATGGATGTTGTATTTGGACGAATGAGTGTGCACACATGTAGAGCTTATATGTTATAATAGGTTTATTTGCATACATGATGGACTCATAGCACTGACATAATTCGCTTTAAGGAGGTCAATTGAATCAGAAGACCGCCTGATTTTGGATTAGATAAAGACATATACATACACTATGCATATAATCATGAAAGCATTAGAAATCTTTTTAAGGACAATGGATGCCTATGATTGATGGTTGAGTAGATGAATGTTGGATGTTAGGATACATTCTTCTTAACCCAGAGATTTCGAAGACGAAATCCTTTAAGGAGGGGAGAATGTAACACCCGTATTTTCTATGAACATTAAATTTAGCAAAATGAAGAATAATTAATTTTTAGAAGAAGAATTAAGTAAAACAGACTATACCATTGTGTTCGTCTCAAAATTTTGGTCAAGATGGACCTAAAGTTTGGGTTAAACGGAAAATGTAAGAGAAAGTTATGGACCTTAGAAGTTTGTATACATATAAGGGGAATGTATGTGTGTATATATATAAATTAATAAAATAAAATCAACCTAAAATTCAAGAAAAAAATTCAAAACAGTGGAAGCGGGAAGGCAAAATGCCGAATCGACCTATTTTTTTGGTCGACCTGAGCCCCGCTGGGTCGACCCGGGGTCGACTCAGGGTGTTTGGAATCGGTCCCATCGGCCCAGAATGGCCTGTGCGAATTCTTGTATTTTAGGGCATACGTGGCGTTCTCTGATTGGTTGGTGACGCATTTTCTTGGACTAGATGGTTTGGATGGATCCTATGTTGATCTAAAGGCTCTAATTGATCCTACACATCTAACCTAAACCCTAATCTAAGCTAAAATCATTTATGAGTCTATATGCTGCTGCATCCTAAACTAACCTAGCCTCCACCATAACAAATTAAATTCAAGCTAGAAAATAAAACTCAAAGTCTACACCAAGGGCTAAGCTTAACAAATTCAGAAATCAGATCCCAGAATTCAAGATCCGTTCTTTTTCTGTGAGTGCTAGTCACTTTTAGGTTTAAACAGATAAATGTGAATTGTGGTAGACTATGAATTGGGTATATGCTGTAAATCATGAACTTATGCAAGCATACTATGTCATTTTCCCTAGGTCTAATATATGGACATTCTACTATGTCTCCTATGCGAATCTTTAATTACAATTATATTGTGGTACATGTGAACTTGTTAATACAAATCTAACTTTCTAGATCTGATTGTGGTGATTCGATATGACATTTATTTGAACATTGATTTGTAACTATGTTAGGATGATAGTACATCCATCAATCTGACATTACTTGGATCTAGATTTTGGTGTTAATCACCTTTCACTTGCTATATATGACACCTTGGTATATGCGGTAAACATGACATGTGAATCGAAACTTGTTATTATGCCACCCTGTCTATGCTAGATTTAGGTAATTGGACACCTAATATTGAATCTACATCTCATTATGTGTGCCAAAAAACAAGTTATTAATTTGACGTCCACTTTATTATGATAATTATCACATGTCCATTCACTTTGTTACTATGCCAGTTATGTTAATATTTGTACTAAAACATGTTAAACTGTCACCCTTATCATGTTCCCTTTTATTGTTATGACGAGGCTACTTTATAGCCTCGATGCCGCCAAAATACGTGTGAATACGTTAGTTAGGAACGGGGATAAAGGGAATTTGTAATTGGCATAGTTTATATAATATTTATATGAAATGAGCATATAATTCAAATGGGGAAACGTAGAATTATGTACCAATAATGACATAGGAAAAGTTGGGTAAAAATGGCATAATTTTAATATGATTGTTTATGGATATGTAATTCAAATTGTTGTTGCAAAATAGGTATTGACACCTATAAAAGGAAAAGATTAATTAATTGGTAAATTAATTAAAAATGGAATGTTAGTAATTAAAATTAAGAATTTTAATTGTACTTATGACACGAGGTTATGTTACATTAGTGGCGGAAGTCTGCCCGGACCCGACCAGCATATTCAGCAGCCACTAATGTTGAACCTAATGTGGGAGGTCTATGTACGAAAATACGAATCAGGCTAAGACACAATGTTAGGCCCAACTGTGGAATAAGACTGCCCGGGCCCGACCGGCATATCTAGCATCCACACGTTGTAGGCCTAATGTGGGAGGTCTAGCCCATTATAACCATAATTGGACATAGTAAAGAAATGGATTACTTAACCTAATTTGATATGAATATGGACTTAAGTTAGGGTTAAGTAAAATTGGATGGGTAGTGAGGAGGGGTTAAGTAAGTTAAAGGGGATGAGTAATATATATACATATACATATACATATATATATATACATACATATATATATAGGCCCACATACTTAACCCAATACATGTTATGTAATTAAGATACCTAAGTGGTATACATAACAGGTAGATAAAATAATAAAGGCTATGTAATCAAAGATCACCCTTTTAGGGTATACATAGTCAGTGGAAAACCTGGTGGGGATACAAGACAAAAGGGAGAGCTTGTATCATATTGTGTGGGAGTTATGTAACTAAAGATCACCCTTTAGGGTATACATAACTAGTATAGGGCTATGTAATTAAAGCTCACCCTTTTAGGGTATACATAGTCAGTGGAAAACCTAGTGGGGATACAAGACAAAGGGGAGAGGTTGTATCATATTATGTGGGACCCATTTCAGTCAGTAACCCGTAGTTGATATCAAAGTAGAGAACTCCGTTTTAGGCGGAGAAGGGGCATGCTTACTGATTGATTATAAGAGATCCAAAACGTGACGGGTGGTGTAGACGGCGTAAACCGACCGGGGACATGTGCGTGCATGGGCCGGGCAGAGGGGGACAAGACGACCGTGACACCAGTAGATATCCCTGTGCACATCTTGGGTTGCCACTTTAGGGAAGTGATACCCCCTACTGTGGGGCCAGCACAAGATATCTACAGAGTAGGGAGCTAGTCGATTAGGGTAGTGGTTGGGGTATACTTGGACGTGTGACCAAAGCCTACCAGCTTATAGTGGAAAGGATCATTTCATTTCAGCTATACCAGTAATAGTGCAGAATAGTCATTAGTGAAGCATGTATATACCTTACCTTATCTACCTTGTCACGCCTGCCATTTGTATAGCGATCTCTCTTATCCATTTTATGCCTGTCATGTTCACCTTTATTTATTTACTGCCTAAAAGTCACTAGACTCGCCAGACTTTGTGTATGACCCCTTTTTGTTTTTCCTTCTCTCTTCCGTTTCCCCCCAGGTTCTCAGGGAGGAAACACCCAGGCTTAGCCAGGATTTGGATATCATCTTGCTAGGAGCTACTGTTGAAGTATGGCTCGGGTCTTTGTCTCTGCTATGGCTTACTCTTTTATTGGGGAATAATGTTTTCTTTTAATTCCTTTATTCTATGATTATGCAAGACAGAAGTATTTTGTTGTAATGGTTTTATGAATTATGGTATTATAAACCACGGGATTATGATTTATGTCTGAAATAAAATTTTTGAAACTTCCGCTGCTATCTTTATTTATATCTGTCTTGTGATTATTCTGTGTTTGTTTACCTACAATGCTTCACGGAACTTAATGCATTCCCTTAGTGAGTGACATTAACAGACGTGGGGTGTTTCAAGTTAGTTCTTACGTTTATTATTCTTTTTTTTTTTTTGAAATTGGGTAAAATTTTATTATCATCCCAAAAGCTGGCTCTGCCTAGAAATTACAAAGCCTGTTTATATCAAACGGGTTACAATATGTCCAATGATTCACTTTCCTTCTCTTCTACGTTCTCTGCAAAAGCAAAAAGGAAACGCGAAAAGTAAAATTAGGGCATAGAGACAATTCGTGGCTGATGTAAATTCTCTCATCGAATTCCTTTAGTCGCTTCCCTCTAGTTCCACTTCTTCAATAGCAATAATTCTCGTTCCGTTGCGCTGGTGAGTAACTTCGGGTTGATTCTTCCTATAATTATCGCAATTTCTCTGTTAACCACGCTGGAGTTGACTAATATGTCGTCCATCTTCTTCTTAAATGTACGGGCGTTTCTTTCTCTCCATGTTTGCCACATTGCGATTGCGGGGCAAACCTTGCCAATCTCTACCATCAGTTGAGACACTTGTCATCTGTCGTTCAGATAGTTAGTTTCTTCCTTTAAATTTCCCATTTTCTCAGTATTGAAGCATTTAGGTTTTTGGATAGCCCATAGTCTTCTGCTAAATTGGCATTCAATGAAAAGATGGTTTAGGGATTCCGATGCACTGTTACATAAAACACATCTATCTTCTTTAATAGTGCGCCAACTGTGCAGTCTATCTTTCGTAGGTAGTTTGTGTAGAATGGCGTTATAAAGTACCTGTGCTATTTTAGGTGGACATGATCAGGACCATACCACTTTACACCAAGTTACACTCGGGTGCATATGTCTAATGCTCTCATATAGGAAATTTATCATCAGCCCATGTCCATGTGTCTTCGTCTCTGTCAGGGAATATTGGCTTTCCATTTAGTTCCTCTGTTAAGTTTCGAGCCATTAAGTTTCTATTACAGTCTTATGAGTTATTTGAAATTAAAGTGTTCATTACAATGCTTGGTGCACGATAGTCAGAGAAACTGTCCCAACCATATATGTCAATTAAACTCATGGCATTGAGCCAAGGATCTAGCCGCAAGTCTGCTATAATTCCATTAGCAATCTCTCTCTGAATTCTTGTTTTGAGTTCACTTCTAAGTTTCATGCAGCTCTTCCACATAACCGAAGCGTTATTGTCAATATTAGATGTCCATAAATTAGTTTTCACATATCTGGCCCTTATCCACACAGCCCAAATATTTTCAACAGAGATTAATTTCAACGCCAATTTAAGTCCATAGGCCTTCTTAAGCTCAAATAAAATTTTCAGCCTAACAACCCTTCTTTCCTAGGTAATCTTATGAAGCCCACCTTTCCATATAAAATTAATGCAAACAATATTGATTTTTGTAGTAAACAGTCTGGAATTTGAAACGCCTAAAGCCAAAATCTGACTTTCGATGTAACAGCAGTGTGCACTAATTCAACTCTTCCCGCAAAAGACAACAGTTTAGATCTCCACCCTTAAAGTTTGTCTCGAATGTCATCAACTGGCTTGCCACACTCTTCATCGGTTATAGTGTTATTAGAGAGAGGTACACCCAAGTACTTGACCGAGGGAGTACCCTCTTGAACCCCAATCGCTTCAAGAAGAGCTTGTTTGTGAGTGCAAAAATTATTAAAGTAACTTTTAGTTTTGAGCTCATTTAGTTTAATCCCAACCCATTTCTACATATTGTGGAAAATGTGTTTTAAATGGCTTATTATTGTGGTAGGGGATTTGAACACCACAAATAAATCATCAGCGTAAATGTGATGAGTGACTTTAGACTGATGATTGTAAATGGAAAATATGAGTTTATGTTCACTGCCCAATTCCATTTGCAGTGAGAACATTCCATCGCTACCGCAAATAAATAAGGGGAGAGAAGGTCCCCTTGCTTGATCCCCCTAGTACTTGAGATGTAACCCTTCGGTACACCGTTGATCATGATAGAGTAAATATGGGAGTTTAGGCAGAAGTCAATCAAATTGATAAGATTGGCTGGTAAGCCCATCGACCGAAGAATATGAGCGATGAAGTTTTTATTGACTCTACCATATGCTTTATGTAAAACAATCTTTAGGCTTAGCTTGTCTGCACCTTTCTTGTTAAAGTCTCTAATAAGTTCATGTGCCATGAGTGATTTTTCGGAAATGAATCTACCCTTGATAGAATCTTTTTGACACTGAGAAATTAAGCAGGGAGAACATAGTTTAAACGGTTACAAATGATTTTGCTCAAAATTTTATAAACCATGTTGCAATAGGCAATAGGCCTATAGTCTTCGATTCTAGTTGGGTTATGCATTTTGGGGATAAGTGAAATGAATGTATGATTGATCTGTCTTATGAACTCCCCTGAATCCAATGTTTCTTGATAAGTTGCTAACAAGGTGTTTTTTAGGTGTTCCCAGTGCAATTTGAATAAAGCTTCCCCCATGCCGTCAGGGTGGGGATGGAGTCATTGTGGATGGATAACACAACGGTCTTCAATTTCCTCATGCTAATATCACCACCCAACATCAGTCTACCCTCAGTAGTGAGTTGCCGTCGACACTCAATGTTGGGTAAGTCTTCTTCATAATTTCCATTATATAAATCTGTGTAATAGGAAGTAGCTGCATTTTCTAACTTTTTTAGCTGCTGCGTCGAGTCATCTTGTTTATTTAAACAGTTAAGAAGGTTATTATTGTGCTTTCTTTATGACATTTTAGTATAGAAAAACTTAGTGCATTCATTTCCCCGTGTTAGCCATTTCTCTTTTGCTTTCTTCTCGATGTCCAGTGATTTTTTCCAATGCTGTATTAAGTTGGCGCTGGAAGTCATAGTAATCATTGTTAAGACCTTCAATAAATAGGTCTGCATCAAGAAGCATTTGATTCTGCTCTAGTTGTTCTTGAATATCTTGTATGTAGTCTCCCTCTTTCGGACACGTTTTATTCCATTCTTTCAATCTAAGTTTACATTGATTAAGTTTCAACTTGAACATGTTGTTGCCATTAGGAATGGGAATATCAATGAAATTGAAAACATCATGATAACCCTGAATCAAGTGCTAATGATTAGCAAATCGAAAAGGTTTTCCCTTGGGATTATTATTGGCATCATTAAACCGAATTAACAGAGGAGAGTGGTCACCGGTAGAAGAGGCTAAGAATGTAGCATTGAGACCACTAATCTGGTTTAACAAATTTGAATTTGCGAGTGCTCGATCAAGTCTTAATGAGATTTTCTTAGCCTCATCGCTTCTCTATGTGAACTGCAGACCGAAGTGGGGAAGCTCTAACAGTCCACTGGCTAACACACAGTTGTTTAACTTTGAAACTTGGGAAAGCTTGAGAGTAAGTCCTCCTTCTCACTGGTACATAGAACTACATTGAAATAGCCAAGAGCAAGCCATGGGGACTGCATGTTTTTAGCATTATCAGTAATAGTATTCCCTACCTTTACTCTTGCAAATGCTAGGCTTCTTGCGTAAATGAATGAGATGTATAGCTCTAACCCACCAACATTATTCGCACGAATAGTTACCGGTTGATCATCAAAATTTACAGTATAACACTTCGAGCATGATTGTCCCAAAAAATAACAATACGGCCTTTTTTGGAGGTACTTGAATTATCGCATAAATTCCATTGGTCTCCCATGCGGATTTTGAAATAATCTAAGTTGTTTTGAGTAAACTTTTTTTTTCAAAACAATAATTATTGTGGGATTATACTTATCCCAAAGTTGTAGAGGTCTAGCTGACGTGTGTCCTTGTTAAGACCGCTAACATTCCAACACAAGATAGACATTAATGTTTAGCGGTTTTGCTCATAGTGACTAGAGTAGCACCTACTAAAGCACTTGTAGCAATTACTTTCTTGCCTTCTTGTTTGAATTGAGAAGCGTATTTTTCATTTGCTTCAGTAAGGTCATTAACATTTGTTTCATCAATGCTTCCCTCCTCAGACGCATCAATATGGACCTCCAAATTTTGAATATCATCTAAAGAATTTGGTTCCATATCCTCCTCCTCCTCTCCAGTGGACCCCACATGAAGACCACTTGGACATGAGCCTTCCTCCATCACCTAAACCTGTGCATGATTTCAATCTTGATCTGTATGAGATGTTGCAGATGCTTCAGAACCCCAAGCATTAGGAGGTGGTGGCACTTGTATCATAGGACTAGTTGTAGGAACTGTAGCAGCACCAGCTTCAATGTATACAACACATTTTGGCGAGGATGGAATTTTGGACGTGCTAATTTCAGTAGCTTTTCTCTATTCTACCCATATTTTGACTGGTATGATAGTAGTACAATATGTATCTAAATGCCCAAAACATTTGCAAAAAGTGAATTTTGGTGGGACAAACTCATATTCGACTGCCTGATCATATGTTTGCCATGTTTATCATATGCTTTAATGAAATTTGGTAACTCTGAATCTGCAGTGATTTCAATTAGGACTTTTGCAAAGCTAATTTTCTTGACCAATTTTGTAACAACCTGTATTTTGATAATGTGTTATAACTATAAATCAAGGCAGAATTAATTTTTAAAATAAGAATCAAGGGCAAAGGGTTATGCCATTGCGTTCGTCTTGAAATTCTGCTTGGAAACGAGTCCGAGTTTTCGAAAATCGGAGTCCGTATGACCAACTTATGACCCTTCGAAGTTTTTAGAAATTTTCAAGTTCAAAACAGCTTAGAATTCGAATTCAAAATTTCGAATTCAAACCCCAGAACAGACTGGATGGGAAATTTCCCGCCCAGGACCAGGTCGACCTGGAGGTCGACCATAGGGTCGATCTGCCCAGGACCAGGTCGACCATAGAGTCGACCTGGGTGTCGACCTGGTTGCCGAGCCCATTTTTGAGTCAGAGTTCACTCTGATGTTTCTAGTCTGATTTCTGTCTAGATTCATTGGCCTGACCCTATATAAACAGCCCCTAACTCTAGTCTCTCTACACAAATTCTCTCTGGTCTTATTCTGCTAAAACTCTGGTTGAAAAGTTAGAGAAAAAGGAATTGCTTCTTCTCCAACAAGGCTACGTGTAGAGTATTTCTGTTTGGGGGATTTCTGTTAGACTCGAGATTCAAACATCGCCTCTTTGTTTTCTAATTCTAAATCCACGATCTGTAAGCCCCGGTTACTTTTAGATTTAAACTTTAAACTTAATGTGGACATGTTGTAAATTGAAATTGAACATAAGTATGACAATCATCTTGGACCTATCATTGTATATCTTGGATCTATCATTGTTCATTTTGAATCTAGTATTTTGGGTCTACTATTTGTTCACCTTGGATCTATTCATCTTGAATCTTAACTTGTGGTAATATTTATATGAAATTGATTTGGGACCTAAACATGTCGTAAACCTAAACCCCTCATGACCATGATGTTAACATGCCTGTGATGTTGAATTAGTTGTTATTCACAAGTTTGGGGTTATTATCCTATGTCAACTGTTACCATGACTATCAACCAATTTTGCTAGGTATTTGAGACCTCTATTCCATATGCCAGTATTGTTGTAATCATTTATCTCAAGTTATACCATGCTTGACTTGTAATCACTTTTGTCACCTTATGCCCGTTCTTTCTATGTTATTCCCTAATTAGATTTGTTTGTATCGATTCGAATTCACGTGCGATGGGAATACGATTTGGGTAGTTTAGGCAAACCTGAATTTACTATAAACTTGAAACATGAACATTGTTATAACTTGAACCTGGATATGGACATGAACTTGACACGATTTGACATGAAACATGACATGAAAACTTGACATGAATTTAGACTCGAAACTTGAATCTGGATATGACACTTAGAATGAATTTGAAAATGGCAAACTCGAGGTTGGGTTGAGTTTGCAGTGTAAATCTTCCCGGAACCGCCCGGCGAATCCAGTAACTGCAAACAATAGGATCCAATGTGGGTAGTTGGTCATATCGCACGTAAAACCCGAGGTTAGACTATGTTGTGGTGTGAATCTGCCCGGAACCGCCCGGCAAATCCAGTAACCACAACAACTAGTCTAATGTGAGAGGTTGGGGTGCATTAATGAATTAATGCCTCATGATAGGGTTAAGTGATGAACCACAAGAATATACTTAACCAATTTGACACGATGATTTGATAGGGTTATGTCATGAACTGCTTGAACACACTTAACCAACTTGATACATTATTTGGATAGGGTTAAGTCACGAATCTGAATGACAACACTTAACCCATTAGAAATCCTAGTTACACGGTCCTTTTCAGCAGTAACCCACTTAGATGTATCACGATACCCTGGGACTAGGCAGGGTGGGCACGATTACTGGGCTGATTGTAAGCGACCAGAACAACGGCTGAGTAGGTGCGCCATTGTAGGTTCAGGCGGACTATGGTCGTGCACGTAGTCCGGAGTTGAAAAAGCAGGCATTGGGCACCAGTAGGTTTACACTGTGCGTGCTTGATTCGTGTCGGTGGTTGGCACCCTAGGGCTTGATACACCCTATGGTGGACCTAGCACAGGTGACTACATTTCGTGATTGGGCCGTATGACACAGACACATGACGAGCTAGAACTTGTAGGGAGCCGATCGATTAGTAGATCGTACCGTAGGACCCCGTAATGGGTCACTTCATGATATTGGGCCAAGGGATCATTTCATGGTTAAATCTTGACATGGGTTAGAATACTAGTATAGTTGGTGCAGCGAATCTTGAATATGTGATGCTAGACTTGATTTATCTTGTTATCCTAGTTATCTTGCCAGTTTTAGTATCATCCCTATGTTTACTTTCCGTTTACTCATGTCTTGTTAACTTTACTAGTTTTTATACTGAAAGTCACTAGGACTTACCAGTCTTTATGACTAACCCTTTTTCTTTCGTCTCCCCCCCCCCCCCAAGGTTCTCAGGGAGGAAACACTAGCTCTTAGCTTAGATTTAGCTTGCTTTCTGTCAACTCATGTACGATTTGGTCTTGAGCTATGCTATGGCTACACTTCTGCTATTTATGGGGAATAATTTACTTTTGTTATCTTAAGTTTATGCTTCTTTATTTAGAACTTGATGTAATGGAATAATTTGCACCTTGGATATATGAGGTTTTGACTCTTTTCTTGAATGTAATGAAATTTGGTTTTTAATTTCTACCGCTGCTTTATTTATGTTCTGCCTTGTGATATCTCTGTGTATGTTTACCTAGATAATACTCCACCAAAACTAGTGCATTCCCTTTGTGAGTGACCCTAGCGGAGGTGGGGTGTTACATTTGGTATCAGAGCAGAAGGTTACTAGACGGGACAAAAGTTAAAAAAAACCTTCTAAAACTATTTTCCAAAACCATATATAAAGAAGCATTTTTTCAATAAAAGTTTTATGTTTAAAAAGGCTATTCCCCAAAAGCCATTAGCACTTTCCTTTGTTCCCTCGTTTGAATCCTTTTCTTTTCGTTTTTTAGCATGTCGGATCTTAACCTTCCTGAGGGAGTACCCGTACCTGGATGGTTCCGAAGGTACTTAGAAGCTAGGGCCAACGACGCGGGCCCGGCAGACATCCCTCCTCCTCCTCCCCCAGTGGCTGCGGTTCCTCCTCCTCCCGGTACCGCCTTTGCCAAAATATGCAAAGACTTTAAAGAAATGGGCAGCAAGAACTTTGTTGGAACTGAAACCTTTGTTGAGGCACGAAACTGGCTAAAGGAGACTGAAGACTTGTTTATTATCTTCGATGTGGAGGATCATAGGAAAGTTCAGTTGGCAGCATGGTTGTTGAAAGAGGAAGCTGCATTTTGGTGGGAACTCACCAACGCTACCAGGCCAGTTGAGACTTGGGTAGACTTTAGAGAGAGGTTTGGGCTTAAATTTTTATCGTCAGTAGAAGAGAACCTTCAGATGGAGAGGTTCCTAGCACTCAAGCAAGGGGACATGTCTGTTAGGGAGTATGTGAATAAGTTTAATCAGCTCGCTCGGTTCGTTTTGGACTTGGTCAACACGGCCCAGAAAAAGGCTGTATGCTTTGCTCGAGGATTGAACAAGTCACTACACAGTTTGGCCATAACTCATAAACCCATGGGGGCGACCTTTGAAAGCTTGGTGGATATGGCTCTACTTCATGAGGAAGACAAGAATAGCAAGAAGGAGGTTAAGCCTAATGAGACTCAGAATAAGAAAGTTGACTTCAAGAAGGGAGGCAACAAGAATAACAAGAATAACAAGGGCAACAACAACAATGCTAACAAACCACATGAAACAAGGAAGTGCAACTTTTGTGGTATTACAGGACATCTAGCTAAAGACTGTAGAAAGAAGAAGAGAAAGTTGGGTGAAAGCATTCATTGCGGGGATACTGGACACTTCAGTAAGGATTGCCCTAAGAAGCAAGGACAGAGGCAAGGGCAGACCCAGCGAGGAGGACCTTCTGGAGGGCAGTTGCATGCTCTCAACACCACTCCAGCTCTTGACCGAGGTAGTAATATTTCTGTAGAAAGCCTTGTTTACATTTCTGACTTTCCTGTTTGAACCTTATTTGACTCTGGCGTATCGTATACTTTTATTTCTTCTGATATTGTTGAAAATCTGCACCTAAGTACTAGTCTAGTTGAGGATCCCGTTAGTGTTTCAAATCCAATTGGGGGCTCCGCTCATTTATCTATGATATGTGTGGATTTGAGGATCTCTATCTTATGCGTAGAATTCGCGTGTAATGCTTATGTTCTCGGATTTATGGGATACGGTTTGATCCTAGGTATGGATTGGGTGCCAAATTATGGAGCCATTCTTGATTGTGAACAAAGGATAGTGAGGCTCATGACTCGCCTTGGTAATACCCTTGAAATTTCTTGTAACCCTAAGGGTCCGGTCATGTTGTGTTATCTTGAATCTCTTGACTCGTCCATCAACAATTTGCAATCTGTAAGAGTGGTCCGAGAATATCCAGATGTCTTTGATGAGGTGAGGGGGTTACCCCCTAAACGCAAGATAGATTTCCGTATTTATCTTGTTGATAATGCCAAGCCAGTTTCATTGCCCATTAGGCACATGGCCCCGCGAGAAAGAAGAGAGCTCAGTAAACAAGTCAAGGAGTTGCTTGAGAAAAATTTCATAAGACGAAGCATTTTTAAATGGGGTGCTCCGGTGGTATTCACTACTAAGGTGGATGGTTCGCTTCGTCTATGCGTAGATTATCGTGAGTTAAACAAGCTAACAAAGAAAAATAGGCACCCACTACCAAGAATGGACGATTTGTTTGACCAACTTGTGGGAGCATCTGTTTTCTCTCAACTCGATCTAGCCACAGGATTCCATCAGCTTAGAGTGGCTGAGGATAGCATTGACAAAACTGCGTTTAGGACTCTAGATGGGTTCTTCGAATGGCTCGTCATGCCGTTTGGGTTAACGAATGCACCCGCGTATATTGTAGATCTGATGAGTAGGGTGTTTCGGGAGTTCCTTAACAAGTTTGTAGTGGTTTTCACGGACGATATTCTGATCTTCTCAAAGGATGAAGAAGAGCATGCTAGATAGCTCAAGGAAGTCATGGATACGCTTAGAGCACACCAGTTAAAGGCTAAGTTCTCCAAATGCTATTTTTGGAGAAAGAAAGTTCGGTTTCTTGGACATGTAGTTTCTAAGCAAGACATAGCCGTGGACCCCGCAAAGGTAGTTGCGGTGCAAGACTGGAAAATTCCTAAGAACGCAACGGAGGTGAGAAGCTTTCTCGGTTTGGCAGGCTACTATAGGAAGTTCATTAAGGGCTTCGCTAAGATTTCAGCCCCTCTTACTAGGTTAACGAAGAAAAATCTAGCGTTTGCATGGGACATAGAATGTGAGATTGCCTTTCAGAGACTTAAGAGAGCCCTCACCACAACTCCAGTTTTGGCATTACTCGGTTGAGGTAAGGAGTTTACCGTGTACACAGATGCATGTGGCACGGGATTGGGCGCAGTCCTAATGCAAGACGGGAAGGTGATTTGCTACGGTGGTAGGCAACTTAAAGTTCATGAGAAAAACTATCCCATACATGACTTGAAGTTGGTGGCGATCGTTTTTGCACTTAAATCTTGGCGCCATTATCTTCTTGGGGAGAGGTTCGAGCTGTATACCGACCACAAATTGCTTAAGTACCTCTTCTCATAGAAAGATTTGAATCTGAGACAACAGCGGTGGATGGAATTCTTGGCATCGTATGACTTTGATATAGCTTATACCCCTGGCAAGGGTAACGTGGTGGCGGATGCGCTAAGTAGGAAAAGGTTGACCTTGAGCCCCTTGTTTGTTGAAAGGAAAAGTCTAGAGTTTATAGAAACCTTTGATTTTACACCTGCTGTTGAGTCATTGACTGTTACGTTAGCATCTCTTGAGTTAAGACCTACACTTTTAGATCAAGTAGGGACTTCACATAAGGAAGACCCACAGATAGTCGAAATCATGGACAAGCTGATTAGTGGTGAGACGTCAAGTCACCTCGGTAGGTATGCCATAGATGACAAGGGATGGCTAAGGCGTGATGGAAGGCTATGTGTCCCACAAGTGGGAGACTTAGTAAGGAAAGTTCTCGGAGAGGTGCACCACTCGAAGATGACTGTACATCCCGGAGGGGATAAGATGTACAGATATATGAAATGCATATTCTTTTGGGCTGGAATGAAAAAGGACGTGGCAGAGTAAGTTTCAAAGTGCATGGTGTGCCAACAAGTAAAGGCCGAGTCGAAGAAACCCGGTGGGCTATTACATCCTTTGGAGGTTCCGCAATGGAAATGGGAAAGTATCTCGATGGATTTCGTGGATGGACTGCCTAGGTCGAGAAAGGGAAATACTAGCATATTGGTCATAGTTGATAGACTCACGAAAAGTGCTCACTTCATTCTGGTGAAAAGCAAGAGGACCGCATCATGGCTAGTGTCTATTTACCTTCGAGAGGTAGTACGGTTGCACGGGGTTCCTTCTAGTATAGTTAGTAATCGTGACCCGATTTTCACAAGCCAGTTTTGGAATAGTCCGCAAGAAGCAATGCGTACACGACTGAGCTTAAGCACGGCCTATCACCCACAGACGGATGGACAAACCGAAAGGGTAAATAGGGTACTAGAGGATCTTTTGAGACTATGCATTCTTGACTTTGGTGGTACTTGGGAAGACCATCTTCCTCTCGTGGAGTTTGCATATTATAATAGTTACCAAGCTAGCATCGGAATGGCACCGTTCGAAGCCCTGTATTGAAGACCGTGCAAGTCGCCTACTTGTTGGTGGGAGACGACAGACAGGCTTATACTTGGGCCCGACATGATAAGGGACACTTCTAAGAAGGTTGAGTTGATACGAAGACGGATGAAAACGGCCCAAGATAGACAGAAATCTTATGCGGACAAGAGAAGGACAAACCGAAAGTTCGAAGTCGGAGACATGGTCTTTATAAAAGTTTCTCCTTTACGCAATGTGGTTCGTTTTGGAGCAGTTGGAAAGCTAACACCAAGGTTCGCAGGACCGTTCCCTATCACTGAGAGGGTTGGGCGGATGGCCTATAAGGTAGAATTACCCGAGAGGCTGGCCGGAGTACACAATTTCTTTCATATCTCGCATCTCCGAAAGTGCTTACATGAATCAGCTGAAGTAGTTGAGCCAAGCATCCTTGAAGGCGTAGAAGTGGAAAAAGAAGCAACATTGAGGCATGTTCCGATTCGTATCTTAGGAACGGAGATCAAGAAGCTAAGGAATCGAGAAGTCAAGCTAGTTAAAGTTCAGTGGAGTGAAGCCCAAGAAGACGCAACTTGGGAAACCGAAGAGAAGATACGCGCGCTTTACCCATTTCTTTTTGAGGGTACATTCTCGATCTCTTTTTCATATAAACTTGGAAAACCTTTTCGTATCATGCTTTTACTACCTACGTTTATCTTGTTATCTTCTCGATCTTATCTTTAGAACCTTAGGTAGAACCATATGGATGTAAACATGTGATTGAAACATGTTATGGTTGATGTTTGCAAATGGTTGCAAGTGTTTGCAAGTGATTGCTAGTGGATGCATGACACACATTAGGCACTAGATCGGCTCAGTCACATTTTCATGTTGCATACGCATGAGTGCTTATACTTGTACATGGATGGAACTTGTTATGCTATCACTTGGATGTTGCATATGAATGAATGTTTGTACACTCATGTAGAGATTATAATGTATGTTAGGAATTTTGCATACATGTTGGATTCATTACACTAACATATTTTGCATTAAGGAGGTCTACTGAATCAGTAACCGTCTGATCTTTTGCATTAGATAAGTACATATACACACACTTTCTGCATATGTTCATACAACACTAGAAATCTTTTAAGGACAATGGTTGCTTGTGGATGATGTTTTGAGTAGATGGATGATGGAAGGTAGGACACATCCTCCCTAACTTAGAGATTTCGGGGACGAAATCCTTTAAGGAGGAGAGAATGTAACAACCTATATTTTGATAACGTGTTATAACTATAAATCAAGGCAGAATTAATTTTTAAATAAGAATCAAGGGCAATGGGTTACACCATTGTGTTCATCTCGAAATTCTGCTTGGAAACGAGTCCGAGTTTTCGAAAATCGGAGTCCGTATGACCAAGTTATGACCCTTCGAAGTTTTTAGAAATTTTCAAGTTCAAAACAGCTAAGAATTTGAATTCAAAATTTTGAATTCAAACCCTAGAACAGACTGGGCGGGAAATTTCCCGCCCAGGACCAAGTCGACCTGGAGGTCGACCATAGGGTCGACCTTCCCAGGACCAGGTCGACCATAGAGTCGACCTGGGTGTCGACCTGGTTGCCGAGCCCATTTTTGAGTCAGAGTTCACTCTGATGTTTCTAGTCCGATTTCTGTCTAGATTCATTAGCCTGACCCTATATAAACAGCCCCTAACTTTAGTCTCTCTACACAAATTCTCTCTGGTCTTATGCTGCTAAAACTCTGGTTGAAAAGTTAGAGAAAAAGGAATTGCTTCTTCTCCAACAAGGCTACGTGTAGAGTATTTCTGTTTGGGGGATTTCTGTTAGACTCGAGATTCAAACATCGCCTCTTTGTTTTCTAATTCTAAAACCACGATTTGTAAGCCCCAGTTACTTTTAGATTTAAACTTTAAACTTAATGTGGACATGTTGTAAATTGAAACTGAACATAAGTATGACAATCATCTTGGACCTATCATTGTATATCTTGGATCTATCATTGTTCATTTTGAATCTAGTATTTTGGGTCTACTATTTGTTCACCTTGGATCTATTCATCTTGAATCTTAACTTGTGGTAATATTTATATGAAATTGATTTGGGGCCTAAACATGTCGTAAACCTAAACCCCTCATGACCATGATGTTAACATGCATGTGATGTTGAATTAGTTGTTATTCACAAGTTTGGGGTTATTATCCTATGTCAACTGTTACCATGACTATCACCCTATTTTGCTAGGTTAGATATTTGAGACCTCTATTCCATATGCCAGTATTGTTGTAATCATTTATCTCAAGTTATACCATGCTTGACTTGTAATCACTTTTGTCACCTTATGCCCGTTCTTTCTATGTTATTCCCTAATTAGATTTGTTTGTATCGATTCGAATTCACGTGCGATGGGAATACGATTTGGGTAGTTTAGGCAAACCTGAATTTACTATAAACTTGAAACATGAACATTGTTATAACTTGAACCTGGATATGGACATGAACTTGACACGATTTGACATGAAACATGACATGAAAACTTGACATGAATTTAGACTCGAAACTTGAATCTGGACATGACACTTAGAATGAATTTGAAAATGGCCAACTCGAGATTGGGTTGAGTTTGTAGTGTAAATCTTCCCGGAACTGCCCGGCGAATCCAGTAACTACAAACAATAGGATCCAATGTGGGTAGTTGGTCATATCGCACGTAAAACCCGAGGTTAGACTATGTTGTGGTGTAAATCTGCCCGGAACCGCCCGGCAGATCCAGTAACCACAACAACTAGTCTAATGTGAGAGGTTGGGGTGCATTAATGAATTAATGCCTCATGATAGGGTTAAGTCATGAACCACTTGAATATACTTAACCAATTTGACACGATGATTTGATAGGGTTAAGTCATGAACCGCTTGAACACACTTAACCAACTTGATACATTATTTGGATAGGGTTAAGTCATGAATCTAAATGACAACAATTAACCCATTAGAAATCCTAGTTACGCGGTCCTTTTCAGCAGTAACCCACTTAGATGTATCACGATACCCTGGAATTAGGCAGGGTGGGCACGATTACTGGGCTGATTGTAAGCGACCAGAACAACGGCTGAGTAGGTGCGCCATTGTAGGTTCAGGCGGACTATGGTCGTGCACGTAGTCCGGAGTTGAAAAAGAAGGCATTGGGCACCAGTAGGTTTACACTGTGCGTGCTTGATTAGTGTCGGTGGTTGGCACCCTAGGGCTTGATACAACCCTATGGTGGACCTAGCACAGGTGACTACATTGCGTGATTGGGCCGTATGACACAGACACATGAAGAGCTAGAACTTGTAGGGAGCCGATCGATTAGTAGATCGTACCATAGGACCCCGTAATGGGTCACTTCATGATATTGGGCCAAGGGATCATTTCATGGTTAAATCTTGACATGGGTTAGAATACTAGTACAGTTGGTGCAGCGAATCTTGAATATGTAATGCTAGACTTGATTTATCTTGTTATCCTAGTTATCTTGCCAGTTTTAGTATCATCCCTATGTTTACTTTCCGTTTACTCATGTCTTGTTAACTTTACTAGTTTTTATACTGAAAGTCACTAGGACTTACCAGTCTTTATGACTGACCCTTTTTCTTTCGCCTCTTTTTCTTTCGTCTTCCCCCCCAGTTTCTCAAGGAGGAAACACTAGCTCTTAGCTTGGATTTAGCTTGCTTTCTGTCAGCTCATGTACGGTTTGGTCTTGAGCTATGCTATGGCTGCACTTCTGCTATTTATGGGGAATAATTTACTTTTGTTATCTTAAGTTTATGCTTCTTTATTTAGAACTTGATGTAATGGAATAATTTGCACCTTGGATATACGAGGTTTTGACTCTTTTCTTGAAAGTAATGAAATTTGGTTTTTAATTTCTACCGCTGCTTTATTTATGTTCTGCTTTGTGATATCTCTGTGTATGCTTACCTAGATAATACTCCACCAAAACTAGTGCATTCCCTTTGTGAGTGATCCTAGCGGAGGTGGGGTGTTACAAATTTGGTGTTTTCATCTTCTCCAAAGGCTTACCAATAATACTTGACAGTTTACTGATACATCTAGTGTTCCACAGAGCTAAGTTTAGGTTTGGGAGTTTAACCCAAATTGGATACAAAGTAAGCATAGCTTTTTCATAATTAAAATCGGTCATCCATTTATGCACAAAAATGATTTTTTTTCCATAAACCATGGACCCCTTTCAAAATTCTCTAATAATCCTCTTTCAGCTAAAATTTGATGAGAAAAACCTATATTTTTCTGGGAAAGACATCCCAATCCCCTTTGGGCTTCCATGTTCCCTTAATATATGCATTGAAGTAAACAAAATATGGTCTTCTACCTACCATGTAGACATAAATCAAGTTTTCCCATATTTTGTTGGATTCTGCGTAATCTAGATCATCAATAACCTGATATTTGACGTCGCCTGTTTGTAATGCTTTGAAATACTAAAGATCGCTGAAAATTTTAAGTTTCGAATCAAAAGCGTCAGCCTAAGCTCTAGGGTTTTGGGTATTGGGTCTTTGGGCAACACGGGGAGACTAGCGAATAACATCAGCAAAGGTTTGCTTCCCTTTTCGTCGCACCTTCTACCAACCACCACCTCCTTCGTCTTCCTTTTTGCCACCTAGGGTTTTAAGGAGTGTGGTTGAGGTCGCTATTTTTTTAATTATATACATATATATTATTCATTTTTGTCTCTTCTTTTTCTTTTTTCTTTTGAAAATTGGTTCACTTTATTATCTACTAAAAAAACGTACAAACATAAGGTTAGCACCCTAACCAGTATATACTTAAACCAAAAACATAAAATAATTGAAAATACAAGTAACTATAAACCTAAATAACATAGATCTGCCCATGATGAGGCCTCCATCCCACTAGTATGCAATCTCTGCACGTCACACGAGCCAAAGGCTCCTTACTCACATGTGCCATCATTGGTTCAAAGCTGAAAAAGCCACAGAGGTGCATACAATATAATATTCCACCCTATGATATTTATCCCTCTTTATACTTGTTTTAAGAACATGTGAATATGAAATGGAGCATGGTAAACATGAAGGTTCCATTGAAATTGTAAATCCCATTTGCACTGATAGAAAAGCCATGTTACAAGGAAACATGACTCCAATTCCAAAAATTCCACAGACGAATGATACATGCAACCGGAACAAGAATGCAGGAAGACATAAGAAGGCTATTTCGCTTACTCCGTTATTCATATTTGGCCTGGGGGTTTTGTTCGTTTTCCTGACTTTATTGCCCGTTTCTTGCGATACTCAAGAACTGCTTCTATACAACTTTCTCCATATACTTATACCTCTCGTTTGGTTTTAGAACTTTTATCTTTGGAATCCGACAATTCCTCGTTAAACCCTTCTCTTGTTGATTATCTGGTTCATCTTTCCCAGCTTAGTGATGTCAATCATCAAAACTTTCGTGCGAATCCCATAAAGAAATTGCTATCAGAAGGAGCAGTGAAGTTTAAAGATAGGGAGGCCCAGTTTTTCCTTATACGATGTCCTTCTGGTGTTTCTGGCAGTTTCAATACTCCAAGTATGGAATTTGGTTATGCTTCTTACTTGGCTTTCCTAATTTCTTTTAATATACATGTCTATTTATGTTCCATTTTTATTGCAGATGCATCCCCAAACTTTTGAGTTTTTTCGATGAGAGGTCAGTAGATATTCTTAGCATCGCTTCTGAAAAATTATGCAACGGGTCCTTATTGCTAACCTCTAATATCCTTCGAAAGCATTATCTTTTGCCAACTGGAAAATATATTATCGGACAACCTCCTCTAATTTCTTTCACCAGAGGGATTCTTTCTTTGTCTCTAGGAAGGAATGCTCCTTTTTCTTCCAACTCTCCTTTCTTTCCCGAGATTCCAGGTACACTATTTACATGGGGACTTAAAACTTAGTAATAACCTGACTCTTATTGATCCATTTTTCTAACATGTTTTGTTTGCAATATATTCGATGCTATTTGTACTTAGTCCAGTGAAACCGATTCATCTTCCTTAATCCCAAAAGCAGGATCTTCCTTCCTTAGGGATGTTTTATTCAAGTCTAAAGGAACTGCCAAAAGAAAGCCCATTGTATGATTTTAGAGGGTTCTCTATTTAAGAGACCTAAGGGTACTGTGGACCAAAGTCCTTGCCCTGATGCAACTGTCGATTCTCCTATAACCAATTCTCCAAAGATAATCCCCCCAATGGGTGCTCGCCTGCCTAAGACTCCTGGAACTTTAAATGTGATACATCATGCGATGGGGTTTTCTTCCTCTTATGAGGATCTTAATCCTGAGGGTCTTCCTACTCCCTCTGCTGGTGAGGGTTTTGGTGAATTGGTCAAACAAATAATGCCTTCTCCCATATTTTCCAAAATCGATCTTCTATCTGATTCCTCCAGCTATCGCCATGCTTTAATTGAGCAACAACTCTTTGTATGAACTTTTATTTCCTATTTTT
This sequence comes from Allium sativum, assembly GCA_030737875.1. Taxonomy (NCBI): domain Eukaryota; kingdom Viridiplantae; phylum Streptophyta; class Magnoliopsida; order Asparagales; family Amaryllidaceae; genus Allium; species Allium sativum. Next base: position 743,613,757 of record CM060920.1, on the reverse strand, counting down.
CCTGGTTTTTTGATTGTATTGTTCATGTTTGCCATGCTTTTATTTCTTATTGGCCATCAAACGGTGGTTCTTAATGCAAGAAGACACTTCCAAATTTTCTCCAGATTAAACAAAACTTAGGGAAGAGAACATCTCTTTGAAAGAAGAAATTGATGCCCTTATCAATACCAAAGAGAACATGATGAAGGAACATGAAGGGTTGGAGTCCGCTCTTGTTAAAGCTAGATCTTTAGTAACTTAGGAGAAGAGAATTAACCTATCTTTATCCGAGGAAATCCGAAACCTAAAAGGAACTTTGGAAAAGTCTAAAGAAGAGATTTATGTGCTTAACTCCAATTATTCTTCCTTACAAGAATAAAACTCTCTTTTTGAGGAGAAGAATGTTTCCCTTAGGAACAAGCTTAATAAGAATGAGACCTCTCTAATCAAAGCTATTGGTGTGATTAATGATGCCAAACAAAGGATTTATTGTTTTCTCCAAACCACCTTAGATGATATCATGGCCAACTCATTCGAAGACGCTTTCTTGCTCATTTATGCAAACAACATAGAAAAATGTCCAAATTTAAGCTTTCCTTCTCTCGATCCTCTTTTGGTGGAAAGGTTTACATCCAAGATTGCCCATGTGAAGGAGGGGAACGCCCTTCCCAAGAGAGAAGAGATTGATGTGGCAAAACATTTGCTTATAAATGACTTTCACTTGGAAGAACCCAGTGCCAATATTGGAGAAGATGTTACTGTAGCAGCAAGAGTCGTCAGTGTTGATGATGACAACCCCGACTTTAAAGATATTACTGGAGATAGAGATGACCGAGGTGACATGTTCTTGGCTTCCCGTAACCAAGATGAAGTACAACATAATGACTTTGAGACTCTTGTCCATGATATTGTTCTGGTTGGAACTTCTGATTCCTTAAACATACAAGAAGTGGGAAAAAATCCAAACTTCAAAGGTGCTAATATTGTTGAAACTCTACAATCTTCTGTCCCCATTTCCAAGGTATGGTAATTTCCATGGTAATTCGTTTTCTTCTATTTTAAATAGTCATCTTCTTTCTTTCCCGAATAGTTGAAAAGGAAAAAGTTAACTTTTTGGCATGTCTATCTTGAAATAGCACGATCAGAAGTAGCCCATCTTACTAGAGAGCTAAATAAACAAATGAGCGAGTATAACATCTTATATGATAGATACTATGTCATAAGACTATTGCTTTTCAAAGAGAGAGAAGCGACCCCTAGTTTGAGAGTTGCACGATTGCGATGTGAGAGATTCTTGAAAGAGAACGCTGAGCTCATGATCCTGTTCTGGATGTTAATCAAATATAGAGACATTCTAATAGACTTTTTATAAACAATTTATAGTAGATATGAAATGGTAGATTTTTCCTCTTTAGGTGATCTTAGCAAAGGCTTGCTTAGGCATCTCCACAGAAGGTGCCTAGATGAATGTGGTGTTTGTAACGTCCCACATTTTTATTGGTTTGTATTTGAATATTTAAATCAGTTTAAATATTGAATTCGTAATATAAGTGGATTTATATATTAATTAAAACGCAGTTGATTGCATAAAAATGTATATTAAATATAATCGAGCTCGTAATATCGCGGCAGTTCATAATTTAACGTCCTGAACTTCAACTGAGTGTACAAGACCCGTTATTAATCGGATTTCTTCGAAACAAGAAACGTTCGAATCCATTAAACAGTATGTGACGGAAAGGAATTTCGCTCGATCCGAACCAGTCGCTAAACCGATCCAGGCCGTTCGAAATGCCCTATCGTTTGAGAATACGACAAAACAGAACGCATACAATAGAACATTTCATTGTATATTACAACAATGCATCAGATTACAAGAATATACAGAGTATAAATGAATAAATATTACACAGAAATATCAGAGATTTAAATTACATTTAAATACATAGCAGCGGAAAATAATACAATACACAACTAGAAGAGATATACGGATACAAAGCTTTCCGGATACCATTCCAGCTATAAACCAGGATCCTGTGAATATAAATCTGCAAAACCAAAACTACTAGCTGCCCGTGTCAAAATAGGGGCACCCGGAGTTTAGGTCAAAACAATAAACTCCAGGTCAGTCATGTGACTGGTGTGAGAACTAAAACAGTTAATCTTTATTTTTAAAGTTAGGTAATCAAGGGACCATGCCGTATAACACGGAATGGGTTTCCTCCCAAGAATACCAGTGCATAAAACAACAGCGCAATGCTAAATAAAGAAAAATTAAGCTATTATAAGACCCAGGTCCTATCACACAATGCAACGCAAGCCGGGGGATAGGGTTTTTACCTTATAACAGCCAAAGAATGCTTGATACGTTTAAAACAGATTATTTGATACTATTATAAGTGCATAGTGTATAAAACAACTTCAAATCATAAGTATCAATCATAGGCGGCATGAGCGTCCCATGCCACTATGTCGCCATATATAGGTTTACAAATAAAACCGCAAAGTCACGTATTTGGAAATTGGATTTCCGTCTATGAACCGAGGCAAAAGATAGTCCTCAACCGATTCGAGACTCTCTAGCCCGAACCTCAAGAACAGCCACAACTGCCCCATGGATCGTCAGGGCCGGTCCACCGATGTGGATTATAGTGCCTGAACAATACGTTTCCCCGCCCTTTGGGGCGTAAATGAGCCAACGAATGACTCCATCGGACCCGGATCGTCCGATCAAACCGAGGCGCCTCGCAACAGCAACAACCACACAGGTGAAAAGTATATAAATGTCAGGGCTGGTAGGTCACTGACACCACCCTAGCTAGAAAGAAACGCATGCCCTCCCTGATGTCCTCTCCCGTTTTTGGTTCACAACCGGGGTGCGAAACTCGCGAAGCAAACGTTACACAAAGCTACACCACAAAGGCCGTGCTTCGATCATCAACCACAAGACTTTGCTTTTCAACAGAAGCCTCGATCAATTGCCACTTAGGCATGCCACACAGGCAATTCACTCCATGCGTTTGATATCCATCAATATATAACCCCTGAGCTCGTACATCTCGGAGAAGGGCGTTAAGCAAGAGAATAAATTCTCCGCCGCCAAACAGATATATATTTAGTAGAGATCAATCGCACGGACTAAAATCCAATGTCAGACACACAGTCCATTTACAAGTCCGTTCTGGGTTTGAACGAAACCGGAGGCACCTAGTACCCCGCATATCCATCGATCTCCAAGTATGTCTGGACGATCACCAACTGTTTCCATCTTCTTGGGTGTACAGCCCAATCAAGATCATCAGTAATCACCCAAACGACGTGAAGACCTCCGGTCTTCGACCATCGTCTTCATCTTCGACTTATCGTCGTATCAGTTATTCAGAATGGGATAAACCCGGTCTTCCCGAATAACTCGCGTATATTTTAAATAAGTGTTACACAAACACAACATACGCCTCATTCCAATTCATCAGTCACTAACCGTAAATTAATCAAGAGAATAATTCCCCAAATATTAACCCCGAAGGCCGAAACCAACATCAGATCAATATCCAGAAAACCATTCTGCTTGGCTAACCGACAGTTAGTTTCTAAATTTCACATTCATAGGGAAAGGTTCCCATTAATTTTATCAAAGATAAATCCTTTAAATTTATTCTTTAATCTATTTTTGAATATCAATTCAAACTAGTCGGGATTAGCGAACCTTACCGAAGTAATCATTTGTTTTAATTTCCCAATCCCAACCTATTCATCCCATGAAGTAAAACTGGTAATACTTCATATCTAACACCACGGTGTTATCGGTAAATTCAATTACCATTTCACGTTCAAATCTAATTAAAGATTTAACTATCGCCTGGAGCAAAACTGGTGATACTCCATTCTCGATCATTTCAATCTAATTAAAGATTCATTAAAACTCCACTTAGTTTTAATCTTTAACTGGGTTAAAGAATCAGTGTCATTTAAAACACGGTTCACGATAAACCCAAAATCACATTTCATTAATTATCGGGTTAAAGAACAAGTGTTATTTAAAACACTGTCGACGATAAACCCAAAAATCAATATCAATTCAATTCCAATTAAATATTGTTTAATTGGTACACTTCATTAAATCTAAATAAAAAGATTTAATCTTTTCTCAACTGGGTTCAAGAACAGTGTTAATGAAGACACCATTCACGACAAACCCAAATCACATTTGATATTAAATACAAGGTTCTGAATAGAAAATATATATCGGCTTATATTCAATATCAGATTCTACGACCAGCAGATATCATATTGGAAATAACGATATATATATCTATATCTTTCAAATTTCCATAACAACATCTGTATAATCACGAAATCAAACATCGAAATATTCCGAAGACAATTTCGATTCAAATCCATTCCAATGCAATTATTGGAAGTTCTGGTTATTTTCAAAACCATTTCAAATCCAATTTATTTATTTTAAAATAAATAAATAAATTTCTATTCTAGTTCAAAACTAGTTCATTTCGATAAAAATCTATTTTTATCTTTTCAAATATGGAGTTTTTCATCCCAATTTTTCCCAAATCATTTCTTATGATTTTACACAATTTATTATTATTTTTAATAATTTTATCAAGGCCCGTATAGTCGATTTCCATCTATGGTCATCGAACTGCACTTACAGCGACCTTTTTCAAATTTGATTTGGACGTATCTCCAAATCCAACCATTAGATTTCAAATTTCTAATATTCGTTAGAAAGCTCATTTCGATATGAACCCAACGGTTCCGGTTTTAGGAGAATCCGACGGTCGGATCTCCCGTAATGTCCGTTTGAAATAAATGGTCGAAATTCGCGAACTGCCGCGGCGCGGCGCGTTCTATTCAGGCCATTATATTATATATATAATATATATTTCGTTGATTTCTATTTAAAATGAATTATATAAATAGTTTTAAATTCATTTCAAAAGCAATTTCAACTTCCATTTCAATTCAAATCAAAATTGAATTCTTCTTTATAAATTCGTTTTAAAATTCATTTCTATTCAATTCAAATTTCAATTCAATTTGAATTCATTTCAATTTGTTTCCAATTCAATTCGAATTCATTATATATTCAATTCATTTCGAAATCGTTATATATTCAATTCATTTCGAAATCGTTATATATTCAATTTATTTCGAAATCGTTATACATTCAATACATTTCGATTTCATTTCAAAATATGCGTTTTCGAAATCACTTTTCAATATGCATTTTAAAATGAATAAAATCGATATAAATATCGTTCACGTCAAAATGGCGTCAATCTAACCAACACGGCTTCGTATATTTCTATTTTCAAATATTCTATTCAACAAATGAATATTTATTCTTGTCAACACACGACTAATCTCAACGAATGAGTACTGTCCACGTGTGACAATTTTTGTTAAATTATTTCGTTCAACACATGACTAATCTCAACGGATGAGTACTGTCAACACATGAACCTTTATTTTATATTGATAAAGATGTAAATTTTATTATTAAAATATTTCGTTCAACACATGACTAATCTCAACGGATGAGTACTGTCAACACATGAACCTTTATTTTATAATATTCTTTATTTTCTAAATTGGAATGAGGCCCAATCAATCACCATATAATGCTAATTATATGGATTTTCATACATCACACGTATATAATAGCATTGAAAAATAATCAACCATCAACCAAAGTGCACTACACTGTATAAGCATCAAATATAGATGTCTAACGCTTATAACAGCCTGTCAATCAATCGATCGACATATTTAATCAATCAGGATGAGTGAACTTCAAATTTCATCCCAACACCCGTGTGGGGTTTCAAACAATCAAACACAGATTTTATTTGTGCAGTTGGGCGATGTGTAAAATTTATCGTCCCAATCAATGTCATTCAAATAGGTGTACATAAACAAACCGTCCGGTTTGTAAATGAATATTTTATTTTATTCACTTCACGTTAAAATTATATTTTTAACGATAAAACATTTTATTTTAACATATGAATTTCTATTCAGTTCATTCTTTAAATAAAATGATATTTTTATTTTTCTAACATATTTTAGAAAATTTCGGCGGCATAACGGCACGATACTAGAAACGGGACGAGGCCTAGCCTTATCCCCGGTCTAGTGAAGGCCCACGCCATTCACAAATCAATCAAATCCATTCATTTCACCACACAATTCAATTCAAACCAAATAATCTAACTAATTTTTACAATCAAACAAACAAGTCCATGGTCTGTGGACGGTTGTGTCGGGTGCTACTAAGCACCGTCTGCATCCTAGTATATATATATATATATATAACTAGAGAAGAAATTGAAAGGTGAGAAATTCTCACCTTGGGGTTCCACTCCGCCATTTCATTTCTGGATTTCTGAACCGTTTGAATTCCATTTTGATTTCAATTCGTTCCATCCCAATTCTTTTCAAGCTGGTCACATTAAAAATCAAATTTTTACATTTCTATATACAGAATAAAAATCGCATTTTTATCACAATGAAACATTATACAAATCATATTCTTTTCGATTATAAAAACATAATCCTTTCCTATATAAAAATATATTCCTTTTATTCTCTACATTATATAAAAATTATATTTTCATTCCTTTCATCATATAAAAATCATATTTTCATTCTTCACATCATATAAAAATTATATTTTCATATGATGAAAAATCATACCTTTTCCCTCTCAAAAATCGTATCTTTATATATGTATATATAGATATATATATTTATTTCAAAAACCATATGCTAATTTATATTTCTAAATCAAAGGCTATTTTTATATTTAAAACAAAGATATTTATTTTTACATAACTAATGCTAATTTATTTTTACAAATCAATACTAATTTATTTTTACAAATCAATACTAATTTATTTTTACATAACTAAAACAGTGTTCTTATATTATGCAAAACAATGATTTATCGATATTTATATTAAAAACTGATTATGAACTATGTGATATTTAAAACTGATTACTGCTTAATCAATAAAATAATACATGAAAATAACCTTACTTCTTCTTCACTGTGTTAACAGGAACCCATCGCTGACCCTAAAACCCTCGTCCCCGCGCCATATTCCGACCACCAGAGCAGAATCGCCACCCCTCTTCGCCACCGCGGTCACTCGTTTCCCCCTCCTCGCCGACAGTTGGCGGACTCGCACCAGACCTCGCGTCGATGTACCCAAAAATCGAACACCCCAGATGCCCGTCGCTCCCATAAGTAAAGGTACCCGCTTGAAGCCCTAGGATCCCCGAGTTGAACGGATCCGACCTCCGCCGATTTCGTAAAGATTCAAGCTCGTTTTAATTTCATGAAGATTAGAGCTTGTGACGGCTTGGATTTACAGAAGAGAATAAGGATTAGGTTATAAGGAGAAGGGGGTTATTTTATATAGATTTATAATAATATTATTTATTTCACCAAAAAGCAACTTTTAATTTCGACCTCGAAATCGAACCCACCGACTGTCACCCCCAGCTAATTACCCCCATTCCGAACACAATGGGATATGTATCGTAAGCTGATTCGATCGTTTCGATCCGTTTCCATTAAAATCAACATATAACTCTATATATTGATTTCGAACGCGCAATTCAATTTACTGGGGTCACATACGAACTCTAAAAATTCCCGAAAAATATTTTCTAGCTTTGTATTGACGATACGGTCCTAACAAAACTAGTTTCGTCGAATTCCGAGACCGTTTGAAAAATGGCCAATTTCCAGTCGATTAAAATCAACTGAAAATGGTCAATCACGTTTTCCTTTGCCACGCTCACATATTGATTCGAAAAATTATGAAATTTGGAATCTAGCAATAATTCGACATCACGGACCCAACAAAACTGGTTTCGTCGAGATCCGAGGTCATTTGCAAAATGTCCATTTTTAAGGGCCTGAATTCTATAGCGACTATTCAGAATTTTCAACCGGACATATCTTTTGATTCCCGCTATGAAAATTTGATTATTCGGATTCGTTGGAAAGATATTATCAATTAGATCCCATTATTTTTGGTTTCACTAAAATCCGGATTGTTTTGCACCCGGTACATTTAATTGAAGTTTGAAATCGAATTATCGAACTACCGCGCCATTTTCAATTCCTTTTATAAATATAAATAAGTATTTATATTCTATCGACGACGTATATAATATATACGTTCGAATTCCATTCAAATAAATTTTCTCGTCGATATTATTTAAAATAATTCATTTTAAATAATCAAAATTCGCCAAAATTGCCAAAATAAAAATTTTAAACTAGCCCAGATTTTCGGGTTGTTACAATCTCCCCCACTTAAAACTTTTCGTCCCCGAAAAGGAACAAAGTCGAAAGTGGTTTGATTAATCAACTCTACGTTCGATCTGGCTTCCATTCTCCAACTTTTCAGTTTCTGAGAATTTTCAAAATTCTTCAAAAATTTGGCTAACACCCTAAATTTTCGAAAAATTTCGCCATAACCTCCCCTGCACCGGGAGCCACGGGAAAATCCCGAAATTGCCATACAGGCCTTCTGATCTCAAAAAGAAAAAGAAAACGCCAAGCCGCTAGCCAATAGGCTCATAAAATCATCATCACCCAAACAAAACAGTAAATTATGTAGGAAACATGTACCTATTTGTCGGGCAAACAAATTTTATTCTCTGCTCTAGCCTCCTTGCTATGACCTGTTCAATGTAAGTACAAGTATATGCAAGCAAATGCGACCAATTTTCAATACAATTCACTATTTGATCAAATTGGCTATATTGTTAAAATTATCAAACAAATAAACAAACAACACAAACATCAATCAATTTGTGAATTAGAGTTTCAAATTCATAATTTTGATACATATACAAAAATCAGATTTTTGATGTCAAATCACAACAATAAGCCCTATCTAATTTTGGTTCTCACACCAGTCAATAGGAGATATATAAATATCACACCTTCGACACTCGAACACTAATTCTGATGATGTAGCTACAATCATCAGAATCATCTTCGGGCGACTAGAGTGTGAATCTATATCTATCCAGTATATTAAAATTTCAAATACACGTTTGCAAGGCATACATGCAAAATCTTTATATACTGGACTGTCCTAATCAATATGAAATAAATAATCAAATACGAATAGCTGATTTAGATTTTCCAAAACAAAAATTGTTTTCATTTTAAAAATATACTCTTCACACTCGTCCTAGGATACTACTGATCCTATCTCTAACGAGTCATTCTAATTGGATATTACTAATCCAATATCTGATGAATTCTTTCGTACGGTTCTAATGTGTCTTGTTCTCTGAGCTTTGTAAACCAAAGCTCTGATACCAAGCTGTGACGGAAAGGAATTTCGCTCGATCCGAACCAGTCGCTAAACCGATCCAGGCCGTTCGAAACGCCCTATCGTTTGAGAACACGACAAAACAGAACGCATACAATAGAACATTTCATTGTATATTACAACAATGCATCAGATTACAAGAATATACAGAGTATAAATGAATAAATATTACATAGAAATATCAGAGATTTAAATTACATTTAAATACATAGCAGCGGAAAATAATACAATACACAACTAGAAGAGATATACGGATACAAAGCTTTCCGGATACCATTCCAGCTATAAACCAGGATCCTGTGAATATAAATATGCAAAACCAAAACTACTAGCTGCCCATGTCAAAATAGGGGCACACAGAGTTTAGGTCAAAACAATAAACTCCAGGTCAGTCATGTGACTGGTGTGAGAACTAAAACAGTTAATCTTTATTTTTAAAGTTAGGTAATCAAGGGACCATGCCGTATAACACGGAACGGGTTTCCTCCCAAGAATACCAGTGCATAAAACAACAGCGCAATGCTAAATAAAGAAAAATGAAGCTATTATAAGACCCAGGTCCTATCACACAATGCAACGCAAGCCGGGGGATAGGGTTTTTACCTTATAACAGCCAAAGAATGCTTGATACGTTTAAAACAGATTATTTGATACTATTACAAGTGCATAGTGTATAAAACAACTTCAAATCATAAGTATCAATCATAGGCGGCATGAGCGTCCCATGCCACTATGTCGCCATATATAGGTTTACAAATAAAACCGCAAAGTCACGTATTTGGAAATTGGATTTCCGTCTATGAACCGAGGCAAAAGATAGTCCTCAACCGATTCGAGACTCTCTAGCCCGAGCCTCAGGAACAGCTGCAACTGCCCCATGGATCGTCAGGGCCGGTCCACCGATGTGGATTATAGTACCTGAACAATACGTTTCCCCGCCCTTTGGGGCGTAAATGAGCCAACGAATGACTCCATCGGACCCGGATCGTCCGATCAAACCGAGGCGCCTCGCAATAGCAACAACCACACAGGTGAAAAGTATATAAATGTCACGGCTGGTAGGTCACTGACACCACCCTAGCTAGAAAGAAACGCATGCCCTCCCTGATGTCCTCTCCCGTTTTTGGTTCACAACCGGAGTGCGAAACTCGCGAAGCAAACGTTACACAAAGCTACGCCACAAAGGCCGTGCTTCGATCATCAACCACAAGACTTTGCTTTTCAACAGAAGCCTCGATCAATTGCCACTTAGGCATGCCACACAGGCAATTCACTCCATGCGTTTAATATCCATCAATATATAACCCCTGAGCTCGTACGTCTCGGAGAAGGGCGTTAAGCAAGAGAATAAATTCTCCGCCGCCAAACAGATATATATTTAGTAGAGATCAATCGCACGGACTAAAATCCAATGTCAGACACACAGTCCATTTACAAGTCCGTTCTGGGTCTGAACGAAACCGGAGGCACCTAGTACCCTGCATATCCATCGATCTCCAAGTATGTCTGGACGATCACCAACTGTTTCCATCTTCTTGGGTGTACAGCCCAATCAAGATCATCAGTAATCACCCAAACGACGTGAAGACCTCCGGTCTTCGACCATCGTCTTCATCTTCGACTTATCGTCGTATCAGTTATTCAGAATGGGATAAACCCGGTCTTCCCGAATAACTCGCGTATATTTTAAATAAGTGTTACACAAACACAACATACGCCTCATTCCAATTCATCAGTCACTAACCGTAAATTAATCAAGAGAATAATTCCCCAAATATTAACCCCGAAGGCCGAAACCAACATCAGATCAATATCCAGAAAACCATTCTGCTTGGCTAACCGACAGTTAGTTTCTAAATTTCACATTCATAGGGAAAGGTTCCCATTAATTTTATCAAAGATAAATCCTTTAAATTTATTCTTTAATCTATTTTTGAATATCAATTCAAACTAGTCGGGATTAGCGAACCTTACCGAAGTAATCATTTGTTTTAATTTCCCAATCCCAACCTATTCATCCCATGAAGTAAAACTGGTAATACTTCATATCTAACACCACGGTGTTATCGGTAAATTCAATTACCATTTCACGTTCAAATCTAATTAAAGATTTAACTATCGCCTGGAGCAAAACTGGTGATACTCCATTCTCGATCATTTCAATCTAATTAAAGATTCATTAAAACTCCACTTAGTTTTAATCTTTAACTGGGTTAAAGAATTAGTGTCATTTAAAACACAGTTCACGATAAACCCAAAATCACATTTCATTAATTATCGGGTTAAAGAACAAGTGTTATTTAAAACACTGTCGACGATAAACCCAAAAATCAATATCAATTCAATTCCAATTAAATATTGTTTAATTGGTACACTTCATTAAATATAAATAAAAAGATTTAATCTTTTCTCAACTGGGTTCAAGAACAGTGTTAATGAAGACACCATTCACGACAAACCCAAATCACATTTGATATTAAATACAAGGTTCTGAATAGAAAATATATATCGGCTTATATTCAATATCAGATTCTACGACCAACAGATATCATATTGGAAATAACGATATATATATCTATATCTTTCAAATTTCCATAACAACATCTGTATAATCACGAAATCAAACATCGAAATATTCCGAAGACAATTTCGATTCAAATCCATTCCAATGCAATTATTGGAAGTTCTGGTTATTTTCAAAACCATTTCAAATCCAATTTATTTATTTTAAAAATAAATAAATTACTATTCTAGTTCAAAACTAGTTCATTTCGATAAAAATCTATTTTTATCTTTTCAAATATGGAGTTTTTCATCCCAATTTTTTCCAAATCATTTCTTATGATTCTACACAATTTATTATTATTTTTAATAATTTTATCAAGGCCCGTACAGTCGATTTCCATCTATGGTCATCGAACTGCACTTACAGCGACCATTTTCAAATTTGATTTGGACGTATCTCCAAATCCAACCGTTAGATTTCAAATTTCTAATATTCGTTAGAAAGCTCTTTTCGATATGAACCCAACGGTTCCGGTTTTAGGAGAATCCGACGGTCGGATCTCCCGTAATGTCCGTTTGAAATAAATGGTCGAAATTCGCGAACTGCCGGGGCGCGGCGCGTTCTATTCAGGCCATTATATTATATATATAATATATATAATATATATTTCGTTGATTTCTATTTAAAACGAATTATATAAATAGTTTTAAATTCGTTTCAAAAGCAATTTTTACTTCCATTTCAATTCAAATCAAAATTGAATTCTTCTTTATAAATTCGTTTTAAAATTCATTTCTATTCAATTCAAATTTCAATTCAATTTGAATTCATTTCAATTTGTTTCCAATTCAATTCGAATTCATTATATATTCAATTCATTTCGAAATCGTTATATATTCAATTCATTTCGAAATCGTTATATATTCAATTTATTTCGAAATCGTTATACATTCAATACATTTCGATTTCATTTCAAAATATGCGTTTTCGAAATCACTTTTCAATATCCATTTTAAAATGAATAAAATCGATATAAATATCGTTCACGTCAAAATGGCGTCAATCTAACCAACACGGCTTCATATATTTCTATTTTCAAATATTCTATTCAACAAATGAATATTTATTCTTGTCAACACATGACTACTCTCAACGAATGAGTACTGTCCATGTGTGACAATTTTTGTTAAATTATTTCGTTCAACACATGACTAATCTCAACGGATGAGTACTGTCAACACATGAACCTTTATTTTATATTGATAAAGATGTAAATTTTATTATTAAAATATTTCGTTCAACACATGACTAATCTCAACGGATGAGTACTGTCAACACATGAACCTTTATTTTATAATATTCTTTATTTTCTAAATTGGAATGAGGCCCAATCAATCACCATATAATGCTAATTATATGGATTTTCATACATCACACGTATATAATAGCATTGAAAAATAATCAACCATCAACCAAAGTGCGCTACACTGTATAAGCATCAAATATAGATGTCTAACGCTTATAATAGCCTGTCAATCAATCGATCGACATATTTAATCAATCAGGATGAGTGAACTTCAAATTTCATCCCAACACCCGTGTGGGGTTTCAAACAATCAAACACAGATTTTATTTGTGCAGTTGGGCGATGTGTAAAATTTATCGTCCCAATCAATGTCATTCAAATAGGTGTACATAAACAAACCGTCCGGTTTGTAAATGAATATTTTATTTTATTCACTTCACGTTAAAATTATATTTTTAACGATAAAACATTTTATTTTAACATATGAATTTCTATTCAGTTCATTCTTTAAATAAAATGATATTTTTATTTTTCTAACATATTTTAGAAAATTTCGGCGGCATAACGGCACGATACTAGAAACGGGACGAGGCCTAGCCTTATCCCCGGTCTAGTGAAGGCCCACGCCATTCACAAATCAATCAAATCCATTCATTTCACCACACAATTCAATTCAAACCAAATAATCTAACTAATTTTTACAATCAAACAAACAAGTCCATGGTCTGTGGACGGTTGTGTCGGGTGCTACTAAGCACCGTCTGCATCCTAGTATATATATATATATATAACTAGAAAAGAAATTGAAAGGTGAGAAATTCTCACCTTGGGGTTCCACTCCGCCATTTCATTTCTGGATTTCTGAACCGTTTGAATTCCATTTTGATTTCAATTCGTTCCATCCCAATTCTTTTCAAGCTGGTCACATTAAAAAACAAATTTTTTACATTTCTATATACAGAATAAAAATCGCATTTTTATCACAATAAAACATTATACAAATCATATTCTTTTCGATTATAAAAACATAATCCTATCCTATATAAAAATGTAATCCTTTTATTCTCTACATTATATAAAAATTATATTTTCATTCCTTTCATCATATAAAAATCATGTTTTCATTCTTCACATCATATAAAAATTATATTTTCATATGATGAAAAATCATACCTTTTCCCTCTCAAAAATCGTATCTTTATACATGTATATATATATATATTTATTTCAAAAACCATATGCTAATTTATATTTCTAAATCAAAGGCTATTTTTATATTTAAAACAAAGATATTTATTTTTACATAACTAATGCTAATTTATTTTTACAAATCAATACTAATTTATTTTTACAAATCAATACTAATTTATTTTTACATAACTAAAACAGTATTCTTATATTATGCAAAACAATGATTTATCGATATTTATATTAAAAACTGATTATGAACTATGTGATATTTAAAACTGATTACTGCTTAATCAATAAAATAATACATGAAAATAACCTTACTTCTTCTTCACTGTGTTAACAGGAACCCATCGCTGACCCTAAAACCCTCGTCCCCGCGCCATATTCCGACCACCAGAGCAGACTCGCCACCCCTCTTCGCCACCGCGGTCACTCGTTTCCCCCTCCTCGCCGACAGTTGGCGGACTCGCACCAGACCTCGCGTCGATGTACCCAAAAATCGAACACCCCAGATGCCCGTCGCTCCCATAAGTAAAGGTACCCGCTTGAAGCCCTAGGATCCCCGAGTTGAACGGATCCGACCTCCGCCGATTTCGTAAAGATTCAAGCTCGTTTTAATTTCATGAAGATTAGAGCTTGTGACGGTGAAACACCCCACCTCCGTTAGGGTCACTCTCAAAGGGAATGCCCTAATTTTGGTGGAGGTTTATAAGTATAAGTCACAGATATACAAGACAGATATAAAAACACATATTTGTAAATAGCAGAAAAGTGGTAACTTTTATTTCATAAAAGCAAATACGTGTTACAACAACATCACCATGATTGTCTTACATCATAACATAACACTTTCATAATCTGTCTTGATTACATTATTTAAAGAAGCTTAAAGAAAACATAAATAAACTGCAAAAGCCCCATAGTTGCTGTCCAAAGCCATAGTTCAAAACGAAAAAGTCCAAGCAATACATTTCTCCTCTTCAAGCTGGATATTAAGGCTGGTCAAGCTGCAGTGTTCCCTCCCTGTGGACCTGGGGGGGAAACGGAAGAAAAGAAGACGAAAGAAAAGTAGAGTCAGACATAAAGCCTGAGTAAGTCTAGGACTATTCTGTCTATGAATAAAGAACTGGGTATGATAAGTATAAACAAGAAGTGGGAAAGCACTATAAACTTAGTTAAGTTGTCTAGGGTCGAATATACTATCGTACCCCATATTAATCTCTGAACCCATATAAACTAGTTCCCAACTGGCACCCCATAATCAGGGTGAAGTGATCCATTCTATGATGATCGGCTCCTACTCGCATAGTTACATGTGTCTTACGGCCCCCGATGTTGTAGTTACCTATGCTGGTCCCACCATGGGGTGTATCAAGTCCCATGGCAGCGGCCCGACACAACCTTAGAATGCACAGGTATGCTACTGGTGCCCAGTGCTTTATTTTTCTGCGCCGGAGTGTGTGCACGCCCGCACCCCGTTAGAACCTACACTGCTACACCACCGCCGTCGATTTGACCTCTTACAATCAGCCCAGTAATCGTGCCCCACCCTGCCTAGTTTCAGGGTATCATGATACACCTTATAAGGTTACTGCTGAAAAGGGTCCCCCGCTACTAGGTTTTCTATTTCTAGCCAACATGCTAAGTTGGTTAAGTGTTTTATAACCTAACCCCCCAATCAGTCTGTTTAGTTTAGCATGTTCCATTTTGATTAAGTCTTTAGTTCACTTAATCCTAACAATCCTGGCTCAGCCTTAATTGTTTTATTAAAGCCTTGACCTCTCACATTAGACAGGTATTGTTGTGGCTGCCTGTTGCCGGTTGGTTCCGGGCAGTCTTACGCCACAACTCAGTCTAACCTCGGGTCCTTATTGGGCTCCATGTTTAACCACCCACATTGGATAGGTATTGTTGTGACTACTGGACAGCCGGGCGGTTCCGGGCAGGTTTACATCACAACTCAATCCAACCTCGGGTTAAACACATCGTATGTTCTACATTTACATATTTTGTCTTTCTTCTTTATTTTCTTATATGTAAATATTTGCGGCCCATTATTAAAAATCAATGGTGTGAAGGTTACACCAATCATGGGCCCAACCCATACTTGAATTTGGGCCCCTTTACTTTATATTTTCATTTATTAATTAATTTGGCCCAACGCTATTTACCCCCGTTTAATTCGCTCGTTTATTATATATATGTTGGGCTTAGCCTTTTTAAGCCCAACTTAGCCACGTGAAAAAGGGGAGGCTTAAAGCATGATTACATACACAAGAAGGGGAATGTGAACGCATGAACTTGCAACATAACGTTGGAACTACAAAATAGAAACTGGTGTACTTGCATAGTAGTAATGTATACTTTGGTCATAAAGCATAAGTGACGTGAATCAAAGCATGTAAACTTGTAGTTGAGATAAGAATCTAAATTGGATATCATTATTGACACATAGTCTTAACTACAACATAAACCTATGTTTTTATTTAGGCATAATGTCAAACATAAGCAAATCATGTTCATAAGATTCCTACATGTTTACAAAGGGGTTTACTTTTGTTACTAATACAAAAGCATAGTTCAACTTGAATTATTCCAACTTAATCATGATTTTAAATTTATTCACCTAACCATGGCGCACATATACTTATGGCATAAATATTTCTAAACATGAAATCATGATTTTTACTTTAGTCATGCAAACTTGCAAATGGGATTTTGAATCTAACCTAGCTATGTACCACATATGTCATCATATAATTCTTGTTAACAATATAGACCTAACATGGTTTTCAATTATGCAAAATATCAATCATAGCCTAGTCATATTCATAAGTTCGCAAAGAGGTTTTCTAGTACAAAAGTATGGCTTAATACATAGACCATGATGCCAAATTTTCAACATAATTTCATATGAATTATAATAACCCAAATTTGTTCCAATTACTCACAAAAATGATTTTTGTACAAAAATACACATTATGATGACATAGTAGCAAAACCCCAAACTTGCATGAATTTCAATTAAACAACTACATACATGTAGCTTCAACATGAATTACATAATTTGCGAATATTCCAAACGTATACTTGCATAAAACTACCGCAAACATGTAGTTTTTATAATGAATAACATGCTTTGCGAATATCCAAACGTATACTTGCATAAAACTACCGCAAACATGTAGTTTTTATAATGAATAACATAATTTGAGAATATCCAAACGTATACAATATTCCAAATCGATAAGAATCATAGTAACGCACAAATATGAATTACTTTATCACCACAAATCAAGTATACAAACCAACACAATTATTTGTTCATACCAAAATAATACTCTACTTACAATTGTGTGGCGAATTCTCCAATTTAGGGATTTGGAGATGTGATTCCTTGTTGATTTGATTTGTTTAAGTTGCTTTATGCTTTAGAATTTTCCTCCTAGTCTTCTCCCAAATTGGTGGCTACTCCTAGTCGTTCCTCAGCAGCATGATGGCTTTGTTCTTATTTTTGAATGAATAGATTAGGTTGAGTCTAGGGTCATTTTTGTAGAGTTTATGAACTGATTAGGACCATCGATGTTGCTTGGATTGATCGTAGCCATTCATTCAAAAGAGAGACCAATTAGAGCCTGCCACCTAGCCCTAATGACAAAGCATGCTTCTGAAAATCGACCAACATAGACTAGGCCAGCCAGGGTGGACTGGGTTCGACCTGGGTCTGGACCAGGTCGACAGCCCTGTCGACAGCCCTGTCGACCTGGCTAGACCAGGTCGACAGCCCAGTCGACCTGGGTGCCTTAGGCGGGAATTTTCCTGCCCTGGCCAATTGGGCCCGATTTTTAATTATAAACTTGTTTTTCTGAGCTGTTCGAATTTTAAACTTAATTCAGAAACTTCCGGAGGCTATATCTTCTTCATACGGACTCCGTTTTTCGAAAACTCGGACTCTATTTCGCGTATTTTTCCGAGACGAACGCAATGGCGTATCCCGTTTCCCTTAGTTCTTTGATTTCAAATTAATTATACTTTAATTTGTTAATTTCACAGTTATAGAATACACGGGGTGTTACATTCTCCCCCACTTACAAGGATTTCGTCCCCGAAATCTTCAAGTTTAGGAAAATGTATATCCTAACATCCAATCATCCATCTACTCATCCATCAAACACGAGCATCCATTGTCCTTAAAAGACTTCTAATGCTTCATGATCATATGCGAAGTGTGTTTGTATATGTACTTATCTAATGCAAAATCAGGCGGTCTACTGATTCAGTTGACCTCCTTAATGCGAATTATGTAAGTGCCATGAATCCATTATGTATGCAAATTTTCCTATTTATGATTCTACATGAGTGCACAATCATTCATTACAAATGCAACATCCATATGACAACACATTAAAGTTCAACTATATACGAATGTAAACATATATGCGTATGCAATATGAAGTGACTGAGCCGATCTAAAACCTAGATTGTGTGTGTATATGCAACCACGAGCAACCACTAGCAATCACTTGCAACCACTTGCAACCATCATCCATAACATGTTTCAATTACATGTTTCCATCCAAAGAGGTTTCTAGCTAAAAGATAAGGTCGAGGAAATATACCTAAAAAGATAGATAAAAGCGCGACTTAAGGAAAAAGAAAGATCAAGGATGTACCCTCGAAAAGAAAAGGGTAAGCAGTGCGTATTCTAGCTTCAGTTTCCCAAGTCGCGTCTCCCTCGGCGTCGCTCCACTGAACTTTGACGAGCCTGACTTCGCGGTTGCGTAGCTTCTTCACTTCCGTTCCTAAGATGCGGGTTGGAACTTTTCTTATGGTTGCTTCGCGTTCCACTTCGGCCTCTTCGAGGATATTTGGCTCTACCACTTCAGCAGACTCATGTAGACATTTTCGGAGATGTGAAACGTGAAAAACGTTGTGGACTCCGGCCAACTTCTCGGGTAGCTCTAATCTATAGGCCATTTTCCCAATTTTCTCGATGATAGGGAATGGCCCTATGAACCTTGGTGCCAGTTTTCCTGTGGTTCCAAAACGAACAACGTTTCTTAGCGGAGATACCTTGAGAAAAACTCTGTCTCCAACCTCAAATTCAAGGTCGGTCCTTCTCTTGTCGGCATAGGACTTTTGTCTGTCTTGCGCCGTCTTCATCCTTCTTCGTATTAAGTCTACTTTCTCTGAAGTCTCTCGGATCATATCTGGTCCAAGTATGAGCTTATCAGTAGACTCCCACCAACAAGTGGGCGATCGGCACGGTCTTCCATATAAAGCTTCGAAGGGCGCCATTCCGATGGTTGCTTGATAGCTGTTGTTGTAGGCAAATTCCACCAAAGGAAGGTGGTCTTCCCATGTCCCTCCGAAGTCAAGGACGCATAGTCTTAAAAGGTCCTCCAAAACTCTGTTCACTCTCTCTGTTTGGCCGTCGGTTTGGGGATGATAGGCTGTGCTCAAGCATAACTGCGTTCCTACTGCTTCTTGCAGACTCCGCCAAAACTCGCTGGTGAAGATGGGGTCTCGGTCACTAACAATGCTAGATGGTATTCCATGGAGTCGAACGATTTCTTTGAGGTAAAGTGATGCCAGGGATGAGGCAGTTCTTTTACTTTTGACAGGTAAAAAGTGGGCGCTTTTAGTAAGCCTATCCACTATTACCCAAATGCTAGTGTTGCCTCTCCTAGACCTAGGCAGCCCATCGATGAAGTCCATTGATATGCTATCCCACTTCCACTGCGGGACCTCTAGAGGATGTAGTAGTCCGCCAGGCTTTTTCTGTTCCGCTTTAACCTGTTGGCACACCATACACTTAGAAACGAATTCTGCCACGTCCTTTTTCATGCCGTTCCAGAAGAAAGTCCTTTTTATGTCTTTGTACATTTTATCTCCGCCTGGGTGTATCGTCATCTTGGAGTGATGTGCTTCCTCGAGAACCTTCTTTACTAAATCTTTTGTTTGTGGGACGCATAGTCTACCGTCTCGCCTTAGCAAACCCTTATCGTCGATGGAGTATCTGTTGAGGTGACTTGAAGTCTCACCCCTAATTAGCCTATCAATCATTTCCATAAGCTGAGGGTCTTCGCGTTGTGCTGTCCCTACTAAATCCACTAAAGTTGGCCGTACTTCGAGAGATGCTAGTAAGCCTGGTACGAAATCGGAGGAGGGCCTAAAGTCGAAGCTGGCTATAAACTCTAGGCTTTGTCTTTCAACAAACAACGGGCTTAGGGTCAATTTCTTTCGGCTCAACGCGTCTGCCACTACGTTGCCTTTGCCCGGAGTATAGGAGATTTCGAAATCGTACGAGGCAAGAAACTCCATCCATCTTTGTTGCCTCAAGTTAAGATCCTTCTGCGAGAAAAGATATTTCAACGATTTATGGTCAGTGTAAAGCTCGAACTTCTCACCTAGGAGATAGTGTCGCCAAGACTTGAGTGCAAAGACAATGGCGGCTAACTCAAGATCGTGGGTTGGGTAGTTCTTTTCGTGCACTTTCAACTGCCTCCCGCCATAAGCTACTACCCTTCCTTCTTGCATTAAGACGGCGCCTAGCCCTGTCCCACATGCATCCGTATAAACAGTGAACATCTTGCTCCCATCTGGTAGCGTCAAAACTGGGGCTGTTGTAAGAGCCTTTTTCAGTCGTTGGAAAGCAAACTCGCA
Source organism: Allium sativum (assembly GCA_030737875.1). Taxonomy (NCBI): domain Eukaryota; kingdom Viridiplantae; phylum Streptophyta; class Magnoliopsida; order Asparagales; family Amaryllidaceae; genus Allium; species Allium sativum. The sequence goes on along the minus strand of CM060920.1, from coordinate 743,592,726 downwards.
ATCCAAGTCCCAATTGAACACTAAATTCTTCTTGGTCAATTTCGTGAGCGGAGCTGAGATTTTCGCAAAATCCCTTATGAATTTTCGATAGAAACCTGCTAGTCCTAGAAAGCTTCGGACCTCAGTTGCATTCCTTGGTGTCTTCCAATCCTGTACCGCCACTACCTTAGCAGGGTCCACTGCTAACCCTTGTTTGGATACTATGTGCCCAAGGAACCTCACCTCTTCTCTCCAAAAGTGGCATTTGGAGAATTTGGCTTTTAGTTGATGGACTCGCAAAGTTTCCATGATTGCCCTTAAGTGTTGAGCATGTTCCTCTTCACTCTTTGAGAAGATAAGGATATCATCTACGAAGACGACTACGAACTTGTTGAGGAAATCTCTGAATACCCTACTCATCAGGTCCACGAAGTAAGCAGGTGCATTTGTCAAGCCGAAAGGCATGACAAGCCATTCAAAGAAGCCGTCTGGGGTTCTGAATGCCGTTTTATCGATGTTATCTTCAGCCACCCTTAGCTGATGAAAACCGGTTGCTAAATCGAGTTGGGAGAAAACAGATGCTCCTACAAGCTGGTCAAATAAATCGTCAATTCTAGGGAGAGGGTGCCTATTCTTTTTCGTTAGCTTGTTGAGCTCCCTATAGTCAACACATAGACGGAGTGAACCATCCGCCTTTGTAGCGAACACCACTGGAGCGCCCCATTCTGAAATGCTCCTCCTAATGGACCCCTTTTCTAGAAGCTCTTTAATCTGTTTACTGAGCTCTTTCCTTTCTCGTGGAGCCATGTGTCTAACGGGCAACGCAACGGGCTTTGCATTATCTACAAGATATATGCGGAAGTCTATTTCCCGCTTCGGAGGCAAGCCCTTCACCTCTTCGAAGACATCCGGATATTCCCGGACCACTCTAACTGATTGCAAATTTTCAACAGAGGCATCTAGCGATTCAAGATAACTAAGCATAACCGCATGCGAGGGATTACAAGAAATTTCCAAAGTATTACCGAGCTGGGTTAGGAGCCTAACAACCCTTTTCTCACAATCAAGGATGGCCCTATTACTGGATAGCCAATCCATACCCAAAATCAAACCATACCCCGAAAAGCCCAAAACAAAGGCACTACATTGAAATTCTACGCTTAGAATAGAAATTTTCAATCCCAAACAGATCATAGACAAATGAGCTGGGCCCCCAATTGGGTTTGAAACAATTAAGGGGTCATCTACCATACTAGTTTTTAGGTGCAGAGATTCTACTAAAGCAGACGAGATAAAGGAGTGTGATGCGCCAGAATCAAATAAAGTGCGAACGGGGTGATCATAAAGATAAACTACACTTTCTACAGAAGTATTTATACCTCGTTGTTGCAAAGGTGGTGCTTCTAGCACATGAACCTGTGCCCCTGAGGTGGATCCAGCCCTCTGCCCCTGTCCTCGTTTCTTTGGGCAATCCTTAGCCCTGTGGCCTGTCTCACCGCAAGAAAGCACCCACCATTCTCCTTGGCCTTCTTTTTCCGGCAGTCCTTTAATAAGTGCCCCACTTTGCCACAGAAATTACACTTCCTCTTCTCTTTGTTGCCTTTCCCGCCTTTCTTAAAGTCCGTCTTCTTAGGCTGCAAACCCTCTTTCTTCCCTTGAGAGCTTTCTGCCTTTGTCTCCTTCTTACCCTTATCCTCCTCATTCAGCAATGCCATTTGCACCAATCTTTCATACGTGGCCCCCATGGGTATATGGGTCATGGCCAAACTGTGTAATGGCTCATTTAACCCTTTGACGAAATGGAGAGCCTTCTTGTGCGGGGTGTTGACTAGGTCTAGCCCAAACCTAGCCAGCTCATCGAACTGATTCACATACTCTCTGACTGTCTTGTTCCCTTGCTTAAGAAATAAGAATTTTTCCAACTGCAAGCTCCTTTCCGCATCCGAGAGAAATTTAGTCTCAAACCTTGCCCTAAAGTCCTCCCATGTCTCCACTGGTCTTTCTGCATTAGTGACTTCCCACCAGTAGGAAGCCTCGCCCTTTAATAGCCATACTGCCAGTTGTACTTTTTATCTATCTTCTACCTCAAAGATGATGAATAGGTCCTCAGTTTCTTTCAGCCAATTTCTAGCTGCCACGAAGGACTCAGTTCCATGGAAATCCTTTCCTCCCATAGCTTTAAAATCTTTACATATCTTAGCAAACGTGTTTCCCCGTGGAGGAGGTGGAGGAAAAGGTGCCGCTGCAGCTGGATGATTTCCTGCAGCTGGGGGAGGAGGAACGGTAGGACCTGGCTGAGTGGCCCTTGCTTCTAAGAACCGTCTAAACCAACCAGGTATTGGTACACCCTCTGGCAAGTTAAGTTCTTCGGACATGCTGAAACAAAAAGGATAGATTCAAAACGAAGGATAAGATATAGTACCTATGGCTTTGGAGGGACTTTGCCTTTTAAAGAAAAATAATATTTTATCTTTTAAAAATGCTTCTTTAAATTTCCTTTTTGAAAATAAATTTTCCAAAACTTTTTATCTTATCAGGTAAACCTATGCTCTGATACCAAGTGAAACACCCCACCTCCGTTAGGGTCACTCTCAAAGGGAATGCCCTAATTTTGGTGGAGGTTTATAAGTATAAGTCACAGATATATAAGACAGATATAAAAACACATATTTGTAAACAGCAGAAAAGTGGTAACTTTTATTTCATAAAAGCAAATACGTGTTACAACAACATCACCATGATTGTCTTACATCATAACATAACACTTTCATAATCTGTCTTGATTACATTATTTAAAGAAGCTTAAAGAAAACATAAATAAACTGCAAAAGCCCCATAGTTGCTGTCCAAAGTCATAGTTCAAAACGAAAAAGTCCAAGCAATACATTTCTCCTCTTCAAGCTGGATATTAAGGCTGGTCAAGCTGCAGTGTTCCCTCCCTGTGGACCTGGGGGGGGGGGGGGACGGAAGAAAAGAAGACGAAAGAAAAGTAGAGTCAGACATAAAGCCTGAGTAAGTCTAGGACTATTCTGTCTATGAATAAAGAACTGGGTATGATAAGTATAAACAAGAAGTGGGAAAGCACTATAAACTTAGTTAAGTTGTCTAGGGTCGAATATACTATCGTACCCCATATTAATCTCTGAACCCATATAAACTAGTTCCCAACTGGCACCCCATAATCAGGGTGAAGTGATCCATTCTATGATGATCGGCTCCTACTCGCATAGTTACATGTGTCTTACGGCCCCCGATGTTGTAGTTACCTATGCTGGTCCCACCATGGGGTGTATCAAGTCCCATGGCAGCGGCCTGACACAACCTTAGAATGCACAGGTATGCTACTGGTGCCCAGTGCTTTATTTTTCTGCGCCGGAGTGTGTGCACGCCCGCACCCCGTTAGAACCTACACTGCTACACCACCGCCGTCGATTTGACCTCTTACAATCAGCCCAGTAATCGTGCCCCACCCTGCCTAGTTTCAGGGTATCATGATACACCTTATAAGGTTACTGCTGAAAAGGGTCCCCCGCTACTAGGTTTTCTATTTCTGGCCAACATGCTAAGTTGGTTAAGTGTTTTATAACCTAACCCCCCAATCAGTCTGTTTAGTTTAGCATGTTCCATTTTGATTAAGTCTTTAGTTCACTTAATCCTAACAATCCTGACTCGGCCTTAATTGTCTTATTAAAGCCTTGACCTCTCACATTAGACAGGTATTGTTGTGGCTGCCTGTTGCCGGTTGGTTCCGGGCAGTCTTACGCCACAACTCAGTCTAACCTCGGGTCCTTATTGGGCTCCATGTTTAACCACCCACATTGGATAGGTATTGTTGTGACTACTGGACAGCCGGGCGGTTCCGGGCAGGTTTACATCACAACTCAATCCAACCTCGGGTTAAACACATCGTATGTTCTACATTTACATATTTTGTCTTTCTTCTTTATTTTCTTATATGTAAATATTTGCGGCCCATTATTAAAAATCAATGGTGTGAAGGTTACACCAATCATGGGCCCAACCCATACTTGAATTTGGGCCCCTTTACTTTATATTTTCATTTATTAATTAATTTGGCCCAACGCTATTTACCCCCGTTTAATTCGCTCGTTTATTATATATATGTTGGGCTTAGCCTTTTTAAGCCCAACTTAGCCACGTGAAAAAGGGGAGGCTTAAAGCATGATTACATACACAAGAAGGGGAATGTGAATGCATGAACTTGCAACATAACGTTGGAACTACAAAATAGAAACTGGTGTACTTGCATAGTAGTAATGTATACTTTGGTCATAAAGCATAAGTGACGTGAATCAAAGCATGTAAACTTGTAGTTGAGATAAGAATCTAAATTGGATATCATTATTGACACATAGTCTTAACTACAACATAAACCTATGTTTTTATTTAGGCATAATGTCAAACATAAGCAAATCATGTTCATAAGATTCCTACATGTTTACAAAGGGGTTTACTTTTGTTACTAATACAAAAGCATAGTTCAACTTGAATTATTCCAACTTAATCATGATTTTAAATTTATTCACCTAACCATGGCGCACATATACTTATGGCATAAATATTTCTAAACATGAAATCATGATTTTTACTTTAGTCATGCAAACTTGCAAATGGGATTTTGAATCTAACCTAGCTATGTACCACATATGTCATCATATAATTCTTGTTAACAATATAGACCTAACATGGTTTTCAATTATGCAAAATATCAATCATAGCCTAGTCATATTCATAAGTTCGCAAAGAGGTTTTCTAGTACAAAAGTATGGCTTAATACATAGACCATGATGCCAAATTTTCAACATAATTTCATATGAATTATAATAACCCAAATTTGTTCCAATTACTCACAAAAATGATTTTTGTACAAAAATACACATTATGATGACATAGTAGCAAAACCCCAAACTTGCATGAATTTCAATTAAACAACTACATACATGTAGCTTCAACATGAATTACATAATTTGCGAATATTCCAAACGTATACTTGCATAAAACTACCGCAAACATGTAGTTTTTATAATGAATAACATGCTTTGCGAATATCCAAACGTATACTTGCATAAAACTACCGCAAACATGTAGTTTTTATAATGAATAACATAATTTGAGAATATCCAAACGTATACAATATTCCAAATCGATAAGAATCATAGTAACGCACAAATATGAATTACTTTATCACCACAAATCAAGTATACAAACCAACACAATTATTTGTTCATACCAAAATAATACTCTACTTACAATTGTGTGGCGAATTCTCCAATTTAGGGATTTGGAGATGCGATTCCTTGTTGATTTGATTTGTTTAAGTTGCTTTATGCTTTAGAATTTTCCTCCTAGTCTTCTCCCAAATTGGTGGCTACTCCTAGTCGTTCCTCAGCAGCATGATGGATTTGTTCTTATTTTTGAATGAATAGATTAGGTTGAGTCTAGGGTCATTTTTATAGAGTTTATGAACTGATTAGGACCATCAATGTTGCTTGGATTGATCGTAGCCATTCATTCGAAAGAGAGACCAATTAGAGCCTGCCACCTAGCCCTAATGACAAAGCATGCTTCTGAAAATCGACCAACATAGACTAGGCCAGCCAGGGTGGACTGGGTTCGACCTGGGTCTGGACCAGGTCGACAGCCCTGTCGACCTGGCTAGACCAGGTCGGCAGCCCAGTCGACCTGGGTGCCTTAGGCGGGAATTTTCTCGCCCTGGCCAATTGGGCCCGATTTTTAATTTTAAACTTGTTTTTCTGAGCTGTTCGAATTTTAAACTTAATTCAGAAACTTCCGGAGGCTATATCTTCTTCATACGGACTCCGTTTTTCGAAAACTCGGACTCTATTTCGCGTATTTTTCCGAGACGAACGCAATGGCGTATCCTGTTTCCCTTAGTTCTTTGATTTCAAATTAATTATACTTTAATTTGTTAATTTCACAGTTATAGAATACACGGGGTGTTACAGACGGCTTGGATTTACAGAAGAGAATAAGGATTAGGTTATAAGGAGAAGGGGGTTATTTTATATAGATTTATAATAATATTATTTATTTCACCAAAAAGCAACTTTTAATTTCGACCTCGAAATCGAACCCACCGACTATCACCCCTAGCTAATTACCCCCATTCCGAACACAATGGGATATGTATCGTAAGCTGATTCGATCGTTTCGATCCGTTTCCATTAAAATCAACATATAACTCTATATATTGATTTCGAATGCGTAATTCAATTTACTGGGGTCACATACGAACTCTAAAAATTCCCGAAAAATATTTTCTAGCTTCGTATTGACGATACGGTCCTAACAAAACTAGTTTCGTCGAATTCTGAGACCGTCTGAAAAATGGCCAATTTCCAGTCGATTAAAATCAACTGAAAATGGTCAATCGCGTTTTCCTTTGCCAGGCTCACATATTGATTCGAAAAATTATGAAATTTGGAATCTAGCAATAATTCGACATCACGGACCCAACAAAACTGGTTTCGTCGACAAAATGTCCATTTTTAAGGGCCTGAATTCTATAGCGACTATTCAGAATTTTCAACCGGACATATCTTTTGATTCCCGCTATGAAAATTTGATTATTCGGATTCGTTGGAAAGATATTATCAATTAGATCCCACTATTTTTGGTTTCACTAAAATCCGGATTGTTTTGCACCCGGTACATTCAATTGAAGTTTGAAATCGAATTATCGAACTACCGCGCCCTTTTCAATTCCATTTATAAATATAAATAAGTATTTATATTCTATCGACGACGTATATAATATATACGTTTGAATTCCATTCAAATAAATTTTCTCGTCGATATTATTTAGAATAATTCATTTTAAATAATCAAAATTCGCCAAAATTGCCAAAATAAAAATTTTAAACTGGCCCAGATTTTCGGGTTGTTACACAGTGTTTTCCTAATGGGAGTGAAAAATCGAAATTTCGGATTTTATATTACAAGTTATGTCCAAATTAAATATTCAGAAAAACAGCGGCATATTCATTTTTGGCCATAACGGTTATTTAAATATATTTAAATATCGGTTTAGAATTTAGACAAGATTATTTTGAGATGCTGTTATAATTTAATTTTTAGAATTTTGCTGTAATTTTTAATTCGTATAATAAGCAACTTTTTATTTGGAATATTTTGTACTCTATATTAATATTTTGGGATTTCACAATATAAGTTAACCTACAGATATTATTATACTTTTGGAATCGTGGCACATTGTTGAATACAACGGTATTTTTATTTTTGTCTATAGTTGTCTGTAAATGAAAGAGATTTCATGTATCAGAGACTGTAAAAAAAAAAAATCTTTAGAAATCTTAGAGCATATAGGATTGAACCAAGATACTTCGCCACATGTAAGTGCTGCACATCTAAAACCTATGCTATACAAAATAAAAGCAGTACCTGCACATTTACAATACACAAACAATGTACCGTACTTATGAAATGAACGCCAAGTATTTAATCAAAGTTTGTTGGATTTTAAGAATCAAATAAAAAATATAAAATGTTTTCCACTTAGTAGCTAAGAACCCTACGTATGCACAACGCTCATCTTGAAAATATAAGCTACAAATTCTAAAACCTATTTTTGTAAGCAATAGACATCAATGCAAGACATAGACAAGACAGAACGTAAGATCTATGAACCTAACTTCTACACTAAACATACTGCCAACCTATGTGTTCAAAATCAACGCAGGCAAGGAAAAATATATTTACTAATCAGTTGAACCTTCCTTAGTGGGCAAATATATTTCTTCCAATTGAAGGAAGCAACCTTGTTTCTTTTCCAACGCAGCTATGTATTTTCAAAATCATAGCCTTACCCTAATCTGATAAAACACATGGCTATGTAATGAACACGGTACTACGCTAAAACTTGCGTGTGAAGGAACTTAGATATATAACTGCTCAGGCTTTCACTTCTTTCTCTTCCTCTAGACAACAATAGCCAAGTTTTAATGGCATAAAAAGAAAACAAAAAATTAGAAATCCATGAAATACCACTGGAAGAAAAAGGGAAGCCATGCGTGTATATCAATGTGGAGTAGGTGAAACGGGGTGGCAACGCAGCCGTGTTCGAGTGGGAAACAGCAGTGGAGTAAGGACGTTTGCATGGCAATATGGAGCAGTGAGTTTTGAAGTGATCAGATGCGTGTATAAAGCAGCGGGTGTAGCGAACTTTGCAAGGCTTCATTTGCGTTATGGGCTTCTGCCTTTCGAATTACATTCATGGGAGGTTTAAGCATGTGGCAGGGGAGTTAGATGATGAAAGGAAGAATGTCTCCGCTGTTTTTGGGGTGTTTAAACTTGAGAAATGGAAGGTGGATGTGAGAAGAGGGGCAAGATGCGGCGTACAATAGTGGAGGGAGGTTGTGCGTGCATGCACATAAGTGGATGCGTGCGATGCAAAGAGAAACAATGTGGGAGTGTGTCATTTAATGGTGTTTGTTTGGGAGATCATGGTGATAACGTGGAAGGGGTGTTAAAGAAATGAAGCAGTATAAGCCATCATTATTTAAACGGGGGGGGGGGGGGGGATCTCGCTTTGCGTGGTATCAGGAGTTCATCAGCTCATGGAAAGTCTTGTTAATGGAGGAGATGTGCACGTTGTCTTGCAAAATAAAGGAAGGGCTTGTTTTTAAGGGACTGACGTTGAGAGGTAAATGCAGTGATGGAAGAGAAGTGGATAAGTGTGAAAGAGAGGTTGCACTAAAAAGAAAACATAGTTCAGACCTGAAGTAAAAGGGAGGTTGGTCTTACGGCAAGGGAGGAGAGCCCATTTTCACGTGCACAACATCTTCAATGTACTGTGAATGTATCCGCTGAACTGACTAGAATATCTAACATAACTGAGTGAGATTTTTGCAGAAGACGTCCGGTGCGTCGATTAAGGGGCGTTAGCCGGTTGTTATGTATTACGAATTGTCCGTCACTTTGGAATCGCCCGGAAGCTGGCGACGCTATGAAGTCGGTTGGGAGCATTTGAAGCTTGTTTGGATTTATGGCAGAATTGAATGCCGGGTTTAAATCGACTGACGCAAATCGTTATTTAACGGTTAACGCGCAAATGTGAGTAAATTCACTATTTCTACTTATTTTAAAATATTATAATTATATTTTAATGCTGATAAATAATGGTTGAATGCTGTGTGATGGTTGCTAGGGTAAATTACAATTAAATTGGTTGAATAACATATATCGTTATATCTACACACCATTGGTTTGGCACTGATTCCACTGATTATACTACTCCATAGTACAAAATTTCTAATGCTTGTGTTGACTATCACCTGTGGATGCAGGAAACCGGTTGGAGGAATCTGACCGGATTCCTCAATATTTATATGTACTGTTTGTTTTATATTTTTATATATGCACTGTTTGAACCCAAATGACATTTAAAACCCCGTGTGAATATTGATGTTAAATGGAAAATTCAACATTTGTTTTGATTTAATCAATAAACGATATCGATTAAGAAAGTGACAACAGTCAACCATAAATCCATCATTTGGGTAAGAAGTTAATTGGCCGCCAGGAAAATCAACGAAGTTAATTATAAACATTATATTTTTATAATTAAAGCAAAGTTTTAAACTGTAATAGAAGTTCTATTATCAACTGGTATTTTATAGTTCATTTTATGAAGTAAATATAAAAGATTTTTTAGTTAAATAAGTATGAAGCTGTAATTATCCGGCAAGTAAATAAATTTGGATAATTATTTTGAAGCAACAGTTAAGAAATATTATTAGATTAATTATATTAATCTAATAGTAAAAAGTAATTAAAATTGGTTAACAAATTAACTGAGGGTTTGAAGTTGATTAAATCAACTGTTTATTGGAAATTGATTTTTAGATTAATTGGTCTTCAATTAATCTAATGATAACAGCTTAGAAATAAATTAATAAAAATTAATAAGATTTCGTATTAATTAACTTTTTAATTAATAAAGTTTGAATGATTATTGAACAAGTAGAATCAGTCATTGTTTAATAAAGTAAGCAACCAATCTAGTTAAATTGATAATGAAGTGAATCGTTTTACTTCAGTTATGGTGAAGTTAATTTCTATGTAATTATTTTAAATAAAGTAATTGTTCTTAAATAGAATTCATTTAAGATAATATTGAGTTTGTATGAGATGTTACCTGAATTAGATGAAATCGTTCGAATGGAAAGTAAAATGTCAGAAGACAAAGAACACTAATGATTCTTGATAAAAGAAGTTATAAATGGAATGGTATATGTAAAATGAAGCAAAGAATTAATATTTAATAAATAGTTATGAACAACCAAGTTTCAAAGTAAGGATATGGTGTTATAAAACTATATTTCAAATTAAACAAGAAAAGACGGTCTGATAGATATTATAAGTAATAAGGGATTAGAGTTACGGACTTATATCTATTATAAGATAAGAACATTGTTGACTAGGCTTAAGCATGGCTGTTATGTCGAGATTAGTTATAAAGGGGAATATTATAGCGCATTGTAAGTTTTTAAAACTATAACGATAAATTAACGTTGTTGACCAAGCTTAAGCGTGATTTTTATATATAGCATTATTCCTAAGGAACGAAAACAGTTTGGTTTGAATCCACTTATTCTAAAGTAATAAGTGACGACGGTTTTTTTCCAAAGAAATATAAGAATGAGTTTTAGAAAGAGAAATTGGAAAATCGTTTCAGAAAATGATGACAATCATTTCGATGTTTGGAATATGATTAGAACTAAATAACACTATTAGGAATTGGAACTAAAATTCGACGATGTTGAATGTATTAAAGTAAATTATTTTTAGGAATTATAATCTGATAGGATAGTTAATATCTGGTTTAAACCAACAAATTATAATAGGATTTGTAATCAATATTTAGTTATACACTTGATATTGATTTAACAAGAAGTGACTTAGAAATAGAATTTATAAAGTGGAATGGGAATATAAAATTATGAAAGAGTTATTTGATAAAGGTGTTCAGATTTCTATAATAGGTATGATATTCACATTTTAAGTGAATAATGTTTTAAAAGTGAACGTTTGGCAGATTAGACTATTTATAATGAAATTGGAAATATTTTTCCAATGTTGATAGGGTATATTATCCAAGTGTAGAAAATAAAGAATGGAAATGTTTTTGAATGTAAATAACGTATATTTTCTAGAACATGGGAGAATAAGAGTTTATAATAACTGGGAATGTTTTCCAAGAAGTGTGGAAAGGCTAAAACGGGGTTTGAGAAATATCTGGTAAGATATGGGGATTTGAATAATAAAAATGAATGTTAAATAAAAAGGTGCCCGTGGTTATGTGATGTTTAGTTGTACATTTGAATGGATGTTTGTTTTACTTCGATAGTTAAATAACCGACTATCGAAGTGTTTTGACCATCGTTGTCGATACTTTGAGACTGGTTGGTTAGATTATCTGAAAACCACTCCGTATAGGCATAGGCACTGCGAATTTAATTATGCTGAAGACAATTGAAGATGGAGTGAAATGCAAGGGTCGTTCTGTTCCAGAATGGTGTTTTATGTTTGTCCAGTCCCAGGACAACTTGTATGGACGAGTGTCTGACAGAGTAAACCTAACAAATCACGTGCGATTGATCTCTTAAAGGTATTACGTCTGGTGGCGGAGGAATTCGTTCCTCTTAGCCTTTTATACCCGTGATATTTTTGGAAATCGATTAGTGAATTGATGGGTTTGATGATGTGGCATTCAAAGTGAATGGTGGACAGATGTTCTGAAAAGATAGACATAGCCTCAAGCCTCACAACCAGGAAATGACAAAAATCGGGCAGGAAACATGGCTATATGGATCATTCCCATTAGGGTGTATTGTGACCATCTAGAGAAAATTCGTATTTGTTCTTCTTTCGTTTCTGTATCTTCGGATAATGAATATGTGGACCAAAATGTAGGTAGCAATATATTCGATACACTCAAGAGAAATGAGTGGTCAGTCATGTGTTGGCCGGGTTGCAAGATGTTCTTGTTGAACCCCAGTGTATCCCCCTAGAGTACACTGATCGGGAGGTGGTCCCATACCTTGTCATAGTTGGAATACAATCTCCAATAAGCGCCTTGCGGTTTTTGATTTTATACTATGTATGTGGAGCGTGAGATGCAAGTGTTCTGCTATTTGATTATTTATTTGATTTGACATTATTATGATATCACTGGATTTTGATATCAAAAATGGTTTGGTTATAGTAAGGTAAAAACCGTCCATGTTTATGTGTGGGCTGGTCTTACTATTATCTTTTTGTTTCAAAAAGATTTTCAAAGTTAAACGATATGGTTGGAATTTACTCACACCAGTCCCATAACTGACCTAGAGTTTATTTTGTTTGTGTTTTCCCTAAACTCTTGGGTGCCCAAATTTGTACGGGCAGTCAAATGTTCAGGCTTTGCAGATTCACTTGGAGGAGCTCAAAGCAGGAAGCTTCACCGCTAGTTATTAGAGATTATTTCCACTGTGATGTATATGAGTTATATTCTGATATGGTATGTATATACAAATTCATATTTGTATTTCAAGGTGTTATATAATATATTTTATTCGTTCCGCTGTGAGATTCGTGTTTACTCTGATACTGTTTAGATTCTGATGTTCTTCTACTTCTTCTATTCTATTAGTTCTATCTTATCTTTCTCATCCTTTTCTATTAAAGATATGTATTTTTGTGCACTTTGAGTTGAATGTGTAGGATATTAGTCAGCTCAAATTGGTACGGATTTACGGGCCTTTACAGTTGGTATCAGAGCATAAGGTTAAGTGACTACCTTGGCTCTATGGCATAACTCAATAGAGATGGAGTTAGTAATACTCTAGATTGAGTTTGAGTGTATATATATGAGCGCGTATTTGTAAAGGTTGACTCGAGGTTATAATAGCCCACCGGCTGGGGAATGGGATTATCACAAATGCCCCCTATATATACACCTGAAGGAGTTGGAATTATCTTTGATTCTACCCTTGCTATTACTGTTAATTCTTTAATCAAAGCTAAGAGAGATGCTTCTTTCCCCGGGGATTTTTCAAATAGCCTGTAATTGTGCTTCTGAGGATTTAATCACGAAAGCTCTTGAGCTCTAATATCAATATTACATTTCCTTCCATTCCTAAGATGTAGTCATTGAGCAAAATGATGTTTGTGAACGACCCCTTGGTAGTAGTATTAAGTAAAGTTTTCTCATTTGTCATGAATATTTGTTGTTGAGGTCTTCTTTTTTTGGCATTTCCTGGAATAAATACAATGACTAACATCTCTTGTGTTAATTACTTGTAGAATGTTTATTTTCATTCTCATACTATGATAAGTTTTGCTTTGATCGATTACAGAATTCACAATAGTAATAATGTTAAGATATAACCTCTTTACCTGGTTGTTTATGAAATGGCTTTGCAAATAAATTTGCAGAGCGATTTCTTAAGTTGTGCGGATGTTATCTGACATATATCCTTTGTTGACATTTTGAATACTCCTCTTTGGGGTTTCTTTCGCAATATCTTGCATAGGACTTATCATATAATATCTTATGTTATCCCCTTGTCTAGGGCAGGGTGTTGTATAATAACTTTCCCATACCATTATGGAACATTGTCTGAGTTATGATCTAGTAACAGATTAGTTTCTGAAGGAATGATACAACCATTCGCATCATATACATTGGTGGACTAATAAATAATAATTTTTGTATGGTAGAAGTTTAGAGAACCTTCCTATGCGAGGTGTTAAGAAAATATAACCTTTGTTATAAGGTTTCAAATGAAACGCTCGAGGTACCTGCTCGAATATCTACTAAGAAATCCTTCTTTTTCTAGAAATGATGATAGGAAAATTGTCTCCTAAATTAAGGAGTTTGAACTATGGTGACCCGGAGGTAGCCCGGGATTTTCCTATGGAAATAGAAATTCATCATTATTATTTTGAGTTTATGTGCGGAAAATCTTCCTGTGAGATATGGATAATCACGATCTTCGTTTGAAGGCTTTTAGATAGTAGACTCGAGTTACCAATTCGAGCATTGATAGTAATTCCTTTTCCAAGAATGAAATTTAGAGTCTCATGACCCAGATTAGGGTATTTAGAGTAAGTGATCTGGAGCTCCTTCTTTCGAAGTGTAGATAGAAGTTCTACAGCATATTCAGGCACTCGTAACAAAGGACCAGAAATCCACTTCTTGTGACAATAAATGGAACCTTCGGAACCCTAATTTGGGTACTAATGATAGATGACCAGATATCCATATCTGAAAATAATAGAAGTCCCGAACCATAACCCAGATTCAAGTATTTGATAGAAGACCAGATATCCATATCTGGAAATAGTAAAATTCCCAAACCATAACCCAGATTCAGGTATTTGGTAGAAGACTGGATATCCACATCTGGAAATAATAGAAGTCCCAAACCATAACACAGATTTAGGTATTTGATAGAAGACCAGATATCCATATCTGCAAATAATAGAAGTCCCGAACCATAACTCAGATTCAGGTATTTGGTAGAAGCCCAAAAATCCTCTTTTGGTAATTTTAGTTTTCTTACCCCTTTCGGGTTTGATTTGCAAAGCAGAGGGTGTACGTGCTTTATAAGCCACTCTCTGGGCTTGTGATTGTCATATCAGAGGATGTGCATGCTTTGTTAGCCACTCTCTGAGTTTGTGTGTCCGGTGCACTTGGCTAGCTTATTCTCAAGCACGACCCAAGGACTTACCCGACCTCCCTCTAGGAGGCGCCTTACCGCGGCCATTGTAGGTGATGATAATGGATTAGATGCTTTAACCTGACCATCATAGGCGCGGCTAAAGCCTTACTATTTTGACACTCTGCCCTGGCCATCGTAGGAGGTGATAGAGGCTTACACTCCACCCCCTCCAAGGGGTACCTTCACCTAGCCATCGTAGGCGCGGATAAGGTTTTTCGATTCTTTAACTTGGCCCTATATGATTTGGACACAGATAAAGGTTTACACTCAACCCCTCACCCAGGCCATCGTAAGCGAGAGTAAGGGTTTTAGCTGCTCTGTCATGGGGGCAGAGGCTTACACTTTTGATGCTTTAACCTGGCCCTTTCTGATTTGGACACAAGTAACAACTTACACACGATCAAGGTCATAAGGTTCTACTTCCTTATCCTTGTCCTTAATTCGTAGGGTTTCTAATCTAAGCTTTGATTTACAATAACTCTTGGATCACTGATGCCTAGCGTAACTGTTTGAGATTTGGAAGATACTTGTGGTAACCATTTATCCATGATATTGCTTCTTTAAAGCATAGTCCAATCCAGGACTGAACAACCAGGGATGTGGTAAGTTATCTAAAGGTTCAGAGGTTCAGGCCTTTCTTCTAGTGCCAAAATGTTAACGATATTTTTCATCAGCACTGGAATTAGTGATAAGGATGTGGATCTATGGAAATTAAGGGATTATTTAGTTCCCACAAGCTTGAGTTAGTTCACCATTTCCTATATATCAAGGTCTTAAGCCCGAAAATTAGTTACTCTTCCTTCAAGAGGTGAGTATCACGCCTAGAGACTCAAGGACTAACAATTACCTTGGGATAAGTGTTCCCTAAGCGCAATGCAAGTTTGGAAGCTAAATGGCTTAAGGAAGAGTATTTTGGTAATTAGGCTTCTATGTAAGGCTTTGTAATAGGATAGCGATAGGAAAATATGTGACATAAATGATAAGGAAATCCATAGAATTGATCACAAGTTTTGATTCTCTCTTTATTGATTCTTGATTTGAGTACATAGGTGATTACAAGTAAAATCCTCAAATTGATTTACAAATTAGGGTTTTCTCTCTAAGAAATGAATACAAGATTGTGGAATGAGAAAAGTCCCGTCAAATGAGACCCTTGAGGTCTTATTTATAGACAAATTAGGCCCTCTTTTGGTTGCAATCAACAGAATCCTGATTTTTTGTGCTTTTTGATTCAACAGCTGGTATTTGTTGTTGGTGTCGCTCGCATCAATGGCTTTCGATGCCGACTTCTGGATTTCAGTCTCCTTTTCTCTTCTAGGTGTTGTTATCAGCTCTGCCTTGCTTGTGAAATTGGTGCTTTCTCCATGCCATATATTGATACCAAGCAGATTGGTATAGATAGCTTCTTGAGCTGCTTTCGTCATTGATAGCGAGCCTTTGTTCCGATATCAACCATTCCGATAGCAAGTTCTAGACTATGCTCTGCTTTATTATCTTCTGAGCGCATTTCTTTGTACTCCCATTCCTGGTATCGGTATTGATACGAAGTACATTGGTACCAATAACTTCCTGCTTCAACCCAACTTAGTCTCATGCTTTCCCTTTTAAGGCTCTGAGCTTTGGTATTGAATTGTTTGCTTTGGAAGCGTGTTCGGGTTGATTGCTCTCGGTGTCGTCATGTATATCACTCTGTGTTGTACTTTGCCTTCATGTTGATATTGATGCCGCCTTGCTACTACTCTTCTTGTATCGGTACTACGATTCCATTGCCCATGTTGGTACCAATAGCATGTGGTCTGAATTTCCTCCCCTTTTGCTTTCGATATCGGCTGTCCTGGCGCTCTGGTGTCGATCTTGTGCTTCCAGCACACTCTCAAAGTGCTGGTTGTGCACCAATACCCCTTCACCTCTTTCTGGTTTTGGTGTCGAAATCTGGTGGTAACAATTACCTATTATAATAAATTATATAAGTCGGGAATGTAATATAATAGGCAGGCTTGCCATAGGAACAATCAGGATTATAACATACATATTATGATTAAAAGATGAAATGGAAAGTAAAAGGCTTATTATAAATGAACTTAAATTATGGGAAATAAATACAATAAGCTAACCCACAAACATAGTTGTGGTAATATTATAACACCAGGTTATAATTAAATGGAAAAGGGTAGAGTAGGATACTTATTAATAAACTTATAATTGAGGAGTTAAGTTTAACGAAAATAGTAGTAAGTAGTGGTTTGTTCCTGTAGCAAGAGTTGATTAAGGAAAATAATTGGCCAATAAAATGAATGAACGATAGTCCGCTCGGGCAGCGAAGTCAGACAAGGGAACATAAGCGGCTAACTAAAGCTAATAAACAAATAACTTGAATGCAGAATAAAATAGTAGATGTTTAAGTTAATTAGCGGTGTGCTAAGTAAAACAAGCGCATGATTGAAGATTAGACATAATGTCCAATATCATAATGACGAGATGTGCTTGGACCATTCTGTACGTATTTGTGATGAAGGCCCCAACGAGGAAGATCATTATGGGTGCCTGGAGACACGAGAGGAGCACGCCCATCCTGATATTCGATGGGACTGGAAGGAAGTACGAGACATCTTGGGATGTAGGAGGTTACTCTAAGATGAACCTTTGGAAAAAGCGAATCAAGCCATAAGCCTAGAGGCAGGCCTGTAGTTCCATATAAGAGTATACCTTGGTTGCAATTACGATGTGGCAGCCAGAAGGCTCAGCGGATGACCTTAGGATGATTCTGTGTTGCCTCTCTCGGGGTGGAGGCTGGTCAGGACCAAATAAGGATAATAAGTTGTTGGATACCTGTCATCGCCAGTCAGAGCGTGTGCGGGAAAGACCGGAGCTAAACCAAGAGGCCAATGATCTTATACTATCGTGTCATTGGATGAGGGACAACATGTTTGTTTAGATTGGATGTTAGAATGGTCATTTAGCTCTTTGAATAATCTTTCATTAGTAGGGGTAGGCTGGGTAGGGCCTTGGAGAGTTACCGAAAGAGACAGACCAATCTTTGGATATTTGTAATTTAGGCCTGACGAAGTTGTACTTTACAGACATATAGAAAGCCCCTGACTGAGTTCTGTGGAAGAACTCAGGGATTAGGGTTGCCTTGCGATGCGATGATAAAGGCTTATTCGCTTTCGCAACGTAGCCTAGTACGCTTTCGTGGCATAACATTGGAGACTTGGTATGCCTTCATTGCATAGTCTAGTATGCTTTCGTAGCGTGGAGATGGAGGTCCGGTACGTTTACATAGTACGACGATGGGGACCATTCGAGAAGCATACTATGGAGAGTATCTCGATATGTTAGGCATTTAGCTACATATATATGATTTATTAGGTAAATCTACTAGGGGGAAAATGAGCATGATTTGTGCGGAAAAATCGAAAGTATATTGTGAAATAAACTCGAATAACCTAATAAATATGAACCAATGATAGATGTAGTATTATTTATTAAAAGTATAAATCATCCATTTACCAGAACTTTTGTTCTAACCCCCTCCTCATAACAAATCCGTAGGTTAGACATGTGGTTGAGATTCTAAATCTTAGAGACACTTATTAGATAGTGTCATTATATTGATAAGTACCTACTATTATATTTTATTCCCTTTCGCTGTGAGGTTACTATTATCTGATATACTTGTCTTTGACTTTCTGCAGGATACTAGACAAATCAACTCGAGATTCGATAGATTTGGATTTTTGAAAAAAAATCGGATTTGTCGAAATTTAGGTTATTGCACTCTCCCTTATAATACAAGAAATAGTAAGCTGCCACTTAGTACTAATTGCGCAGACACTCATTGTCCTTTAAAACCCTCCGGCGGACAGTTTCGTTATTATTTAATTGGTATTACAGGTGAACTCCTAGCGACTTAATACTTCCCTTAGACAAGCAGTCCTTTAGAAAGCTTTTAATTCCTCTTCGTTAAATTTATGCTGCCTATCCCGTAGTTGCGCCCTCACACAACCCCTAGAGAGGAGGCCGACAGCTTCTGGAGAACTACCCCACTCAACGTATATCATTATTTAAGACTACTTAATACCTTTTTAAGAGAAAGGCGGACCTCATGACCATTTAAGAACTTTGTATGGGAGAGTCTCATAACTTAGGTCGGAAACGAAGAAGTGTACCTTAGGAATGGACCTAATCCTAACTACTTAATACCCAAACTAGATAGTCAACCACTTAATATATTATCAAGGCATGCCTTTATCACATTATACACACGCGCGCGCACACACAAACGCGCGCGCACACACACACGCGCGCACACGCACACAAAAGACATCTCACATTAAACTGACCACTTGTAGATGTTGGATTTGTTGGGTGATTCTGTGAAGGCTTCTACTACAAGTTAGGCTTAACCTCGCGTTTTCGTGTAATTATTATTATAGCCTATGCCACTTAGACCTTTCACATTAACCTGACTATCTTATAAATACTAGATATGCCGGTATGTTTCCGACAAAATTCTACTACAAGTAGGAATTAACCTCGTGTCCATGTGTTTTTAATACTAATAAAAGCCATTAAATTCACCTATAGATGCATTTCCTATAGGGACATTTATACTTGTAATTTCCTATTTTAATGCGTTTAGTACGCTATTTTAATACGAATTTAATAAGTTTTAATAATATGTTAATTATGATAATAAATAATAGTAAATAAAATGGAAATCAAGCGCATATGAATAAACATACTAATTCGTTTGAAATGTCAATCTTAACATCAAAATAAGGTTTACTGGTTTATTTCCCTAACTTTTCTCAATATGGCATCAACATGTATATCACAATCAATAATAGGGGAATAACAACATAAATTGTAACCAAGGCTAGAATGATTATTTCAACAAAAAAGAAAGACAAGGTGCTATAACTCAATTATATGTGTAAAATTTCTTTTTTGGTATTGCTTCTCTTTTCATAGGGTTAACATATATATACAAAAACTTAAGACTTTAGTAATTTGTATATAATACATTCAAACTATCTATTTTAAAAATAAATGCTTAAACCTATTAGATTTACAATACTCAAGTCTTATGCCTTTACACACATATATATGAATTTTACAATAAAGTGAATCATATCATTATCAGAAACTATATAACACCTAAAAGCCTATCTTTTATTACCTCAATAGTCAAAACTAATAAACACAATTGATTGACAATTTCCGTAAATTATAAGATATTTGAAGGATTTGTTAATGTTTTGTTTTCATGTAAATCCAAATCTCTTTAAGCATAAGAATCCAAATCTATACTAACATCATATACAAAATAGAAAACTAATGTAATTTTCACTCACAAAGGTAGGAAGATAAGAAAAACAATTCAGTGTAGAATCTAATGATTTGGATTCAAACTTCGAATCAGCATAGTCCAAATTCTCCTAATATATATATATATATATATATATATATATATATAAGAATCAGATTTAGAATTCTCATACATATATTACACTTAATTCAAGAATCTATATAAGAATTCAGATAATAAGAGATAGATTATAGGTTAGAAGAAGAGAAAAAAAAATCTAACCTGTTTATGGAATTAAGAAAATAAGTGAGAGATAGAATAGAGGCGTAGAGTAAGATGAAAGTAGGGTTTTAGGGAGAGTCTAGGTGGCCTTTTTATAGTTTCTAGTGTGCATGTGGACGATAGTTATAGTTAGATTTAATCGGGGCAATCCGATGAAGAAAAATTATAGAAAAACAATGTCCCTTTCCCACCCTCGACCAAGAGGGTGGTCGATCCCTTTCACGGGAGGGTCGTCGACCCACCTTCTGTGGGATGGTCGACCCCCTTCTAGGGTCAACATTGGGAGATTTGTTTTTGTTTGAACGTTACTTTTTATATTAATTACTTAATTCTTACGTTCATTATTCATTCTTATCCCCTCTTGCATATATATATATATTTATATATTTATATGTATGTATGTATGTATATAGACACACATATACAATTTCAATTCTTGTCCCCTCTTGCATATATATATATATATATATATGTATATATGTATATATGTATATAGACACACACATACGATTTCAAATCATTAAGGAATACTTTATTATGCTAACTAATATATATGTATATTCCATACTTGTATTTAGTTTTAAATTTGTGTATATAATTATCATATAACTTGTTTTGTTAATAACTTCTTTATACAAACCCCATTTTCGACAATTAATATATGAAACCAGATCAGAATCTCACTACAAATACAATAATAATATTTCCATGGTAAAATTCCCAATATTCCAAAATTCTTATTTTCCACCATCAATATTTTATAGCTTTATCATTGTTTACACTTAATTTAATCATCTACGTTTATTTAGAGTATACTTTAGGGGTGTTACAATTTAAATGATATTACAAACGATAGTTTGGAGTTACATTTAATTATAAAGGCAATTGTTTTTTTTCTAGATTGATGAATTGCTGGTCAATTGTGAAAATAATGTAATACAACTTTAAATAAAACAACAGTATGACATTTTCTATTACTTTCAATTATATTTAATGATGATTTTTATATCATATATCATACTGTCTCATATACCATATACTATATATCAAGTATCATATACTAGATATCAAATGTCATATATAACATATCATGTGTCATACATAAAAGTATGCAAGAAAATGCTAGTTCATATATCATTATTATCGACAGAAACAAAAAAAAACCGATCTAAAAAACTCACTGTAGCAACATTTTCTATTCTCAGAATCACAAAGCGCAACGAAAATGGAAAACTCGGTCGATTTGACAAAAGATGCACGGTTTGAAATTGATCAAATTTGCGATGAACTCGATTTTCATTTGATAGAAAACACACGGTTCGAGATCGATTTGAGATTGAAGAAGACGATTTGAGATTGAAGATGGACAATTTAAATTTTTTTTCTAACTAAGCACAATTTAAGATTGAGATTGAATTACGTATGATTTAATTTTATGTAAAAATTTGCCTTCAGCCGAAATTAAAATATGCATGTCCTTCTTATGTAAAAATAACAACCGCATCTTTCAAACCAAAAAGCAAGATATGTTTTTCCTTCAGTCGATTTTCATATTAAAAAAAATTGTATTGCTTTTATGTAATTAGAGAATGAATATAACAGGGATATAAGCTTTCGTAAAAACTCTCCTTACTTAATACTAGTGTGTAACCCATGCGTTGCACACAATAATTTTATTAAAAATAGTATTTACTATTTTAATGTTAAAATGAGAATTTTGTTATGAAATATATGTATAATTTTGATGTGAAATACATAAACTATTAATTAAAATTATTATCATAGTTTGTGTGTAATTTATGTTCTATACTTATACAAATAATATGTATGTGTGTGTATTTGATTTTTAAAATTTAAAATATAGATATACATGTTGAAACTGATGCATGTTAGTAATTTATTCAACAAATTAGCAAATATTATTTAGTAGAATTTACTTAAATAAGTTAACTGTAAAATTACAAAGTTAATTTTACCGTATAACATAGCATGAAAAATTAAAACTTTTTTACAAAAAAATGTATTAATTTATTGTGGAGTTACCAATGTTCAAAAAGAATTTTATGAAATAATATATGGTAAATTCTGAATATAAATGAATCATAACTAATTTATAAATTAACTTTGCCATTACTGTTGATATGGAGAGTTCATGTTATGAGATTTATACATCTTTATAATTACATGAAAAACTACATTTTTTAATAGCTGTGAGAAAAATGAATTAAATACTCCCTAGGATCATTTAATTAATTAGAATTTATGATTTCATAAGTAGTTTAAATATATTGATCGAAATACAAAATATCATGAAAGAATTGATATGGTTTAGCAAATAATCGTAGAAATGTTAAAATACAAATATTTAAAATTTAAATTATTTTATTCAATTTATGATAAATTTATCGAGATAAGTATTTAATATATTAAATTTTATATTATTGTATCCTTTTTTTTAAATGAAACTATACATAACAAAAAGGAGGAAAATAGCCTTTCTCCAATGGCATACAAAAACATATTTTAGTTAATAGACGACTACCCAATCTGTACAATAATAGCAGAAAATACAAGACAAAACTAAAACACCGAGGATGTAGAAAATAAGCTATATAGAACACTCTCCCGAGTGAGCAATGGTGTAAAATCCCTGAGTCAAGGAGAGGTCCGAGAAGAGCGGGTGGCCAAGTATTGCTGAAAAGAACGAGAAGCAAGATACGGTAAAAACCAAGAAACACAAGCACCCAGAACATAGAACAACATCCCATCCTAAGAACAACTCAGTCCTAGCCAGCTCGCTCCAAGCTCCAGCTCCACTAGCCTTGAAACCTGTAGACCAGGACCTGTACGACTAGCAAACAACATCAGTTAAAAGGGGGGATAGGTGAAAAAGACGAGCACACTCACATAAGTAGTCAACCAATACCAGCACGTTGAGAATGCGGACCATGAAAAGCAAGGAACACGTCATTCCTTACTCGTCGTATGATAGTGGGAGGATCCATAAGAGACTCATTAAAGATTGCCTTATTTCGAGAACACCAAATATGCCAGTAGATAAGACAAAGAATAAGACGAAAAAGGATAGAACGAATAAAGTTTCCTGAGATGCCTGTCCACTAAGTTCTCAGTAAATCTGATAGAGACAACGCATTACTTCGGAGATTAACTAAATTCCCAAAGTAGTTCCAGACAGATCTGGCACAAGATCTGTAGACAAACAAATGAGCACTGGACTCGAAGTCAACGGCTCGGCAACATCTACAACGGGACACAAGCGGTATGTCGATCCTCTTGAGATTCTCGTCTAGGGGTAACCCTTCATGAAGGTTTCTTTTGGAGGAAGATGGACATCTCAGATGAGAGAGAAAAGACGTAGCTTTGGAGACTAGCTCCGCGCTGCACTCCACATCGCCTTGATCGAGAAAGGACTGCCATCCCATCTAGACCCACTACCATGTGAATCGAAGAAGGGCTTCATGGATTGCATCCATTTCCACGTCTCACTAGCATTAGATGAGACACTGATGTAATTCGTGGTCATAAGTCTGCGGTACTTGGCGTGGAGAAACATCGCTCAGAGCGAATCGTTTGCTCCAAGCCAAGCCCACAAATTGCAAGCAAAAGCAATGCAAATATCCTTAGGATTTCGAAGGCTTGGACCACCTTTGTTTTTGGGATGACAAATGGTGTTCCAAGAAATCCAATGATGATGATTGAAGTTGTCCCTTTTACCCTAGAAAAAGGACGAAGCCAAAGACCGGTAAGCACGGAAGAAGTAGGAATCATAGCAGCAAAGATATGTGACCCTATAGAGTCTAGAGCAGATTGAATAAAAGTCAGTCTCCCTGCTTGAGAGATGAGAGTCGCATTCCACCTAATAATCTTACCCCTAACTTTGTCGGTCAAAGGGTCGAATAAGGCGTTAAGCTTCCTTCCTCGATATAGCACAATACCGAGGTAAGGTAAAGGGAGTAAAGAGGCCTTGAACCCAGTGAAGGTTTCTATTCAAGAAGACCTTATTGGGGACAAGTCAGTCGCGTGGACAAAACATCTTTTAGCAAAGTTAACGAGTTCACCCGAGGACCTCTCGTACTGCCGAATGAGGCTTAGAAGACGACAGACGGAACTACGGTTACGATTGGTAAAATAATAATGTCATCCACGAAGGATAAATAAGAAATGAGAGGACAGCCGGGAGGAATGCAAATTGCTGAATCTGGCCCGCTAACGTAAGAGAATGTAATCCTCGCACGAAAGCCTCAGCGACAATGAGAAACAAAGTCGGAGACAGGGGGGTCTACCTGACGTAGACCCCTTCCTGGCTTAAAAAACCCGTAGGCCGATCCATTGATGAGAACGGAGAACCGACAGTTAGAAATGAGCCTCCAAAGAAGATCAATAAGGGATTATGGAAAACTGAAAGCCCTCAACACCTTGATGACGAAGAACCAAGACACACAGTTGTAAGCTTTAACCATATCAAGCTTGGCGACCAAATTAGAGCCCCAAATCTTGTGATCAATCTGGGAAATCAACTCCTAGGCCAAGAGGACGTTGTCAGCAATCAAACATCCTTTAACGAACCCAGCCTGAGAAGAAGAGATAATGCGTTCCAAAAAAAGGTGCTATATGAAAAGTTAGCACCTTGGAGATAATCTTGTTAGAAAAGTTACACAAGCTGATTGGGCGAAAATTTGCACACGAGCGAGAATTTTCACACTTGGGGATAAGGACCAAATTGGTGGAAGTCCACCCCTGAGGAAAATCTCCATCGGAGAAGAAGGAACGGATGACTAGACAGAAATCCGCCTAAATGATCGGCCAAGCACTCCTGAAAAACAGTCCGTTAAAACCATCAGGCTCGCTCGCACTGTCCTTGTTGAGAGCAAAGACGCAAGCGCAGATTTCTTCAGAGGAAGGAGGAGCGGCAAGGTCGAGGTCATCATAAGGTAAAACTAACCTGAGGATGAAAGCTAAAAGGGACGAATTAGAGATAAACACCGACGGAGCACCCATGAAATTTTTAAAATGAGACACAATCGCCTCTTTAACCTCCTCAAGAGAGGAAGCCACAGAGAGAGGGGCGTTGAATCTGACAATGGATAGGATGCTATTATTCTTACAAATATAGGAATGAAAGAACTTGGAGTTCGTATCACCTTCGACGATCCACTTGATCCTAGACTTTTGGCGGAGGAAGTCGTTCTTAATACGTAGCTTCGAAGAGAAGGCGAGCTGGGCCAGCGCCCACGTCTCCTTGTTAGCAGAATATATTATTGTATACATATATTGTTTAAACTATGTGACTTATTTAACTTTATATTGGAAGAAAAAAATAATTTTGCCATTTTTGTAGATATGAACATGGTATATATTTTAAAACATCACACTTAGCGTTAATTAGATGAATTAACAATAATTTATTGATTGAATTTATTTTTTAAATTCAAAATCACTTAATTAAGTTAAATATATTGACTTAAATGTACAATGATAAGTGATATTGTGAAGTGTTCTGTAAATAATGAAACAAACATTAAATTGTAGGCGTTTGACATTAATATTACAATGCAATACACAACAAACATATTGATGCAAATGAGTTAAACTACTTATGATTTTTTACTTATGTGTATAATTTATCTTATGTGATTGACATGTTTATATATTTGATTTCTTTTTTGTTAATATGAATATGGTTAATCTTGATGTGATATACTAGGAGAATCAATTGATAATAATTCGAAAAAAATTATCTAAATAGTTTTAGTATTATGTAAATAACTGTAAAATGTGGCGCTAAATGTAAAATGCATAAAACAAATTGAGAGAGACTTAAATGATTATAAAAAATTCAAAGTATAGTTATTTGAAGTCAACAAACATAATTTTATCATTTTTTTAATAAGTTCATTAAATTTATTTTGAATTACTTAAATTTTGGATTTGTAATTAATTTAAATATGTGGATTTAAATATAAAAACATGTTAGTAGCTAATTATTAATAAATAATTGTGTAAACTTTAAGATGTCCATATGCAAAATAACAGAAGAGGTAAAATAGTGAGAGAAATAGTAAATAAGTGTACAGTGATAAGCTAATTTAAAAATAAAATAAGTGGAAAGAATGAAGGTGAAGAGAGAAAACTCCAACAACTAAAAAGAGAATTTTAAAAGTTCTTCTTTATTATTATTTAATAGATTACTAACAACTCAGATCTTTATTGTTAAAATCACCCTATGATTATTACTTGAACAATTTTCTTTGTTAATTAAACCAATATCATGATAGTCTAAAATACAAGGGGCTGCACCTTATAAGACAACTTGAAAATTTTTAGAAATTGTTATAAAACGAACACAGAACAGAAGAAACAACGGAGAAAAGACATTTCTATTCATTCACATGTGTTTGGAATGTAATCAATAATGAGGTAATCTGCTTAAAGCTAAAACAATAGGTAGAGCAACATTATTTGTTTTATTCCATACCATTAAAAATCTGCTGTTAAATCTCAAATCACATGCAAACTTCAGAACATTTGAATTAAATTTAAATATTTGCAATAGCCAAAATATTATTAAAAAAAAAATCTGAAAGGGACGACATACAAGCTGAGTGAGTATAATTAGCCGAATGCATAACTATGGAAAATATTTACGAAAGATAGATGTTATCACAAACTAAACGTTTCCTAAATAAGACCAACCATGGTTTCATGGCTAAAATAGTTCATAGCTTTCACTCTCAGTAATAAGCGAAAGAAAAACCAAACTTCCAGCAAAGATTATATTCACAATTTATAGATTTGTGGAGTATGAAGCCTACATCTAATGCACTACCAACTGAACTAATGAACAGACATGCTATGCATTGCAAATTGAGGATATACGTGTAGCTTTCTCCATATGAATTGTTAGTCATATTCATAAGAATATTATGCTTATTTTCAATGCATTCTCACATCTTATATTAAATGTTTGGCATGCTATTTACCTTCTTTGACTCTTCAGGTTACAGGTTAGACAAAGTTTTCAGCTTAGATAATGTCAGCTAGATGTTAGTTTATGATGAAGACTAGGTGCAGGCTTATTATAGTTATGTTCAGCATAAAAAACAAAAATAAATTACTCAAATGAAATCTAAGCTTTCTGCAAAAGCCATGGAATTTCTAAAATAAAATGAAAGGTTAAACGTATGGATATAAATGAATCTCTGCAAGTAATATAGTAACTACGATATTCAGTTCAAAAACAAAAATATAAATCTTAAACTACGTCAATATAGGATCTGCTTGCCTATTAAAGTGGCCCCACTAAATACATGCTGCTTATCTTAGCATCTGTAAGTAATAATAATAATATCTAGAATCAACCTTAATACATAAAAGTACGTGGATCTGAAAAGAAATGTTCAAAGTTATGAGCATTTTGAAGACGGTTTCTGCGAGCTCTCTCTCACCTCTATTTCTAATTTTAACCAAAGTTTCATGGAAAAGAAAAATAATAACCAAAACACAAGATAGAGGTTGAATCCATAGTTGTATTCTAAAGTTAATTGAAATATAATATCATATATGGCATGCTAACAAACCATAAACATGTAGATCAAATAAGTCTGAAGATTTAATCTAAAACGAAAAAGGAAAATTTCAACAATATCAAAGGAAGCATACCTGAATTTCTAATGAAGAAGAAAAAAAAGTCAGCTTGATCTTCCAAACTAACATAAACCTTAGATTTGATCTGTATCTAGAGCTTCGTGCTAATAACATGTTATAAAATAAAACGGAACAGATAATAAAAGAAGCTATCAGAAAGAACATAAAAGATGAGGGAGAGACATTTTTATTTCTCTTGGTTCAGTGTACATATTTCTATTACATTGGCTCCTTTATATATAAGCTTTGAAGTTGATGTTAGCCTTATTCCCATAACGTGAGATTAAAGAGAATATTCACCTGTATATATTACAACAGGGCAAATTTTATTCCAACCCTCGAAACTAGGTAGTAGCCGCCCGTTTGGACGAAAATACCCTTTTTATGTTATATTTTTTTTTTCTTCAGTTTTCAGGGTACCTCGTAGAAGCCCTACGTGGTTTCTCAGTGTACCACGCAGTATGCCTACGTGGTTTTCAAGGAACCACGTAGGGCTACTGCGTGGTACACTGAGTAACCACGTAGGACATAAACGAGGTATCCTGGAAAACCACGTAGAACCCTTACGTGAAAGGGTATTTTTGGATTTTTTTTAATTTAGCGGGGGCTACTCACTAAAATTGAGGATTTGCTGTTTTTTTTCCAAATTGTAGGGTGCTACTATCTAATTTGGGGGTTTGGAATAAAATTTGACTTACAACAGAATTTACTTTTACCCCCAAACCGCTATTTTAGTTGTACGTACACATTAAAGATTGCCCTGCTGCCTTTATATTGGTGTAAAACTGAACCAATGCTAGAAGCTTGGTACCTTGGGGGTATCCACGAGAATCTCACCATTGGAACAAATATTGGATTTGCTATCAGAAAACTTTTACGAAGAAAACATGTGGCTCTTGAATTTTCTTCAATTCCCACGCTCAAAACAATTTCTTCACGATTCCCTTCACTCAAATCTCTCTTTCAAATTAATCATATTACTACTTCCCATTTCATATATTCCGTTTGATCCCAAGTTTATAAAAAATGGCCAAAATTTCAGCTCATGGCAATTTCAGGTTCTTCGACTACAATCCTAAGGACAACCCATACAGAGTTAAGTTTAGTCGAAGGGAAAATGAGATGAAAAAATCGTTTTTTGACAATTCGTCTGGGGTTGGTAGAAGAAATAATGGAGTTAGGGTTTACACGAGGAGGAGGAAGAGTAAAGAGATCCTTAATACAAAAGAAGAAATGATGAAAGGTGATGTTGTTGAGTATGATAGTGACGAAGCAGACGAAGAGAATGAAGAAGAGCTGGAGTTTGGTGAGTATGAAAGAGATGAGTTGTCTTGTTTTAGGGGTTTGGTGTTGGATATCTCTTACAGGTAAGATGTTATTTTGAATATACACACACAAAATAAAAATAAAATAAATAAGTAAATAAATAAATAGATATGCAAATTTTGAAACATTGGATTTGTTTGTCTTTACGGAAGATCTTACGGTTGAGATTGCTTGTGTCTAAATTTATGTCATCGTTTTGTGTTTAAATAGACTTTTCCTATGCACACACGAAATGTATGTTGAAATGCCATGTTTCTTTTCTGGGAATTATTTACCAATTATTCGAAATAAGATGCTGATTGTTTAGTATTTTATCTACATATGTATATGAAATGCTCATTCAATCAATGAAAGCTATTAATGACTGACAATCAAAATTTGCACCCTGATAAAACCTAACCAATGTTGCAACAAACTGAATATGTTATAACTAAACAAGAAGGGAAAACTTTTCTCACTCATGGCTTGCTTGTAAACCCGAAATGCTAGGAATAAAGAAGGAAAATAAAGATGCCTCTTATATCATGAGCTACAAAATTTAGCAAATAAACAATATTTAGTAGTACAAGTTTTATAAATTGTGTGGTCCATGCTTCTACCAAGGATGGAACTTGCGACCTCCAATCTTTGGATATGATGTTTTATCCATAGTAGTTAAGGCGCAAGGCTTGAACCCTGGGCTTTTTTGAGCCTTGGGCTTTTTTGAGCCTTGGGCTTTTTTGTTCGACTTTTATACGAGCATGAGTTTTTTTGCTAGAAAAAAACCGCACTACAAAATGCTACTAAAAATGATAAATTAGTGATTAAAAAATATAGATTAGTAGGCACGAAGTCACAAATGCAATTTCAGAACTAAAACGATCACAAATTCAATAAATTTAATTATTTAAAACAAAACTTTTTAAAATTAAAACATAACTCAATAAATTTTGAAACATATCTAAATTTTAATTTAAAATTTAAAACATAACTCAGTAAATTAACTAACAGGTTTAGATTAATGTTTAAACCTTTAAACTAATTAATTTTAATGAAAAACAATTAAAAAAACTACTGTTGATATTTGATACACACACACGCGCACCCCTGACGGTGACAGCGCCGACGACGGATGCAACAACAGTTTTTTTAGTGCCGATTGCGTTAAAACAAAAGGGACAACCCTAAAAATCAAACGAAACTGTTCGAATTTGATATATGAGAGTCGGATTGGGTCCAAACGAAAGTGGGTTTGGCATTAAATCAATTATTTCTCGAGACGCGTTTATTTGAGCCTTAGCGCCTCGAGAAAAAGTGCCAAAGGCGTGTTTTATTTGCGCCTCGAAGGTCAGCGAGATGCAAAGTCTGCGCCTGAGCCTTAGGTGTGCTTAAGCGCGCGCCTTAACAACAATGGTTTTATCACCAGAAAACTCAATTTTATGCAGAATAAAGGTGCTCTTATATGATAAAATATAGGCTCAAGGAAAACGGAAACAGTACATGATCTTATAACTTGAGCTCATAACTTTTGGTAAGCTGCAGAAACTTAGACATATAAACCAAGAAACATTGTTAAAATAAGGGAATTGCAAAGGAGAATCAATTTGGTCAAGGAGAACAAATATGACATTTTTTTAAACTAACTTTTGAAAGTGGAGATTCAAATAATTGTTTATTCCCTTATAAAATCAAACCGAAATAACAAAATTGACCTTTTTCTTAATAAGATTTCTCCGGGTTTCTTTTTATATTCAAACTCTTTATCTGTTCATCTCTTAACCCTAATCCTTAATTTCCTAGTTTTAGTCGATAATTTTATTATTTGAAGAACATGAAAGGTGATGCATCTTGGTCTCCGTTTCTGCAATCTCCATCAAGATCTCAAACACTGTTCCAGATCTTGAAAATATCGCTCGAGATCTTGTTCGAGATCTCATTTTAGGCTCCCTCCGAAACAAAACAGTGAATCTTACTGTAAATCTCATTTCGAAAATATCGCTCGAGATACTGCAATATCGAACGATGTATCGACCGAGACGAGATATGGGATATCGTCCGAGATCTTTGTTTTTCTGATTATTTTTTAGTGGAAATTGGCGAGGCATCCCTAGAATGGAAATTAATATAAAGGGGCTCCCTCCCTAAGTTTCAATTCAAATCGGGTCTCTGTTTTACTGTAGCAACATAGTTTTTTTTGGGTTGTTGCATTTAAAAAAAAAAACTGTAAATATTAACGGAAGAATGAGAAAAAATAATTGCGGAAATGTTTGCATTTTTTGTGAATAAGTCAAGTGCAGACATTTCTGCAATTATTCACATAGTGCATCGCGGGTATTGAAGAAAGAAAAAAAAAAAGGATGCAGCAATGTCTACATTTATTCTAAATAGTTGCAGACATATCTGCAACTAGTTTACAGTGTATTGCATATATGTATTGCTATGTGAAAAAATTGTTATCATGTCTGCAATTTTTGCAAATGATGGTTTCTTTTTCTACAAATTTACTGAAAATCAAATAATTTTCGTTTTTTGGCAAATTTAATCATTTTTTTGATGATTTTTTGCAATACTTTGATGTTTGAATAAGTATAGGTTTTGAGTTCGAAAATTTGAAGCAAAAATTGCATTAAACATGTAATATTTTGATATAATTGCTATGATCTCTGTAATTCTTCAAAAAATTGCAGGAATTCGCTGTTACATGATTTTTTTTTTTCTGTTTTTGAATCAATTTTTGTAGTTTTCTTGCATGAATATGATTATGTGTTAAATTAAATTTCGAAGTTTAGTAAATCTCTACGTTGTTTTTTTTTTTTTTTTTTTTTTTTTTTTTTGATGATTTTCAAAAAATAAGGGCTTAATTTATACAGTTTTAAGACATGGAGTTTTTTTGTATTTTGAAAACTTGAACTGGACTTGATCCAAACTATTCCTAAAATTTAAATCAGTGCCTAAACCGGAACAACAATCAAAAAATTCAAACCTAACCATGATAGTTTTCTACTTTTTTATATTTTGCATGTTAAATATTCATATTGTAGTGTTTATACGTTCTACAATGCTTATGATTTGCATATTCGTCTTTTTTTTTTTCACAGCATGTTAACCATGAAATTATGTACTCCCTCCAGCTCAAAGTAAATGACGTTATGGGATTTTTCACGCATATTATGGGAACTAAAAAATGACATAGTTACCCTTCAGCATGTTCAGCTGCTACAGTTACTTTATATTAAATGCATTTTGATTCTTCATCAAAAAGCGCACAATCCATACACCTTTTGTCTCTTCAACACCCACTAAGATTGGAGGGAAACATACATAGGAACCACAATTTTTTTTGCTGTTGAATAAAGAAGCGGACACATAGAATTAAATGCATGCATTGGAAGCGTAAAATAACAACCGTATTGGCATTGATGATGGATATGAAACGTTTTCTGAAGAAGGGTAAAAAAGAAAACAAAGTGCTTATTTGTCTTAAGTGTCATATATTTAGCAAAATGTTCTCAGCTATAAAACGTCATGTATTCGGGATTGGAGGGAGTATTTAATGTTCTATTTATGCTGACATTTTAATATTTTGAATGCTTTTTATGCTTTATATCTAACAATAATTCATGTTCATGGATCATATGTTATAAGCACTAATCTATTTGCATTGTGTTATTTTTCTATTTTAAGCATATTACGATTTAGTATATGAATGTTTCTTAAAATTAAGGACAATAAAGCGATTTGCAATTCAAGTTTAAGCTACTATGTTTATAATATCATTCATAAAAATTATTATGTAAGAATATCATTTTTTAACATATTATATACCCCGAAATTGTTCCGATATGAGCTTTTAGACCCGAGATGAAACCCCGAGTTAGACTAATCTCATTCGAGATCTCCCCTTATATGAGATCAAATCTTTAAAATCCCCAAGATGAAATGCGACTGATATCTGAGATTTGAAACCTTGATCTCCAATGAAACAATATGTGAATTTTGATTCTTTTTCTTATATTAAATATTCCCATGATGTATTTGAAAGATTCGTAGGATCTTACATCTTGATCATGTTGCAAAATAAGGTATGTAACAGTCTATCCGATTGAAATTCGAAAATTTTAAAATTTGTTCAAACAAAATCATTGTCAGTATTTTATTTGTTTTTAGATTAAAATGATAAAATGGAAAACAAGTAAAATAGTTCCTAATAAAATGAAGGGTGATACTGGGAAATTCTGTGATTATTTTGTATAAAAATTATAGATCACAAATTTCTCTGTCATCAAAATTTTGCTTTTATAAAAATTAAGTCGCTGAACTTTCATAGTTTTATTTCCCTTTGCCAAATCGTCGGACCCTTTAGTACATCATTAATATAATTGTCTTGAGAATCATGCTTATAAGGGGACAAGAGTAATATCCTAAAATTTGCGGTGAAAGCATCGAGGAACCTACAAGAGTCTCTAGAAACAATATATCACAGATTGGCTAATTGTGGAACTTTTCCACCACTCGCCTGCTAAACAAAATAAGAATGGCACTAGATTTTAGCATTTAATTGCATATCTTCTTAATTTAAAGCATTCTTGGAATGCAATTTGGATAACATATCTTTTTAAAGAATCCTTGAAAATCATTGAACTGCAGATTTTTATTTTTATTTTTTATTTTTTTACGTAGGACCATATTACCGATTAACAAACTCCTGAAGAGAGCAGGTTCAACTAGAAGTGTTATCCCAGTCAACTGGGTGCTATTTGTCAGTGGAAGTGAGTGATAGAGCAGGTCCAACTAGAAGTGTAACCCCAGTCAAGTGGGTGCTATTTGTCAGTGGAAAAAAAGTGATAATTCTATTGGTTTATGCGATGTGGGGATTATGATATCTGTTTAAAACTACTGGATTCGACAATAGATTATGAACGTTGAATGTAAGAAAATAATCATTCACACAAATCAGCAACAACGTTCCAATTTTTTGCTATGTGTGGAATATCATTGAAAGGAAATGTTTAATGCAGATTGCTAAAAATGAATGGCTGGATGAACATTTGCACGAGTTTGTGTTGATGATCAAATTCTGAATCAGTAGATGTAATTTAATCAGTATTCTGAGAAGTGAACAATTTAGCGCTAACTGTTTATAAATAATTATATTAACTGAATTTTTTTAACATATTTTTAGTAAGAATTCTCTGATGATGCGTCAAAATCTTTTTTTCCCTTTTATAAATTATATTTACACTAATTACTACTAATATGCAATTATGCATAAACGAAATTCAAATAAAAATATATGCTCTATTTTATAACCATTCACATTTTATGACATATCATTATCCTATTATATCTCCATTGTTACTTTTCACATCCCACGACTGAAGGAACCTTTTAGTGCTTTCATTATAAGTCATGCATTTATTTAATGGCATCAGCTTGACGCATTTGTTGTGTCTAAATTACCCGACTCCTAATGTATCATATTCCTAAAGTGTATACAATGAGGAAGCACCTATATGGGAGACTTTTAATAAATCTTCCTTTAAAAAAGGCCCATTCTAGCTCCCATGCTTGGGTTGTTGCCCTTCATACCGACTAGCCCTTCAAATTGTTGCCACATCCCTTTGGTGATGTCACCTGTGTTCAATAAGCATGTGTTTTTTCTCTTCTTTATTAGTTAAGATTGAATGGGAACTCATTGTGAAACAATTTTCGACATTGGACAAAATTCTAACATTTCAAATCCCGTTGAAGGGTATTTGCACTTCATCCTAACCACCTATTGCATTTCACACATTTTTAAGTGAAGTTGGCATCCATTGTCACATTGTCTAACAATGTTATTATCAGAAATATCTATAATATCCATGACTTCTTGCATCCTTTTCTTGTTTTGATGGTGAAAACGGAGCATTTTTAAAGCCTAGATTAATCAGTTTTTTTGTACTTTTGGTCGAGGAAACATGGTTTATAAACTATATATTTTAGGAATATGATCTAAAGCTTGCATGAATATGTTAGACAGGCATTCTCAGGTTTCCCCGATCTTCCATGTTTTCACACAAATTGTCTCACACAATTCAATGATGCTTGCTAACGCAGTCCTCTCTTTGCTTGTCCCATGCAATTCAGTGATGCTTTCTAGTGTTACCTTTGTTACTCGAGTAGTTTGTACATAATTTTATGAAATCATAAAAAAGACCCAGTGGCTTCCTAGTGCTGAAGACATGAGATTTTAAAGAACTTAAGACAAAATTAATCAGTACTAATTCGCCTGCTTGCAAGGTCAGCTGTATCTCTATATGATTGCCCCCCTTATTTTGTCGATAGGTCGAAAAACACATACTTTTTCCTGTCTCTATACGCTTGAATCCCAAGGTACATTCAAAAAGGATTTCATAGGGAACTGTCGTGCTTTGCCAGCCAAGCATACTTTCTTTTTCTGATATGTTTCTGCAACTCCAAAGAAAAAGGAAAAAGACCGATTGGTCTCTTATTAAATTTTTATTGCATGTGGATGAATATAAGAACATCATCAACAAAGCATTAAAAGACTCAGGGACATCCACTAGGGATTTTCTTCATCAGCCCGTTGGATGTTATTTTCTATATCTTGTCAATGAAAGATTTTGAGAACCCTTAACGGTAAAAGCTGGACTATCATAAAATACGCCTTCCACATATCTAGTTTGATTGCTGTGTAAGAGTTAACCATCTTTTTTTGATTTGTGAGCAAACTTTTAAACCACCAGTACATTATCCGTGGTAAATCTATTTCACTGAAGCCTGCTTGGCAGTTGGGGTCAGTCTGTTGGCCATTTTTATTTTATTTTGTTTGAAAGGTTATACGATATTTGTTGACAACCGATGAAGTCACTCACAAGGAAGGATGACATAATGCTGGTTAGTTCACTGCTGATTATGTCACAGTAAAGTCTGGAGAAAATGACAACTGATGCCATTTGGCCATGCAATCTCCCCAATGCTGCAAACTACTTCTCTGACTTCTTCCATATCTGACATATTTGTTAATACATTATTTTCAGGCTCATTTGAAACAAGGATATATTTTGAAATCCAAGGATCATCAGTCTTGATCTTTCTAGTTGATTTTTTTTCCTTCAGTTTGACCATCAAGAAAATTTTGAAGTAATATCTCCATGAACAGTCCATCTAATTCTCATTTTTTTTTGTTTTGAAAAGTGTTTTTTCTATCTTCAGTTCTTCATTGAATATCTCTTAGACCTTTAACCTTTCTTCTCTTAGAGTTTCCTAGAGTGATAGAAACTACCTTCTTTAGTGCAGCTTTCTCTTCCACTTTCTTTACCCTTGAATTCTGCACTCTTTACTCCTTGAAAATTTGCACTCTTTACCCTTGAACATGTAAAGACAATAGTCAAAGGGATTTATATTTTAGGAACCGGTATGCACTATCATGATTTTCCATACTACATCTAATTTTGTCTACTTATTTTTTGAGTGGTGGTCGCAGTTGAAGAGAGTATGTACTCGACTAAACATTGCACATAAGTGTTACAGCTTTCTAATGCAACAACACATTGAAGGTTTCAAATCTTGGATTTTGGAGAAAATCTTGGGCTGATATCTCAGCTGAAATGAAGC
This sequence comes from Allium sativum, assembly GCA_030737875.1. Taxonomy (NCBI): domain Eukaryota; kingdom Viridiplantae; phylum Streptophyta; class Magnoliopsida; order Asparagales; family Amaryllidaceae; genus Allium; species Allium sativum. Next base: position 743,555,796 of record CM060920.1, on the reverse strand, counting down.
AAATTTAGAACTCAGATAATCAAGCTGTCAGATCTCGGATTTTGAAGAAAATCTCGGGTTAATATCTTGGATGAGATGAATAAAATTTGACAAGTAAAACATTAATTTTATTTCACTTCTACAGTTCTACCACGTAGGAACATTGAAATACACACCTATAGTGGATAGTCACCAAACAATTGTAGGATTTACATTCTTTCCAGTACTTTTCAAGGATTCTGGGAGTGATGGCTCCAACTACTGGACAGGACTGTTCAGATTAATTATATCTTTCCAGTTAAACATCGGAATAGAGCTGAAGACATATTTATCTGCTTATGAGTTTTATATATACAACGTTGTCAAAAGCATTTTGTTGCACTTTTATAGAAATGGAATCGTGGATAGTTTCTGGGGGCATACTATATGACTTTTCCAGGTATCTATTGTTTTGATTGACCAATGAATCGTGATTCGTTAGTGTAATTGTGTTACAAATGTGTGTTCCTGTATCATGTGTAGAAAACAAGAGGTTCTTCCATTCTGTAGGTTAGCGCTTGTAGGCTAGTTACATCACACATGAATGTATATCAATTGTTCATTCACATTTTATATTTCCAATCTAATTCTCAGGTATATTTGTAGGCCTGTCAATGTTGTTTGTTGGAAGCGAGCGATATGTCTTGAATTCATGGAAAAGGTTAGTTGCAGCTCTTGAAGTTAAAATCTCCCCAGTACCTGATGATATTACTTCATGTAACCGTATCCCACTGTTTCCCATCATGTTCAAATTTTCAGTGCAAACACTTTTAGTGTTATTATTTAAGCTGGAGATCAAACAAAAGCTCAACACTATTAACCTTGTATATTCATAACTTCCGTCTCTCACAACATGATCATGTTAATTAGGATATAACCAACTTCCATTATTCATCTTCAGTCTACCTGTACGTATAACTGTCAAACACTTTAAAGTACAAAACTTAAAATTTATTACAAAAATAAAATACAACACAGCACCAGCACCTCATAGAGATTACTAACAAAAAATCATGCCTGCTTCTTTGGAGGCAAAATCTGAAGACCCAATTCACACTCACTAATTATACTCAATGTATTTTTTCCATATGATTTTTATTACATGCCTCATATCTCATATCTGTAGGCAAAGTTGATCTCCTATAGTTTTCTTCCTGTTTCCCTTTCTCATCTACATGTTCCCTCTTCTTTCTTCATTCTCTGCTCTTCTTATCTAAGGTTTATTAACCTTGAAGTTAACTTTTTGAGTAATCCCCGTCCTTTATTATTTCAATTTTATCTTGTTTTGATTTATTGGACCTGCGATTGTGAGCTTTAGTTTGTTGGTATTGATTAATTAACAGAAACATGACAAGTTTCAATTTATTTAATGTATAGATAATTTTCTATTCAATTAATATTTGATTTCCAATTATCAATTCAATTAACCTTTTACTGTGCTTGAAAGATTCATGTGCAAAAATAAAACAGTCAAAATCTTCCTACAATGTAACCAAAACTTGGGAAGGTTTCCCTTGGTCGGCCTTAAAATAACCATTGTCTGGTTGCTTTTGTGTTTGATTTGTGCTTTCATAAAAGGTAATTGCTTTCATTTGACAGGCCGATGTCTTAGAATATTACGACCAGACTGTTCCTTCCGTTCGAGGATCATATTATATTCCAGCAGTATTGAGGGTATCAGCAAAATAACATCTTATAATTGATTTATTTTGTTATGCACGATGAAAAGCTTGATTTGTTTATATTTCTTCATTTCTTTAGGTTCCTCATCTGATCCAAGTTGTTAAAAGAAGAAGGGTTAAACAATGCCTCAGCCGTAAAAATATCTTTTACAGGGATTCATACATGTGTCAGTAAGTGTTTTATCGTTTTCTTTCATATAACTTGCGGATAAGCACCAGTCAACTATCATCATATATCATGAAACTGTAATATGTAGATACCAGAAACATTGATGGCTGGAAATTCATCAGATTACTTTGTGCTTGAAAGGGTGATTTATGATGTTTCTAAAAGGCAAATTCTACTTGAACCCACAAAAATGTTGAGTAGCCCCCCTTCCCCCCTAAAATTTTAAATTTAATTGGACAAAAATGTCAACTCTTGGTTTTCTACCTCATTTGTTTTTTTTGTGTATTCGATCACCATGCACGACGCGTACTAGAATATTGTTTCAGTTCACAAGGTATGCACGTAATGCAAGCTAGTGGTTTATGTGTCTATCACGCACTTAACCTACAATGTTTAAAAGCATATAGTTGACCTAGGGGTAAGCTTTTATACCATTTTCTTGAGTTGAGATAGGATTTGCTTTCCTGAAAACATGGCGAAGTTTATTTAACATTATGTGACGGATAATTATTTGTTTACTATGATTAGCTAACTAAAAAAACGAACCTAATTTGAATGTATATGCTTGGGTAAAATGAATGGTGTAATACACTATGTATAGACATAGTAGATGTTTTATTTTAAAGGTATAAGCATGTAAAATTGGTTTTCAACATCAAAAAAAAAAGCACTTTGGTTTGGTCTGGAGACCAATATATCAACAATCTGCTTTTTTTGTTAGATAGTGGACCACGCTGAATATTAATAAGCTCCTTTTGCAGTTGGACTCAAAGTTAAAAGATGCTGCTTTTAAGAAACAGTAAGATTATAGAGTTGATTAAGGTTGTCTTCCTACAATTTTTGGTAAATCATTAACTGTATCTTACTGGAAGTTGTGCACAAACTTACAAAGAAGTTTATATTTTGTTTTAATCGATTACATTCCAAGTGGTAATGCATGATTTTATATTATGAAATGAGCAGTTCGCTTTGATAAATCAAGTAATGCTTACTTCACTCTTAATGTCTGCAGATATTGTTCTTCCAAAGATAGCTTGACTATTGACCATGTTATACCTATATCCCGAGGAGGCGAATGGACTTGGGAAAATCTGGTATTTATTCAATTTCTGGTGTTTTGGAGTGACACTCTATTAAGAATTTTCGTACTTGAAACTTCTCCCACGTTGGTCCCTCCAAGGATTAGCATTTAATCGAGTGTGTGAATAACCAAGTGAAACCAATTATTTCTTTGGAAAAATATGTTGATTCCGGCCTGGAGCATCAAAACGTGATTTAACTCTATTATGCTAATTCTTATGAACCTTTCTACAGTTTTTTTAATATTGTTGCATAGGGTTTTAATTAGGGGTGAGGGTTTGGTTTATCCGATGATAAAAATTATCAAACCAAACTAAAATGAGTAAAAGTGAAAACCAACCCAAACCAACCAAATTAACTTTGGTTGGTTACTCGATTTAACCGAACTAAAAATGTTATGCCCTTTAAGGTTTTGTATATTCATTGTAATTTTCAATAAAACATAAACATAAGGTTGAATTATTCTTATTTATCATTCTATGTTTTCTAGAAGTAATTTTGACACATAATAAATGGAATTTATTTAGATCACTAAACTAATCTAACAAATTTGTTATAACATCTATAATTTTGGAAATATAATAGAAGTTTGGTTAATTTGGTTAACCGATAACCCTTTTCATTTTATTTTATTTTTACAGGCCGATTATAAATCAACTTAGTTTGAAAACCAAACTAAACTCGCCAAAATTAATTGGTTCGGTTGGTTTAACCAAATAATGCTCACATCTAGTTTTAATTAGATTTGTTTTCTAAGTTTGTGGGATGCACGGTAAGCTATAGATGTTGTGTTAGGCATTAAGTTTCAGCACCTAGCATGCTTGCATGTACGGGGAGCTTCATTAAGTGTGAGAAAGCGATGAAGACCAGTGAACAAAGTTTCTAATGTGCTAGTATCCTGATTGAACATCCCGACAGCTTTCACAAGGGTATATATATATGGTTTTGGTGATGCTTTTATTGTAACGGATGGAATTTCCCGTATTATATGCTACCGATCTCATGTGTTTACCGCACTTTATTCCACATGTCTTACGATGTCAAACTATTCTTTAGTCCAATCCATGCACGCTTGTTATATAATGCGAGAGACACCTAACATCTAACAGAACCTTCCTTTACGTGAGTTAGATATGATAGATTAGACCTCTTGATCATGTTTTAGATTTAGCAGATACCATAGGCAACAATCAGCATAATGTTTGTGGTTCAGCAGATTTTAAGATGGTGAACTCGAATATAATGAAATTACAATATTATTTCTTTAAACACACATTAAATCAAGTTTTTCTCATGAATCATTTATGTCTACACCACACGCATCTGAATAAACTGTGTGATAATTGAAATGAGTGGCGTTTGGCCTCTTGGTCTCTTCACTCATGCCAGCTCCACTACTCACTAGTACTGAATTGGGACTTTTAAGTTATCTGTGGAAGAATCTTTTTGTATTATTGTCCAATCCTTACCTTGTAAATTAAAACTGATCAACAGCATTCCTTTGATGCTAAACCTTTACTCATTACACGTGCACATCTCTTCTTTGCTAATAGTAAATAAAATATACTTTATATGATTCCACCTAGCTTTTGTAAAACAGCAATTTATTGTTTCTGTCTTCCATTTCTCCATATTTCCATGTATGTTAACTGTAAGTGATATACAGAATTTCAACGTTTCTGCCGTTTATTTGTACCTTCATTGATTATTGTTTAATTTTGATTATAATAGTTCATTTATTTATTTTCGTTTTTGTATGTGTATGTGTGTGTGTGTGCGCGCGCACGTGCGCTGTACGATTAATAATTGTTTTTTTATTCATAATTTTCATTTTATTTTATTTTGATAAGTCTATCATTTCGAAGGAAATTTATGTATAGATATCAAAAGTAAATATGCAAGTTAGGAAGCAACTACATACTACAATTATATAAATAATTAGTGCGCATAGGTATGTAAGTCAAACGAACCAAATCGGACGAAGATGTGTTTAATTTCTGTACCATGAGGAACTCGATAGACCAAACAAGAATTAAGTTGCTTTGGATAAGCTAGGCAATGTGTTAATAATAAAAAAGTCATTGAACAATTTGAACGAATACTGTTTCACTTATTTTAATTTTCGTAAATGAAAATTGAACGAACACATACAAATGATTTTCAACCTTGAAATGAAAGGAATGTCTGATATGTGGACAAAATCCCCTTGTACATATTTCATTGTGACTTTCTGAATGTATATTCTGAAATTCTAGTGTACAATTAGTTTGATTTAGTTTAAACTTTCAATACTAAAACTTTAATTTAAAATCAGATACAATGCGTGCATAATCTAACTTGCCTGACAGTTCACTATTTTACTGATTTAAAATTTTAAACAATATTCAGCTGATATGAACAAATTTACCTAAGAGTCTACAACAGCCACTCAAATTTTTAGTTAACAATCTGATTGATGTGAGCCAGCCCATACAATAGTGCAATACAGCCTCATAAAAGCCCAATAGCAAGCTATTGAACAGACTATTCCCCGCTAAAAAAATTAATTATCATTGTGGCCCATTGGACTGTGTATCATATATTAAACTGATATGACAGGTACTACACTTGATCTTAGCGAAAAGGCCAAGAAAGGTATGAGGTTTACGATCAAAGAACCCTCCAAATTATAGAACTCTTGTCGCTAGCCTGCTGAAGCAGGAAATGTGGGACTATAGAACTTGTATTTGGTTTAGATACTCCATGCTGTCTGTGGATGTTCTTAGTCTGTTGTTTCATAGGCCTAAACCGAATTTTCTTTTATTTATTCAGTTCTTTCATTCATTATAGCCACATTTGGTAGTAAACAGAATTAATCACTGACAAACTATTATTAGACTTAGCAAAAATTATGAGATTGAATTTCCTTCATTAGTTATACAACCATTGAATATTATTACGATCGCAATCAGGGCCGGCCCGAGCATACCCGTTGCCCTAGTCCAATTTTTTTTTTTTTTGTTGCCCCACTATTTTACTAACGACAATAAATTTACATGGACAAAATTAAATGCAAACTTCATTATAGAATTTTCCATCAGTTACAGAATATAGGTTTAAAGAATCATTTAGATTACATACAAAACCCACAGAAACACACCTAGCAATAAACTCAAAATATGCTTGCATTTTTTATACAACTTTTGCCACCCAAATGTATAAATACTAACTGTCCACAAAGTTAGATGCTCAACTAATCAGTAGAGGATAGACATCAATCTTAAAATGTCCATCAAAAGAAGATGAAGACTACATGGGGAAAAGCATTTGAAAAGTACTCAATAAGGCCATAAGCAATTATATTTTCTCATGATTTAGGTACACATAGTGATATAACCCTTTGATAAACCTATAAAAAAAACATAGTGAAACACAAAATAGGACAGGGGACGTGATCAAAGAAGTTAAAATAAGACCGTGCCTTTAATCAAGTAGAGAAAAAGGTCTAGTATTAGTGTTTCATGCACTGTGACATCAAAACTATACAAAAGTGGCATATTACACAACATTATGAAAATCACATTACTTACATATATATTATATATAAACACAAGTATTTGTAATGGTAATATTAGAATACTGATTTAAAAAAGCATTTTTTTTAATCAATTTACATTATTTATTTTCCTTCCAAAATTCATAAAAAATTTATAATGTTAAAAGCGTATGTGTACATGCCAAACTATTGAAACCATAACTCAAGGTCACATTAAAACAAACAAAATGTCTAACAGAATAGATATGCATGTTAGGCAACTCAAAAAATATTTATTGTTCGACTATATTTCAGCAAGACACATTTTTGTGAAGTCAGCTTTATCAACAAGCATACAGACATAAATTTCAAGTGCACTAATTTGGGCATCATCAAATTGATGATACAAACACACTAAATTGGACATCATCAACTTGAGCATCAGTAATTATTCAACGTTAAAGTACTGTAAAATATCAACATACTGTAGAAATAATTGTTGTTCGCATGAACAAAAGAACATTAGTTCACTGAAAAGAGGAAACGAGATAATTATCAAAAGAGGGAAAGCGGCAAACATCGAGGAAAGAAGCGGCAAAAAGGGGAGCATGAGAAGCATTAGTTCGCTGAAAAAGGAAATTGTAGGGAGGCCATAAGCTTACAGTAATTATTTAACATACTGTAAAAATCAATTAACAAATCCGGCTAACCCATTGATTATTCAACATTAAATCAATTATCAACCCTAATCTCTAAATCATTGATTTAATATCCAATAAGCAATAACTTACATGGTTGGAGTAGTGGATTGGCCAGACACAGGCAGGTGGAAGACGGCCAGAAAAGGAAGGGCAACGAGGTGGTCACGCGGGTATGGTAGGTGGGCGGTGGCACAGAGACAGAAGACGGAAGTTTTTATTTTTTTTTCCCTCTTTCTGAATTGTGTATTGGTTTATTTATTTTTTCTGTTGCCCCCTTATTGCATGATGCTCTAGGCGATGGCCTCTGTCGCCTACTGCATTGGCCGGGCCTGATCGCAATCCACTGAATATTTTATACATTATCGTTGCAAATAATAATTATGGAAAATAAGCTAACTTATATGTTACAAGAGTAAGATGCTGGCACATTGCACCAAATGTTTGGTTTATTTTCTAATCAAATCCTTGGCACCAATAGGCAAGAGCTGAGGTTGGCATGAATATGAACTTTTACAAAGACATGAGTATTGCGTATATGTTATAACAAAATACAGTGAACATATAATGGAAAAGTAGTATCAAAGGCGCATTATGTCAATTTCTGTTGTATTTGTCTACCGTAAACATACAGGCAGATAAAACAGTTGCTTAACTTTCGTGCAATGCTAAGAATATGATTGTTATTTGGCAGTATATAAGGCTATTTGGTTGTTTAGAGAGTTATATTAAACCAAAGATTTGAGAAAACACTTGCAACCGCTGTAGACTGATACCTGAATAATTAATTATTTTATCCAACTGATTTCAGCAAGTATATAAAATGTTTCACATTCAAAGGATTTCACCAAGGAATAATTAGTTATATTTGATCTAAATGATTACTGTAGATTGAAGAGATGTTGATGTACAACTTATCAAGTTGTTTTACTGTAAAATGCATATTCATTTGAGGAGAAATTTATGTTTCTTGATGATGTTGATGATCGTTTGAATCTTGATTCTGAAAAGAGCAGAAGAAACAATATTTGATCACAATAACGGAAGGTTTATATATATATATATATATATATATATATATATATATATATATATATATATATATATTGCTCAGCAAATCGAACGTGATAAGCAAAAATATTTTGCAGGCTACTGCATGCTCAAGGTGCAACTCCAGAAAAGGTCATAAAACGCCAGAAGAAGCAAATATGAAGCTTCTTAAGACGCCTAAGGTCCAGTCCATATTTATTTTTTGCCTTCAAATCCCAGTATGATGCTCATATTATTTTCTGAAAAAGATTAAAATAAATAAACTAGTTTTTTTTTTTTTTTTAAATCTTTGACAATATTTTGTTTTTGGTAAGCGAACTTTCATAATTTGTTGCTGCTGTAGGCTCCGAAGCAGTTCGATATACTGGCCATACCATTGACAACAGCTGCTGTAAAAATGTTGAAGTCCAGAAAAGGTGTGCCCGAAGAGTGGCAACAATATTTGGGAAAGCCTGCACCATGACCACTATCATTCTCTGTACATAAAAATTGTGTATACATCTGTGCTGAACATACTCAAGCTAATTTGAATAAAATGGTTATCATGCAGAGATCACTTACATTGTATATTTCTGCAATGATTGGCAATCTTTTATTAAAATTTGTCGATTTCACTACTAAATAGAGTTAACTGAGAATTTACTTTCTTTTTTTGACTAATGTTATTATTGCCATGGCAATCTGATGGGTGGAAGCTGTGAAATTAGAAAATTATCGCAAACCATTGAATTGCCAACTTAGTCTTTCCCAACTTGTCAATTTGGCGTTCGAGTTGTTGGGATAGCCGAGTTGCCAGAGCAGAGGATTGAAAATCCTTGTATCACATGTTCAAATTTGGTTTATGACACATCTAACTGATGGGAAAGACATTTATACTTCCTATTAATTAAAGAGGGTTAGAACAAAATTGAGCTTTATGATTACTGCTACAAACATCCTATAGAGTCACTGATAATTTATGTAGCATCCTTTTACGGAATGTTCCTATCATAGTTCGACACCAAAACTGAATCATGGTGAAGGGGTATCAGAGCACAACCGACTCAAAGTGGGTAATGCAAAAGCACATAACCGACACCAAAACCGGAAGCAAAAAACAAGATAACTCAAGATATGTGCTCAGTACCAGCATGAGCAGGAAAGCTTGGTACCAATACCCGAAGATGGTGGCAAAACGAATTCAAAATCGAAAGTGATCAGCTGGGAAGTTGGCTTCGAGAGTATGCAATTGGACACCGAAAGCAACATAAAAGCAATGGGTAATCTAGAGTGGTTTCAGTACCGTTATTAAAAGCATTCAGTATGGTTTCAGTCTCGAAGTCGCACCTTTCGATACCAAGATACAAGGCTAGATTAGGATGAAGCAAAGGGAGCTATCAACACTAATTTGCTTAGTATCGATACTAGATCCATTAAACAACTCTCAGATTTTTTTTTCTCTTTTGGAAGATACAGGAGCGAAACAATCAATCTATTGATATTAGAAGCCCAAAAAGATTCTTCCAATGTCTCATTTCTGGGTCTAATGGAATTCATAGGTATAGTAGTTCAAGAATCATCAGAGAGAATCCTGAAACCATGCTGTCACAAAGTCGATAGTGGATCCAAAAGCTGAAGTAGATAAAAGTTCATAGAAAGATAGACTATCCACACTAACATGCTTAATGTCGATATCGTAACTAAGAAGGATGATAAAACAAAGGCGATATTCAAGTATCATCAAAGCAAGACAGCTTAAGATTTGCTATCGAAGCTATAAGATGATACCGAAACTGAGAGCAGATATGAGGGCTATCCATACCGAGCCGCTTGGTATTGATACACAACTGAAAGCAGTACCTGAATCACGAATCACTAAGGATCGAAACCCATGTTACGAAAGCAAAACAGACCCGACAACAACACTCAATGAAGAAAAGAAGATCAAAACCCAGAAACCAGTACCGAAAGGCACTAATGCCGCCGACACCGACTTCGAAATGGTTCACCGAAGCCGAAAGTACCCGAAACGGGCTTCTGCTGATTAACACTGAAAGCGGGACCAAATTGTCTATAAATAAGACCCTAGGGATCTCATTTTGGGGGACTTTTCTCATTTCTTCAATCTTATAATCTTTTCTTAGAGAGTAATCCCTAATTCCTAAATCGATTTGGGGATTTTACTTGGAAACTTCTATGTACAAAGTGATCAATAAAGAGAGAATCAATACTTGAGATTAATGTCATGAATTTCTTCATCACTTATGGTGCTATTTTTTTAATGCTTCCTCACGGCAAGGCTTCATGCATAAGCTAAATTACCTAAAATACCTTTCTACAAGCCGTTTAGCTTTCTAACTTGCGTTGCGCTTAGGGAACCCTTATCCCAAGGTAATTGTTAGCCGTTGAGTCTCGTAAGCGTGATACTCACCTCTTGAAGGTAGAGTATCTAATCTTCGGGTTCAAGATCTTGATATTTAGGAAATGGTGAACCAACTCAAGCTCGTAAGAACTAAATAATCCCTTTGATTCCCCTTGGTCCACATCCTATACCTAATTCCGACGTTGACGAAAAATATCCTTAACATTTTGGTGCTAGAAGGAGGGCTTGAACCTCCGACCTTGTGATTAATAGTCATATTCCTAACTATGTTGCTCCGTCCCAGATTGGACTAAGCTTTGAAGAAGAAAACCCGAAAAAGCTGAATCAATTTTTTTTTTTATTATGGCGATTTTGATGAATTTTGAATATTTAAAATGATTTATTTTAAATAATAACGACAAGAAATTTATTTTGAATAGAATTAGAATGTATATATTTATTTGAATCGACGTTAGAATATAAATATTTATTTTTAATTATAAATGGAATTGAAAATGACGCGGTAATTCGAAAATTCGATTTCAATTTTCAAATGTGTACATGATTCAAAATAAACCGGATTTTGGCGAAACCAAAAATATTTGAATATATTTGAGAATATTTTTCCAACGAATCCGAAAAATTGAAATTTCATAGCGGAGATTAAAAGTCAGATGAAATCATGAAAATTCAGAATAGTCGCTATGGAAAATATAGCCCTTAAAAATGGAAATTTTGCAAATGATCTCTGTTTTCGACGAAACCATTTTTGTTGGATCCGGGATGTCGAATTATTGCTAGATTCCGAAATTCGTAATTTTTCGAATCAATATGTGAGCGTGGTGAAGTAAAACGTGTTTTGACAGTTTCAGTCAATTTTGATCGACCAGAAAATAGCCAATTTTCAAACAGTCTTAGAATTTGACAAAATTAGTTTTGTTACGACCGTATCGTCAATACGAAGCTAGAAATAATTTTTCGGGAATTTTTAGAGTCCGTGTGTGGCCTCGGTAAATTGAAGTGCGCGTTCAAATTCAATATACTGATTTATATTTTAATTTTGATGGAAACTGATCGTAACGGTCGAATTGGCTTGCGGGACATATCCCATTGCGTTTGGAATGAGGGTAATTAGCTAGGAACGACAGTCATTGGGTCTCGTTTGGGGTTCGTATACGAAGTCAACCTTTTAGAGGATTAAATAAATAAATATATATATATAAATTCATTTACACATACACCCCCTCTCCCTTTCCTTTCTTCGATCAGAAAGAGATTAAAGAAAAAAAAGGGAAACGAACTGCTCCCCGTTGCTCAGCTTCCATCGCCGCCACCAGGGGATTCCTCGCCGCCATCGATCGCCGGAGACCCCCCCCCACCCCGATCGAAGAAACCGCGCCAGCGAGCCCTAACCCCCCCTTGAAACCCATCGCGCACCACTACGAGGTCCCCTCCACCATCCTCCGCCGCCTCCACCCTTCTCTCTCCTCCTTCCGTGAGACCCAAGCCCGAAACCCTCCTCAAAAGAAACCACCGCAGTGGGCCCCATTCTCGCCGCAGCGGTGCCTGCACCATCTCTTGCCGCAAAGAAACCCTCTTCCCTCTTCGATCAACGCTGTAAGTAGTTAGATTTTTATGGTATAGAAAAATTGGATTTTTCAGTATGGAAAAAAAATTAGATTTTTCATTGAAGAGAAGTTTATATTTAAAAAAGAGAAGATTATATTTTTAAAACTGAAAAGATTGGATTTTTAATTATAGAAACCATAGATTTTAAATACTAGAAAGGTTAGATTATTACTTACGAAAAAGGTTAGATTTTTATTTAAGGAAAAATTTGATTTTGTTTAAAGGAAAGATTTGATTTTTAGTTTTAAAAAGATTTGATTTTTATATTTAGAAGGGTTTGATTTTTTATATAAACAAAAAGGTTTGAATTGTCATAAGAGAAAGACACAATTTTTATGAACATAAAAATATGATTTTTATTCATGTAGCGAAAGGAAAATACGATTTTTACGTATAGAGATTTGAAATAGAAATACGATTTTTATATATAAAGCGGCGAAATAAAAAAATGATTTTTATATAGAAAACTGAATTATAAAAATATAATCTTTTCTATACATGTAGCGTTATGAAATGTGATTTTTATACATGAAGCGTTGTGTTAAAGATATATTTTTTTATCATATAAATAGCAAGTTAAAAATATGATTTTTAATATAGATCGCGTGTGACAGATTGCGATAAAAAGGACGAGAAACAAATTCGAACCGTTCGGAAATAAAGAACGACGAAGTGGAAGCTAAAGGTGAAAAATCCTCACTAAATTTTTCTTTTCAGTTATTTATTTTATAACTGCATATATAATCTGCTTCCCGTCGTCCACAGACCATGGACGACTTGTTTGTTTGGTTGTGTGTTTGGATAGATTCATTTGTGTGAGTTTGGTTTGTGATGTGAAATGAAATATATAAAAATATTCATGTGTTGAATAAATTCTTTGAACGATAAAAATAACATATTTATCATGTATGTGAAGTGTTAAAAATATTTATATGTTGAATAAATTGTTTGAACGATAAAATTCACATTTTATCGTATATATGAAGTAAATGAAACATTCATATGTTGAATAAATTGTTTGAACAATAAAAATAACATTTTATTGTACTTATGAAGTATATGAAATATTCATGTGTTGAAAAAAATTCTTTGAACGATAAAAATAACATTTTTATCATGTATGTGAAGTAATAAAAATAGTCATACGTTGAAATGAATTCTAGTTTGTTAAAAATAACGTTTTTAACACATATATGAGTATATAAAATAGTCACACCTTGAAATAAATATTAGTTCGCTAAAATTATCATTTTTAGCGTATATATGGAATATATAAAATTGTCATACGATGGAAATATTATTAGTTCGCTAATAATATTATTTTTGGCTTATATATGGGTTGTGTGAAATTGTATATGCGTTGAATGAATATATAAAAGCGTCATATGAAAATGTATATATAGGCGTTGTATGAAAATATACATATACGATATATTGAACAGGTCATAGCAAGGAGGCTAGAGAAGTGGAATAAAATTGTACGCCCGACAAATAGGTACATTTTTAATGTTTTGTTTGGTATGATGATTTTATGAGCCGATTGGCTTTTCTTTTTCTTTTTGGATTGGTGAGGCCTGTATGGCAATTTCGGGATTTTCCCGGTGCTCCCGTGCAGGGGAGGTTATGGCGAAATTTTTCTAAAATTTAGGGTGTTAGCCAAATTTTGAAAAATTAGAAATTATTAGAAACTGAAAGGTTGAAGAACTTGAGCCAGAATAGAAATTGAAAACGTTTTCAAACGATTTATAAAATACGTTTTAAAATGGAAATCGATGAAATATATATATTATATGGCCTGAATAGAACGTGCCGCGCAGCGACCGTTCGCGAATTTCGACCATTGACTTCGAACGGACATTACGGGAGATCCGACCGTCGGATTCTCCTAAAACCAGAACTGTTGGGTTCGTATTGAAAAGAGCTTTCTAACGAATATAAGAAATGTGAAATCTAACGATTGAATTTGGAATTATGTCCAAATCAAATTTGGAAAAGGTCGCTCTAAGTGCAGTTCGATGACCATTTATGGAAATCGACTGTACAGGCCTTGATAAAATTATTAAAAATATAAATAATTAGTGTAAAATCATAAGAAATGATTTGGAAAGAATTGGGATGAAAAATTCCATATTTGAAAAGATAAAAATATATTTTTATCGAAATGAACTAGTTATTAACTAGAATTACAATCCGATTATTTTTAAATAAATAATTTGGATTGAGAAATGGTTTTAATTTAACCGGAATTACCAATATATGAATTGGAATGGATTTGAATGGAAATTATCTTCGGATATTTCTACATTGGGTTCCGTGATTATACGGATATTGTGATGGGAATTTGGAAGATATCGATATCGTTATTCCCGATATGATATCTGTTGGTTTCAGGATTTGATGTAGAATATAAGTCGATACTATCTCTATTCAAAACCTTATATTCAATGTCAAATTGGACTGATTGATTGTTTGGATTGTGCTCGAGCAGTTTATGAGCAAAATATGTGTTTATAGTTAGCATTGGGTTGGGTAAGAATATCTTTGTGCTAACACCTTGTGAAACACTTCACGATTTGACGATAAGGTGTTTAGCGAGTTGTGTTCATTTCAAATTTAATGAATGATTTTGAAATGATGTTTTTCTTGACTGAAAAGAAATGTATTCCCGATTTTGGATAGGGAATGTTTTATAGAACAGAAAGGATTTCGAGGGCTAAAACCCGATGATTTCTAAAATGATTTAGAAATGTATTATGTTTTACATTGTGGTTCATCGCGTATCCGATTAGTTGCTATTGATAACATATCTGTTTGGTGGCGGAGAATTTATTCTCTTGCTTAACACCCTTCTTTGAGACGTACGAGCTCAAAGGTTATGTGATTAATAGTGACTGATCATATGCGTGAATTGCTGATGCGAAGTACTATAGTTTGAAAGTACTTGTGATTATTATGTTGCGAAATGGTTTTCCCCACTTCGAGATATGAAATGATTTGGTATGTGGCTAAAGATTTGGTAACCCGGTCTACTGAAAGTATGGGTGGGATCCAGTGCCTTAGGGTGAGTGGTTAGTGTGTAGCCTGCTCTATGTGTAGGAGGTGCATATATATATATATATATATATATATATATATATATATATATATATATCGGGTTGCTTAGGTACGTGCCCTTTGCCTTGTCTGAGGGGAGCCCGATATTTGGTTGCATACTTGTTTGTATGCATTGTTATGTTTTGGAATTCATATTTCCAAATGATTTGATTTGGGATCCCGAAGTGAAATCTACTTTGATATAAAAGCTAGATTTGTATTTCAAATGATTTGAAAATAGAAATCGGGAATAAAGTCCAAAGGAATAATTTCTGTAAATTGAATTGGATTTAGAAAATCTACGAGTGGTGATTAATTTAAATGGGTAGATTGGGATATTGCATGTTGATTGATGCATAGTAGATCCATATATCTATATTAATTGTTGTTTATACACTGGCATTCATGGGGGTAAACCCGTTCCGCGTTAGCGGCATGGTCCCGTGATATGCCATATTATTAAATAAGTTAATTATAACTGTTGACTGACCTGTAGTTTGTGTTTCCCTTGCAAACTCGGGTGCCCCTATTTTCCACATGGACAATCGAGTAGATTTATTTTGCAGATATATTGAGCAGGATTCTGGATTGAAGCTTTAAGCTGTATCCAGTGCATTTATCGTCTTTCGCTGTGTTATTTTATATTTCCGCTGCATTGTATTACATTTATTGTAAATAAATCTTCCGCTGTATTATATTTCGATATACTCTGATATATTCTGTACTCTGATGTAACATTATTATGATGTTTATAAAAGTCTTCTGTTATTTGTTCTGATGTGTTGTATGCCCAGAGTTAGCTTATGCTAGATTCTAACGGTCTTGGTCGATTTAGCGATCGATTAGGTCCGGACGAAATCTGTATCGTTACAAAAACCATGGATAAAGGGTCCCAACAAGAATTTTCCGGATCACAAATGGCTATGTCAGATATTACTGACCCGAGAGTGATGGAAGTGCAAAGGCTTAGATTGGAAGCCCTACAAATCAAAAACAAGGATAAGAAATTAAGCAGAACCTTATGATCCCGACCGTTGGAGAATTAACGCTTTCCATGTAGGGCCAACCCCAATTTTTGCTCTAAGAAACTCTACATCAATGGAATATAACCTATTCACTCACATGAAGGAAGTCATCCATGCACATGCTAGGGGAACTATATTTGAGCTAAGAATAAAGGAAGAGTTTGGTCACTTTACCTCAAGATAGTCTAAGAGGGTTGCATCACAGTCTCATAACATAGCAAAATGAAAGCTTGAAGATAAAGAGGAACCAATAAAATTAAGTAACAAAAGGGTTAAGCTTGAAAGTGGCTATATGACAGTAGGATCTTGTAGAATGGAGAATAGGATCTAGTGTATATATTAGAGTAGTAAGCAGTAAATCACACAGTCAATTTATACTGGCTCGGACCAATGTCGTACGTCCAGTCCCAGACTCACTTCTGGTATTTCGCTAACAATAAAACCCTCACTTCACCCGGAGGAATAGGTTCACAATTACCCGAACAACTGAACGTGATTTTCTTGCCTCAACCACTGAAGAGGTCTTTTACAACACGGAATAATTGATGACTTGTTTATATTCTTGTTAACACTGACACTACACCATAACAACCAATTTGGCAAACAACGTTGCGGAGATAAAATATGGGTTATAGCCATTTCATATTTGATAGTGCTTAGATCCGTATCAAAATACATTTTGCGATCCGCACCACCCTAATCACCCTAAATCTGACCGTCCATCAAGGCCGCTCCGGATCAGTTAATTTGACACGGCCTTTGGCCAAATCTAATGCATATCATATTGTGCACCCCTTTAGGCACTCCGAACACAAATTTGGGCAGCTCCCCTTTTCCTTTTATTTTACGTTAATGGTGACCAAAAACAAACCAAAATTAGGGTTTTCAGTCACCAAATCGTGCCTCCACCTTCCTGTACAATCTCCTCCTCCAGCAGAGATGAACAACCTTCTCCAGCTTTGCACTAGTTAGATGATGATTAGGGTCCCCTGATTACGGTCTCCAGCTTTACACTAGTTAGATGATGATTACGGTTCCCAAATTAGGGTTTCCGAAGATGATGATTCGATTTGTGTGTCTCGAGCTTTGCACTGGTTAGATCATTGGCATCATTCCATTGTGCTAATCAACCTTCATCAAACTCTCAGGTATAATTATAGCCGTTCTTTACCTAATTCAGCTATAAAGTGGAGTCTGATTTGCCACCGTAAATGTAAATGATGCGAATGATCTACTAGCGCAAAGCAAGATTTTCAAAATTTGGGTACAGATTGTGGACTTTGGTGTAACACACTTCAGAAATGGCATGAGTCATGAAAAAGATCAACTTATTCTTAATTTGTATCGTTGCATTCAGGTAATTCTTTTTACTTGTTCGTGTTCTCTTAATGTCACTCTAGCTTTTGATTTTGTTATTTGTTCATATCTCAACATACTTACAGAGGTTTATAGTTCAATGCTTAATGAGATACTGCCATTTATGTATTAATGATGCTATGATATATGCATGCTTATTAGAACACTTTTACTTATTACTTATGTTTTCTATGGCTTTTTGTTGAACCTGTGGGGGTAATGAGCTGAGAGTGCAATGCCATATGGGAAGGAGTCGAAGGAGGAATTGGTAAAATTAGTGGAAGGAAAGAGGCTCAAGGTTAATATCTATGGTAGCAATCAATATGGTCATTTTGTTGGCGATGTCTATTTCAATAACATTTTTATTCAGGTAATTCTGTCATGGTACAACCCTTCATGTAATACGAGAAGTTGTTAGTGTTTTGAACCGTATAGGTTATAACTATGCAGTAAAACCATAATTGTGCAGGGTCTGTTGGATTGGGATTTCTGTCATGGTACTTAGCAGGAAAAATCAGAGCATTTTTTGATATAAACTTCAGGTAATATCTCTCTTTTTTCCATCCCCTCATCTCGAATACACTATATTAGATAAGGGTGATAGAATCGAAAGGGCAAGGCTATAACAATGTTATATCTACATTGCAGCCAAGTGACAAGGAGAATTATAATAAGTTTGTGGTTTAATACTTTTAGAGCGAATTAGTGAGTCATTACGTGAAAATCATGTTTGCGGAGATTTTGGAGAATGAAAACTAAACTGGTTCAAAGCAAAGGAATTGTTCTGGAGAATGAAAACATGTCAGTAGCATTACATAAACATGTTATATATATAATTGACAAATATGCACACACACGAATACAAAGACACGATATGCCCTTCACTGTTATCAGTACGAACACAAAGACACGATATTTTGTGTACAATCAGGCATAAAATTACTTCTTTTTTCCTGTAGATTTTGGTGCTTTTGTGCTGTTGGAGCTCAGGCTGGCTATCACGATTCAGTTTTACTGCCAATCATCAGGTTGATCTTTTAAGCTTTTGTTTTAAATTGTGTACATATATAAATATTTATGCTGTTATATATAAAACTTTATGATCAACATCATGAGCTAGCTTATTCTCATACTGCTTTGATTTATAGCAAACACATGAATTTCATCGGCATGATCAACGCGTACGCTCAATCTTCCCGGCCTCGATTGGAGTTATATCAGGCTGATCATATGTTTTTTACCTTTTTTTGTTAGTTCGTACTATTATGAAAATCTTTGACAGTTTCCTTTGTATATATATGTTTGTATGTTATACATTGTGTTCGTGTTATGAAAAATCTTGTAATGCTTTGGGTAATATATATATATATATATATATTGTGTATAAATTGTGGTATATATGCTATGTTATGAAAAATATGTGCACAGTTTCTGTTTATATATATATATATGCATATATATATATATATATATATATATATGTGCACACACATATATAATTAGATACAGTCAAAGATCGTGTCTGAATACCGTTTAGACACCGCTATAAGCTGTATGTAAACAAAGTGAGATACGATTTGTAGCCGTATCTAAAAATTTAACACGCAAAAATCTTTGCCCAACGTCCTCAGGGAAATAGGGTATGCTAGAGAGGTACGCTTTGACTCAGTGACACTAATGCCTAACTCAAGGTAACGTGCTCTTTCACTCCTAGCTCAGTTAGTCTTCTTCCTCAGAGGATAGTGACGTTCACTCACGAGCGAGTGGGTTCAAATAGAAGAAGGATCAGCAAGTAGCGTACCAGAAGCAGCGAATTCCGGTGCAAACAACAAAGACGGAAGATATGGCTTATCCAATAGTACGGTGTATGCTTCTCTCGCGTCAAATAGGGGGAAATCAATAGCGGAGCTTTTGATTGATTTACCATCGGAGATCCTTAGCGAAAAATTCTATATAGGAAGTCATTCGTTGCCTCTATGACAACCTGAGAACCAAGCAACAACAGCGAAGAAGACAAATTTCACTATGCTGGTCCCTGCCTTGCAAGATGGACTTGCCTAATCGTCCTATGTACTTTAATGAAAAGCCTAGTCATAGATTATTAAAGCTTTTGATATATTAAATATAAAAAATGATTACATCCCATTCCTTTTGTTTGCTTATTCTACCCTTAATGGCTTAGGCCGCTGTTACCATTTACGCAACCTAAACCTAACTAAGACTTAGTTGTTTCCATTTCCTCACCAACGCTCGCCTCATCTTCTTCTGGCTCAAATCCCTTTTGAATATAAGTTTTGTGATACGTCTTTTTGCTATGTTTAAGAGCTTTAGATACGGCTAAAAACACAGCTTAATTAGTGTATATGGTGTAGTGTGATATGCTAATATATAGTACACCCTTCTTATAGACTTTACTTGATGATAAACGTGAAGCTTGTGAAAGATTATAGAAGATAATATTGAGAATAGTATGCTTTTTGAAGACTAGAGAGCTTTGAATAATATAGAGAGAGATATAATGAAATTCGGTGATTTGATCAGTTAATCAAGTCTCTATTTATAATATAAAAGAGTTGTAACTAATCACGAAGAGATTCCATTAAGAGAAGTTGTGATTCTTCATAATAGGTTCCAACTCTTCGTAATCAGATGTATGTTTTGATTTAAAAAATGAAACAACAAGGAAATAGCACATTTCGTAGCAGATTCATACGTCTGAAAAATTCAGAATAGACATCTGAATATTATGGTAAATTTAAAATTTGTCTCAGCAAACAGACGTCTGTCTGATTTAAATCAGACGTCTGTTTTCTGGGCAAAATATATTCTTTGCCTCTTTTGAATATGAAAACATATATATGTGATATGTGCGTGTGTGTAATCATCAAGAAAGACTTTAACATGAATATCCAGGACTAACAGACTCTTACAACATATTCAATCTTCATTTTTGTGTTCTTGAATCTGTTTGTCGAATATCTTCCTGCAAAACAAGGTTAGATGATAATCTATATGCTTATGTATAGTTGTCATAGTCAAAATGCTATGTAGCGAGATTCAACATTCTCCCCCTTTTTGACTAATGACAATTATATAAGCTCCTCCTGTCAATATACATATAATGTCACTCATTTCTCCCCCTTTGTCATTCGACAAAAAAAAACTTATTAAAAAAACTGAAGCACATATGCAATACACACAAACATACAACAGAAACAGACATGATATATAAACAAGCATACCATTAGATGTAACATATTACAACACATACTAGAGTTTTGTGCGAAACATAAAGAGAAGTACCAAAATATATTACACACCATTTAGATAATTAAAGAGTTTTTAGGCAAAATACGTAGACTAGCATACTGTCAACCATGCTTACCATCCCTCCGAAGTAGATGCCTCAATAGTTGTTCCACCGTCTTTGGGAGAGCCTTGTTCGGAATCGGGAACTTCTTCGGCGGAACTTGAAGGCCATTGAAATGGAGCTGGAGCTTGAGCTTGGCTCGAAGAAGTGCCGGTGCAAGAATTTTTTTCCCAAATTTTGTTTAAGAATCCTTTGATAGAGTCAAACTTCTTATTTGTTTGTTTTTGATAATGCCTTAATTCTTTATGAAGTTTAGATTGGTTTTGGGATAGCATGACTAAGGCTTGTTTGGAAGAAGTTTCAGGAGAAATAATTTGAATATCATCACCTTCTTCTTCCCTAACGTGACGATGGTGAGAAGGTATGATTGCTTCTGGGTTAGAGGCTACATGTTCAGTCCAAGTTTCAAGAGACATATACTCTAAAGTAGCGGGATTTGGAGTAATATCCATAAGTTTCAAAGTTTTCGGACCAATTTCTTTGATTCACAAAGAGGGTATGTTAGGTATATTTATTTCACAAGCAGCAAGGATCCGAGTAATATACGCACCGTAATGTAAAGTCTTATACTTGCACTTATACGTGATATCGGTCCATTCGTCCATGATAATTTTTGCCCAATTGATTTGCTTGTTGGAGTAGAGGGCGTAGAGAGCTTGGAAATCTCTTTTGTAAACTTTTCATAGCTTCCTGTGCGAGGTTGAATGGTTTGGACTAATATGTGATTAAGTAAACGAGCTTGTGGTCGAAGATGAGTGGAAGTAAGCTCTTGCATATTAATGAGATTATCCGAGAGAAATTTGTGTGAAGTCTCATCCCTTGTAGTCATATCTACTTCTATCGTGTCTATATCTAGACCTTGCCAAGCACATTGTAAAATTTGGCCTAGTCGTTGCTTTGAAAGAAGCACTCGTTTTCCACAAACCCATGAAAAAACGGTGTCCTTTTTGATTTGTGGTTTAGTATGGTCAAGAAGTAAGTTTGCTAGAAACAATTTCACTAGTAGAGGATAAATTTTGACATCATTCTTAGTATAATCAACTAATGATTCATAGTGAAAGTGTCTAGCATATTGTTGAATTCAATAATTTGAAAGTATCAAATTTTATGAAAGCACGTTCGAATAATTTGGAGTCCTTCATTGCTTTATATCTTGCCTTGGCTGTATCATCCCATAGCCATTTTTGGATTAATTCTTTGGGAGGAAGTGATTCTTCCTCTCTTGTTTTTTTGCCCCGATTTGCCATGATTTGGTTTCGAAAAGATGAAGTTTTGTGGTAATTTTTTTATTTATTTTGCGGGTTAGGGTTTATGGTTGGTAAAAAGATGAAGAGGTAACAGTGAAAAAAAATGAAAAGATGAATGGTTGTGATGTTTGGGAGGAGTCATATGCCCTTTTTAAAAAAGCCATTTTCGATTCAGACGTCTGAGTTGAAGAAAATAGACTTTTGTTTTACATCAATTTGGAACCCAAGAAGAAATAGTTCAAAATAGGGTTGTTTCAGATGTCTGTTATTTTTGGTTTAGATGTCTGAATCTGGAGGTAGAATAATTCTTCTTAGTTAAACAAACATCTGGAATTCTTTGTCAGACGTTTGTCTAGAAGAAATTTTTAACCCGTAAGTATTTAGTTCATTTTATTACCATTTCAGATGTCTGGTTTAATTTGTGCGGACGTCTGTTTGGAGGTTAAAATTTATTCCCTCTGTTTATTCAGACGTCTGTTTGTTTTTGCTCAGACGTCTGTTTAATGAAATTTTTGCACAATCAATTTTTATTTCATATAATGGTTTAAATAACAAGTTAAATATAAACATATATAAAATATAGTAAATGAAGCATTAATTTTTAGAAGTGGGAGTCTTCTTTGGTGTTGATCAACTCGTTCCTTCATTGGCTTTGTAATTCTTCTCCCAAGAGTTTGGACTATAAGGCGGTCATTGGGGAGAGAAGGTATAATATTTTAAGGTAGGGTTTACTGGGTTATTCTCGGTACGATAAGAGGAAGACGGATCAATAGGATTTGGCGGAATTGGTAATGGTGAAGTAACATCTTTTGCTTTTAAACCACAAAATTTGTAGATCATTTTTTCGAGAAGGCTTAAGCGAGGGAGGTAACCTTTTGTTCGAAATATAATTCTTTCTGTAGAGGCTTCTTTCGGATTTTCGGGTTCAATAGTTGAAAGAAAAGCTACATGACCCATTTGATTTAATTGACTTCTTGTTCGAACATGCGTGTCAATTTCACCAATAATATTTTGTGCAGGATGATATCTTAAGATTCTAGGAGGTGATCCGATATGTTCTATGGAATTATTTTCCGTATATTCAAGACTCATATTTTCAATGATTTCATCATCATCTTTGTTCTTTGTATTTTTATTAAAATTTTCATCAAAAGATACGCGTAAATATTCTTCTATAATATTAGTACGTTTGTTGAAAATACGATATGCTTTACTACGTTCTGGATATCCAGCAAAAATTCCGTGATCAGCTTTTGCGTCAAAATTTCCAAGTTGATCTTTAGTATTAAGAATGAAACATTTAGAACCAAAAGCTTTAAAATATGAAATATTTGGTTTCCTTCCATTAAAAAGTTCATAGAGAATATTTTTAGTTAAAGGCCGAATAGAAATTCGATTTAATACGTAACAAGCAGTCGCTACAGCTTCTGCCCGAAATTGTTTAGGTAAAGTACTTCCATTAAGTAGAGTTCTTTCACATTCTTGTAAAGTTCTATTCTTTCTTTTTACAACTCCATTTTGTTGTGGAGTTATAGGAAAAGAGAAATTATGATTGTAACGACCCGCATTTTTCAGCAATATAATTTATTTATTTAATTATTTGAATAATGGTTTGGTTATTTAAAATGACCAGAATTGAATAATAGTGAATACTTAATTAAAATAAATAATATAATAATATATTTAATTTCTGAAATAGTCAGAAATGGTAGAATTCACAAAATGGTGTGAATTGGATCATCTGTGTTATTTAATTCAGTTTATAATTGAATTAGAATAACGAATATATTAATTGAATGGCAGTTTGAACGTATAATTATAATATAATTATAATCGAGCTCGAAATGGCACGACAGTTCGCTATTTGGCGATTTGAACTTCAACTGAATGTACAAGGTCCATTTTAAATCAGATTTCTGTGAAACAAGAAACGTTAGGAGCTGGTGAAGTATATTTTTCTAGTGGAAGAGAAAAATCAGGATTTCGTCGTGTAGATTTTGATATATGTCCAAATAAAAATTTAGAAAAGTTGCTGTGGAATTCCTTTATAATTTATATCGATTTATTTGTATTTTAAAATGGATTTTTAAATATAAATCGAATATCGATGTAACACTAGATTTGAAATATCGAGTTATAAATCCCAGTGGAGCAGTATGATATTCTGTTGTGAATATATACGATAATATTTATTTTATATATTAAATTTAAATATTTTTAAATATATTTATATATTTAAATGGGTTATTTAGGGCTTTAAAAATAGCCAGTTTTTCAAATGACCTCAAAATTCGATGAAACTAATTTTGTTGGATCTGCAATATTAAATTATTGCTAGATTTCAATTTCCGTGATTTTTGAAGTCAGTATGTGGATGTACGGGATTTTAATGTGAAAAACAGTCGATATTTTGACGGTTAAAAATACGCTGTGTGAGCAAACGGAGTCGGAATTCAACGAAACCAGTTTCGTTGGGACCGTAAGGTCGAACTGTAGCTGCATGTCAATTTTCATAATTTTAGGTATTGTATGTGATCACAGGAATTTTGGAGGACACAGAAAAATAGCGTTTGCTTATAATTTAATATAATAATCAAATATTAAATTATTAAAACTATCCTATAAATACGCTACACGTCCTAACCCTAATTTACTTCCTCAGATAGTCAACAAGTTCACACCGCCGCATTTTCTTTCTTCCACAGCAAAATTCTTGATCTTTGAAAATAGAAAACAAATCACCTAAATTCCCAAAATAATCTTGAAACTTATATATCTGAGATGGTGAAAGCTTGCTCTACATTGCAGTACCAGTTTCATTGTGTTCGAACCCATACTGGTTCGCTATTTTGTTGCATACGATACCTAGGGTTAGGAAATTCTGAGAGTTTAAGCTTTGATTCGAAGAATGGAAGTTGCATTCGATATTAGGGTGGCAAGTAGATGGGTTTCGCGAAGTTGTGGGGTGTGCGATGCATTTTGGAGTTCGTCCGTTCCTGTTTGCCGTGAAACAGGATTGTCGACGCATTTTGATGGGGGGCGACGAGTGCGAAATGGAGGTGACAGGGAAGACGAGTTCAGGAAGAGAAGTGTCATAGTGTTTTCAGTTTGGGTTTTTATGGAAAGAAGGAGGAGAACGAGATGCAAGAATGATCGGAAATGGCCATGTATGTTTACTGGAAATCGCGAGGTAACGGTTTGGGGAAGAAGAGTTTTAACCAGTGCGGGTTTGGGCTTTAATAGGATGTTGGGCCGGGAAATTAAAGTGTGAGGCTCGAAATTGAATAGTTAGTGTTTTATTTAATTTTAAATAGTGTATTAATGTAACGACCCGGGAAAAGACGACCTTGATTATCCGATATACAACACATATCGGACATCAAGGGTCGACAATTACCGAATAGTTAATGAAAGAATTCAGAGGGTGAGGATAGATAAGATAGAAAATTAGAATAGAAGAAGAAAAAAGAAGAACACAACATCAGAGTAACACGAATCTCACAGCGGAACGAATAAAATATAATATATCACATAACTTGAAATCAAAAGCAGTATATGCATACAATACCATTATCAGAGTACAACCCTTACATCACAGCGGAAATAAACAATAGCTATATAAGTCCTGAAGCCTCCTGCTCCAAGCTTTCCAAGTCTATCTGTAAAATCCTGACTACTTGACTGCCCGTACAAATTTGGGCACCCAAGAGTTTAGGGAAAACAAAACAAAATAAAACTCTGGGTCAGTCATGGGACTGGTGTGAGTAAACTCAAATCATTTGGTTTAACTTTTCAAAATCCTTTTCAAAAGAAAAGATAATCATAAGACCAATCCACACATAAATACGGATGGCTTTTACCTTACGATAACCCAAAACACTTTGGAAATCATATATTATCTGATATTATAATAATGTCTAATCACAAGTAATTAAAATCTAGTAGAACGCTTGCATCTCACGCTCTACATATATAGTATACAAATCAAACTCGCGGGCACTTATTGGAGATTGGATTCTGACTTTGACAAGGTATGGGACCACCTACCGATAGTGTATCTCTAGAGGCGAATACACTGGGTTCAACAAGAACATCTTGCAACCCGGCCCTCACATGACCGACCACTCATTTCGCTTGAGTGTATCGAATATATATCACCAACGGTTGGGATCAGCAACCGTCTCCCGAATGGGGCAGCATCGATAGATTTAAGAAGCAATTGGAATTTCTCTAGATAGGTGATTATAATCCTAATGGGTGCGACCCACATAGCCGTGCTGCCTGCCCGATTTTTGTCATTTCCCGGTTGATGAGGCTAGAGGCCACGCTTATCTATGACAGATCATTCACTTTGAATGCCACATCGTCATACTCGCCAAATCACAAATTGATTTCCCCAAAAACACCACGGGTATAAAGCTAAGAGAAACGAATTCCTCCGCCACCAAACGTAAGTATGTTTGAAGAGATCAACTTACGCGATCTATTGAATATACTCTGTCAGGCATTCTTCCATACACGTTTGTCCTGGGACTGGACAAACCGAAGGCACTATTCTGTAAACAGGATAGCCCTTGCACTTTACTCCGTCTTCAATATATTCAGCATACTTGATTCGCAACGCTTATGCCAATACGGAGTGGTTCTGTGGATAATAATCCAACCGGTCTCTCCGTATTAACAACGTAAAATGGTCAAAAACTTTGATAGTCGGTGATTTAACTATCAAATGAAAATATGTCTGTGTGCAAACAACGATATTATTTCCAGATGGAAATTCTATTGATCAATCATCAATCATCATTAATTCTTAAATTAAATTATCATAAATTTATTCTTTTCCTTATTCCTGTTTTCCCTATATCTCTTATTTACTATATTTAGAAAATATACGTTATTAACAATGGAAAACATTTCCACTTCTTGTTTTCTATATTAGAAAATATCCTGATCTTATTTGGAAAACATTTCCAAAATTCCTTTATTGGGTTTAAACAGATGTTTGAATAAACATCGCTATGTCAACAAAGACCATTATGCTCATTAACTAAATTCACTTAACCACTATCGAACTTATCCACTTCTTGGTTAAAACTGAAGTCAATCAAGTTGGGGTATAATTACCTCTCAGACCTTAACTGAACAACATTTCTAACTTCGAAACAGACAAAGTTCACCTTTTTACACTTTCAACCACTTACTTAGGTAACTCTCAGATTCTATTTACGAATCCACTTCCTTTACGGAAGTCATTTGATTATAATAATGGTGTTATAATCCCCTGCGTCCGAAATATAATAACTTTAATATGACTTTTTCTTTCTAGCTCAAATAAATACACGAACAACTAATTTATCAACTCCTATTCGCTCAACTATAATCTATAACCCTTATTCTATTAACTTTTACTGGATTAACTCTTATTTGGATAACTCGGTTTGATTAACTCATCTTGATTAACTCAACTCGACCAACTTACTTGATCAGCTCAACTTGACTAACTTAACTTAATTAACTCGACTTATTTAACTCAACTTGTTTAACTTAATTTGACTAACTATTATCGAATAACTAATATTCGATTAACTTATATTCGACTAACTATGTCTGTTTTTAACTTCATTTTGAATAGCTAATATTTGATTTAACTTCATTCGCTCGACTCTAGATCGCAGCGATCACAATGGTTACGCCTGATTCCCTCAGGAAACATCCGACCACCTTAGGCTATCTGCAGCCCTGCGAATTTCGCTAGCAGTCGTGCTAAATGGCAATTTATACTGAATAACTACTTCTGTTTAACTCTATCTCGAATAACTAAGTTCGATCAACTCTAATTGAATAACTAATATTCAATTTAACCCTTATTCGGTTACTATATTCGAATAACTCTAGTCCGATTTGATTCAAACCACTTAACTCTAACTGATTTACTCTACTGGTTAATTCTAACTAACTAACTCTAACTGTTGGACTCTAACAGCTTAACCCCAACGGTTTAATTCTAATAGATTAACTCCAACTGTTAGACTCTAATAGTTTAACTCTAACAGTTTAACTCCAATGGTTTAACTCTAACTGTTTAACTTTAACGGTTTAACTCTAACTGACTAACTTTTCTGATTAACTCTAATGGTTTAACTCTAACTGTTTAACTCTGACAGTTTAACTTTGGTTGATTAACTCTTTTGAATTAACCCCTTTGAATTTTCTCTTTTGAATAATTCCATTTGAATAACTCCTTTTGAATAACTCTTTTGAATAACTCTTTTGAATAACACTTTTTGAATAACTCTTTTGAATAATACTTTTTCCTATTTGTTTACTTAACAAATAACTATTCCCTTTTTACTTCGATTTATTTAACAAATAATTATTACTTTTAGCTTTTCCATTTATTCTCTACATAAATATCTCTTTTAACTTTCCTTTATTCCCTAAATGAATATTCGCTTTTCAATTCCATTTGTAATCGTTTTACAAATGATTCCCTTTTGATTTCTATTTGTAAAGGTTTCACAAATAGCTACTTTTTCCCTATTCTATTTGATTTGCAAATATTTTCCTTTACATTTGTTTTACAAATGTATTTCCTCTATGTTTGTTTTTCTTTTCAAATCTTCTCCTTTATATTTGATTTCACAAATATTTTCCTTTACTCAATTTCTTTGATTCTATAATTATTTTCCTCTATGAAACTCTTTTCCTTTTATATATAAAATCAATTGATTTTATATAAATAATTTATTTTCAAAATATACTTTGAAAATTCCTTTTCACTTCCCGTTATCATTTATGGTATAAAAATACCAAATCAAAAGGTTTGATCATCATCCAAACACACGGGTTCAGCGACAGATGATATAACACATCATATAACAGAATATATGAAAAACGGTAAATAAATGTTGAGGAATCCAGTTGGATCCCTCCGACCTGTTTCCCTGCATTCACAGATGTTACACAATATAATTCACATCAATTTCATTTCAATATGAAGTATTCTGATAAACAAAATCAACATCGATTAACGATATATATAACTATATCGGTATTTTCAACCAGTTGACTAGCAATTTAACCAAACAATCAACACTCAGCAATTCAATCAATATTTATCAATTCTAAAAATACTTTATAAAAATATAAAGTGTTCAGAGTTAGTGAGATTTACTCACATTGGACGGTTTATCGTTGAATAATGATAATCGGTCATTGATTTGGTTCAGACGTTAAATTTCACCATAAATCCAAACGAGCTCCAATCCACTTGCGGTCAGTTCCATTGCGTAGTGCTCGTCCATACGATCCCAACGGATCCTGTTTCGTTAATGTATGCAAAAGTTATGCTATTTACAATATTTACCTAATTTAATGAATATATATTTAATTAAATTAATTAAATTATTTTTATCTTAATTAATTTCTAATTGCGTTATTAGCCAAATTACCTTCACTACAACAAAAAACACTTTTCGCAACAGGCAATATCTGTTGCAGTAGGGCTATTGCAACAGGCCCATGCCCGTCTCTATAGCCCAAGTTGCAATAGGTCTGCAACAGATTTTGCCCGTTGCTATAAGAAGTTGCGGTATACTTTTTTGCAATAGGCTTTTACTGTTGCAACTGATCCTTTTGCAACAACAAATGACTGTTGCAAAATAGTCTTATACAATTTTATGCCTGTTGCAAAAGAATTTTTAACAACTGTTTTTGTCTTTTGCTATTGTATCTTTTATAAAATATTTTACTATTTCAACTATTATATAATCATGATTTAAAATACATACACTTTAAATATTAACTCAAAAGATAATACTACTCTAAAATATTTCATTAAATATTCACAAAAGTTCAAATTTTATTACAATATCTGTAAATACAAGCAAAAACAATACACTGACAAAGATGGTTACAAATAGATATATCAACATTTCTCATCAAGATTACAATTATTTTCAATATAAATTGATCAAAAACTTAACAACACAAGCATTATCTATTACTCTTTTTCGCTGGCACATCATCAGATGGACTAAAACCTTCATCTCTCCTGCACCATATATACATATATAAACACACATATATATAAACACACACATATATAAATACCAAGTTAAACAAAATAGTTAAATTTAAAATAAAACCATCAAAATAAAAATAATACCTCATTGCATTCTGTATTGGACTTTGATTGGTCAAGAAGTTTTATCTTCATAAATAAACTAAAAAGAAAATACAGTGTCAAATTTTTTGATCTATGAGATACATAAAAAGGGCAGAAAAACACAAGTAATTATACACAGATAACTTACCTTTTCTTGAAGATTTTCTTCCTCTCAAATTCAAACTGTTTTCACAAGTTGGCATCCCATAACTGTCAATATCATTGTGATTTGGGACAAGCATAGAAACTGTTTTTAATTTAGTTACATAATACATTATAACCTGGGGAATGATTAGATAAAGAAGAAGACAATTAGAAACCTGGAATATTGATGTTTTCGGATGAGCTTGAGCATGCATGCTATTGTGACAAACTACCCATTTCTTCAGAAACTGCATTCTGCTAATAGTAAACTGCAGCTTATTCCAATGTTGTATCCATCAGCATCGAATTCTGTAACCTGGTACAAAGAAACAACATCTTGTGAATTCTGTGTGGAAGTTATTAGTGTGCTTTTAAGAAAAACTAGCCATTTTGATCATAGGCGAGTAATGTTTGGTTGGAAAACGTATTACACATTTTAATTTTCCATTTTATATGTCAAAATAATGAGGATTAAGGAAGATCAGTAGAAAAATATGTATATATATAATCCATATCTAACTTACTCTCACAAATTAAGAAAGGAAAGAGAGAACATACAACATTTCAATATTATATATGTTATAATCATTTCCCAACAATATTTAGAATTTTGTCATATATCATATGTATACATGTAATTGTATCTCTATAGCTTCAATATGACGATTTATACCATATTCAAGATACTTGAATCAAAAATACAAAGCCAAAACATAACAAATTTTGGTTCACTGCATGATTCTTTTGAACATCCAAATGAATCGAAGTCTTTCCGAAAGTCTAATAAAAAAGAACATGGTTATCATTCAGATATGATCTTGTTGACTTTTCAATCAAATGAGTGTTCTTTAAAGTTCTATCTTTTAGAATAACAGCAGCCATTATTCAACTTCCGGCAACAGATTTTGTATGAAAGACCCTATACCATCTATAAACGTATTTCTAAATCATGCCTATCGAACACATAAACTGGCATGAGTTTGACAAACAAAATATGAGAGACAATAGATGTGAGTCTATTGTAAGCCATCACTTTCAATTACTTTGTTGATCATCAGCTTATGTGCATATATCGAACCATAATATCAGAAGCAAGAACAGTTTATAACCCATCAATTAATCACAAATAGCATCTTTGATGACATGATCCAAATTAAAATTCAATGATAGGAATCTTTAAAATAAATCTTTAAAGGCATAAAATTTAACAGGAACCCTGCCTTTAATGTAATAGCAGATCCCATAAATCAGTTTATATATTTCATTTTCCATTAGTCAGCAGGAATTCGACATGAAAACCGCTTTCGCTAGTAGATTGTATAAGACCCAAAATATCATTAATACATTTCATTTTCCATCAGTCAGAAGAAATTCGACATGAAAACCACTTTCGCCAATAGATTGTATAAGACCCAAAATATCATTAATTAAAATCTGTGGCGTAAAACAAACTGAAAATTGCGGTAACTCAGCAAAGAAATCATCTAAATGTTGTAATTTAAAACTAGTAGAAATAGTACCCTTCGCTTAAACCAATAGAGTAGTAACAGTTACAAACTGATCGGTCTGAATAGGTTATGAGGAAACAATTATTCGGCAGTAGATGACCAAAATGAAACCTTTTTATGCGTGAACAGTGGCGTCCGCAGAAAATTGACTCAGCGGCGCACAACTTAAAAAACAATATTTTTACAGTCATCACTGAAATCGGTTTCTCCATCGAAAACAAATTGGACCAAAAATTGTGTTTATAAGACTACATAGAGTAACAAAGAGAATAATCTACCAAATCTAATAATTAAAACTGGTTAGTGGATACTTACCCTTTGTAATTCGAACAAAAATGATTACACAGATATGAACATCCATTAGATCGGTTTCTCGATCCGTTGTAGAGAGAGCAGATCCAGCGTTTTTGCAGTTTGTGTCTTTTGAAGGGGATGATGGAAAATCATTGGAAAACCTAAATCACTTCCTAAATCCATTTGTAAATAAATTGTCGGTTCCAGATCCGATCTACAAAAGGATTTCCACCACCATTCATACGTAAATCGAAACCCTATTTACAATACGTTTCTTTCTGTGAATCGGTTTGTGGAATCGAGATATAAGAGGAATAGGTTTCGATTTTAAGATGGGAGGAAGCGTTGGACTACTGCGAGAAATAGGTTTCGACTTTAAGAAGAAGAAGAGCCACGCAGTTTTGAATTTAACACCTGTGAAGCAGAAAATTTTGGCAAAAATTTTTCTTATGGAGCCAAAATTTCAGATGTGCGAGCCAAAAAATTAACGTTGGAAGCCAAATGAACGTTACAAGTGTTTGTCGTTTAAGTAAAGTACCTAAACAAATATTAAACTTTTGTTATTGAACGTTAGCCTTAGTAATGATTAGTTATTTAATATTAATTGTTAGCTATTAGTCTTGATTAGTAATTATGAATTATTTAATAATAATATTGATTATTATTTCTTTTTCATCAATTATTAATTATTAGTTATTATTTCTTAGTTATTAATTATTACTTGTGCAAATGGTGAAAACCGTTACAAAGGATATTTTTGCAACAAGTTTATTGATTACTAATTATTTAATATTAGCTATTTATTAATTATTAAATGTAATTAATGACTATTAACTACAACTTATTAATCACAAATAATTAAATATAATATTAGAAATATAAAAATAATTATTAATAATAAGTAGAAACGGTTAATTGATTCATAAAAGTATCTCTATCAAACACAAATTATAAATTAATTCACATAAGAAATTTTTATTAATTAATAATTACTCCTTAATAATAATATTAATCAAATATCGTTTATATATTTATTATGAATTTATTAATTATTCAACATATATACATATTCATATTTCAAATTAATTGTAAATTACTATCCATTAGTATTTTATTATTAATATATTATTATTTAATATTTATTTATTTATTTTATTAATTTTTAAATGTTAATTAGTATTATTTGTTAATTGTTAATTATTATTGTTTAATTATCAGTTATATATATCACTTTATAATACTTAAATTTTATTTTTTTTGGCAAGGTAACATACTGGTAGTTAATCATTTAATAGAAACTTTTTAGAACAAATTATTAAAAGTTTATCATTAAAAGCTGATACTTATTTTTAATAATATGTTTTTCACAACTGGCTTTACTAGTTGTAAAATATATAGTTATTGCAAGTGGTGAAAACTGTTGCTAAAGATATTTATTCGCAACTGACCTGGAAGCGCAGTTACAAATAATATGTTTGTTGCAACTGTCATGGAAGCACAGTTGCTAAAAGTATGTTTTTGCAACAGGAAGGGAAGCGCAGTTGCTAAAAATATGCTTTTCGCAACAGTAACAAAAGACCCGTTGCTAAATCTCATCTATTGCAACTACTCCAATAGGCCTGTTGCTAAAAATCATTTACTACAACTGTCATGTGTCGCCTGTTGCAAATAGCTAGTTGCAATAGGGTAATTTTCTTGTAGTGATTTCCTGCCCTTCTAAAAAATCCTACTTTCCCATCTCTAGCCATATTCAATTTTTTAAAAAAATAAATTGAAAAACCATTTAAATTTTAATTAAATTTAATTTTCAAATAAAATATTTAAAAATATTCATTTAATTATAACTTAAAAATTTTAACCCGGATCAAAAATCTGCTTCCACTCATTTTAGAGTATTTTTCGATAAGAATCCAACGGTCCTTGTTTCGTGGAAATCCAACTTGTTTTGAAAAGGTTATAAGCTTTTAAAGTTTATGGTTAAAAATTACGAAAATGCCCCTGGTCTGTTTTAAATTCAAATTAAATTCAAATTAAATTTTAAATTTAAATTTAAATTAATCATCCCATCCGTCGGATCAGTTAGGGATAGCCAGGGAGAGCAGGAAACTATATTTTCCAAACTCAAGCCTTAGACACTATCCTCTCTGTCACCCTTAGAATGTTCTGATATTTATTTTTACAAATTCTATTTTAATTATAATATATATATATATATATTACACAAATAAATAAATAAATAAATATTATTTAAAAACTTACCCCGTGAAGCCTAAGCCTCTGCCTAAGAGTCCCTAGCTCCCCGTCTTGCCCTCCTTTCTCCCTTCCTTCCCTTTTCCCTATTTCCTAATATTTTATTATTATTTCTGCCATTGCCAAAGCTTGAAAGAGGAGCAGGAGGAGTGAGTTTAAAATGAAAGGGAGGGGGGCCTATTTATTGCCGAAGGAGTCACATGGATTGCTGAGGTGACGCGAATCCAACAGTCGAAAATGGATGGCTAGGATTAATCCTTAAATTAATTAAATTATAAATAAATTTAATAATTTATGAATAGTAAAGTGTGTTTTCTCAACCCTATTCGGACGTTAATTTGACTTACTTATTGATACCTTATCCAAAATCTTTTTCAACCATGTTGTTCAATTTTTCTTGCTCTTCAATACTATATAAAAATATATCAATTTTGAATTTGTTTGAACTTTCAAATAATTTAAATTCAAATTCAAAATAGTGTTTTGTGTTAGTTTCAACACCTTCCGGTCTCATGTTGGAGTATCAAACGATAACGGTTTTCAGAAATTCTTCCACCATCTGGTCCGGTTTTTAACGTACTTCAATCCTATGTATTCAAATCAAAAATCGGAGTTCGTTTAGATTTTCAAATAATTTATTTAAATTTTGTTTCCTTAATAACTTTCTATATCCGTTATAGGATTTTCCCAGATTTCATATATAGCTAACATTCTATGTTTAGAATTTTCCTGGATAGGTCTCAGGTTCCAGTTTTGCCGTTAGCATTAGCAAATTCCAATTACCGTCAAAATTTAGTTCAAATTTTGGCCTTTTATTTTTTCTTTTCCACATACGGATGCCATTTTTGACATAACTTGGTTGGTTACCTAATTTCATCACTTCGGATTTAATGAAAATGATTTCATCGAAATCCGAGTTCGTTAGCTACTACATTCTTTGTAAACGTACAATTTTAAATTAAAAATTTATCCTTTTATACTGCCAGCTCACATTATATTGCAGATCCACTAAATTTCTACCATTTCGGAATAAAATAAAATATTCAAAATTATTGAAATTAAACCATTTAAAATTCCAAAACAATAAAAACATTTTTAAATATTAAACTAAATGGTCGAAAAAATCTGGGCCGTTACATTCTTTCCCCCTTAAAATAATTTCGTCCTCGAAATTGCTAAGGTAGAAAAATGAACTTTATAACTAGGTTAAAATTATTTGGTTACTCTGATTTCACTATACCAATCTATTCTAATTAATTTATTAATTTATTTCTATAAATGAAATTTTCAAAAATTCTGAAAATTTTCTAACACTCGAAATTTCTGAAAAATTTCGCCAGCACCTCCTTTGTACTGGTCAATAGCTCAAACTCTAACTCGCCTCCCTAGGCCTTCTTCAACCCAAAAGAAAATCAAACAGCCAAGTGGCTTGCCCAACAGGTTCATAAATCTCATCAAACTCATATGAATATATACGTGTACCTTTTTGTCGACATTCAATTCTGCTATCAATTTAGCATATACCACTATCATCCCAATCAAACTCCCAATCACTTTTATCTTCAACACGACCATCCACTTATAACCAAGCCAAATTTCAATCAAACTGCAACTCCAATCTCAATTCAAATTTCTTGCTCGACCATCCATTTTTATCCCAGATTATCTTTAATCTAGTCCAATTCTACTTGATACCATTCTATTTCAATTCAACTCAATTTCCACTGAACTGCCTTCAATTCAATTTCAAATTTGCTTTCACAAATTTCTATTTAATTTGTGTTTATTTCAATAATATATACCTGGGAGTTTCAAATAGCTCTGCCTTTTCCAAAAATCAAATATCCCTTTGGAATATCAAAACAACTCGGTTTCTCAAAACAATTCAAAAACAAAATCTTTGGTAGTAATCTGTCACTTACAAACTCGAAAATGAGCACCGATGATGTCCGGATCAACATCGGAATTCATTTTCCAGCTATCGAAGTGAGTTCAATACTATATCACTTTCAAAACCCATTTTTAAACATTTTCATTTTGAAATTCATTTCAAAATATCCCTTTTCAATGCTTGTAACAAATTTAAAATCTCCCAGGATTTTAAAATTCACATATATTCAATTTAATTCCATTTACAATGCTTATTCAAATTTAAGCAATTTTAATTCCAATTCTGAAATTAAATTCAGATTTAATTCATCTGATTTCATATATTTCACTTATATGAATTTTGATTTGTTATTTACATAACCATTTCACATTTTATAATCTTATTCGATTATAATCAAAACCAACACATTCAATATACTATAATAATTTCAAATATCTATACTTTGCTTATATCAAAATATATTTTGGGTAAAATTATTTCATTTACCCTTTTTTCAAAACATATCGTGTCGACCCATCGTATTCAAGTGTTTATAAACTCCTATCGATACAGTGGATCAAACTGATCGACTAGAACTCATAAACGACTCAACCAATAAATCTCCACGGTATAAAATCATTTTATATAAAATAACAAATACGTTCTACCTTATATATACACTCAAACTCAGTCTAGGGCATTACTAACCCCATTTCTACTGAGTCACGCCACAGAGCCAAGGTAAATCACCTAACCTTCAGCTCTGATACCAACTGTAACGACCCGGGAAAAGACGACCTTGATTATCCGATATACAACACATATCGGACATCAAGGGTCGACAATTACCGAATAGTTAATGAAAGAATTCAGAGGGTGAGGATAGATAAGATAGAAAATTAGAATAGAAGAAGAAAAAAAGAAGAACACAACATCAGAGTAACACGAATCTCACAGCGGAACGAATAAAATATAATATATCACATAACTTGAAATCAAAAGCAGTATATGCATACAATACCATTATCAGAGTACAACCCTTGCATCACAACGGAAATAAACAATAGCTATATAAGTCCTGAAGCCTCCTGCTCCAAGCTTTCCAAGTCCATCTGTAAAATCCTGACTACTTGAGTGCCCGTACAAATTTGGGCACCCAAGAGTTTAGGGAAAACAAAACAAAATAAAACTCTGGGTCAGTCATGGGACTGGTGTGAGTAAACTCAAATCATTTGGTTTAACTTTTCAAAATCCTTTTCAAAAGAAAAGATAATCATAAGACCAATCCACACATAAATACGGATGGCTTTTACCTTACGATAACCCAAAACACTTTGGAAATCATATATTATCTGATATTATAATAATGTCTAATCACAAGTAATTAAAATCTAGTAGAACGCTTGCATCTCACGCTCTACATATATAGTATACAAATCAAACTCGCGGGCACTTATTGGAGATTGGATTCCGACTTTGACAAGGTATGGGACCACCTGCCGATAGTGTATCTCTAGAGGCGAATACACTGGGTTCAACAAGAACATCTTGCAACCCGGCCCTCACATGACCGACCACTCATTTCGCTTGAGTGTATCGAATATATATCACCAACGGTTGGGATCAGCAACCGTCTCCCGAATGGGGCAGCATCGATAGATTTAAGAAGCAATTGGAATTTCTCTAGATAGGTGATTATAATCCTAATGGGTGCGACCCACATAGCCGTGCTGCCTGCCCGATTTTTGTCATTTCCCGGTTGATGAGGCTAGAGGCCACGCTTATCTCTGACAGATCATTCACTTTGAATGCCACATCGTCATACTCGCCAAATCACAAATTGATTTCCCCAAAAACACCATGGGTATAAAGCTAAGAGAAACGAATTCCTCCGCCACCAAACGTAAGTATGTTTGAAGAGATCAACTTACGCGATCTATTGAATATACTCTCTCAGGCATTCTTCCATACACGTTTGTCCTGGGACTGGACAAACCGAAGGCACTATTCTGTAAACAGGATAGCCCTTGCACTTTACTCCGTCTTCAATATATTCAGCATACTTGATTCGCAACGCTTATGCCAATACGGAGTGGTTCTGTGGATAATAATCCAACCGGTCTCTCCGTATTAACAACGTAAAATGGTCAAAAACTTTGATAGTCGGTGATTTAACTATCAAATGAAAACATGTCTGTGTGCAAACAACGATATTATTTCCAGATGGAAATTTTATCGATCAATCATCAATCATCATTAATTCTTAAATTAAATTATCATAAATTTATTCTTTTCCTTATTCCTGTTTTCCCTATATCTCTTATTTACTATATTTAGAAAATATACGTTATTAACAATGGAAAACATTTCCACTTCTTGTTTTCTATATTAGAAAATATCCTGATCTTATTTGGAAAACATTTCCAAAATTCCTTTATTGGGTTTAAACAGATGTTTGAATAAACATCGCTATGTCAACAAAGACCATTATGCTCATTAACTAAATTCACTTAACCACTATCGAACTTATCCACTTCTTAGTTAAAACTGAAGTCAATCAAGTTGGGGTATAATTACCTCTCAGACCTTAACTGAACAACATTTCTAACTTCGAAACAGACAAAGTTCACCTTTTTACACTTTCAACCACTTACTTAGGTAACTCTCAGATTCTATTTACGAATCCA
The DNA here is from genome assembly GCA_030737875.1 of Allium sativum. Lineage (NCBI taxonomy): Eukaryota > Viridiplantae > Streptophyta > Magnoliopsida > Asparagales > Amaryllidaceae > Allium > Allium sativum. Next base: position 743,516,604 of record CM060920.1, on the reverse strand, counting down.
CTTCCTTTACGGAAGTCATTTGATTATAATAATGGTGTTATAATCCCCTGCGTCCGAAATATAATAACTTTAATATGACTTTTTCTTTCTAGCTCAAATAAATACACGAACAACTAATTTATCAACTCCTATTCGCTCAACTATAATCTATAACCCTTATTCTATTAACTTTTACTGGATTAACTCTTATTTGGATAACTCGGTTTGATTAACTCATCTTGATTAACTCAACTCGACCAACTTACTTGATCAGCTCAACTTGACTAACTTAACTTAATTAACTCGACTTATTTAACTCAACTTATTTAACTTAATTTGACTAACTATTATCGAATAACTAATATTCGATTAACTTATATTCGACTAACTATGTCTGTTTTTAACTTCATTTTGAATAGCTAATATTTGATTTAACTTCATTTGCTCGATTCTAGATCGCAGCGATCACAATGGTTACGCCTGATTCCCTCAGGAAACATCCGACCACCTTAGGCTATCTGCAGCCCTGCGAATTTCGCTAGCAGTCGTGCTAAATGGCAATTTATACTGAATAACTACTTCTGTTTAACTCTATCTCGAATAACTAAGTTCGATCAACTCTGATTGAATAACTAATATTCAATTTAACCCTTATTCGGTTACTATATTCGAATAACTCTAGTCCGATTTGATTCAAACCGCTTAACTCTAACTGATTTACTCTACTGGTTAATTCTAACTAACTAACTCTAACTGTTGGACTCTAACAGCTTAACCCCAACGGTTTAATTCTAATAGATTAACTCCAACTGTTAGACTCTAATAGTTTAACTCTAACAGTTTAACTCTAATGGTTTAACTCTAACTGTTTAACTTTAACGGTTTAACTCTAACTGACTAACTTTTCTGATTAACTCTAATGGTTTAACTCTAACTGTTTAACTCTGACAGTTTGACTTTGGTTGATTAACTCTTTTGAATTAACCCCTTTGAATTTTCTCTTTTGAATAATTCCATTTGAATAACTCCTTTTGAATAACTCTTTTGAATAACTCTTTTGAATAACACTTTTTGAATAACTCTTTTGAATAATACTTTTTCCTATTTGTTTACTTAACAAATAACTATTCCCTTTTTACTTCGATTTATTTAACAAATAATTATTACTTTTAGCTTTTCCATTTATTCTCTACATAAATATCTCTTTTAACTTTCCTTTATTCCCTAAATGAATATTCGCTTTTCAATTCCATTTGTAATCGTTTTACAAATGATTCCCTTTTGATTTCTATTTGTAAAGGTTTCACAAATAGCTACTTTTTCCCTATTCTATTTGATTTGCAAATATTTTCCTTTACATTTGTTTTACAAATGTATTTCCTCTATGTTTGTTTTTCTTTTCAAATCTTCTCCTTTATATTTGATTTCACAAATATTTTCCTTTACTCAATTTCTTTGATTCTATAATTATTTTCCTCTATGAAACTCTTTTCCTTTTATATATAAAATCAATTGATTTTATATAAATAATTTATTTTCAAAATATACTTTGAAAATTCCTTTTCACTTCCCGTTATCATTTATGGTATAAAAATACCAAATCAAAAGGTTTGATCATCATCCAAACACACGGGTTCAACGACAGATGATATAACACATCATATAACAGAATATATGAAAAACGGTAAATAAATGTTGAGGAATCCAGTTGGATCCTTCCGACCTGTTTCCCTGCATCCACAGATGTTACACAATATAATTCACATCAATTTCATTTCAATATGAAGTATTCTGATAAACAAAATCAACATCGGTTAACGATATATATAACTATATCGGTATTTTCAACCAGCTGACTAGTAATTTAACCAAACAATCAACACTCAGCAATTCAATCAATATTTATCAATTCTAAAAATACTTTATAAAAATATAAAGTGTTCAAAGTTAGTGAGATTTACTCACATTGGACGGTTTATCGTTGAATAACGATAATCGGTCATTGATTTGGTTCAGACGTTAAATTTCACCATAAATCCAAACAAGCTCCAATCCACTTGCGGTCAGTTCCATTGCGTAGTGCTCGTCCATACGATCCCAACGGATCCTGTTTCGTTAAATTTCGTTAATGTATGCAAAAGTTATGCTATTTACAATATTTACCTAATTTAATGAATATATATTTAATTAAATTAATTAAATTATTTTTATCTTAATTAATTTCTAATTGTGTTATTAGCCAAATTACCTTCCCTGCCCTTCTAAAAAATCCTACTTTCCCATCTCTAGCCATATTCATTTTTTAAAAAAAAAAAAAATTGAAAAACCATTTAAATTTTAATTAAATTTAATTTTCAAATAAAATATTTAAAAATATTCATTTAATTATAACTTAAAAATTTTAACCCGGATCAAAAATCTGCTTCCACTCATTTTAGAGTATTTTTCGATAAGAATCCAACGGTCCTTGTTTCGTGGAAATCCGACTTGTTTTGAAAAGGTTATAAGCTTTTAAAGTTTATGGTTAAAAATTACGAAAATGCCCCTGGTCTGTTTTAAATTCAAATTAAATTTTAAATTTAAATTTAAATTAATCATCCCATCCGTCGGATCAGTTAGGGATAGACAGGGAGAGCAGGAAACTATATTTTCCAAACTCAAGCCTTAGACACTATCCTCTCTGTCACCCTTAGAATGTTCTGATATTTATTTTTACAAATTCTATTTTAATTATAATATATATATATATTACACAAATAAATAAATAAATAAATAAATAATATTTAAAAACTTACCCCGTGAAGCCTAAGCCTCTGCCTAAGAGTCCCTAGCTCCCCGTCTTGCCCTCCTTTCTCCCTTCCTTCCCTTTTCCCTATTTCCTAATATTTTATTATTATTTCTGCCATTGCCAAAGCTTGAAAGAGGAGGAGGAGGAGTGAGTTTAAAATGAAAGGGAGGGGGGCCTATTTATTGCCGAAGGAGTCACATGGATTGCTGAGGTGGCGCGAATCCAACAGTCGAAAATGGATGGCTAGGATTAATCCTTAAATTAATTAAATTATAAATAAATTTAATAATTTATGAATAGTAAAGTGTGTTTTCTCAACCCTATTCGGACGTTAATTTGACTTACTTATTGATACCTTATCCAAAATCTTTTTCAACCATGTTGTTCAATTTTTCTTGCTCTTCAATACTATATAAAAATATATCAATTTTGAATTTGTTTGAACTTTCAAATAATTTAAATTCAAATTCAAAATAGTGTTTTGTGTTAGTTTCAACACCTTCCGGTCTCATGTTGGAGTATCAAACGATAACGGTTTTCAGAAATTCTTCCACCATCTGGTCCGGTTTTTAACGTACTTCAATCCTATGTATTCAAATCAAAAATCGGAGTTCGTTTAGATTTTCAAATAATTTATTTAAATTTTGTTTCCTTAATAACTTTCTATATCCGTTATAGGATTTTCCCAGATTTCATGTATAGCTAACATTCTATGTTTAGAATTTTCCTGGATAGGTCTCAGGTTCCAGTTTTGCCGTTAGCATTAGCAAATTCCAATTACCGTCAAAATTTAGTTCAAATTTTGGCCTTTTATTTTTTCTTTTCCACATACGGATGCCATTTTTGACGTAACTTGGTTGGTTACCTAATTTCATCACTTCGGATTTAATGAAACTGATTTCATCGAAATCTGAGTTCGTTAGCTACTACATTCTTTGTAAACGTACAATTTTAAATTAAAAATTTATCCTTTTATACTGCCAGCTCACATTATATTGCAGATCCACTAAATTTCTACCATTTCGGAATAAAATAAAATATTCAAAATTATTGAAATTAAACCATTTAAAATTCCAAAACAATAAAAACATTTTTAAATATTAAACTAAATGGTCGAAAAAATCTGGGCCGTTACAATTAACTTATAAATTGCATACCTATTTCATACATGATCAGAATTTCGAACAGTTGTATCTGTTGGGATCGTGGGGACGGTGGCTACCCATGGAGCTGACTGGGAGTGAATCCGAGCTCGTTACAATTTATAGCAAAGTAAATTGTCCATCTGAATCAAATCAAGCAATGGTTATCGTTATTAACGATGATCGTCCAATGTGAGTAAACTCACTAACTCTTCTCAGTTATATTTTTCTAAAGTATTTTAGAAATGATAAATGATGGTTGTTTGCCATGTGTTGGCTGTTTGGTTGAACTGCTAATCAGTTGATTGATAATATAGATAACGATATAGATATAAATCGTAAATCAAATATTGATTCTGTTTAGCAGAATATTTCATAGTGAAATGAAATTGATGTTAATTTTATTGTTTAACATCTTTGGATGCAGGGAAACAGGTCGGAGGGACCCAACTGGGTTCCTCAACATTTATTTTACTGTTTTTCATATATTGTGTTATATGATGTGATATGAACTCTATTGTTGATTTTATATGGTTGAATGATACCGATCATTGTTATATGGTACGTTAAATACCATAAGGAATACTGTAATGTTACAAAAGGAAAATTTTCAATTTTATATTGAAAAGAAATATTTATAAAATCAAAAGATTTTATAAATAGAAAACTATTTATTTAGAAAATAAATAGATTAAAAAGGAATACTTATTTGTAAATCAAATAGATAGAATTGAAAAGAGATATTTGTAGACTTTTTACAAATAGAATTGAAAAGCGATATTTATTTGAAAAATAAATAGAATTGGAAGTAGAAATATTTGTAAAATAAATAGAAAAGGGAACAGTTAGATTATCAAAGGAATTACTTATAAAATCAATAGATTTTATAAATTGAAATATTTTATAGAATAAATAGAATTTATCAAAAAGGGATTTATTTTGTAAATAAATAGATTTTAAAAGGAAATACTTGAAAAGTGACTAGAATTGTATTAAAGAAGAATTTTACATTTGAAAGGTTTAGACCCGTGCTTCGCACACGGGTATAACATGATATGGATTTAAAGCAAAGATTTTAAATAGAATCTATTCTAACCAATAGATTGAGAAGATAAATTTATAAATAATATTTTATAAATTAAATAAGACGTTTATCATTGTATAAATAGAATATATATAAGTCAGGACTTATATAGAGAAGTAAGAATCTATTTCAACATCGATATTTGAAACTGAATAAACATAGAGTTAATCAGTTAGAGTTGATCAGTTAGAATAAATCGATTAGAGTTAGAATTAATCGAATTAGAGTTAACTGAACATAGTTAATCGAATTAGGATTAATTGAATATTAGTTATTCAATTAGAGTTGATCGAATATTGTTATTCGAGATAGAGTTAGTCAAACATAGTTATTTAGGATGTGTTGCCATTTCGTACGACTGCTAGCGTAATTCGCATGGCTGCAGATAGCCTACGGCGGTCGGATGTTTCCTGAGGGAATCAGGTGTAACCATTGTGATCGCTGCGATCTAGAGTCAAGCGAATGGAGTTAAATCGAAGATTAGCCATTCGAAATAAAGTTAAAATTGACATAGTTATTCGAATATTAGTTATTCGATAGGAATTAAATAAGTTGAGTTAATCAAGTAAGTTAATTAGGTTGAGTTAATCGAGTTGAGTTAGTCAAGATGAGTTAACCAAACCGAGTTAATCCAAACTAGTTAATCCAAAGGAGTTATTCGAAATAATTTGTTCGAATATAGTTAAAGGAATTAATCGAATATAGTTTATTCGGAAGGAGATTAATCGAATGTAAATCATTCGAAGAGAGATGATCGAATATAGTTATTCGAAGAAAGGGTTATTGAATATAGTATTCGAAAAGTAGTTATCGAGTAGAGGGTATTCAGAAAGGAGAATTATACATTGAATTCGATTATATCGAATTCGGTAAAGTAATATTTACTTTCTGGTTTAATCAAGATTTACTTATTTATTAATAAATTAGTGGTTTACTTATTTAGTTAAATTAATGAATAAAAGCTATTTTTTGAAGTTGGATATTTAAGAAGAAAGGAATTATAACGCTATAGTTATAACCAATGTCTTAAAATAAAGAAGTGGATTCATAAATAAAATCTGAGAGTTTCGTAAGGAAGTTTGTTAAAGAATTGAAGAGCGAACTTTGTCTATTCTGAGGTTGGAAATGTTGTTCAGTTAAAGTCTGAGAGGTAATTATAACCCAACTTGATTGACTTCGTTTTTAACTAAGGGATGGGTAAAGTTCGATAGTGAAGATGGATTAAGTGAATTTAGTTAATGAGTGTAACAGTTTAAATTGGCTTAGTGATGTTTTATTTAAACATCTGTTTAAATAAAATGAATAAATTTTGTTTCCAAATATAATCAAAGATATTTTCTGATCATAGAAAATGAATTGTCGATGAGAAAGAATACTGGAATGACAGTGATACGTGAAACAGAGATGGAAATGTTTTCCAATGATTGATGACGTATATTTCCTAAATTTAGGAAATAGGAATTTACAAATATATAGAAGCGAGAAATGAATAAATAAATGATTAATTCAATTAAAAGAGATAAATGTTGAATGTTGATTGATCGATCGAATTTCTATCTAGAAATAAGATCGTTGGTTGTACACCTATTTTTCTTTGGTAGTTAAATCACCGACTATCGAAGTTTTTGACCATTTTTCCATCGTCACTACGGGGAGACTGAGATTAGATTTTTATCTGAAAACCACTCTGTATGGACATTAGCGTTGCAATCAATTATGATGAAGATAATTGAAGACGGAGTTTTGCAAGGGCTATCCTGTTTATAGAATAGTGCCTTCGGTTTGTCCAGTCCCGGACAAACGTGAATGGACGAATGTCTGACCGAGTAAATCTAACGGATCGCGTAAGTTGATCTCTTCAAACGTACTTATGTTTGGTGGCGGAGGAATTCGTTTCTCTTAGCTTTATACCCGTGGTATCTTTGAGGAAATGAATTTGTGGTTTGGCGGGTATGACGATGTGGCATTCAAAGTGAATGGTGGTAAGGTGTTCTAAAAGATACGTAATGACCTCAAGCCTCATCAACCGGGAAATGACAGAAATCGGGCAGGCTGCATGGCTAAGTGGATCGCTCCCATTAGGGTGTATATCACCTATCTAGAGAAAATCCATTTCATTCTTTATTCATGTTCGATGCTGTCCCTTTTCAGGAAACGGTAGGGTAGCTCCCAACCGTTGGTGATATACATTCGATACACTCAAGCGAAATGAGTGGTCGATCATGTGTGGGCCAGGTTGCAAGACGTTCTTGTTGAACCCAGTGTATTCGTCTCTAGAGATACACTTCGGCAGGTGGTCCCATACCTTGTCATAGTTGGAATCTAATCTCCAATAAGCGCCCGCGGTTTTGTTTTATACTATATATGTGGAACGTGAGATGCAAGCATTCTGCTAGATTTATAAGTACTTGTGATTAGACATTATTATAATATCAGAGAAGTATTGATTTCCAAAAACTGTTTTGGGTTATCGTAAGGTAAAAACCATCCGTGTTTATGTGTGGATCGGTCTTACGATTATCTTTTCTTTTGAAAAGGATTTTGAAAAGTTAAACCAAATGATTTGAGTTTACTCACACCAGTCCCATGACTGACCCATAGTTTATTTTGTTCTGTTTTTCCCTAAACTCTTGGGTGCCGAAATTTGTATGGGCAGTCAAGTAGTTCAGGTCTTTACAGATATACTTGGAGGAGCTTGAAGCAGGAGGCTTCAGGACTATATAGCTATTGTTATTTCCGCTGTGTGTAAGTGTTGTACTCTGATAATGTTATTGTATACATTTACTGTTTTATTTCCAAGTTATGTTATAATATATTTTATTCGTTCCGTTGCGAGATTCGTGTTTACTCTGATTGTGTCCTTCTTCTTCTTCTATTCTAATTTTCTATCTTATCTATTCTCACCCTCTAACTTCTTTCTATTAATGATCTGGAATTATTGATACCTGAATAATTAACATGGGTTTTATGTTGATTTTCGGAGTTGAAAATCCCAGTTCGTTACAGTGGTATCAGAGCTGAAGGTTAAGTGATTACCTTGGCTCTGTGGCGTGACTCAGCAGAGATGGGGATAGTAATACCCTAGATTGAGTTTGAGTGTGTACATACGAGTGAACGTATTGTAGATTTTATTAAAAAAATGTTTTATAATGTGAAGATTTATTGGTTGAGTTGTTTATGAGTTCTAGTCGATCAGTTTGATCCACTGTATCGATAAAAGTTTCTAAACACTTAAATACGATAAACCGACACAGTATGTTTTGAAAGAGTGAAAATGAAATAATTTTACCCAAATATATTTTGATATAAAAGAAAGCTATATCTTGGAATTATTATCATATATTGGATGTGTTGGTTGATTATTATTGAAAATGGTTATATAAATAACCAATTTGAGTTCGTATAATATAAAAGCAGATTGATTAAATCTGAATTAAATTAGAATTGGAATTAAAATTCTGAAAACTGGGATAATTTTTTTAAGTGGATTTGTGTTAAGTATCACTACACCAAACATGCCATTTTGTAACATATTTTCGGATCCTAGTAGTAACGGTTATATCTGTTACTAATATATAACATTTATTACCGTTATATTCATCCATAATAGTTATTACCGTTACAACATCGACTATTTTTTAACGCAAGGGTCCGGATGGTAATTTTACGTTGAGTCAATTGTCTAACCCTACATTTCCTTTTTCGTTTTTACCATAACGCTTACAATCCCCAAATTCTCATCGTCGCTGCCTAGGTTTACCTCCTTCGCTTCTGACCGATTTCGATCGCCTCTGCCACTATATCGCCTCTGCCACGTCGATCCCCTATGGTATTATTACTTCTTCAATCTTATTTTGGGTTCTTGCTTTGGTAAATTGGTGTTTTCGAAGAAATATTTTGTCTTAAAATCCTTCCATGTTTACCGATTCAATATGTGGGTATCTTATGATTTCTCAGTTTAATGGGTTTATTCATATAGTTTTTTTGTTTAAATTACCCATCGCACTTATAATTCTGGCAATTGAATACACATTGAGGCTTGAGTTTTCTATTTGTGTTCCGCATGTTCTGTTTGTGGGACTAGTTTGTCAAAAAAAGCTTTGCTAGAACTGGTAGAAAAATTGTTAATCCACGCTTCAACGTTCAATTTAAGCTTTTTTTTGATACTGTAGCTGAATATCATCAGCTCGTGCATTGACGCTATAAGTTGTTAATTAACTATATTGCTTTTTTTTATAACAAAGATGGTTAATATGATAAACTAAAACTTAAAAATAATAGACAGGTTGTAGTTATGCTAATTTAGGCTAACCGGAAAAAAGTGTGAATTTTTTTTGGCTATTTAAAACACATTAAAAATGGAGAAACTGTAGTTTTTGGCAGTGCAAATATGTTATTGGTAATATATCTATATGTATACATAACAAGCTATTGACAGAAGATGCCCATGTATTAATATTAAATAAGGACATATTGCTATTTTCCAGATTTATACATCCCCATTTAAATGAAATGACATGGGAAGCACTATTACTAGCTGAGTAATCTCCTTAATTTGTCAATGGATAATAAATTACCTCTTATACAACTTAATGAGTCAATGATATACATGTAAACAATGTTTTCTGCTAATTTTCCCTATGCTTGCTTATTACTTGAAAGCAGCACTAAATTCCAAGTATACTGTAAGAACTTAACAGTGTTTGATAAGCAACTGTGTTGTCATGTACTGTTCTTTACATACAATTTCTTTTTTAAAAATAAACTTTCTCTTTCACCTGCAGATCGTGGTTTACGTCTAGCTTTTAAGTGTTGGGTTGCATAATTTCATCCAGTCAAGGTCAGTTTGGTTCTCTACCTCTTGCTATTATTTTGCACTACCCTGATATTGTTGTTTGAAATTCCACTAATTCTCTTCCGCATCGCATTTCATGCACCAACTTAATCACAAGCTGATTTCATGCACTCCATGCAAGTCAGCAATACCTACGGGTTTCAAATTTATACAAAAGTTACCAAATTTTGTACATTGCAAATGTGGTTGAAAATAAGTAAACCGATATTTACTTAATATTATTCTTATTATTTTCATCCATTCAACTTCTATTTTCAAAATTCCTATGAGAAGAAATGTTCTTGATATTGAACTATTTTAGTTACTGTAGAATGGAAAGTTGGCAAGATAATAATTACATGTTTTTCTTTCACAATTACACACTTGTTTATTTTCTTAGATATTATATTTGTTATCCTAATGATGCTATTATAATTTTGAATTTCTAATCATTTTTAACATGTTCAAATTAAATTATCGTATATGTAGTAATTAGTAACCAATTTCCTGCTTGAGAATTATATTTCATAATTGCTATAAGTTTATATTAAGCATAACATTTTACCTTATACAAATTTATGATACATAATACTAAATGAAAGAATTATGGTTATATATCATAAACATGCAAATTTGCAATATCGCTGTAACTAACCAACCAAATCTTCCCTTCGGTAACTGCTTTTGAATTGGTCAGTTACCCTATTAGAGTAGTAGATGCAATACATATTGAGTACATAGTGAAATTCCTGATGCAATGAAGTTAGAAAATCAATAGAATGCAATACAATAAAATGATTGAATAAAAATAAAGTGAACAGTTGAGCAGTAGATAGTCTGCTTTGATTCTGGATGAATAAAAATAAGTTTCACACGGAAGAACGACCAAATTTGCATCTGTAAAGATTGCTCAATACTTACAAATTGAAGTACATGTTTTTTCTTTGTTGAGTACTTCATTTATAGAAAAATCCATACTTTTCAAATCTCTGGAGTCCTAGGATGCATGAACCAATCTTCTTTCTAGAACCATATCATTAAACTATGAACGAGAGAGTGTACGGTGAAAGTTATGGCTGGTCTTGATGCTACTGTATTTGGTCTTCACGATGTCATATTCACTCTAGATCCAGCGTTACACTCCGGACGTCAACTTTTTCTTTTCCTCTACTGTCCTTACTAAGAATCCAAGAATGTCACGTTAAACCTTCTGCTTAAGCTCATCTTCCAGCTCTTGCTTCACATAGTACATCCACACCACAATGGCTAAAACCTATTAAAGCACCGAGCTATTCTCAACTGCTCTCCCCATTAGGACAAGCTGCTTTCATTTTGAAAAATGTAGACGATTTGAAGATTGCTCGATGCTTCATTTGGTGTGGAGCCGTTAATTTGTAGAGACTAGTCGTGTTTTGATCGTAATTTTTTTTCGAATTTTAAGGGATTTCAAAATTTATAATTATATTTGTATTTGAATTTCAGGCTCCAGTATTAAATATTAGATATTAAATATATTACTGAGGAAAGATTTTTATTTTATAATCTTTAAGTTACTTTTACGCAACATTTTCTAATCATATCCAATCTTTAATTAAAAAAGTTGTGATAAACGTTTTAAACTCAAAGCTCTAATTTTTAATCCAATTTGTTCCGAATATGCCTCCACTTCTAGTATCTGAATCAGTGGAGCTGCTTAAATTCCTTGTACTTTTCTTTTTTGCTCTCCACTAACTTTCGCAAATATGTAGACCTGTATCTTGGTTTCAAAGATTGAGAAATCAATGCAAGTCTTGTCGAACCTCATCCTTGCATGGAAAAATTTAGTCTAAATATTGCATTCTTAGAAAAAGAAAAGGTTTTGTGTGTTTTGAACTATAATCACCATTGTATGTGTTCAAATATTATTAATATTTGCATCGTTTATTATCTCTTCGTTCCTTAAATGATACATGACTTTAAGGTAAGCTTCGGCGTTATGTTCATCGATTGTTTGGTTTTGTGAAAGAAAGGTGTAATGAATTTTATTTTATTTTTATTTTAAAAAAGAGGAATAGAACAGATGAGATAGATTTCTAGCTGTTATTTTACCATCATGCAGACCATTTAGGGGCCCTAAAGCCTAAACATTGGTTTTACAAGATTATAAGGTAGTGGGCAAATTTTAAGCAGTCTTACCCTTATTCAATTCATTTTGGTGACTGGTTGTTTCAACTTTTTTTGCAGCGGGCTGTAGAGGTACATTAATCCTGCAAGTTCTTTAACAGGCGAATTGGATTCCGAAGCAGAAAGTTAGATGTTCATATAATTTGGGTTAATCAGTAAAATAACTAACTTTTGTTATTTTCCGATCACTACAGCCTGGTCCGAAGAGGCAGGCAATAAGGTGGAGCTGTTGCTACCAATGGCTGTGATGATTAGGAGGCGGAGGAATGAGCTGGTGGTCAGGCTGCTACCGTGTAGAGGAGGAAAAAGCTGCATTTTGTGGCCGGAGGCTGATGTCGGCATGCGGGCGAACTAGAGGGCATAGACGTGGTGGGCGGGGAGACATAGAGGGGCGGCTTGCGTGAGTGGTCGGGTAAAGACGAGGGTAGGAACAAGGTTCGAGTTTCAGGTTAGCTTGGTTCTGAATTTTTTTCCAACACTGATGCACCAAATAAAAGATATGACTTGAACTTCACTACATCGTTCCATGATAAATGCTGTCGTTTACACTTACTTTGTTTATCATTTAGTTGTATGATGTTAGGTGGATTGGCATTTTCCTATTTTAGCAGCCTTTGCTGAAAATGAAAGTTATTTGACCATCTTCACTAAAGAACACATCCAGAACCAGTTGAAGAATTCATTTGTTTACAGCTATTCTTGGTTCAAAATTATTTCGATAAATCATTATAAAGTTTATCAGATTATGTATAAGTGCAATGTGAAGTCATGAAATCAAAATAAGAATATATATTGTATAACTGAAAGTTAAATCTTTTGCATGGAAAATCTGACATGCATGGAGAAAACAGTATGCTTAGGAGTTGAAAATTTTAATAGTAGAAACGATGAAGGAAAAATAAACAGAAAAGTATATCATTATAAAATAATGAGCTGCCGTTTCTTATGTTAACCATCTGTTAATAGTTTGGTCTTGGGTCGATAACATTTCTCAGATATATTTATTTGCAATGTTTTACTCCGATCAGTTAACATTTCTCAGATACACACTCGCTACACTTGATATTGCTACACCATGTAAACACATGCACCTGTGCGTCTGTTATAAAACACAGCTAAGCACATATAATAACTCGATTATCTTCACAACCCACGTTTAACATAAGGATTTGATTTCTTATTCAAAAAAAAAAAGGATTTGATTCCCAATTGGGTTGAATTCATCTGTCCCTAAATTATATGCTATCCAACTAATCATAGTCATTAACTAATTGAAAAAGTATTACATGTTTGGACCAAGGGTAATTATATGCCTTCATTTTTATTCAGCTATACAAACTAGGTATAATTTAGCTTTACAAAAGAATTATTTGTTCAAAGAGATTTCAAGTGACAGAAAAAAATACATGCTTAGCATTAAAAAACTTTACAAAATCCGAATTCCAGAAACTGATCGTTGCATTGCTTGTAAACTGGAAAAGAAACTGATCGTTGCATTGTTTAAGAAACCTTGAAGGCTGTAAGCATGAGATGTAGAAAATACAAGCAATTGTTAGACTAAAAGTGCATTCAGTTAGAATAAATCATCAAATACAAGCAAAATTATTGTTGCATAATATGAGTACAGCTGCAGTATTCAAATGAAACCAGGCATAATTCAAAATATGTTGTTAAATTATAGCTGCTATTTTTTAAATGCAGCTAAATTATAACTGAATTATGATTGAATAAAATTATCAAATGTAGTCATAATTATTATTACATCACAAAAAATTAGTTAAATTCTTCAAATGCAATTAAATTAATTCAAAACATGTTGTTAAATTGTAACTACATTTTTCTTAGTGTAGTTAATTTATGAATTGAATAAAATTATCAAATGCCAGCTAAAATTATTACTACATCACATAATGCAGTTAAAATATTCATTTGTAGTTAAATCAATTCAAAATATGCAGCAGCTCTTCTTTATAATTTTGCTGTCGTTGACCTGAACTACGTATTGCCTTACTGGGTGAATGGTCACTGTCACAGCCATGTCATTGACCTGAAATAGAAGTATTCCCTTACTGTGAATTATGAATTGTAAATTGAGCCAATACTGTCCGAGCCAATTGGCTCCGTTAATACTGAGCCATCATGGCTCAGTTAATACTGACTAAGCCAATTTGGCTCAGTATTAACTGAGCCAATTTGGCTCAGTCAGTATTAACTGAGCTAATTGGCTCAGTTTAAACTGAGCCGTGGCTCAGTTTTTACAACTGAGACACGACTCAAACTGAGCCATGTAGGCTCAGTTTGAAACTGGGTCGATGTTTCATTTACTATTGATGTCCTCATCTTGTTATTTTATGTTTGTTTCTAACTATGAGATATTTGTTAGAAGGGGTCGTATGTATTGTTTTCATGCCTTGACTCATATTATTATTTTGTTGAACTTCGCAGACGTTGAAGCAATGGAAGCAAGACAAAGAGCAGAAGATTGAGCCATCTGGGTGGAGCAAGTTCTGGATTCGGATGCGTTAATTTTTGATGCACCCCAAAATGGTATGCATACACTATCTAATATTGTTGATGGTGGATTTGTAATTTGGCTCATTTATCGTTTCGTTTTGTGTAATGGTTGTATGCTAAATTATGATACTTAGATGTTATTTGATATTTGTTATGAATGATGAATAGTTGTACGTTAAATTGTGATGTTGGTCGAAATTGAATTTGCTTTAGGATATAAATTGTGATGTTGTATTTGCTTTGAGATATTGTTATATTATATGTTGTATATTCTAATTGGTGTATGCTTTATGAAATTAGTTGGAGCATATTATGATTGTTATTTGTTTAAGCGAATTACCTACTGTAGGCCTGGTATAATATTCACGTTTGTAACAGTTATAACTGTTAGTAAATTATTATCGTGTGGAATAGACAGTTTTACATACTAACAGTAATAACTGTTATATATTTCATATTTGTAACAGTAATTACTGTTATAAAAATATATTTTGTAACGGTTATAAGTGTTATAAACATTTCAGTACCAACGGTTATAATTGTTACAGAATAATAATTTTGTAACGGTAATAACCGTTATAATATGCACACTTTAAAACGGTTATAACCGTTACAATATTCGTGACAACAGTTTGTCACATATGTTGTTGTAACGGTTATAACTGTTACAAAGTTAATTCGTATCAGTAATAACTGTTAGAAATACCATTTTCTGGTGTTGTGTATAAGAAAATTTTAAGATCCTGGGAGATTTTAAATTGGTTTACAAGTATCGTGAATGATATTTTGAAAAAGACTTCAAAATGAAAGTGTTTAAATATGGTTTTGATAAGTGGTATAGTATTGAACTCACTTCGATAGCTGGGAAATAACTCTGATGATGCTGGCCACATCATCAGTGTTTATTTTCAAGTTGTAAGTGACGGATTACTACCAAAGAGATTGTTTTTGAATTGTTTCGAGAAAAGGAGGTTGTTTTGATTCATGAAAAGGAATATTTGATTTTTGAAAGAGCTAAACTGTTTAAAATCCCCAGGAAGACAGTATGAATTAAAGACAGATTAAAGAAATTTGTGAAAGCAAATATGAATTGAATTGAAACCAATTAATTGTAAATTGAATTGGATATGATATATCAAGTAGAATCAGATTTTTGAATTATGAGATAGAATCTGAAATGGTATTGGATTGATGAGTTAGGAGTTCAGAATCGAGAATGAAACTTGAGTTTGAAATGGTAATTGGCTTGTTTAAGCGAATAGCTGTGTTGAGAATAAATTGATCAGAGATTGATTGGGATGACTTTGGTATATGCTTAGTTAGCAGCAGAATAAAAGGATTTAGTGATATGCCCGACAAAAAGGTACACGTTTATTTTTTATGGATTTAGTCATTTATGGGCCGATTTGGCAAGCCGCTTGGCTTTTTGATTTTCTTTTTGAAAGGAAAGGGCCTAGAGAGGCGAGTTGGAGTTTGAACAAATGACCGATACAAAGGAGGTGCTGGCGAAATTTTTCGAAAATTTCGGGTGTTGGAAAATTTTCAGGATTTTTGAAAATTTTCGTTAGTAAGAATAGATTAATATTTTAATTGAAATAAATTGCTTTAGTTGAAACTGAAGTTAAAAGTGAACGAATAGTTTTTAAACCAGTTAATAGGGTCTGTCTTCTACCTTAGCAATTTCGAGGACGAAATTATTTTAAGGGGGGAAGAATGTAATGACCAGCATTTTTCAATGATATAATTAATTAATTTATTTATTTGAATAATGGTTTGGTTATTTAAAATGACCAGAATTGAATAATAGTGAATACTTAATTAAAATAAATAATATAATAATATATTTAATTTCTGAAATAGTCAGAAATGGTAGAATTCACAAAATGGTGTGAACTGGATCATCTGTGTTATTTAATTCAGTTTAGAATTGAATTAGAATAACGAATATATTATTTGAACGGTAGTTTGAACGTATAATTATAATCGAGCTCGAAATGGCGCGGCAGTTCGCTATTTGGCGATTTGAACTTCAACTGAATGTACAGGGTCCATTTTAAATCGGATTTCTGTGAAACAAGAAACGTTAGGAGCTAGTGAAGTATATTTTTCTAGTGGAAGAGAAAAATCAGGATTTCGTCGTGTAGATTTTGATATATGTCCAAATCAAAATTTAGAAAAGTTGCTATGGATTTCCTTTATAATTTATATCGATTTATTTATATTTTAAAATGGATTTTTAAATATAAATCGAATATCGACGTAACACTGGATTTTAAATATCGAGTTATAAATCCCAGTGGAGCAGTATGATATTCTATTGTGAATATATACGATAATATTTATTTTTATATATTAAATTTAAATGTTTTTAAATATATTTATATATTTAAATTGGTTATTTAGGGCTTTAAAATAGCCAGTTTTTCAAACGACCTCAGAATTCGATGAAACAAATTTTGTTGGATCTGCAATATTAAATTATTACTAGATTTCAATTTCCATGATTTTTGAAGTCAGTATGTGGCCGTACGGGATTTTAATGTGAAAAACAGTCGATATTTTAATGGTTAAAAATATGTTGTGTGAGCAAACGGAGTCAGAATTCGACGAAACCAGTTTCATTGGGATTGTAAGGTCGAACTGTAGCTGCATGTCAATTTTCGTGATTTTTAAGTATCGTATGTGATCCCAGGAATTTTAGAGGGCAAAGAAAAATAGCGTTTGCTTATAATTTAATATAATGATCAAATATTAAATTTTTAAAACTATCCTATAGGTACACTACACCACCTAACCCTAATTTACTTCCTCAGATAGTCAACCAGTTCACACCGTCGCATTTTCTTTCTTCCACAACAAAATTATTGATCTTTGAAAATAGAAAATAAATCACCTAAATTCCCAATAAAATCTTGAAACTTATATATCTGAGATGGTGAAAGCTTGCTCTTTATTGCAGTATCATTTTCATTGTGTTCGAACTCATACTGGTTTGTTGTTTTATTGCGTACGATACCTAGGGTTAGGAAATTCTGAGAGTTTAAGCTTTGATTCGAAGAATGGAAGTTGCATTCGAGATTAGTGTGGCAAGTAGATGGGTTTCGCGAAGTTGTGGGGTGTGCGATGCATTTCGGAGTTCTTCCGTTCCCATTTGCCGTGAAACAGGACTGTCGACGCATTTTGACGGGGGGCGACGAGTGCGAAATGGAGGTGACAGGGAAGACGAGTTCAGGAAGAGAAGTGTCATGGTGTTTTCAGTTTGGGTTTTTAAGGAAAGAAGGAGGAGAATGAGATGCAAGAATGATCGGAAATGGCCATGTATGTTTAATGGAAATCGCGAGGTAACAGTTTGGGGAAGAAGAGTTTTAACCAGTGCGGGTTTGGGCTTTAATAGGATGTTGGGCCGGGAAATTAAAGTGTGAGGCCCAAAATTAATTAGTTAGTGTTTTATTTAATTTTAAATAGTGTATTAACTTATAAATTGCATATCTATTTCATACATGATCAGAATTTCGAACGGTTGGATCCGTTGGGATCGTGGGGACGGTGGCTACCCCATGGAGCTGACATGGAGTGAATCCGAGCTCGTTACAATTTATAGCAAAATAAATTGTCCATATGAATCAAATCAAGCGATGGTTATCAATATTAATGATGATCGTTCAATGTGAGTATACTTACTAACTCTTCTCAGTTATATTTTTCTAAAGTATTTTAGAAATGATAAATGATGGTTGTTTGCTATGTGTTGGCTGTTTGGTAAAACTGTAGGTCAGTTGATTGAAAATATAGATAACGATATAGATATAAATCGTAAATCAAATATTGATTCTATTTAGCAGAATATTTCATAGTGAAATGAAATCGATGTTAATTTTATTGTTTAACATCTGTGGATGCATTGAAACAGGTCGGAGGGACCTAACTGGGTTCCTCAACATTTATTTTACTGTTTTTCATATATTGTGTTATATGATGTGATATGAACTCTGTTGTTGATTTTATATGGTTGAATGATACCGATCATTGTTATATGGTACGTTAAATACCATAAGGAATACTGGAATGTTAAAAAAGGAAAATTTTCAATTTTATATTGAAAAGAAATATTTATAAAATCAAAAATTTTTATAAATAGATAACTATTTATTTAGAAAATAAATAGATTAAAAAGGAATACTTATTTGTAAATCAAATAGATAGAATTGAAAAGAGATATTTGTAAACTTTTAACAAACAGAATTGAAAAGGGATATTTATTTGAAAAATAAATAGAATAGGAAGAAGAAATATTTGTAAAATAAATAGAAAAGAGAATAGTTAGATTATCAAAGGAATTACTTATAAAATCAATAGATTTTATAAATTGAAATATTTTATAGAATAAATAGAATTTATCAAAAAGGGATTTATTTTGTAAATAAATAGATTTTAAAAGGAAATACTTGAAAAGTGACTTGAATTGTATAAAAGAAGAATTTTACATTTGAAAGGTTTAGACCCGTGCTTCGCACACGGGTATAACATGATACGGATTTAAAGCAAAGATTTTAAATAGAATCTATTCAAACCAATAAATTGAGAAGAAAATTTATAAATAATATTTTATAAATTAAATAAGATGTTTATCATTGTATAAATAGAATATATATAAGTCAGGACTTATATAGAGAAGTAAGAATCTATTTCAACATCGATATTTGAAACTGAATAAACATAGAGTTAATCAGTTAGAGTTGATCAGTTAGAATAAATCGATTAGAGTTAGAATTAATCGAATTAGAGTTAACTGAACATAGTTAATCGAATTAGGATTAATTGAATATTAGTTATTCAATTAGAGTTGATCGAATATTGTTATTCGAGATAGAGTTAGTCAAACATAGTTATTTAGGATGTGTTGCCATTTCGTACGACTGCTAGCGTAATTCGCATGGCTGCAGATAGCCTACGGCGGTCGGATGTTTCCTGAGGGAATCAGGTGTAACCATTGTGATCGCTGCGATCTAGAGTCAAGCGAATGGAGTTAAATCGAAGATTAGCCATTCGAAATAAAGTTAAAATTGACATAGTTATTCGAATATTAGTTATTCGATAGGAATTAAATAAGTTGAGTTAATCAAGTAAGTTAATTAGGTTGAGTTAATCGAGTTGAGTTAGTCAAGATGAGTTAACCAAACCGAGTTAATCCAAACTAGTTAATCCAAAGGAGTTATTCGAAATAATTTGTTCGAATATAGTTAAAGGAATTAATCGAATATAGTTTATTCGGAAGGAGATTAATCGAATGTAAATCATTCGAAGAGAGATGATCGAATATAGTTATTCGAAGAAAGGGTTATTGAATATAGTATTCGAAAAGTAGTTATCGAGTAGAGGGTATTCAGAAAGGAGAATTATACATTGAATTCGATTATATCGAATTCGGTAAAGTAATATTTACTTTCTGGTTTAATCAAGATTTACTTATTTATTAATAAATTAGTGGTTTACTTATTTAGTTAAATTAATGAATAAAAGCTATTTTTTGAAGTTGGATATTTAAGAAGAAAGGAATTATAATGCTATAGTTATAACCAATGTCTTAAAATAAAGAAGTGGATTCATAAATAGAATCCGAGAGTTTCGTAAGAAAGTTTGTTAAAGAATTGAAGGGTGAACTTTGTCTATTCTGAGGTTGGAAATGTTGTTCAGTTAAGGTCTGAGAGGTAATTATACCCCAACTTGATTGACTTCGTTTTTAACTAAGGGATGGGTAAAGTTCGATAGTGAAGATGGATTAAGTGAATTTAGTTAATGAGTGTAACGGTTTAAATTGGCTTAGTGATGTTTTATTTAAACATCTGTTTAAATCAAGTGAATAAATTTTGGAAACATTTTTCCAAATATAATCAAAGATATTTTCTGATCATAGAAAATGAAATGTTGTTGAGAAAGAATACTGGAATGACAGTGATACGTGAAACAGAGATGGAAATGTTTTCCATTGATTGATGACGTATATTTCCTAAATTTAGGAAATAGGAATTTACAAATGTATACAAGCGGGAAATGAATAAATAAATGCTTAGTTTAATTAAAAGGGATAAATGTTGAATGTTGATTGATTGATCAAATTTCTATCTAGAAATAAGATCGTTGGTTGTACACCTATTTTTCTTTGGTAGTTAAATCACCGACTATCGAAGTTTTTGACCATTTTTCCGTCGTCAATACGGAGAGACCGAGATCAGATTTTTATCTGAAAACCACTCTGTATGGACGTTAGCATTGCAATCAATTATGATGAAGATAATTGAAGACAGAGTTATGCAAGGGCTATCCTGTTTACAGTATAGTGCCTTCGGTTTGTCCAATCCCCGGACAAACGTGAATGGACGAATGTCTGACAGAGTATATCTAACGGATCGCGTAAGTTGATCTCTTCAAACGTACTTATGTTTGGTGGCGGAGGAATATTTTTCTCTTAGCTTTATACCCGTGGTGTCTTTGAGGAAATCAATTTGTGGTTTGGCGGGTATGACGATGTGGCATTCAAAGTGAATGGTGATCAGGTGTTCTAAAAGATACGTAATGACCTCAAGCCTCATCAACCGGGAAATGACAGAAATCGGGCTGGCAGCATGGCTAAGTGGGTCGCTCCCATTAGGGTGTATATCACCTATTTAGAGAAAATCCATTTCATTATTTATCTATGTTCGATGCTGTCCCTTTTCAGGAAACGGTAGGGTAGCTCCCAACCGTTGGTGATATACATTCAATACACTCAAGCGAAATGAGTGGTCGATCATGTGTGGACCAGGTTGCAAGACGTTCTTGTTGAACCCAGTGTATTCGTCTCTAGAGATACACTATCGGCAGGTGGTCCCATACCTTGTCATAGTTGGAATCCAATCTCCAATAAGGCCCGCGGTTTTGTTTGTATACTATATATGTGGAACGTGAGATGCAAGCGTTCTACTAGATTTATAAGTACTTGTGATTAGACATTATTATAATATCAGAGAACTATTGATTTCCAAAAATTGTTTTGGGTTATCGTAAGGTAAAAATCATCCGTGTTTATGTGTGGATTGGTCTTACGATTATCTTTTCTTTTGAAAAGGATTTTGAAAAGTTAAACCAAATGATTTGAGTTTATTCACACTAGTCCCATGACTGACCCAGAGTTTATTTTGTTTTGTTTTTCCCTAAACTCTTGGGTGCCCAAATTTGTACGGGCAGTCAACTCAGGTCTTTACAGATATACTTGGAGGGGCTTGAAGCAGGAGGCTTCAGGACTATATAGCTATTGTTATTTCCGCTATGTGTAAGTGTTGTACTCTGATAATGTTATTGTATACATATACTGTTTTATTTCCAAGTTATGTTATAATATACTTTATTCGTTCAGCTGTGAGATTCGTGTTTACTCTGATTGTGTTCTTCTTCTTCTTCTTCTATTCTAATTTTCTATCTTATCTATTCTCACCCTCTAACTTCTTTCTATTAATGATCTGGAATGTTCAATACCTGAATAATTAACATGGGTTTTATGTTGATTTTTGGAGTCGAAAATCCCAGTTCGTTACAGTGGTATCAGAGCTGAAGGTTAAGTGATTACCTTGGCCCTGTGGCGTGACTCAGTAGAGATGGGGATAGTAATACCCTAGATTGAGTTTGTGTGTATATATACAAGTGAACGTATTTGTATATTTTATAAAAAAAATGTTTTATATTGTGAAGATTTATTGGTTGAGTTGTTTATGAGTTCTGGTCGATCAGTTTGATCCACTGTATCGATAAAAGTTTCTAAACACTTAAATACGATAAACCGACACAGTATATTTTGAAAGAGGGTAAATGAAATAATTTTACCCAAATATATTTTGATATAAAAGAAAGGTATATCTTGGAATTATTCTCATATATTGGATGTGTTGGTTGATTATTATTGAAAATGGTTATATAAATAACCAATTTGAGTTCGTATAATATAAAAGCAGATTGATTAAATCTGAATTGGAATTAAAATTCTGAAAACTGGGAGAATTGTTTGTAAGTGGATTTGTGTTAAGTATAAGAAAATTTTAAGATCCTGGGAGATTTTAAATTCGTTTACAAGTATCGTGAATGATATTTTGAAAAAGACTTCAAAATGAAAGTGTTTAAATATGGTTTTGATAAGTGGTATAGTATTGAACTCACTTCGATAGCTGGGAAATAACTCTGATGATGCTGGCCACATCATCAGTGCTCATTTTCAAGTTGTAAGTGACGGATTACTACCAAAGAGATTGTTTTTGAATTGTTTCGAGAAAAAGGCGGTTGTTTTGAATCATGAAAAGGAAAATTTGATTTTTGAAAGAGCCAAACTGTTTAAAATCCCCAGGAAGACAGTATGAATTAAAGACAGATTAAAGAAATTTGTGAAAGCAAATATGAATTGAATTGAAACCAATTAATTGTAAATTGAATTGGATATGACATATCAAGTAGAATCAGATTTTTGAATTGTGAGATAGAATCTGAAATGGTATTGGATTGATGAGTTAGGAGTTCGGAATCTAGAATGAAACTTGAGTTTGAAATGGTAATTGGCTTGTTTAAGCGAATAGCTGTGTTGATAATAAATTGATCAGAGATTGATTGGGGTGACTTTGGTATATGCTTAATTGGCAGCAGAATAAAAGGATTTAGTAATTTGCCCGACAAAAAGTTACACGTTTATTTTTTATGGATTTAGTCATTTATGGGCCGATTTGGCAAGCCGCTTGGCTTTTTGATTTTCTTTTTGAAAGGAAAGGGCCTAGAGAGGCGAGTTGGAGTTTGAACTATTGACCGGTACAAAGGAGGTGCTGGCGAAATTTTTCGAAAATTTCGGGTGTTAGAAAATTTTCAGGATTTTTGAAAATTTTCGTTAGTAACAATAGATTAATATTTTAATTGAAATAAATTGCTTCAGTTGAAACTAAAGTTAAAAGTGAATGAATAGTTTTTAAACCAGTTAATAGGGTCTGCCTTCTACCTTAGCAATTTCGAGGACGAAATTATTTTAAGGGGGGAAGAATGTAACGACCCGCATTTTTCAACGATATAATTAATTTATTTAATTATTTGAATAATGTTTTGGTTATTTAAAATGAACATAATTGAATAATAGTGAATACTTAATTAAAATAAATAATATAATAATATATTTAATTTCAGAAATAGTCAGAAATGGTTGAATTCGCAAAATGGTGTGAACTGGATCATCTTTGTTATTTAATTCAGTTTAGAATTGAATTAGAATAACGAATATATTATTTGAACGGCAGTTTGAACGTATAATTATAATCGAGCTAGAAATGACGCGGCAGTTCGCTATTTGGCGATTTGAACTTCAACTGAATGTACAGGGTCCTTTTTAAATCGGATTTCTGTGAAACAAGAAACGATAGGAGCTGGTGAAGTATATTTTTCTAGTGGAAGAGAAAAATCAGGATTTCGTCGTGTAGATTTTGATATATGTCCAAATAAAATTTTAGAAAAGTTGCTATGGAATTCCACTATAATTTATATCAATTTATTTATATTTTAAAATGGATTTTTAAATATAAATCGAATATCGATGCAACACTGGATTTGAAATATCGAGTTATAAATCCCAGTGGAGCAGTATGATATTCTGTTGTGAATATATACGATAATATTTATTTTTATATATTAAATTTAAATGTTTTTAAATATATTTATATATTTAAATGGGTTATTTAGAGCTTTAAAAATAGCCAGTTTTTCAAACGACCTTAGGATTCGATGAAACTAATTTTGTTGGATCCGCAATATTAAATTATTGCTAGATTTCAATTTCCGTGATTTTTGAAGCCAGTATGTAGCCGTACGGGATTTTAATGTGAAAAACAATCGATATTTTGATGGTTAAAAATATGCTGTGTGAGCAAACGGAGTCGGAATTCGACGAAACTAGTTTTGTTGGGACCGTAAGGTCGAACTGTAGCTGCATGTTAATTTTCGTGATTTTTAGGTATCGTATATGATCTCAGGAATTTTAGACAACAGAAAAATAGCGTTTTCTTATAATTTAATATAATAATCAAATATTAAATTATTAAAACTGTCCTATAAGTACACTACACCTTCTAACCCTAATTTACTTCCTCAGATAGTCAACAAGTTCACACCGCCGCATTATCCTTCTTCCACAGCAAAATTCTTGATCTTTGAAAATAGAAAACAAATCACCTAAATTCCCAAAAAAATCTTGAAACTTGTATATCTAAGATGGTGAAAGCTTGCTCTACATTGCAGCACCAGTTTCATTGTGTTCGAACCCATATTGGTTCGCTGTTTTGTTGCGTATTGTTGCGTACGATACCTTGGGTTAGGAAATTCTGAGAGTTTAAGCTTTGATTTGAAGAATGGAAGTTGCATTCGAGATTAGGGTGGCAAGTAGATGGGTTTCGCGAAGTTGTGGGGTGTGCGATGCATTTTGGAGTTCGTTCGTTCCTATTTGCCGTGAAACAGGACCGTCGACGTGTTTTGATAGGGGGCGACGAGTGCGAAATGGAGGTGACAGGGAAGACGAGTTCAGGAAGAGAACTGTCATGGTGTTTTCAGTTTGGGTTTTTATGGAAAGAAGGAGGAGAACGAGATGCAAGAATGATCGGAAATGGCCATGTATGTTTACTGGAAATCGCGAGGTAACGGTTTGGGGAAGAAGAGTTTTAACCGGTGCGGGTTTGGGCTTTAATAGGATGTTGGGCCGGGAAATTAAAGTGTGAGGCCCGAAATTAAATAGTTAGTGTTTTATTTAATTTTAAATAGTGTATTAACTTATAAATTGCATATCTATTTCATACATGATCGGAATTTCGAACGGTTGGATTCGTTGGGATTGTGGGGACGGTGGCTACCCCATGGAGATGACTGGGAGTGAATCCGAGCTTGCTACAATTTATAGCAAAATAAATTGTCCATCTGAATCAAATCAAGCGATGGTTATCGTTATTAACGATGATCGTCCAATGTGAGTAAACTCACTAACTCTTGTCAGTTATATTTTCTAAAGTATTTTAGAAATGATAAATGATGGTTGTTTGCTATGTGTTGGCTGTTTGGTTGAACTGCTAGTCAGTTGATTGAACATATAGATAACGATATAGATATAAATCGTAAATCAAATATTGATTCTGTTTAGCAGAATATTTCATAGTGAAATGAAATTGATGTTAATTTTATTGTTTAACATCTGTGGATGCAGGGAAACAGGTCGGAGGGACCCAACTGGGTTCCTCAACATTTATTTTACTATTTTTCATGTATTGTGTTATATGATGTGATATGAACACTGTTGTTGATTTTATATGGTTGAATGATACCGATCATTTTTATATGGTATGTTAAATACCTAAGGAATACTCATTACAACAAAATGACCCTATTACAACGGTGGAACACTGTTGTAATATACATTTTACAACAGTGGGCAAACCGTCGTGTATTAAGAAGTTGTAATAGACTAATATCTTTTACATCTTTTTTGCACTGTTGCAACACCGTTGTAATATGTATATTTTACAACTTTTTTCCACCGTTGTAATAAACTTTATTACAACAGTTATGCACCGTTGTAACAAAATCTACTACAACTGTTATACACCGTTGTGCTTGGCATTTGAGTTTTTTTAAAAAATAAACATCTTTTGCAACTTAAAAGAACAATACACTAAATATAGCAATACTCCATAAGCAAATCCGATATTACAGTTATTTGCAAACTAATTTATAAAAATACTCAAATATTCAGTATTACAAACAATAAGTTTTAGACAATATTTCATACATTATTACATACTTGACCGTTACAAAGCAACTTAGTACAAGCATAAATTATCCACAAAAAATTGCATATCCTATGGGAGTACACTGGTCGACGACAAGGAAATCTTTACGCCATTTATCTTTTTGGTGCAAGTTCACTGCAGTGATCAAACCTATTGAATAAGAATGTCGGTTGTTAGAAAAAAGAATAAAAAGTGTTTTTTTTAAGCCAACTATACCAAAACTTAACAATAATGCTTAACTTACCTGATAGCATGAGCTGCATGTGGTCCAAAGCCCCTTTTCAAACAATTGGATGTTGCACAACTTCTAAAAAAAAGAGCATCTGTATGTTTACCGCACATAACAAAATCAAAATTTAATACAATACGATATGTTTGTTTACATGCATGTTAACCGCACATAACAAAGATCTCTTCTCAATAACCGTTCTACAAATTGTGCATTTTATCTGCCACTCAAAAAATATAGAATAGGATTGTTGTAAAATGTTATAGAAGACTTCTAATTTATGTCTATTGAAATTACATACAAAATCAAAATTTAATACAATAAGATATGTTTGCTTACATGCATATTTATCGCGTAGAACAAAGTTCTCTTCTCAATAACCATTCTACAAATTGTGCATTTTATATGCCACCCAGAAAATATAGAATATGATTGTTGTAAAATGTTATAGAAGACTTCTAATTAATATTTATGAAACTGAGAGTGACTCAATACATGTTCGAATGATCATATTGAGTTCAGATCTATGTAAGAAAACCATATATACAGGAACAGTGGTATGATATTTAATATTTAATAAGAAAGATACAAATCCGATGTGAATAGGTAATACAAGGTAGATGCATACCTTTTTGAAGGGTTCGTTGTCAATGCTTGGTTGTTCACCTTCACATGTCCTATGTGTTTCTTGTTTAAAATACATCCACAAACTGTTGAAGATTTTGAATCAATACTTGTTTACATTAACATCTAAGTTATCATACATTGTAAGCGGAATCAAAATCTCCAGCTATAGACAGGGGATTTTTTGAATAAGCATTTATGCAAACATTTCTTATGCAACAAACATAAACATCTAAGCCACAGGAAATTTTGACCACTTCATTACATCCAACCGCGCAGATGTTATCACAGCCTATACCATTATAATTCAACACATCCAATAGATCACTAAAATCTATTCTTAAAAAGAAAACAAAAGGAAACAACGAAATGTAATTCATAAAAGAACAAAATGGAAAGAAAAAAAATAGCAGAAATGTTATTCTGAAAAAGCCACTAGCTTTTACACAAACACACCCAACGTAATGTAATTTTGAAAAGAACAAGCAGTAAAAGCGATAAAAGGACTCACCTTCAAATCCTCAAGCAAGTAGCCAAACCCTTTCTGCATCGATTTGGATGTGTGGTCAGTGGCTCAAGCGTAGGTTTCAGATTTGCGGTCGGTTTAGGCGAGGGGAAGCTAGGGAGCGAAGGCGGCTTGCTTTCTGGTGCAGATCTATTGTGAGGAGGAACGAGGCAGCAGGAGGAGAAATGGCAGACGCAACGTAGGGCTAAGAGGAGGGTGTTCGATGGCGGAGCGAGAAGCCAGTCGGAGGCTTAATCCGAAGGTGGAGCTCCTATTTTCAGGTGATGGGGCTGGCTTGATGGTGAATTTTCGATGAGGAAGAAAAAGGAATACGAAGAAACATAAATTTGGGGAAAGTTAATTTTGACTAAGGAGATAAGCAGTAAACATATGTTAATATTTGGGTTTGGCACTGAAAATTTACATTTGTCGCTAAATTTTTTGTTTTGGAGCCAAAAACGAGATTTTATTTTGAGTCAAATGCATCTTTTACCACGAACAAAAAAAACTTGTAACATTTCATTGTTTTTTGATCGGTTAAACACTCTCGACATTCGAAGCCAAAATGTATATTAAAAAAAAACCAGGTACGATCTAAATTTAAAAAAAAAGGCATAAATAAAAAATTTCGGGGGCGATGCCCCCAAACCCATGCCGCAGCGCAGTGGCCAACAATGATCATCAAGGCTTGATAGTCAAGATTCGACAGTTAGTCCAAAATTTCCAACAACTAAATGACGACGAGTGGGATAATTTGAAAAGGGGTATGACCAATTTACAGACTTTATCCAATGCATGAAGTCTAATTATTCGTTAATTGTTATGTATATATTACCAATTATCAATCATTAAATATTTAATAGTAATAATTAAAAGCTAATTACTATTCATTAATAATTATATTTATAATTAATTATTTAATATTTCAAATTAATTATTGTTATTTAGTTGCCAAAATTATATTTATTAAAATTTCTGAAATAGGTACTACCAAATCAAATATTACTTATTAATAATATTTATTATTTAACTTTTACTTATTTCTACTTAGATATAATAGATTAATAATTATTAAAAGCTTATAATGTATGTTACTAATTATTGATTAATAAGTAGTTAACATACATTAACTATTAAAAATAAATTACTACTTATTAATTATTAATTATTTAATAATAGCTAATAAATATTATTGATTCCTACGTTAATTATTAATTATTATTAAATATTAATATAATTAGTTATTAAATATAAATATTATAAACATGAAGTTTGTAATAGTCATCTATTACAACTAACAAAATAAAAAGTTGTTAAAAACGTCTATTACAACTTTAGGGAATTGACAGTTGTAAAAAACATTTATTACAACGGTGCTTTTACCAACGTTGTAAAATTAAAGTTGTAATATGGTGTTTTTGTTGAAGTGACTGGAATGTTAAAAAAGGAAAATTTTCAATTTTATATTGAAAAGAAATATTTATAAAATCAAAAGATTTTATAAATAGAAAACTATTTATTTAGAAAATAAATATATTAAAAAGGAATACTTATTTGTAAATCAAATAGATAGAATTGAAAAGATATATTTTAAACTTTTTACAAATAGAATTGAAAAGGGATATTTATTTGAAAAATAAATAGAATAGGAAGAAGAAATATTTGTAAAATAAATAGACAAGGGAATAGTTAGATTATCAAAGGAATTACTTATAAAATTAATAGATTTTATAAATTGAAATATTTTATAGAATAAATAGAATTTATCAAAAAGGGATTTATTTTGTAAATAAATAGATTTTAAAAGGAAATACTTGAAAAGTGACTAGAATTGTACAAAAGAAGAATTTTACATTAAAAAGGTTTAGACCCGTGCTTCGCACACAGGTATAACATGATATGGATTTAAAGCAAAGGTTTTAAATAGAATCAATTATAACCAATAGATTGAGAAGATAAATTTATAAATAATATTTTATAAATTAAATAAGATGTTTATCATTGTATAAATAGAATATATATAAGTCAGGACTTATATAGAGAAGTAAGAATCTATTTCAACATCGATATTTGAAACTGAATAAACGTAGAGTTAATCAGTTAGAGTTAATCAGTTAGAATAAATCGATTAGAGTTAGAATTAATTGAATTAGAGTTAACTGAACATAGTTAATCAAATTAGGATTAATTGAATATTAGTTATTCAATTAGAGTTGATCGAATATAGTTATTTGAGATAGAGTTAGTCAAACATAGTTATTTAGGATGTGTTGCCATTTCGTACGACTGCTAGCGTAATTCGCAGGGCTGCAGATAGCCTATGGCGGTCGGATGTTTCCTGAGGGAATCAGGCGTAACCATTGTGATCGCTGCGATCTAGAGTCAAGCGAATGGAGTTAAATCGAAGATTAGCCATTCGAAATAAAGTTAAAATAGACATAGTTATTCGAATCTAAGTTAATCGAATATTAGTTATTCAATAGGAATTAAATAAGTTGAGTTAATCAAGTAAGTTAATTAGGTTGAGTTAATCGAGTTGAGTTAGTCAAGAAGAGTTAACCAAACCGAGTTAATCCAAATGAGTTAATCCAAAGGAGTTATTCGAAATAATTTGTTCGAATAGAGTTAAAGGAATTAATCGAATATAGTTTATTCGGAAGGAGATTAATCGAATGTAAATCATTCGAAGAGAGATGATCGAATATAGTTATTCGAAGAAAGGGTTAATGAATATAGTATTCGAAAAGGAGTTATCGAATAGAGGGTATTCGGAAAGGAGAATTATACATTGAATTCGATTATATCGAATTCGGTAAAGTAATATATACTTTTTGGTTTAATCAAGATTTACTTATTTATTAATAAATTAGTGGTTTAGTTATTTAGTTAAATTAAGGAATAAAAGCTATTTTTTGAAGTTGGATATTTAAGAAGAAAGGAATTATAACGCTATAGTTATAACCAATGTCTTAAAATAAAGAAGTGGATTCATAAATAAAATCTGAGAGTTTCGTAAGGAAGTTTGTTAAAGAATTGAAGAGCGAACTTTGTCTATTCTGAGGTTGGAAATGTTGTTCAGTTAAAGTCTGAGAGGTAATTATAACCCAACTTGATTGACTTCGTTTTTAACTAAGGGATGGGTAAAGTTCGATAGTGAAGATGGATTAAGTGAATTTAGTTAATGAGTGTAACTGTTTAAATTGGCTTAGTGATGTTTTATTTAAACATCTGTTTAAATCAAATGAATAAATTTTGGAAACATTTTTCCAAATATAATCAAAGATATTTTCTGATCATAGAAAATGAAATGTTAATGAGCAAGAATACTGGAATGACAGTGATACATGAAACAGAGATGGAAATGGTTTCCAATGATTGATGACATACATTTCCTAAATTTAGAAATAGGAATTTACAAATATATAGAAGCGGGAAATGAATAAATAAATGATTAATTTAATTAAAAGAGATAAATGTTGAATGTTGATTGATCGATTGAATTTCTATCTAGAAATAAGATCGTTGGTTGTACACCTATTTTTATTTGGTAGTTAAATCACCGACTATCGAAGTTTTTGACCATTTTTCCGTCGTCAATACGGAGAGACTGGGATCAGATTTTTATCTGAAAACCACTCTGTATGGACGTTAGCGTTGCAATCAATTATGATGAAGGTAATTGAAGACAGAGTTATGCAAGGGCTATCCTGCTTACAGAATAGTGCCTTCGGTTTGTCCAGTCCCCGGACAAACGTGAATGGACGAATGTCTGACAGAGTATATCTATCGGATCGCGTAAGTTGATCTCTTCAAACGTAGTTATGTTTGGTGGCAGAGGAATTCGTTTCTCTTAGCTTTATACCCATGGTATCTTTGAGGAAATCAATTTGTGGTTTGGCGGGTATGACGATGTGGTATTCAAAGTGAATGGTGGTCAGGTGTTCTAAAAGATATGTAATGACCTCAAGCCTCATCAACCGGGAAATGACAGAAATCGGGCCGGCAGCATGGCTAAGTGGGTTGCTCAAAAGTATCACTTCGAATGTTTTTAACTTTTAAATCTTTAGAATTTTGAATCTTTTTGATGAAATCTTTAAAATGCCCAAAAGTATCACTTTTATTTTTCATAAAAATAGTCCATGTATATCTTGAGAAATCATCAATTATTACAAATACACAACGATTGTGATTTAATGATTGAACTTGAGTAGGACCAAATAAGTCCATATGTAATAGTTCTAATGGTTGTAAAGTTGAAATAACCTTTTTCGATCTGAAATAAGATTTGGTTAGTTTACCTTTCTGACAATCTTCACATAGATTGTTTACTTTAAAATTTATTTTAAGTAGACCTTTTACTAAGTCATGTTTCGAAAGTCTTTGTATAGTTTTATAATTTATGTGATAGAAACGCTTGTGCCATAACCAAGAATCGTTGTTATTGGCAATCAAGCACATTTCTTTATTATTAATTACTTTAATATTTAGAACATAAATATTTCTATCTCTATTTCCTTCCAAAATAATATTTTGTTCTTTGTCAAAATACTACATTTGTTTTTAGAAAATGTTATTTTAAAACCTTTGTCACGTAATTGACTAATACTAAATAAATTATGTTTTAAACTTTTAACTAAAGAAACATTAGTAATAAGAGGTAGATTTGAAATACCATAGTTGCACACATCTCCTTTGCCAATGATAAATCCTTTTGAGTTATCTCCGAAGGTAACTGACCATCAAAGTATGAAATATTTGTTAGCATATCTTTGTCTCTGGTCATGTGTTTTGAGCAATCACTGTCTAATATCCATTTTCTCTTTTTGAGTGGGACCTGCAAAAAAATATTAATAAGCACATTGGTACCCGCTTTTTGATAGGGACCTAAGAGTTAGGTCTTAGGAAGCCAAACCCAAGTGGGTTTAGTTTCCCTTTTATATAAATAATTTTTATTATTATACACAGATTCCATAAATGAGTTAATGTGTTTGTTTCTAATCAAACTGTTATTAGTTTTTGGAATCCATATTTTAATTTTATTCGTGGATTTTGATTTTTCTTTAATTTTTGAATCAATTTTCCTCTTTAGTTTAGCAATCTTTATTGGAGGAATTTTTTATTCTTTTTTAAATCCTAATCCATGTTTATTTGAAGATGGTTGAGAACTTTCTATAATTCTTGATAAATTTTCTCTACCCTTATTAAAGTTAGAAACATTTTTAGAGATGCTTTCTAACTTAGTTTGAATACTTTTATTTTCTAATTCTAATTCTTTTATTTTAGTTTTCAACATGTGATTCTCAGAACTAATTTCATCATTCTTTGTCTTTTGAGTTTTGATTTCTTGACTCAAAAGAGAAAGCTGACTTTCCGAATTTGTAAGAGTGTCCGGAACTTTTTCAAGTTCTTCTTCCAAAATTATTTTTTCATCTTTCAACATGTCTCTTTCAAATTCTGCTTTATTTTGATTTTCACGTGTTTCTTTAAGCTTTTTCTTTAGAGTTTTTATAATATTCAATAGTTCGGCATTAACATCTATTAATTCTTCATAAGATAATTCACTTACTTTAGTTTCTTGAAGCATGAAACACACATTTGCTTGTTCATTTTCGCTTTCACTATCACTGTCACTATCTGACGAATCCGAGTCTGAGTCGTCCCATGTAACAGAAAACGCCTTCTTCTTGAATTTATCTTTCTTTCTTTTGTTGAAGTTTTTCTGATTTTATTTCATTTCTAGACATTCTCTTACCATATGACCCTTCTTATGACAATTGAAACATTTCAATTTTGAAGATGAAGGTTTGTTTGAGATATTCTTTTTGAATTTCCTTTTCTATACTTTAGAAATTTCTTAAATTTTTTGGCAATAAAGGCTAGATTTTCGTCTTCTGATTCAGATTCCTCTTTATCAGCATGAAAGGCCACATTTTTCTTTTCTTGAGCTAATTCCTTTTTTGCTTGAAGATTTACTTCATAAGACATAAGATTTCCTATTAGCTCTTCTGGTTTCATAGTTGATAAGTCATTTGCTTCTTCAATGGCTAGTACTTTTCTTTCCTAGTTGCTAGTTAGAGAATTTAGTACTTTTGGAACTATGTCAAAGTCACTATATTTTTCTCATAGTCCTATCAATGCATGTAAAATGTCTTGAAATCTTGAGTACATTTCACTAATAGTTTCATTTTGTTTCATCTTGAAGTTCTGGAACTGGTTTTTGAGCATCAAAATTTTAGTTTGCTTGACTTTGTTTGTTCCTTCATGGATGGTCTTGAGTGTTTCCCATATTTGATATGCAAATGTACAAATGCTAACACGATTGAACTCATTTCTATCTTGTGCACATTATGGCATGTTCATAGATTTTTCATTTGCATTGACTCTTCATATCAGGTTGCAACTCTTCGTAATCAGATGTCTGAAAATATTATTCAGATGTCTGTTTTGATTTAAAAAATGAAATAACAAGGAAATAGCACATTTCATAGAAGATTCAGGTGTCTGAAAAATTCAAAACAGACGTATGAATATTATGGTAAATTTAAATTTTGTCTCAGCAAATAGACGTCTGTCTAATTTAAATCAGACGTCTGTTTTCTGGGAAAAATATATTATTTACCTTTTTTAAATATGAAAACATATATATGTGATATGTGTGTGTGTGGGTAATCATCAAGGAAGACTTTAGCATGAATATTTAGGACTAACAGACCCTTACAACATTTTCAATCTTCAATTTGGTGTTCTTGAATCTGTTTGTCGAATATCTTCCTGCAAAACAAGGTTAGATGATAATATATATGCTTATGTATAATTGTCATAGTTAAAACACTATGTAGCGAGATTCAACATAGCTACGATGGTGAAAGGGAGTCTTCGAATCAAGGTTGCCCCAGGAATGCAAACTCACTACATCAATTGAGAATATCTATTTCCTGACCAAACATGAACTCAACTTTTGGCCACCAATAAAGAAGAAGCCTGAGAACGAAGTTAAGTTGGGAGGACCTTACTGCTGTTATCATATAATGAATGGACACAAAACCAATCACTACCGGGTCTTGGAAGGGATACTCACCAAGTTTTTCAATCAATGCCAACTGTATAAATATATAAAGAAGTCTTAGTAAACTACAACAATGGATTCTTTGAAGTAAGAATATCTACATGGTTGGGGGTACAATATCCCTAAAATAATTTGGAACCACCCAAAATGGATGAAGCTATCTATGATGGTAGAAAACCCTTATCACCGCCAAGTAGGCCAGGGTAAGGCACCTCTCGAAGGGGGCGGGTGGTGTGTAATATTTTCTCCGTGCTCAAATCAGAAAGGGCCAGGTTAAAGCATCGAAAGTGTAAGCCTCTGCCGCCATGACGGAGCAGCTAAAACCTTAACTCCCACCTATAATGGCCTATGTAAGGCACCCCTTGGAGGGGGTGAGTGTAAGCCTTTATCCACGTCCAAATCAGACATGGCCAGGTTAAAGCACCGAAAAATATTATATGCGTCTACGATGGCCAAATTAAGGCACCCCTTGGAGGGAGATGGAGTGTAAGCCTCTATGACCGCCTACGATGGCCAGAGTAGAGCATCAAAAGAGTAAGTTTTTAGTCGTGCCTACGATGACCAGGTTAAAGCATCCAAGCCCTTATCACCGCCTACGATGACCATGGTAAGGTGCGTCCTGGAAGGAGGTCGGGTAAGTCCTTGGGCCAAACATGAGAATAAGTTAGCCAAGTGCACCCGACACACATGCCTAGAGAGTAGCCAATAAATCACATACATCCTCTGCTTTGACAACCACAAGCCCAGAGAGTTGCTTACAAAGCACTTACATCCTCTGCTTTGCAAATCAAACCGAATGGGGTGAAAAAGCTGTAAATTACCAGATGTGGATATCTGCTCATCTATCAAACACCCGAATCTGGGTTATGGTTCGGGACTTCTATTATTACCAGATGTGGATATCTGGTCTTCCATTAAAAACCTGAAATTAGGTTATGGTTCGGGACTTCTAATTATTATAAGAAGCAGAATTATGGTCTTCTATGATTCATACCCGAGTTTGGGTTTCGAAGCTTCTAAGTGCTATCGCTAGATATGGATTTATAGTCTTATCTTATGGAGTTCCCAAATATAGGTTCCGACGACCCTATTTATGTTCCCAGAAAAGAGATTTTAGACTTTCAACCATGTACCCTAATCTGGGTCATGAGACTCTAATTCTTATCCCTGGGAAAGGGGTTTGCAATCAATACTGGGTATTGTAACTCGAGCCTCTGATCTAAAAGCCTTTAAACAAAGATTAGATCTTCCATATCTCATAGGGAGATTTCTTAAACTCATTACACAAGTCATTATTGATTATATGGAGTACAATCACACTATTCCAAAACAAATACATTTGTTGATGGGTTTTAACCCATTCACTGTCTCGTATAGATAGCGTTAATCATTACGTACATTTTACAAGTTAAAACCAGTGTGTTGTGTGCACGTGTGTGCATAACAATACAGCAGGACTCCTGAAAGAAAGATGTTTCAAATATAAACATGGGTCACACATCAGGTGATACGTATACAATTTATAAATTTATTTACAAAGCTATGCCGTTAACTACCCAAACATGAAGGTTAGGCATTAATATTACAAATACAATATTCTATGCTTCCTTGTCGTCTGGTAAAGGAGGAATAATGGCAGGTCGAAGCGCGATACACAAAAGCTCGTTGATCTTTTGCCTCTTTTCCCTGATCTTATCGGGGCTATCTAAGGGTTTGATCTAAAGCTTGAGAGCCCGGTTATATGCCCTACCCATGGCTTGAAAAGTTTATTCTCTTTCTCCAAATTAAAAACATTTTTTTGTAAAGAAAATCTTTCCTTTCGTAGTTGCTTAATTTTAGAAACATAGTAGTCAACACACCGAAGCGTATCCTCATTATATTCTCTATCATAAATTTTTTTTATGTCGACTTTGATCTTCCGACATCAGCTACTGACAACTGAATAATCTAACCCGAGTGGGGGGGGGGGTCCTTATATTTAATGCATTCCGAATTTCAAAGCCTCAAGTTTAGTCGTGACTTGTGGAAGCTTAGATACAAAAATATTAGTAGTGCACCCAAAAGCAAATTCCCAAGTTTCACAGGTCACTAGCGCATTGTTACACTCAATCTCTAAATCAAAAATTTGCCTGTGTAATCCTATTACTTATTCGTCAAAATCAGCAGAGGGATTTGTTTTTATTTCTCTCTTTAGCTCAAGGATAATTTTATCCTTTTCTTTCAGCTGACCCTTCAGGGTTTTCACTTGCTCATTCAAATGCTTCACAACCAACTTCTGAAGTGAAATAGTATTATTTCGAGTATTAGCAGAAGGGTCTTTAGAAACATCTTTCTGATCTACAACTCGTGGTGTTTCCTCTTTAGTAAGAAGAGAGGGGCCTTTGTTTTGAAATCTCTGTTTTACAAACAAAGCGTACCATTATTTATAAGTTCTAATTTCGAAAGGAATGACAATAATAAGCCATACATTCCATTATTCGAAAAGATCAAGTACATAGATTTTCCTGAACCCATTCAAACAAGTTTTAAATTACAAAGAATATGAAATTTAATCCTACTCCTTAACATACTTATTATTTATATTACATATTGATTCCGAATGATGGATTCTAAGTTTCCTTAAGATCACTTCTCGATCGTCACCCAGGAAGTTAAAAGGAAGTTGAGGGTATTTCATGTAAATTTGTCTAAGATCTTTTAGAAGGTGATCCCGACCAGACTTATATGACGGTTTTGTTGAAAATCCCTTCCTCAGTCTAGACAATGAATGTAAATCATCCTTTGAAACAACGTTTTTGAAAAACAGGGTTCTATCATAATATGAAAGGAAAATCAGTGACTGTAGATAAAAGGAGTTATCACCAGAGGTGAACATTTGTAACATCAAGTTTTAAATTTCAAACAGGTTCCAAGACAAAAGAGACTAATTACAACGAATTCAAGAGGGGAAAAACACCTCAAGAATGGAAGCCATACCTGAGAAACAAAGGCATCAGATTGAATAAGATGCATTCCTTCCTTGTGTCCAGAGGAGCAAGTTTCCTTAAGAGAGGAATTAATCGAATTTTCGGTAGCAGGAGCGCTTGAAGAGTCAGGATTCTTTTCCCTAAAACCGTGAATCTCACCAGCAGCCAAAAAAAAGGTTGATATCATCCTTATCAAAGTCATCATGATGGCCCTTATCTACAGAACCAAAGTCATTGTCGTTGTCATCGTCATCTTCATTATCGTCATCAATGACAACATCCTTTTCTTCCTCTTCATAAGAATCAGAATCGTCAGACATATCCTCGATAAATAGAAGACTCTCAAGTTTCATCTTGTCTTTCCTAAGGACCGTAACCCCTTGTTTAGTCAATTCTATCCTTTCCATAATTCTACTCCGAACAGAGGGGTTGATGGAAGGAAATTTCATACCAGGAAACTTTTGAAAGTTGTCAGAGTATGCTAGGAAGAGAGCATCCTCGTAATATTCCAGTACAACATTCGAGAGATGTGTTTTCAAAAATGAAGAGATCTTTCTTCCAACTTCATAAATTATCCATTTTACATTAGAAAGCGTGTTATCCTTTACCTTCAACATATTAGTGTGTTCAACTACCACACTCATGCACTCACTTTCAAAAGCTGAAACCCTATCAGGTAGAAGATTCTTGGCTTCTCTCTCCCTTTCAAGCTCCGACTCGGCCTTATTAAGGGATGTTTCAACCTTGCACACTCCTCAACATATTTCTCCCTTGCCTTAGTTAAAGCATTGATTTTAGACTCTAAAGCAGCCTTCTCCTTAAGTCTAGCCACTTCGGAAGATGTGGAAGAGATTACCTTTAGGGGAGAGAACCAACCCTTGGATATCTAAAAAGAGGCGAGTCATATTATTTTTTATATAAAAACAAAAGGCGAAAAAGATTTAGAAATTATAGGAATTTTCCAAGAGCTGTTGCTTGATGAGATAATGGTGAAAACTCGCCCAATCTGAAGAAGAAGATGTCACCAACATGTTGGAAATATCGTCAGAAGTAAGAGCAGACTTTACAGTTTTATCAAAATCACCAGGAAATAGAGGAGGCCACAAGGGGTCATCATGATGAAGAGATGAGAATGTAGTCAACTCATGCTCCTTCAAATCCAAATCTTCCTGAGGATCATACATCAGGAAAATAGTAACAAAACCATTTCCTATGGTCTCTGTTTGAGAAGAATCAACATAAGGAGTGACATCGGCAGAGGAAACACCGGGACCGGGTGTTGGATACTCGATAGACAAGGAAACAATTCCTTTATCAAGGGAAGAAGGGGTAGAAGTCTCACCCTTGTGCCTTTTGGAAGGCCTATCATCAGCAGTTGAAGAAAGTCTCTTGGCAGCTAAGTCTCTAGATTGGGCCAAGGCAACTAGGGTAGCCGACTGATCAACATCTTGAGTACTAACTAAAAGTGATAATATTACACAAATAAGAATTTAGAAAGCTAGGATACGAAATGAGAACTTGGGATCATTATAGAAATGTGATCTTACCTGAAGTACTATGAAACAAGGGGGTCGAAAGAGCAAATGAATCAGAGCCTAAGGACAAGTGGTCAGAACCAGGAAAGTGAAATGGTGGTTGTCCTAAAATCTTTTGCTCAGAAGGAAGAAGGGCATGCTTGCGAAGATTATTTAAAGTTAACAAAATCTCCTGCCTTCCCAGCTTCTCAAATTTCTTATAAATAGATTCACTATCTTGAGCTTCCCCATCACTTAAACTCTTCTTTTTGGGAGTTCGGGCTAAAAAGAGACAATGTCCTATAGAGCATAGAAATGACATAGTCATCATTAAAAGTTAAAAAGATGCACCGGGGATGACAAGATTGCTAGAAATACCAGGAGGACATATAATGTGGAAAAACTGGTTTTCCCAATCTCTAGGCTTATTAATACTATATCACTAATCAACTTTTTTGTAGGATTCAGACGAACAAAAAACGAATCCGTTCTTTTGGATAAATGAAGCAGGTGATGAAGAAGGTTAAGCTGAGGGAAGATTGACCCGACTTGACGGCAAGAACCTTAAGACATAGGAGAAGAGTATACGTGTTTGGGGAAAGCTGGATGAGAGCAATTTCCAAGTGACACAAGAATTCAGAAATAAAATTTGGGAAAGGAAAAAAAATCTCCATGCCAAATGTGAACGGCTGTGTACACAAAAAATCCTCTCAGCGGATGCTAAATGGTATCTTGACCTGAGGAAGGAATGGCGTCAACCCCAGTTATATTGAAGCACCTAAGAATGGTGTCCACTTTGTCTTGAGTATTGATAAGAGAATGCTGGGGAACAATTTTCTTCTTAGGACAAGGTCTAGCAGGGCTGCTTGGCTTTGACTTGCCAACATTTTGTTTTCCAAACATGGTGCTACTAGGTGATATTTTTTTATAACACGCATTAGCACAATAAGTTTAAAACTATCATGCAA
Organism: Allium sativum; assembly: GCA_030737875.1. Classification (NCBI taxonomy): domain Eukaryota; kingdom Viridiplantae; phylum Streptophyta; class Magnoliopsida; order Asparagales; family Amaryllidaceae; genus Allium; species Allium sativum. Next base: position 743,476,400 of record CM060920.1, on the reverse strand, counting down.
ACTCATTGATGTTAGCTATTTTATATACCTATAAAAATTGAAACACAAGGTAAGTCATTAGAATCAAATTCTTTATTGAGTTCAAATTTAGTCACACACCTTGCATATGCCTGAAAACGATTATGAATTTGGTGTTGAACATACTAACTGCCCCAACAACGGAACCAAAAGTGGTGAAAGACTATGGTGTTGGGGGAGTCAAAACTAAAATAATTAAAATTCTCGAAGTCGAGAAAACTGAAACTAGTTGTTTTGATATTGACATCAAAATCTTAACTAATGTCTGGGGAATTTAAAATCAGGTACCGATGAAATCAAAGTCAAAGTATTTCGATGTCAGAATTTCAAATTTTGTTGATACCGAAACCAAAATGAACATAGAAATCAATGTTGGCAAAACCGAAACCACAGAAAATCAACAACAGGATGGTATTGAATCCATCGATACCAAAAGTGTGATGTCATCTTTATAGTAAAAGTTAATCTTCTATACGTCTGCTTTACATTTTGGACCCCGAAAATGTGTTGGAGGGATAAAAGACCCATTTTGCTAGTTAATGGTGACTGTTGAACTGCTCTTATCACAAGAACTTACTCTAAATAAAAATCAAAATTTATAAAACCCAATCTATTTTGTATATAAGCTAAAAAAATAATTTTCGAACTCTAAATACTTACAAAAAAGAAGGATCAGATTCGTAACTCCGAGAAGTTTGAGAAATCTTGAGGTATGGTAATCTTGCTTGGGTTTGATTCTTTGTAGGTGGAGAAATAAAGAAGAAACAGAAGAATATCTGTACTAAAAGATTCTCCAATCCGAACCATACAAGTGGGTATGAATCAACGAACCAGATTGATTTCAGATGGCCAAAAGCGGGAAATCTTGTTTTTTCGAGACAGTACAGTACGAAGGCCAAAATGCTTTTGACTTGGAAAGTCGAAAATACCCCTTCACTAAGGGGTGATTGTTACTACCATATTTCGACACCGAAACTGAATCATGGTGAAGGGGCATCGGAGCGCAACCGACTCAAAGTGGGTAATGCGGAAGCACATGACCGACACCAAAACCGGAAGCATGGAAGAAGAAAACTCAAGATATGGGATATCGTTACCAACATGAGCAGGAAAGCTTGGTACCGATACCAGAAGATGCCGGCAAAGAGGATTCAACATCGAAAGCGATCAATTGGGAAATTGGCCCCGAGGGCATACAATGTGATATCAAAAGCAGCATAAAAGAAATGGGTAATCTATAATGGTTACGATACCGCTATTAAAGGCATTCAATATGGTTTTGGTCCTGAAGGCACACTTTCCAATACCAAGGTACAAGCAAGGGCAGATCTAGCCTCGGGCGGGGATGGGCTGCAGCCCAGTGTCAGAAAAAAATTAGCAGGAGAGAGAATGGAAGGGACATGAGATCAAGAAGGAAAGGCGAGATAGTGAATGAAAAGGGAGGTGACAATCTATTCAATCTAGGGTTTCATGTCGATTAGGGTATTTGGTTGGAAGAAAGCTGCGGTCTTGAAGAAGGAGAAAGTTGAAAAGAAAGTCGGAGTACTTTGTATTGTATTTGGGTTTTGATGCAACCTCCATGTTTCTTCCTCATCGAGTTAAATTGATCCAGTTTACTCCTCCTACATTATTCTGTTCGTATTTCTTCTTCTAAAACTGGTCGGCAGTGTTAAATAACCATAATCTGATCGATTTTTCACTAAAGCCAAAGCAACAAAGTCGACTTTGAATTTTCAACCCTCTGCAAGTAATCTTTGTAGATCAGCATGGGCTTGTTCTACAAAGTTGGAGGTAAAAGTACAGTCATTTATCTGAAAATTATTTTGAATGATTTTTTTTCATTATTTTGCTTCATTCTGTGGTGACCTGTGATCTCATTACTTTGTTTCCTTTTTGATGTCGTATTAATTGGAATTAAAAACTGGAACGAACTGTTCAACGACCAAAAAAAAGTACTTGGGTTTTGATTATGACGTATTCGTTTCGATTTTCTGTTGACCATATAGTTTTGGTGCAAACCGCTGATGGGAAAACAAAAGTTTATTTCTCCTAGTTTGTCTCATATTTTGCATAAATAAATTGAAATAATTCACATATGTATCCACAAAAGATATCGGAATTCGTTTGAGTAAACTAGGCCAACTTTGGTTGACTGAAGTAGGCAAACTGTAAATTGCTGTCATGTTGAATTTAAACAGGCATCATTATTCCAATGCTACTTAATGTTGAAATTGCAAAATGTATTGCTATCAAACTGTAAGTTAGCCAAACTGTAAATCAGCCCACCCTTGTTAATTCCTGGATCCTCCCTTGGATACAAGGCCATATTAGGATAGAGAAAAAGAGCTACGGTACTAATTTGGTTAGTATGGATACCAGGAAGCAGTTCAGGAATCATCAGTGAGAATTCCAAAACCATGTTGTCGCAGAGCCGGTACTGGATCCAAAGAAGCTGAAGTAGACAAAAGTTCATAGAAACATAAACTATCCACACTAACATGCTTAGTGTCGATACTGAAACTAAGAAGGATGATAAAGCAAAGGTAATACTCAAGTATTGTCAAAGCAAGATAACTCAAGATTTTCTATCGAAGCTATAATATGATACTAAAACCGAGAGCAGATAAGAGGGCTATCCATATCGATCAGCTTGGTATTGACACATAACTGAAAGCAGTACCTGAATCACAAATACCTATGGATGAAACCCATGTTCCGAAAGCAAAATAGATCTGGCAACAACACTCAATGAAGAAGACAAGATCAAAACCCAGAAACCAGCTCCGAAAGGCATTAACACGGCCGACACCGACTTCGAAAGGGATCATTTCTCCAATCTTGTAATTTATTCTTAGAGAGTAAACCCTAATTTTTTAATCGATTTGGTTATTTTTTTAGAAATTTCTATGTACTCAACAAAGTGGTCAATAAAGAGAGAATCAATACTTGAGATTAGTGTCATGAATTTCTTCACCACTTATGCTGCTAATTTTCTTAATGCTTCCCCACGGCAAGGCTTCATGCATAAGCCAAATTACGTAAAATACTCTTCTACAAGCCGTTTAGCTTTCTAACCTGCGTTGCGCCTAGGGAACCCTTATCCCAAGGTAATTGTTGGCCTTGGAGTCTCATAAGAGTGATACTCACCTCTTGAAGGAAGAGTAACTAATCCTCGGGCTCAAGGCCTCGATATCTAGGAAACGGTGAATTAACTCAAGCTTGTAGGAACTAAATAATCCCTTTGATTCTCTTAGGTTCACATCCTAGAAAAAGCATTCAGTGGAAGTTCTCGGGATTTAGAATTGATTGTTACATCAGTTTGTATATGAATAACGTTTGTCCACTCCAAAATAAGGCCAGTGTAGATTGTGAACCTATCAAATAAGATATGAACTTTTATGGTGCAAAAAATGCAGTCAGAACCTTTTTTAGGTGGTTGTATAGTTGAGTTGAGTGTTGTTTAAAGTGATACTAGTGTAATAATGTGGGAACATTAGTCGAGATTACTTAGCAATAAATCAAAATTATGGTTTAAATTATTTTTATTTAATTTTAAGACGACTTTGTGGAAATTTTAAGTAATAGTTTTCAAAATTGAAATGGGTTTTTGAATTGAGTAAATTGGACATTCCATTACATACCCATTTGTGTAACTTATATCTCATATTTGATAACATAACAATTATTTGGGGAGATGGAAAATAATTTGGTAATATTATATGAGAATAGTAATGTTTTATTCACTTATTTATTTTAAGTGGAAAAATTTGTGATAAAATAATTCTTACATTTCAAACTATTACATTAAAAAGTTGTTAGTTTAGTGAAAATTATATTATAGTGATTGATTATGCAGATTGAGATTTTTACAACTAATAGTTGCTTTTTACCAAATTGTTGGGAAAAACATTTATTTTGAAAAGTGTCCTAGCATTAACAAAAATGAGATTTAATATCTTACCCGCTGAGCTTTGAGTGAGGCTTCGCCGATTGAAAATAAGGCCTATCTTTACCCATTCTAGCTCTAGCAATAAAAATCCTCTCTTTAAGGCTAGAATAGGAGTGATAAGTGAAGCCCTGGCCTAGTCGGTTGGGGCGAACTTGTAAAATTTGTAAGCCTTGTTTAGAAAGGGTTAAATATGGTTTTAAGTGAGAAAACATAAGTTGAATAGCATGCTTCTCTTACTTGGTCTTTAGTAAACCCATTTAGCTCATTTAAGAGATAATATGGGAGGAAAAAAAATGAAAATTACGTTCATTCTCCTTTTCATTAGTCTTAGCCTAAACCTGAACTTAACATTTCGTATTCCCTAAACCCCAACTTTAATTTTTCTTCAAATACAACTGCAAATTTAAAGTGGTTTCGCTAAATCTTGTAGAGATCTATTTAATGGTTTTAGGATGTAGCTAAAACTGTTCAACCTAGGAGAACTCAGGGCTTTATTCTTCAATTCAAGCCTAATTAGATGATTTTGTCTCCCAATCTCTAGACGCCATTGGTTGTATGTGTTGTAGCTAAAGTCAATTGACTTCATGATGACTTTGAGATAATTATTTCGTGCAACCTTTTGGAAGCGATATCCTAGTTTCTTTTTACCGTAAATCCACTTAATATGATCCATTACAACATTAATATGATGTTATTTAAGTTTTGCATGTTAGCCTTTATTGTACATTTAAAGTTCTGTAGACATTTATCAATAAAGTGAACACCTCGATCAGATGATCCAAGCATCGTCGGAAATGCCTTGGATTAAACCCATATGTCACTACCAGTCCAAAAGACCGGTCCACTAGTCTAAACCTGGGTTAAGGAGAAGGTCTTCCGGTTTCAAGCTCCGGTCGTCTCCGTTTCGCCTCTGTTTGTTCGTCCATATTCGTGATGTCTTTGGCTAGATTTTGATACGTTGTATCATGCAGGATTCAACATTATTTCTAGATTTGTTTACGAGGAACCGGAGATTTAGATTTTATATTTTTATGCCAAGGGTTTACTCCATGGATTCATGCACTTCCAATTCTACTTTGACTACTTTGTTTGGCTCATAACATTATAAAGGCAGATTTCAGAGGTGTGTTGTTTTATATACAATTTTGCGCATAATTTGTCTTCTATGATGATGACTTTTTAAATTCTTATTTGTGTGCATGTGTCTATAATATTATATACTTATCTAATATATTTCTATTATAGTAAGGATTTTAAATTAATTCTAAATAAATTTTAAATTATCTTTATATTCTTATTTATAAGTAAAGAAATTTCAAGGTAATTATTCGAGATATACGCATATGTCTTTACTTATAATCAAATACTTCTTCCTTAAGCATAATTTAAAGTAAATTATTTATTAATACTTATTTTATATGAATATATTGAATTAAGAAAAAGTTATTTTGGAATTAAATAATTTATTTAGAATTTTATCGAATGTAAATGGCTTTCTTATATGAAGCACGCCTAAGAAATTTCATGTATACCCATTTGATTGAATATTATTTAATAAGGTTTCTAAACCAACTTGGAATAATGATTTGTAGTACTTATTTTGTGCAAACAATTTTTTTTTGAAAAGAGTTTTCTGTACTTGTATATGTGCATTTACCGATGTATCGATATTTTCCAAATAAGGGTATTTGATAATCTATTTTATATAAGATTGCACGTCTTCGATCAAATAAGCATATAAACCTCTTTATATTCAAGTGGAGTTTAATATCTTATTAAAAACTATCGAGTAAACCCATGTTGTATGGGACACATGAGTGTTACTCAATTGTTTGCTACTCGATAACTTATGAAAATTTGGATCAATTGAGAAGATTTGGCAACCTGGTTCGAACTGCTGGGAGTAGGATGAATAACCACCGGAATCAAATGGTTTTGTGAAAGGCACTTAATTTATAGGCATTGAGCCACTCTTAGGGACCTATGTGCCATAATTTAGGCCTTAGAGCCATTTATTAAAATTTGCATTGTAATCCCGGTCTTTATGCCACTAATAGATCTTTGAGTCATCCTTAGGGCTTTCACGCTATTATTTGGATTTTACATTGTCTATTAGCCACAAAAATGGCTAGCGCCTCAAAGTGGTGAATTACTTGTGGAATACTTAGCTAATTTAGATTTATACGAATTGCACCTTTTTATTCAAGAGAAAGTTTAGGTATCCATTATGAATTTCTAATGAAGAAAATCTCTCTGAATCCTGTCGTTAGCCTTTAATGCTTCCCAGAATCTCATTTCTATTGAAATAAAGATAATAGTTAGATACACAAAGATTTGGCCCTAAAATTCCCTTAATATTGAAGGTTCTTGAGCAATCAAATTTTTTGATGGTTTGAGCTTGAAGGTTTTGACCATGGATCATCTTATTTCGTAATCAAGCATTGTTAATGTAGATTAGAGTTGCTTATGGGCTTCAGAGTGAGTTACTAAGGTTCACTCCATTATTTGATAGCTTTCGGTCAGAAATTGGGGTATCATATTCTTCCGTTATACCCTTTTATAAGACTTAATACTTCCACTTGAAGTTGACAATAAGAGCCTGTAGGAAAAATTTAGAGGTTTTGATCATCTTAAATAACCCTTGATGATTTTCAGGGTTTCAACACCTAATCCCTTCGACTGGACTTTGTCAACCAATTTCCACTTATTTGGCTATGTCGGGAAATCTAGACTTACTTTATAGTTAATAACATTTTGGAGCTTAGGCATGTAAAGATAAAGCAAGAAAATATAATAATTCAACAATTACCTTTGTATTACCTTATTTGATGATAAATTTCTCTTCATTAGCTTCGAATAGTACAGAGATTTGAATTTATCAGTTCCTAAAATCCCCAAAATTGATTTAGCAATTAGGGTTTACAACTCAGAATTTAAGAGGCAAATGAGAGAATAGAAATTTTCTAGATTCTAGACCCATAGAGTCGTATTTATAGGTGCTTGTTCTCTACCTTAGAGCCTTTGCCTTGATGCTCTTATGGAAGTGAATCCGAAGACCTAGTAAAAACGACTTTAATAATATGGAGCTTGTGCATACGATGCGGTAGATACTTATCGTATAACCTATGGGTTTACCGAAGGGTGTTCTTGACTTTCCAAGACAATAGCTCTACTTTTGGTGCTTTGTTGAATTTTCCCGCTTTCTGGTATTCCCATATCGGTGACTAAATCTAATCCAATGGTCTCCTTTGTTTTCTCTTTCTTTGTTTATAAATAGTATACCCTTTCATCTTCTTTATTCACCTGCACTTATAGTTTCAAGCATTAGTATCAAGATTCTCTAAGAACCCAAATTCGTTCTAATACAATCAATTGTAGATCTACATGTTTATATTTCGATTCTGTAATTGACTTCCAGTTTTTACTTTTTAGGGTTTTAATATTTGTGATTTCATATTGAAACTGGAAATCGGTTTAGTTTTAAGTGATCATGAAACTCATCATTGATTTTTAGGCATTCTTGAGCTCAGTTATGAATAGACATACAATCTGATTTTTCTTTGTGATTGGTAAATGACTTTGTTTAATGATGCGGTTGTTAAGACTAAAACCCGTCTGGCCCAATTACAAGTGAGTTTGACATTTTTAAGCTTCTTGGGTAGTGGGTGCCCAATATCCATAACACTGTTAGATAACCAGAAGGTAAAATGGTTAAGGAATTTCTCCAGACTTATCCGAAACCCCTTTTTTATCCTGCCATGGACGAGATCCTATTTCAGGGTTTTGATACAGTCAACTTTCGATATAATGGGTTACGATTTGGCCAGAAGGTAATTCTAATTTTTGAGTTAATTACTAGTATTTTACGGTTCTAACTCAGTCTAGGCTGCAAATTTATCTAATTACTCTGTTTTTGGAAGTATAAAATTAGTTATATCACTAGTTAACTAGTAGTCTTCCAAACGGGATAGAAACAAGTCTTTTCCTTGTGTGAAAAAAAATTAACAATGAAGAAGTCTGGTTTGGAAGCCACTTCTAAGATTGGAGTATCTCCTTCGACTACCCAAGAGAAAGTTCCAAATAAAATCGCCATAATGCTTTTTGATTACAACCAAAGAAGAGGTAAATGATACTATATGATTTCGGGATGTCAAGGATTGATTCCATCCCTCCACCAGCTAGCGCGACTACTGACAACCCTCTTAAACGGTATTTCACATATACCGCAATTAATGTTTGGCATGGAGGCCTCTTTCCATTTCCTGATTTCCTCTTCAGTTTCCTTCAACACCGTTGCATCGCTTCTATTCATCTTTCACAAAATACTTATATATATTTGTCGTGTTTGGAAGTTATCTCCTTTGAATCAGATGGATCATCCTTGCGCCTTCAGTACTTCCCCGGTTGTCTGCTTGTCCAAAGTTAGCACCATGAATCCTCAAATTTATCGGGTGGATCCTTCCAAGAAACCGATCAATAATAGCAGTGATAAGTCGAAAGACTTGAAAGATAAATTCTTTTGTATTGGATATCCTTCCGGCATCAACAGAAGATTTTATGATCTCGGTAAAAATTTAAATTTATATCTTGTTTGTCATCAACAATTCTCTTTGCTAATCGCTGTTTTGATTTTGTTCCTTAGATACCATTCCAAAGTGTTCTGATAATGACAGTAAGAAAGTTGTTAGCCAAATAAAGGAAGCTTTGAGGAAGGTGGGCAAAAGCAACTCTGCTGACATCTAGAGTTTAAACAAAGCATAATATTTTTCCTTCTAGTCAAAGGGTCCTTCGAGATCCCCTAATGATTCAATACTTTTTGAAGGTGATCACTATTTGGTGTGAGGTAACTCCAGAAATTTTTCTTCTGCATCTATATTGCTCTCAGACATAGCGGTAAGCTCTGGTTTTATTGTTTTAAGATTAAATACTTAGTTCCTTTAATTGGTTCATTTCAGTAATTCTTTATGATGTGTATATGCTCCTCCGATTTTTACCATGCCTCCTCCTTTTTCGGTAGAGACAAGGGTCCTTTCAATGGCATTGTCCATTGATCATTTTGGAAATACAACCACAAAATGTCTTCTTGAAACTTTTTCTGAGGAGCCTGCCGCTAAGAAGGTGTATATGTATGACACTCCAGTGGTTATTTCAGACGAGGAGGTTGAAAAAAGGTTATTGGTGCATCCTGTAAAACTTCGAAAATGCTAACCGATGATACCCAATAGACTGCCGAAGGTGAAACCAAGGTGGTTGTCCTTGTTACGAAAGGTGATGATCTCTCGGTAAATGAAGTTTTCGACTCTCAACCTTTACTGAATATTACACGAAAGAAGTCTTTCCTTCCTCTTCCACATATCACTTCCGGACTCCTTAGCCCTTTTCCTTGTGTCCTCTAGTTGATTTTTCCGAATTGATGAAAATAATAATGAACTATTCTTTGTTTTCTGTTTTTAAGGTTTTCCTGTCACTTGTTGTAAGGACCGGTCTGTGGTTAAACAACATATTAAAGTATTCCTTTTTCTTATCATATTTTTTCTTTGGATTTTTTCATACTCTGCCATTCACGTTTTCAGCTTTTGGAAAGTTGGTATTCCTCTCGATGGGACCCACCTGGCTCCACATCACAAACTTCAAAGTTTAAAAGCGAGGACTAGGATTTGAAAAATCGAAATTCCGTGTTGAATGCCGTTAGAGACGAGGCTACAAAAGAGGCGGCTTCGACCGAAAAGTCTTCTTAATCTATCAGAACTTGGCTTTGTCAATGGATCCCGGAAAATATAAGGAGGAACAACCCCACATGATCAGTGAAAAGGCTTCCCTTGAAAAGTATTTCTTATCTCTTAAGAAGAGTTTGAATGAAAAGAGAAATCCTTCTTGAAAGTCATTGATGCCTTTTCTACTACAAAGAAGAAGGTTGACTTTTTTTTTGGATGATTCTTATTAGGAAATCATCAGGGGTATTTTTGTAAATGCTCTTTTTGTGTTATATGCTGATAAGGTCAAGAAATGCCCAGACTTGGATTTATATTCTCTTCACCCATCACTAACCGAAAGATTCCAGGCTAATATCGAAGAGATTTGCTAGATGAAGGCTGTTTCTTACAAAGAGGCAGTCGATGTGATCAACCTTTTATCTTTTGAGGTTCCCTCCTTGGTGAAAGATTTCAAAGATGAGGTTGACGATGATAATAGCAGTGATCCTATATATTCTAACTTGCGAAAGGTGGTGGTGATGATGACGATGACAAAACGGCCAAGATGGCGGAAATGCCTGTAGTGGCTTTAGGGGCCAAGCTGCTGGCTAAAGCAGGGGTACTCTGAGGAACCAACCAAAAGGGAGTGTAAGTGCTAGCACTCATCCTTCAAAAGGGACAATGCTTCAAACAAAAATAAATCTATTTAACTTTCCAATGGCACATAACAACAAGTGATTATCGATTCTTCTGCTTCAACAGAAAATTTTCCCTTTAGAGGCCGAGAGGGAAAACAACCGATGCTTAGTTCTGCCATCCATTCTTCTTTGCTATTGAGTCCTTCGTTTAGTAATAAGTTAAATGTCATTTAAACATTTTTTTTTACAAAGAAGCTTTGTACCCTGCTGATTAAAAAGCCCATGATAAAATAGCTAGAAATGGTTTTTTGTAAACAAAATTTTGATAAATGAGGCAGAGAGTGTAACGACTTTTTCCTGGTAAATACTTTTAGGCTTAAGAATACTGTGGCCTTGATGACCCTCAAGTTATGATGAAAGATGCTTTTGTCTAGAGAAAATATCCTCCAAAGTAGCTGGCCTCTGGAAGGGAGTTAGGGATCAATAATATACTTCTTTGGTGGAACCACAGTTTTTCTTAGAGCTCACTCTTATCATATTTGAGCTTTACCTGGAAGCGTAAATATAACAGGAAAAGGTTCGGTTTTAAAATGTATAAGAATCTATTTTTGCACAAATTATGTTAGAACTTTGTAACCATCATAATCGTTGTTAATATAACAACTTCGTTGTTTTGTCCTTTCACTATCAGAATTATTTGACCATGTTATGATAGCAAAACAATATCCTAAGTGGTCCCGTTACACAAGAGTACTTGTTGAAGTTCGCCAAGCTAAGAAGAAATTATCAACAAAATTCTTATTTTATTAAGACTTCAAAGTCGATACAGTACCGCTTTCTCACGGAATTGCGAAATTCTTCATATGTTATGTCCTCGGTTTTGCTTCCAACTTTCTTGGCGAAGAGAAGGATAAAATTCTTAGAGAAATTAGGACTTTTCATTTTTAATTGATTAATGATTGTGGTATCCCTTCTATCGAGGGTAGGGCTATAAGACCTAAGGTGTTATCTCAAAATTGTGAATGTACTTTTGAATTAATGTGCCTGTTATTTTGTGGAAAATAAAGAATTTAGATTTCTAATATTGTGTGATGTCTTTTTCTTATTAATTAGGACCTTCAAACTAGTGTCGATAACCTTCTCGAATCCTCAATTTTCTGAACATACGGCGAAGATTGAGTAATATAGAGTTTCCTACAAGACCATCCATTCGAAGTTCGAAGACAACCCTCTTTCTTTTGAGTGGTTTTAAAAAGCACCAAATACGAAAAGTATTAGCCTACAGGTTTATAGGATAGCAGAAAGACTTCGAACTAAGGCGTGCCCAATAGGATAAGGCTCTCGTTGAGGCCAATCGACAGATTGGAGCAAATCCTACAATTGATTTTGATAATGAGATGATGAAGCTTCATCGTAAAATTTGTGAATTAGAGTATCAACTAGAAAATAGTCATTCCTCATGCAAGTCAATCAAGTTTATTTTAAGAGGAGGCGTTTCTGACATGATTTCTCTGCCCTTCAATTCTTCATCAAATTTAGACGAATCTGCAGGTCCTTAAAGAAAATTTCCATATTTGATGAAACCTCTGAAGGGATTAGATGAAGACATGATAAGAGAATGGGTCAGCAAGGTGAAGCTTGAAAACTGAAATATTTTGAAGATAAAACGTCTATTGTTGTCTTAATAATTAAGTTGCTCGAGTGAAAAAACTTCAAAATGAGATATATATTCTTTTAAGAAGTGTGAAGCTAAATACAAAAGGGCTAAAAAGTTCCTTTTGAAACAAATAGATCTTTTGTTCACGCTCTCAGGCTTGGGATTAAATCCATCGATAATGCCGATGCAGCTAAACATAAAGAGATCTTTGCATTATTCTCAACCGTCTTTTGGATTCGTTCATGTCCAAGAAGTTAATAGAGAGGCTTAGAACCTCAAGAGTCTACCACCATCGTGAAATTTTGAGTATACTACGTAATTATGCAGACAAAACCAGATTGATGCTTTGATCTCTTTGTGATTTGCATGTTTGGTCTTATACTGCCCGCATTCTTTCGTTGGCATGTTTTTTCTTGCGCATAAGCCTGTTAACTTCTGTAACATTAATTGTTAGTTAATATTCAAATCCTTAATCAAGCTTTTGATAAAAAATTCACAAATTTTATAATTTATAACTCCTGCAATTGATTCAAATTAGTATTTTGACGATTGATGTGGTTATTCCTAAGTCCTAATATAGGTATAATGATTTGAAAACAATCAGAAGTCGAAATTGTTTTTCTGAAACACATAGTTCCAACGGGTTTACTAGTCATAGGAAATCTGCTTCTGGAAATAATATAAGGCCCGAAACGTTTTTGGAAATAATCAAAAGACCCAAAACTTAGATTCATGAATTTTAATAATCAAAGACCAGAATTCCACTTCAGGAAATGATAAAAGACCCAAAACTCAAATTCAGGTATTTAAATAAGGATCGAAGACCAAAGTTCCACTTCAGGAAATAACTGAAAACCTGAAACCTCATCCGGAAACAGTTAGAAGATCCAAAATCTAAATGCTAGTATTTTAATAATAAAAGACCAAAGACCCAAAACCCGCATTTGGGTAGAAGACCAGAAGTCCACTTTTGGAAATAATAGAGGACCAAAACCCTCTTTCGAAAATAATTAAAAGACTGGAAATCCAGATTTGCATTATAATAATAGAAGACATGAAATTCGCTTTTGAAATGATAAAAGACCATAACCCCTACCTGGCTTTTGAAATTGAAATCTCGAACCCATTTCAGATGGAGACCATTTTAAGCTTTCCTTAGGGTAGAGGTAGAGCATGATGATTTATTATCAAAGAAAAGGGCTATTTTTACCAATTGTTCTAATGAATTTCGTGATGGTGACATGGGATATAACAGAGAGGAGTTAGTGGAGTAAGGAAATTAGTGATGCAGGTAGCAATTTGAGGAAGATTCTTCGATTGTGTGGTATGCTGCAGAGGAATTGGTAGCTTTAATATGATGTATGCAATGGAAGGCCAATTTCAGGTTGGTATTGGAGTTTAAGTTGGAGAAGTGCTATTTTTTAGAGCTGATGAAGGAGGTAGGGGTTAGTTGTGATGAGTGGTAGTTGCAGTCTGCAGGTTGTGTGGTGACCATGCAGGATGTTGTTATGGTTTGCGATCATTGTTGGGGTATTTTGTTGGAAATGTTGAAGGCAATAAGGAGAAGTTTGTAGGTTGGGTTGCAGCAGGAGTTTGACTTACAATAAGATAAATGCTATGTAGAAATTCAGGTAACAAAAATGAAATATTTTTTTCTAATGCAAATTTTTTTGCATAAAAATTCTGAAAATAGTTTTTTTTTCCTGAAAATAAAAAATAATACAAAATAATAAGGTCGCATAAAGAAGGGATTAGGCTAGACTAAATTCTTCGTCCAACCCATATTATAATGGGTTGAAGACAATTCAACCTGTACCTAACCCATATGACATTGAATATTGGTTTGGTTGACATATGAGTTCGGTTTGGCTTAGTAGGGTTGGATTGAGTTACATAATCCTAATACAAAGATGAGAATTTAAAGAAAAAAAAATTCAAAATTAAGTACTAAAATATTCAACTCATACCAGCAAATTATAGCTAATGTAATGCATTAAATATGATTAATTCATACAAGGCGTATTTTATTAAAATTCATTGTAAAAGACGTCGCCTAGAATTAATTCACTATATATTAAAGTAAGAGTTTCAGTCCAAAATACATTAAAATTTTTCCGGGATAGTTCTTAAAATTCATTGATATTATATGTTTTGACCTCTCTAATTTTACTTGGACTGCATTAAATATTTTTTTCAGTATATTTATTCTATAATATATATATATATATATATATATATATATATATATATATATATACTTTGTTATATAATTTGATTGTTATAATTTTACATGGGTTGATATCGAATGAGTTTTTTATAAGGTTGAGTTGATTTAAAATAGGGTTGAGTGGAATAAAATATTACACAGAATATGTGTATAGTCTAAATTGCAAATTGTAACTCATATCCGATCCAAATTAGGTTAGGTTGGATAGAGCTTTGGGGGTTGCGGTCTGACCGAGTAAGGATTGTTTGCACCCTTGCGAAATGAAACAAAATAAACGTGAATAATGGAAAAGGGCGGTTGATTGAGGACATGAAAATGCTTGAGTTTTTCATAATGAAATGCAATGTAAGATGAGAGTAGAAATGAATGAAAATATAAGAAAAAAATAGCAGAAACAATATTGATTTGAAATACTAAATTATAATAATGAAAAATAAACCTAAAATAAATAAATAAATAATTTGAAGAGCAAAGTAAAATTAATCTTCTATCTTTGTCTACGTCCCTAAAAACCTATTATTTCAGTAACATATTTCCAATAAGTAGAAAACAACAAATAAAAAACATTGAAGTGCATGAGTACAATTATAATGCATTGGCAACTACGAGTTCCAGGGTAAGAAAAAATTTCAAATCGCCCAATCCAACCTTTCCAAATAATTTAAAAGTGTTTGATCTAAGAATTGTAGAAAAAATAAAATAAAAATAGAATAAAGTAACAAGTATCAGAAGATTAGAGATAAATCTACTATAATATTCGTATAAATCAACAAGTAACAAACTAATGATATTTCTTTTTCAGCACAAGTAAAATTGGTCAATGTATATATTTTAGGTAAGGTGTATTTGTGTCATTAACTATCATATTTAAAACATCAAATTTCAATAATCAACCAAACTCACTTATCAAATCTAAGTAAAATAACTAAGTTATAGAAATGAAATCTAATTTATGCATGATCTATTTACCATTATGGATCAAGTAATATAGAACATCAAATTTTGTTTCTACTTTTCACTTCATTGTCAAAAATCAAATAATTAGATGAAGACATTACATTAGTTCATAAAATTAAGTACAACCTATTTGTGATGAATGATATATGTTATCAAATTCTTCATTAATAAACATCAAACTTCTACCTACATCTAAATTTACGTTAAGCACAATAACAATAGAACGTAAATGAGATCATTATATTGAATTTACATGATTCAGGAGAGCTTCATTACTTTTGAATTGATGGTTTTATCCTCTCATGCTTGGATTCATATCAACAAAAGTGGATCGCATCATTGACAAAAGAAAAGAAGTGTTGATTGAGGAAAAAGAAAGCTAGTTAATGGCATAAAAGTAATTCTACACTAATTTTCATGTCAACTTAATCTATTTTCATGAAACCAAAGAGAGCATGAAACAAAATAAGATAAAAGAATATGAAATAAAAAGCATAAAAAAAAGAAGGCTAAAAGCCATCAAAGGGAATATAGCTTTTATTATATTATATTTGGGCACATTTACATATGCATCTTATAAGAAACATAAGTGGGTATTTATACAAGCTTAAAACCTTAATATATTTTAGGGTGCTACCAAAATTACCCTTAACTTAGCATGGCTTCCAAGTATTAACTAATGATTAATTAACTCCACTAATTGGTGCTTTTTCTTTTAATACGGTTCATTTTCAAGTTGGCACCTCCATGATTCTTTTCTGCTTTCTTGGATTCCAGAAGATGTGCATGCATAAAAACATGTAGCCTCTTCCAACTGAAATTAATTTTCAAGAAAAAAAAACTAATATGTGCAAATATTTATTTTCCTAATTAAAGCATAATTACCGCTTTGTCCAAATGTTGATAAGTGATGATTTGTAAACGCTTTTGTATTTTGGTAAAAAAATAATATAAAATTCAAATTAATCTAAACGATTAACAGAATTGTAAACATACTTGAAAGATTATAGATGTGGAATCAAGAAGTTTCAAAGCATTGCGGGCTAAACGCACCACTCAATATCGAGCTGATACTGATGACTTTTTGTTCTCCAATGGGCCCTTAAGGGATCGCTAATAAAGGGATGGATTATGTGATCATCTTGAAATGGAATGGATCAAGGATATATGACCAAAAGAGGGAAGAACAGATGGTTTTGCCTCCAAAAATCAAGATAGTGCTAACCACTTACGGTCCGTACCAAGTATATTTCATAGCTCAAGGACTCGTTCAAGACTTGATATTTCCTGGAACTCCTATTCCATTAGAGAATTTCTCTACAAATAATAAATCTATCATGTATAAAAAAGGAACTCTAGGCTTTGGGACATTTTTCTTCCTTAATATTTCATCTCCCCTTACCATAGTCTTTAAGACGGACATTATTTACTGTTTAAGTATATTTTTAGAACTTGTGAATCTTTCATATTAGTGACTTTAATCTCTTAATCCAATATTAAGTAAACTACAATGGAGGTAGAACAAAGATTGTAAAACCATTATAAAATTCCTATTGTTATTTTTTATTTAATATATTTTCTATACATCTTTTTAGAATCTTGGGTGTACTGCCATTTCCTGTTCAATACTTTTGAGCTTTCGCTGAGAATAGAGATTCTTGGGCATAGATCTAGCTTTCTTAAACTGGAGCATCCAAAGATTAGGTTTATAAGATTTTCATTAATAAGTTTAAAAGGATTTTCATCCAGGAATTAATGGAGCCTTTGAGATTTGGAAATCATCAAGAGCAGTAGTTGATGGAGATGAATGACTACTCATCACATGGAGATTTGCAACATGCAAGTAGTACCAAAGCCATTTGTTGTTATGGTAATGGTAACCGTTACCGGTACAAGAAAACCGTTACCATGCCGATAATATTGGTAAACCAAAAACGAATACCGATAATTTATCGTTATCACTAGTAAAATGTTCATTGGGATACCGATAAACTGGTAAATCGTTGGCTAGTAATGGTAAATTTACCAATACATAAAGCTGTTAAAATAGTAACATGTTAAAATTTTGATAATGATAAAAAGTAAATATTTTTGTACTAATTCTAACTCCATTAATGTTTATATAAATATTTGATCTTATGTTAATTGGCATAGAAAATTTACTTAGCTTATCACAAGATTTTTACAATAATACAAAATAATAACAATTCTATAAATTTTAAACTTTGAAGTTAATAAAGCCAAAAATAATTACCATCTTAAATAAATCTATAAGCATCTGCATAAAATATGATAAACTTTCAAAAAAATAAATGTTGGAATTCATTAAAATAATGGGAAAACAAAATTAATATGATTGGTAAATTTACCATTACCACAGTTATTGACATTTCTTTACTGTTATTTTACCATTAATAATAGCAAAACTTACTGTTACCATACCAATAACATTGGTATACAGAATTCAGTTCGATATTGGTTACTACCATTACCATAACAACCCTAATTTGATCCATAAGAGATGGTAACTAGAGAGGAAGTTAATATAGAAATGAAACTAAATGTTGAATGATAATTAAAATGCTTTAATAGAAAAGATAGAGGCTAACGCAGCTCTACAACCATAGATATCAGGATTTTTAGGAGGAGATTTCACCTACCGGACAAAAGAAAAAAACTTCTATGTTTCTAGTTATAATAAACGGTACAAGAAATAAAAATAGAAGGAAAGGGCTACTGGAACTATAGAAGGAGTCGCGGGAGTAAGTTGGAGAATCCCCGCACACAAGGAATTCAAATCGAAACGTACTTATTAGAATTAGCTCAGTACCAAGAAAAATTCAGGCACTTCAAGGCGATAGAGAGCTGATGACGTAAACTCATTAGATTCATAAGGTGATCTGCTACATGATGGAAAATATAACGAGCTTGATGTTTGAGTTTAGGGCAGTGGAGTTCAAGTAATTACAATGGAGCTAATCGGGCACCAGGCCCATCTAAGGGAGTGGTTCTCCCAAAGATAGGAGAACCTAGAAGTCATAAAAAACAAGACTGTTTTTTGGAGTAAAACACTTGGCGTAGCTTCCAATTTTCGTCCTTCATTGTTCTATTCTAGCGAGATGTATATATATAACATGGTCAACTGGTTCTTTAAGGAAAGTAAGTGAAGAAAGAATGAGAATTAGAGTTCCACACTATGCAAAAACTCCAATCATGAAGAATATTTTATGGAAGGAGTATTCCAAGAGATTTATGGTGCCAATAATTCCATTGTATAACTGGATTACTGATCTTAGGCCGCAGTTATTTTAGTACGAATGACACATGGATGGTGCAAGGATGATAGATATGGCTAAATGTAGTCATTTCCCTATTTTCTTTGATGGTGTTGCATTAATGTGGTTCAATCAGCTCTTGCCCATAACCAAATAGATTTTTGATGAGTTGTAAAGAATTTCAAGAGAAATTTAAGCCCTACATTGCTCACCCAAATAGTGTGATGTCCTCATGAGTGTTTCTCAAGGCCCAATGAGTCATTAAAAAAGTTCCAAAACAATTTAACATACTTGTTACAGAAGTGTGTAGATTTGGTATTTAAAGCTTTGATTCGGGGATTATATTTGGACATTGATTCTTGAAAAGGTTCAAAGATTAAACAACAGATGATACTGGAAGAGTTTTGGAGGAAGGGTAATTAAATCGTATGTATGAAGGAAGCAGGTTAGGCATTTGGAAAGACTGATAGTGGATAGTCGAAGGAAGTGATACATGCTAATGTGCAATTAAGTAGACCAAGGAGAGTTCTAGTACTATGGCTATAAATGCTGGAAATTCAAATAATCAAAAGAAAATCGATCAATCATTTAGTGGTAGATGAAATGTGGTCAAAATGCCCATGCAATGTGAGGTCGGATGAGTATGTACCTCTAACGGACACATTGAAGAGCATATGTCTTGCTACACATGAAAAATGACATCATAAAAGGTTTCCCATGAAGGAGGCGACCGAAGAGGGAAGGCACTCATGAAAGTGTTGTCATTTCCAGGAAATATATGTACACAACACAATTGAGTGTCATCATAAGGGAATTTTATTAAGGAATTGAAAAGGAAGAAAAAGCTACAACAATATATGAAAGAACCATAGGAAGACAGTAAGACACCAAAGGTTGTTTCCTAAGGAAATCGGCCTGGACCAAATGGAGAGGGGCCTAGGAGAACTGATGGAATATTAATTTTCAATATGATAACCAAAAAATCTCATCCAGTAGAAATTTTTTAAAGAAGGAAGCGGAATAATACATGAGCTTTTGAAGCCGTACAATAATGGAGTTGCCTTACCATAGACGATGAAGCTCTTAATTAGCAACGAAGAATGATAATAGACGATGACATGTTTATAAATATGGATTCTAATGGAGTCAAGGCACCAACTTTTAACCCAAAGGTGATAATGGCTGGAGTTGGATCAGCAATGTTACACTAGGTCTTAGTGGATAATGAAAGTTCTATGAACCTTATATTCAGAAGAACCTTTAATTAAATGAGAATGTATGAAGGAGGTTATGAATTTCAAAATCAAGATCTAAGGATTTACTGGGAAAGAAAAATAATCAATTAGGATAACTGATTTATCTCGAAAGTTGGGCAGATATCATAGGGTCATGTAGATTAGAAGCTAGTTATTATGGAGGAATATTCAGCATATGATGCTTATTTTGGGCCAACTGATCCTAGCTAATTTTAGAGTAGCATTGGCACCTTGATGCTTAATGATGAAGTTCGCTAAGGAGAATGTGGTCGGATCAATAATAGGGGTCCAAAACAGATAAAGGGAATGTCATGTCATAGAGTCGAGGGAAGCAAAAAAAAAAGGGGAGAACGGATTATAAGCATGGCTATTTAACCCCGAACCCTGGGTTGGGAACTAGTATGTTTAATGAGTTTATTGATACCATTAAGAAGTTAAAGGAAGTATGTGCTATACAAGATGTGTTGGCGGTAAATGTTCCTATCGATACAGATAATCCCACCCAGAACATTAAGATTAGATATTAGCTTATTGCTCAACTAGTGGAAGAATTGTCTAATTTTCCAAGAAAATTAGGATGTATTCACTTGGAAACATTCATGTGTTCAGAATATCAGTGGATATAATGTATCACACACTAATTGTAGATCTAAGTTTTATACCTATAAAATAGAGGAGATGTAGTTCAAGTCCAAATTGATTCTTTACGTTAAGAAGAGCGGAGGATAATCTGATGGCGAGCAGCTTCATCTTCAATGCTTTGTATCCCAAATGGGCATCAAATCCCATGTTGGTCAAGAAATTAAACCAAAAATAATGGATTTGCATTGACTTTTTGGATTTGAATAAAGCACACTTGAATGATAGCTTTTCTTTGCTCAGGATTAGTCAATTTATAGATAAGACTATAAGACATTAGTTGCTCTTGATTAGGGATTCTTTTCAAGCCATAACCAGTTATCAATGCATATACTAGATCAGGAGCAAACCAACTTTACAAAAAAAATGTATTGTACTTTTATCGGGTAATGCAGTTCAGTTTGAATAATGCCAAAGCCACGTTACAGAGATTGGTTAATTGTATGTTTAGGAAGCAAATCGGGCAAATGATGGAGTATATGTGGTTGATATGCTTATGAAATCTAGGTTATCATGGAACCATTTGGATTATCTTTTCAAGATGTTTGAAGTTTTACAAAGCATATGGGTGAAGTTAAATCCATTGATCTGTTCTTTTATAATTGTACCAGGGAAATATTTAGGATTTGTCATGAATACAAGAAGCATTGAGGACATTCTAAAGGTGATTGATGGCTTAAGGAATTTATGATCCTAACTGTGAAAAGAGAGTCACAATGCTTAAACATGAGGATTGTTTCCTTGAGTCAATCCATCTTAATGGGAATAGAAAAGCATATACCATTCTTTGACACTCTTAAAGAGGGTAAGAAAACTTTTAAATGGAATGAGGAACTATGGAACTCTTTTAAGGAATTGATAATTTACATATATACTACATTATTTCTAACCGAACTATTTGAAAAAAGGATTTTTTTTTTCTCATTTACTTAGGAATGTCGGCACACGTGCTAAGTACAATATTGACGCATAGGGAAGTAAGGATTCAAAGGCCAATCAATTAATCAACATGTAAGTTATTGGAGCTAAAACGAACTGTTGTGATTTAAAAACTTGCATATTTCTTGTTGATCATATAAAGAAGGCTGCGACCATTTTTTTGGGCTTATCCAATTCAAATGCAACCGGACCAGCCCCTGAAATAGGAGTTATGTTGGCTAAGTCTTTGGGAAGGTTGCTTGGTGGAACATAGAGTTGACTCAACACAACTACTTCTTATCATCTGTGGAGTGCGTTAAATAGCATGGGATAGAAGTCTTCATTGTTGAGTTAATAATGCTAGCTGGTGATAAGGGATGATCATATGGTTGTTGAAGTATGCGATACTATATGTTGGATTGAGAGGATGAAGATAGCTTTGAGTCGGAGGTGACCGTTCGCAAATCGGAGTTCGCACGCGGAAGTTAGAGCTGAGAAGGTGTATGGTTTCAGCTGGCAGGTGCGACAGACGTCTATCATGGGATACGACAGACGTCTGACACTACATGGTGGATTTTCCTGAGAGTCCCACCGACGTCTGTCATCCCCACGACAGACGTCTGAGAGCGACAGACGTCTGTCAGGGCTTACGACAGACGTCTGAGCTAAGTGCTGAATTCCAAATAATTCCCTGGAAGGGACAGACGTCTGTCGTCTCCCTTAATAGACGTCTGATGATGCATTTGGGCTATTTCGGGCTGAAAACTTTGTAAGTTGATTTGTGAAGACTTGGGGGCAATTTCGGTAATTGGCCTCTTTATATAAGCTATTTTCAGATGTTCAAAGGGAGAGCTTGGAGACTTGATAGAAATCAAGGGTTTATTCTCAACGGTGAATTAGGGTTTATAACCTAATTCCAATTCTTCAATTCTATTCTCCTCAAACTCTTTTCTATATTGAAGTATAGTGATCATTGGATCAATCTCTTGTATTCCTTTCACCGTGGTAATAAAATATTCTCTCTAAAGAGGATGTACACTACCAAAATGTTAGTGGAACCACTATAAATCCTTGTGTGATTTATTTTTGCTACTTTTTTCATTAATTTCTTGCTTGAGATTGGGATTTGGATTGTTCGTGATTAGTTGATATTAGTTTGGTGACTAAAGTTATTGTTTCAGTTGTTTTTACAAGTCTAACAACGGTCTAGTCTTCCGCTAGCGCTTGTGGTTTAGATATTTGATTCGAGTGGTCTTGAATCTTATTAATCACAACGGTTCCAACATTTGGTATCAGAGCAATTGGTGCCTGTTAGGTGTTTGTGAAAATGTCGGAAACAGATAATAGCTCAGTAAGTCCTTCAACCAGAAGTTCGAATAGTGTAGCGCCTAATGTATGGGGTTCGTATGCGGCGTCGGGTCCTCAATTGGTAATTGATAAGTGAAATGGTGATAATGACTTTGAGAAGTGGCAATGGAAAATGAAAGCGGTTCTTAGGCGGAATCAGGTGCACTGAGTGGTATTTGATACTCACTTATTGCCAAGTGATATCTCGGATGTTGAGAGAGAGGAGATGGAGGAATGGGCTTACAGTACTCTTCAACTTGCTATGGAGGGGAATGTGATCTCCGAAATTAGTAGTGAGACGACTGCTAAAGGTATTTGAGACAAGTTGGAGGAATAGTATATGAAGAAGTCACTCACTAACCGTTTGAGCTTGTTGCAGACGTTTTTCACCTTCAAGATGAAGGAGGGTAATTCGCTTAAGGCACATTTGAATGCTTTTGATGACTTGCTCATGAAGATGAAGGCCAATGATTTGAAGATTGAGGAAAAGCAAAAGGCGATGATATTGTTGTGTTCGTTGTCGGACCGCTATACGGGTTTCTCAAATAGTTTGATCTATGGCCGGGATACTTTGACTTTTGATGATGTCAAGACGGGTCTTCTTAGTGAGGAGTTGAGAGATCAAATGAAGGAGATGAGTGAGGGTAGTAGTGGTCACATGTTGTTTGTGGAGAAAGAAAAGAATGTGAAGAAAGAAACCGGGGGCGTTCTAAATTAAGAATGCCCGGTGGAAGAGGTAAATCAAAAGAAAGAAATGACAAGTGCTTTATTTGCAAGAAACCTGGACATTGGAAGAATGAATGTCTGGACAAAGATAAGAAGGAAGTAGCATCTTCATCCATAGTGGTGGAGAGTGGGGATGGTGAGATAGATGAGAATGTGTTGACAGCGGTAGCATTGGGTGTTTCGGGTAACGAATGGGTACTTGATTCGGGCGCGTCATATCATATGACGCCAAATAGAAATTGTTTTTTGTCCTTTGAAGTCAAAGAAGGAAATGCAATTACTATGAGAAATGGTGCTATTTGCAAATCGATGGATAGTGGCTCCGTGCAAATAAGGATATTTGATGGAGTTGTTCGCACGCTCACCAATGTTCGCTATGTTCCAGGACTTAGGAAGTCGCTTATATCTTTGGGGCAATTAGATTCTCTAGGATGCACGATCACTATCGAGAAGGATTGCTTGAGGATTTCGAAGGGGGTGCTTGTGGTTATGAAGAGTGTTAGGACTCATGGTATATATTTGCTTCAAGTTGTGACCGTAGGAGGTGAGACTTGTGTGGGTGTTGATAGTTCTCGTGACTTGGAGGCGACACAGTTGTGGCATTTGATATTGGGTCATGTCTCGGAGAGGAGTTTGGATATTCTTCGGAAGCGGGAGATGATCGAGGATAAGAGTTTCAATAAACTAGAGTTTTGCGAGGAATGTGTCATGGGGAAGCAAACAATGGTATCATTCGATGAAGGCAAACATGACTCAAAGGAGGTTCTTGAGTATGTTCATTCGGATGTTTGAGGACCCGCACCGGTTGCTCCTTTAGGAGGAGCACGTTACTATATTTCTTTTATAGATGATTTGTCTCGAAAGGTATTGGTGTATGTAATGAAGGCCAAGTCAGAGGCATTTGCTAAGTTCAAAGTGTGGAAGATTCTTGTTGAGAATGATAGTGGCAAGACTTTGAAGGTGTTAAGGACCGACAATGGCGGGGAATATGTTTACCAGGAATTCTTGGAGTATTGTAAGCATCATGGGGAGATCCGTAATCTAATGGAGATTGACATTGGCATTTGAGATTGACATTGGGTTTGTCTAAGGGATTTTGGGCCGACGCTTTGTCAACCGCGGTGCAAATTGTGAATCGAATTCTGTGCTTGGCTATTGATAACAAAATTCTGGAAGAAGTGTGGAAAGGGAAGACTGTTGACTTGAGATATCTTCGTGTGTTTGGTAGCCCGGTTTATGTGCATGATCCGGGGAATGATAAGCTCGAAGCTAGAGCTTGTCAAGGGGGTCTTGTTTGGTTTCACGGACGTCGTGAAAGACTATCGGATTTGGAATCCGGAAACGAAGAAGGTTGTTAATTATCATCATGTCGCTTTCGATGAGTCGACTTTATTCAAGGAGAATGAGAGCTCATCGGATGTTCCAGATTTGGTTCATGGTTAATCAAAGGAGAAGGAAGTCCTTCCCACATTCCGTCCAAGTGGTAGTAGAGTTGAAGAAGAAGCTCGTGGGGTTGAAGTGGTTGATGAAACATCACATAGTCCACATGGTTCCTCTAGTGATATTGGTGATATACATGGTACTAGGGAAGTTTCGACTCAAGGTGGAGCCGAAAGGGGTTTAGGTGGTAGTGTTGCAACTCGGGTTGGTCGACGTGCAATAAGGCCTCCCGAAAGATACGGTGATTGGAACCACCTTAGCTTTTGTGATCATTTGGACTATGCTCTCAATGTAGTCCAAGATGACTTGATGGACCCTGATGATGTTATGGAGTCGAGAGAGGGAGATCGAAGTAGATTTGCGCCATGGAGGAAGAGATGCAATGGTTAATGAAGAGCCAAACTTGGGAGTTGGTTCCACTTCCTTAAGGAAACCATGCTATAGGTGCAAATGGATTTAAAAGTGAAGGATAATGTAAGGTACAAAGCAAGGTTAGTGGCAAAGGGGTTTGCACAAAGGAAAGGAAAGGAGTATGATGAAATTGTTGCACCGGTGGTACGTCATACTTATATCCGGGTCTTACTAGCCATAGTTGCTATCCATGACTTTGAGTTGGAGCAACTTGATGTGAAAACCGCCTTCTTGCATGGAGATTTGGATGAAGACATCTACATGGAGCAACCACAAGGTTTTGTTGTAGATGGTAAGTCTAAAATGGTTTGCTAGTTGGAGAAATCACTATATGCTTTAAAGCAATCACCTAGACAATGGTATAAGAGATTCAATCATTTCATGCTTGAAAGTGACTTCCATCGAAGCATCAAGGATGCTTGCGTGTATTTCAAGAGGTTGGGAAATGATTGTTGGGTGTATTTTCTCTTGTATGTGGATGATATGCTCATTGCTTCCGAAGATAAAAATGAAATCAACAAGTTAAAGATGCTTTTAAATCGGAATTCGAGATGAAAGATCTTAGAGAAGCAAGGAAAATCTTGGGCATGGAAATTGGAAGAGACCGAAAGCGTTTTGAGTTAAGATTGACTCAAAAGGAATACATTAAGAAAGTGCTTTGCCGATTTAGCATGGAGAATGCAAAGGCATTAGATACACCTTTACCTTTGCATACGAAGCTTTCGGAAAAGGGATCACCTATCAGGGATAAAGACAAGGCTCATATGACAAAAGTGCCATATGCAAGTGTGGTTGGTAGTTTGATGTACGCCATGGTGTGTACAAGGCCCAATATTGCAAATGTCGTCGGGGTGGTTAGTTGGTACATGGTTAATCCGGGGAAATCGCATTGGGAAGCCGTGAAGGCTATATTGAGATACTTGAAAGGCACAGTATCTCATAGTCTTGTTTTTTGCGGTAGTGATGAGGGGAGTTGCAAGTTGGTTGGTTATTGTGACTCGGACTACGCCGGTGATAGAGATCGGAAGAAATCAACTTCCGGGTATGTCTTCACACTTGGCGGGACAGCCTTAGTTGGAGAGCAAGATTGCAAACCGTAGTTGCTTTATCCACTATGGAGGCGGAGTTGATTGTCGCGGTGGAAGCGACTAAGGAGGTACTCGACTTGAAGAGATTGCTGTATGACTTGGGTTTTGAACACGAGAGTATTGATGTTCGATGTGATAGCCAAAGTACTATCCGTTTGGCGTAGAATTTGGCGTTTAGCTCATGGACCAAGTATATTGAGGTGAGGGAGTCATTTCTTGTAGTCATGGATGATAATAGGCTAGTATACCTTTGGAAAGTGCATACAAAGGATAATGCGGCGCATATGTTTACTAAAGCATTGCCGGTTGGAAAGTTCGAGCATTGCTCGAACTTAATTCGCTTGTTGAGTTGCTAGGTGCCACGGGGTGGCACGGGGGAGAGTGATTTTGTTTGTTGATGATGGAAAGGAATAGCGATGAGAGATTGAAATCTATCTTCATGGTAAGTACTTGTTACACTCCCGAGTACATTGTCTTTTGGTGAGACTTTTTTGGTTTGAATATTTTCAACACTTCGTTGGTGGGCGGTGGCCTTGCCGGAGCTCGTTAACGGAGTGCAATGGGCGGTGGCTTTGTCGGAGCTCATTGGGAAAGTATTCATGGTGCTTGGTTGAAGGTAGAAGGAAATGTTTGGGTGCATTGGAGTTTGGAGTATGGAGATGGTTATAGTATCGAGGTTGAGTGTTGAAATATGCGATACTATATGTTGGATTGAAGAGGATGAAGATAGCTTCGATTCGGAGGTGACCATTCGCAAATCAAAGTTCGCACGTGAAAGTTAGAGTTGAGAAGTTGAGAAGGTGTATGGTTTCAGTTGGCAGGTGTGACTGACGTATGTCGTGGGATACGATAGACGTCTGACACTACAGGGTGGATTTTCCCGAGAGTTCCCACAGACGTCTGTCATCCCCACGACAGATGTCTGAGAGGGACAAACGTCTATCAGGGCCTACGACAGACGTCTGAGCTGAGTGCTGAAGCCCAAATAATTCCCTGTGAGGGAAGACGTCTGTCGTTTCCCTTGACAGACGTCTGACGAGGCATTTGGGCTATTTCGGGCTGAAAACTTTGTAAATTGATTTGTGAAGACTTGGGGGCAATTTCGGTAATTGACCTATCTCTATGTAAGCTATTTTCAGAGGTTCAAAGGAAGAGCTTGGAGACTTGATAGAAATCAAGGGTTTATTCTCAAGTGTGAATTAAGGTCTATAACCTAATTCCAATTCTTCAATTCTATTCTCCTCAAACTCTTTTCTATATTGAAATATATTGATCATTGGATCAATCTCTTGTACTCTTTTCATCGTGGTAATAAAATACTCTCTCCAAAGTGGATGTACACTAACAAGATGTTAGTGGAACCACTATAAATCCTTGTGTGATTTATTTTTTCTACTTTTGTCATTAGTTTCTAGCTTGAGATTGGGATTTGGATTGTTCGTAATTGGTTGATCTTAGTTTGGTGACTAGAGTTATTGTTTTGGTTGTTTTTTGCAAATCTAACAATGGTCTAGTCTTCCGCTAGTGCTTATGGTTTAGATATTTGATTCGAGTGGTCTTGAATCAGATTAATCACAACGGTTCCAACAATGGTCACACTTCTTTGGAGCTTCAAATGATCATAGTTTAGGTGCATGAGTAGTGCTTGAAAGTCCTAATGGTAAATCGATTTACTATGCGTTGAATCTAAAATTTTCAGCGATTAATAATTTGGCTAGATATGAGGCATTGATAGTGGCATAGAGGGTAGAAAAACAGCTGAGAATAAGGACACAATATATATTCAGTAATTCCAGTTGATGATTTGCCAAATTAAGAAGAAATATTATGCTAAAGGTTTGAAACATACTCCTTACCAAATAAAGGGACTAGAATTCTTATATGATACAAAATATTTACGACTATGCATATCCTTAGAGAGGAAAATATAAAGGTTCGAATTGATGGCTAAACTGGTTAGTTTTAGGAAATTCAAGTGATGAGTTTGGTTCAAGTAAAGGTTTAAATGACTTTGAGTATTGATCGAATGGATATTGATTGAATTTTGAAAACCATGGAGGAAGATATGTCATGAATGACTCCGATGAATGATTGTTTACTTAAGGGAATTCTCCTAAGAGATAGGAACGAAAGGAGGAATTGCCTTCAAAAAGCACCATAGTTTATGATATAAAATGGAATATTGTACATAAACAGACCCTCTTCCTTTTTCTTTAGTGTTTAGCTAAGAATAAGGCTAGTAAAATCAATATGAAAATCCATAGGAGCAGCTGTAGTGACCAACATGAGGTGCAGACATTGGTAAAAAGTTACTTCGCTATGAATACTTCTGGACAATGATAAATTAAGGTGTTGCTAATTATTCCAAACAGTGCAACCTTCGCTAGAAATTTATGAAGACTCCAAAAGGCCCATTGATAGAGCTTACACATAAGATTAGCCTATTGCTATTTGCAGTTTAGGAAATTGATATTAATGTTACTACCAATGACAAAACTAGGAGCCAAGTGCGTTATACTTGTATTGGATTACCTTATAAAGTGGAACTTCTTGCTACTATCATAATGAAAAAGGAAGTCACCTTCATGATGAAGATCATCATCTGCGTATCTTCGAGTATGTCAGAGGATCATTTCAAATTATGGGATCTAGTCCTAAAGTGTAGATTCTGTGGATTTTTTTAATCGGCAAAAGATCGAGAAGAGCATTTTGAGGTAGCACATCGATAAGAGAATGGATAAGTAAAGGTGGTGAATAAAATTGTCAAGTCCATTTGTAGAAATGATTACCAAAACCATGCAAAGGTCTCTTGATTTGGTTAAGAATGAGGAAGGAAGCAAAATTAGCTTAGCTGCTCACTAGGAAAGATTAGCGTGGTACTTTAATACCATCGTCTAAGACTATACTTTCAAGGTAGGGATCTCATTCTGGAATGAGTTCACATGGGTATGGAGAAAATTTGTCTAAACCGCGGCACTCAATTCAATCGAATGAAAGCTTGGTGATGGAACATTTAATCTTTCTAGCTTAAATGAAATCCCTAGTACCACTAGCTTGGAATAGTGACTTGCAATTTCACTATTGTACATAGTTTTATTTTGTTTATTTTCGCAAATAATCCACCCAAGGATTCTATAAGCCATGTAGTAAAGTCGGACTTACCTCTTTTTTAGTTTATAAATATTAGTTTGCTTCTTGAACAATGGAACCAAGTTCTCATAATTGAATTTTTTTTACTGAGCGACTTAAAATAAATTTATGTATAGACTCCCTTGGTCTAACCAAGATCGGGGAGTATAATTTCAAGGACTAATCAAATAATTCAACCATACACACAAAAGTATCTTAAGACAGGTACGAACCTTTTAGTTAAAGATCATGATAGAGACTATAATAACACTGGATTAATCAAATAATTCAACTCAATCCCTCCAATACAATCTTCTTTGTGCCATGATTAGGGCCGAGTGATCGTCGATGAGAATACTATCGATTAAAAATCCATCGCAAAATGTAATAAAATGCAAGAGCATGGTGTACAATTTTAGTACATGGCGAGTACGGATCGATCCACCGAGAAAGAATTAAATTTAAAATTCTACTCAATCAAATTAAACCAATCTTTGAATTGTTTTGACACCTAGAAATTGAAAGTAAGAAAAAGTTAGGATTAAAAATTAAGTTATTAAAAATCAATTCAGAGGCAAATCCACTTTCTTATTTTTCACATAATTCAACATGAAATCAAAAGATGTTCTCTTTGTAATCTAAGTAGGATTAGTGATGTATTTATTATAAGATAGCTTATTTGTGTTATTAATTGACACTAATCAAACCATCAAACTATAACACACATTTAATCCTACCTTTTCAATTCATGAAACATGACATAGAAAATGGAACAAAAAATTATCGTAAGCATGATCTATTTACTGTTAATTACTAACATAGATTATCAAATTTTAATTAGAACTTCACTTCATTGCTATTATCATACTTAAATGAAGATGCATTTTTTAATTAATGAGATAAACATAACTTATTTGTTATAAGAAAATTAGACTAATAAATGTAATATGAAACACAAATAAATCTAAACATCCATTTTCTCATGAAGCACAACAGAAATCACACATAGTAAATTATCTTAAATCTACATTATTTTAACAAAGCTTCGTTACCTCTAAATTGCAGGGATTTATTCCCTCATTTGTATTATCAATTCAGCACATAGAGATCTCAACATTGAAAAACAAAAAAGAGTAGAAACTAAACAAAGAAAAAGAAGATTAACTACTAGAAAGAAATGAACTAAACTACTTTAATAAATGTAAACTAAGCTGCTAACACAAGAAAAGAGAGCATGTAAATAAAAATGAACATAAAAGAAAACATGTAAGGAAACTAAGAAGGCTTAGGAAGCCATTTTTTCTAAAATAATGAAAATAGATCCTCTCTACATGAAACACAAGGGATACAAATACATGAATAAAACGCTAATCCTCTTTTGGAGAGCTACCCAACCTGCCCTCTTTATTTGTAGAAACTTCCAAATTGTCATTAGCAAATAAACTGTAATAACCTGCATATTTCACGATAATATACCTAAGTATTTTATCTAAATAAAACATCGTTAATCCAGTATAGATCCAAAAAGTCACTTTTTACGTATGAATGTATTTGGACTCGAAACCACTTCTATCGAGTTCAAAATGTCGTTTACGACATGAAAAAGTATAAACATTGATATATTTCGAGTTATGAAAAATTGGGACTTGGGGTGGGGTTTGGGTTAGCAAACCTAGCCTACTTGTTTTAACCCCCTAACCTCCCTTATCTCCTTCATTCATTAGCAAACACTTAGAGAAAATAAGAATGGGGAAGGGAAATTAAAATTCCCTAAGCTCTAGCGTGATTTTAGGAATCCAATTCATGTTTAAATCAAGTGCAAATCCATTGAGAAGAAGGGTAAGCTCTCTCTCTCCCCCCATCCTCTCGCTTATATCCTCTTCTATTTTTATGAATTCCTAAACCTAAGTTTCAGGCGTTTTGTTGCATGTGCATTTCGTTTGAAGATTCTAGTGTTTTGAGGTTGTTCTAGCATGTTATTGGATCGATTCCTTGCTTCCAACAAACAAAGATGAGTTCTTGGAGAACTCACATCTATTCTTCAAGCTATATGCTTGCCTAGTGTGCTTTTGGCACTTATATGTTGTGTGTTTATTGAGTGTATACACAATAATGTTCACAAGAAAATGTGAAACCCCAAGAACGTTCATTGTCCTAAAATATAATGGCGATGATCATTGTCCTAAGTTTTATTTGGAAATCGTGTTTTAGGATTTTATTCGAGTCTTAGGACCTGTCATATCTCATCTTATATCATGATCCTTTGTTTGACCAATCAAATCTATTTAAGTTCATCTATGTGAATCTTAGCCTAGACAAACCTAGAGTCCCGCCCCTTTTCTTGGGTAGGAATTGAAATTATTTCCAATTTTTGTGTTGAAATAACTTTTGGGACTTAGTTTTGAAGATTTCTAAATTATTTTATAAAACAGTTTAAATAAAATAATTTTGGCTAAGTTAAATACTAACCCAGTTGAGATTAGCTTTACGAGGTGAAAAGAATAAACTATTTCCGCTAAGCACTATGAAATGATTGTTTATTTACGATTACAAATTTAATTCATGAATAAGTGTTTGCACATCTAATTATTTATTTACAAATTAATGCCCCTAATTGCGTAATTTGTTTTATTGTGTTGAGTTTCTTATTGAGTATGTTAGGAATTGTAAACGAGAAGTGGGACGCCATGATATCGATAGGAGATTCTGAACACCTCGATGAGACAATTCTGACACAACACTTTTATTAACTATTAATGATGTGCATCGCCATTGAAGCTTAGTATTAGTAATTCGATATAAATAAATGGAAAGGCAAATCATTAGTATTGATTGTTAATTTGCAACCTTAGGGATATTAATAAGATAATGATTTGAGAATGGGATATATATGACCATCGTATATATCCTTTACACCTTTCATAGTTTGAATTTTTAACTATGAAGTTTGAGATCTTACTTTAGAAAGGAAACTAATGCCTATCAAGGTACCATCCTCTTTTTTTTTTATGATTATTAGCACGATCATCTCATTCGAGTTCTTTTGATTTGTGACCATTCACCTCCTTTGCGTCAAAGGGACTTGGAGAGACCTTGTCCTTAGGTGCTAAAGAGCGCTTTCTTTGTATCTAAGTATGTCAATTTTTCCAAACTGATGTTTTGTGAAAAATTTTACATGCTTACCTTGAGATTCGTTACCTACTTATTTTTCTATCAAGACATGTTCAGTTTTCTTTGGGTAACGACTGAGTATTCTTTGTTGCTTGGGAGTGCTACTTGTTTTAAACAAGTAATTTTACCTTTTTGATGGAATAAGGAATTTAATTAAATGTCTTGGTAAATGTGGGTGGGTTGACACGCTTGCGTTTGCTTCATCGCTTAATTTCTAAACTTAGTCAGTTGAGATTCGATTTCATTTTTTTAAAAGATTAAATCTCTGGATCGTGTATGGGTATTCGTTTGAGATCACATGTGTTGTATACCTTATATATATCGATGTTGATCAACTCTCTTTGAGGTGTATAGTCACCTCATCTTCGTACGGAATGCTCTGAGTTGTGTGCTCACCACCATGCTTTATGCTCACCACCGAGCTATGTGCTCACCAGCGAGCTATATGCTCCCCAGAGCCATGTGCTCAATCGAGTTGTGTGCTCACCCGAGATGTGTGCTCACCACCGAACTGTGTGTTCACTCGAGCTGTGTGCTTACCCGAGCCATGTGCTCACTTGAGCTAAATTCTCACCTAAGCTAACCATCGAGTTGTGTGATCAGTCGAGCTGTGTGCTCACCTATGTTGTGTGCTCATCAACGAAGCTGTGTGTTCAGAACAATAGGCTAGCTATCTAGAGATCACGTCTCATCTTACCACCCTTTTAGCGATCTTTGGAATTGTGAGTGCTTGTTTATGTGTTCATTGGAGTAGTGCGCTCATTCGTAAATTATAGTGGATTTTTGCAACTTGTTCGTAAATTCTTGAGTTAAGTTAGTGGTTATGGGACATTTGACTAAACTTGCTTATTTACTAACTTAATTTAAAATTTCACTTTCCTTGTTGATCATTGAGAATCACATAGTGAATTATTGATTTGTATGCTCTCACTTGTTATGGTTCGAGTGTCTTTCCATTTCATATTCTTTTAGATCTCTTCGAGCAATTTCTAGAATTTGGACAATTCGAGTTTTTATTTGAAAAGTTATCTCAAATCTTCTTTCGAAAAATAATAAGCTATATTTCGCTTATCTATCTTAGACTCTTGTTTTCAGATTTTGGTTCATGATCTCCAGGCTCTTGTGATTACGGGTTAACAAATATTCCAGTTTATTCTGTTAACCTTAATGAACCAAAGTTTTCGAGATCATAAGATGACTGGTTTGACCTCATCCTTGTTGGTGATATTCTTATGAATTTGAAAACCAAAGTTTTCAAGTTTTATGAAATTCTTTCAACTTCTACCATTTATCATGTTTTCATGATTTAGAAGTTGTTCTTTAAATATTTGAGGACGTGCTGATATTTCAAATTCGAAATTTTTGGAGTTTCTTGGAAACTTAAAAGTTCTAATTTATTAGTTTTTGAAATATTAGAGGACGTGCTAGTATTTCCAATTTGGGGTGTATAACCCGAATTTTAATTTCTTGTTTCCCCAGTTGGATCGCTCATTTTTGCGAAAGGGGTTTATATGACCATCATATACGTCCTGTTCAATATACGAAAATTTGTAAGCTATAATACTTAAGAAACTTTTAAGTGATAAAATTTTCTAGCTAAAACATAACAGGGAATGTCCGGCGATTTTGGTTTTTTGATATTTCCAAGTTTAATTTGATTGTTCAATTTGTTCATATTGGAAACGTAAGAGAATAGTTTTATAATATATAAATTTATTGAACATTAAACGAATTAATTTAAATTTAATTAAAACGAGCTCATCGCGAAGCGGTAGTTCGTAAGTTTCGATTTCAATTTCGAATGAGTATATAGGATCCAATACAAGTCAAAAAAATTTTAGACAAGAATTATTTGGATCTATTGGAGTATAGTTTTACAATAAAAGAAAAGATTTGAATTTCATCTTGTAAATTTTGAGATATGTCAAAACCAATTCGAAACAATCGCGGTGTGGTAATTTGCGATTTAAAAAAAATATATAATATAAATAATAATTGAGGCTTAGAATTTATGTAAAGGAAATTCTAATTTGTTGAAACTAGTTATGATTAAAATAAGTTAGTTTCTTATATATGTTAATGAGTTTTAATTGAACATCATACATGTATAGACTTAATTTATATAGTGATTTATAACCCAAAGTTAAAAATCTATGAAATTATTCATAAGTGAATTTTAGTATAAGAATGATATATTAAACATAAAAACGAAAGTGAATTTCTTGAGTTAATCTATTTTTATATAGATTTTGTATGATGCTCGGTTGTTACTTTATACGTTTTTCCTTAAGTAATTGTGGGGATACGATTTCTTTAAGGAGGAAGTATGTAACAACCTGCATATTTCACGATAATATATTTAAATATAACGTCATTAATCGAGTATGGGTCAAAATGTCACTTTTAGCATACAGATGTATTTGGACTCAAAATCACTTCCATCGAGTTCAAAATGCCGTTTATGACAATAGAAAGTATAAACATTGATATATTTCGAGTTACGGAAAATTGGGACTTCAGGTGGGGTTTGGGTTAGTAATAGTAGCCCACTTGTTTCAACCCACTAACCTCCCTTATCTTCTTCATTCATTCATTTCCAAACACTTAGTGAAAATATGAATGGGGTAGGGAAATTAAAATCCCATAAGCTCTAGCTTGATCTTAGGAATCTAATTCATGTTTAAATCAAGTGCAAATCCCTTGAGAAGAAAGGTAAGCTCTCTCTCCACCCTCTCTAGCTTATCTCCTCTTCTATTTTTGTGAATACCTAAACCTAACTTTTAGGGGTTTTGTTTGCATATGCATTTCATTTGAAGATTATTGTTTGAAGATAGGTTCTTCTAGCATGCTATTGGATCGATTCCTTGCTTCTAACAAACAAAGGTGAGTTCCTGGAGAACTCACATCTATGCCTCAAGCTATATGCTTGTCTAGTGTGCTTTTGGCACTTATATGTTGTGTATTTATTGAGTGTATCAAGTTGTTTGTGTGTGAACTTCCCAATTCATGAGTTTTGATTTCATTTCGATGAATTCGAGTACAAATCTTTAGGGGTGTTTGGGTTTTGTGTTATGGAGTGCTTTGGCGAACCATCGAGCCCTAGTTTTTACTTTGATGGAGTCCATGGCCTCCGTTGATCGTCTGAAATCCATCGACATCAACTAAGCCGTAAGGCCAAGCCATTTGCTCTTTTAGCAGCAGGTTAGTCGACTGACTCAGTATGTCAATCGACTGGTGCAGAATAAAGAATTTAGCCATGTTGCAGTTCATTCAATTAACCTCTGAGTTCAATCGACTGAATTCAGGGGTCAGTCGATTGACCTGTACATGCACAGAAAAAAAAATTGAAGTTATATAGATTTAGTCGATTGACATCTGTATTCAGTCGACTGAGCCTCTTTTCTGTTGTTGACCAGTGGATACCACAGTCAATAGTTTAGGTTGTTTCGGGCTCTTTCCCGACCGAGTTTCATCCCATTTGGTCTTTTTTGTGACATTTCAGTTTCTTCGATTCGCAGATTTCTACAGTTTGATTTCATGGACATTCGATTTATTCATGGTGATTGAATTTATAATCAGTAGTCGTGAGATTTAATTTACGTTATTAAAATGTGAATTCTTAGTCCTATTGTTATTTCTATCGCTGTTACACGAGATTTTCCACTTCATAACTATATAAAATGGTTTTTTATATTATTAGTAGATACCAATCCTTTTATTAAAATGGTTTCTAATCCTACTTCATTATACGAAGTTATTTTATAAATTGCTTTATAAATCTATTAGTATATATTTATGCAAATCTTTTCCTTGTTCGTACGAGTAATCCAATTAAACTTTTTAGTAAAAACAAGGACTATGAACCCTTGCGTTTGCTTTAATGATTAATTCTTAGACTCGTTCGATTGAAAACCGTTGCAATGATCGTTTTGTATTTCTAGTGGAATATACAACCCGTTCGTAAATATTCGAGTAGAGCAAGCGGTTATGAGACATGTACCTTAACTCTTATATTTACTAGCTTGGCGTAGTTTACAATGTACTCGATCAATTTTCATCATCTTGAGGAACTTCGGGTCATCTTGAGAGTCTTCAGACTATTTTTTGAGCTTCGGTTGATGTAGTGGAATTGTGTGTTCCAAGTGGGATTGTGTATTCCTCGGTCTTCGGATCATCTCGAATTGTGTTATCAAATCTTGTGTTTCTTTGAAAGGTGTTATCAATTCGGGTTTTTTCGATATGGGTCATCAGTTGGTATCCTTTTTATATCATATTATCGATCTTGTGTTGGTTTGATAGGAGATATAGTTTTAGGTGAGTAGCTATATGACTTTTGGAAGCAGCATTCTGTTGTCGCACTTAGACATCTTAGAGTTACAGTATGGACATTCTTGGGGTTTCACATTTTCATGTGAACATTATAGTGTATTACATATGTGATAATATCTTCTTATATTTATTATCTTATCTCAATTTATTATGATAAGTACAACTAGACTGATCCATTTGTTCATATATTCTTATAAATAATACTCGTGTCCGACCAAGTATTACAGGTGCTTACACTGGACTTATATCTGGGATCACTTCTTGAATTTTGGCAACTACATTATTATTGTAGTAATTTTGGCTTATATGTATATGAGACATCTTGGTATACATTTCCTTCTGTCTAGAACATGTGCTTATTCTTTTGATGTATAGTGGATCGACTATGCCCACTATCTTTGTATTTACCCTTATTATAGTATATTCATATCTATTTCTGTCTTGGTGATGTGAATATCTGTGTCTGACTCTGATTACATTGTTACATATTTTATACCGATTCCGAATTATATATAGCCGTTGTGTAGCAGG
Source organism: Allium sativum (assembly GCA_030737875.1). Taxonomy (NCBI): domain Eukaryota; kingdom Viridiplantae; phylum Streptophyta; class Magnoliopsida; order Asparagales; family Amaryllidaceae; genus Allium; species Allium sativum. The sequence goes on along the minus strand of CM060920.1, from coordinate 743,439,001 downwards.
TTTAAACATGAATTAGATCTATCGGATTTCCTCATGAGATTTGAAAAGTAAGACCACATTATTCGATACGTTTAACACTCAGTCAAAGCTATTATATAGATGGTCACTCTTTAGCAACCTTATTCTTCGGGTTAGTTGACATCATTGCTTGCGATGACTTTGGCTAATTGAGTATTGAGATGAGGCGTTACATAAACACTCATGAAATTTGAATGAAGCCTTTATCCTCCACTAATTTGTGCATTAGCTCCTAAGTGCAGGTTTAAGATAAGTGGGTAGATGTGGTACTTCACGATCCATGAAGTGAATTATTTCCAACTTACCTTTGTATCTTCACTTATGCATGCATATCCATTAAACATTTCAATTTTTCTCCTTATTTCCTACAAATAACATTAAAAAAGGAAAAAAAAATTAATCAAAAATTAGCACATGCACAAATGACCATTTTGACCTATTAATGAGTGATGGTTTGAAAACAATTAAAATTTTGTTTAATCATGAAAAACACCCCAATAAGCTCATTTATTAAATTAAATTAAATTAAATATGGTAGTAAAAATTTGCACACTGCACATCAAATACCATCACACTTACCTTTTTATTCGTCCTCGAATAAATGAAAAAAAGAAGATAAATCCACTTTCGTAGGAAGCACAATTTCATTAGCATATACAACAAGTAGTTAAACCTCTAGGTGTCCCCAATAGGATGATTGTCATCTCGTGAGGATTTTCAATGGATGTTACCCACGAAATCCAAATCCAGTGCAATATATTCCTAAATGCAGGTTTATTCACAAACTAAATGCAAGTTTAGAAAAAATATTTATGGAAAATTTACGTTTAAATTTGACATGAGTAAATTGGATATGAGTTATGGTCATTTCCTTGAAATTTCAGTTATTTACTAATCAAAACTTCAGAAAAAAGCTAAGGTATCGTTATAATCTCTCTTAGCTTGGCTAGTTGCTTCTGTTGAAAATATATTGCAATTATGAAATAAATAATGTAATTTTTTATGAACACTTTCAAAGTCGCATTTTTATTTCTTTTGAATAGCAAGCTAGATTAACTAAGTGAAGATAGTGCTTGGATTTCAATTGCTTAAAATTTCCCTTATTCTTATTTACAAAAATTATTGATATTAACATTATATATACATGCCTAGCTCAGGTAAACCGAGGAAATTGTCCATATTTTCTAACTATGCGTACAAATGGGATTAGAAAAATACTTCGACTTGTTAATTCACTTTTTTTTGGGTATAATTGTAGGCTATGTTTATATAGCATTTGCAGTAGTTAGTTCATGAAGTTTAAGGGAGAAAACATTTTCCTTTATTCTTCGATTGATCAGAGAATTTACTAATCTTACCGTATCGTTTCTCCTTTGCTTTTCCTTCTAAACATTGGCTATATTTATTTTCATGATTTTTTTTTATGGAAGCAGAACCTAACTTGATTGTTATCATCCGACTATTACCATAATAAAATATATATATATATATATATATATATATATATATATATATATATATAATTGATAAACAAATTCATTTTTTATGTTTTAAATTATGCGCTTATATTGAAAGTTAGAATATGGAACTGTATATCTTTATACGACATGTAAAACGAGAAGTTTATAATTTGTTACAAATTTTGGACATAAAAAGTTAATGACTTTAAACTAATTTTTTGGTAACATGTGAAGATTGGTGACATTCTTCACATGGGAGAATATACTAATGTTAACACGTAAAATTATGACCGTTAAGTAAACTAAATCATAACAATGAGTGCCATTTAGGATTACTTGGAACTTAAGGAGGCTTCACTCTATTAATAAAGCATGCATAATATGATAATTGCTGTCCTGTTTTTTTTTTTTTTTTTTTTTTCTTATGCTATTTTGTCCTTTTGTTCTCTTCAGCCAAAGCTACAGTACAGTACACTGTTTTGCTTGGAAGGGGATATTATAACAGACCATGGAGTAGGATATGGAACTGTTACAAGCTAAAAATGCGAATAACAGTGATGCTCGGATTGATTATTTTGGATTGCTGGGAAGTGAGGATGCCACCTATGCAGATATAAGTTGCAAAAAACCAATGAATGGTTGTAACTTGTAGTGGAAATACTTGCTGAAAACAGTGGATTGCAGAGTGCCATTGATGTAGCTGGTAATCCAAATTCTCTAATATGCATACTACGGTATACCAGGGTCATGAATAGGGAACTTCAACTATTGGGTTAGATTCTTTATATATATATATATATATATATATATATATATATATATATATATATATATATATATATATATATATATAACTGGCACGTTATTTCCATTTAAATTGGAAATGGATGAGCATAAATTTGCGTAGCAAGGAGAGAAGAGATCAAATTTTGCATAGTTGTAATATATTATGCTATTATACTCTTTAGTAGCAATAGCTTTTTTACTTCAATATGTCTGGGTTCATTTTCATTCTTGACACCACTTTAGCGCATATTTTGCTTCTTCAACCAAATTAATGGGTAAAGGAACTTCATGTATTTAGTATGTAAGGATATTGATGTACATGATGACATTACTAAGCTGATTGTTTAGATTTCATATTAATATGTAGATCTATTCCATGGAAAACAATGTATTATATTTTGCTACCCTAAAATTCAAAAATCAAGTCAAAAAATATGATACTTTGATACCCTATAAACTGATTAATAACTTTCATTACAACATGTATGCATATTTTTTTAGAAGTATGTGACACGTGCTATCATAATTTATGCTCAAATTAGAAGTACTAAATGCATACATAGTGATTCTTTTTCTCGATATCAAAAACCAAATTATTTATTAACGTGTTGCCTCAATATCAGTTCAAACACCTTTTTAGCCAAATAAAAGGCTCAGTTTTTTCTAAACATCAACACATACAACTCCCTATTTTCATGAATTGATTTCTACAGTAAATTAATGTCTTTGTACAACCTGATTACTGATGACTCTAATCTATGTAAAGTCTTATCCTATGACTGTCGGTTCTTATTCTAACTTCAGTTTTTTGTATATCAACAAATAACAAAACGGGATGGACGACCAGCAGCCCACACATAGATGCATCAGCTTTTCCTAAGCAAATGCAGCGAAATAATTGTACATCCAAAATATTTGATTATCCGTCATTGAATTGTGGACTGTTATTACGTGAAAAATGATACAAATATCATTAACCTAAATCTTGGCACTCTGTTCTTTGTTATATGTCTACCGTGCAATGTCAAATTCTTTTACTTCTATAATATTTACGGCTGAATACGTTTTAATACTGAACATTTTTGGTTATCAAAATCATAAATATGTTTTGCTTATGAATACATTTGGGGTGCGTTTGAGGATAACGAAAGTGGGGTATTTTAGCTAGCTATTTCAACGGCGTATTTTAGTTAGCGGAGAGCGTATTTTAGTTAGCGGGGAACGCATTTGCGGATTTAAGCGGACCATTTTAATTTAATTGATTTATAATTAATTAATTTATTATTTGTTTTTAATAAATAATATCTATCAATAATTTACATTAATAAATAAATAAATTGAAAATTAGTTTAATTCAGATCAAACCAACTCCATTGCGTAGAACATTTCAATACAATCACAACGCAAAAAATCGCGTCTCAAATGGATCTCACTTGCACAAGTTAAGTTTCTAAAAGTTTAACTTTATTAATTAAATTAAATTAAATATTCTAATTGCACCTTAATGGCTCAACTTGGAGCCATTAGGCTTCGACGCGTCGGACGCATCATAACCCAACGGCTCCAATTCGAGCCGTTAGGCAAACGGTCTGTTTTGGACCACCGAAAGATAACATGGTTTGCAAAAATAAAATTCACCGTGTATGTATGTATTGGAAGTATTATAAAATTTTGCATACTTGGTTGTTGTGAATGTTCAAGTTTTGCATTTTAACAATCTGTGTCTTCTAATTTGTCTAAATATTCGTTTTTTGTAACGACCCGTATTTTCTGCCTATTTATTTGGGTAATTTTAAATATTTTATTTATTTAAAATATTGTTTCGAATTTGAATGATCGAATTTAATGATTTTATTTGGAATATATTATTTAAATAAATAATAAAATAATATTTTACTTTCTAGAATATTGGGAAATTGTTGAATTTGAAATATATTGTGATGGGGTAGTTTAAAATTTTCAAATATTTGTTATATTGGAATTTTAGCGACGATTCATTAGAAAATGACGATTAAATACATATAGTTTATAATTTAATTAAATAACGAGCTGCAGCGGCTCGGTAGTTCGCGATTTGGCGTTTTGAACTTCAATCGGTCGTACCGGGTTCAAAATAAGTCGGATTTTCTCGAAACAAGAAACGTCAGGACCCGTTTGACGATATCTTTCCAATGGCAGAGAAAAATCCAATTTTCGTTGTGTAATTTTTATTTTATGTTCAAATCAAATTTTGAAAAAGTCGCTGTATAATTCCTTTATATATTATATCGTTATTTATATTAAATAAAGGGGTTTTTAATTATTTTTAATATCGATTTGGCTTCAAACTCTACAGGCGATATTTTATCTGGGTAATATACGATATTCTGGTCGTGCATGGCCAATTTCAGTATTTTAATATTATTATATTGAAGTATTTTAAAATTGATTTATTTTAATTCAAATTGGCCAGTAATAAAAGACACTTTCTTCAAACGACCTCTGTTTTCGACAAAACAAATTTTATTGGGACCGTAACAGTAAATTATTGCTAGATTTTCAAACTGCACGTCAATCAGTGTTATTCTATGAGCGTGGAAAAATAAAATGTAAAATAAATCGATCTATTTGGACGTGTACAAATGCTATTTGAGCAAACAGACACTGAATTCGACGAAACAAGTTTCGTTAGGACCGTATCGTCAAATTATACTATGTCGTCCATTTGCTTATCGAACGGGGTTCGTATGTGAGCGCAGCAGCGAATAAACGAGGTTCGAAATAGCGATAGGTACGAAATAAAAATCGTTAGTCAACATCGGTCGTCAAATCAACTTAAAATATAACTAACCCAACTATTTATACCCCCTAAAACCAGAAAATCCAGCCCACAACTCTTTCTTATCATGTAAATTTGCAAAAAGGTCCAGTTTTACAAAATAATTTATATCTTCCAATCCGTGATGATTTTGCTAGAGGGACCTGAAGCAAAGTGGTAGATCGGGACGAGATCTACCTACTGTAAAAATCCGGGGTGGAACGGGTGACTATGGCGGCCTGAATTCGCGATGAACAGCGAAGGATAGTTTTCGTTTTAGGCCAAAATTCGAGAGGATGGGTCGATTTGGAGGGACGAGACCTTAGGGCTTTTGAAGAGGGGAAATAGACCTTCGATTTGGCACCGGTCTCAGGTCGTACGATGGTCTGTGGAGGGAGAAATCAGTAGATGAACGTGGTGGCCATTTTTGGGTTCAGTTTTTGAAGTGGTAGACGGATTTTGCCCATTTCGGGCGCCGTGGCTTGTCAAGGCTGTCGATGGTCTAAGGGGGGTGAAGCGGGGGTGCACGGCGGTCAGTCTGGTGGCGGTGGCGTTGTCCACGGTGGCGTGAAGTTGGAGAAATTGGTCGTTGTTCCTTTTCTGTTCGTAGTCGGATTCTGGGCAGGCGGCGGGTCAGCATGGGGTCAGGTTGGGGGCGGTGAAGCGCCTGGGTCCGGCGAGATGGATGGTCGGCCGGACGAGGTCCCAGGTGGCACAACGTCGACGTGGGAGGGCCTCAAAGTTCGGTGATGATGGGTTAATCGTGAGTCGGGTTCAAAGACAACGGGAGAAGAGAAACGCGTATTTTGTTTTGTACGAGGTTGACGTGGCCAGGAAATTAAGGTGATTAAGTTTTAAATTTTAAATTAATTAATTTATTAATTATCGTATAATTGGTTCAAACTTAAAACGATCATATCTTCCACATACGTGGACGAAATCTGACGAAACTGGATCCGTTGGGATCGCAGGGACGAGATCTAGACGATGGCACTGACTAGGCTCTGATCTGATGCCGTTGAAAATTCAGCTAATTTTGAACGTTCGTTCAATATTTAAAAGAACAAACGCGTCAACCGTCGACAAAATGAACTGATGAGTTAATTCTCACACCTTCAGGAATTCTGTGATACGGTAAATTCATATAAAAATATAATTTACCATTTAAAAATATAAATTGGTTGCTATTGGCTGATTATCGTTGATTGGTTGCTGTTATTACATTTAATCGATCATATGAAATTTATTTCGTATATTATTATGAAATGTGTAACGAGCTGTGATGCAGGGAAGGACAGGTTGGAGGGATCCGACCGGATTCCTCAAACATTATATATGTTGTTTGTTGTTTCATATTATTAATATTTGAACTGATTGAACACCATATGGTTGAAAAACCGACATTGAGTGTGATGGTTGAACAAGTATTCACCCGTGTTGTGTTTTAAATCAACCGATGGTGTTGATTTGGTAATTGGCAGTGAATGACCTAAAATGTGTTGTTTAGCCGTCGGTTTACCGTTCGGTGAATTGATGCAGTTTTAAAGTTATAAATTATTTTATAACTGAACTGAAGCTTTTCGGTTATTTTATATTGATAATTAAATTAGAAAAAATATATATTAAATCAAGTTATAAAGGAAATCATTTAAAATGGTTTAGACTAGTTTTAAAAGTAGAAAGCCAAATAAATCATCTACGAGTGGTAAAATGGTATAATTGTTTTTAAAACAATTAAATCGTGTTTTTAAATTAATTAAAGTTATTTAATTAATTTAACAAGGGGAAATGACAAACGAAAATCAGTTAATGGTTAACTGATATGTACGATTGGTAAGATCCACCGTTTTCGAGTAAAATGGGCAAATGAATAAATACTGATTTAGATATTCGTTAAAATTTAACGAATAGTATTAGATATTAGTTAATCTTCGATTAACTATAATCTAAGAAAATTATTGAATTGATTATTGTTAATAACCTTAATTATTATTGAATGAGCTCGTAAAAATGATGGTAATCCTATTTTTTTGATTAAAGTCGAAGTTAACTATATCTTAATATAGTTAAGATCAAAGCTAATTATTCTTTTAATTTAAAAATGATTCAAAGTAATGATTTCAATTGGAAGCCAAGTAAGAAGTGATTAGATGACGATAAGTTAGTCGAAAGGGGGATAAGAGTTTTATCAAAGGGATTTATAAATCCAAGTTTCATAACGAGAGTGGTAAATGGAAATTGACTATTGGGTGTGGGATTTCAATTAAACCCAAAGGTATAAGTGGAAAGATGTTTCAAGTTCAAAGTTACTTTTTAATGGGAATTTACTTAATTAAAGGAATTAAGAAAAGAGATTATATTGAACGAGGATTTCAATGTAAGAAACGATTTATAAAATCAGTTGAAATCGAGGTGGTAAATGAGATTTTGAAATCAGTGGTTAAGTTTCTAACTGGTATTCATTCTGAGATAAGAACGTTGTCGATCAAGGTCTGAGAGGTAAATAAAATACCCCAACTCGAACGGCTCCGTTATTATCGAGGAATGGTATTGGTTTGAAACGAGTGAAAGACGTTGAAATTGGTTTATCTTATATGAGGAATATCGAACTCTAATGCATGGTTTTTGGGAAATAAACAATGTCGTAATATTAGTTTCAAAAGAAATAAGAATATTGATTTCAAATTATACTGAATATTTGTTGTTCAATTAGAGTTGATCGAATATCGTATTTGAGGTAGAGTTAGTCAAACATAGTTATTCAGAAAAAGTTGCCATTGCGTACGACTGCTAGCGTAATTCGCAGGTTTGTAGATAGCCTACAGTGGTCGGATGTTTCCTGAGGGAATCAGGCGTAACCATTGTGATCGTTACGATCTAGAGTCAAGCGAATATAGTTAAGTCGAGAGAGTCAAGTTAGAGTTAATCGATCAAAGTAAATCAGTCAGAGTTAATCAGAGGAAATTTGGTTTATATCATTAAGTATATACGTATATGGATATCGTGAGTTGTTCGATTATAAGAAAAAGGGAAAAGGTTTTAAAGAAATATATCGATACTTTCAAAAGGGAATGGGAAGCTGGGTTTATACATATATATATATGCTCGAAAGTATTTAAAATGGTTTTTGATTATAATTGAGAATAAATATAAGGTTTAATTATATTGAAGGAATTTAAGGTTAATTAACCATTTTGTTAAATATACTGTAAAGGGCCAAGCCATGCCAAGTACTGAATCGGCAAACTCAGTTTATTCACACTATTGATATTTGATAGTTAAAACACCGACTATCAAACCAGACCAATACGGTTGTTGGTATGGAAAAACCGGGATCGAATTTATATTCAAAAACCATTCCGACCAACAAATACGTGAAGATATTTGAAGATGATCGAGATGGAGCATTGAAGACCGTGGATCTTCATAAGCGGAAGGACCGCTAATAATCTTTGGTTATCTCCCAGAGATAAACTGTGGTTCTATCGTGGTTGGAATCCACGGGTTGCAAGGACTTCTCGCTACTGATCTTTGGGGTGATTCCTATATGAGATGTAGTAGGGGAGTACCTTCGGTTCATTTTGTTCCTGGATGACTTGTATGGATGGATGTCTGACAGGGTATTTCCAAAAGGAATTACACGCGTTGATTTCTCCAAACGTACCATAGTTGATGGCGGAGAAATGGTTATTCTCTAGCCAGATAACTAGAGTATTTTTGTGGACGGCAATCAAGTGTGATCTGGCGGATCTGACGATGTTGCATTCAAAGTGAATGATGACCAGATGTTTAAAGGAATTCTGGCCTCAAGCCTCATCAACCGGGAAATGACAAAAATCGGGCAGGCAGCATGGCTATGTGGTTCGCTCCCATTAGGATGTATGATCACCTATCTAGAGAAATTCCTATTGCTTCTTTAATCTGTTTCGATGCTGTCCCTATTCGGGAGGCGGTTGCTGATCCCAACCGTCGGTGATATACATTCGATACACTCAAGCGAAATGAGTGGTCGGTCATGTAAGGGTCGGGTAGCAAGACGTTCTTGTTGAACCCAGTGTATTCGCCTCTAGAGATACACGTTCGGAAGGTGGTCCCATACCTTGTCAGGGTTGGAATCCAATATCCAATAAGCGCCCGTGGTTTTCGATCGTATACTAAATATGGGAAGCGTGAGATGCAAGCGTTCCTCAAGATTGCTAGTTATTTGTATTTAGACATTATGATAATATCAGAATAAGCTATGATTTCAGAAATGTTTTGGGTTATAGTAAGGTAAAAACCGTCCGTGTTTATGTGTGGACTGGTCTTACTATTATCCTTTGATTTCGAAAGGATTTTCCAAAGTTAAACAAGTGTGTGTTATATGAATTTATCACTGATAGTATTCCAGACTGACCCGGTGTATTTTGTTTTAAATCAAATGTGCTCGGGTCAGACCGAGTATGTTCCAGGTTAGGTTTCGCTTGGGGTTTCAGGAGTTGGAAGCAGGTGGCTTCACCATTAGTTATATACAAACATTATTCCGCTGTTACTGATATGTTGTACTCTGATGATTGGTATGTATATACAGTCTTTGTATAAAGAGATTTGTTATATTATATTTTATTCGTTCCGCTGTGAGATTCTAATGTGTTCTTCTTCTTTCTTCTATTCTAATTCTTCTTTCTTTCTATTCTCACCCTCTAAATTCTTTCTCATGACAATCCAGTGTTTTCGATGCTTGAATAGTCGACATGGTGATTTTATGTCGATTTTCGAGGTCGAAAATCCGTTGGGTCGTTACATTTTTCAAAGGTGGAGTTGATATCAATTATAGTTTTATTATTTTTGGACAATCAAATAGGTACACACATCATCACAAACAAATACATACATGTGAGGAACATTCCATTGTTGATGTGTACATCTCAAATTCTATAATTTTAAAATACTGCTCGTTCGTCTGCATTATGTTTTTATTTTAACATCCTAATATGAGGAACACTACGTAGCCACTAACATATGGTATCGATCTGTTCCAATAAATAAAAACAAAAAAGTTTATGATAACTCATACAGAAATTCTAAATAGTCTAACAATGTAATGCTTTTTGAATATACCTACTCATAAAAGTAATAAAATTTGTCAACTGTTAAAACACAAAAATCGTTTATTTCATCTAAATCAATGTAAAGTTGATCAAGGATCGTGCAAAACCACAGGCAAACATATGCACTTCCTCATGTATGATTGCCAAATAAAAAGTAAATATTCATATTCATGTCATGACGCATATATGATGTTAGATAATACTAGGAAATTAACTTACTACATGTGTAAACTACTACAACACAGCTATAAAAATGCCATAAAATATAGTTATTTTATATTTATATTTTTTAACAAACAATTTTTATTTTATTTTCATGGTTACATATTGTGAATATTAAAATTTCGTTCATAAATTTAAACATGCGAGCTACAAATGGCACTTTAAGGCAGAGAAATAAAAAAAAGGGAAATTTCAAAAGAATTATCCCAATGATATATAAATTCCATACGAAAGAAAAAACAATCAACGAAGTACTTAACATTGTAAACATTAAGAATTTATAATAATAATTTGACAAATAAGGTTTAAAATAGAGAAATAAAAATACAGAATTATACAAGAATTGTCTCAATGATGCATCAGTTAAAGGCATGCAAAATTGCTGGCATTCTATGTTTATGTATAACAGACTGTGTCTTTTGTACATCCTATTACATTAAAAAAGTGAAAATTAGGGAGACATCCCTAATATGCTTTCATATTGCAAAGACGGTCTCTGTCAAGGTTTCATTGGGTCCCTATTTTACAGAAACTAATAAAATTACTGCTGATATATCAGCAAATTTTATAAATATTTGCTGATATGTCAGCAATTTTCACTGGTAAAGTTTCATTGTAAATCCGGTCTCTATTTTCCAAAAACAAAGGAAAAATTATTGTTGAAATGTCAGCAACTTTTATATATAATTGCTGATATGTCAACAACTTTTATAATGTGTACAGAAAAGTTGTTTATATGTCAACAATTTTTATGAAATGTTGCTGATATGTCTGCAACAATCGAGGATAAAAAAATAGTGACCTAATTTACACTGAAATTTAGTGAAGGGCTTTTCATGTATTTTAAACCTTAATAAGAACCTGTGCCAAAAGTACCCGTAAAAAAATTAAGTTCGACCAACTAACTGCGCATTCCGACTTTTTAATATTATAATTTTACCTTAACAGACCATCTTCTATCTAAACATAATCTTATATACATGTGTCTATACAAATGTATAAGCAACAAAAAAAAAAAAAAAAAAAAAAAAGGAAAAAAATCTAACTTTTGGCATCTAGCTGGAAGGTTCAAATGTAGAAATAGTCAACAAGATAATTGTCAGTGGTGTATACAAAGACTATTGATACATGGGACCTTCAACGGTGATCTACATAGTGCATGGTGTATGAAATTACAATCTAGACGATGCAATACAAATGATGAGGAAAACGACATGTGAGCCAAATTTACTTATGAAATGAGGATAATGATGGATATGCATATGGAGTTAACACTTGACTATGTGTTGGTATTGTTGCTCAATTCGATCTAAAGTCATTAGTTTTGGCCATCCATTGTATGGATAAGGTGCATTCAAGGGGATAACTTGCGATGGCTAATGAACAATCCTATTTTCTTCTGTTAGCAAAATAAAGTTCTTTTTTTTTGTGAAATCGTCCAATGGAGTAAAAAATGCAACACAAACTTTGTATTTACATATTGTGACCCAACATTGTAAGTATTGCTCACATGAAAGAACCTCCAAATACCTACTATTATATGCATTGTTGTGAGTGTAATAAATATTGAACTTAAAGTGGAATAAAATGAAGTAATTGATGGATTTGACAAATAGATATGTACTTCAAATGGGAGAAAATGTAGTAGTTCGTATATTATTCTACTGGTTTGATAACTTAAACGCTCATGAACTATGTACTAAGAATATGAACCACTTTGACGCAAATTAATTATCTAGTGCTTGGAAAGGAGACGAGACAAGATTAAGCTTATATAATTGTTTGCTAAGGTTATGCACATGTATGAAACTATTTTACTTACCTTTTTTCAACTGACTTATCTTACCAGGAAGTTCTAGAAATAGATAAAAATAAGACTACAATCTCACCACACGTTCTTTGTTATCCTTCATTACACCAACTAACCCTTTCACGTACTCTGGCCATCTCCTAAACAGCCTCATATTCTTATTACAACATGACTTGATTCATCAGTAACACGGATTTTACTATGCATCATTTCTATAGAAAGAACATACCATCAACTAATTCTTGCTTAACAACATACTGTAACAACGTACACATACATAACACTACAACTTCAACCATATTTTATCCCCACAAGCACGCAACAATTACCATCAACATTATGCTACCAACTCCTCCACAACGCATTCCATAACTTCCTGTGTGTGTATCTTGGATTCCAAACTAGTAATACTTTAATTTGATATAGATTTCCCTATTTTCGGTACTTGGAGTTGTTTAAATATCAGTTATGTGATCAATTCACACGTACTATCCATTTATAAGTGTGACTGTTTGTTCAAAACATCTTTGATTTCAAATGCAATTCCATAGAGGCTGCTTCCTACATTTGCATGTAGTCAAAAAAACGTGGACATCAAATATTCTCTTCGTACTTTTGCATCTTCGCATTTGGTGTTACGTTTAACTTTGTGCACCTCTGTCTAACACTGTGTCTTCTCTGTGCTTTCCATTGCAGATTTCTAGGCACAACTCAAGAATGCACGATGTAATAAAAAACTTGGTTATCCTCCCGTCCAACTACTTACGTTCAAATATTGTTATTATTTTTAGTTTCAATCAAAATGTCTGAATGTTTCTTTATACAGTGTGTGTGTGTGTGTGTGTGTGTATGTATAGCAAATATTAAGATGTACTAGCATTTGGTTATATAGAAATAAAATCATTGTTTATAATTCCAGGTAAATTGTCTGACTTTTTCAGCTGTTTTTGCACTCATATATCATACCACCTTTTAAATGCAACTTTGCAACTGTACATTGTCATATATTCGCTCCATACATCTTTGGTCAGATTTGTCTATGTACACGTTCAACGGACTTGCTTTCATACTGGTGTGTGTGTGTATATCTATATATGAATGTGTATATCTACATATATATATATATATAAATATATATAATATATATTTGCATATTAGAAGGGGATTAGTGACAGATTACTAATAGATAATGCTAGATTAAATATTTACATAAATTATAATTCATTGCTAATCCCTTGGCAATTAGTAAGGGTTTACCAATGCCTTTTATAAATAATATTTTATTATAAATTATTTATCCGCTAGTAAATAGTCGGTATATAAATTAAAATTAAAATAATAAATAAAATTTTACTTTTATTATATAATTAATAAAATGACGGAAAACTGTCGGAAAACTCATTCTAAATTCCATCGCAAAATCTGACACAATTACTGTCATGGTTTTTACCGACCACAGTATTATGCAGGAATTCTGTCGCTAAGGCCAATATAGCGACGGATTAGAAGCAGATACTGCCGCTGCTATATGTTGTTTTTCTTGTGGTGTTTTATCCTTCACTTGTACAAGTTCCATCCATTCATAACCATGAGGACACCCATGCATAACCACAAGGACTTCTAATTGAGAGAGAATACATAACCACGAGGACTCTATGTTTTATTAAATCATTGAAAACATATATATATGTATGTATGTATACATACACACACACACACATATATATATATATATACATATATATATATATATATATATATATATATACAGATTTTTATTTTGAAAAGAGAGAGTTAAGGCATAATATCTTAGCGCAACTTAACTTAAAAGATTGAAAATGTTATCATAAGTATTTTAAATTAACCATTCCTTTAATCGATGACTGTAATTTAGAAAGCACCTCACAATCATTCCTAATGAATCTCCTTATATACAAGTTATGCTAAAGTTGCTCATAATTCAAACTTTCTTTCTATTATCCATTAAGAGAAGTAATTTTCCAAAGATATGATTTTATTGACCAAAATTGTATGCTTACTCAGTCATGCCTATTTAAATGTAAATTCAAATGCAATTTTTTTAAAGTGTTGAATGTTTTTTGTTTTGGAAAGAAAAATGTAAACCTAAATTATGCAATATGAAATCAAAATGAGACTCCCCCACACTTGATTTGACTGTGTCTCCGCAGTTAATGCATGACATAATGAGTGAAGGGGAGAAAACGATTTACATATTTATAAAGCAGGTGTTAAAATATCTTACTAAACATATTATGACTCATGAAGAATCATGAGCTCCTCCTCTCGACAATTAGGCAATTCCAGGAGTGGTTTTAGACGTTAACCATTGAATTTGAATATTGATTCGTCCCTAAGGCTTTATTTTTCTATGGCACCATGTGGAAAAATAGTTCGAACAATATAAGTTCGGTGCATCTCAATATTAACTTACTAGGGAATATATGAAGTCGTAAGTCATACAATAAAACTTTTTGGTTTAGGTAAAATGGTTTTCTTAGGATTGACTTGACATGATTTTTTTTTGTTTTTTCCTTGTAAATTTTGGCGTTTTCATATGCATTATTCTTAATTTCTCTAAATCACTAAGTTTCAGTTTTTTTTTCACCAGCTTGTTCAAGATCAAAGTTTAAGTTCTTTATTTCCCAAAGTGCTTTATGTTCAAGTTCCACGGGTAAGTGTAACAACCTGGGATTTCTAAACCAATTTAAATTTTTTATTTTAGCTATTTTAATTGATTTTAAATATTTAAAATGATTTATTTTAAATAATAACAACTAAAAATTTATTTAAATCGAAGTTAGAACGTATAAATTTATTTTAATTATAAAACAAGCTAAAAATGGCGCGATAGTTTGAAAATTCGATTTTAAATTTCAGTTGAGTATACAGAATTCAAAACAAATCGGATTTTAGTAAAACAAGAGATGTTGGAATCTATTTAACTATATTTTCTAATGAATGTAAGAAATTGAGATTTTACTTTATAAATTGAAAGTTATGTCCAGTTTAAAATCCAAAATAGTCACTATGGAATTTATATATAGTTTAATATAATATATAGCCATTAAAATAGCCATTTTGTATACGACCTCCATTTTTGACGAAACCACTTTTGTTTGATCCGGAATGTTAAATTATTGCTAGGTATAAAATTTCATAATTTTTGGAATTAATATGTGAGCATAGTGAATTTAAACGTGTTTGGTAATTTTAGTTTGAATTTAATCGAGTGAAAAATGGTCATTTTTCAAACGATCTCCAAATTTGACAAAATTAGTTTTGTTAAGACTGTATCATTAAAACATAGCTAGGTTTAATTTTTCTGTAATTTTTGGAGTCAGTACGTGACCCCGGTTAATTAAAATGTTCATTCAAATTCAATATTGACCGTTATATTAATCTATATTTTAATTTTTGATGAAACTGATCGAAACAGTCGAATTGGCATACAAAACATATATCATTGTATTCAGAATGGGGGTATTTATCTAGGGCCGACAGTCGTTGAGTTTGATTTGGAGTTCATAATGATGAACAAACATTTTTGGAATTAAATAATGTAAATTATTTTCTATAAAAAGGGGAAAAAATAGAAAACCCTAAATCATTCACACAGCCGCCGCCACCCTTCAAATAACGGCCAATATCGCTTGAACCTTCTCCCTCCAGTCGCGCCCAATCCAAGCAATAATTAAAGAAGTTTTCAGAGCAAACATTGTAGAGTAATCCTTGGGCTTCGATTCCATACCCGTTTGATCAATTTTTGTTAGGGGAGGAGCTCGAAATTCGAGCACAAACTACGTCAGTTCGAAGCAGTTTTTCACGACGGCGACGCCACCGAGTTGCTCGCGATTGGGGAAGGGGGGGGGGGGGGGGTGGCGCGGCTCACCTAGGTCGTCAACGTGGATAAAGTCGATCGAACTCCGACGCCTTGTCGGTGGTGCGGTTTTAAACCCTAAGTTGGAGCGTCGTTTGTGAATCGTCCAAGAACGATGAAGAAGAGAATGACAACGTTTTTGATTAAGCATGATTAAAGGTGTAATTAATTTAATTAATTATGTTGGTTTAGTTTAGATAATGTGTAATGTTTAAAAATTAATATCTTTCTCATACTGTATCGAAATTTAACGATTTCAGAGCCGTTAGAATCGTGGAGACGAACATTACAACATGGAACTGACCAGAACGAAAACCGAGCACGTTGGAATTTCAGGCAAATTTTAATGCAAACTGTATAGTAAACTTCAAAAACAAACACTAGCGGAGTGGAAACCAATGTGAGAACTCTTTCTCACTCAACTATTTTTGTTATGTAATTATATCATAGGTTGCAGATGGGACTTAGTAGCTCCTGACACCACCTTTTGTACAAACCTTGGATGATTTGTGTGATATGATTGTGTTGTGGAAAAATTAATTGTATTGTGGCATTATTGGATTGATTGTTGTGTATGGCGTGAGCCAGTATCACGAGAGGGATAATCCTAGATATTATTCCGGTTCTAATATCGCACCGTTATAATGCAAAAAAAAACTGAAATTGAAATGTATAAATTATTTATGTAAAAGGTATATAAAATTTTCATAAAAAGAAATAGAAACAAATATTCATTTACAAGTCGGACGGCTTGTTTATGTACACCTATTTAACTGATATTGATTGGGACGATAAATTATACACATCGCCCAAATACACGAATAATAAGCAGTATTTGTTAGTTGAAACCCCACACGGGTATTTGGATGATAATTAATATACACTACTCCCAATATTTAGTTGTATGTCAATCGATGGGTTGACAGACTGTAGTAAGCGTTATTTATTTATTTTAATGCTTATACGGTTGTAAAATGCACTCTGGATGATGTTTGATTTGTTAAATGATTATTTATCATTATTGTGAATACATGCGATGTATGAAATCCATATAATTGAAATTATATGGTAATTGATTAAGTCGCATTCCGATTCAGAAATAAAGAATATTTTAAAATAAAGAATATTTTAAAATAATGAATATTTTAAAATAACGAATTTTTAAAATAATGAATATTTTAAAATAACATTCAGTGAAGAAATAATGGAATTTTGATATCTGATTTTGGATGGACACAAAAATATTGGAATATATGAAGCCGAGTAAGTGGATATTCGCTATTTTAACCCGAATGGGTTTATCTATCGATTTTATTCATTTTATAATGAATACGAAAGAAAGTGATTTCAAAATCTGATATTTTGAAATTATTATCATTTTAAATATTATAATGATATAGAATATTCAATTTTGATTTAAAATTGAAAAGGAAGTTAAAATCGTTTTGAA
Source organism: Allium sativum (assembly GCA_030737875.1). Classification (NCBI taxonomy): domain Eukaryota; kingdom Viridiplantae; phylum Streptophyta; class Magnoliopsida; order Asparagales; family Amaryllidaceae; genus Allium; species Allium sativum. The sequence goes on along the minus strand of CM060920.1, from coordinate 743,421,470 downwards.
ATGAATTTATAAACGATTTATAAAATACGTTTTTAAATGGAAATCGATTATATATATATATATATTATATATATATATTTAATGGTCTGAACAGAATGCGCCGCGCAAGACCATCCACGAATTTCAACCATTAACTTCAAATAGATGTAACGGAGATCCAACCGTCGGATTCTCCTAAAACCAGAACCCATTGGGTTTGTATCGAAAAGATCTTTCCAAATATAAGAGATTTAAATTTGAATGGTTGGATTTTAAATTATGTCCAAATAATTTTAGAAAAGGTCGCTATGGATGCAGTTCGGTGGTCATTATCGAAAACCAACTGAAATGGCGATATTAAAATTATTAAAAATATGGAAAAATTGTGTAAAATCATAATAAATGATTTGGAAAGAGTTTGGGTAAAAAATTCCAAGTTTTGAAAAATAAGTGATATTTTATCGAAATGAACTAGTTATTAACTAGTATAAAAATCCAATGTTTTTAAATAAATAAATTGGATCTGTAAATGGTTTTGAAATAACAGGGAATTCCAACGTATGAGTTGGAATGGATTTTAATGGAAATAATCTTCGGAATATTTCGATATTGGATTTCATGATTATACGGATTTTGTTGTCGGAATTTGGAAGCTACAGATATCATTATTCCCAATACGATATCCGTTAGTTTCAGAATTTGATATTGAATATAAGTCAATATAATTTCTATTCAGAGCCTTGTATTTAATATTAAATTGGATTTTGGGTTTGTCGTGAATGGTGTCTTAATAACACTGTTCTTAAACCCCGATGAGAAAAGAATAAATCTTTTAAATAAGATTTAGAGAAGTTTACCAACTAATTAATATTTAATTAGAATTGAACTGAAATTGGATTTTTGGGTTTATCGTGAACGGTGTTATTAATAACACTTGTTCTTTAACCCAATTAACGGTGAAGAGATGATTTGGAATTTATAAATCTTTTTATTAAGATTTAATGGGAAATTTCCAAAGTTATTTTTTTTTAATTTAATATATTAAATTGGAATTGAATGGAATTTGATTTGGTAATAACCGAGATGAGCTTCTGTGAAGGAAGACTGTTACTATATATGGAATTTAAAAGGCTTTGCTGTTATTCCATTTATATTATTAGTATGACATGGAAATTCATATTGATTATGATTTGATTTCCGTGAAGATTCCATTTTGATGGAATATTATTTTGGGGTTTATCGTGAACTGTGTTTTAAGTGACATTAGTTCTTTAACCCAGTTAAAGACATGATTTATTTTCTAAATTTGAATAATCATTAAATAATGATTTTTGGAGAATAAAACTAAGTGGAGTTTTAATGAATCTTTAATTAGATTGAAATGATAATGTGGTAGTTAAATTTGCCAAATTTGAGAAATGATCGAGAATGGAGTACCACCAGTTTTACTCCACAAGATAGTTAAATCTTTAATTAGATTTGAAACGAGAAATGGTAATTGATTTTACCAATAACACAGCATGTTGGATATGGGGTTCTACCAGTTTTTCTCCCTGGGATGAATAGGTTGGGATTGGAATTAATAAAATAAATGATTACTTCAGTAAGGCTTGATAATCCTGACTAGTTTGATAAACCTTAATTTGGTTTGAATCGAGAAAAAAATATTTGAATAAAATAATATTCTGAATTGGAATGAGGTCTATGATGTGTTTTTATAGCACTAGATTATAAGATACGCGAATTATTTGGAAAGACCGGATTCAACCCATTCTGAATAACCGATACGACGATTAAAAGTCGACGATGAAGACCGTGGTTAAAGATCGGAGATCTTCACATCATTTGGATGATTACTGATGTCTTAATTGGGATGTACACCCAAGACAAGGTAATAAGTTGTGATTTTTCAAACGTACTTGGAGATCGACTGGATATGCGAGGGCCTCTCTCCTGTATTGGATATATGGGACGAGGAATAAGGTACCTCCAGTTTCGTTCAGACCCCGAACGGACATTCAAATGGCTAATGTCTCTGACATTGTATTTCTTCATACTGTATTCGTTGATCTTTGCTAATTATATATCTGTTTGGTGGCGGAGAATTTATTCTCTTGCTTAACACCCTTCTTTGAGACGTACGAATTTAGAGATTATATATTGGTGGAAATTAGTGGAACCATATGGATTGACAGTGTGGCATACTGAGTTGCATGGATCAAAGCATTTGTTGAAAAGCAAGGCTTTGTGGTTGATGATCAAAGCACAAATTTAATTAGCATAGCTTTGTGTAGCGTTAATTCGCGAGCTTCACTCCCTGGTATGAACCATAAACTGGATAAGGGAGCATAAGGAAATGGATATATGTTAGTTTCTAGCTATAAGTAACATTATGGTATGGAGCCCAGACTGTTTACTTATGTGGATGTTGGAAAACTTTATTGATGGAAAGTGAGGTACCTCGGATTTGAGTCCCTAGTGGCTCTTGTACTAGAACTCACTAACAGGTTCTAGATGATCGACTGGACTGACCATTTTGGGGGTTCGATAGAACCAGCTAACATATAGTTTATGGTATAACTAATAATCGACGGACGACTGGCTCTGTAGGATCCAAGGGCTTGCCAGCATCCGAGTCCTGAGGCATTGCTAGTGTGTCTCGAATCGGTAAGGAGACCAACCCTTGCCTTGGTTCATAGATAGAAACCCAATTTCCAATACGCGATTTTACGGTTTTAGTTGTAAACTTATATGGCGACGTAATATAATGGTACTTACGCCGCCTATGATTGATACATTTATATTTGAAGTTGATTTCTTCACTTATAATAATATTAAAAGATGAATTTCACGTATCAAGCATATTTGGCTATTATAACGGAAAACTTTATCCTCGACTGCATTCATTGTGTGATGGGACCACAGTCTTATAATAGCTTCAATTTTCTCTTTAGCATTGCGCTGTTATTTTTATGCACTGGTATTCATGGGGGATAAACTCATTTCGTGTAATACGGCGTGGTCCTGTGATTTACTTAACTTAAAAAAACAAGTTAATAACTATTTTAGTTCTCACACCAGTCCCATGGCTGACTCGGAGTTTAATGTTTTAACCTATACTCCGGGTGCCCATATTTTCCACACGGGCAACAAGTAGTTTTGATTTTCGTAGATACTTCTTTTCTCGGGATCATGGATTACAGCTGGAGTTATATTCGGAAAGCTTTATATCCGTATATCTCTTTCTGTTGTGGTTATTTTACGCTGCACATTTTATTCATGTATTATATTTTTCGCTATTTAGAAATTGTAAATCTCTGATATTTTCTGCTATAATATTTATTCATACTCTGATATAATCTTGTACTCTGATGTAAATTGTTATAATAGCAATGAAATATTCTAATGTTTGTGTTCTAATGAGTTGTGTTCTCAAAGCAATCCAGGCTTTCCTGTAAGTGGGATTTTGGGTCGTTTCAGTAAGTGACAGGCTTTACCGTAAAATAAACAAAAAGGGCACATTCCAAGCATGATTTTATAAGCGGTATGGTAATCCCAAAGCGCATCTTTTAATTATTGAGGCCAATCTTTTTTATTATTATCCACAGAATTTTTCCAAAATCTGTTTTATTTGATGATTTGAAACTTCGACTTGGCCACAAGTTTGCAGATGATAAAGAGTGGATAAATTATGGGTTATTTAATATTTTATCGTAATTGTTTGGAATGATCGATTATAAATATGTGTTTCGTTATCGTTTATTATTATGCAAGGTGTGTCGAACCTCGAGAAGATTTTTTTTTTATGAAAATTCACATTCTATGGTAATTTGATTTACACAAAATAACTTCGATCCCTTTTGAAATGTAATCGACAAGTAGTATGTACAAATATCCGAAAGACTTTGCGAACATTCCCATAAAGTCAATAGATTTTGATGGTAATGATAGTGTTCAAAGGAATCATATTTTTATTGATAAATATTCCCTAGCATCTGGCAACGATTGCAAATTTTGAAATATTCAAACGAGACTTTGAAGAGAGTAGGCCAATATAACCATATTAAAGTACCTTTTCCATAGTTTCCTTGGGATGGAAATGACCGCCAAAAGCTTAGGCATGAAAAACGAAAGAAAACTCCAAATTTCACTATTTGGAATGTGTCGATGAATAATTTGGTCAGGACAATACTTAAATAACCATAGGCCATCCCAAGAGAAGTATTTCAGTTAGGAAAGAAATTTGAATTTATCTTGTTTGGACCAAAAAGAAGGAATTTCCTTAGTGACTAAATATTTTACTATATTAACAAACTCTGGATCGATAGAAACAAACAGAAGTTGTTCATCGGGAAAATTCTCATTTTTAGGTAAAGAAGATGGTGCATTTGGAAGATGAGACAAGTGGTCGACTATCACATTATCATATCCTTTTTTGTTTTTGATTGTATGGTCAAATTCTTGATGTAGAGGGATCGAATGAATCAATCGAGATTTAGCATCCTTTTTAGCAAAAAGGTATCAAAGAGCATAATGGTAGGTGTAGATCGTGATGTGGAAACCTATCAAGTAAGATCGAAAGTTCTCGAGCGCAAAGATGATGGCTTAATTTTTTTAATGGGTATATTATTGTGTTGAGCTTGTTTAAAGTCATACTCACGTAGAGAATGATGTGAATGATTAAATTGATGTGTTGTCCTACAATAGCACCAATTGTAAAGTTAGAGGTGTCACACATTATTTAGAAAGAAAGATCCCAATTTGGTTCATAGATGATTGAAGAAAAAACAATTTTGTTTTTGAAATGTTCGAAAGAGGCTACACAATTAGAGCTAAAATCAAAGGAAACTTCCTTTCCCAAAATAGTAGTCAATGGTGGAGCAATTTTGCTAAAATCTTTCATAATAGGTCAATGAAAGCCAGCATGTCCTAGAAACAATCGAATGTCCTTAATAGATTTGGGAATGAGTAGGTTTGCAATTATCTCAACTTTCGCCTTATCTATCTCTATGCCATTATTTGAGATTACATATCCAAGGATGATGCCTTATTTGACCATAAAGTTGCATATTTTCCATTTCAAAGTCTATGCTTTTATTTATATCGATTCAAAACTAATTAAAGATGATGTAAGAAAGAGGAAAAATATTTTCCAAAGATAGAGAAATCGCCCAAGAAACTTCTATAAATTGTTTAATCATATAAGAGAAGATGCCAACCATACATTATTGGAAAGTCTCAGAGGCATTACACAGTCCAAATGGCATACATCGATAAGAAAAGATACCAGATGGACACGTGAAAGTCGTTTTCTCTTGATCTTCAGGAGCGATTGGATTTGATTATACCCGTAATAACCATTAAAAAAGTAATAGAATTCACGATCGATTAAATGGTCGAGCGTTTGATCAATGTAAAGTGAAAGTGATCTTTACGTGTTGCTGCATTTAATTTTCGATAACCAATGCAAACATGCCAACAATATTGAGTGCGAGTTAGAATTAGTTCGTTAGCATCATTTGTAATAATAATAAGCCTGGACTTTATAGGCACAACATGAATTAGTCTAACTCACAAACTATCGGAGACTAGGTATATGATTCTGTTATCGACAAGTTTAAGAATTTAAGAATTTCATCACAAACCACATCTTTCATTTTCAGGTTAAGCCTATGCTACGCCTCGTGAGTGGGTTTCGCTTCATTAGTTAGGTGAATATGACATTGAAAAATATGAGGCTAATTCCCTTGATGTACGAAATGGACCAACCAGTCGTGTCTTTGTTTTAGAAAGAGTCGAAAGAAGAGAAGCTTTTTGATTAAGTTATAGACTTCAAAAAATTATTACTGGAAAAGTTTTGTTATTACCTAACTATGTGTACTTGAGGTGATCGAGAGGGGTTTAAGATCCAACCTTAGTGGTTTATCGTTCAAAGAATTAGATTGAGATTCAGACTGAACTAGAAGTGATTCAATTGGGAGTATGTATTTGATTTCATTGGGAACATCCTAAAATATTTTATACTTGGCCTCACATTCGTCCATAAGGATAATTGATTCGTTTTTAAAGTTCTTGTAAATGTCACAAACTTCCAATGTTTGTCGCGTGATCCATTCGATTGATTTTCAAGACTGAAAATATTAAGATCTAAATTCATGTTTGCAAAAGAGATTTTCATCGAACTGTTGTGACAATTTGTTAGAGCATTATATGTAGCCATAAAGGGTTTTCTAAAACCACTGGAATTTAACTCATTAGATTATTCACAGTTTAATCTTCAAAAAGATGAAATCAATGGGGAATATGAATTGACCAATTTTGATGAGTACGTCCTCGATTTCTCCTATAAGTTTTAAATCGAACGATCGACATATAGATGAGTTACTTTTGTCGGTTTAAGTTCACCCAAGCTAGGTTGTTGGTAAACGGAATAAGGAATCAAATTGACACTCGCACCCAAATAAACTAAGCATTTGCTAATTATTTTATCTCCCATCATGTATGACATTGCCACACATCAAGAATATTTATGTTTTTTGGGAATTTATTGGGCTAAGACTTCTCTATGTCTAGCGATTAAGAAGAATTTCTCATGATTGTGTCATTTTTTGGTATATAGGTTCTTGAGAAATTTAGCGTAGATTAGGACTTGTTGAATAGTGTCTAGAAGAGAGATGTTAACTTTCATTTATTTAAAAATTTCTAACAATTTTCCATTTGGTCAGAGTGCTTATTTGGTTGAAGACGATGTGGAAATGGAAGACAAAACTCAGTACATCGGTTTTCTTGAGTTAGAGAAGAACTAGAATCAAAATTTGGATCACGGTTCGACTCATTGTTTGGATCAGGATCATTTGTGGTTTTTGAAGTGTCGATAGGAGCATCCAATAAGTTGTTTGGATCGACAACTTGATTACAGATTTGCTTACCGGATCACAAAGTGGTGATAGGATTCATTTGAGTTAGATTGCTATCTAGAAATATATGAGCTTGGTTCGAGTTCATGCTTTGATTCTTAGGGTTAGGAATAGACTGACATGGAAAACTACATTTTTCCCATTCTCTCACGAAGATGGCTGACTGTCTCACTTTCATTTCGAATTTCAGAATTGATTGATTCATGTTTTGCATATATGAAATTGATAAAATTTTCAAATTGTTGTTTAATTGGAAATTTTGAGTCGTTGCTTTAGCCAGTGTTTCGTGACTTCTCTTGAGTGCAATCATTCGTTTATAGTCCTAGAGAAAAAAATATTGTTGTTTTTGGTATTGCGAAGGTGTGGCAAAGTTTGGAAATTAATTTGATTGAAAAGGAGGGGTCGAAGCATTGTTAGGGAATGTATGAAAAGAAGGTTAAATTGAACTCGTGTTTAGGTTGTTTTTGGTCTAAGCAAAGTTAGGATAGTTCCTCCAATCGGGATAGTACGTTGGAGAAAACAGATCATTCCTAACTTTATTAAAAGAATTGATTTGTTCTAATAATTGAGGACATTGACCGACAATGTGATTTGAATCATTCCATTTGAAACATATGATTTAAGAAGCTTGATTCGGTTGATTTAATGAAAGGACATTATCAAATTTGATTATCATCACGTCGATTTTCGCTTCTAAAGCCAAAGGAGATCCTGTCGAATGAGCATTTCATCAGGAATAAATCGATTTCTCCTTAGATCGTTCTCATTGTGATGATTTTTTGGCCTAGTTTTCAACAAATTTCCAAGTGACATCATGATGTTGGGCTAAAAAGTTTCCTTGGCACATTGATTCGATCATGGTTCAAGAGTTGTTTTCGAGTCCATCATATAGAATTTGGCAAAGAGTCCATTTTTCAAATTGAGATGTAGACATTTGAGTTAAGTTCTTTAAATCTCTCAAAATATTTTGCGAAGGATTCACCCTGAATTGGATGAAAATTAACAATCTCGTTTTGAATTTTGGATGCTTTTCCAAAGTGGTAAATTTCCTTTAGAAAAACTTCCACAAATTCCTCCCACATTCCGATTGAATTTGAGGGTAAGTAGTACAACTATTTTTTGGCATAATCGGTAAATGAAAATGGAATTAACCTAAGTTTTATTCCATCATCAATTAATTGTTGAATTTTTATGGCTGCACAAAGTTGTTCAAATTTGGTTAAAAAGATGTATGGATCATCATGTTCAAAATTGCCAAATTTTGAAGTGTATTAACGTGATTCGAATGAATTTCAAAGTGATTACCCACTAGAGCAAAAAAAATGATGCGAGAAGGATATAAATTCGATCAGGGAAGATTATATCCATAAGAGTTCGAGGGGGATTTTCGTCAACCATAGTTGAATGAAGTTTTGCTCGAACTAGACAATTCGTGGAAGTGTCACTGGTCCAACGATTCATAGAATTGTCATGAGCTCAAATACTTATGCACTAGAGAAAAGAAAAGGGGAGGAGAATAAATTAACGTGTGAAATGCAAGGTTGAGAAGAGAATAAAAGTGTTTTCTTTACAAAACAGTAATTGTTTTGAATTTTATTTTTTTTCTGGATTTTGATTTTTTTTTTTAAAAGGAAAGAGAATTTAAATTTTTACAAAAAATCTTTTGGTTTTTGATTTGTTTTTTTATTTTTCTTTAGATAGAAAAAGAGATTTCACAATTGGAATTTTGCGTTTTGGTTTTTTTTTAAATATATGCAAGAACTTAATGCAACTAAATGAACGCTAGGGCTTAATTATAAATTTTATGTCCTTAGTAGCTTCTAACCAAAAATTATATAATGACACTTTAATTAATCTAAACAAAAGATTTCTCAGCCAAGTAACAAACAAGAGTTATCGGTACACCAGGAATCACTCTAGCAGGGCAGTCGGATGTTTAAGTACATCCAGAAAAACATTTGCTATGATATATATTTACGAATCACCATAATATTCATAAACGATTATTGCTCTGTCGTAGGCCCGTTGCCTAGACGCCAGAAAATAATTTGTTGGACTTATCAAAATATAATTATACCCTTGAAAAGCCCATGACGTTCTTAAGTCCAATGTATAATCTTTATTAATTAATCAAATTCTAGGATGAAATGCAACTTTCTGGGTAAAGGAAGGGTAATGTACTCCCTACCTTATGTGAATTTGAGTGGGCCTTACAAAAAGAAAATAATATGAGATGAATGCAAAACATAAATTAAACGTGAATTAAAAATGCAACTACCAATGAATTTCTGTTTGATTTTTTTAATGCAAATGCAAGCGAACAACAATGCAAGCAAATAAAAACAGAGTTAGACCATTATACCAGAACGTGTAAATTTATTAGAAATTTATTTAAGTGGCAATTTTATTAGTGCAAGAGCAAGCATAGCGGTTTCCAGCAAGTAATTCCTTATTCACTTTTGCAACCTGAATGAATAGTTGAAAATAACTTTTTATAATGGTAACACTAAAACAAAAACATATTTCAAAAATTCAAACAAAACAATGCAAAGAAAACTAAAATTTATATTAAAAAAAGAAGAAAGGAGTAGTCTATTTTTCTAAGGCCAAATTAGATGAAAGAAAAATTAAGCTCAAGCAAACAAAATAGGGGAAAGGGATTTAAACTCTAACACAAAGGCACATGAACACACGGGTTCCACTAACCCAGCCCAAAGAAATTTATTTTGTATTATCCAACAAAAATGAATAAAATTAGCGTAATCCAAAAGAAAAGCGACCCTTTTTCTTTTTTCTAACTTGTGTAACTGCACAACGGTGAGAAAACCGATTGTTAGAAACTTTAATATGAAATTAAAATTTATTTGTTATAATTTATTTTATTTACATTTAATCAAAAAATTAAAGCGTATTTTAAGACAAAATGAAAATAATTGAATAACTGTAGATCAAATTAAACTATTAATTGTACATATAAACCAACTTAAGACTAAGAATATGTTATTAATGTGTTGATAATGCACATACATACAAATTAAAAACATCCATCTATAAATATTAATAAGTTTTAGTATCACTTAAAATTAGGATCTAGCAAATAATTTTATTACTAATTCATTCTTCATTGACTAATAATTGAAATAGCGATTAAAACTTAATTAAAAAGCACTAGATTTTACAACTAAAAAATAAAAAAATTACATGATTTTTACAAAGAAATACATATATGTAAATCATGCTAAACATATAAGATTTGTTAAAGAAGAAAAACATTCCCGCGCAAAGCGCTTGCCGTACCACTCGTATACATATATTAATATCGTTTCATTCAATGGCCATATACACTCAGCATTCTACAAACATGTCATAACACCATTTTTATTTTTATTTATAATTTTCGAAGAAATACCGTAGCACTAATTTATTTTGGTAGCAAAATTGAATCATGATACAACCAACATGTTAATACTAACAACATATAAAACAATATTTAACAAAACTAGACGATTTATACCACCATACCATAATAAAAAGCAAAATTAATCAGTTAATATCATAATATTATTAGCTGCATTCTTCATTAGTACAAAACAAAAATAATATAAAACATCCCTTCAACTTCAGCTATAAGATATCATCCCAATATTCGCTTGTCCATATCGTGAAGGTATTTTTCTTTGGTGGAGTAAACACAGAAAAGCTGTTAAAGAATTGCAGTGAATAAAGTGAAGGTGGCGCGAGCAGCAAACACTCACTTTCCAAGTGCCTTGCAAGATGGGGGTTTCAAAAAATATAGAGTCATGTATCGGATATGGTGCTCATTCCTAGCCGTACCCTCTACCGAGCATGATTCCTTTTTTTTTGTTGTTGTTGACATAAGCGACATTATGGATTAATTGGAAAAAGCCAAGCCTGTGACCTTATAAAATGCCCAAAGCAATAGAACCACCATAGCATCAAGCAATAGATATAACTTCCAAAAGCATAATAAGAAAAAATAACAACACTGAAATTCAGTTACATATATCTGGCCTTAAGCAAAGATACAACAGAAACCAAGAACTTGTCATCCTCTTCAAAGAGCTGGAGATTCTTTCTCTTCAACAAAAAAATCAACACCATCGTCATCAAATTCCAAGAGGAAGTCAATCTTGATTATCTCCATAAGTGCATTAACCTGATCACCTTTTTCAAACAGCAGTCCATTAGACATGACTTCGGAAAAATGCGCTGCGAATTCAATTTTTGTTTTCACTGAAGAAGAGCTATCGATCTCATAAACAAACTGGACTCGTCTTATTTTCATGTTAAGTTCGAAAACATGTCTAAACTTGATTTAGTTTTTTTGAAGGCCTAGCATGAAAATTTGTCCTTTAAACAAGTGCACAAAATGAATTCAAGTGTGACTGAATGATGTATTGTACGTGTTCGCAGACTGTTCCTTTTATTTGGATTACTATCATTACAGTTGGTACTTTTGCATCGTATTTTATGGACTATTGTCGATTGGAGGGTTTATAGTTCTCAGAGATCTTCCACAAATCCTTTTGTTGGGAAGCGTAGAAATTGTTTGTCCACAAAGTCTAGATGAATACTTCTCAAACCTTTGCATCTTTTGAATTTCTCCTTAGCGAACTGATATACCCTCTTGTCAAACCTACCCAAGTTAATGAACAAATATATTTCTAGTAATAACCACTTCTTACATGGTTAAAATATTTCCTGTTGCCTCAATTAATGAGATTTTCACTAGATTTTGAATGTCGGGATAAAGTTTTGCCAAATCATCATTTACAAAATCATGAAGTGATGCAGCAAATTCTACACTAGTTGGACCTCCACGTATAACAATGAGGTGCAATTTTTTTTTCTTTCTTCGTCAGTTACATCCGGAAGAGCTGCTCTCTCAAAACAGTTCATCACACTCTTCTAAATTTTGTATGCATCATCAATTTCTTGCACATTATTGATAATAAATGATTAATTATATGAGACAAGAGAAACATATAGTACTAAATATATCACAGAATATTTTACAATTGAGGTTTAAAAAAACTTTAGAAATGGCAGTGTTTGTTAGAACTAGCGTTTAATGTGTTTAGTAAGAAGTCAGCACATGTGTCATGTTTGTGTGGTAGAAGTGGTCTTGTTCTTATCTTATTAGCTTAAGTTTAGGAGGTAGTTTGATATAATTATCTTTTCTATTTAAAGCTTTGTATTTCCTATATTACAGAGTGAAGCAATAACAATGTAGTTATTCAATTATTCTACATTTAATCTCTTTCCTCCTCTCTATATCAAATTCTAACAGTTTTCAGTAGCACAATGGGTGTTGAATGTATTTACCATAGCTCCAATAGCAACAACCAGATAATTGTAGTCCACAACAAACTCATCGTTACTTTCTAAGTTTGTTCTCAAATAGGAACGACTAGGGGCGTACCCACCACAAGCCCAGCGGGAGCCGCCTCCCCACTGAAGTTTTGTGATCTAGACATACCAATTTCATTTGTATAAAATAAGCCAGATTTTGGATCGAAATAATAGCCTTCGGCCAGGTTGCAGTAATATCTAGAAGCTACATCATGCTTCCATCCTAAAGAGCAAACAGTGAATTTTGACTATCTAACAAGTATATATTAATGCAACATTTTGATCTAGACAAGAGTACTTAAATTGCGGTAAGAAATAAAATGGTAGTTAAATAATGATGTCATTGGAAAAACACTAAAGTGAGGAGAAACTTAGAATTTTGAACACCGATGTCACTCGGACAAGCTGGTTATTTGGAACAAGATGCATAAAATACACTCAGTTGAGTTCTCATTGTATTTTTCCTGATTACATGACTATAGCTGGTTTATTTATTTGTTTAGGAAAAGAAATTCACTTTTAAATGTACAGGAAAGCATACCATCTTTAGCTGAAAATTTAACACTATATGGGTTTTTTTTGTGCCCCTGAATCAAATGACGCAAGATCCCTCTAGTAGCTTTGTTTCGCTTTCTGCAAACAACCCCAAACAATATGTTTAGTAAAGACAGACGCATCAATTAAAATATTCTTAATGTTGCACAGAAAAAACTGAAACTAAACTTCCATAGTACATACTTACATAGTACACAGTACATACTTAAATTTCTGCCTATACTGGTCTATATCTCTTCGTATGCCACTGGAAACGACCATAAACTTTCTTTTTTTGGGATCAATCTTACATCTCTTAGCTACCCAATATCTTATATCTCCTTTTTCTGGAAAATAAAAGAGCAAAAAGGTGTCACATAACATCAAATTAAGACAGGGTATTGGTATAGATTAACTATATTAATGGCTTGTTCTTGCCTTCAAAACTCAGTGTTACACAACGTTTTCGTTAGAAATGTTATTTACTTCATAACTCAATGTTTCAGTCTATCAATTTCACTACACCATAATGGCCATTTGGCAACTCTTATTTTTTCAATGACCAACACTTATATGTGTTGTAGACTAGTGGCACTAATATGTGTTGCAGTAGTAAAAATGTGTCACCAAAAATGTGGCAACACTTATTTGTGTTGGTATGCCTAGTCAACCCTTATATTCTGAGGACAAAATGGTAAGCTCTCACCCATAACCTAATCGGTACTCCAATCCTTTCTACCCAACGCATATTCCTACGAAGTCCGCGACATAATCAAATAAAAAAAGGACTTCGGTGAATTGATACCGGCGGTTACCTAATCGATATCAATATCAAATACTAAGTATTTTGGATTTCTCAAATCGGTGTTAGCCTCTCAAATTCTCTCTCCACCCATTCTCAATCATGACTTCGATTTGGGGCTTCTAGGAATTACGGTAAGAGGTAAAGAAATTGATTTCACTTCGTTGTGTTTGGACTATAGATATGAATTTTTGTTGTAGATTTCTAAAATAAAATAGATGTATGAGGTCTCACCATGCTTTATGAAACCGCTACATTTGATTTATGGGAATTTATTAAATAAAAATGTTCTACTGCTGTATGATTGGTTTAAAGCCTAGGTCAAAGCTGCTACTAACTCTTATGTCTAATGTGTGGTTTTGCTAACTCTTACAACCAATTCTTATGCATAACGAGCCTATGATTCATAAGGATTCAATTTAGAACTCCAAACAGAAGTAGCAATTAATATAACATGCTTGATTAATTTTACAACTGAAGCGAGTCACAGTTGAAATGTTTAAATTTTGCTGCCAATTAAGTTTAAAATAGACTGACAAAAGTTGCAATTGAAAAAAAAAAGTTGTAGCTAATTTCTAAAACAGGCGCAGAAAAGTTCTATTTCGCTATCAAACAACATTCTCAGTTCAAGCAGAAATAAAAAATAATCCACGTACAATTGGTTGGTTTCTTCGCGATAAGCACAAGAAAATAGCTAACAGGGTTAAATAAAGCTTCCCATGCCCACATCCCAGCAACAATCCGTAAATTTAAACTTTTCAGAAACTACAAACTTGTTTACACAAGCATAAAATTATCACTGTGAACACAAATATAAGTAGCAGTTTTTTTGAATGTGCACTACTCAAGACTTATATCATGCTATTTTTGATGAGCAAAGGCTTGAGAAAGCTAGAAAAAGATTTCGAGAAAATTGCAAAGCACGAAATGGGTACTGCAATATTCTCCCATATGTTTAATTTTAATTCAGAGAATGCTCCACCGTCATTAAATGTTTGTATATAAAATACGGTATTCTCCTTTCTTAAATGCAATATTAATTTGTCTAAATATCCGTTTGTTGATTTTAATATAATTCTATTTTTTGCATTGATTTTAGCTAAAAATCAAATAAGTACTAAGAAATTGGACTTCGAAAATTCGTCAAAGGCAAAGGGCTCCTTACTAGTTTGAAAAAATGTTGACTAAAGAAAAGTAATGAAGAGAATTAAAGAACTAACATATGACTAGAGCATGTTTAACTGAATACCATATCATGGGTTTTGGAGTGATTTGCACATTTAAGTTGATGTCTATAACTAACTTTAAATGGTTGAAGGTGTACATTTTTGATCAATATATGTTGATATTTTTATCAAATTTAGTTTAGTTAATTACAATTGAGATATCTTTGTAAATAACTATTGATTTTCAGTATACTTGTTTCCTGCTATAAGCAAATGCATGCTCAGGAAGAGTGTTTATTGAATGTTTTATTAATTTTTAATATTACGTAGTAGCAATACAATATTGTGCATATTGTTGGGTTAATTTTCTTTTGTTTGGGCACATATGTTAAATATACATTGCTATTATAATTAGTTATAAACTAAATGATATTTACAATTTATTGAGGGGCTAAATTGTAAATATAAAATAACTGATTTGTATCAGTCAATAAGAAGCCGTTGGGTCCCCGAGAATACGTACGCTTCTTTTATTTCTTTCCTCCCGTCAGAAAGAAACACCGAAAATCACAGAAGAAACGGCATTCTTGGAAGATCACAACATCATTCAATTTGGAACAATGGATTCCGGTACGCTTCCGCAATCTCTATTAGTTTATAGTTTTGATTTCTCTTGAATTGATTAGGGTTAGGGCTGAAATGGAAATTCACCAACAATTGGTATCAGAGCAAACCCTAAATTAATTCTTGAGTTACTGTATTGGTGTAATGATCTCCACTGAAATTCAAAATTCCTGTTAGTGTTAGTAGTTTATTGAGTAACGTAAACATCTTTTTCCTACTTGGGTCACAATTCAATGAATATCGACACTACAGGAATATCATAATATTGTTAGTATCTTTCTGGTTGAATTTCATATTCAATATTACATGCGCATAGGGCAAAATTGATATTAATTTACTACTGTATTGCGGCTGCAACAATTGATTTGCGGCTGCCAAATTAAAGTGTTTGTTGTTTATGAAATTCAATTAAGACAATAGCATGTCAGTTTTGTCTTTATTCCCATCTTGTTTGTTGTTGAATTGTCCAAAAACCACGATTCTATATAATGAATTACATATTGATGGTGCATTGAATCTGTTTTTAATTCGGCATATGAAAACATGTCAGGCTAATGTCTTTTGCCGGCAATTATGTTATTAATATCAATGCAAACTTCAGCAAATTATGGACGCGTGGACTTTTTCAACATAGTCATTAACATGTACTAGTGCATTAAAATAAAGCATGGTTTGTTAATTTGTGAAAGCATATTGGTTTTATTCTATGTGTTATCCCTTGCCTGTAGCAAGGTGCATTTATTCATACTTATTTGAAGCCTTATAAATATCTACACTTGCCTACCTTGATTTGGCATATTAGTTCCACGTAAAAATGTGTATGCTGTACGGGCATTTATTAAAAATAATAATAAAAAGGGTATTTCTACTTTACATATAATGCAAAGTAGAATTGGACTTGTTCCATTCTTGATGGAGCAAAATGGTGATTACTGAAAGATATCTATTGATTAAATACGGTATGTGACATTTTAACGATCAGAAATTTGTATTTAATTTTGTAGGTACTCAAATATGGTTTCTGTTGAAATTTGATATTTCAAATAGATTAATTGAAACAAAATATCGCCAAAGCGATCACTTTTGTGTAGATTAATTCAATTAAAATATCAAAGTAATTGTGTGTATGTAATTCATGCATTTATTAACGAACCCAAAGGAGAGTTAGTATTTGGCAGAATTTCATGCATGCTTGTGGCAATAAATATGTGATGATTATAAGGTATTTTATGTGAGCAATATGTTTATCCAAAGATTGCATAATGTTTGACAAAACTTATTATCAATATTTGATCGCTACAACAAGAGTACCGTTTACAATTAATATTACTGTCCAAAGACTTGATATTAATGATGTGTCTGGTATCTTGAGATGAGATTAACCTATATTTGAATTTATTGTTTCATATGGATTATTAATTATATGAGCATGTTATTCATATAATTGTCATGTTCTCTTTTCAGCTGTTGCTACTGTATCTGCTAATCTAAATTCAGTACCGGTCCTTAATGGCAATAACTTTAAGGACTGGAAGGAGAACATTTTAATTGTTCTGGGCTGCATGGATCTAGACCTTGCATTAAGGATGGATCGGCCTGCTTCTCTTACGGATACTAGCTCCTTAGAAGAAAGGAGAATTTTTGAGAAGTGGGACCGTTCAAATCGCATGAGTCTTATGATTATCAAACGCGGCATACCTGAGGCTTTTAGGGGTGCGGTATCCGAAGAAATCACCGATGCCACAGATTTTCTTGCTGAAATTGAGAAACGCTTTGCGAAAAGCGATAAGGCAGAAACAAGTATTCTTTTAAAGAAACTTATTTCTATGAAGTTTAAAGGCAAGGAAAACATAAGGGAGTACATTATGGAAATGTCTCACCTTGCTTCAAAATTGAAGGCACTAAAACTTGAGCTTTCGGATGACTTACTTGTGCATTTAGTGCTTATCTCTCTTCCACCACAATTCAGTCAATTCAAGGTCAGTTATAACTGCCAAAAGGAGAAGTGGACTCTTAATGAGCTCATTTCATATTGTGTTCAAGAGGAAGAAAGATTGAAGCAAGATAAGACTGAAAGTGCTCATTTGGCAACCACCTCTAAAGGTAAGGGCAAGAAAAGAAAAGCTAAAAATGAAGCTGCTAATGATCCAGATCAAAAGAAACTACAAAAGGAAAAGGGAGGTTGTTTCTTTTGCCATAAACCTGGACACATGAAGAAAGAATGTACCAAATATCATGCATGGCGTGCAAAGAAAGGTACGTTTCTTACTTTGGTCTGTTCTGAGGTAAATTTATCTTCAGTACCTAGAAACACTTGGTGGATAGATTCTGGCGCTACTACTCATATAAGTGTTTCTATGCAGGGTTGCCTGAGCTACCGAAAGCCAACTGATGGTGAAAGACACATCTTTGTAGGCGACGGACAATCGGTAGAAGTAGAAGCAATTGGACATTTTAGATTGTTATTAGAAACTGGTTTTTATTTGGATTTAAAAGGCACATTTGTTGTACCGTCATTTAGACGGAATTTGGTTTCTGTTTCTATGTTGGACAAATTTGGATATTGTTGTTCATTTGGAAACAATCAGTTTAGTTTGTCTTTGAATTCAAATGTTGTTGGAACTGGTTATTTGAATGCTTATGACAATCTTTATTTGTTAGAAACAGTTGCATCCTATAACGAAACCTTGCATGTAGAATCACGTGGTACTAAGCGTAAATTAACTAAAGAAAATTCAGCATCTTTGTGGCATAAGCGCTTAGGTCATATCTCAAAAGATAGAGTTGAGCGCTTAGTGTCTAATGGCATTTTAGAATCCCTTGACTTCACAAACTTTGATGTTTGTGTTGATTGTATCAAGGGAAAACAGACCAAAACTAAAAGATTGGGTGCTTATAGATCTTCAGACGTCTTAGAATTAATTCATACAGATATTTGTGGGCCTTTCCCTACGGAATCTTGGAATGGCCAACAGTATTTCATAACATTCATAGACGATTACTCACGTTATGGGTACCTATATCTCATTCATGAAAAGTCGGAATCACTGGATGTGTTCAAAGCTTATAAAGCTGAAGTTGAGAATCAACTCAACAAAAGCATTAAAAGTGTCAGATCTGACCGTGGTGGCGAGTACTATGGTAGATATGATGGCTCCGGTGAACAACGTCCAGGACCATTTGCTAGATTCTTAGAGGAATGCGGTATTGTCCCACAGTACACCATGCCAGGATCACCTAATATGAATGGTGTTGCTGAAAGACGAAACCGAACTCTTAAGGATATGGTAAGGAGTATGATTGCTCATTCCACCTTACCTGAGTCTCTCTGGGGAGAAGCATTAAAAACAGCAGCTTATATTCTCAACAGAGTACCAACTAAAGCAGCTGCAAAAACACCTTATGAGCTTTGGACAGGTCGAAAGCCTAGTCTAAAGCACTTTCATATTTGGGGATGTCCAGCTGAGGCAAGGCCTTATAGGCCACATGAAAAGAAACTGGATTCTAAAACAGTGAGCAGCTACTTTATTGGTTATTCTGAGCGTTCTAGGGGCTATAAGTTTTATGATCCCATAGCAAGGAATATTTTTGAGACGGGAACTGCAATATTCTTTGAGGAAATTGAGTTTGGGGGGAGAAATAAAGTTAAAGACATTACTTTTGAGGAGGACTTGGATTCAAATCCAGTTCCTATTATCACTTTTGACAATGTTCAGTTGCCTACACCTGTCATTGATCAAGAAGTGTATCAAGAACCTCAACAAGATAATGTTATACAACCCCTTAATCAAAATGAAACCATTGTTCCTGAAGAACAAACTCAACAACCTCAAGAACCAGTGCCATTAAGAAGGTCCATGAGAGAAAGGAGAAGTACTATTTCTGATGATTATATTGTATTTCTCCAAGAGCAAGAGAATGACAATGGGATGATGGAAGATGATCCAATCAACATTCATCATGCCATGAAAAGTTCTAATTCTCAAAAATGGATAGATGCCATGAATGAGGAGTATAAATCAATGCAAGACAATAAAGTTTGGGAACTTGTCCCATTACCAGAAGGTGCAAAACCAATTGGTTGTAAATGGATATTTAAAACCAAGAGGGATGCAAAAGGTAATGTGGAAAGGTATAAGGCACGTCTTGTAGCAAAAGGCTATACTCAGAAAGAAGGCATCGATTTTATAGAGACTTTTTCTCCAGTTTCATCGAAAGACTCTTTTAGGACAATTATGGCACTTGTTGCTCATCTTGATCTTGAGTTACATCAGATGGATGTTAAAACAGCGTTTCTCAATGGAAACATTGATGAGACAATTTATATGGTTCAACCAGAAAACTTTGTATCAGGAAATCCAAAGAATATGGTCTGCAAATTAAGAAAATCCATCTATGGACTTAAGCAAGCTTCTCGTCAATGGTACCACAAATTTCATCAAGTGATCATCTCGTTTGGTTTTGAGACGAATATTGTTGATGACTGTGTGTATCACAAGTTCAGTGGGAGTAAACATATATTCCTGGTTTTATATGTTGACGATATTTTGCTTGCCACTAACGATATAGGCTTATTGCACGAAACCAAGAAATTTCTATCCAAACATTTTGAGATGAAAGATCTTGGGGACGCCTCTTTTGTATTAGGTATTCAGATACTTCGAGACCGTTCTCGAGGTATTCTTGGATTGTCACAAAAGAGCTATATTGATAAAGTACTCAAAAGGTTTGGCATGCAAGATTGTAGACCAGGAGATACCCCTGTCGCTAAAGGAGATAAATTTAGTCTTAGCCAGTGCACTAAAAGTAATCTTGAAATTCAAGAAATGCAAAAGATTCCCTATGCTTCAGCTGTTGGGAGTCTAATGTATGCTCAAGTATGTACACGCCCAGATATTGCATACATTGTTGGGATGTTAGGCAGATACTTAAGCAACCCTGGTATAGACCATTGGAAGGCAGCCAAGAGGGTTATGAGGTATCTTCAGAGAACAAAAGATTACATGCTCACTTATAGAAGATCAGATCATTTGGAGGTCGTAGGATATTCTGATTCTGATTTTGCGGGATGCCAAGATAGCAGAAAGTCTACATCAGGCTATATTTATCTATTGGCTGGAGGAGCTATATCCTGGAAAAGTGTCAAACAGACACTTGTAACTTCTTCTACCATGGAAGCAGAATTTGTAGCATGTTATGAGGCATCAAACCATGGAATATGGCTACGTAACTTTGTCACTGGGCTGCGCATTTTGGAAAATGTAGAAAGACCATTGAAGCTATATTGTGATAATAAGTCAACAGTGCTATATTCTAATAATAATAGAAGCTCAACTAAGTCAAAACATATTGATATAAAATTCTTAGTTGTGAAAGAAAGAGTGCAGAGTGGACATATTTGTATAGAGCATATTGGAACAAACTTCATGATAGCGGATCCGCTCACAAAAGGTTTACCATCCAAGGTCTTTCATGAGCACACTGCTCGTATGGGTGTTGTACCGTTAGAGGATATCATGATTTAGTGGGAGTTTGTAATATATATGCTTTATGTTTACCTTGAGACATTTATGTATTCGGTTTTCTGATCAGAAGTAAAGTATTCAATTCATTCACTCTGTTTACTATTTTGATTCTGACCTCACTTAAGTTTAAGGAGGACCAATTGAAATATATATACGTGTTTGATTCACATTACATGTGATTTTTTGTGATACGTATATATGATTAATCTATGTCATTTAACTGTATATATGTATGTGACCATTGATGGGTTTAGTCATGATTAATATGGCAAAGACCACTATGATCCTATATAAATATGGTTGATGGACGAGATTGTTAAAGATTACCTTTATTTAATAGCAAATTTTGAGCTCATAAGGTTGTATGTTTATAAGTAAACATATGTTGCCCAAGTGGGAGATTGTTGGGTTAATTTTCTTTTGTTTGGGCACATATGTTAAATATACATTGCTATTATAATTAGTTATAAACTAAATGATATTTACAATTTATTGAGGGGCTAAATTGTAAATATAAAATAACTGATTTGTATCAGTCAATAAGAAGCCGTTGGGTCCCCGAGAATACGTACGCTTCTTTTATTTCTTTCCTCCCGTCAGAAAGAAACACCGAAAATCACAGAAGAAACGGCATTCTTGGAAGATCACAACATCATTCAATTTGGAACAATGGATTCCGGTACGCTTCCGCAATCTCTATTAGTTTATAGTTTTGATTTCTCTTGAATTGATTAGGGTTAGGGCTGAAATGGAAATTCACCAACACATATAAATTATATTAGAAGCAAAAATAAAATGAAATATTTCTACGCAATCGTTAATTATTCTTGAATTTACACTTTATTTAATGTTTTAAATTTGCAATTTCAATAGAGTAAGTAGGTTTTTGTTAAACATATTTTGAATTAATGAAAAGTAGCAAACATGTATTTATGATTTGAAGAAAAAAGAATACGAATCATTTTTTTAATTAATGAGTTGATTAAGACATGTATGACAAGTTTTCCATTCACAACTTTTGATAGAAATTATGGCAAGTTTCCATATGTCTATTGTCTCATGCTTAAATTTTAGAAGAAACAAACATAAAATTGTTTGATTATTGAATTTAGTTAGCTTTGTTTATTATCATGTCATTTACTTATTTTCCATTTCGGAATCTAAATGATAATCATACGATAAACTACTTGTTGATCTTTCTGGTAAGAGCACCCAGTCTCTTTCAACTAAGCATTATGCTCTGCTGCAAAATGTTGCAGAGCATTGCACTTCAGTTACAAAATGCATCAATTGGAAACTGCAACTGGGTAGTGCTCAACTGCATTATCCTTAGTTGTGAATGCAACTGAACACAAGATAATTTGCAGTTGCAACTAAGAGCATTTGCATCTGCAATGCAATTTAGCTCAAAATCAAGTTTGCCAAATCAACTGAGCTTAGTGAACTACTGCTCATGTAGCATTTTTAACTGTTGTGAGTAGCAGCTTAAAATTGGTCGCAAATCATTATAAGGGAACTTAAATTACTGATAATTTTCTTCAGTAGCCTACTCTGTTGAAAAGGAAGAGGTTCACAAGTTCAATAATGTACCTTAAATTACTGATAATTACAACTTGGGGTGAGTAATTGCAGGTACAAGGGAACTGATAATCACGTTCCTGTATGCTCAAACAGAAATAGTCTATATCATGGTGGCATGCTTATAAAATAGACATTCATTCTGTTTAGGCTTCAAGTGTTTAGCTTTCCCTTTATTTTAGTATGTTATCCATGTATGCAACATATACAGATTTAATTCATGAAATAGTTTTGAGAATTTTATTGGATTGATTTTCCACTTGGGATCTGATTTGGTTTTGAGCGACCTATTTTTCAGCAATTATCAACTGATTTTTGCCACGGAATTATGCGTTTGTCACTTGAATTATTAGTTGGTTTCAGATGTTAAGTATAAGGGATGCTACTGGTTATTTAGGGTATACCCAAATGATTGATGAATATGATGTTAAATCGATTTATCCCTCCTACAGTTTGTACGAGCTGAATCTAGTTGTATATTATATTATCAATTGGATTATGAACGTAGGAATTGTGTTTTTCAGAGCCATATACTTTGTGAGATTATTGAAGTTTGGTTATAGATTCATGCAAGTATTGAGTTTAGTGTGCAGATTAAATATTTCATTTCTTCTGCCAAGATGCATAGGGTTTATAATGGACCATTCATGGTTGGTGCTTTACAGTTTATGTATGCTCGGATGCATAACAAGTACTTGGTGATCAGGAATCAGATTTTGATTTATTTAGTAGTATACTCATGTGTCATGGGTTTTTGTCTGTGGTCTGTTTAGAACTACATCTGTTGATATGCTAAATTGATTTTATTGAATTGGTCAATAGAAGATAGGCGTTAGTAATGATGATGTCGGCTTGTCAACAGTTTTCAGTGATTTCTTCATTTTTCCCAGTTCGTGGATTAAAGTATGTTACCAATGACCTTTTCATAGTTCCTGATTCATGATGCAGTTAGATTTATTCATAATTGAATGCTACTATTTTCATTACAACTGGATTTTTGAATTTTATACTATGACTGGAACAAGTACAAATTGGAACAATGGCTTGCAGACTGATTCAAATTTTTTGTGGAAGATAGATGCAATATCATGTGGCGATTGTAAGAGTTTGCATCCTATTCAGTTCATGGATTTAAGTTGCACTGGTCTTCTTGTTTTTGTGTATTTTTCATGAGTATGGATCATGAACTGGTGATATGGCACCATGAAAATTATTAGCTAGAAATGAGTACATGGGAAACTGATTATGCAGCAGATCCTAAACAGCTTCACAATGATTTTCATGTTTACTCTATGTACATGTTTCAAGCTACTGGAAAAGCAAGTTTTCATCTATTTTCAGTTTAATCAAGTGGTATTTGGTGCTTATCCGTGATCAGCTGCAATGAATTATAGTGGGTTATTCCTATCTTCTATCTCTATTATTCCAGAATATCTTTAATTTCAAAGTCATGGTTTCTACACCCTGATGAAACTGATAAAGCACTGATTTGCTATGACTGGCTCGAGGTTGATGATGAACAAGCATAACAGTGCAACTCGGCTACAGGTTCTTATAGTTTAGATGATAGCACTAGAATTTTAGTGTGTTCTTGCTGAATTTAGGTGCTATCGATATTTGTGTAAGGGCGGCGTGGGCGCGTTATTTTAGTTTGGATGATTGAGTATCAAGGGCGGCTGGTTTGGGGTTAGTGCGGTGAGTCTGCATTTAAGTTAGATTGGAGGCCTCATCATGGGCCGGATTTTTGTTACTTCATTTTTATAGTTACTGTTTTCTTTTCTCTTTTATATTGTAACGGTTAGTATGCTAACCTGTCTTTTGTATTTTTTTTTAGAAATAAAGTGAACCAATTTTCAAAAAAAAAAAAAAAAATGGTGTAAACACTTTGATTTTTTTTTTTAACATTTTATGTGCTATGAAATCAATATAAATTTTCTTGCTAAGTGTTATTTATTACTCTTATTACTTATATGCATGTAGGTTAGAACTTTGATCGATGATGCAAAGTCAGGCATATCCTTAAATGCTACTGGAAGCTCCAACGGCATCAGCTCTACTACAACAAATCCATTGCCTTCTGGTACTGATATTTGCTTTCTGTTACTATTAAATTATTGTTTGAAAAAAAAGGTTAATAAGAAAAGTTATCGCTCAGTTTTACATTCTTTTTTGCAGATTCTAACAGTAAAATAGTTACATGGTTTTAAAAAAATTCATGTTTAATATTAAGGTGAAAATAGGTGGGATGTTGTGGGGAACTAGCCGCACTTATAATTTCAGATTGTTTTCTAGAACTAAGTTGTGGAACAGCAATGCATTCTTTATATATGAATTTATAAGAAATATCGGTATATTGATATAAATGTGTCAAGCACACACATACTGTATATTGATTTAAATATTGGTAACTTGGTATTTTACTACCTAAATATGCATATGTATATTTAACTCCTTAAATGCATAGATTAACGTTGCAGGATATGTTGTATATAACGTAGTTGTATACACAATTATATGATTTTTTTTTTTGATGATAACAACCAAATAAATATTACTTTAAATGTGTTTGTTACTGTATTGTTCTATATATATATATATATATATATATATATATATATATATATATATATATTACAGACATGAATATAATATTTATATTTAAATAGAATACGGCTATATAGACATTCATATATTCATACAGTATTTTATTTAAATATAAATATTATGTTTCAAACATTCAAACAATACAACTTTTTATAACTCCTCTAGTTATTCAATTCACAGAATATTGTACTTATAAATAAACAGAATAAAATAGACAAGTTCGTTTGACAACAATAAAATAATATTTTATTTCAATCAAACTTGTTTATTACAAAAATCAGTACAATTCACATATATATATATATATATATATATATATATATATATATATATATACAGCTCCTCATTGCAACACTCATACATTCACTCAGTTTACATTTCAATATACAGATTTTCTTTTTGATATATTCATACAGCCTTTTATACATTCACCCACACTGTCTTCAGTCTTCTGTTCTCACAACATCTTCTCAGTCAGTCCAGTCATCACCTGTTTACCTATCACATGAAACACACACACAGTACACTGCAATAGAAATAAATCTGTATATGCGCAAATATAAATTTTATTTATATATATATATTTGCCTCAGATTTCTGGTGTGTTTCTCATCATTTTTCATGACCTGATCTGATTCATCTTTGTCTAGGTAGACAGTTTGTATATGTACAGGGACAGGAAATTTTCTGATGGCTGTAAATACACACGTGCATATATACACACGTGTGCACTGCCTCACCAATCCAGTGTGCAACTGAGGAGTAGCCACGTGGACTTTCTTGGCTCAGTGCACATGTCAACATAATCAACACATATCATAGTGCACAGTGGCAAGAAAAATGGACGAGCCATGATCAAGTAAAGTCAAACAAGTACGCAAAACAGCATAGTTCAAGTCAAGGTAACACAGCATGAACAGGTAGCACACAAGTCATGGGTAAAAGTGCAACGAGCCTAACATGGTCGAGACAACAATGGTGTACATGAACAGCAAACTCAACACAAAGAAACCACTCATATAATAAGCATTTCAGAATGTACGGGTGCAAGCTTATCAACATGTTTTCAAATACAAACTGGAGCAATCATATAATGGATCCCACTCTCAAGACAGTGAGCAACTCAACATGGTAGAAGCATGATGTTCAACCCAAAATGCTTCAAACAACTCAAATACAGGGTTCATGGGTCAAGCAATGAAGCATAGTGATCAACATACAAAATGGAGCATGATGCTGGTTTACAAACAACCAACAAATGGCCTGACTCAAGGATAATGTACACACACAAGTACAAGCATGGACACAACAAGCATGGGTGATCTATATCAGCAAATAGACAATACAACATGGCAGATTCATATAGTATTCACATCAAATAGAGAGGAGCATCACAAGTGCAACTTTTAATGTCAATGAACAAGCAAGAGAGCAGGGAATGATTCAAATACATGTACAGAATGGTGGAGCAACAATCAGGGTCAACATAGATTTCAAGACTGGTGTAGTCTCAACAACGATTTAAGTCAAGATGGAGTATATATGGTCATAAGCACAAACAGACTTGATACAAGGATGGAGGATGGAAAATCAGCTACACAATTTCATGCATGACAAGGAGTTCATGAAACAAAATCATTGCCAATTTTTTTCCAGAGGAAACAAATCAGGGAAGAAATAATCGTTGACGAATTAGTTCTTTTTAAAATACAGAGTTTGTTTTTTGGCGAGTGCTAATCAGCTAGCACGCAAGTCAATCAAGGAAAATAGGAAGTTTTTAAATCATACATGGGACAACATGATAAATGCCTGTTTTTATTAATATATGGCATGATGATTAAAGCAAGAATCTATCTCAGCAATAACCTGTTAAAATGGAAACCTTCAAATTTCTTTTCAGCAATTATGGACAAGAGCCAAAAATAATCCTTTCGAATAGACAAAGCATTTATATCACACAAGAGAAAATCAAGGGAGTCTAAAAGAGAGCATTTTATCAAGATCTCTATCCAGAAATAGCAGTGTGAATTCAAGGCCAGAAAGCAGTTATTTTCAGCAATATTCAATCACAAATTCACGGCTTTAATCGAGAGCAATCAAAAGGGGAAACACGAGACAAATTAGTCAAGCCACGTATGTGAAATCAGAGACTAGGGTTTTCGATTCTACCCTATATTAATAACCAATCATCATCGGCATATGAATTATTAAAAAAATACAAGTTCATACGGGATCATAGAAATCGAAAATCAACCCAACAATTCAGAGCAAGAATTAAATAAATTCAGGAGCAACTCACAAATTTCAGCAGAGTTCGATCGCAATCCCAAATCAGTGAAGCAAGGAATCGATTGATATCATCAAGTTGAAGTAATCAGAGAACCACGACAATCAATCCATCAAGCAGTCGATTTCGATCCAGAGGGAATCGGAAAACCCTAGTTTTCAAATCGCCTTATCGCCATTTATTTTTTCCAAAGCAAAAAGGGAAAGAGATCGGGCTAATTGAATTACAAAGGGGTCGGCCTACATGGAGTTGAACTAAGACCAAGCCATAATTTTCTAAAGGGATGACCCCTTATTTTTAACTCCTAAGGGTTTTCAATTTGATTTTAATTTTGTATTGTATTTTCTTTCTATTTTTTGTAAAATGTCAATAGTTTCTAGTATCTATAAAATACTAGGGGATTCAGTCAGGGTGTTGACTAACAGTTGACAGAGTCTGTAAAATCTGGGTTACTGGTTACGGGGTTGTAATCATGGAAATCTGATCGAGTGGATATCGTTCGGTCTAGGGTTTTGAGCATAGGGTTAGAATAGGAGCAGGGTTTGCGAGTGTACATGGTTTTGTATGCGGGATATGTTCTATCACCTAGTAGAAACCTTAGGAATGCAGCAGTAGGCAGGATTTTGCCGAAGTTGGGTATCTTTGTGTGTCATTTACTTTCTGTATTTTTATATCTGCTGCATTCTGTGATCTGATTATTATTTATATATCCCGTTAGATTATAAATCTGCAAAAATTTGTAATTAACCCTATCCACCCCCCTTCTAGGGTTAGTCTAGATCCAACAAGTGGTATCAGAGCTAGTATAAGGTTACAACATGATAGGGAGTTCTCGCTCTATGATAAAGTGGCGAAGTAATGACTCTTATCCCTACATGTCCGTGGGTGGTTGTCCACGTCGAGAGGCAGGACGTGAAATCAGTCTCTGAGGTGCCATTGTAGGCCACCGGGGTGTGATTAAAATCCTCGAGAAGGAGACTACAATTGGTATCAGAGTCTGGTTATCTCATTAACCCTAGAATCATGGATCCTAGTTGTCAGCCAATAGAGAGTCAGTCCGGTTCATTTCCAACTATTTTCGATGGAACATATTTTTCAAACTGGAAATTCAAAATGGAATGTTATTTAAAATCTGTTAATACTAAATGTTGGGATGTCGTTATCAATGGGTTTAATAGTGTAGATATTACTTTCAATGCTCGAGCTATGAAAATCCTATTTGATTATCTTAATACTGAACAGTTCAATCTTATCTGTCATTGTTTATCTACACAAGAAATCTGGGATACTCTCAAAACGAAGTATGGAAGATCTCACAACCACAGCTCAAAACCCAATAAAGTCAACTCAGATTCAGAGTTCTGTTTAATAGGATTTACAAATGAAAATACAGAAGGATCAACTGATGGAGACTCAAAAGACAATGAAGTAGAAAATTTCTCTTATGAAGATCTGGTTTATTTTTGTGGTGATCTAACTAAGTCTGGTGATAAACTCCAATCTAAAAACAAATTATTGAAATCTAAGAATTCTGAGTTGACCGGCAAAATTGTTGATTTGGAATCACAATTTGAATATTTTAAAAATCCTTCAAATTCAGATTGCAGTAATTGTTTGAAATTGAAAACCAATCTTGTTCATCTCAATAAAAATATTCAAATATTTGAAAAGGAAATTCTGATCTTAAAAGAAAACAAGATTGAGTTGTCAAGTTTGAACAGTTTTCTACAAAAGTAATTTGAAAATTTTAAGACTGATATATATTCCAAATTTGAAATTGCTGAAAAGGAGAATGTGTTGAAATCTGAGTTGATTTTGAAAGAATTTGAAAACGAGATTGAAAAATCCAAGAAATTTGAGTTTGAAAAACAAAAACGATTTGAATCTGAAATTTCTGAGTCCCAAGTCAGAATTGGATTACTTGAATCTGAAAATTTGGTTTTGAAACAATATGATGCTGAAAGGAAGATCACTAATAACCGCTGTTCAGATTTAACAAAAGAGAACGGTGATCTTAAATTCAAAATTCAACAACTAGAGTCAACTTTGGTTAATTTTTCTGATGGAGAAAAATCTTTAAATATGTTGTTGAAAAACCAATTTTCTGCCAGAAGTAAATGTGGACTTGGATTTGAGAAAAATAATGTTTTTGAAAATCAAAACTCAAATGATTTTAAAAATCCTTCAAACTACTTTGAAAATATTCATTTTGAAAATTTGAATTCAAATAATTTCAAAGGGTTTTTAAATCGGAAGTGAAATGAGAATTTGTTTGATAATAATCCATCTAAACCATTTTGGAACCCAAAAAGAAATACAGTGAATTCATCAAAATTTAGACAGATTTGGGTCCCTAAAGGTACTTTGGTAAATTCTGATGGATTGTTATATAAACAAGTTTGGGTACCAAAACATATGAATCCAACTGTGAGTGGTTTCACTAATTTTGTTAGACCACTCGATCCTTTAAACTGTTAGGTACCGAAGATGGATGAGGAGCTATTGTGCTGAAAGGAAAATTGAAATCAAGCTGGTATATAATTTTGTATCATTTGCAGTTCTGTTAGCCAAGATTTGTTGAGGTAGTGATTTATTTACTCACATCAATTTCTGGTATGATCTCTAAACTCGCCTTTGTATATTCTCTCTGTTTTTATTTTTTGTGTTTATTCCTTCCTCTACCCCTTCTATTTTTCTTCAGTTTTTTTTTATTTATCACTGCCATTTTTTTTCTTTATGGGCTTCATTAACTTCAAATTGTAGAACTCAACTTTTTCTTGAAATTCGCTTTAGTTGAATAGAACTCTGATGGTTTAATTATTTCCAGATCTTGAATTTAATCTTGTAAATTTCTGCAATTGTTTTGAAGTTTATTTTTTTTAATTCATAACAGTTTTGATGCATTAATATCATATCTTGAACACTGTCATTTCGAATTCTAAAATTTTGAAGATCTGAATAATGAATGAAATTTCACACACTTATTTTGTTTTGAGTTTCTTCCAATCCATTTTGGAAACGCTTAAAATATTATACTCATTACAGTACACTGCTTCTTATCATTCGTGATAATTACATAGATTTTTGGATTGGCTTGAATCACGGTGATACATCTTGAATTTCACCTTTATTCATGATTATTATGGTCGAAGTTTTTTTGTTTAAAATCATATGAAATTCTTGATATTATGAATCTCACACACCTCTTAAATTAAAAAATATCAATCTTGTGTGATGGATTGATTATATCTCAAAACCCGACATTGATTGAAGTGATTTCAAAAAAAATTCTGGATCATGAATATCCTTCAAATTAGATGTAAATGGTCTGAATATTCTTTATACTTGTCCAAAATATTTGTGAAAATTCTTTTCAAAATATGGTCATAAATATCACTGTTATTTTATGATTATTTGATTTGAATATATGTTTGTTTAAAATCATTTGAAATTATTGATTTATTGAATCTCACACATAATTTTGAATCTGAAATATAACCTGGTGTGATTGATTCGTTAAATCATAATACTTTCACATTTCTTCAAATGATTTAAAATAAAGTATATTTTTTAATCTAGGATCATGGAATATTTTTTTTTGTGACCATCATCTTGAATTGTCTGTTTGGAAACTGTCTTTGTACTACTCTGATACTGTTATTAGATAACTGCTTATTTTTGATCTGTCTGCTGATCTGTACTAAATTTGTCTGCTTGGGCTTTAAATTTCTATTGTCTGTAATATCATAGTTCATCTCCAGTGTCATGTTAAAATCCTCATTAATAGAGACACCAAGTGGTATCAGAAGTGCCTTATATTTGTCTCACTCATTTGTACTTAGATTCTAATCTTCACCTTGTATAGATCTACACACTCTTTTTGCCTTGTACAAATTTATCCCTCTTGGCATGTATAGATCTTCATATATCTCTTGTAATTGATTTTCAATTTTAAAATTATTTATTGATTATTCATTTAGAAATTGAAATCTATATCCAAATTGAACTGTACTCATAATTCATCAAAATTAGTAACAGACTTTGAAATTGTGATGAATTGTGACTGCAGTATATTTCACAACAAGAGGAGATTTTATTTAGATTTTCATGATGGTTGAACATTTATTATAATATCTTTGAATTGGCAATTATTTCACGACCATCTCCTTTATCATCATCATTTTGCCATCCATCATGTCTTTTATATTAACGTGGAGAGTTTATTTTTTTTAATTATCTGAAATAAACAGTGAAAATATTTGTGATGGAATTGTGGTTATGTTATCATTCAGAATTAGTGAAAATTGATAATTTTCAATGATCTCAGTACAGTTGATCATATTTCATAATATTATTAATTTAGAAATTTATTTCATAGTCCATCTCTGTACCTACTGCGTTTCTATCATTCATACTGGTTTTATATACTAAGGAGTTTTTCTGTATAAAGCTGAAAATGATAAAATATATAATTAATACATAAGTGTGTCTCTAACCTCATTTAAAAATCCAAGCTCTGGTTATGCATGGTTATGAGACAACTTTTAATTTAAGCTGCATTGACCTCATTTAAAAATCCAAGCTCTGGTTATGCGTGGTCAGTGTGCTCTTAAATAAAATAAAAAGAAAAAGGAAATAATGCACTATAAATTTAATTTAATATGAAATTCTCCTTGGTGTTTAAAAACCAGCCTATCAATTCATCTTTCTAATCTGTGAAATGTGTTGAAATCTTATGAAGTATTATGATTTGTTGATTGATAGCTATTGGGATTTAAGATTATACGATTTTGTCACTTAAATTGAATTATTAATTTTAGTCCAAATCCATCACTGTTTTTTAGCCTCTTTTTATAAAAATTCTTTTGAAAATAATTGAAAATCATTTGTTTTAAAACTCTCTCCATTATATATTTAAAATTCATCATAAATCCGTCATTCTCTACAATGTGAAATATGCCACCAGTTCTCGGTTTATTATGATTTTTGTCTGACTGATTGAGATTTATGATGACTGTTTTTCCTCTTAAGCTGAAATTATATTTTAGTCATTTTTTCATCTATATTTTAAAATTCTGTATCCTTTTGATGATAACAAAAGGGGGAGAATGGGTTGAGATTTTGATTTATGAGTGAATATTTTATAAATATTCTTAATTTTGAAATTCTATTCAAAATTCATTTTTTTCACTCATTCACAATAATAGGGGGAGCTCCTGTTGTAGGGGGAGCTTTCAAATAGGGGGAGTTCAATATTCACTGTCAAACACATTTATTGTGATCAAAATCTTTTATTTGTTTGTCATCATCAAAAGGGGGAGATTGTTGTATATATCGTAGTTGTATACACAATTATATGATTTTTTGTTTGATGATAACAACCAAATAAATATTATTTTAAATGTGTTTGTTACCGTACTGTTCTATATATATTACAGACAGGAATATAATATTTATATTTAAATAGAATACGACTATATAGACATTCATATATTCATACAGTATTTTATTTAAATATAAATATTGTATTTCAAACATTCAACAGTACAACTTTTTATAACTCCTCTAGTTATTCAATTCACAGAATATTGTACTTATAAATAAACAGAATAAAATAGACAAGTTCGTTTGACAACAATAAAATGATATTTTATTTCAATCAAACTTGTTTATTACAAAAATCAGTACAATTCATATATATATATATATATATATATATATATATATATATATATACACAACTCCTCATTGCAACACTCATACATTCACTCAGTTTACATTTCAATATACAGAATTTTTTTTGACATATTCATACAGCCTTTTATACATTCACCCACACTGTCTTCAGTCTTCTGTTCTCACAACATCTTCTCAGTCAGTCCAGTCATTACTTGTTTACCTGTCACATGAAACACACACACAATACACTGCAATAGAAATAAATCTGTATACATGCAAATATAAATTTTATTTAAATATATATATATATATATATTTGCCTCAGATTTCTGGTGTGTTTCTCATCATTTTTCATGACCTGATCTGATTCATCTTTGTCTAGGCAGACAGTTTATATATGTACAAGGACAGGAAATTTTCTGATGGCTGCAAATACACACGTGCATATATACACACGTGTGCACTGCCTCGCCAATCCAGTGTGCAACTGAGGAGTACCCACGTGGACTTTCTCGACTCAGTGCATATGTCAATATAGTCAACACATATCATAGTGCACAGTGGCAAGCAAAATGGATGAGCCATGATCAAGTAAAGTCAAACAAGTACGCAAAACAGCATAGTTCAAGTCAAGGTAACACAGCATGAACAGGTAGCACACAAGTCATAGGTAAAAGTGCAACGAACTTAACATGGTCGAGACAGCAATGGTGTACATGAACAGCAAACTCAACACAATGAAACCACTCATATAACAAGCATTTCAGAATGTATGGGTGCAAGCTTATCAACATGTTTTCAAATACAAACTGGAGCAATCATATAATGGATTCTACTCTCAAGACAGTGAGTAACTCAACATGGTAGAAGCATGATGTTCAACCCAAAATGCTTCAAACAACTCAAATACAGGGTCCGTGGGTCAAGCAATGAAGCATAGTGATCAACATACAAAATGGAGCATGATGCTGGTTTACAAACAGCCAACAAATGACCTGACTCAAGGATAATGCACACACACATGTACAAGCATGGACACAGCAAGCATGGGTGATCTATATCAGCAAATAGACAATAAAACATGGAAGATTCATACAACATTCACATCAAATAGAGAGGAGCAACACAAGTGCATCTTTTAATGTCAATGAACAAGCAAGATAGCAGGGAATGATTCAAATACATGTACAGAATGGTGGAGCAACAATCAGGGTCAACATAGATTTCAAGACAGCAAACACATGGTGTAGTCCCAGCAATGATTTAAGTCAAGATGGAGTATATATAGTCATAAGCACAAACAGACTTGATACAAGGATGGAGTATGGAAAATCAGCTACACAATTTCATGCATGACAAGGAGTTCATGAAACAAAATCATTGCCAATTTTTTCAAAGGAAACAAACCAGGGAAGAAATAATCGTTGACGAATTAGTTCTTTTTAAAATACAGAGTTTGTTTTTTGGCGAGTGCTAATCAGCTAGCATGCAAGTCAATCAAGGAAAACAAGAAGTTTTTAAATCATACATGGGACAACATGATAAATGCCTGTTTTTATTCATGTATGGCATGATGATTAAAGCAAGAATCTACCTCAGCAATAACCTGTTAAAATGGAAACCTTCAAATTTCTTTTCAGCAATTTTGGACAAGAGCCAGAAATAATCCTTTCGAATAGACAAAGCATTTATATCACGCAAGAGAAAATCAAGGGAGTCCAAAAGAGATCCATTTTATCAAGATCTCTGTCCAGGAATAGCAGTGTGAATTCAAGGCCAGAAAGCAGTTATTTTTAGCAATATTCAATCACAAATTCACGGCTTTAATAGAGAGCAATTAAAAGGGGAAACATGAGACAAATTAGTCAAGCCACGTATGTGAAATCAGAGACTAGGGTTTTTGATTCTACCCTATATTAACAACCAATCATCATCAGCATATGAATTATTAAAAAAAAACAAGTTCATACGAGATCATAGAAATTGAAAATCAACCCAACAATTCAGAGCAAGAATTAAATAAATTCAGGAGCAACTCACAAATTTCAGCGGAGTTTGATCACAATCCCGAATCAGTGAAGCAAGGAATCGATCGATATCATCAAGTTGAAGTAATCAGAGAACCACGACAATCAATCCATCAAGCAATCGATTTCGATCCAGAGGGAATCAGAAAACCCTAGTTTTTAAATCGCCATGTCGCCATTTATTTTTCCTAGAGCAAAAAGGAAAAGAGATCGGGCTAATTGAATTACAAAGGGGCCGTCCTACATGGAGTTGAACTAAGACCAAGCCATAATTTTCTAAAGGGATGACCCCTTGTTTTTAACTCCTAAGGGTTTTTAATTGGATTTTAATTTTGTATTGTATTTTCTTTCTGTTTTTTGTAAACTGACAACAGTTTCTAGTGTCTGTAAAATACTAAGGGATTCAATCAGGGTGTTGACTGACAGCTGACAGAGTCTGTAAAAATCTGGGTTACTGGTTACGGGGTTGTAATCAGGGAAATCTGATCGAGTGGATATCGGTCAGTCTAGGGTTTTGAGTATAGGGTTAGAATAGGAGCAGGGTTTGCGAGTGTACATGGTCTTGTATGCGGGATCTGTTCTATCACCTAGTAGAAACCTTAGGAATGCAGCAGTAGGCAGGATTTTGCCGAAGCTGGGTATCTCTGTGTGTCATTTACTTTCTGTATTTTTATATCTGCCGCATTTTGTGATCTGATTATTATTTGAATATCCCGTTAGATTATAACTCTGCCAAAATTTGTAATTAACCCTATTCACCCCCCCTCTAGGGTTAATCTAGATCCAACAGGATATTGACTCTATATTCCTTATGCCTTTTAGCAGCTTCATATTTGCTTGACCTTTCCGCTTATTTAGCCTATAAGTATGATCCTTTCCCTATGTTTCCTCATCTGCATATAAATATGATCGTTTCCCTTTGTATTCATGTCATTACATTTGTTGTTTGTGTAATAATGTTGCCCCCATTGGACTTGTGCATGATTATAATTTGTGTGCTACACTTATCACTAATTGCTATTAATGAGACTTGAGACAGAAATAAGGCTTGAAATAGAAGTTATAGTTATGGAAACCTCTTGATAATTGATATTTACGTATTGAACTCTATTTGAAAATCATTATGTTGCTATGCGGAGTTTGTAAACTCGGTTTGGAACTGAGTTAATGAGTTTTGCCCAGTTGTAATCCATCTTATGTTATTTTATGAATACCCTTCTATAGCATAAATTTGAAATGATATTCAATTTATATGGATCTAAATTAAAGTTTTCACATATTTATACTATTGTTGTTTATTTATTTTTTGTAGATGTCTTCATACTCAAGACCTTCGACTGTTTACCGTGATTAATTCCTTGTGTATTCAGACGATCCTTCTCAAATTGTTTGTTTAGCCGAACCACCTACGGCAACTCCATTTAGCGTCTATGAGAGAATAGAGTCATGCTTACAAAGAGATTTGGCATTATTAGTTGTTCATAATGATATGGCACTGCCTACCAGATCGACAACACAAACAAGATTGCCATCGCTTCCAACATTCAATGTTGGAGAAGTACAATCTCGAAGGTTGTTATGTCGTTGCGACATTGAACCAATATTCAAAAAATGCTATTTGAATAAAACTTTGGACGTTGATATTTTATTTGTGCAAACACTGGAACTCTTAGAGATTGTGGATTCATCCATTGGATTGACGAACCATTATGTGATCGTTGTGTGGAATTTGCGTTGGAGGTTCTTGAAGAAAACAGAAGGCTTAAAAAGGAGCTTTAATTGCAAGATTTCATCGAGTTCAATAGACAAAAGATGTGTCAAAATTAAGAAGGTATGATTTTGAACTTATAACATTTACCACTAGTTGAAGCTTAAATGATGCTATTTAATTAAATGCACGCAGGAAGCAGTGAAATGGAGAAAAGGATAAATTTTGGTGGTAAAGCTATGCAAATTTTTGGATGTAAGGTTCGTTATATGGTTGGAGTTTCGCATTTGGTACTTGTAGACTTCAAATATGAAAAAAATCTTGCATTTTGTTAATTACGTATTGTTTTTACTATGAAATTGGATATTGTATATGTGTTGAATTTAGTATCTTTATGTATTATAATTTTTTGTTAGTTTGTACTTTGTTGTTGTCACGAATATGGATTTTTTTATGGATTTCGTTACATGTTGTTATGTCAAGATAATATCATAGCTGAATGCATGTTGAATAGAGCTTATTCCATCTTATATGCAAATATAAGTGTTAGCAATGAATATGCTTGTACTCTTATAAGTGTTACCATATATTATAGTTCCAACATTTATAAGTGTTAGCAATGAATATGTTTGTAACACTTATAAGTGTTACCATATCTTATAGTTCCAACAATTATAAGTGTTAGCAATGAATATGTTTGTAACACTTATAAGTGTTAGCAGTTACTCTGTTTGTAACACTTAAGTGTTACAGGAAATTCCTCACAGGTTGTTGGTGACACTTAAAAGTGTTATAGACATTATTTATAACACCTATACTTGTTGGGAATCCCCAGTTTTGGGGTAGTGTTTGGATCTGTTGGTGATCAAACTTAGAAGGTAATGTAGTTTACATCCATCCCCGTCAACTAGTATATTTTGATCCATTAAGATACTAGAAGTAAAAAAATCAAAAGAAAATAATAATAGAAAACACAGACATTAAATTTGTAAGCTATACAACTTTCATCCTATGAAATTAGCTTTACTATCAACAGAGCTAAAGCTGCATTGCTCTTATATTCAAAATACTCCTTCAAAATAAACGGACACCGTCGTATTTGGTTTTAGCATATATCAGCATGAATTCGAACTTACTACTGTTTTACAAAACAACCAACCTGTAACGACCAGAACTTCCCCAGTCTTCGAAGAGAAGAGAAAGAACAGATTGTCTGAGAACATGACAAATCAGAATGCAAACAGAAGAACATTTCATTGCTTATTACAACAATTTACATCAAAGTAAAATAATATACAGAGTATGAACAAATAATAAACATTTGATAAATATCAGAGATTTACAAATTTACAATGCAGCGGAAAATAATATAAAACACAGCTGAAATAGATTAACGGATACAGAGCTTTCCGAATATCGTTCCAGTTTTAAACCACGAGCCTGTGAATATGATATCTGCAAAACCAAAACTCCTAGCTGCCCGTGTGGAAAATAGGGGCACCCATAGTTTTGGTTATAACAATAAACTCCAGGTCAGTCATGTGACTGGTGTAAGAACTAAAACAGTTATTTTAAAATGGAGAAAATCAAGGGACGACGCCGCATAACACGGAACAGGTTTCTTCCCAAGAATACCAGTGCATAAACAAACAGCGCAATGCTTTTTTTGAAAAAATGAAGCTATTATAAGACCCAGGTCCCATCACATAATGCAACGCAAGCCGGAGGATAGGGTTTTCCCTTATAGTAGTCAAAAATGCTTGGTACGTTAAAACAAATCATTTTGATACTATTAGAAAGGCATAGTGTATAAAACAATTTCAAATATAAATGTATCAATCATTGGCGACATGGGAACCATCTATCATGTCGTCGATACTAGGCTCTACAATCAAAACCGAAATGTCATGTATTGGAAATTGTATTTCTGTCACGAGTCGAGGCAAGGGATGTACTCCTCGCCGGCTTCGAGACACTCTAGAAAATGCCTCAGGATCTCCCGCAGTAGACCCTTGGATCCTCCAAGGCCGGTCCTCCCTTACGTTTGAGGATTAGTATTCCTGAACACACGTTTCCCCGCCCTATAGGGCGTCTATGAGCCAGACGACTCAATATCCATCGGCTCCGTTGAGACCGATATATCCGATGTGCCTTGCATTCCAACAAACACATAGGTAAAAATATAAAAATGTATGTGCTTGCAAAACCCTGACACCACCCATAGCTAGAAAGAAACGTCATGTCCTCCTTGGGTCCCTTATCCCGTTTTTAACTCATACCGAGGTGTGAGGCTAACGCTATACACAAAGCTATGATATATTATAGCCATGCTTTGATCATCAACCACAAGACTCTGCTTTTCAATAGAAGCCTTGATCATTTGCATATCAGCATGCCATACAGGCAATTCACGCCGTGCGACTGATGTCTATCGATATATAACCTCTGAGCTCGTATGTCTCAGAGAAGGGCGTTAATCAAGAGAATAAATTCTCCGCCGCCAAACAGATATATATTTAATAGAAATCAGTCAACACAGAATAAAATCCAATGTCGGACGCACATCCATTTACAAGTTCGTTCTGAGTCTGAACGAAACCGGAGGCACCTTATTCCTCGTCCCGTGTGTCCAATACAGAAGAGAGGTCCTCGCATATCCGGTCGATATCCAAGTACGTCTGGACGATCATCACTTATTACCTCGTCTTGGGTGTACAGCCCAATCAAGACATCAGTAATCATCAAACGATGTGAAGACCTCCGGTTTTCAACCACCGTCTTCATCGTCGACTTATCGTCGAATCAGTTATTCAGAATGGGTATAAACCTGACCTTTTCGAATAACTAGCGTATATTATAAACAAGTGCTGTAAAACACAACATACGCCTCATTCCAATTCGGAATATTATTTTATTTAAATATTCATATCCTTTGGGAAAGGTCCCCATTAATTTTATCAAAGATAAATTCTTTAAATTTATTCTTTAATCTTCCTTTGGATACATTCAAACCCAATTTAGGGTTTATCCAAACTAGCAGGGATTAGCGCACCTTACCGAAGTAATCACTTATTTTATTTCTCAATCCCAACCTATTCATCCCATGAAGCAAAACTGGTTACACTTCATATCTAACACCACAGTGTTATCAGTAAAATTAATTACCATTTCCCGTTCAAATCTAATTAAAGATTTAACTAATGCTTGGAGCAAAACTGGTGATACTCCACTCTCGATCATTTCCCAAATTGATAATTTAGATTACCACATTCACATTTCAATCTAATTAAAGATTCACTAAAACTCCACTTGGTTTTAATCTTCCCAAAAATCAATATTAATGATTATTTAACATTGGAAAATTAAACATGCCGCATCGACAATCTACACCGTACTATTGATTTCTGCTTATATGTAACGTCTAAGATCTTATGTCTTAGAGAAGGGTGTTAAGCAAGAGAATAAATTCTCCATCACCAAATAGATATATATTTAGAAGAGGTCAACCATACAATTCGAAATACAATGTTAGACATGTAATCCAGTCTTTAACTGGGTTAAAGAACTAATGTCATTTAAAACACAGTTCACGATAAACCCAAATCACATTCCATTAATTATGGAATCTTCATGGAAAATAGATCAATATATAATCGATATCAATTTTCGCATCCAACTAATAATATAAATGGAATAATGACAAAGCCTTTTAAATTCAATATATATTAACAGTCTTCCTCCACAGAAGCTCATTTTGATTATTATCAAATCGAATTCCATTCAATTCCAATTTTATGTATATTAAATTGGAAGACTTTACTTTGGAAAATTCCCATTAAATCTTAATAAAAAGATTTATAAATTCCAAATCACATTTCAG
Source organism: Allium sativum (assembly GCA_030737875.1). Lineage (NCBI taxonomy): Eukaryota > Viridiplantae > Streptophyta > Magnoliopsida > Asparagales > Amaryllidaceae > Allium > Allium sativum. Next base: position 743,380,787 of record CM060920.1, on the reverse strand, counting down.
TGTAAATTGGGTTAAAGAACAAGTGTTGTTTAAAACTCCGCTCACGGTAAAACCAAAAACCAATTCTTTCATTCAGTTCCAATTAAATCTTAATTAATTGGAAAACTTCACTAAATCTTAATTAAAAGATTTATTTTTTCCTCAACTGGGTTTAAGAACAGTGTTAATGAAGATACCATTCACGAAAAACCCTAAAATCTAATTCAATATTAAATACAAGGCTCTGAATAGAAATTATATCGGCTTATATTCAATATCAAATTATGAAATCAACAAATATCGTATTGGGAATAACGATATATATATCTTCCAAATTCCTCCACAATATCCATATAATCACGGAATCCAATATTGAAATATTCTAAAGATAATTTTGATTCAAATCCATTCCAATTCATATATTGGAAATTCTGGTTATTTTTAAAACTATTTCAATTCCAATTTATTTATTTAAAAATATTGGATTATAATTCTAGTTCATAACTAGTTCATTTTGAAAAAAAAAGTATTTTTATCTTTTCAAATATGGAATTTTTCATCCCAATTCTTTCCAAATGATATATTATGATTTTATAAAATTATTGATATTTTTAATAATTTTATCAAGACCCGTACAGTCGATTTCCATAAACGGTTGTCGAACTGCACTTACAACGACCTTTTCCAAATTTGATTTGGACATAATTCCAAATCCAACTGTTAGATTTCAAATATCTTATATTCTTTGGAAAGCTCTTTTCGATACGAACCCGACAGTTCTGGTTTTAGGAGAATCCGACGGTCGGATCTCCCGTAATGTCAATTCGATGTCAATGATCGAAATTCGCAAACTGCCGCGACGCGATGCGTTCTATTCAGGACATTAAATATAATATATATTTTTTAATTATTTCGTCGATTTCCATTTAAAATGTGTTTTATAAATTGTTTTAAGTTCGTTTTAAAAATGATTTCAACTTCATATTCAATTTCAAATCAAAATTGAATATTCCATATCATCGATATATAAATGATAATATTTTCAAAACATTAGAATTTGAAATCACTTCCTTTTCGATATTCATTATATAAATGAATAAAATCGATATAAATATCGTTCATGTCAAAATGGCGTTAATTTAATCAATATGGCTTTATATATTTAAATATTTTCGTGTCCATCCAAAATCGGACATCAAAATCATATTTTGATTCATTTGAATATTATTTTAAAATACTAGTTATTTTAAAATATTTATTACTCGTCATTTTAAAATATTCTTTAATTTAAAATATTCATTTTTTCCTAATTGGTATCAGACACAGTCAATTACCATATATATTTATATGGATTTCATACATACATGTACACAATAACAATTAAACATAGTCAACCATCATGCAGAGTGCATTACACAACTGGAGAAGCGTTAAATATAAATAATTAACGCTTACAACAGTCTGTCGACCCATCGATTGACATATAACTAAATATTGGGATTAGTGTATGTCCAATGTCTGCCCAATACCCGTGTGGGGTTTTCAAACACCAAATACTGATTATTATTTGTGCAGTTGGGCGATGTGTAAAATATATCGTCCCAATCCATATCAATCAAATGGGTGTACATAAATAAATCGTCTGATTTGTAAATGAATATTTATTTATTCATATTCACGTTAAAAATTATATTTTTAACTATAAATTATTTATTTCATCTGATGAATATTTTATACAGTTCATTTATTCAATAAAAATGATATTTTTAATGTTCTAACATTTTTAGAAAATTTCGGCAGCACAACGGCGCGATACTAGAACCGAAATAAGGTTGCCTACTAATGGCTCGCGCCATGTACATACCAAATTCTATCAATTCAATTCATTTCCTAAACTAAATTCAACCAAACAACCATGGTTTCAAACAAAGGTGTCGGTTGCTACTAAGCACCGTTGCATCCTAGTATATATTTTTAACTAGAAAATAAATTAAAGTGAGAAGTTCTCATCTTTGGGATCCACTCCTCCAGTTTTATTTTCTGAACGATTCAGATTTGGATTTGTTTTCCACCAGTTCCATCGCAGTCTATTTCACACGATTTTTATATTAAAAATCACATTTTTCTTCTATTACTACATAAACAAAAATCACCCTTTTTATTCTAATGTTATATATATATAAATCATATTTTTGTATTCTCTACATATATAAAAAGTATGTTTTTATATCGCTACTCATATAATAAAAATTATATTTTTATTTTGCTATTCAAATAATATAGATCCAATTTTTTTCATGCCATTCATATATTAAAAATCGTATCTTTACCATGTTAAAAATCCTATCCTTTGATTTATGAAAAAAATCAAATCTTTTCCAATATAAAAATCTATTCTTTTTCATTATCAAAATCTAATCTTTTTCATTATAAAAATATATTCTTTTTCATTATACTTTTTCATTATAAAAATATAATCTCTTTCATTTTTAAAAATCTATTCTAACAAATAAAAATCAAGTTTCTATTACATTAAAAACTAAGAATAAATTCAACGACTAATACATATAAATCAGATTTTTATTTAAAGATTTCTAAATAAGAAAAAAACTGAAATAAAATAAAAATTTACCTTTGCTTTTCAGTTTTTTTTGGTGCGGGGGGAGGGTTGCGCATCGGCCATGGGGTGGCGGCGCTTATGGGGAGACGGCATCCCCTTCTGGCGGCGGCGGCGACCCTGTTTGGTTGAAGGGGGAGGTTTGCGGTTTTGGGTATTGGACGGGGGGGGGGGGGGGTAGCGAGAGATAAGGGCAAAGGAGAGGAAGAGGTCGCAGCGGAGGGGGTCACGGCAGCGGCGAGGGGACTTTGGCGGCGTCGACGGCGGTGGCTGCTCCCTCGATCGCGACGCTTTTTTTCTTCTTTTTCGATCTGCGTCAACGGGGGAGGGGAGAGAGAGATAAAGGGGAGGGAAATATATATATAAAAAATTCTATAAAGTTGAAATTTTATCTCTAACTCCAAATCGAAGCCACTGACTGTCATCCCAAACAAAATACCCCCATTTCGAATACAATGGGATATGTATCGTAAGCCAGTTCGGCTGTTTCGATTAGTTTTCATTTAAATTACAATATAAATCAATATATATTTAATTTAAACGTATATTTCAATTTATTGGGGCTACATACGGACTCCAAAAATTCCATAAAAATAAATCTGGCTATATTTTGATGATATGGTCCTAACAAAACTAATTTCGTCGAATTTGGAGACCGTTTGAAAAACGGTCATTTTCCAGTCGATTAAGTTCAGACTAAATTGACTAAACACGTTTAAATCCTCCAGTCTCACATATTGATTCCAAAAATTATGAAAATGGGAATCATGCAATAATTTGATATTCTGGTTTATTTTGAATCCTGTACATTCATTTGAAATTTGAAATCGAATTTTCAAACTACCGCGCCATTTTCAATTCCTTTTATAATTAAAATAAATATTTATATTGTAATTTTGATTTAAACAAATTTATACGTTCTAATTCTATTGAAAATAAATTTCTACTCATTATTATTTAAAATAATTCATTTTAAGTATACAAATTTCATTAAAATTGCCAAAATAAAAAATTTAATTTGGTTCTGATTTTCCGGGTTGTTACAATCTCCCTCACTTAAATCTTTTCATCCTCGAAAAGGAACGGAGCTGAAAGTTGTTTCACTCATCAACTCAACTTTCAGTTTGGCTTTCATTCTTCAACTTTTCAGTTTCTAAGAATTTTCCAATACTTCAAAAATTTGGCTAACACCCTAAATTTTTGAATTTTTTTGCCATAACCTCTTTTTTATGGGGAGACATTTAAAACCTCAACTAGCCACGCGGGGCCCTCATCATCCAAAAAGAAACAGAAAAAAACCAAGCAACTAGCCAATCTGCTCATAAAATCATCCAAAACCCAATAAATTTGTTAACATGTACCTATTTGTCAGGCATACAGTTTTATTCCTCTTCTCTAGCCTCCTTGCAATGACCTGTTCAGAACACAGGTATGTGCATGTATGCAATTTCCAAAAAAATTCAATTCAGTTCAACATTCGATACAATTTGGCTAAATTTACCTTTCATTTATGTATTGGTTTTATTAGTTAACAATTAATCATACAACACAACCAGTAATCAATTAGTTGATTAGTTTTTCAAACATATAATTTTCTATATATACATGAAAATCATATTTTGTGTGTCAAATCACAATAGATAAATAACCCTATCTAGTTTTGGTTATCACACCAGTTAATTGGAAATATATAGATATCCCACTTTCGAAACTCGAACATAGATACTGATGATAATGCATTAATCACCAGGATCGTCTCCGGGTGACTAGAGTTTGATTCTATATCCATTCAGTATATTTGAGGCTTTGTATACACGTTTGCAAGGCGTATATGCAAAATCTTCTTATACTTGATTGTCCAAATTCAATATAAAATAAATAATCAAATACGCAATTTAAGATTTAAATTTTCAAAACAAAATTGGTTTTCATTTTATTTTAAAAATAACACTCTTCGGACTCATTCTAGGATACTACTGATCCCATCTCTAATGAGTCATTCTTATTGGACTCATTCAGACTCATTCTTGTTCTCGAGCTTTATAAACCAAAGCTCAGGTACCAAAATTGTAACGAATAGAACTTCCATGGTCTCCAAAGAGAAGAGAAAGAATGGATTGTCTGAGAACACGACAAATCAGAATGCAAACAGAAGAACATTTCATTGCTTATTACAACAATTTACATTAGAGTGCAAGAATATACAGAGTATGAACAAATAATATACATTTGATAAATATCAGAGATTTACAAATTTACAATGCAGCGGAAAATAATACAAAACACAACTGAAACAGATACACGGATACAGAGCTTTCCGAATATCGTTCCAGTTGTAAACCAGAATCCTGTGAATATGATATCTGCAAAACCAAAACTCCAAGATGCCCATGTGGAAAATAGGGGCACTCGGAGATTAGGTTAAAACAATATACTCCAGGTCAGTCATGTGACTGGTGTGAGAACTAAAACATCTATTTATAATTTTACTTTAAAATGGAGTAAATCAAGGGACCACGCCATATAACACGGAACGGGTTTCCTCCCGAGAATACTAGTGCATAAAACAAACAATGCAATGATTTTTTGGAAAAATGAAGCTATTATAAGACCCATGTCTCATCACACAATGCAACGCAAGCCGGAAGATAGGGGTTTCCCTTAAAATAGCCAAAAATGCTTGGTATGTTTAAAACAAATCATTTTGATACTATTAGAAGCGCATAGTGTATAAAACAAATTCAAATATAAATGTATCAATTATAGGGGCATGGGTACCATCTATTATGTCGCCAATACAAGGCTCTACAACAAAATCTGAAATGTCACATATTGGAAATTGGATTTTCGTCATTAGTCGAGGCAAGGTATGTACTCCTTGCCGGCTTCAAGACACTCTAGCAAATGCCTCAGGATCTCTTGTAGTAGACCCTTGGATCCTCCAAGGCCAGTCCTCCCTTACGTTTGAGGATTAGTATTCCTAAACACACGTTTCCCCGCCCTATAGGGCGTCTATGAGCCAGATGACTCAATATCGATCGGCTCTGTAGAGACCGATATATCCGAGGCGCCTCGAATTCCAACAACTACATAGGTAAAAATATATAAATGTCTAGGCTTGCAAAACCCTGACACCACCCATAGCTAGAAAGAAACGTCATGTCCTCCTTGGGTCCCTTATCCCGTTTTAACTCATACCGACGAGTGAGGCTCGCAAATTAACGTTATACACAAAGCTATGCTATATTAAAGTCGTGCTTTGATCATCAACAAGACTCTGCTTTTCAATAGAAGCCTTGATCATTTGCATCTCAGCATGCCACACAGGCAATTCACGCCATGCGATTGATGTCTATCGATATATAACCTATGAGCTCGTACGTATCAGAGAAGGGCATTAGTAAAAGAATAAATTCTCCGTTGCCAAACAGATATATATATATTTAATAGAAATCAACCAACACAGAATAAAATCCAATGTCGGACACACATCCATTTACAAGTTCGTTCTGGGTCTGAACGAAACCCGAGGCACCTTATTCCTCGTCCCTTTTGTCCAATACAGGGGAGAGGTCCTCCATATCCGTCGATCTCCAAGTACGCCTGGACGATCACAACTTATTACCTCGGCTAGGGTGTACAGCCCAATCAAGACATCAATAATCATACAAACGATGTGAAGACCTCCGGTCTTCAACCACCGTCTTCATTGTTGACTTATTGTCAAATCAGTTATTCAGAATGGGTATAAATCCGGCCTTTCCGAATAACTCGCGTATATTATAAACAAGTGCTATAAAACACAACATACGCCTCAGTCCAATTCCGAATATTATTTTATTTAAATATTCAAATCCTTTGGTAAAGGTCCCCATTAATTTTATCGAAGATAAATTCTTTAAATTTATTCTTTAATCTTCCTTTGAATATCCATTCAAACCAAATTTAGGGTTTATTCAAACTAGTAGGGATTAGGGCACCTTACCGAAGTAATCATTAATTTCATTTCCCAATCCCAACCAATTCATCCCATGAAGAAAAACTAGTAATACTTAATATCTAACACCATGGTGTTATCAGTAAAATTAATTACCATTTCCCGTACAAATCTAATTAAAGATTTAAATATTGCTTGGAGCAAAACTGGTGATACTCCACTCTCGATCATTTCCCAAATTGATAATTTAAATTATCACATTCACATTTCAATCTAATTAAAGATTCATTAAAACTCCACTTTGTTTTAATCTTCCCAAAAATCAATATTAATGATTATTTAACTTTGGAAAATCAAACATGTCGCATAGACAATCTACACCGTACTATTGATTTCTTCCTATATATAACCTCTAAGCTCTTACATCTTAGAGAAGGGTGTGAAGCAAGAGAATAAATTCTCCACCACCAAACAGAGATATATTTAGAAGATATCAACCATACAGTTCAAAATACATTGTTAGACATGTAATCCTGTCTTTAACTGGGTTATCGAACTAATGTCATTTAAAACACAGGTCACGATAAACCCCAATCACATTCCATTAGTTATGGAATCTTCACGGAAAATAGATCAATATATAATCGATATCAATTTCCGCATCCGACTAATAATATAAATGGAATAACGACAAAGCCTTTTAAATTCCATATATATTAACAGTCTTCCTCCATATAAGCTCATTTCGATTATTATCAAATCAAATTCCATTTAATTCCAATTTTATATATATTAAATTGGAAAACTTTACTTTGGAAAATTCCCATTAAATCTTAATAAAAAGATTTATAAATTCCAAATCACAGTTCACTATTAATCGGGTTAAAGAACAAGTGTTATTTAAAACACCGCTCACGATAAACTCAAAAACCAATTCTTTCATTCAGCTCCAATTAAATCTTAATTAATTGGAGAACTACACTAAATCCTGATTAAAAGATTTATTATTTCCTCAAATGGGCTTAAGAACAATGTAAATGAAGACACCATTCACGACAAACCATAAAATCCAATTCAATATTAAATACAAGGCTCTGGATAGAAATTATATCGGCATATATTCAATATCAAATTCTGAAATCAACAAATATCGTATTGGGAATAACGATATATATATCTTCCAAATTCCTCCACAATATCTGTATAATCATAGAATCCAATATCAAAATATTCTGAAGATAATTTCGATTCAAATCCATTCCAATTAATATATTGGAAATTTTGGTTATTTTTAAAACCATTTCAAATCCAATTTATTTATCTAAAAATATTGGATTATAATTCTAGTTCATAACTAGTTCATTTTGATAAAAATATATTCTTATCTTTTCAAATATGGAATTTTTCATCCCACTTCTTTCCAAATCATTTATTATGATTTTACACAAATTATTAATATTTTTAATAATTTTATCAAGGCCCGTACAGTCGATTTCCATAAGCGGTTGTCGAACTGCACTTATATCAACCTTTTCCAAATTTGATTTGGACATAATTCCAAATCCAACCGTTAGATTTCAAATCTCTTATATTTGTTAGAAAGCTCTTTTCGATATGAGCCCAAGGTTCCGGTTTTAGGAGAATCCGACGGTCGGATCTCCCGTAATGTCAATTCGAAGTCAATGGTCGAAATTTATGAACTACCACGGCGCGTTCTATTCAGGCCATTAAATATATATTATATATATTTCGTCGATTTCCATTTAAAACGTATTTTATAAATCGTTTTAAATTCGTTTTCAAAACGATTTCAACTTCATATTCAATTTCAAGTCAAAATTGAATATTTCATATCATCGATATATAAATGATAATATTTTCAAAACATTAGATTTTGAAATCACTTCCTTTTCGATATTCATTACAAATATGAATAAAATCGATATAAATATCGTTCACGTCAAAATGGCGTTAATTTGATCAACACGGCTTTATATATTTAAATACTTTCGTGTCCATCCAAAATCGGACATCAAAATCATATTTTGATCCATTTGAATATTATTTTAAAATATTAGTTATTTTAAAATATTTATTACTCGTCATTTTAAAATATTCTTTAATTTAAAATATTCATTCTTTCCAAATTGGAATGAGACACAGTCAATTACCATCTAATTTTATTTATATGGATTTCATAAACACATGTACACAACAACAATCGAACATAGTTAGCCATCATCCAGAGTGCATTACACAACTGCATAAGCATTAAATATAAAGAATTAACGCTTACAACAGTCTGTCAACCCATCGATTGACATACAATTAAATATTGGGATTAATGTATGTCCAATATCATCCCAATACCTGTGCGGGGTTTTCAAACACCAAACACTGATTATTATTTGTGCAGTTGAGCGATGTGTAAAATATATCATCCCAATCCATATCAATCAAATGGGTGTACATAAACAAATCGTCTGATTTGTAAATGAATATTTATTTTATTCATATTCACGTTAAATTTTTTATTTTAACTATAAAGTATTTATTTCATATCATGAATATTTTATACAGTTCATTTATACAATAAAAATGATATTTTTAATGTTCTAACATTTTTAGAAAATTTCGGCAGCACAACGGTGCGATATTAGAACCGGAATAAGGTCTAGCCTTAACCATCGCCTACTAATGACTCGCGCCATGTACATACCAAATTCTATCAATTTAATTCATTTCCCAAACCAAATTCAACCAAATAATCTAATCAACCAAACAACCATGGTTTCAAACAAAGGTGTCGTGTGCTACTAAGCACCGTCTGCATCCTAGTATATATTTTTAACTAGAAAATAAATTAAAGTGAGAAGTTCTCACCTTTAGGATCCACTCCTCCAGTTTTATTTTCTGAACGATTCAGATTTGGATTTGTTTTCCACTAGTTCTATCGCAATCTGCCACACGATTTTTATATTAAAAATCACATTTTTATTCTGTTACTACATAAATAAAAATCACCTTTTTTATTCTAACGTTATATATATATATATATATATCATATTTTTATATCCTCTACATATATAAAAAATATATTTTTATATTGCTACTCGTATAATAAAAATTATATTTTTACTATGCTATTGTATAAATAAAAATCATATTTTTGTTTTGCTATTCAAATAATAAAGATCCAATTTTTTTCATGCCATTCATATATTAAAAATCGTATCTTTACCGTGTTAAAAATCCTATCCTTTGATTTATTAAAAAAAAACCAAATCTTTTCCAATATAAAAATCTATTCTTTTTCATTATCAAAATATAATCTTTTTCACTATAAAAATATAATCTTTTTCATTATAAAAATGTAATCTTTTTCATTTTTAAAAATCTGTTCTAATAAATAAAAATCAAATTTTTATTACATTAAAAACTGAGAATAAATTCAACGATTAATACATATAAACTAGATTTTTATTTAAAGATTTCTACATAAGAAAAAAACTGAAATAAAATAAATAAGGTAAAAAATTACCTTTGCTTTTCAGTTTTTTGTTGCGGGGGGGGGGGGGGGGGGTTGCGCGTCGGCCAGGGGGTGGCGGCGCTGATTGGGAGGCGGCGGCCACTTCTGGCGGCGGTGGCCCTGTTTGGTTGAGGCGGGTGAGGGTTTGCGCTTTTGGGTATTGGACGGGTAGGAGTAGCGAGAGGTGAGGGCGGAGGAGAGGAGGAGGTCGCAGCGGAGGGGGTCACGGTAGCGGCGAGGGGACTCCGGCGGCGTCAACGGCGGTGGTTGCTCCCTCGATCGCGACGTTTTTTTCTTCTTTTTCGATCTGAGTCAACGGGGGAGGGGAGAGAGAGATAAAAGGGAGGGAAATATATAAAATTATTATTTTTTCTATAAAGTTGAAATTCTACCTCGAACTTCAAATCGAACCCACTGACTATCGCCTCTAACCAAATACCCCCATTCCGAACACAATGGGATATGTATCGTAAGCCAGTTTGGCTGTTTCGATTAATTTTCATTTAAATTACAATATAAATCAATATATATTTAATTTAAACGTACATTTCAATTTATTGGGGTCACATACGAACTCCAAAAATTTCAGAAAAATAAATCTGGCTATGTTTTGATGACACGGTCCTAACAAAACTAATTTCATCGAATTTGGAGACCGTTTGAAAAACGATCATTTTCCCATCGATTAAATTCAAACTGAATTGACCAAACACGTTTAAATCCGCCACGTTCATATATTGATTCCAAAAATTATGAAAATTGGTATCAAGAAATAATTTGACATTCCGAATCCAATAAAAGTGGTCTCGTCGAAAACGGAGGTTATTTGCAAAATTGCTATTTTAAGGGCTATGTTTCCATAGCGACTATCTAAATTTTCAACTGGACAAATTTTTTTATTCCCGCTATGAAATATGGATTTTTCAGACTCATTGGAAAGATATTTTCAAACAGATTCAAATATTTCTGGTTTCACTAAAATCCGGTTTATTTTGAATCCTATACATTCATTTGAAAACTGAAATCGAATTTTCAAACTACCACGCCATTTTCAATTCCTTTTATAATTAAAATAAATATTTTTATTCTAACTTCGATTTAAATAAATTTATACGTTCTAATTCTATTCAAAATAAATTTCTAGTTGTTATTATTTAAAATAATTCATTTAAAAAATTCAAAATTCATTAAAATTGCCAAAATAAAAAATTTAAATTGGTTCTGATTTTCCGGGTTGTTGCACAACCTTCCACAAGTTTGCAAAAATTATTATCTAAACATTCTAAACAGAAACAACAAAATTAATAACTAGAGTTTAAAAATCATTAAATCAAAATTTTATAGCATAGTTTAAAAGAAAGTGAAAATAATTGAAATAGTGTAAATCAAATTACACCATGAATTGTACATGTAAATCAACTTATGACTAAGAATATACTATCAACCTATTGTGAAGTCAAAACACATAACATTCTATGATAAAAGGAAAGCAAAATGTTTTCAGTATTTCCATCTTAAAAGCGCCCTTCAGTTAATAACTTTGTAGGACAGAACCTGGCTACTATGAAGATGGAAACTTTAGTATAAGATTGCATTCTATTTACAAAAGCATACCAATAAGAAAACACTTCATCTACACGTTGTAAGGCAACAAGAAATTGCTATTAGAACTTTTATTGGTTTATTACCTGGATGTTTCTGAATATATTTCCAAAAAAGGTACTAGCTTGATCTAATGAACCTCAAATTGTGGGCTTTGCAGACACTAAATATTTGACTAATTAGGTAAAACATCTTGTTTTATTGATAAAAGCGCGGTCCTTATGAAAGGAAACCACTTGTAATTTATTATTACTAAAACAAAATACATTCAACATTGTCGATAGAGCCTATGATCCTCATTGCTGGAATAATCGGATGATTATATGGTGAGCTTAATTTCATTTCTCTTATTGCTATATTCAGATTTACATAGTTGTGAATAATATCCTAGCTCCTTATAACTGAATTTCATTTTTCCCATGATTTTGCTTCACATATCCAATCATAATACTTTTTAGGCTTGTTCTAAAATTTGTGCTTCATTCTACAATTTACACCCATTAAGGGCGTATTATTTTTCATGAGTTAATTTAGTAAACATGTAATATTTTTTTAAAATTAGTCTTATACCCAACAAGCTGTCTTTTCTTGTAATCAAATGTATTGTAAATTTTGTGAGATGCAAAATAGGAACAAGGCAAATGTTATATAATCTGATTTTGCTTCTTTCGTATTCATATGTACAAATCCTTGTTAGATATTTTCATTTATGGTTTCTCCAAAGTAGTTGGTTAACAAAATTGGGTATACTCAATGATTCATTTGCACTTCATATTGTTTTTTTGTTAGTTCTCTAACATGAGCTAGGTGCAGTTGACTTGCATTGTTGAAGGTTAAATTTAAACAAAATTGTTTATCATGGAAAAAGGTATGCACTTTGAAAAGCCATGCATATAATTATTTAGGTAGCAGCTGGATATCATCTTAGGTTAGTTTGCACTTTGAATTGCATAAACAATTGCATGTACTATATCTAACTGAAGACTGAAATTTGTTTCTACAACATATCTTTTTATTCCTGGTTTCCTTGCTTATGATGAAGGTTGTAGTAATCAACATCAAAATTCCAATTCTAGTGTACGATTTGATACATGACACCACTATATATTCTCATGGAGCTTCGTTAGGCGGTATAGGGTAAGCATTTTGTTGCGTTAAGTAAATTAAGAGATTTATGAATTTGACATCACTGAGTTTTTTCCATACACTAAACAAAGAGTAATATCTGGTGTAAAGAACATAGAAGGAAGCTACAAAAGATATTTCCGACGCTTGCAATTATTTCCTGATAAATGTGAAGAGAACCCAAATTTGGCAATTCAATTTTCTACAAGTTGAACTCAAATTATAGTGTGGTGCTAAGGGCACCCAATATGTTCTTCCTAATACCGCAATTTAAAAATTAAAAACATTAAATTTTGTGTATTTCCTAATACCACGTACATTCTAATCTCTCACTCAACATTATTTGCCGAACTAATCACGTACTAAGCTAATCTAAAATCTCTAACCGATCGCAATCGCTGGCTTCTTCGCATCTCTCGCGGAAAAATTCAAATTCGTATGGTAATCTCCCAATTGTTTGGTGATCTGAAAACCCTAATCTCTCACTTTCTCTTCTAGTTTTCTTAATTCAAATCTTATTCACGGCTTTTGTATATTCCTCGGCATTGCGGCGTCGAATTCGTTGATCAGTTATAGATCTATGGTTTAACTCGTTGATCGGTTTTTGAATTGAGGACAAAATAATATCGAATGAAATAAAAATAAGGTAAAACAGTGTGGCAGCCCCCCCTTTTTAAATGTGTGCACTACAAAACACACAGTGAATAGCGACGACAAAAAGTTGTTGGTGACCGTCGCTATTTAAGTCGTCACGCACAGGAAAAGCGACGACTCTGTCGCTCATTTAGTAACGGCTTGCAATGACAACTTGTCACGTGGCATCATACGTGGTAAGTAGTTTGTTTTACTGGGAAGGCGTTGCAAACCGTTGCTTTGTTAGCCGTCGTAAGCCGTTGAATATTGTAACCAGAAAGCCGTCGCTAGCCGTTGCAAGCAACCATCAGAAGCCGTCACACGCCATCGCTTGCCGTTGCAAAATATGGACCAATGAGCCGTTGCTAGCCGTCGCAAATCTGGAGCATATTTTCTGCACTTCGGTGTTACACCTTCCCCTAAATCCACAAACCCAATACCATTCCAATATCAACTCACCAATCCGCCAATATCAGTTCAATATAATCCATACTCACTATCATAATATATCCAAAACATTACTAAATTCATCACAATATCATAACATACCAACATCAAATATCCAAAAAACAATACCATCGTCACATGTTACCATACCATCATAACATATCATCAAAATACATCCAACAACACCATACCATCATGAAATATCATCATACGTGCATCAAGCATATAAAAAACCAAGTATACGTACATACCCAAGCATAAGAACAACCAAACTAATCATCCTCCTCCTTGTCATCATCTTCGTCCTCTTCTTCTTCGCATTCAGCACCAGTATCTTCCTCCCTAGGCATCGATCCATGCTCGTGATAGTAAGCTTTAATGCGCTCGTCTTTCTGTTGGGCCAGTTGGCTTCTTCTCTAATCATCCATCTCTTCCAACTACTACTGCATCCGAGCTATAGCCTCTGCCCCCATGGACCCCCTGTATCCTCGCTGAAAATCAACAGCCCGCAAATAGTTCAAGTTTACATTTAAGTTAATAACTTAAATTACATTCATGACGTTATCATATAAGTCTACATGTTTATCGCCTAGTATGTAAAAAAATTATAAAGACAACATGGACTTGTAGTATACACATGGACTTTGAAAAATGAGAGGAAACTGGAGTAATAGATGATGTGGCATAGGTTTAACATGTTAAACTTAAAGAATAAAATTAATACATACTATATTTAATGTTATATTATAAGATAATTGTAATACCATACAAATAGTTATTTTTCTACCTAATTATAAATTGACTAATTTATTATTAATCAAATTAAATGGAAATAATGACTAATTGAATACATACTTTATTGTTGTCTTTATAAACTTTTTTTACAATTGAATACATACTTTAAATGTACACTTAAGTTAAAAAAGATTTACCTCCTGATTGCCGAAGTCATATCGCCTATTACTAGTAGGCGGAGCAATAATAGAATCCCATATATGATCGCACTCTGCAACCATAAGCTCCTCTCGTCCACTGGCCTGAGTCACTCTAGCCGACTCTACATCATATCTCTCCTAAAATACCAATATAATTTTAATACAAATGCCATATAATTTACTTATATACTGTGATATGAACCAATATGAAACATTTTAATTATGAATAAGCATGTTTACCATTACACCCGCAGCCTTGTCGTCCGCACAAACATATGTCACGTTCCCTACGTCATCAGTATGCTCCACTGCATGTGTATGCTCAAAAACCTCTGCCATCGTAGGTTCTCTTTGAAACTTTGTCAACTGAGTATATATATAGTAATAAAATTATTGAAAATAAGAATAAATGATACGCACTAAAAAAATTTGTGAACATATGCTAAAAATATTGAAATTTTATACTAATTCTCTCCTATGTTGTTGGAATGATCTTGAGCCACCGTAGTGTAAAGTTGGATTCTTTACTCTATTTGCTTTATTCCTTTTGCCTACTTCCTATTATATTTGAGACACAATTAATTAAAAGAATGCAATCAACATAAATGTGAATATTTTCATTATATCTTACTTTGGCTGCTTCCGTATCCCAATATGCTTGAAATGCTGCCCAACATCGTCACTCATCCATTTAGGCTTTTTTGCAGATGTCTTTGCTCTTGAAATTATTTCTAAATAATTATTTAGCATTTTCATATTCCAGTTTATCAAAAAAAGTTGCATGTCCTACAGTTCCACATGTACAACCGCCTGCATATTAAATTTATTTTGAATTACTTACAGTATATTAATTTTCAATAATAATATAAAAAATACTTGCCAGCAAATCGGCTAGAATAGCGTTCTTTATGTGGGGTGGGATACTATCCCAAAGCAGCTATTCCCCAGACATCCTGCTCGTGTAAGGCTGCCTCGACACCTCTAAAATGAAATCTTCTGGCTCGATTTTGAACCCCTGTGTACATGTTTACATAGATATTTCATATGTTTTAAATAATCTAAATTGAAATAAATTTGATACTTACCAAGCACTCTTCGGAACAATCTCCGCAAGTTGCCGCAAATCTTCCTCGGAGCTGCTAGGACCCGCTCCTGGTGCAGGTGATGGTGAAGGAGTCGGCTAAGACGAACTCCTCGATCATCATCTATCAGACATATCTGTTACAATTATATAATCATACAAATTAACTTTAATTATTAACATTAGTCATCATAATCATTACATAAATCGTATATGAGAAGAACAATAATGCATAACATACATAGTCAACATTATTATTACATAAATCATAATATTAAAGAACAGAAGTAAGCTTGTAGCTAATAACAACCATCATCATTATTATTACATAGCTCAGAATCGTACTTAACATAGTACATAGCTCATAATAGTACATAACATTAGTCTTTATCATCTTCTGATCCAGACTCAGTCTCATACTCTATATCGTTTTCTTTAGTACTTACAAATGCATCAACTAATACATTCGCTTCATCTGTGATGACCGCCCATAACTCCTGCACTTGATCAGAGGAAAAGTGTGCTGAAAGGTGTGCCAGGCAGCTATGGACGATCATTAGAGTAGGTAAACATAAGCGGAACCTGTTGCATATCTCACAGCGTAAGGATGAAATATAATAGAATATATACAATAGGTAAATATAGTGAAGCATCATATATCAAACTTTTAAACTTTCATAACATCTTGAAAGATTATCCATACATCAGCTGGATACAACATCAAAATTTGTACATAAAGCCTCACTATAATACTCAGAGTAAATATTCAAACAGCAGAAATAATAAAAATACTAGATAGTAATTAGTAATAAAACTGGTACGTAAGCCTCCAGCTCGCCATCGATCAACATTGTCGTCCTCACTAAGGTATCCCTTGCTACTCAGTCTACCCATCCACAACCGGATGAACAACCCAAGGTAATAAGAGCGAAACATAAAACCTTGAGTCAGACAATAGTTTTAGTGAGCGATAAAACAACTATCTAACATCATTAACAAAGTATACGAGAATAGGTAAATTTACCACCCAATACCAGAGAAGAACCCACACCTGATAGTGATAGCCTTTACAATCCAAATAATAAAGAAACAACAATTCAACCATGGCAACCAGAAGTAACCAAATAATGTCAAACAACTACCACTCAGTAGCAAACATAGCATCTAGTTATATCTCACGTAAACCATTGTAATCGAACTCAACACTCCTCAAGCACAAGCCCTAGAGGCCTAAACCAATACCAGACAAACACCCAAGAAACATCTCCTTCACCTTCAGATGATCTACGTGAGATGGTACAAACAAACAATCAAACACCCAAGACCTGGCTATCAATGCCCTTCATTGCTTCGAAACCATCGTTGATCGTATGACGACCACCTGCCATATGTCAAGGGATAATGGTAAGCCCCAGTTCTAGCAAAAACTCCTTACGCCTTCGCGACTCATATGTTTGCTTACTTAAGACAACTAGGCCCTTCACAACTGCCCAAGGTGCTCAACCATGCACCTGGTCCGTTATTGTACCCCTGCTTTGAGTCTGCTAGAACTTATGACAACGATAATCTCTCGGCCTTCATATCTCCAGTCATCATCCCCGGCGACTATCCACAAGCTCAAGTCCTCCTCGAGCAACCATTATCCACAACTCAACACCCTTGAATTATTTTCACATTCATTGATTTACAATGATCAACGAACACTTCACAATGCTTCAGATATTCCTCATTGAATTTGCGTTAAAGCTAGAACCATAATTGACTCAAAAACAAGCTTTGTTTGGTCAATACTGCCTTTCATAGCATTTCGTGTGATCCATGCTACTGCGGTTTTGTGCGATCCACCCCCCTGGATTCTGTTTGATCCATCCTTACGGATTCTGTGTGATCCATCCCCATGAATTCCATGTGATCCATCCCCTGGATTCCGTGTGATCCATCCCCTGGATTCCGTGTGATCCATCCCCTGGATTCCGTGTGATCCATCCCCTAGATTCTGTGTGATCCATCCCTACGGATTCCGTACGATCCATCCCTACGGATTCTGTGTGATCCATCCTCAAGGATTCCGTGTGATCCTTCCCCACGAATTCCGTGTGATCCATCCCCACGGATTCCATGCGATCCCTTCGCATGGATTCCGCGCGATCCATCCCTACGGTTTCCACATGATCCATACCGGTGGTTCCGCGAGATCAATCCCCATGGATTCCATGTGATCCATACCCATGGATTCCGTCTGATCCATCTCCATGGATTCTGTGCGATCCATACACTGAAATGAACAAACTTCAACTATATCTTCGTTGAAAGACAATATCGACGAAACCAACTCATCCAAATTATCTAATCCAACCACAAACATGTTATGAAGTCACTAAAAAATTTTAAAATGATAATTATCATCAATAATTATGTAAAATTCACCAAAATCTTGATAAATTAATAAATGACCAAAATAATGGATCTAACTTGCATAAACTTTTGAAACTATATGGAAATTATCGGTTTTAAGTTGCAAGATTAGATCCTAAAGCGATTCATATGAAATTACACTTACCATGATGTAGATCTAAGTGAAAATAACTCAAAATGATGAAATTATAATCATACAACCCATATACTTGATTGAATCCGTGCAAGAGACGCATATCACCCACCAAATCTTCAAACAAGTCTAAAAACGATGAATCATGATTCCGAACGGCGAAGAATTTGCTCTAAACACTTCGATTAGACGAACTCTCTCTTCGATTGATGTAGATCTAGCTTCAAACGATGCATATCTTCGATTCTCTTCCTTAGATCTAGATTCTAATGTGGAAAGGTGTTTTGGATTGAGCAAGGAAGATCACTATGTAAAGTCCCGGAAAAAGTCGATCTTGGTTATCCGATATACAACACATATCGAACATCCGAGGATCGAAAATACCGGTAGTTAATGAAAGAAATTAGAGGGTGAGGATAGATAAGATAGAAACTTAGAATAGAAGAAGAAGAAGAACATACAACATCAGAGTAAACATGAATCTCACAGCGGAACGAATAAATATATTTCATAACATAACTTTGAAATATAAATTTGTACTTGAATATACATATCATTTCCAAAGTACAACACTTACAACACAGCGAAAAAACCATAGCCATATAATTCTGAAGCCTCCTGCTCCAGCTCTTCAAGTATCTGTAAATCCCGACTACTTGACTGCCCATACAAAATTGGGCACCTAAGAGTTTAGGGAAAACAAAACAAAATAAACTCCGGGTCAGTCATGTGACTGGTGGGAGTAAACTCAAATTATTTGATTTAACTTTCAAAATCCTTTTGAAACAAAGGTTAATCATAAGACCGATCCACACATAAACAAGGATGGTTTTTACCTTACGATAACCCAAATCATTAGTAAAACAATATTATTCTGATATTATAATAATGTCTAACACAAGTAATATCAATCTAGTAGAAACACTTGCATCTAACATTCTACATATATAATATGCAATCAAAACCGCGGGCTCTTATTTGGGGAATGGATTCCAACTATGACAAGGTATGGATCCACCTTCCGCTCAGTTTACTCTAGAAGCGATACACTGGAGTTCAACAAGAACATCTTGCAACTCGGCCACACATGACCGACCACTCATTTCGCTTGAGTGTATCGAATATATTGTCACCTTACAGTTGGTAAACCAACATAACCATTCCCGAGAGATACAGAATTGAAAGAAGTAACAAATATGAATATTCTCTAGATGGTGACAATATACCCTACTTGGTTGTGAACCACTTAGCCATGCTGCCTGCCCGATTTCTGTCATTTCCCAGTTGATGAGGCTCGAGGTCAAAACGTATCTTTTAACAGATCACTCCTCCATTTACTTCGAATGCCACATCGTCATACCCGTCAAATCACAAATTGATTTCCCCAAAAATACCACGGGTATAAGCTAAGAGAAATGAATTCCTCTGCCACCAATGTAAATACGTTTGAAACGATCAACTTACGTGAACTACCAGATATACTCTATCAAACATTCGTCCATTCAAGTTGTCCTGGGACTGGACAAACCGAAGGCACTATTTCGTACATCCATCCTAGGCAATCTCTACCTAGGACTTATACAACAGCCCTTGCACTTTACTCCATCTTCAATTTGTCTTTGATCTATTTGATTCGAAACGCTAACGCCCATACGGAGAAGAATCCAACCAGTCTCTTCGTATTGACGACGAAAAAATGGTCAAAAACTTCGATAGTCGGTGAGTTAACTATCAAAGAAAATCACGTGTGCAAACAACGATATTATTTCCATATGGAAATTATATCGATCAATCATCGTTCATCATTTATCTCTTAAATTAATTTACCATTAATTTAATCATTCTCCATTTCCTGTTTCCATATATATACAGAAATCCTTATTTTCTAAATTTAGAAAATATATGTTATTGGTCATTGGAAAACATTTCCATCTCCTTTCCACGTATCACTGTCATTCCAGTATTCTTTACCATCCAACATTTCGTTTTCTATGATTAGAAAATGTCTCTGATTATATTTGGAAAACGTTTCCAAAACTCATTCCTTGGATTTAAACAGATGTTTAAATAAAACATCGCTATGCCAATTCAAACCATTACCATTCCTTAACTATATTCACTTAACCAACCTTCACTATCAAACCTTACCATTCCTTAGTTAAGAAGGAAGTCAATCAAGTTGGGGTAAAATTACCTCTCGGACCTTAACTGAACAACGTTTTAATTTCGAAATAGTCAAAGTTTATCTTTTTAAACCTTTAACAACTTCCTTGTGAACCTCACGGATTCTATTTACGAATCCACTTCTTTTATAAAAACATTGGTTATAACAATAACATTATAAGTCCTACTTTCAAAATATCTAACTTCAAATATAACTTTTATTCTTTAATTTGAATAAATAACTAAACGGTTCATTAAATAAATAAATCTTGATTTAAAAACCGGAAAATAAATATTACTTTCCAACATTTCATATAATCGAATTTCAACGTATAATTCTCTTTCGAATAAACTCAATTCGATAACCCTTTCCTTCGAATAAACTATATTCAATAATCACTCTTCGAATAGCCATGTTCGATTAACTCTATCCAATTAACACTATTCGATTAACTCTAATCGATTTACCCTTATCAGTTAGCTCTATTTAATTAACTCTATTCTATTAACTCTATTTGATTAACTCTATTGGATTAACTCTTTTTGATTAACCCTAATCGATTAACTCTTATCAATTAACTCCTTTCGAATAAATTATATTCGATTAACTCCTTTCGAATAACTAATATTCGATTAACTCCTTTCGAATAACTAATATTCGATAACTCCTTTCGAATTACTAATATTCTATTAACTCCTTTCGAATAACTAATATTCGATTAACTCCTTTCGAATAAGTAATATTCGATAACTCCTTTCGAATAACTAATATTCGATAACTCCTTTCGAATAACTAATATTCGATTAACTCCTTTCGATTAACTAATATTTGATAACTCCTTTCGAATAACTAATATTCGATAACTCCTTTCGAATAACTAATATTCGATTAACTCCTTTCGAATAACTATTATTCGATTAATTCTCTTATTCGATTAACACTAATTCAATAAACTTTATTCGAATAACAAATATTCAACTAACTCTTGTTCGATTAACTCTAATTCAATTAACTCTATTCGAATGACAAATATTTGACTAACTCTTGTTCGATTAACTCTTTTCGAATAACTCTAGTTCGATTTAACTCTAATCGATAAAGTCTAACTGATTAACTCTAACTCTGATCGATTAACTCTAACTCTAATCGATTAACTCCTCTAACTCATTTTGATTAACACATTTTAATTAGCTCCTTTGATTAACTCTACGTCCATATTCAGTTTCAACTATCGATGTTGAAATCGATTCTTACTTCTCTATGTAAACCTTGACTTATATATTCTATTTATCCAATGATAAATATTTTATTTAATTTATAAAATATTATTTATAAATTAATCTTCTCAATCTATTGGTTACAACAGATTCTATTTAAAATCTTTGATTTAAATCCATATCGTGTTAGACCCCTGTGTGAAGCACATGTCTAAACTTTCCTGATGTAAAATTCTATTCATTTGCCAAATATTTCCTTATATGACATTCTTTTTCATTTCCCAATAAATCCCTTTTATAACTCTATTTATTTTCAAAATAAACATTTCCTTTTTATAACTCTATTTATTTTCTAAATAAACATTTCCTTTTTTTATAACTCTATTTATTGATGTTTTACCAATATTTCTCTTTCTTGTTTTATTTGTAAATGTTTTACAAATATTTCTCTTTCTGTTTTATTTGTAAATGTTTTACAAATATTTCTCTTTCTATTTGTTTTACAAATATTTCCCTTTATATTTGTTTTACAAATAATTTCCTTTATAAAATCCCTTGATTTTATAAATATTCCTTTATATAAAATCCTTTAATTTTATAAATATTCTATTCCAATATACAGTTTGAAATCTTCCTTCTATATAAAATCTTTCGATTTTATATAATATTTTATTTCAATATAGTTATTGAAATTTTCCTTTTTCATCCCAGGGTTTTCTTACGGTATTTAAAATACCAAACAACAGTGATTGATATCATTCAAACACACATAATCAACAACATATTATATATCACATCATATATCACAATATATGAAAAACAGTAAAATAATTGTTAAGGAATCCAGTTGGATTCCTCCAACCTGTTTCCCTGCATCACAGATGTTAAACAATATAACTAACATCGATTTCATTTCAATATGAAATATTCTGCTAAACAGAATCAATATTTGATTAACGATTTATATATATATCGTTGTCTATAATTTTAACCAATACATAAGCAATTCAACAAAACAGTTAACACATAGCAGTCAAAAATAATTATCAGTTTTAAGAATACGTTATAATAATATAACTGTTCAGGGTTGGTGAGTTTTACTCACATTGGACGATCATCGTTAATAACGATAACCATCGCTCGATTTGATTCAGACGGACAATTTATTTTGCTATAAATTGTAACGAGCTCCAATCCACTCCCAACTAGTTCCATGGTGTAGCCACCGTTCATACGATCCCAACGGATCTTGTTTCGTCCAATTCTGATATCGTATGGTAAGGTTATGATGTTATAACGGAGTACACTAAAAATAATAATTTAAATTTGGATTTTAACTAATTATGGGCTTTACCTATGATCCGGCCCACTTATCCCCTTCAAAACCCAACCCGTCTTAACTCCTTCTTCCCCGACATTTCCAGTTCGAATCCGCTGCTCCCAAACGAAGGCCATTACCCATTTTTAAACCCTCCTAACTCCTTCATTATTCAACGAAGTTCAACACAACAATCTCCATTCAACTTCTCATTGGTTCCTCTCTCCACTCACGCCACACAGACAATGCTCGCACCCTACTTTCTCCCTCGCGACGTCGAGCCCTACAGAAACCTCACGACAGCAACGTTCACCGAACACCTTGAAACTCCTCCAATACTTGCGGAAATCCATTACAAAGCCAAATACAACTCCATTTCGTGAAGTAAATGCCTCACGCTCCTTCGATTGGAAACCCTAGGTTTACTGTATATTTTCCAGGATGCCCAAACCGCATCGCACCAAATAATACCTACCTAGATTTAAAGAGAATCCTTCAGTGATCACAACAATGTTTGAGTTGTGATTTTTAGAAATTTCTATTAATTGTTTTGGAATTTTGAAGAGGATGATTTTCACGTTTGAGCAAAACTGGTGGCGACTTATGAGAATGATTATATAGTGGGGATCATATTCTTGTGCGGCTGAGAAGGGGGTTATGTGGCCTTGTTTAAGTTCACTAATTAGTTAGGATAATTTATTTTTATATTCATTTATATTGAACTCCTGCTTGTATTAGTCTTCTAAAAATTCCTATAATCACATACGATACCCAAAAATCATGAAACTGGCCATACTATTAGATTTTGGCATTACGGACCCAACGAAACTGGTTTCGTCGAATTCCGACTCCGTTTGCTCACTTAGCGTATTTTAATCGTCGAAATATCGGCTGTTTTTCACAATAAAAATCCGTATACCACACACTGACTTCAAAAATTACGGAAATTGAAATCTAACAATAATTTAATATTGTGGATCCAATAAAATTAGTTTCGTCGAAAACCGAGGTCGTTTGCAAAACTGGCTATTTTTCAAGCTCTAAATAACCCATTTAAATATATAAATATATTTAAAAATAATTAAATTCAATATTTAAAAATAAATATTATCATGTATATATTCACAATAGAATATCATATAGCTCCGCTGGGATTTACAACTCGATATTCAAATCCCGGTTGAATCGATATTCCAATTTATATTGAAAATCTATTTAAATATAAATAAATCGTTATAAATTATAAAGGAATTCCATAGCGACTTTTCGAAAATTTGATTTGGACATAAATCAAAATCTACACGACAAAATCCTGATTTTTCTCTTCCCCTAGAAAAATATACTTCACCAGCTCTTAACGTTTCTTGTTTCATAGAAATCCGATTTAAAACGGCTTCTGTATATTCGGTTGAAGTTCGAATCACCAAATTGCGAACTGCCGCGCCATTTCGAGCTCGATTACAATTATATTATAATTCTACGTTCAAACTTCTTTTAAATAATATATTCGTGAATATAATTCAACTTTAAACTGAATTATACCTTATACATAATCCAATTCACATTGTATTGTGAATTCCACTATTTTTTATTATTTCTGAATTAAATATATTATTTAATTATTATACTAATTAAATATTCCATATAATTTAATTAAACAACCGTTTTAATTCTCTAAATCACTAGTAAACAATTAAATTAATTAATTACACATGGCTGGAAATATGGGTCGTTAGACACTAGCTCAACCAAATGAGAGAATGGAGAAAGTAAACTATTCTCCATACCTCCTACCCCTATTTATAGCCTTCCACTAGCCCCCTAATGGGCCTCTCCAAATCAGCCCATTAAGGCTCTAAAAATCTGAACAACAAACTGTGAAACACAAAAACAACGATTTCTCCCAAACTGCTAAACCAAATCTTTAGTGTAACCACTCTACGGAATGGGAAACATCATTTCTTTTCCAATAAGATCGATCTCAGCACCTGATTCGATCCGAGTCAAAAGTTATGCCATGTTAAAGACTGATAGGGATAACATGGTCACAAATAAAATTGGTAAAAATTATGGACATGTCTCACATCCCCATAACCAACATATTAAAATATAAGAATGATCTAACACTCGGGGAATAAAATAAAAAATATTTTGCGATCCACCGATATGTAAAATGCAGGCTGTTACATCGTCATTCAATGACACTATGTCAATGGCATCAGCTATTATTATTTCAGTATTTGGCTCAAGATCCGCTTGATACGCTGCTTCGTCTGTAATATTATTTCCATCAAATGTAAATCTTGCCTTTGTATTTAAATACAGCCTACCAATCTGCTTTATCTTTTTTTAACGACGGATACAGAGCAAAATATACTTGTAACGCTTGCTTAACTAACACGAAAGGATCATACTTATAGTAATGCAACATATGCCTTATTTCAATTAGCTTATAATCTTTGGGCATGTTAATTTTAGAATCAGGAACATTGCTAAACCAGTTGCATTTGAATAGATAAATTTTCTCTAAGGGCTGAACATAATATGTCAACTCCATAACTTGCTTTAAGACGCCGTAAAAATATTTTATATGCTCCTCTTGATCATCACTACCTTTGACAAATACACCACTGTTATACGTTAATTTTTCAGCTCCGTAATCGTTGGTGTTGAATTTAAATCCATTGACAAAGTATATTGGATAAGTTTTGACATTTCTTTTTGGTCGGATAGCAAGATGTCGTAATCCTTCGTTAACAACACAGTTTTTGGGAACATGAATAGAGTCTGAAAACCATCTAGCAAATTCTTTATTGAGATCACCAGATGGATGTTGTGTTTCGTATATACTTCAAATATGTGTTACGTTCCTTTTTTTATTAATATATATATATGTATGTATGTATGTATGTATGTATATATAATTGAATTGTACATTAATTTATTATTACCTGACAAATGGTGCAACTCCACACAATTTAATAGAACATATGTGTGTGCCACATTGTAGTCTTTATCACTTAACCATATTTCCATATGTTTTCCAGCATGTCTTCCGTGTTGTCTAAAAATAGATAACATTGATTGAGAAGACTCCTATTCAACGGCTTCTTCATTATGAGGAACAGTTACAAAAGACAAGTTCACATCTTCACAAAAGTAATGAGAGAAAAAACACAAAGCTTCTTCTTCAAGGTACGATTTGCAAATTGAACCTTCTACTCGAGATTTTTGCCTAATTTTCTTCTTTAAATGATTCAAGTACCTATAATAAGGTTAATTAAATTTATATGTTGCTACAAAAATCTAAGTTGTAATCTATCAAGATTATTGAGTATTTACAAAATTACCTCTCAAATGGATACATCCATCCATATTGCACAGGACCTCGAAGGTGTGCCTTAGACGGAAGATGAATAGGTAAATGCTCCATTACATTAAAAAAAACCCGGTGGAAATATTTTCTCGAGTTTGCAGAGAAGTACTGGGATTTCTACTTGAAGCTTACATATATGATCTAACTTTAACGTCGTTGAATAGAGTTGTTTGTAAAACATACTTAATTCTGTTATAACACTCCATATTTTTATGGGCAATAGTTCCTTAAAAATCACAGGTAAAAAGTATTCCATCATGGTATGGCCATCATGGCTTTTCATCCCACTCATTTTATCGTTTTTAAATTCCACACATCTATGGAGGTTAGAAGAAATCCCTTCAGGACATCGTAATCCTTCCACCCACTTTAGCATGAGTTTTACTTGTATGTTGTCTAGCTCATAGCATGCATTGGATTTTTTATTCTTGTTATACAAGTGAAGTTCCAGCCGTTTACATAAGTGTAATATATAACGTCTCGAATTCGCATTGTCCTTGGTTTTCCCCCTTTACATTCAAAACTATATTAAAAACGTTATCAAAATGTTGTTTTCATTGTACATGATGTCAATATTATGTAGAAGTAGTAGAATTTTTCAGTAAGGTAACTCTCGAAATATACTTTGTTTGCACCATTAATGAATTTCCGATTCACCTGGAATTTCAACCTGCTCACCTGTTTCATGTATCTTTGGGTAGTCTTTTACAATTTCATATATCTCTTCACTTGTCCAAACTTTAGGCGGTAACATAATCTCTACTTTGTTAGCTTTAAAGTTCTTTTTATCCGTTCTAAATTTATGATTAATATGTAGAAAGCAGCGATGACAGTCAAACCAAGATTTTTTTTCCACACTTTAATGAAAATGCTCATGTTTCATCCATACAATGAGGAAAAGCTAGACATCCAGACGTGCTCTAATTTGAAAGCATGCCATACGTAAGAAAATGACTAATAGTCCATAATACAGAAGAAAACATATGAAAAATCCTTTTTATTGAAATGTTGTATGTTTCGACTCCTTCATGACACGGTATTTTCAACTCTTCAATCAATGGTTATAGATAAATATCAATTCCTGTGTTGGATCATCGATATCGGGGACGACAACCGTTAGAAACATATATGGGTTTTTCATACACATCCATGGTGGTAAGTTATAAGGAGTAACAATGATAGGCAATGATGAATACTTACTACCAAACTGAGAAAATGGAGAAAATCCATTCGTACATAAATCGAGCCTAACATTATAGCTCTCTGCAGCAAATTCGGGTTAAGTCCTATCAAAGTGTTTCCATGCTTCACCATTAGACGGATTTATCAAAGTTTCTTCTTCTGTTGTTCTCACGCTATGCCATTGCATATGACACGCTATAGGAGAAGATGCATATAGCCGTTGAAGTTTGGAAGTTATGGGTAGATAATGCATTCTTTTATATGGAACTTTTTTCTTTTTCCTTAGTTTATATCTATCTTTGTTGCAAAATTTGCATTTTCTAAGGTGAGCGTCTTCTTTTCAATACAACATGCAACCTTTAACAAATGTATTTATCTTCTGATACAGTGGTCCAAAAGCAGACATAAGTTTTTTCACTTTATAATAACTATCGCACATCAAATATTGGGCTGCATATGTCGTTTTGCATTTTGTACAACGGCTATAAATGTAGCTTTTGTAATATTGAATTTTGATTTCATAGTGATGAATTACGTGGTTACAGATAATTCGGTTCCGCTTGTACACCCTTCCCACAATGGCCTCTTAGCGGAATTCAATAAATCATAAAAAAATTCTCTTTTGTCATTGGTTCTTCAAAATTTTCATTCTCATCGTTGCCTTGATCAATGATAGGAAACACTGATCGTGCTGCATCTTGCACTATATTTTCTATCGGATTCGTCATTGTATTATCATTCATCATTGTGCTATCATCCTCTACTACTACAGGGTTAGATGTAGGTTGAACATGTAACAACCTGTAAAATCAGAACCAATTTAAATTTTTTATTTTGGCGATTTCAATGAAATTTGAATATTTAAAATGAATTATTTTAAATAATAACGACTAGAAATTTATTTTGAATATAATTAGAACGTATATATTTATTTGAATCGAAATTAGAATATAATTTTTTATTTTAATTATAATAGGAATTGAAAATGGCGTGGTAGTTTAAAAATTCGATTTCAAATTTCTAATGAATGTACAAGATTCAAAATAAACCAGATTTAAGCAAAACTAGAAATAATAGAATCTAATTGAAAATATCTTTCCAACAAACTCGAAAAATCCAAATTTCATAGCGAGAACAAAAAGTTATGTCCAGTTGAAAATTCAGAATAACCGCTATGGAATTTTAGCCCTTAAAAATGGAAATCTTGCAAACGACCTCCGTTTTCGAATAAACCACTTTTGTTGGATACGGGATGTCAAGTTATTGCTATATTCCGGTTTTCATAATTTTTGAAATCAATATGTGGGTGTGGCGAAGGAAAAAGTGTTTTGACAGTTTAAGTCAATTTGGATAGACCAGAAAATCGCTATTTTTCAAATGGTCTCCAAATTTGACGAAATTAGTTTTGTTAGGACCGTATCATTAAAACATAGCTAGATTTATTTTTCAGGAATTTTTAGAGTTAGTATGTGGCTCCGATAAATTAAAATGTGCGTTTGAATTTGAAATATAATGATTTATATTTTAAATTTAGTGAAAACTGATCGTAACAGCCAAATTGGGTTACGAAACATATCCCATTGTATTCAAAATAGGGGTAGTTAGCTAGGGACGAAAGCCGTTGGGTTCGATATGGAGTTTGTTTCTATAAACAGGATATTTTCGAAATAAAATAATAAAATAAATATTATATAAAGCCCTATCTCATCACAAAACCCTAGGTCAAAATTACAACCCATGGTCAAACCTTCAGCCACTGCAATGAATGGCCACCCTCCTCAATTCTTTTCCTCCAAAATCCACAAATTCCATTCAACAATTTTATAATCTTGCCTCTGCAAAATCATAGAGGAAGTTGTCATCTTCAAGACAATACGGAGTAGATCGATTCTCGTGCGGAATTTATTTTCGAACCCAAAAGGGCTGAGTTTGAGAGGATTTTCGAGATTAGGGGGCCATCGAGTTGCTGGGGGTGGCTGACGAGGGAGGATGTGGCAAAGGGCTACGCTGTGACGATGGTGGATCGACTTACAGTGGTCCTTTAGTGCTCGCACAGGTGAAGTTCGAGGTTGAAGAACGGGGTCTAGTTTTTACTGAACGGTGAAGAAAGGTTAAGAGGAGGGTTACGGGAATTTGGAAGATGATTAGTGGATGATGGCATATCAGAAATACGCAAAACTGAGTCTGTTGGGTTCGCAATGGCAAACACTACATTTCAGAACAGAATAGAACAGAAATGGAGCTATTTGGAAGATTTTATAAAATTAAACGCTTGTTTAATTTTGTGAAAACAATCATTACATAAACGATTTCAAAACCAATCAAGGTGAGAACTTCTCACTAAAATTTTCTGTACAGTTATTTATATTATAATTGCATATATGAACTGCTCCCCGTCGTCCACAGACTATGGATGATTTATTTAATTATATTGTATTGTGGTTGTACCGTGAAATGAAATATATATAAGATGTGAAATGAAATATATAGACGATGTGAATAATATATATATATATATATATTTACACGATATGGAAAATAAATATATATATGGAATTAAAAATATAAATATATATGGAATCCAAATATAAATATATATGGAATGAAAAATATGAATATATATACATATGGAATGAAAAATATGAATATAATATATGGAATGCAAAATATAAATATATATGGAATGGAAAATAAATAAATATATGGAATAAAAAATATGAATGTATATACATGGAATGAAAAATATGAATATATATAGGGAATGAAAAATATGAATATATATATGAATGGAAAATATGAATATATATGGAATGGAAAATTAATATATATGGAATGGAAAATATGAATATATATGGAATGGAAAATATATATATATATATATATGGAATGGAAAAAAAATTATACGGATTATTCGATTTTGATTCAAAATTGAATATAAAGATGAAAACTTTTTTAAAACGAATTTATAACGATTTATAAAATACGTTTTAAATGGAAATCGACGAAATATATATAACATATATATATATATATATATATAATAGCCTGAATAGAACGCGCCACGCCGTGGTGGTTCGCGAATTTCGACCATTGACTTCGAACAGACGTTATGGGAGATCCGACCATCGGATCCTCCTAAAACCAGAACCAATGGGTTCATGTCGAAAAGTGCTTTCCAAAGAATACAAGACATTTGAAATCTAATGGTTTGATTTGGAATCATATCTAAATCAAATTTGGAAAGGGTCGCTGTAAGTGCAGTTCAATGGCCGTTTATGGAAATCTACTGTACGGGCCTTGATAAAATTATTTAAAATATCAATAATTTGTGTAAAATCATAATAAATAATTTGGAAAGAATTAAGCTGAAAAACTCCACATTTGAAAAGATAAAAATATATTTTTATCGAAATGAACTAGTTATGAACTAGAATTATAGTCCAATATTTTTAAATAAATAAATTGGATTTGAAATGGTTTTAAAGATAACTAGAATTTCCAATATATGAGTTGGAATGGATTTGAATCGAAATTCATCGGAATATTTCGATATTGGATTCCGTGATTATACGGATATTGTGGAGGAATTTGGAATATATATATCGTTATTCCCAATACGATATTTGTTGGTTTCAGAATTTGATATTGAATACAAGCCGATATAATTTCTATTTAGAGCCTTGTATTAAATATTGAATTGGATTTTGGGTTTGTCATGAACTGTGTTTAAATGACATTAGTTCTTTAACCCAAGTAAAAGAAGGATTAATTTCTAGAACGTTGAACAATCAATAAGAAATGTTTTTTGGGATTAAAACCAATTGGAGTCTGAATAAATATTTAATTAGATTGTGAATGAATAAATGGTAATTGAATTTACCAAAACACGTAATGTGATTAAACCAAATTTACTTGGTTGTTGATATTCATGATTGTGATTGATTGATTGTTTGGATTGTGCTCGACCAGTTTATGAGCAAGATATGCTTTTACATTTAGCATTTGGTTGGGTAGAAATACTGGTATGCTAACATCTTGTGAAACACTTCACGATTTGACTATGAGATGTGTAGCGATGTTGTAGTGTTCATTTCAAATTTAATGAATGATCTTGAAATGATATTTTCTTAAATGAAAAGAAATGTTTTCCCGATTTTGGACAGGGAATGTTTTATAAAAATGTTTTATAAAACAGAAAGGATTTCGAAGGCTAAAACTCGATGATTTCGAAATGATTTGGAAATGTATTATAGTTTTACATTGTAGTTCATCACATATTCGATTAGTTGTTATTAATGATGTATCTATTTGGTGGCGGAGAATTTATTCTCTTGCTTAACACCCTTATTTGAGATGTATGAGCTCAAAGGTTATGTGATTAATAGTGACTGATCATATGTGTGAATTGCTAATGTGAAGTACTATAGTTGAAAGTACTTGTGATTATTATGTTGTGAAATGATCTTCCCTACTTCGGGATATAAAATGGTTTAGTGTGTGGCTAGAGATTCGGGTGACCCGAGATTGACTAAAAGTATGGGCTGGATCCAGTGCCTTAGGGTGAGTGCTCAACAGTGTAGCATGCTCCATGCGTGGGAGGTACATATATATATATATATATATATATATATGTGTGTGTGTGTGTGTGTGTGTGTGTGTGTGTATATATATATTGAGTTGGAGTGGCGCTTACTACCCGGTCTAAGGGAAGATTCCCGATATTTGGTTGCACACTTGTTTGTATGCATTGTTATGATTTGGAATTCATATTTCCAACGATTTGATTTGATATCCCGAAGTGAAATATACTTTGATATAAAAGCTAGATATGTATTTCAAATGATTTGAAATAGAAATCGAGAATAAAATCCAAAGGAATAATTTCTGTAAATTGAATTGGATTTGGAAAATCTAAGTGTGGGGATTAATCTAAATGGGTAGATTGGGATATTGTATGTTTATTGATGCATAGTAGATCCATATTTCTATTACTGATAGTTGTTTATACACTGACATTCATGAGGGTAAACCCGTTCCGCGTTAGCGGCGTGGTCCTATGATTTGCCTTATCATTTATATAAGTTTACAACTGTGTAGAGTTTCTCACACCAGTCCCATGACTGACCTGGAGTTTATTGTTTCTACCTAAACTTTGGGTGCCCATATTTTCCACACGGGCAGTCAGTAGTTTAGTTTCACAGATATATATTGAGCAGGATTCTACATTGAAACTTAAAGCTGTGTCCAGAGCATTGATAGTCTTCCGCTGTGTAGTTTACTTATTTCCGCTGCATTGTATTACATTTATTGTAGATTAATCTTCCGTTGTATTAAATTTCGATATACTTTGATATATTCTGTACTCTGATGAAACATTATTATGATATTTATAAAAGTCTTCTATTATTTGTTCTGATGTGTTGTATGCCCAGAGTTAGCGTATCCGGGTTTCGAACGGTCTTGGTCGATTTAGCGATCGATTGGGTCCGAGCGAAATCCGTATAGTTACAGATGGTATCAGAGCTTTGGTTAAACTCAAGTCTTTGGGGTACAACTCGTTAGAACAGAATAAAAGACTCATCAGAGATAGGATTAGTAATATCCTATTGAAGAATCCTCATTAGAGGTATAATCAGTAGCATTCTAGAATGAGTGACTCGTTAGAGATGGGGTTAGAAATACCGCAGAATGAGTTGAGAGCCATATGTTTATAAATATTGTTTTGTGATTATATATATAATCTAGTTTTAAAAATATGATTTTGAATATATAAAAGTTGTATGAATTTGAAAAATTAATGAACAAATTGATTGCTGATTGTATTGTTTGATTATTTGTTCGACTAATTAAAATATTGGACTAATAAAACCAGTAGGAAAAAGAGTAAGGCAAATTTAGCCAAACTGAATCAAATATTGAACCGAATAGAAAATTGTTTGAAATTGCATGCATATACATGTATATACATTGAACAGGTCATAGCAAGGAGGCTGGAGCAGAGGAATAAAATTGTATGCCCGACAAATAGGTACATGTTTACTAATTTATTGGGTTTGGATGATTTTATGAACCGATTGCCTAGCCGCTTGGCTTTTTCTTTTTGAGATGAGAGGGTCTGTGTGGCAGTTTTGGGATTTTCCCGGTGCTCCCCTTACAAAGGAGGTTATGGCGAAATTTTTCGAAAATTTAGGGTGTTAGCCAAATTTTTGAAGAATTGGAAAATTCTTAGAAACTAAAAATTTGAAGAATGAAAGCCAAACTGAAAGTTGATTTGATTAGTAAAACAACTTTCAGCTCCGTTCCTTTTTTAGGACGAAAAGATTTTAAGTGGAGGAGATTGTAACAACCCGGAAAATCAGAACCAATTTAAAATTTTTATTTCGGGGATTTTAATGAAATTTGAATATTTAAAATGAATTATTTTAAATAATAACAACTAGAAATTTATTTTGAATAGAATTAAAATGTATATATTTATTTGAATCGAAGTTAGAATATAATTATTTATTTTAATTATAAAAGGAACTGAAAATGGCACGATAGTTTAAAAATTCGATTTCAAATTTCAAAGGAATGTACAGGATTCAAAATAAATCGGATTTTAGCAAAATAAGAAATATTTGAATCTAATTGAAAATATCTTTCCAACGAACCCGAAAAATCTAAATTTCATAGCGAGAATAAAAAGCTATTCCCAGTTGGAAATTCAGAATAGTCGCTATGGAATTTAAGCCCTTAAAAATGGAAATTTTGCAAACGACCTCTGTTTTCGACGAAACCACTTTTGTTGGATCCAGGATGTCAAGTTATTGCTAGATTCCAATTTTCATAATTTTTGAAATCAATATGTAGGCGTGGCGAAGGAAAACGTGTTTTGACAATTTCAGTCAATTTGGATCGACCAGAAAATGGCCATTTTTCAAACGGTCTCCAAATTTGATGAAATTAGTTTTGTTAGGACCGTATCATCAAAGCTAGATTTATTTTTCGGAAATTTTTAGAGTCAGTATGTAGCCCCGGTAAATTAAAATGTGCGCTTGAATTTAAAATATAATGATTTAGATTTTAAATTTAGCGAAAACTGATCATAACAGCCGAATTGGGTTACCAAACATATCCCATTGTGTTCGGAATGAGGGTAGTTAGCTAGGGACGACAGTCGTTGGGTTTGATTTGGAGTTCGTATCTATAAATAGGATATTTTCGAAATAAAATAAATATTATATAAAGCCCTATCTCTTCACAAAACCATAGGTCCAAATTACAACCCGTGGTCAAACCTTCAGCCACCACAATGAACGACCACCCTCCTCAATTCTTTTCCCCCAAGATCCATGAATTCCATTCAACAATTTTATAATCTTTCCTTTGCAAAATCATAGAGGAAGTTATCATCTTCAAGACTATACGGAGCAGATCGATTCTCATGCAGAATTGGTGGATATTTTCGAGCCCAAAATGGCTGAGTTCGAGCGGATTTTCGAGATAGGGGGCCATCGAGTTGCGTGGGGGTGGCTGACGAGGGAGGAGGTAGCGAAGGGCTACGCTGTGACAACGGTGGATCAACTTACGGTGGCCCTCTGGTGGTCGCGCAGTGAAGTTCAAGGTTGAAGAACGGGGTCGAGTTTTTACTGAACGGTGAAGAAAGGTTAAGAGGAGGGTTACGGGAATTTGGAAGATGATTAGTGGATGACGGGATATCAGAAATACGCAAAACCGAGTCCGTTGGATTCGCAACGGCAAACACTACAATTCAGAACATAATAGAACAGAAATGGAGCTATTTGGAATATTTTATAAAATTAAACGCTTGTTTAATTTTGTGAAAACAATCGTTATATAAATGATTTCAAAAGTGATCAAGGTTAGAACTTGTCACTAAAATTTTCTATATAGTTATTTATTTTATAACTGCATATATGAACTGCTCCCCATCATCCACAGACCATGGACGATTTATTTGATTGTATTGTATTGTGGTTGTAATGTGAAACGAAATATATATATAAGATGTGAAATGAAATATATATATACGATGTGAATAATATATATGTACGATATGGAAAATAAATATATATATGGAATGAAAAATATAAATATATATATATGGATGCAAAATATAAATATATATATATATATAATGGAAAATAAATACATATACATGGAATGAAAAATATGAATATATATATGAATATATATGGAATGAAAATATGAATATATATATGGAACGCAAAATATAAATATATGTGGAATGGAAAATAAATAAATATATGGAATGAAAAATATGAATATATATATGTGGAATGAAAAATATGAATATATATATATGGAATGGAAAATATGAATATATATATATATATGGAATGGAAAATAAATATATATATGGAATGGAAAATATGAATATATATATGTAATGGAATATATATATATTTATGGAATGGAAAATAAAAATATATATGGAATATTCGATTTTGATTTAAAATTGAATATGAAGTTGAAACCGTTTTTAAAACGAATTTGAAACGAATTATAAAATATGTTTTAAATGGAAATCGACGAAATATATATAATATTATATATATATATATATATATATATATATATATATAATGGCCTTAATAGAACGCACCGCGCCACCGCAGTTCGCGAATTTCGAATATTGACTTCGAACGGACATTACGGGAGATCCGACCGTCGGATTCTCCAAAAACCAGAACCGTTGGGTTCGTATCGAAAAGAGCTTTCCAATTAATATAAGAGATTTGAACTCTAATGGTTGGATTTGCAATCATGTCCAAATAAATTTGGAAAAGGCCGTTGTAAGTGCAGTTCGATGGCCGTTTATGGAAATCAACTGTACGGGCCTTGATAAAATTATTAAAAATATCAATAATTTGCTTAAAATCATAATAAATGATTTGGAAAGAATTGGGATGAAAACCTGCACGTTTGAAAAGATAAAAATATATTTTTATCGAAATGAACTAGTTATGAACTAGAATTATAATCCAGTATTTTTAAATAAATAAATTGGATTTGAAATGGTTTTAAAGATAAGTAGAATTTCCAATATATGAATCGGAATGGATTTGAATCGAAATTATCATCGGAATATTTTGATACTGGATTCCGTGATTATACGGATATTGTGGAGGAATTTGGAAGATATATATATCGTTATTCCCACTGCGATATTTGTTGGTTTCAGAATTTGATATTGAATATAAGCCGATATAATTTCTATTTAGAGCCTTATATTTAATATTGAATTGGATTTTGGGTTTGTCGCGAACTGTGTTTAAATGACATTAGTTCTTTAACCCGAGTAAAAGCAGGATTAATTTCTAGAAAGTTTAACAATCAATAAGAAATGATTTTTGGGATTAAAACCGATTAGAGCTTGAATAAATCTTTAATAGGTTGTGAATGAATAAATGGTAATTGAATTTACCAAAACACGTGATGTGATTAAACCAAATTTACTTGGTTGTTGATATTCCTGATTGTGATTGATTGATTGTTTGGATTGTGCTCGACTAGTTTATGAGCAAGATATGTTTTTTACATTTAGCATTGGGTTGGGTAGAAATAATGATATGCTAACATCTTGTGAAACACTTCACGATTTGACTATGATATGTGTAGCGATATTGCAGTGTTCATTTCAAATTTAATGAATGGTTTTGAAATGATATTTTCTTAAATGAAAAGAAATGTTTTCCCGATTTTGGATAGGGAATGTTTTATAAAACAGAAAGGATTTCAAGGGCTAAAACCCGACGATTTCGAAATGATTTGGAAATGTATTATGGTTTTACATTGTAGTTCATCACATATTCGATTAGTTGCTATTAGTGATGTATCTGTTTGGTGGCGGAGAATTTATTCACTTGCTTAACACCTTTCTTTGAGACGTACGAGCTCAAAGGTAATGTGATTAATAGTGACTGATCATATGTGTGAATTGCTAATGTGAAGTACTATAGTTGAAAGTACTTGTGATTAGTATGTTGTGAAATGATATTCCCTACTTCGGGATATAAAATGGTTTAGTGTGTGGCTAGAGATTCGGGTGACCTGAGATCGACTAAAAGTATGGGCTAGATCTAGTGCCTTAGGGTGAGTGGTCAACAGTGTAGCCTGCTCCATGCGTGGGAGGTGCGCACACACACACACACACACACACACACACACATATATATATATATATCGAGTTGGAGGGGCGCTTGCTGCCCGGTCTAAGGGAAGATTCCCGATATTTGGTTGCATACTTGTTTGTATGCATTGTTATGATTTGGAATTCATATTTCCAACGATTTGATTTGAGATCCCGAAGTGAAATCTACTTTGATATAAAAGATAGATATGTATTTCCAATGATTTGAAATAGAAATCGGGAATAAAGTCCAAAGGAATAATTTCTGTAAATTGAATTGGATTTGGAAAATCTAAGTGTGGTGATTAAACTAAATGGTTAGATTGGGATATTGCATGTTGATTGATGCATAGTAGATCCATATCTCTATTACTGGTTGTTGTTTATACACTGGCATTCATGGGGGTAAACCCGTTCCGCATTAGCAGCAAGGTCCTGTGATTTGCCTTATCATTTATATAAGTTTATAACTGTGTAGAGTTTCTCACCCCAGTCCCATGACTGACCTGAAGTTTATTGTTTTTACCTAAACTCTGGGTGCCCATATTTTCCACACGGGCAGTTAGTAGTTTAGTTTTGCAGATATATATTGAGCATGATTCTGGATTGAAGCTTAAAGATGTATCCAGAGCATTGACAGTCTTCTGCTGTGTAGTATACTTGTTTCCGCTGCATTGTATTACATTTATTGTAAACTAATCTTCCGTTGTATTATACTTCGATATACTCTCATATATTCTGTACTCTGATGAAACATTATTATGATGTTTATAAAAATCTTCTGTTATTTGTTCTGATGTGTTGTATGCCCAGAGTTAGCATATCCAGGTTTTGAACGGTCTTGGTCGATTTAGCGATCGATTAGGTCCGAGCGAAATCCGTATCGTTACAGAACATGTTCTCCATGATGATCTCATAAATAATAATTCGACACAAAACCAAATTTATACATATGTACTTATACTACATCTGGCTTACAATGCTTCAGATATCTGCACTTACTGCACAAACAACGAATGTCTATGTTACTTCGAATATTAGATTTAGCGAATCTAATAAATTCCTAGACACCGTTACAAAAATATTCCTTTATCGATCCTTTCTTACCGGTTCAGTGTTGATACTTTCAACTGCGACCGCAAAAATAATCAAACATTTTCCGGATTTGCAACAAATATGTTAGAAAATTCGATAAAACACTTTATATTAATTGAAATCTAGTAAATTTTCATTTATAACTACTTAATGTTTTCGGTTGTTTTGTTTATTTCTTTTTACTTTGACGGTCGATCTACCTACTTCCCATCACAAAAATAATAACGTAAGCATATTTTGTAAATCATTTCTGATTAAACGGTCCAACAAAATTTCGGCAGCACTTCCCTTTGGTCCCTGTATCGTACACAAATGCTTGTACACAGGGAACAAAAAGGAAGTGCCATCGAAATTTTGTTAACCATTTAAACTGAAATGATTTATAAAATATGCTTATGTTATTATATTTGTAACTTATCCAGTACTAGGAAAAATCCAAGGAATATTGTATCAGATGAATATAAATTTCCATTTTGTGTAAAAAGGAATATCCATATACTTATCATATACAACACTTGTCGGACATGGCCAAATTTATCTAAGGGTTTCACATAAGTAAAACATGTTATATAATTTATAAACTAACGTCTACATAATATTTTTTCATAATTACAATTGGTAAACTAACATGACAATGAAATTATGAAGTATAAATTAGTTTTAGTTAGTTTTAGTTAATTTTAGTTTAAAGTATGAATTATGAAGTTAATTTTAGTTAGTTTAAATTTTTGAAAGTTAAACTAAGCTTTCAAGTTAATTAGTTAACTTCATTTCAAATTTAAAGAGTTAAGTTATAAATATGATTTTCATTACATATAACAAGATTCTTAACGATCTAAATTTAAAATTAGGAACCATTTCGAATTAACATTTGTTTATTAAATATTACAGCAACAAACCATTTTTTTTTAAATTGCAAACGCATTCTTTAAATTTGTTTGAACCGACCATTCTTGCATCCGATGGTGACATAACAGTCCATGTTGACGAGAGACATCATTACACTGTTTCAGTAATAATCAAATTGCTACCATTAAACAATTACGTTTATTATTCCATTTATTCACAAAACATCTTACAACACAATCAACCTAAAACATAATCATCGTAACCTAATTGCATACGTGATAATCATCGTTTTCAACCTCCTATGTCAATTACATACGTGATAATCATCGTTTTCAACCTCCTGATCAATTACATTTATTCCCAAATCAACCTAAAACAAAATCAACATCATATGCATCTCACAAGATAACCAATTTCATATCTATAAACAATCAATTTACAAACTCATATAAACATGCAAGTTAACTCTAATTAAACATAAAATTGGGTTAGAAGACATACCTGCACAAATTAAGAAGCCTGGAATCGAGATTTAATGGGTGAAACTGCAGCAGTGATGGAGGGCAACAGGTAGTTTTTTTTTTTTTGGTTTGCTGAAATGAAATGGGGGAGAAAGGTGTCGGATATATGATATCACCAGGTCACGCAAAGGCTTGCGAAGACTGCTTTTTTAGCCGTCGCAAGCCATTGCCCCTACTCATCGCAATTTAAGCTGCCTCTTGTAGTGGTGGTATTAAGAAGAGTTTAATACTAATTCTTGTGGTATTTTTAAGTCGCGGTATTAGGAAGAACTTATTGGGGTGCCATTAGCACGACACAAATTATACACATTGCAAAATTATATATATTACAAAATCAATAAACAAACTTAATAACTTATTTAAGGACATAGGATTTTAAGAGAGAAAAATTGAGTGTAAGGTCATCCTTTTTCATTTTTGTTTTAGTTCAGTGTGTTAATCACAAAATTGAATGAAAACTCGGATAGAATCACATCATAGCCATTGTGTACTTCCATTTCTAAAATTTCAGCGATGGAGATCTCGTATAATTAGGGGTGTAAACGGGTCGGACCGGACCGGACGGAGGTGTGTTCAAGCTCTGTCCTATAAGAATTCGGACGGACACGGACCGGACATCATATAGCCTCGGACCGAGCCGGACAACGGATTGTCCTGTCCAATATAATAGAAAAACATCATCGGACAGAAAACTAGTGTGTCCAAACTCTGTCCTATAAGAGAATCGGACGGACACGGACCGGACACCTTATAGCTTCGGACCGAGCCGGACAACGGATTGTCCTGTCCGATATACAGCCCTATGTATAATATTGTACCAATAGTACAAAAATTTAAAAAAACTAAAGAAAGGGAAGAAAAAAACACAAAAAAGGAATTTGAGGATATAGCAAAGCAAGTAGGCTTAAATTTGCCTCTGTAGCAGAATTAACATCACCACGTAAAAAGAAACCTCTACTAAGTGTGATATATGAATTTTAGTTCAGCAGATTGTTTTTTTCTTCTTCTGAGGATCAGAGCAGCGATGAACGATTTGAAGGGTGAAGCAGAGACGAAAAATTTGAGGGGAAGACCAATGATTTTTAGGGCAGTTAATTTTTAGAGCAGCAGTAGATTAACGATTAAGGAGGCAAAATAGAGTTGTAATTAGAACGAAGATCGGATTTTAGAAGAAATACGAAGAAGGAAAAAAAAAAGTTTGTCCCGAGAAGAAAGTCCTACAGAGAAGAAAAAGGGTTATGGGAGGAAAACATTATCGAATAAGGCAAATTCTATTCAGACCTGAAAAATAACTGAGTAGCCCCCCCTTTTTAGTTTAAAATTTCATTGGACAGAAATACCCTTCGCTGAATATATTTTTTTTACACGTTTTCGTCAATCACGTAGTGCGGGTGTGGGGATTGTGGCCCAACCACGTAGTTGACCTACGAGGTTAGTAGCATTACCTCGTAGGGCCCCTACGAGGTTAGTAGCATTACCTCGTAGAGTCTCTACGAGGTAATCTACATAACCTAATAGTGACTCTACGAGGTAAAGGGTATTTTGGTCATGTGAAAGTTTTTTTTAAAAAAAGGGGGCTATTCAGCAATTTTTCGGGTCCGAATAGAATTTGCCATCGAATAATAGGGGTCTTTTTTTCCTATTTTGCTTGAGAGAGAGGGGGAGTTATTTTGATGAAGTGACCGTAGCCAAAACTCCCTATTGGTCGATTTGATAAAAACACAATTTTTAAAATCCAAAACAATCTGAAACAAAGCCATAGCGAAATTTCTTTGAAATCCATGACTTGTAAAATCACAAAATCTAATAATAAAATCACGATTTTTAACTGGTGTAGAGATTGCGAGATGCACAACATGTAATTACGATTTGGGAGATGGTTATTTTGGGAGCCCAAATTGGGTGTTGTGGTGATTGTTGATGAGAGGAGGAGCTCGTGATACGCGGTTTTTGGTTGGAGGTACGAGCAGGCAACCGAGGTGGCTTGAATTTGTTTCAGGCAATGGTTTTTGACTTGGGGTTCGGTTGTGTGGTCTTGCGATTCAGATTTGGTTTCGAATGGTAGGGTGGCGGCAGAATATTGAACGAAGGATTGTTGATGGGTGAAGGTGTTGTGGTGAAATGGAGTGTAGGGAAATGGTGGTCAGTGGAGGAGGTACAGGAAGTGGAGATGTTTGCTGTCGTTGGTATTGAAGAGTGGATGGTGTGATACGTAGTGTTGTTTAGGCTGTTTGCAGTGGGAGGACTCTGTAAATGTATAGTCGATGGTCACAGATGGTGTACATGAAGTGTTACTGGCTGGTTGACATGAAGATCGGGGATATGGTGGTTTGAGTGGTGGTTTGTGTATTAAGGAGTGTTTGGTTGGCAGTATAGTGTGGCAGTTTGATAGGAGAGGTGGATTTGAAGTTGAATGGATGATATTGGTGAATGTGGCAATGGAGGATGGGAAGTGTTAAGTTGTGAAGGTTACAGTTTTGTTACTATGGTAGTTTGTAGGCTACGATTTGGTGGAGGAAGTGTGAGTAAAAGGCGGAATTGCAGTTGCGAGGGATAGGGCTATAGGTTAGTAGTCAGGTTCAAGCAAGGATGGTTTGGTGATCGTGGAAGGTCGTGCTTAGTGAATTGAGTCAGTGACAGTTGAATGAAAGTGGAGTCGATTGAGTTGCAGGGTGGTATTTGAAGGTAGTCCCAGGAGATGTTGCAGTCGGTGTGGACGTGAACTTTGTTTTTCAGTTCACTGTGCAAAGATGCGGTGACCGTTTATGGTTTGCTATGTGATTATTTATGGTCTGTAGTTAATGAGCAATGGGGTGAATGTGGAGTTGTATGCACATGAGGGATGGAGTTGTTATGGTTGTTGTTTGTCTATGGGAAGATGAGGTTGGTTGCTTGGTTGTGCTGTGGTGGACATGCATTGGTGGTCGAATGTGAGACAATAAAGTAATTTGAGATGAACTGGTTATTAGAAAGTAGGCTTATAGAAAATGTAAGACAAAGTATGAGTTTGTACTTGTTAAAGATAATGCGAGGATGAGTATGTAACAAAGAATGTAAGTTGAGTGAAAGTGTAATGGAGAAAAAAATGAGATGCAAGTGTGGAATTGAATTGAATATACGTAATAAAACATAAAACATGTCTTTTTTTATATAAAATGAAACCTGGATGAAAAAAAAATCAAACAGCAAATGCAAATCCATAACTAAATGGATTTGCTCAGATCCAAATCCACATCATCACATAATATTGATAACAATAATATATTAAGCGTGTTATGACGCTTGCCTAAGCCAATGTCATCTCATCACTTATGAGATTGTCCGAACTGCCATAATGTTAGTTGAGAAATTATTCTCCAAACTATCCTATGCAGTAATTATACTATCCTGAAATTTACAATAACTAAAGATAACCTAAAATAACACGACGTATATTCCAACCTTTTGTTTGCTCACAAGATTTCTATATCAAATTAGGGTAGAATACCTAATTGTATCCATGAAAACTTCGATCTGGTTCCTTGATCCGACTACTAAAACCTCCAAGCACGAAAAGTAGTCTTTCGAAAATCTCACAGCCATTCCAAGAATCCAAACCAAATGCTTGTCTTAGTTGTCTATCAGAATAAAGTGACAAACCCATGGTCCTTATTCCCATCGCAAGACCAATGCCATTCCTGAGATCACCGATCTCCCCGGCTCACCGTGCTTTCCAAGCCCACCGTTTGCCGTATCCAACTCCAGCATCCTAAACCCAAGTTTACTCTCGCAGGTTCCGTTCTCCCAGGCATTTAGTTGTGCATGGCACCATTCAACTCCGCACACACCAAACCACCACTCGCGTGTCCCCATTTGCATGCACATGTTCCCCTTTACGTTCACATTTTAGTTTATGCACCCTTAAAAGTTGTGACAATGTTTGTAGAAAAACAGAGAAATAACAAAGGTGTAGCGTATTTATAATGTGGAGAGCTTCATCGTTAAGTAATTATAGGCCGGTAGCTTACTGTACTTAGATTTGATTTAACATAGCTTTGTACAACAGGTAGGCTGCGTTTCTTTTGAAAGGGATAAGGGTGAAACTTAGCCGGTAAGGAAGGTAAATATATTTTATTTATTTTATTTTTAGAGAAACAAAAATAAATAAATAAAGGGTTAAAAATTCCAAATGGAAGAGCAGGGAACATCTTGGTAATCGTATAGGTTGCCCATGCATGTTTTGTTTTAAAACAAGTTTTAAATGGTACGCTGCTATATAAAATAATTCTGTTTGGTTATGATTTGCTATTGACAAAAAAATAAAAATACCGTCGTGACGAACAATGTGCCACGATCCCAAAAATAAAATAAAATAGGCAAGTTAGCTTATTTTGTGCAACCCTAAAATGCTGATATAGAATGTAAAACACTTCATATAAAAAGTTGCTTATTTTTCAAATTAAAAATTACAATAAAATTTATCGATTAGAAATCCATCGATTAGAAATCAAAACTTGTTCATCACCGAGAAATCTATCGATTAGAAATCCATCGCAAAATGTAATAAACCTCAAGTGCATATCGTACAATTTCAGTATG
The DNA here is from genome assembly GCA_030737875.1 of Allium sativum. Taxonomy (NCBI): domain Eukaryota; kingdom Viridiplantae; phylum Streptophyta; class Magnoliopsida; order Asparagales; family Amaryllidaceae; genus Allium; species Allium sativum. The sequence continues at coordinate 743,335,898 of CM060920.1, read as the reverse complement.
TAGCGAGTACATATCGATTCATGGAAAAAGAAATAAATTTAAAATTCTACTCAATCAAGCTAAACCAAAATCGGGATTGCTTTGACAACTAGAAACTAAAAGTAAACAAAAGTTGAGATTAAAAACTATGTAATTAAAAATCAATTTAGATGCATATCCACTTTTTTAACTTTTTTCCATAATTCAACATAAAATCAAATGATTATGTCTCTTTAATCTATGTAAAATTAGTGACGTATTTATTATAAGCATAGTCTATTTGTGTTATTGATTAGCACAAATCAAACCATCAAAATATATACACTTCTAATCCTACTTTTCAATTCATGAAACATGGCATAGAAAATGAGACCAAAATATAGTTTAAGCATAATTTACTTACTATTAACTAGTAACATCCATCATCAAGTTTTGATCAAAACTTCACTTCATTTCAATGATTACAATGCAGAGGCAATTTGCGATAATGAAATAAGCATAGCCTATTTATTATGAATAAACTAGGCTATCAAATGCAATATGAAACACAAATAACCATAAATACTATGTAACAACCTGAATTTTAATGGGCTTGAAATTAGTAATTTGATTTGAATTTAAAAAAAATATTATTTAAAATTCAGTTTATTTTGAAGTGAATGAAATAAATGGATTATTTTCATTAGATGAACAGAAGTAAGTAACGAAGAACAATGAAATTAAACAATTGTTAAATATATATTATTTCACCGATTCAGCTTGTGTTGATTTTAATTTATATAAGTTTATAAAAATGTAAATTTAAATAATAAGTTTGAATTAGTGAATATATTAACATCCCAAATCTTATGATTTTTTTTTTACACTACAACAAAATGACCATATTACAACGGTGGAAAACAGTTGTAAAAGACTTTTTACAACGGTGGAGCCACCGTCGTGTATAAAGAAGTTGTAATAGACTGGAACATATTACAACTTTTTTGCACCGTTGCAGCACCGTTGTAAAATGTGTATTTTACAACTGTTTTACACCGTTGTAATAAACTTTATTACCACTGTGTATAACTGTTGTAATATATTTTATTTCAAGTATTATTTTAGAGTTGTAATATACGAACACATTATATATATATATTACTAATAAAAGAACTCATTTCAGAACATATTATCTACAAAACTGAAAATATCAAACAAACTTAAAGCATAAATCAAAATGATATATTAGAATTTTCAAACTCTCATCATTTTTTTACATAATTTTCTGAATTTATAAATCATACAAGCATCTCAAATACATAAAGCAACTACAAAGTCCATTTGCTCGCCTCTTGCCAACCTTTTTCAACATCATACTCTTCCCCTGCGCCATCGTTGTCAATACATTTTGAATGATGCAAGACATTCTTGAGAGCAAGTTCCAATTGTTTTCTTTTTGCAGCTGTCCTACGGTCGGTGTGTGTTCTCTGACCTCGACATGGAAGACCTGACTCATATCTGGTTCCTCTGTAGCATCCAATCTCTTTCAACCTCTCTATTGCCATTCTATTTGTGCTATATCTTAAGTTAACAATGCCAATCTATTTGTGCCATTTTCTTCTGAAGTACTAAAAAATATAGTCATTTCTAACATAGTAAAATAAATAAAATCAAACAAAATGGTAGTGGCAAGTCTTGATCAAACAAAATATTATTACAGTCTAGGAAAAGACTTGGGAAATGGAAATGGCAGAATAAAATAACATGGGATAAAATCAAACAAAACTGTTTTGTTTGATTTTATTACTGTTAATATAGCTAATACTGTTAGTTTTCCAGTCTAGATTGCAGTTTTGTTTGATTTTATTACTGTTTTGTCTACCATCAATTGACTTGTTTGATCAAGACTTGCCACTACAGTTTCTCAGGCAAAATAAATAAAATCGAACAAAAATAATAATAGAAACAACACGAAAAAGAAAAACTAACAGTATTCTAATCAACCGCTTTGAACTAGACTGGTTATAGTTTTAGCTATATTAATGGTGATCACGACATTGGAAGCTTACCCAAACCGCCATCAATCAGCGATAACCGGAGCACTGTACCCAAATTCGCCAAACAACGATAACCAGAGCACATCCGCAACCATCAATCAGCCTCATCAACCCCGATTACCGTACCCAAATTTGCCAGTCAACCCCAATTGATCGCACAAAATATCTCATCGCACCAAACACCAATTCAACAGCCACCATGTCACTTCCCCACAGCTCTCGGCCGAAGCATGACAGCCCAAGGCGATGCCATTCCAAATCGGGTCTTACCAGATCCATATGTAGATCTATCGTGCAATCCACCTTCGAATTTAAAACCGAATTACTGATTTAATTTGCGAAGAGAAGGAAGAACCAGATGACGGGAAAGAAAAAGAATAGGCGGCGAGGGTTTTGAAGAAGACGAGACGATTTCTTGGTATGTGTGATTATGTTAAACAAGGAGGCTGAAGGAAAATTAATGGGCCTACGAGCCAAAATTTTAATTTTGGAGCCAAAATTTCGGTGTGGAGCCAAAATGAAATTCCCCTCCCTAACGTTTGCCTTCTATTCGAAGTACAGGTGGGCTTCGCCTTTTTGCTCTATTTTAAAGAACGCGTCAAAATGACGCTTTAGCGCCAAACCGCCAACTATCAACATTATATTGATGATCACTCCAATTGTTTTTCGTAGTTAACATATGTTACGCGTAGTTAACATATGTTAAACTGTCCCTAAAAATAGCTGTAGCGCGGAGCTATTACTTATTTAATATATGTTTTTATCATTAATTTCAATTATTATTTTAGTTAATTATAAATTATTATTATTATTATTTACTACTGATTTTTAACTTACAATTGTTACTTAATTAACGATTGTTGTTATTTTGAGTAAGATTCAAATTCAACAGTACACAAAATGTACAGTTTCGGACGGGGCGCTGCCCCGCACCCCGCCGGGGGCGCTGCCCCCTGGACCCCCGCGACCTGACCGGGCAGGTCGAACCCCGTTAGCGGGGGCGTTGCCCCCGCACCCCCACCTTGGGGGGTTGCCACCCCCCCTGGACCCCCCCTCCGTAGGGATCATATTTGACAAAAGATTTTGGAAAAACTTTCAACAACGATCACTTATTAAAAATATATTATATACTAAATATTAATTACTACTAATAGTCATGATTAATTATAAATTAAATATTTATTAATTGTTATTTACTTATTGATTATTAATTAATTGATTATTAACCGCTCATTAGTTATTACTTACTAATTAATTACTAGTACTTAATAATGAAGTAGTTATAAATAATTATTTTTAATTAAATATTTAATATTTATATATTGATTATTATTTAATTGATTATTAACCGCTCATTAGTTATTACTTACTAATTAATTACAGTACTTAATAATGAAGTAGTTATAAATAATTATTTTTAATTAAATATTTTATATTTATTTATTGATGTATTTTTAATTAAATATTTAATACGTATTTATTGATTATTAATTAATAATTACTAATTGGTTGTCAATTACTAATTATTAGCATGAATTATTTATTTATTGAAGTATTTTTAATTAAATATTTAATATTAATATATATGTTATTAATTAATAATTAGTAATTAGTTGTAAATATTAATTATTAAAAATTATTTAATGAAAATAATTAATATTAGAATATAGTCATATATTACAACAGTCAAAAAATAAAAGTTGTGATAGGCTTTTATTACAACTGTCAAAATAACACAGTTGTTAAAAATAAATTTATTACAACTTTTCTGGAAAAAAGTTGTAAAAAACATTTATTACAACGGTGCTTTAACCACCGTTGTAAAATTAAAGTTGTAATATGGTGTTTTTGTTGTAGTTACAACGGTGTTTATACCACCGTTGTAAAAAACCATTTATTACAACGGTGCTTTTACCACCGTTGTAAAAACCCATTTATTACAACGGTGCGTTTACCACCGTTGTAAAATTAAAGTTGTAATATGGTGTTTTTGTTGTAGTGTTATTTCTCGAAAAAGTCTGTTATATGTTAAATTTGGTTAGAATTGAATTTTTGTAAAAGTTATCAAAATTTGAATTTTTATTTATTGTGAACCTATTTTGAATTATGAGATTCCATCATTTTTTAATTCGTTGAAATTCAATTTTGTTTGACTAGAATTTGCGTTTGAAAATATGAAAAACGCGCAAAACAGACGACGTCTTGTTGTGTATATTTCATTTATAGCCCACCTGTTGACATGCTTTTTAGTCGAAGCTGTAACACGTTAAGAACATCGTCAGCAAACACAAAGCGATTTGGTCGAAGTCCCTACGTAAACATAAAAATGGCCCGAAACACCTTTTAGATGACCTCTTTTGGACCCGAAAACATGGATTACGATGCCTTGCACGGTAACTCTTGTAGGCTCTGAGTTGGCTTAGGTACAAATTTTATTTGGCTCAATGGCCATACGGTTTGAAAATTACATCTGTTTTCCTGAACACATGTTGACCACTTAGAAGTGCTCATGCAATTCAACATGGCAAGCTCGAGATTCAGCAAGCAAAGCCCTAGATTTCGTATCCCTCAAGGGCTATGGTCCGCACCCCTCAAAGTACATCATGCTCTGAACAATTCGAACCCCTTGCCTCGGGAAATTCGAACCCCCACAAATTTTGAATCCATCCCGTTCGAATCCCAACAACTCGAGCCCTCACATTTTCGATTCCCTCACTGCGCTGAAAGAAATTCGAATCCCTTCAACATCGCATTGTGCATTTCGAATCCCTCCCCTCAGACGCCTCCGCAACGTATCCCTATGGTACGATTTCGTAACTCAAGGGATATGAAATTTCATATCCCTAGGGGTATACGAAATTACCGTATCCTCTGGGATATGAATTTGTATCCCAATGGGGATACGAGAATCCGTATCCCCCATGGGATACGAAGCAACCGTACGAAATTCGTATCCCTTGGGATACAAAATTCGTATCCCTTGGGATACAAAATTCGTATCCCTTAGTGGGATACGAAATTCGTATCCTCCCAATGGGATACAAATTTTTATTGTATACTAATGAGGGATTTAAAATTCCATGTGTTGGCTTTCAGGGATACGAATTTCAGTTGTGCGGTCCCCAAATCTTATCTACTCCTACCAACTCACTCCTATAGATACCCCAAAGCTTGGCATTCAATGGGGTTGGTTCTCATTTGGTATTTTTTTACTTCTTGGAGCTATCAAGCATCATTAATGGCTCCCACCTTCTTCTCTATGACCATTGGACTTGGCAAAGACCTCTAAAATGTTACATACACGTTGGATATCTTTGGATTTCCTGTATGTTGAAGCTACTTTTTTGGATATTGTTGACCAAGTGAACACTTTTTCCACCCAACGAAGAAGAAGAAGGGTATTTTGGTCCAAGTTTAGAATTAACAATATTTTGTTGTTCTATTGCAATGCTTTGTACTCAAATATTTTCCGAACTTGTACAACAATTGTAATCAGCTACTATATGATGAATGAGTATTATAAAGTGGACGTAGGTGTTAGTGCCAAACCACCTCAAAAAGTTGTGTTCTCCCTGCATTTATTTACATCACTTTGGATTATTGTGTTTCTAATACACTTACAATCAAGGGTTGGCGTGCACTGAATCGTCGATAATTCATCATGTCAACACTTTGGCGCACCAAGAAGGGCGGCGCAAATCTTCGACTTTTACTCCAGATTAGATTCCCGGATTGGTCTTCGGATTTCGTCTTCGGTTTCAGTCTTCGACTGCAACTTTGTTACCAGCTTTTCATGACGGTTAAGCGCAAGAAGCTCGACGTTATTACTAAAGCTCAAGATACAAAAGGAGGAGGAAGTCAAACTTTTTTCAACTGGAGTTTCATCGAACTACCTCACTCGAGATGACGTCGATGGAATAATTAAGAACTTAGCTACGGATCTGAATGCTCGACTCGAGCGACGGGAAGAAGCTTTTATACCTTTCTTACTTGGATTGAGGACATGATAAGAAGTGCTTCAAGGTCGACTGACCGGGCATATATTATTGAAACTAGCAATAACGTTGCTCCACCTACGACTCGGGACTTGGGGAAACCCCACAAACTAATCAGCATGCCGACACCTCTCCTCAGAATGGTGTCATTCCCGCTACAATTGAGGGCACCCCTAATTCCTACGTCGCTCAAGGCCGTGACGCTTTGGTTGGTCAAGTCGCAGGTTCCACTATCCGAAATTTTGTTTAACCGCCAGCGCACGTAGATTTGGTTGGAATTGCTTCCACGGTTCTGGAAGTCAAGATTACGCTTGATGTGGCTCCACAGTTTGGAATTCAACTGGATATTTTTCTCGCTCGTCAACTGATTCCTAATGTGGACTTAAACATTAGGGGAACCAATGTCGCTTTGGATAGTCTTAAACAGTTGCTTGCTTTTGGCAACAAATCTCAAATCGCGGATGTCATCCGTCGATTCAATCGAGGCGGTGCCTCTTCTTCTGACTGGAATGCGTGACTTATAGTCCATTTTCTTTGGATATTAAGAACTCTCGTAACCCACCGGATTTCAAGCTTCCGGTTCTAGATCCCTATGACGGTCGGAAGGATCCAATTGCTCACCTGATGAGATATATCTATCACACAGAAGTTCTCTCCACTTCCGAAGGTGTCATGGCAAAGTGCTTTTCACTTTACTTGACATATATAGCTGCAGTGTGGTTCAGGAAGCTAGGGACAAACTCCATTACTTCTTGGAATGCTTTGGTTGTGAATTTTCTAGAACAGTCTAAGGTTAACATCGCTCGTCCTAAACGCGTCATGACTCTCAGTGGCATCAAGCATTAGTTCGACGAGACTCTGCGTAAATTCTTGAAACGGTTCAGTGCTACGGTAGCTTTGGTCGACAGGCCCGACCCTTCTATGGTATTGATGGCAGTAGTACCAGGTGTTCTTGACAAATTTGACTTTAACACTTCTTTGCACTGGGACCCACCGAGGGATCTCGAAGAATTCAATTTTGAAGCTGAAAGTTTCTTTTGGGAAGAAGATGCGAGGACTGACAAAATGGTTCTCAAGGCTAATGCTATTAAGGGCGAGAAACCATCCAACTCTGTAAAGGCTAAGGATTCTGCTATAAGTAAACCCTTCTTGGGAAACGACCATGACAAATTAAGTTTGGAGACAACCTAAGTTCCCATCTTATTCGGAATTACTCATACCCTCGAGGATATTTCTCGAGAGGTTCATCCCACGCATCCTTCCAAAAGCCTCCTGTCAGGGAGCCCACGCGAAGAGAAAGAGACTTTGGTCGACACTGCATATTTCATGACCTCGACGGTCACAACATAGAAAAGTGTCGACATCTCAAGAATGAAATTGAAGACAATATCAGGCGTCGAGAGCTGGCATAATATGTTCGTATTCAGGTTGCGGCTCCGGGACAAGCACAACCCCCTCAAAGATATCAAGATAGGCATGGGACCAACAATTGTCCCAACGACATCATTATCAAGTGAAGTCTGAAACCCCTTAGTAGCTTCGGTGCCTTAGATGCAAGTCCCTCTGGCATTGGTATCTTTCGGCTTGTAGATTATGGTCTTCTGGTATTCTTATGGTCTTCTGCGACTCTGAAATATTAGGCTTCCCATATGTGGATTTCTCATTTATGATTCTTCGGCTTTTGGACTACTTGAGCCCCATAGCAATGGCTCTCTTGGCTTTCCCTAATTATGGATGTTCGGGATCCAACCCCATGGTCTTATCCCTCTTGGCTCTATGAAATGTAAATGGTTGAGTCGACCTACCCATGCACGGGGGTCGTTATAATTCCTAAGCATGCTCTTTACTCAACAACACACCATCTGGTTATCAATGAAATGGACATTATCAGACTTTTCTTTGTCGTCTTACCTTGTTTAGGCCGTCATGAACATTGTGACTTGCCTTGGTCGCCTTGCCTTGGGAAAACTCTTATGTCGGAACCAGGATGGCCAAGCTCGCTTACCCATGTACGGGACCAAATGTCCTTAAGCATGCTCTTCGCGAACGAAAAACCATCCAGTCCCCTTCACAAATGAATTTGAAATAAAAAACGGATGATGAACCGTTAAGTTCCTTTTGGTTTTACTAAAAACTCCAACGTTTTATAACTTAGCAGGATCACTTCGCAAGGCCAATGCCTTTGAGTTACAAAATATGAAATCAGATTAAAAACTTTAATATTTTTCTTTAATTGTGTTCCTTGGTTGATCTTTCCTCGTTCAAGGTCGCCTTGGATCCTACTTTTCTTGGTTGATCTTACCTCGTTCAAGATCTCCTCGGGTCCTCCATTCCTCGGTTGATCTTTTGGATCCTACATTCCTTGGTCGATCTTGCTACGTCCAAGATCGCCTTGGATCCTACATGCCTTGGTCGTCTTTCCTCAACAGGATCGCCTTAGACACATCACATGCCTTGGTTGTCTTGCCTCAACAAGATTGCCTTGGAAATTAGAACAACATGTGGTAGTCCCATCGGCGACACGATGAGATCCCTAACTTTTGGCTACATGGTTTTTCTGATTATGCAGGTTATTGGACTCTTCCAATCCCTCAGATATTCTGGCTATTCCGGTTATCCATAAACGATCCAAATTGAACGTCGGCTTTCAACGGATTTCCAACTAATACGATCCCGATTGATCGTGGATTTCTAAATAATACCATCCAAATCGATCATCGGCTTTTGTCATAGTTCAAGTTTTATGGTTTTCCGACTCATAAATAATACATCAGAAGTGATCATGGGTTTATGGATTTCTCTTCTTCTCGCAAAACATATATTCCTTCAATCAGGCAAGACATGTTTTGAGGAGCAAAATGATGACACGCTTTTTTGGTCGAAGCTGTCGTACGTTAAGAACATCGTCAGCAAACACAAAGCGATTTGGTCAAACTCACGACATAAACACAAAAGCGGCCAGAAACCTTTTTGGATGACCTCTTTAGGTCCTGAAAACATGGATTATGGTGTCTTGCACCGTAAATCTTGTAACCCTCTGAATTGGCTTCAGGTACAAGTTTCGTTTGGCCCAAATGACCTTACGATTTGAAAGTTATTCCCATTTTCGTGAACACGCGTCAATCACTCAGAACTGCTTATGCAATTCAACAGGGCAAGCTTGGGATTCGACAAGCAAAGCCCAGGATTGCATATCCCTCAAGGGATACAATCTGCACCCCTCCAAGTACACCATGCTCCGAATAATTCAAATCCCTTGCCTCAGGAAATTCAAACCCCACAAGTTTCAAATCACTCCGGTTCGAATCCCAACAATTCGAGTCCCTCGCATTTTCGACTCCTTCACTACGCAGCAAGCCCTTCAACAGCGCATCGTGCATTTCGAATCCCTCCCCTCAGACGCTTCCGCAACGTATCCCTGAGCGTTAACTCTTAAAAAAAAAAGAAAACTAAAAACTATATTTAAAAAAAAAGGGAGTAATCTCCCTTTTTTAGGGCTAAATTAGATGAAAGGCAAATTAAACTCAAATAAACAAAATAGGAGAAAGGAATTTTACTCTAACACAAAGGCACATGAACACCTGGATATCACCAAAACCCAAGGCATATATATATATATATATATATATATATATATATATATATATATATATATATATATATGTATATATTACCAACACAAATGAATAAAACTAGCGCAATACGAAACAAACCGGACCCTCTTTCGTTTTCTAATCAAAACATGATTTTTACAAGAGTATTGTTAATGTCACTCCAAAAACGATTAAAGGGGGAGAGGTCATTTTATATATATATAATTTACTAAGTGTACGTAGGATCATTTAACATAGTCTCACCTTAACAATTTGTAAAATATGAACCAAAATGCCCTTTTATTATTTTACCCTAATTACATTTTATTGTTCTTTAAACGCTAATCATCTTCTTCTTCTCAAAGTAAATAATTAATCACTATTTTCATGGAGGAACCAATTTCGAATGAAATTTCTAAATTTGAAAAAGAAGACAACAAGATTTTTACTCAAAAGAAGCGAATGACATGTTGAATTTGTTGAAGAAATCACCGAAAAGGTAAATTTTACTGGAAAAAACGGAGGTCCGTTTTCGGCCATAAACGTTATATTCGTTGACATCGAGCCGAAATTAAACAATTAAAATGGCTATTTGCTGAATTTAGCGAACGCATCAGGTCATGACAATAACACAAATTCGACGATAGACCATCGAATAAAATCGTGTTTTTTGATGTACTATCGTCGAATATGTAGGATATTAATTTTTCTTCGGTTAATCTATTTTCGGCATGTTATTTCTGAACTATGTACTGAATTTCGATATGTCCTTGTTGATTTTTTATTGGGTTTGTATATTTTCCCACTATGTTTGGTCCTCTTTTAACAATTTAATTTTTAATGGAGTGAAAATAAAACATAGACTTTTAGAATCTGAAACAATCTGAAATAAAGCCACGCGAAATTTCTTTAAAATCCACTTGTAAATCTCAAAGTCAGATAAGCAATCACGATTTTTAACTAGTATAGAAATTGTGATTTTGAGGTGCAAGACATGTAATTGCGATTTGGGATCTGAAATTGGGTTTTGCGGCGATTGTTGTTGAGAGGAGGAGCTTGCGCTCGTGATACTCGGCTTTTGGTTGGAGGTCGGAGCAGCTGAACGAGAGGGAGTGAATTTATTTCGGCAGTGATCTTTGACTTAGGGTTTGGTTTTGTGGTCTTCCGATTCAGTTTTTGTTGCAAATGGTAGGGTGGCGACAGAAGATTGAACGGAGGATTGTTGATGGTTAATTGAAGGTTTTCTGGTGAAATGGAGTTGAGGCAACTGGTGGTTAATGGAGGAAGTTTAGGCAACAGAGATGTTTGGTACTATTTCTAGTGTGGATGGTGGTGATATGTAGCGTTTCTTAGGCTGTTTGCAGTGGACGGAGCGAGTGGATGTACAATCAATGGTCACAGATAGTGGTGCATGAAGTGTCACTGGTTGGTTGACGTGAAGATCGAGGCTGTGGTGGTTTGATTGGTGGTTTATGTATTAAGGAGTGTTTGGTTGATAGCATGGCGTGGCAGTTTAATGGAAGAGGTGGATTTGAAGTCGAATGGACGATATTATTTAATGTGGCAGTGGAGGATGGAAAGTGTGGAGCTGTGGAGATTGCAGTTTTGTTACTGTGGCAGTTTGTAGGCTACTGTTTTGGTGGAAGAACTGTGCGCAAAAGGTGCAATTGCAGTAGCGTGGGATTGGGCTATAGGTTAGTAGTTAGATTCAAGCGAGGATGGTTTGGTGATCGTCGAAGGTCGGGCTTAATGAATTAAGTCAATGACAGTTGGATGGAAGGGGGGTTTATTGAGTTGCAGGGTGGTATTTGTAAGTAGTGCAGGGAGATGTTGAGGTCAATATGGATGTGAACTTTGTGTTTCAATTCACCGTGCAAAGGTGTGGTGAGAGTCTACGGTTTGCTATGTGATTATGGTCTGTAGTTGATGAGCAATGGGGGGAATGTGGAGTTGTATGCACAGAAGGGATGGAGTTGTTATGGTTGCTGTTTGTCTGTGGGAAGATGAGGTTGGTTGCTTGATTGTGTTGTGGTAGACATGCATTGGTGGTCGGAGAAAGGCTGATAGGGACAGTAAATTAGTTTGGGATGAACTAATTTTAGAAAGTAGGCTGATAGAAAAGGTGAGACGAAGTACAAGTTTGTACCTATTTAAGAAAATGTGATGATGAGTATATATCAGAGAATGTAAGTTGAGTGAAAGTGTTATGGAGGAAAGAAAATGAGATTTAAATGTGAAATTGTAATATATATAATATAACATAAAGTAGGTAGTCTTTTTTTTTTTTTTTTTTTTTTTTTTTTTTTAATAAACTGAAACGTGGATGAAACAGAATCAAACGGCAAATGAAAATGCATAGTTAAATTTGTTATAAGCAGGCGATCCAAAAAGACAGAAATAGCCAATGAAACAAATGATAAAAGGTTGAAGCTGTGTAGTTAAAGCGCTCAGCGGATCCAATGTAGCACAGGTGCAAAAAGTTGTATCGGGGATAAAGCGAGAATATAGCGGATGAGCCTAAAATAACATATAAAACTCGTATTTTATGGTTTTACAAATATGCAATTGATAAATAGAAGGAAAATTAGCAACCAACCTAATTATAATTATTAAATTCTCAGTTTTAAATAAAAGCATAAGCAAATATATTTAACAAATGTAAACTTTTATTAGCTTGATCAAATTTAATAGAATATTGCAATATTTTATATTTAGAAAAATAGATGTTAAAAGATTATATTAAAACCTTTTTTTTTTATAATTTCTATAATGTACAAATATCGTTTAAATTCATTTCTTTTATATAACACATAGAGGAAATAACAGAATATAGCCGAAATAATGGGATATATCGGGAATGTCGGAATATAACGGGGCTTAAAGCGGAAAGGCTATTTCATAGGCTATTAGGACATAGCGCAGCGGTAGTAGAAATACGCTACATGATATAGCGAGGATACAGCGGGGTAATAGCGGTGCATTAACTACACAGTAGAACACACAAAACAGTAAACTAACAAATGCAGTAATTTTTTTTATTAAAACAAGCAAGCAAGACAAAAATGAAAATCGAATTGCCTATGACAAAAATGTATCAAATTGAAGGCATGTGCTAATGAAAACAGTAACAGTTTTAAATCTCTTTTGAGAAATGAGTGAACACTATTTTTTTAAGTGTAAGTGAAACAAACTACTGTCTTTTTTAAAAAGTTGCACTAAGAAACAAGCTAACAAGCACGACAAACACAATACAAGAATGCATAATAAAATACAAAAATTGCATACAACAAACACACACACACAAATGAACAAAACAAGCGAACAAACACAAAAATTAAGGACAAAGCACTCTTTTTTTGAAGGAAGATCAGCACACAAAATAACAATAAAAAAATTAATTCAAAGAGGAAAATTAAAATTAAAATACATTTCCTGACAACGAAGCCAAAAATTTGTTCGTCATCGAGGATTCTATCGAAATTCATCACAAGTTGTAACAAACTGCAAGCGCATGTTGTACAATTTTAGTATGTAGCTAGTATAGATCGATTCATGGGAAAAGAAATAAATTTAAAATTATACTCAATCAATTTAATTCAAACTTGGGATTGCTTTGACAACTAGAAACAAAAGTTAAACAAAAGTTGGGATTAAAAATCGTGTTATTAAAAATCAATTCAGAGGCATATCCACTTTCTTATTTTTCTCATAATTCAACATAAAATTAAATGATATTATCTCTTTAATCTAAATAGGATTAGTGGCGTATTTATTATAAGCATAGTCTGTTTGTGTTATTAATTTGCACAAATCAAACCATCATAATATATACACTTCTAATCCTACTTTTTCAATTCATGAAACATGACATAGAAAATGAAACCAAAATCTAGTTTAAACATGATTTACTTACTATTAATTAGTAACATACATCATCAAATTTAGACCAACACTCCACTTCATTTCCATGATTATAATGAAGAGGCAATTTGTGCTAATGAAATAAGCATAACCTATTTGTCATGAAGAAACTAGGCTATCAAATGCAATATGAAACACAAACAAACATAAACATCGATTTGTTCATGAAGCACAAGAGAAATCATATATAGAAAATTATGTTGAATCTACATGAGTTTAAGAAAGCTCCATTACCCCTAAAATATAGGGATTTCATCTTGTATTTGTGTTATCATTTCAACACATAGAGATTTCATCATTGAAAAACAAAAGGAAGTGGAAACTAAACAAAGGAAAAGAAGATTAACTACTAGAAAGAAACAAACTAAACTACTTGCATAAATGTAGACTAAGCCACTAACACAAGAAAAAAGAGCATGTAAATAAAAGTGAACATAAAAAAACATGTAAAGGGAATGAGAAGGCTTATGAAGTAAGTTTTATTTCGCTTTCTTTTGAGGTTACACCTGCATATATGATCTAAGATAATGAAAAAAAGGTCATCTCTACGTGAAACACAAGGAATATTAATACATGAATAAAACCCTAATCCTCTTTTTAGGAACTACCAAACTACCCACTTCACGTGTAGAAGCTTCCAAGTTGTCATTAGCGAATAAACACTCATGAAATTTGCAAGAAGCCTTTAGCCATCACTTAGTTGTGCATTAGCTCCTAATTGTAGTTTTAAGATATGTGGGTAGGTGGTTAGGCTGGGTCTTCCATTATCCATGTAGAGCATTATTTCCATCTTTCCTTTGTATCTCTTCACTTGTGCATGTGTATCCATGAAACACCTCGAATTTTCTCCCTATTTCCTATAAATTACATTAAAATGTGCAAATGAATTTTATCAAAAATTAACACATGCACAAACGACCATTTTACCCTCCCCCTATATGAGTGATGATTTTAAAACAATTGATTTTTTTAATCATGCGAAATACCTTAATATGCTCATTTATTAAATTAAATTATATTAAATATCATAGTAAAAATATGCATATTTATGTGTACATCATCGAGAAATATAATCACTAGGAATGAGAACATAGGAATTAATATATGGACAAGGTTTCGATAATTACGCAAGCATCCTAGTAGGACATGCATGGCTAAGGATATATGATTATGGTTATCATAAATTATAAATATGCAATAGCAAACTCTTTGATCTAGGATTAGGACGAGGGAAGTATGATCGTATTGAGGGAAATTTTGTAATTTGCCTAACCATTTTAGTCTTCTAACATTTGCAGCATATAGAAAAAATTTGGTGATAATACTCATACTTTGGCAAATGGTACAACAAGTCTCGTAGGAAGATCTTGACACATGACATTATTGAATAAAAGGTACAATTTCACTAGCGATCGTGCGAGACTTGCTTTGCCAAGTGTAACGACCTGCAGCTTTTATCCTTGAAAGTTGACACTAATACATCTATGATATTCATATGTCAAGCATTCAAAATTGTTTCGAAAAAATGGATTGCAAAGAAAAAAAGATGACATAATCTTGTAGTGGAATGAATAATGTATAATATAACATGATCTTTACCAAACAAAAGGACTTGTATATAGACAGTAAATCAGAGCAACAAATATACAAATTAGCTTGAATAGTTATAATGGCCCATCCTTGCAATTTCCAAAAAATGCAACAATAAACTTAGTAAAAAAATTAATAATATACGAATGCACCTCTTGGGACTTCAGTTCCCCTCATGAAGCTTTATAACCAATCCAAATCTAGTTTGTAAATATGCTCGATCTGACCTAAGCATTTTAACAACCTGGATCAGACTGATAAATCGACATGAGAAAACACACCTCAAATTGACTTTTATGTTACCAAAATTATTAAATAAGAAGTCTCGTACGACCACACTACATATAAACACAAACAAGATTTTACCTTACGGTTACCAAATCGTTTCATATCAAAAGCCAATGATTTTATAATGTCTATGAAAACAAATACAAATAATGAAGTAGCCGTGATGTTTGTGAGTGTAATCCACAACAATTATTAGGTATATAAGCCAAATCCAATATGGCGCATTCGCTAATTATGTAGGATTTCCATGAAGGTGTCACAGGTATGTCGAACACCATCCCTTATGCACAAGGATCAAAGTTATCCTTCCACAAAGCTATACCCAGCTAGCAAGGGAACTCTAGAAAAATCCAAAAATTATTAGAAATTTGACCGACCACACAATGTATGTTTGCTAACCTTATTGTCCATATCTCATATCTTTGGCTTTTATCATCTTCGCTTATGAGGCTACGTCCAACACTCCAACTCATGCACTATGTCCAAAGAAAGATCACGAAATCCTATATGATTCACAATCCTCAACGGGTTTTGGAATCACATGCGAATTTCCCTTATCTAAAATGATCTTGGAATTACACATGAATTCCCATACCCCCAACGGGTGTTAGAATCTCACATGGATTTCAATGTTCAAAATAAAATGATTCTTTTCTGTTAGACCGAAATTTGGTCCTAACACCCAAATGCTATGTGAAAACCTCACAATCACAGAATTAATGCAGAAAAAGTAGTAAAATAAAAGAGGACACACGAGATTTTTATAGTGGTTCAACTCAATCCAAGCCTACGTCCACTTTATAGTTTCTTAAATCCTAAGAAGCTATTACAATGTTGCTTGCTTGCCGTTTATACATAATGGCCTTGTGTTACAATGAAGAAGAGGAGATTAGAGAATGAATTTATACATGATAACCTCGTGTTGTAATGTGGAACTTGGCTTCCTTACTGAGCACTGGCCTTGCGTGAAGTAATGGTGGAAGCCACGATCAGTGAAAGCCAAAAAGATCCCTTCAAATTTCCATGCGAGGGTGTATTTATAGGCGTAGAGGAGCCCTGGGCGGTCCGGTTCGGATATGCCACGTGTCACGACCGGAGTTAATCTCGAAAAGTAGTGGAAGAAGTCCCTGTGTTCGGGTTTTGCCAAGTGGAGTCAGATCCATGGATGTAGGGGCGGTTACTCCTTGAGAAGCGGTCAAAACAGTTGTGTAGCAGCGGGTAAAGGGGGATCGGATCGGTTCTCCGATCCGAACAGGGGCGAAGACTTTGAGCTAAAGACATTGTGCTCTCCTGAGCAACTGATATGAAGCGGGTCGGATTCTCCTTGTTCCGAACCGAGCCGTCATTTCCGATCCGAACCGAGATGGAGTTTCCGAACGGTAGACATGATGTGCATTTCTGTGCAGAGCAAGGCGGTTCGGTATCTGATGGTCTGATCCGAACCGAAGTACCCGAACCGAAGTGAGCTGAAGTCGAAGTCTGAGTGTCTTTGAAGTGTGGGGTCGGAACGGATCCAATCCGATCCGAGGCTTTGTCCAATGCCAAAATCCAAACTTTTCGGTTTTGCATGCGTTCACGGAAACGGGCGTAACTTTCAAACCGTAAGTCCATTTTAGCCAAACGAAAGCTCAAACTGAAGCTAATTCAGAGATCTACAAGAGTTACGGAGCTCAACTTTGTAGTCGCTGTTTTTGGGCCCAAAAAAGGTCATCTGGTAGGAGTTCCGGGCCTTTCTTTGTTTGTGATGTGATTTCGACCAAACCGCTGCCTGTTTTCTGACGATATTCCCAACACTTAAGCGTATTGCTGAGAAGAGATTCCATGTGTGACTGCTTTGACTAAAAAGCGGGTCAACATTTTCCATATAACATGTGTATAATTACTAGAGTGGTTATGGCTCAAGTCATTTTCTAAGAGTACACTCCTTCGTTTATCTAGATCCCCTTAAACCAAACAATCAATTTCGAATGAGTTTAACTAGAATTATTTAGAAATAATTATATAATACACAACAGTGTGGATCGCTTTATAACCATTTAATTGTAGTGTATATTCTTTAGAAGAGCCACGGGTCTATACGAGCAGTAATGACAGTGGTTGTACCATATAATACTCGTGTTTCTCCTAAATCTTTACTTAGTTAGATCCTTCATTGGTAAGTATGGAAAACGTTCAACACTGGCAGTTTAAAAGGATTTCTCTTTTAGACCAAGATTTGATAGTTGTTTATTTAACTATCAAACAAAACACGTAAGAAATCAAATCAACCACATACTCAAATTTTCATGGAAATCACCAAGCTTCATTTAATTAATCTTTTATTAATTAACTCCTTTTTTATGCATGGAAGACATTTCCATAGACTTAGAAAACCACTATATTTTCAATACTTAGAAAAAATATCCATTTACTTATCTCAACTTCATAAGTTTATTCCCAACCATTATGATTTCAATACTCAAATATCAAGCATTTCTTTGTAACTCTCTAATGACCCTTCTGGGTTGTGGATGACTTTGAAAACATGTTGGTGAGTTCTTCTTTATTGTTTTGTAGTGGTAACTTTATGGAGTTTTTGGTGATGGTTTGTTTGGTTTGACTGATGACGAATATTTGTTTTTGGGCAGGTGCTTTGTGTATTATGTGATTCAAATTGAGATTTGTTGACCAGACTTTTGGTACGGTTCCCAAAAGTACACCAGACACGCTCGACTCAATATATCGCGTGATGTTAAAGTTTGACATGTCGCCAAAAAGCCAAGGATACAAACTTAAAGAAGTCATACGAGCAGGAGCTTCATAACTCCTCAAGACCATACTTTAACAAATTTTCCATATCCCACGTATAAGGGATCTTGAACCCCTGAGTCTCGTATCCCTCCTCTCCAAAGCTTCGAACCCATGTGGTTCGAACCCCTCAACGTTCAAATCTCACAACGAAAGCCCCATCCTGTTTCGAACTCCTATGCACCATATCCTTCATCTTCAAAAAGCTTCGACTCCCTCATATCCGCAAAGTTCCAGATCCCATTAAAACCGTATCCCTCGCCTTTACAAAACTTTGGACCCCACAGTGATGGTACTTTCGTGTCCCTTCAACATTTCGATCCCGATGGCAACAGGGGTTTTAAACGACGTATCCCTCGAGGTACAAGTTCGTACCCCTTGAGGGGTATGTAAAACTCATATCCCCTCGGTGATACGCCACTTCATATCCTAAGGGATACGAATTTCGTGTCCCTGAGGATACAAAATCCGTATGCCAGAAGAGGGATACGACCTTCTTCTGAAAAAGGACATGGGGATTCGAAATTCCTGGTAACCACCTTCAGGGATACGAAATTACACCTTGTGGTCCCCAAATCCTCCCTACTCCCATCTAACCTCTCCACTATAAATACCCCTAAGCTCATACTTCTAAGGGATTGGATTTTTTTTCTGATTTGACATCCCATAGAGCTTCAGGAGACTCATTAATGGCATCCTTGCTTTGAGGAAGAAAGAGCATAAAAGTGACTTTTTTCCAATATTCATATATTAAAATTATGATCCAAATTACATGAAAATACTTGTAACCAAATGCCTAGGTGATGTTCATAGCTTGTAATCAATTGTTATGAATAATATAGCAGTGGAATCCTTTAAAGTGGACGTAGGTCCCTCGCAGGACTGAACCACTATAAATCTACTGTGTCATTTATTGCTTTTTTGCACTTACCTTTTCCACGTGAAACGAAGTTCTTAAGTAATTAAGAATCCTTGGGTGTTACGACATTTTTTCATCAACATTCTGGTGGTTCCACTGTGAAGGCTAGACTTGCTTCTTTGTCACACATTTCCATCTTGACTTCGACGCTCTTTAGGTATCTTCTTTAACCTGTCGCCAAGTCCGCTTACGATGGTTAAGCGAAAAAAAAATCATATGCTCGATTCTCTACCGCAAATAACACCGGTACTTCTCAACAACCTCAATCGGCAGAAGACCCGATTGAAATGAAATTTCTCCCTCCTGTGGACCATGAATCCCCTGCAACTCAAGGGAAAATTTGTGTGTTTAATAAGGAGTATGAAAACACAGCCTTTGAGCATAATCAAGTATTGAAAAACAACATCAATCTTATGCGTCAACTTCAATATAGTCAACTTCAATATAGTCAACGCCTCGTTGCCAAACTTCAACTTTCTCAGCACAATGCTCGCTCGTGGCGTAATGTCTTGGAAACCTCTTCTTCTAAATCCTTGGGACCACATCTAAGAAGGAGGTTCATCCTCAACAATAATTCCATTGTCCGCTCTAATGCTCGTACTAATGGCAACGACAACGGGAATGGAAATGATTATAGAACCACCGTCACTTAAAGCAGGGGACGCATCACTGTGATCGTTCTCGGTTGGTTATCAACAATGAACCGGGCCCAAGTAACCGACCCCTTCCTTGATAGAATCCAACTGTTGCTGCTCAAAACTTAGAGACCACGCTCCTGGCAACCCAACATGCCCAAGTACCACCAAATAAGAATACTCATCAACCCGCTCAACCTCATCAGCCATACCAAAATCAGGCAATCGATGTCGATGACATGGATGAGGGTGAGCCCTACATGCATCATAGAAGGCGTCCACGGAACATGACTTCCGAAGTTCGTCGAAACTGGATTCTGCCTAAGGATGTCCAACTGGCATATCTTTGTGAAATGATCCGAAGGATCATGAGAGATATGCGAGGGAACGCCAACGACTTGTGGGAAACCCACTTGAGGCGTTACCCCTTTACTAGGATTGTGCACGAAGCTGGGTGACCCCGACGCTTCAACATGCTACAAATGACATTCTGTGATGGCACAACTAATCCCTGTTCTTTCCTTAACTGTTGTGAGTGACAGATGGACTACAATTGGACCACCGACGCAAATGCAAGTGCTTCCTATTCTTGTTGTTAGGAACAACTATACTTTGGTTCTCTTGCCTTCCACTCCAGTCCCTCAATACCTTTGGCCAACTGCCCACATAATTGGATAGGTAGTTTAGAATACACATTCCGCCTCTGAAGAACTCCCTCACCTTTTCCAACCTTTAGCAGGGCCCTGCATAATCCCTCAAGATCTACCTTGAGTGATTCAATATTGCCCTCGCTGAGGTCGATGATATTGAACCTCATACCGTACTTTTTCATCTTGCAAAAGGTGTCATTCCTACCGCCCAATTTGGAGCCTAGATCGACAGAAAACAACCTAAGACCCTACGGGCTTTCAATGAAAAGGCTAGGCAACTCTTGTGCCAAGAAGAAGCAAGGCATAATGGAACTTTTGGGGGCAACCACTCCAACAACCCACACGCTGGCACCGTTGACGATAGTATCAAAGGAAAGAAGGTTAGAGAGTCTTTCGACAAGGGCAAAGGAGCAACCCATACAAGCCGAAGCCAAACAACGACAAACCCGGTGGTTGTAATAATAATCTAGCTCTCGCATATCCTAAAAAGCATGACCGCTGTCTAAATTATGGGAACTACACTCCACTGAATTGAGATATGGAGACAATCTACTTGGAAACCTATAATAATATCTAGTACAAGAAGCCCAACACAAGGGAATCCATTGACCGTGAGAGAAACTCTGACAAATACTGCATATCCCATGACATGTATGGACACAATACTAATGACTGTCGCCATCTCAAGGATGCGATTGAGAAAATCATCCATGAGAAACGTCTGGAATAGTACGTCCAGGATCCCGTTATTCCCATAACAGCTATGGGACCCCTAACACCCACACTTCCAGCACCTACAAATGCGACCCCAGGGCCGTACAACCAAAGATCACGTGGCATTGTGATCAGTACTATCTATGGAGGGCCTCAACCCACACATGAAAGCTTCCATAAGATGGAGGAGTATGCCAACTTTATAAAGCATGCCGCGTACAAAACCTGCTCTACTCTGGACGAATCCGTCCCCGCTAAGATCTAGAAAACAATGCGGGACAATATGACCTTCCGCAAGAGAGAATCTACAGGAATCAAGATCCTGACGATAGACCCTCTCATCATCTCTGCCCAGATTGGCCCAGCCTTCGTACGAAGAATTCTTATCGACTCAGGAAGCTCGGTCAATATCATCTTCAAGGCGGTCTATGACCAAATAAAACTTGAGGCCAAAGACTTGAATCCCTGCCATGCCACGATCCACGGCTTCAACGGATCTTCCAATCACCAGTGGGCATGATCGACCTCCCTGTATAACTCGGAGAAGGGGATCTGAGTCGAGTCTGAATCCTCACCTTCGTGGTCATCGATGTCATCTCTCCGTAGAATGTCTTCTTTGGACGTCCCTTCCTTACAGAGTTCCGAGCCAACATGTCACCATAGCCCCTTATGAAGTTCCCGACAGAAAATGGGATCGAAACTGTTAAGGGTGACCAAGCAACAACTAGAGATTGCTACCTCGTAGAATGGAAGAATGCACACGATAAGAACAAAGGCAAGATCGTGCCTCTGCCTTCTTGCGCTAAGACTATCTACGCATAGGAATTAAAGGCGTCTGTGTCCTGACTCAGGCGCCACTTTCGTCTGTCCAACGATCTCGATCCCAGGGAGGAGAAAGAGCCCAATTTCGATAGGGTTACCCCTATAGAACCAACAGTGGATGTTCGGATCAGCTCGAACGACTCGACAAAGGTCTTGAAAGTTGGATCGCAACTCCATCTCGCAATAAAGGAAGAGCTCGTGGAATTCTTAAGGGCCAACCTCGACGTGTTCGCTTGAACTTACTCCGACATGTGCGGCATTGATCTAACAATTGCTTTTCACATGATCATTATCAATCCCTTGTAACTTCCGGTCAAACAGAAATGTCAAATCTCGAGAATAGAAAGATCGACTGCACATAAAGAGGAGGTGGATATGCTACTCAATAATGGTTTTATCCAAGAGTCCTTCTACCCCGAATGGGTCTCCAATCCAATTTTGGTCAAGAAAGCAAATGATAAGTGGTGAATGTGTGTCGACTTCTCTGATCTGCATAAGGCATGCCCTAAAGATTGCTTCCCACTTCCGAAAATCGGCCCGTTTGTCGATTCAACAACCGGCTACATCTCCTGTCCTTCATGAATGCGTACTCAGGCTACAACCAGATTCCAATGTACCTCCCGGACTAGATCATACTTCTTTCATAATCGACCTCGGGATCTACTACTATCTCTTCATGCCCTTTGGTCCTAAGAACGCTGGAGCCACATACCAACGATTGGACAACCTTATGTTCAAGGACAAGATCGAACGATCCATGGAGGTATACATGGACGATATGCTCCTGAAAACGAATGTATCGAACGACCACGTCCGTGACCTCTCCGAAATGTTCGATGCCCTCCACCAATACGGCATGAAACTCAATCTCTTGAAAAGAACTTTTGGCGTCACGTTAGGAAATTTCTAGGTTTCATTGTCAATTCACAGAGCCGTAAAGCCAATCCAGATAAGATTAAACCTATCCGGGACAACCAAGCTCCTCGACACATCGAAGATGTTTAGATTTTAAACGGGAAGGCCACTGCCCTAAGTTGATTCATCTCTAAGGCTACTGAATGCATTCCCTTTTTAAACATGCTCAGAACGGGAAAGTGCAACTTCACATGGACTCCAGAGTGCATCGCCGCATTCTAGGATCTCCTGAATCACTTAGAGCGACCTTCTATCTTGTCCAAACCCGTGAATCATGAGGATTTATAAATTTATTTAGTTATTTCCATGCAGGTAATTAGCTCAGCACTCGTGCGCATTGAAGACTATGTCCAATTACCCGTTTACTATATCAGCAAGCGGCTAATAGGGGTAGAAAGAACTATCCGAAGTTTCAAAAGCTTTCCTTATGTCTACTGATTACCTCCTGGAATCTACGACCTTATTTTCAGTCTTATCCCATCAAAGTCTACACCGACCATTCACTACGACAGGTCCTGCAGTGACCTGAGGCGTCTGGATGACTCCTGAAGTGGAATATAAAGTTGAGCCAGCTCGAGATCACATTCATTCCTCGCCAAGCCATCCTCGGACAAGCCCTCGCCAATTTCATAGTGGAGCTCACCGTTTTGGAAGAGCCTCCTCTGGAAGACATCGAAATTTCAGACATTCAATAGAAACTGCTCATGGATGGATCATCCAACAATCAGTGTTTTGGCCCCAGAGTCGTGCTCGTCACGCTCGATATGCTATGCCCTGAAGCCTAACTTTCTCGCTACTAACAACGATGTAGAATACGAAGCCTTGATCGCTAGACTCAAAATTGTAATCGAACTTAGCATCAAGGCTATCCAGATCTACTCCGATTCGCGGCTCATCGTATGCCACGTCCAGGGAGAGTATCAAGCCAAGGGGGCACGACTCGCCCCCTACCTCGCTCAGGTTTGTGAATTACTCACCAACTTCGACCGCGACGTCATCACGCATATCCCCCAAGGGGAAAACAAGAAAGCTGATTCATTAGCCATACTAGCAAGGTCCGGGGATGCGCAACTTATGGGGCTTACCCCAGTCAAAGTATTTGGCTCTCCGAGCATCGATTAAATGTATGTTGTTTCGATAGTGACGACGGAGGACGGATCCGTGACTGAATCTTGGACGACACCAATCAGAAACTATTTGTAGCATGGAATCCTCCCAAAGCATTACAAAGACATATGGGCACTCACCCGTAGATCATCTTACTACATCATCTTAGATGGGGTGCTCTACCGAAGAGGATTCTTATTTTCGTTACTCCAGAGTATAACCTACAACAACATCGACCGCGTGTTGCTAGATATACATAAAGGCGAATGTGGTGACCACACTAGGGTGGGGGGGGGACTCAGGTAAAGTAAGGTTCTCGGATACGGTTATTTCTGGCCAACACTTAATCAAGATGTCACAAACTATGCCCGCAAGTGAAATGACCCGGAAATCCGTACCCTTTGAGCAGATTGAATACAACGCACGTCCAACCCAAATTGCACGAAAATACAAATCATTAATAGAAAGAAGTTAGAGGATGAGAAATAGAAAGATAGAAAATTAGAATAGAAGAAAATAGATAGAAGATCTAACTGAACAATAACACAGAGTCTCACAATTACAACGGAATAAAATATAATATATAATATATAAATACCACTTTGAAATACAAACGGTACTACCACTTACATACTTCATCAGAGTACATCACATATACAATACAACGTAAAAACTCTAAATACCTAACGCTAAAGTCTCCTACTCTAAACTCCTCCAGGTAAATCTGTAAAATCCTGAACTATTGGATTGCTCGTACAAATTTGGGCACCCAAGAGTTTAGGAAAAACATAGAAAAATAAACTCTGGGTCAGTCATGGGACTGGTGTGAGTAAACGATTTTAAAACAGCTTGATTTAATGTTCAAAAATCCTTTTGAAACAAAATATAATCGTAAGACCGATCCACACATTAATACGGATGGTTTTTACCTTACGATAACCCAAAACATTTTTGAAATCATATATTGTTTAGATATTATAATATTGTCTAAATACAAATAAATATCAATCTAGCAGAACGCTTACATCTCACGCTCTACATATAAAGTATACAATCAACACTGCATGTGCTTATTGGAGATTGGATTCCGACTATGACAAGGTATGGAACCACCTGTCGATAGTGTATCTCTAGAGGGGAATACGCTGGGTTCCACAAGAACGTCTTGCAACCCGGCCCACACATGACCGACCACTCATTTCGCTTGAGTGTATCGAATGTATATCACCAACGGTTGGGATCAGCAACTGTTTCCCGAAATGGACAACATCGAATAGAATAAAGAAGGAAACGAAATTTCTCTAGATAGGTGATTATACACCCTAATGGGAGCGACCCCACATAGCCATGCTGCCTACCTAATTTTTGTCATTTCCAGGTTGTGAGGCTTGGGGCTGATCTTACCTTCAGATAGAATACGTCTTCATTCACTTTGAATGCCACATCGTCAAACCCGCCAAAACACAAATTGATTCCCCCAAAAATACCACGGGTATAAAGCTAAGAGAAACAAATTTCTCCGCCACCAAATGTAAATACGTTTGAAGAGATCAACTTACGCAATTTATTAGGCATACTCTGTCAAACACTCGTCTATACAAGTTGTCTTGGGACTGGACAAACCGAAGGCACTATCCTGTAAATCTGTCTTAGGCAATTTCTACCTAGGATCGACAGATCAGCCCTTGCAACACTCCGTCTTCAATGGTCTTCAATAAAATCTCTGACCCATAACGTATATATCGGATCGAAGTGGAATTTAAATTCCGGTCTCTTCGAAAACGATAACGGAAAGGTCCAGATTTGATAGTGGATGATTTAACTATCAAATATAAAATAAAATAAACAAATTTACTTCCATTGGATCTGCTAAGCCTGATCTAAATTATTTAAACTCAAATATTAACTTTATATATCTATTTGAAAATATAAGTATTAATCAACTTAGAAATGCTTATCACCAATCTTACGTGATAATCTCATTCTTGAATATACGGTTCATAGCCGAAGACAATATTCAATTCTAACACTCATTCTGAACACAAACTAATACGATCTATCGGATAATAGTGAAATCGTTCAAGTTGGGGTATTTTAATTACCTCTTAGACCTTGAGCCGAAATCATTCTTATTGTTAAGATACATAGAAGTCTAATATCTAAAATATTGACAAGCCAAATTTTGTAAATCCATTTGATTTCTAAATCTTAAAACATTTCAAACAACGTTGTTGTTTGAACCACTTATCAAGTTAACTTGGTTATATTAAATCGAGGAATTTAATCCAAATGATCGACTTGTTTCCCTTTTTCCTTTATAACAAAATTTATTTTTGAACTTACTTAATTAAAAGATTTATTTAAGTTAAAAACGTCCTTTTGGGATAATTTATCCAAATTTAAATTACTATTAAAATTAGCCTACCCAATCTGTTAAGTTTTTTTTAAAAAACAATCATTTAATAAAAACTATTTCTATTAAATTCATTGAAACCTATTTAATTTAATAATAAATTCCTATTTAAATAGTTGATTTACATTAAACAAACTGATTAACTGACTACAATCAATCTTTCCTTCTTAAATTAATTAATAATATAATTAGTTAAAAAATCCATTTAATTGTTTTTTTAAAACAATTTATATCTAACTATCAAAACGAGAGTTTATTTCTAAGCTACTTGATAGAAATTATAACTTAGCAGACCCAATGGTATATAACAGTTCTTTTGACATTCAAGCCATCAACCCCATTTGCACAAACAACACAATAAATACAATTCAAATATTTCAACTGATAATATAATATCTCAACATCATATATTAACATAAGTCAAACCGATATAATAGCAGAACAATGTTTATTTCTGCTAAAAGGACGTCCAAACAATTCATTCAATCAAATATATAATTACGATTCACGTAAATAAACACAATAGGATTACTTGAACTAATAAATCCAGATTTTTGGAATTACGGATCATTACTGATTAATTCGTAATAGTTTAAGCATTGACTAACTTACATTCAAATTTTAATGGTGTTTAAATTGATTTATTTTAAATTGAATTGGTTAAACCAGCAGCCCACATACCTTTTATATGTGTGTATATATATCTTCATGTATATTAGATTTTTAAACTATACTTAACTTAAATAAAGATTAAACCTACATTACCCCTTTTTAAACCTTTTTATTTATTTATTTAAACTGGGCTTTAGCCCAAAGCCAACAGTCCATGAGCACGCAAAATAACACCACGCCCACATTTTTTTCAGTCCATTTTTTTCCGTACTACACTTTCTTTTCTTCCTTCTGACATGCACAAACCTGACTGGTGTACATACACCCTCGATCTGACCATCGGTGACCCCTCACCACCCTCTCCACACGTCGCACCACTTGCCAATACCACCATCAACCAATCCTTCCGGCCTCAAATCCACTTCTTCTCGGAATTTCTTTCCCATCGCTTTTTTTAAACTGAAAAAATAAAATAAAATAAAAATCCAATAGTAGATCGAGTTCAACCATTCGGCGCCATACTCAACTCCGACCATCGGAACTTCTGCCGCCACCACCCATCCACTCACCGACCTCCCTCTCATTTTCTCCACCAATCATAGCCAACTCGATCAACCCAAACCCCCCCTACGAATCGATCAAGTATTATTTCCTGAAACTGTAGCAAAATCCTATTTTCACCTACCCCCATCACTCACGATCGCCAGAAAATACCAAACTCCACCCGTACTTTCCTCCATCACCAACGCAGCTCCCCCTAAAAATGTTTCCGTTTTCATTGACCGGATCTTCAGATTTAAATTAATATACCCAAAACCATAAATCTGCTCGAAATATAAAGTAACGAAATTCTGGAAAAAAACTGGTTTAAAAAAAAACATGGGTTGCTATCACTAAACAATCCTATACCTGAACATAAATTCTGCAATGATTAAGCTTTCAAGTTTAAGCTACTTTCTATAAATGTTCTTGTATACCAGCTAATATATGTATTTATTCGAGGACAATTTATTTTTAACATAGCTACACTTAATTTTGCACAACTTCTAGATTGAAGTCAAATTCTCAAATGTATTTGGAATTGATCTACAGGTTTTTATTCAAGTCACTTGTTTATAAAAACAAAACAGAGCCTATATCTTTTTGTCTGTCTACGGCTTTCATTTGCATCATCCTATTTCTCTTAATTCAAATTTGAGATGTAGATTGAATTGCTTCATGACCTTGCAATCAAGAGTATTTATTCATGAAACAAATTTGCACTATCCTACCTACTAACTAGTAGCAAGTTTAAAGGAGAAAACTACTCATCACATTTGCTCATTGGTTTGGTCATTCTAGTTCCAGGTTTTTGAATGTAAATAAAATTGACTAACCATTGTAAGTATGTATCTACCTTTCATAGTATTACTAGTATGGAATGGGTGAAATTTACTCACTTTATTGACCACTGGTTTGCCATGTTTCCATTCCAGATTTGTTCTTTGGTGTTGATCAATATGAAAATTCATTTAACCAAATCAATACATGTATAGATTCATATATGTATGCATTTACAAACTAGTGAAAAATGAGAAAGTTACTCACACTGTTTTAGTATTTCCAGATCATAAGTATTACAGTGTTTTGCAAATCAACAGATCGACATATATATGCCATGTATAAGGTAACAAAATCAAGCATACATGCATCATTCAGTTTCAACCAAAGGAAGGTTTAAACAGAGATTTAAAGAAAAGGGTTCAATCACCAATATTGATCACAGTCCTCAGGTATCCAGGTTTGATCTGGCTCACTAGTTTTTGGGCACTTAAAGTTCCAGGTTATGGTTCTCTGTTTTGAGTCATGTTCTAGTCCCAGGTTTTTAGTTGCTCACTGGTTTTTGGCCATTGTTTTGTTCCCCTTTAATTTCAGATTTGTAAATCAACTTGTGTATATAAGAGTGTTTTCCCGTGTTTTTATAGATGCAACTAACAATAAAATATTGCTTGGCTCATAACTTTTGATATGGATGTCATAGGCCATACTAGGTTGTCTCAATATTGTTGAAAATACATTGTATTGGTGCTTGCATAGTCATTTTCTTTTCGGTTATTTGCACAATAGATGGGAATGCTTTTAGCTGTGTATATAGCTGGTCTATAGGTTCTAAAAAAAACAAGGTGATTGCACTTGTGATTAAGAAGGGTATTCAATGGATATGTGTACTACCATGTGCACAAATATGTTTACATATAAATTTTGGTTGCCTGCATATGTTTGATGTGAAGGCATATGCTAAGGCTCCCTATGATATACCTGGGAAAGGGAAGTTTTAGCATGTGCTGCAACATATATGCACATGGATCATGTATTAATGATTTAACCAAAACAAAGCTTAGCAACTAAGGATTTTATACTACCATATAGGCCGTTGTACCTGATCTACTTGATGTGATGGAAAGTGCTTAATAGGTTTGTGATCTAATCTTGCATGCCCTTGCATTTTGTTCAGCCAATGTACTAAATGTTTTCAAAGTTGCAAAGCATATCAATATATCTAATTTATTATGCGCTAAATATATTAAATAATTTATACTTAGCTGCCAGGTATTTAATTTTTAATGTTTATATATTTAAACGATTTAAATATTGCAAAATCTAAGATTCTAAGGCGCAAATTACTTAGCTATGAACTTCCTTGAATTCCAATAATAATTCAATTTGTAAAACCAACAAAATAAGAACCCAAGATCATGTTTTACATGGATTTAAATCAATTTTAAATACAAATAAAATAATAAAACAACACTTACTTGTATATATTTAAATATAACAAGTAAAAAGTGTACATATATAATTTTTATAATAATTATTATTCAAATTTACTAAAATATGTACAACTAATATTATCTATATTTAGACAGGTTAAAATAAATTACAAAACAAGTTAACAAATATTAATTACTTGGGTTTATATACATATATACACAGGTTAAGGAATTTTAAATTATTAAAAAATATGCTATAATTTCCCAATATTCATTATCCACAATTAATTACTTAAATCAAAAAAGAAAAAATCCGTAATAAAATGTATTATAGAAGCAGTCAAAACTGGCTCGTTACAATCTACCCACTTTAAAAGAATTCAGTCCTCAAAATTGAAGAGAAACAAGGAGATTATAGTTATATCTATAGTTGTAGACTTACACGCATACGTGGGTCATCCCCTAACAAATCACAATAAATGAGACATCTAAAACACATAGGTTCTCTACTAAAATATTTCATAGTAACCAAAACATTCAATACATCAGCAATTTGGTTTCAATTACAGCCAACTTCTATAACTAGAAATATCTATTACTGCAGTTAGAAAACATATCCATTTATTGTTATCCTTCAACATTCATCAGTTCCTGACTACAAATCGGTAAAAAATAATCCTCTAAGTATCAACCCCGAAGACCGAAATCAACATCAAACCAATACCCAGAAAATATATTTAATCTAACCAATCCTCAGTTAGGTTCCAATTTCTCAACTCCAGTTAAATTTTCAAATTCCAGAATCCCAATTTCTGGTTTTTGTTCCAACCTATTTGAAATATCATATCTTGAGTCCATTATGAATTCAAAACCTTTGAATTTTTCCAAAGATCTTGTTTTATTCAAACAATCTTCCACATTGTCATATTTGTATATCTTATCCATATACAAATTCAATTTAGTTCACGTATAAGCATTTCAATGTTTATGATCTTATTGATTATAAAAACAACAATTGACACATCCATATATAATAATTTCAAAAAATTATTATTTTATAACAAAAATAAAATTTTAGCCAAATTATTTTATTTACTTAGCTTTGAAAATAATACTGTGTTGAATTATTTTATTCAAGAGTTTACAAAACTTTTCGATACAGTGTGCACCCTGTATCGACCCGAATTTTTAAACAACTCGACAAACCAATCAACACAATACAAAACAGTTTTTATATAAATTAACAAATACGCGCTCATATATATACAGTCAAACTCAGTCTAGGATATTACTAATCCTATCTCTATCGAGTTATGCCACAAAGCCAAGGTTACTACTCAACCTTCAGCTCTGATACCAAGTGTAATGACTCAGAAATCCGTACCCTTTGAGCTGACTGAATACAACGCACGTCCAACCCAAATTACACGAAAATATGAATCATTAACAAAAAGAAGTTAGAGGATGAGAAATAGAAAGACAGAAAATTAGAACAGAAGAAAATAGATAGAAGATCGAACTATACAATAAAACAGAGTCTCACAATCACAACGGAATAAAATATGATATATAAATATCACTTTGAAATACAAACGGTACTACCACTTACATACTTCATTAGAGTACATCACATATACAATACAGTGGAAAAAATCTGAATATCTAACGTTGAAGTCTCTTGCTCCAAGCTCCTCCAGATAAATCTGTAAAATCCTGAACTATTGGACTTCCTGTACAAATTGGGCACCCAAGAGTTTAGGAAAAACATAGAAAAATAAACTCTGGGTCAGTCATGGGACTGGTGTGAGTAAACGATTTTAAAAGAGCTTTATTTAATGTTCAAAAATCATTTTGAAACAAAAGATAATCGTAAGACCGATCCACACAAAAATACGGATGGTTTTTACCTAACGATAACCCAAAACATTTTTGAAATCATATATTGTTCTGATATTATAATAGTGTCCAAATACAGATAAATATCAATCTAACAGAATGCTTGCATCTCACGCTCTACATATATAGTATACAATCAAAACCACAGGTGCTTATTGGAGATTGGATTTCGACTATGACAAGGTATGAAAATACCTGCCGGTAGTGTATCTCTTGAGGGGAATACACTGGGTTCAACAAGAACATCTTGCAACCTGGCCCACACATGACCGACCACACATCTAGCTTGAGTGTATAGATTGTATATCACCAACGTTGGGATCGATAACTGTTTCCCGAAAGGGACAACATCGAATAGAATAAAGAAGGAAACAAAATTTCTCTAGATAGGTGATTATACACCCTAATAGGAGCGACCCAGATAGCCATGTTGTCTGCCCGATTTTTGTCATTTCCTGGTTGTGAGGCTTGAGGTTGGTCTTACCTTCAGTTAGAATACATTTTCATTCACTTTGAATGCCATATCGTCAAACCTGCCAAATCACAAATTGAATCCCCCAAAAATATCATGGGTATAAAGCTAAGAGAAATGAATTCCTCCGCCACCAAATGTAAATACGTTTGAAGAGATCAACTTACGCAATTTATTAAGCATACTCTGTCAGACACTCGTCCATACAAGTTGTCCTAGGACTGCACAAACTGAAGGCACTATCTAGTAAATCCATCTTAGGAAATTTCTACCTAGGATCAACAGATCAACCCTTGCAACACTCCATCTTCAATGGTCTTCAATAAAATCTCTGACGCATAACGTATATATCAGATCGAAGTGGAATTTAGATTCCGATCTCTTCGAAAACGATAATGGAAAGGTCCATATTTGATAGTGGGTGATTTAACTATCAAATATAAAATAAACAAATTTACTTCCATTGGATCTGCTAAGCCTGATCTAAATTATTTAAACTCAAATATTAACTTTATATATCTATTTGAAAATATAAATATTAATCAACTTAGAAATGCTTATCACCAATCTTACGTGATAATCTCATTCTTGAATATACGGTTCATAGCCAAAGACAATATTCAATTCTAACACTCATTCTGAACACAAACTAATACGATCTCGGATAATAGTGAAATCGTTCAAGTTGGGGTATTTTAATTACCTCTTAGACCTTGAGCTGAAATCATTCTTATCGTTAAGATACATAGAAGTCTGATATCTAAAATATTCGACAAGACAAATTTTGTAAATCCATTTGATTTCCAAATCTTAAAACATTTCAAACAACGTTGTTGTTTGAACCACTTATCAAGTTAACTTGGTTATATTAAATCGAGGAATTTAACCCTAATGATCGACTTGTTTCCCTTTTTCCTTTATAACTAAATATATTTTTAACTTAATAAATCAAAAGATTTATTTAAGTTAAAAACATCCTTTTGGGATAATTTATCCAAATTTAAATTACTATTAAAATTAGCCTACCCAATCTGTGAGCGTGGCAAAAGAAAATGTGTTTGGTTAATTTCAGTCAATTTGGATCGACCAGAAAATGACCATTTTTCAAACGGTCTCCAAATTCAACGAAATCTGTTTTTTTGGGACCGTATCGTCAAAACATAGCTAGATTTATTTTTCTGGAATTTTTGGGATCAGTATATGGCCCCGGCAAATTGAAATGTATGTTCAAATCAAATATTGAATGTTTTATATTTTAATTTGAATAAAAAACTGACTAAAATAGTCGAATGGGCCTACAAAACATATTCCATTGTGTCCAGAATGGGGGTATTTAGCTAGGGATGACAGTCGTTGGGTTTAAATTGGAGTTCATAAGGAGAAAGGGGTATTTTTTGAAATAAATAATTTGATAAATATATGGGCCAATCATATTTCTGCACCATTTTCTCTCTCCCCGACTTCCTTCAAATCGCGCATGACGGAACCGAACTCCCCCCTTCTCTCCTCTTTACCCCACAATCCACGCAATAAAAATTATTGACCCAGTTGGGGTTTTTGTAGATCGTTCCTTCCTCTTTAAATCCATACCAGATTTGCCCCATATAGTGGTGTATTTTGTGAGATTTGCTCCTCCGAAATCCCATCATTCGAAGCGCCGCCGCCATCACTAGAGACCACCGAAGTGGACCCCACCACCGAATGCTGGTGCGCGACTCGACCCTCTTCGACGCTGCACCGCCTGATCCTCTCATCGCTACATGGATTGGAAGTTATACACTGACCTAGTTTTGAACATTTTTATGAGGTAACGGGTTGGTTAATTTTTAACTGAAAATAACACTTTAAAGCATTGCAAACATGTAAAAATCATATCTTTTTGCTACGTTGTCGAAATCCAATGAAACAAGAGACAGTGGACTCGTGTGGACGTCTTCTACATTTTTGAAGGGACCGGATATTTTTCTGAGCCTTCTACAATTTTTGGAGGAGTGGAACCTAATGTGAGATTTTTGAATTATAAACGATATGGAATGATGATGTATAAATTATACGATCGATGTATGAGTTATATAAGCATTGTAGACCTCGTGTATAAGCGTTGTATATGTTGTATATGCGATGTATAAGTTATATATGCGTTGTAAAAATCATATGTGCGTTGAATGGAATTGAAATGAAATCGAAATATATTTATACATGTATATATATACATACATATATATATATATATATATATATATATATATATATACTCCCCTCGTCCATAGACCATGGACGATATATATTGGTTGTGATTGTGTGGATTTTGGTTGATGTGAAATTTAGTTGATAAATGCGAATGGTTGATATGATTGATTGTAGTTGAATCCCGATAGGATTAGTTTATGGGAAAATTTGTCTGTGTATGAACTAGATTATTGAAATCCCCATTGTCAAAAGCTGCGATGCTTTAAGGTAGAGCGAGGAGTCGTACTCGGGACAGTGCCGGTTTTAACTACCCTGCCGCTATGCTACCGAAATTTTCTGAAATATTCATATGTTTGATTATTATTCATGTGTTGAAATATATTCATGTGTTGGAGAAAAAATTCATGTATGAGATAAATTGTTTGAACGATAAAAATAACATTTTTATTCAATGTATGAAATAAATTGTTTGAATGATAAAAATAACATTTCATTCAATAAATTGTTTGAACGATAAAAATAACATTTTTATTGAATGTATGAAATAAATTGTTTGAAAAATAAAAATAACATTTTTATTGAATGTATGAAATGAAATGGTTTGAACGATAAAAATAACATTTTTATTGAATGTATGAAATAAATTGTTTGAACGATAAAAATAACATTTTTATTGAATGTATGAAATAAATTGTTTGAACGATAAAAATAACATTTTTATTGAATGTATGAAATAAATTGTTTGAACGATAAAAATAACATTTTTA
Organism: Allium sativum; assembly: GCA_030737875.1. Taxonomy (NCBI): domain Eukaryota; kingdom Viridiplantae; phylum Streptophyta; class Magnoliopsida; order Asparagales; family Amaryllidaceae; genus Allium; species Allium sativum. The sequence continues at coordinate 743,300,847 of CM060920.1, read as the reverse complement.
TTGAATGTATGAAATAAATTGTTTGAACGATAAAAATAACATTTTTATTGAATGTATGAAATAAATTGTTTGAACGATAAAAATAACATTTTTATCGAATGTATGAAATGAAATGGTTTGAACGATAAAAATAACATTTTTATTGAATGTATGAAATAAATTGTTTGAACGATAAAATCACATTTTTATAATATATATGAATCGCTAAAAATCTTCATTTTTAAAATAAATTGTTTTAACAATAAAAATCACATTTTTATCTATATATGAAGTGTTAAAGATAGTCATATGTTGAAATGAATATTTGTTGGCTAAAAATATTATTTTATCAAATATATGAAATGAATATGGTTTGAAATCAAAGAACGGATTATATTTATATATATATTTATATATATAATTAAAATAAATCGAACAATGGAGCTGCAGTTCGTATTTTGAAACCGTGATTTCAAATGATTGTACCGGGAGATCCGGCCATCGGATTTTCCCGAAACCGCTGAGTTCGCTTTGGAAATATCTTTCCAATGATACCAACTTTGCAAAGATCCAACAGTTGGATTGTTTGGAATGTTTAATTCAAATCTAAATGAAAACAGTGCCAGAATGGATTATATATATATAATTAAAATAAATCGAATAACGACGCTGCAGTTCATATTTGAAATCGTAAATTTAAACGATTATACCGGGAGATCCGACCATTGGATTTTCCCAAAACTAGAACCGTTGGGTCCGCTTTGAAAAGATCTTTCCAATGATATAAAATATGTAAAGATCCAATAGTTAAATTTTTAGATATGTGTAAAGCAAATCTGAAGAAAAATAGTGCCATGGCCGCGTTATGGCCTGAAGCGTCGTTTGAATAAATTTACTATTTTTAAATAAATAAACATAGCGATAAATCGCTATAAAATAGTATAAACGATATGGAATGGAAATAAACCAAATTTACTCGATTTATTGGATATTTGATGGTTGAATGTGTTTGACGTGAAAAATTACATTAATGAACTGAATTATTGATGCCAAATAATTTAACCATGGAAATGAATTGATTTGAATTCAAAATATACTTGAATTATTTGAAAAGTTCGAGTTAATTCTCATTTCAAATAATTGGTCGATGGTTTGAAGTCGAAGATTTGAAGACGGTGCAAGATCGATGATCTTCACATGAATGGATGGCCACTGATGCATTTAATGGGAGTTGTTGTCCTGAAGGGGTTGCAGTGGTGGTTGTCCGGACATACTTATTGATCATTCGGATGTGCGAGAGCCTCTCTCCTGTGTTGGACACATGGGAAAGGAATAAGGTGCCTCCGATTTCGTTCAGACCCAGAACGGACTTGTAAATGGATGTGTGTCTGACGTTGTAAACTGACAACGTGGCATACAGAGATGCTGTGATCAAAGCTTTTGTTGAAAAGCAGAGCTTTGTGGTTAATGATCAAAGCATGGTTTTAAATAGCCATCTTTTTGTTTAGCGATGATTCGCGAGCCTCACATCCCGGTATGAGCTAGAAACGGGAGAGGAAATCAGGGAGGGCATGCGTTTCCTTCTAGCTAGGAGTGGTGTTTTGGGTTTTACACGCCCGGGCATTTTACTTATGTGGATGACGGATAGCGAGGCGCCTTGGTTATATCGGTCGCTATAGGGCCGATGGTTTAGTCGGTATATGACCAGTTGATGCCCTATAGGGTGGGGAAACGCAGTGTTCAGGCATTTTAATCCACTCCGTGTGGACCGGCCCTGACGATCCAAGGGCCCACCTGAGTCTGGGTCCTGAGACACGGGCTAGAGCGTCTCGAAGCAGTAAGGACGATCCCTTGCCTTAGTTCATGACGGAAACCCAATTTCCAAATACGACATCGTGCGGTTTTGATTGTAAACCTATATATGGCGACATGATATATGGTACCTATGCCGCCTATGATTGATACTTATGATTGAATTTTTTTGAAACATATAAGCACTAGTAATAATATCAAATGCTTTTGTTTTATTCGTATCTAGCATATTTTGGCCGTTATAAAGTAAAACTCTATCCTTCGGTTTGCGTTGCATTGTGTGATGGGAACTGAGTCTTGTAATGGCTTCATTTTTATAAAAAGCATTGCGATGTTTAAATGATTTACTTGTTTTAAAGCACTAGCAATCCAATGGAGTAAACCCATTCCGCGTTAGCGGCATGGTCCTGTGATTGGCCTTATTGTAAAATAAGTTAAGTAGATTTCTCATACCAGTCCCATGACTGACTCGTAGTTTGTTTCACTTGCAAACTCGGGTGCCCTATTTCTACACGGGCAGCCTTGTATTCAGGTTTTAGCATGCTCTTTCAGGATAGCTATGGAGCTGAAGATAGATTCTATCATTCCTTTCTTTTTATGATGTTCAGCTCCTGTTGTACATATTATGTTTTGATTCCACTGTAGACGTTTTATGTAAAGCTGAACTGTATTTTGTACTAAGTATGATCCTGCATACTGTGTAACTCTAATGATTATTATTTCCAGTGTATTCTGTTGTACAATGTCTGATGTATTTATTTATTTATGTTCTGTTGTTATATGTTTATGTGTTATATTCCAAAGATTACCCTTGCCATGGTGGAACGGGATTTGGGGTCGTCACACAAGATTATGTTTTACATGGATTTAAAAAAATATTAAATACAAACAAAATAATAAAACAACACTTACTTGTATATATTTAAATATAACAAGTAAAAAATAAACATATAGAATTTTTATAATAATTATTATTCAAATTTACTAAAATATGTTCAACTAATATTATCTATATTTAGACAGGTTAAAATAAATTACGAAACAAGTTAACAAATATTAATTACTTGGTTTTATATACATATATACACATGTTACGGAATTTTAAATTATTACAATATATGCTATAATTTCCCAATATTCATTATCCACAATTAATTACTTAAATCGATAAAGAAAAAATCCATAATAAATTGTATTATAGAAGTAGTCAAAACTGGGTCATTACAGCAAGTGTGACAGGCGACAGAGAATTTCAAAGATCCCAAGAGCTCCGCCTGCCATGCAAATGCAAATGGTCAGTCCTAGGCTGTTCGCCATGTGGGGGATAGATATCATCGGAACTCTTCCAATGGACAGAGGTGCAACACGCTACGCCATTATTGCAGTTGATTACTTCAACAAATGGGCAGAAGCCGAGGCCCTTGCTACAATCGCTACCAAGAAAGTAATCAATTTTGTCGTCCACAATATCATTACCCAATATGGGGTCCTTTAAGACATCATCTCTGACAACAGGACCCATTTTGAGAGCGCTGAGTTCAAAACTTTCAGCTAACCGCACAATATCGAAAAGAGATTCTCAACAGTGGCTCACCCTCAAGCCAATGGTTAGGTCGAGGCTATCAACAAAGTGATCAAATCCATCATTAAGAACCGTCTGTAAAAAGCTAGAGGCTTGTGCGCAGATGAGCTCCCTCTAGCCCTATGGGCCTACCGGATCACCCTTAAGTCAGTGACTGGCCATATTCCATTCGCTCTTGCCTATGGATCCGAAGCCATCATTCCTATTGAGCTAAAGCTTCAATCTCATCGAGATACTTATTACAATCCGAAGGCCAACCAAGACTTAATTTTATATTCACTCGACTTGCTCAAAGAAAAAAAGAAGGAAGCTGAACTTAGAATTTCCGCTCAATGCCAACGAGTCTCCCGATACTTCAATTCTAAAGTATGCCACACCGATCTCAATGTCGGCGACCTCATCCTGAAACATATCTTTCCCACATTGACTGGATTCATCCCTTGCTGGGAGGGTCCGTACGTCATACAATGGAAGCTCGAAGATGGAACCTTCATGGTAGCGACCGTCGATGGCGCTGAACTCCTGAGCGCATGGAACAGTGAACATATTCGCCGCTACTTCATATAACTTAGTGTACAGATTTTTTGCTTTCCAACATTGTTTTGTTTTATTTAAATATAAGGCATTGTAAAGGCTTTTACTGCCAATATTATTATTAAAGATGGTGTTCAGTTCTCTGTGCTCTTGATGTGTTTACCTTCTACATGATATGTTTGATCGACAATCATAACTAGCTTGCACACATAAATACACAATATTGGATCGACACCCCGAGCACGGGAGTTGGTACCGCCCCTCATTCTTGAATTAGTGACGGAACGAGTATAAATAACACCACCAAAGTCTCAAATCAAAGACGAGACCAAGTATATTTAGCATCATTCGAGTTTGAATCGACGATGAGGCCGAGTATGAATAACGCCACTCAAGTCTCGAATCCACGACGAGACCGATTACAAGTAACACCACTGGAGTTTCGAATCAATGCCGAGACCAAGTATAAATAACACCACTCGAATCTCGAATCAACAATGAGACCGAGTATAAATTGTTCTGCCCCCAAGTCCCTAGACTTGGGGTCGCCCATCATCCTAGTAAGTGTGACACTGACCACTCCCGCGGCTCCGACCTACCGGTTCTAGATCCAAAAACCATTTTGTGAATCAACGACACCCACGAACTCTACCCGAACAAAACGATGGGAGAGTCTAAAGGACGAATCCATGATGTCCATGCCATCTCATGACTTAGGACCAACGACCTTCAAGAGGTCTAAGAGAGAGGGCACTGAACCTGGACACTGCACGACTCGGGACTCCTGACCAAGGGAAAACTCGAGAGTGGAGCCAACACACAACCTCCACGCGACTGTGGGTACCCCTAGGGAGGAGTCTCCAATCATGTTTGCTCGAGTGTAATGACAAGTACGCTTGTGTAAGTACAGGAAACTAGAAAATGTAAGACGAACATTTGAACACTTAACATAAAATGCGATGTAAGAAAGTTAACTAACATTTTTATTCACTTACCAAAAGTGAACTACATATCTAAATATCTTTCTTTCTAACAATACGGTGCACATGAAAACCACACCATGCCTCCAAAAGCATGGGCCGTACTCGCATATGCTATCGTTCTACATTGTTGGAGAATGGAGTTTTGATGACAACAACCTTATTTCAATTATCATTGATTATAAAATATATACTAACATATTTATCTAGAATATATAAATATATACATATGTAAGGATTTGTTTACAAGAATTAATACTGAAGACTGTACAGTTTAAGAGCTTTTAGAGATTCAGAATTCAGAGTAGATTTAAGACTCATGAGTAATCAAGATTTCAATATTTCAAGAGCTCAAGATAAATATAGTAATAGATTCTAGTTTATGTAAGACTTGCACTACAACAGAAAAGCAATTTTGCTACGACTTTGGGCCGTGGCAAAACTAGGTGTGGCAGATTTTTTGCCACGGCTCAAAGCCATGGCAATTTGGGATAATGCCACGGCCCAAAGCCATGGCAGATTTCAGTTTTACCACGGCTTTAGTCCGTGGCAATATATGAGATTGCCACGGCTCTAAGCAATGGCAATTTGTAATTTTTTTTTAATTCAATTTAGCCATGGTTTTTTACCGTGGCTAAATTCAAGTGAATGAACTACATAATATTCAGATCCCTCCACTTGAAACATAAAGCTCCAAATTAAACAAATTATGAGCATACTATACCCAGCAATATAAATTTATGAACATATCCACCAATACAAATTGTAATCTTCAAAGTTCGAACAAGTAACTCATACATCAAAGTTTGTAAACTACAACATATCCAAACTAAAAACTACATAATTCAACTTCATTTCACATTGTCGGTAGACATCAAAAATTCAAATTATAAATCCTTCAAGTTCAAATTACAAACACTTACTTCAACGTTCAAATTACGGGCCCTTACTTCACATGATAAAGCTTCCCAAAGCTCCACTGGAAGCATCAACTTCAAACAACTGAAACCTCCATCGTTGCATTGCATGTTCACTCTGCAACACATTCAACAGTAAGCATACTCCTCATTTTATGTCATCAAACTTTGCTCATTTCACTCTAACATATGCAATACATCTATAAAGACACAAATTATTTGAATGTGTTGTGAGTATTCCTTGGTATAAATTCATGTTCATTATCATTGTAGAAAAATCACCACCTAGATTCACTCCAGTCTCTAAAACTGGAACCACCAAAAGCAACAAAAGGCACCACGACAATACCGAAAAAGAAAAATTCTAATTGCAAATTAATATACAAAATCCAGTTACGGAAATATTTTCGATAGTTGAGGGACAATAGTGGAGAAATTAGTAATAATCTCTTAAAAGCATAGACTGTAACTTGTGGTAGAACTGATTAAGTTAAAGAAGGTAAAACAAATTAAAGATCCAGAACATGTTGAGAGATTAGCAATGCTGCACACATACATGAAATGACATGCAGAATGATCAAAATACAGTAAGTAATGAAGCAGAAAAAATTATTTATAATAACATAGATTGAAATAAAAAATTATGATAACCATGTATGAACATCCACAGTAAAACAGATAATATTGAGCATTTCTAATGATTCAGCATTTACCGTTCCAAAGGATTTAGAAATTGTGAACCTAAAATAAGGTAAAATAAAATAGCAGAACCAAATAAATTTGACCTTAATGACACAGAAGAGGGAAGAGCCAATTCATTCCCAAAAAAATTATAGTAGCACTTGAACTGAACATATAAGTTTTGCAAGAGAGAAGTATTTTCCTGACATTGAAACTATATAGGTTCCTCTGTAAATTGAACAAATATACAATTTTTACATTGTTCTATAAAATATAATTAAAGGGAATCAAAAATGGTGCAATGAATAAAATGAAAGATCTTAATGTCGTCTAAGAGTCGAAACTGCAGGCACAGTTTCAATAGTCTTTGGCTCAGTTTTGAAACTGCAGGCTCAGTCTCGAACTATTTCGAAATGAGCCAGCTCAGTTTCGAAACTGAGCTTTCAGAGTCTCGAAATTGCAGCTACATTGACGAACTTCGGCAACTGTATTATAGACCAAATATGCAAAGAAAAACGTTGTATTGATACAATACACGGCTGCACAGCACAAAACCATGCAACACCCATGAATATACTTCATGCACACACACGAATGATATTATATTAGAGATGTTGCACAATACACACATGAATACACAAAAGAATAATAGTATAAAATCTAACAATTAAGTATTAACAATTTTTTGAACCTAACGGCTAATGCTACAGTTTCAGGCGTAAGGTTTAATCTAAAGAACAACAATTAAATATTAACTTGAATAGTGTAATACAATCTTTTTTAGAGCTCCTTCCTTTTCCCTCTATCCTTTTTGCTCTAATTGACTAAGGTAAATTGATTCTACTGTTAGTTAATCTTTTAAGCTAAGTCGCTTAATTTTTGCTTTAGGATCGCTTAGAATTTGCTTTGAAATGAAGCAGGGCACAATTAAGCATGTCTAGTATCAACTTGTGATATTCTATTCATAACAAAGAAGATGAATGGTTCATCATTCCCTAACATCTTAACCAAATACAATTCGATATATCTGCATTAGTTTATCCAAAATCAAAAGGTTTGATATGAATTCCTATTTTGGCCCAGTAGAATTTCTCCACAAAGCATTAATAACGGTCATCTCAGATGGAATACAATAATATAAATCAATTTTAACTGCTTTATCCTATCATTACGAAAGTACAACTTTGGATGATACAGAAACCATATAAAATGATGAAATGGGACAATGAGATAAAGGAATACATAATCGGTTTAAGATGTGCATTTGTAGAGCTTTCAAATCAAATGTCAACACGCTGTCAAAATAGCTCTGACTGCATCACATTTTTCCAGAAGAATCCATGACAAGGATTTATAACAGGCACAAACTAGTTGAATAATATTGAAACCCAAACTACGATTGTCTCATATGGGAATTCTTACATCTATGAAAATGAATACAGATCAAGAGTGACATCTTCAAGAGATGTTGGTCAGCCTACCAATCTCACAAGAGCAAGGCAACAAAACGCAACGCTGTAGACACTATTATCTCTAATATACTTCATGCCATTTTATACTATCAAGAGTGACATCGTCAAGAGATGTCGCACAATACACACACGAATGCATGCCATTTTACCTCTAGTATACTTTGTGCGCAGTCAAAGTAGGGAAATGAATGTGTTGAGAAAACTTGAAAAATGAATGTGTTTGCTTTTCATTTTCTATTTCCAGAGAAAAAATGTTATGTTCCTAAGAAAATGAATGCGAAAAAAATTTGTGTTGTTGCATGATAACGTGAATGCCTAGGAAGAAAATGTGTCCATGCTTGTGTGTATTTCTCCATGGAAAAATGGAAAGTTTTCTATGTCTTTGTGTTTATATTTTTGCAGTGGAAATGAAAAAGTGTGGCTTAATATATTTACATGTATCTGCAAACCAAACTGCAAGTATGAAACCATGTATTTGCAATGTTGTTTCATACTTGCACTAACAAAGACAAAAACATACTTCACAAATACCATTTGATCAAATAGGTGGAATGCATCAGATTTATTCTAGTTCATTTTTCTAGGGTAGAGCATACCTATAGGGAAACATAATGCTTGTCAGCAGAAGTCATGAGGTTTCTACATGATTTTCCCATGTCACTTCAACTGTGGCATATTAATTCAAAGCAAATGCACTGGATTGCTATCAAACATCAGTATTTATTCATCACAGCTATCGGTAAAGTAGTCTGCCTATTTCAGCTTTTACGTGCACAGGAAGAAAGTTACTTACGATTCATTTTATTTTCCATTACCTGCTTTTAAATTTTCTATATACTCCTAAAAACCCCTATAACTGAATATCAGTTATTCACCTGCTCATATAATTATTGATGGACCTTATAATATCTGTTGTGAAGATAATACATAAATGAATAACACATAAATGCTTCCAAAATTACAATAGCTTTCGCTTATATTAATTTTCAAACATGAGATTTTTTGTATATAATTCATGGTAAATACCTTTTATCATTTAGACTGCATATATGAAGGTAAAACATACATGAATATGTGGTCTTGGGTGTGTAGCAGTGTCCACCTAAGAATATACAACTGAAATATGAAATTTCAAGCATATAAGTATATGTTAAGCTTCAAATCACAAATATTTGAATCTCAAACAGTCCTAGAGTATAAATCTTCAGTAGAATATTAACCTTGGGCTAATACTAATGGTAGATGCATATCTGGGTTTTGCAAATGCAATAATTTTAATTTTGCATATGTGTGAGTTTTCAGTTGGGTGCAATGATCCATGCCGTATGTATGCATGTTGATATATATTCATGTTGGTCTATCGCAAGGGAAAACACTCTTAAAGACAACATCATTCAACATGATTAAACATGGTTCTTCATACTAGTGATGTGGGAAACTTTTGCATGCTGATAAATTGGTCAGCATAAATATCAAACAACTTATTTGAAACATATATGACTAAGCATAGTTAACAGCAAAAAAATAAAACAAACGAACTAGAGAGTGAACACAACAAAAATGAACAAAAAAAAACAAATGACAATAGAACGTTTTCCTCTTTCTTTTCTATTGAAAACTAACACCAAATGAAACAACACTAAAAAAACAACTAAACCAATTTAAATCACATGGATTCATTTTCTGGTCTTCCGATACGTCCAACCATTCAAAGCGCTTAAATTCAATGCATAAGTCATCAAATAAAACTAAACTGAAGTTCTATGCAAACTTTAATTATCCTTCTAATATTATACGAATTAACCAATGAATTTTGTTACAGGTATACAATATTCTTAAAGCACTACAAACTTTGGAAGATGTTCGACGATTTTTCCAAAAGAGCAGTGTTTTAACAGGTTGTAATGATCAAATTGATTGTTTTAGTAATAATATATTATGGTGTAAAAAAGAATATAGTATGTTAATATATTCTTATCAAATAATATACTTTAACTTTTTTATTACAAGCTAAGGTATAAGAATATTTTGCTCGAAGTTTCCTATATGTTAATGGAATTTGGATTTATAAAAAGAAGCATTAAGTTCCCAACGATTGCAAATATATGCAAATGGAAATATTCAATCACCAAAATATTATTTTTTAATTGTTATTAATTTGTCAAATTTTCGATCTAGGCGCATCAGCTTGATAGAGATAGTAGTGGTTTATTGTTATAAGGAAGGACAAAGGAAAGTTATACTCGACTGAGCTGGCTTTTTCATGAGATAAATCTTGCAAAAACATATTCTCAGGTAATATAATCTATCTAACATGGCATTGTCATAATATGCCAATGTGATCAATTATATTTTCTATCTGGAAGCTTATTTTTGTACAATTTACATTAGAATTCTCCCTTCATCCTATTACGCTTGCAGGTATGGAATGACGCTTGTGAGGCAACAATGCAAATATATTAGGCTCTCTATTTATTGGCTGTCCTCAAACAAGGTGTTATATGTGCTCCACTTTCTAAGGTACGGTGGCTTTGTTGTTACTATCATTATTATGTTCATGACGGAGTGCACATTTTCCCAAACTCTACAACTTACAAAATTTTATTTCACTTTACCCATGTCATATTTATAGGGTTAAAACTCATATTCACTCTGTTAATTGTAAGTTTATCTGAATGATGGCACCATAGAAAGAGTTATTCTAGCTCATCCTTCAGGAAATGATGGTTTCAAGAAGCCATAACTGAATAGTTATGGGACCAACCATTAATGGTTGTACTAGGGTCGAGCTTCGACCAATTACTGGAAGGAAGCATCAGGTACAACAAAAGATATATATATTTAAAGTCTTAAAGTTTTTTTTTTTGGATGTTTGTTGTCTTTGTTACATATTTATATATAAAGAATGAAATGTAACTTTTTAACATTTTTATAAACAAACTAAATTGCTATTCTTTTAACACACACTCACTCTGTAAAGGCCTGTAAATCCGTACATATTTGAGCTGACTAGTATCCTACACATTCAACCCAAAGTGCACGAAAATGCAGATCTTCAATGGAAAGAAATAAAAGGATGAGAAAGATAAGATAGAACTATTAGAATAGAAAAATGAGAAGATCAGAATCTCACAGCGGAATTATAACAAAATACATAATATATCACATATCAGAGTCTGTCGCATCATCGTCATAATACATCATCATACATTATTACTAGTTTAATACAGATATTCAAACTGGATACTTAGAGATAGATGTAGCTACTAGACTGGTTCTTGGACTCTATTCCACAATACTTCAAAGGATTCCATTAGATACCTGGATCACTTGTCTACCCATAACAAGTGTTATAAGTACCCAAGAGTTTAGGAAAAACACAGAAAAATAAACTCTACATCAGTCAGGGGACTAGTGTGAGTAAACAAATTTCAAACGGATTGGAAACGAGAATGGGTTTTCTCCCTAGGAGAATAGATTGTTTTAATGTTAGAAATTCTATAACGTCCCATGTTTTCTGGCCATTTATTTGAAATATTTTATTCATTTAAAATATTGGTTTGAATTTAAATAATCGATTAACCATTTTATTTTGAATATTTAAATTATATTAACAATATAATAATATTTTTATTTCGGGATATTGGGAAAAAATATTGAATTTGAAAGATAACATGAACGGGTGATTTAAAATGGTTTTAAGGTGGTTTATATTTAATTATAATAACGATTTCGTTTATAAAACGACGGTTGGGCGATATAATTATAATTAAATTTTAAAACGACCTGCAGCGGCGCGGTAGTTCGTAATTTGGCATTTTGAACTTCAAACGGCTGTACAGGGCCCAATATGAGTCGGATTTTTTCGAAACAAGAAACGTCCGAATCTGTTGGATAATATCTTTCTAATGAAAGAGAAAAATCGAGTTTCGTGTTGTAGATTTGGTTTTATGTCCAATCAAATTTTGAAAAGGTCGCTGTGGAATTTCGTTATATATTTTATCGTTATTTATATAAAATAAAAGGGTTTTTACATTTTTATAATATCGATTTGGCTTCAAATTCAACCCGAGCTATTTTATTGTGGTAATATACGATATTCTGGTCGTGTATGTTGAATTATAATATTTTAATAATATTATATTGAGATCCTTTAAAATTGGTTTATTTTATTTAAACTGGGCAGTTATAAAAGGGACTTTATTCAAACGACCTTCGTTTTCGACGAAACAAATTTTATTGGGACCTCAACAGTAAATTATTGCTAGGTTTCAAGTGGCACATCAATCGGGGTTAACTTGTGAGCGTGGAAAAATAAAGTACAAATAAAAAAGACCATTTGAACGTGAACGGGCGCCATTTGAGCAAACGAACCCGGAATTTGACGAAACAAGTTTCATTAGGACCGTATCGTCAAATTATACCATGTCGTCCATTCGCATCTTGAACGGGGTTTATATGTGAGAGCAGCAGCGAATAAACGATGTTTGAAATTGCGATAAGCACGAAATAAAAATCGTTAGTCAACATCGTTCGTCACGTCAACATAAAATATATTATTTACACATTATATAAACCCGTTTAGATCAGAAATTCCAGCTCAATTCATTTTCAGCCATGTAATTTTGCAAAAAAAGTCCCCATTTACATTTCAATTTATTTCTTTAAATCCGTGATGAATTTGAGGGGGTTCCAAAGGGAAAGTGGTAGATCGGAACGATACCTTCCTACTGGAGAAAGTTGGGGTGGAATGGTGGTGGCCGGAATCGGTGTTAAACCGTGGAAATCCATTTACTTTTTGGCTAAAATTGAGGAGATTTTATCGATTTGAGAGGCCGAGACCTTGGGGGTTTTGTAGAGGAGAGGCAAGGCTTCGTTTTGGTGGTGGTGGCGTGACCTCTGGTGGTCGGAGGTGGGAGAACATGGTAGATGAACGGAGATTGTTATTTTGGGTTTCCTTTTTAAAGTGGCTAAAGGTTTTGGTGGCCGTGAAGCCGGAGGAAGCCATGAGGAGGCAAGGTGACTAAGGGGGAGTGAAGCATGAAGTTAGACGGACTCAGAGGTGGTGGCACGGTGGTTTGAAACGGAGCAAGGCGATGGCGTTTTGGGTTTGAACGAATTACGTTCTCTTCTAATTTCCGGCGACATCAGGGGTTCTGGAGGGACGCTGGGCGGCTGTGGGTGCTGGACGGAGTGGTGGAGGCATTGCAACGTTCAGGGACGACATCGATGGCAAGAGGAGGCGCGGGGATCGATTGGTGGTGTCGGGTTCCGTTCGTTCAGGAGAAAAGAGAAGGGAATCGGGCCTGAATTGTTCAGGAGGGAGAAACCGCATTCACGGTGGTGACGTGGCCAATAGCTAATGGTAATTAAGGTAAGGGATTAATTAATATTTAATTAATTAAACAATTAGTTAGTTTTAGTTTCGTTTAAATTTTATAAACTTTAAATTAGCATAAGTTATTCATACGATATCGGAATTTGATGAAACTGGATCCGTTGGGATCGCAGGGACGAGACCTAGACAATGGCACTGACTAGGCACTGATCTGACGCAGTTGAAATTTCAACTAATTTTGAATGTCCGTTCAAGATTAAATGCAACAAACGTGTCAACCGCCAACCAAATAAATCTGGTGAGTTATTTCTCACACCTTCTAGAATTCTGTGATGTGATAAATTCATATTAAAATATAATTTACCTTTAAAAATAATAAATTAGTTGATTGGTTGCTGTTGACTGTTAAGGTTGATTGGATGTTGTTATTTATATTTAATCGATCATATGAAATTTATTTCATGGAATGTTATAACAAGCTGTGGTGCAGGGAAGAACAGGTTGGAGTAGGGGTGAGCGTTTGGTTGGTTTGGTTTATTCGATGATAATTTTGTCAAGCCAAACTAAAACCAACAAAAATGAAAACCAAGCCAACCAAATTAAGCTTGGTTGGTTTGGTTGGTTATGCAATTAAACCAAACTAGAAATGTTTTACACAACGTGTTTGAAATATTCACTATAATTTGAAACATATTATAAATATATGATTATAGTATTATCATTTTTGATTTTTAATATTAATTTTGACAAATAGGTGATGATTAATATATACTTAAATAACTAAAACTAACCTAAAATATTTATTATAATACCGATAATTTTGAAAATATAGTAAAAATTCGGTTAATTTGGTTAAACCGAAAACCGAACTTAATATTTTTTCGAGCCGATTATAAACAGATTTAATTTCAAAACCGAACCAAACCGACCAAAATAAATTGGTTTGTTTGGTTTATTTGGTTTAATCGAATAATGCTCACCCCTAGGTTGGAGGGATCTGACCGGATTCCTCAAATATTATATATGTTGTTTGTTGTTTTATATTATTGATATTTGAACTGATTGAACATCATATGGTAGAAAAACCTGTTTGAGCGTGGCGGTTGAATAGTTATTCACATGTTTTGTGTTTAAAATCAATCGACAGTGTTGATTTGGTAATTGGCAGTGGATGACCTAAAATGTGTGTTTTAGACGTCGTTTTTACCGTAAGTGAATCGATGCAGTTTTAAAATTATAAAGTATTTTATGACTAAACTGAAGTTTCAGTCGTTTTATATAATTAATTAAATTAGAAATTTATAAGTAAACATTTTAAATCGAGTTTATAAAAGAATTATTTAAAGGGTTTACAAACCAGGTTTTTAAACGAGATTGGTAAGTGGGGTTTGTAAGTGGAATGCAAGGACATAAATAAGATTTTACTTAATCGTTAGATTAAGTAAAGTAAAATCAATTTAGATCAAATGGTTAAGGGAAATAAATAGATTAGTAATAAACTGAAATATGATAATGGTTTTAAAATAAAAATATAAGAAGTTGTTATAAAATACTAAATGATTTGGAAGGAAGTTAAACAAGGTTTAAAATGGGTTTTCCAAACCAAATGATAACTTTAAAAGTTAAAGAGTTGAATTGAGCAAACCTTGTAATTGAAATAAGGAGTTGAAATGTAAGGGAAAATATATACGATTGGTTTGGTTTAAATATTGGTAAAAGGGATCTTTAAAAAGAATCCAAGTTAAAAAGTATTATTGAAAAGAGGGGTGCAAGTAGTCGTTAGTTATGGAATCCAAGACCAAGGCTTATAACAAGAATACCAATAGATTAAAGCAAATTATTTGACAAGAGATTTTGGTTATGAATCAAAGTGTTATAATGATTCAAGTTAAAGGTGGTGTTTTGTGGTCATTTACTTAATCAAAGAAATTAAGTGAAGAGATTATATTGAACGAGGATTTCAAATGTAAGATACGGTTTATAAAACCAGGTTTGAAATCAAAGTGATAAATGAGATTTGAATATCAGTGTTTATGGGACGAACTGATATTATTCTGAGATAAGGACGTTGTTGATCAAAGTTTGAGAGGTAAATAAAATACCCCAACTTGAACGGCTTCGTTATTATCGAGGAATCGTATTGGTTTTAAACGAGTGAAAGGTATGGTAATTGAAACGGAGAGTTAAGTACATATATATACACATTCTCTGAAATGTATAAAGCGGTTTGTTAAAGTTAATTAAAAATAAATGTTTTGAATTTATCGGAAGATCTAGAAGTTATTAACGATTTTGTTAAAGAGGCCAAGTCATGCCAAGTAATGAATCAATAAACTCATTGTATTCACACTATTGTTATTTGATAGTTAAATCACCGACTATCAAACTAGACCAAAATGATTGTTGGCATGGAAAGACCGGGATCGAATTTATATTCGAAAATCATTCCGACCAACAAATATGTGAAGACGTCGATTGAAGACGGAGCAAGTGAAGACCGTGGATCTTCATAAACGGAAGGACTACTTGTCGAATTTCTCTGGCTTGCAACCAGAGTTATTTTGATTTGTGATTCGGTCGTGGTTGGAATCTACGGATTGCAAGGACTACTCGCTACTGATCCATGGGATGATTCCTATATGAGATGTAGTAGGAGGGTACCTTCAGTTCATCTTGTTCCTGGATGATTTGTATGGATGGATGTTTGACAGAGTATTTTCAAAGGAATTACATGCGTTGATTTCTCCAAACGTACCATAGTTGTTGGCAGAGAAATGTTTATTCTCTAGCCAAATAAACTAGAGTATTTTTGTGGACGTCAATCAAGTGTGATCTGGCGGATCTGACGATGTGGCATTCAAAGTGAATGATGACCAGATGTTCTAGAGATAAATTCTAGCCTCAAGCCTCATCAACCGGAAAATGACAAAAATCGGGCAGGCATCATGGCTATGTGGGTCGCTCCCATTAGGGTGTAAGATCACCTATCTCGAGAAATTCCATTTGCTCTTTTAATCTATATTTTGATGCTGTCCCTTTTCGGGAGGCGGGTGCTGATCCCAACCGTCGCTGATATACATTCGATACACTCAAGCGAAATGAGTGGTCGGTCATGTGTGGGCCGGGTTGCAAGACGTTCTTGTTGAACCCAGTGTATTCGCCTCTAGAGATACACGTTTGGAAGGTAGTCCCATACCTTGTCAAGTTGGAATCCAATATCCAATAAGCATCCGCGGTTTTGGTTTGTATACTATATATGGGGAGCGTGAGATGCAAGCGTTCCTCTAGATTGTTATCATTTGTATTTAGACATTATGATAATATTAGAGCAAGCTATGATTTCAATAATGGTTTGGGATATAGTAAGGTAAAAACCATCCGTGTTTATGTGTGGACTGGTCTTACTATTATCCTTTGATTTCGTAAAGGATTTGCCAAAGTTAAACAAGTTGTGTGTTATGTGAATTTATCACTGATAATATTCCAGACTGACCCGATGTATTTTGCTTTGCTTCAAATGTGCTCGGGTCAGACCGAGTGTATTTACAAGTTATATTCGCTTAGAGTTTCAGGAGCTAGAAGCAGGAGGCTTCACCGCTAGTTATATAAAGAAATTTTCCGTTGTGTCTGATGTATGTTGTACTATGATGATTGGTATGTATATACAGTTCTTTTGTATAAAGGTATTTGATATTATATTTTATTCTTCCGTTGTGAGATTCTGATGTGTTCTTCTTTTTTCTATTCCAATATTTCTTTCTTTCTATTCTCACCCTCTTTTTTCTTTCTCATAACTATCCAGTGTTTTCGGTGCTTGGAGGGTCGGCATGAGTTACGTTAAAGGTATTTATGTCGATTTTCGGGGCTGAAAATTCTTGGGTCATTACAGTGGTATCAGAGCTATTGGTTTAGAGATAACCTTGGTTCTGTGGTGTGACTCAATAAAGATGGAGTTAGTAATACCCTAGATAGAGTTTGTGTATATATATGAGAGCGTGTATTTGTAATTTGATATAAAATTATTTTTGAAATTATTTTTGCCCAATATATTTTATGAGAAAATTAAAGTAAAGGTTATTATCATATGGGCAAATTATTTGGATTTGTTAATGTTGATTGTGTGATATGTTTGAATGGTGTGCTCTATCTTATGGATAAACCTGAATATGAATCGATTTGTTTAAAACCAAAATGAAATAAAAAAAAGTTGGATAATCGATAAAATCTAATAAATCCGAATGGATAATTAAAGAAATAAATGAAGAGATTAAAATTAATTATAACCTCGTATGGTTTGAATTGTGTGTAAAGTGGGTTGATATGGATGTTTTGAACATAACTGACATTTGTTTGGGGACTAATGAAGTTCATTTGAGTTGAGAAACAGGTGCAGAAGTGCCAGTTCTGCTTTAAAATCCATCTAAGAGAAATTCTGGAATTAATTGAATCCAGTTTGAATAGAGTTGCATAATAATTAAGACAGCTCAAGTATAATTATCGCATATCGCATAATAATGCTCGCAAAAAGGTACACCTACGAAAATATGAAATTTTGGTTTTTGTTTGGGTTTTGAGTTTGGTTTTTGATTTTTCCGACCATGAGAGTCGATGTATATATATTTCTTGAACCTGCAATTTTGCAGATGTCCTCCATACTAGGGAGACTCTGCCGAATTTATTCGAAAATATAAGGTGTTAGAAAATTTTTGAAGATTTTTGGAAAATTCTTTAATTTGAAATTAATTTGGATTTACAACCAATTAGATTTATTTTGGAAATAAAATCGAGTTTTAAATTTGTTATTTTCATAAAGGTAATGGGTTGTGACATTATTTTTACCTTAGCAATTTCGAGGACGAAATTATGTTTAAGGGGGAAGGAATGTAACGTCCCATGTTTTCTAGGCATTTATTTGAAATATTTTATTTATTTAAAATATTGGTTTGAATTTAAATAATTTATTTAACCATTTTTATTTTGAATATTTAAATTATGTTAATAATATAATAATATTTTTATTTTGGGATATTGGGAAAAAATGTTGAATTTGAAAGGTAACATGAATGGGCGATTTAAAATGTTTTTAAGGTGGTTTATATTTAATTATAATAACGATTTCGTTTATAGAACGACGGTTGAGCGATATAATTATAATTTAATTTTAAAACGAGCTGCAGCGGCGCGGTAGTTCGTAATTTGGCGTTTTGAATTTCAAACGGCTGTATAGGGCCCAATATGAGTCGAATTTTCTCGAAACAAGAAACGTCCGAATCTGTTGGATAATATCTTTTTAATAAAAGAGAAAAATCGAGTTTTCGTGTTGTAGATTTTGTTTTATGTCCAAACCAAATTTTGAAAAGGTCGCTGTGGAATTTTGTTATATATTTTGTCGTTATTTATATAAAATAAAAGGGTTTTTAATTTTTTATAATATTGATTTGGCTTCAAATTCAACCCGAGCTATTTTATTGTGGTAATATACGATATTCTGGTCGTGTATGGCTAATTATAATATTTTAATAATATTATATTGAGATACTTTAAAATTGGTTTATTTTATTTAAATTGGGCAGTTATAAAAGAGACTTTATTCAAACGACCTTCGTTTTCGACGAAACAAATTTTATTGGGACCGCAATAGTAAATTATTGCTAGGTTTCAAGTGGCGCATCAATCAGGGTTAATTTGTGAGCGTGGAAAAATAAAATACAAATAAAAAAGACCATTTGAGCGTGAACGAGCGCCATTCGAGCAAATGAACTCGGAATTCGACGAAACAAGTATCATTAGGACCATATCGTCAAATTATACTATGTCGTCCATTCTCATCTTGAACGGGGTTTGTATGTGAGCGCATCAGCGAATAAACGATGTTTGAAATTGCGATAAGCATGAAATAAAAATCGTTAGTCAACATCGTTCGTCACGTCAACATAAAATATATTATTTACACATTATATAAACCCCTTTAGATCAGAAATTCCAGCTCAATTCATTTTCAGCCATGTAATTTTGCAAAAAAGTCCCCGTTTACATTTTAATTTATTTCTTTAAATCGGTGATGGATTTGAGAGGGGGGGTTCCAAAGGGAAAGTGGTAGATCGGGATGATACCTACCTATTGGAGAAAGTTGGGGTGGAATGGTGGTCGGAGGTGGCCGGAATCAGTGTTAAACCGTGGAAAACCATTTTCGTTTTTGGCCAAAATTGAGGAGATTTGTTCGATTTGAGAGGCCGGGACCTTGGGGGTTTTGTAGAGGAGAGGCAAGGCTTCGTTTTGGCGGTGATGGCATGACCTCTGGTGGTCGGAGTTGGGAGAACTTCGTAGATGAACGGAGATTGTTATTCTGGGTTTACTTTTTAAAGTGGCTAACGGTTTTAGTGGACGTGAGGCTGGAGGGAAGCCATGAGGAGGCGAGGTGACTAAGGGGGAGTGAAGCAGGAAGTGAGACGGACTCAGAGGTGGTGGCGCGGTGGTCTGAAATGGAGCGAGGTGATGGCGTTTTGGGTTTGAACGGATTCCATTCTCTTTCGATTTCTGGCGACGTCAGGGGTTATGGAGGGACGCGTGGGCGGCTGTGGGTGCTGGATGGAGTGGTGGAGGCATGGCAACGTTCAGGGATGACCATCGATGACCAGAGGAGGCGCGGGGATCGATAGTTGGTGTCGGGTTCCGTTCGTTCAGAAGAAAAGAGAAGGGAATCAGGCTTGAATTGTTTAGGAGGGAGAAACCGCGTTCACGGTGCTGACGTGGCCAATAACTAACAGTAATTTAGGTAAGGTATTAATTAATATTTAATTAAATAATTAGTTAGTTTTAGTTTCATTTAAATTTTATAAACTTTAAATTAGCATAAGTTATTCATACGATATCGGAATCTGGCGAAACTGGATCCGTTGGGATCGTAGGGACGAGACCTAGACAATGGAACTGACTAGGCATTGATCTAATGCAGTCGAAATTTTAGCTAATTTTGAATGTCCGTTTAAGATTAAATGCAACAAACGCATCAACCGCCAATCGAATAAATCTAGTGAGTTAATTCTCACACCTTCTAGAGTTCTATGATGTGGTAAATTCATATTTAAATATAATTTACCTTTAAAAATAATAAATTGGTTGATTGGTTGCTGTTGGCTGTTTTGGTTGATTGGATGTTGTTATTTAGATTTAATTGATCATATGAAATTTATTTCATGGAATGTTATAACAAGCTGTGGTGCAGGGAAGAACAGGTTGGAGGGATCCGACCGGATTCCTCAAATATTATATATATTGTTTGTTGTTTTATATTATTGATATTTGAACTGATTGAACACCATACGGTAGAAAAACCTGTTTGAGCGTGGTGGTTGAATAGATATTCACATGTGTTGTGTTTAAAATCAATCAACAGTGCCGATTTGGTAATTGGCAGTGGATGGCCTAAAATGTGTGTTTTAGACGTCGTTTTTACCGTTGGTAAACTGACGCAGTTTTAAAATTATAAAGTATTTTATGACTGAGCTGAAGTTTCAGTCATTTTATATAATTAATTAAATTAGAAATTTATAAATAAACATTCTAAATCGAGTTTATAAAAGAATTATTTAAAGGGTTTATAAATCAGGTTTTTAAACAAGATTAGTAAGTCAGGTTTGTAAGTGGAATGCAAGGACATAAATAAGATTTTACTTAATCGTTAGATTAAGTAAAGTAAAATCAATTTAGATGAAATGGTTAAGGGAAATAAATAGATTAGTAATAAACTGAAACATGATAATGGTTTTAAAATAAAAATATATGAAGTTATAAAATACTAAATGATTCTTGGAAGGAAGTTAAACAAGGTTTAAAAGGGGTTTTCCAAACCAAACAATAACTTTAAAAGTTAAAGAGTTGAATTGAGCAAACATTGTAATTGAAATAAGGAGTTGAAATGTAAGGGAAAATATATACGATTGGTTTGGTTTAAATATTGGTAAAAGGGATCTTTGAAAAAAATCCAAGTTAAAAAGTATTATTGAAAAGAGGGGTGTAAGTAGTCGTTAGTTATGGAATCCAAGACCAAGGCTTATAATAAGAATACCAATAGATTAAAGCAAATTATTTGACAAGAGATTTTGGTTCTAAATCAAAGTGTTATAATGATTCAAGTTAAAGGTAGTGTTTTGTGGTCATTTACTTAATCAAAGAAATTTGGTAAAGAGATTATATTGAATGAGGATTTCAAATGTAAGATACGGTTTATAAAACCAGGTTTGAAATCAAAGTGATAAACGAGATTTGAATATCAATGTTTAAGTGACGAACTGATATTATTCTGAGATAAGGACGTTGTCGATCAAGGTCTGAGAGGTAAATAAAATACCCCAACTTGAACGGCTTCGTTATTATCGAGGAATGATATTGGTTTGAAACAAGTGAAAGGTATGGTAATTGAAACAGAGAGTTAAGTACGTATATATACACATTCTCTGAAATGTATAAAGCGGTTTGTTAAAGTTAATTAAAAATAAATGTTTTGGATTTATCGGATGATCTAGAAGATATTAACGATTTTGTTAAAGAGGCCAAGTCATGCTAAGTACTGAATCAATAAACTCATTGTATTCACACTATTGTTATTTGATAGTTAAATCACCGGCTATCAAACCAGATCAATATGATTGTTGGCATGGAAAGACCGGGATCGAATTTATATTCGAAAACCATTCCGACCAACAAATACGTGAAGACGTCGATTGAAGGCGGAGCAAGTGAAGACCGTGGATCTTCATAAATGGAAGGACTACTTGTCGAATTTCTCTGGCTTGCAACCAGAGTTATTTTGATTTGTGATTCGGTCGTGGTTGGAATCTACGGATTGCAAGGACTACTCGCTAATGATCCATGGGGTAATTCCTTTATGAGATGCAGTAGGAGAGTACCTTCGGTTCATCCTGTTCCAGGATGACGGATGTCTGACAGAGTATTTTCAAAGGAATTACATGCGTTGATTTCTCCAAACGTACCATAGTTGATGGCATAGAAATGGTTATTCTCTAGCCAAATAAATTAGAGTATTTTTGTGGATGTCAATCAAGTGTGATCTGGCGGATCTGACGACATGACATTCAAAGTGAATGATGACCAGATGTTCTAGAGATAAATTCTAGCCTCAAGCCTCATCAACCGGGAAATGACAAAAATCGGGCAGGCAACATGGCTATGTGAGTCGCTCCCATTAGGGTGTATGACCACCTATCTAGAAAAATTCCTTTTGCTTCTTTAATCTATATTTCGATGTTGTCCCTTTTCGGGAGGCGGTTGCTGATCCCAACCGTCGGTGATATACATTCGATACACTCAAGCGAAATGAGTGGTCGGTCATGTGTGGGCCAGGTTGCAAGACGTTCTTGTTGAACCCAGTGTATTCGCCTATAGAGATGCACGTACGGAAGGTGGTCCCATACCTTGTTAAGTTGGAATCCAGTATCCAATAAGCGCCCGCGGTTTTGGTTTGTATACTATATATGGGGAGCATGAGATGCAAGCGTTCCTCTAGATTGTTATCATTTGTATTTAGACATTATGATAATATCAAAGTAAGCTATGATTTCAAAAACAGTTTGGGATATAGTAAGGTAAAAACCGTCCGTGTTTATGTGTGGACTGGTCTTACTATTATCCTTTGATTTCATAAAGGATTTTCCAAAGTTAAACAAGTTGTGTGTTATGTGAATTTATCACTAATAGTATTCCAGACTGACCCGGTGTATTTTGCTTTGCTTCAAATGTGCTCTGGTCAGACCGAGTGTATTTACAGGTTATATTCGCTTGGAGTTTCAGGAGCTAGAAGCAGGAGGCTTCACTGCTAGTTATATAAAGTATTTTTCCGTTGTGTCTGATGTATGTTGTACTCTGGTGATTGGTATGTACATACAGTTCTTTTGTATAAAGGTATTTGATATTATATTTTATTCGTTCCGTTGTGAGATTCTGATGTGTTCTTCTTCTTTCTTCTATTCTAATATTTCTTTCTTTCTATTCTCACCCTCTATTTTCTTTCTCATAACTATCCAGTGTTTTCGGTGCTTGGAGGGTCGGCATGAGTTACGGTAAAAGTATTTATGTCAATTTTCAGGGTCGAAAATCCTTGGGCCGTTACAAATTCTTTCGAAAAAAAATGATAATAGTAAGACCAGCCCACACATAAACAGGGACGGTTTTTATCTTACTATAACCCAAAACATTTTTGATATCAGGATCATCTGATATTATAATTATTTGTATCAAATAAATAACCATTAGCGGAACGCTTGCATCTCATGCTCCACATATATAATATAAAATCAAAACCGCGGGCTCTTATTGGAGATTGGATTCCAACAGACAAGATATGGGACTACCTGCCGGTCAGTGTACTCTAGAGGGGATACACTGAGGTTCAACAAGAACGTCTTGCAACCCGGCCACACATGACCGTCCACTCATTTTGCTTGATTGTAGCGAATATATTATCACCCCGCGGTGGTAGCTAGCCAACCGTTCTGAAAGCTGCAGCAGCGAAATAAAGATTAAGAAACAAATAGGAATTTCTCTAGATGGTGATAATACACTCTGCTTGGGAATGACCCACCTAGCTATGCTTCCGGCCCGATTTTTGTCTTTTCCTGGTTGTGAGGCTTAAGGCTACGTTATCTTCTAGGGCACCTGTCCACCATTCACTTTGAATGCCACATAATCAAATTCATTGGAGATCACTAATTGATTTCCACAAAAATACTTTGGTTGTCGGGCTAAAGAAGTTTGCCTTCTGTGCCAGCAACTGGTACGTTTGAAGAAAACAACGTACATGATCCCTTTGAAAATACTCTGTCAGACATTCGTCCATACAAGTTGTCCTGCGACTGGACAAACTGAAGGCACTATTCTGTAAAATAAAGTAGTCCTTGCATATCTCGGTCTTTAATTATCTTCAATATTTCAGACACGCGACGTATAATTCGAATCGAAATGGAATATAATTCCAGCCTCTTCGAAACGATTTATGTAATGTCTTTTACAATCAGTTGATACTTAAGAACGGTTTTCAATATTCACTTGATCTCAATATTTCTTTAAAGAAATAGTTATCAACTTAAAATGAATTGGATTAAGGATAATTCATTTTATATACCTTTTATTTGATGATCTTCAACCAAACAGAATGGTATATGTCTGCATTATTTAAATCCAGACATTTTGACTATCTTTTAAAAACGAACAACTAAAGCGTGTGCGTCGCAAACAGTATTTTATTCAATTTTGATTATCCTTTGCAAATAAATAACTAAAGTGTGTGCGTTGCACACGGTACTTTACTCTAAAATGTCAGCTTGTTTATACGACATTTTATACCTTTGTATACTGTGCAAATTATCTTTTTATTTCTAAATAATTGTAAATAACTTAATTTACACTGCTTTCTACTTTATATTTTATTATTTCCTTTTTGTTTTATTTTTAAACTTGACTAACTTCTAAAACCAAATTACTACGTTTGATTTTCTTGCTACTGTCTGTCCTTCCTCCTGCCCAAGATATTGACTTCTTTCCTTCTCTAATTCTTATTAAAATTTAAAATCTCCTTTTCTTTTTCTTTCATTTCTTTTTTCAACTTATTTCCCTTTTTAATTCTATTTCCATTATTTTACTTCCAGGCCATCAATTATGGCCCAACGTCTACCCTCCTCTCTACCCTTTTTATTTTCTTTTACTCTTCCCTGCGTCTAACCACCTAACTCTGCTTCTCTTTGCTCTTTTCTTTTACTTTTCTTCTTCTCTTTTAATTATTTGAGCCCAACGGCCCAAATAGGCCCACTACCCTTCCCTCCTCTTTATTTAATTTGCTTCCTGGCCCAATTACCCTTCAGTGCCATTTGTTCTAGCCACTCACACCTCTCTCCTCTATTTTTCCTTGCCTGGTCTCATCCGAGAATTTTCCTGCTCCACAACTACTTCGACGACCATACCTCTTGTTATGCCCTGATCCGTCCTTCCCTCTCCAGTGTCAAACATCCTCCCTACCTCACGTCCAATATCGGATTACAGGTCTACTATTCTTCCCTTTCCAGTGTGCGTGAATATGGCCACTCGTGTATATCAGTATATGTAAAGTTTCAACATTCATTAGATGTACTAGTTCTCTTCAGACACCAATGCTCCTGTGTTGATCACAACATCTTGTTCCAGCTGTTTCTACTCCTTATTGCTAACCTTCTTACCGCTGCTGTGAACTCACTTCTTTCTTCTTCTTTTATCGGTTTGCCCAGTTTCCTATTCCAATAAGATGCACATATGTGCATATGTGCACATATACACGCATTGAACTTATCCATATACCACTTCAAACATTTATGCGCACCCCAATACCTATACTGATTTCATTCCTAAGCTCAAATTAAGCACATATCATATTTAATGTCTGCAAGCTCAGACTTGCAACAAAGTACACATTGATTTGGTGAACATTACATTTGGTCTTGGCGTAGAGTTGGCATTTTCTTAGAGGTTTTAGTAACCTCGACTATATTCAAAATCAAGGCGTCATTAGGAATTTACTTGTCATTGACTAAAACTGGCAATCATCAAATGCTCTTCAAGACTTCATTTTAAAGATTATGAATTAATTTTAATATCAAACTGAAAACACTATAAGGATGCTAAAATATTATTAAAGAGTTAACCACACAATCATTGGTATTGTGAAGAGCGGTGGTTTAATATTTATAGAGAGTAAATTATAGCATTGCTGTTGGATTCACTACAAAAAAACACTGAATTAAAGACTGCAAATTACGTTCTTTAACCCAGTAATTCAGTCTTTAAACTATACTTACAAACTGATGGAAGACTGAAATTTCAGTCTTTGAATTTCTAGTCGCAAAAAAAAAAATTAAGACTGATGTGTCAGTCTAAAAATATAAAGAACGACATTGCAGTCTTAAATATACTTGAAACTGAATTTTAAAGATAGAAATTCTGTCTTTTATCAGCCTTAAATTTACATAATTAAAATACATACAATATCCAAAATAGTGAAATATGAATCATCATAATAAATTTAATATACCTACATCACAATTTCATACATGCGAAAATACAATCAATATTATATAAAAATTGCATAGTATCTAACAACAATAAAAAAATGAAAAATTAATCAATTTTCAATAACACATACATTCAGGAAGATGTGTATATACAACACTTCTACAAGAAGGTTAAGATAACAAGTCCAAAACAGATTTCATTAAACAAAAAGATAATTCAACATGTTTATCACACATGTTACTTCTGAAAGAAAAAAGGTTGTTACTAGAAAGACAAGCAAATCCACTAACATATGTACATATACTGTTTCAACATAGAAAATAAAGCAAACAAGTGAATTTGAAAAGAAAATCAATCCATACTCTCATGATGTTGATGTTCTTCGTAGAAGCTCTTGAAAACGGCTGCATATGTGAATATTGTTGCACAAACAGTAATAGTTGTTACATTAGATCAAAAAAATGACATGTTTGGTTATGCGGTCCCGTGTGCTTTGGAATGTAAAGACAACTATTGTGATGGATGTACTCCTAACAATGTAGATCTATGACCTGATAAATAAAAAACATACAGATATTATGAAAAATGCATCCACTGGCTTATTCCCAACTACAAATTACCACTTAGTTGGAAAAATTCCTTTAACACATATGTATGTGATGTTACGCCCACATATACTCAAGATACTCATGCAACTAATTCATACAGCGTAGGTGTTGGCACCCTAAAACTCACAGCATGCATTCACAACCATCTAACACTATTATAACTCAGAAACTGCATTCATATACATGTAAATTTTTTTATTTTTATCTTAGTAACCCATTTCTCAAATATAATAATTGATATTAATGTAAGTTTTGTCACTATAACCAACTGCTCCTCAGTTGAAGCAACAAGTGACTTTCAAGTAACTTATATTTTATTTCTCTTCGTTATCACATTCAATATGTTCGTACATTTGCTAATTGTTTGTAAGTGTACTTATTTTGTCTAGTCTATAAAAAAAACTCCAGGCAGCAAAACAGAGACGATAACGGAAAACAAAGTGCACCAAGACTCAATTAGGATAATGCATACATATACATGAATGCAAAGTTCAGGTCAGTGGCTGGTTAACAGCCTAGGTACAACACATTCAAAACAACGTGACAGGTAGAAGGCATGGCAGCCAGACCACGTTATCAACGTTGGCTAACACCAAGAAAAGTGAACATGTGATTATGGCAACCCATTATAACTAACTAGACTAGATTGAGAAATACTGATGCCCACGATAAACGATGATGAGCACACGGATGGGCATGACAGGGGAATGACAAGGATGCATACATTATCAAGGGAGCAAAATATTGGCTAGAGCTAATAATAAATAGAGATAGGAGCTCTACTTACAGTAATGTAAAAATTCATAGTCAAAAACACATGTGCAATAATGGGTCAGTACCTACATAAGGACAGTACATACTAGCAAACAGTGAATCGTAGGATAAAATTTTGAAAATTTTACCAGGTTAACCAATGTCTGACCTGTTAGTATTTATATAAAATGCACCCAATTAACCAATGTGAATGCAAAAGTTCTATATGTTCAGCTTGGGGCCTTGTCTTAAAGCTTCTTGCATTAACAAAGCCATGCACTTTATCATACTTTTTAAGTATTCAATTAACCAAGCTCTTACATAGAAATTACCACCTATAAGACAAATATTACCAAAAACAGAGTAAGTCTCTATCTGAAATGCGAATAAACACGAC
The DNA here is from genome assembly GCA_030737875.1 of Allium sativum. Classification (NCBI taxonomy): domain Eukaryota; kingdom Viridiplantae; phylum Streptophyta; class Magnoliopsida; order Asparagales; family Amaryllidaceae; genus Allium; species Allium sativum. Next base: position 743,272,738 of record CM060920.1, on the reverse strand, counting down.
TACTTATCTGAATATTATGAATAATCACAATCTATTCAAAAATCAGGCATTAATAACCACAATCACTACCCCAGATCTGAGCAAAATTGAACGATGTAAAAAGGGAAAATTATCACAACCGATAAACCAGATTGAACAAACTGTTGTGATTTGTGACATGAAATCACATATGTTGAAGAAGACGAGGCGTGGATGTGCTTGGAAAAAGAGGAGATGGAGCAGCGGCAGAAAGAAGGCAAGGAGAAGAGGTTTTGTGCTACTTTTCAGCACATACGTCTGATAGCATTTGGTCAGACGTCTGTTGTCAGGGTTTTGGTAACCCGAGAGCAGGGACAGACATCTGACATAATTTGGTCAGACGTCTGAGCGGGTTTTCTGCGGTTTTGACTTGGTCTTTCTATGACTTATTCTGCAAGCAAAGAAGGGGCAAATTGGTATTTGCCTAGGCTTCCTATTCTCCTATAAAAGCAGCATCTAGGGTTGGATTAAAGGCATAGGATTGAGACCGATAGAGCAGCGGCTGCGTGCCTCTAGGGCTTGGTGCCCTAGGGAGGATTGGTGCCTCTAATTAATCCAAGGGTTAGCCGTCGTTCTTCATAGTTCTCCTTCTCCAACAAGAGTTGTAGTCATCTAGACATTCTTTCCCTTTCTCAATAAGGTTATTGATTCTTGTAGTTCACTTATTGTTGGTTGTTGAACCAGTGAGTGTAAACAAAATTCGTTTTGAGAATCAGTAAAGAGGGTGGTTAGGTGGAATATTTTGTGTTTGCGTGTGTGATTTCATATTTGTGTTTGTTTCCATAGAAATCATCTTTAAGTAATTGGGTGAATAAGATCCTGGTCGCTTCCGAAAAGGCACAATTTTCATAACAGTTGATATCAGAGCTAGGTCATCGCAAAGCTTAGAGTAGTTTTGGAGTGGAAAAATCAATTTTTTTTATGTCGGATATGATGGCGTTTCCGAAGAAGACTTTTTTTGATGGAAGAAATTAGGGGATTTGGAAGCCTAAGATGGAGGATGTGCTTTACCTCAATGATCTTCATGATCCGATTGATGGAGATGCGAAGAAGCCCTCAGGTGTGGATGAGGGAAAGTGGAAGAAGATGGATAATAAGGCTATTGCCTTGATTCGGCAGTACCTTGATGATTCGGTATTCCATCATGTGGCTAATTGTGAATCCGTGAAGGATTTGTGGAACAAGTTGGTATATTTTTATGAGTCAAGGAGTGCTACAAGTAAGGCTTTTTTGGTTCGAAAGCTTGTTCAGCTGAGATTGAATGAGGAGAAGTCTGTTGCAGGGCACCTGAATGAATTTCAAGATGTGATCAATCAATTGGCAGATATGAAGGTCAATTTTGATGATGAGTTGCAGGCTCTTTTGTTGATGAGTTCGCTTTCAGAAAGTTGGGAGACTTTGGTTGTTTCATTGAGTAACTCCAATGCAGGTGGAGCCATCTTTTTGGAAACTGTTCGAAGCAGCCTTTTGAACGAGGAACTAAGGAGAAAAGGGTCGGGTTTTAAATCGGTTCAAGGTGAGGCCATGGTAGCAAAGGACTCGGGGAAAGATACAAGAAGGAAGAAAAAAGGGGCTAAAGGTAAAGGTGCTTGTTATTATTATGGTAAGGAAGGTCACATACGCAAGAATTGTTATGCTTATCAGAAGGATAAGAAGAAGGTTGCGGATGGTGATGGAAGTAATGAGGCACAGGAAGATATTGCTGCAAGTTCCATTAGCGATACTTCTAGTGATGTCCTGTTTAGCAAAGTTAATCCTTGGAAGATGGATTCAGGAGCCAGTTTTCACATTTGTAAGGATGTGAAGTGTTTCTCTTCGTATGAGAAGAATGTCAACGTGATTAGAACAACCAATGGAGTAGAGCTATCGGTTTGTGGTATTGGATCAATCTGGTTTCGTATGCATGATGGCGTGGTAAGCGAAGTCTCTGGAGTTAGACATGTACCCCGTAGTTTGCATAATCTCATTTCTCTCGGTTAGTTAGATCGTCGTGGTTCCACCTATGATACTCGAGGTGGAGTTTTGTGAGTGAAGAAGGGGGTCATGTTTTGATAAGAGGTGTCTTGGAGGTAGGAAACCTATATGGATTGGTTGGTTCTGTGGTCGACCGTGGAAGGCGAGTGACAATTGAAGAACCTAGTCCACAGCAAGGTGGAGAGGTTAATTTGGCACTGCTGATGTGTTAGACAGGGGTCTTCATGTTGATGATGCTCGAGGGATCCGGGGTGATCAAGGAAGGAGCTCAGATCAAGTGGTAGACGAGTGTCGATGCAGAAAATCCACAAGGTGGAGATCCTTATGGTATTACAAGCACTTTTAGACCGTTAGTGTTGCGTGGTGCATCTCGAGGGGAAGATGCATCTTTGGCAGGCGTTGGTTTGTGTTTGTAATGGTTTAATTGAGAGTAGGCGTCGTTGAAAGAGCTATATGACTTGTGTGTTGGAAGATAGTTTGATGTGATGTGATTTCATATCAAGGTGGAGTGTTGTGATTTGTGACATGAAATCACATATGTTGATGAAGAGGAGGCGTGGATGTGCTTGGCAATAGAGGAGATGGAGCAGCGGCAGAAAGAAGGCAAGGAGAAGGGTTTTGTGATGCGTTTTAGCACAGACGTCTGCCAGCCTTTGGTCAGACGTCTGTTGTCAGGGTTTTGGTAACCCGAGAGCAGGGACAGACGTCTGACATAATTTGGTCAAACGTCTGAGCGAGTTTTTTGCGGTTTTGACTTAGTCTTTCTATGACTTATTCTGCAAGCAATGAAGGGGCAAATTGGGTATTTGCCTAGGCTTCCTATTCTCCTATAAAACCAACATCTAGGGTTGGATTAAAGGCATGGGATTGAGACCGAATAGAGTGGCAGCTGCGTGCCTCTAGCGCTTGGTTCCCTAGGGAGGATTGATGCCTCCAATTAATCCAAGGGTTAGCCGTCGTTCTTCATTGTTCTCCTTCTCCAACAAGAGTTGTAGTCATCTAGATATTCTTTCCCTTTCTCAATAAGGTTATTGATTCTTGTAGTTCGTTTATTGTTGGTTGTTGAACCAGTGAGTGTAAACAAAATTCATTTTGAGAATCAATAAAGAGGGTGGTTGGGTGGAATATTTTGTGTTTGCGTGTGTGATTTCACATCTGTGTTTGTTTCCATAGAAATCATCTTTAAGTAATTGGGTGAATGTAACGACCCATGTTTTTGGCCATAAAATATTTAATTAATTCATTTATTTTAAATATTATATTTGGAATATCAATGGGTTTTAATATTTAATTCGTTATAAAAATGAAGGATGAACATTAGTTTTATATATAATTATAAAACGAGCTCGAAATCGCGCGGCAGTTCGTAATATTTGGTTTTGAACTTTAAATGAGAATACAAGATCCGATATAAGTCGAATATCTGTGAAATAAGAAACGTTGGAACCGTACTGACGATAATTTTCATACGAAAGAGAAAAATTCAGATTTCGTGTTATAGATTGTTAGTTATGACCAAATCAAAATTTGAAATAATCGCTATGGAAATCGTTATTAAAACATTGGCCTTTAAAATAGCCGTTTTGCAAACGGACTTCGTTTTCGATGAAACCAGTTTCATTAGAACCGTAACATTAAATTATTGTATAGTGGTGAATTGCATGGAAAACCAATGTCGTATGTGATCACGGTAGTCGTGAATGCCCGTTCAATTTCTATAGTGCGTAATAAAATTAATAAAGGGTTATTTGTGTATAACTTGAGAAGACGATCGAATTTGGCCACGAAACCAGTTACGTTGAGTTCGTATCGTCGATTAGAGTCGAGATAGGTATACAGTTTGTTATTTTTGAAGATCGGGTAATTTGGCGTTAAAAATGGCATTGCAGTGCGCGTAAAAATAGCCTACCAGGAAAACAGTCTCATAATGCGACGAAACTGGTGCCATTGGGTACGTATTAACAAATTATTGTAGGATTTTCAAAATTTCAAGTTGATTTGATTTATCTAGTGATTGTGGAAAAATTAAACGCATGTTTATTTCTGGTTTTATAAGGGAATTTTTATCAAATGATGTCGGAATTCGATGAAACTTGTCCCACTGGATCCGGAATATCTTTTTATACTAAGAATAGCTTTTTTATCAGAAAATAGAAATCATTTGTAGTGGTTTTATCGCGTTACTTTAGGACGAAGTTTCGTTAATATTATTTTAATATCCAACCTTACCCTATATATATACTATCACTCAGACAAAACCCTAAGCTAAACCAACATTTCCGCCGCCTAGTTCTTTGTCATAAACGAACAGAAATGTTCATACAATTTTCCATCTTTTTTCTTAATCCGTTCAACTAATTTCATATTCTCCAACATATAAAGTCGGTCGAGTCTCCATCTAAAGATAATAAAAGAAAACCATCGATCTCATTATCCTAGGTGTTTTGGTCTCGTCGTCAATAGCAAGATCGTTGTGAGACGTTGGGTTTTACCGACGTTCAAGGCTGGTAGCAGGCGATTGGAGCAACCGGATCTCGAGTATTTGGAGCGGATGTCGGGGAGGGTCAGCCGTGGCTTCTGGTGACCTCCGATCTATTAGCGGTGGACTGAAAACAGTCGGTGGTTAGTGGTGAACTAAAGGAGGATGGGGAGGACTAGCTGCGTGGGGTTCCGGTTGGTGAAAGAGGGGGTTGCGGCGGTCACAGTGGCACTGTCGGGTCAGTCTCCGGTCGACGCTTGGTGAAGCGGTGGGCGGATTTTCTGGGGCAATGTGAGTTAAGTATTGTAACCGGAAGATGATAGGAGAAAGAGCAGAAAGGGTTCATCCTTGAGGAACAGATACGAAGGGAACATGAGCTGTATTGGGCTTCAGAAACGAACAACAATTCGATTATAAGGAAGGAAACATTGGCCTAATTCTCTGTTAACCGAAAGTAAATAACTAAGTTGATTTTTAATGTTAATCTAAATCATATTGACACGGTAAATCCATTTCAGGAGGTGGGATAATAAACAAGCTGGAACATGAAAAATCAAAATGGGATCGGAACAACAGTATGAAGAGAGCCCAAAACGAGAAGGGGGGGGGGAAGTAGTATTCAGCCCATACTTTTGTCGTGACCCTGATTAACTTATGTAATTATTACTAATAAATAGTTAAAAGTTAATTTATGATTAAGGGATTAGTTTGAACTTATAAATTCTGTTAAAAGAAAATTTATTTAGGAGATAAGTGGACAATTAATTTAACATTTAATTCATGAAGTAATTAGTTAAATGGAATACTGATTAAGGAGTAGTGTTTAGTTTAAATATGTTTAGGTAATTAATTAGATTAAATAAAACTTAGTTAAGTGTTAATTAAGAAATTTGTTAATTATTAATTAATTGTTAATCTTAAAATTTTTAATAACTTTTCATTGGATAAACAAAATTACTCATGGTTTCAAGAAGGGAATAGAAGATAGTATGTAAAGCTATTTATGAAAAATAAGTGAATGGATTACCCATGTTTAAATAATAAGGAATGATATAACAAATGTTTTGAAAGGAGAATTTAGTGGAAATTGAATATGGATATTAGTTATTTTTCTAAGTATTATAATGAAATGATTTGAAGGGCATTAGCATATAAGAATTCAATTATCGCATTTTTAAGTATTAAAGAGTTAGAAGATTTAATTAAGCAGAAGTGAATCAGTTTGTTTAATTAAAAGGCCAAGTGATGCTGAATACTGAACCAATGAACTCATGGGATTGTCATGATTGAAACACTATATATTTTGATAGTTAAATCACCGACTATCAAATCTGTCCAATGCAATTATTGGTACGGAAAGACCGAGATCGAATTTATATTCGAAAACCATTCCCACCAACAAACACGTAGAGACACCAGAAGATGATCGAGTTGGAGCATTGAAGACTGTGGATTTTCCTAAACGGAAGAACCACTAATATTCTCTGCCTGGCAAGCAGAGATAGCTGTGATTCTATCGTGGTGGGAATCTACGGGTTGCAAGGATTTCTCGCTACCATTCCATGGGGGTGATTCCTATATTGGATGCAGTAGGAGAGTGCCTTCGGTTCATCCTGTTCCTGAATGACTTGTATGGATGGATGTCTAATAGAGTATTTCCAAAGTGTCACGTACGTTGACTTCTTCAAACTTATCATAGTTGGTGGCGGAGAATAGCCGTTCTCTTAGCTTCTAACTAAAGTATTTTTGTGGACGTCAATTAGTGATATCTGACGGATCTGACGATGTGGCATTCAAAGTGAATAATGACCAAGTGTTCAAAAGTTAATCTAAACCTAAAGCCTCATCAACCGAGAAATGACAAAAATCGGGCTGGCAGCATGGCTAAGTTGGTCGCTCCCATTAGGGTGTATAATCACTTATCTAGAGAAATTCCAATTTACTTCTTTAATCTATATTCGATGCTATCCCTTTTTGGGAGACGGTTGTTGATCCCAACCGTCAGTGATATACATTCGATACACTCAAGCAAAATGAGTGGTCGGTCATGTGGGGGCCGGGTTGCAAGACGTTCTTGTTGAACCCAGTGTATTCGCCTCTAGAGATACACTATCGGCAGGTGGTCCCATACATTGTCATAGTTGGAATCCAATCTCCAATAAGCGCCCGTGGTTTTTGTGTGTACACTACATATGTGGAGCGTGAGATGAAAGCGTTCCGCTAGATTCTATTTAATAGTATTTAGACATTATTATAATACCAGAAAAGATATTGGTTTCAAAAATGTTTTGGGCTATCGTAAGGTAAAAACCGTCCATATTTATGTGTGGATTTGGTCTTATAATTATCCTTTTCTTTCGAAAGGATTTTAACTTTAAAATCAAGTTGTGTGATACCCTTAATACTGTGCGAGTTTTTCTCACTCTCGTTCACCAGACTGACCCGGTGTTTTGTAAATACTCGGTTAGCTCGGGGTGTACAGGTTTAGGTTATCGAATTGTTGTGGAGTCCAGAGACGAGCTGGAGGTGTTCAGACGTATTGTATCTAGTATCTATTCCGCTGTGTGTTATATATGGGAACAGGTTATTATAACTGTCCCGTTGTGTGATGTACTCTGATACTGTAAGTATTTTTAAAAACTCTCAATAAAAGATTTATTTCCGTAATATATTTTGTTTCCGCTACGATGTGAAACTTTGATTATGTATTGTGGTGTTTTCTTCTTCTTCTATTCTTATATTTCTTTCTTTCTTATCTCATCCTCTAATTTCTTTCATTAACTATCCAGTGTTTTCGGTGCTTAGAGGGTCGGCATGAGTTACGGTAAAGGTATTTATGTCAATTTCCGGGGTCGAAAATCCTTGGGTCGTTACAGGGGTATCAGAGCTGAAGGTTAAATAATTACCTTGGCTCTGTGGCGTGACTCAGTAGAGATGGGTTAGCAATACCCTAGATTGAGTTGAGTATATATATATATACGAGTGAACATATTTGTATATTTAATAAAAATTGTTTTATATCGTGGAGAATTATTGGTTGAGTTGTTTATGAGTTTTGGTCAATCAATTTGATCCACTATATCGATAGGGGTTTTTAAACACTCAAGTATGATAAACCGATGCAGTATGTTTTGAAAGAGGGTAAATGAAATAATTTTTCCAAATTATATTTTGATATAAAGAAAATATATATATTGGAAATATTATAATATATTGGATGTGTTGTTTGTTATTATAATTGAATGAGATTATAATTGAAATGGTTATGTAAATGACCAATCAGAATTCATATCAGTATTAAAAAAATGTGGAATTAGATGAATTAAATCTGAAATCTAAATCAGAATTGGAATTAAAATTCCTAAGTGGGGGAAAGGTGTTTGCAAATGAACTTGGATTGAATATATGAGAATTTTAAAATCCTGTGAGATTTAAATTTGTTTACGAGCATTGGGTTTGGTATTTTAAAATAGATTTCAAAACGAAAATGTTTAAATACAGATTTTGATAAGTGATATAATATCGAACTCACTTCGATAGCTGGGGAATAACTCTGATGATGCTGGCCACATCATTAGTGTTCATTTCCGAGTTCTAAGTGATGGATTACTACCAAAGATTTTGTTTTGAATTGTTTTGAGGAAAACAAGTTGTTTTGAATCCTAAAAAGGAATATTTGATTTTTTTGAAAGAGCTAAACTGTTTAAAAACTCCCAGGGAAATTGTTTGAACAAAGGCAAAATTAAATAGAAATTTGTGAAAGCAAATATGAATTGAATCGAAACCAATTAACTGGAAATTGAATCGGGATATAATATATCAAGTAGAATCAAATTTTGAAGTGTGAGACAAGAATCTGAAATGGTGTTGTGCTAGTAAGTTAAGAGTTGAAATTGATAATGGATGGAAATTGAGTTAAGAATGGGATTTGGCTTGGATGCATGAAGGAATTGGTTTTGAGGATAAAATTGGAATTTTGTTTGGGAATGCATTTGTATATGCTGACTGGGTAGCGGATGGAAAGGATATAATGATACGTCCGACAAAAAGGTACACGTTTATTTTTATATGGGTTTGGTGATTTATGAGCCTAATTGGCAAGCCGCTTGGCTGTTTTATTTTCTTTTGGATTGGAGAAGGCCTAGAGAGGCGAGTTGTAGTTGTACTGATTGAGCCGTACAGAGGAGATGCTGGTGAATTTTTTTCATAAATTTAAGGTGTTAGAAAAATTTCAATGTTTTTGAAAATATTTATTTACAGTATTGAATCGATTTTTGATTTAAAATAAATTAGATTCGAAAATTAATGGGTTTATAACATTCTTTCTTACCTTAGCAATTTCGAGGACAAATTATTTTAAGGAGGAAGAATGTAACGACCCGTGTTTTTGGCCATCAAATATTTAATCAATTAATTAATTTTAAATATTATATTTGGGATATCAATGGGTTTTTATATTTAATTCGTTATAAAAACGAAGGATGAACGTTAGTTTTATATATAATTATAAAACGAGCTCGAAATCGCGAGGCAATTCGTAATATTTGGTTTTGAACTTTAACCGAGAATATAGGATCTGATTTAGTCGGATTTCTGTGAAACAAGAAACGTTGGAACCGTATTGATGATAATTTTCATATGAAAGAGAAAAATTCAGATTTCATGTTATAGATTGTTAGCTATGGCCAAATCAAAATTTGAAATAATCGCTGTAGAAATCGTTATTAAAATATTGGCATTTAAAATAGCCGTTTTGCAAACGGACTTCGTTTTCGAAGAAACCAATTTCATTAGAACCGTAACATTAAATTATTGTACGGTGGTGAATTGCGTGGAAAACCGATGTCGTATGTGATCACGGTAGCCGTAAACGCCCGTTCAATTTCTGTAGCGCGTAACTTATTTAATAAAGGGTTATTTGGGTTTATCTTGAGCAGACAATCGAATTTGGCCACGAAACTAGTTCCGTTGAGTTCGTATCATCGATTAGAGTTAGGATAGGTATATAGTTTGTTATTTTGGAGATCGGGTAATTTGGCGTTAAAAATGGCATTGCGGTGCGCGTAAAAATAGCCTACCGGGAAAAGTCTCAGAATGGGCCGAAACTGGTGCCGTTGGGTTCGTAGTAACAAATTATTGTAGGATTTCAAAATTTCAAGTTGATTTGATTTATCTAGTGATCGTGGAAAAATTAAACGCGTGTTTATTTCTAGTTTTATAAGGGAATTTTTTCAAACGATGTTGGAATTCGTTGAAACTTGTCCCATTGGATCCGGAATACCTTTTTATACTAAGAATAGCTTTTTTATCAGAAAACAGAAATCATTTGTAGTGGTTTTATCGCGTTACTTTAGGACGAAGTTTCATTAGTATTATTTTAATATCCAACCTTACCATATATATATATATATATATATATATATATATATATATCACTCCGACAAAACCCTAAGCTAAACCAACATTTCCGCCGCCTCCTTCTTTGTCATGAGCGAACAGAAATGTTCATACAATTTTCCATCTTTTCTCTTAATCCATTCAACTAATTTGATAATCTCCAACATATAAAGCCGGTCGAGTTTCCATCCAAAGATAATAAAAGAAAACCATCGATCTCATTATCCTGGGCATTTTGGTCTCGCCGTCAATAACAAGATCGTTGTGAGATGTTGGGTTTTACCGACGTTCAAGGCTGGTAGTAGGCGATTGGAGCAACCGGATCTCGAGTATTTGGAGCGGATGTCGGGGAGGGTCAGCCGTGGCTTCTGGTGACCTCCGATCTTTTGGCGGTGGACTTAAAACAGTCGGTGGTTAGTGGTGAACTAAAGGAGGACAGGAGGACTAAAGGCGTGGGGATCCGGTTGATGAAAGATGGGGTTGCGGCGGTCACAGTGGCACTGTCGGGTCAGTCTCCGGTCGACGCTTGGTGAAGCGGTGGGCGGATTTTTTGGGGCAACGTGAGTTAAGTATTGTAACCGGAAGATGATGGGAGAATGAACAGAAAGGGTTCATCGTTGATGAACAGATACGAAGGGAACAGGAGCTGTATTGGGCTTCAGAAACGAACAACAGTTCGATTATGAGGAAGGAAACATTGGCCTAATTCTCTGTTAACTGAAAGTAAATAACTAAGTTGATTTTTAATGTTAATCTAAATCATATTGACACGGTAAATCCATTTCAGGAGGCTGGATAATAAACAAGCCGGAACATGAAAAATCAAAATGGGATCGGAACAACAGTATGAAGAGAGCCCATAATGAGAAGGAGAGGAAGAAGTATTCAGCCCATAGTATTGCCGTGACCCTGAATAACTTAAGTAATCATTACTAATAAATAGTTAAAGAGTTAATTTATGATTAAGGGCTTAGTTTGAACTTATAAAATCTGTTAATAGAAATGTTATTTAGGAGTTAAGTGGACAATTAATTTAACATTTAATTCATGAAGTAATAAGTTAAATGGAATACTGACTTGGGAGTAGCGTTTAGTTTAAATATGTTTAGGTAATTAATTAGATTAAGTAAAACTTAGTTAAGTGTTAATTAAGAAATTTGTCAATTATTAATTAATTGTCAATCTTAAAATTGTTAATAACTTTTAATTGGATAAACATAATTGGATAAAACAACTTGCGTTATGATCGTGACGAAGAGCTGAACATTCGGGAACTAACCTGGACGGGATTCAAAGAAGCAGGATTTTTCAATAAAATTAAATGACTGTTTAATTTTATTGAAATCGAACCGTTCAACAAATCAAATCAAGATGAGTTAAACTCACTTAGTTTTCCCATTTATATTCTTATATAAATTGGGTTTTTGTTGTGTGCTCTTTTTGCTGATGATTGATCTGTTTACTAATTATTTATCTGTTGTTCGTTTAACTGATGAAATTAAACCGTGTTTAATTTCAGTGAGATACCAAATCGTTATTTTAACGAATGGTTCCAATAAAGGTAACTTACCTTGTTGGTCACGTTTATATAATAAACGTGTAACACCCCACGTCCGTTAGTGTCACTCACAAAGGGAATGCACTAAGTTTTGTGGAGCATTATGGGTAAAAGATGCAGATAAATTACAAGACTGACAAACATTTAACAGCGGAAAATAAAACTTTGCTTTATTGACAAAACAGTTTGTACAAGCTTCCTTTACAATATCAGAGTATCATCTGTCTTTACAAAAATAAAGAAGCATAAAAATACATTTTATATTCCCCAAGTTTAGCAAGAGCCAGCCATAGCATCTGAAAAGAGAATCCAAGCAACCTTCGACAAATCTTCAAGCTGGGAAAGAGTGGCAGTCCAACTTAACCTGAGCTAAACTATTCCCTCCTTTACTACCTGGGGGGGGGGGGGAACGGAAGAAAAGAAGACGAAAGAAAAACAGAGTCAGACATAAAGCCTGAGTAAGTTCAGTAACTTCTAGCATGTGAACATGGAAAACAAAACGACATGAATTAACTGAATACAAGATTACACCATGACGATAGGGTCAACAAGATTAGACAAGGTAGTCACAAGATATGCTAAGATAAACTGGATACGCTCTAATACTTTCGCTGCTTCGCTATTTCCTTGTTATACCGGTTTCTATATCTCTGCACTGCCTAACTAGTGTCCTAACTAGTAATGTTAACGTGATCCCAATCCCTGTATTTTCCATCGCCTTCAGGCATCCATTTATTAGTTATTCCCTAGGTCTAGTCTAGGGTTTACGCTATCTTCTGAACGCTTCTCGGATTTAGTAATTATGCCACCTAGGTCTAACTAGGAATTATGCAACTTGTCGAACGATGCCCTTTAGTCTAGGATACACTACCTAGAGTGGTATATGTTCCTAGACTTTTCCCACGCATGTACCGCAAATCATTATCGCTTGTCTTATGATCGAATGTACTATCGTACCCCATATTAATCTCTGTACCCCTTTGTACTAGTTCCCAACTGGTATCCCATAGTCCGGGTGTAGTGATCCTTTTTAATGATCGGCTCCTACCCGCATAGTTACATGTGTCCTACGGCCCCCGATGTCGTAGCAACCTATGCTGGTCCCACCATGGGGTGTATCAAGTCCCATGGTGGCGGCCCGACACAATCCTAGAATGCATAGGTATACTACTGGTGCCCAGTGCCTTATTTTTCTGTGCCGAAGTGTGTGCACGCCCGCACTCTGTTAGAACCTACACTGCTGCACCACCGTCGTCGATTTGACCTCTTACAGTCAGCCAGTAATCGTGCCCCACCCTGCCTAGTACAGGGTATCCTGATACACCTTGTAGGGTTACTGCTGAAAAGGGTCCCCCGCTGCTAGGTTTTCTATCTCTTGCCAACATGCTAAGTTGGTTAAGTGTTCTGTATAAACCTAACCCCCAGTCGGTCTGTATAGTTTAGCATGTCCAATTTGATTAGGTATTAATTCAATTTACTAGACCCCACCTTCCCACGAAGCCTCGGGCTTCGTAACCCAATTCGTTGGAGCCTTCTTTAAAATCTGATGCTCCTTCTCGTGTTCTACTAAGAATTACTACTTAGTTTTGTTAACTAAGACTTACCACTTAGTTTCCAGAATCCTCAACTAAGTTTTATTACTTAGTCCCTCTTAGTTTTCTTTCTCATCAAGTTGGATTGGTTAAGTGTTCCTTTTTAACTTGACCAAATCCTGTCACTATTGGTTAAATGTTATACTTTAACTTAACCCTATTCATTTATCATATTTTGGTGGTTAAGTGTTCAAGTTCACTTAACCCTACGGTCTAGTCCGACTAACATATTAAATTGGCTAAGTGTATTTCTTAACCCCAACCTCTAGTCTTATTAACATGTTATATTGGGCTAAGTGTATTAACTTTACTTAACCTCGCCTTCTAGCCTAGTCAACATGTTAATTTGGCTAAGTGTTCTCATGGACTAAGCCTTCCCATTCTAGCTTTAACTGTGTTAAGTTGGTTAAGTGTTCCTATTGACTTAGCCCTCTTATTCTAGCTTAACTGTGTTAAGTTGGTTAAGTGTTCCTATTGACTTAACCATCCCATTCTTGTTCTAGCTTTAATAAATTAAAGCCGCAACCTCTCACATTAGACAGATATCGCTGCGGTTACTGGATGTGCCGGTTGGTTCCGGGCAGGTTTACACCGCAATTCAGTCTAACCTCGGGTTAGGCATATTCATGTTTTCTAAGTTCAAAGGGTTTTCTGATTAATTTCCAAATCTGGTTTTGAAAACAACCATCCCGTCCTTCGGATCAGTTAGGGATAGCCAGGGAGGGCAGGAAACTTGTATTTTCCAAACCCAAGCCTAGACACTATCCTCTCTGTCACCCTAGAACCTTCTGGTCTATGTGTTATAAAAAGGGATGTTATCAAAATACTTTTCTTTTGTTTATAAATTGTTAACAATTTATTTCAAAAGCCCATTTCCCCTTTTTAGACAAATTTGGCCTATATTTATTTTGTCAAGCCTACTAGTATACTTATATTCTAGGCCCAAGTCCCAACATGCAGTTTAGGCCATTTCGTATTTCATTGCCGAAACTAGATTAAATATCCTACTTTATAATTTATGGCCAAAACTTAACCAAGTTACATATTTTGCGGTAAATGAACAATTTAACATTTATGACGAATTCTATAAGTCAATTACTCCTAATTTACTTATTTCATTACTACTCTTTTAATGTACATTATTATGGCCCATTCTCTCTTATTTATCATATTTATACTTTTTGGTATGTAAATTATACCAAATTTAGTGTCGCTAACCATAATTTATTCTAAACATGACAATTGCTCACAATTATGAATAAATTCAAAATTGTGCTAATATACTAATTCCAAATCAACCTTAATTAATCCAATCTTGGTTTAACATCCTAATTCACAATTTATGGCAAAACTAGAATTATTTTTCTAGTTTACATTTTATGCCTAAAATTTAGCTTACTAGCTAACGCTAAATTTAATATGTCAAAATCACATATTCCCTAATCCATGTCAAATTTCCCCGTTTTCATTTTAATATGCATGTCATAATACATATTCCAAATTATGCCAATTTCCAAGTTTACAATTACGTTCATATTCATTTCCATGTTTTTCCCCAAATCACATTCCCACCGTTCGAATAATCGTGATTCAACCTAGATTATAAATAAATCTAGATTCGTAGATAAAAAGGGAATGAATCAAAATGACAAAAAGGAATAATTGGCATAAAAAGGTTTGGATAACAATGTAGGTTCAAGAATATGGGTAGACCTAACTAAATAGGTAAATTCCCACTGTTTTAAAACCAAAGAATGGGCAAAAATAGGTTCAAGAACGTGGGTAGACCTAACTTAATAGGTAAATTCCCACTGTCTTAAAATCAAAGAAAAACCAAGGAACAGGTAGAATAAATAATTGGGTTTAGACCCAACTTCTCAATCACAAAACTAAAGCAATATTTTCCTAATCATAAATCATGGGTGTCAAAATCACAGTTGTCCTCATTATGTCATAAGTAATAGTTTATGTCCAAATCAAAGGTATAGGCCTAGTCAAGGAAATAACCCTTTTAGTCACAGTCATAGGAAATGTCCATAGTCATATGCGATGTTCATAGTCCAAAAGGGAAAATAATTCCCATAGTCATAAGTCATTGTCATAGGCAATGTTTATATGTCCCAAAATCAAAGGCTTATGTCATAGTCCAAAGGCATATGCTTTCAAAGGCCACAGTTCTATAGTCATAGTCACGGTTACAGTCTTATTTGTCCTCGAATCATAACAGTTCTTAATTCAGTCCAAGAGTATAAACACAGATTCGAAGAGAGAGAGAGAGAGATTTGGCATATTCCTTTATTCCTTTAATTTCATGTCACAAATAAAACAAAATATTCAGATCTAGAAATAACCAACTTACAGAAAATAGATCTAGAAAAGAAGGAAAGCGTGGCTATGATTCGTGCGTCGTTGCTTGAAACTTGTTTGAGCTAGCCTTTGAATTCTTCACTTGAAACTTTGATTTGAATCTCTCCTTAAAAGTCTTTTAGCAGCATCTCCTCGTCTTAAATCATATTTTATTTTATTTATTTATTTAATTAAAGAGGAGAGGAAGAGGCCATGAATCTAAGCAGCATAAGGATAGAAGAGAATTGGTGCAAAGAGAATGAAGACTAGGGCTGTTTATATAGCTGCTCAAGACCTTATCGTACACGCAGCGCTGAGTCAGCATTGAACCCGGTAAAGAAAATAGTCCAGGTACGTAGATGAATCTAGCCAAACCTTATCATACACGCAGTGCTGAGTCAGCATTGGGTCCCACAAGCTATTTTGGCGTAGAAATTTGAATTTCAAATGAATTGTTTTGGCGTAGAAGTTTGATTTTCGAACTTTTGAATTTCTGGAATTTATTTAACTGTTTTATTCACATGAAATATTCTTATATGTATACAATTCATCTAACGACCATTTTACGCGTATATATATACGCACAACTTTCATTTTATTTTCAAAATTCAAATGATGTTGCCATATTTCATTGACTGTAGCCTTATCTTGAATTTTATCTTTCGTATACATATATTTTTGCATATATATATATATATTTATATTCTCATATGTATATATATATTTTCTTTATTTCCTTATATGTACGTTCTTATCCTTTCAAATTTTGAATTTGTATACGTATATATATTTGCATGTTCAGTTGGCCCTCTCTAAAATAAAGATAAAAAATTATGCCGCCGCCGGGGTTCGAACCCCCGACCTCCATGCTACAAATCCAATGCCTTAACCAACTGAGCTACCGAGGCTTTTGTTAATAAGTCTTAGAACAATAATAATTATTGTTCTCTCCTTACTTCTCTTTTTCATGTTAGTTACAATACTTAAATTAAACAACTGCATGGATCTTTTTCTTTTAATTTTTCTTTTAAAAATTAATTATACTTTAATTTGAGAATCCTAATGTTATAGAATTACGGGGTGTTGCATTCTCCCCCACTTTAAAGGATTTCGTCCCCGAAATCTTCAAGTTAGGAAGAATGTGTCCTACCATCCAATCACCCATCTACTCAACCATTCAATCACAGGCATTCATTGTCCTTAAAAGATTTCTAATGCTTTCATGTTCATATGCATAGTGTGTGTATATGTCTCTATCTAATGCAAAATCAGGCGGTCTACTGATTCAGTTGACCTCCTTAATGCAAATCATGTTAGTGCCATGCGTCCAATCATGCATGCAAACATCCCTAGTAATGTAAATACTACATGCGTGCACAGCCATTCATCCATATGCAACGTCCATATGATATCATATCAAGTTCAATTTATAAACAAATGCATATGTGTAAATGCAATATGAGAGCGTCCGAACTTGATCTAGTGCCTAATACGTATGCATATGCATCCACGAGCAACCATTTGCAACCACTTGCAACCACTTGCAACCACTTGCAACCACTTGCAACCATCATCCATAACATGTTTCAAATACATGTTTACATCCATTGGCTTCTACCTAAGGATCGCAGATACGACCTAGAGGATATACTTTGGAAAGAGAGAAACAACTACGCGTAAAGCTCCTAAACAGAGAAATCAAGGATGCACCCTTAAGGAAAAAGGGCATGTTGCTAGTATCTAGCCTTCTTGAGCTTTACTCCACTGTATCTTAACCAATTTTTACTCCACGATTGTGAAGTTTCTAAGCTCCATCTCCAAAATGAACAGATGTCAACCAAGTTTATATACTAGGATGATCAGAGGTCTCTCCTCCTATCTTATCCATCATGCCATAATTATAAGGGTCAAAAGGTCACTACGCGCTTTTTAGAGCGCCTGCCACAACTATCCATCTCTCACGCAAACCATCCTAGTCGAACTCAACATTCCTCAAGTACAAGCCCCAAAGGCCTAAACCAATATCAGACAAGCATCCAAGGAATATCTCCTCCGAATTTAGACGATCTACGTGATATGATATAAACAAACTCGATAACTATTCTCAAACCCCTACTATCCAAAAATAAACGGGTCGAACCACCCACTGGGTTTGAGACTGATTGGGATCTTCTTACTATACAAGTACTAAGGTGCAGAGACTTAACTATGGAAGCAAATATGAACAGATGCGAAGCGCTAAAACCGAAGGAAAGAGTATGAACAGAAAACTAGATACTTTCCAATAGAAACTTTTACCACCTATCTCCTAGGTATGCTTAGCATGTACTTGTCCATCTAAAAATCTTGTCCCTCGTCCTTGCCCTTGTCTTTAATTATATGCCCTATCATACTCTAGTAAGGATACTTCCTCTTTTATAATTTCTTCCTCCTTCGTGAGCTAACCTATCTCCATGCATTCCTCATCCTAGGGTTTTGTCCCTTTTTCCAAACTCCTCATCCCTTTCCATGTATTGCTATGTTGGCAAATCTCTCGAAAACTGCTTCCATCATACAGAAAAACCTTATAAACTTGAAAGAAGACTGGCCGTAAGTGAAACAACTACGACTATAGATGGAAGTCGGGCACTACTTCGCCCTTCGATGAGGTTACCTCCCAGAAAGCCAGGAGCCCCAGAGACTCAAGAAAGAAGGAGACAAGAATTCAAACAGAGGAAGAGGAGACAATGCGTATGGCTTTGGGGAATATGGCTTTAAAACAAATCCTTTCTTTTAAAAATGCTTCTTTAAAAACCTTTTGAAAATAATTTTTAAATCTTTTATCTGATCCGGTAACCTTCAGCTCTGATACCACGTGTAACACCCCACGTCCGTTAGTGTCACTCACAAAGGGAATGCACTAAGTTTTGTGGAGCATTATGGGTAAAAGATGCAGATAAATTACAAGACTGACAAACATTTAACAGCGGAAAATAAAACTTTGCTTTATTGACAAAACAGTTTGTACAAGCTTCCTTTACAATATCAGAGTATCATCTGTCTTTACAAAAATAAAGAAGCATAAAAATACATTTTATATTCCCCAAGTTTAGCAAGAGCCAGCCATAGCATCTGAAAAGAGAATCCAAGCAACCTTCGACAAATCTTCAAGCTGGGAAAGAGTGGCAGTCCAACTTAACCTGAGCTAAACTATTCCCTCCTTTACTACCTGGGGGGGGGGGGGGGAACGGAAGAAAAGAAGACGAAAGAAAAACAGAGTCAGACATAAAGCCTGAGTAAGTTCAGTAACTTCTAGCATGTGAACATGGAAAACAAAACGACATGAATTAACTGAATACAAGATTACACCATGACGATAGGGTCAACAAGATTAGACAAGGTAGTCACAAGATATGCTAAGATAAACTGGATACGCTCTAATACTTTCGCTGCTTCGCTATTTCCTTGTTATACCGGTTTCTATATCTCTGCACTGCCTAACTAGTGTCCTAACTAGTAATGTTAACATGATCTCAATCCCTGTATTTTCCATCGCCTTCAGGCATCCATTTATTAGTTATTCCCTAGGTCTAGTCTAGGGTTTACGCTATCTTCTGAACGCTTCTCGGATTTAGTAATTATGCCACCTAGGTCTAACTAGGAATTATGCAACTTGTCGAACGATGCCCTTTAGTCTAGGATACACTACCTAGAGTGGTATATGTTCCTAGACTTTTCCCACGCATGTACCGCGAATCATTATCGCTTGTCTTATGATCGAATGTACTATCGTACCCCATATTAATCTCTGTACCCCTTTGTACTAGTTCCCAACTGGTATCCCATAGTCCGGGTGTAGTGATCCTTTTTAATGATCGGCTCCTACCCGCATAGTTACATGTGTCCTACGGCCCCCGATGTCGTAGCAACCTATGCTGGTTCCACCATGGGGTGTATCAAGTCCCATGGTGGCGGCCTGACACAATCCTAGAATGCATAGGTATACTACTGGTGCCCAGTGCCTTATTTTTCTGTGCCGAAGTGTGTGCACGCCCGCACTCCGTTAGAACCTACACTGCTGCACCACCGCCGTCGATTTGACCTCTTACAGTCAGCCAGTAATCGTGCCCCACCCTGCCTAGTACAGGGTATCCTGATACACCTTGTAGGGTTACTGCTGAAAAGGGTCCCCCGCTGCTAGGTTTTCTATCTCTTGCCAACATGCTAAGTTGGTTAAGTGTTCTGTATAAACCTAACCCCCAGTCGGTCTGTATAGTTTAGCATGTCCAATTTGATTAGGTATTAATTCAATTTACTAGACCCCACCTTCCCACGAAGCCTCGGGCTTCGTAACCCAATTCGTTGGAGCCTTCTTTAAAATCTGATGCTCCTTCTCGTGTTCTACTAAGAATTACTACTTAGTTTTGTTAACTAAGACTTACCACTTAGTTTCCAGAATCCTCAACTAAGTTTTATTACTTAGTCCCTCTTAGTTTTCTTTCTCATCAAGTTGGATTGGTTAAGTGTTCCTTTTTAACTTGACCAAATCCTGTCACTATTGGTTAAGTGTTATACTTTAACTTAACCCTATTCATTTATCATATTTTGGTGGTTAAGTGTTCAAGTTCACTTAACCCTACGGTCTAGTCCGACTAACATATTAAATTGGCTAAGTGTATTTCTTAACCCCAACCTCTAGTCTTATTAACATGTTATATTGGGCTAAGTGTATTAACTTTACTTAACCTCGCCTTCTAGCCTAGTCAACATGTTAATTTGGCTAAGTGTTCTCATGGACTAAGCCTTCCCATTCTAGCTTTAACTGTGTTAAGTTGGTTAAGTGTTCCTATTGACTTAGCCCTCTTATTCTGGCTTAACTGTGTTAAGTTGGTTAAGTGTTCCTATTGACTTAACCATCCCATTCTTGTTCTAGCTTTAATAAATTAAAGCCGCAACCTCTCACATTAGACAGATATCGCTGCGGTTACTGGATGTGCCGGTTGGTTCCGGGCAGGTTTACACCGCAATTCAGTCTAACCTCGGGTTAGGCATATTCATGTTTTCTAAGTTCAAAGGGTTTTCTGATTAATTTCCAAATCTGGTTTTGAAAACAACCATCCCGTCCTTCGGATCAGTTAGGGATAGCCAGGGAGGGCAGGAAACTTGTATTTTCCAAACCCAAGCCTAGACACTATCCTCTCTGTCACCCTAGAACCTTCTGGTCTATGTGTTATAAAAAGGGATGTTATCAAAATACTTTTCTTTTGTTTATAAATTGTTAACAATTTATTTCAAAAGCCCATTTCCCCTTTTTAGACAAATTTGGCCTATATTTATTTTGTCAAGCCTACTAGTATACTTATATTCTAGGCCCAAGTCCCAACATGCAGTTTAGGCCATTTCCTATTTCATTGCCGAAACTAGATTAAATATCCTACTTTATAATTTATGGCCAAAACTTAACCAAGTTACATATTTTGCGGTAAATGAACAATTTAACATTTATGACGAATTCTATATGTCAATTACTCCTAATTTACTTATTTCATTACTACTCTTTTAATGTACATTATTATGGCCCATTCTCTCTTATTTATCATATTTATACTTTTTGGTATGTAAATTATACCAAATTTAGTGTCGCTAACCATAATTTATTCTAAACATGACAATTGCTCACAATTATGAATAAATTCAAAATTGTGCTAATATACTTATTCCAAATCAACCTTAATTAACCCAATCTTGGTTTAACATCCTAATTCACAATTTATGGCAAAACTAGAATTATTTTTCTAGTTTACATTTTATGCCTAAAATTTAGCTTACTTGCTAACGCTAAATTTAATATGTCAAAATCACATATTCCCTAATCCATGTCAAATTTCCCCGTTTTCATTTTAATATGCATGTCATAATACATATTCCAAATTATGCCAATTTCCAAGTTTACAATTACGTTCATATTCATTTCCATGTTTTTCCCCAAATCGCATTCCCACCGTTCGAATAATCGTGATTCAACCTAGATTATAAATAAATCTAGATTCGTAGATAAAAAGGGAATGAATCAAAATGACAAAAAGGAATAATTGGCATAAAAAGGTTTGGATAACAATGTAGGTTCAAGAATATGGGTAGACCTAACTAAATAGGTAAATTCCCACTGTCTTAAAACCAAAGAATGGGCAAAAATAGGTTCAAGAACGTGGGTAGACCTAACTTAATAGGTAAATTCCCACTGTCTTAAAACCGAAGAAAAACCAAGGAACAGGTAGAATAAATAATTGGGTTTAGACCCAACTTCTCAATCACAAAACTAAAGCAATATTTTCCTAATCATAAATCATGGGTGTCAAAATCACAGTTGTCCTCATTATGTCATAAGTAATAGTTTATGTCCAAATCAAAGGTATAGGCCTAGTCAAGGAAATAACCCTTTTAGTCACAGTCACAGTCATAGGAAATGTGCATAGTCATATGCGATGTTCATAGTCCAAAAGGGAAAATAATTCCCATAGTCATAAGTCATTGTCATAGGCAATGTTTATATGTCCCAAAATCAAAGGCTTATATCATAGTCCAAAGGCATATGCTTTCAAAGGCCACAGTTCTATAGTCATAGTCACGGTTACAGTCTTATTTGTCCTCGAATCATAACAGTTCTTAATTCAGTCCAAGAGTATAAACACAGATTCGAAGAGAGAGAGAGAGAGATTTGGCATATTCCTTTATTCCTTTAATTTCATGTCACAAATAAAACAAAATATTCAGATCTAGAAATAACCAACTTACAGAAAATAGATCTAGAAAAGAAGGAAAGCGTGGCTATGATTCGTGCGTCGTTGCTTGAAACTTGTTTGAGCTAGCCTTTGAATTCTTCACTTGAAACTTTGATTTGAATCTCTCCTTAAAAGTCTTTTAGCAGCATCTCCTCGTCTTGAATCATATTTTATTTTATTTATTTATTTAATTAAAGAGGAGAGGAAGAGGCCATGAATCTAAGCAGCATAAGGATAGAAGAGAATTGGTGCAAAGAGAATGAAGACTAGGGCTGTTTATATAGCTGCTCAAGACCTTATCGTACACGCAGCGCTGAGTCAGCATTGAACCCGGTAAAGAAAATAGTCCAGGTACGTAGATGAATCTAGCCAAACCTTATCATACACGCAGTGCTGAGTCAGCATTGGGTCCCACAAGCTATTTTGGCATAGAAATTTGAATTTCAAATGAATTGTTTTGGCGTAGAAGTTTGATTTTCGAACTTTTGAATTTCTGGAATTTATTTAACTGTTTTATTCACATGAAATATTCTTATATGTATACAATTCATCTAACGACCATTTTACGCGTATATATATACGCACAACTTTCATTTTATTTTCAAAATTCAAATGATGTTGCCATATTTCATTGACTGTAGCCTTATCTTGAATTTTATCTTTCGTATACATATATTTTTGCATATATATATATATATATTTATATTCTCATATGTATATATATTTTCTTTATTTCCTTATATGTACGTTCTTATCCTTTCAAATTTTGAATTTGTATACGTACATATATTTGCATGTTCAGTTGGCCTTCTCTAAAATAAAGATAAAAAATTATGCCGCCGCCGGGGTTCGAACCCCCGACCTCCATGCTACAAATCCAATGCCTTAACCAACTGAGCTACTGAGGCTTTTGTTAATAAGTCTTAGAACAATAATAATTATTGTTCTCTCCTTACTTCTCTTTTTCATGTTAGTTACAATACTTAAATTAAACAACTGCATGGATCTTTTTCTTTTAAAAATTAATTATACTTTAATTTGAGAATCCTAATGTTATAGAATTACGGGGTGTTACAAAACGTGTTTAATTGGTTGAATTTTTTGAATAGCTTGTGGTTGAGGTTACATGGTCGTTATTTATTGTTATCAGTTAAGTAAAACTGAATGATCTCATTTGGGATAGCCATTTTTGAATACAGGGATGAACAGGTTGGAGGGATCCAACCGGATTCCTCAATATATTATTTATTTCATATTATCAACATATGAACTCATATGAACTGTCCTGTTTGGGGGTGATAGATTTGATTGTTGATTTTTGACTAAAATTTTCACATCTGTTTGTTTAAACCAAAGGACGGTATTGGTTGAGTATTTGGTAGCGTATGGCTTATAAAATCAATCGCTTTATAAATATTGATTCACCGTCAGGTGAATCGATAGAGATGAAGTTATAAATTCTATTTTATAACTGGAGTTAAATTTTGAAATACATTATTGTGAATAAAAGTTATTAAAGAGAAATAAATATTTTATTTACTTAAGACTTTGATTTGTTATTAATTTATTTTATAAAGTAAATGTTGATGTTAATCGGATTTACAAGTATGAGAAAAAGAAATGAATCGAATGGTTAAACTTTGATAATTGTTTTATAAAGAAAAAAATTAATGGAATTATTTAAATTAATTATATTTTAATTAATTTAAGGTGAGGATTAATTGGAATCGGTTAATGAGATAATCGAGTTTTGAGTTAATTAAATCGACCAGTTTGAATTGAAATTGATTATCAAATTGATGTGTATCGA
Organism: Allium sativum; assembly: GCA_030737875.1. Taxonomy (NCBI): domain Eukaryota; kingdom Viridiplantae; phylum Streptophyta; class Magnoliopsida; order Asparagales; family Amaryllidaceae; genus Allium; species Allium sativum. The sequence continues at coordinate 743,248,803 of CM060920.1, read as the reverse complement.
TTAAATTAGTTAATGAATACTGTTTAAATGTAAATAAGGTTTTTAAAAAAAAGATTTACTTTTTATTTTAATTAATAAATAAATTAACTACTAATGTAGTTAATGATTGAAATAAATTATTATTTTAATTAATAAAAATTTAGAAAATTACTTTTCAAAAGTAATCGAAGTGAAACGAAATCTAATAGGATGGTGTAAGGAGTCTACGAATGAGTTTTATATTTGAGTTAAGTAAAAGGAATTGAGAACAGAAGGGTTTATATAAAACCATGGTTATGTAAATGAGATTTTAGGTGTAAAAGCATTGATATTAGATTAACTTTATTTGAAAAATGAAATCAAGTAAAAAGGGGAGAATTGAAACAAGATTTCCAAAGTGGGGAATGTTCGAATAGATTTGAAAGGAGATTTGAAATAAGTGAATCTGGTTAAAGAAGTGGGCATAGGGTTGTATAACCAAATCCAAGTTATAATGGGATGTGTTTTGAGACTGGAATGGAATATTGATTTTTGATTACAACTTATATTTATCTAAGGATAAGAACGTTGTTGATCAAGGTCTGAGAGGTAATTAAAATACCCCAACTTGAACAACATCGGGATTATTTGAAGATGAAATTAGTTGGTAATCGTAAGAGAAGTTAGCGATAATTGATTATTTCCATTTATGAAATAATAAGGCAACGTTTGGTGGAAATCTGGAGAATATATAACGAGAGATCCAAAGTAAAGGAAATGTAAAGTTGAGTTTTACTTTATATGAATAAATATTACTTATGGTTTCAAGAAGGGAATAAAAGATAGTACGTAAAGCTATTTACGAAAAATAAGTGGATGGATTTCCCAAGTTTAAATAATAAGGAATGATATAACAAATGTTTTGAAAGGAGAATTTAGTGGAAATTGAATATGGATATTAGTTATTTTTCTAAGTATTATAATGAAATAATTTGTAGGGCGTTAGCAAATAAGAATTCAATTATCGCATTTTTAAATATTAAAGATTTAGAAGTTTTAATTAAGCAGAAGTGAATCAGTTTGTTTAGTTAAAGGCCAAGTGATGCTGAATACTGAACCAGTGAACTCATAGGATTGTCCTGATTGAAACACTGTATATTTTGATAGTTAAATAACCGACTATCAAATCTGTCTAATACAATTGTTGGTACAGAAAGACCGGGATCTAATTTATATTCGAAAACCATTCCAACCAACAAACACGTGGAGATACCAGAAGATGATTTAGTTGGAGCATTGAAGGCTGTGGATTTTCCTAAATGGAAGAACCACTAATATTCTCTGCCTGGCAAGCAGAGATAAGCTGTGATTTTGTCATGGTTGGAATCTACGGGTTGCAAGGACTTCTCGCTACTGATCCATGGGGTGATTCCTATATTGGATATAGTAGGAGAGTGCCTTCGGTTCATCCTGTTCCTGGATGACTTGTATGGACGGATGTCTGACAGAGTATTTCCAAAGGGTCACGTACGTTGATTTCTTCAAACTTATCATAGTTGGCGGCGGAGAATAGCCGTTCTCTTAGCTTCTAACTAGAGTATTTTTGTGGACGTCAATTAGTGATATCTGACGGATCTAACGATGTGGCATTCAAAGTGAATAAAGACCAAGTGTTCGAAAGTTAATCTAAACCTCAAGCCTCATCAACCGGGAAATGACAAAAATCGGGCAGGCAGCATGGCTATATAGGTCGCTCCCATTAGGATATATAATCACGTATCTAGAGAAATTCCAATTTACTTCTTTAATCTATATTCGATGATGTCCCTTTTCGGTGGACGGTTGCTGATCCCAACCGTCGGTGATATACATTCGATACACTCAAGCGAAATGATTGGTCGGTCATGTGAGGGCCGGGTTGCAAGATGTTCTTGTTGAACCCAGTGTATTCGTCTCGAGAGATACACTATCGGCAGGTGGTCCCATACCTTGTCATAGTTGGAATCCAATCTCCAATAAGCGCTCGCGGTTTTTGTTTGTATACTACATATGTGGAGAATGAGATGAAAGCGTTCTGCTATATTTTATTTACTTGTATTTAGATATTGATATAATATCAGAAAAGATATTGGTTTCAAAAATATTTTGGGTTATCGTAAGGTAAAAACCATCCATATTTATGTGTGGATTTGGTCTTACGATTATCCTTTTCTTTCGAAAGGATTTTAACATTAAAATCAAGTTGTGTGATACCCTTAATATTGTGCGAGTTTTTCTCACTCTGGTTCACCAGACTGACCCAGTGTTTTGTAAATACTCGGGTTAGCCCGGGGTGTACGGGTTCAGGTTATCGAATTGTTGTGGAGTCCAGATACGAGCTGGAGGTGTTCAGACGTATTGTATCTAGTATCTATTCCGCTATGTGTTGTATATGGGAACAGGTTATTATAACTGTCCCGTAGTGTGATGTACTCTGATACTGTAAGTAGTTTTAAAAAATCTCAATAAACAGTTATTTCCGTATTATATTTTGTTTCCGCTACGATGTGAGACTCTGATTCTGTATTGTGATGTTTTCTTCTTCTTCTTCTATTCTTATATTTCTTTCTTTCTTATCTCACCCTCTAATGTCTTTCATTAACTATCCAGTGTTTTCGGTGCTTGGAGGGTCGGCATGAGTTACGGTAAAGGTATTTATGTCGATTTCCAGGGCCGAAAATCCTTGTGTCGTTACAGTGGTATCAGAGCTGAATGTTAAATAATTACCTTGGCTCTGTGGCGTGACTCAGTAGAGATGGGTTTAGCAATACCCTAGATTGAGTTGAGTATATATATACGAGTGAACGTATTTGTAGATTTTATAAAAAATGTTTTATATTGTGGAGATTTATTGGTTGAGTTGTTTATGAGTTGTGGTCGATCAGTTTGATCCACTGTATCGATAGGGGTTTCTAAACACTCAAGTACGATAAACCGACGCAGTATGTTTTGAAAGCGGGTAAATGAAATAATTTACCCAAATTTTATTTTGATATAAAGAAAATATATATATTGGAAATATTATAATGTATTGGATGTGTTGTTTGTTATTATGATCGAATGACATTATAATTGAAATGGTTATGTAAATGACCAATCAGAATTCATATCAGTATAAAAATATGGAATCAGATGAATTAAATCTGAAATCTAAATCATAATTGGAATTAAAATTCCTAAATGGGGGAAAGGCATTTGCAAATGAACTTGGATTGAATATATGAGAATTTTAAAATCCTATGAGATATTAATTTGTTTACGAGCATTGTGTTTGGTATTTTGAAATAGAATTCAAAATGAAAATGATTAAATATAGTTTTGATAAGTGATATAGTATTGAACTCACTTCGATAGCTGGGGAATAACTCTGATGATGCTGGCCACATCATTTGTGTCCATTTCCGAGTTCTAAGTGACGGATTACTCCAAAGATTTTATTTTGAATTGTTTTGAGGAAAACAAGTTGTTTTGAATCCTGAAAAGGAATATTTGATTTTTTTGAAAGAGCTAAACTATTTTAAAAACTACCAGGGAAATTGTTTGAACAAAGGCAAAATTGAATAGAAATTTGTGAAAGAAAATGTGAATTGAATTGAAACCAATTAACTGGAAATTGAATCGGGATATAATATATCAAGTAGAATCAAATTTTGAAGTGTGAGACAAGAATCTGAAATGGTGTTGGACTGGTAAGTTAAGAGTTGAAATTGATAATGGATGGAAATCGAGTTAAGAATGAGATTTGGCTTGGACGCGTGAAGGATTTGGTTTTGAGGATAAAATTGTAATTTTGTTTGGGAACGCATTTGTATATGCTGACTAGATAGCAGATGGAAAGGATATAATGATACGCACGACAAAAAGGTACACGTTTATTTTTATATAGGCTTGGTGATTTATGAGCCTAATTGGCAAGCCGCTTGGCTGTTTTATTTTCTTTTGGATTGGAGAAGGCCCAGAAAGGCAAGTTGTAGTTGTACCGATTGAGCCGTACAGAGGAGATGCTGGCGAAATTTTTCAGAAATTTAAGGTGTTATAAAATTTTCAATATTTTTGAAATATTTTTTTTACAGTATTGAATTGATTTTTGATTTAAAATAAATTAGATTCGAAAATTAATGGGTTCATAACGTTCTTTCTTACCTTAGCAATTTCGAGGACGAAATTATTTTAAGGGTGAAGAATGTAACGATCCGTGTTTTTGGCCATCAAATATTTAATTAATTAATTTTAAATATTATATTTCAAATATCAATGGGTTTTAATATTTAATTTGTTATAAAAATGAAGGATGAACATTAGTTATATATATATATTTATAAAACGAGCTCGAAATCGCGCGGCAATTCGTAAACATTTATCAGAATATTTCATATCAAAGTCAAATCGATGTTATTATATTGTTTAACATCTGTGGATGCAGGGAAACAGGTTGGAGGGACCCAACTGGTTCCCTCAACATTTATTTTACTGTCTTCATATATTGTAATATATGATGTGATATAAAATATGTGGTTTTTTATGTGTGTTTGTACGATATCGATCATGGTTATTTGGTATTCTAAACAACGTGAAAAAATACTGGAATGTAAAAAGGGGATTTTCAAAGTGTATTTTGAAAATAAATTATTTATATAAAATCAATGGACTTTATATATAAAAGGAAAATGATTTTATAAAAGGAAATAATTATAAAATCAAAGATTTAAAAAGGAAATTATTTATGAAACAAAGATAAGTAAAAATATTTGTAAAAGAAATGTGAAAAGGATAATTTATTTAGAAAATAAATAGAATAAAGGATTATTTATTTAGAAAATAAATAGAATAAAGGATTATTTATTTAGAAAATAAATAGAATGAAGGATTATTTATTTAGAAAATAAATAAAGGAGTCAATCGAAAATAGTTAATCAAAATGGAGTTAAACGGAAATTGGAAACTGACAAGAGATTAGTAAGTTGAACGGTTTCCTGAGTATCGATCTGATGTTGGTTTCGGCCTTCGGGGTTTATACTTAGGAAGTTGTTCTCTTGTTAGTTTATAGTTAGAGTCTGATAGATATGGAAGAACAGTGATACGTAATTAAGCCATGGAATGTTTTCCAGTGTTCATAATGTATATTTTTCTAAATACAGAAAATGAGGATATATATATATATGTGTATGATGATTGGATCGATAATTCCATTTGGAAATATGATCGTTGTGTGTACATAGACATGTTTTCATTTGATAGTTAATTCACTGACTATCAAAGTTTTGACCATTTTAACGTTGTTAATATGGAGAGACCGATTGGATTATTATCCGAAGAACCACTACGTTTTGGCATAAGCGTTGCGAATCAAGTATGGTGAATATATTGAAGACGGAGTAAAGTGCAAGGGATGTTGTGTAAATCTTAGATAACAATTGCCTAAGATGGATGTACTGAATAGTGCCTTCGGTTTGTCCAGTCCCAGGACAACTTGCATGGAAGAAGGTCTGACAGAGTATATCTAATAGATCATGTAAGTTGATCTATTCAAACGTATTCACGTTTGGTGGCGGAGGAATTCATTTCTCTTAGCTATATACCCGTGTTATTTTTGGATAAATCAATTTGTGATTTGGCGGGTATGACGATGTGACATTCTAAGCGAATGAAGAGGTGGCATGTAAAAGATAAGTGTAACTTCTAGCCTCATATCCGGTAAATGAAAAAAATCGGGTAGGCAGCATGGCTATGTAGGTCGCACCTATTAGGGTGTATAATCACCTTATCTAGAGCTTTATTTACTTCTAAAAATCTATTGTCGATGCTGTCCCATTCGGGAAATGGTTGCTGGTCCCAACCGTTGGTGATATACATTCGATACACTCAAGCGAAATGAGTTGTCGGTCATATGGGGAGGGTTGCAAGGTGTTCTTGTTGAACCCAGTGTATTCCTCTCTAGAGGTACACTAGCGAAAGGTGGTTCCATACCTTGTTATATTTGGAAATCCATTACCCAATATGTGCTTGCGGTTTCGATTGTATACTATATATATAGAACATGAGATGAAAGCGTTTTTGCTAGATGATTATTATATTGTGGTTGATAGACATTATTATAATATCAAAAGGTTTTTGATATAAAGATATTTTGGATTCTCATAAGGGAAAAACCCGTTTTGTTATACGGCGTGGTCTTATGAGATGTCATTTACTTGTTCTCAAACTGTTTTACTCATACCAGTCCCATGAATGACCCGGAGTTTATTTTGTTTTGTTTTCCCTAAACTCTTGGGTTCCCAATTCTGTATGAGCAGTCAAGCAGTCAGGAATTTATAGATATGCTTGAAGAGCTGGAGCAGGAGGCTTCAAAATTATATTGCTATAGTTATTTCCATTGTGTTGTAAGTGTTACTCTGATAATGTTATTGTATACATATACTGATTTAATTTCAAGGATATGTTATCTATTATATATTGTTCGTTCCGCTGTGAGATTCGTGTTACTCTGATGTTGTATCTTCTTCTTCTTCTATTCTAAGTTTATATCTTATCTATTCTCACCCTCTAATTTCTTTCATTAACTACTGGTATTTTTCGATGTTTGGTTAGTCGTCATTGAGTTTATGTCAATAACCCAAGTCGCTAAAAACCGGGTCGTTACAATTGGTATCAGAGCTTAAGGTTAAGTATTTACCTTGGCTCTGTGGCGTGACTCAGTAGAGATAGGGTTAGTAATGCCCTAGATTGAGTTTGAGTGTATGTATACGAGTGAACGTATTTGTTATTTGATATAAAAAATTGTTTTATATTATGGAGATTTATTGGTTGAGTTGTTTATGAGTTCTGGTCGATCAGTTTGATCCACTGTATCGGTAGGGATTTATAAACACTCGAATACGATGGGTCGACACGATATGTTTTGAAAAGAAGGTAAATATAATGGTTTTACCCAAATTATATTTTAATATAGAGAAGATATATATATATGTATATATTGGAAGGAATATATATATAGGATATATTGGTTGTTATTATAATCGAATAAGATTATAAAATGTGAAGTGGTTATGTAAATAACCGATCAGAATTCAGATAAGTATAATGAATTGAATTAGATCTGAAATTAAAATCAGAGTTCAAATTTAAAACCTTGGAAAATTGAAAAGGTGTTTGTAAATGGATTGGGATTAAATATATGTGAATTTTAAAATCCTGGGAGACTTTAAATTGTTTGACAAGCATTGAGAAGGATATTTTGAAATGAATTTCAAAATAGAAGTGTGTAGAAATGATTTTGAAAGTGATATAGTATTGAACTCACTTCGAAAGCTGGAAATAGATTCCAATGATGATCATGACATCATCGGTGTTCAATTTCGAGTTGTAAGTGACAGATTATTGCCGAAAAGATTTTGCTTTTGAATTGTTTTGAGAGAAACAAGTTGTTGGAAATCCAAAAAGGAATATTTGGTTTAGAAAAGAAAAGTTGTTTAAAACTCCCAGGAAGAGATTGTTTGAATTAAAAACAAATTTAAATAAAAATTTGTGAAACCAAGCTGGAACTGAATTGAAACCAGTTAACTGGAAATTGAATTGGATACGATATATCAAGTAGAATCAGAAAATTGGATTTGTGACTTAGGAATCCGAAATGGTATTGGGTTTATAAGTTAAAATTTTAAAATCAAGAATGGGATTTTGGTTTGAAATGAAATTCGACTTAGGTATAAGCGAATGGTTGGATTTGTGTATAAAACAGATTGGAAATTGATTGGGATAACATTGGTATATGCTGAATTAACAGCAGATGGAAGTGTTAAAGTTGATATGCCCAAAAAAAAGGTACAAGTTTATATTTCATATGGTATGAGATTTTTATAAGCCGATATGGCAAGCCGCTTGGCTGTTTGATTTTCTTTTGGGTTAGAAAAGGCCTAGAGAGGCGAGTGGTGGTTTGACGTATTGACCAGTACAAAGGAGGTGCTGGCGAAATTTTTCGAAAAGTTAAGGTGTTAGAAAATTTTCAGGATTTTTGAAAATTTTCATTGATAAGGATTAATTAATATTCTAATTAAAATTTAAATTAGTTCAGTTAAAAACTGAAGTTAAGAAGTGAACAAATAAGTTCTAACCAGTCAATAGAGATGTTTTCTACCTTAGCAGTTTCGTGGACGAAATTATTTTAAGTGGGGAAGAATGTAACGACCCGTATTTTTACAGGACAATGATTAATTTATTTAATTATTTAAATATTAATTAAGAGAATTTAATGGTCGTTTAATTAAATAACTTTGAATATTTAATTAAAATAAATAATTAAATAATATATTTAATTTCTGAATTAATCAGAAATAGTGAATTGACATTTTAATGTGAACTGGGCGATTTAAAATATTTAATTCATCTTAGAGTTGAATTAGAATAACGAAGATATTTAAAATAACGTCAATTTGAACGTATAATTATATTATAATTAAAATCGAGCTCGAAATGGCGCGACAGTTCGCTATTTGGCAATTTGAACTTCAATTGAATGTACAGGGTTCGTTTTAAATCGGATTTCTGTGAAACAAGAAACGTTAGGTGCTAGTGAAGTATGTTTTTCTGATGGAAGAGAAAAATCAAGATTTCGTCGTGTAGATTGTGAGTTGTGTCCAAATCAAATTTTAAAATAGTCGCTATAGAATCGTTTATCGACCGTAACAGTTTATTCGATATAACTAGATACCGGTTTCGAATTCAGACAAGGTTCTTTTGAGTCGTAGCGATAATTTAATTTTTAGAATTTTACTGTAATTTTTAATTAATCAAATAAGCAACTTTTTATTTGGAGTATTTTGCACCCTGTAATCAACATTTTGAAAATTCACGATATGAGTTAACCTACCGATATTTTTATATTTTTGGGATCATGGCACATAACTCGATTTAATGATATTTTCATATCAGTCCGTGGACAAACAGAGTTAAGTATAATGGGGTACTCTCAAACATAAAACAAATATCCTAACTGATTTCAACGACCAAACAAAGGCCACGTTCATTCTTCTCAACCGCTAGTTTCCTTGGCCTCAAAACATATTCGTGGCCTGAAAAAACATCCAGAACAAAACATTTTAAATACATTACCACTATCGTTCTTTACTCCTTTTGCTTCAGCAGCTTCAACTCTTTTTGATGGCTCTCGAAATTATTTATATAAAATAAAATAAAAAGGAGACTTGAAGCCGCATCGAGATAAGCGGATCCGAGTTTAATCAAACAGACATGGGGCGATTACTTTTTAAAGGGGGAAGGGGACTGTAGCGAGGTAAAGGAATTTGCTGAGTCTCAGGCAAAGTCGATGGACAGTAGGGATGATCTAAAAACGGGTTGGGAGGAGTTCTGGTAGGGAGGAAGCGGACTTGCTGATGTCTGGAAATCATGGGAGAACTTGACGAGGAGATAGTGTACTGGTTTCGGTGGCTCACGTTGGTGCATGGGACATTGAAGTGACTGAAATAGGTAAAGGAGACGCGGTTTCTTTCAAGGGGTGTTTTGGTGTTTTCATTTTTAAAAGCGAAAAGAGGACGTGAAGAAGAGCTTGTTGTCTGGTTCTTGAAGTAATGAAAAGGGTAACATCATGTGTGGTATTGAGGAAGGAGAAATGCAAAGGCAAGGGGACTGGGATGTGCGATTTTGAAACAACGGCACGAGTGAAGCAACATACACAAGAGAAGAAGGGACGGAAGTTTAAAGAAAGGGAGTGCATGTGCATGTGTAAATTAGCAAGGGAACTGACATTTGTTTCCCTTGGCTTGCGTTGTAAAGATGGTGCACAGAAGCTTGAAGGAGGCGCCTATATGGGTTCTAAGGTAAGGAAGGTTTTCGGCACGAAATTTGGAGTCCAGGAGCTCACGTTAAACAAAGGAACGGAAAGAAGGGTCCATGTGGGTTTGATCAAAATGATGCGGGTTTTAAACTAACGTGGGTCGAGGTAAAATTAATATGGTAAAGCCCATTTAATTATAAAAAAAGAATTTTGTTTATTTAATTTAAAAATAGTGTATTAACTATAAATTACCATATCTTATACATACATTGTCAGTTTCAAGAACGGTCGGGACCGTATGGACGACGGCTACGAAATGGAACTGACTAGAAGTGAATTGGAGCTCATTTCAATTTATGGCAAAATAAATTGTCCATCAGAATCAAGCGATGATTATCGTTATTAACGATGATCGTCCAATGTGAGTAAAACTCACCAACTCTGAATAGTTATATTTTTCTAACGTATATTTAGAACTGATAATTATCTGTTGATTGATGTATGTTAACTGTTTGGTTGAATTGCGTATGTATTGGTTGAAATTATAGATAACATTATTACTATATATCGTTAATCAGATATCGATTCTGTTTATCAAAATATTTCATATCGAAGTGAAATCGATGTTATTATATTGTTTAACATCTGTGGATGCAGGGAAACAGGTTGGAGGGACCCAACTGGGTTCCTCAACATTTATTTTACTGTTTTTTATATGTTGTAATATACGATGTAATATAAAATCTGTGGTTGTTTATGTGTGTTTGAACGATATCGATCATGGTTATTTGGTATTCTAAACACCATGAAAAAATATTGGAATGTAAAAAGGGGATTTTCAAAGTGTATTTTGAAAATAAATTATTTATATAAAATCTATGGATTCTATATATAAAAGGAAAAAGATTTTATAAAAGATGATAATTATAAAATCAAAGAGTTAAAAAGGAAATTATTTGTAAAACAAAGATAAGGAAAAAGGTTTGTAAAACAAATGTGAAAAGGATTATTTATTTAGAAAATAAATAGAATAAAGGATTATTTATTTAGAAAATAAATAGAATAATTCTAGAAAATTAATAGAATAAAGGATTATTTATTTAGAAAATAAATAAAGGAGTTGATCGAAAGGAGTTAATCGAACATAGTTAATCAAAATAGAGTTAAATAGAAATTCGAAACTGACTAGAGATTAATAAGTTGAATGGTTTCTTGAGTATCGATCTGATGTTGGTTTCGGCCTTCGGGGTTTATACTTAGGAAGTTGTTCTCTTGTTAGTTTATAGTTAGAGTCTGATAGATGTGGAAGAATAGTTATACGTAATTAAGCCATGGAAATGGTTTCCAGTGTTAATAACGTATATTTTCTAAACATAGAAAATGAGGATATATATATATATGTGTGTGTGTGTGTGTGTATGTTTTATGATTGGATCAATAATTCCATTTGGAAATAAGATCGTTGTGTGTACACAGACATGTTTTCATTTGATAGTTAAATCACCGACTATCAAAGTTTTGACCATTTTAACGTTGTTAATATGGAGAGACCGGTTGGATTATTATCCGAAGAACCACTCCGTATTGGCATAAGCATTGCGAATCAAGTATGCTGAATATATTGAAGACGGAGTAAAGTGCAAGGGCTGTTGTATAAATCTTAGATAACAATTGCCTCAGATGGATGTACTAAATAGTGCCTTCAGTTTGTCCAGTCCCAGGACAAATTGTATGGAAGAAGGTCTGACAGAGTATATCTAATAGATCGCGTAAGTTGATTTATTAAAACATATTCACATTTGGTGGCGGAGGAATTCATTTCTCTTAGCTGTATACCCGTGTTATTTTTGGATAAATCAATTTGTGATTTGGCGGGTATGAAGATGTGACATTCTAAGTGAATGAAGAGGTGGCATGTAAAAGATAAGCGTAACTTCTAGCCTCACATCTGGTAAATGACAAAAATCGGGCAGGCAACATGGCTATGTAGGTCGCACCTATTAGGGTGCATAATCACCTGATCTAGAGTTTCGTTTCCTTCAAAAAATCTATTGTCAATGCTGTCCCATTCGGGAAACGGTTGCTGATCCCAACCATTGGTGATATACATTCGATACACTCAAGCGAAATGAGTGGTCGGTCATGTGTGGCCGGCTTGCAAGATGTTCTTGTTGAACCCAGTGTATTCCTCTCTAGAGGTACACTAGCGAAAGGTGGTTCCATACCTTGTCATAGTTGGAAATCCATTACCCAATACGTGCTTGCGGTTTTGATTGTATACTATATATGTAGAATGTGACATGAAAGCGTTTCTGCTAGATGATTATTATATTGTGGTTGATAGACATTATTATAATATCAAGATGTTTTTGATATAAAGATATTTTGGATTCTCATAAGGGAAAACCCATTCCGTTATACGATGTGGTCTTATGAGATGTCGTTTACTTGTTCTCAAACTGTTTACTCATACCAGTCCCATGACTGACCCGGAGTTTATTTTTTTTGTTTTCCCTAAACTCTTGGGTGCCCAATTTTGTACGGGCAGTCAAGTAGTCAGGAATTTACAGATATACTTGAAGAGCTGGAGCAGGAGGCTTCAAGATTATATAGCTATAGTTATTTCCGCTGTGTTGTAAGTGTTACTCTGATAATGTTTTTGTATACATATACTGATTTTATTTCAAGGATATGTTATATATTATATGTTGTTCGTTCCGTTGTGAGATTCGTGTTACTCTGATGTTGTATCTTCTTCTTCTTCTATTCTAAGTTTCTATCTTATCTATTCTTACCCTCTAATTTCTTTCATTAACTACTGGTATTTTTCGATGTTTGGTTAGTCGTCATTAAGTTTATGTCGATTACCAAAGTCTCTAAAAACCGGGTCGTTACAGTTGGTATCAGAGCTTAAGGTTAAGTATTTACCTTGGCTCTGTGGCGTGACTCAGTAGAGATAGGGTTAGTAATGCCCTAGATTGAGTTTGAGTGTATATATACGAGTGAACGTATTTGTTATTTGATATAAAAAAATTGTTTTATATGGTGGAGATTTATTGGTTGAGTTGTTTATGAGTTCTGGTCGATCAGTTTGATCCACTGTATTGGTAGGGATTTATAAACACTCGAATACGTTGGGTTGACACGATATGTTTTGAAAAGAGGGTAAACAGAATGGTTTTACCAAAATTATATTTTGATATAGTGAACAGATATATATATATATATATATATATATATATTGGAATGAATATATATTGGATATATTGGTTGTAATTATAATCGAATAAGATTATAAAATGTGAAGTGGTTATGTAAATAACCGATCAGAATTCAGATAAGTATAATGAATTGAATTAAATCTGAAATTAAAATCAGAGTTGAAATTTAAAACCCTGGAAAATTGAAAAGGCGCTTGTAAATGGATCGGGATTAAATATATGTGAATTTTAAAATCCTGGGAGATTTTAAATTGTTTGACAAGCGTTGAGAAAGATATTTTGAAATGAATTTCAAAATAGAAGTGTGTAGAAATGATTTTGAAAGTGATATAGTATTGAACACACTTAGAAAGCTGGAAATAGATTCCGATGATGATCATGACATCATCGGTGTTCAATTTCGAGTTGTAAGTGACATATTACTACCGAAAAGATTTTGTTTTTGAATTGTTTTGAGAGAAACAAGTTATTTGAAATCCAAAAAGGAATATTTGGTTTTAGAAAAGAAAAGCTATTTAAAACTCCCAGGAAGAGACCGCTTGAATTAAAAACAAATTTGAATAGAAATTTGTGAAACCAAGCTGGAACTGAATTGAAACCAGTTAACTGGAAATTGAATTGGATACGATATATTAAGTAGAATCAGAAAATTTGATTTATGACACAGGAATCCGAAATAGTGTTGGATTGATAAGTTAAGAATTTGAAAATCAAGAATGGGATTTTGGTTTGAAATGAAATTCGACTTAGGTATAAGTGAATGGTTGGATTTGTGGATAAAATAGATTGGAAATTGATTGGGATAACATTGGTATATGCTGAATTAACGGCAGATGGAAGTGTTAAAGTTGATATGCCCGACAAAAAGGTACAAATTTATATTTCATATGGTATGAGATTTTTATGAGCCGATATGGCAAGCCGCTTGACTGTTTGGTTTTCTTTTGGGTTAGAAAAGGCCTAGAGAGGCGAGTGGAGGTTTGACATATTGACCAGTACAAAGGAGGTACTGGCGATATTTTTTGAAAAGTTAAGGTATTAGAAAATTTTCAGGATTTTTGAAAATTTTCATTGATAAGGATTAATTAATATTTTAATTAAAATTTAAATTGGTTCAGTTAAAAACTGAAGTTAAGAAGTGAACAAATAATTTCTAACCAGTCAATATAGATGTTTTCTACCTTAGCAATTTCGAGGACGAAATTATTTTAAGTGGGGAAGAATGTAACGAACCGTATTTTTATAGGACAATAATTAATTTATTTAATTATTTAAATAGTAATTAAGAAAATTTAATGGTCGTTTAATTAAATAATTTTGAATATTTAACTAAAATAAAAAATTAAATAATATACTTAATTTCTGAATTAATCAGAAAGAGTGAATTGACATTTTAATGTGAACTGGGCGATTTAAAATATTTAATTCAGCTTAGAGTTGAATTAGAATAACGAAGATATTTAAAATAACGTCAGTTTGAACGTATAATTATATTATAATTAAAATCGAGCTCGAAATGGCGCGGCAGTTCGCTATTTGGCGATTTGAACTTCAATTGAATGTAAAGGGTTTGTTTTAAATCGGATTTCTGTGAAACAAGAAATGTTAGGAGCTAGTGAAGTATATTTTTCTGATGGAAGAGAAAAATCAGGATTTCGTTGTGTAGATTGTGAGTTGTGTCCAAATCAAATTTTAAAATAGTCGCTATAGAATCGTTTATCGACCGTAACGGTTTATTCGATATAACTAGATACCGGTTTCGAATTCAGACAAGGTTCTTTTGAGATGTAGTGATAATTTAATTTTTAGAATTTTACTATAATTTTTAATTAATTAAATAAGCAACTTTTTATTTGGAGTATTTTGCACCCTGTAATCAACATTTTGAAATATCACGATATGAGTTAACCTACCGATATTTTTATATTTTTGGGATCACGGCACAATACTCGATTTAATGATATTTTCATATCATTCCGTGGACAAACAGAGTTTAGTATAATGTGGTACTCTCAAACGTAAAACAAATATCCTAACTGATTTCAGCGACCAAACAAAAGCCACGTTCATTCTTCTCAACCGCTAGTTTCCTTGGCCCTCAAAACTTATTCGTGGCCTGAAAAAACATCCACAACAAAACATTTTAAATACATTACCACTGTCGTTTTTTCTTCCTTTTGCTTCAGCAGCTTCATCTCTTTTTGATTGCTCTCGAAAACATTTATATAAAATAAAACAAAAAGGAGACTGGAAGCCGCATCGAGACAAGCGGATCTGAGTTTAATCAAACAGACGTGGGGCGATTACTTTTTAGAGGGAAAGGGGACTGTAGCGAGATAAAGGAGGTTGCTGAGTCTCGTGCGAAGTCTATGACGATGGACAGTAGGGATGATCTGAAAACGGGTTGGGAGGAGTTCTGGTGGGGAGGAAGCAGACTTGCTGATGTCTTGAAATCATGGGAGAAGTTGACGAGGAGGTAGTGTACTGGTTTCGGGTGGCTCATATTGGTGCATAGGACATTGAATTGACTGAAATAGGTAAAGGAGATGCAGTTTCTTTCAAGGGGTGTTTTGGTGTTTGCATTTTTAAAAGCGAAAAGAGGACATGAAGAAGGGGTTGTCTGGTTCTTGAAGTAATGAAAAGGGTAACATCACGTGTGGTATTGAGGAAGGAGAAATGCAAAGGCAAGGGGACTGGGATGTGCGGTTTTGAAACAACGGCAAGAGTGAAGCAACATACACAAGGGAAGAAGGGACGGAAGTTTAAAGCATGGAAGTGCCAGTGCGGGTGTAAATTATCAAGGGAACGGACATTTGTTTCCTTGGCTTGCGTTGTAAAGATGGTGCACAGAAACTTGAAGGAGGCGCCTGTATGGGTTCTAAGGTATGGAAGGTTTTCGGCATGAAGTTTGGAGTCCAGGAGCTCACGTTAAACAAAGGACCGGAAAGAAGGGTCCATGTGGGTTTGATCAAAATGGTGCGGGTTTTAAACTAATGTGGGCCGAGGTAAAATTAATAGGGTAAAACCCATTTAATTATAAAAAAAGAATTTTGTTTATTTAATTTAAGAATAATGTATTAACTATAAATTACCATATCTTATACATACATTGTCAGTTTCAAGAACGGTCGGATCCGTCGGGACCGTATGGACGACGGCTACGAAATGGAACTGACTGGAAGTGAATTGGAGCTCATTACAATTTATGGCAAAATAAATTGTCCGTCAGAATCAAGCGATGATTATCGTTATTAATGATGATCGTCCAATGTGAGTAAAACTCACCAACTCTGAACAGTTATATTTTTCTAACGTATATTTAGAACTGATAATTATCTGTTGATTGATGTGTGTTAACTATTTGGTTGAATTGCGTATGTATTGGTTGAAATTATAGATAACGATATTATTATATATCGTTAATCATATATCGATTCTGTTTATCAGAATATTTCATATCGAAGTGAAATCGATGTTATTATATTGTTTAACATCTGTGGATGCAGGGAAACAGGCTGGAGGGACCCAACTGGGTTCCTCAACATTTATTTTACTGTTTTTCATATATTGTAATATATGATGTAATACAAAATCTGTGGTTGTTTATGTGTGTTTGAACGATATCGATCATGGTTATTTGGTATTCTAAACACCGTGAAAAAATACTGGAATGTAAAAAGGGGATTTTCGAAGTGTATTTTGAAAATAAATTATTTATATAAAATCAATGGATTCTATATATAAAAGGAAAAGGATTTTATAAAAGGAGAAAATTATAAAATCAAAGAGTTAAAAAGGAAATTATTTGTAAAACAAAGATAAGGAAAAAGGTTTGTAAAAGAAATGTGAAAAGGATTATTTATTCAGAAAATAAACAGAATAAAGGATTATTTATTTAGAAAATGAATAGAATAAAGGATTATTTATTTAGAAAATAAATAGAATAAAGGATAATTTATTTAGAAAATAAATAAAGGAGTTGATCGAAAGGAGTTAATCGAACATAGTTAATCAAAATGGAGTTAAAAAGAAATTGGAAACTGACTAGAGATTAATAAGTTGAACGGTTTCCTGAGTATCAATCTGATGTTGGTTTCGGCCTTCGGGGTTTATACATAGGAAGTTGTTCTCTTGTTAGTTTATAGTTAGAGTCTGATAGATGTGGAAGAATGGTGATACGTAATTAAGCCATGGAAATGTTTTCCAGTGTTAATAACGTATATTTTCTAAACATAGAAAATGAGGATATATATATATATATATATATATATATGTTTGATGATTGAATCAATAATTCCATTTGGAAATAAGATCGTTGTGTGTACACATACATGTTTTCATTTGATAGTTAATTTACCGACTATCAAAGTTTTGACTATTTTACCGTTGTTAATATGGAGAGACCATTGGATTATTATCCGAAGAACCACACTGTATTGGCATAAGCGTTGCGAATCAAGTATGCTGAATATACTGAAGACGGAGTAAAGTGCAAGGGTTGTTGTATTAATCTTAGATAACAATCTCCTAAGATGGATGTACTGAATAGTGCCTTCAGTTTGTCCAGTCCCAGGACAACTTTTATGGAAGAAGGTCTGATAGAGTATATCTAATAGATCGCGTAAGTTAATCAATTCAAACGTATTCACGTCTGGCAGTGGAGTAATTCGTTTCTCTTAGCTGTATACCCGTGTTATTTTTGGATAAATCAATTTGTGATTTGGCGGGTATGACGATGTGACATTCTAAGTGAATGAAGAGGTGGCATGTAAAAGATAAGCATAACTTCTAGCCTCACATCCGGTAAATGACAAAAATCGGGCAGGCATCATGGCTATGTAGGTCGCACCTATTAGGGTGTATAATCACCTGATCTTGAGTTTCATTTACTTCTAAAAATCTATTGTCGATGTTGTCCCATTCAGGAAACGTTGCTGATCCCAACCGTTGGTGATATACATTCGATACACTCAAGCAAAATGAGTGGTCGATCATGTGTGGTTGGGTTGCAAGATGTTCTTATTGAACCCAGTGTATTCCTCTCTAGAGGTACACTAGCGAAGGGTGGTTCCATACCTTGTCATAGTTGAAAATCCATTACCCAATATGTGCTTGCGGTTTTGATTGTATACTATATATGTAGAACGTGAGATGAAAGCATTTCTGCTAGATGATTATTATATTGTGGTTGACATACATTATTATAATATCAAGAGGTTTTTGATATAAAGATATTTTGGATTCTCATAAGGGAAAAACCCGTTCAGTTATATGACGTGGTCTTATGAGATGTCGTTTACTTGTTCTCAAACTGTTTTACTTATACCAGTCCCATGACTGACCCGGAGTTTATTTTGTTTTGTTTTCCCTAAACTCTTGGGTGCCCAATTTTGTACGGGCAGTCTAGTAGTCAGGAATTTACAGATATACTTGAAGAGCTGGAGCAGGAGGCTTCAAGATTATATAGCTATAGTTATTTCCGCTGTATTGTAAGTGTTACTCTGATAATGTTATTGTACACATATACTGATTTTATTTCAAGGATATGTTATCGATTATATGTTGTTCGTTCCGCTGTGAGATTCGTGTTACTCTGATGTTGTATCTTCTTCTTCTTCTATTCTAAGTTTCTATCTTATCTATTCTCACCCTCTAATTTCTTTCATTAACTACCGGTATTTTTTGATGTTTGGTTAGTCGTCATTGAGTTTATGTCGATAACCAAAGTCGCTAAAAACCAGGTCGTTACAGTTTTATGTTTTGTCTGAATATTTTTAGCAAGATAAATGAACAAAAACCTTCCGACTCAAATTCAAGAAATAATAAGCTAAAGTTATATAAAACAGAAAATAAAAACAAACTGACAGTTATTACATTATTTTCGTGCTACCAATTACAGGCAATTGGCAATCTAATCACGCATGTTATTCATAAACACTTGAGATTGAGTTGATAATATATCACCATGAGTTGGTGGAAAATGCGGTGGATCTGTATCATCGATAGTGTTGTCTATTCAGTACTGCAAATCTCGTCTTCCTCGTTTTGTTCGGCCTGCTCAAACAAATCATCATGAAGAGAAATACGACATAAAAAATTATGTATTGCCATACAAGCAATAACTATATCTCTCTGTACCAAAAACTTATATGGAGGCATTTTATTTTAAATAGGAAACCTCTCAATAACATTCCTTAGATTTGCATGAGCATGGTTTAATTTTCCTTTCTGTTTGTAGCATTATCGCATCTATATGCCCTCAACCAATATCGGGTATTGCGGTATGGAGATAAAAATCCTCTAGTGTTAACATATGCTGCATCACAAAGGTAATACATACCTACATCGATAAAATTGGGGCGTTAATAAAAAATTTCTTCACAATGTTAAATTAATTATAAAGTACTTACTTGGAGGTGGTAAAGGAAAACTATTTGCAGGATCATGCAATGTCTCGCTTAGGACCCTTGAGTCATGCACTATTCCTTCCCATCCTGCCATCACATATATAAATTTCATGTCAAAATCGCATACCGCCATTACATTTTGATAATAGTTTCCTTGACCTCGTCTTCTGAAAGGTACTTGCTCATCTATTGGAATATTTTGCATCTATTATTGTCCCATCTAATGCTCTGACTGCACCTATGAAAGCCTCTTCTCTCAAGCCAATATGAGATCGAATGTTTTCGACAGGTTTGGAAAATTTTTGGGGAACAATCATTTCTTGAGCAAAATTCATCATCGCATTCAACACCTCATGAAAGTATTTACTAACCGTTTGTCCATAGTGTTGAAATCTATATCTTATTATACGATTCCGATTATTATGACTTACAGTTGATAAAAATATTGCCATTTTTTCTTCAACGCCTATGGGTTTACTATTGCGCTGCCAATTTTTCTGTCAAAAGTAATGACAAAGGTTTTTAAAGAATTGCTTATCCATTCAGAATTCATCATATACGACAATAGAAGGGCCGTCCAACAATTCCTTCATGTACTGTTTCCCAGAGAGAGATGAAGTCAATACTTTTTATCGCGGTACTCTTTGGTTTCTAATTTTAAGTAATAATAGAAGTAAGAGCCATCCTCCAAATAACCAAAGCTTTGATGTCATCTGTAATAAGTATAACAATAAATCAATATTACAACACCATAATGTAATAAACATAATAATAAATGCAAACAAAATCTTTCTAATTATTACGATGAGCAGTACAATGAATTATTCACTCAGCATATATAGCATTATTGAAAACAGACGCTAGACCACTACTCATACTGAACATAATTCAAAAAGTCTACTTTTTCATCAAAAGTAGCTTCATCCATGAAAGCAATCATTAGTTCAGGCCTTTTACAAAAAAATATTTTTTCTTGCTTATACTCGTCATGCGTTTTAAGACCTAAACTTCTCATCTCTCTTAGGGAAGCAGTAATATCTGCATATAAAGGTCCGTTACTAGTCTTCTCATCAATTTGTTGCTTCTAGATGCCCAACAATCCCTCTATTTGATCATCTAATGTTTTTCCACTTGAGCTTTTTAGTTGTTTTTAAGCCGATCGACGAGGCGTTGCCTTTGTAGGTCGACTGTAGTTGCTCTCCTCCTCACATGGGGTATTACCTGTTTCTTCAGTAACCCTTATGCCATCAAAGTAGTCATCATTCATACTATTGTTCAAGTCAACATTATTTTCAGTTGCTACATGGTCATCCTCGTCTTTGTTTTCATTAATAGGACGTGGAAATGATGACGAAGACGACCAAGCATATGACCCTTTTGCAAGTGTTTTTTTTTTTAAAAAAAAAAAATGGCTTTCATTAGATCAGGATATTTGAGAGAATTATTTCGGAACTTCACCACTCTTGGATTTTGCTGCAAATGTTAAACATTTACAAATTAACTATGTCATCGTAAAATATAGTTTTGCACTACTGTAACGTATTAACATATAATTAACTTGCGTGAATAACATCCTCCCATTTTTCAGGTGGTAAGTGCATAGAATTGGTGACAACACAATAGTCATGGCTAGAAAGTCCAGTGATTTTTACCTATGCCTCATAATCTTTTCGCAAATAATCATAACGATTTTTGTATATTTTGTGAGCAAAATTCACAATAGTCATGCCGTTGAACTTCCCTAAAACACATATCTAAAAAGTCTTTTCCATTTCAGGGTCCTTTGTGAAAGCAGCTCTATCTTCGCCATTCTTAGTTTCTTCGTTGTTCGTAGCTTTTCTTCTTTGTGCCATAATCGATAACTAAAACACATTTTTTTTTTATGTAAAAGTCAATCACCCATACAAATATACACACGCAGTAGACATCTGTTGTATGAACTAGCACTCTATTTCAACTTCTAACTGTTTTTTAAACTAGCTATTATCAAGTTTTAAAAATAGCTACAGTCAAGTAGAAACTACAAAAGTAATAGCCATGATTTAAACAATAGGTCACCTATATTGTATTTTCTTAAACTAACGTACTGTGTGAACACAGTACAACATGAAACATTAAAAAAAAATGTGATAAAGCATGTAGAAACATCTCACAAGACATGGTACAACATATTAAATAGTAGTATGCCTGCATTTCTATGTCATATTAAATAGTACCATCTCACAAGACATGATACATACAACACACTCATCTGTTGCCACATCAATACTTTTGTAGTGTTTCGTTGAATATGTGTTTGTATGGTAAGCATACGTTTGCTGGATATTCTACATATTTGGCTTAGATTACAAATTATATGCTTAGTTTAGCAGTTATTATGTATGACTATAATTTATTTTCATTACTACGACTTCAGATACATGTTTGGATGTGTGGTTAATACATATTTATTGCACCAATCTGATGCTATCTTGCTTTGAAGGTTGCTTCATGTAGTGATATACATATAATGATATGAATTATGGGTCATTTTACAACATATTTGATACCAATCCTTAAGCAATGCACTTTCCAAAAAGATGACGCGTGAATACATGAAATACAGCAGCAACCAAGAATTTTGTACAACAAAGTATAACAACTACAGTGTATATGTCATAAACCAAAATTTGCAACTTTTAACAAATATTTCTGAGTAGAGTAAAAAAAATTGTTACTTAAAGTGAAACAAATATGTATACGTCAAATATATGAAACAAAAAAACTTCATAGTTATAACGTTAAAAAAATTAAAATTTACTTATTAACCATTACTACTTCTTACTAATTATTAAATATTTATCTTAATATGCCTATTGTAAGTTCAGATAGATTAATCGCTCCAAGGCATAAATAAATCACTATCTTTTAAAAATGTTTTCCCCTCATTAATCACAGTAGGTTGATTGAAAACAAACTTAACCAATTTGATTTTAAATTGAATGGTCGTGGTTCTTTTTCAACAAATATTACTGTTGGCGTCTGAATTTAAATTCAGCAGTCATATTATATATTGTTTCGGATGGGGCACTTCCCCTTAGACCCCCACGACCTGATGGTGCAGGTTGAACCCCGTTAGCGGGGGCGTTGCCCCTGCACCCCCGCCTTGGGGAGGTGCAACCCCATAGACCCCCTCCTCCATAAGGGGATATCAATTGACAAAATTTATAAATAAAAAAACTTCTCAACAATTGTAACCGGCAGGAAAATCCATTTGCTCAGAATATGAGTATTGCATTTGAAAGGAAAATGTAGTTGCCAAAAATATATCACTTTGCGACTGCAGAGAAAAAATGTAGTTGTTATAAATATATTTATTGCAGCTGGCTTGAAAACACAATTGTGAAAAATATGTTTATTGCAACTAACAGAAAATGCTCTTGCTAAAACTATGTTTATTGCAACTAGTAGGAAAATGCATTTGCTAAAATCTCTTTATTGCAACTGCCAGGATATGTCAATTGTTAAAGTTCATTAATTACAACTGTCATACAATGCATGTCCCAAATTGCTGGTTGTGAAATGGTAATTTTCTTGCAGTGAAAAGGTTTTTGATGACGCGATATATCTTGTCTCCTTTACATTTGCATAATCAATTGCAAGTGTTATCATATTACAAGTAATAAGAAAGAATATGCTAAATGTTAAGAGATGTTATTGTTATCTTCACAGCATGTATAGTCTACAAATAAAGATTTATTTGCATTTTATGGAGATCTGAATGAATAAAAATGTATTTTGTAACGACCCAATAATTTTGACGTTTAAAAAAAATGAAGTAAATGTTGAAATGAACATTTATATTTAAAAAAATTAAATTAGTTTATTTGAACCTGATTTTTATAAAATACTATGTATGAATAAATGTTTGATATTAAATATGAATAGTTTAGTTAAAATCAAATAGAATTGACGATTGAAATCAAATTTGTTTGAATATTTGAATTTTATTTCCAAATTTAAATTTGAAATATAACTTAAGAAATAAAAAGCTAATATATCTCGTTGAACATTTTGAAATATAAACTAAAAAAAATCTGATTTAAGAATTCGAAATTTACTTCATTTGTATGTTTGAAATTGAGTTGGAATGAAATCATCATATATGTGCTTGTGTGATAATTTAAAATTTAGATACCAAGCTAATTTTGAACTAGTTTAAAATAAACTTAAAATCAAATTATAAGTATATTATTTGAATATTTGTTAAATTTGGTTTTTAAATTAACTTGAGACTTATAACCTTATTTATTTTAATTTAAGTTTAAAGTTGGTTTTAATCTATTTAAGAAATGAATTTAAAATGTATTTGGAATAGACTTGTATTTTTGTATACTAGAGTATGATATAATGGTATGTGCACTTGGGAAATATCTGTTTAATTGATTTTGCCACTTATTTTAATTTGTTGAAATTTTTTGACACTTGTAAAAATCTTGCTAAACTATCAAACACTGATTTGGTTGTTATTTTATGGTGAGTTATCTCACAATTATCTCTACACAAGTTTTTCAATTCCGATGCTATAGAAATATAATAGTCAAAGCTTAAATTTGGCTGCTTTATGGTGGTTGATTTTTCTATTATATGCTAGTTACTGTCTTTTGTTGTCCATGTTGTGTCACTGGCCGACCTGATTTGATGTGAATGTTTGCACACTTGAATTGTATATGTATATACATATATCCATGTGTATACATGTATTTTTAGTAGTGCGTTTTGTGAGCATTGACATTGGCTTTTAGTTTATATTCATTTCTACCTTGGTTATTTTTGAACATATCCATGCCATGCTACACATGCTGCCATTAACAAACAAACTTCTTGTGACCTATTGGAAAGAAGAAGAAAAATGTGTTGTGTTCACATCCCTTGCTTGTTGATTAAATGTGCCTGTCATGACCTTGTTTAAATTCATAAATAAGAGAGTACATCAGGTCTGGTGCATATATTCAATTTGACATGCATGTATTAGTTCACACTCCCTGTCATGTGAAACCTGGTGTACACGTTTACAGTTTTGCCTTGCTTTGTTTTGAAAATTATTGATACATGCTCGGTTTATTTAATTCAATATGAAACTGAAACAATGATATGTGCTACCCGACATTGTTTATAAACTTAACCATATTTGATTCACTGACTGTTGCACTTGCTTTGCTGTTCTAACCTTATTTGCTTTATGTATTTACACAGGCTCGAATTTTATATGTATTCACATACGTATGTATGTGTATATATGTATAGAGTGGTGTATTTTGGACTTATTTCTTTGTTAACCTGTTATGCTTGATTCATGCTGCCCCTTGCCTAGTTTCGAAACTGAATTGTCTTACTACACCTTTTGTGTTTGTTGCTAGCTTGAGCTGCACCTGTGTGCGTGTTTTGCCTTTACCTCATGTATGTTCACTTGATGCATGTTTGAATGTTTTCTTAAAATAAAAGTTGGGACACATTTATTTCCATTTAAGTATGTACATGTTAAATACTGAAGTGTGTATGCATACACATGTCGGGTGCATAAAAGTTATTATGTGATTCTAATGTCTGAAATCTGAGCACACACATACTTGTTTACTACCACAAAATGTTTATGCATGCACAAGAATTTAATCATTGCCCTGAATATTGAGCTATTGATGTGTTGTGACCATTTTTGTATATACATATGTGTATATGCAGGGGTGTTTGGCTTATGTGTACACACAACTTCATACAAAACTTGGTTGCTTATTTTGGAATTTTTTCGAAAGGGAAAGGTCCATGATTTCCTTATTAAGCTTGCAATATACCATGTAGCTTACATCTTTCATCCCTGCCTCTATCAACTTGTTGTACTGATTAATTTATAAATTAACCCATTTTGATTTGCGCAAGGGCGGACATTATTAAATTACCAAAACACACTTTGCTTCGTTTGGTTCCTGCCTTGAAATTTGATGTGTTACCTTATTGTGTTCTTGCTCTTTCCTGAACTCTGGGCTATCTTGCATGTGACCCATGCCATTGAAACTACAATTTGGATGTGTATATATGAGAGTGTCAACGTGTGGGTATATATGTACATTAATATGTATGTATATACACATGTGACCTATATATGTTGTTGCTGCACACCAGCACATGTACATGTATATTTATATATGTATAATGTGATGGGAAGTTTAATTGGTATCCTTGATATACTCGAATATTTAATAATTCGTTAGGATTAACTATTATATTAGTGTTTTATTTAAGTTGATTTTCTTGAATAAAGTTAATCCTAACTATAGTGTTTCATGTTTGCATGGAATGCTCAGATCAGTCCCGAATATTGCAGATTTAAAGACTTCAGCTATCGAAATTAGAGAGGTAAAGACGCTCGCCATGGGTTCGTCATCTGTAATTTATTTTTAATTAGAAATCTTATGTATTTAAAGTCTTCCGTTGTATAATAAAAATATTGTACAAACTCTGATTTTGTAATAAAATTTCCATTGTGAGATATTGTGTTATCTATTCTGTTTGTGATATATGTAACAACCCCTATTTTCCTATAATTTAGATTATTAAATTTAATATGATTTTTGAATATATTTTTCTTGTTATAACTAAAATTTAATGATTTAATTATATAAGTTTTGATGTATGAAGTTAATTAAGGAGAATTAGGTAGTAAATTTCAACTTGTTATAACAATAATAAGTTGCGTTGATGGTAAACTTAACCTTGATTCTTGTTTGTAGTAATTAATATTGAAATTTGAAATCTTAAAGAATATGAATGGAATTGAGTTAAATAACTTATAGTTGAAATTAAATTGAATTGAAAAAAAAAAATCAATGTTGGAATTAAATACAAATAAAATCGATTTGCAAAGTTAGTTGAAGTTTATTTTGATTTGTGTAAAATTAACATGTTTTGTAATCAAATTGAGATTAAATGTTTATTTGAAATAAGTGGTTTAAATTGTTTAGAAATGTATTGGGGAATTGATAGCAAGTTAATTAAGGCATAAAATGAATTAATTATTTTAAATTTGATTTCTTAATTAAGTTTGCTAAAAAATCTTTGAAGAGAATTTATGTTATATGTAAATTACCCTTATAACTAATACAAGTCCTAGCTTGGATATGTATTAATATTTGGTATTAAACTTATGCTGATACTTTAATGATCTAATTGTGGAAAATGGTATGGTAGAAATTCAGGTAAATTGCTTAGGAATTTACTGCAACATAGTTGATAGGTAGTGACTGATATAGATTGCAAATGGACTTGTGATTTGTTTTACATTGAATAACAGTAAAAGTCGGAAATTAGTATTAGTATATTTACTGAGATTAATTGGTGTAATTAATAAATAAAATTTGAATTTGTAAATAATGTACTTAAAGTTAAAATCAATTGAATATAAATTGATTTTATTGAAATTGAATTGTTCTATCCACATTTGAAATTTACTTTAAATTAACTTGATATAAATGATATTTGAATTGTGAACTTAAGATTTTATGAACTGAA
The DNA here is from genome assembly GCA_030737875.1 of Allium sativum. Lineage (NCBI taxonomy): Eukaryota > Viridiplantae > Streptophyta > Magnoliopsida > Asparagales > Amaryllidaceae > Allium > Allium sativum. Next base: position 743,221,843 of record CM060920.1, on the reverse strand, counting down.
ATAATTAAAAGTGAGAATTATAATTGAAATTTCAAAAATTTTAATTGAATTGTTAATATAATGGAAAACTGAGTCCTTTGAATTGAGATATCAAAATTTAGTTGAATTGTTAGCCTGCTTTGTGACCATGCTACCCAAAGCAAAGGACTTGAATATGAACATACATTGATCAGCAATCGCTTGGATGAAGTGGCGGAATATGGAACAACTTGGATTTTGGCATTTGTGAAGATCTCCTCGCCCCCAACCGGATCGCCCTTATCGGTTCGTGACCCCTTCCTAAGGGCAGTTCGTGACCCCCTCCTGAGGGCGGTTTGTGACCCCTTACCCAGGGCTGTTTGTGACCCCCTCTCGAGGGCAGTTCGTGACCCCTTCCCGAGGGCAGTTCGTGACTCCCTCCTGAGGGTGATTCATGACTTTTTCTTAAGGGCGGTTCATGACGTTCGGGGCCTTGACCCGACCTGACCATCACCATCAGATCCTCACCTCATCTCACCTCCCCGACTCATGAACCGCGACCAGGACCCGCTACTACACACAACCTTGACCTATTCTTTGGCCTACTTTCACGGATCGAACAACACATGTCCCCACATGATCAAAGGAGACATTTTCCACTACTTCTTGAGATATCTTCTGAATGTGACACATGGTATCAATCTGGAGCTTCTCAACCTCTATAAATATGGAAAATTAAGGGGACATTTTGGCATCTCAACATCCATGGCTACCATGGCTAACATTTCTCCATAGATAATCACCATCTTATTCAATAAAATTAAATGGATTCGGAGAGAATTATTCATTGAATTCGAGTGATTGAGAGACAATATCCTTGTAATTGTAATCTCTGGATGAAATGAGAAAATGTGAAGTGGACGTAGGCTCGTTAACGCCGAACCACTATAAAATCCTTTTGTCTTGATTTTCCTCATATTTTTCAGTTATTTCTTCATATTCTATGCTCGAAATACAATGATTTGGGTTTTAGGACCGTTTTTTGGTCTAACAATACCCATAAAAAGATGACTAAGATGTTTTTTAAATTAAAGATTCAAACAATTTATTCAAATGATGTATATGATCTAATGTCTTAATCCAATGTTAGAATTAAAATTTTGATTTTCATTGTTACTTTATATGAAATAAATAAACCGTTGGACTTAGTGGTATGGTTGGTGGGATAACCGGCGGTGGTGGATAGAGGTGAGCAATATTGGGTTTAAACAAAATTAACTGACCAAACCGGTCCATTTCGGTAGGCTTGGTTCAGTTCTGAAACTAAATCGGTTCAAATTCAGTTTGTTAAACAAAACAAAAAATGGTTATTGGTTTAACCGAAATTTCAAGTTATTACATTTTTTTTATGGTATTGTAATACTTTAAATAGTTAGCTTAGTGATGAGATACAAAGGAATTTGTTGCAAATTGATCAAAAACATATGTTTTTATTTTAAGTGAATTCATCATTTGAATAATAATACATCCTTTAAGTTCAGTTAAATCAATTACGGACCAAACTAACCGAAATTAATTCGATTCAGTTCTGTTTGGGTAATTTTCCGTTCTAATTAGGTTTGAGTTTTTTTTACCTCAAAACCAACCGAACCGACTGAGTGGCTCAACACTAGTGATGGATATTAGTGGACTTTATCTTATTTTTAAGGAGGTTAGTTTAAGTTTTCTTAACTAAAAGAGGGGGTAAGATGGAAAGATGAGAAACACTTTAATAAAATGAAATATATTTTACACTATTTCATCCAACATTCAAGAATAAACTGAAAAATTAAATTTATGTACCTTCCACTTCTCAAATTATAAATATCTATTTAGATGGTTTTGAAATTGAGTTTTAGCCATATAAATAAACTCTTATTTGTGCTTATTAACAATGTGAAAAATACTACTAGTTCGAGATTTTACAAGAATATGGATGAAACTTTAATGTTTCAAATCTAATAATAAATAAAGCTTGTGCATAAATTTGTTTGAGAAGTTTTTTAAATTGATTTTTTTAGCCAACTATCCAGTTAATTATTATTATACATCAGCCAACCTCGGTAATGGTAGGTTAATTTCACAATCTGACCACCATTGTGACACATTAAACATGCAGGTTTTGATTGGCTGAGAAAATGTTACGTTGGATATATAGTTATTAAAATCATAGTTATTTTTATGTAGCAAGAGTGAAAGGGGAAGATAGGTCATGAACATGTATAGAAAGAGATATATAGAAAATATTTGTGTGGTCTTATTTTTATTCGATAGGTTTGAGCATCGTCATATTAGACTTGTGCTAACCAACGTTGAATACAACTTGAATTCTTTTCTATATGGTCGACGATATTAAATATATATTATCACACATAAAGTAGATTTGTTTAAGATAACAACATTGAATGTCTCAATGTTTTAAGACTTCTTAGATACCGAATTAAAGACCAAAATAAAGACTGAAGTTTAGTCTCTAAGCAGTCTTAATAGTTACAAACCGATTTGAGACTGAATGTCGGTCTTTAACATGAAATTTTAAAGACTACATTTTTTCGTTTTTATTCAGTCTCTATTTAATTACTGAGTAAATTCAGTCTTTATTTGTCAGTTTTTATATGCATGTTTTTTAGTAGTGATTATTCTCGATGTGTGGAGTGTCTTGAGTAAAATCACTTCTTGGCTTGAGTGACATGGAGCATGTGTGCTTAAGCACAAACCAATACTTCACCATACTAACATAGTTTGTTATTACAAGTATATTGCATTGGAATCTAGCATAGCTCACGATGATTTATCAGCAAGATAATTTCCAAAATTCAATCCTGCTATTACCTTTCTTTACATACTGCGCCTGTACCCTTTCTTTTGTTTAAACTTTAAACCCTACCACACAGCCATACCTTCGTGAGTCCATATTTCCAACCCTATATCTCCACATTATAGTGCACACGCATTGAACATGGATGGCTATATATATGTTACATGTTCCTCTTCGGTTCAGAAAGCAAAACAATGAATAAAAAGTAAGTGTGTATATATTATTTTTATTTTAGGATTGTGCCTTGTTTTCACGCAAATGCAGCTACTTATACCCAACTCTCTAATTCATCTTAATTCTTGCATGAATGCTATATACTTCAATCAATGCATTGTCTACCTTCAGTACCCTCATGCACATCTATTATCTTATTCCACCTTCTTTGTTCCTCTTTTTCCGTGATTCACATACTGATGTTTGAGCTGTTAATGCCCACTGTCACCACTAAAAATCTGAAAGAGCTAAAACTAACTCTAGCTATAATGCATTTAAAGGTTTAGCTACATTATTTTCTTTTCTTGCTCAAGGTTGCCTGTTCTTATTATTAGCTATTTAATACCTTGCTTTATCAAGACTATCCCATTGTGACAGATACTTTGCCATTTTACCCCCATGTAACCACACTTCTTATTTTTATGTTTTCCTTACATAACAGTTTCTATGAACAAAACTCATTTCTTCTGTTTATACAAAAAGCACCAGTTTTCTATTTAAAACAGATTTAAAACTTAACAACAGAACAATCAAAACATACCAATGAGAAATGTATATACATATCTAAGTCCACACAAACATTGGCATAGAAGTTTAAATCAGGAAGTATAAAAGAAAGTTTACTAACTGCTATGCTCACTGGTTTTCTTGTTTTAACTTAATAATAATCTAAGAAAAACAGACAAACAAGTATACATGTATCTACATCTTATAAAAGAAGTTTACTCAGCAGACTTGCTTTCCCATGTTCTGAAGGTTTTCATCTGCTATATGATTTTTCCATTCCAATTGTTTGTGTGAGAAAGAAATGTGAAACTGAGGTGATATTTATAGCCAAAACTCTTATATTAAACAATTTACTTGCTTTGTGTTTTTAGGTGTAGGCTTTCTATTTTAAAGTTACTGTATAAGCTAGTTTTAGACTTCACCCTCAATCCTATTTGATTTGGTTTTCCTAGAATTTCATGCATGTTTAGTATAGTTTATATTATTTTTTTACCTAATTACTTGTCCCCTTCTTGGCTTCTAGAAGCACTTCCCTTTTTAAGGCCATGCCTTATTGATGCTGCCGAATAGTCATACAAGCTTCCTTGGATTTGAAGATACATAAACCGGATTTTTTTTATGCATGATATTTGCTTATAAGTATTTCTTTATTCATGGAAGTTTGTACTGCTTTGTTTTAGGGAAATGGCTTGTCTTTATAGCTACACTATTGCGGATGTTAAATTCCGTTAAGAAGGTTGACCATGGGTATTTTCTCCTTTGGATTTATTTGTTGGTCATTTCACCGAACACGTGGTGTTCTTCATAATAGGATTTGTTATTTAACCATTGTGTTTCCTGTAAGGCTTCCTGCATAGGTTTTTCCACTTCATTTGTCTACACTAGTTTAGGGATCATTTATTTCCTAAGTGATACATGTCATTTACATATTTATATTTACATTTTGTTATAATTGTATGTGTTTGTTTCTAGTGTTTAGGATTTTAGATGCAAGCTTTTTAATATGAACTCATAACTCAAATATATATGCATTTCATTATATACATAAATTTATATATATATATATATATATATATATATATATATATATATAATTATATATAATTATACTTTGTTTAAGTTTGTTTATAAATCTTGATTTCATTCCACTTTATTTTAATTAACTCATAAATAAATCAATATTTATTATTAAACAAAGTCGTCTAAAATCCGGGACATTACACACATACACACACACTCTCTCTCACACACACATGGGGTAGTATGCTTTATCGAGGAAATTAGTTTCCACTCGTACGATCGGAAGTTTGATCTACACCAGTTACACTATATCGGAGTGTGTGTTGGAGGCTAAGTACAAAGATTTTACGCTATATATATATGTATATGTATATATGTATGTATATATATATATGTATAGAAGCACAGATATCAAACTCTGACTCTAAAATGTATGTACAATTAAGAGTGCATTGTGCAGAAGCACTAGGGACACCTATTGTTGGCAATTACAAGTACGACTAGTTTATGCAAAAAACACAATTTTGCTCAAAAACTCAATGAGTTTACATGAGTAGTGAATTTGATAGGAAACGTAAGGTAAGTTCATTTCCGTTCCTATTTTTTATAACATATAGAGTCTGTTTAAATACATACAGATCAAAACAAAGATCACATGCATGTGTTTGCAAACTTCAGAATGAAAAACTTTAATTAAGTTGAGTAGTTTCATTTTTACAGTTCATGATTATTCACATATGACTAAATATGTGGACTGTGGGCTAGAAAAAGGTTTATTTATTTGCATTATGGTTAGTTGCAACCACAGTGCAGTGTTCAAGCAACATGCACATGTACAAATATATATACATCCTATATGTATACATAACATCATATACAAGCACAAGTATAATAGCACACAGAACAAGTATAATAGCACACATACATGACAACAATGTACAATAGTGCAACATTAACAAGCAAGTTGGAGGAAGACAAATCAACTCAAACAGGTGCACTGATTGAAACAACAAGTATAAGTGGGAAATAGCACATAGGACACTGGTACAAACTCATAATGAGTCAGGACATATTTAAATATATATATATATATATATATATATATATATATATATATATATATATATATATACACAGATACTAATACAAGCCAGCAGCTCAATGTCAACTCCATAGCTAAGTTTATGAAAGCTTAAAGGCAAAATGAACAACACATAAGAATTGCACGTGTGTGTGTGTGTATATCACTTTGTGTGTGTGTGTGTGTGTCAACGTGCGTACAGGGAAGAGTTTCAGAGTGCACAACTGTGACGGCCCGCCCCGCACCAGCCGACATTTCTGATGAAAGTGCGTTGTGCCAATGCCCGACTAGCACGGGACAGTCGCCAAAAAAAAGGAAAAGAAAGGAATATGAACCAACAAGGAACCTGCAGAATGTCCCACAGCGCATGGGATAAAATATAATAATAACATAACTTTGACATAAAACAGGAGAGACGGCGCATATGCTGAAAACTAAACCATCATAGCAACAGAAATCCAAAATACAGCTTATCATCCAAACCAACATTATTTAAACTTTAAAATATTGTCTCTAAAGCAAAAGAAAGAGGTACACTACTAATGCCCGAAGTAGTGACTAGCAACAACATAGGGAGAATATATGTATATCATACGTGGAAGCCTCATGCTCGTCTCCGGTACAACTACTCGTGCATATTCAACTGAACTATCTCTAGTCTGCCCGTTTAAGAGCACCCAGAGTAATAAGAAGAGACATAAAAGTCCGGGTCAGACAAAAGTCTGGTATGAGCGATAAGCAGCAAAACAGAACAATAACAGGTATACATAATCATACCTGAACCTACAACCAAAGAGTTAACACAACAGGATGTACAATACTCTAAGGTGACACTAACACATAGTGTGAAAATAATGGGGAGGGGGTGTGCATGACATGATGATAGCAAACATCAAACATAGCAATCATCCTTACATCTCTCACTCAGTGCGTAAAGCATACAGTATCTACCACTTTGATCACCCAATCCTTTGCTACGATCACTTTGCCCCATGGAGTCACGACGGCTCCACTGCACTGATCTGTAACCACTAATACTTTGCTATGTCCACTCTGCCCCATGGAGTCATGACAACTCCACTGCACTGGCTCATAGCCTTGCTACGATCACTCTACCCCATGAATTCATGACAACTTCACTACACTGATCCATAGCTAATAATCCATTCCTCAGTGGTGAGTCAAAGTTATAGACATCGATAATCCGTTTGCACAAGTCCCGCAGCAAAGTCCAACTCAGGAAGTTAACTCGTTGGTTCCCATCTAGATCCTAAGTTCTAACTTCTCACTTGGACTTCCTTTGCATATCAGGTTTTGGTCGAATTGGAGTTGGCCTTTAGAAGAGTCGTCGCGTAGAAGTAGTTCCAAATTCAGTTTGGTTCGGTCTCCATACCATGTTCGGTCTGGTCTCCATACCCTGTTCGGTTCGGTGCTCATACCCCATGCCTCAGTTCAGTTTGAATACATATATTGCTCCAGTCGTCGTCGGTTCGGTTCAGGTCTCTCATTCAGTTCGGTTTGGTCATCTCCATCCGGTTCGGTTACGACGAACCAATCCCATCTGTTGCTCCAGCTCCTTTTCCCTGATCCGATCCCTCCCCCCATGCTAGGCTCTAGTCCGGTCCAGTCCCTACTCCAACTCCAACTCTATACAAGTGGCCTTCCTTCTTGCCGAGCCTCCTTTAGTGCCAAATTCCGATCCGAATCGAATTCCCCTGCACGGTTCTCCTATCTGATCCGATCTGAAACCATGCACATTTCCTGCAACTTTTCCAGCGACTGTTTTACGCCATACGACGGTGTTTTCGACCATACTAACTTTTCTAATCAATCACAAAGCATACCATACAGTCATAGCAACATAAAGAAACAACAATTTAATATGTCAATATGGATCAAACATACCCAAAAACCTATGTTTTCCCCTTAATCCCCCTTAATCATGTTTAATCATACAATTAGCAAAACTTATCCAAATTAGCCCAAATTTCTATCAGAACCCTAAAATAATGTTTTAAAATTTCTACATATTTTTTCAGATTTTTATAAAGCATAATTTTGCTAATTATCACTAATCACCCCTAATTAGCCGTAATTAGTGAAAAACAATGCAAATCATTCACCTTAGCCACAAATTAATCTTAGATCCGAAAATATCTCTGATTTGGGTCGAATCTCTATGGAATACAACAGCTCCAACTCTGATTTGATGCTATTTTAACTTGATTTGATGTTGATTAGCTTAATCCTTGATTAGAAAGTGATTAGGGGTGTTTTTAGGAGGTAGAAGCCATTACTACGGTTGAAGGAATGAAAGTGGCGGCTGCAGAAATGACAAAAAAGGGTTTCTCTAGTCCCTTTCAGTCCTTAAATACCCCTACACCCGAAATTCCCCAATGGGCCCGGCTGCTAATTACCCAACTAAGCCTGGTTAAGCTGTTTTTCACCTTCTAAACATTAATTCAGTTATATCTCCCAAACGGTAAGTCCGTTTGATTAATGTGACCACTCTACGGAGAGGTAAACCATCATCCGAATCTAATGGAAGTGGATTAAAGTCAATACTCCTTACCAATCAAAAGTTATGGGCAAAACAAGATTCGCTAGGGGCAAAATGGTCATTTAAAAATCGGCAAAAATCGTGAATATTGGAATGATCCCAATTGTCGTTCCCCAAAGTTACACGATCATACGACTTCGTATGAAAATAAAACAAATATTCTATGACCCTCCGATACATGTAATACGGATCGTTACATTCTCCTCCCCTTAAGAAATTTCGCCCCGAAATTCCCTAATTAAAGCATAAAACGGCTCCTGCATGCCTAACAGCCATTTACAAACAATCAAGCATACACAACAAGCAAACAAGCCGACCCTAGCATACGGTTTACTAACAAGGGAAGAAACTATCACTATTAAAATCTTATTAGGCAAAGAGTTCTGGATGTGATTTCCTTATGCTCTCCTCTGTTTCCCAAGTACAGTCACCCTCATTCTCGCCCCCACTGAACCTTGACCAGCTTCACCACCTTCCTTCGAAGTTGCTTCGTATCGCCCTCAACAATATGGATCGGCTTGCGGTTCTAAACCTCCTTGGGTTCTACTTCGATGTCATCCAACTGATCCGGTGAAATAGTCATATCGGGGTCGTGCACAAACTTCCTTAATTGTGAAATTGGAAATACACTATGAACCCCTGCCATCTTGTCAGGTAATCCAACTTTATATGCCAAGTTCCCAACTTGCTCGAGAACTGGGAATGGACCAACAATGCCAACTTGCCTCTCCTACCAAATCGAATCACGCTCTTTAATGGAGAAATCTTAACAAACACCAAGTCGCCAATGGAGAATTTTAAATCTCTTCTCCTTTTATCAGCATAACTCTTCTGCCTATCTTGGGCAGCTTTCATTCGTTGTTGGATAACCTTGATCTTATCTGAAGTTTCTCTTATCACATCTGGCCCAAGCACAAACTTCTCACTAGTTTCCAGCCAACATGATGGTGAGTTGCACGGTCTTTCGTACAAAGCTTCAAATGGAGCCATACCAATACTGGACTGATAAATATTATTATATGCAAATTCAATCAGATGCAAATGGTCATCTCATGACCCTCCAAAATCTAATATGCAAGCTCTCAAGAGATCTTGTAATACTCAATTCACCCTCTCTGTCGGACGTTCGGTTTGAGGATGGTATGCAGTACTGAGATGTAATTCTGATCCTAAAGCCTCTTGTAAGCTCTTCCAAAATCCACTAGTAAACAACGGATCTCGGTCGCTCACAACGCCTTTAGGTATTCCATGAAATCTCACTACCCACTTCATATACAGTTCCGCTAACTTAGTTGCTGTTCTATTCGACTTGACCGGTATGAACCTTGCACTCTTGGTCAATCGGTCTGTAACAACCCGTATTTTCAATAACCTGTTATAACATAAATGGAGGCAGAATTAAACTGTAAAATCTGAATCAAGGGAAACGGGCTATGCCATTGCGTTCGTCTCGGAAAAATACGCGAAATAGAGTCTGAGTTTTCGAAAATCGGAGTCCGTATGACCAAGATATGGCCTCGCGAAGTTTCACGAAAAATTCCCAAATTAAAGTATACTTAATTAAGTGAAATGGGTTGCGCAGAGAAATATATATATATTGATATATATATATATATAATTGAAAATTTAATAAATAAATATGCAAAAATGTTCAAAACAGCGAATTGGGAGAGGGGAATAACCGAACCGGCCGATTTTTGAGGTCGACCCGAGCTTGCTGGGTCGACTAGGGGTTAATCCAGGGTGTTTGGCTGTCAACCCGTGGGCCGATTCGCTCAAATGCAGATTTTGCATTTGGATGGTTCTCATGGTTCATCTTTAATCTAAAGGCCCTAGATGGTTCCTACACTTAACTTCTTCCCCAAGACATGCTTTGATGGCTTGGATTGAATCTAGGTTTAATCCTATGGCCTAAAACACTTGCCTAATCTATAAATAAGACCCTAGCCTATCCTAAACCCTCATTATTCATTCATGCAACTAAACTATGGCAAAATTGCTACTCTCATGGCCTCCACTCAACTATCCTAGCCTCCACTTCATTTCTATGAGAGGTTTCATGATCATGAGAGTATTAGAGAGTCCCTATGTTAGTATGAGAGCTTCTCAAGTTGATCTCAAGGCTAAAGCTTTGATCTTTGTTCATAAAGATGGGGTTTTTATTGATTTGGAGTGTTCATCTTTGGGTTTTTGGGTGATGGCATGCATAGGCTTCATCACAATCTTTGTTTTGCATTTCGATTTGTGCCTTCATAACAATGTAAGCCCTTTCCCTACTCTTAGATATTAACTATGAAGTTAAATGTTCATGTTGCAAGTTTGGGTTTGATCATTGAGAATGATACATGCTATCATGTCATGCAAGCTTATGAAGTCATTATCTTGATCTTATGAGCTAAAAGCTACAACCTTTATGTTGAAATGTTGCATTATGCAACATGAGAACCTTCATAATCTTTATGTCAACTTGCATATGAAGTCATAACCCTTATATGATGATACATGCGAGTTTTTAGTCATCATTCCATGTCTTTTGTCACCATGATTCATTTATGTGCCAAGTTTGGGTTTATGCATGATTTTGAGGCTTAAGAATTTAACATGCAAGCTAATGAACACATTTGTGCCTCATTTGCCACCATGATTAACTTGTGGCTTAATATCCATTTTTGTCATGCCTTTGCCAAGTCTCTTCTTTTAATCCATTAAGTTGTTGCGAACGTATATGCGAGTTTAAAAGCGTTGGGTTATGTTATGGGTAATTTCTAATGACATGAAAATACAACTTGAAAACATGACTTGAATCATAACATGGAAGTTGACATGTAAGTATGCATAAAAACATAAGCTTGGGAATTTACCTATTAAGTTAGGTCTACCCATTGGGAATTTACCTATTAAGTTAGGTCTACCCAATTGCTTGAAAACTTGACTATGAAAATGACACTAGACTAAACATGAAAGTGGCCAACTCGAGGTTGGGTTGAGTTTGCAACGTAAAACTACCCGAAACCGACCGGCCTAACTAGTAGTTGCAAACAATAGGACCCAATGTGAGAAGTTGGTCATGTTGTGCTTGAACCCGAGGTTAGACCAAGTTGTGGTGTAAAGCTACCCGGAACCGACCGGCTTAACTAGTAACCACAACAAAGTATAATGTGAGAGGTTGGGGTGCATTAAGTAATTAATGCCACATGATAGGGTTAAGTTAATTTGATTAATGACTCTTAACCAAATATGACATGGGTAAATGGGTTAAGTAAATTGGTTAGGCTAATGATACTTAACAAAACATGACAAGGTTGGGTAGGGTAAGTGATTTGATTTGCCTAATGACGCTTAACCATTTTTATACGACTAGTGGACGGGGATTAAGTTAACCAACACTTAATCAATCCAACATGATAATTTGGCAAGGTTAAGTAAGTTTTCTTAATGACACTTAACCATACAAGATGATTAGGGGATGGGGTTAAGTAATTTGCACCTAACTAATCCGACACGGTAATTAGATGGGGTTAAGTAATCCACACTTAACTAATCTAAACACGGTAATTCGATGGGGTTAAGTTAAACACTTAACCAATTTAAACTCGGTAATTCAATGAGGTTAAGTAACCAATACTTAACCAACTTAACGTGATAATTTAATGGGGTTAAGCAACTTATACTTAACCAATTATACATGATGATTTGATGGGGTTAAGTAACTTACACTTAACCAATCTAATACGCGGACCTGATAAGGTTAAGTCACAAGACCTTTTTAGAATATACTTAACCATTGTAGTACGATTAGAGGATGGGGTTAAGCCAACCTATACTTAACCAATCCGACTCGATAATTTGATGGGATTAAGATAATCTATGCTTAATCGATCTAGCAAGATAATCCGATAGGATTAAGGTAAGCTAGTACTTGACCAATTTGACTTGAGAGGGTTAAGTCATGAGCCTCTGGGTACACTTAACCAACTTGTGGGACTAAGTCTTGAACTTAAATACTTAGCCAATCTTTGACGTGATTCGTGGGCGGGTTAAGTCATGGACTTGAATGATAACACTTAACCCAATAGACAAACCCTAGCTAGAAGAACTAGGTAGAAAACCGTGGTTAATCAAGGATAACGGGAAAGGAAGCTAAGTGGTAAACCTTAGTTAAGGGTAACTAAGTAATAATTCTTAGCTAAGGACATAGGACTAATTCTCAAAACGATGAGTAACCTGATACGGTAGGTCATCGCTTAGTATACGAGGGGGAGCAAGTTATCTGACTTGGATAAAAGCTCCAGCGCACTGGGTGCCGAAGTGGAAGCTTCGGGGGACGTGAGGATATTCTTGGGATCCCTCTGTGGGCTGCCAGGTAATTATACTAGGCCCATGAGAGGTTAAGGTCTGCGTTAGAAGGACCAAGAGTATGCCTTGGTTGCTATGCGAGCAACCTAAAGACTGGGATGGATTAGCGTGGAGTCGACGATTCTTGTTTTTGCCCTGGATAGCACATCGCCGACTACCTACCATCTTTAGTCAATCGTGTACGTGCGGAAAGGCAGGGAACCCCCAACAGACCATGTGCTTGCTATCGAGTCATGGGTGAGGTTGGCCCGTAGGAAAGTGGGCTATAGTGGGGCCGTGGAGTGGTTCTTATACATGATTTTTCTTGGATTGCCTTTCAGTAGTTGAGGGAGGGGTCACGTGGGACCATAGCCACGGGTACAAAAACAGACCTTGATATCTGCATCGACAGACGATTTAAAGCTCCCGATCGAGTTCCGTATTTCTTGATTTTCCCTGGCACGGAACTCGGATGGCACATTGGGGAACATGTGCATCTAGACATGGAAAACGATTCACGATACATACGTGGGATCAAGGGCGCGGTTGACGGGTGGCGTAATCCCTAGTGGTCCTAGGTGGCCAAAACCCAAACCGAGACACGGAAACGTTCACTAGGTAGCATAATCCCTAGCGGTCCTAGGTGGCATAAATCCTAAGTGGACGCGCGATAGTTCATGGTAAGGAAACACAACTAGATCAAGGGTTGCAGTCCAAAACAACTTCAAGGATAAACCGTTTACATGGGAAAGCCCGTACAGCCTACGGCAAAGGACTGAACTTATACATGGAAAGAAACATATGAGTTGAGTAACCTATATATGCGGCATATTAGGTTGACATGGACCATTACACGACTTTTGAGTAAGGGTCATTCACGGATAACACGTAATACAGTTGGGATACTAGTACGGTAGGTGCAGAGCGGATATACAGGATAGATGCCATGGGACGTTATACGCGATAGATATCTTGGGATATTATACTTGATAGGAACCTGACAATGTGATACCTTGTTTTATCTTGACATCGTAGTTTATCACGACACCCTAGTTTATCTGAGTTCAGTAGTTCATCCTGTTATTTTGATTTAATTGACCTATCTTGTATCATGCTTATGTTCATCTCAGTTTCCAATGACAGTTAACTTTACTAGTTTTTATACTAATAGTAGATAGGGCTTACTCAGTCTTTTTGACTGACCCGTTTTGTTTTGCCTCTTTTCTTCCGTTTCCCCCCCCCCCCAGGTTACAGGGAGGAAACACTGCTGTTTAGTTCGGACTTCTTCTGCTTGAAGGTCATCATGGATGGCTTGGACTTTTCCTGGCTATGGCTACTTTACTGTTTTTATTTGGGGAATAATTTATGAAAAAGTCTTTATGCTTCTTTACTATTGCAAGACAGGTTTTGATGTACTCTGATGTAAAAGGCTTTAGACCTTATGTATTCATGTTTATGAAAGTTCGATTTTACTTCCGCTATTTTATATGTTCTGTCTTGTGATATTTCTGTGCATGTTTACCAATAATGCCCCTCTAAAGCTAGTGCATTCCTTTGCGAGTGACCCTAGCGGAGGCGGGGTGTTACATTTGGTATCAGAGCAGAAGGTTACCAGATTGGGCAAAAGTTTTTAAAGACCTTCTGAAAACTATTTGAAAATCGTTTATAAAGAAGCATTTTTCAAGAAAGTTTTCTTTTAAAAAGAAAAGGCTATTCCCCAAAGGCCATTAGCATTATCCTTGTTTCCTTAATTAAATCTCTTTTCCTTTCTTTCCTCCATCTGTAGTCACAGTGGTTTTAACTGCGACTAGTCTTTTCTATCTACGAAAGTGCTTTCCATGCGATGGAGGTGGTTTTCAAGAGACCAGTGGCCGCGTTATAAGAAAGGATAGTGAGAAAGAGGATAAAGGATACGAGCTTAAGGATGAGCAACTTGTTGGTATGGCTTAGTCCTCAAAGGAGGGAGAAAGATGAACAATGAAATCCATGACGAGAGAGTACCTTTGGCATGGTAAAACGGGGCGGATAGTTAAGTATTATGGGACAAGGACAAGATCGTCGGGAGGGCAGTAGTATGCTCTCATTTCTAGAGTACCTCGGAAGGAGGGTAACGATCTTGTTAAAGGTTTAGCTTTTCTTCTCTATCATCCCGTTAGGACTTCGTTGTTCGTATCATTTAAGTCTGCTTCGATAGTTGAGTCTCTGCACCTTAAGTACTAGCGTAATAGAGAATCCCATTTTTGTCTCAAAGTCCTATTGGAGAATCGTCCATTTATACATGACTTGTTTGGATTTGGGAATGTCTATGCCAAGTGTTGAGTTTGGAAATAATGCTTATGTTTATAAGCTATGGATGGATTCTAGGGATGAAGTGGTTATCCAGTAGGGGGTGCCACTCTCGGTTTTGATAGGAGGGTAGTTAGACCTTTTGACTAGCCTTGGTAATGCCCTCGAAGTACCGGGTAACCTTTTTGAGGTTCTGTCATGACTAGTTACTTAGAATCCCTTGATGCCTTTATTGGAAATTTGAAGCCCGATCGAGTGGTGTTCGCCGATAAGACGGATGGTTTACTTCACTTATGCGTGGGTTATAGAAATCACCCTAGTAAGTGCGCTTGATAACCTGGTTGGCATCTGTTTACTTTCAAGAGAAAGTTCTTCTACGTGGAATACCTTGTGGTACGAGGTCCGAGATTCACTAGTGAATTTTGGAAAGCTTGCATGAGATCATGAGTACGCAGTCATGTTTGCGCCAAGTGTGCAAGTGGAACGAGAGGCGACGAAGAAATGAGTTCCAGCTCATGTTATGGAAACAGGAAATAGGAAGCTACGAAATCGCGAAGTTAAAAGACGGTCAAGGCACAATGGAATTAAGCTCGAGGAAATACGACTCTGATGGTCAAAGACTATATACGCGCATGATATCTCTTTTGGGAGTATATCCTTGATCCCTGTTTTCTGTAGAGCTTACTTGTAGGCTATCTTTTGTGGACATCCTCTCGGTCCTATTTTCTGTTACAAACCCCGTAAGGAGTTTGTCTTGTTTTTCTTCTCGACCCTGTTCCAGGGAATCCTAGGTAGAACCCTATGGATGTAAACATGTATTTGAAACATGTTATGATTGATATGGTTGCAAGTGGTTGCAAGTGGTTGTTCGTGGATGCGCGAATACACATTAGATACTAGCTCGACTCGGTCACATTTCATATTGCATATGCACGAGTATTTATACTTGTTTATGGATGAAATCGAATGTATTATCATGCGGTTGTTGCATATGAATGAATGCTTGTGCACGCATATAGTACCTATATGGCTAGGACTATTTGCATACATGTTGGATTCATGGCACTATACATATTTTGCATTAGAAAGATTATTCAGGCCTGATCATTAGCATTAGCTAAGGAACATGTACACACACGTTTTGCATATATTCATACAGCATTAGAAATCATCTAAGGACAATGGTTGCTTGTGGATGATGTTTTGAGTAGATGGATGATGGATGGTAGGATATGTTCTTCCTAACTTGGAGATTTCGGGGACGAAATCCTAAAAGGTGGGGAGAATGTAACAACCCGTATTTTCAATAACCTGTTATAACATAAATGGAGGAAGAATTAAACTGTAAAATCTGAATCAAGGGAAACGGGCTATGCCATTGCGTTCGTCTCGGAAAAATACGCGAAATAGAGTCTGAGTTTTCGAAAATCGGAGTCCGTATGACCAAGATATGGCCTCGCGAAGTTTCACGAAAAATTCCCAAATTAAAGTATACTTAATTAAGTGAAATGGGTTGCGCAGAGAAATATATATATATTGATATATATATATATAATTGAAAATTTAATAAATAAATATGCAAAAATGTTCAAAACAGCGAATTGGGAGAGGGGAATAACCGAACCGGCCGATTTTTGAGGTCGACCCGAGCCTGCTGGGTCGACTAGGGGTTAATCCAGGGTGTTTGGCTGTCAACCCGTGGGCCGATTCGCTCAAATGCAGATTTTGCATTTGGATGGTTCTCATGGTTCATCTTTAATCTAAAGGCCCTAGATGGTTCCTACACTTGACTTCTTCCCCAAGACATGCTTTGATGGCTTGGATTGAATCTAGGTTTAATCCTATGGCCTAAAACACTTGCCTAATCTATAAATAAGACCCTAACCTATCCTAAACCCTCATTATTCATTCATGCAACTAAACTATGGCAAAATTGCTACTCTCATGGCCTCCACTCAACTATCCTAGCCTCCACTTCATTTCTATGAGAGGTTTCATGATCATGAGAGTATTAGAGAGTCCCTATGTTAGTATGAGAGCTTCTCAAGTTGATCTCAAGACTAAAGCTTTGATCTTTGTTCATAAAGATGGGTTTTTTTATTGATTTGGAGTGTTCATCTTTGGGTTTTTGGGTGATGGCATGCATAGGCTTCATCACAATCTTTGTTTTGCATTTCGATTTGTGCCTTCATAACAATGTAAGCCCTTTCCCTACTCTTAGATATTAACTATGAAGTTAAATGTTCATGTTGCAAGTTTGGGTTTGATCATTGAGAATGATACATGCTATCATGTCATGCAAGCTTATGAAGTCATTATCTTGATCTTATGAGCTAAAAGCTACAACCTTTATGTTGAAATGTTGCATTATGCAACATGAGAACCTTCATAATCTTTATGTCAACTTGCATATGAAGTCATAACCCTTATATGATGATACATGCGAGTTTCTAGTCATCATTCCATGTCTTTTGTCACCATGATTCGTTTATGTGCCAAGTTTGGGTTTATGCATGATTTTGAGGCTTAAGAATTTAACATGCAAGCTAATGAACACATTTGTGCCTCATTTGCCACCATGATTAACTTGTGGCTTAATATCCATTTTTGTCATGCCTTTGCCAAGTCTCTTCTTTTAATCCATTAAGTTGTTGCGAACGTATATGCGAGTTTAAAAGCGTTGGGTTATGTTATGGGTAATTTCTAATGACATGAAAATACAACTTGAAAACATGACTTGAATCATAACATGGAAGTTGACATGTAAGTATGCATAAAAACATAAGCTTGGGAATTTACCTATTAAGTTAGGTCTACCCATTGGGAATTTACCTATTAAGTTAGGTCTACCCAATTGCTTGAAAACTTGACTATGAATATGACACTAGACTAAACATGAAAGTGACCAACTCGAGGTTGGGTTGAGTTTGCAACGTAAAACTACCCGGAACCGACCGGCCTAACTAGTAGTTGCAAACAATAGGACCCAATGTGAGAAGTTGGTCATGTTGTGCTTGAACCCGAGGTTAGACCAAGTTGTGGTGTAAAGCTACCCGGAACCGACCGGCTTAACTAGTAACCACAACAAAGTCTAATGTGAGAGGTTGGGGTGCATTAAGTAATTAATGCCACATGATAGGGTTAAGTTAATTTGATTAATGACTCTTAACCAAATATGACATGGGTAAATGGGTTAAGTAAATTGGTTAGGCTAATGATACTTAACAAAACATGACAAGGTTGGGTAGGGTAAGTGATTTGATTTGCCTAATGACGCTTAACCATTTTTATACGACTAGTGGACGGGGATTAAGTTAACCAACACTTAATCAATCCAACATGATAATTTGGCAAGGTTAAGTAAGTTTTCTTAATGACACTTAACCATACAAGATGATTAGGGGATGGGGTTAAGTAATTTGCACCTAACTAATCCGACACGGTAATTAGATGGGGTTAAGTAATCCACACTTAACTAATCTAAACACGGTAATTCGATGGGGTTAAGTTAAACACTTAACCAATTTAAACTCGGTAATTCAATGAGGTTAAGTAACCAATACTTAACCAACTTAACGTGATAATTTAATGGGGTTAAGCAACTTATACTTAACCAATTATACATGATGATTTGATGGGGTTAAGTAACTTACACTTAACCAATCTAATACGCGGACCTGATAAGGTTAAGTCACAAGACCTTTTTAGAATATACTTAACCATTGTAGTACGATTAGAGGATGGGGTTAAGCCAACCTATACTTAACCAATCCGACTCGATAATTTGATGGGATTAAGATAATCTATGCTTAATCGATCTAGCAAGATAATCCGATAGGATTAAGGTAAGCTAGTACTTGACCAATTTGACTTGAGAGGGTTAAGTCATGAGCCTCTGGGTACACTTAACCAACTTGTGGGACTAAGTCTTGAACTTAAATACTTAGCCAATCTTTGACGTGATTCGTGGGCGGGTTAAGTCATGGACTTGAATGATAACACTTAACCCAATAGACAAACCCTAGCTAGAAGAACTAGGTAGAAAACCGTGGTTAATCAAGGATAACGGGAAAGGAAGCTAAGTGGTAAACCTTAGTTAAGGGTAACTAAGTAATAATTCTTAGCTAAGGACATAGGACTAATTCTCAAAACGATGAGTAACCTGATACGGTAGGTCATCGCTTAGTATACGAGGGGGAGCAAGTTATCTGACTTGGATAAAAGCTCCAGCGCACTGGGTGCCGAAGTGGAAGCTTCGGGGGATGTGAGGATATTCTTGGGATCCCTCTGTGGGCTGCCAGGTAATTATACTAGGCCCATGAGAGGTTAAGGTCTGCGTTAGAAGGACCAATATTATGCCTTGGTTGCTATGCGAGCAACCGAAAGACTGGGATGGATTAGCGTGGAGTCGACGATTCTTGTTTTTGCCCTGGATAGCACATCGCCGACTACCTACCATCTTTAGTCAATCGTGTACGTGCGGAAAGGCAGGGAACCCCCAACAGACCATGTGCTTGCTATCGAGTCATGGGTGAGGTTGGCCCGTAGGAAAGTGGGCTATAGTGGGGCCGTGGAGTGGTTCTTATACATGATTTTTCTTGGATTGCCTTTCAGTAGTTGAGGGAGGGGTCACGTGGGACCATAGCCACGGGTACAAAAACAGACCTTGATATCTGCATCGGCAGACGATTTAAAGCTCCCGACCGAGTTCCGTATTTCTTGATTTGCCCTGGCACGGAACTCGGATGGCACATTGGGGAACATGTGCATCTAGACATGGAAAACAATTCACGATACATACGTGGGATCAAGGGCGCGGTTGACGGGTGGCGTAATCCCTAGTGGTCCTAGGTGGCCAAAACCCAAACCGAGACACGGAAACGTTCACTAGGTAGCATAATCCCTAGCGGTCCTAGGTGGCATAAATCCTAAGTGGACGCACGATAGTTCATGGTAAGGAAACACAACTAGATCAAGGGTTGCAGTCCAAAACAACTTCAAGGATAAACCGTTTACATGGGAAAGCCCGTACAGCCTACGGCAAAGGACTGAACTTATACATGGAAAGAAACATATGAGTTGAGTAACCTATATATGCAGCATATTAGGTTGACATGGACCATTACACGACTTTTGAGTAAGGGTCATTCACGGATAACACGTAATACAGTTGGGATACTAGTACGGTAGGTGCAGAGCGGATATACAGGATAGATGCCATGGGACGTTATACGCGATAGATATCTTGGGATATTATACTTGATAGGAACCTGACAATGTGATACCTTGTTTTATCTTGACATCGTAGTTTATCACGACACCCTAGTTTATCTGAGTTCAGTAGTTCATCCTCTTATTTTGATTTAATTGACCTATCTTGTATCATGCTTATGTTCATCTCAGTTTCTCATGACAGTTAACTTTACTAGTTTTTATACTAATAGTAGATAGGGCTTACTCAGTCTTTTTGACTGACCCGTTTTGTTTCGCCTCTTTTCTTCCGTTTCCCCCCCCCCCCCCCCCAGGTTACAGGGAGGAAACACTGCTGTTTAGTTCGGACTTCTTCTGCTTGAAGGTCATCATGGATGGCTTGGACTTTTCCTGGCTATGGCTACTTTACTGTTTTTATTTGGGGAATAATTTATGAAAAAGTCTTTATGCTTCTTTACTATTGCAAGACAGGTTTTGATGTACTCTGATGTAAAAGGCTTTAGACCTTATGTATTCATGTTTATGAAAGTTCAATTTTACTTCCGCTATTTTATATGTTCTGTCTTGTGATATTTCTGTGCATGTTTACCAATAATGCCCCTCTAAAGCTAGTGCATTCCTTTGCGAGTGACCCTAGCGGAGGCCATGAGAAACATAGCCCCTAAACTTTGGTCTAAAATCATGCCCTCCGATATACTCCAGTTGCTTCCACTTTAGAAACATAGCCCCTAAACTGGCATGTCTCCTACTCAATGCATCAGCTGCCGCATTACCTTTCCCAGGTGTATATGCGATATCAAAATCATACGAAGCCAACAATTCTAACCATCTCTGTTGACGAAGATTTAAATCCTTTTGAGAGAAAAGATAATTTAAAGATTTATGATCAGTAAACGACTCGAATCTTTCTCCTAGGAGATCATGTCTCCACATCTTCAAAGCAAACACGATCGCTGCTAATTCCAAATCATGGATAGGATACCTTTTCTCATGCGGTTTCAATTGTCGACTAGCATAGGCTACAACCCTACCTCCTTGCATCAATACAACACCTAGTCCGGTACCTCAGGCATCCGTGTATACCATCATCTCTTCGTTTCCCTTGGGAATAATTAACACTGGTGCACACGTCAGCTTTTCCTTTAGACTCTTAAATGCATTCTCGCACCTTTCGTACCAAAAAAAAGCTTGATTCTTCTTGGTCAACTGAGTTAACGGTGCCGCTATCTTAAAGAAGTCCTGAATAAACTTACGATAATATCTAGCCAATCCCAAGAAACTTCTTACGTCCGTTGCATTCTTGGGCGTAGACCAATCTTGTACCGTAGCCACCTTCGCAGGGTCCACAGCAATCTCATTCTCTAAAACAACATGGCCCAAGAACCTCACTTCCCTCCTCCAGAAGTGACACTTAGAAAATTTCTCTTTCGATTGGTGTTTCGTCAACACCTCCATCACTATCCTCAAACGTTACTTGTGTTCTTCCACTGTCCTCGAGTAAACTAGGATATCGTCCACGAACACAAGAACAAACTTATTCAGTTGATCCTTGAATACCCTATTCATAAGATCCACAAAATATGCTGGTGCATTGGTCAACCTGAATGGCATGACCAACCACTCATAGAATCCAGACGGCGTCCGAAATGCCGTTTTAGCTATACTCTCAGCTTCCACTCTAAGCTGATGAAAACCTGTTGCGAGATCCAACTGGGAGAACACTCTCGCTTTACTCAACTGCTCAAACAAATCATATATCTGTGTTAGAGGATACTTATTCTTCTTCATCACCTTATTCAACTCGCGGTAGTCCACACACAATCGAAGGGAACCATCTGCCTTGGTAGCAAACACAACTGGTGCTCCCCACTTGGAGACACTTCTTCTAATAAATCCCTTCTTCAAAAGATCGCTCACTTGCACCCCGAGCTCTCGCTGCTCTCTTGGTGCCATTCGACGAAGTGGCATCACTATAGGTCTGGCATTTGTCACTAAATCAATACGAAACTCAATCTCTCGGTGTGGTGGAAGTCCGGTCACTTCCTCGAAGATATATGGATACTGGCCAGCAATGGGAATCCCTGATAACTCGTGATGCGGGATGTCGAGAGAATTTAGAAAACTGGCAATCACCTCATCACCAGGTAGGCCACCAAACACTACCCTCCGCCTATCATCCGCCCTAATAGTCACCGAAAATCCCTCACAGTCTACCACCACCCCATATCTTCGGAGCCAATAGACTCCCAAAATAAGCCAAACCCAGTAAAGCCCAAAATAAAGCAATCACAAGAAAGCATACATCCATGACTCGATAAGACCAAATTTCGACAAATCATGCTAAGGCTAGTCGAACCACCAATCGAGTTCGTCACAACTAAAGGTCTATCGACTATCTCGGGTTCCAATCCCACCCAATCTACTAGATCACTAGATATGAAGGAATGGGAAGCCCCAGTATCAAACAATACTCGAACATGAACATCATAAACATAAAGCATACCTTGAATAACGACATTCTTTTCTTTCTCTGCCACTGTTGGGGCATTCAACGAAGAAGGAACAACATTAATAGCACATGCTTTCACAATCTGCTTCTCTTTGGGGGGGGTGTGGACATTTATCCTTGTGATGTCCCACTTGGCCGCAGTTAAAGCATTTCCTGTCTGCTGGCTTTGCTCGACATTCTTTGGCATAATGGACCTTCTTGCTATAGCTAAAGCACTCTACTTCTTTCTTGTCTTTCTTTTTTTGACCATCCTTGGTCTGACTCTTCTTCCTTTTATTCTGAGAATTATTCCTTCCTTCACCGCTTACCTGCGGCTTTGGCCCCTCTACAGATGCAACAATGACTTTAGTCTTGGGCTTAGGATAAAGGCTCTCTGATCTCAATGCTTTCCCAACAATCGATTCAAAAGTCTCATCAAAATGGTTTATAAGCCTTTCCCCCAAATACTGATCTAAGCCTGTTATGAACTTCTCATTTTTCTTTTCGGGAGTATCGATAAGAGATAATCCACATTTCGATAAAGTATCAAACTCAGCAGTATATTCTGAGACTGCCCTACCATTCTGTTTAAGCTCCAAGGACTTCCTAAACAACTCTGACTTCTGGGCAGCTGGGATAAACTTGTCACTGAAGCGAGCTTTAAATTGATTCCATGTAACTTGATCCTCAGGAGTAGTTGCCTTAATAGCATTCCACCAATTTATAGCCCGTCCTTGCAGCTGACGGGATGCTAGCTTCCTCTTCATCGCGTCTTCGATTCCCAGATCCTCGAAGATATGCTCATAACTATCAAGCCAATCCTGAACTTCTGTAGCCGATTTCGTTCCGTGGAACGGCTTCCCACCAAGACTAGTGTAGTCCTTACAGAGCTTGGCGAAATCGGCCCTAGGTGCTTGTACCGCTGCACCACCACCATTTGCAGCATTAGGAGCTGCCCTCTGAAGATCCCTGAGCATCTCTCTCATAAAGTCAGTGAACATTGTCCTCATATACATATATCGGCTCATCGTTCAATCTGTAAGGAGAAAACGATTAACCATCCCTTCAGTGGTATTAGTGCAGTGCGACTTCATCCTTAGATATACTAATAGTGTATATATATATAGCTTTTGAAAACCAAAATATCACAAATATATGCGCTCTCATATACGTATACTATCTCTCCCTGGTGTCTTCCCCTAGGCTAACTACGCAACCCAGAGCTCTGATACCAAGTGTGATGGCCCGCCCCGCACCAACTGACATTTCCGATGAAAATGCGTTGTGCAATACCCGACTAACATGGGACGGCTGCCAAAGAAAGGAAAAGAAAGGAATTTGAACCAACAAGGAACCTGTAGAATGTCTCACAGCGCATGGGATAAAATATAATAATAACATAACTTTGACATAAAACAGGCGAGACAGTGCATAAGCTGAAAACTAAACCACCATAGCAGCGGAAATCCAAATTACAGCTTATCATCCAAACCAACATTATTACAACTTTGAAATACTGTCTCTAAAGCAAAAGAAAGAGTTACACTACTAATGCCCGAAGCAGTGACCAGCAACAACACAGGGAGAATATATATATATATATATATATATATATATATCATGCGTGGAAGCCTCCTGATCATCCCCAGTACAGCAACACGTGCATAATCACCTAACATGTCTCTAGTCTGCCCATTTATGAGCACCAAGAGTAATGAGAAGAGACACTAAACTCTGGGTCAGACAAAAATCTGGTATGAGTGATAAGCAGCAAAACAGAACAATAACAAGTATACATAACCATACCTGAACCTGGACCTGCAACCAAAGAGTTAGCACAACAGGATGTACAATACTCTAAGGTGACACTAACACATGGTGTGAAAATAATGGGGAGGGGGTGTGCATGACATGGTGATAGCAAACATCAAACATAGCAATCATCCTCACATCTCTCACTTAGTGCGTAGAGCATACAATATCTACCACTTTGATCACCCAATCCTTTGCTACGATCACTTTGCCCCATGGAGTCACGATGGCTCCACTGCACTAATCCGTAACCACAAATACTTTGCTATGTCCACTCTGCCCCATGGAGTCATGACAACTCCACTGCACTGGCTCATAGCCTTGCTACGATCACTCTGCCCCATGAAGTCATGACAACTTCACTGCACTGATCCATAGCCAATAATCCATTCCTCAGTGTTGAGTCAAAGTTATAGACATCGATAACCCCTTTGCATACGTCCCGCAGCAAATTCCAACTCAGGAAGTTTACTCGTTGGTTCCCATCTAGATCCTGAGTTCTAACTTCTCACTTGGACTTCCTTTGCATCTCGGGTTTTGGTCGAATTGGAGTTGGTCTTCAGAAGATTCGTCGCGTAGAAGTAGTTCCAAATTCGGTCCGGTTCGGTCTCCATACTCTGTTCGGTTCGGTCTCCATACCCTGTTCAGTTCGATGCTCATAACCCACGTCTCGGTTCGGTTTGAATACATATACTGCTCCAATCGTCGTCGATTCGGTTTGGGTCTCTCATTCAGTTTGGTTTGGTCATCTCCATTCGGTCGGTTCGGTTACGACGAACCGATCCCATCCGTTGCTCCAGCTCCTCTTCCCCGTTCCGATCCCCCCTGCTAGGCTCTGGTCCGATCCAGTCCCTACTCCAACTCCAACTCTATACAAGTGGTCTTCCTTCTTGCCGAGCCTCCACTAGTGCCAAATTCCGATCCGAATTGAATTCCTTTGCATGGTTCTCCTATCCGATGCGAGCCCTATATCCGATCCGATTCGAAACCCTGCACATTTCCTACAACTTTTCCGATGACTGTTTTATGCCATATGACGGCGTTTTCGACCATTCTAACTTTTCTAATCAATCACAAAGCATACCATACAGTCATAGCAACATAGAGAATCAACAATAAACACCAAAACAACAATTTAATCACTACACCAGAAAATGCCTTTCGTAGCGTTGCAAAAAAAACTGCAATAACTTGTAGTAGCATTCCGATAAACGCTGCTATATGACATACAGCTAAAAGTCTGTAAGTTTTTGTTGCATTTTAGTAAACGTAACCAAAAATAGAAATATTATAGTGTTTCAAAAACCCTACGAAAAGTTTTTTTGGCAGCGTCTTAAAAATGTAACTAAAGTGATATTTGCATCATTTTTCAATTTTTTTGTAGCGTTTTTTCAGTCCTATTATATGTTTTTTGTTGCGTTTCATTTAAGTTACAATATCTTTTGTAAATTACATTTGTAGCACTTTTTCAACGCTACTAAAACTTACTGATGTACACCACATTTTTAATTGGGTTATTTACTGTTAATGGCTTGTAACATTTCCATTAATAATTTATATATAATAGAAATATTAAAACAATTAATCATATGAGTATCATTTTCAAACTAAAGTCAATAATCGCCATATTTAAATACTTAAAAAAACACATTACTCAAAATATCAAATATAACATCCATAATCATCTCAATAGTAGTATTTCGACAAAATAAGTGAATCCACATGCCACAATTGTTTACAAACAAGTCTACACGACTAGTACAAACAAAATAATAGTTAAAGTCTTAGTCATAGCTTAATTACCACCAGTTCTTTGATGCGACTGTTCTTCACTTCGGATATCTAATTACCTGTATATAAGTATAACGGTCAACGATATGGATTACATATAAGTATAATGGTCTAACCGTCAGAATTACATAAATGTGTAAAATGCATAAATTATATATGCTGATAGGTGCTCAAATAGGTTTTATTTGCATGTTTAAATTGAAGAAAACATAATGATAGGCAGTTTTATTTTATGATTGACGAATAGTGAGCACAATTAGGAAGTAATTCATCACCCAGCAATAAACAGAATACAACAAGCACACATTGGAAAATTCCACTCCCAAACACGTTCATTCCCACACCTACTCCCACTTCCACAGTCTGACGATAAACCTTCCACATGCTAAGAAAACTTGCAATAAACCTTCCACAGTCCGATAATAAACCTTCATACGAAATATATTACCCACATGTCCACATTCTATGAAAGCCAGACATCCTTCGGATTTAGTAAACTAAATAATGACTCATTGCCAAGCGGTGCCTTGCTTAGAGAAAAGGCATTATTCGTACTTTAATATCATATAGTTGTGCAGAATGAGTGAAATTCATGTGTCTACTGTTATCGAAGCTGAAAAGTGACATCTTAATACTATAAATTCATATCCTTCTTCCACTGCGGGATAAACCATTTCCCAACTTAATAATGGATTAACCCAGCATCTCCAACAAACCAAATCAAAGATACAAGTGATGGAATTATTTCACACAAACTAAATTCCTAACATACATTTCAACCACATGTTTCAGTCTGAACCAGTGAAATAAGAGAAATTATAATAGTTATTATTTATTTAAACATTCAGTTGTTTGTCTATGTATATGTATGTGTGTCATATACACAGACAAACAGAACAATATATTCAATAATACCTCAAATAGTATAATACTTCATTTGTCCTTTAATTTCCACCATGTGTTTCAATTTAAATAATATCAGTAAATAGCAGTAGTCGGAAGAGTGATACATAATTATTATTCAAAGCAATACAAATATATATATATAACTTCCACATGACACAAGGACAATCTATTTAGCAACCAATATCCATAGAAGGATTCCAGTTTAAAATACTAATGATATTGCAACTTTTTTTAAAATGATGAATCAGAGAGGCAAATAGCATATTACTCTTTCTTATTCTAACAAGTGCAAACCCTGCTACACGCATGACAGTGGTGCACATGCGCCGAAACAATTTAGCTACTTGTAAAATATTATTTGTAAAGTAGTTCCATAATTCATTGAAACTGAAACTGTGACCTGAATTCAATACATGCTATAGAGTAATTGTAATATATAATTATAATATTGCCAAAATACATTGACGCTGCTAGAGGGGAAAATGGTATAAATTTATGTTTAATATTTGTGATCTGCAGAGAAGATAGTCAAGATGAAACGAACGTTTGGGGACAAAATGTATACCAACTTGCTACATATATATTACTACATATTAATTGAGTAGATAACAAAATGACAACAACTCCTGAAATCCCACGTTTGTCTGCTACTTACAAAGCTATTTAATTTGTCTACTCTATTTCAGCAATATTTT
Source organism: Allium sativum (assembly GCA_030737875.1). Classification (NCBI taxonomy): domain Eukaryota; kingdom Viridiplantae; phylum Streptophyta; class Magnoliopsida; order Asparagales; family Amaryllidaceae; genus Allium; species Allium sativum. The sequence goes on along the minus strand of CM060920.1, from coordinate 743,194,123 downwards.
GGATGACAAACATGATCTTGAAAACCACTAGAACACTAGGTCTGGAAAAACGACCCCTCTATTAAACAGTTAACACATCTCTGATCTCCCCCACAACTTTAGTTTTTCCCTCCCACTTCGTCGCCATGCACAGTCAGGACCCCTCTATTACATAGACCTACTGTTAGCGTTTCTAAACATGCATATAGTTGGTGGAGTGGGGGTTACAAGATGTATGTAAATACATGTTATGTTGACTGAAGCTGCTCCAAACGGAGTTGCTAAAGAGTTTCGTAAACTTAGGACTAAATAATTACTAATGTACGTACCCAACTTGAACTACATACATTTAGTGCCTGCTGCCTCATCACCCCTGTAACGTGTTTACTGAAAGCAAAATACCTTTTAAAATAAAAGTAAAAAAATAACAGAATTTTTGTAAAACACATTTCAGATACTTCCTTACACTCCAAAATAAGTTTTAAAAATCAATCATGTTTTTAGTTTCAGCCAAAAATAATTACGGTGGACATTTTCATTAATAAACCAAACAAAATGGGACACATGCAAAATTAGAAATAGCCAGTAGCACAATGGACATTTTCAGTTGTCATAAAAAGATGTTTAAAAAAGGAATTGAAGACATGCAGTTCTGTACAGATATGAATGAAACACCATATATATAGTCTACTCAAAGGACAGAACGTGTTACTAACCTCTAGTTGCTATTAGGCATGAGAGTTTCTAACACATTGCTGCCGTTCACCATTTTTGTTATAGCAACTATGAAGTCACCCCATCCCTACCTGCAAATAGATTAACATAAGATATCATACATTCATGCATTTATATCAAAGGCTTCACACTTTTCTCAAACAAATTGTTTGGGCTTAGGAACGTAATGGTTGCACTGCCGGTAATATAACAAAGTAGTTTATATACAAGAAAATGGAAAAATGAGTGTACACACTATAGCATGGACAAGTGAACTGGACTAACATGAATTTTCCCATGTACAAGCTGTTCTTACATTTGATAATGTTTTCCACCAATATTTTACATCATAAAGGAAAAAAAAATTAGAGCACTTTTGATACTGCAAAATATTGGATGCAGACCTATCACAACAAGTTTTCTTCCCTTCTTCCACTATCAGATGCAGATCTAGAATATGGCCAACTAGAAACTACTAATCCTAAACAAAGCAATCAAGTCATCCCCTGACTTCCAAATCCACTTTAGGCATTTCCTCACCAATTAATGGAGTTTTCCATCTTTAACTAATTACATATTCATTATAAAGTGTATTAGATTTTAACTCCAAAGTGAAGCAGTTTTTGCTGCATGACCCGAAGCAGATTTAGTCGTTTCTAAAGAGCAGTGGAATATTAGAAGTTGAAAGCCTAATACTAAGTTGAATACTCACGTGTAAGCCAACTACTGAACATAGCCCAGCGTAGCAAGTGATCCACTTGTAATATATGCTTAATTTGCATGAATCTAAACTTGACCACATAGATTTCTTCTATTATTCCCAGGAAAATCCATTAGTGATTTTAAAATCCTAGATCTATAGTTTTAGCAAGACCTGAAACCAATTAATCTTTGCATTTCAGTCCCTTTGAAAGCACCGCTAAATTTTGAATTGAGTGCCTTGCAACCGGATTTGAAAATGACATTTGCTTTGTAACTGAATACAATAACGAACCATATCATCTTTTTGTAAACGTCTTCAAACTCAGTTCCGAATTTATAACCTTGTCAACCACTTACGACGTGTTTTGCTAGTACATCGACTCCTTACGAACGAGATCGCTAGATTTGTTTTTATGCCCTCTTCTGACCGTGATATCGATAGTTGTAAGCCTATCATATTCTACGACCGATCTTGAAACACCCCACCTCCATTAAGGTCACTCACAAAGGGAATGCCTTAACTTCGGTGGAGGTTTATAAGTAAAAGTCACAGATAAAACACAAGACATATATAAACACATATATATAAGCAGCGGAAAACAAACAGACTTTCATTTCATAAATACGTGTTCATACAAAACATTTCCATAATTGTCTCACAATAACTTCCAAAACATTACATCATCATTTCTGGCTTGATTATTAAATAAAGAAGCATAAAACATAATTAAAGCTGCATAAATCCCCATAGAATGTGTCCAAAATCCATAGCCAAGTAAAGAGAGTCCAAATCATACATCTACTATCTTGAAGCTTGCAAAGAGTCTGACTAAGCTGGGTTGTTTCCTCCCTGTGGACCGGGGGGGGGGAATGGAAGAAAAGAATACAAAAGAAAAATAGAGTCAGACATAAAGCCTAGTAAGTCTAGTGACTCTTCAGTACGAGAATAAGAAAAAGGGCATGATAGGTATAAACTGGAAACAGGAAAGTATCATAAACTAAGATAAAGAAGTTTTGAACCGAATATACTATCGCACCCCACACTATATCTCTGCACCTACTTGTATTTTTTTTTCAATTGGCACCCCATGATCGGGTGAAGTGAACCTCTTCTAAAGATCGGCTCCTACTCGCAAAATCATATGTGTCATACGGCCCCCAATGATTGTAGATACCTATGCTGGTCCAACCATGGGGTGTATCAAGCCCCATGTTGGCGGCCCGACACAATTCTAGAATACATAGTGTATACTACTGGTGCCCAGTGCCTTGTTTGTCTGCTCCGAAGTGTGTGCATGCCCACACTCCGTTAGAACCTGTAACAACCCGTATTTTTATAACATGTTAAAGTCATAAATCAAGGCCGAATTAAATTTTAAAATAAGAATCAGGGGAAACAGGTTGTGCCATTGCGTTCATCTCGGAATTCTGCATGAAACGAGTCTGTGTTTTCGAAAATTGGAGTCCGTATGACCAAGATATGACCCTCCGAAGTTTCAGGAATTTAAATAAAATAAAACAGCACGAAAATAAAGCCAGAAATTCGAAATTCAAACCCAGAGAAGGCTGGCGGGAAAATTCCCGCCCATATACCCAGGTCGACATGGGAGTTGACCCCCCCCCCCCCAACCAGGTCGGCTGGGGAGTCGACTGGGGGTGTCGACCTCCCCATGACCAGGTCGACTGGGGAGTCGACCTGGGGGTCGACCTGCCTCCCGAACCCACTTCTTGAACCAGATGCATCCTGATGTATTTAGACTCGTTTTCTGTCCAGATTCGTCTGCCTAACCCTATATAAGCAGCCCTCAAGCCTCATTCTCTCCACACCATGTCATTCTGTCCTTATGCTGCTTCTAAGATAATCAAAATAATAAGATAAAAAGGAAGAAAAAGGACTGCTTCTTACCCATCAAGACTACGCTTAGAGATTTGCAAATTGGGGGATTTCAATTAGAACACGATCAATCAAATAGAGATTCAAAAATCAAATTCTGCTTTCTAATTCTCGATCCACGCACTGTAAGTTCAAGTTACTTTTAGATAAAAGCTCTAAACTTAATATCCATGTTGTAAATTGGAATTGGATCTATGTATGGTGATTGATTCGTATCTATTCTTGTTCATCTTGGATCTTGACTTTCGTGAATATTTCTTTGGACCTATTCATGTTGTAAATCAAACTCTCTCATGTCTATAACCTTAACATGCCTATGACGTTGAAACTATTGTTAATGGCCAAGGACTATGACTGTGAACATAAGACTATGCCTATGACTGAGAACATAAGACCATTACCTATGACTATGACAAGGACAATTGTGGCTAATCACCTATGACTCGTGACTATGAATTACTACCTATAATTATGAACATAAGACTATGACCATGACTTTGAAACTATCACAGTTAATTTCCTATGATTATTAGGGTAGTTGCCTAGAACTCTTTTGGATAATTATCCATGACTATTGTATAACTATTATGGTTAGTTGACTATTATAGCTGATTGCTCATAACACTATAGTTGAAAACCATGTTGAACACCGAATTGGCATTTAGTTGGATCCCATACATAGGGTGTGACTTGCTTAGTTTATTCGTTATTATGTACACCAAAAACCATTGACCCATTATCCTTGTATTTGGCTTGCTTGTGCATGCCTATTCTTGTATGTCAAGTTTTTATCAGGACTATCGCCTTATTTTTCTAGATTTGAAAACCCTGTTAATTTCTATATGCCAGTGATGTTGTAACCGATTATCTCAAGTTATATAATGCCAGTCTTGTAATTTCTTTTATCGCTTTATGCTTGTCCCTTCTGCCTATCATAGTTTTGATGTTATTCCCTTTATCTCTAGATTTAGATTTGCTTGTAATTTAGATCGATTAACGTTTATATGCGATGGGAGTACAATTTGGGTAGATTAGGCAAAACATGAACTGGCTATAAACATGAATCATGAATTTGATAATAGGCATAAATTGAAACATGAAGCTTGGCACGAACTTGACATGAAACTTGAACATGGTCATGACACTAGAATGAATCTGAAAATGGCCAACTCGAGGTTGGGTTGAGTTTGCAGTATAAATCTGCCTGGAACCGCCCGGCAAATCCAGTTACTACAAACAATAGGATCCAATGTGGGAAGTTGGTCATATCGCGCTTGAAACCCGAGGTCAGACTGAGTCGTGGTGTAAATCTGCCCGGAACCGCCCGGCATATCCAGTAACCACAACAACAGGTCTGATGTGAGAGGTTGGGGTGCATTAATGAACTAAATGCCACATGATAGGGTTAAGTCATGAACATGAAAGACAACACTTAACCAACTTGAAATATGATTGGTAGGGTTAGGTCATGAACTTGAACGACAACACCTAACCAACTTGACACGTTAATTGTAGGGCTAAGTCACGAACTTAAATGGCAACACTTAGCCAACTTGATATGCTAGACTGATGGGGTTAAGTCTCGAATTTAAATGACAACACTTAACATACTAGACGGAAACCCTAGTTACGCGGTCCATTTCAGCAGTAACCCACTAGATGTATCATGGTACCCTGGAACTAGGCAGGGTGGGGCACGATTACTGGGCTGATTGTAAGCAACCAGAACGACGGCTGTGTGGGTGTGCCAATGTAGGTTCAGGCGGGCTATGGTCGTGCACGTGGTCCGAAGTTGAAAAAGCAGGCATTGGGCATTAGTAGGTTTATCTGTGCATGCTTAATTCGTATCGGTGGTTGGCACCATAGGGCTTGATACACCCTATGGTGGACCTAGCACGGGTGACTACATTCGTGATAGGGCCGTATGACACAGAAACACAACGAGCTAGAACTTGTAGGGAGCCGAGCGATTAGTGGATCGTTCCATTGGACCTAGTAATGGGTCATTCACGATTTTGGGCCAAGGGATCATTTCATGATTAATACTTGACATGGGTTGGGCTACTAGTATAGTTGGTGCAGCGAACCTTGAACATGCGATGCTATACTTGACCTATACTTGATTCATCATGTTATCTTAGTCTATCTTATCCATCTTGACATCATACTTATGTTTACTTTCAGTTTATACATGTTATGTTACCTTTACCTGTTTTTATGCTGAAAGTCACTTGGACTTACCAGTCTTTATGACTGACCCGTTTCCTTTCACCTCTTTTTCTTTTGTTTCTTCCCCCAGGTTCTCAGGGAGGAAACTCTAGCTCTTAGCATGGATTTAGCTTGCTTTCTGTCAGCTCATGTACGGTTTGGTCTTGAGCTATGCTATGGCTGCATGTCTGCTATTTTTGGGGAATAATTTACTTTTGTTATTTTTAAGTTTATGCTTTTTTATTTAGAACTTGATGTAATGGAATAATGGCAACTTGTACTTTGGAAATATGAGGTTTTGAATCTTTTCTTGAAAGTAATAAGATTTGGTTTTTAATTTCTACAGCTGTTTTATTTATGTTCTGTCTTGTGATATCTCTGTGTATGTTTACCTAGATAATGCTCCACCAAAACTAGTGCATTCCCTTTGTGAGTGACCCTAGCAGAGGTGGGGTGTTTCATTTGGTATCAGAGCAGAAGGTTACCAGACTGGGCAAAAGCTTTTAAAAAACCTTCTGAAACTATTTTCAAAACCATTTACAAAGAAGCATTTTTCAAGAAAAGTTTTATTTTTAAAGGCTATTCCCCAAAAGCCATTAGCGTTATCCTTTGTTTCCTTGTTTGAATCTCTTTTCCTTTCTTTTCTCCATCTGAAGTCGCAGTTGTTTTTAACTGCGGCTAATCTTCTTTCTAGGTTCATAGAGGGTTTTCCGTACGATGGAGATAGTTTCCGTGAGGCTTGTTAACATGTTACATAGGAAAGGTATGAGTGATAAGTTAAGGCGGATGAGTTTCAGAACGAGAAGAAAGACTTCCACAAGGGAGGCGAGAACAACGGCAACAATAATAACAAGTCACGTGATAAGAGGAAGTGCAACTTCTGTAGTATAGCTGGGCATGTTATCCAGGATTGTAGAAAGAAGAAGATGAAGATGGGAGCATGCTTTCAGTGTGATGATACTGGACATATCAGCAAGAACTGCCCGAAGAAGCAAGGGCAAGCCCCGCAAGCAGGACCTTCTGGGGGTACATCTTTAACTTCTCCTCCTTGATGCTTTGTTTTATCTTTCTTATCTTCTCGATCCTATCTTGAGAACCTTAGGTAGAACCATATGGATGGAAACATGTATTTGAAACATGTTATGGTTGACGTTTGCAAATGGTTGCAAGTGGTTGCTCGTGGTTGCATAAAACACATTAGGCACTAGATCGGCTCAGACACGTTTTCATATTGCATATGCATGAGTGTTTATACTTGTTTATGGATGAAATTGAATGTGTTATCATGTGGATGTTGCATATGGATGAATGTTTGTGCGCACATATAGTGTTTATGTGACTAGGATTATTTGCATACTTGTTGGATTCATGACACTAAACATATTTTGCATTAAGAAGATCAAACAGACCTGATCATTTGCATTAGATAAGGAACATATACACACACTTTCTGCATATGTTCATATAGCATTAGAAATCTTTTAAGGACAATGATTACTCGTAAATGATGGTTGAGTAGATGGATGATTGGATGGTAGGATATATCCTTCCTAACTTAGAAATTTCGGGGACGAAATCCTTTAAGGAGGGGAGAATGTAACAACCCGTATTTTTATAACATGTTAAAGTCATAAATCAAGGCATAATTAAATTTTAAAATAAGAACCAGGGGAAACAGGTTGTGTCATTGCGTTCATGTCGGAATTCTGCATGAAATCGAGTCCAGGTTTTCGAAAATCGAAGTCCGTATGACCAAGAGATGACCCTCCAAAGTTTCAGGAATTTAAATAAAATAAAACAGCTCGAAAATAAAACCAGAAATTCGAAATTCAAACCCAAAGAAGGCTGGCGGGAAAATTCCCGCCCATATACCCAGGTCGACTGGGGAGTCGACCCCCCCCCCCCCAACCAGGTCGACTGGGAAGTCGACTGGGGTGTCGACCTCCCTATGACCAGGTCGACTGGGGAGTCGACCTGCCTCCCGAACCCACTTCCTGAACCAGATGCATCCTGATGTAATTAGACTCGTTTTCTGTCCAGATTCGTCTGCCTAACCCTATATAAGCAGCCCCCTAGCCTCATTCTCTCCACACCATTTCATTCTGCCCTTATGCTGCTTCTAAGATAATCAAAATAATAAGATAAAAAGGAAGAAAAAGGACTGCTTCTTCTCCATCAAGACTACGCTTAGAGATTTGCAAATTGGGGGATTTCAATTAGAACACGATCAATCAAATAGAGATTCAACAATCAAATTCTACTTTCTAATTATCGATCCACGCAATGTAAGTTCAAGTTACTTTTAGATAAAAGTTGTAAACTTAATATCCATGTTGTAAATTGGAATTGGATATATGTATGGTAATTGACTCGTATCTATTCTTGTTCATCTTGGATCTTGACTTTCGTGAATATTGCTTTGGACCTATTCATGTTGTAAATCAAACTCTCTCATGTCTATAACCTTAACATGCCTATGACGTTGAAACTATGGTTAATGGCCAAGGACTATGACTGTGAACATAAGACTATGCCTATGACTGAGAACATAAGACCATTGCCTATGACTATGACAAGGACAGTTGTGGCTAATCACCTATGACTCGTGACTATGAATTACTGCCTATGATTATGAACATAAGACTATGACCATGACTTTGAAACTATTACAGTTAATTGCCTATGACTATTAGGGTAGTTGCCTAGAACTCTTTTTGATAATTATCCATGACTATTGCATAACTATTGTGGTTAATTGACGATTATAGTTGATTGCTCATAACACCATAGTTGAAAACCATGTTGAACACCGAATTGGCATTTAGTTGGATCCCATACCTAGGGTGTGACTTGCTTAGTTTATTCGTTATTATGTACACAAAAAACCATTGACCCATTATCCTTGTATTTGGCTTACTTGTGCATGCCTATTCTTGTATGTCAAGTTTTTATCAGGACTATCGCCTTATTTTGCCAGATTTGAAAACTCTGTTAATTTCTATATGCCAGTGATGTTGTAACCGATTATCTCAAGTTATATCATGTCAGTCTTGTAATCTATTTATCGCTTTATGCTTGTCCCTTCTGCCTATCATAGTTTTGATGTTATTCCCTTTATCTCTAGATTTAGATTTGCTTGTAATTTAGATCAATTAATGTTTACATGCGATGGGAATACGATTTGGGTAGATTAGGAAAAACATGAACTGGTTATAAACATGAATCATGAACTTGATAATAGGCATAAGTTGAAACATGAAGCTTGGCACGAACTTGACATGAAACTTGAACATGGTCATGATACTAGAATGAATTTGAAAATGGCCAACTCGAGGTTGGGTTGAGTTTGCAGTGTAAATCTGCCCGGAACCACCCGGCAAATCCAGTTACTACAAACAATAGGATCCAATGTGGTAAGTTGGTCATATCGCGCTTGAAACCTGAGGTAAGACTGAGTTGTGGTGTAAATATGCCCGGAATCGCCCGGCATATCCAGTAACCACAACAACAGGTCTGATGTGAGAGGTTGGGGTGCATTAGTGAACTAAATGCCACATGATAGGGTTAAGTCATAAACATGAAAGACAACACTTAACCAACTTGAAATATGATTGATAGGGTTAGGTCATGAACTTGAACGACAACACCAAACCAACTTGACATGTGAATTGTAGGGCTAAGTCACGAACTTAAATGACAACACTTAGCCAACTTCATATGCTAGACTGATGGGGTTAAGTCTCGAATTTAAATGACAACACTTAACCTACTAGACGGAAACCCTAGTTACGCGGTCCATTTCAGCAGTAACCCACTAGATGTATCATGGTACCCTGGAACTAGGCAGGGTGGGGCACGATTACTGGGCTGATTTTAAGCGACCATAACGACGGCTGTGTGGGTGCGCCAATGTAGGTTCAGGCGGGCTATGGTCGTGCACGTGGTCCGGAGTTGAAAAAGCAGGAATTGGGCATCAGTAGGTTTATCTGTGCATGCTTGATTCGTGTCAGTGGTTGGCACCATAGGGCTTGATACACCCTATGGTGGACCTAGCACAGGTGACTACATTCGTGATAGGGCCATATGACACAGAAACACAACGAGCTAGAACTTGTAAGGAGCCGATCGATTAGTGGATCGTTCGGTTGGACCTAGTAATGGGTCAATCACGATTTTGGGCCAAGGAATCATTTCATGATTAATACTTGACATGGGTTGGGCTACTAGTACAGTTGGTGCAGCGAACCTTGAATATGCGATGCTATACTTGACCTATACTTGATTCATCACGTTATCTTAGTCTATCTTATCCATCTTGACATCATACTTATGTTTACTTTCAGTTTATACATGTCATGTTACCTTTACCTGTTTTTATGCTGAAAGTCACTTGGACTTACCAGTCTTTATGACTGACCCGTTTCCTTTCGCCTCTTTTTCTTTCGTTTCTTCCCCCAGGTTCTCAGGGAGGACACTCTAGCTCTTAGCTTGGATTTAGCTTGCTTTCTGTCAGCTTATGTACGGTTTGGTCTTGAGCTATGCTTTGGCTGCACATCTGCTATTTTTGGGGAATAATTTACTTTTGTTATTTTTAAGTTTATGCTTCTTTATTTAGAACTTGATGTAATGGAATAATGGCAACTTGTACTTTGGATATATGAGGTTTTGACTCTTTTCTTGAAAGTAATAAGATTTGGTTTTTAATTTCTACCGCTGCTTTATTTATGTTCTATCATGTGATATCTCTGTGTATGTTTACCTAGATAATGCTCCACCAAAACTAGTGCATTCCCTTTGTGAGTGACCCTAGCAGAGGTGGGGTGTTACAGAACCCACACTGCTGCACCAACCGTCGTCGCCTTTGACCGCTCACAATCAGCCCAGTAATCGTGCCCCGCCCTGCCTAGTTTCAGGGTACCATGATACCTAATTGGGTTACTGCTGAAATGGGTCTCCGTTACTAGGGTTTTCTAGTCAAACATGTTAAGTGGTTAAGTGTCTGTATTAACCTAACCCCACCCATCAGTTTAATTAACATGTTGAATTAGTTAAGTGTTTTAGTTACTTAACCCTACCATCCTCATTCTAGCTTTATAAAGCACCGACCACTCACATTAGGCAGGTATTGTTGTGGTTACTGGACAGCCGGTCGGTTCCGGGCAGGTTTACACCGCAACATAGTCTAACCTCGGGTCCTTATTGGGCTTAATGCCTTAACCTCCTACATTGGATAGGTATTGTTGTGATTACTAGACAGCCGGGCGGGTCCGGGCAGGTTTACATCACAACTCAATCCAAGCTCGGGTTAAGCATATTCGTATTTTCTAAATTTACATATTTGTCTCTTTTACTTGTTATATGTAAATGTTATGGCCCATTTTCCAAGTTCGTTATCTTTTTAGGCATGGCAATTCATACCATTTAAATGTCACCAATCATTGGCATGTGCCAAACATGCCAACACTTATATTTTTCATGTTTAATCCTAATGATATTCCCCCATTTTTACGTTCGCAAGATTATAATGAATGTTGAGCTAGATATTTCAGCCCAACTTATAAACATAGAAGGGAAAGCCAAGAACATGAAATTATCTAAATAACATAAAGGGTGTGTGTGACATATGAACTTGCAACTTTGCGATCTAATTAACATAAATCATGGGTTTCAACTTGTCATGTGAACTTGCATTCAAATAAGAATCTAATTAAATAAGTGTCACATGAAATGGCATAATTTAGACTTGCATAAAACATAAGCCCAAACATATTTCTATCTAGGCATAACTTCGAACACAAACTAGCATGTGACAAAGTTATTACATGCCCATGAAAATGTCCATTTTGACATTAACTCAAAAGCGTGAATTAGATCAAATCATGTATTTTATTATAACATGAAACTTGTAATAATCGTGCGAAACTAAATGGTACTTGGCATAGATCCAATTACAAACTTGCAAAGAACATAAGAACACATACATGGGATTTAATCATGTAGGCATAATGGTATTAACATAGAACATGTGTATATAAGTCTTAACTTGGACTTATAAAAATGTATACAACCTATGTTAAACATATAAACATATAGGTGTAAATTCTAACATTAACCATATACTTGTATGTGATGTTGCTTTCATTCTAAATGTACAATAGGATCAACATCGAATCAATTATACCACAAACATCCCAATACCATTCACAATACAATCATTGCAATACACAGATATGAATTAGCATCGTCGTTATACAATAGTAAAATTCCATTTGCACTTTACATCGAATCAAGTCTTAATTTTATTGTCATCGGAAAAATCACTATACTTATAACAAAAGACGAAGAATTCTGGTTTTTGAGTTCTGAATTTGCAATGCTTTCCTTTGGGTAGATAAATGTTGTTTGATTCTTGTTTTTTACTTTAGTTTTGCTCGTCTCTAAGCTTTCTCCAACTGACGGCTACTTTAGTTTCCTCCTGGCAGCATGACGGCTCTAGTTCTATTTTATTTATGTGAATTTAGGTTGAGTGTTGGGTTATATTTATAGAATTTCAAATTGATTTGAGGCGTCAGAAGATCATAGAGTGAATCCAGACCATACACACCAAGAGGAGCCAATCAGAAAGTGACAAATCAGCCCTAGTGACACACTAGAGCTCAGAAAATCGACCAGAACCCGACCAGGCCAGCTAGGACTGACCAGGTCGACCTGGTTCCTGGGCGGGAATTTTCCCGCCCAGCCCAATCTGGGTCTGTTTTCGAATTTTGAACTGGATTTTTAACTGTTTGAATTTTAAATTGAATTCTGAAACATCGGAAGGTCATAACTCCTTCATATCGATTCCGATTTACGCAAACTCGGACTCTATCTCAAGCAGAATTCCGAGATGAACGCAAAGGCGTAACCCGTTTCCCTTAATTCTTTCATTTTGAATTAAGTATACTTTAATTTATTAATTTAATGTTAACAGAAAATTCGGGGTGTTACAGATCTGATAGGATGATAAGAGTTACGAATCTTATATGCAAACCCCAAACTGTGGACGTCTGTGCTATCAGAGTCGCTGGAGTATCCCATATATGAAAAACAATTTGCATGGAGCTAAAACTAGATAATCTCTTTGAGACCTGAATTCCTATATAGTTTATTAAAAGTAGGATAACTGTAGATTTTCGATTTTGCAATACTTCAGTTGCTATGGATAGATTATGATAAATGCCACAACCCAATCTCCATATTCAAAATACGAAAACAACAGAAATCTAAAATCATTATACATTAATAACACGGGAAGCAAACTAATTGGAACTGTATCCAAATTAAATTTTATATACGAACTGAATGATTTCACATACACACACACACGCATATATATATATATATATATATATATATATATATATATATATATGAGTTGCCCTGTTAATTCCTTATAAAATGTACAGTAATTTCATTATTAGATTTTCACTCCTAGAACTATCATATATTTCATCTTACATACAACGCACAGTACATGATGGAAGATATCACTAACATAATGAATAATCTCAATGTCAGTCATGGCATTCAAACCCTCCCCTTTTGGGGAAAAAAAGGTAAATTATTTTCTTAACTGCTCATTAATATTAACGTATACAAGGTTGAAATTCTTATTTCTGCTTGAAACAGAATCAATCGGGATATACAACAAATATCCAGAAAAACTTCAACCAAAATTTCATTGGTTATTACACTGTTCAATTAAAACAAACATCTTTATATATACATACGGTACCTAATTACTATTTGTATAGAATAAGATAATTCCTCGCCCATCAAATAATTATTGGTAGTATATATCAGTAGTAATACATTAGTAGCATGTAGCACTTGAATTAAAACCTTAATGGCATGAATTTCAGTTGATATAAAATGGCAGTCCAACTTAATTGGATTTTTTTCCCTTTGTGAATTGCATCTAGTTTGGTCTCAATCTGGGTTATGCAATCCAGGTGAGGGCAACAGACAGCTCAGCGTCAACACATATATATAATCACATAACACCCATTTACTCACTCTTTTCTTCTGTCCTAAGATCTAGCTCAGTTTAGCTAATTTAGTTTTTTGCTATACTCTTTTCTTGTCCTTTTTTTAGTTTGAAGAATGCCAACAATATACTATAGAGTACAGTTCTAACATAGGAATAGACTTAAGCTATGAATTTGTCAATGGGGCACTGATATATGTCCTCTAATTTATTTGTTATTTATTCACCTGAAACTTGAAGTCTAGTACACCTTTCATCATTCAGATTGATACCTATAGTCTGTAATATTGACTAGCTTTAGGTACCAAGAAAATTATGACATCGTAATACAATACATAAGATGGAAACACATACCATGATGATAATATCCATTTATATCCTCCAAGAATTAGGCACTAGAAATACTAGCATCAACCCATTGTTTGTAGCATTTTCAGCAGCCATCAATTTGTCAATTTTTTGCTAAAATAAGCATGTTTTAACTTTTGTCCACGTGCAATTTATTGCTCTGCCTACGTAATTTTGTCGCGTTACCGTTTTCCTTTCCTACTTTGCCTCTTCGTGCATTTCCCTTATAAAGTATTTATGTTCATCTCTGTCAACTGTTTGGCCGGTTCTTCCAATTCACGGTCTTTCACAGATAAATCCAAGATTTCAAAGCACATAACAAAGCGCCAATTTAAGACCGTATATTCCCGCTTTTTTTAACTACAAACAAGCAAATAAGAAATGGATGAAAAGCTGATCTACAAATACAAAAGCTTGAAAAAGTACAAAGGAACAAAGAGATAATTCAATAGAAAGTTACGACTAACAAAAAGATGCTGATCATATCAAAGAACTAAATACTTATTCCAATTAAACAAGCAAATTTACTTTGTAGTTTTTTCAGAATCTGGCTACCAATAGGCAGTTGGTGTGCAAAAACAAACTTATATGTAACTTTTTATCAAATGATTTAAAAGAATGAAGAAAAATAAGAAAAAATAGCCTTTAATATCCAAAATAATTAAAAAAGCAAATTTATTTCAGTACACTAAGTGAACATTGCAGGTTGGAGTGGCTTTCACTTAACTGCGAGTCTTCATTACTGTACTGAGATTATGAGACATCAAACATCCTCCTTTACACATATATGTTCCCTTACGTACTAACATGCCATAAAATCTTTAAAATAGATAAGCAAGCAAAATTCTCTCAACCTAAGTTGAAGTTCATTTGTGCAGTAGCCATGTATGGATGTAATAACATTAACATATGTCTATTCTTTCAACATAAGATTGACTTTATGTTCATTTTATTTCTAGTTTCTATTCTGGTCTATTAGTCAGTTATGGTACTAAACAACAACAACGCTATGTACTCGGCTATTCCTTGCTTGCACATGATTCATCATATTTCCATATCTTGCACTACTTGACTGTATTCAACTCCAGTATTCTTCCACTCTTGAATTTGAAGAACTATTTTTCATAGCTTCACAATCTGAGTATGTCATAATTTTTATGCCATTGTCATCTGTAATTTTTAAGATTGTCATTCTATAATCCACTGAGTTTTTTTATTTTCTTTAATTCAATAAAATTTTCCAAAGATGTGTATATTGTATGAAAAAATAATAAATATTAACATGTTTATATTTATATGTGACCAATACTAAGTGATTAATGAAACACATGGTTCAAATATTTTATTTTATTACTATTCTAAAAAAGTTTTAGTGAGGTCTAAGGTTAAAGTACGGATTTGATTCAGATTTAACAATGATATTAGAATTTGCAACTAAAACAGTACCACATGACAACGGTATCAGTATACAAGGATAAAACGATGAAATCGGTACCAGTATACAAAGGGAAACAATGAAACCATATGTAGTACGAAAACTAAATAGCAAAAAACAAACCTATTAATCTTACCTTTAGATTGTGAGGAAAACTACATGCACGGTTCCCACTGCTGGTCCATAAATGTATGGGAAGCATTTAACATTTGTGGCTTCAGCTGTGTACTTAAAAAATAATAAGGGAAGGGAGACATCCTGAGCAAAGTAACAGCTCGGAATGGGTGAAATCAATCTTCTTCGCCAACTAACCGAATAATGGCTGCTTTCTTTGGAAACTTCTCTATCCATCCCTAAACAATAATTGCATTATTTCAGATGGTTTTAAGTTTCTAAAATATTGTTTCTTCGTACCTTTCTAAAAAATTTATGTTAACAAATCTTCAAGATTGAAAAAAAATCTGAAACCGACTGTTCTTCAACAGAATCGAGCAAACACAAATGATTCAACCCAATTAACACATTGCACCATAACTAAAAGACAAAAATAATTAAAACAGACAAGTGCAGCAACAATTTCCTCAGTGTGCAAAGAGATCTTAATATAAGTTTCTAATCACTAGGAGGTAAAAATACATGACAGAATTTTTTTGATAAGGAAGATGACAACAATAGGATTTTGTGCCAAACTATTTTTACAAATCATCTTGCCAGCCTGCTGCCGAATTTCTTATTGCATAATAAACATATACAAGGTTGAAAAAACTTGACATAGAATCACAAAATAGGATACTAACACCAATTAATTTTTATACATAACACAAGGCACAAGAAACATCAGTTTAGACACAGTAAAGTGCATTCAAAGCACTATAGTGAATTTAACTGAAACTGACAGTCGATATCCAGAGATAAAACCCAGGACATCTGGATCCTTACTCCATAATCTGACAAGTCAGATTATTATCATAATAGTTTCGTAAAAACTAATTTTCAAAAATTTCATTTTTCTAAAAAAAAAACATGACTATAATGTGTGTATAGGAAAATCAAAGTTAAAAAAACATTGGTAACCAAATGTCCTATTTCCATTACCTACTTCACTATGTAAAATTGTATTGCTTTTGAATGACAGGCTGTGTATAGCTGCCTTCATTTTATGATCCTAAAAATAGGCACAACTCTAGCATCCCCAAATAGCATAAACAATCATATAACCATATAACATTGCACGTACTTCAAATCCAAATAGAAACCACATAAATAAGAAAACAACTACTCCACCACTCTGACATCCCCAAACTCCCACAACCCTAGAACTAATAAGGCTTTGGCTTTAGGTTAAGCCTTATACACTTAGAATATTCAGCAGTACAATTAGATCTACAATGTGTACTGGCCATAATTTCTATGTGGTGTAGTTTAGTAATTCAGATGCAATTGAATCCACCGTCAAATTAAACCCTACAATACAAGTCACTACTTTTGCTTCAAGCAAAAACAAATTCTGTTGCTCCACCAAAACTAATTCAAATAATGGAATAATTTTTTAAGATCTAAATAACGAAACATTTTTATAAGATTCAGATAACGTAATACTTCTATTAGATCCAAACTTAACTCGACGTTAAATACTGATTCCTAATTTTATGACTTTTCGACTAAAATCAAAATCTACTCCAAAAATTGTTTTCTAAAAAGTATAAAATGATTTAGTACATAGAAATAAACTCCAATTTTACGTACCTTGAATCAATTGCTGCTCGAAGTAAACCCTAGAATTGACGAAGATGAAATGAAAGAAGCGAAAGCTGCGGTGAGGGAAAACAAGCATACAAAATCAGCTGGTAGAAACGTGAGTGGAGGAAGCTGAGACAAGAGGATAGCAAAAACATAAGAGGTAAATTTTGGTGGAAGAGGCAAAAACGAAAGGGGAGTGGAGGGAAAGGGGCACAGAAAAATACAAGAGTCCGCCAAAATTTAGGAAACCGTAAATATTAGTATCAAAGTTCTCTTACCGATGGTTATGAACCCAAAATAGATGCATTCCCACAGGAAATGTTACTAATAGATGTAACTAAATGTATGTTTTCTTGTAGTGAATATGTCAATATGGATCAAACATACCCAAAAACCTATGTTTTCCCCTTAATCCCCCTTAATCATGTTTAATCATACAATTAGCAAAACTTATCCAAATTAGCCCAAATTTCTATTAAAACCCTAAAATAATGTTTTATAATTTCTACATATTTTTTCCGTATTTTTATAAAGCATAATTTCGCTAATTATCACTAATCACCCCTAATTAGCCGTAATTAGTGAAAAATAATGCAAATCACTCACCTTAGCCACAAATTAATCTTAGATCTGAAAATATCTCTGATTTGGGTCAAATCTATATGCAACACAGTAGCTCCAACTCAGATTTGATGCTAGTTTAATTTGATTTGATGTTGATTAGCTTAATCCTTGATTAGAAAGTGATTAGGGGTGTTTTTAGAAGGTAGAAGCCATTACTAGGGTTGAAGGAATGAAAGTGGCAGCTGCAAAAATGACAAAGAGGGGTTTCTCTAGTCCCTTTTAGTCCTTAAATACCCCTAATCCCGAAATCCCCCAATGGGCCCAGCTGCTAATTACCCAATTAAGCCCGATTAAGCTGTTTTTCAGCTTCTAAACCTTAATTCAGCCATATCTCCCAAACGGTAAGTCCGTTTGATTAATGTGACTACTCTACCAAAAGGTAAACCACCATCCAAATCTAATGGAAGTGGTTTCAGGTCAAAACTCCTTACAAATCAAAAGTTATGGGCAAAACAAGATTTGCTAGGGGCAAAATGGTCATTTAAAAATTGAAAAAATCGTGAACATTGGAAATAATCCCAATAGTCGTTCCCCAAAGTTACACGACCATATGACTTCGTATGAAAATAAAATAAATATTCTACGACCCTTAGATACGTAGAATACGGGTCATTACAACAACACAATTTCACTTAAAGAAAACTAGTCCAAAGGTCTAAGCATTCAACAATGATACACAACACATTGAACCAATTCGACCAAGTATTGAAGGAGTAAGGAACACTATTCCAAGATCAATAGTAGTTTTGAATGAGCCATAATAATTTCCAGCAAATCGAAGTAACTACAAAAAGATAACAAATATTATCATCATGATCTATGAATACCTTCATTGTCATCATGATCTATGAATAAAACATAACAGCAATTTAATTCACAATCGAACCCACTTAATTATGTGCCCAATGTATTCATAACAGGGATTTTACGATAAGACCTAACTGAACTATGAATAAATCGTAAGTTTGCGACTACTGAGACACAAAATCATCATTTTATTCACAATCAATCAATGAAAATAAAATAAAAAGGATGTAATAAGAAATATAAAATAGATCTTGTGAGGATTCAACTCACCTTAACTCCTCAATTCGATAGCTACACTAATATAACGGTTCCAATTCCTCAAACTGCAAAACAATACGACCGTTCATATCATCATCCTTAATTCGATAGCTAAAACAATACGACATTTAAAAAACATGTCTCGCAGGAACATTAATCGTATTAACTGAAAAGTACTTGGATCAGAATTTCGAATAAGAGACGCTGTATTTGAGGGTTTCAATTTAAAATTCAACTGGCTGTAATTTTTGTAGATCGACACACTAGAAGAAATAGATCTGAAGGAGAGGAGATGCTATATTTGGGGGTAGGTTTCTTTTTGTTTTGAGAGCGTGAGATAAATGAGAGATGGAGTGACAGGATACATACGTACATAAGGATCTTTTTTCCCATTAGCATTAGGACGGGAATTGTCCGTTCCACAACTACCACGGCTAATAGCCATGCTAATTTGATTTGCCACGGTCCATACCCATTCCAAAATTGCCACGGCCCAAATCCATGGCAAATGTTCTGCTTTTGGGTGCGGCAAAACTGGTATTATGGTGTAGTGTCGAATAGCACTTCGGGTTCAAATTTTGTTTTTCAAATGATTTGTTTTCAAATTCAAAACTATTTTCAAATCGATTTCAAACTTCTCTCAAAATAATTTTTAATCTTCCAGGAATTTCAAACTTATGATTTCAAATATAGTTCCTAATTTATAAGTATTCTTATTTTTAGCATTTTATTAAATATGTTTGACCCAGTTTATATTTGATTATTTAAACTATAAGTTTTCATATAACCTTTTTTTTACATATAGTTTATAAATATTTCTTTATAAATTCCTATATATATGTTTATGATTATATTATACATATGTTTATAATTATATTATATATAGTTTTAATATCACATATATGTTAAGTTTTTAATCATATGTTTAATTAATATTTTCTTATGTTTTTATACTTGAAAAATAATGTTTTAATAACTAGTTTTTTTCAGGAATTTCTAGAATTCAAAGATTGATATAAATACTTAAAAAACACTTTAAAAAATCATAAAAATGATAAGTCTGTCGACATGTAAAAAAGGGTATGTCGACATATAACTATCATAATTTTAAATATGAAAGTGTCTTTTCACTATTTGAAACGATTCAGAAACGTCGCAACCTTTCACACACTATAAAAAGGGGTTAAAACCGAATTTTTATACATATCTTCTTCTCCACTTTCATCCTCTTTCATTACATAATCATTTTTATGATTTCTACACTTATACATTACCGAATTCAATTCTGTTTGATCAAACTTCTTCTCTCTACACTCTCTTCTCATCTCTCTCTGAATCTCATGCATCAGTATTAGATGAGTCTGCATTCAGTTTGATTGGAAATTCAAGTTATCATGATATGATTTCTTGAAAAGTTTAAATGGATATGTCACAGAATCATTATGATGTTATTATTTCAAATTACAATTAGTTATTTTGAAAAGTCACTTGATTCTTTGAAAAGGTGTGTTGTTTTGCAGGCAAAGTGTTATGTCTGATGACAATTGGCCAAAAAACACCAAGATGATTATTCATCGATCAAGAGAAGAAGAGTTGATGAAAAGATATGACTTTTGGGGTTATAGTAGTTGAAGTGTCCATTTATTCAAAATTCAAATT
Source organism: Allium sativum (assembly GCA_030737875.1). Lineage (NCBI taxonomy): Eukaryota > Viridiplantae > Streptophyta > Magnoliopsida > Asparagales > Amaryllidaceae > Allium > Allium sativum. The sequence continues at coordinate 743,173,729 of CM060920.1, read as the reverse complement.
TTTGGAGCCAAGTTGGTTAAATTACTAAATCATCGATCTCATCGTCAAATTCGGGAAAATGTAAATATGATTCAGATTCGTTATCAAGCGATGGAGAGTTGGAAACCGGAGATTCAAATATGTATTTCACAATAATTCAGAATTCAGAACATATCGAAGAAATGGATCTAAAAACAAGGTACGCCTTAAGTAATTTTTTATTTTTTGGTTGAATGAATGTTTTGTTTGCTTTGTTTTGAATTTGAAAATTAAAATTTAAACTTGAAATTTAAAATTCATATTTGAATTTTGAATTTTGAAATTCGAAATTCGAAATTCAAAATATCAATATTATAATAATAACAAATATAGTAATAAATTTTGAATGTTTGTTAGGATTAATATTATTTCAGGAAATAGTTAACCTGAAATATAAATCGATAATTTTAATCCAAGAGTCACAAAACCATATTTCCTTTGAAATTATATATGTATTTCAACATACATAAATGAGTATGTCGACATATGTTATAATAAATTCAAATTTTGAATTTTCAAACTTCCTTCCAATCCTTTCAATAAGAAAATGGCAATTCAAATTCTGGTTATTAACTTTATCTGTCTACTTATTTTCTTACACCTCGTTTCTAAATATATATATATATAATATATAAATTAATAAAATTACATAAACATATTATTGTTATATACAAAGTCAATATAACTTTTAGATAATGTTATAAAATATTGGTTTATTCATCTTTCATATAGTTAAAACATGAATAGTTTAACTTATATATTATTCATATGATTTTATAACAATTTTGGGTTACATTATCACAAATATTATTTGTAACTTAAATACTTATTTTGATTTCTTATTAAGATTTATAGAAGCTTAAATATTTAACCTAATATTTTGGTATAAAAATAATAATATACATATATATGATTTTATTATAGTTTTATAGTTTTATTTATATCCTAATTTAATAATTTTGTTATGATTATAGATTTCTTTTTAATATTTTAACATATGTATGATTCTTTAGCAAATTAATATATTCTGATTTGTAAAAGTTTAAATTTTATATTAATTTGCATCAAAAAGATTAATACATATATATATCTCATAATAAATTGAATTTTAGGTTGTTTTTAAAAACCAGTTTTTATATATAGTTTTATGAATATATGTTTATAGTTTTTCTTTATATAATACAATTTTTATATTCTTTTTAAAATAGATCTTCAATTTTTACTATGTTATAGAAACACCCCACTAAGATTATTTAACTACACATTTCCCATAGAATTATTTTTAATATTTTATTATATATACCATAAAATTTTCATCTTTACTATTCTTTAAATCTCTTTCATAAGATCATTAACCTAAGTCTAGCATTAATAGATATTGTCCTTGTTAAATTCAAATAATTTGTAATATATATGTATATGCATAATAATTAATTTGTCTTGATTAACTTAATTGATTTGTTTGGCTTGATTGAATTGATTGACTTATTTGGTTTGTTTGATTTGCTTGACTTAAATAACTTGATTGACTTACTTAACATGATTAAATTTCATTAGTAGTTGATAGATTCGTTAGAAACATGCTTATGCATTTATAGTTGATAGGAGCTTTATAGGTTTTAGGATAAATAGAAGTTACCAGAAATTTTAATGTTTTGCGACAACAAAACTTAATTTTATTGATTATTTGGATTAAACTACTTTATTTAACTTATATCATAATTTTAAGGATATCTTATCAGAGTTATTTCTTAGTCTAAATTAAAGTCTTATTATAGTTTTAAGGGAATTAGAGTATAGGCTAGATTTAGTCTTATAGTAGATTAAGGGGAAGTTTTATGGTTTCTAGGATTACTTGAAGGTTCAAGAAGTGCTTATTAACATATATTATTTAATTTGGTTGATTACTTGAATTAATTGCTTGAATTGATTGGTTGAATTAATTGCTTGAATAGATTGCTTGAATTGCTTGCTTGAATTAGTTGCTTGAATTGCTTGCTTGAATTGACTTCTTGAATTGACGACTTGAATTGCTTGCTTGAATTGACTTCTTGAATTGCTTGTTTGGATTGATTGTTTGAATTGATTATAAACATTGATTAGATTTCCTTGTTTATTATTCTTTTATTAGACTAGTATAGTCATAATTTTAAGGGGATTTATAATCTTTTAGGCTTAGAATCATAGAGTTATAGGGGATATAAGGATATCATAGAATCAGGGATAGTTATATAGAATATGTACAGATAGATATAGGATTAAGGGAGAGTATTTCATGATTATAGATTTAGGACTCAGGAGGGGGGGGGGGGGGTATTTTAGTTTCTAGGATTAGTATAGGAATTATTTGGATAGTTATAGGATTTAGGGGGTGTAGTTTTAGAATTTCTTTTTGATAATGCCAAAGGGGGAGAAATTATAAAATATAGACATAGTTTATAGGATTCATATAGACAAGGGGAGCATTTGAAGGATCATCATCAACAGGTATATACAGGTATGATATTTTATAAACTAAGGTTGTCATCATGAAAAAGGGGGAGATTGTTGGAGAATGGAGTTTTGATGACAACAATCTTATTTCAGTTATCAATTATTATAAAATATATACTAACATCTTTATCTAGAATATATATATATATATACATATGCAGGATTTGTTTGCAGGAATTAATACTGAAGACTGTACAGTTTAAGAGCTTTTAGAGATTCAAAATTCAAAGCAGATTCAAGACTTGTGAGTGATCAAAATTTCAATATTTCAAGAGTTCAAGATAAATATAGTAATAGAGTCTAGTTTATGCAAACCCTGAATAGCACTCCAGGTTCAAATTCAGTTTTTCAAATTATCTCTTTTCAAATTCAAAACTATTTTCAAATTGATTTCAAACTTCTCTCAAAATAATTTTTAATCTTCCAAGAATTTAAAACTTATGATTTCAAATATATTTCCTAATTTATAAGTATTCTTATTTTTATAGTTTTATTAAATATGTTTTACTAAGTTTATATTTGATTATTTAAACTCTAAATTTTCATATAACCTTTTGTTTATATATAGTTTATAAACATTTCTTTATAAATTCCTATATATGTTTTTATAATTATATTATATATGTTTATAATTATATTATATATGGTTTTTATATCACGTATATATTAAGTTTTTAATCATATGTTTAATTAATATTTTCTTATGTTTTTATACTTGAAAAATAATGTTTTAGCAACAAGTTTTGTTTCAGGAATTTCCAGAATTTAAATAGTGATTTAAGTACTTAAAAAATCATAAAAATGATAAATATGTCGACATGTAAAAGAGGGTACGTCGACATATAACTATCAGAAATTTAAATTTGAAAGGAAGTGTCTTTTCACTATTTGAAACAATTCAGAAACGTTGCAACCTTTCAAACACTATAAAAAGGCGTTAAAACCGAATTTTTGAACATATCTTCTTCTCCGCTTTCATCCTCTTTCATTAAATAATCATTCTTAATCATTTTTATGATTTCTACTCTTATACTCTGCCAAATTCAATTCTGTTTTGATCAAACTATTTCTCTCTACACTCTCTTCTCATCTCCCTCTGAATCCCGGCTATTAAAGAGTTCCAGGGCTGTTTGTAATTGTTTAGGTTAAGTAAAAGAGGAATCGGTGGTATCCTTGTAGCCGAGAAATCAAGGAAGTAGGAATTGGTGTTTCCTTGTAGCCGAGAAATCTGAGAAGTAGAAATCGATGGTATTCCTTGTAATCGTTAAATTAAGGAGGGTGTTCTTGACTACTGATATAATAATAAAACTCTGCGAAATCCAATGTTGTGCGGGATTGGACATAGGAGCAATCCGAACCAGTATAAAATCCGATGTTTTTTTCCTTTTGTGCATTTTTTAATTCTGTTTTGTTTTGCATCTGTGTTTGAATCTGTGTCTGTGATTGTGTTTGCGGTGTTTGATTCATCCTGTAGTTTACATAAGTTTTAGATTTTGTTTAAATTCTCACAAACACTATTCACCCTCCTCTAGTGTTTTTTTGCCTTAACAATCAATTCTGCATTCCCTAACATATATAACCAAAATGTCTATGATATCTATAAAAATTACTAAGATGACCCTTCCTTTTTCCTTTTCCTTTTCTTTTACTGAACTGACTCAGCACTAGGTGGGTCAAAACCAGTTATGGTCCTCTTCTTTCCAAAGCCGCTTCCGCCTTTCCCTTCTCTGCCGTTCACAAGAGCGACAGACTGATGAGACACCGATGTGCGCTTTCCACTATCATCCTCGCCACTTGTAATCACTATAGTATTTCCGGGGGGAATACATTGCAGCGGCTTTGGGGTGGCATCAGAGGTAGGGGCCAACATAGCCTCGGTTTCTCCCTGAGCCTTCTTAGCCTCTAACTTCACTTTCTTCTTGGCATCTTTGGTGGCCTTCTGATCGGCAAGTTTCTTGGCCTTGAGTTGCGTAGTTGCATCCGCCTTAAGATTCTCAAAGGACTCCTCGGCCCTTTTGTTAGTATCATCAGCGGCTTTCTTCTTCCTGACCTCCTCGTGGTCTCTCTCCTTCTCGGCCTCATTAGCGACTTTCCTTTTTCTGGCATCTTTTGCGGCTCTCTCCTTCTCTGCCTCATCATCGGCCTTCTTCTTCGTTGCCATCCAGGAAGCTTTTTCCTCGGCTTCATCCCAGGCCTTAGACTGTGTCTCCTATAGGGCATCCTCTTCCTGTTTCCTTTTCTCTTCCTGTTCCTCGGATTTTGCCTCCATCTAGGCTTTCTGAGCTTCCACCATGTCGTGCATTATCTGCACACTTACCTCCACTAGACCTGTCACATGGACGTTTTGACCATCCATCACCTCTCCTTCTTCAAGAAGATCCTAGGCTCAATGGAAAGTCAACATCCAAAAACATATCCCTGTGTCCTCCTCCCTCTCCATATTGTATTACTTTTAGATCCAATCCAAACTCAGAAGTTTGAGGCAGCACGGGGGAAAAGCTTGTTGTCTCTTCCGCTGCTAGGGGGTTGCACAGCAAAATACGAGACTATTTAGTTTCTATGGATTTAGTGCTAACATCTTCTTTGCGTATTCATGACAATGAGACTTCATCTCCAGAAAGGTATGGTGTGCATATGATAGGAAAGGTGCTCGCAACTACGGTAAAAGTGGATCCCACCGATCTCAACCCTGGATGTTCGGGGCCATACTCGGTTGGGACAAGAGTCGGGACTGTGGGACCGCTAGCCGTAGAAGATAGAGGGACCTGCAGCCGTTAATAAACTCCCTCCGCAAATTCCAGAGTGACAATCACACTCTCAATAGGAAAAAACTTTCCCATTTCAGCAGCATGCTTTGCCAATCTTTCCCTCTTGGCATCCTCCTACAACTATCTCCTTCCTTCCTCCAGCACCTTACGCTCAGGCTCAGTCAAAATCTCCCCTATAAGCTGATTTTCATCCACTATCTCCACCATTCATAATAGAGCCTCGAATGGCACCAGCCTATCCTATGTCTGAGCCATCTCCTAAGGGTAGTCACTAACCCACGAGATTCCACAGAACCTCAATAACTTAACATACACACCCCGGATAGGCTCCTCCAGCAATTCCTCCACCCTAGCCTCGGTATCCTCAATCTCCTCCTTAAGTCTCTCCACTTCCCTTTGATGCTCATCCTTTAGCCTTTCCAACGAGCTTAGTACATCCTTATTGCTGCCCTTGGCCTCCTCTTTCTCCTTCTTAACCGCCTCGAGCTGTCTCCTCGGCTCGTCGTTCTCCCTTTACCAAACTCAGCACCCCCTCATCAATGGTTTATAGCCTCTTGTTCTCCATTACCAAGGCCTCATTATCCTTCTGGAGGTGGTGTATTTCTTGTTTTCTTTAGACAAATGGACAATCACCTCGGTTAGCTTAGAATTTTCCGCATTCTCGGTTGACACCGAGGCCACGGTATATTTGAAGGTCTCAGAAGCATGCTTCGCATCCCCCTCTAGCTTCTCCTTTAGATCCGCTGTTTTAACAACAAATGGTTAGCATTTAAGTAGGTTACAATGAGCAAAGAAGCAATCACACTACAAGGGTCGGCCTTATCAATCTCCTTTTAGAGGTTTCAAACGGTGGTCCGCACGCATCTATGGTCAACCCCTGACTCTGGATTTCCATGTTCTTTTTTATGATCAAATATGAGAGATTCGCAGAATACTTCCTAAATGTTACTACCAAAATGATCTTAGCACAAGACGACAGTGAAGGGATGTCAAATGAATGAGGAATGAAGAATTCAAGAGCAACTCAGGCTGATACCCCCTCTGGAGAAAAGGGACCCGAAACCTACCGGGCATCAGCAAAGGTCCATCCGACTGGGTCTACACGTCAAGAGTCAACCAATGGAAACCAACACATTAAAAAAGAAAAAGTATCAGATCAGAGCATAAAGGTGGGCTAAAGCCAACCTCTGAAGAATAGTTCCACAAGTGACAAAAGGGATTACCTTTGTATGACCGAAAGCTATCTTCCAGAAAGCCAAACCGGAAGGCTAAGCCGAGACTCAAGCAAGGATACAGGCTACCGATACTAATCCGCCTAATACCTGAACCATTAACGGTTCTAAATCGGCAGACGTACACGAACATTATAAGGGCAAGCCCGTCTAAGTACCCCTGATAAAGCGGAAAGCCTACATCCAAAAGCCTACGACCAAGGACCGACACTTGGAAGCATCCACTGAGAAACTCGAAATGCCTTTGCAGTCCGTCTCGGCAACAAACTTCATTCCATCAAGGGAAGGCCACAATTCACTTGGAACTCTCACTTCAAAGACTATAACCAACATCATAAGGAGGACCGACAACAGATGCCTGAGATCAAGAGAAGTAGAGGCCGACAGGAATCGTTCCGGCTTAACACCCTATTGATAGGAAGACCCCGAATTCTCTTTAAACAGGACCCTAGAAACTACGTAAAAGGGGTCGTTCTTTTCATTTCTCAATTTAGTTCCTTTCTTCTCAAGAGGAGCAAATCATCAATTCTTGTAATATATCTATAATCTATTAATGGAGAATTCTGAGTCCCATACATCTTGCGATTTGATAATCTTATAGTATTATAATGATGAAACAGGGAGTTAACACTAATATTTCTGATGAAGAGATTAATCATGGAGCTCAGGCAGCGGAGGAAAAGGGCTTTGCGGAAATGTAGAGTCCCCTTATCCTCGCCTTAATGGGTCACCATGATTGATCCGTACTCTCATACTAAGCCTAACGCTTCCCGAACATTGATGTGATGAATTCTCATACGAATTCATAACCCGATCCTTGTCATAATCTAGATTCCTCTCTTGGGAGGATCTGACATGAGAGAATCATCAGAGTTAACGAATGTTGTGACGCCCTCATCCGTGAACTCAAGGGAAATGTTAGCCTTATTTCTTCCTAATGGAATACACGGTGTTGTTGTCATGGCTTAGAGGCTTACTAATTCCGATCTAGAATTATATCCTGAGGACTCTGAGTCGTAACCACAGAAAAGTTTATGAACGAATACATTACATACCATACTCTGGGTGTTGACGAAAAATATCATTAACATTTTGGCGCTAGAAGGAGGGCCTGAACCTCTGACCCTACGGTTAATTTTGTTTAAGCTAACTAGGTGAATTTATCATTCCATGATAGGAAACAATGAAGTTGAAGAAACTAAATTAACAAAACAAGGAGCCAAATCCCAACATCACCCTCGAAGGAAATGAGGGCCCAACGCTTAACCCGGATAATAATGAGAAAGGAGCCGCGCCCAATCCACAACAACCACCAGACTTAAACGCCATGGAAGATAATGTCGCAAGAATCTCGGTCTTGGAAAAGCAACTTCAAGAAATGCAGGCTCAAGTCAACGTTGTCCAGGCACAAAAATCCTCAAGGCTAACTAGATCTAGTCAGAGAGAGACGAATGAATCTCCAAAAAGGAAATCTCTCGTTCAACAGTTAGAAGCAAAGGGGAAGCCTCAGGCAACTTCTTCCAAGAAAAAGAAGTCCCATCTGACGGGAGTAGATCATCAAAGGAATCAGTGAGAGCAGAAACAGTCTGGGAGCTCCACCTCCAAAGGCTATAATCCCAAAAGCGAAAACTGTGACAACATGGAAGCTTACATCAAAGATGTCACTCAGAAGACCATCAAGGACTTGCTGGGAAACAAGGGGAAGAGAACCCAGGATGACATGGTTAACGACAACGAAAGAGTCGCATCGTTCATCGATGAGATTATGAATACCGTAATACCATCAAGAGTCAAAGTTACTACCATAAAATATCTGGAAACAACTGACCTCAACGATCATCTGATAGCTTCCGATAGCCAGATGGATCTTTATAATGCTTCCGGAGCCGTCAGGTGTCGCCTCTTTTCGGTGAAAGGGGTTGCGGTGAAGTGGTATCGCCAGTATAGGGAAACACCATTTACTCGTGGAAACAATTCTCCTACGAATTCTCCGTGCAGTTGTGCATTTGCAAAGATCCAACCATAGACTATACGGTCGTCGCCAACATCAAACAGAGACAAGGGGAGTCTCTAGGTGACTATCTGAAAAGGTTCAACGTTGAAGCCTTAAAGGCCATGGATATGAATGACCGCGACAAGATGATTGTCGTACACTCAGGGTTGATTGAGAACGCCCCCTTCTGGAAGGAGTTATATATCCATGGCTGCAAAGACTTGTAGGATTTCCGCTTCTAGGCCGACAAGTTTATCCACATGGACGAACTATACTTCAGAAGAGGAAGTTCGGGCCTCGAGGGGAAGGAGGAAGGTCGAACTTTGGATGAAAGCTCCCAGAAGGGAACTAAAGGAGGTCGAGGTGGGAAGACTCTAACACCAACTTGGTTGCCTTAAACAAGCCCATCTCATATATGTATGCTGTCGCCATAGAAAGGGTGTAACGAACCATAATTTCTGTATATTTAAAATTTAAATTTTAAATTAAATATATTGTATACTATTGGTTAAATTTATATTTATTTATATTACGAGCCTGAAATGGCGCGGTAGTTTGAAAATTCGATTTTAAACTTTGGAAAAATATATAAAATTCATGTTAAATCAGAATTAGGTAAAACTGGAAACGTTAGAATCGAATTAATCATATCTTTCCAGAGAATGTAAGAAATTGAAACTTCGCCGGATAAATTGCAAGTTATGACTAAATCAAAATTTCGAAAGGTCGCTATGAAATTTATATAAAGAAATTATAAGCGTTTGAGATTAAAATTTGAATTGCGGATTTGTTAAATTTTAAATAATTATATATGGGAATATAAAATATGTGAATTTGATTTATAAAATTTTATTTAAGTTATAGATTGATTTAAATTGAATTTTAAGGATATTTAATTTGAAAGTTAAGTTAAAGTTAGAATTTTATTTGTTTATATTTAATTTGATATTCAAGTTTGAAATTTGAAAATAATTAAATGTGGAATTTAAAATATATGTGAAAAAATTTGTAAATTTATCTAAATTGTAATTTGGTTTAAATATGAATTTATAAATATTTAAATTTGAATTTAAACAGTTAATTGAATTTGAATATTTTATTAATTTATTTAACTGTGAAATTTAACTGTTTTGGCGACTGTCTCGGAATTCGACGAAACTGACGCCTTTGGATCCAGAACGGCGAATTATTGTAGGATTCCAATTTTGAGAATTTTCGGACTTGTCGTTTGATCATACGGGAGAAAATGCGATTTGGAATTAGTGTAATAGGATAATTAGTTGTCCTCTTAGTTGGGCCTTTATATATTATATAAATAAAATTCCTCTCCTTTCCATCAGCCCATATTTTCTTATACGTATATTTCTCCATCAAATTCTCATGTCCATGGCTGAAGAAAAATCAAAACCCTAGACCTAAAACAAATTCAAGCTCCAAAATAAAATTTCTCCAAACTATAGCTTATTATATGTCAATTCGAAGCTCTCGACGATACGAAGCTACTGGTACGATCTATTGCGACATGCAGTGATCGGTTTCGCCGGAAATTGTGGTCAAAGGTTCGGATTTTCGAAAATTCTAGGGTTGAGTTGGGACTTTTTGATTCTGGGCGTAATTGACGAATCGGAGACATGGGTTTTGTAGATCTTGTCGTAGGGAGTCGGAAAATGGTCGTCGCATAGTCTGGAAGGGCTTGTATAGCCGGAATTTGGCGTTTTAGGGTTTAAAAACCCTGTTTGGGGCAGCCGCCGTGCCAGAGGTGGGGGCCACCGGAGGTGGGGGCCACCGGAGGTGGTGGCACCGCCATGGTTGGATGCGGCTTGAGACGCTGGTTGTTTGGTGTTGGTCGGGTCTGCCAATTTGGTCGGAGGTGAGGGCGAAGTGCGGTCAAAGTTGGTCACGAATGGGTTTTTCCATTCGTCGGTTACTGTAGCGGATCAAGGAGATGAGCGGGAAGATGAAGACCTGCTGACGTGGCGGATTTTCATTGGTGAGGAGATTTAATTTATTAATTTTATATATTTAAAATTTCAAGTGATTAAACGCTGATAACTTCTTCATACGGACTCGGATTGACGAACGGTTTGTTGCGTTGGGATCGCGGCGGAGTTGCGGACGTTTTGACACTAACCGGGTAGCGTTTGAAGACTGTCAAATTTTGGGCCTTTTCTGGATGTTCGATTCAAATTGAAACCGAAGGTGAGTGTTTCTTCGCTCATGAAATACTAAATTAATCCCATATTTATCGAATTAAAGTATGAAATGAATTGGTTGCATGGTCGTGCTTGATTTGGTGAATGATTGCTTGAATTTGACATGCCAGTGTGTTACATGCAATAATAATCGATAATTAGTTATTTAAATTTAATTTAAATTTCCAATTAGGAAACACCGATACTAGTCAAATCCGTATATGATTCGATTTACTGTTCGAATGAATGTTTGTGATGGATGCCTCGGTTTACTTGATTTCTGAATGTATACTATTGAATTTTTCTGGTATTCAGCACATGATGTTGTGCGCCCATGTGACGATAAACCCTATGTACCCCTTGATGTTACGGGCATCGAATAAACTCTGGATTTATCGAAAAAAATGAATTAAGAACACAGAGTGAAATGATACATCTCTGTGACCCTGATTTGGATTGAAATGATAGATCCATCCCTGAATATCGAGAAATAAAAAGTAAATCACTTGGCCATAGAATAGCAAATTATATACGGACATCGGTTGGTCAAATAATTTTTAAAATTATTTGAAATATATTCGACGTGAAATTTCATTTAAAGGAAATGTATCGATTTTCGATAAATTATCATTTTCTTTTAAATTATGGATTCTCGATGACATTTGAAATGATTAAGGAAAATTTCCAAATTAATTTGGAATTTGAAATTCGGATTTAAATATAAATTGGGATTTATTCCAATAGGTGGACTCAAGTGTAAATAATTCTTTTGAATTAAAATTTTGGAATAAAAAGTAATCGTGGATATTTGAATTGTTTAAAAACTATATACGAGTATGGTTTGAATTCTCGAAATGTAAAAATGGTTGAAGGGAGTTTGAAACAAGACTTTGAAATGGGGTAACTCCACTTGAGGTTGGGATTTTGATTCGAGTGCTGAAATTAGGAAGGAGAAATAATTTAAATTTTAAATTCTATTTTAAATTTGTTTTACTTTATTTTATTTTATTTTAAACTATATATCTACCTTATTTCAAGTAAAGTTTTATACATTATTATTTAGAAATTATTTAGTAAAAATCTTGTTTTATATATATGTAGCGATTTGAATTACCGTAGTATACTCTAATAAAAATTTTTTAGTAAAATTTTATATGTATATGGTTTGTTTATAAGTATTTATTGTAAATTTTATTCTTCTTCCGAATGGAAAGTGTTTGGTTTTTAAATCGTCGGTTCAAATGGAGTCGAGAGAATGTTATATTCTTTTTGAATATGAATTGATTTAAATCGATTTTATACGGAAAAGGTAGATTTTATTCTATGTGAATATGAAAGGTGATTTCAAGAATTGAAATGAATAGATATGGAAATATATGTATACCCTATTTGAATATGAATGGGGTCAAATGAAATTTGATTTGGAATAACTGAAATCATTTGGAATGAAGTATATTCCGTATGAATATATATGTCGATTTGAAATATTATATATGAATATAATATAATGGTATGGAAATAAATCCTGGTTTGGAATATAATCGGTTTGGGAATGATCGAAATATTTTGATATGAAAATTTTATTCTATTTGAATATAAACTGGACTCGAATCAAAATATGATGTTGATATGAAAGCGAACTTTTGTGAAATGTAAAAGAACCGACCGATGTGGAAAATGTAAACGTTTGGTTGTTAAGGAGACCGGAGTCGACATAAGGCATACTCTCTGTCAGTGTCGATACCACTTTGACAACTGTGTACGCGGTGGAAGTTCCAGAACCGGAGTAGGATGGTATGGAGGCGATTACTGGATTTGAAGAAAGAGAACGATGATGGATTAGCCTTGACCTTCGGGTCATAATTGAAATGACTAAAACAGGAGCCATACCCGGGTTAATGAGATCGCATCTCTGATCGAACGCACTCCTTCGATACCATCTCTATTACGGTTGTGATTGATTTGGGTGCACCTTTAGAATATGGGAATGTCGTTCGAGGTGGGCGGTAGTTGCGGCTATGCGTTACCACCGGCCTGGGGGCCGCGAATTCGGTAGAATCCTACCGGGGTATTTCCTCAGTGCCTTGTCATATTATCCTGATCGAGCCCCTACGATTTTGATTTAACGTTGTCGTATCACGGTGCATCCCTATCCACCGACGTACTGGTGTGTTATATGCAAACTGTACGGCAATGGTATAAACGGCGTAAGGGTAACATGGTAATCCCGCTTACGCTATTTTCGATATTATATTTTACTGAATAAACACTATTGTAATAGCGTATTATACTATGTATGTATTAGTTTAACGGATCCTTGAGAGATGGAAAAATCCTGTAACATCTCTTGAGTTACTGCACCATGACACTGACATTATTTCGTATTTTAATTTGACTAATATGAGATGATTTAGTGCTGATCCGAGTGTTTGTTGTGTTTTCTTTTATGCAATATGCTCGGGTCAGCAGTCGTTGCAGTTAATGAAGATTATTTGGCCTTGGAGATCGAAGACGGAGTTTGGTATATGTATCCACTACATTTTATTTCCGCTGCATTACTGTATGTAAGTGTATAACTCTGATGATTTAAATGTTGTAACTCGAATGTATATGTTTAAATGCTTTTGAATATTTATTTGTCTATTATATGTGATCCTTCCGCTGTGAGATTCCATTATTGTTTTTCTTTTCTGTCTTCTTTTTCTTCTTTTTCCCAATAACTATCCGGATTAGTGATTTGTTTGGGTCGACATGTGTGGTTTATTGTCGATTTAAACGGTCAAAAATCTGGGTCGTTACAAGTTGGTATCAGAGCGATGGTTAGCGGTAACCTTGGCTCTGTTTGGGATTTAACTCATTAGAGATGGGGTTAGTAACGCCCTAGAATGAGTTTGAGTGAATATATGAGAGAGCGTATTTGTATTTTTGGATATAAAATGATTTTATGTTGTGTTAATTGTTCTGTTGAATATTTATAGATTCTAGTCGATATATGGGACGCCATAGAATCGATAGGAATTTCTAAATGATCGGACAGAATGGCTTGACATAATATGGTTTTCGATTATATTTTAAAATATATCAAATATACATTATGGTTCAATTATGTATGTATTTGTCTTAGTGGGTGATAATATAAAGTTATTACCCATTATGGTTGATTAAATTATAAATCTAATACGGAAATTTAATGAATTTGGAAAATATTTGGAAATAAAATCTATTGAATACAATTGGGGGGCAAAAAAATTGCGATTTAAACGAAATGGAATTGAGGGTTTAATTCTGGTGCTTTTGAGATAGTTTTGTCAAATTTTGAAATTATATCGTATTATAAGTCTTTACGAAAGAAATGGTTTAAAGGATTTTAAAAGAACTAAGTGTGTAATCCCTTCTCGGACATCAGAAAGTGACTTCGATAATGAGTGCACGCATTATCGACGTTTATTATGAAGTGTCTAAGTGGGGGAGACCACTCCGTACTTTCATAACCTGTTTGAAAAGAATTTTGGATCTAAATTTCCAAGGGTATGTAAAGTGTATTTTCAAATTTATACAGGATTGAAATTTCTTTGTTTATTAATTAAAGTTGAATTTTAATTTAGGGTGTGTTCTATAGATTTTATAAATACGTATGTATTTTGAACTTAGGTTACAAAACCAGAATCAAGCAATTTAAGTTCGTCCTAATTTGCGACATCGATTCAAGGTTAATACTCTCGGTTCCTTGAAATTTTAGACTTTGAAATGTTGGAATGGACTTAAGAACTGAGGGGTCGTCACAGAACTCTTGAATTTGGATTGTAAAAATATTTTATCAGATAAAGTATAGCTTTATTTAAGTAGAGAGAATCGAATAATGATAGTTTGAGAATTAAGTATGAATTTGAGTCGTGAACAGTCGTTAATTCAAATCATGACTTGTACGTCGAATAAATAAATTTGGTTAACGGAATAAGGTTCAAGGGAATCCAATTCATCAAAAATTTTAAAGTGAATTCAAGTTTAATCGGAATATAATACTTGAAACAAAACCGGAAATTGAATAGAAAGAATATCGAATATAAAGTAAGCAATTGAATGTAGATCCAATTATTAAAAATGAGGTGATAACAACGTTAAGTGTTAAGGATTTACAAAGTATTGGAATCGAAAGGTTGAAGTTTCAAATAGAAATAAACCAACGTTATAAGAAAATCCAAAATAGTCGATAAGCTGAAATTAAAATGACTATAACTTTTGATGGGCTGATCGGAATCTGACAACTCCGGACTTTATGGAAACATTAGAAATTGAGTTAAAACTTTCGTTAATAGCGCCCGTTGAAATTCTCATGTTTACTATGCTGAAATTCAAGTTTTAGACATAGTTGTATGTACAGGAAATTAAAAACAGAGGTGTACATCGATATTGTTTTGATCATAACTCCCAAACGAAACGTCGGATTTTAGTGTGCGAGTACAATTCGGAAAGGCCAGAGTGTAAGCTAAAACTTTTCGTTAATGTGATAAGTAAAATTTTGAGATTTAGAGGGCTGAAAACTGACCTGAACAATTCAGGCCTGCATTTTCAGCGCTCGGGCTGAAACGTTCACTTGCGGTAAAACTGCCATAACTTTTAAACCGATTATCCGAATTCGATGAGTCCGGACATTTCGGAAAGCCTGAAACGAGAGCAACAACTTTTTCCTGGTATGTTTTGGTCAAATTCCAACTTTTAATGCGTGATAATCAACGATTTGTTCGTTGGCCTGTTACGGATATGGTGGTTTTGTAGTTGAAACGATGAAATTTTGATATGTATGTTGAATGCATTTGCTATATATTGTATATATGTTTGATTTCCATGTATGTGTAAGTATTTGGCAGGTGTGCGGAGTGTGCGCTACGACTTTGAAACTCGCTTGCGCTAAAATGCTAAATGCCAAGGTAAATAAAAATGCAATATAACGCTAAAAGAGGTACGTACTTGTGATATATGGTTTTGAGGGTTTTATATTTTGTTTTTCCCCACTTTTGGGATGCCTCATCGTTGGGTGAGATGTATATTGAGTCGTATATGTATTGGGATTTTTCCCGGACCTCTCCGTGCAAAGGAGATGCTGCCGAAATTTTCCGTGATTTCGGGAGTTAGAAAAATTTACGGATTTTACAACTATACTTGTTTTGGAAATATTATTTTTAAGTATGGATTTGAAAAAAGATATGCGCTTGATATCGTTTCGTTCTCTTTTCGAGGACGAAAAGATTTTAAGTGAGGGAGAATGTAACGAACCATAATTTCTGTATATTTAAAATTTAAATTTTAAATTAAATATATTGTATACTATTGGTTAAATTTATATTTATTTATATTACGAGCCTGAAATGGCGCGGTAGTTTGAAAATTCGATTTTAAACTTTGGAAAAATATATAAAATTCATGTTAAATCAGAATTGGGTAAAACTGGAAACGTTAGAATCGAATTAATCATATCTTTCCAGAGAATGTAAGAAATTGAAACTTCGCCGGATAAATTGCAAGTTATGACTAAATCAAAATTTCGAAAGGTCGCTATGAAATTTATATAAAGAAATTATAAGCGTTTGAGATTAAAATTTGAATTGCGGATTTGTTAAATTTTAAATAATTATATATGGGAATATAAAATATGTGAATTTGATTTATAAAATTTTATTTAAGTTATAAATTGATTTAAATTGAA
The DNA here is from genome assembly GCA_030737875.1 of Allium sativum. Taxonomy (NCBI): domain Eukaryota; kingdom Viridiplantae; phylum Streptophyta; class Magnoliopsida; order Asparagales; family Amaryllidaceae; genus Allium; species Allium sativum. Next base: position 743,157,329 of record CM060920.1, on the reverse strand, counting down.
TTTTAAGGATATTTAATTTGAAAGTTAAGTTAAAGTTAGAATTTTATTTGTTTATATTTAATTTGATATTCAAGTTTGAAATTTGAAAATAATTAAATGTGGAATTTAAAATATATGTGAAAAAATTTGTAAATTTATCTAAATTGTAATTTGGTTTAAATATGAATTTATAAATATTTAAATTTGAATTTAAACAGTTAATTGAATTTGAATATTTTATTAATTTATTTAACTGTGAAATTTAACTGTTTTGGCGACTGTCTCGGAATTCGACGAAACTGACGCCTTTGGATCCGGAACGGCGAATTATTGTAGGATTCCAATTTTGAGAATTTTCGGACTTGTCGTTTGATCGTACGGGAGAAAATGCGATTTGGAATTAGTGTAATAGGATAATTAGTTGTCCTCTTAGTTGGGCCTTTATATATTATATAAATAAAATTCCTCTCCTTTCCATCAGCCCATATTTTCTTATACGTATATTTCTCCATCAAATTCTCATGTCCATGGCTGAAGAAAAATCAAAACCCTAGACCTAAAACAAATTCAAGCTCCAAAATAAAATTTCTCCAAACTATAGCTTATTATATGTCAATTCGAAGCTCTCGACGATACGAAGCTACTGGTACGATCTATTGCGACATGCAGTGATCGGTTTCGCCGGAAATTGTGGTCAAAGATTCGGATTTTCGAAAATTCTAGGGTTGAGTTGGGACTTTTTGATTCTGGGCGTAATTAACGAATCGGAGACATGGGTTTTGTAGATCTTGTCGTAGGGAGTCGGAAAATGGTCGTCGCATAGTCTGGAAGGGCTTGTATCGCCGGAATTTGGAGTTTTAGGGTTCAAAAACCCTGTTTGGGGCAGCCGCCGTGCCAGAGGTGGGGGCCACCGGAGTTGGTGGCACCGCCATGGTTGGATGCGGCTTGAGACGCTGGTTGTTTGGTGTTGGTCGGGTCTGCCAATTCGGTCTGAGGTGAGGGCGAAGTGCGGTCAAAGTTGGTCACGAATGGGTTTTTCCATTCGTCGGTTACTGTAGCGGATCAAGGAGATGAGCGTGAAGATGAAGACCTGCTGACGTGGCGGATTTTCATTGGTGAGGAGATTTAATTTATTAATTTTATATATTTAAAATTTCAAGTGATTAAACGCTGATAACTTCTTCATACGGACTCGGATTGACGAACGGTTTGTTGCGTTGGGATCGCGGCGGAGTTGCGGACGTTTTGACACTAACCAGGCATCGTTTGAAAACTGTCAAATTTTGGGCCTTTTCTGGATGTTCGATTCAAATTGAAACCGAAGGCGAGTGTTTCTTCGCTCATGAAATACTAAATTAATCCCATATTTATCGAATTAAAGTATGAAATGAATTGGTTGCATGGTCGTGCTTGATTTGGTGAATGATTGCTTGAATTTGACATGCCAGTGTGTTACATGCAATAATAATCGATAATTACTTATTTAAATTTAATTTAAATTTCCAATTAGGAAACACCGATACCAGTCAAATCCGTATATGATTCGATTTACTGTTCGAATGAATGTTTGTGATGGATGCCTCGGTTTACTTGATTTCTGAATGTATACTATTGAATTTTTCTGGTATTCAGCACATGATGTTGTGCGCCCATGTGACGATAAACCCTATGTACCCCTTGATGTTACGGGCATCGAATAAACCCGGGATTTATCGAAAAAAATGAATTAAGAACACAGAGTGAAATGATACATCTCTGTGACCCTGATTTGGATTGAAATGATAGATCCATCCCTGAATATCGAGAAATAAAAAGTAAATCACTTGGCCATAGAATAGCAAATTATATACGGACATCGGTTGGTCAAATAATTTTTAAAATTATTTGAAATATATTCAACGTGAAATTTCATTTAAAGGAAATGTATCGATTTTCGATAAATTATCATTTTCTTTTAAATTATGGATTCTCGATGACATTTGAAATGATTAAGGAAAATTTCCAAATTAATTTGGAATTTGAAATTCGGATTTAAATATAAGTTGGGATTTATTCCAATAGTTGGACTCAAGTGTAAATAATTCTTTTGAATTAAAATTTTGGAATAAAAAGTAATCGTGGATATTTGAATTGTTTAAAAACTATATACGAGTATGGTTTGAATTCTCGAAATGTAAAAATGGTTGAAGGGAGTTTGAAACAAGACTTTGAAATGGGGTAACTCCACTTGAGGTTGGGATTTTGATTCGAGTGCTGAAATTAGGAAGGAGAAATAATTTAAATTTTAAATTCTATTTTTAATTTGTTTTACTTTATTTTATTTTATTTTAAACTATATATCTACCTTATTTCAAGTGAAGTTTTATACATTATTATTTAGAAATTATTTAGTAAAAATCTTGTTTTATATATATGTAGCGATTTGAATTACCGTAGTATACTCTAATAAATTTTTTTTAGTAAAATTTTATATGTATATGGTTTGTTTATAAGTATTTATTGTAAATTTTATTCTTCTTCCGAATGGAAAGTGTTTGGTTTTTAAATCGTCGGTTCAAATGGAGTCGAGAGAATGTTATATTCTTTTTGAATATGAATTGATTTAAATCGATTTTATACGGAAAAGGTAGATTTTATTCTATGTGAATATGAAAGGTGATTTCAAGAATTGAAATGAATAGATATGGAAATATATGTATACCCTATTTGAATATGAATGGGGTCAAATGAAATTTGATTTGGAATAACTGAAATCATTTGGAATGAAGTATATTCTGTATGAATATATATGTCGATTTGAAATATTATATATGAATATAATATAATGGTATGGAAATAAATCCTGGTTTGGAATATAATCGGTTTGGGAATGATCGAAATATTTTGATATGAAAATTTTATTCTATTTGAATATAAACTGGACTCGAATCAAAATATGATGTTGATATGAAAGCGAACTTTTGTGAAATGTAAAAGAACCGACCGATGTGGAAAATGTAAACGTTTGGTTGTTAAGGAGACCGGAGTCGACATAAGGCATACTCTCTGTCAGTGTCGATACCACTTTGACAACTGTGTACGCGGTGGAAGTTCCAGAACCGGAGTAGGATGGTATGGAGGCGATTACTGGATTTGAAGAAAGAGAACGATGATGGATTAGCCTTGACCTTCGGGTCATAATTGAAATGACTAAAACAGGAGCCATACCCGGGTTAATGAGATCGCATCTCTGATCGAACGCACTCCTTCGATACCATCTCTATTACGGTTGTGATTGATTTGGGTGCACCTTTTGAATATGGGAATGTCGTTCGAGGTGGGCGGTAGTTGCGGCTATGCGTTACCACCGGCCTGGGGGCCGCGAATTCGGTAGAATCCTACCGGGGTATTTCCTCAGTGCCTTGTCATATTATCCTGATCGAGCCCCTACGATTTTGATTTAACGTTGTCGTATCACGGTGCATCCCTATCCACCGACGTACTGGTGTGTTATATGCAAACTGTACGGCAATGGTATAAACGGCGTAAGGGTAACATGGTAATCCCACTTACGCTATTTTCGATATTATATTTTTCTGAATAAACACTATTGTATTAGCGTATTATACTATGTATGTATTAGTTTAACGGATCCTTGAGAGATGGAAAAATCCTGTAACATCTCTTGAGTTACTGCACCATGACACTGACATTATTTCGTATTTTAATTTGACTAATATGAGATGATTTAGTGCTGATCCGAGTGTTTGTTGTGTTTTCTTTTATGCAATATGCTCGGGTCAGCAGTCGTTGCAGTTAATGAAGATTATTTGGCCTTGGAGATCGAAGACGGAGTTTGGTATATGTATCCACTACATTTTATTTCCGTTGCATTACTGTATGTAAGTGTATAACTCTGATGATTTAAATGTTGTAACTCGAATGTATATGTTTAAATGCTTTTGAATATTTATTTGTCTATTATATGTGATCCTTCCGCTGTGAGATTCCGTGATTGTTTTTCTTTTCTGTCTTCTTTTTCCCAATAACTATCCGGATTAGTGATTTGTTTGGGTCACATGTGTGGTTTATTGTCGATTTAAACGGTCAAAAATCTGGGTCGTTACAAAGGGTCAATAACTTCCCCCTCTTGTTCAAAGTTAAAAATTGCCCCGAACCTCGTGCCGGCGGTAAGTACTGTGAGTTCCATAAAACCAACGTGCACAAAACAGACGAGTGCAAGATATTGGATGAGATTATCCAGAAATTAATCCGAGAGGGACACTTGAAGGGATTTGTTTCAAATAAAGTAGCACCAGCTCAATGTGCAGGAGGAAAGCAGAAGGTTTCGGTAAACACGATAGGAGTAGCTACGGGGGAGAATAGCTTGGATTTGGGGCCTCCTGTAAACCGAGTCAATGTAATCCATGGAGGACCACACCCTGCTGGAAGCTGTCCGAAGGCCAGGAACCAATACGTGAATGAAGACTTGGAGGGAATCTTCTCCATCAAAGAAGAACCATCATTGAAGAAAGTGCGTTATGCCCTTAAAATGCATAACCTCGTGGTCTCTCCGGAAGAAATGAAGAAAGGGGTTCGTAACCCCCATAACGACCCCCTCATGATAACGGCGCAGATAGGGCTCTCGGTCATTTCTAAAATATTAGTGGATACCGGAAGCACTGTCAATGTCATTTTTAAGCACACCTTTGATCAGATGGGAATTTCAAAAAGAAGCTGATGCCTAGCTACGAACCAATTTTCGAGTTCAACAATAAAGGGTCAACCTGAGTGGGTCTAATAAACCTCTTGGTTCAAGTAGGGTTATCCCCCCTTTACAGGACTTTCGAGACTCTCTTCGTGGTGATTGATCAGCTGTCCTATTAAAATGCCTTCTTCGAACGACCAGCTTTACAGGAAATGGATGCCTTCGTTTCTTCCAAATATCTCATGTTAAAATTTCTGACCAAACAGGGATGGGGTACCATCCGGGGAGAGCAATTTATCTCCCAAGAGTTGTACTTCGCAACGGTCGAAAAATACAAAAGGGAGTATTCTTCGTATTTTTATTCTTTTACTTTTTTATGTCTTCAAATAAGGGATTCTTACATCCCTTATTTGAAGCCAAGATAAAAATAAATAAGACTGACAAACACTCTAATGGTAGGTACGCTTCTTTGAAAAGGAAGAGGAAAAGGTCCATTGAGGTGAACTCAAATGAAGAAGGAGAAATTATCACAGATTTAGACTCCAGAGGAGATATCGAAAGGACAAAACCAATAGAAGTAGAAGAAGTAAACGGTGACCCGAAAGATAAATCGAAGGTCATCAACATAGAGAGGAGGCGAACGGAACCTCTCCAAAGTGACTTAATCTGCTTCCTCCAACTCAATAAAGATGGTTTCTCCTGGACTCATTCAGACATGGTCGGTATCGATCCTTCAACTATGAACTACGCCTTAAACATCGACCCTTCGGTAACCCCAATCCGACAAAAGAAGAGACAATATAATCGAGACTAGATAGAGGCCTTGAAGGAGGAAGTCAAAAGGTTGGAAGCTAACGGGTTTATCCGAGAGGTCCATTAGCCGAAATGGTTAGCCAGTCCCGTGCTAGTGAAGAAGTCCAACGGAAAGTGGGGGATGTGTGTTGATCACACAGATTTAAACAAAGCTTGTCCGAAAGACTGTTACCCTCTCCCACGGATTGATCAATTGGTTGAAGTCGTGAGTGGACACAAGATACTCCCTGATGGATGCTTATTCGGGGTACAATCAAATCCCGATGCACAAACCCAATGAAGATAACACAAGCTTCATCACCGACTGGGGAACATTTTGTTATAAAGTAATGCCCTTCGGTTTGAGAATTCCATAAGCAACATAACAAAGGCTGGTAAATCGGATGCCCCAAGAGCTTATAGGGTGTAATATGGAGGTATATGTGGATGACATGCTAGTTAAATCCACCAAAATAGAGGATCACCTAAAGGATCTGGAAGAAATGGTTGGTGTCTTGAGGAGTTACCATACGAAGCTAAACCCTCAAAAATGTTCCTTCGGAGTTCAATCAGGGAAGTTTCTGGGATATGTAGTAAGAAAGATGCAAGAAAGATAAAACATCAAGCACCCACATTCGTGACCATAGACAGTGTACTTTGTAAAAAGGGATATTCACTTCCTTAATTAAGGTGTGTAAGTTTTGAAGATGGACTCGACCTATTAAGTGAAGCTCATGGAGGATGGTGCGGGGCCCATTCCAGTGGAGTTAAGCTGGCCAAAAAGGTCATGCGGCAAGGTTATTATTGGCCGCGAATGGTTAGTCAAGCGATTGAATACGTCAAAAGTTGCGATAAACATCAGAAGTACTCTAAGGTGCCACGACTTCCTCCCAGCGACATGGCCACTATATCGAGCCCCTGGTCATTCGATATATGGGGAATAGATTTAATCGAGCCCTTACCACTCGCCAAGGGAGGAGCTAAATATGCCGTAGTAGCTATCAACTACTTCACCAAGTAGGTGGAAGCGGAACCCCTTCCGGTTATCACATCCAAAAAGGTATTAAAATCCGTAATAAAGAACATCGTTACCCGCTTTGGAATCTCACATAAGATCATATCGGACAACGGAACACAATTCGAGAGCGAAGAGTTCATCTTGTTCTACGAGAAAAATGGAATCATCAAATGTTTCTCCTTAGTAGCACACCCGAAAGCTAACGGAGCTGTGGAAGCTACAAATACGACTATTAAGACAATCCTTAAGAAACGCCTAAATTAGGCTAAAGGAAATTGGGTAGAGGAGCTACCTCTAGTATTATGGCCTATGGGCATACAGAGCTTCTACAAAAGCAGTTAAGGGACACACCCCCTTCTCCCTGACATATGGATGAGAAGCTATTCTTTCGGTTGAGGTCGAAATTCCATCACATAGGAGGGTATCATATGCATTTGACCCCAATCTAGAGTTAAGAAAAGAGTCACTAGACTTGATACAGGGACTAAGGGATGAAGCTGCAATCGGAACCGCTAAATACCAAAGAAGGATCACAAGATATTACAATTTAAAGATCAAAGCTAGAACCTTCACTAAGGGTGAATTAGTACTACGAAGAGTAATGGCTAACACCAAGAATCCAGATGATGGTTCTCTCGGTCCGAATTGGGAAGGACCCCTAGTTGTCCATCAAGAAGCCATACCTGGCACATATCAGCTATGCAGACCCACCGACAATCTTGTTCCAAGGACATGGAACTCGGAACATTTGAGACCATATTTCTCAACCATAAAAGAATAGAGGACAAGATTTTTCCCCCAAGAAATCATCATACAACTAGGGGCATGGAAACCCTCCCAGTAGCTCGTGAGAAACCCAAAAGGGGTCGATCTGGAAAAAGGATTGAATCCCTCGTCATCGCCAAATTGGCTGGGTCAAGGCATACCCCAAAGGGGGATGATTGTGTTAGTCTTTCTCCTTGCCCAAAACAGAGGGGGAAGGGTTAAAGCATTGAAATCATAAGCCATCATTTCACACCAGAGAAGGTCATGGTAGTGCATCTAAAAATTAGCATGCCCTGCCTTTGCTCGTAGAAGAGTACGCCCTGCCTCTGCTCGAACTTAGCACGTCCTACCTCTGCTTATGTTCCATGTTACCCGCAGAAGGGAGCGCAAACCCCTATCATCGCCTACGATGGTCAGGATAGGGAACCCCTTGGAGGGGTGGCGTATAAGCCTCTATAAGTGCCTATGATGGCCCGTGTAGAGCGTCAAAAGAATAAACCTTAGTTCTGTGCCTACGATGGCCCCGTCTAAGTTTCTAAGCCCTTATCATCGCCTACGATGGTCGGGATAAGGCACCTCCTGGAGGGAGGTCGGGTAAGTCCTTGGGCCCTACTTGTGGATAAGCTAGCCAAGCGCTCAGGATGCACAAGCCCAGAGAGTGGCCAACAAAGCACGTACATCCTCTGCTTTGACGATGAAAGCCCAAGGGGAGGCTCAACAAAGTACGTACATCCTTTGCTTTGACAACAAAATCCCATGGGGAGGCTCAAGAAGCACGTACAACCTCTGCTTCCCAAAACAAATACGAAGGGGATACTCACTTTACTAATAGTGGAACGTGTTCCGGTTCTCTACACTTATACCCGAGTCTGGGTGGATTCAGCTCTTCACTAATGCTGGAAGGGTTTCCGGTCCTTAATCTAAAAATACCCGAATCTGGGTGGATTCGGCTCTTCATTAATGCCGAAAGAGTTTCCCGTCCTTAATCTAAAAATACTCGAATCTGGGTTGATTTGGCTCCTCATTAATGCCTGAAGGATTTCCGGTCCTTAATCTAAAAATACCCGAATCTGGGTGGATTCAGCTCTTCATTAATGCCGAAAGGGTTTCCGTTCCTTATTCTAAAAATATGGATTTGGCTCTACATTAATGCCGGAAGGATTTCCGGTCCTTAATCTAAAAATACCCGAATCTGGGTGGATTCGGCTCTTCACTAGTACCGAGAGGGTTCCCAGCATTCAACCTTTAAGTCCCCGAATCCGGGTCCGAGTCTAGATAGTATTCGACTAAACGTCATTATTGGAAAGAGTTTTCGATCTTCCATCAAGGCTTGAATCTAAGTCACTTCATTCCTCCATAATATGTCGAAAGAGAATCTCTTCAGCAGGACCTATGGCGTAACTTAACATTGGAATGAAATTGGAAAACAAATAGGAGAAAGCCTAGAAAAAGAAGCTTGACTTGGAAGGTCGAAGACACCCCTTCACTAGGGGGGATGTTACTACCAAAATGATCTTAGCACGAGGCTACAGTGAAGGGATGTCAAATGAATGAGGAATGAAGAATTCAAGAGCAACTCAGGCCGATACCCCCTCCGGAGAAAAGGGACCCGAAACCTACCGGGCATCAGCAAAGGTCCACCCGATAGGGTCTACACGTCAAGAGTCAACCAATGGAAACCAACACATTAAAAAAAGAGTATAAGATCAGTGCATAAAGGTGGGCTGAAGCCAACCTATGAAGAACAGTTCCACAAGTGACAAAAGGGGTTACTTTTGTATCACCGAAAGCTATCTTCCAGAAAGCCAAACCGAAAGGCTAAATCGAGACTCAAGCAAGGATATAGTCTACCGGTACTAATCCGCCTAGTACCTGAACCATCAATGGTTCTAAATCGGTAGACATACACGTACGTCATAAAGGCAAGCCCCTCTAAGTACCCATGATAAAGCCGAAAGGCTACATCCGAAAGCCTATGACTAAGGGCCGACACTTGGAAGCATCCACTAAGAAACTTGAAACGCCCCCGCAGTCCGTCTCGGCAACAAACTTCATTCCATCAAGGGGAGGCCCCAATTCACCTGGAACTCTCGCTTCAAAGACCATAACCGGCACCATAAGGAGGACCGACAATAGATGTCTGAGACCAAGAGAAATAGCGGCCGACAGGAATCATTCCGGCCCAACACCCTACTGATAGAAAGACCCTGAATTCTCTATAAATAGGACCCCAGAAACTCCGTAAAGGGGGACGATCTTTTCATTTCTCAATTTAGTTCCTTTCTTCTCAAGAGGAGCAAATCATCAATTCTTGAAATATATGTACAATCTATTAATGGAGAATTTCGAGTCCCACGTATCTGGCGATTTGATAATCTTGTAGTATCATAATGATAAAACAGGGAGTTAACACTAACCTTTCTGATGAGGAGATTAATCATGGCGCTGGGGCAGCAGAGGAAAAGGGCTTTGCGGAAATGAAGAGTTCCCTTCTCCTTGCCTTAAGGGGTCCCCATGATTGATCCATACTCTCATGTTGAGCCTAACGCTTTCCGAACATTGATGTGACGAAATCGCATACGAATTCAAGACCTGATCCCTGTCGTAATCTTGTTTCCTCTCTTTGGAGGATTTGACACGAGAGAATCATTGGAGTTAACGAATGTTGCAACGCCCTCATCCATGAACTAAAGGGAAACGTTAGCTTGTTTCCTTCTTAATGGAATACACAGTATCGCTACCATGGCTTAGAGGCTTACCAATTCTAGATCCAGGATTATATCCTGAGGAGTCTGAGCTGTAACCACGAAAAAGTTTATGAACACATACATTACATACCATACTCTGGGTGTTGACGAAAAATATCGTTAACACTAAACTCATCAACCTGGTAATATGCGTCCTTCACCTTCATCTACACTTCCTCAGTATCAACACGAGTAATCGGGTTGATATTAGGAAGGAACATTATCTCGTCAAAGTAATGCCTTGGGATTTTCTCCTTCAGCAAGGCTTTCCTCTCCTCAACAGTAAGCTCTTGGGTCTCGGGTACGACCAAATCTTGCCTCTTCTTCTTCGCCGCTTCCTTCTTTCTCTGATGACTAGGCTCCAACTCCTTCCCTTTGGGGGCATAGGCGGGAGTTGAAGGTGTAGTATGAGGAAGAACCGTCGATGAAGAATGCCTAGTACTCGATATGTCAAATCTCATTTCTGCCCCCAAATGTTATGGTAAAAGGTGGAGGGGACAAATACCGTCGGGATCGCTCTCTGTGATGGGGATCGTTAAACAAACTAGCACTCTTCCTAAATTCTGAGATGAATCCGCCTCTCAAGGGTCAATGACCCACATATCCATAACCCCAGCCTCTACCTCCTTGAACCACGTCACCTGCCAAAGAAACAGATTCAAGGTTAGACTCGAACACCTTATGCACACAAACAAATGTTATGTCATGCAGTGTTTACGAATGTGTGTCCTAAGTGTTCTCTCAACATACCAGATTGCAGCCCGCTCGAAGGAGTGATCTTCCCCACAGCCAGAGCTAATTCCTCAATGCTTGTGGCACTAGGTCAAGGAAAGGTAATGAGTGAAAGATTGTTTAGCTCATCAAACTGACCCTCATTCTCAAGTGAGACAATGGTCTGAGAGGGAGTTACTGTAGACTACGACCTAGTCAACGTTTCTATCCTCGACTTGCATTCCACGGTAAGGCAGGAGCAATTGATGGGCCCTTGTCCCTAGCAACTGCCTCCTCATCGCCAGTCTCTCCCCCATCAGTTTCCTCCTGAATTTTTGCAGCCTTACGTGGCTTAGACCCGGCAGGGGATTCCTTCCTTTTCTAGCTCAGAGAGCCAGCCTCTTTCGCGGTCTTCGTTTTCTTTCTACCCCCGGCAATGGTCGGTCTGATTATTACATGATCAACAGGAAGAAGACCAACACGACAAAGTCAACCTTGATCCAAAACACTATCAGTGGAATGAGCCTTGAGCGGGATAGCCAATAAAGACTCAAGACATTGTTGGTACAAGGGATCTGTAGACGCAGCAGGGTTCCCTATCACACAAGAACGAAGTTAGTACAAAACAATCAGCTTAGCGAATATCAAGCTCAGAACGATTAGGAATACTTACTCCCATCCACCCATATCCTAAGATATCCAGGAGTACAAGGAACAAAGAACCAGTCATACTTTTACACACTTAACTTGGCCCATGTCCCATCAAGAACATAGTGCTGGGCAGAGGTTCCTAAAAATGCTAAGATAGTGCGACATTGGCTCTCCTCTTCAACCGAAAAAGGTATCGTATGTCCTCTCTGGTGGGCTCTAAGTGCAGGTACTCTACAGATAATGCAGGTACCTAAAGGGAAGCATATGCATTTGGATGGAGCTACGATGGCGCAAGGTGAAAATAATGCAGTATATCCCAAAAAAAAATGTTAGTCGAGGGAACGCACTAAGAAATGCATGCCTTCCTGTTATAGGTAGTGTACCCTTCCGGTGGTTCGTAGGCCCTATCATCCTTCCTGAGCGCACAAACATCTTTTTGGGGGATATCAAACCATGTTGCCATGCGTCTCACCGTCCTCTCATTCATATGCGATGGCGCTGAATCCAATGGGTTATCAAGAATAACCGCTTCCGCCATCATGTCCAGTGCCACCAACATGCTTCCCTCAACAATATCTGCGTGCTCTTCCCCTTCAAGCTCACCCTCGGTCATTCCAAAACTTCTTGGAGATAGTATCTCTGTCGAATGCTCAACCGGCGATTGTTGTCCTCCCGGCTGCACCCCACGATCAAACGATTTCGGTGAGCCTATCATTTGAGAATGAGTGGACTCTCCTTAGGCCTCAAGCTAGCTGCCTCCTAATATAGCATCGCTAATTGGACTGGATAGGGATGGTGAATGTTGCGAAGCTTCAGCTTCCAAAATCTGTTGTGTTTTTTACCTTGTTTCCATTGCTAGCTATACTTTCAATATATTCGCATTAGACATCGCATTGTATAACTTATACCCCTCGTATTGGTGTAAACTGACATGTACGCGTGGTGTTGTGCAGTGCTATGCTAATACTGTTATAACTTAGAGGCTTGGGACACAACGATGATCACATGTCACCGAGACTGTAACCATCGCCGTGATCAGCCAAAGTTACTGGATTTGCATCGAGTCGCGACTACATTACGATTAGAACCGATAAAACAAATCCAACATTTTGATAGTTCAGTCAAATTCCAATTGTATGCTCTACTCTTACATGGCAGGAAGAACTGTCGGTTAAATGGTGGTTAACATAAGCGTCGGCTCAATCGTACAAAAATTATGAAAATGATGTATATCCCAAGGTAGGGAGTCAGGGACTCGTAGTCTCGAGAAAGAAACATAGCACACAAAAGGGTTTTAAAATCATCGGTCCAACAGAGGTACCTCGTATCCCAACATAGGGTACGAAATTTTGTATCCCCTTAGATGTACGAAATTTCGTTCCCCTCAGGGATACAAAATTTCGTATCCCTACGGGGTAAAAAATTTCGTATCCCTAACTAAAGGGATACCAAATTCACCCACTCGGACCCTAAAATTTCGACTCCTCCATTCACTATTCTATGCCCCTTCGAATTTTCGACTCCCCTCTCCTTATTCTTCTCCAAACTTGTACTTTCCCTTCTCCAAATCTCCAACCTTGTTGACTTTCGAGCTTGAACCCATCCGTTCACCATGGATAGCCGCATCGAAGGTCGACCTCAAGCTTAAGCCGAAGTTTGGCTTTGAATCCCTCGAACTCCGGTTTAGAGTTCAAGAGAACAACCACCTTCGGGTTGCCTCAAGATCCACCCATGTGATCGTTTCATTTGCCAGTGCTCATACCATCTCGAAAGCCACCTCTATTTTTAAATGTCGATCAACGTCAAGGCCCATCTATTTTCTCAAGGATTCAAAATACTTAAGTTTTTTCAGGTTTGATTTTTCTCAGTCACTACATCAGGTAAGGAAAAAGAAGAAGAGAGGATGAGGGAGGTGGCTCGAATTTATAGGGGAGGAAGGATTTGGGCTTTATTCCAATGGACGGTTCGTATCCCACATAGGGATAAAAAAATTCGTATCCTAGTGGGATATGAAATTTTGCATATCACCAGAACACGAAACTTCGTGCCAGTATTCGTATGCGTGATATATACTACATGATATAATGTTATGTGTATGCACGTTTACATATGAATGTGCATACGTATGCGTAATATGTACATGAATGTGAATAATGTACATGCAAACTTCTCATGCACGATTTTCCACGTGCTAAAAGACCAGACACTTCTCATGCACGTTCCATCACATCGCGCAAAAACGTGTGAGTGTACGCGTGACAGCATGTCGACAATAACTTGTTTACGTTACAACATAAATAAGAGTCCATGACTAACCTTTGTGTACGTAAGTTAACAAGAATTAGGCACTCAATAAAAACGTTTCTTTCAACGCAAAGCACATCATATCGAGAAAAGACGTACTTTAGAAGGAAAATGTTAACCGGCCTTTTGGTCCGGTTCCCAAAATTACACCAGACACGCTTGACTCAACACATCGTGTGATGTTAAAGTTAGAAGTTTCGCCAAAAAGCCAAGGATACAAGCTTAGAAGAAGTTGTGCAAGCAGGAGCCTCATAACTCCTCAAGATCATGCTTTAACAACTTTTTTATATCCCACGTATAAGGAATCTCGAACCCTTAAGTCTTGTATCCCTCCTCTCCAAAGCTTCGAACCCATGTGGTTCGAACCCCTCCACGTTCAAATCCCACAACGCAAACCCCATCCAGTTTTGAACCGCTCTGCACCATATCCCTCAACTTAAAAAAGCTTTGACTCCCTCACATCCACAAAATTTCGGATCCCATCAAAACAATATCCCTCGCCTTTACAAAACTTCCGACATCATAGTGATGGTATTTTTGTGTCCCATCAACATTTCGACCCTAATGGTAAGAGGGGTTTTGTACCCCATAATATAGCATAGACGATGTATCCCTCAAGATTTGAGTTTGTACCCCTTGAGGGGTACGTAAAACTTGTATCCCCTCGAGAATATGCCATTTCATATCCCAAGGGATACAAGTTTCATATCCCTTGGGATACAAATTCCACATCCTAGAAGAGGGATATAGTCTCCTTCTGAGCACGACAAAGGAGAGCCGAAATTCCTGGTAGTCGCGTTCAGGGATACAAAATTACAACTTGTGGTCCCTAAATCTTACCTTCTCCCACTTAACCTCTCCGCTATAAATACCCCCAAGCACACACTTCAAAGGATTTTGATTTTTTGCTAATTTGACATACCGTAGAGTTTCAAGGGACTCATTAGTGACATCCTTGCTTTGAGGAAGAGGGGCATAAAAATGACTTTTTCCCAATATTCATATATGACAATTATGGCTCCAAATTACTTGAAAATACTTGTAACCAAATGCCTAGATGATGTTCATAGCTTGTAATCGTTTGTTGTGAATAAAATATCAGCGAAATCCTTTAAAGTGGACGTAGGCTCCTCGCGGGACTGAACCAATATAAATCTACTGTGTCATTTATTGATTTTCTGCATTTATTTTTTCCACACAAAACGACATTCTTAAGTAATTAAGATTCCTTGGGTATAACGACATATTTTGCCGTTAACAAGTAGTATATAGTAGTTGCTTGTGTTTTGGCCTTGCCTGAATTTGTCTACGGAGTTGATTTTGTTTCACTTGAGTGTGTTTTGGGTGTTTTCGTGTCTTTGGTCTGTCTTTCTTGTTGGGTGTAAGAGCATTAAGATTTTTTTTTCATGGTGTTGCATGGTGGAGCTTCATTGCGGTTATGTTGTGTTGTGCACTATAAGGGACATCTTGTGCTGTGTCTTTGCTCATGGAGCTAGTGAAATATCTGTTCCATTGTGGATGTGAATGATTCAGTTGTTGGATGTGCTCTAATTTCAGTTTTATTGGTAGGGTTAGGTTAAGTTTGGAAGCAAGGTGTCATGGTGATGGTCTAGAATTGCACAGTTTATGTTGTTGCTTGTAGCGGCTTATGCCTTTGTAATCCGTGCTATGAAATTTTTCACCTTGGGTGGTGAAGAACATCTTGATTTGTGGTTATATATTGTATCATTCCCTGCGTGGAGCATGAAAACATAAATATGTTATAGTAGTCTTCACACTTAGTCAAGCTCATGTTCCTTAATATAGGATAGTTGTAGTGGAGGAACCACTCTAAAAACTGAAATTAGTAATTATGCACACAGTCTAATTCCTATAATTTTCTTTATTTATTATTTGTTATAATAAGAAGTGTTACGGATCACAGTAAAAATTGGTCAGCTCTACCAATTTTTTTAGTAACTTTGAAACATCATTAATAATTAACTATAAATTAGGTTTAAAATAATTAAAAAAATTAGATAATAATTTATTAGGCTTTAAATCTTGTAAAATAAATAGTTAATATATCTTATAAATTAATTCATTAGACACCAGTAGTAAAACAATTTGTTAAATTGTAAACATAAATAAGATACTCAATTTTATCTTTTAAAAGCATCACAAATGGAATAATTAATAAACTGAAATCATAGATTCTGGCTCTTCTGTGAAGAGAAACTTATGGCTAATTGATTCTGGCACATCTTATCGTATGACACCTAATAGGAACTGCTTTTCGAGTGAAATTAATGGAGGAGAAGTTCTGATGGGTAATTATGCTTCTTTCCATATGGTTGGTGTTGGTAGCATGATGATTAGAATGTTCGACGGTGTTATTCATACAATTATTTACGTTAGACATGTACTTGATTCGAGGAGGAGATTGATTTCTATTGGGCACTAAATGGACTTGACTTTGAAGGTTAAAGTGGAAGGAGATAAAATGAAGGTATCGAAATGTTCCATGATTGTTATGAGAGGTACAAGGGAAGGTAATATTTATTTGTTAAAGAAAACTACTATAGTTAGTGAATCAGATTCTTTTACATATGTTGATTTGGATTCTTCCAGATTATGGTACTTACGCATAGGTCACATCGATGTGCACAACATGGATGAGTTGAGAAAATAAGGATTCATTGATGGAGTTCATTATTCAAAACTTGGTTCTTGTGGAGAGTGTGTTCTTGGAAAAAAAAGCAAAGATTTCTTTTGGTATAGGAGAGCATAAAGCAAAAGTTGTCCAAGAGTATGTTCATATAGATGTCGGAGGTCTTTCCCCTTGTCAGCCTTTAAGTGAAGCCAGGTATTTCATTTCATTCATAGATGATTTCTCTCATAAATTATGAGTATACTTTCTTCAATCAAAGAGGAAACCTTTGCTAGGTTTTGAATGGGGAAATCTATGGCAGATAAGCAGTCTGAGAAGAAACTGAAAGTTCTTCATTCAGATAATGGTTGTGAATTTGTATCATAGGAGTCTATAGATTATTGTGAGTCTGTAGGCATTAAGTGGCATTACACCACACCAGGCGATCCCTAGTCTAATAGAGTCGCGGAAAGGATGAATCAGACATCATTAGGGATAATAAGATGCCTCGGACTGACTGTTAAAGTAATGAAGGGGTTTTGGGATGAAGTGTTATTTGCGACAGGTTTCCTCATCAACGACACACCTTCTAATGTAATAGATGTGAAGTTCCTTTAAGTAGTATGGAAAGGAGAGCTTATTAGCAATTTACTTCTTAGAGTGTTTGGTTGTCGAGCTTATGCGCATGAGAGTAAAGAGAAGACTGAACCTAGAGCTCACAAGTGTATATTTCTTGGTTACAGGAGAGGAGTGAAGGGATAGATACCATGGTGTCCTATAGCACGAAGATCGTTATGAGTTGTCATGTGACTTTTGATGAGAAGACTATTCTGGAGGAAATGGCATTTATGATGACACTATGGTTGATGTGGATAATACCCAAAGTTGGCATAGAGAATCAAAATCAAGGTTAGACAAAGAAGAAAATTTAAGTGGCTTGATGAGTTTATTGGATTGATCATTGAAGACATTAACTTCTATGATATGGAAACATATGGTTTAAATGTTTTCCTTGATGAGCTCTGTGATTATAGAGAAGCTATTGCATTAATTAACAGTGTTAGTTAGTTAGTTGTCGTGGATGAGGAGATTGAATTATTGCATAGAACTCATACTTGGGATGTTGAACCCCTTCCCACCAGCAAAAGAGATATTAGATGTGAGTGGATTTATAATGTGAAAATTGTAAAAATTGTATAAAAAAATGGTACTCTCAGATACAAGGAAAGATTAGTTGCAAAGGGGTATTCTTAGAAGAAGGGGGTAGAGTATCATGATATCTTTGCTTCAGTGGTTAGGCATACTTCTATTTGTATTCTCTTGGTATTAGTTGCTCATTATGATATGGAATTATAGCAACTGGATGTTAAAAATGCATTCTTGTTTGGTGATCTGGATGAGGAGATTTATTTAAAGCAGCTGAAAGGGTTCATTGACAGCGGCAGACTAGATTTTGTTTGCAAATTCAACAAATCTCTATATGGACTGAAGAAATCACCTAGGCTATGTTATAAGAGGCCTGATAAGTTTATGCTTTTACAAGGATAGTCCAAAAGTTTCAAAGACTATTGTGTTTATTTAAGGAGATGTGATGATGATATGATTTATTTATTGTTATGTCTTAACGATATGTTGATTGCATCTCGAAAAATGGTAAAATTAAGGAATTAAAAGTGGAAATCACTAGAGAGCTTGACACAACGGTTTAGGAAAGGCAAAAAGAATATTGGTTATGAAGATAGGAAAGGATATGAAGAGAAAAGAGTTCAGGCTCACCCAGGAGAAATACATAGAGAAATTCCTCACTTGATTTGGGATAGAGAAAGCAAAACTAGTTGGTACTCCATTAAGCTCTCATTTTAAGTTGTCAAAAAACTTGTCTCCCTTATCGAAAGAGGATAAAAGGTATATGGCTTATATACCTTATTCTCTTGATGTTGGTAGTCTTATGTATGCAATGTTGTGCACAAGACCAGGATTAGCCCATGTAGTGGGTGTTATGAGTCCATATATGTCTAACCCAGGCAAAGAGCATTGGCAAGCAGTGAAGTGGATTCTTATATCCTCGAGGCATTTCTTCGGTAGGCTTGTTAGATTGTGTACTAGATGTTGACATCTCTCTTAGAGGATACTGTGATTCTGATTATGCTGGGGGTAGAGATGCCAGGAAGTCAGTGTTGGGCTATGTATTTTCACTCGGCACAGGATCAATTCCATGAAGGTTAAAGCTGCAATCTATCGCAGCTTTGTTGATTACTGAAGCAGAGTTGATACTAATTATGGAAGCAAAAAAGGAAAGATTATACTTACTTCAGGTGTTGATGATCTTTCAATAGAGTAGTGGACAGTTGGGCTATTTTCAGATAATTGGTGTGTGATTCATCTGGCAGAGAATCAAGATTACAGTTCATGGACGAAGCATATTGATGTCAGAGATTTCTTTCTTATGTTTAAGGAAGCAAGAAGCAAGATAAAATTATTGAAGGTGGGTACTTTGGATAATTCTTCGAATATGATGACAAAGTCACTTTCAAAGGAAAACTTTAAGCATCACTCAAACCTGATCAACTTGCTTTCTACTACTTGAGTGCTATGGGGTGCTGGACCCAACAACTTCTATCTTGATTATTTGATATGAGAATGGGAGAGCATCCCACATTATCCTTCTCTCTTTTGTACTTTTTTCTTTATTGAAATAAAAGAACTTGTTGGGTCTCCATGGACATAGGATATTCATATCTGAACCACATTAAATATTCTATGTCTCTTGATTCTGCTTTGTTTCTGTGAAATTGCATAACTAGTTTTCTTTTTAAGTTCCATCGGTATTTAAATAGACAATTCTAGATCCCAATCAAATAATAATGCTTTCGCCCAAATTAACGTAAATTCCACTATTCATTATTGTACCATAATTGCATTACGTGAATCATTATTTGTTGGTGTTTACAATGCATAACATGTTACTGAGGTTGATGGGTTTCATAGTTGGAAAGTGGCCTTTTATGAAGCAAAAGAAATGACTGGTAATGTAAAATTTGAACTGTTCACCCCTGCTCTATTACCTCCCTATTACTTGCATGCTTGGACACTATATGAGTGGTGCTACGCAAGTATTTAATGCCCGTTTGAGTCTGAGTACGACATGTCCATCCAACTGCATTTATAATATATATTAGAAAAAAGATAATATATGAAATTGAATTTGTTTAAATCATCCCCCGATTTTTCCTTTTTTCAACTCCAATGAAAGATGCTTAACCGAAAATTTACACAGTTGAAAATGATGTTTATGTCAAATGTCTATATGTTTAAAAATCGTTAGAACTTGTCGGTCGTTAAAATTATTGTTGGACCATTATTCATTTTCTATCATATAAGAAGTTCAAAAGGACTCAAATAGGTGATCATATTTCGAAAAATGAACGTATAATAAAAAATGCTCACTAGACGACACGGATGAATTAATTTTTAAACTTTTTTATCTTAATTTATATGTTAAATTTATTATAGACAACACAATTGAACTTTTTTTTATCTTAGACCCAAATGAAAGTTGGGTACTCTTACAAAATTTACAATAATAAATTTTCTTTTATGGAAGCGCAATTGGATAAGGAATCCAATTTCAATCAACATGATTAAAGGTCTGATCCACATTAAATATACTATTATTCATTTTTACCGTAAATCACATATGTTTGAAAAGGATCCAACTCATCCATACACATCATGCTGCGTCACAGGATAAGGATGCTTATCCACACACATCATGCTACGTCACAGGATAAGGATCCAGCTCATAATATATTATTTTCCCCTTATAACTTGTTACCGCTATGTACTCCATCTATATAAAACATGTACCGTATACATTCTGTAATCAATTCTCTATCAATAATATTACAAACTTGTACCTATTCTACAACCTCTCACTCTATCTGAAGATCAAACATGGTAACAAAGCCTTAACAGCTTAGCAGCTTATCTACTGAAGCTTAATAGCTTACTCAACAGATCTCATCTTGGCTCAGCATCTAGGTAACAAGTAAGACTGCATCTTCATACCTGTGCCTGAACTAGTTTACTGTCGAACCCTTTTCTATTCTCCAATTTTTCTGCTTTGCTATGCTATACAATGGGTGATGAAAGCTCATTACCAATGTCATCCTCGAGGGTGTCTCAAAATATTCAAGAGGTCACTCGCGACCTGATAAAAGCCATCATTAAACCCCAATCTAATCTGATCTGGATCCAGCTAGATGACTCGAATTACCTGTTCTGTAAATTGCAAGTCGAAACAGCCGTTAAAGGTTTTGGTCTTGAAGATTACATCTTAGGAACCAAGCAAGTTCCAGCCAAATTTATAGAAGAAGATAAAATCCTGTCTATGAAACTAAATCAATGAAACTGAACAAATCCTATTTATTATCAGTGGTCTTGATGAGAGCTATAATATCCTCAATTGAACCAACCCTGTAATGTCCCATATTTTTGGTAGTTAAATATTTAATTTAGTTTATTATTTTAAATATTTATTACGAATTTTAAATAGATTTAAAATATGTAATCCGTTAATATAACGAAGTTTGAACATTATAATTTATATTTAACTTAAAAACGAGCTCGAAATGGCGCTGTAGTTCGTAATATGGAGTTTTGAACTTTGATTGAATATACATGATTCGATATAAGTCGGATTTCTGTGAAACAAGAAATGTGTGAATCTTGTTGATTATAATTTTCATATAAAAGAGAAAAATTCAGATTTCGTGTTATAGATTGTTAGTTATGTCCAATTCAAATTTTAAAATAGTCGCTATGGAAATCGTTATTAAAATATAATGTTTATTTAATATATTTAAAAGGGAAATTTAAATCGTTTAACTCAAAATTGACGATATTGAGTTGTGTAAATTATATTTGGTATTGTATATATATATTCTGTTTGAATATATATGATAAAAATAATTTATTATGATTTATTTGAATTAATTTGGAATTTAAATAATATTTTACTCGATATTATTTAAGCGTTAAAAATAGTCATTTTTGCAAACGGTCTCAGTTCTCGATGAAGTTAGTTTCATTGGAACCGTATCGTTAAATTGTTGTATGAAAATCAAACTTCGTGGAAAGCTGATATCGTATGTGACTTCGGTGGCCCAAAAGGTCTCTGTTTCTATTTAATTATTTAGATTATTTAGGCACGGGTAACTTTTAATGAATAAACGACTGGTCAAACAAACTCCAAATTTAATGAAACAAGATTCATTAGATCCGTTAGGAAGAGGTCTTGTAAAATGTCAAGGCCTAAGATTTATTGATTTTTTTTTTTTTTTTGTAATTATAGTAATTTTAAACACTTGATTTTTCATCGATATTTATAAAGGATTTTTCAGAGACGACCTCGGAATTCGACGAAAGCTGTCCCATTGGGTCCATAATATTTTTTTATGCTAAGATTACATTTGTTTGTCAAAATCAGAGATCTTATGTGAGTGTTTTGAGGTGAGACTTCGCGCGTTTAAGTTTTGTTACTATATTTAATTAATATTCTCTTTCATACTATAAATATGACAATCTCCATCTAACCCTAGGCAAATTCTATTTCAACCCACATAATTAGTTAGTAGCCCCCCATTTTATCAAAAAAATACGATAACCAAACTGCCCTTTTACTGTTATATTTTTTTTCCAGTTTTTTGAACATTTCGTAGTTGCATTACGTGGTTTTTTGGTGTACCTCGTAGTATGTCTACGTGGTCCATGAGTGAACCACGGAGATCATCTACGTGGTACTTTGATGAACCACGTAGGGCAACTACGAGGTACAGTGAAAAACCACGTAATCCCCCTACGTGGAAGGGTATTTTTGGTTTTTTTTTTAAAAAACGGGGGGCTACTAACTAAATTTGTGGGTTTACTGATTAGGGGCTACTACCTAAAAAAATTGTGGGTTGAAATAGAATTTGGCCTAACCCTAAGTCTCCTTTTACTTCGCACTGAAACAAATTGTTGCCGCCACTAACAAAAAAACAATGGCCAGAAACTAATAATTTTCGTATCCAATTTCTTCTAAATTCATGAATCAAAATCCAAAACTCTCCACTATAAAATTGTTAAACTCACGGAGAACTATATAACGGACGGTCTAGATCTGAATTTCTTCAGTGTAGAGGTCGAAATCTTGTTGTGAAGTCAATGGAGTGCATGAGCTTCTGGCGGCGCTGCAGGGAGTCTGGCATGGCGGCATTCATGGCAGTGATGAAGGGGGTCAGGGCGTGTTGTCGGAGGTGCTCAGATCAACCTTCGGTGGAGGAGCTGAAGTGCGGCGGTCTTCTGTACACGGCGAGCCTGAGTTTGGTGAAGAAAGCAGTGAGCGGATGGGGCCTGGAAACGATGTAGCAGCATATTGTTTTGAGGCAAGGCGGTCTCGTGTTTCGGGCATCGCGGACTGGTGAAGGTCAGCAACGTGTTGCGCCTGTTACGGTGGAGTTTGATGAATTATCGGTCAAGGGTTTGAGTGGTTTCAGAAAGAACGAAGTCGGCTCTTGTTTGAAGAAGGAAACCAGGATTACGGAAAATAGAAAACAAATCTTAATAACAAGATTTGAGAAACATGATTCACGTGAAGCAGGAAGGAAATAATACACAGTAATCACTAAGTAAACTAATTTACCGTAATTAGCTCTTATTAATTATGTTTTAAAGTATTAAATCATCATTGCAGGTTTAAACGAAGTGCTGGTAAATGAAGGCACTGCGGAATGAAGGAAGCAGTTTATAAAAATCGAAGTCAGCCATTATTTTGTTTCTAAAATGTAATTAGTTTAGAACATAAACTAATAATTAGGAATTAAATTATTTAATTAAATAGTGTATGACTTAAAGTGTTAATAACATATTCATATATGATCAAAATCGGATGATTCAAGAAACGTTGGACTCGTCTCGGCAAGGACTACGTTATGAAACCGATCTGGATGCGATTGGAATCAACTGACGTTTTCAGTTAAATTAAACACTCGTTTAATTTAACTGAATCAAGCTGTTTTAAACAACGGTATCAGATCAAGATGAGTTAAACTCACTTAGTATTTTCCACTTATATTTTATGTAAGTCGGGTTTTATTTTGGTATGCAATGGTTGCTAATGATTGACTGTTTGTTATGTATATCTTGGTTGAATTTCTGAAATTAGACGTTGTTTAATTTCAGTGAAAAACCAAATCGTTATTTTGACGATTGGACCCAATGAGGATAACTTACTTTGTTTGCCACGGTTATAAAATAAACATGTTAAATTGTTTGAATTGTTGTGTTAACTGGTTGATGTCAAATAGTTGTTATATACCGTTATAGGTATTATCAGTTAAATGGAATTGAATGATTTGATTTGAGATAACCGATTTGGATACTGGGAAGAATAGGTTGGAGGTATCCAACGGGATTCCTCAAATATATTTAATGTTATTTATTTTCATATTATCATCATATGAACTATTTTGATTAAATGATTGAATTGATTGTTGATCGTTGACTGGAAATTCAACAATTGTTTTGTTTAAACCAATGAGTGATATTGGTTGAGTATTGGCCGCAGATGGCCTGTAAATAAATCATTTTATAAATATCGATTTACCATTAGATGGATCGATAGAAATGAATTCCTCCCTTTACACTAAATTTTGTCCTTAAGGATAAAATTTTGCACCCTTGTCCTTATGGAAAAATTTATTGTTCCTTTTGTCCTTGAGGGTAAAAACCCCTTTATTTTACAGGAAAATATCCTGAAGGACAAAATGAACAATAAATTGTTCCATAAGGATAAGGGGGAAATTTTTTGTCCATAAGGACAAATTTTAGTATAAAGGGATGAATTATAGCGGGCCCCTGAATTCCTCCCTTTACACTAAATTTTGTCCTTAAGGATAAAATTTTGCCCCCTTGTCCTTATGGAAAAATTTATTGTTCCTTTTGTCCTTGAGGGTAAAAACCCCTTTATTTTATAATTGAAGATAGATTTTTAAATCTATATTTTGAATAAAAGCTTATTAAAGGAAATAAACATTAATTATTATTATTATTTAAGTTATAATCAATTATTAATTGATTTTATAATGTAAATCAGATTTTTAAGCAAGAGTGTAATGTCCCGTATTTTTAGCGATATAATAATTAATTTATTTAATTATTTAAATGAAGTTTGAACGTATAATATAATATAATTAAAATCGAGCTCGAAATGGTGCAGCAGTTCGTTATTTGGCGATTCGAACTTCAGTTGAATATACAGAATCCGTTTTAAGCCGGATTTCTGTGAAACAAGAAACGTTCGAAGCTGGTAAAGTATATTTTTCTAATGGAAGAGAAAAATCAAGATTTCATCGGGTAGATTTTGATTTATGTCCAAATCAAATTTTCAAATAGTCGCAATGGAATTCCTTTATAATTTTATAATGATTTATTTATATTTTAAATGGATTTTTAATATAAACTGAATACTGATTTAATCTAGAATTGAAATGTCGAGTTATCAAAGTCAGATAGGAATATTTTGGAGCTGTATTATAACGACCTGAGTTTTCAAATCGGAAAAAATATTATTTAACAATAAATTCCAAGAAATAAACAAGCAAATAAAATAAAACGATTAAATTTAGTTATTAGAATGAATATATTCAATGTTTATTGATAAAAATAAAATATTTGTATGAAAAGTATTTGAAATTAACTTTGTAATCAAAACGTTATAAGTTCGTTCCGTGTAATTCTGATAAATTTAAACTGAATAAATTTAAATGATCGTTCATTAAACCAAGTGAAATTAAAAATAAAAATAAATTTTTTATAAAACATTCAAATCACTGATAACCGTGTGCCGTTGTGTTCGTCACGACGTCCTGATTCCAATGGTATAATTATACTGGTATTTTGGTGTCCGTAAAGACAAATGGATAGACTGTTATTTTCATACAGGTGACCCTGTAAAGAAGTGCAACATCAACAATCAGACTGAAATTAATGTGCGTGACCTACTAAGAATGTTTACAAACAAACAAGAAAAAAATATCTTCTCAAAAATCCAATAATAGTGTAGGAGAGTACTTAGCATTAAATGAGAAGTGAACGAAGGCCAAAATTTTCTTCTTGCATTAAATGAGGAGTGGTGCAGGCATGTTATTTGCAAATGAATACAAGAATTCACCTACCACTATTATATACTTATATATGGCAGCCCAAACCTCTTCGCTCTCTCTCCCTTCTTTTCATTGTCTCTTCTCCCTAACTGTTTTTCTTCCTTCTGAAAAACTTTGTTCGTATAAAAAAAAAAAAAAACAAAGAAAAATATCAAAAGAGAATAACAGACCAAGAAAATGCATGCATGAAGTAACTGCCAGTACCACTCTTCATCCCAAAGCCAACGCACTCAGCCCTCCATCCTCTTGCTCTACGCTTTCTCTCCTCTTGCTGAAGCCGCTCCATCCCTCTCTTGCTCCGCGCTCTCTTATCGACAACATCTCGTCGTCATCACTTAGCTCTCGGAAACGAAGGTGAGTTGTTACTCACGTCTGTCTAAATTTTTCTATAATGTTTTTACTATGTGATGTATGGGTTCTCTTCAAATTTTGTTGGACACGCATGGATAGAAACAAATGGAACCATGTTTCTATTCATTTGTTCATTGTTTATCATGCAACAAGGAGGTCCCTGACTAGCATTTACATTTTCTGGCAACACTTGGTTTCTCATTGAAACAAATATAAACAAAAACACATTATTTTGTTTGGGTCCACTTCTCTGGATAATGAAATAACACAAACATCATTCCATTTTATGGAAAGTGTTTTTGTTTTAGTGTGTTGAGTGCATGCGTTTGCGAGTTCATGCTTTGTGTGTGCAGATGTAGAGTGTATATGCATGTGTGTGATGAGCGTGTGTATATATGTGCTTTCTGTGTGGTTTGAGATATGCATGCAAATGAAGGAGGGGGATTTCTTTTTGGGCACAATTCACGTACCAGTAGACCTCAGAACTAAAAAAAAAAAAGAAGAAGAAGAAGAAGAAAGGGGCGCATTCATTTTTACAAAACAAGCAAGTAAGCAAAACAATATGATGCGTGCGCCTTCCACCTGTGCCATTTGATGTGATTCACCCCTGTAACCAGCTCACATGTTGCTATTTTGATTTGCCTTCAACTTTTAAAATCCATGACTTTGCCATGCTGGGAGACTACCACTCACGTATGGTATAACTGAAGGGGCTTCTTCATTGTGGGTGTAGAGTGTATGTGCATGTGTCATGTAGGCATGCGATGTAAATAAAAAAATAAAAAAAAGGGAAAAAACGCATGGAAGAAAGGAGGGGGCTTCTCCATTTTTTTTTCCTCTCTGCTGATCTGCGCATGAACCTGAACAAAAAAAAAAAAAAAAAAAAAAAAAAAAAAAAAAAGAGAGAGAGAATCATTTCACTCAAGTTTACATTTCTGAAGCCACCTTGGCATTGCCATTTTCTTTTGCTGGAAACTTCCTTTCACATTATATTTAAGGCATTAGTTCTCATGCAACTAGCAAGGAGGCCCTCATTTTTCCCAAACTTTTATTCTTTCCTCACAACAACAAATATATGTATGGTGTGTGCATGTATGTGTTAGCGTGTGCGTGCATGTGTTTAAATTGAACATGTTCCCTTCACTACATTGAGAAAAAATAATAATTAGGTAGTTTAATAAAATAAAAAGACATATTTTGCAGATCCAAAATATTGAGAAAGATATGTAAGATCGAAAAAGGGACACATCGAACTTAAATGTCGTTGTTTCAAAAATGAACTGTGCAAGTTTTTTTACAGTTTCAACGGAAACCGAACACCGAAATTGACAAATGAATATATTTCGGTAATCATCGCGACGAGACGGGCACAACGGTATATAATTTGCAGTGTCTGCATGCTCCGTTCAAAAACGCGTTACGCACCCCTTTAACGTAAAAATGCGGATGTGAAACGGAGGTCAAAACGTCCGATTTTCGCGAAACGAATTCCCCTATTGGATTACTGTCAACGAATAGAATATTTCTCACGTTTGTTCGAACTTGTTTTGAAGAGATTTTAAAATCGCTAAAATTTGAACTGTTACGCGCAGCTTTGCACTGAAAATTGCGCGACCGACGACATTCAAATTTTTCGACGAAATTTTCACAGCTTCTACATTTCACTATACGTATTTCAAATTTCTAATTCCCATTTGAAAAAAAAATAGAATTGTTTCAAAATTCGAAGATTAAACTTTGGTTTAAATTATATACATGAAAATTTGATTTAAATTGATAAATGAAATATTAAGTGATTTAAATTTTATTTAAACTTATTGAAATAACCTATGTTGAACCTCTTATTGAGAAAAAAAACGTTAGCCTAAATATTTAAGGAAATAAATTTCAAAATTGTAAATTTTGGATATAATTTAGTTGAGAAAAACAATTTAGTTAAATGAAGTAAAATTTTAAAATTTGAATGTGAACTTAAGTGAAATATTCAATATTTGGAAATTTTAAATTTTATAAAAGAAAAATACAACTTTAGTTTATTGATTTGGAACTTTGGAATTAGACACAAAGTTAAGTTTACAAGTGCAAAGGATAAAAATGTTGTTAATATTTCAAATTGGAATATTTGATAGTTCAAGTTTAAATAAGAAGTTGAAATACAAATTATGCTTTGATCTATTCGAAATTAATCAATGAAAAATAAATTGAATGACGTTAGTTGTCAAAGAGACCGGAGCCAGTTATGGACACATTCTCTATCGATACTGGAACCACTTTGTTAACTACGTTCGTGAAGTGATTATTCTTGGTGTACGTTTATTGGATTGAAGAAAGTGAACGATAATGGATGACAGACACTTTTGTCAAATTTGAAATGACTAAAACAGGAGCCGTGCCGGGCCATTGAGGCTAGCTACCTCTAGCAGACACACTTCTTCATGTATTATATTTTTTTTATTTGGTGATCACCCTTGATTTTGGAAGTGTTGTGTTGCGGTGGGCCGTTAGGGGTTACCACCAGTCCGGATCAGGCAAATTGGTAGTATCCTACCTTGGGCATTGCCTCACGTGCCTTGTCATATGTTTTATCCTTATGCGCGACCATTACGAGTTTCTATTTAACATGTGCCTATAGGGGACTCACTGGCTACCGACGTTCTACTGGTTGTGTTACAGGACCTGCATAGACCACATTGTTTAAAAACGTGTTAAGGGGGATCAATGTAAAGCCTTAACGCTATTTTAAATATTTTATATTACTGATAGACATTACATATAATAGCGTATCATACTATATATAGATAGTTTAACGGATCCTTAAGAGATGGAAAATACCGTAACATCTCTTGAGTTATTTGCATCTGAGTTTAGATCTAATCATATTAGAATGTTTAGACCTGACTCGAGTGTTTTGTATTTTTCTCATTTCGCTCGGGTCAGACTGAGTATTGCAGTGTTCTCGAGGAGCACTTTATCTGGAGCCGAAGATCTAGTCGAAGACTCCATCCTATCCAATATTAGTTCCTATTTCCGTTTGGCTTGTATTTGCGAACTTTATGAGTCGCTATATTGTATAATTAAATTGTAACTGTTTAAGTAGCATCATGAACTGCTTATGTATATTATTTCATTCCCGCTGCGAGATTCTGTGTTATTCTGTATATATGATTCTATGATCTGATTCTATTATACACCCTAAATGATTATCTATCAGTTTTGAATCGTCCGAGTTGGACATGTGTGGTTATATTGTCAACTTGGATTATTCAGAAAAGGCGGGTTGTCACAGTTGGTATCTGAGCCAGGTTTAGAAACACCTTAGCCTGGGGGTAGAACTCATTATAGATAGGGTTAGATATACCCTAGAATTAGGAGGATCATTTCCGAGAGGGCGTATTTTGAAAGTATAAAATGTTTAAAATCAAACCTATTTTCAAAATTCTTTTTTTTAACTTTAGCCTATTTTCTTTAATTAGAATTCTCTTCATTTTAAATTTCTCAAATTTTGTCCTTATCTTATCCTGGACTTTTCAGGATGAATCGAGGAAGAGGTAGAAATGCTAGAGGTAGGGGAAGAGGATTTGGTTCCATACCTGAAGCACCAGTTGTTCCAGTTCCTCCAGTTAGATTCACTATTTTGTGCAAGGAATTTTCTCAACTAGGCGGCACCAAATTTATTGGATCAGAAGGAATTATTGAAGCCCAGTAATGGCTTAAGAGTATTGAAAGAATCTTTACTGGCTTGGAGATTACTGAAGCCCAAAAGCGCCAATTAGCTATTTGGCTGTTGGACGAATCAACTCGTGATTGGTGGGAAACTGTCACAGCTCATACTCTTGATGAGAACATCACTTGGGAGTTGTTTAGGTAAAATCTATTGGAATTCATATTCAAAATGTTTATCTTTAGAATCTATCTAATCGTGCCTACAAATCTTTTGGGAGGCATTCGCGACTAAGTGGATGCCAGAAGCTGGAAAGTCTCAGTTGTACCGTAGTTTCATGGACCTTAAGCAGGGAACCATGACATTCTCTGATTATGAAAGGAAGTTCAATGAACTGTCCAAGTTCGGCCCTGGTCTGATTGACACTCCTTTGAAGAAAAATGAGAAATTCGTAGCAGGAGCCCGTCCAGAGTATTACAATCTCCTCACTGCTCACATTCATGGCACCTTCACAACTCTCATTGACATGGCTCTTTGTTATGAGAACCTTGATTCTGGGGAAGGGGTTGTTCATTCTCAGACTACTCAGGGGGAGTCTAGCAATGCAAAGAAGAGGAAACCAAACTTTCAGCAACAGAAAAAGAATTGGCAGAATAGAGGTGGAGTGGGGCATCCACAGAGACAGCCTGTTGACTTGTCCAAGATCACATGCTTCAAGTGCAAACAGCAGGGACACTATGCCAACAGCTGCCCAGTTTCAGCAGGAGCAACTGTTCCTCCGGTTCAGATGACTAGGCGAGACCTTTGCTTTATTTGCTTACAGCCTGGCCACCAGAAGAAGGATTGCCCAACCCAGCGGAAGGGTACACCATCGGGAGTCTTTGCTGTTACCACTCCTAAGACGGAGGATAAAAAAGGTACACTCCAAGGCACCTTTTCATTACATAATTTACTTGTTCGCGTCTTAATTGATACTGGTGCTTCCCATAGATTTATATCTGTTGATTTATGTGATAAACTTAATCAAGTCCTAAAACCCGAACACGCGTCTAAATTCCTATGTGTATCGAACCCTATTGGTGGACCTGCAAATCTTGAGATGATTTGCAAAGAGGTTAAACTCCTTAAAGGCATGCACCGTTTTACTTGGGATTTTTATGTTCTTGGCTTCAAGGCATTTGATATATTATTGGGAGGAGATTGGTTAAGGAAGTTCGACGCCATTATTTCTTGCAAAGCTCGAACTGTCTCTTTACGTTGTGACAAAGGTAAACCCTTGAAGATCGAATGTCAATTGCCTCAAGATATTGCAGGAAGTTTCATTTTCTCTCTCGATTCTCATCTTAGCGATCTTAGCACTACTCCGGTTATTTAGCATTTTCCTGATGTTTTTGGAGAAGTAACTTCCTTGCCGCCTCAACATGAAATCGAATTCCGTATTGATCTCATTCAAGGAGCTAGACCCATTGTACTTGCTCCAAGAAGAATGGCACCTTGGGAGAAGATTGAATTAAAGGTGCAAATCGAAGATCTATTCTCTAAAGATCTAATTCGTCGAAGTCATTCAGAATGGGGAGCTGCAGTTGTATTTGTTACTAAGTCAGACGGTTCTCTGAGAATGTGCGTAGACTATCGGGAACTGAATAAGCTTACTCACAAGAACCGATATCCAATGCCTCGCATTAATGACCTATTTGATGAACTGCACGGAGACAAGATATTTTCTCAACTCGACCTTGCTACAGGTTTTCACCAACTTCGAATTACTGAGGATAGTATTCCTAAAACAGCTTTTCGAACAGAAGACGGTTTCTATGAATGGTTAGTTATGCCATTTGGTTTAATTAATGCCCCAGCTTACTTTGTTGACCTCATGAACAGAGTATTCCGGGATGTTCTAAATAGGTTTGTCCTTGTCTTTATTGATGATATTCTAGTCTTTTCTAAGACTAAAGAAGAACATGAGGAGCATCTCAAGTTTGTTCTTAAAACTTTGAGAGATCATCAACTGAAGGCCAAGTTTTCTAAGTGTCATTTCTGGAGAGATGAAGTTAGGTTTCTTGGACATATTGTTTCGGAGAATGGAATTTCGGTCGATCCAGCTAAGATCGTCGTAATCAAAGTAAGCCCTTTATTTAAAACATCCATTCATTCTTATTCGATTTATCTTATCTCTCTTATATAGGTATTCATAATTCTTTAACTTTTAGGATTGGAAGACTCCTGAAACTCCAACCGATATTCGTAGTTTCCTTGGCTTAGCTGGTTATTATAGGAGATTCATCGAAAATTTTGCTCGAATTTCTTCACCACTCACAACTTTGACTGGAAAGAATGTTAAGTTCGATTGGAGCGATAAGTGTATAAAAGCATTTAATGAACTTAAACGCAAGTTATCTTCTGCTCCTGTTCTTACTGTTCTGGATGGAAGTGAAGGTTTGACTGTTTATACCGATACTTGCGGAGAAGGTTTGGGAGTTGTTCTTATGCAGCATGGTAAAGTTATTGCTTATGCTGGTAGACAACTCAGAGTTCATGAAGTTAATTATGCAGCGCATGACTTGGAACTAATTGCTGTAGTTTTTACTCTTAAGTTGTGGAGGCACCATCTTTTGGGAATTAAATTTGAACTCTTCACTAACCACAAATCACTGAAGTATATCTTTTCTCAGAAGGATCTGAATCAGAGGCAAGTCAGATGGCTCGAGTTCTTAGCATCCTATGACCTCGACATCAACTATACCCCCGGAAAGGCTAATGTGGTAGCCGACGCTTTGAGTAGAAACAAAGCAATGTTATTCCAAATTACTGCTTCTCCAACTCTTATGGATCGCATTATTGCTAAGCAAGAAGAAGATGAAATGCTTAGGAAAATAAAGGAAAGCGTTCTCAATAAAGAAGTTGTTAATGTTCAAAAGGGATGGGGCGCTGAAATTGGTACCAATGGAATTTTTAGGATCAACAATCGTATTTGCGTTCCGAATGTGGATGGTCTAAGACAGGGGGTGCTTAGGGAGAATCATCAGTCCAAACTTTCTATTCATCGTGGGGTCACCAAGATGTATCAGAATATGAAGAAGCTTTATTGGTGGAGTGGAATGAAGAGAGACATTTCTATTCATATCAGTAGATGCGCCACTTGCCAACAAGTAAAAGCCGACCATCAGAAGACTGCAGGTTTGTTACAGCCTTTAGAGATTCCTAACTGGAAATGGGATCAAATTTCTATGGATTTCATAGATGGATTACCAAGGACCAGGAGGGGAAATGAAAGCATTTGGGTTATTGTTGATAGACTAACCAAATCAGCCCACTTTATTCCTGTAAAGACAACTCGAACTGCTTCAAGTTTAGCCGAGCTCTATATGAAGGATATAGTCCGACTTCATGGTGTTCCGTCTAGCATAGTATGTGATAGAGATCCCATTTTTACTAGCAAATGCTGGAAAGCTTTCCAGATAACTTTGGAAACTCAATTGAATCTGAGCACCGCCTATCACCCTCAGACAGACGGTCAGACCGAAAGAGTAAATCAGATTCTGGAGAATTTGCTTCGTGCTTGTGCTTTAGATTTTGGGGGATCTTGGGAAGATCATCTCCATCTCGTTGAATTCACCTATAATAATAGCTATCAGGTAATTTAATTCAAATTAAAATTCATGTTTAAATAAATGTAAATCTTGAATAAATCTTTGAAATTCAGGCGAGTATTAAAATGGCACCGTTCGACGCTCTGTATGGACGACCATGTAAATCTCCATCTTATTGGATTGAATCTGGGAATCGACTTGTTCTGGGACCCGAAATGATTTTGGAAGCTTCTGAAAAAGTTGGAGAAATCAGAAGGAGGATGAAGATTGCCCAGGATAGACAAAAGAAGTATGCTGATGGAAAGAGGAGACATTTGGAATTTGTTGTTGGTGATCTTGTATTTCTGAAAATTTCACCTTTGAAGAACGTGATTCGTTTTGGAAAGAAAGGGAAGCTTGCTCCGAGATTTGTTGGCCCTTTTCCTATCTTAGAAAAGATTGGCGGTTTGGCTTATAGGGTTGATTTGCCGGAGAAACTATCGGGTGTGCATAATGTATTCCATGTTTCACATATTTGCAGATATGTACATGACCCGTTAGATATAGTCCAGCCAGCTTTATTTGAAGATATGGATGTTGAGCCAAATCTTACTATCGAAAGAAGACCACTTCGTATAGTCGATAAAGATACAAAGCAACTTAGAAGGAAGATAGTTAATCTCGTCAAAGTTCAGTGGAGTAGAGATGACAGAGATTGCAGTTGGGAAACTGAGGAGAGTATCCGTGCCTCAAATCCTGAATTGTTTGCATAAGGTACTCAATTCATCTTTAAATCATTCTTACGTTTCTGCTTATTTCTTTACTTTTCCTTGTTCCGTTCTTTTCGAGGACGAAAAGACTTGAGTAGGGGAGAATGTAACGACCTGAGTTTTCAAATCGGAAAAAAATTATTTAACAATAAATTCCAAGAAATAAACAAGCAAATAAAATAAAACGATTAAATTTAGTTATTAGAATGAATATATTCAATGTTTATTGATTAAAATAAAATATTTGTATGAAAAGTATTTGAAATTAACTTTGTAATCAAAACGTTATAAGTTCGTTCCGTGTAATTCTGATAAATTTAAACTGAATAAATTTAAATGACCGTTCATTAAACCAAGTGAAATTAAAAATAAAAATAGAATTTTTATAAAACATTCAAATCACTGATAACTGTGTGCCGTTGTGTTCGTCACGACGTCCTGATTCCAATGGTATATTTATACTGGTATTTTGGTGTCCGTAAAGACAAATGGATAGACAGTTATTTTCATACATGTGACCCTGTAAAGAAGTGCAACATCAATAATCAGACTGAAATTAATGTGCGTGACCTACTAAGAATGTTTACAAACAAACAAGAAAAAAATATCTTCTCAAAAATCCAATAATAGTGTAGGAGAGTACTTAGCATTAAATGAGAAGTGAACGAAGACCAAAATTTTCTTCTTGCATTAAATGAGGAGTGGTGCAGGCATGTTATTTGCAAATGAATACAAGAATTCACCTACCACTATTATATACTTATATATGGCAGCCCAAACCTCTTCGCTCTCTCTCCCTTCTTTTCATTGTCTCTTCTCCCTAACTATTTTTCTTCCTTCTGAAAAACTTTGTTCGTATAAAAAAAAATAGAACAAAGAAAAATATCAAAAGAGAATAACAGACCAAGAAAATGCATGCATGAAGTAACCGCCAGCACCACTCTTCATCCCAAAGGCCACGCACTCAGCCCTCCATCCTCTTGCTCTACGCTTTCTCTCCTCTTGCTGAAGCCGCTCCATCCCTCTCTTGCTCCGCGCTCTCTTATCGACAACATCTCGTCGTCATCACTTAGCTCTCGGAACCGAAGGTGAGTTGTTACTCACGTCTGTCTAAATTTTTCTATAATGTTTTTACTATGTGATGTATGGGTTCTCTTCAAATTTTGTTGGACACGCATGGATAGAAACAAATGGAACCATGTTTCTATTCATTTGTTCATTGTTTATCATGCAACAAGGAGGCCCCTGACTAGCGTTTACATTTTCTGGCAACACTTGGTTTCTCATTGAAACAAATATAAACAAAAACACATTATTTTGTTTGGGTCCACTTCTCTGGATAATGAAATAACACAAACATCTTTCCATTTTATGGGAAGTGTTTTTGTTTTAGTGTGTTGATGCATGCGTTTGCGAGTTCATGCTTTGTGTGTGCAGATGTAGAGTGTATATGCATGTGTGTGATGCGCGTGTGTGCATATGCATGTGTGTGATGCACATGTGTGTATATGTGCTCTCTGTGTGGTTTGAGATATGCATGCAAATGAACGTGGGGGGGGGGGGAGAGATTTCTTTTTGGGCACAATTCACGTACCAGTAGACCTCAGAACTAAAAAAAAAAAAAAAGAAGAAGAAAGGGACCCATTCATTTTTACAAAACAAGCAAGTAAGCAAAAACAATATGATGCGTGTGCCTTCCACTTGTGCCATTTGATGTGATTCACCCCTGTAACCAGCTCACATGTTGCTATTTTGATTTGCCTTCAACTTTTAAAATCCATGACTTTGCCATGCTGGGAGACTACCACTCACGTATGATATAACTGAAGGGGCTTCTTCATTGTGGGTGTAGAGTGTATGTGCATGTGTCATGTAGGCATGCGATGTAAATAAATAAATAAAAGGGAAAAAACGCATGGAAGAAAGGAGGGGGCTTCTCCACTGTTTTTTTCCTCTTTGCTGATCTGCGCATGAATCTGAACAAAAAAAAAAAATAAAAAAAAAATGAATCAGTTCACTCAAGTTTACATTTCTGAAGCCACCTTGGCATTGCCATTTTCTTTTGCTGGCAACTTCCTTTCACATTATATTTAAGGCATTAGATCTCATGCAACTAGCAAGGAGGCCCTCATTTTTCCCAAACTTTTATTCTTTCCTCACAACAACAAATATATGTATGGTGTGTGCATGTATGTGTTAGCGTGTGCGTGCATGTGTTTAAATTGAACATGTTCCCTTCACTACATTGAGAAAAAATAATAATTAGGTAGTTTAATAAAATAAAAAGACATATTTTGCAGAACCAAAATATTGAGAAAGATATGTAAGATCGTAAAAGGGACACATCGAACTTAAATGACGCTGTTTCAAAAATGAACTGTGCAATTTTTTTACAGTTTCAACGCAAACCGAACACCGAAATTGACAAATGAATATATTTCGGTAATCAGCGCGACGAGACGGGCACAACGGTATATAATTTGCAGTGTCTACATGCTCCATTCAAAAACGCGTTATGCACCCCTTTAACGTAAAAATGAAGATGTGAAACGGAGGTCAAAACGTCCGATTTTGCGAAACGAATTCCACTATTGGATTACTGTTAACGAATAGAATATTTTTCACGTTTGTCCGAACTTGTTTTGAAGAGATTTTAAAATCGCTAAAATTTGAACTGTTACGCGCAGCTTTGCACTGAAAATTGCGCGACCGACGACATTCAAATTTTCCGACGAAATTTTCACAGCTTCTACATTTCACTATACGTATTTCAAATTTCGAATTCCCATTTGAAAAAAAAATAGAATTGTTTCAAAATTTGAAGATTAAACTTTGGTTTAAATTATATACATGAAAATTTGATTTAAATTGATAAATGAAATATTAAGTGATTTAAATTTTATTTAAACTTATTGAAATAACCTATGTTGAACCTCTTATTGAAAAAAAAACGTTAGCCTAAATATTTAAGGAAATAAATTTCAAAATTGTAAATTTTGGATATAATTTAGTTGGGAAAAACAAGTTAGTTAAATGAAGTAAAATTTTAAAATTTGAAAGTGAACATAAGTGAAATATTCAATATTCGGAAATTTTAAATTTTATAAAAGAAAAATACAACTTTAGTTTATTGATTTGGAACTTTGGAATTGGACACAAAGTTAAGTTTACAAGTGCAAAGGATAAAAATGTTGTTAATATTTCAAATTTGAATATTTGATAGTTCAAGTTTAAATAAGAAGTTGAAATACAAATTATGCTTTGATCTATTCGAAATTAATCAATGGAAAATAAATTGAATGACGTTAGTTGTCAAAGAGACCGAAGCCAGTTATGGACACATTCTCTGTCGATACTGGAACCACTTTGTTAACTACGTTCGTGAAGTGATTGTTCTTTGTGTACGTTTATTGGATTGAAGAAAGTGAACGATAATGGATGACAGACACTTTTGTCAAATTTGAAATGACTAAAACAGGAGCCGTGCCGGGCCATTGAGGCTAGCTACCTCTAGCAGACACACTTCTTCGTGTATTATATTTTGGTTATTTGGTGATCACCTTTGATTTTGGAAGTGTTGTGTTGCGGTGGGCCGTTAGGGGTTACCACCGGTCCGGATCAGGCAAATTGGTAGTATCCTACCTTGGGCATTGCCTCACGTGCCTTGTCATATGTTTTATCCTTATGTGCGACCATTACGAGTTTCTATTTAACATGTGCCGATAGGGGACTCACTGGCTACCGACGTTCTACTGGTTGTGTTACAGGACCTGCATAGACCACATTGTTTAAAAACGTGTTAAGGGGGATCAATGTAAAGCCTTAACGCTATTTTAAATATTTTATATTACTGATAGACATTACATATAATAGTGTATCATACTATATATAGATAGTTTAACGGATCCTTAAGAGATGGAAAATACCGTAACATCTCTTGAGTTATTTGCATCTGAGTTTAGATCTAATCACATTAGAATGTTTAGACCTGACTCGAGTGTTTTGTATTTTTCTCATTTCGCTCGGGTCAGACTGAGTATTGCAGTGTTCTCGAAGAGCACTTTATCTGGAGCCGAAGACCTAGTCGAAGACTCCATCCTATCCAATATTAGTTCCTATTTCCGTTTGGCTTGTATTTGCGAACTTTATGAGACGCTATATTGTATAATTAAATTGTAACTGTTTAAGTAGCTTCATGAACTGCTTATGTATATTATTTCATTCCCGCTGCGAGATTCTGTGTTATTCTGTATATATGATTCTATGATCTGATTCTATTATACACCCTAAATTGATTATCTATCAGTTTTGAATCGTCCGAGTTGGACATGTGTGGTTATATTGTCAACTTGGATTATTCAACTTGATTTATGTCCAAATCAAATTTTCAAATAGTCGCAATGGAATTCCTTTATAATTTTATAATGATTTATTTATATTTTAAATGGATTTTTAATATAAACTGAATACTGATTTAATCTAGAATTGAAATGTCGAGTTATCAAAGTCAGATAGGAATATTTTGGAGCTGTATGATATTCTATTGTGGATATATATGATAATATTTATTTATAAATATTTAATTTAATTATTTTTAAATATATTTAATATTTAAATGGGTTTATTTAGAGCTTTAAAAATAGTCAGTTTTGTAAATGACCTCCGTTTTCGACGAAACTAATTTTGTTGGATCCGAAATATTAAATTATTGTTAGATTCCATTTTTCGT
Source organism: Allium sativum (assembly GCA_030737875.1). Classification (NCBI taxonomy): domain Eukaryota; kingdom Viridiplantae; phylum Streptophyta; class Magnoliopsida; order Asparagales; family Amaryllidaceae; genus Allium; species Allium sativum. The sequence continues at coordinate 743,118,763 of CM060920.1, read as the reverse complement.
GATTTTTGGGGTCAGTATGAGGCCGTACGGAATTTTAATGTGAAAAACAGTCGATAATTTGACCTTTAAAAATACGTTGTGTGAGCAAACGGAGTCGGAATTCGACAAAACCAGTTTCTTTGGGTCCGTAATTTCGAACTGTAGATGTATGGACATTTTCATGATTTTTGGATATCGTGTGTGATCATGCGAATTTTTAGAAGTCGAATACAAGTAGCGGTTGGATATAAACTAATAAAAGAAATCATGAGGCTTCTATAACAAGCCAAATATACTCTATAAATACCCTACGTCACACTTAACCCTAATTTTCTCATTCCCACGGTCAAACAATTTTCCACCGCTCCTTTTCTAAACACAGTAAAATGTGAGGAATAAAAATCATTGAAATGGAATTAAATTCATATAAATTACAACATGTATATATATATATATATGGATTCAACAATGCAAAAGCTTCATTTCCGTATGCGAAATTCCCAGTTTGACGTCTGTTTTGGAACATCGATTTTCTGAACCGCAAGCTAGGGTTCAAGAGTTTGTGAATGATACGTGTTGATTTGCGAATCGAATATGATAAATGAACTCGTGAAGTAATTTCGAGCATCGCATGATTTTTTTGGTGATTTTCTAAAACAAAAAATGTCGATCGTTGTCTGACAGTGCATGAGGAACCCTGGTTGTCGCGATAACCATGTTGAGTGCAAGTTGGATTCTTTCGTTCTGGAGACGTAGCCGTTGAAAGGAGTATCTCAACGGTTATAATGGTTTTAAACTTAGTGGAGTAAGGAGCTCGGGAGGATGATGTAAAGTCGGTCATGGTGGTTTTTATCTGGAGCAGTAGGACGCGAATTTTTATTGGGGAAGAAAGCACTATTCACTTCGGGTTGGGCCGATAAGAGTGTGGTGAGGTCCAGTTTAGATTTAATTCAAGTTTAATTTAATATAAATAACGTATTTAACTTGTAAAATACGTAACTTCGTCATACGTGACCCGAATTTAGTGAAACAAGATCCGTTGGGATCGTATGGACGGTGGCTACACAATGGAACTAACTGGGAGTGGATTGGAGTTATAACGAAATAAATTGTCTGTTTGAATCAACCGACAATTTTAATTATTTAACGATGATCGTCCAATCTGAGTAAATCTCACTAACTCTGTGCAGTTTATACTTTTATAAATATAATCTAGTGTTGGTAAATGATGATTGATTGTTGTGTGTTGATTGTTTGGTTGAATTGCTGATGTATTAGTTGAGATTATAGATAACGATATATATATAAATCGTTAATCAAATATTGATTCTGTTTATCAGAATATTTCATATTAAAATGAAATCGATGTTGTTTATGTTGTTTAACATCTGTGATGCAGGGAAGCAGGTTGGAGGGATCCAACTGGATTCCTCAATATTATAATACTGTTTGTTTCATATATTGTGATATATGATGTGATATATAATCTGTGATTGATTATGATGACACTAGTCATGTTATTTGGTATTTTAAATACCATATGAAATATTGGAATGTAAAAAAGGAAAATTTCAAAGTGAATATTGAAAATGAAATATTTTTATATAGAACGAATAGAATTATATAAAAGGATTTATATAAAATAAATAGGACTTTATAAGAGGATTTATATAGAATAAATAGAATTATATTAAGGTGATTATAAATGGGATTTAAGTGTTAGAAATAAAAATGGAGATTGGTATGAATAATTCTATAATTAGAAGTATAAATTGAAATTGGATTTGGGATATTGTTTTAAATACGAAATCAAACTGTTCTGATTGCAAAGAAGAAATGTTATTCACATTTAATGTGAATAAAGGATTAAAAGTAAATATTTTGCTAATAAAATATTTATAAAGGAATTTGGGGTGAATTAGGAATTTAAATGGAATTACTGAAATCAGAAACTGACTAGAAATTAGTTGAGTTGAATGGCTGTTTGAGTGTTGATCTGATGTTGGTTTCGGCCTTCGTGGTTAATATGTAGGGGATTGTTCTCTTACTAGTTTACAGTTAGAGACTGGTATATGTGAGAAGATAGTGATGCGTGAATCAGAAATGGAAAAGTTTTCCAAAGTTAATAACGTATATTTACTAAAATTAGAAATAACGATTTGATGAATATATGGAAACGAGAAATGGGAAAATGAGTAAATGTTGATTGATGATTGATCGATAGAATTTCCGTTTGGAAATAATATCGTTGTTTGCACAAATGTTTTTCTTTGATAGTTAAATCGCCGACTATCAAAGTTTTTGAACATTTTTCCGTCGTCAATACGGAGAGACTGGGATCAGATTCATTATCTGAAAACCACTCTATATGGGCGTTAGCGTTGCGATGAAATATGATGAAGATAATTGAAGATGGAGTTATGCAAGGATTGTTGTGTTTATAGAATAGTGCCTTCAGTCTGTCTAGTCCCAGGATGACCTGTATGGAAGAATGTCTGATAGAGCATATTTAACAGATCGCGTAAGTTGGTCGTTTCAAAAATATTTATGGTTGGTGGCAGAGGAATTCGTTTCTCTTTGCTGTATACCCATAGTATTTTTGGGGAAATCAATTTGTGATTTGGTGGGTATGACGATGTGATATTCAAAGTAAATAAAGCTGTGATCTACACGTTATGGCTTCTAGCCTCACAAGCAGGAAATGGTATAAAATCAGGTAGGTCGCATGGCTAAGTGGTTAGCTGCCAATTAGGGTGTATTATCACATGATCTAAAGAAATTCCATTTACTTCTAAAATTTATTTCGATGCTGTCCCTTTCGGGAAATGGTTGCCGATCCCAACCGTTGGTGATAATGCATTCGGTACACTCAAGCGAAATAAGTGATCGGTCATGTTTAGCCTGGGTTGCAAGATGTTCTTGTTGAACCCGGTGTATTCCTCTCTAGAGATACACTGTCGAAAGGTGGTCCCATACCTTGCCAGTTGGAATTCATTAACCAATAAGCGCCCGCGATTTTTGATTATATATTATGTATGTAGAAGGTGAGATGAAAGAGTTATGCTAGATGATTATAATATTGTGGTTGATTGACACTATTATAATATTCAAAGTGTTTTGATATAAAGATTATCGTTTCTTTCAAAAGGATTTTGAACGATAAATCAGGTGTTTTGGATTCTCATAAGGGAAAAACCCGTTCTGTGTTATACGGCGTGGTCTTATGAGATATCGTTTAGTTGCTCAAACTGTTTTAAATGGTTTTACTAATACCAGTCCCATGACTGACCCAGAGTTTATTTTATTTTGTTCTCCCTAAACTCTTGGGCGCCCAAATTTGTACGGGCAGTCAAGTATTCAGGATTTTACAGATCTACTTGGAGAGCTTGGAGCAGGAGGCTTCAGGATTATATAGCTATTATTATTTCCTATGTGTTGTAAGTGTTGTACTCTGATAATGTTACTATATACATATACTAATTTTATTTCAAAGTTATGTATCTATTATATATTGTTTGTTCCGCTGTGAGATTCGTGTTTATTCTGATGTTGTATGTTCTTCTTCTTCTTCTATGCTAAGTTTCTATGTTATCTATTCTCACCCTCTAATTTCTTTCATGGACTATCTGGTATTTCCGATGCTTGAATAGTCGACAATGAGTTTATGTCGGTTACTCAAGATCGCGAAAACCCGGGTCGTTACAAAGAGAATATAAAGTTTTACCTAACAGTTAAGAATGTGATAATTGTTTTTAAGAAAACAATTAAACTGAATTATTTAAATTAATTATATTATTAATTAATTTAAAGGAAAGAGTAATTGGAATTGGTTAACAAAATAACTGTGCTTTGGGTTGACTAAGTCAACCTTTTTAAGTGAAGGGGATTATTAATTAGTTTGTTTTGAATTAATCCAAGGAAATGGTTTAACGAATATTTGTTTTAATTTTTAATAAAATTTTAAAAAGGGATTTATTATTTACTTTAGTTAAATAAAGAAATTAACTACTTCTACAGTAGTTAATAATTGAAGTAAAATAATTATTTTTGATAATAATTTAGGAGATTACTTTTTAATTGAAATTCATGTTAAAAAGTAATCGGGTTTGAAATGGGATTGAATTGAATTGTGAAAAGAATCATAATGGGTTTTATATTTTAAAACCCGAATTTTTATAACAAAGTTGTAAAAGGAATTTTAAGCAAATACGATAGCTGAAATTAATTATTTACTTGATATTTGAATTAAGTAGAAAGGGAATTGAAAATAAAAAGTGTATATATTAAAACCCAGTTATAGATACGAAACTTATAAAAGAAATGAGGTGTCAAAATGTTAATTTTAAATTAGCATTATTTTATAATGAAATTAAGAAAAATGGGAATAAGATTTTCAAAGCACAAATTGGGTGAAATGGATTAGAAAGGGTTTGTAAAAAGTGGATTTGATAAAGGAGTAAGTAATAAGATTTTTGACAAAAATCTATGTTGTAAAACAAATTGTTAAAGGAGTGGAAGTATAAAGAGTGACGTTTAGTAAGTTATTTCTAAATAAATGAACTAAGGAACAATGGTTATATTCAAGAGGGATATTTCAAAAGTAAGTTGGTTTTATAAGATTATATTTTAAATAAAATGGTCGGATGGGATTTGTTTTGATAATTGAAATATCGGATTTTGAAATTACAACTCATATCTATCTTAAGATAAGAAAGTTGTTGATTTAGGTCTGAGAGGTAACTAAAATACCCCAACTAGAACGACTTCCGGATTATCTGAGATGATATTAGTTGTAATGGTAAAGAGGAGTGATAATTTATTATTTCGATTAGAGAAATAATAATGCGATGTTATTGGTGAAGATTTGGAAATATATAATGAGGATTACAAAGTAAAGGAAATTAAAAGGATTTGGTGATATAAATGATGTTTCCAAAGTAAAGAAAAATAAAAGAGGATTACGTGAAAATATAATAATATTTTCGAGTTAAAAGGAAATGAAACGTTAAGTTTGAAATGGGATTATTATATAAGAATAAGCATTGGTTATTATTCCAAGTAATGAACAAAAGGAATTTCGTAATGTTGTTTTACGAGCGACGAGTTAAAATGATTTTTTCCAATTTAAAGAAAATGAATAATGATGAAGTAAATGTTTAAAAAAGAAAGTTAAATGAGAATTTGAATAGAGTTGTAAGATATTTTTCAAAGTATTATAATGAAATGGTTTTGAAAACATTAATGTATTAAAATAAGAAGTAAATACTGTATTTAAATATTGAAAGGTTTAAAAGTTTTAAATTAACTATTTGTTAATTATTTTTAATTAAAAAGGCCAAGTGATGCTGAGCACTGAACCAGTGAACTCATTTATTTTCATTAGTGAAAAACTGTTTATTTTGATAGTTAAATCACCGACTATCAAATCTGGCCAAAAGCATTGTTAGTACGGAAAGGCCGGAATCGAATTCATATTCGAAAACCATTCCGACCAACAAATACGTGAAGATATCAAAAGATGATCGAGATGGAGCACTGAAGACCGTAGATCTTCATAAACGAAAGAACTACTAATAATCTCTGGTTTAGCGGCCAGAGATATATTGTACTTCTATTGTGGTTGGAATCTACGGCTTGCAAGGACTTCTCGCTATTGATCTATGGGGTGATTCCTATATTGGATGCAGTAGGAGAGTGCCTTCGGTTTATCCTGTTCCTGGATGACTTGTATGGATGAGTTTCTGACAAAGTACTTCCAAAGGGATCACGTGTATTGACTTTCCACAAACGTATTTCTGTTGGTGGAGGAGAAGACTGGACACCTTCTTTAGCTTAACGCTCAGAATATTATTGTGGAAAGCAGTATTTAGTGATAACTAGTGGATCTGACGATATGGCATTCAAAGTGGAAAGAGATGCGTTGTTCTAAAGGATAAGCTTAACCTGTAGCCTCATCAACCGGGAAATGGCATAAAATCGGGTAGGTCACATGGCAATGTGGGTCGCACCCATCAAAAGGGTATATCATTACCTGATCGGGTGAAATCAAATGCCTTCAGTTGTCCCTTTTTATTTTTGTATGTAAGTTATCGGTTTGGTTGGTTGGCCCCCAACCGTGGTAATGATATATTCGATACTCTCAAAGAATAGTGAGGGGCCGGTCATGTTTAGCCTATGTCGCAAGATGTTCTTTTTAAACCCTAATGTATTCATATCCAGAGGTACATTGCCGGGAAGGTGGTCCCATACCTTGCCAGGAAATCTATTCTCCAATAAGAACCCGTAGTTTTGATTGTATACTATATATGTAGAGCGTGAGATGCAAGCGTTCTGCTAGATTGATATTTATTTGTATTTAGTCACTAATATAACATCAGAATAATATTGTTTTCAAAAAAGTTTTGGGTTATTGTAAAATAAAAACCGTCCGTATTTATGTGTGGATTCGGTCTTATGATTATCCTGTTCTTTTGAAAAGATTTTGATGTTAAAATCAAGTTGTGTGATGCCTGTAAACTAAATGTGTTTTCCTCACTCTGGTTCACCAGACTGACCCGGTGTTTGTAATGCTCGGGTTAGACCGAGGTGTATAGGTCCAGGTTATCAGATGCTGCAAAGTCCAGAGACGAGATGGATGTGTTTAGACATATGATATTATACCATATATGATTGTTATTCCGCTGTGTGTTGTATATGAGGACTGATTGATATAACTGTCCAAATGTGTTGATGTACTTTTATGAACGTAAGTTTAAATTTTCAAGCTCTCAGTAAAGATTATTTCTATATTATATTATATTTTATTCCACTGCGATGTGAGACTCTGTTTCTGATGTGTTTTCTTCTTCTTCTACTCTTATATTTCTTTCTTTCTTAACTCACCCTCTAATTTCTTTCTAATAGTTATCTTCTTTTCTGTATAATTTGAGTTGACAAGGATTGGTAAATGTCGGCTTAAACTGTACTAAAAAATGGGTCGTTACAAACCCCTACTCTCCAATATGTCTATACTACTCTACTTGCTCATGAGGGAAGGATTAAGCAAAGAAAAACAGCTAATTCAGACCCTAAAATCTACTACATAGCTAGCTACAAGGAAAAACAACCAGAAAGGAGCTATGGACCCCGGCAACAACAACAGTACAACTATAATCAGAGGGAGGTCAGTCAAATAGAGCCAGAGGCAGGGAAGGCATGTATAATAGCAACAACATAATTCGATGTCAGATCGGTGAGAAGTACGGACACAGTGCAAACAACTGCTACTTCAGATACAACGCTAATTATACCCCAAACCAGAACAACACAAACAACTCAACTATTAATGAAAACGCATGCAAGGACAATCTAGGGGAAGTAGAGGCTCACAATACTGAAAATGCAAAAAATAAAGACATAAATAATGAGTTTTGGTATCCTGACTCGGGTGCAACTCATCATGTGACAAACAACTTAAACGACCTAAATCTGGGCAATAGGGAGTACAAAGGTATGCAAACCTTAACTATTGGTAATGGTAATAATATACACATCACACACAGAGGAAATTCTAGTTTAAATGGTTCTAGACCTCTGTTTTAAAATAATTTGCTGTGTGTTCCAGAAATCAAAAGAAATCTACTGAGTGTTTCACAATTTTCCAAAGATAATAACGTATTATTTGAATTCTACCCAAACTTATGTCTAGTCAAGGATATATTGACTCGAAAAACTATTCTACAGGGTAGGGAAATTAATGGACTATACAAGTTTATTGCAAGTACGAGACAGTCTGAATTTTGTAAGAATTACAGTACAAATATAAAAAATGTTTCTCAGTCTTGTAATTCGTTTAATCTCTGACCTGATAGACTAGGGCATCCAAGAATAAAAGTTGTCAAAGCTGTATGCTATGAGAATAAAAAATCTATTAATGACATTCCAAATAAATATGTGTGTGAATTCTGCGAAATGGTAAAAGCCCTAAACTTGCATTTCCATACTCTGAAACCACATACACAACACCACTAGAACTGGTTGCTACCGATGTTTGGGGATATGCACCCATAACCTCTGATAGTCGATACAAATATTACATTTCCTTTATTGATGTTTACTCTAGATTTGTATGGATTTACTTTTTAAAATCACAAGCTGAAGTAAACAATATTACCATGCAATTTATAAATACTGCTGAAAAACAAATTTGTCACCTAGTTAAGAAAGTTCAAACTGATGGAGGGACATAATTCCTTCCACTACAACAATTTTTCCAAAACAAGGGGATTAAACACAGAATTAAATGTCCACACACCTCAGAAAAAATTGGTTTTATTGAAAGAAAACACAGACACATTATAGAGACTGGTCTAACATTGCTTGTGAAAGCCTCTGTACCACTGAAGCTCTGGCCAGAGGCATTCAACACTGCTGTATACTTGATCAACATCATGCCAACCAAAATACTTAATTTCAAGTGCCCACAGGAAGTTTCGTACAATATTAGACCAGACTACAATCACCTAAAAGTTTTCGGATGTTAGTGTTTCCCTTGGTTAAGACCATACAATGCACACAAACTAGAATACAGGTCTATACCATGTATATTTCTGGGTTACCTCAAAGATCACAAAGGGTATAAATGCATAGACAGCAAAGGTAAAATATATGTTTCAAGACATGTGGTATTTAATGAAGATGTGTTCCCTTTTAGCACATCAGAAATTAAAATAACCAAGAAAGTCTAAAATACCATATAGTATGATATCTGATGAAGTCATGATTCAACCAATACAACAAGAATCAACAACACAAATCAAAAGGGAATGCACACAAAATATTAAGTCACAACACCAATCAAGGAAGCAATACATATGCAGAAATTAGCAGGAATGAAAGGGAAGAAAACAAAATACCTGAGGGTGAAGCAAACAGTAGCACCAACACAAACTAGTTGGAACCTGCCAGAGGCATAACTAACCAACACCCAATGATGACGAGGGCAAAGAGTGGCATTTATAAGCCCAAAGTTTTTAACATAAATCTGGACTCAACAGAACCCATGACATACGAAGCCGCGTCAAGTGCTAAATGGAGAGATGCAATGCAAGAGGAGAACAATGCACTTCTGAGAAATAAAACTTGGACATTAGTAGAGATGCCAAGCAACAAAAACATTATAGGAAGCAGATGGATATATAAATTAAAACAAAATGTTGATGTAATAGTATCAAAATACAAGGTGTGGCTTGTAGAAAATGGATACTCACTACAGTGTGGATTCGATTTCACTGAAATATTCTCACCTGTCGTGAAACCCCCCTCAATTTGAATAATTTTGACCATAGCCTATATAAGAACTGGCCCATCTAGCAATTGGATGTTAATAACGCTTTCTTGAATGGTGTTTTTCAGGAAGAGGTCTTTATGAAACAACCGTAGGGATTTATTCACAAAGGACAAGAAACAATGGTATGAAAACTTAATAAGGAAATATGTGGACTAAAGCAGGCACCCAGGGTTTGATTTGATAAAAAAAAAGCAACATTGGTAAAGCAAGCCTATTAGTTAACAAGATCAGACAACTCCATATTCGCAAAGTTTTCCAATAGCAACATTACCTACATTCTAGTGCATGTTGGTGACTTCATCATAACAGGAAACAGTGACACAGAAATCAACAATATTACCAAGCCACTAGACATTGAATTCTCTGTAAAAGATCTCGGGGAACTTATTACTTTCTAGGCATTGAAGTAAAAAGGAAGGCAAGGACTGAAATGCATCTTAACCAGAAAAAATACATTCATGAAATACTACAGAGAGCCAACATGGACGAAGCTAATGCACTTCTGTGACACTCCACGTCCGTTAATGTCACTCACTAAGGGAATGCATTAAGTTTCGTGAAGCGCTATAGGTATACAGACACAAATAATTTCAAGATAGATATAAATAAGACAGCAACATAAATTTAAATTTTTATTTCAAATATAAATCATAGTATCGTGGTCCACAATTCCATAAGTCACATAAACCATTATAATAAAATAAGTTTTGTCTTGCACCATCAGAGTACATAAGTAAATAAAAAGCATAATTCCCCAATTAAAAGAGTTATGCCATAGTAGAGACAAGAACTTGAGCCATACTTCAGAAATAGCTCCTAGAAAAATGATATCTGAGTCCTGACTAAGCCAGAGTGTTTTCTCCCTAAGAACCTAGGGGGAGGGGGGGACGGAAGAAAGAAGGTGAAACAAAAGGTTCAGACATAAAGTCTAGTGATTCTTGTTACTTTTAGCCAGTAAATAAATAAAAGTAACATGATAGGCATATAAAGTGGATAAGAGAGATCACTACATAAATGGCAGATGTGACAAGGTAAGCAAGATAAGGTGTAAGTCCCTCACTAATGATTACTTTGCACTATTACTAGTATAACTAAAATGAGATGATCCCTTCCACTATAAGTTGGTAGACTTAGGGCATATGTCTGAATGTACCCTAACCACAACCCTAATCGATCGGCTCCCTACCCCATAGATATCCTGCGTTGGTCCCACGGTAGGAGGTATCAATCCCTAAAGTGGAAACCCTTTATTTTCAAGATGTGCACAAGCATATCTACTGGTGTCACGGTCGTCTTATCCCCTTCTGCCCGGCTCATGCATGCACATGGCTTGTTCGGTTTGCGCCGTCTGCACCGTCCATTCCATTTGGATCTCTTATTTTCAATCAGTAAGCGTGCCCCTTCTCCGCCTAGTACGGAGTTCTTTATTTGATACCTACTCCGGGTTACTGACTTGAAATAGGTCCCACACAATATGATACAAGTTCTCCCCTTTGTCTTGTATCCCCACTAGGTTTTTCACTGACTATGTATACCCTTAGGTGTCTTTAATTACGTAGCCATATGTCAGTTATACTTACCCTGAAGGGTGTCTTTAATTACATAACTTTATTATATTTTCCACTGGTTATGTATACCCCTTACTACAAAAGTGGGCATATTCGACACAAGTTTTATGTGGCCTTAGATCGAAAAAGTGTTGCATTTTCACCTTTTTTCAAATAGGCAACACCGAGTGGGTGTGGCATCCGCGGCCGTTGCTTTAGCCCTCTAAGGCAACGCTTTAGCACATCTACTGCCACGGAAAGAAAGTGTTGCATTATAGACGTAATGCAACACTAATTGTACGTAATGCAGCAATATTCAGCGTTCCTTGAAAATTAATTAGATCCTGGGTACTAGGCCACGATAGCGGCGACCACGTCATCTGCCTACGTGTCACACGACACGTCAGCTGCACACGTGTCACATGCCACGTCAACTGTGGCGTTTACGTGCCATGTGGACTTACTACTATTTTATGTAATGCAAGACCATTTTATTATGGAATGCGACACCATTATCTTGAAATACTATATCAAGAAAAAAGCAAATGCAACAGTAAAAGAAGGCAAATACATCGCTTTAATTATAATTTTTGCAATATCAGTTTTGTACATAGAAGTAACACATCTGTTATATTCATCATCACATTTAAACCTTCAATAAACCTTCAATACATACCACCTTCAATACATATGATCAAATACGTAATTCAATGCTTTAAGTATATAACACATACGATCAAGTACATAATTTAAAAGTAGCAAAAGTGCCAACACGTACCACCTTCAATACAAGTGCCAACAAATGCGATCAGTGTGCATCCTACAAAGTAGCAATGCCATGAACCAGAAACTGTATCTCTCTATGTCATTTTAGGTCCTCCACTTGCCAGGTGTATCTCTCCTCGTCATTTTAGACCTTGCAATTTGAATTTACAAGTTATTTGATAAGTGCATATGTGTTGTGTGCATGCATCTGTGCATTTGGCCATCCAATTAACTTATAAATCTTAGTGAGTTACGCATACAATTATAACAGTTGACCAATCAGCATTGGTCACTACGTGCCACCTCAGAAATAGAATTGAGTATGCTTCGTCTTCTATGCAAGCATTTCCAGTTCACATATCTGCCTGACACCATCCATCGGGTCCCTCGCACATCCTTTCAAGCATCAGAACATCATCTCCTCCATATCCCCTAAACCCCAATCTTCGAAATTTTAAAAAGATAAAAGAAAAAAAACAATGGAGGACTCGTCTCTATACATCACAGCCACTGTTCTTAAGGGACATTGGAATTTTGAAGCTGTGCAAAACGCTCTTAAGATGGCTCTCAATCATAATTCGTGGCCTTTACAGGTAATCCCCAACAACTCTTTTCTAGTATCATGCCCATCGTACAATATGCGTGATCATACCCTAATGTTGAAAGTTTTTACAAAACCTGGTGGTGTTATTTACCTGCAACCATGGTCTGATGAAGAATTTGAGCCCTCACCAGCGTTAGACGTGGAATCATGGGCTAAAGTTGATGGCTTTCCCGAGTGCCTAAAGAGTAATGTTCCTGCTGTTGAAGAAGTAATGAAGCCAATGGGAAGAGTGTTTGCAATTGACGACTGCTACAGGTCTCAGTATGACCATACATCTTTCTACCTGAAAATGCAATTTCATGAAGGCATTGGCAATAACAATACTTTGGTTGCTCAAATCAATAACAAGTTTTACTTCATTAAGGTTCAGTGCTGTACCCATGCTCATCCTGGGACAAGTCCTGAACTTATCTTTGTGAGCAATAGGGAGGAAGAGGTGGTTCCAATGTTGCATCATTATGGATGGGAATGGGAAATGGATTCAGATGAAAGATTTAATGCAATGATACAGGAAGCTGCTGAGCTACGCCCCTTGCCAAGCTTATTTCCGAAAGCTGCCCATGACATACATGTTGATAACCAAGCCCCAATGAACCAGAGGAATGATCAGTGGGTAGATATAGAAGTTGTTCAGGAATTTGACTGGCCAAACTACCTCACCTCGGGTCCATCACATGCTGCGGGTCCATCACATGCGGCTGCTCACTTCGGACCGGCTCTCCCACAACTGCAAAGCCCTAATGAATCAGTTGGAAGTTCCACAGCCCCGCAACCCTGGTCTGGTATGACTTGATGCTACTATAATGTCATTTTTTGGATGTGTATGTATTAAGTTAACTTTATGATACTTTTGGATGTGGATGTGTATGTTATTTTTTGGATGTGTATAGTATGAACTGATCGATGCTGCCTTACGATACTTGTGCGTGTATAGTATGAACCGATCGATGCTGCCTTATGATACTTGTGCATGTGTGTATACTTGTACGTGTATGGTATGAACTGACGTGTATTGTATGGACTTATGCTGCCTTATGATACATGCACGTGCGTGTTAGATACAGGTATTTGTATCACAAAACCGCAGTGCATACACACCGCATGCATCACAAAACCTCAAGCATACAGTTGTATGTCATTTTTTGGATGTGTATGGTATGAACTGATGCAAAACTGAGCATACGTTTCCAAAATCGAAACATCGAAATTGGTAGTTTCCAAAATCAAATGGAAAATACCTATGTGTGTTAGATACGGGTGAACGACTCGTCCGGATCGGGAAATTGGTAGCCTCAAGCACACCGTAGTGCAAACACACCGTATTGCTACACATGTATCTGTATCACAAAACCTCAAGCATACAATTATATGCCAGTGTAAATGAACGCAAAGTGCAAATCAATTTCGACGGTGAATTCCCCATTCCTTAACTAGCACGACCTCTATAATAAACCAATGTCTTTTTCATGCCAATAGCCCGGTTCTCATTGCCCAAAAAGGTACCACTCAATTAGGTGAAACCTAAATCCTGGTGGCAAACTCAAATCAATGGTCAAAGTGCCTTATGGTACTTGCGCGTGTATACTTTTGTGTGCGTGTATACTTGTGCGTGCCTTCAGATGTTGCCTTATGATATTTGTGCATGTATACTTGTGCGTGTGTGTATACTTGTGCGTGTATACTTGAGCGTGTATACTTATGATACTTGAACGTGTATACTTATGATACTTGTGTGTGTATACTTGTGTGTGAATACTTGTGCATGCGTGTATACTTGTGCGTGTATGCTTATGATACTTGTGCATGTATGCACTGCATGTATACTTGTGCGTGTATCACAAAACCTCAGTGCATACACACCGCAGGGCAAACACACCGCAGTGCAAACACACTGCAGTACAAACCTCAAGCATACAATTGTATATAATTTTTTGGATGTGTATGGTATGAACTGATGCACTGCGGTGCCTTATGATACGGGTGAACAACTCGTCCGAATCGGGAAATTGGTAGCCTCAAGCACAGTGCAAAACAAACACACCATAGTGCTACACATGTATCTTTATCACAAAACCTCAAGCATACAATTATATGATAATGTAAATGAACGCAAAGCGCAAATCAATTTCGACGGTAAAGTCCCCATTCCTTAACTAGCTCGACCTCTATCATAAACCAATGTCTTTTTCATGCCAATACCCGGTTCTCATGGTTTATTGCTGGGTATAATTTTCGAATAAACCTCAGCATAATCCCAAATCCCAAATCAATGGTCAAAGCGCAACTAATTACTCATAATCTAATCTTTCACCGACTAATCACTCATAAGCGAATGGGTTTTCCAAAATGTAACAAATGAACTGCTTACTAATTATTCATAATCCAATCTATAATAAGCGCAACTAATTCACAGTGCTATACAAATTGAACCTGATGGAAAAAACTAGCGATGTCAATGCCCTGAGCAATCAAAGCTAGAAAGTGTTTCAAAGCTTCAACCTTTTCAGAATAGAATTTGTTGTCGAGGAGAGGAGGGATACTGACGTGAATTTAGGTTTAAATTTTTGTCAATAGTAAAAAGGGGGAAAATGATTAGATGATAGAGAAGAAAACGATTTCGTGAAGCGAGAAGATTGCACCAAAATTTCGTCAAAAGAATGCAATGACGTGGCTGTCAATGATTGGATGATGGCTAACGTTATGATCATCAGACCCACAGATGGTTTGAACCGTTGGATTAATCTTGCATCTACGGTTGGGGTTTTAATATATTGATAACGCGGATCGCTGAGCTGGATTATATATACGTAATGCTACGCTTTTAACTGGTGTTGCACGTCAAAACACTAGAATTCCCACCGCAACAGTGTATTCATGTATAATGCAACAACATATGAATATTGTTGCACAATATCAAAGAAAGCATAGCTTTCGCCACACTTTTCATGCAACGCACACAAATTAGTGTCGAATATGCCCACTTTTGTAGTATTGACCACTAGGTGTCTTTAATTACATAACCTTATTGGGTTAAGTTCGTGAGCCTATATGTAAATATTACCCACCCCCTCTAATTTACTTAACCCACCCACTACCCATTCAGTTTTACATAACCCTAACTTACGTTCATAAGTATACAAACCTTATGGATTAAATTAGGTTAAGTAGTCCAATTCATTATCATGTCCAATTATGGTTATAGTGGGCTAGACCTCCCACATTAGGCCTACAATGTGTGGATGTTGGATAAGCCGGTCGGGTCCGGGCAGTCTTATTCCACAGTTGGGCCTAACCTCGTGTCTTGGCCCGATTCGTGTTTGCGTACTTAGACCTCTCACATTAGGTTCAACATTAGTGGCTGCTGGATATGCCGGTTGGGTCTGGGCAGACTTCCGCCACTATTGCAACATAACCTCGTGTTATAAGTGCAATTACAATTCCTAATTGTAATCACTAAATATTCTATTTTTATCCAAATCTACCTATTTCATTATAGGTGATTATTTCTATGTTTCCCCATTTGAATTAAATGTCCAATTTATATAAATATTACATAAATTATGCAAATTATAAATCCCTTTTCCCCATTTCCTAACTAACGTATTCACACGTATTTTGGCGGCATCTAGGCTATAAAGCAGCCTAGCCATGACAATTCAAAGGGAATATGACAAAGGTGATAGTTTCAACATATCTTGGCATAAACTAGCATGATAACAAGGTGAATGGATATGTAATTAACATCATCACAAGGTGGACATAAAGCCGATAACTTGTGACAATTACTACGATGTCATAGCAAGTATAATGAGATCTAAATTAACCCTTTAGGTGTTCCACTATTTAGATCTAGCATAATTAGGGTGACATAGTAACATGTTAAGATCTAAAGGTGGATTCACATGTCAAGTCTACAACATATCTAAATTGATCATAATATGACAGTGAAGGGAATTTTACATAAAGAACTAGATCTAACCAATGTTACAATTGTCCAATTTAATAGATGTACATCCACCACAATATAGTTACAAGTCAAGATCCACATAGACAACATAATAGAATAACCACAACTGTATTAGATCTTGGGACACTAGTAGAAAATATGTTTGTTGCATCGCCTCATTTGCTTCGGTTGTGCTTACAACCGAAGCAAATAGTATCATTTACTTCTGTTATGTTAACAGCCGAAGCAAATTATGTTATTTCTTCCGGTTGAGCTTACAACCAGAGCAAATAGTATTATTTACTTCGGTTGGCTTAACAACCGAAGCAAATGCATCAAAGCAAATTTGTTATTTGCATCGGTTTTTACGAACCGGAGCAAGTGCATCGAACTAAATAATATTTTATGCATCGGTTTCTTAATAATCAAAGCAAATACACCGAAGCAATTGCAAATTATTTTAATTAAATTAAATGAATGTATCGATAACCTTAAACAACAACCTACATATGTCATTATTTATAGTCATTTATAGTTAATGATTATCAATAAATAAATTATAATTGCTGGTTGGTATAAATAATAAATATTTTTTTTGAAAATTAAATACATTTTTTATTTTTAATAATTTATTATAGGTAATAACCAATAATTAGTAAATTATAGTTAATATTTATAAATTAGATTTAATATCTAATAAATGATATATAATGATTATCAATATTTAGTAATTATTGTTTAACATTTAATATTTAATTCATCTGTAAAATTTAATAATTAAGATGTAATATTTGATGCCTAATAATTAGTTTTTGATTGCATTAAATTAATATTGAATTGATTGCATTAAATATGAATAAATAATCCTTAATATTTAATAACTAATTTTTGATACTTAATATTTAAAAATTAACTATTAATATTTACCAACTAGTTATTAATATTTATTAATCAATAACTACTACTAAATAATTAATTTTTAATAATTAAGTAATAATTAAGACTAATGCTTAATAATAATAAGCAATACTTAATAATTGGGAAGTAAGATTTAACAGTCAATATTCAATGATTAAGAAGTCATATATTTATTATTATGAATGATTATCAATAAATAATTTACAATTATTACTATGATACATAATTAATTTTATTAATTTATTAATTTATTATATATAATTATTAATAATTTATAAACTAAAATTAATATTTATTAATTACATTTCATAATTAATAAACTATACTCAATAATAACATTAAAGATTTATTTTTTAATAATTAAGATGTAATATTTTGTAATTAATTTCTAATTGTTATTAATTAATAATAACTATGATGGTATACTAGCAACATGAGTACTATTGTTATTAATTAATTAATAATAACTTATTTGCAAGACATATGTTGGGTTAGGTTGCCAAACAAGTTTTATATCATGAAGGACAAGAAAGAGTCTAGTGCGTTTATTATCCTGGGTTCATTGCGAGACCTGTAGCATGAGACTAGATCAGAAAGGTACCTTGGGCTTATAGAGTACAGCGTCAAAGCCTACACGGCCCAAAGAATCTCCACCCACTTCACATATCAAATTACATGTTCTTATAATTAGGGGTTGGCATAAACCGCACCACAATGCGGAAACCGCCCAGACCGAACCAAAAAAACGGTGCGGAAAACCGCATCGGATTCTCTCCCTAAAGCAAACAACCCAAACCGAACCGCCTCGCGTGATACGGTTCGGTTGTGGTTTGAACTTTTACCAAACCGTATTAAACCGAACCGAACCGCATAGCTACACCGCCAATGTTATGATAAAAAAAATAACAAATTTCTATCTAACTTTTAATTTAACGTTACATATTCTATTTTCAACGTATGATGTAGTTATATTAATTAAAGATAACACTATGTGTTTTAACCTTAAGATGACACAACGTCATAAAATCGTAAATTGATTGTTGATGAAAGTAATTTTCTTGTTTCATATTTAATACGGGTTCAAACCGGACCGAACCAAAACCGAACCGTATTACATTGAAACCGAACCGAAACCGAACCGTTTGAACGGTTAGTATAATGGTTTGTATTTTTGATCAACCGTTTGATGCGGTGCGGAAGCGGTTTGAGCTTCAAACCGCACCAAACCGAACCGCGCCCACCCCTACTTATAATCATCTGCTTTTAAATTCTAGGGTTCTTCGCTCCTTCCATTCTGCCGCCTCCTTTCTTTCCTTATTATTCTTCGTTGTTTTATTCTTACTTCGAGACTGGTTATGCATGTAGCGCGATTTGTTATCAGTTTTATCAGCCTACTCCTGTCATGTCGATCTGAAGCTGTCGAGATTCGAACCTTCAATTGTTGTGATCTGATCCAATAAATCAGATCTGATTACTACCACCGATAGTTAACTTCCGAACCTTCGATTGTGTTGATTGTTTCGATAGTTAATGATCATTCAATGTCAACAAAGTAAACGAGTAGCTAATGCCTTTCTTTGTGCCTTATGCGGCTTGGATCTGAAGTTTCATTTGCTTCTGGTGTTGAGTTTAGCAGACATCAGTGTCAATTGAAGATGAAGCTTCGACTGTTTCCTTTGCTCCTGATGGTATGTTTATCTTCTTCCATTATCTATGTTTACATGTGCGTATAAATGGAATTTGGGTCTGTTATTTTTGGGTGTAAAATCCCTCATGTTTCAAGGCCTATAAAAATACATTTTCGAAAACTAGTTTTTGACAGCTCTAGATACATGTCGAGATTCATTTACACGTGTAGTTGATTTTGATGTGTAAAAGCATATATTCATAGTCTAAGTTGTACAAGCTTTTGAATATGTATCATTTTGTATGTGAGTCCAGTTTTAGAGATATATGTGTGTGATTCAACAGTTGCAAAGACCTTAAAACATTCAGTATACAGTTTCAAGATTATGAACTTGTGGGATATGTACATTCAGTATACATTCAATATACAGTTTCAAGCTTACATAACTCTTTAACGATAATTATTGAATTTTCTTTCTTGTTGGCATAACGTTCTACAATAATTGTGACCAAGCCATACATTGTAACGGTTGAAAGTTATGTGCTATAACAAGTAATTAGTAACACTGAAACTTTTCACTTTAAGACAAACAAATTTGTCGACGGAAAAAACTTATTGCTACAAAGGTTTCTACACAAGCATTTTCAAATGATAGTAACCTTTGCAAATGGGAGTTGCACTGTGTTCCTTTATAGATGAGATTTTAGAAGGTCACTTCACAACTGTAACATTTGTCACCTACGACTCCCATTTTATATGTAACAAACATTATAAAGCTTGAAAATGGCTAAAAATTAACAAATAGCAACATCATTTTTTTTGTCTGTCAATAGAATAAATAATTTGACCATGAAGAAAAGATAAATTTAAGAACAAATTCCTAGAATAAATTCTTGTCTTAAATGGTCATGGTTAAAACCAGGTGCAAAATTTCAGTAACTAAAAGATTGAAATTATTAGCAAAACAGCGATATCAAAATAAATCGAAGCATACCAACACTACTGAGATGTAACATGAAGTCGACTATTCTATATTATCCAGAATTGTTCACATGGTCCTGTAGAAGATTGAATTTGGACAGTTGTTTTTTTGGCCTGGTAGCATTTTGAACCAGCTTTGACATGCGCTATTTGTTTTACAGAGTAATCAATGGCAACTAAAATGTTTTGTTTTGTTTTCTTATGTATTGATAATTTATAAATGTTAACGTCCTGACAAAAACAAATATCTTTATAGGTATTCTAAAGAAAAATGGAGTTTAGGCACTTTTGTGAAAGCTTGGCCATTATCTTTTGTGAGAGCTTAGCCTGCTTCTGAAAGTTCGTTTTAGTGGAAGTGGACGGCGAATTTTGTAAATTCTGCATTATCATCGTTTTCGAAGATGTGATTTTTGTTAGTAAGTTAGAATTATTACTATGCATTTGGCTCTTGTAAAGTATTGATGCACCTCATTTTGTACAATTTTTATGCTAGATATTTCATTTTATTGTATAAAGTACAGATTATTAATTATAGTGTTGTTCTTAAATGTATGGATCATTAACGTAATCAATGGATTATATTTCTCTTTGTGCATTGTATTATTTAATTTATATGTTATCTAGTTTGGTTATATATTTGCATGCCATAATTATTTATCTTTATATGTATTTGTATTATTGCATTTTTTTCTTTTGCTTCAATTATTACCACAACTGAAGCAACAATTAGAGTCAATTTTTAGTCAATTCTTCACTTTTTTCCGTTGTTGGTACAACTGGAGCAAAAAAAATATGGTTTTTGCTTCAGGTGATTGACCAAAGCAACAGATTATGGCCTGCTGTGTCATCTGCATTTGCTTCGGTTGTTGAACCAAAGCAACAGGAGGTAAACAACTGAAGCAATATACATGTTTTGTAGTAGTGGGAATTAGATCTATCATGACATAATATATGATTTAACAAGTGCATAGAATCATACTTTACAACATATCCAGTTCACAGTCTTTCACAATCTACTTTTATTTATCTAAACCTAAAAACAACTAGAAGCCCATAGCGTTAGGTTTAGAGAATTGAGAAAGAACGGATCTTGGATTTCTGAATTTGATTTGCAAAATATGTTGTTGTAGAAAACGGTTCAATCTCAGTTCGTATCCCGGCAGCATATGGCCTCCATGATTTCCATTGAAGAAAATAGGAGAATAGGGCACATATATATAGCTTCCAAACCCCCTGAAACCGAGTGCCATGTCATCCCTAAGGGTGTCAACACCCCTGTGAGTAGGTCAACCCATAGGTTGACACCCCTTAAGGGGGATCGACCCCCAGGTCAACACCCCTTTAGGGGGGTCAGCCCTTAGAGTGGGACTTTCGTTGCTCTGACGAATTTTCAAATTTGAATCTTTCTAGATAAAATTCTAACTCATTTCTGTCTCATGCGTATATATATAATTTTTCTGTGCGTATACTAACTTAAAACCCTCATAACTTCTTCATACGGTGTCCGTTTTACACAAACATCTTGACCAAAATTTCGAGATGGACGCAATGGTGCAGTCCGTTTCCTCTAATTATGAATATTAAATAAATAATCATTTAATTTATTCTCTTTAATATTGTTAAAATTTCAGGGTGTTACATTCTCCCCTACTCAAAGGATTTCATCCAGAAATATCTCAGTTGAGAAGAATGCATATCCTACCATCCATCATCCATCTACTCATCCACCAACCACTGTTATCCATTGTCCTTAGAGATTTATAATGCTTATATGAATATATGCGAAGGTGTGTGTATAAGTCCCAACATTAATGCGAAGATCAGGCAGTCTACTGATTCAGTTGACCTCCTTAATGCAATGTATGTTAGTGCCATGAATCCAATATGTATGCAAATAAACCTACTGTATCATATAAGCTCTATATGTGTGCACACCCATCCGTCCAAATGCAACATCGATATTCCCGTTCATCCGTTTCCATCCATAAAAGATAAGAAAATTCACACACATCCGTATGCAGTATGAAAGTGATTGAGTCGATCTTAGTGCCTAATGTGTGTGTATATGCGCCCACAGGCAACCACTAGCAAACACTTGCATCCACTCGCATCCATCTAACATAACATGTTTCAAACACATGTTTACACCCATAGGATCTCTATCTAAAGGTCGAAAATACTATGGATAAGATATACTCTATTGATAGAAACAAGCACTGATAAAACTTAGTAAAAGGAGTTAAGAACGTACCCTCGAAAAGAAAAGGGTACGAAGCACGAATATTGTCTTCGGCCTCCCAAGTCGCATCTTCAGGGTTATCTCCCTATTGAACCTTTGGCAACTTGATCTCCTTATTGCGAAGCTTCTTAACTTCTAACCCAAGAATATGGGTAGGGACTTGTCTGACCATCGCCTCCCGTTCCACTTCGACTTCTTCCGACATACTCTGCTCGACAACTTCTACGGTGTCATGCAGGCACTTCTACAGATGAGAGACGTGGAAAACGTCATAAACACCGGATAGATTTTCTGGGAGCATTACTCGGTAGACCATTTGGCCAATCCTTTCGGTTATGGGAAATGGTCCCACAAACCTAGGTGCCAACTTCCCTACTGATCCGAAACGAACCACATTCCTTAAAGGCGATACTTTGATAAAAACCAAGTCTCCCACTTCGAATTTGATGTCAGTCCTTCTCTTGTCTGCATAGGACTTCTGCCTATCTTGAGCTGTCTTCATCCGCCGTCGAATAAGGACAATCTTTTCGGACGTTTCCCTAACAATATCTGGTCCAAGTAATAATCTTTCTGTAGATTCCCACCAACAAGTTAGCGATCTATAGGGTCGCCCATACAACACTTCGAAGGGTGTCATGCCGATGCTAGCTTGATAAATGTTATTATAGGCAAACTCTACTAAAGGAAGATGCTCTTCCCAAGTCCCTCCGAAGTTTGGGATACACAGCCTTAAAAGATCTCCAAGAATCATGTTCACCTCTCCGTCTGCCTATTGGTCTGAGGATGATAAGCGGTGCTTAAACTCAACTGTATACCTAATGCTTCTTGTAAACTCCTCCAAAATTTGCTAGTAAAGATAGGGTCACAATCGCTCATGATGTTGGAAGGTACTCCGTGAAGACGAACTATCTCACGAACATAAATTGCTGCCAACCATGATGCTATCCTCTTACTCTTAACTGGAATAAAGTGAGCACTCTTAGTGAGTCTATCTACTATCACCCAGATACTGATGTTACCATTCTTCGATCTAGGCAAACCATCTATGGAATCCACAGAGACGCTCTCCTATTTCCACTGCGGAACCTCCAACATATGAAGTAATCCACCGGGCTTCTTTTGCTTAGCTTTGACTTGCTGGCAAACTAAACATTGAGAAACAAATTCAGCCACATCTTTCTTCATCCCAGCCCAAAAGAAAACCCTCATCATGTCCCTATACATCTTATCACCGCCTGGATGAATGGTCATCTTAGAATGGTGGGCTTCTTCTAGGACTGCCTTTATTAAGCTTCCAGTTTGAGGAACACAAAGCCTTCCATCTCATCACAACCACCCTTTTTCATTTATGACATACCTACTGAAGTGACTAGAAGTCTTCCCTCTTTTGAGCTTATCCATGATGTCTAGAATCTGTGGGTCACCTTGTTGCGAAGCTCCTATCTAATCCATAAGAGTTGGTCGTATCTCCAAGGATGAAAACAAATCAGGCAAAACCTCGATGGAGGGTCTAAAATCAAAAGCTGATATGAACTCCAAGTTCTTTCTTTCCACAAACAGAGGACCCAGGGCCACCCTCTGCCTACTTAGTGCGTCTGCCAACACATTACCCTTGCCAAGGGTATAAGCAATCTCAAAATAATATGAAGCTAAGAACTCCATCCACCGTTGTTGCCTTAAGTTGAGATCCTTCTGTGAGAATAGATACTTGAGAGATTTGTGATCGGTGTATTACTCAAACTTTTCTCCAAGTAAATAATGACGCCACGTCTTTAACGCGAATACTATGGCAGCCAACTCTAGATCATGCGTGGGGTAGTTCTTCTCATGAACCTTCAACTGTCTACCCCTATAACATATTACTTTCCCTTCTTGCATCAGAACCACACCAAGACCTGTACTGCACGCATCAATGTAAACAGTAATCACTTTACTTCCATCAGGCAAGCTCACGACTGGGGCTATTGTCAGAGCCCTTTTTAGTCATTGGAAAGCAACGTCATATTCTATGTCCCATGAGAATGCCAAATTCTTTTTTGTCAGCCTGGTGAGAGGGGATGATATCATCGCGAAGTCCTTAATGAACTTCCTATAATAACCTACCAACCCAAGAAAGCTTCTCACCTCGGTTGCATTTTTAGGAATCTTCCAATCTTGCACTGCAATCACCTTCGCGGGATCTACAGCTATCCCTTTTTTGGAGACTACATGCCCCAAGAATCTCACCTTCTTTCTCCAAAAATGGCATTTGGAGAACTTTGCTTTTAGTTGATGGTCACAGAGAGTTTTCAAAACTTCTCCCAAATGCGGGGCATGCACTTTTTCACTCCTAGAGAAGATCAGAATATCATCAACAAAGACTACGACAAATTTGTTTAGGAACTCCCGAAATACCCTACTCATCAAATCAATAAAATAGGCGGGTACATTTGTCAATCCAAAAGGCATAACTAGCCATTCAAAGAATCCGTCCGGAGTTCTAAAAGTAGCCTTATCTATGTTGTCCTCAGCCACCCTCAACTGATGGAACCCCGTAGCCAAGTCCAACTGAGAAAATACAGAGGCATCGACAAGCTGATCAAATAAATCATCAATCCTCAGAAGTGGGTGCCTATTCTTCTTGGTGAGCTTATTCAACTCTCTATAGTCAGCACACAAACGAAGTGAACCATATGCCTTAGTTGTGTATACTACAGGAGCACCCATTCAGATATGCTTTGTATGATAAACCCTTTCTCAAGTATCTCCCCTACTTGCTTACTCAGCTCCCTCCTTTCCCTTGGAGCCATGTGGTGCACTGGTAATGCAACTGGCTTTGCATTGTCCACTGGATATATGTGGAAGTCAATCTCGCGCCTTGGAGGTAAAACCCATACCTCGTCAAAAACATCGGAATAATCTCGAACCACAGGATTAGATTGCAAATCATTAATGGATGCATCCAGAGACTCTAGGAAGCTAGGAATAACAGACCCTTGGGGATTAGAAGAAACTTCAAGGGTATTCCCATGGCAGGTCAGGAGTCTAACAGTCCTCCTCTTACAATCCAGAAAGGCCCCATACGTGGTAAGCCAATCCATTCCCAGAATCAACCCATAGCCCATAAACCCGAGCACATACGCATCACATTCAAGCTCGACGCCTAATACAGATATTTTCAAACCCCGACAAATCATCGATAAATCAGCCGAACCACGATTGGGGTTCGAAACAACTGTGGGATCTACTACCATACTAGTAATTAAGTGCAGAGATTCAACCATTGAACTAGATATAAACGATTGTGAAGCACTAGAATCAAAAAATGTTCTAACTGGATGGTTTGAAAGAGAAACTAAACTTTCTACGGAAATTCTTCTACCTCTTTCAGGAGCACTGATCGCGAGAGCATGCACCTGCCCTCCAGAAGTCCCTGCTCTTTGACCTTTTCCCTGCGATCCATGTTTCTTCGGGCACTCCTTAGAGAAGTGCTCGATCTCTCCACAATTAAAGCAATTGGCCTTCCTTCCCTTACAATCTTTGATCAGGTGACCCTCCTTTCCACAATTGTGACATTTTCTCTTATCTCTGCCTTTGTCATCTTTCCTTTCTTTCTTCTGCCGTTGCTGTTGTGGTTGCTGTTGTTCCTGTTGTGGTTGCTGTTGTTGCTGCCCCTTCTTGGGCCACACCTTCCTGTTCTGCGATGTCCCCTCAGTCTTTGCTTCCTTCTTCTCTCCCTTGTCTTTTTCATGTATTAGGGCCATATCAACAATCTTTTCAAAAGTGGCCCCCATTGGAATATGGGACATGGCTAAACCATGCAGATGCTCATTCAGCTCTTTAGCGAACCGCAAAGCCTTTTTGTGCGGTGTATCCACCAACTCTAATCCGAACCTTGCCAGCTGGTTGAACTTGTTCACATACTCCTTCACCATCAAATTTCCTTCTTTGAGTGCTAAGAATCTCTCCATCTATATGCTTCTCTTAGCTTGGGAGAGAAATTTCATTTTGAACCTCTATCTAAAATCTTTCCAAGTTTCCACCGGACGTCCAGTTTGGGTGACTTCCCACCAAAATGAGGCTTCGTCCTTTAACAGCCAAGCAGCTGACTTAATCTTCCTTCGGTCCTCCACTTCAAAGATTACGAACAAGTCTTCGGTCTCCTTAAGCCAATTCCGAGCTTCTACGAATGTCTCATTCCCGTGGAATGGCCTTTCTCCTATAGCCCGGAAGTCTTTCCAGATCTTGGCAAAGTTATCAGCTCTTGGAGGGAGGGGGGAGGAATGACTAGCGCAGCTAGGGAAGGAACATTTCCTTGTCCTTTGGCAAGCGTCGTGGCATCTAAATACCTATGGAACCATCCGGGTATTGTGACACCTCCGTGATATTAGGATGTTTTGTTCCCCAAACATGTTGAGAAAGGGAAAAGGAAGAAATTTAGATAAAGGACAGAAGGATACTACATATGGATTTTGGGGAATGTTTTTCAAAATAGACTTTTCTTTTGAAAATGCTTTCTTTTAAAACCTTTTTAAAAATAATTCCCAAAAAGTTTTATCTAATCTGGTAACTTTCAGCTCTGATACCAAGTGTGACACCCCACGTCCGTCAATGTCACTCACTAAGGGAATGCATTAAGTTTCGTGAAGTGCTATAGGTAAACAGACACATAATAATTTCAAGACAGATATAAATAAGACAGCGGCGGAAATTTAAAATTTTATTTCAAACATAAATCATAATACCGTGGTCTACAATTCCATAAGTCACAAAAACCATCACAATAAAATAACTTTTGTCTTGCACCATCAGAGTACATAAGTAAGTAAAAAGCATAATTCCCCAATTAAAAGAGTTATGCCATAGTAGAGACAAGGACTTGAGACATACTTCAGAAGTAGCTCTTAGCAAAATGATATCTAAGTCCTGACTAATCCCGAGTGTTTCCTCCCTGAGAACCTGGGGGAAACTGAAGAAAGAAGGAGAAACAAAAGGGTCAGACATAAAGTCTAGCGAGTCTAGTTACTTTTAGCCAGTAAATAAATAAAAGTAACATGATAGGCATATAAAGTGGATAAGAGAGATCACAACATAAATGGCAGGTGTGACAAGGTAAGCAATATAAGGTGTAAGTCCCTCACTAATGATTACTCTGCACTATTACTAATATAACTAAAATGAGACGATCCCTTCCACTATAAGTTGGTAGACTTAGGGCATACGTCTGAGTGTACCCTAACCACTACCCTAATTGATCGACTCCCTACCCCGTAGATATCCTGTGCTGGCCCCACAAAAGGAGGTATCAATCCCTAAAGTGGCAACCCTTTATTTACAAGATGTGCACAACCATATCTACTGGTGTCACGGTCGTCTTATCCCCTTCTGCACGGCTCATGCACGCATATGGCCCGGTCGGTTTGCGCCGCCCACATTGTACGTTCCGTTTGAATCTCTTATATTCAATCAGTAAGCGTGCCCCTTCTCCGCCTAGTACGGAGTTTTTTATTTGATACCTACTCCGGCTTGCTGACTTGAAATGGGTCCCACACAATATGATACAAGCTCTCCCATTTGTCTTGTATCCCCACTAGGTTCTTCACTGACTATGTATACCTTTAGGTGTCTTTAATTACATAGCCCTAAGTCAGTTATGCTTACTCTGAAGGGTGTCTTTAATTACATAACTTTATTATATTTTCCATTGGTTATGTGTAGCACTAGGTGTCTTTAATTACATAACCTTATTGGGTTAAGTTCGTGGGCCTATATATAAATATTACCCACCCCCTCTAATTTACTTAACCGACCCACTACCCATCCAGTTTTACTTAACCCTAACTTAAGTTCATAAGCATACAATCCTTATGGATTGAATTAGGTTAAGTAGTCCAATTCATTACCATGTCCAATTATGGTTATAATGGGCTAAACCTCCCACATTAGGCCTACAACGTTTGGATGTTGGATATGCCAGTCAGGTCTGGGTAGTCTTGTTCCACAGTTGGGCCTAACCTCACATCTTAGCCCGATTCATATTTGCACACTTAGACCTCTCACATTAGGTTTAGCATTAGTGGCTGCTAGATATGTCGGTTGGGTCCGGGCAGACTTCCGCCACTAGTGCAACCTAGCCTTATGTCATAAGTGCAATTAAAATTCCTAATTGTAATTACTAAATATTCCATTTTTATCCAAATCTACCTATGTCATTACAGGTGATTATTTCTATGTTTCCCCATTTGAATTAAATGTCCAATTTATATAAATATTACATAAATTGTGCCAATTATAAATCCCTTTTCCCCGTTTCCCGACTATTGAATTCACACATATTTTGGCGGCATCTAAGCTATAAAGCAGCCTAGCCATAATAATGAAAAGGGAATATGACAAAGGTGATATTTTCAACATATCTTGGCATAAACTAGCATGATAACAAGGTGAATGGATATGTAATTAACATCATCACAAGGTGGACATAAAACCGATAGCTTGTGGTATACTACGATGTCACAGCAAGCATAATGAGATCTAAATTAACCCTTTAGGTGTTCCACTATTTAGATCTAGCATAATTAGGGTGACGTAGTAACATGTTAAAATCTAAATGTGGATTCACGTGTCAAGTCTACAACATATCTAAATTGATCATAATATGACAGGTGAAGGGAATTTTACAAAAAGAACTACGTCTAACCAATGTTACAACTGTCCAATTTAATATACATACGTCCACCACAATATAGTTGCAAGTCAAGATCCACATAGACAACATAATAGAATAACCACAATTTTATTAGATCTAGGGATTTAGATCTATTATGACATAGTATATGATTTAACACTTGCATAGAATCATACTTTACAACATATCCAATTCACAGTCTTTCACAATTTACTTTTATTTATCTAAACGTAAAAACAACTAGAAACTCACAGCGTTAGGTTTAGAGAATTGAGAAAGAATGGATCTTGAATTTCTGAATATGATTTGCAAAATATGTTGTTATAAAAAATGGTTCAATCTCAATTCGTATCCCAGCAGCATATGGCTTCCACGATTTCCAGTGAAGAAAATAGGAGAATAGGACACAAAAATATAGCTGCTAGACCCCCTGAAACCGAGTGCCACGTCAGCCCTAGGGGTGTTGACACCCCTGTGGGTGTGTCGACCCATAGGTCGACACCCCTCTAGGGGGGTTGACCCCCTAGAGCGGGAATTTTGCCGCTCTGACGAATTTTCGAATTTTAATCTTTCTAGATAAAATTATGACTCTTCATTGACTCATGCATATATATATAATTTTTCTGTGCATATACAAACTTAAAATCCTTATAACTTCTTCATACGGTGTCCGTTTTACGCAAATCAAATGTTTATCTTGACCAGAATTTCAAGATGGACGCATTGGTGTAGTTTCTTTCCTCTAATTTTGAACATTAAATTAATTATCATTTAATTTATTCTCTTTAATGTCATTATAATTTCGGGGTGTTACAACTTCCATCACCCATGGAAACAAATCAGCAACTATCATGGGACAAGGGACAACCATTCCAAAATCCAAAACTATATGGAAGCATAGTAGGAGCCTTACAATATATCACAATTACTCGAGCTGACATTGCTTACAGTGTCAATAAAGTGAGTCAATACATGTAGTGTCCTACAATTGATCACTGGACAACAGTTAAAACAATTCTACGATACCTCAAAGGCACTACTAATCAAGGACCAATACTACAGACCAACAAATCACTAGCTATAAACGCTTATGCAGACGCAGACCGGGCAACTGATCAAGATGACAGAAAATCAACCACGGGATACTGCATCTTTGTGGGGGAAAACCTAGTATCCTAGTGCACAAAAAAGCAAAACGCTGCGTCTCGTTCAAGTACTGAAGAAGAATTTAAGAGTGTAGCAAGAAGTGCGGCAGAAATATCGTGGATAAGATCTCTATTGAGTGAATTCAAAATGGAGACCGACAAGAAACCCACGGTGTGGTGCAACAATGTCAGTTAAATAGCTCTTGCAACAAACCTAATACTGCACTCAAAAACTAAACACATCGAACTGGACCTATACTTTATCAGGGAGCAAGTCATTACGGGAAAATTAAAGTAGGATACGTACCGTCGAAGCGTCAGAAGGCAGATATACTCACCAAACCCTTACCGAAGACAACATTTTCATAGCTGAAACATGAACTGAACGTAGACGAGGAAGAAGTGAAGTTGCGGTCCACTGCCCTGACTTATCTACTTGAATAATGTCTAGTTCTCTCTCCCTCGAATCTACTATTAACCTAGCAGCTTGGATTTACTTCTCTATTATGTTGGCGGCACAAGAATGTTATTCGCCTCTTTCATTTCCTTCTTCGGCTGCAACCCTAATTTGGTAAATTAGGTTTGAGGGGGGCGATAATGATCCAACTCATCCATATGCATCATGTTACATCACAGGATAAGGATGCTTATCCATACATACATCATGTTGCATCGCAGGATTAGGATCCAGCTCATAATATAGATTTTTCCTTTTATAACTTGTTACCATTATGTACTCCATATATATAAAGCACTGTACCGTATACATTCTGTAATCAACTATCTATCAATAATATTACAAATTTGTATCCATTATACAACCTCTTACTCTATCTGAAAATCAAACAGTTCTTCCTAAGTCGTCTGGTGTTTTTTTGTACTGTCTATTCATTGTTCGAAATATGACCAAGTTGAAATCATAATGTTGGAGTCTGACTGAATTTCTTATAGGATGATAACAGAACATCTCTCTAGTTGCTACCGTCTCGCTGATATACATTCTTGGGAAATCTTCTTTGCGTCAATCCCAACATCCCAACAATAATTTTAATGTTGACAAGTCCTAATGATTTTTGAACATATAGATGTCAAGATTTATGTAAAAAAACATTTTCCATGATCTAAATCGGTCAGATCGTATTAGATAGAGTGCTGTTCAGTTTCTATGCTATAAGCAGTTCAAAGGGCATAAATCGTGCAAGATTTTAGCTTAGATATCTTTGAAATAAAAAAGGAAAATTTAAAGAATGATTAGAGCAAACATAGTTTCATATCTTTTCATTTTTAGTTTAAATGAAAACCGGATAGACACGACATGCATTTTCCCATTTTGGGCTCTAGCGGACAGTGTAACTCTAACAAAATTAAAAATGGATAAGAAAAATCTCATTTTTGATTTTGATTGTTTTGATTTTAATTAAAAACTCACAAGGTCTTCCTACGCAAAATTTTCAAAAAAGTAAATGTATGGGTGAGTGCATAAAAGCAAGGATTAACAACATGACAAGGTGTGAGGTACAGAAAAATAGGCATGCAAAGGTAGAGATAAAACATCAAAAAGCTTAGTTATGAAATCAACTAATATTAAGTTACCATGTGGGTCCAAATTTTCTTTTAATATTAACCAAAATGATGTGTGCCAGCGGGTTATATCCCACTTACTTTTTAAGCGACTTAGGAGAGCAATACTCGTTATCCATATGTATTCAAAATTTTCCTTCTGAAATAAAGTTGATTTTAATGAAATTAAGAATAAAAACTAATTAGATAATTCAGAATATTAATGTATTTTTTTTTTGAATTTCAAGCAATTTTAATGCTTGGAATTCCTAGTTTTGTTTCAATGAATTTTAAGATTTAAAGAATAAAGATAAAGAAGATGTAAAAAAGGGTAACTTTGTAAAATTTGTGTGGTATGTACAGAATTTTTTTTGTCCATGCTAGTTTATTAAGTTTTTACTTGTAATTCATTAAATTTAGTAATAGATCGTGAGCGAGCGTATGTAGTTTTGCAAAAGCCCTATCATGTACCCATAATTTGTTGGTTTAAAGTGTAGTTCTCAATTAAAATTTACCATGCACCCATTGACAATGTATGCAACTAGTAGGAAGTCCAACACTTCAAATTAAAAAGTTGACCATTCAATTAGCTAGCAGGAATTAGTACGTTGGCATCTGATGCGTCTTTCTCCCTCGAAGGCTGCTTCTGTTTTGGCATTTCTTGCTTTTCTGCATATTCTCTCACCCTCCTCTTCCTATCTACACCAGCCCTGAACAACTCGTATTTTCTCCTCATTTTCTACCGTACCACTCGAGCTTATGTTCAACTATTTTTTTGTATCAACCACTTATATTTTTCTATGCCTTTTTCCTAAGTATTTCAGTTATCATTTTTTCAGTATGGTGTATTCTTTTGATTATACTTTTTTTTTTTTTTTGCTTTCTCTCGGCCTATGGCTTTATATGTATAAGAAAGAGAGTAGAGTTTCATAGATTTGCTCGTTGGGTGTCTTTTGAATACAAAGTCTTCAATCTGTAGGTTTTATGGGTCGGTTGCGCCAGCATTCAACTAAGGCTGAACTTTGACAAATCGAACACACGAATGAAGAGTAAATGAGACATCCTGAAGCGTTTCTAATATGATTGAGACAAACTTCTATAGATAAGAGTGGCATGAGATATAGATAATAATCCGTTTGATGTTTTGGGGAGTGAGGAACACCGCTGTGCGAAAAAAAAATTAGGAGATATTCCGTCTTCAAATATAGAGAGTTGGATTGAATATTTGTAGGCTGCATGGTAAAGAGCATATGCAAATTTCGGATACCTCTAACTTCACCAGCTCATCCATTCTTTTCTACCAATATAGCTTTATACTCTATTTGAGCGGTCGAAGATATCACATCCACTCATCCCGCACATAAACAATAAATATAGCATAACAGCTTGAGCACGCGGGTCGTTGGACGATCATTAGTTCAAACTAATCGTTTCAACAACACCACGCATCGTTGTTATTCTATACCCCACTGCTATACAAGTTCAATGGTGGGAAAATATCACGTCATTTCATGAAGATCCAACCAACTTGGATTTGATGGGAGCATTGCTTCATGAGGAAGTACTTGGATTTAATTCATACAGTTGAGTCTAATATATGCTTGTCGTATGTAGTCGTGATTTATTTTATTTGCATATATTTGAATTTTAAAATGAAATAGTTTTTTTAATGACAAACAAGTAACTTAATTTTTATTATTTGCAATTATTGAAATCATATTATGCAATACAAAAATTAATTAATTAATAATTATAAACCGATTAAATTAAAATCTACAACTCAAATTATATGCTCAAATACCTCGTTCGTACTCGCAAGCGTATTACTCGTTCACCCGACTTCCAAGCTCAATTCCATTGTCAGATTCTCTGTTTTCATTTCTCGCAAACATGTCCTAAGTAATAGATTTATTTAACATAATCATTTGGAATAAATAGGCCCAGCCCAACACACTTTAGCAATTGACTACATGTAATTAACATGAGTTAAAATTGGAAAAACATGATTTTTTCTATCTAAAACTATGGTTTCTCAAAATATAAATTTGTATCACATTGCATATTTTAATTTCAAAGTAAAACAATGGAATAGAGCGTACTTGGTATATAATAATCTTACCAACACAAAACAAAACAAATAAGAAGTTGGAGGGAAACATAAATATATTTATAAACTAATACGGAGAGGGAAAATAATACATATCTATGTAATTATGGAATTTGAAGGCTTCATAGCCAAAATGGCTCAACCTAAATGATGTGATGAGAGTTTGAGGATTTGAAATATCAACAAAAACAGAGCACGAAAATCTACCTTTTTCAAATTAATTTTCAGGAATGAAAACAAAGAAATTTCAAAAAGTTGTCAAAATGAAAGTTCTTGAATTTTCTTTCCTCTACTATTTAGAAAACAAGTAATGTAAAACTTATTAGGTTTTGAGTGAGATATGGAAAAACAGTAACAACTATTTTCGGACCTTAAAAACTGGACTAAAAATGAAACTGAAATATTTGAACTTTTGGCATATGAAAACTCGAAACAGGCAAAAGCGAATAAAATAAATTTTGTAACCAACTCGAAGTTCTTGAGTTTTTAAAAAGGTAAATCTTAATATGAATCATTTTACAGTGATTTATGTCTGAATGAATAAGAGGTAAAAATCAAGTAAAATAGAAAATAAAAACATAAGCTTTTGAGATTAGAAAATGCAAGAAATAAAAAAAAATTGAGTTTTTAAGCAATGAAAATTAAATTTTAAAACTATGAATCTATTAAAACTTTATAAAAATCTTGGAGGAAAAAGAAAGATGTTTGAAAATAATAAAATAAAAATGAAAATGAGAAGGAGAAAAGGAATAATCACTTTTGCATAAAATGAAGTTGCCAAATTACTAAATTAACCATAGTCCTTTACCCTCCTTAATTTCATACCTCCTCATCTCCTTCCTTACATGCTACTTTCCACCTAATGTCCTCTCTTCCAACAGCATCATTTATTTAAAGTACATATGTGTCTTCTTTTCCTTAATTTAGGTGTTTTTTAAGTACTCTTTCGTTTATTATTTTATAAAATTTACTTAACATCAAATCTAAGTTCATTATTTAATATATTTATATTTTATATTTTATATTTATTTAGGTAATTTAAACAACTTTTACATGATAAAAAATAAGCCTTTTTAAAAAATTCTTCTGGTCATATTTTTTGTTTTTCTTTGAATAATCTATTTTTGTAAACGAAAATTAAAAATGCTTTTCAAATTATATAATATAAATTAAGAGAGGGTATTTTAATTATAAAACACCTTTTTTGGATATCTAAAATTAATTAAATATTCCAATCAAAATGATAAAATTTTGGGTTGTAACAAATACTTAGGTATGTCAAATAGACCATTATGGTCACTTCTATAAGAAAGTTGATGAGGTTAAGATCGTTGGATACTGCGATGCAGCTAATACTAGACATCATGATACCAGATGATCAACAACGATATATGTATTCAAGCTTGGGTTTGGAGCAGAATCTTGGTGCAGCAAAAGGCAACAACGCCATATTTATCAACCACAGAAGCAGAGTATAACGCAGTGGAAATGGAAGCTAAAGATAGTACGCGATTGGTGCAACTGTTGAACGAACTATACTAGTATACATACTATGCAATGCCACCTCATTGTGATAATCAATCTACAATTCCTCTAACTGAAAATCAAGTATTTCGTACACCAACGAACCATGTGGAGGTACATTATCATCTTCTAAGAGAAAAAGTACTTCGAGAAGAGCTAGAAATGCACCAAATAAAAAAGTGAAGACCAGATAGCAGACATGTTCACAAAAGGGGTCAACAATACAATATTTCAAAATCTAAGAGAACAATTAAACTTGACAAAGAAAAAAGACCGAGTTGGTGCTAAAACGGGGAATATTGAAGAAGCATCACCAACTCTCCAGAGTTTTCTAGAATTTTCTGAAGCTTCAAGATGTGTATCAAGTACATGAAATATTTATTTATGGAATTTTCTGGAAGCATCACCAAATCTATCATTTTGGGCCAAGCCGTTATAATAAGAAATGGGTAAGTTTTGTGGAGGTTCCAAGATTATTTTTGCAACATAATTAGCTAGAATTTTCTAGAATATTATAGCTGGTTCTTTTGTATTAGTATAAATAGGGACCTTAGGTCCTTAAGTTGTGTATCCAAAAAAAAAAAACAAGTGTATTCCAAAAGTGTGAGTATCAAAGTTAGTGTTTGTAAAAGAAAGAGAGAGTTTAATGTGTATTGTGATCAAGTATTATACCTAAGTCTTAGTGTAATTGCTTTTGTAATAATAAGGTAATTACGTTTTCACGTATTGTGTTCTTCAACATACCTTACCATAGCTAATGTTAGAAACAAAGTATTTACTCAACTAGTCTATATTGATATGTATTCGATGCAAATGTATTGAGTTTTTTAATTCTCAGTGTTAAATTGAATTCCAATGAGTACATTGATTAGCCTGCAATTTAGAGAACAACGATCAAGTTTTACTATCCTTAATCAATTTATTATTTGTGGTATTTCCGATATTCAACATCATAATTAAAACCACCCAAACTAAACGTTAATTTGGAACATAATGATTAAACAAAAAATTCAAGAGCAGTTACGAAATCAGATGTAAAACTGAAATCAAATGTTAAAAATCAAAAGCATAAGTAAGAACCTCTAAGTTAAAAGTTAAATAGTAAACAAAATTTACTTAAATTTAAATTATAAGCTAAAAATCAAGTTAAAATTATCGAAATAAAAATATATCTGCAAAACTTATAAAATAACCCTAGTTAAACATAAAAATATATCAGAATTGTTTTTCCACCTTTATCTGCTACAAAGCCACGATGTAGAGGCTACCAAATGAAACCTATTAACTCATGTCTTACTTATTATAATTCTAAGTTAGCCGAGCAAGTAGGAAAAATGTGTACCTGATGGATGTCTCCCATAAAGTGAGAAAGAAAAAGAAGGGATTCATTTTTATTGTCTAAAATACACCATGTATCACATTAATTTTTTGAAAATAAAAAGGGTTAACTCGGTACGTAAAATCAATTCTTATTTATACATCATGCAACCATGCTTCATGCACGCCCAGTGCACTTAGTTCATAGTTGGATGTGATTTTGTATGTTAGATGCACGCCTAGTGCACCTAGAAAACCTATACATGTTATAGTACATATAATGCTGTGTTATATTGTCAACTGTTAAACTTAGATACCTGAAATGGTATGAACTATCGACAGTAGTGCATCCTGATGAAAAGTGAAATTTTGTGCACATGTCCATGTGCGTGCATTAGTCAAATTAGAAGCTTCTAAGATGAAATCTATTAGAGATCACACCTTTTACTAAAGAGATGCATGTGTGAAAATGAATATAATTATTGAGCTATTAGTAAATGATATATCACAGTTAATAGTCTTTAAATCATATATTTGGTATAATTTACATCAAGAAAACCAATAAATGAACTTTGTAATCCCTGAAACCCCAAATCAACTCAAAAAAAAGCTCACAGTTAAGACAATACAAGTTGTGGTTATTTTAGATAACATTGTGTATAATGAAATAGGCAGAAACATAAATTAGTTAAAGCATAAATAAATATATTACCTTTTTCCCGATTAAAACTATTGTAGTACAGTTTGACGTAAGGAGTTTCAGCAGCACCCATTTTTGATAAACTCCAGAAGTTCGCACTAAATCCTCTGTAGCCACCTATTTTTTTGAAAACAAACCTTCTAAGAATTTTCAAATAGAAAAGTTGTAGTGTATAAATATTTTCTTTATAAGTTTGGACAAACCATGAAGGTGTTTTTTCCATCAAGTATAGTTCTTTGCTAATCAACATGCACAAAACAAAAGCATACAACCATCTCCGCTCACCAGAAAATCACCTTTACTGTACTTGCAAGCACAACCTGAAATTGACCCATAACCAATTCTGCAATTTAGCAAGTTCCACTTGCACAACCAGTTCTCATTACCAAAACTGCCCTTATATACCTAAATTGCAATTGTGAATTCAAACTAAACAAAAAACATATCACAATATCAAAATCATGAATTTTCGATTTAACAAATCAATAAATTAGTGGAAAAATATATAAGGAAGCCAACAGTACCTTTCATGGTCGTTCAAATTAGTGAGATTCAGGATTGGTTGTTGACGGCTAGTGGATTTGATGATTGCAGGTTTTTGATTTTGTGATTCAATTTTAAGATTGGGGATTTTAAGATGTTGGCTCTCTTAAGGAGGAAAAAAGAGGAAAAGGAAGAAAAGGGATGTTTTCTAAAGGGAAGGGCAAGAGCACGGATTTTTATTTCTTGAACAAAATAAATTTAGCTCCCACCTTTCGTATAGCGTTGGCACGTGATATTTATTTTTCAAATTTTGTTGTGTATCATCCTCCCCAGAGCATTTGAAGAGAATTGGAACAAACGCTATTAAATATTGCTATGTGAGGCAAATCTTTGAAATTGATTTGGTCCAAAAGGAAAGTTCAGAGCATTGTTCGGGAATGTTTGAAAAGAAAGCTAAATCAAACTCATGTTTGGATTGTTTTAGTTCCAAGAAAAGTTAGGATGGTTTGTCCAACCAGAATTGTACGTTGGAGAAAACAGATCATTCCTAAATTTATTAAAAGCATTGATTTGGTCTAATGAGTGAGGATATTGATCAGTGATTTGATTTGAATCATTCCATTTGTAACGCACGACTTTAGAATCTTGATTCAGTTGATTTGACCAAAGAACATTATCGAATTTGGTTATCACCATGTTGATTTTTCGCTTCTAAGGCCATAGAGATTCTATTGAATGAGGGTTTGATCAGGAATAAATCGATTTCTTGTTAGATCGTTCCCATTGAACTGATTTTTCGGCCAATTTTTCGAGAAATTTCCAAGAGGCGTCATGATGTTGGGCTAGAATATAACGATCCAAGATTTTTGACATTTTAAAATATAAAATTTAATTTAGATTTAGTATTGAAATTATCTTTATACTTGAAATTCATTTAGAATTTTTAATGTAGTCTGCTTTAACTTGTTTTTTAAATTAGTTTTGTAGGTATAAATTTAATTTCAATATATGAATTCTAATGGTTTGATTAAAATTTAGATGTTGTTAATATTTTAAACTAACTGAAGTATAGTTGTTTAAATATTTGTAAATTCTGAAATATAAATTTAATCTGAGAATTTATAATCTAATTTATCTTATTTAATTTGAATTTGGTTTAAATTAATTTAACATTTGTATTGGAAATGTACAAAATACACATGTATTTGTTGTATACTTAGAGTATAAAACAAATGGTATATACACTTGAGAAATAAATTGTTTAATAGGGTTGCCACTTGTTTTAAAGAGGAATTTCTTTTAAAGGACAAACTTAACCAAAATTTTGGTGAAAAGTATACATAGTTTGTTTTTGACGGAGAAGGACAACTTTCAGTGCAAAAGTGGAATTCAGGAAGCCCACTGTCGTTTTTCCTTTTACACTAAAATATGTTCTTTTGGCTAAATTCCAAAATTTGTATAATTTTCACCAAATTTTTGGTCAAGTTTGTCCTTCAGCCTATTTTCCACTGTTTTAAATTGGCTGAAAAATTTCAATATTTGTCCCTTTTGTTTTGAAATTCATATCATGTATTCTCCTAAAAACTTAAACCTACTTTCCCTTTCCGTCCACTTTCCATTTCTTCATTTTCCTTCTTTCAGCCGAGAAATCAAACTTCCCCAAATCACGTTTAATAGCCTCCATCCTAAAATCTAAATCGCGACCACTTCGCCTAAATGAAATCAACCCCAGCTGCAAATCACCACTAGCAATCATCACCATCGCTCGTCACCCATCGTTGTACCTTCATCGCTGCTCTCCAAGTCGCAGCCGCTTTCTTCCCTTTATCCAAATTGTCGTTGCGCGGCTATTCGATGTAAGTTTCATCTTACGATTAGATTATTTTAAGCATTTTAATTTCAATAGGAACTGCAATAAAATAGCTAGTTTTGGTTTTTTACTTTTGGTTGTTGTCGTATTTAACTGTCTATCACTTGAATTTTTCTTTGTTATGCTTCACCCGTGTACTCGTTGTTGGACATTTGTTGGCTTGGATTTTATTTCTTCACTGCTGCACCATTTGACATCCTTTAGAAGAAAACAAATAACAATAGAACCTGTACTTGATGACTTTTGCCAGTTGTTTTGATGCATTCTTTAATGTTTGATGTGCATATGACTTGTATACCCAGGTTTATCCAGGGTTGTCCCATTGCCCTAACTTGACCACCATGTTTACCATTGAAAGTGATCATTGTTGTTTCCTTACTTTAGTTGCAGGGCCATTTGACTTGAAAACATTTGTGAAGTTTCTCTGATGCACTATCTTATACTTGCGCATTGCATTGCTGCACCTATGGCCAGATTATCACTGCTATGCCAGACCACTTGTTTGCCTTGTGCATGTTGCCATGCTTCTTGTTTTACTTGTCCCTATTGCTTCTTCACCTTTTGTATTGCCATGTACTGGCTTGATTTCACGGCTATACTTGTTGGTCACTGTCATCTTGTTGTACATGCATGTACCTGAACTTGCTATGTACTTGTACCCACTTTTTTGACTTCCCTTAGGTTTAAATTTATTATGAGCATGTCCTATTCAATATGTCTGTCCTGAAATCCTTGCTACATGCCCCTGTATCTGTTCATTATATGTATGTACGCACATACACATACGTGTGTGTGTGTGTGTGTGTGTGTGTGTGTGTGTGTGTATATATATATCTGTGTGTGTGTGTGTGTGTGTGTGTGCTGGTCTATTCCATTTATCATTGTTGTTTTCGTTGCTTGCAACTATAACCTGCTTTAGCACTTTTTTGCACTGACCACTTTCACATATTATTGTCACTTGTACATTTCCTGGCCTTTGATACATGCTACTAGCCTTGTTCATTTATTGCCACATTAGTGCTATCTTAGTTGCTACTTTGTTAGCCTG
This sequence comes from Allium sativum, assembly GCA_030737875.1. Lineage (NCBI taxonomy): Eukaryota > Viridiplantae > Streptophyta > Magnoliopsida > Asparagales > Amaryllidaceae > Allium > Allium sativum. Next base: position 743,078,408 of record CM060920.1, on the reverse strand, counting down.
TGCCTTGACCTGAATTGGGAATGCCCATACATATTCACCTTATTGTGTAAATGATTTATGCAGCATGTTCGAACATAGTGTTCACGCAAATACACACTGTAGCATGCCTTATGATGATATGTAAGGTACTTGTATTACCCTTGCCATGCAATGTGACACCTCATCTTATTCACTATAATTTGCATACTTGTTTCTTTGCCTCACAAGCATTGTAGCATGTCTTATGATGATAATCGGGCTGCATTTAAATCATGCTGCTTTGTCACCTATTCTGGTCCAATATTTTGCATGCCCTGTCTTTGGAAACACTGAAGTGTGTACACACACACATATATGCATATATATATATATATATATATATATATATATATATATATATATATATATCATTCCCAGTTGTCTGTTATGTTTTGATTCCATACTATTTTTGACAGTGGGGTCGAATTGCATATTTCCTTTTTTTGGTTCCCTGTCATACTTAAATAGTCGAACCCATGTTTTTTCACTTAATATCTGCCTATACGTGTATATTTCTTTGCATGAAAATTTAGCAATGCACTGCCTATTTTTTTTGGATACTCATGTATATTGTCTTAGAACCAAATATATACATAGATGCGGTTTTTTTTTTTTTTTTTGTTACTTCATGTTGAAAAATTTCATACTTGTGGGCTTGCTATTTTATGTGAGACTGAAAGGGTTGAATCATTTCATCTTACATGGCTGCGTGACCTTGCCAAAATATGTTGGGCAGTTTAATTGAGATATTTGGCATACTTGAATATTAAAAAAAGAAATCTTAGTTTGACTATTATATTTTAGTGTTTTATTGAAGTTTTTTTACATGATTAATCCTGACTCGATTGTTTTGTGTTTTGCACGAAACGTTCAGGTCAGGCCCGAGTGTTGCAGATTTAAAGATTCCAACTATCGAAGCTAGAATGGTGAAGACGCTCGCACTGGGTATGTCTATCTGTAATTTATGTTAATTAAATCTTATGCATTGTAAATTACGCTGTGTAATAAATTTTGTAAACTCTGATTTCAAAATAAAATATTCCATTATGAGATGTTATCTGTTTATTCTGTGATTTTGTGTGATTTACTCTTTTTAAACATGATAAGCGATAAAAATCCGTCTTTGTGAACATTCGAGTTGATTTAATTACCGACTTCAATGGTCAAAAAGACGGATCATTGCATAGAAAGTTTCCTTGGCACATCGATTCGAGCATGGTTTGAGAGTTGACTTCGAGTCCATCGTATATTAGCAAAGAGTCCATTTTTCAAATTGTGATGTGGACTTTGATCAAAAGTTCTTTAAATCTCTAGAAATATTTTGTAAAGGATTCGCCCCAAAAATTGATGAAAATTAATGATTTTGCTTTGAATTTGAATGATTTTCCCAAGAGTAAAGTTTCTTTAGAAAATCTTCCACAAGTTCCTCCCAAATTCCAATCGAATTTGAGGGTAAGTTGTATCACCATTTTCGGCATAATCGGTAGCAAATGGGAGTAACCAAAGTTGTATTCAACCGTCAGTTAATTGTTGTAGTTTTACGGTTGCACAATCTTGTTCAAATTTGATTAAAAAATGTATGGATCATCACATTCAATATTGCCAAAATTTTGGAACTGTATTAATGTGTTTCAAATTAATTTCAAAGTGATTACCCATTTGGGCAGACAAAGTGATGCAAGAAGGGATATAAACTAGAACGGAGAAGATTCTATCAATAAGAGCTTGAGGGGGATTTTTCGTTAGCCACGGTTGAAGGAAGGTTTGTTCGAACTTGGCGATTCGTGGAAGAGCCACGTATCTGACGATTCGTAGAAGGGTCACGAGCATAAATACTCACGCACTAACGAGAAGAACAAGGGAGAAGAAGAAATTAACAAGTGAAATGTATGGTTGAGAATAGAATAAAATTGATTTTTTTTTTTCAAAACAAGAGTTATTTTGAAATTTTTGTTTTTCGTTTTGGATTTTGAATTTTTTTAAAACAAAAGGGAAAAAGAAATTAAATTTTCACAATAAAAATTCTTTTTATTAGTTTTTTTTTTTGAATTTTCTTGTTGTAGAAAAGGAAAATAATTTATTTCACAAATGGATTTTTTTTTTTTAAATATATGCATGAACCTAATTCAACTAAATGAATGCAAAGACTTAATTACAATTTTTTTTTCCTTAGTAGCTCCTAACTCAAAATTATACAGTGACACTTTGATTAATCCCAACAATAGATTTCTCATCTAGATAATAAACAAGAGTTATCGGTACATCGGGAATTGCCCTAGTAATGCAGTCGACGGTTTATGTACTTTCAAAGAAACAATTGCTATAATATTTACGAATCACCGTAATATTTATAATTGATTATTGTGTTATCATTATTTAGACACCAAGAAATCATTCATTAGAAAAAACCTAACTTATCAAAATATAATTAAGCCCTAGATTAGCTTGCGATGCTCTTACGTCCAACGTTTAATCTTTATAAATTAGTCAAACTTTAGGATGAAACGTTATTTTTTAGGCAAAGAAAAGGCAACGAACCCCACAACTTATGTGAATTTGGGTGTGCCCTTAAGAAAAGAAAATATGATGAAATGAATGCAAAACAAAAATTAAATATGAATTAATAATGCAACTACAAATGAATTTTTGTTTTATCTTTCTAATGCAAATGTAAGCAAACAACAATGCACGCAAACAAATACAGAGTTATAACACGATACAAAGACGTGCAAATTCATTAGCTATTTATATAAGCGACGATTTTGTTTTTAGCACAAGAGCAAGCATAACAGTTTCTAGCACGTAATTCCTTATTCGCTTTTGCAACCTCAATGAAGAGTTTGAAAACGATTTTTTATAATGGTAGCACAAAAACAAAAGCAATTTTTGAAAATTCAAACAAAACAAGCAAGGAAAAGTAAAAACTATATTAAAAATGAAAGAAGGGATTAGTCACCTTTTTTAAGGCCAAATTAGATAAAGGGAAAATTAAACTCAAACAAATAAAATAGGATGAAGGGATTTAAACTCTAACACAAAGGCACATGAACACCCGGATTCCACCGACCCAGCCCAAAAAATATACATTATATTATCCAACACAAATGAATAAAACTAGCGCAAGCCGAAACAAGACCGACCCCCTACTTTTTCTAATCAAAACACGATTTTTACAATTTGAAACAATCTGAAACAAAGCCACGCAAAAATTCTTTAAAATCCACGACCTGTAAATCGCGAAATCAAATAAGAAAATCTCGATTTTTAACTGGTGTAGAAATTGCGATTTTGGGATTTACGACATGTAATTGCGTTTTGGGAGCTAGTGATTTTGGGAGTTCGAATTAGGTGTTGCGATGATTGTTGATGAGAGGAGGAGCTTGCGGTAGTGATACTCGGCTTTTGGTTGGAGGTCAGAGTAGGTGACCGAGGTGGTGTGAATTTATTTTAGGCAGTGGTTTTTGACTTGGGGTTTGGTTTTGTGGTCATGCGGTTCAAGTTTGGTTGCGAATGGTAGGGTGGTGGCGGAAGATTGAACGGACGATTGTTGATGGGTGAAGGTGTTGTGGTGAAATCGAGTTGAGGCAACTGGTGGTTAGCGAAAGAAGCATAGGCAGCAGAGATGTTTGGTGTAGTTGGTATTGATGTGTGTATGGTGGTGATATGTAGTGTTGTTTAGGCTGTTTGCAGTGGGAGGAGTGTGTTGATGTACAGTCGATTGGTCTTGGACGGTGGTGCATGTAATGTTGCTGGCTGGTTTAAATGAAGATCGGGGCTGTGGTGGTTTGAGTGGTGGTTTGTGTATTTGGTTTACAGTATGGTGTGGCAGTTTGATAGAAGAGGTGGATTTGAAGTCGAATGGATGACATTAGTGAATGTGGCAGTGGAGGATGGAAAGTGTGGAGCTGTGAAGATTGCAGTATGGTAACTGTGGTAGCTTGTAGGTTGCTGTTTGGTGGAGGAACTTTGAGCAAAAGGTGGAATTGCAGACTTGCAGTTGCAAGGGATAGGGCTATAGGTTAGTAGTCCGGTTCAAGGAAGATGGTTTTGTGATCGTGGAAGGTTGGGCTTTGAAGAAATAAAGAATGGCTTGGCTTCCTTTTATTGATATATTTCTGTCATACATACATACATACATACGTACATACATACATATACATACACACACACACACACACACACATACATATATATATATATATATATTCACTGTGCTTTGTGCGTTCATGGAAGATCGGATTTTGTGCAATATGTAAAGCCGATTGGCTGCATAGTGAACCTCAATGGCTGCAGTATGTTGGATTCCCAAGCTAAGGAAAAGATCTTTCAACCATTTCAATTCAGAAGCAAGAGCGGCCATAGATCGGTATTCGGCCTCTGCTCAAGAGCGTGCCACAGTAGGTTGTTTCTTAGTTTTCCAAGAAATCGGGGAATAACCAAGAAACACAACCCAACCAGTGAGAGAGCGACGAGTAAGAGGGCAAGCTGCCCAATCGGAATTACACCATCCTGTCAAAGATAGAGAGCTATTGGTTTGAAGTAAAATGCCTTGACCAGGAGAACCCTTCAAGTAGCGAACAACACGCAAAGCAGCTTCCCAATGTTCATGTCTCGGTTCTTGTAGAAACTGGGATAAAATATGGACAGAGTATGCCAAATCAGGTCATGTGACTGTTAAGTAAATCAAATGTCCGACCAAACGACGATAAGATTCCAGATTAGACAAAGGCTCCCCTGAAGCATGTGCAAGCCGATGGTTTTGCTCAATGGGAAAACATGCTGGCTTAGCACCTAGAAGACCAGTCTCAGAAATAATATCAAGTGAATTCTTCCGTTGACAAAGAAATATGCCATCAGAATTTTGTGCCACCTCAATCCCGAGGAAATATTTAAGAATCCCAAGATCCTTCATATGAAAACACGTGCTCAAATACTTCTTAAAGACTCTCAAAGAAGCTGAATTATTTCCAGAAATAATCAAATCATCAATATACACCAAGACATTAATTTGAGTAGCACCCTTTTTGTAAGTAAAAAGAGAATAATCAGAATATGATTGGAGAAAGCCATATTATTTAAAGGCAATAACAAGTTTGGCAAACCAACATCTCGGTGCTTGTTTCAAGCCATATAATGACTTCCGAAGATGACAAAGCATATCAGGTTGAGAAGACCCAAAACTAGGAGGAAGCTTCATATAAACTTCTTCATTGAGATCCCCATGCAAAAAAGCATTATGCACGTCCATCTATGCAGCTTTCAATTTTTAGATGCTGCAATGGCTAAGAAACAACGAACTGTAACCATCTTTGCAACGGGTGCAAAAGTTTCATTATAATCAATCCCAATGGTTTGGTGATTGCCACAAACAACTAAATGAGCTTTAAGCTGCTCAATGCTGCCATCGAAGTTATATTTGATTTTGTAGACCCATTGACTGCCAAGAGCACATTTACCAGATGGCAATTTTTCCATAGTCCTGGTACCATTGTCCTCTAAAGCACGAATTTCTGTTTTCATAGCACGGCGCCATCCTACATCTCTCATAGCTTCTTTAAATGATTTCGATTCACGACCTGTTGTAACAACGGCTAGAAATTTCCAATGACTAACAAATTTTTTTGCACAATTAATATAATGTGTTATAGGAAAGAACATACATGAGGAAGCAGATGTCGCGGGTGAATTTGGAGAAAGGGTAGATGGACTTTTTGTGAGGATAGTGTAGTAACATAGTCACAAAGTCGAAGGGATGGAACTTTTTCACGGAATTCTCGTCCCATGCGAGGTTCAGTAGTAGCATACGTAGCAACCTCTACGTTCCCATCTGTAGAAGAATGATGATATGAAGACGGTGATGTAACAGGAAATTTTTCAACATTCGGGTCAAACTGCAATTCATCGGCTGCCGAAGAAATAGTGGGAAAAGGCTATAAGATGGTACTTGTTGGATTTTGGGTGGTGATATGTATTGGTGAGGATTTAGTTGCATGCTCAAGCTCATTTGCAGGTTCTAAAGTGGCAGTTGGGGAGCTTTGCGTTGTGATATGTAGTGGGGTAGATTCATTTGTAAATTCAAGTTCATTTGTAGGCTCTCCAAGAATATCAAAATCATCATCACTCAAATTCATACTTCCAATATTATATTTTGAACAAATAGTAGCAGGAGCATACTCAACAAATGGAAATTGATTTTCAAAAAACTTAACATCTCTAGAAACGAAAAAACTTTTATTTTCTAGATCAAAAAGTCTCCACCCTTTCTTACCAAAAGAATATCCAACAAAGATGCATTTTCGACTTCGACTTGCAAATTTATCACTCTTAGCTCGTTGATTATGGGCATGACATAGAGAACCAAATACTCGTAGAATATCAAAATCCGGCAAAGCATTGAATAAAATTTCATAAGGTGTTTTATTGTGAAGAACACACGAAGGTGTTAGATTGATCAAATAAGAAGCTGTTAAGACACATTCATCCCAAAAATAAAGAGGAAGATGACTTTGAAAACACAAGGCCGTGCCACTATTAATATATAACGGTGCTTACGTTCAACTCTACCATTCTGTTGTGGAGTCCCCACACAAGAGGTTTGAAATAAAATCCCACTTGAAAGAAAATAGTCTTTCAAACAATTAAATTATGTTCCATTATCACTCCGAACAATATTAATTTTTTGTCCAAATTGTCGATCAAGCATAGCCAAAAATGACATAAACATTTAAGTACCTCTAATTTACCAATCAACAAATAAACCCATACAACTCGAGAAAAATCATCCATAATAGTTAAAAAATAACGAGCTTTACAAGAAGAAACTATATTGTAGGGACCCCATAAATCACAATGAACCAATTCAAAAATTCAGGAGGCCTTATGATCACTAAGAGAAAAAGAATCACGAGATTGTTTGGCACGAGGGCACACATCACACATCTTATTCAATCTATCACTAGAATTACGTAAGAAAGGTAATGACTTTACTACTTTCTCTGAAGGATGTCCAAGACGTTGATGCCAAAGTTCCAACATAGATGAAGAAGCATCCACTGATATAGCTTGCACTGTAGATGTAGATTGCACTGTAGATGGTTGCTGGAAGTAGTAAAGTTCATCTCTCCGTTCACCTGTTCCAATTAGCTTTCTCGTATGATAGTCCTGTATAACACACATATTAGAAACAAATTGTACATAACAGTGCATGTCATCAATGAGTTGTGTAACCGAAATTAAGTTGCAGTGCAATTTAGGAACATAAAGAACATTTTTAAGATACAACCCGTCCAAGAGCCTCACACTTCCCTTTTTGGTAGCAACTATTTTTTGACCATCAGGAAGTCCAACAGGACATGCAACAATATCATGAACATCAAACAAATATGACTCGTCCCCCGTTACATGATTAGAGGCACCGGTATCAATAATCCAAGAAAATTTAGAAAACTCACCATGTAATCGACTGGTAGAGGATTTAGTATTACCAAATACAGTGGCTATAGTCTTCCACTGTTCCACAGTCAAATTAGGAAGAGAAGTAGGAGTCCTTGACATGCTAGATGTAGCACTGGAAGAATTTCTATAATCACCCATTGCTGGATCTGTATCTTAGCCGTGTGGCTCTGATACTGTTAGCCTACTTTGTGATTAGGCTACACAAAGCTAAGAGATTGCTCGATAAATAGGTTTGGAAAAAATAGATTCATCAACAAGCATTCGGATCGGATCGAAAACTTCCAATCTAAGCCCCTCCACTTCAAAATAGCCAGTCTTGGAAATGGTAAAGAGTAGATTAATCGGATCGGTTCGGGCCTCTCCGATCCGAACCCCTCATGTTGCACTCCCGTTCCGATCTCAAGGCAGCTAAAGCAGCGGTTAAAATCCACGAGTCCATTAAGTGCGGAGCGGTTACACATCCCACCTTTCCACGTTCACTCACTATCAAAGCTTGTTGTCATCATCATAAGGGTTCCGATCCCGATTTTCTAGGGATGAAAGCCACTTATATCCGAACCGGAGCCATTCCAGAGAGTTTTCTCGCCTATAAATACACCTCCAAGCATCATTTGAAAGGATCTTTTGGCAAATCGTCAACCAAAACTTCCTCCATAACCAATTTTCATCACTATATTCAGATCACAATCACCTTTTTTAGCACATTTTGGAGAAGATTGAGTGAAATTATTCATTGTATGAGTGAAATTGAGTGAAAACAATCATTGTACTTGCATTCTTATCATCAATTCGAGAAATTCAAAGTGGACGTAGGCACTTTAATGCTGAACTACTATAAATTGTGTGTTTTCTTCATTTTCTTTTTATTTCATTTAGAATCATCCTTAATTTGGGTGTTAAAGCCATTTTTGGATCTAACATTTTGGTGCTTTCACCGAGAACTTCTCAAATTCTCTACATTTTGGGATACCATTCTACTATTTAGGTTTGTATATCCGAAGAAGATAGTCCGTGCAGTCGTAATTTCTGAAATTCTCCTTAAAAAAGATCTTGACAAACTGAATATTATGACTAAGGGAAAAGGAAAAGAAGTGCAGAATGCGCGGGAAAGTGAGATGGGCGATGATCAGCAAGCTATGGTGGTCACCAGTTCAAGAGGACAGAGTTCTGGAGCTAACCGATCCGATAGGGCTTCTCCGATCCGAGCCGACCCGACGACAAAAACCCTATCCGATCCGATTCCCATAACGCTGCTAGAGCCCCTCCTCCAATCCGAACCACCGAAACAACTTTGGGCCGATCCGAACCAAATGCAATTGAGGTTGGAAACTCTACTCTAGCTCCTACAAATGCTCTGTTACTTCCCGTACCAGCTGAGGATCGGCCCACTCCCAATGCACTTGTCACTCACCGAGATTTCTCGCGTTTTCTTGATATGCTGGAGAGTACCAAGGACGCTCTTGAAGCTCATAAATAGGATAGCATTCTTATGCACGAAAACATGAAGGATATGAGCAGGGAGATAAGCGAACTTCACAGACAAAGGGTGTCCTCTTTGGTTCGTCATCCTACGATGGACCATTCATCATCTTCTGATGAAGAGCGCCCATGTGAAAGGAGGCCGTACGAAAGGCACGAAAATCTTGACCAGTTGACATTCGGATCTTTGGGGTCCCGTGAGGATGCAGCCCATGTGCTGGGGCCCAACGATCCAAGTTTGAGGGAACCAATGCTGTTACTAATGCGAGGATCACATGTTCTCCCGTGGGATCCAAATATTACCAATCCTACACAGTGGCAACTCCTTCAACTTGTTCGTCTTGTGAATGATCAGGAGCGCAGGAGGCAAGGAGATTCGGTTACCAATCGGAACCCAATGGAATCACCTGAAGTAGGTGATAAACGCATGAGAAGAGAAAGGAGCAGGGAACCTGAACCGTCTCTAACTAATGCAGAAGTAGAAGCGATGTTACGTCAAATCATGACCGGTAGCCGCCGATATACCAAAGAAGATTGGGGTATTGAGTGCAGTCATACTCCATCTACTAATAACATCCTGAACTTCCAATTCCCTCGACGATTCAATTTGCCACAGATGGATCGATATATTGGAAGAACAGATCTGAGACAACATCTGATGAGATATGCATGGTATATGAAAGCTGCAGCTGCACCTGATGCTGTAAAATGTAAAGCCTTCCCAATATATCTAGAGGATATGGCATTGATGTGGTTTACTCGACTTCCCCCATGATCGGTGTCGAGTTTTCAAGAATTAAGCGAGCTTTTTATGAAATAGTTCCGACTCCATGCCCGTAGAGCTAAAAGTGTTATCGAACTGTCCAAAATTAAACAGACCCCTGGAGAATCTTTGAAATCATACTTGGATCGCTTCAACTTAGCAGTTACTGAAATAAATGATCCCCATGAACCAACTATTTTGATGGCCTTCATCGAAGGAGTTGATCTAGATACTGAATTCGGAGGTTATTTAGCTGGGAAGCCACCACTGACTAGGGAGGCTTTCTATGAAAAGGAAAATATCCGTCTATGGTTAGAAGAGATATACGCTAATCGAAAGAAAAAAATCTGATGGAGCTTCGAGCGAAGATATTCGAAGTAACGTTGCTGTGAAGAAATCCTAGTGACAGTTCGGGGAAAGTCGAGGTAAATGTTGGCAACAAAAACGAAGGAAGTAACAACAGGAATGGAAACGGAAATAGGAGGAGTAGGAACCGAGGAAATAACTCAGGCAAAAGGCCTCGATTCCCAACCTTTGAAAACTACACACCACTGAATGACATATTGGAAAACATCTACCTGGATATTTACAACGTCTTACAATATAAAAAGCCTTTGCCCCGAGACTCTACGGAGAAGGAGGTGGTTACTGGAAAATTTTATCTATTTCATGGAACCCAGGGACATTCTACTAATGAATGTCGACATTTGAGAGATGTTGTCAAAAAACTGCTGTGAGAAGGAAAATTAGACGAATTCAAGGTTGCCCCAAGAGATGGGGGCAAGGAGGGCAAGCCCTGAATCAAAATCAACTTGCTCCTAAGCCTACCTCTCAACAAAAAGGTAAAGAAATCATTATCAATACTATAGTGGGAGGACCTTACCCCGCTGTCTATAGTTATAGGGCTATGGACTAATGCAGTTAAGCACCTTGGAGTGGGAGAGTGAAGTAACCTCAAAGACATCGCCCCAGTGAAGCAATAGAAAACAATGTCATATGATGTCATATTTCGTAACAGAGATGATTCTGGAATTGAATCGCCCATAGAGGACCCATTGGTGATCACTACTACTATCGGTTTAGCTCTGGTTCACAAAGTATTGGTAGATAATTAGAGTTCGGTTAATATTCTCTTTAAAAAAGCATTTGATCAAATGAAAATTGAAGCAAAAGACTTGAAGCCTTGTGGGGGATGGATACGTGGCTTCAATGGAGCATCAACTGCTCCAATGGGGTATGTAGAATTGTCAGTGACATTGGGACAAGGAGACCGCAGGAGAGTGATAATTCTCTCATTTGTAGTTTTGGACATTGAATCACCCTATAACGCCTTTTGGGTCGACCATCCCTCGTGGAATTCAGGGCTTACATTACGCCCTAGTGCTTATTGCTGAAATTCCCAACCGAGTCAGGAGTGGGAGTGATGAGAGGTGATCAAGCCACTGGATGAGCCTGTTACATGGACGAACTAAAGACGTTGATGAAAGGATTAAGCATCAAAGCTAAAGACGCCCCTCCCATACGAAGGAGGGTTCAGCATAGCAACTAAAGGGACCGACCCCGAGGGAGTTGCCCAGAGGACTGCTCGAGGACATAGATCCCAGAGAGGATGAAGAGCCCGAGGACATAAAGGCAACCCCCAATAAAACGACTGTGGACACCCCCATTGATGACTTTGATTCCACAAAGGTTTTGAAGATTGGATCCCAACTGGATTTGTTCCGAGCAAAGGAATTGACTGACTTTCTAAAGGCAAATTTGGATGTATTTGCCTGGACCGATACTGACATGTGTGGGATATCTCCCTCCGTTATGAGTCACTCATTAAGTATTAATCCAAAACATCCACCCATTAAACAGAAGAGACGTATGTCAGGCGCGGAGAGGTCGGCAGCCCTAAAGGAAGAAGTGAAGTTGAAAGATAATGGGTTCATTGGAGGTTCGATGTATCCCGACTGGATATCGAATGCTGTTTTGGTCAAGAAATCAAATGGGAAATGGCGAACATGCATTGATTTTTCGGACTTGAATAAGGCTTATCCAAAAGATAGTTTCCTACTTCCTAAACTGACCAACTGGTGGACTCAACGGCTGGACAATTTCTTTCCTTCATGGATGCATACTCAGGATATAACCAGATCCTTATGCATGTGCTGAATCAAGAGCACATGAGTTTTATAACAAACTTGGGATTTTACTGCTATGTGGTGATGCCGTTTGGACTAAAGAACGCCGGAGACACGTATCAACGCTTGGTAAATCGAATGTTCTATAACCAGATTGGAAAAACCATGGAAGTTTATGTAGATGACATGCTCGTGAAATCCAGGCAATGCTCTAGTCATACACAAGATATAGCGGAGATGTTTGGTATCTTACGGAGGTACGGGATGAAGTTGAACCCTTTAAAGTGCTCATTTGGGGTAGCATCTGGAAGGTTTCTCAGTTTCATCGTGAGTTCTCGAGATTTTGAAATTAATCCTAGCCAGATAGCGGCAATAAGGAACATAGAAGAGCCGCGAAAGATTAGGGACGTTCAAAGCCTTGAAGGGAAGGTCGCCGCACTAAGAAGATTCATTTCCAAAGCCACGGACAAGTGTGTCCCATTCTTCGATTTAATCAAATGGGGAAAACGTAATTTCGAATGCACTCCAAACTGTGTGGAGGGCTTCCAAAACGTATTGGACTTATTGGAGAAACCCCCGATATTGTCAAAGATGGTGGATCATGAAGATCTATCCGTCTATTTGGCGATGTTATCTCATGTTGTCAGCACGGCCTTGGTGCGTGAAGAAGACAAGGTCCAGAGGCCGGTATATTACGTAAGTAAGAAGTTAGTAGATGTGGAACGCAATTATCCGAGAATAGAAAAGCTTGCTTATAGCCACTTGATTGCCTCCCAAAAGCTCCATCATTATTTCCAAGCTCCTCCGATAGTTATATACACCAATCAAACTCTAAGACAAGTCTTACAAAGACCCGAAAGGGCGATTACTTAAGTGGAATATCGAGTTGAGCCAATTTGATCTGAATTTTCAACCAAGGAGTTCAATAAAAGGGCAGGCCTTGTCCGACTTCATACCAGAATTCACGATTCCTGAAGAAGAAATGGTGGATGACAAAGTTGTTATTTCAAGGCACGAGTTAGAGCTTAGTCTGTGGAAGTTATATACAGATGGGGCCAAGAATGATCGAAGATCTGGCGCTGGAGTTGTTTTAACCACTCCCGAAGGACGATCCATTTACTACGGCCTACGATTGGAATTTTCTGCCACCAATAATGATTCTGAGTATGAGGCCCTGATTGCCAGGCTAAAATTTGCTAAGGAATTAAGGGTAAAAACAGTGGACATATTCTGTGACTCCAATATAGTTGTCCTCCAAGTTCGGAAGGAATTTGTGACCAAGGGACCTCGACTTGTTACTTATCTCAAAAAGTAGAGGAGTTATTGGGCAACTTGGAATATTATAGTATAACACACATTCCGAACACGGAAAATCAAAAGGCAGATCGAATGGCTAGGCTAGCAAGTTCTGACAACCCTGAGGAAACCAAATTGGTTCCAATAGAGATATTGGAATCACCAAGCTTCGACATAATGGAAATCGAATTAGCCCTGGAAGCTGAGCCAAAACGGGAATCATGGATGACACCAATTAAGAACTTCCTTAAGAGCGGAATTCTCCCATCGAAGAAGAGTGAGAGACGAGCTGTAACGCATAAATCTGCAAGATACGTTTTACAGGACGACGTCCTTTATCGCCAAGGATTTTCTATGCCTCTGTTACGGTGTATAGCACACAACAACATCATTCATGTACTAAGAGAAGCACACGAAGGTGAGTGTGGAGATCACACCGGAGGCCAAACCTTGGCAAAAAAAATACTACGATATAGCTATTTTTTGCCTACCGTAAATAAAGATGCAGTGATCATTCACGACACTGCGACAAGTGTCGGAGATTCGCTAAAGTCCCAAGAGCACCTCCAAAACAACTCAAATCAGTGGTCAGCCCGTGGCCATTCGCTATGTGGGGATTAAACATCATCAAAACCCTTCCAATCGCCAAGGGAGGAGCTAAATACGCTATCGTGGCCATGGATTATTTCACAAAGTGGGTGGAGGCCGAACCCTTAACCACGATCACGGCAAGAAAGGTGATAATCTTTGTGGTCAGGAATCTCATATGTCGATTCGAGATACCAAAAACCATTATAACTGATAATGGAACCCAATTCAACAGTGCAAAATTTAGAAAATTCTGTCAGAAGTATAAAATTGATAAGAGGTATACCATCGTAGCTCACCCACAGTCAAATGGATATGTTGAAGTAATAAACAAAGTTATTAAGTCTATTCTTAAGAAGCGTTGGAGCGAGCCAAAGCCATGTGGGTGGACGAGTTACCGTTAGCTTTGTGGGCCTATCGAACAACCTTCAAGACGGCTACTGGTCATACTCCTTTTTCATTCTCCTTCGGATCAAAAGCGGTGATTCCAGTGGAACTTAAAGTCCCCTCTCATAGGGTGACATATATGACCCAGTGGCAAACAAAGCGCTCCTTCTCGAGTCCCTGGATATGGTCGAAGAAAAAGGGACGAGGCAGACTTGCATGCTTCAAGGCATCGACGCCAAGTGGCATGTTATTATGATAAGAATGTTCGCTTTAGGAGCTTCGAGCCTGGAGACCTGCAACTGAAATGGGTCTTCCCACCTCCGGTCCATCTAGGCCCAAAGTGGGAGGGACCATACGCCATCCAACGGAAACTTGAAATGGAAGCTTTCAAGTTAACGACCGTGGATGGTGAAGAAACTCCTAGAGCTTGGAACGCCCAGCATTTGCGGCAATATTTGACTTGAAATTGTGTTATATTCTTTTGTTTCATAGGCCATGTAAAAAGGCACGACTTGCTTAGAAAAGTCTATTTATATGAACAAAGGATTATAAAGTGGATGTAGGCTACGGCTTAGCTGAACCACTATAAAAATATCATGTGTCATTTATCTTCCTGCACTGTTTTCATTATTTCTTACGACTATTCTTCCCTCATTATGGAATATTAAACATTAAATTGAACTTAAAAAATTAAGGACAATGCACGTGCAGGGGCGAACAAAATGACCGTTCTCATAACAGAATGAAAGGAACGGAAAGATGACATTCCCAACTCTAACTCTCACGAATTGAGATAGAGTATAAAGGACGGGAATGTGACGTCTCCCGAGGCGTGATGGTGCACCCGAAAAGAGACCGCCTTAATGATGCTCTAACCTGATTATGCGACATGGGAGTATAAAGATGATAAAAGAATAAGCATCCACGACAAAGGAAACTTGACCCCACCAGAGAGTCGGAAGCAACTAAGTGTCAAAACTAACCAATCTCGAACAAAGCCTTATCCAGGCCATTTATTCAAGATTGATGGGGGGGGCATACACATGCATATCCCCAGCATTTATTGTTTATCATCTAGCGGTGATGACTTTAAATATGACATTTTTTTATTTGTATTTTATTTAAATGATGTATTTGCAAACATTTGACATTGCTAGAAATAAACTATTTTATTCACAGGTACGTGAATTTATACAGGAAAACTAAACAAAAGATGCGAAGGCTACACTCGCTACAACAACAGCATACCGGTGTGTAGACAAAACAAGAGACAAAACCCGCTTTCACTTCTATTTCGAGACAGACTTAGCTTTCTTAGCAGCTATAAGAGCATCTCATGCCTCTCTTTTAGCATCAGTCATAATGCGCTTGTGTTTCTTCTTCCCTGAAGCTAGAGGGCTAGGATCAGCAGGAGTCTTATTGGCAAGTTCCCCGGTGATTGACCTGCCTAATATTTGACCACTATATTAGATTTGGGGTCTACCATTGCAAGAGGTTTGGGATCTCCGAGTTCCACTTCTTCAGTCTTTGCTTTTAAAAGCGTATCCTGCTTGGCTTTCATCTCCACCAAAGTCGTGTTGTCATTATTCCTCAAATTCCCAATCACGACAATATCAACGTCCTCTTCATGCCCATCGTCACCGACATCATCTTTCAAAGAATCTATCATCTCTCCATGATGAGGAGCCTCGGTGATAGGTGGTGCGGGAGATTTATCGGCAACCTCCTCCTTCTTGCCCTCGGTTTCTCCTTCAAGTTTTGCAGCAATGACTTCATCCCATTCCTTCTGAGTTTCTTCGATGGATTTCTCACCGATGATTGTCCTCTGTTTCTCATCAGTCTTGTCAGTTGGCTAAATATGTATAGAACGAGAAGCGACCGTTATTAACTCAGGAGAAAATACAGGATCTTCAATTGATTTCCCAATAATATGACGAACAGTGGAGATAGCTTTGACAAATTGGGATGAAAAGGTAGAGATACCTTCTGATGATTTCCCGATTGGGGTGGTTATCGTCTCTGGTGCCAATTCTGGTATAGGATACAAAAGGGGCGCCTTAGGAATTTCCGGATTCTCGGGATCGTATTCCTTTATTTTGGTAGCCTCAGGGGCAGCAGAAGAAGAACCGGTTTCAATGGTATTTTTTCCTTTGGCCTAACGTTTCTCTTCCTCCACGGCGGTAGCAATAAGTCGGCGCCCTTCGGCCAGACGTGTCGGCTCCTCACCCCTAAGGAACTTCTCCATAAGTTTGTTTTCATCGATGGATTCCACTTTGAGTTCTTTCTTTTCCCACTCAATGATTTGGTCCCACACATAAACTAGAGTTGTCGGATAATCCTCGATCCAAGAGATATCCTGACGAGGGATCACTTGAGCAAAGAATTCTATCATCAGCTTACCATAGCCATCCAACTCCTTCTGCGCCTCAGAAACTTTTTCTTGAACCTCTTCAGCAGATTTAAGGGCAATGCTTGCATTCCCCTCGACCAACACTGCTCTGGATTCAGCCTCCAGCAATTTTGCTTCTAATTCGGCATTTCGCTTTACTAAATCAGTGTTTTTCTTCTCTAGCTCAACCTTCTCTTGTTTAAGGGCAATGCAAGCTAACTGTACTCTAACACTCTCGGACTTAGCATCCTCAGCTTGCTTCTTTAGATCCAAGCACTCTTGACTATGGAAATCCAAGAGCATGTGATAACACTTTTGTAGTTCTTCATGTTGCTTTTTGTAGTTGTCTACATCTTGTTGAGCGAGAGCAAGCTGAGCTTGCGCGTCTTCCAAATCATTCTCCGAATTCTTCAAAATTCTTGCATCATAATCGGCCATTTACTTCATGTGGCCAATATCAGTAATGAGATTCTTGATAATCTTGGAAAGCTTGCGCGAATATTTATACATTTCTGTATATTGCTTATCCACTAAGTCGATTTCTTCTTTAGCATCTTCAGCCCAATTCGGAGGAATAGGTTCAAGTGCGGGAACAAACGCCGTACGGTCAAGATAATGATTCATAAATTGAATCTTCAAATTTGCTAGCCTTGCCTTGTTCTCGTCATCAAGCGACACGGGTTTGGATACGGATAATTCAATATTTCTCCGCTTGGCGGGTACCATGGACGTATCTCCTTTACCTAACCTCTTCTAAGAAATTTTAGGTTTATCCTGTAAGTCGGCGTGCTTAGATAACTGCTTCTCTTGAGGACGCTTCTCTTTAGGAAGAGTTGGATCTTTGGAAAGTTGTTTGTCCCCTTCATGACGACTTTTTTGGCCTTTGTACTTGTCTGTATCGACCGACGAGGAGAACGGGAGCGCGAAGAATGAGGGCAGCTGGAATCATAATGCCTCCTATCGTCCTTGCTGCGGCTTTCGCGATGGTCAAGCTCAGTGTCGGAATCATGTCTGGGCACACTAGAACAGATCTTCCTGATATCGTAGTGGGGAGTACCATGGTTCCTTCAATATAGAATTCAGAACCAATGTTTGTACAAAGCATAAGTGTTGTGACTTGCGGTGCTAAAGTGTTGTGCGCATCCTAAATGATATTCCCCCCAACCAACTAGACCCTGAAGTTAGACTAGCATGTGTGGTCTCCTTAGCTTTCGTATGAGTAGTTTCTTCTGAAGAAGTAAAGGTCAAAGGATTCGTTCTGAAATCTTCTAAGATGTAGAGGGTTCAGGCAAGGGAAGATTTCCCAAACCCCTAAACGTATAGTCGTCCACATTGGGGGAATCTCCTTAAGGAGCATCTAAAGACAACCTTTTTAGGGATGTTGGTTTTTCAGGGGTGGCAGCATCCTTGGCAGTTATGTAT
This sequence comes from Allium sativum, assembly GCA_030737875.1. Lineage (NCBI taxonomy): Eukaryota > Viridiplantae > Streptophyta > Magnoliopsida > Asparagales > Amaryllidaceae > Allium > Allium sativum. The sequence goes on along the minus strand of CM060920.1, from coordinate 743,060,485 downwards.
TTATCTCTATCTTTTTCTGCTATATTTGCTAAAATATAAATCTGAGTTTTAGAAGGAGGTGGAGGATCCCTACGGGCATTGTTGGATCTTTTGAGCTTTCCCCCTCTCAAGTGGAGTATCGATTGTCCCTTCAACCGGAGGTATGTACATGTAAGGGCCTTTCCCGTGACCTATGCTACGAGATATAGCAACTAAACAATGTCGATGGATATATTCATCTACTAAGCAGTCCTTAATGGTCAAGAATTTTTGGTCAACATTGAGTAACCGATTCAAGCGATCAAACTGCATCGGATGCTTCTCTTGAGATGGGTTAGGAACTGCAAGTGAAAACGAGCAAGGCTTAGTGCATTTATGATAAAGACCGGAACTAGAACATAAAAACCGAGGTCCTTACTTGACTTAAGCCATCTTCTGGCGCATCCATGTTATTTCTTAATATAAAACCATTCAGGCTTCAGATCCCCGGCATTGCTACTAAACATAATGGTGATGATTTTCCTTTTTGGCACCGATTCAAAATATACAAAAGACGGAGTGACATTGGTTCAATGACTGAAATTGTAAAAGAAATGAACATCCTCGAAAGTGAGCTCTGCACCTAAAATTTCTTGGTATGCTATGTAAAGAGTATACAAGTAAGCATAGAAGTTGGGATGAAGTTGCATGTGGGCAATCCGCAATTGTCTCAGAAAATCGACGATGAATGGCGGAAATGGAGGTATTGCTCCAACAAGGCACATCAGTCTGGTGATGGCCATATACCCTTCCAATGGATTATGAGGATGATCTGTTTTTGAGGGAAACTCGGTATCTCTTCGAAAAATCCTGTGTTTTAGACATATGCACGAGTCTATCATTGTTGATTGTTGACTCGACCGAATCCTTTGGCAGTTCCAGAATAGTAGCATTCCTGAACTCGTCTGGGGCATGATTATCTCCTATCCAACCTTCTTCTTCCTCGCCTAGGGAGATATCACCCCCAGATGATACATCACTTTCTTGAGTTCCCATTTCATAATCTGGACCCTCGCTATCCCATCCTGAGTCTGAAGTATATCTTCAATAGCATGACTCTCAGAAATCCCCATAGCCTCTCTCCTATCTACTAATCTAGATGAATGTCTCTCAGCCATTTCTGCTAAACTATTGAAGAAACAATACAGAGTTAGAGTAAAATTGCCCGTGTCCCCCGTACATGTGTGTGTAGTGACAGAATTAAAGAAGTACAAAGTACGTATATAAGAACGCAATGCAAGAGGTTGACGAAGCAGTTATGTGTTTATGATAGTCGTAAAAAGTTCAGTCCTGACTATAAGGATCTATCCTAATTGTCGATAAAGTCATAGACAACAGTCAATGTTGATTGAATTAGTTGAACCATTTTTGCACAATAAGTTAATGTCTTCGGATCGGTTCAGATGTGTATATTACGATCGGTTCTACTTAAGTCCCCTTTCTTTGTGTTAGAATCGGATCGGTTCGGATGTCCAAATGACGAGAAAACCGGTTTGGGTTCTTCACCTAAGCTGATTGGTTCGGAGGAAGAGAAGGGATCGAATTGGAGGGGGTTAAAGGAAGACAACTCTGGTCGGATCGGTTGACATCGAACCGAATCGTACCAACATACCAAGACCTGTCCATTTACCTCAACCTCCCTCTACAATCATAATTCCCTTCTCCGACCCGAACCGATTCCACTCTCCATCATCAGCTGCTCCTCCTTATCTCTCTGAATTATTCAACTCAAACCGATGCCGCTTCTCTCTTCTTCTTCACCTTCTCCGCTCCTTCAGCTTCATCTAACCCCTTTGCTTCCAAAGGCCTGCTCGATATTGAGCATTTATAAGGTAACATGACCAGCACTGACTTTGACTTCCTCAACAGCCATCTTGAGGTGGCGCCGAACCCACCAACGACGATGGTGACGACACTGAAAACACAGTGCCAAGGATCATGCAACAGCGAGTGAAATTGCCTAAATCGCTCCTAAATCTGGGTTAGAATCAATTAAACCAAAGTTAAGAAAGGATCGAAGTTCCACCTACGAGATTGTTTCAAGAAATTGGAAAAGCCTTTTTCGTGGTTTAAAGATTAGAATTTTTAGGTTTTTAATATCAAAGGAAGTGGCGACAGAGAATGAGGGATTAGAGAAAAAGTCCAAAATATATATGAAGGAGATGGGTGTCCCTTCGTGTTCTGGGGGATTAGACAACCCAAGCCGGTCCAATTAGTGAAATGGTCCAGTCCAGCATAAGGCCTTCAAGCCCTTTGACTCGGCGAAGATTGAACCCGGTTCGAATCGGATAAATTTCTTCCCAGCGATAAACACCAAGGTTAACTCAGCACATGAAATCAGTCCAAAAGAAAAAGTGACAAATTGATAAGTAGGCATTATAAAAATTTACCTGAAGGAGCTACTTGGACATTGAACGAAGCCTTTGAAGTTATTTTAGTAGCAAAAGTAATTTTTTCATTCCATCGCGCATTTATAGACGTAAAGAGATGTGACTTGATGAAGCAACACGACTTTACAAATGAATAGAAGCGGTTATTCAATAACTTCGATTCAGAAGCAAGTAGATGGATCACTTCGAAGAACACTCTCCGATAGAAGTATACTTAGAGAGGGAAAAATGTTAGCTTACTTTGTGATTAGGCTACCCAAAGTTAAGAGATTGCTCGATAGATGGGTTTGAAAAAAAATCATCAGCAAGCATTCGAATCGGATCAGAAACTTCCGATCCGAGCCCCTCCACTTCAAAATAGCCAGTCTTGGAAATGGTAAAGAGTAGGTTAATCGGATTGTTTCGGGCCTCTCTGATCTGAACTCCTCATGTTGCACTCCTGTTCCGATTCCAAGACAGCTAAAGCAGTGATTGGACTCCATAAGTCCATAAAGTGTGGAGCGGTTACACATCCTACCTTCCCACGTTCACCCACTATCAGAGCTTGTTGTCATCATCATAAGGGTTCCGATCTCGATTTTCTAGGGATGAAAGCCATGTATATCTGAACCTGAGCCATTCCAGAGAGTTTTCTCGCCTATAAATACATCTCCAAGCATCATTTGAAAGGATCTTTTGGCAAATCATCAACCAAAACTTCCTTCGTAACCAATTTTCTTCACTTTATTCAGATCACAATCACCTTTTTAAGCACATTTTGGAGAAGATTGAGTGAAATTATTCATTATATGAGTGAAACTGAGTGAAAACAATCATGTACTTGCATTCTTATCATCAATTAGAGAAATTCAAAGTGGATGTAGGCTCTTTAATGTCGAACCACTATAAATTGTGTGTTTTCTTCATTTTCTTTTTATTTCATTTAGAATCATCCTTAATTTGGGTGTTAGAGCCATTTTCGGATCTAACAGATACCATGAAGAAATAAAGAATGGCTTGGCTTCCTTTTATTGATATATTTCTGTCATATATATATACATGATACAAAGGAACTGGCAACTGGCAATTACTATAAACCAGGAAACTCATTAACTCATTCTTATCCTAAATGTTGTAAACCAAGAAACTCATTAACTCATTCCTATCATAAGTACTATAAACCAGGAAACTCATTAACTCATTCTTATACACATCCTAAACTCATGTCTACAAAATATCTCAATAATATTTCAACCGGCTTGGTGAATTGAGTCAATGAATGTTGAATGAGAGGAGTTGATTGAGGTGCAGGGTGGTATTTGATGGTAGTGTAGGGAGATGTTGAGGCCAGTGAGGGTGTGAATTTTGTGTTTCAGTTCACCGTGCAAAGGTGTGGTGACGGTCTATGGTTTGCTACGTGATTATGGTCTGTAATTGATGAGCAATGGGATGAATGTGGAGTTGTATGCACAAAAGGGATGGAGTTGTTATGGTTGTTGTTTGTATGTGGGAAGATGCGGTTGGTTGCTTGGTTGTGCTATCGTGGACAACCATCGGTGGTCGGAGAAAGGTTGATAGGGACAGTAAAGTAGTTTGGGATGAACTGGTTTTTAGAAAGTAGGCTAATAGAAAATGTGAGACAATGTACAAGTTTGTACCTGTTTAAGAAAATGCGAGCATGAATATATCTTTAATAATAGTTGGAATAGGTTTGGTGTCACACTTTTTTGGTGTACACGCAAACTACCGAAAATGCCCCTTAAAATATTTGGAAAAAAATCATACTGACTTCGTAATATATTGCATCAGCGACATAATAGGTCAATTTAACATAATATTGCATCGGCAATAATTACTCCATCTTATTCAAGAATACCATATCCAGCATACTAGAATTTGTTTCCTTTATGCACTATTACCAGACTTTAAATCCTTTACGCATTTAACATAATATTAACATTACCAATATTATTCACTGCCATCTATTACCTTCTAATTAAAATTATTTAAAAAAAAATATGTGTTTATAAATAAGTGTTTAACGTTTATAAATAGGCAATTAATAAATAGCCAATTAATATAAATTTTTCATTGAATGTTTCACTGCTTATTCTGTTAGCCATAAATATAAACCTTGACGTTTTATATTAACATTACCAATATTATTCACTGCCATCTATTACCTTCTAATTAAAATTATTTTAAAAAAATATGCATTTATAAATAAGTGTTGTAACGTTTATGAATAGGAAATTAATAAATAGGCAATTAATATAAATTTTGCATTGAATGTTTCATTGCTTATTCTATTAGCTATAAGTATAAAACCTTGAATTTTTATATTAACATTACCAGTATTATTCACTGCCACCTATTACCCTCTAATTGAAATTATTTGAAAAAAAAATATGTGTTTATAAAATAAGTGTTGTAACGTTTATAAATAGGCAATTAATATAATTAGATTACTCTTTCCATATCCAACGATAATTTGAATAGGCATTTAAATTTGAATAACGACATTTATTATTGTGTATTACGATATAAATTAGCAATTAATAAATAGTTGAACGTGCTAAAGTCAAATAAATAAAATCTTAATGATTTTTATTCAAATCTGACATCAGCTTAGGTGCATTTGAAAGGTCAGTCTCCCATGCAAATGCGCTATTCTAGAAATAGCCATTCACCTTCAAATATGGCACACCATCCAATTAATTTTCACGCTTCTTTCCTCATTTCCTCTACGCTTTGCTTGAAATTCTCTCCTCTTTCATACCTATCTTCCCAATACTCACTGCCTCATAAAATTGAATACACTGCACAACTAATTTACTTTTTATTTATTGGGTTTAAATTTTTGAAGCTTCACCTCATTCAAAAGGTGATTTTTTTTTCCAGGTAAACGCATAAATAAGATTACACCACATTTAAGTTTAACCAGCGTTCTTTGCCCTCAACCTATGTACTTTGTTTCTAAGGTTTTTCTTCGTGATTTGTATGAAAAATAATGTTTTATGTTCCTTTTAAATAGTAAAGTAAATGGGAGCATTGTCCCCTGTTGCTTGCGTGAGACCATGAACGTGTGAAGTGAATGTCTCAGTATATGTTCAAATAAAAGTGAATGTCTTAGTATATGTGTAAATAAAAGTGAATGTTGTCTGAAAGAAGTTAGGAAGGTAAAGGAAATAAGAACATGTTTTGTCCTCAACAGATAAAGCACGTTTAATGAGAATAATAAACCAAATATTAATACAAATATTTTTTTGCATATGTAAAATACGCAGTACTTAAGGAACAATAATCCTTACGCGAAGTGTGTGCCATGATCACGCGCGAAGCGCGTGCCGTGACGCTCGTAAGAGAGAATGTAAGTTGAGTGAAAGTGTAATGGAGAAAAAAAAGAGATATACATGTGAAATTGAAATATACATAATCAAGCCTAAAACAGGCTGTCTTGTGGTTTTTTTTTTAAAAAAAAAAACTGAAACCTAGATTAAGCAGAATCAAACTGAAAATAGAGCAAGAGTTCCCAAAAATAGACAGACAGCCAATTAAACAGATGGCAAAAGGTAGAAGACACAAAGAAGTAAGCTAACAAGTACAGTGATTTTTTTATTAAAACATGCAAGCAAGATAGAAATGAAAATCGAACTGCCTATGACAAAAATGTATCAAATTGAAGGAATGAGCTAGTGAAAACAGTGACAGCTTTAAAACTGTTTTGAAGAGTGAACACTATTTTTTTCAAGTGTAAGTAAAACAAACAACTCTTTTAAAAAATGCACTAAGAAACAAGCTAACAAATGCAACAAACACAACAAACTCAATACTAGAATGCATAACAAAATACTAAAATTGCGTACAACAAACACACATGATCAAAACAAGCGAACAAACACAAAAATTAAGAATAAAGCACTCTTTTTTTAGGGAAGAACAACAACAAGGTAACGATAAAAAAATAACTTTAAAGAGTAAAATTAAAAATAAAATACTTTTCTTGGAAATGATTCCAAAAACTTGTTTGTCATCGAGAATTTATCAAAATCCATCATAAAATTTAATAAACTGCAAGTGCATGTCATACAATTTTAGTGCGCGATGAGTATGGATCGATTCACGGGAAAAGAAATAAATTTAAAATTCTAGTCAATCAAATTAAACCAAACTTGGTGACAACTAGAAACTAAAATAAACAAAAGTTATGATTAAAAACTATGTTATTAAAAATCAATTTAGAGGCATATACACTTTTTTATTTTCCTCTTAAATCAGCATAAAATCAAATGATGATCTCTGTTTAATCTAATTAGCAGTAGTGGCATATTTTTTATAAGCATAACCCTACTTTTCCAGTTCATGAAACATGGCATAGAAAATGAAACCAAAATCTAGTTTAAGCATGATTTATTTACTAGTAATTAGTAAAATACATCATCAAATTTTGATCAGTACTCTTTTTTTTTATTAATTTATACACATATTGCACCATCTAGGATGTGCGATTCACTTACTAAAGATTTTAATTACGCATTGCTTCTCATTACCATTGTGGCACTAATAGCAGCAATTTTATAACATTGATTTTATCTGAGAAGATAGAGATGAAAGAGAAATCGAGGTAGACCTGTAACCTTCTGTTATATGATATTTGTGCTTTGAGAGTTACCCACGGTTAATTTTCCAATCGACATTCTGATTTTGTAATTTGGTAGGAAATGACATCGTAGACTCTTTATTGTCTGAAATCGAACTGTGCTGACATAGTGACATGATTTATGCTGTTTTTATTCATTGGACAAATGAAGTGATATCCAGTTCTTGCAAATATTTTTTATTTCTGAGTCCTTTGTAGTTCAAACAATGTTTTATATGGTTATTGCTACATTGTTGATATTTTTTGTCCCAAAATAATAATAATAGTAATAATAATAATAATAATAACAATAATTTTTTAGGTTCTTTCTCCGTAAGAGTTAATATGAATGTTCGTGAGGTCCTAGTATATTATTGTCATACTATGTCATTTTTTTTTCTCCATGAATTCTAGTTTTTTTAGTATATAATTACTAATACTAAATTACTTACTGGTATTTCCTAAATTGAAACAAAGTATAGAAAGTAATGATTAATTTTATTACGCCATTTTAGGGGACAAAACCATATATGTTTTATTGATTGAAAATTTCACGTTACTTTTTTGAACTTCAATTGTTAGTTTATATGTTACTATAGAACTAGTAATAATTATTATTTTTAAATAAAACTGCAAAAATGAGCATGAATGTTTTGATTTAGCATTATTCAAACTTCATTACATGCTCAGCTAGAATGCAAAGTGATGAATAGATCTCATGTGGTCTCCAAATACACAAAGAATCTTTTTAAGGGGCAAGATTAATCGAAAATAAGGTCTATCATCAATATTTCCAAAAATGAAATATGATTAATGTAACATGTTTTTTTATATGTTTGTGCGTGCGTGTACGTGTGAAAATCAAAGTATGATCTTCTGCCCCCATTGCGTTGACTTTCTACATACGTCCCTGTCAATATTCACTTCATTTCCATGATTATATTGAAGAGGCAATTTGTGATAATGAAATAAGCATAGCCTATTTGATATGAAAAACTGGTCTATTAAATGCAATAAGAAACGCAAATAAACATAAACATCGATTTTTTCATGAAGCACAAGAAAGATGATAAATATAAAATTATATTGAAATCTCTATGAGTTTAAGAAAGCTTTATTACACTTAACTAATAGGGATAGCCTCTCATTTGTATTATCATTTCAACACATATAGATCTCAATATTGAAAAGCAAAAGGAACTGGGAATTAAACAAAGGAAAAAAAACTACTAAAAAGAAACGAACTAAACTACTTGCATAAATGTAAACTAAGCCATTAACATAAGAAAAGAGAGAATGTACATAAAAGCGAACATAAAAAGAACATGTAAGGGAAATGAGAAGGCTTATGAAGTCATTTTTATTTCATTTTCTATTGAGGTTGCATTTGTATATAAGATCTAAGATAATGAAAAAGGTCCTCTATACATGGAATAAAGGAGTATTAATATACGAATACAACTGTAACCCTCTTTTTGGGAAGAACCAAATTACCCGCTTTATGTGTAGAAGCTTTCAAGTTGTCATTAGCAAATAAATACTCTTGAAATATGCAAGAAGCCTTTAGAGACCACTAAGTTGTGCATTTGCTCCTAATTGTAGCTTTAAGGTAGACAGGTAGGCGGGGTCCTCCATGATCCATGAAGTGAACTATTTCTATCTTTCCTTTGCATCTCTTCACTTGTACATGCATATCCATGAAACACTTAAAATTTGCATCTTATTTCCTACAAATTACATTAAAAATATGCAAATAAATTTTATAAAATACTAATACATGCAAAATGACCATTTCACTCCCCCAAGTGAATGATGTTTTGAAAACAATTAAATTTTGTTTAATCATGCAAAACACTCTAATGTGCTCATTTATTAAATTTAATTGGATTAAATATCATAGTAAAAATATGCACATTTACGTGCATATCACTGAGCAATATAATCACAAGGGTTGAGAACATAGGAACCAATAAATTGAAAATATTTCGATGACTACGCAAGCGGCCTAATTGGACATGCCTGGCTAAGGATATATAATTATAGTCATCATAAATTGAAGATATGCAATAACAAACTCCTTCGATCTAGGATTAGGACTAGGGAAGTATGATCATACTAAAAGAAATTTTATAATTTATCTAACCATTTTAATTTTCTAACATTTCCCACGTACACAAAAAATTTGGTAATGATACTCGAACTTTGGCACTTGAAATAACAAGTCTCATAAAAAGATCTTGACATATGACATTATTGAATAAAAAGACACAATTTCACTAGGGACCGTGCGGGACTTGCTTTGCCAAGTGTAATGACCTGCATTTTTTATCCTCAAAAGTTGACATAATAAATCTATGATATTCATATGTCTAACATTCAAGTTCTGAAAAAACAGATTGCTAAGGAAAAAGAAAAAAAAAGACGACATAATCTTATAGTGAAATGAATGATGTATAATATAACATGATCTTTACCAAACAAAAGGACTTCTATATAGACAATAAATCAGAGCAACAAATCTACAAATTAGCTTGAATAGTTATAACGGCCCATCCTTAGAATTTTCGAGAAATACAACAATAAACCTGGTGAAAAAATAAAAATAATACACAAGTGCACCTCTTAGGTCTTCAGTTCCCCTTATGAAGCTTTAAAACCAGCCCAAATCTAATATGTAAATATGCCTGATCTGACCACAGCATTGTAATGACCTGGATTAATCTGGTAAACCGACATAAAAAGCACACCTCAAATTGACTTTTATGTTACCAAAATTTATTAAATAAAAAATATCGTAAGACCACCCTGCATATAAACACAGACAAGATTTTACCTTTTGATTACCATACCATTTCATATTAGAATCCAGTGATTTTATAATGCCTATGAGAACAAATATAAATAATGGAGTAGCTTTGATGATTGTGAGAATACATCACAACAATTATTTGGTATATAAACAAAATTCGATATGGCGCATTCGCTAATTGTGTATGATTTTCACGGAGGTACCCGCATGCCAAGCACTAACCGTCCTACACAAGGATTAAAGTTATCCTTCCACAGAGTTGTATCCAGCTAGCAAGGGAGTTATAGAAAAATTCCAAAATTGTTAGAAATTTGACCAACTACACCATATAGGTTTGCTAACCCTTCTGTCCATATCTTCTACCTTTTGTTTTAATCATCTCCGCTTATGAGGTTACGTCCGGCACTGCAACTCGTGCACTATATCCAAAGAAAGGTCACAAAATCCTAAATGGATTCACAATCCTTAACGGTTTTTGGATTCACATACGAATTTCCCTTATCAAAAAAAAATCTTGGAATCACACATGGATTCCCATACCCGAACGGGTCTTAGAATCTCACACGGATTCCAGTGTCCAAAATAATATAATTTTCCTCTATAGAACATGTACATAGTTGCTGGAGTGGTTATGTCTCAAGTCATTGCTTACGAGTACACTCCTTCGTTTACCTAGTTCTCCATAAACCAAAAGATAAATTTCTAACGAGCTCAAATATAATCCTTTAGAAATAATTATATAATACACAACAGTGTGGATCACTTTATAACCATTTAATTATACCGTATATTCTTTAGAAGAGACATGTGTCTATACTAGTAATATAGCACAAACAATGATGGCTGCACCATATAATATTCATGTTTCTCCTAAATCTTTACTGAGTTAAATCCTTTATTGGTAATCATGGAAAATGTTCAATATACCAATTTAAAAGGTTTTCTCTTATAGACCAAGATTTGATAGTTCAGTTATTTAACTATCAAACAAAACACATGAGAAATCAACCATTTATTCAAATTTTCAAGGAAATTACTAAGCTTCATTTAATTAATATTTTGTTAATTAATTTCTTTTTTATACTTGGAAGACATTTTTGTATACTTATCCTAGCTGTATAAGTAATATTCAAAAACCACTATATTTTCACTACTCAGAAAATATATTCGTTTACTTATCTCAATTGGATAAGTTTATTCACAACCACAGTGTTTTCAATACTCAGATCTCAACTATTTCTTTGTAATTCTCTGGAAGGCAGACCCTTTTAGGTCATGAATGACTTTGGCGACATGCTAGTGAGTTCTGCTTTACTGCTTTCTAGTGGTAGCTTTGTGGAATTTTGGTGATGCCTTGGCTGGTTTGAATGTTGATAAAACTTTGTTTTTGGGTAGGTGCTTGGTGTATTATGTGATTCACCTTGAGTTGTATATAGCAGTTATTTGTATTTTGGCCTTGCCAGAAATTGGATGTGGAGTTGGTTTTGTTTTCATGTAAGTGCGCTTTAGGTGTTTTCATGTCTTTGTTCTGTCTTTCTTGTTGGGTGTAGGAGCATCAAGGATTTGTTTTCATGGTGGCATGGTCCTGCATAGTGGAGCTTCATTGATGTTATGTCATAGTGTTGTGCAATACAAGGGACATCTTGTGTTGTGCCTTTGCTCCTGGAGCTGGTGAAATGTTTGTTCTATTGTGGATGTGACTTCTTCAGTTGTTGGATGTGCTCTAACATTAGTTTTGTTGTTAGGCTTAGGTGAAGTTTGGAAGCAAGGTGTCATGGTGAAGATTTAAAATTGCATAGTTTATGTCGTTGCTTGTAATGGCTTATGCCTTCGTTTTTTTTACCGTGAAAATTTTCACCCTGTGTGGTGAAGAACATCTTGATATGTGGTTATATATTGTATCGCTCCCTGCATGGAGCATGAAAATATCAATATGTTATAGTAGTCTTGACACTTAGTCAAGCTCCTGTTCCTTAATCTAGGATAGTTGCAGTGGAGGGACCACCCCCAAAAACAGAAATGAGTAGTTAGGTACATAGTCTAATTCTTATACTTTTCTGTATTTATTATTTGTTATAAATTAATTTATTAGATATTAGTAGTAAAACAATTTGTTAAATTATAAACATAAATAAGACACTCAATCTTATCTTTTGAAAGCATTATAAATGAAATAATTAATAAATTGAAATCACATCTTGTGGCTTTTCTGGGAAGAGCAACATATGGCCGATTAATTCTGGTGCATCCTATCATATGACATCTAATAGGAACTGCTTTTCCACTTACCGTTAAATTGATCAAGGAGAAGTTGTGATGGGTAATTATGCTTGTTGCCATATGGTTGGTGTTGGTAGTATGATGATTAGATGTTCGATGGTGCAATTCATACGATTACAAGTGTTAGACATTACCTGATTTCAGGAGGAGTTTGATTTCTGTTGAGGCACTAAGTGGACTTGATTTTGAATGTTGAAGTGGAAGTAGAGTAAATGAAGATATCGAAGTGTTACTTGATTGTTATGATAGGTGTGAGGGAAGGAAATCTTTATCTATTAAAGAGAACTACTATAGTTAGTGAATCAACTTCAGTTACATTAGTTGATTCAGACTGTTCCATATTATGGCACTTACAGATGGATCACATCGGTGAGCACAACATGGAAGAGCTGAGAAAATGAGGATTGATTAATGGAGTTCATCATTCAAAACTTGGTTTTTGTCAGTGTGTTCTTGGAAAGAAGGCGAAATTTTTTTTGGTATAGGATAGCATAAAGCAAAATTTGTCCTAGAGTATGTTCTTATATGTGTCTAGGGTCTCTCGCCTTGTCAGCATTTAAGTGAAGTTAGGTATTTCGTTTCATTTATAGATAATTTCTCTCATAAATTATGGGTAAACTTTCTTCAGTTAAAGAGTGAAACCTTTGCAAGGTTTCAAATGTGGAAATCTATGGTAGAGAAGTGGTCAGGAATAAATTGAAAGTCCTCATTCAGATAATGGCAGTGAATTTATATCATAGGTGTCCATCAATTATTGTGAGTCTGTAGGCATTACGAGGCATTACACCATACCAGATAACCGCCAGTCTAATAGAGTTGTGGAAAGGATTAATCAGACATTATTGGAGATAATAAGATGCTTCAGACCGAATGTTAAATTGAAGAAGGGATTTTAGGATGAAGCGTTACCTATGATAGCTTTCCTCATCAACGACATTTCTTCAAATTCCATAGATGTGAAGATCCCTGGAGAAGTATGGAAAAGAGAACTTATTAGCTATTTATTTCTTAGAGTGTTTGGTTGCCCAGCTTATATGCATGAGAGTAAACGGAAGCTGGAACCTAGAGCCCACCAGTGTATATTCCTCGGTTATAGGAGAGGAGTAAAGGGATATATACCATGGTTTCCTATAGCAGGAAGATTGTTTTGACCAGATATGTGACTTTTGATGAGAAAGCTATGTTGACGGTGGGACCTTCCTCATCCAATGTCAATGAGAGGACATGTGAAGAGTACCAAATATAAAGCAAGTCATTTTTTGATTCTTTCAATAGACGTTCAAAACGCATTTTTAATGACACTGTGATTGACGAGGATAATACCAATGTTGGCATAGAAGATCAAAACCAAGGTGGAGATCATTCAGAACCTAGGCATGTTCAACAAAGAAAGTTTAAGTGGCTTGATGAGTTTGTTGGATTGAGCATCGAAGACATTAACTTCTATGATATAGCAACGTATGCTTTAGATGTTTTCCATGATAAGCCCATTGATTATAGAGAAGTTGTCGCACCAATTAACAGTGCCAGTTATTTAGTTTCCATGCAAGAGGAGATTGAATTATGGTAGAGAATTCATACTTAGGATATTGAACCTCTTCCCACCAGCAAGAGAGCTATTGGATGCAAGTGGATTTATAGAGTGAAAGATGTCAAAAATAGTAATTTTAGATATAAGGAAAGATTAGTTGCAAAGGGATGTGCTCAGAAGAAGGGGGTAGAGTATTATGATATCTTTGCTTCAGCGGTTAGGCATACATCTATATGTATTATCTTAGCATTAATTGCTCATTATGAAATGGAATTATAGCAACTAGATGTCAAAATTGCATTTTTGCATGGTGATTTGGATATGGAGATTTATTTAAAGCATCAGGAAGGGTTCATTAACAACGGCAGACCAGATTATGTTTGCAAACTCAACAAATCTCATAGTCTCCTAGGCTATGGTATAAGAGTTTTCATAAGTTTAAGCTTTCACAAGGATACTCCAAAAAAAAAAAAAAAAGACCAGCGTGTTTATTATAGGAGATGTGATGATGAAATGATTTATTTATTGTTATATCTTGATGGTATGCTGATTACAACTCAAAAAATGGTCAAAATTAAAGAATTAAAATCGGAGTTTGGTAAAAAGCTTGACACGAAGGATTTTGGAAAGTCACAAAGAATATTAGGTATGAAGACAAGCAGGGAAATGAAAAATAGAGAGTTAAGGCTCAGCCAGGTGCGATACATGGAGAAAGTCCTCACTTGATTTAGAATAGAGAAAGCAAAACCAGTTGGTACTCCATTAAGCTCTCATTTTAAGTGGTCAAAATATTTATTTCCCTCATCGGAAGAAGACAAAAGTTATATGCATGATATACCTTATTCTTGTGTTGTTGATATTCTTATGTATGTGATGATGTACACAAGTCCAGAACTGACCCATGCAGTTGGTGTTGTGAGTCGATATATGTCTAACCGAGACAAAGAGCATTGACAAGCAATGAAGATGAATCTTATACATCTTCGAGGCACTTCTTCGGTGGGATTTTTAGATAATGGAGTAGGTAGTGACATCTCTCTTAGAGGATGATGTGATTCTGATTATACTAGGAACAGAGATTTAGGAAGCTAGTGTTGGGCTATGTTTTTACGCTTGGCACAACTTGATTCCATGTAGATAAAAGTTGCAATCTACCGTAGCTATGTCGTCTATCGAAATAGAGTTGATATCGATTATGGAAGCAACAAAAGAAAAGATTATACTTACTTCTGGTGTTGGATGATCTCATTAGCGCAGCGGATAGTAGAGCTATACTTTCAGATAATTATTGTGCGATCCATCTTGTAGAGAATCAAGCTTATTGTCCATGGACGAAGCATTGATATCAGAGGTTTCTTTCTTGTGCTTAAGGAAGAACTAAGCAAGATAAACTTATTGAAGGTGGGTACCTTGGATTATTCTTCAAATATGATGACAAAGTCACTTCCAAATGAAAATTTTAAGCATTACTCAAACTTGACCGGTTTGCTTCCTGTTACATGAGCGCCATGTGGTGCTAGACCCAACAACTTCTATGTTAATTGTTTGATGATGAGGTAATGAAAAAGGATTGTTATATTTAAACCCGGATGGAGTGTTAAATTTGAATGATTAAAATATTTTTTGAGGTGGAAAGAAAATGATTAATTGGTTTAATTAACCAATTAATTTGGCATGCGTATGGAAAGATATAAGTGGATGTTTGAAAGGAAACCAATTAATTAATTAGTTAATATGAAGAAATAAATGATTAGGCATGGATAATCAATCAACGAAAATAGATGGAAACTAAGATTACGCCTTCTATTTATATTAAATCAAATCATGCAATTTGGAAATATATTTGGATATTCTGGAAATTATTTTTGCTTCATCTCCAAGTAGTCCTTAATTATCAAGTCTATTTAAATAAAGGAATTTTATCTTCATATATTGTAAGAATGAGAGAGCGTCCCCTGTTATTATTCTCTCTTTTGTACACTTTTCTTAATTGGAATAAAAGAACTTGTTGGGTCTCCGTGGACGTAGGTTATTCATATCTGAACCACATTAAATCTTCTATATCTCTTGTTTCTGTTTTGTCCCTATGAGACTGCATAACTGATTTTCCTTTTAAGTTCCATTGGTATTTAAATAGACAAAATTATATGCTGATCAAATAATAATGCTTTCGCTCAAATTAACATAAATTTGAATATTCATTATTGTAACCATAATTGCATTATGTGAATTATTATTTGTTGGCGTTTCCAATATATAACATGTGTCGC
This sequence comes from Allium sativum, assembly GCA_030737875.1. Lineage (NCBI taxonomy): Eukaryota > Viridiplantae > Streptophyta > Magnoliopsida > Asparagales > Amaryllidaceae > Allium > Allium sativum. The sequence continues at coordinate 743,044,569 of CM060920.1, read as the reverse complement.
CAAGGTTGATGGGTTTCATAGTTGGAAAGTGGCTTTTTGGAAGCAAAAGAAACATTTTGGAGTGTAAAATCTAAACTGTTTACCTTGTTTTATTATCTCACTATTACTTGCATGCTTGGACACCACGTGGTTGGTGCTACACCAATATTTAATACCCGCTTGTGTTTGAGTACGACATGTCCGTCCAATTGTATTTATAATAAATATTAGAAAAAGAAGATAAATATATGAAATTGTATTTGTTTGAATCATCCACCGATTTTTTTATTTTTCAACACCTATGAAAGATGTTTAATCGAAAAGTTTACACAGTTGAAAATGTTGTTTGCATCAAATGTTTATATGTTTGAAATCGTTAGAACTTTCCAATCATAAAAATTATTATTGGGACATTGTTCATTTTGTATCATAACAAGAAGATCAAAAGGACTCAAACAGGAGATCATATTTCGAACAATGAACATAAATACAAAAAGCACACTCGAAGACTCGGATGAACTAATTTTAATATATTTTTCGTTGTAATTCATACGTTAAATGTATTACAGGAAACACAATTGAACTTTTTTAATCTTCTACCGGAACGAAAGTTGGATGCTCATACAAAATTTACAATAATAGAACTTTCATTTATGGAAATGCAAAACTGATTTCAATCAGCATGACTGAACGTATGATCCATACTGACTATTAGGGATGAGCATGGTGTGGTTTGGTGCGGTTTTGACTTAAAACCGCACCCGGAACCGCTAGTGTGCAGTTTTCAAAAGTAGGAACCGAAACCGGACCAAAAACCGTTGGTGCGGTTCGGTTTTAAAAGTGCGGTTTCGATTTTAAAACCAGTTAACAAAAAAAAACATCGTTCCCTTAAATAGTAATGCACATGAAATGTTTAAAGCTGAGGCAGAGCCTTTTTTATTTATCCAGTGTGTGATATTGATCTTCACATACAAATGAAAACTTTTTTAATGTAATGACCAATCGGTCCAATCCTAATACCATTTTACTATAAATGACATCAAGGCAAATGATGTAATGCAAATCATAATTCTGATGGACCGAAAGCAGCATGTAGAACTTATTCTGGATACTTCTCAGCAGTAGCATACCGCCTCTTTTTAACCTCTATAGCTAATATAGTAAGAGCTTTGTCTGCTGGCAGGTCATGATAGCTTCTCAAGGTGTTCAATATTAGTTTTGTTTAATTTTGTATATCCTTTCTATGATCAGACATTTCCATCAACACGTCATGATTAATCTTGGCAACTTGAGTCAATATAGCTATGCAGTTAGAGTGCTGCAGCATGTATTGCTGCTCTTTTGCTTCCATGATTGCCAAGTAGTGAACGTGCAGATTTGCCTAAAGCTAAATTTGAGATGGTAGCGTTAAAATTTACGTATAAGTAACATTCGGTGTGGTTTCGGTTTTGCAGTTTGAAAAAGGATGAAAACCGAACCCGGACCATACTAATGGTGCGGTTTCATCGGTTTTGCGGTTTTACTTCGGTGCAGTTTTTTAAGATGCGGTTTTTATCGGTTTTATGTGGTTTCGGTTCGGTTTCGGTTCGTAATCGGTTTTCCTGCTCATCCCTACTGACTATAATATTATTCATATTTACTTGTTTACCATAAATCACATATGCTTGCCTGAGTCATCTAGTGTTTTCTTGTATTTCCCGTTCGTTGTTCAAAATATGACCGAGTTGAAATTCATCATGTTGGAGTCTGATTGAATTTCTTATAACATGAAAACCAAACATTTGTATGTTTGTTACCATCTCACTGATATACATCCTGGGAAAATCTTCTTTGCGTCAATCCTAACATCCCAACAATAATTTAATGATGACAAATTCTTATGATTTTTGAACGTATAAATGTCAAGATTGATGTAAACAACATCTTCCACAGGGTAAACCAGTCATATCGTATTGGATAAAGCGACTCCAGAGAGCAATATGCGTTACCGATATATATTAAAAAAAAAAATTCTAAAATTAAACTGATTTTAATGAAATTAATATTTAAAACTAATTACATAATTCACGATATTATTATAGTTAAAATTTTATTTTTTTGAATTTCAAGCAAATTTAATGCTTAGAGTTCCTAGTTTGTTTAAACGAATTTTAATATTTAAAGAATAAACATAAAGAAGAAACATAAAGAAGATGTAATTGAGAATATGAGTGCACAGCGAAATGTAAATTTGTTTTTATTACTGCAGTATTGAATACAAAAGAATACATAAACTGACGATTATATATAATACATATAGTGGGCCTTCGGCTGATATGTAATTGGTTGTAAGAAATGTTTTGGATAGAGAGAAACTGAACGGTTGAGATGTAAAGGAATTGACGGTTGATATGGTGATCGGTTGTAAATGACTGGATACGTTGCACTGTGTTTTTGTTTATTTCCATTACACGCCTCTGGAAACTAGGGTTTCTCAAGCCCTTGTTTACACTAAAAATGGCGGCTCGTTCATCTGCAATTCCTCTGATTTTCGTTCTTTTTCTTCACAAAAATACTTTTATCAGCTTTGAGATCTTCAGATCTGGCTTTAATCGAGCTATCTACCTTTTTCGATTTCAATTGGCTTCCGTTGCGATGATGTTTGGCCTTGAAGTCTTCAGATCTGGCTTTAGGCGAGCTATTTGCTTCTTTCAGGTTCAATTGGCTTTCGTTGCAATGAAGTTGAGGTCTGTGTGAATCATGGTGGCTGTAGCTTGGTTCTGGATGGTCCTTGATTCTTCCAACATTCATCTCTGAATGGAACCTGGTAAAGCTTTTAATGGTAGTGGTTTTAGTTAAAATATTTGCCTTTTGGTAAGTGTCAGGTATGTGATTCACCTCGATTTCTCCTTTTTGAACTAAATCCCTGATGAAGTGTAGGTCAATTTCTATATGTTTGGTGCGAGCGTGTTGTATAGGGTTTTCGGACATGAATACTGCACCTTTGTTGTCACACCATAGTGTTGGTATAGCTGTTGTCTTGATTTGTAGCTCCTTCATCATTGTATTTAACCATTTTACTTCTGTGGCTACATTAGCTAGGCTCCTGTATTCAGATTCAGTGCTAGACCTTGATATAGTAGCTTGTTTCTTTGAACTCCATGAGATAAGATTTTGACCAATATAGATACAATAGCCACTTGTTGATCTCCTGTCATCTGGGTCAGAGGCCCAGTCTGCATCCGCGTATCCTGTGATATTTAGATGTTGACTGGACTTTAGTGTTAGACCATAATCAATTGTTCCCTTGAGATATCTCAATATTCTCTTGACTGCCTTCCAGTGTGTGTCAAGTGGTCTCTGCATAAACTGAGAAACTTTGTCAACACTATATGTAATATCAGGTCTGGTTATTGTGGCATATTGTAGTGCTTCAACAACCATCCTGTATTCAGTTATGTTTTCAATATTTTCCCCTTTAAATTTGGAATATTGATGACTACTAATCATGGGAGTTGGTTGAGGATTAGCATTTGTCATTTTGGTTTTGTAAAGTAATTCAGTTATATATTTCTTTTGGCACAGAAATATTTTGTCATTGGATCTTGTTACTTCTATGCCTAAGAAATATTTGATGTCACCCAAGTTTTTAATAGAGAATTGTTTGTTCAAAATCTGAGTCAACTCATCTATGTCTGCAATTTTACTGCTTGTTATTATCAGGTCATCTACATATACTAATATGTATATTGTGGATAATTGACTTATCCTCATAAATAAAGAATTATCTGATTTGATAGCTTGGAACCCTAATTTATATAGAGTGTGTTTCAGTCTATCAAACCATACACGAGGAGATTGTTTTAGACCGTAAATGGCTTTGTTTAATTTGCAGACATAGTTTGGGTTGATGTTATATCCCGGTGGTTGGCACATATAAATTTCTTCTTTGAGAATGTCATTCAAGAAAGCATTATTGACATCTAGATGTCTGATATGCCAATTTTTACTTGTAGCTAAGGTTAGAATAAGTCTCATTGTGGTAGGTTTTAGAACAAGAGAAAAAGTTTGATTATAATCAAAACCATACTCCTGTGTAAATCCCTTAGCTACAAGTCTTGCCTTATATTTGTTAATAGATCCATCAGGATATTTCTTCAATCTGTATGTCCATCTGCAACCTACTATATTTTTATTAGCAGGTGGACATACTAGATTCCAAGTATTATTCTTAATTAGAGCATTGTACTCCTCATCCATTGCTGATTTCCAGTTGTTATTTTTAACTGCCTGATCAAATGATTCAGGTTCATTAATACTGGAAATGGCAGTGAATGTTTTGGGTTTAAAAATACCACTTTTGGCTCTAGTGACCATTGGATGTCCAGTTTGAACTGGTTGTTCAGCTTGTGGTAGGTTGTCATTGCTTTCTGAACTTTCTGGTGCAGTTTGTTGATTGCTTGACTCACCTCCATGATCATGATTTTGTTCAGGTAGACTGGATGATACACTGGGTGGCTCGGAGGTTGCTTGATCATTGTTGATTGGCAAGCATTGAGCAACAGGATGCTCATCATTCTCAGTCTGCTGCCAGTTTTTATTAATGTATGGTATACCAGGTATGGAGAAATTTGGATTCCTGACTTTACCTGTTGTGCTTATTTCTTTTGTGCTATATGGGAACACTTTTTCATTGAAAACAACATGTCTGCTGATATAAATTCTACCAGTATTGTCAATGCATTTGAATCCCTTTTGATTAGTTGCATATCCCAAAAAGGTGCATTGTTTAGATCTAAACTTAAGTTTGTTGGCATTGTATGGTCTTAGGTATGGAAAACACAGACACCCAAAAAATTTCAGATTTTTGTAATCTGGTTTAACATTGTTTAACTTTTCATATGGTGATAAGTCTTTTAAAACACTGGTTGGTTGCCTATTAATTAGGTAAACAGCTGTGTTAAAAGCCTCTGGCCAAAACTTTAGTGGCATTCTTGCTTGTGCAAGCAATGTTAAACTAGATTCAACTATATGCCTGTGCTTCCTTTCAACAAGACCATTTTGTTGGGATGTGTATGGACATGTAGTTCTGTGAATAATACCTTTTTGCTGAAGATATTGACTTAGATTTTTAAATTCACCTCCACCATCAGTTTGAATGATTTTAACTTTATAATCAAACTGCTTTTCAATCATTGTGATATAATTGATTGTTGTATTATAAGTTTCAGATTTGGTTTTGAGGAAGTATATCCAAGTGAACCTTGTATATGCATCCACAAATGATACATAGTATTTGTATCCATAATCTGAATAAACTGGTGAAGGACTCCATAGGTCTATTGCAATTAATTGAAGAGGTTTAGTGTAAGTGGTGTTAGAATCAGCAAAAGGTAATTTGTGATTTTCCCCATTTGACAGAATTCACAAATATATGGTAAAGATATAGGATTAAACTTGATATTATTATCACTTAGAATTTTCTGCATAACTTTGATACTAGGATGTCCAAGTTTGCAATGCTAGAAATCAAAGATATTTGTGCTATTTCCAGATTGAATATTCAAATTACAACTATTACTGGCATTACACTTTTCTTTACTATCTTTCCTCTGGCAGTTAATAGGATCAAATTTGTATAATCCATTGGCCAAATCACCATGTAATATGATTTTCTTGGTTAGAATATCCCTAATTAGACAGTATTTAGGGAAAAATTCAAAGTAAACATTGTTGTCACTAGCAAATTGGGATACACTAATTAAGTTTTTAGTGACTTGTGGTACTCTAAGAAGATTAACTAAGTGCAACTACTTATTGCTATTAATGTATGTACTGCCAATATGTGTAATTTGAATGTGTTTACCATTAGCAATAGAAATAGATTTGGTACCTTTGTATTCTCTGCATCCAATGTTCAGATTATCAAGACTGTTTGTGAGATGATTGGTTGCTCCGGAATCAGGGTACCAACTGTCATCTTGTAAATGCTCAATCCTGGCAGTATCTTCTTTGTCTTGAGTGTTGTTTCCTTGATTAATTTGTGCAACATTTGCATTAGGATTAGTATTGCTTCTATGGTTTTGATTAGAATATCTAAAGTAACATTTAACAGCTGTGTGGCCAATCTTTTTGCAGATTTGGCATTTGGGTCTGTTGTTGTTGTTAGACCTGCCTCTGCCTCTATAGCTGCTACCGCCCCTTTGGTAAGAATTTTCAGATCTGATATTGCTTTGATTCTTGTTTCTGTTGTCAGTGGCAAGATTCACATTGAAATCTGTTTCTTGAATTCTTTTGCTAGTTATTCTAGCCTCATGAGATAGTAGAATTGAGTGAACTTCATCAATGGGAGGTAAAATCTTGTGTGTAGTTATCACAGCAACAACAGCTTCGTATTCTTCATTTAAACCACCCAACAAGTATAAAACGTGATCTCCATTAGATATTCTGTTACCTGTAGCATTGAGTAAATCACATAGTTTCTTCACTTTTGCAATGTATTCTCTCATGCTTAGGTTTTCCATCTTGACATTCTGAAGTTGTCTTCTGTAGTGTAAAACTTTGGGAGAGGATTGATTGTTGAATTCATTTTCAATAGTTGTCCAAATATCGTTGGATGAAGTACAGCCAATGACTGTTGGTAGTAAGTTTTCACTTATAGATGATAAAAGCCATGAACTAATAAGCCTGTCCTGCCTGTGATATTGAACATACTCTTCATTGGCTATAGTTCTGTTTTCTTGATCTGTTATGAATTTTGCAGGAATTGGTGTGGTTCCAAGAATGAATCCATCTAACCCATAGCCTTCTATGGTAGTTTTGACTTGGAGTTTCCATAACATATAGTTCTCTTCAGTGAGTTGAATAGTTATTAATTGGCTTTGTGGACTGATTATTGTTTTAATCAACTGTTGTACAGATGTATTCACTGGATTTTCAGGATTTGATCCAGTTCCACCTCCAACGGACGATGCAGAGGGAGGAGTAGTTTCAACCATGATGAGAAATCAGTAGATAACAACAGATTCAGATCAAATGTCGTTTCTGATCGAAGACAAGAGAGGCACAGGATTCAGGTAAAGCAGCCAAGAAAATTCTTGGATGATGAGGTATTTTCTTGATAATCTCTGAGAGGATTTTCTTGGCGAGGCTTTTACTTGTTTTCAGATGAATTTCTTGTTTTCTTGAATTGGATTCGAGGCGATTTATGATGAATTTAAAAGAGTATGGTTTTGTTTCAGTAGTGCAGCCTAATTCAGATGAATTAACGGCAAGGTGTACTGAAACATTATATCATACTCTAAATACCCAAATGATGAGATTTTTCTGATGGGTATTTGATCAACAATCAGAAATGCCGTTAGGCAGAGCAATGCTCTGATACCAAATTGAGAATATGAGTGCACAGCGAAATGTAAATTTGTTTTTATTACTGCAGTATTGAATACAAAAGAATACACAAACTGACGATTATATATAATACATATAGTGGGCCTTGGGCTAATATGTAATTGGTTGTAAGAAATGTTTTGGATAGAGAGAAACTGAACGGTTTAGATGTAAAGGAATTGACGGTTGATATGGTGATCGGTTGTAAATGACTGGATACGTTGCATTGTGTTTTTGTTTATTTCCATTAGATGTAACAAAACGTAATTGTGTAAAATTCATGATGTATTTTTTTTTTGTCCACTGGAGTTTATTATATTTTTAGCTGTAAGTTATTGAATGTAGTAATAGATCATGAGTGCATGTAGTTTTGTAATAGCCTTTCCATGCACCCAATGTTTGGGCTACTTTTGTTGGTTTAAAGTGTCATTCTCAGTTTAAATTTACCATGCAACCATTGACGATGCATCCTATAGAAGAATAGCTGAGAAGATTTTATTATTCAAGAAGATGTAATGATACAGATTACAAGACTGGATACAATAGTATGCAAATTTATAGCTAATAAATGTAACGACTAGTAGAAAGATGCATGAAATGAAAGATGCATGAATGCAACGGCTAGTAGAAAGATGCCTGAAAAGAAAGATGCATGTGAAAACAGATTGAATGGATAAACTTGTATTGCACTATTACGCCCCTCAGTTAGATCTGGGTTTTCCGCTCTCATTTCCATTTTCACCTCCATCTATTATCGTCAACTCCTCTCTCATTCTGATGAAGTTTTTAGTCGATAGAGCTTTGGTGAGGGCATCGGCTCTTTGGTAATACGCTGGTACATGAGAAATTGTCAATCGTCCTACTTGTGCTTTTTCTCTTACGAAACGGAGGTCAATTTCGAGGTGCTTTCTCCTTGAATGTTGGATTGAGTAAAGTGACAGTGAAACTATGCTCTTGTTATCCCACCAGATATCTGGTTTTCTCTTTAAGGGAAACCCTAGTTCTTCCATAAGTGAATCTATCCAAAGTACTTCTGCTGTCGCGCTTGCCAGTGCTTTGTATTCAGCCTCTGTGTTGGATCTGGAGGTAGTCTGCTGCTTCTTCGTGCACCATGAAATGATGTTGGATCCTAGGTAAACGCAGTATCCTGACATCGACCTTCTATCATCGATGTCATTTGCCCTGTCGGCATCACTGTAGCACTGTAAGTTGCATTCTTTCTCTGATTTTAGAATTATTCCATGATGTCTCATGCCCTGTAAGTTTCTTAGAATTCTTTTCAATGCTATCCAATGTTCTGTCAGTGGGTTTTGCATGTACTGACTTAATTTGTTCACACTATAACATATGTCGGTCACGTGATGGTTGCATATTGCAGTGCCCCGATTATACTTCTGTACTGCTTGACATTATCTATGGCCTCACCTTTATGTTTAGATAGCCGTAGATTACTGATCATCGATGTTGGTAAATGTTTTGCATGATGCATAGTTGCTATTTGCAATATCTCTAAAATATAATTCTGCTGTGACAAGGTTAGATCTTTATTATTTCTTTTGATCACCTGTATTCCAAGGAAATATTTTAGCTCACCAAAATATTTGATAGCGAAACTTTTATCTAATAAGTGTACAATTCTGCTTATTTCTTGATCGTTGTCTCCTGTTACAAGCATGTCGTTCACGTATACCAGTATGAAAATAGTTCCCAGTGTGTTCTTCTTCATGTACAAGGAATTGTCAGACATTACTTGCTTGAAATCCATGTTAGATAGGGTAGATTTTAGTTTCTCATACCATGCCCTCGAGGCTTGTTTTAAACCATAAATGGCCTTGTGTAATTTGCAAACTTTGTCTCCATTAGTATATCCTTCCGGTTGTTGCATATACACCTCTTCATTCAATTCTCCATTTAAAAAGGCGTTGTTGATGCCTAGTTGCTTCACATTCCAACCTTGGCTTAATGCTATAGTTAGTATTATTCTGATGGTTGTGGGTTTAATTACTGGGGAGAATGTCTCATTAAAGTCAAACCCAAACTGCTGCGCATAACCTTTGGCCACCAGTATGGCCTTGTATTTGTCAATGGTTCCATCTTCTTTCTTTTTTATTTTGTACGTCCACCTGCATCCAATTATGTTCTTGTGTTTTGGCGGTGGCACGGGACTCCATGTTTTATTTCTCACGAGTGCTTTATATTCAATGTTCATAGCTTCTTTCAACTTATTTGATTTTATTGCTTGGCCAAAATTTGCAGGCTCAGTCTCAACCGTGGAAACACTATATATTTTAGGTTTGAAAATGCCACTCTTTGATCTTGTGGTCATGTGGTGTCTAGCTTGTGTCTGTTGTGCCTCCTGTTGTGTAGTTGAGCTTGCATTTGTGTTTGTATTGTTGTCCCCTTCCATATTGCTATTGTTCACGTCATGATAAGCTTGCATTTGTGCCTCCTGTTGTGCAGTTGAGCTTGCATTTGTGTTTGTATTACTGTTCCGTTCCATATTGTTGTTGTTCATGTCATTATAAGATTGATCAATGTTTCCTTCAATATTACTTGCATCTGTATCTTCCTCATGTTCATCTTGCATGTTGGTGCTATGTGATTTTTGGCAAACATCGTCTATAAGTGGTTCAGTGATAAAAGGTTTGCACTGCTCAGCTATAGTGGTGTGTCTCATACTCCTGTCTTTGGTTTCTTGTTTTCCTGCAAAGGGAAAAATATTTTCAACAAATATAACATGTCCTAAAACATAAATTCTTCCATTTTTGTCCAAACATTTATATACTTTCTGATTTTGAGCATACCCAATAAACGTGCATGGACTTGGTCTCATGCTTAGTTTGTGCCTATTGTAGTTTCTCAAACATGGAAAACATAAGCAGCCATATGATTTTAAGAAGTTATAATCTGGCCTTATATTATATATCAGTTCATGTGGTGTTTTATTATTTAACACTCTAGCGGGTAGCATATTAATGAGAAAAATAGAACTATAAAATGCCTCATTCCAGTATTTCATAGGTAAGGCGCTTTGAGACATTAAAGTTAAGCTTGTTTCTACGATGTGTCTATGTTTTCTTTTCACTAAACTGTTTTGTTCAGATGTGTGAGGGTAGGTTAACCTGTGTTTTATTCCTCTTTCGAAAAAATAATTAGTAAGTGGTTTGAATTCTCCCCCCTCCAAACAGTTTGTATAATTTTGACAGTGTGATTAAGTTGTTTATCAACATATGTTATGAATTGTATGACCGTATTGCATGTTTCAGATTTGTTTTTAAGCATGTATATCCACGTATATCTAGAATATGCATCAACAAAGGAAATATAGTACCTGTGTCCCTGATATGAATTTAGTGGCGCTGGTCCCCACAAGTCAGCTGCTATAATGTAACAACCCGGAAATTCTGACCCAATTTAAATATTTTTATTTTAGTGAATTTTGAATATTTAAAATGAATTATTTTAAATAATAATGACGAGAAATTTATTTTTAATAGAATTAGAATGTATATATTTATTTAAATCGTCGTTAGAAAATAATTATTTATTTTAAACATAAAAGGAATTGAAAATGGCGCGGTAGTTTGAAAATTTGATTTCAAATTTCAAATGAATGCACAGGATTCAAAATAAACCTGATTTTGGAGAAACCAAAAATATTAGAATTTATTTGAGAATATCTTTCCAACAAATTCGAAAAATCAAAATTTCATAACGGGAATAAAAAGTTATGTCCAATTGAAAATTCAGAATAGTCGTTGTGGAATTCTGGCCTTTAAAAATGGCAATTTCTCAAACGGCCTCGGAATTTGACGAAATTAGTTTTGTTAGAACCATATCGTCAATATGAAGCTAGAAATAATTTTTTGGGATTTTTAGAGTTCGTATGTAGCCCCAACAAATTGAAATGTACGTTTAAAATTAAATATACAGATTTTAATTTTAATTTAAATGGAAACTGATCGAAACAGTTGAATCAGCTTACGAAACATATCCCATTGCGTTCGGAATGGGGGTAACTAGTTATGGACGACAGTCGGTGGGTCTCGTTTAGAGGTCGAAACAAAAAGTTGCTATTTGGAGGTAATAAAAATAAATAAATTAATTATATTATAACCTGACCCTCCCCTTTTTCCTTGATCAAACCCCTCCTCCCCTTTTCTCGTTCAAAACTGATTTGATAAAAAAAAGACCTCGACGATCGATTGAAGGCGACGCCTTCAGGCCGCCGCCGGTCCACGCCACCTCCGCCGCCCTCCGACGTTGGCCCCCTCCCCCGTCCTTTCGCGTGCGCTAACCCCTCCTCCAATCCAAGGCACGAGCTCCACCGCGGCGCAGGGCCACACAGCGCCATCCGCTTCCCAGCGCCAACGCCCCGTCAGCTTCTTCGATTCCAGCGCGTTCCCTCCCCCCTCCACCTCTAACCGCCGACGTGGACCTCCCTTCGATCCAAAAACCTAAAAGAAATCGGTTTGCTTTTCTGATTTCAATTTCTGAGATTTTTATAGGATAAAGGTTAGGTCTTTAATATGATTAAAGTTTAGATCTTTAATATAGATTAAGTTAGGATTTTTAATATGATCAAAATTATGATATTTAAATATAAAAACTTGATTTATATATATATAATGATATTTTTATTTATGTAAAGATTAGATTTTTATTTAGAAGAGAATAGATTTTTAAAATAAAAAGATCCGATTTTTAACGACATAAAGTTGAGATCTTTAACAATATAGAGTTGAGATCTTTATTGGTATAAGGTTATGATTTTTGTCGTAGGTAGAAAATATTTTAGGCAAGTTAAAAATATGATTTTCATTTATACGATAGTAGCGATCAAAAATATGATTTGTAACATAGTAAAGGTTCGATATTTATATGGTTAACAATATAAAGTTGTGATCTTTAATTGTGTAAAGTTATGATTTTTAACACGGTAAAGGTATGACTTTTAACACCGTAAAAATATGATTTTGCATATGAATAGCAGAATAAAAATACGTTTTTATTATATGTGTAGCATTATAAAAATATATTGAGAAGAATAAAAATGTGATTTTTATATATGTAGCGAACATGGACAACGAAAGTGACAAAATGCGAGCACGGCGAAGATTCCCTACATACGAAGAGTCGCGGCGTTTGGTTTAGCCCTCGGTGAGAACTTCTCACTTTAATTCTTGTTTTCTAGTTAAAAATATATATTAGGATGCAGACGGTGCTTAGCAGCACCCGATACCCGTTGTCCACAGACCATGGACGACTTGTTTGATTTTGTTGTGTGGTGAAAATTGATTGTGTGGTGTGGAATGAAATAAAATATTTATATAGTTTAAAAATATAATTTTTAACGTGTATATGAATAAAATAAATATTCATTTACAAATCAGACGATTTGTTTATGTATACCCATTTGAAGGATATTGATTGGGACGATAAATTTTACACATCGCTCAACTGCAAAAATAATATTCAGTGTTTATTGACTTGAAACTCCACACGAGTGTTGGGATGATATTTGGCGTACACTAATTCCAATTATTTAGTTGTATGTCAATCGATAGGTTGACAGGAGCGTGTAAGCGTTAATTATTTATATTTAATGCTTATGCAGTTGTGTGGTGCACACTGGATGATGGTTGATTAGTTATCGTTGTTATTATACACATGTGTTGTATGGAACCCATATAAATAATATTATATGGTAATTTATTGGGTCTCATTCCAATTTAGAAAATAAAGAATATTTTAAAATAATATTCAGAACAAGGAACTAAATATTCATGTGTTGAATAAACAAAATAGTCATGTGTTGACAATAATCATGTGTTGAGAATATTCATGTGTTGAAACCATTCATGTGTTGAAAATATTCATGTGTTGAACAAAGTATTTATACAATAAAATTTACATTTTTATTGTAAGTAAGAATTAATATATATTCATGTGTTGAATAAAATATATATTCATGTGTTGAAGAAGATATTCATTTGTTGAATTGAATAACGAAATTATTGAAATATATAAAGCCGTGTTGATTAGGTTTGCGCTATTTTGACGCGAACGATATTTATATTGATTATATTCATTTTTATAATGAATATAGAAAAGGATGTGATTTCAAAATATAACATTTTGAAAATATTATCATTTATGTATTAATGATATGGAATATTCAATTTGATCTAAAATTGAATATGAAGTTGACATCGTTCTTAAAACGAATTAAAACGATTTATAAAATACGTTTAGAATTGAAATCGACGAAATATATATAACACATATATTATATATATTAAATGGCCTGAGTAGAACGCGCCGCGCAGCTGTAGTTCGCGAATTTCGACCATTGACTTCGAATTGACATTACGGGAGATCCGACCGTCGAATTCTCCTGAAACTAGAACCGTTGGGTTCGTATCGAAAAGAACTTTCCAATGAATATTAGAAATTTAAAATCTAACGGTTGGATTTGGAATTATGTCCAGATCAAATTTGGAAAAGGTCGCTGTAAGTGCTGTTCGACGACCGTTATTGGAAATCGACTGTACGGGCCTTAATAAAATTATTAAAAATATCAATAATTCGTGTAAAATCATAATAAATGATTTAGAAAGAATTGGGGTGAAAAATCCCATATTTAAAAAGGATAAAAATATATTTTGATCAAAATAAACTAGTTATGAACTAGAATTATAATCCAATATTTTTGAATAAATAAATTGGATTTGAAGTGGTTTTAAAAATAATCAGAATTTCCAATATACGAATTGGAATGGATTTGAATCGAAATTATCTTCGGAATATTTTGATGTTGGATTTCGTGATTATACAGATATGGTTGTGGAAATTTGAAAGATATATTTATATCGTTATTTCCAATACGGTATTTGTTGGTTTCGGAGTTTGATATTGAATATAAGCCGATATATTTTCTATTTAGAGCCTTGTATTTAATGTCAAATGGGATTTTGGGTTCGTCGTGAATGGTGTCTTAAATAACACTGTTCTTGAAACCAGTTTAGAAAAGAATAAATCTTTTAGTTAAGAATTAGTGAAATTGTCCAGTTAATTAGTATTTAATTGGAATTGAATTTAAATTGGTTTTTGGAGTTTATCGTGAGCGGTGTTTTGAATAACACCTGTTCTTTAACCCGATTAACAATGGAATGTGATTTTGGGTTTAGTGAACCGTATTTTAGACGACATTAGTTCTTTAACCCAGTTAAAGACAGGATATTAATTTGTGGGAAGATTAAAACTAAGTGGAGTTTTAATGAATCTTTAATTAGATTGAAATGATCGAGAATGGAGTATCACCAGTTTTGCTTCAAAGCGATAGTTAAATCTTTAATTAGATTTGAAAGTGAAATGGTAATTAATATTTACAGATAACACTGTGGTGTTAGATATGGGGTATTACCAGTTTTGCTCCATTGGATGAATAGGTTGGGATTGGGAAAATAAATAAATAATTACTTCGGTGTGGTTCGCTAATCCCAACTAGCTTGGAAAACCTTAACATGGTTTGAAATGATATCCAAAGAAGATTAAAGAATAAATTTAGAAGAATTTTTCTTTGATAAAATTAATGGGAACCTTTCCCTAAGAATGTGAATATTTGAATAAAAGAATACGCTGAATTGGAATGAGGTATATGTTTTGTTTGTGTAACACTTATTTATTATATACGCGGGTTATTCGGAAAGGCCGAGTTTATACCCATTCTGAATAACTGATTCGACGATAAGTCAAAGATGAAGACGGTCGTTGAAGACCGGAGGTCTTCACATCGTTTGGATGATTACTGATGATCTTGATTGGGCTGTACACCCAAGAGGAGGAAATCAGTTGGTGATCATCCAGACATACTTGGAGATCGATGGATATGCGAGGAATAAGGTTCCTCCGGTTTCGTTCAGACCCAGAACGAACTTGTAAATGGACTGTGTGTATGACATTGGATTTTATTATGTGTGATTGATTTCTATTAAATATATATCTGTTTGGCGGCGGAGAATTTATTCTCTTGCTTAACGCCCTTCTGAGACATACGGGCTTAGAGGTTATATATCGATAGATATCAGTCGCATGGCATGAATTGCCTGTGTGGCATGCCTAAGTGGCAAATGATCAAGGCTTCTGTTGAAAAGCAAAGTCTTGTGGTTGATAATCAAAGCACGGCCTATGTGGCACAACTTTGTGTATAGCGTTAATTCGCAAGCCTCACACCTCGGTATGAGTCAAAAATGGGATAGTGACTGCAGGGAGAGAATGACATTTCTTTCTAGCTATGGTGATGTCAGTGACCTACTAGCCCTGACATTTATATACTTTTTACCTGTGTGGTTGTTGGATGCGAGGCGCCTCAAATATAGGTCCTATAGGACAGGGAAACATGTATTCAGGAATAACTAATCCTCAAAAGTAAGAAAGGACCGGCCTTGAAGATCCAGGATCGCTGTGTGTGGTCCTGAGATATTTGTTAGAGTTTCTCGAACAGAGAGGAGCTTGCCCCTTGCCTCGACTCATGACGGAAATCCAATTTCCAATATGTGATATTTTGGTTTTATTTGTAGAGCCTAGTATGGCGACATAGTAGCATGGGATACTATGTCATCTATGATTGATACATTTATATTTGAAGTTGTTTTGACACTATACACTTATAATAGTATCATATGATTTGTTTTAAACGTACCAAGCATATTTGGCTATTATAAGGTAAAACTTTATCCTCTGGCTTGCGCTGCATTGTGTGATGGGACCTGAGTCTTATAATAGTTTCATTTTAACAAAAAGCATTGCGCTGTTTATTCAATGCACTGGTATTCTCGGGAGGAAACCCGCTCCATGTTATACGGCGTGGTCCATTGATTTACCTTATTTGTAAAGTAAAGTTTTAAACAACTATTTTAGTTCTCACACCAGTCACATGACTGACCTGGAGTTTATTATTTTAACCTAAAGTCTGGGTGCCCTTATTTTCGACACGGGCAGCTAGTAGTTTTGGTTTTGCAGATTTATATTCACAGGATCCTGGTTTATAGCTGAAGTGATATTCGGAAAGCTTTGTATCAGCGTATTTCTTTCAGTTATGTTTTGTATTATTTTTCCGCTACTATGTATTTAAATGTAATTTAAATCTATAATATTTGTCAAATGTGTAATATTTATTCATATTATGTATATTCTTGTATTCTGATGGACTTGTTGTGGTAAACAACGAAATGTTCTTCTGTTTGTGTTCTGATTCGTGTTGTCCTCGAAGAAATCTGGGGTTTCAAACGACCTTGGTCGGTTTAGCGATCGATTCAGATCGAGCGAAATTCCCAATTATTACATATAAGCTCCAGTGGTTTATCATAAATAGTTTTAGAATCACTGAACGGAAGTTTGTGGCTTTTGCCGAGTTGGTAGGGTGTGCATGTGTGCTTGACAAGTGTGTTATTATCAAAAGAGATATTATTGCTATCTAAAATTATTCTAACAGTTTCAAGACTTGGATGACCCAATCTAACATGCCATGATTCAAGAGAATTACATTTACTAGTATTTCTGATGCATCTATTACTGTCATTATTATAAAAGTTCCTAGTACAATTATCATTACTGCTAACACCTAGATTATAACACCAAAATCCTTTACTAGAATTGGCGGTCTCCAAGTTGCTGAATTTGTATAGGCCATCATGTAGATTACCCTGTAGTAATATATCATGGCTTAGTGAATCTTTAACTAAAAAGAAAATTGTGAAACTCGAAGTATACGTTATTGTCATTGGCAAATTTTGATACGCTTAATTAATTTTTGTCGATAGTGGGTACTCCAAGTAAATTATTCAATTTGAATTGTCTTTTACCAAGTATAGTACCCTTACCGATGTGAGTTATACTAGTGGTTTCACCATTTCCCATGTGTAAAGATTTCATACCTGAGTAGCTCTTGCTTCCTATGTTTAAATTTTGGAGATTATTAGTGATATGGTGGGTAGCACCTGAGTCTGGATACCACTCTTCAGGATTGGTATCATTAGTCTTGTCTGCATCATCGTTGCTTGCACTTTGACTTCTGTTCAGCTCACTGTTGTTCATGTCTAATCCTCCCATGGTTGCTGTGTTGGCCTGAGTAATTTTCTGTGAAGAATTGCCTTCAGAGTTGTACCTAAAATAGCATTTGTTTGCCATGTGTCCGAATTTCTGGCATATCTGACATTTAACACGATTGTTATTGTTCCATCTTCCGCATCCACAACCTCTTTAAGGTTGATGTCCTCCTCTTGGTGACTGGTTCCCATGCTGGTATTGATTTTCCTGTTTACTCATAGTTGTTGCTTTGTGCCTGTTTTGCTTTAGTATTGGCGTAATTAGCTGAAAACTCTCCCTATGTTATTTTCCTTTGTTCAATCCTGCCTTCATGGGCAAGGAGTGCTGATCGAACAAACTGTAAGTCTATAAAAAAAAATATGTTACTATAACAATTATTAGAGACTCGTATTCATCATCCAGTCCTCGCGTAGTAAATAGGATTTGCTCATTATCATTAATTTTATGACCTACATCATTCAGTTTGTCACATATGTTTTTTATTTTAACCAAGTATTCTTTCATACTTAGGCCTTCTTTTCTAATGTTTTGTAATTCCCTCCTGTACTGCATAACTCTAGCTGCGGATTGAGAACAAAAAATTTGTTCAACTGTTTTTCATATTTCATAAGACATGCTACATCCAACTATTTGTGATAATAAATTCGAACTTACTGACTGATTGACATAGAAATGTGTTTATTTTATGCTCTTATATCTTATCTTTTGTATATAAATAAATATTACTTGGGTATTGTTTTGTTATTTTTACAGATTAGTCCAACCCAGCCCGCATGCAACCAGAAATGTAGAGAAATAGAGTCAATTTGCTGTGTATTTGCATTTTGAAGAATTGTAGATGAAGATATCACATCTAGTTGCTGTTGGACAAGAAAAGGAGTGAGAAAAAGGCTTTGCACATCACAAATCAATGAAGAAATATCAAGGAAGCAAGAGGAAAAAGAGAAAAGGCCCAAATTTGCTCTATTTATCTAAGGCCCATTTATGTTCTCATTGTAAAATAATTGGTGATGTAATGACCAGGCCCATTTACCATTAGGGTTAGGGTTAGGGTTTGGTTCTCCTATAAATACCCTTGTAATCCCCTTGTAGCCACCATCCTGTATCATATTTTCTCTTCTTAATAAAGTTCTTCTTTTATTTTCTAGCATTTTTCTATTTTCTTAGCAATTAGTGTTGTCTACACGATTAGATTCGGTAGAGCACCAATTGTATTTTACAATTTTTTTACTTAGAGATTAGTCGTTTGATTAGTTTCAACGACAATCCTAATTTACCTTTTGTTGTTCTTCTTTTCTTGCAATTTTAATTTCTTCATTCTTGTTCTTGCTTCGCTATTTACTTTTTTTGTGATTAATCGTTCGATTAGATTCGACGATAATCATAAGTTTGCAATTTCAATTTTATTGTTTTCAAAACAAATCTCCAGGCTTCGTCTAACTCGCCCAAGAGATTAGATAAATAATTTAATTTTAATCTACCTCCCTGTGTTCGACCTGTATGCTACACACCTGTATGCTTGCAGAATTTAATTTAAATGTCGCGCTTTTCTAGTCTATAGATTAGCGTCGATCAAGTTTTTGGCGCCGTTGCCGGGGAGGCAATAATTAAATTTTATTGTTTATTTGATTTCTGATTCGTGTTAGTTTTTATTTTATTCGTTTTCTTGTGTATATATATAAAAAAATCTTGATTGGACGATTTAGTATTAAAATATATTGATACTACAATCTTTGAATCAAGGGAGAAAAAATTCTTGCTAATTTTTGTTTTGATTTCTTTCTTTTTTTATTCCCATCTACTCTTTCCTTTCTACAAGTTCTTTCCCTCTTGCAACAATTCTGAAAAAAAAAAAAAAAACATTTTTTTTTCCTGATCTTCTTTTTTTCTTTTCATTTTTTTTCCTTTACAAAGTCTGCCGATCATCTTCAGGTTTCTTCTTTCTGCCGTCATCTCCTCCATCACAAATCCGCAACCTCCCCATGTCATCTTT
The DNA here is from genome assembly GCA_030737875.1 of Allium sativum. Lineage (NCBI taxonomy): Eukaryota > Viridiplantae > Streptophyta > Magnoliopsida > Asparagales > Amaryllidaceae > Allium > Allium sativum. Next base: position 743,025,119 of record CM060920.1, on the reverse strand, counting down.
CACCACATCCATCACGCAATAGTGCTCAGTACCCCAAATTCCAAAGTCAACCATATACCAATTCCCATCACAGTCATCCATCACATCTACAACCCGCCAATCCTCCCAAACATCACCTTGCTTCCGACCATCAACATCATCACGTTCTTACCATACCACGCTACCCAACCACGTTTTCATCAGACAACATCAACCCGAATTCCGACCAACCAAAAAAAAAAATCCAGAACCCCATCTACAGATCCACGCAATTAACTGCAATTCCCATCACCGGTTCTCACGATCATCAAGTTCATCCACAAATCAAAAAAAAAAAAAAAAAAATATAATAAATAAAAACAAACAAAAATACATTTTTTTTCTTTTCTTTCTTCTGCTTCTTCCTTTCTTGCTATTTTCTTCTCTGCAAACCCCCCTTTTCATTGAATCAATCCCATAACCGATCAACTCCAAGTTCACAAATGCCTCAACGCCCCCACTGATCCACGCACAAACTACCATCTTCACACCCACCTTCAACTTGTCCACGCACCACTGCAGACAATACCACAAAATATTCATCACCAAGATCGTACTGCAACCATTCTTCCCCCTCCTCAATACCACCGTGAACAACCAAGGCCCGCCATCTCTGTCAACATCCGTCCACCACCAGCGTCACACAGTGCCATACCCTTTACCAAAAAACAATCTGCATATCATCCACAAACAAAACCCACTTACATCCACAAACTCACGCACTACTTCACGATCACCCCTTCCTGAACAAACAACCCACGCAAATACCCTCCACTCACAAACGAGAAGATCCCACAACCACTACTTGTCCAGTTCTACCAATTCCCCCCTTCCGAACAATCTCAACCCCAACGCTCCATAGATACCCAAAACCAAACCAGCGCTCAAATCCATTCATCACCGGTACAACAATCGCACAAGTTCAACCACTCATACAAACACGCAACCATCCAAATCGAAGCACACCAGATCCGAAATACCCAATTCTGTTTTCGCCACCAAATCGAACAACCCCAAATTGAAATTCGATTTCTTAAATATTGGGGAAAATAATTTTTCGTTTATCTTTTTTTTTCCCGAAGAAAAAGGCGTGAGTTCGGAAGTTGCTTCCCTTTTGGTCTGAGTTCAATACATATTTGTGGCATAGTAGTTTTGTTTGAGAAATAATATTTGTTTCCTATTTTTTTTTTTTTCTTCTGGCGTGTTCTTCTGTTATTGACAAAAACAAGGGGCGTGACGTTGGGTTACTGGGATCTACGAGGGACATGTGATTTTGGTCTTCCTTCTGAGTCGATTTTGTTTTTGGTTAATTAATCTTCCATTCCTTCTAGGGCGAGTGAATTTTTATTTTGAGGGTGCCTTTTACTTATTTGCTTTAATTGTTAAGCCATACTTAGTTGTCTTGGTTTAAATTGTAAGGGTGGCATTGTTTTATTGTGTGATATTGATGAATGAGGGGTTTCACCATTTGAATGTGAGTGCGTGCTGTGAGGAAATTCTTAAGCCTTTCTGTCTAGAGTTTGAGATTTCCTTTTGATTTTTGTTAGGCATAAATTTTTCAGTTTAATTTCGCTTGTGTATTTTTTTTTTCTTTTAAAAAAAAAGAGGAGAATTTTCCAAAAACAGGTACTGCTGAAATTTTTAAAAAAAAGGTCTTAAAAAAAATTTTTTCGGGCTCCTAGCCCGAACCCGTGCCGCAGCGCAGTCAAGCAATTAATAGAAGGGGACAACAACAGAAAGCAGCGGACGATTCAAATGGGTTGGAGCGGTTGCACACCAAGTGGGGTGTGAACGCGCTAGCGCTTCCCAAATTTCACTGGAGGACTGCCGATCAAGGTGAAAACTTTGAAAACACTACAGGTGCTCTGTTGCAAAGAAAAAAATATATAGACAATTGTTGTAAAAAAAAATTTCTGCAGGGGCAGCGGCTTGAATGTAAATTTTAATTCTGCAATTTATATTTCTGTGTCTGTTCTATGACTGATATTTCTGAATTTGTGGTGAGGAACGGTTTTCCATAACTAATCACTCTCATCGATTTTCAATTTTAACACGTGATTTTGATTTTCAAAATAAGTGGTACTCTGTGAAGTTGACTGTCTCGTACAGTTGGATCGCGGATATATATTAGTTCAATTTATTGAACTTTTAGCAAAAGAGGTTGCATACTACCCGTAAAACATTGGTCGTATCCCTTAGTTTTATACTATACGTGAACGGCCATAAGACCCTCTTCCCCCTTCCAATTGAGTCAGTTAATTAATAGAGCACAACTCATTATTTTATATTATTTTGAATTGAGAATAATTTCTGTCTTGCCGTGATTTCATTTCAAATGTCTGATTCAAAAAAATCCTTGAGAGAATTGTGGGATAATAATCGGAGTAGACGTCCTCTTGAAGAGTATGAGTATGAATTACAACTCATGAAGCAAAATTTTCCAAATTTTTGTGAGCCCAATGCCAACAATTTTCAAAATTTTCAAAATGACCAACATTTTCAACATCATGAATATAATCGAAATGGCGATTTCAATTCAAATTTCAATAATTTCGATTATGGGCCACATCCGTATCAAAACGACTTTGAATCCCAATATAGCTTTGATCCACATCAATATGGAGTTGGAAACCAATTCGAAAATAATTTTGAGAATGATTTTCAAATCGATCAAAATTTTCAAAATTACAACCCATATCAACATCTTGAAAATAACCAAAATTTCAATTTTCCATCGAATTTCAACAGTTTTGGTTATGACCCTAATTTTCAAAATCAAAATGATTTCCAGTATCATTGTCATTTTTCTGAAGATTCAAACAACCACCACATTGGGAATGATATTTATCATGAAATTGATGTGGACTATAATTTTGAGAATCAAGAAATCCAAAACGAGAGCTTTCAAATCAACGATTCTGAAGAATATCATCTTAACATTCTTAGAAAGAGGGTAGAAAACCAAGATAGAAAGCTTGATGAACTTCTTTGCTTAATGAAATCTTTTAAAGAACAGCAAGAGCAACAAAATCAAATGAGCATTGAATCAGAAAACAATCCAATTTCTACTGACATTGAAAATTTTCAAATAACGACTTTTGAAATTGAGAATAATCATCTTGATGAAGTTTTTCAAAATTCAACAAATGTTTTGAACTTCAACTCGTTTCAGAAAAAAGATTTAAGCTTGGATTTTGATCTTCCTCCATCAGACTGTGAGAAACTTGAAATTCTAGAAATTGAACAAAACGAAAATGTGGAATTTTTCAATTCAAATTTGGAAAAGAACTTTAATGAACATGAATTCTTTGGTTTATGTGAGGATGAAAGCCTTAATTCTGACTCCAATCCCGACAATCATTTGATTCTGACCCCAATCGAAAATCTTGACGCTCTTCCAATGGCAACCGAGGCCAATTCGTCTGAACCTTCCAAATCCCCACCTTCTTTTCATGTTGGCAATCCCAACATCTCTTTTTCTGATGTCGGCAACCCCGACACTATCTCTTCTTTGACTATGGGCAATCCTAACAAACCTTCTTCTATAACTTTACTTCTTCCACTTCCTGTGTCGACACCTTCTCCTCCGAAGGACCAAGAACCCGGAATAGGACAGATCGACAAGGTAGAAACCATTGTTGATGTCACGCCACATTTACCATTTCAGGAAGTTTCTCATACTTCAATTGACGTGTCCACGTTAGCTTCCGCAGAACTTTTCGTAGATGAACTAAAACTTTTAATTGACAAGGATGAAACAGAATCAAGCCACCAATCCAAGTTTGAAAATTTTGATTTTGAATATTCAAATGAACGTGAAATTGTCGGTGTCGATAATACGTTGCCAATCAAGAAAGGCGCTCCCATAGTCTTGAACAACAGTCAGATTTCAACTTTCACTGAATTTATATACGATCACAAATTTTTGAGAAATTACACTGACAAATTTGTTGAATACATGAATTACTTTTGGAATGCTGGCTTGGTTGAAAAATTTCAGGTTAGAACGACCATAGATATTTATCTCCTAGACTATAAATCTAGGTATAAAGATGAGATGGTTTTCAAAAATCTTCGCTTCTTAGAAAACATGCCTAGACATAGTGGGAATGGGATTCATTGGGCTAGAACCAAGTGTGGGGGAAAAAGTTGGTGGAATTCTCTGCATCGCATACATCGCAAACACATATATCATTGTACATATGATCCATCCCTACATATAGCTAAACTACATTTCATTCTTCAAATTATTTTGCATTTGATACACCTTTGGGTACTATCTTTCAAATATAGAAAAAAATTACAGTGTGGACACTGTTTAGTTCAAGTGTGGGGGGGAGTCTGCATTTCATCCATTTTCATTTTTCTTTGTTTTTATTTCTTTTTATTTTCATCATTTAAGTAGGACCATCATACATTTTAGATTGTAGTAACATACCATAATTTTTTTTTTGGGAAAATACGACTCATTTTCAATTGATACAACAAAATAAGTTTACAATTTTTCGCCAGTTGATAGTATTTTTCTCTCTCAACTTAGATCGAATAGGAAATATAATGAAAAGTTTAATTTTGAGGGATAATAGTGTAACCGGTACATAGGGAGATTCTTAGGTGATGGCCATGAAATCTATTCTATATTGTAGACTTTGTTAAATAAGTGGAGGACTTAAAATACTTATATTGGCTTTTCAAATCTTTAAAACTAAGTTGTGTTAAGTTGAATTCGCGTAACTCTCTGTTGTGCTTATAATTTCAATAATAATAATAGTATTCCAAGGGTATCCAACATTGCTTGTATATCGAGCGTTGGTGTGCAAACCCGCCAAGCTCTATCCGACACGTTGTTGACAAAGTCAAAGTTGGAATATCTTGGTCTCATTTTATGAGATTGGACACCTAAGGATTACCGACACGTTGTTGACAAAGTCAAAGTCGGCCTGCACAATCCGCCAAGCTCTTTACCTACTCTCCGTTAGTCCGCGAGGCAGTGCATGGGTGGTAAACCTTGGTCTTTTTAGTTAGGTGTATGTACTTAATCATAAATCTTAAAATTTTATAGAATAAAGAATAAGCGATGATACCCAAACACTTCTTGACCTTATTGATTTGACTAGCCATACATGAGAAAATTAGAATACCACTTTGCAAACTGTGCCAAGCAAACTAAGAATTTATTTCATGGCTGCACTATGTTATCGACCGAACTAACTGGCCAAACTGGAATTTAACATTTGAAAACCTGATTTATATTGAAAATTTGTGACAAGTCGAGGTATCTAAAATAAAATCAACTGACTAGAAATTGTTAACTTAATTTGTTGTACCACTTTCCTGAAATAAGTCGTATTTTCATTTTTCGTTTTTATTTTTTGCATATGTCCATTGCATTCATGTAGTTTCATTAGAATCATATCATACTGCATTTGGATTTTGTGGGTAGTATCCGCTGAAAACCCTCACGAGACACCACTCGTCCTACTAGGGACACCTAGAGGTTTAACGGCTTGTTGCATACGCTCAATGCAATCGTGTTTCCTACGAAAGTGTGACCTATCTAGTTTAGTTTTTCACTTTCTTTTTACTCGAGGACGAGTAAAAGATAAGTGTGGGGGTATTTGATTGACATAGAAATGTGTTTATTTTATGCTCTTATATCTTATCTTTTGTATATAAATAAATATTACTTGGGTATTGTTTTGTTATTTTTACAGATTAGTCCAACCCAGCCCGCATGCAACCAGAAATGTAGAGAAATAGAGTCAATTTGCTGTGTATTTGCATTTTGAAGAATTGTAGATGAAGATATCACATCTAGTTGCTGTTGGACAAGAAAAGGAGTGAGAAAAAGGCTTTGCACATCACAAATCAATGAAGAAATATCAAGGAAGCAAGAGGAAAAAGAGAAAAGGCCCAAATTTGCTCTATTTATCTAAGGCCCATTTATGTTCTCATTGTAAAATAATTGGTGATGTAATGACCAGGCCCATTTACCATTAGGGTTAGGGTTAGGGTTTGGTTCTCCTATAAATACCCTTGTAATCCCCTTGTAGCCACCATCCTGTATCATATTTTCTCTTCTTAATAAAGTTCTTCTTTTATTTTCTAGCATTTTTCTATTTTCTTAGCAATTAGTGTTGTCTACACGATTAGATTCGGTAGAGCACCAATTGTATTTTACAATTTTTTTACTTAGAGATTAGTCGTTTGATTCGTTTCAACGACAATCCTAATTTACCTTTTGTTGTTCTTCTTTTCTTGCAATTTTAATTTCTTCATTCTTGTTCTTGCTTCGCTATTTACTTTTTTTGTGATTAATCGTTCGATTAGATTCGACGATAATCATAAGTTTGCAATTTCAATTTTATTGTTTTCAAAACAAATCTCCAGGCTTCGTCTAACTCGCCCAAGAGATTAGATAAATAATTTAATTTTAATCTACCTCCCTGTGTTCGACCTGTATGCTACACACCTGTATGCTTGCAGAATTTAATTTAAATGTCGCGCTTTTCTAGTCTATAGATTAGCGTCGATCACTGACCGACGAAAGGAGCCATGAGGAGAGGAGGCTGTCTTATTTTTGAAACATTGTGTAGTCTGAGTTAGGCACAATTTCTCCTTCCGGAATGGTTATCATCGCTGGTGGGACTGTTATTGTCCCATTAATGTACTATAGTAAATCGTACCCTCTTAAAGCGATCTCTGCTTGATATTTCCATAGAATATAATTGTCTTCGTCTAGAGATGTGGTGATAGTTTGGCTATTCGGTTTAATCATGTCATGGTGGTTTGGTGGAGCGTTGTACCCATACTTCCTGAAACAGCAGAGGTTGCTTCATTGTTATTGGCCATAAAAGATCAGAGATCGTGCGAGGCAGACTGAAAAATTTGCAGTTGAGCTCAATAAGATCTCAAATCAGCAGCCAGTTAATGCTTGGCGGGGATGGTTTGAGCTCCAGTGATGAGGATCCAATCTAAGGAGAGAATAAAACAAAATCAACTTTCTGCTTGATGATTAAGCCTTTCGGTGACCATGCTCTGATACCATATAGAAGAATAGTTGAGAAGATTTTATTATTCAAGAAGATGTAATGATACAGATTACAAGATTGGATATAATAGTATGCAAATTTATAGATAATAAATGTAACGGCTAGTAGAAAGATGCCTGAAATGAAAGATGCATGAATGTAACAGCTAGTAGAAAGATGCCTGAAATGAAAGATGCATGAATGTAACGGCTAGTAGAAAGATGCATGATATGAAAGATGCATGTGAAACCGATTGAATGGATAAACTTGTTTTGCACTATTGCATCCGACTCGTAGGACGTCCAACGCTTCAAACCCAAAAGTTGGACATTCAGTTAGCTGGCAGGAATTAACATGTTGACATCTGATGCATCTTTCTCCTTTACACAGCTAATTTTCTTTTGGCTTTTCTTCCTTCTCTGCATATTCTCCCACCCTCCTCTTCCTATCTACGCCAGCATGAAACAACTCATGTTTTCTCCTCGTTTTTCTGCCGAACCACTCGAGCTTATTTACAAGTACATTTTTTGTATCAATCACATATATTTTTTTATGCCTTTTTCCTATGTATTTCAATTTTCATTTTTTTTAGTGTGTTGCATTCTTCTGATTCTATTGTTGTTTTTCTTTTTTCTCAGCCTATTGCTTTATATGTTTAAAAAACAAAGTAGATTTTTCATAGATTTGCTTATTGGATATCTTATGAATATAATGACTTTAATAAGCATGTTTTATAGGTCAGTTGTGCCAGCATTCAAATAATGCTGAACTTTGACTAATCAAACACACATATGAAGAGTAAATAAGGCAACCTGATGCATTTCTAATATGACTGAGATAAAATTCTATCAATAAGAGTGGCATGAGATGTAGGGAATAATCAGTTTAATGATTTTGTGGAGTGAGGAACATCGCTAAGCAAGAATAAAAAACATTCAGTAGATGTTCCGTCTTCAAATATAGGGAGTTGGATCGAATATTTGTAGGCTGCATGGTAAAGAGCATATGCAAATTTCGGATACCTCTAACTTCAACAGCTCGACAATTATTTATTTATTAATATAGCTTTATACTCTATTTGAGCGGTCGGAGATGCCTCACCCACTCAACCCAGACGTAAACGATAAATATAGCATGATAGCTCAAGCAGGCGGGTCGTTGGACGATTGCAACTTCAAACCAATCATTTCAACAACACCGCGCATCATTGTTATTCTGTGTCCTCCACTCCTATACAAGTTCAATGGTGGGGAAATATCACGTCATTTCGTGATGATCCAACAAACTAGGATATGGTGGAAGCATTGCCTGATGATGAAATACTTGGATTTAATTCGTACTAGTTGAGTATAATATGTGCCTGTCTATGTAGTCGTGGTTTGTTTTATTTGCATATATTTGAATTTTAAGATGTAATAATTAATTTGATTAAAAAAAGCAACTTAATTTTTATTGTTTGCAATTATTAAATTCATATTACGCAATAGAACAAACAATTAGTTAATTATAAACCAATTAAATTAAAAATTACAACTTAAATTATACGCTCAAATACCTCATTCATACTCGCAAGCTCGTTTCTCCTTCACTCAACTTCTATGGTCAATTCTAGGGCTGCATAAAGTATGAATTTGTTCGGGTTTGACCAAATACTTTATCCGACCCACAAGTATGAGTTTAAGGTAGTTCAACCCGTATCTGACCCTATATGTGGTTGGATATGGGTTGGGTTGAAGTATGGGTTGGGTCGGGTTTAGTAGGGTTGGGTTGCATGAAACTAATAAAAACATGAGAATATGAGTGATTTAGAAAAAGTTCAGCATAATATAATATATCGGATTTTAGCTAGCATAACTCATTTAAAATACGGTTTCATTATAATGCATATCTTATTATATTTTCATTTGAAAACACATGAAATTAATTCACTACATAGTAAAACAAGTATTTCATTTCAAATACTTTACCAAATTCTATCTAGTTTGGGTTGACGTGAAATATGTTTCTTTTGTATGTTTACATTAGAATACACAAAAATTATTCTTGGTTTAGACAATTTTAATTTTAAGTGGGTTGGTATTAAATGAGTATTCTAATAAAGGGTTGGGTTCACTACACCATATCAGCGAATTTGGCACACATGGATGCGGATATACAATTCGGCTAAAAGCCATATCAAATTTGATAGTGCTCAAATCCGTTTCAAACTACATTTTGCGATCTGCACCAACCCAAATGCCCTTAATCTGACCGTCCATCAACAAAGCCCCTGATTAGTTCATTTGATACGGCTTTGGACCATATGAAATGCGTATCAAAATTTTCCCTCCATACCTCCATTCTGGCACACTCGAGTTTTGCCAGATCAAAACTTTCGACCGAATTATCCCTCTTTTTTTTTGCAATGGCGACCATCGAATACCCAAATTAGGGTTTTGGTACTCGACCGACTTCCTTTGTCAATAATCCATCCACTGCAGTCCATGAGTTATCGTCAGCTTGTGCTACCTTTAGATGACCGACGAAGCCTCAGTCCACCGCTGTCCATCCTTCTCGTCGCCACTGGAGTTGAGCACTAGATCACAGTTAAATTTAAATATGAATTAGGTTTAATTTGTATTTAATTTGAATTCAAATTGGGTTTAAATTGTGTTTAATTTGAATTTCCATGCCTTAGTTCAAAAATATGAATGATAGATAGTTGCATGTGCTTGTCTACCTAGAATTCATGCTGCTATTGTGTTTAAAATGGGTATTATCCCCAGTTTTATAATGCGGCAGTGTATTTGCTATCATTTACGTGTGCTTGCCTGCTCATTTGTATGTATTATTGCACCATGTACACTGATCCTTATTGATCTGAAGTTGAAGCTTTGACTAAAGGAGAGATTCTTATTGGAAAAGGATTGAATCAAGAAACAACTAAGTTTACAACGACCTGCTGACACTCGTTAGGGAGCACACTATGATACACTTATTAGACTTATTACTATGTTCACTTCTATGTGTGAGGTGAAATTATTGTGGATAACGGTATTAGTTCCGAACAAAAGGCCGATGCAAGTTTTGTGTAATAACCCGGAAATTCTGAGCCAGTTTAAAATTTTTGTTTTGGCAATTTTAACGAATTTTGAATATTTAAAATGAAATATTTTAAATAAAATCGACGAGAAATTTATTTTGAATATAATTCGAACGTATATATTATATACGTCGTCGTTAGAATATAAATATTTATATATAATTATAAATAGAATTGAAAATGGCGCGGTAGTTCGATAATTCGATTTCAAACTTCAATTGAACATAAAGGGTGCAAAACAATCCGGATTTAAGTGAAACCAAAAACATTAGGATCTAATTGATAATATCTTTCCAACGAATCCGAAAAATCAAAATTTCATAGCGGGAATAAAAAGATATGTCCAGTTGAAAATTCTGAAGAGTCGCTATGGAATTCAGGCCCTTAAAAATGGAAATTTTGCAAACGACCTCGGATTTCGACGAAACCACTTTTGTTGGATCCGTGATGTCAAATTATTGCTAGGTTTCAAATTTCATAATTTTTCGAATCAATATGTGAGCGTGGCAAAGGAAAACGCGTTTGATCGGTTTCAGTTGATTTTAATCGACTGGAAAATGGCCATTTTTCAAACGGTCTCAGAATTCAACGAAACTAGTTTTGTTAGGACCGTATCGTCAATACGAAACTAGAAAATATTTTTCGAGAATTTTTAGAGTTAGTATGTGACCCCGGTAATTTGAAATGTACGTTTAAAATTCAATATAGTGATTTAAATGTAAATTCAACGGAAACCGACCGAAACGATCAAATCAGCCTACGATACATATCCCATTGTGTTCGGAATGGGGGTAAAATGCTATGGACGGCAGGCGGTGGGCCTCGTTTTGAGGTCGAAAATAAATGTTGCTTTTTTCAGAGAAATAGAATAATTAAATAATAAAAAAATAAAATGAACACTCTCTCTCCCCTCTCCTTACATTGACCCCCCCCCCCCCCGTATCAGTCTTCAATCCAAATCAAAAAAAAAGAAAAGAAAAGAAAAGTTCTTCCTCTTCGCTCCACCGCCCTACGCCTCCACCACCGTCGACGATAGGCCCCCCCCCCCTGCCGCCGCACCGCCTGACCCTGCTCCCCCCCCCCCCCCCCCAGTCGCGCCTAGCGCCGACGAGACCCCGACCTTCCCTCCTCTCTCCGCCTTCTACTCCCTACTCGAATCCATCCCCCTCGAAGACCGAACCCCGATTCCCATCGGCCCCCTTTTTCCACTGCATCGCGGGCCCCACCACCTGCCGCAACTCCACCGCCGCTCGCCCAGGCGCTGCCTCGAGCCTCGCGCGACCCCCCTCCGTTTCCGGCTCCTCCCTTCGACGAAGACAACCGCCAAGCCCCCTCATCCACAGTAAACCGAATTGAAAAGTAAGCTTTTATTTTTAATTATTTTTGTTTTATTTATTTTTAGTTGTGTATTTTATTTACAGGTGATTTTCAGATATTTTTTTTTAAAATCAGTTTATAAATACAAAGTAAAGATTAGGATTTTATCGTTTTGAGAACAAAGTATAAGTTCACATCGACTTGAAATTATAATTTTTAAAGGAAAGTCCATATTTTTAGTTTAAAATTAGAAAAGACGAGATTTTTAAAATTAGAAAAGACGAGATTTTTAAAATTAGAAAAGAAGAGATTTTTAAAATAGAAAAGACGAGATTTTTAAATTAGAAAAGACGAGATTTTTAAATGGAGAAAGGTGTGATTTTTACATATATAGTGGGTTAAAAATATGATTTTTACTTTGAGAAAAATGTAATCTTTTATATTGTAAAAATATAAAAATATAATTTTTACATTTTATAGATAGAAAAAATATCATCTTTATATATGTAGCAAAATAAAGATGTGATTTTTATAGTGATGATATTGAAAAGGTAAAATCTTTATAGTTGAAAAGGCGGGATCTTTATATGGAGAATAACGAAGGAAAAATGGAATTTTTATCTATATGACATCGTAGTAAAAATTCGATTTTTATATATTGAATAGCAAAGTAAAAATTCGATTTTTATATATTGAATAGCAAGGTAAAAATTCGATTTTTATATAACGAATAGCAAAGTAAAAATTCGATTTTTATATATTGAATAGCAAGGTAAAAATTCGATTTTTATATATTGAATAGCAAAGTAAAAATTCGATTTTTATATATTGAATAGCAAAGTAAAAATTCAATTTTTATAATTGAATAGCAAGGTAAAAATTCGATTTTTATATAGAGTATAGCGAAAGTAAAAATTCGATTTTTATATATGGAATAGCGAAGTAAAAATTCGATTTTTGCATATGTAGAGAATACGGGCAACGAAGGTGATTAAAAGGCGAGAACGACGAAGACTTCTCTAAATGAAGAGTCAAGATGAGTGGATAGCTATCGGTGAGAATTTCTCACCTTTCAATTTCATTTTCTAGTTATATATATATATATATATATATATATATATATATACTAGGATGCAGACGGTGTTTAGTAGCACCCGACACAATCGTCCACAGACCATGGACTTGTTTGTTTGATTGCAAAAATTAGTTAGATTATTTGATTGGATTGAATTGTTTGGTGAAATGAAATTGATTTGATTGATGTGTGAATGGCGTGGGCCTTCACTAGACCGGGGATAAGGCTAGGCCTCGTCCCGTTTCTAGTATCGTGCCGTTATACCGTCGAAATTTTCTAAAATATAAGTTAGGAAAATAAAAATATCATTTTATTTAAAGAATGAACTGAATAGAATATTTTCATATAAAATAAAATATTTTATCGTTAAAAATATAATTCTTAGCGTGAATGTGAATAAATAAATATTTATAAACAAATCGACCGATTTGTTTATATACACTAATTTGACTGATATTGATTGGGTCGATAAATTTTACACATCGCCCAACTGCACAAATAAAATCTGTGTTTGTTGATTTGAAACCCCACACGGGTGTTGGGATGAAATTTGAAGTCCACTCATCCTGATTGATTAAATATGTCGATCGAATGATTGACAGGCTGTTATAAGCGTTAGATATCTATATTTGATGCTTGTACAGTGTAGTGCACTTTGGTTGATGGTTGATTATTTTTCAATGCTATTATATACGTGTGACGTATGAAAATCCATATAATTAACCTTATATGGTTATTGATTGGGCCTCATTCCAATTTAGAAAATAAAGAATATATAAAAGTAAAAGTTCATGTGTTGACAGTACTCATCCGTTGAGATTAGTCATGTGTTGAACGAAATATTTTAATAATAAAATTTACATCTTTATCAATATAAAGTAAAAGTTCATGTGTTGACTGTACTCATCCGTTGAGATTAGTCATGTGTTGAACGAATATTTTAATAATAAAATTTACATCTTTATCAATATAAAGTAAAGGTTCATGTGTTGACAGTACTCATCCGTTGAGATTAGTCATGTGTTGAACAAAATATTTGATAATAAGAAATATTTGAAATAGAATATTTGAAAATAGAAATATATGAAGCCGTGTTGATTAGATTGACGCCAATTTGACGTAAACGATATTTATATCGATTTTATTCATTTTAAAATGAATAATAGAAAACGATTTCGAAATGAATTGAATATATAATGAATTTGATTTCAATTGAATCGAATAGAAAACCAATTTGAATTGAATCGAATAGAAAACCAATTTGAATTGAATCGAATAGAAAACCAATTTGAATTGAATCAAATAGAAAACCAATTTGAATTGAATCCAATGGAAAACGACTTGGAAATCAAATTGAATTGAAAGCGAATTGAAATGAATTCAAATTGAATTGAAATTTGAATTGAATAGAAATGAATTTCAAAACGAATTTATAAAGAAGAATTCAATTTTGCTTTGAATTGAAATGGAAGTTGAAATGAATTTTGAAACGAATTTAAAAACTATTTATAAGATTCGTTTTAAATAGAAATCGATGAAATATATATTATATATAATATAATGGCCTGAACAGAACGCGCCGCGCCGCGGCAGTTCGTGAATTTCGACCATTTATTTCAAACGGACACTACGGGAGATCCGACCGTCGGATTCTCCTAAAACCGGAACCGTTGGGTTTGTATCGAAAAGAGCTTTCTAACGAATATTAGAAATTTGAAATCTAACGGTTGGATTTGGAGTTACGTCCAAATAAAATTTGAAAAAGGTCGCTGTAAGTGCAGTTCGATGGCCATTGATGGAAATCGACTGTACGGGCCTTGATAAAATTATTAAAAATAGTAATAATTTATGTATAATCATAAGAAATGATTTGGGAAAAATTAGGATGAAAAACTCCATATTTGAAAGGATAAAAATAGGTTTTTATCGAAATGAACTAGTTTTGAACTAAATTTAAAACCCAATTATTTTTAAATAAATAAATTAGATTTAAAAAGGGGTTTTAAATAATCGGAATTTCTAATATATTTGATTGGATTTGAAATGGGTTTATCGTGAACGGTGTTTTAAATAACACTAGTTCTTTAACCCGATAATAAATAGAATGTGATTTGGGTTTGTCGTGAACTGTGTTTTAAATAACACCTAGTTCTTTAAACCAGTAAAAGGAGTTTTAACGAATCTGCAATTAGATTGAGATGTAAATCTATAATCTAAATTATCAAATTTAGAAATGAGCGAGAATGGAGTATCGCCAGTTTTGCTCCAAAGCGATAGTTAAATCTTTAATTAGATTTGAATGTGAAATGGTAATTAATTTTATCGATAACACCGTGGTGTTAGATATGGAGTATCACCAGTTTTGCTTCATGGGATGAATAGGTTGGGATTGGGAAATAAAATAAATAATTACTTCGGTGTGGTTCGCTAATCTCGACTAGTTCAAAAAGCCATAATTTGGTTTGAAACGACATCAAAAGGGATGATTAAAGGATAAATTTTAAAGAATTTATCTTGGATAAAATTAATGGTAACCTTTCCCTAAAAATGTGATTTTATGAATAAAAGAATATTCTGAATGGGAATGAGGCATATGTTGTGTTTGTATAACATTTGTTTTTAATATACGCGGGTTGTTTGGAAAGTCCGGGTTTATACCCATTCTGAATAACCGATTCGACGATAAGTCGAAGATGAAGACGGTGGTCGAAGACCGGAAGTCTTCACATCGTTTGGGTGATTACTGATGATCTTGATTGGGCTGTACACCCAAGATGAGAGAATCAGTTGGTTGTCGTCCAGACGTACTTGGAGATCGATGGATATGCGAGGAAAGTGCCTCCGGTTTCGTTCAGACCCAGAACGAACTTGTAAATGGATTGTGTGTCTGACATTGGATTTTATTCTGTGTTGATTGATTTCTGTTAAGTATATATCTGTTTGGCGCCGGAGAATTTATTCTCTTGCTTAACGCCCTTCTCTGAGACGTACGAGCTTAGAGGTTATATATCGATAGATATCAATCGCATGGCATGAACTGCCAGTGTGGCATGCTGAGTTGCATAGATCAAGGCTTCTGTTGAAAAGAAAAGTCTTGTGGTTGATGATCAAAGCACGGCCTTTGTGGCGTAGCTTTGTGTATAACGTGAATTCGCGAGCCTCACACCTCGGTATGAGTTAAAAACGGGATACGGACCGCTGGGAGAGCACGACGTTTCTTTCTGGCTTTGGTGGTGTCAGTGACTTACCAACCCTGACATTTATATACTTTTTATCTTTGTGGTTGTTGGAATGAGGCGCCTCGATTATAGGTCTGTAAGGACCGGGAAACGTGTGTTCAGGCATAATTAATCCTCTAACGAAAGTGAGGACCGACCCAGCCGAATCCAGGGTTGCCCAGAGTGCGTAGCCCTGAGGCATTTGCTAGAGTGTCCCGAGCGCGGAGAGGATCTTGCCCCTTGCCTCGACTCATGACGGAAATCCAATTTCCAATACGTGTATTTCGGCTTTATTTGTAGAGCCTAGTATGGCGACATAGTGGGATGGGGCACTCATGCCGCCTATGATTTATATTTATGATTGAAACTGTTTTGACACTATACACTTATTATAGTATCAAATGATTTGTTTTAAACGTACCAAGCATGTTTGGCTGTTATAAGGTAAAACCCTATCCTCCGGCTTGCGTTGCATTTTGTGATGGGACCTGGGTCTTATAATAGCTTCATTTTTCGAAAAAGCATTGCGCTGTTTATTCTATGCACTGGTATTCTTGGGAGGAAACCCGTTCCGTGTTATACGGCGTGGTCCCTTGAATTACTATCTTTAAAATAAAGTTTTAATAACTGTTTTAGTTCTCACACCAGTCACATGACTGACCTGGAAGTTTATTGTTTTAACCTAAACTCTGGGTGCCCCTATTTTCCGCACGGGCAGCTAGTAGTTTTGGTTTTACAGATTTATATTCACAGGATCCTGGTTTACAGCTGTAATGATATCCGGAAAGCTCTGTATCCGTGTATCACCTTCAGTTGTGCTTTGTATTATTTTCCGTTGCTATGTAATTTAATGTAATCTCTGATATTTGTCTAATGTAATTTATTCATTCATACTCTGTATATTCTTGTATTCTGATGGAATTGTAATAACAATGAAATGTTCTCCCGTTTGCGTTTTGATTTGTCATGTTCTCAAACAGTCAGGGGTTTCGAACGGTCTAGATCGGTTTAACGACTGATTCGGATCGAGCGAAATTCCTTGCCGTCACATTTTGCTAGACATAATGCACTCATATGACTTTGTGTTTACCATGCACTTAATGAAAAATATCTTAGGAATAACTAATGACTTGTCATTGATGTTGAAAAAAAAAAGATCAAGAGAATGAAAATGCCTTGAATTTAGTAAAAATATCAAAAATGCGTCGACAAGACATAAGATGTAATGATGTGAAGTGGGAATCTTTGTTAGAGGAAGTGTCACTATTTTTTTCTTTGAATGGAATTATTATACCTAACATGGATGATGAGTATGTAGCTCGTAAACGTTCAAGACAGAGAGCTGAAAAATTACAAATTTACATCACAAACGAGTCGATGTTTGCAACACCATCATAGATTTGCAACTTTCAGAACTAAACAATCGGCTTACAGAGAAAAATAGCGTGCTGCTTTTGTGTATGGGAAGTCTTAATCGAATCAATTCATTTTATGCTTTCAACATTGCAATGTTTCTTAAATTTGCTCGATTTTATCCGAAAGATTTTTCTATGTATGATATTGTGTTACTTGAGAATCAACTTGAAACTTATATTATGGATATGCGTTCGGATAATGAGTTTTTGGCGATTAAAGACATAGCTACTCTTGCAAAGAAAATGGTTGAAAGAAAAGGACATATAATTTACCCATTGGTGTACAAGCTTATTGCTTTGGCATTGACTTTACCAGTAACAACTGCAACTGTTGAAAGAGCTTTCTCTGCTATGAAAATTATCAAGAATCGATTGCGTAGTCGCATGGAAGATAATTAGCTTAACGCTTGTTCGGTTACATATATTGAGAAGGATATTTTCAAAGAAATTGACAATGAAACCATTATGCAAAGATTTCAATCTATGAAATCTCGACGAGAACAATTGTGTAGATGAAAAATTATATGATGTAACTTTTTGGTTTTTGGTATGAAAAAATGAAACAAATTTTTGTATATCAATATATAATTTTTTTATGGATGATTGTTGTTGCCCTTTCTCATATATATTCATGTATTCTCCCCTGACTATTATAACATGTGTGTGCAGTAGACTCCGTCATTTGGATGAACCTAACAAGCATGAATTTGAATGAAGCTAATAAGAATGGATTTAATTGTCGGTTTTCTCTGCTTTGAGTTTTAGTTGTTGGCTTTTGGATGAAGCTAAATAGCTTGGTTCTGCCAGTGGTTCTTGTTTGGTTTGAGATTACCTTGGTTGTGTTCCTGATAGAATGCAATGTTGCTTGGCTGGTTTATGATCTTTTTTCTGTTTTGGAGGATGTTCATCTTGAAGGAAGCATTGATTCAATAAGTGGCTGCATTTCAATGTTTCTTCTTTAATGTAATGAAACAGCGTGTATCTTATTTATTGTAATGTAATCAAATAGCATGTATCATTATATATTGTAATG
Organism: Allium sativum; assembly: GCA_030737875.1. Taxonomy (NCBI): domain Eukaryota; kingdom Viridiplantae; phylum Streptophyta; class Magnoliopsida; order Asparagales; family Amaryllidaceae; genus Allium; species Allium sativum. The sequence goes on along the minus strand of CM060920.1, from coordinate 743,006,930 downwards.
TAATGAAATATTTCGTACAATTTTTTGGTTTACTATTACAATTGTGAATTAGTGTATCCTGTGTTATATATGCTTTGTGTTACAAATAACATGTGCTGCAGTTTCTGCTTATTTACACACACACATACATACACACGTATATGATACGGTTTATAACTATATCTACTTATGCTTTAGATATGGCTAATAGCCATATGTTATCACATTGTGATACGGTTCTGAGTCATATCTAAAAATTTAACATGCAGTTTTTTGATACGGCTTTTTGTCGTGCCTACATGCTTTAGATATGGCTAAAAATACAGCCAAATTGGCATATATAGTGTAGTGGTTGGTTTAAAATAAGGTTGGGTAGAACATAACGTCCCACCAACCCATATATAGTATGAGTTACAAATAGTAACCCACATTTGATCCACACTAGGATCGGTTGAGTTGGGTTTATGTGGGTTAGGTCGGGATGGTGGGTTGGATCGGATTGGATATGGGTTGCGTGCAACCCTACTCAATTCCCTTGTCAAATACTCCATTTCGTTCATTGCATACACATCTTACGTAATAAATTTATTTAACGGAATCATTTGGATTAAATAGGCCTAACCCAACTCACTTTAGCAATTGATTGCATGCAATTAACATGAGTTAAAATGAAAAAAACATGAATTTTTCTATTTAAAACTATGGTTCTCAAAATATAAATTTGTATCACATTGCATATTTTAATTTCATAGTAAAACAATGGAATAGAGCATACATGATAAATCATAATCTTACGAAAGCAAAACAAAACAAATAAGAAATTGGAGGGAAACAAAAATATATTTATAAACCTATGATGGGGAGGGAAAAAATTGTTGAAATTGGTGATACACAAATCACAATTTTGGGCAACAAATAATCTTACATATTTTGTGGAGAGATTTGTTGTTAGATTTGATGAAGAGATTTGGTGCTAGATTTTATGGAGAGATATTGGTTGCTATATTTGTGGACATTTATTGCAAGGATATTTGGTGCTTAACCAAATAGTTTTATAACATATATGAAGATATTTGGAAGCCAAGTTTTCTTGGGCATGAAGCCAAGTTTTTCTTGGGCATGAAGCAATTCTCACTATAAAAAGGGCTAGCTAATCTCTTTATTAGATGTGGAAAATTTGCCATTATTCTTCATTGTCTTTCTCCTCAAATTTTTTAGCCGTTAGATATTCTCTACCTATTTCTCAATAAGGTTATTGGTTCAAGTTGTAATTGTTTGTAATGATAGTTGAGATCGTTTGTAAACAATTTTTATTAGTGAATCAACAAATAGGGTGGTTGGGTGGAATATTGTGTGCTCATATTTCCGATATTATTTGTGTTTTTTTCCAATCAAATTCATCTTCAAGTGATTGGGTGATAAAGATCCAATTTTTCTTGGCATTTTGTCAAGCTTCCGTTGCGCACAAAATCCCAACAGATTGGTATCAGAGCCAGATCATCGCATTGCTTGGAGTGTTTGTTGGATTGAAAATTGGAGATGTCGGAGATGATGACGTTTTCAAAGATGGCTATTTTAAATGGGAAGAATTGGGGTATATGGAAGCCGAAGATGGAGGACATTCTATATCTCATTGATTTGCATGATCCCATTGATGGAGATGGGGTGAAGCCCTCGAATATGGATGAGGGAAAGTGGAAGAAAATGGACAAAAAGGCGATTGCGTTGATTCGCCAATATTTGGATGATTCTGTATTCCACCATGTGGCTAGTTGTGAATCCGCGAAGGCGTTGTGGGACAAATTAGTATCTTTGTATGAGTCAAGGAGTGCTACAAGTAAGACTTTTCTAGTTCGAAAGTTGGTGCAACTTCGATTGGATGAGGAGAAGTCTGCTGCAGAGCATTTGAATGAGTTTCAGTATGTCATCAATCAATTGGCAAATATGAAGGTCAATTTTGATGATGAGTTGCAGGCTCTTTTGTTGATGAGTTCGCTTTCGGAAAGTTGGGAGACTTTGGTTGTTTCATTGAGTAATTCCAATGCTAATGGAACTATCTCTTTGGAAACGGTACGAAGTATTCTTTTGAATGAGGAGCTAAGGAGAAAAGGGTCGGAGTTGAAATCGGTTCAAACTGAGGCGATGGTAGCAAGGGGCTCGGGGAAAGATACAAGAAGGAAGAAGAAAGGGGCTAATGGTAAAGGTGCTTGTTATTATTGTGGTAAGAAAGACCACAAGCGCAATGATTGTTATGCTTATCAGAGGGATAAGAAGAAGGCGCAAAGTGATAATAATAATGATTTGGCACAAGCAGGTTTTGCTAAAGGTACCGAAAGCGATTCTTCATGTGAAGTCCTATTTAGTGTTGTGGAGCCTTGGAAGATGGATTCAGGAGCCGGTTTTCACATATGTCGTGATGTGAAAAGTTTTTCTTCATATGAGAAGAGTGTTGGCATGATAAAGACGGCCAATGGAGTAGAGCTACCAATTTGTGGAGTTGGAGCTGTTAGGTTTCAAATGCATGATGGAGTGGTGAGAGAAGTGGCCGGTGTGAGGCACATACCCACTTGTTCGCATAACCTCATATCTCTCGGTCAGTTAGATCGTCGCGGTTGCACTTATGAGACTCGAGGTGGAGTTTTGAGAGTGAAGAAGGGTGGTCGTGTGATGATGCGAGGAGTTTTGGAGGAGGGAAACATATATAGTTTGGTCGGTTCGGTGGTCAATAATGAAAGGCGGGTGACGGTTGAAGAACCTAGTCCACAGCAAGGTGGAGAGGTTAATATGATCACCGCTGATGGTCCTATGGTGGAGGATCATGGTATCGACAAGGGTCTAGATGTTGATGATGCTCGAGGTATCCCGGAGATGAAGAGATCATGTCAAGCGGAAGATGGATGTCGAATTGTGAAATCCATAAAGATGAGATGGAGGTCTTTGTGGTATTACAAATGCTTTTGAAGATCGCTAGTGGCATGGTGCACGGATAAGGGAGGTGCATCGTTAATGGGCGATGGTGGAGGTTTGTAATTGTGTTAATTGAGAAAGAAAGGTTGAAAGTGAGAGTTAAGAGGCTATGTTTGAGTGGAGGAGATGTGATTTGGTATCAAGGTGGAGTGTTGAAATTGGTGATACACAAATCACAATTTTGGGCAACAAATAATCTTACATATTTTGTGGAGAGATTTGTTGTTAGATTTAATGAAGAGATTTGGTGCCAGATTTTATGGAGAGATATTGGTTGCTATATTTGTGGACATTTATTGCAAGGATATTTGGTGCTTAACCAAATAGTTTTATAACATATATGAAGATATTTAGGAGCCAAGTTTTCTTGGGCATGAAGCCAAGTTTTTCTTGAGCATGAAGCAATTCTCACTATAAAAAGGGCTAGATAATCTCTTCATTAGATGTGGAAAATTTGCCATTATTCTTCATTGTCTTTCTCCTCAATTTTTTTAGCCATTAGATATTCTCTACCTATTTCTTAATAAGGTTATTGGTTCAAGTTGTAACTGTTTGTAACGATAGTTGAGATCGTTTGTAAAAAAAATTTATTAGTGAATCAATAAAGAGGGTGGTTGGGTGGAATATCGTGTGCTCATATTTTCAATATTATTTTTTTTTTCAATCAAATTCATATTCAAGTGATTGGGTGATAAAGATTCAATTTTTCTTGGCATTTTGTCAAGCTTCCGCTGCGCACAAAATCCCAACAAAAATATATATTTATAAGCCTATTCCAATAACACATTAAACAAGAAATAGGAAAAGAAGAAATCAAAAATATACTTATAAGGCCAATTCAGTAATACGTTAAACAAATAAAAAGAAGGCAGAAAACAGAAATACATTTTTCTGCCTAACCTAATAACACATTAAACAACCCACATTTAAAAGGTAAATGCTAACATAATGAATTCATATTGATATATGAATCCAAGTGCAGTGATTAATTAATTATGTAAAAGTTCTCATCGTCTATTGTTAAATTAGGCCCCGTTAGTTTAAAATGAGGTTGCCGATTGCTTAATGTTGAAAGCTGAATACTTATTACTGAATGCTTAATGCTTAGTTACAAAAAGTTGTTTATTCATATTTCTAAAACTTCTAGTTGGAACTAACACAAATGTCTATTTTGACAATATTTCACTTCGTATTATACTGTTATTCATATGGGAATTGTAAAAGTGAAAATTTTGAAGTGTAATTTAATTTTTTTTAAGCAAGTTGAAAGTAGGAATTTTTTAATTTGTAATATACTTGTATTATTGAAACTCAAAATAATGGATAATTATATGAAATTATTTAAAATTAATAGATTAAAATTGCCTTTTGTTATTTTAAAAATTTTACTTTTTACAAAAAAACCATGAATTAAGTTTCTTGAAATTCAGTTTAAAAAGAACTAGTCTTCAAAAAATAATCATCTAAAGTATATAGCTCAAAAATTTGTTGTTTTCAATCATTTTATTAAACTAATATTATTTCATTTGTTTTCTTTGTTTTTTCATTTTACAAAATGAGTATGAATTTGGAAATTAACAGAAATATAATTTGCGATGTTTGGAACTTTAAGTAAAATGAATTTTTGTACCTTTTTGTTTTAATTTTACTGAAATTTTAGTGTAATTTGGTAGTGTAAAAAACTATAATTATGGGTATACATGGAAAAAATTTATCATTAAGCATTTAGAAGTAAAAAAACATTTTGAAGATGCTTTATGCTTTTTCACTAAATAAGTGTTTTAGATCTAAATGCTTAATCAAAGCAAACAGCATAAAAGTGCTTTCTCATCAATAATTGGCCAAACATGTGCCCACTTAGTCTAAACTAACAGTACGTAACAAACCGAGTTGTAATGCTGATAGAAACCAAGTTGAAAATGGCTCGTATCTCTTTGTCAAAATTACGATTGTGACAATGAGTTCATAAGTAAGTTTTAAACAGTGTTTTGATATCTATTGTTTTTGGGTAATTTTTTGATACACACACAGGTGAGTTCACAAGCTGAAACTGGATCAGCAGATGAAACATATGAAATGATTTAGTTAGTCTAATGAATAAGAAGTGAAGTTGAGTCATCAAATATTTTTTTATTTCTGGTATGACTGAAGTCCATTTCATATTTGTTCAAAGGTTAGTTTTCTATTTATATATTAGGAATTTCCTAGAAGGAGGAAATTTGAAAAATTATGTTTTAAGAGGAGGAAAAAAATATTCTTTATTGATTGCCTTCAAATACAATTGATTTCTTGTTTGCTTGCAATACATGGGATAATTCAGTATGATTAAATCTCTAGATTTTTCTTAACAGGTCCATTCCTAAAGACTTCCAAAGTATCATATTTGATAATTCTTAATTTTTTATTTATTCTTAATTTGACATTGCCATTAATACAAAGACCAAATTTGTCAACAATTAATACTTTCCTAAAAACCAAGTTTATTTCCATCATTACCCCGTAAACTTGGTTTTTTTACTTCAAGAATGTCTCGCAATCTTTTAAAGTCATTGTTCAATGCTTTTGTAAAGATGTTTGCGAGTTGGCCTTTTGAATTGATGAACTTTGCTTATACCTCCTTTTTTGCTTTCTGTGTATAATGCTTTCAGCTATGATACTACAATTTGAGCACAATCTTTTTTGTAGTTTTTTCCATTTTGTGGAAAACAAGCTTAATATGTCCACCATACCCAGATCACTTCCTGTTATAACGACTCTTACCCTAGCAGAAAGACTATACTTTCCTTTTTTGTATTGAGTAAATTTGTGTGAGATGTGCTTCATGCACTCCTTGTTCTTGGAGTAAGTTTTCTTCGTCTTTGGAACGTTCATCATGAGTGCTCTTTGCTTATATCCTTTAGCTACCAACCTTGCTTTATGTCTTTCAACTTCTCCTTTAGCATTCTTCTTCACTTTAAACACTAATTTTGCACCAATACCTTTGTGTCCTTAAATGAAGTAGCCAGCTCACATGTATTGTTCTTTATAAATGCTTTGATTTTTTTATCCATAGCTACTCTCAGTTTTCTGTCTTGTATTGCTTCTTAATAATCTATTGTGCACAATCGGCATAAAGGTAAAATAAGGTAGTATCATCAAAAGTAAGAGTTGCCTCATACAATCCTTGTAAGGATCTCATGCACGTTGTCTTTCATTTTAGCTTTCTTCAAATGGACGTTCTTGATGAACTTTTGAAAGAGATGATGATGTAGGATTAATTGCACTCCTCTTCATAAAGCGTAAACTAACTATAGTTATCTTCTTGTTTATTCCAATTCCATGCACTTTTGTCAACAAATTCCATGTTTCGACTAACAACTACTTTTTCATTAAACGGACTATACAACTTATATCCTTCTGACCATGAGTCATAACCAATTAAAATGTATTTTTCACTTTTATCATCTAACTTAGAGCGTCTTTGATCCGACACGTTGCCATATGCGATGCTTCCAAATAATTTCAAGTAAGATATACATGACTTTCTACCACTCCATGCTTCTTTAGGGGTTTTGTTCCACACACTTCGAGTTGGAGAACGATTTTCTAAATACATCGCGCACACGACGGCGTTATCCCAAAACTTTTTTTGGAGCATTTTTCCTCTTTAAAATCCTTCGTGTCATGTTGAAAAGATATGTATTCTTTCTTTTTGCAATGCCATTTTGCTGTGGAGTATATGGGACAGTTAATGGATGATGAATTACGTTTTCATCACAAAACTTCTCAAAGGCTTTTGATGTAAATTCTCCACCTCTATTGGATATCATGGCTTTGATTTATAACCACTTTAATTTTCTACAACGGAATTAAAAGCATAAAATACATCATATTTTTGCTTAAGATAACAAACCCATGTTTTTCTACTAAAATCATTAGTAAAAGTGCAAAATATTTAATTTTTCCAAGTGAGCATGGTTCTATAGAGCCACATATATTTGTATGGGTTAATTCTAATAGTTCTTTGGCTATTGTGGTTGATTGTTCTGGAAAACATTGGGTGTTGTTATTGACACTCCAACTATTGTTAAGGGGGGCCATTTTTTAAAAATACTCCGCTCTTAGAAAAATTGTTAAGGGGATACACAAATATATTATTTCACACTACTCAATATTTCCGAATTACCCCTTCAAATTAGATTTAAAAATAACTTGTTTGACATGGGAAACCGAATTAAAATAAGTAGTTCGTCACCATTGCACTGAATGTTGCACGTAATCAATTATATATGTATCCGACAGTGATATGTTGAAAATTAAAAATCATTTTGGTGCATTGCCTCCATAATTATAAAATTTGGTATACTTATGTCGACCAAAAAAAATAGTTCAAACCCATTCCTCCGAAAACGCTTAGTTCTTTAGGTGCTAATCAGAAAAGAATTACTATGGGCCATGCAATATTTGTTAAGGTAAAATTATCTTTATTTGTTAAGGGGCTAAATGGGTAATAAGGTAAAATTACCTATATTTGATAAGGGGCTATTTTTCTCATTGGTACTTTCCTAAACAATTTTTGGAAAAAAAAATTGCCCTCCATTAATAGTATTTGAAGTGTCAATAACAATGTCCAAAACATTTTCTTAATTATTTTCCAAATAAACATCCTTCACATAAGTGGTTATCATGATTTATTGATTGTAAACATTTGTTTTTATTTTTTAACAATTTTAAAGCCCAAAATTAAGGTGTCCAAACGTCAAATGCCAGAGCCATGATAAATCTTTATAGCATGATTTTAGGCATTTAACAACATTATTGGAGATATTTATTGAAAAAATTCTATTTTTTGTCATCCCTATTTTAGCAATTAAATTTTGTTTGCCATTTCTCATTAAAAGACTTTTATTTTTCATGTGAATATCATTTTTTTTTCTCCAAAAAATTGCCCCGAACTTACCATCTTTGTATTTATTTTAGGAACATAATAAACATTAGAAATAAAATCATTCTTTCCATTCTTCAACTTAATTTGTATGTTTCCTTTTTCTTCAACTGGAATTTTAAAATTATCTCTAAAATTGATATTTCCGTTTACCGATTCAAAGCCACCACGAACATGCTCCTTCTTCTACACATATGATTTCTTGCCCCTTAGTTCAAATACCATGTATTATCATCGCAGCTTTCATTATCTTTATGTGCCAAAAGTAATGTTGAATTCTCTTTATCTTCTTTACAATAATTCATTCATTATAGAACTTTGTAAAAAGTAAATCTACAGTCGAAAGAAAAATACCTAAATTTATTATAATTATTACATTTTATTTTTTATTTATCATACCTTGGTCGTCCATTTCCCTTATGTTTCCTCCTTCCTCAGCTCTTGGACTATACGTGTTTTTTCCTCCTCTTCATGATGGTCTGGTCATCCATATCTTTGGTTTTATCCTCTTACAAATCTATATGTTTCATTTTCTCGCAAGGTAAGGTTTTTTTGAAAAGCTTGCTCCAATTGCTCTTCGTTATATTTTTTCTTTAATTTCTCTTCATATGCTTTAATGGAGCCCATAAGTTGATCAACATTCATAGATTCTAGATGTTTAGATTCTTCAATTGCTAATACTATGTAATCGAATTTTGAATCTAAAGAACCTAAAATAATTCTAGAGTTTTCTATTTTTCCTCCATATCTATTCATTTGATTTACAATAGATTAAGGGAAGTTTGACTTAAGTCCCTGTTATGTTTCAAAATACAAAAAAATCTTCCTGCCTAAAAACTCAATAAATTAGGTCTCTATTTTTCGAAAATCATCAAAAATTCAGCAAAAAACAACAAAAATTCAAAAATTAAATTCAACACATAATCATCAACATATTAATGCATTAAAACTAAAAGAATAATGAATTAAAACAAAAAAAAATTGCAACGTTACAGATTTTTTATGCAAATTTACGCATAATTGTTGACATTGCAGTAATTATTTCAAAAAGTTACTTAATTTCATGCAACTTTGGCTTAACATTACTACAAATGTTGTAATTATTTGTAATATTTGCTAATATTTCAGCAATTATTGATATGTCTTTCAACTATAAACTATATAAATAATTGTAGAGATATCCGCAATAATTCACTAAAATTGTTGATATTTCAGCAACAATTTTATTAATTTTGCATGAACTATTAAAAAGTTGCTAATATATCAACAATAATTCACTATTATTGTTGATATTTCAGCAACAATTTTAATTTTGCATCAATGTTAAAAAGTTGCTGATATATCAGCAATAATTCACTAAAATTGCTGATATTTCAATGATAATTTTATTAATTTTGCATCAACTGTTAAAAAGTTAATGATATATCAACAATTATTCATCCACCATTCAACTAAATTTTGGGTGAATAATTGCTGAAATATTAGCAATTATTCACTAAAATTGCTGATTTTTTAGTTTTTTTGCACAATACTTCCGTGAATATTTACAATTTTTTGAATTTTTTTAAAATAGCAGTGCGAAAAAAGTTGAAAAATGTGTTACAGAAAAAGGGAACTTGCTTTAAAATAAATGTTAGAGAGGGAGTCGCTTTCAAACAAACATGGAAATAAGGATATGCAACATATTTCCACATAGGCAAAATATGAAATAAATACTCATCAATTGATTTTGTCGATTTCATGTGTAAACCTTCATACTCACCTCGCATATATAGTTTGTAGTCTATTTTTTTTATCTTGTCAATTCCTTTAAAAGCATTCTCCAAAACCTCTCATGCTTCCTTATTAGCTTATGCATTAGCAATCTTCTCAAACGTAGCATCATCCAAACTTTTATAAATGAGCGTAAGAGCCTTCTGATCCTTCTTCTTCAGAATTTTCAAACTTTAGGAAAGTATTAATTGTGTTAACAAACTGGATCTTTGTACCAATAGAAATGTCAAATTACGAATAAAGGAAAGGAAAGTGGAAAATATGGAGAAGGACAAACTAAACAAAAAATTTGGTGAGAAGTATGAAAAATTTAGAATTTAGTGAGAAGGATAAATGTCGGTGTAAGTGGGAAAAGGATAGTAGGCTTTCTAAATTCCACTTTTAGTGTAAATGTGTCCTTTTGCCTAATTTTGAAACTTTCCATACTTTTCACCAAACTTTTTGCAAAGTTTGTCCTTTAAAAGAAAATCCTCGAAAGGAAAAGTCAAGAATTGTTAAATATGTAATTTGGATGTCTATAGAAGTAGAAGATCTATTAAGAAAAATCTAAAAATTGAATCATACTATAAATAAGCAGAGTTATCCTATGTATTGCAAGCAAGCAAGCAATTGTATTTGAAGATAATCAATAAACATTATATATTTCCTCCTCACAAAACATAATCGCTTGATTTTCTTCTTCTTCTTCTAAAAAATTTCTAACATTATAAAGGATTTAACTAAATACAACTGGCTGCAACTTCAGCCTGGGTAAGCCTACTGTCACCCTTGTGTATTTATATATACTTTTGTTCTATTTATCAATAAACACTACGCCATAGATTGCATACTGCAACACCAAAGAAGTGATGCAAGAAGTCCCAAATAATGTTGCTATATGCAAAAAATGATCTGTAGTAACATTTTCTCGGTGTTGCATTTTGTCGCGTTGCTATAGAGTCAAAGAAAACACCTTTGCGACCTAGTGGTGACATTTTCAAGGCGATGCCATGATACTAATTTTACTTAAATGTGGGCCCCTTATTATCTATAGCAACACTTTTACCATCCAATGGAAACACTTTTATTATCCAACGACAACACTTTTACAGGACTAAATATTTTTTCAATAGAATACTAATGCACAAAATTTGAATTCAAACAATGTTTTATTAAATAAAATGTTTATTTCTACAACTGAAATAATAAAAATTTCTGACTCTAACTATTTACGACTAATAGATTTACTACAACACTGATTATTCACATATATAGATATTCCCCACTTCATCACTTTGTTCACTCATTACATATGCAGTTTCATTTATACAGACACTAACACTGACAAATATATGCCGAGCCGAAGGCGAGACGAGTGCCGAGTCGAAGGCGAGTCGAGAAGCTAGACTAGATGCAACACCGGTGGGGGTCGGGCGCAGCGCCGGTGGGGGTCCGACGCACCCTCCACTCATCCGATTTCGGAAGACCAAGCCTTCTTTGAAGCACTGCACACCAAGTCCATCATCACCCAAAGTTTTAAACAACAACAACAAACATTAAACTTCAAAACTTTCACTTCTGTAACACACTTACCTCCTCTCCGACCACAAACACCTTGCATCACCTTGCCTGCACTTATCCTCCTTCAGCACTGCCTCAAAACATACCCTGCATACTGCAGTTATCAAAATTGCACATTACCGCATACCCTACATATTGCACCACTTCTTCTGTAGTTTATAAGTTTCATTCCAATTCAAAACAATAGGATACTTTACACCTAGTAACACATAAATACCAATTTATTATCAAACAAAACAAAAAAAAAATTGGATGTAGTGCAATCGAGAAAACAAAAGAATGCATACGTATGAGTTTGTATGCTATTTCACTCCAGTTCCAGTTCCAAACAATAGGATCCTTATTCTCGCTTTAGCTGTAGTATTATTCAAGTAAAGGTCTTTAAGTATTGCACATACATACATATAATGAATGTATTGACATGTTCTAATTAATAAAATAAGCTTACTTGATCGCCTTCAAATAATTCAGACCATTTCTACATGGTTACGAGTTTGTATGTTGTTTCATATGGCAAGTTGAAGGTAAAACTGGAGAGAGACCAAAGTGCAGCATATACAAGTGCACAACTACTTAATAAGCTCACAAGCAAGTCAACAACAATTCAAGCAACTCAATAAACTCCCGGAGGTTATCGTTGACTCTGTAAATATATTGATTCTCCCGAAATTCATTTTCCATTAATCCTCATATAATTTAAGAAATTTAATTCTAGAAATTTAATTCCAGAAAATTTAATTTCTGTCGAGTCATTCATCACGAAATTAAATTCCAGAAAGTTTGAATATTTCAAACTCGAAAAAATCGGAGCTATAAATCACAACCAAATCTAATGTTGAAATCAAAGATTATTTAGGGACTCGAAACCCTATAAATTCACACGAATTCATCACAGGAAAAGGTGGGATCGAAATCGAACAACAAAACAATAATCAAAAGTAAAAACGGGCAAAATTACGTACTAATTTCAGAGATTAATTTCATCTCAACGAAACCAGGTTCGAACATTATCAGAGCATTAGTAACATTCGAGAAACCGATGACAAAAGGAGCAGTTGTAATTCGAAGAAATCAGAGGATCTTCTCCAATTAAAGAAGATGAAGTCGCGATTTGTTGAAGAGGGCAAAACCCCAGTTTTCGATTGGCCATTAAAGTGAAAGACGACTGTATTTTTTCTTTGGTGAAAATAGCATGAATTATGCTCCAACGGAAAAATGAAAAATTGGGGCAAAGAAGCATAGGCGATGAAGGAAATCAAAATGATGCGGATCGGTAACGTAGACCATAGGATCATGTTGATACGGATTGATATTTTATTCACGTGGCTACTGCAACACATGGTTGATAACTATGCTAACACATTGAAGCGTAAGTTGCAATAGACAAAAACCAACATAGCTGTAGCAACATTTTAACCGGCAACACCTTGGATTTTCATTGCAGTAGGCCATCAATGGTGTAGTGAAACTTGGCTTAGCAATAAACCTTTTACTTGCTTAAGTATCACATTTAATGATGGCCATGATTGGTTGCATGTGCTATATTTGCAATCCAGGTCTGGTGACATGCCATATTTCCTAACCCTGTTATCAAAAGTTTTAGAATTCATACATTATCATTGTTCACAGTAGTAGAAACTTATGTCCCTATTGGTGGATAGACTTATATTTTTTTATATTAGGATATTGTCTTGGATTGTCTATAGTAGTCAAATATAGGATGGAAAAAAGTTTTTTATGTTAAAACATGTTTTATGGTGTTAACCGCCTTTTTGGCAAAAAGCTACTATGGATCAGATCGAAGCCCAATATCCAGAAATACGCCCTTAGGAAATACACAACAAGCCAATTCGGGCAGTTCATGTTCTAGAAAACCCAGTCAAAGCTCGGTCCAAAACAGACCTTCTTCGTGCGTTGGCCCGAACCAGTTCCTTTCAGTTGGTAACTCACACCGAAAGATTCGCTCTCCCAGTCGACTGAATATCTCGCTCCCATAAAAAGCGCATCGGCCGAATATCCCGGATCTGCGTGGAAATATCTATCTGGGTCATTCAAATGCTTAGCCCGACTTTCAAGGCAATACAGGCGGTCAACCATATCCAGATAGAGCTCTACTTTTGATACACCACACCTCGAGTGCCACTTAAGCCGCTATTTCCGAGGATACTATTGATGAGCAGTGGAATGGGTCCTACCATCGTAATTGCTACCGATGAATGAGCTCCATGTGTCCAAAATCTGAAAAAGAGGAGGGCCACGTAGCAGCTCGCTCAGCCCAGCACCTTGCCTATAAATACCGCGTAGCTCAAAGAACAAAGGGGCTTCTCTCTGGAAACTCTACTCTCCTTTTGAGACTTCCGATTCTCACGGCTAACTCAGAAAAATAGCCATTTTTTTTTCATTTTTTCATCCTCAAAATAAAAAGCTTTGTACTTGTAATCAAAATAAAATCAATATATACATATAAAGTGAACGTAGGCACTGACTTTTGTCGAACCACTATAAAAATCTCGCGTGTGTTCCTTGTTCTTTTTAGTTTACTGCACTCCATAATCGTTATTCATGTGTCACTCGCACGATTGGGGTTTGGCTGTCGCTAGTGACCAACTTTTGACGTCAACACTTTGGCGTGCCAGGTAGGGGAAAACACCGACATACCCTTCGACCTTCTGCTAGTTTGGATTCATAGCAAACAAAAAAAAGAAAGATGCAACATCTTCTCTTCCCATTATTGCCGATGCAGCCAATACAAACGCTGCAAAAGTAAGTTAGGAAGCTTCCTCTCATGAAGATGCACCCCAATATATTACACGGGACGACATGGATAAGATCATGACTGAATTCAGGGGCCATATGACATCTCAGGGTAAACTCCTTGAACGACAGCAGAAGTTGATAGATCACCTTTTCGGTCGAGTGGAGATGGGCTTAAACGCTTCAACATCAACTCCTCCACCGACCAGGATTAGAGCAACAACTGGTCTTCGGTCAGCACAGAATCAGGTCACTGATCAGGTCCCACCTTTGCTTCCTTGTAATAACCCGTATTTCTGTTAACACAAAAGTTCACTAATTAAAGAATAACTAATCTCAGATGTGAGAATTAAGGGAAACGGGTTGCGCCATTGTGTTCATCTCGGAATTCTTGTTGAGATAGAGTCTGAGTTTGTGTGAATTGGACTTCGTATGAAGAAGTTATGGCCATTGGATGTTTCAGAAAATTTAAAACAGATTTCAAAAATTCAAATTTCAGAGTCAGAATGGGCTTGGAGGGAAATTTCCTGCCAGGGCCAGGTCGACCATAGGATCGACCTGGGGGTCGACCTACCCTCATCAGGTCGACCGAAGGGTCGACCTGGGGGTCGATCTGCCCCCCCTCTGGGGCAGATTTGATTAATGACCTGTTTATGACTGTATGCTGAGTCATTAGGGTTTCTGGTCTACTCTGAATGGGTGGGGTTAATTCTGGGTTGATCGGACGGCTTAAATTAATCCTAAACTCTATAAAAACACATGTAGACTCAAACCCTAAAATCAAATTAAAATTAGAATCATGGCCTCTATGTCGTCACCTTGCAACCTAGAATAGCCGCCACCAATTAGAGAGGAAGAAAGCTTATCAAATTCAATTCTATTCAACTCTAACAACAAATCTACTACAAAGGAAAGCTAATTCAACTTCAGAACTCAGATTTCAGAACTCAAGACCTTCTTTGAGTTGTGAGTTCGATTTATTTAATGAAATAATTAATAATTTAACTGGATTGAGATATGATGTGGATTATATGGCTATGTTGTGAATTATTGACCGCATGTTATTATTTATGTTGTAAGTTCTATGATGTTATCATGTATGTTGTAAAGTTGCGATGTTATCATCTATGTTGTAATTTTATGATTGGCTTATGTATAATCATGTTTCATATGCTAGTTTGGTTATGTTGTTCATATGATAAATCATATGTATGTATACAAGTTAGGATGTTAATTGAGGCATGAATCATATTACAAGTTAGTGAAAATTATGTACAACTTTACATGTTTCATGACATCTATTTTATCTAAATTGAATCTAAAGTTAGGCTATGACATGTGTGAGTTATATATTAGTATACAAAATTCTACATGCTAGTTTACATGTTTAGATGTAAATCTACACCATCGTTATGTTGCATAAATCACATATGCAAATATATGTGTATATATATATGTTTGGAGTATGAATCATGTAATGTAAGTTTGTGGTTATTGCCTATGCAAGTTTACACCTTTAGATTTAGATCTATGACATATGTAGTTTTATGCAAGTTGTGACTTTGGCCTATGCAAGTTTTAGATGTAGAACCTCATTCACACATGCAAGTTCACCCTTTATGTTTAGATCTAGTTTTATCTATGTGTATGTCGTGATGTTTTCTCTTTATTCCATGAGTTAGACTATTCGAGTCTAATGTGTATTTTACGTTAAACAAACGTACAACGTGGGGCAATGGGATAATATTAAAAGATTTAATTGGCATAAATGCCATAAATGGCATAAAATAAATTTGTGATGAAATTGGTATGATTTTGCATACCATAAATAGATGGACATAATTGAGTCAATTATGGCCATAGTTAAATTTGGAATTGACTGATAATTTGAATAGGGAAATTAATTCAAATTGGGGGATAATTAATTATGTGTAATTAATCGCCTAAGACATGAGGTTAGGCTCTTTTGTGGTGTAAGACTGCCCGACCCGCCCGACAAATCCAGCTGCCACAAATGCCAGTCTAATGTGGGAGGTCTTAGGCATATATTAAATACGTAATAGTTGTAAAGACACGAGGTTAGGCTCTTTTGTGGTGTAAGACTGCCCGGACCCACCCGGCAAATCTAGCTGCCACAAATGCCAGTCTAATGTGGGAGGTCTTTGCAAGGTTACGGTGTTTATGAATTAAGAAACACTTAACCATATAAACATGTAGTGGGACATGAGGGGGTTAAGTGGGTGCCTTGGGTGGCATGTGGAATTTAGTGGGTGCCTTAGGTGGCATTTGAAATATGATTAGAAACACTTAACCAAAGTTGAAACATGTAAGTGAACACGAATAAGAAGAGGGTTAAGTGGGATGTACTAGAGGGGACCAAGCTTAGGTGGATAGCTTGTGTCAAGTAATGGGGGCCCGTTTCAATCAGTAACCCATATGTATCTTTGTGGGCTCGATCCAAGTCGAGGACGGGACACGCGTACTGGGCTTGACTGTATGAGGCCAAAACGGGTTAGCGGTGGCAACGCAAGTCCAGTGGGTTCATGTGCGTGTGTGGGCCCGGGCTGGTAGGTAAGACGTTGTTGCATCGTGTAGGTATAAGCCGTGCATTGTTG
This sequence comes from Allium sativum, assembly GCA_030737875.1. Classification (NCBI taxonomy): domain Eukaryota; kingdom Viridiplantae; phylum Streptophyta; class Magnoliopsida; order Asparagales; family Amaryllidaceae; genus Allium; species Allium sativum. The sequence continues at coordinate 742,990,358 of CM060920.1, read as the reverse complement.
GTGGTATTGGGTTGCCACTTTGGGGAGTGATACACGCCACTGTGGGGCCAGCACGGGTACTACGAGTTAGGGAGCCGATCGCATGGGGGTAGTGGGTACACCTAGTGGAGATAGGGGCAGGCGGCACCTATGAAGGCAACTAGGGGTGCACGAAACTACCATTATCATCATTAAAGTCTTGTAGGCGGGATCAACTTTTAGGGTGTTTGGTGTGGTGCAGTGTAGTAATTATCCCATAGCGACTAGATGCGCCTTTAACGTTATTTTTGTTCATCTTATTTCCTTGTTTACTCTGCTTTACCCAATTGTTCACAGTCATTTCCTTATTTTCCAACTTATGCCTTAGCCTAGTTATTTTGGTAATTATATTGTTAAAGTTATTGCATTCGCCAGACTTTATGTCTGACTCCCTTTGTTTGCTCCTCTTTTCTTCCTTTCCCCCCAGGTGCTCAGGGTGGAACTAGCACCCGTGGAGCTTGATTTTGGACAGCTGTATCTCTTTCTTTTAGAAGTTGCTTGGATCGCTGAAGTAAAAGTTCAGCCCATCTTATTTATGGCTATTTTGTGTTGGGGTTATGACTTTCAATTTATGTACTTTGATTTAGTCAAGATGGATATTATGTACTTTGACTCTGGTTTTTGATGATGTAATCAAACCTATGTGTTTACCGCTGCAATGAATAAATTTTTAAAGTTTTAAGTACTGTTTATATCTGTCTTGTTGTTAAGTTTCTGTTCTATACACACTTAAAATGCTCCATAGAAGTTAATGCATTCCCTTTGTGAGTGACATTAATGGACATGGGGTGTTACATTCCTCCTGGCTCGGCTCCATATCCCAATCAATCACAGCCAGGAGTATCACTTCCAGCGACCAGTGCAGTTGCACATTCGCAGGAGGCCAGCGATCAAGATGTAGGTCGTCCAACACTCTTGGTGATACCTCAACCCCCCAGACCAATCGAGCGACCACTGGGCCCGCACTAGTACAAAATATGCCTATTGCATCGCCACATTTGCATCAGTTGTCCTTACAACTGATGCAAATAATATTATTTGCATTAGTATTTAAGTAATCGATGCAAATAGATCAAAGCAAATAACATTATTTGCATTGGTTGTCTTTACAGCCGATGTAAATAACATTATTTGCATCAATTTCAAGGAACCGATGCAAATAGTGTCATTTGTGTTGGCTCTTAGGAACTGATGCAAATGCACCGAAACAAATAGTATTATCTGCATCGTTGTTCATGAACTGATGCAAATGTACAGAAGGAAGTAACATTATCTGCATCATTGTTTAAGCAAATGCATTCAAGCAATTAATATTATTTAATAAATAACAAAAAGTAATAGGTAACAATCAATAAACTAGAAGTATAGAAATAAATAATAGTTTATAAAGTAGAAGTAAACTACCAGATCATAGCTAATAAACTAGAACTAGTAAGTAATAGCTAATAAACTTGAAATATAAATAATAGTTACAGAAATATTTAATATTTAATTGTCAATATATAGTATCTACTAAGCAATGTTTAACAATTAAAAATTATTATTCAACAACACCATTAAATAATAAATAATCGATTATTAATTTTTAATAAATATAATTATGTAATTAGGTAGTTTTCAAACAATTAATTATTAATTAATAATTACATATAATACTAGTTAAATAAATTAATAATTAATAGTAAGTAATTAATAATTAGTAATCAATATTTAATCATTGATGTTTAACATTTAATATTTAAACAAGTAATATTTAGTAGTCAAGAAGAAGCATGATTTAATAATTTTTTTAATAATCACCTATAAATATTAATTAATAGCAATGCAAATGCACCGAAGCAATTAATAATTAACATATATTTTATAATTTATTATAATGAATGATCATTAATAAATAACATATAATTACTAATTACTAAAAATTATCAATAATATTTATTTATATTTAATATGCTAAATATTAATAATTATTGCTATTATAGCTAAACTTTATCAATTACGTTAAATAATTAATATTTATTTGTTAATATCAAATAATTAATAGTAAATATTAAATGTTTAATATAAAACATTAATGTTTGGAAAATAATTTATATTTAATAATTAATAGGTAGTGTTCAGTATTAAATAATTAGTTTTCAATAATCATTAATTAGTAATTACTACTAAGGAATTTACTTAAATAATTATCTAATAATTTAAACTAATGATTAGTAGTAAAATTTAGTGCTTATGAAGTGATAACTAGTATTTTATAATTTATTTTGATTAATTATTAGTTGATAAAGATTATTCATAAATTAATAATTTATGTTCAAATAATTAGATAGTTAATTATTTATAATTTACAAATATTAATAAATAATATATATATATATACATATATTGGAAAAGTACCATATTGCAACTAGTTATTTGCAATTGACGCCATATGGTAGTTGCAGTAAACAATCTTTAACAACTGGCATTTTACAGCAGTTGAAATAAATGAGATATGGTAAGTGACACTTTCGATTAGTTAAGAAAAACACATCTTTTGCAACTGTGTTATTTTACTAGTAGGGACAAATATGTTTTACAGCTAGCATTTCCCGCCAATTGCGAAAAACATATTTTTAAGAAATACAATTTACTACCAATTGCGACAAACATATTTTTAGCAACTAACCTTTCCTACTGATCACGATAAACGTATTTTGAAGAATTTACTTTTCTTACAAATTGCAATAAATATATTTTAAACAACCATTTATTTTTGTCGGTTGTAGCAGAAATTTATAACAGCTAACTAATTTTGACCATTAATATATAATTAATAAATAAATTTTGCCATTTGGTATTTGAAATATAATTAATTTAATATGTTAATAATTATTTTAATTTATTAATAATAATTTAATTTTTTGATAATATATTTAACAATTGATAATTAATGATTAAAAATTAACAATGCTTACGTAATAATAATAATTTAACACTTAACTACTATTCAATTATAATCAACAAGTAATAATTAATAATCAATAATAAATAAGTAAGAAATAAAATTTAGTAATTAGCATCTAGTAATTAATATTAAATAATTACTACTGAATAATTAATAATCAATGTTTAAGGCTAATTTTAATAACTAATAATTAATAAGTAATCAAGAAGTAATATTTATTATTTATTATTTGATATTCAATTGTTATGAGTATTAGTTATATTTATTTTTTATTATTATTCAAAAAATAATTCTTTAAAATAAACATAAAGATATTAACAAAATTTATGATTTTTTTAATTTAAAGAACACAATTTAAATTAATGTTCTTAAAAAAAATGTTTGTTAATAAAGTTTGTCATGTTCAAATAAAAGATAGAGCACTAGTTTGCTTTGTATCATGCACAAACTAACCCACTTAGTCGTATAGGCTTATTTCATTGCGAAATTTTCACTATGCCGCCCATATTTCACGTTGCCGCCCATTTTTCATGTCGCCACCCATTTTTTCCCCTTTTGCGCCAACTCAGTCTTAATGTTTACTTCTCACTTCACGCTATGTTAATCGATTTTTCTTCTCCTTACTCACTATTCTCATCTTTCTAGGAAATATTAAAATAAACTTTGGCTTCACCATTTGTTAGGCCATCTATTTCAACTTTGATAGCCATGTTCTCGAGAATGGCGACTTCTGCCTCCCCGCCCCCAACCATAAATCCTTTCTGGCCCCTCCTCTCCTTAGTCCAATCGAATCTGGATTGACACTGGCTACTCCTCCAGTGCTTCTGTGTATTGCCAGACTGGCATCTACACCAACGCCTCAACTTCTCCGATCTATTTCAACATGTAATCCTTCCATCACATAACTTCTCTCTATCTTCAATTCGATTTTACATATGGTCTTTTTGGGTTTCGATTTCATTTCGGTATAAAATTTTGTTTTGTTTTTGGTTGATCGAGGTTCACAGTTCGATCTTTACTTCCAAGGTTCCCATATTCTGAATTTTGGATAGACCTATTTTGTAAATCGAATATAATCCCTGTTGTTGGGTTTGATAATAAGAAGTAGAGCTTCGATGATCGGTTTGTAGGGAATTTGATAGAAATTTGACTATAAGTGATACTAGGTACGTATTTAGCAGTTTTTTTATGCGTATAACGTTGCTTGTAAACATGATCTTAGGTTAATTCTAGGCTTATCTGAATTGGTTATAAGATGTTCACTCTGTAGACTATAGATATATTGTTTTCTGGAAGAAAAGCTATTGTGATAGTAAAATACATTTAGTGATGTGCATAATGATAGATATAATCATTGTTAAACTTCCCTAATTGCCACGTGAGCTCAATTGGACATTATTTTCTAGTAGGTATAGAATGATCTGATAACTATTAAAAATGTCATTTTACTTTGATGCTTCTAAATTGGTGCATTTAATCGTTATCTAATTGATGAAACATAACTGTTATAAAGTTAGTGTTGCGTCTCAAGTTGAACTTAGTTGTTTGTTATAGTATAACCAAATAACAAATATAGCAAGAGCTGATGTGGTAAATAAGCATCACCATAGAAAAATTATGTTACGTTTAAAATATCCAAAAGTCCATAGGTGGGCCTCTACATTTTCATTTTACCATTTTTTTATGTATGCATCATATCAAAGATAACTATGGAACATCAACTACAAACAGTTCTATCCTAGCGGAGCTGCTACTGCCCTCCTCATCAATGGTTTCTATGCTTCCGATGGTGCCAAGCTTGCAAAGTAATTTTTTGTTTTCTACTGTATATTTGTTCTCCTTTATAAACAGAATGTAAGACTTACATGTGTAAATATTTAAGGAAACAAGTGGATCCTCTCAATGGGTTTTTCTGGGGACTCTTTTAATGGTTCTACATAGCAGGGGACGACTGTGGCTTTTTGGTACTGTCATTTTTACTAGCCCTTTTCTTTTCTTGTCTTTCTGAACTTTTCCCTAGTCTTATTTTTTTCATATAGACTTACTAGAATTATATATTATTATTATTATTATTTTGTGTATGTTTTATGTAGAATTCATGAAGGATCATGAGTACTATTCAGAAAGTTTAAGAAATTAACTGTTCTTGATTACGTTTTGATTTTATACATATGCAAATTTAGTAGATAGAGTATGAATCTTTGAAATCACAGTTTTTTGGAATTGCTAATTTTTGAATTACCATTCTAGCAGACTAGCAGTAGTGCATTTGGAAGACAATTACTATCCTATGTTTTGTTCCTTGAACATAGCTGCGTCATTTGAATTTATATTATTTATATAGCAATTCCATAGATGTGAAACTGCGCAAATCCCAAAAATTAGTGATTATTGTTAGTGTCTAAATTAATTTGTTGTTTTAATCTCATAGTGGATCTTCATATTATTGCATATAGTTTTTATTATTGCATATTGCATATACTATACAGGAATATACTATACAGGAAAAAATTGTGAAGGACAAAAAAACCAAAAAAATTGCCCAAAAGGACAAGGGGCAAAAAACTTGTCCAAAAGGACAAGTTTTAGTGCAAAGTGGAAAAACATGGGACCCCCCCTGAAATTCACCATTTGCACTAAAACTTGTCCTTTTGGACAAGTTTTTTGCCCCTTGTCCTTTTGGGCAAATAATTTGGTGATTTTGTCCTTGTGGGAAAAATCCCCTTTATATTTCTGTGTTCATCCCAAATTGATATTTTGTATTATGCGAATATGGTTTTGTATTTAAATTATTATATGCTATAAAATTTAACACAATCCAATTAATGATTTGTGTGTGTTATGTGCCTTAAGGATGTGTTAATAGTGTATAATTGAGTGGTAAGAGGTGTTTGAATCCTTAGAATAGTGTAATTTTGTTTAATTACCGTACTTAAGCAAATTTTTGGCTTTGTTTGGGTAATTATAACATTCCCCCTTCTTTGAATTACTTCTAGAAGCAGCTGAAGAATGGGTTATGAATTTTTTTACCTTTCCTCTTTCTGCTTCTTCTTCATGGGGGGAAAACCTAGAAATAGCATCTCTTCCAAAATTCATGAAAAATCAAATATATATCCAAAAATCATGAAACGTTAAATAAATCTTCTCAACACCTATATACATCACTGAAAATTATATAAATCCTATTTTGATGTACATTGGAGGGTTATACAATTGTTAGATTGAGCTTTATTTTCTGGTTAATAAACCATGGAGAGGAGGCAAGTTTGAAGAGGGATTTCAAGTGTTAAATCAAAATTATTTTCCTTCATAATTTCCAGGTAAGTTCATTAGTCTCTTAACTTTGTTTATAATATGTAAATTGGATTTATATTATGGAAAACATGATTTGTGATGATAATTGTGGAGGATAATGTGTATTGCCAATTTCTGAGATCTCTAACTCTCTTCACCGTAATATTCAAAATAAATTCATATTATGCTTAAAAATTCTCAAATTTTTATATATTGTTCATGACATGTTCCAGTACCTTCATGGAAAATTTCCTAAATTTTTATTGAGTTTTATGTTATTTGAAGTGATTTTCGAAAGATTTTCTTGGTAAATATTAACAGAAAACGCACGATGATTAGAAAATCATAAAAATTGTAAAAAAAAATATTTAATTCTAAAAGTTTGGTAACTTTTTCCTAACATATTCCAGCATCTCCCAACCAAATTTCATGAATATTTACTAATATTTTATGTGTGAAACATAGTGATATCCAAGAACATTTATTGTAACATCTGGACAGAAAGACATATGTTACTGGAAAAAAAACATAAGTAATTGTAGGCATACCAGAAAATTTCAAAATCTGGATATGTTTCTCTTAACTTGTACATGCAACTTTGGTAAAAGTTTCATAATAAAATATTAAAGTTTGCTATGTTGAATTCACTCTACATCAGGGATGAAAATCTAGTATGTTTTGGTTATTTGCTTTGTTGTTGATGTTTATAGCCAAGAAGCTTTTGGATACCAAGCAAAGTCAATCCACGCAAGATTAGTCAATAGAATCACTCTCTCTAGTTTACTATATTTTTGTGTTATTATTATAAGTTTTCTCTTTGTCAAATGAAAAATACATAACTTCCTTGCCTGTGTTCAATTCGTTTCTAAGTTAAAATCACAGCTTAAGCCCAACTTGAGCTATCGTATCTTTCTATTCCTTGATCATTTTGGTGTAAATATTTTTACATACTATAGTAGAATGTTTTGTGAATATGCATATCAAATTTCATCTCAATCCGACGCTGATAGGCAGCCAGATTATGGCCTGGAAGTGGTGGTCTCGTTATGGATTCTAAGTGCAATCTAGCTGAAACCTTGTGTTCAAAGGTACATAACTTCTCCAATTCTTAACAAAATGGAGAAATTCTTTTTCCAGTATGTTCAGAATCTTCTACAGTTTTAGCATACTAGTTTTCATGGTAATCCAAGCTAAAATTTGATAGTTCATAAGGACAACACATTTATGAGCTGAAATCCTGACGAAAGCTCATGTTCAGAGCTTCATAACTTCTCCATTTCTTAATGAAATGAAGAATTACCTTTTCCATTGTGTTCATAATCTTATCTAGTTATTGTATACCCATTTTTAAGAAATTTTGGTTTCTTTTGCTCATCGGAATTCGATCTCAAAGTTGATAGTTCGTCGGGATAAGTCCATTTCCGAGCTGAAATCCCGACGAAAGCTCAAGTTCAGAGCAGCGTATATTTGCCAATTCTCAATAGTTTGAGAAATTCCTTTTTTCGTGTGTTCACAATATTCTCCAGTTGTTGCATATTTAATTTCAAGACATTATGGTTTGCTTTGGTTGTCGTAATTTGCCTTCAAACTTGATAGTTCGTCGGGATAAGTCCACTTCTGAGCTGAAATCCCGACGAAAGCTCATGCTCAAAATTGTGTATCTTCGCTAATTCTTAATGAAACGGGGAAATTACTTTTGCAATGTGTTCATTAGTTTATCTAGTTACTGTGGGCGAATTTTTATGTAATTTTGACTTGATTTGTTTTCTGACATTTGGCCTTAAAATTGATAGTCCGCCAAGATTCGGGCATGTTTATATGTGTGACAATTTCCGGGTGTTTTTCTAGTCGCCCTTCTACATTTTTATGTGAATGTCTGACATTGGTTTATGTGTTTAAGCATTATTCCTTCTCTTACTATGTTAACCAACATTTTCACGACTTCAGTTATGGAATTAGTGGTAGTGCTAATAGTAAAGAATCAATGTTTCTTACTATAATCTACTGAAATTGGTGATCTTGTGTGAATACCATTTCAGTGATATTTCCAACGTTTCTATGACACATGCACGATTTTCGAAAAGTTTTAAATAAGAGAATATGGTTTTGAAAATAAATATTATTTTAACTAAGTACTTAAATTCATCAGTAATATTATTTATAGAAGTATTTTCAAACCCTTCGATTTTCAAACAATCTCCAATAAACTAGAATTTAAAAAACTATTTTCATAGTTTATATTTTTAATTATAAATCGTACACATTTGCACCCTTCGAGAAGGCGTGTCGGTGATCGAATCGTGCTAGATACCCCGTGGTATGGGAGGTGTTGTATACTGTATTATTTAATCCCATATCCGTCTAATGGAAGCAGTGAATTTCATTGATTCTCAGTGTTCTAGTGATTTCATTGATTTAATGAGTCTCGGTGATTTTTTGCGTTCTAGTGATTTTTATGTTTTAGTGATATTCTTGTGTGGAGCTAACTTGTAGTGTGTAAACCTTTAAGTGGGCACATTGGGTATGGGACACACGATTATCACTTTTCAGATTACTATCTGAAGGTTTGTGACACATTCCTGTGTGATTGCCAATACTAGACCTTTCGGTCAATCCTGTGTGAACTCTATGTAGACCTTCGGGTCAATCCTATATAGTTCTGTGGACCTTCAGGTCATTCGAGTGCTCAGTCTGTGTGATATAGTACTTGCTATGGCTTCACGCCATCTTGTATGATAACACGTGCTGACATAGCTTCAGCTTGCCATTCTGTGATGGATCCATAATATGTGTTTCGGGGTTTTGTGTTTATCAGTAATTTCACCATAGTAATTATTTTTATTATTTGTGATGATTTCATTAGTGGTTTTACAATCATAATAGAGTTTCAGTGATTTCGTGTTTCTATGGTTCAGTGATTTTGTGTTTTTAAAGATTTCATGACATCGCAATTTTGTGATTCTATGAATAGTGAATTTTTGGGGTTATGATTTCACCATATGATTTCTATAATTGCAGAATCTTCCATTCATGTTATGTAATTTCAGGTATTGATTACACTAATCGTGGAGTTTGGGTAATTCGTTAAGGTTGTGTTTAAATGCCCTTTTGTGATCTTGTTCATACTTCCTTATTCTAATCCTATGGACTTATGAATATGTGATTCATTGACATTTGTGTGCAACATTCCTTTCTGATGGAAAGGAAATCATTGTAACAGAGTTTCGTTGTAATCCTATGTCTTGAGACTCTTCTTTTAAGGAAATCAATTTGTATTTGGCTGATTTTCACCTTTGTAATACTGGTTAGTTGTAAGCAAGATTGACCCATGTGTGTATTCCTTGGGTCAGACCGAGTTGTTTCTGGTGTGGTTGCTGAACTTGGGATTAGTGGTATCTTGTATGGGCTCCCTTCAACATAGCTACTTCCATTCGAGTTTGTGTAGTCATGTACTTATTCATTATTATATCATGTTGTATAAGTGTTAGTGTTGTATCATTTACTCGTGTAGTACATGTATTTTTTGTACTCTAATGATGTAATGTTGTGTAAAAGTTCTATGGACCGTGATTGTGTTTTTATATGTATTATATTTTGTGATGATCCTGTAGCCACAGTGGAATTGTATCACGTAAGTATTAAGTATGTCGAGCCATTGGAAAAAATATAGAAATCATTTTATCGACGTGCTTAAGACTTACTGATGCAAATCTATAGGTGGTTGTCCTCAACCAGCCCTTTTATCCGCTATACTAAAAAACATTACCTAGTAATCAAATCGACCCAAACTTCCCCGTAAAGGAATGCCTGGATTGAGTTGAGAACACGACAAATCAGAACACAAACAGAAGAACATTTCATTGCTATTACAACAATTACATTGGAGTACATGAATATAACAGAGTATGAATAAATATATACATCACAAAAATATCAGAGATTTAAATTATAAAGCAGCGGAAAATTAATACAATGTGTAGCGGAAATACATTTACAAATACAACTGAAAGAAGTACATGGATATAGAGCGTTCCGAATATAGCCCCAGTTGTAAATCCAGGATCCTGTATAAATAAATTTGCAAAAAACCAAAACTACTAACTGCCCGTGTGGAAAATAGGGGCACCTAGAGTTTAGATTAAAACAATAAACTCCAGGTCAGTTATGTGACTGGTGTGAGAACTAAAACGGTTATTTAAAACTTTACTTTAAAATCAAGTAAATCAAGGGACCACGCCATATAACATGGAACGGGTTTTCTCCTAAGAATACCAGTGCATAAAATAGTTTATAGACAATGCAATGTTTTTTTGGGGAATGAATCTATTATCAGACTCAGGTCCCATCACACAATGCAACGCGAGACGGCGGATAGAGTTTTACCTTATAATAGTCAAATAATGCTTGGTATGCGAAATTTCATTTTTATTATTGCTATAAGTGAAGAAATCAACTTCAAATATAAATGTATCAATCATAGACGACATAGTATCCCATGCTACAATGTCGCCATACTAGTTCTACAATTAAAACCGAAATGTCACATATTGAAAATTGGATTCCATCTATGAATCAAGGCAAGGGATCATCCATACCGGATTCGAGACAATCTAGCACCATGTCTCAGGATACATCCACAACTGCACCTAGGAAAATGCAGGGCTGGTCCACACCGAGTGGATTAATAATCCACGAACAATACGTTTCCTCGCCCTATGGGGTGTAAGTCTGGTTAGTATGTCGATTATGTTATCCATCGGACCCTTAGTGATCGATATATCCAAGGCACCTTGCTATCCATCAAATAATAAGCAACATCCACATGAGTAAAATGTCTGGGCTCCATTCCATGACACCACTCCTAGCTAGAAGGAAACGCATGCCCTCCCTGCCGTCCTTCAACTCGTTTCTGGTTCATACCGGGGTGTAAAGCTCGCGAATTAACGCTATACACAAAGTTATGCTATTTAAAGTCGTGCTTTTATCATCAACAACAAGGCTTTACTTTTCAAAAAAACCTTGATCACATTCCACTCATCATGCCACACTGCCACTTCATATCGTACCACTGATTTCTGCCGATATATAACCTTTGAGCTCGTCCGTCTCATTGAAGGGTGTTAAGCAAGAGAATAAATTCTCCGCCTCCAAGCAGATATATATTTTGTAGAGATCAACGAATACAGTATAAAGGAATACAATGTCAGATATACTATCCATTTGCAAGACTATTCTGGGTCTGAACGAAATCGAAGGCACCTTATTCCTCGTCCCATATGTCCAATACAGGAGAATAGTCCTCACATGTCCGATCAATCTCCAAGTACATCTAGACGATCACAACCTATTACCTTGTCTTGGGATGCCTCCCAATAAAGACATCAGTAATCATTCAAATGATGCAAAGATCTCCGGTCTTCAACCACTGTTTTCATCGTTGACTTATCGTCGTATTAATTATTCAGAATTGGATAAACCCGGTCTTTCCCAATAACTCGCGTATTTTATAAACAAGTGTTATAAAAACACAACATATGCCTCATTCCAATTTAGAATATTCTCTTATTCAAATATTCACATCATTAGGGAAAGGTTCCCATTAATTTTATCAAAGATAAATTCTTTAAATTTATTCTTTAATCTTCCTTTAGATATCAATTCAAACCAAATTAAGGTTTATCCAAACTAGTTGGGATTAGCGCACCTTACCGAAGCAGTCATTTGTTTTATTTCCCAATCCCAACCTATTCATCCCATGAAGCGAAACTGGTAATACTCCATATCTAACACCACGGTGTTATCGGTAAATTTAATTACCATTTCACGTTCAAATCTAATTAAAGATTTAACTATCACCTAGAGTAAAACTGGGGGTACTCCATTCTCGATCATTTCCCAAATTTAATAATTTAAATTATCTCATTTCCATTTCAATCTAATTAAGTATTCATTAAAACTTAACTTAGTTTTAATCTTCAAAAATCATTATATAATGATTATCCAATTTTAGGAAATACATCCTGTCTTTAACTGGGCTAAAGAACTAATGCCATTTAAAACACAGTTCACGATAAATACAAAATCACATTCCATTAATTATGGAGTCTTCTTGGAAAACGGATCAATATATAATCGATATAAACTTCTGTATCCAACCAATAATATAAATGGAATAACGGCAAAGCCTTTTAAATACCATATGTAGTAACAGTATTCCTCCACAGAAGTTCACTTCGATTATTACCAAATCGAATTTCATTCCATTCCAATTTATTTTATTAAATTGGAAAACTTTTCTTTGGAAAAACCCCATTAAATCTTAATAGAAAGATTTATATATTCCAAATCACATTTCATTGCTAATCGGGTTAAAGAACGAATGCCGTTAAAAACACAGTTCACAATAAACCCAAATTCACATTCCATTTTATTCCAATTATTAAATATAATTGGAAACTCTAATAATCTTAATTAAAAGATTTATTCTTTTTATACGGGGTATAAGAACAATATTACTCAAGACACCATTCACGACAAAGCCAAAATCCAATTCTTTTATTCAATTCCAATTAAATATTAATTAATTGGAAAACTTCACCAAATCTTAATTAAAAGATTTATTCTTTTCTCAACTGGGTTTAAGAACAGTGTTATTTAAGACACCGTTCATGACAAACCCAAAATCCAACTTAATATTAAATACAATGTTCTGAATAGAAATTATATTGGCTTATATTCAACATCAAATTCTGGAACTAACGGATATCGTACTGGGAATAACGATATCTTTATCTTCTAAATTCCCATAACAATATCTGCATAACCACGGAATCCAATATCAAAATATTTCGAAGATTATTTCCATTCCAATTTATTCATTGGAAAATTCTGGTTATTTTTAAAACCATTTCAAATCCAATTTATTTATTTAAAAATATTTGATTATTACTTCTAGTTAATAATTAGTTCATTACGATAAAAATATACTTTTATCTTTACAACCGTGGAATTTGCATCCAAATTCTTTCCAAATCATTTATTATGATTTTACACAAATTATTACTATTTTTAATAATTTTATCAAGGCCCGTACAGTCGGTTTCCAATAACGACCACCAAACTGCACTTACAGCGACCTTTTCCAAATTTGATTTGGACATAATTCCAAATCCAATCATTAGATTTCAAATCGCTTATATCCATTGGAAAACTCTTTCTGATAAGAACACAACGGTTCTGGTTTTAGGAGAATCCGACGGTCAGATCTCCCGTAATGTCAATTCGAAATCAATGGTCGAAATTCGCGAACGGTCTCTATGTTGCGCGTTCCATTCAGGCCATTTAATATATTTATTATATATATTTCGTCGATTTCCATTTAGAATGTATTTCATAAATTCGTTTATAAATTCATTTCAAAATTATTTCAACTTCGTTTCAATTTTTCAATTCAAATTTGAATATTCCTTAATAAATTCGTTTTAAATTGTTTTCAAAACGATTTTAACTTCATTTCGATTCAAATTTGAATATTTCTTCATATATTCGTTTTAAATTCATTTCAAAACGATTTTAACTTCGTTTCAAATTTGAAATCAAATTTGAATACTCCTTTATATATTCGTTTTAAATTCATTTCAAAATGATTTTAACTTCATTTCAAATTTCAAATCAAATTTGAATATTTCTTATCATTATAATATTAAGATGGTAATATTTTCAAAATATCTGATTTTGGTTATACATTGGATATTATTTATAAATATTCGTTAATTCTGAATTGGAATCAGACTCAATCAATTAATATATAATTTCAGTTATATGGATTTCAACATCACATGTATACAACAATAAGGATAAACAATCATTAAAAATTCATACAACATCCAGAGTGCATTTTACAACTGTATAAGCATTAAAATAAATAAATAACGCTTATACAGTCTTTCAACCCATCGATTGAAATACCACTGATTATTGGGATTAGTGTATGTCAAATATCATCCCAATACCCGTGTGGGGTTTTCAAACAAAAAAAAGACTATTATTTGTGTAGTTGGGCGATGTGTAAAATATTATCATCCCAATCATCATCAGTTAAATATGTGTACATAAACAAACCGTCCGGCTTGCAAATGAATATTTATTTTATTTTCTTTTCATGATAATTTTATATACATTTTATATAAATAATTTTGTATACATACAATCCAAACAAACAATCTACATGGTTTGTACAAAAAGTAGTGTCAGGGCTTCTAAGCCCTATCTGCATCCTAGTATATAATAACTGAAAAATAATGTGAGTGAGAAGGTGTTCTCACATTCATTTCCACTCCTCTAGTTTAAATTCTGAATTTCTGAACCGTTTGGATTTGATTTTGCCCAAATTTCCAAATAGCTCCAAATTGGACCCGGTTAGTCCTGTTGTGAAGCTCTCGTCCCCACGATCGCAACAGATACAATTTTGCGCGATTCTGACCTCGTATATAAAAGTTACATATTTTTAAACATTGCATGATTAAATAAATAAATAAAATTTACAACACTAAAAAAAACGCTACCTTTCCTTAATCATCATTCCTCCTCGTTTAGAAACTGCAGCCGCCTTCAAAACTAGGGTTGGGAACTGCACGCCGTATGAGGCACTAGAAGTTGATCGGTCGCCACCACGAGCGGCGCCTCCATGCAATGTCCCTGCGCCATGTAGCCTTAGCCAACTCGGTGGGCCCCACTCCATCAAAAACTGTTGCGAACCCGACGTGATTGGGAATGAAATTCTCCTGAACCACTCTATGAAAATCGACCAGATGGGTATAGATTTGAAGAGCATGAATAGCTCTACAAATTTCTCTAAAGAACTTGGGTCTGATTTTACGTGTGAAGGGAGATAGGGGGGAAGAACGAGGGAGCGATTTCCGTCGTCGTATCATAAAGAGCGGCGGGTTTTTCCCCATTTTTTCTATTTTCTAATTGGCTGGAATGTTTATATATATATATATATATATTTCAAAAATTAGGGTTTTGCATCTGAACCCCAAATCAAACCCCACGACTACCGCCCTAGCTAAATACCCCCATTCTGGACACAATGGGATATGTTTCGTAAGCCAATTCAACTATTTTGATCAGTTTTTCTTTAAATTAAAATATAAATTAATATATTTTGAATGTAAATGTACATTTTAATTTACTAGTGCCACGTACTAACTCCAAAAATCACAAAAAAATTACATCTAGATTTGTTTTGATGATACAGTCCTAATAAAATTAATTTCGTCGAATATGGAGACAGTTTGAAAAATGGTCATTATCTAGTCGATCCAATTTGACTAAAATTGACAAAACACGTTCTCTTTTGTCACGCTCACATATTAATTCCAAAAATTATGAAAATTGGAATCTAGCAATAATTTGACATCCCGAATCCAAAAAAGTAGTTACGTCGGAAACAGAGGTCGTTTGCAAAATGGCTATTTTCAGGACTTTATATAATATATATATATATATATATATATATAAATTCCATAGCGAGTATTTTAATTTTTAAACTGGACATAACTTTCAATTCCCGTTATGAAATCTGAGTTTTTCACATACGTTAGAAAGATATAATTAAACAGATTCAAATATTTTTGGTTTTACTGAAATCCGATTTATTTTGAATCCTATACATTCAATTGAAATCTAAAATCAAATTTTCAAACTAACGCGCCATTTCAGTCTCGTTTTATAATTAAAATAATTTTAAATAAATTTTTAGTCGTTAGTATTTAAAATAAATCATTTTAAATATTCAAAATCCATTAAAATAGCTAAAATAAAAAATTTAAATTGGTTCTGAAAATCCGGGTTTTTACAATAATGCTCTTTATTAGGGTGGGTCTCGGGATAAGGCGTTATAAATGGTATCAGAGCAGAAGTTCAGAACAAAGTACATTAGACACAGAACAGAACCAGAATAGTACATGTGTTACAACGTGGAAGGATAACAATCGTGTCTACTCTATCACTTCTTTGTTAACCTTATATTGGGTTTCTTATCTGTAAGTCATGAGGAGCCTTGTGGTTGGGGGAATACACCTAGGAATAAGAAGCATATTCAGTAGTATTCCTATGTTGATATCTCTTTCTACAGTAGGATTTGACAAAAGAATCCTTCCGTCCTTTTATTATTTCGAGTTTAAATCTTTTTAATGAAGTTTTGGGACAATTTTTTACCTTGTCCTTGATGTTTGAGTTGAGTATTTAGTTTGACAAGGGAATTTGATGATATTTTAAGACTAAAAAATTTAATTAAAACCGATTTCACTTTAGGTGGGGAATGTTAAGGTTGAAATAAATTAAATTGGAGTTACACAGTGGAAGTAGGTGAATAACATCGGCTATGCTAAATTTTGAAGTAATTAATTGTGGGGTAAAGGATGAGAATAAAGTAAACTACAAATAATGATGAGTCGATTGCCTTCTAACCTGATGATTAAATTAAAAAACTGAGAATGTGGGTTGTTTATTTGGATAAAACTGAAAATGTTGTTGATGTGTAATAATAAAAACAAGCCATGTGTGAATTTAAAATGGTGATCATTTTATGTGTTGAATGGACCGATGAGTATCATAAGGTTTTTGTCGATACGTCTGATCAACGATATCGATAGAAACATCTTAAACACTTATTCAAGGCTATTTAACACTGAAGTTGAGTAGTAACGTGAAATTTAATGAGAAATAAATTATGGGATAATCTGGTTAGGATAGTGTTGAACCACTATTTAGGATGCAGAATATGGGAATTTTGGTGAGGCGATGGCGATGATACATCGACTTGGCATCCAATTGCTAAGAAGAATTGATGAAAATTTATTGGTTTAATACTATCCTAATCAAATTATGAATGAGAAATTAAACTGGGTTGAGTATAATAGTGTTTTAAATATAATTTTTTTTTGAAATAAATGCATCACTTTTTGGATACATATTGATTGTTACATTCACTTGACAAGTTGCCGCCATTCAAATTATTGATTTTTCTATGTTATGTGGCTTAAGGATGTGTTAATAGCGTTTAATTGAGTGGTAGAGGTGTTTGAATCCTTGGAATAGTGTAATTTTGTTTAATAAACATACTTTAGCAAATTTTGGTCTTTGTTTAGGTAATTAGTCCACTCCCCCTTCTTTGAATTACTTTGGGAAGCAGCTGGAGAAAGGGTTACAAATTTTTCTCCTTTCCCCTTTCTTCTTCTTCTTCATGGGGGAAAACCAAGAAATAGCTTCTCTTCCAAAATTCATAAAAACACAAATATATCCAAAAATCATGAAACTTTAAATAAATCTTCTCAACACCTATATAAATCACTGAAAATTATCAAAATCCTATTTTGATCTACTATGCACGGTTATACAATTGTTAGATTGAGCTTTATTTTATGGTTGATAAACCATGGAGAGGAGGCAAGTTTGAAGAGGGATTTCAATTGTTAAATCAAAATTATTTGCCTTCAAAATTTCAAGGTGAGTTCAATAGTCTCTTAACTTTGTTTATATTGAGTAACTTGGAATTATATTATGGAAAACATGATTTGTGATGATAATTGTTGAGGATAATGTATATTTCCAAATTCTGAGATCTCTAACTCTCTTCACCATAATATTCGAAATAAATTCATATGATGCTTAAAAATTCTCAAATTTTTATATGTTGTTCATGACATGTTCCAGCACCTTCATTCATAATTTCATAAATTTTTATTTAGTTTTGATATGTTATTTGATGTGATTTTCAAAAGCTTTTCCTGGTAAATCTGAACAGAAAATGCATGATGATTTGAAAATCATAATAAATTGTAAAAAAATTGTTTAATTCTAAATGTTTGGTAACTTTTTCCTAACATATTCCAGCACCTCCCTATCAAATTTCATGAATATTTGTTCAAATTTTATGTGTTAAACATAGTGAATTCCGAAAACATTTACTATAACATCTGGACAGAAAGACATATGTTAGTGAAAAAAATCATAAGTAATTGTAGGCATATCAGAAAATTTTGAAATCTGGATATGTCTCTCTTAATTTATACATGCACCTTTGGTAAAAGTTTCATAATAAAATATTAAAGTTTGCTATGTTAAATTCACTCTACACTAGGGATGAAAATCTAGTATGGTTTGGTTATTTGCTTTGATGTTGATGTTTACAGCTATGAAGCTTTTGGATACCAAGCAAAGTCAATCCACGCAAGGTGAGTCGATAGACTCACACTCTCTAGTTTACTATATTTCTATGTTATTAGTCTAAGTTTTCTCTCTGTCAAATGAAAATTACATAACTTCCTTGCATGTGTTCAATTCGTTTCTAAGTTGAAATCACAGGTAAAGCCCAACTTGGGCTATCATATCTTTCTATTGCTTATTCATTTTGGTATAAATCTTTTTACATACTGTAGTAGAATGTTTTGTGAATATGCTTATCAAATTTCAGCTTAATTCGACGCTGATAGGCAGCCGGATTATGGTGTGGAAGTGGTGGTCCCGTTATGAATTCAAAGTGCAATCTTGCTAAAACCTCATGTTTAGAGGTGCATAACTTCTCCAATTCTCAATAAAATAGAGAAATTATTTTTCCAGAATCTTTTGCAGTTGTAGCAAACTAGTTTTCATGAAGTTCTGATTTGTTTTGTTTATGGTAATCCAAGCTCAAATTTGTTAGTTCATTAGGATAACACATTTCTGAGATGAAATCCTGACGAAAGCTCATGTTGAGAGCTTCGTCACTTCTACAATTCTTTATGAAATGAAGAATTACTTTTTCCATTGTATTCATAATCTTATCTAGTTATTGTATGCCAATTTTTAAGAAATTCTGGTTTCTTTAGGTCATCAGAATTCGATTTCAAAGTTGATAGTTCGTCGGGATAAGTCCATTTATGAGCTGAAATCCCGACGAAAGCTCAAGTTCAAAGCGGTGTATCTTTGCTAACCTCAATGAATTTGAGAAATTCTTTTTGTAGTGTGTTCACAATATTCTCTAGCTGTTTCATATTAATTTCAAGAAATTCTGGTTTGCTTTTGTTGTCGTAATTTGATCTCAAACTTGATAGTTCGTCGGGATAAGTCCACTTCTGAGCTGAAATCTTGACGAAAGTCATGCTCCACTTATTCTTAATGAAATAGGGAAATTCCTTTTGCAGTGTGCTCATAAGTTTCTCTAGTTATTGCGAGCCAATTTTTATGTAATTTTGACTTGATTTGTTTTTTGGCATTCGGCCTTGGAATTGATAGTCCGTCAAGATTCAGGCATGTTTATATATGTGACAATTTCCGGGTGTTTTGCTAGTCGCCCTGCTACGTTTTATGTGAATTTCTGACATTGGTTTCTATGTATAAGCATTATTCCTACACTTACTATGTTTACCAAGATTTTCAAGACTTTTGTTGTGGAATTAGTGGTAGTGTTAATAGTAAAGAATCAATGATTCTTACTGTCTTCTAGTGAAATTGGTGATCTTGTGTGAATACCATTTCAATGATATTTCCAATGTTTCTATGACGCA
Organism: Allium sativum; assembly: GCA_030737875.1. Taxonomy (NCBI): domain Eukaryota; kingdom Viridiplantae; phylum Streptophyta; class Magnoliopsida; order Asparagales; family Amaryllidaceae; genus Allium; species Allium sativum. Next base: position 742,970,549 of record CM060920.1, on the reverse strand, counting down.
TGCACGATTTTCAAAATGTTTTGAACAAGAGAATACGGTTTTGAAAATAAATGTTGTTTTAACTAAGTACTTTAATTTATTAGTAATATTATATATAGAAGGATTTTCAAACCCTTCAATTTTTAAACAATCTTCAATAAACTAGATTTTTAAAATAGTATGTTTTCAGTTATAAATCATAACATTTGCACCCTTTGAGAAGGCGTGTTGGCGATCTAATCGTACGAGATACCCCGGGGTATAGGACGTGGTGGTATACGGTATTATTTAATCCCAGATCCGAATCAAAGTAACGAATTTCAGTGTTTCTCAGTGTTCCGGTGATTTCATTGATTTAATGAGTCTCGGTGATTTTCTATGTTTTAGTGATATTCTGTGATCCTATGAGTTATACAGGTGTTTCGGTGATTTCTTCTGAATTTTTGTATTTTCTTGTGTGGAGCTGACTTGTAATGTGTAAACCATTAAGTGGACATGTCTAGTATGGGATGCATGATTATCACTTTTCGGATTATTATCTGAGGGTCTGTGACACATTCCTGTGTTACCTCCAATACTAGACCTTCGGGACTGTGTGAACTCTGTGTGGACCATGGGGTCAATCCTATGTAGCTTTGTGGACCTTCAGGTCATTCAGTTACCCAGTCTGTGTGATACAGCACTGGCTATGGCTTCACGCCATCCTGTGTGATAGCACATGTTGGCATAACTTTAGCTTGCCATTCTGTGATGGATCCATAATCTGTACATCAGTGTTTTGTGTTTATCACTGATTTCACCATAATAATTATTTTCATTATTTATGATGATTTCATTAGTGGTTTTATACTCTTATAGAGTTTCAGTGATTCCGTGTTTCTATGGTTTAGTGATTTCGTGATTTTGTGTTTTAAAGATTCCGTGACATTGCGATTTTGTGATTCAATGAATAGTGAATTTCTTGGGTTATGATTTCACCTTATGATTTCTGTAATTGCAGAATCTTCCATTCATGTTATGTGATTTCAGGTGTTGATTACCCTAATTGTGGAGTTCGGGTAATTCGTGCTAAGGTTGTGTTTATATGCAATTTTGTGTTCTCGCTCGTACTTCCTTATTCTAATCCTAAGGGCTTATGAATACGTGTTTCATTGATCTATGTGTGCAACATTCCTTCCTGGTGGAAAGGAAATCATTGTAACAGAGTTTCCTTGTAAACCTGTGTCTTGAGACTCTTTTCTTAAGGAAATAAATTGGTATTTAACTGATATTTCACCTTTGTAATAAGGGTTAATTGTAAGCTAGACAGACCCGTGTGTGTATTCCTTGGGTCAGACCGAGTTGTTTCAGGTGTAGTTGTTAAACTTGGGATTAGCGGTATCTTGTCTAGGCTCTCTCCACCATAGCTACTTCCATTCGAGTTTCTGTAGTCGTGTACTTATTTATTGTTGTATCATGTTGTATAAGTATTAGTGTTGTATCTTTTACTCGTGCAGCACATGTATTTTTTGTACTCTAACAATGTAATATCGTGTAAAAGTTTTGTGGATCGTGATTGTGTTTTTATATGTACTATGTTTTGTGATGATCCTGTAGCCATAGTGGAATTGTATCACGTAAGTAGTAAGTATGTCGAGCCACTGAAAAAAATATAGAGATCATTTTACCAACGTACTAAAGACTTGCTGATGCGGATCTACGGGTGGTCCCCCTCAACCAGCCCTATTCTCCTCTATAATAAACAACATTATCTAGTAATGCTCTTAATTAGGGTGGGTCTCGGGGTGGGGCGTTACAATTACCCTTTATATTGTTTAGTTTTTCATTAGGTGATTTTTAACATGAAAACATTAAAATGTAAATTTCTTTTGTTAATATGTTGAAGTATGAAAAAAACTTTGAAAGAACAGGTAATTTATGGTAACTCGAATAAATAGTTATTCATAAGTATAAAATTTAAGAGATTTAAATTTCTTATATTTCAAGATTTTATTTTTTAGAAAATTAAGCTATCGTGAATTAAGTTTCCAGAAATTTAGTTTCTAAAATATCAGTCTTTAAAAAGTAATTTAAAATTTTATGTAATTAAGAAATTTGTAGCTTCTAATATTTTTCAAAATATTTTAAATATTATGCAATTTGGTTTTCTTTGTTTTTTATTTTTGGAAATGAGGTTCGTTTTCATAAGTAATAGAAAATACAATTTGAAATGTAGAAATTTAAGTAAAATGGATTTTCTAAAAAAAAATCGAATGTTTAGCATATTTCTATGGCAATGTAAAAAATATACCAAGGGTATATATGGAAGAAATTATCATTGAGCATTCAGAATAAAAAGCATTATAAAAGTGCTTAACACTTTTTCACTAAATAAGTGTTTCGGGTCCGAACACTTATCCAAAAGAAACAACTTTAAGGTGATTATTCATCAACAAGTGGTCAAACCAATGATCACTTATTCTAAACAAATGATAGTTTAGTTTTTAATCACTTGAAATTTGAAAATGTTTCTTACGTATTTAAATGGCCAATTGATAACCAATGTTATCTACCATATTGCAATAGCCCAAAAACCAGCCTAATAAAATATTTTTTAATCGAAAATTTAAAAAATATGATTCTATTTTTATAGCAACACAATTTTGGATAGTGGAAGCAATTTTTTTGACTACTCTATCCCACTTTGGGCTTGTACAATAACAAGTACAAGATATTGATTTAAATCATGCATCAAAATCTCCACAAAACCAGATATGTGTTTGTACTTTAGGAAGTCGAAACTTTTTATATCAATCTGTTTATGGTGTTTTCTGGTTTCCAAAACAAATATGTGTTGATGTGGAAAATTGTCGTGGACTCAATGCACGCCAACACCCAAGTGTATGTGTTGTAGAAACATGGTAATCCAAAGTGATTTGAGTAAAATGCAGAAAGAACACAACTTTTTATAGTGGTTTGGCACTAACACCTACGTCCAATTTATAGTAGTCACTCATCATATGTTTGTCAATTATAGGATTTCACAAAGTTCAGACAATATTTGCATGCAAAGTGTTACAATAGAATAACAAAATGTATGTTGATTCTACACTTTGACTAAAATGCCCTTCTTCTTCTTTATTGAGTGAAAAATATGTTGACTTGGTCAACAACGTCCAATTTTAGCTTCATTGTCCAAGAAATCCAAAATAGTTCAAAAGCAGTGGAAAAGTCCTTATGGATGTCCAAAAGTTGATGGAAAACGTGTATGCAACATTTAAGTGGTCCATGCTACGTCCAATAGCCATCGGGAAGAAGATGAAAGCCATTAATGGCGCTTGAGTGCTTTAAGAAGTCCAAAAATGCTAGGAGAATCCAACCCCTTTGAGTGCCAAGCTTGGGGGTATTTATAGGTGAATGGGTTAGGTAGAAGTAGGTGAGATTTGGGTACCACACACCAGAATTTCGTATCCCTAAAGAGGTGACACCCCAAAAATTCACATCCCTCCATATATGGTAGAAAAAATCATATCCCTCTAAGGGATACAAAATTTCATATCCTTCCGAGGGACACGAAAGGAGGATGCGATCGGGGGATTCGATATTCAGGAGTGTCAAAGTTCCGAAGTGAGGCGAGGAGAGGGAGTCGAGGCAACGGATGTGATGTAAATGTATCCTCTGGGGATACAAAATAGTATCCCGAGAGGGATATGAAATGTATCCCCAGAGGGATATGAAATGTATCCCCAGAAGGATATGATTTTGTATCCCTAGGGATGCGAATGACGCAACTTGCATCTCCTGAGGGATATAAATTGTGTATCTTTCACAGCGCAGGGGATGCGAAAAATCTAGGGACGCGGGCGTCGAGTATTGGCTTTGCCGAGTAAAGTTACGCGAGCGGTTTTGAGTGATCGATACATATTCATGAAAACGGGCGTAACTTTCAAACCGTAAGGCCGATTAGGTTAAACAAAAGTTGTACCTAAAGCTAAATCAGAGGGCTAGAAGAGCTATAGTGAGAAGAACTGCAATCCATAATTTCGAGCCCAAGAGAGGTCATCTAAAGGGGTTTGGGCCATTTTTTTCTTTATGTCGCGACTTCGACTGAATTGCTTTGTGTTTGCTGACGATGCTATTGATGCGTGATAGCTTCGACCAAAAGCATGTCAACATTTGCCCCCTAAAACATGTCTTGCTTGATAGAAGGAAGATGCGTTTTGCCAGAAGACAAGAAATATGGAAAACCAAAGCTAGGAGAATTCTGAAGCGAACTCCTGTTACCAGAAAATCGAAGAGCCACGATCGTGCTGGATCGTATTATATATGAACTTGGAAGTCAGAAAGTTTGAAATCCATTGGAAGCTGATGATTATTGAGATAGTAATGGAATAGAAGATCGACAATCACCGGATCATAATAACAGAAGTCCGACAGCCGGTAAAATCGTATTTAGGATGGAACTCCAATGATCTTCGAGATCATATTAGAAAGGATTGTCGAGTTCGGGATGCTATGGATCTAGGAAATATGAGGCCATGAGCTGGCTGAATCTTGTCGGAGCAAGTATGTACCTGCAAAAAAGGTTTTTGCACTTGGCAGACCAAGTTATGTAGTGTTATGTGTATGGAGGGCTAGTTCGTTAAGGGTCCTATGATAAGAGGGTTGCGATAAGGAACTCCCGTGCTTTGCGGACCAAGTCAAGTAGCTCTTATGTTCGGCAAACTTGTCCAAGGAATCTTAAAGCCCGAAAGGCCCAAACTTTGGGTGGAAGTCATCGACCGGAGTCCGAGGCTGAGAACTAGATTTTAAAGTTGATGCCCGACTGATCTGGGAGGGGGAGACCAGAGACTTATGTTTATACTGGACGGATCCAGTGTGGGGAGACCGGAGTCTGAATCATATTTATACTAGACTGGTCCAATATGGGGTCAGATCCCGAATCAAATTTGTACTGGACCGGTCCAATGTGGGGACGGATCCCAAATCATATTTATACTGAAATTGTCCAATGTAGGGCCAGAGCTCGAATCATATTTTTACCGGATCGGTCCAGTGCTGGGCCGGAGCCCGAATCATATTTATACCGGACTAGTCGAGTGTGCGGCCAGAGCCTGAATCATATTTATGCTGGACTGGACCAGTGTGGGGTGGAGCCCGAATCATATTTATACTCGACCGGTCCAGTGTTGAATGGGAGCCCGAATCATATTTATTCTCTACCTATCCATTGTTGAGTTGGATCCCGAATCATATTTATACTCGACCAGTCTAGTGTTGAGCCGGAGCTTGGATTATATTTATACTCAATTTGTCCAGTGTTGAGCCGAAGCTCGAACCATATTTATACTGGACTGGTCCAGTGTTGAGCCGGAGCTCAAATCATATTTATACTAGAATGGTCTAGTGTTGAGCCGGATCTCGAATCATATTTACACTGGACTGGTCCAGTGTTGAGCGAGAGCTCGAATCATATTTATACTGGACTGGTTCAGTGTTGAGTCAGAGCTCGAATCATATTTATACTGGACTGATCCAGTGTTGATTTGAAGCTCGAATCACAAATCATATTTATATTGGACTGGTCCAGTATTGAGAGAGCTCGAATCATATTATATTGGTTTAGTGTTGAGCTGGATCTCTAATCATATTTATACTGGACTGGTCCGGTGTTGAGCTAGAGCTCGAATCATATTTATACTGAACTGATCCAGTGTGGAGCCGGATCCCCAAGGTAGAATTTTATTAATTCCATATGTGTACAACAACCATTAGTCCAACCCCGGACACGGCTGGAGACCACATGTCGGTTACGTGCGTGCGAGGTCGACATTGCCGCTTCGATTACATGGAAAGAAAGTAAAAAAGCGAGGAGTCGCCAACAACAACAAAAAACATAAATAACGGACCGGGGTCCGGTGAGTTAGGAAGAGCCATTGAGAAGGTTAGTTGATGACAATGCCCTGGGGACGACCAGTACTGCCCTTATCTTGAGATGTTAAAAGGAGAAGAGCAGGCGGTGCAGCTGTTGTCGTTGGGTTCAGAACGTACTCCTGTAGTTCGTCGCGCGTGATGCGCGCTTCAATGAGATCACAGAACTGCCTGTAGTGGTCGGTTTCATGACCTGGTAGTTCATGGAAGAGGCAGTACCTGTCAAATCTTGCCTGCCTAAGAGTCAGGTCTCTCCTGGGTGGCTTTTGGAAATGCGTTGTTTCGTGAATGTCTAGGTAAATCCATTTTAGGATTTGGTTGAGCTCGATGGAAGCGGGGAACTTTGGCCCGAAGCGAGGCCATGAGTTTAGGTTGTCTCGAGACTTACCATTGCCTTTGTCGAGGGTGGATGGACCTGTGTCTTTTGTGGTGTTGGCTCGCTGCACAGGCTTCTCGTCGTGGGAGTATTCCTCCCTGGGAAATCTTTCGGCCTCGAAGTAGAAGTCGGTGAAATCCCTCGACGGGTCCCATCGTAGTGAGACCTTGAAGTCGGTCTTGTTGAAAATGCCGAAGACGGCAGCCATTATGACCACAGATGGATCTAGGTTATCAAAATAGGCAACCTCCGCATTGAATCGTTCGAGAAACTTGCACAGAGTCTCGCCTGATCTCTGCTTGACTGATGTCAAAGTCATGACATTCCTTGGTTGAGCGATGTGAACTCTAAATTGCTCAACAAATCTTCTAACCAAGGCATTCCAGCTGTTTATAGACTCTGATTCCAACTATCTAAATCATAGAGCAACAATGTCGGTAAGATAAAGAGGAAAGCACTTGGCGTGACACCTTCTGAGGATGAATGCACTTCTATGTGGTGCATGTAGCGCATGAGATGAATAGTGGGGTCTTTCCTTTTGTCGAAAGCTTGTAGCTCCGAAAATTTGAAATACGATGAGTTCTAAGAGTTCCTAGTGTCTGAAATGAAGGAGTTGCGAGTGACGTAGTCCAAGATTGCATGGGGTGCCCCGCCGCGGGAGTAGCATCGAATGATGTCGATGACTCGACTTCAGTGCCCACACCAAGAAATGGATTCAGATTTTGCAAATTGATGTTTCTACCCCCAACGTTAAGTCAAATGTTAGAAAAAGGTCAAGTGCCAAACAAAATATCTGGCTCGATTCTAACTTGACGTGCCTCGGCGGGCACGAATCTAAGATTAGGAACTACAGAAGTTCCTGTGTCCAAAGCTTGAGCGGTATTTCCAATGCATGATCATGAAGATTGATTGGCTACAACCTGAGCTAAGCCTTGTATATGATTGGGGTGTTGTCTCCGAGCCTTGCCAATCCGATAGGTGTATACGGATTAGTGTCGATACACAGTTGTTCTTCAAGAATTGCCCCAACTCCCGAGCTAAACCTCGTGGAACGCTAGCACCAGCCCCGATAATGTTTCCTTAGCCCGACTGCTTCGTAAATCCATCGAGTTGGGAGACAAGAGTGGCCATGGAGGCCTCTTGGCGATGGAAATGTTCTTCATGTTGTTCCAAGCGAGCAATAAGACCTTTAGTAAGATCTATGACGAGTTTGTTGATGTCGTCTCATGTGACAAATTAAGATGGGTGTCCGGTCAAGGAGAGTTCTCGCTCCTCCTCCGCGCCTACTCCTTCTGAGTGAATTGTCTGTTTTCTTTTAACCATGGCGGGAAGAGAGTGAATTTCGTTTTCAAAAGAAAGTTGAAGTCGAATTCCAAAATTTGAAGACCAGAGTCGAGAGCTAAGGTCGAGAACTAAAGCCGAAAACCGAAGTCGAGAACTGAGTCTGAAACTGAAGCAGTGCTTCCCCTTTCTAGCTTGCCAAAATGCTAATGTGGAAAATTGTCGTAGACACAATGCATGCCAACACCCAAGTGTATGTGTCGCAGAAACACAGTAATCCAAAGTGATATGAGTAAAATGCAAGAAGAACATAGCTTTTTATAGTATTTCGTCACTAACACCTATGTCCACTTTATAGTAGTCATTCATCGTATGTTTGTCGATTATAGGATTGTACAAGTTTGGACAATATTTGAGTGTAAAGCGTTACGATACAATAACAAAGTATATGTTGATTTTACACTTGGACTAAAATGCCGCTCTTCTTCTTCGTTGAGTGAAAAATATATTGACTTAGTCAACAATGTCCAATTTAAGCATCAATGTCCAAGAAATTCAAAAATGTCCAAAATAGTTCAAAAGCAGTGTAAAAGTCATTGTATATGTCTAAAAGTTGATAGAAAACGTGTATTTAACGTTTTATTAGTGCATGTTATGTCACATAGTCATGAAAAAGAATATGGAAGCCATTAATGACGTTTGAGAGCTTCAAGAAGTCCAAAATTGCCAAAAGAATCCAACCCCATTGAGTGCCAAGCTTGGGGATATTTATAGGTGAGTGGGTTAGTTAAAAGTAGGTGAGATTTGGGGACTACACACCTGAATATCGTATCCCTAAAGAGGCAACACCCCGAAAATTCGCATCCCACCTTATATGGCAAAAAAAATTGTATCTCTTTAGGGGATACGAATTTTCATATCTCGATAGATACGAAATTTCATATCCCTCTAAGGGATACGAAAATTCGTATCCTTCTTAGGGACACGAAAGGGGATTGTGCTATTCAGGGCAATCGAAGTTCCAGAGTAAGGCAAGGAGAGGAAGTTGAGGCGAGGGATGTGGTTGTATCCTTTGGTGGATACGAAACCGTATGTCTTGAGGTATATGATTTTTGTATCCCATGAGGGATACATTTTCATATCACTAGAGGGATACAAAATCGTATCCGGGAGATACGATTTCGTATCCCTAAAGATGTGAATTACACAATTCGCATCCCCTAAGGGTTACAACTGTGTATTTTTCGCATCCTAGGGGATGTGAAAAATCTAGGAATGCAGGCATTGAGGCTTGACTTTGCCCGGTAGACTTGCGCGAACGGTTTTGAGTGATTGACATGTTCACGAAAACGGGTGCAACTTTCAAACCGCAAGACCATTTGAGCCAAACGAAAGTTGTACTTGAATCTAACTCAGAGGACTTCAAAAGCTGCAGTGCAGAGCATTGTAATCCACGATTTCAGACCCAAAAGAGGTCATCTAAAGGGGATTCGGGACATTTTTATATTTGTGTCGTGACCTCGACTGAATCGCTTTGTGTTTGCTGGCGATGTTATTGACGTGTGATAGCGTCGACTAAAACCCATGTCAACAATATGTTAGGTCAGAATTTTGACGAATGGTTTTGCTAAATATGTATTGTCAACAACATAATTTATAGGGATATTATAGTTCGTTTGGATCGACTTACATGAGTCTTTTTTTTAATACGACCAAAGCTAAAATGATTAGTTTTAGGTCCCAAAAAGTCTAACCGTTCAAAACATACCTTTAATGATCTTTAAGGTATTTATAGCAGTTGAATCTAAGATGATTTGAGTATCGATGCCTCTTTAAAATTCTAATGCTTTCTATAAATATATAACTTTAATCTTGTTTTAAATTCCAACCACCTAAACGGTGGTAGGAACATTTATTTGTTAAACCCGTAGTGTGCATGGTACTAAGCATAGATGGTTATAAAAAATTCTATGCTTACACAAACCACGAAATGACTCATAATTATTACTATTTTATACTCAACCCAATATATAAAAACCTTTTTCCAACCACCTACACAACCAAAATGATTCGCTTTCTGCCACCAGGGTAACCCTGGTACATCCACGCCCTTACTAAACAATTAATGTAAGCAATTTGTGATCGATTAAAACCATAAGATTATATAATACTAACAATAAAAACATTCATTTGCGGAATTCTACACCATTCGAACAAAGTGCAACCAGGGCCACTACGTCTGTTAATAAGATATAACAACTAAATGACTTAAAAGGACTTAAAAGGACTTAAAAGGGAAAATCAATTGTTAACATGGTACAATCTCCTTTGCTACTTCGCCCGTGCCCTTAGGTTTAATCTGCTGCAAACCCAACCCACAACAAATAGTAATAATATATACATATGTTAGCAGCATGCTGCTGCCAGTAAGATTACTGAGAAACTCGGTACATCCAACATTCTTCCCACTCATCGCAAAGTTATGCAATAGGGAGTCGTCATCACCGTAAGTTCATCTACTTTGGCATCCAAAAACTTTTTCCTTTTGACCAGTTAACTATACTCTGTATGTCCTAGCAAATGCTTCTGACAAAGTTAGTACGCTTTACGGTAACTTTTTTTATCTTATGACAAATACAATACATGAAACATGCAGAAAATGAATGATGATCCACTGCTATCACAGTTTTGTAATGTGTGATGCATTGTGTTTCCACTCCGCGTATTATGTACCGCTTTAGTTTTGCATTGAACGTTAATTCCCAATTAAATTTGCTACATATTCCTACCTATCCATTTTCATTTACTGCATAACTGCCTATAACTATTATGTTAAACATATAATTTTCCATATGCAGCTTTCTAATTAGCAAGTTGAATGTTTGTATTGTGCAATGTAACAACTGAGAATGTAAACCTTTGATTTTTTGGCTTAGCATCTTCTTCTAACACAAATGCTGCTGACTTTTCAAATACAAATTCATTGCTTTATGGTCCAATGCTATCACATATGTTACAGTATCTATTTCATGAAGCCGATAACCTGATAGTTTCGGTCAAAGATAAAATCTTGTAGGTGAATTAATAGGTAATGGTCGGTGCAGATGAGGCTGGTGATACTTTTGATTACACAAACATATACTAACATTGCTTGCTTCTATGGATGAAAATTAAAACCAATAACCAAACGAGCATTTTCTTTTAAAGTACAAACTTTCAACAAATTCTTTAGTCAAAAAGTAGGGGTGTATATGGTGCGGCAACCGTTGCAACTAACGCCAACCGCCACCATACCGTTCTTTGACGGTTAGTTTATTTTGCCAACCACAACCGTCTGCCGTTGATGATGGTTAACCGTTAAATAATACGGTTACCATTTGATAATTACGGTATGGTTAACCATGTAATCACTGTAATGTAACCAGTATTATAGGTAAAAGCGACCACTGTAAGAGCATCTCCAGTGGTGTGAATTCAGGGCTGAATATTAAGGTAATTGCACCCAGTGGTGCAATTACGCCTTAATATGAAGGCCCCGATTCAGGATCCAGTTCAGGATCCAGGCGCCTACAGTGTAGGCGCCAGAAGCTGGCGCCTACAGTGTAGGCGCCAGGATCCTGGCGCCTGTGCAACAGGCGCCAGGATCCAACCCCCTTCTCCCCGGTCATCTTACCCCTCCAACGGTCGTTTTTTCGAATTGCAACAGCTATAAACGGTCATATTTTAAACCACAACGGCTATAAACGGTCATATTTCTTCTATATATTCATGTATGAATATCACTTTGAAAGATACACAGATTTATTTACTTCCACCCATAATCGTAAGCAGCAAGCTATGTCATTTCCATTCAACTCGTACAACGAAGCGATGAATTCGAATACTTGGGATATCGATTCTCAACCAGTCGAGGATTTTATCCCTCGTTCTGCTCCTCCGATATCGTTTCATTCATCTGCTCCTTGGACTGCAAACGAAGATAAAGATCTCTGCTATATATACTGCCACTTTTCTAACGACTCGGCGAAGGGAAATGACCAAAGCAGTGAGATATTCTGGGGTAAAGTTATGGCTGCGTACAACAAGAAACACGTATCCAAGACGAGATCAATCTCTGCACTTACTGGTCGATTTGGAAAGATTAATCGACAAACCCAATTCTTCGAGTCTCAAGTTCACAAAATCCGAACTGCGAACCCTAGTGGAATGGGAGGCGAAGCCGAATTGGTAATAATCTTGAAAACCATAATTTGGTTAAATAAATTTTCCATTTCTATAGCATGAATGTATACAAACAGTTATTACGTTATCATTTTCAGAAGCGAATGGCGAACGATCAATTCTTGAAATTATTTCCAAGAGAAAATGGTATAAAAAAACCTCATTACTACCAGTTTGCTAATTGTTATGACGTACTCGTTAGTAATCCCAAATGGAGTTCTTGTAATGCGAAGAGCTTAAGAGATGTTCAATCAAAGGGTAAAGAGAAGAAAAAGACAAACCGAAATTCGTATACTTCAAGTCCAGGAGATTCTTCACAACACGATTCTAACGAGGGTGCAGAAGAAAACCCCCAAATTGATGAAGATGCTAGACCAATGGGTCAACATGCTGCGAAAAGGAAAAATGCTGTTCAAACCCAGCTTGATTCTCGTTTGGCCCAGATGTACGAGAAACATGCGAAAGAAAATGAAGATCGTCTACGAAATAGTTCAGAAAAACTGGAGATATTAAAACAGTTGACCGAGATTGAACGGGGTAGGTTCGAGTTGGAGCGCGAACAACAAGAGAGTATGGTAATGGAAAAGGATGTTACGGGAATGGATCCACTATCTAAGCAGTACTGGATGGATTACAAACAGCGTATTGTTGATAGTCGGGCCGGATCAAAACGTATGTAATTTAGTTTAGGTAGTGGTGTATTCCCATTTATACTGTATTTGACTTATGAAGTCATGCACAACCTTTATTGTATCGAATTAAGTAGCGTTTTATAGTATGAACTAAGTAGTGATATTCTATTTTGTTTATGTCCGTATATATGTATCAACTAATAAGTACCACATTAAAACAATTCAACATACTACATAACATAAATTGTACAGATTACAAAGCAAATAAACTTAATAAAACAAAGCTTATGAAATTTAATCTACTGATTGCCATAAGAGTTCCAAATGTGATCCATTAGATCTTTTTGAAGCCGATTGTGAAGTGCCGCATTACGATATATTTCATGTTTATCGGCGTTAAACATATCGTACTGTCCGTGAATTGGTTCATCGGAAATTCGTAATATCTGAGGGGGTTGTCTAGATCCTTCGTACTCGTAATCTGGGTAAACCATCTCTCGTTCATCTTCAATTATCATGTTATGCAGAATGATACAACAGAACATAATTTTAGACATTTTCGACCGCTTCCATAACCTACAAGGATTACTAACCATTGCGAATCTCGATTGAAGAACCCCAAAAGCTCGCTCAACATCTTTCCTTTGCCCCTCCTGCATACTAGCAAACTTTTTCTGTTTCGGAGTTAATGGATTTGAAAATGTCTTCACAATCGTGCTCCATTTAGGATAAATTCCATCTCCTAAATAGTAACCGTGCTCGTATGTGTTGTGCCCAATTGTAAACGATACAGGAGTTGATTTACTCTGTGCCAAATCGCTAAACAAATGTGATCGCTCAATAACATTGAGGTCGTTAAGTGAACCAGGCATTCCAAAAAACGCATGCCATATCCACAGATCATGAGATGCAACAGCTTCTAAGATGATTGTTGGTTTTTTTTCTTTACCATTGTACGCTCCATGGAAAGCTTTAGGACAGTTCTTCCACTCCCAATGCATACAATCTAGACTCCCTAACATCCCAGGCCAGCCGCGATTTTCGTGCATTTCACGCAATCTAGCAACGTCTGCTTCATTGGGAGTACGGAGGTATTCATCCCCGTAAATGTCCACCACTGATTGACAGAAATGATCTAGATTTTCCAATGCGGTACTCTCAGCAATACGATAAGCGTCATCTAGAGCGTCGGCGGGCGTGCCGTACGCTAACATCCTCAAAGCTGCGGTCATCTTTTGATGCCCACTCAATCCTTGTTTTTTTGCAGCGTCCTGCTTAAAAACGAAGTATTTATTATTCAACTGAATACTTTTAAGAATTCTTACAAATAAAGGTCGACTCATTCTAAATCGTCTGCGGAAAATGGATGGGCCGTAAGTTGGATCTGAAGCAAAATAATCTTTTACTAGTGTTTTATGAAATGCCGCATGATCCCGGTGAAAGTATCTTCGACCCACTGTTGAGCCACCGTGTTGTCCGCTAGTGGATCCGTACGCTTCATGGTAGATTTGTATTAGTTCCTCTTCTTCTTGCTGTTGAGCTGAAGCGTACGCTTCGTCTTCAGAGTCGCTATCGCATAACATTATTGCTTTCAGTAAATGACCAGACATTATTTTGAAAGTTATAAGTTGTGAATGCAAAATGTAGAGTTTGAAATGTGGTTGTGAACCTTACTGTCCAACCAGTATATGTATACCATGGAAGCGCTTGGACTAATCAATCACTTTTCCAATCCCATGTGACTGTAGCCATGATGAATTGTTTGTATGCTCCATGTTAGTGTGTCAGTGTACAGTGTACATGGTGAGACTGTAGCCATGTTATGAATGGTCAGAAATAATGGCTGTCTTGTGAATGGTCATATTTGTGAACTGTAGCCATGATGAATTGTTTGTATGCTCCATGTTAGTGTGTCAGTGTACAGTGTACATGGTGAGACTGTAGCCATGTTATGAATGGTCATAAATAATGGCTGTCTTGTGAATGGTCATATTCGTGAACTGTAGCCATGATGAATTGTTTGTATGCTCCATGTTAGTGTGTCAGTGTACAGTGTACATGGTGAGACTGTAGCCATGTTATGAATGGTCATAAATAATGGCTGTCTTGTGAATGGTCATATTCGTGAACTGTAGCCATGTGGGAATGAAGCCATGGATGGTATGGTCGTATTCATCTATAGTGTATGGTCATATCCTCCACTGTACACATGAGACTGGATGAATATACATATGTGACTGGATGAATATACCTCTATAACCTTTATCTCTTCAAACAACAACGTTCCTTTCTATGGCCGATTGGGAAATAAGTGATGAACAAATGGACAGCTTATTTGATGAGTATGAACGAAGTCAAGTCAACGAGAATGAAGTTGGATTAGTTCCTGATACGCAAATTGACGAAGTTCCTTTGCAGGTCCAGCATCGGGTGCTTCTAGCTCCGCGTCCAGCTCCAGAAACGCGTCCAGCTCCAGTAACGCGTCCAGCTCCAGTAAGGCGACCTCGTGATTGTGGTCAAGCATCGACATCTACACGTCCCCCATTTTCATCCAAGGATTTGCTAGCCCTCGTCAATGCCTATATTGCGGTTGATAAAAGAGAATGGAAACTAATGCAGAGTGAAGGGGGTTTAACATATGAAGAAAGATGGGAATTGATCACGAGGCTACACAACAACCATCGTTCTCGGCCGACTAGACGAACATCGGTTGAACTACAAATGGCTAATCATCATTTTGCAGATTCTTGTGATCGATACACAAAGATTATCGAGACAATTGAAGACGAAAACCTATTTAAAACAAATCGAGCAACATATGATTCTCGTTATTTGTTCGAATACGGTGAGGATTTTGTTGGCTACGAAGCGTATAAACTTCGTTACGATTGGCTAACCCGTTATGGAACTGATTAGGAAACTCCCTTATTAATTGTAATGTATTTTGAGTTTGCTGTTTTTGTTTGTAATGTATTACGTAAGTGGCTGCCTTGTGTTTGTATTAAGTTTGTATTGGGCTAGAGTTGTATTGGGCTAGAGTTGCTACCATCTATAAGTTTGTATCAAGTTATTGAAATGTGATTGCGTTCAAGAAGAAAACAAGTTATTGAAAAGTAGAACCAGTGTCCCTTCACATCATGACAGTAAGAAAAGCAGATTCTCTACAGTATTAAGTCAGGCGAAACAGTGAGCAGTAGCATCATTATTTATTTTACTGTTTTCTGCTCCCCGTGGCTATATATGTTACTCAAATTACGCACATTATATCTCACTCAAACCACTTCGTTCTCATTCAAGTACTTCCTCCTCCTTTTATCACTCACTCAAAATGCATTCTTTGCCATCAGAAAATGACTCTGATGAGCAGGCGTGGGAACAGATGAGGCTTCAGCAGCTCGAAGATGAATTCGATTTTCTAATGCAAATTAGGCCCCAAGAAGCGCAATTGCCACATGTAAATCGTCCACAAGAAGTTCAAGAACCACATGTTCAACTGTCGAACCAACAGGCTCTCGCTCAACCACAACAAGAAGTAGAGTTCTATCGAGTACCACCGCAAGAACATGAAGGTGAATCTTATCGTGTACTTTGCTACTGCGGTCATGCGGTCCAACTTCTGGTTCGAGCAGAAGGCGACAATATTGGGCGGCGCATGCGGGCTTGTCCATCCTACCCAAATGGATGCAGGTACACGGAATGGATTGACGAGCCGTTGTGCCCTAGGGGAATAGTATATGCAAACGAACTCGAATGAGAGATAAGGCGTCTCGAAAATCAAGTTCAAGAGTTGCGAATGAACGCAATGCGAATCCCATAAGGCTGAACGTGTTGCTTTGATGTTTTAGTATGCAAGTACTATTATCCGTATTCTTAATGTAGCTGTTAAGCTTATTGTATCTGTTAAACTTGTTGTATCTGTTAAGCTTGTTGTAATGTGATTGCGTTCAAGAAGAAAACATGTTATATAATTATCTTGTGATGGTAAAACAAGAAGATGAACGGTAACTACAAATACTGACGTAAGCGAAGATATAGAAACCATATAACAAACTCCATCACTAAACCAAAGTCCACAAATACCGTAGTAAGCGAAGATATAGAAACCATATAAAAAACTCCATCACCAAACCAAGGTCCACAAATACAACATCAGTAAAACACATGGACTTACTACAACAGTCAACTAATCATCAGAACAAGTACAATGCAATACTACAATACACTACATAAGTACATCAACAAGATACATGAAATCATATAAAAAAAACTCCATCAGCATCACTACACGACTAAAAAGCAACACCTCCATCATCGTCGCTACCATCTTCATCTCTATCATCATCACCGACATCGTCATCGACGTCGTCGTCTACATCATCCTCATCATCAACACCGTCATCATCAACATCAGCATCATCGTCATCGTCCGCATCGTCGTCCTGATCGGCATAATGGGTCGGCAAATCGTCAAGATTAGTTGCCTCATCAAAATCTCTGGTCGAAGACCAACTCGGACCAGCTTGTGCAAACGGCCTCTGAGCCCTAAGCATCTCTGATAACTCATCGATCTGAGACTCCAACATCTCTGTATGACTACGGTACTGCTGATGTAGCATCTGAGTATGCGAAAGAGTCATCTCACGGTAAACGGCAAGGGTGACTCTAGACTGATCCAACAACTGTGCGTACTACAGAGATATATGACGTGAATTACTTGTATGAATTCGTTTAAAGAGAACTATTAATAATAACTGTACATAACTTTAACTATGTAATAACCATACCTGGTATGGAGGGTATAGTCCGGCTGAGGGTACACCTGGATAATCGGGGTCATCTGGAATCACTATCGGCTGCTCAATAACGGTACCCGAAATGTCGTATGCTCTAAACATACAATCTGGCTCTATCTGCATCGGAGGCTGTGAAAACTGTGACGGAGTAGGGAAAAATGAAACCTGCGGTATCTGAACACTACCGGCTCCCATATGAGGTCCTAAATGATCGGAGTTGATCCCTCGAGCATAATCCGGACATAGAAGTCTACGTGGAGAAACTCGATGCCAATAGGAATCGTAATCCCCAAAAATGAAGAAAGGGCCAATATCAACCCAACCAGCCTGCCGTAGTGCCTGTATGTACTCTGATCCAATCAACCGATATCTACCAAACATGTCCTCGCAAGGTAAAGGATCTCCGGGTATACGCGTATCACTGCTAGTCTGATACGCACATCTCTCGCCCAAATACCACATGGGCAAAAAAGTAGGGGTAAGTAAAGCCACCCGACGAATAGATAGTGTATATGCAACCGTCATCGGGTGGGCGTCGGTAATAATGCCTGCATCTGTCAGATGAGCCAAATGTGAGGCCCAAGGAGTGCGTATCAAATTTCCACGACTACGCATGTCCAGCTGTATCCTAGCCTCCATCAACTCATGACGTACACCCACTGGAGCACGAGGTACATAATGAATAGCCTCCCACCGTCTCATCCGCGGAAAGAACTGCTCACCAACTTGACTCGCCATCTCTACCATGCGTCGATGCATGTTGGCCGTATACTCATAGTACCAAAAGGGCAAAATATACCACAAAGCCTGCATCTCTCTAATGTCTCCCAACACATACAAATCTAATGCAGAGTACAGACTACCTAGTATAGCTGTGCCCCAATCTATCTTATCAAGCTGATCTAACATAGTAAGTGAAGCTAAATACCCCAAGCGAATGGTACTTCTTTGGTTCGAAAAAAATGTCGAACCAAACAAGTACAATAGAAATGCCCTAGTCACCCCATCCACAAGCTCTGGTCGACAGGAATTAGCAGTGATGTACTGCTGGAGGTAAGTCAAAGTAACCGCACCACTACTAACGTGAGACTCATCCAAATGGGGTAAGAAGACGGAATACAACCGAACCGACTCGTACAAGTCATCAAAAGAAACCGGTCTCCGATCAATATGACCAATCTCAATACCAGTTAACATATAGAAATCGAGAGGTGTGATACCAAGCTCAAAGTCAGAAAAATGAAATGTATGTGTGGTCGGCCACCACCTCTCGCATAGTGCCTGTAATAGAGTTCTGTCCAACGCCTGAATCGGCCTAATCGATAAAAACTGTCCAAAAGGATATCGATGCAACCTATCTTTAATAGAAGGGGGGAGTTTGTCATAAAATTTAAGAATGCACTTCGCCCAACTACCTCGACAATGAATGTGATGATCCTATATATAATGAAATAAGGAATGTTTTCCAATTCAGTAACAGTTATTAGGCTAGTACGAACATATTAAATGCGCAATACTATAAATAATTAACGTTAAAGTTATACTGGTATCGAGTCAAATGCAGTATCAGCTCTATGCTGATAACCCTCTGGAAGATCGTGTAGGACACGAAGCTCATCTGCTGATACTCCAAGAGCCGGAGGTATGTGTACTGGACCTGCTTGCTCATCAGAGGGCTTACGTCGAACTCTTCTTCCAACTTTATTAGATCGCGGCGGCATCTCACTTCAATTTTCTATTAAAAACAAAATTAAAAAAAGAAGCTTGAGTGAAAAAATGAGGGAAAAAATGGCGGAGGGGGGGTTTATAGGCGCCAGAATCCTGGCGCCTGTAATACAGGCGCCAGGATCTGGCGCCTGTATTGTAGGCGCCAGACCACTGGCGCCTACTCACCCATTCAGGGCTGAATATTCAGTGGGCTGAATATTCAGCCCTGAATCCACTGGAGATGCCCTAATGACACACATTATCACATATATTATAAGTAAACTGTAAACAACAAGAACATTAAGTATATTGTAATATACAGCAAGTACTACACATTGAAATTCTTGCATAGCAAAATCACTAACAAGCAAAAATAACTGAATCCATGCTGCAGCATTAAGTATATCATATACATCACGCATTAAAATTCTTGCATAGCACAATCACTAACAAAGTAAAAATAACTTCATAGCATTACATAAATATTCATAAACTGCCTTAGATACCTATCATCCTAGACGCCATGAAAGCCTTTAATGCAAGCAGAACCATCTGGGACGCTGAATGAAAATGGAATAACAAATTTGTCACCCTTTCCAAAATCTCCATAGCAGTAATCTTCAGCTTTTGGACTAAAAAAAACAAAAATAAGGATCCGCACTCAGCAAGTTTGTAGGAAAAATCAAAATTAGTATCTTGAATTAGAAACAGTTGCTGTGTTTTGATTAGAAATCAACAAATGGACTAAATAACTTTCCAAAATCTCCATAGCAGTAATCTTCAGCTTCAGTCTTAAGACTAAAAACAACAAAAATAAGGATCCGCACTCAGCAAATTAGTAGGAAAAATCAAAACTAGTACCTTGAATTAGAAACAGTTGCTGTGTTTTGATGAGAAATCAACAAGTGGGCTAAACTTTCCAAAATCTCCATAGCACTAATCTTCAGCTTCAATCTTTAGACTAAAAACAACAAAAATAAGGATCCGCACCCAGCAAATTAGTAGGAAAAATCAAAATTAGCATCTTGAATTAGAAACGGTTGCTGTGTTTGGATGAGAAATCAACAAATGGACTAAAAATATATTCACATACCATTATTTTCATATTGTGATACTTGGATGAGAGTATTTCGGATGGATGGAGAAACGTAATCGGCAAGGAGCTGAAAATTATTGGGGGAGAATAGGGAAATGAAACATCTGCTCCTGAAATTAGAATTTATGGT
Organism: Allium sativum; assembly: GCA_030737875.1. Classification (NCBI taxonomy): domain Eukaryota; kingdom Viridiplantae; phylum Streptophyta; class Magnoliopsida; order Asparagales; family Amaryllidaceae; genus Allium; species Allium sativum. The sequence goes on along the minus strand of CM060920.1, from coordinate 742,950,424 downwards.
GTATAATGGGTGGATGAGATTGCTTTACTTTGTATCGATGGCCCTAAATTCAGCAACGAAAACCCTAATTTTCTACATACGGTGGCGGTATGGTTAGCCGTCGGTTACGAGATTTGCCACCATTACCGTTCTTTGTTTGCTACGGTAAGAGAACTGCACCGTCTCTAATGAAACGGAAACCGTTTAGAGATGATTTAAGTGGTTAGCATGCGGTTTATTTGTGCGGCTATGCGGTTTAAATATGAACCGGGCGATACAGCCCTACCAAAACGTATGAAAAGTTTGGTTTTTTAAACAAAAATCCACATTTTAGTGCAAATGTGAAATTTAGGGGGTCCACTGCCATCTTTCATTTTACACCAAAATGTGGACTTTTGGCTAAAAACCAAACTTTCCGTACCTTTAGCCAAATGTTTTGGAAAGTTTAGCCTTTTTCCTATTTTCCATTAACCAAATACTTTAGACCGACAAATATATATATTCATTGTTATAATAAAGTACCAACACTACATTATACCGTGTATGCACCATTATGCTAAATAATATTGTTTGAGTGTACATGCTAAATCTTCTATGGAATGATACTTCATCATCGACCTTAAATTTAAGATTGACAAGTGGAGCAAAACGCATATTTCATATGCTAATCAATGATAACCAATTTACAGTTAGACTAGCTCATAGGAAATATGTACACGATACAACTAAAACAATAGTATCCTCATTTACACGCCTATACGTATAAATACATTACTGCTCATGCCTTCGTAATACTATTGGAATCAAATTGATGTACCTTAAACACATATAACTAGCTACGCATGAGTCAAAATATAGCTCCACACGGCCCTCTCCATCACTTTCAAAACATCTATCCCCTACAAAGACATAGCGACCACACTAACATATACAGGTAATAATAAAACACTCCAACATACATAACAACTCTTCCCATGTGCGAAGTATGAGGCTCATTCTAGTTACTTGTAATGTCCTCATTTTTGATGATGTTATTTAATAATACATTGATTTATTAATGAGTTAATTAATATATAATGGAATTAAAACGATATAAGAACAAACTTAATTAACTTTCTATTAAAAACCCATGTAGGTATATGTGTGGTGTGTGTTTTTGTGTGTGTGTGTTATGAAAAGATTTAATATGACGTGTTATGAAAAGATTTGCATAAACGCTAATGTCATGCTATTTTCTAAACCCAAGAGTACAAAGTTTTAATATGATGTGTTATGAAAAGATTTTCTTAAAAGCTAATGTCATGCTGAAATGCAAGTGGATAGATATCACCTAACCTATATAAGATTACAAGGCTACAACTAATATTTATAAACAACAACTTCTAACATATTTTATCAAAGCAACGAAAGAGATAAATCACTTCATCTTTAAACCATTTCGTAGGAGTCATTTAATAAACATGATGTCGTGCTAAGTAATAGTAAAAATTGTACATAGATATGGTATATTTATATTTAACCTAGCTTGTATTTTCTGTAACCAAATCGAACAGGAGAATCTAGAGCTTAAATGAATTGTATTATCATGTGTTCAATCTATAGTGAAAAGGTATTGCAATCAATTAATGAAGCTAAATATTTTAATACTATAATGTGCCTATAAATACACCATAAACCCATACACTTCTCACACAAACAATTGAACCAGTGAAGATCATAAACAGGCAGCAAACTATTCTAAGAACAGAGAGGAGAGCTAAAACTTGTGAGTAAACTCTTTCCTTCTTTTTATTAAAAACCATCTCTGATTGTAATGAAAACTTATACCACTGATATATTTATTTAATTATATTAATCATGTTAAAAACCTGGAAAGATGGATGGTATCAAACTGATATTGAAATTCTAAGAATAAAGGAGCTGAAATCAGTGAGTAAACACAAAATTTTCTACTGTTTCATATAACTTATTTCTGTTGTTTTAAACTTTTTCATGTATCTATATGCATATGAAACTATGTTGTTACATACAACTTAAAAATCATGATGATGGTCTGAAACAAGTGCCTGGAGGTTCTAATCTTGTGAAATATACCTCCCCTTAGTTCTAAAAAACAATAGCTTCAATCCATGCCTTTTTGAACAACTGAGTTCAACTAAATAAACAGACCCGATTACCATTTCAAAAAGAATGTGACATGACCCAATTTGTCTGTTTCATTGAGAATAGCAGAGGGGCACGGTGAAGAACGTGATGCATATTGAGTTAAGAAAAATAATATATTGATAGAGAACAAGAATAAGCAAATACAAGTCTATTTCTATAAAAGAAAAGGGTATACGTTGATGAACTTAATAGCATGACTCTGGTATATAGGCTTAACTTCTGTACAATTAAAATTCAAATATGCGTGTGTGTGTGTATATATATATATATGTATATGTATATATGTATATATATATATGTATATATATATATATGTATGTATGTATGCATGTGTGTGTATAAAGGGGAAATACAGCTGGGATGAGTTGTGTGTGCATTGGTTGGGGTATATAACTTTAGGAGTCACTGTGTATGATGGAACCAGAAGCAGAAGGGAAGGTAACAGGAGAAATAGAAAAAGAGGAGGGCTTCAGCAAGTTGTGTGATGAACAATGTCGGTGTGTGTTTAATCAGCATACAGGTGAGGTGCAGTTGGGTGGGTTGATGAAAAATAAATTGAGAGGAAGAGATGAAAATTTTGGAGAAAACAATATTTTGTTGTTTGTATTTCTTCATTACATAGATGCTTCTTTTACACATGCTTTGAATAAAAATTCTAGATAAGATCGCATTAATAGATTTCCAAACATAACCAAATAAGCAAAAACAGGAAATGTAATTAAGACATGCAATATTTAATGCAATGTTTAATACAATTTTAATTTATTCCAATAATGTCTCCCCTAAATTAAAACTTGCTTCTCACTACCAATCTTTCTGCGCTTCTTTTGTAACTTTGTCCACTAAGTGGCTTATGTCAAAATATCAGTCATCTGGCCATCTTCTTTGAGAACATCTCGATTTTGAATCCTTTTATACCTGACGTGTTTTAGCAAGAAAAATAATGATATGATTACACATTTGTTGATTGCATTGACTTTGCTATTCATCTTTGAACTTTCCAAAGCAAATTCATGCGTCTTAAACTATAGCCAACAGGAAATTTTCAAACAACTGACAATTGCCCTTTCCTTTTAAACTGGCCCTGATGTAACAACTTAAGTTCACTTAGCTTCTTCTGTGCTAGTCTGTAACCCTCTTTGGGTATATCCTTCAACAGGGTACCAAATCCCTTCTAAACTACAAGATTCCTCTCTGATTCTTTTTCAATGACATCAGCCAATCTTTCCACTGACTTTCTCTCTTTAATCGGACGTTCAATCGAAGGAGTATGAGGGCTTAGTATTGCCACTTTTGGTTTTATTTTGGCATCAATATTTTCTAGTTTTTGTTTCAAGGTAGAAATATCCTTTGTCTTCTCCTTCCTCTCTGACTTCTTTTTCTTGCTTTTATCCTTTTGTTTCTCTTTCTTCTACTTCTTTCCCTTTTTTCTAGTCTCTTGCTGGTTTTTTGAATCATCTTCAATTTTGAGTTCCCAAGTGATAATTTCTTCCTTGTGATTTTTGTCTTCCTTCTTATTTTTTGTATCAACGTCTACATCCTTGTGCTTTACTTCTTCCCCGACGTCTTTACTCTTCTCCTTCTCTGACTCTTTGCCTTCATCTTCTTCATTCTTGTCCTTCTTTTCTTGTCTTTCTTCTCCTTTGCATCTCCATCTTCATTGTCATCTTCTTCTTGTTTCCATTTCTTCTGCGTTCCTTTCTTCTTCTCCGCCTCTCTGCCTTCATCTCCATTTTCTTCATTTTTTCCTTCATTTCTTTCCCTTTTTTCTTCTCTTTTTTCTCTTTTGCGTCGTTGCCTTCGCTATCGTCTTCTTCTTGATCTCCATCAGGAATCTTCTTTTCTTTCTCTTCTTCCGCTTTCTTTCTCTCTTCTTCTTTCTTCTTCTTTTTCTGATTATTCGAATCCATTTCTTTCTCTTTTGACTCTTCAGCTGCAGGTGCTTTTTCTTCAGCTTCTTTTGATTCTCCATTTATATCTTTCTCCTTCTTTGTAATTTGATCTTCTTTGTCTTCTGGATTGTGCTCTGTTTGAGCATCTTCAACTTCAGTCATTCTGGAATCCATGTTTTCATTCTCGCGTCTGTCTTCTCTTTCCACATCCATTTTTACTTCACTTTTGTTTGTGACATTCTCATCTTTAGCTTAAGCATAACTCTCCTCCTCATTATTTTTCCCGTTCTCTTCCTCAACACTGCAGTTGTCTTCTTCTATTATTTTTATGTCATCCCTTGCATATACCTCTTTCAATAATTTTCACGAATCTTTTGCAGAATCTTCTAGATAAATATAATCCGACGCTACTTCATCGAGATTCTCCCTCATTATAAGACAAGCACAATGATCCTTCCATTGCAATGCCAAAATGCTTTCTTTTCTACTTTTGACATGCTTTTCCAATCACTCTGCATAACCATGTTCAGCGATCTCCCATAATCCTGCGAAGATTAACTGCTCTTTCTTTTTATTACTCCATTCTTTAAAATTTTATTTTGTGAGAATAAACGTTGAGAGAAATTGAAATCCCATGATTTCAACCTGATACCAATTGACGAAAAATAATTTTAGAGGAAGAGATGAAAATTTTGGAGAAGACAATATTTTATTGCTTGTATTTCTTCATTACATAGATGCTTCTTTTATACATGCTTTGAATGAAAATTCTAGATAAGATCGCATTAATACATTTCCAATCATAACCAAATAAGTAAAAACAGGAAATGTAATTAACACATGCAATATTTAATGCAATTTTAATTTATTCCAACATGGGTAGGATCGATCAAGAAGAAATGATGCATTTTGAAGTATTAGAGCATGTAGAAGATGATGAACACGTACAAGTAGGAAAAGGAGAACGTTAACCAAATCAGCGGTAGTTCTAGCTTAAGTTTCATTGTTGTTGGGGTTAATATATTGCAACCAAGTGATGGTAGCAGTAGACGATCAAAACCAAAAAATGGCGGCGGTGGATGATTAGGAGCTGGCATGCATCGATTCTTGAACAGCGCGCGTTAATAAGGAAACATGTGTTCATCAGACTTCCTTAAGTTACTTCCATACTCAGGGGTGGATCTAAGTGTAGCTTAGGTAGGGCTGAGGCCCTATGTGAGCTTTTAAAATTTAATTAGAAAAAAGTGAACTTTAAACTTTCTCCATACCTCATAAGCAATGTTTTACCCTATGTCAACTCTCAGTTTAACTCAGCTAGCCCATTAGATAAATTAAGTAATGCTTTTACCTTTTTAGCATTTTGTAAACTGTATTTTGGAAGAAAAAATGCTGCTGAAATGGAAAAAAATTACAATCTAAAGTTGCAAGTGCTGGCAAATGTTTCTCACCTATTTTTGGCCCTACCTAATGTTTAATGCTGGCTCCGCCACTGTCCATACTGACACTGGCTTAAACCATATTTCATTACTTTAATTATCAAATATTGGCGTTCATGCTTCCAAAAAGAGGGACTGCTATCAACATAAACATCTATTAAGCCACTATTTTTGTTCGTCTTAAATTTTTTGCTACCAATATTTGTTTCTATATGAAATAAAGGCTTCAACTATAGAACAGTATGTGGCCTAAGTTGGAATGGAGAAGAAGAAAGGGATCATCCTAGGTTGATCAATATATTTTGGTACACAAATTCAGTGTGAGCATGAGCAGGGCACAAATTATTTAGTACGTTCAATCAGCAAACAAACAGCTGTTGAAAACATTACAATTCAAGGAAAAAGTTTTCACACTTAATATTTAAACATTTTGGGTTTAAAACACTTCATGGGGACACCTGCAAATGCCAAGTCGTGAGTTACGTAAGCTAAGTGACGACCTGTAGACAAACATATGGATTTGTATATTGGTCTACTCTGGTTCTTAAATATTCAATTTGGTGTTTAACAAAAAAAAAAGTTAAAATAGACATTATGTCTTCCAAAAATCATCTGGTTGGCCAAAATGTATCATTGTTGGCTTGAAGTTATAAGGTATGCATGGTAATGGAAAAGGGGAGGAAAAGCGGACTTGATTTGGAAGGGATGGCATCAGCTAGCACTGATTTTGAGGTTGCGCATGTTTTGTGGGAATGAAATCCCCTGGACCCAGTACCCAACCAATCAGGACTCCCTAAATTCCACCTTTTTATAATTAAGCCCTTGGACTTAATTGCGAAAAGATGAAAATCAAGGATTCTGATTGGTTCGGTATAGAGTGAACATGGGATTTGGGTACAGGTGATTTGCTTTCTGTTTGTGAACAAGGCAAAGTTGCCTCGAAACTTTGCATGATAAACAAGGCCAAGTGAGCTCAGTTGGGCCAGGGTAATTAAATAGAAATGAAAAAAAGATAATAGTATAAACGAAGAAAGGGGCACGACATGGAAAGCAAAGGGGAGAAAATGGGTAGAGGCGCAACAGTATTAAGGGGAGATAGGCCGAATTTTTGGACCTCAAATGTAACGACCCGAACTTCCCCGGTCTTCGAAGAGAAGAGAAAGAATGGATTGTCTGAGAACACGACAAATCAGAACACAAACAGAAGAACATTTCATTTCTTACTACATCAATTTACATCAGAGTACAAGAATATACAGAGTATGAACAAATAATATACGTTTGATAAATATCAGAGATTTACAAATTACAATGCAGCGGAAAATAATACAAAACACAACTGAAAGAGATACCTGGATACAGAGCTTTCTGAATATCATTCCAGCTGTAAACCAAGATCCTGTGTATATAAATCTTCAAAACCAAAACTACTAGCTGCCCGTGTGGAAAATAGGGGCACCTAGAGTTTAGGTTAAAACAATAAACTCCAAGTCAGTCATGTGACTGGTGTGAGAACTAAAACAGATATTTAAAGCTTTACTTTAAAATGGAGTAAATCAAGGGACAACGCCGTATAACACGGAACGGGTTTCCTTCCAAGAATACCAGTGCAAATAACAAAACAGCGCAATGCTTTTTGGAAAAAATAAGCTATTATAAGACCCAAGTCCCATCACATAATGCAACGAAAGCCGAAGGATAGAGTTTTCCCTTATAATAGCCAAACACATTTGGTACGTTTAAAACAAATCATTTGATATTATTATAAGTGCATAGTGTATAAAACAACTTCAAATATAAATGTATCAATCATAGATGGCATGGGTACCATCTATCATATCGCTAATACTAGGTTCAACAACTAAAACCGCAAAGTCACGTATTGGAAGTTGGATTTCCATCTGTGAACCAAGGCAAGGGATCTTCCTTACTGCTTCGAGAATCTCTAGCCCAAGCTTCAGGGTCAGAACGCATCAACCCTTGGAGCGACAGGGCTGGTCCACACGGAGTGGATTAAAATGCCTGAACACCGCGTTTCCCCGCCCTATGGGGCGTAAATGAGCCAGATGACTCAATATCCATCGGCTCCGTAGTAACCGATATATCCGAGGTGCCTCGCTATCCATCATCAACATAAGTAAAACGTTTGGGCTTGCAAAACCCAGACACCACTCCTAGCTAAAAGGTAACGCATGTCCTCCCTGAGTTCCTCTCTCGTTTCTGGTTCACACCGGGGTGTGAGGCTCACGAATTAACGCTGTGCACAAAGCTATACTATATTAAAGCCGTGCTTTGATCATCAACCACAAGACTCTGCTTTTCAATAGAAGCCTTGATCATTTGCATCTCAGCATGCCACACAGGCAATTCACGCCATGCAACTGATATCTATCAATCACCCAGAATGAAATCCAATGTCAGACACACATCCATTTACAAGTTCGTTCAGGGTCTGAACGAAACCGGAGGCACCTTATTCCTCGCCCCATATATCCAATATATGAGAGAGGTCCTCGCATATCCGGCCGATCTCCAAGTACGTCTCGACGATCACCAGTTATTACCTCGTCTTGCATGTACAGCCCAATCAAGACAACAGTAATTATCCAAACGATGTGAAGATCTCCGGTCTTCAACCACCGTCTTCATCGTCGACTTATCGTCGATCCAGTTATTCAGAATGGGATAAACCCGGTCTTCCCGAATAACTCGCGCATATAATAAACAAGTGCTATAAAAACACAGCATATGCCTCATTCCCATCCAGAATATTCCTTTATTCAAATATGCTTATACTTTGGAAAGGTTCTCATTAATTTTATCAAAGACAAATTCTTTAAATTTATTCTTTAATCTTCCTCTGGATATCAATTCAAACCAAATTATAGTTTATCCAAACTAGTCGGGATTTGCGCACCTTACCGAAGTAATCATTTGTTATATTTCCCAATCCCAACCTATTCATCCCATGAAGCAAAACTGGTAATACTTCATATCTAACACCACGGTGTTATCGGTAAAGTTAATTACCATTTCACCTTCAAATCTAATTAAAGATTTAACTATCGCTTGGAGTAAAACCGGTGCTGCTCAATTCTCGATCATTTCCCGAACTTAATAATTTAAATTATCACATTCTTGTTTTCAATCTAATTAATGATTCATTAAAACTCCAATTCAGTTTTAATCTGTAGCGTCCCGCCTTTTTGACCGTTCCAAATCGGTATTTAAACCAACTTAAAACATTCAAATCGACGGACCGTTATTTAGCTTACTGAATTTAAAAACAGAATCGACCCATAAATACTGAATAAACAATAAACATAGTATTGAACAGCAAAATAAACTTTTATTGATAATCAGAATTTTTGAAATACAAGATTTTCAGTACAGTGGAATTTGAAAATAAATTTAAATACATGAAAATCTTTACTGTTTGAAATCTTCAAAGAGCGCGTCTTCAGAATCCCCAGCTTCGCCATTCTTCGAATTCTCCGCTGTAATATCTAAATCTGAAATGCTCGGGTCTGACTCGAGCATTCCATGCAAAAACATAAAAATGCTCGACTCGGGATTAATCATAGTTCAAGTAAATTAATTTCAATATAAACTGAACATTACAGTAGTTAATCCTAATATCGTATATATCATATGTAAATTACCATGAATAATATTTCAAGAACAAACGGTCACGGAAGCCTGCATGTACACACGTGTAGAGGTACACATGTGCACTGCCCCAGCATCCCGAAACCAAAATATGTCAACTGCACGATATCACGTATACACACATGTTTGAATCAAGGGTGAGTAATTACAGTAATATTCTCAGTGAAGATACCACACGGCTTGGTCCGAAATAAACGAGTGCATAACGATTGAACTTTCAGATTTTCACACATGGCCTACAGGGTAAACACATATTCAGTTCAAATGCAAGACAATGGGGTCTACTAATTTAACCTACAATATATTAGATGAAAGCATCCCATATCACCACGATGGGTGAAAGACTCAAATTTCATTACACTTGCTACAAAGGCAAATAGGACAGAAAACCTGTTTACATGACTACCTATTGAATTTAATTGCATTATGGTGAAAACTTGCAATATTACACTAACCTTTATATAACAAATGCAAACTGAAATATGAGGGTGTGTATATATATATATATATATATATATATATATAAGTTTCCAATAGTGCAGCACATGGTGTAAACATGGGCGCAAATAGTGTAGTGCTTAGCACAATATATACACATGACTAAAGTGAACAATTTCAGATATCAAAAACTTTATGGCAGGTAAGCTAGTACATGTGCAGCCAGTGCATGACATCTTGTTGCCAAAATAGGTGTGCACACAGCAATCAACATTTAAGTAACATAACTAGTATCATGTCATTATTCAACCAAAGTGAGTATGTTTTACAGTACTAGTTTTGACATCATATTTAGAATTTCTCATCCTATTAAGAATTCCCTTTACTTGCTGTAGTCGCCCATTTTTCTTATCAAGTTTTGTTGACATTCTTTTGCAATCAAAAGACACATTATTTGTAACAAGCTTTTGAATTTAAATGATTGGCTCTAATTAAGCCTGATCAACCTAGTAGTCCCTACCCAAGTAAAGGATTAAAAATAGGAAAGGTTAGTTGTTTGAAAACTTCCACTATCAAATATTAAACAAAAGAAGACACTCATCCAGATATAACTTTTGTCCCTTAACTCATCTGCAAACACAGTCCCCTACACCCTATACCGTACAAATTATGATCACTCATAGTATAACCATCGTTTTAGGTTCTGATCATACAGAGAATGATGACAAAACTACAAGGCAGTAACCATATTCCTAGTTTCTAAGCATATTAAATATTCAATAATGAACCTCATTTGGAATACATTGGACATTCCATCTTATGAAATCATAATAGTGTATATACCTCCAGTTTTTATTGTAACAAACCCTAACAACCATTTTGTACATGGTCAATTGTTTTGGATATTACTTATTTGAAAGGAAATCAGTTGACGAGATTCTGGAACATAATAATGATTTATAAAAATCCAGATTTACTAACTGCAATATGTATGATAACAGATTATGCATAGAGGTGAGAATCTATGGAAAACAACTAAAAGAGACAACGGGCACGCATGACAGCATACATCAAGTAGCCGCTATGTTCCAGGTGGTGTAAATCTTCATACTTATTTTCCTCAAAGTCATTAAAAAAATCATATGATCAGGGAAGTTCAAGTGAGAAAAATGAAATCAAACAATTGCTGTAAAACGATCATAGGGGAATTCAATTATTCATTCCAACATATATATATATATATATATATATATATACTTGTGCACAAACATGAACTCCGAAGCATGTCCATGCAATAACAAAAAAAAAGTACCAACCAAAACAAACGCTATAGGTAGAATAGATGAAATCCGAACTAGAATAAGATACAACCTTCCAGTCCCAAGTATGCACCATTTAAGGATACAAATATTACGATGTATTAAGTTTCTGGAAACTGACCACTCTCAATACAAACAGAGTACGTTTTAAGCAAATTCCTTATGTAAGTTGTTGGGTTCACTTCATGTAAAGGGAAAACAAAAGTATACAAATTAAATGCAGGATACTTATTAATTTGTCAAAATGGCAGGGCATCAATTTCCATTTATTTAACCTATGTATGTATATTAACTTGTTCGGCAGTAGTCTGACTTGGAACCATCTGGGTAGCAGATTTTTAAGGTGGATAAAACAAAACAAAGTTTCCCAGGTTAACAATTTCCTGTACCCAAGGTATTGACTCCCATATAATTCCTCAGGGGAATAAAATGAAAGAGAAACATCCCAAACACTGACTATGGCTAGAAAACTATAGTTGCTAAAAGAGAATAACCAACACATACATAGGTGATGCAGGGCAACAAGACAATTATAACAGGGACTTCGGGTCAGTTTTAACATCAGTGACCAACAATCATAGATAAGCAAGTACCCAAACACAGTATCAACAGACACATGCATTAACTAATATACTCAGTTCAAATTGAAATCAAATTATTTGATTCTAGATTAATCAATCGTGAGTGAATCAACACTCACCTGCAGCGGTAAAGGAGGCGCAGCAACTCAGTGACTAGATTCGAAGAGAAAAGTACGGATTTTAAAGTAGGATTGGAGTCTTCGATTTAAGGCGACTTCTGTATTGCCGAGATCTGGCAACGGACGTTGGCTTCGGGCAAGAAAAATGACAGCTTGGAGACTTTAGCACTGGCGGCAGGTTTTCCCCATGGCATAAGAGCGTGGACAGGCTTGCGGTGGCCAAGAGGAGGAGCCGTAGGGTATTTTTGATAGTGGCGAGGACTGAAGGCGCCGGTCAAGTAAAAAGGAAAGGGTCTGCCAAATTGAATGAGGTGAATTGATTTTTTGAGGATAATAAAGGAGAACGAACGGTCGCCATTAAAAAGATTCAGGGAAAATTTATTTTGGGGAAAGAACTGATTTTTCACGATCAAGAGAAGGAGGAAGCGGTGACTAATATAGGAGGAGGAATTCAGGGATAAGAACAACATTACATCGCAGCTTATAGGGGTAGCGTATAAGTCTGTGCGGTATTTATCTGATGAAGGTAAAAAATTATCTAAGGAAGGTTTATTTGGGTTTAATTTAATATTTATATAATTTTCTATCACAATTTACGGTGTCTCGTTCTGAATTCATACCGCTAACGGAATATCCAAACGCAACAAAATTTATATGTACCCTTTTGTCTCAATATTCTGAATTCAATAAGATTAATTTGATTATAATCTGACTTCATTTTTATACAACGTTGTTTTAAACTTTAAATCATTTAACTGTTCACAAATTTTATTCTGTTGTTCAGCAAATGCTCCGTTCATTTCAAAATTCGGAACGTTAAATTTAATTTCTTTACAAATACACACATATACAAGCCTTCAATATATTTTAACAAATAAATCTCCAATTCGTTTAACGTAAATAACATTTATTTTTTTGAATTCAACCATTTACATTTATTTATTTTTAATCGAATTCTAAATCCCATTCAAATATTCAACAATAAATATTTGGTTTTCAACCGATCATTCTGGATTAAATATTTTATTCAATTTATACTCAAGACCACATATTCGATTTTTAACTCAAATATCAATATTAATAGTTAATTATTTATTTAACTCTATATTCCAGTGGTCGAAATTTCTAGGACGTTACATTCTTCCCCCCTTTAAAACTTTTCGTCCTCAAAACAGAGAGATCGTTATAGTTATATCAATATATACTTTAAATTTTCACATTTATGAATTTATTCCACAGTTAATTCAAATATCGATTTTCAAGTCATCGATCCTCTTTGTTTATCTCTCACATTCAATTTACTCAAAAAAACAAATTTCTTTTATAGTTGGAGACCAATTCAGATCAAACACAAACTTTTATTTCCCAGATAGGGTTCTATTTATTTTCATACTTTTCAATTTTCCTCTACCATTTCCTATCTCAAATTATTTTGAGATATTTCCCAAATTTCTCAGAGATTCAAAATCATATGATTTCTTTTCAAAGCCAATCTCTTTTTAAATTTCAATTTGTGCATAAATCGGAGTTATGCATCTCAAATTATTCCAAAAAAAAAATTCTTCTGTCAATATTTACGTACCCATTGTTGCACTTATTCCAAGTTCAATCAAATCTCCTTATACTCCATCCATTTAATCTTTCTCAACACTCACTGAAGAGTGCGAATAACATCTCCTCTTCGTGTTGACAATTTATAAATTGTAAACTCGAGAATTTTTAAAATCCGAAATCTTTCATAAGTTTATAACACAAAATTCATGCGAAAAATATTTTTATTACTCCAAAACAATGGAATTGAAAATACTTTGAAATCTTTTTCTTAACTTATTAAATTAGATATATTTTAATTTTCAATTATTTATTTAAAAAAATATTTGATAACTCGAAGTTTGACAAGTCTATTGTCGTTCTCACAGATGTTAGGCATACGCTGGCCAGGCGCACGACTAAAATCTCCAAGTACTAAATATCCTTGCTTCTACTCCCAGCGAAAATATTTCAAAAATTCTCTTTAAAAACAGATACAGAAAGTACCAATGTGATATTGATATGCTAATTGTTCGTGAATTGCAGATACACAATGGTTTCGTCTGAATCCCACAGAAAACATCTGTATCCGTAGGAAATCACTTCCCTGCGAATTTCGTCATGGACAGATCAACGGAAGACAATATAAGAATCAAAAGACAATCTGAGGTCATTGAACGTTAGTTTCTATATCTCAGGATCAAGTAATCAAATCATCAAATGAATTTTACTCAGGTCATGAGGACCAATCAAGTTATAGAGACAAATCAAGTCACGAAGACAAATCCAATCACAAAGACAACTGCTGTATTAAACAGGTGGCTCACTATCACTAAGATATCTAAGTGGACCGCAGTTACACAATGGTTACGCCTGGGTCCCCCCAGGAAACATCCATACCCGTAAGCTTTCACAGCTCTGCGGATTACGCCCTTATAATTCGACTGTAGATCGCAGCAGTCACAATGGTTACGCTTGGTTCCCCCAAGAAACATCCGTCCGCCGTAGGCTGTCTACAGCCTTGCGAATTACGCTACACAGTCGAATTCCAACGACTCTAGATCGCAGCAATCACAATGGTTACGCCCGATTCCCTCAGGAAACATCCGACCGCCGTAGGCTATCTACAGCCCTCCGAATTTCGCTAGCAGTCATGCTCAATGGCAACTCATGAGTTTTATGTCCGGACAACCTACTGCCACCAGCAGCATATTTCAGCTAAGCTCGAAATTCAAAGGAGAAGGATGGTACTTCCCTTATTTTTCTTTGAAAACATCTAATACTATATACATATAGTACTTCATTTCAAAATCCTCATAAATCATATTTAAAATTTTCTTTCCAAATGATATTTCCAATTATCTTATTCTTATATAAATCCTGTTATATCATATTCCATTTCAATTACCTTCCAATCAGTAGTTTCAAAATTCTCTATATTCATATATATATATTTCTCATATAAGCTTTGAAACTTCTACCTCCAATATATAGAAGCGACTATTCCCAAATTTCCATTCAAATTTCAAAATTTTAGTTTTGATTTCTTAATCAATTCAAATATTTAACATCTTATGAAACCAAATTTATGAATCCATTTCTATAAACTAATTTTCTTCCAATTATTAAACTCATCGCTTAATTCAAATCTCTATGCTCCTAAAATTTCAGAATTTTTCATTCTTATAACAAATTTCTCCTTCATGCATCATTGTTTTTTTCTTTTTCACATTCATATCCCTCGACTGTAAATTAGCAAGCGAACAACTCCCTAAGTATCAATCCCAAAGGCCGAAGCCAACATCAGATCGACGCTTAGAAAGTCATTCAACTTTACCAATCTCCAGTCAGTTGCCAATTTCATTTCTTTAATTTCTTATCAAATCATTGTTTACGAAAATTCTTGAATTCAATTTACTAATCCACTTCTCTTATGTTATGTCATCCTTTAGTTCTCGTCGTTCGGATTTATCAAAACTCATTAGCTCATCACGGTCTTTGAAAAACACCACAATTTATATGTGTGTGTATATATATATATATATATAATTCTAGAAAATCTTTTATTACTCTTGGAAAACATCCCCATATATTCACAAATTTATCCTTCCTACATAAAATATACCTTATTTTCAGGGGGAAATAATTTATAAATTCGTTATTTGGATTAAAACAGATGTTAAATAAACACCGTTATTCCCGCTTAACTGTTAACACTCCATAACTTATTCCACTTAACCAACTCTTGTAATTAAATCTCAATCATTTCTTAGTCAACAATGAAGTCAATCAAGTTGAGGTATATTAACCTCTTAGACCTTAACTGAACAACATTATTAACTTCGAAATAGATCAAGTTCACATCAAAACATCCATTCACTTCTTTTACGAAAATCATTGATTATGGCAATAGTTCACGCCTTTAACTTTTAAAATATACTTTATTCTTTAATCTGAATAAACACTTTATTAATAGTTAATTTATTTTTCAATAAAATAGAAAGTAACCAGTATTTTCTTGAAATTTGACATAGTTGTCTCCCGTAAATAACTCCTTTCTGAATAATCTCTTATCTGATAATATATTCTAAACTTCGTAAAAATCTCATTTGATTTATATTTTGAACTTCAGAATAACCACACCGTACGGGTCGACTTCATTTCCTTTACCCAAATTCATCTGCACATTTTTTCTTTCATACATTATTTACTTATAAAAGTAAATATTATTCCCTTTTTGAAATCTGAGCTCGTCACATAAAATTAATTTTGATTTCATTCAAATATCGATTAAAATTTCTTAAAAATCCTCCTTCATATTTTGCTTCATTTACAGCTCTCGCATACAGTTCACTCCTTGTTAATTTTCTAACAAGTTTATATTTACTATCGAATTCATATATTCGATTAAACACTATTAGTTTGAACCCAATTATAAATCATATTGCCAAATTCTGAATAATCTAAATAAATTAGTAATAGAATTTGACACGATCATATCCCATTTATAACCCTTTTAATTTTATTTTCATCAACTTATATTCTTAATTTCAAAATAAAATTCATCGTTTCTTCTTTGAAACGATTCCAAATTTTCCTTTTTCTATTCAAATTGAATTCTTATTTACAATCAATTTCAGTTATCTTTGATTTCTAAGATTCACGCTTAACGAAGTTAATTCGTTGATTCTCTTCTACTTATCTACCTTAGATACCATCTCATAATGGATTCGAGATTCAAATCTTAAGGGAACTTATTGAAGAACAACTCTTGCAAATCCGGATTCGAAGACTGGGGATTCCGAAGAATTTTAAATCTCAAAATAACTTATTCTCCGCTGTATTAGTTTCAAAATATTTCCAAAATATTTTATTTTTCGAAATATATTTTTCAAAACTTTTCTTATTTCAAAAATCATTTTACTAGTGTTGATTCTTTTCATTTTAAACTCGATAAGCTACGCTTTGAATAAACCAAAGCTCTGATACCACCTGTAACGTCCTGCCTTTTGACCGTTCCAAATCGGTATTTAAACCAACTTAAAACGTTCAAATCGACAGACCTTTATTTAGCTTACTGAGTTTAAAAACAGAATCGACACATAAATACTGAATAAACAATAAACATACCAAAATAAACTTTTATTGATAATCAGAATTTTTGAAATACAAGATTTTCAGTACAACGGAATTTGAAAATAAATTTAAATACATGAAAATCTTTACTGTTTGAAATCTTCAAAGAGCGCGTCTTTAGAATCCCCAGCTTCGCCATTCTTCGAATTCTCCGCTGTAATATCTAAATCTGTAATGCTCGGGTCTGACTCGAGCATTCCATGCAAAAACATAAAAATACTCGAGTCAGGATTAATCATAGTTCAAGTAAACTAATTTTAATATAAACTGAACATAACAGTAGTTAATCCTAATATCGTATATATCATATGTAAATTACCATGAATAATATTTCAGGAACAAACGGTCACGGAAGCCTGCATGTACACACGTGTAGAGGTACACATGTGCACTGCCCCAGCATCCCGAAACCAAAATATGTCAACTGCACGATATCACGTATACACACATGTTTGAATCAAGGGTGAGTAATTACAGTAATATTCTCAGTGAAGATACCACACGGCTTGGTCCGAAATAAACGAGTGCATAACGATTGAACTTTCAGATTTTCACACATGGCCTACAGGGTAAACACATATTCAGTTCAAATGCAAGACAATGGGGTCTACTAATTTAAACTACAATATATTAGATGAAAGCATCCCATATCACCACGATGGGTGAAAGACTCAAATTTCATTACACTTGCTACAAAGGCAAATAGGACAGAAAACCTGTTTACATGACTACCTATTGAATTTAATTGCATTATGGTGAAAACTTGCAATATTACACTAACCTTTATATAACAAATGCAAACTGAAATATGAGGGTGTATATATATATATATATAAGTTTCCAATAGTGCAGCACATGGTGTAAACATGGGCGCAAATAGTGTAGTGCTTAGCACAATATATACACATGACTAAAGTGAACAATTTCAGATATCAAAAACTTTATGGCAGGTAAGCTAGTACATGTGCAGCCAGTGCATGACATCTTGTTGCCAAAATAGGTGTGCACACAGCAATCAACATTTAAGTAACATAACTAGTATCATGTCATTATTCAACCAAAGTGAGTATGTTTTACAGTACTAGTTTTGACATCATATTTAGAATTTCTCATCCTATTAAGAATTCCCTTTACTTGTTGTAGTCGCCCATTTTTCTTATCAAGTTTTGTTGACATTCTTTTGCAATCAAAAGACACATTATTTGTAACAAGCTTTTGAATTTAAATGATTGGCTCTAATTAAGCCTGATCAACCTAGTAGTCCCTACCCAAGTAAAGGATTAAAAATAGGAAAGGTTAGTTGTTTGAAAACTTCCACTATCAAATATTAAACAAAAGAAGACACTCATCCAGATATAACTTTTGTCCCTTAACTCATCTGCAAACACAGTCCCCTACACCCTATACCGTACAAATTATGATCACTCATAGTATAACCATCGTTTTAGGTTCTGATCATACAGAGAATGATGACAAAACTACAAGGCAGTAACCATATTCCTAGTTTCTAAGCATATTAAATATTCAATAATGAACCTCATTTGGAATACATTGGACATTCCATCTTATGAAATCATAATAGTGTATATACCTCCAGTTTTTATTGTAACAAACCCTAACAACCATTTTGTACATGGTCAATTGTTTTGGATATTACTTATTTGAAAGGAAATCAGTTGACGAGATTCTGGAACATAATAATGATTTATAAAAATCCAGATTTACTAACTGCAATATGTATGATAACAGATTATGCATAGAGGTGAGAATCTATGGAAAACAACTAAAAGAGACAACGGGCACGCATGACAGCATACATCAAGTAGCCGCTACGTTCCAGGTGGTGTAAATCTTCATACTTATTTTCCTCAAAGTCATTAAAAAAATCATATGATCAGGGAAGTTCAAGTGAGAAAAATGAAATCAAACAATTGCTGTAAAACGATCATAGGGGAATTCAATTATTCATTCCAACATATATATATATATATATATACACTTGTGCACAAACATGAACTCCGAAGCATGTCCATGCAATAACAAAAAAAAAGTACCAACCAAAACAAACGCTATAGGTAGAATAGATGAAATCCGAACTAGAATAAGATACAACCTTCCAGTCCCAAGTATGCACCATTTAAGGATACAAATATTACGATGTATTAAGTTTCTGGAAACTGACCACTCTCAATACAAACAGAGTACGTTTTAAGCAAATTCCTTATGTAAGTTGTTGGGTTCACTTCATGTAAAGGGAAAACAAAAGTATACAAACTAAATGCAGGATACTTATTAATTTGTCAAAATGGCAGGGTATCAATTTCCATTTATTTAACCTATGTATGTATATTAACTTTTTCGGCAGTAGTCTGACTTGGAACCATCTGGGTAGCAGATTTTTAAGGTGGATAAAAGATAACAAAATTTCCAGGTTAACAATTTCCTGTACCTAAGGTATTGACTCCCATATAATTCCTCAGGGGAATAAAATGAAAGAGAAACATCCCAAACAGTGATTATGGCAAGACAACTATAGTTGCTAAAAGAGAATAACCAACACATACATAGGTGATGCAGGGCAACAAGACAATTATAATAGGGACTTCAGGTCAGTTTTAACATCAGTGACCATCAATCATAGATAAGCAAGTACCCAAGCATAGTATCAACAGACACAGGCATTAACTAATATACTCAGTTCAAATTGAAATCAAATTACTTGATTCTAGATTAAACAAACGTGAGTGAATCAACACTCACCTGCAGCGGTAACGGAGGTGCAACAACTCAGTGACTAGATTCAAAGAGAAAAGTACAGATTTTAAAGTAGGATTGGAGTCTTCGATTTGAGGCGACTTCTGTATTGCTGAGATCTGGCAACGAACGCTGGCTTCGAGCAAGAAAAATGGCAGCTTGGAGACTTTAGCACTAGCGGCAGGTTTTTCCCCATGGCACAAGGGCATGGACAGGCTTGCGGTGGCCAAGAGGCAGAGCTGTAGGGTATTTTTGATAGTGGCGAAGACTGAAGGCGTCAGTCAAGTAAAAAGGAAAGGTCTGCCAAATTGAAGGAGGAGAATTGATTTTTTGTGGATAATAAAGGAGAACAAACGGTCGCCATTAAAAAGATTCAGAGAAATTTTATTTTGGGGAAAGAACTGATTTTTCACGATCAAGAGGAGGAGGAAGCGGTGACTAATATAGGAGGAGGAATTCGGGGATAAGAACAACATTACATCGTAGCTTATAGGGGTAGCGTATAGGTCTGTGCGGTATTTATCTGAGGAAGGTAAAAATTTATCTAAGGATGGTTTATTTGGGTTTAATTTAATATTTATATAATTTTCTATCATAATTTACCGTGTCTCGTTCTGAATTCATACCGCTAACAGAATATCCAAACGCGACAAATTTTATATGTACCCTTTTGTCTCAATATTCTGAATTCAATAAAATTAATTTGATTATAATCTGACTTCATTTTTATACAATGTTGTTTTAAACTTTAAATCATTTAACTGTTCACAAATTTTATTCTGTTGTTCAGCAAATGCTCCGTTCGTTTCAAAATTCGAAACGTTAAATTTAATTTCTTTACAAATACACACATATACAAGCCTTCAATATATTTTAACAAATAAATCTCGAATTCGTTTAACGTAAATAACGTTTATTTTTTTGAATTCAACCATTTACATTTATTTTTAATCTAATTCTAAATCCCATTCAAATATTCAACAATAAATATTTGGTTTTCAACCGATCATTCTGGATTAAATATTTTATTCAATTTATACTCAAGACCACATATTCGATTTTTAACTCAAATATCAATATTAATAGTTAATTATTTAATTAATTCTATATTCCAGTGGTCGAAATTTCTGGGACATTACAAAATCTCCAAAAATCATTACCTAATGATTATTCAAAGTTAAGAAATTAATCTTATCTTTAACTGGGTTAAAGAACTAATGTCATTTAAAACACAGTTCACGATAAACCCAAAATCCCATTCCATTAATTATGGAATCTTCACGGAAAACAGATCAATATATATAATCGGTATAAACTTCCGTATCCAACCAATAATATATATGGAATAATGGCAAAGCCTTTTAAATTCCATATATATTAACCGTCTTCCTCCACAGAAGCTCACTTTGATTATTACCCAATCGAATTCCATTCCATTCCAATTTATTGTGTTAAATTGGAAAACTCCACTTTAGACAATTTTCCTAAATCTTAATTAAAAGAATTATAAATTCCAAATCACATTTCACTATAAATCGGGTTAAAGAACGAATGTCATTAAAACACAGTTCACAATTAACTCAATTCACATTCCATTTTATTCCAGTTACTAAATATAACTGGAAATTCTAATAATCTTATTTAAAAGATTTATTCTTTTAACACGGGGTTTAAGAACAGTGTTGATGAAGACACCATTCACGACAAACCCAAAATCCAATTCTTTCATTCAATTCCAATTAAATATTAATTAATTGGAAATTTTCACTAAAACTTACTGAAAAGATTTATTCTTTTCTCAACTGGGTTTAAGAACAGTGTTAATGAAGATACCATTCACGACAAACCCAAAATTCCATTTGATATTAAATACAAGGTTCTGAATAGAAATTATATCTGCTTATATTATATATCAAATTCTAAAACCAATAAATATCGTATTGGAAATAACGATATAAAATATATCTTATAAATTTGCATAACAATATCCGTATAATCATGGAATCCAATATTGAAATATTCCGAAGATGATTTCGATTCAAATCCATTCCAATTCATATATTGGAAATTCTGGTTATATTAAAACCGTTCACAAATCCATTTTATTTTATTTAAAAAATATAGGATTTCAAATATAGTTAATAACTAGTTCATTTCGATAAAAATGTATTTTTATCTTTACAAACGTGGAATTTTTCACCCAAATTCTTTTCAAATTATTTATTATGATTTTACACAAATTTGATATTTTTAGTAAGTTTATCAAGGCCCGTACAGTCGATTTCGATAAGCGGTCATCGAACTGCACTTAGAGCGGCCTTTTCCAAATTTGATTTGGACATAATTCCAAATCCAACTGTTAGATTTCAAATATTCGTTGGAAAGCTCTTTTCAATACGAACCCAACAGTTTCGGTTTTAGGAGAATCCAACATTCGGATCTCCCGTAATGTCCATTCGAAGTCAGTGGTCGAAATTCGCGAACTGCCGCTGCGCGACGCATTCTATTCACACCATTAAATATATATATATATATATATATATATAATATATATATATATATTATATATTTCATCGATTTCCATTCAAAACATATTTTATAAATCATTTTAAATTCGGTTTCAAAATGATTTCAACTTCATATTCAATTTTAAATCCAAATTGAGTATTCCATATCATTAATATATAAATGATAATATTTTCAAAACATTAAATTTTGAAATCACTTCCATTTCGATATTCATTATAAAAATGAATAAAATCGATATAAATATCATTCACGTCTAAATGGCGTTAATCTAATTAACACGACTTCATATATTTAAATATTTTTGTGTCCATACCAAATCGGACATCAAAATCGTATTTTGATCCATTACTGAATATTATTTTGAAATATTAGTTATTTTAAATATTCATTACTTGTCATTTCAAAATATTCGTTAATTTAAAACATTCGTTCTTTCTGAATTGGAATCAGGCACAGTCAATTACCATATAGTTTTATTTATATGGACTTCATACGCACGTGTACACAACAATAACCAAACACAGTCAACCATCGTCCAGAGTGCATTACACAACTGCATAAGCGTTAAATATAAATAATTAACGCTTACAATAGTTTGTCAACCCATCGATTGACATACAACTAAATATTGAGATTAGTGTATGTTCAATATCATCCCAATACTTGTGTGGGGTTTTCAAACAACAAACACTGATTATTATTTGTGAGTTGGGCAATGTGCAAAATATATCATCCCAATCCATATCAGTCAAATGTGTGTACCTAAACAAATAGTCCGATTCGTAAATGAATATTTATTTTATTTATATACACGTTAAAAAATATATTTTTAACTATAAAATATTTATTTCAACTCATGAATATTTTATACAGTTCATTTATATAATAAAAATGATATTTTTATTATTCTAACATTTCTAGAAAATTTCGACAGCATAATGCGCGATACTAGAACCGGAATAAGGTCTAGCCTTATCCCTCGCCTAATAATGGCTCGCTCTATGTACAAACCAAATTCTATCTACTCAATTCATTTCCCAACCCGAATTCAAATAAATAATCCAATCAACCAAACAACCAAACAAACATGGTTTAAAACAAAGGTGTCGGGTGCTACTAAGCACCGTCTGCATCCTAGTATGTATATTTAAGTAGAAAATAAATTAGAGTGAGAAGTTCTCACCTTTGGAATCCACCCCTCCTGTTTTATTTCTGAATTTCTGGACTATTTGGAATTTCCCGTAACGTCAACGCAATCCTTTTTCATGTTGTTCATAGTAAAAATCACATTTTTATTTCGCTATCTTCATAATAAAAATCATATTTTTATTTTGCTAACATCATAATAAAAATTGTATTTTTATTCCAAATCTACATTATAAAAATAAGATTTTTACAATGCTATATTCTATATAAAAATTAAATTTTTATATCGCTACTTCATATATAAAAGTCGAATTTTTATTTATCTTTTCAAATAATAAAAAGTCGTATTTTTATATTGATCTTTACATTATAAAAATATCGTTTTTATAATTCAGTTTTACATAAAAAAGTCAAATATTTTCTTTATAAAAAATCAAATCTTTTTTTTATAAAAAATCAAATCTTTATACTAACAAAAATCATATTTTTCTACTAAAAAAAATTATTTTTATCGACTAACAAAAATTATATTTTTCTTAGTTAAAGAAATAAATAAAGTCGGAAAAAAACTTACTTTAATTGGGTTTTCAACGAGGGGAGGGGGGATCTTCAATCACTGGAGGAAGGGGGAGGAGGAGGTCGCTGGCAGTTATGGGTCTCTCAGGTGGCGGCGACGCTCGGTGATTGGAGAAAGGGTTGAGGAGGTCTGCGCGTCTGGGAAGAAGGTGGGGAGGTTCGTGAGGGAGGGGGAAGCTCGACGTCGCGAGGAGCAGGGGAGACGGATCGATGCAGCGGCTCTGGGGAGGGTGGCGGTAGGGAAAACATGGGGTAGCGGGGGGGGGGGGGGGGGGGCGGGGGGTTAAAATGGGTTGTGATTTATTTCTTAGTGAATGAACTAGGGCTTAAGAGAAAATGAATATATATGTTTATTATATTATGTTATTTTAATTTCATAAAGGTTGATTTTAAATTCGAACTCCAAATCGAACCCACCGCCTGTCGCCCCTAACTAATTCCCACCATTCTGAACACAATGGGATATGTCCGGTAAGCCAACTCAGCTGTTATGATCAGTTTTCATTAAAATTAAAATATAAATCATTATATTTTAAATTCAAACGCACATTTTAATTTAACGAGGCCACATACAGATTCCAAAAATTCCAGAAAAATAAATCTGGCTATGTTTTGACGATACGGTCCTAACAAAACTAATTTCGTCGAATTTGGAGACCGTTTGAAAAAACGTTCAACTTCCAGTTGATTAAATTCAAGCTGAATTGACCAAACACGTTTAAATTCACCACGCTCACATATTAATTCCAAAAATTTTGAAAATTGGAATCTAGAAACAATTTGACATTCCGGATCCAACAAAAGTGGTCTCGTCGAAAACGGAGGTCGTTTACAGAATCGCTATTTTTAAGGGGTATATTTTATAAAAATTCCATAGCGACTATTTTGAATTTTCAACTGGACATAACTTTTTATTCCCGCTATGAAATCTGGATTTTTCATATTCGTTGGAAAGATATTTTCAAACAGATTCAAATATTTCTGGTTTTACCAAAATCCGATTTATTTTGAATCTTTTACATTCATTTGAAATTTGAAATCGAATTTTCAAACTACTATGCCATTTCCAATTCCTTTTATAATTAAAATAAATATTTATATTCTAACTTCGATTTAAATAAATTTATATATTCTAATTCTATTCAAAATAAATTTCTAGTCGTGATTATTTAAAATATATCATTTTAAATGTCCAAATTCATTAAAATAGCCAAAATAAAAATTTTAAAATGGTTCTGATTTTCCGGGTTGTTACAATCTCCCCCACTTAAAATCTTTTCGTCCTCGAAAAGGAACGGAGCTGAAATTTTTTTAACTAATCAACTCAACTTTCATTCTGGCTTTCATTCTTCAACTTTTCAATTTCTAAGAATTTTCCATTTCTTCAAAAATTTGGCTAACACCCTAAATTTTTGAAAAATTTCGCCATAACTACCTTTGTATGGGGAGACATTTAAAACAGCAACTAGCCATGCAGGGCCCTCACCATCCAAAAAGAAAAAGAAAAAGCCAAGCGGCTAGCCAGTCGGCTCATAAAATCTTCCAAACCCAATAAATTAGTAAACATGTACCTATTTATTGGGCATACAATTTTATTCCTCTGCTTAGCTTCCTTGCTATGACCTGTTCAATGTATATACGTGTATATGCCTTCAATTTTTCCAAACAATTTGCAATTCAGTTCAAATTTGACTAAATTTACCTTATGTTATCATATGGGTTTAAATAATTTATTTATTGAACTAATTATCAAACAGCACAGCCAGAAATCAATTAGTTGATTATCGTTTCAAACACATAACTTTATATATATACAAAAATCCAATTTTGTGTGTCAAATAACAAACAATAAATTCTAGCTAGTTTTGTTTCTCACACCCGTCAATTGGAAATATATAGAAATCCCACTTTCGAAACTCGAACATAAATAATGATAATGCGGCCGCATTACCAGAATTATCTCCGGGCGACTAAAGTGTGATTCTATATCTATCCAGTATACTAAAACTTCGAATATACGTTCATGACGCGTATATGCAAAATCTCATATACTTGATTATCCAAAATAAAATAAAATAAAATACTCAAATACATATAATTAGATTAAATTTTCAAAACAAAATTTGATTTTTCTTTTATTTTGAAAGTA
The DNA here is from genome assembly GCA_030737875.1 of Allium sativum. Taxonomy (NCBI): domain Eukaryota; kingdom Viridiplantae; phylum Streptophyta; class Magnoliopsida; order Asparagales; family Amaryllidaceae; genus Allium; species Allium sativum. The sequence continues at coordinate 742,924,505 of CM060920.1, read as the reverse complement.
ACACTCTTTCGACTCATTCTAGGATACTACTGATCCCATCTGTAACGAGTCATTCTCATTGGATAATATTAATCCAATCTCTGATGAATTCTTTTGTTTGGTTCTAAGGTGTTTTGTTCTCGAGCTCTGTAAACCAAAGCTCTGATACAACGTGTAATGACCCGAACTTCCCCGGTTTCCGAAGAGAAGAGAAAGAACGGGTTGTCTGGGAACATGACAAATCAGAACACAAACAGAAGAATATTTCATTGCTTATTACATCAATTTACATCAGAGTACAAGAACATACAGAGTATGAACAAATAATATACATTTGATAAATATCAAAGATTTACAAATTACAATGCAATGGAAAATAATACGAAGCACAACTGAAAGAGATAACCAGAGACAAAGCTTTCTGAATATCATTCCAACTGTAAACTAGGATAGTGTGAATATAAATCTGCAAAACGAAAACTACTAGCTGCACGTGTGGAAGATACATGCACCTAGAGTTTAGGTTAAAACAGTAAACTCCAGGTCAGTCATGTGACTGGTGTGAGAACTAAAACAATTATTTAAAGTTTTACTTTAAAATGGAGAAAATCAAGGGACCACGTCATATAACACGGAACGGGTTTCCTCCCAAGAATACCAGTGCATATAACAAAACAGCGCAATGCTTTTTGGAAAAATGAAGCTATTACAAGACCCAAGTCCCATCACACAATGCAACGCAAGCCGGAGGATAGGGTTTTCCCTTATAATCGCCAAACATGCTCGGTACGTTTAAAACAAATCATTTGATACTATTATAAGTGCATAGTGTATAAAACAACTTCAAATATAAATGCATCAATCATAGACGACATGGGTACCATCTATCATGTCGCCAATACTAGTTTCTACAATTAAAACCGTAAAGTCACGTATTGGAAGTTGGATTTCCATTTGTGAACCAAGGCAAAGGATCTTCCTTACTGCTTCGAGACTCTCTAGCCTGAGCCTCGGGTTCAAAACGCATCAACCCTGGGAGCGACAGGGCCGATCCACACGGAGTGGATTAAAATGCCTAAACATTGTGTTTCCCCGCCCTATGGGGTAAATAAGCAAGATGACTCAATATCAATCGGCTCTGTAGTAACCGATATATCTGAGGCACATCGCTATCCATCATCCACATGAGTGAAACGTCTGGGCTTGCAAAACCCAGACACCACTCCTAGCTAGAAGGAAACGCATGTCCTCCCTGAGGCCCTCTCCCGTTTTTGGTTCACACCGGGGTGTGAGGCTCGCGAATTAACGCTATACACAAACCTATGCTATATTAAATCCGTGCTTTGATCATCAACCATAAGACTTTGCTTTTCAACAGAAGACTTGATCATTTGCATCTCAGCATGCCACAAAGGCAACTCACACCATGCAACAAATGTCTATCAATCACACAGAATGAAATCCAATGTAAGACACACATCCATTTACAAGTTCGTTTTGGGTCTGAATGAAACCGGAGGTACCTTATTCCTCATCCCATATGTCCAATACAGGAGAAAGGTCCTCGCATATCTAGTCGATCTCTAAGTACGTCTGGACGATCACCACTAATTACATCGTCTTGTGTGTACAGCCTAATCATCCAAAAGATGTGAAGACCTACGGTCTTCAACTACCATCTTTAACGTCGACTTACCGTCGATCCAGTTATTCAAAATGGGATAAATCCGGTCTTTCCGAATAACACACATATATAATAAACAAGTGCTATAAAAACACAGCATACACCTCATTCCAATCCAGAATATTCCTTTATTCAAATATTCTTATACTTTGGAAAAGGTTCCCATTAATTTTATCTCCCAAGTGGGTGATTGAGAAGATTGATACAATTCGTCGTAATTTCTTCTAGACTGGCATAAAGGATACAACGAAAGTTAGTTGTCTTGTGTCTTAGAAGTAGGTATGCAAATCTAAGGATCAGGAAGGCTTGGGAGTGTTAAACTTGAGAAACATGAACTCGACTTTGGTTTGAAAATGGTTATGGACTATACCCAGTGACAAGAAAGTTTTCTAGAAAGGCTGGATTATCGGCACTTGTTATGGAGGCAAATTTGATTGGAATGCGGATGTTTCTCATTGCTCGGTATTTTGGTGTGGAGTAACGAGTAACATTCATTGGATTAAAATTGGTGCAGGCATTGTCATAAAGAATGGTCGTAACGTATTGTTTTGGTATGATTGTTGGCTCTTACCCATTCCTCTAAGAATTGAATTTGTTGTTCTTTTTTATATCACTAGCAATAAGCATTTCATGGTCAAAGATATGTACAGCATGGATGCAGCCAACTTCAAATGGAGATTAACTTTTGTAGATTGGTAACTGGCAATGCTCTTTCTAAGTTGTGTTGTTTGATTAGAATGCTAGAGGGTGTAAATCTTTTTGATGATGGGGACGATGCTTTTATTTGGATGCTTAACGGAAACAACAAATCTTTTCAGGTTAGCTATCTTTATAAGACGATGAACTTTGCAGGACGGAGATGGGTAGGATTTGAGTATATGTGGAATTTCAAAGCTGTGCCTACTAAAGTTAAAATCCATATGTGGACAATTATGCACAACATGCTTAATGTGGTTAGCAGACTGAGACATAAAGGGGTGTGCGTTACCGGAGGATGCACTTTTTGATATGAAGACGATGAGAATTATTTTCACTTGTTCATAAGTTGTGACTTCGCTTTTAATGTTTGGACAAAGTGTTTAGTTAGCTTAAACATACACTTAGACTGGATGGACTTTTTCAATGATCAACATTACTTTTGGCACACCATTTTTACATCTCTCCCTTATACACCCATATGCAACCCTTTTGTTGTTTTGAACTTTGCTTATGTGTGGATACTTTGACATGAATGAAACTCATGAAAATTTAAATGTAAAATGAAAATGCCCAACACCATTATTTACTGCATACTCAAATTTGTTTCCCTCTTGTCAGGCACTAAAGGCGTGAAATTTGCGGATATAATCGCTGCTCGAGTCATGGATCGAGCACGTGGCAGGCAGTCTTGATGTTGCTACAGCAAGTTTTGGTTCGAAGCTTTTATTTTGCTATAATATGTAATTATAATATTTTTTGCTACGCTGGTGATGGTCATTCCTGCGCGCATGTGATATTGGTTTGGTTGTGTATATTTATGTAAATACACATATGCTGTATTGTACTTTATGTTGTATTAGTCTTTGTGTTAAATCTAGTAAGGCGTGAATCTGCGATTCACTACCTTTTGCATTAAAAAAAAGCATCTTACGCTTCTCGATTCCTTATAATAGGTTATCTTTCTCATATGAAAATAAATGAAAACAAATAGTCGCACCCTATATTTTCTTTCGCAAAATGTCAATGGCCGCTCCTCTTATATATTCCAAAAAAAATTCTAGATCTCCTAAAATACTATACGAAATTTTTTTGTTTTAAAATGTACTCGTATCTCAATTCTCTTTGATCCTACGCCTAATTTTAGGGGTGCGATGGAATTTAGTGATGTCGACAATTGTTCCAGTGAAGAAATAATAATTAGGGTTGGAATTTGCGGCAAAGTTAGATATTTATGCGTGAATCAGACATCGTATTGGAGATCATGGTAGAAAATAGCATCGAGTGACTAAGTTTGAAAGAATTCAGTGACATTATTTGTCACAACTTGTAAGAGCTAGCGTGCATTTTGATGGGAGATCGGGTTTTTCATGGGATGGCCAAGTTCATGATGATGGTGACTGGAAGATGGGGATCGCAGAGAGTGAGTCGTTGGCGAAGGCAGTTTTTAATTTCATGAAGTAGAGAGGTAAGGAAGGAGGAGAGAAGTTACATTTGGTGTGGCCATGGATGTTATCTGTAGCTTACGTTTGGGAGAGGAGGGAGATTAAAGGGGTGATGACATGGTGATGGGTAAGAATGTTTTAAATTCTTTTTATATTCGTTTAAAATCCGTGTGTTCGAATGAATATAACTTTTGCATACGAACTCTGATTGATGCGTAGTATGTTTCGTTATAATCTGTAGCGACTCGAAAATCGCCACCCTTCGAATCGACCATAAACCGCATAGGTCCGATCCAAAAGTCGGAAATCCTCGAACCGTTATGGGGATACAACACATCAAAACAGAGCATAAAAGAACATTTCATTGCTATTACAATATTTTTTTCATTAGAATACATAATATATATCAGAGTACAATAATCAATATACAGTAGAAAAATAATATTAGAGAATTTGAATTACAATGCAGCGGAAATATAAATATATACAATGGAAGACTCTGAATAATCCAAAGCATAACTCCGGCCATAATCTAGGATCATGTTTAAAAAAATATCTGCAAAACCCAAAACCACTAACTGCCCGTGTGGAAAGTATGGGCACCCAGAGTTTATGTGAAAAACAATGAACTCCAATCAGTCATGGAACCGGTGTGAGAACTAAAAAATAGTTATTAAACTTTATTTTAAAGTTGGGTAATTCATGGGAACAAGTCGTATGATACAGAACGGGTTTCCTCCCATCAATATCATAAAACAAAACCTACAATGCTAAATAAAAAAAATAATGAGGCTATTATAAGACTCATATCCCATCACACAATGCAACGCAAGCCAAAGGATAGAGTTTTACCTTAAAATAGCCAAATTTGCTTGATAGCGAAATTTATCTTTTATTACTATATGTGCATAGTGTAGAAATCAACTTCGAATATGAATGTATCAATCCTAGACGGCATAGTACCCCATCCTACTATGTCGCCATATAGGTTTACAACAAAAACCGTAAAGCTCATATTGGAAAGTGGGATTTCCATCATGATGGTTATTGATCTGAAAGATCGATCACGTAGTGTATATTCCACGGCTTATATCCAGGGCTTTGGAAAACATCGTAATACCTGTCTGCACTATATCCAGGATTACGAATATCATCGCAATTTATGAATAACACCGCAACTCTATCCTTTTGAGAATCAGGTATAAGCCGTATCCCTTCTAGATGTGGAGCGACCACACCAAGCTTATCTCGGTCGACTGAATCTGTGACAACCCTAAAAGTTGTCTAACTTCATCCCGTAGATTGCTCATCCTCATCTCGAAAGTATACTGATCTAATAGTTCACCATCATACCGGTGTGTGAGGCTCGCGAATTAATGCTACACAAAGGTACGCTCTATCAAAGCTATGCTTTGATCATCATCCACCAAGCTCTACTTTTCAACAAAAGCATGGATCAATGCATCTCGGCATGTCACATTGTCAATCATACCATTCCATTGACGTCTACCAATATATAACCTCTAAGCTCGTACATTTCAGAGAAGGGTGTTAAGCAAGAGAATAAATTCTCTGCCACCAAACAAATATATATTTTGTAGAGATCAACGAATACAACAAAAAGAATACAATGTCAGTCATGCAATCCATTTGCAAGTCCGTTCTTGGTTTGAATGAAACCGGAGGCACCTTGCTCCTCAACCCTTATATCCAATACAGGAGAGAGGCCCTCGCATATCCGGTCGATCTCCTAGTACGTCTAAACGATTACCACTTATAACCTCGTCTTGGATTGTACACCCCAATCGAGACATCAACAATTATCCAAAGGATGTGAAGATCTCCGATCGTCAACCACCATCTTGAATATCTTTGACTTTTAATCGTCATATCAATTATTCAGAATGGGTTAAACCCGGTCTTTCCGAATAGCTCTCGTATCTTTAAAATCATGTGATATATAAACATATCATACGATCTCGTTCTAATTTAGAATATTTTTTATTCACATATTCTTATTACTGGGAATGGTTCCCATTAATCTTATCAAAGATTATCACTTTCAAACTTACTGTTTAATCCATTCGTTGGAAATCATTCAAAAGATTTAGTAATATCTTTTCACAAAATAAACCAGATTAAGGTTTATAAAACTAGTCGGGATTAACGGGCCTTACCGAAGTAATCATTCATTTTATTTTCTCAATCCCAACCTATTCATCCCAAGGAGAAAAACTGATAGTACTCCATATCTAAAACCCATTGTGTTATCGACAAATTTAATTACCATTTAATGTTCAAATCTAATTAAAGATTTGGACTATCGCATGGAGTAAAACTGGTGGTACTCCATATCGAATACTGCTCGAATTCGATAAATTAAATTACGCCATTCATATTTCAATCTAATTAAAGATTCATTGAAACTCCACTTAGTTTAATTCTCCAAAAATCATTATTTAATGATTACTAATTTTATGAAATTAATCCTACCTTTACTTAGGTTAAAAATAGATGTCATTTAAAAACACCATTCACGATAACCCAAAATCATCTTCCATTAAATATGGAACCTTCATGGAAATCATAAAAGTATATAATCGATATAGTATCAAACTAATACTATAAGCGGAATAACGGCAAAGCCTTTAAAATTCCCCAAATAGTATAGGTCTTCCTCCGCGGAGGTTCAACTCGATGTCACTAAATCGAATTCCACTCAATTCCAATTTAATATATTAAATTAGAAAACTTTGCTTTGGAAAATTCCATTAAATCTTATTCAAAATATTTATAAATTCTAACTTAAGTCTTCTCTGCTAATTAGGTTAAAGAACAAATGTTATTTAAAACATCGTTCATGATAAACCCAAAATCATCTTCAATTTAATTCCAATTAAATTTATTAAATTGGAAAACTTCATTAAACCATAATGAAAAAATTTATTCCATTTCATTCGTGTTTAAGAACAATGTTATTTAAGACACCATTCACGACAAACCCGAAATCCAATTTGATATTAAATTTAGGCTTTGAATAGAAATCATATCGACTTATATTCAACATCAAATTCTGAAACCAGCATATATCGTATAGGGAATAACGATATCTATATCTTTCAAATTCCTCAATGATATCCATATAATCATGAAATCCAATATCTAAATATCCGAAGACTATTTTCATTTAAATCCATTCCAATTTATATATTGTAAAACTCTGGTTGTATTAAAATCATAATAATTTCTTTCAATTCTTTACTCAAGTTGATAAACAACTTATTCAGATAAAAATAACTTTTATCTTTACAAACTTAGAATATTTCATTAAAAATCTTTCTAAATCATTTATTATGATTTAACATAATTTTTCCCTATTTTTAATCACTTAAAAATAAGCTCTTTCAGTTAAATGACAGTAACGACCCGCTTTCTACGCATCGAAGGATCGTAGAATATTTATTTCTTTCACATGCGAAGTCGTATGGTCATGTAACTTTGGGAGACGACTATTGGGGTCATTTCCCATGTTCATGATTTTTGCCGATTTTTAAATGACTGTTTTGCCCCTAGTTAACCTTGTTTCAGCCATAACTTTTGATTGGGAAGGAGTTTTGACCTGAAACCACTTCCTTTAGATCCGGATGATGGCTTAGAGAACACCCTTTTTCTCACTTTCACAACCGCCACTTTCATTCTTAGAACCCTAGCAATGGCCTCCACTTGCTAAAACACCCCAAATCACCTTCTAATCGCTAATTAAGACAAATCTACGTCAAATCAAGGAAGATCTTCACCAAATTAGTATTAGAACTACTGTATTGCCTTGATATTCGTGCCCAAACAGAGATAATTTTAGATTTGATACTTTATTTGTGGCTAAGGTGAGTGATTTACATAGTTCCTCACTAATTGTGGTTAATTAAGGGTAATTAGTGTTAATTAGCGAATTTAAGCATGATTAAATTCTGGAAAAATATTTAAAAATTTTGAAATATTATTTTAGGCCTTTGTTAGAAAATTTGGCTAGTTTGGTTAAGTTTTGCTAATTGCATCATTAGTTTGCTTAAACATGGTTAAGGGAAAATATGGGGTTTTGGCTATGTTTGATCCGTTTTAACCTATCAAGTTGTTGTTTTGGTGTTTGTGGTCAATTCGATATGTTGCTATGACTGTTTGGAATGATTTGTGATTATTTAGAGAAGATAGACTAGCCGAAAACGCCGTCGAAAGGCTTAAAAACAGTCGCTGGGAAAAGTTGTAGAAAGTTTTGTTAGGGTTTCGAGACGGATCGGATATGGGGCTCGGATCGGATCGGTGGACTGGGCAAGAGGGTACGAACCGGACCGGAACCTGGCACAAGAGGATGCAAGGGCAAAAAGGAAGGCTATTAAAAACTGAGTGGGTTGGGGTCGAATCGGAACGGTAGGAAGACGTGGGATCGGATCTACGTGGACCAAACCGAAGCGAGGGGCGTAGAGAACCGAACCGGAGTGCCACGAAGGCGGGAGTACCGAACCGATGCAAACGTAGGGGATCCGAACCAAACCACATCCAGGAGCATACCATGAAGTATGGCACCCGAACCGAACCGAATGAAGGGGCTGAGCCAAACCACGATGGAGAATCTGAAAATCTGAAGATGATGTATAACCGGACCGAACTAGACTTAAGCTACTTCTACGCGATGACTCTTTTGAAGACCAACTCCAATTCGACCAAAAGCCCGAGATGCAAAGGTAGTCCAAGTAGGAAGTTTGTACTCAGGATCCAGTTGGGAACCAACGAGTTAACTTCATGATTGGGTTTTGTTGTGGGACGTGTGCTAAGGGGTTGTCCATGTCCATAATTTTGGATCACTATGTGTAGGGGGTACGTGAACGGATTCAGGACCACAATGGTCCAGGTACGACTAATGCGCTATAGACTAATGAAGCGGGGTCATTTGTAAAGATTTAGTCATGACTCCATAGGGTAAGCTTGGTGGTAGCAATAGTCATACAAGTCGAACTCCGTCACTACTTCGATGGGTCTATTGGTTGAGAGTGGTGGACATCGTATGCTTTACGCACTGAGTGAGAGACGTGAGGGTGGTTGCCATGCTTGATTTGTTTTCCATCACTATGACATGCACACCCCCACCCCCGTATTCTTTACAGCATATGTTAGTGGCACCTTAGAGTATTGTACGGTGTGTAGTGCTAACTCTTTGGTTGCAGGTCCAGATTCAGGTATGATTGGATTATACCTGTTATTGTTCTGTTTTGTTGCTTATCGCTCATACCAGACTTTTGTCTGACCCAGAGTTTTATGTCTCTTCTTATTACTCTGGGTGCTCCTAAACGGGCAGACTAGAGACTGGTTAGATGGTATGCACGGACAGTTATACCGGAGACGAGCAAAGAGGCTCCCACGTATGATATATATATATATATATATATATTCTCCCTGTGACGCTGCTGGTCACTACTTTTGGCATTAATAGTGTACCTTTCCTTCCTTTTGCTTTAGATACAATTTTAAAGTTGTAATGATGATGATGCAGAACATAAGCTGTATTTGGATTGTCCGCTGCTATGATGTTTAGTTTCAGCTTATGCACTGTCTCACCTGTTTTATGTCAAGTATGTTATTATTATATTTTATTCCTTACACTGTGAGACATTCTACAGGTTCTCTGTTAGTTCACCAGTAAGTCCTTTTCTTTTCCCTTTCTTTGGCGACCGTCCCGTGCCTGTTAGACATCAGCACAACGCATTTTCATGGGAAATGTCGGCTGGTACGAGGCGGGATATCACACTTGGTGTCAGAGCTCTAGGTTGCGTAGTTAACCTAGGGAAAACCACCAGGGAGAGATAGTACGTATATGAGAGTGTGTATTTGTGATTATTTTGGTTTTCAAAAGCTATATATATATACTATTAGTATAGCTAAGGATGAAGTCGCACTGCACTGACAGTACAAAGAGGATGGTTAATCGTTTCTCTTTACGGATTGAACGATGAGCCGATATACGAGAGGTGCTGGTAGAGGAGCCAACAATGGGAATGCTCCTGACATGAGGGCTATGTTTACTGACTTCATGAGGGAGATGCTTAGAAACGTGCAAGGAGCAGCTCCCAATGCTGCAAATGGTGGTGGTACAGCGGAGCAGGCGCCTAGGGCCGATTTCGCCAAGCTTTGCAAGGATTACACTAGTCTCGGTGGAAAGCCGTATGATGGAACGGAATCGGCTACGGATGTTCAGGCTTGGTTGGATAGTTGCGAGTGTATCTTCAAAGACTTGGGTATCGAAGACGCAATGAAGAGGAAGCTAGCATCGCGTCGATCACAAGGACGAGCAATGAATTGGTGAATGCTATAAAGGCAGCTACTCCCAAGGATCAGATTACTTGGGATCAGTTTAAGGCTCGCTTTAGCGATAAGTTTATTCCAGCTGCTCAGAAATCAGTGTTATTTAAGAAATTCTTGGAACTCAAGAAGAATGGCAGAGCTGTCTCGGAGTATATTTCCGAATTCGACACTTTGTCGAAATATGGGTTATCCCTAATAGATATTGCCGAGAAGAAGAACGAGAAGTTCATAACTGGCTTGGAGGGATACTTGGGGGAAAGGCTTATTAACCTCATCGATGAGATGTTTGAATCGATTGTGGGGAAAGCTTTAAGATCGGAAAGTCTTTAACCTAAGTCGAAGACTGAGGTTGCATCTATAGAGGAACCAAAGCCGCAAGCAGGCGGTGAAGGCAAGAAGAATTCTCAGAACAAGAGGAAGCAGAACCCGACCAAGGACGGCCAGAATAAGAATGGTGGCGAGTGCTTTAGTTATGGCAAGAAGGGCCACTATGCCAGAGATTGTCGAGAAAAGCCTGGGGAAAGGAAGTGCTTTAACTGCGGCCAAGCGGGACACCACAAGGATGATTGTCCACAACCTCCTAGGGAGAAACAGATTGTGAAAACGTATGCTATCAACGTTGTTCCTTCTTCGTCGAATGCTCTAACTGCAGCGCAGAAGGGAAAAGGCGTCGTTATCAAAGGTATGCTTTCTATTCAAGATGTTTCTGTTCGAGTATTGTTTGACAAACCCGAGATAGTCGATAGACCTTTAGTAGTGACGAACCCGGTCAGTGGTTCGACTAGCCTTAGTATGATTTGCCGTAACGTGGTCTTATCGAGTAATGGATGTATGTTTGTTTGCGATTGCTTTGTTTTGGGCTTTACTGGGTTTAGCATTATTTTGGGGAGTTGATCTACTCTAAAGGAATAGGGTGGTATTAGGTACCTACCTAGTGATGGTGATAGTAACTGGAGTTAAGGAAGCTAAGAGGTTATCGTTGTAATAAGTTCTAGTTGTCTCTGGGAGGCATATGAGTACTCCAGTGCTTAGTTGTTTTGCTAGTATCACCTCACGTGGATTGTCCGAATTTGGAGGAGATATTCCTTGGGTGCTTGTCTGATATTGGTTTAGGCCTTTGGGGCTTGTTCTTGGGGAATGTCGAGTTCGACTAGGATGGTTTGCATGAGAGATAAATAGTTGTTGCGATTCTTCATTGGATGATATCTTGGTTTACTCGAGGAGTGATGTGCAGCCGTGACATGATAAGACTATTCAATGGTATAGACTGCCCCGAGTTAGACTCGATAGGGTTATGAGATGGCTCGACTGGGACTCGAGAAAGATGCAAAGTAATGGATTGTTTAGAACCTTATGTTGATGTTCTCTTTGGATAGTAGAACTTTGAAAAAATAGGATGTGTTCGTTGATCATGGAAGATGTAATGAAGATTAGGACGATTCAAGTTGGACTTGAACTCATAAAAGAAAATGGGTGTTCATTGATCTTGGAGATGCAACGAATAGGGAGACGACTCACGTTGGACTAAAGTTTGTCGGTAATGGATACTCAAGACTGGGTATGAGTTATAGATTGACTCGAGTTGGACTCGAGAAGCCTGAAAGGAATTGGATTTGGCTTGATTTGAACTCGAGAGGGCAGCAAGATAATGGATAGACTTGGGTTGGACTCAAGTATTTTAGGCGGACTTAAAGCAGGGGTATATGGGGAAGCCCGTTACCTTGGATCCGTTGGACGTGATCTAGTTATCCTTGAAGGATAAAACGTATGTTGGACGTATGGTAGTCCATTTGGAGGCTGGGTTTCCATTAGTTCTTGATGTTGGTTGGACCAGACATACAAGAATCGACATAATGGGATGGGTTAGACCAGTCATGTAGGTGTCGACGTGCTCATGGCTTTAGCAGGTGATAGGTAGGACTTGTTTGATGGATGTAATGGTTGTTATGTTTGTCCCTATCTTTCTTCTTTTGAGTAGACTATCACTTGTAGGGTTCTAGCGATGGGGAACAAAGAGATGGTAGTATAGACGGACATTAGGCTGCATATCAGTGCAGTGGGGTAGTCATTACTCCATGGGGAAGAGTGATCGTAGCAAGGCTATGAGCCAGTGCAGTGAAGTTGTCATGACATCATGGGGCAGAGTGGACATAGCAAAGGATTTAGGTGCGGTAACAGTTGCACTAAGTAGGAGGCATGCCAGTCCAGAGGTTATGTTTCTGGGTTGGAAGTAACTAGAGTATATCACAAGATATGATTTCAGACCCAAGAGTGAATTGGATTATGAAACGCTAGTAAGCTTGACGATTAGATCGATTTTGATTGAGTGGATTGGTTCCAGTCAGAGGGACGATCCTAACCTATTGGAAATCATCTCAAACTTAGAGATGGGAATCGACGGAGAGATGAACAAGTATGGGCTTGGTCGAAATGGATGGCTTAGAAAGAATGGAAGACTAGTTGTACCCAATGTCAATGAATCGAGAGATGAAGTGCTTAGAGAATGTCATCACTCAAAACTGACTATACACCCCGGTGGTAATAAGATGTATCGATACATGAAGCATACCTACTACTAGGAAGGGATGAAAAGAGACATTGGGAAGTTTATATCCAAGTGCATGAATTTCCAGTTAGTTAAAGCTGAGCAAAAGAAGCTTAGTGGGTTGTTACAACCATTAGAAATTCCAGAATGGAAATGGGAACAAGTCTCGATGGATTTCATTGATGGGTTACGAAGGACTAGATAGGGCCATGATAGCATTTGGGTGATTGTGGACCGATTGACCAAAAGTGCAAGATTTATACCCGTCAAGTCGAATAGAACGGCAGCTAAGTTAGTTGAGCTATATATGCAATGGGTAGTGAGATTTCATGGAGTACCTAAAAGCATTGTGAGTGACCGAGACCCGTTGTTCACTAGTGGGTTTTGGATAAGTTTACAATAGGCGTTAGGATCAGAATTACATCTCAGTACCGCGCATCATCCTCAAACTGACGGACAGGCAGAGAGGGTGAATCGAGTGTTAGAAGATCTTTTGTGAGCTTGTGTATTAGATTTTGGTGGATCATGGGATGACCATTTGCATCTAGTAGAGTTTGCATATAATAATAGTTATCAATCCAGTATTGGTATGGCTCCATTTGAAGCTTTGTACGGAAGACCGTGCAACTCACCGTCATGTTGGTTAGAAACTGGTGAGAAGTTTGTGCTTGGATCAGATGTGATAAGAGAAACTTCAGCTTGGATTAAGGTTATCCAACAGTGAATGAAGGCTACCCAAGATAGGCAGAAGAGTTATGCTGATAAGAGTAGAAGAGAATTAAAGTTCTCCATTTGCGACTTGATGTTTGTCAAGATTTCTCTGTTGAAGAGCGTGATACGATTTGGCAGGCGTGGCAAGTTAGCACCAAGATTTGTTGGTCCATTCCCAGTTCTTGAGAATATTGGGAATTTGACATATAAAGTTGAATTACCAGAGAAAATGGCAGGAGTTCATAACGTATTTCATGTTTCCAAGTTAAGGAAATTTGTGCACGACCCTGATGTGACTATTTCACTTGATTAGTTGGATGATATCGAGGTTGAACATGAGGCGGTTGGGAACCGCAGACCTATGCGTATTGTTGGGAACGATACGAAGCAACTTCGAAGGAAAGCGGTGAATCTAGTCAAAGTTCAGTGGGGTGAGAATGAGAATGTCTGTACTAGGGAGACAGAGGAGAGCAATAGGAAGACGTATCCAGAACACTTCGCCTGGTAAGATTTCAGTTTCGATTTAGTCTTTCTGCATGCTAGGATAGGCTTGTTTTGTTTGGTTTGCATGTTTGATTGTTGTATGTGGCTGGTAGGCATGCGGGATCCTTTGTATGTTTTGGGTTAAGGAATTTTGGGGACGAAATTTCTTAAGGGGGGAGAATGTAATAACCTGCATTCTACGCATCGAAGGATCGTAGAGTATTTATTTATTTCGCATGCGAAGTCGTATGGTCATGTAACTTTAGGAGACGACTATTGGGATCATTTACCATGTTCATGATTTTTGCTGATTTTTAAATGACATTTTTGTCCCTAGCTGATCTTGTTTCGGCCATAACTTTTAATTGGGAAGGAGTTTTGACCTGAAACCACTTCCATTAGATTCGGATGATGGTTTACCTTTCTGTAGAGTGGTCACATTAGCCAAAAAGACTCACCGTTTGGGAGATATTGCTGAAACAAGTTTCAGGTGGTGAAAAACAGCTTAATTGGGCTTAACCAGGTGATTAACAGCTAGGCCCAAAGGGAAATTTCGGAATTTGGAGTATTTAACGGCTGTTAGGATTTAGAGAACACCCTTTTTCTCACTTTCACAGCCACCACTTTCATTCTTAGAACCCTAGCAATGGCCTCCACTTGCTAAAACACCCCAAATCACCTTCTAATCGCTAATTAAGCCAAATCTACATCAGATCAAGGAAGATCTTCACCAAATCAGTATTAGAACTATTGTATTGCCTTGGTATTTGCGTCCAAACAGAGATAATTTCAGATTTGATATTTTATTTATGGCTAAGGTGAGTGATTTGCATAGTTCCTCACTAATTATCGTTAATTAAGGGTAATTAGCGTTAATTAGCGAATTTAAGCATGATTAAATTCTGGAAAAATATTTAAAAATTTCGAAATATTGTTTTAGGCCTCTGTTAGAAAATTTGGCTAATTTGGTTAAGTTTTGCTAATCGCATCATTAGTTTTGCTTATCGCATCATTAGTTTTGCTTAAACACGCTTAAGGGAAAATATGGGGTTTTGGCTATGTTTTATCCATTTTAACCTATCAAGTTGTTGTTTTGGTGTTTGTGGTCAATCCTATATGTTGCTATGATTGTTTGGAATGATTTGTGACTATTTAGAGAAGATAGACTAGCCGAAAATGCCGTCGAAAGGCGTAAAAACAGTCGCTGGGAAAAGTTGTAGAAAGTTGTGCAGGGTTTCGGGTCGGATCGGATATAGGGCTCGGATCGGATCGGTGGACTGGGCAACAGGGTATGAACCGGACCAGAACCCGGCACAAGAGGATGCAAGGGCAAAATGAAAGGCCATTAAAAACTGAGTGGAGTTGGGGTCGGATCGGAACGGTAGGAAGGCGTGGGACCGGATCTACATGGACCGAACCGAAGCGAGGGGCGTAGAGAACCGAACCGGAGTGCCACGAAGGCAGGAGTATCGAACCGATGCAAACGTAGGGAATCCGAACTGAACCGCACCCAAGAGCATACCATGAAGCATGGCACCCGAACCGAATGAAGGGGCTGAGCCAAACCATGATGGAGAATCCGAACCGAACCGAACGAGAAATCTGAAGATGATGTATAGCCGGACCGAACTAGACTTAAGCTACTTCTACGCGATGACTCTTTTGAAGACCAACTCCAATTCAACCAAAAACCCGAGATGCAAAGATAGTCCAAGTAGGAAGTTTGTACTCAGGATCCAGTTGGGAACCAACGAGTTAACTTCGTGATTGGGCTTTGCTGCGGGACGTGTGCTAAGGGGTTGTCGATGTCTATAATTTTGGATCACTATGTGTAAGGGATACATGAACAGATTCAGGACCACAGTGGTCTAGGTACGACTAATGGGCTATAGACCAATGAAGTGGGGTCATTTGTAAAGATTTAGTCATGACTCCGTAGGGTAAGCTTGGTGGTAGCAGTAGTCGTACAAGTCGAACTCCGTCACTACTTCGATGGGTCTAGTGGTTGAGAGTGGTGGACAACGTATGCTTTACGCACTGAGTGAGAGACGTAAGGATGGTTGCCATGCTTGATTTGTTTGCCATCACTATGACATACACACCCCCAACCCCGTATTCTTTACACCATATGTTAGTGGCACCTTAGAGTATTGTACGGTGTGTAGTGCTAACTCTTTGGTTGTAGGTCCAGGTTCAGGTATGATTGGATTATACCTGTTATTGTACTGTTTTGTTGCTTATCGCTCATACCAGACTTTTGTCTGACCCAGAGTTTTTTGTCTCTTCTTATTACTCTGGGTGCTCCTAAACGGGCAGACTAGAGACAGGTTAGGTGGTACGCACAGGTAGCTGTACCGGAGACGAGCAGGAGGCTCCCACGTATGATATATATATATATATATATATATATATATATATATATATTCTCCTTGTGTCACTGCTGGTCACTACTTTGGGCATTAGTAGTGTGCCTTACTTTTCTTTTCATTTAGAGGCAGTTTTAAAGTTGTAATAATGATGATGTGGCACATAAGCTGTAATTTGGATTTTCCGCTGCTATGATGTTTAGTTTCAGCTTATGCACTGTCTCACCTGTTTTATGTCAAGTATGTTATTATTATATTTTATTCCTTGCGCTGTAAGACATTCTAAAGGTTCTCTGTTAGTTCACCGGTAAGTCCTTTTCTTTTCCCTTTCTTTGGCAACCGTCCTGTGCCGGTTGGACATCGGCACAACGCATTTTCATGGGAAATGTCGGTTGGTGTGGGGCGGGCCGTCACAATGACGTTTCAGGTCATTTAGCTGCACTGGCGTTGTTTTCATTCAAATTTGAATTGAACATTTAACAAAATCAAAACATTAGATTTCAAAGCTCTTCCTATCATTTGAAAGATCTTTTCGATACGAACCTGAAGGCTTCGGTTTAAGGAGAATCCCACAGTCGGATCTCCCGGTAAGTCAATTTGAAGTTAATGTTCGAAATTCGCGAACGGTCGCAGTGTGACACGTTCTATGTAACGACTCGGATTTTTCCCGGACTTAATCGATCGCAAAATCGACTAAGACTGTTCAAAACGCGAATACGTTAACTCTGAGAATACAACACATTAGAACGATAACAACAGACTTTTATAAACATCATAATAATGATACATCAGAGTGCAGAATATCAGAGAACATCGAATAAAATTACAGCGGAAGATAAATTTCAATAAATTAAATACAATAAACAGCGGAAGACTTCTATGCTCTGGACACAACTTTAGGCTTCGATCCAGAATCCTGGTCAAGGGATAAATATCTGCAAAAGGCTACTTGGTTGTCCATGTGGAAAAGAGGGCACCCGAGTTTGCAAAGTGAAATAAACTACGAGTCAGTCATGGGACTAGTATGAGAAATCTAATAATAATGCTAATCACAGGACCACTCCGCTAACGCGGAACGGGTTTACTCCATTGAATTGCCGGTTCATAATTAAAAGTAAATCGTTAAACAACGCAATTCTTTTTGGAAAAATGAAACCATTATAAGACTCAAGTCCCATCATACAATGCAACGCAAACCGGATGATAGAGTTTTACCTTATAATGGCCAAAAATGCTTGATACGATATAAACGGGTTTGATATTATTATTAGTGTATATATGTTTCAAAAACATTTCAAAGTAAATGTATCAATCCTAGGAAGCATAGCTACCATATACTATGCCTCCGCACTAGTAATACAATCAAGTCTGTAGGGTCGTATTAGGAATTGGGTTTCCATCATGAGTCAAGGCTAGGAACGATCTCCTTACCGATTCGAGACACTCTAGCTAATGTCTCAGGATCAGAGCTCAAGTGACCCTTGGATAGCTGCAGGGCCGGTCCACACTTGCGGTTTATGGATTAATTATTCCTGAACACACGTTTCCCAGTCCTATAGGACCTAACATCCGAGGCGCCTCATTCCATCATCCACATAAGTAAAAATGTCTCGGCTCCATACCATGACACCAATTCTAGCTAGAATGAAACGTGTTGCTCTCCCTGCGTTCCCTTGCTCCATTTTAGACTCAACCGGGGTGTGAGGCTCATGAAGCTACGTAAAACATAAAGCTATGCTTTTCAAGCTGTGCTTTGATCATCATCCACATGGCCGGCTTTTCAACAAAAACCTTGATCCACGCATCTTAGCATGCCACATAGTCAATCCATACCATTGATTCCTACCAATATATAACCTCTAAGTTCGTACGTCTCAGAGAAGGGTGTTAAACACCAAACTGATATCTATTTAGCAAAGATCAACGAATACCGTATAAAGGTATACAACGTCAGACATACAATCCATTTTCAAGTCCATTTTGGGTCTGAACGAAACCGGAGGCACCTTATACCTCGCATATCCGAACAATCAACAAGTAGTCTGGATGGCCACCATTGTAGCTCCTTCAAGGTAGCTACTCCAATCATGGGCGTCAATGGTAACTCATCCATTCGACGTGAAGATCGTCGGTCTTCAATCACCGTCTTCAACTCTTCGACTTAGATCGACAAATAATCATTTGAAATGAGATTGAACTCGGACCTTTCAAATGATTCTTGCGTATATATCATTTCAAATCATTTCTTATCGTTAATATTAATTTTTAACGATTAATCTCTATTTTTATTTATATAAATATAATTGAATTTTATTTAACAACACTTCATGTCAATAGGCGGCCTTGGCGTTGTTTTCACCCAAATTTGTTTTACAGGTTTCTCTAAATCTAATCGTTGGATTTTAACATAATTCATATCATTGGAAAGATCTACCCAAGACGAACCTAACGGTTTCAGTCTTGGGAAAATCCGACGGTCGGATATTTCGGTATAATCAATTAAAAGTACAATTCCAAGGCGCGAACTACCACGCTCGATTCGTTTGCTTTTAATTTATATATATATATATATATATATATATATATATATATATAATTCCTTCATCCACTTTGTTATCGTGAATAACACAACAAGTAAAGAACGTTATATTTCTGTAACCTATTTACATTTTTATAATACATAGTGAAGTGTATTTTATTTTACCATATTTTGCTAATGACAAGAATTATTATCTAAATATAATATCATGGCACATAAGAATGTTAATCTTTATTTCGACTTGCATTCATATCCTATATACAAAAAGGTATATTTTTCAATCATCTTTTGAACCACACAAAATTGTATATTTCATGTATCATTACAATTACAACAAAAATAGGTATTTTTGTGTTTCATTTCCATTACTACAAACATGAAATTTTTTGGTGTATCATTTATAATTTAACAAAAATGAGTATTTTGTGTCATTTCAATTTGTAACAAAAATGCAATATTTTGGTGTCAACTTCAATTCTACAAAAATAATAACTTTGTCAATCTTTCATTACAAACAAAATAATACTTTTATGTGTTAATCTATCTACATAAAAATGTAAATTTTTATCTTTATCTTTTTAATGAAAATCCAATTCATTAAAATGTAACTTTCATCATATAATCTTTACTGAAAATCTTTTTATATAAATATGTAAATTTCATACCGTTGTCCTTTTTAATGAAAATTCCATTCATTAAAATGTAAATTTCCTTCCTCAAGTTCCATTTACATAAAAATGTAATTTTTCTTCTTTAAATTCTATTTACATGAAAATGTAAATTTTCTTCTTTAAATTCTATTTACATGAAAAATGTAAATTTTCTTCTTTAAATTCTATTTACATGAAAATGTAAATTTCCTCTTAAAAACTAATTACACGAAAAATGTAATTTTCTACTTTAATCCAATTACATGAAAAATGTAACTTTTACTTTTATTCAATTACATGAAAAATGTAAACTTTTGCAACGTCAAAATCTAATCTTTTAATTACATAAAAATGTAATTTTAATTTCAATGACAAAATCTTATCTTTTTTTTATTACATAACAATGTAATTTTTAATTGCGGTGTCAATCATGTTCATTTCTAATTTAACACATAACGTCATTTCTAATTTAATACACAACGGTGCAAATATTTTCATTTCTAATTTAATACATAACGGTGCAAATATTCATTTTCTGATTAACACATGATGGTGTAAATATTCATTTTCTAATTAACACAGGACGGTGTAAATATTCATTTTCTAATTAACACATGACGGTGTAAATATTCATTTTCTAATTAACACATGACGGTGTAAATATTCATTTTCTAATTAACACATGACAGTGTAAATATTCATTTTCGAACAAGATATAAATTTTTTTTATAAACAAACAAATTATCTTTTTACATTTAACAAAACAAAGACAAAAATGATACCTTTGTACATTTACAAATAATGACAAAATGATGTCTTGTATATTTACAAAATAATGACAAAATGATGTCTTGTAATTTTTTTTCTTTCAACTAAAATCAATGAAAAATGTAATTTTTGTTATTTCAACTAAAATCAATGTTATTGTCATTACTTTCTTTTTTTACAAAAATGATACTTTTGTTCTTATTTTCATTACACACAAAAATGAAACTTTTTGTCTTATTTTCATTATACACAAAAATGAAACTTTTCATTAATAAACAAAAGTGATTTCTATTCATTAATACACAAAGGTAATTTCTTTTCATTATATTTACAAACAAAATTGAATTTCATGTACTTACAAACAAAAATGAATTTCATGTATTTACAAACAAATGTCAATTTCTATTTACAAAACAAATGTAAATATTGTCACTTTTCTTTTTTACAAACAATGTAAATAATGTTTGAAATGTTTTGTTTGTGTTCTTGCATTACAACATAATAAAAGAAAATGATTTTTTTTTTATATTAAATTTACACAACAAAGTCATACGCTTTTTATTAACAAAGTTACAATAAAGTTGCAATCTTTTTATTAATAAAGTTAAAATATCTTTATTTATAAAAACAAAGAAAATGAAAACTTTTTGATTAACAAACCAAGTTACAACATTTAACTAACAAAAAAAGGTTACAACTTTGAGTTACAAACAAGGTTACAACTTTGAATTACAAAGTTGAAATCTTTGTTCATATGAACAAAAGTAAACATTTTTTAATTAAACAAAAGTAAAATCTTTTAATTTAACCAAAAGTTAATTCCTTTTTATTTACAAACAAAGCTAGAAACTTTTCGTTTTCAAAACAAGGATTAAAACATTTTATACACTGATTCAAAATAAAATTCAGATCTACAACTTTAATTACAACCATCACAAACAATCAATTTTGATTTTAATCTATAAACAAAAAAAGGGAATTCTGGTTTTACAAAACCAGATCTATCACATACGAACAGTACAATCAGTCACCAATCACAAACAATAAAATTTAAGTACAACAATCTCAGATACGATTATATAAACATGTATTTACGAAATTCAATCAACAAGGAATAAAGCTAAATTTAAAAAAAATAGAAATCTCACATCGTTATTGAGTTCTGCGCTGTTCAGATCCAAAATTTATCAAAAATTCAACTTGCTCAGAATCAGGTCTATTCAGTTTCATCGTGAAGGTCTTGGCCTTATGATCGTAGCGCACCTAAAATCGTTTGAATCCGAATCCGTACAAGCAAGATATGGTTTAATTAAGATCGGTCAAAATTTAAATTAATTAATTTGTAAAGTCAAAGCTTTGAAAAATCAACTCACCCTCCATCTTCCTCCCTGACGTTCAAAACCCAAAATGAACCCATAACCTTCAAAACTAGGTTTCCATTTATCTCGAAATTCGTGAAGCTTGAAGACGATCGGAAGGTGGCATATCGGAGATGGAGGAGAGGGCTACGCGCGCCGGGAGCATGGGTGGCCGCGGTGGGGCCATGACGGTGCGGTGGGGGCTGTTTGGCCGAGGGAGGGGGTGTTTTTACTCGAAATTCGTGCACTTTTGGTTGATCATAACCGTATGGGTGGAAAGCTTATCAAAATCTCTGCAAAATTGGCTAAAGAACTAAAGGATTTCATTAAGTGAATTGAGAGATATTGAGGAGGGAAGTTTGGAGCTCTCTTGGCCATTGAGGAAGAAGATGGCGGCTGGTACAATTTGAGGAAGAAGGGATTAGGGTTAGGATTAAGGAATATATATAATATTTAATTCACTAATTAACCTAATTAAGGCCCGTTTATTAACTTTGTCCGATTTCAGCCCAAAGACTGTCATTCTTACCTATTAATCCCTATTTCGGACTCATCTAGCTATGTCCTGCAGGGCCAAATGTATGTCATGACCCAGTTTTCTTTATTTTAAAATTTAAGTCTTTTATTTCTAATTCAACCATACGAATAAATTCACCGGGGCCACAAATTAACTCCGAAAATTCCCGAAAAATATATTTAGCTATGTTTTGACGCTGCGAACCTATGAAAATTAATTTCGTTAAATTCTGAGTCCGTTTGAAAAATGACATTTTTCAAGTCGGTTAAAATTGACCGAAATTGACAAAACACATTTTCTTTTTCCACGGTAAATAAATGCTAAAAATTCTAGAAAATTAAACTTAGCAATAATTTAACATTCCGAATCCAAAAAAAGTGGTTTCGTCGAAAACGGAGGTCGTTTGTGAAATGACTATTTTCAAGGCGTATATATTAAATATTAAAATTACATTTTTAAACAAATAATTTCCGAAACTCGAAATATATAAGTGTTTATACTTTTTAAATGCAGAAACATCATTCTGAACTCAATGGAAGTGGTTTCGAGTCCAAATTCCTTCATATGCAAAAAGTAGCATATTTTATCTTTATATATATATATATATATATATATATATATATATTTCATAGCGACCTTTCTAAATTTTAATTTTGACATAACTTACAAATTACAAACTGAAATCTAAATTTCTTAAATTCATTATAAAGATGTCATCAATACAGTTCTAGCATTTCTTGTTTCGTCTAATTTTGACTTTTAATGAATTTTATATATTTTTCCAAAGTTCAAAAACGAATTTTGAAATTACCGTGCCTTTTCGGGCTCGGAATAGAATTAATATAAATTTTAAAGTCATACTTCAAATAAAATAAATTTTTAATTGTTATTATTTAAAATAAATTATTTTAAATATCAAAAACTCATTGAAATAACTTAAAATAAATTTTTTAAATTGACCCCAAAATTCAGGGTTGTTACAGTCTCCCCCAGTTAGAAAATTTTCGTCCTCGAAAAGGAACGAAGCTAAAAAGTTGTTTAATTAACTAACTAAATCTTCATTCTTTTATTGATTTCAATAATTTTATTTGTTGATTAACTTTTCAAAAATCATCTTTTCTAAGATCGAATTATACAAATACGTTAATTATAAACTTTTCACTCTGAACTCGTTCTAGGGCATTTCTAACCCTATCTCTAATGAGTTTTCTCATTCGAGCATACTACTGATCCTATCTCTAATGAGTATTCTTATTGGAAATTACTAATCCAACCTCTGATGAGTCTTTTGCTCAGTTCAAACGAGTTGTACCCCAAAGATTTGAGCTAACCAGAGCTCTGATACCAACTGTAACGGCTCAGATTTTGCCCGAACTCAATCGATCGCAAAATCGACTAAGACCGTTCAAAACCCGAATACGTTAACTCTGGGAATACAATATATTAGAACGATAATGATACATCAGAGTACAGAATATCAGAGTACATCGAATAAAATTGCAGCGGAAGATAAATTTCAATAAATTAAATACAATAAACAGCGGAAGACTTCTATGCTCTGGACACAGCTTTAGGCTTCGATCCAGAATCCTGCTCAAGAGATAAATATCTGCAAAAATCTACTGGACTACTCGTGTGGAAAAGAGGGCACCCGAGTTTGCAAAGTCAAACAAACTACGAGTCAGTCATGGGACTGGTAGGAGAAATCTAACTTAACTAATCTAATAATAAGGCTAATCACAGGACCACGCCGCTAACGCGGAACGGGTTTACTCCATTGGATTGCCAGTGCATAATTAAAAGTAAATCGTTAAACAACGCAATGCTTTTTGGAAAAATGAAACCATTATAAGACTCAAGTCCCATCACACAATGTAACGCAAACCGGAGGATAGAGTTTTACCTTATAATGGCCAAAAATGCTTGATACGATAAAAAAGGGTTGATATTATTATTAGTGTATATATGTTTCAAAAACATTTCAAAGTAAATGTATCAACCCTAGGAAGCATAACTACCATATACTATGCCTCCATACTAGTAATACAATCAAGTCCGTAGGGTTGTATTGGGAATTGGGTTTCCATCATGAGTCAAGGCTAGGAACGATCTCCTTACCGATTCGAGACACTCTAGCTAATGTCTCAGGATCAGAGCTCGAGTGACCCTTGGATAGCTGCAGGGACGGTCCACACTTGCAGATTGTGGATTAGTTATTCCTGAACACACGTTTCCCGGTCCTATAGGACCTAACATCCGAGGCGCCTCATTCCATCATCCACATAAGTAAAAATGTCTGGGCTCCATACCATGACACCACTTCTAGCTAGAAAGAAACATGCTGCTCTCCCTGCATTCCCTTGCTCCGTTTTAGACTCAACCGGGGGGTGAGGCTCGTGAAGCTACGTAATACACAAAGCTATGCTTTTCAAGCTGTGCTTTGAACATCATCCACAAGGCCTGCTTTTTCAACAAAAACCTTGATCCATGCATCTTAACATGCCACACGGTCAATCCGTACCATACCATTGATTCCTACCAATATATAACCTCTAAGATTGTACATCTCAGAGAAGGGTGTTAAACACCAAACAAATATACATTTAGCAGGGATCAACGATTACCGTATGAAGGAATACAACGTCAGACATACAGTCCATTTTCAAATCCGTTCTGGGTCTGAACGAAACCGAAGGCACCTTATACCTCGCATATCCGAACAATCAACAAGTAGTCTGGACGGCCACCATTGTAGCCCCTTCATGGTAGCTATGGCGTCAATGATAACTCATCCATTCGACGTGAAGATCGTCAGTCTTCAATCACCGTCTTCAACTCTTCTACTTAGACCGACGAATAATCATTTGAAATGAGATTGAACTCGGACCTTTCAAATGATTCTCGAGTATATATCACTTCAAATCATTTCTTATCATTAATATTAATTTATAACGATTAATATCTATTTTTATTTACATAAAAATAATTGAATTTTATTTAACAACACTTCATGTCAATAGGTGACCTTGGCGCTGTTTTCACCCAAATTTGTTTTACAAATTTCTCTAAATCCAACCGTTGGATTTTAACATAATTCATATCGTTGGAAAGATCTTCCCAAGGCGAACCTAAGCTTTCAGACTTAGGAAAATCTGACTGTCGGATATTTCGGTATAATCAATTAAAAGTACAATTCCAAGGCACGAACTACCACGCTCGATTCGTTTGCTTTTAATATATATATATATATATATAATTATATATAAATATAATTCCTTCGTCCATTTCGTTATCGTGAATAACACAACAAGTAAAGAGCGTTATATTTCTGTAACATATTTACATTTTTATAATACATAGTGAAGTGTATTTTATTTTACCATATTTTGCTAACGACAAGAATTATTATCTAAATATAATATCATGGCACATAAGAATGTTGATCTTTATTTCGACTTGCATTCACAACCTATATACAAAAAGGTATATTTTTCAATCACCTTTCAAACTACACAAAATTGTATATTTCATGTATCAATACAATTACAACAAAAATAGGTAATTTTGTGTTTCATTTCCGTTACTACAAACATGAATATTTTTGGTGTGTCATTTATAATTTAACAAAAATGAGTATTTTTGTGTCATTTCAATTTCTAACAAAAATGCAATATTTTGGTGTCAACTTCAATTCTACAAAAATAATAACTTCGTTAATCTTTCATTACAAACAAAATAATAATTTTGTGTGTTAATCTATCTACATAAAAATGTAAATTTTTATCTTTATCTTTTTAATGAAAATCCAATTCATTAAAATGTAACTTTCATCGTATAATCTTTATTGAAAATCTTTTTATATAAATATGTAAATTTCATACCGTTGTCCTTTTTAATGAAAATTCCATTCATTAAAATGTAAATTTCCTTCCTTAAGTTCCATTCACATAAAAATGTAATTTTTCTTCTTTAAATTCTATTTACATGAAAATGTAAATTTTCTTCTTTAAATTCTATTTACATGAAAAATGTAAAATTTCTTCTTTAAATTCTATTTACATGAAAATGTAAATTTCCTCTTAAAAACTAATTACATGAAAACTGTAATTTTCTACTTTAATCCAATTACATGAATAATGTAACTTTTACTTTTATTCAATTACATAAAAAATGCAAACTTTTGCAGCGTCAAAATCTAATCTTTTAATTACATAAAAATGTAATTTTAATTTCAATGACAAAATCTTTTCTTTTTTTATTACATAAAAATGTAATTTTTAATTGCGGTGTCAATCATGTTCATTTCTAATTTAACACATAATGTCATTTCTAATTTAATACATAACGGTGCAAATATTGTCATTTCTAATTTAATACATAACGGTGCAAATATTCATTTTCTGATTAACACATGATGGTGTAAATATTCATTTTCTAATTAACACATGACGGTGTAAATATTCATTTTCTAATTAACACATGACGGTGTAAATATTCATTTTCTAATTAACACATGACGGTGTAAATATTCATTTTCGAACAAGATGTATTTATTTTATTTTATAAACAAACAAATTATCTTTTTACATTTAACAAAACAATGACGAAAAATGATACCTTTGTACATTTACAAATAATGACAAAATGATGTCTTGTATATTTACAAAATAATGACAAAATGATGTCTTGTAATTTTTTTCTTTCAACTAAAATCAATGAAAAATGTAATTTTTATTATTTCAACTAAAATCAATGTTAATGTCATTACTTTCTTTTTTACAAAAATGATACTTTTGTTCTTATTTTCATTACACACAAAAATGAAACTTTTTGTCTTATTTTCATTATACACAAAAATGAAACTTTTCATTAATAAACAAAAGTGATTTCTGTTCATTAATACACAAAGGTAATTTCTTTTCATTATATTTACAAACAAAAGTGAATTTCATGTACTTACAAAAAAAAAAGTGAATTTCATGTATTTACAAACAAATGTCAATTTCTATTTACAAAACAAATGTAAATATTGTCACTTTTATTTTTTACAAACAATGTAAATAATGTTTGAAATCTTTTGTTTGTGTTCTTGCATTACAACATAATAAAAGAAAATGAATTTTTTTTTATTAAATTTACACAACAAAGTCATACCCTTTTTATTAACAAAGTTACAATAAAGTTGCAATCTTTTTATTAATAAAGTTAAAATCTTTTTATTTATAAAAATAAAGAAAATGAAAACTTTTTGATTAACAAACCAAGTTACAATATTTAATTAACAAAACAAAGTTACACCTTTGAGTTACAAACAAGGTTACAACTTTGAATTACAAAGTTGAAATCTTTGTTCGTATAAACAAAAGTAAACTAATTTAAATAAAAGTAAAATCTTTTAATCTAACCAAAAGTTAATTCCTTTTTATTTACAAACAAAGGTGGAAACTTTTCATTTTCAAAACAAGGATCAAAACTTTTTATACACTGATTCAAAATAAAATTCAGATCTACAACTTTAATTACAACCATCACATACAATCACAAACAATCAATTTTGATTTTAATCTATAAAGAAAAAAAGGGAATTTTGGTTTTACAAAACCAGATCTATCACATACGAACAGTACAATCAGTCACCGATCACAAACAATAAAATTTAAGTACAACAATGTCAGATACGATTATATAAACATGTATTTATGAAATTCAATCAACAAGGAATAAAGCTAAATTTAAAAAAATAGAAATCTCACATCGTTATTGAGTTATGCGCCGTTCAAATCCAAAATTTATCAAAAATTCAACTTGCTTAGAATCAGATCTAGTTAGTTTCATCGCGAAGGTATCGGTCTCACGATCGTAGCGCACCTGAAATCGTTTGAATCCGAGTCCGTACAAGCAAGATATGGTTTAATTAATATCGGTCAAAATTTAAATTAATTAATTTGTAAAGTCAAATCTTTGAAAATTCAACTCACCCTCCATCTTCCTCCCTAACGTTCAAAACCCAAAATGAACCCATAACCTTCAAAACTAGGTTTCCATTTATCTCGAAATTGGTGAAGCTTGAAGACGATCAGAAGGTGGCATATCGGAGAGGGGGGAGAGGGCTACGCGCGCCTGGAGCATGGGTGGCCGCGGTGGGGCCATGGTGGTGCGGTAGGGGCTGTTTGGCAGCGAGTAGGGGGTGTTTTTCCTCGAAATTCATGTAGTTTTGGTTGATCATAACCGTATGGGTGGAAAGCTTATCAAAATCTCTGCAAAATTGGCTAAAGAACTAAAGGATTTCATTGAGTGAATTGAGAGATATTGAGGAGGGAAGTTCGGAGCTCTCTTGGCCATTGAAGAAGAAGACGGCGGTTGGTACAATTTGAGGAAGAAGGGATTAGGGTTAGGATTAAGGAATATATATAATATTTAATTCACTGATTAACCCAATTAAGGCCCGTTTATCAACTTTGTCCGATTTCAACCCAAAGACTATTGTTCTTACCTATTAATCCATATTCCGGACTCATCTAGCTATGTCCCACAGGCCCAAACGTATGTCTTGACCCAGTTTTCTTTATTTTAAAATTTAAGTCCTTTATTTCTAATTCAACCATACGAATAAATTCACCAGAGCCACAAATTAACTCCGAAAATTCTTGAAAAATATATTTAGCTATGTTTTGATGATGCGAACCTAGGAAAATTAATTTCGTTCAATTCTGAGCCCGTTTGAAAAATGACCTTTTTCAAGTCGATTAAAATTGACCGAAATTGACAAAACACATTTTCTTTTGCCATGGTCACAAATAAATTTTGGAAAATTAAACTTAGCAATAATTTAACATTCCGAATCCAACAAAAGTGGTTTCGTCGAAAACGGAGGTCGTTTGTAAAATGACTATTTTCAAGGCGTATATATTAAATATTAAAAATACATTTTTAAGGAAATAATTTCCGAAACTTGAAATATATAAGTGTTTATACTTTTTAAATGCAGAAACATCATTCTGAACTCAATGGAAGTGGTTTCGAGCCCAAATTCCTTCGTATGCAAAAAGTAGCATTTTTGACCTTTATACTATATATATATATATATATTTCATAGCGACCTTTCTAAATTTTAATTTTGACATAACTTACAAATTACAAACTGAAATCTAAATTTCTTAAATTCATTATAAAGATGTCATCAATACAGTTCTAGCATTTCTTGTTTCGTCTAATTTTGACTTTTAATGAATTTTATATATTTTTCCAAAGTTCAAAAACGAATTTTGAAATTACCGTGCCTTTTCGGGCTCGGAATAGAATTAATATAAATTTTAAAGTCATACTTCAAATAAAATAAAATTTTAATTGTTATTATTTAAAATAAATTATTTTAAATATCAAAAACTCATTGAAATAACTTAAAATAAATTTTTTAAATTGACCCCAAAATTCAGGGTTGTTACAGTCTCCCCCAGTTAGAAAATTTTCGTCCTCGAAAAGGAACGAAGCTAAAAAGTTGTTTAATTAACTAACTAAATCTTCATTCTTTTATTGATTTCAATAATTTTATTTGTTGATTAACTTTTCAAAAATCATCTTTTCTAAGATCGAATTATACAAATACGTTAATTATAAACTTTTCACTCTGAACTCGTTCTAGGGCATTTCTAACCCTATCTCTAATGAGTTTTCTCATTCGAGCATACTACTGATCCTATCTCTAATGAGTATTCTTATTGGAAATTACTAATCCAACCTCTGATGAGTCTTTTGCTCAGTTCAAACGAGTTGTACCCCAAAGATTTGAGCTAACCAGAGCTCTGATACCAACTGTAACGGCTCAGATTTTGCCCGAACTCAATCGATCGCAAAATCGACTAAGACCGTTCAAAACCCGAATACGTTAACTCTGGGAATACAATATATTAGAACGATAATGATACATCAGAGTACAGAATATCAGAGTACATCGAATAAAATTGCAGCGGAAGATAAATTTCAATAAATTAAATACAATAAACAGCGGAAGACTTCTATGCTCTGGACACAGCTTTAGGCTTCGATCCAGAATCCTGCTCAAGAGATAAATATCTGCAAAAATCTACTGGACTACTCGTGTGGAAAAGAGGGCACCCGAGTTTGCAAAGTCAAACAAACTACGAGTCAGTCATGGGACTGGTAGGAGAAATCTAACTTAACTAATCTAATAATAAGGCTAATCACAGGACCACGCCGCTAACGCGGAACGGGTTTACTCCATTGGATTGCCAGTGCATAATTAAAAGTAAATCGTTAAACAACGCAATGCTTTTTGGAAAAATGAAACCATTATAAGACTCAAGTCCCATCACACAATGTAACGCAAACCGGAGGATAGAGTTTTACCTTATAATGGCCAAAAATGCTTGATACGATAAAAAAGGGTTGATATTATTATTAGTGTATATATGTTTCAAAAACATTTCAAAGTAAATGTATCAACCCTAGGAAGCATAACTACCATATACTATGCCTCCATACTAGTAATACAATCAAGTCCGTAGGGTTGTATTGGGAATTGGGTTTCCATCATGAGTCAAGGCTAGGAACGATCTCCTTACCGATTCGAGACACTCTAGCTAATGTCTCAGGATCAGAGCTCGAGTGACCCTTGGATAGCTGCAGGGACGGTCCACACTTGCAGATTGTGGATTAGTTATTCCTGAACACACGTTTCCCGGTCCTATAGGACCTAACATCCGAGGCGCCTCATTCCATCATCCACATAAGTAAAAATGTCTGGGCTTCATACCATGACACCACTTCTAGCTAGAAAGAAACATGCTGCTCTCCCTGCATTCCCTTGCTCCGTTTTAGACTCAACCGGGGGGTGAGGCTCGTGAAGCTACGTAATACACAAAGCTATGCTTTTCAAGCTGTGCTTTGAACATCATCCACAAGGCCTGCTTTTTCAACAAAAACCTTGATCCATGCATCTTAACATGCCACACGGTCAATCCGTACCATACCATTGATTCCTACCAATATATAACCTCTAAGATTGTACATCTCAGAGAAGGGTGTTAAACACCAAACAAATATACATTTAGCAGGGATCAACGATTACCGTATGAAGGAATACAACGTCAGACATACAGTCCATTTTCAAATCCGTTCTGGGTCTGAACGAAACCGAAGGCACCTTATACCTCGCATATCCGAACAATCAACAAGTAGTCTGGACGGCCACCATTGTAGCCCCTTCATGGTAGCTATGGCGTCAATGATAACTCATCCATTCGACGTGAAGATCGTCAGTCTTCAATCACCGTCTTCAACTCTTCTACTTAGACCGACGAATAATCATTTGAAATGAGATTGAACTCGGACCTTTCAAATGATTCTCGAGTATATATCACTTCAAATCATTTCTTATCATTAATATTAATTTATAACGATTAATATCTATTTTTATTTACATAAAAATAATTGAATTTTATTTAACAACACTTCATGTCAATAGGTGACCTTGGCGCTGTTTTCACCCAAATTTGTTTTACAAATTTCTCTAAATCCAACCGTTGGATTTTAACATAATTCATATCGTTGGAAAGATCTTCCCAAGGCGAACCTAAGCTTTCAGACTTAGGAAAATCTGACTGTCGGATATTTCGGTATAATCAATTAAAAGTACAATTCCAAGGCACGAACTACCACGCTCGATTCGTTTGCTTTTAATATATATATATATATATATAATTATATATAAATATAATTCCTTCGTCCATTTCGTTATCGTGAATAACACAACAAGTAAAGAGCGTTATATTTCTGTAACATATTTACATTTTTATAATACATAGTGAAGTGTATTTTATTTTACCATATTTTGCTAACGACAAGAATTATTATCTAAATATAATATCATGGCACATAAGAATGTTGATCTTTATTTCGACTTGCATTCACAACCTATATACAAAAAGGTATATTTTTCAATCACCTTTCAAACTACACAAAATTGTATATTTCATGTATCAATACAATTACAACAAAAATAGGTAATTTTGTGTTTCATTTCCGTTACTACAAACATGAATATTTTTGGTGTGTCATTTATAATTTAACAAAAATGAGTATTTTTGTGTCATTTCAATTTCTAACAAAAATGCAATATTTTGGTGTCAACTTCAATTCTACAAAAATAATAACTTCGTTAATCTTTCATTACAAACAAAATAATAATTTTGTGTGTTAATCTATCTACATAAAAATGTAAATTTTTATCTTTATCTTTTTAATGAAAATCCAATTCATTAAAATGTAACTTTCATCGTATAATCTTTATTGAAAATCTTTTTATATAAATATGTAAATTTCATACCGTTGTCCTTTTTAATGAAAATTCCATTCATTAAAATGTAAATTTCCTTCCTTAAGTTCCATTCACATAAAAATGTAATTTTTCTTCTTTAAATTCTATTTACATGAAAATGTAAATTTTCTTCTTTAAATTCTATTTACATGAAAAATGTAAAATTTCTTCTTTAAATTCTATTTACATGAAAATGTAAATTTCCTCTTAAAAACTAATTACATGAAAACTGTAATTTTCTACTTTAATCCAATTACATGAATAATGTAACTTTTACTTTTATTCAATTACATAAAAAATGCAAACTTTTGCAGCGTCAAAATCTAATCTTTTAATTACATAAAAATGTAATTTTAATTTCAATGACAAAATCTTTTCTTTTTTTATTACATAAAAATGTAATTTTTAATTGCGGTGTCAATCATGTTCATTTCTAATTTAACACATAATGTCATTTCTAATTTAATACATAACGGTGCAAATATTGTCATTTCTAATTTAATACATAACGGTGCAAATATTCATTTTCTGATTAACACATGATGGTGTAAATATTCATTTTCTAATTAACACATGACGGTGTAAATATTCATTTTCTAATTAACACATGACGGTGTAAATATTCATTTTCTAATTAACACATGACGGTGTAAATATTCATTTTCGAACAAGATGTATTTATTTTATTTTATAAACAAACAAATTATCTTTTTACATTTAACAAAACAATGACGAAAAATGATACCTTTGTACATTTACAAATAATGACAAAATGATGTCTTGTATATTTACAAAATAATGACAAAATGATGTCTTGTAATTTTTTTCTTTCAACTAAAATCAATGAAAAATGTAATTTTTATTATTTCAACTAAAATCAATGTTAATGTCATTACTTTCTTTTTTACAAAAATGATACTTTTGTTCTTATTTTCATTACACACAAAAATGAAACTTTTTGTCTTATTTTCATTATACACAAAAATGAAACTTTTCATTAATAAACAAAAGTGATTTCTGTTCATTAATACACAAAGGTAATTTCTTTTCATTATATTTACAAACAAAAGTGAATTTCATGTACTTACAAAAAAAAAAAGTGAATTTCATGTATTTACAAACAAATGTCAATTTCTATTTACAAAACAAATGTAAATATTGTCACTTTTATTTTTTACAAACAATGTAAATAATGTTTGAAATCTTTTGTTTGTGTTCTTGCATTACAACATAATAAAAGAAAATGAATTTTTTTTTATTAAATTTACACAACAAAGTCATACCCTTTTTATTAACAAAGTTACAATAAAGTTGCAATCTTTTTATTAATAAAGTTAAAATCTTTTTATTTATAAAAATAAAGAAAATGAAAACTTTTTGATTAACAAACCAAGTTACAATATTTAATTAACAAAACAAAGTTACACCTTTGAGTTACAAACAAGGTTACAACTTTGAATTACAAAGTTGAAATCTTTGTTCGTATAAACAAAAGTAAACTAATTTAAATAAAAGTAAAATCTTTTAATCTAACCAAAAGTTAATTCCTTTTTATTTACAAACAAAGGTGGAAACTTTTCATTTTCAAAACAAGGATCAAAACTTTTTATACACTGATTCAAAATAAAATTCAGATCTACAACTTTAATTACAACCATCACATACAATCACAAACAATCAATTTTGATTTTAATCTATAAAGAAAAAAAGGGAATTTTGGTTTTACAAAACCAGATCTATCACATACGAACAGTACAATCAGTCACCGATCACAAACAATAAAATTTAAGTACAACAATGTCAGATACGATTATATAAACATGTATTTATGAAATTCAATCAACAAGGAATAAAGCTAAATTTAAAAAAATAGAAATCTCACATCGTTATTGAGTTATGCGCCGTTCAAATCCAAAATTTATCAAAAATTCAACTTGCTTAGAATCAGATCTAGTTAGTTTCATCGCGAAGGTATCGGTCTCACGATCGTAGCGCACCTGAAATCGTTTGAATCCGAGTCCGTACAAGCAAGATATGGTTTAATTAATATCGGTCAAAATTTAAATTAATTAATTTGTAAAGTCAAATCTTTGAAAATTCAACTCACCCTCCATCTTCCTCCCTAACGTTCAAAACCCAAAATGAACCCATAACCTTCAAAACTAGGTTTCCATTTATCTCGAAATTGGTGAAGCTTGAAGACGATCAGAAGGTGGCATATCGGAGAGGGGGGA
This sequence comes from Allium sativum, assembly GCA_030737875.1. NCBI lineage: Eukaryota > Viridiplantae > Streptophyta > Magnoliopsida > Asparagales > Amaryllidaceae > Allium > Allium sativum. The sequence goes on along the minus strand of CM060920.1, from coordinate 742,889,840 downwards.
GAGGGCTACGCGCGCCTGGAGCATGGGTGGCCGCGGTGGGGCCATGGTGGTGCGGTAGGGGCTGTTTGGCAGCGAGTAGGGGGTGTTTTTCCTCGAAATTCATGTAGTTTTGGTTGATCATAACCGTATGGGTGGAAAGCTTATCAAAATCTCTGCAAAATTGGCTAAAGAACTAAAGGATTTCATTGAGTGAATTGAGAGATATTGAGGAGGGAAGTTCGGAGCTCTCTTGGCCATTGAAGAAGAAGACGGCGGTTGGTACAATTTGAGGAAGAAGGGATTAGGGTTAGGATTAAGGAATATATATAATATTTAATTCACTGATTAACCCAATTAAGGCCCGTTTATCAACTTTGTCCGATTTCAACCCAAAGACTATTGTTCTTACCTATTAATCCATATTCCGGACTCATCTAGCTATGTCCCACAGGCCCAAACGTATGTCTTGACCCAGTTTTCTTTATTTTAAAATTTAAGTCCTTTATTTCTAATTCAACCATACGAATAAATTCACCAGAGCCACAAATTAACTCCGAAAATTCTTGAAAAATATATTTAGCTATGTTTTGATGATGCGAACCTAGGAAAATTAATTTCGTTCAATTCTGAGCCTGTTTGAAAAATGACCTTTTTCAAGTCGATTAAAATTGACCGAAATTGACAAAACACATTTTCTTTTGCCATGGTCACAAATAAATTTTGGAAAATTAAACTTAGCAATAATTTAACATTCCGAATCCAACAAAAGTGGTTTCGTCGAAAACGGAGGTCGTTTGTAAAATGACTATTTTCAAGGCGTATATATTAAATATTAAAAATACATTTTTAAGGAAATAATTTCCGAAACTTGAAATATATAAGTGTTTATACTTTTTAAATGCAGAAACATCATTCTGAACTCAATGGAAGTGGTTTCGAGCCCAAATTCCTTCGTATGCAAAAAGTAGCATTTTTGACCTTTATACTATATATATATATATATATTTCATAGCGACCTTTCTAAATTTTAATTTTGACATAACTTACAAATTACAAACTGAAATCTAAATTTCTTAAATTCATTATAAAGATGTCATCAATACAGTTCTAGCATTTCTTGTTTCGTCTAATTTTGACTTTTAATGAATTTTATATATTTTTCCAAAGTTCAAAAACGAATTTTGAAATTACCGTGCCTTTTCGGGCTCGGAATAGAATTAATATAAATTTTAAAGTCATACTTCAAATAAAATAAATTTTTAATTGTTATTATTTAAAATAAATTATTTTAAATATCAAAAACTCATTGAAATAACTTAAAATAAATTTTTTAAATTGACCCCAAAATTCAGGGTTGTTACAGTCTCCCCCAGTTAGAAAATTTTCGTCCTCGAAAAGGAACGAAGCTAAAAAGTTGTTTAATTAACTAACTAAATCTTCATTCTTTTATTGATTTCAATAATTTTATTTGTTGATTAACTTTTCAAAAATCATCTTTTCTAAGATCGAATTATACAAATACGTTAATTATAAACTTTTCACTCTGAACTCGTTCTAGGGCATTTCTAACCCTATCTCTAATGAGTTTTCTCATTCGAGCATACTACTGATCCTATCTCTAATGAGTATTCTTATTGGAAATTACTAATCCAACCTCTGATGAGTCTTTTGCTCAGTTCAAACGAGTTGTACCCCAAAGATTTGAGCTAACCAGAGCTCTGATACCAACTGTAACGGCTCAGATTTTGCCCGAACTCAATCGATCGCAAAATCGACTAAGACCGTTCAAAACCCGAATACGTTAACTCTGGGAATACAATATATTAGAACGATAATGATACATCAGAGTACAGAATATCAGAGTACATCGAATAAAATTGCAGCGGAAGATAAATTTCAATAAATTAAATACAATAAACAGCGGAAGACTTCTATGCTCTGGACACAGCTTTAGGCTTCGATCCAGAATCCTGCTCAAGAGATAAATATCTGCAAAAATCTACTGGACTACTCGTGTGGAAAAGAGGGCACCCGAGTTTGCAAAGTCAAACAAACTACGAGTCAGTCATGGGACTGGTAGGAGAAATCTAACTTAACTAATCTAATAATAAGGCTAATCACAGGACCACGCCGCTAACGCGGAACGGGTTTACTCCATTGGATTGCCAGTGCATAATTAAAAGTAAATCGTTAAACAACGCAATGCTTTTTGGAAAAATGAAACCATTATAAGACTCAAGTCCCATCACACAATGTAACGCAAACCGGAGGATAGAGTTTTACCTTATAATGGCCAAAAATGCTTGATACGATAAAAAAGGGTTGATATTATTATTAGTGTATATATGTTTCAAAAACATTTCAAAGTAAATGTATCAACCCTAGGAAGCATAACTACCATATACTATGCCTCCATACTAGTAATACAATCAAGTCCGTAGGGTTGTATTGGGAATTGGGTTTCCATCATGAGTCAAGGCTAGGAACGATCTCCTTACCGATTCGAGACACTCTAGCTAATGTCTCAGGATCAGAGCTCGAGTGACCCTTGGATAGCTGCAGGGACGGTCCACACTTGCAGATTGTGGATTAGTTATTCCTGAACACACGTTTCCCGGTCCTATAGGACCTAACATCCGAGGCGCCTCATTCCATCATCCACATAAGTAAAAATGTCTGGGCTCCATACCATGACACCACTTCTAGCTAGAAAGAAACATGCTGCTCTCCCTGCATTCCCTTGCTCCGTTTTAGACTCAACCGGGGGGTGAGGCTCGTGAAGCTACGTAATACACAAAGCTATGCTTTTCAAGCTGTGCTTTGAACATCATCCACAAGGCCTGCTTTTTCAACAAAAACCTTGATCCATGCATCTTAACATGCCACACGGTCAATCCGTACCATACCATTGATTCCTACCAATATATAACCTCTAAGATTGTACATCTCAGAGAAGGGTGTTAAACACCAAACAAATATACATTTAGCAGGGATCAACGATTACCGTATGAAGGAATACAACGTCAGACATACAGTCCATTTTCAAATCCGTTCTGGGTCTGAACGAAACCGAAGGCACCTTATACCTCGCATATCCGAACAATCAACAAGTAGTCTGGACGGCCACCATTGTAGCCCCTTCATGGTAGCTATGGCGTCAATGATAACTCATCCATTCGACGTGAAGATCGTCAGTCTTCAATCACCGTCTTCAACTCTTCTACTTAGACCGACGAATAATCATTTGAAATGAGATTGAACTCGGACCTTTCAAATGATTCTCGAGTATATATCACTTCAAATCATTTCTTATCGTTAATATTAATTTATAACGATTAATATCTATTTTTATTTACATAAAAATAATTGAATTTTATTTAACAACACTTCATGTCAATAGGTGACCTTGGCGCTGTTTTCACCCAAATTTGTTTTACAAATTTCTCTAAATCCAACCGTTGGATTTTAACATAATTCATATCGTTGGAAAGATCTTCCCAAGGCGAACCTAAGCTTTCAGACTTAGGAAAATCTGACTGTCGGATATTTCGGTATAATCAATTAAAAGTACAATTCCAAGGCACGAACTACCACGCTCGATTCGTTTGCTTTTAATATATATATATATATATATATAATTATATATAAATATAATTCCTTCGTCCATTTCGTTATCGTGAATAACACAACAAGTAAAGAGCGTTATATTTCTGTAACATATTTACATTTTTATAATACATAGTGAAGTGTATTTTATTTTACCATATTTTGCTAACGACAAGAATTATTATCTAAATATAATATCATGGCACATAAGAATGTTGATCTTTATTTCGACTTGCATTCACAACCTATATACAAAAAGGTATATTTTTCAATCACCTTTCAAACTACACAAAATTGTATATTTCATGTATCAATACAATTACAACAAAAATAGGTAATTTTGTGTTTCATTTCCGTTACTACAAACATGAATATTTTTGGTGTGTCATTTATAATTTAACAAAAATGAGTATTTTTGTGTCATTTCAATTTCTAACAAAAATGCAATATTTTGGTGTCAACTTCAATTCTACAAAAATAATAACTTCGTTAATCTTTCATTACAAACAAAATAATAATTTTGTGTGTTAATCTATCTACATAAAAATGTAAATTTTTATCTTTATCTTTTTAATGAAAATCCAATTCATTAAAATGTAACTTTCATCGTATAATCTTTATTGAAAATCTTTTTATATAAATATGTAAATTTCATACCGTTGTCCTTTTTAATGAAAATTCCATTCATTAAAATGTAAATTTCCTTCCTTAAGTTCCATTCACATAAAAATGTAATTTTTCTTCTTTAAATTCTATTTACATGAAAATGTAAATTTTCTTCTTTAAATTCTATTTACATGAAAAATGTAAAATTTCTTCTTTAAATTCTATTTACATGAAAATGTAAATTTCCTCTTAAAAACTAATTACATGAAAACTGTAATTTTCTACTTTAATCCAATTACATGAATAATGTAACTTTTACTTTTATTCAATTACATAAAAAATGCAAACTTTTGCAGCGTCAAAATCTAATCTTTTAATTACATAAAAATGTAATTTTAATTTCAATGACAAAATCTTTTCTTTTTTTATTACATAAAAATGTAATTTTTAATTGCGGTGTCAATCATGTTCATTTCTAATTTAACACATAATGTCATTTCTAATTTAATACATAACGGTGCAAATATTGTCATTTCTAATTTAATACATAACGGTGCAAATATTCATTTTCTGATTAACACATGATGGTGTAAATATTCATTTTCTAATTAACACATGACGGTGTAAATATTCATTTTCTAATTAACACATGACGGTGTAAATATTCATTTTCTAATTAACACATGACGGTGTAAATATTCATTTTCGAACAAGATGTATTTATTTTATTTTATAAACAAACAAATTATCTTTTTACATTTAACAAAACAATGACGAAAAATGATACCTTTGTACATTTACAAATAATGACAAAATGATGTCTTGTATATTTACAAAATAATGACAAAATGATGTCTTGTAATTTTTTTCTTTCAACTAAAATCAATGAAAAATGTAATTTTTATTATTTCAACTAAAATCAATGTTAATGTCATTACTTTCTTTTTTACAAAAATGATACTTTTGTTCTTATTTTCATTACACACAAAAATGAAACTTTTTGTCTTATTTTCATTATACACAAAAATGAAACTTTTCATTAATAAACAAAAGTGATTTCTGTTCATTAATACACAAAGGTAATTTCTTTTCATTATATTTACAAACAAAAGTGAATTTCATGTACTTACAAAAAAAAAAAGTGAATTTCATGTATTTACAAACAAATGTCAATTTCTATTTACAAAACAAATGTAAATATTGTCACTTTTATTTTTTACAAACAATGTAAATAATGTTTGAAATCTTTTGTTTGTGTTCTTGCATTACAACATAATAAAAGAAAATGAATTTTTTTTTATTAAATTTACACAACAAAGTCATACCCTTTTTATTAACAAAGTTACAATAAAGTTGCAATCTTTTTATTAATAAAGTTAAAATCTTTTTATTTATAAAAATAAAGAAAATGAAAACTTTTTGATTAACAAACCAAGTTACAATATTTAATTAACAAAACAAAGTTACACCTTTGAGTTACAAACAAGGTTACAACTTTGAATTACAAAGTTGAAATCTTTGTTCGTATAAACAAAAGTAAACTAATTTAAATAAAAGTAAAATCTTTTAATCTAACCAAAAGTTAATTCCTTTTTATTTACAAACAAAGGTGGAAACTTTTCATTTTCAAAACAAGGATCAAAACTTTTTATACACTGATTCAAAATAAAATTCAGATCTACAACTTTAATTACAACCATCACATACAATCACAAACAATCAATTTTGATTTTAATCTATAAAGAAAAAAAGGGAATTTTGGTTTTACAAAACCAGATCTATCACATACGAACAGTACAATCAGTCACCGATCACAAACAATAAAATTTAAGTACAACAATGTCAGATACGATTATATAAACATGTATTTATGAAATTCAATCAACAAGGAATAAAGCTAAATTTAAAAAAAATAGAAATCTCACATCGTTATTGAGTTATGCGCCGTTCAAATCCAAAATTTATCAAAAATTCAACTTGCTTAGAATCAGATCTAGTTAGTTTCATCGCGAAGGTATCGGTCTCACGATCGTAGCGCACCTGAAATCGTTTGAATCCGAGTCCGTACAAGCAAGATATGGTTTAATTAATATCGGTCAAAATTTAAATTAATTAATTTGTAAAGTCAAATCTTTGAAAATTCAACTCACCCTCCATCTTCCTCCCTAACGTTCAAAACCCAAAATGAACCCATAACCTTCAAAACTAGGTTTCCATTTATCTCGAAATTGGTGAAGCTTGAAGACGATCAGAAGGTGGCATATCGGAGAGGGGGGAGAGGGCTACGCGCGCCTGGAGCATGGGTGGCCGCGGTGGGGCCATGGTGGTGCGGTAGGGGCTGTTTGGCAGCGAGTAGGGGGTGTTTTTCCTCGAAATTCATGTAGTTTTGGTTGATCATAACCGTATGGGTGGAAAGCTTATCAAAATCTCTGCAAAATTGGCTAAAGAACTAAAGGATTTCATTGAGTGAATTGAGAGATATTGAGGAGGGAAGTTCGGAGCTCTCTTGGCCATTGAAGAAGAAGACGGCGGTTGGTACAATTTGAGGAAGAAGGGATTAGGGTTAGGATTAAGGAATATATATAATATTTAATTCACTGATTAACCCAATTAAGGCCCGTTTATCAACTTTGTCCGATTTCAACCCAAAGACTATTGTTCTTACCTATTAATCCATATTCCGGACTCATCTAGCTATGTCCCACAGGCCCAAACGTATGTCTTGACCCAATTTTCTTTATTTTAAAATTTAAGTCCTTTATTTCTAATTCAACCATACGAATAAATTCACCAGAGCCACAAATTAACTCCGAAAATTCTTGAAAAATATATTTAGCTATGTTTTGATGATGCGAACCTAGGAAAATTAATTTCGTTCAATTCTGAGCCCGTTTGAAAAATGACCTTTTTCAAGTCGATTAAAATTGACCGAAATTGACAAAACACATTTTCTTTTGCCATGGTCACAAATAAATTTTGGAAAATTAAACTTAGCAATAATTTAACATTCCGAATCCAACAAAAGTGGTTTCGTCGAAAACGGAGGTCGTTTGTAAAATGACTATTTTCAAGGCGTATATATTAAATATTAAAAATACATTTTTAAGGAAATAATTTCCGAAACTTGAAATATATAAGTGTTTATACTTTTTAAATGCAGAAACATCATTCTGAACTCAATGGAAGTGGTTTCGAGCCCAAATTCCTTCGTATGCAAAAAGTAGCATTTTTGACCTTTATACTATATATATATATATATTTCATAGCGACCTTTCTAAATTTTAATTTTGACATAACTTACAAATTACAAACTGAAATCTAAATTTCTTAAATTCATTATAAAGATGTCATCAATACAGTTCTAGCATTTCTTGTTTCGTCTAATTTTGACTTTTAATGAATTTTATATATTTTTCCAAAGTTCAAAAACGAATTTTGAAATTACCGTGCCTTTTCGGGCTCGGAATAGAATTAATATAAATTTTAAAGTCATACTTCAAATAAAATAAATTTTTAATTGTTATTATTTAAAATAAATTATTTTAAATATCAAAAACTCATTGAAATAACTTAAAATAAATTTTTTAAATTGACCCCAAAATTCAGGGTTGTTACAGTCTCCCCCAGTTAGAAAATTTTCGTCCTCGAAAAGGAACGAAGCTAAAAAGTTGTTTAATTAACTAACTAAATCTTCATTCTTTTATTGATTTCAATAATTTTATTTGTTGATTAACTTTTCAAAAATCATCTTTTCTAAGATCGAATTATACAAATACGTTAATTATAAACTTTTCACTCTGAACTCGTTCTAGGGCATTTCTAACCCTATCTCTAATGAGTTTTCTCATTCGAGCATACTACTGATCCTATCTCTAATGAGTATTCTTATTGGAAATTACTAATCCAACCTCTGATGAGTCTTTTGCTCAGTTCAAACGAGTTGTACCCCAAAGATTTGAGCTAACCAGAGCTCTGATACCAACTGTAACGGCTCAGATTTTGCCCGAACTCAATCGATCGCAAAATCGACTAAGACCGTTCAAAACCCGAATACGTTAACTCTGGGAATACAATATATTAGAACGATAATGATACATCAGAGTACAGAATATCAGAGTACATCGAATAAAATTGCAGCGGAAGATAAATTTCAATAAATTAAATACAATAAACAGCGGAAGACTTCTATGCTCTGGACACAGCTTTAGGCTTCGATCCAGAATCCTGCTCAAGAGATAAATATCTGCAAAAATCTACTGGACTACTCGTGTGGAAAAGAGGGCACCCGAGTTTGCAAAGTCAAACAAACTACGAGTCAGTCATGGGACTGGTAGGAGAAATCTAACTTAACTAATCTAATAATAAGGCTAATCACAGGACCACGCCGCTAACGCGGAACGGGTTTACTCCATTGGATTGCCAGTGCATAATTAAAAGTAAATCGTTAAACAACGCAATGCTTTTTGGAAAAATGAAACCATTATAAGACTCAAGTCCCATCACACAATGTAACGCAAACCGGAGGATAGAGTTTTACCTTATAATGGCCAAAAATGCTTGATACGATAAAAAAGGGTTGATATTATTATTAGTGTATATATGTTTCAAAAACATTTCAAAGTAAATGTATCAACCCTAGGAAGCATAACTACCATATACTATGCCTCCATACTAGTAATACAATCAAGTCCGTAGGGTTGTATTGGGAATTGGGTTTCCATCATGAGTCAAGGCTAGGAACGATCTCCTTACCGATTCGAGACACTCTAGCTAATGTCTCAGGATCAGAGCTCGAGTGACCCTTGGATAGCTGCAGGGACGGTCCACACTTGCAGATTGTGGATTAGTTATTCCTGAACACACGTTTCCCGGTCCTATAGGACCTAACATCCGAGGCGCCTCATTCCATCATCCACATAAGTAAAAATGTCTGGGCTCCATACCATGACACCACTTCTAGCTAGAAAGAAACATGCTGCTCTCCCTGCATTCCCTTGCTCCGTTTTAGACTCAACCGGGGGGTGAGGCTCGTGAAGCTACGTAATACACAAAGCTATGCTTTTCAAGCTGTGCTTTGAACATCATCCACAAGGCCTGCTTTTTCAACAAAAACCTTGATCCATGCATCTTAACATGCCACACGGTCAATCCGTACCATACCATTGATTCCTACCAATATATAACCTCTAAGATTGTACATCTCAGAGAAGGGTGTTAAACACCAAACAAATATACATTTAGCAGGGATCAACGATTACCGTATGAAGGAATACAACGTCAGACATACAGTCCATTTTCAAATCCGTTCTGGGTCTGAACGAAACCGAAGGCACCTTATACCTCGCATATCCGAACAATCAACAAGTAGTCTGGACGGCCACCATTGTAGCCCCTTCATGGTAGCTATGGCGTCAATGATAACTCATCCATTCGACGTGAAGATCGTCAGTCTTCAATCACCGTCTTCAACTCTTCTACTTAGACCGACGAATAATCATTTGAAATGAGATTGAACTCGGACCTTTCAAATGATTCTCGAGTATATATCACTTCAAATCATTTCTTATCGTTAATATTAATTTATAACGATTAATATCTATTTTTATTTACATAAAAATAATTGAATTTTATTTAACAACACTTCATGTCAATAGGTGACCTTGGCGCTGTTTTCACCCAAATTTGTTTTACAAATTTCTCTAAATCCAACCGTTGGATTTTAACATAATTCATATCGTTGGAAAGATCTTCCCAAGGCGAACCTAAGCTTTCAGACTTAGGAAAATCTGACTGTCGGATATTTCGGTATAATCAATTAAAAGTACAATTCCAAGGCACGAACTACCACGCTCGATTCGTTTGCTTTTAATATATATATATATATATATAATTATATATAAATATAATTCCTTCGTCCATTTCGTTATCGTGAATAACACAACAAGTAAAGAGCGTTATATTTCTGTAACATATTTACATTTTTATAATACATAGTGAAGTGTATTTTATTTTACCATATTTTGCTAACGACAAGAATTATTATCTAAATATAATATCATGGCACATAAGAATGTTGATCTTTATTTCGACTTGCATTCACAACCTATATACAAAAAGGTATATTTTTCAATCACCTTTCAAACTACACAAAATTGTATATTTCATGTATCAATACAATTACAACAAAAATAGGTAATTTTGTGTTTCATTTCCGTTACTACAAACATGAATATTTTTGGTGTGTCATTTATAATTTAACAAAAATGAGTATTTTTGTGTCATTTCAATTTCTAACAAAAATGCAATATTTTGGTGTCAACTTCAATTCTACAAAAATAATAACTTCGTTAATCTTTCATTACAAACAAAATAATAATTTTGTGTGTTAATCTATCTACATAAAAATGTAAATTTTTATCTTTATCTTTTTAATGAAAATCCAATTCATTAAAATGTAACTTTCATCGTATAATCTTTATTGAAAATCTTTTTATATAAATATGTAAATTTCATACCGTTGTCCTTTTTAATGAAAATTCCATTCATTAAAATGTAAATTTCCTTCCTTAAGTTCCATTCACATAAAAATGTAATTTTTCTTCTTTAAATTCTATTTACATGAAAATGTAAATTTTCTTCTTTAAATTCTATTTACATGAAAAATGTAAAATTTCTTCTTTAAATTCTATTTACATGAAAATGTAAATTTCCTCTTAAAAACTAATTACATGAAAACTGTAATTTTCTACTTTAATCCAATTACATGAATAATGTAACTTTTACTTTTATTCAATTACATAAAAAATGCAAACTTTTGCAGCGTCAAAATCTAATCTTTTAATTACATAAAAATGTAATTTTAATTTCAATGACAAAATCTTTTCTTTTTTTATTACATAAAAATGTAATTTTTAATTGCGGTGTCAATCATGTTCATTTCTAATTTAACACATAATGTCATTTCTAATTTAATACATAACGGTGCAAATATTGTCATTTCTAATTTAATACATAACGGTGCAAATATTCATTTTCTGATTAACACATGATGGTGTAAATATTCATTTTCTAATTAACACATGACGGTGTAAATATTCATTTTCTAATTAACACATGACGGTGTAAATATTCATTTTCTAATTAACACATGACGGTGTAAATATTCATTTTCGAACAAGATGTATTTATTTTATTTTATAAACAAACAAATTATCTTTTTACATTTAACAAAACAATGACGAAAAATGATACCTTTGTACATTTACAAATAATGACAAAATGATGTCTTGTATATTTACAAAATAATGACAAAATGATGTCTTGTAATTTTTTTCTTTCAACTAAAATCAATGAAAAATGTAATTTTTATTATTTCAACTAAAATCAATGTTAATGTCATTACTTTCTTTTTTACAAAAATGATACTTTTGTTCTTATTTTCATTACACACAAAAATGAAACTTTTTGTCTTATTTTCATTATACACAAAAATGAAACTTTTCATTAATAAACAAAAGTGATTTCTGTTCATTAATACACAAAGGTAATTTCTTTTCATTATATTTACAAACAAAAGTGAATTTCATGTACTTACAAAAAAAAAAAGTGAATTTCATGTATTTACAAACAAATGTCAATTTCTATTTACAAAACAAATGTAAATATTGTCACTTTTATTTTTTACAAACAATGTAAATAATGTTTGAAATCTTTTGTTTGTGTTCTTGCATTACAACATAATAAAAGAAAATGAATTTTTTTTTATTAAATTTACACAACAAAGTCATACCCTTTTTATTAACAAAGTTACAATAAAGTTGCAATCTTTTTATTAATAAAGTTAAAATCTTTTTATTTATAAAAATAAAGAAAATGAAAACTTTTTGATTAACAAACCAAGTTACAATATTTAATTAACAAAACAAAGTTACACCTTTGAGTTACAAACAAGGTTACAACTTTGAATTACAAAGTTGAAATCTTTGTTCGTATAAACAAAAGTAAACTAATTTAAATAAAAGTAAAATCTTTTAATCTAACCAAAAGTTAATTCCTTTTTATTTACAAACAAAGGTGGAAACTTTTCATTTTCAAAACAAGGATCAAAACTTTTTATACACTGATTCAAAATAAAATTCAGATCTACAACTTTAATTACAACCATCACATACAATCACAAACAATCAATTTTGATTTTAATCTATAAAGAAAAAAAGGGAATTTTGGTTTTACAAAACCAGATCTATCACATACGAACAGTACAATCAGTCACCGATCACAAACAATAAAATTTAAGTACAACAATGTCAGATACGATTATATAAACATGTATTTATGAAATTCAATCAACAAGGAATAAAGCTAAATTTAAAAAAATAGAAATCTCACATCGTTATTGAGTTATGCGCCGTTCAAATCCAAAATTTATCAAAAATTCAACTTGCTTAGAATCAGATCTAGTTAGTTTCATCGCGAAGGTATCGGTCTCACGATCGTAGCGCACCTGAAATCGTTTGAATCCGAGTCCGTACAAGCAAGATATGGTTTAATTAATATCGGTCAAAATTTAAATTAATTAATTTGTAAAGTCAAATCTTTGAAAATTCAACTCACCCTCCATCTTCCTCCCTAACGTTCAAAACCCAAAATGAACCCATAACCTTCAAAACTAGGTTTCCATTTATCTCGAAATTGGTGAAGCTTGAAGACGATCAGAAGGTGGCATATCGGAGAGGGGGGAGAGGGCTACGCGCGCCTGGAGCATGGGTGGCCGCGGTGGGGCCATGGTGGTGCGGTAGGGGCTGTTTGGCAGCGAGTAGGGGGTGTTTTTCCTCGAAATTCATGTAGTTTTGGTTGATCATAACCGTATGGGTGGAAAGCTTATCAAAATCTCTGCAAAATTGGCTAAAGAACTAAAGGATTTCATTGAGTGAATTGAGAGATATTGAGGAGGGAAGTTCGGAGCTCTCTTGGCCATTGAAGAAGAAGACGGCGGTTGGTACAATTTGAGGAAGAAGGGATTAGGGTTAGGATTAAGGAATATATATAATATTTAATTCACTGATTAACCCAATTAAGGCCCGTTTATCAACTTTGTCCGATTTCAACCCAAAGACTATTGTTCTTACCTATTAATCCATATTCCGGACTCATCTAGCTATGTCCCACAGGCCCAAACGTATGTCTTGACCCAATTTTCTTTATTTTAAAATTTAAGTCCTTTATTTCTAATTCAACCATACGAATAAATTCACCAGAGCCACAAATTAACTCCGAAAATTCTTGAAAAATATATTTAGCTATGTTTTGATGATGCGAACCTAGGAAAATTAATTTCGTTCAATTCTGAGCCCGTTTGAAAAATGACCTTTTTCAAGTCGATTAAAATTGACCGAAATTGACAAAACACATTTTCTTTTGCCATGGTCACAAATAAATTTTGGAAAATTAAACTTAGCAATAATTTAACATTCCGAATCCAACAAAAGTGGTTTCGTCGAAAACGGAGGTCGTTTGTAAAATGACTATTTTCAAGGCGTATATATTAAATATTAAAAATACATTTTTAAGGAAATAATTTCCGAAACTTGAAATATATAAGTGTTTATACTTTTTAAATGCAGAAACATCATTCTGAACTCAATGGAAGTGGTTTCGAGCCCAAATTCCTTCGTATGCAAAAAGTAGCATTTTTGACCTTTATACTATATATATATATATATATATATATATTTCATAGCGACCTTTCTAAATTTTAATTTTGACATAACTTACAAATTACAAACTGAAATCTAAATTTCTTAAATTCATTATGAAGATATCATCAATACGGTTCTAGCGTTTCTTGTTTCGTCTAATTTTGACTTATAATGAATTTTATATATTTTTCCAAAGTTGAAAAACGAATTTTGAAATGACCGTGCCTTTTCGGGATCGGAATAGAATCAATATATATTTTAAAGTCTTACTTCAAATAAAATAAATTTTTAATTGTTATTATTTAAAATAAATTATTTTAAATATCAAAAAGTCATTAAAATAACTTAAAATAAAAAATTTAAATTGGCCCCAAAATTCAGGGTTATTACATTCTATTTAGACCATTTTAATATATACAATAAATTTTGTCGATTTCCATTCAAACATATTTTATAAAATGTTTATAAATTCGTTTAAAAATGATTTGAACTTCTAATTTAATTTAAAATCAAAATTGAATATTTCATATTATTATAAATTTAAAATAATAATATTTTTAAAGTATTAGATTCTGAAGTCTAGTCTTTTCAGTATTCATTATAAAAACAAATAAAATCGATAGAAAAATCCGTTCAAGTTAAAATGGCGTTTATTTACTTAACTCGGCTTCACATTTGAAATAATTGTTCAAAATTTCATTTGAATTAAAACAATTAATTTTTAATCTAAATTTCTTTCAATTCCATTTCAATAGTTGTTTGAAATCATAACAACTTTATACTTAAATCAGTTTGGATTTAAAAATCTCATTTTCAATTTTCTGTTAAATTTCACTTGAATGATTATAAAATTCATGTAAAAATCCCAAAAATTGAAATTCAATAAATTTCCATATTCGTGGTATAAATTTTGTGTTATGAAAACACAACCAAATCAACTACCATCTATCATCCAATAATTATAATGTAAGTGTTTCTATCGCCAACGCTTATATTCACAGTTTAATAATATCAATAATAAAATTGTTGGTGAATATAGTAACATAATATCAAATATGAATATAGTAACATAATCAATTAGTCATCCATCTAGTTTTCAAACAATTGGTGAGGTGAGCTACCATATACCGTATAACAATTTATGATAATTAAGTAAATTAAATTCAGTTTTCTCACATAAGCTATAGCGCAGCTCCAAGATCAAACTCCACATGAATTGATGGATTCATGGAAACAAGATCAAGGACGAGGTAAATGATCAATTCCGTTGATGTTTCGATGTCGGAATCTCTCTATCTTCAACACGTTGATCTCGCAAGATACCATGTTGTCGATCTGCGATTCTTTGAACGTTGATCACTTGCAAGCGATACCGCGAATCGGCTTCAAATTCGTTAATTCAAGCGCACTTGAATATTCGAAAATGGAGAAAGGAGATAAACTCAACTTCTAATTTTAACGGTGGCACAAAGCTCACATATAAGTTTTAATCAAAAATCAATAACCTTTACAACTCACGCCACACCCCTATTTATAGGATTTACAATACGCCTTGTCCGAGAACAAGAGAATGACCCAATAAAAGCTGCCAACCTTTTAACAGCTCTTATTATCTTCAGCCCACAGCAGCCCAAGGGTGATCGACTCAATAGCAAATGATTCTAAAATGAACGACTTAGGTGCGGACAATATAGAAGCGAGCGAGCCACTAGCGAACGATCCAGGAGTGATCGACTTTGGAGAGAGTGACTCAATAATGAACGACCCATTCCTCGCATGATCTACCAATGCTTTCTCAAACCTATCCCTTTTATTCAAACTGGTACCTTGTTGGATCATTGGACTTCTCTCCCTGATTCATCGCCTAACTAAGCGACCTTGTCATGCCGTTGAGCGACCGGTTCTCCACTTCTTCCAGCTTTAGTCTTATGGACGATCGACTCTTCATTCCTTTTCGTTCTAGATCACTGAATGATTGCCTTAGGTCACTAGACGACCGATAGCTCGCATACAAGCATCTTCCATTGTGCGCTGCATCATCCTCCCCTAGTTGACAAGAATTCGACCTCGAATTCACACATTCTTTTTCGCTGATAAGCTCATCTTCATAGTATGGAATTAGATATTTG
This sequence comes from Allium sativum, assembly GCA_030737875.1. Taxonomy (NCBI): domain Eukaryota; kingdom Viridiplantae; phylum Streptophyta; class Magnoliopsida; order Asparagales; family Amaryllidaceae; genus Allium; species Allium sativum. The sequence continues at coordinate 742,873,822 of CM060920.1, read as the reverse complement.
ACATTGAACACATTCGAAGTATACACACCTTCTGGCAGCTTCAACTGATAAGCATTATCATTGATTTTCTTCACAATATTTATAGGACCAGTCTTTCGAGCCTTCAATTGTTGTAAGTTCCAACATGAAAATGATCTTTTGTCAATATTACGTAAACGAAATCTCCCTCTTCGAAATTAACATTTCTTCGCTTCAAATTTGCAAATTGCTTATATTTCATATTTGACTTAAGCAATCTCTCCTGCACAACTTTGTGACATTCCTGCAATTCATTAACAAAATCACTGGCTTGTTTAACAATTCATTTTTGCGGTGGAACAATAGACAAGTCTAACAGTCCTCTTGGTACAATTGAATAGACAATTTGAAATGGACTAAACCCCGTACTTCGATTAATAGCATGATTGCATGCAAATTCAGCTTGACACGATCTCGCATCGCAACTCTTCATATTATCTTTCACAAGGCACCTTAGCAAGTTTCCCAAAGATATGTTCACTACTTCTGTCTATCCATCTGTTTGCAGATGATAAGCACTGCTAAATTTCAGCTTCGTTCCAATCATTTTCCACAAACTGATCTTGAAATGACTTAGAAAGCGGGTATCTCTGACTGAGACAATGGATTCAGGTAATCCATCAAGTCGATAGTTATCTTTGAAGAATAACTGAGCAACATTCACAGCGTCTACCGTCTTTTTGCACGCAATAAAATGAACCGTTTTCGAAAAACGATCTACTACTACGTAGATAGAATCATTGCCTCGTTGCATCCTCGGTAATCCCAAGACAAAATCCATGCTAGTGTCTATCCATGGCTTAATAGGCACAGGCAACGGCATGTACAATCCAGCATTAGTGGCAGTTCCCTTAGATACTTGGCAAATATGGCATCTTTACACAAACTTCTCGACCTCTTTCCTCATAGATGGCCAAAAGTATGACTCAGCAATCAATTTTAAAGTACGATCATGACCCATATGTCCGTCCTCGTGTACTTCTTTGACAATATTCATCCTTAAACTGCAATCTGGAATACATAATTGATTTCCTTTAAATAGAAAACCATTAATTAGCACATACACTTTCATACTCCCTTCCTTGACTTGGTTTAGGACCTGCGAGAAATATGATTCCGTCGTTAGCAATTCCGGAAAGTTGTCAAACCCAGTTACTTTGACCCGCATAATCGTTAGCAAATGATTCCTTCGACTCAAAGCATTAGCTACGCGATTAGTTACTCCTGATTTGCGCTTTACGATAAAGGTAAACTGTTGTAGATAAGCGATCCACGATGCATGTCTTGCAGCAATTTTGTGTTGACCTTGTAAATGTTTCAATGCTTCATGGTCAGTATATAGGACAAATTTTTTGTAATACAAGTAATGTCTCCAATGCTTTACGGCTTGTACAATAACATAGAACTCCACGTCATATGTATTGTATCTCATCTTCGCTCTAGATAGATTCTCACCGCAATATGCAATAGGACGACCTTTCTGACTCAACACTCCTCCAATTCCAAATTTCGATGCATCTGTATGTAATTCAAATAACAACTAAAAATCTGGCAACACGAGAATGGGTGTTGTCGTCAAAAGTTCCTTGATTTTTTCAAACGACAATTGTGCTTCGTTCGTCCACACGAATTGTTTCCCTTTCATGCAATCAGTAATAGGAGCCATCACACTACTAAAGTGTGGAATAAACCTTCAATAGAATGATGCTAGTCCATGAAAGCTTCTGACTTCCATTATAGTTTTTGGTCGAGGCCAATCTCTTATTGCAACAACTTTATTCTGATCTACTTGGATTCCTTCCTCAGAAATAATGTATTCCAAGAATAAAATTCTCTGTGTTATGAACATGCACTTCTTTGTTGCAGCATAGAATTGTTCTTGACGAAGAATCGCTAATACAGCTTTCAAGTTTTGTATATGCTCTTCCATGGTGGCACTATAAATCAGGATATCATCAAGATATACCACAACAAACTTTCCAATGTTTGGTCTGAAAACCTGATTCATCACTCTCATGAAAGTACTTGGTGCATTTGATAGACCAAATGGCATAACCGACCATTCGTACAACCCTTCACGAGTCTTAAATGCGGTCTTCCATTCATCTCCTGGTCTAGTTCGAATCTGATGATACCCACTTTTCAAATCAATCTTCGAAAAGATAACATATCCGCTAATTTGATCTAATAGGTCATTAGGTCTAGTCATAGGAAATCTGTATCTGACAGTGATCTTGTTGAGAGCTCTACTATCCGTACACATCCTCCATGAACCATGTTTCTTTGGGACTAACAAAGCAGGTACAGCACAAGGGCTAAGACTTTCTCGTATTCTCCCTTGTTCAAGTAGCTCTTCAACTTGTCTCCTTAGTTCTTCATGCTTCTTCGGACTCATTCGATAATGTGGCCGATGTGGTAATACTGCATCTGGCACCAATTCAATCTGATGTTGTATGTCTTAGAGTGGCGGTAGTTCCTTTGGCAATTCGTCAGGAAATATGTCTTCAAACTCTTTCAGCATAGACTTAGCTTCGGCAGGAATTTCAGGCTCTCCCTGTGATTCAAACCCAATCAGCATAAACACTTCACGAATCTCTTCTACTTCTTCAACAAATTCCTTTAAATATAAAAGGCTAGCCGAGTTTAACTTCTTCTCGGCTTGGACGTCACTTTGCTCATGCTTCTTAGGAACCAAAGTGATTTTAGTACCTTTAAACATGTAACTATAGCTATTGGTTCGACCTTCGTGATGAACTGACCGATCATACTGCCATGGTCTTCCCAAGAGCAAATGGCATACATCCATATGAACTATGTCGCACCAAATTTCATCTTTGTATTTCAACCCAATGGAAAATGATAAGAAGGCTCTTTTTCCAGTTGTGACTTCTCCTCCTTTCTTCAACCAAGCAAGCTTGTATGGTCTAGGATGTTTCTCAGTCTTCAATCCAAGCTTCTTCAGAAATCATGTTGTCAAAACTTCCAGCATCAATAACAAAACGACAAATCTTTCCCAGAATAGTGCAAGTATACTGGAAAATATTGCTTCTCAACCAACTAGAATCATCCACGTGCTTTGGAGTTATACATGATCTTCTCATCATTAAACTATTTCCCTCGTCTCCTGACTCTACTTCCTTTACATTATTTTCAACATCATCGTCAAATTTCGATGGTAGAGAATAGTCTACATCAGTTTCTAAATCTTTAGCTATCATTGTTCTTTTCTTCAATTTTGGACATTCATTGCTTTTATGTCCAACTTCTTGACAATTAAAGCACTTAACAGTCGAGGGACCTTTGGCTTAGCAGCTTCATTGACAACAGGCTTTGAAATCGGCTTAGTAACATTAGGATTGTTACTACTTCCTTTGCTTTGACTGTTAGCGTTTGTGAACACTCCTCCTCCTCGTCTCCCTTGCTTCTCCCAAGATAGAGCTTTCTGATGAGCTTCCGCAACAGTCATTGGGCAGAATATATTCACCATATCCTGAATCTGATTTCTCAATCCCCCAACATATCTAGCAGTCAATTGTTCCTCTATTTCCATGATGTCATTACGAGTGATCAATTGATAGAACTCATTAGTATATTCACTCACAGACTCTGTTCCTTGTCTCAAGTTCTGCAAAGTTCATACATAAGAGATTGATAATTGTGAGGTAAGAAGGTAGCTCTCATCATCCTTTTCATCTTTTCCCATGTGATAACCTTAGGCTTTCCTATTCTTTCACGAGTTAGCTTAGTTTGTTGCCACCAGGCAATAGCTTTTCCTCTCAAACGGGTAGCTACTAATTTCACACTTCTATTTTTTGGTTCATTCTTGAATTCCATAATTTCCTCTACATTCAATAACCAATCTAGGAATTCTTCAGCAGACATTCCTCCCTTGAATTCTGGAATTTCGGCCTTCATCCATGATTCCCAATTATGGTGACCTTCTGGTTGATGAAACAGATCTCGATCTCGTCCTGGAGAATGATAACGCTCTTTCATCTTCACAAACTGAATGATGATGATATTGATCATGAATATCTTCATGTCTTTCACTTGTAGGGGACGGTTCTCGAGAATAATCATCATGATTCCTTCTTTCTCGATCCAATGGTGGTGATCTTCTATGTCGTTTTGAATTGGATGGCGAAATCCGGTGTCCACCATGATTTGAATCGGGTGATACTCTTCTTCTAGTTTGATTCATATCTATCATCAGCTTTTCTAATCTTCCAATTCCTTCATCAATCTTATCATTGATTTTTTTCTCCATTTGTTCGGCTTCGTCTCTCCAATACATTTCTTCCAAATTTTGATGACGATTAACACGTCTTGGTGGCATAATCAATTGTCAAACAAAATGGAATAAATTTCATATCTGGCCCAAGCTTCAAACACTTATACAGTTGACGATGGTATAAATGAAAAGGTGTTGATCTGGCGATCTATGGAATGATAATCGCGACTAAATTAGATCTGATGATCTAACTAGTTCCGGTGATCATAGACAGGTGATGGCGACTGATTATTAGATGCAACTGAACGAGATCTGATGATCTGTACAGCTTCGACTATCTAAATCAGCGGTGGTCAGGAGTGAGTGGCGATCTGGTGGATGGCGACAGTTTAATGATTTGGTGGTGGCGAAAATGGAATGGACGTTGTCGGCGGCGATGGTGATAAATCTGAATGGTTTTTGGCGATCCGACCAAGTGATGGAAATCTCGCTTTGGCGATCCAACCAAGATAGCGATCAAGGCTTCGGTGATCCAAACAAAAGATGGCGATCTAGCGTCGGTGATCCAACCAAAATGGCGATCAAGGCTCCGGCGATCCAAACAAAAGATGGAAATCTCGCCCTGATACTAAACTGGCGCAGCTCCAAGATCAAACTCCACACGAATTGATGGATTCGTGGAAACAAGATCAAGGACAAGGTAAGTGCTCAATTCCATTGATCTTTTGATGTCAGAATCTCGCAATCTTCAACACATTGATCTCACAAAATATAGTGTTGTCGATCTACAATTCTTTGAATGTTGATCACTCACAAGCGATACTGTGAATCGGCTTCAAATTCATTGATTCAAGCGCACTTGAATATCCGAAAATGGAGGAAGGAGATAAACTCAACTTCCAATTTTAATAGTGGCACAAAGCTCACATGCAAGTTTTAATCAAAAATCAACAACTTTACATCACACGCCACACCCCTGTTTATAGGATTTACAATACGCCTTGTCCAAACAGATGACCCGAGAATAGGAGAACGACCCAATAAAAGCTGCCAACCTTTTAACAGCTCTTATTATCTTCAGCCCGCAGCGGCCTAAGGGTGATCGACTCGATAACAAACGATTCTAAAATGAACGACTTAGGTGCGGAAAATATAGAAGCGAGCGAGCCATTAGCGAACGATCCAGGAGTGATCGACTTTGGAGAGAGTGACTCAATGGTGAACGACCCATTCCTCGCACGAGCTACAAATGCTTTCTCAAATCTGTCCCTTTTATTCAAAATGGAGAACGACCTTGTTGGATCATTGGACTTCTCTCCCTGATTCGTCGCCTCACTGAGCGACCTTGTTATGTCGTTGAACGACCGGTTCTCCACTTCTTCCGGCTTTAGTCTTACGGATGATCGGCTCTTCCTTCCTTTCCGTTCTAGGTCACTGAACGACTACCTTATATCGCTGGACGACCGATAGCTTGCATATAAGCATCTTCCATGGTGCGCTGCATCAAGCTATCATTAACATTTTAGCAATGTTTTTAACTTACTAATTCAATTAGTTTCACTTTTCTAATCATATCACAAATTCATATTAACTTGATTACTTAACAGCTAATTATTTAACATTGTGTTTGTAATTAAACTACACAAATATAATATTTAAAATCAGAAGCTGTCACATGCAATCAATATATTGTTAAATATGATTATAATAACATATCAAAACAGTTGAGTGAGAGAGTCCTCACTTTGATCGGTTCTGAAATTGTTTAATAACGATTGTTTTAACTAAATTAAACAATGAGTTCAATTTAACTAAAAACTGCAATTAGCTCCAAATTCCTTTTAGTTAATCCTATGGCGTAGTGCTCGTTGTCGTGATTCCAACGAACTTTGAATCAACGAATTCTGATAATCCAGTAAAAAGTTACGAGGTTTTAAACGTTTAACTACATGAATTAATTACTTAAAATAATTAATTAATCATTTACACTAATTAGTCACTAGCCTTAATCACTCTTCCATCGTTAAACACTCCAAGCCCGTCTTTTTCCTATAACCCATGCTTCGCTCCATTCTTTCTACTGCCGCCACGCTCAACATTGACCGGAGCCAGATCTAGCGATGCTACTCGAACCGCCTACGCGACACCACCAACCGCCGAGAACCCCTCAAGACTCGAGCTCCCAAATAGCTCCAAAATCAACCACGAACGAACCCACTTTCAACCGGAAATTCAAACCTCCCAAACCACGAAATCTAATCTCTACCATATGAAAATGAAGATCCCACTACCCTTTCCGATTTTTGTTTTGGAAATCTCGAATGATTTTTGGAGGATTTTGAGAATTTAGTGAAATTAAATTGAACATTTCAATCGTTCAAACCTAGGTGGCAGCAGCTTTTTTGAAACGAAAATTGGGGTTAAGGGTTTTGCATGAAATTATTTACATATATATTATTATTATTATTTAATTCCAATATTACTTGTTTAACCTTCGTACTCCAAACGAACCCCAACGAGTTTTGCTCCTAACCAAATACCCCTATTCTAGACATAGTGGAATATGTCTCGTAAGCCGATTCAACTGTTTTGACTAGTTTTTATCAAAAATAAAATATAAATCAAAATAGCATTCAAAACTGATTTTCATCGTACGCTCTAATTTACCACGACCACATACAGACTCCAAAAATTATGAAATTTGAAATCTTTCTATGTTTTACAAATACGGTTCTAACAAGGCTACTTTTGTTGAATTTGGAGACCGTTTGAAAAATGACTCTATTTCTAGCTTCTTAAATGTACAACTAAAATTGAACACGCATTTAAATTTACCACCTCACATATGAATTCCAATTGACTTGAAATTTAAACCTGATAATAATTTGACGTTACGGATCTAAAAAAATTAGTTTCGTCGAAATCAGAGGTTGTTTGCAAAATGGCTATTTTTAAGGGCTTAAATAATATAAAAATATTAATAAATTCCGTAGCGACTATTTGAAATTTTAATCTGGACATAACTTACAATTTATAATATGAAATATCAATTTTTCACATTCTTTAGAAAGATAATATTAAATAGATCCTAAAGTTTCTTGTTTTATCAAAATCCGGCTTATTCTGAATTACATACATTCATTTAAATGTTAAAACCAAATTTTCAAACTACCACGACATTACGAGCTTGTCTTAATTAAATTTTAAATTTATACGTTCTAACATTGTTTTTAAATTAATTCTAAGTCATTATTTCTCAAATTAAATCGTTTTAAATAATTAAAATCCATTAAAAAAATAAAGTTCTTAAATTGGTTCCAAAAAAAGCAGGGTTGTTAGAGGATCATATCGAAATTTCAAACGACATGGACCTAGTTTGGATGAATTCTAAGACTATTAAATTTTTGGACTGTTTTGGAGTACAAGCGTTCGAAACCAAACGTGACTGATTAAACCCACTCAAGCTTAACTAAAATATTTGATTGTTAGTTAAATTAAAATCATGTTATATATGATTGTAATGTTTGTTGTTTGATAGTTTAAATTGCTTATTTGTGTGCATCTGCATTGACAGTATAATTTAACTTAACTGTTGATATAAATTGAACAATTAGAATTTAATTACTAGTTTAAACCTCATACCTGTTGACTAGTAAATTGATGTATCTTGAACTGTTTGGATGTATTGGTTTTGATGGATGCCTTGAATTGATATGTTTATTGTATTGATGTGTGGTTCATCCAGTTATTCACCTTGTTTATATACGACTATTGTTTGTGCTGATTAATCCCAATCATCTACCTTAGATGTTACGGGCATCAAATAAACCCAAGATCGATCATTAAAATGAATCAAGAACATAGGTTGAAATGATAAATACCTATGACGCTGATTTGAATTGAAATGATATATCCTTTCCCAAAATACTAAAATTGAATTTTAAGTATTTCTAAGCCATGTGATAGAAAATTTTATACGGACACCAGTTGGTTAAATCAATTTTTTTTTGACTGTGAATCTTGAAATAATGTTTTTAAGATAATATAAACGATGTTTTATGAATCGATTTCCTTTGAACTTGAACTTTGGATTAGGAATTAAAAAATATATAGGGAATTATTTAACATTGTAAACTAAAACTAAATTGAAAAATAAATATGAACATGAGGTTTGTTATAAATTGAATAATTCATACAGAGAATCCAGATTTGAAAAATTGATATATTTTAATCAGATTGACCGAATTGAATAGAATTGAAAAGGAAGTTGATTCCAATTGAAACATTGAAATTTAAGTAAATGTATTTGAGATTGGAACATGACTTCAAGCTATTTGAAAATTTGGAAGAAACTGAAACACCTCACCTCCTTTAAGGTCACTCACAAAGGGAAAGCATTAACTTCTGTAGAGCGTTATAGGTAAAAGATGCAGATAAATTACAGGACAGACAAATAAAGCAGCGGAAAACAAATAAAACTTTACTTCATTGATAAAACAACAGCTTTACACCAAAACATCGATACCTAATATAGGAAATTTAGATCCAACAAAGATAGATTCTTGAATAAACTGATACAATCATTATCGCAGGCATAAGAATAACATCATGAACCAAAAAGGATTATATGCCTGATGTACAACAAAGATAGGCATGATTGTATCGATATAATAACTTCTTAGGCATGTAAAATCATGGATTCGATAGAAAGATAGGGATAAATCTGAAAAGATTGTATTATCATCAAGCACGGACTTAGATTCATTTTATTACATGCCAAGATTACACTTAGGTATTTAAATCTGAAAAATACGTGAACTTACATTGCTAGGATTAGAAAAGAGAATTGAATCCTTGTTGTTGCGGAAACTCTAATTTGATGTTGATTATGTTTCAAAGTTGATTGTTGATGAAGAACTTCTAATATGATTTAGGTTTTTGAGGCGGCGGCTAAGAGAATTGAGAGTTCAGCATCATAGAATCGTCATAAGGAATTGTTATGAATTAGGGTTTAGGTTTAGAGATGTATATATAGATGTCTAGGATTAATTCTAGCCTTGAGATTAATCTAGGATCAATCTAAACCATCCAAGTCACAAAGACACCTCACCAGGCCAATCAGAACAAGCCACATATGCCCAAAGACACCAAAAATCATCATTGCCCAGATCTGGCTGATGGGGTCGACCCCTACAGGGGGGTCGACACCTATGTTGACCCTGGTGTCGACCCTAAATAGCCTGAGTCGACATAGATGTCGACCCAACGGGTCTCGGGTCGACACCCCAAACGTGATTGGTTCCACGTTTCCTCCTTCCGCCTTCACTGTTTTGAACATTTTATTTTAATTCTGGTTTAAACTGAAATCTTCTAACCTCCATAACTTCTTCATACTGTATCCGTTTTACGAAAACTCGGACTCTATCTCAAGTAGAATGCCAAGACGAACGCAATGGAGCAACCCATTTCCCTTAATTCTTATTTTAAAAATGAATTATTCTTTAATTATCTTTTATGTCCCGTTTTGTTTTAAAATTACGGGGTGTTACATTCTTCCCTCCTTAAAGGATTTCGTCCCTGAAATCTCCAATTCAAGAAGAATGTTTATCCTACCATCCAACATCCATCTAATCAACCATTCAATCATAGGCATACATTGTCCTTAAAGGGTCTCTAATGCTTTTCATGAACATATGCATAGTGTGTGTATATGTCCTTACCCAAATGCAAAATCAGGCGGTCCACTGATTCAGTTGACTTCCTTAATGCGAATCATGAGAGTGTCATGCGTCCAATATGTATGCAAGTATCCTTAATCATGTAAATACTATATGTGTGCATATTCATTCATCCATATGCAACATCCATATGATAACACATCAAGTTTCAATCCATATACAAATACATACATTCATATGCATATGCAATATGAAAGTGACAGAGCCGATCTAGTGCCTAATGTGTGTGTATATACATCCACAAGCAACCACTAGCAACCTCTTGCAACCACTTGCAATCATCAATCATAACATGTTTCAAACACATGTTTACATACATTGGCTTCTACCTAAGGATCGAAGATATGACCTAGAGGATGTACCTAAAAAGATAGAAACAAGTATGCATAAAATTCCTAGAAAAAGAGATCAAGGATATACCCTCAAGAAAAAGGGTATGATGCGCGTGTCTTATCTTCAATCTCCCACGTCGCATCTTCTTGAGCTTCACTCCACTATACCTTAACTTAATTTAACTTCACGATTGCGAAGCTTCTTGACCTCCCTTTCCAAAACTCACTAGTAAAGATAGGATCTCGATCACTTACTATGCTAGAGGGTATCCCATGTAGTCGAACTATCTTTCCAAGATAAACAGATGTGTTAACCATGATACCAAGTGTATATACAAAGATGATTAGAGGTTTCTCCTTTACTTAGCTTATCCATCATGTCACAAATCTGAGGGTCTTCATGTTACGCCGCTCCTATTCGATCAAAAGCGTAGGCCGCTTTTCGAGCGATGTTAACAAAACAGATACAAACTAGACTAAGGGTCTAAAGCTAAGTATAACTGATCCCTTAGGACCGCACGAAATCTCGAGGATATTCCTGAGGCGAGAAAAAAGTCTAACTACCCTCTTTTCACAATTACTAGCTAACCAATCCATGCCTAGAATCAACCCATAGCCCATGAAATCAAAAACATAAGCATTACACTTAAACTCAATACTGAATATAGCTATTCTTAAATCCTTGCAAACCAAAGATAAATGAGCTGAACCACTAATTATATTTGAGGCAATAATGGGATCTTCTACTATACAAGTACTAAGGTGCAGAGACTCAAATATGGAAGCAGATATAAAAAAGAGTACCAACATGATGATAAAAAAAACTAAACTTGTCCAATAGAAACTTTACTACCTCTCTCTGGTACACTGGCGGTGAGAGCATGCACTTGCCCTCCTGAAAATATTGTCCATTGTTCTTGCCCTTGTCCTTAATTATAAGACCCGTTATACTATAATAACGACACTTCCTCTTGTCTTAGGTTTTACTATTCTTTCCTCCTTTGTGAACCAAATCCATATCCATGAGTTTCTCATCCTTGGGTTGTGCTCCTTAGCCAATCTCCCTCATTCTCATCTTTACTATCCTTGTGTAGCATGTTGACAAGTCTCTCGAAAGATGCCTCCATCGCATGGAAAACCCTAAAAAGCTTGAAAGAAAATTAGCCGCAGGTGAAACTACTGCGGCTATAGATGGAAGTTGGGCACTTCTTCGCCCTTTGACAGGTGTCGTAGTCTCATCAAGCCTACGAAACCATGCCACGATGAGGTTACCTCCCAGAAAGCCAAGAGCCCCGGAGACTCAGAAAAGAAGGAAACAAGGATTCAAACAGAGGATCAAAAGATAGTGCATACGGCTTTGGGGAGTTTGACTTTAAAACAAAACTTTTCTTTTGAAAATGCTTCTTTTAAAACCATCTAGAAAATAAATTTTCAAATCATTTATCTGATCCGGTAACCTTTAGCTCTGATACCAAGTGAAACACCGCACCTCCATTAAGGTCACTTACAAAGGGAATGCATTAACTTCTGTAGAACGTTATAGGTAAAGGATGCAGATGAATTACAAGACAGACAAATAAAGGAGTGGAAAATAAATAAAACTTTACTTCATTGATAAAACAGCAGCTTTTCCAATACCAAAACACCAATACCTAATACAGGAAATTTAGATCCATCAAAGATAGATTCTTGAATAAACTGATACAATCATTATCGCAGGCATAAGAATAACATCATGAACCAAAAAGGATTATATGCCTGATGTACAACAAAGATAGGCATGATTGTATCGATATAATAACTTCTTAGGCATGTAAAATCATGGATTCGATAAAAAGATAGGGATAAATCTGAAAAGATTGTCTTATCATCAAGCATGGACTTAGATTCATTTTATTACATGCCAAGATTATAATTAGGTATTTAAATCTAAAAATAACGTGAACTTACATTGCTAGGATTAGAAAAGAGAATTGAATCGTTGTTGTTGCAGAAACTCTAATTTGATGTTGATTAAGCTTCAAAGTTGATTGTTGATGAAGAACTTCTAATGTGATTTAGGTTTTTGAGGGGCGGCTAAGAGAATTGAGAGTTCAGTAGCATAGAGTTGTCATAAGGAATTGTTATAAATTAGGGTTCAGGTTTAGAGATGTATATATAGATGTCTAGGATTAATTCTAGCCTTTAGATTAATCTAGGATCAATCTAAACCATCCAAGTCACAAAGACACCTCACCAGGCCAATCTGAACAAGCCACATATGCCTAAAGACACCAAAAATCGCACTGCCCAGATCTGGCTGATGGGGTCGACACCTACAGGGGGGGTCGACACCTATGTCGACCCCGGTGTCGACCCCAAAGATCCTGAGTCGACATAGGTGTCGACCAAGCGAGACTTGGGTCGACACTCCAAACGTGGTCGGTTCCGCGTTTCCTTCTCCCGCCTTCGCTGTTTTGAATATTTTATTTTAATTCTGGTCTAAACTGAAATCTTCTAACCTCCATAACTTCTTCATACTGTATTCGTTTTACGCAAACTCAGATTCTATCTCAAGTATAATTTCGTGACGAACGCAATGACGTAACCCGTTTCCCTTAATTCTTCTTTTAAAGATTAATTATTCTTTAATTATCTTTTATGTCCCATTTTGTTTTAAAATTACGGGGTGTTACAGAAACAATTCGATTCCAACTATAATATTTTTAAAGTAATATATAAACTATTTTAATAAATAACTATTTTACTTTATAAACTATTTTACGTTTTAAGCCTTTTTTACTTATATACATATATTAATTATTTTCGATAAACTATGTTAAACAATGAATTATCTATTTTATAAACTTCTTTAATATTTAACTATATATATAACCAAATTTTGATAAACATATTTTTTATATCCAAAACTATTACCTAAACTTTTATTGTCCAAACTATTTATTTTCAAACTATTTTAAATACATATCTAAACTATTTGAAATACTTTTCAATTATTTCTAAAATTCAAACTGTTTTACATTGGAATTGTTTCAAGATTCTAAGTTTAGTTTTAAATGGAGATTTTAATATGAAAAATATTCTATCTTGACTATTGAAATGACTTTAAAGCAAAGATCTGATATTTTGATATGAAGTACGAATCTCTTTGAAATGTAAAAGAGCTGACCGGTGTGAAAAATGTAAACATTTGGTTATTAAAGAGACTGGGATCAGTTATAATGAACTTCCATTTTACGTTTTTTATTTATTTTATTAGTTCTAGTTCTAGAATATAAGAAGTAAGGATTTTTGTAAAAGTTCTGATATTTTATTGTCTTATTAAATTTCAATCTAATTGATTTCATAAAAAATATAAATTAGGTAATAAAAAATTACTAGAAGAATTTTTGTCATACTCTCTGCCAATTCCGAAAACACTTTAACAACTATGTACGTGGTGGAGAATCCAGAATGAATTAGGTTGGTTTGGCGAACGCTACTGGAGTGAAGTAAGAGAACAATGATGGATGTCCTTAACCTTCGGGTCAAAATTAAAGTGACTAAAACGAGGCTATACCGAACCAAGTGGGGTTTGCTACCTCCATCGGCAACACTTCTTCCTTTATTACTATAGCCCCTCGATTGATTTGATTTGAAAGATGCACATCCTTGATTTGAGAGTGTTGTTCCGAGGTGGGCGATAGTCGCGGCTATACGTTACCACCAGTCTAGGCGTGCAACTAGTAGATTCCTATTGTGGGCATTCCTCGTGCGTCTTGTCATATTATCCTGATTGAGCCCCTACAATTTTGATTTAACATTGTCGTATCATGGTGCATCCTTATCCACCAACGGCTTACTAGTGTGTCATATGCAAACTGTGCGACAACGATAAAAACAGTGTAAGGGTAATAATGGTGATCCCGCTTACAATATTTTCAATAGTATATTTACTGTAGACACTATTATAATAGTGTATTGTATAATATAATATCTACTTTGACAGATCCTTAGGAGATGAAAATTCCCTTAACATCTCTTAAGTTACTGCACTCACAAACATATTGGGTATGAGATGTGAATTACCATAAGAATCTCTAACGCCGTGACATTTATATTATTACATGGTTTTGATTTAATTGATATGCGAATTTTTAGTTCTGATCTAAGTATTTTTTTTCTTTTAATTAGTGCTCGGGTCAGCTTAAATTTTTTCGTTACTGAAGACACCGTATGAAGATGATGATGGAGCCTGACTGACGTATTCATTTATATTATTCCACTGCATATATTGGTATGTTGTATAATAGTTAACTCTAATAATTGTTGTAAATGTATAATCAAATGAATGTTTTAACAGCATCATGAACTGTTGTTTATTTATTTAGTGTGGTGCTAAGGGCACCCTAATATGTTCTTCCTAATACCTCAATTAAAAAAATAAAACTCATTAAATATTGTGTGCTTCTTAATACCACATTACCTCTCCATTCGAACCACTCACTCAATCATTATTTGCTGAACTAATCACATACTAAGCTAATCTAAATACCATAATCTCTCATAATGATTGTCTTCTTTGCATCTTCCGTGGGAAAATTCAGATTTGTACAGTAATATCTCAGTTGTTTAGTGACCTGAAAACCCTAATCTGTCACTTTCTCTTTTAGTTTTCTTAATTCAAACCTTACCCACGGCTTTTGTATATTTCAGCATCGAATTCGTTGATTGGTTATAGATATAGGGTTAAAATCTTTGACTGATTTTACAAATCAGGACAAACGAATATTAAGCGATATAAAAATAGTGTAAAACAGTATGGTAGCCCCAATTTTTCAAGTGTGTGGTATTAAGAAGAGTGTAATACTAATTCTTGTGGTATTTTTTAGTGTCGTTATTAGGAAGAACATATTGGGGTGCCCTTAGCACCACACTTTATTTATTATACTTTCTCCTCTCGTTGCGAGATTCTGTTATTATTTAACTTTTTTTCTTATATTAATCCCAATAACTATATGTATTTTTGGATTCATTTAAGTTGACATTCGTGGATTTTTGTCGATTTGAATGACCAAAAATCTAGGTCGTTACAATACCTTAGTTTTTTCCACTTGAAATTCTAAAATGTTGCTTACGTAGTTAAATGGCCAACTGATAATCATTGTTATCTACCTTATTGTGATAGCCCTGAGAACAACGTATTAAAATATTTTTAGATTGAAATTAAAAAAATAGGAATGCTATTTTGATAACAACACAATTTTGGATAGTGGCAGCAATGTCTGTTCGACTACTCTATCCCACTTTGGGCTTGAATAATAACAAGTACAAGATATTGCTTTGAATCATGCATTAAACACTCCTATCAACCAGATATGTGTTTGTACTTTGGGAAGTTTAACTTTTTATATTAATTCGTTTATGGCTCCAAAACACAATATATGAGGTCAGAATTTAACTATTGTTTTTGCTAAATCTGTATTGTCTGCAACATAATCCGTTTAGGATATTATAGTTCGCTAGGATCGACTTACATGAGTCATTTTTCCATTTTACCAAAGCTAAAATGAATTAGTTTTAGGTTCCAAAAAGTCAAAAAAAGAAACTTATTTTAATCATTCAAAACGTACACTTAATGATCTTTAAGGTAATTATAATAGTTGCATGGAAGATGATTTGAGTATCGATGCCTCTTTAAAATTTTGATGCTTCTGATAAATATATAATTTTAATCATACTGTTTTCAATTCCAACCACATACATGGTGGCGGGAACATTTATTTGATGAACCTGTGGTATCTAGGTACTAAGCATAGATGGTTATAAAAAATTCTATGCTTACACATACCACGAAATGAACCCTCACTTACACGCCTATACGTATAAATATATTACTGCTCATGCCTTCACAGTTCTTACTAGAATTAGACTAATGTACCTCACCACGTATAACTAGTTACACATAAGCCAAAATATCGCTTCACACCGTCCTCTCCGTCACTTTCAATACGTTCATCCCTACAAAGACATAGCGAACATATACAGGTAATAATATAACACTCCAACATGCATAACAATTCTCCCCACGAGGTCCATTCTAGTTATTGATATGAGTGTTACGGCACGCACTTCGCGCGTAATAATGTTGTATGTTTCGCACGTGATTTTTTTTTTTTTTATAAATTGTATATAATCACTTTATTCAAGTGAAGATAATTTGCACAAATATTTGATCATGATTTTAAGTTGAAATCATGTGTGGTTAATTTAAATTTTTATTTTCAAGTTGAAGCATCTAATTTTTTTTATCAGTATGAATCGTATCTATATTCATAGCTAATAATTGATGTTTATTTGTAAGATCCTAATTTTAAACGTATGGTGATATTTTGAATTTGTAAAGAAGTTTGACTGTTATATCATATCTTTAAGGGATATTGAGATTTATTAATATAATCATCGGAGGGAAATTATGATTTTATTAATCAATAAAAAGTAATTTTTAAATAAGCTTACGTTTTATATCCTAATTTCAAGCCAATCCATTAATATTCATTGAGAGATATTTTGAATTAGTAAACGAAATATCTGTTATATCCTACTTTCTAGTAATAATAATTTGCAGGGGCATCATAGACATCAAATCAAATCAAATCAAAGGTATCAACGCTATTAATAAAGCTAAACCAAGGGCTTAATTCTCTACCGCTTTCATTTGTTGACATAACGGATTCGTTTGAACCTCCGCCATTACCAAACTTCAGAGTTCATCCAAATCACCTGAATTTCTAGACGATTCATTCTCTTTCATCACTCGACCTCGCCCCCGGTCCAATTCGCCGCCTCCTCCGTATATTTCAATTCCCAAATCATGACCTAGGTTGTATGCCAAGTTATTTTAACTAGGGCTTTTTTGTTTCAAGCGGGTGTGGGGATTGTTCCTTCAAAATGGGAGAATGAAAAGGGGTAAATAAATACTACTCCTCCGATTTTGATCCAGCCAAGATACCGAGGGCTAAAAGGCATAAGAATCAACAAATTATGGTTCGCATGATGCTTCCGATGAGCATTCGTTGCAATGTTTGCCAGAACTATATCTATAAGGGAATGAAATTCAATTTCCGCAAAGAAGATGTTGTGGATGAGACTTATCTAGGGATCTGAATATTTAGGTTTTATTTTAGATGCACAAAATGCTCAGCAGAGATAATTTTAAAGACGGATTCCCAGAATTCTGATTATGTTGTAGAGTCTGGAGCAACCCGGAATTACGAGCCTTGGCGAGCAACTGATGAGGTAGTAGAAATCAAAAGGAGAAAAAGAGAAGCACAAGCAAAGGGTGATGTAATGAAATCATAAGAGAATAAGGCGCAAGATTTGAAACAAAGTATGGACATGATGGCTAGTCTTGAAGAACTGAGATCTCTCAAATCCAGGTATGCAACTGTGAGTATATATGATAGTTAACTCTGATAATTGTTGTAAATGTATAATCAAATGTATGTTTTAACAGCTTCATGAACTGTTATTTATTTATTTATTTATTATACTTTCTCCTTCCGCTGCGAGAATCTATTATTGTTTTACTACTTTCTTCTTTTTTCTTATATTAATCCCAATAACTATCTATATTTTTGGATTTGTTTAAGTCGACATTCGTGGATTTTTGTCGATTTGAACGACCAAAAGCCTAGGTCGTTACAATACCTTAGTTTTTTTCCACTTGGAATTCTAAAATGTTGCTTGCGTAGTTAAATGGCCAACTGATAATCATTGTTATCTACCTTATTTTGATAGCCCTAAAAACAACCTATTAAAATATTTTTAGATTGAAAATTAAAAATAAAATAAAAAATAGGAATACTATTTTGATAACAGTACAATTTTGGATAGTGGCAGCAATGTCTATTCGACTACTCTGTCCCACTTTGGGCTTGAATAATAACAAGTACAAGATGTTGCTTTAAATCATGCATTAAACACTCCTATCAACGAGATATGTGTTTGTACTTTAGGAGGTTTTACTTATTATATTAATTCGTTTATGACTCCAAAACACAATATGTGAGGTCAGAATTTGACGAATGTTTTTGCTAAATCTGTATTGTCTGCAACATAATCCATTTGGGATATTATAGTTCACTCGGATCGACTTACATGAGTCATTTTCTAATTTTACCAAAGCTAAAATGAATTAGTTTTAGGTTCCAAAAAGTCAAAAAAAGAAACTTATTTTAATCATTCAAAACGCACACTTAATGATCTTTAAGGTATTTATAACAATTGCATGGAAGATGATTTGAGTATCGATGCCTCTTTAAAATATTGATGCTTTTGATAAATATATAATTTTAATCATACTGTTTTCAATTCCAACCACATACATGGTGGCGGGAATATTTATTTGATGAACCCGTGGTATCCAGGTACTAAGCATAGATGGTTATAAAAAATTCTATGCTTACACAAACCATGAAATGAACCCTCACTTACACGTCTATACGTATAAATACATTACTGCTCATGCCTTCACAGTTCTTACTGGAGTTAGACTAATGTACCTTACCACGTATAAGTAGTTACACATAAGTCAAAATATCGCTTCACACCGTCTTCTCCGTCACTTTCAATACGGCCATCCCCACAAAGACATAGCGAACGTATACAAATAATAATACAACACTCCAACATGCATGACAATTCTTCCTACGAGGTCCATTCTAGTTATTGATATAAGTGTTACGGCACAAACTTCACACGTGATAATGCTGCATGTTTCGCGCGTGAATTGTTTTTATATAAATTGTATATGATCTATATATTCAAGAGAAGATAATTTGTACAAATATTTGATCATGATTTTATGTTGAAATCATGTGTGGTTAATTTAAATTTTTATTTCTAAGTTGAAGCATCTAATTTTTTTTAATTAGTATGAATTGTATTTATATCCTAATTTCAAGTCAATCCATTAATATTCATTGAGAGATATTTTGAATTAGTAAACGAAATATCCTCTATATCCTACTTTCTAGTAGTATATAATAAGTGTAATGCTAAGAGTACCCCGAAACGTGCTAGGGGCTACCGCACAGTACCACCGAACGTTTTTTTTTAATTTTGCCTTGTTCGGCGGACAACCACCGGCCGAACACTGTTCGGTCGGTGGTTGTGCGGTACCCCTTAGCACCTTTTGGGGTGCCCTTGTCATTACACTATAATAATATGCTGGGGCGTCATCGTCATCAAATCAAATCAAATCAAATCAAAGGTATCAACGCTATTAAGAGCATCTCCAACAGTGTTACGGGCCGTAACGTTACGGCCCGTAACATTACGGGAGATATCTTTGATATCTCCCAACGGGCGCGAGCCGATTTTATCGGCTCGTGAGCTCGCGAGCCGATAAAATCGGCTCGCGCCTGTCCCGAGCCTATATATGGCTCGGGAGGGGGAGGGTGGGGTTTGTTATATTAGTTTAATTTTAATTTCCTCCTTTTTAATTTCTTTTTTAATCGTTCCAACGTCGGGATGCCGCCACGCGTGACGAAGAGCGGGAGACGCACAGTTAGAGTTATGCCAGACGACATGTCTGGTCCAGTACACCTTCCTCCACCAGCGGGGACGACGATTGAGGACTTACGTATCCTCAACGAGATGCCACAGGGGTTCACCCATCGATCAGTTGCCGCGCTGGCCGCCGTTCAGGTATTAGTTTTACTTTTTATAATATTCGCAGTTAGTTAACTATTAAAAAGTATGATCTGGTCGTTTTACGTTATAGTTTAGTGCATGTACGTTATATGGTTTAGTAGGTTGAACGTCAATAGTCATTTAAATAGTATAAATTATTGCATGTACTAGTTAAATAGTCATTTAGCTGTTAAATAGTCATTTAACTGTTAAAACTTTATTAGTGCATTTACCATGTAGTAGTTTGTTATACGTTAGTAGTACGAACTTTAATACTCATTTAACTGTTAAATAGTCATTTAACTGGTATTATTTTAATAGACTCGGTACATCTTCGTTCGCGGGAGTTGGGCGAAGTTTGTATCATCAGCCTTAGACATATTACCTCTGGATATTCGAGAGAGGCTATTTGGCAGTCCATTCGGACGTTTTTTACGTATTATACCTCCTCAGTCCTTCGATCGACCTTTGGTCGAAGCCTTATCAGAGAGATGGTGGCCTACGACACACACCTTTCACTTCCCGGATTTTGAGCTAGGTATCACCCCAGCCGATTTTTACATGCTTTCGGGGATTGAGATAGGCCTTCCAGATAGAGTCATACCTCCATTTGATTCCCAGTTTGAGTCACCCGAGTCATACATACAGTATTTGCCAGGTTTGGATGCGGCTCGTATAGCTAATGGTGCTGTTCCCTGCACATATTTACTTGAGTATATTACAACGCATGTAGATGTGATAGATTTCCACGACATAGTGTACAGGGCTACCATTTTATACCTCCTTGGTTCGACATTCTTTACGAACCAACAGAGTTCGATTAGGCTTGGCTACCTAGCAGTACTAGTCGATTTAGATCAGCTGCATATGTTTGATTGGGGCTCTGCCATACTGGGTTATCTATACACCGCTCTTGACTCCTATGTTTTTAGAGAGGTTCGGCAGATGTATGGTTTTTGGTACATGTTGCCGTGCTGGTACTACGAGTACACGGCCAACATGCACCCACACATACAGCACACCGCCAGTCATGCTGTTGAGACCTTTTTCCCACGGATGCGTAGATGGGAGAGTATTCACGTAGTTCAGCGTTCTCCTTCTGGTGTGAGACACGACTTGATGGAGGCTCGTACCCATTTGGATATGAGGGAGAGGGGGAACATATTACGAGCACCTTGGGGTTAAGTGGACGACCCTCCTTTGTATATACGTTTATAACTCCTTGGGGTTAAGTGGACGAACTCCTTTGTATATACGTTTAAATAACACGGGTTAGTGGACGACCCTAGTTTTAAACTCCTTTATAACTCCTTTTTAACTCCTTCGGGTGCTTAAATGTTTACATTATGAGGTTAAGTGGACGACCCTCCTTTTAAACTCCTTTTGAACTCCTTTTTATATACGTGTAAATATCACGGGTTAGTGGACGACCCTAGTTTTAAACTCCTTTATAACTCCTTTATAACTCCTTCGGGTTAGTGGACGACCATTATCTGAATTTGTGTTTTATTTTATGTTTGTCCGAACTTATCAATCATGTATGCAGTAAAGATGTTGTCATTTTCTATTGTACCAACTCGTTCTCTTGTATTCGTAAGAGTTATTAATCATATATTATTATGTTTCTAAGTTTATGGTACGAAATAAATATCGGTTATGTTTTTGTATATGACAAACTAGGGTAAAACGTAAAAAAAAAAGGTTTTTCTCTTAGTAATCATCTATTATTATTACGTTTCGGAGTTTATTTTATAAAAAAATTAATGGGTTTGGTTTTGTATATGGTAAAAATGGTTGGAAAAAAAAAAATAGCCACGAGCCGATTTTATCGGCTCCTGAAGTCGCGAGCCGATAAAATCGGCTCGCGCGCCCCATTCAGGACTCTGAATTGAGCCCGTAACATTTCCCTTTATATTACACCCCGTAACAACTGTTGGATGCAAAAATAAGCGAAATTGCACCCTTAACGTGAATTTCCTCCGCTGTTGGAGATGCTGTAATAAAGCTAAACCAAGGGCTTAATTCTTTCTTCTATCCGTTTGAACCTCCGCCATTACCACACTTCAGAGTTCATCCAAATCACCCGAATTTCCAGCCGATTCGTTCTCTTTCGTCACTCGACCTCACCCCCGGTCCAATTCGCCGCCTCCTCCGTATGTTTCAATTCCCAAATCATGACCTAGGTCGTATGCCAAGTTATTTTAACTAGGGCTGTTTTTTGTTTCAAGCGGGTGTGGGGATTGTTCCTTCAAAATGGGAGAACGAAAAGGGGTAAATAAATACTACTCCTCCGATTTTGATCCAGCCAAGATACCGAGGGCTAAAAGGCACAAGAATCAACAAATTATGGTTCGCATGATGCTTCCGATGAGCATTCGTTGCAACGTTTGCCAGAACTATATCTATAAGGGAACGAAATTCAATTCCCGCAAAGATGATGCTGTGGACGAGACTTATCTTGGGATCCGAATATTTAGGTTTTATTTTAGATGCACAAAATGCTCAGCGGAGATAATTTTAAAGACGGATCCTCGGAATTCTGATTATGTTGTAGAGTCTGGAGCAACCCGGAATTACGAGCCTTGGTGAGCAACTGACGAGGCAGTAGAAATCAAAAGGAGAAAAAGAGAAGCAGAAGCAAAGGGAGATCTAATGAAATCATTAGAGAATAAGGCACATGGTTCAAAACAAGTTATGGACATAATGGCTAGCCTTGAAGAACTGAGATCTCTCAATTCCAGACATGCAACTGTGAATGTATATGATATGCAAGTGATGATGCATCATATGAAGCAGGAAAAGGAGAAAAATATGACGGAAGAAATAGATAAAGCAGACGAAGAAGTTATCAAATCAGTTGTATTTCTTGGTCACAAAGAGTATATCAGAAGAATACAGGATGATGAGGAAGTGGATGAGTATGAAGAAGATTTCAAAGGGATGGGGAAAAGTAGAGCAGGAGTCCCAAGCATAGTGGAGAAACCAACAGACACTTTGAGTAAAACAAGCATCTTTGACAGCTCTAAGAATAATGAAGAGAGGGCGATTGGACCATCTAAAGTGAAGCCTACATTCTTTGTCAAGAGGAAGTCTGATATTCAACCTGCAAAAAAGCTTTGTGTTGAACCACTTATTGAAAATAACAAGAACTCTTGTACTGGTGGAATCCAACCTGAAAATGCACTATCTCTTTGTAAAAATTATGATTGCGATAGAGAGTAAGTTCACAAGTTAAGTTTTGAACAGTGTTTTGTTATCTATCGTTTTGGAAAGTATCTTGATATCTACTGCTGTAGGGTGAAGCTGAAACTGGACCAACATATGAACTTATAAAACAATTTGATTAGTCTAAATAAGAAGTGTAGTTGAGCCATCATCTTTTCTGTGACTGAAGTATGATTTCATATTTGGCCCAAAGGTTTGGGTTAGTGTTTATAAAGGATTTAACTAAATCCGAGGCTGCTGCCTCAGCGAGGGCAAGCCTACTGCCGCCCTTATGTGTTTATACTTTGGTTCTATTTATCAATACACTTGGCTTAATAATAAACCTTTTACTGGCTTAAGTATTATGTTTAGCGAGGACCATGATTGGTTGCAGCATGATATCTGCAATCAAGGTTTGGTGACTGCCAGATTTCTTACCCCTTCATCGAAAGTTTTCGCTGTTGTTGTTCACATTAATTCAAGCTTATGTCCCTTTTGATGGCTAGACTTGTTTTTTCATTAGGATATTATTTTGGATAGTCTATAGTAGTCAAAGATATTATGAACGAAAAGTATTTTGTGTTATTCATTTTTAGGATGGTTAATTATAGTTAATATATAAATTGACTCGAGTATTTGAATTACCGTGCAATAGTGACATGTGCTATTCATTTTTCTTCAAAATTTAAGGAGGCATATGTCAAAGCTGTGGGTGGAGATTCTCCAGCAGCACCTTTAAGAGATTCCAGCATAAAATACCAAAGGAGTGAAAGCAGGCACTTTGGCAACTCTGACTGTGTGAGTATGCCTATATTTGCTGTTAAACTAGTATCAAAAGCAACAATACAACACTCTTATATGCTGAGGTGTCTGATTGGCTGATGGTATCCCATAATATCAATATAAGGATAAAACCTAATTGTTTGTCCTTTTGTTATGTGCACCTCTGAACTAATACAAACTAGGTGTTTTAGATGAGTTTTGCATACCACTTTTCGATCCTTGACGAAATCTCCATTTTAGTTCTCAGTCTTTTTTTTTTTTTAATATGGTTATTCATCGCTTTTTGTTAGATAATGTTTAGGCTATGGTTATTAAACAAGTTCAGTGATGCTACCTGACAGGTTATACAATAACAACTACTACTAAGCCATTTATCTCAAACAAGTTGAGGTTGGATAGAGATTGAACCCAAAACTAAAAGACAAAGTCAATTCAAATGTTATAATAATTACAAGAGATCTAAAAGTGAAAGCATAAATAAAGATAAAATAAAATTTTAAAATAATTAAATAATAATAGTAATAGTAATGAGTAAATAAACCATGATGTTGCTGATGATGAAGACAATAATAATAACACTAGTAATAATAGATACTGAAGACCAACACTGCATCTTACGCCTCTATGCCATAGCCCTATCATCTAAAACTAAAACCACTCTCCTTAAACTTCTATGTGCTCCCATACCCAATACCCTATGCCCCTATCCTTGAAAACCACTCAAGGTTATGATATATGAATCACTAACTTCTATGCGCTTCTGTTCGACACCGACTGTTCAGATAAACTCAATTTCTCAAATCTCGTTTTACTACCGCCTCCCATGTCATCTTGACAAGTTATAACGAATGTATTTCTTACTTGTTATGTCATGCAGTATGGCTTTTCTTATTCATTTACATGTTTTACTATGTTCACTTCCGTTATGAATAGGTGTACATCGTCGTTTATTTTACGCCTAATGCTTCTCACATGATTAGTTAATTTACAAGTGCGGCATATAGACGTCCATGGTAACAACCTCGTTTTTGTTATACCCTTTGGATTGGTGATCATGAATCAGTTATTGTTTGTGTGAGACATTAAAGGAGATGAAGGAAACATGAATTAACAATAAGAAAAGGATGCAAATAAATGTACAGACATAATATACTATTTTTTCTTCCTCTTTTGAAGTTTAATACAAAATATTTGATAAGTCAGTTAACCACCGGAAATAAAAATGACCAAGTTTTTTTTTTTTTCTTCTTCTGTTGAAGATGAAGATTCTTGGTATACAACTCTATTCCTTCCGGTATGGATTAGTAATATAATATCTGTGATCCATATGTTACAATTGTGACCTTCTTTTTAATTGCAAAGTGAGATGGGTATTCTTTGAGTTAGAAACGAAACGAGTTAGTGAATATGAATAGTTATATTTGAAGTTTGTATTCAGTCCAGTTTCATAACTGTATTTCCCCCTTCTTTTGGACAGTTTGTAAGATAATCAACTCTACGATTTTGCTGATTGTCTATGTTGATGGTGGTATATAAGTGTTAAAGAATGAGAAATGTTAGTAAGTTTGTCATAGGGCCAAGTAATTTTTTGGTTACCTTCAACATTTAAACCTTTTTCCTTATGTTCTATCCTTTTCAATTGCCTTATATGAATGACAAATTTTCATGTGGTGACATAAATACACACGTTTGCTCATATGCTGTGTCAACTATAAATCTAGTTATCTCAAGTTATGCAAATTACGAGTGTTAGTGACTAAAAACAGCATTTAACTTGGTATTTTAGTTAACAAGATTCATAGGGCTGTTACTTGTTCATGCTTCATAGTTGCCGATAACATTCATTCACCTTGGTATTTGATTACCGTCAAGGCTTTTCCATACTCGGAGGCAGACTAGATTTCAGATTAATTTAAATATAATGTCAGATCGATCATAATTCATAGCTTGGAAAAATCCTTGTGTTAATAAACTTAATCCAATCAGTACTGCTCATTTAGTATGTTTGATCAATAAATATCTAGGAGAACAAGTTGGATTGTAAGGTCACGTAGGTATCAATCAACCAAATAAAAGTTGGAGTTGTAAGAATAACAGAAATCTAGATATTTTTGGTTTGAAAACAAGCTTTGTGTTTCCAGCACATGCTTTAAAATGCATAGAAAAGGAGAATGGGGCGGAAAATGGTTCTAACTTATAAAATCGGAAATGATTTTTACTTGCTTTCGGCCTTTTGGAAAATATCAAAAACTATATTCGCGTTTCGCCTTCTCTTTGTTGGTATGACTAGGATTCACAACTTCTTCTCGCCCATGCCATTTGATGTACATATTGAAAATGCAAAATCGAAAATTCATCTAAATCACTACTCAACTTTTTTCTTTTGAAATATCGGACTATTAATATTTTATGTCTGGTTAGAAATAATGTTCAAGTAACTTTAGGTTAATAGATACATTTACTGCTCATCAGTATGTAATGTCACATTGCTTTGTTTGTTTTTTAAGACTAGGATGAAACAATAATATCATCCACAATTTTTTTTTTTTTTTTTTGCTGATTTATTTTTGAAGCTGATTTCATTCATGTCTTATTCTTAAACCTTGCTTAGTTGTTCTGCTTGCTTCTTGGTTTGTTATTCTGTTGATATGCTTCTGATGTTTGGTTGTTAGGTGTGTTGTTCCTTTGCATATGGCTTATTTGTTCAACATTTACCAGTATCAGTTTATGTATGATCATGAATCCATTTGCTTGTATAATTGCACGTATATTGTTACCATGAACTACTTGTATTGCTTGCCTATGCATTTTCTAGGGAAAACAATTTGTTTGTATGCAATTAAAATCCACTTTCAGAATTATAAGGAAAAAATACCAGCTTTGTTTGTGAATAACATTGCATACTTTGTTTCTTTTATTATTTTATGACTGTAGCACCATTCCGTTTTCACTTTTATCGTGTACATTATGCACAAGGTGTAGAATTATTTTGGAACAATTATTGGAAAATTGACCTTTAAAATTGTTTTTCTGTTTCTTTCCACCAAAATTTATGTTTTTTTTTAATATTACAGTTAAGTTCTTGTTGAACATGCATTCAACCATTATTAATCAAGAAAATCTAATATATGTTTTCTTTTTACTGAATTATACAATTAAACAACAAACGCTCCTGTGTTGTATGGTTGTATTAGTAGATGAAGGGAAATGAATCCATATTGGTCCTTTCTTTGAAGTTTTTGAGAGATTGGCTGACTATGGTTGAGTGTATGATTTTAGGAAGTGTTAACTGTGATAGACTCATTTGATTGTTCTTTTTATCATGTGATTTGTGGTCAAAATTTTGATTGAAAAAATTAATGAGTTTAAATTGTGTAAAGTAAATTGGACAAATCAAGGGCATTCACGTGTGATTTGAGCAAGAGTTTTGGGCAGAACCAGACCGTGCCCTCTCTGTTTTTAACTTTTAGTTATTTATGTATAATGATATTGGTAATCCGTATGACATTTCACTGTTTTCTAATCGATATCAGTGAATATTCTTTTTGGTTGTGTTAGATCAGTATTCCATATACTCACTAGCATTTTATTTAGTGCGAGTCAGTTTTTATTCTTATTATGTATTTTCTTATTTATTTTTATTTTGTGATTGTTTATTTATTCGTGATAAACAAAGAAACAATAAAAGTCTAATATGTAAATAAGAACAAAGGTGTAACTTTTTTGTCCAGGACCATGTTCAAATGGGAAGGTGTCAGATTTAGGTTTAACATATTTTTGATGAAGGTTAATCTTATTTATTTATTTGTTGATTGGTGTTCTCATAGCAAATGATCAACTTGACCTGTCTATAGTTGTAATTGTAACCAACGACTAAACATTACTTAATATTATTTAATGTACCACACTTATAGTCATGCATAACTTTACATTTTACTCAAAAGAAGAAACATTTTACACCAATTTTTTTCCATTGTTATACTCAATAAATCATATATTAAGATTATACATTGGTTGCAATCTGAGCAAAGCGTTTGTATTATGTAATATATATAGGATGGTTAAAGGTATAAGAACATTTGTATCTTAGTAGACTGTTTTCTTGTACAAGTCAAGTTTTACAGAACACGCATCATCAACATCAATACATCACAGTACAATTTGCTAACATTATGCGTTTAAATTTCACGAAACAATACCAATTTCAATAGCTTATCACAAGCTCAAGCTCAAGAGCTGATTTATCCAACTTTCTCAGTTTATCGGTCCTTTGGGTGGTTTGAACACGACATTTATTTTTTTCGTTGTCTAATCGTCCAATTATATCTTCAGTATCAACTTTAATTCAATAAATCACATTATATATATATATATATACGTGTGTGTGTGTGTGTGTATGTATAGATAATACAAATAAAATTAAAATAATGGAACTTAATTTAATATTTTATATATATATATATGTGTGTGTGTGTGTGTGTGTGTGTGTGTGTGTGTGTATGTATAGATAATACAAATAAAATTAAAATAATGGAACTTAATTTAATATAAGCAATGTAACGCAAATCTGTTGAATATAATGTAAATGTTATATTTTAGGAGATACTATAATCAAATTAAATATATATAAACGTGATGTAATCATGTTATCCTCACGCATGCACTATTGTGCTTAAATTAATTTTTGAAAATGGCTTAGAAACTCTATCATGGATTCATTTGATAATGTTTTAGTAAAAGTAATTTGATAGTGTTACTTGCAATATATTTACTTTGCTTATGTTATGTTTCATTAAAAAAAAGTAGCCTTTAAGCTTGATGATATGTTATATTTCATTTAATAATTAATTTGATGATGTTTCGATAAAAAATTAACTGCTAATCATGTATACAATAGTTGAATAGATTAACCTTTAAGCTTGGTGATGTGTTGATTGTTGAAGTTGATGCTAAATACGTGCTGATGATTTTTAATAGTGTTGAAGTTGGTGTGTTTAAATTGGTGATGTCTTGTAAGCTTTGACCCATCTAAAGAAAGGCATTCGTGCCGATATTCAAATGGTTATACATACGTGATTATAAGAAACATCAGAGTTCTGAGTCTTGTTAATGTCACTCGAGATTGTATTTTTTCACTTGGGTGAACCAAAACATTTGGTGTTTCTTAATGCAACTTTTTAGCTTTTCAGATGGACTTGAACAAAATTAAGGAAAGAATTTTTGTACTCAACTTATTGTCCGGACTCTTAAATCCAATTTGAAGATTTAAGATTAAATGATTAGTTTGCCCCGTTCTGCAGTCTTCCAGTTTGAAAATTTGATCATGCGGGAACGGTTGCTAATTGAAGTATGAAATTGGTGTAAAGATGCCTTTCCCAAGAGCATTATGCTATCAAATATTATTTAAGTCATTTTGTCTTCTTTTTATTAATTTTGTTTTTAAATGGACATTCGCAGATATTATTAGAACAAGAAGAGTTCGCAATTTACTTCCAAATTTATCAACCTAATAATACTCTCCTCCAAAGTAAATTTTTGTATTTTTTAATTGTGTAACAACCATCTTTCTATGCAAACATGTATTTACAGTTTTATGGAAGATAAATCTTGAAAAATATCAAATTTAAACTCATAAGTTATGGTAAGATAGTCCTGAGATGCACTACAAATCCCAAAAAGTTAATCCAGTATATATGTTCCACATACACTTACCATATGGTTGAAGTCCGGGACTTGAATCTAGATACTACAAACACTACTTAACTTGATTATAAGTATTGAATAATCATAAATGTATGGCACACATTTTTTTTGATGAATTATGCACTTAGCGTTAGTAAATAAATTTAATGAAATGCAAGAAATGCGTATCTTCCAAGTATTACTAATCTTATAATATTGACTTGCATTATTGGCAGTGCAGGTCAGTTATCTAAACCAATGACAATAATGATTAAGACTTTGCCAAAAATACATTAGAACTAAAACTCATAAATTTGAATAATCATAAAAAACAGATTGTTTAAACACTGTAAATGTATATACAAGTATCAAATGCCTGTAGGAATAGTTAGCTTGCACTATGAAAAAAAATATAAATGTACCTATATCTGTCATAACAAAATGAGAATATAAAACTCTACTCTCTAACATAGTTCAATAATAGTAAATGTCAACACACTTTGTTTTACTCATAAATGTCTTCAAAAACGAGATCTAAGTTGTAAATCATAAGTTTTAAATTGAAATTTGGAACGTGATTCAACTCATAAAATGTAGATTGAAAACATTCGTGTTCTAATGTTTGCACACAATGTGAAATTGATTTTAATGTTTAAGCTTCCACAGTTGAACATAAAACTTTATTTTCTCTCTTGTTCCATTTTTATGTTTTGAAAACATTGTAACTAGAATTGTGAGTCTAAACAATATTAAATGTTAGTATGAATTTGTTTGTTTTTTACTTGTGGTTTTGACTAAGTTTAAATTAGAATCTTTGTTGTAAAAATCAATGTTTTAAAACGTGAAAGCGTACATGAGGCGTTTTCTTGTCCGTGAGGCGAGACTTAAGCCTCAAAACATCGAGGCGTAAGCCTTTCAGGAGAAAAAAGTGCAAGTCATATAATGAAAATAGACATATAATAACGTCAAATAGTATATAAGAAGCATAAATTACTACAAGCAATTTAAACAGAATATAATTAGTTCAAAAACATTCAAAATATAGTCCAAGAGAACAAATAAGCATGTTACCCTCCAAGCTAAATGAGCGGCAAAATACATGTAAGCTGAAGTATGCGAATACAGATTAAAGAAATATATACACAAAATATATACTTAGATCGATCGATTTTAAAAATCTTTAAAAAATTACCTGATATGTTCTTTACCGTATGGGGTTCGAACTAGTAAAAAAAGAGCAAAAGCCAGTTAAGCAGCTCCATGTAAATTTATTTTGCTAAAAATCAATGCATGAAAATGTTTTTCAATATCTTTACGTTTTTCACACATTTAACTTTTTTTGGGGGACGTCTTGCCTTGAGGCACGCCTCACTCATGTTTTTTAGGACACTGGTAAAATTCTTTATAGGTTTCTGCCTAGGCTCTAATTAGGCATTAGGTTAGTCTTACCATCTATATATTTGCCCAATTCGCATAGATGGGACTTAGTAAGTTATATAAGCATATAAACAGGTATATAAGCACCATATATGCACCAATTTAGGCTTGATGTCTTTTATAAGAATCAAACTATTTGTTCCAAGTGATTTTTCTTCGTGGTTGCTTCTAAATTCATCCAACTGCACTTGGTTTACCTTTTACCATTCCTCCAACCGACTTTATACGATTAACAGTTAAATGACTACAAGTCTAGTTTTACGAGTTTTAGACGATAAAAATGCAGTCTACTCTAACCAGAGACATCTCAGTTTTCAGAACCTGATGTACAAGATGAGTTTAAGGTCGACGATAATATAAATTTCAGAATGGTCTTTCATAAACTCTTACATACCGAGACCAATTTCAAGATGCATGGTGAGAATTGAGAGAATGCACTTAAAAACAAATTTACTCAATCTAGTAACATTCCTTGTAATTAAAACAATTTCATTGTTTTGTTACTAATCTTATCAATGAATCAAAGCTTCCGTAACAGTTAGTAGTAGGGTTGTCAATGAATAATCGAAAAATCTGAAATTTGATTGCATCCGCATCCAAAAAATGGGTAAACATCCGGTATTCAAAAAAATAGTGCGGTTGCAGATATAAACATATTTGCATCTGAAGATTTTCCATTTGTTTTTTTCACGATTATAGTTTAAATATGTGTATTTTAGCATAATGGTACTAATTTATTATTTTATTAATGTGAAAGTCTATATTATACACAATAAACACATTAATTGCTCGTAACTATTCATTATCATTTAATTTGTTTATTTTTAGCACTTTAATAATCATTTGAAATAAAAAAAATCATGTTAAACTAAAAATTTCCATTTATGTTCCTTGATTCGTTGGAAGATCGGGCAATTATCCGAAATCTATCTATATCCATGGATGCTGATATCCGACATCCGAAAATGATATTTGATGCAGATGCGGATGCGGCATCATTGGCATCCAAAAGCATCCATTATCAGTCCTAATTTGAAGTCATTTTTCCATAATGGTTACCAAAAGTTAGTTTCAAATCTTTCAAAATGAAGGTCGTTTTTAAAAGTCTACCAGCAAATGCACCACCAGCTTTCATTGAATCTACTGCTAATGTAGTAGCATGCGCCACACACTTAAACAAAGTAACAATTCAGTTTCCTTTAAAAGAATGGTTCTCTTGGAATATATCTGTTCAAATTGTTGTCATGTGGTAAAATTAGTAAAAATAGAAAAAAAGGAATGAAAATTTTGTGAAACAACAAGAATTAGGCCAGTCTGATAGGCAAATTAAACACTACACTAAAAGGCCGGTGTCTCTTATTTCAGAAAAATCGTAAGTTGCAAAACTATGATGAATTTGATGCTTAATTTTACATATCTGACCAATCAAAAAGAAGCAACTGTTGAGCCATGCCATATGTGTTCGAGTCATAATAATCTCTCTTTTTTTATTTCTTTTTGTTATTATGGAATCAACCAGGGAAAATTAGGGAGTACTAAGCAAGGTCATATGTTAAATCTCAATAAACTCTTTTTTTCCTATTACTAAGGAGTGCAAAGCTCAGTATTTTTGAAGTTCCATCTTCTGTAATTCAATTTTCTGTCCTAAAATCACATAAATCCATTTATAAGAGGAAGAACTGAAGGCTGTTTGATGACATTTGCTGCTAAAATCAAAGTAATCGGTCTTCACCTTTGGTTGAAAGAGAAAAAAAACATTGCAGTACGTTTAATCTTTAGTTAACTTCTTACTCTAGTTGGGCTTTATGTTGGAAGACACTTCGATCATACTTTGTACAGTTGGAAGTTCTTATAATTAATTAATTTAGATGGTGAACGAAAACCATCAAAGGAGAAAAAAAAAATCCGTTGGTGCCTGTTATTTGAGGAGCGGGGCGAGATACTGAATGTACAGCCTGTCTGGTCGATTTACTGCTAATGCATATTCTTGTCGGTTTCCCTGAAGGAACCTTTATTATTATTGTTGCTGCTGCTGCTGCTGCTGCTGCTGCTGTCGTTGTTGTCGTCGAGTTGATAAACGTTGGAGACACAGGAATGTAAATAAAGTTCCTATATTTTGAAGAGTCGCTATGCACTTCCTGAAAAGGTTATAAAACCCTGGAAGTAGCAAATATGAAGCAGGTAAGACCCCCAAGGTATCATCACATACTTGATTTTGTTTAATTTAAGGGTAAGATTTCCATTATTCCTAATGTGATATCCATACTATGTTGCTAATGCACACTCTGGAGCAGGTCGATATATTAGCGATACCGTTGGCAACAACTTCTGTAAAAATGTTAAAGCAAGAACAATGATTGTTTTAATGTGTGTGTGTGCATGTGCGTACGTGCTCGCACGAGGGCGAGGGTGCGTGCACATTCAATAACGATTCAAACAATTGCAACACTCCATTAGCTCTTTGATTTCGACCTTAAGTTCCGATTTAAATAATACATGTAGTGGGAAGAGAGAGACTAGTTATTATTTAATTCAGAACTTGTGGTTGAATTCAGGGGGCTAATGGATGTTCCACTATTTGGAGTGCGCTATTGAACGCTTCTCATATGTACATGTATAGGTTCTCTGGAAGAAAGATTTTGTCGAAGTGTATATTTTCGAACTTAAAATTTATCATCTACCCGAGAGATGCAAAGAGAATAGGGAGAGATCGAAGCAAATCGAAACCAATAATTTTACGGAATGAGGTTCTATTACCAAGGTGAGAGAAAAAATGATTGCAAATCTTCCAGATAGAGATTATGGCTAATTGATATATATATATATATATATATATATATATATGTGTGTGTGTGTGTGTGTGTGTGTGTGTGTGTGTATTCGATCCATAGTTGCATTACTTATAACTTCCTTGTTCGCAGACAAAACTGATTCGTAATTTCTCTCGTTGCAGGCATAACTTAGATCCGTGCGCTTTATATTAGTCTAGAGTTCTCTCCCAGCCGTATAGTCATCCCTACCCCATCACGTCATTCCTATAAGCCTCTTATCCATTCTCGTTCGATCACCGTGGAAAACAAGTCAAAACAGAAAAACTCTTATTGGATTTAGGGATAATGGATTTAGGGATAATGAAGCTCGAACTGATGACTTCCACCACCTCAAGGTGACACTCTGTTGCTGAGTTATGTCCCTTTCCGACCTCATCAGGAAATAACACTAACTAATTCTGAGACAAGCGGTCGAGAAATTCAATGCCACTATTCCTGAATATTTCCGAATAGAGATTATGGCTGATATATATATATATATATATATATATATATATATATATATATATATATATATAGTTGTAATATATTTGGTGTCACACTTGTTTGGTATCAACTTGAACTACAAAAAAGCCCCTTGATCTTAGTACCGCTTGACATCGCTTAATAATGGGGTATTATTTAACTTCTTTTACAAATTCAAAAGTCCACATAAAATTTGGGTCTAACATCATTAGAAATTCAAATTTTCTCTTAAAAGTTGGATCTACCTTCTTTCAAAATTTGAAATTTTCCTCTATAAATATTATTAAATCTTAATATCTCTTAAGCATAAAATCCAACAAATGAACCTCTACAAAAATTATTGATTATTAGTCACTTAACTCTACGATCTAACGAATGAACTTCATTACAAATATTACAAAATCTTACATCACTTAAAAGTTTATTTACAATTTGATTGAAAAAAATTAAACCAACGAAATATTTTTAGATATTACAACTATTGGAATAAAAATTCAGACTATGTTTTCAACATAAAAATATGGCTGAATTTTTATGCAAAACATTTGTTTTCAGTATGTTAAAATATCCAATTTATAGAAAAACAATTCATGCTACTAGAAACCAATTTGTAAAAAAATTGATGGCATGAACCACAAAAAATGATGTCTACAGAAATTGTAAAATCTTAACATCACAGATCTAATAAGTAGTTTTTCCTTACAAATTTAGAAAGCTTCAACATAAATATTATCAAAACTTAATATCATTGAAAAAATACGATATATTAAAGCAAAATTTCAAACTAACATAAAATTTAGATATTACAACTTTAAACTAAAGAATTCAAAATAACTGCACTTGACTTCAATGTAAAACCATAGCTAAAAATTCTCTTGAATGTGTTAAACATACACAATTATAGAAAAATAATTTATATGCACATGCTATCGTCGCGCGCGAGTCGCGTGCCGTGACATTCGTGTGTGTGTGTATATCTATATAGTCTCTCTCTCTCTCTCTCTCTCTCTCTCTCTCTATATATATATATATATATATATATATATATATATATATATATATATATATATATATATAATACCGAGCGCAGGCAGGATCCACACATGGCCTACGTTGCATTCTTCCTTTTCAATATTTTTAACTCTACTTTTTTTTTGGAAAAAATGACCTGTGTACACTATTCACTGCAACCGCCTTCAAATTATTCCTCTATTCAATGCAGCCAGCTTCAAATTGGACAAAAGGAAAGTTTTTTTTTTTTTTTTAATAGAAAAACCACACTACCTCCAGAAATTTTACCAACACCTTCAATCCAGTTTCACTGCCTTTTTACAGTTGTGTGGTTGGCTTCACCTAAATTCTTGCTTCCGCCAGGCGCCATGTGGATCACAATTGCACCAGATTTTCCAACTGTTGTTTATTGGAAATTGGGTGCTAGAGTTGAAGGTACGAAAATTCATTTTTTTGTTTTGTTTTGTTTCTAATGTTAATGCGCCTCTGCTAACCATATCAGTATATACTTGATTATGTAGCTGTTTATTAAAATTGCATACTTACAAGCTTTGTCATTTTAATACACCAGTATGCAGGCACGCCCGATGGGCGTATGCATAGATGTATTTGACCAAAGCTGAAAATGATGTTTAAAATGGTGTAACAGAATATTTGTTAGTCTAGTAATTTCTAAAACATCAAACTACAGATGAATAAAAGTACAAATAAATACTAACTGTCCCCACAGTAGAGTCACAATTTGAAAACTATAACATCGTGAATATCTTATATAAGTCAATCAGCAAATACGAAAATTATAGAAGCATACTGCAAATTTATGACTGAATATACATACACAATGAAACAGAAATGAATATTGTAGAAAAAAAAATATAGTTTTAACCGTCCAAGTATTAAAATCCAGTAAGTTGAAAACAATAAAATGTGCATACATATTGTCAAATCTCCATTAAAAACAGGTAGTAAAGTAACCTCCATCCAAATTTCACATATTATCCCTAGTTATTCTAATTATACATGCATACTTGAATACTTAAACAAATAGACATTTCAACATGCATTGTATGAAAACGTAGTCTTAGCCTCATGACATATTGGTGCCCTCAGCATGACATGATTTCCAAAATATGCACATCTGCAAATTAATTCTATAGATTAACAATGTCCAGTAAATATACAAATTCAGATAAACCACACTGATAATTCAACCTCTAGTGTGTACATTCCATCTTCAATATAGGCACCATTTGTTTCTCCTGTTGATAAAATCAGAGTACCGCTTAGCAATAAGTTTTGGAAAGCTCTACCCCCTTCTTTGTTGAAGTCCACATGATATTACCCAAAATTGGTTTATAATCCACCTGCCTGATACCCAATATGTCCTACCGTGCTGTTTTTGCACAGAATCATGGCGCAAGCACTTTGCTGAAGTTGAAGTTGAGGGAAATGCCGATGGGAAAGTGTTTGTTTTCGGAAGACCTGGTCTTTCGGGCATTATTGTAGTACTTGAACACATTCGGGGCCTTCACAGTGACACTCTCATTGAAAGGATTGCATTCATGTAGACAGCATACATCCTTGTCCTCTTAACTGGAATGGAGTTGACTGACTCCTGACTGATTTTAACATGGGCAACAAAAAACCTCCCCTGCAACGTTTTATTTAGCAGCAGTCAATCACAAAGCATTCAAAATTTTGGGGGCACTATAGCCAGAATAACCAAGCTTTTTGTATACATGCAAGTTCTATATGAGAAAAACATGTTAAAAGGTGACACTTTTCTGTGACAAATACATGCCTTCGTTGAAACTATGACACAACTTCAATCCTTTCCAAATTATTGCATACATTTCTGGAAAACAGGAAAAGAAAACAAACAGAATTCGCACTATCCAAGCATAATTAATATTCCGATAACTACTAAACCATTATTTATTACTTTGTTAAAGAAGTAACAAATTTATAGATAAAGCCGATGAACAATGGCTGCATATCATTTTATCAGTAGTTATATAATCAATTTATATTGAAATACATAAAATATCAAACTTTATAGGGTGGCTACACATATTGCAAGACAATAATCAATATTTCATCTGCAGGAATTGTTAGTGAACCTAATTCTATAGGCAAAGAAGTACTGACCTTTTGATGGCAGGCTGCGCCCCTCTATGTATATGCTCCTCACTTGCACGCGTATTCCCTGCAAAATCTAAAGCCTCAAATAAAAGCCGCTCGGCTTTAATAATATTGGCAATTGACGATGAGCAATAGAGCTAATATTCAAAGTTAGTTCGTACTCAGCATAATCCCAGGCTAGAAAGAAGGAAATATCATCTCAGAATCATTATATTAGCTATATTCTAAAGAATTTAAGTCGGTAATAGGAAAAAGTATTGAGCATCTTTGATTTTACTTGATCTTTTGTTTTTAAATAAAAAATATAATCACAAATTGCACCTGAATTTGATAATTTCTGGCAGAATGAAGCATCATTGACTGTCACGCGTTTCAAGATCAGCATTTTATCTTGGTTAGCTTCTTTTGCTGTTGAAAATTTAAAAATCATGGTTTGATAGATGCCATAAAACATAAATGCATTTCAATAGAAAGTAAAACTCATAGTTCAAATAAAAAACATAATCAAACCTGAATTAACAACACCAACCACTTCTACTCTAATTCTTCATTTTTCCGAAGAAGCTCGCCATCTGTTTTCCAATGAATAGCTTTCAGTTTATCAGATCTAGGAAACTGATTTGAAATGTAATCGTGTCGCCATGGATTTGTTTGTAAAAGAAATAAAATATGATTTGAAACTGCATCTCGCTTCAAAAACACTCTAAAACATATTTGATGTTCGTGCTTTAGAGAATTTCAACCATGTATAAAATGCAATTACCAAAAAAAACAAACATAGAGTCGAGGTCAAAAGAAAAAAGAACCACAATTGCTGAATTCTAATATTGTAACCATATATTCTAAACAAATTAAATTATTCATTTAACTGCATATTATAACCATATAATCAAAACAAAAAAGCTAATACCTGTTTATAATCCCAGTTTGACAGTAAGGCTATCATCTTATCCAAATGTTGCAACCAACATAGAGTATCAGTACTGAAACAAAATAATGTGGAAAATCAAGCTCAGAAGAGTAAAGTAAATAAAGAGAAATTATAATGGTTCGGTCTGAAACACTGAAGGTGAACATGTAAAAGTTGAGCATAGTTAAGTGACGTGCACAAATCATACAATCATTAATGCAACGAAATAAAATAAATCAACTGAGAAGTTTTCGCCCATATGACTACACATTAATAAATTCCATAAGTCGCTCATAACTGAGATATCTACACTGTAGGCATAAATCCGTGGTACTCATTTCCACATAATTCCCATGAAGATTCTGTAGCGGTATACAAATCAAAACCGAAAATATTCTGCAGCAGTATACAGATCAAAGGCAAACAACTTATGTGAGAATAAACATGAACTTGATGGACAAATAGAACAATGAATAAAGTTAGAAATTTAACTTGCAATATTGAGCAACTGGAATATCCTTTTCCTTTTATTTTAGAAAATTTAAGGTGAAGTATAACCCAAAAACACAGTTTAGACTTCAAAATGCATGTTTAGTCATTTATAAATTAATTTTGTAGCAAACAGCGTGTAAAATCAACGATTTGAACTGTAATGAAAATAACGATTTATATGGAACTGTAATGGAAATTGCAAAAATCGAGTTCCTTAATCAATAAAAGACTCACATGCGAGCATAAAGTTTTGAGAAAAGGTGCAGCGCGCTAGAACCACTTTTAAGGATCTTGTCAACGATCAATACTGAGACGGAAGGGACGGAAATGCCTGAGCATCGACTGGGAGAAGAAGAATGGGGATGATGGCTTTTAGTCGAAAGTGCTGTAGATCAGGACCTCGGAACCCATTTGCATATGCATTTTATTCTCTATTCTCCTTCAATCGATTCCCCCTCTGGCTAATTTGATTTTTCTTAGTAATTGGGGGGAGAGAGGGTTAATCGTGGAGAAAGCAGAAAGCGGTAGATAGTGAATGGAAAACGTGGGTGGTATAATGCGCTGGAACGTGGATTAATGTGGAGCAAATGGTACACAAAAGACATAATTACCCTTCTACGCAATGCTAACTTGATTTTAAATAAGGGATATCTTTGGAACTGCCAAAAAGGCTTCACTTTGACCATTGACCCAGGGTTTTGCATTATAATATAAGATATGTATAGCCCTAATTGTACTATATGCTGGTCTGACTATTTGATTCTGGTGATTGCTGACTATAAAAGTGCTTAATTGTTTGTGGTCAAAATTTTTGATCCTTGATGACGTTGCAATAAGCATTGTTTTCAAAAACTGGCCCCGATACTCGTCTCGAGGAGCATCTCGAAGAAGTAAGAGATAAAACTTCTGGAGGCTTCTTCCAAAAAGCTTTTTATGTTTAAAACTTACGCTTCAACTTGAGGCATACGAAGCGTACACCTCAAACTGCTGAGGTATATGACTCAGAAATCTTTTTACCTTAATTGCAGATATTGAAACTAATAAAAATCATTAAAATTTAATTATTTAATGGGGAGACAAAAAAAAAAAAAAAAACAGAATTTAAGAAAATAAAAATTAGCATTGTTTACTTTTCAATTTTAATATCGACATGGTCAAGTAAGATTGTGTATGAAACAACGATCAAGAGCTATATAATGGATTTTCCCATTGTTATTTAAAAAATATTTTTCAATGACTAATCTCGAAATAAATTTTGCAGATTTGAATTGATATAAGGAATCAAATTTGGAGTTTGACAGAATCTTCAAATAGTTTTGAGAAATCAAAATTTGAATCATATGAGTTCCAATTATTTATTTTTGGTTTAACAAAATTATATACTTATTCGAAGTCGGATCTGAAATGGTTTGTTTTTCGTTTATTGCATTGGTTAATTTAAAATGGCAATATATATATATATATATATATATATATATATATATATATATTTTTGTTTTACTTTTACCAAAACCTTACGTCTCAACGTTTTGAGACTTACGCGTCACCTCATAGACCTGGAAATGCCTCATGTACGCTTTTCGCGTTTTAAAACTTTGGTGATAAGAGCCATTTTAATTGTTTTCATTGAAGATCCATGTTCACATCAAATTTATAAGCAATATTTGCATCTAGTTAGAACCTTGTACTTTTGAGTTGCTCGAAAACACACATTTTGTTAGGTTTATCTTCTAAAGAGAAGACAAATCTTTCTGTAAAAGCAGTATCACTACAGTACTTTCTGTATCCTCTTTGGCGTGGAATATTACGTCTAACTACAGTTATAATGTTGCTCAAACTAAATATTTGCCTGATCTATGACATACAACATGTGTTGAATTGTGTTATATAGAGTGTTACTTTATTGCAAATACAATTGGAACTTAAGCATCGAAAGTTACTATCATATACAGGCCCGGCCCAGAGGACAGCCCACTGGGCTGGGCAACATAAAAAGATTTTTTTTTATGTATATATAAACTGTTGAAATAGTAGCTCTATAGGCAACATGCAATAAGCTATCATGTGGCAAAGTGGAAAGTATGATGAGATTATATGGAGGAACACACAGCTTTTGAATTGTATGATATATTTTCCACTATTTCAAGGTTTGATTTGGCAGTTAATTTTTCATGCTTGATCAAATATTTACTTTATCAACACTCATCTGAACTTTATTGTTGCTCATCATCTTGGTTATTTTCTTATCATTATATGGAAAGAGTATTTACCATGCTTTATCATTAAATTTATTCATATGCATACCCTATTGGGGAATATAATTGTATTCTTTTTAGACAGATAGATTTGCATGTTGTGTTTTTTTATTGGTCATTTCTCCTTTTATTACGATATTTGATCTAATGAAAACAAAATTTGTTTCCTTAAATTTAGCTTAATGTTTTGTTGATATACTTTGGTTTTCACTAATTTGTACTAATGTATTGGATTTTTTGCGTGTGCGCGCGCATGCTAAGCCAGTAAGGTGGAACATACTCTATGAGTAGTTGTTTTATAAAACCATGACCAGTAATTGAATTTACGAAGTATTGCATTTTAATCTTGCGTACTAGGTAAAAATTGCCTATGACATGTAAGTGTGCATAGCAAATGAGGTTATAATTGGAATTATTTGTTAAAAAAAAGAAGAAGGAAGAATGCATTCATGTACATATTTACTTACCTAGCCCTTCTGGTCAAGCATTCATCTAGTATTTTACATAAATGAACTGAAATTTTACTATGTTTTTATATATATATATATATATATATATATATATATATATATATTTGTGTGTGTGTGTGTGAGGAGCGTTCTGTTGCACCCCAAACAAAATGCAGCACCCCTAAATTCCTTCTGCTTTCAAACACATAAAACCCCTTTCTCCCTCCATCCACTGACTCTTTATCTCACTTATCTATTATTTAAATATAAACGAGTGAGTGTTGTTCGGATGCAAAGGATGCTCCGGGATAAGGTGTCATATAACCCTCCTCATTACACACACACGCGTATGTATGAGATAGTATCGAGAGCACCTCAAACAGTGCAACATCCATATAGCCTTTTGATTTCCACCACAAATTCTCGTCTCTCTCTTCCCACTAACTCTCTTTCACCGCACAAACTTATTTAGTAACAAACGAATGGTTATTATTCGGATGCAAAAGTGGTGTCATGAAAAAGGGAAGTCATATAACCGTCTTCTCTATATATATGGCAGTACATATTCAAAGATATATGTATTCTCTAATCAAACATATTATTTCCAAAATCCAACAAATGTTCTCTTTTGAACCATACATTTATATCAACAAACTTTTGAAAAAAGAAAACATACGAGTCACTAGAATCAAGCTGCACGCATTCCATTCAGAGATCAGTTATATAGATAATGTATCTTATTAGAAAAAAATCAGTCTAACATATACCCTCTTTAATGTACATCTATCCAAAATCCGTGCCAATAAACCATTACACGTGAAACTGAGTTAACATAGAACTATAAAATTCTCCCTCTTTCTTAGGTTAACTATGTACATTGTGAAATGATCTGTTTTCACCTTATAGGAAGCTTGATATTGACACATATATCAAAAACGCTGATTATCCTTATGTTAAAAGTGGATATAAGCTACTTGATCCAAAGGAGAAAGGGAAATCTGTTGACTACTTGTCAATATTTAAAGGAAGTGTAGTGATCTATCAGTTGTTTATCTTCATGTATATTTCAATGAACCTTTTTGACTCTGCAGAAATGCTCTAAAGATTTGGAATGCTCTTACATGGTCAATAGTGCTTCGCAATGGGGAAAATTGTTTTTTCTTCTACATGCTTTTAATTTACTTTACCATCTTAGTAAAAATTTGTTAGACTGAAATTAAAGAGAACTATTTACTTTCTAATATGTCATATTTTAGAACGGAAATTAAAACCCTCTTGTCTTGTTATAGGTTGATCCGTTAGAACTTCATATACTTTCATTCTAACTAGCAATAGTTGCGTACATAATGTAGCTTTTCTAGCATCTACTTTATATACATTCTGATATATAATACCTGCATAACAGTAAAGATTAATTTGGCAGTGACATGTGGAATCAGTTGTTTTATTTAACACACCAATCTTAATGAAAGGTGAAAAATGTGAATATGTTAGAAAGGTGTTGTTACATAAAGTGTTGCATTTAAATATAAACCATGACACAACTACATCTCTTGATGTTGTTTTTTGAGGTTTTCAACATATGTTGAATTTTGGATGGATATACAGAATTTCTTGGTATTCATATCATGTCTACTCTGTTTAAGTTTGTAATTCTGATAATCTCTTGCCTTGCCTTACCTCTGTATTGCCACTAAATTTGTTATCATGTTTCAAGTCAGATGGTTTGTGGGAGGTTTGTTGATGCATATCACCAATTTGCATATCTGTTGCTTTGATAGTTTGTATCTTGACGTAGTTTGCTTACCGAAGGGGTTCAAGAAGTTGATTTTCCCAAAATAGAAAATGCAACCACTAGGATTTGTATTTATTTATTCAGTTCACTATTGTTATTGATCAAGGGCTGAAGCACATTCCATTTTTAGTTCCTTGGTGCTTTCACCAATAATCGAATAGCTATTGATATTTTTTCTTCCAAACAATCGATGTCATCAAATCCAACTCAAATTTTGATATAAGAGAACGTATCATCAATCAAAAGCTACTCCTATGCTTTGATAATCAGCAGAACTGCTTTCGATTGGATGGTTGTAAAGATTGTTTGACATAGCCATAGCCTTATTGGATTTAAGATTTTATTAGTACATGTTCAAATTCCAGATGATGATGGATTGGATTACATGGACAACATCTATGCCTCTCCTGAAGATATTGCAAGAGTGAAGAAGGGGGCAACGCTAGAAGATTGCACCAAATACTTTGTCGGACTTCGCCACCAACTTGGGATTTGCTTGTGAAGCATGGATTAGAAAAGGCAATCCAAAGGAAGTATTGTGTAGTGAGGTGAAGATGGTGCATCGTGAATTCTTGTTGTGAGTAGCCATGGACTAGGACCTTTTCATAGGTTACTTGTTGGCAGAGTGAGTGTGTTTTGTGTGAAGCATGCTGTATGTCCAATGATATCAATCAACTGATCAAGAGAAAGGTTGAAGAAGCTCCAAAAGATCCAACTGGTAATTCATTCCTTCACTAGGAAATGATATTATTTTTGTAAATTAGTAGTGATGGTATATTATTTAAAGAATACCTAGACAAGCCAAACTTGTCATGGTCTGTTGACGCATATCTGCATGCTTGGCTTTTTTGTTCCACAATGCACTTTGCTTTGGGACTCTTTAAAGCATCCACCTAACCAGCATCTGTTGTTGCTTCTTTCTTGGAAGTAGGGATAAGCGCATATGCGGTCCATAGTGCATGGCCTAATTGCAACAAGGCAAATTCTATTTATACACCGAAAATCACTTATCATACACCATTTTTTTTTCTATAAAATTTTATTACTAAATAACGCTTTTCTCATAGCTACTTTTTGAAAACTTTAGCATATAAATAGTCAAATTATTTTTAAAAGTATTGAAACTCGATGCAA
The DNA here is from genome assembly GCA_030737875.1 of Allium sativum. Lineage (NCBI taxonomy): Eukaryota > Viridiplantae > Streptophyta > Magnoliopsida > Asparagales > Amaryllidaceae > Allium > Allium sativum. Next base: position 742,829,238 of record CM060920.1, on the reverse strand, counting down.
ACTAATTTTATGTTAACGAAGATGTTAATGAATTATTTAATTATGAAATCTAAAATTTCAATTAAGAAACATTTAGAAATAATAGTCTAATTTAAAAGAGTTGATTTATTTTGTAAAATCTAGACTTATCTACGGTACACCATAATATGCATGTGCCTAAACGTGTCACGACTTTAAAATTGTCAAAAAAAATTAAATATTCAATAATAAAATCATTCAATTCTTTGTTATTTACTTGTATAGTTAAATTTGTATAAAAAAACAGCACAAAATATTTAAAATTTCGCAAAATCAAATCATGATTAATTTTCAAATAATGATGAAACTTGGAAGAAAAGATGAACAAAATTATGTAATATACCTGAAATTCATTAGAAAGATTGAAATCAATTGTTCAGAAAAAATTGACTGCGTTTATTCAGTTTAGACTTTGTGAATTTGATTGTGAATCATCTATATTTTTATGATGGGAGAAGAGGAATATGTAATGGGTTTTAGTTGCAAAGGATGAGAAGGATGATGGCCTCTTTTAACTACCCCAAAAAAAGTACTAATAGCACAAAACTACAATAATACTAACAGTGTCAAGCAAAACATAATGCATACATGAAAAGAAGAGTACTGATACCCATGATGCTCATTGTAATAAAGACCTCTGTAATTCTCATAATATCTTTATTTTTATGATGGGAGAAGAGGAATATGTAATGGGTTTTAGTTGCAAAGGATGAGAAGGATGATGGCATCTTTTAACTACCCCAAAAAAGTACAAATAGCACAAAACTACAATAATACTAACAGTGTCAAGCAAAACATAATGCATACATGAAAAGAAAAGTACTGATACCCATGATGCTCATTGTAATAAAGACCTCTGTAATTCTCATAATACTCGAAACAAGCCGATGCATCACTTTGATAATCACCTGGCCATCAATGCTGAGTAGTACTATTTCTCATCTTCATCAATAGATAAACCTTAAAACAAAGCGTAACATTAGTTTTGAGCAGCTCATATCAAGATTCCTGTTTTTCTTCTTCCACTTGTGGCTTATGTGCAATTGTTTTGCCTCTTAATCTTAATGAGAAGCTTCAGCACTATGAGAAGATCAAAGAGGCAGTGATGTTATAGATATTGAAAGCCTAACCTGATTTGGCCATTTGCATTTGTGTAATTAGAACTGATGTTATGCATTGTAAACTTTTTTTATATCATTTTATACTTTGTATAACTTATGCAGTGTTTTTAGGTAAGATTTGCACTTCCAAATCAGGAGCATCTGAATCAAGAAAAAGAGCTGTTATACTGGTGGCATTTCCAAAAGAAACATTATCCAAATAAAGAGAGCCAATGTGTAAGAACCCAAATTCCGACAGATCGATTTTTTTTTAAAAACCCAATCCATCAAAACCCGAGTTGGTTGCTCTGGTATCCTGCAGAAAAGACAGAGACAAAATATGTCAGAGTTTGGAAAACACCTCACAGCGGAAGGAATAAAATATAATATATATAAACATAGCTTTATCTTAATTACAATACTGCTAAATCAGTATCTCCAAAGCTATAAGTCTCTGTCATGAATCTAACCTGCGAATGTTATGAGGAGGGGTCAGAACATAAGTTCTGTGTGAATGAGTTTAAACTACACTTCTTGAATAATCTTACATATACTGTTCAATTACATTTTATTGTTTATTAGGTTATTTGTGTCGTTAGCGCTCAAGGCTTACACACACGTCGCACTCATCTACTCCCAGTTGATTAACCTAATATAATGTATATGTATCTACCCCCAAACTGAGGTACATCCCGTGATAACCCACTCGCATGGTCCCCGCCGTATCCTCGCAGTGATATACGCAGTTCCCCGTCCTATGTCATAGTAATGTATATTCCTCTTATATATATAATACAACACTACGCCCACATAGGATCACTCTAATTTGACTGTCGTTATCGAATAATGTCCACCAGTCTACGATACACCACCCAGAGCAGACATGGTTATATCTAGACTCTTATGCGTACGTATTCTCTATCGTATTCGATACCTAACCCGCACACCCATCGTGTGTGCGTGCCCGAGTTCCGTGGCAGGGCTACACAAGAAACACAGAACTCGGTCGGGAGCTTTCCTTATATTTGTGCAAGACCCGCCTTTAAGAGCCTCCTACACAAATATCCCTAGGGTCTTTTCTATGGTGGTTATGGCCCCACCTCGGCACCTCCCATAACTAATAAAGACTACGAGAGCTAAGCGACAAACCCCTAAGCAACCAATCTAAACATCCACGTGGCGTGTCCACTCAACCACCGTCCCACGATAGTGAATGGTTAATGGTATATTGGGTCTAGCTCTAGTCTTTCTGCATCCTACTGCCTGTGGTAACAGACACTCGACGACTTACTATCCTTGTTGGTCCCGACCCTCCACCTTCGTTGAGGCAGCCGTCGAATCACCTTTTCCGTCACCGCGAACAACATTCTGACTGCCCAGTTATTCTTGCAGCCAAGGCCCATCCACCTAGTAGTTACGCGCAGACCCAACCTCTGCGGGCACAACCTGAAACATATGTCACCACACAGAGGACTACTAGGAGCACCTTTAACGTCTCAGGAAGCCGCGTGCTTCCCCTTCCAGTCTGTTGGAGCCGCCAAAATAACAAATGTGCGCTCCCCTCGTGTCTTATGTGAGACGACCCCAATCCCCGTACTGACGGCGGCAAGGGTAATCCCTGGAATATAACACAGAAACAGATAATAGCAGAACAAAATTAAATAAATACACCAGATAATGAACAATAGAAAATACTGGATAAACATAATCATCAGAGTTACACAGTATATAGGATCATACTTAAAACAAATACAGTTCAGCTATACATAAATGTCTACAGCGGAAACAAACATAATATGTACAATAGGAGCTGAACAGCATAAAAAGAGATAAATGATAGAATCCATCTTCAGCTCCAGCTATTCAGAGAAAGCCAGCTAAACCTGAATACAATGCTGCCCATGTAGAAAAAGGGGCACCCAAGTTTGAAAGTGAAACAAACTACGAGTCAGTCATGGGACTGATATGAGAGATCTACTCAATACATTTAACATATGGCTAATCACCGGACCGCGCCACTTTCGTGGAACGGGTTTACTCCATCGGATCGCCAGTGCTTTAAAACAAATATTTCTTTGAAACATCGCAATGCTTTTTATAAAAATGAAGCCATTATAAGACTCAGTTCCCATCACACAATGCAACGCAAACCGGAGGATAGAGTTTTTACCTTGTAACGGCCAAAATATGCTTGATACGAATAAAACAAAAGCATTTGATATTATTACTAGTGTTTATATGTTTCAAAAACAATTTCAAATCATAACTATCAATCATAGATGACATTAATGCCCCATACCACTATGTCGCCATATATAGGTATACAATCAAAACCGCACAGTCACGTATTTGGAAACTTGATTTCCGTCATGAACCAAGGCAAAAGATAGTCCTTACCGACTTCGCGACTCTCTAGCCCGAGCCACAGGCAAGCGCGCAGGCAAGCCTTGGAGCGACAGGGCCGATCCACCGATGTGGATTATTATGCCTGAACAATACATTTCCCCGCCCTTTGGGGCGTAAACGAGCCAACGAATGACTCCATCGGTCCCGGATCGACCGATATATCCAAGGCGCCTCGCAACAACAACAACCACATAAATCAATCTCGTCAGGGCGTGTAAAACCACTGACGCCACTTCTAACTAGAAAGAAACGCATGCCCTCCCTGAGGTCCTTCTCCCGTTTCTGGTTCATACCGGGGTGTGAGGCTCGCGAATTCACGTTGTACACAAAGCTACGCTACACAGGCGGTGCTTTGATCATCACCACAAGACTTTGCTTTTCAACAGAAGCCCTGATCATTGCATCTTAGCATGCCACACAGGCAATTCACACCGTGCAACTGATGGCTATCAATCACACAGAGTAAATTCCAATGTCAGACACACTGTCCATTTGCAAGTCCGTTCTGGGTCTGAACGAAACCGGAGGCACTATATACATCGCAAACCCATCGATCACCACGTACGTCTGGACGATCACCACTCATTATCCATATTTCGGGATGCCTCCCAATCAGGACCTCGGTTACCATCCAAACGAGGTGAAGATCTCCGGTCTTCGACCACCGTCTTCCTCTTCGATATCTTATCGTCGATTCAGTTATTCAGAATGGGATAAACCCGGTCTTTCTGAGCAACTCGCGTATATAATAAACAAGTGCTACACAAACACTACTACGCATCATTTCAATTCATTAGTCACTAACCGTCAATTAGTAAGAGAACGATTTCCCAAATATTAACCCCGAAGGCCGAAACCAACATCAGATCAATACCCAAGAAACCATTCGACTTAGCCAACTTTCAGTTAGTTTCTAAATTTCACATCCATATCGTTTAAAATATTTTATAACGATTTATCGCTATTTTTATTTATTTTAAAATAGCCAATTTATTCAAAACGACGCTTCGGGCCATAACGCGGACGTGGCGCTGTTTTTCTTCAGATTTGATTTACACATATCTGAAAATCTAACCGTTGGATCTTCACAAAATTTACATCATTAGAAAGATCTTTTCAAAACGAATCCAACGGTTCCAATTTTGGGAAAATCCGACGGTCGGATCTCCCGGTACAATCGTTTGAAGTTTCGATTTCAAAATACGAACTGCAGCGTCGTTATTCGATTTAATATAATTATATTTATATATATATATAAATATAATCGATTCTGGCGCTGTTTTTCTTCATATTTGAATTAAACATTCCAGACAGTCCAGCCGTTGGATTTTTACAAAGTTGGTGCCGTTGGAAAGATATTTCCAAAGCGAACCCAACGGTTGCGGTTTCGGGAAAATCCGATGGTCGGATCTCCCGCACTAATCGTTTGAAATCACGGTTTCAAAATACGAACTGCAGCTTCGTTATTCGATATATTTCAATTCTATTTATATATATATATATTGATTCTTCGATTTCCAAACTATATGAATTTCATACATTTGATAAAAATGATGTTTTTATCTAACTGTCTTCTATTTCAACACTTCACTATTTTTAACAATTCATGTATATAATAAAAATGTGATTTTTTGTGTAAAACAATTCATTTCAAAACGAGATTATTTTATATATTTCATATTGATGATAAAAATAAGATTTTTATTATAAAACAATTTATTTCAAAACGAGATTATTTTATATAGTTCATATAGGTAATAAAAAATATGATTTTTATTATAAAACAACTTATTTCAAAATACGAATACCATTCAACACATGAATTTCTATTCAACGAATGAATATCGATTCAACACATGAAGGTTTTCTATAATTTGTATATATAGATAAAAATGTGATTTTTATATTTAAAACACGAATACCATTCAATACATGAATTTCAATTCAACGAATGAATATCGATTCAACACATGAAGGTTTTCTATAGTTTATATATATAGTTAAAAGGGTGATTTTTATATTTAAAACACGAACACCATTCAACACATGAATTTCAATTCAACGAATGAATATCGATTCAACACATGAAGGTTTTCTATAGTTTATATATATAGCTAAAAGGGTGATTTTTATATTTAAAACACGAACACCATTCAACACATGAATTTCAATTCAACGAATGAATATCGATTCAACACATGAAGGTTTTCTATAGTTTGTATATACAGAGTAAAAATCTGATTTTTATTGTTAAAACAATTTATTCAAAACACGAATATCATTCAACACATGAATATGATTCAACGAATGAATTTCTATTCAACACATGAAGGTTTTCTATTCAACAGACGAATATAATTTCAACACAGGAAAATAATTCTAAAACATGAATATTATTCAAAATTTCGGCAGCATAACGGCAGGGTAGTTAAAACCGGGACCGTCCCTAGTACGGCTCCTCGCTCTACCTTAAAGCCTCGCAGCTTTTGACAATGGGGAATCATGCATCTAGTTCGCACGCAGGCGGCATGTATATTTATTTCATTTCCACAGACTAATCCTATGTGGTTTCAACCAAATATTTCCCAGCCATTAACGGGTATTTTTCAACCACAATCAATCAATTCCAACCACAAACAATTTCAATCAACCATTCGTAATCAACCAATTTTCACTCCAATCACAACCAATAAATATCGTCCATGGTTTGTGGATGAGGGGCGTATATATACATATATATATATATATATATATATATATATAGCATTTCACTTCTATTTCAACACATATATAATTTTTACACCGCATATACAACTTATACATCGAACGTACAACTTATACAACGCTTATACAAGAGGTGTACAACGCTTATATAACTCATACATCGACTATATAATTTATACATCGTCGTTTTCCATATCGATTATAAATTAGAAATCTCACATTGGGTTCCACTCCACCAAAAATAGCAGAAGGCTCAGAAAAATATGCGGTCTCTTCTAGAATGTAGAAGACGTCCACACGGTCACGATGTTTCCTGTTTCATCGAATTTCGTCAAGAAACGAAAAAGATATGATTTTTCAAAGTTTGCAACGGTTTAAAGGTGTTAAAATCAGATTAAATAAAACACAGCCGTTACCTTCAAAAATTCTTCAAAACTAGGTTTGAAATTTCCCATCAATCCGTGTAGTTTGGACCCGATCAGCCTGCGCCACCTGGAAGAGGGTCGAGAGGCGCCTGAATGGGGGGTGGAGCGGTCCGACTTGGTGGACCCTAGGGTTCGTGGCGGCGGCGGAAAGTCCAGATCTTCCTGGGCACGAAACTCGAGGTACGTCGAACGATAGGGGGTGAGATTGCTATGGATTTGAAGAGAATTCGAAGCTCTACAAAATCCCTAACTGGAGGTGGGGCTAATTCTTCTTGGATCGATCAGAAAATGAGGGGGAAGTTTGGAAGAGCCGCCGTCGTCGAATCGGGGAGAGGGAAAAGGGTTTCCGCCTTTTTTTTTTATTTTTATAAAAAATCTGATTGGCCGGGAGGTTTTAAAAGAGGTTTTCTGACACGACCTCCAATCCAAACCCAACGACTGTCGTCCCCAGCGTTTTACCCCCATTCCGAACACAATGGGAAATGTTTCGAAGGCCCATTCGAATGTTTCAGTCAGTTTTCATTCAAATTAAAATATATAACATTCAATATTTAGTTTGAACATACATTTCAATTTGCCAGGGCCACAAACTGATTCGAAAAATTCCAGAAAAATAAATCTATCTATGTTTTGACGTTACGGTCCCAACAAAACTAGTTTTGTCGAATTCTGAGACCGTTTGCAAAATGGTCCATTTCTGGTCGATCCAATTTAACTGTAATTGACCAAAACACATTTCTCTTTGCCACGCTCACATACTAGCTTCAAAAATTATGAAATTTAAAACCTAGCAATAACTTTACATCCCGGAACCAACAAAAGTAGTTTTGTCGGATTTCGAGGTCGTATGCATAATGGCCATTTTCACGGGCTATATAAATTCCATAGCGACCTTTCTGAAAATTCATTTGGCCATAACTTTTGCTTTACGCTATGAAACTTTGATTTTTTCAGATTCTTTAGAAAGGTATTCACTAATAGATTTAAATATTTTTGGTTTCACTCAAATCCGTTTTGTTTTGCACCCGGTACGGTCAGTCAAAGTTTGAATTCAAATTTTGAAACTACCGCGCCATTTCAGGCCTTGTTTATAATTAGAATTAATTATATTCGTTTTCAAATGTCGATTCAAACTCACTTTTCATTGCTATTATTTAAAATATTTATTTTAAATATTTAAAATCCACTATTTTAGCCAATTTAAAATTTTTAAATTGGTTCAGATTTTCCGGGTCGTTACAATCTCCCCCACTTCAAAATTTTCGTCCCCAAAAAGGAACAAAGTCGAAAGTGGTTTGATTAATCAACTCTACGTTCAATTTGACTTCCATTCTCCAACTTTTCAGTTTCTGAGAATTTTCAATTTCTTCAAAAAAATTGGCTAACACCCGGAATTTTCGAAAAATTTCGCCATAACCTCCTTTGTACGGGGAGAGGTTTGGAAATTTATTGGGCCGTATTAGATACCCAATAAATCCTAATAAGCATACACATATTTATAGTGATATATTCTGGTGTTCACAGGGGAGCGTGTATAGATAATAACTCCAAAGAATAAATTCTCGTCACCCTGTCGAAGCCTGATGGAGTGTGTATTTTTAATTGCTCCAGAGGATAAATCCTCGTCTCCTCGTCCCGTGTCGGAAATAAATAGTCCATGTGCCGTATCTAATGACTAGGAAGATGTGATTATTGTCAACTCCAGACCCGTGTGGGTTTTTTTATTAATCTGGCAATTTATCGTTACATTTTTAAATAGTCCATATCAGTCATCAGTTCAACCTGTAAAATATAGTCATCGCCATACAAGCCTCTCGCTCGTATGGTAAATCTTCCACCTCGTCACACAAGCTCCAAATGCTTATGTGGTATATGATGAAGTATGCCTATCTCCTAGAAGTATGCCATGTAATGTAGTTCAAAATTAATTGTTACTATCCTATGGCGACATTTTTTTTACACACAGAATAACCAGCACTTAGCATCCAATGGCATTCACAGTAGTTGATCTAATAATATTTCGCATCCAACTCATTAAGGTTTACCTATTTGTCGGGCACGCAAATAATTTCTTTACTCAACAACTATCCATTTACCTATTCAAACATACATAGTGCACATGTATATATATTTCTATCTACTTTCTAATCAGTTCAATGTGTGATTTAATCGAATAAATCTTACCATTCATTCTCTTATTAATTAAATTAACTATCGTTTCAATAATTTAATTAATCCAATTTACTATCACACAATGCAAACAACAAGCAATTTGTTTTTAACTTTTCAAATATATATCTTTTATATATTCAAAAATTATATTTCTAAAACTAGACTATATATATTTTCACAAATACGTTATTTAAAAACATATAACTCTCGATTCGTTCTAGGGCAGTTCTGACCCTATCTCTAACGAGTTGTTCTCATTCTGCTATACTCATACTAGGATATTACTGATCCTATCTGCAATGAGTTACTCGTCCCAGAACACTACTGGTTCTATTTCTGACGAGTTCGTTCATATGTTATATTCCAGCACTAAGCTTAACCAAAGCTCTGATACCAAATGAGACGACCCCAAACCCCGTACTGACGGCGGCAAGGGTAATCCCTGGAATATAACACAGAAACAGATAATAGCAGAAAAAAATTAAATAAATACACCAAATAATGAACAATAGAATATACTGGATAAACATAATCATCAGAGTTACACAGTATACATAATCATACTTAGAACAAATATAGTTCAACCATACATAAATGTCTACAGCGGAAACAAACATAATATGTACAATAGGAGCTGAACAGCATAAAAAGAGATAAATGATAGAATCCATCTTCAGCTCCAGCTATTCAGAGAAAGCCAGCTAAACCTGAATACAAGGCTGCCCGTGTAGAAAAAGGGGCACCCGAGTTTGAAAGTGAAACAAACTATGAGTCAGTCATGGGACTGGTATGAGAGATCTACTCAACACATTTAAAATATGGCTAATCACCGGACCGCGCCACTTTCGTGGAACGGGTTTACTCCATCGGATCGTCAGTGCTTTAAAACAAATATTTCTTTAAAACACTGCAATGCTTTTTATATAAATGAAGTCATTATAAGACTCAGTTCCCATCACACAATGCAACGCAAACCGGAGGATAGAGTTTTTACCTTATAACGGCCAAAATATGCTTGATACGAATAAAACAAAAGCATTTGATATTATTACTAGTGTTTATATGTTAACTATCAATCATAGACGGCATTAATGCCCTATACCACTATGTCGCCATATATAGGTATACAATCAAAACCGCACAGTCACGTATTTGGAAATTGGATTTCTGTCATGAAACAAGGCAAAAGATAGTCCTTACCGACTTCGCGACTCTCTAGCCCGAGCCACAGGCAAGCCTTGGAGCGACAGGGTCGGTCCACCGATGTGGATTATTATGCCTGAACAATACGTTTCTCCGCCCTTTTGGGGCGTAAACGAGCCAATTAATGACTCCATCGGTCCCGGATCGACCGATATATCCAAGGCACCTCGCAACAGCAACAACCACATAAGTCAATCTCGTTAGGGCATGTAAAACCACTGACGCCACTTCTAACTAGAAAGAAACGCATGCTCTCCCTGAGGTCCTTCTCCCGTTTCTGGTTCATACCGGGGTGTGAGGCTCGCGAATTCACGTTGTACACAAAGCTACGCCACACAGGCGGTGCTTTGATCATCACCACAAGACTTTGCTTTTCAACAGAAGCCCTGATCACTGCATCTTAGCATGCCACACAAGCAATTCACACCGTGCAACTGATGACTATCAATCACACAGAATAAATTCCAATGTCAGACACACTGTCCATTTGCAAGTCCGTTCTGGGTCTGAACGAAACTGGAGGCACTATATACCTCGCAAACCCATCGATCACCACGTACGTCTAGACGATCACCACTCATTATCCATATTTCAGGATGCCTCCCAATCAGGACCTCGGTTACCATCCAAACGAGGTGAAGATCTCCGGTCTTCGACCACTGTCTTCCTCTTCGATTTCTTATCGTCGATTCAGTTATTCAGAATGGGATAAACCCGGTCTTTCTGAGCAACTCGCGTATATAATAAACAAGTGCTACACAAACACTACTACGCATCATTTTAATTCATTAGTCACTAACCGTCAATTAGTAAGAGAACGATTTCCCAAATATTAACCCCGAAGGCCGAAACCAACATCAGATCAATACCCAAGAAACCATTCGACTTAGCCAACTTTCAGTTAGTTTCTAAATTTCACATCCATATCGTTTATAATATTTTATAACGATTTATCGCTATTTTTATTTATTTTAAAATAGCCAATTTATTCAAAACGACGTTTCGGGCCATAACGCGGCCGTGGCGCTGTTTTTCTTCAGATTTGATTTACACATATCTGGAAATCTAACCGTTGGATCTTCACAAAATTTACATCATTAGAAAGATCTTTTCAAAACGAATCCAACGGTTCCAATTTTGGGAAAATCCGACGGTCGGATCTCCCGGTACAATCGTTTGAAGTTTCGATTTCAAAATACGAACTGCAGAGTCGTTATTCGATTTAATATAATTATATATATATATATATATAAATATAATCGATTCTGGCGCTGTTTTTCTTCATATTTGAATTAAACATTCCAGACAATCCAGCCGTTGGATTTTTACAAAGTTGGTGCCGTTGGAAAGATATTTCCAAAGCGAACCCAACGGTTGCGGTTTCGGGAAAATCCGATGGTCGGATCTCCCGCACTAATCGTTTGAAATCACGGTTTCAAAATACGAACTGCAGCTTCGTTATTCGATATATTTCAATTCTATATATATATATATATGTATATATATTGGTTCTTCGATTTCAAAACTATATGAATTTCATACATTTGATAAAAATGATGTTTTTATCTAACTGTCTTCTATTTCAACACTTCACTATTTTTAACAATTCATGTATATAATAAAAATGTGATTTTTTGTGTAAAACAATTCATTTCAAAACGATATTATTTTATATATTTCATATTGATGATAAAAATTAGATTTTTATTATAAAACAATTTATTTCAAAACGAGATTATTTTATATAGTTCATATAGGTAATAAAAAATATGAATTTTATTATAAAACAACTTATTTCAAAATACGAATACCATTCAACACATGAATTTCTATTCAACGAATGAATATCGATTCAACACATGAAGGTTTTCTATAATTTGTATATATAGATAAAAAAGTGATTTTTATATTTAAAACACGAATACCATTCAATACATGAATTTCAATTCAACGCATGAATATCGATTCAACACATGAAGGTTTTCTATAGTTTATATATATAGTTAAAAGGGTGATTTTTATATTTAAAACACGAACACCATTCAACACATGAATTTCAATTCAACGAATGAATATCGATTCAACACATGAAGGTTTTCTATAGTTTATATATATAGTTAAAAGGGTGATTTTTATATTTAAAACACGAACACCATTCAACACATGAATTTCAATTCAACGAATGAATATCGATTCAACACATGAAGGTTTTCTATAGTTTGTATATACAGAGTAAAAATGTGATTTTTATTGTTAAAACAATTTATTCAAAACACGAATATCATTCAACACATGAATATGATTCAACGAATGAATTTCTATTCAACACATGAAGGTTTTCTATTCAACAGATGAATATAATTTCAACACAGGAAAATAATTCTAAAACATGAATATTATTCAAAATTTCGGCAGCATAACGGCAGGGTAGTTAAAACCGGGACCGTCCCTAGTACGGCTCCTCGCTCTACCTTAAAGCCTCGCAGCTTTTGACAATGGGGAATCATGCATCTAGTTCGCACGCAGGCGACATGTATATTTATTTCATTTCCACAGACTAATCCTATGTGGTTTAAACCAAATATTTCCCAGCCATAAACGGGTATTTTTCAACCACAATCAATCAATTCTAACCATAAACAATTTCAATCAACCATTCGTAATCAACCAATTTTCACTCCAATCACAACCAATAAATATCGTCCATGGTTTGTGGACGAGGGGCGTATATATATAGCATTTCACTTCTATTTCAACACATATATAATTTTTACCACGCATATACAACCTATACATCGAACGTACAACTTATACAACGCTTATACAAGAGGTGTACAACGCTTATATAACTCATACATCGACTATATAATTTATACATCGTCGTTTTCCATATCGTTTATAAATTAGAAATCTCACATTGGGTTCCACTCCACCAAAAATAGCAGAAGGCTCAGAAAAATATGCGGTCTCTTCTAGAATGTAGAAGACGTCCACACGGTCACGATGTTTCCTGTTTCATCGAATTTCGTCAAGAAACGAAAAAGATATGATTTTTCAAAGTTTGCAACGGTTTAAAGGTGTTAAAATCAGATTAAATAAAACACAACCGTTACCTTCAAAAATTCTTCAAAACTAGGTTTGAAATTTTCTATCAATCCGTGTAGTTTGGACCCGATCAGCCTGCGCCACCTGGAAGAGGGTCGAGAGGCGCCTGAATGGGGGGTGGAGCGGTCCGACTTGGTGGACCCTAGGGTTCGTGGTGGCGGCGGAAAGTCCAGATCTTCCTGGGCTCGAAACTCGAGGTACGGCGAACGATAGGGGGGGGTGAGATTGCTATGGATTTGAAGAGGATTCGAAGCTCTACAAAATCCCTAACTGGAGGAGGGGCTAATTCTTCTTGGATCGATCAGAAAATGAGGGGGAAGGTTGGAAGAGCCGCCGTCGTCGAATCGGGTAGAGAGAAAAGGGTTTCCGCCTTTTTTTTATTTTTTTATTTTTATAAAAAATCTGATTGGCCGGGAGGTTTTAAAAGAGGTTTTCTGACACGACCTCCAATCCAAACCCAACGAATGTCGTCCCCAGCGTTTTACCCCAATTCCGAACACAATGTGAAATGTTTCGAAGGCCCATTCGAATGTTTCAGTCAGTTTTCATTCAAATTAAAATATATAACATTCAATATCTAGTTTGAACGTACATTTCAATTTGCCAGGGCGACAAACTGATTCGAAAAATTCCAGAAAAATAAATCTAGCTATGTTTTGACGATACGGTCCCAACAAAACTAGTTTCGTCGAATTCTGAGACCGTTTGCAAAATGGTCCATTTCTGGTCGATCCAATTAACTGTAATTGAACAAAACACATTCCTCTTTGCCACGCTCATATACTAGCTTCAAAAATTATGAAATTTAAAACCTTGCAATAACTTCACATCCCGGATCCAACAAAAGTAGTTTCGTCGAATTCCGAGGTCGTATGCAAAATGGCCATTTTCACGGGCTATATAAATTCCATAGCGACCTTTCTGAAAATTCATTTGGCCATAACTTTTGCTTTCCGCTATGAAACTTTGATTTTTTTCAGATTCTTTAGAAAGGTATTCACTAACAGATTTAAATATTTTTGGTTTCACTCAAATCCGTTTTGTTTTGCACCCGGTACGGTCAGTTAAAGTTTGAATTCAAATTTTGAAACTACCGCGCCATTTCAGGCCTTGTTTATAATTAGAATTAATTATATTCGTTTTCAAATGTCGATTCAAACTCACTTTTCATTGCTATTATTTAAAATATTTATTTTAAATATTTAAAATCCACTATTTTAGCCAATTTAAAAATTTTAAATTGGTTCAGATTTTCCGGGTCGTTACAATCTCCCCCACTTAAAAATTTTCGTCCCCAAAAAGGAACAAAGTCGAAAGTGGTTTGATTAATCAACTCTACATTCAATTTGACTTCCATTCTCCAACTTTTTAGTTTCTGAGAATTTTCAATTTCTTCAAAAAAATTGGCTAACACCCGGAATTTTCGAAAAATTTCGCCATAACCTCCTTTGTACGAGGAGAGGTTTGGAAATTTATTGGGCCGTATTAGGTACCCAATAAATCCTAATAAGCATACACATATTTATAGTGATATATTCTGGTGTTCACAGGGGAGCGTGTATAGATAATAACTCCAAAGAATAAATTCTCGTCACCCTGTCGAAGCCTGATGGAGTGTGTATTTTTAATTGCTCCAGAGGATAAATCCTCGTCACCTCGTCCCGTGTCGGAAATAAATAGTCCATGTGCCATATCTAATGACTAGGAAGACGTGATTATTGTCAACTCCAGACTCGTGTGGTTTTTTTTATTAGTCTGGCAATTTATCGTTACATTTTTAAATAGTCCATATCAGTCATCAGTTCAACCTGTAAAATATAGTCATCGCCATACAAGCCTCTCGCTCGTATGGTAAATCTTCCACCTCGTCACACAAGCTCCAAATGCTTATGTGGTATATGATGAAGTATGCCTATCTCCCAGAAGTATGCCATGTAATGTAGTTCAAAATTAATTGTTACTATCCTATGGCGACATTTTTTTTTTACACACAGAATAACCAGCACTTCGCATCCAATGGCATTCACAGTAGTTGATATAATAATATTTCGCATCCAACTCATTAAGGTTTACCTATTTGTCGGGCACGCAAATAATTTCTTTACTCAACCACTATCCATTTACCTGTTCAAACATACATAATGCACATGTATATATATTTCTATCTACTTTCTAATCAGTTCAATGTGTGATTTAATCGAATAAATCTTACCATTCATTCTCTTATTAATTAAATTAACTATCGTTTCAATAATTTAATTAATCCAATTTACTATCACACAATGCAAACAACAAGCAATTGGTTTTTAACTTTTCAAATATATATCTTTTATATATTCAAAAATTATATTTCTAAAACTAGACTATATATATTATCACAAATACGTTATTTAAAAACATATAACTCTCGACTCGTTCTAGGGCACTTCTGACCCTATCTCTAAGGAGTTGTTCTAATTCTAATATACTCATACAAGGATATTACTGATCCTATCTGTAATGAGTTACTCGTCCCAGAACACTACTGGTTCTATTTCTGACGAGTTAGTTCATATGTTATATTCCAGCACTAAGCTTAACCAAAGCTCTGATACCAAATGAGACGACCACAAACCCCGTACTGACGGCGGTAAGGGTAATCCCTGGAATATAACACAGAAACAGATAATAACAGAACAAAATTAAATAAATACACCAAATAATGAACAATAGAATATACTGGATAAACATAATCATCAGAGTTACACAGTATACATGATCATACTTAGAACAAATACAGTTCAGCTATACATAAATGTCTACAGCGGAAAAAACATAATATGTACAATAGGAGCTGAACAACATAAAAAGAGATAAATGATAGAATCCATCTTCAGCTCCAGCTATTCAGAGAAAGCCAACTAAACCTGAATATATGGCTGCCCGTGTAGAAAAAGGGGCACCCGAGTTTGAAAGTGAAACAATCTACGAGTCAGTCATGGGACTGGTATGAGAGATCTACTAAACACATTTAAAATATGGCTAATCACCGGACCATGCCACTTTCGTGGAACGGGTTTACTCCATCGGATTTTCAGTGCTTTAAAACAAATATTTCTTTGAAACACTGCAATGCTTTTTATAAAAATGAAGCCATTATAAGACTCCGTTCCCATCACACAATGCAACGCAAACCGGAGGATAGAGTTTTTACCTTATAACGGCCAAAATATGCTTGATACGAATAAAACAAAAGCATTTGATATTATTACTAGTGTTTATATGTTTCAAAAACAATTTCAAATCATAACTATCAATCATAGACGGCATTAATGCCCCATACCACTATGTCGCCATATATAGGTATACAATCAAAACCGCACAGTCACGTATTTGGAAATTGGATTTCCGTCATGAAACAAGGCAAAAGATAGTCCTTACCGACTTCGCGACTCTCTAGCCCGAGCCACAGACAAGCGCGCAGGCAAGCCTTGGAGCGACAGGGCCGGTCCACCGATGTGGATTATTATGCCTGAACAATACGTTTCTCCGCCCTTTGGGGGCGTAAACGAGCCAACGAATGACTCCATCGGTCCCGGATCGACCGATATATCCAAGGCGCCTCGCAACAGCAACAACCACATAAGCCAATCTCGTCAGGGCATGTAAAACCACTGACGCCACTTCTAACTAGAAAGAAACGCATGCCCTCCCTGAGGTCCTTCTCCCGTTTCTGGTTCATACCGGGGTGTGAGGCTCGCGAATTCACGTTGTACACAAAGCTACGCCACACAGGCGGTGCTTTGATCATCACCACAAGACTTTGCTTTTCAACAGAAGCCCTGATCACTGCATCTTAGCATGCCACACAAGCAATTCACACCGTGCAACTGATGGCTATCAATCACACAGAATAAATTCCAATGTCAGACACACTGTCCATTTGCAAGTCCGTTCTGGGTCTGAACGAAACCGGAGGCACTATATACCTCGCAAACCCATCGATCACCACATATAGACGATCACCACTCATTATCCATATTTCGGGATGCCTCCCAATCAGGACCTCGGTTACCATCCAAACGAGGTGAAGATCTCCGGTCTTCGACCACCGTCTTCCTCTTCGATTTCTTATCGTCGATTCAGTTATTCAGAATGGGATAAACCCGGTCTTTCTGAGCAACTCGCGTATATAATAAACAAGTGCTACACAAACACTACTACGCATCATTTCAATTCATTAGTCACTAACCGTCAATTAGTAAGAGAACGATTTCCCAAATATTAACCCCGAAGGCCGAAGCCAACATCAGATCAATACCCAAGAAACCATTCGACTTAGCCAACCTTCAGTTAGTTTCTAAATTTCACATCCATATCGTTTATAATATTTTATAACGATTTATCGCTATTTTTATTTATTTTAAAATAGCCAATTTATTCAAAACGACGCTTCGGGCCATAACGCGGACGTGGCACTGTTTTTCTTCAGATTTGATTTACACATATCTGAAAATCTAACCGTTGGATCTTCACAAAATTTACATCATTAGAAAGATCTTTTCAAAACGAATCCAACGGTTCCAATTTTGGGAAAATCCGAAGGTCGGATCTCCCGGTACAATCGTTTGAAGTTTCGATTTCAAAATACGAACTACAGCGTCGTTA
This sequence comes from Allium sativum, assembly GCA_030737875.1. Classification (NCBI taxonomy): domain Eukaryota; kingdom Viridiplantae; phylum Streptophyta; class Magnoliopsida; order Asparagales; family Amaryllidaceae; genus Allium; species Allium sativum. The sequence goes on along the minus strand of CM060920.1, from coordinate 742,811,438 downwards.
TTCGATTTAATATAATTATATTTTTATATATATATAAATATAATCGATTCTGGCGCTGTTTTTCTTCGGATTTGAATTAAAAATACCAGACAATCCAACCATTGGATTTTTACAAAGTTGGTGCCGTTGGAAAGATATTTCCAAAGCGAACCCAACGGTTGCGGTTTCGGGAAAATCCGATGGTCGGATCTTCCGCACTAATCGTTTGAAATCACGGTTTCAAAATACGAACTGCAGCCTCATTATTCGATATATTTCAATTCTATATATATATATATATATCGATTCTTCGATTTCAAAACTATATGAATTTCATACATTTGATAAAAATGATGTTTTTATCTAACTGTCTTCTATTTCAACACTTCACTATTTTTAACAATTCATGTATATAATAAAAATGTGATTTTTATGTAAAACAATTCATTTCAAAACGAGATTATTTTATATATTTCATATTGATGATAAAAATAAGATTTTTATTATAAAACAATTTATTTCAAAATGAGATTATTTTATATAGTTCATATAGGTAATAAAAAATATGATTTTTATTATAAAACAATTTATTTCAAAATACGAATACCATTCAACACATGAATTTCTATTCAACGAATGAATATCGATTCAACACATGAAGGTTTCTATGATTTTTATATTTAAAACACGAATACCATTCAACACATGAATTTCAATTCAACGAATGGATATCGATTCAACACATGAAGGTTTTCTATAGTTTATATATATGGTTAAAAGGGTGATTTTTATATTTAAAACTAGAACACCATTCAACACATGAATTTCAATTCAACGAATGAATATCGATTCAACACATGAAGGTTTTCTATAGTTTATATATATAGTTAAAAGGGTGATTTTTATATTTAAAACACGAACACCATTCAACACATGAATTTCAATTCAACGAATGAATATCAATTCAACACATGAAGGTTTTCTATAGTTTGTATATACAGAGTAAAAATGTGATTTTTATTGTTAAAACAATTTATTCAAAACACGAATACCATTCAACACATGAATATGATTCAACGAATGAATTTCTATTCAACACATGAAAGTTTTCTATTCAACAAACGAATATAATTTCAACACAGGAAAATAATTCTAACACATGAATATTATTCAAAATTTTGGCAGCATAACGGCAGGGTAGTTAAAATCGGGACCGTCTCTAGTTCGGCTCCTCGCTCTACCTTAAAGCCTCACAGCTTTTGACAACGGGGAATCATGCATCTAGTTCGCACGCAGGCGGCATGTATATTTATTTCATTTCCACAGACTAATCCTATGTGGTTTCAACCAAATATTTCTTAACCACAAAAGGGTATTTTTCAACCACAATCAATCAATTCCAACCACAAACAATTTCAAGCAACCATTCGTAATCAACCAATTTTCACACCAATCACAACCAATAAATATCGTCCATGGTTTGTGGACGAGGGGCGTATATATATATATATATATATATATATATATATATATAGCATTTCACTTATATTTCAACATATATATAATTTTTACAACGCATATACAACTTATACATCGAACGTACAACTTATACAACGCTTATACAAGAGGTGTACAACGCTTGTATAACTCATACATCGACTATATAATTTATACATTGTCGTTTTCCATATCGTTTATAAATTAGAAATCTCATATTGGGTTCCACTCCACCAAAAATAGCAGAAGGCTCAGAAAAATATATGGTCTCTTCTAGAATGTAGAAGACGTCCACATGATCACGATGTTTCCTATTTCATCGAATTTCGTCAAGAAATGAAAAAGATATGATTTTTCAAAGTTTGCAATGGTTTAAAGGTGTTAAAATCAGATTAAATAAAACACAGCCGTTACCTTCAAAAATTCTTCAAAACTAGGTTTGAAATTTCCTATCAATCCGTGTAGTTTAGACCCGATCAGCCTGCGCCACCTGGAAGAGGGACGAGAGGCGCCTGAACGGGGGGTGGAGCGGTCAGACTCGGTGGACCCTAGGGTTCGTGGCGGCGGCGGAAAGTCCAGATCTTCCTGGGCTTGAAACCCGAGGTACGGCGAACGATAGGGGGTGAGGTTGCTATGGATTTGAAGAGGATTCGAAGCTCTACAAAATCCCTAACTGGAGGTAGGGCTAATTCTTCTTGGATCGATCGGAAAATGAGGGGGAAGGTTGGAAGACCCGCCATCGTCGAATCGGGGAGAGAGAAAAGGGTTTCCGCCTTTTTTCTTATTTTTTTATAAAAAATCTGATTGGCCGGGAGGTTTTAAAAGAGGTTTTCTGACACGACCTCCAATCCAAACCCAACGACTGTCGTCCCTAGCGTTTTACCCCAATTCCGAACACAATGGGATATGTTTCGAAGGCCCATTCGAATGTTTCAGTCAGTTTTCATTCAAATTAAAATATATAACATTCAATATTTAGTTTGAACGTACATTTCATTTTGCCAGGGCCATAAATTGATTCGAAAAATTCCAGAAAAATAAATCTAGCTATGTTTTGACGATACGGTCCCAACAAAACTAGTTTCGTCGAATTCTGAGACCGTTTGCAAAATGACCCATTTCTGGTCGATCCAATTTAACTGTAATTGACCAAAACACATTCCTCTTTGCCACGCTCACATACTAGCTTCAATAATTATGAAATTTGAAACCTAGCAATAACTTCACATCCCGGATCCAACAAAAGTGGTTTCGTCGAATTCCGAGGTCGTATGCAAAATGGCCATTTTCACGGGCTATATAAATTCCATAGCGACCTTTCTGAAAATTCATTTGGCCATAACTTTTGCTATCCGCTATGAAACTTTGATTTTTCAGATTCTTTATAAAGGTATTCACTAACAGATTTAAATATTTTTGGTTTCACTCAAATCCGTTTTGTTTTGCACCCGGTACGGTCAGTCAAAGTTTGAATTCAAATTTTGAAACTACGCGCCATTTCAGGCCTTGTTTATAATTAGAATTAATTATATTCGTTTTCAAATGTCGATTCAAACTCACTTTTCATTGCTATTATTTAAAATATTTATTTAAAATATTTAAAATCCACTATTTTAGCCAATTTAATTTTTTTAAATTGGTTCAGATTTTCCGGGTCGTTACAATCTCCCCCACTTAAAAATTTTCGTCCCAAAAAAGGAACAAAGTCGAAAGTGGTTTGATTAATTAACTCTACGTTCAATTTGACTTCCATTCTCCAACTTTTCAGTTTCTGAGAATTTTAAATTTCCTCAAAAAATTAAGCTAACACCCAGAATTTTCGAAAAATTTCGCCATTACCTCCTTTGTACGGGGAGAGGTTTGTAAATTTATTGGGCCGTATTAGGTACCCAATAAATCATAATAAGCATACACATATTTATAGTGATATATTCTGGTGTTTACAGGGGAGCGTGTATAGATAATAACTCCAGAGAATAAATTCTCGTCACCCTGTCAAAGCCTGAGGGAGTGTGTATTTTTAATTGATCCAGAGGATAAATCCTCGTCACCTCATCCCGTGTGGGAAATAAATAGTCCATCTGCCGTATCTAATGACTAGGAAGATGTGATTATTGTCAACTCCAGACCCGTGTGGGGTTTTTATTAATCTGGCAATTTATCGTTACATTTTTAAATAGTCCATATCAGTCATCAGTTCAACCTGTAAAATATAGTCATCGCCATACAAGCCTCTCGCTCGTATGGTAAATCTTCCACCTCGTCACACAAGCTCCAAATGCTTATGTGGTATATGATGAAGTATGCCTATCTCCCAGAAGTATGCCATGTAATGTAGTTCAAAATTAATTGTTACTATCCTATGGCAACATTTTTTTTACACACAGAATAACCAGCACTCCGCATCCAATGGCATTCACAGGAGTTGATATAATAATATTTCGCATCCAACTCATTAAGGTTTACCTATTTGTCGGGCACACAAATAATTTCTTTACTCAACAGCTATCCATTTACCTGTTCAAACATACATAATGCACATGTATATATATTTCTATCTACTTTCTAATCAGTTCAATGTGTGATTTAATCGAATAAATCTTACCATTCATTCTCTTATTAATTAAATTAACTATCGTTTCAACAATTTAATTAATCCAATTTACTATCACACAATGTGAACCTATGCTCTGATACCAAATGTAATAAGCCGAATTCCGATGGACCGATTTCTTTTCAAAAACCCAATCCATCAAAACCCGAGTTGGTTGCTCTGGTATCCTGCAGAAAAGACAGAGACAAGAAATATGTCAGAGTTTGGAAAACATCTCACAGCGGAAGAAATAAAATAAAATATATATATATATATATACACATAGTTTTACCTTAATTACAATACTGCTAAATCAGTATCTCCAAAGCTATAAGTCTCTGTCATGAATCTAACCTGCGAATGTTATGAGGAGGGGTCCAGAACATAAGTTCTCTGTGAATGAGTTTAAACTACACTTCTTGAATAATCATACATATACCGTTCAATCACATATTATTGTTTATTAGGTTATTTGTGTCGTTAGCGCTCAAGGCTTACACACACGTCGCACCCATCTACTCCCAGTAGACTAACCTAATACAATGTATACGCAGCTACCCCTAAACTGAGGTACACCCCGTGGTACCCCACTCGCATGGTCCTCACCGTATCCTCGCAGTGATATACGCAGTCCCCCGTCCCATGTCATAGTAATGTATATTCCTCTTATATATATAATACAACACTACGCCCACATAGGATCACTCAAATTTGATTGCCGTTATCGAATAATGCCCACCAGTCTACGATACACCACCCAAAGCAGACATGGTTATATCTAGACTCTTCCACGTACGTATTCTCTATCATATTCGATATCTGACCCGCATGCCCATCGTGTGTGCGTGCCCGAGTTCCGTGGCAGAGCTACACAAGAAACACGGAACTCGGTCGGGAGCTTTCCTTATATTTGTGCAAGGCCCGCCTTTAAGAGCCTCCCACAAAAATATCCCTAGGGTCTGTTTTCTATGGTGGCTATGGCCCCACCTCGGCCCCTCCCATAACTAATAAAGAATACGAAAGCTAAGCGACAAGCCCCTAAGCAACCAATCTAAACATCCATGTTGCGACTCCCCTCAACCACTGTCCCACGATAGTGAATGGTTGATGGTATATTGGGTCTAGCTCTAGTCTTTCCGCATCCTACTGGCTGTGGTAACAGGCACTCGACGACCTACTATCCTTGTTGCTCCTGACCCTCCATCTCCATTGAGGCAGCCGTCGAATCACCTTTTCCGTCACCGCAAACAACATTCTGACTGCCCAGCTATTCTTGCAGTCAAGGCCCACCCACTTAGTAGTTACGCGCAGGCCCAACCTCTGCAGGCACAGCCTGAAACATCTGCCACCACATAGAGGACTACTAGGTGCACCTTTAACGTCTCAGAAAGCCGCGTGCTTCCCCTTCCAGTCCGTTGGAGCCGCCAAAATAACGAATGTGCGCTCCCCTCATGTCTTATGACACCGTAATGATTTACCTTGTTGGGTTATTCATCCTACAACGTACGGATTGCCCCAAGCGCCTTGATTTTATATGTCATTAGACTCTATGTCTAATCAATTCTTACATGCTTTTGTTACCTTGTCGGTTTTTCTTATTTAACTTGATTAGTCTTATTCATATTGACTTCCTTTTCAAGTTTACCAAGTTACCCTCGCTTATTAATTCAATTTATACTTAACCCATTTAAGTCCATTAATAAGACCACAACATATTGTTTTCCAACTTCATAAATTATTCCCTTTTAGGGTTACAACAACATGTTATACATAATTCATAGTTAAGTATGTCTTATCCACATATATACTGATTAGGAGAATAATCCCCTAAACACCAGCCTCGAAGACCGAAATCAACATCAGACTGGCACCTAAAGAATTACTCAACCCAACCAACATATATGATTCTAATTTACTTCTTTTCCATTCATATAGCTTACATCATCTTAAATTTCACACTTCTTCCCAAACTACTTAATTTATAATTAAGTATATCTTCACATATAAGTTACCTTATTTCCCTCTATGGTTTCTTATAACTTACCTTATCCCATAAGTTATACTTTCCACTTGTCCCTAGGACAAGTCTAACCTATTATCCTTCCTTTTCATATTCAAATTCATTCATAATAGGTTATTTACCATTCCCCACTTTTGTAATTAATTTAGATTTACTTAACCCTTTCCATTTATTTAACCCATTACCTAAACTTTTCCTAATTCAATTAATTTGTGATGCCATAACTGGTCCCCTTTGGTTAAACATTATTTATTTATGTCTTACATGTTGCCCATATCCCACTTAACCTCTTTTATTATTGTTTCCATGTCTTACACATGCTTTACTACGGTTAAGTCCACCTTAATCATGTTTTACTTCACGTATCTTACTACAGTTAAGTCCACATTTACATGCTTTACATGTCTTGTATTACTACAGTTAAGTCCATATTTACATGTTTTACATGTCTTGTCTTACTACGGTTAAGTCCATATTTACATGTTATATTTTACATGTCACCCACTTAACCCTCTAACCATACCCATGTCACCCACATGTCTTATTATGGTTAGTATTCCTTAATTCATTCATTATGACGAACGGTGCATGATCTATCACATTAGACCAAACACTTTGTTGCTGCTGGATTTGCCGGGCGGTTCCGGGCAGTCTTACACCACAAAGCGGGTCTAACCTCGTGTCACCAACCGTTACGCCTACAATTCATGCCTTTGACCTCTCACATTAGACGTCCAATTGTGGCAGCTGGATTTGTCGGGCGGTTCCGGGCAGTCTTACACCACAATTTCGCCTAACCTCGTGTCAAAGGTTCATTAACATCGTATTTCACCCAAATCCCAATTTTCATGTTATGTGTTTCCAATTCAACATATAGTCATGTTTACAATTTTGCCTTTTCCAACTTGTCACTAATTACATATTAATTAGCCTTAATTTCAAATTTCCAATTATAGGCAATTTCATCAATTCCATGTAATCCATACCCAAGTATGCCAATTTCTTTTATGTTCCAATTATCCAAAATATCCAATAATACTCAAGTTCATAAAATCAATATTTTTTCAATATATTTCTCAACGTTCCCATGTTCATACATATAACCTAATTCACCTTTTAGGCTTATCTTACCAATAAATTTCACCAATCCATGTTATCCAATTACATGTTGTTAATATTAAATTGTACTAATTCCATATCCAATTTCAATCATGCCAAATTACATAAATTTAAAATTACCATACAATTATGTCCATAATTCTATTCAAATCATACATAAATCCTTCCAACCCATATTATGCCCAAACAACCCATTTTTTTCCTTTTACTTTCTCGTTCTTGTTTACAACGCATAAATTCATGATAGATGTAGACTCGAGATAGCCTATCTATAAAAATAAAAAGGGGAAAGAATAAAAAGGAGAGAACTCAATCGTAAGCATAAATGAAATAACTGATCTTATCAAATTATCATCATATTCATTATGAGGAATGACAAACGATAGAAGTACAATTATACAACAACTGTATTTTAAACCACTCACCTTGACTGGATTGGAGAAATAAACGATTGGTTGTTGAGGTAGAGCGTTGGTTTAGGCTTCTTATTTGATTATTGACACAGAACGTGAATTGTTTTTGAAGAAACTTGCTACTTGATTTGATTAAACTCCAAAATTGATGAAGAACTTGCAATTTAATTTAGATTTTAGAGGCGGCGGCTATGTTGGGTTGAAGTTTGATGACATGGAGGCGTCTTATAAGAGATAGAATGATTTTAGGGTTAGGTTAGGTGTTCTTTTATTGGTGGGTTAGAGCAACTAGGACTTTAGGATTAAATAAAAACTCATCTAAACCGTCCACCTCACCCTAGAAAAGAAACATCCAGAACAACCCTTTTCACACTTAGTGCTCCTTTAAATAAATAAAAAAGAAATCGCTTTATTTCTTTCTAATTAATGCATTACATACTATTTTTAACGTATAGCAACCTCTTTCCTTCATGCATTCAATTATTTTATTTATTTATTTATTTGCACTTATACGTGAACCTTTATTTGCTATATTCTTCTCATAATCAATTAATTGATTTCTTTCTCTTTTTGCCTACTCTTTTTGAAAAGAAACCGCATGTCCTTAAACCATTTTCTTTTATATATTTACATCTAATCACATGTGCATGCGTCTCTGATTAGAATATTATTTAATAACATTAACCTTCCTCTAATTGTGGCTTGCTTGTGGCCTTATTAGTTTACTTTTTAAACGTTTAAATTTCAAAAATTGATCCCCTTCACATTTAATTGCTCTATTTTAATGTTTACAACCTTTTTCTATGCATGCTTTAATTGCACATTTGACATGTTTTGCATTCCATATTCTTTTTCTTTTATTTGCATCACATTAATATATTTTTATTAAGGTTCATGCATCATCCATTTATTTAATGCAATAATTTCACATATCCTATTTCCCTTATTGCATTAATTTCAAATAACATGTATACATATATGCCTCCTTTTTGTTTGTCTCTATGTTCGCGCGCAACTTCAAATTTGAATCATGTTCATACGCATCCATCTCTTATGCGTATACTAATTTTATATGCGAACAATTGTCTATTTTATTTGGAAATTATCTTCCTTAATCAATTAATGGTTTATTTCCATTCTTTCATTTAAACCTCTAATTAACTTATCCCCTTTCGCACTGAACCAATTTGCTAAGCCACTATTTAGCCGCTCCTTAAAACAAAAAAAATTATATGGCACTGGTGGGGATTAAACTCACAACCTCTTATGTACAAGTCTCATGTATTAACCAAATGAGCTACTAAGTCATTTGTTAACAAGACTTAGGACCAAGCTACATATTATTCTTTTTCCTTTGCTCTTTTTCATGTTTTGTTGCATTTCTTAAATTAATGATAACTTCTTCGTTTTAAATCAGTTTTCTACAAACTATAGGTCTAAATTGACCAGAAAATCGCCACGAACGTAATTACGCTAATTTCATGACCAAATTCTAGAGTCTCTTCAAATTATCCTTTTTATTTCTTTTTAAATGTTCGCATGTATTTCTTCGCATTTCACTGTATTTCTTCTTATTTCAAATATTGCATGTAATTTCTTTATTAATCTTTTTCTTTATTTCACTGTATAAACTTCTTACATGCAATTACATTAATATTATTTAATCTTTCCTTTAAATATATCCATGCATATATACATATATCTCATTTTTAATTATATTAAAAATGCGGGGTGTTACACAATGCATGTATTTTCTGAACCTGAACTAAAAATACATCTCGACTAAGACGTTCGGTATGATGTAACCAGGAGCACGACCGGTGGTGCTCTTTTCAGACCCCTTACTATTAGAGATACTTTTAGACTTTCCACCAGTTTAAAATTACTACATATTACCATATTTTCAATAGTGATTGATATAATATCCAAATGACCTGGTTGCCGCATCGTTGTTATGTAGACAAAGATGTTAGAATAATGCAATTAATTTTTAGTCTTCTTTTGAACCTGCCTATGATATATGTAATTTTTATCGTAGACCCAGTACTTCCTGTCGAATGCTTGATTTGCATGCACAGTTATATATTAAAGGTTAGTCACTTAAATATATGATTAATAAACAAAAATCATTTACAAGTATCTTATATGACTTAGAAATAAGATCTTATGAATAAACTCTTCATACAAATCAACAAAAAAAAAATACAATCAAGAAATAAAAGTTAAAGCTACGATTTCAACATAAAATAAGACTTAATAATTATGTAAATCACATGTCTTCAATATGTTGAACAAATTCAATTTATAGAAAAATAATTCATACTATAGAAAATCAATTTAGGAAAACATATTTATTGTAGTAACATGCACTATAAAAAATATTGTCTACATAAATGATAAAATCTTAGTATCACAAATCCAACAGGTAAATTTTTCTTTACAAATTCAAAAAATTTCTCCATAAATGTTATAAAAATTATTGATTATTAGTCACTTAACTATACAATCTAACAAATAAACTTCATTTACAAATATTAAAAAATCTTATATCACTTAAAAACTTATTTACAAATTGATTAAAAAGAATAAACTAACAAAATATTTTTAGATATTACAAGCATGGAATAAAAATTCAGGCTATGTTTTCAACATAAAAGTTTGGCTTAATTTTTGTGCAAAACATTTGTTTTCAATATGTTAATATCCAATTTATAGAAAAACAATTCATGCTACTAGAAACCAATTTGTAAAAAACTTGATGGCATGAGGCACAAAAAATGATGTCTACAGAAATTATAAAATCTTAACATCACAGATCTAATAAGTAGTTTTTCCTTACAAATTTAGAAAGCTTCAACATAAATATAATCAAAACTTAATATCGTTAAAAAAATACGATATATTAAAGCTTCAACATAAATATAATCAAAACTTAATATCATTAAGAAAATATGATATATTAAAGAAAAATTTCAAGCTAACATAAAATTTAGATATTACAACTTTAAACTAACGAATTCAAAATAACTGCACTTGACTTCAATGTAAAACCATAGCTAAATATTCTCTTGAATGTGTTAAACATGCACAATTGTAGAAAAGTAATTCGTATGCACATGTTATCGTCGCGCGCACGTGTGTGCTGTGACATTCGTGTGTGTGTATATATCTATATAGCTTGTGTACCTCCCTCCCCTCCCTCTCTCTCTCTCTCTCTCTATATATATATATATATATATATATATATATATATATATATAATACTAAAAGCAGAATCCACACATGGCCCGTTGCATCCTTCCTTTTCGATATTTGTAACTCTATTTTTTTTGGAAAAAATGACCTATGTACACAGTACACTTCGCTTCAACCGCCTTCAAATTGTTCCTCTATTCACTGCAGCCGGCTTCAAATTAGACGAAGGGGAAGTTTTCTTTTTTCTATTTTTTTGGAAAAAAAAAATACACTTCCTCCAGAAATTTTACCAACACCTTCAATCCAGTTTCACTGCGTTTTTACAGTTATGTGGTTGACTTCACCTAAATTCATGCTTCCGCCAGGCGCCTTATGGATCATGATTGCACCAGATTTTCCAACTGTTGTTAATTGGAAATTGGGTGCAAGAGTTGAAGGTACAAAAGGTGTGTATATATATATATATATATATATTCTTTTTTTTCTAATGTTAACGCTCCTCTGCTAACCATATCAGTATATACTTGATAATGTAGTTTTTTTATTAAAATTGCATACTTACAAGCTTTGTCATTTTAATACATATTTATAGCCCTAATTGTACTTACTATATGCTGATCTGACTATTTGATTCTGGTGATTGCTGACTATAAAAGTGTTTAATTGTTTGTGGTCAAAAATTTTGATCCTTGATGAATTTGTAATAAGAATTGTTTTCAAAAACTCGCCTCGATACTCATCTCGAGGAAATACAAGATAAAACGTCTAGAGGCTTCTCCAAAAAGCTTTTTATATTTAAAACACACTTTAACAACTTGAGGCATACGAAGCCGTACGCCTCACACGCGTGAAACTGCTGAGGCATATGACTTAGAAATCTTTTTACCTTAATTGCAGATATTGACACTAATAAAAGTCATTAAAAATTAATTATTAATGGAGACAAAAAAACAAAATGTAAGAAAATAAAAATTAGCATTGTTTACTTTTTAATTTTAATATCGACATGATCAAGTAAGATTGTGTATGAAACAACAATCAAGAGTTTTGTAATTGATTTTCCCATTGTTATTTAAAAAATATTTTTCAATGACAAATCTCGGAATAAATTTTCCAGATCGATTTAAATTGATATAAGGAATCAAATTTGGAGTTTGATTGAATGTTCAAATAGTTTTGAGAAATCAAAATATTTACCATATGAGTTTTATTTATTTATTTTTAGTTTAACAAAATTATATACTTATTCAAAGTCGGATCTGAAATGGTTTGTTTTTCATTTTTTGCATTAGTTAATTTAAAATGTCAAAATTTCTATATATGTTTTTTGTTATATTTTTACCCAAAACCTTACGTCTCAACGTTTTGAGACTTACGCGTCGCCTCATAGACCTAAAAACGTCTCATGTACGCTTTTCGCGTTTTAAAACTTTGATGATAATAGCGATTTTAATTGTTTTCATTGAAGATCCATGTTCACATCAAATTTATAAGCAATATTTGCATCTATTTAGAACCTTGTACTTTTGAGTTGCTCGAAAACACACATTTTATTAGGTATATCTTCTAAAGAGAAAACAAATCTTTCTGTAAAAGCAGTATCACTACAGTACTTTTTGAAACCTCTTTGGCGTGGAATATTATGTCTTACTACGGTTATAATGTTGCTCAAACTAAATATTTGCATAATCTATGACATACAGCATGTGTTGAGTTGTGATATATATAGCGTTACTATATTGCAAATACAATTGTAAGTTAAGCATCGAAAGTTACTATTATATATAAGCATTATCTGCCTACAGATGCAAAAGTTTATTAAATCTTTTAAGAATATGATGAGATTATATGGAGGAACACACAACTTTTGAACTGTATTATATTTTTTCCACTATTTCAAGGTTTGATTTGGCAGTTAGTTTTTCATGTTTGATGAAATATTTACTTTATCAACACCCATCTGAACTTGATTGTTGCTTATCATCTTGGCTATTTTCTTATCATTATATGGAAAGAGTATTTGCCATGCTTTATCATTAAATTTATTCATGTGCATGCCCTGTTGGGGAATATAGATTGTATACTTTTTAGACAGATAGATTTGCATGTTGTGTTTTTCTATTGGTCATTTCTCCTTTTATTACGATATTCAATCTAATGAAAACAAAATTTGTTTACTTAAATTTTGCTCTTTGGTTTGCTTAGTGTTTTGTTGATATACTTTGGTTTTTCACTAAATTGCTATTAATGTATTGGATTTTTTGCGTGCGCGCATGCTAAGAGAGTAAGGTGGACCATACTCTATGAGTTAGTTGTTTTATAAAACCACGACCAGTAATTGAATTTACGAAGTATGACTTGCATTTTAATCTTGCGTATTAGGTAAAAATTGCCTATGACATGTAAATGTGCATAGAAAATGAGGTTATAATTGGAATTATTTGTAAAAAATAAAATTAGAAGAATGCATTCATGTACATATTTACTTACCTAGCCCTAAAGATTAATTAATATCCTATGAGTATCTGTTGCCCTTCTGGTCAAGCATTCATCTAGTATTTTACACAAATGAACTAAAATTTTACATGCTTTTATATATATGTGTGCGTATAATTATAAATGAGGAGCATTCCGTTGCACCCCAAACAATGCAGCACCCCTAAATGCCTTCTTCTTTCAACCACATAAACCTCTTTCTCCTTCCATCCACTAACTCTTTATCTCACTTATCTAGTATTTAAATAAAAACGAGTGAGTGTGGTTTGAATGCAAAAGGATGCTTCGGGATAAGGGTGTCATATACAGTGGCGAATACAGGATTTCATAGATGGTGTGTCACTAATCAATAGCCGATAGATTATTAAAAAATATACATAAAATAGTTTCTACCCAAAAGCAATAGATATTCATATTACAACTCAAAATACTTCAAAATGCAAAACTACTACAATTGTTCTCGACGACTTTTCATGTTTTGATATCGGTCTATAATATCATTCATGTTAGCATTCAAAAACAACTCTCTCTCCTAGTAAGTAAGCAAGCAATCATTCAACATTTGATCTCCCATGCTATTACGCAATTTAGCTTTCACTTGCGTCATTCCCGAGAATACCCTTTCTACACTTGCTATTGCAACAGAGAGAATCAACACCACCTTCAAAAGCAAGTAGACACGTTCATGAGTTTCATACTTGCTTGTTTCAACAAGTTTTACAGAAAGTTCATTAAGACTTTTCAAATTCCAAAATCTTTCATTCTCTCTAACAACAGCGATGAAATTTTTAAGGGAATGATCAAAGAATAGCAATTCAACACTTGAAAATTCAGTCGGATAGAATGTAGCAAGTTGAATTAATTTATTTTTGTCGAAGGCAGAAAACCTATTAGCATGATTGAAGCAAGACATACACACTAATAATTCCTTACTTACCTCGGGAAATCTATTTTCAATTTCTTGCAATTGAGGATCAAGGACACTTAGAAAAACTTCAACCCGAAAATGGTAAAGATTTGTCACTTGAGGCCTCTTACCTCTATACATCCTTCTCCCTGGTACAAGATAGCTCCCCTCCATGTTTGGAACCTCAATGTCATATTTAACCATTAAAGAAGTGACCTTGTCCATATGAGAATTCCATCCTTCATCTCTCATCCTTTGTAAAATAATCTTGGTTATATCAACCATAGCCATTGCATTTACAATGTCTTGGTCATGTTTTTGCAAAGCCACATTCAACTCATTTGTTATCCCAAATATAGAAACCATCAAGTGTGCCACAAAAACAAAATCAATTGAAATCAACAAGTGTATGATAGATTGTGCTTTATTAGAATCAAGTGTATCAGAAACTTCTGTAATAGCATCAAGTGACTCAAGGATTGTGGGATATAAATCAAGCACGTTCAATATTGTTTTAAAGTGAGATCCCCAACGAGTGTCACATGGTCTACCTAAACCACGCTCTTGATTTAAGCCACTTCCTGTTTCCAATTCACCTAAGGATAATGCTTCAACAACTCGAGTATCCTGTTTTTCTCGAAGAAACTCTTTTCTTTTTGGTGAACCTCCCACAAAATTCAAGAGAGGCGCAAGCACATCAACAAAGAGCCAACCACAGTCTGAGTTCTTCTTAGCAATAGTAACTTGTGTTAACTGAAGCTTGTTATCCAGAGTATTCTATATTGATACAGAAACTGCAGATCACCAATAGCAATCTGGGAACTTAGCAGAAGAAAATATAGAACATCAAGGAAGAAGAATCGTTGCCTTCGCACTCACATAGGTGATTCTATAATGAGTATCCCATAATACCCTACTTATTATTTTACAAGATATGGTCATCATTAAAAAGCACAGCTTTAACCTGTGAAACTTCTGTAGGCATGCATTTTATATTGTGCACCATAGGAATGAAGTAGGACTTTGTCCGAACAAATGCATGATGTCTTGAGTTATTCAGTACTGGTTTGTCTATTGATCCTAGTCCGCTGGATCTCTAGTTGCTAGGATAGGTTTCCGTATAAGATAACTCTTGTTGATTTAGGCTTTTAAACCCATTCCCCTCGATGCGCAGTCAATTTTCTCTCTTGATAACCCTTTTGTAAATGGATCCGCTAGGTTATCATTGGTTCTTATATAATCAATGGAGATAGTTCCATTTGAGAGTAACAGCCTAACTGTGTTATGGCATCGATGAATGTGTCGAGATTTGTCATTATACATGAAGTTTTTCGCTCTACTTAGCGCTGCTTGATTGTTGCAGTGAATACATATGGCCGTTACAGGTTTAGTTCAAAGTGAAATATCTACTTATCCACGATAAAGCATTATTCCATATGTACACAATATTAACACACTATTTTGCCAATGTGGGACTAAATATATTTCATTCAACTCTTTTTAGGAATTTCAACAAAGCTAATGAGAAAAACAGTGTACAAAGTATGCTTGAGGACATTCATTCAATACTAAAGTCTTAAGCCCATTGATTGCACCTTGCATATTGCTTGCTCCATCATAACCTTGACCCCGTACTTGAGAAAAAGTCAAAGAGTGCTCCATGAGTAATGACTCGATGACTGTAAAAAGAGTCAAAGAAGTAGTATTGGGAACGTGCACAACACCAAGACAACGTTCACACACTTCTCCTTTTTTATTTACATATCTCAAACAAAGAGCCATTTGTTCCTTATCAGAAATACTGGCAGACTCATCAGCAAGAATAGCAAAAAAACCTCCATTGAGATCAACGTGCACAACACCAAGAAAACGTTCACACACTTCTTTTTTATTTACATATCTCAAACAAAGAGCCATTTGTTCCTTATCAGAAATATTGGCAGACTCATCAGCAAGAATAGCAAAAAAAACTCCATTGAGATCCTCAAGTATTGCCTTTTTCGTCTCTTTTGCACATGCATTAATGATATTTTTTTGGACACGAGGAGAAGTGAGCTAACAATTACCAGGTGCCATTTTCAAAACAACATTGGAATATTCAAGATCATGCTCTGAAAGAAGAGTCAACAATGAAATAAAATTGCCTCTATTTGCTGAACTTTCTTTTTCATCATGTCCACGAAATGACAACCCTTGGAGTAAAAGCCATCTGATGGTTGTGATTGATGCCTCTAATCGCTTACGATAGGCGCTCATACTCTCCACTGTTTGTTTTGATAAAGCAGTGATAACGCTATCCTTTTGTTTCTTGAACAACTCCATAGAGATCACAACATTATTGTGAGAACTCATGTGTTTACCAACATAATCTCTAATTGTACCTAACATATTCCAGTACCTAAAATCTTCACTAACAAAAGTATCGCCTCCATCCACGTTTTTAGCCTTGAATAAATAGCAAATAAAACAAAATGCGACATCCTTAGAGACACTATACTCAAGCCAAGGTCGCCAAGTATCAAACCATTTAACATTGAACCGACGCATTTTTGTCCCACTTAGTGTTTGAGGAAACATGAAATCTTCTGGTTGGCAAGGCCCTCTTTGAATGTAAGTTCTCCTCACTAAATCCCTTTCATCAGGATGAAAATCACTTAACCTTTACATTTTGCCTGGATCTTGTGGAAGATTATCAATATTAAAGTCATGTTGAGGGACACTAAATGATAGAGAAGAATCATGTTCGCTTACTTGAGGTGGAGGAGGAAGATTAATTTGTGGCGGAGAAGAAAGGCATTGTTCGGTTACTTCAAGAGGGTAAGAAATTTCTAGAGGACTAGGAGCATTTGCTGTTCTTTTAGGGAAGAAACTTGAAATATCTCTTGTATTTATTCTTTTCATTCTAAAAGTATAGCAACAAATTAACATTTTTTTCAAACAAGTTCAACAAAACAGAACACAAATAGGTAATAGGCAGCGATAACTCTTTAAGACATTTTGTCAAATAGGCAACAGGCAACAGTAACAGCACACAAATGGGCTATTAACAATATTCCAAATGAAAATCAAATGGTTCCAAATATAGAGGATGGAGTTACTTAAGTGCAACCTGCAGTTCTTTTCATTCTACAATGGCGGAACCCAAATTATTAAGCACACAATTAATTTGTAATAAGTGCAACCTTACCTAATTATTTAAAACCAAATGAAAATGATAAAATTAGGGGAAAATCGTTACCTTTCTCACAATTTAAAAACTTGGCAACTGCAATTTGATGAAAAGAGGAGGAGCACTAGAAAACGAATTGATGGAGATGGAGATGGAGTCTTGGAGAAGCTGCCGCTGCCGAATAATTGGAGAATGGATGAACGATGGACAACTAAAGAGATGGAGAATGAGCTGCAAATACCTTTCTCTGTTTTGTGAATGAGAATGCTAAAAGCATGGACTGTAAGAAGTAAAAGTCTTCGTGCCTTGCTGTCTGCTGCTGTTCCATAATTTTTTTAATTTTTTGGGAAAAATGGTATGTCACATGACACACCATGCATATAAATAGTTCCACGCCTGGTCATATAACCCTCCTCATTACACATGCACACACACACACACACGTATGTATGAGATAAGATCAAGAGTACCTCAAATTGTGCATCATCCATATAGCCCTTTGATTTCCACCACACATTCTCGTCTCTCTTCACACTAACTCTCTTTCCCCTTACTAACTTATTTAGTAATAAACGAGTGGCTATTATTCAGATGTAAAGTGGTGTCATGAAAAAGGGGAGTCATATAACCGTCTTTTATATATATATATATATGGCAGTACATATTCAAAGATATATGTATTCTCTAATCAAACATATTATTTCCAAAATCCAACAAATGTTCTCTTTTCAACCATACAATTATAACAACAAACTTTTGTTAAAAAAGAAAAGAAAAAAGAAATATAAAAAAAAATAAAGAATATACGAGTCACTAGAATCAAGGTGCACCCATTCCGTTCAGAGGGCAGTTATATAGACAATGTATCTTATTAGAGAAAAAAATCAAACAGTCACTAACATATTAACATACACCCTCTTTAATGTACATCTTTCCAAAATCCATGCCTATAAACTATTACACGTGAAACTGAGTTAACATAGAACTGTAAAATTCTCTCTCTTTCTTGGTTTAACTATGTACATTGTGAAATGATATGTTTTCACCTAATAGGAAGCTTGATATTGACACATATATCAAAAATGCTGATTATCCTTGTTGTAACCGTTGTGATTAATCCGATTCAAGACCACTCAAATCCCATATCTAAACCACAAAGCGCTAGCGGAAGACTAGATCGTTGTTAGACTTGCAAAAACAACCAAAGCAATAACTCTAGTCACAAAACCAATATCAACCAATCACGAACAATCCAAATCTCAATCACAAGCAAGAAACTAATGACAAAGTAGCAAAAATAAATCACATAAGGATTTATAGTGGTTCCACTAACTTCTTGTTAGTGTACATCCACTTTAGAGAGAGTATTTTATTACCACGATGAAAGGAATACAAGAGATTGATCCAATAATCACTATATTTCAATATAGAAAAGAGTTTGAGGAGAATAGAATTGAAGAATTGGAATTAGGTTATAAACCCTGATTCTCCCTTGAGAATAAACCCTTGATCCCAAATCAAGTCTTCAAGCTCTCTCTAATTCACTTTAGAAAATAGCTTATATAGAGGTTGGCCAATTACCGAAATTGCCCCCGAATTAGTCACAAATCAGCTTGCTAATTTCCAGCTCGAAATAGCCCATTAGCTGCCTCAGACGTCTGTCGTTAGGCCTGATAGACATCTGTCCCATCCTGGGAATTTCTTGTGCTCCTACACTCAGCTCAGATGTCTGTCACCATATGACATACGTCTGTTGGAGCTCTCGGGAAAACATTTCCTGACAACAGATGTCTGTCCCCCTTTAGTCAGACGTCTGTTGAGACCCTCGGGAAATTGTTCCCTGTAGTCACAGACGTCTGTCCAAGGAGCGACAGACGTCTGTGCTGAAGCTCTCAGCTTCACTTCACTACGCCATACACAATCTCCCCCCAACAAGCTCTGATTTGCACTCCACTTCCTCCCATTCGATGCTATCTTCGTCCTCTTCAATCCAACACGTAAAGTATCACATATCACAACACTCCACCTCGATACTATAACCGCCTCAACTCCAAACTCCAATGCACCATGCACTTCCTTCTATCTTCGACCAAGTAACATGAATACTTTCCCAATGAGATCCGACAAAGACACCACCCATTGCACTCCACTAACGAGTTCAGGCAAAGCCCCTACCCTCCAATGAAGTGTTGAAAGTATTCAAACCAAACGTCTCACCATAAGACAATGTACTCAGGAGTGGAGCGAGTACTTACCATGAAGATAGATTTCCAATCTCTCACCGCTATTCCTTTCCATCATTCATCAAACAAAATCACTCTCTCCACCTCGTGCCACCCTGTGGCACCTAGCAACTCAACAAGCGAATTAAGTTCGAGCAATGCTCGAACTTCCCATACGGCAATGCCTTCGTAAACATATCGGCCGCATTATTCTTTGTGTGTACTTTCCGAAGGTATACTAGCTTACCCTCATCCATGGCAACAAGAAATGACTCCCTCACCTCAATATGCTTGGTCCGTGAGCTGAATGCCAAATTCTCCGCCAAATGGATAGCACTTTGGCTATCACATCGAACATCAACACTTTCATGTTCGAAACCCAAGTCACACAACAATCGCTTCAAGTACAGTGCCTCCTTGGCCTCTTCCACAGCGACAATCAACTCCGCCTCCGTAGTGGATAAAGCAACTACGGTTTGCAATCGCGATCTCCAACTAATGGCTGTCCCGCCAAGTGTGAAGACATACCCGGAAGTTGATTTCCTCCGATCCCTATCACTGGCGTAGTCCGAGTCACAATAACCAACCAACTTGCAACTCCTATCATCACTACCGCCAAAGACAAGTCCATGAGATGTTGTGCCTTTCAAGTATCTCATAATAGCCTTCACGGCTTCCCAATGCGATTTCCCCGGATTAGCCATATACCGACTAATCATCCTGGCGGCATTTGCAATATCGGGCCTTGTACACACCATTGCGTACATCAAACTACCAGCCGCACTTGCATATGGCACCTTTGCCATATAAGCCTTGTCTTTATCCCCGATAGGTGATCCCTTCTCCTAAAGCTTCATATGCAAAGGTAAAGGTGTATTTAACGCTTTTGCATCCTCCATGCTAAACAGGCAAAGCACTTTCTTAATGTATTTCTTTTGAGTCAATCTTAACTCAAAACGCTTTCGGTCCCTTTCTATTTCCATGCCCAAGATTTTTCTTGCTTCTCCGAGATCCTTCATCTCGAATTCCGATTTCAAAAGCATCTTCAACTTGTTGATTTCATTTCGATCCTTGGAAGCAATGAGCATATCATCCACATACAAGAGTAAATACACCCAACAATCATTTCCCAACCTCTTGAAATATACGCAAGCATCCTTGATGCTTCGATGGAAACCACTTTCAAGCATGAAATGATCGAATCTCTTGTACCATTGTCTAGGCAATTGCTTTAACCCATATAGTGATTTTTTCAACTTGCAAATCAATTTAGACTTACCATCTACAACAAACCCTTCTGGTTGCTCCATTTAGATGTCTTCATCCAAGTCTCCATGCAAGAAGGCGATTTTCACATCAAGTTGCTCCAACTCCAAGTCATGGATAACAACTATGGCTAGTAAAACTCGGATAGATGTATGACGAACCACCGGTGCAAAAATTTCATCATACTCCTTTCCTTTCCTTTGTGAGAACCCCTTTGCCACTAACCTTGTTTTGTACCTTCCATCATCCTTCACCTTGTAAATCCATTTGCACCCTATAGCACGGTTTCCTTGAGGAAGTGGAACAAACTCCCAAGTTCGGTTCTTCATAAGCGATTGCATCTCTTCCTCCATGGCGCAAATCCACTTCGAGCTCTCTCTCGACTCTATGACGTCGTCAAGGTCCATCGGCTCATCTTGAACTAAATTGAGAGCATAGTCCAAATGATCACTAAAGCTAAGGTAGTTCCAATCACCATATCTTTCGGGACGCCTTATTGCACGTCGACCAACCCGAGTAGCAATACTATCACCCAAACCCCTTTCAGCTCCACCTTGAGTCGAAACTTCTCTAGTATCATGTACATCACCAACATCATCACTAGAGGAACCATGTGGACTATGTGATGTTTCATCAACCGCTTCAACTCCACGAGCTTCTTCAACTCTACTACCAGTTGGGCGGAATGTGGGAATGACTTCCTTCTCCTTTGATTCACCATGAACCAAATCCGGAACGTCCGATGAGCTCTCATTCACCTTGAATAAAGCCGACTCATCAAAAGTGACATGACGTGAATTAACAACCTTCTTCATTTTCGGATTCCAAATACGATAGCCTTTCACGCCATCCGTGAAACCAAGCAAGATCCCCTTGAATGCCCTAACTCCAAGCTTATCATTCCCCGGATCATGCACATAAACCGGGCTACCAAACACACGAAGATATCTCAAGTCCACACTCTTCCCTTTCCACACTTCCTCCGGAATTTTGTTACCAATGGATGAGCACGAAATTCGATTTACAATATGCACCGCGGTTGACAAAGCTTCGGCCCAAAATCCCTTAGACAAACCCGATGTCAATCTCAAGCATCGAGCTTTCTCAAGTAGAGTTCGGTTCATTCTCTCCGCTACTTCATTAGATTGCGGATCTCCCGGAGTAGTAAAATGTCTCCGGATCCCGTGATGTTTACAATACTCCAAGAATTCACGCGAGACATATTCGCCGCCATTGTCGGTCCTTAACACTTTCAAAGTCTTACCACTCTCATTCTCAATAAGAGCCTTTCACGCTTTGAATTTAGCAAATGCCTCTGACTTGGCCCCCATTACAAACACCCATACCTTGCGAGGCAAATCATCAATGAAAGAGATATAATACCTTGCTCCTCCCAAAGAAGCAACCGGTGCCGGTCCCCAAACATCTGAATGAACATACTCAAGAACCTCCTTTGAGTCATGCTTGCCTTCATCGAATGATACCCTTGTTTGCTTCCCCATGACACATTCCTCGTAAAACTCTAGTTTGTTGAAACTCTCACCCTCAATCATCTCCCACTTTCGAAGAATTTCCAAACTCCTCTCCGAGACATGACCCAATCTCAAATGCCACAACCGCGTCGCATCCAAGTCACGAGAACTATCAACGCCCACACAAGTCTCAGCTCCTACGGTCACACCTTGAAGCAAATATATACCATGAGTCCTACCACCCTTCATAACCACAAGCGCTCCCTTCGAAACCCTCAAGCAATCCTTCTCGATAGTGATCTTGCATCCTAGAGAATTCAATTGCCCTAAGATATAAGCGACTTCCTAAGTCCCGAAACATAGCGAACATTGGTGAGTGGGCGAACAACTCCATCAAACATCCTTATTTGCACGGAGCCACTACCCATTGACTTACAAATAACACCATTTCCCATAGCAATTGCGTTTCCCTCTTTGACCTCAAAGGACGAAAAACAATCTCTATTTGGCGTCATATGATACGACGCACCCGAATCGAGTACCCATTCGTTATCTGAAACACCCGTTGCTGCCGCCGTCAACACATTTTCATCTACTTCACCATCTCCACTCTCCACCGTCACGGATGAAGACGCTACTTCCTTCTTATCTTTGTTCGGACATTCATTCTTCCGATGTCCCGGTTTCTTACATATAAAGCACGTGCCATTTATCTCTTTCGATTTACCTCTTCCACCGAGTTTTCTTGATTTAGAACGCCCTCAGTTTCCTTTCTTCACATTCTTTTCTTTCTCATCAAACAACCAGTGACTACTACTAGCTCCACTACTACCCTCACTCATCTCCTTCATTTGATCTCTCAACTCCTCACTAAGAAGACCTGTCTTGACATCATCTAGAGTCAAGGTATCCCGGCCATAGATCAAACTATTTGAGAAACTCGTATAACGATCCGACAATGAACACAATAATATCATCGCCTTTTGCTCTTCCTTATTCTTCAAATCAACGGCCTTCATCTTCATGAGCAAGTCATCAAAGGTATTCAAATGTGCCTTAAGCGAATTACCCTCCTTCATCTTGAAGGTGAAAAACGTTCGCCACAAGATCAAACGATTGTGAGCGACTTCTTCATATAAAGTTCTTCCAACTTGTCCCAAATACCTTTAGCGGTAGTCTTACCACTAATTTCGGAGATCACATTCTCCCCCATAGCAAGTTGAAGAGTAGTGTAAGCCCATTCTTCCATCTCCTCTCTCTCAACATCCGAGATATCACTTGGCAATAAGTGAGTATCAAATACTACTCGGTGCACTCAATTCCGCCTAAGAACCGCTTTCATTTTCCATTGCCACTTCTCAAAGTCATTATCACCATTCCACTTGTCAATAACCAATCGAGAACCCGAAGCCGCATACGAACCCCGTACATATGGCGCCACACTATTCGGACTTCCGGTTGAAGGACTTACCGTGCTACTATCCGTTTCCGGCATTTTCACAAACACCTAACAAGCACCAAAACAACTCTGATACCAACTGTTGTAACCGTTGTGATTATTCTGATTCAAGACCACTCGAATCCGATATCTAAACCACAAAGCGCTAGCGGAAGACTAGATCATTGTTAGACTTGCAAAAACAACCAAAGCAATAACTCTAGTCACAAAACCAATATCAACCAATCACGAATAATCCAAATCTCAATCACAAGCAAGAAACTAATGAAAAAGTAGCAAAAATAAATCACACAAGGATTTATAGTGGTTCCACTAACTTCTTGTTAGTGTACGTCCACTTTAGAGAGAGTATTTTATTACCACGACGAAAGGAATACAAGAGATTGATCGAATAATCACTATATTTCAATATTGAAAAGAGTTTGAGGAGAATAGATTTAAAGAATTGGAATTAGGTTGTAAACCCTAATTCTCCCTTGAGAATAAACCCTTGATCCCAAATCAAGTCTTCAAGCTCTCTCTAATTCACTTCAGAAAATAGCTTATATAGAGATTGGACAATTACCGAATTGCCCCGAATTAGTCACAAATCAGCTTGCTAATTTCCAGCCCGAAATAGCCCATTAGCCGCCTCAGACGTCTGTCGTTAGGCCTGACAGACGTCTGTCCCATCCTGGGAATTCCTTGTGCTCCTACACTCAGCTCAGACGTCCGTCACCATATGACAGACGTCTGTTGGAGCTCTCGGGAAAACATTTGCGGACAACAGACGTCTGCCCCCCTTTGGTTAGACATCTGTTGAGACCCTCGGGAAATTGTTCCCTGTAGTCACAAACGTCTGTCCAAGGAGCGACAGACGTCTGTGCTGAAGCTCTCAGCTTCCCTTCACTACACCATACACAATCTCCCCCCAACAAGCTCTGATTTGCACTCCGCTTCCTCCCACTCGATGCTATCTTCGTCCTCTTCAATACAACACATATAGTATCGCATATCACAACAATCCTTATGTTAAAAGTGGATATAAGCTACTTGATCCAAAAGAGAAATCTGTTGACTACTTGTCAATATTTAAAGAAAGTGTAGTGATCTATCGGTTGTTTATCTTCATGTATTACTTCAATGAACCTTCTTGACTCTGCAGAAATACTCTAAAGATTTGGAATGCTCTTACTTAGTCAATAGTGCTTCGCAATGGCGAAAATTGTTGTTTCTTCTACATGCTTTTAATTTACTGTACCATCTTAGTGAAAATTTGTTGACTGAAAGTAAAGGGAACCATTTAGTTTTTAATATGTCATATTTTAGAATGGAAATTAAAACCCTCTTGTCCTGTTATAGGTTGATCCGTTAGAACTTCATATACTTTCATTCTAACTAGCAATAGTTGCTTACATAATGTAGCTTTTCTAGCATCTACTTTATGCATTCTAACATATAATACCTGCATAACAGTAAAGATTAATTTGGCAGTGACACGCGGAAACAGTTGTTTTGTTTAACACACCAATTTTAATGAAAGGTGAAAAATGTGAATATGTTAGAAAGGTATTGTTACATAAAGTGTTGCATTTAAATATAAACCATGACACAACTACATCTCTTGATGTTGTTTTTTGAGGTTTTCAACATATGTTGAATTTTGGATGGATATACAGAATTTCCTGGTATTCATATCATGTCTACTCTATTTAAGTTTGTAATTCTGATAATCTCTTGCCTCACCTTACCTCTGTATTTCTTTCTATATTGCCACTAAATTTGTTATCATGTTTCAAGTCAGATGGTTTCTGGGAGGTTTGTAAATGCATATTCTACAAATGGCAGGATACCTGGTGTGGCATTTTGTTCAAGATATGCGATCAGTAAATAGCTGTCCTTTTATCACCAATTTTCATATCTGTTTGCTTTGATAGTTTGGATCTTGACGTAGTTTGCTTACCAAAGGGGTCAAGAAGTTGATTTTCCCAAAATAGAAAATGCAACCACTAAGATTTATATTTATTTAGTCAGTTCACTATTGTTATTGATCAAGGGCTGAAGCTCATTCCATTTTTAATTCCTTATGCTTTCACCAATAATCGAACAGCTCTTAAAATCCAAGAAATTTTTTCTTGCAAACAATCGATGTCATCAAATCCAACTCAAATTTTGATATGAGAGAACGTATCATCAATCAAAAGCTACTCCTATGCTTTGATAAGCAGCAGAACTGCTTTCAGCTGGATGATTGTAAAGATTGTTTGAGATAGCCGTAGCCTTATTGGACTTAAGATTTTATTAGTACATGCTCAAATTCCAGATGAAGATGGACTGGATTACATGGACAACATCTATGCCTCTCCTGAAGATATTGCAAGAGTGAAGAAGGGGACAACGCTAGAGGATTGCACCAAGTACTTTGTCGGACTTTGCCACCAACTTTGGATTTGCTTGTGAAGCATGGATTAGAAAAGACAATCCAAAGGAAGTATTGTGTAGTGAGGTGAAGATGGTGCATCGTGAATCCTCTGGTTGTGAATAGCCATGGACTAGGACCTTTTCATAGGTTACTTGTTGGCAGAGTGAGTGTGTTTTGTGTGAAGCATGCTGCATGTCCAATGATCTCAATCAAGAGAAAAGTTGAAGAAGCTCCAAAAGATACAACTGGTAATTCATTCCTTCACTAAGAAATGATATTATTTTTGTAAATCAGTCGTAATGGTATATTATTTAAAGAATACCTAGACAAGCCAAACTTGTCATGGTCTGTCGACGCATATCTGCATGCTTGGCTTTTTTGTTCCACAATGCACTTTGCTTTGGCACTCTCTAAAGCATCCACCTAACTAGCATCTGCTGTTGCTTCTTTCTTGGAAGTAGTGATAAGCGCATAGGCGGTCCATAGTGCATGGCCTAATTGCAACAAGGAAAATTCTATTTATACACCGAAAATCACTTAACATACACCATTTTTTTCCTATAACATTCTATTACTAAATTACCCTTTTCTCATAACTACTTTTTAAAAACTTTTGCATATAAATAGTCGAATTATTCTTAAAAGTATTGAAACTCGATGCAAACTAAATATGTTAATGAATTATTTAATATACGATTTATGACAGATGTGAGAGAATGTAAATTTGCTTATTATTACTCAATAGTTTCTATAACAGCTTGTACATTATTTATATACAAAGCGGAAACGGAAATGACATTATTATTACATTGGGCTTTATGCAAAGATGTTGGGCTGAAGCCCATGCACTTGAGATAAGGTAACGGGGTACCAGTGTTAGACCAAACACTTAATACCCTCCCCCCCTCCGCAAACCCTAGAATCGAAGCTAGGGTTTGGTGACAAAAAAATAGCCGCCGTAATCATCTTTCTCCCTTGATTTCTCTGACGAATCTTCTTCAATTTGTTTATACTCTTTTATTTTCCACTCTTTGCTTCTCGAGCTAGGCTTTATGGCCTCTGTTATGAGCATATGAGTGGTAGCTTTTTCAATTTTGGAGCTGTATAGATGATGATTGGTAGTCGTAGATGGAGTAGCTTCAGATCTTTGGGGAGTATTGTTTTTTATTGTAGACAATTTCGTTTCTGCTCTCAAATCTCCGATCCTTTGACTTTCGTTTGCAGGAGTTTTTAGATTTTTCTGGAATTGAATGCTGACGACTTCACCTATCCCAAGCTTACTTCGCAGTTGCTCAAATCTGGATCTTGAGAGAGGTTTGGTCAGTACGTCTGCAATCTGGTAAGTTGAAGGTACGTGGTTCACCACAAGTTTCTCTTTCTCAACTAATTCTCGAACAAAGTATATATCAATTTCTAGATGTTTAGTTCTAGAGTGTAATACAGGATTGGCTGTTAGTGCAATAGCACTCATATTGTCACACCATATAGTAGCTTTAGCACTAGTGTTGATTCTGATTTCACTCAGTAAGGATTGAATCCACATTATCTCAGCTGTAGTGCTAGCAATGCTTCTGTACTCAGCCTCTGTACTTGATTTTGACACTGTGTTTTGCTTTTTTGCACACCATGATATAGGATTTTACCCAAAAATATGCAGTACCCACTGGTTGATTTTCTATCATCATAGTCACTTGCCCAATCTGCATCTGCATATGCATTGATATTTAAATTTGTGCTTGGCTTTAGGATGAGACCTCGGTTGATTGTGCCTTTTAGATATCTTAGAATTCTCTTAACAGCTTGCCAGTGATCACTTAAGGGTCTTTGCATGAATTGATTTGCTTTGTTCACACTATATGAGATGTCTGGCCTGGTTATAGTTACATACCGCAAAGCCCCAATCACACTTCTGTACATCTTTTCGTTGCAAGTAGGCTCACCCTTGTCCTTGCATAGATGTGAATTTGTTATCATGGGTGTAGGTAAAGATTTAGCACCATCCATTTTATCTCTAACTAGGATTTCAGATATGAATTTTCTTTGACACAGCTGAAGTTCATTTTCACTTGTTCTGTGCACTTCAATTCCCAAGAAGTATGATAGATCACCTAGATCTTTTACAGAGAATTCTTTATTTAGTTGATCTGTAACGTTCCTGATTTCTGATATGCTGCTACCTGTGATTATAAAATCATCTACATAGATTAGAACATAGGTGACAACATCATTTGTAAATTTTGTGAACAATGAGTTGTCTGATTTTGTAGATGTGTATCCTAGACTTGATAAGGTTGTCTTCACTTTGTTGAACCAAACCCTAGAAGCCTGCTTTAGACCATATATAGCCTTGTTCAATTTGCACACCATTCCTTTGCTTGTAGCTTCGTCAAGTCCTTGTGGTAATTCCATGTACAACTCTTCCTGCAATTCACCATTCAAAAATGCATTATTGACATCAATTTGTTTGATGATCCAATTTCTATACAAGGCTATGGTTAATATTATTCTTATTGTGGTTGGCTTCACAACAGGTGAGAATGTCTCATTGAAATCAATTCCACACTGTTGTGAATAGCCTTTTGCCACTAATCTAGCCTTGTATTTAGAAATTGTACCATCTGCATTCCTTTTTATCCTATATGTCCATTTACACCCAATTATATTTTTGTGTTTGGGTGGTTGAACTAGGTTCCAGGTTTGCCTTTTATTCAAGGAATCTAGTTCCTCCTTCATTGCAGCTTTCCACTTATCATTTTTCACTGCCTGATGATAAGTGGATGGCTCAATATCATTGAATTCAACACAGTAAGTTTTTGGTTTAAAGATACCACTTTTATCTCTAGTAATCATATGATGTTTGTTGCAAGCTTGAGTAACTTCCCTGTTTTCATCAGTTTGAGTGTTTTCTTCATCTGTGCTTGTGTTCTGATGCTGGGAACTAGCCTCACTTCCATCATTATTGCTTTGATTATTTTCAGTGCTAGCTCTACTTTGACTGTCTTCTATACTGACTGTAGGGCTGTGTGATGACCTGGTAGTTTGTTGACCTTGTGTGTATGTTATGTTGTCCCTTGTTTGTGGAACATTGTCAACCTCAATTATAGTTTCAGGAATGGATGGAATGGAGACTCTTGGATTGTATATTTTCTTTGTTGTTTTAAGAGAGTCACTTTTAAAAGGAAAAATACCTTCATTGAATATGACATGTCTGGATACATACAGTTTACCATTATTGTTTAAACACTTATAGCCTTTGTGATTAGGAGAGTAACCCAAAAATGTGCATGGTATAGATCTAAAGTCATGTTTGTGCCTATTGAAGGGTCTTATGTGAGGAAAACACGGACATCCAAAGGTTTTGAGATCATTATAGTTAGGTTTAACCTTGTTTAACATTTCATAGGGACATTTTAGATTCAGTACCATTGTGGGCAGTCTATTTATTAGGTACACTGCTGTGGCAAATGCATCAGGCCAGAATTTCAATGGCAATGATGCATGTGTCAGCAGTGTCAGCCCAGTTTCTACAATGTGTCTGTGTTTTCGTTCAATGAGACCATTTTGTTCAGAAGTATGAGGGCAGGTTAACCTGTGTATTATACCCTTTTTATTGAAAAACTGCTTTAAGGGTAGAAACTCCTTTCCACCATCACTTTGAAACATTTTGACTTTATGACCTAACTGATTTTCAACATTAGCAATGAATTGCATCACAGTATTACAAGCATCAGATTTAGACTTTAAAAAATAAATCCAGACATATCTTGAACATGCATCTATGAATGATATGTAATAGCTGAAGCCATAGTCAGTGTTGACTGGTGCTGGACCCCATAGATCAACAGTAACTAATTCTAAAGGATTTTGATAATTAGTTTCAGAGTTTGAAAATGGTAGTTTGTGACTTTTTCCCATTTGACAATATGTACATATGTAATTGGCTGGAATATCAATAGAGATATCACTAGTATTTAAAATTTCTTTCATAACTCTGGGACTTGGATGACCAAACTTAAGATGCAACATATCAAATTTAGTACAGTCATTGTGTTTGTCTAACTCTGTTATATTACAGAAATTTT
Source organism: Allium sativum (assembly GCA_030737875.1). NCBI lineage: Eukaryota > Viridiplantae > Streptophyta > Magnoliopsida > Asparagales > Amaryllidaceae > Allium > Allium sativum. The sequence goes on along the minus strand of CM060920.1, from coordinate 742,781,148 downwards.
TCTTTGATTCACTGTTTCTTGTACTTTCAGAGTCAAACTTGTACAATCCATTCTGTTGGTTACCCTGCAATAAAACATGTTTAGTTAGCAAGTCCCTAACTACACAGTGGTTTGGGTAGAATTCAAAAGACACTTGATTGTCTTTTGCACACTGTGACACACTAATTAGATTTTTCCTTATGTGTGGTGCGCATAGTAAATTATTTAAGTGAAGTAGTTTTGCACCTTTGATGCTAGCATGTCCAGTGTGAGAGATGAGAATGGAATTACCATTACCCATAATTAGAGACTTTTTACCTTTGTATTCACGATTGCTAAGGTTGAGATTGTTTAAATTGTTAGTAACATAATGGGTTGCACCAGAATCTGGGTACCATGCTTCATCTTGAATATCTTCAATGCTAGCAGCATTTGATGTTGATTCTTGATTGCCTTTGTTTTCTGACTGACTGTTAACCAAATTTGCACTTGGGTTATTGTTCCTGTTGTTATTATTGCCTTGCTGATTGGCATTGAAGTTGTTATCGAATCTGAAGTAGCATCTGTTGGCTGTGTGTCCAAATTTGTCGCAAATTTGACACTTTGGTCGGTTGTTGGGGTTCCACCTACCAGCTCTACCTCTTCCACGATTTGATTGACCCCCTCTTTGGTAAGTATTTTGATTTCTTTGATTACTTTGTTGAATCTTTCCTTTGCCTGTAGTAGTGTAATTGATATTGAAGTCAGATCCTTGTTCCTTCTTTTGTAAGAACCTTCCTTCATGAGCAAGAAGCATGTTATAAACACTCTGTAGTGAAGGAGTAGGTTCAATTGATGTTATGAATGCTATTACTGATTCATATTCGTCTTCTAACCCTCCTATGATATAAAGAATCTGCTCCTTTTCTTCAATTTTGTTACCAGTGCATGCAAGTTGATCGCACAGGTTTTTGATTTTCATTAGATACTCATTCATGCTAGAATTTTCTTTCTTTATACTCTGAAGTTGTTTTTTGAAATGTAATACCCTTGCAGCAGATTGACTGGTAAAAGACCTTTCTAATGCAGTCCACACCTCATGAGCAGTTTTAGTACCTATTAGCTGTGGCATTAGAGATGCACTCACAGATGACATTAACCATGCACTGATTAGATTATCTTGCCTTTGATAAACCGCAAATTCTTGATTGAGAATAAGGCTGGTATTGTTGTCTCTTATGTATTTTGTTGGAACTGGTTTAGTTCCATAGATGAATTCTTCAAGACCATAACCTTTTGCAGCTGTTTCAACTTGTAGTTTCCATAGGAGGTAGTTGGATTCATCGAGTTGAATCGAGATTATCTGACTTTGAGGCTTAATAATGGATTTGATGAGATCTTCTGTGCTTTCTGCACTTGTCTGATTTGATCTAGCTGATGATCTTGGCGTGGTTAGAGGATCTGTTTCCACCATGATTGCAGAATGCAGAGGGAGACTTCAGATTCACGAAATCAGGTAAACTTTTCTGATTTTCAAGTTCTTGAATTGAAGAGTCTGAATGATTTCTTCAACTGAGTTTGAAAAATTGCAACCAGATTTTTTTGTATTGAATACAGGAAGACTTTTGGCGAGACTGATTACAATCTTGGATGGCTTTCAATATGATTTTGTTAATTGAAGGCAACCAGATTGATAATAAGATGTCAACAGATTTTCTAGGAAGGCTTTTTGAATTTAGTTGTTGATTTTCTTCAGATTTTTTGATCGGATTTGAGATTTCAGAACAGATTTGCCACCAAGCTGTAATGAGAAGCAGATGCAGCCACTGATGGTTGGCGAGGCACTGTTTTGATTTACAGCCTCAACTCTCACAGGAAAAGATTTGAAAATCTTGGATGAGAGGGTCCAAATGATGATAATTTGCTGATGGACAATCTATCTTCTTGATAGATTTTCAGAGATTGGATCGAGTTCTTGATGCTGTTTAGCAAGAAAGCTCCGACACCATATACGATTTATGACATATGTGAGAGAATGTAAATTTGCTTATTATTACTCAATAGTTTCTATAACAGCTTGTACATTATTTATATACAAAGCGGAAACGGAAATGACATTATTATTACATTGGGCTTTATGCAAAGATGTTGGGCTGAAGCCCATGCACTTGTGATAAGGTAACGGGGTACCAGTGTTAGACCAAACACTTAATATTTAATTGTAAAATCTAAAATTTCAATTAAGAAACATTTAGAAATAATGGTCTAATTTAAAAGTGTTGATTTATTTTGTAAAATTAAAGTAAATTTGTTGATTTTTTTTTCAAAAAGTTTATAAAAGCTACAATATTAGTGCAATAAATAAATTCCATTTTGTTAAATTTTACTCAATTTAATGCAAAAAAATTCCAATTTTGGGTAATTGTGTTTTAAGTTTGAAAGAGGGAAAAAGAAGAAGATGGGAACATAGATAATTTAGTAAAAGAAATGGTGTATGTAAAGTAATGTATGGTGTATAGTAGTTTATTATAATTTTCGGTATATGTTTAGCAATTTTCGGTGTACAAATAGAATTAGCCTTGCAACAAAGCCAAAATGCGAGCCTTAAAAATTTGAGTATATAGGTTGCTTTTAGATGTCTAGGTATGGCAGACAAGAATTTATTACTTGTATGTTGTGGGTATGAATATAATGTGTTTTCGATAATGTTGAATCATTATTGCAGTAAAAAGGTTTTGTAATGAATTATAGCGTAGTGATGTGATGTTCGGGGTCAGATTTTAAAGGAAATCAAAAGAACCAGAAAATAATAATCGATGCTTTGGGTCTTTTTTAATTTACAGGTTCATTTTTCTCATATGGGCCGTGATATTTATTCCTTCCAGGCTGCAGTACAGAAAAGGAAAGGGAAAAAAAAAGCCCACAGAAATTATCACAACTCTGTAACAAAGACAAATCAAATAACGATGTTCTACTACAGAAATCTAGACTTATCTACGGTACACCATAATATGCATGTGCCTAAACGTGTCACGACTTTAAAATTGTCAAAAAATTTAAATATTCAATAATAAAATCATTCAATTCTTTGTTATTTACTTGTATAGTTAAATTTGTATAAAAAAACAGCACAAAATATTTAAAATTTCGCAAAATCAAATCATGATTAATTTTCAAATAATGATGAAACTTGGAAGAAAAGATGAAGAAAATTATGTAATATACCTGAAATTCATTAGAAAGATTGAAATCAATTGTTCAGAAAAATTTGACTGCGTTTATTCAGTTTAGACTTTGTGAATTTGATTGTGAATCATCTATCTTTTTATGATGGGAGAAGAGGAATATGTAATGGGTTTTAGTTGCAAAGGATGAGAAGGATGATGGTATCTTTTAAGTACCAGAAAAAAGTACTAACAGCACAAAACTACAATAATACTAACAGTGTTAAGCGAAACATAATGCATACATGAAAAGATAAGTGCTGATACCCATGATGCTCATTGTAATAAAGACCTCTGCAATTCTCATTATACTCGAAATAAGCTGATGCATCACTTGATAATCACCTGGCCATCGATGCTGAGTAGTACTATATTTCTCATCTTCATTAATTTTTTGCCTCTTAATGAGAAGCTTCAGCATTATGAGAAGATCAAAGAGGCAGTGATGTTAGAAATATTGAAAGCCTAACCTGATTTGGCCATTTGCATTTGTGTAATTAGAACTGATGTTATGCATTGTAAACTTTTTTATATCATTTTATACTTTGCATAACCTATGCAGTGTTTTCAGGTAAGATTTGCATTTCCGAATCAGTAGCATCTGAATCAGGAAAAAGAGCTGTTATACTGGTGGCATTTCCAAAAGAAACATTATCTGGATAAACAGAGCCAATGCACGTATTTTCTTAACCTGAACTAAAAATACATCTCGACTAAGACGTTCGGTATGCTGTAATCAGGAGCACGGCCGGTGGTGCTCTTTTCAGACCCCTTACCGTTAGAGATACTTTTGGGACTTTCCATGTGACACCCCGTATTTTTACATTTTAAAAAAAGTAAGAAATTTACATACGTATACGATGATACGCAAAGCATATAAACCAGTAAAGCATGAAGATAAAAGATATTCTGTTTATACTTCTAGAATTAAGGTAAACGAGATTCACCATTGCGTTCGTCTCAGAAAAATACGCGAAATAGAGTCCGAGTTTTCGAGAATCGGAGTCCGTATGACCCGTTAAAGTCCCAAAGAAGATTAGTGGAAATTTGAAATTCGGAAATAGATTTGAAAACCAGATCTGGGGTTAGGCGGGAATTTTCCCCGCCTAGGCCATGTCGACAGGGCTGTCGACAGGCCTGTCGACTTGGGCCCAGACTAAGTCGATAGCCCTGTCGACTTGCCTGTCGACCGAGGGTGGCCGGGGCAATTTGCCTGGCGCACCTGTTTGTCTCACCTGGTCTTGTTCTTGGGCTGATTCTGGAAGCTTCCGAGATCTGATGGTCCTAATCTACCCTAGATCTAATCCTATGGCCTAAAACACTCCTAATCTCTATAAAAACACCCCTAAGCCCCCTCCTAAACCCTCATAAATCACTCTCTCCACGAAGTGCTGCCCAAATGCCAAGTGATCATGGCCTCCATCCCCTTTTCCTAAAGCCTAAGCACTCAAATCGGGTTCAAATCAAGTGGTGCAAGCTAGCTACACCAAATGGAAGGAAGATCAACGTTGCTATGCGAGTTCCATGACGATTTTTCAACAAAGGAGGCACCTTTCTTAGCCAAGATGATTCATGCTCCTTTCCCTAGGCCTAACTATGTAAGTTCTAGCTACTTTTAGATGGAAACGGTAGTTTTGATAATGACATGGGATAAAATGAGGCTAAACATGATTATGCGAACCTATATGAACCTTACCTTGCCTCTTGTGTTCATGTTTATGATTTTAGGCCATTTGAGTGACTTAATCATGCCTCTCATGCTATGCATAACCTAGTTTATCTTGCAAGTTTGGATCTTTATGCATGAAATGCTAGCATGAACCTTTAGGAACCATTTTTACTTGTGGAACATTGGCTAAGATTAGATTTTGGGGGCTTATGCATGTTTATGAACCCAAACCTCTAATGTTAACGTGCAAGTTTGTGGCCAAATCCTTTATGACATTATGCATACTTATGGCCAATTCCCTTTTCTTTTCATGTTATGCATGCTTGTGGCCAAACCTTTATGAACCTATGCATGTTTTGAGCCAAACTCTCATGATACTATGCATGTTTGGGGTCATTGTGTAGCATAGTATCTCTACGATGTGACTCGTCCATTCTTGCGTTGGAACACGATTTGGGTTGAGGTTAGACAAGCGTGAATATAGCATGAAAAACTTAACTCGAAGTTGCATGAAAACATGATAGGCGAGCTAAACTTGACATGAACCATAATTTGGGTAAATGGGTATAAACGTGATAACATGTAACGTTAAATATGACATGTGTTTATACTTGAAAACATAACTTGAAATGTAACATGGAAGTTGACATGTAAATATGCATAAAAACATAAGCTTGGGAATTTACCTATTAAGTTAGGTCTACCCATTGGGAATTTACCTATTAAGTTAGATCTACCCAATTGCTTGAAAACAGGACTATGAACATGATACTAGACTAAACATGAAAGTGGCCAACTCGAGGTTGGGTTGAGTTTGCAACGTAAAATTACCCGGAACCGACCGGCCTAACTAGTAGTTGCAAACAATAGGACTCAATGTGAGAAGTTGGTCATGTTGTGCTTGAACCCGAGGTTAGACCAAGTTGTGGTGTAAATCTACCTGGACCCGCCCGGCTTAACTAGTAACCACAACAAAGTCTAATGTGAGAGGTTGGGGTGCATTAAATAATTAATGCCACATAATAGGGTTAAGTTAATTTGATTAATGAGGCTTAACCAAATATGACATGGACAAATGGGTTAAGTAATTTGATTAGGCTAATGATACTTAACAAAACATGACAGTGTTGTATATAACGGTGTTGTATACACAATTATATGATTTTTGTTTGATGATAACAACCAAATATGTTTCTATTATAAATGTGTTTGGTACTGTACTGTTATATATATACATCACAGCAATGAATATAATATTTATATTTAAATAAAATACGACTGTACAGAAATTCAAATATTAACACAGTATTTTATTTAAATAGAATATTTTATTTCAATATTCAAACAGTACAACTATTTGTAACTCCACTATTTAAACATTTACGGTATATTGTACTTGTATATAAACAGAATATAATGGACAAGTTCGTTTGACAACAATAAAATGATATTTTATTTCAATCAAACTTGTTTATTACATATATCTGTACAATTCTCTCACAGTTCCTCAGTACAGTTTATTCATTGTCACTCAGTCATACATATACACAGTTACATTTCATATATATCCATTTTCACTTGCATATACAGACACATACATTCATTGACACCACACACTGTCTTCTTATCCTCAGTTTTTTCAGTCCAGTCACTGTCAGTCCAGTCATCGTCTTCATACCTGTCATTCACAGAAACACACACACAGTACACTGCAATAGAAATAAAACAGAATTCATACAAATATAAATTTTATTTTTAAAATTTTATTTGCCTCAGTTTTCTGGTGTGTTTCTCATCATTTTTCATGACCTGATCTGATTTATAAAAACCATCAATCTGTGTCTAGACAGCTTGTGATATTCACAGTGATACACTATAAATACCACAAGGCAGACAACATATATCTAAATGTAGGGACAGGGACAACTCGTCTGATGACTGCATGTACACACGTGTACACGTGTGCACTGCCACGCCAATCAGATTGCAACTGAGGAGTAGCCACATGGACCTGCTCAACTCAGTGCAACTGACAAGTCAAACATGGACAAGCCAGCATTCATGAAAGCCAAATAACAAGTCAGCAATGTAAAAAATGAACAAGCCAGTTCAAGTTCAAGTCAAAGTCAACAGCAAATTCAACAAGGTCAAATCAGTATGAAAATGGGTGTGCAAATCATGTTTCAAGTGGCTCAAGTGAACAAATCAGTAGAGTGTTTAAGTACACAGAGGTGCAGCCAACATCAAGTGCAAGCAGGAGGTAAACAGTGTACATGGCGAGCAAGTGCAGGGCCGAGCACATTTCAGTTTCAGAAATGTCAAACCAAAGTGGCAAGAAGGGATACGCTAAGGTGATGCATGCAGCTAACATGAAGTGGCATAACAGTGTAGAAATGGGTGAAAACAGCAAGCAATACAGGTCAAGCAAGTCCAGATAGTGGTGTCATGAAAGATGGCACAGCAAAGCCATACTCAGCAATACTTGGTTATGGTAGAGCATGGTACACATCTCAAAATACAAAGCAAAGTGGTCATGGCAAGCAATCAGCATGTGTACACAAATAAGACATGAATGCTTTTCAGTGAGCAAACATCAAGATGTGCACAACATGGTTTGTAACATGGGAAATCATAAGCTCAAGTGCTATTTTTCAAAGTCAGGGTATGCACATGCAAAAACATATCAAGAGACAGTTCAAATTTCAGCATGGTCGAGGATGGTACAAGCAAACACAGTGGAATATGGTGGTGAACTGGCAAATTAGTGGACAGCTCAATATAGCACATGTTAATGGAGCAAATCAAGAAATCTACATGCACAAAGTTTTGAATAAGTTTCCATTTTTTGAGCAAAAGTATTTTTACAAATCCATTTCAGGAAAGAATCAGGGTATTATGTTCAGCAACTATGTCAAAAACAGGAAATTCAATTAAGAAAAATATATGGCAAGGTAGTTATGTGTTTCCAGAAACGATCAATGTGGTTTCACGTGTTCAACAAATCAACCAGGAAGAAAGCATATTATTGAGCACAAAATATCATCAATCTTTAGAAAGAATATTTTACAGTTTTGACCAAATCATTTCCAGAATTTCTCATATCTTTCAAAGCCAACAAATCAAATTTAAATCGAGCATATCCATTTCATTCAAGGAACTTCAAAACAGGAAACCGCAGGAAACTGGATAAAAATCAGAAAATCACTCAAGAGATTTATTCAAGGTCTACAAAATCAATTCATTCTTTTTCAGAAAGTCTTCAAGGCCGACGCATTCAAATCAAAACAGGAAATTCACACGCATGAAATCAGCCAAGTCACTATAACGAAATCAGAGGCTATCGAAGGGTTTGTTAACCCTATATATTTTCACCAAATCATCACAGGCAAGAAGGTGGGGGACAGCAAAATTGAAAACCAACCCAATATTTCAGATCGAAACCCACAAAAAATAATCAATTCAATTATTTTCAAAGCAGAAAATTCAAAAAGCTCACAGTTTCGATCGAACCAGAGAGCTATCCCAAATCGGACGAGCAACGCCACAAAGGATCGACCCAGAGAGCAACTCCAAGTCAGACGAGGAAAGCCATCGAAGAATCAAACTTCAGAATTATCACAACGTCAACAATCAAGCATCGATTTGGTCTGCAGCAATTGAAGAAACCCTAGTTTCTAATCGTCGCCGCCATTTTTTTTCTCCAGAGCAAAAGCAAAAGTGATCGGGCAAATAAACAAATGGGCCGGCCAAGATAAAAAGGGGGATTTGGATTTGTTTAAAGGGGATGACCCCTTTAATATAAACTCCTTTATTTTTATTTTAAAAAAATTAGGGTTTATATTTTTTGTCTTACATTCTGTTGTTTTATTTAAATTGTGTTGTAAAATCATTTCTGAACAGTTCTAGGTCTGTAAAATCTAGGGGGATTTAGTCAAGGAGTTGACTGTCAGTTTCAGAGTCTGTAAATCTGAGTTACGAGTTACAGGGTTTGTAATTCGGGAAATCTGATCTAGGGGTTTAGATCAGTCTAGGGATTTGAGCGTAGGGTTAGAATAGGAGCAGGGTTTGCGAGTGTACATGGTCTTGTATGCGGGATCTGTTCTATCACCTAGTAGAAACCTTAGAAATGCAGCAGTAGGCAGGGTTTTGCCGAAGCTGGGTATATCTGTGTGTGATTTATTTTCTGCATTTCTGTTTCTGCTATATTCTGTGATCTGTTTATTTTTATTTATCTCATTTGGTTTTTAATTCAGTTAAAAACTGTCAAAAACCCTATTCACCCCCCCCTCTAGGGTTATTCTAGATCCAACAGTGGTATCAGAGCTGGTATAAGGTTACAACATGATAGGGAGTTCTCGCTCTATGATCTAGTGGCGAAGTAGTGACTCTTATCCCTACATGTCCGTGGGTGGTTGTCCATGTCGAGAGGCAGGACGTGAAATCAGTCTCTGAGGTGCCATTGTAGGCCACCGGGGTATGATTAAAATCCTCGAGAAGGAGACTACATTTGGTATCAGAGCCAGGTATTTGTGCTTAACTCTAGAGTAATGGTGATTCCTAGTTGTCAGTCGATAGAGAGTCAGTCCAGTTCATCTCCAACTATATTCACTGGAACAGATTTTTTAAACTGGAAATCCGAAATGGAATTTTATTTAAAATCTGTTAATATTAAATGTTGGGATGCTGTTATCAATGGGAGTGATATGTCTGATAATAGAAACATTGTTTTCGATTCTCGTGCTATCAATATCATATTTGATTATCTCAGTACAGAACATTTTATTCACGTATCTCATTGTTTGACTGCGCAGGATGTCTGGAGAACTCTAAACACGCTTTATGGAAAATCTGACGACTGCTCAAAACCCCAGAATGTCAACTCTGATTCAGATCTGTGTTTAAAAGGTGAAACAGATAAATCAATCGAAGGAGATTCAACAGACGATGAGACAGGAAATTTTTCATACGAAGATTTAGTTTATATGTGGGCTGATTTAACTAAAGCAGTTGATAAACTCCAATCTAGAAACAAATCTCTGAAATCTAAAAATCTTGAGTTGACCAGCAAAATTGATGATTTGGAATCACAACTTGAACAGTTTAAAAATTCTTCAAATTCAGATTGTAAAAATTGTTTGAAATTGAAAACCAATCTTGTTCATCTCAATAAAAATATTCAAAAGTTTGAAAAAGAATTCTGATCTTAAAAGAGAACAAGGTTGAGTTATCAAGTTTGAATAATTGTTTACAAAAGGAATTTGAAAATTTTAAGACAGATATATATTCCAAACTTGAAATCGCTGAAAAGGAGAATTTGCTGAAATCCGATTTGATTTTGAAAGAACTGGAAAACGAGATTGAAAAATCCAAGAAATTTGGGTTTAAAAAACAAAAATTTTTTGAATCTGAGATTGTTGAGTCCCAAACCAAAATTAATTTGCTTAAAGAAGAAAATTTGGTTTTGAAATCTGACTTTAAAAAATATAAGATCACTGAAAATCGTTGTTCAGATTTATTGAAAGAAAACGATGATCTCAAAACAAAACTTCAACAACTTGAAACAACCTTGGCAAAATTTTCAAACAGTGAAAAATCTTTAAATATGTTGTTGAAAAATCAATTTTCTTCAGGAAATAGAATTGGACTTGGTTTTGGAAAATCTGAGTTATTTGAAAAGAAAAGTTCAAACGATTTTAAAAATCCTCTAAGCAGCTTTGGAAAGAATGGATTTGAAAATCTGAACTTTGGAAATTCCAAAGGATTTTTGAAACAAAAACAAAATGAAAAATTGTTTTATAATAAACCATTTAAACATATCTGGATCCCAAAAGGAAATAAAACGAATTCAGTTAACTTCAAACAGATTTGGGTTCCAAAGGGTACAAAGGTAAATTTAGATGGTTTGTTATATAGACAGGTTTGGGTACCAAAAGGTGTAAACACATATCAGAGAGGTTTCACAAATTTTGTTAGACCGCTCAATTCTCTTAACAGTTAGGTACCAAAGGAGGCTGAGGAACTGCATAGCTAAAGAAAAACTGGATTCAAAACTGCTACATATCACAGAATCATTCACAGTTCCTTAGCCACATCTGTTGAGTTAGAGATTCTGCTTTACATTGGATTCTGGTATGATCTCTAAACTCACCTTTGTATATTCTCTTTGTTTGTTTTTTATTTTCTGTGTTTATTCCTTCCTCTATCTCCTTCTGTTTTTTTTATTTGACACTGCCATATTCTTCTTTGTCTGTACTTCTTAAACTTCCAGTTGCAGAATTAATGATTTTCTGGAAATTTGTCCTACTTGTATAAAATCATCATGTGTTAATCATTTCCATATCCTGAGTTTGAACTTGTATATATCTGCAATTATTTTGAAGTTTATTTTCTGATTGTTGAATTCATAACAGTGTTGATGCATTCATATCATATCTTGAACACTGTTAACTAGAATTCTAAATTTTTGAAGATCTGAATATCTAATGAAATGTCACACACCTTTGTTGTTCTGAGTTTATTCTAATTCATTTTAGAAAAGCTCAAAATATTATACTCATTACAACACTCTGTTATTTATCAGTTGTGATAATTTCATTGATTTTCAGATTGGCTTGTATCAGTGATACATCTTGGAATTTATCTTTATTCATGATCATTATATTGAAATATGTTTGTTTGAAATCATCTGAAATTCTAGATATTTTGAATATCACACACTTTTTTTGAAATCGTCAATCTCGTGTGACTGGTTCATTATATCTCAAAATTTTACATTGATTCATGTGTTTTCAAATAAATTATCCCGATCATGAATATTTTCAAATTTGATGTAAATGACCTGAAATTTCTTTTTGGGCTTGTAAGAAATAGTTTTGAAAAATTCTTGGAATTTTTTTTTTAAATGGTCTTTGAAAATCATTATTATTTCATGATTATTTGATTTGAATATATGGTTGTTTAAAATCATTTGAAATTATTGATTTATTGGATCTCACACATATCTTGAATCTGAAATATAACCTGGTGTGATTGATTCATTAAATCCTAATACTTTCACATTTCTTCAAATGATTTAAAATGGAGTATATTTGCAAATCTTGGATCATGAACCACCTTATGTGACCAACATCTTGACAAGTCTGTTGTGATACTGATTTCTCTATGCTGCTCTGATACTGTTTTTGAAAAATGTTTGTTTTGGAATCATGCTGCTCTGATTATAAGAAAATGATTTGTAAATATTTTTTTGAGGACTGCTTGATTTGGTATCAAAGGCTTATCGTGCTCTGATAAATGAAATTTGTGTGCTTGAGTTGCTTGCTTTGAAATTAAGTCTTTTCTGTTGACTGAGGTACCAATGTTAGCCACCGGGGTGTGTTTAAAATTCTCGAGAGCGAGATAACAAGTGGTATCAGAAGTGCTTATATTTATTTCATCCATCTGTTCTGAATTTTTAATTTGTAGAGACACCATGTGGTATCAGTTTAGAAGTGCTGCATATTTTTTTTTGCTGTATATTTTTTTTGTTTCCCTCTTGTCGTGTATAGATCAGCATATTTCTCTTGTAATTGTTTTTCAATTTTAAAATTATTTATTGATTATTCTTTCAGAAATTGAAATCAATATCCAAATTAAACTGTATTTATAATTCATCAAAATTATAACCAGATTTAGAAATTGTGATGAATTGTGACTGCAGTATATTTCACGACAAGAGGAGAATTTTATTTAGATTTTCATGATGGTTGAATATTTATTATAATATCTTTGAACTGGCAATTATTTCACTGCCATCTTCATTACTTATCATCCTTCTGCCATCCGTTATGATTTTATATAAATGTGGAGAGTTTAATTTTTTTTAAAATCTTTTTTTAAAAAACAGTGAAAATATTTGTGATGGAATTGTGGTTATATTATTATTCAGAATTAGTGATAATTGAAATTTTTTTCCAATAATCCCGGTACAGTTGGTCATATTTCATAATATAATTAATTTAGAAATTTATTTCACAGTCCATTTCTGTACCTACCACATTTTCTATCATCCATATAGTGGTTTTATACCAAGGAGTGTTTCTTTTTAAAAGATGAAATAATAAATATAATTAATATATAAGTGTGTCTCTAACCTCATTTAAAAATCCAAGCTCTGGTCATGCATGATTAAGAGACAACTTATAATTTAAGCTGCGACTGATCTCATTTAAAAATCCAAGCTCTGGTTATGCATGGTCAGTGTGCTCTTAAATAAAAATAAAAGAAAAAGGAATAATGTGCTATAAATTGAAATAAACTTGAAATTCTCCTTTGTGTATAAAAGCCAGCCTACCAATTCATTTTCTAATCTGTGAAATGTGTTAATATTTTATGACGTATTATGATTTGCTGATTGATGGGTATTGGGATTTGAGATTATTCGATCTTGTCACTTAAATTGAATTTTTAATTATAGTCCAAATTCCATCTCCGTTTTTGAACCCCATTTTTTTTGGAAAATAATTGGAATACATTTTTTTACTCTCCCCATTTTATATAAATTTCGTCGTAAATCGGTCATTTTCTGCAATTTGAAATATGCCACTAGTTCTCAGTTTATTATGATTTTGTTTGACTGATTGAGGTTTATGATGATCATTCTTCCTCTTAAGCTGAAACTATATTTTTAGTCAATTTTCATCTGTATTTTAAAATCTGTATCCTTTTGATGATAACAAAAGGGGGAGAATGGATTAGATTTTGATTTATGAGTGAATATTTTATAAATATTTTTTAATTTTGAAAATTTAATCATTCATACATTTCATTCATGCATAGTTATAGGGGGAGTTTTTGTTGTAGGGGGAGCATTTAAATAGGGGGAGTTCAAATATCCACGAACAAACACATTTATTATATTCAAAATCTTTTATTTGTTTGTCATCATCAAAAGGGGGAGATTGTTGTATATAACGGTGTTGTATACACAATTATATGATTTTTGTTTGATGATAACAACCAAATATGTTTCTATTATAAATGTGTTTGGTACTGTACTGTTATATATATACATCACAGCAATGAATATAATATTTATATTTAAATAAAATACGACTGTACAGAAATTCAAATATTAACACAGTATTTTATTTAAATAGAATATTTTATTTCAATATTCAAACAGTACAACTATTTGTAACTCCACTATTTAAACATTTACGGTATATTGTACTTGTATATAAACAGAATATAATGGACAAGTTCGTTTGACAACAATAAAATGATATTTTATTTCAATCAAACTTGTTTATTACATATATCTGTACAATTCTCTCACAGTTCCTCAGTACAGTTTATTCATTGTCACTCAGTCATACATATACACAGTTACATTTCATATATATCCATTTTCACTTGCATATACAGACACATACATTCATTGACACCACACACTGTCTTCTTATCCTCAGTTTTTTCAGTCCAGTCACTGTCAGTCCAGTCATCGTCTTCATACCTGTCATTCACAGAAACACACACACAGTACACTGCAATAGAAATAAAACAGAATTCATACAAATATAAATTTTATTTTTAAAATTTTATTTGCCTCAGTTTTCTGGTGTGTTTCTCATCATTTTTCATGACCTGATCTGATTTATAAAAACCATCAATCTGTGTCTAGACAGCTTGTGATATTCACAGTGATACACTGTAAATACCACAAGGCAGACAACATATATCTCAATGTAGGGACAGGGACAACTCGTCTGATGACTGCATGTACACACGTGTACACGTGTGCACTGCCACGCCAATCAGATTGCAACTGAGGAGTAGCCACATGGACCTGCTCAACTCAGTGCAACTGACAAGTCAAACATGGACAAGCCAGCATTCATGAAAGCCAAATAACAAGTCAGCAATGTAAAAAATGAACAAGCCAGTTCAAGTTCAAGTCAAAGTCAACAGCAAATTCAACAAGGTCAAATCAGTATGAAAATGGGTGTGCACATCATGTTTCAAGTGGCTCAAGTGAACAAATCAGTAGAGTGTTTAAGTACACAGAGGTGCAGCCAACATCAAGTGCAAGCAGGAGGTAAACAGTGTACATGGCGAGCAAGTGCAGGGCCGAGCACATTTCAGTTTCAGAAATGTCAAACCAAAGTGGCAAGAAGGGATACGCTAAGGTGATGCATGCAGCTAACATGAAGTGGCATAACAGTGTAGAAATGGGTGAAAACAGCAAGCAATACAGGTCAAGCAAGTCCAGATAGTGGTGTCATGAAAGATGGCACAGCAAAGCCATACTCAGCAATACTTGGTTATGGTAGAGCATGGTACACATCTCAAAATACAAAGCAAAGTGGTCATGGCAAGCAATCAGCATGTGTACACAAATAAGACATGAATGCTTTTCAGTGAGCAAACATCAAGATGTGCACAACATGGTTTGTAACATGGGAAATCATAAGCTCAAGTGCTATTTTTCAAAGTCAGGGTATGCACATGCAAAAACATATCAAGAGACAGTTCAAATTTCAGCATGGTCGAGGATGTTACAAGCAAACACAGTGGAATATGGTGGTGAACTGGCAAATTAGTGGACAGCTCAATATAGCACATGTTAATGGAGCAAATCAAGAAATCTACATGCACAAAGTTTTGAATAAGTTTCCATTTTTTGAGCAAAAGTATTTTTACAAATCTATTTCAGGAAAGAATCAGGGTATTATGTTCAGCAACTATGTCAAAAACAGGAAATTCAATTAAGAAAAATATATGGCAAGGTAGTTATGTGTTTCCAGAAACGATCAATGTGGTTTCACGTGTTCAACAAATCAACCAGGAAGAAAGCATATTATTGAGCACAAAATATCATCAATCTTTAGAAAGAATATTTTACAGTTTTGACCAAATCATTTCCAGAATTTCTCATATCTTTCAAAGCCAACAAATCAAATTTAAATCGAGCATATCCATTTCATTCAAGGAACTTCAAAACAGGAAACCGCAGGAAACTGGATAAAAATCAGAAAATCACTCAAGAGATTTATTCAAGGTCTACAAAATCAATTCATTCTTTTTCAGAAAGTCTTCAAGGCCGACGCATTCAAATCAAAACAGGAAATTCACACGCATGAAATCAGCCAAGTCACTATAACGAAATCAGAGGCTATCGAAGGGTTTGTTAACCCTATATATTTTCACCAAATCATCACAGGCAAGAACGTGGGGGACAGCAAAATTGAAAACCAACCCAATATTTCAGATCGAAACCCACAAAAAATAATCAATTCAATTATTTTCAAAGCAGAAAATTCAAAAAGCTCACAGTTTCGATCGAACCAGAGAGCTATCCCAAATCGGACGAGCAACGCCACAAAGGATCGACCCAGAGAGCAACTCCAAGTCAGACGAGGAAAGCCATCGAAGAATCAAACTTCAGAATTATCACAACGTCAACAATCAAGCATCGATTTGGTCTGCAGCAATTGAAGAAACCCTAGTTTCTAATCGCCGCCGCCATTTTTTTTCTCCAGAGCAAAAGCAAAAGTGATCGGGCAAATAAACAAATGGGCCGGCCAAGATAAAAGGGGGGATTTGGATTTGTTTAAAGGGGATGACCCCTTTAATATAAACTCCTTTATTTTTATTTTTATTTTAAAAAAATTAGGGTTTATATTTTTTGTCTTACATTCTGTTGTTTTATTTAAATTGTGTTGTAAAATCATTTCTGAACAGTTCTAGGTCTGTAAAATCTAGGGGGATTTAGTCAAGGAGTTGACTGTCAGTTTCAGAGTCTGTAAATCTGAGTTACGAGTTACAGGGTTTGTAATTCGGGAAATCTGATCTAGGGGTTTAGATCAGTCTAGGGATTTGAGCGTAGGGTTAGAATAGGAGCAGGGTTTGCAAGTGTACATGGTCTTGTATGCGGGATCTGTTCTATCACCTAGTAGAAACCTTAGAAATGCAGCAGTAGGCAGGGTTTTGCCGAAGCTGGGTATATCTGTGTGTGATTTATTTTCTGCATTTCTGTTTCTGCTATATTCTGTGATCTGTTTATTTTTATTTATCTCATTTGGTTTTTAATTCAGTTAAAAACTGTCAAAAACCCTATTCACCCCCCCTCTAGGGTTATTCTAGATCCAACAGACAGGGTTGGGTAGGTTAAGTAACTTGATTTGCCTAACGACACTTGACCATTTTTATACGACTAATGGACGGGATTAAGTTAACTAACACTTAATCAATCCAACACGATAACTTGATAAGGTTAAGTAAATTTTCTTAAGTAACACTTAACCCATTAGACAAACCCCAATTCGGAGGATTGGGTAAATGACCATAGTTAACAAGGATAAGGGAAATAAGGCTAAGTGGTAAACCTTAGTTAAGGGAAACTAAGTAATAATCCTTAGTCAAGAAAATTTGGACCATTTCTTAGATAGATTAGTAACCCGATACGTTAGGTCAACGTTTAAGTATGCGTGTAGGAGCAGGCTATCTGATTTAGATAAAGGCTCCAACGAACTGGGTAACGAAGCAGCGGCTTCGGGGAACGTGAGGATATTCTTGGGATCCCTCTGTGAGCTGCCAGGTCATTATACTAGGCTCACGAAAGGTTGAGGTCTGCGGTAGAAGAACCAAGAATATGCCTTGGTTGCTATGCGAGCGACCTAAAGACTGGGGTGGATAGCAGTGAGTCGACGAATACATAAGGTGCCCGAGATAGCAAGTTCGTCGATCATCTACCATCTTGAGTCAAGCGTGTACGTACGGAAAGGCAGGGGACACCCAACAGACCATAATTTGCTATCTAATTATGGGTGAGGTAGGTCGTAGGATGTGGGCTGACCGGAGTGTAGTTCTCATGCAAGATTTTCTCTTGTGTTGCCTTTCACTAGTTGAGGGAGGGGTCTCGTGGGACCATAGCCACGTGTAGAAAAGCAGACCTTAGTATCTGCATCAGCAGATAAATCTAAAGCTCCCGACCGAGTCCTGTATTTCTTGGTTTGCCCTGTGACAGGACTCGGGTGGCACGATGTGTTACATGTGCGTACAGTAATAGAAAAACGATTCACGATGGATGCGTGGGAAAAAGGGCGCGGTTGAGGGTTAGCGTAATCCCTAGTGGCCTAGGTGGTTTAACCTAAACCGAAATACGAAAGCGTGCAATAGGTAAGCGTAATCCCTAGTGGTGCTAGGTGGCGTATGTCCTAGTAGTTCAAACGATGATTCATATGGAAGAGCCTAGCTAGAACAAGGGTGACAGTCCAAACGATTTCAAGGATAATACGACATGAGGAAGCCCGTACGAGGTACGGCAAAGGACTGAACCTATACACATGGAAAGAAACATATGATTTGAGTAACCTATATATGCGATATATTAGGTTGACATGGACCATTACACGACTTTGAGTAAGGGACATTCATGGTTAACACATAACAAGGCTGGGATACTAGTACGGAGGGTGCAGAGCAAATATACATGTTAGAACTAGGAAGAATATACATAATAGATACCGTGGGATGTTAGACGGGGCAGATACCTTGGGATAATGTACTCGATAGAAGTCTGATGATGTGATACCTTGACTTACCATAACACCGTAGTTTATCATGATACCTTAGTTCACCTTGCCACAGTAGTCAACCGGCTACCCTGGTTTAGTTTATCTATCTTGTAGTTATCCTTATTTTTACTTTCAGTTTATGCATGTCATGTTACCTTTACCCGTTTTTATACTGGAAGTAGATAGTACTTACTCAGTCTTTTTGACTGACCCGTTTTGTTTCGCCTCTTTTCTTCCGTTCCCCCCCAGGTTACAGGGAGGAAACAATGCTGTTTAGTTCGGACTTCTTATGTTTGAAGGTCATCATGGATGGCTTGGACTTTCTTGGCTATGGCTACTTTACTGTTTTATTTGGGGAATAATTTATTAAAAAGTCTTTATGCTTCTTTACTACTGCAAGACAGGTTTTGATGTACTCTGATGTAAAAGGCTTTAGACCTTAATTATTGAATTTATGAAAGTTCGATTTTACTTCCGCTATTTTATATGTTCTGTCTTGTGATATTTCTGTGCATGTTTACCAATAATGCCCCTCTAAAGCTAGTGCATTCCCTTGCGAGTGACCCTAGCGGAGGCGGGGTGTTACAAAATTTGGTATCAGAGCAGAAGGTTACCAGGCTGGGCAAAAGTTTTTAAAGACCTTCTGAAAATTATTTGAAAAACCGTTTACAAAGAAGCATTTTTCAAGAAAAACTTTGTTTTAGAAGTTATTCCCCAAGAGCCATTAGCAATGTCCTTGTTTTATTAGTTGAAATCCTCTTTTTCCCTTCTCTCTCCCATCGATAGTCATGTTGGCTTTGGTCACAAGTAGTTTTTGAGTTAGAAAAGTGTTTTCTTTATGATGGGGGAATAGTTCTTGAGAAAATGGAGTTGAGTTAGGAGGAAGTAAGGAAAGGGAAGGATGGCAGGGCAAGAAGAAAAAAAAATATAAATAAATAAAAAGAGGGCCAGTCGACAGGCTTGTCGACAGGGCTGTCGACTTACCCCCCCTGTCGACAGGGCTGTCGACACGACGCGCCTGCAGATCAAAAAAAAAATATAAGCCCGAAGGCCGAGAGCTTCAGCTCATAACCCCCAATTCTCTTCTCCTTCCCTCCCAGCCACCAAAACCGAAAATTCACCAATTCCACCACCTCCCATCACCTCGTTTCTCCACCGTTCTTCTTAAAATTAATCTCAAATCGAAGCTAGAGACCCCCTCCATCCGGATCTATAGTTCCCCTCTTCCAATTCGTGTTTAAATCACCATGGCCAATCAACCCAATCCCTACGAGCTTTACCCTCAACTAACCGCGCAAGAGGTCGAGTGGTGTGACGAGCAACCAGGGATAATTGAGCACTACATGCAGCTTGCCAGTAGGAATTTGCTTTTAGGCCGACCCGTGAGGTTTGCGGATTTTGCGGGAACCGCCGTGGAAAGTTTGTTTGTTAATGCGGGTCTTATTCATATTCTGGATACACACACAGCCGAGAGGAGAGGCTACAAGCGTATGGTAAGACTTTTTGATGCTCGTTTGCAAATTGATGTGGATGATAACGGGTTGATAACCTATAGTTTCATGGGTTAAGGGTACCCATATATTTATGAATGAGGTCCAATTTGGGGAAATTTTGAATATCCGGGGTACGGGACTCGATATAAATGATCTGGAGATGGATGATTTGAATGTGTGGGGTAGGATTTTTTTTAATGGACTTGATAGGCAATGGGATAGTACACATTTGCGCCCCCTAGCTAGGTTTGTGATCAGGATATTGCAATATAATATTGCGGGGCAGAATCATGGGTTTGACAGAGTCCCAGTAGTTGTTAAGGCCGCTACTTATGCTATTTTTGGGGGCATACAAATAAACTGGGCAAGAACCATCTTACAGTAGTACCAGATCTTTAGGGGAGCAAGGCACTCCAATATTTGTTTTGGGAACTTATGGACCATAGTTTTCCGTTGGTTCGGGGTGGATTTGCATGATGAGGATTATGTGACACTTTCTAACCATCCCTCTGTTATCATCACTGAAGCTGCACTAGGGAGAATGAGTATAAATATGCATGAGCTGCAAGAGGATCCACAACCTATGGAGCATGAGGGATTAGATGAGGAAGAGGATGAGGGTGACGAGGAGGAGGAGCAAGAGGAGGAGCCACATAATGGCCAGTTTGGACAGTTTGAGGGGCCCCATCAGGCACCACAGCACGAGGGTGAGCAGGCTGGGGATGGAGCCTGGCCTTATCAGGCCCCGTCACAGGGGGCTACGGATACAGGTGCCTGGGATCCATGGGCTACTAGGGATCCAGACTGGAGGACTGAGCTGAGATATGTTTCACAGCAGCAGGCTCGCTTGATGAGGAGCCACCAGGATATTATGAGGTCACAACAGCAGATGCTGGAGTCACAGGTAGCCATGGCTCAGACACAGCAGCAGATGCTTCAGGATATGAGTTCCTCTTATGATCAGTTGGGGGCTGGGATACAGGACCTACAATTAGAACTTAGGCAAGGGAACCGACGACATGAAGAGAGGCTTGATAGCTTAGAGGAGCTCATCCGTAGCTATTTCCATCAGGGTTGACTTCTATCAGTTACCCGTAGGATAGTATTTTATTTCAGTATTGTTTAGCTGTTTTTTTGTTGCCTAGTTGTAACGATGTACTGAAACTATCTTAATAAAGTTTGTACATTGTTTGTTTATGCAATTTGTTGTGTCTAATGTGATTATGAAATATTGAACGATAATGTCTGATAACGTAGAACAATGAAAACAACAAAACGGGATATCTCTCCGTTACATAGAAATTTAGAAAGTTAGACTTTTCTAAATTAATAATGGATGGTAGGATCTTGGATGCTCAAATTGGATGAACTTCACTCTTATTTTATAAGGGTGTGGGAAAATTTGGATGAAATTACTTTTTCAAATATTTGCATTCATATAGAACTGCAAGTATATTTAGGATGAGAGCATCATGGTTTGAAAAAGAAATTTTTAAGAAATTGCATTCATGTAGGTGGTACCACAAGTTAGGCATACATATTTTTCTACAACGTGATTCACTTTTGCACATGTGCACATGTTTGCAACAATTGGCTGAACACTTCTGGATGATAATATGGGGACATAAATCCTACTACTATTGAATTTCGGGGACAAAATTCCTTAAGGGTGGGAAAATGTGACACCCCGTATTTTTACATTTTAAAAAAAAGTAAGAAATTTACATACGTATACGATGATACGCAAAGCATATAAACCAGTAAAGCATGAAGATAAAAGATATTCTGTTTATACTTCTAGAATTAAGGTAAACGGGATTCACCATTGCGTTCGTCTCGGAAAAATACGCGAAATAGAGTCCGAGTTTTCGAGAATCGGAGTCCGTATGACCCGTTAAAGGCCCAAAGAAGATTTGTGGAAATTTGAAATTCGGAAATAGGTTTGAAAACCAGATCTGGGGTTAGGCGGGAATTTTCCCCGCCTAGGCCATGTCGACAGGGCTGTCGACAGGCCTGTCGACTTGGGCCCAGACTAAGTCGACAGCCCTGTCGACTTGCCTGTCGACCGAGGGTGGCCGGGGCAACTTGCCTGGCGCACCTGTTTGTCTCACCTGGTCTTGTTCTTGGGCTGATTCTGGAAGCTTCCGAGATCTGATGGTCCTAATCTACCCTAGATCTAATCCTATGGCCTAAAACACTCCTAATCTCTATAAAAACACCCCTAAGCCCCCTCCTAAACCCTCATAAATCACTCTCTCCACGAAGTGCTGCCCAAATGCCAAGTGATCATGGCCTCCATCCCCTTTTCCTAAAGCCTAAGCACTCAAATCGGGTTCAAATCAAGTGGTGCAAGCTAGCTACACCAAATGGAAGGAAGATCAACGTTGCTATGCGAGTTCCATGACGATTTTTCAACAAAGGAGGCACCTTTCTTAGCCAAGATGATTCATGCTCCTTTCCCTAGGCCTAACTATGTAAGTTCTAGCTACTTTTAGATGGAAACGGTAGTTTTGATAATGACATGGGATAAAATGAGGCTAAACATGATTATACGAACCTATATGAACCTTACCTTGCCTCTTGTGTTCATGTTTATGATTTTAGGCCATGTGAGTGACTTAATCATGCCTCTCATGCTATGCATAACCTAGTTTATCTTGCAAGTTTGGATCTTTATGCATGTAATGCTAGCATGAACCTTTAGGAACCATTTTTACTTGTGGAACATTGGCTAAGATTAGATTTTGGGGGCTTATGCATGTTTATGAACCCAAACCCCTAATGTTAACGTGCAAGTTTGTGGCCAAATCCTTTATGACATTATGCATACTTATGGCCAATTCCCTTTTCTTTTCATGTTATGCATGCTTGTGGCCAAACCTTTATGAACCTATGCATGTTTTGAGCCAAACTCTCATGATACTATGCATGTTTGGGGTCATTGTGTAGCATAGTATCTCTACGATGTGACTCGTCCATTCTTGCGTTGGAACACGATTTGGGTTGAGGTTAGACAAGCGTGAATATAGCATGAAAAACTTAACTCGAAGTTGCATGAAAACATGATAGGCGAGCTAAACTTGACATGAACCATAATTTGGGTAAATGGGTATAAACGTGATAACATGTAACGTTAAATATGACATGTGTTTATACTTGAAAACATAACTTGAAATGTAACATGGAAGTTGACATGTAAGTATGCATAAAAACATAAGCTTGGGAATTTACCTATTAAGTTAGGTCTACCCATTGGGAATTTACCTATTAAGTTAGGTCTACCCAATTGCTTGAAAACTGTACTATGAACATGATACTAGACTAAACATGAAAGTGGCCAACTCGAGGTTGGGTTGAGTTTGCAACGTAAAACTACCCGGAACCGACCGGCCTAACTAGTAGTTGCAAACAATAGGACTCAATGTGAGAAGTTGGTCATGTTGTGCTTGAACCCGAGGTTAGACCAAGTTGTGGTGTAAATCTACCCGGACCCGCTCGGCTTAACTAGTAACCACAACAAAGTCTAATGTGAGAGGTTGGGGTGCATTAATTAATTAATGCCACATAATAGGGTTAAGTTAATTTGATTAATGAGGCTTAACCAAATATGACATGGACAAATGGGTCAAGTAATTTGATTAGGCTAATGATACTTAACAAAACATGACAGGGTTGGGTAGGTTAAGTAACTTGATTTGCCTAACGACACTTGACCATTTTTATACGACTAATGGACGGGATTAAGTTAACTAACACTTAATCAATCCAACACGATAACTTGATAAGGTTAAGTAAATTTTCTTAAGTAACACTTAACCCATTAGACAAACCCCAATTCGGAGGATTGGGTAAATGACCATAGTTAACAAGGATAAGGGAAATAAGGCTAAATGGTAAACCTTAGTTAAGGGAAACTAAGTAATAATCCTTAGTCAAGGAAATTTGGACCATTTCTTAGATAGATTAGTAACCCGATACGTTAGGTCAACGTTTAAGTATGCGTGTAGGAGCAGGCTATCTGATTTAGATAAAGGCTCCAACGAACTGGGTAACGAAGCAGCGACTTCGGGGAACGTGAGGATATTCTTGGGATCCCTCTGTGAGCTGCCAGGTCATTATACTAGGCTCACGAGAGGTTGAGGTCTGCGGTAGAAGAACCAAGAATTTGCCTTTGTTGCTATGCGAGCGACCTAAAGACTGGGGTGGATAGCAGTGAGTCGACGAATACATAAGGTGCCCGAGATAGCAAGTTCGTCGATCATCTACCATCTTGAGTCAAGCGTGTACGTACGGAAAGGCAGGGGACACCCAACAGACCATAATTTGCTATCTAATTATGGGTGAGGTAGGTCGTAGGATGTGGGCTGACCGGAGTGTAGTTCTCATGCAAGATTTTCTCTTGTGTTGCCTTTCACTAGTTGAGGGAGGGGTCTCATGGGACCATAGCCACGTGTAGAAAAGCAGACCTTAGTATCTGCATCGGCAGATAAATCTAAAGCTCCCGACCGAGTCCTGTATTTCTTGGTTTGCCCTGTGACAGGACTCGGGTGGCACGATGTGTTACATGTGCGTACAGTAATAGAAAAACGATTCACGATGGATGCGTGGGAAAAAGGGCGCGGTTGAGGGTTAGCGTAATCCCTAGTGGCCTAGGTGGTTTAACCTAAACCGAAATACGAAAGCGTGCAATAGGTAAGCGTAATCCCTAGTGGTGCTAGGTGGCGTAAGTCCTAGTAGTTCAAACGATGATTCATATGGAAGAGCCTAGCTAGAACAAGGGTGACAGTCCAAACGATTTCAAGGATAATACGACATGAGGAAGCCCGTACGAGGTACGGCAAAGGACTGAACCTATACACATGGAAAGAAACATATGATTTGAGTAACCTATATATGCGATATATTAGGTTGACATGGACCATTACACGACTTTGAGTAAGGGACATTCATGGTGTAACAACCCATATTTTTAATAATCTGTTATAACATAAATGGAGGCAGAATTAAATTATAAAATGGAGATCAAGGGAAATGGGCTATGCCATTGCGTTCGTCTCGGAAAAATACGCGAAATAGAGTCCGAGTTTTCGAAAATCGGAGTCCGTGTGACCCAGTTAAGGCCCATTGAAGTTTGTAGAAAATTCCTAAGTAAAAACAGATTTAAATTTGGAATTAAAAACAAAGGGTTAGGGCAAACTGGGCAGGCGGGAAAAATTCCCGCCCAGGACCCCATGTCGACAGGGGTCTTGGCATGTCGACCGCCCTGTCGACAGGGGGTGCCCGGCTGTTTAGCCTGGTGCACCATTTCTGATTGGGGTTGGGTCTTGTGGCCTGTTTCTAGAGAATTCCGAGATCTGACGGGCCAAAACTAACCTAGGGTTAATCCTAGGGCTAAAACACTCTAATCTTCTATAAATAAGCTCCTAATCCTACCCTAAACCCTCATTATTCACTCTAGCAACCAAACTATGTCAAATTGAAATCTCAAATGGCCTCCACCTAAAAACCCTAGCCTCCACCTTCCTCAAAGTTTAATCCTATGAAGATATGATGATCATACAACCTTTTCTATGTTGTATGAATGCTTAATAACTTGCATACTTCATTAAGTTGCAAGTTTGATTTGCTAAGTTTGTGTTTTTGGGATTTTGCAAAAGGGTTTTCTTATTTGAAGCTTTGTTTTGGGTTTTCAAAGGGCTTCTTCATCTTATTTGGTGGATTTGTAACTTGTTTATATTTGTAAGCCCTCTTACCTTCATTTTAGAACTCTAAAGTTAATGTGTGATGAAAGTTGGGTTTTATGCAAGTTTGCTAAGCCATGATTTGTATGTTTATTTAGTTATGCATGGTTATGCAAGTTTGTTAAGCCATGATTTGTATGTTTATTGAGTTATGCATGTTTATGCAAGTGTACTAAGCCATGATTTGCAAGTTAATTGGGTTATGCATGTATACTAAGCCATGGTTTGCAAGTTTAACAAGTTATGCATGTTTATGCAAGTTTACTAAATCATGGTTTGCAAGTTTAACAAGTTATGCATGTTTATGCAAGTTCGCCAAGTCATGATTTGCAAGTTTGACAAGCTATGCATATTTATGCAAGTTTAAAATGACAAGTTGTGCATGTTTGACAAGTTGTGCATGTTTGACAAGTTATGCATGTTTATGCAAGTTCACTATGCCACGTTATGCATGTTTAATAAGTTATGCATGCTTATGCAAGTTTAAAATGACAAGTTGTGCATGTTTAACAAGTTATGCATGTTTATGCAAGTTCCCTATGCTAAGTTACGCAAGTTTAACATGTTATGCACGTTTATGGTAATATGCAAGTTCACGATGCTAAGTTGTGCAAGTCTAACATGTTATGTGTGTTTGTTGTGATATGTAAGTACATCATGTATGTTGTGCCAAGTTCCCTCTTACTATCCTTTATGCGTTATTACGAATATGTAAGCGATAGAATGACGTTGGGGGGTTTGGGTAAACTTAAAATACATGAAAATATAAGATTGGGAATTTACCTATTAAGTTAGGTCTACCCCTTGGGAATTTACCTATTAAGTTAGGTCTACCCAAGTAATTGTTGACTTGTAATTATGTTTTGAAATAAAGTGGACATGACACTTAGAAAACATAAGTGTGGCCAACTCGAGGTTGGGTTGAGTTTGTAGCGTAATTCTACCCGGAACCGACCGGCTTAACTAGTGGCTACAAACAATAGGACCCAATGTGAGAAGTTGGTCATGGGGTGCCAAGACCCAAGGTTAGACCAAGTTGTGGTGTAAAGCTACCCGGACCCGCCCGGCCTAACTAGTAACCACAACAAGGTCTAATGTGAGAGGTTAAGGTGCATTAAATTAATTAATGCCTCATGATTAGGGTTAAGTCAGGGTCCACTAATACTTAACCAACTTGGGGATTAGAGGGATTGAAATGGGGTTAAGTGTGAACTATTGGTTACACTTAACCAGTTTAATCCAATTGGGGGTTCGAGGGATTAGAATGGGGTTAAGTTACACTTAACCAATTTAATCCGTGATTAGTGGAGGGTTAAATCGCACTTAACTCTCTTAGAAAACCCTAGCAGCGTGGTCTGTTCCAGCAGTAATCCCAGTTTGGTATCACCACAATCCTACAGCTAGGATAGGGCGGGGCACGATTACTGGACTGATGTAAGCGACCAAAGCGACGGCTGAGTAGTACAGCGGTGCGGGTCCGGCGGGCTACGGACGTGCACGTAGTCCGATGTTGGACAAACTCGAGGCACGGGTACCAGTAGGCTTAGACTGTGCATTATTGCTTAAGTGTCTGGGGTTGACACCCGAGGGCTTGATACACTCAAAGGTGGACCCAGCACAGTCTAACTACATCCATGTGGGCCGTATGGACACCAACACTTGACGTGTTAGGTTTATAGGGAGCCGATCGACTAGACCGTTGGGCTGGACCTTGTATTAAGGTCACCTCATGTTATTGGGCCAAAGCTTGGGCCAAGGGATCAATATCTGTTATGTTGGGTTGCTAGTACACCGTGGTGTAAAAACTTAACCATGTTTATGCGATGACACCTCTATCTATCTTGTAGTTAATTTACCATGCCAGTATGTTGTTATCTATGATCATCTCAGTTTCCATCATGATGTTAACTTTATTAGTTTATAGACTGATCGTAGCAGGGCTTACTCAGTCTTTTTGACTGACCTGTTTTCTTTCGCCTCTTTTCTTCCGTTTCCCCACCCCCCCCCCCCCCAGGTTCTCAGGGAGGGAATACAGGAGCCTAGCTTGGATCTTGCTGCTTTCTTGGATAGCTCATGTATGCTTTGGACTTGAGCTCGCTATGGTTTCTTCCACTTTGGGGATAGCTACTTTTATGTTTTCTTTTTCAGTATCAGATGATGTATTTATCTAGACTTGTAATTTTGGGAAATTGACATTTTGATGTACCAGACTTGTGTTTTGAAATGGTTTAAAAGTCTTCCGCTGTTTTATCTACTTACTCTGTTTATATATATATATATATATGTCATGTCCTGCCTTGCTATATCATTATGCATGTTTACCTTGTTTTAAAAACGCCCCGCCAAAGTCAGAGTCGCTTGAGAGAGCCACCCTGGCGGAGGTGGGGTGTTACATTTGGTATCAGAGCATATGGTTTGCGAGAAGGGATAAAAAGGTTTTTAAAACTTTTGAAAAACTATTTTCAAAACCAAGTATTAAGTATTTTCCAAAGATAAGTCTAGTTATTTTTAAAAGGCTATTCCCCAAAAGCCATCAGCACAATCCTTTGACTCCTCGTTTGAACTCTTTTCTTTTCGTTTCCAGCATGTCTGATAATCTCATCTTGCCTGAAGGAGTAACGATACCCGATTGGTTTCGTCGGTACTTGGAAGTCACGGCACCGGTCCCGGGTGTCTCTAATGTTGTCTTTCCAGTCGAGGCCGCTGTTCCTCCCCCTCCTCCCATAGTTGATGTTCCTCTTCCCCCTCAGCCCCCACAAGCGGATTTTGCGGAAACTTGCAAGAACTTTAAGAGGATGGGTGGCAAGAATTTTAATGGAACAGAGACTTTTGTAGAAGCAGGGAATTGGTTGAAAGAGACCGAAGATCTTTTAGCCTCCTTCGATATAGGTGACCGCAGGAAAGTTTTATTAGCAGTATGGTTGCTAAAGGAAGAAGCTGCACGTTGGTGGGTAGTCACCACCGCAACCAGGCCAATTGAGACTTGGGATGACTTTAGAGGAAGGTTTGGACTGAGATTCTTATCACTGAAGCAAGGGGACATGACTATTAGGGAATACATAGATAAGTTTAATCAACTGGCTCGTGTCAATTTAGACTTGGTTAATACAGCTCAGAAGAAGGCCCTACACTTTGCTCTAGGATTAAATGAGCCATTACATGGTTTGGCCATGTCTCATATACCCTTGGGGGCGACTTTCGAGAATTTGGTGAATTTGGCCCTACTTCAAGAAGAAGATAACAATGACAAGAAAGAGGTCAAGGCGAATGAGTCTCAAGGCAAGAGAGTAAATTCCGGGAAACGGGGCAAGAATAACAACAACCGCAAGGACAAGCCAAGAGGGAATAGGAAATGCAATTTCTGTGGTGAAGTTGGACATATAGCCAGGGAATGTAGGAAGAAGAAGAGAAAGCGGGGCGAATGCTTCATTTGTGGTGAGTTTGGACATCTCAGCAAGGATTGCCCGAGGAAACAAGGGCAAGGTCAGACTCAGTGTGCAGGACTATCTGGAGGGCGAGTTCATCCCCTCAGCACCGTTCTTCCAGCTTATGATAGAGGTAGTGTTCCTGTGGAAATCTTGTTTACACTTTCTGATTTTCCCTGTTCGTACTTTGTTTGGTTCTGGCACATCGCATAGTTTTATTTCATTTGATCTAGTTGAAAGTTTGCACCTAAGTACTAGTCTAGTTGATGATCCCGTGTGTGTTTAAAATCCAATCGGGGGTTCTGCCCGTTTGTCTGTGGTCTGAGTGGATTTGAAAATTTCTATCTTGAGTATAGAATCCTCGTGGGATGTTTATATTCTCGGTTTCAGGGGATATGGGTTGGTTTTGGGCATGGAATGGTTGTCCTGTTTTGGAGCCATTCTGGGTTTTTGTATATAGGGTTGTGAGGCTCACGACTCGCCTCGGTAATACCCTAGAAATTTCTAGCAACCCTATGGGTCCCGTCATGTTATGTTATCTTGAATCCCTCAACTCGTTTATCGATAGTTGGCAATCTGTGAGGGTGGTCTGAGAATATCCTGATATCTTGGGGGAAGTGAAGGGGTTACCCTTAGACGTGGGATAGATTTCCGCATTATCTGGTTGGTAATACCAAGCCGGTTTCGTTGCCGATTAGGCACATGACCTCACGAGATAAGAGTTAAGAAAGCAAGTCAAGGAGTTGCTTGAGAAGAACTTCCTGAGACGAGGCATTTTCGAGTAGGGTGCTCCAGTAGTATTCGTTACTGATGTGGACAGTTTGCTTCGCTTATGTGTTGATTATCATGAGAAGAATAGACAACCGTTACCAAGGATCGATGATTTGTTTGATCAGCTTGTGGGAGCATCTATTTTCTTTTGATCTAGCTACCGGATTCCATCAGCTTAGGATGGCTGAGGATGGAACTGACAAGACTGCGTTTAGGACTCTAGATGGATTTTTTTAGAATAGCTAGTCATGCTATTTGGCTTGACTAACGCACCCACATATTACGTGAACTTGATGGGTAGGGTGTTTAGGGAGTCCTTGAACAAGTTTGTCATGGTCGTCATAGACGATATTTTGATCTCCTCAAAAGAACGAGGAAGAACATGCTATACATCTCAAGGAGGAGATGGATACGCTTAGAGCCACCAGTTGAAGGTCAAGTTCTCCAAATGTCACTTTGGAGGAAAGAAGTTGGATTTCTTGGGCACATAGTTCCTAAGTAAGGCTTAGCGGTGGATTCCGCTAAAGTGGTTGCGGGTTAAGACCGGAAAACTCTGAGGAGGGCAATTGAAGTAAGAAGCTTCCTCCGTTTGGCTAGTTAGTTGACATTCCCGGGGCTTAGACTTACTCTTCTGGATCAAGAAGGGGGTTTCACAGGAAGAAGACCCGCAGTTAGTCAAGAACATGGACCAGTTGATTCGAGGCGAGATGTTAAGTCACCTCGCTAGATATATTATAGATGACAAGGGATGACTAAGGCGCGATGAGAGATTATGTGTTCCTCGAGTGGAAGACTTGGTAAAGAAGGTTCTTGAAGATGCGCATCACTCGAGGAGGTGGCCGAGTTGGTCTCAGGATGCATGTTGTGCCACCAGGTTAAGGCCAAGTCATAGAAGCCCAGCGGGCCATTACCTCCATTGGAGGTTTCGCAAGGGAAGTGTGAAAACATCTCGATAGATTATGTGGATAGATTACCTAGATCAAAGAAAGGGAATACGGGTATGGAGGTCATAATAGATAGACTCACGAAGAGTGCTCATCTCAGTCCGGTGAGGAGCGAGAGGACTGCATCATGGTTAGCAACGGTTTACCCTCAAGAAGTTGGCCCGTTTTGAAATAGCCTACAGGAAGCCATGAGTAGGCAACTGAATCTAGGTATGACCTATCACTCATAGGCAGATGGTTCATTTCGATTTAAGCACGAGTTATAGAAAATCACGTTTATAAGGGCAACTAGCAACGTGGATTGGTATTTTCAAGGAAAGTTCTGCTGCGTGAAATACTTTATAGTAAGTAGGCGAGATCCAGGATTCACTAGTGAATTTTGGAGAGCTTGCATGTAATCATAAGGTTACAGTTGGGTTTAAGCCAAATATTAAGAAAAAAAGAATAAGTGGAAAAGAAAGACGAAAGGTGATAATGAAATGAGTTCCAACTCGAATTTGGGAAATAGGAGTTAGGAAGCCAAGGAATCATGAAATGAAAGATAGTCAAAGTTTGAATGGATTTCTTGTAATCCAAAAAGGAGTTTACCTAGTTTATCTAGTTTATCTAGTTTATCGTGTCTATCTTGTCATGAGAACCTTAGGTAGAAACCCTTTTGATGAAACATGTATTTGAAACATGTTATGCTTGATGGTTGCAAGTGGTTGCAAGTATTTGCAAGTAGTTGCTCGTGGATGCATTATACACAATTAGGCACTAGATCGGCTCGCACACTCCTCATATTGCATATGCATGAGTGCTTACACTTATTCATGGTTGAAACTTGTTGTGCTACCACATGGATGTTGCATATGGATGAATGTTATGTGCGCTCATATAGATACCATAAATTATGGTAGGAATTTGCATACATATGGATTAATTTCACTGACATACATATGCATTAAGGAGGTTTACTGTATCAGTAACCGCCTGATTTTCACTAACATACATATGCATTAAGGAGGTTTACTGTATCAGTAACCGCCTGATCTTTGCATTAGATAAGTACATATACACACACTTTTGCATATGTTCATACCACATTTAGAATCTTTTAAGGACAATGATTGCTCGTGGATGATGCTTTGAGTAGATGGATGATTGGATGGTAGGATACGTTCTTCCTAACTTGAAGATTTCGGGGACGAAATCCTTTAAGGAGGGGAGAATGTAACAACCCGTATTTTTAATAATCTGTTATAACATAAATGGAGGCAGAATTAAATTATAAAATGGAGATCAAGGGAAACGGGCTATGCCATTGCGTTCGTCTCGGAAAAATACGCGAAATAGAGTCCGAGTTTTCGAAAATCGGAGTCCGTGTGACCCAGTTAAGGCCCATTGAAGTTTGCAGAAAATTCCTAAGTAAAAACAGATTTAAATTTGGAATTAAAAACAAAGGGTTAGGGCAAACTGGGCAGGCGGGAAAAATTCCCGCCCAGGACCCCATGTCGACAGGCTTGTCGACAGGGGTCTTGGCATGTCGACCGCCCTGTCGACAGCCCTGTCGACATGGGGTGCCCGACTGTTTAGCCTGGTGCACCATTTCTGATTGGGGTTGGGTCTTGTGGCCTGTTTCTAGAGAATTCCGAGATCTGACGGGCCAAAACTAACCTAGGGTTAATCCTAGGGCTAAAAACACTCTAATCTTCTATAAATAAGCTCCTAATCCTACCCTAAACCCTCATTATTCACTCTAGCAACCAAACTATGTCAAATTGAAATCTCAAATGGCCTCCACCTAAAAACCCTAGCCTCCACCTTCCTCAAAGTTTAATCCTATGAAGATATGATGATCATACAACCTTTTCTATGTTGTATGAATGCTTAATAACTTGCATACTTCATTAAGTTGCAAGTTTGATTTGCTAAGTTTGTGTTTTTGGGATTTTGCAAAAGGGTTTTCTTATTTGAAGCTTTGCTTTGGGTTTTCAAAGGGCTTCTTCATCTTATTTGGTGGATTTGTAACTTGTTTATATTTGTAAGCCCTCTTACCTTCATTTTAGAACTCTAAAGTTAATGTGTGATGAAAGTTGGGTTTTATGCAAGTTTGCTAAGCCATGATTTGTATGTTTATTTAGTTATGCATGGTTATGCAAGTTTGTTAAGCCATGATTTGTATGTTTATTGAGTTATGCATGTTTATGCAAGTGTACTAAGCCATGATTTGCAAGTTAATTGGGTTATGCATGTATACTAAGCCATGGTTTGCAAGTTTAACAAGTTATGCATGTTTATGCAAGTTTACTAAATCATGGTTTGCAAGTTTAACAAGTTATGCATGTTTATGCAAGTTCGCCAAGTCATGATTTGCAAGTTTGACAAGCTATGCATATTTATGCAAGTTTAAAATGACAAGTTGTGCATGTTTGACAAGTTGTGCATGTTTGACAAGTTATGCATGTTTATGCAAGTTCACTATGCCACGTTATGCATGTTTAATAAGTTATGCATGCTTATGCAAGTTTAAAATGACAAGTTGTGCATGTTTAACAAGTTATGCATGTTTATGCAAGTTCCCTATGCTAAGTTACGCAAGTTTAACATGTTATGCGCGTTTATGGTAATATGCAAGTTCACGATGCTAAGTTGTGCAAGTCTAACATGTTATGTGTGTTTGTTGTGATATGTAAGTCCATCATGTATGTTGTGCCAAGTTCCCTCTTACTATCCTTTATGCGTTATTACGAATATGTAAGCGATAGAATGACGTTGGGGGGTTTGGGTAAACTTAAAATACATGAAAATATAAGATTGGGAATTTACCTATTAAGTTAGGTCTACCTCTTGGGAATTTACCTATTAAGTTAGGTCTACCCAAGTAATTGTTGACTTGTAATTATGTTTTGAAATAAAGTGGACATGACACTTAGAAAACATAAGTGTGGCCAACTCGAGGTTGGGTTGAGTTTGTAGCGTAATTCTACCCGGAACCGACCGGCTTAACTAGTGGCTACAAACAATAGGACCCAATGTGAGAAGTTGGTCATGGGGTGCCAAGACCCAAGGTTAGACCAAGTTGTGGTGTAAAGCTACCCGGACCCGCCCGGCCTAACTAGTAACCACAACAAGGTCTAATGTGAGAGGTTAAGGTGCATTAAATTAATTAATGCCTCATGATTAGGGTTAAGTCAGGGTCCACTAATACTTAACCAACTTGGGGATTAGAGGGATTGAAATGGGGTTAAGTGTGAACTATTGGTTACACTTAACCAGTTTAATCCAATTGGGGGTTCGAGGGATTAGAATGGGGTTAAGTTACACTTAACCAATTTAATCCGTGATTAGTGGAGGGTTAAATCGCACTTAACTCTCTTAGAAAACCCTAGCAGCGTGGTCTGTTCCAGCAGTAATCCCAGTTTGGTATCACCACAACCCTACAGCTAGGATAGGGCGGGGCACGATTACTGGACTGATGTAAGCGACCAAAGCGACGGCTGAGTGGTACAGCGGTGCGGGTCCGGCGGGCTACGGACGTGCACGTAGTCCGATGTTGGACAAACTCGAGGCACGGGTACCAGTAGGCTTAGACTGTGCATTATTGCTTAAGTGCCTGGGGTTGACACCCGAGGGCTTGATACACTCAAAGGTGGACCCAGCACAGTCTAACTACATCCATGTGGGCCGTATGGACACCAACACTTGACGTGTTAGGTTTATAGGGAGCCGATCGACTAGACCGTTGGGCTGGACCTTGTATTAAGGTCACCTCATGTTATTGGGCCAAAGCTTGGGCCAAGGGATCAATATCTGTTATGTTGGGTTGCTAGTACACCGTGGTGCAAAAACTTAACCATGTTTATGCGATGACACCTCTATCTATCTTGTAGTTAATTTACCATGCCAGTATGTTGTTATCTATGATCATCTCAGTTTCCATCATGATGTTAACTTTATTAGTTTATAGACTGATCGTAGCAGGGCTTACTCAGTCTTTTTGACTGACCTGTTTTCTTTCGCCTCTTTTCTTCCGTTTCCCCACCCCCCCCCAAGGTTCTCAGGGAGGGAATACAGGAGCCTAGCTTGGATCTTGCTGCTTTCTTGGATAGCTCATGTATGCTTTGGACTTGAGCTCGCTATGGTTTCTTCCACTTTGGGGATAGCTACTTTTATGTTTTCTTTTTCAGTATCAGATGATGTATTTATCTAGACTTGTAATTTTGGGAAATTGACATTTTGATGTACCAGACTTGTGTTTTGAAATGGTTTAAAAGTCTTCCGCTGTTTTATCTACTTACTCTGTTTATATATATATATATATATATATATATGTCATGTCCTGCCTTGCTATATCATTATGCATGTTTACCTTGTTTTAAAAACGCCCCGCCAAAGTCAGAGTCGCTTGAGAGAGCCACCCTGGCGGAGGTGGGGTGTTACACATGGTTAACACATAACAAGGCTGGGATACTAGTACGGAGGGTGCAGAGCAAATATACATGTTAGAACTAGGAAGAATATACATAATAGATACCGTGGGATGTTAGACGGGGCAGATACCTTGGGATAATGTACTCGATAGAAGTCTGATGATGTGATACCTTGACTTACCATAACACCGTAGTTTATCATGATACCTTAGTTCACCTTGCCACAGTAGTTAACCGGCTACCCTGGTTTAGTTTATCTATCTTGTAGTTATCCTTATGTTTACTTTCAGTTTATGCATGTCATGTTACCTTTACCTGTTTTTATACTGGAAGTAGATAGGACTTACTCAGTCTTTTTGACTGACCCGTTTTGTTTCGCCTCTTTTCTTCCATTCCCCCCCAGGTTACAGGGAGGAAACAATGCTGTTTAGTTCGGACTTCTTCTGTTTGAAGGTCATCATGGATGGCTTGGACTTTCTTGGCTATGGCTAC
Organism: Allium sativum; assembly: GCA_030737875.1. Classification (NCBI taxonomy): domain Eukaryota; kingdom Viridiplantae; phylum Streptophyta; class Magnoliopsida; order Asparagales; family Amaryllidaceae; genus Allium; species Allium sativum. The sequence goes on along the minus strand of CM060920.1, from coordinate 742,745,463 downwards.
TTTACTGTTTTATTTGGGGAATAATTTATTAAAAAGTCTTTATGCTTCTTTACTACTGCAAGACAGGTTTTGATGTACTCTGATGTAAAAGGCTTTAGACCTTAATTATTGAATTTATGAAAGTTCGATTTTACTTCCGCTATTTTATATGTTCTGTCTTGTGATATTTCTGTGCATGTTTACCAATAATGCCCCTCTAAAGCTAGTGCATTCCTTTGCGAGTGACCCTAGCGGAGGCGGGGTGTTACATTCCACCAGTGTAAAATTACTACATATTACCATATTTTCAATAGTGATTGATATAATATCCAAATGACCTGGTTGCCGCATCGTTGTTATGTAGACAAAGATGTTAGAATAATGCAGTTAATTTTTAGTCTTCTTTTGAACCTGCCTATGATATATGTAATTTTTATCGTAGACCCAGTACTTCCTTCCGAATGCTTGATTTGCATGCACAGTTATTTTCAGATGAAGGTGATAGACTGATAGTTGAATCCATAAGTAAACTACAATGATATATCTGAACGTGCATGCTTTGCTTTTGTAGCTGCATTATGATACAGTGAGGGAGGAGTATGCACTGAAATTCTTTTTATATACGCTATGATGCTATGATATTGCTAGTTATTGATTAATTCTTGAACGCAAGCAGCTTATGACCTATAACAGTCTAAACTCTATAATTTTTTCAGCTGCCGCAGAACAACTTCAGTGACAAAAATAGTGGTCTGTATGTTGTATCGTATGCACGTAAGACCATAACCAACCATCCGTTCTGTTCACTTCATTCTCTCTCTTATTTTACAACTAAACAAGCCACATGACACCCAGAGAGAAAAACTAGCCACGAATCTACTTAAATAATAACATTAAAAAAATATAATAAAAAATTATTTTTTGTTTATAATGGCAAACTCTTTGCCGTTATAAACATAAAACACACCAGAAACCATAAAACAACAAAGACTTTGCCGTTATAAACTTATAACGGCAAAGTGTTTGCCGTTATAATCTTATAACGGCAAACAGTTTGCCGTTATAAGAACCAGTCTCTGTTGGGTGAACCAGCCACGGAGGAGCTCAAAACTAGCCACAGACTAGCCAAGGGTGAGTGAACAAGCCACACCTGGTTGCTCCGTGGCTTGTTTAGTAACTGAACAAGCCATTGTTGGTTGTGCTCTAAGACTCTGATATTGTTTGACCAGCACATTATTGTAGCCATAACTGCACCATGTGAATTATTATTTGTTGGCGTTTCCCATACATAACATGTTACTGAGGTTGATGGGATTTGGCTCCATTGTTTGTGAAGTGGCGTTTTGCAGGCAGATGAAAACGACTTGGAATCCCATTCTACTTGGATTTGGACGTACGAGAAGATATTTTTATCTATCTAATGTTGGGAGTATAAACTCATGTTCACTTTAAAAAAGAATGTAAATTGATCGGACTAGACCCAACGTAGGTGTGTTCAAGCTTCGCAGAGTATGATCAAACAAAATTTAAGTTTGAAAATTGTTCGTATGAACTGGACAATGAAATGAACAATATAAAAATTTATAATATTTCGAAATGATATTTTTCACATATTGTTTTTTTGTTATAATTCATGTTTTAAACGAAAAACCTACAAACATAGACAAGATGTTTATAATCTCGAACCGAGACAGACATCAAACCATCATATAAAATTTACAATTCTAGTCTTTATTCATAGCTGTACTTTTTTGGTATCAACGTAAATTATCAAAGACGCATCTTTATCTTAATATCATATAAAAGTTGAATCTAATACTTTTAAAAATATAAAAATTCTCCTTGAAAATTAGATCTAACTTTTACAAGTTAAAATTTTCTCTTAAAAGGTGGATCTAACTACTTTTATAAATTTTAAAATTTTCTCTTGAAATATTATTAAATCTCAATATCACTTAATCATAGGTTCTAAGAGATGAACATTTACATTATACTAAATGTTAGTCACTTAAATATATGATTAATAAACAAACATCTATAAGTATTATAATATCTTATATGACTTAAAAATAAGATCTTATAAATAAACTGTTCATACAAATCAAAAAAAAAAAAATTACAATCAAGAAATAAAAGTTAAAGCTATGATTTCAACGTAAAATATGACTTAATAATTATGTAAATCACATGTCTTCAATATGTTGAACATATTCAATTTATAAAAAAATAATTCATGCTATAGAAAATCAATTTACAGGAAAACATATTTCTTGTGGTAACATGCACTGTAAAAAATATTGTCTACATAAGTGACAAAATCTTAGCATCACAAATTCAACAAGTAAAATTTTCTTTACAAATTTAAAAAACTTCTCAATAAATGTTATAAAAACTTAGTATTGCTAAAAAATAGTATTTATCAAAACAAAAATTCAAACTAACATAAAAATTAGATGTTAATACAACTAAAAAAAATAAAAATAAGAATTCAAACTAATTACAAACAATGTCAATTTAAAAATATAACTAAACAATTATGCAAAAATATTTTCTCTTAAATGTGACAAACAAATATAATTTTTGAAAAATAATTAATGTGTGTATGTATCATCACGCGCGAAATGCCTTGATGCTCGTGTTAATTATAGGGGTGAAACAGATGAACCTACAATTAACCTTGATTAATGCCTTTTTTTTTCATACGAAACATAGAAGATGTTTCAACATGTTAAGAGAGATAAGATTTGATAAATGATTTTAATATAAAAATCTAAAACCTTTTTTTTTTTTTTGATTTCTATTATCCAACTTTGGACCCAACTATTCCAAATAATTTGACGATCCATCAAGCTCGAAGGAATAAAATATCAAAGAGTTCGAAATTAAGTTTTGGAGGGTGAAAAGTCGGATCGATCAACTTTGGATCGACCTAGCACTTGGACCCCAGGCGTTCTGGTTCAGCTTACATGTTTGGACTCCAAGCACTCCAATTGACATACTCACGAAACTTCGGATCATCATGCACTCATCTGCTTTAGATCAGATGAGCATTAAGGAGAGGAAATGTGACCACTCATAATTGGACGAATCCCGATTGGCACCGATTTGGATTGTCCCAAGTTGGTATCGATCCAAAATCCAATTATAGGCAGTTCGATCCAAACTTCTCAGAAATGATCTTCCCACCATTTTCGATTTTTTCATTGATTTTCTGACCGAACCGAGTCCGCCATTACCTATAAATAAGGGTTGCATTGGAGAGTTGAGGATTTTTTTGGCTCTTACATTTCCATCATTATTGTCATGGCACTTTGGATTTATTGTGACTCGAATTTTTGTAATCCATCTAATCAAGAAACAAAGAGTTAAAAGGGGAAGCAAACGTAAGCTTATCATTGTCGAATCACTTTAAACGATTATGTCTTTATTTTCCACTATTTTAATTTTATTTTTCTTCATTTTATCTCTACTAAAACTTATTCAAGGGTATTAGTACCATTTTTTTGTGTTTTCACAAAGAAAAAACAATTTTTAATATCACGATCTTTTTATCTACTAGTGGACTTTGAATCCATTGTGAAGATATGAATCTTCATTTGTTATCTGTAACACCCCGTAATTCTGTAACGCTAAGATTCACAAATCAAGGCAGAATTAAAAGTTAAAATCAAAATCAAGGGAAACGGGCTATGCCATTGCGTTCGACTCGGAATTTTGCATGAAAACGAGTCCGAGTTTGCGTAAATCGGAGTCCGTATGAGGAAGATATGGCCTCCGGAAGATTCAGCAAAGTTCATATTTCAAAACAGTTCAGAAAGGCGAATTCAAATTCGAAATCAGACCCAGGATGGGTTGGGCGAGAATTCTCCCGCCCAAGGCACCCAGGTCGACTGGGTAGTCGACCTGGGTCACCCAGGTCGACCTGGGTCACCCAGGTCGACTGGGTAGTCGACCTGGGGGTCGACCCCCCCTGACCAGGTCGACTGGGTAGTCGACCTGGGTCCCGAAATCCAGTTTTCTGCACCTAGTTCATTCTTCTGTATCTAGACGCCATTCTGACCAGATTCGTCCGCCTAACACTATATAAACAGCCTTAGTCTCCTTCTATATTCACAATTCTTCTCTACCCTTATGCTGCATAGATTCTTAGTGAACATGGCTTCTTCTCCTCCTCTTAATTAAATAATAAATAGAATAATATATATAAAATAAATCAAGACGAGGAGATGCTGCTCAAAGACTTTCATGAAGAAGAGATTCAAGCTAGAGTTCAAGTGAAGATTCAAACGACTGCAATGACTATTTTTCTATGAATCTAATCTAATCTCTGTAAGTCAGTTATTTCTAGATTTGAACGCTTTCTCTGTTCGTGACATGAAATTAAAGGAATAAAAGAATATGCCAAATCTCTCTCTCTCTCTCTCTATTCGAATCCGTGCCTATACTCTTGAACCTAATTAAGAACTGTTATGATTCGAGGACAAATAAGACCGTGACTATAAAACTATGGACCTTAAAACCATATGCCTATGACTATGAACATTTGCCTATGACTATGAACATTGCCTATGACTATGGACATTGCCTATGACTATGAACATTGCCTATGACTGTGACTGTGACTATGAGGATTATTTCCTTGACTAAGCCTATGCCTTTGATTAGGAAATATAAACTATTGCCTATGACATAACAAGGACATCTGTGATTAAACACCTGTGATTCATGACTAGGAAAGTGTTGCTTAAGTTTTGTGACTATGAAATTGGGTCTAAACCCGATCATCTATTCTGTCTATTCTTGGTTATCTTTGGTTTTAGACCTTGGGAATTTACCTATTAAGTTAGGTCTACCCATGTTCTTGAACCGACGTCTCTATTCTGTCTATTCTTGGTTTTCTTTGGTTTTAGACCTTGGGAATTTACCTATTAAGTTAGGTCTACCCATGTTCTTGAACTGACGTCGTTATTCAATCCTTTTTATGCCAGTTAGTATGTCTATCTTTTGCATAGCATCTTTGGTTCATTCCCTATTTTCTACAAACCTAGCTTTATTTATAATCTAGATTGAATCACGATTATACGAACGGTGGGAATGCAGTTTGGGCAAAATATGAAATTTACTAAAACGTAGTTTAACTTGGAAATTGGCATAAATTGGGAACATGTATTATGTCATGTTCATAGAAATGCATATTGGATAAATTTGACATAAATTATAAGATGTGTAATTTGAATCTAGTATTGACGTGTAAATCTAGCATTTACATGAATAGTGAACTAGAGTAATAAGTCTAGTTTGACGTGAATTAGAATGTTGAATCGGAATTGGATTAGCTAATTTGGCACGGTAAGTATATTGGCATAAATGTGAAATTGGCCATAATTGGGAATAACTGTCAGGTTTAGCAAAATCATGGTTAGTGACACTTAAATTGGTATAGTTTACATACCAAAAGGGCATAAATATGATATAGAGGGGAGAATGGGCCATAAGAATAAATGTTGACAATTCACATTAAAAGAGTAATTAGGAAATAAGTAAATTAGGAATAATTTACTTATAGAATTTGGCCTAAATGAGGAAATGTAAATTTAGACAAATTAAAGGTTTGTTAACGACATCTCTTTTAATAACACACCAGAAAGTTCTAGGGTGACAGAGAGGATAGTGTCTAGGCTTGGGTTTGGAAAATACAAGTTTCCTACTCTCCCTGGCTATCCCTAACCGATCCGACGGACAGGATGGTTACTTTCAAAACCTGATTTGAAAACTAATTAAAACCCCTTTGAACTTAGAAAACACGAATATGCCTAATCCGAGGTTAGACTGAGTTGCGATGTAAACCTGCCCGGAACCAACCGGCACATCCAGTATTTGCAACAATATCTGTCTAATGTGAGTGGTCGCGACTTTAATTTATTTAGTTAAAGCTAGAACAAGAAAGGTAGGGTTAAGTTAACTAAGACACTTAACCAATTCAACAAGATAACTAAACTAATGGGTGGGGTTAGGTTCAGCCTGACACTTAACACAGTTAAGCTAGAATGGGAGGGTTAAGTCCATAGGAACACTTAACCAACTTAACACAGTCGGGCTAGAATGGGAGGGCTAAGTCCATAGGGACACTTAACCAAACTTATGGTAACAAGACCAGATTTGTAGGGGTTAAGTAACTAAGTAAACACTTAGCCAAACTAACATGTTAACTAGACTAGAAGGTGGGGTTAAGTAAAGTTGATACACTTAGCCAAATTAACATGTTAACTAGACTAGAGGTTGGAGTTAAGTAAATACACTTAGCCAATTTGATATGTTATCTGGGCTAGACCGTAGGGTTAAGTAAACTTGAACACTTAACCATCAGGTTGCGATAAAAGAATAGGGTTAAGTCTAAACATGAAGGGATAACACTTAACCATTAATAACATGTTAGTTAAGACAGACGGGCAAGGTTAAGTTAAAAAGGAACACTTAACCAATACAGGGTGAATGGGTAGGGTTAAGTAATAAGAAATACTTAACCAATATAACTTGGTTTATGGTGGGGTTAAGTCAACATGAATTACTGATAACACTTAACCAGTTTAACAGGACGAATGAAGAGGGTTAAGTGGGCTCGAATTGACTAATGACACTTAACCAATCCAAATTGACGGGAAAGAGAACTAAGTAGTAAACCTTAGTTAAGAAAACAACGATTCTGGAAACTAAGTTTTAAATCTTAGTTAGTAAAACTAAGTAGTAATTCTTAGTATAACACGGGAAGGAGCGAACGTCCGTCTGAGTAAAAAGGAGGCTCCAACGAATTGGGTTACGAAGCCCGAGGCTTCGCGGGGACATGAGGGTACTCTTGGTATCCCTCTGTGAGGCTGCAGATGATCCGCCTGGGCCCACAGAGGTTAAGGTCTGCGCAGAAGAACCAGGGGTATGCCTTGGTTGCAATACATGGCAACCTAAAGACTAGGATGGATCGGCGTGATTCGGCGAGCAAACGGTAGCCCTGTGATAGCGACTCGTCGTCTACCATCCATCTTCAGTCAATCGAGATACGTGAAGCGGAAAGGCGGAGAACTCCAAAAGACCATATACTTGCTATCTAGTTATGGGTGAGGATGGCCATAGGATAGTGGGGCACCGAGGCCGGCGTATAGTTCTCATTTTTTAAGGTGTGCCTTTTATTAGTTGAGGGAGGGGTCAAGTGGGACCATAGCCACTGAAATAAAAACAGACCTTAGCATCTGCATCGGCAGATATCTGAAAGCTCCCGACCGAGTTCTGTATTCCTTGATTTGCCCTGACACAGGACTCGGGTCGCACATTATAGGACATGTGCATCTAGACAAGCGATAACGATTCGCGATACATGCGTGGGGAAGTATAGGAACATATACCACTCTAGGTAGTGTGTCCTAGACTTGGGGCATCGCTCGACAGGTAGCATAATTCCTAGTTGAACTAGGTGGCATAAATCCTGAATCCGAGAAGCGTTCAGCAGACAACGTAAAATCTAGAAGGCACTTGGTAGAAAACCCTAGATTAAATCTAGGTAACAAATAAATAAATGGATGCCTGAAGGCGATGGAAAATACAGGGATTGGGATCACGTTTGCGTTACTAGTTGGGACATTAGTTAGGTGGTGCAGAGATAATAGAAATCCGTATAACAAGGAAATGGCGAAGCGGCGAAAGTATTAGAGAACATCCAGTTTATCTTATCTTAGCATATCTTGTGTTGATCTTGTCTAATCTTGCTGACCCTATCATCATGGTGTTATCTTGTATTCAGTTAATTCATGTCGTTTTGTTTTCCATGTTCACATGCTAGAAGTTACTGAACTTACTCAGGCTTTATGTCTGACTCTGTTTTTCTTTCGTCTTCTTTTCTTCCGTTCCCCCCCAGGTAGTAAAGGAGGGAATAATATAACTCAGGTTAAGTTGGACTGTCACTCTTCTCCAGCTTGAAGATTTGTCAAAGATTTGCTTGGATCCTCTGTTCAGATGCTATGGCTGGTTCTTGCTAAAATTGGGGAATATAAATGTTGTTTTATGCTTTATTTTGTAAGACAGATGATACTCGGATATTGTAAAGAAATCATTGTACAAACTATTTTATCAATAAAGAAAAGTTTTATTTTCCGCTGTTTAATTTCTGTCTGTCTTGTAATTTATCTGCGTCTTTCACCCTAAATGCTCCACAGAACTTAGTGCATTCCCTTTGTGAGTGACACTAACGGACGTGGGGTGTTACACGTGGTATCAGAGTTGAAGGTTACCGGATCAGATAAAGGATTTGAAAAATTATTTTCAAAACGGTTTTAAAAGAAGCATTTTCAAAAGAAAAGATTTGTTTTAAAGGCATATTCCCCAAAGCCATACGCACTATCTTCTCTTCCACTATTTGAATTCTTGTCTCCTTCTTTCTTGAGTCTCTGGGGCTCCTGGCTTTCTAGGAGGTAACCTCATCGAAGGCCGAAGTAGTGCCCGACTTCCGTAGTTGTTTCACCTGCGGTTAGTTTTCTTCCAAGCTTAGTAGGGTTTTCTGTACGATGGAAGCAACTTTCTAGAGATTTGTCAACATGGTTACACACGGAAGGAGATGAGGAGTTTGGCTGGGGAGCACAACCCTAGGATGAGGAATTCTTAGATATCGATTTAGCTTACGAAGGAGGAAGAAATTATAAAACCTAAGACAAGAGGAAGTATCTTTACTAGGGTATGATAGGGCAAATAATTAAGGACAAGGGCAAGAACAAGGAACAAGGTTTTCAGAAGGGCAAGAGCCTACTTTCGCCGCCAAGCGTACCTAGGAGAAAGGTAGTAAAGTTCTGATGAAAGAGTCTAGTTTTGCTATTCGTGCTATTTCCTTTGGTTTTAGCGCTTCGTATTAGTTCATATTTGCTTCCATAGTTGAGTCTCTACACCATAGTACTTGTATAATAGAAAGATCCCACTAGAGTCTCAAATCCATTTGGTGGTCCGACCAGTTTATTTTTGGCTAGTAGGGATTTGAGAATAACTATCGAGTTTGCTTATGTCATCTCACGTAGATCGTCTAAATTCGGAGGAGATATTCCTTGGGTGCTTGTCTGATATTGGTTTAGGCCTTTGGGGCTTGTACTTGAGGAATGTCGAGTTCAACTAGGATGGTTTGCGTGAGAGATGATTAGTTGTGACAGGCACTCTAAAAAGCACGTAGTGACCTTTCAACCCTTATGGTTATGGCATGGTGGATAAGAGAGAAAAACCTCTAAACATCTTAGTACATACACTTGGTACCGTGTTTGACATATGTTTATTTTGGAAATGGAGATCGAAAACTTCACAATCGTGAAGTAAAATTAGTTAAGATACAAAGGAGTAAAGCTAAAGAAGGCTAGATACTAGCAACATACCCTTTTCCTTAAGGGTGCATCCTTGATTTTCTTTTTGTAGGAGCTTTACGCATAATTGTTTCTCTCTTTCCAAAGTATAACCTCTAGGTCGTATCTTTGATCCTTAGGTAGAAGCAAATGGATGTAAACATGTATTTGAAACATGTTATGGTTGATGGTTGCAAGTGGTTGCTAATGGTTGCTTGTGAATGCATATGCATACGTATTAGGCACTAGATCAAGTTCGGACGCTTGCATATTGCATTTACAAATATGTATTTGTTTGTAAGTTGAACTTGATATGTTATCATATGGATGTTGCATATGGATGAATGGTTGTGCACGCATGTAGTATTTACAAGGATGCTTGCATACATGATTGGACGCATGGCACTGACATGATTCGCATTAAGGAGGTCAACTGAATCAGTAGACCGCCTGATTTTGCATTAGATAAAGACATATACACACACTATGCATATAAACATGAAAGCATTAGAAATCTTTTAAGGACAATGAATGCCTGTGATTGGATGGTTGAGTAGATGGGTGACTGGATGGTAGGACACATTCTTCCTAACTTGAAGATTTCGGGGACGAAATCCTTTTAAGTGGGGGAGAATGTAACACCCCGTAATTCTGTAACGCTAAGATTCACAAATCAAGGCAGAATTAAAAGTTAAAATCAAAATCAAGGGAAACGGGCTGTGCCATTGCGTTCGTCTCAGAATTTTGCATGAAAACGAGTCCGAGTTTGCGTAAATCGGAGTTCGTATGAGGAAGATATGGCCTCCGGAAGATTCAGCAAAGTTCAAATTTCAAAACAGTTCAGAAAGGCGAATTCAAATTCGAAATCAGACCCAGGATGGGTTGGGCGGGAATTCTCCCGCCCAAGGCACCCAGGTCGACTGGGTAGTCAACCTGGGGCACCCAAGTAGACTGGGTAGTCGACCTGGGTCACCCAGGTCGACTGGGTAGTTGACCTGGGGGTCGACCCCCCTGACCAGGTCGACTGGGTAGTCGACCTGGGTCCCGAAATCCAGTTTTCTGCACCTAGTTCGTTCTTCTATATCTAGACGTCATTCTGACCAGATTCGTCCGCCTAATACTATATAAACAGCCCTAGTCTCCTTCTCTATTCACTATTCTTCTCTACCCTTATGCTGCAAAGATTCTTAGTGAACATGGCTTCTTCTCCTCCTATTAATTAAATAATAAATAGAATAATATATATAAAATAAATCAAGACGAGGAGATGCTGCTCAAAGACTTTCAAGAAGAAGAGATTCAAGCTAGAATTCAAGTGAAGAATCAAACGACTGCAACGACTATTTTTCTACGAATCTAATCTAATCTCTGTAAGTCAGTTATTTCTAGATTTGAACGCTTTCTCTGTTCGTGACATGAAATTAAAGGAATAAAAGAATATGCCAAATCTCTCTCTATTCGAATCCGTGCCTATACTCTTGAACCTAATTAAGAACTGTTATGATTTGAGGACAAATAAGACCGTGACTATGAAACTATGGACCTTAAAACCATATGCCTATGAATATGAACATTTGCCTATGACTATGAACATTGCCTATGACTATGGACATTGCCTATGACTATGAACATTGCCTATGACTGTGACTGTGACTATGAGGATTATTTCCTTGACTAAGCCTATGCCTTTGATTAGGAAATATAAACTATTGCCTATGACATAACAAGGACATCTGTGATTAAACACCTGTGATTCATGACTAAGAAAGTGTTGCTTAAGTTTTGTGACTATGAAATTGGGTCTAAACCCGATCATCTATTCTGTCTATTCTTGGTTATCTTTGGTTTTAGACCTTGGGAATTTACATATTAAGTTAGGTCTACCCATGTTCTTGAACCGACGTCTCTATTCTGTCTATTCTTGGTTTTCTTTGGTTTTAGACCTTGGGAATTTACCTATTAAGTTAGGTCTACCCATGTTCTTGAACCGACGTCGTTATTCAACCCTTTTTATGCCAGTTAGTATGTCTAACTTTTGCATAGCATCTTTGGTTCATTCCCTATTTTCTACGAACCTAGCTTTATTTATAATCTAGATTGAATCACGATTATACGAACGGTGGGAATGCGGTTTGGGCAAAATATGAAATTTACTAAAACGTAGTTTAACTTGGAAATTGGCATAAATTGGGAACATGTATTATGGCATGTTCATAGAAATGCAAATTGGATAAATTTGACATAAATTATAAGATGTGTAATTTGAATCTAGTATTGACGTGTAAATCTAGCATTTACATGAATAGTGAACTAGAGTAATAAGTCTAGTTTGACGTGAATTAGAATGTTGAATCGGAATTGGATTAGCTAATTTGGCACGGTAAGTATAATGGCATAAATGTGAAATTGGCCATAATTGGGAATAACTGTCAGGTTTAGCAAAATCATGGTTAGTGACACTTAAATTGGTATAGTTTACATACCAAAAGGGCATAAATATGATATAGAGGGGGAGAATGGGCCATAAGAATAAATGTTGACAATTCACATTAAAAGAGTAATTAGGAAATAAGTAAATTAGGAATAATTTACTTATAGAATTTGGCCTAAATGAGGAAATGTAAATTTAGAGAAATTAAAGGTTTGTTAACGACATCTCTTTTAATAACACACTAGAAAGTTCTAGGGTGACAGAGAGGATAGTGTCTAGGCTTGGGTTTGGAAAATACAAGTTTCCTGCTCTCCCTAGCTATCCCTAACTGATCCGACGGATGAGATGGTTACTTTCAAAACCTGATTTGAAAACTAATTAAAACCCCTTTGAACTTAGAAAACACGAATATGCCTAACCCGAGGTTAGACTGAGTTGCGATGTAAACCTGCCCGGAACCAATCGGCACATCCAGTATTCGCAACAATATCTGTCTAATGTGAGTGGTCGCGGCTTTAATTTATTTAGTTAAAGCTAGAACAAGAAAGGTAGGGTTAAGTTAACTAAGACACTTAACCAATTCAACAAGATAACTAAACTAATGGGTGGGGTTAGGTTCAGACTGACACTTAACACAGTTAAGCTAGAATGGGAGGGTTAAGTCCATAGGAACACTTAACCAACTTAACACAGTCGAGCTAGAATGGGAGGGCTATGTCCATAGGGACACTTAACCAAACTTATGGTAACAAGACCAGATTTGTAGGGGTTAAGTAACTAAGAAAACACTTAGCCAAACTAACATGTTAACTAGACTAGAAGGTGGGGTTAAGTAAAGTTGATACACTTAGCCAAATTAACATGTTAACTAGACTAGAGGTTGGGGTTAAGTAAATACACTTAGCCAATTTGATATGTTATCCGGGCTAGACCGTAGGGTTAAGTAAACTTGAACACTTAACCATCAGGTTGCGATAAAAGAATAGGGTTAAGTCTAAACATGAAGGGATAATACTTAACCATTAATAACATGTTAGTTAAGACAGACGGGCAAGGTTAAGTTAAAAGGGAACACTTAACCAATACAGGGTGAATGGGTAGGGTTAAGTAATAAGAAATACTTAACCAATATAACTTGGTTTGTGGTGGGGTTAAGTCAACATGAATTACTGATAACACTTAACCAGTTTAACAGGACGAATGAAGAGGTTTAAGTGGGCTCGAATTGACTAATGACACTTAACCAATCCAAATTGATGGGAAAGATAACTAAGTAGTAAACCTTAGTTAAGAAAAAACGATTCTGTAAACTAAGTGGTAAATCTTAGTTAGTAAAACTAAGTAGTAATTCTTATTATAACACGGGAAGGAGCGAATGTCGGTCTGAGTAAAAAGGAGGCTCCAACGAACTGGGTTACGAAGCCCGAGGCTTCGAGGGGACATGAGGGTACTCTTGGTATCCCTCTGTGAGGCTGCAGATGATCCGCCTGGGCCCACAGAGGTTAAGTTCTATGCAGAAGAACCAGGGGTATGCCTTGGTTGCAATACATGGCAACCTAAAGACTAGGATGGATCGGCGTGATTCGGCGAGCAAACGGTAGCCCTGTGATAGCAACTCGTCGTCTACCATCCATCTTCAGTCAATCGAGATACATAAAGCGGAAAGGCGGAGAACTCCAAAAGACCATATACTTGCTATCTTGTTATGGGTGAGGATGGCCATAGGATAGTGGGGCACCGGGGCCGGCGTATAGTTCTCATTTTTCAAGGTGTGCCTTTCATTAGTTGAGGGAGGGGTCAAGTGGGACCATAGCCACTGAAATAAAAACAGACCTTAGCATCTGCATCGGCAGATATCTAAAAGCTCCCGACCGAGTTCTATATTCCTTGATTTGCCCTGACACATGACTCGGGTCGCACATTATAGGACATGTGCATCTAGACAAGCGATAACGATTCGCGATACATGCGTGGGGAAGTATAGGAACATATACCACTCTAGGTAGTGTGTCCTATACTTGGGGCATCGTTCGACAGGTAGCATAATTCCTAGTTGAACTAGGTGGCATAAATCCTGAATCCGAGAAGCGTTCAGCATACAGCGTAAAATCTAGAAGGCACTTGGTAGAAAACCCTAGATTAAATCTAGGTAACAAATAAATAAATGGATGTTTGAAGGCGATGGAAAATACAGGGATTGGGATCACGTTAGCGTTACTAGTTGGGACATTAGTTAGGTGGTGCAAAGATAATAGAAATCCGTATAACAAGGAAATGGCGAAGCGGCGAAAGTATTAGAGAACATCCAGTTTATCTTATCTTAGCATATCTTGTGTTGATCTTGTCTAATCTTGCTGACCCTATCATCATGGTGTTATCTTGTATTCAGTTAATTCATGTCGTTTTGTTTTCCATGTTCACATGCTAGAAGTTACTGAACTTACTCAGGCTTTATGTCTGACTCTATTTTTCTTTAGTCTTCTTTTCTTCCGTCCCCCCCCCCCAGGTAGTAAAGGAGGGAATAATATAGCTCAGGTTAAGTTGGACTGTCACTCTTCCCCAGCTTGAAGATTTGTCGAAGATTTGCTTGGATCCTTTGTTCAGATGCTATGGCTGGCTCTTGCTAAAATTGGGGAATATAAATGTTTTTTTATGCTTCCTTATTTTGTAAGACAGATGATACTCTGATATTGTAAAGAAATCATTGTACAAACTATTTTATCAATAAAGCAAAGTTTTATTTTTCGCTGTTTAATTTCTGTCTGTCTTGTAATTTATCTGCATCTTTTACCCTAAATGCTCCACAGAACTTAGTGCATTCCCTTTGTGAGTGACACTAACGGACATGGGGTGTTACATTATCTCTTTTGTCTACTTGAATTGATTTGAATCTAGAAAGAAGCTTAATAATGGCCGCGAAGGAAAAAGCATCATATTCTTAGGCCACTTCCCAGACATAGGATTAGACAAGTGAGTAGCAGGGACATGCAGGAACCGTGGTGGCCACCATCGCAACCATTGCGACAACTGCAACAAACCCTGTAACCCATGAGTACTTTATGACTTTACCGAGAAATTTAAAGGAGGCTCATGAACCTCTGAATTAACAGGTCAGGGACAATATAGAGCTGAGGACTCAGGTGAGCCATATGAATGCTGAATGGAATAAATTGAGTAGGCGATCTCCTAGCCCATAGCACTATGGCTCAAAAGGTTCTACACCATCGGAAAGGAGCCATAGAGGAAAACGTTGTAGTCTGAAAAGAGGTGAAGTTGGAAATGCATCAGGAGGCACCTAGGTGAGGGTCGAGCCGAGACACATAGGCCGGGTTGATCCAGATCAATCAGCTCAGGCCGATCCGGGATGAGCTAACGTGAATCTGGTTGCATGCTCTAGCCAAAATTTTGGAGCTCCTATCCTCGATCGGGACACTACTAGACCATTTCACGTCCCCACATTCCCTATAGTGTCTTATGATCGACCAAGGCACGAGATGGTCGAGGAAATACTACCTAAAATGTTGCTCAAGTGTTATTGCCGAAAGGAAGGAGATTGGGCGGCATAGGCATCGAGTAGACACAGAATGATAGTCGATAATTCAAACTCCAGATTTGAGGGCTATGGACAGACAAATCATTAAGGACAACTATGTTACTCCAATGATCAATATGAGTCATACATTATTCACGAACAATATATTAGACGTCGAATATCTATGTAGATTCAAATTACAAGTTATGCCTCATTATGTAGGAAAGACAAACCATGCTCAGCTTCTTAACTCTGTACCAATGAACATGGACTCGGCTCAAGCTTTTAATGTGATTAAATGCAAGGTTTTTCCGATTTAGTTGAAAGATGTGGAAAATATGTGGTTCACAAAGTTGTCGCCAAAGCATGTTTCCTCATTTGGAGAACTAGGAAAATGTTTTTGAACCAATTTCATTTTCATGTGGCTCGCTTGAGGCATGTCATGAGATGTCAAGCACACATCAGGCTTCAGGGGAGCCACTCAATTTTCTGTGCAAAGATTTAATGTCATATTTACGGAGGTTAGCAACCCTAACGATGAAGCTATGCTAATGGCATTGACAAGCAGTAGCAACCCTATTAAGAGTTAGGAGACTGATTGGTTGGCAAAACCCCCGATGATGTTAGATTAGTTTTAAGCACCTCAGTTTCAAGGAAGGAAGTGACAGATAGAATAGAAAAAGAGACACTATAGGTCCTAGCAATGAAGGAATACAAAGCAACATAGCACTCAAACTGTCCAGAGAGAGATCTGTTAAAGTGAAAGTGAACATTCAAAACAAAAACAAGCGAAACATAATAAGAGAAGGGGAGACAATGGAGGAGGTGGTCGTGATTTGAAACGTGACTACAATCAGAAACGGGACTCAACAAAATGTCCCAGATTCCCAACTTTTGACAATTATACCCCGCTAAATGGTAGTTTGGAAAACATTTATTTGGAGATATGTAATACCATATGGTACCATGATCCTGCTCCACGAGAGTCTATGAAGAAAGAAAAATAAATAGGGTAGTTCTGTATATCCCATGAGTTTTGCAACGACCTACTTTACACCAATGGTGCTCAAGACTAAAAATTTGCCTTGTATAAGCACCCGATCGATGTAAAGCGATCATCAAGAGAAAGAAATAGTAGAGAGGAAGAGAAAGGAGAAGGAAAAGAAGGAAATTGAAGAGGAGAGAAAGAAGAGAACATATAATATAAATACAATCATAAAACCTGTCGTATATCTCACAGCGCATCAGATAACATATAATAATCAAACCACAGATATAAAACATGCGAGACAGTAATAACTATATAAAACAAATAATCAGTAGTGCCTGATTGAACTCTACATATCAAGAAATGGAGCCTTTATCTTGGAAGAAAGGCGAAAAGACCAAGGGAGAGAGTTTGGATAAAACCGGTCGGCTTACCGATTGCATGTAGAGATATGAGTGTTCTGCGTTCTTTACTGGTCAAATTCAGTAGGGTGGCGAGACTTCAAGAAAACTTTGAGTTGGCGTTTGATTACAGTGTAGTAAATGTTCTGATGAATCTCAACTTACAAGAAGGTTTCCTTCAATGTGGAGCTTGTTCATTGATAATTTAGTGTATGAGATCCCGATCATAAGACTGGTGGGTTACCCTGATGAGGAGGAAGTTGGAAGAAATTTCAAGAAGATGGTCTACTTCAGAGGTTCTGATGGTAAACTTAATTCTTGGAGTAGCAAGAGGGAGGTTGCAACTGATCACAACAAAATCAATCCAGATGTGGGTATGAGTATTCGAGTTGAATATGAGGACTCATCAAAAGGCGATGTTGAAGTTACTAGTAAGTTGGCCATGGAAAGAGAGGCACATGATAAGAGTGGGAATGTGGAAGTGGTAGATGAGTGTGTTGCTGGGGTTAAAAGTGCTGATCTTACGGAGTATGGGAGAACTGCTAATTTGGTGATTAACACACCTATTGTGGTAGAGAAGGGAGTAAATGTGGTGCAGGATGTAGGAGTGAATATTGATGACATTATAAAGAATGTTGTGACAAGGATTGGTTACGTAGGTGGTATTGAATTAGTGGTTGCATAGGGTGTGGTTGCTAAAGCTATTGAAGATAAAAGGGAAGAAGTCAGGAAAGGAAAGCAAGTAGTAGGTAGCAGTGGAGTATCTTTGCTCTGAAGGAGTGCAAGAGGACTGCATGGGGATGAAGCGGCTCACCCTTTGGCAGGTAGCGTTTTTATCCCTACTATTTTAAATTCTTTTACTTCTGAGCAATTATATAGCACTGTGAAATGTGTCAGGATTGTTTTGTCAAAAGGCAAAAAGGATATTAATGATTTTAAATAGAAGGAGTTAGAGAGGGTGTCAGTTTAAAGATGATTATAGTTTCATGGAATGTGAGAGGGTTAGGCATGCCCTTAAAATGAAGAAGGGTCAAAAATGTGTTGAAATCGATCAAGCCAAACATTATTCTTCTACAAGAAACAAAGATTGATGATGCAGAGAGATTCTTGTTCAGATCTTTGGGTTGGTTTGATATTAATTCTTGAAATTTTGTAAATGTTGTAGGTAGTTCGAGGGGTACTGTTTACGGGTTGGTGTAGTAGTGACGGGGAGTTGGTGAGTGAAGTAAAAATGAGATTCATGTTACATGTTGTTTTAAGGAATATTTCTTCTAGGAGAATTTTATATTTTCTAATGTTTATGGGCCAAATGATGCTAGTGATAGAAAATTGATGCGGAGAGCAGGCATTGTATTTATGAATTTGATTGTTGGACCTTGGGTCATCGGTGGTGATTTTAACACTACTAGATTTGTGGGGGAGCGCAGTAATTTTAGTAGTGATAATATTGGGGATTTAGAGGAATTCAGTGATTTCGTTTGCTGTTGTAATCTCATTGATTTGCCGATGAATAATAGAAAATTTACCTGGAGCAATTGGAGAAAGATTCCTTCTTTAGTAAGACTTGATAAATTTTTCATTAGACTTGAATTTGAAGATGTATATCCACTGTAATTTCTTAAAGGTTAGCTTGTATTTTTTCTGATCACCGACCGGTTGTTTTGGATACTGGAGATTCTTTGAGATTAAGGGGTTTGTTGAGATTTGAAAAAATACGGTGTTTAGAAGTTGGTTTTGAGGAGATGATTAGAGTTGTTTGGTGTTCTTTCAGATGCAATAAAGTTGCAGGTAGCATTATTGCGTGGAAATTGAAGTTTTTAAGGAAGCACTTGAAGATTTGGAATAGACAAGTGTTCGACAACATATTCAGCAAGAAGCAAAAATTAGATGAAGAAATATTGTATTGGAATGGTATATAAGAGAGCAGGTAGTTGAGCGAATCTGAGAAGCTTAATTTGAAGACAAAAGAGAAGGAGTTGTTGAAATTGATTGACCAAGAGGAGATTTTTTGGAAGCAAAGGTCAAGATTACAATGGCTTAAGGAAGATCAACATTATTCAGTTTTGAATGAAAGAAGGAGATCTAATCGCATTTGCGGTGTAACTTGCGGTAGTGATGAAATTTCTAAACAGTCAAAACTGAATAATGTTTTCACTGAATTCTACAAAAACATTTTCGGCTCTGTTTGGAGGAGGGAATTGGTGCTGATTGGAATGCTTTATATCCCAATCAAATTGACTTGGAGGGTTTAGAGGTAGCTTTTTCGGTAGCTGAAGTGGAAGCATCGTTAAATGATATGCTCAGTGATAAAGCTCCTGGTCCGGATGGTTTTCCAAATTTGTTTTTCAAAGAAATATTGGAGTTGGATCAAGTGCGATATTATGAAATTATTTGAGGAGTTATATAATGGTAGGTTGAACTGAAGAAGTTGAAAGTGCAAATGTGTTGTTGCTTCCTAAAAAATATGGTGCATTGGAATAAGAGATTATAGGCCTATTAGTTTGTTAAATATCACTTATAATCTGATTAGTAAAGTGCTAGCTAATAGATTGATGGGTAAAATGGATGCCTTAATTGATAAAGCACAATCTGCATTCATTCAAGGGAGATTTATTCTCAATGGGGCTGCAATGGTTCAGGAGGTTGTTTCATTTTGTGAAAAATTCAAAGTTCCACGTGCAGTTTTGAAATTGGACTTCGCGAAAGCTTTTGATATTACTGATTGGAACTTTGTGTTAGACACTCTGAAGGCAAGAGGTTTTAGGGATTGATAGATTAGTTGGATTAGAGAAATACTTTGGTCGAGTAGCTCTTGTATTTGTGTCAATGGTATTAAGGGTAACTTGATTAAGTCGAAGCGGGGATTAAGACAAGGGGAGCCACTTTCACTGTTGTTATTTGATCTAGTAGCGAATGTATTCACTCAGATCCTTAAGATGGCGGCTAGAAATGGATTAATTGAGAGTTTGGTAATGACATAATTGCACGTGGTCTCACTTCATTACACTATGTAGATGATACCATTCATTTCAGCTCCTTGGAATGTAGACACATTGCTGCACTGAAAGTTATATTATACTCATATGAGAAGGTATTAGGTATGGAAATCAACTTACATTAAAGCTTCGTGTATGTTGTGGGGACTAATGAAGATGGTGTAATGATTGTAGACATGTTTAATTGTAAGATTGGTAGTTTTCCTTTGTCTTATTTGAGTATTACGATAAGACCAGGAAAACTTCATAATTCTGATTGGCAATAGATTATTGAGAAGATTGATTGTAGATTGGCTAGAAGGTAGGGTTCGACGTTGTCAAAGGCAAGAAGGCTAATTTTATTGAATTCGGTACTTTCGTCTTTGCCATTATATCGGATGTCATTCCATAAATGTCCTGGTTATGTGATTAATAGGATTGATATTATTAGAAAGAGATTCTTTTGGCCTGGCAGTAAGGAAGGGAGTTCATTATCATGCCTAATTGCTTGGGATCGATCAAGTTTGCAAGTTAGTGGAACAAGGTGCACTACACCAAAAAAGGCTTTTAACAGCGTGTCAAAAACGTTGTTACATGATATTATAGCGTTTTGATAAACGCTGTAAAACGACATGTTGTCAAAGGCCTCTTTTTTTCAACATCGGAAAATTAATGTTGTTAGAAGTTTAGTTTCACAACGTTTGTTCTGAACTGTTAATACTTTATACACAACGTTTTTGTTGGGCTGTTAAATTTTATGCACAACGTTTATAATGAGTTGTTAATGGGTTTGAAGTGTGCGTTGCTTCCATTTTCAACATCGGAATATAAACGCTATTAATAATTTTCACAGTGTTTTTCTTCTACTATCGTTTGTTCCTAATGTTTCCAATCCACCATTTCATCGTAGTTCAACTAAACAAAAACATCGTATCAAACTAGAAACTACCATATGAACATATAATTATTAATCATTATTTTCATAAAGTAATATGAATACAATAACCTTAGACAAAATTTACATAAACTCATAAACAAATGTCATACAACAGTAGACAAACTTATGAAAACAAACCTATTTATGACATGTTAAAAATATACATATTTATCCCTTCAAACTTTGGTTCTGATACATACCGCTTAAGCATGTGGTTTATTGTTTCCTTTTAGTCCACGCTGCAGATTGCTCCGTTATTCGTCTCTGTAATGCTTCAAGTCCATATAAGCTTCAACACTGTAAGTATAAGCTCAATTAATTATCATTATTAATTATCTATTAGAGAAATAATGATGATTTCTTTAAATTATCGTTGTCATCGTCGGACATTACGCAATGGTGCTAATGGTGCACATGTGCACCACTCTTGTGGTGCAAATGCACCTCAGTGGTGAACTGCACCACATAGTGGTGCATCTGAACCACTATGTGGTGCAGTTCACCACTGTGGTGCATTTGCACCACTACAGTTGTGCATAGGTGCACCATTATTGTGGTGTAGTGCATAATTAGCACCACTGCATAATGTACGCAAAGAGATGTAAAGGGACCAAAAAAATCCTAACTTATGAGAGAAATGAAACTGCGTAAGAGAGGCAAACCAAAATGTCCGTGCAATACTTAAGAGCATTGATACGCAACCAAACACGCTAAAGCCATGCCTCGGTTATAAAACTGAAGCAACTGAAGAAATGCTTCAATTTGATAACTGAAGTCGTACGTGTTTAACACTGAAGTCGCGCTTAAGTTTTAAACTGAAAAGCTTTAGTTTTTAAACTGAAGTAGTGCACTTACTATTCTCAGACAGGTGACGTACGTGGGATAGGTACATATGACTACTTCCCAAAAGACTTCGAAAATAGGTGTTTTTAATTTAAGTTAAAATCATATCCCATGTGGCTAGCGGTAACAACATATCCGAGATAAGGGGATGAAAAAAAAGTGAGATATTACCCGAAATTATTATTAAATGCTCTGATTTTTCCTGCTAAGTACCATGACAAAAATCCCAATCTAGCAGACCCCGCATAATTATGGTTTTACTGCATAGTTATAACCTATTTTGTGACGGCCCGCCCCGCAGCAGCTTGCATTTCCTCCGAAGGTGCGTTGTACACATGCCCGACTAACACGGAACGGTCGCCAAAGAAAGGAAAGAAGAGAATGAACTAACAAGAAACCTGTAGAATGTCTCACAGCGCATGGAACAAAATATAATAATAACATAATCTTGACATAAAACAGGCGAGACAGTGCATAAGCTGAAAACTGAACCAACATAGCAGCGGAAATCCAAATACAGCTTATTACAACTTCCCAAACTACTGTCTCTAAAACAAAAGAAAGCTAAAGTAGAGGATGCACTACTAATGCCCAAGCAGTGATCTTCAACAACACAGGGAGAATACTATATGTATCATACGTGAAAGCCTCCTGCTCATCACCGGATCAGCTACCCGTGCATACCCAGCTAACCTATCTTTAGTCTGCTCGTGAGAGCACCCAGAGTAATAAGAAGAGACATAAAACTCTGGGTCAGACAAAAAGTCTGTTATGAGCGATAAGCAGCTAAACAGAACAATAACAGGTGTACTAAACCATACCTTAACCTGGACCTGCAACCAAAGAGTTAGCACTACATACCGTACAATACTCTAAGGTGCCACTGAACAAATGGTGTAAAGATAACGGGGTGGGGGTGTGCATGTCATAATGATGGCAAACAAATCAACCATAACAACCATCCTCACATCTCTCACTCAGTGCGTAAAGCATACGATGTCCACCACTGTCAATCACTAGACCCATCGAAGCAGTGACGGAGTTCGACTTATACAACTACTGCTACTACCAAGCTTATCACATGGAGTCATGACCAAACCTTTACAAATGACCCCACTCCTTTGGTCTATAGCTCTTTAGTCATACCTAGGCCACTGTTGCCCTGAATCCGTTCACGTACTCCCTACACATAGTGATCCAAAGTTACAGACATCGACAACCCCTTAGCACACGTCCCGCAGCAAAGCCCAATCATGAATTAACTCGTTGGTTCCCAATTAGATCCTGAGTCAAAGTTCCTCATTTGGACTTCCTTTGCATCTCGGGTTTTGATCGAATTGGAGTTGGTCTTCAAAAGAGTTGTCGCATGATAGCAGAAACATTTGGTCATTCGGTTCGGTTCGGTGTATGGGGTCCTTCATGCCACATCGGCTCGGTTCGGGTGTCCTCATCTGATTTGGTTCGGTGCTCATAGCTCACGCCTAGGTTCGGTGATTTCTCTCTCCTGGATGTCCCGATCTGATCCGGTGCTTCGCTCTGATCCCAGTTCCAAGCTTGGTCCTCTGATCCGATCCCTACACTCTTGCTTCCGATCTGATCCCCTGCGTCCTGGCTTCCGATCTGATCCCCTGCGTCCTGGCTTCCGATCTGATCCCCTGCCCAACTCCAATCCTAAGCGAGTGGCCTTCCTTCTTGCCAATTCTCCTTTAGTGCGAGGTTCCGATCCGGTTCGGTTTCTCTGCCCAGTTCACCATCCGATCCGAGCCCCTTATCCCGACCCGATCCAAAACCCTGCACATTTTCCTGCAACTTTTCCAGTGGCTGTTTTACGCCATACGACGGCGTTTTCGACCAATCTAACTATTCTAAACAATCACAAAACATCCATACAGTCATAGCAAAATACTGAATCAACCATAGACATCAAAACAACAACCATAGCATGTAAATTGGATCAAACCTACCCAAAATCCCATATTTTCCCTTAAGCATGTTTAGGCAAAACAAATGATATGATTAGCAAAACTTAATCAAATTAAACCAAATTTCTAACAGAAGTCTACAACATCATTTAAGAATTTATAAATATTTTTCCAGAATTTTATCATGTTTAAATTCGCTAATTAAACTAATTACCCTTAATTAACCATAATTAGTGAGGAACTATGCAAATCACTCACCTTGGCCACAAATAAGATTTTCAAAACTGAAACCTCGTTGATTTGGGCTAATACTGATGTCTAACAGCAGCTCTAATACTGATTTGGTGCTATTTCTCCTTGATTTGACGTTGCTAAGCTTAATCCTTGATTAGAAAGTGATTAGAACTTGATTTGGGTGTTGAAGGCCATTGCTAGGGTTCTAAGAATGAAAGCGGCGGCTGAAAAATGAAAATAAGATCATTCTCTAACTGATTTTAGCCTCCTCATAACCGTAATCCCGAAATGGGTTATGGGCCCTCTTGTTAATCACCCTAATTAGGCTTGGTTAAGCTGTTTTTCACCATCTGAAACTTGTTTCAGCCATATCTCCTAAACGGTAAGTCCGTTTGGCTAATGTGACCACTCTACGGAATTGTAAACCATCGTCCGGAGCCAACGGAAGTGGTTTTAGGTCAAAACCCCTTTCCAATCAAAAGTTATGGCCAAAACAGTATCGGGTAGGGGCAAAATGGTCATTTAAAAATCGACAAAAATCATGAACATGGGAAATGACCCCAATAGTCATCTCCCAAAGTTACATGACTATACGACTTCGTATGTGAAAGAAATAAATATTCTACGATACGTAGAATGCGGGTCGTTACATTCTCCCCCCTTAAGAAATTTCGTCCTCGAAATTCCTTAATCCAAAACATACAAAGGATCCCGCATGCCTACCAATCATATATAACAATCAAAACATGAAAAACAAACAAAACAAACTTATCCTAGCATGCAGAAAGACTAAATCGAAACTGAAATCTTACCAGGCGAAGAGTTCTGGATACGTCTTCCTAATGCTTTCCTCTGTCTCCCAAGTACAGTCACTCTCATTTTCACCCCACTGAACTTTGACTAGATTCACCTCTTTTCTTCGAAGTTGCTTCATATCATTCCCAACAATACGCATAGGCTTGCGGTTCCCAACCGCCTCGGGTTCAACCTCGATATCATCCAACTGATCAGGTGAAATAGTCACATCTAGGTCGTGTACGAACTTCCTTAACTGGGAAACATGAAATACATTGTGAACTCCTGCCATCTTCTCTGGTAACTCAACTTTATATGCCAAATTCCCAATTTTCTCAAGAACTGGGAATGGACCAACAAATCTTGGTGCTAACTTGTCTCTCCTTCCAATCGCATCACGCTCTTCAACGGAGAAATCTTGACAAACACCAAGTCGCCAATAGAGGACTTTAATTCTCTTCTCCTCTTATCAGCATAGCTCTTCTGCCTATCTTGGGCAGCCTTCATTCGCTGTTGGATAATCTTAATCTTAGCTGAAGTTTCTCTTATCACATCGGGTACAAGTACAAACTTCTCACCAGTTTCTACCCAACATGATGGTGAGTTGCACGGTCTTCCGTATAAAGCTTCAAATGGAGCCATACCGATACTGGATCGATAGCTATTATTATATGCGAACTCTACTAGATGCAAATAGTCATCCCATGATCCATTAAAATCCAATACACAGGCCCTTAAGAGGTCTTCTAATATACGATTCACCCTCTCTGTTTGACCATCGGTTTGAGGATAATACGCGGTACTGAGATGTAGTTCTGATCCTAATGCCTCTTGTAAGCTCTTCCAAAACCCACTAGTGAACAACGGATCTCGATCACTCACAATGCCTTTAGGTATTCCATGAAATCTCACTACCCACTTTATATATAGTTCTGCTAACTTAGCTGCCGTCCTGTTCGACTTGACGGGTATAAACCTTGCACTCTTAGTCAATTGGTCCACAATCACCCAAATGCTATCATGGCCCGATCTAGTCCTTGGTAACCCATCAATGAAATCCATTGACACTTGTTCCCATTTCCATTCTGGAATTTCTAATGGTTGTAGCAAACCACTAGGCTTCTTTTGCTCAGCTTTAACTAGCTGGCAGTTCATGCATTTGGATATAAACTTCCCAATGTCTGTTTTCGTCCCTTCCCAGTAGTAGGTCTGCTTCATGTCTCGATACATTTTATTACCACCGGGATGTATAGTCAATTTTGAGTGATGACATTCTCTAAGCACTTCATCTCTCAATCCATTGACATTGGGTACAACTAGTCTTCCATTCTTTCTAAGCCATCCATCTCGATCGAGTCCATACTTGTTCATCTCTCCGTCGATTCCCATCTCCAACTTTGAGATGATTTCCAATAGATTAGGATCGTCCCCCTGACTGGAACCAATCCGCTCAATCAAAGTGGGTCTGATCGTCAAACTTGCTAATATTTCTGGATCCAAATCGCACTTTGGTCTGAAATCATACCCAGCGATGTACTCCAGTTGCTTCCATTCTAGGAACATAGCCCCTAAACTGGCATGTCTTCTACTTAATGCATCGGCTACTGCATTACCCTTTCCTAGTGTGTATGCGATATCGAAATCATAGGAAGCTAAGAATTCCAACCATCTTTGCTGTCGGAGATTTAGATCCTTTTGAGAGAAGAGATACTTTAACGATTTATGATCGGCAAACAACTCGAATCTTTCTCCCAAGAGATAATGTCTCCACATCTTCAATGCGAACACAATCGCCGCCAATTCCAAATCATAGGTAGGGTATCTTCTCTCGTGCGGTTTCAATTGCCGACTTGCATAAGCTACAACCCTACCTCCTTGCATCAATACAACACCCAGTCCGGTACCACATGCATCTGTGTATACCGTCATCTCTTAATTCCCCTTAGGAATGACTAACACTGGTGCACATGTCAATTTGTCCTTTAGACTCTTGAATGCATTCTCGCACTTTTCGTCCCAGACGAAAGCCTGATTCTTCTTGGTCAACTGAGTCAACGGTGCCGCTATCTTGGAGAAGTCTTGGAAAAACTTACGATAATATCCAGCTAACCCCAAGAAACTTCTTATGTCCGTTGCATTCTTGGGCGTAGACCAATCTTGTACCGTAGCCACCTTCGCAGGATCCAAGGCAATACCATTCTCTGAAACAACATGGCCCAAGAATCTCACTTCCCTCCTCCAAAAGTGACACTTAGAAAACTTTGCTTTCAATAGGTGTTTTCTCAAAATTTCCATCACTATCCTTAAATGTTCCTTGTGTTCTTCCTCTGTCCTCGAATAGACCAAACTGTCATCCATGAACACAAGGACAAACTTATTCAACTGATCTCTGAATACCCTATTCATAAGATCCACAAAATATGCTGGGGCATTGGTCAGCCCGAATGGCATGGCCAACCACTCATAAAACCCAGACGGCATCCGAAATGTTGTTTTAGCTATACTCTCAGCTTCCACTCTAAGCTGATGAAAACCTGTCGCGAGATCCAACTGAGAGAATACTCTCGCGCCACTCAACTGATCAAACAAATCATCTATCCGCGGTAGAGGATACTTATTCTTCCTCGTCACTTTATTCAACTCGCGGTAGTCTACACACAAACGAAGGGAACCATCCGCCTTGGTAGCAAACACAACTGGTGCTCCCCATTCAGAGATACTCCTTCTGATAAATCCCTTCTTCAAAAGATCACTGACTTGCATCTCGAGCTCTCGCTGCTCCCGTGGTGCCATACGACGAAGTGGCATCACTATAGGTCTGGCATCTTTCACTAAATCAATATGGAACTCAATCTCTCGGTGTGGCGGAAGCCCGGTCACTTCCTCGAAGATGTCCGGATACTGGCCAACCACGAGCAAACCTGACAACTCACTATGCGGGATGTCGAGGGAATTTAGAAAACTAGCCATTACCCCATCATCGGGTAGACCACCAAACACTACCCTCCGCCCATCATCCGCTCTAGCTGTCACCAAAAAGCCCTCACAGTCTACCACCATCCCGTATCTTTGGAGCCAATCGACTCCCAAAATAATGCCAAACCCAGTAAAGCCCAAAACAAAGCAATCACAAACAAACATGCATCCATGACTCGATAAGACAACATTACGACAAATCATGCCAAGGTTAGTTGAACCACCAATCGGGTTCGTCACTACTAAAGGTATATCGACAATCTCGGGCTCTAGTCCCAACCTATCTACTAGGTCACTAGATATGAAAGAACTGGAAGCCCCGGTATCAAACAAAACTCTAACAGGAACATCATGAACAGAAAGCATACACGACATTCTTTCCCTTCTCCGCCGCGGTTGGGGCATTCGACGAAGAAGGAATAGCATTAAGGGCATATGCTTTCACCATCTGCTTTTCTTTAGGGGGTTGCAGACACTTATCCTTGTAATGTCCCACTTGGCCACAGTTGAAGCACTTCCTATCCGCTGGCTTGGCCCGACAATTACTAGCATAATGGCCCTTCTTACCACAGCTGAAGCACTCAACCTCTTTCTTATTCTTTTTCTGGCCATCCTTGTTCTGGTTCTGCTTCCTCTTATTCTGAGAACCACTCTTGCCTCCACCACTTGCTTGTGGTTTTGGCTCCTCTGCATATGCAACCTCAGTCTTTGACTTAGGGTAAAGACTTTCTGACCTCAATGCTTTTCCCACAATCGATTCAAACGTCTCATCGATGTGGTTAATGAGCCTTTCCCCCAAGTACTGATCCAAGCCAGTTATGAACTTCTCGTTCTTCTTCTCGGCAGTATTAATAAGAGATAACCCATATTTCGACAAAGTGTCGAATTCGGCAACATACTCCGAGACAGCTCTGCCATTCTGCTTGAGCTCCAAAAATTTCTTAAATAACACTGACTTCTGAGCAGCTGGAATGAACTTCTCACTAAAGAGAACCTTAAACTGCTCCCAAGTAATCTGATCCTCGGGAGTAGTTACATTTATAGCATTCCACCAATTCATTGCCCGTCCTTGCAGCTGACGGGATGCTAGCCTTCTTTTCATCGCACCCTCGATACCCAAATCTTCGAAGATACGCTCGCAGCTATCCAACCAATCCTGAACATCCGTAGCCGATTCCGTTTCGTGGAACGGCTTACCACCAAGACTAGTATAATCCTTGTTCAGCTTGGCGAAATCGGCCCTAGGCGCCTGCACTATTGGACCACCACCATTACCACCATTGGGAGCTACCCTCTGCACATCCCTAAGCATTTCCCTCATGAGATCAGTAAACATCGTCCTCATGTTAGCGACATTCCCATTATTGGCTCCTCTACCGGCACCTCTTGCGTATCGTCTCATCGTTCAATCTGTAAAGAGAAAACGACTAACCATCTTCATGGTGGTGCTAGTGCAGTACGACTTCATCCTTAGCTATACTAATAATATATATATAGCTTTGAAAACCAAAATAATTACAAATACGCGCTCTCATATACGTATACTATCTCTCCCTGATGACTTCCCTAGGTTAACTATGAAACCTAGAGCTCTGATACCAAATGTGATGGCCCGCCCCGCACCAGCTTGCATTTCCTCCGAAGGTGCGCTGTACACATGCCCGACTAGCACGGAACGGTCGCCAAAGGAAGGAAAGAAGAGAATGAACTAACAAGAAAACTGTAGAATGTCTCACAGCTCATGGAACAAAATATAATAATAACATAATCTTGATATAAAACAGGCGAGACAGTGCATAAGCTAAAAACTAAACCAACATAGCAGCGGAAATCCAAATACAGCTTATTACAACTTCCCAAATTACTGTCTCTAAAACAAAAGAAAGCTAAAGTAGAAGATGCACTACTAATGCCCAAGCAGTGATCTTCAACAACACAGGGAGAATACTATATGTATCATACGTGAAAGCCTTCTGCTCGTCTCCGGATTAGCTACCCGTGCATACCCAGCTAACCTGTCTCTAGTCTGCTCGTGAGAGCACCTAGAGTAATAAGAAGAGACATAAAACTCTGGGTCAGACAAAAAGTCTGGTATGAGTGATAAGCAGCTAAACAGAACAATAACAGGTATACTAAACCATACCTAAACTTGGACCTGCAACCAAAGAGTTAGCACTACATACGGTACAATACTCTAAGGTGCCACTGAACAATTGGTGTAAAGATAACGGGGTGGGGATGTGCATGTCATAATGATGGAAAACAAATCAACCATAACAACCATCCTCACATCTCTCACTCAGTGCGTAAAGCATACGATGTCCACCACTGTCAATCACTAGACCCATCGAAGTAGTGACGGAGTTCGACTTGTACAACTACTGCTACTACCAAGCTTACCACATGGAGTCATGACCAAACCTTTACAAATAACCATGCTCCTTTGGTCTATAGCTCTTTAGTCATACCTAGGCCACTGTGGCCCTGAATCTGTTCACGTACTCCCTACACATAGTGATCCAAAGTTACAGACATCGACAACCCTTTAGCACACGTCCCACAGCAAAGCCCAATCATGAAGTTAACTCGTTGGTTCCCAACTGGATTCTGAGTCAAAGTTCCTCATTTGGACTTCCTTTGCATCTCGGTTTTTGATCGAATTGGAGTTGGTCTTCAAAAGAGTTGTCGCATGATAGCAGAAACATTTGGTCATTTGGTTCGGTTCGGTGTATGGGGCCCTTCATGCCACATCGGTTCGGTTCGGGTGTCCTCATCTGATTTGGTTCGGTGCTCATAGCTCATGCCTAGGTTCGGTGGTTTCTCTCTCCTGGATGTCCCGATCCGATCTGGTGCTTCATTCTGATCCCAGTTCCAAGTTTTATCCTCCGATCATATCCCTACACTCTTGCTTCTGATCCGATCCCCTGTGCCCTGGCTTTCGATCCGATCCCCAGCCCAACTCCAATCCTAAGAGAGTGGCCTTTCTTCTTTCCAATTCTCCTTTAGTGTGAGGTTCTGATCCGGTTCGGTTTCTCTGCCCAGTTCACCATCTAATCCGAGCCCCTTATCCCGATCCGATCCGAAACCCTACACATTTTCCTGCAACTTTTCCAGTGGCTGTTTTACGCCATACGACGGCGTTTTCGACCAATCTAACTATTCTAAACAATCACAAAACATACCATACAGTCATAGCAACATAGGCAATCAACCATAGACATCAAAACAACAACCATAGCATGTAAAGTGGATCAAACCTACCCAAAATCCAGATATTTTCCCTTAAGCATGTTTAGGCAAAACTAATGATATGATTAGCAAAACTTAATCAAATTAAACCAAATTTCTAACAGAGGTCTACAACATCATTTAAGAATTTATAAATATTTTTCCAGAATTTTATCATGTTTAAATTCGCTAATTAAACTAATTACCCTTAATTAACCATAATTAATGAGGAACTATGCAAATCACTCACCTTGGCCACAAATAAGATTTTCAGAACTGAAACCTCGCTGATTTGGGCTAATACTGATGTCTAATAGCAGCTCTAATACTGATTTGGTGCTATTTCTCCTTGATTTGACGTTGCTAAGCACAATCCTTGATTAGAAAGTGATTATAAGTTGATTTGGGTGTTGGAGGCCATTGCTAGGGTTCTAAGAATGAAAGTGGCGGCTGAAAAATGAAAATAAGATCGTTCTCTAACCTATTTCAGCCTCCTCATAACCCTAATCCCGAAATGAGTTATGGGCCCTCTTGTTACTCACCCTAATTGGGTCCGGTTAAGCTGTTTTTCACCATCTGAAACTTGTTTCAACCATATCTCCCAAACGGTAAGTCCGTTTGGCTAATGTGACCACTCTACGGAATTGTAAACCATCATCCAGAGCCAATGGAAGTGGTTTTAGGTCAAAACTCCTTTCCAATCAAAAGTTATGGCCAAAACAGTATCGGCTAGGGGCAAAACGGTCATTTAAAAATCGACAAAAATCATGAACATGGGAAATGACCCCAATAGTCGTCTCCCGAAGTTACATGACCATACGACTTCGTATGTGAAAGAAATAAATATTCTACGATCCTTCGATACGTAAAATGCGGGTCATTACATATTTGGTTCAAAACGCTAACAACTTCTCGTATTACATGAGGGTTGTACATGGACCATTCTCAAAATCATCAAACGTACATATCAAACACACACTAGTATACAAATATTTTACAAGCAGAATTCAATTTCTTTTTTTCACCACCAGTGTTGTTCGTGATCTAACATCTACAACTAACTTAGCTAATATATGTACTGAATATGTGCATTCGCATATTTTCCAGTATTTATACACAAACGTACAGGTTAAACCCATTCAAATGTGCAAGACTCCAAGCATGTATATAAAGGTATAATTGCAAAGTTCATAACTCACCAGCTTAAAGAGATGAGAATTTTCTTTACACTGCATGGGAATTAGAGCTATTTTCCTAAGATATGAAATTTAGCCTAAACAAGAGAATGATAATTCAGAAGTCAAGAAATAGATTATTGGTTTATAAAACAAACTGTTAAATATGAAAAAGAAAGATACCTGACCTCAATTGAATTGGTTTATCCAGCAATAAATGATCCAAAAAATTAGCATGTGCATGTTAAACATTCTCAATGCATATGCACGCTGGTACTCCCTGAATTACTTCCCTCCTACCACTTTAAGTCTGTAACTAAACATATAATCAGTCGTAAAATCAATGGTCTGCCTTCTCTTTAATTAGCTAATAGCCAGTCCTCCAAATACTATTACAAACAAGAACATATAATGGGTACAGTTTGGAAAATATTAATGGAAGGCGTACCTTTCTACCAAAGCTGAGAGCTTGTAAGGAAAGATACTACCATTAATGGGTCAAAAATACTATCTAGAGCAACACCAAAGAAATCAGCTGGTTATCAGATATAGTTGAACTTCAGTTCTAACTTACAATGCAAGAGACAAACCTGGTAAGATACAGTTGATGAGACAAGAGTTGAACAACATAAAAATTAGGAATCTTCCCAACATTTATGTTGTTCAACTTTGCCTCATCAACATATACTTAAAGCATAAAAGCAGAAAGGATGCAATCCTTTTCTGCTGGTTAACATCGTAATATTCTCCTAACTTTGAATCCATAAGCATGTGTACATTGCCATCTATCAAACAGGGCTTTGCCTGAAATAAAGCACAGTCAAATTATAATGCAAGAAATTTATCTACTTATTAATGTAACTACTAGATTGCACGTGAAATTGTAACGAATCATCTACTAGTAGATTGATTGTGGTGCAGGGCACCATTAACAAATCATTCACTCATGTCCAATCGTAGCATGGCACCTTCCTGCTTAACATCAGTTTGCTTAAAGTGATTGGTTTAGTTAAAGCTAGAGAATTCTATCCTTTTGTGTAGTCCAAATTGCAAGACGATGTGCATATACACCCAGTCAATTCAAATGATGTGCATATACACCCAATCAATTCAAAGATGCTTAGTAAAACCTTAGTAATAATTGATTTTGGTTATATAAGCAAATTTGCAAATTTTGTGTGAGGCCGAGCTTTGTAAATATGAAAGGAAGAGAGGTTAATGAGCTAAAGTAGGATGCAACCAATGCTTTAGTAAGCTCAGTTTTACCAACTCCTGATGTTGGTCGTAAGCAGGATAATGCCATGCAAATCCTTTTTTCAACATCTTCTCCTATATAAGTTGATGAGGCAAGAGTTGAACAACATAAAAATTAGGAATCTTCCTTATATTTATGTTATTCAACCTTGCTTTGTTAACATATACTTAAAGCATAAAAACATCAAGCATGCAATGCAAGGCTTCCAACTTCAGCCCTGAAAAAGCTTGGAAGAGTTAAACATAGGTTTATAAACAAACAACCTGCATTTTAAGCAAATAAAGAATTACTGCGTCACGAAGGAAAGTGACCATGGTAATTGTAATACCCCGTGAATTCTATAACGCTAAGGTTCAAAAATTAAAGTATAATTAATTCTAAATGAAAGAATTAAGGGAAACGAGTTACGCCATTGCGTTCGTCTCGGAATTCTGCTTGAGATAGAGTCCGAGTTTACACGAATCGGACTCCGTATGAAGGAGATATGGCCTTCGGAAGTTTCAGAATCAAATTTAAATTCAAACAGCTCAGTTTAATTTCAAAATTTCGAATTTCAGGTTCAAACTGGGATGGGCAGGAAAATTCCCGCACAGAGACCAGGTCGACCATGGAGTCGACCTGGTCACCCCAGGTCGACCATGGTGTCGACCTGGTCCCCCCAGGTCGACCATAGTGTCGACCTGGGTGTCGACCTGGCTGGCCAGGTCTGACTCTGACTCGAATTTCTGAGGCCCTGTGTGTCACTAGGGCTGACGTGTCACCTCTTGATTGGCTCTCTGAATTTTGAATGGCCTAGATTCCTCCTATCTTCATCTGACGGCTCAAAACAACTTAAAAATCTATAAATACACCCTAACTCTCAACTGAAAATTCACACAAAAATATGAGAAAGGAGTCGTCATGCTGCTAGGGAGGAATTGAACATAGCCGTCAAGAGAAAATTCTAGAGACGATTCAAACTAAGAAGAAGATTTAAAGTTTAAATCAAAAGTTTTCAACGCAACGTTAGTCTACCCAAAGGAGTGCATTCCAATTTCAGAATTCAGAATCTAGAATTCAAGATTCTGCATTCGTTGTAAGTATAGTAGCCTTTCAGAATATGATTAAGAATTGCAATGTGATTCGATGTGGATGAAAATAGAATTGTGTTATTGTATTGTATAAAATTCTATGTATTGTGATGGTTCTATCATGACTTATGTATTGATGTTTGTGGCATAAAATTTATTTATGCAAGCCTATGGAACAATTCTATATGAAAACAATGGCACTTGCAAGTTGTGGCAAAAATTAGAAATTGATCCTTTATGTATATATCGATGGCATGGACTATGTATATTCCCTTAGTCTAAATTAGAATTTATGTAAGGGTGCGTTTTTTAGAGGTCCCTATTAAGTTTCAAAAAAAAAAAACCGCTCAAAGTTTCATATACATTTCCGGTCCCTATTTTTGAACAGCTGCCTCCTACAATCAAGGATCCGCTCCCTACTTTCACGTCCAGCCTACCACTTCGCTCCTTCGCTTTTTACAAAAAAAAATGTGCGGCCATGTATATAAAAAATATATTCTAAAATCGTAAAATAATTGCAGCAGTCCACGGAAATTGAAAACAAAAAGTTGCATATATATATGCAAATTATGCCAATAGTTGCATACTTATATGCAATAATTGCATATGCACAAAATAGGCTAACGTTTTGCCTACAGATTTGTTGCACATATGTGTGCATAATTTCGCATTATTTGCACAGCCGAACGCAAATAAAAATAACTTAATTTCATGGTTTTGAATTTGTGCGCATATATATGCAGAAAATTGGAATTTGTGCATAATATTATGCATTTAACTACATTTTTCGTTGTTTTTTCTTGTTTGATTTTATTTTTTTACATGTTTATGATTTTTTTAAACTGAATTAATGGTCGAATGAATAATTTATTTAAATAATAATTTTCGTATTTTTTTTTACTTTTTTTTCCATTTATTTCGCAACTTTTGAAAAATAGGGACCTAATTTATAATAAGTTAATCACTGGATGTGAGCCTAATTAAGTTTGCTTTTAGGGACCTGAGCCTTATTTTCACTTTATGTAAACATGATTTAGACTTGAAACCTTTTATGTCTACATGACCCAAAGCCTATGTTATCGCTTTCATGTTTATTTGCAAGTATAATTGGATCTATGTTAAGCATCGTTTGGGTTTCATAAATCATGCGAGTTCATGTTTATTTGCAAGTGAAATTGGATCTATGTTAAGTATCGTTTGTGTTTCATAAACTATGCGAGTTCATGTTGAAATAGGCTATGTGAATTAAATGTCATAATTGGGCCTTTTGGTGAATATACATCATGCTAGTTTTGTGTTTGACACTATGCCAAGTTAAACACGTTTAAACACAAGTTTGTATTAGCCTAAACTATGCCATGCCACCTACTTAGTTATACTTTGATTTGAATGCAAGTTCACATGACCCATCATTTATGTTAGTATCGCTAAATTGCAAGTTCATGCGCCACACACCCTTATATGTTGTCAAATATTACACGTTATTAATTTCCCCTTTTTCTTACGCTTATAAAGTTGGGCTGAATTGTGTTGAGCCCAACATTTGTTATAACGTTGCGAATGTATAAACGGGGGTAATAACGTTGGGTGTAAAACATGAAAATATATGTTGGCATGTTTGGCACATGCCAATGACATTTAAAGCGGTATGAATTGTTATACCCAAAAATAATAGATATGACATTTACATATATACATTTGAGAAATAATAAAATATGTAAATTTAGAAAACATGACGTGCTTAACCCGAGGTTGGATTGAGTTGTGATGTAAACCTGCCCGGAACCGCCCGGCTGTCCATTAGTCACAACAATACCTATCCAATGTGGGTGGTTAAGCATTGAGCCCAATAAAGACCCAAGGTTAGACTGAGCTACGGTGTAAACCTGGCCGGAACCGACCGGCATATCCAGTAACCGTAGCAATACCTGTCTAATGTGAGTGGTCTGGTGCTCCTAAGAGGCTAAGGACAGGTGATAGGGTTAAGTCAACTATAACACTTAACCAAATTCAACATGTTAACAAGAATTGATGGGTGGGGGTTAGGTAAATACAGACACTTAACCACTTAACATGTTTGACTAGAAAATCCTGGTAACGAGGGACCCGTTTCTGCAGTAACCCAATTTAGGTATCAACGGTACCCTGAAACTAGGCTGGGTGGGGCACAATTACTGGGCTGATTATAAGCGGTCAAACGACGGCAGTGGGTGCACAGTGCAGGTCTAACGGAGTGCGGGCGTGCACACACTTCGGAGCAGACAACCAGGGCACTGGGTACACCAGTAGTATAACCTATGCCTTCTAGAATTTGTGTCGGGGCCGCCACCATGGGTCTTGATACACCCCATGGTGGGACCAGCATAGGTATCTACAATTCTTGGGGGTCGTATGACACATGTTAACGCGAGTAGGAGCCGATCTTTAAATAAAGTTAGGGATCACTTCACCCTCACCATGGGGTGCCTGTTAGAGTAAACTCGAATAGATGCAGAGATATAGTATGGGTGCGACAGTGCATTCGACACTCCCTTAGCTTGTGACACTATCCTATTTTCAGTATATATCTATCATGCCATTTTCTTATTCACATACTGAAGAGTTACTAGACTTAATCAGGCTTTATGTCTGACCCTATTTTCTTTTCATCTTCTTTTCTTTCATTCCCCCCCCCCAGGTCCACAGGGAAGAAACAGCTCAGCTCAGCCAGGTTCTGTTCAAGCTCCAAGAACGTAGATGTATAATTTGGGTCTCTCTTGCTCGGACTATGGCTTTGGATATCACTATGGGGATTTTTGTCACTTTATTTATGTATTTTGCTTCTTTAATAATCAAGACAATTATGATGTAGTAATGATGGAAGTATTTTGAGACAATTATGAAACGTTTTGTTTTGGAATACGTATTGATGAATAAAAGTCTGTTGGTTTCCACTGTTTAAAATATGTGTATTTATATCTGTCTTGAGTTTATCTGTGGCTTTTACTTATAAACCTCCACCAAAATTAAGGCATTCCCTTTGTGAGTGACCTTAACAGAGGTGGGGTGTTTCAGTTGGTATCCGAGCATAGGTTTACCAGATAAGATAAAAGTTTTTGAAATTGTTTTCAAAAGAAAGTTTAAAGAAGCATTTTTCAAGAAAAAGTGTTATATTTATAAAAGACAAAATCCCCCAAAGCCATGTGCCCTATATATCTCTCTCTATCCTTCGTTTTGAATTTTTTTCCTTTCTGTTTCAGCATTCCTGGGGACCTTACTTCCCAGCTACGGATGCTTTTACTCCTCCTCCTCCTCTACGTGAACCAGCAACTGGAAGAATCGCCGAACAAGAAGACGGATAATAGTCAAAGGGGAAAAGACCACAACAATAATAACAAGAAACGTGAGAAAAGGAAATGTTATTTCTGTGGCATTGTTGGACATGTGATGAACGACTGCAGAAAGAAGAAGAGGAAGATGAGTGCTACTTGCTTCCATTGCGGTGAGGCTGGACACATGGCTAAGGACTGCCGAAAAAGGAAGGCGAAGATGGGTGGTTGCTTCCATTGTAGAGAGACTGGGCACCAAGCTAAGGACTGCCCAAAGAAGAAAGGGTAGAGACAAAAAGCTGGATCTACTTCAGGGGGTCAGGTTCATGCGCTAGTGGCACCTCAGCAAGAAAGAGGTAGTAATATTTCTGTAGAAAGTGTAGTCTATCTTTATGATCATCCAGTTCGTACACTTTTTGACTCTGGCGCATCACACTCTTTTATTTCCTCTTCCTTAGTAGAATCTCTGCATCTAGACACTAGTATGGTAGAAGATCCCTTAGTAGTTTCAAATCCAATTGGGGGCTCCGCTTACTTGTCAATGATTTGTTTGGGTTTGAAAATCTCTATTCTCAGCGTTGAGTTTAGTTGTGATGCCTTTGTCTTAGGCTTCTCGGGGTATGGTTTGATCTTAGGTACGGACGGGTGATCTAGTAATAGTGCCATTCTTGATTGTGAGAAAAGAGTAGTTAGGCTCTTGACTCGGCATGGTAACACTCTAGAAATTTCTTGTAATCCCTTGAATGCTGTTATGCTAAGTTATCTAGAGTCGCTTGATGCTTCTGATGAGAATTTGCAATCAGTGAGAGTAGTCCGGGAATATCCGGATGTCTTTGAGGAGGTGAAAGGCTTACCTCCGAGGTGGGAAATAGACTTCCGCATATATCTTGTGGATAACGCAAAGCCTGTAGCTTTACCTGTCAGACACATGGCTCCAAAGGAGAGAAAGGAGCTCAGCAAGCAGGTTAGAGAACTTCTCGAAAAAGGGTTCATTAGACGGAGCATTTCAGAATGGGGTGCTCCAGTGGTGTTCGCAACCAAAGCGGATGGTTCGCTTCGCCTTTGCGTCGACTATAGGGAGTTGAACAAATTGACCAAGAAAATAGGCACCCTCTTCTCCGAATCGACGATTTGTTTGATCAGCTTGTAGGTGCAACGATCATCTCCCAACTTGATTTGGCAACTGGGTTCCATCAGCTAAGAGTAGCTGAAGATAGTATTGATAAAACGGCATTCAGAACCCCAGACGGTTTCTTCGAGTGGCTTGTCATGCCTTTCGGCTTGACAAATGCACCCGCTTATTTCGTAGACCTAATGAGCAGGGTGTTCAGAGAATTCCTCAACAAATTTGTGGTTGTCTTCGTGGATGATATCTTAATCTTCTCAAAGAATGAGGAAGAGCATGCCCAGCATCTGAAAGAAATCATGGAAACTCTCCGTTCACATCAGTTAAAAGCCAAATTCTCCAAGTGTCACTTCTGGAGAAAAGAGGTAAGATTTCTGGGGCATATAGTGTCCAAAGAAGGGCTGGACGTGGACTCCGCGAAATTGGTGGAAGTGCAAGATTGGAAGACACCAATAAATGCAACCGAAGTTCGAAGCTTTCTTGGGCTAGCCGGTTTTTACCGAAAGTTTATTAGGGATTTCGCAAAGATCTCGGCCCCACTCACAGGGATAACAAAGAAGAATCTGGCGTTCACTTGGGATTTGGACTGCGAGTTTGCTTTCCAACGATTAAAAAGGGCTCTCACAACAGCCCCAGTTCTGACTTTTCCAGATGGAAGCAAAATGTTCACGGTATACACGGATGCATGTGGAACGGGACTAGGCATTGTTCTAATGTAAGAAGGAAGAGTGGTAGCTTATGGCGGAAGACAACTGAAAGTTCATGAAAAGAACTACCCAACCCATGATCTTGAGTTAGCCGCCATCGTCTTTGCGCTTAATTCTTGGCGCCATTATCTCCTAGGTGAGAAGTTCGAATTATACGCTGACCATAAATCGTTGAAATATCTCTTCTCGCAGAAGGATCTTAACTTAAGGCAGCAAAGATGGATGGAGTTTCTTATCTCGTATGACTTTGAAATTTCCTATACTCCCGGCAAAGGCAACATAGTAGCAGACGCGTTGAGCCGTAAGAAACTAACCTTAAGCCCTCTCTTTGTGGAAAGGAAAAGATTGGAGTATATGGCCAGTTTTAACTTTAGGCCCTCCTCAGATTTTGTACCAGGTTTGCTAGCATCTCTCAAAGTACGTCCTACTCTCTTGGACTCAATAGGGGCTGCACAACGTGAAGACCCTTGGCTTGTTGATGTGATTGATAAACTTATTAGGGGTGAGACTTCTAGTCACCTCAGTAGGTACACCATCGATGATAAGGGTTGGCTGAGCCGAGATGGAAGATTGTGCGTCCCACAAGCATGGGAGTTGACAAAGAAGGTTCTCGAAGAAGCACATCATTCCAAGATGACCATACACCCTGGCGGTGATAAGATGTACAAGGATATAAAAAGGACTTTCTTTTGGAACGGCATGAAACAAGACGTGGCAGATTTTGTTTCTAAGTGCATGACCTGCCAACGGGTCAAGGCGGAACAAAAGAAGCCTGGAGGACTACTTCATCCTTTAGAGGTCCTACAGTGGAAGTGGGAAAGCATTTCAATGGACTTCATTGATGGACTGCCTAGGTCGAGAAGAGGCAACACTAGCATTTGGGTAATAGTGGATAGGCTTACTAAAAGCGCCCACTTCATACCTATAAAGAGTAGAAGGACTACCACATCTCTAGCATCTCTTTATCTTAAGGAAATAGTTCGACTCCATGGATACCCTCCAGCATTGTTAGTGACCGAGACCCCATCTTCACAAGCGAGTTTTGGCGGAGTCTACAAGAAGCTGTAGGCACACAGTTATGTCTGAGCACGGCCTATCACCCCCAAACCGACGACCAGACGGAAAGGGTGAATAGAGTTTTAGAGGATCTTTTGAGACTTTGCGTTCTCGACTTTGGAGGGATGTGGGAGGATCACCTTCCTTTAGTGGAATTTGCCTATAACAACAGCTACCAAGCTACCATCGGTATGGCGCCCTTCGAAGCCTTGTATGGAAGACCGTGCAAATCACCAACTTGTTGGTACGAGTCTACAGATAAGCTTATACTTGGACCAGATATGATTCGAGAGACTTCTGAGAAAGTAGACTTGATACGTAGGAGAATGAAGACTGCCCAAGACCGACAGAAATCCTACGCCGACAAAAGAAGGACCGACCTTGAGTTTGAGGTTGGAGACAGGGTTTTCCTTAAGGTATTACCTTTAAGGAACGTCGTTCGTTTTGGATCCGCAGGAAAGCAAGCACCAAGATTTGTCGCACTGTTTCCTATCATCGAGAAGGTTGGAAAGATGGCCTATAGATTAGAGATACCCGAGAGACTGGCCGGAGTTCACAACGTCTTTCATGTTTCTCACCTCCGTAAGTGTTTGCATGAGTCAGCGGAAGTGGTGGAACCTAGCATTCTAGAAGAAGCCGAAGTGGAACGTGAAGCAACTGTGAAGAGAGTTCCAACCCGCATCTTAGGAACTGAAGTGAAAAAGCTACGCAACCGCAAAGTCAAACTCGTTAAAGTTCAGTGGAGCGGCGCCGAGGAAGACGTGACTTGGGAAACTGAGGACAGAATACGCGCTGCCTACCCTCTTCTTTTTGAGGGTACATCTTTGATCTCTCTCTTTTTCCTTAAGTTATGCTTTATCTATCTTTTAGGTATATCTCCTCGGTCCTTTTCCTAACTCCTTAGGTAGAAAACAAATGGATGTAAACATGTATTTGAAAACATGTTATGGATGATGGCTGCAAATGGTTGCTAGTGGTTGCTCGTGGATGCATATACACACACACCCTAGGTTATAGATCGGCTCAGTCACTTCATATTGCATATGCATATACGTATTCTCATTGGTATATGGTTGAAACTTGATATGCTGTCATATGGTCGTTGCATTTGTATGAATGGTTGTGCACTCATGTAGAATTATGAGTAGGAAAAAAAATTTGCATACATAATGGATTCATGACACTTACATGATTCGCATTAAGGAGGTCAACTGAATCAGTAGACCGCCTGATTTCTGCATTAGATAAGGATATGTACACACACTATGCATATGATCATGAAGCATTAGAATTCTTTTAAGGACAGTGGATGCCTGTGTTTGTTGGTTGAGTAGATGGACTGTTGGATGGTAGGATATACATTCTTCCTAACTTAAAGATTTCGGGGACGAAATCCTTTTAAGGGGGGAGAATGTAACACCCCGTGAATTCTATAACGCTAAGCTTCACAAATTAAAGTATAATTAATTATAAATGAAAGAATTAAGGGAAACGGGTTACGCTATTGCGTTCGTCTCGGAATTCTGCTTGAGATAGAGTCTGAGTTAGCGCGAATCGGACTCCGTATGAAGGAGTTATGGCCTTCGGAAGTTTCAGAATCAAATTTAAATTCAAACAGCTCAGTTTAATTTCAAAATTTCGAATTTCAGATTCAAACTGGGCTGGGCGGGAAAATTCCTGCCCAGAGACCAGGTCGACCATTGGGTCGACCATGGAGTCGACCTGGTCACCTCAGGTCGACCATGGTGTCGAACTGGTCCCCCCCCCCCAGGTCGACCATAGTGTCGACCTGGGTGTCGACCTGGCTGGCCAGGTCTGACTCTGGCTCGAATTTCTGAGGCCCTGTGTGTCACTAGGGCTGACGTGTCACCTCTTGATTGACTCTCTGAATTTTGAAGGGCCTAGATTCCTCCTATCTTCATCTGACGGCTCAAAACAACTTAAAAATCTATAAATACACCCTAACTCTCAACTAAAAATTCACACAAAAATATGAGAAAGGAGTCGTCATGCTGCTAGGGAGGAATTGAACATAGCCGTCAAGAGAAAAGCCTAGAGATGATTCAAACTAAGAAGAAGATTTAAAGTCTAAATCAAAAGTTTTCAACGCAACGTTAGTCTACCCAAAGGAGCGCATTCCAATTTCAGAATTCAGAATCCAGAATTCAAGATTATTCATTCGTTGTAAGTATAGTAGCCTTTCAGAATATGATTAAGAATTGCGATGTGATTCGATGTGGTTGAAAATAGAATTGTGTTATTGTATTGTATAAAATTCTATGTATTATGATGGTTCTATCATGACTTATGTATTGATGTTTGTGGCATAAAATTTATGTATGCAAGCCTATGGAACAATTGTATATGAAAACAATGGCACTTGCAAGTTGTGGCAAAAATTAGAAATTGATCCTTTATGTATATATCGATGGCATGGACTATGTATATTCCCTTAGTCTAAATTAGAATTTATGTAAACATGATTTAGACTTGAAACCTTTTATGTCTACATGACCCAAAGCCTATGTTATCGCTTTCATGTTTATTTGCAAGTATAATTGGATCTATGTTAAGCATCGTTTGTGTTTCATAAATCATTCGAGTTCATGTTTATTTGCAAGTGAAATTGGATCTATGTTAAGTATCGTTTGTGTTTCATAAACTATGCAAGTTCATGTTGAAATAGGCTATGTGAATTAAATGTTATAATTGGGCCTTTTGGTGAATATACATCATGCTAGTTTTGTGTTTGACACTATGCCAAGTTAAACACGTTTAAACACAAGTTTGTATTAGCCTAAACTATGCCATGCCACCTACTTAGTTATACTTTGATTTGAATGCAAGTTCACATGACCCATCATTTATGTTAGTATCGCTAAATTACTAGTTCATGCGCCACACACCCTTATATGTTGTCAAATATTACACGTTCTTAATTTCCCCTTTTTCTTACGCTTATAAAGTTGGGCTGAATTGTGTCGAGCCCAACATTTGTTATAACGTTGCGAACGTATAAACGGGGTTAATAAGGTTGGGTGTAAAACATGAAAATATATGTTGGCATGTTTGGCACATGCCAATGACAATGACATTTAAAGCGGTATGAATTGTTATACCCAAAAATAATAGATATGACATTTACATATATACATTTGAGAAATACTAAAATATGTAAATTTAGAAAACACGATGTGCTTAACCCGAGGTTGGATTGAGTTGTGATGTAAACCTGCCCGGAACCGCCCGGCTGTCCAGTAGTCACAACAATACCTATCCAATGTGGGTAGTTAAGCATTGAGCCCAATAAAGACCCGAGGTTAGACTGAGCTACGGTGTAAACCTGCCCGGAACCGACCGGCATATCCAGTAACCGTAGCAATACCTGTCTAGTGTGAGTGGTCTGGTGCTCCTAAGAGGCTAAGGACAGGTGGTAGGGTTAAGTCAACTATAACACTTAACCAAATTCAACATGTTAACAAGAATTGATGGGTGGGGATTAGGTAAATACAGACACTTAACCACTTAACATGTTTGACTAGAAAATCCTGGTAACGAGCGACCCATTTTAGCAATAACCCAATTTATGTATCAACGGTACCCTGAAACTAGGCAGGGTGAGGCACGATTACTGGGCTGATTGTAAGCGGTCAAACGACGGCGGTGGGTGCACAGTGCAGGTCTAACGGAGTGCGGGCGTGCACACACTTCGGAGCAGACAACCAGGGCACTGGGGACACCAGTAGTATAACCTATGCCTTCTAGAATTTGTGTCGGGGCCGCCACCATGGGTCTTGATACACCCCATGGTGGGACCAGCATAGGTATCTACAATTTTTTGGGGCCGTATGACACATGTTAACACGAGTAGGAGCCGATCTTTAAATAAAGTTGGGGATCACTTCACCCTCACCATGGGGTGCCTGTTAGAGTAAACTCGAATAGATGCAGAGATATAGTATGGGTGCGATAGTACACTCGACACTCCCTTAGCTTGTGACACTATCCTATTTTCAGTATATATCTATCCTGCCCTTTTCTTATTCACGGACTGAAGAGTTACTAGACTTACTCAGGCTTTATGTCTGACCCTATTTTCTTTTCGTCTTCTTTTCTTTCATTCCCCCCCAGGTCCACAGGGAGGAAACAGCTCAGCTCAGCCAGGTTCTGTTCAAGCTCGAAGAACGTAGATGTATGATTTGGGTCTCTCTTGCTCGGACTATGGCTTTGGATATCACTATGAGGATTTTTGTCACTTTATTTATGTTTTATGCTTCTTTAATAATCAAGACAGTTATGATATAGTAATGATGGAAGTATTTTGAGACAATTATGAAACGTTTTGTTTTGGAACACGTATTGATGAATAAAAGTCTGTTGGTTTCCGATGTTTAATATATGTGTATTTATATCTATCTTGAGTTTATCTGTGGCTTTTACTTATAA
The DNA here is from genome assembly GCA_030737875.1 of Allium sativum. Lineage (NCBI taxonomy): Eukaryota > Viridiplantae > Streptophyta > Magnoliopsida > Asparagales > Amaryllidaceae > Allium > Allium sativum. Next base: position 742,700,717 of record CM060920.1, on the reverse strand, counting down.
ACCTCCTCCAAAATTAAGGCATTCCCTTTGTGAGTGACCTTAACAGAGGTGGGGTGTTTCAGTAATAGACTTATGTAGCACACAAAAATGTTATAAGCAACTTACCCAATATGTTTATTCAGTAACAAGGTGTATAGGGAAACAAGTGTAACACTTTAAAAAACTAACCAGTAAAAGAACAAATGAATTTTGAATGAAAAATCTTGTACTTATACATATATTCATATAGACAAAGAAACATGAATGCAACATGCTTTAAAGCTTAAATATTTCATATTAGCCTTCTTTGCTATAAGCATGTTATGATGCCACACAGTAAATTACTACAGAGTTCTAAACTCAATTTTTATCATGTGAAAATAAGGCATCATTTACAAAATTTGTATGCACAGTAATTTTTTAGTATGAATATATACTGTGTGGATATACAAATTGCTTCATCCATAATGTGTGGCATCATAGCTCCATGGTACATTTGTTTAACATTAGCATATCTACAATATAATATTAGCAAACAATAAATAGAACCCAGAACTATTTGGTGCCACTACAACAAGAGAATTAAAAATATAAACGAAATACTTATTTAATCAACTCAATAACAAAAGTAGCTCCAAATTACCCAATTTTCACTTAACATCCAACATTTCTCCATATGTATCCATACTATAAAGCATAACCCACACAAACTACGAGACCGTATACCAAAAATCCCTAAATTTAACATTGGAAAAAACCGAACCTTTGAAAATTGCTAATTAAATTTATTAGGGAAAGAAACCGAACCTGTGAAAAGTAGAAGCTTCAAACAAATTTAATCGAGAATCCATGGTTTGAACTTTAGAAGAGGCTACAAAGATTTAGAAAGGCTATTTTGAAATATTTGTAGATCAAAGGCGATTAAGGTTTGAGGTCTCTTATGACTTAGGGTTTTCTGTATTGGGGAGAAGATGGAAATTGATGTACACGCGGCAATGAAACTTTTAGAATTAAGGTTTGTAGTCGCTTATGACTTAAGGTTTCCTGTTTTGGGGGAGAAGAGGGAATTTGATTTACGCGACAATGAAAGTTTTTGGTAGAAGAGTGGCAATGAAAGTTTTGGGGAGAAGAGGGAAACTAATTTACATGCAGCAACATAAATTTTAGAGGGAACGATGAATGTAAATCTAACGCATGAGGATCTCAGCGTTCTCACATGTTGTCTTTGGTTTTTACCTAGGTTTATAATTTGTGAAAGGTTCAACCATCACAATTAACGGTCAACGGCTATCCTATATTGCTGCTGAAAGCAAATTTTCTTGTAGTGGTGGTTTAGGTGTTATGAATTTGGCAAACATGAATGGTGCATTGTTACGTAAGTGGATTTGAAAGCTTATTTCTTAAAAAGAGGTTATGTGGCGCAAATGGGTGTTGAAGATTTACATCGATGACTACTTCAGGTGGAGGATCGACTTTAGATACTAATCTGTTTTTGGAAGAATATACGGAGTTTCTCATATATATTTAAATTAAATACTTGTCGTTTGTCGAAAGATGGTAGAAGCATTGCTTTTTGTTTTGATTGTTGGTTATTCCCGGTGCCTTTAGTGGCTAAGTTTAGGGATTTGTTTGACATTTCTCTTAACAACAATTGTTCGATGGTTGATATGTTTGATAGTGGTGATGGTGGTAATAATTTTGGGTACAATTTTTCGATTTATGGAGCTTTAATAGGGAGAACGTTGAGGCAGACTGGTTTACTGGTTGATTTGCTGGATATTATTATTTGGGACATGCATTGCAATGATCAGTTTGTATGGGCTGGGGTTGGTAAAGCTTTCGCTGTTAAGGTTTTATTTGAATTCCTGAATTTTTCTAGCGGAAGATTTTTCTGGGTTCTGCAATTTTTTGGGTTTGAAGGTTCCGTTGAAAGTTAAAATCCATATGTGGGTGTTGATTCATGACAAGTTGAACACAATAGCTATGTTGAGAAGGAACAACTTTGTGATGAACAGTATTTGTGTTTTCTGTGGTTTGGCGGCAGAGAATTATAAACATTAGTTTGTTGATTGCGATTTTTGGTTTTATGTTTTAACGAAATGTTTGGTATATTTCAGCATTTGTATTGATTGGAGAAATTTCACTATTGATTAGTATTGGTATTGGGATCATATGAGGAGATCATTGGGTAGTAGTTTAAGTGAAGTTTAATTTCATTAATCTCGCCTACTCACTACAACAAAAACACCATATTACAACTTTAATTTTACAACTTTTTCTAGAAAAGTTGTAATAAACTTATTTTTAACAACTGTGTTATTTTGACAGTTGTAATAAAAGCCTATCACAACTTTTATTTTTTGACTGTTGTAATATATGACTACACTACAACAAAAATACCATATTAATAATTAATAAAAATTCGATAATTAATAAAAATATTAATACTCAATAACTATTGTTTAATAATAATAATAAATAATTTATTTGAAAATATGTAATAACTAATATTAATAACTTCTTTTCGCTATGATAGTTATTATTAGAAATTAAAAATAAATAAATAAAAATTAGTTTTTACATTTTATAATTAGTATTTATGTAATAATAAATTAATAATTTCTATTAAATAATCAATAATTAGTAAATAATTTTTAACAAACAAATTAATAATTGGTATAATAAGTAATATATTATCAGTATTGTTAAATAATTAATTTTTAGTGTTAAATAATAAAGATATAATCGTTAATATTAATAATTTGCTTGACTCAGTGCATTAGCCTATGAATATGTCATGCCTCTAGAAATAATCGTAGTCGTCGCCATTTAGTTGTTGGTGTTCTCTGACTAACCGTCGAATCTTGACTATCAAGCCTTGACGATGATTGTTGGGCACTGCGATGCAGCACGGGTTCGGGGGCATCGCCCCCCCAAAAATTTTTTTAGACCCTTTTATTCAAATTTGGATCATACTTGATTTTTTTAATATACTTCTTGTCTTTGAAAATCAAAACACTTCGGCTTTCAAAAAAACGCATTTTGGCTCTAAAGGTAAAATCAAAACATTTCCGAAACAAAACTTTTAGGATCCTATAAACCGAATTTTTCGCTTCCCTCCACAAGCCCGGTTGTATGTCCCCGAAATTTTTATCTTCCTTCCACAAGCCCGCTTTTCTAACCCAAATTTTCATGAACCCAGTTTAATTTCGAGACCTAACCCTAGCTCTCGAGATCTTCAATGGCCGCCTCAAAAAAAGGATTACGGTCTTCACCAGCCTCTAACACCACCGCCCCAATTAAATTCACGACTCACGATACCTAACACCACCGCCCTAATTAAACTCACGAGACCCAAGGGGCTGGAGAGGCGTTGGTCTCGGTGCAGGCAGTCGGCGACTTTCAAGTGGTCGGAGGAGGGATGCGCTAGTTATCGCAAGGGGCTGAAGGGGGTCGATTGCAAGGGACTGGAAAGAAGTGCCTCAGGTTGTTTGATTCATATATTGGTTTCTTTGATGCATAAAGTTCAAAAATATGTACCAACATCCGTGAATGTCTCTCAGGTTGTTGCTTTTAACTATATTTTAGTACATCTATCCTGTAGAAGACGTTTTTTTGGGAAGAAAATTGCCTTCTTCTGGATTGAATTTAAATTTTAAGTCGTTTTTATGTACTTTATCGGCCAAGCATTGATTTCTTCTTGCCGAGCTTGTTAGAATTATTTGTAATGATTTCTTCTTGAGTTAGCATGAAGTATTAATTGTAAAGCTTATTCCATGTTCAGGTTGTTACATTTTTATGTTAGATTATTTACTAATTTTAGAGCTCTGTATGGTTACCAGACATACATGTTCAAGTATGACACTGTTTATGGTCAATGGAAGCACCATGAAATCAAGGTGAAGGACTCCAAAGCCCTTCCCTTTGGTGACAAACCAGTAGCTGTATTTGGTTGCAGGTTGGTGTCTTTAAAACTTTAAGAACTTGTTTACTATCTGTACTTATAAATTTTATTGCACTTCTTGCTTTGGTGCTAAACTTATCCGTGCTTGTTTTTATTAAGAAACCCTGAGGAGATCCCACGGGGTGAGGCTGGTGTTGATTATGTTGTTGAGTTAACTGGTGTCTTTACTGACAAGGACAAAGCTGCTGCTCACTTGAAGGTGAACATTTATCACAAACTACATTGAAATTAACAAGTCGCTTATGCTTTGGTGTTGAGTTGTGAGTATATATACATATGTTAAATGGTTGGTACAGTTAAACTTTGGCTGATAACTGTATATTTTTTTCAGAGGAGTTGGTTATTTCAAACAAACCAACAACTGTTATGTTAGACTATAACCATCAGTTGACAAATTTTAGGATTTTGCTACGGGGACAAAATGAATTTTCAATCAAACTGTAAGAACATGATATCTGGAGGAATTCACCAGGGCATTTTGGTAATTTTCTTTGTGATCCGTCATAGAATATTGATTTTGCCGTAGATTTTTACAAAATCATTTTTGATCCTTTGTAGTGTTCTTGCCATACTCGAGTGACCAAAAAGGGGTGAGCAGTGGAATTCTTGCAGTAATGTCGCTATCAAATTTTGGTATTGTTGGCTTAAAAAAAACACTTTTTGTTCTTTTTTCTAACAACAGACATATTCTTATGCAATAGGTTTTATCACTGCAGTGAACTTGCAACAAAAAGATAAATGGCACAAAGATTTCCTTGTCTTCGACTAGTGTACTCCCGTAGGATTTGCAATTTTTTGTGGATCACTTGTGCTTGTACTACGTTGCTTTGTAACGGTCAAGCATGTAATAATGTACGAAATGTTGTCTAAAACTTATTGTTTGTAATACTGAATATTTGAGTATTTTAATAAAATAGTTTGCAAATAACTGTAATATCGTATTTGCTTATGGAGTATTGATATATTTAGTGTATTGTTCTTTCAGTTGCAAAAGATGTTTATTGTTTTAAAACCCAAATGTCAATCACAACGGTGCATAATAGTTGTAGTAGATTTTATTACAATAGTGCATAATTGTTGTAATAAAGTTTATTACAACGGTGGAAAAAAGTTGTAAAATATACATATTACAACGGTGTTGCAACAGTGCAAAAAAGTTGTAAAAGATATTAGTCTATTACAACTTCTTAATACACGACGGTTTTCCCACCGTTGTAAAATGTATATTACAACGGTGTTCCACCGTTGTAATAGGGTCATTTTGTTGTAGTGACTATTGGATTTTATGGCATGAAAGGAATGCTAGATGCTTTGCTATCACTAGCAAACATTTTGATGCGACTGTATATTTTGTGCTAAGATTTGTTCAGTTTGTTGATCTCATTGGTTACACTTTGCCAACAGTAGAAGATAAAGAAGCGGATAGAGTATCAATTGGAAGCAGCTGAAGCTCTTGTTGTTTTTACTTCTGCGCTATGATGTTTTGTAATTAGTACGTTGGGGCTTTTTTGTGATGCACATATGGATCTTATTTTGCTCGCAGGTTGTGATGCTTGTTGGGGTTTCTTTTGTTTTTTTGGGTGTGTTGGTTGTAATATGATGTTGCGATCTCTGTATGTATGTTGGTGGTGTATTATTTTTGTACTTTTTGTTGTTAATATATGGTGTGGCTCCTTTGCCAGTACCTTGTTTATTAAAAAAAAATGATCCAGTAAAATTTATAATGAAACATTAACTTTCGTTTGCTCTATTTAAATCGATTTATGCGATCGATTTGTGGTAGCAGCAACTGATATATTCACAACTTTTCTAAAAACTTAAAATTTGAAATAAAGTTCAAAATTATATTTGAGGTGTGTTTAACCAAATATAGCATAGGAATAAATTTCGTTGAAAAACATGCAAATATATTATATTCATTATTCAATTAAATTTGAATAAATTGTTCTAAAAATAGAAGTTTGTTGAAACTTAGGCATTTCTACCTAAAAATAATAGACCATTTTCTAACCAAGTTGACATTTTCCATTTTGCGAAATTCGAACTTTTATTGCTTTGAATCTTTAGTTTTGACTGAAAAATTCGTAAAAATCAGTTAATATATATATATATATATATATATATATATATATATATATATATATATATATATATTGAAAATTGGTTCACTTTATTACTACTAAAAAAAGCATACAAGAAAGAGGTTAGCATTCTAACCTTTACATAAGCAAAAACATAAAAAACTGGAAATAAAAACCTAAAAAGCATAAAAGGCCCAAAAAGGAAGCCTGCGTCCCGCTTACGTGCAAGCTTTTTGCACCACACACACTCAGACTTCTCCAAAAGATAATACGTTGTTCTTCAAACATATAAATTAAGAGCACATCTTCAAATTCTTATTCCACTACTGTAAAGGTTTTCCACCTAATTCTGAGCAACATAAAACCCAAATCAAGTGATTTATGTTTCACCGATTGGCAGAAAACCGTAAATGAACTGCTAACTCTGCAGATCATTAAACAGTTGAAATTCCGCAAATATTGATATAAACCATTGCCAGATCTAAAATATATGCACATGTCATCCATAAACTTCCATATGTTTTGTTAACTGCTCTACTCCAAGTTTTCACTGCAGACATCAAAAAATAAAATAGAGCTGAAACAGTGCCTTTAGCCAGCAACCCTTAATACCAATAAGTAGAACCAAGCTAGCTAACAGCTCATACAGTTGTAGATAATACCCAATAAAAATACAATTCCAAACTCTAGGTTTGGTTGATGATTCCTAGACGCATATGAATCAATCCTATAGCCAAAATTGTCAAGTTAATATATGGATTTCAAAACTGTAAAGAAACATCACTGCCCTTTAATGTAAACGATGAATCAAAGAATCAAGTCCCAAGAGTTGAAGCCTAGGCTATGGATGAACATTTACTGTAGAAATCACTCGTACCAACTGCTCATGAATTTGCAACCATAAACCAATTTGTAGAACAAATAATCACACCATCTCAGGCTTTCGATAACTCAAAACTGGTCCAATCAAAATGAACTGCTAATAGACATTAAACCGATAGTCTTCAAATAAAACAGGTAAATATTGGAAGACCACCATAACATAGAAAAGCTTCAATGTCCCCTTATTCTATAATAGATCCACTAAAACAGATGAAGATATGTACTGAAAAACCTTTGATATTTATGGATCCACTTACCATAATATAGAAGATTAATCAAACCACTATGAACAATCTGAATATAGTATTACGAAGAACAAATTGCTCCAATAAAAATTGTATATCAAATCTCCTATTAAACTGAAAATCCCTAACCCAACACAAATTTCTAGATATGCATACCAGATCTCGAAAATGTTGAAAGAACTGTAGAAACGGTTATGAAGAATCGGAAGTGATTTAACACTTGCGCCGACAATGTCAGATCCCAATTCTCCGAATGTCTCGTTCTCCAGCTTTTCGCCATATTCGGCCATGGATCACCTTTGAAGCATAAATACCTAGGGGGAATTCGGGATTGGCCATCTTTGATTACAGAAGTAGGATAAAAACGAATCTGACTTGAAGATTGAAGTCAAAACCCAAATTAGGGTTTAAAAAGTGAAATGAAATTTTTAGATCTGATAAAAAGTGTGAAAACAGATAAAAAAAACCTAAAGTAAAGAGAACCAATGTTTTATCATCGAAAATAGTTCGATGAAGTTTTCAGCTAGGAATCAATTAGAAATCCAAAGAAATAACATTTAGAAATCAGGTAGAACGAAGGAGAAGGAGAACTCATGCATGAAACGAAAGCAGGCGATTTGGCCTGTCGCCATGGACAAGTTCTCCTATCTTAGATTTTATATATATATATATATATATATATATATATATATATATATATATATATATATATATATATATAGAGAGAGAGAGAGAGAGAGAGCTAGGCTCAATGGCACCCCAAATTTGAGCACCCATATAGCACCCCGCTTTTAAACCACTCATTTACATTAAAAAATGTTAGTGGAGGGAGAGAGAGAGATGAGCGAGAATGAGTGGAGGAGAGAGAAGAGAGATAATGTGGTAGAAAATAGGGAGGCTAAAGGGGTGCTCAAATTTTGGGATGCTATTGAACCTAGCTCTTATATATATATATATATATATATATATATATATATATATATATATATATATATATATATATATATGTTGTTTCAACCTTTATTCTCAGCCATTTTCTCTTTCACCTATGCTTATCTCTAATTAATACATACTTCAAATTCTGTAATTTTAGTTTCAGAATATGGAAAACCTCGGTATCCCAAGACTTTTACTGGTTCATAAATGTAAATGAAACCCACACATGCATTTTCAGCCTTTCCTGTATAGTTATTTATTCACAAAATTTTTATTTTATCCCTATACAACTTCATCTTCCCTCCTTTCTCCATAAAATTATGCATTTTAATCAAATTTCACAAAGAAAAAAAGGAATACATATACGATACAAAATTGTACGCAAACCGCCTCCTTTTCTATTTCTATTAATAGCCTTTCTTCTCTTTTTCCTTATCTTCACGCAACTATGTTCCATCTTCCATGCAAGTAACTTTGTAGTTATTTTAGCCTCACCCATCATCATCTACCTCCACGCATCCCCACCCACCATTGGATGCCTACCGCGCCTCACCCACCTCCAGTCCAGTGCACTGCCATGTTGGTCCTCCACCTGCTTACCACCAGTCTTTTCGCCCCTTTATAAAAATCTTAGATCCACATAAAATCCACACCACTTGCATTGGCCACATCACCCTGCCTCTAGACCATTGCAAGAACTACTGCCTTGCCTAAGGCCTCCTGCGACCTCCGCCTACTGCCCCCTCCTCCCTCCGACCATCCCGTGCCTTGTCTCTCAAAACCAAAACAGTTCATGTTAAAAAAATTGTGTTGAAACCCCTAGCCTACCCCTGTCCCTCCACCTGGCCTCGCACCCCTGGCAAGACCCACACACACACCTCTTACCCTCTACCTGACGCAGCTCCTCCGCTTTTGCATGGTTATATATGCTATGTAGTTGAGTGTGATAGTGTTTGTATTGTTACAATGTTTGAGTTTGTGTTGAGTTTAAAACAATAGGTGTTGTAGGTGAAGTGGTAGTGTATGTGAATGAGGAGCGTGAGGTCTTGGGTTCAATCCTGGTAGTTGTTGGATTTATTAATATTTTGGGTTGTCATATTTTATATTGTATTTTTTTGCTTCATACGAGTATGTACATTTTATAAAACAATATAAGAGTGTTGATTTAGAATGCATGATTTGAGCTTGGGTTGATTTAAGTTACTGATTTGATACGTTGATTCGATCATGTTGTATCAGCTATTGTGTCAGCTTCCATATGTCTGTTTCTAAATAATTTTCGTATTGAATTATTTTGTTTGAAGCATTTGCGCTAATAGTTGATTTAATAAACTGGGATTAAAAAGAGTGATTAAACTTAATGAGAAGTTAGAGTTCATTTGCACTAATAAGGTTTCGTACTGAATTATTTAGTTTGGGATCGTCATAGGAAAAATATAATAGTCAACAAGAACAGTTAGAGGATGAGGTTGGTAATGAAATTAATACGATGAATCTCATAAAATATATGGTTGAGGATGCAACATGATCAATGTTCCCAATGACTGAAGTTGATAACGATGATGTTAATGTTGTAAAGAAACCAAATGTTGAAGCGAAAAGTATATATAATTTATTGGACGCTGCTAAGAAACCCTTATGGAAGGGTTGTAATAACGACACTCAATATCAATAAATGCAGAGTATATTGTGATAAATTCAAAATACAATCTCATGGAAGCCAGATTTACAACTGTTGTGCAAGCTGCTAAACGGTGCCACTCGATAATTTAGTGTGCGAAAATTATTATGAAGTAAAAAAATTTATGTCTTCTTCAGTTTGCCATATCAAAAATTAGATATTTGTTTAAATGGTTGCATGTTGTTTTAGTGTAACGACCTGAAATTTTGGAACCAATTTTAAAATTTTATATATTAAATTATAATTAATTTTACAAGGATTTATAGTCAATTTTAAAAATCCAATAGTTTAATATTGTTTAATGCTTAAAAAGTGACATTTTTCAAACGACCTCGGAATTCGACGAAACCAATTTTATCAGATTTGAATCATTGAAAAATGGTAGGATTTCATATTTCATAATTTTCAGAGTTTGTAACATGCTACCTTTCGTCCACTTCAAGGTGGTAATAAAACCCACTCGAACCATTCAAATCGACAGATTGTTATTAGCTTCTAAGGTAAATAGAATAAATAACAGAATCCCAGATCACAGACACAGAGTAATATAATATCTTGCAGCGGGAAATACATAATACAACAGTAGTTCATGAGGCTACTAAATAAATTTTACAATAGAATTTACCTAGACAATACAACGGAAGTCTAATACAATGATTTCTAATATATGAATAATAATAACATTATGAAACAAAGACGACAAGAATAGCTGAAACTAGATCAACTGAATCGGTAGATACAGGTGAGTGAAACCCAATATAAGCTCCAAATCCAAGAGTGAATCTCAAAAACTTTAATACTCAATCTGACCCAAGCAATAATGCAAAAACAAAACAATTCGGATCAGGACTTACATTCTCATAGAAGTAAATCAACTCAAATGAAATGTTCAAAGAAATGCATCAGTAACTTAAAGGATGTTTGGGATCACCATCCTCTAAGGATCCATTAAACTAAAACATATAATACAATACGCTATTATAATATTGTCTATGGTTAAATATAAAATATTAAAATAGTGTAAGCGGGATTACATTTCTACCCTTACACTGTTTATAATACCGTAGTCTGTACAGATAATGTAAATTCCACACTAACATAGTGGCTCTTAGAGGGCACTCCAAAGGTACGATACAAATCAAAATCGTATGGGGCTCGATCAGGATAATATGACAAGGCACACGAGGAATGCCTAGAGTAGGAATATACTAGTTGCATGCCCAGACTGGTGGTAACGCATAGCCGCGACTACCACCCACCTCAAACAACACTCCCAAATCAAGGATGCACATCAAATCAAATCAATCAAACCGAGAGACTATAGTAATAAAGGAAGAAGTTTTGCCGATGGAGGTAGCTAACCCCACTTGGTCCGATATAGCCCTGTTTTAGTCATTTTAATTATGACCCGAAGGTCAAGGACATCCATTATCGTTCTCTTTCTTCAAATACAGTAATCGCCTCTAAATCAACCTACTTCATTTTGGATCTCCACATCGTACACAGTTGTCAAAGTGGTTTTGGGTATTGGCCGAGAGTATGATAATGTCTAATCCCAGTCTCTTTAACAACCAATCATTTACATTTTTCACACCGTGGTCATTATTTTATAAATCACTTTATAAAATCATTTATATGGATTTTAAGGTTCAAATTCAGAATAAAAAATTTATGTTTCAATTCAAACCAAATCATATCATATTTCATAACTCAAGTCACGCAATTCAAAATCATTATTTATAAATTTGAATCAATTACAAAATCCATCTAAAAAATTCAATTTAACAATTTTCTAATTCAAACCAATCGATTTTTATATAATCAGTTCCATATATAATATAAATATGTATATTTCAATTCACATTTAGTCACTTTGAAATCGAATTCATTACGTATCAATTATAAATAAAATATATTTTCATAAATTTGGAAATTCAAATTTAAATCAATTTTGCAATTCAAATTCACATCTTATAAGTTCAGATCAATTCAAATTATACTTCACATCTTATATGAATTCATTCATCAAATTAAGTATCTTTATATAAATTCGAATCTTTAAACCTCGAACCCAAATCGTGAAAAATCTTCTGTTATCCTCCTTTAGCTTTGTGACAACCATAGGATTCGAACCCCTGACCTACCGGAAAGCAACACCACACACTAACCACTGTGCTAAAAGATCTTTTCAAAGCGGACCCAACGGTTCCAGTTTTGGGAAAATCCGACGGTCGCATTTCCTGGTATAATCATTTAAAATTACGATTCCAAAACGCGAACTGCAGGTGCTCGATTCGTTTTATTTTAATTTATATATGTATATATTTATTTATTTAAATATAATTCATTCTTCATTTTCCAATCCATTTTCACTTCATATACGTGTTAAAAATATTATTTTTAACCAACAAATATTTATTTCAACTCATGAATATTTTTAGCGACTTATCCATACAATAAAATGTAAATTCTATTGTTCAAACCCTTTATTCTACACATGAATATTTTTATAACATCATATACATGATAAAAATGTGATTTTATCGTTCCAGCTTTTTATTCAACATATGAATATCTTTATAACTTAGTGTACCTGATAAAAATGTGATTTTATCGTTCTAACTCCATATTCAGCTTAGGAATATTTTATATACTTCATATACAAGATAAAAATGTGATTTTTATCGTTGAAATATTTTATTCCAATCATGAATATATTTCAACACATGAATAAAATTCAAACACATAAATGTTTCAGGAAATTTAAACAGCATAATGGCAGGGTAATTAAAACCGACACCATCCCGATGTACAGCTCCTCGCACTACCTCAGGCCTCGCGGCGTTTAAAAGGGGTATATAATGATTTAAGATCAATTTCATATCACATTTGAATTTTTCCACAAACAATTCCATTTTCGTTTCAACCACAAACAACCATAATCAACCATTCGCAATATCAACCAAATTTCACACCAACCACAATCAAGTCGTTCATGGTTTGTGGACGACGGTTGTCAGGAGTTTCTAAACTCCGTCTACATCCTAATATATTTTATTTCTAAATTAAATTGAATCTAGAAATCTCACTTTTCTTTCGGCTTCGCCTAAAATTATAGCGAGCTCTAAAAAATTCTCCAGTCTCTTCTAGAATGTAGAAGACGTCCTCACGGTCCCGGTATCTCTTGTTTCACTGGATTTCGACCACATAGCAAAAAGATATGATTTTTATAAGATTATCATACTTTGCGACACCTTTAAACTGTCATAAACAGTTTAATTAATTAAACCTGTACCTTTTTTAATCTGTTCAGAACTAGGGTTTGAATTACACTCCAATCCATTGCAGTAGGTTAAAATTGGACCTCACCACGTCGTTGAGCTCGGAGCCAATTTCCAATCGCCAGTGGTGGCATTCAGATCGGTGGCAGATCGGTAAAGAAAAAGAGGGCGAGGTGGCTCCACTTTCGAGGCTGAGATCTCATGAAATACTAATCGAGGGAGGGCACCACTTATATAAATGTGAAGAGGAAGTCTCGATCTTCAAAAAATCCAACTAGGCCGCTTGATTTCGTTGTGAGATTGGAGAGAAAAAGAGGAGAGATGGTTTGAAGAGTTTCCGTCGTTCACACAGGAGTGGATCAGGTTTTTGGGTCAACGCTGAAGTGGAAGTTGAAATATGATTGGCCAATGAATTTATAATTAATTTTTAATTCAATTAAACCCAAAAATACCCCCTTTCCGAACATAATGGAATATGTATCGTAAGCCCATTCGACTGTTTCAGTCGGTTATTCTTCAAATTAATATATAAAACATTCAATTTTAGATTTGAACGTACATTTTAATTTGCCGGGGCCACATACTAATTAGAAAAATTCCTGAAAAATAAATTTGGCTATGTCTAGATGATACGGTCCCAACAAAACTGATTTCGTCGAATTTGGAGGCCGTTTGTAAAATGGACTTTTATTGGTCGATCCAATTCAAACTGAAATTACCAAACGCGTTTTCATTTGCCACGCTCACATATTAATTCCAAAAATTATGGAATTTGAAACCTAGCAATAATTTGACATTCTGGATCCAACCAAAGTGGTTTCATTGAAAGCGGAGGTCGTTTGCAAAATGTCTATTTTTACGGGCTATATTTACCCCATAGCGTCCATCCTGAATATTCAACTGGCCATAACTTTTGATTCCCACTATGAAATTTCGATTTTTCAGATTCGTTAGAAAATTTCAATATTTTTGGTTTCACTAAAATCCGGTTTATTTTGAATCCTGTACATTTAGTTAAAGTTCAAAGTTGAATTTTCAAACTGCCACGCTATTTCCAACTCCTTTTATATTTAAAATAAATATATACGTTCTAATTCTATTCAAAATAAATTTCTTGTCGTTATTATTTAAAATAATTCATTTTAAATATTCAAAATTCATTAAAATTACCAAAATAAAAATTTTATATTGGTTTTGATTTTCCAGGTTGTTACAATCTCCCTCGCTTAAAATCTTTTCGTCCTCGAAAAGGAACGAAGCTGGAAGTTGTTTAACCAGCCAACTCAACTTTCATTTTGGCTTTCATTCTTCAACTTTTCAATTTCTAAGAATTTTCAAATTCTTCAAAAATTTGGCTAACACCCTAAATTTTAGAAAAATTTCGCTAGAACCTCCTTTGTACGGAGAGGGGTTTAGAAATTTATTGGGCCATATTAGGCACCCAATAAATCCTAAAAAGCATACACATATTTTTGGTGATATAATTTTGTGTCCACAGGGGAGTGTGTATAGATCATAACACTAGAGAATAAATTCTCGTCACCCTATAAATAGTTTTTGTGCCTTAATGACTAGAGAGGCATGATTATTGTCAACTCTAGACCCGTGTGGGGTTTTTATTAATCTGGAAATTTACTGTTACATTTTATATAGTCTATATCAGTCTTCGGTTCAACCTGAATATAGTCATCGCCATACAAGCCTCTTGCTTGTATGGTAATCTTCAACCTTGTCACATAAGCTCCAAATACATATGTGGTATATGGTAGAGTATGCAATCTTCATGCAGTATGCCATGTAGTGTAGTTCAAAATTAATTGTTACTGTCTTATGGAGACGTTTATAATCTCACACAGAACAACCAGCACTCCGCATCCAATGACATTCACAGTAGTTTGTATAATAATTAAAATTGTGCATCCAACTCATTAAGGTTTACCTATTTGTTAGGGACACAACTAAATTCTTTACTCAACAACAAATCCATTTACCTGTTTAACAATGTATATATATATGCACATCTAAGCTAATAATAACATTTTTAGCGAACAAACATTTATTTCGCCACACAGCTATTTTTAACACTTCATATACATGTTAAAAATAATACTTTCAATCATTAAATATTTGATTCAACTTGGATAAATTTACTCTTTTTTTTTCTATCATTGGTTAGATTGATTATCATTCCTATATTTGATTAGTCAAATTAATAATCACACAATACAATCAATAAGTTGATTAACTTTCCAAATATATAAATAAAAATTTTGTACATACTTAAAATCGTAGTTGCTAAGATTGGATTATATATAACTAAAAGTTTTTGTCCATGAAAAGGAAACAAATGTATAGTAGGAAACAAAAGTAAAGCAGAAACAAAATGGAAATGCAAAGTATGTTAAATGTACCTTGCACCAGAGTTAATTAGAGATATCCACTCTATAATTGGGATAAGCTCGCTTAATGCTCTCTTCAGTTTCCCAGGTACAGTCTCTAGGAACACCACTCCACTGCATTTTGACTAAGTGAATCTTCTTGTTCCTTAGCTCTTTAGTCTCTTTGCCAATAATCTTTATTAGATCCCTTCTCACTGCCAATTCAGGAGTAATTTCCAAGTCTTATTGCGCAGCTTCTTCCACGACCAAGTCCGGATCATGCACATGCTTTCTAAGTTGAGATACGTGAAATACATCATATACACCAGGCAACTAGTCATGTAATGAACTCTATAAGCTAGAGTTCCAATCCGTTCGAGTATAGGGAATGGACCAATAAATCTAGGCGCCAACTTCCCTGTTTTGCCTAATCGGACTACTCCTCTCATCGGAGAAACCCTTAGATATACATAGTCACCCACAAAAAAAGCCAAATCTCTTATTCTCGAATCTTCATAGCTCTTCTGTCAGCTTTAAGCTGTTTGCAATCATTTCTTGATGAAATCGACTTTGTCTGAAGCTTAACGAGTCATATCTGGCCCCAATACAAGTTTATTGCCAGGTTCAACCCAACATGCGGGAGATCCGCAGGGTCTACCATACAGCGCTTTGAATGGTGACATTTGCAAGCTCGCTTGTAACTGTTGTTGTATGAGAACTCAGCCAAATGCAAGTGGTCTTCCCATGATTCGCCAAAGTCAATAATACAAGCTCGCAATAAATCTTCTAGTATACGGTTCTCTCTGTCAGTTTGTCCATCTGTTTGAGGATGATATGCGGTGCTCAGATTCAATTTTGTCCCCAATTCTTCTTGGAATGCTTCCCAGAATTTACAAGCAAAAATTGGGTCACAATCACTAATGGTACTCATGGGAACTCCATGTAGTTTAACAATTTCCTTAAAATAAATTTGTGCTAGACTTTGAGCCGTTCTATTCGATTTGACAGGTATAAAGTGGGCGGTCTTCGTGGAACGATCTATGATCACCCATATACTGTCATTTCCTTTTCTGGTTCTGGGCAAACCATCTATGAAGTCCATGGAAATTTGCTTCCACTTCCAGCCTATGATGTCCAATGGTTGTAACAATTCGGCGAGTTTCTGTTGATCGCTTTTAACTTGTTGACAGGTAGAACACTGGCTAACATATATTGAAATGTCCCTTTTCATTGCCCTCCACCAGAATGTGCATTTGAGATCATTATACATTTCACTCACACCCGGATGAATACTAAGTTTGGACTTGTGATTTTCATCTCTTACTTCTCTTCGGAGCTCAAAAATATTCGGGATGCAAATTCGGCCTTTTAACCTCAGAACTCCCTTGTTATCTATTTGGAAACTCGTGGATTCGCCTTTTTGAATTCTTTCTATGATCCTCTGAATGAAGTGATCATCCTTCTGAAGAGCAGATATCTTATCAATCAACGAAGGCGTAATAATAAGATAAGCGATGATCGCATTCTTTTTGCTGAGCGCATCAGCAACAACATTAGCTTTCCCCGGAGTATACAGAATATCAAGATCGTACGCTGCAAGAAATTCTAGCCAACGCTGCTGTCTCAAGTTTAAGTCCTTCTGGGTGAATAAGTACTTCAATGATTGACGACCGGTATATAGTTCGAACTTCTCACCCAATAGATAATGTCTCCAGATTTTTAAAGCAAATACGATAGCTAACAACTCAAGATAATGAGTAGCGTATCTTTTTTCATGCGGTTTCAGCTAACAGCTAGCATAAGCAACTACTTGGCCTCTTTGCATTAATACCGCACCAAGACCTTCAATAGAAGCATCTGTCCAGACATTCAAATCCTGATTTCCATCGATAATCGTTAATACTGGAGCAGTTGTCAATCTTAATTTCAATTCCTGAAAAGCTGCATCACATTCTGGAGTCCATTTAAACCTTGAATGTTTCTTGGTAAGCTGTGTTAATGAACCGAATATCTTTGAAAAATCCTTAATGAATTTCCGATAATAACTAGCCAATCTAAGGAAACTCCGGACTTCTGTGGGTGTAGTAGGTTGTTTCCAGTCTTGAATAACTGTGATTTTACTTGGTTTATTTGATATTTTGATGGTTGGATGTGTTTGACATGAAAATTACATTAATGAACTGAAATATAGATGTCAAATAATTTAACCATGAAATGAATTGATTTGAATTCTAAATATACGTGAATTAATTGAAAAGGCCGAGTTAAATCTCCTTTCAAATAATTGATCGATGATAAGATATCGACGATGAATACGGTGGTTGAAGACCGGAGATCTTCACATCGTTTGGATGATTACTGATGTCTTGATTGGGAGGCATCCGAAGACAAGGTAATAAGTGGTGGTCATCCAGACGTACCTGGAGATCGACCGGATATGCGAGGGCCTCTCTTATGTATTGGACATATGGGACGAGAAATAAGGTGCCTCCGGTTTCGTTCAGACCCAAAATGGACTTGTAAATGGATTGTGTGTCTGACATTGAATTTTTTTCTGTATTGATTGATCTCTATTAAATATACATCTATTTGGTAGCGGAGAATTTATTCTCTTGCTTAACACCCTTCTCTGAGACGTACGAGCTCAGAGGTTGTATATCGATAGACCTCGGTCGCATGGAGTGGATTGCCTGTGTGGCATGCTGAGATGCAATGATCAAGGCTGCTGTTGAAAAGCAGAGTCTTTGGTTGATGATCAAAGCATAGCTTTAATATAGCATCACTTTGTGTATAGCATTAATTCGCGAGCCTCACACCTCGGTGTGAACCAGAAACGGGAGAAGGATCTAGGGTGGGCATGCGTCTCTTTCTAGCTAGAGGTGGTGTCAGTGTTTACATGCCCTGCCATTTATATTTTTCCCTATGTGGTTGTTGGAATGCGAGGCACTTCAGATATATCGGTCACTACGGTGCCGATGGTTTTACGCCCCATAGGGTGGGGAGACGTATTGTTTAGGGATTTTTAATCCACTTAAAATATGGACCGACCCTATGGCTACTAAGGGCTTGACAGAGTACTTGTCCTGAGACATTGTAGGCTAGATTGTCTCGAAGCGGTAAGGACGATCCCTTGCCTTGGTTCACGATGGAAATCCAACTTCCAATACGACATGTGCAGTTTTAATTGTAAACCTATATATGGCAACATGATAGATGGTACCCATGCCGTCTAGGATTGATATATTATGATTGAATGGTTTTTGAAACATATAAACAGTAGTAATAATATCAAATAACTTTGTTTTATACGTATTAAGCATATTTTGGCCAATATAAGGTAAAACTCTATCCTCTGGTTTGCGTTGCATTGTGTGATGGGACTTGAGTCTTATATTGGCTTCATTTTTCTTAAAAAACATTATGTTGTTTAAATACTTTACTATATTTCATGTACTGGCGATCACTGGAGTAAACCCATTCCACGCTAGCGGCGTGGTCCTATGATTTGTCTTGTTATTATTGTTTAACCAGTTAGGTAGATTTCTCATACCAGTCCCATGACTGACTCGTAGTTTGTTTCACTTGCAAACTCGGGTGCCCCTATTTTCTACACGGGCAGCCTTGTATTCAGGTTTTAGCAGACTCATTTTGGATAGCTATGGAGCTGGAGATGGATTCTATCATTTCTATTTTACTGTTTCAGACTTCATTGTGTATATTATGTTTGATTCTGCTGCAGATATTTTATATTAAACTGAAACTATATTCTATGCTAAGTGTGATCCTATTATGCTGTGTAACTCTGATGTTGGTATTATTTGCAGTGTAATTTGATGTACATTATCTTGTGTAATTATATATTTCTGTTCTGGTGTTATTTGTTTATGTGTTATATTCCACTGATTATCCTTGCCACCGTCACGCGGGGGTTTGGGTCGTCGCAAGTTTATTATTAAAGTTTGTAAAATATATATAAGAAAATCTAATTTTGAAAATAGATATATATATATATATATAAGTTTATAAAATTATAAAATTAATTAGAATATAGATTATAAACATATATAAGATTAAAATAATATAAAAATAGGTTTAAAGGAATTATCTATAATAAAAGTTTAAAATACTTATATGATTAAATTATATGGTTAAAATAAATCAAATTATAAGCAAAAATATTAAATAAATATTTAAATCCATATTTACTCATAAAATCATTTTAAAACATATAATTCAAAACATATATAAAACCTTAAGTTATTATTTAAAATCAAAAGTTTCAGATCACTTTACTTCGAAAACGTAACCGTCAGTGTCCGTACGTTGTTTTCTACCCTATGGTCAAGTGATACGGATAATTATCATTTCAATCCGCAATTTATAAATTTATACGGGTCTATCATTCAAACCTTCAATCCCAAATTCAATAAAAATCATTCAGGTCTATCATGTCAACCCATAACGGTTTTTCCCTAATCTAATGCCCATTCGGGCATGTATCATTTCAACCCTTAGTGATTTTCTAAACTAAGGAAATCAACAAATATCAATTAACATTGACACAACACCAATCATAACATACATATCATCAGTGTACCTACATGTCATATGAATATCATCATGTATATATGAAATGTGTATACATATCAAATAAAATAATTTCTATCCGCAATCCTATACATTTCATAACAGTTTATTTTGCTGAATTTAACATCCATCAATAATGCAAGTCAGATGTGAGATAAACTCACTTTTCGTGGCACGACAATGAAGATAGCATACGGATTTTTCACAGAATGCGATGAGGACTACCAAGCACGACTCATAATGGATTCAATCACGGTAACCACTCAATATATATTTTATTTTTATAAGATGAGGTTAGGGAAATTTCTCAATAGATCGGTTTGACTATTGGGTTTGGGAATGGAGTTCGGACACAACACCAAGCCCGACTTAAAAATAAACAGATTTTTTTACAAAAATAATATATATATATATATAATTATTACATATATATACATATATGTATATATATATATATTTAAAATTTAGTGCACACCAAAACCATTACAATATATATTATAATTCACATATCCAATATATATAAAAACTAACACTCATACACACAATAAAATCACTCACACAACAATATATTCAACCCACACAAAATACAATACACTCACGTACTAACATAAATACATTCAAGAACTAACTCACACAGTAACTATACACATAAATCATAACACACAATAACTACACATGCACAAACATACTGCACGCACCCACATCCCTACACACCGCACACAGATTATTGCACATACACCATACATATAAATCATGCATCACAAAAATAAAATAAAATGGAAACTCACAAACACTAATATCAACTCATGCCAGTAGAGAAAAGAAAACACACATGGGGCTGGGTTTTTGATCGGTCGGATCCGGCAAAGTTCGGTCACGGTGCTTCAGGCAATGGGCGAAGCTTTGTCAGAAACGAATGGAAAGGCTTTGGAACTGGTGGAGTTCATACGGTTTCAGGTGGAGTGGATAGGAGGTCGGACTTAACAGTGTTAGGCGCGGCACTGGGAAGGCAAGGAGCTTTGATCGTGAAGGAGAAATGAGGAGCAGCTACTCTCTTTGTTATTTATTTTTTTACATGTGAAATGGTGATGGAAATAGGAAATGGTAGAGGCAATATTTTGATGGAGAAAAAAAGGGAAGGCTGCTATGTTAAATATTCACAAACTATTTTAAATTGGATATTAAAACAAACGAGCTGGCTGTTGCTTTCGAATTGAACAAGTCTTTTGGGCATGGAACGAGACTGTTGGAATATCCAAGGACCCGTTCAATTTTTGAAAACACAAAGGATGAAATGAATATTCCAAAATGTAATGAATATGAAATGGAAAAAATGAATAGGGAAAATAGAACCTGGCGCATGGCTTTGGAAACTAAAAGGAACACATGATTTTGAAATGGAAAGGTGGCATATACATGATTCATTTATGCCCTTACTAAGCCTTCGAATAATTAAAAAAAATGGATAGTTTATGAAATAAAATGATGGGTTTTGCAGACCCAAAATGACTAGAATAATATGTGAGACCCGAATTGGGACACATCGAACTCAAATGGCTCTATTTTAAAAATGAATGGCGCAAGCCTTTTCGCATTTCCAGCACAAACCGAGCACCAAAACCGACAAATGAATATATTGCAGAAATCAGCGCAATGAGACAGACACAACGGCATATAGTTTGCAGCGTCAGGATGCTCCATTCAAAAATGCGTTACAGACCCCTATAAACGTAAAATTCGGATAGGAAAACAATTAAATGGAGGTCAAAACGTCCGATTTTCGTGAAATGAATTTCATCATTAGATTCGTGACATTAAATAGAATATTTTTCATGTTTGTACGAACTAGTTTCGGAGATATATTAAAATCACTAAAATTTGAACTGTTATGCACAGCTTTGCACTGAAAATTGCACGATCGACAAATATTCAAATTATCCGACGAAATTTTCACAGTTCCTACATCTCACTGAACATATTTCAAATTTCAAATTCCCGTTATGAAAAACTATAGAATATTTTCAAAATAGAAATTCGATTTAAATCAGAATTTTAATCGTTAAAAATAGCTTGTTACAGAGTTAGTATGTGAGCGTACAAAAAATAAAAGCGTGCCAGGATAACTGGTCAAGTTTAAGTAATAACGTAATAAAACAATAAGACCAATGGTCAAATGGACTCCGAATTCGACGAGACCTGTTCCATTGGATCTGTACTATTAAATATGTTAGGATTCAAAATTTTGTATCGATCGGACTTACCATTTAATCATACGAACACTTGTTTTAGTTAAATGTGTCACTTCCTTAGGCTCCCAATTTTTGTTTTCTCCCCTCTTCCCATCTCTTGACACCTCATCAATCCATCTCCCCCTAATTCTAGTAAAATCCATCACATTTTTTTCTTTTTTTTCACCTTAAGCTACCTTCTCCCTCCCTGCTCCTATGCTCCGCCGCCACCCTCCTTCTTCCACCTACTCCTCCCCACGTGCGCAACACCCCACCAGGCTCCACCACCTTGTCGTGGCCCCATCTCCACTCAAAACCCCTAGTTTACCCTTTTAAAAACCCTAATCACCACTTAAGTCCAAATTATCCCCAAATCTCCAGCCCGTTGCACCCCTACATCCCAGGCCTGGGCCCATAGCCACTCAGCACCTTTGGGACCCACTCCCCTCATGGCCGAACCCCCACAAGTCCCAAACTCTACCCCGTTTGCTCCGAGAACCCAGATTTAGCCCCGTTTGTCCATCTGTTCGTTCGTTTATTCCTACAACATTGGAATTATGCCGGATTTGTTTTCAAAACTTCCCAGTGACACTGTGAGGCTGTTGAAATCTTCTGGAAGCTTAAGCATACCATCTATTTAAAGATTGAAAGAGTGGAACCCTTAGTGAGAAGTTATTAACCGAAAAGGGCTTGTTTATTATTAACTATTGTTAGTGAACTCATACGAATCATACGATGATTATTGATTAATAATATAAGCTTATTGTAATGATTAATGATGTTTATCTTGATAAAAATATCATTTTAAGTGCTATATATGTAGTTGCTTGGGGATGTGACACGTACGAACCAATAGAGTTGACTTGGAAATTGATTGAACCTTAAATGGCCATTAGAAAGTAATTCACTAGTTACTGCTTGAAATGATGATTGGTTGACATTGATAGTTGATATTGATTGATATTGTGGTTAACCTATTGACCGACAAAACCCATATAAACGTTAATGTTTTAAGGCTTATATGGTGTATTCCACTATATACATGGCTTCAATGTTATATTGATAGTTTATATAGTGTTATATCATACACTAATTAAATATGACCAATCGATGTGATTATTGGTTCATTGGTTAAGTCTCCATCAAATAAATCGATTTAATGAATATTTTGTTAATATAATAATAGGCTTAAAATAAAAGTTAGAATTCGACGTTCGATTTTAGATGGACATAAAGTTTATTTTATTATGATGAATATTTGTAAAAGAAATAAATTGATTTCAATTTATTTTCATATAGTTATGGCGTGCTCAAGTTTTATTTTTAAAATGAATAGTAACCGGTAAAAGTGAAGTTCGGTTAGGACATCTAGGAAAGGTTTTAAAAATATTTCATTTACAAAACTTTTTTATTTATTTTTATAACGGATGTCAGGAAAATCTGGATTCATAATAATGAAGTTTGAAAAATAATATTATTTTAATGTTTTAAATAATATTATAATACTGAAATATTGAAATATTTGGATTTGAAGTTAGAAAATAAAATATAGCTTCCAAAAATTATTATATATATTTTATACAATGAGTAAGCTATTTTTGAAGCTATTCAACATAGTTTATAATGTACGTCGAATTGTGGTCAAAATAGAACTCATCTTACAGCAGTAGTTCGCAAATTTTGACCTGTAACTTCAAACTGTTGTACCGGGAGATCCCAACATCGAATTTTCCCAAAATAAGAACCGTTGGGTTCATAATGAAAAGAGATTTCAAATGATAAGAAAAGTTTGAAAATTCAATGGTTAGATTTTGAGAAATATTCAAATCAAATTTGAATAAAACCAGTGCGAGGACCTATAATGACCTGGAACTGAGATTTGTGAAAATGGACTATATATATAAATATAAATAGGGATGATTTT
This sequence comes from Allium sativum, assembly GCA_030737875.1. Lineage (NCBI taxonomy): Eukaryota > Viridiplantae > Streptophyta > Magnoliopsida > Asparagales > Amaryllidaceae > Allium > Allium sativum. Next base: position 742,676,551 of record CM060920.1, on the reverse strand, counting down.
CAAAAGGATTGAATCAAATATATATGGTTTTGAATGATAAAAACTGGCTAAGTAAATTTGACTATTTTTGGTAATGGCTTTTACAATGAGTTTTTGAGAATGTTTTGAAATAAGGATTATTAATTCGAAAATCGAATCTAATCCTTAGTAAAACATTTTATAAGGTTATAAAGAAGTGTAAAGTTGAATTTTGAAAGCCAAGTGTCTTAACCAAGTTTAAGATAAGATTTAAATCTTATGAAATGGAAAAGGAGATCTAATGGTGGATTGATAATACGATAGGGATTTATATTTTGATGCTAGTTATTCGAAAAGACTGGGTTCAACCAGTCGAAGACATTGAAGATGGTGGAAGTCTGGGAATCTTCACATCGAATGGAGTACTTGCTGTTGCCTTGGGTCTCTCCCATTATAAGTTAAAGTGGTAGTGGTCCATACGTACTTCTTGATTGTCCGGATTTGCAAGGGCCTCTCTTTTACTTGGACGAGGAATAATGTGTCTTCAGTTTTTTTCAGACCCAGAACGTACTTGTAAATGGATGCGTCTAAGACTTTGTAATTTACGACATAACCGATCAGTTTCTATTGATGTTATATCAGTTAGTGGCAGAGAATTTATTCTCTTAGCTTAACATCCTCCTCTGAGACAGATGAACTCAGAGGGTTATATATTAATAAACACTGATTATATGTTGTAAATTGATAATGTGTCATGCCAAGTGCTGTTAGAAGATTGATCAAAGCTTTTGTTGAAAAATAAAGCTTTGTGGACGTTAACTCTAGGGGCTCACACCCCGGGATAAGCCAAAAATAGGATGATGGACGGTTGAGATAAGGACATGCGTTCCCTTTTAGCTAAAAAGTGATGCCATGGTATGGAGCCCAGGCAATTCACTTACGTAAATGATGGATTGAGATGCCTTGGATGATGGTCAAACAACGACCAAGACAACGGTTAGATTAGACCGGGGAACGTTATGTTTAGGTAAGATTTCAATCAGCCATGTTCAGTGCTGACCGGCTCATTTGCTCTGAAGGAAATGCGTTGGTTCCTAGGACATTTGCTAGGATGTTCCGAATGGATAAGGAAGATCCTTTGCCTCTGTTCATAATGGAATCCAATCTCTAATACAAGCTTTGCGGTTTTCAGTTGTGTACCTCTGTGGAGACATAATAGGATGAGGCATTATGTTGTCTAAGATTGATACATTTATTTTTGAAAATGGTTTCCACACTCAGACGCTAATAATAATATCAAATGATTTTCTCATATCAAGCATGTTTGGCTATTATAAGGTAAAACTCTGTCCTTTGGTTTGCGTTGCATTGTGTGATGATACTTGAGTCTTATAATAACTTCATTTTTCTAAAAAGATTACGTGGTCTTGTGCATCGGCATTCGTGTGGAGGAAACCCGTTTCGTGTTATACGACGTGGTCCCGTGATATGCCTCACTTTTAAATAAATTAATGTAACTGTTAGAGTTTCTCACACCAGTTTCATGTCTGACTCGTAGTTTGTTTTTCACTTGTAAAACCGATCCTCATATTTCCACATGGGCATCATAACATTTAGGTTGTTAGCTTAGTTCATTTCGAAGTTGTATATGGAAGCTATAGAAGCTGATTTTGGATATGGAGCTGAAGCAGGATTCAGATGTTCTTTTTGAACTCTCTAGGACTCCTTTATGTCAATATACCTCTATTCCACTATGTGTCTATTTTCTTGTTGAAAGTGCTATGTATAATTAAGATCCTATGTGATATTGTAAACTCTGATGTAACCTCTAATGTAATTTGATGTACATTATGTGATGTAATGCAATGTTTCATCTTTTGTTATTATAATAATGTGTTATGTTTCAATGACTATCCGTTCTTCTAGAGATCGGGATTTCGTCACAGTTGGTATTAGAGCTTAGGGTTAACCTTAGTTCCAGAGTATAACATATTAAAGGGCTCATCAGAGATATAATCCGTAGTATTCTTGGATGAGTGACACATAAGAGATTCGGTTAGCAACACCTTATAATGAGTGCAGCAGAATAACACACACCTGATAGACACATTTCTTTTCATATATGTCTCTATGCTCTTACAATTTCGTTAAGATATCTTTTCTATTTGTCCGACTCTTTTCTTACTACGTAGATAGTGGGAAATGAGTGACTGAAGAGGTAGAGGGAGGGGTAACATTGTAGTTGAAAAACCAACCCTATAGGAGTAGCTAATGAGGTAGTTGTGCCACCCCAACCAGAACCAGATTCAGAAGATCTAGCAAAAAAATACAAAAATCTGGGAGGGAAACCATTCATCGGGAAGGAATCAGTGATAGAAGCACAAGCTTGGATACGTTCTTGCGAAATAAATTTTATTGGCTTAAGACTAACTGGAGAGAAGAAAAGATTCTTGGCATCTTGGTTACTCAAAGATGAAGCATTTGGAAAAGGTATTGGAGATTCTAAGAAAGAATGTATTGAAGGCCAAGTTTTCCAAATGTCAATTTTGGAAGGAAGAAGTAAAGTTTCTTGGGCATGTAGTGTCGAAGGAAGGAATCTCGGTAGATTCGAGTAAGATTATTTCCTTCCAAGATTGGAAGCAACCAAGGACCTCCACAGAAGTCAGAAGTTTTCTTGGATTGGCCAGTTACTATCGGAAGTTCGTAAAAGATTTTTCAAACTTATCTAGTCCTTTGACGAAGCTAACCAAGAAGCATGTCAAGCTTATTTGGACTCCTGAGTGTGAATAAGATTTCCAAGAATTGAAGCAAAGGCTAACCACTGACCCGGTACTAACGATTATAAATGGTAATCAAGATCTAACTGTCAATACAGATGCATATGGAGGAGGAGTCGGTACAGGATTAATGCAAAAAGGTAAAGTGATTGCTTATGTGAGTAGGCAGTTGAAACTTCATGAAAAGAAGTACGCCACTCATGACTTAGAGTTGCTTGCTGTTGTATTTAATGTGAATATGTGGCGAAACTACTTATTGGGTGAGAAGTTTGAACACTTTACTGATCATAAGTTACTAGAGTATCTTTTTACCTAGAAGGACTTGAACATGAGGCATTAACGTTGGTTGGAGATTCTGGCGGCATACGATCTAAATATTCTTTGCACTCCATGAAAAGCCAATGTTGTAGCAAATGCACTTAGTAGAAAGAATGTTATTATTGCCAACCCAATTGTTACACCTACATTGATTGAGAATGTTTCCACTCAATAGAAGGATGATGAGTTTATTCAAAAAAATTGCAAGAGAATTCAAGAGGGGGAAATCTCGAACTTCAAGATTGATAATAAAGGAGTTATGAGATTAAAAGGTCGGATCTATGTTCCAGATATTACGGAGCTTAAAAGGGAAGTATTGGATGAGTGTCATAAGTCCAAGCTTAGTATCCATCTAGGAGTTCATAAGACGTATCGAGATGTGAGGCGCACGTTTTGGTGGAGATCAATGAAGAGATATATCTCGATATACGTTAGCAGGTGCCCAACTTGCCAACAAATCAAAAGTGATCAACAAAAGGTGGCTCAGTTACTTTAACCATTGGAGATTCCTGAATGGAAGTGGGACCAAATATCAGTGAACTTTATTGAAGGTTTACCTTGGACCAAGAAAGGTAATGAAAGTATTTGGGTTATAGCCGATCGTCTGACAAAGAGCGCCTATTTTCTTTTAGTAAAATAAAAAAGAACAGCTGATAGCCTTGCTCAGTTGTATGTGAAGGAAGTAGTTCGATTGCATGGAATACTCAGAAGTATTGTTAGTGATTGAAATCCAATCTTTACCAGTCAGTTTTGGGAAACTTTTCAGTTGGTATTAGAGAAACATTGAGGCTTAGCACCGCTTATCACCCCCAAACGAATGGACTGACTGAAAGGATGAATTGAGTTCTGGAAGATTTGTTGCGAGCTTGTATCCTTGATTCTGGAGGATCGTGGGAAGATCATTTGCATCTTGTGGAGTTCTCTTATAACAACAACATCCAAGCACGTATTAAGATGTCACCATTTGAAGTGTTGTATGGTACGACCTTGCAGATCTCAAGCATGTTGGATATAGTCTAAGAATCGACTTGTATTATGTCTAGACATGATCCATGAAGCAGGGGATAAGGTGGACTTCACTAAGAAGAAGTTAAAGACAGCGCAAAGCAGAAAAAATGTTATGCAGATTCTCGAAGAAGGGATTTGGAATTTGCAGTTGGCGATCAGGCATTTTTTAAAGTTTCCCCATTAAGAGGAGTTCTTCGATTCAGGAAAACAGGGAAGTTATCACCAAAGTATATTGGTTGATTCTTGATATTGGAAAGAGTTGGAACCCTGGCTTATAGGATTCAGTTACCAGAGTGGTTATCCGGAGTGCATAACGTGTTTCATGTTTCTCATCTCCGGAAATATGTATATGATCATGATTTGATGATTGAGGAAGCAGCACAAGAGGACTTGGAAATTGCCCTAAGTTTAGTAGTTTGAAGAGGACCTTTAAAAATAATAGGCAAAGAGATAAAAGAATTGAGAAACAAAAAGGTAAAGGTAGTTAAAGTGCAGTCAAGCGGAGATCCAAGAGACTGTACATAGGAAACAGAGGATAACATTAAGAAGTCTTATCCCAAGTGCATCGTGGATATCTTTGATTAGCTCTTTTGAGAGGTAAGCTTATTTCTTATATATCACTTCTATTTTAGCTTTACTTTCATCCAATTTCAAGGACAAAATTCTTTTAAGTGGGGGTGATTATAACTACTGATATTTTGGAACCAATTTTAAAATTTTATGTTTTAAATTATAATCAATTTTACAAAGATTTATAGCCAATTTTAAAAATTCAATAATTTAATACTGTTTTAATATTTTAAAAAGAGACATTTTTCAAATGATGTTGGAATTTGATGAAAATAGTTTTATCAGATCTCGAACATAGAAAAATGGTAGGATTTCAAATTTCATAATTTTCGGAGTTAGTATGTGAGCGTACGAAAAATAGAAGCGTACCGGGTCAATTAGTCAAAATTAAGTAAAACGTAATGAGATAATAAGATCATGGTCAAATGTACTGCGAGCTCAATGAGACCTGTTCCATTGGATCCGTAACTATGAAATATGTTAGGGTTCAAAATTTCGTATCGATCAGATTCACCGTTTGTCAAACGAGTGATAAACACTTGAAAAAAACTTGAATGAACTTACCTTTAAAGCACGTGCAAAAGCACACTTGTTTTAGTTTGATGTATCACTCCCCTAGGCTCCCAATTTGTGTTTTCTCCCCTCTCCCCATCTCTTGATACCTTATCAATCCATCTCCCCCGCATTCTTATAAAAAACATCCCATTTTCTTCTTTCTTTCTTTCACTTTGGTTTCTTCCTTTCACCTTAAGCTACCTTCTTCCTCCTTGCTCGTTACCCCCACCCACCTCCACCACCGGACCTATTCCTCCTTCTCCTTCCCCCTACCCCTCCTCCCCGCATGCATAGCACCCCACAGGCCCCACCACCTTGTCGTGGCCCTACCTTGAAACGATCCAAACTCGCCCGTAAGGGAAAGCCCGGATTGAGTTGAGAACGCGACAAATCAGAACACAAATAGAGGAACATTTTATTGCTTATAACAACAATTACATCAGAGTACAAGAATATAACAAAGTATGAATAATTAATATACATCAAAAAAATATCAGAGATTTAAATTACATAGCAGTGGAAAATAATACATAACACAACTGAAAAGAATACACGGATACAGAGCTTTCCGAATATAGTTCCAGTTGTAAGTCCAGGATCATGTGGATATAATATCTACAAAACCAAAACTAGTAGCTGCCCGTGTGGAAAATAGGGGCACTCAGAGTTTAGGTTAAAACAATAAACTCCAGGTCATTCATGTGACTGGTATGAGAAATAAAAACAGTTATTAAGTCTTTTACTTTAAAAGTAAATCAAGGGACCACGCCGTATAACATGGAACAGATTTCCTCCCAACAATACCAGTGCATAAAATAAACAGCGCAATGCTTTTTGGAAAAATGAAGCTATTATAAGACCCAGGTCCCACCACACAATGCAATGCAAGCCGGAGGATAGAGTTTTACCTTATAATAGCAAAACATGCTTGGTACGTTTAAAACAAATCATTTTGATATTACTATAAGTATATAGTGTCAAAATCACTTCAAATATAAATGTATCATTCATAGACAGCATAGTATCCCATGCTAATATGTCGCCATACTAGTTCTACAATTAAAACCGAAATATCACATATTGGAAATTGGGTTCCATCTATGAACCAAGGCAAGGGATCGTCCTTATCGAATTCGAGAGTCTCTAGCCCGAGCCTCTGGATCAGCCGCAACTGCACCTTGGATCTTCCGGGCCGGTCCTCTATTACGTTTGAGGATTGGTAATTCTTGAACAATACATATTCCCGCCCTGTGGGGCGTAAATCTGGTCAGTATGCCGACCATATCATCCATGGGCCCCGTAGTGACCAATATATCCAAGGTACCTTGCATTCCATCATCCACATAAGTAAAAATGTCTGGGCTCCATACCATGACACCACTCCTAGCTAGAAAGAAACTCATGTTCTCCCTATAGACCTCTCCCGTTTCTGGATCATACCGGGGTGTGAGGCTCGCGAATTAACGCTATACACAAAGCTATGCCTTTTAAGGCCGTGCTTTGATCATCAACCACAAGAATCTGCTTTTCAACAAAAGCCTTGATCATTGCATCTCTATATGCCACACTGAAAATTCACGCCATGCAACTGATGTCTATCGATATATAACCTCTGAGCTCGTACGTCTCATAGAAGGGAGTTAAGCAAGAGAATAAATTCTCCACCACCAAACAGATATATATATATATTTAATAGAGATCAATCAACATAGAATAAAATCAAATGTCAGATACACATCCATTTAATAGTTCGTTCTGGGTCTGAATGAAACCAGAGGCACCTTATTCCTCGTCCCATATGTCCAATACAGGAGAGATGTCCTCGCATATCCGATCAATCTCCAAGTACGTCTGGATGATCACCACTTATTACCTTGTTTTGGGTGTACGGCACAATCAAGACATCAGTAATCATCCAAATGATGTGAAGATCTCTAGTCTTCAACCACCATCTTCATCGTCGAGTTATCATCGAATCAATTATTCCAAATGGGTATAAACCCGGCCTTTCCGAATAATTCACGTATTTTATAATCAAGTGCTATAAAACATAACATACGCCTCATTCCAATTCAGAATATTCTTTTATTCAAATATTCACATCATTAGGAAAAGGTTCCCATTAATTTTATCAAAGATAAATTCTTTAAATTTATTCATTAATCTTCCTTTTGGATATCAATTCAAACCATATTAAGGTTTTCCAAACTAGTCAAGATTAACGCACCTTACCGAAGTAATCATTTGTTTAATTTCCCAACCCCAACCTATTCATCCCATGGAGTAAAACTGGTAATACTCCATATCTAACACCATAGTGTTATCGGTAAAATTAATTACCATTTCCCGTTCAAATCTAATTAAAGATTTAACTATCTCTTGAAGCAAAATTGGTGATACTCCACTCTCAGTCATTTCCCAAATTTGATAATTTAAATTATCAATTCACATTTCAATCTAATTAAAAAATTCATTAAAACTCCACTTAGTTTTAAACTTCCCAAAAATCAATATTAATGATTATTTAACTTTGGAAACATAAACATGTCGCATCGACAATCTACACCGTACTATTGATTTCTGCTGATAGATAACCTCTAAGCTCTTACATCTTAGAGAATGGTGTTAATCAAGAAAATAAATTCTCCGCCACCAAACAGATATATATATTTAGCAGAGATCAACATGCAGTTCGAAATACAATGTTAGACATCTAATCCTCTCTTTAACTAGATTAAAGAACTAATGCCACTTAAAACACAGTTCACGATAAACCCAAAATCTCATTCCATTAATTATGGAATCTTCACGAAAAATAGATCAATATATATAATCGATATCAATTTCCGTATCCGACTAATAATATAAATGTTATAACAGCAAAGCCTTTTAAATTCCGTATATAGTAACAGTCTTCCTCCATTGAAGCTCAGTTCGATTATTACCAAATCGAATTCCATTCTATTCCCATTTAATACATTAAATTGGAAAACTTTACTTTGGAAAATTTCATTAAATCTTAATAAAATATTTATAAATTCCAAATCATCTCTTCACTGTTAATTAGGTTAAAGAACAAGTGTTATTAAAATGCCATCCACGATAAACCCAAAATCCAATTCTTAATTCAATTCCAATTAAATATTAATTAATCGGTAAACTTCTCTAAATCTTAAATAAAAGATTTATTCTTTTCACAACTGGGTTTAAGAACAGTGTTATTAAAGACACCGTTCATGACAAACCCAAAATCCCATTTGATATTAAATACAAGGCTCTGAATAGAAATTGTATCGTGTAACACCCCACATTTTTAATATAATTAGAAATGTACAAATAAGTATATATGCATAGATAGGTAAATAATGGTGATGTATAATGAAAATACTTTGAAGAGTAAGGAAATTAATGCAATAACAATGTGTGTAATTGAAGAGATGAGAAAATAAAAATAATTAATTTAAATATCAAAAATTAAGTAAAACGGACATCACCATTGCGTCCGTCTCGGAATTCTGGTCAAGATAGACACCTGGTTTGCGTAAAACGGACATCATATGAAGAAGTTATTAAGCCTAGAAGTTTCTATATGCACAAGAAGAGAAATATATATATATATGTATATATATATATATATATATATATATATATATATATACAAACAAATTAAAATATGAAATAAAGAATAAAATAAGGGTTGCATGTAATAAATACATGCACTTAAAAAAAATGTAATGCATGCATTAAAAGAAAGGATTGGTTGCATGCAATATAAATATGTTGCATGCACTGATTTTTAAACATAATGCATTAACATTAAAAGAAAAAGATTCATGCAATGGTTTAATTTAAGTATTGTAACTAACATGGAAAGGAGAATTAAGGAGAGAACAATAATTATCATTGTTCTAAGACTTATTAACAAAAGACTTTATAGCTCAGTTGGTTAAGATAATGGATTTGTAACATGGAGGTTGGTGGTTCGAATCCCGACGGCGGCATAATTTTTATCTTTGTTTCAAAGATGGCCAACTGAACATGCAAATATATGTACATATGCAAATTCAAAATTTGAAAGGATAAGAACATACATATAAGGAAATAAAGAAAATATATGTATATATATATATATATATATATGAGAATATTTATATATATATGCATAAATATATGTATACGAAAGATAAAATTCAAGATAAGACTACAATCAATGAAATATAGCAACAATCAAATAATGGTGCAACATCGTTTGAATTTTGAAAATAAAACGAAAATTGTGTGTGTATATATACGCGTAAAATGGTCGGTAGAGTAATTGTATACATATAAGAATATTTCACGTGAATAAAACAGTTAAATAAATTCCAGAAATTCAAAAGTTCAAAAATCAAATTTTTATGCCAAAACAATTCAAACATTCGAAATTCGAATTTCTGCACCAAAACAGCTTACAGGACCCAATGATGACTCAGCGCTGCATGTACGATAAGATTTAAATAGATCCATCTGCGAACCTGGACTATTTTCTTAACTGGGTTCAATGCTGCCTCAACGCTGCATGTACGATAAGGTCTTGAGCACCTATATAAACACCCTTAAGGCTATAGTTTTCTCTACACATCTTCATTATGCCTATACTCTTCCCTAATTCATATCAAAATAAATTAAAGACGGGGTTATGCTGCTCAAGTTCTTCGTTAGAATTCAAGTAGAGAATCAAAGGCCAATTCAACGACTTCAACAACTATTTTCTAAGAATCAAATCTAAATTAGAGGATCGAGAATCTACGTCAAGGGATAGCTTTTCAGTTTCAGAAATCAGATCCCAGAATTCAAGATCCGTTCTTAAATCAGTGAGTGGGATTACTATACACTTCATGCATAATAGTATTATTATCGTTCGTCATTCCTCAGTTAAAATTCATGTTGCAATTTAAAATAATCTTTATATGCTTAATCTATCCCTCTTCCCTATTCTTCTTTTTTATTTTTGAAACTTTGGCTACCTTCAAGCCAAGGTCCACAATGCGTAAATTATAGTTATTTGGAAGAGCTTGAGATCTAATCAATGAATTAGGCAATTTGGGTAAAAAGATTATTACATGAATGGTTGTGTAAGAAAAGTAGAAATGGGTTAAGTAGCACTTGACATATGAATATATTTAACCAACATATGAGGAATGATAGCAACCTGTTAGGAACACATGTATGGGAAACTGGAATAATATGTATAGCCTATTAATGGGATTATAAGCATGAACATAAATTGAGGTTTTTAGGTAAAGCTTGAATTTGAGACTTGAAAATTGGATATGCCATTAAGATCTTAGAAACATAATTAAAAAGGGAATATGTTGGACAAACCATGTTTTTATGTAATTATGGAACTCGACACGTAACATGAAATTGACAATAGTGGCATAACTTGAACATGAACATGCTTGTGAATTGGAAATTGACATTGGATATCTAGAATGAACATGAACATGCTTATAAATTTATAATTGGCCTATGACACCTAGAATAGACATGAATTGTTAATTGGCTAAACATGAAACATGGCTAACTCGAGGTTAGAATGAGTTTACGGGGTAATCCTGCCCGGAACTGCCCGGCACATCCACTGACCGCAAATAATAGGTTCTAATGTGAGAAGTAGTCATAACGTTCTTGAACCCAAGGTTAGATTGAGTTGTGGTGTAATCCTGCCTGGAACCAACCGGCACATCCAGTGACCGCAACAATAGGTCTAATGTAAGAGTTTGGGCATTAATAATTAATTAATGCTAATGACCCGTGCTAGTATGGTAAGGTTAAGTTAACATGAAACACTAGACAACACTTAACCAATTTGACATGATATATGGGTGGGTTAAGTCAACGTGAACCGCTAGATAACACTTAACCAATTTGACATGATATATGGGCGAGTTAAGTCAACATGAACTGATAGAGAAGACTTAACCAATTTAGCATGGCACGTGGGTTGAATTAAATACGTGATTGGGGGTTAAGTCAACTTGGACACATAGGCAAAATTAACTAATATAATAGTATCAAAGCAAGGAAAAGTGGGGAATGATAAGATTAAATAATAGATAAACTTATCCTAGGGATAAGAAATGAATATGACTTAAGATGTAATACAAGACTCGAAGGGTGGGACGACTTATACTATGAAATAAGTTAATCTAAGCTGGAAATGTGGGAAAACACCCATACGCTATCATTTGATAAAGAGAACTTAAGTCATGCTTGAATTCATTAGTAACCCTTAGTTAAAAGGAACTAAGTAACAAACCTTAGTTAAAGAGAACTAAGTAACAGAAACTAAGTATCAAACCTTGGTTAAGAGAACCAAGTAATAAACTTTAGTTAAGAGGACTAAGTTGTAAACCTTAGTTAAGAAAACGAACGATTAAGAGAACTAAGTAGTAAACCTTAGTTAAGAGGACTAAGTAGTAAACCTTAGTTAAGAAAGCTAACGATTCAGGAAACTAAGTAGTAAACCTTAGTTAAGAGAACTAAGTAGTAAACCTTAGTCAAGAAAGCCAAGTAGAACACGAGAAGGAGTGAACGTCCATCTGATCATGAAGAAGGCTCCAACGAACTGGGTTGTAAACCACACGACTTCGAGGGGACGTGAGGGTACTCTTGGTATCCCTCTGTGAGGTTGTAGATGATCCTCCTAGGCTCACAGAGGTTAAGGTCTGCGTTAGAAGAGCAAAGGGTATGCCTTGGTTGCAATATAAGCAACATAAAGACTAAGATGGGTCAGCGTGAGGCGGTGATATCTTGTTTCTTGGGTCAATCGTGATAGCACGTCATCGTCTACCTACCATCTTGAGTCAATCGTGATACGCAAGCGGAAAGGCGGAGAACTCCAAAAGACCATATACTTTGCTATCTAGTTATGGGTGAGGGTGGCCAATAGGTTTGTGGGGGCATAGAGGGCCTGCATACAGTTCTCATTCTTGATTTTCTTGGGTGCCTTTCATTAGTTGAGGGAGGGGTCAAGTGGGACCATAGCCACATATAGATAAAACAGACCTTAGCATCTGCATCGGCAGATAACTTAAAACTCCCGACCGAGTTCCATGTTTCTTGATTAGCCCTGCCACGAGACTCGGGCCGCACATATAGAGGACATGTGCAACTAGATATCTAGCATGTTTAACGACACGATTGGGACGTAAAGTCTAGGAACATATATCGCTCTAGGTAGTGTGTCCTATACTAGGGGCATTGTTCGATAGGTAGCATAAACCCTAGTGACCCTAGGTAGCATAAACCTTGGTCGGATCTAGAAAGCATTCAATAGGTAGCATAAACCCCAATGGCCCTGGGTAGCGTAAACCCTGATTGATTCTACGAAGCGCTGGATAGAAAACCCTAGATTAGATCTAGGTAATAAACAGAATCTAGCAAGATCAAGAGTGGTAGTTCAAACGATTTCGAGAGTGGTGGCCCTACACTAAAGTAGTATAGAATTACATGATGAAGCCCATACGACATACGATAAGGGACTGTATATATACATGGAAAGGATTATACGAGTTGGGGTATCTACATATATGTTGTATTAGGTTAATCTACTTGTGGGACATGAGTATAGCCTAGAGAGCTAATATCGCGAATAACCTAATAAGCAAGAAAACATAACTGAACGGTATATGTAGGATTATACAGAAGTTTATTCTAAGTCCACTCACATAGAACTTATGTTCTGACCCTCTCCTCATTACATACTTCCAGGTTAGGTTCATGACAGAGATGGTATAAGCTTTGGATACTGGTTAGGCAGTATGTTTTATAAGCTAAAGCTATATTTAAAGTATATTATACTTTGAATTCCTTCCGCTGTAAGATGATTACGAATTCTGACATGTTTTCTTTATCTCTTCTTTTTTCTGCAGGATACCAGAGTGCCCAACTTGGGTTTCGATAGATTGGGGTTTTTAAAAAAAATCGGTCTGTCGGAATCCGGGTTGTCACATCTGGTACCGGAGCTTTGGTTTAGTGATCTTAGGGAGATAATGAGTGAACGTATTTTTATTTTCTAAAATATAAATATATTGTATGTATAAACCTAAATCCATAAAGTATCCCACTAGGAATGGAAAGAGTTAGGATAGCTATTTTGTGCACTAAAGGAATGAACCTAGAAATTTTAAGACCCTTAGGTGGTTTGGTTGGTAAGTGTACAATATGATTTGGTATTGGAGAAAGAAAGTATCCCATAAGAATTAAAACTGAAATGTTGTTATTTCAGAGTAGTGGGTTTAGAAGTGAAACCTTATAAGTTAGAAAAAGGTTAAAATGTGGAAAATGGATTAGGAATATATATAGTTGAGAGAATTGGTTTGGAAAGTGCCTAGGAAAGCGTAGTTGAGTTGAAAGACCCACTTTGAGTGTAACCCAATAATAAACTTTTAAGAACTTGAATTTGTAAAAGAGTTTGTGGTGTTTTTCAAGTTTTAATCTTAAAAGTATTTTTGATGTTTAAGAAAAATACGTAAAGGACATATTCAGTGCATGTTGGGTTTTTAAAGTAAAGTGGTGTATACTTTGGTAAAACAATGATTTCTTGTTTTAAAAGAACTCTCTCATTAAAAAGTGCATAATATAGAGCATATATAGCTCGCTAGTTTTCATGTTATAATATATGAAATGATTGAAAAGAAAGTGTTGCGTTTTGTAAAAGAAAATTCTATACTGTTAATAATAAATTTTGATTATTGATTTACGAAGAAATTTTGTTGGATGGACAAAATAAGTTGTAGTAATAGAATAGATGTCTACACCTTATAGCGAGTAGTTAAATTAACATTGTAATTAGAAACAATGTAAGCTCGATAGTTGTCCTTGTCTTCTCCAGTTTTGTGATTTAAAAAAAAAATTGTTTTGCATTTTATTCTGTAACATGTTTTTATGGTTTGCCGAAAACAAGTTTTGGAGAAGAAAACAAAGTTTTAACACTTTTAATTTTTGAAGGAAAAATGTAATGAAAAGAAAGGAGGCCAAACGATGTTTTAGAAAGAATGAAGTAGGTAAGGGTTAGTGCCTAGAAAAGGACGAGAGAAAGTTAAAGCTATGAATTAAACAATTGGAACCAACTAGAGATTGGTTGAGTTGAGTGATTCTCTGAGTGTCAATCTGATGTTGATTTCGGTCTTCGGGGTTGATATTTAGGGAGTTACTCTCTTGCCAATTTACAGTCAGGGATTAGCTAATATTAAACTAATGGAAAATTCCCGTAGAATGCATAAGCATTGAGAAACCTATGTTTGTTGCTTGAGAAAGAGAGAAAAAGTATAGGCTAGTAATGCACAACAAGGACTAGTAGTGACTACTAAGTAGTAAAGGGCAAGTAAGTGGGTAGATCCTGTTGTGTGGACTCGCAATTGTCCGAGATGACAAAGTCCTAAGATTCTTGGCACATAGTAGTAGCTGTGTAGGATGGTGTTTGAGTTGAAAACAAAAAAAAAGCTTATTTGAAATAATAAATTTAAGTAATTGGATTAAGTCAAATAAGCTACGAAAGAGAAAAGCCTAAGCTAACAAGAGACAATAAATTCAGTAAGGCAATAAATGTGACGGGAAAAGAAAATGTAAATCTTAAGAAAAAGATGAATAAATATGAAATTATTCCAAGATAAGATGAAAGAGAAAGGAAACTTTTCTTATGTGGTTGTGCTTGGATAGGAAAGTAGGAAGTTTTTATAGAATAGTTATATAAAAATCCGAGTGCAATTATAAAAGGTATAGCGGAAAATGTAAATTCTTCCGTTTTATATATTTTTGTAACATAAGAAATCGAATTTAGAAAATTAGATTTTTCTAAATTTCGAATTTAATGATGGTTGGTAGGGTTTTGGATGCGACAATTGGGTGAACCATGCTCTTATTCTATAAGAGTATGGGAAAACTTGGATGAAAAATATTTTGATTTTTCAAGAATATTGCATTCATATAGAACTGCAAGTATATTGAGGATGTGAGCATCATGTTTTGAAAGGGTTTTTAAAATTTGCATACATATAGGTGGATCCAAATTAGGCATACATACTTTACTATGATGTATCTCACTTTGCACAGATGCACAATGTTTGCAACAATTGGAAGCACACTGGATGGATGGATATTGCGAGGGATTATCTATTTTACTCTTATCGAATTTCGGGGATGAAATTCTTTAAGGGTGGGAGAATGTCACTGTAACGACCCGGAATTTTGGGGCCAATTTAAAATTTTTATTTTAGAAATTTTAATGGATTTCAATATTTAAAATAATTTATTTTTAAATGAGGACGACTAAAAATTTATTTTATTGAAGTTAAAACGAATAAATTCAATTTAATTATAAAAGGAGTTTAAAACAACACTGCAGTTTGAAAATTTGAATTTGAACTTTGACCGACTGTACATAATTCATTTTAAATCAGAATTGAACGAAACAAGAAATATTTGAATCTGTTTAACTATTTCTTTCTAACGACTCTGAAAAACTGAAGTTTCACTTTATAATTTGAAAGTTATGGCCAGTTCAAAATTTAGAAAAGTCGCTGTAGAATTTATATATATTTTAATATAATATATTGGCCTTAAAAATAGCCATTTTGCAAACGACCTCGGTTTTCGATGAAACCACTTTTGTTGGAACTGGAATGTCAAATTATTGCTAGGTTTCAATTTTCATAATTTTTTCGAATTAATATGTGAGCGTGGCAGAAGAAAACGTGATTTGACTGTTTTAGTCAAATTTAATCGACTAGAAAATAGCCATTTTTCAAACGGTCTCAAAATTCGACGAAATTAGTCTCGTTAGAACCATATCGTCAAAACATAACTAGAAATAATTTTTTTGTAATTTTTAGAGTCCGTATGTAGCCCCAGTAATTTAAAATGTACGTTTAAATTTAATAATTAATTGAATCATATATTAAATTTAAAGAAAACATATCGTAACAGCCGAACTGGGTTACGAAACATATTCCATTGTGTCCGGGACGGGGGTTATTAGTTAGGGGCGACATTCGTTGGGTTCGATTTGGTGATGGTATCAACGAACAACCATTTTCTTGAATTAAAACAAATAAATAGTATAAAATACTAGTATAAATACAGTATAATACGGCTAACCCTAATTTTCAGAATACATAGTCGCCGTATGTATGAATTCCATGGCCGAAATCATCCGAATTTGATTCCTTAATTTCTTCCAATCCACTTCAAATTAAAACCCAATCCACATACCAAATCGAAGAGAATTTCGAGTGCTTTCATTTCATACGGTGATGATCAGATTTTATGAGGGATGGCGCTCGGATTTTGGGTGTGAACGGCCACCGTTCGGGGTGGATTTGATGAGCGTGGGGCCCAACGAGTTGGGCGGCGTTCTGGTCGCAGGCGGGGCGGACGAAGGCGAACGGAGGTGCGGTGTCTGATCGGCGGGAAGCAATCTCTGGTGGCGTGCGTTCTGGTGGCTTGAAGTCGACGTATGGGTTTGGTTTCTACAGGAAGAAGGAGAAAGCATCGGCCACTGTTAAACTAAGAATGTAATTAGGAATCCTTAATTATTTATTTAAGTTAAATTATTATTTTCAAATCTTTAAACGACGATAACTTTTGCAAACATAGACGGAATTCAACGAAACGAAATGCGTTAGAATTGCAGTGAAGAAATCTACGTGATGAAACATAGCAAATCAGAAATTCAGGAAAATTTCAGATCTGAATAGCAATGTGAGAAATCTATTTAATTTCTTTTTATATAATTAGAAAATAATTCTGATTTTATTTCCACCTATCTATAGCTAATTTCTGTCAGTTATTATTCATGATCTTTTCTATGCTGAATGTAAAATTAGATCTATTTGTTTGGTGATGAGATGTAATGATTTATGATAGGTGTGCTTTGTAGATTGTTAAAACTAACATTCCTGTTAATTAGAATTAGATTAAACGAAATTATTATTTTGTTTATTATACTGTTGAAATTAACATTTCTGTTAATTAGAGTTAGGTTAAACCAAATCATCATTATGTCCATTAGATTGTTAAAATTAACATTCCTCTTAATTAGAATTAGATTAAACAAAAGAATCATTCTGTTTATTAAAATTATTTCAATTAACATTGATGTTAATCAGAGAATTGGATCAAGCAAGTTTATCATTTTGGATTTGTTGGGACAAAGATATTCGTTTTTGTCAAATTTAATAGAATGAAACCAAAACATTTATTTTTGCCATTTTTACAGAATAAGATAAAAATGTTCATTTTTGTCATTTAACAGGGAATGAAATAAAAATCACATTTATGTTAAAACATGATTAATGAAATAGAAATCAACATTTTTGGTTAAAACATGATGTGTGAAATAAAAATCACATTTGTATTAAAACATGTTAGTTGTAATAAGACTTACATTTGTATCAAAACATGTTGGTAGGAATAAAAGATTTATTTTTATGAAAGATTAAAATAAAAGATTATAATGAAAGATTTAATTTTTATTTTCAATTAATTACAAAGATTAGAATTTAAATAGGTGATTTGGTTTTTATTTTCGATTTGCTACATTAAAAAAATATACAGTTATTAAAGTATATATTTTTATGGCCATTTTGGTACAATCAAAAAGTATAGTTATTAAAGTTTATATTTTTAAATACATTAGGATAAAAGTTACATTTTTGTTTGCAAATTCCAAATGCAAACGAAACATTAGCAAAAGAAAAAAAGAAATTAACATTTCTGTTATATTTTGTCATGTTAGATAAATTAACACTTTTGTTAGAAATGATCATTTTTGAATAAGAATATGAACTTGTTAGATAATGACACATTAAAATAAAATTGTCATTTTTATGATAAATATCGTATTAGAATAAAATAGTCATTTTTATGATAAATGTCGTATTAGATATAAAAGTCAATATTTTCATTGTCGATTAGTTACAATAGAAGATTAGAGACAAAAGTTAATATTTTTATTGTCATTTAGTGAGGATTATAGGAAAATAACATTTTGACAAACTTGATAATAGAATGTAGAATATCATTTTGTGTTGAAACATGTTAGTGATATAAAATATTATTATTTGTGTCAAAACATACATTTTTGCAAATTAAAGAGAATGAGTTGAAAACATTCGTTTTTGGCATTTAAAGGAACTTGACAAAATTAACATTTTGTTCATTTAAAAGAATTTGACAAAATTAACATTTTGTTTATTTAAAAGGATTAGACAAAAATTATTAGTTTTGGTCATTTTAAAAGAATGAATCTTTGTTTGAAAACCTATTAACATGTAATTTTCATTTTTAATGATAATTAGAATTAATTAAAAAGAATGAATCTTTGTTTGAAACTTGTGAACATGTAATTTACATTGTTATATAAATGAATTATAAAAAAAAAGAATAAAACCTTGGTTAGAATGTGTTACCATGTAAAATTACATTTATATGTAATTAATATTCATCAAAAAAGAATTAAACAAAAATGTACATTTTACTCATTTAAAAGGGATGTTATGAGAAAATATCATTTTTGGGTAAAACATGATTAGTGAAGACAAATTATCACATTTTTGTTTATTTAAAAAGGAATTATAACACAATTTTACATTTGGTTTACATTAAAAGGATTATAACAAGATTTACATTTTGTTTTTTAAAAAAAAAAGGATTAAACAAAATCATCATATTATGTATACATAAAAAAAAAAGAATTAGTCAATTCTGTCGTTTTGTTTACAATAAAAAGATTGAGATAAAAAGGTTATATTTTTATTGACACTTTGTTTTCAATAAAAAGATTGTATAGAAAAAAATTACATTTTCAATGTAGTTTAGATTCCATTGAAAGGATTAGAATAAAAGGATTATATCTTTATAGTCATTTGGTTACAATGAAAAGATTAGAAAATAAAGATAACATCTTTAGGGTAATTGAAATAAAGGATTAGTTTTATTGTCATATAGAATTAAAGGACTATATTTTATTGTAACATTGTTGACAATAAAATGGATTGAATTAAAAGAATAGATTTTTATCGTCATTTGTTCACAATAAAAAGAATTGAAATATATGTCTATATGTTAAAATTATATGTCTATGATGTTGAAATGTTTGATGTGATAAATATAGTGTTTAGTATATTCCCATTTGAATATTATACTTCCATTTACAAGACATCCGACTTATTTATGTGATTGGGGCGATAATTTACACACATCGACCAAGTGCACAAATAATTTATTATTTGTTTGTTGGATGAAACCCCACATGGGTGTTGGGATGATATTTGATCTACACTAGTCCCAATATTTAGTGTAGAATCCACTTTGGTTGATCTATTGGATGTTTGATAATTATCCATTATGCTTGTTGATTTCATGTAATATATGGCTGTTGGTTGAGTCACATCCCAATAAAGAATATTCTAGAAAAGGATATATTAGAATTTTTTTTAGAATAGGATATATTTTAGAAAAAGAATATATTTTAGAAAAATATATTTTTATTGAAATGAACTAGTTATTAACTAGAATAAATCATTAAATTAAGATTTAATAAAGTTTCCCAAATTGTCAATATTTAATTAAATTAAATAAATTGGATTTTGGGTTGTCGTGAATGGTGTCTTCAATAACACCTTTCTTAAACCCAATTGAAAAGAATAAATCTTTTAATTAAGATTACTAGAGTTTCAAACTATATTTTGTAATTGGAATAAAAATGATTTGTGAATTGAGTTTATCGCGAACAATGTTTTTAAACGACATATGTTCTTTAACTCAATTAACAGAAGAATATGATTTGGAATTTATATATCTTGTATCAAGATTTAAATGGGAATTTTCCAAAGGTAAAGTTTTCCAATTTAGTATATTAAATTGGAATTGAATGGAATTCGAATTAATAATGACCGAGATCAGTTTTTGTAAAAGAAGACCGATACTACATATAGGATTTAAAAGGCTTTGCCGTTATTCCATTTATATTATTGGTCGAATACAGAAATTTATAACGATTATATATTGATTTGATTTCTGTGAAGATTCCATATTTTATGGAAGATGAGTTTGGGTTTACCGTGAACTATGTTTTAAATGACATTAGTTCTTTAACCCAGTTAAGGATAAGATTAATTTCTTGAATTTAAATAATCAATGAATAATGAATTTTGATATCTAAAACCAAATTGAGATTTTAATAAATCTTTTAAAAGAAGGATTTAAGTACAAAGTTAAATAATTTATCTTTGATAAGATAATGTGAATATTTTATTAGAAGAATGTTCTAAATTGGAATGTGGCGTTGGATGTGTTTTTATAATACTTGATTTTTAATATAGAAGTACGCGAATTACTCAGAAAGACTGGGTTTAACCCATTCCAAGTAATTACTACGACGATGAAGAATCGAAGATGAAGACGGTGATTGAAGACCGACGATCTTCACATCGAATGGATGTGTTGCTACAGAGACCCTTGATGGGAGTAGCTACCTTGAAGGGGCTTCACTGGTGGCTGTCCGGACTATTGTTGATTATTCGGATTTGGTTTTCGCTCAGACCCAGAGCATAAGCTAGTAAATTGATGCGTGTCTGACATTGGATTTCATTCCATGTGAATTAAATCGATTTCTGTTAATGTATGTCTGTTTAGTGGTGGAGGATTTATTCTCTGCTTAACACCCTAGTATATATTAATAGTGATTGATCGCATGGCGTGAATTGTCAATGTGGCACGCCAAGATGCAAATGATCAAGGCTTTTGTTGAAAAGAAGGGCCTTGTGGGATGATCAAAGTATAGCCTATTACGGCACGACTTTGTGAATATCGTGACTTCGCGAGCCTCACACCCCGGTATGAGTCTAAAACGGGGGAAGGAAACGCAGGGAGTGCACACGTTATCTTTCTAGCTAGAGTAATGTCAGGGACCTACCAGCGCTGACATTTTACTTATGTGGATGATGGATTATGAGGTACCTCGTGTTTTTTATAGGTTGTTAGTGGCCATATTATAGGTCCAAAAGGACCGGGAAACGTGTGTTCAGGTATAACTAATCCACGACCCTTCGGAGTGGACCGACCCTGCAGTTATCCAAGGGTTGCCCATAGGTGTGATCCTGAGGTATTTGCTAGAGTGTCTCGAATCGGTAAGGAGCTCCTCCCTAGCCTTGACTCATGATGGAAAAAAAATCTCCAATAGACATCTCGTTTTCGATTGTATAACTTGTATGGCGACATAGTATATGGTAGCTATACCGCCTAAGATTAATACATTTATATTGAAATGATTTATGAAAACATATACACACTAGTAGTAATACGTTTTACGTATTTATCATCTTTTGATCATTATAAGGTAAAACCTTATCCTCCGGTTTGCATTGCATTGTGTGATGGGATTTAGGTCTTATAATGGTTTCAATTTTCTAAAAAGCATTGCGTTGTTTAACAGTTTACTTTATTTTATGCACTGGCAATCCAATGGAGTAAACCCGTTCCGCGTTGGCGGCATTGTCCTGTGATTTGCCTTATTATTAGATAAGTTAAGTAGGATTTCTCATACCAGTCCCATGACTGACCTATAGTTTGTTTCACTGGCAAACTCGGGTGCCCTTATTTTCCACACGGGCAGTCGAGTAGCTTTTTGCAGATATATTTACAGGATCCTGGTTTACAGCTGAAGCGGTATTCAGAAAGCTCTGTATCCATGTATTCCTTTCGGTTGTATATTTGTATTATTTTCCGCTGCTATTTAAATGTAATTTGAAACTCTGATATTATTGTATTCCTATTATGTAATAAGTATTCATACTCTGTTACATTCTTGTACTCTGATGTAATTGTTGTAATCAGCAATAAAATGTTCTTCAGTTTTGTGTTCTAATGTATGTTGTTCTCAAAGCAATCCAACCTTTCCTTTATTGGGAAGTTTGGGTCGTTTCATTTGGTATCAGAGCCAAGTTTACAGAGTTCGAGAACAAAACACATTAGAACCGAATGAAAGAATTCATCAGAGATTGGATTAGTAATATCCAATGAGAATAACTCGTTAGAGATGGAATCAGTTGTATCCTAGAACGAGTGTGAAGAGTATTATTTTCTTTAAAAATAAAAGTAAAAACAAATTTTGTTTTGAAAATTTTATCTTAAAATACGTATTTGAGTATATTATTATTTTAATGTGGACAATCGAGTATATAAAGGTTTCGAATATATGAGTAATTAACGGATATTCGAAGTTTTAATATACTGGATAGATATAGAATCACACTCTAGTCGCCCGGAGATGATTCTGATGATGGAGCTCCATCATCAGTATTTGTGTTCGAGTTTCGAAGGGGGGATTTCTATATGTTTCCATTGACTGGTATGAGGACCAAAACTTAGTACACATTGTTGTGATTTGCACTAAAAATATGATTTTTGGCTATATATAAAAGTTATATATATTTGGAAAGTTAATCACCTAATTGATTGCTGGTTGTGATGTTTGATTATTTGTTTAACTAATAAAAGTATTGAAATGATAACTAATTTAACTAACAAATTTATTGAAATCAATAAATAAAAATTTAATTAAGTTGGTTAAATTAAACAACTTTTAGCTTCGTTCCTTTTCGAGGACGAAAAGATTTTAAGTGGGGGCGATTATAACGACCCGGAATTTTGGGGCCAATTTAAAATTTTTATTTTAGAAATTTTAATGGATTTCAATATTTAAAATAATTTATTTTTAAATAAGGACGACTAAAAATTTATTTTAATTGAAGTTAAAACGAATAAATTCAATTTAATTATAAAAGGAGTTTAAAACAGTGCTGCAATTTGAAAATTTGAATTTGAACTTTGACCGACTGTACAGAATTCATTTTAAATCAGAATTGAACAAAACAAGAAATATTTGAATCTGTTTAACTATATCTTTCTAACGAATTTGAAAAACTGAAGTTTCACTTTATAATTTGAAAGTTATGGCTAGTTCAAAATTTAGAAAAGTCGCTGTAGAATTTATATATATTTTAATATAATATATTGGCCTTAAAAATAGCCATTTTGCAAACGACCTCGGTTTTCGACGAAACCACTTTTGTTGGAACCGGAATGTCAAATTATTGCTAGGTTTCAATTTTCATGATTTTTTCGAATTAATATGTGAGCGTGGCAGAAGAAAACGTGTTTTGACTGTTTCAGTCAAATTTAATCGATTATAAAATAGACATTTTTCAAACGGTCTCAAAATTCGACGAAATTAGTCTCGTTAGAACCATATCGTCAAAACATAACTAGAAATATTTTTTCTGTAATTTTTAGAGTCCGTATGTGGCCCCATTAATTTAAAATGTACGTTTAAATTTAATAATTAATTGATTTATATATTAAATTTAAAGAAAACATATCGTAACAGCCGAACTGGGTTACGAAACATATTCCATTGTGTCCGGGACGGGGGTTATAAGCTAGGGGCGACATTCGTTGGGTTCGATTTGGTGATGGTATCAACAAACGACCATTTTCTTGAATTAAAATAAATAAATAGTATAAAATACTAGTATAAATACAATATAATATGGCTAACCCTAATTTTCAGAATACATAGCCGCCGTATGTATGAATTCCATGGCCGAAATCATCTGAATTTGATTCCTTAATTTCTTCCAATCCACTTCGAATTAAAACCCAATCCATATACCAAATCGAAGAGAATTTCGAGTGCTTTAATTTCATACGGTGATGATCAGATTTTATGAGGGATGGCGCTCGGATTTTAGGTGTGAACGGCCGCCGTTCGGGGCGGATTTGATGAGCGTGGGACCCACCGAGTTGGGCGGCGTTCTGGTCGCTGGCGGGGCAGACGAAGGCGAACGGAGGTGCGGTGTCTGATCGGCGGGAAGCAGTCTCTGGTGGCGTGCGTTCTGGTGGCTTGAAGTCGACGTATGGGTTTGGTTTCTACAGGAAGAAGGAGAAAGCATCGGCCACTGTTAAACTAAGAATGTAATTAGGAATCCTTAATTATTTATTTAAGTTAAATTATTATTTTCAAATCTTTAAACGACGATAACTTTTGCAAACAGAGACGAAATTCAACGAAACGAAATGTTTTATAATCGCAGTGAAGAAATCTACGTGATGAAACAGAGCAAATCAGAAATTCAGGAAAATTTCAGATCTGAATAGCAATGTGAGAAATCTTTATTTTCTTTTTATATAATTAGAAAATAATTCTGATTTTATTTCCACCTATCTATAGCTAATTTCTGTCAGTTATTATTCATGATCTGTTCTATGCTGAATGTAAAATTAGACATGTTTGTTTGGTGATGAGATGTAATGATTTATGATGGGTGTGCTTTGTAGATTGTTAAAATTAAAATTCCTGTTAATTAGAATTAGATTGAACGAAATTATTATTTTGTTTATTATATTGTTGAAATTAACATTTTTTTTAATTAGAGTTAGGTTAAACCAAATCATCATTCTGTCCATTAGATTGTTAAAATTAACATTCCTGTTAATTAGAATTAGATTAAACAAAAGTATCATTCTGTTTATTAAAATTATTTAAATTAACATTGATGTTAATAAGAGAATTGGATCAAGCAAATTTATCATTTTGGATTTGTTGGGACAAAAATATTCATTTTTGTCAAATTTAATAGAATGAAACCAAAACATTTATTTTTGCCATTTTTACAGAATAAGACAAAATTGTTCATTTTTATCATTTAATAGGGAATGAAATAAAAATCACATTTATGTTAAAACATGATTAATGAAATTGAAATCAACATTTTTGGTTAAAACATGATGTGTGAAATAAAAATCACATTTGTATTAAAACATGTTAGTTGTAATAAGACTTACATTTGTATCAAAACATGTTGGTAGGAATAAAAGATTTATTTTTATGAAAGATTTAAATAAAAGATTATAGTGAAAGATTTCATATTTATTTCCAATTAATTACAAAGACTAGAATTGAAATAGGTGATTTGATTTTTATTGTCGATTTGCTACATAAAAAAAATTATAGTTATTAAAGTATATATTTTTATGGCCATTTTGGTACAATAAAAAAGTATAGTTATTAAAGTTTATATTTTTAAATACATTAGGATAAAAGTTACATTTTTGTTTGCAAATTCCAGATGCAAACGAAACATTAGTAAAAGTAAAAGAGAAATTAACATTATTGTTATATTTTGTCATGTTAGATAAATTAACACTTTTGTTAGAAATGATCATTTTTGAATAAGAATATGAATTTGTTAGATAATGTCACATTAAAATAAAATTGTCATTTTTATGATAAATGTCGTATTAGAATAAAATAGTCATTTTTATGATAAATGTCGTATTAGATATAAAAGTCAATATTTTCATTGTCGATTAGTTACAATAGAAGATTAGAGACAAAAGTTAATATTTTTGTTGTCATTTAGTAAGGATTATAGGAAAATAACATTTTGACAAACTTGATAATAAAATGTAGAATATCATTTTGGGTTAAAACATGTTAGTGATATTAAATATTATTATTTGTGTCAAAACAAACATTTTTGCAAATTAAAGGGAATGAGTTGAAAACATTCATTTTTGGTCATTTAAAGGAACTTGATAAAATTAACATTTTGTTCATTTAAAAGAATTTGACAAAATTAACATTTAGTTTATTTAGAAGGATTAGACAAAAATTATTTGTTTTGGTCATTTTAAAAGAATGAATCTTTGTTTGAAAACCTGTTAACATGTAATTTCCATTTTTAATGATAATTAGAATTAATTAAAAAGAATGAATCTTTGTTTGAAACTTGTGAACATGTAATTTACATTGTTATATAAATGAATTATATAAAAAAAAGAATAAAACCTTGGTTAGAATGAGTTACCATGTAAAATTACATTTACATGTAATTAATATTCATCAAAAAAGAATTAAAAATGTACATTTTACTCAAAGGGATGTTATGAGAAAATATCATGTTTAGGTAAAACATGATTAGTGGAGACAAATTATCACATTTTTGTTTATTTAAAAAGGAATTATACACAATTTTACATTTGGTTTACATTAAAAGGATTATAACAAGATTTACATTTTGTTTAAAAAAAAGGATTAAACAAAATCATCATATTTTGTTTACATAAAAAAAAAAGAATTAGTCAATTATGTCATTTTGTTTACAATAAAAATATTGGGATAAAAAGGTTATATTTTTATTGACACTTTGTTTTCAATAAAAAGATCGTACATAAAAAATTTACATTTTCAATGTAGTTTAGATTCCATTGAAAGGATTAGAATAAAAGGATTATATCTTTATAGTCATTTGGTTACAATGAAAAGATTAGAAAATAAAGATAACATCTTTAGGGTAATTGAAATAAAGGATTAGTTTTATTGTCATATAGAATTAAAGGATTATATTTTATTGTAACATTGTTGACAATAAAATGAATTGAATTAAAAGAATAGATTTTTATCGTCATTTGTTCACAATAAAAAGAATTGAAATATATGTCTATGATGTTAAAATTATATGTCTATGATGTTGAAATGTTTGATGTGATAAATATAATGTTTAGTATATTCCCATTTGAATATTATACTTCCATTTACAAGTCATCCGACTTATTTATGTGATTGGGACGATAATTTGCACAAATCGCCCAAGTGCACAAATAATTTATTATTTGTTTGTTGGATGAAACCCCACACGGGTGTTGGGATGATATTTGATCTACACTAGTCCCAATATTTAGCGTAGAATCCACTTTGGTTGATCTATTGGATGTTTGATAATTATCCATTATGCTTGTTGATTTCATGTAATATATGGCTGTTGGTTGAGTCACATCCCAATAAAGAATATTCTAGAAAAGGATATATTAGAAATTTTCTGTAACGACCCGGAAAATCTGAACCAATTTAAAAATTTTAAAATGGATATTTTAGTGGATTTTAAATATTTAAAATAAATATTTTAAATAGTAAAGATGAAATGTATGTTTGAATCGATGTTGAAAATGAAAATAATTAACTTGAATTATAAACAAGGTCTGAAATGGCGCGGTAGTTTCAAATTTTAAATTCAAACTTTGACTAACTGTATCGGGTGCAAAACAAAACGGATTTGAGTGAAACAAAAAATATTTAAATCTGTTAGTGAATCCCTTTCTAACGAATCTGAAAAATTGAAGTTTCATAGCGGAAAGCAAAAGTTATGGCCAAATGAATTTTCAGAAAGGTCGCTATGGAATTTATATAGCCCGTGAAATTGGCTATTTTGCAAATGACCTCGGAATTTGACGAAACGACTTTTGTTGGATCCGGGATGTGAAGTTATTGCTAGGTTTCAAATTTCATAATTTTTGAAGCTAGTATGTGAGTGTGGCCGAGGAAAATGTGTTTTGGTCAATTACAGTTAAATTGGATCGACTAGAAAAGGGCCATTTTGCAAACGATCTCAGAACTCGACGAAACTAGTTTTGTTGGGACCGTATCGTCAAAACATAGCTAGATTTATTTTTCGGGAATTTTTCGAATTGTTTTGTGGCACCGGCAAATTGAAATGTATGTTCAAATTAAATATTGAATGTTTTATATTTTAATTGGAAGGAAAACTGATAGAAACATTCGAATGGGCCTTCAAAACATATCCCATTGTGTTCGAAATTGGGGTTAAACGCTAGGGACGACAGTCGTTGGGTTTGGATTGGTGTTCGTGTGTGAAAGAGGGTATTTTAGAGATTTTAAAATATATAAATAAATAAATAAATTCATTGGTCAATAAACTTTCTCTCTCCCCATAAGCTTCAGCGCGTAAGGCGGAAAGGCCTTCCATCCTTTCTCCTCCTATTCCTCCTCCTACACTCAATAAAAACCCATGCCCCTTTGGAGAATTTTGTAGTGCTCCTCACGATCTTCACATCCATAGGAAGTTTGGATTTTTTTTCGTGCCTTGTAGAGCCAGAATCGAGCTCGAGAAGGTTGGAACTTCCAGCCGCCGCCGCACTCTGGTGGCGTCGTCGCACCTGACCCCCTGCCACCGATCTGCGCGCCTCTCGGAGCTAGACGATGTGGTGATAGATGATCGGCTTCACGTGTAACGGATTTGAAGATAAGTCGAACCCTAGTTTTGAAGATCGAGCTGAGGGTAACGGCCTATTTAATTTTAAACTATATTATAGCATTTTAAAGCGCTACCGTTTATAATTTCACTGTAAAAATCATATCTTTTTCGTTTCTTGACGAAATTCAGTGAAACAAGAGACAGTGGACTCGTGTGGACGTCTTCTACATTCTAGAAGAGACCGCATATCTTTCTGAGCCTTCTGCTATTTTTGGTGGAGTGGAACCCAATGTGAGATTTCTAAATTATAAACGATATGGAAAACGACGATGTATAAATTATATAGTCGATGTATGGGATATATAAGCGTTGTACACCTCATGTATAAGCGTTGTATAAGTTGTACGTTTGATGTATAAGTTATATATGCATTGTAAAAAATTCATTCGTTGAATTGAAATTCATGTGTTGAATGGTATTCGTGTTTTGAATAAATTGTTTTAACAATAAAAATCACATTTTTAATCTATATATACAAACTATAGAAAGCCTTCATGTGTTGAATAGAAATTCATTCGTTGAATCATATTCATGTGTTGAATGGTATTCGTGTTTTGAATAAATTGTTTTAACAATAAAAATCACATTTTTACCCTATATATAGAAACTATAGAAAACCTTCATGTGTTGAATAGAAATTCATTCGTTGAATCATATTCATGTGTTGAACGGTATTCGTGTTTTGAATAAATTGTTTTAACAATAAAAATCACATTTTTACCCTATATATACAAACTATAGAAAACCTTCATGTGTTGAATCGAAATTCATTCGTTGAATCATATTCATGTGTTGAATGGTATTCGTGTTTTGAATAAACTGTTTTAACAATAAAAATCACATTTTTATCTATATATATAAACTATAGAAAACCTTCATGTGTTGAATCGAAAATTCATTCGTTGAATAGAAATTCATGTGTTGAATGGTATTCGTGTTTTAAATATAAAAATCACCTTTTTATCTATATATATATAAACTATAGAAAACCTTCATGTGTTGAATCGAAATTCATTTGTTGAATTGAAATTCATGTGTTGAATGGTATTCGTGTTTTAAATATAAAAATCACCTTTTTATCTATATATATTGAGACGACCCCAAACCCCGTACTGACGGCGGCAAGGGTAATCCTTGGAATATAACACATAAACAGATAATAGCAGAACAGAAATAAATAAATACACCAGATAATGAACAATAGAATATACTGGATAAACGTAATCATCAGAGTTACAGAGTATACAGGATCATACTTAGTACAAATACAGTTCAGCTATACATAAATGTCTACAGCGGAAACAAACAAAATATGTACAATAGGAGCTGAACAGCATAAAAAGAGATAAATAATAGAATCCATCTTCAGCTCCAGCTATCCAGAAAGAGCCAGCTAAACCTGAATTCAAGGCTGCCCGTGTAGAAAAGGGGCACCCGAGATTGAAAGTGAAACAAACTACGAGTCAGTCATGGGACTGGTATGAGAAATCTACTCAACACATTTATAATATGGCTAATCACAGGACCACGCCACTTTCGTGGAACGGGTTTTCTCCATCGGATTGCCAGTGCTTTAAAAACAAATCTTTCTTTTAAACATCTCAATGTCTTTTATAAAAATGAAGCCATTATAAGACTCAGTTCCCATCACACAATGCAACGCAAACCGGAGGATAGAGTTTTACCTTATAATGGCCAAAATATGATTGATACGAATAAAACAAAAGCATTTGATATTATTACTAGTGTTTATATGTTTCAAAAACAATTTGAATCATAACTATCAATCATAGGCGGCATGGGTACCATATATCATGTCGCCATATATATATATATATACAATCAAAACCGCACGATGTCGTATTTGGAAATTGGATTTCCGTCATGAACCAAGGCAAAAGATAGTCCTTACCGAATTCGAGACTGCCTAGCCCGAGTCTCAGGATCATAGCTCGAGTGACCCTTGGATCGTCAGGGCCGGTCCACCGATGTGAATTAAAATTCCTGGACACTGCGTTTCCCCGCCCTTTGGGGCGTAAACGAGCCAACGAATGACTCCATCGGACCCGGATCGTCCGATCTAACCGAGGCACCTCGCAACAGCAACAATCACATAAGTCAAACTCGTCAGTGCGTGTAAAACCACTGAAGCCACTTCTAGATAGGAAGAAACGCAGGCCCACCCTGATGTCCTCTCCCGTTTCTGGTTCATACCGGGGTGTGAAGCTCGCGAATTTACGTTATACACAAAGCTACGCCACACAGGCTGGGCTTTGATCATCACCACAAGACTTTGCTTTTCAACAGAAGCCCTGATCACTGCATCTTAGTATGCCACACAGGCAATTCACACCGTGCAACTGATGGCTATCAATCACACAGAATAAATTCCAATGTCAGACACACTGTCCATTTGCAAGTCCGTTCTGGGTCTGAACGAAACCGGAGGCACTGAATACCTCGCTAACCAGTCGATCACCACGTACGTCTGGACGATCACCACTCATTATCCATATTTCGGGATGCCTCCCAATGAGGACCTCGGTTACCATCCAAACGATGTGAAGATCTCCGGTCTTCGACCACCGTCTTCATCTTCGATTTCTTATCGTCGATTCAGTTATTCAGAATGGGATAAACCCGGGCTTTCTGAACAACTTGCGTATATAATAAACAAGTGCAACACTAATATACATACGCATCATTTCAATTCGTTAGTCACTAACCGTCAATCAGTAAGAGAACGATTCCCCAAATATTAACCCCGAAGGCCGAAACCAACATCAGATCAACACCCAGGAAACCATTCGACTTAGCCAATCTTCAGTTAATTTCTAAATCACATCCATATCGTTTATAATATTTTATAACGATTCATTTCTATTTTTATTTATTTTAAAACAGCCAATTTATTCAAAACGACGCTTCGGGCCATAACGCGACCGTGGCGCTGTTTTTCTTCAGATTTGATTTGCACATATCTGAAAATCTAACCGTTGGATCTTCACAAAATTTACATCATTAGAAAGATCTTTTCAAAACGAATCCAACGGTCCAAGTTTCGGGAAAATCCGACGGTCGGATCTCCCGGTACAATCGTTTGAAGTTTCGATTTCAAAAT
This sequence comes from Allium sativum, assembly GCA_030737875.1. NCBI lineage: Eukaryota > Viridiplantae > Streptophyta > Magnoliopsida > Asparagales > Amaryllidaceae > Allium > Allium sativum. The sequence goes on along the minus strand of CM060920.1, from coordinate 742,645,085 downwards.
ACGAACTGCAGCGTCGTTATTCGATTAAATATAATTATATTTATATATATATAAATATAATCGTTTCTGGCGCTGTTTTTCTTTAGATTTGAATTAAACATTCCAGACAACCCAACCGTTGGATTTTTACAAAATTGGTGTCGTTGGAAAGATATTCCCAAAGCGAACCCAACGGTTGCGATTTCAGGAAAATCCGATGGACGGATCTCCCGTACTAATCGTTTGAAATCACGGTTTCAAAATACGAACTGCAGCGTCGTTATTCGATATATTTCAATTCTATTTATATATATATAATCGATTCTTCGATTTCAAAACTATATTCTTTTCAAACATTGGATAAAAATGATATTTTTATCTAACTGTCTTCTATTTCAATACTTCACTATTTTTAACAATTCATTTATGTAATAAAAATGTGATTTTTATTGTAAAACAATTCATTTCAAAACACTATTATTTCGTATAGTTAATATAGGTGATAAAAATAGGATTTTTATTATAAAACAATTTATTTCAAAACAAGATGATTTTTATACATTTCATATTGATGTTAAAAATGGGATTTTTATTATAAAACAATTTTTTTTCAAAATATGAATACCATTCAACACATGAATTTCAATTCAACGAATGAATATCGATTCAACACATGATGGTTTTCTATAGTTTATATATATCGATAAAAAAGGTGATTTTTATATTTAAAACACGAATACCATTCAACAGATGAATTTCAATTCAACGAATGATTATCGATTCAACACATGAAGGTTTTCTATAGTTTATATATATCGATAAAAAGGTGATTTTTATATTTAAAACACGAATACCATTCAACACATGAATTTCAATTCAACGAATGAATATCGATTCAACACATGAAGGTTTTCTATAGTTTATATATATCGATAAAAAAGTGATTTTTATATTTAAAACACGAATACCATTCAACACATGAATTTCTATCCAACGAATGAATATCGATTCAACACATGAATGTTTTCTATTCAACGAATAAATATAGTTTCAACAAATGAAAATAATTCAAACACATGAATATTATTCAAAATTTCGGCAGCATAACGGCAGGGTAGTTAAAACCGGGACCGTCCCTAGTACGGCTCCTCGCTCTACCTTAAAACCTCGCGGTTTTTGACAATAGGGATCATGCATCTAGTTCGCACGTAGGCGGCATGTATATATTTATTTCATTTCCACAAACTAATCCTATGTGGTTTCAACCAAATATTTCTCAACCACAAATGGGTATTTTTCAACCACAATCAATCAATATCAACCACAAACAATTCCAATCAACCATTCGCTATCAATCAATTTTCACACCAATAACAACCAATAAATATCGTCCATGGTTTGTGGACGAGGGGCGTATATATATATATATATATATATATATATATATATATATATATATATATATAGCAATTCACTTCTACTTCAACACATATATAATTTTTACAATGCATATATAACTTATACATCGAACGTACAACTTATACAACGCTTATACATGAGGTGTACAACGCTTATATAACTCATACATCGACTATATAATTTATACATCGTCGTTTTCCATATCGTTTATAAATTAGAAATCTCATATTGGGTTCCACTCCACCAAAAATAGCAGAAGGCTCAGAAAAATATGCGGTCTCTTCTAGAATGTAGAAGACGTCCACACGAGTCCACTGTCTCTTGTTTCATTGAATTTCGAAAACACACGAAAAAGATATGATTTTTCAAAGTTTGCAACGGTTTAAAGGTGTTAAAATAATTGAAAATAAAACAAGTCGTACCTCAGCTGAAAGGTTCAAAGCTAGGTTTGGATTTATCTCGAAATCCGTGTAGCTATTCGTCGATCGGGCTTTGCAGCGTCGAAGGGGGAGGAGGGGCGCACGTGCGCAGGGGGTGCGGCGGCGTGCGATGCACTGTAGCGGCGGCGGCGGCGCTTCGAACGGCGAAACTTCCCGAGCCCGATTCTCCCACAATACTCCACGAAAATATCGAAACCAGTAATGGATTTGAAGCTTGTCTCGAGCTCTTCAAAATCTTCAACTGGAGCTCTTGATATTAGTGAGTGGATTGATCAGAAAATGGACGGGAAGGTTATGAGCGGTTTCCGTCGTTCGTCGGGGAGAGAAAAAAGGAAATTTTCTTTTTTTTTATTTTAAAAAAATTATGATTGGTCGGCGGAAATATATTTAATTAAATCTATGTAGTAAACTAGTACTGGCGGACTCTCTCCGCTTCTCCTATCCTTTCCCAGCTAAATATTGTGCCGCGTTCCACCCCCGTCCTCCTATCCTTCCTTCCCCTCCTCCGCCTCCGCCTCATCGTCCTCCCCCTTCTTCGGTTCATCCTCCTCCTTTCATCCGCTCTCGCCCTCCGGTCTCCTCGCATCTTCCTCGTCACTCTTCTCATCACCCTCAGTCTTCTCGCTCATCTTTTCGAAAACCTGTTCCTTCTTCCTCTCATCGTCCTCTTGCATCATCTTATCCTGTTGATCGTCCGGTTTACCCTCCCGCTTCTAAATTCTCATCTCGCCAAAATTTAAATCACCCAACATCTCAAGGTTTTACCTGTATCAATCGTTTTGATGCTCTGAAAAATCTTTCAGATGATGTGCCAAAAAAATCCTATGCTGAGGTTGCATCAACCCCACCGTTGGATCCACCTGATCGTAGGGTTGCGAAAAAACCATCTGTTTTACCTGCCTTCTCTTCAATTCAGAATATGGTCAATTTTATGAAGAGCGAACGTCGCTGTATTCAACGTGCAGATAAAGGGCACGTGGCAAGTGTCTGTAGGAATTCTAAAATTTGTTTCTTTTGTTCAGGCTACGGCCATTTATGTACACGTTGCCCTAAAAAAAGAATACATAGAGACACCTCAAAACATGTGCGTAAAGGCGTCCATTGGAATGATGCATCTTCTGTTGCGTGGGTCCCTCGTGCATCAACTCAATCTGATCGAACCCAGAAAAGACCACATCGATCCAGCTGTCGGCAATCCACGCCCCCTCCAACTCCTATTCCCTCCCCATCCAACTCTCCCACTTTGTGCACTGAAAATATGAATCACTTTGTAATGGAAGATTCATCACTACATTGTTGGAACTGTGATTTCTGGTGGTTGGAGTATTACATCGCTTCACTTCATTCTATCTAATGCTTTCAATTATCACGAATGGCCCATGTGGATATATAGAAACAACTCCTTCATCGTTTCTTGCCCAAACGAAGAAATTAAAAACCAAGTCTTGTTTTGGAAACTCTTCGCGAAGCCTGGTGGATCTATGTACTTTGAGCTTTGGTCTGAAGCTGAATGGGAACCGGAAGCGGTGCTAGAGTGTGAATCATGGGCAAAGGTGGTGGGGTTTCCAGAATTTCTAAGGTACAATTCTGCTGCAGTTATGAATGTTCTAAGTCCTTTGGGAAAAGTTGTAGCTTTAGATGATTGTGAATTGGCTCACTTCGACCACAGAAACTTATTTATTAAAATTCAGTTCTTTGAGGGGATCGACTTGATTACTTTCCTTGTGGTTAACATCAATAAGAAGAAACATCTCATAAAAGTCCAACGCTGCATCCATGAACACCCTGGTGTTAAACCCGAATCCTTGCTTATTGGTAATGTCGAAGAGCTAACGATTCCCTGCATGCATGACAACTTTGAGGATTCTGTTGAAACCACACCAAATTATATGTCTGCTATGGCCATACCCGATGTTGATCACGATGTTGATCAAGCTCCTCAGCATAACATGAATCACCTTTTCAACACTGACATGCTTTTCCAAAATATCCCTATGCCCTTCCCGTTTTCTATCCCCCTCCCAATTGTCCCTCTCCAAATTGATGACCCTCTATCGGTTGCCCCTCCTAATGTGGCCCCTCAAGACAATCTGACGCCTCCTCAATCTATCCCCCCTCTCCAGCAAATCCTTCCGGCTGATGCTACTCATAACACAGAAGAAGAGAACTGGACCCAGTTTCTTTCGCCGGTCATTGTCAGGCGTAGCGCAAGGATCAAGAATAGAGTGGATCATCCCGAAGGCTCGGGTAGTTTATTTACTCCTGTTGTTTTTTCTTCTGCTAATAAAAGTCTATGTAGAAAAATGTCACGTTGCATGGGTGTTAATTTACGTGAATCACACTATATTTCCATGCATGATTTGGAACTTGAGCGTATTAATGGTGCCAAATGAAAATCGTTTCATGGAATGTTAGGGGTTTGGGCAATCCCTCAAAATGCCATGCAATTTGTTTGGTTTTACTTCCTCTAAAAATCGACATTCTTTTTCTCCAAGAAACTAAACTTGATGACCCTTCTCCATATCACCTTAGACTTGTGGGGGGCTCCTTTCTTTCTGGTTGGACTTTTGTTAAGGCAATTGACACATGTGGAGGTCTAATTACGGCTTGGAATGAATCAATTTGGTCTTTATGTTGGTCTATTCAAAATAAATCAGCACTTCATGTTGCACTTCGTCATATTCCCTCAAACCAAATCTACTTCTTCTCTAATATTTATGGTCCTCAAGATGCATCTGATAGATCTCTTCTCTGGTCTGAATGTTGCTCTCTCGCATCTCAATTCTTGGGCCCTTGGGTGATTGGTGGAGATTTCAACACTACCAGATTTGTTTATGATAGAAATTCAGGCAATCTATCCCAGGACTCTGAAGACTTCAATTCTTTCATTTTTGACTGCTCCTTGATTGATCCACCGATAAGTAACCGCTCATTCACTTGGTCAAACCATAGATCATCACCATCGTTAGCTAAACTTGACCGCTTTCTATATAATGGCGCTTGGGACGAGCTTTTCCCTATGACTGTTGCGTATGGTTTGGCTTCAGTTATACCAGATCATTGTCCCATTCTGCTAAATTCTGATATTTCTATATGCAGCAAACGTCCCTTTAGATTTGAAAGGTTGTGGCTACTTGAACCCTCGTTTGATGACTTTATTCATTCAATTTGGTCTCAAAACTTAGATGTAGCATCAGCATCTCAAAGGATTGTCCTAAAATTGAGAGCCCTTAGAAAGATTATTAAACCATGGGTGTAAAGACCCGGAAATTCCCGCTCTTTGAATTGACCATAAACCACACAGGTCTGACCCAAAGGTTGGAAATCTTCGAATACTTTAACTTTGGGAATACAAAACATCAGAACAATAACAGCAGACTTTTATTTCATTACAATAATGTTACATCAGAGTACAGAATATATCAGAGTACAAAGAAATTAAATTACAGCGGAAGATACATAAAAGATAATACAAACAAACAGCGGAAGACTAATAAGCTCTGGACACAGCTTTAGGCTTCGATCCAGGATCCTGCTAAAAGAATAGATATCTGCAAAAAGCTACTCGACTGCCCGTGTGGAAAAAAGGGCACCCGAGTTTGCAAAGTGAAACAAACTACGAGTCAGTCATGGGACTGGTGTGAGAATTCTAAACTAATATAACTAATAAGACAAATCCAAGGACCACGCCACTTTCGCGGAACGGGTTTACTCCTATGGATTGCCAGTGCATAAACCAAAGTAAATCGAGAAATAACGCAATGTCTTTTTGGAAAAATGAAACCATTATAAGACCCAGGTCCCATCACACAATGCAACGCACACCAGAGGATAGGGTTTTTCCTTATAATGGTCAAAAGATGCTTAATACGTATAAAACGGATTTGATATTATTATTAGTGTGTATATGTTTTAATAAAAAGATTTGAATCATAAGTATCAATCCTAGACGGCATGGTTACCATATAGCATGTCGCCAATACTAGTTATACAATCAAAACCGCAAGGGCGTATTGGAAATTTGGATTCCATCATGAGTCGAGGCTAGGGGCAAGCTCCTCTCCGATTCGAGACACTCTAGCAAATGCCTCAGGATCCCCCGCAGTGAACCCTTGGATCTTCAGGGCCGGTCCCCGCCTATGGGCAGTGGATTAGTTATGCCTGAACACACGCTTCCCGGTCCCTTTGGACCTATAGTATGACCACCAACGGCCTATAAAAATAACGAGGCGCCTCAAAATCCATCATCCACATAAGTAAAATGTCAGGGCTGGTAGGTCGCTGACACCACTCTAGCTAGAAAGAAACGTGTGCACTCCCTGCAGTCCATATCCCGTTTTTGACTCATACCGGGGTGTGAGGCTCGCGAAGTCACGCTATACACAAAGCTACGCCTAAACATGCCGTGCTTTGATCATCAACCACAAGGCCTGCTTTTCAACAAAAGCCTTGATCAATGCATCTTAGCATGCCACATTGTCAGTCCATACTATACCATTGATTTCTACCAATATATAACCCCTAAGCTCGTACGTCTCAGAGAAGGGTGTTAATCACCAAACAGATATATATTAATAGAGATCAACGAATGTAGTATAAAGGACTACAACGTCAGACATACATTCCATTTATAAACTTATGCTCTGGGTCTGAGCGAAAGTCAAATCCGTACAAATCAACACTACGTCTGAACGACCACCACTGAAACCCTTTCAAGGTAGCTACTCCTCTCATGGGTCTCAGTAGCAACACACCCATTCGATGTGAAGATCGTCGGTCTTCAATCACCGTCTTTAAATCTTCGACTTAGAACGTCGTATAATCATTTGAAATGAGATTGAACTCGGTCTTTTCAAATGATTCTCGCATATATATATAAGGTTTAAAACCATCTCATATCGTTAATAAAATTTAATAACGATATGTCGCTATTTTTATTCATATATATATATATAAATGTAAATGTAAATTATTTGGCGATAATATTAATATAGGTATCATGCTCAATAAAAGAGTGAACTATCTACCTAACACACATTCCTGTATATAATGTCTACTAAAATGTATTTTTATTTCATTTTCCAATTCTAAATTGTACAACTCCCTTCTCTTAAACGAAAGTGTTTCTTTTGTTTTCACTATTTAATTTAGACAGAAGTGTGAATTTCTTTCTAATGAACAAAAATAAATATTTTGTTCAATCTATTTTTATGAACAAAAATAGTGAGTCCTTTACTATGTTTCCAATATTACATTAAAATGTATTTTAATGTAAAACATATTTCATAGTGAAATATGTACATCTTTCTACTTTTTTTTTATCATAAACATTAACTATGTGTTTTTAGCTATCATAGAAATGCAACTCTTAATTTCATATTTTATTTTTATTTGCGTTGCTGAACGCAAATAAAAGTTATATTTTTCTTACATGTTTATTTACATCGAGGGATGTAAATAAAAATATGTAACCTTTATTTCTAAGTTTCATTTGTAATAAAGAACATAACTAAAACATGGGCTTATTTTTCTATACTATATTTGCATTGGAAAAATGCAAATACAAAGATAAACTTTTATTTCTAAGGTTTGTTTATATTAGGGGGTACAAATAAAAGATGCATTTTTATTTCTATGTCATATTTGTGTTAGAGAACAAAAATAAAAAGATGCACTTTTATTTGCATGTCATATTTGAAAAATACAAATAAAAGGATGAACTTTATTTCTATGTTTATTTTTGTGTTAAGAACACAAATAAAAGAATGAACTTATTCCTATGTTTATATTTTTAACGTATTATCGCTACATTAACATATATTTATATCCTAGATGTACTAACGTACACTAATTCATGAATTCATTTCATAAAACATGAATGCACTATAATACATGAATTCATTACATAAAACATGAATACAATTATAATACATGTTTTATTTCATATGCAAGAATGAACTTCAAAGCATGAATCTATTTCATAAAACATGAATGCACTATAATACATGTTTTATTTCATATGCAAGAATGCAACAATAATTAATGAAATCATTTCATAAAACAATGAATGCGAACTTAAGGATATGTTTTATTTCATGTGCATGAATGCCACTTTAATAAATGAAATCATTTCATCCACATGTATGCAACTATAATATATGGTTTATTTCATATGCGAGAATACCACACATATGTATGCAACTATGATATGTCAAAAATTATACTTGCATTCGTATTTTTCCTTGAACGTCAAAATTTAATTATAATTTCATGTTATTCATTAACTCTACATCATATAACTGCATTTCATTTTAATTAAATACGGTGAAAATATGTCTATATTTCATTTTCATTAATAACGGTGAAAATATGATAAAAATCCATTTTTATTGACAACAGGAAAAATATGATCAAAACTCATTTTTAATGACAACAAAGAAAATAAGATTACAATTCATTTTTAATGCCAACAATGAAAATAAGACTTAAAACTCATTTTAATGCAGACGGTGAAAATAAGAGTAAAATTCGTTTTTAATGCAGAAGGTGAAAATAAAGTTAACGTTCACTTTTAATGCTAACGGTAAAAATATAATTATAATTCTATTTTACCAACCACGCTAAAATTATGATTATAGTTCTATTTTACTAACTACATCAATAATATACTTGTAATACATATTTCACAAGAACGCCATTTAAATAAACTTGATGTCAATCATACATATCAAACCCAATATTGCAACCACCCCAATTTTTATCTATTGGATGTCAACATACGTATATAATCCCACATCCATACACTCCAATTTTTATATGTTTGGTGTTAACACACGTAACAAATCCAATACTTCATACCACGCCAAATTGGTATGCTTGTTGTCAATTTCCTAACAAATTAAGTAAGCCTACAAATGATAACACATATGATTTTGGGTGTTACTTGCAATACAACTTCATATAATCTAAACAACGTGAATATTCTAAATCATCCCACAACATACAACAACAGATTTAATCACAAATCATTTCAGACAAGATCACAAACATGTATCTATGAATTTCCATAAATAATAAACAAATGAATATTTACTGTTTCTTCTTCTTATTTAACAAAACAAATATGACTTCTTTTCATTTGACAAAACAAATATGACTTCTTTTTATTTAACAAGACAAATATGACTTCTTTTTATTTAACAAGACAAATATGACTTCTTTTTATTTAACAAAAACAAATCTTAAATGAATGACATGGTTTTTATTGGTAAACATGACTCTTTCTATGTTTTCTAATATCACATTAAAATGTGATTTTAATGTAAAACATAATTCCTTAAATAAAAACCTGAATCTTTCCCTATGCTTTGGCCGTAACATTAAAACGTGTTTTTATTTTAATTTTACACTTGTTAAAACAACGGTGTTTTAATCTAAATGCGCATTTTTATCTAATTGTACATTTTAACTAAATGCGATGTTTTTATCTTAATTGTACATTTTGTTAACAAACTGTGTTTTTATTCTAAAATTACATTTTATGTTTTCTAACAAAAATTTGTTCATTTCTAACTAACATAAAAATGTGATTTTTATGATAACAGGGTTTCTAACATTAATTCATTTCAATTAACATAAAAATGAAATTTGTATACTAATATGTTCTCTAACATGAATTCATTCATTTCTAAACAAACATAAAAATGTAATTTTTTTGGCGACATGTTATTTTGCAAACCATTTTCTATGATAACTAATGACAAGCAAAATGGTAATTTCATTCGTTAACAAATTTCTAATTAACCAAAAAATATGATATTTTGGTTTCAACAATTTTACCTTAATAGACATGAGGTATTGGTTTCCAATAGAACTAATAACATATATTTGTTTTTAACTAAACAAACATGATATGTTTAATTTCAACGATCTTCTAACAAACAACGATAAAATTCAACGAAGCATCACAACCAAAATCAATAATCAACAAATTTCAATCGCAAATCACAAATCTGATTTCATTATATACATGCATCGATTTCGAATAATAAGAGAATAATTAAATTTTAGTTATTAAATAAAGATAGAAATCTCACAAAGCTTTTTAATTTTGGATTTTCAACGTTCTCTATTTCAGCTCTAGACAGTTCCCGGTTGTAGATCCCGACACCACGATTCTAACAAAACTTAAATTAATTTACGCTTTTGCCTTTGCCTTCATCTTCATCGTATTTGCCTCTCTGAATTTGAACCCATCGTCGACTTTGCCAAGGACCTGCGCACGCAACCCCAAGCCGTCAGAACACCATCGGAAATCGCCACTTCGTAGCCTTGCTTTGCTCTTGATTATTTCATTCATTAAGTTTTGATTGTTCATGATTGGATTGAAAGAATTTGGGGAAGAAAGATTTGAAGAGTTTAGGCCATGAAAACTGTAGATGACGGCGGCTAGGGTATAGAATGAATTAGTGTTTGTTTTATGAGGGAATATATAGTATTATATTATTAATTTTTCAAATTTCAGAATAAAAAGGGCATTGAATGACAATTTTTAGAAAATAAATTGGAACCTTACTAGATTTATTTGATTCAGCTTCAACACCAATTAAGAATAATGGTATTTATTTCCGCCTATATTCATTTCCCCCCATATCCATATTTGGTTGATTTTTTTATTATTAATATATCTTATTAAATTACTTGTTTATGCTTTTCATTTGCTTTCCTATTAAATAACGTGTATATTTGCTTTTAATACAAAGCTATTATGTAACAACTTATATACTCAAGAGTGTATTCCATATTTAAATAAATTTTATCTATACTAGATTAAGACCATTGAAAACATATCACAACTCATATATATATATATATTTATGTATATATATATTAAGTTATGAAACCAAAATAGGAAAACATATCAAATTTTAATTATCTATCTTTCGGTAACACATTTTCTTTTATTATTATGATGCAAAGAAATTCAGCAAGCCTATTATTTGGCGAGTATGTATATCAATCATTTTCAGCATGTAACAAGGTAATTACAAATTTGATAGTGGGGCAAAGTTTTGTTTTTATTCCAAAAACCATGCATGTGCATTACGAATAAATACGTTTTATGTTTTAATTGAGTTTTTATAAATGTTTCCTTAAAACCCCTTTTGATTATACGCAATAATGACACATTTATTTTATTTCTTTTATTATTCAAATTTCAAAAGTAGATGACAATGAAAGAGGGAGAGAGAGGATAAAGTGGAAAGAATTAATGCTAGATTAATGCTATTTGTTTATAAGCGTATGGTCTATATTTTGAATTTCTAAATGTTAAATATGAATTGACAAGGGAAATATTTAAGAGGACAGCCAAAGACATGTACATATATATATATATACATACATATATATATATATATATATATATATATATATTGTCAAAATTTATTTCATTTATAACCTACACATTATTTTCAATCAATGAATTAATCAATGTCATTAAAGTTCCTACTTGACGTTAAAAGCATAAATTTTTAATGTAAAACATTTCATGTTTCTACATGACATTAAAAAGTTAGACTTTTAGCACTAACCAAAATATGTTCATTTTCATTAAAAAGAATAACTTTTAAATGTAAATCATTTTTATGTTCTTACATTTAAATAAAGACTAACTTTTATTTTAAAACATATTTCATATATATATATTTTTTTTATGATAATCAAAATGTAAAAAAAAAAAAAAAAAAAAAAATTCTAACAAAGTTTCCTTAAAATAAAAGTTTAAATTGGCCCCAAAATTCCGGGTTGTTACAGTCTCCCCCACTTAAAATCTTTTCGTCCTCGAAAAGGAACGTAGCTATAAGTTGTTTAATTTATTAACTAAATTTCAATTTTACTATTATTAATTTCAATTGTGGACTAATTTATCAAATAAATATATACTTTTATATATTTAAAAATCTTATCTTCTGAAATAGGATTATATATATAATCAAAATACTTTAATTATAAGCTTATCACTCTGAACTCATTCTAGGGCATTACTAACCCCATCTCTAATGAGTATTCTCATTCTAGGACACTGCTGGTCCTATCTCTAATGAGTATTCTTATTGGACATTACTAATCCAATCTCTGATGAGTCTTTTGTTCAGTTCTAACAAGTTGTACCCCAAAGATTTTGAGCTAACCAGAGCTCTGATACCACTGTAAAGACCCGGAAATTCCCGCTCTTTGAATCGACCATAAACCACACAGGTCTGACCCAAAGTGTAACGACCCGTGTTTTTCGACCATTTGAATATGAATATTTAAATTAGTTTTAAATATTATATTGGGAATATTAATGAAATTTAATATTGAATTCGCTATTTAGAACGAAGTTGAACGTTAATTTTATTTATATAATATAAAACGAGCTCAAAAATGGCGTGCAGTTCGTAATATTTGGTTTTGAACTTCAACTGAGAATACAGGATTCGATATAAGTCGGATTTCTGTGAAACAAGACACGTTGGAGCCGTATTGGCAATAGCTTTCATATGAAAGAGAAAAATCCAGATTTCATGTTATAGTTTGATATTTATGGCCAAATCAAATTTTGAAATAGTCGCTATGGAAAATCGTTATTAAATTATAGGCCTTTAAAATGGCCATTTTGCAAACGGACTCAGATTTCGACAAAACCAGTTTCATTAGAACCGTATCGTTAAATTATTGTCAGAAAATCAAACTGCATGGAAAACCGATGTCGTATATGGCCACGGTAGCCGTAAACGCCCATATAATTTCTATAGCGCGTAATTAATTCAATATAGGGATATTTGAATGTAACTGGAGCAGATGATCGAATTAGGCCACGAAACCAGTTCAGTTGAGTTCGTATCGTCGATTAGAGTCAGGATATATATATAGTTTGTTATTTTTAGAGATCGAGAAATTTGGCGTTAAAAAGGGTAGGGCGGTTCGGGGTAAAAACAACCTACCGGGGCAACAGTCTCAGAATGCGACGAAATTAGTGTCGTTGGGTTCATATCGAAAAGTTATTGTCGATGTTCGCAGTTTCAAGTTGATTCGATTTATCTGGTGACCGTGGAAAAATTAAACGCGTGTTCATTTCTGGTTTCATAAAGGAAATTTTTCCATATGACCTCGGATTGCGATGAAACTTGTCCCGTTGGGTTCGGAATACCTTTTTACATCAAGAACAACATTTTTATCAGTAAACGGAAATCGTCTGTAGTTAGTTTTGCTTGTTACTTCGCAACGAAGTTTCACGAATAATATTTTACTATATATATATTCTAACCCTATATATATACAGTATGTCTTCAGCACCTTCATCGTTTTCATCGGTCAGAAGCACTCAACAATCAACATATTAAGCACAACCTACCCAAATGTTCTGCAGGCCTCGCATTAAAGTTGACAGCCCATTTTGATATAGTACCTCTCGACAAGCATTTATTAGTGATAACGAAATCTCATTAACCCTTGCCGACCAAGTTTTTCTTGGATTGTCCACCTACGCGTACAGCCACTACACTACACTGCAAACCTATACAACTCCTTGCCAACCACGTTGTCTTCATGTTATAAATACGCTGCCACTTTCTCTATTCATCTCCATTCCAGCAACCAAGAAACGCAGACTTTCCTCAAAAAAAAAAAATATATATATATAAATTAAAAACAAAAGGGACGTGGAGGCTACATGCAGTTCAAGGGAGGAGGAAGTCTTGCGATGGGGTACTATGCAGTTCAAGGGAGCGTGAGAACAGAAGGTGGAAAATGGTTGGCGCGTCAGTTTTGATGCAGGAGGTTTGGGGAAATGCGGACAGCGGAGTGAGTACGTGAGGAGCATTGCATGAAGTGGAGTTTGGCAGCGCTGAGGCGCCTTCGCCGGTCAGAAGCGATGGGGTTCCGGTCAAAGCATGGCGGTGGGGCGTGGGTTCTTAAGGGGGAGTCGAAACGAAGAAGTCAGACGAGAAGCAGGAGATGGGAGAAAATAGTTCGGCTGTGATGTACGTTCTCTTAACCAACGTAATTTTAGTTTAATTAACTTAATCAAGTGATTAAATGTTAATTTAAGTGGCAGCATGGGTTTCATTCGTGCTTAAGGGCTTCACCTGGAACGAGAGCAGATAAAACAAAAGGGAAATTGTCGGCCTGGAAATATGGGTGGCCCTAAAGTTTGTAAATATAATTAACTCAATACTGAAACTAGTTAGCAAATAATTATTATAAATAAATAGTATACTAATTTAAAGTAAAATTTTTGGTTGCAGGAAAACTGTCCTGGTATTGATAAACACCGTGAGAAAAGAACGTAATGTCGACCATTAAAATTTGCCAAACCGATGTAATTAGTATTTAAGAAAACCTAATTATCATACATAAATCGTTAGCTTAAATTATTGATAACACATTCATATATTCTCAGAAGGCGATGATTCAAGATATGCTGGAACCATATCGGCGGGTGCTATACCAGGGAACAGAATTATATGAAACTGAAATCAACTGGAATTCCTAATTAAATTAAACCTCGGTTTAATTTAATTGAAACCAACCGTTTCAACGGAAAACCAGATCAAGGTGAGTTAAACTCACTCAGTTACCCTTTTTATATTTTATATAAATTGGGTGTTTTTATTCTGTGTACTCTGCTTGCCAATGGTTGACTAATTTGCTAGTTATACATTGATCTGTTGATTTAACTGATGAAATTAAACTGTGTTTAATTTCAGTAAAATACCAAATCGTTATTCTTAACGAATGGTTCCAATAAAGGTGACTCACCTTGGTTGGTCACGTTTATTTATAAACGTGTTTAAATGGTTGAATTGTTGAATTGCTTATGGTTGATGTTAAATGGTCGTTATTTAATTTATCAGTTAAACAAAACTGAATGGTCTGATTTGAGATAACCATTGTGTATACAGGGAAGGACAGGTTGGAGGGATCCAACCGGATTCCTCAAATGTATTATTTATTTTCATATGATCATATATGAACTGATCTGTTTGTGTGATCGATTTGATGGTTGATTATTAATTGAATATTCAACATCTGTTTGGTTTGAACCAATGGGCGATATTGGTTAAGTGTTTGGCAGAGTATGGCCTTTAAAACCAATCGAGTTATAGATATTGATTCACCGTCAGGTGAATCGATAGAGTTGAGGTTATAAAATTTATTTTATAACCAGAGTTAGATTTGAATTATATTATTTGAATAAAAGTTATTTAATAAAAATAAATAAATATTTTATTGTTTAAGACTTTGATTTGTTATAAAGTTATTTTGCAAAGATGTTAATCAGATTTACCAGTTGAAGATAAGAAATGAATCGAAAGGGTTAAACTTTGATCATTGTTTTGGTAAGGAAAACAAATAATTAGAATCTATCTAAATTAATTATATTTTTAATTAATTTAAAGCGAGGATTTGTTGAAATCGGTTAATGAGATAATCAAGTTTTTGAGTTAATTAAATCGACCGTTTGGAATTAGAATTGTTTATCAAGTTAATGTGTTTTGACTAAAATTGTTAAATGAATATTGTTTGAATTTAAGTAAGGATTTAAAAGGGATTTAATATTTAATTTAGTTAATAAAGGGATTAACTACTAAAGTAGTTAATGTTTAAAATAAGTTATTATTTTAATTAATGATAAATTTAGGAAATTATTTTTAAATGGGAATTCATTTAAAAAGTTACCGAATGTGAGATGCAAGCCAATTGAATGGTGAAAGGAAATAAACGTACTCAATTATATGAATTAAGTGAAAGGAGATTACGATAAAAGGATTCATATAAACCAGGGTCGTGTGAATGAGATTTAAAGTGTAAGACGTTAATTTTACATTAACGTTATTTGAAAACGAGATCTAGTAAAAGGAGAATTTTAAATGAAATTTCAAAATGGGAAATTGAATATATTTATTCGAGATAGAATTAGCCAAACATAATTATTGGGCTAAGTTGCCATTTCGTACGACTGCTAGCGTAATTCGCAGGGCTGCAGATAGCCTACGGCGGTCGGATGTTTCCTGAGGGAATCAGGCGTAACCATTGTGATCGCTGTGATCTAGAGTCAACCGAATGGAGAGAAGACGAATGTTAATTAATCAATTAGAGTTATTCAAATATCATATTTTTGAATATTAAAAGAATTGGAAGTTTCAATTTAACAAAAGAAAAATCAGTTTTGTTAAAGGCCAAATGATGCTGAATACTGAATCAGTGAACTCATTGGAGTGTCATGTTTGAAACACTGTATATTTTGATAGTTAAAACACCGACTATCAAACTCTCCCAATACGATTGTTGGTATGGAAAGACCGGGATCGAATTTATATTCGAAAACCATTCCGTCCAACAAATATGTGAAGATCTCAACAGATGATCGAGATGGTGCTGTGAAGACCGTTGATTTTCATAAACGGAAGAATCACTAATATTCTCTGTCTGGCAAGCAGAGGAAAGCTGTGATTCTGTCGTGGTTGGAATCTACGGGTTGCAAGAACTTCTCGCTACTGATCCATGGGGTGATTCCTATAATTGGATGCTGTAGGAGAGTGCCTTCGGTTCATCCTGTTCTTGGATGACGTGTATGGACGAGTGTCTGACAGAGTATTTCCAAAAGGATCACGTACGTTGATTTCTTCAAACGTGCGATAGTTGTTGGCGGGGAATCGCCGTTCTCTTAGCTTCCAGCTAGAGTATTTTTGTGGATATCAATTAGTGATATCTGATGGATTTGACGATGTGGCATTCAAAGTGAATGACGACCAGATAATCAAGAGTAATCTAGACCTCAAGCCTCATCAACCAGGAAATGACAAAAATCGGGCAGGCAGCATGGCTATGTGGGTCGCTCCCATTAGGGTGTATAATCACCTATCTAGAGAAAATCCTATTGTTTCTTGTATCTATGTTTCGATGCTGTCCCTTGTCGGGAGACGGTTGCTGATCCCAACCGTCGGTGATATACATTCGATACACTCAAGCGAAATGAGTGGTCGGTCATGTGAGGGCCGGGTTGCAAGAAGTTCTTGTTGAACCCAGTGTATTCGTCTCTAGAGATACACGATCGGCAGGTGGTCCCATACCTTGTCAAGTTGGAATCCAATCTCCAATAAGCGCCTGCGGGTTGTGATTGTATACTATATATGTGGAGCGTGAGATGCAAGCGTTCCACTAGATTGTTATTTACTTGTATGTAGACATTATTATAATATCAGACAAGATATTGGTTTCAAAAACGTTTTGGATTATCGTAAGGTAAAAACCGTCCGTGTTTATGTGTGGATTTGGTCTTACGATTATCCTTTTCTTTTGAAAAGATTTTTGAACTTTAAAATCATGATTGGATGGTTCACCCTTATTACTGTGCGAGTTTATCTCACTCTGGTTCACCAGACTGACCCGGTGTTTTGTAAATGCTCGGGTTAGGCCGGGTTGTACAGGTTCAGGTTATCGACTGTTGTGAAGAGACGAGCTGGAAGAGTCCAGACGTATGATATTACTACTATTCCGCTGTGTGTTATATGAGGACAGATTAGTATCACTGTCCAGATGTGTACTCTGATATTGTAAGTATTTTAAAAGTTCTCAATAAAGATTTATTTCTGTATTACATTTTGTTCCGCTGCGATGTGAGACTCTGTGTGTGGTGTTTCTTCTTCTTCTTCTTCTATTCTAATATTTCTTTCTTATCTATTCTCACCCTCTAACTTCTTTCTATTAATGATCTGGAATGTTCGATGTCTGAATGGTCAACATGGTAGTTTGATGTTGATTTTCGGAGTCGAAAATCCCGGTTCGTTACACAAAGGTTGGAAATCTTCGAATACTTTAACTTTGGGAATACAAAACATCAGAACAATAACAGCAGACTTTTATTTCATTACAATAATGTTACATCAGAGTACAGAATATATCAGAGTACAAAGAAATTAAATTACAGCGGAAGATACATAAAAGATAATACAAACAAACAGCGGAAGACTAATAAGCTCTGGACACAGCTTTAGGCTTCGATCCAGGATCCTGCTAAAAGAATAGATATCTGCAAAAAGCTACTCGACTGCCCGTGTGGAAAAAAGGGCACCCGAGTTTGCAAAGTGAAACAAACTACGAGTCAGTCATGGGACTGGTGTGAGAATTCTAAACTAATATAACTAATAAGACAAATCCAAGGACCACGCCACTTTCGCGGAACGGGTTTACTCCTATGGATTGCCAGTGCATAAACCAAAGTAAATCGAGAAATAACGCAATGTCTTTTTGGAAAAATGAAACCATTATAAGACCCAGGTCCCATCACACAATGCAACGCACACCAGAGGATAGGGTTTTTCCTTATAATGGTCAAAAGATGCTTAATACGTATAAAACGGATTTGATATTATTATTAGTGTGTATATGTTTTAATAAAAAGATTTGAATCATAAGTATCAATCCTAGACGGCATGGTTACCATATAGCATGTCGCCAATACTAGTTATACAATCAAAACCGCAAGGGCGTATTGGAAATTTGGATTCCATCATGAGTCGAGGCTAGGGGCAAGCTCCTCTCCGATTCGAGACACTCTAGCAAATGCCTCAGGATCCCCCGCAGTGAACCCTTGGATCTTCAGGGCCGGTCCCCGCCAATGGGCAGTGGATTAGTTATGCCTGAACACACGCTTCCCGGTCCCTTTGGACCTATAGTATGACCACCAACGGCCTATAAAAATAACGAGGCGCCTCAAAATCCATCATCCACATAAGTAAAATGTCAGGGCTGGTAGGTCGCTGACACCACTCTAGCTAGAAAGAAACGTGTGCACTCCCTGCAGTCCATATCCCGTTTTTGACTCATACCGGGGTGTGAGGCTCGCGAAGTCACGCTATACACAAAGCTACGCCTAAACAGGCCGTGCTTTGATCATCAACCACAGGGCCTGCTTTTCAACAAAAGCCTTGATCAATGCATCTTAGCATGCCACATTGTCAGTCCATACTATACCATTGATTTCTACCAATATATAACCCCTAAGCTCGTATGTCTCAGAGAAGGGTGTTAATCACCAAACAGATATATATTAATAGAGATCAACGAATGTAGTATAAAGGACTACAACGTCAGACATACATTCCATTTATAAACTTATGCTCTGGGTCTGAGCGAAAGTCAAATCCGTACAAATCAACACTACGTCTGAACGACCACCACTGAAACCCTTTCAAGGTAGCTACTCCTCTCATGGGTCTCAGTAGCAACACACCCATTCGATGTGAAGATCGTCGGTCTTCAATCACCGTCTTTAAATCTTCGACTTAGAACGTCGTATAATCATTTGAAATGAGATTGAACTCGGTCTTTTCAAATGATTCTCGCATATATATATAAGGTTTAAAACCATCTCATATCGTTAATAAAATTTAATAACGATATGTCGCTATTTTTATTCATATATATATATATATATATATAAATGTAAATGTAAATTATTTGGCGATAATATTAATATAGGTATCATGCTCAATAAAAGAGTGAACTATCTACCTAACACACATTCCTGTATATAATGTCTACTAAAATGTATTTTTATTTCATTTTCCAATTCTAAATTGTACAACTCCCTTCTCTTAAACGAAAGTGTTTCTTTTGTTTTCACTATTTAATTTAGACAGAAGTGTGAATTTCTTTCTAATGAACAAAAATAAATATTTTGTTCAATCTATTTTTATGAACAAAAATAGTGAGTCCTTTACTATGTTTCCAATATTACATTAAAATGTATTTTAATGTAAAACATATTTCATAGTGAAATATGTACATCTTTCTACTTTTTTTTTTATCATAAACATTAACTATGTGTTTTTAGCTATCATAGAAATGCAACTCTTAATTTCATATTTTATTTTTATTTGCGTTGCTGAACGCAAATAAAAGTTATATTTTTCTTACATGTTTATTTACATCGAGGGATGTAAATAAAAATATGTAACCTTTATTTCTAAGTTTCATTTGTAATAAAGAACATAACTAAAACATGGGCTTATTTTTCTATACTATATTTGCATTGGAAAAATGCAAATACAAAGATAAACTTTTATTTCTAAGGTTTGTTTATATTAGGGGGTACAAATAAAAGATGCATTTTTATTTCTATGTCATATTTGTGTTAGAGAACAAAAATAAAAAGATGCACTTTTATTTGCATGTCATATTTGAAAAATACAAATAAAAGGATGAACTTTATTTCTATGTTTATTTTTGTGTTAAGAACACAAATAAAAGAATGAACTTATTCCTATGTTTATATTTTTAACGTATTATCGCTACATTAACATATATTTATATCCTAGATGTACTAACGTACACTAATTCATGAATTCATTTCATAAAACATGAATGCACTATAATACATGAATTCATTACATAAAACATGAATACAATTATAATACATGTTTTATTTCATATGCAAGAATGAACTTCAAAGCATGAATCTATTTCATAAAACATGAATGCACTATAATACATGTTTTATTTCATATGCAAGAATGCAACAATAATTAATGAAATCATTTCATAAAACAATGAATGCGAACTTAAGGATATGTTTTATTTCATGTGCATGAATGCCACTTTAATAAATGAAATCATTTCATCCACATGTATGCAACTATAATATATGGTTTATTTCATATGCGAGAATACCACACATATGTATGCAACTATGATATGTCAAAAATTATACTTGCATTCGTATTTTTCCTTGAACGTCAAAATTTAATTATAATTTCATGTTATTCATTAACTCTACATCATATAACTGCATTTCATTTTAATTAAATACGGTGAAAATATGTCTATATTTCATTTTCATTAATAACGGTGAAAATATGATAAAAATCCATTTTTATTGACAACAGGAAAAATATGATCAAAACTCATTTTTAATGACAACAAAGAAAATAAGATTACAATTCATTTTTAATGCCAACAATGAAAATAAGACTTAAAACTCATTTTAATGCAGACGGTGAAAATAAGAGTAAAATTCGTTTTTAATGCAGAAGGTGAAAATAAAGTTAACGTTCACTTTTAATGCTAACAGTAAAAATATAATTATAATTCTATTTTACCAACCACGCTAAAATTATGATTATAGTTCTATTTTACTAACTACATCAATAATATACTTGTAATACATATTTCACAAGAACGCCATTTAAATAAACTTGATGTCAATCATACATATCAAACCCAATATTGCAACCACCCCAATTTTTATCTATTGGATGTCAACATACGTATATAATCCCACATCCATACACTCCAATTTTTATATGTTTGGTGTTAACACACGTAACAAATCCAATACTTCATACCACGCCAAATTGGTATGCTTGTTGTCAATTTCCTAACAAATTAAGTAAGCCTACAAATGATAACACATATGATTTTGGGTGTTACTTGCAATACAACTTCATATAATCTAAACAACGTGAATATTCTAAATCATCCCACAACATACAACAACAGATTTAATCACAAATCATTTCAGACAAGATCACAAACATGTATCTATGAATTTCCATAAATAATAAACAAATGAATATTTACTGTTTCTTCTTCTTATTTAACAAAACAAATATGACTTCTTTTCATTTGACAAAACAAATATGACTTCTTTTTATTTAACAAGACAAATATGACTTCTTTTTATTTAACAAGACAAATATGACTTCTTTTTATTTAACAAAAACAAATCTTAAATGAATGACATGGTTTTTATTGGTAAACATGACTCTTTCTATGTTTTCTAATATCACATTAAAATGTGATTTTAATGTAAAACATAATTCCTTAAATAAAAACCTGAATCTTTCCCTATGCTTTTGCCGTAACATTAAAACGTGTTTTTATTTTAATTTTACACTTGTTAAAACAACGGTGTTTTAATCTAAATGCGCATTTTTATCTAATTGTACATTTTAACTAAATGCGATGTTTTTATCTTAATTGTACATTTTGTTAACAAACTGTGTTTTTATTCTAAAATTACATTTTATGTTTTCTAACAAAAATTTGTTCATTTCTAACTAACATAAAAATGTGATTTTTATGATAACAGGGTTTCTAACATTAATTCATTTCAATTAACATAAAAATGAAATTTGTATACTAATATGTTCTCTAACATGAATTCATTCATTTCTAAACAAACATAAAAATGTAATTTTTTTGGCGACATGTTATTTTGCAAACCATTTTCTATGATAACTAATGACAAGCAAAATGGTAATTTCATTCGTTAACAAATTTCTAATTAACCAAAAAATATGATATTTTGGTTTCAACAATTTTACCTTAATAGACATGAGGTATTGGTTTCCAATAGAACTAATAACA
The DNA here is from genome assembly GCA_030737875.1 of Allium sativum. Lineage (NCBI taxonomy): Eukaryota > Viridiplantae > Streptophyta > Magnoliopsida > Asparagales > Amaryllidaceae > Allium > Allium sativum. The sequence continues at coordinate 742,622,829 of CM060920.1, read as the reverse complement.
TATATTTGTTTTTAACTAAACAAACATGATATGTTTAATTTCAACGATCTTCTAACAAACAACGATAAAATTCAACGAAGCATCACAACCAAAATCAATAATCAACAAATTTCAATCGCAAATCACAAATCTGATTTCATTATATACATGCATCGATTTCGAATAATAAGAGAATAATTAAATTTTAGTTATTAAATAAAGATAGAAATCTCACAAAGCTTTTTAATTTTGGATTTTCAACGTTCTCTATTTCAGCTCTAGACAGTTCCCGGTTGTAGATCCCGACACCACGATTCTAACAAAACTTAAATTAATTTACGCTTTTGCCTTTGCCTTCATCTTCATCGTATTTGCCTCTCTGAATTTGAACCCATCGTCGACTTTGCCAAGGACCTGCGCACGCAACCCCAAGCCGTCAGAACACCATCGGAAATCGCCACTTCGTAGCCTTGCTTTGCTCTTGATTATTTCATTCATTAAGTTTTGATTGTTCATGATTGGATTGAAAGAATTTGGGGAAGAAAGATTTGAAGAGTTTAGGCCATGAAAACTGTAGATGACGGCGGCTAGGGTATAGAATGAATTAGTGTTTGTTTTATGAGGGAATATATAGTATTATATTATTAATTTTTCAAATTTCAGAATAAAAAGGGCATTGAATGACAATTTTTAGAAAATAAATTGGAACCTTACTAGATTTATTTGATTCAGCTTCAACACCAATTAAGAATAATGGTATTTATTTCCGCCTATATTCATTTCCCCCCATATCCATATTTGGTTGATTTTTTTATTATTAATATATCTTATTAAATTACTTGTTTATGCTTTTCATTTGCTTTCCTATTAAATAACGTGTATATTTGCTTTTAATACAAAGCTATTATGTAACAACTTATATACTCAAGAATGTATTCCATATTTAAATAAATTTTATCTATACTAGATTAAGACCATTGAAAACATATCACAACTCATATATATATATATTTATGTATATATATATTAAGTTATGAAACCAAAATAGGAAAACATATCAAATTTTAATTATCTATCTTTCGGTAACACATTTTCTTTTATTATTATGATGCAAAGAAATTCAGCAAGCCTATTATTTGGCGAGTATGTATATCAATCATTTTCAGCATGTAACAAGGTAATTACAAATTTGATAGTGGGGCAAAGTTTTGTTTTTATTCCAAAAACCATGCATGTGCATTACGAATAAATACGTTTTATGTTTTAATTGAGTTTTTATAAATGTTTCCTTAAAACCCCTTTTGATTATACGCAATAATGACACATTTATTTTATTTCTTTTATTATTCAAATTTCAAAAGTAGATGACAATGAAAGAGGGAGAGAGAGGATAAAGTGGAAAGAATTAATGCTAGATTAATGCTATTTGTTTATAAGCATATGGTCTATATTTTGAATTTCTAAATGTTAAATATGAATTGACAAGGGAAATATTTAAGAGGACAGCCAAAGACATGTACATATATATATATACATACATATATATATATATATATTGTCAAAATTTATTTCATTTATAACCTACACATTATTTTCAATCAATGAATTAATCAATGTCATTAAAGTTCCTACTTGACGTTAAAAGCATAAATTTTTAATGTAAAACATTTCATGTTTCTACATGACATTAAAAAGTTAGACTTTTAGCACTAACCAAAATATGTTCATTTTCATTAAAAAGAATAACTTTTAAATGTAAATCATTTTTATGTTCTTACATTTAAATAAAGACTAACTTTTATTTTAAAACATATTTCATATATATATATTTTTTTATGATAATCAAAATGTAAAAAAAAAAAAAAAAAAAAAAAATTCTAACAAAGTTTCCTTAAAATAAAAGTTTAAATTGGCCCCAAAATTCCGGGTTGTTACAATGGGCTAAAAATTTATGGGGTTCTATTCGATCTCGCATCTCCTCTATTCAAAATGAAATTATTGACATCAACATTCTAGAAGAGCAGCACCCACTTCTTGAATCTGAGTATGATAACTTACGTGCTTTAGAAGATGAGTTGGATAGACTGATGAAACAAGAAGAAATTGGTTGGAAGCAAAGATCCAAAGCCAAATGGTTGGAGGAAGGTGATAGGAATACATCATATTTTCACCGGATGGCTAATGGCAGATGGAGATCAACATTCATCTCGGAAATCATTAAAGATGGCCACTCTTTCTCTGACCAAAATGTCTTCGATCTCAGCTTGGTCATTCACACTCAAATTCACCTGATGTTGAATGGCATCTTCTTTATCCAAACCCTGCGCCTATTCACATTGACCATCCTTTCTCTGAATCAGAAATTTGGGCTGCATTGAAGGATATGTCGGATGATAAGGCCCCCGGCCCTGATGGGTTCAGCCTAGTTTTCTTTAAGCATTTTTGGGCATTGGTAAAATTTGATATAATTGACATGTGCAACGAATTTTATAACGACCCTACTTCAATTGCCAGATTAAATTATGCCAATATTATCCTCATTCCCAAACATTCGGGGGCCAACACTTTATCTTCTTTCCGTCCCATTAGCCTGCTTAATACTACTTTTAAAATCATCACAAAGGTGTTTGCTAATCGTCTTCAATCTGTTATTGCCACGCTTGTTGGACCAGAACAATCTGCTTTCATTTTGGGAAGAAACATTCATGACTGTATCGCGGCAACTCAGGAAATAATCTCCTTCTGTCATCATTCATCTACCCCTGGTGTTTTACTTAAGCTGGATTTTTCCAAAGCATTTGATTCAGTAAGTTGGCCCTTTATCATGGATGTTTTTAAACACAGGGGTTTTTCAGTCAAATGGTGTTCATGGATTGATAATATACTTAATTCATGCTGCTCATACATTTCAGTAAATGGTGCTTCTGGAAACCTTTTCAAATCTAAATGTGGGCTTAGACAAGGCGATCCTCTTTCCCCTTTGATTTTTGTGCTTGTTGCTGATGTGTTTAATCAAATGGTTAAACAAGCTTCTTCACATGGTTACTTGGCTGGTATTTCTCTCCCAAATACTCCCCTATGCATCAACAATTTACAATTTGCAGATGATACTATTATTTTCTCTTCCCCTGAGCCTTACCATATCCAGTGCCTCAAAATCCTGTTATATGTATTCGAGCTGATATCTGGTCTTTCCATTAATTTTAATAAAAGTGTTATTTACATGCTTGGCAAGTCAGATCATCTTGGTGATATGATTTCTTCTATTCTCAACTGCAAGGTAGAAAAATTCCCAATGACCTACCTTGGTTTACCTCTCAGACCCTTTAAGCTTCATAAAAATGATTGGCTTCCCCTTATCAATAAGATTGAAACTAGATTAGCGTCTTGGAAAGCAAATTCATTATCATCTATGGGCCGTGTAATTTTAGTTAAATCTGTGCTTTCCGCTATCCCTACATATTGGATGTCTTTTCATAAACTCCCCAAATGGGTAATTTGTAAGATTGATTCAATTCGAAGTTCATTTCTTTGGAATGGTCATAACATCAAGAAATTAATTAACTGGAGGACGGTATGCCTGCAATCTGATCAAGGGGGGCTTGGTGTTCTTGACCTTCACCACTTTAATATAGCTTTGTTGGCTAAATGAGTTTGGAGACTCCTAAGCCCTGGAAATTTCATTTGGAAAAATTGGATTTTAGCTCGCTACTTTTCTTCAAACCCTCATCTTGTTTTGCATCATCGTCCTTCCTCTAGAATCTCTCCCTTCTTGCATGAGATCCTATCTTGTCTTCCTCGTATTAAATTTCTGTTTCATGTCTCTTTGGGGGGTGGTTCATCCTGTTTATTTTGGCACGATATTTGGCTTGGTCAGCTACCTCTCTCTCTTACCTTTTCTTCACTCTTTTCTCTTCTGTCTAATCCTTCGCTTTCTGTTGCTGCTGCTTTTAATGATGATTATGTGAGCTTAGTTCCAGGTTCGCTTTTTGATCGGAGTATTCTTTTTCAGTTGCTAAATATCTTTGCACTCATTAGCAACACTCAGCTAAATAACTTGGTTGATCATTTTGTTTGGGTTCTCTCTCCATCTAGAGGCTTTTCTGTTTCTTCATGTTACAAGTACCTGAATTTTTCTGGTAGATTGTTCAAATTCTCAAGACTTTGGAAATGCAAGCTGGCCCCAAGAATTCTCTTCTTCCAATGGTGTTTGATTCATGAAAAGGTCAATACAAGAGAGAAGCTCTTCAAACGCAATGTGGTTCCTGACCCTAACTGCCCTTTCTGTAATTCTCATGCTGAATCCATTCATCATCTCTTCTTTTCCTGTGACTATACCTACCCAATTTGGGCTGCAGCAAGTACCCATTTAATTGGTTTCATCCCCATCATTTCTTCTTTCTTTGACCATTGGGAATCTGATTCTTGTCCAATACTTGATATCTTCCTGGCTGTTTATAGTTGGTGTATATGGAAAGAAAGAAATGCAAGGATTTTTAATAACAAAGCTTGTTCGATCATGTCTATTTGTCATCGCATCATTCATATTTTTTTGTCCTGGTCAGGTTCTGGAGTCAATCATGCTGCTATATTCAGGTTTGCACTGCCGGTGGCCACTTCTCCAGCTACTTCTGTTGATAGCAATGATACAGCGTCTAGCATGGAGCTTATGTGATGACTGATGATGCTTCTTTATTTCTCAGCGTAGTATTTGTATAATTATGATGGTTAACAGTTTGATCTGCATGCTTTTGTAGTTGTATTCGTAATATGCTCTACGTGTGCTGTATGATGTATCTTAAACTTTGTGGTGATGGCTGTTTTTTGGACTACCAACTGGGTTTGTCAGTTGGATAACTATTATTATCTATTAATTAACCGGCTGTGTAGCCCCGCGCTACATATCCGTTTGCTCTAAAAAAAAATGATTGGTCGGCGGAGTTTTAAAGGGGTTTTCTGACACGACCACCAATCTAAACCCAACGACTGTCGTCCCTAGCGTTTTACCCCCATTCCGAACACAATGGGATATGTTTCGTAGGCCCATTCGACTGTTTCAGTCAGTTTTACTTCAAATTGAAATATATAACATTCAATATTCAATTTGAACGTACATTTCAATTTGCCGGGGCCACATACTGATCCTAAAAATTCCAGAAAAGTAAATATGGCTATGTTTTGACGATACAGTCCCAACAAAACTAGTTTCGTCGAATTCTGAGACCGTTTGCAAAAAGGCCCATTTCTGGTCGAGCCAATTTAACTGTAATTGACCAAAACACGTTTTCCTTTGCCACGCTCACATACTAGCTTCAAAAATTATGAAATTTGAAACCTAGCAATAACTTCACATCCCGGATCCAACAAAAGTGGTTTCGTCGAATTCCGAGGTCGTATGCAAAATGGCCAATTTCACGGGCTATATAAATTCCATAGCGACCTTTCTGAAAATTCATTTGGCCATAACTTTTGCTTTCCAGTATGAAAAAACGATTTTTCAGATTCGTTAGAAAGGTATTCACTAACAGATTTAAATATTTTTGGTTTCACTCAAATCCGTTTTGTTTTGCACCCGGCACAGCCCGACAAAGTTTGAATTCAATTTTTGAAACTGCAGCGCCATTTCAGGCCTTGTTTATAATTATATTCGTTTTCAAACGTCGATTCAAACTCACTTTTCATCGCTATTATTTAAAATGATTATTTTAAATATTTAAAATCCATTATTTTAGCCAATTTAAAATTTTTAAATTGGTTCAGATTTTCTGGGTCATTACAATCTCCCCCACTTAAAACTTTTCGTCCCCGAAAAGGAACAAAGTCGAAAGTGGTTTGATTAATCAACTCTACGTCCAATCTGGCTTCAATTCTCCAACTTTTCAATTTCTGAGAATTTCAAATTCTTCAAAAATTTGGCTAACACCCGGAATTTTCGAAAAATTTCGCCATAACCTCCTTTGTACGGGGAGGGGTTTGGAAATTTATTGGGCCCTATTAGGTACCCAATAATTCCTAATAAGCATACACATATTTATAGTGATATATTCTGGTGTTTACAGGGGAGCGTGTATTGATAATAACTCCAGAGAATAAATTCTCGTCACCTTGTCAAAGTCTGAGGGAGTGTGTATTTTAAATGCTCCAGAGGATAAATCCTCGTCACCTCGTCCCGTGTGGGAAATAAATAGTCCATGTGCCGTATCTAATAACTAGAGAGACGTGGTTATTGTCAACTCCAGACCCGTGTGAGGTTTTTATTAATCTGGCAGTTTTATCGTTACAATTTAAATAGTCCATATCAGTCATCAGTTCAACCTGTAAAATATAGTCATCGCCATACAAGCCTCTCGCTCGTATGGTAAATCTTCCACCTCGTCACACAAGCTCCAAATGCTTATGTGGTATATGATGAAGTATGCCTATCTTCAGAAGTATGCCATGTAGTGTAGTTCAAAATTAATTGTTGCTATCCTATGGCGACGTTTATTATTTCACACAGAACAACCAGCATTCCGCATCCAATGGCATTCACAGGAGTTGATATAATAATATTTCGCATCCAACTCATTAAGGTTTACCTATTTGTCGGGCACGCAAATAAAATCTTTACTCAACAGCTATCCATTTACCTGTTCAAACATATATAATGCACATGTATATATTTCTAACTGTTATCTAATCAGTTCAATGGGTGATATAATCGAATAAATTCTACCATTCATTCTATTATTGATTAAATTAACTATCATTTTAATAATTTTAATTAACCAAATCTACTATCACACAACACAAACAACAATCAAATTGTTTTTAACTTTTCAACCTTTCAAATATATATCTTTTATATATTCAAAAATTATATTTCTAAAACCAGACTATATATATGATCACAAATACGTTATTTAAAAACATATAACTCTTGACTCGTTCTGAGGCACTTCTGACCCCATCTCTAATGAGTAATTCTGATTCTTCTCTACTCATAATAGGATATTACTGATCCTATCTATAATGAGTTACTCGTCCTAGAACACTACTGGTTCTATTTCTGACGAGTTCGTTCATATGTTATATTCTAGAACTAAGCTTAACCAAAGCTCTGATACCAAATGAGACGACCCCAAACCCCGTACTGATGGCGGCAAGGGTAATCCTTGGAATATAACACATAAACAGATAATAACAGAACAGAAATAAATAAATACACCAGATAATGAACAATAGAATATACAGGATAAAAGTAATCATCAGAGTTACACAGTATACAGGATCATACTTAGTACAAATATAGTTCAGCTATACATAAATGTCTACAACGGAAACAAACAAAATATGTACAATAGGAGCTGAACAAAATAAAAAGAGATAAATAATAGAATCCATCTTCAGCTCCAGCTATCCAGAAAGAGCCAGCTAAACCTGAATTCAAGGCTGCCCATGTAGAAAAGGGGCACCCGAGTTTGAAAGTGAAACAAACTACGAGTCAGTCATGGGACTGGTTTGAGAAATCTACTCAACACATTTATAATATGGCTAATCACAGGACCACGCCACTTTCGTGGAACGGGTTTACTCCATCGGATTGCCAGTGCTTTAAAAATAAATCTTTCTTTTAAATATCGCAATGCCTTTTATAAAAATGAAGCCATTATAAGACTCAGTTCCCATCACACAATGCAACGCAAACCGGAGGATAGAGTTTTACCTTATAATGGCCAAAATATGATTGATACGAATAAAACAAAAGCATTTGATATTATTACTAGTGTTTATATGTTTCAAAATCAATTTGAATCATAACTATCAATCATAGGCTGCATGGGTACCATATATCATGTCGCCATATATATATAATCAAAACCGCACGATGTCATATTTGGAAATTGGATTTCCGTCACGAACCAAGGCAAAAGATAGTCCTTACCGAATTCGAGACTGCCTAGCCCGAGTCTCAGGATAAGAGCTCGAGTGACCCTTGGATCGTCAGGGCCGGTCCACCGATGTGGATTAAAATTCCTGGACACTGCGTTTCCCCGCCCTTTGGGGCGTAAACGAGCCAACGAATGACTCCAGCGGACCCGGATCGTCCGATCTAACCGAGGCGCCTCGCAACAGCAACAACCACATAAGTCAAACTCGTCATGGCGTGTAAAACCACTGACGCCACTTCTAGCTAGGAAGAAACGCAGGCCCTCCCTGATGTCCTCTCCCATTTCTGGTTCATACCGGGGTGTGAGGCTCGCGAATTTACGTTATACACAAAGCTACGCCACGCAGGCGGGGCTTTGATCATCACCACAAGACTTTGCTTTTCAACAAAAGCCCTGATCACTGCATCTTAGTATGCCACACAGGCAATTCACACCGTGCAACTGATGGCTATCAATCACACAGAATAAATTCCAATGTCAGACACACTGTCCATTTGCAAGTCCGTTCTGGGTCTGAACGAAACCGGAGGCACTGAATACCTCGCTAACCCATCGATCACCACGTACGTCTGGACGATCACCACTCATTATCCATATTTCGGGATGCCTCCCAATCAGGACCTCGGTTACCATCCAAACGATGTGAAGATCTCCGGTCTTCGACCACCGTCTTCATCTTCGATTTCTTATCGTCGATTCAGTTATTCAGAATGGGATAAACCCGGGCTTTCTGAACAACTCGCGTATATAATAAACAAGTGCAACAATAATATACATACGCATCATTTCAATTCGTTAGTCACTAACCGTCAATCAGTAAGAGAACGATTCCCCAAATATTAACCCCGAAGGCCGAAACCAACATCAGATCAACACCCAGGAAACCATTCGACTTAGCCAACCTTCAGTTAATTTCTAAATCACATCCATATCATTTATAATATTTTATAACGATTCATTGCTATTTTTATTTATTTTAAAATAGCCAATTTATTCAAAACGACGCTTCGGGCCATAACGCGACCGTGGCACTATTTTTCTTCAGATTTGATTTGCACATATCTGAAAATCTAACTGTTGGATCTTCACAAAATTTACATCATTAGAAAGATCTTTTCAAAACGAATCCAATGGTCCCAGTTTCGGGAAAATCCGATGGTCGGATATCCCGGTACAATCGTTTGAAGTTTCGATTTCAAAATACGAACTGCGGCGTCGTTATTCGATTAAATATAATTATATATATATATATATATATAATCGTTTCTGGCGCTGTTTTTCCTCAGATTTGAATTAAACATTCCAAACAATCCAACCGTTGGATTTTTACAAAATTGGTGTCGTTGGAAAGATATTTCCAAAGCGAACCCAACGGTTGCGATTTCAGGAAAATCCGATGGTCGGATCTCCCGTACTAATCGTTTGAAATCACGGTTTCAAAATACAAACTGCAGCGTCGTTATTCGATATATTTCAATTCTATTTTTATATATATAATCGATTCTTCGATTTCAAAACTATATTCTTTTCATACATTGGATAAAAATGATATTTTTATCTAACTGTCTTCTATTTCAATACTTCACTATTTTTAACAATTCATTTGTATAATGAAAATGTGATTTTTATTGTAAAACAATTCATTTCAAAACACTATTATTTAGTATAGTTAATATAGGTGATAAAAATAGGACTTTTATTATAAAACAATTTATTTCAAAACAAGATGATTTTTATACAATTCATATTGATGTTAAAAATGGGATTTTTATTATAAAACAATTTCTTTCAAAATATGAATACCATTCAACACATGAATTTCAATTCAAAGAATGAATATCGATTCAACACATGATGGTTTTCTATAGTTTATATATATCGATAAAAAAGGTGATTTTTATATTTAAAACACGAATACCATTCAACACATGAATTTCAATTCAACGAATGAATATCGATTCAACACATGAAGGTTTTCTATAGTTTATATATATCGATAAAAAGGTGATTTTTATATTTAAAACACGAATACCATTCAATACATGAATTTCAATTCAACGAATGAATATCGATTCAACACATGAAGGTTTTCTATAGTTTATATATATCGATAAAAAAGGTGATTTTTATATTTAAAACACGAATACCATTCAACACATGAATTTCTATCCAATGAATGAATATCGATTCAACACATGAAGGTTTTCTATTCAACGAATAAATATAGTTTCAACAAATGGAAATAATTCAAACACATGAATATTATTCAAAATTTCGACAGCATAACGGCAGGGTAGTTAAAACCGGGACCGTCCCTAGTACGGCTCCTCGCTCTACCTTAAAACCTCGCGGTTTTTGACAATGGGGATCATGCATCTAGTTCGCACGCAGGCGACATGTATATATTTATTTCATTTCCACAAACTAATCCTATGTGGTTTCAACCAAATATTTCTCAACCACAAATGGGTATTTTTCAACTACAATCAATCAATATCAACCACAAACAATTCCAATCAACCATTCGCTATCAATCAATTTTCACACCAATCACAACCAATAAATATCGTCCATGGTTTGTGGACGAGGGGCGTATATATATATATATATATATATATATATATATATATATATAGCAATTCACTTCTACTTCAACACATATATAATTTTTACAATGCATATATAACTTATACATCGAACGTACAACTTATACAACGCTTATACATGAGGTGTACAACGCTTATATAACTCATACATCGACTATATAATTTATACATTGTCGTTTTCCATATCGTTTATAAATTAGAAATCTCACATTGGGTTCCACTCCACCAAAAATAGCAGAAGGCTCAGAAAAATATGTGGTCTCTTCTATAATGTAGAAGACGTCCACATGAGTCCACTGTCTCTTATTTCACTGAATTTTGTCAACACACGAAAAAGATATGATTTTTCAAAGTTTGCAACGGTTTAAAGGTGTTAAAACAGTTGAAAATAAAACAAGCCGTACCTCAGCTGAAAGGTTCAAAACTAGGTTTGGATTTATCTCGAAATCCATGTAGCTATTCGTCGATCGGCCTTCGCAGCGTCGAAGGGGGAGGATTGCCGCACGTGCGCAGGGGGTGCGGCGGCGTCCGATGCACTGTAGCAGCGGCGGCGGGGCTTCGAACGGCGAAACTTCCCGAGCCCGATTCTCCCACAATACTCCACGAAAATATCGAAACCAGTAATGGATTTGAACCTTGTCTCGAGCTCTTCAAAATCTTCAACTGGAGCTCTTGATATTAGTGAGTGGATTGATCAGAAAATGGACGGGAAGGTTATGAGCGGTTTCCGTCGTTCGTCGGGGAGAGAGAAAAGGAAATTTTCTTTTTTTTTTATTTTAAAAAAATTATGATTGGTCGGCGGAGTTTTAAAGGGGTTTTCTGACACGACCACCAATCTAAACCCAACGACTGTCGTCCCTAGCGTTTTACCCCCATTCCAAACACAATGGGATATGTTTCGTAGGCCCATTCGAATGTTTCAGTCAGTTTTACTTCAAATTGAAATATATAACATTCAATATTCAATTTGAACGTACATTTCAATTTGCCGGGGCCACATACTGATCCTAAAAATTCCAGAAAAGTAAATCTGGCTATGTTTTGACGATACAGTTCCAACAAAACTAGTTTCTTCGAATTCTGAGACCGTTTGCAAAAAGGCCCATTTCTGGTCGATCCAATTTAACTGTAATTGACCAAAACACGTTTTCCTTTGCCACGCTCACATACTAGCTTCAAAAATTATGAAATTTGAAACCTAGAAATAACTTCACATCCCGGATCCAACAAAAGTGGTTTCGTCGAATTCCGAGGTCGTATGCAAAATGGCCAATTTCACGGGCTATATAAATTCCATAGCGACCTTTCTGAAAATTCATTTGGCCATAACTTTTGCTTTCCGCTATGAAAATTCGATTTTTCAGATTCGTTAGAAAGGTATTCACTAACAGATTTAAATATTTTTGGTTTCACTCAAATCCGTTTTGTTTTGCACCCGGTACAGCCCGACAAAGTTTGAATTCAATTTTTGAAACTGCAGCGCCATTTCAGGCCTTGTTTATAATTATAATTAATTATATTCGTTTTCAAACGTCGATTCAAGCTCACTTTTCATCGCTATTATTTAAAAAGATTATTTAAAATATTTAAAATCCTTTATTTTAGCCAATTTAAAAATTTTAAATTGGTTCATATTTTCTAGGTCGTTACATATATAAACTATAGAAAACCTTCATGTGTTGAATCGAAATTCATTCATTGAATTGAAATTCATGTGTTGAATGATATTCGTGTTTTAAATATAAAAATCACCTTTTTATCTATATATAAACTATAGAAAACCTTCACATGTTGAATCGAAATTCATTCGTTGAATTGAAATTCATGTGTTGAATGGTATTCATATTTTGAAAGAAATTGTTTTATAATAAAAATCATATTTTTATCATCTATATGAACTATATAAAATAGTCGTGTTTTGAAATAAATTGTTTTACCTTTAAAATCACATTTTTATTATATACATGAATTGTTAAAAATAGTGAAGTGTTGAAATAGAAGATAGTTAGATAAAAATATCATTTTTATCAAATGTATGAAAATCATATAGTTTTGAAATCAAAGAATCGATATATATATATATATAGAATTGAAATATATCGAATAACGAAGCTGTAGTTCGTGTTTTGAAACCGTGATTTCAAACGATTAGTGCGGGAGATCCGACCATCGGATTTTCCCGAAACCGAAACCGTTGGGTTCGCTTTGGAAATACCTTTCCAACGACCCCAACTTTGTAAAGATCCAACGGTTGGATTGTCTGGAATGTTTAATTCAAATTTGAAGTAAAACAACGTCAGAATCGATTATATTTATATTTATATATATAAAAATATAATTATATTTAATCGAATAACGATGCTGTAGTTCATATTTTGAAATCGAAACTTCAAACGATTATACCGGTAGATCCGACCATCAGATTTTCGCAAAACTGGAACCGTTGGATTCGTTTTGAAAAGATCTTTCTAATGATGTAAATTTTGTGAAGATCCAACGGTTAGATTTTTAGATATGTGTATATCAAATCTGAAGAAAAATAGCGCCACGGCCGCGTTATGGCCCGAAGCGTCGTTTGAATAAATTGGCTATTTTAAAATAAATAAAAATGGCGATAAATTGTTATAAAATATTATAAATGATATGGATGTGAAATTTAGAAACTAACTGAAGGTTGGCTATGTAACGGCGCGCCTTTCGATACCTTGAAAGTCGTGTCATTATTGAAAGAATTTAGAAGATGAGATAGAAAAGATAGAACTTATAGAATAGAAGAATAAGAAGAACATCAGAATTTCACAGCGGAAGTAATCTCACAGCGGAATTTCACAAAATACATAATATATTACATAACAGAGTTTGTTACATCAGAGTACATCATTCGAATACAACATCATACGTGATACTGACCCAATACATAAACTGGATACTTAGATATAGATATCACTTCTAGACTGGTTCTTGAACTCCTACTCCACGATACTTCAAAAGAGTTCCTTTAGATACCTGGATTACTTGTCTACTCATAACAAGTGTTATGAGTACCCAAGAGTTTAGGAAAACACAGAAAATAAACTCTGGGTCAGTCAGGGGACTGGTGTGAGTAAACACAGTTAAAAGATGTAAACAGAAAATAAGAAATATGGGTTTCTAGATTCATTTGCTTTAGAAATCTTTAGACCAATCCATAACTAATATATGGATAATGACCCAAGTATTTTATATCAAAACGTTTCATATTACAATAGTTTTTATCAAATAAATAATCATCTAGTGAAACGCTTGCATCTCACGTTCATGTATATAGTATAAAATCAAAAGTTGCAGAGTGCTTATTGGAGATTGGATTCCAACAGACAAGGTATGGGAGCACCTGCCGATCAGTGTACTCTAGAGAGGATACACTGGGGTTCAACAAGAACGTCTTGCAACCCGGCCACACATGACCGTCCACTCATTTAGCTTGAGTGTAACGAATATATTACCACCTCTATGGTTGGTACCAACATAACCTTTCCCGGGAGATACTGAATTGAAAAGAAGTAACAAATATGAATATTCTCTAGATGGTGATAATATACCCTGCTTGGGTATGACCCAACTAGCCATGCTGCCTAGCCCAACTTTTGTTACTTTCTGGTTGTGAGGTTGTGAGGTTTTGAGGTCACGTTTATTCTTCTGACAGATTATTTCTTCAATTACTTTAAATGCCACATCGTCATATCCGTCAAAAACACTCATTCGATTACCCAAATATATTGCGGGCAATAAAGCTAAGAGAAACGAATTTCTCCGCCACCAACGTAATATACTTACGTAAATTCGATGTGTAGAATCTAGCTGATATACGTTGTCAGACACTCGTCCATTCGGGTTTGTCCTGGGACTGGACAGACCGAAGATACTATTTAAAATAATCCTTGCATATCTCCGTCTGCAGTATTTCTGACATGCGTCGTATACTTCGAGGCGAAGTGGAATCTTTATTCCGGACTCTTCGAAACGATGTACCAAATGTCTTTTATAGTCGATAAATAATTATCAGCTCAATTATGATTATTATTCAGACACTAATTATCATCACACAAACATTATACGTTTATCTTGTTCATATCTAGATATAGTATTGTCCTTTGAAAATGAATAGTTAAAGTGTGTGCGTTGCACACGGTATTCTATTCAGTTTTGCTCATTATTTAGAAATGGATAAATAAAGCACGTGCTTCGCACACGGTATTTTGCTTCGTTCATCGTCGATGTTTAGACGATGTTTAATACTCCATTTCTTCTGGTGAGTTATTCTATTACTTCTAATTTACCATAATAAATTAGTTTAATAATTTATTTAAATTATTTTCTTTAATTTCTAAAGTTTCAAGCTCGTTGAACTTCTTCGGTCAACTTCTGTACTCGATCTTCTTGCCATTTTCCTCTTTTCACTTGCTTATGTCAAATTAAATAAAAATTCTATTTTTATTTAATTATTTATTTATTCTTTAATTTTATTTTATTTTCTATTTTAATTAAAAACTGATTTTAATTAAACTTCGTTCAGAATCTTCGTTGTTAACGTATTTGCCAAAGTACCAGTTTACCGAAGTGCCACTTTTTCAAAGTGTCCGAGTGCCGCTTCATTTCACTTGCGTGATCCTACTCCTTCCTTCTTCATCTCCTGTGCACTGTATGTACAGGCACGGCGCCCTGTCCATTGGCGAACCATTCTACCACCTCCAGAAGGTCACACATGCACACACTGACCCCCCCATCTCATTTCTATGCTACATCATGCATACCCTACTTCATTCAAATATCTAATTTACATTTATATTTTACTTTAACCTTTACTCTTTTTTTTCTTGTAAACGCTACATGTCCAAAAGAGCCAAATGGTTGGATCAAAACTCATGTCACCGTTTAGCTGCTGATACCACCGGAAACATTCCTTCCTCCATTTCATACCGTAGCCCATCCTGCACCGTAACACACTCGTGCACATGCACGAACGCCTCCTCCAATATCCCGTCGCTCTGATCATCTGCACCCACCACAAATCATACCTTGATTCCATTTTCCGAACGTGACCATGTTTTCAACTCAAACCAGTCTTGGACAAACATTTCCGCATTTGGATGCACATAGCCGGGTCCACACTGCAAAGTTCCCATCTTTCTATTGTTATTTCTACGCTCCTCGATCACTTGCTTCCACCAAATGTTTCGGTTCTTCCCCAGCGCCAAACACTCAACCACGCTTCACATCCAAATGTGGTTTTCCCATTCATTTGACATCCTATAACCTATAATACCCAGCTTCGTTATTCCCCTTACCCGTTCTTTCTTTGTTCTACTGTTGTTACTTTCTGTTAAACACTCTGTGCCTCTTCTTTTTTATAATTCAACATTCCTCAAGTTTTGTTCTTAATCTCATAGCATATCAGCTTGGCTACATTAGCTAAGCATTAGCACTCAAATCCTACCTCACATACTAGCAACTTTTGCCACCGATGTTGCTTTTCCCATCACAGTTCACTGAACTCGCCCGGCACAGTAGTACATATAAGCATTTCAGCTTATTTCATAACCTAGGTAATTAACTAGCTGCGTCCACCTTGCCATATAGACATATATGTAAATGGCAAGTCTTTCAGCCATTTGTACAAGGCACTGTAGTGTTAACATTTGTTCATCATGTCACTTGACGGATTCTCCTACTTGTTTACAAAGCCAAAATGTCTTTACGGCAAGTTTAATTCCTATCACAACCACATACTTTTCTTACCAGCATGCTATTATGATACCATCCATGACTTCTCAGTATTCCGGAAATCTAACATCAGGAAGTGAATGGAGTTCTAATTCTTATTGGTTCTTGTTGCGGTTTTATGAACGAAACACTTAGGGTATGAAACATTTACTTAAGCATGATACGCAACTGATACTGATTCAAGGATAACACAGTAAACAAGTTTTTAGTGCTTATGTACAAATCTTGCTCATTGGTAAACGTTTTTGTTCCTTGTTTTTTTTGTTTTTCTGTTTTTATTGAAAGGGAAGTTTTCACTTTCAAATTTGGATTCATGTGTCTTTCCAGTATAAGTGTGTCAACTACCTACCCCATAAGCATATTTATATACACAAGACAAAAGGGGATTTAAAACAGAGTTTACTTACTAAAATATTTCGCTGTCATTTGCCTTTTCCTGTCATTTGTTTTCTAACCAATTTTATGATTAAGGTGTAAGGCTAAAACAAATACTTCCTAGTTAAAACTTAAATCCTAAAACCAACTTGGATTGGAGCAGTTTGATTCTTGAAGTTAGAGGGGATAACAAGTGCGCCTAGTTCACATACAGAGAAGGTTTTGTTTACCAACAGGGATTCATTTAATCATAGATTGAGTTCATAGGTGGATAAACATGATTAAAAACATATAGACATATACATTGCAAAACACATCCAAACATCAGTAGATAGAAAATAGGATATTAAAAAGGGAGTTTACTCACTATCTTATTAATCCTAGAATACAGTCTGCTATTTTCAACACAACATATAACTGCATTATCTAAGTAATGGTTTGATCAAGAACAAGCGTTTACTCACCTAAAGCTTTCCTCTCCTACTATTTCTTCTAGTTGTTTTACTTAATATATTTTTGTGTGTGAAGAGTGTATGGTTCTCTAAGTCCATATTTATAGGCAAGATTTATCATTAAACAATTCTATTTTCATTGTTGCTTATATTTTAAGCTATAGCATGTGCATCCCCTTTAGGTTAGACTTACTCCTTTACTTTAGGTTCTACATGCTACACACTTTCTTATGCATGAAGGAATTAATTGTTTAATCAGATATTTGCCAATCATTTGTCATATGATTCTCTTCTAGAAACAAAATCTTGCCAAACCATACTTCATATATCCTTGCCGCACATGGTTCATATCTTCTAAGATTTTATTTGCAATAAACAATGTTTTCCCTACTCTATAAGCATTAGATATTTTTCTTAGATGAATTCTTTATTTGCAAGTTGCATACAACTTGTTTTTAGGTGATGTTTGTATATCTAGCTATACTATTCACTTGTTTATTTTTTTAATCATGTCATGTGCAAGTAACATTACATGTTTATGTATGTTATAAGTTGCATATTTATCATGTTTTCAAATTTAAAACATATACACTATTTTAGTTTGTTAAGTAAATCTTATTTTATGATTTAATCACCTTATTAAATCACTATTTATCATTAACAAAGACGAGCTAAAAACTGGGACATTACAGGCTAAGTCGAATGGTTTCCTGGGTGTTTATCTGATGTTGGTTTCGACCTTCGGGGTTAATATTTGGGAAATCGTTCTCTTACTGATTTACGTTTAGCAGCTAATGAATTGAAATGATGCGTATGTGTGTTTGTGTTGCACTTGTTTATTATATACGCGAGTTGCTCAGAAAGACCGGGTTTATCCCATTCTGAATAACTGAATCGACGATAAGAAATCGAAGATGAAGACGGTGGTTGAAGATCGGAAATCTTCACCTCGTTTGGATGATAATTGATGTCCTGATTGGGAGGCATCTCGAAATATGGATAATGAGTGGTGATCGTCCAGACGTACGTGGAGATCGATGGGTTTGCGAGGTATATAGTGCCTCCAGTTTCGTTCCAACCCAGAACGGACTTGTAAATGGATTGTGTGTCTGACATTGGAATTTATTCTATGTGATTGATAGCCATCAGTTGCATGGTGTGAATTGCCTGTGTGATATGCTAAGATGCAGTGATTAGGGCTTCTGTTGAAAAGCAAAGTCTTGTGATTGATGATCAAAGCACCGCCTATGTGGCGTAGCTTTGTGTATAACGTGAATTCGCGAGCCTCATACCCCGGTATGAACCAGAAACGGGAGAAGGACCTCAGGGAGGGCATGCGTTTCTTTCTAGCTAGGAGTTGTGTCAGTGTTTTTAAACGGCCTGACATTTTACTTATGTAGATGATGGATAGAGGGAAACCTTGTTTTC
This sequence comes from Allium sativum, assembly GCA_030737875.1. Classification (NCBI taxonomy): domain Eukaryota; kingdom Viridiplantae; phylum Streptophyta; class Magnoliopsida; order Asparagales; family Amaryllidaceae; genus Allium; species Allium sativum. Next base: position 742,604,295 of record CM060920.1, on the reverse strand, counting down.
AGGTTTTAGCTGGCTCTTTCTGGATAGCTAGAGCTGAAGATGGATTCTATCATTTATCTCTTTTTATGCTGTTCAGCTCCTATTGTACATATTATGTTTGTTTTCCGCTGTAGACATTTATGTATAGCTGAACTGTATTTGTACTAAGTATGATCCTGTATACTGTGTAACTCTGATGATTACGTTTATCCAGTATCTTCTATTGTTCATTATCTAGTGTATTTATTTATTTATGTTCTGTTATTATCTGTTTATGTGTTATATTCCAAAGATTACCCTTGCCGCCGTCGGTACGGGGTTCAGGGTCGTCTCATTTTCTTAGAAGAGGATATATTTTAGAAAAAGAATATATTTTCGAAAAATATATTTTTATTGAAATGAACTAGTTATTAACTAGAATAAATCATTAAATTAAGATTTGATGAAGTTTCCTAAATTGTCAATATTTAATTAAATTAAATAAATTGGATTTTGGGTTGTCGTGAATGGTGTCTTCAATAACACCTTTCTTAAACCCAATTGAAAATAATAAATCTTTTAATTAAGATTACTAGAGTTTCAAACTATATTTTGTAATTGGAATAAAAATGATTTGTGAATTGAGTTTATCGTGAACAATGTTTTTAAACGACATCTGTTCTTTAACTCAATTAACAGAAGAATATGATTTGGAATTTATAAATCTTGTATCAAGATTTAAATGGGAATTTTCCAAAGGTAAAGTTTTCCAATTTAATATATTAAATTGGAATTGAATGGAATTCGAATTAATAATGACCGAGATCAGTTTCTGTAAAAGAAGACCGATACTACATATGGGATTTAAAAGGCTTTGCCCTTATTCCATTTATATTATTGGTCGGATACAAAAATTTATAATGATTATATATTGATTTGATTTCTGTGAAGATTCCATATTTTATGGAAGATGAGTTTGGGTTTACCGTGAACCATGTTTTAAATGACATTAGTTCTTTAACCCAGTTAAGGATAAGATTAATTTCTTGAATTTAAATAATCATTGAATAATGATTTTTTGATATCTAAACCAAATTGAGATTTTAATAAATCTTTTAAAAGAAGGATTTAAGTACAAAGTTAAAGAATTTATCTTTGATAAGATAATGTGAATATTTTATTAGAAGAAAATTCTGAATTGGAATGTGGCGTTGGATGTGTTTTTATAATACTTGATTTTTGTTATAAAAATTCGCGAATTATTCAGAAAGACCGGGTTTAACCCATTCCAAGTAATTACTACGACAATGAAGAATCGAAGATGAAGACGGTGATTGAAGACCGACGATCTACACATTGAATGGACGTGTTGCTACAAAGACCCTTGATGGGAGTAGCTACCTTGAAGGGGCTTTAGCGGTGGCTGTCCGGACTGTTGTTGATTGTTCGAATTTGGTTTTCGCTCAGACCCAGAGCATAAGCTAGTAAATGGATGCGTGTCTGACATTGGATTTCATTCCATGTGAATTAAATCGATTTCTGTTAATGTATATCTGTTTGGTGGTGGATGATTTATTCTCTGCTTAACACCCTAGTATATATTAATAGTGATTGATCGCATGTCGTGAATTGTCAATGTGGCACGCCAAGATGCAAATGATCAAGGCTTTTGTTGAAAAGCAGGGCCTTGTGGGATGATCAAAGTATAGCCTATTACGGCACGACTTTGTGTATATCGTGACTTCGCGAGCCTCACACCCCTGTATGAGTCTAAAACGGGAGAAGGGAACGCAGGGAGTGCACACGTTATCTTTCTAGCTAGAGTAATGTCAGGGACCTACCAGCGCTGACATTTTACTTATGTGGATGATGGATTATGAGGTACCTCGTGTTTTTTTTATAGGTTGTTAGTGGCCATATTATAGGTCCAAAAGGACCGGGAAACGTGTGTTCAGCTATAACTAATCCACGACCCTTCGGAGTGGACCGACCCTGCAGCTATCAAGGGGTTGCCCATAGGTGTGATCCTGAGGTATTTGCTAGAGTGTCTCGAATCAGTAAGGAGCTCCTCCCTAGCCTTGACTCATGATGGAAAAACAAATCTCCAATAGACATCTCGTTTTCGATTGTATAACTAGTATGGCGACATAGTATATGGTAGCTATGCCGCCTAAGATTAATACATTTATATTGAAATGATCTATGAAAACATATACACACTAGTAGTAATACGTTTTACGTATTTATCATCTTTTGATCATTATAAGGTAAAACCCTATCCTTCGGTTTGCGTTGCATTGTGTGATGGGACTTGGGTCTTATAATGGTTTCATTTTTCTAAAAAGCATTGCATTGTTTAACGGTTTACTTTATTTTATGCACTGGCAATCCAATAGAGTAAACTCGTTCCGCGTTAGCGGCGTGGTCCTGTGATTTGCATTATTATTAGATAAGTTAAGTAGGATTTCTCATACCAGTCCCATAACTGACCTGTAGTTTGTTTCACTGGCAAACTCGGGTGCCCTTATTTTCCACACGGGCAGTCGAGTAGCTTTTTGTAGATATATTTACAGGATCCTGGTTTACAGCTGAAGCGGTATTCAGAAAGCTCTGTATCTGTGTATTCCTTTCAGTTGTATATTTGTATTATTTTCCGCTGCTATTTAAATGTAATTTGAAACTCTGATATTATTGTATTCCTATTATGTAATAAGTATTCATACTTTGTTACATTCTTGTACTCTGATGTAATTGTTGTAATCAGCAATAAAATGTTCTTCAGATTTGTGTTCTAATGTATGTTGTTCTCAAAGCAATCCAGCCTTTCTTTACTGGGAAGTTTGGGTCATTTCAGTAACACCCCACATTTTTAATATAATTAAAAATGTACAAACATGTATATATGCATAGATATGTAAATAATGGTGATGTATAATGAAAAATTAATTCATACATTGAAGAGTAAGGAAATTAATGCGATAACAATGTGTGTAATCAAAGAGATGAGAAAATAAAAATAATTAATTTAAATATCAGGAATTAAGTAAAACAGACATAACCATTGCTCCCGTCTCGGAATTCTGGTCAAGATAGATACCTGGTTTGCGTAAAACGGACATCATATGAAGAAGTTATTAAGCCTAGAAGTTTGTATACGCACAAGAGAAATATATATATATATGTATATATATATACAAACAAATTAAAATATAAAATAAAGAATAAAATAAGGATTGCATGTAATAAATACATGCACTGAAAAATAATGTAATGCATGCATTAAAAGAAAGAAAGGATTGGTTACACGCAATGTAAATATGTTTCATGGACTGATTTGCAAACATAATGCATTAACATTAAAAGAAAAAGATTCACGCAATGGTTTAATTTAAGTATTGTAACTAACATGAAAAAGAGAAGTAAGGAGAGAACAATAATTATCATTGTTCTAAGACTTATTAACAAATGACTTTATAGCTCAGTTGGTTAAGACATTGGATTTGTAACATGTAGGTTGGGGTTCGAATCCCGGCGGCAGCATAATTTTTATCTTTATTTTAGAGAGGGCCAACTGAACATGCAAATATATGTATGTATACAAATTCAAAATTTGAAAGGATAAGAACATACATATAAGGAAATAAAGAAAATATATGTGTATATATACATATGAGAATATATATATGCATAAATATATGTATACAAAAGATAAAATTCAAGATAAGGCTACAGTCAATGAAATATGGCAAGAATCAAACAACGGTGCAACATCGTTTGAATTTTGAAAATAAAACGAAAATTGTGCATATATATATACGCATAAAATGGTCGGTAGAGTAATTGTATACATATAAGAATATTTCATGTAAATAAAACAGTTAAATAAATTCCAGAAATTCAAAAGTTCAAAAATCAAATTTCTACGCCAATACAATTCAAACACTCGAAATTCGAATTTCTGCGCCAAAACAGCTTGCGGGACCCAATGCCGACTCAGCGCTGCGTGCACGATAAGATTTGGCTAGATTCATCTTCGAACCTGGACTATTTTCTTAATTGGGTTCAATGCTGACTCAGCGCTGCATATACGATAAGGTCTTGAGCACCTATATAAACACCCCTAAGGCTACAATTTTCTCTATACATCTTCATTATACCTATACTCTTCCCTAATTCATGTCAAAATAAATCAAAGACGCGGTTATGCTGCTCAAGTTCTTCGTTAGAATTCAAGTAGAAAATCAAAGGCCAATTCAACGACTTCAATAACTATTTTCTAAGAATCAAATCTAAATTAGAGGATCGAGAATCTACATCAAGGGATAGCTTTTCAGTTTCAGAAATCAGATCCCGGAATTCAAAATCCGTTCTTAAATCAGTGAGTGGGATTACTATACACTTCATGCATAATAGTATTATTATCGTTCGTCATTCCTCAGTTAAAATTCATGTTGCAATTTAAAATAATCTTTGTATGCTTAATCTATCCCTCTTCCTTATTCTTCCTTTTTATTTTTGAAACTTTGGCTACCTTCGAGTCAATGTCAACAACGCGTAAATTATTGTTATTTGGAAAGAGCTTGAGATCTAATTGATGAATTACGCAATTTGGGTAAAAAGATTATTACACGAATGGTTGTGTAAGAAAAGTAGAAATGGGTTAAGTAGCACTTGACATATGAATAAGCTTAACCAACATATGAGGAATGATAGCAACCTGTTAGGAACACATGTATGGGAAACTGGAATAATAGGTATAGCCTATTAACGAAATTATAAGCATGAACATAAATTGGGGTTTTTGGGTAAACCTTGAATTTGAGACTTGAAAATTGATATGCCATTAAGATCCTAGAAACATAATTAAAAATGGAATATGTTGGACAAACCATGTTTTTATATAATTATGAAACTCGACACATAACATGAAATTGACAATAGTGGCATAACTTGAACATGAGCATGCTTGTGAATTGGTAATTGACATTTGATATCTAGAATGAACATGAACATGCTTGTAAATTTATAATTGGCTAAACATGAAACATTGCTAACTCGATGTTAGAATGAGTTTGCGGTGTAATCCTTCCCGGAACCGCCCGGCACATCCAGTGACCGCAAACAATAGGCTCTAATGTGAGAAGTTAGTCATAACGTGCTTGAAACCCGAGGTTAGATTGAGTTGTGGTGTAATCCTGCCCGGAACCAACCGGCACATCCAGTGACCGCAACAATAGGTCTAATGTGAGAGGTTGGGCATTAATAATTAATTAATGCTAATGACACATGCTAGTATGGTAAGGTTAATTCAACATGAAATACTAGACAACACTTAACCAATTTGACATGATATATGGGTGGGTTAAGTCAACGTGAACCGCTAGACAACACTTTAACCAATTTGACATGATATATGGGCGGGTTAAGTCAACATGAACTGATAGAGAACACTTAACCAATTTAGCATGGTACATGGGTTGAATTAAATACGTAATTGGGGGTTAAGTCAACTTGGACACATGGGCAAACTTAACCAATATAACAGTATCAAAGCAAGGAAAAGTGGGGAATGATAAGATTAAATAATAGATAAACTTATCCTAGGGATAAGAAATGAATATAACTTAAAATGTAATACAAGACTTGAAGGGTGGGACGACTTATACCACGAAATAAGTTAATCTAAGATGGAAATGTGGGAAAACACCCGTACACTATCATTTGATAAAGAGAACTTAAGTCATGCTTGAATTCATTGGTAAACCTTAGTTAAAAGGAACTAAGTAACAAACCTTAGTTAAAGAGAACTAAGTAACAGAAACTAAGTATCAAACCTTGGTTAAGAGAACCTAGTAATAAACCTTAGTTAAGAGGACTAAGTTGTAAACCTTAGTTAAGAAAACAAACGATTAAGAGAACTAAGTAGTAAACCTTAGTTAAGAGGACTAAGTAGTAAACCTTAGTTAAGAAAGCTAACGATTCAAGAAACTAAGTAGTAAACCATAGTTAAGAGAACTAAGTAGTAAACCTTAGTCAAGAAAGCCAAGTAGAACACGAGAAGGAGCGAACGTCCATCTGATCATGAAGAAGGCTCCAATGAACTGGGTTACGAAGCACGCGGCTTCGAGGGGACGTGAGGGTACTCTTGGTATCCCTCTGTGAGGTTGCAGATGATCCTCCTAGGCTCAGAGAGGTTAAGGTCTGCGTTAGAAGAGCCAAGGGTATGCCTTTGTTGCAATATAAGCAACATAAAGACTAGGATGGGTCAACGTGAGGCGGTGATATCTTGTTTAGCCCTGTGATAGCACATCATCGTCTACCTACCATCTTGAGTCAATCGTGATACGCAAGCGGAAAGGCAGAGAACTCCAAAAGACCATATACTTTGCTATCTAGTTATGGGTGAGGGTGACCAATAGCTTTGCGGGGGCATAGAGGGCCTGCTTACAGTTCATTCTTGATTTTCTTGGGTGCCTTTCATTAGTTGAGGGAGGGGTCAAGTGGGACCATAGCCACATACAGATAAAACAAACCATAGCATCTGCTTCTGCAGATAACTTAAAGCTCCCAACCGAGTTCCATGTTTCTTGATTAGCCATGCCACGAGACTCGGGCCGCACATATAGAGGACATTTGCAACTAGATTTCTAGCATGTTTTATGACACGATTGGGACGTAAAGTCTAGGAACACATATCGCTCTGGGGAGTGTGTCCTAGACTAGGGGCATTGTTCGATAGGTAGCAAAAACCCTAGGTAGCATAAACCCTGGTCGGATCTAGAAAGCATTCAATAGGTAGCATAAACCCCAGTGGCCCTGGGTAGCGTAAACCCTGGTTGAATCTAGGAAGCACCGGAGAGAAAACCCTAGATTAGATCTAGGTAATAAACGAAATCTAGCAAGATCTAGAGTGGTAGTCCAATCGATTTCGAGAATGGTGGCACTACACTAAACTAGTATAGATTTACATGATGAAGCCCCATGGCAAGAGACTGTATATATACATGGAAAGGATTATACAAGTTGGGGGTATCTACATATACATTGTATTAGGTTAATCTACTAGTGGGACATGAGTATAGCCTAGAGAGCTAATATCGCGAATAACCTAATAAGCAAGAAAATATAACTGAACGGTATATGTAGGATTATACAGAAGTTTATTCTAAGTCCACTTACACAGAACTTATGTTCTGACCCCTCCTCATTACATACTTCTAGGTTAGGTTCACGACAGAGATGGTATAAGCTTTGGATACTGGTTAGGCAGTATGTTTTATAAGGTAAAGCTATATTTAAAATATATTATACTTTGAATTCCTTTCGCTGTAAGATGCTTACGAATTCTGACATGTTTTCTTTAAATCTATCTTTTTCTACAGGATACCAGAGCGCCCAACTCGGGTTGATAGATTGGGTTTTTGAAAAAAAATCGGTCTGTCGGAATCCGGGTTGTTACATATCGGCTTATATTCAATATCAAATTCTGAAACCAACAAATATCTGTATAATCACGAAATCTAACATCGAAATATATCTTCCAAATTTCCATAACAATATCTGTATTATCACGAAATCCAACATCGAAATATTCCGAAGATGATTTCCATTCAAATCCACTCTAATTCATATATTGAAAATTCTGGTTATATTAAAACCCATTCTCAATCCAATTTATATATTTAAAAACAATTAGATTATAATTCTAGTTGATAACTAGTTCATTTCGATAAAATATATTTTTATCTTTTCTAATAAGGAATTTTTCATCTCAATTCTTTACAAATCATTAATTATGATTTTACACAAATTATTAATATTTTTAATAATTTTATTAAGGCCCTTTCAGTCGATTTCCATAAACGGTCATTGAACTGCACTTACAACGACCTTTTCCAAATTTGATTTGGACATAATTCCAAAAAGCTCTTTTCGGTTCAAACCCAACAGTTCTGGTTTTAGGAGAATCCGACAGTCGGATATCCCCTAATATCAATTCGAAGTCAATGGTTGAAATTCGTGAACGGCCGCAGCGCGACGCATTCTATTTACACTATTAAATATATATACTATATATATTTCGTCGATTTCCATTTAAAATGTATTTTATAAATCAATTATAAATTTCTTTTTAAAACCATTCCAACTTCATTTTTCAATTTTAAATCAAAATTGAATTTTGCTTTTCATTATAATATATAAATGATAATATTTTCAAAATATCAAATTTTGAAATCATTTCCTTTTCGATATTCATTATAAAAATGAATAAAATCGATATAAATATTGTTCACGTCAAAATGGCGTTAATCTAATCAATGCGGCTTTATATATTTAAATATTTTCATGTCCATCCCAAATCGGACATCAAATCAGATTTTAATCCTTTACTGAAGATTATTTTAAAATACATTCTTTCTGAATTGGAATCAGACACAATCAACTACCATATAGTGTTATTTATATGGATTTCATACACACATATATTCAATGTTGGGATCCCTCCTTAATTGGAGAATTTCTAGAAAATTCTAGATGTTTCTAGAGAAATCTAGAATTTTCTAGAATGTTCCGGAGAACTCTAGAGAAGTGTAGAACCCTCTAGAAGCTTATGGAAGAGTGTGGAACCCTTTGGAATATTCTGGAGACGTGTGGAACCTTCTGGAACCTTTCGGAAGAGTATGGAAGAATAAAGAAGGGAATGGAAGAGTGTAGAGATTCCTAGAGAGTGTGGAGCATTCTAGAAGATCAATCTCTACCGTCGGATGCAAGTAATATCCACCATTCATTATGGAGGTTGAGTAGTATAAATAGGAGAAGGAGTCCTATTACTAAGCATCCAAGAATCCAAGAAAGAAATCCACTTCTTAGAGTGAGAAAAATACTTGAGAGTTAGTAAGCCTCTTTGAGAGAAAAGAGAGATAGCTGAAGAAGTATCCATCCTTAAGCTTGAGTCAAGTGTGAGTTACTTTTGTAATCAAATTCTTGTAATCCTACTATTCCTTTGTATAGTGGAAGAATCTCCATATTGGAGAATTATAAACTCTTGTGCACCCGTTGCTACTTTTAATCTTAATTGCCTATCTTAACTTCACGAAGCGGGAAAGACCGAGATTTCCCCAACAGTGGTATCAGAGCCAGGTTCATCTGTAGCTGTAATCAAGCTCGTGTAAGTTCAAGATGGAGGATAATGTCGCTCATGATGGAGACATGTTCAAGCTCACAGCCAACAACTACTCCTATTGGAAGCCAATGACGGAGGACCACTTGTATTGTAAGGATTTGCATGAGCCTATCATCTACAAAGATAAAGTGGCAGGGAAGAGTGATGCTCAATGGGAACTGTTGAACCGAAAGGCTGTTGCTATGATCCGTAAGTACATTGACAAAACTCTCTTCGAGCATGTTTCTACTTATACAAATGCCTATGAATTATGGACAAAGCTTGAGTCCATGATTCAGAAGAAAACGCCTCGCAACAAGGCCAATTTAGTTCGATGGTTGGTGAAATTGGAGTATAAGGATGGTCATAGTATGATTGAGCACTTGAATAACTTCAAGAGGCTCGTAAATCAACTAACAAAAATTGATATGAAGATTGATGATGAGTTACAAGCTCTTCTACTCCTCAGTTCCTTACCGGAAAGTTGGGACACACTTGTTGTTACACTTAGTAACTCAGCTCCGGAAGGAAAGTTAACTATGGATACCGTCAGTGACAGCCTTCTTGGTGAAGAAGCAAGGAGAATGGAACGAGATGAGTCTATTCATCCCGAAGCTAATGTTGTTGACAATCCGGGTAGGAATGAAACTCGTGGACGTAGTAAGAGCCGAAATCCACATCAACCTCGATGAAGATCCAAGTCACGCTCGAAGATTACATGCTATTACTGTGGAAAGATAGGTCACAAGAAAATGGAATGTCGAAGCTTCAAAAGAGACCAAAAGGCTGGTAATGTTAAGCCTGACCAAATAAGCCTAACGAAGAAGCAAGAAGAAAAGAGTACTACTGCCATAGTATTGAAGGAAGATCTGCTATATCTCGTTGGTGAAAGTAACATTCTAAACATTGCTTGCGATGAGAGTTCTTGGATTATTGATTCTGGTGCTTCCTTCCATGTTACTCCACATGAAAACTTCTTCTCATCCTACCAAAGAGGTGACTTTGGCACGGTGCAAATGGGAAATCAAGATAGAAGCAAGATTGTTGGAATAGGAGACATCACTCTGACAACAAGCACCGGGTGCAAGCTTATTTTGAAAGATGTGAGGTATGTCCCAACCATGCGCCTCAGTCTTATCTCCGCTGGAAAGCTAGATGATGATGGTCTGATGAATTACTTTGGTGAGGGGAAGTGGAAGCTCACCAAAGGAAGTTTGACGATGGCTCGAGGAAAGAAGGTAGGCTCATTGTATGTAATGCAAGCTAAGCTATGCAAAGAAGAAGTAAATGTCTCTACTGATGATATGGACATATGGCATCAACGACTTGGGCACATTAGTGAGAAAGGTCTTCACATACTCATTCAGAAACAGCTCCTCCCTAACGTGAAAGGTAAACCACTTCATCCTTGTGCTCATTGTTTAGCTGGAAAACAACACAGGGTTGCTTTCCAAAGATCTTCTCCGCCCACAAGGAGAAAGAACATTCTAGACCTCGTGCACACTGACGCATGCTCGATGTCTGAGAGATCCATTGGCGGTGCTCTACATTTTGTCACCTTCATTGATGATCATTCAAGAAAAGTATGGTTGCACCTGTTAAAATCAAAGGATCAAGTGCTTGATGCCTTCAAAGAATTCCATGCTCTAGTGGAGCGTGAGACTCGACGGAAGATCAAGTGTAATAACCCGGAAAATCTGGGCCAGTTTAAAATTTTTATTTTGGCAATTTTAGCGAATTATGAATATTTAAAAAAGATTATTTTAAATAATATCGACGAGAAATTTATTTTGAATATATTTAGAACGTATATATTATATACGTCGTCGTTAGAATATATATAATTATATATAATTATAAAAGGAATTGAAAATGGCGCGGTAGTTCGATAATTCGATTTCAAACTTCAATTGAATGTACCGGGTGCAAAACAATCCGGATTTTAGTGAAACCAAAAACATTAGGATCTAATTGATGATATCTTTCCAACAAATCCGAATAATTGAAATTTCATAGCGGGAATCAAAAGATATGTCCAGTTGAAAATTATTAATAGTCGCTATGGAATTCAGGCCCTTAAAAATGGGAATTTTGCAAACGACCTCGGAATTCGACGAAACCACTTTTGTTGGATCCGTGATGTCAAATTATTGCTAGATTCCAAATTTCATAATTTTTCGAATCAATATGTGAGCGTGGCAAAGGAAAACGTGTTTGAACGGTTTTAGTTGATTTTAATCAACTGGAAAATGGCCATTTTTCTAATGGTCTCAGAATTCGATGAAACCAGTTTTGTTAGGACCGTATCGTTAATACGAAGCTAGGAAACATTTTTCTGGAATTTTTCGAGTTAGTATGTGACCCCGGTAAATTGAAATGCATGTTCAAATTCAATATATAGAGTTATATGTTGATTTTGACGGAAACCGATCGAAACGATCAAATCAGCTTGCGATACATATCCCATTGTGTTCAGAATGGGGATATTACCCTAGGGACGACAGTCGGTGGGCTCAAAAAGGAGTTCGAATTTTTAAAGTAACTTTTAGAGATTAAAATTAAAATAATATTAAAATATATAAATTTTCATATAAACCCCCCCCCCCCCCTTATTCATTTATTCAGATCGAAGTAAACTAAAAAAAAAACCGCCATTCATCGCACCCGACCTCCTCCTCCGCCACTGATGGCGTCGCGCCGCCCAGTCGCCCGCCTCCGGCGATGCCCCTCTCCACCCCGACGCGATTCCATTCCTCCTCCGCAACGACGACCCCCATCTCGAACCCCGAATCCTCCCTGAAGCCCTAGGTCGAATTTAGACCTCCGCTCAACCCACCGACAAGCGCTAGGGCGCCGACCACCCCCTCTCTCCTCTGCAACGACGAACGCACCTCCCCTAGCCCTCCTCGAACGACGTTCAGCACCCCTGCCTTCGATGCAGTGAGAAACCCTCCCCCACTGTCGAGCTGTTGGCACAGCGAGCACCTCCAGTGATGCCTTCGATGATCGAAACAAGGTGATTTTCTTTTAATGTATAAATTCAGTTTTGAATATTCAAAACTCAATTTTAAAATGCAGATTTATATATAGCAAGGTAAAGAATTGATTTCGAATATAATTGGAAAGCCAGGATCTTTTATTTTCAAAAAGATTTGATCTTTATATACGGAGTGAATCAAAAATGTAATTTTCATATTATATGAATAATAAAAACATCATCTTTATAGTGATGTAATTGAAAAGGCGAAATATTTATTTTTGAGAAGGCAAAATATTTGTAATAGAAAAGGCGAAATCTTTACAATAGAAAAGTAAAAATTCGAATTTTATATATTGAATAGCGAAGTAAAAATTCGATTTTTATATATTGAATAGCAAAGTACAAATTCGATTTTTACATAGGTAGAGAATACGGGTAACGAAGGTGACAAAAAGACGAGCACGATGAAGATTTCTATGAATGAAGAGTCGTGGTATTGGATAGCTATCGGTGAGAATTTCTCACTCTTCAATTTCTTTTTCTAGTTATATATATATACTATGATGTAGACAGTGTTTAGTAGCACCCGACACAATCGTCCATAGACCATGGACTTGTTTGTTTGGCTGTGTAGTTGGTTAGATTATTTGGGTTGAATTGAATTGTTTGGTGAAATGAAATGGATTTGATTGATGTGTGAATGGCGTGGGCCTTCACTAGACCGGGGATAAGGATAGGCCTTGTCCCGTTTCTAGTATCGTGCCGTTATGCCGCCGAAATTTTCTAAAATAAGTTAGAAAAATAAAGAAATCATTTTATTTAATAAATGAACTGAATAGAATATTTTCATAGGTTGAATAAAATGTTTTATCATTAAAAATATAATTTTTAACGTGAAAGTGAATAAATGAATATTTATAAACAAATCGGCCGATTTGTTTATACACACTGATTTGACTGATATTGATTGGGTCGATAAATTTTACACATCGCCCAACTGCACAACTAAAATCTGTGTTTGATTGTTTGAAACCCCACACGGGTGTTGGGGTGAAATTTGAAGTTCACTCATCCTGATTGATTAAATATGTCGATCGATTGATTGACAGGCTGTTATAAGCGTTAGATATCTATATTTGATGCTTATACAATGTAGTGCACTTTGGTTGATGGTTGATTATTTTTCAATGCTATTATATACGTGTGATGTATGAAAATCCATATAATTAACATTATATGGTGATTGATTGGGCCTCATTCCAATTTAGAAAATAAAGAATAATATAAAATAAAGGTTCATGTGTTGACAGTACTCATCCGTTGAGATTAGTCATGTATTGATCGAAATATTTGAAAACGAAATATTTGAAATAGAAATATTTGAAAAGGAAATATTTGAAATAGAATATTTGAAAATAGAAATACATGAAGCCGTGTTGATTAGATTAACGCCATTTTGACGTGAACGATATTTATATCGATTTTACTCATTTTGAAATGAATATTGAAAAGTGATTTCGTAATCGAATATTTCAAAATGAATTGAATATAAAACGATTTCGAAGCGAGTTGAATATAAAACGATTTCGAAATGAATTGAATATGAAACGATTTCGAAATGAATTGAATATGAAACGGTTTCGAAATGAATTGAATATGAAACGATTTCGAAATGAATTGAATATGAAACGATTTCGAAATGAATTGAATATGAAACGATTTCGAAATGAATTGAATATGAAACGATTTCGAAATGAATTGAATATGAAACGATTTCGAAATGAATTGAATATGAAACGATTTCGAAATGAATTGAATATGAAACGATTTCGAAATGAATTGAATATGAAACGATTTCGAAATGAATTGAATATGAAACGATTTCGAAATGAATTGAATATGAAACGATTTCGAAATGAATTGAATATGAAACGATTTCGAAATGAATTGAATATGAAACGATTTCGAAATGAATTGAATATAAAACGATTTCGAAATGAATTGAATATAAAACGATTTCGAAAAGAATTGAATATAAAACGATTTCGAATTGAATTGAATAGAAAACAAATTTGATTTCAATTGAGTATATAACGAATTTGATTTAAATTGAATAGAAAACCAATTTGAATTCGAATTGAATAGAAAACGAATTGAATCCAAGTCGAATAGAAAACGAATTGAATTTAAATTGAATAGAAAACGAAATGAATTCGAATCGAATTAAAATCGATTTGAATTGAAATCAAATAGAGATGAAAGTAAAAAGGATTTATAATAGGAAATTCAATTTTGATTTGAATCTGAAATAAAGGTTGAAATTGTTTTTGGAACGAATTCAAAACTATTTATAAAATTCGTTTTTAAATAGTAATCGACGAAATATACATTATGAAACACCCCACCTCCGTTAGGGTCACTCTCAAAGGGAATGCCCTAATTTTGGTGGAGGTTTATAAGTACAAGTCACAGATATACAAGACAGATATAAGAACACATATTTGTAAACAGCGGAAGAACAACAAACTTTTATTTCATAAAGTCAAATACGTGTTACAACAACATCCTTTCCAAAAACATAACATAACACTTTCATAATCTGTCTTGAGTACATTATTTAAAGAAGCATAAATAAAACATAGATAAACTGCAAAAGCCCCATAGTGGATTGTCCAAAGCCATAGTTCAAAACAGGAAAGTCCAAGCAATACATTTCTCTTCTTCAAGCTGGATGTTTGAGGTTGGTCAAGCTGCTGTGTTCCCTCCCTGAGGACCTGGGGGGGGGGAACGGAAGAAAGAAGACGAAAGAAAAATAGAGTCAGACATAAAGCCTGAGTAAGTCTAGTACTACTTTGTCTATGAATAAAGAACTGGGTATGATAAGTAAAACAGGAAGTGGGCAAACACTATGAACTTGGTTAAGTTGTCTAGGGTCGAATATACTATCGTACCCCATGTTAATCTCTGAACCCATATAAACTAGTTTCCAACTGGCACCCCATAGTCAGGGTGATGTGATCCATTCTATGATGATCGGCTCCTACTCGCATAGTTACATGTGTCTTACGGCCCCCGATGTCTGTAGTTACCTATGCTGGTCCCACCATGGGGTGTATCAAGTCCCATAGTGGCAACCCGACACAACCTTAGAGTGCACAGGTATGCTACTGGTGCCCAGTGCCTTATTTTTCTGCTCCGGAGTGTGTGCACGCCCGCACTCCGTTAGAACCTACACTGCTACACCACCGCCGTCGCTTTGACCTCTTACAATCAGCCCAGTAATCGTGCCCCACCCTGCCTAGTTTCAGGGTATCCTGATACACCTTTTAGGGTTACTGCTGAAAAGGGTCCCCCGTTACTAGGTTTTCTATCTCTAGCCAACATGCTAAGTTGGTTAAGTGTTTCTAACCTAACCCCCACCAGTCCGTTTAGTTTAGCATGTTTCATTTTGATTAAGTCTTAGTCCACTTAATCCTAACAATCCTGACTCAGCCTTAATTGTCTTATTAAGGCCCTGACCTCTCACATTAGACAGGTATTGTTGTGGCTGCCTGTTGCCGGTTGGTTCCGGGCAGTCTTACGCCACAACTCAGTCTAACCTCGGGTCCTTATTGGGCTCCATGTTTAACCTCCCACATTGGATAGGTATTGTTGTGACTACTGGACAGCCGGGCGGTTCCGGGCAGGTTTACATCACAACTCAATCCAACCTCGGGTTAAACACATCGTATGTTCTACATTTACATATCTTGTCATTCTTCTTTATTTCTTATATGTAAATATTTGCGGCCCATTATTAAGTTAATGGTGTAAAGGATTACACCAATCACGGGCCCAACCCACACTTGAATTTGGGCCCTTCTATTTTATATTTTCATTCATTAATTAATTTTTACCCAACGTTATTTTCCCCCCGTTTTACACGTCCGTTCATATATATTGGGCTTAGCCTTTTAAAGCCCAATTTAGCCATGCGAAAAGGGGAGGCTTATGGCGTATACACAAAGAGGGGAAGGTGAGCGCATGAACTTGCATATGACGTTGGAAATATAAAATAGAAATTGGTGTACTTGCATAGTGGTAACATAGGTGACATGAATCAAAGCATGTGAACTTGCATGGGTTTAACTACCACATGAATCTATATTTTTATTTAGGCATAATGTCAAACATAAGCATGTCATAAATACTTTTAGCATAAACATGGCATAATGTCAAACATGGCATAAATACTTCTAGCATAAACATGGCATAATGTCAAACGTAAGCATGGCATAAATACTTCTAGCATAAACATGGCATAATGTTAAACATAAGCATGGCATAAATACTTCTAGCATAAACATGGCATAATGTCAAACATAAGCATGGCATAAATACTTCTAGCATAAACATGGCATAGGTATAGTTAAATTTGTTCATGGCATAAATATAAACAAGTCATGTTCATAAGGTTTCTACATGTTTACAAAGAGGATACTTTGTTACTAACACAAAAGCATAGTTCAACTTAATTAAATTTAATCACATAACGATGGTATACTTATGCATAAATATTCCTAATCATGGTGTTTGCTTTTAACTTGCAAAAAAGGGATTTTTGTGTCTAACTTAGCCATGTCTCACATATTTCATCAGATAATTCTTTTAAACAAGATAGACTTAATCATGAATTTCAATTATGCCCAATATCATTCATAGCCTAGCCATATTCATAAGTTTTGCAAAAGCATGACTTAATACATGGATTATGGTGTCAAAATTCCAACATAGTTTCATATGAACTATAACAACCAAACTTGTCTCAATTACTTGCAAAATGATTTATGCACAAAATAGACATCATGATGGCATAATAACAAAGCCCCAAACTTGCATGAATTTCAATCAACTACATACATGTAGCTTCAACATAGACTACATAATTTGCGCAATATTCCAAACGTATATTTGCATAGAACTACCGCATGTAGTTCTTTATAATTGAATGACATAATTCAGAATATCCAAAAGTATATAAATCGCACAAATACGAATTTCATTGCCACAATTCAAGCATACATATCTACACAATCATTTGTTCATACCAAAGTAATACTCTACTTACAATGGTTGCGGCAAATTCTCTAATTAAGAGATATGATTCCTTTGTTGAATTGATTAGCTTTAGGTTGCTTGAATTGCTTTAGGCTTTAGAACTTTCTCCCTAATCCTCGCTCTCTAGATGGCGGCTACTCTTAGTCGTTCCTCAGCAACATGGCGGCTATGCTCTTAATTTGAATGAATAGATTAGGGTTTAGTCTAGGGTTGTTTATATAGAGGTTAGGAATTGATTAGAACCATTGATGTTGCTAGGTTAGATCGTAGCCATTCATTAGGAAGAGAGACCAATAAAAACCCGCCACCTAGCCCTAATGACAAAGCAGACCACAGAAATTCGACCACACACCGACCTGGCCAGCCAGGTTGACTGGGCTCGACCAGGTCGATACCCCTGTCGACAGGGCTGTCGACAGCCCTGTCGACATGGGTAGCCCAGGTCGATAGCCCAGTCGACCTGGGTGGCCTAGGCGGGTGTTCTTCCACCCTGGCCCAACGGGCCCCACTTCGGAATATTTAATTATTTAATTCTGCTTGAATTTTAAATTTAATTCAAAACTTCCGAAGGCCATATCTTCTTCATACGGACTCCGTTTTTCGAAAACTCGGACTCTATTTCGCGTATTTTTCCGAGACGAACGCAATGGCGTATCCCGTTTCCCTTAGTTCTTTGATTTCAGATTAATTATACTTTAATTTGTTAATTTAACAGTTATAGAATTTGCGGGGTGTTACATTCTCCCCCACTTAAAAGGATTTCGTCCCCGAAATCTTCAAGTTAGGAGGAATGTATATCCTAACATCCAATCATCCATCTACTCATCCATCAAACACGAGCATCCATTGTTCTTAAAAGACTTCTAATGCTTCATGATCATATGCGAAGTGTGTGTGTACATGTACTTATCTAATGCAAAATCAGGCGGTCTACTGATTCAGTTGACCTCCTTAATGCGAATTATGTAAGTGCCATGAATCCATTATGTATGCAAATTTTCCTATTCATGATTCTACATGAGTGCACAATCATTCAATACAAATGCAGCATCCACATTGCAACACATTAAAGTTCAGCCATATACGAATACAAACATATATGCATATGCAATATGAAGTGACTGAGCCGATCTAAAACCTAGATTGTGTGTGTATATGCAACCACGAGCAACCACTAGCAATCACTTGCAACCACTTGCAACCATCATCCATAACATGTTTCAACTACATGTTTCCATCCAACAAGATTCTTCCTAAAAGATAAGGTCGAGGAAATATACCTAAAAAGATAGATAAAAGCGCAACTTAAGGAAAAAAAAAGAAAGATCAAGGATGTACCCTTGAACAGAAAAGGGTAGGCAGTACGTATTCTAGCTTCAGTTTCCCAAGTCGCGTCTTCCTCGGCGTCGCTCCACTGAACTTTGACGAGCTTGACTTCGCGGTTGCGTAGCTTCTTCACTTCCGTTCCTAAGATGCGGGTTGGAACTCTTCTTATGGTTGCTTCGCGTTCCACTTCGGCCTCTTCGAGGATATTTGGCTCTACCATTTCAGCAGACTCATGTAGACATTTTCGGAGGTGTGAAACGTGAAAAACGTTGTGGACTCCAGCCAATTTCTCGGGTAGCTCTAATCTATAGGTCATTTTCCAAATTTTCTCAATGATAGGAAATGGTCCTACCTAAAGGTATAGTCGAATGATAGAAGCAAGTAAAAATTTTGTGCCCATTAGGCAATGTCAAAACTGGAAATCTATGCCACATATATATTGATTAGGAGAAGAACTCTCTAAGCATCAGCCCCGAAGACCGAAATCAACATCAGACTGACACCCAAAGAATTAATCAACCCAACCACCACATATGATTCTAGGAAACTAAGCATGATGGACTCCTTTTAGGTCACAAGGGAGTCCCTTCCTAAGTCCAACTATGTTGCCAAATGTACTTACTAAGGTGATTCTTTACAACTCATGCATAAGTGAAATGAACCTTCAGCCTTAGTGGCGAACACTCCTGGAGTGCCCTATTCTGAAATGCTCCTCCTAATGAACCCCTTTTTCTAGAAGCTCTTTAATCTGTTTACTGAGCTCTTTTCTTTCTCATGGAGCCATGTGTCTAACGGGCAACGCAACGGGCTTTGCATTATCTACAAGATATATGCGGAAGTCTATTTCCCGCTTCGGAGGCAAGCCCTTCACCTCTTCGAAGACATCCGGATATTCCCGGACCACTCTAACTGATTGCAAATTTTCAACAGAGGCATCTAGCGACTCAAGATAACTAAGCATAACCGCATACGAGGGATTACAAGAAATTTCCAAAGTATTACTGAGCTGGGTTAGGAGCCTAACAACCCTTTTCTCACAATCAAGGATGGCCCCATTACTGGATAGCCAATCCATACCCAAAATCAAACCATACCCCGAAAAGCCCAAAACAAAGGCACTACATTGAAATTCAACACTTAGAATAGAAATTTTCAATCCCAAACAGATCATAGACAAATGAGCTGGGCCCCCAATTGGGTTTGAAACAATTAAGGGGTCCTCTACCATACTAGTTTTTAGGTGCAGAGATTCTACTAAAGCAGACGAGATAAAGGAGTGTGATGCGCCGGAATCAAATAAAGTGCGAACGGGGTGATCATAAAGATAAACTACACTTTCTACAGAAGTGTTTGTACCTCGCTGTTGCAATGGTGGCGCTTCTAGCACATGAACCTGTGCCCCTAGGGTGGATCCAGCGCCCTGCCCCTGCCCTCGTTTCTTTGGGCAGTCCTTAGCCCTGTGGCCGGTCTGACCGCATGAAAAGCACCCACCATTCTCCTTGGCCTTCTTTTTCCGGCAGTCCTTTACTAAGTGCCCCACTTTGCCACAGAAATTGCACTTCCTCTTCTCCTTGTTGCCTTTCCCGCCTTTCTTAAAGTCCGTCTTCTTAGGCTGCAAACCCTCTTTCTTCCCTTGAGAGCTTTCTGCCTTTGTCTCCTTCTTGCCCTTATCCTCCTCATTCAGCAATGCCATTTGCACCAATCTTTCATACGTGGCCCCCATGGGTATATGGGTCATGGCCAAACTGTGTAATGGCTCATTTAACCCTTTGACGAAACGGAGAGCCTTCTTGTGCGGGGTGTTGACTAGGTCAAGTCCAAACCTAGCCAGCTCATCGAACTGATTCACATATTCTCTGACTGTCTTGTCTCCTTGCTTAAGAAATAAGAATTTTTCCAACTGCAAACTCCTTTCTGCATCTGAGAGAAATTTAGTCTCAAACCTTGCCCTAAAGTCCTCCCACGTCTCCACTGGTCTTTCAGCATTAGTGACTTCCCACCAGTAGGAAGCCTCGCCCTTCAATAGCCACACCGCCAGTTGTACTTTTTGCCTATCCTCTACCTCAAAGATGATGAATAGGTCTTCAGTTTCTTTCAGCCAATTTCTAGCTGCTACGAAGGACTCAGTTCCATGGAAATCCCTTCCTCCCATAGCTTTAAAATCTTTACATATCTTAGCAAAATTGTTTCCCCGAGGAGGAGGTGGAGGAAAAGGTGCTGCTACAGCTGGATGGTTTCCTTCAGCTGGGGGAGGAGGAATGGTAGGACCTGGCTGAGTGGCCCTTGCTTCTAAGAACCGTCTAAACCAACCAGGTATTGGTACCCCTTCCGGCAAGTTAAGTTCTTGGGACATGCTGAAACAAAAAGGATAGATTCAAAACGAAGGATAAGAGATAGTACCTATGGCTTTGGGGAGTGGACTTTGCCTTTTTAAAATAAAATATTTTTCTTAAAAATGCTTCTTTAAATTTCCTTTTTGAAAATAATTTTTCAAAACTTTTTATCTTATCTGGTAAACCTATGCTCTGATACCAAGTGAAACACCCCACCTCCGTTAGGGTCACTCTCAAAGGGAATGCCCTAATTTTGGTGGAGGTTTATAAGTACAAGTCACAGATATACAAGACAGATATAAGAACACATATTTGGAAACAGCGGAAGAACAACAAACTTTTATTTCATAAAGTCAAATACGTGTTACAACAACATCCTTTCCAAAAACATAACATAACACTTTCATAATCTGTCTTGAGTACATTATTTAAAGAAGCATAAATAAAACATAGATAAACTGCAAAAGCCCCATAGTGGATTGTCCAAAGCCATAGTTCAAAACAGGAAAGTCCAAGCAATACATTTCTCTTCTTCAAGCTGGATGTTTGAGGTTGGTCAAGCTGCTGTGTTCCCTCCCTGAGGACCTGGGGGGGGGGGGAAACGGAAGAAAGAAGACGAAAGAAAAATAGAGTCAGACATAAAGCCTGAGTAAGTCTAGTACTACTTTGTCTATGAATAAAGAACTGGGTATGATAAGTAAAACAGGAAGTGGGCAAACACTATGAACTTGGTTAAGTTGTCTAGGGTCGAATATACTATCGTACCCCATGTTAATCTCTGAACCCATATAAACTAGTTTCCAACTGGCACCCCATAATCAGGGTGATGTGATCCATTCTATGATGATCGGCTCCTACTCGCATAGTTACATGTGTCTTACGGCCCCCGATGTCTGTAGTTACCTATGCTGGTCCCACCATGGGGTGTATCAAGTCCCATAGTGGCAACCCGACACAACCTTAGAGTGCACAGGTATGCTACTGGTGCCCAGTGCCTTATTTTTCTGCTCCGGAGTGTGTGCACGCCCGCACTCCGTTAGAACCTACACTGCTACACCACCGCCGTCGCTTTGACCTCTTACAATCAGCCCAGTAATCGTGCCCCACCCTGCCTAGTTTCAGGGTATCCTGATACACCTTTTAGGGTTACTGCTGAAAAGGGTCCCCCGTTACTAGGTTTTCTATCTCTAGCCAACATGCTAAGTTGGTTAAGTGTTTCTAACCTAACCCCCACCAGTCCGTTTAGTTTAGCATGTTTCATTTTGATTAAGTCTTAGTCCACTTAATCCTAACAATCCTGACTCAGCCTTAATTGTCTTATTAAGGCCCTGACCTCTCACATTAGACAGGTATTGTTGTGGCTGCCTGTTGCCGGTTGGTTCCGGGCAGTCTTACGCCACAACTCAGTCTAACCTCGGGTCCTTATTGGGCTCCATGTTTAACCTCCCACATTGGATAGGTATTGTTGTGACTACTGGACAGCCGGGCGGTTCCGGGCAGGTTTACATCACAACTCAATCCAACCTCGGGTTAAACACATCGTATGTTCTACATTTACATATCTTGTCATTCTTCTTTATTTCTTATATGTAAATATTTGCGGCCCATTATTAAGTTAATGGTGTAAAGGATTACACCAATCACGGGCCCAACCCACACTTGAATTTGGGCCCTTCTATTTTATATTTTCATTCATTAATTAATTTTTACCCAACGTTATTTTCCCCCCGTTTTACACGTCCGTTCATATATATTGGGCTTAGCCTTTTAAAGCCCAATTTAGCCATGCGAAAAGGGGAGGCTTATGGCGTATACACAAAGAGGGGAAGGTGAGCGCATGAACTTGCATATGACGTTGGAAATATAAAATAGAAATTGGTGTACTTGCATAGTGGTAACATAGGTGACATGAATCAAAGCATGTGAACTTGCATGGGTTTAACTACCACATGAATCTATATTTTTATTTAGGCATAATGTCAAACATAAGCATGTCATAAATACTTTTAGCATAAACATGGCATAATGTCAAACATGGCATAAATACTTCTAGCATAAACATGGCATAATGTCAAACGTAAGCATGGCATAAATACTTCTAGCATAAACATGGCATAATGTTAAACATAAGCATGGAATAAATACTTCTAGCATAAACATGGCATAATGTCAAACATAAGCATGGCATAAATACTTCTAGCATAAACATGGCATAGGTATAGTTAAATTTGTTCATGGCATAAATATAAACAAGTCATGTTCATAAGGTTTCTACATGTTTACAAAGAGGATACTTTGTTACTAACACAAAAGCATAGTTCAACTTAATTAAATTTAATCACATAACGATGGTATACTTATGCATAAATATTCCTAATCATGGTGTTTGCTTTTAACTTGCAAAAAAGGGATTTTTGTGTCTAACTTAGCCATGTCTCACATATGTCATCAGATAATTCTTTTAAACAAGATAGACTTAATCATGAATTTCAATTATGCCCAATATCATTCATAGCCTAGCCATATTCATAAGTTTTGCAAAAGCATGACTTAATACATGGATTATGGTGTCAAAATTCCAACATAGTTTCATATGAACTATAACAACCAAACTTGTCTCAATTACTTGCAAAATGATTTATGCACAAAATAGACATCATGATGGCATAATAACAAAGCCCCAAACTTGCATGAATTTCAATCAACTACATACATGTAGCTTCAACATAGACTACATAATTTGCGCAATATTCCAAACGTATATTTGCATAGAACTACCGCATGTAGTTCTTTATAATTGAATGACATAATTCAGAATATCCAAAAGTATATAAATCGCACAAATACGAATTTCATTGCCACAATTCAAGCATACATATCTACACAATCATTTGTTCATACCAAAGTAATACTCTACTTACAATGGTTGCGGCAAATTCTCTAATTAAGAGATATGATTCCTTTGTTGAATTGATTAGCTTTAGGTTGCTTGAATTGCTTTAGGCTTTAGAACTTTCTCCCTAATCCTCGCTCTCTAGATGGCGGCTACTCTTAGTCGTTCCTCAGCAACATGGCGGCTATGCTCTTAATTTGAATGAATAGATTAGGGTTTAGTCTAGGGTTGTTTATATAGAGGTTAGGAATTGATTAGAACCATTGATGTTGCTAGGTTAGATCGTAGCCATTCATTAGGAAGAGAGACCAATAAAAACCCGCCACCTAGCCCTAATGACAAAGCAGACCACAGAAATTCGACCACACACCGACCTGGCCAGCCAGGTTGACTGGGCTCGACCAGGTCGATACCCCTGTCGACAGGGCTGTCGACAGCCCTGTCGACATGGGTAGCCCAGGTCGACAGCCCAGTCGACCTGGGTGGCCTAGGCGGGTGTTCTTCCACCCTGGCCCAACGGGCCCCACTTCGGAATATTTAATTATTTAATTCTGCTTGAATTTTAAATTTAATTCAAAACTTCCGAAGGCCATATCTTCTTCATACGGACTCCGTTTTTCGAAAACTCGGACTCTATTTCGCGTATTTTTCCGAGACGAACGCAATGGCGTATCCCGTTTCCCTTAGTTCTTTGATTTCAGATTAATTATACTTTAATTTGTTAATTTAACAGTTATAGAATTTGCGGGGTGTTACATATTATATATATTATATATATAATATAATGGCCTGAATAGAACGCACCGCGCCGCGGCAGTTCGCGAATATCGACCATTAACTTCAAACGGACATTACGGGAGATCCGACCGTCGGATTCTCCTAAAACCGGAACCGTTGGGTTCGTATCGAAAAGATCTTTCTAATGAATATTAGAAATTTGAAATCTAACGGTTGGATTTGGAGATACGTCCAAATCAAATTTGAAAAAGGTCGCTGTAAGTGCTGTTCGGTGGCCGTTGATGGAAATCGACTGTACGGGCCTTGATAAAATTATTAAAAATAGTAATAATTTGTGTATAATCATAATAAATGATTTGGGAAAAATTGGGATGGAAAACTCCATATTTGAAAAGATAAATTTAGATTTTTATCGAAATGAACTAGTTTTGAACTAAAATTAAATCCGTTTATTTTTAAATAAATAAATTGGATTTGAAATGGGTTTTAAATAGAATTGATTCATGGGTTTATCATGAACTGTGTTTTAAATAACTCTAGTTCTTTAACCCGATAATAAATAGAATGTGATTTGGGTTTATCGTGAACTGTGTTTTAAATGACATTAGTTCTTTAACCCAGTAAAAGGAGTTGTAATGAATCTGCAATTAGATTGAAATGTGGATTGATAATTTAAATAATTAAATTTGGAAAATGAGCGAGAATGGAGTATCACCAGTTTTGCTCCAAAACGATAATTAAATCTTTAATTAGATTTGAAGGTGAAATGGTAATTAATTTTACCGATAGCACCATAGTATTAGATATGGAGTATTACCAGTTTTGCTTCATGGGATGAATAGGTTGGGATTGGGAAATAAAATAAATAATTACTTCGGTATGGTTCGCTAATCTCGACTAGTTTAGAAAACCATAATTTGGTTTGAAATGATATCCAAGGGATGATTAAAGAATAAATTTTAAAGAATTTATCTTGGATAAAATTAATGGGAACCTTTCCCTAAGAATATGAAATTTAGAAACTAGCTGTAGGTTAGTTAAGAAGAATGGTTTCCTGGATATTGATCTGATGTTGGTTTCGGCCTTCGGGGTTAATATTTGGGGAATTGCTCTCTTACTGATTTACGGTTAGTGACCGATGAATTGGAATGAGGCGTATGTTGTGTTTGTGTAACATTTGTTTTTAATATACGCGGGTTGTTCGGAAAGGCCGGGTTTATACCCATTCTGAATAACCGATTCGACGATAAGTCGAAGATGAAGACGGTGGTTGAAGACCAAAAGTCTTCACATCGTTTGGGTGATTACTGATGATCTTGATTGGGTTGTACACCCAAGATGAGGGAATCAGTTAGTGGTCGTCCAGACGTACTTGGGGATGGATGGATATGCGAGGAAAGTGCCTCCGGTTTCGTTCAGACCCAGAATGAACTTGTAAATGGATTGTGTGTCTGACATTGGATTTTATTCTGTGTTGATTGATTTCTGTTTGGCGGCGGAGAATTTATTCTCTTTCTTAACGCCCTTCTCTGAGACGTACGAGCTTAGAGGTTATATATCGATAGATATCAATCGCATGGCATGAATTGCCTGTGTGGCATGCTGAGTTGCATGGATCAAGGCTTCTGTTGAAAAGCAAAGTCTTGTAGTTGATGATCAAAGCACGGCCTACGTGGAAGCTTTGTGTATAGCGTGGATTCGCGAGCCTCACACCTCGGTATGAGTCAAAAACGGGATGAGGACCCAAGGAGTGCACGACGTTTCTTTCTAGCTATGGGTGGTGTCAGTGACCTACCAGCCCTGACATTTATATACTTTTCACCTTTGTGGTTTGGATGTGAGGCGCCTCGATTATAGGTCCTATAGGGCCGGGAAACGTGTGTTCAGGAATAATTAATCCTCAAACGTTAGAGAGGACCGGTCTTGGAGGATCCCAGGGTTACCCAGAGTGTGTAGTCCTGAGGCATTTGCTAGAGTGTCTCGAAGCGGAGAGGAGGTTGCCCCTTGCCTCGGCTCATGACGGGATCCAATTTCCAATACGTGATATTGCGGTTTTAATTGTAGAACTAGTATGGCGACATAGTAGATGGTAGCTATGCCGCCTATGATTGATATTTATGATTGAAATTGTTTTGACACTATACACCTATAATAGTATCAAATAATGTGTTTTAAACGTATCAAGCGTGCTTTGGCTGTTATAAGGGAAAACCCTATCCTCCGGCTTGCGTTGCATTGTGTGATGGGACCTGGGTCTTATAACAGCTTCATTTTTCTTTATTTAGCATTGCGCTGTTTGTTCTATGCATTGGTATTCTTGGGAGGAAACCCGTTCCGTGTTATATGGCGTGGTCCCTTGATTTACCTAACTTTAAAACCAATATTAATAACTGTTTTAGTTCTCACACCAGTCACATGACTGACCTGGAGTTTATTGTTTTAACCTAAACTCTGGGTGCCCCTATTTTCCGCACGGGCAGCTAGTAGTTTTGGTTTTGCAGATTTATATTCACAGGATCCTGGTTTACAGCTGGAATGATATCCGGAAAGCTCTGTACCCGTATATCACCTTCAGTTGTGCTTTGTATTATTTTCCGCTGCTATGTAATTTATTGTAATCTCTGATATTTATCGAATGTAATTTATTCATTTATACTCTGTATATTCTTGTATTCTGATGGAATTGTTGTAATAACAATGAAATGTTCTTCCGTCTGTGTTCTATTTTGTCCTGTTCACAAACGATCAGGGGTTTCAAACGGTCTAGATCGGTCAAACGACTGATTCAGATCGAGCGAAATTCCCGGCCGTCACATTTGGTATCAGAGCTTTGGTTTACAGAGCTCGAGAACAAGGCACATTAGAACCCTACGAAAGAATTCATCAGATATTGGATTAGCAATATCCAATTAGAATGACTCGTTAGAGATAGGATCAGTAGTATCCCAGAACGAGTGTGAAGAGTATATTTTTCAAATGAAAACAATTTTGTTTTGAAAATTTAAACCATTTTACCCGTATTTGAATATTTTATTTGTATTGAATTTGTACAATCCAATATATAAAGGTTTTGCATATACGCGTCATGAATGTATATTCGAAGTTTTAATATACTGGATAGATATAGAGTCACACTCTAGTCGCATGGGCCTGATTCTGATGATTGACGCGTCATCATCAGTAATTATTTTCGTGTTTCGAAGGTGTGATATCTATATATTTCCATTAGACTGGTGTGAGAACCAAAACCAATATAGCTAGAATACATTGTTGTGAATTGGCATCAAAAACAAGATTTTCAGTATATATATCAAAATTACGAATTTGAAACTCTAATCCACTAATTGATTGATGTTTGTGTTGTTTGTTTATTTGTTTGATAATTTTTGAACCATTATGCCTAATTGAACCAAATTTTGAACTGTATTGAAAATTGGTCGCATTTGCTTGCATATAAATGTGCTTACATTGAACAGGTCATAGCAAGGAGGCTAGAGCAGAGAATAAAATTTGTTTGCCCGACAAATAGGTACATGTTTACTACATAATTTACTGTTTTGTTTGGCTGATGATGATTTTATGAGCCGATTGGCTAGCCGCTTGGCTTTTTCTATTTCTTTTTGAGACCAGAAGGCCTGTATGGAAATTTCGGGATTTTCCCGTGGCTCCCGGTGCAGGGGAGGTTATGCGAAATTTTTCAAAAATTTAGGGTGTTAGCCAAATTTTTGAAAATTTGAAAATTCTCAGAAACTGAAAAGTTGGAGAATGAAAGCCAGATCGAACGTAGAGTTGATTAATCAAACCACTTTCGACTTTGTTCCTTTTCGGGGACGAAAAGTTTTAAGTGGGGGAGATTGTAATAACCCGGAAAATCTGGGCCAGTTTAAAATTTTTATTCTGGCAATTTTAGCGAATTATGAATATTTAAAATAGATTATTTTAAATAATATCGACGAGAAATTTATTTTGAATATATTTAGAACGTATATATTATATACGTCGTCATTAGAATATATATAATTATATATAATTATAAAAGGAATTGAAAATGGCACGGTAGTTCGATAATTTGATTTCAAACTTCAATTGAATGTACCGGGTGCAAAACAATCCGGATTTTAGTGAAACCAAAAACATTTGGATCTAATTGATGATATCTTTCAGACGAATCCGAAGAATTGAAATTTCATAGCGGGAATCAAAAGATATGTCCAGTTGAAAATTCTGAATAGTCGCTATGGAATTCAGGCCCTTAAAAATGGGAATTTGCAAACGACCTCGGAAATCGACGAAACCACTTTTGTTGGGTCCGTGATGTCAAATTATTTCTAGATTCCAAATTTCATAATTTTTCGAATCAATATGTGAGCGTGGCAAAGGAAAACGTGTTTGACCGGTATTAGTTGATTTTAATCGACTGGAAAATGGCCATTTTTCTAACGGTCTCAGAATTTGACGAAACCAGTTTTGTTAGGACCGTATCGTCAATACGAAACTAGAAAATATTTTTCTGGAATTTTTCGAGTTAGTATGTGACCCCGGTAAATTGAAATGCGCGTTCAAATTCAATATATAGAGTTATATGTTGATTTTGATGGAAACCGATCGAAACGATCAAATCAGCTTGCGATACATATCCCATTGTGTTCGGAATGGGGATATTACCCTAGGGACGACAGTCGGTGGGCTCAAAAAGGAGTTCGAATTTTTAAAGTAACTTTTAGAGATTAAAATTAAAATAATATTAAAATATATAAATTTCCATATAACCCCCGCCCCTTATTCATTTATTCAGATCGAAGTAAACTAAAAAAAACCACCGTTCATCGCACCCGACCTCCTCCTCCGCCACTGATGGCGTCGCGCTGCCCAGTCGCCCGCCTCCGGCGATGCCCCTCTCCACCCCGACGCGATTCCGTTCCTCCTCCGCAATCACGACCCCCATCTCGAACCCCGAATCCTCCCTGAAGCCCTAGGCCGATTTCAGACCTCCGCTCCACCCACCGACGTGCGCTAGGGCGCCGATCACCCCCTCTCTCCTCCGCAACGACGAACGCACCTCCCCTAGCCCTCCTCAAACAACGTTCAGCCCCCCTGCCTTCGATGCAATGAGAAACCCTCCCCCCTGTCGAACTGTTGGCACAGCGAGCACCTCCAGCGACGCCTTCGATGATCGGAACAAGGTGATTTTCTTTTAATGTATAAATTCAGTTTTGAATGTTCAAAAATCAATTTTAAAATGCAGATTCATATATAGCATGGTAAAGAATTGATTTTGAATATAATTGGAAAGCCAGGATCTTTTATTTTCGAAAAGATTTGATCTTTATATACGTAGTGAATCAAAAATGTAATTTTCATATTATATGAATAATAAAAATATCATCTTTATAGTGATGTAATTGAAAAGGCGAAATATTTATTTTTGAGAAGGCGAAATATTTGTAATAGAAAAGGCGAAATATTTGTAATAGAAAAGGCGAAATCTTTACAATAGCAAAGTAAAAATTCGATTTTTATATATTGAATAGCGAAGTAAAAATTCGATTTTTATATATTGTATAGCAAAGTAAAAATTCGATTTTTACATAGGTAGAGAATACGGGCAACGAAGGTAACAAAAAGGCGAGCACGATGAAGATTTCTATGAATGAAGAGTCGTGGTATTGGATAGCTATCAGTGAGAATTTCTCACTCTTCAATTTCTTTTTCTAGTTATATATATATATACTAGGATGCAGACGGTGTTTAGTAGCACCCGACACAATCGTCCACAGACCATGGACTTGTTTGTTTGGCTGTGTAGTTGGTTAGATTATTTGGGTTGAATTGAATTGTTTGGTGAAATGAAATGGATTTGATTGATGTGTGAATGGCATGGGCCTTCACTAGACCAGGGATAAGGCTAGGCCTTGTCCCGTTTCTAGTATCGTGCCGTTATGCCGCCGAAATTTTCTAAAATAAGTTAGAAAAATAAAGAAATCATTTTATTTAATAAATGAACTGAATAGAATATTTTCATAGGTTGAATAAAATGTTTTATCATTAAAAATATAATTTTTAACGTGAAAGTGAATAAATGAATATTTATAAACAAATCGGCTGATTTGTTTATACACACTGATTTGACTGATATTGATTGGGTCGATAAATTTTACATATCGCCCAACTGCACAATTAAAATCTGCGTTTGATTGTTTGAAACACCACACGGGTGTTGGGGTGAAATTTGAAGTTCACTCATCCTGATTGATTAAATATGTCGATCGATTGATTAACAGGCTGTTATAAGCGTTAGATATCTATATTTGATGCTTATACAGTGTAGTGCACTTTGGTTGATGGTTGATTATTTTTCAATGCTATTATATACGTGTGATGTATGAAAATCCATATAATTAACATTATATGGTGATTGATTGGGCCTCATTCCAATTTAGAAAATAAAGAATAATATAAAATAAAGGTTCATGTGTTGACTGTACTCATCCGTTGAGATTAGTCATGTGTTGAACGAAATATTTGAAAACGAAATATTTGAAATAGAAATATTTGAAAAGGAAATATTTGAAATAGAATATTTGAAAATAGAAATACGTGAAGCCGTGTTGATTAGATTGACGCCATTTTGACGTGAACGATATTTATATCGATTTTACTCATTTTGAAATGAATATTGAAAAGTGATTTCGTAATTGAATATTTCGAAATGAATTGAATATGAAACGATTTCGAAATGAATTGAATATGAAACGATTTCGAAATGAATTGAATATGAAACGATTTCGAAATGAATTGAATATGAAACGATTTCGAAATGAATTGAATATGAAACGATTTCGAAATGAATTGAATATGAAACGATTTCGAAATGAATTGAATATGAAACGATTTCGAAATGAATTGAATATGAAATGATTTCGAAATGAATTGAATATGAAACGATTTCGAAATGAATTGAATATGAAACGATTTCGAAATGAATTGAATATGAAACCATTTCGAAATGAATTGAATATAAAACGATTTCGAAATGAATTGAATATAAAACGATTTCGAAATGAATTGAATATAAAATGATTTCGAATTGAATTGAATAGAAAACAAATTTGATTTCAATTGAATATATGACGAATTTGATTTGAATTGAATAGAAAACCAATTTGAATTCGAATTGAACAGAAAACGAATTGAATCCAAGTCGAATAGAAAACGAATTGAATTTAAATTGAATAGAAAACGAAATGAATTCGAATCGAATTAAAATCGATTTGAATTGAAATCAAATAGAGATGAAAGTAAAAAGGATTTATAATAGGAAATTCAATTTTGATTTGAATCTGAAATAAAGGTTGAAATTGTTTTTGGAACGAATTCAAAACTATTTATAAAATTCGTTTTTAAATAGTAATCGGCGAAATATATATTATATATATTAAATATAAAATATAATGGCCTGAATAGAACGCGCCGCGCCGCGGTAGTTCGCGAATATCGACCATTAACTTCAAACGGACATTATGGGACATCCGACCGTCGGATTCTCCTAAAACCGGAACCGTTGGGTTCGTATCGAAAAGAGCTTTCTAATGAATATTAGAAATTTGAAATCTAACGGTTGGATTTGGAGATACGTCCAAATCAAATTTGAAAAAGGTCGCTGTAAGTGCTGTTCGGTGGCCGTTGATGGAAATCGACTGTACGGGCCTTGATAAAATTATTAAAAATAGTAATAATTTGTGTAAAATCATAATAAATGATTTGGAAAAAATTGGGATGGAAAACTCCATATTTGAAAAGATAAATTTAGATTTTTATCGAAATGAACCAGTTTTGAACTAAAATTAAATCTGTTTATTTTTAAATAAATAAATTGGATTTGAAATGGGTTTTAAATAGAATTGATTCATGGGTTTATCATGAACTGTGTTTTAAATAACACTAGTTCTTTAACCCGATAATAAATAGAATGTGATTTGGGTTTATCGTGAACTGTGTTTTAAATGACATTAGTTCTTTAACCCAGTAAAAGGAGTTGTAATGAATCTGCAATTAGATTGAAATGTGGATTGATAATTTAAATAATCAAATTTGGAAAATGAGCGAGAATGGAGTATCACCAGTTTTGCTCCAAAACGATAATTAAATCTTTAATTAGATTTGAAGGTGAAATGGTAATTAATTTTACCGATAACACCATAGTATTAGATATGGAGTATTACCAGTTTTGCTTCATGGGATGAATAGGTTGGGATTGGGAAATAAAATAAATAATTACTTCGGTATGGTTCGCTAATCTCGACTTGTTTAGAAAACCATAATTTGGTTTGAAATGATATCCAAGGGATGATTAAAGAATAAATTTTAAAGAATTTATCTTGGATAAAATTAATGGGAACCTTTCCCTAAGAATATGAAATTTAGAAACTAGCTGTAGGTTAGTTAAGAAGAATGGTTTCCTGGATATTGATCTGATGTTGGTTTCGGCCTTCGGGGTTAATATTTGGGGAATTGCTCTCTTACTGATTTACGGTTAGTGACCGATGAATTGGAATGAGGCGTATGTTGTGTTTGTGTAACATTTGTTTTTAATATATGCGGGTTGTTCGGAAAGGCCGGGTTTATACCCATTCTGAATAACCGATTCGACGATAAGTCGAAGATGAAGACGGTGGTTGAAGACCAAAAGTCTTCACATCGTTTGGGTGATTACTGATGATCTTGATTGGGCTGTACACCCAAGATGAGGGAATCAGTTAGTGGTCGTCCAGACGTACTTGGGGATGGATGGATATGCGAGGAAAGTGCCTCCGGTTTCGTTCAGACCCAGAATGAACTTGTAAATGGATTGTGTGTCTGACATTGGATTTTATTCTGTGTTGATTGATTTTTGTTTGGCGGCGGAGAATTTATTCTCTTGCTTAACGTCCTTCTCTGAGACGTACGAGCTTAGAGGTTATATATTGATAGATATCAATCGCATGGCATGAATTGCCTGTGTGGCATGCTGAGTTGCATGGATCAAGGCTTCTGTTGAAAAGCAAAGTCTTGTGGTTGATGAACAAAGCACGGCCTACGTGGCAGCTTTTTGTATAGCGTGGATTCGCGAGCCTCACACCTCGGTATGAGTCAAAACGGGGATGAGGACCCAAGGAGTGCACGACGTTTCTTTCTAGCTATGGGTGGTGTCAGTGACCTACCAGCACTGACATTTATATACTTTTCACCTTTGTGGTTTGGATGCGAGGCGCCTCGATTATAGGTCCTATAGGGCCGGGGAACGTGTGTTCAGGAATAATTAATCCTCAAACGTAAGAGGGGACCGGTCTTGGAGGATCCCAGGGTTACCCAGAGTGTGTAGTCCTGAGGCATTTGCTAGAGTGTCTCGAAGCGGAGAAGAGCTTGCCCCTTGCCTCGGCTCATGACAGGATCCAATTTCCAATACGTGATATTGCGGTTTTAATTGTAGAACTAGTATGGCGACATAGTAGATGGTAGTTATGCCGCCTATGATTGATATTTATGATTGAAATTGTTTTAACACTATACACCTATAATAGTATCAAATAATGTGTTTTAAACGTATCAAGCGTGCTTTGGTTGTTATAAGGGAAAACCCTATCCTCCGGCTTGCGTTGCATTGTGTGATGGGACCTGGGTCTTATAACAGCTTCATTTTTCTTTATTTAGCATTGCGCTGTTTGTTCTATGCACTGGTATTCTTGGGAGGAAACCCGTTCCGTGTTATACGACGTGGTCCCTTGATTTACCTAACTTTAAAACCAATATTAATAACTGTTTTAGTTCTCACACCAGTCACATGACTGACCTGGAGTTTTTTGTTTTAACCTAAACTCTGGGTGCCCCTGTTTTCCGCACGGGCAGCTAGTAGTTTTGGTTTTGCAGATTTATATTCACAGGATCCTGGTTTACAGCTGGAATGATATCCGGAAAGCTCTGTACCCGTATATCACCTTCAGTTGTGCTTTGTATTATTTTCCACTGCTATGTAATTTATTGTTATCTCTGATATTTATCGAATGTAATTTATTCATTTATACTCTGTATATTCTTGTATTCTGATGGAATTGTTGTAATAACAATGAAATGTTCTTCCGTCTGCGTTCTATTTTATCCTGTTCTCAAACGATCAGGGGTTTCGAACGGTCTAGATCGGTCAAACGACTGATTCGGATCGAGCGAAATTCCCGGCCGTCACATCAAGTGTGTACGATCAGATAACAGAGGTGAGTATGGAGGCCCTTTTGAAGTCTATTGCAGTAAATATGGCATTAGGCTAGAGAACACTCCACCCAAGACGCCACAATTGAATGGGCTAGCTGAGAGAATGAATCGAACCATTGAAGAAAGAGTTCGTTGTGTGCTCTCTCATGCTAAGTTACCCAAATCATTTTGGGGAGAAGATATAATGGCTGTGATCGACATTGTCAACCTCACACCATCAGTTCCTTTGGATGGGGCCATTCCTGAGGATGTTTGGACGGGCAAGAGGGCTTCATATAATCATCTCAAGGTGTTCGGGTGCAGGGCATTTGTTCACATCCCGAAAGATGAGAGAGCTAAGCTTGATGCAAAGACAAAGGAGTGTATCTATCTTCGTTCACCTAAGGATGAATTTGGGTACCGGTTGTGGGATCCAATTAACATGAAGGTTATTCGCAGTAGAGATGTTGTATTTTTCGAAGACCAAACAATTGAAGATATCAAGAATTCAAAGAGGCCAAGGTTGAGAAGCTATAAGAATACTGAAACTACTTTGGTTCGACATGAAGATAATAACACCCAAGAAAGTAGTGATGCTGAAGATCATGAAACTCTTGATGAACCGGTCCAGGAAGAACCTCAATCTAGCACTCCAATCGCACCAGAGCCAAGACGATCCTCAAGGGATAGAAGAGCATCCAGCCGATACAACATAGAGGAGTACGTTACGCTCACTGATGAGGGGGAGCCTCAAAGATATAAAGAAGCAATGAGTGGTTGTCATAAAGAAGAGTGGAGAATAGCCATGCAAGAAGAAATGCAATCCTTGCATGAGAATAATACATATGAACTATTGGAGCTACCAAAAGGGAGAAGAGCTTTGAAGAATAAGTGGGTTTATAGAATCAAGACCGAAGAGAACTATTCAAAGCCTTGCTACAAAGCTCGGTTAGTCGTTAAAGGATTTGGACAAGAAAAATGTACCGACTTTGAAGAGATATTCTCTCCCATGGTAAAGATGTCATCAATCCGAGTTGTCCTTAGCCTAGCAGCCGTGCAAGATTTGGAGATTGAACAACTCGATGTCAAGACGGCATTTCTACATGGTGACCTAGAGGAAGAGATCTACATGGAACAGCCTGAGGGATTTAAAGTTCCAGGCAAAGAAGATCTAGTGTGCCGCCTCACAAAGAGTCTATATGGACTTAAACAAGCACCAAGACAATGGTACAAGAAGTTCGAAGCATTCATGGCAGAACATGACTTCAAAAAGACGGAAAGCGATCATTGTGTCTTCATAAAGAGGTATGCAAGTGGTGACTTTCTCATACTTCTGCTCTATGTTGATGATATGCTAATCATTGGACAAGATCGCATAAAGATAGCTGCTTTAAAGAAAGATCTAAGCAAGAGATTTTCCATGAAAGATTTGGGACCGGCTAAACAAATCCTTGGGATGAGAATAACTCGTGATAGATCAAAAAGACTGTTGTGGCTATCCCAAAAGAGATACATCGAGAAAGTGTTGGAAAGGTTCAACATGCACAAATCAAAGCCGGTTAACACTCCACTAGCTGGGCACTTCAAGCTAAGTTCGAAGCAGAGTCCGACAAGTGAAAAAGACAAGGAGGAGATGAAGAAGAAACCATACTCATCTGTAGTAGGAAGTCTCATGTACGCAATGATATGCACAAGACCAGATATCGCTTATGCAGTTGGTGCTGTCAGTCGCTTCTTGGCTAACCCAGGGAATGAGCATTGGGTTGCAGTCAAATGGATCCTCCGATATCTACGTGGAACTTTCAAAAGATGTTTATGCTTTGGAAAAGGAAAACCTGTGTTGGAAGGATATACAGATGCAGACTTGGCTGGTGACATTGATTCAAGGAAATCAACATCGGGATACTTAACCACTTTTGCAGGGGGGGCTATTTCATGGCAATCAAAGCTACAAAAGTGTATTGCATTATCCACTACAGAGGCAGAGTATATTGCAGCTACTGAAGCTTGCAAAGAGATGCTGTGGGTGAAGAACTTGTTGCATGAATTGGGAGTGGATCAAGAAAAGTATGTCTTGAAGTGTGACAATCAAAGTGCAATTCACTTGGCAAAGAATTCAACATTTCATTCCCGCACAAAGCACATTGATACAAGATATCACTGGATCCGAAGAGTTCTCAAAGAAAAGCAAATACACCTTGACAAGGTTCACACAGATGAGAACTAGTCTGACATGATGACCAAGGTAGTACCAACAAGGAAGTTTGAAGATTGTTGTCAAGGTGCCGGCATACTACTACCCCCCAATTAAGTCGGGAGGGGGAGATTATTGGGATCCCTCCTTAATTGGAGAGTTTCTAGAAAATTCTAGATGTTTCTAGAGAAATCTATATTTTCTAGAATGTTCCGGAGAACTCTAGAGAAGTGTAGAACCCTCTAGAAGCTTGTGGAAGAGTGTGGAACCCTTTGGAATATTTTGGAGACGTGTGGAACCTTCTAGAACCTTTCGGAAGAGTATGGAAGAATAAAGAAGGGAATGGAAGAGTGTAGAGATTCCTAGAGAGTGTGGAGCATTCTAGAGGATCAATCTCTACCGTCGGATGCAAGTAATCTCCACCATTCATTATGGAGGTTGAGTAGTATAAATAGGAGAAGGAGCCCTATTACTAAGCATCCAAGAATCCAAGAAAGAAATCCACTTCTTAGAGTGAGAAAAATACTTGAGATTTAGTAAGCCTCTTTGAAAGAAAAGAGAGATAGCTTAAGAAGTATCCATCCTTAAGCTTGAGTCAAGTGTGAGTTACTTTTGTAATCAAATTCTTGTAATCCTACTATTTCTTTGTATAGTGGAAGAATCTCCATATTGGAGAATTATAAACTCTTGTGCACCCGTTGCTACTTTTAATCTTAATTGCCTATCTTAACTTCACGAAGCGGGAAAGACCGAGATTTCCCCAACATTCAATAATAATTATACATAGTCAACCATCATCCAGAGTGCATCACACAACTGCATAAGCTTAAATATAAATATTTAACGCTTACAACAGTCTGTCAACCAATCGATTGACAAACAACTAAATATTGGGATTAGTGTATGTCTAATATTAGTTAAATGGGAGTAAATAAACAAATCGTTCAATTTGTAAGTGAATATTTATTTTCAACACATGACCATTTTATATGATTCATATATTCAATAAAAAAATTGTATTTTTTATTGTTGTTCAAATATTTTATTCATTCAATAAAATGATATTTTTATTGTTCAAATATTCTAATCCATACATGAATATTTTATATATTTTATTCATTCAATAAAAATGATATTTTTATTGTTCAAATATTTTATTCCATATATGAATATTTGATATATTTTATTTATTCAATAAAAATGATATTTTTATTTTTCAAAAATTTTATTCCATACAATACAATCAACAACCATAATACAATCCATTCAATTCAAACAAACAATCGTGGTTTGCATAATAAATGGTGCTACTAAGCACCATCTGCATCCTAGTATATATTTTTCTGGAAAATAAATTGAGTGAGAAAGAGTTCTCACATTCGTTTCCAATCCATCAGTGTTTACTTCTGAATTTCTGAACAGTCTGAATTTGAATTTGCTCGAAATTCTAACATGCTCCAAATTGGACCCGGTTAGTCTTGTTGTGAAGCTTTCATCCCCACGATCGCAACAGATCCTATTTAACGCGATTCCGACATCATATGAGAGAGTTATCGATTTTTAAACATTAAACAATTTTAAAACGTAATTAATTAAATTAATTAGCCTAATTAACAACGCTTACCTAACTGTTACCGTTCGGTTTTGTTTCCCCTTGCCTGGAGCCACGTCGATTAACCCTCACGAGCTAGGGCTCGCTTGCGCTGCCACAACAATTGCCTGGGACCGGATCGGAGGGGCACACCCAAACCGCCTTGGCGTCGCGCGCCTCTGGCCACCACCCCTCGAAACTCGATGGCCCACACGATGTAGAAAACCGCCATGAAGCGGTCAGTTTAAACCCAGATTTATAGATCCACACACAACGATAAAGGATCAAGCTACCACGGTTTTGAAGATCTGAATTTGCTTAACCATCTTCGTTTTATAATTTTCAGAAATTATTGTACGGGCTGGGAGAAAATTGGGTTTTAATTTTCGAGTTTTCTGGCCGTTGAATTCTTCTGGTGGCGGAAGAAGAAGAACGAGGGCTAGGGTTTTTCTCCATGAATTTTGATTGGTTGGGGTTTTATAGAAAATTTATTTTTATTTAATTTAATTGTTTTATTGCTCGTTTAACTCCCGAACCCCAAATCAAACCCAAAGACTACCGCCCCTAGCTAAATACCCTCATTCTGGACACAATGGGATATGTTTTGTAAGCCAATTCTATCGTTTTGATTAGTTATTATCAAAAATAAAATATAAATCAATATATATTGATTTTAAACGTACATTTTAATTTACTGGGGCCACATAATGACTCCAAGAATTCATGAAAAATAAATCTAGCTATGTTTTGACAATACGGTCCTAACAAAACTAATTTCATGAAATTTAGAGACCGTTTGAAAATCATTCATTTTTCAGTCGATTAAATTCAAACTGAAATTACCAAATGCGTTTAAATTCACCATGCTCACATATTAATTCCAAAAATTATGAAATTTGAAACCTAACAATAACTTGACATTCCAGATCCAACAAAATTGGTTTCGTCGAAAACAGAGGTCGTTTGCAAAATGGCTATTTTTAAGGGATATATATTATATAAAATTCCATAGCGACTATTTCAAAATTTAAACTGGACATAACATTTTATTCCCATTATGAAATCTAAAATTTTCACATTCGTTAGAAAGATATAATTAAACAGATTCAAATATTTCTGGTTTTACTGAAATCTGATTTATTTTGAATCTTGTATATTCATTTGAAATTTGAAATCGAATTTTTAAACTACCATACCATTTCAGGCTCGTTTTATAATTAATATAAATTTATACATTCTAACTTCAATTAAAATAAATTTTTAGTCGTTATTATTTAAAATAAATCATTTTAAATATTCAAAATCCATTAAAATTGCTAAAATAAAAATTTTAAATTGGTTCTGAAAATCCGGGTTGTTACACACCTCCGCTCAAAACCCCTAATTTACGCTTTTAAAAACCTTAATCACCACTTAAGCCCAAACTATCCCCAAATATCCACCCCCTTGCACCCTACAGCCCACGTCTGATCTCCAAAGCCACTATATAACCACTAAGCACCCTTGGGACTCACTACTTTCAAGGACGAACCTCCACAAGCCCCAAACGCTACCCCCTTTGCTCCGAAAACCCAAATCTAACCCTGTTTGTCCGTTCGTTGGTTCATAAAACCCCACAACATCGGAACTCTATCGAATTTGTTTTCAATACTTCCCAATAATGTCAGAAGGCTGCTAAAATCTTCCGAAAGTGTAAGGATACCATCCGTTTAAAGATTGACGGAGTAAAACTCTCGGTGAGAAGCTACAAACTAAAAATGGCTTGTTTATTATTAACTATTATTAGTGAACTCGTATGAATTATATAATGATTAGCGATTGATAATATTAGCTCATTATAATGTTTAATGATGTTTAGCTTGATCAAAATATCATTTTTAAGTGATATATATGTAGTTGCTTGGGTATGTGACACTTAAGAACCAATAGTGTTG
Organism: Allium sativum; assembly: GCA_030737875.1. Classification (NCBI taxonomy): domain Eukaryota; kingdom Viridiplantae; phylum Streptophyta; class Magnoliopsida; order Asparagales; family Amaryllidaceae; genus Allium; species Allium sativum. The sequence continues at coordinate 742,563,864 of CM060920.1, read as the reverse complement.
ACTTGGGAATTGATTCAGCCTTAAATAGTCATTAGAAAGTAATTCACTAATTACTGGTTAATGGATATTGATATGAAATCTAGTTGGGTAGTTGAATGATGATTGGTTCACATTGACAGCTGACAGTGATTGATATTGCGGTTAATCAGTTGATTGACAAACTCATATAAGTGTTAATGGTTAAGACTTATATGGTGTATTCCATGTGGATTGGATGTTATATTGATATTCAATATAGTATTATGTGATACACTGATTAAATATGACTAATAAATGTGATTATTGGTTCATTGGTTAAGTCTCCATCAAATAAATCGATTTAATGAATATTTTATTAATACAATAATAAGCTAAAAATAAAAGTTAGAATTTGATGCCAGATTTTGGATGGACAAAAATTTTATGTTATTATGATGAATATTTATAAAAGAAATAATTTGATTTGAATTTATTTTCATATAGTTATTGCCTGTTTAAGTTTTATTTTTAAAATGAATAGTAACTGGTAAAAGTGAAGTTCAGTTAGGATATCTAGGAAATTTTTTAAAAAGATTTCCTTTACAAAAGTTTATTATTTTTTATAATGAATGTCAAGAAAATTTGAATTTAAAATAATGAAGTTTGAAAAATATTATTTTTTAGTGATTTAAATAATATTATAATACTTAAATATTAAAATAATTGGATTTGAGGTTAAAAAATAAAATATAGCTTCCATAAATTATTATATATATTTTATATGGTAAATAAACTATTTTTGAAGCTATTCGATGTAGTTTTTAATATACGTCAAATTATGGTCAGAATAGAACTTGTCGCGTAGCGGTAGTTCACGAACTTCGACCTGTAACTTCAAATTGTTGTACCTGGAGATCCAACCATCGAATTTTCCCGAAACAAGAAATGTTGGTTTCATAACGAAAAGTGATTTCAAATGTTAAGAAAAGTTTTGAAATTTAACGGTTAGATTTTGAGAAATATTTAAAACAAATTTGATTAAAAACAGCTCCATGACCTATAATGACTTGAAACTAAGATTTGTGAAAATGGACTATTTATGTATTTATATATATGGAAAAATCATTATAAATTATTTAAAAAAGGACTGAATCAAATATATATATATATGGTTTTGAATGATAAAAACTAGTTAAGAGGAATTTTGCTATTTTTGGTGACTACTTTTATATTGAGTTTTGAGAAATGTTTTGAAATAAGGATTATTAATTCATAAATCGAGTCTAATCCTTAGTAAAACTATTTATAAGGTTATAAAGAAGGGTATAGATGATTTTTGAAAGCCAAGTAGCTTAACCATGTATAAGATAAGATTTAAATCTTATGAAATGGATTCAAGTTAAAGGAGACTAAATTGGTGAATTGATAATCCGATAAGGATTTTTGTTTTGATGCTAGTTATTCAAAAAGAGCGGGTTCAACCCATTTCGAAAATTATACGATGGATTAAAGTCGAAGGCACTAAAGATGGTGGAAGACCGAGAATCTTCACATCGAATGCATTGCTTGCTGATGCCTTGGGTCACCCCATTATAAGGTTAAAGTAGCAGTGGTCTGGACGTACTTGTCGATTGTGCAGATATACAAGGGCCTCTCTCCTTAATTGAAAGAGCAATAAGGTGTCTTCGATTTCGTTCAGACCCAAAACGAAATTATAAATGGATATGTGTCTTACCTTGTATTTTACGACATAATCGATTGGTTTCTATTGATGTTATATCAGTTGGTGGTAGAGAATTTATTCTCTCAGCTTAACACCCTCCTTTGAGACTTATGAACTCAGTGGGTTATACATTAATAGACGCCGATTATATGTTGTAAATTGACAATGTGGCATGCAAACTGTTGTTGGCAGATAGATCTAGGCTTTTGTTGAAAAGTAGAGCTTTGTGGACGTTGGCTCTAGAACCTCACACCTCAAGATGAGCCATTAACAGGATGATAGACGGCTAAGATAAGGACATGTGCTCCCTTCTAGCTAAAAAGTGATGTCATTGTATGGAGCCCAGGAAATTTAATTATGCGGATGATGGATTGAGGCGCCTTTGATGATAGTCAAACAACGACCAAGACGATGATCAGATGAGACTAGAGAACTTTATGTTCAAGTAAGATTCCAATCATCCATGTTCAGGGTTGACCGGTTCAGTCGCTCTGAAGGACCATGTGTTGAGTCCTAGGACATTTGCTAGGATGTTCCAAATGGATAAGGAAGATCCTTTGCCTTGGTTCATGATGGAATCCAATTTCCAATACGAGCTTTGCAGTTTTCAGCTGTATACCTATATGGCGACATAATGGGAAGAGGCAGTATGTTGTCTAAGATTGATGCATTTATTTTCGAAAATTATTTCCATACTTAGACACTAATAATAATATCAAATGATTTTCTCATATCAAGCATGTTTGGCTATTATAAGGTAAAACTTTATCCACCGGTTTGCATTGCATTATGTGATGGAACTTGAGTCTTATAATAGCTTCATTTTCTAAAAAAGCATTACGTGGTCTTATGCACTGGCATTTGTGTGGAGGAAACTAGTTCCATGTTATAAGGCATGGTCATGTGACATACCAGTCCCATGACTAAATCGTAGTTTGCTTTTCCCTTGCAAACTCGGGTGCTCATATATCCACATGTGCAGCCTAGTATTCAGGTCATTATCTTAGTTCATTTTTTAGTTGTATATGGAAGCTATGGAAGTTGATTTTGGATATAGTGCAAGATTTGGATGTTCTTTTTGGACTCTCTAGGACTCCTTTACGTCAACATACCTCTTATCCGTTGTGTATCTATTTACTTGTTGAAACTGATATGTATAATTAAGATTCTATGTGATATATTAATCTCTGATGTAAACTATGTGATGTAATGCAATGTTTCATCTTTTGCTATTATATTAATGTGTTATATTCTGATGACTATCCATTCTTTTGGGTATCGGGAGAGTGGTCATTGCATTTGGAAACATGACATCAATTTAGAAATTATAGAATATGTAATCAGAAAAGGTACAAATCTAGAAAAAAGAAGGCAAAAAAAGTCCCATACAAGCATATGCTTTACTTACCTATCACTCCTAGACTTCGAAGGTTGTACACGTCATCTACAACAGTGCAACATATGAGATGACACAATATGAGAACACAAGAAGAAGGTATGTTAATGCACACAACCGGTGGAGAAGCATTCTGATAAGATTCATCTTGCTTTCGCAGCGGGGAGCCGTAGTGTTAAACTTGGTTTATGTACGGATGTATTTTCATCGTTTTCACTATTTGGTTCTAAATATTCATCTTGCCCTGTAATCGTTACAGCTTACAACCAGCCACCGAGGATGTGTATGAAAACTCCATATATGTTTTTCACAATTGTCGTCCCCCGCCCGGATGATCTGACACAAGGAATTGATGTTCATTTACGACCATTAATCGAAGAGTTGAAAAAAATTATGGTGCTAAGGAGTTGAAACATACAATGTCTCAAAGATTTTTTTTCCATATGTTTGCTTCTTTGTTGTGGACCATTAGCAATTTACCTACATATGCAATGTTTTTAGGTTGGAGTGCAGCTAGTCGTTTAGTCTATCAGTATTATATGGAAGAAACACGAGCATTTTCTTTACCAAATGGGAAGAGAATATGAAGCGACCCAAACTTCCCCGTAAAGGAAAGCCCGAATTGAGCTAAGAACACAACAAATCAGAACACAAACGACAGAACATTTCATTGCTTATTACAAAAATTTACACCAGAGTACAAGAATATAACAGAGTATGAATAAATATTACACATTGGAAAATATTAGAGATTAAAATACATTACATAGCAGCGGAAAAATAATACATAACACAACTGTAAGAAATATATGGATACAGAGAATTCCGAATATAGCCCCAGCTGTAAACCAGGATCCTGTAAACCCTAAATCTGCAAAACCAAAACTACTAGCTACCCATGTGGAAAATAGGGGCACCCAGAGTTTAGGTTAAAACAATAAACTCCAGGTCAGTCATGTGACTGGTGTGAGAACTAAAATAGTTATTAACTTGATTTTAAAGATAGATAAATCAAGGGATCACTCCGTATAACACAGAACAGGTTTACACCCAAGAATACCAGTGCATAAAACAAACATCGCAATGCTAAATAGAAAAATGAAGTTATTATAAGACTCAGGTCCCATCATACAGTGAATGCAGTCGAGGATAGAGTTTTCCCTTATAATAGCCAAATATGCTTGATACGCGAAATTTCATCTTTTATTATTACTATAAGTGAAGAAATCAACTTTAAATATAAATGTATCAATCATAGGTGGCGTAGGTACCATTATATTACATCGCCATATATATATATATATATATATATATATATATATATATACAACTAAAACCGAATATCACGTATTGGAAACTGGGTTTCCATCTATGAACCGAGGCAAGGGATTATCCTCACCGATTTTGAGACACACTAGCAAGTGCCTCAGGATCCCCCGTAGGGAACCCCTTGGATCTTCATGGCCGGTCATTCGTCGATGATTGGTTATACCATAAACTATATGTTAGCCGGTTCTATCGAACCTCTAAAATGGTCAGTATGTCGACCATATCCATCAGCCCTGTAGTGACCGACATAATATCCATCAGCCCTGCAGTGCCGATATATCTGAGGTACCTCATCTCCCATCAAGTAATAATAATGTGCAACATCCACATGAGTAAACAGTATGGGCTCCATACCATGATGTTACTCGTAGCTAGAACTAAAATATGTCCATTTCCATGCAGTCAATATCCTGTTTTTGGTTCACACCTGGGTGCGAGGCTTGCGAATTAACGCTACACAAAGCTATGCTATTTAAAGCCATGCTTAGTGTGAGATTATCCATGCAGTTATGCACTTTTCAAATAGGAATCCATTTTCTGAAAAATCCTGGCTTTTAATCATCAACCACAAGGACTGCTTTTCAACAAAAGCCTTGATCATTTGCATCTCAGCATGTCACACTGACAATTCACGCCATGAGACTGATATCTATCGATATATAACCTCTAAGATCATATGTCTTAGAGAAGGGTGTTAAGCAAGAGAATAAATTCTCCGCCATCAAACAGATATATATTTAATAGAAATCAATCAACACATAATAAAATCCAATGTCAGACATACATCCATTTACAAGTCCGTTCTGGGTCTGAACGAAACCGGAGGCACCTTATTCCTCGTCCCATATGTCCAATACAAGAGAGAGGTCCTCGCATATCCGGTCGATCTCTAAGTACGTATGGACGATCACCACTTATTACCTTGTCTTAGGTGTACCGTCCAATCAAGATATCAGTAATCAGCCAAACGATGTGAAGACCTCTGGTCTTCAACCACCGTCTTCATCGTCGACTCATCGTCGAATCAGTTATTCAGAATGGGTATAAACCCGGCCTTTCCGAATAACTTGCGTATTTTATAAACAAGTGCTATAAAAACACAACATACGCCTCAATCCATTTCTGAATATTCTTTTATTCAAATATTCATATGCTTTGGGAAAGGTTCCTATTAATTTTATCAAAGATAAATTCTTTAAATTTATTATTTAATCTTCCTTTGGATATTAATTCAAACCAAATTAAGGTTTATCCAAACTAGTCGGGATTAGCGCTCCTTACTGAAGTAATCCTTTGTTTTATTTTCCAATTCAAACCTATTCATCCCATGGAGCAAAACTGGTAATACTCCATATCTAACACCACAGTGTTATCGGTAAATGAATTACCATTTCCCGTCAAATCTAGTTAAAGATTTAACTATCGTTTGGAGCAAAACTGGTGATATTCCATTCTCGATCATTTCCCGAATTTGATAATATTAAATTTTCACGTTCTCTTTTTAATCTAATTAAAGATTCATTAAAACTCCACTTAGTTTTAATCTTCCCAAAAATCGATATTAATGATTATTTAACTTTGGACACACAAACATGCCGCATCGACATTCTATACACCGTACTACTGATTTCTGTCAATATATAACCTCTAAGTTTGTACGTATTAGAGAAGGGTGTTAAGAAAGAGAATAAATTCTTGGCCACCAAATAGGTATATATTTAGCAGAGGTCAACCATATAGTTCGAAATACAGTGATAGACATATAGTCCTGTCTTTAAATGGGTTAAAGAACCAATGTCATTTAAAACACATGTAACGTCCGTATTTTTGGCAATCAAATAATTTATTTTATTTATTATTTTAAATACTATATTTGGATTATTAATGGATTTTAATATTTAATTCGTTATTAAAAACGAAGTTTGAACGTTAATCGAGCTCGAAATCGCGCGACAGTTTGTAAAATGGAGTTTTGAACTTCAATTTGATATACAGGATCCGATATAAGTCGGATTTCTGTGAAATGAGAAACGTTAGAACCGTATTGATGATAATTTTCACATGAAAGAGAAAAATCCAAATTTCGTGTTAGAGATTGTTAGTTATAGCCAAATTAAACTTTAAAATAGACGCTATGGAAATCGTTATTTAAAATATAGGCCTTTAAAATAGCCATTTTGCAAACGGACTATGTTTTTGACGAAATTAGTTTCATTGGGACCGTAATGTTAAATTATTATACGATGTTGAATTTCGTGGCAAATCGATGTCGTATGTGACCACGGCAGCCGTAAACGGCCAGTTATTTCCTATAGTGCGTAATTAAATTAATAGAGGGGTATTTGAGTGTAATTTGAGCAGACGATCAAATTAAGCCACGAAGCTAGTTCTGTTGAATTCGTATCATCGATTATAGTCAGGATAGGTATATAGTTTGTTATTTTTGAAGACGGGTAATTTGGGGTCCAAAATTACATTGCGGTGCGTGTAAAAATAGCGTACCGGAAAACAGTCTCAGAATGAGACGAAACTAGTGTCGTTGGGTTCGTATTAATTAATTACTGTAGGATTTCAATTTGTGTGTCAGTCGGACTAATGCCCAAATAAATTATACTATTTTGGTTAATTCAAACAGGGGTAACTTTAAATGAATAAACGACTGGCCAAATGAACTTCGATTTGGACGAAACAAGATTCATTGGATCCGTTAGGAAGAGGTCTAGTGAAAGTTCAAGGCCTCATATTTATTGAATTTTTTCTGTAATTATAGGAATTTTAAACGCTTGATTTTTCATCGATATTTATAAAGGACTTTTCACAAATGACCTCGGAATTCGACGAAACCAGTCCCATTGGGTTCGGAATATTTTTTATGCTAGGATTACCTTATTTTGTCGAAAACTGATGTTGTATGTGGTAGATTTTGATGACACTTCAGTGGTAAGTTTCAATTTATATATATAATAATAATATGATTCCATCCAACTATATATATACACCATACATGTCTCGCAAACCCTATGTCTGCCCATTTCAGTAGTCAACGAAAGCTGGCCGCCAGCTTGCTAAGTGAACGGCTGAAATCACACTAATTCGCCCTCAAATTTCTCGAAATATATTGATCGAATTCAAAATCGATCAAAAGGGGAAAATGTTAAGCTCGATGATGGCTTCGAAGTGAACGACTATGATTTGATTTAGCGAGCTTTAATGGAGGAATTTGGGTCTCGAATGGGTTGGCGTCGCACTTGATTTCTGAGGGGATGGCAAGTTCGAACTGGTCGAGATTGGGGTCGACGATGGAGGACATGGAGGCGCACCCACCTGTGTTGCCTGGTGGAATTCCGATGGATGGATGAAGGGTGCAGTGGCGTTTTCTTCGATGCAATTTGGTGTTTGCAGAACATTGAGCGAATAGGGGTGTTTATCCCATGAAGCAGCTGAACGAAGTGGATGAGGATGAGGCTCGGGCGAGTACCTGGGTGATGTCAGATCGGGCTTTGGAGGATGGGAGGCGGCGCAACAATGTCTTGATGAGGTCAGTATGGATCGTGGAGGGCTGAGGGTGAATGGGAAGAAGGGATCAGCCGATGTATGATAAACGTAAAACTTTGACTATAATCTTAATTAAGGTTTGTTTTAAGGATAACTATTTTAATTAAATTAGGTTAATTAAAACATGGTTTTGTTTGCAGGCTTATGTGGTTGGGGCAGAACAAACAGATGAAGCCGACCCTGTGTGTTACATTAACCAATGGTAGTGGTGCAGAAACAAAGTGGAACTATAAAAAAAACTGATCGACCATGTTCTGTTAAACAACGTAATTAGTTTTACGATAATTAATTAAGCGTTAATTTCAAAATTCAGTTATTAATTAAGAAGTTAGGGAGTTAAATCAAAATTAATAATAATTAGTTTATTTAATTAAAAAGGTTAAGGATAATTAGTTTATATAATTAAAAAGGATGGGAATAATTAGTTTATTTAATTAAAAGGGGTTAGGGATTAAATTATATAATTAAGTATATAAACTTTAAATAATTATAACTTTATCATATATGATCAGAATTGGATGAATCAAATTGCAACGGGATCATATTTTCGAGCAGGACATCATGGAATTGATCTGGACAGGATTGGAAGCAACAGGATTTTTCAGTAAAATTAAACGACTGTTTAATTTTATTGAAATCTAACTGCTCAACGTAAACAAATCAATGTGAGTTAAACTCACTCAGTTTTTTCATTTATATTTTATATAATTGGGGTTTTTATACTGTGTGCTCTGTTTGCTAATGGTTGACTGTTGCTAAGCATATATTGATTTGTTTATTTAACTAATGAAATTAGATCGTCGTTTAATTTCAGTGAAATACCAAATCGTTATTTTAACGATTGGATCCAATAAAGCTAATTTACCTTGTTGGTCTTGTTTATAAAATAAACGTGTTTAACTGTTTGAATTGTCTGAATTGTTTTGCTAATTGGTTGTGTAGCGGCCTGGGAAAAAAATCCGATGCTCGAATTTTCAACAATAATACGTAATCTCGTATTACTTGCCAAAAATCCAAGTATCGAACCCCGACTGTTAATAGAAAGAAGTTAGAGGTTGAGAAAAATAAAGAAGGAAAAGTTGGAATAGAAGAAAGAAGAAGAACAACACATCAGAATCTCATAGCTGAATGAATAAATATAATATATCAAATCACTTTACAAAAAGAAATAGTATATATACATACCAATCAGCAGAGTACACATATATCAGACACAACGGAAATATACTTTATATAACTAATGGTGAAGCCTCCTACTTATGGCTCCTGAAACTCCATACGAAACCTAACCTGGAAATATACTCGGTCTGACCCGAGCACATTTGAAGCAAAGCAAAATTCACCGGGTCAGTCTGGTATTATAATAATACGATAAGGCATTTGTGAAATCATATCTTATTCTGGTATTATAATAATGTCTATCAACCACAAATAAATAATAATCTAGCAGAGCGCTTGCATCTCACGCTCTACAAATATAGTATACAATCAAAAACCGCGGGCGCTTATTGGAAATTGGATTCCGACTATGACAAGGCATGGGACCACCTGCCGATAGTGTATCTCCAGAGGCGAATACACTGGGTTCAACAAGAACGTCTTGCAACCCGGCCCACACATGACCGACCACTCATTTCGCTTGAGTGTATCGAATATATATCACCAACGGTTGGGATCAGCAACCGTTTCCCGAAAAGGGTCAGCATCGATAGATTTAAGAAGAAAAAGGAATTTCTCTAAATAGGTGATTATACACCCTAATGGGAGCGACCCACATAGCCATGCTGCCTGCCCGATTTTTGTCATTTCCCGGTTGATGAGGCTTGAGGCTAGGATTTTCTTACTTTGTTAAAACAACACATCACTTTGAATGCCACATCATTAGATCTGTCAAATCACTTATTGACGTTCTCAAAAATACACTGGGCATGTTTGAAGAAATCAATGTACATGATTGTTTGAAAATACTCTGTCAGACACTCGTCCATACAAGTCAGCCAGGAACAGGATGAACCGAAGGCACTCTCTTACCGCATCCTATATAGGAATCACCCCCAAGGATCAGTAGCGAGAAGTCCTTGCAATCCGTAGATTCCAACCATGGCAGAACCCCAGTATATCTCTGCGTCGACTCAGAGATTTTAAGTGGTTCTTCCATTTATGAAGATCTATGGCCTTCAATGCTCCACCTTTATCGTCTTCTAATTAGTCACGTTCGTATTGTTTATTTGAAGTGGTTTTGGGTCTAGTTCCCATCCCGGTCTCTTCGAAACAACACGTCAAAAAGTCCAGTGGAATAATTTATTTCATAGTCGGTTGTTTAACTATCAAATCATAACAACATTGTTAAGTACATTGGCAGCTCAGGTCAATTATATTAAAATACTTCATTAAACTATTTCATAAATCCTTATAATCGATTTTATAAATTTTATCTCGATAAAACTCTTGTGGTTTATTACTTGGAAAAATATTAATCAATACTCGCTTTCGAATAATTTATTTATCAAACTCATGTTTATTTCCTATGTTCGAAAATATTCTATAAAACATCTTTATTCTCTTTTAATCTTGAAACATCGTTTTAATTGTCGAAACATCTCCTATATTTTCTTATATTTGCAAATATTGCTATCATTTCATAAAACCACTCTCCATTGTCTGTACAATTGGTAATATCGATATATATACACTTAACAAGTTAATATAAGTTTCCGTTACCGATCTTATAGGTTATAATATCGTCAAGTGACGTATTTCTTATAATATAACCTTAAATGGATTTATTAACTTTATTACAATTGCGCTTTTGGAAATTTTAGTTTTATTTCCAATATACGATTACATTTCAAACCAATGTCATTCTTTACTTCTCATCTTTCATGAAAACATAACTAATCGACTTATTTCTTTGAATAAATGTGCTTGCCAAAACATGTCATTTTATCACTTCAGTAATATTGTTACATAATTAGTTCATTCTATAAGTATAATCATATTTCGTATCATACCCAAATGGTACACTGCTTATTTTAAAACCCAAATGGTTTTATTATATTTCTAAACCTTTACAGATAAATATTTGTAATATTTTCCTCAACAAGTTATTTTCAACATCCGCTACTCTTACAAACCAATATTATCCTTTGATAATAGTGAAGCCGTTCAAGTTGGGGTATTTTAATTACCTCTCAGACCTTGCCTGACAACGTTCTTATCGCGAGACAATAAAAGTTTGCAACTCGAAAATCTCATATATCATTTCCATTCCTATTTACTATGATTTTATAAACCATTTCCTTTGATTTGAAAACCCACTTTACATTCAAATTCTCATCCCTTAATTAAGTAACTCCCTCGACAAAATATTATTTTCGATTAGATCCCAATATGGTATTATACCCTTATTTCTTATATTGGTAATTCCCTTGTACTCCTTTACTTAATTTACTAAGTAAAATTTACCAATGCTTTTTAGTCTCATTTTAACCAACTTACCTTACTTAATTAAGTAGACTTTTCTTGGAATTCTCTTATTAATTTACGAGTCACTTTTACCCTCTTTTTTTGTAAACGCGGATTTAAAATCCTTTTATAAACTCTTATTACACTCCAATCAACTCGTTTTCATTCCATCACCTTTTAATAAAATTTAACAATAAAAAAGTAATCACTTTAATTATCATTATCTTAAAATGGCTTATTTCAACATTAACTACTTTAAAAGTAGTTCATTCCATTATTAACTTGAAATAGAGTAATTAATCAATTTTAAACGATCATTAAATAATAATTAACTAAAATGACAAAATTTATTTGGCATTCATTTTTAAAACATAATTAATCAACGACCAACTAACTTCTAACAATATTCATTAAGTTTAATGAATATTCAAAAACTATCGATTTGATTAATTAAAATCAAATCAACCCAATTGTCAACTTTATTTAAAACAGTCTCTTTCGTCGACTGTCCACATCATTTAACCATCAACTGATTTTCATTCACCGTTTCCCTTTTTAAATTAATTAATAACTTAATTTATTTAAAAATATCATTCGATTGTTTCGTAAAATATTTATTCGACTTTTCTAATCTTTATATTAGATTCTGCCATTTCCAATCATTTATGACATAATAATTCATTTTATAAAACTTTTAATAACTTATTTTATAAACCATGGTTATAAATATAAATATATTTAAAAAAACCTTCTGTCTTAATTAAATTGTATGAAACCACTTAAAATTTCACTTTTAGTTATAAAATAAATTTATAACTAAAATCTTCGTCAGTTTGCCTAACGGCAAAACGACGCCATAACCGATGGATTTTAAACTATCACTGCCAACCACTTAATCAATACTGTTGATTGATTAAAAATCACAACACGATCAACAACCATTCAATCCGAACAGGTTTGATATCATTTTGGGAGCAACAATCCATATATATGAAAAATGTGATCGATAAATAACATACAATAAATTTGAGGAATCTGGTTCGATTCATCCAACTTGTTCTTCCTTACACCACAGATTATTATAACTTTCCATGATAACATATAATTTAAACAAATAAATTAACGACGATAATATAATTAACAGTAACTATTAAATCAACCATAAGCAACCAACGCAGTCAATCAACCAATATATATTATAAATGATATTTTTAGACTATATGTGGATTTATCACATCATAGCAGTCCAGAAAAGTGTGAGAATTAACTCACCATTGTTTTTTAGTCGATGGTTGTTGCGTTATATCGTATAATTTTAAACCGGCATCAAAAATTTCACAGATCTCCAACTGCTTCGATTTCAGTTCAGACCAGCTCCACAGCGTAGTGCCCGTCACCACGATTCCAGCGGATCCAGTTTCACTGAATTTCGTTGACGTATGTAGAAGTTATAGCTATATAAAGTTTATATAATTTAACGATAATTAAATTAATTAATTAAATTTATAAATTACCATAATTACTTTACCTTGAATCCACATCAGCTCCTCCTTAAAGTCCTCACGCGTTTTCCTCCTTTTGATTTCTTCAACCACGATTGAGAAAAACCCGTCCTCTCCCTTAGTTCGACAGTTAGAACTACACCGCCGCCCAATCCCTGAATCGCCACCACCGTTGACCTGGAACCCCCCTTACACCACCATCGCAATCGCAGACACCTGAAGTCACTTCGCCCTCAACCCCTGACCATCTATCGCCTTCGACCATCCTGATTTCGCACCACCCCCAATTCCGTTCAACATCCAATTGCTGCCGCCGTGGGCCATTCCCTATCGCCAGATGTAACGACCCAAGGATTTTCGGCCACGAAAATCGACATAAATACCTTTACCGTAACTCATGTCGACCCTTTAAGCACTGAAAAACACTGGATAGTTATTAGAAAGAAATTAGAGGGTGAGATAAGAAAGAAAGAAATATTAGAATATAAGAAGAAGAAGAAGAAACACGACAAAGAGTCTCATATTGCAGCGGGACAAAATATAATAGAGAAATAAATCTTTATTGAGAGCTCTAAAAATATTTACAATATCAGAGTACATCATACAAGGGACAGTTATAATAACCTGTTCCCATATACAACACACAGAGGAATAGTAGCTATATAATATCATACGTCTAAACATCTCCAGCTCGTCTCTGGACTTCACAGCATTCGATAACCTAAACCTGTACACCCCGGGCTAACCCGAGCATTTACAAAACACCGGGTCAGTCTGGTGAACAAGAGTGAGATAAACTCGCACAGTATTTAGGATAAATCATCCAATCATGATTTTAAAGTTCAAAATCTTTTCCGAAAGAACAGGATAATCGTAAGACCAAATCCACACATAAACACGTACGGTTTTTACCTTATGATAACCCAAAACAGTTTTGAAACCAATATCTTTTCTGATATTATAATAATGTCTATATACAAGTATTTATCAATCTAGTGGAACGCTTGCATCTCACGCTCCACATATATAGTATACAATCAAAAACCGCGGGAGCTTATTGGAGATTGGATTCCAACTATGACAAGGTATGTGTCCATCTGCCGAAAGTGTATCTCTAGAGACGAATACACTGGGTTCAACAAGAACGTCTTGCAACCCAGCCCTCGTAAGACCGACCACTCATTTCGCTTGAGTGTATCGAAAGTATATCACCGACAGTTGGGATCAGCAGCCGTCTCCCGAAAAGGGACAACATCGAATATAGATTAAAGAAGTAAATAGGAATTTCTCTAGATAGGTGATTATACACCCTAATGGGAGCGACCAACATAGCCATGCTGCCTGCCCGATTTTTGTCATTTCCCGGTTGATGAGGCTTGAGGTTTAGATTAACTTTTAAACACCTGGTCATCATTCACTTTGAATGCCACATCGTCAGATCTGCCAAATATCACTAATTGATGTCCACAAAAATACTCTAGTTAGAAGCTAAGAGAACGACTATTCTCTACCAAAAACTATAACACGTTTGAAGAAATCAACGTACGTGACCCTTTGGAAATACTTTGTCAAACACTCGTCCATACAAGTCATCCTGGAACAGGATGAACCGAAGGCACTCTCCTACTGCATCCAATATAGGAATCACCCCGTGGATCAGTAGCGAGAAATCCTTGCAACCCGTAGATTCCAACCACGCTAGAATCACAGCTTATCTCTACTTGCCAGGCAGAGAATATTAGTGGTTCTTCCATTTATGAAAATCCACGGTCTTCAATGCTCCATCTCGACCATCTTCTGATATCTTCACGTATGTGTTGGTCGGAATGGTTTTCGAATATAAATTCGATCCCGGTCTTTCCGTACCAACAATCGTATTGAATAGATTTGATAGTCGGTGATTTAACTATCAAAATAAACAGTGTTTCAATGATGACACTCCAATGAGTTCACTGGTTCAGCATCACTTGGCCTTGTAATTAAAACAACCTGATTCACTCCTGTTCAATTAAAATTTCTAACTCTTTTAATCTTTGAAAATACAATAATTGAATTCTTATATCATAACGATCTCAAAACCCTTTCTATATAATACTTAGTAAAATAACTCATAACCATATTCAATTCTTATTTAATTCTCCTTTCAAACATTCATTACATCATTCTTTATTATTTAAAATTTGGGAAATTCACTTAACTTATTATTCATAAACAACGTTACGCAATACATTTTATCCCGTTCTTAAAACCATAACTAATTAGTATAGAATAGAACTAACTTTACATTTCCTTTACCTTGGATTTCTCGTTATATATTTCCCAATTTCCACCAACGTTGCATTATCATTTCCCTAAGGGACATAATAAATTATCACTAACCTCTCTTACGATTACCAACTAATATTATCTTTAGATAATCCTGAAGTCCTTCAAGTTGGGGTATTTTAATTACCACTCAGACCTTGATCAACAACGTTCATATCCTTAGATAAATATAAGTTGTAATCAAAACCCAATATTCCATTCTATTCTCAAAACAAATTTCCATTTTTACTCGGGTTTGGTTATACCGCCCCATGACCTAGTTCTTTAACCCGATTTCACTTTTACCAATATCCTTTCAAATCTATTAAACCATTTCCCATTTGGAAATCTTATTTCAATTTTCCTCTTGTTACTTGATCTCATTTCAAATAACGTTAATTCACTATTAACGCTTTTACACTTTGAATCTCATTTATATACTCTGGTTTATCTTAAACTCGTTTATCGTAATCTCCTTTCACTTAATTCACATAATTAAGTAACATTTATTTCCTTTCACCATTAAATTGGATTATATCTCACATTCGGTCACTTTTTAAATAAATTCCCATTTGAAAAGTAAATTTCCAAATTATCATTAATCACATTAATAACTTATTTAAATCATTAACTACTTCAGTTGTTAATTCCTTTATTAACCAAATTAAGTAGTAAATCCCTTTTAAAACCTTATTTAAATTTAAACAGTATTCATATAACTATTTTAATCAAAACACATTAATTTGATAATCAATTCCAATTCAAAACGGTCGATTTAATTAACTCAAAACTCGATTATCTCGTTAATCGATTCCCATTAATTCTCACTTTAAATTAATATACTTAATTTAAATAATTTCCATTTAATTGTTTTCTTTACAAAAAAATTATCAAAGTTTAACCATTCGATTCATTTCTTACTCTCGTACTTGTAAATCTGATTAACATCAGAATCTACTTTATAAAATAAATTATTAACAAATTAAAGTCTTAAATAACTAAATATTTATTTATTTCTCCTTAATAACTTTTTATTCAAAGTAATATATTTCAAAATCTAACTCCAGTTATAAAATAAATTTTATAACTTCATCTCTATCGATTCACTTGACGGTGAATCAATATTTATAAATCGATTGATTTTATAGGCCATACGCTGCCAAATACTCAACCAATACCGCTCATTGGTTTAAACACAACACAGGTTGAATTCCCAGTCCAAAACAATAATCAAATCAATCAACCAAAAAGGACAGTTCATATGTGAAATTATGAAATAAATAATATATTTGAGGAATCCGGTTGGATCCCTCCAACCTGTTCTTCCCTGTATTCAAATGGTTTTCATAAATCAGATAATTCAGTTTTAATAACTATCGACCATTAACAGCAACCAATCCACAAGAAATTCAACAATTCAAACAGTTTAAACACGTTTATTTTATAAACGTGACCAACCAAGGTGAGTAACCTTTATTGGAACCAATCGTTACAAATAAAGATTTGGTATTTCACTGAAATTAAACACAGTTTAATTTCATCAGTTAAATCAACAAACGAAAGTGTAACTAGCAAAACAGGCAACCATCAGCAAGCAGAGCATACAAAATAAAAACCCAATTTATATAAAATATAAATGGGAAAAACTGATTGAGTTTAACTCACCTTGATTTGATACCGTTGGTTAAACGTTTGGTTTTAACTAAATTAAACGAGTGTTTTAATTTAATCAAAAATCTCGGTTGATTCCAATTCTTGCCCATTTCTGTTCCATGATGAAGTATTCACCACTACGGTTCCAAGATAACTTGTTTGGTTAAATTCTGATATCACAGACACGAAACATAAATATTATAATTCACGATTAAACCATAATAATAATTTCATAACTATAATTAAATATTTTAATTACTTTTTCTTAAATGAACCCATCATGCCGATCAAATAAATTCCTAGCTCTTCGTTCCTCAGTGCTTTTCAAGCGCATGAATTCAGAATATTTTGGTTATAGGATTTATAATTAACAAATTAGTTTTTAATTAACATTGGTTATATTTAGTTACTCAATTACAGTTGCTGGGAATTTGGGTCGATCTGTTGTTTCGATTCGATAGGCCTTTAAGCCCGTTCAGCACCCTTCGTTCCTCTTGGTGGCCTACTCGTTCATTTTTCCAGTGAACAACAACTGATCCTTTCTATCTTCATTCCGAGAAACAACCCAAGCTGCCACCCTTTGTTTCATTTGTTTCACTCCCTGTAACGCATGAATTATAATATAAATAATTAATCAAATTTTAGATTAATAATTACTTAATGATTAGGGTCTTAAATTTACAAACCTAAGCAGTTACGATTCCCTTTGTCCACTATTTCCGTGTATTTTCCAGTCTCCTGAAACCCATAACCACAAAGTCAATAAGGGCCCTTAATCATGATTTAAATAATTAACTATTTAATTAAGTAATTACGCTGTTAATAAGATTTCACCGGGTTATTTTACTTTTTGCTCTTCGTCCAAACAAGGCTCCTCCTTTCTGTTACTCGTTCTCAAATGCTTTCATATTCCTTTCGTTCAGGAATCATCAGGCCTTCACGCCCCTATTATCATCTTTGTATTTCATATACTGCTTTGAACCCATCATGTAGGAACCCATTTGTTACCCCTTACTGTTCTTCCAGTTCAAATGTTTGGTCCAACATTGTGAGCAACCACGCTGCCTGTTAGAACACGAATCAAGACCAGCAGGCTGATAGCATCATCTTCGTTTGCTCACGCTCCAGGATCAAACATGCTTCTTGTTCATGATATTTTAATATCAGCACCCTTTCCTAATTCCACATAACAAGTTATACAATTATCAAACCATTACTTTGTTGGACGTTTTAACACAGACCGAACCACGCATTTCGCCAACTTCTGAAAATCCCCTTGTTTTGATTTTCCAGAAACCCATGCTCATGAACCGTTCAATCCAAAGCTGCACCCTTCATTCACGCTCCCTGTTCAGCGCAGAAACCAAGCACCCACATTCCCACTACCGTGCCAGGCCCACCGTCCGCCGAAAGTTCAACTGAGGCAACCCTCGGGTGCACCTAAGCCTTGACAACCAACTCCCCATGCCCCGGCCTACTCGATCAATTCCCCACTCGGCAAACCTCCAAGAACTGACGCCCCTTTCCAGCTCCACCACAACCACTACAATGCTCAAACAAAAATCACTGCCGGTCAATATGTTGGTCTCCCCTGGATCTTTAAGTTTGCACTTGGGAGTTTACGGTTAATGAAGCGGATGGAGAGATTTGGTGGGAGAGAGGTTCGAACAATTATGTTCGTTCATTACTAATGAGGCGGCTGAAGTTTTATTCGACTGGGAACTGATTTTTTTAGGGTTAGAACATTAGGTATTTATATAGGGTGCTAAATTTAATATAATATTATTTACAAAACTTCGCCGTGAAGTAGTTGATAAAAACCACCACAAACTATTTCTGTTTACTGATAAAAATGCTAATCTTAGTGTAAAAAGGTATTCCGGACCCAATGTGACAAGTTTCATCGAAATCCGACATTGTTTGGAAAATTTTCCTTCATAAAACCAGAAATAAACACGCGTTTTATTTTTCCACGACCACCAGATAAATCAAATTAACTTGAAACTTTGAAATCCTACAATAATTTGTTGATATGAACCCAACGGCACTAGTTTCGTCGCATTCTGAGACTATTTCCCCGGTAG
The DNA here is from genome assembly GCA_030737875.1 of Allium sativum. Lineage (NCBI taxonomy): Eukaryota > Viridiplantae > Streptophyta > Magnoliopsida > Asparagales > Amaryllidaceae > Allium > Allium sativum. Next base: position 742,544,895 of record CM060920.1, on the reverse strand, counting down.
GCTATTTTTAACATGCACCGCAATGCCATTCTGAACACCAAATTTGTCGGTCTCTAAAAATAATAAACTATATATCTATCCTGACTCTAATCGACGATACGAACTCAATGGAACTGGTTTCGTGGCTTAATTCGATCGTCTGCTCAAGTTACACTCAAAACCTCTTTATTAAATTAAATAAATTTAATTACGCGTTATAGAAAATAATTGAGCGTTTATGGCTATGGTGACCACATACGACATCGGTTTGCCATGCCATTTAACACCGTACAATAATTTAACGTTACGGTTCTAATGAAACTAATTTCGTCGAAATCTGAGTCCGTTTGCAAGAAGGCTATTTTAAAGGCCGATATTTAAATAACGATTTTCACAGCGATTATTTCAAATTTTGTTTTGGCCATAACTTACAATTTATAACACGAAATCTAAATTTTCCTCTTTCATATGAAAATTATCGTCAATACGGTTCCAACGTTTCTTGTTTCATAGAAATCCGACTTATATCGGATCATGTATTCTCAGTTGAAGTTCAAAACCAAATATTATGAACTGCCGCGCCATTTCGAGCTCGTTTTATATTATAAATAAAATTAACGTTAAAACTTCATTTTATTATCGAATTAAATATTAAAAACCATTAATATTCCAAATATAATATTTAAAATAAATAAATTAAGTTAAATATTTGACGGCCAAAAACACGGGACATTACATTCTTCCCCCCTTAAAATAATTTCATTCTCGAAATTGCTAAGGTAGAAAAGAACTTTATAAACCCATTAATTTCCAAATCCAATTTAGTTTAAATCAAAAATTAATTCGATATCGTAAATAAATATTTTCAAAAATATTGAAAATTTTCTAACACCTTAAATTTTCGAAAAATTTCGCCAGCACCTCCTTTGTATGGCTCAATCGGTACAACTCTAACTCGTCTTTTTAGGCCTTCTCCAATCCAAAAGAAGATAAAACAGCCAAGCGGCTTGCCAAATAGGCCCATAAATCACCAAACTCATATAAAAATAAACGTGTATCTTTTTGTTAGGCATATCCTTTCCATCTTCTGCCCTATCAGCATATACAAATGCATTCCCAAACAAAATCCTAATTTTATCCTCAAAACAAAATCCTTCACGCGTCCAAGCCAATTCTCATTCTTAACTCAATTTCCATCCATTATCAATTCCAACTCTTAACTTAACAGTCCAACACCATTTCAGATTCCTGTCTCACAATTCAAACTATGATTCTACTTGATATATTATATCCCGATTCAATTTCCAGTTAATTGGTGTCAGTTCAATTCACATTTGCTTTCCCAATTTCTATTTAATTTTGTTTTTGTACAATCAATCTCCATGGGAGTTTTTAAACAGTTTAGCTCTTTCAAAAAAAAACGAATATTCCTTTTTAGAATTCAAAACAACTTGTTTTTCTCAAAGCGATTCAAAACAAGATTTTTGGTAGTAATCCGTCACTTAGACCTCGAAAACGAACACTGATGATGTGGCCAGCATCATCAGAGTTGTTTCCCAGCGATCGAAGTGAGTTCAATACTATATCACTTACCAAAACCGTATTTAAACATTTTCATTTTGAAATTTATTTCAAAATACAACCCAATGCTCGTAAAGTAGATTAAAATCTCCCAGGATTTTAAAATTCTCGTATATTCAATCCAAGTTCATTTGCAAACACCTTTCCCACGTTTAGGCATTTTAATTCCAATTCTGATTTTAATTTCAGATTTAATAAATCTACTGTTATTATACGAATTCCAACTGGTTATTTATATAACCATTTCAATTATAATCAACCAACATATCCAAGATACTATAATACTTCAAATATTAATCATTCTTTTACATTAAAATATAATTTGGGTAAAATTATTTCATTTACCCTCTTTCAAAACATACTATGTCGGTTTATCGTACTTGAGTGTTTAGAAATCCCTATCGATACAGTGGATCAAACTGATCGACTAGAACTCATCAACAACTCAAACAAATAAATCTCCCTAATATAAAACAATTTTTATAAAATCTACAAATACATTCACTCGTATATATACACTCAGCTCAATCTAGGGTATTGCTAACCCCATCTCTACTGACTCGCGCCACAGAGCCAAGGTAATCACTTAACCTTCAGCTCTGATACCACTGTAACAACCCAAGAATTTGGTAGGCTTTTCAACCAACCCTCATCCCCTAAGGTAGAGGGCTAACCTCCCCCATATGGCTTACACTGGTACCTCAAAACTGCTTTTACGGCCAGCCTCGCGACTCGATCAACCCACATTGTCGGGAGATGTAGGGGTAAGAGTCTCCCGTTCGCCACCTAACGCGAAGCGAGAACCCCCTCTCATCCTTACCAATTAAGCAACCAGCTCTGATGCCACTGTAACGACCCAAGGATTTTCGGCCCCGAAAATCGACATAAATACCTTTACCGTAACTCACGTAGACCCTCTAAGCATTGAAAAACACTGGATAGTTATTAGAAAGAAATTAGAGGGTGAGATAAGAAAGAAAGAAATATTGGAATAGAAGAAGAAGAAGAAACACGACACAGAGTCTCATATTGCAGCGGAACAAAATATAATACATAAATAAATCCTTATTGAGAGCTTTAAAAATACTTACAATATTAGAGTGCATCACACAACGGGACAGTTATAATAACCTGTTCCTATATACAACACACAACGGAATAGTAGCTATATAATATCATACGTCTGAACATCTCCAGCTCATCTCTGGACTTCACAACATTCGATAACCTGAACCTGTACACCCCGGGCTAACCCGAGCATTTACAAAACACCGGGTCAGTCTGCTGAATCAGAGTGAGATAAACTCGCGCAGTATTTAGGATAAATCATCCAATCATGATTTTAAAGTTCAAAATCTTTTCCGAAAGAAAAGGATAATCGTAAGACCAAATCCACACATAAACACGTACGGTTTTACCTTACGATAACCCAAAACAATTTTGAAACAAATATCTTTTCTGATATTATAATAATGTCTATATACAAGTAATTATCAATCTAGTGGAACGCTTGCATCTCTCGCTCCACATATATAGTATACAATCAAAAACCTCGGGCACTTATTAGAGATTGGATTCCAACTATGACAAGGTATGGGTCCACCTGCCGATAGTGCATCTCTAGAGGCGAATTCACTGGGTTCAACAAGAACGTCTTGCAATCCGGCCCTCACATAACCGACCACTCATTTCGCTTGAGTGTATCGAATGTATATCACTGACGGTTGCGATCAGCAACCGTCTCCTGAAAAGGGACAACATCGAATATATATTAAATAAGTAAATAGGAATTTCTCTAGATAGGTGATTATACACCCTAATGGGAGCGACCCACATAGCCATGCTGCATGTCCGATTTTTGTCATTTCCCGGTTGATGAGGCTTGAGGTTTAGATTAACTTTTAAAAACCTGGTCATCATTCACTTTGAATGCCACATCGTCAGATCTGCCAGATATCACAAATTGATGTCCACAAAAATACTCTAGTTAGAAGCTAAGAGAACGGCTATTCTCCGCCAACAACTATAGCACGTTTGAAGAAATCAACGTACGTGACCATTTGGAAATACTTTGTCAGACACTCGTCCATACAAGTCATCCAGGAACAGGATGAACCGAAGGCACTCTCCTACTGCATCCAATATGGGAATCACCCCATGGATCAGTAACGAGAAATCCTTGCAACCCGTAGTGTAACACCCCGTGTATTCTATAACAGTGAAATTCATAAATTAAAGCATAACTAATTTCAAATCAAAGAATTAAGGGAAACGGGATACGCCATTGTGTTCGTCTCGGAAAAATACGCGAAATAGAGTCCGAATTTTCGAAAAACGGAGTCCGTATGAAGAAGATATGGCCTCCGGAAGTTTCAGAATTCAGGTTAAAATTCTAACAGACGAAAACAGCTCAGAAAAACAAGTTTAAAATTCAAAATCGGGCCCAATTGGCCAGGGCGGGAAAATTCCCGCCTAAGGCACCCAGGTTGACTTGGCAGTCGACCTGGGCTAGCCAGGTCGACAGGGCTGTCGACCTGGGTGTCGACAGGGCTGTCGACCTGGCCCCAGAGCCAGGTGGAACCCAGCCCATCCTGGCTGGCCAGGTCTGTGTTTGGTCGATTTTCTGAGCCTTGCCTTGTCACTAGGGCTAGGTGTCAGCTCCTGATTGGTCTCTCTTTCGAATGAATGGCTACGATTAACCCAAGCTACATCGACGGTTCGAATCAATTCATAAACTCTATAAAAATGACCTTGGACTCTACCTAATCTATTCATTCAAAAATAATAATGAGGCCATCATGCTGCTGAGGAACGACTAGGAGTAGCCACCAATTTGAGAGACAATTAGGAGACATACTCTAAAGCATAAAGCAACTACAAGTTAAACTTAAACAAATCAAATCAACGCCTACATCAAAGGAATATCATCTCCTAATCCAGAATTCAGATTCCTGAATTGAAGAATTCGTCACACGATTGTAAGTAGAGTACTATTCCGGTATGAATTAAATAACTGTGTTTGATTTGTATAAAATGAGAATTACACTTGATTTGTGGTGATAGTAATTCATATTTGTGCGTTGCTATGATTCTAATCGATTTGGAATGTTGTGATATAACGATTGGATATTCGCAAGTATGTAATTCATGATAAAAACTACATGTTAGCGGTAATTTATTTGAGATTCATGCAAGTATACGATTGGATATTCGCAAGTATGTAATTCATGTTGAAGCTACATGTTTTGTGGTTGTTTAATTGAGATTCATGTAAGTATGTGGTTTTGCTACTATGCCAACATAATGTATATTTTTGTACAAAATCACTTTGTGTGTAATTGGATCAAATTTGGGGTATTATGATTCATATGAAATTATGTTGGAATTATGATCTATTTATAAAACCATACTTTTGTATTAGAAACAAAAGTAAGCCTCTTTGTGAACTTATGTTGATTTTATGAATATGACTAGGCTATGTTTGGTATTATGACTAATTGAAAAACATGTTAGGCCTATATTGTTAACAAGAATTATATGATAATATATGTGACACATAGCCAAGTTAGATTTACATTCCAATTGCAAGTTTGCATGAATAAAGTAAAAAACCATGATTTCATGTTTAGGAATATTTATGCCATGATTACATGAATAGATCAAAAACCATGATTTCATGTTTGGGTATATTTGTGCCATGATTATGTGAATAGATTAAAAATCATGATTAAGTTGGAATAATTCTAGTTGAACTATACTTTTGTATTAGTAACAAAAGTAAGCACCTTTGTAAACATATAGTAACTTTATAAACATGATTTGCTTATGTTTGACATTATGCCTAAGTAAAAATATAGGTTTATGTTGTAGTTAAGACTATGTGTCAATAATGATATCTAATTTAGTTAGATTCTTAACTTAACTGCAAGTTTACATGGTTTGATTCATGTCACTTATGCTTTATGACCAAAGTATATGTTACCACAATGCAAGTACACCAGTTTCTATTTTGTAGTTCCAACGTTATGTTGCAAGTTCATGCGCTCACATTCCCCTTTTTGTGTATATAAACACGTTTTAAGCCTCCCCTTTTTCACGTGGCTAAGTTGGGTTTAAAAGGCTAAGCCCAACATATATTATAATAAACGAACGTATTAAACGGGGGAAATAGCGTTGGGCCAAATTAATTAATAAATGAAAATATAAAAGTAGAGGGGCCCAAATTCAAGAATGGGTTGGGCCCATGATTGGTGTAAACCTTTACACCATTAGCTTAAATTGATTTTGAATAATGGGCCGCAAATATTTACATATAAGAAAATAAAGAAGAAAGACAAAATATGTAAATGTAGAAAATACGATGTGTTTAACCCGAGGTTGGATTGAGTTGTGATGTAAACCTACTCGGAACCGCCCGGCTGTCCAGTAGTCACAACAACACCTATCCAATGTGGGTGGTTAAACATGGAGCCCAATAAGGACCCGAGGTTAGACTGAGTTGTGGCGTAAGACTGCCCGGACCCAACCGGCAACAGGCAGCCATAACAATACCTATCTAATGTGAGAGGTCAAGGCTTTAATAAGACAATTAAGGCTGAGTCGGGATTGATAGGATTAAGTAAATTATATTAATACTTAATCAAGATGGAACATGCTAAACTAAACAGACTGATTGGGGGTTAGGTTTATAAAACACTTAACCAACTTAGCATGTTGGCTAGAAATAGAAAAACCTAGTAGCGGGGGAACCTTTTCAGCAGTAACCCTATAAGGTATCATGATACCCTGAAACTAGGCAGGGTGGGGCACGATTACTGGGCTGACTGTAAGAGGTCAAATCGACGGCGGTGGTGCAGCAGTGTAGGTTCTAACGGGGTGTGGGCGTGCACTCACTCCGGCGTAGAAAAATAAGGCACTGGGCACCAGTAGCATACCTGTGCATTCTAGGGTTGTGTCAGGCCGCCGCCATGGGACTTGATACACCCCATGGTGGGGCCAGCATAGGTAACTACAACATCGGGAGCCGTAAGACACATGTAACTATGCAAGTAGGAGCCGATCATCATGAAATGGATCACTTCACCCTGATTATGGGGTGCCTGTTGGGAACTAGTTTATACGGGTACAGAGATTAATATGGGGTACGATAGTATATTCGACCCTAGACAACTTAACTAAGTATATGGTGCTTTCCCATTTCTAGTTTATACTTATCATACCCAGTTCTTTATTCATAGACTGAATAGTCCTAGACTTACTCAGGCTTTATGTCTGACTCTACTTTTCTTTCGTCTTCTTTTCTTCCGTTCCCCCCCCCCCCCCTAGGTCCACAGGGAGGGAATACCGCAGCTTGACCATCCTTCATATCCAGCTTGAAGAAAAAGAATGTATTGCTTGGATCTTTTCGTTTTGGACTATGGCTTTGGACAGCAACTATGGGACTTTTGCAGTTTATTTATGTTTTCTTTATGCTTCTTTAAATAATGTAATCAAGACAGTTATGAAAATGTTATGTTTTTGGAAGTATTGTAAGACATTTATGGTATGGTTGTTGTACACGTATTTTTAATGAAATAAAAGTTGTTGTTTTTTCCGCTGTTCAAAAATATGTGTTCTTATATCTGTCTTGAATATCTGTGACTTATACTTATAAACCTCCACCAAAATTAGGGCATTCCCTTTGAGAGTGACCCTTACGGAGGTGGGGTGTTTCACTTGGTATTAGGGCAAGGTTTGAGGCTAAATTTCTCTCAGATGCGGGAAGGAGTTTGCAGTTGGAAAAATTCTTATTTCTTAAGCAAGGGAACAAGACAGTCAAAGAGTTTGTTAATCGGTTCGATGAGCTGGCTAGGTTTGGGCTGGACCTAGTCAACACCCCGCACAAGAAGGCTCTCCGTTTCGTCAAAGGGTTGAATGAGCCATTACACAGTTTGGCCATGACCCATATACCCATGGGAGCTACATATGAAAGGTTGGTACAAATGGCATTGCTAAACGAAGAGGATAAGGGCAAGAAGGAGACAAAGGCAGAAAGCTCTCAAGGGAAGAAAGAGCGTTTGCAGCCTAAGAAGACAGACCTTAAGAAGGGCGGGAAAGGCAACAATGAGAAGAGGAAGTGTAATTTTTGTGGCAAAGTGGGGCACTTAGTGAAAGATTGCCGGAAAAAGAAGGCCAAGGAGAATGGTGGGTGCTTTTCTTGCGGTGAGACAGGCCACAGGGCTAAGGACTGCACAAAGAAACGAGGACAGGGGCAGAGGGTTGGATACACCTCAGGGGCATAAGTTCATGTGCTAGAAGCGCCACCTCTGCAACAGCGAGGTATAAATACTTCTGTAGAAAGTGTAGTTTATCTTTATGATCACCCCGTTCGCACTTTATTTGATTCTGGCGCATCACACTCCTTTATCTCGTCTGCTTTAGTAGAATCTCTGCACCTAAAAACTAGTATGGTAGAGGACCCCTTAATTGTTTCAAACCCAATTGGGGGCCCAGCTCATTTGTCTATGATCTGTTTGGGATTGAAAATTTCTATTCTAAGCGTTGAATTTCAATGTAGTGCCTTTGTTTTGGGCTTTTCGGGATATGGTTTGATTTTGGGCATGGATTGGCTATCCAGTAATGGGGCCATCCTTGATTGTGAGAAAAGGGTTGTTAGGCTCCTAACCCAGCTCGGTAATACTTTGGAAATTTCTTGTAATCCCTCGTATGCGGTTATGCTTAGTTACCTTGAATTGCTAGATGCCTCTGTTGAAAATTTGCAATCAGTTAGAGTGGTCCGGGAATATCCGGATGTCTTCGAAGAGGTGAAGGGCTTGCCTCCGAAGCGGGAGATAGACTTCCGCATATACCTTGTAGATAATGCAAAGCCCGTTGCGTTGCCCGTTAGACACATGGCTCCACGGGAAAGGAAAGAGCTCAATAAACAGATTAAAGAGCTTTTAGAAAAGGGGTTCATTAGGAGGAGCATTTCAGAATGGGGCGCTCCAGTGGTGTTCGCTACAAAGGCGGATGGTTCACTCCGTCTATGTGTTGACTATAGGGAGATCAACAAGCTAACGAAAAAGAATAGGCACCCTCTCCCCAGAATTGACGATTTGTTTGATCAGCTTGTAGGAGCGTCTGTTTTCTCCCAACTCGATTTAGCAACCGGTTTTCATCAGCTAAGGGTGGCTGAAGATAGTATCGATAAAACGACATTCAGAACCCCAAACGGCTTCTTTGAATGGCTTGTCATGCCTTTCGGCTTGACAAATGCACCTGCTTACTTCGTGGACCTGATGAGTAGGGTATTCAGAGATTTCCTCAATAAATTCGTAGTGGTCTTCGTAGACGATATCCTTATCTTCTCAATGAGTGAAGAGGAACATGCTCAGCACTTAAGGGCAATCATGGAAACTCTGCGGGTCCATCAGCTAAAAGCCAAATTCTCCAAATGCCACTTTTGGAGAGAAGAGGTGAGGTTCCTTGGGCACATAGTATCCAAACAAGGGTTAGCAGTGGACCCTGCTAAGGTAGTGGCGGTACAAGATTAGAAGACACCAAGGAATGCAACTGAGGTACAAAGTTTTCTAGGACTAGCAGGTTTCTATCGAAAGTTCATAAAGGATTTTTCGAGAATCTCAGCTCCGCTCACAAAATTGACCAAGAAGAATCTAGCATTCAATTGGGACTTGGATTGCGAGTTTGCTTTCCAGCGACTAAAAAGGGCTCTTACAACAGCCCCAGTTTTGACGTTGCCAGATGGAAGCAAGATGTTCACTGTTTACACAGATGCATGTGGGACAGGGCTAGGCGCCGTCTTAATGCAAGAAGGAAGGGTAGTAGCTTATGGCGGGAGGAAGTTGAAAGTGCACGAAAAGAACTACCCGACCCACGATCTTGAGTTAGCTGCCATCGTCTTTGCACTCAAGTCTTGGCGACACTATCTCCTAGGTGAGAAGTTCGAACTTTACACTGACCATAAATCGTTGAAATATCTTTTCTCGCAAAAATATCTTAACTTGAGGCAACAGAGATGGATGGAGTTTCTTGCCTCGTACGATTTCGAGATCTCCTACACTCCGGGCAAAGGCAACGTAGTGGCAGACGCGTTGAGCCGAAAGAAATTGACCCTAAGCCCGTTGTTTGTTGAAAGACAAAGCCTAGAGTTTATAGCCAGCTTCGACTTTAGGCCTTCCTCCGATTTTGTACCAGGCTTGCTAGCATCTCTCGAAGTGCGCCCGAATTTAGTGGACTCAATAGGGACAGCACAACGTGAAGACCCTCAGCTTGTGGAAACAATTGATAGGCTAATTAGGGGTGAGACTTCAAGCCACCTCAACAGATACTCCATCGACGACAAGGGATTGCTAAGGCGAGACGGAAGACTATGCGTCCCACAGACAAGGGATTTAGTAAAGAGGGTTCTCGAGGAAGCACATCACTCCAAGATGACGATACACCCAGGCGGAGATAAAATGTATAAGGACATAAAATGAACTTTCTTCTGGAACGGCATGAAAAAGGACGTGGCAGAATTCATTTCTAAGTGTATGGTGTGCCAAAAAGTTAAGGCGGAACAGAAAAAGCCTGGCGGTCTGCTACATCCTCTAGAGGTCCCGCAGTGGAAGTGGGATAGCATCTCAATGGACTTCATCGATGGGCTGCCTAGGTCTAGGAGAGGCAACACTAGCATTTGGGTAATAGTGGATAGGCTTACTAAAAGCACCCACTTTTTACCTGTCAAAATAAAAGAACTGCCTCATCCCTAGCATCTCTTTACCTCAAGGAAATCGTTCGACTCCATGGAATACCACCCAGCATTGTTAGTGACCGAGACCCTATCTTCACCAGTGAGTTTTGGCGGAGTCTGCAAGAAGCAGTAGGTACGCAGTTATGCTTGAGCACAGCCTATCATCCCCAAACCGACGGCCAAACAGAAAGAGTGAACAGAGTTTTGGAGGACCTTTTAAGACTGTGCGTCCTTGACTTCGGAGGGACATGGGAAGACCATCTTCCTTTGGTGGAATTTGCCTACAATAATAGCTATCAAGCCACCATCGGGATGGCGCCCTTTGAAGCTTTATATGGAAGACTGTGCCGATCGCCCACTTGTTGGTGGGATTCTACTGATAAACTCATACTTGGACCAGATATGATCCGAGAGACTTCAGAAAAAGTAGACTTAATATGAAGAAGGATGAAGACGGCCCAAGACAGACAAAAGTCCTACGTCGACAAGAGGAGGACCGACCTTGAATTTGAGGTTGGAGACAGAGTTTTTCTTAAGGTATCTCCGCTAAGGAACGTTGTTCGTTTTGGAACCACGGGAAAGCTAGCACCAAGGTTCGTAGGGCCATTCCCTATCATCGAGAAAATTGGGGAAATGGCCTATAGATTAGAGCTACCCGAAAAGCTGGCCGGAGTTCACAACGTTTTTCATGTTTCACATCTCCGAAAATGTCTACATGAGTCTGCTGAAGTGGTAGAGCCAAATATCCTAGAAGAAGCTGAAGTGGAGCGCGAAGCAACCGTGAGGAAAGTTCCAACCCACGTATTAGGAACGGAAGTGAAAAAGCTACGCAACCGTGAAGTTAAGCTCGTCAAAGTTCAGTGGAGCGACGCCGAAGGAGATGCAACTTGGGAAACTGAAGCTAGAATACGCGCTGCCTACCCTTTTCTTTTTGAGGGTACATCCTTGATCTTTCTTTTTCCTTAAGTTGCGCTTTTATCTATTTTTTTAGGTATATCTCCTCGACCCTATCTTTTAGGTAGAAACCCTTTGGATGAAAACATGTAATTGAAACATGTTATGGATGATGGTTGCAAGTGGTTGCAAGTGATTTCTAGTGGTTGCTCGTGGTTGCATATACACACACAATCTAGGTTTTAGATCGGCTCAGTCACTTCATATTGCATATGCATATATGTTTGCATTCGTATATGGTTGAACTTTAATGTGTTATCATATGGATGTTGCATTTGTATGAATGATTGTGCACTCATGTAGAATCATGAATAGGAAAAATTTGCATACATAATGGATTCATGGCATTTACATAATTCGCATTAAGGAGGTCAACTGAATCAGTAGACCGCCTGATTTTGCATTAGATAAGTACATGTACACACACACTTCGCATATGATCATGAAGCACTAGAATTCTTTTAAGGGCAATGGATGCTCGTGTTTGATGGATGAGTAGATGGATGTTAGGATATACATTCTTCCTAACTTGAAGATTTCGGGGACGAAATCCTTTTAAGTGGGGGAGAATGTAACACCCCGTGTATTCTATAACAGTGAAATTCATAAATTAAAGCATAACTAATTTCAAATCAAAGAATTAAGGGAAACGGGATACGCCATTGTGTTCATCTCGGAAAAATACGCGAAATAGAGTCCGAGTTTTCGAAAAACGGAGTCCGTATGAAGAAGATATGGCCTCCGGAAGTTTCAGAATTCAGGTTAAAATTCTAACAGACGAAAACAGCTCAGAAAAACAAGTTTAAAATTCAAAATCGGGCCCAATTGGCCAGGGCGGGAAAATTCCCGCCTAAGGCACCCAGGTCGACTTGGCAGTCGACCTGGGCTAGCCAGGTCGACAGGGCTGTCGACCTGGGTGTCGACAGGGCTGTCGACCTGGCCCCAGAGCAGGTCGAACCCAGCCCATCCTGGCTGGCCAGGTCTGTGTTTGGTCGATTTTCTGAGCCTTGCCTTGTCACTAGGGCTAGGTGTCAGCTCCTGATTGGTCTCTCTTTCGAATGAATGGCTACGATTAACCCAAGCTACATCGACGGTCCGAATCAATTCATAAACTCTATAAAAATGACCCTAGACTCTACCTAATCTATTCATTCAAAAATAAGAATGAGGCCATCATGCTGCTGAGGAACGACTAGGAGTAGCCACCAATTTTAGAGACAATTAGGAGACAAACTCTAAAGCATAAAGCAACTACAAGTTAAACTTAAACAAATCAAATCAACGCCTACATCAAAGGAATAACATCTCCAAATCCAGAATTCAGATTCCTGAATTGAAGAATTCGTCACACAATTGTAAGTAGAGTACTATTCCGGTATGAATTAAATAACTGTGTTTGATTTGTGTAAAATGAGAATTACACTTGATTTGTGGTGATAGTAATTCATATTTGTGCGTTGCTATGATTCTAATCGATTTGGAATGTTGTGATATAACGATTGGATATTCGCAAGTATGTAATTCATGATAAAAACTACATGTTAGCGGTAGTTTATTTGAGATTCATGCAAGTATACGATTGGATATTCGCAAGTATGTAATTCATGTTGAAGCTACATGTTTTGTGGTTGTTTAATTGAGATTCATGTAAGTATGTGGTTTTGCTACTATGCCAACATAATGTATATTTTTGTACAAAATCACTTTGTGTGTAATTGGATCAAATTTGGGGTACTATGATTCATATGAAATTATGTTGGAATTATGATCTATGTATAAAACCATACTTTTGTATTAGAAACAAAAGTAAGCCTCTTTGTGAACTTATGTTGATTTTATGAATATGACTAGGCTATGTTTGGTATTATGCCTAATTGAAAAACATGTTAGGCCTATATTGTTAACAAGAATTATATGATAATATATGTGACACATAGCCAAGTTAGATTTACATTCCAATTGCAAGTTTGCATGAATAAAGTAAAAAACCATGATTTCATGTTTAGGAATATTTATGCCATGATTACTAGATTAGATCAAAAACCATGATTTCATGTTTGGGTATATTTGTGCCATGATTATGTGAATAGATTAAAAATCATGATTAAGTTGGAATAATTCTAGTTGAACTATACTTTTGTATTAGTAACAAAAGTAAGCACCTTTGTAAACATATAGTAACTTTATAAACATGATTTGCTTATGTTTGACATTATGCCTAAGTAAAAATATAGGTTTATGTTGTAGTTAAGACTATGTGTCAATAATGATATCTAATTTAGTTAGATTCTTAACTTAACTGCAAGTTTACATGGTTTGATTCATGTCACTTATGCTTTATGACCAAAGTATATGTTACCACAATTCAAGTACACCAGTTTCTATTTTGTAGTTCCAACGTTATGTTGCAAGTTCATGCGCTCGCATTCCCCTTTTTGTGTATATAATCACGTTTTAAGCCTCCCCTTTTTCACGTGGCTAAGTTGGGTTTAAAAGGCTAAGCCCAACATATATTATAATAAACGAACGTATTAAACGGGGGAAATAGCGTTGGGCCAAATTAATTAATAAATGAAAATATAAAAGTAGAGGGGCCCAAATTCAAGAATGGGTTGGGCCCATGATTGGTGTAAACCTTTACACCATTAGCTTAAATTGATTTTGAATAATGGGCCGCAAATATTTACATATAAGAAAATAAAGAAGAAAGACAAAATATATAAATGTAGAAAATACGATGTGTTTAACCCGAGGTTGGATTGAGTTGTGATGTATACCTGCCCGGAACCGCCCGGCTGTCCAGTAGTCACAACAACACCTATCCAATGTGGGTGGTTAAACATGGAGCCCAATAAGGACCCGAGGTTAGACTGAGTTGTGGCGTAAGACTGCCCGGACCCAACCGGCAACAGGCAGCCACAACAATACCTGTCTAATGTGAGAGGTCAAGGCTTTAATAAGACAATTAAGGCTGAGTCAGGATTGATAGGATTAAGTAAATTATATTAATACTTAATCAAGATGGAACATGCTAAACTAAACAGACTGATTGGGGGTTAGGTTTATAAAACACTTAACCAACTTAGCATGTTGGCTAGAAATAGAAAAACCTTGTAGCGGGGGACCCTTTTTAGCAGTAACCCTATAAGGTATCATGATACCCTGAAACTAGGCAGGGTGGGGCACGATTACTGGGCTGACTGTAAGAGGTCAAATCGACGGCGGTGGTGCAACAGTGTAGGTTCTAACGGGGTGTGGGCGTGCACTCACTCCGGCGCAGAAAAATAAGGCACTGGGCACCAGTAGCATACCTGTGCATTCTAGGGTTGTGTCGGGCCGCTGCCATGGGACTTGATACACCCCATGGTGGGGCCAGCATAGGTAACTACAACATCGGGTGCCGTAAGACACATGTAACTATGCGAGTAGGAGCCGATCATCATGAAATGGATCACTTCACCCTGATTATGGGGTGCCTGTTGGGAACTAGTTTATACGGGTACAGAGATTAATATGGGGTACGATAGTATATTCGACCCTAGACAACTTAACTAAGTATATGGTGCTTTCCCATTTCTAGTTTATACCTATCATACCCAGTTCTTTATTCATAGACTGAATAGTCCTAGACTTACTCAGGCTTTATGTCTGACTCTACTTTTCTTTCGTCTTCTTTTCTTCCGTTCCCCCCCCCCCCCCAGGTCCACAGGGAGGGAATACCGCAGCTTGACCAGCCTTCATATCCAGCTTGAAGAAAAGGAATGTATTGCTTGGATCTTTTCGTTTTGGACTATGGCTTTGGACAGCAACTATGGGACTTTTGCAGTTTATTTATGTTTTCTTTATGCTTCTTTAAATAATGTAATCAAGAAAGTTATGAAAATGTTATGTTTTTGGAAGTATTGTAAGACATTTATGGTATGGTTGTTGTACACGTATTTTTAATGAAATAAAAGTTGTTGTTTTTTCCGCTGTTCAAAAATATGTGTTCTTATATCTGTCTTGAATATCTGTGACTTATACTTATAAACCTCCACCAAAATTAGGGCATTCCCTTTGAGAGTGACCCTAACGGAGGTGGGGTGTTTCACGTAGATTCCAACCACGCCAGAATCACAGCTTATCTCTACTTGCCAGGCAGAGAATATTAGTGGTTCTTCCATTTATGAAAATCCACGGTCTTCAATGCTCCATCTCGACCATCTTCTGATATCTTCACGTATGTGTTGGTCGGAATGGTTTTCGAATATAAATTCGATCCCGGTCTTTCCATACCAACGATCGTATTGGACAGATTTGATAGTCGGTGATTTAACTATCAAAATAAACAGTGTTTCAATGATGACACTCCAATGAGTTCACTGGTTCAGTATTCAGCATCAATTGTCCTTGTAATTTAAACAACCTGATTCACTTCTGTTCAATTAAAACTTCTAGCTCTTTTAATCTTTGAAAATACGATAATTGAATTCTTATATCCTAACGATCGCAAAACCCTTTCTATATAATACTTAGTAAAATAACTCATAACCATATTCAATTCTTATTTTAATTCTCCTTTCAAACATTCATTACATCATTCTTTATTATTTAAAACTTGGGAAATTCACTTAACTTATTATTCATAAACAACGTTACGAATACATTTTATCCTGTTCTTAAAACCATAACTAATTAGTATAGAATAGAACTAACTTTAAATTTCCTTTACCTCGGATTTCTCGTTATATATTTCCCAATTTCCACCAACGTTGCATTATCATTTCCTTAAGGGACATAATAAATTATCACTAACCTCTCTTACGATTACTAACTAATATTATCTTCAGATAATCCTGAAGTCCTTCAAGTTGGGGTATTTTAATTACCACTCAGACCTTGATCAACAACGTTCATATCCTCAGATAATTATAAGTTGTAATCAAAACCCAATATTCCATTCTATTCTCAATACAAATTTCCATTTTTACTCGGGTTTGGTTATACCACCCCATGACCTAGTTCTTTAACCCGATTTCACTTTTACCAATCTCCTTTCAAATCTATTTAACCATTTCCCATTTGGAAATCTTATTTCAATTTTCCCCTTGTTACTTGATCTCATTTCAAATAACGTTAATTCAATATTAACGATTTTACAATTTGAATCTCATTTATATACTCCGGTTTATCTTAAACCCATTTATCGTAATCTCCTTTCACTTAATTTCTATAATTAAGTAACATTTATTTCCTTTCACCATTAAATTGGATTACATCTCACATTCGGTCACTTTTAAATAAATACCCATTTAAAAAGTAAATTTCCAAATTATCATTAATTACAATAATAACTTATTTAAATCATTAACTACTTCAGTTGTTAATTCCTTTATTAACCAAATTAAATAGTAAATCCCTTTTAAAACCTTATTTAAATTTAAACAATATTCATTTAACTATTTTAATCAAAATACATTAATTTGATAATCAATTCCAATTCAAAACGGTCGATTTAATTAACTCAAAACTCGATTATCTCGTTAATCGATTCCCATTAATTCTCACTTTAAATTAATATACTTAATTTAAATAATTTCCATTTAATTGTTTTCTTTACAAAACAATTATCAAAGTTTAACCATTCGATTCATTTCTTACTCTCGTACTTGTAAATCTGATTAACGTCAGAATCTACTTTATAAAATAAATTATTAACAAATTAAAGTCTTAAATAACTAAATATTTATTTATTTCTCCTTAGCAACTTTTTATTCAAAGTAATATATTTCAAAATCTAACACCAGTTATAAAATAAATTTTATAACTTCATCTCTATCGATTCACCTTACGGTGAATCAATATTTATAAAACGATTGATTTCATAGGCCATACGCTACCAAATACTTAACCAATACCGCTTATTGGTTTAAACACAACACAGGTTGAATTCCCAGTCCAAATCAATAATCAAATCAATCAACCAAACAAGACAGTTCATATGTGAAAATATGAAATAAATAATATATTTGAGGAATCCGATTGGATCCCTCCAACCTGTTTTTCCCTGTCTTCAAATGGTAATCTTAAATCAGATCATTCAGTTTTAATAACTAATGACCATTAACAGCAACCAATCCACAAGCAATTCAACAATTCAAACAGTTTAAACACGTTTATTTTGTAAACGTGACCAACCAAGGTGAGTTACCTTTATTGGAACCAATCGTTAAAAATAACGATTTGGTATTTCACTGAAATTAAACACAGTTAAATTTCATCAGTCAAATCAACAAACGAAAGTGTAACTAGCAAACAGGCAACCATCAGCAAGCAGAGCACACAAAATAAAAACCCAATTTATATAAAATATAAATGGGAAAAAATGAGTGAGTTTAACTCACCTTGATTTGATACTGTTGGTTAAACGGTTGGTTTTAATTAAATTAAACGAGTGTTTAATTTAATCAAAAATCTCGGTTGATTCCAAATCTTGCCCATTTCTGTTCCATGATGAAGTATTCACCACTACTGTTCCAAGATAGCTTGTTTGGTTAAATTCTGATATAACAGACGCGAAACATAAATATTATAATTCACGGTTAAACCATAATAATAATTTCTTAACTATAATTAAATATTTTAGTTACTTTTTCTTAAATTAACCCATCATGCCGATCAAATAAATTCCCAGCTCTTCGTTCCTTAGTGCTTTTCAAGCTGCATGAATTCAGAATATTTTGGTTATATGATTTATAATTAACAAATTAGTTTTTAATTAACATTGGTTATATTTAGTTACTCAATTATGGTTGCTGGGTATTTGGCTCGATCAGCTGTTTCGATTGAGTAGGCCTTTAAGCCCGTTTTGCACCCTTCGTTCCTCTTGGTGGCCTACTCATTCATTTTTCCAATGAACAACAACTGATCCTTTCTATCTTCATTCCGAGAAACAACCCAAGCTGCCACCCTTTGTTTCATTTGTTTCACTCCCTGTAATGCATGAATTATAATATAAATAACTAATCAAATTTTAGATTAATAATTACTTAATGATTAGGGTCTTAAATTTACAAACCTAAGCAGTTACGATTCCCTTTGTCCACTATTTCCGTGTATTTTCCAGTCTCCTGAAACCCATAACCACAAAGTCAATCAGGGCCCTTAATCATGATTTAAATAATTAACTATTTAATTAAGTAATTACGCTGTTAATACTATTTCACCAAGCTATTTTACTTTCTGCTCTTCGTCCAAACAAGGCTCCTCCTTTCTGTTACTCGTTCTCAAATGCTTTCATATTCCTTTCGTTCAGGAATCATCGGGCCTTCACGCCCCTGTTATCATCTTTGTATTTCCTATATTGCTTCGAACCCATCATGTAGGAACCCATTTATTACCCCTTACTGTTCTTCCAGTTCAAATGTTTGGTCCAACATTGTGAGCAACCACGCTGCCTCTTAGTACACGAATCAAGACCAGCAACCCGATAGCATCATCTTCGTTTGCTCACACTCCAGTATCAAACATGCTTCTTTTCATGATATTTTAATACCAGTGCCCTTTCCTAATTCCACATAACAAGTTATTCAATTATCAAACCATTACTTTGTCGTTTTAACACAGACCGAACCACACATTTCGCCAACTTCTGAAAATCCCCTTTTGTTTTGATTTTCCAGAAACCCATGCTCATGAACCGTTCAAACCAAAGCTGCACCCTTCATTCACGCTCCCTGTTCAACGCAGAAACCAAGCACCCACATTCCCACTACCGTGTCAGGCCCACCGTCCGCCGGAAGTTCAACTAAGGCAACCCTCGTGTGCACCTAAGCCTCGACAACCACCCCCCCATGCCTCGGCCTACTTGATCAATCCCCCACTCGGAAAACCTCCAAGAACTGATGCCCCTTTCTGGCTAGACCACAACCACTACAATGCTTAAACAAAAATCACCGTCGGTCTATATGTTGGTCTCCCCTAGATCTTGAAGTTTGCACTTGGAAGTTTGCGGTTAATGAAGCAGATGGAGAGATTTGGTGGGAGAGAGGTTCGAACAATTATGTTCGTTCATTACTAATGAGGCAGCTGAAGTTTCGTTCGAATGGGAACTGATTTTCTTAGGGTTAGAACATTAGGTATTTATATAGGGTGTTAAATTTAATATAATATTATTTACGAAACTTCACCGTGAAGTAGTTGATAAAAACCACCACAAACGATTTTTGTTTACTGATAAAAATGCTAATCTTAGTGTAAAAAGATATTCCGGACCCAATGGGACAAGTTTCATCGAAATTCGACATCGTTTGGAAAAAATTCCTTTATAAAACCAGAAATAAACACGCGTTTTATTTTTCCACGACCACCAGATAAATCAAATTAACTTGAAACTTTGAAATCCTACAATAATTTGTGGATATGAACCCAACGGCACCAGTTTCGTCGCATTCTGAGACTGTTTCCCCGGTAGGCTATTATTAATGCGCACCGCAATGCCATTCTGAACACCAAATTTGCCGGTCTCTAAAAATAATAAGCTATATATCTATCCTGACTCTAATCGATGATACGAACTCAATGGAACTGGTTTCTTGGCTTAATTCGATCGTCTGCTCAAGTTACACTCAAAAACCTCTTTATTAATGTTAGACCCAAAAGTGGTTCTAACACCCAAATTGATTAGAAACAAGATTAAATGAGACAAAAATAAGAATGAACACACAGGATTTATAGTGGTTCGGCGAAGAAATGCCTATGTCCACTTATCTTTCACTATATTCAATAATTCAGTTGCAAATACAATGTAAGATTCGCTCACAACTCACTTTTGTTCACTCAATTGACTAAAACAAGAAATGAAAGATGATTTGGATTCTCCGGGAGTAATGGAGTTCGGATGATGGAGGTAGTTGAATTCTCAAAAGTGCTGAAAAAAGATCCTTCTCTTTGTCTCCAGACGGGATATTTATAGGTGTGAATTTGCTTGAGACTTGATCCGGGTCGGGCCACGTGTCATCCATCGCATTCTCTTCGGGTTCAGATGAACTATCATGTTGACAACGCATCAAAGGGAAGGACGTTATGGGTATGAACTGGTCATAGCCGGTCCGGATATCCCGGCGCTTTTGCAGGAGAATAACATGGATCATGGGTGCGGGTCGGAGATGCGCAGATAAGGGGTTCGGATCGGGATACCCGATCCGAACCGGATTGGCTTGGGTGCAACTCTCCTTCTCTAACCTGTTCCGCTCTGTTCCATTGTTGTGGCAAACAGGTGGCTTTCCGATCCATTCGAGATTTAGTTGCCTTCCGATCCGATTAGATATGCCTTACCAATCTACTCAGTAAGAGATCACCGATCCGAACAGAGGACTCTATCCGATCCGAACCGATATGTTGCTCTGACCCGACCCGAACAACTGCAGCTATCAATCTGAATTGTAGTGTTTTCCTCCAATCCGAACCGAAGTCTTATAATTAAAAATACCCTTCAATGTTTGGTTTCTTGACTTTGTGTTGCCTAGTTCACAAAGTAGGCTAACATTTTGCCCCCTCAAAGGATGCTTCTGTTGTATACGAAGCGTGCTTTGATGTCGTTTAAAATGCTAGTCCTTGAATCAGAACAGTCAGGAGGAATGCACAGATTTCTACTCGGTTCGGATGCTAGAAGAATGCACAGATTTCAATCCGGTTCGGTGGCGCAACTAGGGCACATTTTCTTCCCGTTCCGCTTTGCACTGGGTTGATGGACCAGAAAGTGTGGGCTAGCTTGGACTCGGTCCGAACAGAGAAAAACACGGGGAATACAAAGAGCCATCTCACGCCTTATATAAACTCGACCATCCAAACACTTCTACCTTCTTTATTCTCACAATTCTTGTTCTCCTATTTTTACACCGAAACCCCCCCACTTCCTAAAAATCTAAAAACTCCAAACTCCTTGTTTCAATTCTTCGAATAACACATCTAGGTATTTTAAATCTTCAATTGTTTACGTAATAACTGATTTCAACTAGAATTTGCGTTTAAATCGAGCGATTGGAGTGTGGTATTTGTTGAACTCCGACGCCTGGATCTCCTCCACCGTTCATCATCGTCGTTGATGGCGTCTTCGCCGTCTCGAGGTAGCAACGGGGGTCGTTGGGATCCAGCGTTAAACACTCAAGCATATAGACGCATAACTTTGTTTGGGTCTAGTGAAATTTGAAGACGAAAAAGGGGAGAACTGGAATTGGGTTCGGTTCGGGTTAGGAAGTGCTGAAGCAGCAGAGGGGAGGACAGGTTCATATGTTAGGATCGGGTCGGAATGAAATGCAATGTGGAGAAAGCCTTGCTTGTCCGATCAGGTCGGGTCGGGGGAAGAGATAGAGAAAGGGAAAGGACGTATGGACCTGCTTGTTTGCTGAACCACCTCAAATGCTCACTCCGATCCGGATTGAATTTGCCAAATCATGAACATCTTCTCCGAACTAAACAATACACAAAACCCGAACTGACCCCAGCTATATGCACACCCGATCCGAACCCAACAATGAACGCACCGAACCGAATGATATACATATTCCAACTCAAAGCATTAGACTTTATCCAACCAGGGTTAATCAATGCTTGACATAATCTTCAACTTAATGAACAGTTAGGATAGTGCCTTGCGGACATAAACGAGCATTAAGAACAACTCTGACTATCACTTTCTCTTCAAAGCTTCGTCTTACATTGCTGTACTTTTATTTTGCATTTCCCACATTTGCTGCACACACTTTAGTTCACACACATACACAAGGGGGGCACGGGATAATTTACTCTAATCCGTGCTATTGCTTCTTCAATAGTTCCATGACAATGAGGCCCAGACGCTCTTCCCGTCTAGCTGAGAGGAAAGAAGCCCCGGAAACTTCTAACAAAATCACTCTTGAGGATATATCTTCTTCGTCTGATCCGGAATGGGATAGTGAGGGTCCAGATTACGGGGTTGGTCATCGGGAAAGCGACGAGGTGTCTTCAGAGAATGAAGTTTCTCTGGGTTTCGAGGAGGAAGGAGGGATTGGTGACAATCGAGCACCCGATGAATTTGAATCAGCCATCATATTGGAATCACCCTCGGACTCCGTTGAATCAACAATTGACAACGATCGACTTGTTCGAATTTGTCTAAAATATGGAATAATGAAAAGGGACACCCTAGTGCCCTCACGCTCTGACCGTCCCCACAACCCTCCAGAAGGATATATGACGGTCACTCGATTGATGTGCATGGTCGGCGCCATTCCTCCATTCTCTCCTTTCATCGTTGATTTCTTAAGACAAATGCGGATTGCCCCCATGCAGTTGCATCCCAATTCATATGCCTATTTGCATACCTTGTACATAGCATATCGTGAAATCCTAGGCATAGAACTCACGTTCGATGATGTTCATTTCTTCTATAATTTCAAGCATCGGACTAGAGAAACTCCATCTTTCTGCTACTTTGAATCAGTCCCAAAAAGGAAGATAATCTCTACACCATTTAGCAGTAAAGCTGGAGATTCCAGACTAGAATGGTTCTATATAAAGCAACAGTCTGGATGCGCCAGGAGATGGACAAAATCAAGTAAAGCGTTGATTTTCTGAACCCGGACTCTATACACTTGAATCATCACCCTGACTTGTTTTCCTTTTTGTTTGCAGTCGACAATCCCAAACAGATATCAGATCAGGTGTTCTTTGATCGGATGCACCGTCTTCTTAATGGCGATCAAAAATTCCTGACTATCGACGAGGTCCTTAAAGATGAATACCTTCACTTTCATGGGCTGCTATCCGTTTTTCGTAGCATCGGTCACGGGACGGTCCCTTATGCATACATCCCTCCAGTGGAGATAGTTCCAGAAACAGGAGAGGGCTCGGGAATTCCTACAGCGCCTCTTCAAACTTCACCTTCTCCATCTTCCACACAAGATGATGAATTGGCCAACATAGCCGAAAAGCATCGTGAAGGGTATATTGCCCCCGAGGAAACTACTTCTCTAGACAAGTCAAAATCCCCAGCAGAGTCGCCGCTTCATGCTTCCGAAGGGGATGTTCCTAGCACTGATGAGCACATATTTCAGGGTTTGGGGGATCTCCCCTTACCTGAGACTATATACACTTCAGAGGATTTCGGGAAGGATCCTTTAGTCTTCACTTCTTCTGAAGAAACTACTCCCGCTAAGGCCAAAGAGCCTGTTCACACTAGTCTGGCTTCAGACTCGGGTTGGTTGGGGGGAAACGCACCACTTAGGATACACTTTACACCACAGCATTAACATTCATTGCACTTCTGTTTCTATGAATCCACTAATTCTAAACTTCGTTTATTTTATCGTACAGGTACAATGTCTCGATCCTACTACGATATAAGAAAACTTCGTCGCAGCATGTCCAATCCTCCTCAGGATGTCGAGTATGATCGTCGGGATGATCGTGGTAGGGAGGAGAGAAGACCTTATGATCCCTATCGTTCTCGACCCTCACGTTCCCGCTCACCAGTCCGATCTGAACAAGAGAAATATAAGAACTATCAGAGCCGTAGGGAGGAGGACAGACCACAATCCAAAGACTCCTCCTCTTCCTATGAGAAACGCAGTAGAGAGAAAAGTCCTCCAAAGGAAACCGGGTCTCGAAGTAAGCAAAAAGTCCCTGCGACTAAACGACCTAGGACAGACAAGGAGACTACAGAATCCTCTTCGGGAAGGGACACCGAATTGACAGTCCTCGCTCCTCCCCCACCAGATGCGGGAACTGCAATAAGGCGGGCATATTTGAAAGAGCAATTTCCCGAACACTACATTGAGACTCTGACTTTTCTACCTGCCCTTAAACCTGTTTCGTCTAATTGGGCAGATGAGGCCAAAGCAAAGATTGATGCGGTGCAAAAACAATACACTGAGATGTTCAAATATTCGCGCAATCTTTCTAAAATCATCCGCACTCTAATCACAAATACTGATTCAATGCAAAAGACCGCGGAAGAGGATACTAAGGCCTTAAAAGCTCTAGGAAAAGATTTGGAAGACACTCAAGCTCAGCTAGTGGTCGCTCAAAGGGACGCTTCTAATTTCAAACAACAATTCGAGGACATGCAAAAACGTTATCACGATTTGCTTGAATCTCATACTCAGGAGCGTTCAGAATTAAAAAAGCAAGCTGATGAGGCCAAGTCAGAGGCTGCAAAGACACGCATTGCTTATGCTGAGCTTGAGAGGAAAAACGCCGAGTTAGCAAAGAGGAGTGCTGAATTAGAAAAGAAGAACGCTGACTTGGCTTCAAAATTGTTGGAGGCAGAGAATAGGGCTGCTCTGGCCGAGGGCAATGTGGATTGTGCTATTAAATCTGCGGAGGAAGCTCGCAAGCAACTATCAGAGGCGGAGGCTGATATTCAGGGCTTCGGCGAGCTAATGATTGAATTCTTCGCACACATCATTCGTCGTCGAAACATTTCCTGGATCGAGGACTATCCATCCACTCTGGTTCAAGTATGGAATCAAATCGTTGAGTGGGAAAAAGAAGAACTTAAGGTCGATTCCCTTGATGAAGATAAACTGATGGAGAAATATTTGAGAGATGATGAACCGGAGCGTCTAGCGGAAGGGCGCCGCCTCATTGCTGAGGCCATGGAAGAAGAGAGACGGAAGTCCAGACAAAAAACCATTCTTGAAGCTGGTTCCTCTTCTTCTGCTCCTGCAACTCCCGAAGTAGAAGGGTATGATCCCGAAAATCCGGGAATTCCCCGATCAACTCTGCTATCTCCCATTCCTGAAATAACCCCAGAGGTAGTAGTCACCCCCGCTGAAAAGTCTTCGGAAGGTATCCCTATCTTTTCTCCTCAATTTGCCAAAGCTATTTCTACCTTTCGCTACGTGATTGAACATTCGATGAGAGACCCATTGTTTTCGCCTGAGTCGATAACTGTTGCTTCTCATTCTGTAGGTATCGAATCATCCGAAAAGACAGACGTAGCTCAAGGAGCTACCGCTGGGACAAAGCCCGCTGATAGGGTCAAAGAAGGGGAAGACAAGGCTGCTTCCATAGACTTGGGAGAAGGAAATGAGCCAACTAAGGTCACCACTCCCCATGATGAAGAAATGATTGCAGCTTTAAAGGACGACGGAGGAGACGGGGGGCATGACGAGGAACCGGAAGTTGCAATAACTGGGGAGTCGAAAAGCGCTGATGACGTTACCTTGGCTGCCATGAAGGCTGATCAAGACAAGCGCTTGCAATTAAAGGCCGAAGAACTAGACCCTGAGGTCTTCAAGCCCCTCGCAGTTGTGGATGCGGGTTCAAGGTTAGTTGTTAAGCTCTCAACTAGATCTATTACCGAAGAACTTGCTAAAAATCTTCTCTTGATTCCAGTGCCCCGCCCTCCGGGAAGAAGTCTACTGGCTCCAGTACCGCATCTTCAGGGAAAAAGAAATCAAAACGAATCTTAACTGAAGCCGAGAAGGAAGCAAGGGACGCGGAGAAAGCCGCCAAGAAATCTAAGGCTCATTCCAAACCCAAATAGTGGGTCCCCCTGTATCTTTTTAGCATCTTTGTGAACCAATAATTGCTGCTACAAAGGCAGCTTCTGCACTTTCTTTTTTAGCTATTTCCCTGTACAAATTCATTCATTTGTAAATAAAAATAATTCACTTTTTGCAATGTTTATTTGTTAGTAGTTCTGCACTTATATAAAAATGCATGTCTATAGTTATGAAACGAAGTTGTGGAGGGGGGAAATATGTGTATGCATATGTGTCCCCAGTCAATTTCCACAAGTTATTCAATGCTTAACCAAACAATATGAATGCTCCCAATTTTCTGGCGGGATAGCATTTCCTGTGTCGTCAATACCTGTCGTTTTTCCTGGCATTTCTTTTATACTCTCTCTCTTTCTCTTGAGAGTTAGGGTTCGAGCTTAGTCATCTATTCATTCCCCGGTCTCTCAACGGGGAAAGATTTCTTTCTCGGCGCTCAGTCGGAGACGCCTTTATACTCTCTTTCTCTCTGGAAAGTTAGAGTTAGGAGTAGAATTTCTTTTTCAGCGCTCAGTCGGAGACGCTTTTATACTCTCTCTCTTTCTCTGGAGAGTTAGAGTTAGGAATAGAGTTTCTTTTTCAGCGCTCAGTCGGAGACGCTTTTATACTCTCTCTCTTTCTCTGGAGAGTTAGAGTTAAGAATGTCGTTTTCTCATTCTTTTACGTCTTATTGCACAAATAATCATTGTGCTTCTTTTTATGTCTAAACTGTTTTCAACCTTTTTAGGCTCTGAGTTATCCTGTATTTTATAATTACAACAGAATAACTGATGAATGTAAATGCATAAAAGTAAATAACACATAATATTTTTATAGTGGTTCAGCTAAGTCGTAGCCTACATCCACTTTATAGCCCTTTATTCATATCGTCATATCTTCCCAAGGCAAGTCGTGCCTAGTTACAGAGTTCACAGGAAAAATAACAAAAAGTACAGCATTTCTAATCCAAATATCGCATTAAGTGTTGGGCATTCCATGCTCGAGGGACTTCTTCGCCATCTACGGTCGTTAACTTGAAGGTTCCTTTTTCAAGTTTCCGTTGGATGACAAAGGGTCCTTCCCATTTTGGGCCGAGGTGAGGAAGGGATGGAAAAACTCTCTTTAGCACCAAATCTCCTGGTTCAAAAGTTCTGAGGCGAACTTTTTTGTCATAATAGCGTGCCATCTGACGCCGATGTCTTGCTGCATGCAAGTCTGCTTCGTCCCTTTTCTCTTCGACTTCATCAAGGGACTCAAGTAAGAGCGCCCGATTCGTCATCGGGTCATAATATGTCACCCTGTGGGAAGGAACTTCCAGTTCGACTGGAATTACTGCTTCTGAGCCAAAGGAGAGAGAGAAAGGGGTATGACCGGTGGCTGTCTTGAATGTTGTTCGATATGCCCACAAAGCTAGGGGCAATTCGTCAACCCATCTTGCCTTTGCACGCTCCAACCGTTTCTTGAGGATGGATTTTATAACTTTGTTTATTGCCTCTACTTGTCCATTCGATTGCGGATAGGCAACTGCAGTATATCGCTTGTCTATCTTATACTTCTGACAGAAATTTCTGAATTCAGTACTATCAAACTGGGTTCCGTTGTCAGTTATGATCGTCCTTGGAATCCCGAATCGGCATATAATATTCCTGACCACAAAACTTATCACCTTTCTTGTTGTGATCTTGGTCAAGGGCTCAGCTTCCACCCATTTCGTAAAATAGTCCACAGCCACTATTGCATACTTAGCTCCTCCTTTAGCAATCGGTAAAACTCCAATGATATCAATTCCCCATGTGGCAAATGGCCAAGGACTCACCATCGATTTAAGCTGGGTTGACGGTGCCCTGGGGATTTTGGCGAATCTCTGGCACTTATCGCAGCGTCGTGAATAATCAGCTGCATCTCTGTTGATCGTAGGCCAGAAGTATCCGTACCGCAATATTTTCTTTGCTAAAGTTTGACCTCCTATATGATCTCCACACTCACCTTCGTGTACTTCTCTTAGTACATGCTTGATGTCGTCGTGTGCAATACATCGTAACAGGGGCATAGAAAATCCTTGTCTATAGAGAGTATCGTCTTGTATAACATATCTGGTAGCTTTGCGAATTACAGCTCTTTTCTCACTCTTCTTCGATGGGAGTGTCCCATTCTTAAGAAAATTCTTAATTGGAGTCATCCATGACTCCTTCTTTGGTTCCGCTTCAAAAGCGAATTCAATTTCCATTGACTCAAAGCTTGGCGACTCCAACGTTTCAATTGGAATTACCTCAGTCTCTTCTGGATTGTCGGAACTAGCCAGTTTTGCCAGTCTATCCGCTTTCTGGTTTTCAACTCTGGGAATATGTGTTATGTTGTACCACTCTAAGCTATTTAATAGCTCTTTCACTTTCTTGAGGTATGCGATAAGTCGAGGTCCTCGAGCCGCGAATTCCTCTCGCACTTGACAAACAACAATTTTAGAGTCACAAAATATGTCTATCATTTTTACTCCAAGATCTTTAGCGAGTTTCAGCCCGACAATCAGGGCTTCATATTCAGAGTCATTGTTAGTTGCCGAAAATTCTAATCGCAGGGCGTAATATAACGACCGTCCCTTGGGAGTAACTAAGACAATTCCAGCTCCGGACCTTCGGTCATTCTTAGCTCCATCTGTATATAATTTCCACGGATTCACTTCTAGTTCTTCCTCAGATTTAACCACTCGGTCATTGATTATTTCCTCCTCTGGAATGGTGAACTCCGCAATAAAGTCTGCTAGAGCTTGCCCCCTGATCGACTTTCGAGGTTGAAAATTCAAATCAAACTGACTTAGTTCTATGTTCCATTTGATCAACCTCCCCGATGCTTCGGGTCTCTGCAACACCTGCCTTAAGGGCTGGTCGGTGTATATGGTTATTGGATGGGCTTGGAAATAGTGACAAAGTTTTCGGGACGCGATCAGGAGGCTGTAAGCGAGCTTCTCAATTTTTGGGTAGTTGCGCTCTGCCGCTGCTAATTTCTTACTCACATAGTACACCGGCCTTTGTACTTTGTCTTCTTCTCGAACCAGGGCTGTGCTGACAGCGTGAGCCGAGACTGCCAAATAAACAAATAATTCTTCGTGATCTACGGGCTTTGATAAAATTGGCGGTTTCTCTAGCAGCTCTAACAGATTTTGAAAGGACTCAACACAATCGGGAGTCCACTGGAAGTTCTTCTTTCCCCTTTTTATCAAATCAAAAAACGGAACACATTTATCAGTGGCTTTGGAGATGAATCTACTCAGCGCTGCTACTTTCCCTGCCAGACTTTAGACGTCTTTAATTCTCCTCGGTTCTTCGATGTTTCTAATCGCTGCTATCTGGCTAGGGTTGATTTCAATTCCTCGGGAACTCACAATGAAGCCAAGGAACTTTCCCGATGCCACTCCAAATGAGCATTTCAGAGGATTCAATTTCATCCGGTACTTTCGCAAGATACCAAACATTTCCGCTAAGTCTTGCGTATGACTGGAAGATTGCTTTGATTTGACAAGCATATCATCCACATAAACTTCCATAGTTTTTCCTATTTGATCATAAAACATTCTATTTACCAAGCGCTGATAAGTAGCTCCAGCGTTTTTTAACCCGAATGGCATTACAACATAACAATATAACCCCAAATTCGTAATGAAACTCATATGTTCTTGGTCTGGTACGTGCATAGGAATTTGGTTGTATCCAGAATATGCGTCCATGAAAGAAAGAAGTTCATGACCTGCTGTCGAGTCTACAAGCTGGTCAATCCTGGGAAGTGGGAAACTATCTTTCGGGCAAGCCTTATTTAAATCTGAAAAGTCAATGCAAGTCCGCCACTTTCTGTTTGGCTTCTTTACTAATACGGGATTCGATATCCAGTCGGGATATGTCGAATCTCGAATAAATCCATTCTGCTTCAATTTCTCTACCTCCTCTTTGAGAGCAGCCGACCTCTCTCGGCCCAGCATGCGTCTCTTCTGCTTCACAGGCGGATGCTTCGGATTTACATTCAATTTGTGACTTATAATGGATGGTGATATCCCACACATGTCAGCATGGGTCCAGGCGAACACGTCTAAGTTTGCCTTCAAGAAGTCCGTTAGTTCTTCAGCACGACGTGGATCCAATTGAGAACCAATCTTCAAAACTTTCGTCGGATCAGCTTTATCAATGGGAATTTCCACTGTCGCTTCATTAGGAGTTGCATTCCTAGCCTCTGGTTCCTCGTCTTTTCTGGGATCCAGGTCTTCAGGCGTTCCTTTGGGCAACTCCTTCGAGGTCAATCTCTCTAATTGCTATGCCGAGTCCCCCTTTGAGGGAGACGAGGCATCCTTACTTTCAACGTTAAGTCCTTTCATCAACATCTTTAACTCGGCCACATAGCAGGCCCGTCCAGAAACCTGATCCCCTCTCATTACTCCAGTTCCAGCTTCGGTTGGGAACTTAAGTAACAAGCACCAAGGGGCGATACAAACTCTAAATTCAGCGAGGGCAGGTCTCCCCAAAAATGCGTTATATGGCGAATCTACGTCCAATACTACGAACTGAAGCATTCGCACTCTTCTACGTTCTCCTTGCCCCAGGGTTACGGGCAACTCTATGTATCCCATGGGAGCTGTCGTCGCTCCGTTGAAGCCTCTAATCCATCCTTCACAAGGTTTCAGATCTTCGGGCTCAAGCTTCATCTGATCAAATGACTTCTTGAACAAAATATTAACGGAACTTCCATTGTCTACTAATACCTTATGGACCAGGGCCGGCCCAATGGTGGTAGTAATAACCAACGGATCATTGGTGGGTGATTGTATCCCAGTATTGTCTCGGCTGCGAAATACCACGTCGTCGAACATGGTCTTCTGTTGTTTTATGGGGGTGACATCTTCCAAATCATCACCTTCATTCACATCTAGATGCTTGGCGGCATTCACATATTGATCCATTGATCTGAAACTTCGGATTGCCGGGTGAGGTCCGCCTACTATGGAATTGATAACAATTCCTTTACCTTTCTGCTGCGCTGTAGGTTTGGGAGCAGGTAGAATCTGTTTTGGAGCCTGCTCACCTTGCCCCCTGTCCCTCGGGGCAACCTTGTACTCATCCAACTTCCCTTCATGCAACAGTTTCTCAATCACATCCCTCAAATGCCGACATTCATTAGTTGAATGCCCATGAGTTCCGTGAAACAAGCAAAATTTCCCTGTCGCCATTTCTTTCTCGGTCGAATCACGAGGTGGCGGTCTTTTGTACTGTATCACATTGTATGTATCCAGGTAAATATTTTCCAGGGTGTCGTTCAATGGTGTATAATTCTCGTAGTTCTGGATTCGGGGTCTTTTATTAGGGTCACTTCCCCTATTTCTGTTTCTTCTGTTGCCACTCGAATTACGGTTATTGTTGTTGTTTCCCCCACTTCCAGTATTGCTGTTTCCACCCTTGTTTCCTACATTTACTTCAACCTTGCCAGAATTCTCCCCCGACTGCTTCACGGCGATATTACTCTGCACATTCTCCTTTGAAGCCGTCTTAGACTTTCTCTTTCGGTTCGCCCTGGCCTCCTCTCGCCGTAAGTAAATATCGGCTTTTTCGTAGAATATCTCCCTTGTGGGGGGTGTCTTCCCATAAAGGTAGTCTCCAAACTCAGATTCAGGATCAACTCCTTCCTTCAATGCCATCAGAATAGTGGGCTCATGCGGGTCACTGACCTCAGTTACAGCTTGGTTAAAACGATCAAGATATGCCCTTAGAGATTCTCCTGGTGCCTGTTTGATTCTCGATAATTCAATAACACTCTTGGACTTTCGGGCATGTAGTCGGAACTGGTTCATGAAACGCTCGCTTAGTTCCTTGTAATTAGAAATCGAACGAGGAGGAAGTCGGGTAAACCAGAACAATGCCACATCTTCTAGGTAGATTGGGAATGCTTTGCACTTCACTTCATCAGGGGCAGCAGCGGCATTCATGAGCCACGAATACCGCATCAAATGCTGTCCTGGATCAGTCCTTCCGTTATACTTGTCCATCTGTGGCAAGTTAAAGCGTCGGGGAAACTGGAAGTCGAGGATATCGTCGGTGAACGGAGTATGGCTTCGCTCAATGCCATAATCTTCATTTGTATAATTCCGGCTCTCGGACATAATTCGGCGAACCATTGCCTGTACATCAGCACTAGTTAGGGGCTGCTCAGGTTCCCTGGCCCTAGTATCTAAGTTCCTTCTGGGCTCTTGCTCAGGAGATGCCCTTCTTCTTCGAGCTGCCTCTGCTCGATTCCGCTGCCTGCGTTCCCGGTCGATCTCGGGAAGAGGGGACTGGAGTCTTTGCCCCCGAGTGGGGTCATCGTTTCCTAATGCTCGTGCGATATCCTCGCGAGATCCCAAAGATCCAAATGTTAGCTGCTCCACGTTCTGAGGTCGTTCGAGTGGCCTTCGTTCACGGGGCGTCTCTTCCTCGGAAGATGAAGATTGATCTACTGGTGTGTGACGAACCGGTGATGGAGTTCTCTGTCGACGGAGCTCACTGATCTCCCGACTCATGAGCCTCATATTTTCCTGCATCATGAGATTAGTGCGCTCGTGAACTTTCATGGCCTCCCTCGTGCTCTCAAGCATATCAAGCAAGCGCGAGAAATCTCCTTGGGTGATGGGCGCAGATGGATTGACCTGATCACCAACCCTGGTGGCTGGAATTGGAGCATTCGTAGGGACTCGAGTAGAGGTTCCAGCTTCACCAAGCATCGGGTCGGATCGGAGGTAGGAAGTCGGGTCGGATTGGAGCTGGGGTGCCTGGTCGGATCGGTACGCGGCGGGCAGCTCGGGTCGGTTCAGATTGGGGGAATGCACTGCTTCAGAGTCTCCTACCCGGATCGGATCGGAGCTCTCCCCCTGCTGGCAGCTCGGATTTCCTGCATTGATTCTTCCTGCTGCTGAACTCTGCCCCCGAGACCTTGTTACAACAGCATTTTGCTGATCTTCGCCAGCTCCATTTCCTCGAAAAGGTTGAACTTCCTTGCCTTTTCCTTTGGCCATGAGTTTTTGACAATCACTTCAACGAATATAAAAAAGCGGAGAAACTTAAGGATTCACTTCTTTGAACTCAACGGTCCAAAAAGTAGAAAGAGATCCCGGAAAATAAAGAATTTGGATGAGGATTCTCAGTGAAAGCACCAAAATGTTAGACCCAAAAGTGGTTCTAACACCCAAATTGATTAGAAACAAGATTAAATGAGACAAAAATAAGAATGAACACACAGGATTTATAGTGGTTCGGCGAAGAAATGCCTACGTCTACTTATCTTTCACTATATTCAATAATTCAGTTGCAAATACAATGTAAGATTCGCTCACAACTCACTTTTGTTCACTCAATTGACTAAAACAAGAAATGAAAGATGATTTGGATTCTCCGGGAGTAATGGAGTTCGGATGATGGAGGTAGTTAAATTCTCAAAAGTGCTGAAAAAAGATCCTTCTCTTTGTCTCCAGACGGGATATTTATAGGTGTGAATTTGCTTGAGACTTGATCCGGGTCGGGCCACGTGTTATCCATCGCATTCTCTTCGGGTTCGGATGAACTATCATGTTGACAACGCATCAAAGGGAAGGACGTTATGGGTATGAACTGGTCATAGCCGGTCCGGATATCCAGGCGCTTTTGCAGGAGAATAACATGGATCATGGGTGCGGGTCGGAGATGCGCAGATAAGGGGTTCGGATCGGGATACCCGATCCGAACCGGATTGGCTTGGGTGCAACTCTCCTTCTCTAACCTGTTCCGCTCCGTTCCATTGTTGTGGCAAACAGGTGGCTTTCCGATCCATTCGAGATTTAGTTGCCTTCCGATCCGATTAGATATGCCTTACCAATCTACTCAGTAAGAGATCACCGATCCGAACAGAGGACTCTATCCGATCTGAACCGATATGTTGCTCTGACCCGACCCGAACAACTGCAGCTATCAATCTGAATTGTAGTGTTTTCCTCCAATCCGAACCGAAGTCTTATAATTAAAAATACCCTTCAATGTTTGGTTTCTTGACTTTGTGTTGCCTAGTTCACAAAGTAGGCTAACAATTAAATTAAATAAATTTAATTACGCATTATAGAAAATAATTGGGCGTTTATGGCTACTGTGACCACATACGACATCGGTTTGCCACGCCATTTAACACTGTACAATAATTTAATGTTACGGTTCTAATGAAACTGATTTCGTCGAAATCTGAGTCCGTTTGCAAAACGGCTATTTTAAAGGCCGATATTTAAATAACGATTTTCACAGCGATTATTTCAAATTTAGTTTTGGCCATAACTTGCAATTTATAACACGAAATCTAAATTTTCCTCTTTTATATGAAAATTATCGTCAATACGGTTCCAACGTTTCTTGTTTCATAGAAATCCGACTTATATCGGATCCTGTATTCTCAGTTGAAGTTCAAAACCAAATATTATGAACTGTCGCGCCATTTCGAGCACGTTCTATATTATAAATAAAAATAACGTTAAAACTTCATTTTATTATCGAATTAAATATTAAAAACCATTAATATTCCAAATATAATATTCAACATAAATAAATTAAATTAAATATTTGACGGCCAAAAACACGGGACATTACACCAGACTACTTCTGATTGAGGCACATCACAGCAGGCTTCCACCACCTTCAAACACCCGACCACCAAGAGGACTCCTGCCACTGGAAATCGAAGAGATACGTCCGCTATTTGTCAAAATGAACCAAAAATACCATCTCCGTTCAACTCTTCACCCCGACCACCAGAGTCGATTTCAGACACTCCGACCCGAAGCAAAAATGAAGCCCTTCCACTCCTCTACAACATCGCTTCAGCTCCTCCATTAATCGTCAATCCTAACTCCTCCAAAATCACCAAAAACAAAACCAAGAACTCACTATTTTTGGCTGATTCCGGCCACTACAGACATCCGTTGGCCACCAATTTTTGTCAGCAGCTCGGCCTCGACCTGATCTACGACTTTGCTTCATAACGCAATAGCCAATTCTTCACAGATTAAAAGATATAAATTATTTTGTAAAAAGGGGTTTATTTGCAAATTTGATGATGAAAATGAAACTTCGGCTAGAAATTCTTATTTGAGGGGGTTTATATAGGTGGGAGGAAATGTTATTTTATCGTGATGTGATGTCTGACAACGACCGACGATTTTTATTTCGTGCTTATCGCAATTTTCAATACTGTTTATTGGTTACTATGGTTACATATAAACCCTGTTCACTATGAAAATGGACGTGTAGTATAATTTGATGATACTGTCCTACTGAATCTTATTTCGTCAAATTCTGAGTCCGTTTGCTCGAAAGTTGCTCATTCACATCTAAATGGTCGTTTTTATTTGCATTTTATTTTTCCACGCTCACAAAATAACCCCGTTCGATGCGCAAACTGAATTCTAGCAATAATTTGCTGTTGCGGCCTCAATAAAATTTGTTTCGTCGAAAACGAAGGTCATTTGAATAAAGTCCCTTTTAAAGGGTCTAGTTTCAATTAAAATAAATCAATTTTAAAATACTTCAATATAAAAATATTAAAATGTTATAATTGGTCATACTTGACCAGAATTACATATGATACTAGAATAAAATAACTCCGGTTGAATTCCAAGCCAAATCAATATTCAAAATATTTAAAAACACTTAATTTATAAAATAAATCGTTATAAATTATAAAGGAATTCCACAACGACTATTTTAAAATTTGATTTGGACATAAAATAAAATCTACGCTATGAAAACTCGATTTTTCTCTTCCATTAGAAAAATATTATCAAATAGATCCGGACGTTTCTTGGTTCGAAGAAATCCGACTTATATTGAATCTTGTATGGCCGTTTAAAGTTCAAAACGCCATATTACGAACTACCGCGCCGCTGCAGTTCGTTTTATAATTAAATTATAAATTAAACGTTCAACTGTCGTTTAATAAACGAATCGTTATTATATTTTTGATATGAACAGTATTAAACCCCTTTATGTTGTCAATTCACATTACACTGCAAATTCTACATTTTCCAAATATTTTGGAATTAAAATATTATTATATTATTTATTCATATAAGCAAAATCTTAAAAATAATTAAATTCAATTATTTAAATATAAATCAACATTTTAAAAAATAAAATAATTTAGAAAAATGGCTAGAAAAATACGGGATGTTACATTCCTTCCCCCTTAAAATAATTTCGTCCCCGAAATTGCTAAGGCAGAAAGAATGCTACAAACCCATTATCTTCACAAAAATATTTAATTAAAACACGGTTTTATTTCCAAAACTAATCTGATTGGTTTTAAAACCAATTAATTTCAAAAATAAAATTTTCCAAAATCTTAAAAAAAATCTAACACCTTAAATTTTAGAAAAACTTTGGCAGCGTCTTCCCTATACGGAGGAACATCTGCAATATTGCAGGTTCAACAAATATATATACATCGACTCTCATGGCCGGAAAATCCAAAAATCAGATCTCAAAACCCAAATCAAAATCCAAAAATTTACATTTGCGTAGGCGTACCTTTTTACGAGCGTTATTAAGCATAATTCTCAATTTATAGCAATCTACGCAATCAATTCTATCTTCAAAGCCGTCTCATACCTGTACTTAACTCAATCACCAAGTAAGTAACAAATGAATGGAATTTTGGAACATCTTATTGATTTGCAAATGATTAAACAAATTCAATACAAACATATGACATCATTACTGGTTTAAATCTTTCAGTTTTAATTCATGATCGATTCCAGTCAAACTTGCTATACTAGAATTTATTGAACTTTAAATTTAACTATTGGTGAATTCTATACAAACCACCCAACATATAACAACAACCAACAAAAAAACAAGGCATAACAACTCAACCAATCATTTTGATTCAACATAATTTTTCTCGTTTGTTTTCACTTTGGTTTTACATATCGATTCATATCAGATCGATTTTTAATTCAATTATTAATTCTCCTACCAAATTCCAAAGGTATTTTATTTAATCCCAACACTATACCCATTTCAAATTTAACTTGACTTAACCAAGTTAAGTCGTATTCCCATATTCAGTTTTAATTCCATTCAAAAAAATCCAATAATCATATATAAAATAAATAAATAAGATTAAACAAAATATGATTTTGGGCTAAATTATTTCATTTACCCTCTTTAGAAAATCTTTTAAAAATAATTTTATATTCAATTACAAATACGCGCCTTCATATATATACACCCAACTCAATCTAGGGTATTACTAACCCCATCTCTATTGAGTTACGCCACAGAGCCAAGGTTATCACTAAACCAATAGCTCTGATACCAACTGTAACGGCCCAGAAAAAAATCTGATGCTCGAATTTTCAACATAATACGTAATCCCGTATTACATGCCAAAAATCCAAGTATCGAACCCCGACTGTTGATAGAAAGATGTTAGAGGGTGAGAAAAAGAAAGAAAAGTTAGAATAGAAGAAAGAAGAAGAAGAACACATCAGAATCTCACAGCGGAATGAATAAATGTAATATATCAAATCTCTTTACAAAAAGAAATAGTATATATACATACCAATCAGCAGAGTACGCATATATCAGACAAAGCGGAAATATACTTTATATAACTAATGGTGAAGCCTCCTTCTTTAAGCTCCTGAAGCACCGTGCGAAACCTAACCTGGAAATATAATCGGTCTGACCCGAGCACATTTGAAGCAAAGCAAAATTCACCAGGTCAGTCTGGAATACTTTCCGTGATAAATTCACAACACAAACAACTTATTTAACTTTGGGAATCCTTTTGAAATAAAAGGACAATAGTAAGACCAGTCCACACATAAACACAGACGGTTTTTACCTTACTATAACCCAAACCATTTGTGAAATCATATCTTATTTTGGTATTACAATAATGTCTATCAACCACAAATAAATAATAATCTAGCAGAGCGCTTGCATTTCACGCTCTATAGATATAGTATACAATCAAAAACCGTGGGCGTTTATTGGAAATTGGATTCCGACTATGACAAGTTATGGGACCACCTGCCGATAGTGTATCTCTAGAGGTGAATACACTGGGTTCAACAAGAACGTCTTGCAACCCGGCCCATACATGACCTACCACTCATTTCGCTTGAGTGTATCGAATGTATATCACCAACGGTTACGATCATCAACTGTTTCCCGAAAAGGGACAACATCGATAGATTTAAGAAGCAAAAGGAATTTCTCTAGATAGGTGATTATACACCCTAATGGGAGCGACCCACATAATCATGCTGCCTACCCAATTTTTGTCATTTCCCGGTTGATGAGGCTTGAGGCTAGGATTTTCTTACTTTGTTAAAACAACACATCACTTTGAATGCCACATCGTCAGATCCGTCAAATCACTGATTGACGTCCTCAAAAATACACTGGGCATGTTTGAAGAAATCAATGTACGTGACTGTTTGGGAATACACTGTCAGACACTCGTCCGTACAAGTCATCCAGGAACAGGATGAACCGAAGGCACTCTCCTACCGCATCCTATATAGGAATCACCCCTAAGGATCTATAGCGAGAAGTCCTTGCAATCCTTATATTCCAATCATGGCAGAACCCCAGTATATCTCTGCGTCGACTCATAGATTTTAAGTGGTTCTTCCATTTGTGAAGATCTATGGCCTTCAATGCTCCACCTTTATCGTCTGCCAATTAGTCACATTCATATTGTTTATTCGAAGTGGTTTTGGGTCTAGTTCCCATCCCGGTCTCTTCGAAACAACACGTCAAAAAGTCCAGTGGAATAATTTATTTCATAGTCGGTTGTTTAACTATCAAATCATAACAACACTGTTAAGTACATTGGCAGCTCAGGTCAATTATATTAAAATACTTCATTAAACTATTTCATAAATCCTTATAATCGATTTTATAAATTTTATCTCGATAAAACTCTTGTGGTTTATTACTTGGAAAAATATTAATCAATACTCGCTTTCGAATAATTTATTTATCAAACTCAGGTTTATTTCCTATGTTCGGAAATATTCTCATATATTCTATAAAACATCTTTATTCTCTTTTAATCTTGAAACATCTTTTTAATTGTCGAAACATCTCCTATATTTTCTTATCTTTGCAAATAATGCTATCATTTCATAAAACCACTCTCCATTGTCTGTACCATTGGTAATATATATATATATATATATATATATATACACTTAACAAGTTAATATAAGTTTCCCTTACCAATCTTATAGGTTATAATATCGTCAAGTGACGTATTTCTTATAATATAACCTTAAATGAATTTATTAACTTTATTACAATCGCGCTTTTGGAAATTTTAGTTTTATTTCCAATATACGATTACATTTCAAACCAATGTCATTCTTTACTTCTCATTTTTCATGAAAACATAACTAATCGACTTATTTCTTTGAATAAATGTGCTTGCCAAAACATGTCATTTCATCACTTCAGTAATATTGTTACATAATTAGTTCATTCTATAAGTATAATCATAATTCGTATCATACCCAAATGGTACACTGCTTATTTTAAAACCCAAATGGTTTTATTATATTTCTAAACCTTTATAGATAAATATTTGTAATATTTTCCTCAACAAGTTATTTTCAACATCCTCTTCTCTTACAAACCAATATTATCTTTTGATAATAGTGAAGCCATTCAAGTTGGGGTATTTTAATTACCTCTCAGACCTTGCCTGACAACGTTCTTATAGCGAGATAAATAAAAGTTTGCAACTCAAAAATCTCATATATCATTTCCATTCCCATTTACTATGATTTTATAAACCATTTCCTTTGATTTGAAAACCCACTTTACATTCAAATTCTCATCCATTAATTAAGTAACTCCCTCGACAAAATATTATTTTCCATTAGATCCCAATATGGTATTATACCCTTATTTATTATATTGGTAACTCCCTTGTACTCCTTTACTTAATTTATTAAGTAAAATTTACCAACGCTTTTTAGTCTCATTTTAACCAACTTACCTTACTTAATGAAGTAGACTTTTCTTGGAATTCTCTTATTAATTTACGAGTCACTTTTACCCACTTTGTTTGTAAAACCGGATTTAAAATCCTTTTATAAACTCTTATTACACTCCAATCAACTCATTTTCATTCCATCACCTCTTAATATAATTTAACAATAAAAAAATTAATTGCTTTAATTATCATTATCTAAAAATGGCTTATTTCAACATTAACTACTTTAAAAGTAGTTCATTCCATTATTAATTTGAAATAGAGTAATTAATCAATTTTAAATGATCATTAAATAATAATTAACTAAAATAACAAAATTTATTTGGCAGTCATTTTTAAAACATAATTAATCAACAATCAACTAACTTCCAACAATATTCATCAAGTTTAATGAATATTTAGAAACTATCTATTTGATTAATTAAAATCAAATCAACCCAATTGTCAAGTTTATTTAAAACAGTCTCTTTCGTCGACCGTCCACATCAGTTAACCATCAACTGATTTCCATCCACCGTTTCCCTTTTAAAATTAATAAATAACTTAATTAATTTAAAAATATCATTCGATTGTTTCGTAAAACATTTATTCGACTTTTCTAATCTTTATATTAGATTCTGCCATTTCCAATCATTTATGACATAATAATTCATTTTATAAAACTTTTATTAACTTCTTTTATAAACCATGGTTACAAATATAAATAAAATTAAAAAAACTTATGCTTTAATTAAATTGTATAAAACCACTTAAAATTTCACTTTTAGTTATAAAATAAATTTATAACTAAAATCTTCGTCAGTTTGCCTAACGGCAAGACGACGCCATAACCGATGGATTTTACACCATCACTGCCAATCACTTAATCAATACTATTGATTGATTAAAAATCACAACACGATCAACAACCATTCAATCCGAACAGGTTTGATCTCATTTTGGGGATAACAATCCATATATATATGAAAAATGTGATTGATAAATGAAATACAATAAATTTGATGAATCTGGTTTGATTCCTCCAACCTGTTCATCCCTGCATCACAGATTATTATAACTTTCCATGATAACATATAATTTAAACAAATAAATTAACGACGATAATATAATTAACAGTAACTATTAAATCAACCATAAGCAACCAACGCAGCCAATCAACCAATATATATTACAAATGATATTTTTAGATTATATGTGGATTTATCACATCATAACAGTCCAGAAAAGTGTGAGAATTAACTCACCGTTGTTTTTCAGTCGATGGTTGTTGCGTTATATCGTATAATTTTAAACCAGTGTTTAAAATTTCACGGGTCTCTAACTGCTTCGATTTCAGTTCAGACCAGCTCCACAGCGTAGTGCTCGTCGCCACGATCCTAACGGATCCAGTATCATTGAATTTTGTTAACGTATGTAGAATTTATAGCTATTTAAAATTTATATAATTTAACGATAATTTAATTAAATTTATAAATTACCTTATTTACTTCACCTTGAATCAACGTCGGCTCCTCCTTAAAGTCCTCATGCGTTTTCCTCCTTTTGATTTCTTCAACCCGGATTGAGAAAAACCCGTCCTCTCCCTTAGTTCGACAGTTCGAACTACACCACCGCCCAATCCCTAAATCGCCACACCCGTTGACCTGGAACCCCCCCCCCCTGTAACAGCCCGCATCTCTGTTCACGCAAGATATTGTCCCCAACTTAGCCACCGTGTGAAGTGGGTACTTATATAGTAGAGCTCATCTCTTACTAATGCCGAGGCCTTTTTAGGAACAAAACCCCACACCTATACGGTGGCTAAGTTGGGGACAATATCTTGCGTGAACAGAGATGCGGGCTGTTACACCCCCAGACACCACCATCGCAACCACAGACACCTGAAGTCACTTCGCCCTCAACCCCTGACCATCTATCGCTTCCGACCAGCCTGATTTCGCACCACCCCCAATTCCGTTCAACCTCCAATTTCCATTGCCATGGGCCATTCCAGATCACCAGACCACTTCTGATCAAGGCACATCACAGCAGACTTCCACCACCTTCAAACACCTGGCCACCACGAAGTCACCTGCCACCGGAAATCAAAGAGATCCTGCCATTTGTCAAAACGAACCCAAAATACCATCTCCGTTCAACTCTCCACCCCGACCACCACAGTCGATTTTAGAACCTACGACCCGAAGCAAAAATGAAGCCCTTCCACTCCTCTACAATATCGCTTCAGCCCCTCCATCAATCGTCAATCCTAACTCCTCCAAAGTCACCAAAAACGAAACCAAGATCTCGCTGTTTTTGGCCGATTCCGGCTACTACAGACATCCTTTGGCCACCAATTTTTGTCAGCATCTCGGCCTCGACCTGATCTACGACTCTGCTTCAGAACCTCATAGCCAATTCTTCACAGATTAAAAGATATAAATTATTTTGTAAAGAGGGATTTATTTGCAAATTTGATGACGAAAATGAAACTCGGGCTGGAAATTCTGATTTGAGGGGGTTTATATAGGTGGGAGGAAATGTTATTTTAACGTGATATGATGTCTGACAACGACCGACGATTTTTATTTCATGCTAATCGTTATTTTCAATACTGTTTATTGGTTATTGTGGTTACATACAAACCCCGTTCACTATGAAAATGGACGGCGTAGTATAATTTGATGTTACGGTCCTAATGAATCTTGTTTCGTCGAATTCCGAGTTCATTTGCTCGAACGGTGCTCGTTCACGTCCAAATGGTCATTTTTATTTGCATTTTTTTTGCCACGCTCACAAAATAACCCCATTTGATGCGCAAACTGAAATCTATTAATAATTTGCTGTTGCGGTCTCAATAAAATTTGTTTCGTCGAAAACCAAGGTCGTTTGAATAAAGTCCCTTTTAAAGGGTCTAGTTTCAATTAAAATAAATCAATTTTAAAATACTCCAATATAAAAATATTATAATTGGTCATACTTGACCAGAATTACATATAATACCAGAATAAAATAACTCTGGCTGAATTCCAAGCCAAATCGATATTCAAAATATTTAAAAACCCATTTATTTATAAAATAAATCGTTATAAATTATAAAGGAATTCCATAGCGACTATTTTAAAATTTGATTTGGACAAAAATAAAATCTACGCTATGAAAACTCGAATTTTCTCTTTCATTAGAAAATTATTATCAAATAGATCCGGATGTTTCTTGTTTCGAAGAAATCCGACTTA
This sequence comes from Allium sativum, assembly GCA_030737875.1. NCBI lineage: Eukaryota > Viridiplantae > Streptophyta > Magnoliopsida > Asparagales > Amaryllidaceae > Allium > Allium sativum. The sequence continues at coordinate 742,501,900 of CM060920.1, read as the reverse complement.
TATAGAATCTTGTACGGCCGTTTAAAGTTCAAAACGCCATATTACGAACTACCGCGCCGCTGTAATTCGTTTTATAATTAAATTATAAATTAAACGTTCAACTGTCTTTTAATAAACGAATCATTGTTATATTTTCGATATAAACAATATTAAACCCCTTTATGTTATCAATTCACATTACACTTCAAATTCTACATTTTCCAAATATTTTGGAATTAAAATATTATTATATTATTTATTCATATAAATAAAATCTTAAAAATAATTAAATTCAATTATTTAAATATAAATCAAAATTTTAAAAAATGAAATAATTTAAGAAAATTGGCCAAAAAAATACGGGATGTTACAGGTTGATATTACATAGTCGTTATTTGCTGTTATAGAAATTAACAGTTAAATTGAATTGATTGACCTGCTTTGTGATAACCATTTGAATACAGGGAAGAACAGGTTGGAGGGATCCAACCGGATTCCTCAAATATATTATTTATGTCCATATTATCATATGAACTGTCCTGTTTGGGTGATGAATGTTATCATTGATTGGAAATGCAATCTTTGTTCTGTTTTAACCAATGGGCGATATTGGTTGAGTAATCGGCAGTAAATGGCCTAAGAATAAATTGTTTTGTTTTATTTTGATTTACTGTCAGGTGGATTGATAGAATTGAAGTTATAATTTTTTTTTATAACTGGATATAGGTTTTGAATATATTATTTTGAATTAAATTTGTTAAAAGGAAATAAATATTTATTTTTATTTATTTAAGATTGTAATTAATTATTAGTTTATTTTATAAAGTAAATTCTGTAGTTAATCAGATTTATACACAAGTGAATAGAAAAGTTGATTTGGATAATTGTTTTGTTAAGAAACAATTAAATGAAATTATTTAAATTAATTATATTATTAATTTAAAGTGAGAATTAATTGGAATCGGTTAATGGGATAACTGTGTTTTGAATCGACCGTTTTTAATTGGGGCCGATCACTAAATCATTGTGTTTTGAGTAAAAGAGTTTAATGAATATTGTTTTAAATTTTAATAAGATGTTAAAAAGGGAATTTACTATTTATTTTAGTTAATGAAGAAATTAACTACTTTTACAGTAGTTAATGATTGAAATAAATTATTTATTTAATTAATAATAAATTAGAGAATTACTTTTTAAATTGGGATTCATTTAAAAAGTGATCAGAGTTGGAATGAAATTCTAATTGATTGGTGAAAGGAGTTTATGAACAGGTTTATTTTAAACCTGAGTCTATAAAAAAGTTAAATAAGGAATTTTAAGTGTATATAATAGTTTAAATAAATGTTACTTGAATATTTGAATTGATGGAAAGCAAATTAAGATAAAAGGGTTTATATAAACCAGGGTTATATAAAGGAGATTTAAAGCGTTGATTTTAAATTAACGACACTTAATAATGAGATTAAGTAAAAAAGGGAAAAATAGAAATAAGATTTCCAAAAAAGGAAATAATTGAATGGATTTGAAAGGGAATTGAGATTGAAAGGTTTTATATTAAACCAGGAATACATAAACGGGTTTTATATAAAGAGGTGAAGTGGTAAATCGCTAATTTTAGATTTAATGTTACTTAATATTGGGATTAAGTGAATAGGGGAAACGAAAATAAGAATTTCAAGTGTGAAATGTTTGAATGAATTTGGAAAAGGGATTGGTAAAAGTGATTTTGGTAAAAGAAGTGGGTCATAGGGTTGTATAACCAAATCCGAATTATAAATGAATTTGTTTTAAAAAGGCAGAGTTAAAAGTGGGGTTTTATAAGAAATTGTTTAATTATGGAATTAAGAAATAATGATTTTACCTGAGGAAGTGATTTTCAAAAGGTAAACAGGTTTATGAAACCCTATTGGAATAACATTGTTAAATGGAATTTGTATTGATAATAGAATGAAATATGAGTTTTTGGACTACAGCTTATATTCATCTGAGGATAAAAACGTTGTTGATCAAGGTCTGAGAGGTAATTGAAATACCCCAACTTGAACAACATCAGGATGATCTGAAGATGATATTAGTTGGTAATAGGTAAAAAGGTTAGTGATAAGTTGTTATTTCCATTAGTGAAATAATAATGCAACGTTTGGTGAAAATTTGGGGAATATATTACGAGAGATCCGAAGTAAAGGAAATTAGCAAAAAAAATGAAAATATATAATGAGAATTCCAAAGCAAAAGAAGAGAAAAAAAACAAAATGGAATTATGGGAAATTATAATGATTTTCCGAAATAGAAAGGAAATGTAAAGTTGAGTTTTATTTTATACAAATAAATATTGGTTATTGTTTCAAGAATGGAATAAAGGATATTTTTTAATGTTGTTTTACAAGTAATAAATTGAATTGATTTCCCAATATTAGATAATAGTGTGGCTAATGTTTTGAAGGTGAAAATAGGAAACTGAAAAAGGAATAGGATTTTCCTAAGTATAAAAACGAAATTGTTTAAAGAAGAATCTTATGTTAAATAAGAAGCGGAAAACTATATTTATAATATCGAAATTCTTAAGAGTTTTAAATTACATTTGTTTTAAAAAAAAAGGCCAATTGATGTTGAATATTGGACCAGTGAACTCATTGGATGTTCATGATTGAATCACTGCTTATTTTGATAGTTAAATCACCGACTATCAAATCTATCCAATACGATTGTTGGTACAGAAAGACAGGGATCGAATTTATATTCGAAAACCATTCCGACCAACAAATACGTGAAGATATCAGAAGAATAATCGATATGAAGCATTGAAAACCATAGATCTTCATAAAACGGAAGAACTACCAAAAATCTATGGTTAGCTCCCAGAGATAAACCGTGGTTCTGTCATGGTTGGAATCTACGGGTTGCAAGGACTTCTCGTTATTGATCCATGGGGTGATTCCTATATTGGATGCAGTAGGAGAGTACCTTCGGTTCATCCTGTTCCTGGATGACTTGTATTGGCGAATGTCTGACAGAGTATTTCCTGAAACCACGTACGTTGATTTTTACAAATATACCGAGTGGTGGCAAAGAGGGGCACTTCTTTTAAACCCAGAGTACATTTATGAACGTCAATTAGTGATTTGATGGATCTGACGATGTGGCATTCAAAGTGAATGATGACCCGATGTTCAAAAGATAATTCTAACCTCAAGCCTCATCAACCAGGAAATGACAAAAATCGGGCAGGCAACATGGCTATGTGGGCTGCTCCCATTAGAGTGTATAATCACCTATCTAGAGAAAATCCTTTTGCTTCTTTAATATATTTCGATGTTGTCCCTTTCGGGAAACGGTGGTTTGAGCCCAACCGTTGGTGATATACATTTGATACACTCAAGCGAAATGAGTCGGTCATGTGAGGGCCGGGTTGCAAGACATTCTTGTTGAACCCAATGTATTCGCCTCTAGAGACACACTATCGACAGGTGATCTCATACCTTGTCATAATCGGAATTCAATCTCCAATAAGCGCCCGCGGTTTTGATTCTATACTATGTATGTGAAGCGTGAGATGAAAGCGTTCCGCTAGATTGCTATTTACTTGTATTTAGACACTATTATAATATTAGAAATGATATTGATTTCAAAACTGTTTTGGGTTACCGAAAGGTAAAAACCATCCATATTTATGTGTGGATTTGGTCTTACGATTATCCTTTTCTTTCGAAAAGATTTTTGAACTTTAAAATCAAGTTGGATGATCCTCTTTAATACTGTGCGATTTTTTCTCACTCTGGTTCACCAGACTGACCCGGTGTTTTGTAAATGCTCGGGTTAGACCGGGCTGTACAGGTCCAGGTTATCGGATGTTGCGATGTACAGAGACGAGCTGGAGGTGTTCATACGTATTGTGTCTAGTATTTATTCCGCTGTTTGATTGTATATGAGGACAGGTTATGATCACTGTCCAGATGTGTGATGTACTCTGATATTGTAAGTATTTTTAAAAGCTTACAATAAAGTTTTATTTCTGTATTATATTTCGTTCCGCTGCGATGTGAGACTCTGTGTTGTGTTGGTTCTTCTTCTTCTTCTATTCTAATATTTCTTTCTTATCTCACCCTCTAATTTCTTCCTATTAACGTTCCGGTGTTTTCGGTGTTTGGAAGGTCGGCATGAGTTATGGTAAAGGTATTTATGTCAATTTTTGGGGCCGAAAATCCTTGGGTCGTTACAGTGGTATCAGAGCTATTGGTTTAGTAATAACCTTGGCTCTGTGGTGTAGCTCGATAGAGATTGGGTTAGTAATACCCTAGATCGAAATTGAGTGTATATATATGATAGTGTATTTGTAAATTTTATATACAAATGTTTTGTATTGTGTTATTTGATCAGTTCAAGTGTTGAGAAGCATTGAACTGGCAATTGATACAGTATTGTTTTGAAAGGAGGGTAAATGAAATAATTTTGCCCAAATTATATTTTTGTGTAGAAAAGAAATAATTTTATAAATTCTTGTGATATTAGTGTGTTTGATTGATTTAAATGGAATTTAAATTGGATTGAAAAATTGAATTGAAATTTAACTTGGTTAAGTATAATTAAATTCAGAATGATATCAAAATTTATAAAATAGATTTGGTAATTGGAAATTTGATGAATGATTGAATAATCAAATAGAAATCAATTGAATATTAATCAATTGATGTCCAAATATGAGAAACCAAAATAAAATATTAATATTGAATGTAAATTCAATTGATTTAGTTGATTTGGTTATGTACTGGTTGTTGGTTGTGAATTGGTTGTTATTGGATGATAGTTTGTTTGAATGGTAATAATCAACAATTTATTGGAACTAAAAGAAGTAAAAAGAAATTTCCGGTATAATTAACATGAATGAAACTGAATATGAATTGGAATTTAGATTTAATCTTGTATTTGATAATGAATCGGTGCTATCTGGTTGATTTTGGAATTGGAGTGTTATACTTGTTGATTAGTGGAATATTATCTCAGAATTTCATATATTTATCACTCATATGTGAATTGAGTTAAGTACAGGTGCCAGATGGCTAGGCAGATTGATATTGGCTGAGTAAATCGCATATACGTTGAGCAAGTATGCTCGATAGCACTCGTAAAAGGTACGCCTACGTGAAAATATAAAATTTTGGGTTTTGATTTTTGTTTTCCGACCGTGTAGGTCGATGTATATATATTATTTGTTCCTACGATCTCGCAGATGTCACTCCGTGCAGGGGAGACTCTGTCGAATTTTTCTGGGAATTTAAAGTGTTAGAAAATTTTCGATATTTTTTGAAAATATTTACTTACGGTATTAAATTGGTTTTCAATTTATATTAAATTAGATTTGGAAATTAACGGGTTTGTAACGTTCTTTCCTACCTTAGCAATTTCGAGGACGAAGTTATTTTAAGGAGGGAAGAATGTAACGTCCCGTATTTTTGGCAATCAAATATTTTATTTAATTTATTATTTTAAATACTATATTTGGATTATTAATGGATTTTAATATTTAATTCATTATTAAAAACAAAGTTTGAACGTTAATCGAGCTCGAAATCGCGCGGCAGTTCGTAAAATGGAGTTTTGAACTTCAATTTGATATAAATGATCCGATATAAGTCGGATTTCTGTGAAACGAGAAACGTTAGTACCTTGTTGATGATCATTTTCATGTGAAAGATAAAAATCCAGATTTCGTGTTAGAGATTGTTAGTTATGGCCAAATCAAATTTTAAAATATAGGCCTTTAAAATAGCCATTTTGCAAACGGACTCCGTTTTCGACGAAATTAGTTTCATTGGGACTGTAACGTTAAATTGTTATACGATGTTGAATTCGTGGCAAACCGATGTCGTATGTGACCATGACAGCCATAAACGTCTAGTTATTTCCTATAGCGCGTAATTAAATTAATAGAGGGGTATCTGAGTGTAATTATAGCAGACGATCAAATTAAGCCATGAAGCCAGTTCCGTTGAATTTTTATCATCGATTATAGTCAGGATAGGTATATAGTTTGTTATTTTTGAAGACCAGGTAATTTGGGGTCCAAAATGACATTGCGGTGCGTGTAAAAATAGCATACCGGGAAACAGTCTCAGAATGCGACGAAATTAGTGTTGTTGGGTTCGTATTAATTAATTACTATAGGATTTCAATTTGTGTGTCAATCGGACTTACCATTTGATCGTGGTAGCGATAAACACCCAAATAGATTATACTATTTTGGTCAATTCAAATAGGGGTAACTTTAAACGAATAAACAACTGGCCAAATGAACTCCGATTTGGACGAAACAAGATTCATTGGATCCGTTAGGAAGAGGTCTAGTGAAAGGTCAAGGCCTCATATTTATTGAATTTTTTCTATAATTATAGGAATTTTAAACACTTGATTTTTCATCGATAATTATGAAGAACTTTTCACAAATGACCTCGAATTTGACGAAACCAGTTTCGTTGGGTTTGGAATATTCTTTTATGCTAGGATTACCTTATTTTGTCGAAAATTGATGTTGTATGTGGTAGATTTTGACGATACTTCAGCGGTAAGTTTCAATTTATATATAATAATAATAATAATATGATTCCATCCAACTATATATATACACCATACATGTCTCACAAACCCTAAGTCAGCCCATTTCAGTGGTCAACGAAAACTGGCTGCCACCCTTGCTAAGCGAACAGCTGAAATCACACTAATTTGCCCTCAAATTTCTCGAAATATATTGATCGAATTCAAAATTGATCAAAGAGGGAAAATGTTAAGCTTGATGATGGCTTCGAAGTGAACGACTGTTATTTGATTTGGCGAGCTGTAATGGACAAATTTGGGTCTCGAATGGGTTGGCGTTGCACTTGATTTCTGAGGGTATGGCAAGTTCGAACTGGTCGAGATTGGGGTCGACGATGGAGGACATGGAGGCGCATCCGCCTGTGGTGCCTGATGGAATTCTTATGGATGGATGAAGGGTGCGGTGGCGTTTTCTTCGATGCAATTTGGTATTTGTAGAACATTGACGAATGAGGGTGTTTATCGCATGAAGCAGCTGAACGAAGTGGATGAGGATGAGGAGGAGGCTCGGGCGAGTACCTGGGTGTTGTCAGATCGGGCTCTGGAGAATGGGAGGCGGCGCAACAGTGTCTTGATGAGGTCAGTTTGGATCGTGGAGGGCTGAGGGTGAACGGGAAGAAGGGATCGACCGATGTATGATAATAGTAAAACTTTGACTATAATCTTAATTAAGGTTTGTTTTAAGGATAACTATTTTACTTAAATTAGGTTAATTAAAACATGGTTTTGTTTGCAGGCTTATGTGGTTGGGGCAAAAACGAACAGATGAAGCCGACCTTGTGTGTTACATTAACCAGTGGTAGTGGTGCAGAAACAAAGTGGAACTATAAAATATACGTTCTGATTAACCAATGGTAGTGGAGTTCGCCGATGTTCACCGCCCTCAAACAAACCGACACCTCCTCCAATTTTCGCACCAGCCACCAGCGACGAACTCCGGCGCGCCTCCACGACCACCCGAGCGCAACAACACCTCCTTTTTCCCGCTGAAAACAATGTAAGCTTTATTTGATTTTTAATTTAAAGTAATTAGTTTAAAAAAAATCAGTTTTTATACTTGAAAAAGATGGATTTTTAACTTGAAAGAAAGAATTGATTTTTAAACTAGAAAAGAAGTGATTTTTATTTCCAGCAAGATATAAAAATATAATCTTTATTCGAAGTGGAGCGATATAAAAATATAATCTTTATATGGAAGTAGTAATATAAAAATATAATCTTTTCTATATAGTAGCGTCGATAAAAATAATTTCAATTGTGATAAAAATTCGATTTTTATATATTGAATAGCAAAGTAAAAATTTGATTTTTATATATTGAATAGCAAAGTAAAAATTCAATTTTTATATATTGAATAGCGAAGTAAAAATTTAATTTTTATATATGTAGTGAAAGCGGACAACGAAAGTGACGAAAGGCGAGAACGACGAAGATTTCTACAATAGAAGAGTCGTGGAGCTGGGATAGCTATCGGTGAGAACTTCTCACCTTTAATTTATTTTTCTAGTTGAAATATATATACTAGGATGCAGACGGTGTTTAGTAGCACCCGACACCCGTCGTCCACAGACCATGGACGGCTTGTATGCTTGTTTGTTTGGTTGTATCCTGTGTGAAAATTGATGTGAAAAAATATTAGATATATTAGAAGTGTATGAAATATATATATTGAAAATGAAAATATCGTATATACATGAAAGTGAAAATATCGTATATATATGAAAAGTGAAAATATCGTATATATGAAAAGTGAAAATATCGTATATACATGAAGGTGAAAATATCGTATATATTGAAAATGAAAATATCGTATATATTGAAAATGAAAACGATATATATATATATATATATATATATATATATGAAACGTGAAAATGATTTGATTGTTAAAAATATAATTTTTAACATATATATATGCACTATATAAAATTGTCATGTATATGAAATGTTCGATTTTGATATAAATAGAAAATGAATTTGAATTGAACAGAATAGAAAATGAATTCGAATTGAATAGAATAGAAAATGAATTCGAATTGAATAGAATAGAAAATGAATTCGAATTGAATAGAATAGAAAATGAATTCGAATTGAATAGAATTGAAAATGAATTCGAATTGAATAGAATAGAAAATGAATTCGAATTGAATTAAATAGAAAACGAATTCGAATTTAATTGAATAGAAAATGAATTCGAATCGAATTGAATTGATTAGAAAACGAATTCGAAATGAATTGAACAGAAAATGAATTCAAATTAAATTGAACAGAAAACGAATTCAAATGGAATTGAATAGGAAACGAATTCGAATTGAATTGAATTGAATTCAATTGAAAACGAACTGAAATAAAATTGAAATCGATTTGAATTGAAATCAAATAGGAATGAATGTAAAAAGAATTTATAAGGGGAAAATTCAATTTGGATTAGAATTTGAAATGAAAGTTGAAATCGTTTTGAAAACGAATTTAAAATGATTTATAAAATACGTTTTAAAAGGAAATCGACAAAATATATATTATATATATAATATAATGGCCTGAATAGAACGCGCCGTGCTGCGGCAGTTTGCGAATTTCGACCATTGACTTCGAACGGACATTACGGGAGATCCGACCGTCGTATTCTCCTGAAACCAGAACCGTTGGGTTCGTATCGAAAAGAGCTTTCCAACGAATATTAGAGATTTGAAATCTAACGGTTGGATTTGGAATTATGTCCAAATCAAATTTGGAAAAGGTCGCTATAAGTGCAGTTCGATGGTCGTTGCTGGAAATCGACTGTACGGGCCTTGATAAAATTATTAAAAATAGTAATAATTTGTGTAAAATCATAATATGTGAATTGGAAAGAACTGGGATGAAAAACTCCACATTTGAAAAGATAAAAATAGATTTTTATCGAAACGAACTAGTTATTAACTAGAAAAATAATCCAATGGTTATAAATAAATAAATTGGATTTGATTTGAATTGAAATTACCTTTGGATATTTTCGATATTGGATTCCGTGATTATACCGATATTGTGATGGGAATTTGGAAGATATCGATATCGTTATTCCCGATATGATATCTGTTGGTTTCAGGATTTGATGTTGAATATAAGCCGATACTATCTCTATTCAAAACCTTATATTTAATGTCAAATGGGATTGATTGATTGTTTGGATTGTGCTCGACCAGTTTATGAGCAAAATATGCTTTTACATTTAGCATTGGGTTGGGTTGAAAATATCTGTGTGCTAACGCCTTGTGAAACACTTCACGATTTGACGATATGGTGTTTAGCGATGTTGTGTTCATTTCAAATTTAATGAATGATTGTGAAATGATATTTTTCTTAAGTGAAAAGAAATGTATTCCCGATTTTGGACAGGGAATGTTTTATAAAACAGAAAGGATTTCGAGGCCTAAAACCCGATGATTTCGAAATGATTTGGAAATGTATTGTGGTTTTACATTGTAGTTCATCACATATTCGATTAGTTACTATTAATGATGTATCTGTTTAGTAGAGGAGAATTTATTCTCTTGCTTAACACCCTTCTTTGAGACGTACGAGCTCAAATGTTACGTGATTAATAGTGAATGATCATATTTGTGAATTACTGATGTGAAGTACTATATTTTGAAAGTACTTGTGATTATTATGTTGTGAAATGATTTTCCCTACTTCGGGATATGAAATGATTTAGTATGTGGCTAAAGAGTCGGGTAACCCTGAGACTAAAAGTATGGGTGAGAGGGCGGTGTATGCTCTCCATGTGTGGGAGGTGCATCGTCGGTGTAGCCTACTCCTATGTGGGGTAGGTGCACATTTATATATCGAGTTGCAAGGTGCGTACCCTTTGCCTTGTCGATGGGGAGCACGATATTTGGTTGCATACTTGTTTGTATGCATTGTTATGTTTTGGAATTCATATTTCCAGACGATTTGATTTGAGATCCCGAAGTGAAATCTACTTTGATATAGAAAGTTAGATATATATTTCAAATGATTTGAAATAAGAAATCGGGAATAAAATCCAAAGGAATAATTTCTGTAAATTGAATTGGATTTGGAAAATCTAAGTGTAGTGATTAATCTAAGTGGGTAGATTGGGATATTGCATGTTGATTGATGCATAGTAGATCCATATATCTATATTGATTGTTATTTATACACTAGCATTCATGGGGGTAAACCCGTTCCGCGTTAGCGGCGTGGTCCCGTGATATGCCATATTATTAAATAAGTTAATTATAACTGTTTAGAGTTTCTCACACCAGTCCCGTGACTGACCTGTAGTTTGCTTTTCCCTTGCGAACTCGGGTGCCCCTATTTTCCACACGGGCAGTCGAGTAGTTTTATTTTGCAGATGTATTGAGCAGGATTATGGATTGAAGCTTTAAGCTATGTCCAGACATTTACAGTCTTCCGTTGTGTAGTTTATATTTCCACTGTGCATTGTATTACATTTATGTAAATTTATCTTCCGCTGTGTATTATTTTCGAGATACTCTGATATTCTGTACTCTGATGTAACATTATTATGATGTTTATAGAAGTCTTCTGTTATTTGTTCTGATGTGTTGTATACCCAGAGTTAGCGTATGCGGGAATCGAACGGTCTTGGTCGGTTTAGCGATCGATTAGGTCCGGGCGAAATCTGTGTCGTTTACAAAGAAGAGTCGAGGCGTTGGATTATCAATTCTGTGAGAATTTCTCACCTTTAAATTTTGTTTTTCTAGTTAAAATATATACTATGATGCAGACGGTGTTTAGTAGCACCCGACACCCGTCGTCCACAGACCATGGATGGCTTGTATGTTTGTTTGTTTGATTTTGATGTGTGGTTGATTGTGTGATGTGATGTGAAATGAAATAAAATATTTATATAGTTAAAAATATTTTATAGTTAAAAATAGAATTTTTAACGTGTATATGAAAAGAAATAAAGATAAACAAATCGGACGATTTGTTTATATACACACATTTGACTGATATTGAATGGGATGATAAATTTTACACATCGCCCAACTGCACAAATTAAATCTGTGTTTGATTGTTTGAAACCCCACACGGGTATTGGGATGATATTTGACGTACACTAATCCCGGTTGTTTAGTTGTATGTCGATCGATCGATTGACAAGCTGTTATAAGCGTTGAATATATATATTTGATGCTTATATAGTGTAGAATGCACTTTGGATGATGGTTGATTATTCATCGTTGTTATTGTATACATGTGTTGTAGAAAATCCATATAATCAACATTATATGGTAATTGATTGGGCCTCATTCCAGTTTTGAAAAAGTAATATTTGAAAAAGAAATATTTGAATAGAAATATTTGAAATAGAAATATTTGAAAAAGAAATATTTGAAATAGAAATATTTGAAATAGAAATATTTGAAAATAAAAATATATGAAGCCGTGTTGATTAGATTGACGCCATTTTGACGTGAACGATACTTATATCGATTTTATTCATTTTATAATGAATATTGAAAGTGATTTCAAAATCTGATATTTTGAAAAGAATTGAAATTCGAATTAAATTGAATAGAAATGAATTCGAATGAAATTGAATAAAAGTGAATTCAAATTGAAATTGAATATAAATGAATTCGAATCGAAATTGAATTGAATTGAATTGAAAACGAACTGAAATTGAATTAGAAATCGATTTGAGTTGAAACCATTTTGAAAATGAATTTAAAACGATTTATAAAGCACGTTTTGAATTGAAATCGACGAAGTATATATTATATATATAATGTAATGGCCTGAATAGAACGCGCCACGCCGCGGCAGTTCGCGAATTTCGACCATTGACTTCGAACGGATATTGCGGGAGATCCGACAGTCGGATATTCCTGAAACCGGAACTGTTAGGTTCGTATCGAAAAGGGCTTTCTAACGAATATTATAAATTAGAAATCTAACGGTTGGATTTGGAATTATGTCTAAATCAAATTTGAAAAAGGTCGCTGTAAGTGCAGTTCGATGGCCGTTGATGGAAATCGACTGTACGGGCCTTGATAAAATTATTAAAAATAGTAATAATTTGTATAAAATCATAAGAAATGATTTAGAAAGAATTGGGATGAAAAATTCCATATTTGAAAAGATAAAAATAGATTTTTATTGAAATGAACTAGTTTTGAACTAGAATTATAATTCTATTTATTTTTAAATAAATAAATTGGTTTTGAAATGGTTTTGAAAATAACCAGAATTTCCAATAATTATATTGGAATGGATTTGAATCGAAATTATCCTTGGAATATTTCGAGGTTGGATTTCGTGATGATACGGGTATTGTGATGGGAATTTGAAAGATATATTTATATCGTTATTTCCAATACGATATTTGTTTGTCGTGGAATTTGATATTGAATATAAGCCGGTATATTTTCTATTCAGAGCCTTGTATTTAATATCAAATGTGATTTGGGTTTGTCGTGAATGGTGTCTTCATTAACACTGTTCTTGAACCCAGTTGAGAAAAGATTAAATCTTTTTATTTAGATTTAATGAAGTGTACCAATGAAATAATATTAAATTGGAATTGAATTCGAATTAATTTTTGGGTTTATCGTGAGCAGTGTTTTAAATAACACTTGTTCTTTAACCCAATAATTAATGGAATGTGATCTGGGGGTTTATCGTGAACAGTGTTTTTAAATGACACTGATTCTTTAACCCCGTTAAAGAATAAAACTAAGTGGAGTTTTAATGAATCTTTAATTAGATTGAAATGATCGAGGATGGAGTATCACCAGTTTTGCTCCAGGCGTTAGTTAAATCTTTAATTAGATTTGAACGTGAAATGGTAATTGAATTTACCGATAACACTGTGGTGTTAGATATGAAGTATTACCAGTTTTACTTCATGGGATGAATAGGTTGGGATTGGGAAATTAAAACAAATGATTACTTCGGTAAGGTTCGTTAAGCCCGACTAGTCGAATCGAAATTCAAAAGAAGGTCAAAGAATAAATTCAAGGAATTTATATTTGATAAAATTAATGGGAACCTTTCCCTCTGAATGTGAAATTTAGAAACTAACTGTCGGTTAGCTAAGCAGAATGGTTTTCTGGATATTAATCTGATGTTGGTTTCGGCCTTCGGGGTTAATATTTGGGGAATTATTCTCTTGATTAATTTACGGTTAGTGACTGATGAATTGGAATGAGGCGTATGTTGTGTTTGTGTAACACTTATTTAAAATATACGCGAGTTATTCGGAAAGACCGAGTTTATCCCATTCTGAATAACTGATACGATGATATGTCGAAGATGAAGATGGTGGTTGAAGACCGGAGGTCTTCACGTCGTTTTGGGTAATTACTGATGATCTTGATTGGGCTGTACACCCAAGAAGATGGAAACAGTTGGTGATCATCCAGACGTACTTGGAGATCGATGGATATGCGGGGTACTAGGTGCCCCCGGTTTCGTTCAGACCCAGAACGGACTTGTAAATGGACTGTGTGTCTGACATTGGATTTTAGTCTGTGTGATTGATTTCTATTAAATATATATCTGTTTGGCGGCGGAGAATTTATTCTCTTGCTTAACGCCCTTCTCTGAGACGTACGAGCTTAGGGGTTATATACTGATGGATATCAAACGCATAGAGTGAATTGCCTGTGTGGCATGCCTAAGTGGCAAATGATCAAGGCTTCTGTTGAAAAGCAAAGTCTTGTGGTTGATGATCAAAGCACCGCCTGTGTGGCACAGCTTTGTGTAACGTGAATTCGCGAGCCTCACACCCCGGTGGTGAACCAAAAACGGGAGACGGACCTCAGGGGGGACATGCGTTTTCTTTCTAGCTAGGGTGGTGTCAGTGACCTACCAGCCCTGACATTTATATACTTTTCACCTGTGTGGTTGTTGTTGTTGCGAGGCGCCTCGGTTTGATCGGACGATCCGGGTCCGATGGAGTCATTCGTTGGCTCACTTACGCCACGAAGGGCGGAGAAACGTAGTGTTCAGGCATTATAATCCACATCGGTGGACCGGCCCTGACGATCCAAGGGGCAGTTGCGGCTGTTCCTGAGACTCGGGGACGACCCGAACTCCCCCGGTCTCCGAAGAGAAGAGGAAGAACGAATTGTTTTGAGAACACGACAAAATAGAACGCAGACGGGAGAACATTTCATTGTATATTACATTAATTCCATCAGAATACAAGAATATACAGAGTATGAATTAATATTACACAACAGAAAATATCAGAGATTACAATAAATTACATAGCAGTGGAAATAATACAAGACACGACTAGAAGGAGATATACGGATACAAAGCTTTCCGGATATCGTTCCAGCTATAAACCAGGATCCTGTGAATATAAATCTGCAAAACCAAAACTACTAGCTGCCCGTGTCAAAATAGGGGCACCCAGAGTTTAGGTTAAAACAATAAACTCCAGGTCAGTCATGTGACTGGTGTGAGAACTAAAACAGTTATTAATCTTTATTTTAAAGTTAGGTAAATCAAGGGACCACGCCGTATAACACGGAACGGGTTTCCTCCCAAGAACACCAGTGCATAAAACAAACAGCGCAATGCTAAATAAGGAAAAATGAAGCTATTATAAGACCCTGTTCCCATCACACAATGCAACGCAAGCCGAAGGATAGGGTTTTTACCTTATAATAGCCAAGAATGCTTGATACGTTTTAAAACAAATCATTTGATACTATTATAAGTGCATAGTGTATAAAACAACTTCAAATCATAAGTATCAATCATAGACGGCATAAGCGCCCCATCCCACTATGTCGCCATACTAGGCTCTACAAATAAAACCGCAAATGTCACGTATTTGGAAGTTGGATTCCCATCTATGAACCGAGGCAAAAGATAGTCCTCAACCGATTCGAGACTGTCTAGCCCGAGTCTCAGGAACAGCCGCAACTGCTCCTTGGATCGTCAGGGTCGGTCCACCGATGTGGATTATAATGCCTGAACACTACGTTTCTCCGCCCTTTGGGGCGTAAGTGAGCCAACGAATGACTCCATCGGACCCGGATCGTCCGATCAAACCGAGGCGCCTCGCAACAGCAACAACACCACAGGTGAAAAGTATATAAATGTCAGGGCTGGTAGGTCACTGACACCACCCTAGCTAGAAAGAAAACGCATGTCCCCCCTGAGGTCCGTTTCCCGTTTTTGGTTCACCACCGGGATGTGAGGCTCGCGAATTCATGTTACACAAAGTTGTGCCTAACAGGAGGTGCTTTGATCATCAACCACAAGACTTTGCTTTTCAACAGAAGCCTTGATCATTTGCCACTTAGGCATGCCACACAGGCAATTCACTCTATGCGTTTGATATCCATCAGTATATAACCCCTGAGCTCGTACGTCTCAGAGAAGGGCGTTAAGCAAGAGAATAAATTCTCCGCCGCCAAACAGATATATATTTAATAGAAATCAATCACACAGACTAAAATCCAATGTCAGACACACAGTCCATTTACAAGTCCGTTCTGGGTCTGAACGAAACCGGAGGCACCTAGTACCCCACATATCCATCGATCTCCAAGTACGTCTGGACGATCACCAACTGTTTCCATCTTCTTGGGTGTACAGCCCAATCAAGATCATCAGTAAATACCCAAACGACGTGAAGACCTCCGGTCTTCAACCACCGTCTTCATCTTCGACATATCGTCGTATCAGTTATTCAGAATGGGATAAACCCGGTCTTTCCGAATAACTCGCGTATATTTTAAATAAGTGTTACACAAACACAACATACGCCTCATTCCAATTCATCAGTCACTAACCGTAAATTAATCAAGAGAATAATTCCCAAAATATTAACCCCGAAGGCCGAAACCAACATCAGATCAATATCCAGAAAACCATTCTGCTTAGCTAACCGACAGTTAGTTTCTAAATTTCACATTCATAGGGAAAGGTTCCCATTAATTTTATTAAAGATAAATTCCTTGAATTTATTCTTTGATCTTCTTTTGAATTTCGATTCGACTAGTCGGGATTAACGAACCTTACTGAAGAATCATTTGTTTTAATTTCCCAATCCCAACCTATTCATCCCATGAAGTAAAACTGGTAATACTTCATATCTAACACCATGGTGTTATCGGTAAATTCAATTTGCATTTCACGTTCAAATCTAATTAAAGATTTAACTAACGCCTGGAGCAAAACTGGTGATACTCCATCCTCGTTCATTTCAATCTAATTAAAGATTCATTAAAACTCCACTTAGTTTTAATCTTTAACGGGGTTAAAGAATCAGTGTCATTTAAAAACACTGTTCACGATAAACCCAAGCATCAATGTCAATTCAATTCCAATTAAATATTATTTAATTGGTACACTTCATTAAATCTAAATAAAAAGATTTAATCTTTTCTCAACTGGGTTCAAGAAAAGTGTTAATGAAGACACCATTCACGACAAACCCAAATCACATTTGATATTAAATACAAGGCTCTGAATAGAAAATATACTGGCTTATATTCAATATCAAATCCTACGACCAACAAATATCGTATTGGAAATAACGATATATATATATATATATATATATCTTTCAAATTCCCATAACAATATCTGTATCGTCACGAAATCCAACATAGAAATATTCCGAAGACAGTTTCGATTCAAATCCATTCCAATGCAATCATTGGAAATTCTGGTTATTTTCAAAACCATTTCAAATTCAATTTATTTATTTAAAAATAAATAGAATTATAATTCTAGTTCAAAACTAGTTCATTTCGATAAAAATCTATTTTTATCTTTTCAAATATGGAGTTTTTCATCCCAATTTTTCTAAATCATTTTTTATGATTTTACACAAATTATTACTACTTTTAATAATTTTATCAAGGCCCGTACAGTCGATTTCCATCAACGGCCATCGAACTGCACTTACAACGACCTTTTTCAAATTTGATTTGGACATAATTCCAAATCCAACCGTTAGATTCCTAATTTCTAATATTCGTTAGAAAGCCTTTTTCGATACGAACCCAACGGTTCCGGTTTCAGGAGAATCCGACGGTCGGATCTCCCGCAATATCCGTTCGAAGTCAATGGTCGAAATTCATGAACTACCGCGGCGCGGCGCGTTCTATTCAGGCCATTATAATATATATAATATATACTTCGTCGATTTCAATTCAAAACGTGCTTTATAAATCGTTTTAAATTCATTTTCAAAATGGTTTCAACTTCATATTCAATTTCAAATCAAAATTGAATATTCCAATATAAATTCGTTTTAAATTCATTTCAAATTGATTTCAATTCAATTTCGATTTTAATTCGATTTGAATTCATTTTCTTTTCAATTCAATTCAATTCGAATCCGTTTTAAATTCAATTCGAATTCATTTCTATATTCAATTCAATTCGAATTCGTTTTACATTCAATTCAATTCGAATTTGTTTTACATTCAATTCAATTCGAATTCATTTCTATTCAATTTCAATTCGAATTTCAATTCTTTTCAAAATATCAGATTTTGAAATCATTTTCGATATTCATTATAAAATGAATGAAATCGATATAAATATCGTTCACGTCAAAATGGCGTCAATCTAATCAACACGACTTCATATATTTCTATTTTCAAATATTCTATTTCAAATATTTCTGTTTCAAATATTTCTATTCAAATATTTCTTTTTCAAATATTTCTATTCAAATATTTCTTTTTCAAAACTTTCTTTTTCAAAACTTTCTTTTTCAAAACTTTCTTTTTCAAAACTGGAATGAGGCCCAATCAATTACCATATAATGTTAATTATATGGATTTTCTACAACACATGTATACAATAACAACGATGAATAATCAACCATCATCCAAAGTGCATTCTACATTGTATAAGCATCGAATATAGATATTTAACGCTTATAACAGTCTGTCAATCAATCGATCGACATACAACTAACTATGGGTTAGTGTATGACATCTATCATCCCAATACCCGTGTGGGGTTTCAAACAATCAAACACAGACTTTATTTGTGTAGTTGGGCGATGTGTAAAATTTATCGTCCCAATCAATATCAGTCAAATGTGTGTATATAAACAAATCGTCCGATTTGTTTATTTTTATTTCATTTTATATACACATTAAAAATTCTATTTTTAACTATAAAATATTTTTAACTATATAAATATTTTATTTCATTTCACATCACATCACACAATCAACTACACATCAAAATCTAACAAACAAGCATACAAGTCGTCCATGGTCTGTGGACGACGGGTGTCGGGTGCTACTAAACACCGTCTGCATCCTAGTATATATTTTAACTAGAAGGTGAGAAGTTCTCATCGAATTGCTAATCCAACTCCTCGACTCTTCTTTGTAGAAAATCTTCGCCACTCGCCCTTTGTCACTTTCTTTGCCCGTATTCTCTACATATGTAAAAATCACATTTTTACTTCGCTATTCCATATATAAAAATCGAATTTTTATTTTGCTATTCAATATATAAAAATCAAATTTTTACTTTGCTATTCAATATATAAAAATCGAATTTTTACTTTGCTATTCAATATATAAAAAATCGAATTTTTACTTTGCTACTCAATATATAAAAAATCGAATTTTTACTTTGCTATTCAATATATAAAAAATCGAATTTTTACTTTGTTATTCAATATATAAAAATCGAATTTTCTCTTCGCTTAATAAAAATTATATTTTTATTACCTCTACTGTATAAAAATAATATTTTTATTATCTCTACTATATAAAGATGATATTTTCATTGCTTCTACTTTATAAAAATTATATTTTAACATCTTCTATTATATAAAGATCATATTTTTAATACTCCACTTATATAAAAAAAATATTTTAATATCTTCCCTTTTTAAATAAATAAATAAAAACATATATTTTCCTAAACAAAACCTATTCTTTTTCGAAAAAATAAAAATCACTTCTTTTTCTATTCAAAAATCTCAACTTTACTATTGTAAAAATCTGATCTTTTCGCTAACAAAATCCAATATATATTTTTTATAACCAAACATGATCTTTTCATTAATCAAAATCATACTTTTATACTACTATATATAAATAATAAATAATAATAAAAAAAGAAATCAAATCTTTAAGCCATGTTATATAGAAATAGAGAAACTGATTTTAAAAACTAAAACTGATTTTATAAATAAAACTGATAATGAAAATCAAATTGATAATGAAAATCAAATTTTGAAGTAAAATAATAAGAAGAACTCACAGTAATTTGTTTTTGCCAAAAAAAGGCGCTGGTTGGATGCGGTCTCGAGGGGGCTGGCCGAGGTGCCCTTGCCAGAGCTCGACGCTGGAGGGAAGGGTCTAGGGGAGGTCACGGCTAGGATGGAACGACTTGGGGCTAGGGAGTGACGGGTTTCCAGGGGAGAGAGGGAGCGGCGCTAGGGGGTTTTGGGGGTGATTGAAGGAGCGAGGTTGGCTGCGGCGCTCGAGCTTGTGCTTCAGGCGGGGGTTTGAGGTTTTGGTGCTTCGATTGGAGAGAGAAAGGAAAACGGAAGGAGGCGCTGGAGGTGGGGGTCACGACGGCGAGGGGAGGGTCTCCGATGACTGGCGATGAGGCGCGGTGGCACATCGATTTGAGGCGACGGGTTTTAGGTTTTTTTTTTTCTATTTTGAAAACTGAAATGGTCAACGGGGCCAGAGAGAGAATAGGGAGGGAGAGGGTGTATATATTATAATATATATATTTAATTATTTTTATTTCAGAAAGTAACTTTTTATTACGAACTCAAAATCGAGCCCACCGCCTGTCGTCTCTAGCTAATCAGTCCTATTCCGAACACAATGGGATAGGTATCGTAGGCCAATTCGATTGTTTCGATCAGTTTTCATCAAAATCAACATATAACTCTATATATTGAATTTGAACGCGCATTTCAATTTGCTGGGGTCACATACTGACTCGAAAAATTCCAGAAAAATATTTTCTAGCTTCGCATTGACGATACGGTCCTAACAAAACTAGTTTCGTCGAATTCTGAGACCGTTTGAAAATTGGCCATTTTCCAGTCGATTAAAATCAACTGAAACTGGTCAAACGCGTTTTCCTTTGCCATGCTCACATATTGATTCGAAAAATTATGAAAATTGGAATCTAGCAATAACTTGACATCACGGATCCAACAAAAGTGGTTTCGTCGAAATCCGAGGTCGTTTGCAAAATTTCCATTTTTAAGGGCCTGAATTCCATAGCGACTATTCAGAATTTTCAACTGGACATATCTTTTGATTCCCGCTATGAAATTTCAATTCTTCGGATTCGTTGGAAAGATATTCTCAATTAGATCCTAATATTTTTGGTTTCACTAAAATCCGGATTGTTTTGCACCCGGTACATTCAATTGAAGTTTGAAATCAAATTATCGAACTACCGCGCCATTTTCAATTCCTTTTATAATTATATATAATTATTTATATTCTAACGACGACGTATATAATATATACGTTCTAAATATATTCAAAATAAATTTCTCGTCGATATTATTTAAAATAATCTATTTTAAATGTTCAAAATTCGCTAAAATTGCCAAAATAAAAATTTTAAACTGGCTCAGATTTTCAGGTTGTTACAAGAAACAAAGTGGAACTATAAAAAAAACTGATCGGCCATGTTATGTTAAACAACGTAATTAGTTTTACGACAATTAATTAAGCGTTAATTTCAAAATTTAGTTATTAATTAAGTAGTTAAGGAGTTAAATTATTTAACTGATTAACCATGATTTACTTAAGGCAACTGGGTAACATAATCACATGCAAAGGCAGAGCACTAGAAAACAAATTTACTTAAGGAGAGAAAGAAATAATTTAACTATAAGGGAATAGAGTATCTCAAGAAGTTCTCCTTTCAAGAGAAATAATAGCTATAAATATTCTAGCTAATGTAGAATCACTTCCACTCAAGTATGATGGGACGATAGATTTGGATGAGCACATCTCCCTTTTTGAAAGTTATGTGAGTATGTATAATGCATCTGGAGCAGTTTGATGCAAGATTTTCTTAACTACTCCTTATAAGGTAGCAAATGAATAGTTTGTACATTATCACGACCCTACCATTGATACTTGCAAAAATTATCTTCCATATTCAGTATACACTTCCATACGCAAAAGGATTCAACCATCAGCGTTTATGAGTTAACCAGTATCAAACAAAGACCGAAAGAATCAGCCAATAACTATCTGAAAAGATTTCGTATTGAGTCACTTAAGGTAAAGGTGCAACGAATAGAGAAAAGATAACAACGATATATTTGGGTGTACTTGAGCTAACTCCATTTTGGAAAGAACTTACCTTGAACGAGAGTGAAGGATTGTTTACTTTTACTCTTGAGAAGACAAGTACATTCATATTGAGAGAAATCTTGATGGAAGGAGAAACCAAGAGCAAAATCAGAAAGTATAAAAGCTCAGTGCCAGTTAATACAGGGTTTGCTCTTCAGAATCAAATAAGAAAGAAATTATTGCACTTATTATTGAACATATGGGTATAAAAATAAAGAGTGCTGTGATAAAGCACAAATGATCCATGGAAGAATAAAAAAGATTTCACCAAAGAAAGCTTAAGGAATGATCTATGAGAAGGACCATCAAGTTATTGCATTACTTTGGCAAATCTTGGCCTCAAGTTTTGTTATCACGAGTAATTCATTTACTTACCTTCGGACTTCACTTTCTATTTATAATTGGCCATGTATTGACCAACATTTGAGTGTCATTGTAGGTAAAAACTAAAACTTGTCTAAGAATCAAGAATTTACAGACTCATATATGCAACAAAAGCACAAATTGTTTGAAAAGGAAAATGCAGTGTGAAGCAAAATTATGAAAGAAAGTGTTCTTCAACTATCACCTAGCGCTCAAGAATAAAGAAAACAATTCCCAGACCATAGCAAGAGCGCTCCAAAAGACAATCTAAGGTCGATCCTTTCAGGACATCAAAGTACTCTCGGATATTAATAAGAAGGAAGCATATTCAACTATGAATTCCTACCATCCGCTTGGCTCATATATGCTTCCTTAAACTTTGTCAAATTCTACTTTCCTTATTCTTATTTGATATTTGTTAAAATAAAAAGTCTAAATGTCTTTGTAAGTAAAGGCGAAACATGCTCATTGCTCTGAGATTCAAGAAGTGGCTTGAAACTAAGATTTCTTACAGGGAGAAAGTAAAAAATACAAATTATATCTTTAATAAAAAACTCAGTTGGACTTGAATAAAGGGAAAAAAAAATAAAAAAGATTCCTAACATTTAAGAATCTTTTGATTGCAAGCTCAGAAAGATGCAATTTTTTTTTACAAAAAGAAGATAAAGTAAAGGCTTAATTTAACTCACAACTTCAACAATTGGGAAAACGCTATCCCTAAACATTAAAATCAAAGAAAGCAAATCAGGGCTTGGATGTTTCATCTTCATTTATTGGATTCCCCCTGGAGAAAAGAAGGTTTAGGAATTTTAAAAGTCGTATTTCGATTAATTGGAATCCTTCCCCCTGAAGGAGGACGGTTGAGGAGCCTTAAAAGTCGGATATCCATTTATTGGAGTCCTTCCCCTTGAGGGAATAAGATTGAGGAGCCTTAAAAATCTCACCTCCATTCAACGAGATGGAGTCCTCCAGGAGTGTAAGGGCTAAATAGTCCGAGCTAAAAGCTTACATGGTTGTGGATATCAAATGGAATCCTTCTAGAAAGAAAAGGATAAATTGCCTAGACCTAAGAGTCTTCATTGTCTTTATCCACTGGTTGGGAGAACCAACCAGTCAGTCTGTTATAATCATAGATAAGAATCAATTACTTTATTCCCATAAAGTAATGGACTTTCATGAGAAAGAAACAGATATGACAACATATCCTAAAGTAAAGTATACACTCTAAGCAAACAAGAGGAAATCAAGTCATAGCTAAAGAAAAGGAATGCTTTATATGGAAAAGCAAGGAAATATTATTAGGATACGTCAATTGGGAATTTGGTAAAGAATACTAAAAATCAAATGAGAATCATCATTTTCTATGTATAAAAGAATCGAATAAAGTGGTACAATGAAAAAAAATACATTCCGTCAAATTAGAGGAATTAATGCAATCCTTCAAGAAAGACATCTTTATCAAGAAGGATCGTTGCAGAAGTTGAGCACGACTACTTCTATCATAGGATGAGAATTAAAGCAAAGACCTACCAGTCGAGTAAGTTGGGAAACCGAGCAGAACTATCTAGCTGAATGGTTAAATAGTTAAATGACCAGATGGAATTACTTAGTTAAACGGGTGGATAGCAAAACAAGTAAAACAAAACTCCACTGCTAAATGGTCAAACAGTTGGATAAGATGGATAGCTAAATGGAACTATTGTTGGATGGAAAAATAACTAATAACTGAACAAAAGCAGGAGGAGCTTCAATGACTATAAGACGCTCAGGAATGGCCGAAGGCAGGAATAAAGACCCAGTATCAGCAACCAGTCTAAAGCTCGTATACGGTCTACACCTTGCCATCGACAAAAAGGTACAGTGGATCTGACAAACACGATGATGAACTTAGAAGGAAACAACAATACGAGCGAAGATAATGGGAATCCTAGTCGCCATTTGGAAATAATATTTAGTCTATCTCATTGGAGTAATTGAATTAAGCAGTTATTAAATACGACTTTATAAATGAAATTCTAATTGTTGTTATATTATGAAAAACAAGTTACCTCAACTTCAATTCACTTAGGCTTTGCATGTTTGAAAAAAGTGTTGGCAAAACTAGGTGGAGTTTAAGCGATAAGAATAATTTTGTTGATAGTTTGAAATAAGTATTTAGAATTTTGTCAGCAAATGTTCGAAACTTCCCTATGTATTTATGGGGAACTAACATATCATCATTTTATGTTTTTGTACGCGTAATGCATTGTCGTATGAAAAAAGACTATTTTATTTCACTTCAATCATGGTTTCACTTCTTTTTTTGCGTGCGCGAGCACGCATGCTCACACAAACATACACACATGTATATGTATATACATACACACATGCATACGTACATACATAAATATACTTATGTATGTATGTATGTGTGTTTAATTTGACATTCATTTTGAGGAAGATCATTTTTCTTTAGGAGTAGAGGTGAGCGTTCAGTCGGTTCAGTTAGTTTTGAGATTAAAAAACTAGGGGTGTAAATCGGTCGGACCGGACCAGACGGAGGTGTGTTCAGTTTCTGTCATAAATTAAATCGGACCGGACACGGACCAGACAAAAAAAATTTCGTACAAATTTTGTTATTCTAACTCGTGTCTTGAATAAAATCGATCGGACACGGACGCATGTTTTTCGAACACGCATACGAACGAACCCGGTCGAATATGGTTGTTTATATCAAAATTTATACTTTTTATTAGGTTTTCTCTCAACTATATATCGAATTACAAGAAATTCAGACAAATTCGAACGAACACGGATAGGACGTGATTTTTTCTCATACAAATTTTATTGTCCTAACTCGTGTCCTAAATGAAAATCGATCGGACTCGGGCGGACATATTTCGATCACGGACACGAGCGGACGTCGGACATTAGAACAAAATTTACAGCCCTATTAAAAACTCAAACTGAATTGGAACCGAATTTTTTTTCAAACCGAACCAAACCAAAATAATTTCGGTTAATTCGATCGATAACTAATTTAACCAAACTTGAAGGATATGTTAATATCTAAATGATGAATTCACTAAAAGTAAAACATAAATTCATGTTTGGAGAAATATTATTTAGTAAATTTTATGTTTAAAGTAAAATTTGCCTATTTGCAATATTTTATCATTAAACTAATTATTTAAAGTATTACAACACCGTAAAATTAGATAATAAATTAAAAGTTCGGTTAAATCGATGACCAAAAAATATATTTTACAAATCGAATTCTAACCGATTTAGTTTTAAAATCGGGCCGAGTCGTCCGAAATGAACCAGTTTGATCGATTAATTTGGTTTGTGCCGAACATCGTTCATCCCTATTTAGGAGTATTTTTTGGTTAGTTATGTAAAATACCAATTATGGTAAAATTGTGTTGTCATTGTTAGTGTCACATGATTATAGACAAGAAAATTCTTATCTATGACATACAATTTCGGTCTTTTTACGTAAAATATTTGTCAAAACTTAATTCTAATATGATTCTTCAAATAGAACGGATAATGATTATTATTTTAATTTATAAACCATTCTAATATATATTAGTTTTTTTTTTTTTTTTTTTTTAATATAGACATTTCAAATAGTACAAGTGTTAAACACGTATACAAGGCACATAGTGACAATTTCAGTGGAATATTAAAATTGAGGATAAACCCAAATTAGGCAGAAACAATCGAGTTTATTAAGGGCATCGGTTACGAAAGGCGAGGGGCCCACAAAAAAAAAAAAAAAGCAGTGGCCCACTGCTAATACAGGCCATGGCTTCTTCTTCGTAGATGACTACACTTGTAAATTTGGTATGCTGGCGTGCACTCATGATGTGGGACATTTCACACTTGGCTATTTTGCCCGTTTCAAATTTTGAACTGCTCTCAGCTCCTCTTTATTACACTACAGGATATTACGCATGAAACTAATAACTTTGCTTGAATACTGCTGAGTTGGAGCCGACTCGTAAACCGCTTATTTCAAAAAAGATTAAAATAAAAACCAGGTTCATAAAACTGTTGAAAACTCACCCAGTAAATATCAGAAAGAAAGAAAAAAAACATGATTTTTATACATCAAATTAGATTATTATTTTTGATGTAATTTTCAGAAAGTAAATTAAGAATACAAATGAGATAACATGTCTGATCCAGCCCACAATTAATTGAGAAAATATAATTCGTATATATACAGTCCAAAAACATAGAAAATATAATTTGTATATATGCATATACATGAATTTACAGAGGTGGGTCAAGAGGAACCCATGCACCGACAAAAAAGTTAAAAGAAAAAGAGGGTTCACTCACACACATAAAAACGTGCAGTTGCTACTTCAATATCATCACTTTCCCTCCCCATAACCTCCCCCCACCTCTCTCCCTTCCCCTTCTTATACACCTCCTCCATTATTTCTTCTTTTTCACTTCCAAATTTAAAACTCTCTTTCTTCTATACAATCATCTGAAACAAAAAAGAAAAAAAAATGGATATTCACTCAAATGCTGCAGTCTCTCCTAACCCTGTCGAATTCGATGACTTTCTTTCTCGCGAAAACATGGTAACTCATTTCTCATCCCTTCATAAATTTTCCTGGATCAGTCTGCCTAATTTTGACCTGTTTGAAATTTTTAGTGCCAGTGTTAGTTGTGTTTATCTTTTCTGTTTTGTTATACAATTTTAATATAATTCTGCTTCAAGAATAAATTTCACTTCATCTCTTCTGAAAAGAAATAAGGAAAAAATTGTAGTTTCAGTTTGTGCTGTGAATTATACCTTGTCCCCTGGTAAATTCAGTCTGTCTTTGTAGCATGATATAAATTATCTTCACATAGCTTTATAACTAGTTCAAATAGTGAAGGAATAGCAGCTAAAAGCATGAAATACAACAGGTGCTAGTTCAAATTTGTAGATTTAGAAGGTTTGATTCTATGTGTTGGGTGATATAAATTGGAGAATTTACAGTATGACATTTCACAGCTTGCCTGTACATATCTCTGTGTCAGTTTTGCTTTCTCCTTGTTTTCGATTCACTGATAATTTTTGCTTGTATCTAAACACAAAATGTATGTTAATTCTTGTTATCATCAAGTTTAAATAAAAAATAAATCGAAAAAATGTGAAGTTTATGACTTAAGAATAGAACTTGAATTAATTAAACTATTTGATTTTTATTATTGATAAAAAAACAATACATACTTCAAATGCAGGAAAGAAGTGATAAAGCAAACTTGGAGTGGCTATCAATGTTTGTAGAAGACTGCTTAAATGGAAGCTTCACTTCCCAACCTCCTCCAACCACCCAGCCCGGAAATATCACAACTCAACCCACTACCAACGAAGCCCAAAGCCCACTAAGGGCCCTAAGCCCACTTTCACTCTCCATCCCATCGAAAGCGAGAACAAAAAGGGCCGTAAAGCCCACCCAAAAAGCCCACTCAGAGTTCAGCAGCTACTGGAACACGCCGCTCCTCCCTCAAACCCACTGGCTAGCCGAAAGCGAGCTCCTCGTTTTCCCCAAAAAGGAACGGTCCGGAAGCGACGAGGGCAAAAAGGACGCTGAGGCGGACGCGGATGAGGAAGCGGACGCGGAGGCGAGCGCGGTGAGGAGGTGCACGCACTGCGGGTCCCACAAGACGCCGCAGTGGAGGGCCGGGCCGCGGGGACCGAAGACGCTCTGCAACGCCTGCGGGGTCAGGTACAAGTCGGGTCGGCTGCTGCCGGAGTACCGGCCCGCTAAGAGCCCGACTTTTGAAAGCTTTAAGCACTCGAATTCGCATAAGAAAGTCATGGAGATGAGGATGGCTACCGTTCTATCTTCTCGATCCGAATGATCGCTTTTGGTGATGTAATTGTAGGGCTTTTAGGTTCGTAGCGTTATATACAGAATACATATGGGTGTGACATGCTGTACTGTCAGTTTAGTGTTTATTTCATTTCAGCGTTAGTGCAAGCTCTATAGGTCCTTTGATGTGTGCTTTTTCTTTTTAAAAATGGTGCTTTGAATTTTAGTAGTATATATCCAGTGGCCGATCTAGCTTTTGTGGTGAGGTCAAGCAATTTTTTTTTAAAGCTAATCCCACATCAGCAAATAGCCTTAAACCCTCTTATAATACCAACATGTGTTTACATAAGGCAAATTAGTCAGAGTAAGTGTTGTTTGGACCAATTTTCAAGTGGGCAAGCGTTCAGATAGGGAAAATGCCTTGTTTCCAGGCAGGCCAATATAGCCACACCTTGGATCCGCCCCTGTGTATATCATACTTAAGACAAATGGGTTTGAGCCCGTAGAGCGAGAAATGTAGGGCAATATGGCCACACCTTGGATCCGCCCCTGTATGTATCATAATTAAAACAAGTGGGTTTGAGTCCATAGAGCGAGAACAACATACCACCATTTTACTAATTTGAATATAAAGTGCTTATCAGAAAGGATTTCACATAAAAAACAAACGTAACCTAAATCAAATATTTTACCCAAATTTTGTACCAAAACTAAAATTTTAAAGACATATATGCAGATGAATTAAACAAAACAAGCGGTGCACGGTTTCAGATATAACACTGATGAACAAAGTGTTAATACAAATACATGTGGGTTTTAACTAGGACTGTAATGGTAATGGTTATCATTACCGTTTGACAAATACCGTTACTGTACTATTTTTACTGGTAAATCAAAACTATTTATCATTACGGTTACCGATCGACTGGTATACCGAAGAATGGTATATCGGTAATCTTTACACTGGTTATGGTAAATTAACGTTTGTTCATCAAAGTTTATATCTTGACATACTTTGTACATAATGCATCTTTATTATACTATATATGTAGTATTAGATTATAAAAAACATAAATAAGAAAGAAAATATGTGTATCTGAAATTATTTCACCATATTATTGAACTAAATATTAATCATTTATTTGATTTTAAATGCATGTAATAAAGTATATCAGATTAGTATGTATATGTTTTAAATTAACTGGTAAAATTACCATTACCGCTGATATCGAAGAAACGTTACCGTTAAAAATGGTAAATTTACCGTTACCATACCGTTTTAACTGGTATACCGATTTCAATAAAAAAAATGATTACCGGTCGACTGGTAATGGTATGATAATGGTAAATTTATCATTACCATAACAACCCTAGTTTTAACAACTTATGCTAGAATCGGGCATTATTCGGTTAAAAAAAAAAAATCAATCAAACCAATTAATTTTGAACAGTTTGAATTGTTTTTTAAACTAGATTGATTTATGATCGATCTACAAAGAAATTTGGTTTGGTTACCGATTTAAAAAAATAACCGAATTTTAATTATATTTTCAAAATTATCAGTGTAATAATAAAAACATTTAGACTAACTTTAAAGAGATAAATAAATTTTATTTACCTTATGCAACAGTCGTGGGTTCGAAACCCGAAATGACATGCTAAGAGTTTACCACGTGCATACGCAAAAAATCAGCCACTTATGTAGTGTTATGCAACCGGGCTAGGTGCACTAGGGAGCGTTTTACGACTCCAATCGGTTTCCCTCTTGAACAAATTCAAAATATATATATATATATATATATATATATATATATATATCTGTGTTGTGTGTGTTAGAGAGAGAGAGAGATCAAAAGCACCAACTCTGTAACCTCCTTGATTTCCACCACACATTCTTATTTCTCTCTCTTTCCACTAACTTATTTTAACATAAAGGAACGACCTAAAATGAGATGCGAATGGAATGCTAAAAAAAGGGTGCACTGGAGCGCGTCGTGTGTCATGTGTGTGTGTATATAAGCGTTCAATAGCATTCCAAACAGTGCAGCACTCTTTCGACCCCCTGATTTCAGCAAAAACAAGGGAAATCCTAATGGAGAAGTAGGGTTAGAATCAAAATTAAATGAAGAATCAAGAATGATTGTACCAAAAGGGTTAAAAACAGATTAAAACCTTACTATTATGTTTATTATTAAGTTTTACTTTATATTTTTAAAAATTGATACGAACTTTAATAATTTTGAGGAACTCTTTAAAACTTTAATTTTTGTTAAGTTTACAAGTAGAACTCGAGATCCAATTAAATCAAGACAGAGAATAATACAAAATTAAAGTTTTATATATGTATTATGATTACTAAAGGCACACTGGTTCTTCTCAAACCACATATACCAACAGATAATTAAGAGAAAAGAAAATAGTGTTAAGTACGTACCTGTTTAGATCCTTAAACTAAAATATAAAGTTATTCCATTATATATTAAAATGACTATATATTATATTTGGATCAAAAATGTTAAGAATATTAATCAGAACAAATTTAGTTAAACTATAATCAACGATAAGTGTTTGAACTTTAAAAATCATTATTGCAAAAGCAACATTTTTTATCAATTAAAATAATTTTTTTAGAAGTTCTCCAGCATTTGGTTTTCCTTGTAAAATTTGCCACATATGGATTTTAGCTTTAAGAGGAGCTTTAGTTTTTCAAAAATCTTTGAAGGTTTTCGAATTGACTCCTGGTAATTTATGAAATTATAAAATTAAGGAGAAGTAAATTTCTTACTCTTCTCTCAACACCAGGTTATGATGTCTTTTTATTATCAATACTGTGAAGTTCTAACTTATCACATAATAAAGAAAACTTTTCTAGTATCACACGATCTAACATGAGACTAAAACTAAAATCCCAAGGAAAGTCATAATCAAATTCGTAAACATCATAAATCAAAACATTTTTAAAGTTGTGAACGTCAAATAATTCCTTAAATTCCACTTTGAGTGAGATAACTGAAATCCAACTATCATGTCAAAAAGAAGTGCTAGTACTAGGATGAACAATAATATTAGTACCAAGTTTGTACCTTCAAAATTTACCATAACTGATTGCCAAAAGTGAGGCATATTATTCTCACTATTGATGATGTTAGACCAAAATTTGGCTATAACACCCAAATGCAGTGTGAAATCCTCACAATCACAAATCACAGGTAATAATGCAGAAAATAACAAGGGACACACGAGATTTTATAGTGGTTCGGCTCAAACCAAGCCTACGTCCACTTTATATCTTCTTAAATCCTAAGAAGTTACAAATACTATGCCATCCCACAGTCTGTGAGGTCCAATTACATATAACATCCTTGTATTACAATAAGAAAAGAGAAGAGATTTATACAAGAAATCCTCGTGTTAATTTGATTTGAGGAAGACACAATGTCCTTGTGTCGTTTATAATGGCAGCTGAGAAGTGTTAGTACCAAAAGGCCAGAGAGATCCCCTGAAAATGCCTTCCAATGGTGTATATATAACCATCTACAATAGGCGGTTCATGGGCCATATGTCACGCATCCCAAGAATCTCGAAAAGAGGTGTAAAACATGGAGAAATCCTCTCCAAGTCGTGCCATGCCATGTGTAATGAGAGCCGGGTTCATAGGAGTAGGAATAGCTAAGAGAATAAGTCAAAATATGAGCAAAAGCAGTTCCAGTCCAGGCGGTTCATGGCCACCATGAGGTCATGACCCCTATGTGCTCCACGATCGGGTCATGGTCCAGGATTCGACCATGAGCCTAGGGGGAACCTAGGATGGGGGCGATCCCTAGGATGGGGACGAGCCCTAAGGGGGCGAGTTCTAGGATGGCGAGCCAGTCCAGGAGGGTGAGATCTGATCCAAATTCCAAGCTAGCGATGCTTCGTCACACCATCCAAGCGATTGTCAGTCCACATTAAAGTCCTGGGTTATTCCAAATGATAAAATTCGTGTTGGGACGATCCTTGCCAAAGGATAGCCTAACAAGTTACCCCTCAGAACACATCTTGCTGGTTGAAGGAAGATGTGTTCTGGATAATCCAGGAATTCTATAAGCCACAGAAATCCGAGAATACCCTGACCTCGCAGGGTCCGCCAGCTACAAATATATTCCATATCTATAAAGAGATAGAGGTAAAACAAATGTGCCAGATCCTGACAGTATTATTTGAATTTTTCCGTGCATAAACCATGCTTAAGTGTCTATCGAGCACGAACCATACTCGAGAAATGCCCAAGTGATCCTGCCAAATGCTGGCAAGGGCCAAACATTCTAGGCATAATCCATACCAAGAAGTTCAAACCGAGTATAATCCATACCCGATTTCTTTTGTCACATCCTGACAAGACCGTTTGCAGTTCCTAAGTATAATCCATACTTACGATTCCAAAGTGAGTATAAACCATACTCGGACCTGAAGTAGAGTTACGCTTGCAACAGCCTGACAAGACAGTCCATTCTAAGGCATAATCCATACCTAGAGTTCCATAATAAGTATAAACAATACTTTAACCGAGATTGTGGATCTTGCCGCATCCTGACAAGATACTTAAATTCACCATACATAATCCATGCTTGGAAAGTCCGTCCTTATTCAATCTAAAAATGCAAAACCAAAGCAAATCCCGATTGGTTTGACATCGAGTCCAGAGCACGCTTTGGGGCTACATCCTAACCCCGTATGTGTGCACTCCGACTTAGCCAACCGGAAAACCTAATGAAAGCAAAAAAATATCTTAAAGCCAAATTAATGCAGAAAATGAAAGCTGATCTCATCCAGATCAATTGATGATCATCCCACGAGAGCTCGATCCAGGACCATTTCCACTCCTTGGAGCAGGAGGTGACAGCGCATGCATAGGC
The DNA here is from genome assembly GCA_030737875.1 of Allium sativum. NCBI lineage: Eukaryota > Viridiplantae > Streptophyta > Magnoliopsida > Asparagales > Amaryllidaceae > Allium > Allium sativum. The sequence goes on along the minus strand of CM060920.1, from coordinate 742,468,948 downwards.
GTTGTAGGTTGTTTAACATACTAGGGTAGCTCTCCACGTCTAACACGTTCCTCAATCAAATCTCGCAAGTGCCAGCAGTCATTTGTGTCATAACCATCGATTTCATGAAAGATGCAATGTTTTCTGGAATTGCGTTCCTTTTGTGATGGCTCCCTCCTGGGAGGCTTTGGGTAGGAGGTAGCACCCTTTGTATCCATGTAGATGTCAATCATCATTGAATTTAGTTCAGTGTACTTTTGAAATTGAGGTCCTCTCCGAGTCTGAGAAGTTTGTCCATCGTTAGCAGCGGCTGTTCCTTTGCCCTTTTCATTGCCTTTTCCAGAATCAGACGGTGCTCCGCCTTTAAGCATGTTGACATCGAGAATAGCCTTCTCGAATTTTGCATCTTCCTCACGCAAAAACTATCCGCTTCAAAGTAGAATTCGCCGAGATATCGCGGTGGGTCCCAGTATAAAGAGGTTTTGAACTCCAATGTATTCAGAACACCGAAAACTGCCGCAATCAATACCACAAATGGTTCAGGTCTATCCACAGATGCTACTGCAGCGTTGAATCTCTCAAGGAATGAATGCAGAGTTTCGCTAGACCTCAAATTGATTGAAGAGAGGGACATGGCATTCTTGAGTCGAGATATGTGGACCCAAAACTGTTCAATAAAACGTGTTAATAACATATTCCAACTGTTGATCGATTCCGGAGCTAGCTACCGAATCCACATAGCATAAATATCAGTTAGAAAAAGAGGAAAGCACTTTGCCATGACGTTTTCCGATGCCGATTGAACTTCCATATGTCGTTTATAACGCATCAGATGCAGGGTAGGATCTGTCTTGCCGTTGTATGGCTCCATAACTAGAAGTTTGAAATCCGGGCGATTGCGGGAATCCCTGATATCATGAGTGAAAGATGTGTGGTTGACATCATCCACGTCGTTTTGAGAAGTATGGCCTCTCGAGAGGCGTTGTATCAGATCTGCTAGTCAATTCCCCGCGAAAAGCTGTTGGAAATTGCCAATATCAGAGTTGGTGCCCCTAGCGTTGAGTGCAAGAGAGGATGGAAGTTGTTGATGAGCCACTGGGAGCGCGTCGTGGAGGTCGGTTCGTGGGCTAGGTGGGGCGAACTGACCAGGTCCTGGAGCCCTATCACGAACCGCTTCCTGCGTTGGTGTTGAGCTTGTGTTCTTGTGTCTATCTGAATCAGAGCTGAAGTTGGTCGAGTCTGGCCATTCCAAGAACTAAGGGGTTGCCCCCGAGTCCATGTGATGCATGAGTCGCTTCAGTGGCTTCATTTCCAATGCGTATTCATTGCCGCTCGGCCTACCATCAATCCGAGCAAATAATTCATTGATCATTTCATGTTGCTTCTTGATGAGATCATCCTGCCTTGCCACCTGGTCCCTCGGTTCAGCGACAACGCCGTCCATCTTGTTTCTAGTCAAGTGTGCCGATGGATTTCCATGAGAGGATGCCCCCTGACTATCCTCGCTCCTTGCGCCTTTTGATCCGACGTCTTCAGCATGAGAGGAAGTTCTAGTTTTCTTTCTTTTGATTGCCATTTATCCGATAGCCAATTAATCTATTTCCTTTCAAGCTAGCAATTGAATTTGTCATGGGCCCCTTTCCTAGCACGACAAAATGTTAGACCAAAATTTGGCTCTAACACCCAAATGCAGTGTGAAATCCTCACAATCCCAAATCACAGGTAATAAATGTAGAAAATAATGAGGGACACATGAGATTTTATAGTTTTTCAGCTCAAACCAAGCCTACGCCCACTTTATATCTTCTTAAATCCTAAGAAGTTGTAAATACAATGCCGTCTCACAATCTGTGAGATCCAATTACATATAACATCCTTATATTACAATAAGAAAAGAGAAGAGATTTATACACGAAATCCTCGTGTTAATTTGATTTAAGGAAGGCACAATGTCCTTGTGTCGTTTGTAATAGCAACCGAGAAGTGTTAGTACCAAAAAGCCAGAGAGATCCCCTGAAAATGCCTTCCAATGGTGTATTTATAGCCGTCTACAGCAGGCGGTTCATGGACCACGTGGCAAGCATCCCAAGAATCTCAAAATGAGGTGTAAAACGTGGAGAAATCCCCTCCAAGTCGTGTCATGTCATATGTAATGAGATCCGGGTTTATAGGAGTAGGAATAGCCAAGAGAGTAGGTCAATATATGAGCAAAAGCAGTTCCAGTCCAAGCGGTTCATGGCCACCATGGGGTCGTGACCCCTGTGTGCTCCACGATCGGGTCATGGTCCAGGGCTCCACCACGAGCCGGGAGAGCCCTAGGATGGGGGAGACCCTAGGATGGAGGCGAGCCCTAAGGGTGAGTCCTAGGATGGCGAGCCGGTCCAGGAGGGTGAGATCTGATCCTAATTCTAAGCTAGCGATGCTTTGTCACTTTATCCAAGCGATTGTCAGTCCATATTTAAGTCATGAGTTTTTCCAAATGATAAAATTCATGTTGGGACGATCCTTGCCAAAGCATAGCCTAACAGATGGTAATATGATTTAAGTTATAAGAGCATGTATACCACTGATTCGAAATTATTCCTTTCCATAACAAATTCTTATTATTATCGTTAAATTGTCAAATCCATTTTCCTAGTAAATAAATATTAAATTAAGCAAGTTGAGAATGCTCGTTCCCCCTTAAATTCATATTTACAAACCAAATCCCCATTAACTAAGCATAGAACTATGTTTGGTATTATCTCCATTCTAAAGGAAGCCTCTTATGATCTTATTGATTTTACAATTAACCAGTTTTGGAAAAAGTTAAAAAGACATCCAACAAATAGGCAGCATGGATAAAGCATAATTATTCAATACCATTCTACTTTCTGGCGATAAGAATATACCATTCCACATGGATAACCTATCACTAATTTCATCTATTATAATATTCCAATCATTATGTTTAAGCCTTTGAGATCTTATTAGGAAACCTATGAAATTTCATTGTCTTAAAGTTTTGAGTAGTAGCAACTTGAGATTCAACATTATCCCACTCATTTAGCACTAATACAGAACTCTCATCAAAATTAATCTTTAAGCCAGATAAAAGCTCAAAACCGTATAAAATGAATTTAAGCGCAATAATATGCTTGGGTAAAGGAGAAGCAAAAACAAAAATACCATCAACAAACTGAAGAATAGAAAAACCCTTACGCCGAGTGCATGTATTGAGCCATGTACAGTTAAAGCGCTTAGCAGTTCTATAGCCGCGGAGGTGCAAAAAGATGTAGCGGGGATAAAGCAGGGAAATAACGGTGATATAGTGGAAGCGCAAAAAGTTCATTAGGTATAAAGCCAAATATTTAAAAATTAATTAGTTAAAAATTATAATTGCAGAAGAAACTAATAATAATTGATCTTACATACCAAAATCACAGAATATCATGGTTATGCACACTAGATTATACAAATGTCATAGATTTATAGCATAAACTGGCCACTTATGCCTTAAACTTAGCTCGTTACACTAGCTTTATTAAATTTTAATAAAAAAAACTAGTCAAATCAAGCTCTTTTTATTAATACGGTTAAAACAAGTGCTAAAAATCCTTGATTTAGCGGATGCAATGGGAAATAGCAGGGTTAAAAGCATACCTATTGTTCATTAGTGCTAAACTAAAATAGTGTAGCGACTGAAAAGCACAACAGATTATAGTGGGGATACTACGGGGATTTAGTGAGGCTTTAACTCATAGATTGAGCCATCAATTCATTTATTAATCTTTTCATCATTATATTGTATTAATACAATTAACATTTCGTCTATTTTCCTAGATCATTCATTCCAGGGTTGACATATATTTGGCATGATATCTGTAATTCACCTCATCTACCGAGTGTGTGTATTTTGATAATTTATATACATTCAGCAATAATCGCTTTCTTTTATATTTATACACCAAGTGTACTTTTCGTACTTTGTTTAACGATTTTATTTGAAAGCCCAACTTACGCTATCACTTGATTGTGGCATTTCAATTCTACCAAATCATAGTTTTCCATAACTTATCAAGCATCCTAATACCGTGTCTAAATCACGTCACGAGCATTAATTCTCTATGGTATTAAGCAATAAATGAAATACGAAATGTTTTGTGAGCATAAAAAATGAATGGGTGAGAATAAAATGCATAATTTTGTGATGACTAGGATGCTTTGTCTTGGCCTTAGCCATCTCCCCCTTTATTTTCGGCTCATGATACCCTGCAACCTTAGTCAGTGTTCCATTGTATATCGTAGTAGTTTTGTAACACCCCGTAATTCAGATAGTATTAATATTCACAAATTAAAGAATAACTAATCTCAGACGTGAGAATTGTGGGAAACGGGTTGCGCCATTGTGTTCGTCTCGGAATTCTAGTTGAAATAGAGTCCGAGTTTGCGTGATTTTGACTTCGTATGAAGAAGTTATGGCCATCGGAAGTTTCTGAAAATTTAAAACAGCTAGCAGGAAATTTAAAATTCAAAATTCGAAGTCAAATAGGCTAGGCGTGAAATTTCCCGCCCAGCGCCCCAGGTCGACTGGGGAGTCGACTGGGCAGTCGACACCCCAGGGGGAGTCGACTGGGCAGTCGACACCCCAGGGGGAGTCGACTGGGCAGTCGACACCCCAAGAGGAGTCGACTGGGCAGTCAACACCCCAGGGACCAGGTCGACTGCGCAGTCGACCTGGGTGTCGACCTGGTCTGGCGGCTAGGGTTTCTGGCTGACCTGTTTTTAATGGGCTAATGACCCATTAGGGTTTCTGACCTAATCTGGTGGGCTAGGATTAATTCTGAGATAATCTGACGGTCTAAAATAAACCCTAACTCTATAAATACCTCGGTAGTCTCTCACCCTAATTCATAAGAAAAATAGAATAGTTACCGTCATACCGTCGCCATGGAAATCAATGGAGCCGCCGCCAACTAAGAAGGAAGAAAAGCTAATTCAATTCTAATTCTCTCAACCCTAAAGCAAAGCAAAACTCCCTCTTTTCTTCTCTAAATTGTGAGTATGATGATCTTAACAAGATTATTATTATTTTAATTAGATTGAGTTATGAATGGATTATGAGTAAATGATGTGAATTATCATATATGTTGTTGTAAACCCTTTTTTCTATCATGTATGTTGTAAATCCAATGTTATGTGATGATGATATCTTATATGTTGTAAATCATGTTATGGTGATGTTATGTATGTTGAAAGTTTCTATGCTAAGTTGTGATAAATCATACATGTTAAAAAGGCCATGATGTTACCATCTATGCTAGTTAGTCCATATTAATTAAATCATCATGTTTGGGCTATGTTGATCTATATGACAAGTTACATATGCAAGTTAGATTGATTAGAAAAGCTATGAACATATGCCATGACATCTATTATGACATCTAGAATTATGCTATGATATATGTGATATCCTATGCTAGTTCACACCATCATTATGTTGCCTAAAAACCCCATATGCAAGTTTATGTATAGATTTGGGCTATGATCATATCATGTAAATTGTGACATTTAACAAGTTGACACCTTTAGATCCTTAACATGTGTAGTTTATGCAAGATTCACCCCTATTATGATTAGATTCATTTTAATTGTCCATATGTTGTGATAATTTATTTTTGTGCTATAAGTTAGACTATTCGAGTCTAATGTATATTCTGCATTGAATAAGCGAACGTATAAATGTGGGTAGGGGTAATATTAAGGAATTAATAATAAGATGTTGGGGTGCAATTGATATGATTTTGCATGCCATAAGTGGATGGCCATAATTGAGTCAATTATGGACATCATTAAAAGTTGACTTAATAACTAATTTGAATAGGGAATTATTAAAACTGGGGTAAAAGATTTTAAGTGTTAATCAATGCTTAGGACACGAGGTTGGACTCATTTGTGATGTAAACCTGCCCGGACCTGCCCGGCAAATCCAGTGGTCACCAATGTCAGCCCAATGTGAGAGGTCCTAGGCCTAAACTAAAGCATAACAGTTGTAAAGACACGAGGTTAGACTCTTTTATGGTGTAAGACTGCCCGGACCCGCCCGGCAAATCCAGCTGCCATAAATGCCAGTCTAATGTGAGAGGTCTTTATGAGGTTATGGCCTGAATGAATTAAGAAATACTTAACCAGATAAACATGTAAAGTGGGACATGGGGGTTAAGTAGGTGCCTTGGGTGGCACGAGGAATCTAGGGGGTGCCCTTAGTGGCATGTGAAATACGATTAGTAAGACTTAACCAAACACACATGTAAATGAACATGACTAAGAGGGTTAAGTGGTATATACTAGTAGTGACAAGCTTAGGTAGGTAGCTTGTGGGGGCCCATTTCGACCAGTATCCCAAACGTATCTTTGTGGGCTCGACCCAAGTCGAGGACGGGACACGCATGCTGGGTTTGACTGTAAGAGGCCAAAACGGGGAGCGGGGGCAACGCAAGTCCAACGGGTTTCATATGCGTGTGTGGACCCGGGCTGGTAGATAAGACGTTGTTGCATCGTGTAGGTATAAGCTGTGCATTCTCAAATTGTATCGGGTTGCCACTTTAGGGGAGTGATACACCCCACTGTGGGGCCAGCACGGGTATCTACGAGTAGGGAGCCGATTGAAAGTGGGTAGTGGGGTACACCTAGTGGAGATAGGGGCAGACGGCACCTATGTAGTCAGCTAGGGGTACGCAAGGCTATTTATAAAGTTTCTGTGTAAACAAGTGGGATCAACCTTTAGGGTGACTGGTGCGGTGCAGTGTAGTAATGTGCGGTGCAGTGTAGCAATCATTCGTTAGTAATTAGGTGTGCCTTTGACGTTATCTTTCACGTTATCATTATCTGCTCATTCCATACCTAATAGTTCATAGACGTTTACTTGTCTTCCAGCTTATGCCTTAGTCTAGTTATTTTGATAATAGTATTGTTAGAATTATCATACTCGCCAGACTTTATGTCTGATCCCCTCCATTTCTATCCTTTTTTCCCCTCCAGGTCCTTAGGTTGGGCCCAGCTCTAGTGGAGTTTGATTGGATTGCTTCATCTCTCTTGGAAAGCTTGGACCGTTGAAGTAAAGTCCAGCTTGTTATCTTTTTAATGGCTATTTATGTAATGGGATTATGTATTTTGTTTTTATGAAGATGGATATTGTACTTGGTTTTATGATGTAACAAACAAGTTTAATTTCTGCTGCAATAAAATGAAGTTTTAGATTTCCAAGTACTATTTATTATCTGTCTTGTTGTAATTTTTCTGTTCTATGTTCACTTATAACCTCCATGGAAGTTAATGCATTCCCTTTGTGAGTGACATTAATGGACGTGGGGTGTTACACGTGGTATCAGAGTTTAAGGTTATCAGAACAGATAAAAATACTTTAGAAAAATAGTTATTTTTGGAAGAAGTGTTTTCAAAAACATGTTTTAATGAGAAATTTAAAGAGAAAAGTTTTTAAGAAAAACATAATCCCCAAATAGCCATATATCTTTATCTTTCGAATTCTCCATTTTGAATCTTTCCTTTTTCGTTTCAGCATGGCTGAAGATCTTAACCTACCTGACGGGTAGCGATACCAGGATGGTATAGGAGGTTGTTAGAGGCTAGGGCCGCTGCGGGTCCAGCCAATGTTCCTCCACCACCAGTTGCACCCATCCCTCCTCCTCCTCCTCGCGTAGATTCTTTTGCAAAGACGTGTAAGGAATTTAAGGCTATGGGTGGAAAACCTTTTCTAGGGTTAGAAATGTTTGTGGAAGCTAGAGATTGGCTTAAGGAGGTGGAAGAATTGCTAGAAATCTTTGAAGTAGAAGGAGGAAGGAAAGTTTGTTTAGCAGTTTGGTTAATGAAGGGAGAGGCCTCGTTTTGGTGGGAGGTCACTAATGGGGAGCGTCCTGTTGACTCTTGGGTGGATTTCAGACGTAGCTTCGAGGCGAAGTTTCTCTCTAGGGCGGAAGAAAATCTATATATGGAAAGGTTCTTGACATTGAAGCAAGGAAGCTCATCAGTGAAAGAATATGTCAATAAATTTAATCAGTTAGCAAGGTTTGGCTTGGACTTAGTGAACACGCCGGAGAAGAAGGCGCTGAGGTTCGTGAATGGCTTGAATGAACCATTGCAAGGGTTGGCTATGACCCACATCCCGATGGGGGCCACCTTTGAGAGGTTAGTAGAAATGGCGCTCATGCATGAGGAGAAAAGTGCTAAAGCTGATAAGGCACCCGAGAAGAAGGGGGATCAGAAGAAACCACAACAGCAAAACAAGAAGGGTGGAAAAGACAATAACGGCAAGGGAAAGAAGAAGTGCTTTAACTGTGGAACCCCAGGCCATCTCAGCAAGGATTGCCGAAAGAAAAAGAAGACTGGCTGTTTTCATTGTGGCGATGCGGGACATTTAGTGAAGGACTGCCCAAAGAAGGGGCAGAGGGTAGGAGCTACCTCGGGAGGATAGGTGCAGGCTCTTATGGCACCAGGGCAGGCAAGGGGACAAGTTCAGGCTCTCGTGGTCCCACCGCTGCAAGAACGAGGTAAAACCATTTCTGTTGAAAGCTTAGTTTTTCTGTTTGATCATCATGTCCGTACCTTATTCGATTCGGGCGCATCGCATTCGTTTATCTCTACATCATTAGTTGAATCACTGCACTTAAACACCAGTTTAGTAGAGGATCCCTTAGTTATTTCGAATCCAATTGGGGGCTCAGCTTATTTGTCTATGATGTGTTTGAATTTGAAAATTTCCATACTTAGCGTTGAAATTAGATGTGATGCTTATGTGTTGGGCTTCACGGGCTATGGGCTAATTTTAGGAATGGATTGGTTATCCAGAAATGGGGCCGTTCTTGATTGTGAAAGGAGAGTAGTTAGGCTCGTGACTCGCCTTGGCAACACTCTCGAAATCTTTTGTAATCCCATAAATTCGGTTATGCTAAGTTATCTAGAATCGGTTGACGCGTCTGAGGAAAATCTACGATCCGTTAGAGTGGTCCGAGAGTATTCGGATGTGTTTGAGGAGGTGAAGGGCTTGCCTCCGAAGCGGGAGATAGATTTTCGAATATATCTTGTGGATAATGCGAAACCAGTATCTTTGCCAGTACGCCACATGGCTCTACGTGAAAGGAGGGAACTCGATAAGCAAGTGAAGGAGTTGCTTGAGAAGGGGTTCATAAGACGAAGTATATCGGAGTGGGGTGCTCCAGTAGTATTTGCCACGAAGGCGGATGGGTCCCTTAGACTGTGTGTGGACTATAGAGAACTTAATAAACTTACAAAGAAGAACATACACCCACTGCCGAGGATTGACGATCTCTTCGATCAGTTAGTTGGCGCCTTAGTGTTTTCGCGGTTGGACTTAGCCACTGGTTTCCATCAGTTGAGAGTGGCTGAGGATAGCATTGACAAGACTGCCTTTAGGACTCCGGACGGTTTCTATGAATGGCTAGTGATGCCCTTCGGTTTGACAAACGTCCCCGCATGCTTTGTTGATTTGATGAGTAGGGTGTTTAGGGAGTACCTTAACAAATTTGTGGTAGTCTTTGTAGATGACAACTTGATCTTTTCTAAGGATGAAGAAGAGCATGCCCTACATCTTAGGGAAGTGTTGGAGACTCTTCGAGCGCATAAGCTTAAAGCTAAATTTTTTAAGTGTCACTTTTGGAGGAAGGAAGTACGGTTCTTAGGACACGTGGTTTCCAAAGAAGGGATAGCTGTGGATCCCGCGAAGGTGGTGGCCATCCAAGATTGGAAGGTCCCTAAAAATGCTACCGAAGTAAGAAGTTTCTTGGGGTTGGCTGGCTACTATAGGAAGTTTATCAAAGACTTCGCAAAGATATTAGCTCCATTGACACGCTTGACGAAGAAGAACCTAGTTTTCACATGGGACGTAGATTGTGATGATGCGTTCCAACGTTTGAAGAGAGCTTTGACTTCAGCCCCAGTCTTAGTATTGCCAGACGGGAGTAAGCCGTTTACCGTTTATACTGACGCTTGTGGGACAGGACTAGGTGCAGTCTTAATGCAAGAGGGTAGGGTAATAGCCTATGGGGGAAGGCAGTTGAGAGCGCATGAGAAGAATTACCCCACGCATGACCTAGAGTTGGCCGCTATTGTTTTCGCGCTTAAGTCTTGGCATCATTATCTTCTTGGCGAGAGATTCGAATTATTCACTAACCACAAATCGCTAAAATACTTATTTTCTAAAAAGGACTTGAACTTAAGGCAGCAAAGGTGGATGGAGTTCTTAGCATCCTACGACTTCGAGATAGCATATACCCCTGGCAAGGGTAACGCGGTGGCAGATGCCTTAAGTAGAAAAAGATTATCCTTAAGTCCTTTGTTTGTTGAGCGGCGAAGCTTAGAATTCATTTCGATGTTTGACTTTAGACCTTCCGTTGACTTTGTACCCGGTTTGCTAGCATCCTTGGAGGTCAGACCTACGCTTTTGGGACGGATTGGCGAGGCACAGCGAGACGACCCACAGTTAGTTGAGTTAGTAGAAAAGCTCAAAGGAGGGGAGTCATCAAGCCATCTCCGTAGGTATACCCTAGATGATAAGGGTTGGTTACGTAGGGACGGTAGGCTTTGTGTACCAAAAGACGATGACCTAAGGAAGACTATTCTTGACGAAGCACATCATTCGAAGATGACCATTCATCCCGGTGGGGACAAGATGTACAAAGACATGAAGAGAGTTTACTTTTGGGCCGGCATGAAGAAAGACGTGGCCGAGTATGTCGCTAGATGCTTGGTGTGCCAACAAGTAAAGGCGGAGCAAAAGAAACCCGGTGGGTTGCTTCACCCATTAGAGGTTCCACTATGGAAGTGGGAAAGTGTCTCGATGGATTTTGTGGATGGATTACCGCGATCGAGGAAGGGTAATACGGGAATTTGGGTTATAGTAGATAGACTTACTAAAAACGCCCATTTTATTCCTGTGAAGAGTAAAAGGACTGCTCCATGGTTAGCTTCTGTATATGTCCGAGAAATAGTTCGTTTGCACGGTGTTCCTTCTAGCATAGTGAGCGACCGCGATCCTATTTTCACTAGCGAATTTTGGAGAAGCTTACAAGAGGCGGTAGGGACTCAGTTATGTTTGAGCACCGCATATCATCCTCAAACGGACGGCCAGACCGAGAGGGTGAATCGCATTCTAGAGGATCTGTTGAGGTTATGTATCCTAGACTTTGAGGGTACGTGGGAAGAGCATCTTCCATTGGTGGAGTTCGCATATAATAACAGCTTTCAGTCCAGCATTGGTATGGCACCATTCGAAGCTCTTTATGGACGACCTTGTCGTTCACCTACATGTTGGTGGGAATCTACAGATAAGATCTTACTCGGGCCCGATATGATTAGGGAGACTTCAGAGAAGATCGACTTGATTCGAAGGAGGATGAAAGCAGCGCAAGATAGGCAGAAATCTTATGCGGATAAGAGGAGGACAGATCTCGAGTTTGAAGTTGGGGACATGGTCTTTGTCAAAGTGTCTCCATTACGAAACGTTGTTCGCTTTGGGTCCGTTGGGAAATTAGCACCAAGGTTCGTAGGGCCGTTTCCTATTAAGGAGAAGATTGGACGGATGGCGTATAGAGTAGAGTTGCCCGAGAGACTTAGTGGTGTACATGACGTATTCCATGTGTCACATTTGAGGAAGTGCTTGCACGAGACCGCGGAAGTGGTAGAGCCGAGCTTGCTTAGAGAGGTGGAGATAGAGCATGATGCGACGATCCGACGAGCTCCCACGTGCATTCTTGGGTCAGAGATCAAGAAGTTGAGGAATCGAGAGGTCAGACTAGTCAAAGTGCAATGGGGATATGATGAGAGCAACGCTACTTGGGAGACGGAAGAGAAGATGCGTTCACGATACCTTTTTCTTTTTGAGGGTATGTCCTTTAATTTCTCCCTTATCGCTTAGCTTGTACTTATCTTATCTTTAGTATATCCTCTCGCTAGTATCTTTGACCTTTAGTTAGGATAATCCTATGGTTGAAACATGTGTTTGAGACATGTTATGTATGGTGGATGCAAAGTGGATGCAAGTGTTTTCTCGTGGACGCATATACACACACTATTAGGCACTAGATCGGCTTAGTCACTTCATACTGCATATTGCATATAAATGGCTGTATTTAGTAAAATGGATGTATAATGGTTGTGCTATCATATGGATACCGCATTTTGGTGAATGGTTGTGCACGCATGTAGAAATAATATGTATCGATAGGGTTCTTTTGCATACATAATGGACGCATGGCACTATCATGGTTTGCATTAAGGAGGTAAACTGAATCAGTGGACCGCCTGATTTTGCATTAGACAAGGAACATATACACACACTGTGCATTTAAACATAAAAGCATTAGAAGTCTATAAGGACAATGGATGCCTGTGTTTGATGGTCGAGTAGATGGTTGTTTGGATGTTAGGATATACATTCTTCTTAACTTGAAGATTTCGGGGACGAAATCCTTTAAGGAGGGGAGAATGTAACACCCCGTAATTCACATAGTATTAGTATTCACAAATTAAAGAATAACTAATCTCAGACGTGAGAATTGTGGGAAACGGGTTGCGCCATTGTGTTCGTCTCGGAATTCTAGTTGAAATAGAGTTCGAGTTTGCGTGATTTGGACTTCATATGAAGAAGTTATGGCCATCGGAAGTTTCTAAAAATTTAAAACAGCTAGCAGGAAATTTAAAATTCAAAATTCGAAGTCAAACAGGCTAGGCGTGAAATTTCCCGCCCAGCGCCCTAGGTCGACTGGGGAGTCGACTGGGCAGTCGACACCCCAGGGTAAGTCGACTGGGCAGTCGATAACCCAGGGAACAGGTCGACTACGCAGTCGACCTGGGTGTCGACCTGGTCTGGCGGCTAGGGTTTCTGGCTGACCTGTTTTTAATGGGCTAATGACCCATTAGGGTTTCTGACCTAATCTGGTTGGCTAGGATTAATTCTGAGATAATCTGACGGTCTAAAATAAACCCTAACTCTATAAATACCTAGGTAGTCTCTCACCCTAATTCATAAGAAAAATAGAATAGTTACCGTCATACCGTCGCCATGGAAATCAATGGAGCCGCCGCCAACTAAGAAGGAAGAAAAGCTAACTCAATTCTAATTCTCTCAACCCTAAAGCAAAGCAAAACTCTCTCTTTTCTTCTCTAAATTGTGAGTATGATGATCTTAACAAGATTATTATTATTTTAATTAGATAGAGTTATGAATGGATTATGAGTAGATGATGTGAATTATCATATATGTTGTTGTAAACCCTTTTTGCTATCATGTATATTGTAAATCCAATGTTATGTGATGATGATATCTTATATGTTGTAAATCATGCTACGGTGATGTTATGTATGTTGAAAGTTTCTATGCTAAGTTGTGATAAATCATACATGTTAAAAAGGCCATGATGTTACCATCTATGCTAGTTAGTCCATATTAATTAAATCATCATGTTTGGGCTATGTTGATCTATATGACAAGTTACATATGCAAGTTAGATTGATTAGAAAAGCTATGAACATATGCCATGACATCTATTATGACATCTAGAATTATGCTATGATATATGTGATATCCTATGCTATTTCACACCATCATTATGTTGCCTAAAAACCCCATATGCAAGTTTATGTATAGATTTGGGCTATGATCATATCATGTAAATTGTGACCTTTAACAAGTTGACACCTTTAGATCCTTAACATGTGTAGTTTATGCAAGTTTCACCTATATTATGATTAGATTCATTTTAATTGTCCATATGTTGTGATAATTTATTTTTGTGCTATAAGTTAGACTATTCGAGTCTAACGTATATTCTGCGTTGAATAAGCGAACGTATAAACGCGGGTAGGGGTAATATTAGGATTTAATAATAAGAAGTTGGGGTGCAATTGATATGATTTTGCATGCCATAAGTGGATGGCCATAATTGAGTCAATTATGGACATCATTAAAAGTTGACTTAATTAATAATTTGAATAGGGAATTATTAAAACTGGGGTAAAAGATTTTAAGTGTTAGTCAATGCTTAGGACACGAGGTTGGACTCATTTGTGACGTAAACCTGCCCGGACCCACCCGGCAAATCCAGTGGTCACAAATGTCAGCCTAATGTGAGAGGTCTTAGGCCTAAACTAAAGCATAACAGTTGTAAAGACACGAGGTTAGACTCTTTTATGGTGTAAGACTGCCCGGACCCGCCCGGCAAATCCAGCTTCCATAAATGCCAGTCTAATGTGAGAGGTCCTTATGAGGTTATGGCCTGAATGAATTAAGAAATACTTAACCAGATAAACATGTAAAGTGGGACATGGGGGTTAAGTAGGTTCCTTGGGTGGCACGAGGAATCTAGGGGGTGCCCTTAGTGGTATGTGAAATACGATTAGTAAGACTTAACCAAACACACATGTAAATGAACATGACTAAAAGGGTTAAGTGGGATATACTAGTAGTGACAAGCTTAGGTGGGTAGCTTGTGGGGGCCCATTTCGACCAGTATCCCAAACGTATCTTTATGGGCTCGACCCAAGTCGAGGACGGGACACGCATGCTGGGTTTGATTGTAAGAGGCTAAAACGGGGAGCGGGGGCAACGCAAGTCCAACGGGTTTCATATGCGTGTGTGGACCCGGGCTGGTAGATAAGATGTTGTTGCATCGTGTAGGTATAAGCCGTGCATTCTCAAGTTGTATCGGGTTGCCACTTTAGGGGAGTGATACACCCCACTGTGGGGCCAGCACGGGTATCTACGAGTAGGGAGCCGATCGAAAGTGGGTAGTGGGGTACACCTAGTGGAGATAGGGGCAGACGACACCTATGTAGTCAGCTAGGGGTACGCAAGGCTATTTATAAAGTTTCTGTGTGAAGCAAGTGGGATCAACCTTTAGGGTGACTGGTGCGGTGCAGTGTAGTAATGTGTGGTGCAGTGTAGTAATGTGCAGTGCAGTGTGGCAATCATTCGTTAGTAATTAGGTGTGCCTTTGACGTTATCTTTCACGTTATCATTATCTACTCATTCCATACCTAATAGTTCATAGACGTTTACTTGTCTTCCAGCTTATGCTTAGTCTAGTTATTTTGATAATAGTATTGTTAGAATTATCATACTCGCCAGACTTTATGTCTGACCCCCTCCATTTCTATCCTTTTTCCCCCTCCAGGTCCTCAGGTTGGGCCCAGCTCTAGTGGAGTTTGATTGGATGCTTCATCTGTCTTGGAAAGCTTGGACCGTTGAAGTAAAGTCCAGCTTGTTATCTTTTTAATGGCTATTTATGTAATGGGATTATGTATTTTGTTTTTATGAAGATGGATATTGTACTTGGTTTTATGATGTAACAAACATGTTTAATTTCCGCTGCAATAAAATGAAGTTTTAGATTTCCAAGTACTATTTATTATCTGTCTTGTTGTAATTTTTCTGTTCTATATTCACTTATAACCTCCATGGAAGTTAATGCATTCCCTTTGTGAGTGACATTAATGGACGTGGGGTGTTACAAGTTTCAATTTCAACATAGTTAGTTCTAGTAGTGCTCTACCTTTGTTCTCTAATGGGATGCTTATACTCATCAGTTTTGTTATGTCCAAGCTGTTGGAATAGAAGTGGCATGTAGCAAAAATAATGGGTGAGTTTCAAGTATTTTTACGGTATTATATCTTCATTGATCCTATGAATTCTAGCTAATTTAGAATATTATTAAACTTCCTTTAAATATAATCATTACTTTATTTAAATTTATAAAATGATATTGTGTTATTTTATTTATGTTATATCTATAAATATATATATATATATATATATATATATATGTGTGTGTGTGTGTGTGTGTGTGTGTGTGTGTGTGTGTATGTATGTGTGTGTATCCGCATAACATATAAATTCATGTAAGGTGTAACATAACCACATATAAGTATTTAGATTAACATTGCAACAGACAAGTTAGTTCATGTAATATACAAATATATTATCCATATGTACATTAATTACTATTTGCATCAAAATTGTACAAACAACCAGAATGAGAAAAGTAAAGGAAAAAATGTGAATAAACTAAAATTAAAATTAAAAAATAAATGAAGAAACAACAAATAGAAATCACACAAGAATTTACAGTGGTTCGGCCTTAAGTGTCTACGTCAACTTGAAATATTAACTATATACTGTTAGAATTTGTTGATTACAGTAGTCATATAGGTAGGAATCCGATGATAACGAAATGCATAAAGAAAGAAAGAGCTAAAAAGGTCAATTTCTCACTAGGTCAACTAGTATTTATAGGAAGAGACGATTTCAGATCGCACTAAAATTCCACCAAGAGAACCTCGGGTTGAGGACGAGCTTGCGATTTAAATTTGGGCCCCTAACCCAATAGACGACCAGATCAGTACTGATCCGTATGTGTATCAGATAGATATTAATCTAGTACATATGAGATCCGAGGGGTGGGTCCCTTATGCATTAGCATCTTGTTTCTAAGATTGTTTTATGTAATCGCCCTGGTCTTTATTAGATATTGAGTGATCTTTATCGAAATTGAGTTGCTCTGTACTGAGTATCGGGATTGATCCCTTTACTTGGGCAAGTACCGATTCGTACTTAGAACATTTTAAGATGTTGTTATTATAACTTAGCTTGAACGTTGCTTCATGGTGTTGTCAATACTTGATATCTGGACAATAAGATCATCACTCTAAGCTATTTGCCTCGATAATCATCAAGTCACACTTGGGGATATAATCAAATATATCCAGTCCAATATGATGGGTAACATTTTACCCTAAAGTATGTCCTGTGGCAAACACGACGTGCCTAGAACCAAGATAAGTTAAAACTGTCAGAAAGGATTCCACACTGCCTCACGAGTAATCATTATCCTCCTAACAAGTTTCCATTTTGAAGAGTTATGTCTCTTGCAATTCACCATGACGCTTGGTCGATATACGATAGTGTATGTGATTGTAGTTTGCTGGAAACCAACCTAGCTCAGTTCAATTGAGATTGAATTGGTAGGCCTCAACACTTTGAACCGTATCATTCTTTGGAGTTCACGGGTAACCATCAATGCCTTTCAAGTCAAAAAATTGGACATTGAGTGTAAAAATGTGCTCGTACATTAAGGTATACACTTTAGTTACAGTCTCCTGAGTACATTCAAAAATAAACATGTAATTTCTATGTTGACTTGTAATTACACATACATAGATATATGTATATGCATACATATATAATGCTTATTTTTTAGTATATGAGGTATGAGTGATGATCTTTATTCTTACCGGATTGATATCGATTCGTTACATTGTACGACCTAGTTTTTTGTGGGCTTGACAGATTTGCAAAATGACTTCATATGTATATAAGGTGTGGCCTCTTTAGCCTTCCTCATTTTATTCTCACTCTTCCAACCAAACTGATCCCTATCTAATCGCCCTTGGTAAGCTTCAAACTCTAAGATTAAAATCATATTCTTTAATCACTCTCCACCACTTTTATCATCAAACTGCCTTACGCTACAGGTCACCCTGTATTTTTCTATTAAGTCTCTAATGGCTCAAAATTTGAATTGAGACCAAACGACCTAAAACGTTAAATAGGTGGGCTTTCTTTGATGACTTTGCGATGTTACGTCTAGATATAAAGTTGGAACTATAGGTGATTGTAGATGCGATGACTAGATGGCAAGGTATTGTAGAATAAGTGGTCAAAGGCCTAGGTGATGGAGTTGAAATAAAGATTGGTTGAAGAAAGAAGACGAAGAAGACAAAGGAACATAAGGGATAGGTTCAGTAGTTGTAGGTCTTGTGAAGCCATGACATTGGATCGACACAGGTTGAAGATTGCATAATCAAAATGCCTAGGCAAGAGGTCATCATGATACTTTTGTCTATAGGGACCTTAAATCATGCAGTGTAACACCCCAAAATTTAATACACTATAACCATGCTTAAAGATAATAAATTGGGAATAACTTGATTAAATATTCAGAATTAAGTGAAATCGACATTACCGTTGCGTTCGTCTCGGAATTTTTGGTAGAATAGACCCTAAGTTTGCATAAAACGGATAATGTATGAAGAAGTTATGGGAAATAGATGTTTGTACTACATATAAGGAGTTTATATGTAAATATAAAATAAAAATAACTTCAGAAAATCAAACAAAACGAGGTGGGAAAATGAGTGGGAAACAGGCCCGTTGAGGGACGACATACTCACAGCCCAGGTCAACCCAAAGGTCGACCTAAGGGGGGCTAGGTTGACCCAGGAATAGGTTGGTTGACCCACCCCATATCCGACCGAATTCTGAGTGCGAACCTGGACTGTTTTATGGACTATATTCGTTGCTGACTCAATATGACTTGTACGGTCTGGTTTTAAAACCTAGAATCTAAAGGCTGAGGTTGACTATGTTCATCTATAAATAGGTGACTTCTCCCGTTATGATTTACACCATTTCTTCATACCTTCTCCCTCTGTAAATCTATTCTTAAAATATAAACATATAATTGGGGAATGCTGCTGAAGATTGGATCAAACAGAAACAACATCAGGACTTGCATACATACAACTTGGATTGGGCTTGGACTTTTTCTACGGCATCGTGTTATATATATAAGAGATTCATTCTCTTCTTCACCAAGACCCATTGTGAGTTCCTGTCATTTACAGATCAGATTTCATAGACTTTAAACATGAAAGTTAAATAAAAGTGGATTAGGATCTACAGTGTTAGTAAAATAAATGTTATACATGTTTTCACTGTTAATCACTTACATCGTTATATCAAGTAAACAAATTCCGGTGATGTTGGAAAATTAACAAGTTATATGTATTTATCTTGCTTTTCCCATTTTCTATGTTTTATGTTTATTTCCAGTCTTGTCTATATGCCTATGTGATTTGATTCTATTCTCCTTCCTCTGTTTTCCCTTTTTATTTTACGCTAAGCCTAGACCTTTGGAAACCTAGGCTATACCCGATTAAAGCATGTGTATAATTGGAGCCATAATGAATGACATATAAAGAGGAATCTAGGCATATTATTAAATTGGGACCATGTAATTATAATTTGGGGAAAAAGGATAATATACACATGGTTAGATTTGTTGTAAACTGATAAAAAGGGATAATGTGTATATATTGCTTTAATTTGGTAGAAATGGGTAATATGCATAAACCTATATGTATGTTGTAATTTGGGAACATAGTTGATGAATAATATGCATATGAATTGACATTTTAAATTTGACTTAAAACGTACATTAAGTAAATGACATGTTAAGAATAGGGTAGGTACCAGATGTAGGTTAATAAATTAAACTGTTGTAGGAATTGCAAACATCTGGGCAGTTATTTTGGTGGTAGGGTTGTACACAAATAATGACATGTACAATTACAACAATGCTTATTAGTAAACCTTAACCTGCTAGATTAAATGTGAATATTAATAAGCTAAGAGGTCCCTCGTTCTGTTGTTGTATCAGATTTGGGGACTCTTAAATCCTAGTTTTGGGGGCACAAGCTTAGGGGGTTTGGCTTGTGTCAATCTGCTGTTTGGAAACCATATCAGTCGGTATCCCTGTTGGTATCTTATTAGAGGAGGCCTCACACTAGGTAGGGACCAGGGCACGCTTTATTGAACTGGATAGTAAGAGGTTCACATGGGGGTGGGTACGGGCGCGTTTCGGCGGAGTCATGAGCGTGCATGGGTCCGACTATGGAAGACAAGCCATTGTAACACTAGTAAATATGTCTGTGTTATATAGTTGTTGGGTTAGGGAGTGGTACACCCTACTGTCGGGGCTGACACGGGGTATTTACGTAGTAGGGAGCTTACTAATTAGGGTATACATAATCATGATGTTGTGTAATTAGATTAACACCTAATATGGTTATGTAATTAGGGTATGCCTAATCCCGCTGTTTAATCCTGTTGTTTATTTCTACTATTAATCATGCTGATATGTAATCATGTTGAACTTATTATACTAGTATTGATGCAGGCATACATATTTAGGTATAAATGTTAAGCGGTACTCGATAATAAGTTTATTCCTTTTATTCTTGTCCATTATGTTATTTTGTTTAGTTTAGTCTACCTTATATGACACTGTATCTTTCTCATCCAGTCTTATTTACGTGTCTTGGCATTTATGTTTCATGCACATTTGTAAATTATTGGAACTCGCAAGAATTTATGTTTGACCCTTTTTGCCTCTCTCTTCCTTTCCCCTCAGGTCCTCAGAGTGGGAGCACTCAACAGAGACTAGGATTTCTCTAACAGCTTGGACTTAGATTTCTTAAGATGTAACGTTTCGATTTTCTCTCCACTTTTGTATGGCTTATGACGAGGGATATAATCTTATGTACTCTGATATTTTGTTTTATGGTTGGTTTATTTGACAGTTTTGATGTAATTGGCTTTGTGAGACTATGCTTAATTTTGAATAATGTAGTTTAAAATTTTCTGTTGCTTATTTTATCCGTCTTGTAAATTTTCTATAACGTTTACCTATTATGCTTCATGGAAGTTAATGCATTCTCTTATAAGTGACATTAATGGACATGGGGTGTCAAATTTGGTATCAGAGCTGAAGGTTACAAGATACGAGAAAAAGTTTTTAAAATTGTTTCCATAAGCAAATATTTTAAATAAAGTCTGTTTTTTAAGCATATTTCCTCAAGCCATAGTCAATATTCTCTCGATCTCTTGTTGAATCCTTTTTCTTTTCTTTTTAGCATGTCTGGGGCACCCAATCTTTCAGAGGGAACTCCGCTACTGACATGGTTACATCGGTATCTTGAGGCCACGACACCTGCCGGAGGTCAAGGGGATACTCCTCCCCCATCTGCAACCGTTGTTGCTCCACCTCCATAAGTAGATAACTTTTCTATGTTGTGCAAACACTTCTACGCTATGGGAGGAAAACCATTCATTGGTACCAAAAGCTTTTTTGAAGCACAGAATTGGCTGCAAGAGATGGAGAACTTGTTTGGACTCTTTGAGATCGATGACTGAAGGAAGATACAATTAGCTGCATGGAAACTAAAGGATGAGGCTTCCTACTGGTGGGAAGTAACGCAAGCTGGACAACCAGTAGCTGATTGGGATGATTTTAGGTTGAGATTCGAGATTAAACTCTTATCTCAGGTGGAAGAGGGATTACAGATGGAGAGATTCTTGGCTTTAAAGGAAGGGGACATGACTGTTAAGGATTATGTGAACAAGTATACTCAACTGGCAAGGTTTGGAGTGGACTTAGTGAATACGCCCCCACAAGAGTGCGCTTAGATTTGTGAGAGGGTTGAACCAACCACTCCAAGGACTTGTTTTATCTCATATACCGATGGGGGCGACTTTTGAAAGGCTAGTTGATATGGCTCTTATGCACGAAAATGGCAAGGAGGAAAAGAAAGAAAATAAGACTGAAGAGAAGGGCGAGAAGCAGAAATGGTGGCCCAAAGAAAGGAAAGTAACAAAAGAAAGGTGGAAAGCCTAATAAGGCTCAGATCAGAAAGACATCAAGTGTCATGGTTGCGGTGATATGAGTCATTTTGTGAAAGATTGCAGAAAATCAAAGAAGGCCTGCTTTAATTGTGGATAAGTAGGACAATTCATTAAACAATGCCCTAGCAAGCAAGGACAAAGGGCATGAACTGCTGGACAAGTGCATGCTTTGGAAGCTAGTCGACCTTATCAAGGTAAGAAAGTCACGGTAGAAGGTTTAATTTCCCTTTTTGACTATCATGTTCAAACCATGTTTGATTCTGGCACTTCACATTCAATTATATCCAGTTCTTTGGTAGATAGTCAACACCTTAATGCGAGTATAGTCTTTAAACCTATAGTGGTCTCAAACCCCATAAAAGGATCATCTCATTTATCCATGATGTATATAGGTTTGAGAATTTCTATCTTGGGCATCGAATTTGAATGCGATGCATACATGCTAGAATTTATGGGCTATGGTTTGATTCTAGGCATGGATTGGCTCGCCATGTATGGTGTCATCAGTGATTGTGAAAGAGAGTGGTTAGACTTCTTGTGACGACCACCCATAACCCCTGCACTAAACAAGAGGAATAATGCACTGAAAGGTGTGCCAGACAGCTATAGACGATCATCAGAGTAGGTAAACAACATCGGAACCTATCGTAAAACTCACAGCGTAAGGATAAAATATAATAGAACATATACAACAGGCAATAGTGGTGAAGCATCATATAACAAACTTTTGAAAATTTCTCAACATCCTGAAAGATTATCCAACTGATACCAAAGTTTGTACATAAGGCCTTACAACAACCCTCATAGAGCACTCAATAGTAGAAATAGAAATACTAGATAGTAATAAAAATGGAACGTAAGCCTCTTTCTCACCCTCGCACAGTAGCATCGTCCTCACTAATCACCTGTCACCTGCTACTTAGTCTACCCATTGTAACACCCTGTATTTTCTGTTAACGTTATAGTAATGAATTAAACAATATTTTATTTAAAACACGAGAATTAAGGTAAACGGGTTACGCCATTGTGTTCATCTCGGAATTCTAGTTGAAATAGAGTCTGAGTTTGCGTAAATTGGACTTCGTATGAAGAAGTTACGGCTGTCGGTAGTTTCCAAAAAAATCAAATAAATTCAAACAGCTCGAAAACAAATTCAAATTCGAATCAGAAGTCAGAAGCAGACTGGGCGGGAAAATTCCCGCCCAGGACCCAGGTCGACCCTAGTGTCGACCCCCCTACAGGTCGACGTGCCCCCCTCCCCCCCTCCAGATCTGAATGCTGACGATTTTGTGACTCAGTGTTGAGTCACTAGGGCTGAGGTGTCACCCTATATTCACTGGATGGCTGTAGTTAACCCAAGGATCATCCGACAGCTCAAATTGAGTTGAAATTCTATATAAACAACCCTATGCTCAAACCTAAAAATCACACAAAAATAATCCTAGAACTACCATGCTGTCAATGAAAAACTTGGAGTAGGCATCACCAATTCAAAGACAAGATAAGAACTTGAATCAAAAATCAAATTAAAAGATTATCAAATTCAACGATCTACATCAAAGGCAAACTTACCAATTTCAGAATTCAGATTTCAAAATGCAAGAATTCCTTTTTAGTTTGTAAGTTGGTTATTACGCAGATTTAAACGTTCTTTCAATTGAATCATGACATGTTGTAATTTGAAGATAGAATGATGCTTATGTATAAGATTTGACTCTCGTTTATCTTAAAGTGTCGATGTAATTAATCATGTCTCTATGCTTGTGGTGATGAATATGTTGTATATTAATCATGTTTATATGCTTGTGCTGATGAACGTATTGTATGTTATTGGAATCTATTATGATTGGGTAATGGATTTATTTTGCCAATTAAATGGTGAAACATGTCATGTTATAAATTGGTGGTTATTTGCAAGTTTATGATCTAAAACACATTCTTATATGTTAGATCAACACTCATGTATATTCATGTTAGGTTGAATCTAATTATGTTATAAAATTTGGAATTGTAGTCCCTTAATGTTTTCACATAAGTATCATGCTAAATTGTGATTCGAGCATGTTTAGAAAAACCCTCTTATGTTCAACACATATAAGTTATCATGCTAAGTTGCAGTTTAAAAATGGTTATAGTAGCTTTCTTATGTTTTGGCATACATAAGTTAAAATGCTAAGTTGGGGGTTTAAACTGTGGTTATATGTTAAACCTCCATGCTAGACCTTTGCCATGTTTACATGATAATTAGACCCAACTTAGTCACAAGTTCACCTTTACTTATTTAATTAAAGTTAATGATACTTCTATGCCAAGTTACACATGACAAGTTGAAATGTATGCTATTTTATGTTTATTTCATGTCCCTTGTTTATTACCCCTTTCTTGTTTATGGGTTGGGCTAATTTACTAGCCCAACATTTTATGTGATTCATGCTTACGTTCCACGGGGGTAGCGATGGGGAAATATGAAAATTCATGGCATAGATTTGTTCATAAAATGGTATATTTGATATACCATTTATGGTGAGCATAATCAAAGGATAATTATGGCATGATTAAATTAAATTTAAGCTACATAAAGAAATTAGACATATATAGAAAAATGTGAATTAAGAAAAAGACCAATATGCCTAACCCGAGGTTAAACTGAGTTGTGGTGTAAATCTGCCCGGAACCGACTGGCATATCCAGTGACCACAACAAGACCTGTCTAATGTGGGTGGTTAGTGCATCAAGCCCAAAAAGAACCCAAGGTTAGACTGAGTTGTGGTGTAAACCTGCTCGGAACCGACCGGCACATCCAGTGACCATTACAAGACCTGTCTAATGTGAGTGGTTGGTGCTTTAATAAATTAAAGCTAAGTCAGGATTGTTAGGGTTAAGTCAATTAGGGAAATCACTTAACCGATTCAACATGTTAACTAAACGAATGGGTGGGGTTAGGTAAACTTGGGTACTTAACCAAATAAACATGTTGATTAGAAAACCCTAGTAGCGGGGACCCATTTCAGCAGTAATCCACATAGATGTATCATGGTACCCTGAAACTAGGCAGGGTGGGGCAAAATTACTGGGCTGATTATAAGAGGTCAAAACGTCGGCGGTTGGTGGGCTAGTGTAGGTTCCGAAGGAATATGAGCATGCACGTACTCCGAAGTGGAAAAATCAGGCACTGGGCATCAGTAGTATACACTGTGCATCCTGAATCGTGTCGGGTTTCCACCAGAGGGACTGATACACCCCATAGTGGGACCAGCACAGGTATCTACAGTCAAGCGGGGCCGAATGACATAGGATATGAATGCATACGAGTAGGACCCGATCATTAAGAGGATCGTTTGTTATGAACACGTAGGGCTGGTTGGACTAATGGTTAAGTAGGTGCAGAGACTATAGTAATGGGTGCGATCACATGTTCCTCTTATCTTATATTAGGGCATTGTCCTATGTTCCGTTATTACTGTCATGGCCCCTTTCCTTGTTTAAATACTAGTAATTACCGAACTTACCAGACTTATTGTCTGACCCGTTTTCTTTCGTTCTCTTTTCTTCCGTCCCCCCCCCCCAGGTCCACAGGGAGGGAATACTGCAGCTTAGTCAGACTCTTTGCAAGCTTCAAGAAAGTAGATGTATGATTTGGACTCTCTCTCAATCTAGGCTATGGCTCTTGGACATTATCCATTATCCTTAGGGATTTATGCAGTTTCATTTATGATTTATGCTTCTTTATTAAATAATCAAGACAAAAATTATGTTGTAATGTTTTGGAAGTTGTTTTGAGACAATTTGATGTAATGCTTTTGTATTGAAACACGTATGCAATAAATATTTGAATTTCGCTGCTTATATTTATCTATCTTGTAAAGTTTTCTGTGTCTTGTACCTATAACCCTCCTACAAAGTTAAGGCATTCCCTTTGTGAGTGACCTTAACGGAGGTCTGGTGTTTCACTTGGTATCAGAGCAAAGGTTTACCAGATTAGATAGGAGTTTTTGAAAATTATTTTCAAAAAGAAATATAAAGAAGCATTTTTCAAGAAAGAGTGTTGTTTTAAATTTAAAAAGGCATAATCCCTAAAGCCATATGCACTATCTTTATATCCTTTGTTTTGAATCTTTTCGTTTCAGCATGTCTGGGAATCTTAACCTTCCAGAGGGTGTACGGATACCTGGCTGCTTCAGGAGGTACTTAGAGGCTAGGGTTAACGACGCTGGCCCAGCAGATATTCCTCCTCCTCCAGCTGTAGCGGTTCCTCCTCCTCCTCCTCTTACAGATGCTTTCTCAAAGATTTGTAGAGACTTTAGGGCCATGGGTGGAAAGGATTTCAAGGGAACTGAATCATTCGTAGAAGCTAGGAACTGGCTCAAAGAAACTGAGGATCTGTTTGTTATCTTCAAGGTGGACGATAGGCAGAAGATACAGCTGGCTGTATGGTTGCTTAAGATGAAGCTTCCTATTGGTGGGAAGTCACTAACGCTGAAAGACTAGTTGACACATGGATGGATTTCAGAATAAGGTTTGAGATGAAATTCCTCTCACAAGCTGAGCGAAGTCTACAGCTGGAAAAGTTCTTATCTCTTAGGCAAGGAAGTATGACGGTCAAGGAGTACGTCAATCAATTCAATCAGCTGTCCCGATTCGGACTGGACTTAGTGAACACTCCTCATAAGAAGGTTCTCCGTTTTGTCAGAGGATTGAATGAGCCACTTCACAGCTTGGCTATGACCCATATACCTATGGGGGCTACTTACGAGAGGTTAGTGAACATAGCACTCTTACATGAGAAAGACAAGGGCGAGAATGAGGCAAAAGCGGAAGTGCCTCAAGATAAGAAGGGGAGGGGTTGCAGAACAAGAAGGCTGATTCAAAGAAAGGCGGGAAGAAAAACAAACCCCATGAAAAGAGAAAGTGTAATTTCTGTGGCATTACTGGACATCTGATCAAAGACTGCAAGAAGAAGAAAAGGAAGATGGGTGGCTGTTTCCACTATGGTGAGACAGGACACATGGCTAGGGCTTGCCCAAGGAAGCAAGGGCAGAGAGCTGGACCTTCTTCTGGAGGACAAGTCCATGCTCTCACGGCACCTCTGCAAGAACGAGGTAGAAATATTTCTGTCGAAAGTTTATTCTATCTTTTTGATCATCCTGTTCGTACACTATTTGATTCTGGCGCATCGCACTCTTTCATATCTACTGCTTTAGTGGAATCTCTGCACCTAGACACCAGTATAGTAGAGGATCCCTTGGTTGTTTCAAATCCAATTGGGGGCTCAGCTTATTTGTCAATGGTTTGTTTGGATTTGAAAATATCTATACTAAGCGTTGGGTTTAGATGTAATGCCTTTGTTTTGGCTTCACAGGCTATGGTTTGATACTAGGCATGGACTGGCTATCCAGTAATGGTGTCGTCCTCAATTGTGAAAAGAGAGTGGTTAGACTCATGACTTGCCTCGGTAACACTCTCTAAATTTCTCGTAATCCCATGGACTCCGTTATGCTTAGTTATCTAGAATCTCTTGATGCATCTGTTGAGAACTTGCAGTCTGTAAGGGTAGTCTGTGAATACTCGGATGTTTTTAAAGAGGTAAAAGGCTTACCTCCGAAGCGGGAGATAGACTTCTGCATATACCTCTTGGACAATGCAAAACCTGTTGCTTTACCCGTTAGACATATGGCTCCAAGAGAGAGGAAAGAACTCAGCAAGAAAGTTAAAGAATTGCTAGAGAAGGGGTTTATAAGGTGGCATATTTCTGAATGGGGTGCTCCAGTAGTGGTCGCAACTAAAGCGGACGGTGCGCTTCGCCTGTGCGTTGATTATAGGGAGCTAAACAATCTGACCAAGAGGAATAGGCACCCACTCCCGAGAATAGATGATTTGTTCGATCAGCTTGTAGGTGCATCGGTTTTCTCCCAATTAGATTTGGCCACCGGGTTTCATCGGCTAAGGGTGGCTGAAGACAACATTGATAAAACCACGTTCAGAACTCCAGATGGTTTCTTTGAGTGGCTTGTCATGCCCTACGGCCTGACAAATGCACCCGCTTACTTCGTTTATTTAATGACCAGGGTGTTCCGAGAGTTCCTCAATAAGTTTGTGGTGGTCTTCGTAGACGATATTTTGATCTTCTCAAAGAATGAGTAAGAGCATGCTCAACATCTAAAAGAAGACATGGATACTCTCCATGCACATCAGTTGAAGGCGAAACATTCCTAATGCCATTTCTGGAGGGAAGAAATTAGGTTCCTTGGACACGTGGTGTCCAAAGAGGGGATAGCTGTGGACCCCGCGAAAGTGGTTGCTGTGCAAGATTGGAAGGTTCCACGAAACGCAACCGAAGTCCGAAGCTTTCTCGGTCTAGCAAGCTTTTATCGAAAATTTATCAAAAATTTTGCAAAAATCTCAGCTCCACTGACAAGGTTGACAAATAAGAACCTAGCTTTCAATTGGGATTTGGATTGCGATGTTGCTTTACAACGTTTGAAAAGGGCTCTAACAACAGCCCCAGTTCTGACATTGCCTGATGGAAGCAAGATATTTACAGTTTACACAGATGCTTGCGGAACGGGACTAGGCGCTGTTCTGAGGCAAGAAGGGAAGGTAGTGTCTAATGGTGGAAGGCAGTTGAAAGTACACAAGAAAAACTACCCAACCCATGACCTAGAGTTGGCAGCCATTGTTTTTGCACTTAAGTCTTGGCGCCATTATCTCCTATGTGAGAAATTTGAACTGCATACTGACCATAAACCGTAGAAATACCTTTTGTCGTAGAAATATCTCAATTTGAGGCAGCAAAGATGGATGGAGTTTCTTGCCTCATTCGATTTTGATATTTCCTACACTATTGGCAAGGGCAATGCAGTAGCAGATGCCTTAAGTAGAAAGAAGCTAGCCTTAAGCCCTCTCTTTGTGGGAAGGCAAAGCTTGGAGTTCATAGCAAGCTTTAACTTCAAACCCTCCTCTGACTTTGTTCCTGGCTTGCTAGCAACGTTTGAAGTGCGACCAACTCTATTAGACTCAATCGAGATGCACAAAGAGAAGACCCTCAGCTAGCCGATGTGATGGACAAGTTAATTAGGGGTGAGACTTCCAGTCACCTCAATAAATACTCCATTGATGCCAAGGGCTGGTTGAGACGAGATGGAAAACTATGCATCCCCCAAGCAAGGGATTTGGTAAAGGCGGTTCTAGAAGAGGCACACCATTCCAAGCTGACCATACACCCAGGCGGAGACAAAATGTATAAAGACATCAAAAGAGCTTTCTTTTGGAATGGCATGAAGAAAGATGGAGCGGAATTTGTTTCTAAGTGTTTAATATGACAACAAGTCAAGGCAGAGCGGAAGAAGCCTGGTGGTCTGCTCCATCCTCTAGAAGTCCCACAGTGGAAATGGGATAGCATCTCGATGGACTTTATAGATGGGTTGCCTAGGTCAAGAAGGGGCAATACCAGCATTTGGGTAATAGTGGGCAGGCTCACAAAAAGCGCCCGCTTTATACCCGTCAAAAGTAGAAGGACCGCATCATCTTTAGCATCCATATATCTTAAGGAGATAGTTCGACTCCATGGGATACCCTCCGGCATAGTGAGTGACCGGGACCCTATCTTCACGAGCGAGTTTTGGAAGAGTTTACAAGAGGATGTAGGCACACAGTTAAGCTTAAGCACGGCCTATCACCCTCAAACCGATGGCCAGATGGAAAGAATCAACAGAGTATTAGAAGACCTCTTGAGATTATGCATTATTGACTTTGGAGGTACATGGGAGGATCATCTACCCTTGGTGGAATTTGCTTACAACAATAGCTACCAAGCCACTATAGGCAAGGCGCCTTTCGAAGCTTTATATGGAAGACCGTGCAGGTCGCCAACTTGCTGGTGGGATTCCACAGCTCATACTTGGACCAGACATGATTAGGGAAACTTCAGAGAAAGTAGATTTGATACGAAGAAGAATGAAGACTGCCCAAGATAGACAGAAGTCCTACGCAGACAAAAGAAGAACTGACCTTGAGTTCGAAGTTGGAGACAACGTGTTTGTTAAAGTATCTCCTTTGAGGAACGTCGTTCGCTTTGGATCCGCAGAAAAGTTAGCACCAAGATTTGTAGGGCCGTTCCCTATCATCGAGAAGATTGGGAAGATGGCTTATAGGGTACAACTCCCCGAAAGGTTGGCCGAGGTTCATAATGTTTTTCATGTCTCTCACCTGCGGAAAAGCTTACACGAGTCTGCGGAAGTGGTAGAACCAGGTATGCTAGATGAAGTTGAAGTTGAACGAGAGGCAACTATGAGGAGAGCTCCAATCCGTATCTTGGGAACATAAGTCAAAAAGCTACGCAATCGCGAAGTTAAGCTCATAAAAGTTCAATGGAGCGAAACCGAGGAAGACGCGACTTGGGAAACTGAGGACATAATACACGCAGCCTATCCTTTTCTTTTTGAGGGTACATTCTTAATCTCTTTTTCTCTAAGTTTATGCTTGTATCTATCTTTTATCTCCTCGATCCTATCCTTTATCCTTAGGTAGGAACCCATTTGGATGTAAACATGTAATTGAAACATGTTATGATTGATGGTTGCAAGTGGTTGCTAATGGTTGCTAGTGGATGCATATACACACACGTTAGGTATTAGATCGGCTCAGTCACTTCCATATTGCATATGCATATATGTATTGGTGTATGGATTGAAACTTGATGTGTTATCATATGGACGTTGCATTTGTATGAATGATTGTGCACTCATGTAGAAAATTTTGAGTAGGAAAAATTGCATTCATAATGGACTCATGGCACTGCCATAACAACTGAATCAGTAGACCCCCCGATTTTGCATTAGATAAGGACACGTACACACACATTACATATGATCATGAAGCATTAGAAATATTTTAAGGACAATGGACACCTATGTTTGATGGTTGAGTAGATGGGTAATTGGATGGTAGGATATAAGTTCTTCTCGACTTGAAGATTTTGGGGACGAAATCCTAAAAGGAGGGGAGAATGTAACACCCCGTATTTTCTGTTAATGTTATAGTAATGAATTAAACAATATTTAATTAAAAATGTGAGAATTAAGGGAAACGGGTTATGCCATTGTGTTCGTCTCGGAATTCTGGTTGAAACAGAGTCCGAGTTTGCGTAAATTGGACTTCGTACGAAGAAGTTATGGCTGTTGGAAGTTTCCAGAAAATTCAAACAGCTCGACAACAAATTCAAATTCAAATCAGAAGTTAGAAGCGGGCTGGGCGGGAAAGTTCCCGCCCAGGATCCAGGTCGACCAGGGGGTCGACTCTAGTGTCGACCCACCTACACGTCGACCTAGGGGTCGACCTCCCCCCCCCCCGGGCAGATCTGAATGGTGATGATTTTGTGACTCAGTGTTGAGTCACTAGGGCTGAGGTGTCACCCTATCTTCACTGGATGGCTGTGGTTAACCCTAGGATCATTTGACGGCTCAAATTGAGTTGAAATTCTATATAAACAACCCTATGATCAAACCTAAAAATCACACAAAAATAATCCTAGAACTATCATGCTGTCAATGAAAAACTTGGAGTAGCAGTCACCAATTCAAAGACAAGATAAGAAATTGAATCAAAAATCAAATTAAAAGATTATCAAGTTCAACGATCTACATCAAAGGCGAGCTTACCAATTTCAGAATTCATATTTCAGAACACAAGAATTCCTTTTTAGTTTGTAAGTTGGTTATTACGCTGATTTAAATGTTCTTTCAATTGAATCATGACATGTTGTAATTTGAAGATAGAACGATGCTTACGTATAAGATTTGATTCTCGTTTATCTTAAAGTATCGTTGTAATTAATCATGTCTATATGCTTGTGGTGATGAACATATTGTATATTAATCATGTCTATATGCTTGTGGTGATGAACATATTGTATGTTATTGGAATCTATTATGATTGGGTAATGGATTTATTTTGCCAATTAAATGGTGAAACATGTCATGTTATAAATTGGTGGTTATTTGCAAGTTTATGATCTAAAACACATGCTTATATGTTAGATCAACACTCATGTATATTCATGTTAGGTTGAATCTAATTATGTTATAAAATTTGGAATTGTAGTCCTCTTATGTTTTTAACACATAAGTATCATGCAAAATTGTGATTCGAGCATGTTTATAACAACCCTCTTATGTTTAACACATATAAGTTATCATGTTAAGTTGCAATTTAAAAATGATTATAGTAGCTTTCTTATGTTTTGACATACATAAGTTAAAATGCTAAGTTGTGGGTTGAAACTGTGGTTATATGTTAAACCTCCATGCTAGACCTTTACCAAGTTTACATGACAATTAGATCCAACTTAGTCACAAGTTCCCCTTTACATATTTAATTAAAGTTAATGATACTTCTATGCCAAGTTACACATGACAAGTTGAAATGTATGCTATTTTATGTTTATTTCATGTCCTTGTTTATTACCCCTTTCTTGTTTATGGGTTGGGCTAATTTACTAGCCCAATTTTATGTGATTCATGCGTACGTTCCACGGGGGTAGCGATGGGAAAATATGAAAATTCATGGCATAGATTTGTTCACAAAATGGTATATTTGATATACCATTTATGGTGAGCATAATCAAAGGATAATTATGGCATGATTAAATTAAATTTAATCTACATAAAGAAATTAGACATCTATAGAAAAATGTGAATTAAGAAAAAGACGAATATGCCTAACCCGAGGTTAGACAGAGTTGTGGTGTAAATCTGCCCGGAACCGACCGACATATCCAGCGACCACAACAAGACCTGTCTAATGTGGGTGGTTAGTGCATCAAGCCCAAAAAGAACCCGAGGTTAGACTGAGTTGTGGTGTAAACCTGCCCGGAACCGACCGGCACATCCAGTGACCACAACAAGACCTGTCTAATGTGAGTGGTTGGTGCTTTAATAAATTGAAGCTAAGTCAGGAATGGTAGGGTTAAGTCAATAAGGGAAAACACTTAACTGATTCAACATGTTAACTAAACGAATGGGTGGGTTAGGTAAACTTGGACACTTAACCAAATAAACATGTTGATTAGAAAACCCTAGTAGCAGGGACCCATTTCAGTAGTAACCCACATAGATGTATCATGGTACCCTGAAACTAGGCAGGGTGAGGCACGATTACTGGGCTGATTATAAGCGGTCGAAACATCGACGGTTGATAGGCCAGTATAGGTTCCGACAGAGTATGGGCATGCACGTACTCCGGAGTGGAAAAATCAGGCACTGGGCATCAGTAGTATACATTATGCATCCTGAATCGTGTCGGTTTGCCACCAGAGGGACTGATACACCCCATGGTGGGACCAGCACAGGTATCTATAATCAAGCGGGGTCGAATGACACATGATATGAATGCATACGAGTAGGAGCCGATCATTAAGGGGATCGTTTGTTATGAACACATAGGGCTGGTTGGACTAATGGATAAGTAGGTGCAGAGACTATAGTAATGGGTGCGATCACATGTTCCTCTTATCTTATATTAGGGCATTGTCCTATGTTCCGTTATTACTGTCATTGCCCCTTTCCTTGTTTAAATACTAGTAATCACCGAACTTACCAGACTTTTTGTCTGACCCATTTTCTTTCGTCCTCTTTTCTTCCGTTCCCCCCTAGGTCCACAGGGAGGGAATACTGCAGCTTAGTCAGACTCTTTGCAAGCTTTAAGAAACTAGATGTATGATTTGGGCTCTCTCAATCTTGGCTATGGCTCTTGGACATTATCCATTATCCTTGGGGATTTATGCAGTTTTATTTATGATTTATGCTTCTTTATTAAATAATCAAGACATAAATTATGTTGTAATGTTTTGGAAGTTGTTTTGAGACAATTTGATGTAATGCTTTTGTATTGAAACACGTACGCAATAAATATTTGAATTTCGCTGCTTATATTTATCTGTCTTGTAAAGTTTTCTGTGTCTTGTACCTATAACCCTCCACCAAAGTTAAGGCATTCCCTTTGTGAGTGACCTTAACGGAGGTAGGGTGTTTCACCCATCCACAAACAGATGAACAACCCAAAGTAATAAAAGGAGACATAAAACCTAGAGTTAGACAAAAGTCTTAGTGAGCGATAAAACAGCTAACAAACTTCAACAATAAAGGTATATGAGAATGGATAAATAAACATACTAATCTACCCACAACACCAGAGAAGAACTCAACCCAATCTTCCCCACATCAGACAGTGGCAGCCTTTACGATAAACAATTTAACTATTCATCCATGGAAATTAGAACACTCACGTAATCATGGTAAGAACTCATAACATTCAGATTATATATATATATATCTCATATAAACCATCCTAATTAAATTCGACATCCCTCAAGCATAATCCCCAGAGGCCTAATCCAATATCAGTCAAGCACCTAAGGAACATCTCCTTCGACGTTGGACAATCCACATGAGATGGTTCAAACAAGGCAACTAATCAACCATGACAGACTCTAGCTATCACCGCCAATCCTGCTTTGAAACTATCGTTAATCGTATGATGGCCAACCTTGCCATATTTCAAGGGATAATTGTAACCCCAGTTCTGACATAAACTCCATATGTCCAATCTTGACAACGTCCAACCTTGACAACTAGGCCTTTCTATAAGACCCAGGGTACTCGACCTACAACCGGTCTTTTAGGCATCTCTAGTGTACCCCTGCTTTGAGCCTGCTAGATCTTACAACAATGATAATCTCTCGGCCTTTGCATCTCTAGTCATCCAACCCGACGAATTTTTATATCTCAAGCAACCTTCTCGAGCAGCCATTATCCACCAAGTCATAACCTTTGGGTTGTCACCTCATTCGTTGTCACCTCATTCGTTGTTCTTCACTGATCAACGAACATATTCAACACTTTGAATATTCCCACTTGAATTCTCTTCGAAGTTATCAACATCACCGAGCCAATTACACTACTGTGCTGCAGGTTAGGTTCTGGGGGTTGCCCTTGAAATATCTTTTTTTCAGCCTCTTTTCTTCAAATCCGAGTTGTACCTGAAAATATAAATTTTCAAAAAACGACCCTGTGACCGACCCCTAGCCATGTTCGACCGACCCTCACCTTGGTGTACGATCAAAATACCCAACTCGACCGACTAGAACCAACCCCACATGCTGGACCGACTGACCCTGTCCAGAAACCCGACTGACCCAGTTTTGAAGGCTCGACCGACCCATCAATATGAGACCAGCCCTTCTCTTTGAACCTGGCTTGACTCGCTCCGATCGACCAATATCAAACTAGACTAACTAGGACCAGGCTGCTCGACCCGAACCTGTCTCTCCCATGTACGACTGACCCACTTCAGACCGAGCCTGAAGTGTTCGACTGACCCACCTTCCATACTAACCCATCCCATTTCTTCTCTTCTAAGAAAATCTTCCCATGGTTCGACCGACCCACCATGTTCGACCCAAAACCTGCATCCTCCAATGCAACTCTAATTTCAACCAAAACTTCTCCAATCGACATAATCAATACAATATACTCGTCCAATTCATTCAACGCAATCATAATCATGTTTTGAAGTCACTAAAAACATGAATATGACGATTACCACTAAAATTATGCAAATCACTCAAAAATCATAATATATGAACATATGAACTAAATTGCGGATCTAACTTGCATAAACATATGAAATGGCATGGGATTATGGTACAAACTTAGTAAGTAAGACCATAGGGTAATTCATATGAAAATGAACATATAATGGTGTATATATATGGTAAAAAAACTTGATGAAAAACACGATCAAACATTCATATAGTTCATTGCATTCATGTAAGAGATGTAAATTACTCACTGATTCTCCCAAACAAGCAAATATCAAAGGAAAATGAATGCGGACAGCAAGCACTTCGCATCAAACACCTTGATCCGATGAATCCTTGCCTCAATTGATGTAGATCTAGCCTCCAATGGTGTAGATCTATGATTTCCCTCCTTAGTATATGATTTTTAATGGTGGAAAGGTGTTAGAGGAAGAAGGAGCTCAAAGCACCAAATGAGAAATTAAAACCATTTCCCATATCCCTTAACCCCTATTTACACCCTAGCCCACCAATGGGCCTTCCCAAATCAGCCAATCGTGGCTCTCCAAACCTAAACAGCTAACTGAAAGACCTTAAAACAGCGATTCCTCCCAAACCGCTGAGCCAAAATTTAATGTAACCACTCTACGGAAAGGCAACCATCAATTCCTTTCCAATGGCACAGGTCTCGCCCTATGATTCGACCTAAGTCAAAAGTTATTCCCTGTACAAGACTGACAGGGGCAAAATGGTCACAAATAAAATTGGTAAAAATTATCGACATGTCTCACATCCCCATAAGCAACATATCAAAAGATGAGAATGATCCAACTCTCAAGGAATAAAATAAAAATGTTTTACGATCCTCCGATACGTAAAATACGGGTTGTTACACTTCTTACTTGCCATGGTAGGACTCTCAAGATTTCCTACGACCCACAGGTGTCGGTAATGCTCAGTTTTCTAGAATCACTTGATACTTCTGTTGACGACTTGCAATCTGTACCCATTGTTAGAGACTACCCAGATGTGTTTGAGGAGGTTAAGGGGCTACCTGCAAGGCGTGAGATAGACTTCCGGATTTACTTGGTAGAGAATGTGAAGCCAGTTTCCCTACCAGTGCGCCACATAGCTCCTAGAGAAAGGAGGGAGCTCAACAAGCAAGCAGGGAAGCTATTCGAGAAAGGTTTTATTAGGCAAAGCATTTCAGAGTAGGGAGCTCCAGTCGTCTTCGCAACTAAGGCAGATGACTCACTTCGTCTATTTGTGGGTTATAGGGAGCTGATTAAGCTCACTAAGAAGAATAGGCACCTGCTACCAAGAATTGGTGACCTGTTTGATCTGCTAGTTGGTGCATCAATTTTCTCGCAGATGTTTTTAGCCCCCGGATTTCATCAGCTAAGGGTGGCAGAGGACAACATTGATAAGACTGCTTTCAAAACTCGGATGGCTTCATTGAATGGTTGGTTATGCCTTTTGGGCTAACCAATGCACCCGTCTATTTTGTGGACTTGATAAGTAGGGTGTTTTGGGAGTTCATGAACAAGTTTATGGTGGTCTTTGTAGATGAAAGTTTGATCTTCTCCAAGGATGAGGAGAAGCATGCCCAACACTTTGGAGAGGTTCTACGTGCTCTCATGTCACATCAACTCAAGGCGAAGTTTTCTAAGTGTCACTTTTGGAGGAAGGAAGTAATTTTCCTAGGGCATGTAGTCTCCAAGGACGAGATAGTAGTAGACCCCACGAAAGTCATTGCAGTTCAATATTGGAGGGCTCCAAAGAATGTAAAGGAAGTGAAAATTTTTCTAGGGTAGTATACTATGGAAGCAGATAAATGACGGTAGTATGATATGGAGGGGTTGGTGTCGTTCTGATGCAAGAGGGAAGGGTAGTATGCTATGGAAGCAGACAGTTGAGGGTTCACAAGAAGAACTATCCAACCCATGATCTAGAGTTGGCTGCAATAGTGTTCGCATAAAAGTCTTGGTGACACTATCTACTTGGAGAAAGATTTGATCTATATATGAATCATAAGTCGCTCAAGTACTTTTTCTCACAAAAGGATCTTAACCTAAGGCAGCAACGGTGGATGGAGTTCCTAGCGTCCAACGACTTCGAGATAGCTTATACCCCGAGCAAGGGTAATGTAGTGGCGGACACACTGAGTCAGCAGAGGATGACTTTGAGTCCTCTATTTGTAGAAAGGCAAAGCTTGGAGTACATTTCAAACTTTGATTTTTAAGCCATCTACGGATTTCACTTTGGGATTGTTAGCATTATTGTAGGTACGACCTGCACTATTGGAGCGCGTTAGATATATGCAGCGGGAGGACCCGCAAATTTCAGACATCTTGGATAGGATTGGTAGAGGAGAGATTTCTAGTCACGAGGCGGAAGGCTATGTGTCCTTAAGATTGGGGAATTGCTTAAGGCAGTGCTTGAGGAAGCTCATCATTCTCAGATGACTATCCATCCGGGTGGCGACAAAATGTATCGAGACATGAAGAGGGTTTTCTTTTGGACTGGCATGAAGAAAAATGTGGTAGAATTTGTAGCTTGATGCTTGACTTTCCAAAGAGTAAAGACTGAACAAAAGAGACAGAACAGACTACTTCGGCCCTTAGATCCCCAAAGTGGAAGTGGGAGAGCGTCTCTATGGATTTCATTGATGGATTGCCACGATCAAGGAAAGGAAATATGAGCATTTGGGTGATAGTGGATAGACTTATGAAGAGCTCTCAATTTATTCTTGTTAAGAGTAAGAGGGCAGCAACTTGGCTAGCATCAGTATATCTTGGTTTCTTTTCCAAAGCTTTTACTTGGCAATTGCTTCCATTATTCAAGTATATTTATCCTATCATTCAAACCTTTCGACCCTTAGGTATAATCCAATGGTTGGAAACAAGTCTTTGAAGCATGTTATAATTGATGGTTGCAAATGGATGCAAGTGTTTGCTAGTGGTTTCTCGTGGATGCATATAAACACACTAGGCACTAGATCGGCTCAATCACTTACATATTGCATATGAATGTGTATGCATTTTAATTTTCTGTGGATGGAAATAGGTGAATCATCGTATGGATGTTGCATTTTGATGAATGATTGTGCACACATATAGAATTTATATGTTATAATAGGATTATTTGCATACATTCAAGATTGATGGCACTAACATATATTGCATTAAGGAGGTCAACTGAATCAGTCAACCGCCTGATTCTCGCATTAGTGTAAGGACATATACACATAACACCTTTGCATATGTTCAAACAAATCATTAGAAATTTCTTAAGGACAATGGATGCCTGTGGATGATGGAAGAATAAATGGTTGTAGGTGGATGTTAGAATAAAAACATTCTTCTTAACTTGGATATTTTGGAGACGAAATCCTTTAAGTAGGGGAGAATGTAACACCCCAAAATTTAGTACACAATAACCATGGTTATAGATAATAAATTAGGAATAACTTAATTAAATATTCAGAATTCAGATAGACCCAATTTTGTGTAAAATGGATAAAGTATGAAGAAGTTATGGGCGATAGAAATTTGTATAAATATAAGGAGTTTATATGTAAATACAAAGTAAAAATAATTCTAGAATAATCATACGAAACAAGGCGGGAAAACGAGTGGGAAACATGAATGTTGAGGGATGACCAACTCTCGGCCCGTGTCGACCCAAAGGTCAACCTAAGGGGGGCCGAGTCGACCCTAGGGTCGACCCAAGGGGTAGTTGGGTCGACCCACCCCAGATCCCGCCGAATTCTAAGTGTGAACCTAGACTGTTTTGTGTACTGTATTCATTGCTGACTCAGCATAACTTGTACGGTCTGATTTTAAAACCTAGAATCTAAAGGCTGAGGTTGACTCTGTGCATCTATAAATAGGTGGCTTCTCCCATTCTTATGTACACCATTTCTTTATACCTTCTCCTTCTGTAAATCTATTCTTAAAATATAAACATATAATGGGAGAATGTTGCTGAAGATTGGATCAGACAGAGACAACATCAGGACTTGCATACATACAACTTGGATTGGACTTGGACTTTTACTACATCGTAGTGTTATATATATATAAAAGATTCATTTTCTTCTTCACCAAGGCCCACTGCGAGTTCTTGTCATTTACAGATCTGACTTCTTAGACTTGAAACATGACATTTGAATAAAAATGGATTAGGACCTACAATGTTAGTAAAATAAATGTTATACATGTTTTCACTGTTAATCACTTATGTCGTTATGTCAAGGAAACATACGCCTGTGATGTTGGATAATTAACAAGTTATATGTATATATCTTCCTTTTCCCATTTTCTATGTTTTATGTTTATTTCCAGTCTTGCCAATATGCCAATGTGACTTGATATTATTCTCCATCCTCTGTTTTCCCTTTTTATTTTACGCCAAGCCTGAATCTTTGGAAACTAAGGCTATGCCCAATTAAAGTGCGCGTATAATTAGGGCAATAATGAATGACATTAAAAGAGGAATCTAGGCATATTATTAAATTAGGACTGCATAATTATAATTTTGGAAACAGGATAATATACACATTTTTAGACTTGATGTAAACTGATAAAAAGGAATAATGTGTATATGTTGCTATAATTTGGTAGAAATGGGTAATATGCATAAACTTATATACATGTTGTAATTTGGGAACATAGTTGATGAATAATATGCATATGAATTGGACATGTTAAATTTGATTTAAAACGAACATTA
The DNA here is from genome assembly GCA_030737875.1 of Allium sativum. Classification (NCBI taxonomy): domain Eukaryota; kingdom Viridiplantae; phylum Streptophyta; class Magnoliopsida; order Asparagales; family Amaryllidaceae; genus Allium; species Allium sativum. The sequence goes on along the minus strand of CM060920.1, from coordinate 742,429,130 downwards.
AGTAAATGAGATGCTAAGAATAGGGTAAGTACCAGATGTAGGTTAATAAACTAAAATGCTGTAGGAATTGTATACATCTGGGCAGGTGTTTTAGGGTAGGGTTGTACACACATAATGACAAGTCACTACACCAAAAAATACTTTTAACAGCATTTCAAAAATGCTGTTGTAGGATATTACAGCGTTTTGATGGCCACTGTATAACGACATGTTGTCGTGGGCTCTTTTTTTTCAACAGCGGCAAAATAAATGTTGTTACATTTCATGTTTTTACGCATTTTAACCTAGCTGTTAATATGACATACAGCGTTTTTTAGGTGCTGTTTAAAAAAAAAATAGACAGCGTTTGAAACATGTTGTCAAATAATGTACAACTTCATACTTAGACTTTCAACAACTAATTATAAATGTTTTTACTAATATTATACCAGCGTTTTATACACATTGTAAAAAAGTTCTGTTTTGTTTTATTAGTAATCATGAAACCTTATTAGTAATATTTGCACAACATATCATTTATGTTGTAGAAATATGCACAAGGTTAACGAACAATTTACAACATATATTAAATGCTGTTATTAATTTTTGAACAGCGTTTGTCACACGCTCTAAAAGGTTAACTAGGTTTTATTAGCGATTATGAGACGCTATCACTAATATTTGCACAGCAATTTTTTTATGCTGTCGTCTATTGATGCTAAATTTACAACATCCATATCATGCTGTTACATTTGCACCCATATCATTACCCTAAACTATACTATTATCATAGTACAACTGCTTCACATATGCAATCAAATGAAAAATAATTATATAAAATAACAACTAGTAGTTGATTCCATTAGTGAAATTGAACACAATCCATAAACAAAGTTTGTAAACAAAGACGGTACTTAAACTACAGTACACAAAGCCACAGTGCCTAAATATTAGACGAAATATACAATCAAAAATCTTTCCTACCTATAGTGCTTACTACACGAATACCAAAATAAACTTCAAGAAAACAACTTGTGCATTCCTTGCATCAACATTATTCTTTACCTACCTACATGGATGAAATTTAACGGTTAGTGATCAAATAAAAATTTAAAATTAATATATTTAACTTATAATACCTACTACAAAATAATATGAACTCAACATCTATTTTTACTATATCTGCAATAGTGATCAAGAGTGGATGTATTCGTGGGTTGTTGTTCCAGAAAAGCAAGCCTAAGCTTGATGTTCCGAAACAGCAAGCCATGGCTTGCTACTTCTAAACAGCAAGCGCAGACGGCTTGTTGTTCCGGAACAACAAGCTTGCACTTGCTGTTTCGCAGTAGCAAGCGCATGCTTGCTGTTTCGGAGCAGCAAGCCATGGATACATCCACTCTTGGCTCAGCAACATGCAAACGACCTTCAAACAAATAACAAAACCACAATTTAACACTTTCCTAACACACAACTAATAAAATGTAATTGAAACACATACATCAGAATATTTGCAAACATCAGAACATCTGAACAGAAATGGATTCGACAAATTTCAATAAGATAGTATAACCCAATAAGAGACATGATGTTTATGGCTATTGAATTGATCACCAAAAAATAATGCAGTCAAACACAAATATATTCTACAATGTCAATGATTAACAGGTTGATACATGGGATAAAAAATGGATGCAATAATTCTGTCGTTCGTGGTATCTGTCATTTGCAGTATCTATCATTAAAAGACGGGATAAAAGTCCATACAACAGGAAATAAATTAATTATGATTAAAAGATGAATGGTATATACTTGCAGCGATATCTATCATTCGGTGTAGAAAACAAAAGAATCCCACCAGGATCTGATGACATAAGGGCATTACAGTTGAACAAAATTAACTTTAGGGAGATGCCTCGAAAGAAGTAGATCTATTATAAAACTATGTTAAGCCATAAACGGTAAAATTTGATGCAAATGTACTGACTTTCTCTTCCAACTATCAAACATAAAGTAAAATTCGAAAGGTTTTTGCTTTGATTTTTCATATTATTTTTAATGATTAACTGATAGACAGTGCACAAAGGCTTAAACATGAGGTTTTAGATGGACCGATATTTTGAATGTAATGAATTGAAATGCAATATGAAAATTAAGGAACTTTACTTCGAAGTTAGAACCTTACTCTGCGCAAAAGACAATGCTAGAACGATATAAAACTTAATATTTCATTTTATTTTCAAATAATATGCCCTGTGCAATAACTTTTTTTTACATAATTCCTCTACTAATTTTTTTTATTTTTTATTATATAAGGCTATTTTTAATATATACAAAAGCTGCCAACATGCCTGGCAGGTAACCAGATGGATATAGATAGCTCAGACTATGACTGAATTCTAGGAAGTAGATGGATGAGCTCTGACATGGCCACCGCCCATCATACTCCAAAATCGAGTTCCGGCAAGGCCACCACCTAATTTTAAAGTTTATCTACTCCTAAAAAACAATGGTCACTCCATAAAATGCAAATTAAGCTTTACAACATAATAAAAGAGAGTAAAACTCTAGATAAGATCTCCAAAGAGGTCCTTGTAACACCCCGTATTTTCTATGAATATTAAATTAACAAATCCAAGAACACTTAATATTAAAATAAGAATTGGGTGAAAGGGTTATGCCATTGCGTTCGTCTCGTAATTCTGCTTGTGATAGATTCCGAGTTTGCGTGAATCGGACTCCGTATAAAGAAGTTATGGAGGTTAGAAGATTTCTAGTGTAAGCAGAAATTAAATTAAAAATAATAATTAAATAATCAATTCAGTTTGAAATTCAAAAAATCAGAAATCGGTTGAGCGACAAATCTCCCGCTCAGGCGTATCGACCCCCCAAGAGGGTGTCGACATAGGAGTCGACCCCCTATAGGGGTGTCGACATAGGTATCGACCCCCACTATAGGGGTCGACCCTTGCCAGTTGTGCTGGACAGTGACGATTTTCTGAGTCATAGGGCTACGTGGCAACTTCTGATTGGCCCGATGATGCATTTTCTTAGACTAGATGGCTCTGATGACTCCTAGGTTAATCTAAAGACTTATATTAATCCTATAATCCTATATAAACACATCAAACCTTAACCCTAAACCTCACAATCTCATTTTATGAAGCCGTCATGCTGTCCATCCCTAAGCTAACCTAGCCTCCATCTTCTCCAAACTAGAAAATCAAATCCAAACTAAGAATCAATTAGAAGAACTTCAAATCAAAAGTCTACATCAAAGGTTAATCTTAATAAATTCAGAAATCAAACCCCAAAAAACAAGATCAGTTATTTTTCTATAAGTTCATGTTATTTTCAGATTTAAATACCTAATAGTAATCTTGGCATGTAATAAAATGAATCTAAGTCCATGCTTGATAATGAGACAATTTTTCAGATTTATCCCTATCTTTCTATTGAATCTATGATTTTACATGCCTAAGAAGTTATTATATCGATTCAATCATGACTATCTTTGTTGAACATCGGATATATAATCCTTTTAGGTTCATGATGTTATTCATATCAGATTTATATGTCTACGAGGTTATTTCTATCAGTTTATTTCAGATCTATCTTTGTTATACCTTAATTCTAATGGATCTATAATCCTCTTAGGTCCATAATGTTATATTTGACAGATCTATCATTATAATGCCTGTTTTTATGCCTACTCTCATTTTTGTTCCTTCTTTCTTCCCCTTTATTTTATGAACCTAGATTAACCTAGAATCTAGACTGAATCTCGTTATACGCGCGATTGGAATACGGGGATATTGTGGAATAATCTATTTGGTAATGGTGGAACAAATTTGTAACTTGTGATTTGGGGCATAATTGTTATTATTGCGAACTTGGGGTAAATTGAAATATTAAATCTAGATTGGGTGTAAACTGTAAATTGGAATATTAAATTTAGATTGGGCATAACTATTGGTTGGGACGCCAAGCATAATGTATATTGTGATTTTGGGGCATGGCTATTATTGCAAATTTGGGAAGATTGGGTGTAACCTATTTTGAGCAATAACTTGTAATTGAATTTATAGGGCATAACTTGCAATTGGCTTGGTTGGGCATAACTTGAGAATTGGAACATAACTAGTTTTGTGAACTTGGGATAATTAGCATATAAAATCTAGACTTGGACATGTATGGTAAATAGGTAAATTGATAAAAGATGAACGTGCCTAACCCGAGGTTAGATTGAGTTGTGGTGTAAGTCTGCCCGGAACCGCCCGACACATCCAGCAACAATAGGTCTAATGTGAGAGGTTAGCGCTTAAAGCCCAAAACCCGAGGTTAGAATGAGTTTGCGGTAGAAGTCTGCCCGGAACCACCCAACACATCCAGCAACCCAAACAACAGTTCTAATGTGAGAGGTTAAGGCATTAATGAATGAATTAATGCTAATGAACATGGTTAAGTTAATAGGAAACACTTAACCAAATTCAACATGATGAATGAGTAGGGTTAAGTTAATCAACATAATATGATGAACGAGTGGGGTTAAGTTAAGGGGAAACACTTAACCAATATAACATGATGAACGAACAGAGTTGAGTTAATAGGAAACACTTAACCAATACAACATGATGAATGGGAAGGGTTAATTTAATAAGAAACACTTAACCAATATGGCATATTAGGTGGGTTGGTTGAGCTAACATGAACAAGAAGACAACTCAACCAATATTACATGAACAAAGTGGATAGGGTTAAGGCAAGCTTAACCAATAATACATATGGACTGGATAAGGGGAAGGGTTAAGTAAATCTTGGGTAAGTGGGTAATATTAGTATATGTAGGCCCACAAACTTAACCATTAAATAAACATGCGTGAATCAGTGAGAAGGTTAAGTAACATATGTATAGGCAACACTTAACCAGTACAACATGTTAATTAAGCAAATGGGTGGGGTTAAGTTAAATTGAGAACACTTAACCATTATAACATGATTAGGAAACCCTAGTAATGAGGACCCATTTCAACATTAACCCACATTGAAGTATCATGGTACCCTGAGCTAGGCATGGTGGGGCACGATTACATGGCTGATTATAAGAGGTCAAAATAGCGGCGGGTGGTGCAGTAGTGTAGGTTCCGACAGAGTATGGGCGTGCACGTGCTCCGGAGTGGAAAAAGCAAGCATTGGGCATCTATAGTCTACACTGTGCATCTTGAATCATGTTGGGTTGCCATCATGGGAATTGACACACCCCATAATGGGACCAACACAGGTATTTATATACAAGCGGGCTGAATGAGACAAGTAATGAATACATACAAGCAAGGTCAAATGACACAAGTAATAAATTAATACAAGTAGGGAGCCGATCGGTAGGGTAGTTAGGGTACATCTAACATATCCATGGCAATTGGGCAGATAGAGGTGGGATCCTCATAATAGATGTACAATTGCGGGGATTGGGATCACATTATCATTTTATACATATTACTAGTTGGGACACTAGTTAGGTGGTGCAGAGATATAGAAATCAGAATAACAGGGTAGTAACGAAGCAGAGAAAGAGTAGAAGCAGTTTATCTTACCTTATCATATCTTATGCAAATCTTATCTTGTTATCACAGTTTTGTCTTATATTCAGTTTATTCATGTCATGTTACTTTTACTTGTTTACATACTGAAAATCACTGGACTTACCAAAATTTATGTCTGACCCATTTTCTTTCGTCTTCTTTTCTTCCATTTCTACCCCCAGGTCGTCAGGGAGGGAATAACTCAGCTTAGTTTGGACCGTTTCTCCTTCCAAGCTTGAAGATCCTTTTATGTATTGCTTGGATCCTCTTATATTTGGCTATGGCTGTGTTTGCACTTTAATTTGGGACTTATGCTATTTTGCTATGTTTTATGCTTCTTATATACTTGGAAGTTTTTGAATCAAGACAGAAGTTTTATGTAGTACTTTTAAGTATGATTGAGTCAGTTGTTGTAAAAGCTTGACTGAACTACGTTGCTTATAAAATGACTTCGTTTTCCGCTGCTTTATTTGTCTGTCTTGTAATTTATCTACATCTTTTACTTATAACGCTTCACTAAAGTTAATGCATTTCATTTTTGAGTGACATTAATGGAGGTGGGGTGTTTCAGTCCTCATCCACAATCAACCAAAACTGTAACCAAGCAGTCCCGATAAAGAACAAAGTAAACGATCTCTGACTGCCCTGCTGCCACTCGCAAAGTCAATGGCCAATCTAGCGGAATGCTAATGAGAAAAGCACAATCTCTAGGAACCTCCAAGTGAAGTGTTGGAGCCTATACCCTCCTTAAGCTCCATCTCACAAAAGAAACTCCAGCATCTTCAACATCCAAAAAGAAAAAAAGAAAGAGATAAGATCCTGATCCAAAGAGTACCCGTTAATCCAGCACAAGCAGCAGTAGCAAATGGCATAATAAGTAAAAAGGGGAGGAGGGAGGTGGAGAGTGTGGGAATCTCCCTCTCTCACCACAGATAAGAGAGGCCTTAACCGATTCCCACCCTAGGGGCAAACGAAACTGTGGTAACTGAGAATGTGCCTTCCAGCCTCCTCGAGCGGGAACCAATCACTCCCTTAAACGGCCTACCTCGGGATGCTAGGAAAGCATCGTTCCTTACCCGCTAATGATGGTAAGAGGATCCATAGAAATTTCGTCCTGAATTGCCCTATTCCGCGAGCACTAGATATGCCAACAGATAAGACAAGGAAGAAGACGAAAAAGAGTTGAGCGAATAGATTTACCTGAGATACCGACCCGCCAGTTTCTCTGTAAATCAGAGAGAGAAGTGGCATTACCTTGGAGACCAACTAAGTTCCCAAAGTAATTCCAAACAGCTCTAGCAGAAACGCCTTGGAAAAACAAGTGAGCTATGGTTTCCAGCTCACCCAAGCCACAACACCGGCAACGGGACATGATAGGGATGCCAATTCTCTGAAGGTTCTCTTCTAGTGGTAACCCATCATGCAGGGTTCTCCACATAAAAAGAGACACTTTCGTAGGTAAGCGGGCATCCCATATGAAAGATAATAGGTGCAGACATGGTGTTGGGTTCCTCATCGAACTCCACGCCGCCTTTTACGAGAACAGACTGCCATCCCATCTGGACCCACCACCATGTGAGTACGAAAAGCCTTAACGGATTGCATACATTTCCACGTCTCACTATAAAAGGACGGGACTCCGGTGTGATTATCGTTTGCAAGCCTATGGTATTTAGCGTGGAGGAACGATGCCCATAAGGAATAGTTCGATCCAAATCGTTCCCATAACTTGTAAGCAAAGGCAGTACAAACATCGTTAGGATTTCGGAGACCAGGCCCCCCTCTTTTTTGGGATGTAAAATCACGTCCCAAGAAATCCAATGTTGATGATGGACGTTGTCCCTTTTCCCCTAGAAAAAGGACGAGGTCAACGAACAATAAGAGCGGAAGAAGGAAGAAGTAGGAGTTATAGAAGCAAAGACATGAGAACCTATAGAATCCAAAACAGATTTATGAGAACCAGTCTTCCTGCCAGAGAAAGAAGAGCCACATTCCACCGAATGATCTTACCCCTTACTTTGTCGATCGAGGGGTCAAAAATGGCATTGAGCTTCCTACCTCTGTAAAGGACAATACAAGGTAAGGGAAAGGAAGGGAGGCAACAGAGAAAACTGTAAAAGCTTCAATCCAAGAAGATCTCACAGGAGATAAGTCTTTCGCCGGGAACGAAGCAGCTTTTGGCAGAATTAACAAGTTGGCCCGAGCACCTCTCATACTGCTGAATGAGGCTAAGCAGACAACGAACAGACCGACAACCACCATTATTGAAAATGATAATGTCGTCAGCGAACGATAAAGAAGAAATAAGTGGGCATCCCGACGAGATGCCAAACCTATGAATCTGATTAGCAATCATAAGGGAGTGCAACCCACGAACGAAAGCCTTGGCAGCGATAACGAACAGAGAAGCTGATGGAGGGTCTGCCTGGCGAAGTCCCCTTCCCGCCCTGAAATAACTGTTGGCAGACCCGTTAATGAGAACAGAAAGCCAGCAGTTGGAGATGAGCCTCCAAATAATATCGATAAGGGTTTCCGGAAATCCAAACCCCTCAGGGCCATGATGATAAAAACCAAGAGATGTGATCGTAAGCCTTTGCTATTCCAACTTAACGAACACATTTGAGCCTCTAGCCTTTCGATCGATCTGAGAAATCAGTTCCCGGGCTAAAAGGATGTTGTCAGTGATCAAACATCCTTTTACAAACCCAGCCTAAGAAGAAGAAACACTACGTTCCAGAAATGGTGCTAGCCGAGAGGCTATAACCTTAGAGATAACCTTATTAGAGAAATTACAAAAGCAGATCGGATGAAAATATGTGCACGAGCGAGGATTTCCGCACTAGGAATGAGAACCAGATTGGTGGAGGTTCATCCTTGCGGAAGGCTTCCGCCCGAGAAGAAATACCGAATAGCCTGACAAAAATCCGCTTGGATAATCGGCCAAACACCGCAGAAGAAAACTTCGTTGAGACCACCAGGTCCACTCGCACTATCCTTACTAAGTGCAAAGACACAAGCATGTATCTATTCCAAAGAAGGAGGCACAACAAGATCCACACTATCTGAAGGAAGTATTATTCTAGGGATGAAAGCAAGCAGGGCTGGATCAGATACGGAAACAGTAAAAGCACCCAGGAAGGTTTGGAAGTGAGAAAGAATAGTCTCTTTAACTTCCATGGTAATGGAAGCCACGATAGATTGGGACGCCGGATATGGCGAATCATGAGAAAACTATTCTTCTTACGGATAGAGGAATGGAAAAACTCGGAGTTCGTATCTCCGTCGATCACCTACTTGATCCTCTCCATCTGGCGAAGACAGTCATTTTCAATACGATGCTCCGATGAGAAGGCCAGCTGGGCTAGCTCCCAAGCTTCCTTATTAGCAGTAGAGGGATCCTCATTAAAGGACGATTCTGCAAAGATGAGAAGCTCTTAAACCGCCCTAACACGGTCGAAAATATTCTTGAAAACTTGAACGTTCCAAGATTTGAGGCAAGCCTTTAGACGCTTCAACTTTCGAGAAAATACAACAAAAGGAGAGCCATAAACAACAGAGTTCCATGACTCTTCCACTACTCGATGAAAGGACTGGTGGGATCTCCACATACACTAGAGCTGAAAAGAAGACGGCCCGGAAAGAGAAGAGGGGGAACATTGAAGAATCATAGGAGCATGATCCAAAAAGGTACGATGCAGATAAGAGGTAGAGTACGTGAAGGGGAGGTTGAACCGACCTTCAGATCCGAATACTCTATCAAGTCTAGAGAGAATCCTATTTGGCCCTTCCTGATTATTACACCAAGTGAAGGCAGAGCCGAAGAAGGAAACTTTAGAAAGACCCGAACTGATGATGAAGGCATTGAAATCCTCAACCGCTTCATGGTTAACAGCATTATCTCCCCGTTTTTCAGCCTGGCAAGCGACTATATTAAAGTTGCCACCCAAAACCTCAAAACCAAGGTCTGGTAGCGAAAGGATGTCGGACCAAAGTGTTAGCCTCTTAAACCGATCACACTTCACGTAGACCGCAGAAAAAAGGAAGGAATAGGCGACAGACGGAGTCGAGCAGACCACCGATAAAAGATGGTCTGAATCAAACAACGGGCGGACCGTCATCTCTTTGGACCACAAGATCCAAATCTCTATTAAAATTAGTGTATTTTTTCCTACAAGAATGTGGATGGTAGCAGCGTTACTGTGGGGCTGCAACTCCACTGTAAATGATCTCACTTCAATCCACAATTTCTAATATGAAAACAAGTTTTATGAAAACATAATATTATATATTTCTGATATTATATATATATATTAATAAAGTGTTTTTCTAACAACCACAATTCCAATATAGCAATATTAGAAGTATTTGCAGCCACTAACAAAACTTGTCGGATTTGTTTACTTGTTGCTGTAGCATTATAACCCAAGTGCATGTTTTGGACCAAGTAGATTTGTGTATCTTAAGTCGAATGTAGTAGGTATGACCAAAACCAACCTGAGTGACCAAATTTTACTAGTTTATTGATAATGTTAAAATTCTCTGCTTGATTAAGAACTAACTCCTGTGAAGAATTTAATTTTATATGATTCTAGCTTTTATGCATTCAAAATCCAAATAGTAAGTGATGAAGGTTATATTAGTTCAAATAGTTATTGAGCGCACAAACAGACCAAGTATATGAAATACAAAAACATATGTAAGAACTAGAATATTAAATGTTAGTGACGGGTTCGCACACACACAAGAGGTTGTGAAACTTACATAAAAGTTGAATCCATTCTAACATTTGCGACAGGCTATGCTACCGTCGAACCAAAAGCATCTAATAAGCATTCCATGAATGAGTTACGCATCCATAAAGGTACATTCAGTTCTTTTACAATATCCACCCAAACTCTTTTTGCATTTGGTCCTAGCGGGATAGAATGAACCAAAGTAGTAGGATCGTTTGAAGACATAGTGCTTTCGGCTACTATTTTTCCAATTCTCTCCACATTAAACGACTTGCATTTGGCATTCACGGGAAATTTTCATTCTATCATATAACAAATATTTGTTGATACATAATCACAAATTCTTAAAAAGAGTTACTAGTAATATAAACGTATTACCGTAATAGATTTAGGAACATTGCTCACGGGGGTAGATGTTGGACTGTTTTCAAAATGCATAACAGATTTGCGAACATTGCTCACGGGGGTAGATGTTGAAATGTTTTCAAAACCCATAACAGATTTGCGAACATTGCTCACGGGGGTAGATGTTGAAATGTTTTCAAATACCAATTTTTCCTCCAGTCAAGCTATTTTTCCACCAACGGCTTCTCCAATACATGTCATGCATGTTATGGGCCTCCACAAAAAGGAATCTTCTTTTATTGCTTTATCCACCCAAACTATGAAGGCTTCTGGTCCAAGAGGAATATCATTGATAATTACATTTGAATCACTCGAATGCACTCATCCTTCGTCAATCATTTCTTTGCTTCCACCCTAATCGTACAACTTACATATGCTTTCTGTGCTATTGGTCATGCTATATCAAAATGACATATATTAATTGATGAGTGCCTAATTAAATCAAGCAAGTCTAATGATGTTATTGGTAAAGTCAAATATAATTGGGCACTAACAACCATTTGCAAGTATATATAGTAGATATTTAGTTGGGAACTGCTGAAAATTATATAGATATTTAATTTAGCACTCCATTTGGTGTATTCAAGAGACTTTTGCAACCTGAATAAAATTACTTAATTTTCTCTCATTTGCAAGTAAGCTAATGACATGCATGATGATACACTGCTGAACATACACACACACACACTCACACACTACTGGTAGCACTATCATACGATATCAGTTTCAGCTTTTTTCTGTTGTTTCTTAGTGACAACATCAGTCCATACGCATCAATATATCTTAATATCACATGATTTCTGCTGTATTTGTTATTTTTAAATTGAAGATGTGCTATTGAACTAAAAGTCAACTGGTTTTATTAAATTATATGCTAATCATGCCCATTCTCAAAGATCATGTGTGGAGGAAACAAAACGAACTCTATCTGGTTTAATTGTTCAAAATAAATTGTTAATCTTAACTCTATCAGAATAAGTTTTTCAGTTTGGTTGATCAAGTAAACATGATTTGACTGACCTATGGAAAGTACACAACGCAACATAAAATTGAAGCTTAACATATATAGGCAATTGAAGAAATACATAAATAGTTGCATATTATGCCTATTAGTTTAATATTAAGAAATCAAATAAACTCCTTTTCATAACCATTCATGAAAAAAAAATGTGGAAAAAAGAAATGCTATGTTAGATCAGTTAAATATCGTACCTCATTTTTTTTTCCAGACTTCTCTCTTATGTCGATAACAACTATATCCACTGGCCATGCCACCGTCTTATCCTTGGCATCTCCTATGTACACCAAACCAGGTGAAGGCCTCCACAAAAAAGCATCGAAATTTCCTGGACAAACTATCAAAACTTTCAAGGCATTTGGACCTAAAGGTACTCCATTGAAAAATTCTTTCGGATCACTCGACACAAATTTTCCTCCGACGATAACCTCATCGGTATTCCCATGCTAATATAGTAAAGTACAACTGTCACCTATCTGATTATGTGTACTATGCAATTATATAAAAAAATATACGTATATTAGTTTTTTTTAAATGTTGCAAACTTAAAATGGTATACTTTTACAATCTGAGATATATTGTCTTCTCTACAACTTTCTTTACCCTGGTAAATCAATAATATTGGAAAAACATTAAAGACTTGGACTACAGAAGCATAGTTAAAGAGACAATATTGTCTAGAAGTACCAAAAAGTAAGAAATCTTCACAAATATTAAACATAAACTAAATCATACCCGACGTTTCACAAATATGTGAACTAGCTGCTCTAGCTCGGAAATTCTCTGATGACAATGAGTAATTTCCTTATCTTTGATTTGTGACAAACTGCCTTGGTCACGATTATACCCCTTCTCATTCCTCGAAGTCGTGTCGACCTTTCTTCTCCCAACACTACGGCGAGAGCGTCTTCTTTGATCCTACATATAGAGCTGGACTGTGGGTCATTTTCTACATTTTTCAATTTCTCCTACAAAAGTGATTCCAAAATATATTTCATAGAAGGGTCCTAAATTATATCATTTTTAACAAACTACACTTGCAATAGCATCTGCAACATGTGTGTTCACTGGTTCACCGTTTTTTCGAGTATGAGATTTAATCCAAACCTCAACTCTTGAAATGGAAGAGGGCTTGGAACTTTCATCTTTCTTCATTAAAAATCATAACATAAAACAAAACTAACAAATTAGACTTACTACAAACGAGATATGTTTACCAGCTAATATATCAAATATTTTTCTCACCAAATCTTTAGTTACTCGGGCATTCCTCGACGACTACATGTATGTGGAATTTGCTTTTCCTTTATGGATTTAAATCTTTTGCTTTGTGCCGAGATTAATGGTTTTATCGCATTGGTTATTTAAATTGCATATTATGTACGCTTATGTTCAATAAATGAAAAGATAAAAATTACATTACAATTACCTTAAATTCTTTGCTCGTTTTCGACTCAATACACTGCTTTCATTCCCTTATACTTCTAACGTTTTCTGGTTTTAGTTAAAGTTGTTCCTCCTTGGTTTTTGCTTGTAATATGTTTTTAACGAATTTTCTTTTTGAACACCTCCAGAGACATCCCATTTGATGAAAAATGGAATACTTTTGCCATTCCTCATCAAGTTTAAATCTAACCTATAACATTTAATATAACAGTAATCAAATTATAATAGGCTAGCACAAAATTAACAGTATGATGTTGTTCATATATACAAAAAATAAAGTATTGAAAATAGAAAATAAATTGCTATAATATTAAATAAAAACAAGCACAATTACTTGAACGGATTCCCACAGAATCACTTTCAAGTCATCACTGAGTTTCCTCCAGTCATCAAGTGTAAATGCAATGTAACACCCCACACCCGCTAAGGTCACTCACTAAGGGAATGCCTTAACTTCGATGGAGTATTTTAAGTGAATATAGAACAGAAAAATTACAACAAGACAGATATAAATAATACTTGTTAACTAAAACATCATTTCATTGCAGCAGAAGGTAAACATGTTTGGTTACAATAACAAAACCATGAAACAAGAGTCAAGTACTAAATATCCATCCTGATAAAAACATAAGTACATAATCCCACTACATAACTAATAGCCATAATAGAAAAGATAAGCTGAGCTTTACATCACGGTCCAAGCTCCAAAAGATAGATAAAGCAATCTGATCAAAGCCCACTAGTGCTAGGCCCACTCTGAGAACCTAAGGGTTGGGAAAAAGATAAAAACAACGGGGTCAGACATAAGTCTGAGTGAGCCCTGTATCTTTAACAATACAATCATTAAAGTAATTAGGGTATGATATAAACTTGGCATGGTAACGACTGGGGATAAATGACTACACTAAGCAGCCAACTAGACATAGGAAGAACTAAGATATTGGTAAAGACACATCTACCCACCCAAGGGTAATTACTACACTGCACCACACCAGTCATTCCTACTTATAGGTTGATCCCACCCATGGACTTAGAAAATATAACTAGTAGTTTCGTTGACCCCTAGCTGACCACATAGGTGTCGTCTGCCCCTATCTCCACTAGGTGTACCCACTACTCCCCAAGCGATCGGCCCCTAACGTAGATACCCGTGCTGGCCCCACAGTGGGGTGTATCTCTCCCCAAAGTGGCAACCCGATACAACCAATGGTGCACGGCTTATACCTACATGATGCAACAACGTCTTACCTACCAGCCCGGGCCCACACACGCATATGAAGCCCGTTGGACTTGCGTTGCCACCGCTAACCCGTTTTTGGCCTCTTATAGTCAAGCCCAGTATGCGTGTCCCGTCCTCGACTTGGGTCGAGCCCACAAAGATACGTTTTGGGTTACTAGTTGAAATGGGCCCCTACAAGCTACCCACCTAAGCTTGTCCCTTTTCTAGTGCATCCCACTTAACCCTTTAATCATGTTTAATTACATGTTTCCACTTGGTTAAGTATTCTAATCGTATTTTCTATTGCCACCCAAGGCAACCCACTAGATTTCCACATGCCACCCAAGGCACTTATTTGATTTCCACATGCCACCCAAGGCACCCACTTAACCCCTCATGCCCCACTCCATGCTAATCTGGTTAAGTATTTCTTAATTGATTAAGACCGTAACCTTTGCAAAGACCTCTCACATTAGACTATCTTTTATGGCAGCTGGATTTGCCGGTCGGGTCCGGGCAGCCTTACGCCATAATCGAGTCTAACCTCGTGTCTTTACACTTGTCACGTATTTAGTTTATGCCTAAGACCTCTCACATTGGGCCAATCATTTGTAGCCGCTGGATTTGCCGGTCGGGTCCGGGCAGTCTTATGCTACAAAAGGGTCCAACCTCGTGTCTTAGTCGATTAATTACACCTAATTAATCACCCCATATTTTGAATTAATTTTCCCTAATTAATTCCAATTTAATGATGTACATAATTGACTCAATTATGTCCATCCACTCATGGTATGCGACATCATACCAATTTCACCACAATTTTGTTAACATGAATATTAACCCCATCGCTCCCCACGTAATACGCTAACATGACATACTTAAAAGGGAAGATTCATCACAAATGCAATGGGTTCTACTTAGCATAACATTAGCATCATCATGGGTTTCAAAGGTGTCAACTTGCATATATGACCATAGCATCAAACCCAACTAGCATAAATAACCAACCCAAACTTGCATGAATCACATATGTCATAAAGAGGGTAACTTGCATAGATGTTCATGTCATAGACCTATCATAAAGGGATAAACTTGCATACATGTCATAGGTCTAAAAAGGGATGAACTTGCATATGTTACTCATATCATAAAAAGGGGTAAACATGCATATGTATGCATGACATACAAAGGGGTAAACTTGCACATGTATGCATATCATACAAAGGTGTAAACTTGCACATGTTACTCGCATATAATCAAACACCAAACTTGCATAACATGTCATATATGAACTTGCATATAATCAAACACCAAACTTGCATAACATGGTGTCATAATGGATCAATGTTTATCATAGTGATTTGCATAACTAGCATCATGAACATATAGCATAAAACTTGCATAACTAGCATCATGAACATATAGCATAAAACTTGCATAACTAGCATCATGAACACATAGCATATGATAACATAACTTGCATTGATCCACATTCATAACCATAGCCTCATTATATCCTATCATAATTAGTTTAGCAATTGCTTGCTAAAGGCATAGAAACTCACAACTTGTTGATTAGCACTTCTATGAAGAAGATTAAGTTGCTAGAGTTGATTAGAAGTTGATTTGAGAAGCTATCTTCCTCTTTAATTTGTTGGTGGCTCCTTCTAGTTGCATTTTGACGGCATAACGACGTTGTTGTTGGATCTAGATTAACCCTAGAGGGGGGGGGGGTGAATAGGGTTTATCACAGTTTTAACCTGAATTGAAAAATTGACAGGATATTAAAATAAAAACAGATCACAGAATGCAGCAGAAATAAAAGTGCAGAAAATAAATCACACACAGATATACCCAGCTTCGGCAAAACCCTGCCTACTGCTGCATTCCTAAGGTTTCTACTAGATGATAGAACAGATCCCGCATACAAGACCTTGTACACTCGCGACTCTCGCTCCTATTCTAACTCTACGCTCAAAACCCTAGACTGATTCAAACCCCTGAATCAGAATTTCCCCTAGTTTTACACAGACTAGTCAACTGCCAGTTAAACCCCTAACTGGTTCCCCCTAGATTTTACAGAATCTATAAACTGTTCGGTTTACAAAGAAATTAAAACTGAAACAATACAAAATAAAAGAAACTAAAGCAAAAACCCTAGGAGATAAATAACAAGGGTCATCCCCTTTTAGCCTTTAAACAAAAACGTGGCCAGCCCAATCTCATTTTCTTTTCACTCGATCTCTTTGCTATGTGAAAAAAAATGGCGGCGGCTCTAGGGTTTCTTCTTTGAGTTCCAAATCGAAGTCGATGTTGTTAATTTTTGGCTCTGGAAATGATTTCTGGTGCTCGAATCTCCGATTGCTTCTCTGTCTTTCTCGATTGTTGTGTGGCTATGTGATTCTTCACTTCGTCTTTCACTGACTTGGGATTATTCTCTGGCGATCGAAAACTGTAAGTCTTTCTGAAAAATTCGTGCTTTGAAAATGGTTGAATTGATTTTTTTTTGTGGGTTTCGATCATAAAATTGCCTGTGATGATGTGGTGACTAAATAGGATTAGAAAATCCTATTATTCCTCTGATTTCAATTGATGTCTTGGCCTGATTTTGTGTTGCCCCTTTTGCTAAATCGGCTTGAATGCTTGCGTGAATATTGGCTATGAATTCTGACTTGTTTGTGGCCTTTTGTGACGTTTTTCTTTTGCGTGATTTTTGATTTATCAGAGTGAGATTGAATTAAAAAAAACTCTGTTTGCTTTCCCCTTTTAAAACCGAAATGATCTTTGACTCAAAACTGGAAAGAAAAGATTTTTCCTTATCCAAAAATATTCACTGAATTTGAGTCTTATTATTTTTACCATGCCTTTAATTGTTTGCCAAAAACAGAAAGGATATAATTCGGGTTTTATGAAAATGAATTGCCTCAAAAAAAATGATTCATTTGACAAATATGATTTGAGTTTTACCATAAATGAATATTTGGAAATTTTTGAGGCCGAGATAGAATCCATTAATTCCCAAAAATAATTCTTGCATGTTTCTAAACCTTGCCAAAGCTGGAAATATTTGAATTCTTAACATGATGCATTGTCCATTGATTTGAACATTCGTGTACCTGCTTTGGCTATGAACAAAAAAAAAATGGTTTCACTGAGTTTCTGTCTGCATGCTGAACGTGCTCCATAAAGTCTGACTGTTTTGAATGTTAAATATGATACTTGAAAATGTACACTTGTATTTGCGCATCCATGGTATCATGCTGATTGTGTACACCATTTTATTACTTGGATCATGCTAGAACACCATATTATTGCTGATCACTTGAGTCTGTATCTTCCTGTTCCATGAGAGTTGAACTATTTGTAGCTCTTGTACCTTGATGAACTGATTAGCATGTACATGCTCCATTGCTACATACTTAGCATAGCTGAGTTTGTTGACCCATACAGTTGCTGTTTGACTTGACCACATCATTACTCTTTGCCGACTTCGACCACTTGGAACTGCTATGAACTTGAAACATGCTGTTTACATATTGCATCTGAACAACTGTGTTTGCACCATGTATATTGAGCTGATCCATTAACCTGTCTTGATACATGCACCTTTATCATATTGCTTGCCATGCCATATATTTGCTGTTGCACCATGCCGTGATCACTTGCTGTTAGAACATGTTCAAATTCCATCTACTAGACACTGATTTGAAGAAAAAAAAACTTTGTGTATCCTTGCCATGCACTGTTATATCACCATGTTTGAGTAGTCCTTGAAGTGCTGTACACTTGTGTATATGCTGTATCACTATTGTTTGCACATTTCTTTCACCTTGACATGATGTGCCACTTGCTTTTGAACTTGCACGCTTGCACCATCCATGTTGGAGCTCGACCATGAATTGGTCTGTGCTATGAGTACTTGTGCTCGACATTTTTCAATTTTTTACTTGCACTATTTTGTATTTGAGCTGAATCATGGCACGACCATTTTGGCTTTCAGAGTTTGACATGTGCATTGAGTTGAGAAGGTCCACGTGGCTACTCCTCAGTTGCTCGCTGATTGGCGAGGCAGTGCACACGTGTATATTTATACACGTGTGTATATGCAGCCATCAGACTAATTTTCTTGTCCCTGCATTGATATATATATATATATATATATGTTGTCTGCCTTGTGGTATTTACAGTGTATCACTATGAATATCACAAGCTGTCTAGACACAGGTTTATGGTTTTATAAAACAGATCAAGTCATGAAAAATGATGAGAAACACACCAGAAAACTGAGGAAAATAGAATTTTAAAAATAAAATTTATATTTGCATGTGTACAGTTTTATTTCTATTGCAGTGTACTGTGTGTGTTTCTGTTTTGTATATGACAGGTATGAAGATGAAGACTGGACTGACTGACAGAAGACTGAACAGACAATGGGCAGTGAAGACTGAAGATGAAAAAATGAACGAAGCAGTGTCAGTAAATAAAAAAAATCTGTATATTGAGACTGTGAATGTATAAGTGAAAGAAATACCGAGTGTTGAGTGATATAGTGAGGAGCTAATTTGTATGAAAAAGTGATTGTACTGATTATTTGTAATAAACAAATTTGTTTGAAATAAAATATCATTTTATTGTTGTCAAACAAGCTTGTCTATTATATTCTGTTTATTTACTGAGTACAATAAACTGTGATGTGATTTAAATAGTGGAGTTGTAAAAAGCTGTACTGTTTGAATGTTGAAATAGAATATTATACTCAAATAGAATACATTTTGAATGTTCAATTCTAGTGCAGTTGTATTCCATTTAAATATGAATATTATATTCCTGTCTGTGATGTATATTAACAGTACGATTTCAAACACATTTATAATGAATATTTATTTGGTTGTTATCATCAAACAAAAATCATATAATAGTGTATACGACTACGTCATATACAACAATCTCCCCCTTTTGATGATGACAAACAAATAAAAGATTTTGATCGTAATAAATGTGTTTGACAGTGAATATTGAACTCCCCCTATTTATTAGCTCCCCCTACAACAGAAACTCCCCCTATAACTGTGCATGAGTGAAAAGAATGTAAAAAGATTCAGAATTCTCAAAATTAGAATATTTATAGAATATTCACTCATAAATCAAAATCCAGTCCATTCTCCCCCTTTTGTTATCATCAAAAGGATACAGATTTTAAAACACCGATGAAAATTGACTAAAAATATAATTTCAGCTGAAAAGGAAGAATGGTCACCATAAATTTCAATCAGTCAAACAAAAATCATAATATTCTAAGAACAGGTAGCATATTTCACATTGTAGAAAATGACGGATATACGATGAATTTTAAAAATGAGGAGAGTTAAAAAAATATGAGTATTTCCCAAATATTTTCCAGAAAAAAAATGAGATTCAAAACCAGAGATGGAATTTGGACTATAATTAATAATTCAATTTAAGTGACAAGATCGAATAATCTCAAATCCTAATACCTATCAATCAACAAATCATAATACATCATAAAATTTTAACATATTTCACAGATTAGAAAGTGGATTGATAGTCTGGTTATTATACACCAAGGAGAATTTAAAAAAATTATTTATTGCAAATTAGTTTCTTTTCTTTTTATTTTGATTTAAGAGCACCCTGACCACGCATAACCAGAGCTTGGATTTTTAAATGAGGTCAGTCGCAGCTTAAATTATAAGTTGTCTCTTAACCATGCATGACCAGAGCTTGGATTTTTAAATGAGATTAGAGACACACTTATATATTAATCATATTTTTCAGCTTTAACTAGAAAAACTCCTTGGTATATACAACCAATATGAATGACAGAAATGTGGTAAGTACAGAAATGGACTGTGAAATAAATTTCTAAATTAATTATATTATGAAATATGATCAACTGTACCGGGATTATTGAAAATTTTCAATTGGCACTAATTCTGAAAAATACCATAACCACAATTCCATCACAAATATTTTCACTGTTTATTCAAGATGATTTTAAAAAAAATTAAACTCTCCATATTTATAAAAAAATATCATGGATGGCAGAATGATGATAGATAATGAGGATGGTCGTGAAATAATTGCCAGTTCAAAGATATTATAATAAATATTCAACCATCATGAAAGTCCAAATAAAATCTCCTCTTATTATGAAATATATTGCAGTCACAATTCATCACAATTTCAAAATCTAATAATGATTTTGATGAATTATAAATACAGATTTCAATTTCTGAATGAATAATCAATAAATAATTTTAAAATTGAAAAACAATTACAAGAGAAATATGCTGATCTATACATGACAAGAGGGAAAAATATATATATACAGCAAAAAAAAATATGCAGCACTTTTAAACTGATACCACATGGTGTCTCTACAAAGTGAAAAATCAGAACAGATGGATGAGACAAATATAAGGCGCTTCTGATACCAAATGTTCTCGCTTTCTCGAGGATTTTAATGACACCCCGGTGGCAAACAAATGGTACCTCAGTCAACAGAAAATACTTAATTACAAAGCAAGCAACTCAAGCACACAAATTTCATTTATCAGAGCACGATAAACATTTGATACCAAATCAAGCAGTCCTCAAAGATATTTACAATTCAATTTCTTATAATCAGTGCAGCATGATTCCAAAACAAACATTTTTCAAAAACTGTATCAGAGCAGCATAGAAAACAATCGCACATCAGACTTGCCAGAGGATGATGGTCATGTAAAAAATGATTCATGGTCCAAGATTAAAAATACAGTTTATTTGAAATCATTTGAGGAATATGAAAAACTCTAGATTTAATGAATCAATCACACCAGGTTATATTTCAGATTCAAGATATGTCTGAGATTCAATAAATAAATAGTTTCAAATGATTTTAAACAAACATATATTCAAATCAAATAATCATAAAATAACAGTGATATTTATGACCATATTTTCAAAGGAATTTTCAAAATTGTCTCAGCCAATTCCCAAAGAGACTTCAGATCATTTACATCAAGTATGAGATATATTCATGATCAAATGAAATTAAGTTAATTTATTTGAAATCACTTGAATCAATAACAAGTTTGAGATATAATGTAATATTCACACAAGATTGATAATTTCAAATATAAGAGGTGTGTGATATTCAAAATATTAAGAATTTCATATGACTTCAAACAAACAGATTCCAAGATGTATCACTGATTCAAGCCAATCTGAAAAAAACAATGAAATTATCACAACTGATAAATAACAGAGTGCTGTAATATTTTGAGCTTTTCTAAAATGAATTAGAATAAACTCAGAACAGCAAAGGTGTGTGAAATTTCATTAAATATTCAGATCTTCAAAAAAAAATTAGAATTCAAAATAACAGTGTTCAAGGTATACTATGAATGCTTTAGCACTGTTAAGAATTCAGAAAAGAAATAAAACTTCAAAACAATTGCAGATATTTACAAACTTAAATTCAAGTTCTGGAAATAAATATAAACATGTGAGTTTTACCCAAATAGAGTAAATTTCCAAACAAATATGAATACTGCAACTGGAAGTTTCAGAAGCACAGAAAAGAAAAACAACGAGATAATGCAGTGACAAATCAGAAGAAAATAACATAGAAAGGGGTAGAAGAAGGAGAAATAAACAAAAAAAAAATATTTACAAAGATGAGGTTAGAAATCATACCTGATTCACAGAAGACGTTGTGGATCTCTAACTCATCAAGCTTTGGCTAAGGAACTCTGAATGATACAGACAAGTGGAACAACTTGAATATCAATCTCCTTTGCATAGCAGTTCCTCAGCCACTTCTGGTACCTAACCGTTGAGATGATCAAGTGGTCGAACAAAATTAGTAAAACCACTCACAGTTGTATTCATTTGTTTTGGTACCCAAACTCGTTTATATAACAAACCATTCGAATCTACCTTTGTACCTTTCGGGACCCAAATCTGTTTGAATTTAGTCAAAGCCGTTTTATTTTTATTTGGGGTCCAAGATTGTTTAAATGATTTGTTATCAATCAAAATCACATCACGTTTTTGATTTAAGAATCCTTTGAGAATGTTAGAGTTCAAATTTTCAAAACAAACATTTCCAAAATGATTTGAAGGATTTTTAAAACCAATTGAATTCCGTTTTTCAAACTCATTTGTTTTTCCAAGAACATCATTTTTTCCGAAGCCAAGACCCGATTTATTTCCAATAGAAACTTGGTTTTGTAACAACATATTCAATGATTTTTCCCCATTAGAAAATTTATTCAAAGTGGATTCTAATCGTTGAATTTTGGATTTTAGATCGCCATTTTCTTTTAATAAATTTGAGCAATTATTTATAGCGATCATCTGTTCAGCATTGGTCTGTTTTAAAACCAAATTCTCATTTTCAAGCAATCTAATTTTGGCTTGATATTCCGAGATTTCAAATTCAAATCGTTTTTGTTTTTCAGACTCAAAAATCTTGAATTTTTCAATCTCATTTTCAAGTTCTTTCAAAATCAAATCACTTCTCACCAAATTTTCATTTTCAGCAATCTCAAATTTGGAACTTATATCAGTCTTAAAAACTTCAAATTCCTTTTGTAGAAGATTGTTCAAATTTGATAACTCAATCTTGTTTTCTTTTAAGATCAGAATTTCCTTTTCAAACTTTTGAATATTTTTATTGAGATGAACAAGATTGGTTTTCAATTTTAAACAATTTTTGCAATTAGAATTTGAAGAATTCTTAACGTTTTTGAGTTTTGATTCCAAAACATTATTTTTGCAGATCAACTCAAGCTTCTCAGATTTCAGAAATTTATTTTTAGATTTTAACTTCTCAACAGATTCAGTTAAACCATTTAAACGGTGAATCAAAGAAATATTTCCTGTTGAGTCTCCATCTGGATTTCCATCTGTGCAACCTGTCAAGCACAAATCTGAAGCCGAGTTATCTTTCTGGGATTTTGAGCATTTGTCAATTTTTCCATATAGCGCGTTGAGAGTCTGCCAGATCTCCTGCGCAGTCAAACAATGGGAAATAAGGCTATATTGAATATCATCAATATAAGAATATAAAATATGAGTAGCATGTAAATTAAATTCAATATCAACCCTACTTACAATATCATACCCATTTTAAATACTATTCCAACATTTAATATCAACAGATTTTAAATAAGATTTCATTTCTGATTTCCAATTTAAAAAATCTGTACCATTGAAAATAGATGGAATATGACTGGACTGACTCTCTATGGACTGACAACTAGGATTCACCATTTCTCTAGAGTTAACCGAATACCTGGCTCTGATACCAAATGTTGGATCTAGATTAACCCTAGAGGGGGGGGTGAATAGGGTTTATCACAGTTTTAACCTGAATTGAAAAATTGACAGGATATTAAAATAAAAACAGATCACAGAATGCAGCAGAAATAAAAGTGCAGAAAATAAATCACACACAGATATACCCAGCTTCGGCAAAACCCTGCCTACTGCTGCATTCCTAAGGTTTCTACTAGATGATAGAACAGATCCCGCATACAAGACCTTGTACACTCGCGACTCTCGCTCCTATTCTAACTCTACGCTCAAAACCCTAGACTGATTCAAACCCCTGAATCAGAATTTCCCCTAGTTTTACACAGACTAGTCAACTGCCAGTTAAACCCCTAACTGGTTCCCCCTAGATTTTACAGAATCTATAAACTGTTCGGTTTACAAAGAAATTAAAACTGAAACAATACAAAATAAAAGAAACTAAAGCAAAAACCCTAGGAGATAAATAACAAGGGTCATCCCCTTTTAGCCTTTAAACAAAAACGTGGCCAGCCCAATCTCATTTTCTTTTCACCCGATCTCTTTGCTATGTGAAAAAAAATGGCGGCGGCTCTAGGGTTTCTTCTTTGAGTTCCAAATCGAAGTCGATGTTGTTAATTTTTGGCTCTGGAAATGATTTTTGGTGCTCGAATCTCCGATTGCTTCTCTGTCTTGCTCGATTGTTGTGTGGCTATGTGATTCTTCACTTCGTCTTTCACTGACTTGGGATTATTCTCTGGCGATCGAAAACTGTAAGTCTTTCTGAAAAATTCGTGCTTTGAAAATGGTTGAATTGATTTTTTTTGTGGGTTTCGATCATAAAATTGCCTGTGATGATGTGGTGACTAAATAGGATTAGAAAATCCTATTATTCCTCTGATTTCAATTGATGTCTTGGCCTGATTTTGTGTTGCCCCTTTTGCTAAATCGGCTTGAATGCTTGCGTGAATATTGGCTATGAATTCTGACTTGTTTGTGGCCTTTTGTGACGTTTTTCTTTTGCGTGATTTTTGATTTATCAGAGTGAGATTGAATTAAAAAAAAACTCTGTTTGCTTTCCCCTTTTAAAACCGAAATGATCTTTGACTCAAAACTGGAAAGAAAAGATTTTTCCTTATCCAAAAATATTCACTGAATTTGAGTCTTGTTATTTTTACCATGCCTTTAATTGTTTGCCAAAAACAGAAAGGATATAATTCGGGTTTTATGAAAATGAATTGCCTCAAAAAAAATGATTCATTTGACAAATATGATTTGAGTTTTACCATAAATGAATATTTGGAAATTTTTGAGGCCGAGATAGAATCCATTAATTCCCAAAAATAATTCTTGCATGTTTCTAAACCTTGCCAAAGCTGGAAATATTTGAATTCTTAACATGATGCATTGTCCATTGATTTGAACATTCGTGTACCTGCTTTGGCTATGAACAAAAAAAAAATGGTTTCACTGAGTTTCTGTCTGCATGCTGAACGTGCTCCATAAAGTCTGACTGTTTTGGATGTTAAATATGATACTTGAAAATGTACACTTGTATTTGCGCATCCATGGTATCATGCTGATTGTGTACACCATTTTATTACTTGGATCATGCTAGAACACCATATTATTGCTGATCACTTGAGTCTGTATCTTCCTGTTCCATGAGAGTTGAACTATTTGTAGCTCTTGTACCTTGATGAACTGATTAGCATGTACATGCTCCATTGCTACATACTTAGCATAGCTGAGTTTGTTGACCCATACAGTTGCTGTTTGACTTGACCACACCATTACTCTTTGCCGACTTCGACCACTTGGAACTGCTATGAACTTGAAACATGCTGTTTACATATTGCATCTGAACAACTGTGTTTGCACCATGTATATTGAGCTGATAACCTGTCTTGATACATGCACCTTTATCATATTGCTTGCCATGCCATATATTTGCTGTTGCACCATGCCGTGATCACTTGCTGTTAGAACATGTTCAAATTCCATCTACTAGACACTGATTTGAAGAAAAAAAACTTTGTTTATCCTTGCCATGCACTGTTATATCACCATGTTTGAGTAGTCCTTGAAGTGCTGTACACTTGTGTATATGCTGTATCACTATTGTTTGCACATTTCTTTCACCTTGACATGATGTGCCACTTGCTTTTGAACTTGCACGCTTGCACCATCCATGTTGGAGCTCGACCATGAATTGGTCTGTGCTATGAATACTTGTGCTCGACATTTTTCAATTTTTTACTTGCACTATTTTGTATTTGAGCTGAATCATGGCACGACCATTTTGGCTTTCAGAGTTTGACATGTGCATTGAGTTGAGAAGGTCCACGTGGCTACTCCTCAGTTGCTCGCTGATTGGCGAGGCAGTGCACACGTGTATATTTATACACGTGTGTATATGCAGCCATCAGACTAATTTTCTTGTCCCTGCATTGATATATATATATATATGTTGTCTGCCTTGTGGTATTTAAAGTGTATCACTGTGAATATCACAAGCTGTCTAGACACAGGTTTATGGTTTTATAAAACAGATCAAGTCATGAAAAATGATGAGAAACACACCAGAAAACTGAGGCAAATAGAATTTTAAAAATAAAATTTATATTTGCATGTGTACAGTTTTATTTCTATTGCAGTGTACTGTGTGTGTTTCTGTTTTGTATATGACAGGTATGAAGATGAAGACTGGACTGACTGACAGAAGACTGAACAGACAATGAGCAGTGAAGACTGAAGATGAAAAAATGAACGAAGCAGTGTCAGTAAATAAAAAAAAATCTGTATATTGAGACTGTGAATGTATAAGTGAAAGAAATACCGAGTGTTGAGTGATATAGTGAGGAGCTAATTTATATGAAAAAGTGATTGTACTGATTATTTGTAATAAACAAATTTGTTTGAAATAAAATATCATTTTATTGTTGTCAAACAAGCTTGTCTATTATATTTTGTTTATTTACTGAGTACAATAAACTGTGATGTGATTTAAATAGTGGAGTTGTAAAAAGCTGTACTGTTTGAATGTTGAAATAGAATATTATACTCAAATAGAATACATTTTGAATGTTCAATTCTAGTGCAGTTGTATTCCATTTAAATATGAATATTATATTCCTGTCTGTGATGTATATTAACAGTACGATTTCAAACACATTTATAATGAATATTTATTTGGTTGTTATCATCAAACAAAAATCATATAATAGTGTATACGACTACGTCATATACAACAGTTGTCCCCAATTTTAGTATGAATTAGGGTAGTCTTAGGGTGTACTTATAGATTAGTTAAGTGTTTTAGGCCATTAGATTAACCCTAAATCAGTTTAGAGCCGTCAGATCTCGTCACTAGCCACCAAAACACAGCCCAAATCCCAAATCAGTGCACCCAGGTCACCTGGGCTCGACCAGGGAGGTCGACCCCCAGGTCGACACTAGGGTCGACACCCATGTCGACCTGGTGGGCAGGTCGACCCCCAGGTCGACTCCCGGGTCGACTCCCAGGTCGACCTGGTCTGGGCGGGAATTTTCCCGCCTAGCCCATATTCTGCATTTTTGAAATCTGTTCCATTTTCTATTTTTTCGTGAAACTTCTAAAGGCCATATCTCAGTCATACGGACTCCGATTCACGAAATTTCGGACTCTATTTCGCGTATTTTTCCGAGACGAACGCAACCGCGAAACCCGTTTCCCTTAATTCTCACATCTGAGATTAATTATTCTTTAATTTATGAACATCACTGTTGTTAGAAATACGGGGTGTTACATTCTCCCCTACTTAAAGGATTTCGCCCCCGAAATCTCTAAGTCAAGAAGAATGTATCCTACCAACCAAACGACCATCTACTAAACCATCAAACACTGGCATTCATTATCCTTAAAGTTTCTAATGTTGTATGAACATATGCAAAGAGTGTGTGTATATTTTCCCTGTCTAATGCAAAATCAGGCGGTCTACTAATTCAGTTGACCTCCTTAATGCAAACCATGATAGTGCCATGCATCCAATATGTATGCGAAAGAACCCTATCGACACATACTATTTCTACATGTGTGCACAACCATACACCAAAATGCATCATCCATATGATAACACAACCATTATACATCCATTAATAAAGCTACCTACACACAATTATATGCAATATGCAATATGAAGTGACTGAGCCGATCTAGTGTCTAAAGTGTGTGTATATGCATCCACGAGCAACCACTAGCAAACACTTGCATCCACACGCATCCATCAATCATAACATGTTTCAAACACATGTTTCAACCATAGGTTTACCCTATCTTAAGGTCAAAGGTACTAACGAGAGGACATACTAAAGATAAGATAAGTACTAGACAAATGATAAAGGAGAAGTTAAAAGACATACCCTCAAAAAGAAATGGGTATAGTGAACGCATCTTCGCTTCTGTCTCCCAAGTAGCGTTGCTTTCATCATCTCCCCATTGCAGTTTGACTAGTTGAACCTCTCTGTTTCTCAACCTCCTAATCTCAGACCCAAGGATGCGAGTAGGAGCTCGTCGAATCGTCGCATCACGCTCTACCTCCACTTCTCTAAGCAAGCCCGGCTCTACCACCTCTGCGGTCTCATGTAGGCACTTCCTCAAATGTGACACATGGAATACATCATGTACTCGACTAAGTCTCTCGGGCAACTCTACTCTATATGCCATCTGTCCAATCCTTTCCTTAATAGGAAACGGTCCTACAAACCTTGGTGCTAACTTCCCAACGGACCCAAAGCGAACCACATTCCGTAATGGAGATACTTTGACAAAGACCATGTCCCCAACACTAAACTCCAGATCCGTCCTCCTCTTATCCGCTTAAGATTTCTGTCTGTCCTGCGCCGCTTTCATCCTTCTTCTAATCAAATCAATCTTTTCCGAAAGTCTCTCTAACCATATCAGGCCCAAGAAAGATCTTATCCGTAGATTCCCACCAACATGTAGGTGACCGACAAGGCCTTCCATAAAGAGCTTCGAAAGGAGCCATACCAATACTAGACTGAAAGCTGTTGTTATACGCAAACTCCACCAATGGAAGATGCTCTTCACTCTTAGAAAAGACTAAGATGTCATCCACAAAGACCACCACGAACTTATTAAGGTACTCCCTGAACACCCTACTCATCAAATCAACAAAATATGCAGGCGCGTTCGTCAAACCAAAGGGCATGACCAGCCACTCATAGAAACCATCCGGAGTCCTAAAGGCAGTCTTGTCTATGCTATCCCCAGCCACTCTCAACTGATGAAACCCCGTGGCTAAGTCCAACTGCGAAAACACTGAGGCGCCAACCAACTGATCAAAGAGATCATCAATCCTCGGCAATGGGTGTCTATTCTTCTTTGTAAGCTTGTTGAGTTCTCTATAGTCTACACAAAGTCTGAGGGACCCATCCGCCTTCGTGGCAAAAACTACTGGAGCACCCCACTCCGATATACTTCGTCTTATGAACCCCTTCTCAAGCAACTCCCCTACTTGCTTATGGAGTTCCCTCCTCTCACGAGGAGCCATGTGGCGCACTGGCAAAGATACTGGTTTAGCATTGTCTACCAGATATATTCGGAAGTCAATCTCCCGCTTCGGAGGTAAGCCCTTCACCTCCTCAAACACATCCGAGTATTCCCGGACCACTCTAACATATTGCAAACTCTCGACCGAAGCGTCAAGCGATTCAAAATAACTTAGCATAACAGAATCCATGGGATTACAAGAGATCTCGAGAGTATTACCCAAGCGGGTCATGAGCCTAACAACTCTCCTTTCACAATCAAGAATGGCACCATTACTGGATAACCAGTCCATGCCCAAAATCAACCCATAGCCCGTGAAGCCCAAAACAAACGCATCACATCTAAACTCAATGCTAAGTATAGAAATCCTCAAACCCAAACATATCATGGACAAATAAGTGGAGCCCCCAATTGGGTTTGAAACAACCAAGGGATCATCTACTAGACTGGTGTCTAAGTGCAGTGACTCAACTAATGATGATGAGATAAACGAATGCGATGCGCCAGAGTCAAATAAAGTACGGACAGGATGATCAAACAGAAAAACCAGACTTTCAACGGAAATAGTTCTACCTCTTTCCTGAATCGGTGGAACTGCGAGAGCCTGAACTTGCCCCCTTATTTGACCTGGTGCCATAAGAGCTTGCACCTGTCCTCCTGAGGTAGATCCCGTCCTCTGCCCCTTCTTTGGGCAGTCTTTCACTAGATGCCCTGCTTCGCCATAGTGGAAGCAGCCAGTCTTCTTCTTCTTTCGACAATCTTTGCTTAGGTGGCCTGGTGTCCCGCAATTGAAGCACTTCTTCTTTCCCTTGCCACCATTGCCTTTCCCACCCTTGTTTTGCTGTTGCCGTTGAGGTCTCTTCTGATCTCCTTTCTTCTCGGGTGCCTTATTAGCATTGGGACCCTTCTCTTCCTCATGCATAAGTGCCATGTCTACTAGCTTCTCAAAGGTGGCCCCCATAGGGATGTGAGTCATGGCCAATCCATGCATCGGTTCATTCAAGCCTTTAACGAACCTCAAAGCCTTCTTCTCTAGTGTATTCACCATGTCTATGCCAAACCTTGCCAACTGATTAAACATGTTGACATATTCCTTCACTGATAGGTTTCCTTGCTTTAGTGTCAAGAACCTTTCCATATACAGATTCTCTTCCGCCCTTGAGAGAAACTTTGCCACAAACCTTTGTCTGAAATCCGCCCAAGAGTTAACTAGGCATTCTCCATTAGTGACCTCCCACCAGAACGAGGCCTCTCCCTTCATTAACCAAGCAGCTAACTTGACTTTCTTTCCTTCTTCCATCTCAAAGATGTCTATCAATTCTTCCACCTCCTTAAGCCAATCCCTAGCTTCCACAAAAGTTTCTGATCCTTGAAAAGGTTTTCCTCCCATAGCCTTAAATTCCTTGCAAGTCTTAGCAAAAGTATCCGCGCGAGGAGGAGGAGGGGGAGGAAGATCGGGTGCAACTGTTGGTGGAGGAACATTTGCTGGACCCGCAATGGCGGCCCAAGCCTCCATCAACCTCCTATACCATACTGGTATCGCTACACCCTCCGGAAAGTTAAGATCTTCAGCCATGCTGAAACGAAAAAGGAAAGATTCAAAATGGAGAATTCGAAAGATAAAGATATGGCTATTGGGGATTATGGTTTTCTTTCAAAAACTTTTCTCTTAAAAGACATGTTTTTGAAAATACTCCTTCAAAAATGTTCTTAGAAAAAATATTTTTTCTAAAAGTTTTATCTGTTCTGGTAACCTTCAGCTCCGATACCACGTGTAATACCCCACACCCGCTAAGGTCACTCACTAAGGGAATGCCTTAACTTCGGTGGAGTATTTTAAGTGAATATAGAACAGAAAAATTACAACAAGACAGATATAAATAATACTTGTTAACTAAAACATCATTTCATTGCAGCAGAAGGTAAACATGTTTGGTTACAATAACAAAACCATGAAACAAGAGTCAAGTACTAAATATCCATCCTGATAAAAACATAAGTACATAATCCCACTACATAACTAATAGCCATAATAGAAAAGATAAGCTGAGCTTTACATCACGGTCCAAGCTCCAAAAGATAGATAAAGCAATCTGATCAAAGCCCACTAGTGCTAGGCCCACTCTGAGAACCTGAGGATTGGGAAAAAGATAAAAACAACGGGGTCAGACATAAGTCTGAGTGAGCCCTATAACTTTAACAATACAATCATTAAAGTAATTAGGGTATGATATAAACTTGGCATGGTAACGACTAGGGATAAATGACTACACTAAGCAGCCAACTAGGCATAGGAAGAACGAAGACATCGGTAAAAACACATCTACCCACCCAAGGGTAATTACTACACTGCACCACACCAGTCATTCCTACTTAAAGGTTGATCCCACCCATGGACTTAGAAAATATAACTAGTAGTTTCGTGTACCCCTAGCTGACCACATAGGTGCCGTCTGCCCCTATCTCCACTAGGTGTACCCACTACTCCCCAAGCGATCGGCTCCCTAACGTAGATACCCGTGCTGGCCCCACAGTGGGGTGTATCACTCCCCAAAGTGGCAACCCGATACAACCAATGGTGCACGGCTTATACCTACATGATGCAACAACGTCTTACCTACCAGCCCGGGCCCACACACGCATATGAAGCCCGTTGGACTTGCGTTGCCACCTCTAACCCGTTTTTGGCCTCTTATAGTCAAGCCCAGTATGCGTGTCCCGTCCTCGACTTGGGTCGAGCCCACAAAGATACGTTTTGGGTTACTGGTTGAAATGGGCCCCCACAAGCTACCCACCTAAGCTTGTCCCTTTTCTAGTGCATCCCACTTAACCCTTTAATCATGTTTAATTACATGTTACCACTAGGTTAAGTATTCTAATCGTATTTTCTATTGCCACCCAAGGCAACACACTAGATTTCCACATGCCACCCAAGGCACTTATATGATTTCCACATTCCACCCAAGGCACCCACTTAACCCCTCATGCCCCACTACATGCTTATCTGGTTAAGTGTTTCTTAATTGATTAAGACCGTAACCTTTGCAAAGACCTCTCACATTAGACTATCTTTTATGGCAGCTGGATTTGCCGGTCGGGTCCGGGCAGCCTTATGCCATAACCGAGTCTAACCTCGTGTCTTTACACTTGTCACGTATTTAGTTTATGCCTAAGACCTCTCACATTGAGCCAATCATTTGTAGCCGCTGGATTTGTTGGTCGGGTCCGGGCAGTCTTATGCTACAAAAGGGTCCAACCTCGTGTCTTAGTCGATTAATTACACCTAATTAATCACCCCATATTTTGAATTAATTTTCCCTAATTAATTCCAATTTAATGATGTACATAATTGACTCAATTATGTCCATCCACTCATGGTATGCGACATCATACCAATTTCACCACAATTTTGTTAACATGAATATTAACCCCATCGTTCCCCACGTAATACGCTAACATGACATACTTAAAAGGGAAGATTCATCACAAATGCAATGGGTTCTACTTAGCATAACATTAGCATCATCATGGGTTTCAAAGGTGTCAACTTGCATATATGACCATAACATCAAACCCAACTAGCATAAATAACCAACCCAAACTTGCATGAATCACATATGTCATAAAGAGGGTAACTTGCATAGATGTTCATGTCATAGACCTATCATAAAGGGATAAACTTGCATACATGTCATAGGTCTAAAAAGGGATGAACTTGCATATGTTACTCATATCATAAAAAGGGGTAAACATGCATATGTATGCATGACATACAAAGGGATAAACTTGCACATGTATGCATATCATACAAAGGTGTAAACTTGCACATGTTACTTGCATATAATCAAACACCAAACTTGCATAACATGTCATATATGAACTTGCATATAATCAAACACCAAACTTGCATAACATGGTGTCATAATGGATCAATGTTTATCATAGTGATTTGCATAACTAGCATCATGAACATATAGCATAAAACTTGCATAACTAGCATCATGAACATATAGCATAAAACTTGCATAACTAGCATCATGAACACATAGCATATGATAACATAACTTGCATTGATCCACATTCATAACCATAGCCTCATTATATCCTATCATAATTAGTTTAGCAATTGCTTGCTAAAGGCATAGAAACTCACAACTTGTTGATTAGCACTTCTATGAAGAAGATTAAGTTGCTAGAGTTGATTAGAAGTTGATTTGAGAAGCTATCTTCCTCTTTAATTTGTTGGTGGCTCCTTCTAGTTGCATTTTGACGGCATAACGACGTTGTCCCCAATTTTAGTATGAATTAGGGTAGTCTTAGGGTGTACTTATATATTAGTTAAGTGTTTTAGGCCATTAGATTAACCCTAAATCAGTTTAGAGCCGTCAGATCTCGTCACTAGCCACCAAAACACAGCCCAAATCCCAAATCAGTGCACCCAGGTCACCTGGGCTCGACCAGGGAGGTCGACCCCCAGGTCGACACTAGGGTCGACACCCATGTCGACCTGGTGGGCAGGTCGACCCCCAGGTCGACTCCCGGGTCGACTCCCAGGTCGACCTGGTCTGGGCGGGAATTTTCCCGCCTAGCCCATATTCTGCATTTTTGAAATCTGTTCCGTTTTCTGATTTTTCGTGAAACTTCTAAAGGCCATATCTCAGTCATACGGACTCCGATTCACGAAATTTCGGACTCTATTTCGCGTATTTTTCCGAGATGAACGCAACCGCGAAACCCGTTTCCCTTAATTCTCATGTCTGAGATTAATTATTCTTTAATTTATGAACATCACTGTTGTTAGAAATACGGGGTGTTACATGTAATGTGCTCACGGACTAGTGGCCCTAAATAAGACGATAATTTCACTGACCCTTTTCCTATTGGTATGTCCAATGAATTAAACCGGACCTCAATTCGACGTGCAACATCTGAAGGAAGCCTTTTCAATTTAATTGGGCCTCTAGTCCTCTTTTTTAAACCTGATTTGCATTTACATCCTCAATCGTTCTACCTATCTCCATTTCAGTTTCAGGATTTTCATCCCTATTAGTGCATGTGAATGACATGTTTGCATTTCCGACATCCATGTTTTCTGAAGGTGGCTCGATATGATCTTTTGTTGCATTAGATTCGTCGGATGCCTGTTTGGATTCTTCAGTTTTTTTATTGCGAGTAGACTTCATTTTTCTTATCACCTGCTTTTTTCTATCCATTTTCCATTGCTATAATAAATATTTAGCGCCTGCTACAATGATAGTAAAAATGCTTGAGACTTCTTTCAACACATGCATGTGCGTACAGTATCCTATCTTTTTATGCTACATACATGATGTAATTATATAAAAAGTGTAAGGCAACAGGTCGGTATCACAATGGGCATTGTTATATGGTGCCACTCTTGTAGTTCAAATCTTTCATTATATTTACCAAGCATACAATATGAAAATACTATAAGCATACAAATTTCAAAGCATACTTTTCAGTTACCAAGCATACAAATTTCAAAGAAAATGAAGAAACCAAACATATGCTGAAAATACTATAAGCCGTTCTACATGAAAATACTGTAAGACAGCTGATGACACACTTCAAATTAAGGGTAGTATCCCATCATGTAATAATGGCCCAAGTTAAAATATATGCAGCTAACATTAATAACAAGTGGGCATATACCACTTCTATTTATATTATTATATTTTCAACTGGTTGCACCATTCCCATGCATTATCTCATTTTGTACACGAAATTGCCCACGATGGTAAGTTGTAATTTACTGAAACAACAAAGCTGAAATGAAGTAATGTTCTTTCCGGTTTTACAAGCACATACCACATGAAGCTAGAAACACCATATCCTAAATCTTATATTATGCTCCTGTCAGTTATACAAGAAATCCAGATGAATAAAAATACGATTAAAATGAAACAAGCACATAACATAAACTTGAACCTAAAAGGGGATTATGTAAAATGTTAACTGTAAAATAAAATTACAAAGGATGCCTTTTTGGTTGTTTAAGAGAATTATTTTTTATTCTCGATAGTCAGGTCAGCACATAATCTCATGGTTGTGCATCTATCAACTAAAAGGACATCCATCATCAGTTTGGCGTATAGCTTGTGCATCTATATT
The DNA here is from genome assembly GCA_030737875.1 of Allium sativum. Lineage (NCBI taxonomy): Eukaryota > Viridiplantae > Streptophyta > Magnoliopsida > Asparagales > Amaryllidaceae > Allium > Allium sativum. The sequence continues at coordinate 742,393,768 of CM060920.1, read as the reverse complement.
GACACCACATGATGGACACACTTTTTTATCCTCTACACGACATCCAACAAGATTACCATAACCTGGAAAATAATTTATCGTCCACAATAAAATAGCTTTCAAGTTAAAAAGTGTCTTACTTAGTGCATCATATGTCTCTACTCCATTACTCCACAAGTAATGCAAGTCTTCTACTAATGGTGCCAGATATACATCAATATCATTTCCTGGTTGTTTTGGACCTGGATTAGAAGTGTTAACATGATATTTTCCTTCTTCGTGCACAACATATTTTCCTTCTTCATGCACAACATAGGCAATAAATTATAAGTCACAAGCATTACTGTCCAACAACTATACTTGGAGCTTAACACAGAAAACGAATTAAAGCCATCTGTAGCAAGACCAAGTCTAATATTACGTGGATTGGTTGAAAATGTTTTCCAATTTTCATCAATCATGATCCATGTTACAGAATCTACAGGATGTCACATCTTTCCATCACTACTTTTATTTTTGAAATGCCACTTTAATTCTTTTGCCATTTTTTTAGATCTAAACATTCTTCTCAATCTTGGAATTATCGGAAAATATCTCGACACCTTAACCGGGATACCTTGCATAATATCCTCTGTATCCCGATTGATCTTCCATCGTCAAAAACCATATTTCAGACAACAATTTAAATTTTTGTTCTCTTTACGAAAAAGACAACAATCATTTTCACAAGCATAAATCTTTTCAAATCCTATATCAAATAGTTTTAGAAACTTTTTTACTTTATATAAAGTCTCGGGGAGTACGTTATTCTTTGGTAAAAACATATGTTGGACATTAAGAAGTTTATCGAAACCAGTATCAAATAGTCCAGTATCGCATTTAAAATTATACAAAGTAGTAATGGAAGATAACTTTGTATGGTCTATGCAATCAGGATACAATGGGGTTTTAGCGTCTTCCAAATTTTTAAGTAAATCATCGAGCCGCTTTTGTGCACCGTCCTTATCTTTGTCATCGTAAACAAAAGCAAGATTGAAATAGTCTTCATCTTCATAGTGAATTACTTTGACTAAGTCATATGTCTCACCCATTTTAACCGATTTTTCAACAATCACTTGCTTGACATGATTATACCACATACCACCTTCATACTTAGGATTCATTCCCCTTATAATCAGGTGCTCAACAACGGTTTCTCCATAGTGACGAGTAAGATATACAAGGACACAAAATCTTTTCCATATCTCCTCATTTTTTTGGCATCAAGCACAAAATTTCGAGCACCTAGGCCATACTCTGTACTTGTTCTATAATTAAAATTGTAAACGACAAGTGTTACTTTATGTTATCAAAATTCAGAATATGTCAAATCAAAAGTTTAATATGAATTAGCAACTAAAACCTATGTTTACGCAACCAATCTTTCTCCATCGTCATATACAATGTGTAAGAAATCAAGTATCTAAAATACAAATAGCAAAAAGGTTATAAACAAATGGTTAATCAGAGCTCATGTGCACAACTTCCTAGTTGCAATTCACACATACTCAAATCATTACTTATTGCTGCTCTTTCCCTCTGGACAGCATTATGTAGTGGCAAAAGAGCCCAGTTAGGGTGTCCTCTGCAATGCGAACACTTTATTACTGTTTCTAAATCACAAATAATTATACTAAAAAACAAAATAGGTCTAATAATAATGCAGGATGAATTTTCTAAGTTTTCCCTTTCATTACAACCGGTTACATTGGGTATGAATACAACTAACCTTCGGATTTTGAATAATGTAACCAAGGTAAGGTCTGGACTTTAAGACATCCTATCTATTAATGTATCTACTTCATACTTTTGAATGGTAAAATTTAGAGTTGACCAAATCTTTTGTGTATTGCCTGTATATTAATTGAGAAGCACAGATTTATTTCTAGTACACGGTTATTCACGAGAACACTTAAAACCACCATATGCTATGAAGTTCAAGAAGTCGGTAACTTAGGAACTGAGATAAAGTAGACATAGACAAGCGTGGCAGTCCATGCGTGTCAAATATAAACAGATTCTCTAATTAGCTCATCACAACCGTTTTCAACCAGCAATATATGTACACAACTAGGTAAATATGTACATAAGCAGCTATATATGTCACAACATTTTTAAACAAGATATATATATGTACACAACCAGCTATATATATATATATATATATATATATATATATATATATATATATATATACAAAAACAACTATATATATCACATCAATTTTCAACTAGCAATATATAATTTTCAACCAGGAAGGTTGATGCTTCAAATATGTGGAAGAAAGCACGTAAAAAACATATTGAGGTATTTATTCTTGATTTCCTTTAAGTTGCTCGACGTATACTGCTACGAGGAAGTCACAGCTTCTTAATCTATGTCAGTGATAACAAAATTAAAAAATAAATGAGTAAAGTGAACACTGTTTTCAAACATAGTGCATGTTAAATTATCAAAACCGTATAACAAATTCCTGATAAAGTAATCAACCACAGCTAGACATCAAAAACTTAGAACATTTCTTAAATCATGGAAGTATGAAATGTCAACTCAAAAAAAACAATAGACAAATGGTTTGACAAAAAGAATGAACTTAACAAACAAGAATCCAATACTGATGGAGAATAACATGAACTAAACACTGATAAAGAACAAAAATCATAGATATATGACTATCAAAATCAAAATCTTTAAATAGTTATCTGACTTTATTTTATTTTAATTTAAAAGCATAACATGAATCAAGTACAAATGGGGGAGAGGAACCCAAACCAAAAAAAGTGATCAGGGAATAATTAAAAATGGCAACAAGACCATAACAGAATTTTAGCATGGCATAATTCTAAATTTATAGATTTCCACACTGTAAGCCTTGTTATCAATCATTGTAAAAGAAAAATATGACAATATATCACTCAGTTGCAAGTTGTAGTAGTTCATTGAACAAACAGCTCTAATAAACAATTTTGCCTACATTAAGTTTGGCATATTCAAATAAAATCCCATAATTTTAATTGTTGCATTATACTAGTGCATATTATTTGTTGAAGCTAGATGCGGTAATTTAACAGAGTATCACAAAATGTTATAATCGTCAGTTTTATAACCTTTTACTCGAACATTAGAGAAGATCAATTAACTTCCCCACTAATGATTTTAGAGATACATATTACCTATCAGCAATCATATAACATGTATTTGTATAACAGTGTAATTATCCTTAGAAATATTCATGTTCGGATGAGTTGAATAATGGGAATGTGTTACTCATGAGCTTACAACTCATAAATTTAGAAAACATTTATAACTTAGAGGAAACACAGGACACAAATCTAATATGGTATTTAGAAAATGTTGCTGCTACTAGAGAAAATGTACTATAAATGGATGATATGATATTGTATGTGTACTAACTTAAGCCAAACTACAATCATAATGATAATACCCAAAAAATTATATCTGCAGGCAGCATCATCCCACTTGCTTCACTTTCTAATTAATAAATCAAGGAAAAAACTATGCAAACCGTAAACGTATCCATAAATCATAATCAAGCTAGCTCAAAGCAAACGTTCAGTAATGATGGTATTAGCGTAGCAATACTATACCATTCACCAATAAGTGTAAATCGGTTGAACTAAATATACAAGAACTAAGTAATAATCGAATCAAAAGACAAATAATTAAATCAGTCGAAAACTAAATTGATCGAACTAAATGTACAAAGACAAAGTATAAATAAATCGATCGAAGTACCTAAACAAGAGGAACTATGGCACCATGAAATTGGAATCAGGGAAATATGGAACGATGAAATGATAAAATTGGGTTTTAACGCAAGATGAAATCGAATGCGGGAAATGAAAACGAAAGAGGGAAATGAAACTGGAGGAATAGGGAAAATAAATTTTTTTAGCAAAAGGAAATGAAACTGGAGGCAGGATGTTTTAGCCATGTGTGTTTATTAGGCGAGATATTTTATCACATGTGTTGTATCAACGTTTCACCAAGTATTGAACTCATCGGAAGCGTTTCATTGAGTAGTGGATTGGGGGGACCAAAATTTTTACAGCTTTTGCACCCAAAACGCTGTCTTTGATTGTGGTTGAAAGTCGGTTTTTTGGTATTGTGCAATATTGCAACCACGCTTATTAGTAAATATAAACCTACTAGGTTAAATGTGAATATTAATAAGCTAATAGGTCCCTTGTTCTGCTGTTATATCGGGTTTTGGGGACTCTTAAATCCTAGTTTTGGGAGCATAAGCTTAAGGAATTTGGTTTGTGCTAATATGTTGTTTAAAACCCATATCTGTCAGTATCCTTGTTGGTAGCTTATTAGAGGGGGCCTCGCACTAGGTAGGAGCCAAGGCACGTTTTACTGAACTTGATAGTAAGAGGTTCAGATGGGGTGGGTATGGGCACGTTTCGGTGGAGTCATGAGCGTGCATGGGTCCGAATAGGGAAGATAAGTCATTGTAACACCAGCAAATAGGTCTGGGTTATATTTTTGCTAGTCTAGGGAGTGATACATCCTACTACCGAGGCTGACACCGGGTATTTACGTAGTAGGGAGTCGATCGCTTGGGTAGTAATTAGGGTACATCTAATCTTGTTGTTGTGTAATTAGGTTAAAACCTAATATGGTTATGAAATTAGGGTAAGCCTAATCCTTTGTTTAATCCTGATGTTTATTTCATCTATTAATCCTGCTGATATGTAGTCATGTTGAACTTGTTATACTAGTATTGGTGCAGACATACATGTTTAGGGATATAAATGTGAAGCATTACTCGATCATAAGTTTATTCCTTTTATTCTTGTCCATCATGCTATTTTGTTTAGTTTAGTCTACTTATATGACATTGTATCTTTCTCATCTACTCTTATTTTCCTGTCTTGGCATTTCTGTTTCATTCACATTTGTAAATCACTGGAACTCACTAGACTTTATGTCTGAGCCTTTTTCTTTCGCCTATTTCTTCCTTCCCCTCCCTCAGGTCCTCATTGTGGAGCACTCAACGGTGACTAGGATTTCTCTTATAGGTTGGACTTGCATTTCTTGAGATGTGTTGTTTTGATTTGCTCTCTACTTTAGTATGGCTTATGGTGAGGGATATGATTTTATGTACTATGATATTTTGTTATATGAGACAGATTTGATGTAACTGGTTTTGTGAGACTATGCTTTATTTTGAATAATGAAGTTTAAAATTTTCTGCTGCTTATTTTACAAGTCTTGTAAATTTTCTGTGATGTTTACCTATTACACTTCACGGAAGTTAATGCATTCTCTTATGAGTGACATTAATGGACGTGGAGTGTCACATGTGACCTATCTTGAACACTTTTGAATACATGTGCATGAAGACATGAACTTATAATACAATCAAGCACATGAACATGGACTTAGACATATGACCTTGCCTCTAGACTTGGACACAAGAACTCGAACTAGAACAAATGCACATGCCCGAACATATATCAAACTATATGTTTGCAAACTTGAACTTAAAAAGTTAAACCTCCAAATGCTGATAATTAATCTTAAAGATCAGTTGTCCACAATTGTTTATGTGAAGGGTGATGCAATGGTCACAAAAGGGTCACTCCGGTCGAACTCTAAATCTCGTCATCACAGTTGCTATAATTATGAAATGTACATTTAATACTTTACTGCGTACACACTACACTAGTTGACACTTTATATACAGGGAAACTAGTTTATATCTCAAACTACAATTATTTATTAAGGATTATAGTTGATGGGACCTAGATGCTTAGATTGCGCGTAACAACGCTAAAAAAACCACTGAAGATACTGAATACCATAATTCTAATGCTGAGTTGAGGTTAAGGATTATTTTCAGCTAATCTCACCCTAGGCTATCAAATTGATTAACCTAAGGGTTTGTAACGCGTTCATGAAGCTCCTCATGATATTTGAGAGGTTATTGAAGAAGGTATGCCTCCTATTTTTGACATTTTGAAAGGAGCTATAATCTTAGACGATCTGGCTGATTCTATGTATAAAAAAAATCCTGAAAAGGATCTATGATAAACATAGATTCTTGTTTAGAGAAGTACGAGTCCCAAGTTGAGTGGATAGAGCATACATGGTCCCAAATGGGTTCACGACATGTAAGTGATATATCTTTTTTGGTTATATGTGTCCTACCATTCAATCCATTTAATCATCAGATTCTCCACTACATAAGATTGGCTCTCATGTAGCTGCATTTGAACTACTATGCATTACTTCTTAGGACAATTTAATTCCATCTTTAATACCTTCATTGTGAGCTGACAGGAGAGGACATCTGATATATATTCAATTTCAAGCAGTGGAAGAATATTTTGTCACTAACTTATCTTTAAGGCAACTCTAGATAATTGCACTATCACCGAGGCATGGAACAAACTTAGTAACTTCAAGCATGATTAGGTCTATGCTCGTTGTTCGCCGGACTAAGCGGTGGATCAAAGGATCTGAATGTCATTCTCAACCCATCCTACGTTCTTTTTATTAGCAAAGCTAAGTCGGTTTTTATAGTGGCCGCAAGCAGTTTCATTATAAAATAATAATAAATATAATGAAAAATAGGAGACAGACACATTGTCTGCCTACAACTTTGCTGGTTTGAAGTGTCCATATCGTTGTACATAGTAAAAAAAGAGTGAAGCAGAAAGCTTCAGCTATCAAGAACTTCAACTACATAGTAGGAGAAGTGGAATCAACAGACTCAAAGGTGTAAGAAGAAGAAGAGGAGGAGGAGGAGGAGAATCAGCAGGCAAAAGAATACTGCGGACCCTTGTCATGCAGCAATCTGGCAAAGAGAGCACGGAGTTTAGGTACATAGCAAAAGTAGTTCTTATCATAAATATAATTCCTATCCCAATCATCTACTTCTAGGATGGATTTATTGAATTCCCCATATACACCATCAACATGAAGCTTTAATTCATTCCATTCATCAAAATAATTCAAGCACATGACGTCACCATCAACATTTTCATCACAAATGAAAAGGTAGTAAATCATTTCAAAAGGATCGTAGTGCACTGTCGACCGAGTATGATGCCAAAATTTCTCATGAACATTCCACACAAATTCATTATCTTCTTCCTTCTCCTTCTCCACAGGACTAGATAATGGCTCTTTATTCTCAACTTCTACTGTAACACCCCGAATTTTTAGTTAACATTAAATTAACAAATTAAAATATAATCAATTCAAAATGAAAAAAGTAAGGGAAATGGGTTACGCCATTGCATTCGTCTCGGAATTCTGCTTGAGATAGAGTCCGAGTTTGTGTAAATCGGACACCGCATGAAGGAGTTATGACCTCCGGAAGTTTCATAATTCAATTTGAATTTCAAACAACTCAGAATTCAGTTTAAATTTCAAAAACAGACCCAAACTGGGTTGGGCGGGAAAATTCCCGCCCAGGAACCAGGTCGACCTGGGGGTCGACCTTGGGGTCGACCTGGGGGACGAACCCCAGGTCCTGGCTGGCCTGGTCGGGTTCTGGTTAAATTTCTGGGCTCTGGTGTGTCACTAGGGCTGATTTGTCACTTTCTGGTGTGTATGGTCTGGACTCACTCTATGACCATCTGACGGCTCAAATCCATCTGAAATTTTATAAATACAACACAACACTCAACCTCAATTCACACAAATAAAATAGAACTAGAGTCGTCATGCTGCAGGGAGGAAATAGCCGTCAGTTGGAGAAAGCTTAGGGACGATCAAAATCTAATTCAATTAAGAATAAAAACAATGTTTATCTACCCAAAGGAAAGCATTGCAAATTCAGAACTCAGAATCCAGAATTCAAGTTCATCATTTGTTTTAAGTATAGTGATTTTTCCGATGGGAATAAAATTAAGACTTGATTCGATGTAAAGTGGAAATGGAATTTTACTATTATGTAACGACGATGCTAAATTCGTATCTGTGTATTGCAATGATTGTATTGTGAATGGTATTGGGATGTTTGTGGTATAATTGACTTGATGTTGATCCTATTGTACATTTAGAATGAAAGCAACATCACATACAAGTATATGGTTAATGTTAGAATTTATACCTATATGTTTATATGCTTAACATAGGTTGTATACATTTTTCTAAGTCCAAGTTAAGACTTATATACACATGTTCTATGTTAAGACCATTATGCCTACATGATTAAATCCCATGTATATGTTCCTATGTCCTTTGCAAGTTTGTAATTGGGTCCATGCCAAGTATTATTTAGTTTTCACACGATTATTACAAGTTTCATGTTATAATAGGGTACATGATTTGATCTAGTTCACACTTTTGGGTTAATGTCAAAAATAGACATTTTTATGGACATGTAATAACTTTGTCACATGCTAGTTTGTGTTTGAAGTTATGCCTAGATAAAAATATGTTTAGGCTTATGTTTTATGCAAGTATAAATTATGCCATTTCATGTGACACCTATTTAATTAGATTCTTATTTGAATGCAAGTTCACATGACAAGTTGAAACCTATTATTTATGTTAATTAGATCGCAAAGTTGCAAGTTCATATGTCACACACCCTTTATATTATTTAGAATATTTCGTGTTCTTGGCTTTCCCTTCTATGTTTATAAGTTGGGCTGAAATATCTTGCCCAACATTCATTATAATCTTGCAAACATACAAACGGGGGAATATCGTTGGGATTAAACATGAAAAATATATGTGTTGGCATGTTTGGCACATATCAATGATTGGTGACATTTGAATGGTATGAATTGTCATGCCTAAAAAGATAACGAACTTGGAAAAATGGGCCATAACATTTACGTATAACAAGTAAAAGAGACAAATATGTAAATTTAGAAAATACGAATATGTTTAACCCGAGGTTGGATTGAGTTGTGATGTAAACCTGCTCGGACCCCCCCCCCCCCCCGGCTGTCCAGTAATCACAACAATACCTATCCAATGTGGGAGGTTAATGCATTAAGCCCAATAAAGACCCGAGGTTAGACTGAGTTGCGGTGTAAACCTGCCCGGAACCGACCGGCTGTCCAGTAACCGCAACAATGCCACTCTAATGTGAGTGGTTGGTGCTTTAATTAATAGATTAAAGCTAGAATAAGGATGGTAGGGTTAATTTAACTAAAACACTTAACCAATTCAACATGTTAATTAAACTGATGGGTGGGGTTAGGTTAATACAGACACTTAAGCACTTAACTTGTTTGACTAGAAAACCCTAGTAACGGGGACCCATTTCAGCAGTAAACCAATTAGGTATCATGGTACCCTGAAACTAGGCAGGGTAGGGCATGATTACTAGGCTGATTGTAAGCGGTCAAAGGCGACGGCGGTTGGCGTAGCAGTGTGGGTTCTAACGGAGTGCGGGCGTGCACAAACTTTGGAGCAGACAAAAAGGGCACTGGGCACTAGTAATATACATTATGCATTCTGGAATTGTGTCGGGCCGCCACCATGGGACTTGATACACCCCATGGTGGGACCAGCATAGGTATCTACAATCATTGGGGGTCGTATGACACATACGATTTTGCGAGTAGGAGCCGATCTTTAGAAGGGGATCACTTTATCCCGATCATGGGGCGCCAATCGGAACAAATACAAGTAGGTGCAGAGATATAGTGTAGGGTGCGATAGTATATTCGGTTCAAAACTGCTTTATCTTAGTTTATGATACTTTCCTGTTTCCAGTTTATACCTATCATGCCCTTTTTCTTATTCTCATACTGAAGAGTCACTAGACTTACCAAGCTTTATGTCTGACTCTATTTTTCTTTCGTCTCCTTTTCTTTCGTTTCCACCCCTCTCCCCTCCCCCCATCCATAGGGAGGAAACAACTCAGCTTAGTCAGACTCTTTGCAAGCTTCAAGATAGTAGATGTATGGTTTGGACTCGCTTTCCTTGGCTATGGCTTTTGGACACGTTCTATGGGCATTTATGCAGTTTTAATTATGTTTAATGCTTTTTTATTTAATAATCAAGACAGAAATGATGATGTAATGTTTTGGAAGTTTGTTTTGAGGCAACAATGGAAATGTTTTGTATTAACACGTATTTATGAAATGAAAGTCTGTTTGTTTTCCGCTGCTTATATATATATATATGTTTATATCTGCCTTGTGTTTTATCTGTGACTTTTACTTATAAACCTCCACCGAAGTTAAGGCATTCCCTTTGTGAGTGACCTTAATAGAGGTGGGGTGTTTCACTTGGTACCAGAGCACAGGTTTACCAGATTAGATAAAGGTTTTTGAAACTATTGTCAAAAAGAAGTTTAAAGAAGCATTGTTTTTCAAGAAAAAACATTGTTTTTAAAAAGGCATAATTCCCCAAAGCCATACGCACTATCTCTCTATCCTTGTGTCTTGAATCTTTCCTTTTTGTTTCAGCATGTCGGGAGATCTTAACCTTCCAGAGGGAGTACCGATACCTGGCTGGTTCCGAAGGTACCTGGAAGCTAGAGCCAATGGTGTGGGCCCAGCAGACATTCCTCCTCCCACAGTGGCAGCGGTTCCTCCTCCTCCTCGTGGAAATACTATCGCTAAGACGTGTAGAGACTTCAAGGCTATGGGTGGAAAGGACTTTTATGGAACTGAATCCTTTGTAGTAGCAAGGAACTGGCTGAAGGAGATCGAAGATTTGTTCATCATCTTCGAAGTTGACGACAGGCAAAAGATACAGCTAGCAGTGTGGTTGCTTAAAGACGAAGCTTCTTATTGATGGGAAGTTACCCATGTAGAGAGGCCAGTGGAAACTTGGGAAGATTTCAGGATGAGATTTACGATGAAATTCCTCTCCCAAGCTGAAAGAAGCCTGCAGATGGAGAAGTTCCTAACTCTTAAACAAGGAAGTATGACGATCAAGGGGTACGTCAATCAGTTTAATCAGTTGGCCATATTTGGGCTAGATTTAGTAAACACCCAACACAAGAAGGCCCTTCGCTTCGTCAAAGGTCTGAATGAGCCTCTACATAGCCTTGCTATGACCCATATACCCGTGGGAGAGACTTATGAAAGCTTGGTGGACATGGCGCTGCTACATGAGGAAGATAAAGGCAAGAAAGAGGCAAAGGTGGAAGTGCCTCAAGAAAAGAAAGAGGGTTTGCAGTCTAAGAAAACAGACTTCAAGAAGGGCGGGAAGAACAACAAATCCCGTGAAAAGAGAAGGTGTAATTTATGTGGCATTGTTGGAAATATAGCAAAAGACTGCAGAAAGAAGAAGGCGAAGATGAATGGTGGTTGTTTCAATTGCGGTGAGACTGGACACCTGGCTAAGGACTGCCCAAAGAAGCGGGGACAGGGACAGAAGACTGGATCCACTTCAGGGGGACAGGTTCACGTGCTGGTGGCACCTCCACAGGAACGAGGTAGAAATATTTCTGTAGAAAGTTTAGTTTACCTCTATGATCATCCAGTTTGCACTCTCTTTGATTTCGGCGCATCACGCTCCTTTATTTCATCTGCTTTAGTAGAATCTCTGCACCTAGACACTAGTATAGTAGAAGATCCCTTGGTTGTTTCAAATCCAATTGGGGGCTCAGCTTATTTGTCAATGGTTTGTTTGGATTTGAAAATCTCTATTCTAAGCGTTAAGTTTAGATGTAGTGCCTTTGTTCTGGGTTTCTCGGGATATGGATTGATCTTAGGCATGGACTGGTTATCCAGTAATGGTGCCATTCTTGATTGTGAGAAAAGAGTGGTTAGACTCTTGACTCGGCTCGGTAACACTCTAGAAATTTCTTGTAATCCCTTGAATGCTGTTATTCTTAGTTATCTAGAGTTGCTTGATGCTTCTGTTGAGAATTTGCAGTCGGTTAGAGTGGTCCGTGAATACCCGGATGTCTTTGAAGAGGTGAAGGGCTTAGCTCTGATATAGACTTCCGCATATATCTTGTTGATAATGCAAAGCCCGTAGCTTTACCTGTTAGAACATGGCTCCAAAGGAGAGAAAGGAGCTCAGTAAGCAAGTTAAGGAGCTTCTCGAGAAGGGGTTTATAAGGCGGAGTATCTCGGAATGGGGTGCTCCAGTGGTGTTCGCCACCAAAGCAGATGGCTCACTACGTCTTTGTGTGGATTATAGGGAGCTAAACAAGCTGACTAAGAAGAATAGACACCCGCTTCCTAGAATAGACGATTTGTTTGATCAGCTTGTAGGTGCGTCGGTTTTCTCCCAACTAGATATGGCTACTGGGTTCCATCAGCTAAGGGTTGCTGAAGATAGCATTGATAAGACAGCGTTCAGAACCCCAGACGGTTTCTTCGAGTGGCTTGTCATACCTTTCGGCTTGACAAGCGCACCCGCATATTTCGTAAACCTAATGAGCAAGGTGTTTAGCGAATTCCTCAACAAGTTTGTGGTTGTCTTCGCAGACGATATTTTGATCTTCTCAAAAAATGAGGAAGAACATGCTTAACATCTAAAGGAGATCATGGATACTCTCCGTGCACATCAGCTAAAGGCGAAAGCCTCTAAGTGCCACTTCTGGAGAGAAGAAGTAAGGTTTCTTGGACATATAGTGTCCAAAGAGGGGTTAGTTGTGGACCCCGCGAAAGTAGTGGCGGTGCAAGATTGGAAGGCACCAAGAAATGCAACCGAAGTCCGAAGCTTTCTCGGTTTAGCAGGTTTTTACCGAAAGTTCATTAGAGATTTCGTGAAAATCTCAGCCCCACTCACAAGGCTAACAAAGAAGAATCTAGCGTTCGCTTGGGATTTGGATTGTGATATTGCTTTCCAACGCTTGAAAAGGGCTCTTACAATAGCCCCGGTTCTGACTTTTCCTGATGGAAGCAAGATGTTCACAGTATACAGGGATGCTTGTGGTACGGGGCTAGGCTTTGTTCTGATGCAAGAAGGGAAGGTAGTAGCTTATGGTGGAAGACAATCGAAAGTTCATGAAAAGAACTACCCAACCCATGATCTTGAGTTAGCCGCCATCTTCTTTGCGCTTAAGTCTTGGCGCCATTATCTCCTAGGTGAGAAGTTCGAATTATATACTGACCATAAATCATTGAAGTATCCTTTCTCGCAAAAAGATCTTAACTTAAGACAGCAAAGGTGGATGGAGTTTCTAGCCTCTTATGATTTTGAGATTTCCTATACTCCTGGCAAAGGCAACGTAGTAGCAGACGCCTTGAGTAGAAAGAAGCTGACCCTAAGCCCTCTCTTTGTAGAAAGGCAAAGCTTGGAGTATATAGCCAGTTTTGACTTTAGGCCCTCCTCTGATTTTGTACTTGGTTTGTTGGCATCACTAGAAGTACGACCCTCTCTTTTTGACTCAGTCGGGGCTGCACAACGCGAAGACCCTCAGCTTGTTGATGTGATTGATAAGCTAATTAGGGGTGAAACTTTCAGTCACCTCAATAGGTACTCCATCGATGGTAAAGGTTGGCCGAGGCGAGATGGAAGATTATGCGTCCCACAAGCAAGGGATTTGATAAAGACGGTTCTCGAGGAAGCACACCATTCCAAGATGACTATACACCCAGGTGGAGACAAGATGTACAAGGACGTAAAGAGAGTTTTCTTTTGGAACGGCATGAAGAAGGACGTGGCAGATTTCATTTCTAAGTGCATGATATGCCAACAGGTTAAGGCGGAACAAAAGAAGCCTGGAGGACTGCTTCATCCTCTAGAGGTCCCACAATGGAAGTGGGATAGCATATCAATGGACTTCATTGATGGGTTGCCTAGGTCAAGAAGGGGCAATACTAGCATTTGGGTAATAGTGGACAGGCTCACAAAAAGCGCCCACTTTATACCTGTCAAGAGTAGAAGGACTTCCCCATCTCTAGCATCTCTTTATCTCAAGGAAATAGTTTGACTCCATGGAATACCCTCCAGCATAGTGAGTGACCGAGATCCTATCTTTACAAGAGAGTTTTGGCACAGTCTGCAAGAAGTTGTAGGCACACAGTTATGCTTGAGCACGACCTATCACCCCCAAACTGATGGTCAGACGGAAAGGGTGAACAGAGTATTAGAAGATCTTTTGAGACTGTGCGTTCTTGACTTTGGAGGGACATGGGAGGATCATCTTCCTTTAGTGGAATTCGCCCACAACAACAGCTACCAAGCCACCATCGACATGGTGCCCTTCGAAGCTTTGTATGGAAGACTGTGCCGATCACCAACTTGTTGGTAGGAGTCTACAGACAAGCTTATACTTGGGCCAGACCTGAATAGAGAGACTTCAGAAAAAGTGGACTTGATGCGAAGGAGAATGAAGACTGCCCAAGATAGATAGAAATTCTACGCAGACAAAAGAAGGACCGACCTTGAGTTTGAGGTTGGGGACAGGGTTTTCCTTAAGGTAACTCCTTTAAGGAACGTCGTTCGATTTGGATCCACAGGGAAGCTAGCACCAAGATTTGTAGGACCATTCCCTATCATCGAGAAGATTGGGAAAATGGCTTATAGAGTAGAGCTGCCCGAAAGGTTGGCTGGAATTCACAATGTCTTTCACGTTTCTCATCTCCGGAAATGTTTACATGAGTCTGCGGAAATGGTGGAGCCAAGCATTCTAGAAGAAGTTGAAATAGAACGAGAAACAACTGTGAGGAGAGTCCCAACTCGAATCGTAGGAACTGAAATCAAAAAGCTACCCAACCGCGAAGTCAAGCTTGTTAAAGTTCAATGGAGCGATGCCAAGGAAGATGCGACTTGGGAAACTGAGGACAGAATACGCGCTTCCTACCCTTTTCTTTTTGAGGGTACATCTTTGATCTCGCTTTTTCCATAAATTTATGCTTGTATCTACCTTTTAGGGTATCTTCTCGGTCCTCTTTCTCCTAAATCCTTAGGTAGAAACTAAAGGATGTAAACATGTATTTGAAACATGTTATGATTGATGGCTGCAAGTGGTTGCAAGTGGTAGCTCGTGGATGCATATACACACACCCTAGGTATTAGATCGGCTCAGTCACTTCCATATTGCATATGCATATATGTATTCATACTTGTATGTGGTTGAAACTTGATATGTTGTCATATGGATGTCGCATTTGTATGAATAGTTGCGCACTCATGTAGAATTATGAGTAGGGAAATTTTTATGCATACATAATGGATTCATGACACTTACATGATTCGCATTAAGGAGGTCAACTGAATCAGTAGACCGCCTAATTTTTGCATTAGATAAGGACATATACACACAGTATGCATATGATCATGAAGCATTAGAAGTCTTTAAGGACAATGGACGCCTGTGTTCATTGGTTGAGTAGATGGACGATTGAATGGTAGGATATACGTTCTTCCAGACTTGAAGATTTCGGGGATGAAATCCTTTAAGAAGGGGCGAATGTAACACCCCGAATTTTCAGTTAACATTAAATTAACAAATTAAAATATAATTAATTCAAAATGAAATAATTAAGGGAAACGGGTTACGCCATTGCGTTCGTCTCAGAATTCTGCTTGAGATAGAGTCTGAGTTTGTGTAAATCGGACTCCATATGAAGGAGTTATGACCTCCGGAAGTTTCAGAATTCAATTCAAATTTCAAACAGCTCAGAATTCAGTTTAAATTTCAAAAACAGACCCAAACTGGGCAGGGCGGGAAAATTCCCGCCCAGGAACCAGGTCGAGGGTCCACCTGAGGTCGACCTACCCAGTCGAGCTGGTCAGGTCCTAGCTGGCCTGGTCGGGTTCTGGTCGAATTTCTGGGCTCTGGTGTGTCACTAGGGCTGATTTGTCACTTTCTGATTGGCTCCTCTTGTTGTGTATGGTCTGGATTCACTCTATGACCATCTGACGGCTCAAATCAATCTGAAATTCTATAAATACAACCCAACACTCAACCTCAATTCACACAAATAAAATAGAACTAGAGCCATCATGCTGCTGGGAGGAAACTAGGAGTTGCCATCGGTTGGAGAAATCTTAGGGACGATCAAAATCTAATTCAATTAAGAATCAAAACAGCGTTTATCTACCCAAAGGAAAGCAATGCAAATTCAGAACTCAGAATCCAGAATTCAAGTTCATTGTTTGTTGTAAGTATAGTGATTTTTCTGATGGGAATAAAATTAAGACTTGATTCGATGTAAAGTGGAAATGGAATTTTAGTATTGTGTAACGACGATGCTAAATTCATATCTGTGTATTGCAATGATTGTATTATGAATGGTATTGGGATGTTTATAGTATAATTGACTTGATGTTGATCCTACTGTACATTTAGAATGAAAGCAACATCACATACAAGTATATGGTTAATGTTAGAATTTATACCTATATGTTTATATGCTTAACATAGGTTATATACATTTTTCTAAGTCCAAGTTAAAACTTATATACACATGTTCTATGCTAATACCATTACGCTTACATGAATAAATCCCATGTATATGTTCTTATGTCCTTTGCAAGTTTGTAATTGGGTCTATGCCAAGTATTATTTAGTTTTCACACGATTATTACAAGTTTCATGTTATAATAGGGTACATGATTTGATCTAGTTCACGCTTTTGGGTTAATATCAAAAATAGACATTTTTATGGACATGTAATAACTTTGTCACATGCTAGTTTGTGTTTGAAGTTATGCCAAGATAAAAATATGTTTAGGCTTATGTTTTATGCAAGTCTAAATTATGCCATTTCATGTGACACCTATTTAATTAGATTCTTATTTGAATGCAAGTTCACATGACAAGTTGAAACCCATGATTTAT
The DNA here is from genome assembly GCA_030737875.1 of Allium sativum. Lineage (NCBI taxonomy): Eukaryota > Viridiplantae > Streptophyta > Magnoliopsida > Asparagales > Amaryllidaceae > Allium > Allium sativum. The sequence continues at coordinate 742,377,054 of CM060920.1, read as the reverse complement.
GTTAATTAGATCGCAAAGTTGCAAGTTCATATGTCACACACCCTTTATGTTATTTAGAATTTTTCATGTTCTTGGCTTTCCCTTCTATGTTTATAAGTTGGGCTGAAATATCTGGCCCAACATTCATTATAATCTTGCAAACGTACAAACGGGGGGATATCGTTGGGATTAAACATGAAAAATATATGTGTTGGCATGTTTGGCACATATCAATGATTGGTGACATTTGAATGGTATGAATTGTCATGCCTAAAAAGATAACGAACTTGGAAAAATGGGCCATAACATTTACATATAACAAGTAAAAGAGACAAATATGTAAATTTAGAAAATACGAATATGCTTTACCCGAGGTTGGATTAAGTTGTGATGTAAACCTGCCCGGACCCGCCCGACTGTCCAGTAATCACAACAATACCTATCCAATGTGGGAGGTTAAGGCATTAAGCCCAATAAAGACTCAAGGTTAGACTGAGTTGCGGTGTAAACCTGCCCGGAACCGACCGGCTGTCCAGTAACCACAACAATACCTGTCTAATGTGAGTGGTCGGTGCTTTAATGAATAGATTAAAGCTAGAATAAGGATGGTAGGGTTAAGTTAACTAAAACACTTAACCAATTCAACATGTTAATTAAACTGATGGGTTGGGTTAGGCTAATACAAACACTTAACCACTTAACATGTTTGACTAGAAAACCCTAGTAACGGGGACCCATTTCAGCAGTCACCCAATTAGGTATCATGGTACCCTGAACTAGGCAGGGTGGGGCACGATTATTGGGTTGATTGTAAGCGGTCAAAGGCGACGGCGGTTGGTGCAACAATGTGGGTTCTAACAGAGTGCGGGCGTGCACAAACTTCGGAGCAGACAAACAGGGCACTGGGCACCAGTAGTATACACTATGCATTCTGGAATTGTGCCGGGCCGCCACCATGGGACTTGATACACCCCATGGTGTGACCAGCATAGGTATCTACAATCATTGGGGCCGTATAACACATATGATTTTGCGAGTAGGAGCCGATCTTTAGAAGGGGATCACTTCATCCGATCATGGGGCGCCAATCGGAACAAATACAAGTAGGTGCAGAGATATAGTGTGGGGTGCGATAGTATATTCGGTTCAAAACTGCTTTATCTTAGGATATGACACTTTCCTTACCTATCATGCCCTTTTTCTTATTCTCATACTGAAGAGTCACTAGACTTACCAGGCTTTATGTCTGACTCATTTTTCTTTCGTCCCCCCTAGGTCCACAGGGAGGAAACAACCCAGCTTAGCCAGACTCTTTGCAAGCTTCAAGATAGTAGATGTATGGTTTGGACTCGCTTTCCTTGGCTATGGCTTTTGGACACGTTCTATGGGGATTTATGCAGTTTTAATTATGTTTTATGCTTCTTTATTTAATAATCAAGACAGAAATGATGATGTAATGTTTTGGAAGTTTGTTTTGAGGCAACAATGGAAATGTTTTGTATGAACACGTATTTATGAAATGAAAGTCTGTTTGTTTTCCGCTGCTTATATATATATATATGTGTGTGTGTGTGTGTGTGTGTGTGTGTGTGTGTGTGTGTGTGTGTGTGTGTGTGTTTATATCTGTCTTGTGTTTTATCTGTGACTTTTACTTATAAACCTCCACCGAAGTTAAGGCATTCCCTTTGTGAGTGACCTTAATAGAGGTGGGGTGTTTCATCTACAACTTTGGTTTTGGGAACCAAAATACAAGGAGGAGGCCTCATAGAAGGGGACCTAACCTGGTTAGGGGCATCAACCTGGCACTTACCAGTATCATACAGTTTACCGAAGGAATGGCTAGTAGAACAAATATCAAGTTGTTAAGAATATTGGACATCAATAAAGGTACCAAAACGTCAATTGAAACTTTGATCTTAGTTGGGAGTGGGTTAGTCGGAGTAATTTCAATCAGAACTTAAGCAAAAACTATGTTCATCCTAGCCTCCGTATTGGCATCAAAACACTTAAATTTACCGGTTCTATTAGCTAACAATTTCAATCCAAGTAGCATTTGAAGAACAAATGAGATCTTCGTAAAAATTGTCCAAACCGGAATAGACTGCTCTCTCTCTCCCCCTCCCTCCTTCCCTCCTCCCTCCCTCCCTCTCTCTCTCAATTGAGGTTTTCCACGAGGTTATTATAAATGGTCTGCCTCCAATAATCATTGTATCGAATTCCAGGACCCTTCTTTATTCACTTCGCATTTGAAAATCTAAAATAGAACATAGCATTTACGAAATTAACTCATAAACCACCCATTAACTTCCAAGCTTTTCGACAATGATCCCGAACATCAAGATATGGGACTAGCGAGTCTAAAAAAATCCCATAAGGAAGTCTTTCCAAAGATTGATACCTTCTTCTACAATTTAAATAGGAGAAAATGAATTATCAAGGGAGGTACAAAGTCGCGGGGAAGGTATGCGCCAGCACAACGTGGTAGTGAGGTGAAGAATGAGAAATATGTGGGCACTTGTGATACATTATTTGTCTGTTTTCATGTAGGAAGTTCAAGCTCCATAGCGTCATTAAGGCAAACACTAGGCTAGCACGGGGAGTGTGGCAGTGTATTAGAGGTAGTAGGAGGAATTGGGGAGACAATCACAACACTGTCATTATCCATCTCTGTATCCACATTTCCTTCCGTCAAAACCTGAGGGACACAACCCTTATCAACCGCAACAAAGTTCGGAGAGTCATTATCTGGGGCTGTTGTAGCATTGAAGTTAGAAGAGGGAACAACATCCGTAGTGAGGTCATTCAAATCAAGCTCAAGTCTTGCGGTAGCAATATACTAGAAAACGTCATCTTAGGAGCCTGAATTGAGCAAATCAGTGATAGGCAATGAAATTAAGTTTTCAATCTTGGCTATCGGCAAAACGAGATTCTAGTTCGGCAATATCGCGCGACAAGTTTAGCAGGTTAGATTGTGGGTCGACTGCAGTAGATTGAGAAAATGAAGCTTCGACATGACTCAAATCTTGAATACACGTCCAGATCTGGTGATGCTTCCCGCTAAACGAGGCTCATTTTTCTGATTCTTCGCCATGTGAGAGAGGGTGGTTGGGTTGAAGGGAGAAACGCACAAAACAAAATGGGAAAGCGGATGAGTTATATTTGAGGAGATGTGGCGGAAGCGGAGAGAACAGAAAGGAGGCGATGGATTATCGTTGTAGCAGCTAGCTTCCATTTTTGAGAGTTATATTTGAAAGCACTCAAAAATGGTGTAGCAGTGTAGGGAATCCAACGAGGTCTTTAAGAAAAGAATATAAAGTCATTGTAGTGACACTCAATAAGGTTAATGAAACTCTTAGAGCTGTAAAGATCCTCATCATCGACAAGCTTCTACATGGTTTTTATTTGTTGGAAGACAGTCAAAGCATCGGTTATGATGGGGGTGTTGCACATGTGGGTGTTTAGGCCGAGGAGGATGAAAGTGAGAATAATGACTATACTGGCCCTATCATGCCCTATAAGCCGGTCAGGAATTGAGGAGACTCAAGGCCACATCAAAAGAGGAGAGATGAACAACGATGATGACATGGTTCTAAGTCACAAGCTAGAAATCTGATAAGAAGAAGAGGCACTACCATCTACTTGAAAAACATCAACTGTGGTCATGCTCAAGATGGGGAAGACTTCTAATTAGCTAGTCTCTACTTCAGCAGTAGAATGAGAAACTTTCTTCGATATAAATGAAGTATTAATGGGCCATGAGGACCTTTCACTTGATACCATGCTTTTTAAGTGCTGATCTCGGTAACTTATTTCCTAGCTTTGTAGGAGGAGCTTCCCCCTATTAATGTGGAAGAGGTTATCCTATCAAGAAAAACTCCAAAATCTGGTGTGTTGGGAAATATTAAGATATCCTAATACAAGCACTTACACAACACAAGACTTGTTCACACCTTAGTTTGCTGATTCAGATTCAAATTTGTTTCTTTTGTATGTAAAACAGGAAGGAAGAAGGATTTCTTCAAGTATCTCGAGGGTAGATTTCCCTGGTGTGGAAGGAAGACCATATATCATCCATGTCTTGGTATTAAAGTAGAAAAAAGGATTCAGAATGTTAAGCAAGCCATGACAAAAGTGAAAGGGAGAACCATGATTACAAATCTGGCATTGGGCATCGGTCCAGGTCCTTATCTCCTTATAGAGATTTGGATAAATCTAACGGACACCACGACGAATTTGATTCTAGCGGGCTATTTTGAGTTCCTCTTACATCTCCACCCTCCTATAAAATCTAACCAGACTCATTATGGGATTTCTGATCCAAACGGAAACTTTTCTTGCTTTGTTGTCTCTCATCCACCATCCAGAAGGGAGCTCGAAAGAGCCACAGTTACCACTGATATAGATAGCACCCATCTTGAGAGGTTTGCAGAACTGAAGCTTTAATTTCCGAAACTGAATATTTTTGGATTAATATTCACCCTAGGAATACATCTGATTCCAACCGAGATTGATAATATAATGGTCTACTAGGATTCCTATGATCAATATTGGTAGATGCACAAGGTCATAGAAAGGATGTCTAAAATCATAATTGAGAGAACAGGAGACCGACCATCAAAAGCTTGAGATTGATTAAGACTAGGCAATCATTTTCGATTCGTATAGATAAATCAGGGACTTGAAGGAGAGATTAGCAACGACGAAGAAGAAGGCTGAAAATTCTCACAAGAACTCGGAGGTGCTAGGAATCGATTTTAAGAAGATATAGATAGAAACTCTTTATTGACTAATTCTTTAAAGAAATACATTGAGGTAGTCTCCAAAGAGAAGGAAAAGCTCATGTAGGTGAAAGAGCAACTGGAAAAAAATGTCAAGCTTGAAGCAAAACTTTACAAGACCAACAAAGTTGTGCTGAAGGCTCAGTTGAAAATCCAAACCCACTATGAGATGCTTGTCAAAGACGGAGAAGATAAAAAGAAAGAGACTAAAAAGATTTGGAAGCATCATGAAGTTATTGAGTCCCATGAAATTAAGGAATTCAGTCTTTTCATCTTGGGGTTCCATGCTTAAGTGCTCTGCAATGGAAGCATAAAGTGGATCAAAAATTATCCTTATACATTAATCAAGGATTGAGAGCATGTTATGGAGGGTGAGATAATATTGATCGATAGCCCCATTATGGATGAAGAGGAACTCGTTAAGTGCATTTTGAAAAGGGATAAGCTAGCAATGTTGAGAGGGGTTTCATGATTATTGGAGTAAGAGGAGAGAGCGGAAAGGGAGTTGGATAAGGAAAAGGTCGACAAGAGCTTGGATGTCTTTCCCTATATGTGATACGGTGGGTCAATCGTCAATTAAAGATGTTCCCATCTGAGATCCTTTTTCATAACACATCATTTTCGATCCCTCCATAGGTCATACCTTTAACTCAGTTCTCAGATACACCCTAAAGGATTCTAACCATCAAGTCCAGAAGGTGTCGACTCCTATCTCTAAAGGCATGACTGTTGTACATGGGAAGAAGAAACTGAATACATTTCCCTACTTTTTCAAGTAATTAAGAAACTTGTGACTGCCTGCTAGCAAGCAAGCAATCTCCCTATTGCATCTTTCGAGTCACAAAAAAAATCTAGTCATACGATTCTTCCTACTACAAGTACCTGGCTTGGGAAGCATGCTGTGATGAAGAAATGTAACCGAGCAAAGACTTCAAAGCTGCCTACTTCCTTACTGGTGAAGTCCTATGCTTGAACTCTAACATGATCGATGCAGCATTGGATACAGGTATAAGTGCGCTCATTTTGAAATCGAGAAAAGTGATCTTGTGTTTAGAGGAGATGCTAGGTACAGTGGCAACTGTAGCACGAAGGAGATTGCTGCGAATCAGGCGCAAGACTTGCCTAAACTCAAGAATGAGTTGATTTTCCCCATGCCCAAGTTGCTTTCTATTATAGCACTAGACAATTCCAAATATAGAAAAATGGCGGCTTCACCTCTATCATAATATGAAGTGGATCTCTCTTCCTTATCAGAATGCACGCCTATCAAATTTGATCGTAGTTGTAGCGAAAAAAGTGTTAACCCAGGTATAATCTCGACGGATATTCACACAGAATCAATAAAGAGGCAAAGATCACACGAAGACAAGATCATATGAAACCTTGCTAAGAAGACCATGAGGATGAAATAAAGGCATTCTGGAAATTTAGAAAGCCAAAAAAGCTATGTGCATAGGTCGGCACCGACCCATTGTGTTAGGTCGGGGCCCATCAGGCCCACTCCACCTCCTTTATAATACTCCCAGAAAGCCTCTCACCCAATTTCAAGCCATTTCATCCAAGCTTTGCATAGTGCTCGCAAAATCAAGACGAAGCATCGAAGCGGGAAGGAGAAAGTCCCACGAAGGAATTAAACCTCGTCTAAACATCACCAAGATACACCTACAAGATAAACAAGACATACCTCCAAAACCATGAAGTCGGGGACCCAAAAAATATTTTCCTTTCTTTCTTACTGCAATTATATGAACACTGTATTAGCACTTGTGACTTCAGTATTCCAGTAAATTCGTTTGACACACACACACACACACACACATATATATATATATATATATATATATATATATGTATATATACACACACAAGTGTGTGTGTGTGTGTATATTCCTATCAATATTTGTTGCCTTGCTACTTTGTTGACCATTCTGAACATAAATTATGCTGCATCCACATGTTGACTTGGCTTGTGTTTGGCTTTGTATTGTCTTCAGTTCTATAACCATTCCATTTGCTTGCACTTGCTTCTTTGAGTCTTGTATTGCTGCGCATATTTGTAACATGGTCATGCACTAGTGTTTTGATGCCAAACTGGCTCGACTGTGTGTTGAACCATTTCTTGGCCTGGCTTGTAATTTCTGTCCATTCTTGACATGTTGTCATTCTGCTTTGTTGTTGCAGCTTTGTTCATGGTGTATCACTCTATATACTTGCACAATGATGACCTGTATATGCTTGTTATCCATGTTGCTTATCATGTTGCACCTAGTATATTTACCATGACATGTACTTAGCACACAAATGTACATGTACACACAAGTGTATGTGTGTATATGTTGTTTCTTCTCTAATTGATTATGCACCATTACTTGTGTTGACTTATTTGTGTGCATTTCTGAATGTTGCATGTATGCGTATGTTGTAGCTCTGTATTGAACTGTTTATATGAGCCTCTGACCTAATTTGTTGCATGAACCATTGCTAAACCTTTGACCTGCTGTAGCAATCCATGTTAACCTTCCCTGAACCATGTACATGAATATTCATGATGAGCTGCACCATTTAATTGTTATTGCCTTCTAAACCAATCTTGTATTTGACCTGTTTGACATATGCTTGTGTACTACTACACATATTTATTTTCCTTGTGCACTATCCATTTGCAACTTCTATGTTATTGGTGCATCATTGTGCACTTGCCGCTGGGTCTTGATTTTTGCTGCACATTTGAATCTTGTGTTGTTTGACTTTGACTTGTATTGGCCTGATCTTGTTCTTGCTTGTCCACTTTTTTCACGTCTATGTTGAAACTTTGTCCATGTGCATGCAAGCAGTCTTGAACTTCATCTATGCAAACGTGTGTGTATATATACACACATATGCGTATGTGTATGTGTGTGTTTTATATATGTGTTATCAGACATATTTGATTTTGTGCAGAAGTGAATTTGACCAAAATGACCTTGTATATCTGAAAACATATATGTGTATATACACACGCATGTATGTGTATACATGTATTGTGCATAGGCAGTTTATATATGTGAGCACTAGAAGAATTGTCTACATTGTGGTATTTACAGTGAATCACTGTGAATATCACAAGTATTCTAGACACAGATCAGACCAAGTCTAAAAAAATGATGAGAAACACACCAAAAATTATGAGTCAAATAAAATTTAAAATAAATTTATATTTTCTCAAAATTATATTTGTTTTGTTCCAGTTTACTATGTGTGTGTTTCTGTGGCAGGTTTGAAGATTACTGAACAAGATCAGAAGCACATGAAGATTTAGTAAGAGTAAATAAATGTATGTAAGTGAGATAGTGTAACTAAGTGAGAGAAAATTGTAGTGGGGACCATATGCAATAACTGAATGTATATAATAGAGTTCTGAAAAGATGTACTATTCTGAATGTGAAATAAAATTTATTTCTACATAATAAATACTTGTGTGAATATTTAAATTCCGTGTAGTAGTATTATCAGTCAAAAATAATTTTATTTCAGTATGAAATGAAATATATAATAGCACAACTTCAAACACATTTATAAAATAAATATGTTTGTTATCTTCAAACGAAAAATCATTTATTCAACCCCTAGCAATAAGAGGTCATGCCGCTTATCATATATCTAGAGCACATTGAGTGATAGTAAGGATTGTTTGATGTCTTCTATCATTGCTCTAGTTGTTTCAATTCATAGTTTGCCACACAAAGATAGCATGAGGAGTATGTATTAAGGATATGGTTACTTTTGTGATATTTGTACCATATTGTGTTGTTATGTACTAACTCCTTGTTGCAATGACAAGTCAAGTATGATTCACGTATTGTGTGCCTTACGATGTTTATTTGTATAGTATTCTGAGATTTATTTATCATTCACACCAGACTATTGTCAGAGTTGAGGTACTATGTTTTGTTTCTTACTATCTTAGGTACTTTAAGATGGGTTGACTAGATAGTAGGTCTAGGTGAAACAATGGTTGTTCGGAGAACGAGCTAAATGGGGCAATCTCGTATTATATACCTATATGAATTTTTATTTTGTTGGCAGCACTGTAGGGTATTGGCAGTGTACTTATTTGTTTGATATAAAATAGTTATTGAGTTTGTTTCTGTTTTATAAACTCTACTGTATATAAATATATGTTATGTAACTCTGTGAACCTTTACTTTGATTTGATGATTCGTTTGGTTATTATCGTCTCTTCTGTTTATATATATATGTGTGTGTGTGTGTGTGTGTGATATATAATACTATATTCCATATATGTTGTGTGATATGCAATATGTTATCCAATTTTTTTTTTTCATTTTAAACTCTAATGAGTATCCTTTATCAACCAGGCATGATAGCAGCATGCTATTGGTAATTTTAGGTATCAATATGATATGGTAGTCATAACTCTTGGGTACTCGATTGAGTAGTTAGAAAGTCGAGTACTTTCAAGGATATGCTATTAGATGTGCAGTTGAGCTATTTGGAGATGTGGCATCGATGTTATGGACGTGTATACTTGAAATTTTAGTGGTATATGATAGACATTTTATTATGTATATCAGGCCTATTGTATGTGATATTATTCAAAACTCAAGTGATCAAGAGTTGTTATATTCTTACCTTTTGTTTTGGTACTTATTTATCATTTGCTTTAGCTGGTGCGATCTCTTTTATATACAACTTGAAACGACCCAAACTCGCCCATAAGGGAAAGCCCGAAATAAGTTGAGAGCACGACAAATCAGAACACAAACAGGAGAACATTTCATTGTTATTACAACAATTTACATCAGAGTACAAGAATATAACAGAGTATGAATAAATAATATTCATTTGATAAATATCAGAAATTAAAATTACATAGTAGCAGAAAATAATACATAACATAACTGAAAGAGATACATGGATACAGAGCTTTCCGTATATTGCTCCAGCTGTAAATCCAGGATCCTGTGAATATAATATCTGCAAAACCAAAACTACTAGCTGCCCGTCTAGAAAATAGGGGCACCTATAGTTTAGGTTAAAACAATAAACTCCAGGTCAGTCATGAGACTGGTGTGAGAACTAAAACAGTAATTTAATATTTACATTAAAATGAAGTAAATCAAGGGACCACGCCGTATAACACGGAACGAGTATCCTCCCAAGAATACCAGTGCATAAAACAAAAAGTGCAATGCTTTTTGGAAAAATGAAGCTATTATAAGACTCAGGTCTTATCACACAACGCAACGCAAGCCAAAGGATAGAGTTTTCCCTTATAATAGCCAAATATGTTTGGTACGTTTACAACAAATCATTTGATACTACTATAAGTGCATCGTGTCAAAAACAACTTCAAATGTAAATGAATCAATCATAGACGGCATGGGTACCATATATCATGTCGCCATACTAGGCTCTACAATCAAAATCGAAATGTCACATATTGGAAATTGGATTTCCATCATGAGTTGAGGCAAGGGATTATCCTCGTCGGCTTCGGGCAAATGCCTCAGGGTTCGTACACTGGCGAACCCTTGGATCTTCAGGGTCGGTCCACACTTAGCAGATTAATTATACCTGAACACACGTTTCTCGGTCCTATAGGACCTATCCATCGGCTCCGTAGTAACCGATATAACCAAGACGCCTCGCTATCCATCATCCACATAAGTAAAAAAGAAATATAAATGTCTGGGCTCTATACCATGACACCATCCATAGCTAGAAGGAAACGTCGTGCAATCCCTGCAGTCACGATCCCGTTTTTGACTCATACCGAGGTGTGAGGCTCGCGAATTAATGCTATACACAAAGCTATGCTATTAGAAGCCGTGCTTTGATCTCAACCACAAGACTCTTCTTTTCAATAGAAGCCTTGATCATTTGCATCTCAACATGCCACACAGGCAATTCGCGCCATGTGAATGATGTCTATCGATACATAACATTTGAGCTTGTACATCTCAGAGAAGGATGTTAAGCTTGAGAATAAATTCTCCGCCACCAAACAGATATATATTTAATAGAAATTAATCAACATAGAATAAAATCCAATGTTAGACACACATTCATTTATAATTCTGTTCTGGGTCTGAACGAAACCGGAGGCACCTTGTTCCTCGTCCCATATGTCCAATATAGGAGAGAGGTCCTCGCATATCCGGTCGATCTCCAAGTACGTCTGGACGATCACCACTTATTACCTTGTCTTGGGAGTACATCCCAATCAAGACATCAGTAATCATCCAAACAATGTGAAGGACTCCGGTCTTCAACCACCATCTTCATCGTCGACTTATCATCGAATCAATTATTCAGAATGGGTATAAACCCGTCCTTTCCGAATAATTCACGTATTTTATAATCAATAATCAAGTGCTTTAAAAACACATCATACGCCTCTTTCCAATCCAGAATATTCCTTTATTCAAATATTCTTTTCACAATTTAAACCAAATTAAGGTTTTCCAAACTAGTCGGGATTAGCGAACCTTACCGAAGAAATCATTTATTTTATTTTCCAATCCCAACCTATTCATCCCATGGATCAAACTGGTAATACTCCATATCTGACACCACGTTGTTATCGGTAAAATTAATTACCATTTCACGTACAAATCTAATTAAAGATTTAACTATCGCCTGGAGTAAAACTGGTGGTACTTCATTCTCGATCATTTCCCAAATTTGATAATTTAAATTATCACTTTCACATTTCAATCTAAATAAAGATTCATTAAACCTCCACTTAGTTTTAATATTCCAACAATCATTATTAATGATTATTTAACTTCGAAAACACAAACATGCCGCTTCGACAATACATACTGTACCACTGATTTCTGCCAATATATAACCACTAAGCTCGTACATCTCAGAGAAGGGTGTTAAGCAAGAGAATAAATTCTCCGCCACCAAACAGATATATATTTAGTAGAGATCAGCATTACAGTTCGAAATACAATGTTAGACATGTAATCTGTCTTTAACATGGTTAAAGAACTGTAACAACCCATAAAATGCGAGCCAGTTTGAAATTTTTATTTCGGCGATTTTAGCGAATTTTGAATATTTAAAATGAATTATTTTAAATAAAATCGACGAGAAAATTTATTTTGAATAGAATTCGAACGTATATATTATACGCGTCGTCGTTAGAATATAAATAATTATATATAATTATAAATAGGAATAGAAAATGGCGCGGTAGTTCGAAAATTCGATTTCTAATTTCAAATGAATATACAGAATTCAATATAAGTCAGAATTGAACGAAACAAGAAATATTTGAATCTGTATAACTATATCTTTGTAACGAAGTTAACAAACTGAGATTTCATTTTAGAAATGATAAGATATGTCCAGTTTAAAATTAGAAATAGTCGCTGTGGAATTTATATATATTTTTATATATATAAGGCCCTTAAAAATAGCAATTTTGCAAACGACCTCGGATTTCGACGAAACCAGTTTTGTTGGGTCCGGGATGTAAAGTTATTGCTAGGTTTCAAATTTCATAATTTTTCGAATCAATATGTGAGCGTGGCAAAGGAAAACGCGTTTGACCAGTTTCAGTTGATTTTAATCGACTGGAAATTGGCCATTTTTCTAACGGTCTCAGAATTCGACGAAACTAGTTTTGTTAGGACCGTATCGTCAATACGAAGCTAGAAAGTATTTTTCTGGAATTTTTCTAGTTAGTATGTGACCCCGGTAATTTGAAATGTGCGTTTAAAATTCAATATAATGATTTAAATGTAAATTCAACGGAAACTGATTCAAACGATCGAATCAACTTGTGACACATATCCCATTGTGTTCGGAATAGGGGTAATTAGCTAGGGATGATAGTCGGTGAGTTTCGTTTGGAGTTTAAAATAAAAAGTTGCTTTTTTTTGAAAATAAATGAAATTAAATATTATAATTTATATATAGCCCCCCCTTATTTCTTTCCCTCTTCTCTCTCTTACTTTTCCCATCTGAAAAAAAAAAAAAAAAAAAATCAATCGAGCTCGGAGATCGACCGCCCACCGCCGCCGCATCCCCCACCGCCGCCGCATCCCCCACCGATGACGGAAACCCCCCCCCCCACCTCGCGATGACGGAAACCCCCCCCCCCCCCCCACCGATGACGGAAACCCCCCCTCCAGCTTCTCCTCCTCCTCGACTCCCTCCTCCCGCTCCCTCTTCCCCGCTTCTTCAATGCGTCGAAACCCCTCCCCCCTGCTGTTCGGCGACGCAAGACGACCCCCCCCCCTTCAAAATACTGTAAGTATTTATTATATTTTATTTTTATTTGAATTTTATTTTTAGATAAAACTGAATTTAAAAAGAAAAAAAAAACTGTTTTAAAAGAAGAAACTAAAAACTGGATTTTCTTTTTATGATATAAAATCAGAACTGATTTAAAAGAATAATAAAAACTGCATTTTGAAAAAGGATTTAAAAACTGCATTTTTATAAAAGAGGAGAAAACTGATTTTTGGTTATATTTAAAGAAAACTGATTTTTGATAATATGAGAAAACTGATTTTTGTTTAGTTTAAAACTGATTGGTTTAAAGGAAATTCAAAACTGATTTTTAAAAGTATTTAAAACTGATTTTACATAATGTTTAAAACTGATTTTACAGAAATGTTTAAAACTGATTATTTTAAAAATGTAAACCTGATTTTTTTTATATAAGTTAAAAACAGAATTTTTATAAGTTAAAAACAGAATTTTTATAAGATAAGAACAGGAATTTTTATAAAAGCATTTTTAAACTGATTTGATTTTTAAAGGAAGTAAAACAGAATTTTTATAAAAGTAGCAAAACAGAATTTTTATAGAAGTAGTAAAACAGAATTTTTATAGAAGTAGTAAAACAGAATTTTTAAAGAAGTGGTAAAACTGAATTTTATTTAGGTTAAAAACTGAATTTTTAATTATGTTGTAAAGTTATGAAAAATATGATTTTTTATATATTGAACTTCGGCATAAAAATTCGATTTTTATATATTGAATAGCGAAGTAAAAATGTGATTTTTACGTATGTAGTGAAAGCAGCAACGAAGGTAACAAAAAGGCGAAACGACGAAGACTTCTGCAAAAGAAGAGCCGTGGAGCTAGGATAGCTATATGTGAGAACTTCTCACCTTTCAATTTAAATTTTCTAGTTATATATATATACTAGGATGCAGACGGTGCTTAGTAGCACCCGACACAATCGTCCACAGACCATGGACTTGTTTGTTTGGCTGTTTGGTTATTGATTGCGATATGGTTTGAATGTGGTTTGTGGTGTGAAAAATCGAATCGATAAATTGGTTAGGATTAGACGTGCGCCGTTATAAGGCGAAGGAGTAAGGCTAGGTTAGACTCTTACTCTAAATTTTGTGGTTTGCAAAATGAAATTGATTTGATTGATGAGTGAATGGCGTGGGCCTTCACTAGACCGGGGATAAGGCTAGGCCTCGTCCCGTTTCTAGTATCGTGCCGTTATGCCGCCGAAATTTTCTAAAATATGTTAGAAAATAAAAATATCATTTTATTGTGTAAATGAATAATAAAAATTCATATGTTGGAATAAAATGTTTTATCGTTAAAAATATAATTTTTAACGTGAATATGAATGTAGTGAAAGTGAATAAAATAAAATATTCATTTACAAACCAGACGGTTTGTTTATGTACACCTATTTGAATGACGTTGATTGGGTCGATAAATTTTACACATCGCCCAATTGCACAAATAAAATCTGTGTTTGATTGTTTGAAACCCCACACGGGTGTTGGGATGAAATTAGAAGTTCACTCATCCTGATTTATTAAATATGTCGATCGATCGATTGACAGGCTGTTATAAGCGTTGAATATCTATATTTGATGCTTATACAGTGTAGTGCACTTTGGTTGATGGTTGATTATTTTTCAATGCTATGATATACATGTGTTGTATGAAAATCCATATAATTAACTTTATATGGTAATTGATTGGGCCTCATTCCAATTTGAAAAATAAAGAATATTATAAAATAAAAGTTCATGTGTTGACAGTACTCATTCATTGAGATTGGTCATGTGTTGAACGAAATATTTTGATAATAACAACTATTTTGAAAAAGAAATATTTGAAATAGAATATTTGAAAATAGAAATTTATGAAACCGTGCTGATTAGATTGACGTCATTTTGACGTGAACGATATTTATATCGATTTTATTCATCTTAAAAATGAATATTGAAAAGTGATTTCGAAATCGAATATTTTGAATTGAATTGAAAACGATTTCGAAATGAATTGAATTGAAAACGATTTCGAATTGAATTGAATTGAAAACGATTTCGAAATGAATTGAATTGAAAACGATTTCGAAATGAATTGAATTGAAAACGAATTCAAATTGAATTGAAAACGATTTCGGAATGAAATGAATTGAAAACGAATTCAAATTGAATTGAAAACGATTTCGAAATGAAATGAATTGAAAACGAATTCAAATTGAATTGAAAACGATTTCGGAATGAAATGAATTGAAAACGAATTCAAATTGAATTGAAAACGATTTCGGAATGAAATGAATTGAAAACGAATTCAAATTGAATTGAAAACGATTTCGAAATGAATTGAATTGAAAACGATTTCGAAATGGATTGAATTGAAAACGATTTCGAAATGAATTGAATTGAAAACGAATTGAAATGAATTCAAATTGAATTGAAATTTGAATTGAATAGAAATGAATTTTGAAACGAATTTATAAAGAAGAATTCAATTTTGATTTGAATTGAAAAGGAAGTTGAAATTGCTTTTGAAACGAATTTAAAACTATTTATATAATTCGTTTTAAATAGAAATCGACGAAGTATATATTATATATATTATATATATAATATAATGGCCTGAATAGAACGCGCCGCGCCGCGGCAGTTCGTGAATTTCGACCATTTATTTCAAACGGACATTGCGGGAGATCCGACCGTCGGATTCTCCTAAAACCGGAACCGTTGGGTTCGTATCGAAAAGAGCTTTCTAATGAATGTTAGAAATTTGAAATCTAACGGTTGGATTTGGAGATACGTCCAGATCAAATTCGAAAAAGGTCGCTGTAAGTGCAGTTCGATGGCCGTTAATGGAAATCGACTGTACGGGCCTTGATAAAATTATTAAAAATAGTAATAATTTGTGTAAAATCATAAGAAATGATTTGTGAAAGTTTGGGATGAAAAACTCCATATTTGAAAAGATAAAAATAGATTTTTATCGAAATGAACTAGTTTTGAACTAGAATTATAATTCTATTTATTTTTAAATAAATAAATTGAATTTGAAATGGTTTTGAAAATAACCAAAATTTCCAATGATTGCATTGGAGTGGATTTGAATCGAAATTGTCTTCGGAATATTTCGATGTTGGAATTCGTGATATTACAGGTGTTGTTATGGAAATTTGAAAGATATATATTAGTATCGTTATTTCCAATACGACATTTGTTAGTCGTAGAATTCGATATTGAATATAAGCCGATATATTTTCTATTCAGAGCCTTGTATTGAATATCGAATGTGATTTGGGTTTGTCGTGAATGGTGTCTTCACTAACACTGTTCTTGAACCCAGTTGAGAAAAGATTAAATCTTTTTATTTAGATTTAATGAAGTGCACCAATTAAATGATATTTAATTGGAATTGAATTGGTATTGATTTTTGGGTTTATCGTGAACAGTGTTTTAAATAACACTTGTTCTTTAACCCGATAATTAATGGAATGTGATTTGGGTTTGTCGTGAATGGTGTCTTCACTAACACTGTTCTTGAACCCAGTTGAGAAAAGATTAAATCTTTTTTATTTAGATTTAATGAAGTGTACCAATTAAATGATATTTAATTGGAATTGAATTGGTATTGATTTTTGGGTTTATCGTGAACAGTGTTTTAAATAACACTTGTTCTTTAACCCGATAATTAATGAGGTGTGATTTTGGGTTTATCGTGAACAGTGTTTTAAATAACACTTGTTCTTTAACCCGATAATTAATGGAATGTGATTTGGGTTTGTCGTGAATGGTGTCTTCACTAACACTGTTCTTGAACCCAGTTGAGAAAAGATTAAATCTTTTTATTTAGATTTAATGAAGTGTACCAATTAAATGATATTTAATTGGAATTGAATTGGTATTGATTTTTGGGTTTATCGTGAACAGTGTTTTAAATAACACTTGTTCTTTAACCCGATAATTAATGAAATGTGATTTTGGGTTTATCGTGAATCGTGTTTTTAAATGACACTGATTCTTTAACCCAGATAATGATTAAAACTAAGTGGAGTTTTAATGAATCTTTAATTAGATTGAAAAGATCGAGAATGGAGTATCACCAGTTTTGCTCCAGGCGATAGTTAAATCTTTAATTAGATTTGAACGTGAAATTTAGAAACTAACTGTCGGTTAGCCAAGCAGAATGGTTTTCTGGATATTGATCTGATGTTGGTTTCGGCCTTCGGGGTTAATATTTGGGGAATTATTCTCTTGATTAATTTACGGTTAGTGACTAATGAATTGGAATGAGGCGTATGTTGTGTTTGTGTAACACTTTTATAATATATACGCGAGTTATTCGGAAAGACCGGGTTTATCCCATTCTGAATAACTGATACGACGATAAGTCGAAGATGAAGACGGTGGTCGAAGACCGGAGGTCTTCACGTCGTTTGGGTGATAACTGATGATCTTGATTGGGCTGTACACCCAAGAAGATGGAAAAAGTTAGTGATCGTCCAGACGTACTTGGAGATCGATGGATATGCGGGGTACTAGGTGCCTCCGGTTTCGTTCAGACCCAGAACGGACTTGTAAATGGACTGTGTGTCCGACATTGGATTTCATTCTGTGTGACTGATATCGGTTGCATAGAGTGGTTTGCCTGTGTGGCATGCTAAGATGCAAATGATCGAGGCTTCTGTTGAAAAGCAAAGTCTTGTGGGGATGATCAAAGCACGGCCTTTGTGGCGTAGCTTTGTGTAACGTTTACTTCGCGTGTTTCGCACCCGGTATGAACCAAAAACGGGAGACGGACCTCAGGGAGGACTTGCGTTTCTTTCTAGTTAGAAGTGGCGTCAGTGGTTTTTCACGCCCTGACGAGTTTGACTTATGTGGTTGTTGCTGTTGCGAGGCGCCTCGGTTATATCGGTTTCGGCCGATGCTTCTGGTCGGCTGACGGACCAGACTTACACCCCATAGGGTGGGGAAGCGTAGTGTTCAGGCATAATAATCCACATCGGTGGACCGGCCCTGTCGCTCCAAGGCTTGCCTGCGCGCTTGCCTGTGGCTCGGGCTAGAGAGTCACGAATCGGTTGAGGACTATCTTTTGCCTCGGTTCATCGACGGAAATCCAATTTCCAAATACGTGACTTTGCGATTTTATTTGTAGAGCCTAGTATGGCGACATAGTGGGATGGGGCGCTCATGCCGCCTATGATTGATACTTATGATTTGAAGTTGTTTTATACACTATGCACTTATCATAGTATCAAATGATTTGTTTTAAACGTATCAAGCATTCTTTGGCTGTTATAAGGGAAAACCCTATCCTCGGCTGCGTTTCATTGTGTGATGGGACCTGGGTCTTATAACAGCTTCATTTTTCTTTATTTAACATTGCGCTGTTTGTTTTATGCACTGGTATTCTTGGGAGGAAACCCATTCCGTATTATACGGCGTGGTCCCTTGATTTACCTAACTTTGAAATAAAGATTAACTGTTTTAGTTCTCACACCAGTCACATGACTGACCTGGAGTTTATTGTTTTGACCTAAACTCTGGGTGCCCCTATTTTGACACGGGCAGCTAGTAGTTTTGGTTTTGCAGATTTATATTCACAGGATCCTGGTTTACAGCTGGAATGATATCCGGAAAGCTTTGTATCCGTATATCTCTTCTAGTTGTGTATTGTATTATTTTCCGCTGCTATGTATTTAAATGTAATTTAAATCTCTGATATTTCTGTGTAATATTCATTTATACTCTGTATATTCTTGTAATCTGATGCATTGTTGTAATATACAATGAAATGTTCTTTTATATGCGTTCTGTTGTGGTTTGTTCTCGAACTATCCGACGCTTTCCTTTACGGGGAAGTTGCGGGTCTTTACACGTGGTATCAGAGCTTTGGTTTACAAAGCTTAGAGAACAAGACACATTAGAACCATACGAAAGAATTCATCAGATATTGGATTAGTAATATCCAACGAGAATGACTCGTTAGAGATAGGATCAGTAGTATCCTAGAACGGGTGTGAAGAGTACATTTTCAAATGAAAACAAGTTTTGTTTTGAAAATTTAAATCAATTATTCGTATTTGATTATTTATTTATATTGATTAGGACAATCCGATATATAAAGATTTTGCGTATATGTCTTGCAAACGTGTATTCGAAGTTTTAATATATTGGGTAGATATAGAATCCCTCTAGTGCCCGGGGGTAATTCTGGTGATGGGGCACTGTCGCCAGTATTTATTTTCGAGTGACGAAAGTGAAATTTCTATATATTTCCTATTGACTGGTGTGAGAACCCAAAATTAGATAGGGCCTATTGTTGTGATTTGGCATCAAAAACACGATTTTAGTATATGTATCAAAATTATGAATTTGAAACTTTAAATTCACTAATTGATTGATGTTTGTGTTGTTTGTTTATTTGTTTGCTGATTTTTAGCCATTTAGCCTAACAGAACCAAATATTGAATTATATTGGAAATTGGTTGCGTTTGCTTGCATATACATATATATCATTGAACAGGTCATAGCAAGGAGGCTAGAGCAGAGAATAAAATTTGTTTGCCCGACAAATAGGTACATGTTTACTACATAATTTCCTGTTTTGTTTGGGTGATGATGATTTTGTGAGCCTATTGGCTAGCCGCTTGGCTTTTTCTTTTTCTTTTTGAGATCTGAAGGACCGGGGAAGCTATTTGAAATTCCCCGATGCTCCCGGTGCAGGGGAGGTTATGGCGAAATTTTTCAAAAATTTAGGGTGTTAGCCAAATTTTTGAGATTTTGAAAATTCTCAGAAACTAAAGAGTTGGAGAATGGAAGCCAGATCGAATATAGTGTTGAATAATCAAACCACTTTCGACTTTGTTCCTTTTCGGGGACGAAAAGTTTTAAGTGGGGGAGATTGTAACAACCCGTAAAATGCGAGCCAGTTTGAAATTTTTATTTCGGCGATTTTAGCGAATTTTGAATATTTAAAATGAATTATTTTAAATAAAATCGACGAGAAAATTTATTTTGAATAGAATTCGAACGTATATATTATACGCGTCGTCGTTAGAATATAAATAATTATATATAATTATAAATAGGAATTGAAAATGGCGCGGTAGTTCGAAAATTCGATTTCTAATTTCAAATGAATATACAGAATTCAATATAAGTCAGAATTGAACGAAACAAGAAATATTTGAATCTGTATAACTATATCTTTGTAACGAAGTTAACAAACTGAGATTTCATTTTAGAAATGATAAGATATGTCCAGTTTAAAATTAGAAATAGTCGCTGTGGAATTTATATATATTTTTATATATATAAGGCCCTTAAAAATAGCAATTTTGCAAACGACCTCGGATTTCGACGAAACCAGTTTTGTTGGGTCCGGGATGTAAAGTTATTGCTAGGTTTCAAATTTCATAATTTTTCGAATCAATATGTGAGCGTGGCAAAGGAAAACGCGTTTGACCAGTTTCAGTTGATTTTAATCGACTGGAAATTGGCCATTTTTCTAACGGTCTCAGAATTCGACGAAACTAGTTTTGTTAGGACCGTATCGTCAATACGAAGCTAGAAAGTATTTTTCTGGAATTTTTCTAGTTAGTATGTGACCCCGGTAATTTGAAATGTGCGTTTAAAATTCAATATAATGATTTAAATGTAAATTAAACGGAAACTGATTCAAACGATCGAATCAACTTGTGACACATATCCCATTGTGTTCGGAATAGGGGTAATTAGCTAGGGATGATAGTCGGTGAGTTTCGTTTGGAGTTTAAAATAAAAAGTTGCTTTTTTTTGAAAATAAATGAAATTAAATATTATAATTTATATATAGCCCCCCCCCTTATTTCTTTCCCTCTTCTCTCTCTTACTTTTCCCATCTGAAAAAAAAAAAAAAAAAAAAAAAAATCAATCGAGCTCGGAGATCGACCGCCCACCGCCGCCGCATCCCCCACCGATGACGGAAACCCCCCCCCACCTCGCGATGACGGAAACCCCCCCCCCCCCCACCGATGACGGAAACCCCCCCCCCTCCAGCTTCTCCTCCTCCTCGACTCCCTCCTCCCGCTCCCTCTTCCCCGCTTCTTCAATGCGTCGAAACCCCTCCCCCCTGCTGTTCGGCGACGCAAGACGACCCCCCCCCTTCAAAATACTGTAAGTATTTATTATATTTTATTTTTATTTGAATTTTATTTTTAGATAAAACTGAATTTAAAAAGAAAAAAAAAACTGTTTTAAAAGAAGAAACTAAAAACTGGATTTTCTTTTTATGATATAAAATCAGAACTGATTTAAAAGAATAATAAAAACTGCATTTTGAAAAAGGATTTAAAAACTGCATTTTTATAAAAGAGGAGAAAACTGATTTTTGGTTATATTTAAAGAAAACTGATTTTTGATAATATGAGAAAACTGATTTTTGTTTAGTTTAAAACTGATTGGTTTAAAGGAAA
Organism: Allium sativum; assembly: GCA_030737875.1. Taxonomy (NCBI): domain Eukaryota; kingdom Viridiplantae; phylum Streptophyta; class Magnoliopsida; order Asparagales; family Amaryllidaceae; genus Allium; species Allium sativum. The sequence continues at coordinate 742,355,586 of CM060920.1, read as the reverse complement.
TTCAAAACTGATTTTTAAAAGTATTTAAAACTGATTTTACATAATGTTTAAAACTGATTTTACAGAAATGTTTAAAACTGATTATTTTAAAAATGTAAACCTGATTTTTTTTATATAAGTTAAAAACAGAATTTTTATAAGTTAAAAACAGAATTTTTATAAGATAAGAACAGGAATTTTTATAAAAGCATTTTTAAACTGATTTGATTTTTAAAGGAAGTAAAACAGAATTTTTATAAAAGTAGTAAAACAGAATTTTTATAGAAGTAGTAAAACAGAATTTTTATAGTAGTAAAACAGAATTTTTAAAGAAGTGGTAAAACTGAATTTTATTTAGGTTAAAAACTGAATTTTTAATTATGTTGTAAAGTTATGAAAAATATGATTTTTTATATATTGAACTTCGGCATAAAAATTCGATTTTTATATATTGAATAGCGAAGTAAAAATGTGATTTTTACGTATGTAGTGAAAGCAGCAACGAAGGTGACAAAAAGGCGAAACGACGAAGACTTCTGCAAAAGAAGAGCCGTGGAGCTAGGATAGCTATATGTGAGAACTTCTCACCTTTCAATTTAAATTTTCTAGTTATATATATATACTAGGATGCAGACGGTGCTTAGTAGCACCCGACACAATCGTCCACAGACCATGGACTTGTTTGTTTGGCTGTTTGGTTATTGATTGCGATATGGTTTGAATGTGGTTTGTGGTGTGAAAAATCGAATCGATAAATTGGTTAGGATTAGACGTGCGCCGTTATAAGGCGAAGGAGTAAGGCTAGGTTAGACTCTTACTCTAAATTTTGTGGTTTGCAAAATGAAATTGATTTGATTGATGAGTGAATGGCGTGGGCCTTCACTAGACCGGGGATAAGGCTAGGCCTCGTCCCGTTTCTAGTATCGTGCCGTTATGCCGCCGAAATTTTCTAAAATATGTTAGAAAATAAAAATATCATTTTATTGTGTAAATGAATAATAAAAATTCATATGTTGGAATAAAATGTTTTATCGTTAAAAATATAATTTTTAACGTGAATATGAATGTAGTGAAAGTGAATAAAATAAAATATTCATTTACAAACCAGACGGTTTGTTTATGTACACCTATTTGAATGACGTTGATTGGGTCGATAAATTTTACACATCGCCCAATTGCACAAATAAAATCTGTGTTTGATTGTTTGAAACCCCACACGGGTGTTGGGATGAAATTAGAAGTTCACTCATCCTGATTTATTAAATATGTCGATCGATCGATTGACAGGCTGTTATAAGCGTTGAATATCTATATTTGATGCTTATACAGTGTAGTGCACTTTGGTTGATGGTTGATTATTTTTCAATGCTATGATATACATGTGTTGTATGAAAATCCATATAATTAACTTTATATGGTAATTGATTGGGCCTCATTCCAATTTGAAAAATAAAGAATATTATAAAATAAAAGTTCATGTGTTGACAGTACTCATTCATTGAGATTGGTCATGTGTTGAACGAAATATTTTGATAATAACAACTATTTTGAAAAAGAAATATTTGAAATAGAATATTTGAAAATAGAAATTTATGAAGCCGTGCTGATTAGATTGACGTCATTTTGACGTGAACGATATTTATATCGATTTTATTCATCTTAAAAATGAATATTGAAAAGTGATTTCGAAATCGAATATTTTGAATTGAATTGAAAACGATTTCGAAATGAATTGAATTGAAAACGATTTTGAATTGAATTGAATTGAAAACGATTTCGAAATGAATTGAATTGAAAACGATTTCGAAATGAAATGAATTGAAAACGAATTCAAATTGAATTGAAAACGATTTCGGAATGAAATGAATTGAAAACGAATTCAAATTGAATTGAAAACGATTTCGAAATGAAATGAATTGAAAACGAATTCAAATTGAATTGAAAACGATTTCGGAATGAAATGAATTGAAAACGAATTCAAATTGAATTGAAAACGATTTCGGAATGAAATGAATTGAAAACGAATTCAAATTGAATTGAAAACGATTTCGAAATGAATTGAATTGAAAACGATTTCGAAATGGATTGAATTGAAAACGATTTCGAAATGAATTGAATTGAAAACGAATTGAAATGAATTCAAATTGAATTGAAATTTGAATTGAATAGAAATGAATTTTGAAACGAATTTATAAAGAAGAATTCAATTTTGATTTGAATTGAAAAGGAAGTTGAAATTGCTTTTGAAACGAATTTAAAACTATTTATATAATTCGTTTTAAATAGAAATCGATGAAGTATATATTATATATATTATATATATAATATAATGGCCTGAATAGAACGCGCCGCGCCGCGGCAGTTCGTGAATTTCGACCATTTATTTCAAACGGACATTGCGGGAGATCCGACCGTCGGATTCTCCTAAAACCGGAACCGTTGGGTTCGTATCGAAAAGAGCTTTCTAATGAATGTTAGAAATTTGAAATCTAACGGTTGGATTTGGAGATACGTCCAAATCAAATTCGAAAAAGGTCGCTGTAAGTGCAGTTCGATGGCCGTTAATGGAAATCGACTGTACGGGCCTTGATAAAATTATTAAAAATAGTAATAATTTGTGTAAAATCATAAGAAATGATTTGTGAAAGTTTGGGATGAAAAACTCCATATTTGAAAAGATAAAAATAGATTTTTATCGAAATGAACTAGTTTTGAACTAGAATTATAATTCTATTTATTTTTAAATAAATAAATTGAATTTGAAATGGTTTTGAAAATAACCAAAATTTCCAATGATTGCATTGGAGTGGATTTGAATCGAAATTGTCTTCGGAATATTTCGATGTTGGAATTCGTGATATTACAGGTGTTGTTATGGAAATTTGAAAGATATATATTAGTATCGTTATTTCCAATACGACATTTGTTAGTCGTAGAATTCGATATTGAATATAAGCCGATATATTTTCTATTCAGAGCCTTGTATTGAATATCGAATGTGATTTGGGTTTGTCGTGAATGGTGTCTTCACTAACACTGTTCTTGAACCCAGTTGAGAAAAGATTAAATCTTTTTATTTAGATTTAATGAAGTGCACCAATTAAATGATATTTAATTGGAATTGAATTGGTATTGATTTTTGGGTTTATCGTGAACAGTGTTTTAAATAACACTTGTTCTTTAACCCGATAATTAATGGAATGTGATTTGGGTTTGTCGTGAATGGTGTCTTCACTAACACTGTTCTTGAACCCAGTTGAGAAAAGATTAAATCTTTTTTATTTAGATTTAATGAAGTGTACCAATTAAATGATATTTAATTGGAATTGAATTGGTATTGATTTTTGGGTTTATCGTGAACAGTGTTTTAAATAACACTTGTTCTTTAACCCGATAATTAATGAGGTGTGATTTTGGGTTTATCGTGAACAGTGTTTTAAATAACACTTGTTCTTTAACCCGATAATTAATGGAATGTGATTTGGGTTTGTCGTGAATGGTGTCTTCACTAACACTGTTCTTGAACCCAGTTGAGAAAAGATTAAATCTTTTTATTTAGATTTAATGAAGTGTACCAATTAAATGATATTTAATTGGAATTGAATTGGTATTGATTTTTGGGTTTATCGTGAACAGTGTTTTAAATAACACTTGTTCTTTAACCCGATAATTAATGAAATGTGATTTTGGGTTTATCGTGAATCGTGTTTTTAAATGACACTGATTCTTTAACCCAGATAATGATTAAAACTAAGTGGAGTTTTAATGAATCTTTAATTAGATTGAAAAGATCGAGAATGGAGTATCACCAGTTTTGCTCCAGGCGATAGTTAAATCTTTAATTAGATTTGAACGTGAAATTTAGAAACTAACTGTCGGTTAGCCAAGCAGAATGGTTTTCTGGATATTGATCTGATGTTGGTTTCGGCCTTCGGGGTTAATATTTGGGGAATTATTCTCTTGATTAATTTACGGTTAGTGACTAATGAATTGGAATGAGGCGTATGTTGTGTTTGTGTAACACTTTTATAATATATACGCGAGTTATTCGGAAAGACCGGGTTTATCCCATTCTGAATAACTGATACGACGATAAGTCGAAGATGAAGACGGTGGTCGAAGACCGGAGGTCTTCACGTCGTTTGGGTGATAACTGATGATCTTGATTGGGCTGTACACCCAAGAAGATGGAAACAGTTAGTGATCGTCCAGACGTACTTGGAGATCGATGGATATGCGGGGTACTAGGTGCCTCCGGTTTCGTTCAGACCCAGAACGGACTTGTAAATGGACTGTGTGTCCGACATTGGATTTCATTCTGTGTGACTGATATCGGTTGCATAGAGTGGTTTTCCTGTGTGGCATGCTAAGATGCAAATGATCGAGGCTTCTGTTGAAAAGCAAAGTCTTGTGGGGATGATCAAAGCACGGCCTTTGTGGCGTAGCTTTGTGTAACGTTTACTTCGCGTGTTTCGCACCCGGTATGAACCAAAAACGGGAGACGGACCTCAGGGAGGACTTGCGTTTCTTTCTAGTTAGAAGTGGCGTCAGTGGTTTTTCACGCCCTGACGAGTTTGACTTATGTGGTTGTTGCTGTTGCGAGGCGCCTCGGTTATATCGGTTTCGGCCGATGCTTCTGGTCGGCTGACGGACCAGACTTACACCCCATAGGGTGGGGAAGCGTAGTGTTCAGGCATAATAATCCACATCGGTGGACCGGCCCTGTCGCTCCAAGGCTTGCCTGCGCGCTTGCCTGTGGCTCGGGCTAGAGAGTCACGAATCGGTTGAGGACTATCTTTTGCCTCGGTTCATCGACGGAAATCCAATTTCCAAATACGTGACTTTGCGATTTTATTTGTAGAGCCTAGTATGGCGACATAGTGGGATGGGGCGCTCATGCCGCCTATGATTGATACTTATGATTTGAAGTTGTTTTATACACTATGCACTTATCATAGTATCAAATGATTTGTTTTAAACGTATCAAGCATTCTTTGGCTTTTATAAGGGAAAACCCTATCCTCGGCTGCGTTTCATTGTGTGATGGGACCTGGGTCTTATAACAGCTTCATTTTTCTTTATTTAACATTGCGCTGTTTGTTTTATGCACTGGTATTCTTGGGAGGAAACCCGTTCCGTATTATACGGCGTGGTCCCTTGATTTACCTAACTTTGAAATAAAGATTAACTGTTTTAGTTCTCACACCAGTCACATGACTGACCTGGAGTTTATTGTTTTGACCTAAACTCTGGGTGCCCCTATTTTGACACGGGCAGCTAGTAGTTTTGGTTTTGCAGATTTATATTCACAGGATCCTGGTTTACAGCTGGAATGATATCCGGAAAGCTTTGTATCCGTATATCTCTTCTAGTTGTGTATTGTATTATTTTCCGCTGCTATGTATTTAAATGTAATTTAAATCTCTGATATTTCTGTGTAATATTCATTTATACTCTGTATATTCTTGTAATCTGATGCATTGTTGTAATATACAATGAAATGTTCTTTTATATGCGTTCTGTTGTGGTTTGTTCTCGAACTATCCGACGCTTTCCTTTACGGGGAAGTTGCGGGTCTTTACAAGAACCATTATCATTTAAAACACAGTTCACGATAAACCCAAAATCACATTCCATTAATTATGGAATCTTCGCGAAAAATAGATCAATATATAATCGATATCAATTTCTGTATCCGACTAATAATATAAATGGAATAAGGACAAAGCCTTTTAAATTCCATTTATATTAACAGTCTTCCTCCATAGAAGCTCTCTTTGATTATTACCAAATCGAATTCCATTAAATTCCAATTCAATATATAAATTGGAAAACTTTACTTTGGAAAATTTCCATTAAATCTTACAAAAAACTGTTAATCGGGCTAAAGAACGAATGTCGTAAAAAACACAATCCACAATAAACCCAATTCACATTCCATTTCAATTCCAATTAAATGTTAATTAATTGGTAAACTTCTCTAAATCTTACTTTAAACATTTATTCCTTTCTCAACTGGGGTTAAGAACGGTGTTAATGAAGACACCATTCACGACAAACCTAAAATCCAATTTAATATTAAATACAAGGCTCTGAATATTATATCGTCTTATATTCAGTATCAAATTCTGAAACTAATGGATATCGTATTGGGAATAATGATATCTGTATCTTCCAAATTCCCGTAACAATATCCGTATAACCACAGAATCCAATATCAAAATATTCCAAAGATTATTTACATTCAAATCCATTCCAATTTATTCATTGGAAAATTCTGGTTATATTAAAACCATTACAAATCCAATTTATTTAATTAAAAACATTGGATTATTTTTTTCTAGTTAATAACTAGTTCATTTTGATAAAAATATATTTTTGCCTTTTCAAATATGGAACTTTTCATCCCAATTCTTCCCAAATCATTTAATATTATTTTACACAATTTATTAATATTTTTAATAATTTTATTAAGGCCTTTTAGTGGATTTCCATAAACGGTCATAGAACTGCACTTACAGCGATCTTTTCCAAATTTTATTTGGACATAGTTCCAAATCCAACCGTTAGATTCCAAATCTCTTATATTCGTTGGAAAGCTCTTTCCAATACGAACCCAAAGGCTCTAGTTTTAGGAGAATCCGACGGTCGGATCTCCCGTAATGTCAGTTCGAAGTCAATGGTCGAAATTCGCGAACGGCCGCGGCGCGACGCGTTCTATTCAAGCATTAATATATATATATATATATATATATATATATATATATATATATATATAATATTTCGTTCAAAACGTACTTTATAAATTCATTTTAAAACCGATTCCCACTTTTATTTCAATTTTAAATCAAAATTGAAAACTTCTTATCATTATAATATTTAAATGATAATATTTTCAAAATATCAGATTTTGAAATAATTTCCTTTTCGATATTGATTATAAAAATGAATAAAATTGATATAAATATCATTCGCATTAAAATGGCGCAAATCTAATCAACATGGCTCCATATATTTCAATATTTTCATGTCCGTCCAAAATCGGACATCAAATTCACATTTTTGTCCTTTATTGAATATTATTTTAAAGTATTCATTATTTCAAAATATTTTATTCAACACATGAATATTTTTAATGGTTTATACATTCAATAAAAATGATATTTTTGTTGTTTAAATATTTCTATTCAACACATGAATATTTTGTTCAACACGTGAATATTTTAATCTTTCATTTATATAATAAAAATGATATTTTTGTTGTTCAAACATTTTATTGAACACATGAATATTTTATTCAACACATGAATATTTTTATTCGTTTACTGAGTATTATTTTAAAATATTCGTTATTTTCCAAATTAGAATGAGTCCCAATCAATTACCATATAACGTTATTTATATTGATTCCATACAACACATGTATATAATAACAATGATTGTAACGACTCGGTTTTTAAGCGACTTTGGTTATCGACATAAACTCAATGACGACTAACCAAACATCGAAAAATACCGGTAGTTAATGAAAGAAATTAGAGGGTGAGAATAGATAAGATAGAAACTTAGAATAGAAGAAGAAGAACACAACATCATAAGAACACGAACCTCACAGCAGAACGAATAACATATAACATAACTTTGAAATAAAAGATTGTACTTGAATATATATATATATCACTATCAAGTACAGCACTTACAACACAGCGGAATAACAATAGCTATATAAAATCCGGAAGCCTCCTGCTCCAGCTCTTTAAGTATCTATAAATCCCGGCTACTTGACTACCCGTACAAAATTGGGCACCCAAGAGTTTAGGGAAAACAAAACAAAATAAACTTCAGACCAGTCATGGGACTGGTATGAGTAAAACAGTTTAAAAACAGTTTGAACAGGTAGACGATATCTCATAAGACCACGCCATATAACGGAACGGGTTTTTCCCTTATGAGAATCCAAAATATCTTTATATCAAAAAACTTTTGATATTATAATAATGTCTATCAACCACAATATAATAATCATCTAGCAGAAACGCTTCCATCTCACGTTCCACATATATAGTATACAATCAAAACCGCAAGCATGTATTGGGTAATGGATTTCTAACTATGACAAGGTATGGAACCACCTTTTGAAAGTGTACCTCTAGAGAAGAATACACTGGGTTGAACAAGAACTTCTTGCAACCCGGCCATACATGACCGACCACTCATTTCGCTTGAGTGTATCGAATGTATATCACCAACGGTTGGGATCAGCAACCGTTTCCCGAATGGGACAACATCGACAATAATTTTTTTGAAGTAAATGAAACTCTAGATCAGGTGATTATACACCCTAATAGGTGCGACCTACATAGCCATGTTACCTGCCCGATTTTTGTCATTTCCCAGTTGTGAGGCTAGAGGCCACGCTTATCTCTGACAGATCACACGTTTATTCACTTTGAATGTCACATCGTCAAACTCGCCAAATCAAAAATTGATTTCCCCAAAAATAACACGGGTATACAGCTAAGAGAAACGAATTCCTCCGCCACCAAACGTGAATACGTTTGAAGAGATCAACTTACGCGGTCCATTAGATATACACTGTCAGACCTTCTTCCATACAAGTTGTCCTGGGACTGGACAAACCGAAGGCACTATTCAGTACATTCATCTTAGGCAATTGTTATCTAAGATTTATACAACAGCCCTTGCATTTTACTCCGTCTTCAATATATTCAGCGTACTTGATTCGTAATGCTTATGCCAATACGGAGTGGTTCTTCGGATAATAATCCAACCAGTCTCTCCATATTAACAACGTTAAAATGGTCAAAACTTTGATAATCGGTGATTTAACTATCAAATGAAAACATGTCTGTGTACACGCAACGATCTTATTTTCAAATAGAATTATCGATCCAATCATCAAACATATATATATATATATATATATATATATATATTTCCTCATTTTCTATGTTTAGAAAATATACGTTATTAACACTGGAAAACATTTCCATGGCTTAATTACATATCACTATTCTTCCACACCTATCAGACTCTAACTATAAACTAACAAGAGAACAACTTCCTAAGTATAAACCCCGAAGGCTGAAATCATCATCAGATTGTTACTCTAGAAACCATTCAACTTATTAATCTCTAGTCAATTTCTAATTTCGTTTAACTCTATTTCGATTAACTCTAATTGAATAATTCTATTTGCTTAACTCTTTTTCAGTTAACTAATATTCAATTTACTTTAGTTGCTTAACTCTTATTCGAATAAATAATATTCGATTTAACTCCATTCGCTTAACTCTAGATCGTAGAGATCACAATGGTTACGCCTGATTCCCTCAAGAAACATCCGACCGCCGTAGGCTATCTGCAGCCCTGCGAATTACGCTAGCAGTCATGCAAAATGGCAACTTATCCTGAATAACTATGTTTGACTAACTTTATTCGACTAACTATATTCGATTAACTCAACTTCGAATAACGAAATTCGACTAACTCTTTTATATCTCGTCAACTTCCTTTTTTATAAATCCTGTTTATTTTCCCAATAAATATTCCTTTTATAATTCTATTTACTTTCTAAATAAATATCCCTTTATTCTATTTATTTCCTAAACAAATATTCCTTTATTCTATTTATTTTCAATATACTTTGAAAATTCCCATTTATACCTTTACGTATTTCTTACGGTATTTAAAATACCAAACAACGGTGATCGATATCATCCAAACACACATAATCATCAACAGATTATATATCACATCATATATTACAATATATGAAAACAGTAAAGTAAATGTTGAGGAATCCAGTTGGGTTCCTCCAACCTGTTTCCCTGCATCACAGATGTTAAATAATATAATTAACATCGATTTCATTTCAACATGAAATATTCTGCTAACAGAATCAATATTTGATTAACGATTTATATATATATTGTTATCTATGATTTCAGTCAATACACAAAAAATTCAACCAAACAGTTAACACACAGCAATCAACAGATGATTAACAGTTCTAAAAATACGTTATAAACATATAACTGTTCAGAGTTGGTGAGTTTTACTTACCTTGTCCGTTAATCGTTAAATAACGAGTACGGTAGTTGATTCGGATCGGACATTCTATTTTTGTCGTAAATTGAGACGAGCTCCAATAGATTCCAACCCATTTGCATTTTGTAGTGTCCGTCCCTGTGATCATAAGGGACCCTGTTTTTGGTGAATTTCGTTTTCGTATGACAGAGTTAGGACTTATACAGGTTAATATGATTATTTAAATAAAACATGGATATTTATTTTCGAACGGGCTTTAACCTTATGATTCCCTTTCCGTCCCATCCACGTAAAAACTGAGGCTCGCATTTAATCTCTTCTCCTTCTCCAGAAAAACCATCTGATCCCCTTTTTTATTTTTCTACCATCATCCAAAATTCTCAAACTCCCATTTTTCACTTACTTCGCCGAAAGCAAATGGATTCCCATCACAAACTTCTCCCTTAACCACCATGCTATGAAAACGCATTTACTACTGCCAACATCCTGCTCTAAACAATCACCTGAGAGCCAAACCCAAACAAGCTTCAATCATGACTTCCCAGTTTTCAACAGAACCGTGCTCCTCCAGTTTATCCGCTTCAGCCCCTACACAAACGCGTCTCCGCCTCAAATCCCCAAAAAGAACAGTACACTACTCCTTTTCGCCCCTTTCGACAAGTTCCAACCTGACTGACTCCTCCACAAATATCCTACTTCGCTTCACCGAGTTCAAGCACGGGCCTGGAATCGCGTCAACACCTCACGCCTGATACAGCTTCCCAGTGACGACCTCGACGCTACTTCTGACCAGCGTACAAATCCTCGCAGACAACACTGGCACCCCAGAACTCATGCCCTTGGTGTTTTGTTGAAGAAAGCTTCGACGTAAGCCAAATTCGAACTCAGCAAAACATACCCGAGATTGAAGAGAAGCCTTAGGAGAATCCATACATATATATATTTGTGGATTTATAGATTTTTCTTTGCAATTGTTTTGATTCCTTTTACTTGCGTTTTTAGCTGAGGAAGTTGTTCTAGTGGCGGCTGAGAAAGGAGACCACGGAATGAAAATATTTTCTAGGTTAGAGAGTGGTAAAGGGTATTCATAGTGTAGAATTTGGCTTGGTGTACAAACCTCATCCATTCATTTCTTTATTCATTTTTTTTGATCGATTCAAAATTTCATATGACCACATACGATACCCAAAAATCACAAAACTCGACATGCAGCTACAGCTCGACACCACGGACCCAACAAAACTGGTTTCGTCGAATTCCGACTCCGTTTGCTCACACAACATATTTTTCACCATCAGAATACTGACTGTTTCTCACTCTAAAAATCCGTACGGCCACACACTGACTCTAAAAATCACCAAACTTGGAATCTAACAATAATTTGGCATTACAAATCCAACAAAATTAGTTTCGTCAAATTCTGAGGTCGTTTGCAAAACTAGCTATTTTTAAAGCTCTAAATAACCTAAATATATAAATATATTTAAATATAATAAAATTAAATATTTATAATTAAATATTTATAATTAAATATTACCGTATATATTCACAGAGGGATACCATACAGCTCAGAAAAATCCTATATGGATTTCTAACTCGATATTTCATCATCGGAGTTATACCGATATTCGATTTATATTTAAAATCCATTTATAACGTAAATAAAGCGTTGCAAATTATAAAGGAATTCCACAGCGACTTTTCAGCAATTTGATTTGGACGTAAATCAAAATCTACCCGACGAAATTCAGATTTTTCTCTTCCATTAGAAAAATATACTCCACCAACTCCACATGTTTCTTGTTTCTCAGAAATCCGATTTAAAACGAACCCTGTACATTCAGTTGAAGTTCAAATCGCCAAAATACGAGCTGCCGCGCCATTTCGAGCTCGATTTTAATTAAAATATAATTATACGTTCAAACTGATGTTATTTAAATATGTTTGTTAATCTAATTCAACTCTAAGCTAAATTAAATGTTTTAAATCGCCCAGTTCACATTAAAATGTCAATTCACTATTTCTGATTATTTCAAAAATTAAATATATTATTTAATTACTAAATTTAATTAAATATTCAATATAATTTAATTAATGACTGTTAAATCCCCTAAATCGCTATATAAATAATTAAATTAATTAATTATTCTATCGCTGAAAATACGGATCGTTACATTCTTCCCCACTTAAAATAATTTCGTCCTCGAAATTGCTAAGTAGAAAACAAACCCTACTAACTAGTTTAAAATTATTTGTTCACTTCTTAACACCAGTTTCAACTGAATTAATTTAATTTTAATTTAATATTAATTAATTTTTATCAACGAAAATTTTCAAAAATCCTGAAAATTTTCTAACACCTTAACTTTTCGAAAAATTTCGCCAGCACCTCCGTTGTACACACACACAATAGGTCAAACTCCAACTCGCCTCTCCGGGCCATCTCCAACCCAAAAGAAAATCAAACAGCCAAGCAGCTTGCCAATTCGGCTCATAAAAATCTCTTACCATATGAAATATAAACTTATACCTTTTTGTTGGGCATATCAATATACCCCTTGCCTCTGTTACCAATTCAACATATACCAGTATCATTCCAGTCAAACTCTGATCAATTTATCCTCAACACAACCATTCGCTTACCCAAAGCCAACTCAAATTTCAAATTCAAGTTCAATTATTGATTCCAAATCTTGAGTTACCAAACCAATTCTGTTTCAACTTAACTGATTTCAATTAAATTCTAGCTTACTTTCACAAATTTCTATTTAATTTGTTTTTATTTTAAAAATTCTCTGCTCGGGAATTTTCAAACAGCTTACCTTTTCAAAAGTCAAATATTCCCTTTCAGGATTCAAAATAATCTTGTTTCCTCAAAACAATTCAAAAACAAAATCTTTGGTAGTAATCCGTCACTTAGAACTCGAAAATGAACACTGATTATGCTGCAGTCATTACCAGAATTATTTTCCAGTTATCGAAGTGAGTTCAATACTATATCACTTTCAAAATCATTCTTAAACACTTTTATTTTGAAATCAGTTCAAAATATCATTCACAAATGCTTGGAATACCATTTAAAATCTCCTAGGATCTTAAAATTTACATATATTTAATCCAAGTCTATTTACAAACTCTGTTCCAAATTTTCAGGGTTTTAATATCAATTCAGATTTAGTTTATTTCGTAACACTTATACGAATTTTGATTGGTTATTTACATAACCATTTCACTTTTTATAATCTTACTCGATTATAATAACGAATAAACTTTGGGTAAAATTATTTCATTTACCCTTTTTCAAAACATATCATGTCGACCCATCGTATTCGAGTGTTTAGAAACTCCTACCGATACAGTGGATCGAATTGATCGATTAGAACCCATAAACAACTCAACCAATAAATCTACACAATATAAAACAATTTTTATATCAATAACAAATACATTCACTCGTATATATACACTCAACTCAATCTAGGGTATTGCTAACCCTATCTCTACCGAGTCATGCCACAGAGCCAAGGTAATTACTTAACCTTAAGCTCTGATACCAACTGTAACGACCCGGTTTTTAAACGACTTTGGTTATCGACATAAACTCAATGACAACTAACCAAACATCGAAAAATACCTGTAGTTAATGAAAGAAATTAGAGGGTGAGAATTGATAAGATAAAAACTTAGAATAGAAGAAGAAGAAGAACAAAACATCAGAGCAACACGAACCTCACAACGGAACTAATAACATATAACATAACTTTGAAATAAAAGATTATACTTGAATATATATATATATCATTATCAAGTACAGCATTTACAACACAGCGGAATAACAACAGCTATATAAAATCCTGAAACCTCTTACTCTAACTCTTCAAGTATCTGTAAATCCCGACTACTTGACTGCCCGTACAAAATTAGGCACCCAAGAGTTTAGGGAAAACAAAACAAAATAAACTTCGGGTCAGTCATGGGACTGGTATGAGTAAAACAGTTTAAAAACAGTTTGAACAAGTAGACGATATCTCATAAGACCACGCCGTATAACAGAATGGGTTTTACCTTACGAGAATCCAAAATATCTTTAAATCAAAAACCTTTTGATATTATAGTAATGTCTATCAACCACAATATATTAATCATCTGGCGGAAATGCTTCCATCTCACGTTCTACATATATAGTATACAATCAAAACCGCAAGCACGTATTGGGTAATGGATTTCCAACTATGACAAGGTATGGAACCACCTTTCCCCAGTGTACCTCTAGAGAAGAATACACTGGGTTCAACAAAATTATCTTGCAACCCGTCCACACATGACCGACCACTCATTTCGCTTGAGTGTATCGAATGTATATCACCAACGGTTGGGATCAGCAACTGTTTCCCGATTGGGACAGCATGGACAATAGATTTTTTAGAAGTAAATGAAACTCAAATCAGGTGATTATACACCCTAATAGGTGCGACCTACATAGCCATGTTGCCTGCCCGATTTTTTCATTTCCCGGTTGTGAGGCTAGAGGCCACGCTTATCTCTGACAGATCACACGTTTATTCACTTTGAATGTCACATCGTCATACCCGCCAAATCACAAATTGATTTCCCCAAAAATAACCTAGGTATACAGCTAAGAGAAACGAATTCCCCCGCCACCAAACATGAATACATTTGAAGAGATCAACTTACGCGATCCATTAGATATCCTCTGTCAGACCATCTTCCATACAAGTTGTCCTGGGACTGGACAAACCGAAGGCACTATTCAGTACATCCATCTTAGGCAATTGTTATCTAAGATTTATACAACAGCCCTTGCACTTTACTCCGTCTTCAATATATTCAGCGTACTTGATTCGTAACGCTTATGCCAATACGGAGTGGTTCTTCGGATAATAATCCAACTGGTCTCTCCATATTAACAACGTTAAAATGGTCAAAACATTGATAGTCGGTGATTTAACTATCAAATGAAAACATGTCTGTGTACACGCAACGATCTTATTTCCAAATGGAATTATCGATCCAATCATCAAACATATATATATATCCTCGTTTTCTATGTTTAGAAAATATATGTTATTAACACTAGAAAACATTTCCGTGGCTTAATTACATATCACTATTCTTCCACACCTATCAGACTCTAACTATAAACTAACAAGAGAACAACTTCCTAAGTATAAACCCCGAAGGCCGAAACCATCATCAGATCGATACTCAGGAAACCATTCAACTTATTAATCTCTAGTCAATTTCTAATTTTGTTTAACTCTATTTCGATTAACTCTAATTGAATAACTCTATTTGCTTAACTCTTATTCGATTAACTAATATTTAGTTTATTCTAGTTACTTAGATCTTATTCGAATAACTAATATTCGATTTAACTCCATTCGCTTAACTCTAGATCGCAACGATCACAATGGTTACGCTTGATTCCCTCAGGAAACATCCGACCGCCGTAGGCTATCGCAGCCCTGCGAATTATGCTAGCAGTCGTGCAAAAAGGCAACTTATCCTGAATAACTATGTTTGACTAACTCTATTCGACTAACTATATTTGATTAACTCGACTTCGAATAACTAAATTCGATTAACTCTTTTATAACTCGTCAACTTCCTTTTTTATAAATCCTATTTATTTTCCCAACAAATATTCCTTTTATAATTCTATTTACTTTCTAAATAAATATCCCTTTATTCTAATTATTTCCTAAATAAATATTCCTTTATTATATTTATTTTCAATATACTTTGAAAACTCCCTTTTATACCTTCACGTATTTCTTACGGTGTTTAAAATACCAAACAACGGTGATCGATATCATCCAAACACACATAATCATCAACAGATTATATATCACATCATATATTACAATATATGAAAAACAGTAAAATAAATGTTGAGGAATCCAGTTGGATTCCTCCAACCTGTTTCCCTGCATCACAGATGTTAAATAATATAATTAACATCGATTTCAGTTCAACATGAAATATTCTGCTAACAGAATCAATATTTGATTAACGATTTATATATATCGTTATCTATGATTTCAATCAATACACAAACAATTCAACCAAATAGTTAACACACAGCAATCAATAGATGATTAACAGTTCAAAAAATACGTTATAAACATATAACTGTTCAGAGTTGGTGAGTTTTACTCACCTTATCCGTTAATCGTTAAATAACGAGTACGGTAGTTGATTCGGATCAGACGTTTTATTTTTGTCGTAAATTAAGACGAGCTCCAATAGATTCCAACCCATTTGCATTTTGTAGTGTTCGTCCATGTGATCATAAGGGACCCTGTTTTTGATGAATTTCGTTTTCGTATGACAGAGTTAGGACTTATACAGGTTAATACGATTATTTAAATAAACATGGATATTTATTTTCGAACGGGCTTTAACCTTGCAATTCCCTTTCCGGCCCACCCACGTAAAACTGAGGCCCGTATCTAATCTCTTCTCCTTCTACAGAAAACCATCTGATCCCCATTTTTTTATTTTTCTGCCATCATCCAAAATTCTCAAACTCCCATTTTCCACTTACTTCACCGAAAGCAATTGGATTCCCATCACAAACTTCTCCCTTAACCACCATGCTATGCAAACGCATTTACTACTACCAACATCCTGCTCCAAACAATCACCTGCGAGCCAAACCTAAACAAACTTCAATCATGACTTCCCAGTTTTCAATAGAACCGTGCTCCTCCTATTTATCCGCTTCAGCCACTACACAAACGCATCTCCACCTCAAATCCCCAAAAAGAACAGTACGCTGCTCCTCTTTGCCCCTTTCCACAAGTTCCAACCTGACTGACTCCTCCACAAATATCCTACTTCGCTTCGCCGAGTTAAGCACGCGCCTGGAATCGCGTCAACACCTCACGCCTGATACAGCTTCCCGGTGGCGACCTCGACGCTGCTTCAGACCAATGTACAAATCCACGTAGACAACACTGGCACCCCAGAACTCATGCCCTAGGTGTTCTGTAGAAGAATACTTCGACGTAAGCCAAATTCAAACTCAGCAAAATATACCCGAGATTGAAGAGAAGCCTTAGGAGAATCCATATATATATTTGTGGATTTATAGATTTTTCTTTGCATTTGTTTTGATTCCTTTTACTTGCATTTTTAGCTGAGGAAGTTGTTCTAGTGGCGGCTGAGAAAGGAGACCACGGAATGAAAATATTTTCTAGGTTAGAGAGTGGTAAAGGGTATTCATAGTGTAGAATTTGGCTTGGTGTACAAACCTCATCCATTCACTTCTTTATTCATTTTTTTGATCGATTCAAAATTTCATATGACCACATACGATACCCAAAAATCACAAAACTCGACATGCAGCTACAGCTAGACACCACGGACCCAACAAAACTGGTTTCGTCGAATTCCGACTCCGTTTGCTCACACAACATATTTTTCACCATCAGAATACTGACTGTTTCTCACTCTAAAAATCCGTACGGCCACACACTGACTCTAAAAATCACCAAACTTGGAATCTAACAATAATTTAACATTGCAAATCCAACAAAATTAGTTTCGTCGAATTCTGAGGTCGTTTGCAAAACTGGCTATTTTTAAAGCTCTAAATAACCCTTTTTAATATATAAATATATTTAATTATAATCAAATTAAATATTTATAATTAAATATTACCGTATATATTCACAGAGGAATACCATATAGCTCAGAAAAATCCTATATGGATTTCTAACTCGATATTTCATCATCGGAGTTATATCGATATTCGATTTATATTTAAAATCCATTTATAATGTAAATAAAGCGTTGCAAATTATAAAGGAATTCCACAGCGACTTTTCTAAAATTTGATTTGGATTAAATCAAAATCTACCCGACGAAATCCAGATTTTTCTCTTCCATTAGAAAAATATACTCCACCAGCTCCACACGTTTCTTGTTTCACAGAAATCCGATTTAAAACGAACCATGTACATTCAATTGAAGTTCAAATCGCCAAATTACGAGCTGTCGCGCCATTTCGAGCTCGATTTTAATTATAATATAATTATACGTTCAAAGTGACATTATTTAAATATATTCGTTATTCTAATTCAACTCTAAGCTGAATTAAATATTTTAAATCGCCCAGTTCACAATTAAATGTCAATCCACTATTTCTGATTATTTCAGAAATTAAATATATTATTTAATTATTAAATTTAATTAAATATTCAATATAATTTAATTAACGACCGTTAAATCCCCTAAATCACTATATAAATAATTAAATTAATTAGTTATTCTATCGCTGAAAATACGGGTCGTTACAATGATAAACAATCATCCATCATCCAGAGTGCATTACACAACAAGCGTTAAATATAAATAATTAACGCTTACAATAGTCTGTCAACCAATCGATTGACATACAACTAAACAATTGGAATTAGTGTACGTCAAATATCATCCCAATACCCATACGGGGTTTCAATCAACAATCACATATTTTATTTGCGTAGTTGGGCGATGTGTAAAATTTATCGTCCTAATCAATATCAATTAAATGTGTGTACATAAACAAATCATCCGATTTGTAAATGAATATTCATTTTCATTTCAGGAGAATTGTTGTCATTCATATATACGTTAAAAATTATAATTTTAATGATAAAATATTTATTTCAAAACATGAATATTTTATTTAACACATGAATATTTTATACAATTCATATACACATTATAAATTATATTTTTAATGAATAAATATTTATTTCAGAAAATTTTGGTATTATAACGGCGCGATATTAAAACCGGAGTAATGTCTAGTATTACTCCTCTCCTGATACTGGCTCGCGCCATACACGATAATCAACTAAACCACAATACAATCATTTCTCAATCCAATCCAATTTACAACACAATTCAATCCATACAACCAAACAATCATGAGTTTGTACAATAAAATAGTGTCGGGGGATTCTAAGCCCTGTCTACAACCTATAATATTTTAAACTGTAAAATAAATTAAGTGAGAAAGAGTTCACTTTGTGATCCACTCCGCCATGCTTTTCTGACATTCTGATTCGCTGTTCTGATCGCAGACTTTGCAAACGAGCCTCAATCCTCTTTCCATCTTTTTTCTTAGCATAAGTGCGCCATTCTGGACAACTTTCGCCTGATCGACTTTTCTCCAAAAATGCTCCAATTTGCCAGAATTTGCGAAATGACACAAATTAGACAACAGACTTTGGACACGTTTTCTGAACAACTCCGCAATCCAAAATCTGACTTCCATATACTCGAATTGAAGAGGAGATCGTACTCTTTTATTTTGGCGCTGTGGAGTTTTGGCCAGAAGCGCACCGTTTGGGAGATATGGGATAAAACAGTTCTGGGTTTTTTGCACACATTGAAAATAACAAAATTTGGGTTTTTAGGCCAGAGGGGGACCCACAGCGGGCTGACGTGGCGGAGGAGGGTGGTGTGGGGTCGGACGTGGTCGGGGGTTTGCTCAGGTGGCGGCAAAGGGGCCCAGGCTATGGTTGGAGCTAGGGTTCCGAGATTTTTGAAATAAAGGAGGAGGAGGAGGCGCCGTCGGGGTCGATGGAGCCTGGGGGTGGGGGAGGAGGAGGTCGAGCGATGGTGGGAGGCGGTGCCAGGGTGGGCGGCGCTGGCGAATTGGAGGAGCGACGGTCTGTTTTAGAGAGGGGGCGGGTTTTCCTCCGTTGACTGGAGGAGGAAGAGAATTAGGGGTTTGATCCCTTTGGCCCCCCTTGTGTATATATATATATAAGAGTTTTTCTTTTGAACTCCAAATGGAGCCCAACGACAGTCTCCCCTAGTGTAATACCTCCATTCCGAACGTAATGGGATATTTTCACAAGCCAAATCGATTGTTTCGATAAGTTTTTCTTTAAATTAAAATATAAATCAATTTACATTGAATTTAAACGTACATTTTAATTTACTGTGGCCACATACTGACTTCAAAAATTCCAGAAAAATAAATCTAGCTATGTTTTGATGATACGGTCCTAACAAAACTAATTTCGTCGAATTTGGAGACCGTTTGAAAAATGGTCATTTTCTGGTCGATCCAATTCAAATGGAATTGACAAAACACGTTTTCTTTTGCCATTGCCACATATTAATTCCGAAAATTTTAAAAATTGGAATATAATAATAATTGACATTCCGGATTCAACAAAAGTGGTTTCGTCGAAAACAGAGGTCGTTTGCAAAATGACTATTTTTAAAGGCTATATTTAATTTAAAATATAATTAAATTCCATAGTGACTATTTTGAATTTTAAACTGGACATAACTTTCGATTTATATTATGAAATTTCGATTTTTCACATTCATTAGAAAGATATAATTAAACAGATTTAAATATTTCTGTTTTTACTGAAATCCGTTTTATTTTGAAGCTCGTACATTCATTTGAAAATGAAAATCGAATTTTCAAACTACCGCACCATTTCAAACTCTATTTATAATTAAAATAAATTTATTCATTCTAACTTCGATTAAAATAAATTTTTAGTCATTATTATTTAAAGTAAATCATTTTAAATATTCAAAATCCATTAAAATTGCCAAAATAAAATTTTTAAATTGGTTCAGAAAATCCGGGTTATTACAATCTCCCCCACTTAAAACCTTTTCGTCCTTGAAAAGGAATGGAGCTAAAAGTTGTTTAACTAACCAACTTAACTTTCATTCTGGCTTTCATTCTTCAACTTTTCAGTTTCTAAGAATTTTCTAATTTCTCAAACATTTGGCTAACACCCTAAATTTTTGAAAAAATTTCGCCATAACCTCCTCTGTACGTTGATATTTAAAACCACAACTTGCCTCATAGGGCCCTCATCAATCCAAAAGAAAACGAAAAGGCCAAGCGGCTCATAAAATCATCAAAACCCAAGGAAATGGAAAACATGTACATATTTGTCGGGCATACAATTTTATTCCTCTTCTTAGCTTCCTTGTTATGACCTGTTCAATTATATATGCATGTATATGTATGCAATTCTAATCATTTTTTCAGTTCAATACAATATTTGCTCGTTTTAGCTAAATTTGCCTTATATTTTCTTATTGGTTTTATTAGTCCAATATTTTTATTTAGTCACACTAATTATCATACAACACAACTATCAATCAATTAGTTGAATAGCTTTTCAATCATACAACTTTTATATATACTCAAAATCGTATTTTTAGTGCCAAATCACAACAATAAACCCTATCTAGTTTTGGTTCTCACACCAGACAATTGGAAATATATAGAGATCACACCTTCGAAACTCGAACATAAATACTGATGATACTCGAGTAATCATCAAGATTATCTCCGAGCGACTAGAGTGTGATTCTATATCCACCCAGTATATTAAAGACTTCGAATATATGTTCAAGAAGCTTATATGCAAAATCTTCATATACTAGATCATCCAATTTCAATTTAAGATAAAATAATCAAATACGAATAATTGATATAATATTTTAAAACCAAATTTGCTTTCGTTTTTATTTTTAAAAATAACACTCCTCACACACGTTCTAGGATACGACTGATTCTGTCTCTAACGAGCCATTCTCATTGGATATTACTAATCCAATCTCTGATGAATTCTTTCGTTCAGTTCTAATGTGTCCTGTTCTCGAGCTCTGTAAACCAAAACTCCGATACCATGTCTGAAACGACCCAAACTCACTCGTAAGTGAAAACCCGGATTGAACTGAGAACAAGACAAATTAGAACACAAACAGAAGAACATTTCATTGTTGTTACAACAATTTACATCAGAGTACAAGAATATAACAGAGTATGAATAAATAATATACATTTGATAAATATCAGAGATTAAAATTACATAGCAGCAGAAAATAATACATAACACAACTGAAAGGGATACACGGATACAGAGCCTTCCGCATATAGCTCCAGGTGTAAATCCAGGATCCTGTGAATATAATATCTACAAAACCAAAACTACTAGCAGCCCGTGTGGAAAATAGGGGCACCCAGAGTTTAGGTTAAAACAATAAACTCCAGGTCAGTCATGGGACTGGTGTGAGAACTAAAACAGTTATTTAATCTTTACTTTAAAATGAAGTAAATCAACGGACCACGCCGTATAACACGGAACGTGTTTCCTTCTAAGAATACCAGTGCATAAAACAAACAGAGCAATGCTTTTTTGGAAAAATGGAGCTATTATAAGACTCAGATCCCATCACACAACGCAACACAAGTCGGAGGATAGAGTTTTCCCTTATAATATCCAA
Source organism: Allium sativum (assembly GCA_030737875.1). Lineage (NCBI taxonomy): Eukaryota > Viridiplantae > Streptophyta > Magnoliopsida > Asparagales > Amaryllidaceae > Allium > Allium sativum. The sequence goes on along the minus strand of CM060920.1, from coordinate 742,333,248 downwards.
ATATGCTTGATACGTTTAAAACAAATCATTTGATATTACTATAAGTGTATAGTGTCAAAAACAACTTCAAATTTAAATGTATCAATCATAGACGGCATGGGTACTATATATCATGTCGCCATACTAGGCTCTACAATCAAAACCGAAATGTCACGTATTGGAAATTGGATTACCATCATGAGTCGAGGCAAGGGATTATCCTTGCTAGCTTTGAGGCACTAGAACAAATGCCTCAGTGTTCGGACGTTGGCTAACCCTTGGATCTTTAGAGCCTGTCCACACTTAGCGGATTAATTATGTCGGAACACACGTTTCCCGGTCCTATAGGACCTATCTATCGGCTCCGCAGTAACCGATATAACCGAGGCGCCTCGCTATCCATCATCCACATAGATAAAAAGAAATATAAATGTCTGGGCTCAATACTAGGACACCACCCATACCTAGAAGGAAACGTCGTGCATTCCCTGCAGTCACGATCCCGTTTTTGACTCATACCGATGTGTGAGACTCGCGAATTAACGTATATACAAAGCTATGCTATTTAAAGCCGTGCTATGATTATCAACCACAAGACTTTGCTTTTCAACAGAATCCTTGATCATTTGCATCTCAGCATACCATACAGGCAATTCACGCCATGCGACTGACGTCTATCAATATATAACCTTTGAGCTCGTACATCTCAGAGAAGGGTGTTAAGCAAGAGAATAAATTGTCTGCCACCAAAGAGATATATATTTAATAGAAATCAATCAACACAAAATAAAATCCATTGTCATACAGACATCCATTTATAAGTGCGTTTTGGGTTTGAATGAAACGGGAGGCACCTTATTCTCGTCCTATATGTCCAATACAGGAGAGAGGTCCTCGCATATCCGTCGATCTCCAAGTACATCTGGACGATCACCAACTTATTACTTTGTCTTGGGTGTACAGCCCAATCAAGGCATCAATAATCATCCAAACGATGTAAAGAACTCCGGTCTTCAACCACCGTCTTCATCGTCGACTTATCGTCGAATCAATTATTCATAATGGGTATAAACCCTGCCTTTTCGAATAATTCACGTATTTTATAATCAATAATCAAGTGCTTAAAAACACATCATACGCCTCATTCCAATCCAGAATATTCCTTTATTCAAATATTCTTTTCACAATTTAAACCAAATTAAGGTTTTCCAAACTAGTCGGGATTAGCGAACCTTACGAAGAAATCATTTATTTTATTTCCCAATCCCAACCTATTCATCCCATGGACGAAACTGGTAATGCTCCATATCTAACACCACGGTTTTATCGGTAAAATTAATTACTATTTCACGTTCAAATCTAATTAAAGATTTAACTATCGCCTGGAGTAAAACGGGTGGTACTCCATTCTCGATTATTTCCCAAATTTGATAATTTTAATTATCACATTTCACTCTAATTAAAGATTCATTAAAACTCCACTTTGTTTTAATCTTCCAATAATCATTATTAATGATTATTTAACTTTGAAAACACAAACATGCCGCCTCGACAATGTACACCGTACCACTGATTTCTACCGATATATAACCTCCAAGCTCGTACGTCTTAGAGAAGGGTGTTAAGCAGGAGAATAAATTCTCCACCACCAAACAAATATATATTTAGCAGAGATCAACAATACAGTTCGAAATACAATGCTAGACATGTAATCATGTCTTTATCTGGGTTAAAGAACAAATGTCATTTAAAACACAGTTCACGATAAACACAAAATCATATTCCATTAATTATGGAATCTTCACGGAAAAACAGATCAATATACAATCGATATCAATTTCCGTATCCGACTAATAATATAAATGGAATAACGACAAAGCATTTTAAATTCCATATGTATTAACAGTCTTCCTCCACAGAAGCTCACTTCGATTATTACTAAATCGAATTCCAATTTAATATATTAAACTGGAAAACTTTACTTTGGAAAATTTCCATTAAATCTTAATAAAAAGGTTTATAAATTCCAAACCACATTTCACTGTTAATCGGGTTAAAGAACAAATGTCATTAAAAACACAGCTCACAATAAACTCAATTCACATTCCATTTCAATTCCAATTAAATGTTAATTAATTGGTAAACTTCTCTAAATCTTAATTAAAAGATTTATTCCTTTCTCAACAGGGTTTAAGAACAGTGTTAATGAAGACACCATCCATGACAAACCTGAAATCCAATTTAACATTAAATATAAGGCTCTGAATAGAAATTATATCGGCTTATATTCAGTATCAAATTCTGAAACTAACGGATATCGTATTAGGAATAACAATATTTGTATCCTCCAAATTCCCATAACAATATCCGTATAACCACGGAATCCAATACCGAAATATTCTGAAGATTATTTCCATTCAAATCCATTCCAAAATAAGCTAACTTTGAGCGTACAACACATTAGAATAAATAACAGAAGACTTTTATTACATCATAATAATGCAACATCAGAGTACAGAATATATCAGAGTACATCGATAAATATAATACAGCGGAAGATTAATTTACAATAAGCTAAATACATTGCAGCGAAAATGAATAGACTAGAATAGCAGAAGCCTATCAATGCTCTGGACAAAACTTTAAGCTTCTATCCAAAATCCCGCTCAACATATCTGCAAAATAAGCTAATCGACTGGCCGTGTGGAAAACAGGGCACCTGAGTTTGCAAAGCGAAACAATCTACAGGTCAGTCTTGGGACTGGTGTGGGAAATCTTTACTTAACTTAACTAGTAATAAGGCTAATCACAAGACCACGCCGCTAACGCGGAACGGGTTTACTCCATTGGATTGCCAGCGCATAAATAAAGTAAATCGTTAAACAACGCAATGCTTTTTAGAAAAATGAAACCACTATAAGACTCAGGTCCTATCATAAAATGCAACACAAACCGGAGGATAGAGTTTTACCTTATATTGGTCAAAAATGCTTGATACGATAAAACGGATTTGATATTATTATTAGTGTATATATGTTTCAAAAACATTTCAGTCATAATGTATCAATCATAGATGGCATAGCTACCATATACTATGTCGCCATACTAGTTTTACAAATCAAAACCGCATGGTGTCATATTGGAAGTTGAATTTCCATCATGGGTCAAGGCTAGGAACGATCTCCTTACCGATTCGAGACACTCTAGCAATGTCTCAAGATTCGGACGCCAGCGAACCCTTGGATCCTGCAGGGCCGGTCCACAAATACTTTAGTGGATTGGCAATTCCTGAACACACGCTTCCTATTCCTATTGAACCTATGAATTGGTCACTATCGACCAATATAACCAAGGCCTCGTAATCCATCAACCACATAAGAATAATGTCAGGGCTTTTAAAACCCTGATACCACTTCTAGCTAGAAAGAAACGTGTGCACTCCCTGCGTTCCCTTGTCCCGTTTTTGACTCATACCAGGGTGTGAGGCTCGCGAGGTAATGCTATACACAAAGCTATGCCGAAATAGGCTAAGCTTTGATCATCAACCACAAGGCTCTACTTTTCAATAAAAGCCTCGATCATTTGCATCTTGGCATGCCACATTGACAATTCACGTCATGCGATCGATAACTACCAATATATAACTTCTGAGCTCATGCGTCTCAGAGAAGGGTGTTAAGCAAGAGAATAAATTCTCTGCCACCAAACAGGTATATATATATAATAGAAATCAATTCACATAGAATGAAATCCAATGTCAGACACACATCCATTTATAAGTTCGTTCTGGGTCTAAACGAAACCGGAGATACCTTATTCCTTGTCCCATTTGTCCAATACGGAAAAGAGGTGCTCGCTTATCCAGACAATCAATAAGTACCTCCGGACAACTACCACTATAACCCTTTCCTGGGAGCAAATCAGTCTAGGGCATCAGTAGTCATCCATTCGATGTGAAGATCGTCGGTCTTCAATCACCGTCTTCAATGTCTTCGACTTTAAATCGTCGTGTAATTATTTGAAATGAGATTAAACTCGGTCTTTTCAAATAATTCTTGAATAATTATAATTTTAAACCATTTCATATCATTAATATTGTTTTATAATGATTTATCGCTATCTTTATTTATACAAAAATAGCCTAATTTAATTTAATGATGCTTCGGGTCAATAGGCGGCCCTGGCGCTATTTTACTCAAATATGATTAACATGTTTCTCGAAATCTAACCGTTGGATTTTAACGACTTTTATATCGTTGGAAAGATCTTCCCAAAGCGAACCTAACGGTTTCAGTTTTGGGAAAATTCGACGGCCGGATCTTTCGGTATCATCGTTTAAAGTTACAATTTCGAAATGTGAACTACCCTGCGCAATTCGTTTAACTTTAATTTATATATATATATAAATATAAACTATTCGACGATTCCTCTAACGCGTTTAATATGCCATATAAAAGAATGTTTTATTGGCATATCACATCTAAATATCCATAATGTCAAATAAATATGTATTTTATTTACATGACATCTTTGCTAATGACAAATAAAAAGATAGTTTTTATTTCCATTATTTGAGTTCAATTTCTATTTTATACTTTAACAAATAAAAAGAAATATTTTTATTTGTATATAGTTTCTATGTATGACATGACACACATAAAAATGTTTATTTTAATTTGCATACAAACTCTAATATATATTCTGGCAATAATAATGTCTCTTTAATTTACAGACAGATTCTAATGTGTGTTTTTGCAATAGAAATGTCTCTTTAATATATACACAAATTCTAATGTGTATATTGACAATAAAAATGTCACTTTAATTTATACCCAAATTCTAATGTGTATATTGGCAATATAAATGTCACTTTAATATATACACAAATTTTAATATGTATATTGACAATAAAAATGTCACTTTAAAATTTACAAAAATTCTAATGTGTATATTGACAATAAAAATGTCACTTTAATATATACACAAATTCTAATGTGTATATCGACAATAAAAATGTCACTTTAATATATACACAAATTCTAATGTGTATATTGACAATAAAAATGTCACTTTAATATATACACAAATTCTAGTGTGTATATTGACAATAAAAATGCCACTTTAATTTACCTACAAATTCTATTGTATACTTTAACGATACAAATGGTTCTTTAACTTACATACAATTTCTACTGTATGTTTTAACAGTAAAAATGTGTAAAGACCTGTAACTTCCCCGTGAAGGAAAGCGCGGATAGTTCGAGAACAAGCCACAACAGAACGCAGATGGAAGAACATTCCATTGTATACTACAACAATTCCATCAGAATACAAGAGTATACAGAGTATAAATGAATCAATATTACATAGAAATATCAGAGATTACAATACATTACATAGCAGCGGAAAATAATACAATACACAACTAGAAGAGATATACGGATACAAAGCTTTCCGGATATCATTCCAGCTGTAAACCAGGATCCTGCGAATATAAATCTGCAAAACCAAAACTACAAGCTGCCCGTGTCAAAATAAGGGCACCCAGAGTTTAGGTTAAAACAATAAACTCCAGGTCAGTCATGGGACTGGTGTGAGAACTAAAACAATTATTAATCTTTATTTTTAAAGTTAGGTAAATCAAGGGACCACGCCGTATAACAAGGAACGGGTTTCCTCCCAAGAATACCAGTGCATAAAACAAACAGCGCAATGCTAAATAAAGAAAAATGAAGCTATTATAAGACCCAGGTCCTATCACACAATGCAACGCAAGCCGGGGGATAGGGTTTTTCCCTTATAATAGCCAAGAATGCTTGATACGTTTAAAACAAATCATTTGATACTATCATAAGTGCATAGTGTATAAAACAACCTTCAAATCATAAGTATTAATCATAGACGGCATAAGCGCCCCATCCCACTATGTCGCCATACTAGGTTCTACAAATAAAACCGCAAATGTCACGTATTTGGAAATTGGATTTCCATCTATGAACCGAGGCAAAAGATAGTCCTCAATCGATTCGAGACAATCTAGCCCATGTCTCAGGATCAGAGCTCGAGTGACCCTTGGAGCGACAAGGCCGGTCCACCGATGTGGATTAAAATTCCTGAACACTACGTTTCCCTGCCCTTTGGGGCGTAAATGAGCCAACGTATGGCTCCATCGGACCCGGATCGTCCGATCTAACCGAGGCGCCTCGCAACAGCAACAACCACACAGGTGAAAAGTATATAAGTGTCATGGCTGGTAGGTCACTGACACCATCCTAGCTAGAAGGAAACGCATGCCCTCCCTGAGGTCCTCTCCCGTTTCTGGTTCACAACCGGGGTGTGAGGCTCACGAATTCACGTTACACAAAGCTATGCCACACAGGCGGTGCTTTGATCATCAACCACAAGACTTTGCTTTTCAACAGAAGCCTTGATCATTTGCCACTTAGGCATGCCACACAGGCAATTCACTCTATGCGTTTGATATCCATCAGTATATAACCCCTGAGCTCATACGTCTCTGAGAAGGGCGTTAAGCAAGAGAATAAATTCTCCACCGCCAAACAGATAAATATTTAATAGAATCAATCACACAGAATAAAATCCAATGTCAGACACACAGTGCATTTACAAGTCCGTTCTGGGTCTGAACGAAACCGGAGGCAACTAGTACCCCGCATATCCATTGATCTACAAGTACGTCTGGATGATCACCAACTGTTTCCATCTTCTTGGGTGTACATCCCAATCAACATCATCAGTAATCACCCAAACGACGTGAAGACCTCCGGTCTTCAACCGCCGTCTTCATCTTCGACACCACGTCGAATCAGTTATTCAGAATGGGATAAACCCGGTCTTTCTGAATAACTCGCGTATATATTATAAAACTATTACACAAACACAACATACGCCTCATTCCACTTCAGAATATTCTTTTTATTCAAATATTCTTATATTTTGGGAAAGGTTCCCATTAATTTTATCAAAGATAAATTCTTTAAATTTATTCTTTAATCTCCTTTTTGAATATCAATTCAAACTAGTCGAAATTAGCGAACCACACCGAAGTAATCATTTATTTTAATTTCCAATCCCCACCTATTCATCCCATGAAGTAAAACTGGTAATACTTCACATCTAACACCACGGTGTTATCGGTAAATTCAATTACCATTTCACGTTTAAATCTAATTGAATATTTAACTATCGCCTGGAGCAAAACTGGTGATACTCCATTCTCGATCTTTTCAATCTAATTAAAGATTCATTAAAACTTCACTTAGTTTTAATCGTTAACTGGGTTAAAGAATCAGTGTCATTTAAAACACGGTTCACGATAAACCCAAAATCACATTCCATTAATTATTGGGTTAAAGAATGAATGTTATTTAAAACACCGTTCACGATAAACCCAAAAATCAATTCCAATTCAATTCCAATTAAATATCACTTAATTGGTTCACTTCATTAAATCTAAATAAAAAGATTTAATCTTTTTCTTAACTGGGTTTAAGAACAGTGTTAATGAAGACACCATTCACGACAAACCCAAATCCCATTTGATATTAAATACAAGGCTCTGAATAGAAAATATATCGGCTTATATTCAATATCAAAATCTACGACCAACAAATATCGTATTGGAAATAACGATGTATATATATCTTTCAAATTTCCATAACAATATCTGTATAATCACAAAATCCCACATCGAAATATTCCAAAGACAATTTCGATTCAAATCCATTCCAATTCAATTATTGGAAATTCTGGTTTCTTTTAAAACCATTTCAAAACCAATTTATTTATTTAAAAATAAATAAATTATTATTCTAGTTCAAAACTGGTTCATTTCGATAAAAATCTATTTTTATCTTTTCAAATATGGAGTTTTTCATCCCAATTCTTCACATATCATTTTCGATGATTTTACACAAATTATTAATATTTTTAATAATTTTATCAAGGCCCGTACAGTCGATTTCCATCAACGGCCATCGAACTGCACTTACAGCGACCATTTCCAAATTTGATTTGGACATAATTCCAAATCCAACCGTTAGATTTCTAATTTCTAATATTCGTTAGAAAGCTCTTTTCGATACGAACCCAACGGTTCCGGTTTTAGGAGAATCCGACGGTCGGATCTCCCGCAATGTCCGCACGAAGTCAATGGTCGAAATTCACGAACTACCGCAGTGCGGCGCGTTCTATTCAGGCCATTATATTATATATATATATATATATATATATATAATATATATAATATATACTTCATCGATTTCAATTCAAAACGATTTTTAATTCAATTTCAATTCGTTTTCAATTCAGTTTGAATTTCGAATTAACTCAATTTCAATTCAAATTCATTTCTATTCAATTTCAATTCGAATTCATTTCAAAACGATTTCAATTCTATTTCAATTTAATTCGAATTCATTTCAAAACGATTTCAATTCTATTTCAATTCTATTCGAATTCATTTCAAAACGATTTCAATTCTATTTCAATTCTATTCGAATTCATTTCAAAACGATTTCAATTCTATTTCAATTCTATTCGAATTCATTTCAAAACGATTTCAATTCTAATCGATTTTTAGTTCAATTTCAATACGTTTTAAATTCAATTCAAAACGATTTCAATCCTATTTCAATCTAATTCGAATTTCAATTCTATTCAGTTTCAATTCGAATTCATTTCTATTCAATTTCATTCGAATTTCCATTTAATTCAATTTCAATTCGAATTCAGTTTCAATTCGAATTCATTTATATTCAATTTCAATTCGAATTCATTTCTATTCAATTTAATTCGAATTTCAATTCTTTTCAAAATATCAGATTTTGAAATCACTTTCGATATTCGTTATAAAATGAATAAAATCGATATAAATATCGTTCACGTCGAAATGGCGTAAATCTAATCAACACGGCTTCATATATTCATATTTTCAAATATTCTATTTCGAATATTTCTATTTCAAATATTTCTTTTCAAATATTTCTTTTTCAAACATTCTATTTTCAAATATTTCTTTTTCAAATATTCTATTTTCAAATATTTCTTTTTCAAATATTCTATTTTCAAATATTTCTTTTTCAAATATTCTATTTTCAAATATTTCTTTTTCAAATATTTCTACTTTCAAACTGGAATGAGGCCCAATCAATTACCATATAATGTTAATTATATGGATTTTCTACAACACATGTATGCAATAACAACGATGAATAATCAACCATCATCCAAAGTGCATTCTACACTGTATAAGAATCAAATATAAATATTCAACGCTTATAACAGTCTGTCAATCAATCGATCGACATACAACTAAACAATCGGGATTAGTGTATGTCAAATATCATCCCAATACCCGTGTGGGGTTTCAAACAATCAAACACAGATTTTATTTGTGCAGTTGGGCGATGTGTAAAATTTATCATCCCAATCAATATTAGTAAATGTGTGTATATAAACAAATCGTCCGATCTGTTTATTTTTATTTATTTATTTATTTATTTTCACACACGTTAAAAATTCTATTTTTAACTATAAAATATTTTCCACTATATAAATATTTTATTTCATTTCACATCACACAATCAACTGCACATCAAAATCAAACAAACAAACATACAAGCCGTCCATGGTCTGTGGACGACGGGTGTCGGGTGCTACTAAACACCGTCTGCATCCTAGTATATATTATTAACTAGAAAAATTAAATTAAAGGTGAGAAATTCTCACCAAAGCTATCCCAACTCAACGACACTTCAAATGTAGAAGTCTTCGCCGTTCTCGCCTTTTGTCACTTTCCCTACATATGTAAAAATCGAATTTTTACTTTGCTATTCAATATATAAAAATCGAATTTTTACTATGCTATTCAATATATAAAAATCGAATTTTTACTTCGCTATTCAATATATAAAAATCGAATTTTTATTACTTCTACTTTATAAAAATCATATTTTATACCTCCTACATATTAAAGATCGAATTTTCATTATTCTATATAATATAAAAATCGTATTTTTATATTGCTACATCTATATAAAAAAATCAAAATTTTATTATCTCTACTATATAAAGATCACATCTTTATTATTTCTACTATATAAAAATCACATCTTTATATTTCACATATGATAAAAAATCATATTTTTATACTTTTTATAATATAAAAATCATATTTTTATTATTACTATAATATGAAAATTATATTTTATTCTTCCTACTTCATGATAAAACCCAAATCATTCATGAATAAAAAAAAAATCAAATCTTTACTTTGCAATCATATACATAAAAATCTAAATTTTACTGTGTAAAAATCTGATTTTTAAACTTCTAAAACTAGCTTCATGGAAAATAAATAAGTAAAATAAAAAAAATAAACTTACGTTGCTTAGCAAAGGAGGGGAAGAGGGCGTCGCCGGTCAGTGGGAGGAGGCAGGGGGTCGCGGCGTCGGTGTAGATGGTCGGAGGCGGTGGTTGGGGGTTCGGGCGTGTGGCAGTTAGGGCATGGGGGGAGGGGGCGATCGATTGGAGAGGGAGAGAAAGGGGAGGGCGACGAGAAAAAGAGGCGGAGGAGCAGGCGGTGGGGGAGGCGATCTGTAATAACCCGGAAATTCTGAACTAGTTTAAAATTTTTATTTTGGCAATTTAGGCAAATTTTGAATGTTTAAAATAAATTATTTTAAATAATATCGACGAGAAATTTATTTTGAATATAATTAGAACGTATATATTTATACGCGTCATCGTTAGAATATAAATTATTATATATAATTATAAAAAGAATTGAAAATGGCGCGGTAGTTCGATAATTCGATTTCAAACTTCAATTTAACATACCGGGTGCAAAACAATCCGGATTTTAGTGAAACCAAAAACATTAGGATCTAATTGGGAATATCTTTCCAACGAATCCGGAAAATCAAATTTTCATAGCGGGAATCAAAAGATATTCCAGTTGAAGATTCTGAATAGTCGTTATGGAATTCAGGCCCTTAAAAAATAGACATTTTGCAAACGACCTCGGATTTCGACGAAACCACTTTTGTTGGATCCGGGATGTAATGTTATTGCTAGATTCTAAATTTCATAATTTTTCGAATCAATACGTGAGCGTGGCAAAGGAAAAGGCGTTTGACCAGTTTCAGTTGATTTTAATCGACTGGAAAATGACCATTTTTCCAACGGTCTCAGAATTCGACGAAACTAGTTTTGTTAGGACCGTATCGTCAATACGAAGCTAGAAAATATTTTTTTGGAATTTTTCTAGTTAATATGTGACCCCGGTAAATTGAAATGCGCGTTCAAAATCAATATATAGAGTTATACGTTGATTTTGATGAAAACTGATCGAAACAATCGAATCAGCTTACGATACATATCCCATTGTATTCGGAATGGGGGTGAAATGCTATGGACGACAGGCGGTGGACCTAGTTTAGAGGTCGTATGTAAAAGTCAACTTTTTCATAATTAAATAATTAAATAAATAAAAAAAACAAATAACTCTCCTCCCCTTAATTCATTCTGGCCCCCCTTTTTTCCTCGATTCATTCATTACAGATAATTAAAAAAAAGGAAGAAGAAGGACGAAGCGGAGAGGAGCGCCGCCCCCCTCCCCCTCCCCCCGATCGATGTCGCACCGCGCGCCTTCCCCCCCCCCCTTCATCAACCTCCGCCTCCCACGAGCAACCCCCCCCCTCGATTTTCCTCGCGACAGCACCCCCATCTCTCCCCTTCGCCGACCCCCTTACCCTGACCACCGTCGCCGCCTAGGGCACCTCAGCCCCCTCCAGCCGCTTCAAACCCCCCCTAGCCACTAGCTGTAAGTCCTTTTCTTTTTATTATTTTTGTTTATAAAAACTGATTTTTAGTGATTATAAAAACTGATTTTTTAGTGTTTATAAAAACTGATTTTTTAGTGATTATAAAAACTGATTTTTTTGTGATTATAAAAACTGATTTTTAGTGATTATAAAAACTGATTTTTAGTGATAATAAAAACTGATTTTTAGTGACAATAAAAACTGATTTTTAGTGCTAATGAAAAGGTATAATCTTTAATATGAATAAAGTTGAATTTGTATATATAAAGAGAAGCTATGATTTACAGTTTAGAAGTTAGGATTTTTAGTCATGTGAAGATTTGTTTTAGATAGGAAGTAGCGCGATTTTTATATATTGAATAGCATAGTAAAAATTTGATTTTTATATATTGAATAGCGAAGTAAAAATTCAATTTTTACATATGTAGTGAATACGGGCAACGAAAATGACAAAAAGGCGAGAACGACGAAGGTTTCTGCAAAAGAAGAGCCGTGGAGTTAGGATAGCTATTGGTGAGAACTTCTCACTCTTCAATTTCTTTTTCTAGTTATATATATATACTAGGATGCAGACGGTGTTTAGTAGCACCCGACACCCGTCATCCACAGACCATGGATGGCTTGTTTGTTAAATTGTTTGGTTGTGTAGTTGGTTAGATTATTTGGTTTGAATTGAATTGTTTGGTGAAATGGAATGAATTTGATTGATGTGTGAATGGCGTGGGCCTTCACTAGACCGGGGATAAGGCTAGGCCTCGTCCCATTTCTAGTATCATGCCGTTATGCCGCCGAAATTTTCTAAAATATGTTAGAAAAATAAAAATATCATTTTTATTTTGTAAATGAACTGAATAAAAATTCATGTGTTAAAATAAAATATTTTATCATTAAAAATATATTTTTTAACGTGAAGTGAATAAAATAAAATATTCATTTACAAACCGGACGGTTTGTTTATGTACACCTATTTGAAGGACATTGATTGGGACGATAAATTTTACACATCGCCCAACTGCACAAATAAAATCTGTGTTTGATTATTTGAAACCCCACACGGGTGTTGGGATGAAATTTGAAGTTCACTCATCCTGATTGATTAAATATGTCGATCGATTGATTGACAGGCTGTTATAAGCGTTAGATATCTATATTTGATGCTTATACAGTGTAGTGCACTTTGGTTGATGGTTGATTATTTTTCAATGCTATTATATACGTGTGATGTATGAAAATCCATATAATTAACATTATATGGTGATTGATTGGGCCTCATTCCAATTTAGAAAATAAAGAATATTATAAAATAAAGGTTCATGTGTTGACCGTACTCATCCGTTGAGATTAGTCATGTGTTGAACGAAATATTTTAATAATAAAATTTACTTCTTTATCAATATAAAATAAAGGTTCATGTGTTGACAGTACTCATCCGTTGAGATTAGTCATGTGTTGAACGAAATATTTTAATAATAAAATTTACATCTTTATCATATATAAAATGAGAAATTAACTGGAAAATGGATAAGATGAGTGGTCTCCTGGATATTAATCTGATGTTGGTTTCGGCCTTCGGGGTTAATATTCAGGGAATCGTTCTCTTACTAATATGCGGTTGGAGTCCGATTTAATATCAAACGATAGATACCATAATTTTTATAAAATATATTAAATAACAAAAATAGTCACACGTGGACAGTACTCATTCGTTGAGATTAGTCATATATTGACAAGAATAAATATTCAATTGTTGAATAGAATAACGGGATTATTGAAATATATAAAGCCGTGTTGATTAGAGATGCGCTATTTTGACGCGAACGATATTTATATCGATTATATTCGTTTTTAAATTTGATTTGAATTGGATTTGAACAGTTTAGAAAATGAATTCGATTTGAATAGAAAATGAATTGGATTTGAACAGATTAGAAAATGAATTCGATTTGAATAGAAAATGAATTGGATTTGAACAGATTAGAAAATGAATTCGATTTGAATAGAAAATGAATTGGATTTGAACAGATTAGAAAATGAATTCGATTTGAATAGAAAATGAATTGGATTTGAACAGATTAGAAAATGAATTTGATTTGAATAGAAGATGAATTGGATTTGAATAGATTAGAAAATGAATTCGATTTGAATAGAAAATGAATTGAATTTGAACAGAAAAGAAAACGAATTTGAATTGAATTGAATAGAAAACAAATTTGAATGGAATTGAATAGAAAACCAATTTGAATTGAATTGAATTAAATAGAAAACGAATTTGAATTGAATTGAATAGAAAATCAATTTGAATTGAATTGAATAGAAAACGAATTTGAATTGAATTGAAAAGAAAACGAATTCGAATTGAATTGAAAACGAATTGAAATGAATTCAAATTGAAATGTAATTTGAATTGAATAGGAATGAATTTTAAAACGAATTTATAAGGAAAAATTCAATTTTGATTTGAATCGAAATGGAAGTTGAAATTGTTTTTGAAACGAATTTAAAACTATTTATAAACTTCGTTTTAAATAGAAATCGATGAAATATATATTATATATATAATATATTGGCCTGAATAGAACGCGCCGCGGCATTTCGTGAATTTCGACTATTTATTTCAAACTGACATTACGGGAGATCTGACCGTCGGATTCTCCTAAAACCGGAACCGTTGGGTTCGTATCGAAAAGAGCTTTCTAACGAATATTAGAAATTTGAAATCTAACGGTTGGATTTGGAGATACATCCAAGTCAAATTTGAAAAAGGTCGCTGTAAGTGCAGTTCGATGACCGTTGATGGAAATCGACTGTACGGGCCTTGATAAAATTATTAAAAATAGTAATAATTTGTGTAAAATCATAAGAAATGATTTGGGAAAATTTGGGATGAAAAACTCCATATTTGAAAAGATAAAAATAGATTTTTATCGAAATGAACTAATTTTGAACTAAAATTAAAACCCATTTATTTTCAAATAAATAAATTGGATTTGAAATGGGATGTAAATAAAATTGATTTGTGGGTTTATCGTGAAGGGTGTTTTAAATGACACTTGTTCTTTAACCCGGTGATAAATAGAATATGATTTGGGTTTGTCGTGAACTGTGTTTTAATGAATCTGCAATTAAATTGAAATGTGAATGGATAATCTAAATTATCAAATTTGGCAAATGAGCGAGAATGGAGTATCACCAGTTTTGCTCCAGAGCGATAGTTAAATCTTTAATTAGATTTGAACGTGAAATGGTAATTAATTTTACCGACAACACTGTGGTGTTAGATATGGAGTATTACCAGTTTTGCTTCATGGGATGAATAGGTTGGGATTGGGAAATAAAATAAATAATTACTTCGTTGTGGTTCGCTAATCTCGACTAGTTTAGAAAACCATAATTTGGTTTGAAATGACATCCAAAGGAGGATTAAAGGATAAATTTTAAAGAATTTATCTTGGATAAAATTTATGGGAACCATTCCCTTAGAATATGAATTGGAATGAGGCGTATGTTGTGTTTGTGTAACATTCGTTTTAATATACGCGGGTCGTTCGGAAAGGCCTGGTTTATACCCATTCTGAATAACCGATTCGACGATATGTCGAAGATGAAGACGGTGGTCGAAGACCGGAAGTCTTCACATCGTTTGGATTATTACTGATGATCCTGATTGGGCTGTACACCTAAGAGGATGGAAATAGTTGGTGGTCGTCCAGACGTACCTGGAGATCGATGGATATGCGAGGAAAGTGCCTCCGGTTTCGTTCAGACCAAGAACGAACTTGTAAATGGATTGTGTGTCTGACATTGGATTTTATTCTGTGTTGATTGATTTCTGTTAAATATATATCTGTTTGGCGGCGGAGAATTTATTCTCTTGCTTAACGCCCTTCTCTGAGACGTACGAGCTTAGAGGTTATATATCGACAGATATCAATCGCATGGCATGAACTGCCTGTGTGGCATGCTGAGTTGCATGGATCAAGGCTTCTGTTGAAAAGCAAAGTCTTGTGGTTGATGATCAAAGCACGGCCTACGTGGCAGCTTTGTGTATAACGTGAATTCGCGAGCCTCACACCTCGGTATGAGTCAAAAACGGGATACGGACTGCAGGGATAGCACGACGTTTCTTTCTAGCTTTGGTGGTGTCAGTGACTTACCAGCCCTGACATTTATATACTTTTCACCTATGTGGTTGTTGGATGAGGCGCCTCGATTATAGGTCTGTAAGGACCGGGAAACGTGTGTTCAGGAATAAATAATCCTCTAACGTAAGTGAGGACCGGCCCTGAAGCATCCAGGGTTACCCAGAGTGTGTAGTCCTGAGGCATTTGCTAGAGTGTCTCAAAGCGGAGAGGAGCTTGCCCCTTGCCTCGACTCATGACGGAAATCCAATTTCCAATACGAGATATTTCGACTTTATTTGTGGAGCCTAGTATGGCAACATAGTAGCATGGGATGCTATGCCGCCTATGATTTATATTTATTATTGAAATTGTTTTGACACTATACACTTATTATAGTATCAAATGATTTGTTTTTAAACGTACCAAGCATGTTTGGCTGTTATAAGGTAAAACCCTATCCTCCGGCTTGCGTTACATTGTGTGATGGGACCTGGGTCTTATAATAGCTTCATTTTTCGAAAAAGCATTGCGTTGTTTATCTATATGCACTGGTATTCTTGGGAGGAAACCCGTTCTGTGTTATACGGCGTGGTCCCATGAATTAATCTCTTTTAAAGTAAATTTTTAAATAACTGTTTTAGTTCTCACACCAGTCACATGACTGACCTGGAGTTTATTGTTTTAACCTAAACTCTGGGTGCCCTCATTTTCCGCACGGGCAGCTAGTAGTTTTGGTTTTGCAGATTTATATTCACATGATCCTGATTTACAGCTGGAACGATGCTCGGAAAGCTCTGTATCCGTGTATTACTTTCAGTTGTGTTTTGTATTATTTTCTGCTGCTATGTAATTTATTATAATCTCTGATATTTATCGAATGTAATTTATTCAATTATACTCTGTATATTCTTGTATCTGATGGAATTGTTGTAATAACTATGAAATGTTCTTCTGTCTGCGTTCATTTGTGTGTTGTTATCAAAGTATCCGCTCTTTCCTTCACGGGGAAGTAACGGGTCCTTACATTTGGTATCAGAGCTTTGGTTTATAGAGCTCGAGAACAAGACACATTAGAACCATATGAAAGAATTCATCAGATATTGGAT
This sequence comes from Allium sativum, assembly GCA_030737875.1. Taxonomy (NCBI): domain Eukaryota; kingdom Viridiplantae; phylum Streptophyta; class Magnoliopsida; order Asparagales; family Amaryllidaceae; genus Allium; species Allium sativum. The sequence goes on along the minus strand of CM060920.1, from coordinate 742,316,196 downwards.
TAGTAATATCCAATTAGAATGACTCGTTAGAGATAGGATCAGTAGTATCCTAGAACGAGTGTGAAGAGTATATTTTTCAATTGAAAACAATTTTGTTTTGAAAATTTAAACCATTTTATACGTATTTGAATATTTTATTTATATTGATTTGGACAATCTAGTATATAAATATTTTGCATATACGCATCATGAACGTATATTCGAAGTTTTAATATATTAGATAGATGTAGAATCACACTCTAGTCGCCCGGACCTGATTCTGATGATTGACGCGTCATCATCAGTAATTATTTTCGTGTTTCGAAGGTGTGATATCTATATATTTCCATTAGACTGGTGTGAGAACCAAAACTAATATAGCTAGAACACTTTGCTGTGAATTGGCATCAAAACATGATTTTTGTATAGGTATACAAATTATGAATTTGAAACTCTAATCCACTAATTGATTGATGTTTGTGTTGTTTGTTTATTTGTTTGACATTTTGATCCATTATGCCTAATTGCATCAAATATTGAACTATATCGAAAATATGTTGCATTTGCTTGCATATACATATACTTACATTGAACAGGTCATAGCAAGGAGGCTAGAGCAGAGAATAAAATTTGTTTGCCCGACAAATAGGTACATGTTTACTATAATTTACTGTTTTGTTTGGGTGATGATGATTTTATGAGCCTATTGGCTAGCCGCTTGGCTTTTTCTTTTTCTTTTTGAGATCAGAAGGTCTGTATGGCAATTTCGGGATTTTCCCGTGGCTCCCGGTGCAGGGAAGGTTATGGCGAAATTTTTCGAAAATTTAGGGTGTTAGCCAAATTTTTGAAGAATTTGAAAATTCTCAAAAACTGAAAAGTTGGAGAATGGAAGCCAGATCGAACGTAGAGTTGATTGATCAAACCACTTTCGGCTTCATTCCTTTTCAGGGACTAAAAGTTTTAAGTGGGGGAGATTGTAATAACCCGGAAATTCTGAACCAGTTTAAAAATTTTATTTTGGCAATTTAGGCGAATTTTGAATGTTTAAAATGAATTATTTTAAATAATATCGACGAGAAATTTATTTTGAATATAATTAGAACGTATATATTTATACGCGTCGTCGTTAGAATATAAATTATTATATATAATTATAAAAAGAATTGAAAATGGCGCGGTAGTTCGATAATTCGATTTCAAGCTTCAATTTAACATACCGGGTGCAAAACAATCCGGATTTTAGTGAAACCAAAAACATTAGGATCTAAATGGGAATATCTTTCCAACGAATCCAGAAAATCAAAATTTCATAGCGGGAATCAAAAGATATGTCCAGTTGAAGATTCTGAATAGTCGCTATGGAATTCAGGCCCTTAAAAAATAGACATTTTGCAAACGACCTCGGATTTCGACGAAAACACTTTTGTTGGATCCGGGATGTAAAGTTATTGCTAGATTCCAAATTTCATAATTTTTCGAATCAATATGTGAGCGTGGCAAAGGAAAACGCGTTTGACCAGTTTCAGTTGATTTTAATCGACTGGAAAATGACCATTTTTCCAACAGTCTCAGAATTCGACGAAACTAGTTTTGTTAGGACCGTATCGTCAATACGAAGCTAGAAAATATTTTTCTGGAATTTTTCTAGTTAATATGTGACCCCGGTAAATTGAAATGTGCGTTCAAATTCAATATATAGAGTTATACGTTGATTTTGACGAAAACTGGTCGAAACAATCGAATCATCTTGCGATGCATATCCCATAGTGTTCGGAATGGGGGTGAAACGCTATGGACGACAGGCGGTGGACCTCGTTTAGAGGTCGTATGTAAAAGTCAACTTTTTCATAATTAAATAATTAAATAAATAAAAAAAACAAATAACTCTCCTCCCCTTAATTCATTCCGCCGCCACCCCCCCCTTTTTCCTCGATTCATTCATTACAGATAATTAAAAAAAAAGGAAGAAGAAGGACGAAGCGGAGAGGAGCGCCCCCCCTCCCGATCGATGCCGCACCGCGCGCCTTCCCCCCCCCCCCCCCCCCTCCCTTCATCAACCTCCGCCTCCCACAAGCACCCCCCTCGATTTGCCTCGTGACAGCACCCCCCCTCTCTCCCCTTCGCCGACCCCCTTACCCTGACCACCGTCGCCACCTAGGGCACCTCAGCCCCCTCCAGCCGCTTCAACCCCCCCCCCCTCGCCACTAGCTGTAAGTTCTTTTCTTTTTACTATTTTTGTTTATAAAAACTGATTTTTAGTGATTATAAAAACTGATTTTTTAGTGTTTATAAAAACTGATTTTTTAGTGATTATAAAAACTGATTTTTTAGTGATTATAAAAACTGATTTTTAGTGATTATAAAAACTGATTTTTAGTGATAATAAAAACTGATTTTTAGTGACAATAAAAACTGATTTTTAGTGCTAATGAAAAGGTATAATCTTTAATATGAATAAAGTTGAATTTGTATATATAAAGAGAATATATGATTTACAGTTTAGAAGTTAGGATTTTTAATCATGTGAAGATTTGTTTTAGATAGGAAGTAGCGCGATTTTTATATATTGAATAGCATAGTAAAAATTCGATTTTTATATATTGAATAGCGAAGTAAAAATTCATTTTTTACATATGTAGTGAATACGGGCAACGAAAATGACAAAAAGGCGAGAACGACGAAGGTTTCTGCAAAAGAAGAGCCGTGGAGTTAGGATAGCTATTGGTGAGAACTTCTCACTCTTCAATTTCTTTTTCTAGTTATATATATATATATATATATATATATACTAGGATGCAGACGGTGTTTAGTAGCACCCGACACCCGTCATCCACAGACCATGGATGGCTTGTTTGTTAAATTGTTTGGTTGTGTAGTTGGTTAGATTATTTGGTTTGAATTGAATTGTTTGGTGAAATGGAATGAATTTGATTGATGTGTGAATGGCGTGGGCCTTCACTAGACCGGGGATAAGGCTAGGCCTCGTCCCGTTTCTAGTATCGTGCCGTTATGCCGCCGAAATTTTCTAAAATATGTTAGAAAAATAAAAATATCATTTTTATTTTGTAAATGAACTGAATAAAAATTCATGTGTTAAAATAAAATATTTTATCATTAAAAATATAATTTTTAACGTGAAGTGAATAAAATAAAATATTCATTTACAAACCAGACGGTTTGTTTATGTACACCTATTTGAAGGACATTGATTGGGACGATAAATTTTACACATCGCCCAACTGCACAAATAAAATTTGTGTTTGATTGTTTGAAACCCCACACGGGTATTGGGATGAAATTTGAAGTTCACTCATCCTGATTGATTAAATATGTCGATCGATTGATTGACAGGTTGTTATAAGCGTTAGATATCTATATTTGATGCTTATACAGTGTAGTGCACTTTGGTTGATGGTTGATTATTTTTCAATGCTATTATATACATGTGATGTATGAAAATCCATATAATTAACATTATATGGTGATTGATTGGGCCTCATTCCAATTTAGAAAATAAAGAATATTATAAAATAAAGGTTCATGTGTTGACCGTACTCATCCGTTGAGATTAGTCATGTGTTGAACGAAATATTTTAATAATAAAATTTACTTCTTTATCAATATAAAATAAAGGTTCATGTGTTGATAGTACTCATCCGTTGAGATTAAACATGTGTTGAACGAAATATTTTAATAATAAAATTTACATCTATATCATATATAAAATCATAAACTAACTGGAAAATGGATAAGATGAGTGGTCTCCTGGATATTAATTTGATGTTGGTTTCGGCATTCGGGGTTAATATTCAGGGAATCGTTCTCTTACTAATTTGCGGTTGGAGTCCGATTTAATATCAAACGATAGATACCATAATTTTTATAAAATATATTAAATAACAAAAATAGTCACACGTGGACAGTACTCATTCGTTGAGATTAGTCATGTGTTGACAGGAATAAATATTCATTTGTTGAATAGAATAACGGGATTATTGAAATATATAAAGCCGTGTTGATTAGAGATGCGCTATTTTGACGCGAACGATATTTATATCGATTATATTCGTTTTTAAATTTGATTTGAATTGGATTTGAACAGATTAGAAAATGAATTCGATTTGAATAGAAAATGAATTGGATTTGAACAGATTAGAAAATGAATTCGATTTGAATAGAAAATGAATTGGATTTGAACAGATTAGAAAATGAATTCGATTTGAATAGAAAATGAATTGGATTTGAACAGATTAGAAAATGAATTCGATTTGAATAGAAAATGAATTGGATTTGAACAGATTAGAAAATGAATTCGATTTGAATAGAAGATGAATTGGATTTGAACAGATTAGAAAATGAATTCGATTTGAATAGAAAATGAATTGAATTTGAAAAGAATAGAAAACGAATTTGAATTGAATTGAATAGAAAACGAATTTGAATGGAATTGAATAGAAAACCAATTTGAATTGAATTGAATAGAATAGAAAACGAATTTGAATTGAATTGAATAGAAAACCAATTTGAATTGAATTGAATTGAATAGAAAACGAATTCGAATTGAATTGAAAAGAAAACGAATTCGAATTGAATTGAAAACGAATTGAAATGAATTCAAATTGAATTGAAATTTTAATTGAATAGGAATGAATTTTAAAACGAATTTATATGGAAAAATTCAATTTTGATTTGAATCAAAATGGAAGTTGAAATTGTTTTTGAAACGAATTTAAAACTATTTATAAACTTCGTTTTAAATAGAAATCGACGAAATATATATTATATATATTATATATATAATATATTGGCCTGAATAGAACGCGCGGCGCCGCGGCAGTTCGTGAATTTCGACCACTTATTTCAAACGGACATTACGGGAGATCCGACCGTCGGATTCTCCTAAAACCGGAACCGTTGGGTTCGTATCGAAAAGAGCTTTCTAAGAATATTAGAAATTTGAAATCTAATGGTTGGATTTGGAGATACGTCCAAATCAAATTTGAAAAAGGTCGATGTAAGTGCAGTTCGATGACCGTTGATGGAGATCGACTGTACGGGCCTTGATAAAATTATTAAAAATAGTAATAATTTGTGTAGAATCATAAGAAATGATTTGGGAAAATTAGGGATGAAAAACTCCATATTTGAAAAGATAAAAATAATTTTTTATCGAAATGAACTAATTTTGAACTAAAATTAAAACCCATTTATTTTCAAATAAATAAATTGGATTTGAAATGGGTTGTAAATAAAATTGATTTGTGGGTTTATCGTGAAGGATGTTTTAAATGACACTTGTTCTTTAACCCGGTGATAAATAGAATATGATTTGGGTTTGTCCTGAACTGCGTTTTAAATAACACTAGTTCTTTAACCCAGTAAAAGGAGTTTTAATGAATCTGCAATTAAATTGAAATGTGAATGGATAATCTAAATTATCAAATTTGGCAAATGGGCGAGAATGGAGTATCACCAGTTTTGCTCCAGAGCGATAGTTAAATCTTTAATTAGATTTGAACGTGAAATGGTAATTAATTTTACCGACAACACTGTGGTGTTAGATATGGAGTATTACCAGTTTTGCTTCATGGGATGAATAGGTTGGGATTGGGAAATAAAATAAATAATTACTTCGTTGTGGTTCGCTAATCTCGACTAGTTTAGAAAACCATAATTTGGTTTGAAATGACATCCAAAGGAGGATTAAAGGATAAATTTTAAAGAATTTATCTTGGATAAAATTTATGGGAACCTTTCCCTGAGAATATGAATTGGAATGAGGCGTATGTTGTGTTTGTGTAACATTCGTTTTAATATACATGGGTTGTTCGGAAAGGCCGGGTTTATACCCATTCTGAATAACCGATTCGAGGATATGTCGAAGATGAAGACGGTGGTCGAAGACCGGAAGTCTTCACATCGTTTGGATTATTACTGACGATCCTGATTGGGCTGTACACCAAAGAGGATGGAAATAGTTAGTGGTCGTCCAGACATACTTGGAGATCGATGGATATGCGAGGAAAGTTCCTCCGGTTTCGTTCAGACCCAGAACGAACTTGTAAATGGATTGTGTGTCTGACATTGGATTTTATTCTGTGTTGATTGATTTCTGTTAAATATATATTTGTTTGGCGGTGGAGAATTTATTCTGTTGCTTAACGCCCTTCTCTGAGACGTACGAGCTTAGAGGTTATATATCGACAGATATCAATCGCATGGCATGAACTGCCTGTGTGGCATGCTGAGTTGCATGGATCAAGGCTTCTGTTGAAAAGCAAAGTATTGTGGTTGATGATCAAAGCACGGCCTACGTGGAAGCTTTGTGTATAACGTGAATTCGCGATCCTCACACCTCGGTATGAGTCAAAAACGGGATACGGACTGCAGGGAGAGCACGATGTTTCTTTCTAGCTTTGGTGGTGTCAGTGACTTACCAGCCCTGACATTTATATACTTTTCACCTATGTGGTTGTTGGATGAGGCGCCTCGATTATAGGTCTGTAAGGACCGGGAAACGTGTGTTCAGGAATAAATAATCCTCTAACGTAAGTGAGGACCGGCCCTGAAGCACCCAGGGTTACCCAGAGTGCGTAGTCCTGAGGCATTTGCTAGAGTGTCTCGAAGCGGAGAGGAGCTTGGCCCTTGCCTCGACTCATGACGGAAATCCAATTTCCAATACGAGATATTTCGGCTTTATTTATAGAGCCTAGTATGGCGACATAGTAGCATGGGATGCTATGCCGCCTATGATTTATATTTATTATTGAAATTGTTTTGACACTATACACTTATTATAGTATCAAATGATTTGTTTTTAAACGTACCAAGCATGTTTGGCTGTTATAAGGTAAAACCCTATCCTTCGGCTTGCGTTGCATTGTGTGATGGGACCTGGGTCTTATAATTGCTTCATTTTTCGAAAAAGCATTGCGTTGTTTATCTATATGCACTGGTATTCTTGGGAGGAAACCCGTTCCGTGTTATACGGCGTGGTCCCTTGAATTACTCTCTTTTAAAGTAAAGTTTTAAATAACTGTTTTAGTTCTCACACCAGTCACATGACTGACCTGGAGTTTATTGTTTTAACCTAAACTCCGGGTGCCCTCATTTTCCGCACGGGCAACTAGTAGTTTTGGTTTTGCAGATTTATATTCACAGGATCCTGATTTACAGCTGGAACGATGCTCGGAAAGCTCTGTATCCGTGTATTACTTTCAGTTGTGTTTTGTATTATTTTCCGCTGCTATGTAATTTATTGTAATCTCTGATATTTATCGAATGTAATTTTTTCAATTATACTCTGTATATTCTTGTATCTGATGGAATTGTTGTAATAACTATGAAATGTTCTTTCGTCTGCGTTCATTTGTGTGTTGTTCTCAAAGTATCCGCTCTTTCCTTCACGGGGAAGTAGCGGGTCCTTACACGATCGGTGGAGGGTGGAGGCGGCGCGACAAGGGGGAGCGGCCTCCGTCGTTTTTTTTCTTTTTCGAACTGAATTACAAAGGGGGGGGGAGGGCAGAGGAGATAAGGGGAAGAGAGAGGTTTTTTATTTATTTATTTATTTTAATTTCAAAAAGTTGACTTTTACATACGACCTCTAAACGAGGCCCACCGCCTGTCGTCCATAGCGTTTTACCCTCATTCCGAACACAACGGGATATGTATCGTAGGCTGATTCGATCGTTATAATAAGTTTTCGTCAAATTTACATTTATATCACTATATTGGATTTTAAACGTACATTTCATATTACCGGGGTCACATACTAACTAGAAAAAATCCAGAAAAATATTTTCTAACTTCGTATTGACGATATGGTCCTAACAAAACTAGTTTCGTCGAATTTTGAGACCATTTGAGAAATGGCCGTTTTCCAGTTGATTAAAATCAACTAAAACTGGTCAAACGCGTTGTCCTTTGCCACGCTCACATATTGATTCGAAAAATTATGAAATTTGAAACCTAGCAATAATTTGACATCACGGATCCAACAAAAGTGGTTTCGTCGAAATCCAAGGTCATTTGCAAAATTCCCATTTTTAAGGGCCTGAATTCCATAGCGACTATTCAGAATTTTCAACTGGACATATCTTTTGATTCCCGCTATGAAATTTTGATTTTTCGGATTCGTTAAAAAGATATCCTCAAATAGATCCTATTATTTTTGGTTTCACTAAAATCCGGTTTATTTTGCACCCGGTACATTCATTTGAATTTTGAAACCGAATTATCGAACTACCGCGCTATTTTCAATTCCTTTTATAATTATATAATTATTTGTATTCTAACGACGACGTATATAAATATATTCGTTCAAATTCTATTCAAAATAAATTTCTCGTCGATATTATTTAAAATAATTCATTTTAAATAATCAAAATTCGCTAAAATTGCCAAAATAAAAATTTTAAATTGGCCCACATTTCCGGGTTATTACAATATCCTCCACTTAAAACTTTTCGTCCCCGAAAAGGAACAAAGCCGAAAGTTGTTTAACAATTCAACTCAACTTCCAGTATTTTCGTTACGGCTTAAGTTCTTCAACTTTTCAGTTTCTAAGAACTTTTCAAAAATTCCAAAAATTTGGCTAACACCCTGAATTTTCGAAAAATTTCGCCATAACCTCCCCTGCACCGGGAGCACGGGAAAATCCCGAAACTGCCATACAGGCCCTCTGATCTCAAAAAGAAAAAGAAAAAGCCAAGCGGCTAGCCAATCGGCTCATAAAATCATCATCACCCAAACAAAACAGTAAATTATAGTAAACATGTACCTATTTGTCAGGCAAACAAATTTTATTCTCTGCTCTAGCCTCCTTGCTATGACCTGTTCAATGTAAGTACAAGTATATGCAAGAAAATGCGACCAAATTTCAATACAATTCACTATTTGGTTCAATTTGACTAAATGGTTCAAATTTTAATTAATCCAAAAATAATCAAACAACACAACCATCAATCAATTAGTTGATTAGCATTTCAAACGCATAATTTTGTTATATAGTCAAAAATCACATTTTTGATGCCAAATCACAACAATAGGCCCTATCTAATTTTGGTTCTCACACCAGTCGATAGGAAATATATACATATCACACCTTCGACACTCGAACACTAATTCTGATGATGTCGCTACAATCATCAGAATCATCTCCGGGCGACTAGAGTGTGAATCTATATCTATCCAGTATATTAAAACTTCGAATATACGTTTGCAAGGCGCATATGCAAAATCTTTATATACCGGACTGTCCAAATCAATATAAAATAAATAATCAAATACGAATAATTGATTTAAATTTCAAAACTAAATGAGTTTTCATTTTTATTTTAAAATTTTACTCTTCACGCTCGTTCTAGGATACTACTGATCCCATCTCTAACGAGTCATTCTCATTGGATATTACTAATCCAATATCTGATGAATTCTTTCGTATGGTTTTAGTGTGTCCTATCCTTTGAGCTTTGTAAACCAAGGCTCTGATACCAACTGCAAAGACCCGTAACTTCCCCGTGAAGGAAAGCGCGGATAGTTCGAGAACAAGCCACAACAAAACGCAGACGGAAGAACATTTCATTGTATACTACAACAATTCCATCAGAATACAAGAATATACAGAGTATAAATGAATCAATATTACACAGAAATATCAGAGATTACAATACATTACATAGCAGTGGAAAATAATACAGTACACAACTAGAAGAGATATACGGATACAAAGCTTTCCGGATATCATTCCAGCTGTAAACCAGGATCCTGTGAATATAAATCTGCAAAACCAAAACTACTAGCTGCACGTGTCAAAATAAGGGCACCCAGAGTTTAGGTTAAAACAATAAACTCCAGGTCAGTCATGGGACTGGTGTGAGAACTAAAACAGTTATTAATCTTTATTTTTAAAGTTAGGTAAATCAAGGGACCACGCCATATAACACGGAACGGGTTTCCTCCTAAGAATACCAGTACATAAAACAAACAGCGCAATGCTAAATAAAGAAAAATGAAGCTATTATAAGACCCAGGTCCTATCACACAATGCAACGCAAGCCGGGGAATAGGGTTTTTTTCCTTATAATAGCCAAGAATGCTTGATACGTTTAAAACAAATCATTTGATACTATCATAAGTGCATAGTGTATAAAACAACCATCAAATCATAAGTATCAATCATAGACGGCATAAGCGCCCCATCCCACTATGTCGCCATACTAGGTTCTACAAATAAAACCGCAAATGTCACGTATTTGCAAATTGGATTTCCATCTATGAACCAAGGCAAAAGATAGTCCTCAACTGATTCGAGACAATCTAGCCCATGTCTCAGGATCAGAGCTCGAGTGACCCTTGGAGCGATAGGGCCGGTCCACAGATGTGCATTAAAATTCCTGAACACTGCGTTTCCCCACCCTTTGGGGCGTAAATGAGCCAACGTATGGCTCCATCGGACCCGGATCGTCCGATCTAACCGAGGCGCCTCGCAACAGCAACAACCACACAGGTGAAAAGTATATAAATGTCAGGGCTGGTAGGTCACTGACACCACCCTAGCTAGAAGGAAACGCATGCCCTCCCTGAGGTCCTCTCCCGTTTCTGGTTCACAACCGGGGTGTGAGGCTCGCGAATTCACGTTACACAAAGCTATGCCACACAGGCGGTGCTTTGATCATCAACCACAAGACTTTGCTTTTCAACAGAAGCCTTGATCATTTGCCACTTAGGCATGCCACACAGGCAATTCACTCTATGCGTTTGATATCCATCAGTATATAACCCCTGAGCTCGTACGTCTCAGAGAAGGGCATTAAGCAAGAGAATAAATTCTCCGCCGCCAAACAGATATATATTTAATAGAAATCAATCACACAGACTAAAATCCAATGTCAGACACACAATCCATTTACAAGTCCGTTCTTTGTCTGAACGAAACCGGAGGCACCTAGTACCCTGCATATCCATCGATCTCCAAGTACGTCTGGACGATCACCAACTGTTTCCATCTTCTTGGGTGTACATCCCAATCAACATCATCAGTAATCACCCAAACGACGTGAAGACCTCCGGTCTTCAACCACCGTCTTCATCTTCGACACCACGTCGAATCAGTTATTCAGAATGGGATAAACCCGGTCTTTCTGAATAACTCGCGTATATATTATAAGTGTTACACAAACACAACATACGCCTCATTCCACTTCAGAATATTCTTTTTATTCAAATATTCTTATATTTTGGGAAAGGTTCCCATTATTTTAATCAAAGATAAATTCTTTAAATTTATTCTTTAATCTCCTTTTTGAATATCAATTCAAACTAGTCGGAATTACAGAACCACACCGAAGTAATCATTTATTTTAATTTCCAATCCCCACCTATTCATCCCATGAAGTAAAACGGGTAATACTTCACATCTAACACCACGATGTTATCGGTAAATTCAATTACCATTTCACGTTTAAATCTAATTAAAGTTTTAACTATCGCCTGGAGCAAAACTGGTGATACTCCATTCTCGATCTTTTCAATCTAATTAAAGATTCATTAAAACTCCACTTAGTTTTAATCGTTAACTGGGTTAAAGAATCAGTGTCATTTAAAACACGGTTCACGATAAACCCAAAATCACATTCCATTAATTATCGGGTTAAAGAACGAATGTTATTTAAAACACCGTTCACGATAAACCCAAAAATCAATTCCAATTCAATTCCAATTAAATATCACTTAATTGGTTCACTTCATTAAATCTAAATAAAAAGATTTAATCTTTTTCTCAACTAAGTTTAAGAACAGTGTTAATGAAGACACCATTCACGACAAACCCAAATCCCATTTGATATTAAATACAAGGCTCTGAATAGAAAATATATCGGCTTATATTCAATATCAAACTCTATGACCAACAAATATCGTATTGGAAATAACGATATATATATCTTTCAAATTTCCATAACAATATCTGTATAATCACAAAATCCCACATCGAAATATTCCAAAGACAATTTCGATTCAAATCCATTCCAATTCAATTATTAGAAATTCTGGTTTCTTTTAAAACCATTTCAAAACCAATTTATTTATTTAAAAATAAATAAATTATTATTCTAGTTCAAAACTAGTTCATTTCGATAAAAATCTATTTTTATCTTTTCAAATATGGAGTTTTTCATCCCAATTCTTCATATATCATTTTCGATGATTTTACACAAATTATTAATATTTTTAATAATTTTATCAAGGCCCGTGCAGTTGATTTCCATCAACGGCCATCGAACTGCACTTACAGCGACCTTTTCCAAATTTGATTTGGACATAATTCCAAATCCAACCGTTAGATTTCTAATTTCTAATATTCGTTAGAAAGCTCTTTTCGATACGAACCCAACGGTTCCGGTTTTAGGAGAATCCGACGTTCGGATCTACCGCAATGTCCGCACGAAGTCAATGGTCGAAATTCACGAACTATTGCAACGCGGCGCGTTCTATTCAAGCCATTATATTATATATATAATATATATAATATATACTTCGTCGATTTCAATTCAAAACGATTTTTAATTCAATTTCAATTCGTTTTCAATTCAGTTTGAATTTCGAATTAACTCAATTTCAATTCAATTTTAATTCGAATTCATTTTATGAACGATTTCAATTCTATTTCAATTAAATTCGAATTCATTTCAAAACGATTTCAATTCTATTCGAATTCATTTCAAAACGATTTCAATTCTATTTCAATTCTATTCGAATTCATTTCAAAACGATTTCAATTCTATTTCAATTCTATTCGAATTCATTTCAAAACGATTTCAATTCTAATCGATTTTCAGTTCAATTTCAATACGTTTCAAATTCAATTCAAAACGATTTCAATCTTATTTCAATCTAATTCGAATTTCAATTCTATTCAGTTTCAATTCGAATTCATTTCTATTCAATTTCATTCGAATTTCCATTCAATTCAATTTCAATTCGAATTCATTTATATTCAATTTTAATTCGAATTCATTTCTATTCAATTTAATTCGAATTTCAATTCTTTTCAAAATATCAGATTTTGAAATCACTTTCGATATTCATTATAAAATGAATAAAATCGATATAAATATCGTTCACGTCGAAATGGCGTAAATCTAATCAACACGGCTTCATATATTCATATTTTCATTTATTCTATTTCGAATATTTCTATTTCAAATATTTCTTTTCAAATATTTCTTTTTCAAATATTCTATTTTCAAATATTTCTTTTTCAAATATTCTATTTTCAAATATTTCTTTTTCAAATATTTTATTTTCAAATATTTCTTTTTCAAATATTTCTACTTTCAAACTGGAATGAGGCCCAATCAATTACCATATAATGTTAATTATATGGATTTTCTACAACACATGTATGCAATAACAACGATGAATAATCAACCATCATCCAAAGTGCATTCTACACTGTATAAGCATCAAATATAAATATTCAACGCTTATAACAGTCTGTCAATCAATCGATCGACATACAACTAAACAATCGGGATTAGTGTACGTCAAATATCATCCCAATACCCGTGTGGGGTTTCAAACAATCAAACACAGATTTTATTTGTGCAGTTGGGCGATGTGTAAAATTTATCGTCCCAATCAATATCAGTCAATGTGTGTATATAAACAAATCGTCCGATCTGTTTATTTTTATTTATTTATTTATTTTCACACACGTTAAAAATTCTATTTTTAACTATTAAATATTTTCCACTATATAAATATTTTATTTCGACTATATAAATATTTTATTTCATTTCACATCACATCACACAATCAACTACACATCAAAATCAAACAAACAAACATACAAGCCGTCCATGGTCTGTGGACGACGGGTGTCGGGTGCTACTAAACACCGTCTGCATCCTAGTATATATTACTAACTAGAAAAATTAAATTAAAGATGAGAAATTCTCACCAAAGCTATCCCAACTCCACGACACTTCAAATGTAGAAGTCTTCGCCGTTCTCGCCTTTTGTCACTTTCTCTACATATGTAAAAATCAAATTTTTACTTCGCTATTCAATATATAAAAATTGAATTTTTACTTCGCTATTCAATATATAAAAATCGAATTTTTACTTCGCTATTCAATATATAAAAATCGAATTTTTACTTCGCTATTCAATATATAAAAATCGAATTTTTATTACTTCGACTTTATAAAAATCATATTTTTATACCTCCTACATAATAAAGATCGAATTTTCATTATTCTATATAATATAAAAATCGTATTTTTATATTGCTACATCTATATAAAAAAAATCAAATTTTTATTATCTCTACTATATAAAGATCACATCTTTATTATTTCTACTATATAAAAATCACATCTTTATATTTCACATATGATAAAAAATCATATTTTTATACTTTTTATAATATAAAAATCATATTTTTATTATTACTATAATACGAAAATTATATTTTATTCTTCCTACTTCATGATAAAACCCAAATCATTCATGAATAAAAAAAAATCAAATCTTTACTTTGCAATCATATACATAAAAATCTAAATTTTACTATGTATAAAAATCTGATTTTTAAACTTCTAAAACTAGCTTCATGGAAAATAAATAAGTAAAATAAAAAAAGTAAACTTACGTTGCTTAGCAAAGGAGGGGAAGAGGGCGTCGCAGGTCAGTGGGAGGAGGCAGGGGTCGCGGCGTCGTTGTAGGTGGTCGGAGGCGGTGGTTGGGGGTTCGGGCGTGTGGCGGTTAGGGCATGGGGGGAGGGGGCGATCGATTGGAGAGGGAGAGGAAGGGGAGGGCGACGAGAAGAAGAGGCGGAGGAGCAGGCGGTGGGGGAGGCGATCGGTGGAGGGTGGAGGCGGCGTGACAAGGGGGAGCGGCCTCCATCGTTTTTTTTTTCGAACTGAATTATAACCGGGGGGGGCAGAGGACATAAGGGGAAGAGAGATGTTTTTAATTAATTAATTAATTAATTTTAATTTCAAAAAGTTGACTTTTACATACGACCTCTAAACGAGGCCCACCGCCTGTCGTCCATAGCGTTTTACCCCCATTCCGAACACAACGGGATATGTATCGTAAGCTGATTCGATCGTTACAATCAGTTTTCGTCAAATTTACATTTAAATCACTATATTGGATTTTAAACGTACATTTCATATTACCGGGGTCACATACTAACTAGAAAAATTCCAGAAAAATATTTTCTAGCTTCTTATTGACGATACGGTCCTAACAAAACTAGTTTCGTCGAATTCTGAGACCATTTGAGAAATGGCCATTTTCCAGTCGATTAAAATCAACTGAAACTGGTCAAACGCGTTTTCCTTTGCCACGCTCACATATTGATTTGCAAAATTATGAAATTTGAAACCTAGCAATAATTTGACATCACGGATCCAACAAAAGTGGTTTCATCGAAATCCGAGGTCGTTTGCAAAATTCCCATTTTTAAAGGCCTGAATTCCATAGCGACTATTCAGAATTTTCAACTGGATATATCTTTTGATTCCCGCTACGAAATTTTGATTTTTCGGATTCGTTAAAAAGATATCCTCAATTAGATCCTATTATTTTTGGTTTCACTAAAATCCGGTTTATTTTGCACCCGGTACATTCATTTGAATTTTGAAATCGAATTATCGAACTACCACGCTATTTTCAATTCCTTTTATAATTATATAATTATTTATATTCTAACGACGACGTATATAAATATATTCGTTCGAATTCTATTCAAAATAAATTTCTCGTCGATATTATTTAAAATAATTCATTTTAAATAATCAAAATTCGCCAAAATTGCCAAAATAAAAATTTTAAATTGGCCCAGATTTCCGGGTTATTACAAAATGGTTCTTTAACTTGCATACAAATTCTATTTCAACAAAATGCATAAAAAGTGATATATTCATTTTTGTCGACAGTTCTAATTCAACAAAAAGAATAAAAGTGATATGTTTGTTTTGTCTACAATTCAAATTCAACAAAAAAAATAAAAGTGATATGTTTGTTTTGTTGACAATTCTAGTTCAGCAAAACAAACAAAAGTGATATGTTTGTTTGTTTACATTTTTCTATTCAACGTAACAAATAAAAATGATAATTTTATTTGTTTACAATTTCTATTTTTACTTAACAAAAAAATTGATAATTTTATTTGTTTACAATTTCTACTTAACAAAAACGATATTATTATTTTAACACAAATCTATTTGACAAAAATGTAATTTTTGTTCTAATTCAATTCTAATTAACAAAATATAATTTTTGTTTTAACCATTATATTTGACAAAAATGCCAATTTTGTTTCAACTGTTACATTTTGTCAAAAGTGACAAATTTGGTTTCAGCTATTATAATTTGACAAAACGACAAATTGGTTTCAACTTTTGTAATTTGACAAAGACGACAAATTTGATTTCACTTTTGTAGTTCGACAAAAACGACAAATTGATTTCAACTTTTGTAGTTTGACAAAAGTGACAAATTTGATTTCAACTTTTATAATTTGACAAAAGTGTATATTTGTTCAACATTTCTAATTTGACGACAATGAATCTTTTTATTTCAACTACACTAATTGTCAAAAATGAATAGTTTGTTCAACTAAACTATATTGACAAAAATGAATATTTTTGTTTAACTAAACTATATTGACAAAAATGAATATTTTATTTTAACTACACGATATTGACAAAAATGAATATTTTTGTTTAACTACTCTATATTGACAAAAATGAATATTTTTGTTTAACTATTCTATATTGACAAAAATGAATATGAATATTTTTGTTTGACTATTCTATATTGACAAAAATGAATATGAATACTTTTGTTTAACTATTCTATATTGACAAAAATGAATATGAATATTTTTAATCCTTTCTACATATACGATAAAAATTGTAAATTTTATCGTTAACATAATTTAACAATTCTAACTTGTTAAACCTAACAATTATAATTTAATAATTCTAATTTGTTAAATATGACAAATACAATAAAATGATATTTTTATCTAACATAACATTTCTATGTTCTCTAATGACAAATCAAAAGGAGTATTCTTATTTGCATATAGTTTCTAATCTCAGCACGACAACTAAATATGTAAATTTATTTGCATACAAATATCTATCATTCACATAACAAATAAAAATGACTATTTTTATTTGTTTACAAATTCAATGTAAAATTTGACAAATAAAAAAGAATGTTTTATTTGTGAACAATTCAATGTTAAATTTGACAAATAAAAATCAATGTTTTTATTTGTGAACAATTCAATGTTAACTTGACAAATAAAAATCAATGTTTTTATTTTTGAACAATTCAATGTTAATTTTGACAATCTAATGAACAAAATGATAATTTGATATTATCCAATTCTCTAATTAACACCAATGTTAATTTCAACAATCTGACGAGCAAAGTGATAATTTGATTTTATCCAATTCTCTAATTAACACCAATGTTAATTTTTAACAGATCTACAGAACACACCAATCACAGATCAAATCACGTATGACATTCAGCAGAATATTACGGCGCATGTGTAACACTAAAATTATGATTAACAAATTTTAATTATATAAATAAAAGAATAGAATTTCTCAACTTGATCCGTTGATTTTAATAAAACTAAATAGCGTTTAATTTTACTAGAAATTCCAACTGCTTCTATTCTTGTTCAATTTGTTCCATCACGTAGATCTGGAATTTGCAGTTCCAACGCTTTCTGTTTCATGAAATTCTGATTAGATCTGAATAAGTTATGGACTTTTATATCTTAAAAATTTAAATTTATAGTTAAATTAATTAATTAATAATTTACTTAACCATCTCCAATATGTCTTCTTCCTAGAAGGTTTCAAAACCCAACTCCGACTTCTTCCTAGAAGGTGATCACCCAAACCGCATCCGCTTCCTTCCCCTGTGCGCCGAGAATGGGGCAACTCGGTGGACCCCTCTGCTCGCAATCCTCCTGCAACCAACGCCACTTCTAGGCAGAATTTCGATCACCAAAAGCCCTTATTCCCGATCGTGACTATTCAACTTGCACATTTCTGAGAGCTTTACGATTTTGTCTTATGGATTTTTAGGAATTATTGCTTGGAATGGGAAATAAAGGAGATCGAAGTTAGGATGAATCAGGCTATTAAAAATGAATTGGCGGCGGTCAAAGAATAGGGTTAGGGTTTAAGGATTTTCCTATTTATAATATTATAATATTAAATGTTCACATTTACAAAAAAAACGTTACTCTTTAATACTCCAATTTCAGTCCAACGAAGGATGTCCCTAGACAAATACCCCCATTCCGGACACAATAGGCTATGTCGCGTCAGCCTGTTTGATCATTGTAACGACCTGCACTTCCACTCACTTCAAACCGAACTCACGTCGATTCAAGGTAAGCAAAATTACGTTTCGTTTAGGTTTATCAGAGCAAATGTGGCAGAATACAAAACTCACAGCGGAACAGATAAAATATAATAAATATATATTATTGCAGCGGAAACATTTTTGAATACAAATCTGATTTTACATACCATTACTCCATGCAGATTTAACACAATATTCCGATAATAGAGTACGTCCGACCTTCATATGAAACTCCAGCTCTCTCTAGAACTCCAAGTCTTCAATCTTGAGCTCGATCTCAAAACCTGAAAAACAAACTAACATACTTCCCGTGTGGAAATTATGGGCCCCTGCAGTTTAAAAGGAAAAAAAAACAAACTACGAGTAAGTCATGGGACAGGTGTAAGAAAACTTTTTATTAACTAATCTGATGCTTAGCCTTAATTTGAATAAGGTATCTTGGGACCACGCCGCATGTGGCGGAACGGGTTTCCTCCCAAGGATATGTGCACAACCATAGCAACCAGAATCAAACATAGCAAACATAAACTAGGTTTTGAAAACAAGACTTTAGAAAAATGACCGATTATAAGCCCCAGGTCCCATCACACAATGCAAGTGCACACTAGAGGATAGGGTTTGCCTTATAATGGCAAAATTTGCTTGATATAGTTCAAAACCAAAACATTTGATATTATTATAATGACTTGGGTGTGAAAACCCTTTCGAAAATAAACTCATGAATCTTAGCTGGCATAGTGCCCCATCCCACTATGTTGGCTACATAGGTATACAACTTAAAAATCATAAAGGGTTTCGTATTGGAAGTTGGATTTCCATCAATGAGTCTGTGCTAAGGATCTTCTCAATCCGATTCGGAACCTCCAGCTAAGTTCCAGGATCACGTCTGGCTCCTGTAGAGAGGCAGGGTCGGTCTACTGTAACACCCCACCTCCGCTAGGGTCACTCACAAAGGGAATGCACTACGTTTGGTGAAGCATTATCGAGGTAAACATGCACAGAAATATTACAAGATAGAACATATAAAACAACGGAAGTAAAACAAATTTCATTACTTCATAAAACATCAAGGTCTAAAGCCTTTTACATCAGAGTACAAAAAAACCTGTCTTGCAAATAGTAAAGAAGCATAAAACTTCTTCATAAATTATTCCCCAAAATAAAGCGGTGAAGCAGCCATAGCCAAGAGAAGACCAAGCTACACATGATGACCTTCAAGCATAAGAGGTCCGAACTAAACAACAGCATTTCCTCCCTGAAAACCTGGGGGGGGGGGAACGGAAGACAAAGAGGCGAAACAAAATGGGGTCAGTCATAAAGACTGGTAAGTCCTATCTACTTCCAGTATAAAAAAAGGTAAAGGTAACATGACATGCACAAACTGAAAGTAAACATAAGGATGACGACGAGATAGATAAGCTAAACCAAGATGACCGGATGAACTACTGTAGCAAGATAAACTAAGGTATCATGATAAACTACGGTGTCAAGATAAATCAAGGTATCACATCATCAGGTTTCTATCAAGTATACTATCCCAAGGTATCTATCATGTATAACATCCCACGGTATCTATCATGTATATTTACTCTGCACCTCTCGTACTAGTATCCCAACCCGCGTCATGCGTTAACTATGAATGTCCCTTGCCCAATGTCATGTAATGGTCCATGTCAACCTAATTTATAGCATATGTAGGTTTTCCCAACTCGTATGTTTCTTTCCATGTATAAGTTCAGTCCTTTGCCGTAGGCCGTACGGGCTTTCCCATGTAAATCTATACCACCTGAACGTAGTACCATTTTATCCTTGAAGTTGTTTTGGACTGGTACCCTTGATCTGGTTATGTTTTCTTACCATGAACTATCGCGTGTTTACTTAGGATTTATGCCACCTAGGACCACTAGGGATTATGCTACCTAATGAACGTTTCTGTATCTCGGTTTGGGTTCAAGCCACCTAGGGCCACTAGGTATTATGCCACCCGTCAACCACGCCCCTTTATCCCACGTATGTATCGTGAATCGTTTTCCATGTCTAGACGCACATGTATCTCAATGTGCCATCCGAGTTCCGTGCCAGGGCAAATCGAGAAATACGGAACTCGGTCGGGAGCCTTAAGTCGTCTGCTGAAGCAGATATCAAGGTCTGTTTTTGTATCCGTGGCTATGGTCCCACGTGACCCCTCCCTCAACCACTGAAAGGCAATCCAAGAAAAATCATGTATGAGAACTACATCCCGGCCCCACTATGCCCCACTTTCCTATTGGCCAACCTCACCCACGACTCGATAGCAAGAACATGGTCTGTTGGGAGTTCTCTGCCTTTCTGTTCGTACACGATTGACTAAAGATGGTAGGTAGTCGACGACGCGCTATCCAGGGCAAAAATCAAGTATCGTCGACTCCACGCTAATCCATCCCCGTCTTTAGGTTGCTCGCACAACAGCCAAGGCATACCCTTGGCTCTTCTACCGCAGACCTTAACCTCTGTGAGGCCAGGTTTCATGGACCATCTGCCACCTTATAGAGGTATACCAAGAGTACCCTCACGTCCCCCGAAGCTACCGCTTCGTCACCCAGTTCGCTGGAGCTTTTTATCCAAGTCAGATAAGTTGCTCCTCCTCGTATACTAAGCGATGACCTACCGTATCAGGTTACTCATCTATTTATGAACTAGTCCCATGTCCTTGGCTAAGAATTATTACTTAGTTATTCTTAACTAAGGTTTACCACTTAGCTTCTTTTCCCGTTATCCTTGATTAACTACGATTTTCTACCTAGTTCCTCTAACTAGGGTTTTGTCTATTAGGTTAAGTGTTGTTATTCAAGCCCATGACTTAACCCGCCTACCAACCATGTCATAATCGGCTAAGTGTTCAAGTTCAAGGCTTAGCCCTACAACTCGTATGTCAAATTGGTTAAGTATTTGTTTGTCTTAACCGTATCAGATTATCGTGTTAGATTGATTAAGCATAGATTAGCTTAATCCCATCAGATTATCGAGTCGGATTGGTTAAGTATGGGTTAGCTTAACCCCATCCACTAATCGTATTACAATGGTTAAGTATATTTAAAAAGGTCTTGTGACTTAACCCTAACAGGTCCGCATATTAGATTGGTTAAGTATAGGTTACTTAACCTCATCAACTCATCATGTATAATTGGTTAAGTATAAGTTACTTAATCCCATTAAATTATCATGTCAAGTTGGTTAAGTATTAGTTACTTAACCTCATTGAATTACCAAGTTTAGATTGGTTAAGTGTTTAACTTAACCCCATCGAATTACCGTGTTTAGATTAGTTAAGTGTAGGTTACTTAACCCCATCTAATTGTCGTGTTTAGATTAGTTAAGTTTAAGTTACTTAACCCCATCTAATTACCATGTTTAGATTAGTTAAGTCTAAGTTACTTAACCCCATCTAATTACCGTGTTTAGATTAGTTAAGTCTAAGTTACTTAACCCCATCTAATTACCGTGTTTAGATTAGTTAAGTCTAAGTTACTTAACCCCATCTAATTACCAAGTCGGATTAGTTAAGTGTAAATTACTTAACTCCATCCCCTAATTGTCTTATATGGTTAAGTGTCATTAAGAGATCAAGTCCGGTTTAACTTAACCTACCCATTCGTGTCATATAGGTTAAGTGTCATTAGTCTTACTTAACCTTTTCATGTGGCATTAATTAGATTAATGCACCCCCAACCTCTCACATTAGACTTTGTTGTGGTTACTAGTTAAGCCGGGCGGGTCTGGGTAGATTTATACCACAACCTAATCTAACCTCGGGTCTTAAGTGCTATATGACCAACTACTCACATTGGGTCCTATTGTTTGTAGCCACTAGTTAAGCCGGGCGGGTCCGAGTAGATTTATGCTACAAACTCAACCCAACCTCGAGTTGGCCACTTTCATGTTTGGTCTAGTGTCATATTACACTTACAACCCCTACGTGTCTAGTTTCAAGTCCCATGTTTACCCCACATGTCATGCCCACGTTGAGGTGTATCATGAGTGTCATATTTTCATGAAACCCCGTGTCAAATTATCATGTCGTAATCACGCTCGTCTAACCTACCCCAAATCGTTTTTCCAACCCAAGTAAAAGCGAGTCAACATAGTAAGGATACTATGCTACATATTGGCCTCAAAACATGCATGATATCAAAAAGGGATTGGTCACAAACATGCATGGTATCATAAGGGGTTTGGCCTCAAAACATGCATAGCATCATAAGGGGTTTTTGGCCTCAAACATGCATAATGTCACAACGGGATTAGCCACAAACATGCATAGTATCATAAGGGAATTTGGCCACAAACATGCATAGTATCATAAAGGAATTTGGCCACAAACATGCATGATAACATAAGGGGTTTGGGTTCATTTACATGCATAAGCTCCAAAGTCAAGTCTTTGCCAATGTTTCACAAGTCAAATGGTTCCCAAAGGTTCATGCTAACATTCCATAGATAAAGATTCAAACTTGCAAGATAAACTAGGTGAAACATAACATGAGTGGCATGATTAAGTCGCTAAAACTTAGCCCAATGTCATAGATCATAGAAAAGGGGCAAAGTTAGGTTCACATAGACTAGCATACTTATGTTTCATCGCATTTTATTCCATGTCACATTAGAACCACCGTTAGAATCTACAAGTAGCTAGAACTTACATAGCGAGGCTTAGGGAAGGATCATGCATCGTCTTGACGAAGAAAGGTGGCTCCTTTGTTTAAGAATCGTCATGAAACTTGCGTAGCACCGTTGATCCCTCCTCGATTTGGTGTAGAAAGCTTGCACCTTTTGATTTGAATCCGATTTGAATGCATAATCCCTTGGAGTTGGAGATGGAGGCCATGATCAAGATGGATTTTGGCAGCACTTAGTTGCTAGATTGATTTTGAGTCATTTAGGTTAGGTCCTAGGGTGTTTTTATAGAGATTAGGAGTAGTTTAGGCCCTTAGATTAACCCTAGGATAGATCTGAACCCTCAAAACCCGTCACAGGCCAATAGACCAGACCCAAAGCATGTCTTGAGGAACAAGTCAGGTACACCCAGGCCAAACTGGCCGACCACCCAAGTCGACAGGGGTGTCGACTGGGCAGTCGACACCACCTGGGGTGTGTCGACTCCCAAGTCGACTCCCCAGTTGACCTGGGGGGGGGGGCGGGAATTTTCTCGCCTGCCCTGCTTGGCTGAATTTGAATTCTGAATTCAAATTTGAACTGTTTTTGAACTTGAAATTTTCTGAAAACTTTGACGGGCCATAACTGGGTCTTACGGACTCCTATTTTCGAAAACTCGGACTCTATTTCGCGTATTTTTCCGAGACGAACGCAATGGCGCAACCTGTTTCTCCTGATTCAGATTTTATAATTAAATTCTGTCTTGATTCTTGTCTTAGCATGTTGTAAAAATCCGGGTTGTCACATTCTCCCCAACTTAAAGGATTTCGTCCCCGAAATCCTCAAGTTAGGAAGAACGTATCCTACCATCCATCATCCATCTACTCAAAACATCATCCACAGGCAACCATTGTCCTTAGACGATTTCTAATGCCATATGAACATATGCAGAACGTGTGTGTATATGCTCCTTAGCTAATGCTAATGATCATGCCTGAATGATCCTTCTAATGCAAAATATGTTTAGTGCCATGAATCCAACATGTATGCAAATACTCCTAGTCATATAAACACTATATGTGTGCACAAACATTCATTCATATGCAACATCCGCATGACAACACATTCAATTTCATCCATTCACAAGTATAAATACTCGTGCATATGCAACATGAAACGTGACCGCGTCAATCTAGTATCTAATGTGTATTCGCGCATCCACGAGCAACCATTTGCAACCATATCAATCATAACATGTTTCAAATACATGTTTACATCCATAGAGTTCTATCTAAGGTTCCCAAGATAAGATCGAGGAGATAAACAAGACAAACTCCTTACGGGGTTTGTAACAGAAACAGGACCGAGAGGATATCCACCAAGCGATAGCGTGCAAGCAAGCTCTACAGGTGGACCAAGGATCAAAGATATACTCTTAAAAAGAGACATGATGCGCGTGTCTAAGCCGCATTTCCATGAGCTTAATTCCATTGTGCCTTGACCGCCTTTGACTTCATGATTTCGTAGCTCCTTGATTTCTATTTCCAAGGTATGAGTTGGAACTCATTTCACTATCGCCTCTCGTTCCACTTTCACTTATTCTTTCCCTAATATACTTGGCTCAACCACATCTGCGTACTCATGCAAGCTCTCCAAAATTCACTAGTGAATTCTGGATCTCGTTTACCGATGCCAATCCATGTTACCACGTGCACTTACTAGGGTGATTCTTATAACCCATGCTTAAGCGGAATGAACCATCCGCCTTATTGGCGAACGTTACTCGATCGGATCAGAGATTTCCGATAAATGTATCAAGAGATCCTAGGTAACTAACCATGACAGAACCCAAAAGGTTACACGAGACTTCGAGGGTATTACCAAGGCATGTTAAGAGTCTAACTACCCTATTTCCAAAACTGAGAATGGTATCCCTAACTGGATAACCACTTCATCCCTAGAATCCATCCATAGCTCAACAATAGAAGCATTGCTTCTAATCTCAACACTTGGCATAGACGTTCTCAAATCCAAACAAGTCATGAATAAATGGACCGACTCCCCAACCAAATTTTGGGACTAAAGTGGGATCTTCTACCATGCTAGTACTAAGGTGCAGAGACTTAACTATCGAGGCAGACTTAAATGATGCGATGATCAAAACAAAGTCTGGACGGGATGATAGAAAAGAAAGGCTAAGCCTTTAACAGAAACGGTACCATTCCTCTTGGATACGCTAGAAATGTGAGCATACAATTGCCCTCTTGCTGATCTTGTCCTTATCTTCCTTTGTGGATCATGCCATACCAACAATTTGCTTATACTTAAGCTCGTGTCCTTTATCCTTGCTCTTATTATCCCTTCTTATAACTTCGGTAACGGGTCTCTCGAGAACTTCCTCCATCGCACGGGAAAACACTTAAGTAGCTAGACAAGGATTAGTCGCGGTTAAAACTACTGTGACTACAAATGCAGGAAAGAAAGGAAAAGAGATTCAATCAAGGAAACAAAGGATAGTGCTAATGGATTTTGGGGAATAGCCTTTAAAAACTTTTCTTGAAAAATGCTTCTTTGTAAACAGTTTGGAAAATAGTTTTCAGAAGGTTTTAAAAACTTTTGCCCAGTCTGGTAACCTTCTGCTCTGATACCAAATGTAACACCCCACCTCCGCTAGGGTCACTCACAAAGGGAATGCACTAGGTTTGGTGAAGCATTATCGAGGTAAACATGCACAGAAATATTACAAGACAGAACATATAAAACAGCGGAAGTAAAACAAATTTCATTACTTCATAAAACATCAAGGTCTAAAGCCTTTTACATCAGAGTACATAAAAAACCTGTCTTGCAAATAGTAAAGAAGCATAAAACTTCTTCATAAATTATTCCCCAAAATAAAGTGGTGAAGCAGCCATAGCCAAGAGAAGACCAAGATACACATGATGACCTTCAAGCATAAGAGGTCCGAACTAAACAACAACATTTCCTCCCTGAAAACCTGGGGGGGAATGGAAGACAAAGAGGCAAAACAAAATAGGGTCAGTCATAAAGGCTGGTAAGTCCTATCTATTTCCAGTATAAAAACAGGTAAAGGTAACATGACATGCATAAACTGAAAGTAAACATAAGGATGACGACGAGATAGATAAGCTAAACCAAGATAACCGGATGAACTACTGTAGCAAGATAAACTAAGGTATCATGTTAAACTACGATGTCAAGATAAATCAAGGTATCACATCATCAGGTTTCTATCAAGTATACTATCCCAAGGTATCTATCATGTATAACATCCCACGGTATCTATCATGTATATTTACTCTGCACCTCTCGTACTAGTATCCCAACCCGCGTCATGTGTTAACTATGAATGTCCCTTTCCCAATGTCATGTAATGGTCCATGTCAACCTAATATATAGCATATGTAGGTTTTCCCAACTCGTATGTTTCTTTCCATGTATAAGTTCAGTCCTTTGCCGTAGGCCGTACGGGCTTTCCCATGTAAATCTATACCACCTGAACGTAGTACCATTTTATCCTTGAAGTTGTTTTGGACTGCTACCCTTGATCTGGTTATGTTTTCTTACCATGAACTATCGCGTGTTCACTTAGGATTTATGCCACCTTGGACCACTAGGGATTATGTTACCTAATGAACGTTTCCGTATCTCGGTTTGGGTTCAAACCACCTAGGGCCACTAGGGATTATGCCACCCGTCAACCACGCACCTTTATCCCACATATGTATCGTGAATCGTTTTCCTTGTCCAGACGCATATGTATCTCAATGTGCCATCCGAGTTCCGTGCCAGGGCAAATCGAGAAATACGAAACTCGGTCGGGAGCCTTAAGTCGCCTGCTGATGCAGATATCAAGGTCTGTTTTTGTATCCGTGGCTATGCTCCCACGTGACCCCTCCCTCAACCACTGAAAGCCAATCCAAGAAAAATCATGTATGAGAACTACATCCCGGCCCCACTATGCCCCACTTTCCTATTGGCCAACCTCACCCATGACTCGATAGCAAGAACATGGTCTGTTGGGAGTTCTCTGCCTTTCCGTTCGTACACGATTGACGAAAGATGGTAGGTAGTAGACGACGCGCTATCCAGGGCAAAAATCAAGTATCGTCGACTCCACGCTAATCCATCCCCGTCTTTAGGTTGCTCGCACAACAACCAAGGCATACCCTTGGCTCTTCTGCCGCAGACCTTAACCTCTGTGAGGCCAGGTTTCATGGACCATCTGCCACCTCACAGAGGGATACCAAGAGTACCCTCACGTCCCCCGAAGCTACCGCTTCGTCACCCAGTTCGCTGGAGCTTTTTATCTATGTTAGATAAGTTGCTCCTCCTCGTATACTAAGCGATGACCTACCGTATCAGGTTACTCATCTATTTATGAACTAGTCCCATGTCCTTGGCTAAGAATTATTACTTAGTTATTCTTAACTAAGGTTTACCACTTAGCTTCTTTTCCCGTTATCCTTGATTAACTACGATTTTCTACCTAGTTCCTCTAACTAGGGTTTTGTCTATTGGGTTAAGTGTTGTTATTCAAGCCCATGACTTAACCCGCCTACCAACCATGTCATAATCGGCTAAGTGTTCAAGTTCAAGGCTTAGCCCTACAACTCGTATGTCAAAATGGTTAAGTATTTGTTTGTCTTAACCGTATCATATTATCGTGTTAGATTGATTAAGCATAGATTAGCTTAATCCCATCAGATTATCGAGTCGGATTGGTTAAGTATGGGTTAGCTTAACCCCATCCACTAATCGTATTACAATGGTTAAGTATATTTAAAAAGGTCTTGTGACTTAACCCTAACAGGTCCGCATATTAGATTGGTTAAGTATAGGTTACTTAACCTCATCAAATCATCATGTATAATTGGTTAAGTATAAGTTACTTAATCCCATTAAATTATCATGTCAAGTTGTTTAAGTATTAGTTACTTAACCTCATTGAATTACCAAGTTCAGATTGGTTAAGTGTTTAACTTAACCCCATCGAATTACCGTGTTTAGATTAGTTAAGTGTAGGTTACTTAACCCCATCTAATTATCGTGTTTAGATTAGTTAAGTTTAAGTAACTTAACCCCATCTAATTACCGTGTTTAGATTAGTTAAGTCTAAGTTACTTAACCCCATCTAATTACTGTGTTTAGATTTGTTAAGTCTAAGTTACTTAACCCCATCTAATTACCGTGTTTAGATTAGTTAAGTCTAAGTTACTTAACCCCATCTAATTACCAAGTCGGATTAGTTAAGTGTAAATTACTTAACTCCATCCCCTAAGTGTCTTATATGGTTAAGTGTCATTAAGAGATCAAGTCCGGTTTAACTTAACCTACCCATTCGTGTCATATTGGTTAAGTGTCATTAGTCTTACTTAACCTTTTCATGTGGCATTAATTAGATTAATGCACCCCAACCTCTCACATTAGACTTTGTTGTGGTTACTAGTTAAGCCGGGCGGGTCCGGGTAGATTTATACCACAACCTAGTCTAACCTCGGGTCTTAAGTGCTATATGACCAACTACTCACATTGGGTCCTATTGTTTGTAGCCACTAGTTAAGCCGGGCGGGTCCGGGTAGATTTATGCTACAAACTCAACCCAACCTCGAGTTGGCCACTTTCATGTTTGGTCTAGTGTCATATTACACTTACAACCCCTACGTGTCTAGTTTCAAGTCCCATGTTTACCCCACATGTCATGCCCACGTTTAGGTGTATCATGAGTGTCATATTTTCACGAAACCCCATGTCAAATTATCATGTCGTAATCACGCTCGTCTAACCTACCCCAAATCGTGTTTCCAACCCAATTAAAAGCGAGTCAACATAGTAAGGATACTATGCTACATATTGGCCTCAAAACTTGCATGATATCAAAAAGGGATTGGCCACAAACATGCATGGTATCATAAGGGGTTTGGCCTCAAAACATGCATAGCATCATAAGGGGTTTTTGGCCTCAAACATGCATAATGTCACAACGGGATTAGCCACAAACATGCATAGTATCATAAGAGAATTTGACCACAAACATGCATAGTATCATAAGGGAATTTGGCCACAAACATGCATGATAACATAAGGGGTTTGGGTTCATTTACATGCATAAGCCCCAAAGTCAAGTCTTTGCCAATGTTTCACAAGTCAAATGGTTCCCAAAGGTTCATGCTAACATTCCATAGATAAAGATTCAAACTTGCAAGATAAACTAGGTGAAACATAACATGAGTGGCATGATTAAGTCCCTAAAACTTAGCCCAAGGTCATAGATCATAGAAAAGGGGCAAAGTTAGGTTCACATAGACTAGCATACTTATGTTTCATCGCATTTTATTCCATGTCACATTAGAACCACCGTTAGAATCTACAAGTAGCTAGAACTTACATAGCGAGGCTTAGGGAAGGATCATGCATCGTCTTGATGAAGAAAGGTGGCTCCTTTGTTGAAGAATCATCATGAAACTTGCGTAGCAACGTTGATCCCTCCTCGATTTGGTGTAGAAAGCTTGCACCTTTTGATTTGAATCCGATTTGAATGCATAAGCCCTTGGAGTTGGAGATGGAGGCCATGATCAAGATGGATTTTGGCAGCACTTAGTTGCTAGATTGATTTTGAGTCATTTAGGTTAGGTCCTAGGGTATTTTTATAGAGATTAGGAGTAGTTTAGGCCCTTAGATTAACCCTAGGATAGATCTAAACCCTCAAAACCCATCACAGGCCAATAGACCAGACCCAAAGCATGTCTTGAGGAACAAGTCAAGTACACCTAGGCCAAACTGGCCGACCACCCAAGTCGACAGGGGTGTCGACTGGGCTGTCGACACCACCTGGGGTGTGTCGACTCCCCAGTCGACCTGGGGGTGGCGGGAATTTTTCCGCCTGCCCTGCTTGGCTGAATTTGAATTCTGAATTCAAATTTGAACTGTTTTTGAACTTGAAATTTTCTGAAAACTTTGACGGGCCATAACTGGGTCATACGGACTCCGATTTTCGAAAACTCGGACTCTATTTCGCGTATTTTTCCGAGACGAACGCAATGGCGCAACCTGTTTCTCTTGATTCAGATTTTATAATTAAATTCTGCCTTGATTCTTGTCTTAACATGTTGTAAAAATCCGGGTTGTCACATCTACCCTACTTCATGGATTAAAGTAATAGCCTGAACATAACGTCCCTTGGTCAGTGTGTAGACTGATATCCAGGTATATTGACCTATTCCGAGGTGCCTCGTCCAAAAAACCACATAAGTAAATGCCTGGGCTCTATACCATGGCATTACCTTTTGCTGGATGGAACGTTAAGTTCCTACCCATATAGTCTATAATCCTGTTTCAGCTCATCCCGGGTTGTGAGGCCCGCGAAGTCATGTCATACGCAAAGCTACGCATTTAAGCCATGCTTTGATCTTCAACCACAAGGCGCTTCTTTTTGTTGGATCTAGATTAACCCTAGAGGGGGGTGAATAGGGTTTATCACAAATCTTTGCTGAGTTATAATCTAACGGGATATTGAAATAACAATCAGATCACAGAATGCAGCAGATATAAAAATACAGAAAGTAAATGACACACAGAGATACCCAGCTTCGGCAAAATCCTGCCTGCTGCTGCATTCCTAAGGTTTCTACTATGTAAAAGAACAGATCCCGCATATAAGACCATGTACACTCGCAAACCCTGCTCTTATTCTAACCCTACGCTCAAAACCCTAGACTGATCGATGTCCCCTCGATCAGATTTCCCCTGATTACGACCCCGTAACCAGTAACCCAGATTTTACAGACTCTGTCAACTGTCAGTCAACACCCTGACTGAATCCCTAGAATTTTACAGACTCTAGAACTGATTGTTTGAAATTACAGATGGAAAAGCAAAACAAAAAAAAAACAATACAAAACAAAATAAACAAAGAAAACCCTTGGGAGTTAAATTAAAAAGGGGTCATCCCTTTTCTATTTAGAAGGTTAGTTTCTTGGCCTGCCCATTTACAAATTATTAAACCCGTTCACTCTATTTCTTCAAAAAACATGGGGGTGCTCCTAGGGTTTTTGAAATCGTCCCAAATCCAGGTCGATTCGATGATGAAATTGATATTGTTCTTCAGTCTGGCTTTGATTGTTGCTGCCCTCTTGTTCAACGATTTGGGAATGAGATCGAATCCCTCTGAAAACTCGTGAGTTTCTCTGAATTTATTTTTAAGCTTGAAATTGTTGTTGTTTTGATTCGATGCACTCCTTGCCAGTGATGTATTGGTGTTAAGTTGGATTACAAAATCCTAATTTGCCTCTGATTTCATATTAATGACATCGCTGGTTTTGTGTCTTGTGTTTCCCTTTTTGATTTTGTAATCCTCGGCTGAATGAAACTGGACATTAATTTTTTTTACTTTGAAATAGATTTCCTCTTTTAACTTAAAACCCTTGGTTTAAGTCAATTCTGGAAATAAAAAAAATTGCCCCTTTTTGTAATTGCTTGTTGCCTTGGATGAAATTCCTGATAGACTTGATTGAATGAATTCCTAAAAGACACTGTTTCATTTCTGGAGTGATTTCTGAATTGTTGCCTTGGATGCCATATATATATATATATCCACATTCGAATTTGCATTGGAATGGTATTTTGATTTTCTGGAAATAGACAAATTTGTATTTGTGGCCCCAAACAAAAATGTCGTGAATTCTTCCTTTCCATAAGGATGGGACGTGCATTTCAGGACACATGATTCACTAATTTGCAGTTTGCTTCAATCCAAAAATGTTGCCTTTGATTAAAATAATTTTGGTTGATTTTTCTTTGTCAAATCTGGTCCACCATTAAAAACTGTTCTCAGGAGAAATTTCTTTCCTATTTGAATACAATTTAAACTGGGAAACTATTAGCTTGTGTACTTGGCTCCATTCACATATGAAATTTCTTGTACACCACTGAAACATGCTGATTTGTGTCATTTTGGGTTGAATTGCTATATGCATGCTCGAGCTTGTTTGTGGCATGTTTTCTTGAAACAGAGTTTTTATTTGCCTTGACCAATACGCCGCCATACTCTATTATATGCTACTGCATTTATTCACTACTGGTTTATTGTTGTGCTCCTACATGCTGAAGCACTTGTTCACTTAATCCATGATGTGTCCATACATGTTGCAGCTCCATGCTTTGTATTCATGTTTGCTGTGTATTTATAAGCTGCCTGTAGTTTCTGAACATTCTCTGGTTGACTTGATGCAATCTGACCATATATACATATATATACAGCAGTGTGTATATGTATGTATGTTTGCATACATAGATTTGTTTTCACTTGTGAGTTCATGCATCATGCAGCCTTGCCTTACCCCATACCACTCCATGTTATAAGCTGAATTTTCCTGTCTTTGTGCATTTATATATTGTCTTGATTAAGCTCCCATGTTGATTGAAATAGAAGTTACTGCATTGATAACTTGCCATACTTGATGTTGGATGCACCATTGTGAATTTTCTGTGTGTATCATTACTGAACCATATAAATGTGCACTTGCACATTCATATATGTATGCTGCTCCACCTGTTTGATATATGCTGAACTGTTTTGTTGTGTATGTCATTTGGAAATTGTTCATCAGCTTGCTTGTGCATGCTCTTGTGTTTGACCTCCCTTGTATACTTGCACATCTGACTTGTTGCATATTATTCAATCCATGCTGCCATGTTTTCTTTTTGAAATTTGTTGCACCATTTTGCTATCTTATGATCTTAGAAGAGCTCGAACATTTTTAGTTCATTTGCTTTACTTGTTTTCGTACACTTGAATACTTGTTTACTATACCATTTGCTACTCGACCATGTTGTCGTGTTCACTGCTCCATTTACTGACTTCTTATGTGCTGAGCACTTTTGAGTTGCATCATATTTGTGTTACTTAACCATTTTGATATGTTGTGCACTGAGTCGAGATGGTACATGTGGCTACTTCTCAGTTGTGCATTGATTGGTGTGGCAGTGCACAGGTGTATATCTATACACGTGTGTATATGCAGCCATCAGAAAAGATTTTCTGTCCCTGTTTATATACAAACTAGGTGGACAAAGATGAATCAGATCAAGTCATGAAAAATGATGAGAAACACACCAGAAAACTGAGGAAAATAAAAATTTTAAAAATAAAAATTATATTCACATATAGTTTGAAAATTATTTCTGTTCCATATACCGTGTGTGTGTTTCTGTATATGACAGGTATGAAGATTGGACTGACTGAAGAATGCTGTGAAGACAGAAGACAAGTATAGACAGTTAAATGTATGAGTGTCTGTATTGAGTCAATGTGAATGTATATATAGAAATGTATAACTGAGTGACAGTGTTATAGTGAAGAGCTGATGAACAGAAAAAGAAATTTGTACTGATATTTGTAATAAACAAATTCGTTTAAAATAAAATATTATTTTATTGTTTTCAAACAAACTTATCTATTTTATTCAGTCAATTTACAAGTACAAATATTCTGTGAATGTATTTAAATAGTCGAGTATTAAATAGCTATACTGTTTGAATGTTGAAATAGAACATTTATATTCAAATACAATACTATATGAATGTCTGTACAGTCGTATTCTATTTAAATATAAATGTTATATTCCTATCTGTGATGTATATATAGAACAGTACAGTAACAAACACATTTAAAATATTATTTATTTGGTTGTTATCATCAAACAAAAATCATATAATTGTGTATACAACTACGTCATATACAACAATCTCCCCCTTTTGATGATGACAAACAAATAAAATATTTTGAACAAAATAAATGTGTTTGATAGTGAATTTTGAACTCCCCCTATTTATTAGCTCCCCCTACAACAGTGCATGAGTGAAATGAATAATCATGAATTTTCAAAATCAAAAATATTTATAAAATATTCACTCATAAATCAAAATCTGAACGCATTCTCCCCCTTTTGTTATCATCAAAAGGATTCATAAATTAAAATATAGATAAATAATGACTAAACAATATAATTTCAGCTTAAAAGGAAGAACGATCATCATAAATCTCAATCAGTCAAACAAAAATCATAATAAACTGAGAATAGGTGGCATATTTCACATTGCAGAACGATAGATTTACGATGAATTTTATAAAAATGAGGAGAGTTATATAGATATAAATTTTAATTATTTTAAAAAGATTTTATAAAAAATTAGCACAAAAATAGTGATGGATTTGGATTATAATTAATAATTCAATTTAAGTGACAAAAACGAATAATCTCAAATCCCAATACCCATCAATCAACAAATCATAATACGTCATAAGATTTCAACACATTTCACAGATTAGAAAGATGGATTGATAGGCCAGTTTTTAAACACCAAGGAGTATTTCAGAATAATTTCAATTTATAGCACAATATTTCCTTTTTCTTTTTATTTTATTTAAGAGCACACTGACCACGCATAACCAGAGCTTGGATTTTGAAATGAGGTCAGTCGCAACTTAAATTATAAGTTATCTCTTAACCATGCATGACCAGAGCTTGGATTTTTAAATGAGGTTAGAGTCACACTTATATATTTATTATATATTTATCATTTTCAGTTTCAAAAATGAAAAACTCCTAAGAATATAAAACCAAAAAATGGATGATAGAAATGCGGTAGGTACAGAAATGGTCTGTGAAATAAATTTCTAAATTAATTATATTATGAAATATGCTCGACTGTACTGGGATTATTGAAAATTTTCAATTATCACTAATTATGAATAATAATAACATAGCCACAATTCCATCACAAATATTTTCACTGTTTATTCAAGATTATCTTTTAAAAAATATCAAACTCTCCACATTAATATAGAACTATCATGGATGGCAGAAAGATAATAGATAAAGGAGGTGATCGTGAAATAATTGTCAGTTCAAAGATATTATAATGAATGTTCAACCATCATGAAAATATTAACTAAAAACTCCTCTTGTTGTGAAATATACTGCAGTCACAATTCATCACAACTTCAAATTCTAATAATAATTTTGATGAATTATAAATACTGTTCAATTTGGATATTGATTTCAATTTCTGAATGAATAATCAATAAATAATTTTAAAATTGAAAAACAATTACAAGAGAAAATTAAAAAGATTTATACAAAGAAAAAAATGTGTATGGTGTCTATACAAGGTGAAAAATCAATACCTGATGGATGAAAAAGATGATACCAATTGTAGTCTCCTTTATCGAGGAATTTATTCACACCCTAGATATCTCAGATTAAAGAAATTTCGAACACAAAGCCCAAATAGACAAGATTACAAAATTGGCACAATTTTTAGAGCCGCAGTCGGATTAAAGCAGGCAGTTATTTGAAAACAGTATCAGAGCAGCACAGCAGAAACAGTTTCAAATCAGACTTGTTAAGATGTTGATCACACAGGATGATTCATGATCCAATGATTAAAAATACCATTTATTTGAAATCATTTGATGAATATGAAGATATCAGGATTCAATGAATCGATCACACCAGATTATTAGTTTCACATTCAAGATATGTGCGTGATTCAGTAAATCAATAATTTCAAATGATTTTAAACAAACAAATATTTAAATCAAATCATTATGAAATAACAGTGAGATTTAAGACCGTATTTTCAAACAATTTTTTACAAGAATTTCTGACAAGTACAAGAGTAAATTCAGATCATGTACATCAAGTTTGAGAGGTATTCATGATTTAAAAAAAAAATTGAAATCACTTGAATCAATGTTAAGTTTGAGATATAATGAATTATTCACACAAGGATGCTAATTTCAAATTTAAGTGGTGTGTGATATTCAAAATATCTAAAATCTCAGATGATTTCAAAAAAAACTAATTTCAATCATAATATTCATGAATAACGATGAATTTCAAGATGTATCACCGATTCAAGACAATTTAACATGTTCAAGCCAATCTGAAAATTTCTGAAATTATCACAACTGATAAATAATAGAGTGCTGTAATGAGTATAAATTATCAAGACTTTCCAAACTGAATTAGAAAAGACTCAAAATAGCAAAGGTGTGTGAAATTCCAAAAAAAATTCAGATCTTCGAAAATTTAGAATTCTAATCAATAGTGTTCAAGATATGACAAGAATACATCAACACTGTTATGAATTCAGAGAATCGGAAAACAAACTTCAAATCAATTACAGATATTTACAAAAATAAATTCAAGATCTAGAAAAGATTAAACACATCAGAGTTTTATACAAACGAAGCACAATTCCAGAAAAATATGAATTCTGCAATTGGAAGTTAAAGAAGCCCAAAAAAAATTACAATGATATGACATTGACAAACCATAAAAAAAAAAAAAAAAAGGGACTGAAGGAGAAATAAACGAAGAAAATAAAAACAGAAAATATTTACAAAGGTGAGTTTAGAGTTCATACCAAAATCCAATGTAAATTAGAATCTCTAACTCAACAAATCTTGGCTAAAGGAACTGTGAATGATATAGAAGTATAGACAGCTTTGCTTCACATTTCTTTTTGCACAGCAGCTCCTCAGCCTCTTCTGGTACCTAACAGTTTAGGAGATTGAGTGGTCTAACAAAATTAGTAAAACCACTCACAGTTATGTTAACATCTATTGGTACCCAAATCTGTTTGTATAACATCCTATTCGAATCTATCTTTGTGCCTTTAGGAACCCAAACTTGTTTAGTTTTTCCAAAAAACATTTTATTTCCTTTTGGGGTCCACATTTGTTCAACTGGATTGTTATCAAACCAATTCTTGTCTCGTTTGTGATTTAAAAACCTTTTAGAATTTTCAAAATTCAGATTTTTAGAAAGACCCTTTCTAAGGCAATTTAAAAGATTTTTAAAATCAAAAGAATTCAATTTTTCAAAATCATTTGTTTTCCCAAAACCAAGACCATGTTTATTTCCAACAGAAATTTGGTTTTTCAACAACATATTCAAAGATTTTTCACCATCAGAAAATTTACTCAAAATTGTTTCAAGTTGTTGAATTTTAGTTTTAAAATCACTGTTTTCCATCACTAAATCTGAACAATGATTTTTAGTGATCTTACATCTTTCAAAATCAGATTTCAAAACCAAATTTTCATCTTTAAGCAAATTAATTTTTGTTTGGGACTCAGCAATCTCAGATTCAAAATGTTTTTGACTTTCAGATTCAAATTTCTTGAAATTTTCAATTTCAGCGTCAAGCACTTTGAGAATCAAATCGGATTTCAATAGATTTTCTTTTTCAGCAATTTCAAATTTTGAATTTATATCAGTTTTAAAATTTTCAAATTCCTTTTGTAGAAAATTGTTCGAGCTTGATAACTCAATCTTGTCCTCTTTCAAGATTAGAATTGTAACACCCCACCTCCGCCAGGGTGTCTCTTGCAAGCACTCTGACTTTGGAGGGGCGTTTGAATCAGGTAAACATGCATAATGATATATCAAGGCAGAACAAGAACATATGTATATATGTAAACAGAGTAAATAAGATAAGTAAAACAGCGGAAGATTTCAAACTATTTCAAAACAAGTCTGGTACAACATAATGTCAACTTTCCAAATACACAAGTCTAGATAAAAACAACATCACTGAAAAACTGAAATACATAAGTACTATCCCCAAAATAAGTGATAACCATAGCTAGCTTCATGTCAAGACCGTACATGAGCTAAAATCCCACAAGCAAGCGATCATAAATCCAAGCTAAGCTCCAATATTCCCACCCTGAGAACCTGGGGGGGAACGGAAGAAAAGAGGCGAAAGAAAAACAGGTCAGTCAAAAAGACTGAGTAAGCCCTACTACAATCAATGTAAACTGATAAACTTAACTGGCATGAGAAGCAGGGATGAACATAAGGATAACAACATACTAGCATGATGATTAACTAACAAGGTAGATAAAGGTGTCATCGCATAATCAGGATTAAGGTTTTGCACCACAGGTGTACTAGCAAACTAACATGACTTGAATAAACAAGTATTGATCCCTTGGCCCAAGCTTTGACCCAATAACATGAAATGACCCTAATACGAGGTCCAATAACATGAAGTGACCCTAATACGAGGTCCAATAACATGAAGTGACCCTAATACGAGGTCCAACCAAACGGTCTAATCGATCAGCTCCCTAAGCCTAACTCGTCACGTGTTGGTGTCAATACGGCCCAAACATAATTGTAGTCAGACTGTGCCGGGTCTCCCGTCGGGTGTATCAAGCCCTAGGGTGTCAACCCCTGGACACCATAAACATAAGTGCACAGTCTAGATCTACTGGTACCCATGCTTGACTTCTCCAAATACGGTCTACGTGCACGACCATAGTCCGTCCGGAACTACATCGGCGTACCACTCTACCGTCGTTTTTGGTCACTTACCTCAAGTCCAGTAATCGAGCCCCCACCCTAGCCTAGTCCCTAGGGTCTTAATGATACAAACTTGGGATTACCGCTGGAGTGGACCCCCATTGCTAGGATTTTCTAGTGGGTTAAGTACGGTTTAACCCTTTTACTAATCATGGATTAACTTGGTTAAGTGTAACGATGAGTTCACGACTTAACCCTGATTAATCTACCAAGCCCAAATTGGTTAAGTATTAAGTGGACCATGACTTAACCCTAATCATGAGGCATTAATTAATTTAATGTGCCTTAACCTCTCACATTAGACCTTGTTGTGGTTAGTAGTTAAGCCGGGCGGGTCCGGGTAGCTTTACACCACAACTTGGTCTAACCTCGGGTTCAAGGTACAACATGACCAACTTCTCACATTGGGTCCTATTGTTTGTAGCAACTAGTTAAGCCGGTCGGTTCCGGGTAGTTTTACGCTACAAACTCAACCCAACCTCGAGTTGGTCACACTTATATTTTCTAAGTGTCATGTCCATCATGTTTCCAAAACATATTATAAGTTTTCAAGAATTTGGGTAGACCTAACTTAATAGGTAAATTCCCAATGGGTAGACCTAACTTAATAGGTAAATTCCCAATCTTATATTTTCATGTCTTTTAAGTTTACCCAACCCCAAACGCAATCCCATCGCTTACATAATCGCAATAGCGCATAAAGGATAGAAAGAGGGAACTTGGCATAAAGATGACAAATGGTGTTGAAGCCACAAGTTTAACATGGTGGCATATGAAATGTACATATGTTCATATACTTGCATATTGCATCATTAGGCCTCAAAAGTATGCATAAAACCAAACTTAGCATATAAGTGATACATGGTGATAAATGACATGTAGAAGTTGCCATAAGTTCGCATTTAGCCTCACATGCAAGTTATCATAAGGGATATGATAACTTACATGTTGCCAAAATGCAACCTTTAGCATAAAGCTTGAAGCTTTAAGCTCATAAACCCAAGATAAGCTTGCATAACATGATAACATGAGCAAAATGATCAACCATAACATAACTTGCATATCATATGGCAAACTTGCATATCATAACATAGCAAACTTGCATAACATAACATGATAAAACTTACATATCATAACATGGCAAACTTGCATAACATAACATAATAAACTTGCATATCATAACATGGCAAACTTGCATAGCATAACATGGTAAACTTGCATATCATAACATGGCAAACTTGCATAGCATAACATGGCAAACTTGCATATCATAACATGGCAAACTTGCATAGCATAACATGGTAAACTTGCATAT
Source organism: Allium sativum (assembly GCA_030737875.1). Classification (NCBI taxonomy): domain Eukaryota; kingdom Viridiplantae; phylum Streptophyta; class Magnoliopsida; order Asparagales; family Amaryllidaceae; genus Allium; species Allium sativum. Next base: position 742,276,464 of record CM060920.1, on the reverse strand, counting down.
CATAACATGGCATACTTGCATAACATAACATGGTAAACTTGCATATCATAACATGGCATACTTGCATAACATAACATGATAAACTTGCATATCATAATGATCGAACACAACTTGCATCATTCATTAACTTTAGAGTTTAAGTATGAAAGTAGAAAAGGGCTTACAATGCTTATGAAGACACAAAAATATATATAGATTGAGACAAAGCCCTTATGCAATCAAATAAACCCCAAATGCAAGCTCCAATAGAAAAACCCTTGAGCCAAAATGATCAAAACCCTTGCTTTATGATGCAAATATGTAAACTTGACTTTAATGCAAGCTAATGACACTCATACAAGCTTGAAAACACTTGTATGCATGGAAAATCTCTCATAGAAATAACTTAGGAATTTTATGAAGAGAGTGGAGGCCATGAGAGGAATGATTTTGCCATAGTTTAGTTACTTGAATGAATAATGATGATTTAGGGTTAGGTTAGGGGCTTATTTATAGAGATTAGGATTAGTTTTAGCCTTAGGATTAAACCCTAATTCCAATCTCAGCCCTTAAAACCGAATCTGGCCCCAAAACCTAACCAAAACCCCAAAATGGTGCACAAGGCAAAACTGCCCGGCTGAGCCAAGTCGACACCCAAGTCGACAGGGCTGTCGACTTGGGCCTAACCATGTCGACTGCCCAGTCGACAGGGCTGTCGACATGGGTGGTATGGCGGGAAATTTCCCGCCTGCGCCCAACTGCCTTAATTTCCAAATTCAAACTTGAATTTGAAATCTGTTTTTACTTTGAATTTTTCTGAAAACTTTGTTGGGCCTTAATCGGGTCATATGGACTCCGATTTTCGTAAACTCGGACTCTATTTCGCGTATTTTTCCGAGACGAACGCAATGGCATAGCCCGTTTCCCTTGATTCAGATTTTAGAATTAAATTCTGCCTCGATTTACGTTATAACAGGTTATTGAAAATACGGGTTGTTACATTCTCCCCTCCTTAAAGGATCTCGTCCCCGAAATCTCTAAGTTAGGAAGAACATATCCTACCATCCAACATCCATCTACTCAAAACATCATCCACGAGCAATCATTGTCCTTACAAGATTCTAAATGTTGTATGAACATATGCAAAGGTGTGTGCATATGTACTTATCTAATGCAAATATCATCAATGCAAATTATGTTAGTGAAATGAATCCATATGTATGCAATTCCTAACATAATGTATAACATCTATATGTGTGCACATAACATACATCCATATGCAACATCCACGTGATAACACAAAAATTTTCATCCATGAATAAGCATAAACACTCATGCATATGCAATATGAGGAGTGTGTGAGCCGATCTAGTGCCTAATGTGTATAATGCATCCACGAGTAACCACTTGCAAACACTTGCAACCACTTGCAACCATCAAGCATAACATGTTTCAAACACATGTTTCATCCAAAGGGTTTCTACCTAAGGTTCTCATGACAAGATTAACACGATATAGATAGCAAAAGAAAGATATGCTACAAAGAGATCGGGAAGATAAGCAGGATATACTCCTTTTGGATTACAAGAAATCCCTTCCTAACCCAACTCATATTATATAAAAGCCCAAAAGATTTAGTCAACCTAACGGACCCCTTCAAACCCTGACATGTATTACTAGCAAATAAGTCATACCTCCCGACAGAAATAGGACCGAGAATGGGACCGAGAGGATATACGTAAAAAGATAACATGCGAGTAAGTTCCACAGGAAAACAAGGATCAAGGATATGCTCTTAAAAAGAGATATGATGCGCGTATCTAGCCTTCAGTCTTCTAAGTCACGTTTCCTTGAGCTTAACTCCTCTGTGCTTTGACCGTCTTTTACCTCATGATTTCTTGGCTTCTTAACTCTTATTTCCAAATATGAGTTGGAACCCATTTCATTGTCACCTCTCGTCTTCCTTTTTCACTTACTCTTCTATCATTCTTGGCTTAAACATAACTATGACCTCATGGTTTCATGCAAGCTCTCCAAAATTCACTAGTGAATCCTGGATCTCGTTTACTTACTATAAAGTATTCCACGCAGCAGAACTTTTCTTGGAAATACCAATCCACGTTGCCAATTGCTCTTACTAACGTGATTTTCTATAACTCATGCTTGAACGAAATGAACCATTCGCCTGTGAATGATAGGCCGTACTTAGATTCAGTCGCTTGCCCATGACTTCCCGTAGACTATTCCAAAACTGGCTAGTGAAAATTGAGTCATGGTTACTAACTATCCTTTAGGGAACCCCGTGCAACCGCTTTATTTCTTGAAAGTAAACTGTCGCTAGTTATGATGCAGTCCTTTCGCTTTTTACCGGAGTGAAATGAGCACTCTTCGTGAGTCTACCTACTATGACCCACATGCTCTTATTCCCTTTCTTGATCTAGGCAGTCCATCCACGAAATCCTTCGTGACGCTTTTCCTACTTCCATTACGGGGACCTCCAATGGATGTAATAGCCCACTGGGCTTTTTATGACTCGGCCTTAACCTGTTGGCACAACATGCACCTTGGGACAAACTCGGCCACCTCCTCGAGTGATGTGCATCTTCAAGAACCTTCTTTCTCTCATCGCGTCTTAGCCATCCCTTGTCATCTATAGCGAGGTGACTTACCATCTCGCCTCGAATCAACTTGTCCATGATCTCGACTAACTGCGGGTCTTCTTTCTGTGAAGTCCCTACTTGATCCAGAAGGGTAGGTCTAAGCTCAAGGGACGCTAACTAACTAATTAAACTGAGAGAACTTCTTACTTCAATTGTCCTCGACGGAGCTTTTCGGTTTTGAACCGCGACCACTTTAGCAGGATCCACCACTAAGCCTTGCTTAGAAACTATGTGCCCAAGAAATCTATCTCCTTTTTCTCCAAAATGACATTTGGAGGACTTGGCTTTCAACTGATGCGCTCTAAGCGTATCCATCACCTCCTTGAGATGTCTAGCATGTTCTTCCTCGTTCTTTAAGAAAGTCAGGATATCGTCTACAAAGATTACCACAAACTTGTTCAGGAACTCCCTAGGCACCCTACTCATCAAGTCCACGAAGTAGGCGGGTGCATTAGTTAAACCGAATGGCATGACTAGCCATTCTAAGAATCCATCTGGAGTTCTGAACGCAGTTTTGTCTATACTATCCTCAGCTACTCTGAGCTGAAGGGATCCAATAGCAAGATCAAGAGAAAACAGATGTTCCTACAAGCTGATCAAACAAATCATCGATCCTTGGCAATGGTTGTCTATTCTCTTTGTTTAACACACGATAATCAACACAAAGTCGAAGAGAACCATCTGCCTTGGTAGTAAATACTACAGGCGCTCCCCATTCAGATATACTTCGTCTAATGAAATTCTTCTCAAGCAACTCCTTGACTTGCTTTCTTAACTCTCATCTTGCGGGGCCATGTGCCTAACCGGCCACGAAACTATCTTGGCATTATCAACCAGATAAATGCGGAAATCTATCTCTCGTTTAGGGGTAACCCACTTCACCCAAGATATCAGGATATTCTCGGACCACCCTCACCGATTGCAAACTATCGATAGACGAGTTGAGGGATTCAAGATAACACAACATGACGGGACTCATAGGGTTACTAGAAATTTTTAGGGTATTACCGAGGCGAGTCATGAGCCTTACAACCCTATGCTCAAAAATCAAGGATGGCTCCAAAACTGGACAATCGATCCATGCCCAAAATCAACCCATACCCCATGAAACCGAGAATATAAGCATCACGCGAGAATTCTATACTCAAGATAGAGATTTTCAATTCCACGTAGATAATAGACAAATGGGCGTAAACCCCAATTGGATTTAAAACACACACGGGATCATAAACTAGACTAGTACTTAGGTGCAAACTTCCAACTAGATCAGATGAAATAAACTATGCGATGTGCCAGAATCAAACAAAGTACAAACAGGAAAATCAGAAATGTAAACAGGACTTTTAACAGAAACACTACCTCGATCATGAGCTGAAAGAACGATGTTGAGGGGATGAACTCGCCCTCCAGATGGTCTTGCACACTGAGTCTGACCTTGCCCTTGCTTCTTCGGGCAATCTTTGCTGAAATGTCCAGTCTCACCGCAGAAAAAGCATTCACCATTCTTCCTTTTCCTCTTCTTACAATCCTTAATAAGATGAGTCGAACTTCCACAAGTAAAGCATTTCTTTTCCTTCTTTTTCATTTCCTTTTTGGGCCCCGTTTTCTTGTTTTGAGACTCATTCACCTTGATTTCCTTCTTGTCACTCCTATTCTTTTCATTGAGTAGGGCCACATTCACCAAACTCTCGAAGGTCGCTCCGATGAGTATATGAGATATGGCCAAACCGCGCAATGGCTCGTTTAGTCCTAGAGCAAAGTGCATGGCCTTCTTCTGAGCTGTGTTAACCAAGTCTAAACCGAACCGAGCAAGTTGATTAAACTTATCCACATATTCCCTAATGGTCATGTCCCCTTGCTTTAGTGATAGGAACCTCTCCATCTGAAGGTTCTCCTCTGCCGACGATAAAAACCTCAGTCCAAACCTTCTTTTAAACTCATCCCAAGTCTCAATTGGTCTAGTAGTGGTGGTGACTACCCACCAATAAGCAACTTCCCCTTTCAATAACCATACCGCCAACAGAACTTTCCTACGATCTTCTATATCTAAGATAGCAAAGAGGTTTTCAGTTTCCTTTAACCAGTTTCTTGCCTCAACAGAAGTCTCCATCCCAACAAAATTCTTGCAACCCATCGCCTTAAAGTCTTTGCAAATCTCCGCGAAATCCTCTTGTGGATGCTGAGGGGTAGGAGGAAGAGGAACCTCGGCGACAGGAGGAGGAGGAACATTAACTACCGGAGGAGGAGTAACATTTGCGGGACCGGCTTCGGTCGCCCTAGCCTCCAAAAGTCTCCTATACCAAACAGGTACGTGTACTCCCTCCGGAATAGCAAAGTTATCGGCCATACTGAACACGAAGAAAAAAGATAGATTCAGAATGGAGAAAAACAAAGGATTTTTTGCTAATGGCTTTTTGGGGAATAGCCTTTAAAATAAACTAGACTTTTCTTTGGAAAATACTTTATACTTGGTTTTGAAAATAGTTTTCCAAAAGTTTTCTAAAACCTTTTTGTTCCTTCTCGTAAACCATATGCTCTGATACCAAATGTAACACCCCACCTCCGCCAGGGTGTCTCTTGCAAGCACTCTGACTTTGGAGGGGCGTTTGAATCAGGTAAACATGCATAATGATATATCAAGGCAGAACAAGAACATATGTATATATGTAAATAGAGTAAATAAGATAAGTAAAACAGCGGAAGATTTCAAACTATTTCAAAACAAGTCTGGTACAACATAATGTCAACTTTCCAAATACACAAGTCTAGATAAAAACAACATCACTGAAAAACTGAAATACATAAGTACTATCCCCAAAATAAGTGATAACCATAGCTAGCTTCATGTCAAGACCGTACATGAGCTAAAATCCTACAAGCAAGCGATCAGAAATCCAAGCTAAGCTCCAATATTCCCACCCTGAGAACCTGGGGGGGAACGGAAGAAAAGAGGCGAAAGAAAAACAGGTCAGTCAAAAAGACTGAGTAAGCCCTACTACAATCAATGTAAACTGATAAAGTTAACTGGCATGAGAAGCAGGGATGAACATAAGGATAACAACATACTAGCATGATGATTAACTAACAAGGTAGATAAAGGTGTCATCGCATAATCAGGATTAAGGTTTTGCACCACAGGTGTACTAGCAAACTAACATGACTTGAATAAACAAGTATTGATCCCTTGGCCCAAGCTTTGACCCAATAACATGAAATGACCATAATACGAGGTCCAATAACATGAAGTGACCCTAATACGAGGTCCAATAACATGAAGTGACCCTAATACGAGGTCCAACCAAACGGTCTAATCGATCGGCTCCCTAAGCCTAACTCGTCACGTGTTAATGTTAATACGGCCCAAACATAATTGTCGTCAGACTGTGCCGGGTCTCCCGTCGGGTGTATCAAGCCCTAGGGTGTCAACCCCTGGACACCATAAACATAAGTGCACAGTCTAGATCTACTGGTACCCATGCTTGACTTCTCCAAATACGGTCTACGTGCACGACCATAGTCCGTCCGGAACTACATCGGCGTACCACTCTACCGTCGTTTTTGGTCACTTACCTCAAGTCCAGTAATCGTGCCCCCACCCTAGCCTAGTCCCTAGGGTCTTAATGATACAAACTTGGGATTACTGCTGGAGTGGACCCCATTGCTAGGATTTTCTAGTGGGTTAAGTACGGTTTAACCCTTTTACTAATCATGGATTAACTTGGTTAAGTGTAACGATGAGTTCACGACTTAACCCTGATTAATCTACCAAGCCCAAATTGGTTAAGTATTAAGTGGACCATGACTTAACCCTAATCATGAGGCATTAATTAATTTAATGTGCCTTAACCTCTCACATTAGACCTTGTTGTGGTTACTAGTTAAGCCGGGCGGGTCCGGGTAGCTTTACACCACAACTTGGTCTAACCTCGGGTTCAAGGTACAACATGACCAACTTCTCACATTGGGTCCTATTGTTTGTAGCAACTAGTTAAGCCGGTCGGTTCCGGGTAGTTTTACGCTACAAACTCAACCCAACCTCGAGTTGGTCACACTTATATTTTCTAAGTGTCATGTCTATCATGTTTCCAAAACATATTACAAGTTTTCAAGAATTTGGGTAGACCTAACTTAATAGGTAAATTCCCAATGGGTAGACCTAACTTAATAGGTAAATTCCCAATCTTATATTTTCATGTCTTTTAAGTTTACCCAACCCCAAACGCAATCCCATCGCTTACATAATCGCAATAGCGCATAAAGGATAGAAAGAGGGAACTTGGCATAAAGATGACAAATGGTGTTGAAGCCACAAGTTTAACATGGTGGCATATGAAATGTACATATGTTCATATACTTGCATATTGCATCATTAGGCCTCAAAAGTATGCATAAAACCAAACTTAGCATATAAGTGATACATGGTGATAAATGACATGTAGAAGTTGCCATAAGTTCGCATTTAGCCTCACATGCAAGTTATCATAAGGGATATGATAACTTACATGTTGCCAAAATGCAACCTTTAGCATAAAGCTTGAAGCTTTAAGCTCATAAACCCAAGATAAGCTTGCATAACATGATAACATGAGCAAAATGATCAACCATAACATAACTTGCATATCATATGGCTAACTTGCATATCATAACATAGCAAACTTGCATAACATAACATGATAAACTTGCATATCATAACATGGCAAACTTGCATAACATAACATAATAAACTTGCATATCATAACATGGCAAACTTGCATAGCATAACATGGTAAACTTGCATATCATAACATGGCAAACTTGCATAGCATAACATGGTAAACTTGCATATCATAACATGACAAACTTGCATAGCATAACATGGTAAACTTGCATATCATAACATGGCATACTTGCATAACATAACATGGTAAACTTGCATATCATAACATGGCATACTTGCATAACATAACATGATAAACTTGCATATCATAATGATCGAATACAACTTGCATCATTCATTAACTTTAGAGTTTAAGTATGAAAGTAGAAAAGGGCTTACAATGCTTATGAAGACACAAAAATATATATAGATTGAGACAAAGCCCTTATGCAATCAAATAAACCCCAAATGCAAGCTCCAATAGAAAAACCCTTGAGCCAAAATGATCAAAACCCTTGCTTTATGATGCAAATATGTAAACTTGACTTGAATGCAAGCTAATGACACTCATACAAGCTTGAAAACACTTGTATGCATGGAAAATCTCTCATAGAAATAACTTAGGAATTTTATGAAGAGAGTGGAGGCCATGGGAGGAATGATTTTGTCATAGTTTAGTTACTTGAATGGATAATGATGATTTAGGGTTAGGTTAGGGGCTTATTTATAGAGATTAGGATTAGTTTTAGCCTTAGGATTAAACCCTAATTCCAATCTCAACCCTTAAAACCGAATCTGGCCCCAAAACCTAACCAAAACCCCAAAATGGTGCACAAGGCAAAACTGCCCGGCTGAGCCAAGTCGACACCCAAGTCGACAAGGCTGTCGACTTGGGCCTAACCATGTCGACTGCCCAGTCGACAGGGCTGTCGACATGGGTGGTCTGGCGGGAAATTTCCCGTCTGCGCCCAACTGCCCTAATTTCCAAATTTAAACTTGAATTTGAAATCTGTTTTTACTTTGAATTTTTCTGAAAACTTCGTTGGGCCTTAATCGGGTCATACGGACTCCGATTTTCGAAAACTCGGACTCTATTTCGCGTATTTTTCCGAGACGAACGCAATGGCATAGCCCGTTTCCCTTGATTCAGATTTTAGAATTAAATTATGCCTCGATTTACGTTATAACAGGTTATTGAAAATACGGGTTGTTACAAGAATCTTATTTTCAAAATTTTGAATATTTTTATTGAGATGAACAAGCTTGGTTTCCAATTTCAAACAATTTTTACAATCCGAATTTGAAGAGTTTTTAAAATATTCAAGTTGTGATTCGAAATCAACAATTTTGTTGGTCAACTCAGAATTCTTAGATTTCAAAATTTTGTTTTTAGATTGGAGTTTATCAACAGACTTAGTTAGATCAGCACAAAAGTAAACCAGATCTTCATAAGAGAAATTTTCTACTTCATTGTCTGTTGAGTCTCCATCAGTTGATCCATCTGAATTATCATCTGTAAGACTGTTAAGCATAAATTTGAATCTGAGTTGATCTTTGCAGGTTTTGAGCAGTTGTCAACTTTTTGTCCATACAACGCATTGAGAGTTTTCCAGATTTTCTGTGCAGATAAACAATGAGAGATAAGCTTAAATTGATCAATACTGAGACAAGAATAAATAATGTCCATAGCACAAGTATTGATTACAATATTCTTTTTATCTGACAAATCTACTCCAATAATAATAATATTCCAATATTTAATATGAACAGATTTAAAATAAATTTTCATTATTAATTTCCAAATTAAAAAATACGTTCCATTGAAAATAGATGGAATATGACTGGACTGACTCTCTATGGACAAATGACTAGGGATCACCATTACTCTAGAGTTAAACAGAATACCTGCTCTGATACCACTTGTTGGTTCTAGATTAACCCTAGAGGGGGGTTGAATAGGGTTTATCACAAATCTTTGCAGAGTTATAATCAAACGGGATATTGAAATAACAATCAGATCACAGAATGCAGCAGATATAAAAATACAGAAAGTAAATAACACACAGAGATACCCAGCTTCGGCAAAATACTGCCTACTGTTGCATCCCTAAGGTTTCTACTAGGTGATAGAACAGATCCCGCATACAAGACCATGTACACTCGCAAACCCTGCTCTTATTCTAACCCTACGCTCAAAACCCTAGACTGATCGATGTCCCCTCGATCAGATTTCCCCTGATTATGACCCTGTAACCAGTAACCCAAATTTTACAGACTTTGTCAACTGTCATCCAACACCCTGACTGAATCCCTAGAATTTTACGGACTCTAGAACTGATTGTTTGAAATTACAGATGGAAAAGCAAAACAAAAAAACAATACAAAACAAAATCAACAAAGAAAACCCTTGGGAGTTAAATTAAAAAGGGGTCATCCCTTTTCTATTTAGAAGGTTGGTTTCTTGGCCTGCCCATTTACAAATTATTAAACCCGTTCACTCTGTTTCTTCAAAAAACATGGCGGCGCTCCTAGGGTTTTTGAAATCGTCCCAAATCCAGGTCGATTCGATGATGAAATTGATATTGTTCTTCTGTCTGGCTTCGATTGTTGCTGCCCTCTTGTTCAACGATTTGGGAACGAGATCGAATCCCTCTGAAAACTCGTGAGTTTCTCCGAATTTATTTTTAAGCTTGAAATTGTTGTTGTTTTGATTCGATGCACTCCTTTCCAGTGATGTATTGGTGTTAAATAGGATTACAAAATCCTAATTTGCCTCTGATTTCATATTAATGACTTCGCTGGTTTTGTGTCTTGTGTTTCACTTTTGGATTTTGTAATCCTCGACTGAATGAAACTAGACATTAATTTTTTTTCTTTGAAATAGATTTCCTCTTTTAACTTAAAACCCTTGGTTTAAGTCAATTCTGAAAAAAAAAATGCCCCTTTTTGAAATAGCTTGTTGCCTTGGATGAAATTCCTGATAGACTTGATTGAATGAATTCCCAAAAGACACTGTTTCATTTCTGGAGTGATTTCTGAATTGTTGCCTTGGATGCCACATATATATATATATATATATATATATATATATATATATATATATATATCCACATTCGAATTTGCATTGGAATGGTATTTTGATTTTCTGGAAATAGACAAATTTGTATTTGTGGCCCCAAATAAAAATGTCGTGAATTCTTCCTTTCCATAAAGATGAGACGTGCATTTCAGGACACGTGATTCACTAATTTGCAGTTTGCTTCAACCCAAAAATGTTGCCTTTGATTAAAATAATTTTGGTTGATTTTTCTTTGTCAAATCTGGTCCACCATTAAAAACTGTTCTCAGGAGAAATTTCTTTCTTATTTGAATACAATTTAAACTGGGAAACTGTTACCTTGTGTATTAGGGTCCATTCACATATGAAATTTCTTGTACACCACTGAAACTTGCTGATTTGTGTCATTTTGGGTTGAATTGTTATATGCATGCTCGAGCTTGTTTGTGGCATGTTTTCTTGAAATAGAGTTTTCATTTGCCTTGACCAATATGCCGCCATACTCTATTATATGCTACTGCATTTATTCACTGCCGCTTTACTGTTGTGCTCCTACATGCTGAAGCACTTGTTCACTTAATCCATGATGTGTCCATACATGATGCAGCTCCCTGCTTTGTATTCATGTTTGTTGTGTATTTATAAGCTGCCTGTAGTTTGTGAACATTCTCTGGTTGATTTGATGCAATCTGACCATATATACATATATATACAGCAGTGTGTATATGTATGTATGTTTGCATACATAGATTTGTTTTCACTTGTGAGTTCATGCATCATGCAGCCTTGCCTTACCCCATACCACTCTATGTTATAAGCTGAATTTTCCTGTCTTTGTGCATTTATATACTGCCTTGATTAAGCTCCCATGTTGATTGAAATAGAAGTTACTGCATTGATAACTTGCCATACTTGATGTTGGATGCACCATTGTGAATTTTCTATGTGTATCATTACTGAACCATATAAATGTGCATTTGCACATTCATATATGTATGCTGCTCCACCTGTTTGATATATGTTGAACTGTTTTGTTGTGTATGTCATCTGGAAATTGTTCATCAGCTTGCTTGTGCATGCTCATGTGTTTGACCTCCCTTGTATACTTGCACATCTGACTTGTTGCATATTATTCAATCCATGCTGCCATGTTTTCTTTTTGAAATTTGTTGCACCATTTTTCTGTCTTATGATCTTAGAAGAGCTCGACCATTTTTAGTTCATTTGCTTTACTTGTGTTCGTACACTTGAATACTTGTTTACTATACCATTTGCTACTCGACCATGTTGTCATGTTCACTGCTCCATTTACTGACTTCTTATGTGCTGAGCACTTTTGAGTTGCATCATATTTGTGTTACTTGACCATTTTGATATGTTGTGCACTGAGTTGAGATGGTCCATGTGGCTACTCCTCATTTGTGCACTGATTGGTGTGGCAGTTCATACGTGTATATCTATACACGTGTGTATATGCAGCCATCAGAAAAGATTTTATGTCCCTGTTCATATACAAACTAGGTGGACAAAGATGAATCAGATCAAGTCATGAAAAAAGATGAGAAACACACCAGAAAACTGAGGCAAATAAAAATTTTAAAAATAAAAATTATATTCACATGAAGTTTGAAAATTATTTCTGTTCCATATACTGTGTGTGTTTCTGTATATGACAGGTATGTAGATCGGACTGACTGAAGAATGTTGTGAAGACAGAAGACAAGTATAGACAGTTAAATGTATGAGTGTCCGTATATGAGTCAATGTGATTGTATATATAGAAATGTATAACTGAGTGACAGTGTAATAGTGAAGAGCTGATGTACAGAAAAAGAAATTTGTATTGATATTTGTAATGAACAAATTCGTTTGAAATAAAATATTATTTTATTGTTGTCAAACAAACTTGTCTATTTTATTCATTCAATTTACAAGTTCAAATATTCTGTGAATGTATTTAAATAGTGGAGTATTGAATAGCTATACTGTTTGAATGTTGAAATAGAACATTTATATTCAAATACAATATTGTATGAATATATGAATGTCTGTACAGTCGTATTCTATTTAAATATAAATGTTATATTCCTATCTGTGATGTATATATAGAACAGTACAGTAACAAACACATTTAAAATATTATTTATTTGGTTGTTATCATCAAACAAAATCATATAATTGTGTATACAACTACGTCATATACAACACTTTTCAACAAAATCCTTGATCATTTACACTTATCATGCCATACTATCATTCTTTAAAACACAAACTGCTATTTACCAATATATAATCTTTAAGCTCGTACGTCTCAAAGCAGGGTGTTAAGAAAAAGAATAAATTCTCTGCCACCAAACAGAAGTATGTTTAGTAAAAGTCAATCCATATTTTATAAAATACAGTGTCAGACACGAATTCCATCAACAAGTCCATTCCGGGAATAGGAATGAAACGGAAGGCACTTGATTCCATGTCCTCGCCTGCGAGTGCAAGTCCTTGCAAACCAAATCGCTTCAAGTACGGTCAGATTGTGCCGTCACTTTAACCTCATATAGGTCGTCGCCCAAGGCATCAACAGGCCATCCATCCGATGTGAAGAAATCTGGGTCTTTCACCATTGTCGTCGATATCTTGACATCAGCATCACGTCGTATAATTATTCGGAATGGGTAAAAACCCAGTCTTTCCAAATAATTAACGCATCTTTAAAACCAATTGGTATACAGGATTTCCTAAACCTCATTCCATTTCGGAATATTCTTTTATTCATTAAATGGGGAATTATTCCTACAAATATTATCAATGATCTAATTCATTTAAACCTCTTGTTTAAATCTTTCCTTGAAGACCATTGCAAAAGATTTTACAATATCTTTTCATAATCTAAACCAAATTAAGGTTTATCAACTAGTCGGGATTAACGAGCCTTACCGAAGTAATCATTCATTTTATTATCCCAATCCCAAACCTATTCATCCCATGGAGCAAAACTGATAGTAGTCCATATCTAACACCCATAGTGTTACTGGTAAATTCAATTACCATCCAACGTTTAAATCTAATTAAAGATTTAACTATCGTATGGAGTAAAACTGCTTGCACCCCATTCTCGAACACTTCTTGAATTCGGTAAATTTAATTACCCTATTCTCATTTCAATCTAATTAAGGATTCACTAAAAATCCACTTAGTTTTCATCACAAAAATCATTACTTAATGATTATTCAACTTTAGGAAAATCATTCCTATCTTTAACTGGGTTAAAGAACCAATGTCACTTAAATCATAGTTCACGATAAACCCAAAATCATCTTTCATTTAATATGGAACCTTCACGGAAATCCGATAGTCGTAATCGATATAAATTTCCGTATCAGACTAATACTATAAACAAAATAATGGCAAGGCCTTTTAATTTCCATAAATAGTAACGATCTTACTTCACAGAAGATCATCTCGATTATTAATAAATCGAATTCCATTCAATCCCAATTTAATTTATTAAATTGGAATCTTTTACTTTGGAAATTCCATTAAATCTTAATTAAAAGATTTATAAATTCCAAATCATATTTTCACGGTTAACTGGGTTTAAGAACTAGTGTCATTTAAAACACAATTCACAATAAACCCAAAATCATCTTCCATTCAATATGGAACTTTTACGGAAATCATATCTGCCTACCGTTGATATTAATCTTCATATCCAACCAACACTATAAGCGGAATATTTGCTAGCACCTTTCAAATTCCTCAAATAGTCTAAGTATTCATCTATGGAGACATATCTCAACCGTTAACCAATATGATTTCCATTTAATTTAATTAATTGGAAAATTCCATTTTTCACTTATCTTCAATTCGGATTCATTATACAAAAATGAATATCTTCCCTTCATTTAACGTTTAATATACTGTTAAATGAACATTCGGGTTTTCCTTTTGATCCATTCTGATCCTCGCCCAGACCAATAAACGTTGGCCAGGTAAGTTTAGTGCACTAGTTGCAGCATCCCTTACCTTGTTAAACGCCCCGTTTATCTTTCCGGATCTCACAATCGGGACAGACTTACTCGTGGTTTCCACATATTCAACCAAAATAGGTGTTCATTATTTAAAACATTATTCATCCATCCAAAATACTTTCATTTCCCCTGATTATTTTATTATTAAAATAATCATTCAAAATCCAAATTTCTGGAATGAGACTCGTTCAACTCCCGTATATCCGAGAATTTGGGTGTTTACAAATATCCAGTAAACATAAACAAGATGTCATGTGTCTAACGAGTTGTAACTAAACTCGCTAGTTATTTAAGATCAGATGTCGGTGTCATAATTGAGTTCTACTTTATTAATTAACAACCAAATGGTATTCATAACCACTGATCCGTCAAAAACATCTAAGTCAAATCAACCTCATCCAACAACTTCCAAACATGAATAATATTCATTAGCGAGAGATTAATATGGAGCTCAAAACCATGTTATATGTTTTTGATGTTCATTACTCTAGTTATCAACCCAAGTATTTACCACATGAGGTTCAACTTCATGAATTTAAATAAAAGGTTGTGGTTCCCTTTATATAATGGTGAATTCATAACCAAAATCACATCTTTATGTGAATTAATCCATAAAGAATGAATCTTTAGGATTTTATCATCATTTTCTAACCCAAACATATTACCAAAACTAAACCAAGGCATGTGTATTTATGATATTCCATAAAGGTGAAACTTTGTGAACCTAACATAAAGTTTTTCACTCCAAACTCCAAACAAATTGCCATTTTTCCTTCGTGAACCTATGTAGGGATTTTTAGCAATCATATACTATCAAATCATCCATGAATTCACCACCAAAACTATAAGAAACATTTCAACAAACACCTTATATGCAATCATACAATAATGCAACAAAACCCTTTAAAGGTTTAGATTTTCTCACCTAAAAGCTTCTAGAACTTCACCTAGGATGTAAAGATCCTTTTCCTAGCTTTTCTCCTTCCTTTCTTCTTTATTTTCTTGAAAAATCTTTTTTTTTATTTTAATAAGGGGGAAAACGTGATGAAATATGAGGAGGGGAGGAAGAAGGATATTTTCAAGGGAAGAAAGGAAATGAGATGGTAAGGAGATAAGGATGGAGGTATTTATAAGGTTGAAAAGGGTGTGGATTGCTTATGTGTCTTAAATCCAAGGGTAGGAAATGTGTGGCTTATATTCATCCTCATCCATTTTCATCCTTATCCCTTTGAATAGTAAAGTGTGTTTTCTCGCACACTTTCCAGCCTTGAATCGTAGTATCAAACGAAAACATTTTTTAGAAATTCTTTCACCATATCGTCTGGTTTCTAACGTACTTCAATCCTATGTGCTCAGATCTAAAATCGGATGGAAAATGAATGGATATAATTCATCCTTATCCATTCAAATAGTAAAGTGTGTTTTCTCAAGCACCTTCCGCCCTCGCGTCGAAGTATCAAATGATAACTGTTTTCAGAAATTCTTTCACTGTATCGTCCGGTTTCTAACGTACTTCAATCCTATGTTTCAAATCCAAAATCGGAGTTCGTTTGAATTTTCAAATAATTTACTTTAACTTTGTTTTCTTAATAACTATCTATATCCGTTATAGAATTTTCCCAGACTCCATACATAGCTAATATTCTATGTTCTAAATTTTTTTGGATAGGTCTCAGGTTCCAATTTTCCCATTAGGATAATCAAATTCCAATTATCGTCAAAATTTAGTTCAAATTTTGGCCTTTTAATTTTTTCTTCTCCCCAAACGAATGTCGTTTTACGCGAAACTTCCCTAAGTACTAAAATTCACTATTCCGGATCCAACGGAGGTGGTCTCACGATCTAGCGATATTCCATTCTCAACATATCCTCAAAATCGTCTGTTTTTAGTTCAAATTTTGAATCTTTTATAAACTTAACATACCTAATGGATGCCATTTTTGATGTAACTTGGTTGGTTAGCTAATTTCATCATTCTGGATTTAATGAAATTGATTTCATTGAAATCTGAGTTCGTTAGCTACTATTTCCTTTGTAAACGTACTATTCAAAAATTCATTCTTTTTGGACTATTTCAATTTTGTTCCTGCCCAAATCCAAATTAATTTGATCTTTATGAAATTTGGAAATTTTAAATTGGTTCCAAATTTCCGGGTCCAGCCACGAATCGGAGTATCAAACGATAATGATTTTCAGAAATTCTTTCACCATATCGTCTGGTTTCTAACGTACTTCAATCTTATGTGTTCAGATCCAAAATCGGATGGAAAATGAATTGATATAATTCATCCTTATCCATTCAAATAGTAAAGTGTGTTTTCTCAAGCACCTTCTGCCCTCGCGTCGGAGTATCAAATGATAACCGTGTTTAGACATTCTTTCACCGTATTGTCTGGTTTCTAACGTACTTCAATCCTATTGTTCAAATCCAAAATCGGAGTTTGTTTGAATTTTCAAATAATTTATTTTAATTTTGTTTTCTTAATAACTTTCTATATCCGTTGTATAATTTTCCCAGACTCCATATGTAGCTAATATTCTATGTTCTAAATTTTTCTGGATAGGTCTCAGGTTCCAATTTTCCCATTAGGATAATCAAATTCCAATTATCGTCAAAATTTAGTTCAAATTTTGGCATTTTATTTCTGTCTTCTCCCCAAACGGATGTCGTTTTACGCAAAACTTCCTTAAGTACTAAAATTCACTATTCTGGATCCAACGGAGGTTGTCTCACGATCTAGCGATATTCCGTTCTCAAGATATCCTCAAAATCATCCGTTTTTAGTTCTAATTTTGAATCTTTTGTATATTAAACATATCTAACGGATGCCATTTTTGACGTAACATGGTTGGTTACCAGATTTCATCATTCTAGATTTAATGAAACTGATTCCATCGAAATCCGAGTTCGTTAGCTACTATTTCCTTTGTAAACGTACTATTTTTAATCAAAAATTCATTCCTTTTGGACTCTTTCAATTTTATTCCTGCGCAAATCCAAATTAATTCTAATCTTTATGAAATTTGGAAATTTTAAATTGGTTCCAAATTTCCGGGTCATTACAATCATCTCAGCCCACTTTTCTTTATTTTAAAATATAAATCATTTAATTATTTAATTTGAATGTACATTTAAATTTATCGGGACCACATACTGACCCTAAAAATTCTAGAAAAATTATTTCTAGTTATGTTTTGATGATCGGTCCAAACAAAATTAATTTCACCGAACTTGGAGACTGTTTGAAAAATGGTCATTTTCAAGTCGATTAAATTTGACTAAAATTGACAAAACACATTTTAATTTGCCACGCTCATATATTGATTCCACAAATTATGAAAATTGAAACCTAGTAATAATTTAACATTCTGGTTCCAACAAAAGTGGTGTCATCAAAAATGGAGGTCGTTTGTAAAATGGCTATTTATACGAGCTATATATTATATTAAATTCTATAGCGATATTCTGAATTTTAAACCGGGATTAACTTTTTATTCCGCCATGAAATTTCAATTTTTAGATTCGTTGGAAAGATATTTTTAAATAGATTTAGATATTTTTGGTTCCACTAAAATTCTATTTATTTCGAACCCTGTACGTTCAGTCAAAGTTCAAATTCAAATTTTCAAACTGTCGCGCTATTTCTAGCTCCTTTTATAATTAAAATAAATATATTCGTTTTAACTTCGATTTAAATAAATTTTTAATCGTTATTATTTAAAATAAAATATTTAAAATCCATTAAAATTTCTAAAATAAAATTTTTAAATTTGTTCTGAAAATCCAGGTTGTTACAAATATCATATTGGGAATAATGATATTTGTATCTTCCAAAATTCCCATAACAATATCCGTATAACTACGGAATCCAATACTGAAATATTCCAAATATTATTTCCATTCAAATTCATTCCAATTTATTCATTGGAAAATTCCAGTTATTTAGAAATCATTTCAAATCCAATTTATTTATTTAAAAACATTGGATTATTTTTTTCCAGTTAATAACTAGTTCATTTTGATAAAATTATATTTTTATCTTTTCAAATTTGGAATTTTTCATCCAAATTCTTCCCAAATCATTTATTATGATTTTACATAAATTATTAATATTTTTAATAATTTTATTAAGGCCCTTTCAGTCGATTTCCATAAACGGTCATCGAACTGCACTTACAACGACCTTTTCCAAATTTGATTGGGACATAGTTCCAAATCAACCGTTAGTGTGACACCCACGGGATTCGAACCCCCGACCTCCCGGAAAGCAACACCACGCACTAACCACTATGCTAAAAGATCTTTGTGTTAGCTTTTCGAGAGGGGTGTTACAGACTACCCTCCTTAAAGAGCCCAACGTTCTCGTTGGCTCATATCACTCACCACCCAGGCGTTGTGCATGTAACCCGCATCAGTACCACACCGACTGACTTCCGCAGCATTACACACACAATTCCGGCTGGGTATAGGCTCTAATACCAACTGTGATAGCCCGTAACTTCCTCGGTAAGGAAAGCCCGGATTACCTTGAGAACAGGACAAAAATAGAACGCAAACAGAAGAACATTTCATTGTTTATTACAACAATTCCATCAGATACAAGAATATACAGAGTATGAATGAATATAATACATTCGATAACTATCAGAGATTACAATAAATTACATAGCAGCGGAAAAACAATATAAAACACAACTGAAAGTAATGCACGGGTACAGAGCTTTCCGGGCATTGTTCCAGCTGTAAATCAGGATCCTGTGAATATAAATCTGCAAATCCAAAACTACTAGCTGCCCGTGTCAAAAATAAGGGCACCCAGAGTTTAGGTTGAAACAATAAACTCCAGGTCAGTCATGTGACTGGTGTGAGAACTAAAACAGTTATTTAAAATTTTACTTTAAAAGAGAGTAATTCAAGGGACCACGCCGTATAGCACGGAACGGGTTTCCTCCCAAGAATACCAGTGCACAGAATAAACAACGCAATACTTTTTTGAAAAATGAAGCTATTATAAGACCCAGGTCCCATCGCACAATGCAACGCAAGCCGGAGGATAGGCTTTTCCCTTATAATAGCCAAACATGCTTGGTACGTTTAAAACAAATCATTTTGATACTATTATAGTATGAAGTGTCAAAACAACTTCAATCATAAATATCAATCATAGACGGCATAGTATCCCATGCTACTATGTCGCCATACTAGGCTCTATAAATAAAACCGAAATATCTCGTATTGGAAATTGGATTCCATCATGAGTCGAGGCAAGGGGCAAGCTCCGATTCGAGACACTCTAGCAAATGCCTCAGGACTACACACTCTGGGAAACCCTTGGATCTTCAGGGCCAGTCCTCTCTTACGTTTGAGGATTGGCAATTCCTGAACACACGTTTCCCGGTCCTTTCAGACCTAAAATCGAGCAGCCTCGCATCCAACAACCACATAGGTGAAAAGTATATAAATGTCAGGGCTGGTAAGTCACTGACACCACCAAAGATAGAAAGAAACGTCGTGCTCTCCCTGCTGTCCTTATCCCGTTTTTAACTCATACCGAGGTGTGAGGCTCGCGAATTCACGTTATACACAAAGCTACGCCACAAGGCCGTGCTTTGATCATCAACCACAAGACTTTGCTTTTCAATAGAAGCCTTGATCAATTGCCACTTAAGCGTGCCACACAGGCAATTCATGCCATGCGACTGATGTCCATCGATATACAACCTCTGAGCTCGTATGTCTCAGAGAAGGGCGTTAAGCAAGAGAATAAATTCTCCGTCGCCAAACAGATGTATATTTAATGGAGATCAATCAACACAGAATAAAATCCAACGTCAGACACACAGTCCATTTACAAGTTCGTTCTGGGTCTGAACGAAACTGGAGGCACTTTCCTCGCATATCCATCGGTCTCCAAGTACGTCTGGACGACCACCAACTATTTCCCTCCTCTTGGGTATACAGCCCAATCAGGATCATCAGTAATTATCCAAACGATGTGAAGACTTCCGGTCTTCGACCACCACCATCATCTTTGACTTATCGTCGAATCTGTTATTCAGAATGGGTATAAACCCGGCCTTTCCGAACAACCCGCGTATATTAAAAACAAATGTTACACAAACACAACATACTCCTCATTCCAATTCATTAGTCACTAACCGTAAATCAGTAAGAGAGCAATTCCCCAAATATTAACCCCGAAGGCCGAAACCAACATCAGATCAATATCCAGGAGACCATTCTTCTTAACTAACCTACAGCTAGTTTCTATATTTCAATTCTTAGGGAAAGGTCCCCATTAATTTTATCAAAGATAAATTCTTTAAAATTTATTCTTTAATCTTCCATTGGATGTCATATAAAACCAAATTATGGTTTTCCAAACTAGTCGAGATTAGCGAACCACACCGAAGTAATTATTTATTTTATTTCCCAATCCCAACATATTCATCCCATGGAGCAAAACTGTTATTACCCCATAACTAACACCATGGTGTTATCGGTATAATTAATTACCATTTCACGTTCAAATCTAATTAAAGATTTAACTATCGCTTTGGAGCAAAACTGGTGATACTCCATTCTCGCTGACTTTCCAAATTTGATAATTTAAATTATCAATTCACGTTTCAATCTAATTACAGATTCATTAAAACTCCCTTTTACTGGGTTAAAGAACTAATGTCATTTTAAACACAGTTCACGATAAACCCAAATCACATTCTATTTAGTATCGGGTTAAAGAACAAGTGTTATTTAAAACACCCTTCACGATAAACCCACAAATCAATTCTATTTAAAACCCATTTCAAATCCAATTTATTTATTTAAAAATAATTGGGTTTTAATTTTAGTTCAAAACTAGTTCATTTCAATAAAAATCTTTTTTTATCTTTTCAAATATGGAGTTTTTCATCCCAATTTTTCCCAAATCATTTCTTATGATTTTACACAAATTATAACTATTTTTAATAATTTTATCAAGGCCCGTACAGTCGATTTCCATCAACGGCCATCGAACTGCACTTACAGCGACCTTTTCCAAATTTGATCTGGATCCAAATCCAACCATTAGATTTCAAATTTCTAATATTCGTTAAAAAGCTCTTTTCGATACGAACCTAAGGTTCTGGTTTTAGGAGAATTCGACGGTCGGATCTCCCGTAACTTCCGTTCGAAATCAATGGTTGAAATTCACGAACTGCCGTGGCGCGGCGCGTTCTATTCAGGCCATTATATTATATATATAATATATATAATATATATTTCGTCGATTACTATTTAAAACGAAATTTATAAATAGTTTTAAATTCATTTCAAAAACATTAGAACCATACGAAAGAATTCATCAGATATTGGATTAGTAATATCCAATTAGAATGACTCGTTAGAGATGGGATCAGTAGTATCCTAGAACGAGTGTGAAGAGTATTTTTTCAAATGAAAAAAATTTTGTTTTGAAATTTAAATCAGTTTATACGTATTTGAATATTTATTTATATTGAATTTGGACAATCCAATATATAAAGATTTTGACATATACACGTCATGAACGTATATTCGAAGTTTTAATATACTGGATAGATATAGAATCACATTCTAGACACCCGGAGATGATTCTGACGATTGATATATCATCATCAGAATTTGTGTTCGTGTTTCGAAAGTGTGATATCTATATATTTCCATTAGACTGGTGTGAGAACCAAAAATAGATAAATTTATTGTTATGATTTGTCATCAAAAACAAGATTTTCAGTATATATATCAAAATTTTGAATTTGGAATTATAATTCACTAATTGATTGATGGTTGTGTTGTTTGTCTATTTGTTTGATAATTTTGAAACATTTAGCCTAATTGAACCGAATATTGAATTGTATCGAAAATGAGTACAAATGCTTGCATATACATGTACTTACATTGAACATGTCATAGCAAGGAGGCTAGAGCAGAGAATAAAATTTGTTTGCCCGACAAATAGGTACATGTTTACCATAATTTACTGTTTTGTTTGGGTGATGATGATTTTATGTGCCGATTGGCTAGCCGCTTGGCTTTTTCTTTTTCTTTTTCTTTTTGAGATCAGAGTGCCTGTATGGCAATTTCGGGATTTTCCCGGTGCTCTCGGTGCAGGGGAGGTTATGGCGAAATTTTTCGAAAATTTAGGGTGTTAGCCAAATTTTTGAAAAATTTGAAAAGTTCTTAGAAACTGAAAAGTTGAAGAACTTAAGTCGTAATCAAAATACTGGAAGTTGAGTTGAATTGTTAAACAACTTTCGGCTTCGATCCTTTTCGGGGATGAAAAGTTTTAAGTAGGGGAGATGTAACAACCCGGAAATGCGAGCCAATTTAAAATTTTTATTTTGGCAATTTTAGCGAATTTTGAATATTTAAAATGAATTATTTTAAATAATTCGACGAGAAATTTATTTTGAATAGAATTTGAACGTATATATTTATATACGTCATCGTTAGAATATAAATATTTTATTTTAATTAAAAAAGGAATTGAAAATGGCGCGGTAGTTCGATAATTCGATTTCAAACTTCAAATGAATGTACCGGGTGCAAAATAAACCAGATTTTAACGAAACCAAAAATAATAGGATCTATTTGAGAATATCTTTCCAACGAATCCGAAAAATTGAAATTTCATAGCGGGAATCAAAAGATATGTCCAGTTAAAAATTCCGAATAGTCGCTATTGAATTCGGGCCCTTAAAATAGCAATTTTGCAAACGACCTCGGATTTCGACGAAACCACTTTTGTTGGATCCGGGATGTCAAGTTATTGCTAGATTCCAATTTTCATAATTTTTCGAATCAATATGGGAGCGTGGCAAAGGAAAACGCGTTTGACCAGTTTCAGTTGATTTTAATCGACTGGAAAATGGCCATTTTTCAAACGGTCTCAGAATTCGACGAAACTAGTTTTTTTAGGACCGTATCGTCAATAGGAAGCCAAAAAATATTTTTTTGGAATTTTTAGAGTTCGTATGTGAACCTAGTAAATTGAAATGCGCGTTCAAATTCAATATATAGATGTATATGTTGATTTTGACGAAAACGGATCGAAACGATCGAATCAGCTTACGATACATATCCCATTGAGTTCGGAATAGGGGTAAAACGCTAAGGGCGGCAGTCGGTGGGTCTCGTTTCGAGTTCGACAATAAAAGTTGCTTTTTGAAATCAATTAAAGAATTAAATAAAATTATATATTATAAATAATCTCCCTCCCTCCACTCCTAGTCAAACCCTCTCCCCCAATTCAGCGGTCAAACCGCAATAAAGAAAACAAAAAAAAACCCACGTTCGATCTCGTTCTCCCTCCCACCGACGCTCCTCCCTCACGCCGTCACCCAGTCAACGCCGCACCTCCGGCGAGCCCATCTCCGATCTCCCCCTCCTCCATCATCCGTTCCCCCGTCCTTTCTCTCTCTCTTTCTATTCCAAATCACCCTCCTCGACCCAAATCTGTCCCTGTCCATGATGAGAAGCGCGCCATCGCGCGAAGGAGGAGCCAGCAACCGCGAGCTCGAACCATCCGACATCCAACAGCCGCCACCCTCCCTTTGCTCCACCTGCGCGCCCTCCGCACCACTGTGGGGCCCCCTGAAATGAAAAAAAAGGCAAACAACCTTTAATTCTATTTTTATTTTTCAGTTTTATTTTTTTATTTATATATAACATTGGGAAAGTAGAAAAAAAGGGGGGATTTTTATATACATAATATTAGCATGATAAAAATATGGTTTTTATGACCAAATAAAATATGATTTTTATATTATAGAAGTATTAAAGAAATGATTTTTATACTATAGAAATATTAAAAATATAATTTTTATAATATAGAAAGAATAAAAATACGATTTTTATATTATATAGATAGTAAAGATTTGATCTTTATATAGGTAGTGAAATAAAAATATGATTTTTATTATATATAGTAAAGTAAAAATTCGATCTTTATAGAAGAAATAAAAATATGATTTTTATTTATTGAATGAAGCAATAAAAATATAATTTTTATTTGAACAGCGTGAAAGGACTGAATTGGAATTTCAACTGATCCAGACGGTTCAGCAGTTCAAAAGCAAAGCACGGCGGAGTGGAACCCTCTGTGAGAACTTCTCACTCTAAATTTCTTTTTCTAGTTATATATATATACTAGGATGCAGACGGTGTTTAGTAGCACCAGACACCATCGTCCACAGACCATGGACTTGTTTGTTTGGTTGTGTAGTGGGTTAGATTATTTGATCTAAATTTGGTTGTTTGGTGAATTGAAATTGGCTTGATTGACATGTGTATGGCATGGGCCATTACTAGACCGGGGATAAGGCTAGGCCTTGTCCCGTTTCTAGTATCATGCCGTTATGCCGCCGAAATTTTCTAAAATAAGTTAGAAAAATAAAAATATCATTTTATTGTGTAAATGAATTGAATAGAAATTCATGTGTTGAAATAAAATATTTTATCGTCAAAAATATAATTTTTAACGTGTGTGAATAAAATAAAATATTCATTTACAAACCAGGCGGTTTGTTTATGTACACTGATTTGACTGATATTGATTGGAACGATAAATTTTACACATCGCCCAACTGCACAAATAATATTCATTGTTTGTTGATGAGAAACCCCACATGGGTATTGGGATGATATTTGACGTACACTAATCCCAATAATTAGTTGTATGTCGATCGATGGATTGACAGGCTATTATAAGCGTTAGATATCTATATTTGATGCTTATACAGTGTAGTGCACTTTGGATGATGGTTGATTATTTATCGTTGCTATTATATACATGTGTTGTATGGAATACATATAATTAACTTTATATGGTAATTGATTGGGCCTCATTCCAATCGGGAAGATAAAGAATATTACAAAATAAAGGTTCATGTGTTGACAGTACTCATCCGTTGAGATTAGTCATGTGTTGAACGAAATATTTTAACAATAAAATTTACATCTTTATCATATATAAAATTAGAAACTAACTGGAAAATAGATAAGATGAGTGGTCTCCTGGATGTTGATCTGATGTTGGTTTCGGCCTTCAGGGTTAATATTCAGGGAATCGTTCTCTTACTAATTTACGGTTGGGGTCTGATTTGAAATCAAACGATAGATACCATAATTTTTATAAAATATATTAAATAAAAAAAATAGTCACACGTGAACCGTACTCAATCGTTGAGATTAGTCATATGTTGACAAAAATATAGATTCATGTATTGAATAGGATAAATATTCATTTGTTGAATAGAATAACGGAATTGTTGAAATATATAAACCGTGTTGATTAGAGATGCGCTATTTTGACGCGAACGATATTTATATCGATTATATTCGTTTTAATAATTGAATTGAATATAAAAGAAATTCGAATTGAATTGAATATAAAAGAAATTCGAATTGAATTGAATATAAAACGAATTCGAATTGAATTGAAAACGAATTGAAATAGAATAAAAATCGATTTGAAATGAATTCAAATTGAATCGAAATTTGAATTAAATTGAAATCAATTTAAAACGAATATATAAGGAAAAATTCAATTTTGATTTGAA
This sequence comes from Allium sativum, assembly GCA_030737875.1. NCBI lineage: Eukaryota > Viridiplantae > Streptophyta > Magnoliopsida > Asparagales > Amaryllidaceae > Allium > Allium sativum. The sequence continues at coordinate 742,250,520 of CM060920.1, read as the reverse complement.
TTGGAAATGGAAGTTGAAATGTTTTTGAAACGAATTTAAAACTATTTATAAAATTCGTTTTAAATAGTAATCGACGAAATATAGAATATATATATTATATATATAATATAATGGCCTGAATAGAACGCGCCGCGCCGCGGCAGTTCTTGAATTTCGACCATTGATTTCGAACGGACGTTACGGGAGAACAGACCGTCGGATTCTCCTAAAACCGGAACCGTTGGGTTCGTATCGAAAAGAGCTTTCTAACGAATATTAGAAATTTGAAATCTAACGGTTGTATTTGGAGATATGTCCAAATCAAATTTGGAAAAGGTTGTTGTAAGTGCAGTTCGATGGCCGTTAATGGAAATCGACTGTACGGGCCTTGATAAAATTATTAAAAATAGTAATAATTTGTGTAAAATCATAAGAAATGATTTGGGAAAAATTGGGATGAAAAACTCCATATTTGGAAAGATAAAAATAGATTTTTATCGAAATGAACTAGTTTTGAACTAAAATTAAAACCCATTTATTTTTAAATAAATAAATTGGATTTGAAATGGGTTTTAAATAGAATTGATTTGTGGGTTTATCGTGAAGGGTGTTTTAAATAAGACTTGTTCTTTGACCCGATACTAAATAGAATGTGATTTTGGTTTATCGTGAACTGTTTTTAAAATGACATTAGTTCTTTAACCCAGTAAAAGGGTGTTTTAATGAATCTGTAATTAGATTGAAATGTGAATTGATAATTTAAATTATCGAATTTGGAAAATGAGCGAGAATGGAGTATCACCAGTTTTGCTCCAGGCGATAGTTAAATCTTTATATAGATTTGAACGTGAAATGGTAATTAATTTTACTGATGACACCGTGGTGTTAGATATGGAGTATTACCAGTTTTGCTTCATGGGACGAATAGGTTGGGATTGGGAAAATAAATAATTACTTAGATGTGGTTCGCTAATCCCGACTAGTTTGGAAAACCATAATATGGTTTGAAATGACATCCAAATGAAGATTAAAGAATAAATTTAAAAGTATTTATCTTTGATAAAATTAATGGGAATCTTTCCCTAAGAATGTGAAATTTAGAAACTAACTTTAGGTTAGCCAAGAAGAATGGTTTCCTGGATATTGATCTGATGTTGGTTTCGGCCTTCGTGGTTAATATTTGGGGAATTGTTCTCTTGCTAATTTACGATTAGCGACTGCTGAATTGGAATGAGGCGTATGTTGTGTTTGTGTAACATTTGTTTATTATATACGCGGGTCATTCAGAAAGGCTGGGTTTATACCCATTCTGAATAACCAATTCGACGATATGTCGAAGATGAAGACGGTGATTGAAGACCAGAATTCTTCACATCGTTTGGGTGATTACTGATGATCTTGTTTGGGTTGTACACCCAAGATGAGGGAATCAGTTGGTGGTCGTCCAGACGTACTTGGAGATCGATGGATATGCGAGGAAAGTGCCTCCAGTTTCGTTCAGACCCAGAACGAACTTGTAAATGGACTGTGTGTCTGACATTGGATTTTATTCTGTGTTGATTGATCTCCATTAAATATACATCTGTTTGGCGGCGGAGAATTTATTCTCTTGCTTAACGCCCTTCTCTGAGACGTACGAGATCAGAGGTTGTATATTGATGGACATCAGTCGCATGGCATGAATTGCCTGTGTGGCACGCCTAAGTGGCAATTGATCAAGGCTTCTGTTGAAAAGCAAAGTCTTGTAGTTGATGATCAAAGCACGGCCTACGTGGCAGCTTTGTGTATAACGTGAATTCGCGAGCCTCACACCTCGGTATGAGTCAAAAACGGGATAAGGACTACAGGTAGAGCACGACGTTTCTTTCTAGCTTTGGTGGTGTTAGAACCAGCCCTGACATTTATATACTTTTCACCTATGTGGTTGTTGGATGAGGCGCCTCGATTTTAGGTCTGTAAGGACCGGGAAACGTGTGTTCAGGAATTGCCAATCCTCAAACGTAAGAGAGGACCGGCCCTGAAGCATCCAGGGGTTACCCAGAGTGTGTAGTCCCGAGGCATTTGCTAGAGTGTCTCGAAGCGGAGAGGAGCTTGCCCCTTGCCTCGACTCATGACGGAAATCCAATTTCTAATACGAGATATTTCGGTTTTATTTGTAGAACCTTGTATGGTCCCTTGAATTATTCTCTTTTAAATTAAAGTTTTAAATAACTGTTTTTGTTCTCACACCAGTCACATGACTGACCTAGAGTTTATTGTTTTAACCTAAACTCTGGGTGCCCCTATTTTCTGCACAGGCGGCTAGTAGTTTTGGTTTTGCAGATTTATATTCACAGGATCCTGGTTAACAGCTGGAACAATGCCCGGAAAGCTCTGTACCCGTGCATTACTTTCAGTTTTGTTTTATATTGTTTTTCCACTGCTATGTAATTTATGGTAATCTCTGATATTTATCGAATGTAATTTATTCAATTATACTCTGTATATTCTAGTATCTGATGGAATTGTTGTAATAGCAATGAAATGTTCTTCCGTCTGCGTTCTATTTTGTCGTGTTCTCAAGGTAATCCGGGCTTTCCTTACCGGGGAAGTTACGGGCTATCACAGTTGGTATCAGAGCCAGGTTTCGCTCCTGGGACCTTTGGGTTATGGGCCCACCACGCTTCCGCTGACACCACCATAGCTAGAAAGAAACGCCGTGCTCTCCCTGCAGTCCTTATCCCATTTTTAACCCATACCGAGGTGTGAGGCTCGCGAATCCACGCTGTACACAAAGCCAGGCCACATAGGTCGTGCTTTGATCATCGAACACAAGACTTTGCTTTGCAACAGAAGCCTTGATCACTGCATCTTGGCATGCCACATAGGCAGTCCACTCCATACGACTGATTTCTATCGATATATAACCTCTGAGCTCGTACGTCTCAGAGAAGGGCGTTAATCAAAAGAATAAATTCTCCGCCGCCAAACAGATATATATTTAACAGCGATCAATCAGTATAGAACAAAATCCAATGTCAGACACACAGTCCATTTACAAGTCCGTTTTGGGTCTGAACGAAACCGGAGGCACCATATTCCACGTATATCCGTACAATCAACACATACGTTCAGACGGTTACTACTTCCGTTCCTTCACGGTAGCTACTCCAATCAGGAACCTCAGCAGCGCCCATCCAACCGATACGAAGATCGTCGGTCTTGAACCGTCTTTGTATTTTCCAATTCCAATCGTTCGATCAATTATTTGAAATGAGGGTTAGCTCGGCCTTTTCAAATAATTCACGTATAATTAGAATTCAAATCAATTCTTTCCATGATTATATTATTCGACATTCATATTTCAGTTCTTTAGTATAATTTTTGTGTCAAACACATACAACCATCAAATATCAAGCAGATCAAGCCAAACTGGTTTATTTCCATTCCATGTTGCTTATAATATTTTATAACGATTTTTCGCCATTTTTATTTATTTAAAATGGCCATATTTAATTAAACGACGTTTCAGGTCGTGCCGTGGCACTGGCGCTGTTTTTCCCCTAATTTGTTTTGCACATATCGGAAAATCTAACCGTTGGATTTCTACAAAGTCTATACCACTGGGAATATATTCCCAAAGCGAACCCAACGGTTCCAGTTTCGTGAAAATCCGACGGTCGGATCTTCCACACTAGTCGTTTGAAGTTACGGTTTCAAAATTCGAACTACAGCATCGTTATTCGATTTAATTTAATTATATTTATATTTATATATAAATATAAACGATTCGGCGCTATTTTTCTTCAGATTTGAATTAAACATTCCAGACAATCCAACCGTTGGATTTTTACAAAGTTGGTGCCGTTGGAAAGACATTTCCAAGGCGAACCCAACGGTTGCGGTTTCGGGAAAATCCGATGGTCGGATCTCTCGTACTAATCGATTCAAATTACGATTTCAAGACACGAACTGCACGGCTTCGATTCCTTTCAATTCTATTTATATATATATAGTTCATTCTTTACTTTCTATATCGTTTCCACTTCAAATATTTCACTAACGCCTTTATATTTCGAAAAATTTCGCCATAACCTCCTTTGTACGGGAAGGGGTTTGGAAATTTATTGGGCTGTGTTAGGTACCCAATAAATCCTATAAAGCATCCACATATTTATAGTGATATATTCTGGTATTTACAGGGGAGCGTGTATAGATAATAACTCCAGAGAATAAATTCTCGTCACCCTGTCAAGCCTGAGGGAGCGTGTATTTTTAATTACTCCAGAGGATAAATCCTCGTCACCTCGTCCCGTGTGGGAATAAATAGTCCATGTGTCGTATCTAATGACTAGAGAGACGTGATTATTGTCAACTCCAGACCCGTGTGGGGTTTTTATTAATCTGGCAATTTATCGTTATATTTTATATAGTCCATATCAGTCATTAGTTCAACCTGTAATATATAATCATCGCCATACAAGCCTCTTGCTCGTATGGTAAATCTTCAACCTCGTCACACAAGCTCCAAATGCTTATGTGGAATATGATGAAGTATGCCTATCGTCAAGAAGTATGCCATGTAGTGTGGTTCAAAATTAATTGTTACTATCCTATGGCGATGTTTATTATTACACACAGAATAACCAGCACTCCGCATCTAATGGCATTCACAGGAGTTGATATAAAAATAAAACTACGCAGCCAACTCATCAAGGCTTACCTATTTATCGGGCACGCAAATAATTTCTTTACTCTATAGCTAATCCATTTTCCCTGTTCGACACATGTATATATATGCAGAACAAAGCTAATAATAATATTTCTAGCGAACTAATATTTATTTCAACACGTGTGCATTTTTATCAAAGTATATACATGATAAAAGTAATATTTTTATCATCAAAAATATTTATTCAACACGTGAATGTTTTTAACACTTCATATTCACAATAAAAATGTAAATTTTATTGTCTAATTAATTTATTTTAAAATAGGAATAACATTCGACACATGAATTTCAATTCAACACATGAACATCCTTTACAGTTTGTATATATATAAAAATGTGATTTTTATCGTTAAAGCTATTAGTTTAAATTCGTATAACATTCAACACATGAATTTCAATTCAACGAATAAATTTCAATTCAACACATGAACATCCTTTACAGTTTGTATATATATAAAAATGTGATTTTTATCGTTAAAGCTATATGTTTAAAATTCGAATAACATTCAACACCTGAATTTCAATTCAACGAATGAATTTTAATTCAACACATGAACATCCTTTACAGTTTGTATATATATAAAAATGTGATTTTTATCGTTAAAGCTATTTGTTTAAAATTCGAATAACATTCAACACATGAATTTCAATTCAACACATGAATATTGGTTTGAACATATGTAAATAATTTCAACAAATGAAAATTATTCTAACACATGAATATTTTAGAAAATTTCGGCAGCATAACAGCAGGGTAGTTAAAACCGGGACCGTCCCTAGTACGGCTCCTCGCTCTACCTTAAAACCTAGCGGTTTTTGACAATGGGGAATCATGCATCTAGTTCGCACGCAGGCGGCATGTTTTATTTTCATTTCCACAATCCTATTCTAATTTATTTCAACCACAAGAGGGTATTTTTCAACCACAAAGGTATTTTTCAACCACAATATCAACCACAAACAATTGTTTTCAACCATTCGTCATACTATATAATTTCACGCCAATCACAAGCAATAAATATCGTCCATGGTATGTGGACGAGGGGAGTGTATGTATATATATATATATATATATATATATATATATATTAATTTTTATAATTCACTTGCATTTAAACACAGTTCAAAGCATATATGTTTCATACAACGCTTGTATAATTTATACATCGCTAATATAACTTATACAACACATGTACATGAGGTATACAATGTGTATATAATTTACACTTCGCTTATATAATTTATACAACACGATTCCATTCACACAATTTAATTTAGATTCCTCACATCAGTTTTTGAAGTGCCAAAAATCGTATGTAGATCAGAAAAATCCGCGGCTTCTGCTAGATGGTAGAGAGCCTCCCTGCGGTCCCGATGTTTCATGTTTCATCGAATTTTGTTAACACACTAAAAAGATATGATTATTCAAAGTTTTGCAACACTTAAAATACAACCTTTAATATTATATTTGGGGATATTGATCTGATATCCCATTAATATTATATAGAATAACTGTGAATTGTATATCCTATTATACATAAAATTAAAATTATGAAATATAATATTAACCCCGAAGGCCGAAACCAACATCAGATCAATATCCGGGAGACCACTCATCTTATCTATTTTCTTCAGTTTATTCTATATAACTGCGGGGCCCCCTGAAATGAAAAAAAAGGTAAACAACCTTTAATTCTATTTTTATTTTTCAGTTTTATTTTTTTTATTTATATATAACATTGAGAAAGTAGAAAAAAAGGGGGGATTTTTATATACATAACATTAGCATGATAAAAATATGGTTTTTATGACCAAATAAAATATGATTTTTATATTATAGAAGTATTAAAGAAATGATTTTTATATTATATAAATATTAAAAATATATTTTTTATAATATAGAAAGAATAAAAATACGATTTTTATATTATTTAGATAGTAAAGATTTGATCTTTATATAGGTAGTGAAATAAAAATCTGATTTTTATTATATATAGTAAAGTAAAAATTCGATCTTTATAGAAGAAATAAAAATATGATAATTTTTATTTGAACAGCGTGAAAGGACTGAAATGGAATTTCAACCGATCCAGACGGTTCAGCAGTTCAAAAGTAAAGCACGGCAGAGTGGAACAATCTGTGAGAACTTCTCACTCTAAATTTCTTTTTCTAGTTATATATATATATACTAGGATGCAGATGGTGTTTAGTAGCACCCGACACCATCTTCCACAGACCATGGACTTGTTTGTTTGGTTGTGTAGTGGGTTAGATTATTTGATCTAAATTTGGTTGTTTGGTGAATTGAAATTGGCTTGATTGACATGTGTATGGCGTGGGCCATTACTAGACTAGGGATAAGGCTAGGCCTTGTCCCGTTTCTAGTATCGTGCCGTTATGCCGCCGAAATTTTCTAAAACAAGTTAGAAAAATAAAAATATCATTTTATTGTGTAAATGAACTGAATAGAAATTCATGTGTTGAAATAAAATATTTTATCGTCAAAAATATAATTTTTAACGTGTGTGAATAAAATAAAATATTCATTTACAAACCAGACGGTTTGTTTATGTACACTGATTTGACTGATATTGATTGGAACGATAAATTTTACACATCGCCCAACTGCACAAATAATATTCAGTGTTTGTTGATGTGAAACCCCACACGGGTATTGGGATAATATTTGACGTACACTAATCCCAATAATTAGTTGTATGTCGATCGATGGATTGACAGGATGTTATAAGCGTTAGATATCTATATTTGATGCTCATACAGTGTAGTGCACTTTGGATGATGGTTGATTATTTATCGTTGCTATTATATACATGTGTTGTATGGAATCCATATAATTAACGTTATATGGTAATTGATTGGGCCTCATTCCAATTTAGAAAATAAAGAATATTATAAAATAAAGGTTCATGTGTTGACAGTACTCATTCGTTGAGATTAGTCATGTGTTGAACGAAATATTTTAACAATAAAATTTACATCTTTATTATATATAAAATTAGAAACTAACTGGAAAATAGATAAGATGGGTCGTCTCCTGGATGTTGATCTGATGTTGGTTTCAGCCTTCGGGGTTAATATTCAGGGAATCGTTCTCTTACTAATTTACGGTCGGAGTCTGATTTGAAATCAAACGATAGATACCATAATTTTTATAAAATACATTAAATAACAAAAATAGTCACACGTGAACAGTACTCATTCGTTGAGATTAGTCATGTGTTGACAAAAATATAGATTCATGTATTGAATAGGATAAATATTCATTTGTTGAATAGAATAACGGAATTATTGAAATATATAAAGCCTTGTTGATTAGAGATGCGCTATTTTGACGCGAACGATATTTATATCGATTATATTCGTTTTTATAATTGAATTGAATGTAAAAGAAATTCGAATTGAATTGAATATAAAAGAAATTCGAATTGAATATAAAACGAATTCGAATTGAATTGAAATGGAATAAAAATCGATTTGAAATGAATTCAAATTGAATCAAAATTTGAATTAAATTGAAATCAATTTAAAACGAATTTATAAGGAAAAATTCAATTTTGATTTGAATTGGAAATGGAAGTTGAAATGTTTTTGAAACGAATTTAAAACTATTTATAAAATTCGTTTTAAATAGTAATCGACAAAATATATATTATATATATTATATATATAATATAATGGCCTGAATAGAACGCGTCGCGCCGCGCCGCAGCAGTTCGTTAATTTCGACCATTGCCTCCCCTGCACCGGGAGCACCGGGAAAATCCCGAAATTGCCATATAGGCCCTCTGATCTCAAAAAGAAAAAGAAAAAGCCAAGTGGCTAGCCAATCGGCTCATAAAATCATCATCACCCAAACCAAACAGTAAATTATGGTAAACATGTACCTATTTGTCGGGCAAACAGATTTTATTCTTCTGCTCTAGCCTCCTTACTATAACCTGTTCAATGTAAGTACATGAATCTATATTTTTGTCAACACATGACTAATCTAAACAAATGAGTACTGTCCACGTGTGACTATTTTTGTTATTTAATATATTTTATAAAAATTATGGTATCTATCGTTTGATTTCAAATCAGACTCCAACCGTAAATTAGTAAGAGAACGATTCCCTGAATATTAACCCCGAAGGCCGAAACCAACATCAAATCAACATCCAGGAGACCACTCATCTTATCTATTTTCCAGTTAGTTTCTAATTTTATATATGATAAAAATGTAAATTTTATTGTTAAAATATTTCGTTCAGCACATGTATATAATAGCAACGATAAATAATCAACCATCATCCAAAGTGCACTACACTATATAAGCATCAAATATAGATATCTAATGCTTATAATAGCAACGATAAATAATCAACCATCATCCAAAGTGCACTACACTATATAAGCATCAAATATAGTTTTCTAATGCTTACAATAGCCTGTCGATCCATCGATCGACATACAACTAATTACTGGGATTGGTGTATGCCGTATTTTATCCCAATACCCGTGTGGGGTTTCAAACAATCAAACACAGATTTTATTTGTGCAGTTGGGCGATGTGTAAAATTTATCGTCCCAATCAATATCAGTCAAATCAGTGTACATCAGATCAATATTCCCAAAAAATTGTGAAAAATAAACACAGATATCCCACGGTTTATTCAATAATATCTACACAATGGAATTGACCGCGTGCAAAACAGAGCACGTCGGAATTTCAAGAAAATTCAAATTCAGACTGTTCAGAAATTCAGAAATGAAATGGCGGAGTGGAACCCAATGTGAGAATTCTCTCACTTTAAAATTTTCTGTACAGTTATTTATATTATAACTGCATATCTGAACTGCTCACATACGTCCACAGACCATGGACGATTTATTTGATTGTGTTGTGACTGTGAATTGTATATATACATGAAATGTGAAAAGTGAAAAATATAAATATATATATACATATGAAATGAAAACAATGTATATATGAAATGAAAACGATATATATATATATATGAAATGTGAAAATGATTTGCTTGTTAAAAAAATAATTTTTTAACATATATATACACTGTATAAAAGTGTCATGTATATGAAATATTCGAATTGAACTGAATAGAAAATGAATTCGAATTGAATTGAATAGAAAATGAATTCGAATTGAACTGAATAGAAAATGAATTCGAATTGAATTGAATAGAAAATGAATTCGAATTGAAATGAATTCGAAATTTGAATTGAATTGAAATGAATTTAAAACGAATTTATAGTGAAAAATTCAATCTTGATTTGAATTTGAAATGGAAGTTGAAATTGTTTCGAAAACGAATTTAAAACGATTTATAAAATTCGTTTTAAATAGAAATCGACGAAATATATATTATATATATAATATAATGGCCTGAATAGAACGCGCCGCGCTGCGGTAGTTCGCGAATTTCGACCATTGACTTCGAACGGACATTACGGGAGATCCGACCGTCGGATTCTCCTGAAACCAGAACCGTTGGGTTTGTATCGAAAAGTGCTTTCTAACGAATATTAGAGATTTGAAATCTAACGGTTGGATTTGGAATTACCATGTCTCAGGATCAGAGCTCGAGTGACCCTTGGATCGTCAGGGCCAGTCCACCGATGTGGATTAAAATGCCTGAACACTACGTTTCCCTGCCCTTTGGGGCGCAAATGAGCCAACAAATGACTCCATCGGACCCGGATTGTCCGATTAAACCGAGGCGCCTCGCAACAACAATAGCAACAACCACATAAGTCAAACTCGTCAGGGCGTGTAAAACCACTGATGCCACTTCTAGCTAGAAAGAAACGCATGTCCTCCCTGAGGTCCTCTCCTGTTTTTGGTTCACACCGAGGTGTGAGGCTCGCGAATCAACGTTACACAAAGCTACGCCACACAGGCCGTGCTTTGATCATCAACCACAAGACTTTGCTTTTCAACAGAAGCCTTGATCATTTGCCACTTTGGCATGCCACACAGGCAATTCATTCCATGCGATGGATATCCACCAATATATAACCTCTGAGCTCGTACGTCTCAGAGAAGTACGTTAAGCAAGAGAATAAATTCTCCGCCGCCATACAGATATATATTTAATAAAAATCAATCACACAGACTGAAATCCAATGTCAGACACACAATCCATTTACAAGTTCGTTCTGGGTCGGAACGAAACCGGAGGCACCTAGTACCCCGCATATCCATCGATCTTCAAGTACGTCTGGACGATCACCAACTGTTTCCCTCCTCTTGGGTGTACAGCCCAATCAAGATATTATATTCTTAGGGTATATTATATTTAATAAAATATTTGGGGTATATAATATATGATAAAGTGGGATTTTTCATCACCAGTTCTTGTTACAGTCATGATGGGGGTTCTAACCATGTGGTTTGGTGGCGAACAGTGGGCTCTTACCCCCACACGCCCCTTGCGGGGGTTGGTTAGGCAGTGGCCGGGAGGCTCGAGAGGGTCGCCGTAAAACAAGTGTACTGGGGGACCAGTGACAGCCACGGTGGGTTTTACCTGCTGCTTTGGGGATGAAGGGATGGTTGCAAAGCCTACCGGATTTCGTCGGGCTATGTCAGTTTGTGAAATTGTGCTCATACCCGACGAGTACTACGTGTTTGTGCTGTTAGTGCATACGGGCAATGAAAGTGGCAAAAGGCGAGAACGACGAAGATTTCTACATAAGAAAAGTCGTGGTATTGGATTAGCTAATCGGTGAGAACTTCTCACTTTAACTTTTATTTTCTAGTTATATAAATATATACATTCAAATTATATTCAAAATAAATTTCTCGTCGATATTATTTAAAATAATCATTTTAAATTTGCAAAATTCATCAAAATTTCCGAAATAAAAATTTTAAATTGGCCCGAATTTTCGAGTTATTACAGTTAGATTTCAAATCTCTTATATTCTTGGAAAGATCTTTCCGATACGAACCCAACGGCTCCGGTTTTAGGAGAATCCGATGGTCGGATCTCCCATAATGTCAATTTGAAGTCAATGGTCGAAATTCAAAAACGGCCGCGGCACGGCGTGTTCTATTCAAGCCATTAATATATATATATATATATAATATATATATTTTATTCATACCTCATTTTATAAATTCGTTTTAAAACTGATTCCCACTTTTATTTCAATTTTAAATCAAAATTGAATACTCCTTATCATTATAATATTTAAATGATAATATTTTCAAAATATCAGATTTTGAAACAATTTCCTTTACGATATTCATTGTAAAAATGAATTAAATTTATATAAATATCGTTCATGTTAAAATGGCGCAAATCTAATTAACACAGCTTTATATATTTCAATATTTTCGTGTCCATCCAAAATTGGATAACAAATTCACATTTTTGTCCTTTACTGAATATTATATTAAAGTATTCGTTATTTCAAAATATTTATTCAACACATGAATATTTTTAATGGTTTATACATTCAATAAAAATGATATTTTTATTGTTTAAATATTTCTATTCAACACATGAATATTTTATTCAACACATGAATATTATTAATCTTTCATTGATATAATAAAAATGATATTTTTAATCCTTTACTGAGTATTATTTTAAAATATTCGTTATTTTCCAAATTGGAATGAGACCCAATCAATTACCATATAATGTTATTTATATGGATTCCATACAACACATGTACATAATAACAATGATAAACAATCATCCATCATCCAGAGTGCATTACACCACTGCATAATCATTAAATATAAATAACTAACGCTTACAACAGTCTGTCAACCAATCGATTGACATACAACTAAACAATTAGGATTAATGTACGTCAAATATCATCCCAATACCCATGTGGGGTTTCAATCAACAACCACAGATTTTATTTGTGCAGTTAGGCGATATGTAAAATTTGTCATCCCAATCAATATCAATTAAATGTGTGTACATAAACAAATTGTCCGATTTGTAAATGAATATTCATTTTCATTTCAGGAGAATTTTATGTCGATCATATATACGTTAAAAATTATAATTTTAACGATAAAATATTTATTTCAATTACGAATATTTTATTCAACACATCAATATTTTATATAGTTCATGTACACATTAAAAATTATATTTTTAATGAATAAATATTTATTTTAGGAAATTTCGACATTATAACGGCGTGAAATTAAAACCGGAGTAATGTCTAGCATTACACCTCTCCTGATACTGGCTCGCGCCATACACCATAATCAACTAAACCACAATACAATCATTTCTCAATCCAATCCAATTTACAACACAATTCAATCCATACAACTGAACAATCATGGTTTCTACAATAAAATAGCGTCGGAGGCTTCTAAGCCCTGTCTGCATCCCAAAATATTTTTAACTGTAAAATAAATTAAGCGAGAAGGAGTTCTCACTTTGGGATCCACTCCGTCGTGCTTTTCTGATGTTCTGATTCCAAACTTTACAAACGAGCCCCAATCCTCTTTCCATCATATTTTCTAGCATAAGCATGCCATTCTGGATAACTTTCGCCTAATGGACTTTTCTTCGAAAATGCTCCAAATCGCCAAAATTTGCAAAATGACACAAATTGGACAGTAGACTTTGGTCGCGTTTTCTAAACAACTCCGCAATCCAAAATCTGACTTCCATATACTCAAATCGAAGAGGTGATCGTGCTCTTCGATTTTGGCACTGTGGAATTTTGGCCAGAAGCGCACCATTTGGGGATATGGGCTAAAACAGTTCTAGGTTGTTTGCACACATTGAAAATAACAAAAATTGGGTTTTTAGGCCAAAGGGAGAACCACAGCGGGCTGACATGGCGGAGGAGGGTGGTGTGGGGTCGGAGGTGGTCGATGGTTGACCCAGGTGGCGGCTGAGGGGCCCAGGAGGTGGCTGGAGCTAGGTTTCTGCGGTTTTTGAAATAAAGGAGGAGGAAGCGCAGTCGGGGTCAGTGGAGGCCGGGGGACGGACGAGGTCGAGCGGCGATGGGAGGCGGTGTCAAGGTGGGCGGCGCTGGCGAATTGGAGGAGCGACGGGCTGTTTTAGAGAAGGGGCGGGTTTTCCTCCGTTGACTAGAGGAGAAAGAGAATTAGGGGTTTGACCCCTTTGACCCCCTTATATATATATATATATATATAACAGTAAGGGAAGCTCGTTAATGGTGACAGGCGATTTTGTTTCCCATGCTTTCGTTACGCGTGAGTTCTCCATTATCCTTTAATTTCATCTACTTACTATCTGATTTCTTTAATTAACCTTCAGCTAATTACCTCCTTATTCGTTGATAGGACAACAGAGTTTCACTTATTTTTACAATCAAAAGCCGGATCTAAATCGATATCATTCAGATCATCTTCGATCTGTTGCGAAGTCGGATCTAGGGTGCCTTCGACCCAGATCTAGGGTTCTTCGGCCGACAGGCGATTGCCTGTTCTGCTATAGATCAGTTTCTTTTCCAACAAAGTAAACTGCGAGACCTACTAACCGACTAGACATTTGTATTCTAATTCGCTTTCTATACTCCCAGTTTCTTTAGATCAAATTAGTTTGATTATAGATAATCAAGCCACTGTTAGTTTGGGATTTGGCATGGCCGGCACAACTGAACTAGCTTCAGTTTCAAGTTATCCAACTGATCTTCCATCTTTTTGAGCTAGTTCGTTTTTCAGAGTGTATTGGGTAAGATTAATCTATTTTTGGTCTTGGGTTAATGGTTTATGGGTACTTTTGATTTTCACTTAAATCTTGTTAGGCAGTTTAGACACTATCGATTATACTTGGATCCATTTAAGATCTTGTTTTATCGGCTATTAGGCCTCTTCATGTTTCTCTCCCTAGATTGTTTACGGCACGTTTTTCCTAGTAACCTTCTAAGTGGTGATGATTTCAGCAGATCCATAAAGTTCATTTGGGTTATGGAATACACATACTATTTTTTATTTTATGGGCTTTTGTTGAGGTTATCTAGAAGTTTTGGAATTTTATGATCTATGTAAACATGTCGTATATGTTTTCACAAGGTAGTACGGAGTAAATCAGTGAGTAAAATATGTTGTTGGTTCTGGATGAAATGGTTTTTCTTAGTTTTCCAACATATATGTTCAGATCTGTTTTTTCTCCTATGGACTCTCGTTGGTCACTTATGACTGAATGTTTGCTACATTTGTTGGAGGGGTCTAGTTTCATCATATAACTGGTACCTGTTTTCCAAGTGAGCAAAAACGGTGATATTATCGCTATCAAAGATTTTGTACTGCTTTTCATATGGAAGTTTTAGATATCAAAATTGGTGTTCGGTATTAATCCTTGATTGTAGAAGAAATCCACTTCTGGAAAATGTTCTCATGTTTGCTTGGGTTACTGTTCATTATAGCTTAGTTTCCATTATTAACTTTGGCAACTTCGGGATCGATTTGGAATTAACTGCTTAAGTTGTTCGGACCAGTATATTTTCATGATTTCAACTCAAATCTGGTAGCAATTGATGTTTAAGTTACTGGAGATCAAGTGTATTTGATCTAATTTGTATACAGATTTTATACTTGATTCTCAAGCTCCTGCACTCTTTAGTTGCAACCCAAAATGTGTTGTTTGAGATTATGTATTGAGTTTGATGTTTTTTAATTCGATATATGAGACTAACGGCTGAATCGCATCAACAAAGTTAGGAGCAAATAGACATGATTATTATCTGGAAAAGTCGGCATTAGATTCAACATATTCAACTGCTGTAATGCTAAAAAAAACAGTTATCCCACATCAACAGATCAGCGGGTTCTTCTCAGATAATTAGATCTGACGTCATTCTGATGAAAATGTTTAATTGGTATTTTGGTTTCTGGATGAAATGGGATTTAAATGAATTTTAACTTCTTATTCAAGAGTGGAGCTATTGCATGTTTAATTGGTATTCTGCTTGTCACCAACCACCAGCTGTAGGGGTTCCAGTTGCATTATGCTTGTCCGATATTACGGAACTCGTGGATTTACAATTTTTTTACCTGGAACCCTCAATTTTACCAAGCTTTCTTCTGATTTGGTGCTGAAGTGGCAGCTTCCAGTGTGAAAAGTGTTTTGAAGATATGCAGTAGGGATGTTAGTGTTGCGCAGATTTATATGGAAGTTATTTGCCGCTAAGTGATATGGTTTTTGATGCGTCAATATGTTTTTACTTGCACTCATTTGCTGGAGATTATACATGGTTTTGAAGAGGTGATTACGACTTCCTATTTTGAATTAAACATGATTAATGGATTTCTTATTTTGGTGTATTGTTTTTGGGTGATGATCAGTTGATGGTCATGCTCAAGAAGAGCCTTTGGCTCGTGTGAGGTGCAGACTGATGCACGCGTGTGGGATGATTGCCTCATCTTTGGTTGTTTATGTTAGTTAGATTTATAGTTACTTGTATTATTTAGTTTTCTTGTTATACTTTTTATTTGTAATGGTTAGTATGCTAACCTTTATCTTGTACGGTTTTTTAGTGGAAATAAAGTGAACCAATTTTCAATATATATATTCAAAAAGTGAATTTTTCTTTCGAACTCCAAATCGAGCCCAACGACTATCGCCCCTAGAGTAATACCCCTCCCCCCCCCCCCCCCCCCGTCCAAATGCATTGGGATATGTTTCGCAAGCCAATTCAATTGTTTCGATCAGTTTTTCTTTAAATTAAAATATAAATCAATTTATATTGAATTTAAACGTACATTTTAATTTACCGGGGCCACATACTGACTCCAAAAATTCCAGAAAAATAAATCTAGCTATGTTTTGACGATATGGTCCTAACAAAACTAATTTCGTCGAATTTAGAGACCGTTTGAAAAATGACTATTTTCTGGTCGTTCCAATTCAAACGAAATTGATAAAACATGTTTTCTTTTGCCACGCTCACATATTAATTTCGAAAATTATGAAAATTAGAATATAACAATAATTTAACATTCCTGATCCAACAAAAGTGGTTTTGTCGAAAACAGAGGTCGCTTGCAAAATGGCTATTTTTAAGGGCTATATTTAATTTAAAATATAATTAAATTCCATAGCGACTATTTTGAATTTTAAACTGGACATAACATTAAAATTATATTATGAAATTTCAATTTTCACATTTGTTAGAAAGATATAATTAAACAGATTTTAATATTTCTGGTTTTACTGAAATCCGATTTATTTTGAATCTTATACATTCATTTGAAATTAAAATTGAATTTTCGAACTACCGCGCAATTTCAAACTCTATTTATAATTAAAAAAAATATTCGTTCTAACTTCGATAAAATAAATTTTAGTTGTTATTATTTAAAATAAATCATTTTAAATATTCAAAATCCATTAAAATTGCCGAAATAAAATTTTTAAATTGGTTCTGAAAATCCGGGTTGTTACACAACTCATCTTGTTTTGTTCATATATATTTAGTATATTGTATGTTATTATTATTTTATGTGATCTAACTGATATAATAGTATGGTGTTATGTATTAATTTTACTTTAACAATCTATGTTTCGTGGTGTTTGAAAGTATGGACTCAACGTGTAATGATTCCTATTCTTAGTGGACATACTTGTTCTTCTTAAAAAATAAACATAAAATTAATCAATATGAATGATACCTAGATGTATATATTAAATGTTTAATTAAATCTTATAATTGTGATTTTTTTACTTTAAATCAGAAAATGTATGCAATGACGAAATTTTATGAAATTGTATAATAGCTAAATGTTGTTAGGGACTTTAACAAAATTATGATAAAATGGTGAAAACCGAATTCTAACTAGAAAAATTTAGTTTAGTATGTAAGTGCAAATATTTGGATATTGTATTTCGAAATATTCTTATAAAACATAAATCTTGCTAGAAACAATATAAATTTGAATAATTAAAATATTTTAATTAGCAAGAATTAAAGTGCATATAAAAAGTTTTTAATGTTTGCATGCTAAATTTAATGGGTGATCCCACATGTAGATGTTTCTTAGAAGCAATTTATGTCGGTGGGCTTAAAATAAAAAACTTAACCATATTGAAACTTTTGTTATAGAAAATTAAACCGAAGGGTTTCGCATCACATGATAATAAACTATTATAGGACACCACTTTAGAATAATTAATTTTAAGGACAAAGTATAAATGATTATACTTATTCGATAAATGGCAGAAGAGTCATCTTTTTCTAAAGAAAAAAGGCGATAGCAGAAGAATCATCTTTTTCTAAAGAAAAAAGATAAAAGGTGGACGTCCTTCTTATTAAATATTCCAAAGTATTCTCCTAAAAATTTATTACTATAAACTATGAAGTTTTCCAAACGAAAATCTTTTTTTCTTGCATCAATTTTCCTCCTTCTAACAAATAAATTTTGAATTTATTAATTGCTTTGAATATACTTACTTACACTACATATTACTATTTATGTGTCGTTTTATCCGCTTACTATAGAGTTTTTTGCTGTGGAAGATTGCAGTACATACCTAGCTTGCTTCAGTTTTTAGCTCATGGATGTGTGAGTTATGAAGTAGTTAGTCAATCACATGTTATCTCTAATCAATATTGTAAAAACAGCTAGGTATTGAGCGTTGATTAGGAATTAATTGTCAATGAGAGAATTAATCGCAGATTAATTGATGCAATATGTTTTTGATGAAATCGTGCATTGTGGATCAAATTTAAGTATCTTATTTAGTATTAACTGATAGGATCACAATGGGATATCATGAATCTGGACAAGTTCGAAAGCAAGAATGAAGACAAAATCATTTCAAACAAATATTTTGATGCTTGTAACATGCATCAAGTCTACATTAGCGCATATAGGATGTTTATAAACATGGTAAGATGTTGAATAAAGCTGTAAGTTTTATCTAAGCAGACAAAGAGAGTATCTCGACAATAAGGTTAGCCTAGCGTGTAGCAAGACCTAAGTGGAAGCCTAGAAGAACTTTTACGATAATCTTTAATGGTAAAAATAAAGTAGAAATATACGATGTGCGCATTTATTTATACCAATTTGTTATTTTACAAAACTAATTAAGGATGACAATTATAATTGAGAACTGCAACAAAAAAGAATTGAGCCGAACCGGACGGGTCTTGTGTTAGGTCCAATTGTTGAAAAACACAATAAAGACCCAATCAAACCTGATTTTAATCCATCGGATATATCAAAAAAAATTGAAACATATACATCTTTAGTGTTATTACCTAACTAAAGCAGAGTCAACTAGGTCCAAACCAAAGTTCATGTCAGGATGCGTCAAGATTTTGAAATGTATAGTTGAGATCAGATGAAACCGGACACATCTTGAACTGAGACCCGCCAGGTCGGACCCTAACCTTGTTTAATTGTCATCACCAAAAAGTAATTAATAGTGTACTCATACCACCTTAAGATTAGATCGGACCTCTGTTGTGTTTGACGTAGAAAGACGGTTGCTACAGTTTAAACTATGAATTTGGACTTCTCTTGGTTAAGGCATCTAATACAACCATCACATTAGAAGTGAATTTCTTTGAATTAAGTAACCTACATAATTACTATTAGATTAATGAACATCAAACTAATATTTTGGTATTTCTTATAAATAAAATTTGCAATGTTTTAAATATGATACTTTCATAAGAATAAAAAAGGATGTTAATAATAAACATCATCACTAAAAAAATTTGCTCCACCTATGAACCTATGGGGTCTTCTCTATTGGACCTTGCCTTCCTAGCAGTAAAAACTTTGTTGTCTATATTAGTATTTTTATACATAAACAAGAATATATACTACAACAAAAATAACAAGCACAAAATAATATTAGCAATATAAAGGTACCATCGCAACAACAAAATGGTTAGGTCACGATCGTACGTGTTCCTTCATGGACCTGGCCATTTTGGCAAGGTTTTAAATGGGTTAAAAATCAACTTTTGACATGGGACACATTTAAATTCAAACTAATATATTATTTCAGCTAATTCAACCGCCAATAAGACATACCATTCCGGAGGGGACGTTGCCCTGCACCTCGTCGGGGGCACTGTTCTCTAGACCCTTACGGCCTGACTGGTCAAGTTGAATGCCGCTAGTGGGGGATTTATGCGCACACCCTCACCTGGGGATAATATATGTTAAAATTTCAAAAAAGTCAACGTATACACAACAAAACAATTAGAAAAAATCACACATTAAAATGCTCCATACGCACCTAAGTTGGTCATTGGAAATGGAGGATACAGTAAGATGCTTACATTAATCATCTAACAAACATTGTTGATACCTCGTTACTTATTTTCTATTTTTTAAGGCAAAAATAAGTAGTATTAAAAAAAAGGTGGGTGTGTGTGTTTATATATATATATATATAATATTAAACTAATAATAACCAAGAATTAGGGCCCACTTTGAAATTCCCCAACTAAAGAACACTTCTCAAGAAAGACCTTGGATTTTCTTTCTGCAAAAGGATTGTACTTATTTAAGGAGAAAATCTACACTAGGTTGCAACTTAATAAAAGGAAGTATGCAAACTTTTGTGGTTGTTAGTACATACGTTTGTGGAAAGAAAAATAATAAATATTTGCATTAAAAGCTACAACCAAGAAAATAGCAAATATATATAGTTTGTAATGCATTTATTTGAATTAAGATGCAAATTTTCAAGAAAAAAAATACACTAGAAACTAGAAATTTTCAAAAATGATTAAAGAGTATTTTCTGGTTACATTTTTGGAACAAGAACTGAAGAATCAAGTTTGAAAACAACGGCTTTTCACTAATTTTTATTTTTCAATAAATAAGTTACTTCATACTTCAACCTTAACCCCCTTATAATGTCTTTCACTTAGTCTCTTAATCAAACCGACTGCTTTGAATGTTTGTCTAATGTCTATTGTTCAATATAAATTTTCCATAACCTAAAAAATACAAGGCATCCATTGTTGGTTCCTAATATGTACGCTTCGTTTTTCTCTCAAACTTCCCGAATCCCAAGCAGTTTGATTTAGTTAATCCATTTTTTACAAGATCATCATGCTTTGAATTTCTGCTTACTTAGATCGCTCGAGACTCAAGCACGGACTTATATGAACTCGGAAAAGCTTGGTTGAAGCGACGGATACCATGAATACATGGAGTTTTGAATGGATAAGATCTAGATAGGCTTGACATATTTCCCCGGGTCAACCTCCTTGCATATGCACCGGATTGGTGCCACATCTCCCTTTGGATCGGCTAGATAATTTGGCCTTGAATCGGCTATACTTATGATCTCCTAGGATCTGCACAATCGTACTTCCCTAGATCGACATATAAGTTCCCACCGTCGGATCGGAGCAATATTTGATACTTCGGTTTGTGTCTTGCTCAATTAAACTTCAAGATCACATGGATGCACTCAGGTCATCGAGGCAAAACATGTGCTAGGACGTAGCATATATCTGAATCGGACTCACCTAATCAGTACCAATCCAAAGGATAATGGATTGGGCTGCTCCGGTGTTTTCCCTTTTGGACTTGGTTATCCGGAGATCCCATTCTCTCTCCACCTCGCTGGACCGATCCGAGCACTATAGCAGCTATAAATACACCTCAACTTAGGTTATTTTTAGAGGATATTCTCTGGACTTTCGAGCATTTATACGTAGGGACTCTTCCACTATCAAAACTAAATTTACTCTACATTTTTGCAATTGAAATGAAATGTAATTATAATCAAATAGTATGAACAAGTGATTCAACACACTGAGCATATGCACACTTGGTTATATTTAGATTTGTTTGTTATATTCTGCGATTGTTATCTAGACTTGATGTTTACCGTCATTGACCAAAATGGCATACAAAAAATTTGTTCCCCAATCCCTAAAAATATCCATTTGATACGACTTCCTCCAATTCTCATTCAGACTTATCGTGATCAATGTTCTAAGGGCATCTCAAATAAGGTTACGGGTCGTAACATTACGACCCGTAACATTCAAGGAGATATCATTGATATCTCCCAACAGTCGCACGCCGATTACTTTATCGATGCGCCACTCGAGAGCCGATTTTATCCGCTCGCGAGCTTATGAGCCGATAAAATCGGCACAGCCTCCACGCCTACTAAGTATGGCGCGGGTAGCCTTACTTATTAATTAAACAAGTGGTCATCGATCAACATGATACAACTAATATTTCGCATAACAATAAAACTAACAATTGGCATACAGATATAAAAGGTCATACACAAACAACAACCAATGATAGTAGTTGGCAACTAAAACATCAAAGCTAACATAGGAAATAATTACTTAAGCCACCTACATGTCACGTTCAAGCTCAAGGGAGTCTCATTATGTTCAATCGCAATTGTTCAATATCATTTTGGAGACGTCTAATCTCTTGTTCGAGTTCGTTTGCATATGTTATTCCCCTTGGACATAAAGGTTCGTCTATCCATTCCGTGTAATTGCATCCGTTTGGATAGGATGGACATTGCTGCATGCGCCGACCTATATTGTTGTCCTCTGCTCGAACCATAACTTCCACTGCATAGCCGTAGTAGCAACGTACTGGATAAGAATTGAATTCATGTTCACATGGTGTTACTCGATAGAACTCTACTTCTTGTTGTGGTTGAGCGACCGCCCGTTCGTACAATAGTTGAACATATGGTACTTGAGCTTCATGTGGAAGATAAACGTTCCACTGTTTATGTGATGGTTCTTCCTGAGGTGTTATTTGGTTTAGAAACCGGAATTCGTCCTCGAGCTCCTGTAGTCTAATATGTTCATACGGCTATTGATCAGAGCCTATAGTTGATGGCCATGAAGACATTTTGAATGAGTGATAAAAGGAGGAGATAGTACAAGAATAGGAACAAAGTTGCTTGCGTGAGGTAAGTTGTGAGTAATTTGACAGCAATATATAGATGTGAATTGTACAAATCAATAAAATAATTGATGATGTTATGGGTCAATGTTACGAATGTGCTTTACGTGCTGTCCGACACTGTTTCGCCTGACGTAATACTGTAGGGAATCTTCTTTCCATACTGTTGTGATGTGAACGGTCATTCGTTCCACTTTGCTTTACGTGATGCGAATTCCAAAGCATTTTCAGGAATAATGCTCACTATCAAAGGATGAGTACGACCCTTTTTTAATCCTGTTGTTATTGAATGTTTAATTTAAATGGGGACGACCCTAGTTTTAAACTCATTTGCATTCATAGATATAAATAATACCTTTTAACTTGCATACAAACTTCCTTAAATATAGCAAAATACAAGATACAAGATACATGATACAGTGAATGTTCGACCCAACTTACAACTATGATAAAGTACGACGTAACATGGAATGCAGTACAGGGAAATAAGACATAGTACCATATAACTAAGATCCTAGTTTCGGGTCGAACTGTTGAACCCATGCAAAATTTCAACCTTTTCTGCAACAATCACTCTTTCCAAGCGACCTACCTCTGCTTGCATCTGTATAGCGTACATGACACCCCTCTCCATCAGTGGTGGATCGATCCAGGAGAAAAAATTACAACGTTCCAACCTCTGTTGGTTAAGTGCAGTAATGTACGCTTTGCAACCATAAAAGCGACGACCTGCGTTGCTTTCGCTTTTAGAAACAACTACATTACATTCCACTCCACAGTAGCAAAGTACTGAACGACCCGTCATGCTGGAGCTTGACCTATCTGGGTTCTCCCGAGAAATTATTTCCCTTAACCAAGCATTGAGTATTTTTTGAACATGTCCAATACGTGGGACGACAACGTTCGGTTGCGTGGAAATGAAGAGTTCAGGCTCCACTTCTCCAACTTCCACTTGATCTTCCAATTGCGTTTCGGTCACAAACTCGACTGGTTGCTTATTTCTTTCATATTTATCAAACATTTCGACCATGGATTCATCATCGTATTCCCAAGCAGACATATTGAACTGCTTGTAAAGTGGTAGGTAGATAAAATGAATGACTTGACAAGCCTAAGAATTCGAAAGTGCTAAATTTAAAGGTAGAGGGCTGAGTGGTCGTAAAGGTCGACAAGTCCCCTGATTTCGTGCTTTGCTTTATTAAGCAGTGGACATTTCATCTTTAATCAATACGACTTGTCAAGTCATGTTGTTTCTATTCGTTGGACAACCTATAGCACGTTACCCGAGTGTTGCAGAGTGTAGTAACATCAACTGTTCTAAGGCAGAGCCCTAGCAACTCAACTGTTGAGGACAGAAAGTAGTCATGTCATATGTCTCTATCCTACTTCTCAACTAATGATGACAGAGCTTTGCCAAAAATCAACCCCCTTGTTTAAATATTTTATACTACGTCCCCTAAGCATAACTAAAATTTGTGCGTTCTAGATCAACCACAACATTAAGGTGAGAAACTGTTACTCTTTTTTCTTCTACTTATTCAACTACTTCTTTGTGTAGATAATACGTTTCTTGTTTCTGTGTAGCTTAAATGGAAGATTAGGAATTCAATGATGAACTAATAGATAAAATGTTTGATGAGTATGAACGGAACAAGGAGGAGAAGAAAGAGGGTGGATTTGTTCCAAATACACAAGTAGAAGAGACATAAGAAGAGTTCAAAATGAAATTGTTCGTGATACTCAACAAGTAGTTGAAGTTCAAAAACCAAAAGCACGTCCATGCAAAAACATAAGGAGGCAAATGGTTAACCATAATCGTCACAACCAAAATAATGTTAGCTCCAGTGCTACTACAATAGAATTCTCTCCTAAGGACTTACTTATACTCGTGAAATCCTATATAGAAGTTGATAAAAGAGAATTGCTGCTGATGCAAAATGGATAACCCATGAAGAATTTTGGTCCATGATAACAAGATTACATAACAATCATCGTACCTGCACCACTACACGAACTTTTGCTGAAATTCATATGGCTCATCGGCGGTTTGTTGAAGCTTGTGAATGATACCAGAAGATTACACAAACAGTTGAAGACGAAAACATATTTAAAACGAATAAGGCAACTTTTGGTTCTCGTTACCTGTAACACCCCGTAATTTTATAACATTAAAATTCACAAATTAAATTATACTTAATTTTTAGAAGAAGAATTAAGTGAAATGGGTTGCGCTATTATGTTCGTCTCAAAATTTTGGGTCAAGATAAACATTTGGTTTGCATAAAACGGATAACTTATGAAGAAGTTATTAAGCCTTGAAGTTGTATGCATATGAGAGAAATATATATATATATATATATATATATTTAAAAAAGTTCAAAACAGCGAATCGGGAGGGGGAATAGTCGAACCGCACCATTTTTGGAGTCGACCCGAGCCTAGCTGGGTCGACTAGGGGTCGATCCAGGGTGTTTGGCTATCAACCCGTGGCCCGATTCGCCCTAAGGGCTAATGTGGCATCTGAGTGGTCCGGATGGTTCTGGTAATCCCTAGGTTAATCCGACGGCTCTTATTAAATTAAACTTCTATAAAAACACTCCTAAAGCCCTAACCCAAATCACATAAATTCATAACAAGAGCCGCCATGCCGTCAATGGAGAACCTAGAGTAGCCGCCATACACTTTCAACCCTAAAGCAAGATAGAAGCTTGAATCAAAATCAGATCAAATCTATATAACGATTAGTCTACATCAAAGGCAATCAATTTAGTTTCAAAATACATATCCCAGAAAGACAAGACTATTCTTTTTAATTGTGAGTATGATAGCTTTCACAAAATAATTAATTAATTTAATTATGATAAGATATAATTGGGATTATGAGAATATGATTTTGAATCATGTGATGTAAATTATATGTATGTTTGTGGTGTTGAATCATATGTTAGTCTTATGCAAGTTGGATCATATGTTAGTTCTTACGTGAATCTTATGAAAGTTGCATCATATATCTTATGCAAGTTTGTGATGATAGGATCATATATTCATGTATGAATCTTATGCAAGTTTGGGATGTTAAAATATATGTGAGACATGTATATGCATATGCTAGTTTATGTGACATTAACCTTTATGTCTAGATCCATATGCAAGTTTACATCTTTATGTTTAGACCCATATGCAAGTTTACATCTTTATGTTTAGATCTATATGCAAGTTTACATCTTTATGTTTAGATCTATATTCAAGTTTACATCTTTATGTTTAGATCCATATGCAAGTTCACACCATTATGTTTGGATCTGTAGCAGTACATAAGTTGTACAAGTTTATGCCCATTACCTATGCTAGCTTTGTATCATATTCTAGTTTGAATGAAATTCATATGCAAGTTATTGGCTATGTAATCTTAGGTCATGATCCTTAGATCTATTTTATGTGTTATGTGATGTTGTTTTTCTTTTTATAAGTTAGACTATTTGTGAGTCTAACATATGTCATATGAAAACGTACGAATAGCGTGGGGATGATGGGATAATATTGAATATACATAAATTGTGAATTGGCATAAAATAGCGTGGGGATGATGG
The DNA here is from genome assembly GCA_030737875.1 of Allium sativum. Taxonomy (NCBI): domain Eukaryota; kingdom Viridiplantae; phylum Streptophyta; class Magnoliopsida; order Asparagales; family Amaryllidaceae; genus Allium; species Allium sativum. Next base: position 742,224,353 of record CM060920.1, on the reverse strand, counting down.
GATAATATTGAATATACATAAATTGTGAATTGGCATAAAATGGCCTTAAAAGGCATATAATTAATTTGAGACAATTGGCATAATTGGTATTTATGGACATAATTTTAAGAGACAATTATGAACATAAATAAATTTGGAATTTATTGACAAATTTGAATAGGGATATTAGTCCAATTTGGGGTTAAATAAAGATGTGTAATAATTAACCGCCTAAGACACGAGGTTAGACTCTTTTGTGGTGTAAGACTGCCTAGACCCGCCCGGCAAATCCAGCAGCCACAAATGCCAGTTTAATGTAAGAGGTCAAAGGCATGAATTAAATGCGTAACAATTGTAAAGACACGAGGTTAGGCTCGTTTGTGGTATAAGACTGCCCGGACCCGCTCGGCAAATCCAGCAACCGCAAATGTCAGCCTAATGTGGGAGGTCTTTACAAGGTTACAGTTCTAATGAATTAAGTAACACTTAACCAGTTAAACATGTGGTGGGACATGGCGGGTTAAGTGGGTGCCCTGGGTGGCATGTGAAATTAAGTGGGTGCCTTGGGTGGCATGTGAAATACGATTAGATGCACTTAACCACGATTGAAACATGTAATAAGACATGAATGAGAATAGGGTTAAGTGGGGAAACCTTAGTGGGGACCAAGCATAGGTAGAAGGCTTGTGTCAAGCATGGGGGCCCTTTTCAAACCAGTAACCCATTAAGTATCTTTGTGAGCTCGACCCAAGTCGAGGATGGGACACACTTAATGGATTTGATTTTAAGAGGTCAAAACGTGTTAGCGTTGGCAATGCAAGTCCAACGGGGTCATGTGCGTGCGTGGGCCCGGGCCGGTAGGTAAGACGTTGTTGCATCGTGTAGATATAAGCCGTGCATCTTTGGTGGTATCGGGTTGCCACTTTGAGGAATGATACACCCCACTGTGGGACCAGCACGGGTATCTACGAGTTAGGGAGCTGATCGAATGAGGGTAGTGGGTGCAACTAGTAAAGATAGGGGCAGACGGCACCTATGAAGGCAGCTAGAGGTACACGAAACTACCATTATCATTATTAAGTTCTGTGGGCGGGATCAACTTTTAGGGTGACTAGTGGTGGTGCAGTATAGTAATTATCCTATAGTGATTAGGAATGAGATTAACGCCAGAATATTCCTCTTATTTACTTTGTCATGCCCACTTGTTTCATGGTCATATCTTATGTTACCAGTTTATGCCTTATCCTAGTTACTTTAATAATTATAGTGTTAAAGTTATTATACTCGCCAGACTTTATGTCTGACCCTCTTGTTTTCGCCTCTTTTCTTCCTTCCCTCCCCTCCCAGGTTCTCAGGGTGGGACTAGTACTAGTGGAGCTTGATCTCGGATCTCTTTCTCTCTCTTTTGGAAGTGCTCGGATTGTTGAAAGTAAAGTTCAACTCATCTCTTTTATGGCTACTTGTGTTGGGGTTTATGCTTTTTTATTTTATGTACTCTGAAACAATTTATCAAGATGGATATTAAGTGTACTTGGTTTATGAAGTTGTTGTAATCAAACTATTTCTCCGCTGCAATAAAAGTTGTTTTAAAATTTTTAAGTACCATTATTTATATCTTTCTTGTTATATCATGTTCTATACACTAAATACGCTCCATGGAAGTTAATGCATTCCCTTTGTGAGTGACATTAATGGACGTGGGGTGCTACACGTGGTATCAGAGATGAAGGTTACCAGACTAGATGTGAATTTTGAAAAACTATTTTTCAAAAAGCATTTTATAAAGAAATACTTTCAAAAGTATGTTTTAAGGAAAATATTTTCAAGAGAAAAGTTTGTTTTAAAAACATAACCCCCAAGAGCCATATATCTTTCTTTCGAATTCTCCATTTTGAATCTCTTCATTTTCTTTTCAGCATGTCTGGAATTCCTGAGATACCTGAGGGGATACCGATACCAGGATGGTTTAGAAGGTATCTAGAAGCTAGGGCCAATGTCGTTGGCCCAACAAATGCTCCTCCTCTTCCCCCTCCTCCTCCTTCTCCTCCCTGTGTTGATACTTTTGCAAAGATATGCAAAGATTTTAGGGCAATGGGCAGGAAACCTTTTCACGGACCAGAGACGTTTGTTGAAGCTCGAAAATGGCTTAAGGAGGTAGAAGATCTATTTGGTATTTTCGAAGTAGAAGATGGAAGGAAGGTCCAATTGGCTGCTTGGTTAATGAAAGACCAAGCCTCGTTTTGGTGGGAGGTCACGAACGGAGAGCGTCCGGTGGAGACGTGGATGGATTTCAAGCGTAGGTTCGAAATTAAGTTTCTCTCACGAGCAGAAGAGAATTTATATATGAAAAGATTCTTGGTGTTGAAGCAAGGGGATTTATCAGTAAAGGAGTACGTCAACAAGTTCAATCAGTTGGCGAGTTTTGGCTTGGAATTGGTAAACACACCTGAGAAGAAGGCCCTGAGGTTCGTTAAAGGTTTGAATGAGCCGCTACATGGGTTGGCGATGACCCACATTCCGATGGGGGCTACCTTTGAGAAACTGGTTGACATGGCACTTATGCATGAGGAAGAGAAAGGTGAGAATGCTAATAAGGCACTGGAGAAGAAAGGAGACCAGAAGAAGCCACAACAGCAAAACAAGAAAGGTGGGAAAAACAATAATGGCAAAGGAAAGAAGAAGTGCTTTAATTGTGGGACACCATGCCATATGAGCAAAGACTGTAGGAAAAAGAAGAAGACTGGTTGTTTCCACTATGGAGAGGCAGGTCATCTAGTTAAGTACTGCCCAAGGAAACAGGGGCAAGGGCAAAGAACTTCTGGAGGGCAGCTTCAGGCTCTCATGGCGCCAGGGAAGGCGAGAGGGCAGATTCAGGCTCTCATGGCACCAGGACAGGAGAGAGGTAGAAAAATTTGCGTTGAAAGTTTGGTTTTTCTATTTGATCATCCTGTTCGTACTTTGTTTGACTCTGGCGCTTCACACTCATTTGTATCTGCTTCGTTAGTTGAAACACTGCACCTAAATACTAGTCTAGTTACGGATCCCATAGTAGTCTCAAATCCTATTGGTGGTTCGGCTCATCTTTCTATGATTTGTCAGGATTTGAGAGTGTCTATCTTGGGAGTTGGGTTTGAATGCAACGCCTTTGTTCTTGGCTTCATGTGCTACGGCTTGATTCTAGGTATGGATTGGCTAACTAGATACTGTGCCATCCTAGATTGTGAAAGAAGGGTAGTTAGATTGTTGACTCGTTGTGGAAAGACCCTTGATATTTCTTGTGACCCTAGAGGTCCAGTAATGCTTAGCTACCTAGAATCCCTAGACGCATCCAATGATGATTTCAAATCTGTTCGTGTGGTCCGTGAATATAGTAACGTCTTCAATGAAGTTCGAGGCTTAACCCCGAGGCGCGAGATAGACTTTCGAATATATCTAGTAGATAATGCAAAGTCAGTTGCATTACAGTGCACCATGTAGCTCCGAGAGAGAGAAGAGAACTCAGTAAGCAAGTGAAAGAATTGCTTGAGAAGGGGTTCATAAGAAGAAGTATTTTGAAGTGGGGTGCTCCAGTCATTTTTGCTACAAAAGCTGATGGTTCACTTAGATTGTGCGTGGACTATAGTGAACTGAATACGCTAACAAAGAAGAACAGGCACCCATTGCCGAGGATAGATGATTTAGTCGATCAGTTGGTGGGTGCTTCAGTTTTCTCGCAACTGGATTTAGCTACAGGGTTTCATCAGCTAAGGGTGGCTGAAGATAGCATCGATAAGACTGCCTTTAGAACTCCTGACGGTTTCTTTAAGTGTCTTATCATGCCTTTTGGTTTGACGAATGCACCCGCATACTTTGTTGACTTAATGAGTAGGGTGTTTAGGGAGTTTCTAAACAAGTTTGTGGTAGTCTTTGTAGACGATATTCTGGTTTTCTCTAAAAATGAAGAAGAGCATGCCCTACATCTTAGGGAAGTCTTAGAGACCCTACCAGCGCATCAGCTAAAAGCTAAGTTCTCCCAGTGCCATTTTTGGAGAAAAGAAGTGAGGTTCTTAGGACATGTGGTCTCTAAGGAAGGGATAGCTGTGGATCCCGCCAAGGTGGTGGCAATCCAAGATTGGAAAACTCCTAAGAACGCAATAGAAGTAAGAAGCTTTTTAGGGCCGGCTGGCTATTATAAGAAGTTCATTAAGGACTTCGCGAAGATACCAGCCCCTCTCACTCGATTAACGAAGAAGAATTTGACTTTTACTTGGGACGTTGACTGTGACGATGCTTTCCAATGTCTGAAGAGGGCTTTGACGACAGCTCCAGTTTTAGTTTTGCCAGACGGGAGTAAGACATTCGCTGTATATACCGATGCTTGCGGGACAGGGCTTGGCGCAATTTTAATGCAAGAGGGAAGGGTGATATGCTATGGTGGAAGACAGTTGAAAGCCCACGAGAAAAATTACCCTACCCACGACTTAGAGTTGGCGGCCATAGTTTTTGCGCTTAATTCATGACGTCATTATTTGCTTGGCGAGAGGTTTGAGTTGTATACAGACCATAAGTCGCTAAAGTACTTATTCTCTCAGAAGGACCTAAACTTGAGGCAATAGAGATGGATGGATTTTTTGGTATCCTACGATTTTGAGATCGCATATACCCCTGGCAAGGTTAACGTTGTAGCCGACGCCTTAAGTGGAAAGAAGTTAACTTTAAGTTCTTTGTTCATAGAGCGGCAGAGTTTAGAGTATATATCTTCCTTTGACTTCAGGCCCTCTGTCGATTATGTACCCGGATTATTGGCATCGTTAAAGGTGCAACCTACACTTTTGGGTCGAGTTGGAGAGGCACGGCGAAATGACCCACAGTTGGTTGAGATAGTAGGCAAGCTTATAGGAGGGGAGTCCTCGAGTCATCTTGATAGATATGCTATAGATAAGAGAGGTTGGCTACGTAGAGATGGAAGACTTTGCGTACCACAAGACGAGAGTTTGAAGAAGGCAATTCTTGAAGACTCACATCGCTCTAAGATGACCATACATCCCGGTGGTGATAAGATGTATAGGGACTTGATTCATTGGTGCAAAGTGCAAGCTAAAAAATTGAATACTGTTATAACAATTACGAAATCAGATAAATTGGCACCCGGGAGAAAACCTAGATTACAGTTAGGTTGTGAAAGAGGTGGCATGTATCGAACTCACCACTCCAAACAGGAAGAGAAAAGTAGAAATTTGAAGCGTCCTCGAGATATTGCTACTAGAAAGTGCAATTGTCCGTTTTTGATCAAAGGAGTTTATATTGCAGAAGACAAATGGAAAGTTGTTGTACACAACGGGATACACAATCATGAGCTTCCACATACTTTGGTTGGGCATCCATATGCTGCGAGACTACTAGATGAAGAGAAAAAAATTTTAGCCGATATGACACTTGCGGGGGTGCAACCACGAGAGGTACTCACTACTATTAAAAATACATTTCCAGAGAATACTTCTACATTGAAGACCATATATAATACAAAGTATAGGATGCAACTTTCAGCCATGGAATGTAGATCCGCGATGCGACAACTAATGAAGGTTCTAGTAGAAAATCATTATGTATATTTTGATAGAGTGGATCCATCTAGTGATTATTTGATTGATTTAATGTGGGCTCATCCCAAAAGTGCAAGTCTATGTAAATGTTTTCCATCGGTTTTATTACTCGATTGCACTTACAAAACAAACCGTTTTAACATGCCTTTATTGGAAATGGTTGGAATGACATCTACGGGTCTAACGTTTAGTATCGCTCATGCTTTTTTAGCACATGAAAGAGAAGAAAATTATGAATGGGCTCTATCGAAGCTTAAACATTTGTACATGCCCGATAAACTACCGGAAGTGATAATCACGGATAGGGAATGGGCTTTAATTAATGGAGTGAAAAAAGTATTTCCCAAATCAAACATGATGATGTGCTTATGGCATTTGGGCAACAATGTTATAACGAATTGCAAACCCGAATTTGAAACGAATGACATATTCGATATGTTTTTGCAAAGTTGGAAAAACGTTGTTCACGCACAAACGGAAGAAGAGTTTTGGATTGGTTGGCGTGATCTCAAACATGATTGGAAAGAATTCCCAAAAAGTTTGGACTATCTTGAAAAAGAATGGATTCCATATAAAGAGTATGTATATATAGCTTGGACAGACAATATTAAACATAGATGCAATAGAACAACTACAAGAGCGGAATCTGCACATGCTCAGCTTAAAAAGCATCTTGGTACGTCAAAGGCATCATTCAATTTTGTTTGGTCAAAAATGAATAATATGTTGTGCATACAACATACACAAATTAAAGCATCGTTTGAAAGAAGTTTAGGAGCAACGAAAACCTCGTATCAAATCCCTTTGTTTAGAAATCTCCGTGGTAGAGTATCGTTTTATGCATTGGACTTAATTGTGAAAGAGTTGGCAAATGTAAAAGTTGTGAGTATAGAATCTTCAGCTTGTGATCATCTCAATCGAGTGATGTATGGTCTTCCATGTGCTCATGAAATGTTAGAATTTTACAACGATGGTCGTCCGTTACTACCGTTGGACGTGATAGACGAGCATTGGACGCAATTAAACTATATTCCGAAAGAGGAGGAGTCCACGGAGTTGCTTCATACTCCAGAATTCTTGTATTTCAAGAAGTTGTTTGATTCTTCTACAGAAGATGAAAAAAAAATATTGTTATTGAAATTGAAAGAAATTGCTTTACCATCAACAACTTCTACGTTAGAGCCAAAAACCACTCAACACAAAGGAAGACCAGCGGGGAGGAAAAACAAGTTAACTTCGAAGCAAAAGAAACAAGCTCAATCGACAAAACGAGAACCGTCATCCTTTGAATTAGCGACAACGATGGAAGAAAAACTTTCTCAATCGAGTGTCACTAAGAAATTGACACCTAGACGTGGCAAACCTAAACCTAAGGTAGAGTTTGACGTGAACGTCGCTCCGTCAATGAATGTTGATTTTCAGTTGTTAGTTTTCATTCCGAGCTTCTATCACAAGTACATTGTTGATGTTCAGGACGTTGCTCGAGATGGCAATGGTGGTTTTCGTTGTGTAGCGGAGCAAGTGGAGGGGTTAAATAATGATTGGATTCAAGCAAGAAAAATCATTTTATCGGAACTCAATCAAAATTGGGATTTGTATGCACGACATTTTGATGTTCAAACTTGTCAGACAATAAAAGAAGCCGTGGATTGTTATATTCCTATTTGTTCCTCTTCTAATTGGATGATAATGCCCAAGACAGGATATTTGATTGCAAATGCGTTTAATCGTGCAGTCGTTTATATTTCGCATAAGCAATCACTTACTTTTTATCCTCATCGAAAAGGCCCAAAACTTGAAACATCAACTCAGTTTATTGTTTTTGCTTACATACAAAATTGTCATTTTGTAAAGTTAATATTGAGGAATGATGCGCCCATCCCACCAACAGCTAGCTTTTGGAAAAAAATTGCAAATGAGGCGAAAGGTTGGAACGAATTATTTGTTGATCGACAGAATGAATTTCTGAAAATTAGACCTCCAGAAATGGCAGTCGAAGATGCTTTTCTCGTAGGTTAGGGGATTTAATTGTTACTTGTTATGGGGTATACGTTTTAGTGTAGTGTAGTGGGGTATATTATTGAAAGTACGGATTTATGTATTGTGAAAAATTGCCACTGAAATGAATTTCTATTATATTACTTTGATGTCTTTGCTCATGAATTGTGTTCCCGATATATACCTGCTTTCTCCTCTTTTCATTGACTGTGCAATGCAGTAGAGCTTATTACATGATACGATAATTTGATTATGTTGTCATGAATTATTAGTGGATGTGCATAATAATGTATCATTGTATCTCAATGTTTATTGTTGATTTTATTATTTAATCTTTTCATAATAACATGTATAGAGGTAAAATTTACATAAAAAATTATTACCTTTGATGGAATCTCATTCCTTGCCACTTTACTTTCTGTGAATCATTAGCTTTTGGGAAAATCATCACAGGATGCACTGATATTATCTCTTTGGTCAATTAAAATCCTGTTTTTGATGACCTAAGGAATTACATTATCTGTGCATTAACCAACTTTACTACATTCCCATGGTTGTATTTAATTATCTTGAGAAGATGTTGGCAACAGAATGTGAAAAAATAATAATAATACATGTTAGAATTTAAGTTAACATGATTTTATGGTGGCATCAGTATGGACACCAAATTAGATAAGCAATAAGAATAGATACATGTCAGTATGGACGGTTTTCAATAAGAATAGATACATGTCAGTATGGTGGTATCAGAACGTGAACCAATAAGAATAGATACATCGGTATGGACGGTTTTCAATTGCCGTATTATTCATTTTTGGTCGGTTTTAAAGAACCAAATAATTAGATAAGCAACGGTATTTGAACGCCGTCCAGAACACTTCATGGAAACAAAAAAAAATTGACAGTTCATTCAGTTTACCAGAGCCGAATATAAAAAAGAAGCTTCGGTGTTAAACAACCGACCAGACAGATTTATCATCATGCAAAAAATTTGACAGTTCGTACGGTTTACCAGAGCCGAACAAAATAAGAAACCACGGTGTTAAACAACCGACCAGACAATTTAATGATCATGCAAATATAGGACAGTTCGTTCGGTTTACCAGCCGTAAGTTATAAAAACTCACGGTGTTAAACAACCGACCAGACAATTTTACCATCATGCAAAAATAAGACAGTTCGTTCGGTTATTAACAACCGATTATATAAATTTTCCACGGCTCTAAAACACCGACCAGTGAAACTACAAAGTGTGCAAACTATTTTTATTTTATACGGCAGTTAATGACAGAGCAAGCTTTTTAAACTTGGTTTTGAATCACCGTACAGTACGTATGGTCTTCCATCTGTCCTCAATCGATGGTGAATTGATGGGGAATGACTAAAGTGGCGGTGAACAACCATCGTAGGTAATCATTGCTGGCAGTGTATAACAACCGACATTTACATAGAGGTTTATATCTGGAAATCCAAACATTATTTTCTTAGAAGTACATTGAAATCTAAACATTATTTATGAATCTGCACGCATACAACACATAAACAATGTTTTCCAAAATTGTATTCACATTGTAAAGTTCTATTTCTAAACCAAAATGGGAGTTAACTACGAACAGAAATTAAATCACATATTGCACTCTAAACAAAACATTAAAAAGACAAGTGCCGAACAAAAATTAAAAATGCACAGAATAACATCATAAGATTAAAAAACAAAGCTTGTTCATACATCATAACATGGCAACATCAAAACATTAACAACACATAGTACCTTAAGCTAACATGTTCGTACATCATACCAATACAAGTCTAAGAGCAAAAGATAATAATGGTTCGTAAGCTAAACAATCGTAAACCATGAGCTAATTCCTAGAATCGTGCACGCTTTTCTTTCGTTTTTCACGCTTGTCTGGCTCATTCAAAGCTTCCTCCAAAACGTCAACAGCTGCTTGGTCCATTTGTAATAAGTTCGTCACTCGTTTAGGCTGCGGAGCATTTAAATTTTGCTTGAGCATTTCTACTGCGGTCCCAGCAGCAATTCTCTGAGATGACATGTTATAATAAATTAGCAATGTATAATGAAAATGGTAAAACGATTTAAAGTGATTATTACCAATCTCTCAGCATTGTCAACTTTTCTACTACGACTCAGCCTCAAATCTGGATGTTGAACTATAAGATGTGATTCTTTCGTATACCACTCCATGTATTTAACAGTGCAATCCCAAGGATCGACAACCAATGGTAGTCTTAATTTTGATGATAACACGTGATCTTCCCAATTTTTTGCGTACCAAAAACAATTATCGTACGAAATCTTATATTGGTTAGCATTCAATCCCCTATGACACTTTTTCGGTTCCATTGGTTTACGTGGAATTCTTTGACAAATACCAAATTGTCTAAGTACTCTTTGCGGATAGTATGGTTCGGCAATATCAAAACATAACAAAACACCATTGAAAAATGCAACATCCGGCAATGGGTAGTGAGATCTCACATCTCGATAAGGGTCCCAACAAACCTGCAACGCTAAACATACTCAGCAACTATAATTAACAAAATTACATTTTATAGGTATTTAGTACTTACGTCTTGTGCATTTAAATCATCCAGTTGTTCGCGTAAACGAATAATGGCTGAAGTGGAATCACCAGATTGTTTAACAGGTTGCCATCTACACATTCTAGGCAACGAAACGTCATAGTTTTTGTTCAGTACAGCATTCGGAAGCATCGGGAAATGATCATAAATCCATGCCTGAAGTATTATATATGAGTATATGGATATAAAAATCAAACTTAAACGTAAAATAGTAAATTTTACTTACAGTCAATAATGTCAAGTAACCTGACATCTGTCGGACATCGCATCTAGAAGCCAAACCTAGTTGTCGATATAAGTAAGCCAGTACTCCCATTCCCCAGGCATACTCTCCTACCTGATTCACATTGTCTAGACATTTCAGATAATTAAGAGAAACCTTACTCCCCGACTTATTACAGAATATAGAGCAACCCAATAAATACAAAATATAAGCTCGTGTAACAATCTCGTAATCATGCTCGTTTGCATCGTCTTCGTTTGCCCTTTCACCAAATTTATCCAACAAAAAATGAAGCTTAACCGAAAGCGCGTCATTTGTTTGCTCCTTTGCTTCTGCTGAAGTAATTTCAAGATATTCCATTAATAATTGTTTTCCAGATCGGTCATCCTTCTTGTACACACACGTACCAACTACAGGAATTTTTAAAATTTGCGCAACATCATCTAACGTGATTGTCATTTCTCCAAATGGCATATGAAAAGAGTTGGTTTCTGGATGCCATCTTTCAACAAAAGCAGATATTGTTATGTAATCAACATGCTTATACGTGTGCTGCACTAAATTAAACAAACCGGAATTTTCAATCTTTTCAACCACGACACTAGGCATGTCTTTTAAACTCCATTCTTGTAGCTTTCTCCAATGCGAAATGTATTTCAATGGTCCTCTCCCCTATAATAAAATTGAACACAATTTAACAAAAAAAATTACAAAATAAATAAATTACATCAAAAGAGTATACCTCTTGCTTATTCCATATGGCGTATGCTATGTGTGTGTTAATACTTTGAAGTAGAGAATCATTAATGCTTGAAGAAGGATGGACAACTTTGGCAACTCCAGAAGTCGATGCACCTCTAACTACCAGTGCAGAAGAAGATTCTTTTCCTTTGTCTTCCAAATCATCCTCCTCGCTAGACCTATCACCGTCATTTGATTCATCAACGCCTCCTGAACCATCACCTTTTGAAGCGTCTGAACCATTACCGCTTGACTCTTTACAACCATCATCAGCCGATTCTTTAGAACCATCTTCACTTGATGCTTCATCGTTTGATTCATGTTCGATGCTACTTTCATTCTCTTCAATCTCTTTTTCTGATTCTTTAATAGATGCAGTTTGTCGTGTTTTCTCTAGTTCTTTCGCTCGATTACGTCGGAGCGACGCTATCATAGGTTGCTTTCGATTTCCTATACAAATTATAAACAATTATGTGGTTACTATATGACATACGACTAATTGTTAGTATAACCACTAATGGATAAATATTTACACTATGATATGAATGAATAAATAAATAAATAATTTAACTAATTGTTAGACTTAAGTGTATAATACTTGTTAGCATAACCATTGATGGATGAATAGATTCATGAACAACTATGGTGTGATTATGCAATGCTATATTACTTGCTTCTTAGACTATGATATCGGTAATTTTATTTGGAACTAATTATTTTCAGTGGACATTTTTCACGGATAACTTGATCAAAAACATCATAATGGCCGAGTAGATAAATCATAATGGCTGTTACTAATTATTAAACTTTTAAGCTGTTTCATATTATAAAAAGAAAGTAGTCAACACAGTAAACTTTCAGGCTTAGGAACTCAAATTAAAGCAAGCAAAATGTGCGAAGTGAAGATAGATCAAATTGTATACGCATGTAGTGGTGACTAAAATGATGAAATAAAGTGAATATACTTGGTGAACTAACGTCATAACGAGACCGACAACAATATATTACCACTAGTTCTCATATTCAAGTCGTACAATAAAGGAAAAAGAAAAAAAAATATTAGATTCTTTATACGAAACTGCAATTTTGTTTTTCTTGTTTCAAATAGTTAAAACTTAAAACTAGATACTTAAAGGCAGTAACAATATGCTAGTACAAACCATATGCAAATTATGATAGTCTTTCTCTAACAATAATCAAAATGCATGAACTAAAACGAACAACTGTTCTCTATGGTAGAACCACTTTAACGGTTTACCTGAGACACTAAGGTTGCATATTCTATATTAGTTTGTTAGGGCGTAAATAATTTGCCAACAAGATTTAATATTTGCAGTGGGTTGCAATTAAAACACATTTATCCTCTTATTTCTACTACAAAATGACTATCCATGAATGGCGCTACCAAACTGACATCAACCACCGCCACGAACAACTGATCGGCATTTAACCTCATTTCCAGCAAATCAACTCGCAGCAACAAAAAGTCGGTCGATCAATGACAGTAACCCCAAATTAACACGCAAAAAACTTAAAACAAATCGAAATTAGGGTTTAATACTTACCTGCGTGGGATTGAGAGGATGATGAAACTGCAGCTTTTTTCCTCGGCATTGTCACCGATTTCGGATTAAGAACGACGAGAGGAAGAGGATCTGAATTTACACCGCCGACTATGCTTGGTTAGGGTTTTGGAGTGAAAGAGGTATCGATGTCGATTTGAGATGGGAATGATAAAAGGTTCGGTGGTAGCCCCTAATTATTAAGTTGTGGTATTTGGAAGAGCAATGACATCTTTTTAGTGGTATTTTTTAGTTGTGATATTAGGCAGCATATATTGGGGTGCCCCTAGCACCACACTAATTATAATGAAAACTTAAGAACTTTTGCGTCAACGTCAAACACTATAATAATTAATTGTGATTTAGTTTTCATATTAATTTCACCAACCTTCTATCAAAAATTGATTAGTAGCTTAAGTGAATAGAATTTTGGTTAATAAAGAGACTTATTTAGACGGAGAACTATATATGTACTATTCAGAACTCTTACGATATGTAAATTTTGTTGTTAGTTAGGAGTCCATCTCTTATGATATGTAAATTTTGTTGTTAATTAGGTCTCCATTTTATGGTGTGTAAATTTTGTTCTATGATGACAGGACATTCTACTGAAATGGCAAAGCACTGAGTCATTTCAAATATTTGTTTTACTGCAGACAGTTGTACTTAAGGTTGCAATGTCATGCCAAGGTTGTGTTGGTGCTGTTAACAGGATGCTCATAAAGATGGAAGGTGGGTCATATTATTTTCATTTTGTTTATTTTATTTTTCCTGCTATTTTCTAGTATTGACATTCACATCTCAATTGATTGATCCTTGTACAAGTAGAATGTAACTGTCATTTGCAATTTGTCTTGTGCTACTGTCCCGGTAATAATATCATTATACCAAAGTTTATATGTACTACAACTAAGTCACATCATTTTGTAGTTTCTTGAGGATAACATTATGAAAATTTCTAAATATCTGTATAATTGGATTCCTTTATTCCAAAAATTGGCAGAAAAATGTATGTTAAATTTCTCTAAAACCTGGTAGGAGGCTAATTGATATATATATTGACTAAACCATTATTATCTCTGTTTACTATTATAGAACCTTTTTTTTTTTTTTTTAGTTCTGATGATATATATTTATATCCGCAGCTGTCCTACTATGTGAGAAATTGAAAAGGTGATCTGTCAAGCTTCGATGTGGACAAGGAAGGAAAAGCAAAAAGGGAAAAAAAAAAAATTGATTAAACCCTATCCAGAAAAGAAAAACACAAAATTTATACTATGCTTAGTAACTCATTACCAAAGAATTCACCCAAATTCAATTGTCCCTTGGGGAAAACCCGGTTTAATCCAAAAGTGGATTCCGACTAACAATACCATTCTTTTGAGTCTGCATGCTAAATCCAGGTGCAATTTATTTTTATGTTTATCCATTTGAAACATTTACTTATTTTATTGACTGAAACAATGTTCCAATCTTGTAGGAATATGACACTAAACTTTATGTTTTCATTGTATGCCACATAATGTGATATTGCAAGCAGTTTGGTTCTTAAGTCCTAACAATCCTTCACTGATGTCAAATCTTTAAGGAGTGTGATTGTTAACTTTACATTTCTTAATTGACACTTCAAGGAATATTATTGTTAGCTTTTATATCGCTTTAACAATATATGTTAATCTATAGTATAAGCATTAGACCCACTTTGCCTATATATCATTTAAAAGAAACGGTAAACTGAAGATGATTTAGGAGTCAAATTCACTGCTTAATTGCATATATGATGAAGAAAGCGGTATATTTCAGGATTGGATTCATTTAACATGGACATTGAACAGCAAAAAGTGACGGTGAAAGACCGACTCCTGAGGCAGTTTTTCAGAGTCTTAATAAGGGGAAAGAAAACCGCCTTCTACGAAGATGCTACTGAGAAGAAGCATTCATTGCCAGCAAGACTGCAACAGAAGCTCCCGTTGGAGAACTGCCACTGCCTGGTAGGAACTGTTGCACCTACTGCATGAAGAAACACTACAGAAATAATCTAAACAAACAACACAGCTGTTTCACGAAGAACAAAATTACAGAAAAAGCGTACTATTCAATTTAATGACTACAATCTTCGGTTCACAAATAAAAAAGCAACACAAGCAATGTCGATCTACACAACCTTCAAAGGAAACACAAATAACATCTGATGATTAGCTAATGCAGTACAGAAACGAAAAACGAATGAAAAGCAGTTGCAAGCAGCAATATTCTCCAACTAAAGCTGGAATATGCAAAATACACTATTACAAAATAATAGATAACCACACCAACAAAGCACATTCTAAACTATAAAGGGCAATAACCTAAAATAAAAATAAAAAATAAAAAATACAGCTGAAGCTCGGTAATATAGATGCAATGAAATAATAACCAAACGACCACCTCACAACCATTAATATTGGAAAACCTGCTTCCCACTAGCTGAAAAGAAGCCTTGAGACCTAAATGATGATATTACTTGTACATTTTCTTTTATTTATTTAATCGGGGCTGGATATATTTCGGAACCGAGAGATTTAGCTAAAATATATTACTAGTGGGAAGAGGAACCAGAAGACCCATTAGCGACCACAGCTTTGTTTTCAGATGTCAAACCATTTTGTTCACTTGTTTTTTTTTCTCCAGCCCCAGCCACAACTGAGCTGCTCTTTAAAATTGTAATTTTCTCATTTGAACTCGTTAAATTAGACTTTCCACTCTCTCCCTCCTTGTTTTTGACATCAGCAATGTCCAACGGCTTCGTAATAAGCACCTGAATCATGCTCACTTATAAGTAAATTAATTCATATTATTAAAAAGACAAGTAGGAATTAAAGAAACCGATAGCATACAGGCTTGTGCAACTGCTGCTGCAGATGTTGCTTTGCTCTTTTTTCTTGCATAACCCTTTGCCTGGTTTCATAGAATCCAAAATCGTCCAAAATGGAAGTTTTGCTTGCATGCTCCTTGAATATCTTAATCATTTGGAGACCTTGCTCAAGTTTCACCTGCAAGCAAGAACATGATAAAGTTCAAATTAATTGTCAAATACAAGAAAGCTTCAGCTTTTAAAGGTATCACACAAACCTCTTGAGTGTCTCTGCTGTTTGTCACAGGCTTATTTTCATTATTGGCCAAAATTATGTGTTTAAGAATAGTGTTGGGCACATCTTTAACAATATGCCACTTAACAGAAAAACAGCCAGTCCACTTATCTTGCTGCCAGTAGTCCACATTCTTGTTGAAATCTACTGAGCCCATCATCTCTGCTACACCTACAAATTGTCCGCTTGCATTCACCTAAATGTATCAAGAATAATGATGTAGTTAAAGAGGCTAAAATGGAAGGGAATTTATAGCATCAGGAACTTTTATAAAACACTATTTTTAGTTTCAAAATATACAGCACCCATTCTCAAAAACATGTTTCAAAAAACATCCTTGTTTCCTGTTTCAACCAGAAATGCTAGCAATTTCTAAAACTGCAAATATTTGCACCTGGGAAAAAAATATCAAAATATCGAAAAATAAAGGTTTAGCTTTGATCATGGTAACCTGAAATTAAGCGCTGGCTTGATCATCGAATGGAAAACAAAACAAAACAAAATCTGTGGTAAACCTCCGTGCACTAAATTTGAAAACAAGGATAGGAATTCCACGACAGCATATCCCATTTTTAAAAAGGCAGTCCATTACATAGGTTTGTACTTACAGAGAAAAACAGAAAAATTGGGCAAGCAGCAGGTTTCTCTTTAGCTTCTCTGTAGGCAGCATCCAGCTTCTTATTCCCGTTCGGGGTGCTGGCCCAGACATTATACTTAACACTCTTGTGGACATCGTCCTCGCTATAAGATTTAATGATGAAAAATTTAGCATCCGAGAATTCAACTGGAAAATCTTCCTTGTTGTACTGATCTTTATCAGGAACAGTAACAGTAGAAGCTTCAGAGTTTCCACTCACGGATGAAGTCTGATCTTTAGATGTAACGGTTACCGTAGGAACAAGACCCTTTGGGTTCTTTGTTCGGTTGGCTCTAGGACCCCGATTTAGTTCACTCAAGCCATCAAGGCTCTCATTAGGGTAACCATAAAAGCCATTGCCTCTGCCTCCAGGCTTGTATTTGGTATCTACATACCCCCATCTCCCATTGGTTCTGGAATCATAAAAACTCGATCTATGCCCTAGACCAGCTCCGTAAGCACTGTACAGCCTGTTACTAGGGTACATCCTGTTCATCATCATGGACGTAGTGGATCCAAACCCAGATGCTGGTCTCTGGTTTTGTATGCTCTGAAACAGAATGGATAAGCATTGTAAAACCAAGCCTTCAGGCATACATACATCTGATACTGCCCAAAAATATTCAAGATTGTCAAAAAAAGATGTAACTACAACACCAATTCATGCTTCTCAAAATGGGAATCGAATCATAAATATAGACTAAAAAGGTATTGACATCCTAAAAATTTCATACAGTTTGTATTTCGCCTGTTTAGCTTATCGTTACTGCAGTTGTGCTCTTCATAGATTAATAAATAGCATTCAACTCTGTAAATATACTGAACATACTTTCCATTGTAATAAATTGTACTTCACAGAATGATTTAGATGATTGACCATCTGCCTCTATTCCTTTAAAAAAAATTGAAAAATGATGAATACTTGGATTATATATTCAGATAAGTATTTAGATGCTTTCATTTCACCATGGATTGAGTGGTTTTTCTAAGCTCTGGTCGAGTTCGGAATACAATTTTGAAAACCAAATTACAATTGAAGCGATTCAAGTTGGAACGGGGAAAAAACGTAAGATCTTATGACTCAATCCAGTACACCCTACAAAAAAGGTTTCTGGCACTTTTATTTAAATGATGTTCAGCATGTTAACAGATATACTTGCTGATGTAGTGTATTTATGTGTAGTGACTCACCCATTACACCCTACGAAAAACTTTTTTCGCATTTTTATTTAAATGGTGCATGTCGATAGACATACTTGCTGATGTACCATATCATTTATGTGTAGCTTGAATTAAAGCTAAAATTTATACCATGTTGTTCGAATAGGAGCGAGAATTTTGATTTCTACCCAATGAAGCAACATTGGAAGCAGCATGAACGCTGCCATTTGAAGAGAACACATTGCTTGCAGAACCATCATACCAGGGTGAGGGCGATCTCATAGCATCATAAGAAGAAAATCCATTCGCTAACGTACCAGCGCCTCTATTATAGGCACCACTTGATGTCAACGAAGGACTTTGTTGGCTTATCTTCTGTGTGGACAATAGAGACCCATTACTGGTTGAATTAGCTGTTCCATTAGGAACAGCTCCATTGACTTTCACTTTTGAATTTTCTAAAGTAAGCGGTTTCGGCTCAGCAGAAGAGGTGGAGGGTGGAGCTTCCACTTTTGAAGTTGAGTTTTGGGTAGGAGGATTGTATGGTGCAGGTGAAGGTGGTTGAAAGTAGGGTGCAGGATACTGGTACTGTTGAGGGCTATACAGCTGACCATCCTGTCCAATAGTTGGAACTGGGGACGCAGGAGAAGAGTATGCACCATAAGGACTGTATCCATAACCATACATATCTCCATAAAGCCCCTGAAAATGAAGAGTACGTTGGATAGATTTCATCATGGGTTTACAAGATATCATGAACATTGTACAAACTGTGAATCAAATGTTCAGAAAATGTTACAGCACAGCAACAACGTTTCTTTTGAAAATCATTTCATCAAAAAGAAGGCCTCTAGGAAGTAGTTGGCAGAATGATGCATATTATAGTACATAATAATGATAATTTTAACAAGATTTCTGAACATAGCATACAAGAAATCATTAACAGATACAAAATATAAGGATAGTCAGCTTACACTGGACATCTCCATTCCATCTTGGCTTACATATCTAGAGTAATCACCCCAATCACTCATTCCATCATGGCCTGAAAATAAGTGAAGTTTCATTACATGAGTGTGAGGTTGCAAAGAGACGATAAACGCAAACAATTCTAGTCAAACACCAAGAAGCAATTTTTCCTGCTTGTTAAAAAAAAAAAAAAAATTTATTTTAAATGTGACTGTTAATTGTTAGATCCCAGATCTCTTTAAAGAAAGAAAGAAATAAGCAAATTTCAAATTCTTCATAAACTGTCGTTGGGTAAAAATTCCATTATATGAAAAACTGTGTAGCGTGATAGAATTAATTTAATTGCACATTTTGATTTTAATATTATGCTAGTTCCAAGAAAATCATGCGTTTCGTGTAACCCAGGCACTTCGCCATTATTAACCAAAAACTGAAAGCTACTTGGCTAGTTCTTTCTTGTAGTAAACAAAGGGGTGTTTGTTTATTCTTTTACACGTTTCAGTGATTATCAGTAGTAAAAACAAAATTTTGTGAACTGTGTGCTTCATGTGTACATGACAAAACAAGTCAGCATTAGATTCTCTTCGTTAGTTCTTTTCCAACAGAGAAATTGATGTTGTATTGAATCATCAAGGCAGCACTAACGGTATAAGTAAAAATTATGACTTTGTAAAAATATTCAACAAAATGTACGGCAGCAGAAATGGCTAGGAACCAAAATAACACCGAACGAAAATTACAAATCGGATTCGTTAAAAATTGGTACAATGACATTTGTTTAGTAGGCATTGTATTTGAGCACTTGATGACAAACATCCGAAGCACAATCGCCAGTTTACCAAACACATAAGTTACTTGAGCATATCCATTACTCTCAACTCAGTTTCACGCATTTCAAAGTTTATTTAAACTGCAGAATATCTTTCTATTCAGTTATATAGGATACTTAATCGAATAAGAATAAATAAAATTCGCTGCAACTTCTAAGCTACACAGAAAGGTTTTGTGTTAACAGACTTTCACAAAAACATGCTTCAGAAAAGGAAACTCTCATAAACTATATATGAACTCACACGAACTGTTACATAAAAATACAAATGAATTTTAAAATTAATAAAAGTCTCCAATGATATTTCAAAAATGATCACTAGAATTATTTGGCAGTCTGTTCATTGAGGTTGTTCTTTTCGACTAACTTGCAAATCAAAATTTCATTAGTTAGTAACGTTGTACTACAATACATGATATTAAAGACAATTCCTGCACATGCATAGTAGATGTCTAGATTGAAGCACTTGTTCAACGAATTCTGAATGATACTGGTTATAATGGCACATTAAGAGCATTATTCCCTACTTATGATTCATAATATTAAAAAATAGATGCAGTTAGCATGCTCTGGCTACATAAGTTTAAGTAGGGCAGTAAAAAGTTTGATCATGACACAATTAACAATTAAACAAAGAACAGAAAATTTGTTTAAAACCAAATCCATCTAAGCTGTTCCAGAATTTATTTACTCCCCATGCATCATAAGAACAGTTCAAATATAGCAGAGTATGCATGCATGCATCTGAAGGTTTAGCAGACCGGACATGGACAAAACATGTCTAGAACAGTTTGATTACAGCCCGCCTACAACTTCAAATTTGAAGACCAAGGGAGAATAGTTTCCTATTTCTGTGAGCTTATTAAACAGGCATCCAAAAATGTGAATATTTATTCAACAGGTGCTTTGCGCATTCCATTTTTACCTTCACGAAGCATTACAGCACGCGCTTCGCACATGATCATGATACAGGTTTTGCAGGTGAATTATGTTTATAAGAAAATGTATATGTTTAACACATTAAAAAAAATATTCACATGAATATTTAGTTGTATTTTTGCGTTGAAATCATGCATATTTAGTTTGAATGTTTATTTCTAAGTTGCAATATCTAACTTTTAATCAGTTTTAATTTTTATTTGTGTTGTTTATTAATATATAACAATGATGTAACCAACGTCTATCTGTTAGATCTTGTGCTTAAATGATATTAAGATTTGTTAATATGTGTAGAAATGTAGTTCGAATTATATTTAGTTGTTGGATCCTATTTTTAAGTAACATATAAAGCCAAAGATGTGTAGGGATATTTTTGAAAGTTCAAAAAGACCGATTTAACAGCTGAAACAAGCAATAAACCTTAAAAATAAAATATAAACTCTAGAATAATTAGTGTTAAAATAAAAAACATTTAAACTTACATGACAATATAAATTAATTGGGATACTGCACAATACTACAAAAAATAAAATAAAACAGAACATGTATTTCGAATTAACTTTAATACAAAATATAAAATAACATGGTAATTTTTAAACAAAGTAAAAAATAATATGATTAAATAATCAAATAATTTCACCATACTAAAAAATATTGCTGAAATAAAATAAACCTTCTAAACTGGAGGGGGAGGAAAAAAAAACAAGCGTCATGTTGGTTGACAAGCATTGTGATGAAAAACTCAGTAAGTGTGCACTATATATAACTAAGCACCCCTTAAATGCAGGTTATATCTGAATGGTTTTAAGTTAAGTTGTTAAGGTTTAACTGATTACTAAATTAAACCTGCACGCACACGCACGCACAAACACACACGCGCACACACACACACATACACACACATGCATATATATATATATATATATATATATATATATATATATATATATGCATGTGTATGTGCGCGTAGTGTTAACTCGTGAGGTCAAGTGGAATAATTAATTTTGCTCAAGAAATGAGACGTGCAAGGTAAAAATTGCTAAGTAAACACATTTGTAAAGCTGAAATCATGTTCGCAGATGAATACACACACTCTACACTGGAACTGTAATGTAATTGCAGAGAGTTTCTAAGACTTAATGAGTAGGCAAAAGAGACGGGAACCGTCACAACAATAAACAAGAACAAATTTAAGTAGCTAAGGGGATGAAATATGATCTTTTACAAGTTAAATTTCACTCAGCATAGAACGAGTTATCCATCACAAATTACATCAAGTACAATAAGCTTGAACATGAAAATGCAAAGTACACAAATATATATCAGCCATTACTGAACTGCATTTATAGTAACTGAGCATACAATTACATTACATTACATTACATCAATGTTAAAAGTTTAGGAGAAAAGTTTGTAAGCAACAAATAGTTATTTTACCTCCAAAGTAGTAAGGAGAAGTGTACCCATTAGAATAGTAGTACATGTTCGGATCTACATTTTGAAGTACAGGTGTCACTGATCGATTGACAGATGGAGCGGCTGGATTCTGCATAATGTTATAGTAATACATATACGCACGCAACGTTAGTATATTTCCATATAAATTCAGTATAGAAATTCAATAATGAATTCAACAGTAATAATTCTCATTGGTAAACACACACACACAAAAATATGGGAGTGGCTATTGAGTCGCCAAATTAAAACATAAAATCACACACAAATTGTGAATCGTTGGATTTGTTTGTATCTAATTTGTGTCCCCATTTCGTATTCAAATAGACTTTCTCATTATATATATATATATAGCACAATAATATACCTTTTCTAAAGCATACGTAAATGCTAAAAGAAACAAAAACAAATATAATAATCTTTTAACTAGCAAATGGCATTAAAAAAAATTGCTCTTTAAAATTGTCTTTCACGCCATAGAATTTATTGATCAATTCTATTTGTACCTTCCATGAGAGGATTAGATGTACCTGATTCCAATTATAATATATAACACACTCAAACGCTGATCAATGTAGTCAAAGGCAAAAAAGCACCAAAAAGCCCCAGGCTGGCGCCTAGGGCTTTTTTGGGCGCCTTGAGCGTGACTTCTGCTGTTTTACAGCAAAAAAAACTGCACTTAAAAAATGAAACTTAAAAACTGGACTTAACAAAAATTGCCTTAAAAAACTGCACTTAACAAAAACTGCACTTAAGAAACTGCACTTAAAAAACTGCAGCACTTAAAAAACTTCTGAAGGCTCGAGCTTTAGATTGGATGAGAGCAATTTTTGCAGTTGATTTGCTTGTTCGATGTCGTCTTCGACGGCTGCTCTTTTTTTTTTTTTTTTTGACGTATGAAAATGAGTAAAACCCTAGCCGGCTAACCCTAATATGTTCGACCTCAAAAAGGAAAAAAAAAAAACCTAGCTGAAGCGCGCTTTTTCATCGCCTCGCCGCCTCAAGCGCTTTTCCAGCGCCTCAAGCACGGCAGCCGCCTTGATGGTCAGAAAAGCCCTAGGCTGGCGCCTAGGCGAGCACCTTGACTACACTGACGCTAATATATGATAAAATATGAAAACAAGCTGGAAAAAGAGCAGTTATTTGCTCTAGAGAAATTTTTGATTGTGGTCCTTATATATACCTTCTTGGTGGCAGCAGTAGCATCACTGGCCTTGGGTTTGGTCTCCAAGGAGAGTTTCTGCATAAGATCACTAGCTTCTACGACAAAATTAAGGGAAATCCATTTGATTATGAAAAATATTATATCATAGGAGGTAGAGCATGTTAAAACTATTCAACGCCAATTTAATAGCTGTTAACATATAATAGACCTTCAGATACAACCAAAAGAATGTAGAAGCTAATTTCTTGTATATACCAATTATTGCAAGTCTCGCACTATTTTTGCAACTTGCATAAAATATTGATAACCAATTTCGAATCCAATGCACAAAGCATACCGTAACAAAATCAGTTACATAGAGCACGTAAGCTTAAATTTTCAAGATAACTTATAGGATGCAAAAGGATGAATTGCAGTGGAAGTATATAAAGTAACCATATGACTTGAAGGTTCATCACATAATAACACTCATCTGTCAACCTTTAGAAAATCAAATTTTGAACAGTGTGTAGTCAGTTAACACATGCCCACGTGATAATTTCTTGATTACATGCATATCAATCTCAAAGCAATTACATGATTATTTACTGACTACTACGCATGCAACCATCTCAAACTAATTTTGTTCAATCAAACTTTTAAATAATGGATTTTACAATTGATACTACAGATACATCTATCTCAAAACAAATTTTAATTCATCAAACTTTTAAAAAACAATCCCTGGTAACTGAATACATAACCATAGTTCTCATCTGTACAATCCAGTAGTTTCATACAAATGGTTGTGCCCAAAATAAATCTCGACAGAGAAATCAAACCCGGAAGCCCTTATCAATTAAGTGTTTTAAACGGAACAGGAAAATTAGAATTTCCCAAAACTTCAGCTGTTTTTTAAATGTTCATATTTGAATTGTAATGAAATTAACTAAAAGAAAACACAAGAGTATTGTTACTGACACTCCAAAAATGGTTTAACGGGAACACGGATGAAATTTGGCAAGGCTTCGCCGCATTTATTCACGGAATTCGAAGGGGATGCGGTTGAGTTTCACCCTTAAATTCGACAAAGGGCCGCCGAAAATGAAAAATAAAACGGCGGGTCTATACCAAATTTTGATTTCGAACGTGTCCCTCCTTAACCGTTACACGTGATGACAGGAAAGGTTATTATCACTTGCCCACTAGTGACAAAAAATTGCCCAAGTTGTTATCAGAATAAAGAATTGAGCTACCAGGTAAGAAGTGATTTGTTTTAGCTATTCACGACCTAAAACATATATTATAAAGACTAGTGATCCCCAAAAAAATCCATAGCGATATGAAATTGATCAATTGCTTCTAAAGCATGAAGTAAACGGTATCATGAGCGCTTCATGTAAATTTAACTCTTTTAAAGTGGTCTTCATCATCAAATAGCAATAGCAAATCTATAATTAAAATAATGAAAACTCAAGTAATGAAGTCGACGTAAAAGTTGATTCAAGATAGATAAATATCAAGTCAATTCGAAAAATAAAATAACAATTTAAATATGAAATAAGTACCACAAATCAAAATTCCAAGATCCGCACGAATAATAGCAAACTAACACAAATCACAATAACAGATCATAAAACAAAATAAAGGATACTCTCAGCTGCTGGAGTGGCAGACGTCATCTCAATAGATAAGGATAGAACAGAAGGCTTCTAGAAGGAATGAAGAGGCTGAGAAAATGGGAGGCTTGATGCTCGAAACCCTTGCAGTTTACTCTGAATTGCGAAGGGTAGAGAAAAACCCTAACCCTAAGAGAGAGAGAATTGTACAGCCGCCACAGAAATTAGAGAAAGAGGAAAAGAAGGACTTGTCCACGAGAAAGCGGTGATTCATATAGCACCACGGTTCCGCCTTCCATTTTTCGGACTATTCTGATCTGCTGTTTCTTTATTCCGATGCCTTTTTGCAATTGATTTTTAATTGGACCACCAATACGATACTGGTTGGTTTTCGTATGTACAAAAATCCTAACAACGTACACATATCATGGAAAATGACTATTTTACAAAATAAAGTTAACACGCAAAACAAAAAACAACTTTTTATCATTTTCCCTATTTTCAGAAACAATGAAAGAATAACGTCAAATTCATCCATCCACAATCCTTCGTATCTTTCATCATTCATCCGTCTTTAGTCTGTCACCTCGGTTACCCATCAAATCTTTGCATGTTTCAAAATTAAAGTTGAAACCTCAAAATAAATCAAACATACCGAAGTGTTTGCTTAGGAAATTGAACTTCCCAAAGAGACTTTTGTCGGTCTAAACAAATATTGAAAGGTAATACTCAATTGAAATTTAATTGCAAATTTTTATTTGAACCATTTTGAAAAATCGCGTTGACGGATTCTATTATACATCACAAGTTGCATACGTTGTGATAGTTACTAGAATCATATGCACCGTATTTTACTTACCGTACGACATCCACATTACAACATTACCCATATTTTAGATTAAAGTAAGACAATGCATCACTTCAGTTGTTCAGACTCATAAATAAATTGTGGTATAGATATTATAATGAATTGTAGAATTATATTATCTTAATTGTTATAAAATAAAGAAATTAGAATCTGTTGGAGAGAACAAAGGAAAAATATTTATGTTCATACAAGGTATTAGTTTTTTATGCCTATTACATTGGTATAGTTTTTTATATCTATTACGTTGTGATAATGGGCCCATGAAATCCTTGATTTACACTAAAAATTGCTTCCTAAATTTTTGACATCTTGTCCTTATGTTTAAATTTTTCTTTAGTTTTGTCTCCGTGCCTAAAACACCATAAATTTATCTCATGACGTGGGACTAAGCCGAAAAATACAAAAACATATTCGCTCATATATTACAACATTTCCCCTTGAACATGCATCTTCAAAATCTTGAATGCTATGCTAACTTGAAGTTGTCCCCTTTTGAAACATATATCATGATTGTTCTCTTTTATTGTTGTCTTGCTTGCATATATCCATTTAATCGATACAGCTATTTTATTTTTATTTTGCCTTATTAAGAATACTCTATTAGGAGACCCAGTGGAAAAGATCTTGAACAAGAAAAAGAGTGCAACGTGTGAAGTTATATATACATACATACATACATACATACATATATATATATATATATATATATACATACACATATACATATATATATATATCATATTAAAATGATATTCTTTCTAAGAGCTTGATACTTCATGATCAAAATAACACATTAATAAAACCTTACTAAGAAAAACTCAATAGGAAAAAATCTTAGTGAGGAAAAAAAAACTACGATGGCATATTTTAAAATCTCATTTCAACTAATGAAATTTAATACATCCGGATCAAGACAGCGCCTCGTTAAAAACCCTACTAAGAAAAATCCTGTGGAAAAAATCTTAGTCAATAAAAAAGAGTAAAATATAATACGACATATTTCAATAGTTTACTACATCAAATAGAGTTTGATACTTCCACATCAATGTAATACCACGTTAAAATCTTAATAAGAAAAATTCAGTGGAAAAAACTTAAATAAGAAAAAAGAGTATATTATAACTTATTTTTATATGTTATTTTCGGATTGATACTTTTGGGATCAAAATAATGCCCCATTAAAGCTTATAAGAAAACCTAATAAGAAAGATCTTAGTTCAAGAAAAAGAGTGTATTATAATGTACATATGGATGCTCTCTCAAATTTGATATTTTTATCTGAATTCATATTCATCTTTCGATGACTCGGACTGCTTATAAATATTTCTTAATGAACTTTTACTTTAAAAACTTCATGTGCATTTCTATGCTTCAAGCATGCTTTCTTATTTAAAGCGCCTTCTGTTTGCGCTTTGTATGCTACTAGTATTTATTTAGCAATACACTTCATGTGCTTACTGTTGAATACAACAATATTATTTTTGTTCGATGATAACAAAGATATATATTATTTAATAAATGTATTTGTAATTGTACCATTCCATATTTCATTCACACATAAATAAATATTTATTGAATAAAATGCTATTTCACAGAATATAATATTCAAACAAATTTTTATTCATACAAATATTTTATTTCAACAATTGAATCGGTACATATTTCTAACTACACTATTGTACATTCCAATGCGATATAAAACATTCATTTTCATTTTATTACATTCAGTCCTTACTACAACACTCAGGATCCACTCAGTATTGCTCAGTTACATATTCAATTTCATGTACACTCATATACATTCATACACTGACTCACTTGTCCTCACGGGCTTCAGATTCTACCTAGTCGCCTGCATATTTCTCACAGAAACACACAGTAAACATGAACAAAATAGATTTACATTCTAGCAAATATGAATTTATTTTAAAAATTTTATTTTCTCTAGAATTTTGGCGCATTTCTCATCATATTTCTAGACTTGGTCCGATATGTATATACATTTATTTGAGTCTAGACTGCTTGTGATATTCACGGTGATTCACTGTAAATACCACAAAGCAGACTATATGCTAGTGCTCGCAGGTCAGCCTCAACACAGCTATAGTGTTCTGCTGATCAAGATCAGTCTCAACTCACTTTTGTGGTATGCTGATCTTGACCAGCCACGACACATCGTATAGTGGTCTGCTTATGTAAACTAGAAAAATATTCTTGCACATGTATACACTGATTTTCAGGTGAACAGGTACAACATAATCAAGCATAGCAAGAGCACATGGAACATGCCAAGCAACATAACATATATACACACACACACATCAATGTGTGTGTGTATGTGTATGTATGTATGTATGTATGTATGTATGTATATGTGTGTGTGTGTGTGTGTGTATATATATATATACACACATACATACACATACACATACACACATACATACATACATATCACCAAGCAATTTTAGAGTGCTAAAGTGCACATAGCACATATTTCTTGGTTCAGGACATACAAGAAGTTCTTAATTGAAATAGCAAGTGTGCATTGAACAAGGGAGCGACACAATCTCAAGTCAGTATAAATGTGCATGAATATGCACATGTACAAGCTCAAGTAACACAACAATAATAAAATGGATGCACAAGTCAAGCTGCAAGCATGTTGCATGCAACATACCAGAGTACAAACACAAACACACATGTACATGCCCGAATCAAAATTTGGGCAAGCATGGACAAAGAGAAACAGGAAGCACATACATGAATACACATGGCAAGTGAATTATCACTAATATTGCATGGAGTGTAACAATTTACTCAACCACAGAAAGCATCAACACACATGGGTAGCAACAGCTATAAACTGGACACCAAGGAAAGTTAACATGAAGATCTGGTCAAGTCAAAATGATTATATACACACATGAATATATATATATATATGTGTGTGTGTGTGTGTGTGTGTGTGTGTGTGTGTGCAGGTATTAGGGGAGCTCAAGGAATCAACTCATGCAGCACTTAAATGGAAGTTGGCAAAGTGAGAGATTATATCTGAGAATATATATGTGTACAAGGTCAGTTTTAAGCAACAAAGTGAAATGATTATAGTAATGTGACATAACATCAAGAAGAAATGCAGTTCAAAATATACAGCGGTGCCTCAACATGAATAAGCATTGCCCAATGTTACAAATGAACAAAATGTACATACATATGGCTGCAGCATGTATGTGAAGCAAGTCGGATCATTCTTAATCAAGCAAGTCACAAGCTCAAGTGCAGTTTCCATCCAAATGATCAAGTATATATCACTTCTTATCAGTAAAGCAAAAGCATGTACAAATGACATGGACATAATCATAGCAGTGCATACACAAGTATAACAATAACACCAAGCAAACACAAATGAGGTGTGCACTGTCACAAAATTAAATAGAGTCCAACGTGACACAATAGCATGCACATATAAGTGTGCAACTACACAATGGTGCTACAATGTTGTTCATATACAATGCAGCAGTAACATGTTATGATGGAGATGCAAGATTAAAGAAATATTCAAGAAAGACCAAGTGCAGTATCATGGCCATAAAATGGAAAAATGTTTTATTTTTAGCAAGAGTAATAAATCAAACTTTCCAGAAATATTCTCAGCAAAATGGATATAAAAGAAAGAGGTTTGTTATTGACACCCCAATTTATGTGGGGGGGGGGGGGGCAAATTTAAAGGACACTCCACTTTTTTTAAATTGTTAAGGGGGTCAATGTAGGTAGCTAATTTTTTTAACTTCTTACACTTTTACCCTTACTTTCAAAAACTTACGCAACGTAAAATCATCAAATGCCTAAATCATTTAACTGCAAATAATGTCAGGGAATAGTTGATATAATATGCGTACGATTTAATAAATAGAAATTAGATCTCAACCCTAACAACACATGCATACGATTTAATAAACTGAAATTAGATCTTACCATCTCATCACTCTGATCAACTCCAACATAATGCTCACTCTTCTGTGTCAATATCATATTGTTTACTTTTTCAATCATGTTTTTTGGTTAGGGTTTGATTTCTCCAAAATAATGGTGTTGATTAACCATTAAAACTTAAATTAATGAACAGAAGAGTGAAATTAAACCTAAACAGGTAATACGGTAAAATTACCTTTATTTGTTAAGGGGCTATCTACCTCATTGGTACTCCCATTAACAATTTTTTTATAAAAAAAAATTGGTCCTCCCTTAACAATATTTGGAGTGTCAATAACAATACCCAAAAGAAAAGGGGTTTTTTTCTTTTGAAATTGATAGGTCAAGAATTGGAAAGATTTTATTTTGCTAATGTTAATTTGGCAAGAAACTATTTGGATAAAACATTTCAAATCATGCATGTATTGCCTTAAATCATTGCAATTTAAAATTGGCAATTTATTTGCAAATGCATAATGACCAGTATACGACATAATACATCAAAGGGAATCACGCAAAGAATTATCAAACATGCTCAAAGATATATTTGGAAAAACCATTCCAGATTCACAATGCTATGTCAAAGTCATGGATATCAAACCAAGCATTCACGCAAGGATGAACAAATCAAGACCAAATCTATGGCGTGAAATCAGAGATTATCAAGGGGTTTCTAAACCCTATTTGAACACCATTGGTCACAGGTAAGAACACATCGAAATTCACAAGAAAAATCAATCGAGAAAAATAACATTCAGAATACTTACATTCTATTCAGAGTTCTGATTGCAAGCCCAAATCGAATGATAATAAGCATTAATCACTCGAAGCATCAGTGAATAATTTCCAGAATAGTAATTAAGAGTTGCAATTTGGGGAAGACAGGAAAAACCCTAGTTCGTTCATCCAAGAGAAAAAGGAGGAAGCCATATTTACAAAGTGTCAAAGAAAATAATAAAAGGGGCTAACTTGTTAATTTGTTTATTTAGGGGATTTAGGGTTTTGTGCTTTCTATTTGTTTCTAAAGTTGTTTAAATTTTGAAAACCTCTAGCATAGGTTTTCTAGTTTTTCTAAACTAGGGTTTACGAGTTACGGGTTTATAATTCAAGGAAAACCTGATCTTAGGGTTCTAGATCAGTATAGGGTTTTTAGTGTAGGATTTGAATAGTTGGGAGTAGTTATCGCGAGTTTACATAGAATTGAAAGCGTAAAGATTTTTTAATTCTAATAGAGAACTTGGTGAATGCAGTAGTAGGCAGGGGTTTGCCAAAGCTGGGTAAAATCTGTGTCGTTTATTTTTTGCATTTATTTACTCTACTATGATATGTGTTGTGTTGATTTTTATATTCCTCAAAACTACAATAAACCCTATTTGCCTCCCCTCTCGGGGTAAATTAGATCTTACAAGTGGTCTTAGAGCTGGTTCAGCCATGATGGGGGGTTCTGGCTTTGTGATCTCTAATGTGTGTGGCGAAGCATTGACTCTTACCCCCAAATGCCTTGGGATTGGTTAGTCCGTGTCGAGAGGCTGGATGTAAAACTAATGTCTGAGGTACATTGGAGTGCCACCATGGACAATTAGGAGGTCTAAGTGGTATCAGAGCAGGTATTTTTAACTCTAGAGTATGGATATCTCAAATGGTGATTGTTCTAGTTGTTAGTCTAGCGAGGGTTAGTCCAGTGATACACCAACTATTTTTGATGGAACAGATTTTTTAAATTGGAAATAAAAAATGGAATTCTATTAAAATTTTGTTAATATTAAATGTTGAGATATTATCATCAATGGATGTGATATGGTAGATAGGAATGATATTGTTATTGATTATTGTGCTACACATATTTTATATTCTTATATTGATGATGATCAGTATAACCATATTTCCCATAATTTAAATACGCAGTAAATCTGGTAAACTCTCGATGCGATGTATGAAAGAAAAGACAATAGATGCTCAAAACCCTCAATTGCCAACTCAAGCTCAGATGTGTGCTTAACAGTTTTTATAAATAAACAAAAAGATGATGATAGCAATAGAGACTCAACAAACGATGAAATAGTTGATTTTTCATATAAAGACTCGGTTCATCTTTGTAATGATTTAACCAAAGTTGTTGATAGTTTCAAATCGAAAAATAAAAACCTAAAATATAAAAATCTTGAGTTGATCAGCAAAAATAATGTCTTGGAATTTAAACTTAAAAACGTCAAGAAATTTTCAAATTTCGATTGCAAGAATTGTTTCAATTTGGAAAATGATTTAGCTCATCTCAATGAAAATCTTCACAATCTTGAAAACAAATTATGAGTTCAAAAGAAAAAGAGGATGAGCTAATTTGTAAAAATAATGCTTTACAAATGAGTTGGAAAAATTTAAGACTAAATTCCAAACATGAAATTGCTAAGAAACAAAAGTTGCTTAAAACTGATTTGATCGTGAATAAGCTTAAAATTGAAATTGAGAGAATCAGAAATCTCAAATGCAATAAGTGCACGTCTTTCCAAAAAGAGTTAATTGAAATAAAAGAGAATTTCAAGTTCCTTGAAAATGAAAATGTGTTTTCGAAAAACAACAAGACTGAGATTTCTGAAACAAATCATGATTTGGAAAAAGAAATTAAGAAATTCAAGGAATTTGAAAAACTTGGTTTTGAAAAGTAAAAACAATTTGAATCTGAGATTTTGCGTCTAAAGCCAAAATTGAAAGCTTGAAAATGAAAATTTGATCTTAAAGCAAAAAGATGCTAAAGAGAGAGAAATTGCGGTCAACCATTGTTCTAAGCTAATAAACGAGAATGATTTTTCGAAATCTAAAATCAATAGTCTTGAGGTGAGATTAAGAAAATTTGCAAAAGGAGAAAAATCTTTGAATATGCTGTTGAAAAACCAATTTGTTGTTGAAAATAAAAATGGCCTTGGTTTTGAAAATTTGAATCGATTTGGGAAAAAAAAATGATAGTTTTAATGGAGTTTCTAAATGTGTAATTTGTGAAAATTTTGGACATAAATATGATAAATACATGTTTAGAAATAAAAACAATTCATCTGAACAAATGTGGGTCCCAAATGGAGGTAAAACAATTTTGACTAAATCTTAAAGAATTTTGGTTCCTAAAGGTACATTGGTAAATGAAAATGGATTGATGTACAAACAAGTTTGGGTACCAAAAAGTGTGACTGAAGCTAGAAGTGGTTTTACAACCTTTGTTAGACCACTCGATCCTATCAACAATTAGGTACCAGAGGAGGCTAAGGAACAACTTTGTGAAAGAGATATTGAATTCAAGTTGTTCCATATCATTGAACCATTCAGATGTTCCTTAGCCAAGAGTGATGAGTTGGAGGTTCATCTGTTCACATCGATTATGGTAGATCCGGTACGATCTCTAAAATCAGGTTTCTTTTTAAGTGTTTTATTCTTCCTCTTATTCTTCCTTTACTCTTTCTTTTGATTTACACTGATTTTCCTTTGCCACAGCCATAGCATTTTTAACACTTCTGGAGCTTCTTAACTTTAAATTGCAAAATTCTTGATTTTTCTGGAAATTAGATTCATATGTATAAAACTTTCATGTTTTAATGATTTCCAGATTTTGAAATTAATATTGTAAATAATTGCAATTCTTTTACAATGTAACTTTTTGATAGTTCTCTGAATTTCTAATAGTTCTGTAATATCTTTTACATATCTTGAACACCATTTCTAGAAATCCTGAAATTATTGAAGTTTTGAAAAGCTAATGAAATTTCTCACAACTTTGTTGTTTTGAGTTTCTTCCAATTTATTTTGGAAAGACTTGAAAAACAACACTCACTATGGCACACTACTTGAAAACTGCCTTTCGATAAGTTGTGATAATTTCATTAGTTTTTGGTTTGGCTTGACTATTTTTGACTTGAAGATCATTTGACTTGGATATTTTTATTTCTTTTAAATCATGTGATTGTTTGTATATTGAATCTCAAGGACATGATACTTGGACTTGTTTTTTGAAAATAAATTTCATCAAGTGATTTTAAATAACTTGTTTTTTGTTTTGGATCGTTAATTGTCTCTGGGGCTTATTGTAAAAAATTCTCTTGTGAATCATGTTTTAAAGTCGAAAGATTGATTGTAACAACCCGCATTTTACGTATAGGAGGATCATAAAATATTTTTATTTCATTCCCTGAGGATTGGATCATTCTCAAATTTTGATATGTTGTTTATGGGGGTGTTAGACATGTCCATATTTTTTACCAATTTTGTTTGTGACCATTTTGCCCCTATCAGTCATGTACATACATAAACTTGCATAATTGAGTGGTTTCTATGTTAATTCATATCTTTATGCAACTTTAGATCCATTATTACGTCCTTTCATTATTTTATCATGATTTGGTGAATTTCACATAATTGAGTGATGATTGTTGGCGTGTGGATGATTGTTGATCGTTGCTTGAATATGTTGTTGGTTGGTTGAATCGAGAATGGTTGATTTTGGATTAGAGTTGTGTGCATTTGAGTATTCATGGATCTGCTCAGATTTGTGATGGATCTGTGACAGAATGGATTGGTTCGGATCTGCGATGGATCTATGACGGAATGGATCGGTTCAGATCTGCGATTGATCTGCGATGGAATGGATCGGTTCAGATCTGCGATGGATCTGTGACATAACGGATCGGTCGGGTTTGTGATGGGTCGGTCATGGATATGCGAGGGATGGATCGGTCGGGTTCGTGATGGATCAGCCATAGATCCGTGAGGGATGGATCAGTCAGGTTTGTGATGGATCAATCATGGATCTGTGAGGGATGGATTGATCGTGTTTGTGATGGATCAGTCATGGATCCACGAGGAATGGATCAATGACGGATCAGTGATGGATCAGTGAAAGGACATATGATAGCATTCCAAAAATATTGTGAAAACCAGTTTTGATGTTTTACTTAGTTTTTCACACCAGAATGATGCAGAATTGAACCAAGAGATATAATAGCATTTCACGAGCGCTGCAAAAGGCTGTTTTGACATTTTAGCCAGTTTTTCATAGCGAAAACCGGAAATTCTATGAAATGCAGTATCACCCAAACGAAGCTTGTTTTTGAGTCGACGATGGTTCTAGCTTTGACATGAGTTCAAGGTGGAATGTTCAAAGTGATGTGAGGCGTTCGTTGATCGTTGAAAAGCAACGAATGTGAAGATAACTCAAAGGTTGTGAGTTGATGGATAATGGTTGCTTGAGAAGGTTGCTTAAGATAAGAATAACCATTAGGAAGGACGAGTAGAGATATCGAAGGCTGAGAGATTATCATTTTCATATGTTCTAGCGGGTTCAAAGCCAGGGTATAATAGAGATGTCTAAAAGACCGGAAGGTTGTTGATCGAGTACCTTAGGTATCGTTGTAAGGCCTAGAGATACGTATCATTGAAAGGCGTATGGAGTTTTTTTTCTAGAGCCGGGGTTACCATTAGCCTTTGACACATGGCAAGGTTGGTCGTCATACGATTAACGATGGTTTCAAAGCAGGATTGGCGGTGGTAGCCAGAGTCAGTCATAAATGTTGGTTGTTTTGCTTGTACCATCTCACGTAGGTTGTCCGACGTCAAAGGAGATGTTTCTTGGGTGCTTGTCTGATATTGGTTTAGGCCTATGGGGCTTGTGCTTGGGAATATCGATCTCGATTAGAATGATTTATGTGAGATATAAATAGTTACTCTGATTGTTATTGTTTGGTTACTTATGATTGCCATGAATGAATAGTTGTTCTGATTACCATGGACGTATGGTTGAAGTGCTTGCTTATAAAGGTTATCACTGTCCGATGTGGGGAAGATGGGTTAAGTTTTTCTCTAGTGTTTTGGTAGATTGGTTGCTTAATCTACTTAATCTCATATACTTTATTGATGATGTTAGATAGCTGTTTTATTGCTCACTAACACTGTTGTTTGACTCATGGTTTTATGTTCCCTCTTATTACCTTGGGTTGTTCATCCAGATTTGGATGGGAATCCGGATGGATAGACTGAGTAACAGGTTACACGTAGTGGAGCTTAGTGAGGCAAGGATCCAGAGCGATGATGAACAGGAGGCTTGCATACCAGTTTTATTACTATCTAGTATTTCTGTTATTTCCGCTGTTTGAAGATTTACTTTGAGTGTTGTAGTGAGGCTTTATGTACAAACTTTGATGTTGTATCCAGTTGACATATGGATAATCTTTCAGGATGTTATGAAAGTTTAAAATTTTGATATATGATGCTTCAGTATATTTGCCTGTTGTATATGTTATATTATATTTCATCCTCGCACTGGGAGTTATGCGACACGTTCTGCTTGTGTTTACCTACTCTGATGATCATCCATAGCTGTCTAGCACACCTTTCAATGCATTATTCCTCTTGTTTGGTGCAGTGGTTATGAGCAGTTATCACATTGATGCTCTGATAAATAAGGCACCATGCCATAGATGGCCTACTGCAATGAAAATCCAAGGTGTTACCACAGCTATGCTGTTTTATGTCTATTGCAACGCACGCTTCAATGTGTTAGCGTAAATATTAATCATGTGTTGAAGTAGCCGCGTGAATAAAATTATCACTCTACATCAACACAGTCCAATGGTCCACGTTACTCGTCCACATCATTCTGTTTTTCCTTCATCGCCTCAGCTTCTTTGCCCTAAATTTTCATTTTCGCGTTGAATATAATTCACGCTATTTTCACTTTAGAAAAAATACATTCGGCTTCCACTTCAATGGCCCATCGAAAATGTAACGACCTGTATTCTATGTATCGAAGGATTGTAGAATATTTATTTAATTTTCATAGAAAGTTGTATGGTCGTGTAACTTTGGTAAACGACTATTTGGGTCATTTCCCATGTTCACGATTTTTGCCAAATTATAAATGACAATTTTACCCCTGACGAATCTTGTTTCGCCTATAACTTTTGATTGGTAAGGAGTTTTGATCTGAAACTACTTCCATTGGATTCAGATGATGGTTTACCTTTCCATAGAGTGGTCACATTGATAAACGGAGTTACCATTTGGGAGATATGACTGAAATAAGATTTGGAGATGGAAAAACAACGTAATTGGGCTTAACGGGGTGATTAGCAACAAGGCCCATAACCCATTTTGGGATTAGGGTTACGAGGGGGCTGGAAGGGTTTGGAGAAACATTCCCTTTCATTTTGTAGCCGCCACTAACCTCCCTTGAACCCTAACAATGGCCTCCATCTTCCAAATCTCATTCTAATTGCTTCCTAATCACTAATTAACCAAAAATACACCAAATCAAGTCAAATTAGCACCAAATCAAGGTTGGAACTGCTGTAATACATAGATATCTGTGCCATAATAGTAAAGTTTTAGATATAAGCTTTCATATTTGGCTAAGGTGGTTAGCATGTTTATTCAATTATGGCCAATTAGGGGTGATTAGTGATAATTAGCGAAAGTATGATTCAAATAAAATGGAAAAATATGTAAAAATTCTAAAATATTATTTTATGTCACTGATATAAATTTGGGTTAGATTGGATTAAGTTTGCTAATCCCGGAATTTAGGGGATTAAGGGGAAAACTATGATTTTGGTATGTTTGATCCTAAATAACACATGTGATTGAGGTTTCAATGTTTTTGGTTGATTCCATATGTTGTTACTACTGTTTGGTATGATCTTTGATTGCGTAGTAAAGATAGAATGGTCAAAAACGCCGTCAAGAGGCAAAAAATAGTTTGTAGGAAAGTGGTGCAAGTTTCATGTTCGACCCTATATGTACGTTCGACCCTATATGCATGTTCGACCATAAATATCCATTCGACCCTATATGTATGTTCAACCCTATATGCATGTTTGACCCTATATGTCCGTTCGACCCTATATGTATGTTCGACCCTATGTGCATGTTTGACCCTATACATCCGTTCGACCCTATATGCATGTTCGACCCTATATGTGCGTCCGACCCTATATGTATGTTCGACCCTGAACCCAAGATGACCGTAAACTCCTTTGAAGATCAATTCCAAGCCGATCAAACCCCGAGATGCAAAGGAAGTTCAGATGAGAAGTGATGGCTCAAGATCCAAATGGGGATCGATGGGTTAACTTCTAAAGTTGGGCTTTGATACGGGACGTGTGCAAAGTGGTTATCGATATATATATATATATATATATATGTATATATATATATGTGTATATATATATATGTATATATATATATATATGTATATATATATATATAACTTTGGTTCACCATTGAGAGGGGGACATTAACTATGGACCAGTGCGGTGAGGTCAGAGGTTGTATGGAGTCAAACTCCATTAGGGCCTCCAAGGGCAAAGTGGTCGTAGTGATAGTAGGACGGGATGGGACTCTGTCATAGTCCTAATAATTCTGGTGATCAAAGTGGTAGATATCGTATGCTTTACGCACTGAGTGAGAGATGTGAGGATGATTGCTATGTTTGATGTTTGCTATCACCATGACATGCAACTCCCATTTTACACTTTATGTTAGTGTTACCTTAGAGTACTGCACATCTTATTGTGCTAACTCTTTGGTTGTAGGTCCAGGTTCAGGTATGATTATTTATACCTATTACTGCTTTATTTTGCTGCTATCACTCATACCAGACTCTTGTATGACCCAGAGTTTTATGTCTCTTCTTATTACTCTAATGCTTCTAAATGAGCAGACTATAGACATGTTAGGTGGTTATGCACGAGTAACTGTCCGAAGACGAGCAAAAGGCTTCCACGTATTATTTACATATATTCTCCCTATGTTGTTGCTGGTCACTGCTTTAGGCATTAGTAGTGTACATTTTTTATTTTGCTTTAGAGACAATATTTTGAAGTTGTAATAATGGTTTGGATCATAAGTTGTATTTTGGATTCCGCTACTCTGATGGATATGGTTTAGTTTTCAGCTTATGCACTGTCTCGCCTATTTTATATCAAGTTATGTTACTATTATATTTCACTCCATGCGCTGTGAGATATACTATAGGTTTTTGATGATTCGTAGTTTCAAAGCCCTTTCTTTTGACGACCGTCCTGTGCTAGTTGGATATTAGCATAGCGAATTTCGTAGAAATGTCGGCTGGTGCGGGGCAGACCGTCACACTTGGTATCATAGCCTAGGTTGCGTGGTTTAACCTAGGGGAATACATCATGGAGAGATAGTATACGTATATGAGAGCGTGTATTTGTGATACTTTGGTTTTCAAAAACTATATATATACTATTTGTAACACCCCACCTCCGCTAGGGTCACTCTTTCGGGGGCACTAGCTTCTGGGGGGCGTTAGAACTGGGTAAGCATGCATAATGATATATCAAGGCAGAAAAAGAACATAAAGGTATATATATGTAAAACAGAGTAAGTGAGAATAAAACAGCGGAATATCTCAAACCATCTCAAAACAAGTCTAGTACATCATAAAGTCAACTGCCAAAATAAACATGTCTAGTACATCATAAACAGAAATACTGAAATACATAGTGCTATCCCCAAAATAAAGATGATAAACCATAGCGAGCTCAATGTCCAGACATACATGAGCTATCCAGCAAACAAGCAAGCGATCCAAGCTAAGCACCACTGTTCCCTCCTTGAGAACCGGGGGGGGGGGGGAACGGAAGAAAAGAAGCGAAAGAAAACAGGTCAGTCAAAAAGACTGGTAAGCCCTACTACGATCAGTCTATAAACTAATAAAGTTAACATCATGATGGAAACTGAGATGAACATACTGGCAATAGATAAAGGTGTCATCACATAGAGAAGATTAAGCTTTGCACCACAGTGTACTAGCAAACTAACATAACAGGTATTGATCCCTCAGCCCAAACTTTGGCCCAATAGCATGAGGTGACCTTAATGCAAGGTCCAGCCCAACGGTCTAGTCGATCGGCTCCCTATAAACCTAACACGTCAAGTGTTGGTGTCCATACGGCCCACATATGGTTGTAGTCAGACTGTGCTGGGTCCACCTTCGGGTGTATCAAGCCCTTGGGTGTCAACCCCAGACACCTAAGCAATAATGCACAGTCTGAACCTACTGGTACCCGTGCCTCGAGTTTGTCCAACACCGGACTACGTGCACGTCCGTAGCCCGCCTGGACCCGCACCGCTGTACCACTCAGCCGTTGCTTTGGTCGCTTACATCAGTCCAGTAATCGTGCCCCGCCCTAGCCTAGCCTCTAGGGTTGTGAATGATACCAAACTGGGATTACTGCTGGAACAGACCACGTTGCTAGGGTTTTCTAAGAGGGTTAAGTGTGGTTTAACCCCTCACTAATCATGGATTAAATTAGTTAAGTGTAACCAACAGTTCACCGCTTAACCCCATTTAATCCCTCGTATCCCCAAAATTGGTTAAGTATTAGTGGGCCATGACTTAACCCTAATCATGAGGCATTAATTACTTTAATTGTGCCTTAACCTCTCACATTAGACTTTGTTGCAGTTACTAGTTAAGCCGGGCGGGTCCGGGTAGCTTTACACCACAACTTGGTCTAACCTCGGGTCCCAGGTACACATGACCAACTTCTCACATTGGGTCCTATTGTTTGTAGCAACTAGTTAAGCCGGTCGGTTCCGGGTAGGTTTACGCTACAAACTCAACCCAACCTCGAGTTGGCCACACTTATGTTTTCTAAGTGTCATGTCCACTTTATTTTCAAAACATAATCACAAGTTTAACAAATACTTGGGTAGACCTAACTTAATAGGTAAATTCCCAAGGGGTAGACCTAACTTAATAGGTAAATTCCCAATCTTATCTTTTCATGTATTTTAAGTTTTACCCAAAAACCCCCCCAACGTCATTCTATCGCTTACATATTCGTCATAACGCATAAAGGATAGAAAGAGGGAACTTGGCACAACATACATGATAAATCTTACATATCATAATAAACATGCATAACATGTTGGACTTGCATAACTTAGCATAGTGAACTTGCATAAACATGCATAACTTGTTAAACTTGCAAATCATGGCATAGTGAACTTGCATAAACATGCATAACTTGTTAAACTTGCAAATCATGGCATAGTGAACTTGCATAAACATGCATAACTTATCAAACATGTGTAACATGGCATAGTGAACTCGCATAAGCATGCATAACTTATTAATCATGCATATCATAGCATAGTGAACTCGCATAAGCATGCATAACTTATTAAACATGCATAACATAGCATAGTGAACTCGCATAAGCATGCATAACTTATTAAACATGCATAAATCCCAACTTTCATCACATATTAACTTTAGAGTTTCTAAAATGAAGGTAAGAGGGCTTACAAATATTAGGAAGACACAAATCTACTAATAAAGATTGAGAAGCCCTTTTATGCAAGCATATAAAAACCCAAAACAAAGCTCCAATTAACAAAAATCCCAAAAACTCTAGCTTAGCCAATAAAGCTTGCAACTTGATGATGTATGCAAGCTAATGATCATTCATACAACTTAGAAATGCTTGTATGAACATCAAAACCTTCATAGAATTGATTTTTGAAGAGAGTGGAGGCTAGGGTTTTTAGGTGGAGGCCATTTGAGAATTCAATTTGACATAGTTTGGTTGCTAGAATGAATAATGAGTGATTTAGGGTAGGTTAGGGTCTTATTTATAGATTAGGCTAGTGATTTAGACCATAGGATTAACCCTATGTTGAATTAGGTCCATCAGATTTCGGAATTCTCCAGAACCAAGCCACACAACCAAGCCCAAATCAAAATGGTGCGCCAGGCAAAACTGCCCGGCCACCCCGTGTCGACAGGGCTGTCGACAGGGCAGTCGACACCCTTAGACCCCTGTCGACATGGGGGTCTTGGCGGGAGTTTTCCCGCCTGACGCCAGTTAGCCCTAATCCCTGTTTTTAATTTAAAATTTAAATCTGTTTTTAACATGGAAATTTCTGAAAACTTCAATGGGCCTTAACTGGGTCATACGGACTCCGATTTTCGAAAACTCGGACTCTATTTCGCGTATTTTTCCGAGACGAACGCAATGGCATAGCCCGTTTCCCTTGATTCAGATTTTAGAATTAAGTTCTGCCTCGATTTATGTTATAACAGGTTATTGAAAATACGGGTTGTTACATTCTCCCCTCCTTAAAGGATTTCGTCCCCGAAATCTTCAAGTTAGGAAGAACGTATCCTACCATCCAATCATCCATCTACTCAAAGCATCATCCACGAGCAATCATTGTCCTTAAAAGATTCTAAATGCTGTATGAACATATGCAAAAGTGTGTGTATATGTACTTATCTAATGCAAAGATCAATATAAGATATGTTAGTGAAATGTATCCATATGTATGCAAATCCCTAACATAATGTATAATATCTACATGTGTGCTCAATCATACATCTATATGCAACGTCCATGTGATTGCATATAAATTTCATCCAAGAATAAGCATAAACACTCATGCACATGCAATATGAGGAGTGTGTGAGCCGATCTAGTGCCTAATGTGTATCATGCATCCACGAGTAACCACTTGCAAACACTTGCAACCACTTGCAACCATCAAACATAACATGTCTCAAACACATGTTTCATCCAAAGGGTTTCTACCTAAGGTTCTCATGACAAGATTAGCACGATAACTAGATAAACATGGGTAGCAAAGAGAAAGATATGCTAGCAAAGGAAAGAGATTGAGAGTGTACC
Organism: Allium sativum; assembly: GCA_030737875.1. Taxonomy (NCBI): domain Eukaryota; kingdom Viridiplantae; phylum Streptophyta; class Magnoliopsida; order Asparagales; family Amaryllidaceae; genus Allium; species Allium sativum. The sequence goes on along the minus strand of CM060920.1, from coordinate 742,182,251 downwards.
CTCAAAAAGGAATGGATAAAGCCCACGCATCTTCTCCTCGGTTTCCCAAGTTGCGTCTTCTTCGGCTTCACCCCATTGAACCTTCACCAGCTTGACCTCTCGATTCCTTAGCTTCTTGGTCTCCGTCCCCAAGATACGGTTCGGAGCTCTCCTCAAAGTTGCCTCTTTCTCTACTTCCACGTCTTCAAGAATGCTAGGTTCAACCACCTCAGCGGACTCATGTAGGCACTTTCGGAGATGCGAGACATGAAAGACATTATGCACTCCGGACAGCTTCTCGGGCAATTGCACTTTATAAGCCATCTTCCCAATTCTCTCTATGATAGGGAAGGGTCCAACAAATCTCGGTGCTAACTTCCCAACAGCTCCAAATCGGACCACATTCCGCAAAGGAGAAACCTTTACGAAAACCATGTCCCCAACACCAAACTCCAAATCGGATCTTCGCTTATCAACATAGGATTTCTGTCGGTCTTGGGCCGCTTTCATTCGTCTCCGAATCAACTCGATCTTCTCGGACGTATCTCTGATCATGTCAGGCCCAAGTATGAGCTTCTCTGTAGTCTCCCACCAACATGTAGGCGACTTGCACGGCCTCCCATATAAAGCTTCAAATGGTGCCATCCCTATGCTTGCCTGATAACTGTTATTATATGCAAATTCCACAAGGGGAAGATGGTCTTCCCAAGTACCACCAAAATCCAGAATGCAAAGCCTCAACAAGTCCTCAAGTACCCTATTCACCCTTTCTGTCTGACCGTCTGTTTGTGGGTGATAGGCCGTACTCAGGTTCAACCTCGTGCCCATAGCTTCCTGCAAACTGTTCCAGAACTGACTAGTAAAGATGGGGTCTCGGTCACTGACTATGCTAGAAGGGACTCCATGTAGTCGTACTATCTCACGAAGATATACTGATGCTAGTCCAGATGCGGTCCTTTTGCTCTTCACCGGAATGAAATGAGCACTCTTCGTAAGCCTATCTACAATGACCCAAATGCTCGTATTCCCTTTCCTTGACCTTGGAAGCCCATCAATAAAGTCCATAGAAATACTCTCCCACTTCCATAGCGGGACCTCTAGAGGATGCAATAGCCCACCGGGCTTCTTTGACTCGGCCTTAACTTGCTGGCAAATGATACATCTAGAGACAAACTCTGCCACATCCTTCTTCATCCCAGGCCAAAAGAAAATACGCTTCATATCTTTATACATCTTATCACCGCCTGGATGTATAGTCAACTTGGAACAATGTGCTTCCTCAAGAACTTTCCTCACCAAGTCTTCTACCATCGGAACACAAAGCCTTCCGTCTCTCCTCAGCCAACCCTTATCATCTATAGAATATCGAGCAAGGTGACTAGATGTCTCCCCTCGAATCAGCTTATCCATGATCTCAATTATCTGAGGGTCTTCCTTCTGTGAAGCCCCAACTTGATCCAGAAGGGTAGGCCTGAGCTCTAGAGATGCTAAAGAACCGGTCATCGACTCAACTGTCAAAGAAAAATCAAAGGTTGCCAAGAACTCTAAATTCTTCATCTCAACAAATAGAGGACTTGGTGTCAACCTTCTTCTACTCAACGCATCCGCTACAACATTCCCCTTGCCAGGGGTATAGGCTATATCAAAATCATAGGACGCCAAGAATTCCATCCATCTTTGCTGCCTCAAGTTCAGATCCTTCTGCGAAAAGAGATACTTCAAAGACTTATGATCAGTATACAGCTCAAATCTCTCTCCCAGAAGATAATGACGCCAAGCCTTGAGTGCATATACTATCGCTGCCAGCTCTAGATCATGAGTGGGATAATTCTTCTCATGCACCTTAAGTTGCCTACCACCAAAACATATAACTCTGCCTTCTTGCATCAGAACGGCGCCCAATCCCGTGCCACAAGCATCAGTGTACACGGTAAACATCTTACCACCATCGGGTAGAGCTAGAACTGGTGCTGAGGTAAGGGCTCTCTTGAGTCTTTGAAAAGCAAGCTCACAGTCCATATCCCAAGCAAAAACTAAGTTCTTTTTCGTCAACTTAGTAAGAGGAGCGGATATCTTCACGAAGTCCTTGATGAACTTCCGGTAAAAACCCGCAAGACCTAGAAAACTTCTCACCTCGGTTGCATTCCTTGGAGTCTTCCAATCCTGAACTGCAACCACCTTAGCGGGATCCACCGCTAAGCCTTGCTTGGATACGATATGCCCAAGGAATCTAACTTCCCTTCTCCAAAAGTGACACTTGGAGAACTTGGCCTTTAACTGATGCGCTCTAAGCGTATCCATCACCTCTACAAGATGCCTCGCGTGCTCTTCTTCATCCTTGGAGAAGATCAGAATATCATCCACAAAGACCACGACAAACTTGTTCAAGAACTCTCGAAACACCCTACTCATCAAGTCCACGAAATACGCGGGTGCATTCGTCAAACCGAACGGCATAACAAGCCATTCAAAGAATCCATCTGGAGTTCTGAATGCAGTCTTGTTTATACTATCTTCAGCCACTCTGAGCTGATGAAATCCAGTAGCAAGATCAAGCTGAGAGAAAACAGAAGCACCAACAAGCTGGTCAAAGAGATCATCGATCCTCGGTAACGGGTGTCTGTTCTTCTTAGTCAGCTTATTCAATTCTCTATAGTCCACACAGAGTCGAAGAGAACCATCTGCCTTAGTAGCAAATACCACAGGCGCTCCCCATTCGGATATACTTCGTCTGATGAAGTTCTTCTCAAGTAACTCCTTTACTTGCTTGCTGAGCTCCCGTCTCTCACGCGGAGCCATGTGCCGAACGGGCAAAGAAACAGGCTTAGCATTATCCACCAGATAAATGTGAAAATCAATCTCTCGTTTAGGGGGCAACCCCTTAACTTCTTCAAAAACATCTGGATAATCTCGGACCACCCTTACAGACTGAAGGGCTTCCTCTGACGAGTCGAGAGATTCAAGATAGCACAACATGACGGGATCCTTCGGATTGCATGAAATCTCTAAGGTGTTGCCAAGGCGAGTCACAAGCCTCACAACCATATGCTCACAATCAAGAATGGCTCCATATCTGGACAACCAATCCATGCCCAATATCAATCCGTATCCCCTGAAACCAAGAACATACGCACTACACAAGAACTCTACACTGAGTATAGAGATCCTCAGATCCTCACATATCATAGATAGATGAGCAGAACCCCCAATGGGATTCGAAACACAAACGGGATCATCCACTAAGCTAGTCCTAAGTTGCAAGCTATCAACAAGATCAGATGAAATAAAGCTATGTGATGCACCAGAATCAAACAAGGTACGAACTGGAAGATCGGAAACATAAACAAGGTTCTCAACAGAAACACTACCTCGATCGGGAACTGGAGCGGTATTGAGAGCATGAACTTGCCCTCCTGAAGGTCCAGCCTGTCCTTTCTTCTTTGGGCATTCCTTGCTGAAGTGTCCAGTCTCACCACAGGAAAAACATCCACCACTAAGCTTCCTTTTCTTCTTCCTACAATCCTTAGCAAAGTGTCCAGGCGCACCATAGTAATTACACTTTCCCTTGCCTTTGTTGTTGTTGCTCTTCTTGTTCTTGCTCTGATTCCCCTGACTGCTTTGACCACCTTGATTGCCTTTGCCTTAAGAATCAGTCTTCCTTGCTTGAGTATCACTTGACTTGACCTCTTTCTTTCCATCTCCCTGAAGTAGGGCCATATTGACCAAACTCTCAAAAGTAGCCCCATGCGGAATATGTGACATCGCCAAACCCTGCAGCGGCTCATTCAACCCTCTAGCAAATCGAAGAGCCTTCTTCTTAGGAGTGTTTACCATATCCAAACCAAAACGGGCCAGCTGATTAAACTTGTTCACATACTCCTTGACAGACATATCACCTTGCTTTAATGCAATGAACTTCTCCATCTGTAAATTCGCCTCAGCAGAAGATAGAAACTTGGCCACAAATCTAGCCCTCAAATCGGCCCAAGTCTCAACGGGCCTCGTCCCATTGGTGACCTCCCACCAATAGGCCGCTTCATCCTTCAAAAGCCACATTGTCAATAAGATCTTTCTCTCGTCATCAATCCCAAAGATAGCAAACAAGTCCTCAGTGTCTTTCAGCCAATTCCTAGCTTCAACAAAAGATTCCGTGCCTAGGAAATTCTTGCCTCCCATCGCCTTGAAGTCTTTACAAACCTTCGTGAACTCAACCTGAGGATGCTGAGGGGGAGGAGGAGGAAGAGGAGCCTCAGCAACAGGAGGGGGAGGAACATTAGCCACGGGAGGAGGAATATTAACTACTGGAGGAGGAGGAACAGGAACCACCGGAGGAGGGACATTAGGGGTAGGATTCTCAACTACAGGAGGAGGAGTGGGAGTAGGGTTTGCGGGGCCGGCTGCCGCCCTAGCTTCTAGAAGTCTCCTATACCAGAGTGGTACATTTACTCCATCCGGGATGGCAAGATTCTCAGCCATACTGAAACGAAAGATAAGATAAGATTAGGTCAAGGGAACGAAGGATAACGCTAATGGCTTTTTGGGGAATAGCCTTTTAAAATACTAGACTTTTCTTTGGAAAATACTTTATACTTGTTTTGAAAATAGTTTTTCAAAAGTCTTTTAAAAACTTTTTGTTCTTTCTTGTAAACCATATGCTCTGATACCAAATTTGTAACACCCCACCTCCGCTAGGGTCACTCTTTCGGGGGCACTAGCTTCTGGGGGGCGTTAGAACTGGGTAAGCATGCATAATGATATATCAAGGCAGAACAAGAACATAAAGGTATATATATGTAAAACAGAGTAAGTGAGAATAAAACAGCGGAATATCTCAAACCATCTCAAAACAAGTCTAGTACATCATAAAGTCAACTGCCAAAATAAACATGTCTAGTACATCATAAACAGAAATACTGAAATACATAGTGCTATCCCCAAAATAAAGATGATAAACCATAGCGAGCTCAATGTCCAGACATACATGAGCTATCCAGCAAACAAGCAAGCGATCCAAGCTAAGCACCACTGTTCCCTCCCTGAGAACCTGGGGGGGGTGGGGGGGGAAACGGAAGAAAAGAAGCGAAAGAAAACAGGTCAGTCAAAAAGACTGGTAAGCCCTACTACGATCAGTCTATAAACTAATAAAGTTAACATCATGATGGAAACTGAGATGAACATACTGGCAATAGATAAAGGTGTCATCACATAGAGAAGATTAAGCTTTGCACCACAGTGTACTAGCAAACTAACATAACAGGTATTGATCCCTCAGCCCAAACTTTGGCCCAATAGCATGAGGTGACCTTAATGCAAGGTCCAGCCCAACGGTCTAGTCGATCGGCTCCCTATAAACCTAACACGTCAAGTGTTGGTGTCCATACGGCCCACATATGGTTGTAGTCAGACTGTGCTGGGTCCACCTTCGGGTGTATCAAGCCCTTGGGTGTCAACCCCAGACACATAAGCAATAATGCACAGTCTGAACCTACTGGTACCCGTGCCTCGAGTTTGTCCAACACCGGACTACGTGCACGTCCGTAGCCCGCCTGGACCCGCACCGCTGTACCACTCAGCCGTCGCTTTGGTCGCTTACATCAGTCCAGTAATCGTGCCCCGCCCTAGCCTAGCCTCTAGGGTTGTGAATGATACCAAACTGGGATTACTGCTGGAACAGACCACGTTGCTAGGGTTTTCTAAGAGGGTTAAGTGTGGTTTAACCCCTCACTAATCATGGATTAAATTAGTTAAGTGTAACCAACAGTTCACCAATTAACCCCATTTAATCCCTCGTATCCCCAAAATTGGTTAAGTATTAGTGGGCCATGACTTAACCCTAATCATGAGGCATTAATTACTTTAATTGTGCCTTAACCTCTCACATTAGACTTTGTTGCGGTTACTAGTTAAGCCGGGCGGGTCCGGGTAGCTTTACACCACAACTTGGTCTAACCTCGGGTCCCAGGTACACATGACCAACTTCTCACATTGGGTCCTATTGTTTGTAGCAACTAGTTAAGCCGGTCGGTTCCGGGTAGGTTTACGCTACAAACTCAACCCAACCTCGAGTTGGCCACACTTATGTTTTCTAAGTGTCATGTCCACTTTATTTTCAAAACATAATCACAAGTTTAACAAATACTTGGGTAGACCTAACTTAATAGGTAAATTCCCAAGGGGTAGACCTAACTTAATAGGTAAATTCCCAATCTTATCTTTTCATGTATTTTAAGTTTTACCCAAAAACCCCCCCAACGTCATTCTATCGCTTACATATTCGTCATAACGCATAAAGGATAGAAAGAGGGAACTTGGCACAACATACATGATAAATCTTACATATCATAATAAACATGCATAACATGTTGGACTTGCATAACTTAGCATAGTGAACTTGCATAAACATGCATAACTTGTTAAACTTGCAAATCATGGCATAGTGAACTTGCATAAACATGCATAACTTGTTAAACTTGCAAATCATGGCATAGTGAACTTGCATAAACATGCATAACTTGTTAAACTTGCAAATCATGGCATAGTGAACTTGCATAAACATGCATAACTTATCAAACATGTGTAACATGGCATAGTGAACTCGCATAAGCATGCATAACTTATTAATCATGCATATAATAGCATAGTGAACTCGCATAAGCATGCATAACTTATTAAACATGCATAACATAGCATAGTGAACTCGCATAAGCATGCATAACTTATTAAACATGCATAAATCCCAACTTTCATCACATATTAACTTTAGAGTTTCTAAAATGAAGGTAAGAGGGCTTACAAATATTAGGAAGACACAAATCTACTAATAAAGATTGAGAAGCCCTTTTATGCAAGCATATAAAAACCCAAAACAAAGCTCCAATTAACAAAAATCCCAAAAACTCTAGCTTAGCCAATAAAGCTTGCAACTTGATGATGTATGCAAACTAATGATCATTCATACAACTTAGAAATGCTTGTATGAACATCAAAACCTTCATAGAATTGATTTTTGAAGAGAGTGGAGGCTAGGGTTTTTAGGTGGAGGCCATTTGAGAATTCAATTTGACATAGTTTGGTTGCTAGAATGAATAATGAGTGATTTAGGGTAGGTTAGGGTCTTATTTATAGATTAGGCTAGTGATTTAGACCATAGGATTAACCCTAGGTTGAATTAGGTCCATCAGATTTCGGAATTCTCCAGAACCAAGCCACACAACCAAGCCCAAATCAAAATGGTGCGCCAGGCAAAACTGCCCGGCCACCCCGTGTCGACAGGGCTGTCGACAGGGCAGTCGACACCCTAAGACCCCTGTCGACATGCCTGTCGACATGGGGGTCTTGGCGGGAGTTTTCCCGCCTGACGCCAGTTAGCCCTAATCCCTGTTTTTAATTTAAAATTTAAATCTGTTTTTAACATGGAAATTTCTGAAAACTTCAATGGGCCTTAACTGGGTCATACGGACTCCGATTTTCGAAAACTCGGACTCTATTTCGCGTATGTTTCCGAGACGAACGCAATGGCATAGCCCGTTTCCCTTGATTCAGATTTTAGAATTAAGTTCTGCCTCGATTTATGTTATAACAGGTTATTGAAAATACGGGTTGTTACACTATTAGTATAGCTAAGGATGAAGTTGCACTGCACTGACACCACTAAGGAGATGATTAATCGTTTTCTCTTTACAGATTGAACGATGAGCCGAAATGCAAGGTGTACGGGTTCAGGAGAAAACAATGGGAATGTCGCTGATATGAGGACGATGTTTACTACCTTCATGAGGGAGATGCTTAGGGATGTTCAGGGAGCAGTTCCTAATGGTGCTAACGGTGGTGGTGCAGTAGAGCAGCGCCTTAGAGCCGATTTCGCCAAGCTCTGTAAGGATTATACTAGTCTTGGTGGGAAGCCGTTCCATGGAACGGAGGCGACTACGGAGGTTCAGGACTGGCTTGATAGTTTTGAGCGCATCTTCGAGGATTTGGGGATTGATGACGCGATAAAGAGAAAGCTAACATCGCGTCAACTTCAAGGACGGGTGATGAATTGGTGGAATGTTATCAAAGCAGCTACTCCTGAGGATCAACTTACTTGGAATCAGTTTAAGATTCGCTTCAGTGACAAGTTTATCCCAACTGCTCAGAAATCTGAATTATTTAGGAAATTCTTGGAGCTTAAGCAGAATGGTAGGGCAATCTCGGAATATATTGCAGAGTTCGATACTTTATCGAAGTATTGTAACAACCCAGAAAATCAGAACCAATTTAAAAATTTTATTTTGGCAATTTTAATGAATTTTTAATATTTAAAATGAGTTATTTTAAATAATAAAGACTAGAAATTTATTTTGAATAGAATTAAAACGTATATATTTATTTGAATCGAAATTAGAATATAAATATTTATTTTAATTATAAAAGGAATTGAAAATGTCGTGGTTGTTTGAAAATTCGATTTCAAATTTCAAATGAGTGTGCAAGATTCAAAATAAACTGGATTTTAGTGAAACCAGAATTATCTGAATTTGTTTGAAAATATCTTCCCAATGAATCTGAAAAATCTAGATTTCATAGCGGGAATACAAAGTTATATCCAATTGAAAATTCAGAATAGATGCTATGGTAACATAGCCCTTAAAAATAGCGATTTGGCAAACGACCTCTGTTTTTGATGAAACCACTTTTGTTGGATCTGGAATGTCAAATTATTGCTAGATTCCAAAATTCATAATTTTCTGAATCAATATGTGAGCGTGGCAAAAGAAAACATGTTTTGTCAATTTTAATCAATTTGGATCGACCAGAAAATGGCCATTTTTCAAACGGTCTTCAAATTTGACGAAATTAGTTTTGTTAGGACCGTATCGTCAAAACATAACCAGATTTATTTTTCTGGAATTTTTAGAGTTAGTGTGTGGCCCCAATGAATTAAAATGTGCGTTTAAAATTCAATATATAGATTTATATTTTTATTTTGACGGAAACTGATCGAAACAGTCGAATCGGCTTATTGGACGTATCCCATTGTGTTCGGAATGGGGGTATTTAGCTAGGGGCGACAGTCATTGGGTCTCGTTTAAAGTTCGAATAAAAAGTCAACCTTTTTGAAAATTAAAATAATAAAATATATAATTATATAAAAGGGCATAACCCTAATTCTTGCTCTCAGAAACAAATCGAGCCCCCCGTTTTCAAATTGAACCCGTCGCTCCCTGGAAGGCTTCCCCCATCGCGACCCACCGTCACTGATACCGCCGCACCCCCCTTATGGCCGCAGTTGGCAATCTTCTTCCCCATCCTCCTCTCTCTTGCTTCTCCTCCCTCTTTCCTAACAAACCCCGCTTAAACCGAAGAGAAACCGCCGCTCCATCCCACAGTGGGTCCGCCTCTGACCTCCACTGCCTGCGCCGGCCAACCACGCCAACCCCGACCACTTCTTTCTCCGGCGCCGCTCCTCCTTTAGCCGTGGAGCCTCCTTCGACCAAAAACAGGAAGCTTTTATGATTTTTAATGATAAAATAGGATTTCTACATATAGATTAGCATGATAAAAATAGGGTCTTTATTTTATGTGTAATGCTATGATAAAAATCTATTTTTTTTTATATAAAATGTTAGGACAAAAATTTGGTTTTTATATTTAGAATAGCGAAATAAAAATACGATTTTTATTTATATATATGTGATTTAATTATATGTAAGTCATAGTAAAAATATGATTTTTATTATATATATGTAGAAATATAAAAAATATAATTTATATATATATAGTAGTGAAGTAAAAATATGATTTTTATTTATGTAGCGTAATAAAAAGATTGGATTTTTAAATGTTTGAATGACATAAAAATATTGGATTTTTAAATGTTTGAATGACATAAAAAAATTGGATTTTTAAATGTTTGAATGACATAGAAAGATAGGATTTTTAATGTATGAAGAAAATATAACAATATGATTTTTATGTTGAAAGTGAAAATATAGAATATGATTTTTATGTAGAAAGCGAAAATATAAAAATATGATTTTTATGTTGAAAGCAAAAATATAAAAAATATGATTTTTATATACATAACGACGGTATAAAAATATGATTTTTATATACATAAGAACGATATAAAAACATGTTTTTTATATATGACGTAGCGTTGTTAAAAATCTGATTTTTAATATAAAAATCATGTGGAATAGATTGCGATGGAACCGACTGAGAATGATTCTAAATCCAAACCGTTCAGAAATAAAGAATGGAGGAGTGGATCCCAAAGGTGAGAACTCTCTCACTGAATTCTTTGTACAGTTATTTATTTTATAACTACATGTATGAATTGCTCCCCGTCGTTCACAGACCATGGACGACTTGTTTGGTTGTGTGTTTGGACTGATTTGTTTGTGTGAATTTGGTTTGTGATGTGGAATGGAAAATAAAATATACATGTGTTGAATATAAAAATATTCAAGTGTTGAAATAAAATAATTTATCGTTAAAAATATAATTCTTAACGTGTATATGAATAAAATAAATATTTATTTACAAATTGGATGATTTGTAAATGTACACTCATTTGACTGATATGGATTGGGACGACAAATTTTACACATCGCCCAACTGCACAAATAAAATCTGTGTTTGTTGTTTGAAAACCCCACACGGGTGTTGGGATGATATTTGACATATACAAATCCCAATTGTTTAGTGGTATGTCGATCGTTTGGTTGACAGACTGTGTAAGCATGAATTATTTATATTTAATGCTTATACAGTTGTGTAATGCACTCTGGATGATGGCTGACTGTGTTTGATTATTGTTGCGTACATGTTTGTATGAAATCCATATAAATAAAATTATATGGTAATTGACTGTGCCTGATTCCAGTTCAGAAAGAATGAATATTTTAAAATAACAAGTATTTTTAATAATGAACATTTTAGAATAATATTCAATAATGAATCAAAATGTGATTTTGATGTCCGATTTGGGATGGACACGAAAATATTTAAATATATAAAGCCGTGTCGATTAGATTAACGCTATTTTGATGTGAACGATATTTATGTCGATATTATTCATTTTTATAATGAACATCGAAAAGGAAGTGATTTCAAAATCTAATGTTTTGTAAATATTATCATTCATATATTAATGATATGGAATGTTCAATTTTGATTTGAAATTGAATATAAAGTTGAAATCGTTTTGAAAACGAATTTAAAACGATTTATAAAATAAGTTTTAAATGGAAATCGACGGAATATATATAATATATATAATATATTTATATAATGGCCTGAACAGAACGCGCCGCACCGCGGTAGTTCGCGAATTTCGACCATTGACTTCGAACGGACATTACGGGAGATCCGACCTTCGGATTCTCCTAAAAACCAGAACCGTTGGGTTCGTATCGAAAAGAGCTTTCCAATGGATATAAGAGATTTGAATTCCAAGGGATGAATTTGGAATTATGTCCAAATCAAATTTGGAAAAGGTCGTTGTAAGTGTAGTTCGATGACCGTTAATGGAAATTGACTGCACGGGCCTTGATAAAATTATTAAAAATATCAATAATTTGTGTAAAATCATAAAAAATGATTTGGAAGAAATTGGAATGAAAAATTCCATATTTGAAAAGATAAAAATAGTTTTTTATCGAAATGAACTTATTATGAACTAGCATTATAATCCAATATTTTTAAATAAATAAATTGGATTTGAAATGGTTTTAGAAATAATCAGAATTCCAATATATGAATTGGAATGGATTTGAATCGAAATTATCTTCGGAATATTTCGATATCGGATTCCGTGGTTATATGGACATTATGGAGGAATTTGGAAGATATATATATCGTTATTCCAATACGATATTTGTTGATTTCAGAGTTTGATATTGAATATAAGCCGATATATTTTCTATTCAGAGCCTTGTATTTAATATCAAATGGGATTTTGGGTTTGTCGTGAACGATGTCTTCATTAACACTATTCTTAAACCCAGTTGAGAAAAGATATAAATCTTTTATTAAGATTTAATGAAGTTTACTGATTAATTAACATTTAATTGGAAATAAATTGAAATTGGTTTTTGGGTTTATCGTGAACGATGTTTTAAATAACACTTGTTCTTTAACCCGATTAACAATGAAATGAGATTTTGGGTTTGCCGTGAATGGTATCTTTAATAATACTGTTCTTAAACCCAATGAAGTTAAGAAAATTAGAAACTAACTGGAGATTAGTTAAGTTGAATGGTTTCCTGGTATTGATCTGATGTTGGTTTTAGCCTTCGAGATTAATACTTAGGGAATTGTTCTCTTACTAAATTATGGTGAGAGACTGATGGGATGGGGTCTTCAGTAACACTGTTCTTAAACCTCTGTGAAAAGAATAAATTTTTTAATTAAGATGTAGAGAAAAATTACCAATTAATTAACATTTAATTGGATTTGAAATGGAATGTAAATTGGGTTTATTGTGAACTGTGTTTTTAACGACATTCGTTCTTTAACCTGATTCACAGTGAAATATGGTTTGGAGTTTATAAATCTTTTAATTAAGATTTAGGGGAAATTTCCAAAGAAAAGTTTTCCAGTCTAATAAAATAAATTGGAATGGAATGGAATTCGATTCAGTAATAATTGAAGTGAACTCCTATGGAGGAAGATTGTTACTGTATATGGAATTTAAAAGGCTTTGCCGTTATTCCATTTAAATTATCGGTTAGATATGGAAGTTCATATCGATTATATATATTGATCTGTTTTCTGTGAAGATTCCATTGTTTAATGGAATGTGATTTTGGGTTTATCGTGAGCTATGTTTTAAAGGACATTAGTTCTTTAACTCAGTTAAAGATAAGATTTATTTCTTAACTTTGAATAATCATGAAGTAATGATTTTTGGAAATTAAAACTAAATTAGAGTTTTAATGAATCTTTAAATAGATTGAAAGGGGAATTTGATAACTAAAATTATCAAATTCAAGAAATGATCGAGAATGGGGTACCAACAGTTTTACTCCAGGTGATAGTTAAATCTTTAACTAGATTTGAACGTGAAATGGTAATTGAATTTACCGATAACACCGTGGTGTTAGATATAAAGTATTACCAGTTTTGCTTCACAGGATGAATAGGTTGGGATAGGGAAATTTAACAAATGATTACTTCGGTAAGGTTCACTAATCCCAACTAGTTTGGACATTAATTTGGTTTGAATTGATAGCCAAAGGAAGATTAAAGAATAAATTTAAAGAATTAATCTTTGATAATGGGAACCTTTCCCAAAGGATGTGAATTTTTAAATAAAAGAATATTCAAAATTGGACTGAGGCGTATGTTGTGTTTTAATAGCACTTGTTTTATTATATACACGAGTTATTCAGAAAGACCGGGTTTATCCTATTCTGAGTAACTGAATCGGCGACGAGTCGACGATGAAGATGGTGGTTGAAGACCGGAGGTCTTTACATCGTTTGGATGATTACTGATGTCTTGATTGGGCTGTACACCCAAGACAAGGTAATAAGTTGTGATCGTCCAGACGTACTTGGAGATCTACTGAATATGCGGGGACCTCTCTCTTGTATTGGACATATGGGACGAGGAATAAGGTGCCTCCGGTTTCGTTCAGGCCCAGAACGGATTTGTATGGATGTGTGTCTGACATTGGACTTCATTCTGTGTGATTGATAGACATCAGTTGCATGGTGTGAATCGCAGTGTGGCATGCTAAGATGCAAATGATCAAGGCTTCTGTTGAAAAGCAGGGTCTTGTGGTTGATGATCAAAGCACGGCTTTAATATAGCATAGCTTTGTGTATAGCGTTAACTTGCGAGCCTCACACCCTGGTGTGAACTAGAAACGGGAGAGGACATTAGGGAGGGCATGCGTTTCCTTCTAGCTAGGAAGGGTGTCCGGGTTTTGCACGCCCAGACGTTTTACTTATGTGGATGATGAATAGCGAGGCGCCTCGGATATATCGGCACTGCGGGGCCGATGGACGGTATGGTCTTTATACAGACTAGACTGACGCCCCATAGGGCGGGGAAACGTATTGTTCAGGCATTTTATTCTACATCGAGTGGACCGGCCCTGACGATCCAAAGGTCACTCGTGCTTGATCCTGAGGGGAGGGCTAGAGCATCTCGAAGCGGTAAGGATGATCCCTTGCCTTTGTTCAAAGACAGAAATCCAACTTCTAATACGTGACATTTCAGTTTTGTTTGTAGAGCCTGGTATTGGCGACATGATATATGGTACCCATGCCGTCTAGGATTGATACATTTATATTTGAAGTTGTTTTATACACTATGCACTTACAATAGTATCAAATGATTTATTTTAATGTACCAAGCATGTTTGGCTACAATAAGGGAAAACCCTATCCTATGGCTTGCGTTGCATTGTGTGATGGGACATGGATCTTATAATAGCTTCATTTTTTCAAAAAACATTGCGCTGTTTTGTTATACGCACCGGTATTCTTGGGAGGAAACCCATTCCATGTTGTACAGCATGGTCCCTTGATATATCTGATTTTAAAGTAAAGTTTTAAATAACTGTTTTAGTTCTCACACCAGTCACATGACTGACCTGGAGTTTATTGTTTTAACCTAAACTCTTGGTACCCCTATTTTCCACACAGGTAGCTAGTAGTTTTGGTTTTGCAAATTTATATTCACAGGATCCTGGTTTACAGCTGGAACGATATTCGGAAAGCTCTGTATCCATATATTCCTTTCAGTTGTGTTTTGTATTATTTTTCGCTGCATTGTAATTTGTAAATCTCTGATATTTATCGAATGTATATTATTTATTCATACTCTGTATATTCTTATATTCTAATTGAATTGTTGTAATAAGCAATGAAATTTTCTTCTGTTTGTGTTCTGATTAGTCATGTTCTCAACTCAATCTGGGCTTTCCTTCATGGGGAAGTTCAGGTCGCTTCATTTGGTATCAGAGCTTTGGTTTACAGAGCTCGAGAACAAGACACGTTAGAACCAAATGAAAGAATTCATCAAAGATTGGATTAGGAATATCCAATAAGAATGACTCGTTAGAGATGGGATCAGTAGTATCCTAGAACAAGTGAGAAGAGTGTTATTTTTAAATTAAAAATGAAAACCAATTTTGTTTTGAAAATTTAATCTAATTATACGTATTTGAGTATAATATTTTATTTTATTTTGGACAATCGAGTATATGAGATTTTGCATATACGCGTCATGAACGTATAATCGAAGTTTTAATATACTGGGTAGATATAGAATCACACTCTAGTTGCCCAAAGATGATTCTAATGATTGATATATCATCATTAGAGTTTATGTTCTAGTTTCTAAAGTGGGATATCTATATATTTCAAATTGACTGGTGTGAGAACCAAAACTTACATAGGATTATTTGTTGTGATTTGGCATCAAAAACATGGTTTTAACTATTTATGTAAAAGATACATGTTTGAAAATCTATTCAACTAATTGATTGATGTTTGTGTTGTTTGATTATCAGTTTGATTAATATAAATAGTGGAATGATAAAACCTATATATGAATGAATGGTAAATTAGCCCGAATAAGTCAAATATTGAACTGAAGTGAAATTTGATTGAAATCGCATGCATATACATGTATATATATTGAACAGGTCATATCAAGGAGGATAAAGAAGAGGAATAAAATTGTATGCCCGACAAATAGGTACACGTTTACTAATTTATTGGGTTTGGATGATTTTATGAGCCGATTGGCTAGCCGCTTGGCCTTTTCTTTTTCTTTTTGAGATAAGAGGGCCTGTGTGGCAGTTTGGGGATTTTCCCGATGCTCCCGATACAAAGAAGATTATGGCGAAATTTTTCGAAAATTTAGGGTGTTAGCCAAATTTCTGAAAAATTTGAAAATTCTTAGAAACTGAAAAGTTGAAGAATGAAAGCCAGAATGAAAGTTGGGTTGATTAGTTAAACAACTTTCAGCTCCGTTCCTTTTCGAGGATGAAAAGATTTTAAGTGGGGGAGATTGTAACAACCCGGAAAATCAGAACCAATTAATTTTTTTTTATTTTGGCAATTTCAATGAATTTTTAATATTTAAAATGAATTATTTTAAATAATAACGACTAGAAATTTATTTCGAATATAATTACAACGTATATATTTATTTGAATCAAAGTTAGAATATAAAAAATTATTTTAATTATAAAAGGAATTGAAAATGGCGCGGTAGTTTAAAAATTAGATTTCAAATTTCAAATGAATGTACAAGATTCAAAATAAACCGGATTTTAGCGAAACCAGAAATATTCAAATCTGTTTGAAAATATCTTTCCAATGAATCTGAAAAATCCAGATTTCATAGCGGAATAAAAAGTTATGTCCAATTGAAAATTCAGAATAGTCGCTATGGAAATATAGCCCTTAAAAATAACGATTTTGCAAACGACCTCCGTTTTCGATGAAACCACTTTGTTGGATCTGGAATGTCAAATTATTGCTAGATTCCAAAATTCATAATTTTCTGAATCAATATGTGAGTGTGGCAAAAAAGAACGTGTTTTGTCAATTTCAATCAATTTGGATCGACTAGAAAATGACCATTTTTCAAATGGTCTTCAAATTTAACGAAATTAGTTTTGTTAGGACCGTATCGTCAAAACATAGCCAGATTTATTTTTCTGGAATTTTTAGAGTCAGTATGTGGCTCCAGTGAATTAAAATGTGCATTCAAAATTCAATATATAGATTTATATTTTGATTTTGATGGAAACTGATCGAAACAGTCGAATCGGCTTACCAGAAATATCCCATTATGTTCGTAATGGGGGTATTTAGCTAGGGACGACAGTCATTGGATCTCATTTGAAGTTTGAATAAAAAGTCAACCTTTTTGAAAATTAAAATAATAAAATATATAATTATATAAAAGGGCATAACCTTAATTCTTGCTCTCAGAAACAAATCGAGCCCTCCTTTTTCAAATTGAACCCGTCGCTCCGTGGAAGGCTTCCCCCATCGCGATCCACCATCGCTGATACCGCCGCACCCCTTTATGGCCGCCGCTGGAAATCTTCTTCCCCCTCCTCCCTCTTTCCTAACAAACCTCGCTTAAACCGAAGGGAAACCGCCACTCCAGCCCACAGTAGGACTGCCTCCGACCTCCACCGCCTGCGCCGGCCAACCACGCCACCTCCGACCACCAATGACTCCGGCGTCGCTCCTCCTTTAGCCATGGAGCCTCCTTCGACCAAAAACAGTAAGGTTTTGTGATTTTTAATTATAAAATTATGATTTTTACATATAGATTAGCATGATAAAAATAGTTTTTTTTGTATGTACAATGCTATGATAAAAATATAGATTTTTTTTATATATAAAATGTTAGGACAAAATTTGGTTTTTATATTTAGAATGGCGAAATAAAAATACGATTTTTCTTTATATAATGTGATTTTATTATATGTAAGTCATAGTAAAAATATGATTTTTATTATATATATGTAGCAATATAAAAATATAATTTTTATATATAGTAGTGAAGTAAAAATATGATTTTTATTTATGTAGCGTAATAAAAAGATTGGATTTTTAAATGTTTGAATGGCATAAAAAGATTGGATTTTTAAATGTAGAATGACATCAAAAGATTGGATTTTTAAATGTTTGAATGACATAGAAAGATAGGATTTTTAATGTATGAAGAAAATATAAAAATATGATTTTTATGTTGAAAGCGAAAATATAAAAAATATGATTTTTATGTTGAAAGCGAAAATATAAAAATATTATTTTTATGTTGAAAGCGAAAATATAAGAATATGATTTTTATGTTGAAAGCGAAAATATAAAAAATATGATTTTTATATACATAACAACGGTATAAAAATATGTTTTTTACATACATAAGAACGATATAAAAATATGATTTTTACATATGAAGTAGCGCTGTTAAAAATCTGATTTTTAATATAAAAATCGTGTGAAACAGATTGCGATGGAACCAACTGGAAATGAATCTAAATCCAAACCGCTCAGAAATAAAGAATGGAGGAGTGGATCCCAAAGGTGAGAACTCTCTCACTGAATTCTTTGTACAGTTATTTATTTTATAATTTCATGTATGAATTGCCCCCCGTCGTCCACAGACCACGGACGACTTGTTTGGTTGTGTTTTTGGACTGATTTGTTTGTGTGAATTTGGTTTGTGATGTGGGATGGAAAATAAAATATTCATGTGTTGAGACAAAATAATTTATCGTTAAAAAATATAATTCTTAACGTGTATATGAATAAAATAAATATTCATTTACAAATCAGACGATTTGTAAATGTACACTCATTTGACTGATATGGATTAGGATGATAAATTTTACACATCGCCCAACTACACAAATAAAATCTGTGTTTGTTGTTTGAAAACCCCACACGGGTGTTGGAATGATATTTGACGTACACAAATCCCAATTGTTTAGTGGTATGTCGATCGTTTGGTTGACTGACTGTGTAAGCGTGAATTATTTATATTTAATGCATATACAGTTGTGTAATGCACTCTGGATAATGGCTGGCTCTGGTTGATTATTGTTGCGTACATGTTTGTATGAAATCCATATAAATAAAATTATATGGTAATTGACTGTGTCTGATTCCTGTTCAGAAAGAATGAATATTTTAAAATAACAAATAATTTTAAATAATGAATTTTTTGAATAATATTCAGTAATGAATCAAAATGTGATTTTGATGTCCGATTTGGGATAGACACGAAAATATTTAAATATATAAAGCCGTGTCGATTAGATTAACGTTATTTTGACGTGAATGATATTTATGTCGATTTTATTCATTTTTATAATGAAAATCGAAAAGGAAGTGATTTCAAAATCTAATGTTTTGAAAATATTATCATTTATATATTAATGATATGGAATATTCAATTTTGATTTGAATTTGAATATGAAGTTGAAATCGTTTTGAAAACGAATTTAAAACGATTTATAAAATACGTTTTAAATGGAAATCGACGAAATATATATAATATATATAATATTTATATAATGGCCTGAATAGAACGCGCCGCGCCGCGGCAGTTCACGAATTTCAACCATTGACTTCAAACGGAAATTACGGGAGATCTGACCGTCGGATTCTCCTAAAACCAGAACCGTTGGGTTCGTATCGAAAAGAGCTTTCAACGGATAAAAAAGATTTGAAATCCAACAGTTGGATTTGGAATTATGTCCAAATCAAATTTGGAAAAGGTCGTTGTAAGTGCAGTTCAATGACCGTTTATGGAAATCGACTGTACGGGCCTTGATAAAATTATTAAAAATATCAATAATTTGTTTAAAATCATAATAAATGATTTGGAAGAAATTGGGATGAAAAATTCCATATTTGAAAAGATAAAAATATATTTTTATCGAAATGAACTAGTTATGAAGTAGAATTATAATCTAATATTTTTAAATAAATAAATTGGATTTGAAATGGTAATAGAAATAACCAGAATTTCCAATATATGAATTGGAACGGATTTGAATCGAAATGATCTTCAGAATATTTCGATATTGGATTCCATGATTATGCGGACATTGTGGAGGAATTTGGAAGATATATATATGGTTATTCCAATACGATATTTGTTGATTTCAGAGTTTGATATTGAATATAAGCCGATATATTTTCTATTCAGAGGCTTGTATTTAATATCAAATGAGATTTTGGGTTTGTCGTGAACGGTGTCTTTATTAACACTGTTCTTAAACCCAGTTTAGAAAAGATATAATCTTTTATTAAGATTTAATGAAGTTTACCGATTAATTAACATTTAATTGGAATTAAATTGAAATAGGTTTTTGGGTTTATCGTGAACGGTGTTTTAAATAACACTTGTTCTTTAACCCGATTAACAATGGAATGAGATTTTGGGTTGTCATGAATGGTATCTTTAATAATACTGTTCTTAAACCCAATGGAGTTAAGAAGATTAGAAACTAACTAAAGATTAGCTAAGTTGAATGGTTTCCTAGGTATTGATCTGATGTTGGTTTCGGCCTTCGGGAGTAATACTTTGGGAATTGTTCTCTTACTAATTTACGGTTAGAGACTGATGGGATGTGGTCTTCAGTAACATTGTTCTTAAACCCTGTGTGAAAAGAATAAGTATTTTAATTAAGATGTAGAGAAGAATTACCAATTAATTAACATTTAATTTGATTTGAAATGGAATGTGAATTGGGTTTATTGTGAATTGTGTTTTCAACGACATTCGTTCTTTAACCCGGTTCACGGTGAAATATGGTTTGGATTTTATAAATCTTTTAATTACGATTTAGGGGAAATTTCCAAAGAAAAGTTTTCCAGTTTAATAAAATAAATTGGAATGGAATGGAATTCGATTCAGTAATAATCGAAGTGAACTCCTGTGGAGGAAGACTGTTACTATATATGGAATTTAAAAGGCTATACCGTTATTCCATTTATATTATCGGTTGGATATGGAAGTTCATATCTATTATATATATTGATCTGTTTTCCGTGAAGATTCCATTGTAAGGACGTTAGTTCTTTAACCCAGTTAAAGATAAGATTTATCTCTTAATTTTGAATAATCATTAAGTAATGATTTTTGGAAATTAAAACAGAATTAGAGTTTTAATGAATCTTTAAATAGATTGAAAGGGGAATTTGATAACTAAAACTATCAAATTCAAGAAATGATCGAGAATGGGGTACCACCAGTTTTACTCCATGCGATAGTTAGATCTTTAATTACATTTGAACGTGAAATGGTAATTGAATTTACCGATAACACCGTGGTGTTAGATATGAAGTGTAGTGTCCCGAAATTACGGTACAATTTGAGCTGACCAATTAACACAAGTCCAACCCAAATTGCACTGGAAACCTGAAAACTAATAGAAAGAAAACATAGGGTAAGAATAGATAAGATAGAAACTTAGAATAGAAGAAGAAGAAGAACGTACAACATCAGAGTAAACACGAATCTCACAGCAGAACAAACAATATATAATAGATACATATCTTTGAAATAAAATCAGTATATGTATACAGTAACATTATCAGAGTATAACACTTACAACATAGTGGAAATAACAATAGCTATATAATCCTGAAGCCTCCTGCTCCAAGCTCTCAGTGTATTTGTAAAATCCTGACTACTTGACTACCCATACAAAATTGGGTAACCAAGAGTTCAGGGAAAACAAAACAAACTCTGGGTCAGTCATGGGACGGGTGTGAGTAAAACAATTTAAAAATAGTTTGAGCAATAAAACGATATCTCATAAGACCACGCCGTATAACGGAACGGGTTTTTCCCTTATGAGAATCCAAAATAGTCGTTATATTAAATTCTTTTGATATTATAATAGTGTCTATCAACCACAATATAATAATCATCTAGCAGAAACGCTTTCATCTCACGTTCTACATACATAGTATACAATCAAAATCGTGAGCACTTATTGGATAATGGATTTCCAACTATGACAAGGTATGGAACCACCTTCCGATAGTGTACCTCTAGAGAGGAATTTTCTAGGTTCAACAAGAACATCTTACAACCCGGCCACACATGACCGACCACTCATCTCACTTGAGTGTATCGAATGTATATCACCAACAGTTGGGATCAGCAACCGTTTCCCGAAAGGGACAGCATCGAACAGATTAAAGAAGTAAATGAAACTCTAGATCAGGTGACAATACACCCTAATTGGAAGCAACCCACTTAGCCATGCTGCCTGCCCGATTTTTGTCATTTCCCGGTTGTGAGGCTAGAGGCCACACTTATCTCTGACAGATCACACAATTATTCACTTTGAATGTCACATCGTCATACCCGCCAAATCACAAATCGATTTCTTAAAAATACAACGGGTATATAGCTAAGAGAAACGAATTCCTCGGCCACCAAACGTACATACGTTTGAAGAGATCAACTTACGCGATCCATTAAATATACTCTGTCAGACATTTTTCCATATGGGTCGTCCGGGGATTGGACAAACCAAAGGTACTATTCTGTAAATCCATCTTAGGCAATTTCTACCTAGGATCGCCAGAATAGCCCTTGCATAACTTTGTCTTCAATTATCTTCAACATATTTGATTCGCAACGTTAATGCCCATACGGAGTGGTTTTCAGATAATGAATATGATCCCGGTATCTCCGTATTGACGACATAAAAATGATCAAAAACTTCGATAGTCGGTGAGTTAACTATCAAAGAAAAACACGTGTGCAAACAACGATATTAATTCCAGATGGAAATTATATTGATCAATCATCATTTAACGTTTATCTCTTGAGTTCATTAATTTATTTATTTCCTGTTTCCATATATTCAACATTACTTATTTTCTAAATTTAGAAAATATACGTTATTAATCATTGGAAAACATTCCCATCTCTTTTCACGTATCACTGTCATTCCAGTATTCTTTATCATCAAACATTTCATTTTCTATGATTAGAAAATATATTTGTTTATATTTGGAAAATGTTTCCAAACTCATTCATTGGATTTAAACAGATGTTTAAATAAAACTTCGCTATGCCCACTCAAACCATTACACTCATTAACTAAATTCACTTAATCAAACTTTACTATCAAACCTTAACCATTCCTTAGTTAAAAATGGAGTCAATCAAGTTGGGGTATAACTACCTCTCAGACCTTAACTGAGCAACATTTCTATCTTCGGAAATAGGCAAAGTTCACCTTCGAAATCTTTAACAAACTTCCTTACATACCTCTTGGATTCTATTTCCGAATCCACTTTACAGAAATCATTTGATTATAACAATAGTTTTATAATCCCTTGCTTCCGAAATATTATAACTTAAGTATAACTTTTATTTATTAATTTGGATAAATAAACTAAAAACTAATTTATTTATAAATAAATAAATCTTGATAAAAATGGAAAATGAATAGTACTTTCCCGAATTCGATATAATCGAATTCAACGTATAATTCTCTTTCGGAAAATCTCTATTCGATAACTCCTTTTCGAACAAACTATATCCGATTTACTCTCTTCGAATAACTAATATTCGATAAGCTCTCTTTCGAATAAACTATATTTGATAATCTTCTTTCGAATAAACTATATTCAATAATCTTCTTTCGAATAAACTACATTCGATAACTCCTTTTGAATAAACTATATTCGATTAACTCCTTTGAATAACTAATATTCAATTAACTCCTTTCAAATAAACTATATTCGATTAATTCCTTTTGAATAAACTATATTCGATTACTCCTTTCGAATAAACTATATTCGATTAATTCCTTTTGAATAAACTATATTCGATTAATCCTTTTTCAACTAACTCTAATCCGACTAACTTTATTCGAATAACTAATATTCGACTAACTCTTGTTCAATTAACTCTATTCAATTAACTCTAACTCGATTAACTCTAATCGATTAACTCTAATTTGATTAACTCTAACTCGATTAACTCTTTTCAATTAACTCTAATGTGATTAACTCTAATCGATTAATTCTAACTCGATTAACTCTAATCGATTAATTCTAACTCGATTAACTCTAATCATTTAATTCTAACTCGATTAACTCTAATCGATTAACTCTTATTCGAATAAATTATATTTGATAACTCTATTCGAATAACACTATTCGATTACAAATATTTCCTTTTCTATTTGTTTATATTTATTTCATATAAATATTTCCTTTTATCTTTCTTATTTGTTCAACAAATATTTCAATTCCATTTATTTAACAAATAAATATTCCCTTTTCAATTCTATTTGTAAATGTTTTACAAATAGTCCCTTTTCAATTCCATTTGTATTTTTTTTACAAATATTCCCTTTTCAATTCTATTTGTAAATGTTTTACAAATATTCCCTTTTATAATCTCTATATTTATTTTCCAAATAATTATTTCTTTAATAATATATTTTTTTTAAAAATGTTTCTTTTTATAAAATCTTTTGATTTTATAAATATTTCTTTTTCAATATAACATTGAAAATTTCTTTTTAACATTCCAATATTCCTTATGGTATTTAACGTACCATATAACAATGATTGGTATCATTCAAACACACAAAATCAACAACAGATTTCATATCACATCATATAACACAATATATGAAAAACAGTAAAATAAATGTTGAGGAATCCAGTTGGATTCCTCCGACCTGTTTCCCTGCATCCACAGATGTTACACAATATAATTCACATCAGTTTCATTTCACTATGAAATATTCTGATAAACAGAATCAATATTTGATTAACGATATATATATATATATATATATATATATATATATATATATATAACTATATCGATATCATCAACCAATCAGTTAGCAGTTCAACCGAACAGTCAAAACAAAACAATCAATCATCATTTATCAATTCAAAAAAAATATGTTATAAAAATATGAACTGGTAGAGTTGGTGAGTTTTACTCACATTGGACGATCATCGCTAAATAACGATAACTTTCACTTGATTCAGATAGACAATTTATTTCGTTATAAATTGTAATGAGCTCTAATTCACTCCTAGTCAATTTCATTGGGTAGATCTCATCATTACGATCCCAACGGATTTTGTTTTGCGGAATTCTGATATCGTATGATAAAGTTATGATATTAAAAAGTTTACATACATTTATATAAAATAAAAAACTTGGATTTTAATTCTAAGCAGGCTCACCATTTTCATAAGGCCCATGCCCCTTTTCAAAACTACCCACGCCCGCGTTAGAGACCATCTTCCTCACTGACAAAAATGCGCTCCAGTTATCCAAGTATGGCTATTACGGCAGCTTCAACTCCGAACTGCACCCTCCACTCTCCACGATTTCCAAAACCGAGATCACCAAATTCCATCTCTTCCAAAACCACATCCACTCATACCTGTTGTGTTGAACTCGCACCCTTCCTCTCGAATGCGTGTTTCAGGTTGTAACAACCCATAATTTCAGAACCAATTTAAACTTTTTATTTTAGAAATTTTGTGGAATTTTAAAGTTAAAACAATGTATTTTAAATAATAACGATTAAAAATTTATTTAAATTGAAGTTAGAATGAGGAATTTTAATTTAATTATAAAAGGAGTTAAAAATAGCACGGTAGTTTGAAAATTTGAATTTGAACTTTGACTAACTGTACAAGATGCAAAATAAATCGGATTTTAGTGAAACCAAAAATATGTAAATCTATTTAAGAATATCTTTCTAACAAATTCGAAAAATTGAAATTTCAGTTTGAAAATCAAAATTTATTCCCAGTTATAATTCAGAATAGTCGCTATAGAATTTATATATATTTTAATATAATATATGGCCCTTAAAAATAGCCATTTTGCAAACGACCTCTGTTTTCGACGAAACCACTTTTGTTGGAACTGGAATGTCAAATTATTGCTAGGTTTCAATTTTTTTAATTTTTCGAATTAATATGTGAGAGTGGCAAATGAAAATGTGTTTTTGTCAGTTTCGGTCAAATTTAATTGACTTGAAAATGGCCATTTTTCAAATAGTCTCAGAATTCGACGAAATTAGTTTTGTTAGGACCATATTGTTAAAACAAAGCCAAAAATGTTTTTTTCTGGATTTTTCTGAGTTCGTATGTGGCCCCGGTAGATTAAGATATATGATCAAATTAATTTAATAAAGGATTTAAATATTAAATTAAAGATTTCAGGCCACAGACAGTTGTTTGGGCTGACGAGGCCTAGCCCGTTGGATTGGAACGGGGGGGATTGAAATCGGATTGGTCTAAGAATTATGGATTTTACTGTAAAATTCACATTAAAATATTATAAAAATACATCATTTTCCCAAAACCCTATTCATCATGTAGTCGCTGCCATTATAGATTCAATGGCTTAAACTGCTCGATTCTTCTACTCCAAATAACTCACAATCCGTTCAATGAAATCGAGCAAGCCAGTTAAGGATTTTGTAGAGATTTTTATGCTCTTTGATTCCATATAAATTTCATCACATGTAGTTGCACAAATCTCGAGTTCTGAGCCTTCAAACCCACCGCCCGTCGAGCACTGCCATGACCCTCTGGCGCCGCCGAGTCCACCCCCACCGCCGGCGAACTCGCGCCGCACCTAGCCCGTCCACATTGCCTAATCCGATTAGCCTCCAGCAACTCCAATCGATCAGAAAATCAAAACCTAGAATTGAACCTGAAAGAGAAACACGTCGGCCTTGGTTTTGTGATTAAGAAGAAGGTGAAATGTTATTAAATTATTTAAAACTATTTTATTTTAAACATTAGCAATGTAAATTTATTCATAACTCTTTCAAATGGACTCAGAAATGGACGAGATCATATGCATTGAAATCGTAAATACAAGATCTAGCACATGAAACTGACGGGTCTAAAAAGGAGCAAATCAGAATTCAGAGGAAATTCAGATCTGAACTGTACAGAAATTCAGAAATGAACATGAACGATTTCTGAAAACCGATCACAGTGAGATCTTTTTTTTAAATAATTTATTTATTTAATTTAATTACTATGGAATGATTGTATGTGTATGACTGAGATCTGCTATGTGATGATATTGTGAATGATTTATCTGTTTGATGGTGATGTATAAACACAGGTTTGTATGTGTTAAATAAAAATTAATCATAGTGCTATATTATTGATTTGGATTAGAATTTCTATTTCAATAAAAATAAATCATATTGTTTTATTATTGTTTTGGATTAGAATTTCCATTTTAACAAAAATAAATCATTTTGTTATAGTGTTGAATTGAAATAGAATTGTCAATTAAACAATTAAAACACTATCTTGATTATTGTTGTTGAATTGAATTAGATTGTCAATCCAACACAAAAACATTATTTGGATTATTTTGTTGAATTGAAATAGAACTTTCAATTCAATGTAAAACATTATTTTATCATTTTTATTGAATTAAAATAGTATTGTATATTCAAAATAAAATATTATTTTGTCATTTAATAGAATTGTTAATACAATTGGAAATATATCATTTTGAAAATTTATAATTGTGTTGAATTAAAAAGTTATTCTTTTATTTGCATTCTTGGATGCAAATAAACAAAGAATTAAAAAGTTATTCTTTTATTTGCATTCTTTGATGCAAATAAACATTGAATTAAAAAGTTAATCTTTTATTTGCATTCCTTGATGCATATAAATGATGAATTAAAAAGTTAATCTTTTATTTGCATTCCTTGATGCAAATATAGATCAGTTAAAAAGTTGTTCCTTCATTTGCATTCTTTGATGCAAATATACATTGAAATAAAAAGTTATACTTTCATTTGCATTCCTTGATACAGATAAAATGTTGAAATTGGAAGTTAAAATTTTATTTGCATTTCTTGATGCAAATAAGACATAATTTAAAAAAAAGGTTATATTTTATTTGTAATTTATATACAAATTAAAAACATGATTTGTAAAGTTACATTTTTTTGTTTGCAATTTTAGATGCAAACAAAACATTAGAATTAAAGTTGCATTCTTGTTTGAAATTTAGATGCAAACAAAAACATTAAAATGAAAGTTGCATTTTTATTTGTATTTAGATGCAAATAAAAACATTAAAATGAAAGTTATGTTTTTGTTCTCATTTTTAATGTGAATAAAATATGATTTAAAAGTTGTATTTTTATTTGCATTCTTTGATGCAAATAAAACATGAATTTAAATGTTGCAATTTTATTTGCATTCTTTGATGCAAATAAAACATGAAATTAAAATGTCATTATATTAGAAAAGTCAGTAGAATGGAAATTACATTTTTGTATAAAATGTAACTTTAGAATAGGAATTTCATATTTGTGTGAAATGTTACATTAGAATATAAATTTCGTTTTTCTATAAAAATGTTACATTAGAAAGGAAATAACATTTTTAGTATAAAATGTTGCATTAGAAATAAAGTTACATTTTAGTTGGAAATGTTGCATTAGAATAAAAATAACATCTTTACAAGAAAATGTCATTATTCAGAATAATGTTATGCTAGAATAATAATATCATTTTTGATAGAAAGTGTCATTGTTTAGAAATGTTATGTTACATAAAATATGCCATTTACTTGGGAATGCTTATTAGATTAAAATAACATTTTTGTTAAGAGAAGTTGTGTTAGATTAAATTATCATTTTGGATAGGAATGACATGTGGATAAATTATCATTTTAGAGAAAACATCCTTTAATTAAAAATGTCATGATAAAATAAAATTTTCATTTTAGATTTAAATGTCATGATAGAATAAAAGTTATCATTTTAGAAATTTGTCATGTTACATTAAAATGCCATATATATTTAGGTTATGACATGTTACATTAAAATATATGTTGTGTTGAAATTGAATTATAAATATTTATTTATAATTTAATAGTGAAAATTTGTCAAATAGGAAATAATTCAAATACAATTATAATTGGTTAAATTTATTAACCAATAATCTATTTAGATGAACTGCTGTTGTTTACGGGTGTTGGGATGACAAACATTAGTCCCAATATTTAGCTATATGTCAACCGTTGGATTGACAGTTTGTGTTGAGAGTCATTTATTTATTTTAACGCTCGCACAATTATAAATTTCACTCTGGTTGTGAATGTATTGTTTAGTGATTATGTATCATTATTGTTATATGTATACATGCGATGTATAAAATCCATACAACTGAAATTTCATGGTAATTGATCGAGTCGCATTCCAATTCAGAATATCTTTTATATAGAGAATAATTTAAAATGAAGAACATTTTTATATAAAGAATATTTTAAAATAAAGAATATTTTAAAATAATAAATATTTTAAATAATATTCAGTGAAGAAGGAAAATGTGAAGCCGAATTAAGTAGCAAATGCCATTTTTAACCTGAACGGGTTTATCGATCGATTTATTTCATTTTAAATGAATATAAAAAGAAGTGTTTTCAAAATATAATATTTTGAAAGTATTGTCATTTTACTATAATTAAATATAGAATATTCAATTGTGCTTAAAAATTGAAAATGAAGTTTAAACCATTTTAAAATGAATTTATAAACGATTTATAAAATACAATTTAAATAGAAATTGACGATATATATATTATATTTATTTAATGGCCTGAATAGAACGCGCCGCGCAGCAACCGTTCACGAATTCCGACCATTAACTTTAAATTGATGTAACGGGAGATCCGACCGTCGGATTCTCCTAAAACCGGAACCGTTGGGTTCGTATCAAAAAGAGCTTTCCAATGAATATAAGAGTTTTGAAATCTAACGGTTGGATTTGGAATTATGTCCAAACCAATTTCAGAAAAGGTCGCTGTAAGTGTAGTTCGATGGCCGTTATTGGAAACCGACTGTACGAGCGATAATAAAATTATTAATAAATCATGTAAAATCATAATAAATGGTTTGGAAAGATTTTGGATGAAAAATCCCATATTAAAAAAGATAAAAATGTATTTTTATCAAATTGAACTAGTTATTAATTAGAATAAATCTTTTAAATAAGATTTAATAAAGCTTTCCAATTAATTGTTTTTTATTGGAATTAAATTTAATAAATTGGATTTTTGGGTTGTCGTGAATGGTGTCTTAAATAACACTGTTATTATACCCCGTATGAAAAGAATAAATCTTTTAATTAAGATTTGGTTAAGTTTTCTAATTGATTAATATTTAATTAGAATTGAATAAAGGGATAAATCTTTTAATTAAGATTTTATAGTTTTTCAGTTATATTTAATAATTGGAATAAATTGAAAGGTAAATTGGGTTTATTGTGAACTATGTTTTTAAACAACATTTGTTCTTTAACTCAATTAACAGTGAAAATATAATTTGGAATTTATAAATCTTTTTATTAGGATTTATTAGAAATTTTCCAAAAGTAAAGTTTTCCAATTTAATATATTAAATTAGAATTGAATGGAATTCGATTTAATAATAATCGGGATAAGCTTCTGTAAAAGAAGACCGTTACTATATATGGAATTTAAAAGGCTTTGCCGTTATTCCATTTATATTATTAGTTTGATACGAAAATTTATGTCGATTATATATTGATTTGATTTATGTGAAAATTCCATATTTAATGGAAGATGTGATTTGTGTTTATCGTGAGCTGTGTTTTAAAATGACATTAGTTCTTTTAACCAGTTTAAAGACAAGATTTATTTCTTGAAGTTGAATAATCATTAGACAATGATTTTTGATATTAAAACCCAAATTGGTGTTTTAATGAATATTTAAAAAGAGGATTTAAGAATAAATAAAAGAATTTAACTTTGATAAAATTAATGGGAACCTTTCCCTAATGTTGTGAATATTTATTTAAAAGAATATTCTGGATTGGAATTGTTGAGACAAGATTTTGATCGATGCCAACATATAAAGGTGCAAAGAAGATCATTTCATAGAGATAAGGTTTTTTTACTTTGAGTCGTGCTAGAAATATGTTAAAATCTATCCTCAAAGTATAACACGAATGCACAAAACAATATCATATCTTCGTTGCTGAAATCTGTATATTTGAGGAATTGAAAAGTCACAGAAAAAGCCCAAACGGTCCAGGCTCCGAACGGGAAAGAGTGCAGAGTGATATAGACTGTGGACCGAGGTCCTCTGGTCCACAACCATAAAATGGTTGACTGCCCAGAAAGGACCAGTCAACCGGTTCTGCTGTGTTTTTTGAAACAGAAACTAAAATGGTCGACCGCCCAAAAAGGACCAATCAACCGGTTTATGTGTTTTTGCACATAACAACTATTTTTTTGGAATTTTCAATTCAACCAGTCGACCGGTGATTTTTGACTTGTCGACCGTTTCCGAAACATCATGCTTTTTCCTGAAGGGTTGCTTCCATTTATCAAGAGTTTTCTCTCCAATTTTCAATGGAAACGGATGCAATCTTTTGTAAAAACTCTTCATGAAGGAATGCAACTATTCTACACTATAAATAGACTTGAAATCATACTTTCAAATCCCCGATTCTTGTCCTAATTCTGGTCTTACTTTCTAAATATTCTTGCATTCTAAAAGCTCTCAAATATTTCAAATTGCTTATTGAATCATTGATATTATTTCATATCTCTTCATTCAATAAGTAATATACTTCCTTAAATCTACGCATTCAAAGTATATACTTGAGGATCAGATTATAGGAAGATTGTACTCAAACTATTGACTATCCGTGTTGAATCAAGAACACAAAGTAGAAGTCAAAACCATTGTATCAGTTGAAGTCCTGTGTGTGATCAGGCAAGTGTTGAAGTCCTCGTGTTGTTAGAGGCGTGAAATCCCATTCGGCTGCTCGGGTGTTGTGAACCTGTTCCTCCGGGTGAAGCGAGGTTGTTGATTAGTGAAAATCCAGAGAGAGGTCTGGGACTGGACGTAGGACGGTGCTCCAAACTAGTATAAAAAGCCATGGTGTGATTTTTCCTTTTTACTGCATTTACTATTTTATATTTGTGATTAGCTATTACTTCATACTTGAATATTGTTCGTCATATTACACGATCCTTGTGTGTATCATACTTGACAAATACGCACATACTTTCAATTGGTATCAGAGCACGGTCGTCTTATAACTGTAACACAGTTATTTGATATATTCTTGTAATATGGCAAATAACCCAAGTTCTAGCACTCAAAACACCACTTACACGGAAGGTCAATCAACACAATGACCTCCATTCTTCAATGGCCTTAATTATAGCTATTGGGCAACACATATGTCATTTTACATGCAGTCAAATAGCTATGATGCCTGGAATGCTACACAAAAAGAAATAGTGATTCCAACAACTGAATATTCAGAATGGACACAAGCTGAGAAAACGGCAGCAGCCGTAAATGCAAAAGCAATAAACATGTTGTTTTATGCATTAGACCAAAATGAATATAACCGTGTTAGTATCTGTACCACTGCATACCAAATTTGGCAAACGCTGAAAACCACTCATGAAGGTACTAACAGGGTTAAACAAGCCAAGATAGCCATGCTGAAAAGTCAGTTTCAAAATTTCAAAATGAAGCCGAATGAGACAATCAATGATATGTATTCGCGGTTTCAAACTATTCATCATGCACTTATTGGATTAAGGCAAAAATATTCCGATTTTGATGTTGTCTCGACAGTCCTACATTCTCTGACTAGTGAATGGGAAGGAAAAGTATTAGTGATTGAAGAGGCTAATGACCTTTCCATCATGAAACTAGATGAATTGATAGGAAATCTAATGTCCTATGAAGCTAATTTGCAGGCTAGAAAAGAACAGAAAGAAGAAAAGAAAAATGTAGCATTTCATGCTGAAAAAGACGAAGATGAATCAGATTCTGAAGATGAAGACTTGGCATTCATTGCAAAAGGTTTGAAGAAATTCTTAAAATGACAAAAAGCAAGTCGTTATAACAAAAAGAAAAGTGGATCAAATAGACCATCATCATCCGTTGAAGAATGTTTCAACTGCCACAAAAAGGGGCACATGCAGAAGGATTGTCCAGAACAAAAGAAGAAGTCAGAAAATGACAAATTCGAATACAAGAAGGACAAATCAAAGAAACGAGCATTCTCAGTAACATGGGATGATTCAGACTTGTCTTCATCAGAAAGTGAAAGTGATACAGAAAATGAACAAGCAAACGTTTGTTTCATGGGAACAGACGATGAGGTACAAATTCCTACATTTGATGAAATACTTGATATTAATGCTGAATTGATAGTCAAATTTAAAGACATAGAACGACAACTCAAACAAGCCAAAGCTGACTTGAGTAGAGCAGAGTTTGAACGAGATATGTTAAAAGACAAGAAGATAATATTAGAAGAAGAACTTGAAAAACTTCAAGAGTCATCATCTAATATTGATTCTCAATTATCTCTTTTGAGTCAAGAAATTGATACTCAAAAAGAGAAAAACGATGCTCTTACTACTAAAAATCATGAACTTAAGGCAAAAGTCAAAATTCTAGACCTAGAAAAGGCTGGTTTACAAACTAAGTTAGATAACATCACTCAAAATGTTTCTAACTTCAACAAAGGTCGAGAAAATTTGACAAAGATTATTGAAAATTCACAGTCTGTATCAAATAAGCAAGGGTTGGGATATAAGAAACAAGGAACTCAGAAGTACCATTCTGACAAAAAGAAGAATGTAAAAGCTAAGAAGAATTCTAGTTTGTTATATTCCAAGCCAAAACCAGTTATGAATTTTCAAAAGAAAAATTTCAAGACTATCAAAATATGGGTTCCTAAAACAAATAATAATTTGATTAGGAACAAATATATTCAGCAGTTCATAAATACTGTGCATCATAATTCTAATTATATATATAAAGGGGATACCGGACCCGTATGGGTTTGGACTCCTAAGACATAACTCTTAGGACCCCATAAAAAGTGGGTACCATGGACTTAATTGTATTTTTTTAGGTCCCACTTAAGAAAAGAGGAAAGTGGATATTGGACTAAAGATGCTATAATTATTTACTACTCTCGATTACTGTGTTTATTATGGTATTTATTATTTTTAATCGATGACAAAGGGGGAGAAATATTTTATCTCATGATGATACATATCATTCATGTTACATATACTATCATTTAAAATTATGTGATTAACACGGTAATAGTATATGTGTGCTAACATTTGTTAATGCAGGAATCAACAGGTAAGATTATGTATATTATGAACTAACAAATGTTGCAGAAATTCAGGGGGAGCTTTATATTTAGAGGGAGAAAATCCAAAGTGTTGTCATCAATCAAAAAGGGGGAGCATGTTGAGACAAGATTTTGATTGATGCCAACATATAAAGGTGCAATGAAGATCATTTCATAGAGATAAGGTTTTTTTACTTTGAGTCGTGCTAGAAATATGTTAAAATCTATCCTCAAAGTATAACACGAATGCACAAAACAATATCATATCTTCGTTGCTGAAATCTGTATATTTGAGGAATTGAAAAGTCACAGAAAAAGCCCAAACGGTCCAGGCTCCGACCGGGAAAGAGTGCAGAGTGATATAGACTGTGGACGGAGGTCCTCTGGTCCACAACCATAAAACGGTCGACCGCCCAAAAAGGACCAGTCGACTGGTTCTGCTGTGTTTTTTGAAACAGAAACTAAAACGGTCGACCGCCCAAAAAGGACCAGTCGACAGGTTTATTTGTTTTTGCACATAACAGCTACTTTTCTGGAATTTTCAATTCAACCAGTCGACCGGTGATTTTTGACATGTCGACCGTTTCCGAAACAGCAAGCTTTTTCCTGAAGGGTTGCTTCTATTCATCCAGAGTTTTCTCTTCAATTTTCAATGGAAACGGATGTAATCTTTTGTAAAAACTCTTCATGAAGGAATGCAACTATTCTACACTATAAATAGACTTGAAATCATACTTTCAAATCACCGATTCTTGCTCTAAATTCTGATCTTACTTTCTAAATATTCTTGCATTCTAAAAGCTCTCAAATATTTCAAATTGCTTATTGAATCATTGAAATTATTTCATATCTCTTCATTCAATAAGTAGTATACTTCCTTAAATCTATACATTCAAAGTATATACTTGAGGATCATATTATAGGAAGATTGTACTCAAAATGTTGACTATCCGTGTTGAATCAAGAACACAAAGCAGAAGTCAAAACCATTGTATCAGTTGAAGTTCTGTGTGTGATCAGGCAAGTGTTGAAGTCCTGTGTGTGATCAGGCAAGGGTTGAAGTCCTCGTGTTGTTAGAGGCGTGAAATCCCGTTCGGCTGCTCGGGTGTTGTGAACTTGTTCCTCCAGGTGAAGCGAGGTTGTTGATTAGTGAAAATCCAGAGAGAGGTCTGGGACTGGATGTAGCACGGTGCTCCGAACCAGTATAAAAAGCCCTGGTGTGATTTTTCCTTTTTACTGCATTTACTATTTACTATTTACTATTTGTGATTAGCTATTACTTCATACTTGAATATTGTTCGTCATATTACACGATCCTTGCGTGTCATACTTGACAAGTACGCACACACTTTCAGGAATGAGGTGTATGATGTGTTTTTATAGCACTTTATTATTGATTATAAAATACGTGAGTTATTCAGAAAGACCGGGTTTAACCCATTCTGAATTATTACTACGACGATCAAAAGTCGAATATGAAGACGGTAGTTGAAGACCGGAGGTCTTCACATCGTTTGGATGGTTACTGGTATCTTGATTTGGGCGGCCACCCAAGATAAGGTAATAAGTGGTGATCGTCCAGACGTTTTTGGAGATCGATGGATATGCGAGAACCACTCTCCTGTATTGGGATAAGGGGTCTCCGGTTTCGTTCAGACCTAGAATGGACTTGTAAATGGATGTATGTTTGACGTTGTATTCTTTATGCTGTATTCGTTGATCTCTGCTAAATATATATCTGTGGTGGTGGAGAATTTATTCTCTTACTTAACACCCTTCTCTGAGACGTACGAGCTTAGAGGTTATATGTTGGCAGAAATCAATGGTATAGTATGGATTGACAATGTGGCATGCTAAGATGCAAATGATCAAGGCTTTTGTTGAAAAGCAGAGCCTTGTGGTTAATGATCAAAGCACAGCTTTAATTAGCATAGCTTTGTGTATTGCGTTACTTCACGAGCATTACACCTCGGTATGAACCAGAAACGGGAGTAAGGACTACAGGGATGACATACGTTTCTTTCTAGCTAGAAGTGGTGTCATGGTTTTTACAAGGCCTGACATTTTTACTTATGTGGATGATGGAATGAGGCATCTCGGTTATTTGAGTCCCTAGTAGCTCTATTTACGCCCCATAGGGCGGGGAAACGTATTGTTCAGGCATTACTAATCCAACCATTGCACTTTGGTGGATCGACCCTGAAGATCCAAGGTGCAGTTGCGGCTGTATCCTGAGACATGGTAGGCTAGATTGTCTCGAATTCGGTAAGGACTATCTCTTGCCTTGGTTCACGATGGAAATCCAACTTCCAATACGACCCATGCGGTTTTGATTGTATTACTAGTATGACGACATAGTATATGGTAGCTATGCCGTCTATGATTGATATTATGATTGAAATGTTTTAAAACATATACACACTATAATAATATCAACTCCGTTTTATTGTATCAAGCATTTTTGACCATTGTAAGGTAAAACTCTATACTCCGGTTTGCGTTGCATTGTGTGATGGGACTTGAGTCTTATAATGGTTTCATTTTTCTAAAAAACATTGCGTTGTTCAGTGATTTACTTTATTTCATGCACTGACAATCTAATGGAGTAAACCCATTCCGCGTTAACGGCGTGGTCCTGTGATTAGCCTTATTATTGGATAAGCTAAGTAGATTTCTCATACCAGTCCCATGACTGACCTGTAGTTTGTTTCACTTGGCAAACTCGAGTGCCCTCTTTCCCACACGGGAAAGCTTCTTTTGCAGATATTCATTTCTTGAGCAGGATTCTGGATCGAAGCTTAAAAGCCATGTCCAGAGCACTGGTAGCCTTCCGCTGTGTTATTGTTATTAGTTCCGCTGCAGTGTATTACATTTATTGTAATTTAATCTTCCGCTGTATTATTATTTATCGATGTACTCTAATATTCTGTACTCTGATGTAACATTATTGTAATGATTAAAAAAGTCTTTTGTTATTTGTTCTGATGTGTTGTATGCCCAAAGTTAAAGTATTCGTGGATTTTCAACCTTTGGATCAGACCTGTGTGGTTTATGGTCGATTCTAAGGGTGGGGATTTACGGGTCTTCACAGTTGGTATCAGAGCTCTGGTTAGCTCAAATCTTTGGGGTAAAACTCGTTAGAACTGAACAAAGACTCATCAGAGATTGGATTCGTAATATCCAATAAGAATACTCATTAGAGATAGGATCAGTAGTATCCTTGAATGAGAAACTATTAGAGATGGGGTTAGTAATGCCCTAGAATGAGTTAAGAGTAACAAGTTTATAATTATCGTATTTGTGATTATATATATAATCCGATCTTAGAAAATATGATTTTTGAATATATAAAAGTTATATATTTTTGAAAAGCTAATCAACAAATTGATTGATGATTGTGTTGTGTGATTATTAGTTCAACTAATAAAATTATTGAAAACAATAAAGGAATGAAAATTTAGTCGGTTAGTTAAACAACTTTTAGCTACGTTCCTTTTCGAGGACGAAAAGATTTTAAGTGGAGGAGATTGTAACAACCCGTAATTTCAGAAACAATTTAAAAAAAATATTTTAGAAATTTTAATGGAATTTTAAAGTTAAAATAATTTATTTTAAATAATAACGATTAAAAATTTATTTAAATTAAAGTTAGAACGAGGAATTTTAATTTAATGATAAAAGGAGTTAGAAATAGCGTGGTAGGTTGAAAATTTGAATTTGAACTTTCACTGACTGTACAGGATGCAAAATAAATCGGATTTTAGTGAAACCAAAAATATGTAAATCTATTTAAGAATATCTTTCTAAAGAATTCGAAAAATTGAAATTTCACTCTGAAAATCAAAAGTTATGCCCAGTTTAAAATTCAGAATAGTCGCTATAGAATTTATATATATTTTAATATAATATATGGCCCTTAAAAATAGCCATTTTGCAAACGACCTCTGTTTTCGACGAAACTACTTTTGTTGGAACTGGAATGTCAAATTATTGCTAGGTTTCAATTTTCGTAATTTTTCGAATTAATATGTGAGCGTGGCAAACGAAAATGTGTTTTTGTTAGTTATGGTCAAATTTAATCGATTTTAAAATGGCTATTTTTCAAACAGTCTCAGAATTCGACGAAATTAGTTTTGTTAGGACCGTATCGTTAAAACAAAGTCAGAAATAATTTTTCTGGATTTTTCTGAGTTCGTATGTGGCCCCGGTGGGTTTAGATATACGATCACTACAAGAAAATATGGTTTACATAGCATTATATTATAGCATTCAACATAAAGGGCTATATAAAAATTATTTGATTAAAAAATATAACTAAAAATTGAGCTATGGAAGAAAACAGTCCGCTATATTTTAACACACCAATTTTACAAGGGCGGGAGCTTAAATCAATGCGGCATATTTTTTTACTCGGTGAGAGGTAAGGCCGTGAAAAGTTGAAACTCCCTCACTTTCCTTTTCTTTTTGACCCTCCACCAAAATTTTCACCTAAATTCAAAATCGAAATTTTAAACTAAATCTATAGCCGCTCTGATTCCTATCGTTGCTTCGTAACTTTTCGCTCCAGCATCCATCACCGCTTCGATTTTCTTTCGCATACAACTTCGCATCTCGTCTCAACGACTCGCTCCAACCTTCAGTAATGGCGTTAATCGCATAGGCTCACTCTACTAGTAACTACCTCGTTGATTCACCCTACCAGAACGATCACATCGTTTCACTCTAGCATCAACGACTTCACCAACCGAATTCCAGGATTTATCGGTAATTGAGATTTCATTTTTATGTTATTAATGATTACAACCCGAATCCCTAAATAATAATTGCATAATATTTAACTCATGCCTAAAGTATATATCTTGTATATAACATTTTTTGAGGCTCTGTGATTGGTTTTAATGCTTTGTGTTGTTAAATAAATATGTTTACATTTAGTTACGATTCTTAGTCATTAGTCATAATTTACTAATGATGGGTTATAATTATTGATTATAGTATATTGATTATTAATCATAGTTTATTAATTATTCCTAAAAACTAGTCATTGTTCAGTAACTAGAATACACCATTAAAAATTAGCGAAATTTATAATAAGTTACATAAAGTTATACCCAAACTCAATTTTAAGGTTAGTGTCAACAAATGTAAATTCACGGTACCATTGAGCAGTCTGTTCCTGTTTGGAATGAAGTATCTTAGAGTATAACCCTTAAATGATTCTTGTAAAAAAAATTATATTACTGTTAAATCATTTTGTTGTTAGGTGGACTTGAATTTTTTTTAGATAAAGGGCTCCTCTTCGATGGGAAACAAACATCACTAAAAAAGTGATAACCAATTGAAATAGAATGAATGGTTGTGAAAATTAATGTCATTCATTTATTTATTTTGATTTCCTAGCCAAGGAAGCTTGGTTTTTCATAATATTTCGGCAGTTACATCCAGGTGGGATCTTTATTTGAACCTCATACGCATATAGGAAAGTTAAAATTGATAAGGTGAAATGCCTCATGTTCATAAAGTCATTATTAGATATAGATTTTACATGTGAAATTTGAGGTACTGTGAATCAATTTTATAGTAAACTACTTTACATGTTCAAATGCTCCTATGATTTTTCGACAATAAATTGATCAGCATACCATGATAGTTCCGTTATATTTCTAGTTACAAGAGTAATGAAATATCAAAACAACCAAACATTAAATTAACTATTTACTATTTTATTTTGTGAAATTTAATTAATTGTTAGTCTACAGGTAACATATATTTTAAGATGGTGTCTGAAACAATTTTCAATGCTTAAGAATATCAGAATATGAAAATAAGTAGTTGTTTAGTTAACTATTTAATTATTTAAGTGGCTGCTTGTTGATTGTCCAACTTTCAGGCAAAACAAATTTCAATGCTTAACAAGCTTTTTATTAGCAATATGTTGCTACAGTTTTTGAAAAAAGTCTTATATTTTATTGTAGTTTTTGAAGATATATAATGTTTGATGATTTTATTTATTTATTTTGTGATGTGTGCTTTCTGTAGAACTGAAAGGTTGTAAGTGGATGGAAGGGTAAGGAAATTATGGCCAACTTTTCATGCTTTGAAAGGAAGCTAACGGTGTTTGCCTAATTGTCTTTTGTTTACATTTACTTAGAGTGATTGCTAGTAGCTTATTTATTGAATTTGTACTGTTGTGGTATCATCACCATCTT
Source organism: Allium sativum (assembly GCA_030737875.1). Classification (NCBI taxonomy): domain Eukaryota; kingdom Viridiplantae; phylum Streptophyta; class Magnoliopsida; order Asparagales; family Amaryllidaceae; genus Allium; species Allium sativum. The sequence continues at coordinate 742,142,377 of CM060920.1, read as the reverse complement.
CCCACTTACTGTTTCTATTTTTACTCATTTTCGTTTAATTAATTGAAGTGAAACGTATATTACCATAATTTATTAGCATTTTACTGGAAATTAAGGTTAGCAATGATTTCATAATATGACCTCAATATATTTGGACATTAAAATACAATAGCTTGGGCGCCAGTGCCTCTAGTTTTGTCACATACATGGGATCGCTCTTGCCATGCTTGTTACAAATAGTTCCAACTTTAATGTTGCCATTAACAAGTGTATGTTTGTTTTTTTCCTTTTTGTTTTTCAATTTTATACTTCTAGTTATCTTCAGGTGGAAATAATCTTGTTATGATTTCTCACTAATGCAAATTATTTCTTTACCATGTGGTGTAGAGGGGAAAAATATGAGAGGAACCAAATAATTAAGAAATAGCGGGGCAAGTTGTGAATGATGCATCATGATAAGTTTGCATCTAATGTCATCGCGAAGTGTCTACGACATCGTAATTCTAGTGAGCGGGACCTTAGAAGTATTTGGACGAATTAAAGGAAATGACGGTTTGTTGGTAAATGATTAAAGTGTGGTTACAGTTTTAGCTCATAAATTAGTTTCTTTTTTGAATTCTATATTATTGTGCGTTCAGTGTACAATTGTGTCTCAAAGAAAAAATACACCAGTATGTGACTGGTAGAAGAATATTAATGTTTGTTGTTCGCTAAAGTAGTCCTATGTTTTATAAGTTTTACTCGCTAAAGAATATTAATGTTTATTTTATTGATTTGTACTATTTATTAATTCCACAACAGAGTGCAAATTCTGAATATATTCTACAAAGTTTAACTAGTTTATATATAAACTAATGAGAATAATAATGGACAGCAAATGTTGTCACAGCTATGCGTAGATTGTATTAGTTTAATACAATCACATCTCCTATTTTTCCTCCACAAACATGCCGATTTTGATACTTTTTTGGCTTCCTTTTGGCTCAAAAGTCATGCATAATTTAGTGGTCCAGATCATGCACATATATCTGAACCTTTTCTATTAATTTCATTTTCCATACAGATAAAGAAAGTTACAGTGATGTAATGCATAGGAAACAAGCAAGCTGCATATGCTAGACCACCAAGTATATTTATGTCTGTTCCTTTTTCATAATTCATATTGATTTTCAGCTAAATACTTTTTATCATATTAACAAATGCTCTTGTTTTATAGCTTGAATATATAAAGAATGTTTTAATATTGGATCCTATTTTTAAGCTATTAAAAGTTAGATCGTACTTTTATGTGATATTAAAAGAGAAAATTTGGTGGTTTACATTGATTATTGATAACAGAATAAAAATAAAAAAATGACATCAAAGTTATTACAACTATTAATAAAGATGGGTATGATTACACCTTCGTATTATATGAACTCACCTGACTCACTTATGTATACACATTTAACCTAATAGTTTGCCATAGCTTGTACTGGTTTGAATATAATATAAGGTTGAATATAACATACGGTTTCAACATTTTGCAGCAACACATTTACTATAGCAAACCCAAAACATGACGAAAAGCATAAACACAAATTCAAACATGCAAAGGGAATGACCGTAAAGCACAAGCAGCAACCCAAGAATTATACACTAGAATATTCCTGAACCAAGATAGCAAAAAGATGAACTTAGATGAACTAAAGCAACAAGGGCACTCAAATACATCACGTGTATAACAGAGTGCGCTTTCATACACACCCGCTAATTCACTCACACATCGTATGACACACGCAAATAAAATAGGAAACAACAAGCATGAAAAAAAATTCATACGAAATTCCTTAAGCTCACATAAAGACAGAAGGCCATATATTATATTTTCTATTTATTAGCTAAGGATTCAAAATATATCCATGCTATCATTTTTTCTTCTTTTATCTATGCTTTCCCAAGTGACAAACACGCGCCTATGGATATGTTACCACACGCATATGGAACATAAAAAATCAAAGATTACAGTGATTAAAACTTATATTTGTTAGTCCTCTGCTTACCTTCGAATTGTGTACATCTTGCTCACTAATTACAGTACACAATCTGAATTGCTCTCCTCTCTTTCTTTGTCTAACTCGTTGACTTTCTTTCTCACAAATATAATAACCCAAGTATTAAATCATTTTTTTTCTTTCCTGGTTGGATCTGTACTTTGTGAGTTATGAACATTTTATTGTTAAAATAGTGTTTTCTACTGGTTCGTCTTGGAGTTATACCGATCCCTCAATGTTGGTTTTGCCGATCTTTCGCTAGAAGAGATATCGAGCACTGTTTTGATGAATTAAAGTGATCGTTGTCATATGTTGAATCTGGAGTTGATCTCTGAACCTTTGGGCAATGTTTCAGAGCTGGTAGACTCGATTATTGTCGAGTCGTATCAATTCTAATAGCTTATGATGGCCGAACCAAAATGTCAGGCAATTCAAGAAGCTCTATAATTCTAACTAGTTGGTTTTAAGTACATTTTGTATTTCTTTCGGTATAATATTTTGTTATGTAGGATAGGTGACTTTAGTCATACTATGTGGTGTATTATATATATCAGCCCCTAAAGATCATGGTAGCAAAATCATGGCGTCATTCTTAATAGTAAACTACATGTCTATCGAGTAAACAAATACATGTCTTGTTTGGACTTATCTAGTTGCCTCGTAATATAATAGTTATTCATAAGATATTCAACTAAACGATATATTTATTTTAACGTGCAAACTTTATAGTTACGGTTGATTCTAATAAAAATCGTTAGCTGCACAATTGTAAAACCGCAAATAACACTAGTACAGGTCACTCATGTCATACTCTGAAGTTCATTAAAAAGAATAGCCCATTATTTTGTGCTTGTATAGATATAAAGGAAATAGAAACCAAAAGGACTGTGAAACCAATATAATATCCATATTGGAAGGAAAATATGCATTAGAATATTCCTAAGCCAAGATAGCAAGATAGCAAAAAAATGTACGTAGATGAACTAAAGCAGCAAGGGCACTCAAATGCATCACATGTGTATAACAGTGTACGCTTTCATACACACTCGCTAATCCACTCACACATCGTACGACGCACGCAATTAAAATAGGAAACAACAAGCATGAAAAAATGCATACGAAATTCCTTAAGCTCGCATAAAAACAGAAGGCCATATATTATATTTGCTATTTATTAGCTAAGGATTCAAAATATATCCATGTTATTTTTCTTTTTCTTTTGTCTATGCTTTCCTAAGTGACAAAAACGCGCCTATGGATATGTTACCACATGCATACACAACATAAAAAAAAATCAAGGATTACAGTGATTAAACTTATATTTGTGAGTCCTCTGCTTACCTTCGAATTGTGATTAAAACTATAAAAAAATGATTTAATAAACTTATATTTGTGAGTCCTCTTTCTTATCTGCGAATTGTGCTGACGGGTACTTGTTGTCTATGTTTTGTAATACTTGGGTTATTATATTTTGTATTGGACTGATGGGTATTTCCTGGGTTGAGATGATTTTTCCAAACTACTTCAATTTGATTTATGTAAGAACAACAATTTTATGATATATTTTGACCTTTCCTTTCGTATGCACGGGTATACGAATTTTACATGGTCTGATAGGCATTTTAATGATATGTAAGGTGCAATCTTGCTAGATATTTATTTCCACAATGAATGGATATTTATAGGATATGGATAGTGTCATATCTGTATTTATATCCAGAAAAGATTTCGGATAATGGATATTTGCATCAGCTTTTTGAATATTGAATTTTTTTCGTATTTTCGGATGTGGTTACAAACGGATTTCAGACTTTTCGGTTACTCATCGGAAACCCTGCATTTATGGGAGGAAGCACCTTTTCCTCAAAATTAGCTGTTTAAGATGCATTCATTGTAATAATATACTACTTTTAACTATATCAAATTTAAGCTTAATGTTGCATATAATAAGGACAGTTTCAAGATACTTGTACCTTTTCAGTATTTAGCATTAATTTTGTTCAATTTGCAAACATATCATATTTGAACTTACTGATAACTTTAATAGTTGTTGATATGTGCAGTTGTGCGGTAAATGCTTTACATGAGTTTGTTACTGGATAATAATACCACTAAACATATTATACCATTTATAAAAATTTCTTACATCAGTGCATGTATTTTGTTTGACAATTATTCTTGATATTCATGTAATCAACTCCATTACCGTATAAGTTATTTAATTACCTACTTGATTGTTTAGTTGGACTAATGAGGTGGGTTAGATATTGATTGCCTGTTCAGTATAATGTTATTTTATTTTATTTCTTCACCTTTGTCTAAACATTTATTCAGTGGAATGGGCATAGTTACCACTGTTCATGTATTATGCTTTGTATTACTAACCATTACATTTACATTTAGAAAGTGTGTAATTTTGGCTCCTTTGAAAGAATGCAAGTGCTGGAATTTTGACCGCCTACAGCCTGCAACCTGCTAGAGCATTGTTATAGATGGGGAATTGGTTTAAAGAATTACTTTTTTGGGAATGTCTCTACCAAAATTTCACCGTGATAACTAGAGTTAGCGGATTTAGGTATCAGGTATGGCCTCAATTCAACTATATTACTGTTTCATAGTTAAAGACTTTCCAAATCGTTTGTCATTATACACTTTTTCTAGCTTATATGCTCAGCCATTACACTTTTGTCATTTTACACTAGAGTAAATAACTTTGAGTTATATGATTTGTCCATAAGATTCTCAATCTTTAAAATGCAGGTACTGATATATATATATATATATATATATATATAATGTGCTTGAGATGATAGGCAAAGACTAGGAGGGCGTGGATTTTTGAAATTATGTTTGAACTCATTTGCTTAGATTTGTACCTAAAAATATCAACTATGTATGACCATATTTAGTATTTTGCAATCAAATTTGCTTTTGGTATCAGATTATGCTTTTACGGTTAGATTTATGCCTTTTGCTATTACATATGTAGTTTTGTATTTTGAAGATTTACTCATGAAATGCTTGTAATGGTAATATTCAGGCAAATAGATGATAATGTGAAGTACGCTATGTAGAGAATGCCTAACAAAAAAGTGCTCATATATTGTACATATTAATAGCGGAAAAATGTAGTTATGGAAACAGGGGAAGGAGTGCTATGTAAACTTATTATATCAATAGAAAGACGCTATAAGAAAGAATACAATAATGCGGAAAAACTGTTAGGGAAAATATTAAATTGTTATGGAAAATACATTATCGAGTTAAATAAAGTGACACTGGTAAAATGCTATAAAAATTTTCAATAGTGGTGAAAAAACGCTATAATTGTTTAATAGAATAGCGCATATTTTAGTGCTATAAGATCTATAGCAGCTATTATAACATGTTGTTATATAGCATCGTCACTAATGCTATGTAAAGATATTATAGCGTTTTTCATGCACTATCAAAAGACAAATTTGTTGTAGTGAATCAAATTAATTTAATAAAGGATTTAAATATTAAATTAAAGATTTCAAGCTACAAACAGTCATTTGGGCTGACGAGGCCTAGCCCATTGGATCCGGAACGGGGGCTATTGGCTGCGGTCAACTCTGGTTGGACTGAAATCGGGTTGGTTTAAGAATTATGGATTTTATTGTAAAATTTACATTAAAATATTATAAAAATACATCATTTTCCCAAAACCCTATTCATCGTGTAACCGCCGCCAGTATAGATTCAATGGCTTAAACTGCTCAATTCTTCTACTCCAAATAACTCACAATCCATTCAATGAAATCGAGCAAGCCAGTTAAGGATTTTGTAGATATTTTTATGCTCTTTGATTCCATATAAATTTCACCACCTGTAGTTGCACGAATCTCGAGTTCTGAGCCTACAAGCCCGCCGCCCGTCGAGCCCTGTCACGACCCCCTGACGCCACCGAGTCCACCCCCACGGCTGGCGAACTCGCGCCGCACCTAGCCCATCCACGTCGCCTAATCCGATCAGCCTCCAGCAACTCCAATCGATCAGAAAATCAAAACCTAGAATTGAACCTGAAAGAGAAACACGTCGGCCTTGGTTTTGTGATTAAGAAGAAGGTGAAATGTTACTAAATTATTTAAAATTAATTTATTTTAACATTAGCAATGTAAATTTAGTCATAACTCTTTCAAACGGACTCAGAAATGGACGAGATCAGATGCGTTGAAATCATAAATACAAGATCTAGTACATGAAACTGACCGGATCTGAAAAGGAGCAAACCAGAATTCAAAGGAAATTCAGATCTGAACTGTACAAAAATTCAGAAATGAACACAAATGATTTCTGAAAACCGATCACTGTGAGATTTCTTTTTTTCTAAAATAATTTATTTATTTAATTTAATTGCTATGGAATGATTGTATGTGTATGCCTGAGATCTGCTATGTGTTGATATTGTGAATGATTTATCTGTTTGATGGTGATGTATAAACACAGGTTTGTATGTGTTAAATAAAAATTAATCATAGTGTTATATTATTGATTTGGATTAGAATCAACATTTCAATAAAAATAAATCATATTGTTTTATTATTGATTTGGATCAAAATTTCCATTTTAACAAAAATAAATCATTTTATTATAGTGTTGAATTGAAATAGAATTGTCAATTAAACATTTAAAACACTATCTTGATAATTATTGTTGAATTGAATTAGATTGTCAATCCAACACAAAAACATTATTTGGATTATTTTGTTGAATTGAAATAGAATTTTCAGTTCATTGTAAAACATTATTTTATCATTTTTATTGAATTGAAATAGTATTGTATATTCAAAATAAAATATTATTTTGTCATTTAATAGAATTGTCAATACAATTGGAAATATATAATTTTGAAAATTTATAATTGTGTTGAATTAAAAAGTTATTCTTTTATTTGCATTCTTGGATGCAAATAAACAAAGAATCAAAAAGTTATTCTTTTATTTGCATTCTTTGATGCAAATAAACATTGAATTAAAAGGTTAATATTTTATTTTCATTCCTGGATGCAAATAAACGATGAATTAAAAAGTTAATCTTTTATTTGCATTCCTTGATGCAAATATACGATAGGTTAAAAAGTTGTTCCTTCATTTGCATTCTTTGATGCAAATACACATTGAAATAAAAAGTTATACTTTCATTTGCATTCTTTGATACAGATAAAATGTTGAAATTGGAAGTTAAAATTTTATTTGCATTTCTTGATGCAAATAAGACATAGTTTAAAAAAACGTTATATTTTATTTGTAATTTAGATATAAATTAAAAACATGATTTGTAAAGTTACATTTTTTTGTTTGCAATTTTAGATGCAAACAAAACATTAGAATTAAAGTTGCATTCTTGTTTGAAATTTAGATGCAAACAAAAACATTGAAATGAAAGTTGCATTTTTGTTTGTATTTAGATGCAAATAAAAACATTAAAATGAAAGTTACATTTTTGTTCGCATTTTTATTGTGAATATATTGATTTAAAAGTTGTATTTTTATTTGCATTCTTTGATGCAAATAAAACATGAATTTAAAGGTTGCATTTTTATTTGCATTCTTTGATGCAAATAAAACATGAAATTAAAATTTCATTATATTAGAAAAGTCATTAGAATAGAAATTACATTTTTGTATAAAATGTTACATTAGAATAGAAATTTCATTTTTGCTTGAAATGTTACATTAGAATAGAAATTTCATTTTTCTATAAAAATGTTACATTAGAAAGGAAATAACATTTTTAGTATAAAATGTTGCATTAGAAATAAAGTTACATTTTAGTTGGAAATGTTGCATTAGAATAAAAGTAGCATCTTTACTAGAAAATGTCATTATTTAGAATAATGTTATGCTAGAATAATAATATCATTTTTGATAGAAAGTGTCATTGTTTAGAAATGTTATGTTACGTAAAATATGCCATTTACTTGGGAATGCTTATTAGATTAAAATAACATTTTTGTTAAGAAAGGTTGTGTTAGATTAAATTATCATTTTGGATAGGAATGACATGTTGGATAAAATTATAATTTTAGAGAAACATCCTTTAATTAAAAATGTCATGATAAAATGAAAATGTCATTTTAGATTTAAATGTCATGATAGAATAAAAGTTATCATTTTAGAAATTTGTCATGTTATATTAAAATGCCATATATATTTAGGTTATGACATGTTACATTAAAATATATGTTGTGTTGAAATTAAATTATAAATATTTATTTATAATTTAATAGTAAAAATTTGTCAAATAGGAAATAATTCAAATAGAAATATAATTGCTTAAATTTATTAACCAATAATCTATTTAGATGAACTATTGTTATTTGAAAACCCCACACGGGTATTGGAATGACAAACACTAGTCCCAATATTTAGCTGTATGTCAATCGATGGATTGACAGTTTGTGTTAAGCGTCATTTATTTATTTATTTTATCGCTTACACAATTATAAATTTCACTCTGGTTGTGAATGTATTGTTTAGTGATTATGTATCATTATAGTTATATATATACATGAGATGTATGAAATCCATACAACTGAAATTGTATGATAACTGATCGATTCGCATTCCAGTTCAGAATGTCTTTTATATAGAGAATATTTTAAAATGAAGAACATTTTTATATAAAGAATCTTTTAAAATAAAGAATATTTTAAAATAATAAATATTTTAAATAATATTCAGTGAAGAAGGAAAATGGGAAGCCGAATTAAGTAGCAAACGCCATTTTTAACACGAACGGGTTTATCGATCGATTTATTTCATTTTAAATGAATATAAAAAGAAGTGTTTTCAAAATATAATATTTTGAAAATATTATTATTTTATTATAATAAAATATAGAATATTCAATTTTGCTTAAAAATTGAAAATGAAGTTAAAACCGTTTTAAAATGAATTTATAAACAATTTATAAAATACGATTTAAATAGAAATCGATGATATATATATTATATTTATTTAATGGCCTGAATAGAACGCACCGCGCAGCGACTGTTCGCGAATTATGACCATTAACTTTAAATTGATGTAACGGGAGATATCCGACCGTCGGATTCTCCTAAAACCAGAACCTTTGGGTTCGTATATAAAAGAGCTTTCCAATGAATATAAGAGTTTGAAATCTAACAGTTGGATTTGGAATTATGTCCAAACCAATTTCAGAAAAGGTAGTTGTAAGTGCAGTTCGGTGGCCGTTATTGGAAACCGACTGTACGGGATATAATAAAATTATTAAAATTATTAATAAATTATGTAAAATCATAATAAATGGGTTGGAAAGATCTTGGATGAAAAATCCCATATTTGAAAAGATAAAAATGTATTTTTATCAAATTGAACTAGTTATTAATTAGAATAAATCTTTTAAATAAGATTTAATAAAGCTTTCCAATTAATTGGTTTTTATTGGAATTAAATTTAATAAATTGGATTTTTGGGTTGTCATGAATGATGTCTTAAATTACACTGTTCTTGTACCCCGTATGAAAAGAATAAATCTTTTAATTAAGATTTAGTTAAGTTTTCTAATTAATTAATATTTAATCAGAATTGAATAAAGGGATAAATCTTTTAATTAAGATTTCAGAGTTTTTCAATTATATTTAATAATTGGAATAAATTGAAAGGTAAATTAGGTTTATTGTGAACTGTGTTTTTAAACGACATTTGTTCTTTAACTCAATTAATAGTGAAAATATAATTTGGAATTTATAAATCTTTTTATAGGATTTATTGGAAATTTCCAAAAGTAAAGTTTTACAATTTAATATATTAAATTGGAATTGAATGGAATTCGATTTAATAATAATTGGGATAAGCTTCTGTAAAAGAAGACCGGTACTATATATGGAATTTAATAGGCTTTGCTGTTTTTTCCATTTATATTATTAATCTAATGCGGAAATTTATATTGATTATATATTTATTTGATTTCTGTGAAAATTCCATATTTATTGGAAGATGTGATTTGGGTTTATCGTGAGCTGTGTTTTAAAATGACATTGGTTCTTTAACCCAGTTTAAAGACAAGATTTATTTCTTGATTTGAATAATCATTAGACAATGATTTTTGATATTAAAACCCAAATTGGAGTTTTAATAAATCTTTTAGAAGAGGATTTAAGAATAAGTCAAAGAATTTATCTTTGATAAAATTAATGGGAACATTTTCCTAATGTTGTGAATATTTATTTAAAAGAATATTCTGGATTGGAATGAGGCATATGATGTGTTTTTACAGCACTATATTATTGATTATAAAATACGCGAGTTATTGAGAAAGACCGGGTTTAACCCATTCTGAATAGTTACTACGACGGTCAAAAGTCAAAGATGAAGACGGTGGTTGAAGACCGGAGGTCTTCACATCGTTTGGATGGTTACTGATGTCTTGATTTAGGTGGCCACCCAAGACAAGGTAATAAGTGGTGATCGTCCAGATGTATTTGGAGAACGATGGATATGCGAGAACCTCTCTCCTGTATTAGGATAAGGGGTCTCCGGTTTTGTTCAGACCCAGAACGGACTTGTAAATGGATGTATGTCTGATGTTGTATTCTTTATGCTGTATTCATTGATCTCTGCTAAATATATATCTCTGGTGGCGGAGAATTTATTCTCTTACTTAGAACCCTTCTCTGAGACGTACGAGCTTAGAGGTTATATGTTGGCAGAAATCAATGGTATAGTATGGATTGACAATGTGGCATGCTAAGATGCAAATGATCAAGGCTTTTGCTGAAAAACAGAGCCTTGTAATTGATGATCAAAGCACAACTTTAATTAGCATAACTTTTTGTATTGCGTTACTTCGCGAGCCTCACACCCTGGTATGAACCAGAAACGGGAGTAAGGACTGCTAAGAGGACATACATTTCTTTCTAGCTAGAAGTGGTATCATGGTTTTTACAAGGCTTGACATTTTTACTTATGTGGATGACGGAATGAGGCACCTCGGTTATTTGAGTCCCTAGTGGCTCTATTTATGCCCCATAGGGTGGGGAAACGTATTGTTCAGGCATTACTAATCCAACCATTGCACTTTGGTGGACCGGCCCTGAAGATCCAAGGTGCAGTTGTGGCTGTATCCTGAGACATGGTAGGCTAGATTGTCTCGAATTCAGTAAGGACTATCTCTTGCCTTAGTTCATGATGGAAATCCAACTTCCAATACGACCCATGCAGATTTGATTGTATTACTAGTATGGTGACATAGTATATGGTAGCTATGCCGTCTATGATTTATATTATGATTGAAATGTTTTAAAACATATGCACACTATAATACTATTAACTCCATTTTATCGTATCAAGCATTTTTGACCATTATAAGGTAAAACTCTATCCTTCGGTTTGCGTTGCATTGTGTGATGGGACTTGAGTCTTATAATGGTTTCATTTTTCTAAAAAGCATTGCGTTGTTCAACGATTTACTTTATTTCATGCACTGGCAATCCAATATATTATAATTCCAATATATATATATTCCCTATATCAAAATATACTTTGGGTAAAATTATTTTTATTACCCTCTTTTCAAAATATATCGTGTCGACCCATTGAATTCGAGTGTTTAAAAACTCTTATCAATACAGTGGATCAAACTGACCGACCCAAATTCATAAACAATTCAACCAATCAATCTCTACAATATAAAATCATGTTTATATCAAATAACAAATACGATCACTCGTATATATACACTCAAACTCAATCTAGGGTATTGCTAACTCCATCTCTACTGAGTCACGCCAAAGAGCCAAGGTAATTGCTTAACCTTCAGCTCTGATACCAACTGTAGTGTCCCGAAATTCCGGTACAATTTGAGCTGACCAATTATCACAAGTCCAACCCAAATTGCACTGGAAACCAGAAAACTAATAGAAAGAAAACAGAGGGTAAGAATAGATAAGATAGAAACTTAGAATAGAAGAAGAAGAACACACAACATCAGAGTAAACACGAATCTCATAGCGGAACGAACAATATATAATAGATACATATCTTTGAAATAAAATCAGTATATGTGCACAGTAACATTATCAGAGTATAACACTTACAACACAGCGGAAATAACAATAGCTATATAATTCTGGAGCCTCCTGCTCCAAGCTCTCAGTGTATCTGTAAAATCCTGACTACTTGACTGCCCGTACAAAATTGGGCACCCAAGAGTTTAAGGAAAAAAAAAAAATAAACTCTGGTTTAGTCATGGGACTGGTGTGAGTAAAACAATTAAAAACAATTTAAGCAATAAAACGATATCTCATAAGACCACGCCGTATAACGGAACGGGTTTTTCCTTTATGAGAATCCAAAACAGTCTTTATATCAAATTCTTTTGATATTATAATAGTGTCTATCAAGCACAATATAATAATCATTTAGCAGAAACGCTTTCATCTCACGTTCTACATACATACTATACAATCAAAATCGCGAGCACTTATTCGATAATGGATTTCCAACTATGACAAGGTATGGAACCACCTTCCGATAGTGTACCTCTAGAGAGGAATACACCGGGTTCAACAAGAACATCTTGCAACCTGGCCACACATGACCGACCACTCATTTCGCTTGAGTGTGTCGAATGTATATCACCAACGGTTGGGATCAGCAACCGTTTTCCAAAAGGGACAACATCGAATAGATTAAAGAAGTAAATGAAACTCTAGATCAAGTGACAATACACCCTAATCGGAAGAAACCCACTTAGCCATGCTGCCTGCCCGATTTTTGTCATTTCCCGGTTGTGAGGCTAGAGGCCACGCTTATCTCAGACAGATCACACAATTATTCATTTTGAATGCCACATCGTCATACCCGCCAAATCACAAATCGATTTCCCAAAAAATACAACGGGTATACCACTAAGAGAAACGAATTCCTCGGCCACCAAACGTACATACATTTGAAGAGATCAACTTATGCGATCCATTTTATATACTCTGTCAGACATTCTTTCATACGGGTCGTCCTGGGACTGGACAAGCCGAAGGTACTATTTTGTAAATCCATCTTAGGCAATTTCTACCTAGAATCGCCAAAACAACCCTTGCATAACTCCGTCTTCAATTATCTTCATCACATTTGATTCACAACGTTAATGCCCATACGGAGTGGTTTTCAGATAATGAATCTGATCCCGGTCTCTCCGTATTGACGACGGAAAAATGGTCAAAAACTTCGACAGTCGGTGAGTTAACTATCAAAGAAAAACACGTGCGCAAACAATGATATTAATTCCATATGGAAATTATATCAATCAATCATAATTTAACGTTTATCTCTTGAGTTCATTAATTTATTTATTTCCTGTTTCTATATATTCAACATTACTTATTTTCTAAATTTAGAAGATATACGTTATTAATCATTGGAGAACATTTCCGTCTCTTTTCACGTATCATTGTCATTCCAGTATTCTTTAGCATCAAACATTCCATTTTCTACGATTAGAAAATATCTCTGTTTATATTTGGAAAATGTTTCCAAACTCATTCATTGGATTTAAACAGATGTTTAAATAAAACTTCGCTATGCCCACTCAAATCATTACACTCATTAACTAAATTCACCTAACCAAACTTCACGATCAAACCTTAACCATTCCTTAGTTAAAAATGGAGTCAATCAAGTTGGGGTATAACTACCTCTCAGACCTTAACTGAACAACATTTCTAACTTCAAAAATAGAAAAAGTTCACCTTTTAAATCTTTAACCAACTTCCTTACGTAACTCTCGGATTCTATTTACGAATCCACTTCTTTTGCAGAAATCATTTGATTATAACAATAGTGTTATAATCCCATGCTTCCGAAATATTATAACTTGAGTATAACTTTTATTTATTAATTTGGATAAATAAACAAGCAACTAATTTATTTATAAATAAATAAATCTTGATAAAAACAGAAAGTGAATATTACTTTCCCGAATTCGACATAATCGAATTAAACATATAATTCTCTTTCGAAAAATCTCTATTCGATAATCTCTCTTTCGAATAAACTATATTCGATAATCTTCTTTCGAATAAACTATATTCGATAATCTTCTTTCGAATAAACTACATTCGATGACTCCTTTCGAATAAACTATATTCGATTAACTCTTTCGAATAACTAATATTCGATTGACTCCTTTCGAATAAACTATATTCGATTAATTCCTTTCGAATAAACTATATTCGATTACTCATGTCAAATAAACTATATTCGATTAATTCCTTTCGAATAAACTATATTCGATTAATCCTTTTTCAACTAACTCAAATCCGATTAACTCTATTCGAATAACTAATATTCGACTAACTCTTGTTCAATTAACTCTATTCAGTTAACTCTAACTCGATTAACTCTAATTAATTAACTCTAATTTGATTAACTCTAACTCGATTAACTCTTTTCAATTAACTCTAACTCGATTAACTCTAACTTGATTAATTCTAACTCGATTAACTCTAATCAATTATTTCTAAATCGATTAACTCTAATCGATTAATTCTAACTCGATTAACTCTAATAGATTAATTTTAACTCGACTAACTCTAATCGATTAACTCTTATTCGAATAAATTATATTTGATAACTCTATTCGACTAACTCTATTCAATTACAAATATTTCGTTTTCTATTTGTTTTACAAATATCTCCTTTTCTATTTGTTTATATTTATTTCATATAAATATTTCCTTTTATCTTTCTTATTTGTTCTACAAATATTTCCTTTTCAATTCTATTTATTTAACAAATAAATATTCCCTTTTCAATTCTATTTGTATATGTTTTACAAATATTCCCTTTTCAATTCTATTTGTAAAGTTTTACAAATATTCCCTTTTCGATTCTATTTGTAAATGTTTTACAAATATTCCCTTTTATAATCTCTATATTTATTTTCCAAATGGTTATTTCTTTAATAATCTATTTATTTTAAAAATGTTTTTTTTTATAAAATCTTTTGATTTTATAAATATTTCTTTTTCAATATAACATTGAAAATTTCCTTTTTAACATTCCAATATACCTTATGGTATTTAACGTACCATATAACAATGATCGGTATCATTCAAACATACAAAATCAACAAGAGATTTCATATCACATCATATAACACAATATACGAAAAACAGTAGAATAAATGTTGAGGAATCCAGTTGGATTCCTCCGACATGTTTCCTTGCATCCACAGATGTTACACAATATAATTCACATCAATTTCATTTCACTATGAAATATTCTGATAAACGAAATCAATATTTGATTAATGATATATATATAACTATATCGGTATCTTTAACCAATCAATTAGCAATTCAACCAAACAGTCAAAACACAACAATCAATCATCATTTTTCAGTTCAAAAAAAAATACGTTATAAAAATATGAACTGGTAGAATTGGTGAGTTTTACTCACATTGGACGATCATCGTTAAATAACGATAACTGTCGCTTGATTCAGATTGACAATTTATTTCGCTATAAATTGTAATGAGCTCCAATTCACTCCTAGTCAATTTCATTGGGTATCTCTTGTCCATACGATCCCAACGGATTTTGTTTTACGGAATTCTGATATCGTATGATAAAGCTATGATATTATGAACTTAACATACATTTATATAAAATAAAAACTTGGATTTTAATTCTAAAAGGGCTCACCATTTTCATAAGGCCCATACCCCTTTTCAAAACTACCCAAGCCTACATTAGAGACCATCTTCCTCACTGATAAAAATGCGCTCCAGTTATCCAAGTATGGCCATTACGACAGCTTCAACTCTGAACCGCTCTCTACAATTTCCAAAACCGAGATCACCAAACTCCATCTCTTCCAAAACCACATCCACTCATACCCGTTGTGCTGAACTCGCACCCTTCCTCTCGAATGCGTGTTCTAGGTTCTACACGCTGCTACAGGAACTCGTCGATCTTAAATCAAAACCGAATACCTCAAAAAAATCATATCAAATGCCTCTTTCCTCCCTTAATCCAAATATCAACACAAAATTTGCGGATTAAAGCCTCCAACTCCAAACCATTTAACCCTAATTCGACGGCCCTAATTTCCCATCTCAGCAGAAGACATCGAACCGTATAATATGTGTAAAGAGTTGAAGCCCTTTTGAAAAGAAGAACAATGGATCCGAGTTTTGATTTTTATACGGAGTGTTTGATTTTTATTTGAATTTTGAAATTGTAGAAATTTTGTTTGCTGTAAGAGGAATATAAGACGGCGGGTTTGTGGTTGACTAAGAAATGAAAGGTATTAGGGTTAGAAAGATTTATGGAGTATTTATAGGAGTTTTATATTATTTTTTATATTCGATTATTGGCTCAATTTGTCGTTTAAAAAATCCCATGATTACTTACGATACCCAAAAATCATGAAAATGGACATACACATTCAGTTCGACATTACGGACCCAACAAAACTGGTTTCGTCAAATTCCGACTCCGTTTGCTCACACAGCGTATTTTTAACCGTCAAAATTATGACTGTTTTTCACATTAAAAATTCGTATGGCCACATACTGACTCCAAAAATCACGAAACTTGAAATCTAACAATAATTTGACATTGCAGATCCAACAAAATTATTTTCGTCGAAAACGGAGGTCGTTTGCAAAAACGGCTATTTTTAAAGCTTTAAATAAACCCATTTTAAATATAAATATAATTAAAAATAATTAAATTAAATATTTATAAACAAATACTATCATATATATTCACATACAATATCATACAACTCAAGAATATTCCTATATGAGTTTATAACTCGATATTTCAAATCCCGATTAAATCGATATTCGATTTATAATGAAATTCCTTTTATATATCGTTATAAATTATAAAGGAATTCCATAGCGACTTTTCTAAAATTTGATTTGGAGATAACTCAAAATCTACATGACGAAATCCTGATTTTTCTCTTCCATTAGAAAAAATATACTTCACCGGCTCCTAACGTTTCTTATTTCACAGAAATCCGGCATAAAACCAATTGTATATATTCATTTAAAGTTCGAATCGCCAAATTACGAACTGCCACGCCATTTCGAGCTCGATTATAATTATAATATAATTGTACGTTCAAACTGTCGTTCTTTAAATATATTCATTATTCTAATTCAATTCTAAGCTGAATTAAATATTTTAAACTATCCAATTCACCCGATATTAGTGAATTCCACTATTTCCGACTATTTCAGAATTAAATATGTTATTCCATTATTTATATTAATTAAATATTCAATATTATTTAATTAAACAACCCTTTAATTCTCTAAATCACTATATAAATAATTAAATTAATTAATTATTATATCGCTGAAAATACGGGTCGTTACATGAAATATTACCAGTTTTGCTTCATGGGATGAATGGGTTGGGGTTGGGAAATTTAACAAATGGTTACTTCGGTAAGGTTTGCTAATCCCGACTAGTTTGGATAAACCTTAATTTGGTTTGAATTGATATCCAAAGGAAGATTAAAGAATAAATTTAAAGAATTTATCTTTGATAAAATTAATGGGAACCTTTCCCAAAGGATATGAATATTTAAATAAAAGAATATTCAGAATTGGAATGAGGCGTATGTTGTGTTTTTATAGCACTTGTTTATTATATATGCGAGTTATTCAGAAAGACTGGGTTTATCCGATTCTGAATAACTGAATTGGCGATAAGTCGATGATGAAGACGATGGTTGAAGACCAGAGGTCTTCACATCGTTTAGATGATTACTGATGTCTTGACTGGGCTGTACACCCAAGACAAGGTAATACGTACTTGGAGATCGACCGGACATGCGAGGACCTCTCTCCTATATTGGACATATGGGACGAGGAATAAGGTGCCTCCGGTTTCGTTCAGGCCCAGAACGGACTTGTATGTATGTGTGTCTGACATTAGACTTCATTCTGTGTGATTGATGGACATCAGTTGCATGGCATGAATTGCCAGTGTGGCATGCTAAGATGCAAATGATCAAGGCTTTTGTTGAAAAGCAGAGTCTTGTGGTTGATGATCAAAGCACGACTTTAATATAGCATAGCTTTGTGTATAACGTTAACTTGCGAGCCTCACACCCCGGTGTGAACTAGAAACGGAAGAGGAGATAAGGGAGGGCATGCGTTTCCTTCTAGCTAGGAGGGGTGTCTGGGTTTTGCACGCCCAGTCGTTTTACTTATGTGGATGAAGGATAGCGAGGCACCTCAGATATATCGGCACTACGGGGCCGATGGATGGTATGGTCTTTATACAGACCAGATTGATGCCCCATAGGGCGGGGAAACGAATTGTTCAGGCATTTTAATCCACATCGAGTGGACCAACCCTGACAATCTAAGGGTCACTCGAGCTCTAATCCCGAGGGGCGAGCTAGAGCGTCTCGAAGCGGTAAGGACGATCCCTTGCCTTGGTTCACAGATGGAAATCCAACTTCCAATACCTGACATTTCAGTTTTGATTGTAGAGCCAAGTATTGGTGACATGATATATGGTACCCATGCCATCTAGGATTGATACATTTATATTTGAAGTTGTTTTATACAGTATGCACTTACAATAGTATCAAATGATTTGGTTTAACGTAACAAGCATGTTTGGCTATTATAAGGGAAAACCCTATCCTCCGGCTTGCGTTGCATTGTGTGATGGGACATGGGTCTTATAATAGCTTCATTTTTCCAAAAAGCATTGCGCTGTTTTATTATACGCACTGGTATTCTTGGGAGGAAACCCATTCCATGTTGTACGGTGTGGTCCCTTGATATATCTGATTTAAAGTAAAGTTTTAAATAACTATTTTAGTTCTCACACCAGTCACATGATTGACCTGGAGTTTATTGTTTTAACCTAAACTCTGGGTGCCCCTATTTTCCACATGGGCAACTAGTAGTTTTGGTTTTGCAGATTTATATTCACAGGATCCTAGTTTACAGCTGGAACGATATTCAGAAAGCTCTGTATCCGTATATTCCTTTCAGTTGTGTTTTGTATTATTTTCTGCTGCATTGTAATTTGTAAATCTCTAATATTTATCGAATGTATATTATTTATTTATACTCTGTATATTCTTGTATTCTGATGGAATTGTTGTAATAAGTAATGAAATGTTCTTCTGTTTGTGTTCTGATTGGCCGTGTTGTCAACTCAATTCGGGCTTTCCTTCACGGGGAAGTTTGGGTCGCTTCAAGTATGGATTATCTCTTATCGATACTACCGAGAAGAACGAGAAGTTCATTACTGGCTTAGATGGGTACTTGGGGGAAAGACTTATAAACCACATCGATGAGACATTCAAATCTATTGTGGGGAAAACATTGAGATCAGAGAGCATTTACCCTAAGTCGAAGACAGAGGTTGCTATTACAGATGCAGATTAGCCAAAGCCGCAGGCAAGCGATGGAGGCAAGAATAATTCTCAGAATAAGAGGAAACAGAACCAAACCAAGGATGGTCATAAAAAGAAGAATAAGAAAGATATCGAGTGCTTTAGCTGTGGAAAGCAGGGCCACTATGCCAAAGATTGTCGAGCAAAGCCAGCGGACAGGAAGTGCTTCAATTGCGGCCAAGTGGGATATCACAAGTATAAATGTCCACAACCTCCTAAAGGAAAGAAGATTGTGAAAGCATATGCTATCAACGTTGTTCCTTCTTCGTCGAATGCCCCAACTGCATCGGAGAAAGGAAAGGGTGTCTTCATTCAAGGTATGCTTTCCATTTATGGTGTTCCTGTTCGAGTACTGTTTGATACGGGGGCTTCTCATTCCTTCGTATCTAGTGACCTGGTAGATAGGTTGGAATTGGAACCCGAGATTGTCGATATACCTTTAGTTGTGACGAACCTGATCGGTGGTTCGACTAGCCTTAGTATGATTGGTTGTAATGTGGTATTATCGAGTCATGGATGCATGTTTGTTTGTGATTGCTTTGTTTTGGGCTTTACTGGGTTTGGCATTATTTTGGGTGTCAATTGGCTCCAAAGGTATGTGGTGGTAGACTGTGAGGGGTCTTCGTGACCATTAGAGTGGATGATGGGCGGAGGATTCTGTTTAGTTCCCTACCTAGTAATGGGATGATGGCTAGTTTTCTAAATTCCCTCAACATCCCGCATGATGAGTTGTCAGATGTGCCTATTGCTGGCGAGTATCCAGACATCTTCGGGGAAGTGATCGGACTTCCACCACACCGAGAGATCGAGTTTCATATTGATTTAGTGAAAGATTCCAGGCCTATAGTGATGCCTCTTCGTCCTATGGCGCTAAGGGAGCAGCGAGAGCTCGTAATGCAAGTAAGCGATCTTTTGAAGAAGGGATTTATCCAAAGAAGTATTTCCGAGTGGGGAGCACCCGTTGAATTTACTACCAAATCCGATGGTTCCCTTCGATTGTGTGTGCACTACCGCGAGTTGAGTAATGAGACACCCCACCTCCGTTAAGGTCACTCACAAAGGGAATGCCTTAATTTTGGTGGAGGTTTATAGGTACAAGACACAGATTTTTTTTACAAGACTGATAAATATAAGCAGCGGAAATCAAACATTTATTGCATACGTGGTTCAATACAAAAGCATTACTGCAAATTGTCTCAAAATAACTCCCAAAACATTACATCATAATTTCTGTCTTGGTTATTTAATAAAGAAGCATAAACCATAAATAAAACTGCATAAATCCCCAAGTGTAGTGTCCAAAAGCCATAGCCAAGGTAAGAGAGTCCCAATCATACATCTACTTTCTTGGAGCTTGTAATGAGTCTGACTAAGCTGGAGTATACCCTCCCTGTGGACTTGGGGAGGGGGACGGAAGAAAAGAGGACGAAAGAAAATGGGTCATACAATAAGTCTAGTAAGTTCAGTAATTACTAGTTTTTAAACAAGAAAAGGGATCATGACAGTAATAACAGAATATAAGACAACGCCCTAATATAAGATAAAATGAACATGTGATCGCACCCATTACTATAGTCTCTGCACCTACTAACCATTGGTTCAACCAGCCTCATGTGTTCATAACGAACGATCCCCTTAATGATCGGCTCCTTGTCATTCGGCCCTACTTGACTGTACATACCTGTGCTGGTCCCACCATGGGGTGTATCAGTCCCTCTGGTGGCAACCCGACACGATTCAAGTTGCATAGTGTATGGTGTATCAGTCCCTCTGGTGGAAACCCGACACGATTCAAGTTGCACAGTGTATACTACTGATGCCCAGTGCCTGCTTTCTCCACTACGGAGTACGTGCACGCCCGTTATATGTCGGAACCTACACTGATGCACCAACCGCTGACGTTTTTGACCGCTTATAATCAGCCCAGTAACCGTGCCCCACCCTGCCTAGTTCAGGGTACCATGATACATCTATGTGGGTTATTGCTGAAATGGGTCCCCATTACTAGGGTTTTCTAATCAACATGTTTATTTGGTTAAGTGTCCAAGTTTACCTAACCCCACCCATCAGTTTAGTTAACATGTTGAATCGGTTAAGTGTTTCCTTAATTGACTTAACCCTACCAATCTTGACTTAGCTTTAATTTATTCATTAAAGCACCAACCACTCACATTAGACAGGTCTTGTTATGGTTATTGGATGTGCCGGTTGGTTCTGGGCAGTTTTACACCACAACTCAGTCTAACCTCGGGTCCTTTTTGGGCTTGATGCACTAACCACCCATATTAGACAGGACTTGTTGTGGTCACTGGTTGTGCCGGTTAGTTCCGGGCAGTTTTACACCACAACTCAGTTTAACCTCGGGTTAGGCCTATTCGTCTTTTCTAAATTCACATATTTTCTATATATGTCTAATTTTATATGTAAATTAATCTTAATTTAATCATGCCATAATTATTCTTTTGATTATGCTCACACTAAATGGTATACCAAATATACCATTTCATGAACCAATCTATGCCATGAAATTTTCATGTTTTCCCAACGCTACCCCCATGGTAAGTTCGCATAAATTACATAAAATGTTGGGCTAGTAAATTAGCCCAAACCCATAAACAAAAAAGGTAACAAACAAGGGACATGAAATAAGCATACAATAACATACTTTTAACTTATAATTTGTAACTTGGCATAGAAGCATCACTAACTTAATTAAACAGGAAAGGGTGAACTTGTGACCAAGTTGGATCTAATTATCATGTAAACTTGATATATGAAAGGAGGTTTAACATATAAACACAATTTTAAACCACAACTTATCGTGTTAACTTATGTATGTGAAAACATAAGAAAGCTACTATAAACATATTTAAATCACAACTTAGCATGATAACTTATGTGTGTTAAAACATAAGAGGGCCACAAATCCAACTTGCAACATAAATAGGTTCAACTTAACAAAGTTCTGAATATACATAAATGTTGATCTAAACATGTAGGCATGTGATTTAGATCATAAAATTGCAAGTAACCACCAAATTATAACATGACATGTTCATCACTAAGTTGGCATAATAAGTTCATCATCCAATCATAATAGATTCCAATAATACCATACAATTTTGTATGTTCATCACCACACACATATAGGCATGATCAATCGCAACGGTAATTTAAGATAAATGGGAATCAAACTTTATTTATCTTATACATAAGCATCATTCTATATTCGAGTTACAACATATCATGATTTCATTTAAAAGAACGTTTAAATCTACGTAATAACCAGCTTACAAACTAAAAGGAATTCTTGATTTCTGGAATCTGAATTTTGATGTTGAAATGCTTGCCTTTGATATAGATCATTGAATTAGATTAGTTTTAATTTGATTTTGATGTAGGCTTTTATCTCGTCTTTGAATTAAAAGCGGTGATGGCTACTCCAAGTTCTCTATTGACGACATGAAATTTCCAAGATTATTTTTGTGTGATTTTAGGTTGAGTATTAGGTTGTTTATATAGATTTTCAATTTAATTAGAGTCGTCAGATGAACCTAGAGTTAACCACAACCATTCAGACCAGATCAGAACTATCCAGATACCCTAGAGATTCAGATATGGCCGGGGAGGGGGGGGGGGGCTCAGGTCGACCTGTAGGGGGGAGGTCGATACTAGGGTCAAACCCTGGTCGACCTGGGTTTTGGGAGGGAATTTTCCCGCCCAGCCCGCTTCTGACTTCTAATTTGGATTTTGAATCCGATTTCGAGAAGTTTGAATTTATTTGAATTTCTGAAACTTCTGAAGGCCATAACTTCTTTATACGAAGTCCAATTCACGCAAACTCGGACTCTATCTCAAGCAGAATTCCGAGACAAACGCAATGGCATAACCCGTTTCCCTTAATTCTCACATTTGAAATTAAGTATTGTTTAATTCGTTATTATAACGTTAACAGAAAATATGGGGTGTTACATTCTCCCCTCCTTTTAGGATTTCGTCCCCGAAATCTTCAAGTAGAGAAGAACATATATCCTACCATCCAATCACCCATCTACTCAACCATCAAACACAGGCATCCATTGTCCTTAAAAGACTTCTAATGCTTCATGATCATATGCATAGTGTGTGTACATGTCCTTATCTAATGCAAAATCAGGCGGTCTACTGATTCTGTTGACCTCCTTAATGCAAATTATGTTAGTGCCATGAGTCCATTATGTATGCAATTTTTCCTACTCAAAATTTCCTACATGAGTGCACAATCATTCATACAAATGCAATGTCCATATGATAACACATCAAGTTTCAATCCATATACAAATACAAATATGCATATGCAATATGAAAGTGACTGAGCCGATCTAATACCTAATGTGTGTGTATATGCATCCACGAGCAACCACTAGCAATCCACTTGCAACCACTTGCAACCATCAACCATAACATGTGTAACACCCCACATTTTTAATATAGTTAAAAGTTTGTAAAAATATGTGTATATGCGTAGATAGGTAAATAATGGTGATGTATAATAATTTTTTTATTAATATATGGAAGAGAAGGAAAAAGTAATTTGATAACAGTGTACATAACAGAGAAGACAATAAAATAAGGATACTTAATTTAAATATTAGGAATTAAGAAAAACGGACATCACCATTGCGTTCATCTCGGAATTCTGCTTGGAATAAAGTCCAAGTTTTCGAAAATCGGACTCCGTATGAAAGAGTTATGGCCTTCAGAAGATTCAACAAAAATTTCAGAATTTACATAGGAAAATACCCAGGCAGGTCGACCTGGGGGTCGACCTACCCAGGGAGGTCGACCTGGGGTGTAACGACCCGTATTTTCTACGATATATAATTAACTTATTTAATTATATAAATAGTGATTTAGAATTTAAATGGTTGTTTAAATAATTATAAGGAATATTTAATAAATATAAATAATATAATAATATATTTAATTCTGAAATAATCAGAATTGGCTGAAATGGCTATATGGTGTGAATTGGGAAATTCAAAATATTTAATTCAACTTAGAATTGAATTAGAATAACGAATATATTTAAATAACGACAGTTTGAACGTATAATTATATTATAATTAAAATCGAGCTCAAAATGGCGTGCCAGTTTGATATTTGGCGATTTGAACTTCAACTGAAGATACAGGATTCGTTTTAAGCCGGATTTCTGTGAAACAAGAAAGTTCAGAGTTGGTGAAGTACATTTTTCAGTGGAAGAGAAAAATCGAGATTTCGTCGTGTAGATTTTGATTTATGTCCAAATCAAATTTTAGAAAAGTCACTGTGGAATTTCTTTATAATTTAATTATATTTTAAAAAGGAATTTCATTATAAATTGAATACCGATTTATATCGAGATTTGAAATATCAAGTAGAAATTCATATAGGAATATTCTAGAGCTGTATGATATTATGTTGTGAATATATACGATAATATTTATTTATAAATATTAAATTTAATTGTTTTTAAATATATTTATATATTAAAAAGGTTTATTTAGGGCTTTAAAAATAGCCAGTTTTGCAAACAACCTCAGAGTTCGACGAAACTAATTTTGTTTGATCCGCAATATTAAATTATTGCTAGATTTCAATTTCCGTGATTTTTGAAGTCAATATGTGGCCGTACGGGATTTTAATGTGAAAAACAGTCAGTATTTTGATGGTTAAAAATACGCTGTGTGAGCATACGGAGTCGAAATTCGACGCAACCAGTTTCGTTGGGACCGTAATGTCGAACTGTAGCTGCATGGACAGTTTCGTGATTTTGGGGTATTGTGTGTGATTATAGGAATTTTTATTCAACAATAGATATAGCGATTGCTTATCAATATAATATAATATCTAAAAATATCCCCTACAAATATCTAAAACCAATTTTTCTATAAATGGCCCCCTTAAAAATTCCTTAAGACCTAAAACAAAAAGAAGACGTCGACTTATCTCTTCTCAAACAAAGATAGTGAGTTTGAAAAATCCAAATCAATTCAAATCAAATACTATAAATTGCAAATCTTATATACTTGAGTTCCTACACCAATTGTCTTCAGTCTGATATAAAAATTAGGGTACTCGGTCATTGTTGGCGTCGTTCTATTTTTGTACAGTAGGTTAAGGTTAATGTTCGAGTGAAATTTGGGTTTCAAATCAAGGTTTCGAGTTTAGTTTTGGGTTCACGAGATCGATTGGGGTCTGTTGGCCGAGTTTTGTGGATATTGGGGAGGATCAGGTTCGGTGTTTGTCACCGTAAATGGTGAACTAGGCTGTCGACGGGAGTAGAAAAGGGAGGTGCGAGAGGAAATGTGAGGGGTGCTTTCGAAGGAGGAAACGAAGAGATGAAGGGTGGTAGGATTTGTTTGTGATTCGGTGGTGTTGAAAGGGAGATGGAGGCGTTGGGAAGTCTATAAATGGCAAGAGGGAGTCACGACATTTTGGATTTGGGGAAGATGAGATAAAGGTGCGGGTCTGGGTCACGTTGGGGGTTAGTGGGCCGAAAGGTTTTGGTGAGCCCAATTAGGAAAAATGAAATTTAGTTTTTATTTATTTTTTTTTATAACTTTGAAACTGAATATCTTGGTCATACATCATCGGAATTCAGCGAAAACAAGATCCGACAGGATCGTATGGACGGACACTACCCAATGGAACCAACGGGGAGTGGAGTGGAGCTCGTTTGAATTTATGGTGAAATAAATTATTTGATTCAAATCAAACAACAGTTTATCGTTCTTTAACGATGAACTGCCAATGTGAGTAAAACTCACCAACTCTGAATAGTTATACTTTTCTAACGTATATTTAGAACTGATAATTATCAGTTGATTGATGTGTGTTAACTGTTTGGTTGAATTGCTTATGTATTGGTTGAAAATATAGATAACGATATATATATATATATAAATCGTTAATCAAATATTGATTCTGTTTAACAGAATATTTCATATTGAAATGAAATCGATGTTAAAAATATTGTTTAACATCTGTGATGCAGGGAAACAGGTTGGAGGGGTCCAACTAGACTCCTCAATATTTAAATACTGTTTTGTTTCATATATTGTGATATATGATGTGATATATAATCTGTTGATGATTATGTGTGTTTAAATGAAATCGATCATTGTGATTTGGTATTTTAAATACCGTAAGAAATAGTGGGATGTCAAAAGGGGATTTTCATAGTATATTTTGAGAATAATTTATTTATATAAAATCAATGGATTTTATATATACAAGGAAAAAGAATTTTATAAAGGAAATAATTATAAATTCAAAAGAGTTAAAAGGAAATTATTTGTAAAACAAATATAAAGGAAAATATTTGTAAAACAAATAGAATAGAGAAAGGGAATAGTTGAAAAAAACATTTACAAATAGATTAAATGGGATTATTTATTTATTTAGGGAATAAATAAAAGTAAAAGGATTTATTTATTTAGGGAATAAATAAAAGTAAAAGGATTTATTTATTTAGGGAATAAATAAAAGTATAAAAGGATCATTTATTTTGGGAAAATAAATAAAAGAAAAAGGGTTATTTATTTTGGAAATAAATAGAAAAGATAAAAGAAACATTTATTTGTTAAATAAATATAAAAAAAAGAAATATTTATTTGTTAAATAAATATAATTGAAAGGGAATAGTTATTTGTTAAGTAAACAAATAGAAAAGGAATAAATCAAAGGAGATAATTCAAAGGAATAAATCAAAGGAGTTAATCGAAAAAAGTTAATCGAAATGAGTGAATCAATCAGAGTTGATCAGTTAGAGTTAGAGTAATCAAATAGAATTAATAGATTAGAGTTAACCAGTTAGAGTTAACCAGCTAGAGTAAATCATATAGAGTTGACCAGTTAGAGTTAATCAGTTAGGGTTAACCAGTCAGAGTAAATCAGTTAGAGTTGATCAGTTAGAGTTGATCAGTTAGAGTTAATCAGTTAGAGTTAATCAGTTAGAGTTAATCAGTTAGAGTTGACCAGTTAGAGTTGATCAGTTAGAGTTAACCAGTTAGAATTAGAGTTAACCAATAGAGTAATTTAATAGAGTTAATCGAGTTAGAATAAATCGATTAGAGTTAGTTAAAAGGGAATTATCAAATATTATTTATTCAAAATGAAGTTAAAGGGAGTTATCGAATATTAGTTATTGGAATGAAGTAAAAAGGAGTTATCGAATATAAGCTATTCGAATCAAGTAAAAAGGAGTTATTGATTTTAGTTAATCGAAAGGAGTTTATCGAATTTAGTTATTCGAGAGAGATAATCGAATATTTGTTATTCGAAGAGAGTAAATTGAATATTTGTTATTCGAAGAGAGTAAATAGAATATTAGTTATTTGAAGAGAGTTAATCGTCGAATTCGATTATTTCGAATTCGGGAAAGTATTATTTACTTTCCAGTCTTTAAATCAAGATTATTTATTTATAAATAAATTAGAGTAGGTTAATTATTCAAATTAAGGAATAAGAGTTATATTTGAAGTTAGAAATGTCGATAGTAGGGATTTTAACGTTATCGTTATAACCAATGTTTTATAAAAGAAATGGATTCGTAAATAGAATCCGAGAGAGACGTAAGGAAGTTGTTAAAGGTTTAAAAGATAAACTTTGACTATTTCGAAGTTAAAACGTTGTTCAGTTAAGGTCTGAGAGGTAATTATACCCCAACTTGATTGACTTCCTTCTTAACTAAGGAATGGTAGCATTTGATCGTGAAGGGGTTTTGGAAATGTTTTCCAAATAAGAATCAGAAATGTTATCTGATAATAGAAGATAAGAATTTAAAATATATGGAAACATGAGATAAGAAAATTAATGAACTAAAGAGATAAATGTTGAATGATGATTGATCGATATAATTTCCATCTGGAAATAATATTGTTGTTTGCACACCTGTTTTTCTTTGATGGTTAAATCACAGACTATCGAAGTTTTGACCATTTCAACGTTGTTAATATGGAGAGACCGGTTGGATTATTATCCGAAGAACCACTCCGTATTGGCATAAGTATTGCGAACCATATATGCCAAAGATAATTGAAGACGGAGTAAAGTGCAAGGGCTATTGTATGAATCTTAGGTAAAGATTGCCTAAGATGGTTGTACTGAATAGTGCCTTCGGTTTGTCCAGTCCCAGGACGACCTGTATGGAAGAATGTCTGACATAGTATATTTAATAGATTGCGTAAGTTGATCTCTTCAAACTTATTTACGTTTGGTGGCGGAGGAATTCGTTTCTCTTAGCTGTATACCCGTGGTATTTTTGGGGGAATCAATTTGTGATTTGGCGGGTATGACGATGTGACATTCAAAGTGAATAAATGCGTGATCTATCATAGATAAGCGTGGCCTCTAGCCTCACAACCGGGAAATGACAGAAATCGGGTAGGCAGCATGGCTATGTAGGTCGCACCTATTAGGATGTATAATCACCTGATCTAGAGTTTCATTTACTTCTAAAAATCTATTATTGATGCTGTCCCATTCGGGAAACGGTTGCTGATACCAACCATTGGTGATATACATTCGATACACTCAGCGAAATGAGTGGTCGGTCATGTGTGGCCGGGTTGCAAGATGTTCTTGTTGAACCCAGTGTATTCCTCTCTAGAGGTACACTAGCGAAAGGTGGTTCCATACCTTGTCATAGTTGGAAATCCATTACCTAATACGTGCTTGCGGTTTTGATTGTATACTATATACGTAGAACTTGAGATGAAAGCATTTCTGCAAGATGATTATTATATTGTAGTTGATAGACTTTATTATAATATCAAAAGGTTTTTGATATAAAGATATTTTGGATTCTCATAAGGGAAAAACCCATTCCGTTATACGGCGTGGTCTTATGAGATATCGTTAAATGGATCAAACTATTTTAAACAGTTTTACTCACACCAGTCCATGTTGCTTAACTGGTATGTCTGATAGGGGGTTCCCACTTCGCGGTTTGGTGGCGAACGGGAGACTCTTACCCCTACAGGTCCCGCAATATAGCGGCTTAGTCGAGTCGAGAGGCTGGCCGTAAAGCATGGTGTCTGGGGTACCAATGTAAGCCACGGGGGGACGGTAACCCTCTGCTTTGGGGATTGGGGGAGAGGATGGTTGCAAAGCCTACTTGAACTCAAAATACGGGTCGTTACAGTTGGTATCAGAGCGAGGATAAGTGAATTACCTTGGCTCTGTGGCGTGACTCAGTAGAGATGGAGTTAGTAATACCCTAGATTGAGTTTGAGTGTATATATACGAGTGAACGTATTTGTTATTTGATATAAAAATTGTTTTATATTATGGGGATTTATTGGTTGAGTTGTTTATGGGTTCTGGTCGATCAGTTTGATCCACTGTATCAATAAGGGTTACTAAACGCTTGAATATGACGGGTCATCACGATATGTTTAGAAAAGGAGGGTAAATGAAAATAAGTTTACCCAAAGTATATTTTGATATAAGGAAGATATATATATTGGAATTATAATATATTGGATATATTGGTTGTTATTATAATCGAGTAAGATTATAAATTAAACAGTTAGGTAAATAACCAATCTGAATTCATATAAGTGAAATACGTGGAATCAGATGAATTGAATCTGAACTTAAATCTGAATTTAAATCAGAATTGAAGTTAAAACCTTGGAAATTTGGAAAGGTGTTTGTAAATAGATTTAGGTTAAATATACGAGAATTTTAAAATCCTGGGAGATTTTAAATTATTTTACAAGCCGTGTGATTGGTATTTTGAAATGTATTTCAAAATTGAAGTATTAGAAATGGTTTTGTAGGGCGATATAGTATTGAACTCACTTCGATCGTTGGAAAATAAATTCTGATGATGACAGTTGCATCATCTGTGTTCATTTTCGAGTTGCTAAGTGACGGATTACTACCAAAGATTTTGTTTTTAAAGTGTTTTGAGAAAACACGTTATTCAAGGAATTCAATTGTTTTGAATTGTTATTATGATTTCAAAATGGAATTGAAATAAAAACCCAGGAATTTAAATCTTGAAATTCGAAGTTTAACTTATTAAGTTAAATAAATCAAGATGGTAAAGATAAGTGAATAAATTAGAATTCAACTTGAGATAAGTTAAACAAAGCTGGAGACTTGAATGTAATTGAGTTGATAGCATATCGAAGTGATAGAGTTGATATGCCCGACAAAAAGGTACAAGTTTATATTTTATATGGGCTTGAGATTTTGATGAGCCGGATTGGCAAGACGCTTAGCTGTTTGATTTTCTTTTGGGTTGGAAAAGGCCTAGAGAGGCGAGTTGGAGTTTGAGCTATTGACCAGTACATAGGAGGTGCTGGCGAATTTTTTTGAAAAGTTAAGGTGTTAGAAAATCTTTAGGATTTTTGAAAATTTTCATTGGTAAGAATAAATTAATAATTTAATTGGTTCAGTTAAAACCGAAGTAAATAAGGGAACAAATAGGTTCTAACCAGTTAATAGGGTTTGATTTCTACTTTAGCAATTTCGAGGACGAAATTATTTTAAGTGGGGAAGAATATAACGACCCGTATTTTCTGCGATATATAATAAAATTATTTAATTATATAAATAGTGATTTAGAATATAAATGGTTATTTAGTTAAATTATAAGGAATATTTAATTAATATAAATAATATAACAATATATTTAATTCTGAAATAATCAGAATTGGCTGAAATGGCGATATGGTGTGAATTGGGAAATTCAAAATATTTAATTCAGCTTAGAATTGAATTAGAATAACGAATATATTTAAATAACGACAGTTTGAACGTATAATTAAATTATAATTAAAATCGAGATCGAAATGGCACAGCAGATCGTTATTTAGCAATTTGAACTTCAACTGAAGATACATGATTCTTTTTAAGCCGAATTTCTGTGAAATAAGAAACGTTCGGAGCTGGTGAAGTATATTTTTCTAGTGGAAGAGAAAAATCAAGATTTCGTCGTGTGTATTTTGATTTATGTCCAAATCAAATTTTAGAAAAGTCACTATGGTATTCCTTTATAATTTAATTATATTTTAAAAAGGAATTTCATTATAAATCGAATACCGATTTATATCGGGATTTGAAATATCGAGTAGAAATTCATATAGGAATATTCTGGAGCTGCATGATATTCTGTTGTGAACATATACGATAATATTTATTTATAAATATTAAATTTAATTGTTCTAAGTGTACTTATATAATTAAAAGGTTTATTTAGGGCTTTAAAAATAGCCAGGTTTGCAAACGACCTCAGAATTCGACGAAACTAATTTTGTTTGATCCGCAATATTAAATTATTGCTAGATTTCAATTTCTATGATTTTTGAAGTCAGTATGTGGCCATACGTGATTTTAATGTGAAAAACAGTCAGTATTTTGATGGTTAAAAATACGCTGTGTGAGCATACAGAGTCGAAATTCGATGAAACCAGTTTCGTTGGGACCGTAATGTCGAACTGTAGCTGCATGGCCAGTTTCGTGATCTTAGGGTGCTCAGTGTGATTATAGAAATTTTTATTCAACGGTAGATATAGCGATTGCTTATCAATATAATAAAATATCTAAAAATATCTCCTACAAATATCTAAAACCAATTTTTCTATAAATACCTCCCTTAAAAATTCCTTACGACCTAAAACAAAAAGAAGACGCCGGCTTATCTCTTCTCAAGCAAAGATAGTGAGTTTGAAAAATCCAAATCAATTCAAATCAAATACTATAAATTGCAAATCTTATATATTTGAGTTCCTACACCAATTGTCTTCCGTCTAATATAAAAATTAGGGGACTCGATCATTGTTGGCGTCGTTCTATTTTTGTACAGTAGGTTAGGGTTAATGTTCGAGTGAAATTTGGGTTTCAAATCAAGGTTTCGAGTTTAGTTTTGGGTTCACGAGATCGATTGGGGTCTGTTGGCCAAGTTTTGTGGATATTGGGGAGGATCAGGTTCGGTGTTTGTCACCATAAATGGTGAACTAGGCTTTCGACTGGAGTAGAAAAGGAGGTGCGAGAGGAAATGTGAGGGGTGCTTCCGAAGGAGAAAACGAAGAGATGAAGGGTGGTAGGATTTTTTTGTGATTTGGTTGTGTTGAAAGGGAGATGAAGGCGTTGGGAAGTCTGTTAATGGCAAGAGGGAGTCACGGCATTTTGGATTTGGGGAAGATGAGATAAAGGGGCGGGTCTGGGTCACGTTGGGGGTTAGTGGGCCAAAAGGATTTGGTGAGCCCAATTAGGAAAAATGAAATTTAGTTTTTATTTAATTTTTGTTTATAACTTCGAAACTGAATATCTTGATCATACATCATCGGAATTCAGCGAAAACAAGATCTGACATGATGGTATGGACGGACACTACCCAATGGAACTAACTGGGAGTGGAGTGGAGCTCGTTTGAATTTATGGCGAAATAAATTGTTTGATTCAAATCAAACAATAGTTATCGTTCTTTAACGATGAACTGCCAATGTGAGTAAAACTCACCAACTCTGAACAGTTATGTTTTTCTAACATATATTTAGAACTGATAATTATTTGTTGATTGATGTGTGTTAACTGTTTGGCTGAATTGCTTATGTATTGGTTGAAAATATAGATAACGATATATATATATATATATAAATCGTTATTCAAATAATGATTCTGTTTAACAGAATATTTAATATTGAAATGAAATCGATGTTAAAAATATGGTTTAACATCTGTGATGCAGGGAAACAGGTTGGAGGGGTCCAACATGACTTCTCAGTATTTAAATACTGTTTTGTTTCATATATTGTGATATATGATGTGATATATAATCTGTTAATGATTATGTGTGTTTAAATGATATCAATCATTATGATTTGATATTTTAAATACCGTAAGAAATACTGGGATGTAAAAAGGGGATTTTCAAAGTATATTTTGAAAATAATTTATTTATATAAAATCAATGGATTTTATGTATAAAAGGAAAAAGAATTTTATAAAGGAAATAATCATAAAATCAAAAGAGTTAAAAGGAAATTATTTGTAAAACAAATATAAAGGAAAATATTTGTAAAACAAATAGAATAGAGAAAGGGAATATTTGAAAAAAACATTTACAAATAGATTAAATGGGATTATTTATTTATTTAGGGAATAAATAAAAGTAAAAGGATTTATTTATTTAGGGAATAAATAAAAGTAAAAGGATTTATTTATTTAGGGAATAAATAAAAGTATAAAAGGATCATTTATTTTGGGAAAACAAATAAAAGAAAAAGGGTTATTTATTTAGGAAATAAATAGAAAAGATAAAAGAAACATTTATTTGTTAAATAAATATAAAAGATAAAAGAAATATTTATTTGTTAAATAAATAGAATTGAAAAGGGAATAGTTATTTGTTAAGTAAACAAATAGAAAAGGAATAAATCAAAGGAGATAATTCGAAGGAATAAATCAAAGGAGTTAATCGAAAAGAGTTAATCAAAATGAGTTAATCAAATAGAATTGATCAGTTAGAGTTAGAGTAATCAAATAGAGTTAATAGATTAGAGTTAACCAGTTAGAGTTAACCAATTAGAGTTAATCAGTTAGAGTTGACCAGTTAGAGTTAATCAGTTAGGGTTAACCAGTCAGAGTTAATCAGTTAGAGTTGATCAGTTAGAGTTAATCAGTTAGAGTTAATCAGTTAGAGTTGACCAGTTAGAGTTGATCAGTTAGAGTTAACCAGTTAGAGTTAGATCTAACCAATAGAGTAATTTAATAGATTTAATCGAATTAGAATAAATCGATTAGAGTTAGTTAAAAGGGAGTTATCAAATATTATTTATTCAAAATGAAGTTAAAAGGAGTTATCGAATATTAGTTATTGGAATGAAGTAAAAAGGAGTTATCGAATATTAGTTATTCGAATCAAGTAAAAAGGAGTTATCGATTTTAGTTAATTGAAAGGAGTTTATCGAATTTAGTTATTCGAGAGAGATAATCGAATATTTGTTATTCGAAGAGAGTAAATCGAATATTTGTTATTTGAAGAAAGTAATTCGAATATTAGTTATTCGAAGAGAGTTAATCGTCGAATTTGATTATTTCGAATTCGGGAAAGTTTATTTACTTTCCAGTCTTTAAATCAAAATTATTTATTTATAAATAAATTAGAGTAGGTTAATTATTCAAATTAAGGAATAAGAGTTATATTTAAAGTTAGAAATGTCGAAAGTAGGGATTTTAATGTTATCGTTATAACCAATGTTTTATAAAAGAAATGGATTCGTAAATAGAATCCGAGAGAGACGTAAGGAAGTTATTAAAGGTTTAAAAGATAAACTTTGACTATTTCGAAATTAAAACGTTGTTCAGTTAAGGTTTGAGAGGTAATTATACCCCAACTTGATTGACTTCCTTCTTAACTAAGGAATGGTAAGGTTTGATCGTGAAGGAGTTTTGGAAATGTTTTCTAAATAAGAATCAGAAATGTTTACTGATAATAGAAGATAAGAATTTAAAATATATGGAACATGAGATAAGAAAATTAATGAACTAAAGAGATAAATGTTGAATGATGATTGATCGATATAATTTCCATCTGGAAATAATATGATTGTTTGCACACCTGTTTTTCTTTGAGGGTTAAATCACAGACTATCGAAGTTTTGACCATTTTAACGTTGTTAATATGGAGAGACCGGTCGGATTATTATACGAAGAACCACTCCGTATTGGCATAAGCGTTGCGAACCATATATGCCAAAGATAATTGAAGACAGAGTAAAATGCAAGGGCTATTGTATAAATCTTAGGTAAAGATTGCCTAAGATGGTTTTACTTAATAGTGCCTTCGGTTTGTCCAGTCCCAGGACGACCTGTATGGAAGAATGTCTGACATAGTCTATTTAATAGATCGTGTAAGTTGATCTCTTCAAACGTATTTACGATTGGTGGCGGAGGAATTCGTTTCTCTTAGCTGTATACCTATGGTATTTTTGGGGGAATCAATTTGTGATTTGGCGGGTATGACGTTGTGACATTCAAAGTGAATAAATGTGTGATCTGTCAGAGAAAAGCGTGGCCTCTAGCCTCACAACTGGGAAATGACAGAAATCGGGCAGGCAACATGGCAATGTAGGTCGCACCTATTAGGGTGCATAATCACTTGATCTAGAGTTTAATTTACTTCTAAAAATCTATTGTTGATGCTGTCCCATTCGTGAAACGGTTGTTGATCCCAACCATTGGTGATATACATTCGATACACTCAGCGAAATGAGTGGTCTGTCATGTGTGGTCGGGTTGCAAAATGTTCTTGTTGAACCCAGTGTATTCCTCTCTAGAGGTACACTAGCGAAAGGTGGTTCCATACCTTGTCATAGTTGGAAATCCATTACCCAATACGTGCTTGCGGTTTTGATTGTATACTATATATGTAGAACGTGAGATGAAAGCGTTTATGCTAGATGATTATTATATTGTGGTTGATAGACATTATTATAATATCAAAAGGTTTTTGATACAAAGATATTTTGGATTCTCATAAGGGAAAAACCCATTCCGTTATACGACGTGGTCTTATGAGATATCGTTAAATGGCTCAAACTGTTTTAAACTGTTTTATGCATACCAGTCCCATGACTGACCCGGAGTTTATTTTGTTTTGTTTTCCCTATACTCTTGGGTGCCCAATTTTGTACGGGCAGTCAAGCAGTCGGGATTCACAGATACTTGAAGAGCTGGAGCAGGAGGCTTCAGAATCATATAGCTATTGTTTATTTCCGCTGTGTTGTAAGTGCTGTACTTGATAATGATATATATATTCCAGTACAGATTTATATTTTAAAGATATGATATATATTATATGTTATTCGTTCCGCTGTGAGATTCGTGTTACTCTGATGTTGTGTTCTTCTTCTTCTTCTATTCTAAGTTTCTGTCTTGTCTATCCTCACCCTCTAATTTCTTTCATTAACTTTCCGGTTATTTTCAATCCTTGGATGTTCGATATGTGTTATATATCGGATAACC
Organism: Allium sativum; assembly: GCA_030737875.1. Taxonomy (NCBI): domain Eukaryota; kingdom Viridiplantae; phylum Streptophyta; class Magnoliopsida; order Asparagales; family Amaryllidaceae; genus Allium; species Allium sativum. Next base: position 742,105,933 of record CM060920.1, on the reverse strand, counting down.
AAGATCGTCTTTTTCCGGGTCGTTACATGGGGGGTCGACCTGGGGGTCAACATACCTAGGGATATCGGCCTAGGGGTCGACCTTAGTGTTGACCTCCCCCCTGATTTTTCCAGATCTGGGCAGTGACAATTTCTGATGTGCTAGACGGACCGGATGGCTGCTAGGGCGATCTAATGGCTCTAAAACACTCTCTACACCTATAAAATAGTGCCTAGACCTAACCTAATTCATAAACAATTCCTTCTGACGCTTCCATGCCACTAAACTTTAACCAAACATGGCCACCGCCTCAAAACCCTAAATTAATTTGCAAGTTCTTCATCAACTTTGGAGTTTAATCAAATCAAGTAGCAAAGTTCTTCATCAACAATTCATGCTTTTCACCAATAATCAAATAAGAAGATTTAATCAGTGTTCTACATCAACGACAAATCACTTATTTCTCCAATCCAGTCAAAGTGAGTGGATTGAACTATATTTGTTGTATAATATTGCTTCTATTGTTTACCATTCCCCATAATGAATATGATGATAATTTAATAAGATCAGTTATTTTATTTATGCCTAAGTTTGAGTTCTCTCCTTTTTATTCTTTCCCCTTTTTTATTTTTGGATCTAGGTTATCTCGAACCTAGATGAAATCTTATTATATATACGTACGATTGAAATATGGGAATATTGGGGCATAATTTATCTTATGCAATCAAGGAATATAACCTGTAATTTGGGGATTGTAGCATAAAAATTATTATTGTAAATATTGGGACAATTGGCGAATTGTACATTGGGATTATTCAATGAAATAAAGTCGAATTGGGGATTTTGGAGCGTATTTCGATATTGAATCTTTTGGTATGCTTTAGGAACTTGAATCTATGCTGAATAATGTGCAACTATGAATTTTGATTTATGATGTTAACATGAAATTGTGTAAATTTAATTGGAACTATTGGATATGGAATTGGTATAATTCAATATCAACAGCATGTAATTGGATAACATGGATTGGTGAAATTTATTTGTGACTTGAAAAGTAAGCCTAGAGGGTGAATTAGATTATATGTATGAACGTGGGAATGTTGGGATATATATTGGGAAAATATTGATTATATGAAATTAGGGTATAATTGGATATTGGAAATTGGCATGTTTGGGTATGAATAACATGGAATTGGTGAATTTGGCTATAATTGGATAATTTGGGTAATATGAAATTTGGCTAAGTATTATTTAATTGGTGTAGTGAATGACAAATTGGAAATAGGCGTAAAAATGAAATGTAATTAAGTTGAATTTGGAACATATGACATGAATTTGGGGTTTGGGCGAAAGACGATTGTTAATGAACGCCTACGACACGAGGTTAGGCGCGTTTGTTGTGTAAGACTACCCGTAACCGCCCGACAAATCCAACAACCAAAAGCGGACGTCTAATGTGAGAGGTCAACGGCAAGAACTAGAGGCGTAACGGTTTATGACACGAGGTTAGGCGCGTTGTGGTATAATTCTGCCTGGAACCGCCTAGCAAATCTAGTAGCCACGAACGGACGTCTAATGTGAGAGGTCATACATCGTTACACATTATAAATAAATTAAGAAATACTAACCATAATAAGACATGTGGGTGACATGGGTATGGTTAGAGGGTTAAGTGGGTGATATAAATGACATGTATAGCATGAATAATGTGGACTTAACCGTAATAAGATATGTATAAGAAATGGAAACTATAATAAAGGGGGTTAAGTGGGACACGGGTGATGTATGAAACAAAATTTAGATATGTTAACCAAATGGGACCCGTGACGGTATCATAAAGTAATTGAATTGGGTAAAGTTTAAGTAACGGGTTAATTAAATGGAAGGGTTAAGTCAAATCTAAAATTAATGACAAGAAATAGGCAATGATAAATAACCTATTATGAATAAACTTGAATAAGGCAAGAAAGGATAATAGGTGGAAATTATAACTTATGGGACAAGATAAGTTATAGGAAACGATAAGTAAGATGAGATAACTTATATGTAAAGATATACTTAAATTAGGTGTTTTGGAAAGGAGAAATGTGAAAAAAATGATATAAGTTATATGAGTGGAAAAGAAGAAAATTAAAATCATATATGTTGGTTGGGTTGAGTAATTCTCTAGGTGCCAGTCTGATGTTGATTTCGGTCTTCGGGGCTGGTGTTTAGAGGGTTATTCTCCTAATTAGTATGTATGTGGGATAAGGCATACTTAATTATGAATTAAGTATAACATGTTGTTGTAACCCAAAAAGGGAATAATTTATGAAATTGGAAAATAACATGTTGTTGGCTTATTAATGGACTTAAGTGGGTTAAGTATAAATTGAATTAATAAGCAAGGGTAACTTGGTAAATACGAAAAAAGAAAGCTAATGTGAATAACCAAGTTAAATGGGAAAGTTGATGAGTTGGCACAAGCGTGAAATAAATGGTTAGACTTAGGGTTTAATTACATATAAAACTAAGGCGCTTGAAGCAATCCGTACATTGTAGGATGAATAACCCAACGAGGTAGATCATGATGATGTCATAAGGCATGAGGAGAGCGCACGTTCGCTATTTTGGCGGCTCCAACGGACTGGAAGGGGAAGCACGCAGCTTCCTGAGACGTTAAAGGTGCTCCTGGTAGTCCTCTGTAGTGTTTTAGCTTCGAGCTAAGATTATAGTTGTTGGGTCTGCGCGGAACTACCAGGTGGGTGGGCCTTGACTACACAAGTAGGGGGCAGTCAGAATGCTGTACGCGGTGGCATTAAGGGTGGTTCGGTGATTGCCTCAGGCGAAGGTGGAGGGTCAAGACCAGACGATAGCAAGATCATCGGATGCCTGTCACCAACAGCCTAAGGAATGCGAAAAGACAAGAGCTAACCACTAGAGATCGTTAGCCTTTGCTATCAAGGGATGGGTGCTGGGAGACCCCACATGGATGTTTAGATTGTTTGCTTGTTAGGGGTGGTCGCTTAGCTCGTGTGGTCTTTACTAGTTGAGGGAGGGTCTGAGGTGGGGCCATAGCCACCACAGAAAAACTAGACCCGAGGGATATCTGTACATTGGACACTCTTAGAGGCGGGCCCGTACAGATATAGAAAAGCTCCTGACTGAGTTTCGTGTTTTCTGGTGTAGCCCTGCCATGAAACTTGGGTGCACAAGTAGAGGTTATGTGCAGTAGAAACATTGAGTATGATTGATGATACGTACGTGGGAAAGTCTAGGTACAACCATGTCTGCTTTGGGTGGTGTATCGTAGACTAGAGGGCCTTATTCGGTGATGGAACCAAACTCAATCGAATAGTTCGAGGATAGCAGTCAGTACGCTTACGTAGCACAACGATAGTGGTTCTATGCGGATGTTGCGTTGTACGTTACTATGGCATAGGATGAGGGACTGCGCATATTACTGTGGCGATACGGAGGAGACCGTGCGAGTGGGGTATCGCGGGGTGTGCCTCAGTTTGGGGGTAGCTAGATATACACTATATTAGGTTAATGTACTAGGGGGTAGATGGGTGCGACATGTGTGTAAGTTTTGAGTGCTAATAACACGTATAACCTAATAAATAAGAAAGTGTAATTAAACGGTATATGTAGGATTATTCAAGAAGTGTAGTTTAAATTCATTCACACAGAACTTATGTTCTGACCTCCTCCTCATAACATCCGCAGGTTAGACAGAGACTTATAGCTTTGAGAATACTAATTTAACATTATTGTGATTAGGGTAAAGCTATGTTTTAAATATATTATATTTTACTCCTTCTTTTGGGTGTTTTCCGAACTCTGACATATCTCTTTTCTCTGTCTTTTTCTGCAGGATACCAGAGCAACCAACTCGGGTTTCGGGGGATTGGATTTTTGAAAAAAAAACCGGTCCGTCGGAATCTGGGTTGTTACAGCATTTTTCAATTACATGTTTACATCCAAATAGGTTTCTACCTAAGGATAAGGATAAGGATAAGGTCGAGGAGATACACCTAAATAGATAGATAAAAGCATAAACTTAAGGAAAAAGAGGTCAAAGATGTACCCTCAAAAAGAAAAGGGTAGGCTGCACATATTCTTTCCTCAGTTTCCCAAGTCGCGTCTTCCTTGGCGTCGCTCCATTGAACTTTGACGAGCTTGACTTCACGGTTGTGTAGTTTTTTGACTTATGTACCCAAGATGCGGGTTGGAACTCTCCTCACTGTCGCTTCTCGTTCAACTTCCACTTCCTCTAGCATGCTTGGTTCCACCACTTCCGCAAACTCATGTAAGCACTTCTGCAGGTGAGAGACATGAAGGACATTATGAACCCTAGCCAATCTTTCGGGCCGCTGTACCCTATAATCCATCTTCCCAATCTTCTCAATGATAGGAAACGGCCCCAGAAGTCTTGGTGCTAACTTTCCGGCGGATCCAAAGCGAACGACGTTTCTCAAAGGAGATACTTTAAGGATGTAACACCCCGTATTTTCTGTGAACGTATAAGTAACAAATCAGAGAATAATTAATTTTTAAAAATAAGAATCAAGGGAAATGGGTTGCGCCATTGCGTTCATCTCAAAATTCTGCTTGAAAACGAGTCTGAGTTTTCGAAAAACGGAGTCCGTATGACCAAGTTATGACCCTCTGAAGTTTCAGGAATTTAAATAAAATAAAACAGCTCGAAAATAATGCCAGAAATTCGAAATTCAAACCTAGAGAAGGCCGGCTGGAAAATTTCCGCCCATATACCCAGGTCGACTAGGGAGTCGACCCCTCCCCCCCAACCAGGTCGACTGGGGTGTCGACCTCCTCATGACTAGGTCGACTTGGGAGTCGACCTGGGGGTCGACCTGCTCCCGAATCCCAGTTTTTGAACCTGGTTCATTCTGATGTATCCGGTCTCATTTTCTGTCTAGATTCGTCCGCCTAGTCCTATATAAACAGCCCCTAGCCTCATTTTCTCTACACAATTTCATTTTGTCTATATTCTGCCTCTGTTCTAATTAAAAATAAAAATGGCGTCGCTACTCTGCTAGAATCAAAACTTGGACTGATGCATCTTCTTCCAACCTGAATAGAATTAAAAGCTAAATCACATCTCAAATCAAAGTTTAGAGCTACAACAAAAATTAAAGAGGAATAATTCAGCATTTCTGCATCAATAACAGTTTATTATCCTTTCTTAAAACCGCGAAAGGCAAGTACAGTTATGTTCCGCTATAAACTGTAACTATAATTGTGACATGATTGTAAATCTGAATTTGAGGTTGTTTACGTTCTATTCTGATATATTTTATTCTATATCTCTTTCTTCTTTCTGCTCTATAGCCAGGCTACCACGAGCCTGCGCCACATCTCATAAGAGATTAACGCACGAACGCTAAATTTTGGGATAAATAATAATGCATAATTGGACATGAAACTGTTGCCTATGAGACTATTGCCTATGACTATAATTCACGCCTATGAGACTATTGCCTATGACTATGATTCATGACTATGAGACTATTGCCTATGACATTGAATAAAAAACTATTGTAATTAGTTGCCCATGACTATTGTGGTTAGTTGCCTATAACTAACGTAGTTAGTTTCTTATGCCTATTCCCTTAATGATTTTAGATCTCGTATTTAGTTTGTAACTTTGCTAGTTTATTCCCATTCACTGTTATTTACATCGAGCCCAGAGGGGCCATTATCATTGTATTTGGTTCATTATTGCATGCCTATTCTTTCTTGTGTTTATCCCCTATTCCTTTTGCTAGGGCCATTTCATGAGTATTTAGAGAACTTGTGGAAACATGTTATACAGGGATTGGGCGTAGCTTAATTAAGTTAATTTGGCATAGCAAATATGTTGGCATAATCTGAATTGTCTATAATAGAGAATGATTTACATGTGTATTAGTCCTGGACATAAATGGTAAACTAGAATATTAAATCTAGTTTTGACATGAACTGTAAATGGGAATATTAAGGCTAAAATTTGGGCATATATTGTATTATGAATTATGACCTTGATTTCAGCATGTAAGTTTAGGCTAAATTTATAATTAGGCAAGATATGTCAATGAAACTTTAAGGAATGATTAAATCTGTTATATTGCATAATCCGCTAGTTCTGTTATATTGCCTAAACTGCTAATTAGATTGAATTGCCTAATCTGCTAATTATGTTAAAATTGCCTTATCTGCTAGACCTGCTAAATCGCCTAATCTGCAAGATCTGTTATCTATTTAGTCTGTTGAATGGCGTAATCTGTTATAACTGAAATGCTGAAATTTGAAGTATGTAAATCTGTAGACTCGATTTAAAATTGGGCAAAACTTGTTAATAGAACCTCGAATAATCTGCAGTAACTCGTACAAAAGTTAATTTGTTAAATTAACATGATTAGTCTGATATTAGCACAGTCTATGAATGAATGCATTGGCTAAACATGAAACATGGCTAACTCGAGATTAGAACGAGTTTGCGGCGTAATCCTGTCCGGAACCGCCCGGCACATCCAGTGGCCGCAAACAATAGGTTCTAATGTGAGAAGTTAGTCATGACATGCTTGAAACCCGAGGTTAGACTCAGTTTGTGGCAGAAACCTGCCCGGAACCAACCGGCCTAACTAGTGGCCGCAAACTGTCAGTCTAATGTGAGAGGTCTGCGCTTTAATTTTTAGTTGATACAAATCTGAGATAAATATGATGTCTAAAACGTGTTGGGTGGGTAGGGTTAAACCAATTGGACTAATGAATTTAACAAACCCGTTTCGTGAATCTGTAGGCCCAATTACAAAGTTAGTCAAATCTGTAAATATGTTAAATCCGTATATCTGATCCGTTCGTTTGAAACTTGTCTGATCTGTGAACTAGTTGATCTGAACTCTGTATGTCTGAACTTGTAAACAAGTTAATCTGAAATCTGTTAGTTTAGGGACACAAGGTTAGGAGGGAAATTACTTGTGTCATCTGTTGTTTGGGACCCATATTAGTCAGTAACCCTTTGTGGTATCAAACTTTGACCCAACAGTAGGTAGGGTCCGGGCACGCTTACTGAACTAATTATAAGCGGTTCATTCTGATAATGGCGAGGGGTGTTGATGGTGCGTTCCAACCAGGTCATGTGCATGCATGGATACCGATCTGCCTCTGAGGATGTAAGACGCCGTGACATCTGTAAATAGGTCTGTGCCAATTGGTTGTCACTTTAGGGAGTGATACACCCTACTGTGGGGCCGGCACAGGGTATTTATGTATTAGGGAGCCGATCGCTTGGGGTAGGGTTTTAGGGTACACTTAGTTTTGTCTGTTTCTGTTGGTACCGTCTATTTCTGTTGGGTGGTAACACCTGTCTGTTTCTGCGTGGTACCGTCTGTTCGGGTGGTAAAGGCCCATTTACTAGTGTACACCTAATTATACATTCCATTTCTATAGGGATTAACCTGTTTCTGTACCTTCTGTTCGGGTGGTAAAGGCCCATTATTAGCACTCTGTTTCTGTCTGTTTCTGTTCGGGTGGTAAAGGCCCATTATTAGCACTCTGTTTCTGTCTGTTTCTGTTCGGGTGGTAAAGGCCCATTATTAGCATTCTGTTCTGTCTGTTTCTGTTGGGGTGGTAAAGGCCCATTACTAGCATTCTCTTCTGTAGAAATTATTCGGTTCCTGTTTCTGTTTCAGTTTAGACATTGGGGTGACACCTAATCCTGTTATACTAGTATTAGTGCAGAGAAATGAAAAGTAATATTATTCTGTTTCCTCTGTTTAACCTAAGTACATCTGCTGCTCCTGTTACTGTTATCTCTTATCCAGCTTATTTTCATGTCATAATTATTATTATCTGTTCATATGCTGAAAGTCACTGGACTTGCCAGACTTTATTTCTGACCTTGCTTGTTTTCGCCCCTTTTTCTTCCGTTTCCCCCCCAGGTTTTCCAAGGAGGGAATACTTTAGCTTGATCTGGATTTCTTCTGCTTGAAGTACTTAGAGTGCTTAAAGTATGGCTTGACTCCTTATGGCAGCTTCTGTGGGGATTATGATTTTACAGTTTTGTACTCTGATGATTTTCTGAACAAGACTGATATTTATGTACTTGAGTTTTTGGTAAAGATGTAACCAAACCGATTTCTGTTTTCCGCTGTAATAAAGTTATAATTTCTTTAGTATTGTTTATCTGTCTTGTAAATTTCTGTTCTGTCTACTAAAACGCTCCATCAAAGTTAAGGCATTCCCTTTGTGAGTGACCTTAATGGAGGTGGAGTGTTACAAAGGAAGACCTTGTCTCTAACTTTGAACTCAAGGTCGGCTCTTCTTTTGTCTGCGTAGGACTTCTATCTATCTTGGGCAGTCTTCATTCTTCTTCATATCAAGTCCACTTTTTCTGAAGTTTCTCTAATCATGTCTGGTCCAAGTATGAGTTTGTCTGTGGACTCCCACCAGCAAGTTGGTGACTGGCACGGTCTTCCATATAACGCTTCGAAAAACGCCATGTCTATGGTGGCTTGGTAGCTATTGTTGTAAGCGAATTCCACCAAAGGTAAATGATCCTGCTATGTACCTCCGAAGTCAAGAATGCATAGTCTCAAGAGGTCTTCCAATACTCTGTTGACTCTTTCCGTCTGGCCATCGGCTTGGGGGTGATAGGCCGTGCTTAAGCATAACTGTGTGCCTACAGCCTCTTGTAAACTCTTCCAAAACTCGCTCGTGAAGATAGGATCTCGATCACTCACTATGCTGGAGGGTATCCCATGGAGTTGAATTATCTCTTTATGATATATGGATGCTAGAGATGAGGCAGTCCTTCTACTCTTGACGGGTATAAAGTGGGCGCTTTTTGTGAGCCTGTCCACTATTACCCAAATACTGGTATTGCCCCTCCTTGACCTAGGCAACCCATCAACAAAGTCCATTGAAATGCTATCCCATTTCCAATATGGGACCTCTAGAGGATGAAGCAAACCTCCAGGCTTCTTCTGTTCCGCCTTGACTTGCTGACATATCATGCACCTGGAGACGAATTCAGCTACATCTCTTTTTGTGCCACTCCAAAAGAAAACCCTTTTTATGTCTTTGTACATTTTGTCTCCACCGAGGTGTATGGTCAACTTGGAATGGTGTGCCTCTTCGAGAACCTTCTTCACCAAATCCCTTGCTTGTGGGACGCATAGTCTTCCATCCCGTCTCAACCATCCCTTATTATCGATGGAGTACCTATTGGGGTGACTCGAAGTCTCACCCCTAATCAGCTTATCTATTATATCAACTACCTGAGGGTTTTCACATTGCGCGGTCCCTATTGAGTCCAAAAGCGTAGGCCGCATTTCCAACGTTGCTAATAAGCCAAGTACAAATTTAGAGGAGGCCTGAAGTCAAAGTTGGCTATGTACTCCAAGCTTTTTTTTTCTACAAAGAGAGCGCTTAAGGTCAGTTTCTTTCTACTCAAAGCGTCTGCTACCACATTGCCCTTGCAAGGAGTGTAGGAAATCTCAAAATCATATGAGGCAAGAAACTCCATCCATCTTTGCTGCCTCAAGTTGAGATCTTTCTACGAGAAAAGATACTTCAACGATTTATGGTCAGTATACAATTCAAATTTCTCACCTAGGAGATGATGGTGCTAAGACTTAAGTGCAAAGACGATGGCAGCCAACTCTAGATCGTGGGTTGGGTAGTTTTTCTCATGTACTTTCAACTGTCTGCCTCCTTAAGCTACTACCTTTCCTTATTGCATCAAGACAGCACCCAATACCGTACCACAGGCGTTCGTGTATATGGTAAACATCTTGCTCCCATCTGGCAATGTCAGAACTGGGGCTTTTGTCAGAGCCCTCTTTAATCGTTGGAAAGCAATATCGCAATCCAAATCCCAATTGAAAGCTAGGTTCTTCTTTGTTAACCTTGTAAGTGGAGCTGAGATTTTTGCAAAATCTTTGATGAACTTTCGATAAAAGCCTGCTAGCCCGAGAAAGCTTCGGACTTCGGTTGCGTTCCGCGGAACCTTCCAATCTTGCACAACAACCACTTTTGCGGGGTCCACAGCTAACCCCTCTTTGGACACTACATGTCCAAGGAACCTAACTTCTTCTCTCCAGAAATGACATTTGGAGAATTTGGCTTTCAACTGATGTGCACGGAGAGTATCCATGACTTCCCTTAAGTGCTAAGCATGCTCTTCTTCACTCTTTCAGAAGATCAAAATATCGTCCACGAAGACCACCACAAACTTATTGAGGAACTCCCTGAACACCCTGCTCATCAAATCAACAAAGTAAGCATGTGCATTTGTCAAGCCGAAAGGCATGACAAGCCACTCGAAGAAACCATCCGGGTTCTGAACGCGGTCTTATCAATGTTGTCTTCAGCCACTCTTAGTTGATGAAACTCGGTAGCTAAATCTAATTGGGAGAAAACCGATGTACCTACAAGATGATCGAACAAATCATCTATTCTTGGGAGTGGGTGCCTATTCTTCTTGGTCAGCTTGTTTAGCTCCCTATAATCAACGCACAGGCGAAGTGAACCGTCCGCTTTAGTTGCGAATACTACTGGAGCACCCCATTCAGAAATACTCCGCCTTATAAACCCCTTTTCTAAGAGCTCTTTAACTTGCTTGCTGAGCTCTTTCCACTCCCCTGGAGCCATGTGCCTAACACGGGTTTTGCATTGTCAACGAGGTATAAGCAAAATTCTATCTCCCGCTTCGGAGGTAAGCCCTTTACCTCTTCAAACACATACGAGTATTCACGGACTACCTTTACAGACTGCAAGTTATCAACAAATGCATCAAGAGATTCTAGATAACTAAACATAACAGAATTCATGGGACTACAAGAGATTTCGAGAGTATTACTGAGGCGAGTCATGAGTCTAACCACTCTCTTTTCACAATCGAGGACGGCACCATTACTGGATAGCCAGTCCATGCCTAGAATCAACCATAGCCCGTGAAGCCCAAAACATAGGCATTGCATCTAAACCCCACACATAGTATAGAAATTTTCAAATCCAAACAAATCATTGACAAATAAGTTGAGCCCCCAATTGGATTTGAAACAACCAAGGGATCCTCTACTAAACTAGTGTCTAGGTGCAAAGATTCAACTAAGGCAGTAGATATAAATGAGTGCGATGTGCCAGAATCAAATAGTGTACAAACAGGATGATCAAACAAATAAACTAAACTCTCAACAGAAATATTTCTACCTCATTCTTGCGGAGGTGCCGTGAGAGCGTGAACTTGTCCTCCAGAAGAAGGTCCAGCTCTTTACCCTTGCTTCCTTGGGCAGTCCTTAGCCATGTGTCCTGTTTCTCCACAATGGAAACAACCACCCATCTTCCTTTTCTTCCTCCTGCAGTCTTTGACCAGATGTCCAGGAATGCCACGAAAATTACACTTTCTCTTGTCATGGAGTTTGTTGTTCTTCCCACCTTTCTTTGAATCAACCTTCTTGTTCTGTGACCCCTCCACCTTCTTATCTTGAGGCACTTCCACTTTTGCCTCTTTCTTGCCCTTGTCTTCCTCATGTAAGAGTGCCATGTCCACTAACCGCTCGTAAGTAGCCCCCATAGGTACATGGGTCATAGCCAGGCTGTGAAGTGGCTCACTCAATCCCTTGACAAAACAGAGAGCCTTCTTATGAGGAGTATTCACTAAGTCCAGTCCAAATCGGGCCAGCTGATTGAATTGGCTGACGTGCTCCTTGACTGTCATACTTCCTTGCTTAAGAGATAAGAACTTCTCCACTTGTAAGCTTCATTCAGCTTGTGAGAGGAATTTCATCTCAAACCTCATTCTGAAATCCATCTATGTTTCAACTGGTCTTTCAGCGTTAGTGACTTCCCATAAATAGGAAGCTTCGTCTTTGAGCAACCATACAACCAACTGCACCTTCTGCCTATCATCCACCTCGAAGATAACAGATAGATCCTCAGTTTCTTTGAGCCAGTTCCTTGCTTCTACGAATGATTCAGTTCCCTTGAAATCCTTTCCACCCATGGCCCTAAAGTCTCTACAAATCTTTGAGAAAGCATTTGCACGAGGAGGAGGAGGAACCGCTGCAGTTGGAGGAGGAGGAATATCTGTTAGGCCCGCATCGTTGGCCCTAGCCTCTAAGTTCCTCCTGAACCAACCAGGTATCGGCATACCCTCTGGAAGGTTAAGATTCCCAGACATGCTGAAACGAAAAAGAAAAGACTCAAAACAAAGGACAGAAAGATAAGGCATATGGCTTTGGGGGATTATGCCTTAAAATAAAATAACACTTTTTCCTGTAAAATGCTTATTTATATTTCTTTTGAAAATAGTTTTCAAAAACTCTTATTTGATCTGGTAAACCGTTTCTCTGGTACCAAGTGAAACACCACACCTCCATTAAGGTCACTCACAAAGGTAATGCCTTAACTTTGGTGGAAGGTTATAGGTACAAGACACAGAATTTTTTTTACAAGACAGATAAATATAAGCAGCGGAAATCAAACATTTATTGCATACATCGTTCAATACAAAAGAATTACAGCAAATTGTCTCAAAATAACTTCCAAAACATTACATCATAATTTCTGTCTTGATTATTTAATAAAGAAGCATAAACCATAAATAAAATTGCATAAATCCCCAAGTGTAGTGTCCAAAAGCCATAGCCAAGGTAAGAGAGTCCCAATCATACATCTACTTTCTTGAAGGTTGCAAAGAGTCTGGCTAAGCTGGAGTATTCCCTCCCTATGGACCTGGGGGGGAGGAAACGGAAGAAAAGAGGACGAAAGAAAACGGGTCAGACAATAAGTCTGGTAAGTTCAATGATTACTAGTTTTTAAACAAGAAAAGGGATCATGACAGTAATGACAGAACATAGGACAACGCCCTAATATAAGATAAGATGAACATGTGATCGCACCCATTACTATAATCTCTGCACCTACTAACCATTGGTTCAACCAGCCTCACGTGTTCGTAACGAACGATCCCCTTATTGATCAGCTTCTACCCGCATGCATCCATATCCTGTGTCATTCAGCCCTGCTTGACTGTAGATACCTGTGCTGGTCCCACCATGGGATGTATCAGTCCCTCTGGTGGCAACCCGACACGATTCAAGATGCACAGTGTATACTACTGATGCCCAGTGCCTGATTTTTCCACTTCGAAGTACGTGCACGCCCGTACTCCGTCGGAACCTACACTGATGCACCAACCTCCGACGTTTTTGACCGCTTATAATCAGTCTAGTAATCGTGCCCTACCCTGCCTAGTTCAGGGTACCATGATACATCTATGTGGGTTACTGCTGGAATGGGTCCCCGTTACTAGGGTTTTCTAATCAACATGTTTATTTGGTTAAGTGTCCAAGTTTACCTAACCCACCCATCGGTTTAATTAACATGTTGAATCGGTTAAGTGTTTCCTTAATTGACTTAACCCTACCAATCTTGACTTAGCTTTAATTTATTCATTAAAGCACCAACCACTCACATTAGACATGTCTTTTTGTGGTCACTCGATGTGCTGGTTGGTTCCGGGAAGTTTTACACCACAACTCAGTCTAACCTCGGGTCTTTTTTGGGCTTGATGCACTAACCACTGACATTAGACAGGTCTTGTTGTGGTCACTAGATGTGCCAGTCGGTTCCGGGCAATTTTACACCACAACTCAGTCTAACCTCGGGTTAGGCATATTCGTCTTTTCTAAATTCACATATTTTCTATGTATGTCTAATTTTATATGTAAATTAATCTTAATTTAATCATGCCATAATTATTCTTTTGATTATGCTCACACTAAATGGTATACCAAATATACCATTTCATGAACCAATCTATAACATGAAATTTTCATGTTTTCCCAACGCTACCCCCATGGTAAGTTCGCATAAATTACATAAAATGTTGGGCTAGTAAATTAGCCCAAACCCATAAACAAAAAAGGTAACAAACAATGGACATGAAATAAGCATACAATAACATACTTTTAACTTATCTTGTGTAACTTGGCATAGAAGCATCACTAACTTAATTAAAAAGGTAAGGGTGAACTTGTGACCAAGTTGGATCTAATTATCACGTAAACTTGATATTGGTATAACAAGGAGGTTTAACATATACACACAATTTTAAACCACAACTTAGCATGTTAACTTATGTATGTGAAAACATAAGAAAGCTACTATAAACATATTTAAATAACAACTTAGCATGATAACTTATGTGTGTTAAAACATAAGAGGGCCACAAATCCAACTTGCAACATAAATAGGTTCAACTTAACAAAGTTCTAAATATACATAAATGTTGATCTAAACATGTAGGCTTGTGATTTAGATCATAAACTTGCAAGTAACCACCAAATTATAACATGACATGTTCATCACTAAGTTGGCATAATAAGTTCATCATCCAATCATAATAAATTCCAATAATACCATACAATTTTGTATGTTCATCACGACAAACATATAGGCATGATCAATCGCAATGGTAATTTAAGATAAATGATAATCAAACTTTATTTATCTTATACATAAGCATCATTCTATATTCGAGTTACAACATGTCATGATTTCATTTAAAAGAACGTTTAAATCTATGTGATAACCAATTTACAAACTAAAAGGAATTCTTGATTTCTGGAATCTGAATTCTGAAGTTGAAATGCTCGCCTTTGATGTAGATCGTTGAATTAGATTAGTTTTAATTTGATTTTGATGTAGGCTTTTATCTCGTCTTTGAATTGAAAGCGGTGACGGCTACTCCAAGTTCTCTATTGACGGCATGACAGTTCCAAGATTATTTTTGTGTGATTTTAGGTTGAGTATTAGGTTGTTTATATAGAATTTCAATTTAATTAGAGCCGTCGAATGAACCTAGAGTTAATCACAACCATTCAGACTAGATCAGAACTATCCAGAATCCCTAGTGACTCAGCAACAATTCATAAGTCGTAAAAATTCAGATCTGGCCGGGGGGACGGGGGGAGGGGGCAGGTCGACCCCCAGGTCGACCTGTAGGGGAGAGGTCGACACTAGGGTCGACGCCCTGGTTGACCTGGTCTAACACCCCGCGAATTCTATAACTGTGAAATTAACAAATTAAAGTATAATTAATTTCAAATCAAAGAACTAAGGGAAACAGGATACGCCATTGCGTTCGTCTCGGAAAAATACGCGAAATAGAGTCCGAGTTTTCGAAAAACGGAGTCCGTATGAAGAAGATATGGCCTTCGGAAGTTTCTAAATCAAGTTTAAATTCGAATATGGGGCCCAATGGGCCAGGGCGGAAAAACACCCGCCTGACGCACCCAGGTCGACTGGGCTGTCGACCTGGTCTAACCAGGTCGACAGGGCTGTCGACAGGGCTGTCGACAGGCATGTCGACCTGGTCCAGACCCAGGTCGAACCCAGTCCAACCCGGCTGGCCTATTCTATGTTGGTCGATTTTCTGTGGTCTGCTTTGTCATTAGGGCTAGGTGGCAGGCTCTAATTGGTCTCTCCTTAGGATGAATGGCTACGATCAATCCAAGCAACATCAATGGTCCTAATCAGTTCATTTCCCCTATAAAAACAACCCTAGACTAACCCTAATCTATTCATTCAAAAATAAGAACAAAGCCGCCATGTTGCTGAGGAACGACTAGGGGTAGCCACCAATTGAAGAGAGGATTAGGAGAAAAATTCTAAGGCATAAAGCAACTCAATCAAATCAAACCGCGTCTTCAAATCCCTAAATTAGAGAATTCGCCACACCATTGTAAGTAGAGTATTACTTTGGTATGAACAAATAACTGTGTTGATTTGTATACTTGGTTGTGGTGATAAATAATTCATAATTTGTGCGTTACTATGATTCTTATCGATTTGGGAATTATGTTATTCATTATAAAGAACTACATGCGGTAGTTCTATGCAAGTATACGTTTGGAATATTCGCAAATTATGTAATCCATGTTGAAGCTACATGTATGTAGTTGATTAATTTAAATTCATGCAAGTTTGGGGTTTTGCTACTATGCCATCATGATGTATATTTTTGTGCATAAATCATTTTGTAAGTAATTGGAACAAGTTTGGTTGTTATAGTTCATATGAAACTATGTTGAAATTTTGGCACCATGATTATGTATTAAGCCATGCTTTTGTACTAGAAAACCTATTTGCAAACTTATGAATATGACTAGGCTATGATTGATAATTTGCATAATTGAAATTGTTAACAAGAATTATATGATGACATATGTACTAGATAGCTAGGTTAGATTCAAAATCCCTTTTTTGCAAGTTTACATGACTAAAGTAAGAATCATGATTTCATGTTAGAAATATTTATGCCATGGTTATGTGAACAAATTTAACTATATTTATGCCATGCTTATGATTGACATTATGCCATGCTTATGTTTGACATTATGCCTAAATAAAAATATAGGTTCATGTTGTAGTTATGACAATGTGTCAATAATGATACCCAATTTAGATTCTTAACTTAACTACAAGTTTACATGCTTTGATTCATGTCACCTATGCTTTATGAACAAAGTATATGTCACTACTATGCAAGTACACCAGTTTTTATTTTGTATTTCCAACGTCATATTGCAAGTTCATGCGCTCACCTTCCCCTTTTTGTGTATGTAATCACGCTTTAAGCCTCCCCTTTTCGCATGGCTAAATTGGGCTTTAAAAGGCTAAGCCCAATATATATAAACGGACGTGTAAAACGGGGGAAAATAACGTTGGGTTAAAATTACTAATGAATGAAAATAAAAAATAGAAGGGCCCAAGTTCAAGAATGGGTTGGGCCCATGATTGGTGTAACCTTTACACCATTAACTTAATAATGGGCCGCAAATATTTACATATAAGAAATAAAGAAGAATGACAAGATATGTAAATGTAGAACATACGATGTGTTTAACCCGAGGTTGGATTGAGTTGTGATGTAAACCTGCCCGGAACCGCCCGGCTGTCCAGTAGTCACAACAATACCTATCCAATGTGGGAGGTTAAACATGGAGCCCAATAAGGACCCGAGGTTAGACTGAGTTGTGGCGTAAGACTGCCTGGAACCAACCGGCAACAGGCAGCCACAACAATACCTGTCTAATGTGAGAGGTCAGGGCCTTAATAAGACAATTAAGGCTGAGTCAGGATTGTTAGGATTAAGTGAACTAAAGACTTAATCAAAATGGAACATGCTAAACTAAACGGACTGGTGGGGGTTAGGTTAGGAAACACTTAACCAACTTAGCATGTTGGCTAGAGATAGAAAACCTAGTAACGGGGGACCCTTTTCAGCAGTAACCCTAGAAGGTGTATCAGGATACCCTGAAACTAGGCAGGGTGGGGCACGATTACTGGGCTGATTGTAAGAGGTCAAATCGACGGCGGTGGTGTAGCAGTGTAGGTTCTAACGGGGTGCGGGCGTGCACACACTCCGGCGCCGAAAAATAAGGCACTGGACACCAGTAGCATACCTGTGCATTCTAGGATTGTGTCGGGCCGCCACCATGGGACTTGATTCACCCCATGGTGGGACCAGCATAGGTAACTACAACATCGGGGGCCGTAAGACACATGTAACTATGCGAGTAGGAGCCGATCATCATAGAATGGATCACATCACCCTGATTATGGGGTGCCAGTTGGGAACTAGTTTATATGGGTTCAGAGATTAACATGGGATACGATAGTATATTCGACCCTAGACAACTTAACCAAGTTTATAGTGCTTGCCCACTTCTTGTTTATACTTATCATACCCAGTTCTTTATTCATAGACAGAATAGTACTAGACTTACTCAGGCTTATGTCTGACTCTACTTTTCTTTCGTCTTCTTTCTTCCGTTCCCCCCCAGGTCCACAGGGAGGGAACACAGCAGCTTGACCAACCTTAACATCCAGCTTGAAGATGAGAAATGTATTGCTTGGACCTTTTCACTTTGAACTATGGCTTTGGACAATCCACTATGGGGACTTTTGCAGTTTATCTATGTTTTATTTATGCTTCTTTAAATAATGTACTCAAGACAGATTATGAAAGTGTTATGTTATGTTTTTGGAAAAAGATGTAAGACAATCATGGTGATGTTTCGTAACACGTATTTGCTTCTATGAAATAAAAGTTGTTGTTTTTCCGCTGTTTACAAATATGTGTTCTTATATCTGTCTTGTGTATCTGTGACTTATACTTATAAACCTCCACCAAAATTAGGGCATTCCCTTCGAGAGTGACCCTAACGGAGGTGGGGTGTTTCACTTGGTATCAGAGCGAGGTTTACCAGATAAGATAAAAAGTTTTGAAAAATTATTTTCAAAAGGGAAATTTAAAGAAGCATTTTTAGAAGAAAAATATTATTTTATTTTAAAAAGGCAAAGTCCACCCCCCAAAGCCATAGGTACTATCTCTTATCCTTCGTTTTGAATCTATCCTTTTTGTTTCAGCATGTCCGAAGATCTTAACTTGCCGGAAGGGGTACCAATACCTGGTTGGTTTAGACGGTTCTTAGAAGCAAGGGCCACTCAGCCAGGCCCTACCGTTCCTCCTCCCCCAGCTGCAGGAAATCATCCAGCTGCAGCGGCACCTTTTCCTCCACCTCCTCCTCGGGGAAACACGTTTGCTAAGATATGTAAAGATTTTAAAGCTATGGGAGGAAAGGATTTCCATGGAACTGAGTCCTTCGTGGCAGCTAGAAATTGGCTGAAAGAAACGGAGGACCTATTCATCATCTTTGAGGTAGAGGATAGACAAAAAGTACAATTGGCAGTATGGCTATTGAAGGGCGAGGCTTCCTACTGGTGGGAAGTCACTAATGCTGAAAGACCAGTGGAGACATGGGAGGACTTTAGGGCAAGGTTTGAGACCAAATTTCTCTCAGATGCAGAAAGAAGTTTGCAGTTGGAAAAATTCTTATTTCTTAAGCAAGGGGACAAGACAGTCAGAGAGTATGTGAATCAGTTCGATGAGCTGGCTAGGTTTGGGCTTGACCTAGTCAACACCCCGCACAAGAAGGCTCTCCGTTTCGTCAAAGGGTTAAATGAGCCATTACACAGTTTGGCCATGACCCATATACCCATGGGAGCCACGTATGAAAGGTTGGTGCAAATGGCATTGCTGAATGAAGAGGATAAGGGCAAGAAGGAGACAAAGGCAGAAAGCTCTCAAGGGAAGAAAGAGGGTTTGCAGCCTAAGAAGACGGACTTTAAGAAAGGCGGGAAAGGCAACAAAGAGAAGAGGAAGTGTAATTTCTGTGGCAAAGTGGGGCACTTAGTAAAGGACTGCAGGAAAAAGAAGGCCAAGGAGAATGGTGGGTGCTTTTCTTGCGGTGAGACGGGCCATAGGGCTAAGGACTGCCCAAAGAAACGAGGACAGGGGCAGAGGGCTGGACCCACCCTAGGGGCACAGGTTCATGTGCTGGAAGCGCCACCTCTGCAACAGCGAGGTATAAATACTTCTGTAGAAAGTGTAGTTTATCTTTATGATCACCCCGTTCGCACTTTATTTGATTCTGGCGCATCACACTCCTTTATCTCGTCTGCTTTAGTAGAATCTCTGCACCTAAAAACTAGTATGGTAGAGGACCCCTTAATTGTTTCAAACCCAATTGGGGGCCCAGCTCATTTGTCTATGATCTGTTTGGGATTGAAAATTTCCATTCTAAGCGTAGAATTTCAATGTAGTGCCTTTGTTTTGGGCTTTTCGGGTTATGGTTTGATTTTGGGTATGGATTGGCTATCCAGTAATGGGGCCATCCTTGATTGTGAGAAAAGGGTTATTAGGCTCCTAACCCAGCTCGGTAATACTTTGGAAATTTCTTGTAATCCCTCGTATGCGGTTATGCTTAGTTATCTTGAATCGCTAGATGCCTCTGTTGAAAATTTGCAATCAGTTAGAGTGGTCTGGGAATATCCGGATGTCTTTGAAGAGGTGAAGGGCTTGCCTCCGAAGCGGGAAATAGACTTCCGCATATATCTTGTAGATAATGCAAAGCCCGTTGCATTACCCGTTAGACACATGGCTCCACGATAAAGGAAAGAGCTCAGTAAACAGATTAAAGAGCTTCTAGAAAAGAGGTTCATTAGGAGGAGCATTTCAGAATGGGGCGCTCCAGTGGTGTTCGCTACAAAGGCGGATGGTTCACTCCGTCTATGTGTTGACTATAGGGAGCTTAACAAGCTAACGAAAAAGAATAGGCACCCTCTCCCTAGAATTGACGATTTATTTGACCAGCTTGTAGGAGCGTCTGTTTTCTCCCAGCTCGATTTAGCAACCGGTTTTCATCAGCTAAGGGTGGCTGAAGATAGCATCGATAAAACGACGTTCAGAACCCCAGACGGCTTCTTTGAATGGCTTGTCATGCCTTTCGGCTTGACAAATGCACCTGCTTACTTCGTGGACCTGATGAGTAGGGTATTTAGAGATTTCCTCAACAAATTCGTAGTGGTCTTCGTAGATGATATCCTTATCTTCCCAAAGAGTGAAGAGGAACATGCTCAACACTTAAGGGCAATCATGGAAACTTTGCGAGTCCATCAACTAAAAGCCAAGTTCTCCAAATGCCGCTTTTGGAGAGAAGAGGTGAGGTTCCTTGGGCACATAGTATCCAAACAAGGGTTAGCGGTGGACCCTGCTAAGGTAGTGGCGGTACAGGATTGGAAGACACCAAGGAATGCAACTGAGGTCCGAAGCTTTCTAGGACTAGTAGGTTTCTATCGAAAGTTTATAAGGGATTTTGCGAAAATCTCAGCTCTGCTCACGAAATTGACCAAGAAGAATCTAGTGTTCAATTGGGATTTGGATTGCGAGTTTGCTTTCCAACGACTAAAAAGGGCTCTTACAACAGCCCCAGTTTTGACGCTGCCAGATGGGAGCAAGATGTTCACTGTTTATACTGACGCATGTGGGACAGGGCTAGGCGCTGTCTTAATGCAAGAAGGAAGGGTAGTAGCTTATGGCGGGAGGCAGTTGAAAGCGCACGAAAAGAACTACCCAACCCACGATCTTGAGTTAGCCGCCAACGTCTTTGCACTCAAGTCTTGGCGACACTATCTCCTAGGTGAGAAGTTCGAACTTTACACTGACCATAAATCGTTGAAATATCTTTTCTCGCAGAAGGATCTTAACTTGAGGCAACAAAGATGGATGGAGTTTCTTGCCTCATACGATTTCGAAATCTCCTACACTCCGGGCAAAGGCAACGTAGTGGCAGACGCGTTGAGCCGAAAGAAATTGACCCTAAGCCCGTTGTTTGTTGAAAGACAAAGCCTAGAGTTTATAGCCAGCTTCGACTTTAGGCCCTCCTCCGATTTCGTACCAGGCTTGCTTGCATCTCTCGAAGTGCGCCCGACTTTAGTGGATTCAGTAGGGGCAGCACAACGCGAAGACCCTCAGCTTGTGGAAATGATTGATAGGCTAATTAGGGGTGAGACTTCAAGTCACCTCAACAGATACTCCATCGACGATAAGGGTTTGCTAAGGCGAGACGGTAGACTATGCGTCCCACAGACAAAAGATTTAGTGAAGAAGGTTCTCGAGGAAGCACATCACTCCAAGATGACGATACACCCAGGCGGAGATAAAATGTACAAAGATATAAAAAGGACTTTCTTCTGGAACGGCATGAAAAAGGACGTGGCAGAATTCGTTTCTAAGTGTATGGTGTGCCAACAGGTTAAGGCGGAACAGAAAAAGCCTGGCGGACTACTACATCCTCTAGAGGTCCTGCAGTGGAAGTGGGATAGCATCTCAATGGACTTCATCGATGGGCTGCCTAGGTCTAGGAGAGGCAACACTAGCATTTGGGTAATAGTGGATAGGCTTACTAAAAGCGCCCACTTTTTACCTGTCAAAAGTAAGAGAACTGCCTCATCCCTAGCATCACTTTACCTCAAGGAAATCGTTCGACTCCATGGAATACCATCTAGCATTGTTAGTGACCGAGACCCCATCTTCACCAGTGAGTTTTGGCGGAGTCTGCAAGAAGCAGTAGGAACGCAGTTATGCTTGAGCACAACCTATCATCCCCAAACCGACGGCCAAACAGAGAGAGTGAACAGAGTTTTGGAAGACCTTTTAAGACTATGCGTCCTCGACTTCGGAGGGACATGGGAAGACCACCTTCCTTTGGTGGAGTTTGCCTACAACAACAGCTATCAAGCAACCATCGGAATGGCGCCCTTCGAAGCTTTATATGGAAGACCGTGCCGATCGCCCACTTGTTGGTGGGAGTCCACGGATAAGCTCATACTTGGACCAGATATGATCCGAGAGACTTCAGAGAAAGTAGACTTAATACGAAGAAGGATGAAGACGGCCCAAGACCGACAAAAGTCCTACGCCGACAAGAGGAGGACCGACCTTGAATTTGAAGTTGGAGACAGAGTTTTTCTCAAGGTATCACCGCTAAGGAACGTTGTTCGTTTTGGAACCACAGGAAAACTGGCACCAAGGTTCGTAGGGCCATTCCTTATTATCGAGAAAATTGGGAAAATGGCCTATAGATTAGAGCTACCCGAGAAGTTGGCTGGAGTCCACAACGTTTTTCACGTTTCACATCTCCGAAAATGTCTACATGAGTCTGCTGAAGTGGTAGAGCCAAATATCCTTGAAGAGGCCGAAGTGGAACGCGAAGCAACCATAAGAAAAGTTCCAACCTGCATCTTAGGAACGGAAGTGAAGAAGCTACGCAACCGTGAAGTCAAGCTCGTTAAAGTTCAATGGAGCGACGCCGAGGGAGACGCGACTTGGGAAACTGAAGCTAGAATACGCACTGCCTACCCTTTTCTGTTTGAGGGTACATCCTTGATCTTTCTTTTTCCTTAAGTTGCGCTTTTATCTATCCTTTTTAGGTATATTTCCTCGACCGTATCTTTTAGGTAGAAGCCCTTTGGATGGAAACATGTAGTTGAAACATGTTATGGATGATGGTTGCAAGTGGTTGCAAGTGATTGCTAGTGGTTGCTCGTGGTTGCATATACACACACAATCTAGGTTTTAGATCGGCTCAGTCACTTCATATTGCATATGCATAAATGTTTGCATTCGTATATGGTTGAACTTTAATGTGTTGTCATATGGATGTTGCATTTGTAATGAATGATTGTGCACTCATGTAGAATCAAGAATAGGAAAATTTGCATACATAATGGATTCATGGCACTTACATAATTCGCATTAAGGAGGTCAACTGAATCAGTAGACCGCCTGATTTTGCATTAGATAAGTTCATATACACACACTTCGCATATGATCATGAAGCATTAGAAGTCTTTTAAGGACAATGGATGCTCGTGTTTGATGGATGAGTAGATGGATGATTGGATGTTAGGATATACATTCCTCCTAACTTGAAGATTTCGGGGACGAAATCCTTTTAAGTGGGGGAGAATGTAACACCCCGCGAATTCTATAACTGTGAAATTAACAAATTAAAGTATAATTAATTTCAAATCAAAGAACTAAGGGAAACAGGATACGCCATTGCGTTCGTCTCGAAAAAATACGCGAAATAGAGTCCGAGTTTTCGAAAAACGGAGTCCGTATGAAGAAGATATGGCCTTCGGAAGTTTCTAAATCAAGTTTAAATTCGAATATGGGGCCCAATGGGCCAGGGCGGAAAAACACCCGCCTGACGCACCCAGGTCGACTGGGCTGTCGACCTGGTCTAACCAGGTCGACAGGGCTGTCGACAGGGCTGTCGACAGGCATGTCGACCTGGTCCAGACCCAGGTCGAACCCAGTCCAACCCGGCTGGCCTATTCTATGTTGGTCGATTTTCTGTGGTCTGCTTTGTCATTAGGGCTAGGTGGCAGGCTCTAATTGGTCTCTCCTTAGGATGAATGGCTACGATCAATCCAAGCAACATCAATGGTCCTAATCAGTTCATTTCCCCTATAAAAACAACCCTAGACTAACCCTAATCTATTCATTCAAAAATAAGAACAAAGCCGCCATGTTGCTGAGGAACGACTAGGGGTAGCCACCAATTGAAGAGAGGATTAGGAGGAAAATTCTAAGGCATAAAGCAACTCAATCAAATCAAACCGCGTCTTCAAATCCCTAAATTAGAGAATTCGCCACACCATTGTAAGTAGAGTATTACTTTGGTATGAACAAATAACTGTGTTGATTTGTATACTTGGTTGTGGTGATAAATAATTCATAATTTGTGCGTTACTATGATTCTTATCGATTTGGGAATTATGTTATTCATTATAAAGAACTACATGCGGTAGTTCTATGCAAGTATACGTTTGGAATATTCGCAAATTATGTAATCCATGTTGAAGCTACATGTATGTAGTTGATTAATTTAAATTCATGCAAGTTTGGGGTTTTGCTACTATGCCATCATGATGTATATTTTTGTGCATAAATCATTTTGTAAGTAATTGGAACAAGTTTGGTTGTTATAGTTCATATGAAACTATGTTGAAATTTTGGCACCATGATTATGTATTAAGCCATGCTTTTGTACTAGAAAACCTATTTGCAAACTTATGAATATGACTAGGCTATGATTGATAATTTGCATAATTGAAATTGTTAACAAGAATTATATGATGACATATGTACTAGATAGCTAGGTTAGATTCAAAATCCCTTTTTTGCAAGTTTACATGACTAAAGTAAGAATCATGATTTCATGTTAGAAATATTTATGCCATGGTTATGTGAACAAATTTAACTATATTTATGCCATGCTTATGATTGACATTATGCCATGCTTATGTTTGACATTATGCCTAAATAAAAATATAGGTTCATGTTGTAGTTATGACTATGTGTCAATAATGATACCCAATTTAGATTCTTAACTTAACTACAAGTTTACATGCTTTGATTCATGTCACCTATGCTTTATGAACAAAGTATATGTCACTACTATGCAAGTACACCAGTTTCTATTTTGTATTTCCAACGTCATATTGCAAGTTCATGCGCTCACCTTCCCCTTTTTGTGTATGTAATCACGCTTTAAGCCTCCCCTTTTCGCATGGCTAAATTGGGCTTTAAAAGGCTAAGCCCAATATATATAAACGGACGTGTAAAACGGGGGAAAATAACGTTGGGTTAAAATTACTAATGAATGAAAATATAAAATAGAAGGGCCCAAGTTCAAGAATGGGTTGGGCCCATGATTGGTGTAACCTTTACACCATTAACTTAATAATGGGCCGCAAATATTTACATATAAGAAATAAAGAAGAATGACAAGATATGTAAATGTAGAACATACGATGTGTTTAACCCGAGGTTGGATTGAGTTGTGATGTAAACCTGCCCGGAACCGCCCGGCTGTCCAGTAGTCACAACAATACCTATCCAATGTGGGAGGTTAAACATGGAGCCCAATAAGGACCCGAGGTTAGACTGAGTTGTGGCGTAAGACTGCCCGGAACCAACCGGCAACAGGCAGCCACAACAATACCTGTCTAATGTGAGAGGTCAGGGCCTTAATAAGACAATTAAGGCTGAGTCAGGATTGTTAGGATTAAGTGAACTAAAGACTTAATCAAAATGGAACATGCTAAACTAAACGGACTGGTGGGGGTTAGGTTAGGAAACACTTAACCAACTTAGCATGTTGGCTAGAGATAGAAAACCTAGTAACGGGGGACCCTTTTCAGCAGTAACCCTAGAAGGTGTATCAGGATACCCTGAAACTAGGCAGGGTGGGGCACGATTACTGGGCTGATTGTAAGAGGTCAAATCGACGGCGGTGGTGTAGCAGTGTAGGTTCTAACGGGGTGCGGGCGTGCACACACTCCGGCGCAGAAAAATAAGGCATTGGACACCAGTAGCATACCTGTGCATTCTAGGATTGTGTCGGGCCGCCACCATGGGACTTGATACACCCCATGGTGGGACCAGCATAGGTAACTACAACATCGGGGGCCGTAAGACACATGTAACTATGCGAGTAGGAGCCGATCATCATAGAATGGATCACATCACCCTGATTATGGGGTGCCAGTTGGGAACTAGTTTATATGGGTTCAGAGATTAACATGGGGTACGATAGTATATTCGACCCTAGACAACTTAACCAAGTTTATAGTGCTTGCCCACTTCTTGTTTATACTTATCATACCCAGTTCTTTATTCATAGACAGAATAGTACTAGACTTACTCAGGCTTATGTCTGACTCTACTTTTCTTTCGTCTTCTTTCTTTCGTTCCCCCCCAGGTCCACAGGGAGGGGACACAGCAGCTTGACCAACCTTAACATCCAGCTTGAAGAAGAGAAATGTATTGCTTGGACCTTTTCACTTTGAACTATGGCTTTGGACAATCCACTATGGGGACTTTTGCAGTTTATCTATGTTTTATTTATGCTTCTTTAAATAATGTACTCAAGACAGATTATGAAAGTGTTATGTTATGTTTTTGGAAAAAGATGTAAGACAATCATGGTGATGTTTCGTAACACGTATTTGCTTCTATGAAATAAAAGTTGTTGTTTTTCCGCTGTTTACAAATATGTGTTCTTATATCTGTCTTGTGTATCTGTGACTTATACTTATAAACCTCCACCAAAATTAGGGCATTCCCTTCGAGAGTGATCCTAACGGAGGTGGGGTGTTTCACCTGGGTCCTGGCCGGGAATTTTCCCGCCCAGCCCGCTTCTGACTTCTGATTTGAATTTTGAATCCGGTTTCGAGCTATTTGAATTTATTTGAATTTCTAAAACTTCTAAAGGCCATAACTTCTTCATATAAAGTCCAATTCATGCAAACTCGGCTCTATCTCAAGCAGAATTCCGAGACAAACGCAATGGCGTAACCTGTTTCCCTTAAT
Organism: Allium sativum; assembly: GCA_030737875.1. Taxonomy (NCBI): domain Eukaryota; kingdom Viridiplantae; phylum Streptophyta; class Magnoliopsida; order Asparagales; family Amaryllidaceae; genus Allium; species Allium sativum. Next base: position 742,079,172 of record CM060920.1, on the reverse strand, counting down.
TCTCATATTTGAAATTAAGCATTGCTTAATTCATTATTATAACGTTAGCAGAAAATACAGGGTGTTACAAATAAGGTGACGAGGAAGAATAAGTATCCTCTTCCACGGATAGATGATTTGTTTGATCAACTGAATGGAGAAAGAGTGTTTTCCCAATTGGATCTCGCGACAGGTTTTCATCAGCTCTAAGTAGCAGCTGAGAGTATACCTAAAACGACATTTCGGATGCCGTCTGGATTCTATGAGTGGTTGGTCATGCCATTCGGGCTGACCAACGCGCTTGCATATTTTGTGGATATTATGAATGGCGTTTCCAGATATCAATTGAATAAGTCTGTTCTTGTGTTCATGGACAGTATCTTGGTTTACTCGAGGACAGAGGAAGAACACAAGGGACATTTGAGGACAGTGTTGGAGGTGTTGAAGAAACAACAATTGGAAGAAAATTTTTCTAATTGTCACTTCCGCAGGAGGGAAGTGAGATTCTTGGGCCATGTTGTTTTAGAAAATGGTATTGTCATGGATCCCGCGAAGGTGGCTACAGTGCAAGATTAGTCTATGCCAATGAATGCAACATACATGAGAAGTTTCTTGGGATTAGCTGGATATTATCGTAAGTTTATTCAGGACTTCTCCAAGATAGCGGCACTGTTAACTCAGTTGACCAAGAAGAATCAAGCTTTCATCTAGGACTGAAGGTGCGAGAACACATTTAAGAGCCTAAAGGAAAAGTTAACATGCACACCAGTGTTAGTTATTCCTAAGGGGAACGAACAGATGACGGTATACACAGATGCCTATGCTACCGGACTAGGAGCTGTACTAATGTAAGTAGGTAGGGTTGTAACTTATGCTGGTTAGCAACTAAAACTGAATGAGAAAAGGTACCTACCCATGATTTGGAATTGGCAACGATCGTGTTCGCATTAAAGATGTGGAGACACTATCTCTTGGGAGAAAGATTCAAGTTGTTTACCGATCATAAGTCATTAAAGTACATTTTCTCTCAAAAGGATTTAAATCTTCGTCAGTAGAGATGGTTAGAGTTCTTGGCTTCATATGATTCCAATATCGCATACAAACCTGGGAAGGGCAATGCAGTAGCTGATGCATTGAGTGTAAGACATGCCAGTTTGGGGGCTATGTTCTAGAATGGAAGCAACTGGAGCATATCGCAGGATATGATTTTAGACCTAAGTGTGAATTAGATCTAGATGTGTTAGCAAGTTTGACGATCAGACCGACTTTGATTGAGCGGATTGGTTCCAGTCAGAGGGACGATCCTAATCTATTGGAAATCATCTCCAAGGTTGAGATGGGTATCGATGGCGAGAGAATGAACAAGTATGGTCTTGATCGAGAGGGATGGCTTCGAAAGAATGGGAGGCTAGTTGTACCTAACATTAATGGATTAAGAGATGAAGTTCTTGGAGAGTGTCATCACTAAAAATTGACTATACCTCTCGATGGTAACAAAATGTATCGAGACATGAAACAGACCTACTACTGGGAAGGGATGAAGAGAGACTTTGGGAAGTTTATATCCAGGTGCATTAACTACCAGTTAGTTAAAGACGAGCAAAAGAAGCCTATTGGTTTGTTGCAACCATTGGAAATTCCCAATGGAAATGGGAACATGTCTCAATGGATTTTACTGATGGTTTACCGAGGACTAAATCGGGTTATGATAGTATTTGGGCGATTGTGGATCGATTGACCAAAAGTGCAAGGTTTATACCGGTCAAATCGAATGGAATGGCAGCTAAGTTAGCAGAACTGTATATAAAGTGGATAGTCCCCAAGTTTTCTGAGAATATTAAAATTAACAAATTCAATAACACTTAATTTTTAGAAGAAGAATTAAGTGAAATGGGTTGCGGTATTACGTTCGTCTCAAAATTTTGGTCAAGATAGACATTTGGTTTGCATAAACGGATACCTTATGAAGTAGTTATTAAGCCTTGAAGTTTGTATGCATATGAGAAAAATATATGTATATAGATATATATAAAACTTAAATAAATATGCAAAAAAGTTCAAAACAGCGAATCGGGAGGGAGAATAACCGAACCAGCTTATTTTTGAGGTCGACCCAAGCTCCGCTGGGTCGAATAGGGGTTGATTCAGGGTGTTTGACTATCAACCCGTAGGCTGATTCGCTCTAAGGCAGATGTGGCATCTGATTGGTTCGGATGGACTCCTTGATGATTCATTAGGGCTGATGTGGCTATTATATCTTGTCTGAATGGCTTGGATTTGCTCTAGGTAAATCTAACGGTTCCTATTAAATCAAACTTCTATATAAGCAACCTAAATCCAAACCCTAAGCCACACAAAAATATTCCTAGAGCCTTCATGACATCAATGGTGTACCTATAATTGCCATCATCTCTTTCAACTCAAAGGAAAGATAGAAGCTACATCAAAATCAAATCAAAACTATCTAATTCAACTAAGAGAATTCAACGATCTACATTAAGGGCGAGCGATTCAGTTTCAGAATATAGATCCCTGAAATCAAGTTTTTCCTTTTGATTGTAAGTTAGTTATCTTTCAGATGTGAATAAATTAAAGACATGATTTGTAATGAATTGTAAAATAGAATTGTATCAAGTTGTATGTGACGCTGATTCATGTTTATTCATGTCTATTCTACCATATATGCCTATGAACCGTTGTGGTCTATCGAACCTATCATGTTATGTGGAAATTGGTGAGTAAACCTATGATGTTGTATAGGAATTTGGGAATGAAATTATCATATGTAAGTTTGGTGATACTACGATACATACAAGTGTTAGGCTAAGTCATGTCGTTTATGCCTAATTGTTTAGAGCCATTATGCATACAAGTTTAGATCTACAACTTTATATGTTAGATCCATATGCCTTTATGATAGATCTAATTTGCAAGTTCACCACTACATGCCAAATTTAACTTGTACAGTTTTATGTAAATTTATATGCTTGTGGTTCATGTTGCATAGATAAAATTTGCAAGTTCATAGTTAAAAGTATATTGTTCTATGCCAAATCCATGTGACATATGTATAGTTAGATCCATACTTTTGTATGATGTTGGACTGTTGCAAAGTTTCTCTTTTTCCTTTTTGTTTTATAAGTTAGGCTAAAATATTGAGCCTAACATTCTATGTAATTTTGCGAACGTACACCGGCGGTAACGTTGGGGAAAACATGAAATTACATGTAATTGGCATGCTTGACACATAAGCATGATAAGTGGCATGAAAATGGTATAATCTATATACCTTAAATTTTGAATGTGATTTAGAAGGAAAGTGGGCCATGACAATAATTGATTTATAATTTACATATAAATATGTAGGATAAACATGAAAAATTACACGACATAGATTGGTTCATGAAATGGTATATTTAGTATACCATCAATTGGGAGCATAATTAAAAGGATAATTATGGCATAATTAAATTGGGAATAATTTACATATGGAATTTGTCATAAATAAGAAATATGTAAATTTAGAAAAGACGAATATGCATAACCCGAGGTTAGACTGAGTTGTGGTGTAAAACTGCCCGGAACCGACTGACACATCCAGTGACCAAAACAATACCCGTCTAATGTGGGTGGTTAGTGCATTGAGCCCAAAAAGGACCCGAGGTTAGACTGAGTTGTGGTGTAAAACTGCCCGGAACCGACCGACACATCCAGTGACCACAACAATACTTGTCTAATGTGAGCGGTTGGTGCTTTAATAAAGCTAAGTCAAGATTGGTAGGGTTAAGTCAATTAAGGAAACACTTAACCAATTCAACATGATAATTAGTCAAGTGGGTGAGGTTAAGTAAATTTAGAACAATTAGCCGTTATAACATGTTAATTAGACAATTGGGTGAGGTTAAGTAAATTTAGAACACTTAACCGTTACAACATGTTAATTAGACAAGTGGGTGAGGTTAAGTAAATTTAGAATACTTAACCGTTACAAAATGTTAATTAGACAAGTGGGTGAGGTTAAGTAAATTTATAAACACTTAACCAATATAACTTGATTTGTGGAAATGTTAAGTTAAAATAAGAAGGCAACACTTAACCAATATATCTTGATTTGTAGTAGGGTTAAGTTAACACAAGAAGGAAACACTTAACCAAAGTAACATGACACGTAGGTGGGTTAAGTTAACTTGAATTGATTGATGACACTTAACCAATACAATTAGATGAATACGTGGGGTTACGTTAACAAGAAACACTTGACCAATATAACTTGATGAACGAATGGGGTTAAGATAATAGGAAACACTTAACCGATCCAACATGATAAGTAAGGAGGGTAAAGTTAATAAGAAATGCTTTACCAACATGACATGATGAATGAGTGGGTTAAGTTAACATGAGCGGACAACACTTAACTAATATGGCGTAATGTGCGGGAGGGTTAAGTACATATCGGGTTGGTGGGTAATATTAGTAAATATAGGCCCACAAAACTTAACCATTAAATAAACATGCTTGAATCAGTGGAAGGGTTAAGTACATATCAGGTTGGTGGGTAATATTTGTAAATATAGGCCCACAAAACTTAACCATTAAATAAACATGCTTGAATCAGTGGAAGGGTTAAGTACATATCAGGTTGGTGGGTAATATTAGTAAATATAGGCCCACAAAACTTAGCTATTAAATAAACATGCTTGAATCGATGGGAGGGTTAAGTACATCTCGTGTAGGTGGGTAATATTACTACATATAGGCCCACAAGACTTAACTGTTTATTAAAAATGCTTGAATCAATGGGAGGGTTAAGTACATATCAAGTTGGTGGGTAATGTTAGTAAATATAGGCCCACAAACTTAACCAATAGGAAACCCTAATAACGGGGACTCATTTCAGCAGTAACCCACATGGATGTATCTCGGTACCCTGAACTAGGCAGGGTGGGGCACGATTACTGGGCTGATTATAAGCGGTCAAAGCAGCGGCAGGGGGTACGTCAGTGTAGGTTCCGACGGTTTACGGGCATGCAAGTACTCCGTAGTGGGAAAAGGTAGGAATTGGGTACCAGTAGTTATACATTGTGCATCTTGAATCGTGTCGGGTTGCTATCATAAGGATTGATACACCTTATGGTGGGACTAGCACATGATATCTACACGCAAGAGAGGGCCGATTGACATAGACACATGGAACATAAATACAAGTAGGGAGCCGATCGATAGTGTAGTAAGGGTACATCTAACATGTTCATGACAATTAGGCTGATTGAGGTGGAATCCTCACGATAGATGTACACCTGAAGGCTACAACAATTATGGGGGTAGGGATCACGATTATCATTTTATACAGATTACTAGTTGGGACACTAGTTAGGTGGTGCAAAGATAAATATAGAAATCAAAGTAACAGAGTAGTAGCGAAGCAGAGAAAAAGTAGAAGCGCATTCAGTTCACCTTGCACTTATCTTGTCTTTAGTTAACTTGTTATTATGGTATTGTCCTATTTTCAGTTTATTCATGTCATGATCCTTTATCTTGTTTGCATGATGAAAGATCACTGGACTTACCAGACTTATGTCTGACCTAGTTTGTTTTTTGCCTCTTTTCTTCCGTTTCCCCCCCAGGTAGTCAGGGAGGGAATAACTCAGCCTAACTTGGACCTATTCTCTTTCCAAGCTTGAAGATTAGTTGGTGTATTTCTGTGGACTCTCTCTCTTCTACTGCTATGGCTGGTTCATGCTTTATCAGGGAATATCATTGTTTTTATGCTTCTTTTATTCTTGGAAGTTTTTAAATCAAGACAGAAGTTCTATGTATTACATTTAAGTTTGATTGAGGAAATTGTTGTAAAAGCTTGATTGAATTAAGTTGTTTATAAAATGACTTTATTTTCCGCTACTTTATTTGTCTGTCTTGTAATTTATCTGCATCTTTTACCTATAATGCTCCACCGAAGTTAAGGCATTCCCTCTGTGAGTGACCTTAATGGAGGTGGGGTGTTTCACTTGGTATCAGAGCTGAAGGTTACCAGATCAGATAAAAGATTTGAAAAATTATTTTCAAAACGGTTTTAAAAGAAGCATTTTCTAAAGAAAATTTTTGTTTTTGATGGCATATTTTCCAAAGCCATATGCACTATCTTTTGATCCTCTGTTTGAATCCTTGTTTCCTTCTCTCCTAAGTCTCTGGGGCTCCTGGCTTTCTGGGAGGTAACCTCATCGCGACATGGTTCCGTAAGATTGATGAGACTGCGACACTTGTCAAAGGGCAAATAAGCGCCTAGATTCCATCTATAGCCGCAGTAGCTTCACATACGGCTAATTTTTCTTTCGAGCTTTGTAGGATTTTCCGTGCGATGATGGCATCTTTTAAAAGACCTGTCAACAAGTTACACAAGGATGGCAAAGATGAGAATGAGGGAGTTTGGCTAAGGAGCACAACATAAGGATGAAGAACTCATGGATATGGACTTGGTTCACAAAGGAGGGGAGGAAAGATTAGTAAAACCTAAAACAAGAGGAAGTATCTTTATTTTGGTATAATGGGTCATATAATTAAGGGCAAGGGCAAGAACAAAAGATAGGATTTTCCGGAAGGCAAGTGCCTGCTCTCACCACCAGCATATCTGAGAGAGAGGTAGTAAGGTTTCTGTTGAAAAGTTTAGTTTATCTTCTTGATCATCCTACTAGTAATCTTTTTGATTTTTGCGCTTCACATTCGTTTATATCTTCTTCCAAAGTTGAGTCTCTGCACCCTAGAGCTTGTATAGTAGAGGATCCCATTATTTTCTCAAATCCAATCGGCGGTTCGGCTCATTTATCTTTGATTTGTAAGGATTTGAGAATAGTTATATTAAGTACTGAGTCTAAGTGTAATGCTTATGTTTTTGGTTTCATGGGCTATGGGTTGATTCTAGGAATGGATGGATTAGCTAATAATTGTGAAAGGAGGGTAGTTAGACTTTCGACTTGCCTCGAGAATACCCTCGAAATTTCTTGCGATCCTAAGGGATCAGTTTGTCTTAGCTACCTAGAATCAATTTATGTATTTATCGACGATTTTCGATCCGTTAGAGTAGTCCATGAGTACGCAGATGTTTTTTTGATTAAGGTTAGGAGTTTCCCCCTAAAAACTCGAGATAGACTACCGCATATATCTAGTAGACAATGCAAAGCCAGTTATGCGATCAACGATAGTTTTGGAGCAGGATTGGCGAGGATAGCCAGAGTCAGTTAAGTGCTTAATTGTTTGGTTGTTTTACTAGAGTCATCTCACATAAATCGTCCAAATTCGGAGGAGGTATTCCTTGGGTGCTTGTCTGATATTTATTTAAGCCTTTGGGGCTTGTACTTGAGGGATGCCAAGTTCGACTAGGATGGTTTGCGTGAGAGATATCGACCCTCAGATTTGTGACATAAGGGATAAGCTAAGTAGAAGAGAGACCGTTAATCATCTTAGTATACACTTGGTATCATGGTTAACTTTTGTTTATCTTGAAAAGATAGTTCGACAACATTGTATACCCTCTAGCATAGTAAATGATCAAGGTCCTATCTTTACTAGTGGGTTTTGGAAATGGAGGTCAAGAAGCTTCACAATTGTGAAGTTAAAGTTAGATGTTAAGGTACAGTGGAGTGAAGCTCAAAGAAGATGCGACTTAAAAGACTGAAGACTAGATACGCGCATCATACCCTTTTTGAGGGTATATCCTTGATTCCTCCTTTTTCTGTAATATTTATTTGCATGCTAGTCTTTATCTTTTAAGTATATCCTCTAAGTCCTATCCTCGACCCTTAGGTAGAAGCCAAAGGATGAAAACATGTGTTTGAGACATGTTATGATTGGTGGTTGCAAGTGTTTGCTAGTAGTTGCTCATGGATGCATATACACACATTAGGCACTAGATAGGCTCAGTCACTTTCATATTGCATATGAATGTATTTGTATATGGATTGAAACTTGATGCGTTATCATATGGATGTTGCATATGGATGAGTGAATTTGCACACATATAGTATTTACATGATTAGGGATATTTGCATACATATTGGACGCATGACACTCTCATGATTCGCATTAAGGAGGTCAACTGGATCAGCAGACCGCCTGATTTTGCACTAGATAAGAGACATACACACACACTTTGCATATGTTCATATGGCATTTGAAGTCTTTTATGGACAATGGATGCTTGTGGATGATGGATGAGTAGTTGGATGATTGGATATTAGGATGCATTCTTCTTAACTTGAAGATTTCGGGGATGAAATCCTAAGGAGGGGAGAATGTAACACCCCGAATTTTCTGAGAATATTAAAATTAACAAATTCCAGAACACTTAATTTTTAGAAGAAGAATTAAGTGAAATGGGTTGCGCTATTACGTTTGTCTCAAAATTTTGGTCAAGATAGACATTTGGTTTGCATAAAACGGATACCTTATGAAGAAGTTATTAAGCCTTGAAGTTTGTATGCATATGAAATATATATATATATATATATATATATAAATTAAATAAATAACTATGCAAAAAAGTTCAAAACAGCGAATCGGGAGGGGGAATGACCGAACCGAACCATTTTTGAGGTCGACCCGACCCTGCTGGGTCGACTAGGGGTTGATTCAGGGTGTTTGGCTGTCAACCCATGGGTCGATTCGCTCTAAGGCAGATGTGGCATCTGATTAGTTCTGATGGACACCTTGCTAAGTCATTAAGGCTGATGTGGCTATTCTATCTTGTCTGAATGGCTTTAATTTGCTTTAGGTCAATTTGACGGTTCCTATTAAATCAAACTTCTATATAAGCAACCTAAATCTAAACCCTAAGCCAAATAAAAATATTCCTAGAGCCGTCATGCAATCAATGGTGAACCTATCTCTTTCAACTCAAAGGCAAGATAGAAGCTACATCAAAATCAAATCAAAACTAATCTAATTCAACTAAGAGAATTCAACGATCTACATCAAAGCCGAGCAATTCAGTTTTTGAATACAGATCCCTGAAATCAAGTTTTTCCTTTTGATTGTAAGTGTAGTTATCTTTCAGATGTGATTAAATTAAAGACATGATTTGTAATGAATTGTAAAATAGAATTGTATCAAGTTGTATGTGATGCTGATTCATGTTTATTCATGTCTATTCTATCATATATGCCTATGAACTATTGTGGTCTATCGAACCTATCATGTTATGTGGAAAATGGTGAGTAAACCTATGATGTTGTATAGGAATTTGGGAATGAAATTATCATATGTAAGTTTGGTGATATTATGATACATACAAGTTTTAGGCTAAGTCATGTCGTTTATGCCTAATTGTTTAGAGCCATTATGCATACATGTTTAGATCTACGACCTTATATGTTTAGATCTACAACTTTATATGTTAGATCCATATGGCTTTATGATAGATCTAATTTGCAAGTTCAAAACTACATGCCAAGTTTAACTTGTACATTTTTATGTAAATTCATATGCTTGTGGTTCATGTTGCATAGATCAAATTTGCAAGTTCATAGTTAAAAGTATATTGTTCAGTGCCAAATCCATGTGACATATGTATAGTTAGATCCTTACTTTTGTATGATGTTGTAATTTTGCAAAGTTCCTCTTTTCCCCTTTTTGTTTTATAAGTTAGGCTAAAATATCGAGCCTAACATTCTATGTAATTTTGCGAATGTACAACAGGAGGTAACGTTGGGGAAAACATGAAATTACATGTAATCTGCATGTTTGACACATAAGCATGATAAGTGGCATGAAAATGGTATAATCTATATACCTAAAACTTTGAACGTGATTCAGAAGGAAAGCGGGCCATGACAAAAATTGATTTATAATTTACATACAAATATGTAAGATAAACATGAAAAATTACATGGCATAGATTGGTTCATGAAATGGTATATTTAGTATACCATTAATTAAAAAATTAATTATGGCATAATTAAATTGGGAATAATTTACATATGGAATTTGTCATAAATAAGAAATATGTAAATTTAGAAAAGACGAATATGCCTAACCCGAGGTTAGACTGAGTTGTGGTGTAAAACTGTCCAGATCCGACCGACACATCCAGTGACCATAACAATACCTTTCTAATGTGGGTGGTTAGTGCATTGAGCCCAAAAAGGACCCGAGGTTAGACTGAGTTATGGTGTAAAACTGCCCGGAACCGACCGACACATCTAGTGACCACAACAATACCTGTCTAATGTGAGTGGTTGGTGCTTTAATAAAGCTAAGTCATGATTGGTAGGGTTAAGTCAATTAAGAAACACTTAACCAATTCAACATGTTAATTAGACAAGTGGGTAAGGTTAAGTAAATTTAGAACACTTAACCGTTATAACATGTTAATTAGACAAGTGGGCGAGGTTAAGTAAATTTAGAACACTTAACCGTTATAACATGTTAATTAGACAAGTGGGTGAGGTTAAGTAAATTTAGAACACTTAACCATTATAACATGTTAATTAGACAAGTGGGTGAGGTTAAGTAAATTTAGAACACTTAACCATTATAACATGTTAATTAGACAAGTGGGCGAGGTTAAGTAAATTTAGAACACTTAACCGTTATAACATGTTAATTAGACAAGTGGGTGAGGTTAAGTAAATTTAGAAACACTTAACCAATATAACTTGTTTTGTGGAAAGGTTAAGTTAAAATAAGAGGGCAACACTTAACCAATATAACTTGATTTGTAGTAGGGTTAAGTTAACACAAGAAGGCAACACTTAGCCAAAGTAACATGACACGTAGGTGGGTTAAGTTAACTTGAATTGATTGATGGCACTTAACCAATACAACAGGATAAATACATGGGGTTAAGTTAACAAGAAACACTTGACCAATATAACTTGTTGAACGAACGGGGTTAAGTTAATAGGAAACACCTAACCGATCCAACATGATAAGTAAGGAAGGTCAAGTTAATAAGAAATTCTTAACCAACATGACATGATGAATGAGTGGTTTAAGTTAACATGAGCGGACAACACTTAACTAATATGGCATAATGTGCGGGAGGGTTAAGTACATATCGGGTTGGAGGGTAATATTAGTAAATATATGCCCACAAAACTTAACCATTAAATAAACATGCTTGAATCAGTGGAAGGGTTAAGTACATATCGGGTTGGTGGGTAATATTAGTAAATATAGGCCCACAAAACTTAACCATTAAATAAACATGCTTGAATCAGTGGAAGGGTTAAGTACATATCGGGTTGGTGGGTAATATTAGTAAATATAGGCCCACAAAAATTAACTATTAAATAAACATGCTTGAATCGATGGGAGGGTTAAGTACATCTCGTGTAGGTGGGTAATATTAGTACATATAGGCCCACAAAACTTAACCGTTTATTAAAAATGCTTGAATCAATGGGAGGGTTAAGCACATATCGGGTTGGTGGGTAATATTAGTAAATATAGGCCCACAAACTTAACCAATAGGAAACCCTAGTAACGGGGACCCATTTCAGCAGTAACCTACATGGATGTATCATGGTACCCTGAATTAGGAAGGGTGGGGCATGATTACTGGGCTGATTATAAGCGGTCAAAGCAGCGACAGGGGGTTCGTCAGTGTAGGTTCCGACAGTTTACGGGCGCGCACATACTCCGGAGTCGGAAAAAGCAGGCATCGGGTACCAATAGTCATACATTGTGCATCTTGAATCATGTCGGGTTGCTATCATAAGGATTGATACACCTTATGGTGGGACCAGCACAGGGTATCTACACACAAGAGAGGGCCGATTGACACAGACACGTGGAACATAAATACAAGTAGGAAGCCGATCGATAGGGTAGTAAGGGTACATTTGACATGTTCATGGCAATTAGGATGATTGAGGTGGAATCCTCACGATAGATGTACACCTGAAGGCTACCACAATTACGGGGGGTTGGGATCACGATTATCATTTTATACAGATTACTAGTTGGGACACTAGTTAGGTGGTGCAGAGATAAATATAAAAATCAGATTAACATAGTAGGAGCGAAGCAGAGAAAAAGTAGAAGCGCATTCAGTTCACCTTGCACTTATCTTGTCTTTAGTTACCTTGTTTTTATGGTATTGTCCTATTTTCGTTTTATTCATGTCATGATCCTTTATCTTGTTTGCATGCTGAAAGATCACTGGACTTACTAGACTTATGTCTGACCTAGTTTGTTTTTTGCCTCTTTTCTTCCATTTCCCCCCAAGTAGTCAGGGAGGGAATAGCTCATTCTAACTTGGACCTCTTCTCTTTTCAAGCTTGAAGATTAGTTGGTGTATCTCTTTGGACTCTCTCTCTTCAACTGCTATGGCTAGTTCATGCTTTATCGGGGAATATCATTGTTTTTATGCTTCTTTTGTTCTTGGATGTTTTTAAATCAAGACAGAAGTTCTATGTATTTCATTTAAGTATGATTGAGGAAATTGTTGTAAAATCTTGACTGAATTAAGTTGTTTATAAAATGACTTTATTTTTCGCTGCTTTATTTGTCTGTCTTGTAATTTATTTGCATCTTTTACCTATAATGCTCCACCGAAGTTAAGGCATTCCCTCTGTGAGTGACCTTAACGGAGGTGGGGTATTTCAAGTACCTAAAGGTTTTGTGAGTGACCGAGTTCCATTATTTACTAGTGGGTTTTGGAAGAGCTTACAAGAGGCTTTGGGGTCAGAATTACATCTCAGTACCGCGTACCATCCCCAAACCGATGGTCAAATAGAGAGGGTGAATCGTGTATTAGAGGATCTCTTGAGAGCTTGTGGGTCATGGGATGACCATTTCATTTGGTTGAATTTGCATATAATAATAGTTATCAGTCCAGTATTGGTATGGCTCCATTTGAAGCTTTGTACGAAAGGCCGTGCAACTCACCATCATGTTGGTTAGAAACCAATGAGAAATTTGTGCTTGGGCCAGATGTAATAAGAGAAACGTCAGATAAGATAAAGGTTATTCAACAGCGAATAAAGGTCGCCCGGGATAGGTAGAAAAGTTATGCTGATAAAAGGCGAAGAGATTTGAAATTCTCCATTGGAGACTTGGTATTCGTCAAGATCTCTCCGTTGAAGAGTGTGATTCGTTTTGATAGGAGAGGTAAGTTGGTAACAAGGTTTGTTGGTCCATTTCCAATTCTCGAACAAGTTGTGAATTTGGCGTATATAGTTGAATTACCTAACAAGATGGCAAGAGTGCACAATGTATTCCATGTTTCTCAGTTAAGGAAGTTCGTGCACGATTTTGATATGACTATTTCACCAGATCAATTGGATGGTATCGAGGTAGAACCCGAGGCAGTTGGGAACTGCAGACCGATTCATATTGTCAGACACGATATGAAACAACTTCGGAGGAAGACGGTGAGACTAGTTAAGATCCAATGGGGCGATAATGAGAATGACTGTACTTGGAAAATCGAGAAAAGCATAAGAAAGTCATATCCAGAACTCTTGATCTGGTAAGATTTTTAGTGCGATATAGTTATTCCACATGCTAGAAAAGGCGTGTTGTGTTTATTATGTATGTTTGATTGTTGCAAATGGTTGATAGGCATGCGTGACCCATTGTATGTTTTAGTTAAGGAATTTCGGGGACGAAATTTCTTTAGGGGGGGGGGGGGGGGTGGGAGAGTGTAACGACCCGCATTCTACGTATCGAAGGATCGTAGAATATTTATTTTATTTTCATACGAAGTTGTACGGTTATGTAACTTTGTGAAACAACTATTGGGGTCATTTCCCATGTTCACGATTTTTACCGAATTTTAAACGACCATTTTACCCCCGACGAATCTTGTTTCGCCTATAAATTTTGATTGGTAAGGATTTTTGACGTGAAATCACTTCAATTGGATTTGAATGATAGTTTACCTTTTCGTAGAGTGGTCACATTGATCAAACGGACTTACCATTTGGGAGATATAACTAAAATAAGATTTGGAGATGGAAAAACAACATAATTGGACTTAACGGGGTGATTAACAGCTAGGACCGTAACTCATTTCGGTATTAGGGTTATGGGAGGGCTGAAAAGGTTTGGAGAAACATTCCCTTTCATTTTTCCAGCCACCACTAACCTCCCTTGAACCCTAACAATGACATTCATCTTCCAAATCTTATTCTAATTGCTTCCTAATCAGTAATTAACCAAAGCTACACCAAATCAAGTCAAATTAGCACCAAATCACGGTTGGAGCTGCTGCAATACATAGAGATCTGTGCGATAATAGTAAATTTTCAGATCTAAGATTTCATTTATGGCTAAGGTGAGTAGTTAGCACGTTTATTCACTAATTATGGCTAATTAGGGGTGACTAGTGATAATTAGCGAAATTATGATTCATAAAAATATGTAAAAGTTCTAAAATATTATTTTATGTCACTGATACAAATTTGGGTTAATTTGGATTAAGTTTGCTAATCCCGGAGTTAGGGGATTAAGGGAAAACTATGGATTTGGATATGTTTAATCCTAAATGACACAGGTGATTGATGTTGCAATGTTTTTGGTTGATTCCATATGTTGTTACTACTGTTTGGTGTGATCTACGATTGTGTATTAAAATTATAATGGTCGAAAACTCCGTCGAGAAGCGAAAAATGGTTTGCAGGAAAGTGGTGTAGGTATCTTGTTCGACCCTATATGTACGTTCGACCCTATATGTCCGCTCGACCCTATATGCATGTTCGACCCTATATGTCCGTTCAACCCTATATGCATGTTTGACCCTATATGCATGTTCGGCCCTATATGTCCGTTCGACCCTATATGTATGTTCGACCCTATATGCATGTTCGACCCTATATGCATGTTCGACCATTATGTCTGTTCGACCCTATATGTATGTTCGACCCTATATGCATGTTCGACCCTATATGTCGGTTCGACCCTATATGTACGTTCGACCCTATATGTTTGTTTGACCCTGAACCCGAGATGACCGTAAACTCTTTTGAAGATCAATTCCAATCCGACCAAAACCCGAGATGTAAAGGAAGTTCAGATGAGAAGTGATGGCTCAAGATCCAAATGGGGATCGATGGGTTAACTTCTAAAGTTGGGCTTTGCTATGGGACGTATGCAAAGGGGTTATCGATATCTATAACTTTGGTTTATTATTGAGAGGGGGCATTGACTATGGACCAGTGCGGTCAGGTCAGAGGTTGTATGGAGTCGAACTCCATCAGGGACTCCAAGGGAAAAATGGTCGTAGTGATAGTTGGACGGGGTGGGACTCCATCATGGCCCAATAGTTTTGGTGATCAAAGTGGTGGATATCGTATGCTTACGCACTGAGTGAGAGATGTGAGGATGATTGCTATGTTTGATGTTTGCTATCACCATGACATGCACACTCCCATTTTACACTTTATGTTAGTGTTACCTTAAAGTACTGCACATCTTGTTGTGCTAACTCTTTGGTTGCTGCTCTAGGTTCATGTATGATTATTTATACCTGTTATTGCTTTATTTTGCTGCTATCACTCATACCATACTTTTGTCTGACCCAGAGTTTTATGTTTCTTCTTATTACTCTGGGTGCTCCTAAACGAGCAGACTAAAGACAAGTTAGGTGGTTATGCACGAGTAACTGTCCGGAGACGAGCATGAGGCTTCCACGTACTATTTACATATATTCTCCCTATGGTGTTGCTGATCACTACTTTGGGTATTAGTAGTGTTCCTTTTCTATTTTTCTTTAGAGACAATATTTTGAAGTTGTAATAATGGTTTAGATCATAAGCTGTATTTTGGATTCCGCTACTTTGATGGATATTGTTTAATTTTCAGCTTATGCACTGTCTTCTCTGTTTAATATCAAGTTATGTTACTGTTATGTTTTATTCCATGCGCTGTGAGATATACTATAGGTACTTGATGATTCATAGTTTCAAATCCCTTTCTTTTGACGACCGTCCCATGCTAGTTGGACACCGGTCTAGCGCATTTCGTAGAAATGTCGGCTGGTGCGGGGCGGGCCGTCACAGAAAAATAGCACTACGCCATAGATTGCATACTGCAACAATGAAGAAGTGATGCAAAAAGTGCCAAAAAGTGTTGCTATAGACAAAAAATGATCTGTGGCAACACTTTCTTGGTGATGCATTTTGCCGCCTTGCCTTAGAGTCAAAGGCAACTTCTTTGCGACCCTAAGGCAACAGCTGTACTGGTGTTGCCATAGGTACTAAATTTACAAAAATATGGGACACACTAAAATCTGTAGCCCGGGTTCACAGAATCGCCACTAAAATCTGTTGCCGGGTTCACGGAATCCTGTTGTGGGGCCCATATGCATAAATCTATGGCAAAACTATATCATAGCTATTGCAACATTTAACATCACATACTGCAACATTATATCATATACATGGAAACACTACATAACATAACATCATACTGAAATTAACGAAGAAATTTATATTCAAACTATCCAACAAACACAAGTAGTACTTAGTCAACTACAAAATAATAAAACATAGCCACTAAATTCAGTTTTACAGATTTCAGTTACAAACACAGCCCGTACTAAATTCATGTTTACATAAAACTAAAACTAAAGCAGTTTCAAAATATAGCGCAAGCCTCCAATGCGTTCAATGCCTCTACTGCATCGAGTACCTCTAGTGCCTTTAGTAACAAGTACTTGAACAACCTCATCACTGCCTTCTTCACCTGCATACGTCAGTTGCATTTCAGCACAAAATAAGAGGTATGCGTGCCTCAATTGCATTTCAGCACAAACTGAGTTACATAACTGATCTAAACAATGTGTATACAAGTGTATACTGATCTAAACATAACTGAATTTCATTTGCATTTGTGTTTCATTTACATAACCGAGTTACATAATAGAGGCACAATGTGTATACAAGTGTATACTGATCTAAACATAACTGAGTTACATAACTGATCTAAACAATGTGTACACAAGTGTATAATGATCTAGACATAACTGAGTTTCATTTACATTTGCATTTCATTTACATAACTGAGTTACATAACAGAGGCACAATGTGGATACAAGTGTATACTAATCAAAACAATGTGTATACAAGTGTATACAATGTGTATACATAGTATAACAAAGGCACAATGTGTATACAAGTGTATACAGAGTAAACAATTAGACAATTACAATGTGGATAAAATTATCAGTAATCAGCATTTTAGGTTTAATGGGCAATGTGGAAAAAATTATCACTAATCTGCAATGTGGCAAAAATTATCACTAATCTACAATGTGACAAAACTTAAAATTATACCTGAAAAATTGCTTATGCATGTTATTTCATGTTATTTCACTACTCTACATTACCATAGCAACACAAAAATGAACTTCAAACATGATCCAGGACATAGCTAAAGTTTTTGCAAAGAATTTTTCTCCTTTCTCGTGTTTTCCACATTCAATGCGCATTAGGGCCAACTCTTCCTTCATATCTGCCACAAATTCATTGGCTTTTGCCCTCTTTTTCGTTTGCTTCAACAAGTTTTCTTCATTTGTCTTCTTTTCCACGAGCAATTGCGATATAGTCTTTTCTTTTTCCATCAATTTAACAGTAATATCATCCAATTCAGCATTGCCGTTGATTTCATTCGCTTCATCATGGAACATAAAATACTCGCAATCGCCATTCTGCACATATCTTAAATTCTCAACTAAAAAATCACTGAAAGATATGATAATCGACAAAGCAACCAAAAAAAACTAATTTATACTTACCGACCACATGGAGCAACCAAAAAACTTCTTCCCCGCATTCGACCCTACCTTCACAGTCCTCATCTTCATTGGGATTTTGGTGGCAGTTCTTTCTCGTAGCCGCTATTGACGAATTTGAAGTAGAAATTGATTGAGCGGTCATTGAACTCAAATTGAAGGAAGAATTGAAGTGATATCACAAACTACAAATCATTCAGTAGGCTTTCAGGCATGTATTTCATGCATTCAGTATTTGTATGCATAACCAAAACAAAACATGCATATATTTATTAGCCAGTCTTACACACACACACCCACTTAAGAAATCATGCGTATACTTATTAGATGGTCTTATGCATAAAGATCATGATAATACTTAAGAAATGATAACTATCATGTATATGTAAGCATCCTTATGAAACCATTTTCGTAAACCATTACATATCTTATTAAAAAAACTAGTAGTATCATGTCTCAATCATCACAGGAAATAATAACCTGGGAAACCCGAGCAGTTGTTTAGAATATGCAACTCATATAAGGTCGATGGTCTAATTGTTCACAACCACACTTCACTAGGAACTAAAGTTCTATGTTATTAAATTGATTAATAAACCAATAGCTGCTCAAAGAACATTTCAGCGAATCAACATACAACAGAACCACAAAAAAACACCACCAACCAAACAAAATTATACTCGTGGTGATAATAATTTCTGTTTCTCGGTAGATTAATTAATAGCGATGATAAAAAAACCAACAGAAACGTACATAAGAAATACAGGATAAAAAGCTAGAACCTTTCTTCTTGGATTGACTGCCGTTTGATGACAGGGAAGAGGAGAAATGGTTGTGTTTGGAGTCGAGGATTCACTAGAAGAAGTGGAGGACGCGGAGAGGGTTAGAGTGGAAAAAGTAGGTGAAAGAAAATTAGGGATTGGAAATGGAAATTTGTGGTGAGAACGAATAGATCTGAGATATTAAGAAAGAGGTATCGAATGAGTAACATAAGTTGATTTCCTATTGGTGGTGAAGTATTTTAACGGATTAGTGAGGTGTCAACTTCAGATGTTGTTTTTAAAAGGTAAATTGGCGGATAGATATGATCTTTTTATAAATGCAGATTGAAGATGTGGCAAATTAAACTTATAAGTTTATAACTATAGCTACTGCAACACAATTTGATATCTATAGTAACACATTGAAGAGTGCGTTGTAATACGCAAAAATCAGCATAGTCATGGCAACATTTTAGTTGGCAACACCTTAGATTTTTGTTGTAGTAGGCAATTTATGGCGTAGTGTATGGTTTTGCCTTCTTCAACAAATCGCGACTTCAGCTTCTTTAATTTGAGATTATTCTCTGATTTCTTCGAATTATAACTGCTCCTCTCGTCATCGATTTCTCAAATGCTACCGGTGCTCCGATAATGTTTGATTCTGGTCTTGTTGAGATGAAATCGATCTCTGAAATTAGTACCTGATTTTGCCCCTTTTACTTTTGATTATTGTTTTTTGTTTGATTTCAATCCCACCTTTGCCTATGATAAATTCATGTGAATTTATAGGGTTTTGAATCCCTAAATAATATATGATTTCAACATTAGATTTGTAACTGTGATTTTGTCGAGTTTGAAATATCCAAACTTTCTGGAATTTAATTTCATGATGAATGACTTGATTGAAATTAGATTTTATGGAATTAAAATTTTGAAATTATATGTTGATTAATGGAAGACGAATTTTAGGCAAATCTTTATATTTGCAGATTCAATGATAAACTCAAGGAGTTTATTGAGTTGTTCGAATTACAGCTGACTTGCTTGTGAGTCTAGTGAGTTGTTGTGCACTTGAATATTCTGTACTTTGGTCTCTCTCTAGTTTCACCTTCAAATTGCTATATGAAACAACATATAAACTCGTAACCATGAAGAACTGGTCTGAATTATTTAAAGGCGATCAAGTAAGCTTATTTTATTGATCAGAATATGTCAATGCATACATTGTATGTATGTACCCTTACTTGAATCTTACTGCAGCTAAAGCGAAAACTAAGGATCCTATTTTTTGGAACTGGAACTGGAATGAAACATCATACAAACTCATATGTATGCATCTTCTTGTTTTCGCTGCTACCCTTATCAATTTTTTATTGGTTTAGTTTGATAATAACTTGATATTTACGTATTACTAGGTGTGATCGTATCCTATTGTTTGGAACTAGAATGAAACTTATAAATTACAGAAGAAGAAGTAGTGCAATATGCAGGGTTTGCGATGATGTGAAGTTTTGATAAGTGCAGTATGCATGACATTTTTAGGTGGAGCTGAAGGTGGATAAGTGCAGGCAAGGGCACACAAAGTGTTTGTGTTCGAAGAGGATGTAAGTATGTTGAAAGTGGAAATTTTGAAGTTTAATGTTTGTTGTTGTTGTTTAAGGCTTGGGTGATGACGGACTTGGTATGTAGTGTTTCAAAGAAGTCTTGGTCTTCCAAAATTGGATGAATTGGCCGGTCGGAGAGGTCGATCACCACCAGGACTGTGAGGCCCCGGACCTCCACCAGAGTTGCGCCTAGATCCGCTGACGGCTCGCCTTCGGCTTGGCACTTGGCTCGACTTCGGCTCGACATATATTTGTCATTGTTAGTGTCTATATAAATTGAAACTCCATATGTAATGAGTGAACTGAGTGATGCAGTGAGGAAAATCTATATATGTGAATAATAAGGGTTGTAGTAAATCATTGAGTTGTAAATTATTGGAATCGAAAATTTGTACCATTTTAGTTGTTGAAATAAAATATTTTATTAATAAAACAATATTTGAATTCAAATTCCGTGCATTCTATTAAATAAACATTTAATCCTGTAAAAGTGTTGCCATTGGATGGTAAAAGTGTTGTCATTAGATGGTAAAAGTGTTGCACAGACAATGTGGGGCCCACTTTTAGGTAAAATTAATATCTGCGACATCACCTTGAAAATGTCGCCATTGGGTCACAAAGGTGTTGCCTTTGACTCTACGGCAATGCAAAAAAATGCAACACCAAGAAATTGTTGCCACATATCATTTTTTGCCTATAGCAACATTTTTTAGCACTTCTTGCGCCACATCTCTGGTGTTACGGCTTGCAATCTATGGCGTAGTGAGGTTTGTCTTCTTAAGTTTGATGACTGCATGATATGATGAAAAATCCGTGTATAGTATTTCGTTAACTTATTTGGACATTACAGACCTACATGTGGTATCAGTCTTAGAAATTTTTGAAATTTTCACACATTTGTTTAATTTTTTTTAAAATTGTTTTTCAACTTGTATAGTTCTTTCAGTATCCCTCTTGAAATTTGTAACACCCCACCTCTGTTAAGGTCAATCACAAAGGGAATACCTTAACTTTGATGGAGCGTTTTAGTAGACAGAACAGAAATTTACAAGACAGATAAAACAGTACTTGAAAAATTAATAACTTTATTACAATAGAAACCGAAGTAAGTTTTGTTACATCTTTTCAAATCACAATATCAGAATTCAAGTACAAAATATCAGTCTTATACAAAAGCCTTCAGAATGCATAGTTTTTAAAATCATAATCCCCACATAAACTGCCATGGAAAGATAGAGCCAAGGGCAAGCGGTACTTCAAGTAGAGAAAATCCGAATCAAGCTCCTATACTTCCACCCTAAAAACCTGGGGAGAGGGGGGGGGGGGGAGGGGAGGGAAACGAAAGAAAAGGGGTGAAAACAAGCAAGGTCATACATAAAGTCCGGCAAGTCCAGTGACTTTCAACTTATGAACAGATAATAATATCATGATATGAAAATAAAGCTGGATAAGAGACAACAACAACAACAGGAGTAGCTGGTATACTTAAGCTAAACAGAAGAAACAGAATGATATAGCCCAAGTTATGCTTCTTACTTAGATCTTACTTCTCTACACTAATACTAGTATAACAGGATTAGGTGTTACCCTAATGTCTAAACTGAAACAGAAACGGAAAAGAATAATCTATACAGAAACAGAATGCCAGTAATGGGCCTTTACCATCCCAACAGACAGAAGGCACATAAACGAAATCAGAGACGAAAACAAAATAATCCAACGGAAACAGAATGTTAGAATTAGGTGTACACTAGTAAATGGGCCTTTACCACCCCAACAGAAGGTACCACACAGAAACAGACAGGTGTTACCACCCAACATAAACAGATGGTACCCCAACGGAAACAGATAGAACTAAGTGTACCCTAAATCTACCCCAAGCGATCGGCTCACTAATACATAAATACCCTGTGCCAGCCTCACAGAAGGGTGTATCACTCCCTAAAGTGGAAACCTTTGAATGACACAGACCTATTTACAGATGTCATGGCGTCTTACATCCTCAGAGGCAGACCGGAATCCACGCACGCACATGACCCGGTCGGAACGCACCATCAACACCCCTCGCCATTATCAGAATGAACCCCATATAATTAGTTCAGTAAGCGTGCCCGGACCCTACCTACTGTTGGGTCATAGTTTTGATACCAGAAAGGGTTACTGACTAATATGGGTCCCAAACAACAGATGACACAAGTATTTTCCCTCCTAACCTTGTGTCCCCAGACTAATGGATTTCAGATTAACTTGTTTACAAGTTTTCAGACCTATAGAGTTCAGATCAACTAGTTCACAGATCAGAAAATCAGTCAACAGGTTTTCAGACTAACGGATCAGATGTATTGTTTTAACAGACTTACAGATTGTCTAACTTTGTATTGGGCCTACAGATTCACGAAACAGGTTTATTAATTCATCAGTCCAGTGGGTTTAGCCCTATTCACCCAACACGTTTTAGACATCATATTTATCTCAGATTTGCATTACTGAAATATTAATGCGCAGACCTCTCACATTAGGTCGGTAGCTTGTGGCCGCTGGATAAGACGGGCGGTTCCGGGCAGACTTCCGCCACAAGCCAGACCTAACCTCATGTCTAAGCATATTTTAGTTGTGCCTACGACCTCTCATATTAGACTAGCAGTTTGCGGTTGCTAGTTAAGCTGGTTGGGTCCGGGCAGGCTTCTACCGCAAACATGAGTCTAACCTCATGCCTTGGCATTTTTATTATAACTAGTTTATTCCATTACAAATTATACAAATATCAGACTAATAATGTCAATTTAACATATTTGACTTCTTTTTAAATCGCAGCAGATTAATCGAATTAACATGTTTTACTCAATCTTAGGTCGAGCCTACGGATTTTCATACACAAGTTACAATCATTCAGCTTTTCGACAGATTTAACAGATTTAGCAGCTCAGGCGGTTCAATAGATTTAGCAGATTAGGCAACTCAACAGATTTAGCAGATTAGGAAAAATTAGCAGATTAGGCGATTCAACATATGTAACAGTTTAGGCAATTCAACAGATTAAACAGGTAACAGGTTTAACAGATTAGGCAAATTTAACATAATAAGCAGATAACAGTTTTAACCAATTTAAACATTCCTTAAAGTCCTATTCACATATCTTGCCTAATTCATAAGGTAAGCCTAAACTTATATGCCCAAATTATGGTCATAATCCACCATATAACATATCTCCCAATTTTTAGTTAAACTTGCATAGTTCAGAATATTCTCCAAAAACCTTACATATAAATTATGCCAAATATAGCCATTGATTCCAATGCATGTCACATATCCAAAACCCCCCTTACTTAGGTGTATTTTCACTATATAATTATCCAATCTTAATATGGATCTTTACACCTAAGTTAAATGCAAATTAATTCTCTTTTTTCCAAATTTCAGACTATAATATATATAGTATGTCCAGATCTAGATCTTGAATTACAACTTGTACTATGCATCCAAATCAGTTACATGTTCACAGTTAAACTTTACGCTACAAATCCCAAGTCATATGTCCAATATTCTTTATGCCTCAAAACTCAAGACATATGTTAAATACACCTTATGTTTAAATACAACATGTCCAATTATATGTCTCAGATTTATGTTCTAAGTTTAACCTATGTTCTTTATGTTCTAAGTCACAATAATCCTCTCCTTCCAAGTCATAGATCGTCTTATGCAATATGCCGCAAATTTATGTCCAGAATTACAACATGCGTTGTATCCTCAAATTAGTTACAAATTGATTTTGCCCAAATATGCCTCATTCAATATTCTTCCCAAATTTAGCATTTATGCGTTCATCTCTTATGAGATCTGGCTTAGGCTCTGGTAGCCTGGCTATCAAACAAAAGAAAGAAAGGAGGAAGAAATACAGAAAAATAATAATAAAAAAATAGAGGAATAGATCTGATAAATAGAAAAAGGGCCTAGTCTCAGATTCAGAATTATAATTATGTCAAGATCATGATTAAATTTCATATCGGAAAATAACTGCACTTGCCTTGATTGGATTATAGAAGAAGAGTTGCAATAGTTCTTTTTAATCTTATTCAGATTTGGAAGAAGATGCACTAGTTCTCGTTTTGATATCAGCAGAGTAGCGACGCCATTATTTTATTTATTTATTTCTATTATCTCAGAGGCAACATAAGGGAAGAAGAATGGTGTAAAGAGAATGGGGCTAGGGGGCTGTTTATATAGGATTTCAAACTAATTAGAGCCGTCGATGAAGCTAGAGTTAATAAATGCCATCCATCTCAAGAGAAGCCAATCAGAAAGTGACAAATCAGCCCTAGTGACACAGCCAAGCCCCAGAAACCGAGCCAGGACCAGACCAAGCAGGTCGACCTGTATGTCGACCCCCAGGTCGACTACATGGTCGACCCGGGTACCGAGGTCGACTCCCATGTCGACCCCTGGTCGACCTGGGTCCTGGGCGGGAAAATCCCCGCCTAGCCCAGTTCTAGTCCAGTTTTGAATTTTGAACTTGTTTTCGGGCTATTTGAATTTTAAATCGAATTCTGAAACTTCCGGAGGTCATAACTCCTTCATACAGAGTCCAATTTACGCAAACTTGGACTCTATCTCGAGCAGAATTCCGAGACGAACGTAATGGCGTAACCCGTTTCCTTAATTCTATCATTTTGAATTAATTATACTTTAATTTGTTAATTTACTGTTAACAGAAAATTCAGGGTGTTACATTCTCCCCGCTCCTTAAAGGATTTCGTCCCCGAAATCTTCAAGTTAAGAAGAATGCATCCTATCATCCAGTCATCCATCTATTCAACCATCATCCACAAGCAACCGTTGTCCTTAAAAGATTTCTAATTCTGTATGTACTTATGCAAGAGTGTGTATATACGTACTTATCTGATGCAAAGATCAGGCGGTCCACTGATTCAGTTGACCTCCTTAATGCGAATTATGTTAGTGCCATGAGTCCAACATGTACACAATTTTCCTATTTGATACTGTTAGATCAAAATTTGGACCTAACACCCAAATTGTTCTGAATTTTGTAGAATTTTAACTGAAGAATGAAGAAAAAGAAAATAACACACAGAATTTATAGTGGTTCGGCGTTAATGAGCCTACGTCCACTTTATATGATATTGATTATACTTCGAATGCAGGTACAATCAATGATTTCTCTCTAGCTCACTTTTACAATTGTGAATTCCTCTCAGTAATCTAATAATAAAACTGATAAGAAATGGTAGTATGACAATGATGGCGGAATCAGTCCTCAATATTGCCAAAAAGATCCCAAAAAATGCCAAGCTCTGGGCTATTTATAGCTGATTTTGTCAGGCGGGTCGTGGTAACACGTGGCACGAATCCCGAGAAAATCAGATCGCATCGCTACCGTTGAAGAAATAGTCAAATTAGCCGTTGTAGACAGGTGTCGCGATCCCCTTGAAAATCGGATCGAGCAAACGGGGGGAATCAGTCAAAGTGACGGTTTGGGACACGTGTCACTGGATCCGTACGTCTCAGATCGCTGAAGACTAGCTCGTGTTTGAACGGGTCAGAGGCTCCGCCATGCATCAAGGGATCGGATCGGTCTATTCTGGGCAATAATACATGTATGGATCGAATCGCATAGAGGTGTCGTTTCGCTGATGATGTGGGGGCGATCCGATGGTGCGATCCAATGAGGGGCGATCCGATGGTGCGATCCAATGAGGGGCGATCCGATCCTTCATGCTCTTAGGGAATGCAGTTTCATACTTTCTTCTTATGAATGAACTTGGATGGCTTGGTCAAAAAGCTAGCCAACATTTTGCCCCCTCGAAGTATGTTTTATCGATGATGGAACATGCTTCGAAGCTATAGAATGGTCTTTTCACAACGAGTCGCAAATCAGTGAACGATTCCTTTTCTGGGACTTTTCAGAGTCTTCATCACTGGATCTGTTGGTTATTTATCGATTCGTATCGCGTAGTCGAGTCGCGGTCCGTTAGCAAGCCATTCGTCTCGTTCTTTGGTGAGCACTTGGGCTTCTTCACGGAACGAAATGGGCTTCTCTCCGAGATGTGGTGGGCTTTCGGTTCGCGGCCCGCCTATTTTCGCGGATCGAATAAGACAAAAAAGGGGAGACAAGCGGTCGCCCTTCTGCCTATATAAGTCGACCCCCTCTTCACTTTCTTCCTTCTTCCTTCTTTCGTATCGTATCGCCTGCATCACTGAGGAAAAACCCTAGTTTTTCAAACCTCCAAAAATCCGATTGTTTTCCCAACTTTTAGAAAGGTAAATCTACTTAAAGCACCCTTATTCGATATCGCTCTCATTTTTGTAAATTTTTTGACTGGTTTGAGGGAAGAAATGATGGAATGTTGTGATTTTTGGGGGAACCAGCGAGGCGCCATGGCTTGATAGATTCAGAGGTTGGAGTTCGGAAATGAGAAGGAGAGAGAGGAGGAAAACGGAGGAGGAAGGAGAAGAAAGAAGGCCGGTTCGGATCGTGGGCAAGGAGAGGAGAGGAAGAAGATGAAGGTGAGTGGCGAGACGAAGGGTCATGGTGACGGCAGAGGCGCGTATCGTGGGGGGCTGAAATGCTTCGGCAAAGACCCCGACGTCTCACGATCTGAGAGGGGGGCGATCCCTCTGACCTACGATCTGAAGAAGGGCGATCCCTCTACCCTGCGATCTAAAGGAGGGTGAACTGTCTTACACACCGCGGTCCGACTCGCAGTTCGCGATCCAAGCCAAATTTTGAACCTTAGACGATGCCTTGTCACCATAAAATTCTGAACAGTTAGGCTAGGGCCTTGATTTGGACTTTCTGGACTAAATGATCGCATAACTTGACTGCATATGATGGCTAATATTTTGATGATCTTGATAGCTTTTACGCTTTATCTTTAATGCATGCACAAGCACACACACCGGCACTTGCACACCGGGGGGGGGGGGGGGTAGTTTTAATCTCATTTTTCATGTTTTCTCGCCTAACAGTAATGTCGGATAATCAATCTTCTTCAAGATCTGCTATAAAAACGGAGTCTGAGGCTCCTGAGCAATACAACCCTGAGGTCCCTCCGACTAACCCAGGAGGAGAGGATTCTGGCTCTGAATACGAGGCAACAGAATCAAATCCATCTGAAAGTACTTCATATAGTGAAGAATCTGAGATAGACAGGCGAGCTCCCGACGAGATTCCTGGCGCGCTCGGAATAGATAAAATTTCTGATTCTTTAGCATCTAAACTCAATGATATAAAGCTTAAAAGAATCTGCCTGAGACATGGGATCCCTTGGGATGATGTCATGACACCCGGTAGCGAAGATAGACCCCACTTAGCTCCGGATGGGTATATGGCAATCAGTCGAACCATGTGCTTGGTAGGAGCTATTCCTCCGTTTCCTTCAATCGTCATCGAGACTTTAAAACGGCTGGGTATCGCTCCGATGCAACTTCATCCTAATGCCTACGCATCTCTATACACCTTATATATAGCATATGCGGAGATCCTACACACCGGACTCACATTCAGAGATTTGACATTCTTCTTTCTTTTCAAGCATCATTCCTCGGCAACCCCAAATTTCTCCTTTTTTGAATCGGTGGCGAATAGGAAGGTTCTGTACGATGGATATAGCAATATAGGGGATCCTAAATCTGATTGGTTCTATATAAAGAAACAGGCTGGATGCTCAAGAAGATGGCTTAAATCAAGTAAACTTCGAGCTTTTAACTGAATATCATGTTCAAGAAGTCGAAGCATTAACATTCTTCCTCCTTTTTCTTTGTCTTAAACAGATCACGTCTTCCCGAAAATGGAGGGTCCGTTATACAACAATCGATTGTCTATTCTTCTTCAAAGCAGGTCTGACTTTCTAAGGATCAAGAAATGCATTATTGATGAGAATCCTCATAAGCATCATCTTCTGGATATAAGATTTGGACTTGGTGCTGGCGGCAAATCCTATAAGTACGTGCCCCCAACGGAGGGAGAGGGAACATCGCAAGCAATAAAAACAACTAAGTTCCGCAAGAGTCCTTCCCCGATAGTCATCCAAGACGATGAGGACCTGAATATATATAAAGGGGATGAGCCCCGTGGTGACAAGTCCAAGGAAATCCCAGTTTCTACTCCAATCGAATCAACTGCTCCGGATGACTTGACATACGAACAACTATTCAAAGAGCTGAGCAAAATTCCTCTGCCCGACGATGTATATACAGAGAGGGACTTTGAAGGGGAGCCATTCTTCCCTGGTTCTGAGGAGGCCATGGCTCCAACTAGAGAACAAGAAACTAGTCAGATGAGCCTGTCTTCAGGCCCGGGTCTGTTAGGGGGAATTATATGGGATGCACAAATCACACACACTATATGACCCCGCACTCTTATATCGTCAGTATTCAAGGTTTTAATATGCTCTTTTCTTTTTTGCAGGAAAGATGTCCCACAGGCGATTCTATTCTTATCGTTCCCTGCGTGAGGGCACACCCAGTCTTCATCCGGGTACTGAGCGTTCTCGCGGTCCTTCTCACAAGCCGACTTCCTCGCAACCCCGGTCTCCACCAAAATCGACCTCTGCCAAGCCTTCCAGTTATCCAGTAGTTCCTGCAGGGGGGAAGAAACTTCCTAAAGAGTTAACACCTCCAAAGAGTGCACCTTCCCACAGCAGGTCGTCAAAAAGTCATCACGAATCTAAAGATAGAAGCAAAGATCCAATCAAAGAGCCTAAAAAGGAGAGGAGCGACGTCGTCCCCTCCATCCAGCCAGAGTTGGCTGCCCCCGGGTCACGGGACTACATCCATGGTCCTGAGATTCAAGGTAGGCTGGAAAAGCTGAGGGAACAATTCCCAGACATATTCTTTGACAGGATGATGTTTGTTCCAGCCTTGGAACCCGTCCCTAAGAACTGGGATTATGAAGTCGTCGGGCACATCCGTCACGTTGCCAGGCAGTATGGGATGATGAAAAAACATGCAGTTAACCTTTCAGAAGTCATCCGATCGCTTGAAATAGAAGCACACAGATCTAAGCCGAAACTTAAAAACAACGAAAGGGCCAGGACAAAGATGGAGAAGGACCAGGAAGATGCTCAATCCCAGCTTGCTTTAGCGTGGAGAGACGTCGAGAATTATAAAACCGAATTGGAGAATGCTAAAAAACGCTTTCATTCGGAACTTGACTCCAATAGCCAAGAGAAAATGGCCTTAAAGAAGGAGGTTGAAGATCTCAAAATGGCCAACATTGAGTTGAAAACAGCACAAGGCCATTTCGATGCTGAGAGAGCTGCTTGGGAAGCAGAAAGAGCAAGTTTGAAAGAAAGTTTGGCTTTGGCTAAAGCGGAAATGCTGACTTTGAATGATCAAGTCGCAGATGCAGAGAGACGGGCAGCTCTCGCCGAACAGAATGTTGAAAGTGCCATCGAGATGGCTACTGCCTCAAACAACAAGCTCCTCGAGAGAGAGAAGGATATCGAGGGGTTTGAAGAGATGATTTTTGACTTCCTTGGCCAAGTCAAAACCCGCAACATTTCGTGGATCCCGGATTACCATGTTACTTTAGCCAATTTATGGGATGCGATTGTTGAGGGTGAAAAGCAGAGGTTGGGAGTCGAAGAAATTGATGAGGATGAGTTGATGAAGAGCATCTTGAGGGACAACGAGCCCGAGGACCTGGTAGAGGGTCGTCGTCTGATTCAAGCGGAGATGGAAAAGGAGAGGGCCCCAGCTAAGGGAAGGCAAAGCTGATGAACGTTCGAGTTCAGCCGTGGGGCCCAAAACCTCCGGAGTTGAGGAGTACCATCCTGATGATCCACTAATCCCTTTGGGCCTAACTCCCGTGGTTGTTGGAGCTCCTGCAACTACTCAAGAAGGAGGATCTGCGGAAGGTATCTCCCTTTTTCTCCACAATTCGTCAAAGCAATTGTGAATTGTCGTCGTCTGGTAGAACAACCAATTGAATTAGTAACGTGTGTTCCTCATAATACAGGTGGTGAGCCCGTCGACAAGGGTGCTGAAAAAGAAAAAGAGGCGGAGAAGGAGGCTGTCTCGCTAGGTGCCGGTATTGATATATCAAAGCAGGCTGAGGTCATAACAGCAGAGAAAAGCATCCTGGCACATAGTACTGACGCTCCCAAGGATGCTGAAACCATCGAAGCCTTAAGAGACATGGATGGGCGCCATATAGAGGATGAGGAAGATACTACTGGCGCCAAAGAGACCGACGACGATGACAACGAAACTTTGGCCAGTAGAAAAGCCAGGCAGGAAAAAGAGATAGCTTCGACGAAGGTGGGAGAAGAGCCTTTGGACGTAGTCCCTATCGCAGAATTTGATCCCAAAACTGGGATGATTCTGAAAGTCCAGCCCAAATCCATCAGCAGACAACTTCATTTTGCAAATCCTGATGACTTCCCGGCTTCCCTTTCTGATAGAAGGAAGAGAAAGAAGGTGGAAGAGGAATCTTCTGAAGAATCGGATGTTCCTCTTATAGACAAAAGGAAGAGGAAGAAAGGGGATCAATTCGATGCCGACAAGGCAAAGCTGGAGAAACAAAAGCAGGAGAAGAGGCCAAAGCGTAAATAGGATATTGTTGCTTGTTGATATTTTGTCTTTAGGTTTTCCACTGGTCAAGAAATGTAATTATGAGACTGGTCCACACTTTCCTTTCTAGGTTGTTTTTCACTTTGTTGGTTCACAGTATATAAATAAAAGTTTATCTCTTTTTGCATCATTGTGTACCTGTATTCAAATAAACTTTCCATGTTTAGTCATAGGCCATCTAATGATAATTACAAATCAGTCAAACAACAGAAAGAAAACGTTTGTGCTGCATTGCTGTATTAAAATTCAGTATATGTATATGAGTATATGTGCCCCGAATCAGTTGTTATCATAGCGCCTGACTGGGGTTTACTAAGGATTGGTTAGTATTGTCGGCAGGTTGCCCCCTATTTCTGAATATGGGGGACTTAGAAGATTTCATAGGATAACTGTTCTTGTGGTACCGAATTTCTGGCACCTTTCTCAGTGCTTAATCATAGACTTCTTTATACTCTCCTGATGGTTGCCAAGGTTAGAGTTTGAATTCAGTAATTCAGTCGGTCCCTGTTCCTTCAGCAGGGAAGAAGTTCCTTTTTTTTCAGCGCTTACTCTGAGACGCTTTTTATACTCTCTCTCTCTCTGGAGAGTTAGAGTTCGAGCTCAGCGATTCATTCGCTTCCCGATCCTTCAGCGGGGAAGGAGCTCTTTCTCAGCGCTCAATCGGAGACGCTTTTTATACTCTCTCTCTCTCTCTCTCTCTCCGGAGAGTTAGAATTCGAGCTCAGTGATTCATTTGCTCCCCGATCCTTCAGCGGGGAAGGAGCTCTTTCTCAGCGCTCAATCGGGGACGCTTTTATACTCTCTCTCTCTCTCCGGAGAGTTAGAGTTCGAGCTCAGTGATTCATTCGCTCCCCGATCCTTCAGCGGGGAAGGAGCTCTTTCTCAGCGCCAAATAATGGATGCTTTTATATTCTCCTGGCGGTCGCCAAGGTTAGACTTTTGCTCAGGTGGCTCCGATCATGGTACACCGCTGCCTTGTGGACATCATCTTCGCGTCCTTTATACTCTCTCTCAACTTTGGAGAGTTAGAGTCACGGATCAAGCAGTCTGCAATCATGCACGCTCATCAAACTCGTCCTAGGTTTATATTTTAATCCAAGCTCCGAGGATTAAAACCAGTCGGACAAGCAATTAGAGCATTTGCTAAGGCTTTGAGTTCCTCCGAACAGTCTACGGGAGGAATGGTTGGCACCAGACTTCGGGTACCTGCATTATTCACGCCGATTTCTATAAAAATAAACAGGTAGATAAATAAAGAAGCAATAAAGGTAAATGACACACAATATTTTTATAGTGGTTCGGTCGAATCATGACCTACGTCCACTTTATAATTTTTTGCTTCAAGGAATCAAACTATTCTAGGCAAGTCGTGCCTTATACATGGTTTTCAACAAAGCAAAAGAACAGATTTGAAACTTTTATGTTAAGTATGGCCGTAAATGTTGGGCATTCCACACTATGGGGATTTCCTTTCCATCTACGGTTGCCAGCTTGAAGGTTCCATTATCAAGCTTGCTCAGAATGGAGTACGGTCCTTCCCACTTCGCTCCCATATGAGTTAGGGGTGGAAAGACACGTTTCAGAACTAAGTCTCCGGGTTCCCAGGTTCGGGCTCGAACCTTTTTGTTGTAATATCGAGCGACCTGTTGTTTGCATCTCAAGGCACGCAGGTCTGCTTCATCCCTCTTTTCTTCGATCATATCCAGGGACTCAAGGAGCAATTCATAATCGGTCATCGGATCATAATAAGTCTCCCGGTGAGAAGGTACCTTTATCTCAACCGGGATGACCGCTTCCGTTCCAAAAGCAAGGGAGAAGGGGGTATGTCCTGTTGCCAATTTATATGTTGTCATGTAAGCCCATAGTGCCAAGGGAAATTCATCAGCCCACATGGCTCTGGCTCGCTTCAGTCTTCTTTTCAGAATAGACTTAATCACTTTATTCGCCGCTTCGACTTGTCCGTTCGATTGCGGGTGCGCCACAGAGGTGTATCGATTCTCAATGTGGTATTTTTGGCAGAAATTTCTGAATTCAGCGCTATCGAACTGAGTTCCGTTATCCGTTATCACAATCTTTGGAATCCCAAATCGACAGATGATGTTTCTAACGATAAAGTTGATCACTCGTTTGGTTGTGATTGTAGTTAGTAGTTCAGCCTCGACCCACTTAGTGAAATAATCCATGGCCACAATAGCGAACTTTGCTCCGCCCCTTGCTATGGGGAGACTTCCAATGATATCAATTCCCCACATAGCGAAAGGCCATGGGCTCATCATTGTTTTTAACTGATTAGGAGGTGCTCTAGGTATTTTCGAAAATCTCTGGCACGCATCACATCGTCGTGCGTATCTTGCTGCATCCATGTTTATGGTAGGCCATAAATAACCATGCCGCAACACCTTTTTTGCCAAAGTTTGCCCTCCAGTGTGGTCGCCGCATTCGCCTTCGTGTACCTCCTGCAGCACACGCTTGATGTCATCATGAGCTGTACACCGGAGGAGGGGCATTGAAAACCCTTGTCTGTAAAGAACTCCGCCTTGCAGAACGTATCGGGCGACTTTACGAATTTCTTTACGCCTCTCGCTTTTCTTGGTCGGAAGCGCTCCATTCATCAGGAAATTCTTTAGAGGGGTCATCCAGGACTCCCTTTCTTGTTCCGTCTCTAGTATTAAGTCGATTTCCATTTGATCTATGCTAGGGGACCGAAGTACTTCAACGGGGGCTAGCCCGGTCACTTTAGGATCGTCGGAACTAGCCATCTTTGCCAACTTATCCGCCTGCTGATTCTTTGACCGCAGAATATGAGATATGCTGTAGTGATCAAAATCGTTCAGCAACTCTTTCACTTTCTTTAAGTATAAAATCAATCTTGCACTTTTAGCTTGGAATTTTCCAGTAACTTGGTTCACAACTAACTTGGAGTCGCAGAAGATGTTCAGCTTTGTGACCTCTAATTCCTTTGCGATCCTTAATCCGGCTATCAGGGCTTCATATTCGGAATCGTTGTTAGTGGCGTGAAACTCCATCCGGATAGCATAGGATATCAATCGTTTCTCTGGAGTTTCAAGCACTATTCCAGCGCCGGATCTTTCGTCATTCCTAGCGCCATCAGTATACAATCCCCAGGCATTGGGATCGAGAAGTAGCTTTGAAGGATCAACTTCTTCGTTTGCTATATCTTCCTCAGGGACAGTGAACTCTGCTATGAAGTCGGCTATCACTTGCCCCCGAATTGACCGTCTGGGCTGAAAGTTCAAATCAAATTGACTTAACTCAATATTCCATTTGAGTAATCTTCCAGATGCCTCTGGTCTCTGTAGGACTTGCTTGAGCGGATGATCGGTGTATATGGTAAAAGGATGCGCCTGAAAATAATGTCGAAGCTTTCTAGAGGCGATCAGTAAACTATACGCCAACTTTTCTATCCTTGGATAATTACGCTCTGCTGCCGTCAATTTTTTGCTCATGTAATACACAGGTCTTTGGACCTTATCTTCTTCTCTTACTAACGCTGAGCTGATCGCATGGGATGACACTGCCAGATACACGAATAAGTCCTCGTGATCCATTGGCTTAGATAATATCGGAGGTTTCTCCAGGTGCCTTAGTAAGTTCTGAAATGCTTCTATGCAGTCGGGCGTCCATTTGAAGTGGCGTTTTCCCCGCTTTATTAATTCGTAGAATGGGATGCACTTATCAGTAGCCCTGGAGATAAATCTGCTTAGTGCGGCTACTTTTCCTGCAAGGCTTTGCACGTCCTTAATTTGCCTGGGTTCCTGAATGTCTCTGATTGCCGCGATCTGGTCTGGATTAATCTCAATCCCACGGGAACTGACGATGAACCCCAAGAATTTTCCGGAGGCAACACCGAATGAACATTTGGTTGGGTTGAGTTTCATTCCGTACTTTCGAAGGATGCTGAACATCTCCGCCAAGTCCGTAGTGTGATGGGAGGATTGCTTGGACTTAACCAACATATCGTCGACGTATACTTCCATTGTTTTCCCGATCTGGTTATAAAACATTTTGTTAACTAAACGTTGATATGTAGCGCCCGCATTCTTCAAGCCAAAGGGCATCACTACATAACAATATAATCCCAGATCCGTGATAAAACTAGTGTGTTCTTGATCTGGAACATGCATCGGAATCTGGTTATATCCTGAGTAAGCATCCATGAATGAGAGAAGTTCATGACCTGCCGTCGAGTCCACCAACTGGTCAATCCGGGGCAATGGGAAACTATCTTTTGGGCAGGCTTTGTTCAAATCCGAGAAGTCGATACACGTTCGCCACTTCCCGTTGGCCTTCTTTACCAGGACTGGATTAGAAATCCAGTCTGGGTAGGTCGAGTCTCTGATAAATCCATTACTCTTTAGCTTTCCAACCTCTTCTTTCAAGGCAGCGGACCTCTCTGGGCCCAACATTCGCCTTTTTTGCTTTACCGGAGGATGTTTAGGGTTAACGCTTAATGAATGGCTCATGATTGATGGGGATATCCCGCACATGTCTGCGTGGGTCCAAGCAAATACATCCAAGTTGTTTTTTAAGAAATCCGTCAATTCTTTAGCGAGATTTGGATTTAACTGGGATCCAATCTTAAGGACCTTCTCCGGGTCACTATCATCGATCGGTACATCCACAGTTGTCTCGTTGGGAGTCGCCCCCCAGGTTCTTGATCCTCTCTGGGATCTATATCCTCGGGTAGCTCTCTGGGCGACTCTCCAACGGCTATCCTCTTTAGTTGTTATAAGGTCTCCGCCCCTGTAGGGGGAGAAGCGCCTTTGGTTTCTATGTCCCCTCCATTGCGAAGTAACTTTAGCTCGACAACATAACATGCTCGCGCAGCAACCTGATCTCCTCTGACGATACCAGTGCCAGCTTCTGTGGGGAATTTCAATAACAAGCACCAGGGGGCTATACAGGCTATAAAATTTGCGAGGGCCGGTCGGCCCAAGAAGGCATTGTAGGGCGATTCAACGTCCAAAACCACGAAGGGAAGGATTCTCACTCTCTGGCGTTCTCCTTCCCCAAGCGTAACCGGTAACTCTACATAACCCATTTAACCCATTGGAGCGGTGGATGCTCCGTTAAATCCACGGATCCATCCTTGACAGGGCTTCAAGTCTTTTATTTCGAGGTTCATCTGGTCAAATGTCCTTTTGAAAAGAATGTTGACGGAACTCTCGTTGTCCACTAAAACCTTATGAACAGTGGCTGGTCCAATAGGTACTGTAATTACAAATGGATCTTCAGTCGGGGCATGGACTCCAATGCTTTCTCGTTGTCGGAAAACGACATCATCGGTCATCATCTTTCGTTGCTTCACCGGGATATTGTCCTCGGGGTTGCTACACTCCCCTACCTCGAGGTGTTGCTTGGCTACATTGACATATTGATCCAATGCCTTGGAACTATGCCCGGCGAGATAAAGTCCTCCGATTACGGTATTGATAACAATATTCTTTCCCTTTTTCTGGGCAGTTGGCCTGGCAGCAAGTTGATTCTGGTTCTGATTTGGGGCCTGTACTGCTTGCCCCCTGTCTCTGGGGTTTACTCTGTATTCATCTAATTTTCCTTCTCGAAGAAGCCTCTCGACTACATCTCTTAGGTGGCGGCATTCATTTGTCGAATGGCCATGAATCTGATGAAAGAGACAAAACTTCCCCGTTTCACGTTCTTTTTCTGTTGATTCTCTGGGAGGTGGCCTCTTATTCTGGAGGACGTTGTAAGAATCCATGAAGATGTTTTCCAGAGTATCATTTAGTGGCGTATAACTCTCAAAGGCCCTGGGACGAGTCCTTCTCTGGGAGTCGTTCCCTCGGTTCCTCTTCCGGTTGTTGCCATTACCATTATTATCATTGTTTCCTGACTGACGGCCACCCTGATTCCGATTTCCGACATTAACTTCGACTTTCCCCGAGCTGTCTCCTGTCTGCTTAATGGCGACATTGCTCTGGATTTCCTCCTTATCGGTCGTTTTTGCCTTTCGGTTAGCATATACTTCTTCCCGGCGTAAGTGTACGTTAGCCTTCTCGTAGAATAATTCTCTAGTATGGGGTGGCTTGCCTGCTAGGTATCTCCCGAATTCAGTGTCTTTATCTACTCCATCAATCAGTGCTGCGACAACGGTTGGTTCATGGGGATCTTTAACTTCAGCGGCGGCCAAGTTGAAACGGTCTAGGTACGCCCTCAAACTCTCGCCTGGTCTCTGCTTTACAAGGAACAAGTCAATCACGCTCTTTGTTTTTTGTGCATAGATACGGAATTGTTCTACGAACTTCTCACTCAACTCCCTGAAGCTAGAGATCGATCTTGTTGGCAAGCGAGTAAACCATAACAATGCTACATCCTCCAAGAATATGGGAAATGCTTTGCACTTGACAGGGTCAGAAGCTGCGGCAACGGTCATTGACCAAGAATATCTCATCAGATGCTGGACGGGATCAGACCTACCCGCGTATCGGTTCATCTGTGGCATGTTGAAACGCCTTGGGAAAGTCGCATCCAAAATATCATCAGTGAAAGGGGTGTGACTGCGGTCAATTCCCCAATCTTCATTCCGTTGTCCACGGCTATCTGCCAGAATCTGATGGATCATGGCTGCAACATTTGCACTGGTCAGCGGAGGTTCAGGGTCAGTGCCTCTGGCTCGGCGGGGTTCTCTAATCTCTCTTCCGGGAGCAGTCACAAAATCCGGGGCTCGGATAGGGCTTCGTTGCCCCCTGTTACCATGAGCATGTGCGCGACGACGGGGCTGAGGTAGTCTGTTATGTACGGGACTGTCCACATCTCGAGCCCTGGGAGTTGCGGCTTGATCGTTCACATTACGATTTGAGGGCCCCGCCTCCAGTGCTTCTTCTTCCCGTGATGGCAGGGTTCCGAACCGAAGCTGCTCTATATTTTCGGCTCTCTCATATGGTCGCCGCGGAGGTCTCGGCGATTCCTCTGACGAAGAAGAATATCCTGGAGTGAGTGGACGAACCGGCGGCATCCTTTGCCTTGCGAGATCATCAAGCCTTCTATCCATAACAGTCAAATTTTGTCGCAGGACGGAGCTTTCCTGCCTTTGGGCAGCCAATTCATCAAACAGTCTCTCCCACATTTCGGAAAAGCGAGAGAGATCCCCCTCAGTAACGGGAGCACCAGGATCATATTGGTCATCATCACTTTCTCTTATGCGCAAAGAGCTTGAGCCAGGTCGAGCGGAGGGGCCAGGACGGTAGGAGCGAGCCATAGGCTCCTTTCCTGGTCGAGTTGTAGTCTGATCATCAATTCAAATCGCTGTGGTTCGAGGATGGCGGCTCACAACGCCCCCCTGAGATCGATTCGCGGTCGCGGTGCGCAGAGGATTCGAGGCGTTACCTCGGGATCGAGTAACAACCCCTTCAGTAGTCCGGATCGCCTCGTTCTCGTCGACTCGGAGCGTGGCGTCTTCATCGGATCGGTTCGCCCCCTGCGCTCCGCGATCCAGAGTTTCCTCATTGCCTAGCTCGTGCACACTTTCTTCAATTGTTTCATTGGTTTGTGAAGCTCGTGCTTCCTTAGATCTTTTTCCAGCCATGATATCCGAATCGCTGGAATCTTCAAAGAATTGAATAGTGAAACTTTAGGACTGTTCTCTCAATGAAAGCACCAAAATGTTAGATCAAAATTTGGACCTAACACCCAAATTATTCTGAATCTTGTAGAATTTTAACTGAAGAATGAAGAAAAAGAAAATAACACACATAATTTATAGTGGTTCGGCGTTAATGAGCCTACGTCCACTTTATATGATATTGATTATACTTCGAATGCAGGTACAATCAATGATTTCTCTCTAGCTCACTTTTACAATTGTGAATTCCTCTCAGTAATCTAATAATAAAACTGATAAGAAATGGTAGTATGACAATGATGGCGGAATCAGTCCTCAATATTTCCAAAAAGATCCCAAAAAATGCCAAGCTTTGGGCTATTTATAGCTGATTTTGCCAGGCGGGTCGTGGTAACACGTGGCACGAATCCCGAGAAAATCGGATCGCATCACTGCCGTTGAAGAAGTAGTCAAATTAGCCGTTGTAGACAGGTGTCACGATCCCCTTGAAAATCGGATCAAGCAAACGGGGGGAGTCAGTCAAAGTGATGGTTTGGGACACGTGTCGCTGGATCCGTACGTCTCGGATCGCTGAAGACTAGCTCGTGTTTGAACGGGTCAGAGGCTCCGCCATGCATCAAGGGATCGGATCGGTCTATTCTGGGCAATAATACATGTATGGATCGAATCGCATAGAGGTGTCGTTTCGCTGATGAAATGGGGGCGATCCGATGGTGCGATCCAATGAGGGGCGATCCGATGGTGCGATCCAATGAGGGGCGATCCGATCCTTCATGCTCTTAGGGAACGCAGTTTCATACTTTCTTCTTATGAATGAACCTGGATGGCTTGGTCAAAAAGCTAGCCAACAGATACATATCATTTCTATATGAGTGCACAACTGTTCATTCATTTGCAACATCCATGTGATGAGTCAATCATTTTGCATCCATAAAACTTAAAAAAATGCACACACATCCATATGCAGTATGAGAGTGTTTTTGAGCCGATCTAGTGCCTAGTGTGTGTATATGCATCCACGAGCAATCACTAGCAACCACTTGCATCCACTTGCAACCTTCAAACATAACATGTCTCAAACACATGTTTACACCCATTAGTTTCTACCTAAAGGTCGAAGGATAAAGTCGAGTGATAGAAGCAAGTATAGTTGAAACTAAAGCTAGGTCCCCATTAGACATCGGTTTAAGAGAATAACTCCGTAAGTATCAACCCCAAAAACTGAAATCAACATCAAATTAACACTCAGAGAATCACTCCCATTAAACAAATTCCCAACTTGAAATCTATTTCACACTTTGAGTAAAACTCCTATCCTTTTCAGAAACCTACAGACTACTGATACATATTAGATTACCAAATGATTCTTAGGAAACCAAGCATGATAAAAACTCAGAATGTATGTGTCACGGTCAACTTAATGCCCAATACAGATGCCCTCAAACCTCAACTTATCGCAAACATAGGAGTCGTAACCCTCATGGGGTCTGAGACTATAACGGAACCAGAAACAAGACTAGTGTTAAAGTGCATAGTTTCAATTACAGAATCAAAAATGCCAAAATTAGAAAGAGTTTTTAACTCCTCAATTAGATAAGGAAATTAAACCTTCTACATAATTTTTTTTTATTTCTACCCTATCTACCAGTCACTTGAGCATTCGCCTGTCTTCCAGAAGTGGGTTCTGCCCTCTCCCCAGTCCCCGTTTCTTTGGGCAGTCCCTTGTGAAGTGCCCCATTTCTACACAGTTGAAGCAAGTGCCCATCCTTTTTCTGCAATTCATTTTCAGATAGGTTGAGCTTCCACAAGTAAAGCACTTCTTCCCCTTCTTATCTTCAGTCTTCTCATTTTTCTTTTGTGTTTCCTTTTTGGACCCCGCCTTCTTGTTCTGTGGTCCTTCAAGCTTTTCCTCTTTCTTTTTTACTTTCGGCTTCCTCTTCATGCATTAACGCCATGTCCACCAATTTTTCGAAGGTTGCCCCCATAGGAATGTGGGACATCGCCAATTAGTGTAGCGGCTCATTCAAACCTTTAGCAAACCTTAGTGCCTTCTTATGTGGTGTATTTACCAATTCTAAGCCGAATCTTGCCAATTGATTAAACTTGTTGGCGTACTCTCTTACTGATAAATTCCCCTGCTTCAACGCCAAGAAACTTTCTACGTATAGACTCTCTTCCACTCGTGAGAGAAATTTCATCTCGAACCTATGCCTGAAATCCATCCATCTCTCTACCGGACGCTCTCCATTTGTGACCTCCCACCAAAAAGAAGCTTCGTCCTTAAGCAACCATACCGCCAATTGTACCTTTTGCCTATCGTCCACCTCGAAGATAACGAACAAATCCTCAGTTTCTTTGAGCCAGTTCCTTGCTTCTACGAAGGATTCAATTCCATTAAAGTTCTTCCCACCCATGGCTCGAAAGTCTCTACATATCTTCGGGAAAGTATTCACGCGCGGAGGAGGAGGAGGAACTACTGCAGCTGGGGGATGAGGGACGTTCGTTAGGCCCGCATCATTAGCCCTAGCTTCTAGGTACCTCCTGAACCAGCCAGGTATTGGTTCGACCTCCAGAAGGTTAGGATCCCCAGACATGCTGAAACGGAAGAAAAAGGAAAGATTCAAAACAAAGGATAGAAAGATAGGCTATGGCTTTGGGGATTATGTTTTTCAAAATAAACTCTACTTTTGAAAATACTTCCTTTTTAAAACCCTTTTTGAAAATAGTTTTCCTAAACTTTTTATCAAATCCGGTAACCTTTAGCTCTGATACCAAGTGTAACACCCCGCCTCCGTTAAGGTCACTCACAAAGGGAAAGCCTTAACTTTGATGGAGCGTTTTAGTAGACAGAACAGAAATTTACAAGACAGATAAAATAGTACTTGAAAAAATAATAACTTTATTACAACAGAAACCAAAGTAAGTTTGGTTACATCTTTTCAAATCACAATATCAGAATTCAAGTACAAAATATCTGTCTTGTACAAAAGCCTTCA
Organism: Allium sativum; assembly: GCA_030737875.1. NCBI lineage: Eukaryota > Viridiplantae > Streptophyta > Magnoliopsida > Asparagales > Amaryllidaceae > Allium > Allium sativum. The sequence goes on along the minus strand of CM060920.1, from coordinate 742,037,911 downwards.
GAATGCATAGTTTTTAAAATCATAATCCCCAACATAAACTGCCATGGAAAGATAGAGCCAAGGCCAAGTGGTACTTCAAGCAGAGAAAATCCGAAACAAGATCCTATACTTCCACCCTAAAAACCTGTGGGGGGGGGGGGGGGGGGAAGGGGGAGGGGGGACGAAAGAAAAGGGGAAAAAACAAGCAAGGTCAGACATAAAGTCTGGCAAGTCCAGTGACTTTTAGCATATGAATAGATAATAATATCATGACATGAAAATAAAGCTGGATAAGAGACAACAACAATAGGAGTAACCGGTATACTTAAGCTAAACAGAAGAAACATAATGATATAACCCAAGTTATGCTTTTTTTACTTAGATCTTACTTCTCTGCACTAATACTAGTACAACAGGATTAGGTGTTACCCTAATGTCTAAACAGAAACAGAAATGGAAAAGAATAATCTATACAGAAACAGATTGCCAGTAATGGGCCTTTACCATCCCAACAGACAGAAGGTACATAAACGAAATCAGAGATGGAAACAAAATAATCCTACGGAAACAGAATGTTAGAATTAGGTGTACACCAGTAAATGGGCCTTTACCACCCTAACAGACGGTACCACGTAGAAACAGATAAGTGTTACCACCCAACAGAAATAGACGGTACCCCAATGGAAACAGATAGAACTAAGTGTACCCTAAATCTACCCCAAGCGATCGGCTCCCTAATACATAAATACCCTATGCTTGCCCCACAGAAGGGTGTATCACTCCCTAAAGTGGCAACCTTTGAATGACACAGACCTATTTACAGATGTCACGGCGTCTTAAATCCTCAGAGGCAAACCGGGATCCATGCACGCACATGACCCGATCGAAACACACCATAAACACCCCTCGCCATTATCAGAATGAACTGCTTATAATTAGTTCAGTAAGCGTGCCCGGACCCTACCTACTGTTGTCATAGGTTTGATACCAGAAAGGGTTACTGACTAATATAGGTCCCAAACAACAGATGACACAAGTATTTTCCCTCCTAACCTTGTGTCCCCAGACTAATGGATTTCAGATTAACTTGTTTACAAGTTTTCAGACCTACAGAGTTCAGATCAACTAGTTCACAGATCAGAAATCAGTCAACAGGTTTTCATACTAACGGATCAGATGTATAGTTTTAACAGACTTACAGGTTGTCTAACTTTGTATTGGGCCTACAGATTCACAAAACAGGTTTATTAATTCATCAGTCTAGTGGGTTTAGCCCTGTCCACCCAACACGTTTTAGACATTATATTTATCTCAGATTTGCATTAATTAAATATTAATGCGCAGACCTCTCACATTAGGTCGGTAGCTTATGGCTGCTGGATAAGCCGGGCGGTTCCGGGCAGACTTCTGCCACAAGCCAGACCTAACCTCGTGTATAAGCATATTTTAGTTGTGCTTACGACCACTCACATTAGACTAGTAGTTTGCGGTTGCTGGTTAAGCCGGTTGGGTCCGGGCATGCTTCTACCGTAAACATGAGTCTAACCTCGTGTCTCAGCATTTTTATTATAACTAGTTTATTCCATTACAAATTATACAAATATCAAACTAATAATGTCAATTTAACAGATTTTACTTCTTTTTCAAGTCGCAGCAGATTAATCGAATTAACATGTTTTACTCAATCTAAGGTCGAACCAATAGATTTTCATACACAAGTAACAATCATTCATCTTTTCAACAAATTTAACAGATTTAGCAGCTCAGGCGGTTCAACAGATTTAGCAGATTAAGCAACTCAACAGATTTAGCAGATTAGGAAAAATTAGCAGATTAGGCGATTCAACATATGTAACAGTTTAGGCAGTTCAACAGATTAAACAGGTAACAGGTTTAGCAGATTAGGAAAATTTAACATAATAAGCAGATAACAGTTTTAACCAATTTAAACATTCCTTAAAGTCCTATTCACATATCTTGCCTAATTCATAAGGTAAGCCTAAACTTATAAGCCCAAATTAAGGTCATAATCCACCATATAACATATGTCCCAATTTTTAGTTAAACTTGCATAGTTCAGAATATTCTCCAAAAACCTTACATATAAATTATGCCAAATATAGCCATTGATTACAATGCAAGTCACATATCCAAACCCCCCTTACTTAGGTGTATTTTCACTTAATAAGAATCCAATCTTAATATGGATCTTTACACCTAAGTTAAATGCAAATTAATTCTCTGTGACGACCTCATTTCCCGTACAGACGGTGGCAAGGGTAATCTTTGGAATATAACACAGAAACAGATAACAGCAGAACAAAATAAAATAAATACACCAGATAATGAACAGATAATACACTGGATAAACATAATCATCAGAGTTACACAGTATACAGGATCATACTTAGTACAAATACAGTTCAACTATACATAAATGTCTACAGCGGAAATAAACATAATGTACAATAGGAGCTGAACAGCATAAAAAGAGATAAATGATAGAATCCATCTTCAGCTCCAGCTATCCGGATAAAGCTTGCTAAATCTGAATGCAAGCCTACCCGTGTAGAAAAAGGGGCACCCGAGTTTGAAAGTGAAACAAACTACGAGTCAGTCATGGGACTGGTATGAGAAATCTACTCAACACATTCAAAATATGGCTAACCACAGGACCACGCCACTTTCGTGGAATGGGTTTACTCCATTGGATTGCCAGTGCTTTAAAACAAATCATTCTTTTAAACATCGCAATGCTTTTTATAAAAATGAAGCCATTATAAGACTCAGTTCCCATCACACAATGCAACGCAAACCGGAGGATAGAGTTTTTACCTTATAACGGCCAAAATATGCTTGATACGAATAAAACAAAAGCATTTGATATTAATGCTAGTGTTATATGTTTTAAAAACAATTTCAAATCATAACTATCAATCATAGACGGCATTAATGCCCCATACCACTATGTCGCCATATATAGGTATATAATCAAAACCACACAGTCATGTATTTGGAAATTGGATTTCCGTCATGAACCAAGGTAAAAGATAGTCCTTACTGACTTCGAGACTGCCTAGCCCGAGCCTCAAGAAATTACTCAGTCAAGCCTTTGGATCGTCAGGGCCGGTCCACCGATGTGGATTAAAATTCCTGAACACTGCGTTTCCCCGCCCTTTGGGGCGTAAATGAGCCAACGAATGACTCCATCGGTCCCGGATCGACCGATATAACCGAGGCGCCTCGCAACAGCAACAACCACATAAGTCAAACTCGTCAGGGCATGTAAAACCAGTGACGCCACTTCTAGCTAGGAAGAAACGCAGGCCCTCCCTGATGTCCTCTCCCGTTTCTGGTTCATACCGGGGTGTGAGGCTCGCGATTTCACGTTATACACAAAGCTACGCCGCACAGGCGGTGCTTTGATCATCACCACAAGACTTTGCTTTTCAACAGATGCCCTGATCACTGCATCTTAGCATGCCACAAAGGCAATTCACACCGTGCAACTGATGGCTATCAATCACACAGAATAAATTCCAATGTCAGACACACTGTCCATTTGCAAGTCCGTTGTAACAACCCGAATTTTTAAATAACGTGTTAAGACAAGAATCAAGGCATAATTAAATTTTAAAATAAGAATCAAGAGAATCATGTTGCCTCATTGCATTCGTCTCGGAATTCTGGTTGGAAACGAGTCCGAAATTTCGTAAATCGGAGTCCGTATGACCGAGATATGGCCTCTAGAAGTTTCACGAAAAATCAGAAAACGAAAACAGATTTTCAAATTTCGAATTTAGCCCCAAACAGACTGGGCGGGAAAATTTCCTGCCCAGCCCCAGGTCGACTGGGGAGTCGACCCCCCAGGGACCAGGTCGACTGCCCAGTCGACATGGGTATCGACCTGGGGGTCGACCTCCCTGGTCGGCCTGGGGGCGTCTGGCTGGCTGGTTGGTCTTGCCTGGTTCTGTTGGTGGCCTGTGACGGATTTCAGTTGTCCAGATCTGTTCTAGGGTTAATCTAAGGGCCTAAACTAGTCCTAACTTCTATAAAAACACCCTAAGACCTAGCCTAATCCACTACAATTCATTCTAACAACGAAGTGCTGCCCAAATGTCTCTTGATCATGGCCTCCATCTCCAACTTCAAAGGCTTGACCATCCCAACTAGATCCAAATCAAAGAGCAACGCTTCTACAACAAATCAAGAGGGTAGATCAACATCGCTACAACGATTCTATGATGATTCTTGCTCCTAATTCACTAGCCACGCTTTGTAAGTTCTAGATGCTTTTAGATTGAAACGATAACTTGAATATGACATGTGATAAAGTTGAAATTGGAACTATGCATGATAATCGATCCATGCTCATTCTTGTTCATTTTGGATCTTGACCTTTGGGGATGTTGCTATGACATTAATTTGGACCTATGCATGTTGCAAATCACTCTTTCATATCCTTATCATGCATGTAATGATGTTTTTCTCTCGAATCTTGTTTTATGCAAAGTTTCTACCTTCCCCTGTTTATCTTCTTTTGATGAACCTTGGTTGATTTCGGACCTAGGCCTAAACTATGATTTACATGCGGTTTGTATATGGGGGAATATTGGGATTTCACCTATTTGGACATGGGTGTGTGGTAGAATTGATTTCATAACATGAACAAGGGGAATTTGGGGTATTGCCAATGTAATTTGCAAGTTTGGGCATACATGAATTGGCATATGAGATAAATCACGAGTTTTGGGGACTACGTAAGTTAAATAAAGGGATTGGGCTTACGTCAATTAGGCATAAGTGGAATTGGCAACATGAACCATGATGTGGGTTTATTTGGGCATGAACGTGACAACATGTAACTTTGGCTAGAACATGATTTAAGGTAAACTGGCATACATGCAAATAGGCGAGAATTGGACATATGTGAAGTGGCTAGAATTGGGTACACATTTTGATGGACATGTAATTGGGAACTTGGGAATATGCTTAGTAATATGTAAAGTGGGGATATTGACTTAGATGACACATATGTAATTAACAATCTAACGGATGCCTTCGACACGAGGTTAGACTTGAGTTGTGGTGTAATTCTGCCTGGAACCGCCCGGCATATCCAGTGACCACAACAATAATAGTCTAATGTGAGAGGTCGTAGGCAAAGATTAGATTGTGGTAATGCTTGAACCTGTGGTTGGAATGGGTTTGCGGTGTAATTCTGCCCGGAACCGCCCAGCATATCCAGTGACCGCAAATAAGTCCAATGTGAGAGGTTGATGCATTAGTAAATAATAAATGAATATGACATGGACGGGTGGATTAAGTAACTTGATTAGGCTTATGACACTTAACCAATATAACATGGACGGGTAGGTTAAGTAACTTGATTAGACTAATGACACTTAACCAATATGACATGGACGGGTGGGTTAAGTAACTTGATTAGACTAATGACACTTAACCAATATGACATGGACGGGTGGGTTAAGTAACTTGATTAGACTAATGACACTTAACCAATATGACGTGGGTGGATGGGTTAAGTAAAATCGGACTTGATTTCTTGATGACACTTAACCATATAACACGATTAGAGGATGGGTTAGTCTAACCTGAATGGGTCGATAACACCCGACTAGTATAACGTGATGCATGGTAAGGTTAAGTAAACTCAAAAGGGTAACACTTAACAGTTACAATTTGACTAGTGGATGGTAGGTTAACATATACTTAATCAATCTAACATGATAACTTGATGGGGTTAAGTCATGAATCACTTGAATATACTTAATCAATCTAGCATGATAACTTGATGGGGTTAAGTCATGAATCGTTTGAATATACTTAACCAATCTAACATGATAACTTGATGGGGATAAGTCAAGAATCGCTTGAATATACTTAACCAATCTAACATGATAACTTGATGGGGTTAAGTAATGAATCGCTTGAATATACTTAACCAATTTAACATGATAACTTGATGGGGTTAATTCATGAATCGCTTGAATATACTTAACCAATCTAACATGATAACTTGATGGGGTTAAGTCATGAATCGCTTGAATATACTTAACCAATCTAACACGGTAACTTGATGAGGATTAAGTCATGAGTCACTTGAATATACTTAACCAATCTGACACGGAAATTTGATGGGGTTAAGCTTGAATATACTTAACCAATCTAACACGGTAATTTGATGGGGTTAAGTTTGAATATACTTAACCAATCTAACACGGTAATTTGATGGGGTTAAGATTAAATATACTTAACGAATTTGACATGATGATTTGGATAAGGTTAAGTCATGAACCGCCGGAATATGCTTAACCAACTTGACACGTGATTCGTAGGGCTAAGTCATGAACTTGAATGACGACACTTAGCCAACTTGACATGACATGTAGACGGGTTAAGTCACGAACTTGAATGACCACACTTAACCGACTTGACATGCTAGACTGATGGGGGTTAAGTCTTGAATTTAGATGACAACACTTAACCTGCCGGACGGAAACCCTAGTTACGCGGTCCTTTTCAGCAGTAACCCTCTTAAAGGTATCACGATACCCTAGGGACTAGGCTAGGGTGGGGCACGATTACTGGCTGATTGTAAGCGACCAGAACGACGGCTGAGTTGGTGCACCATTGTAGGTTCAAGCGGACTATGGTCGTGCACATGAGTCCGAAGTTGAAAAAGCAGGCATGGGCACCAGTAGTTGTACACTGTGCATGCTTGGAATGGTGTCAGTGGTTGACACCCTATGGCTTGATACACCATAGGGTGGACCTAGCACAGAGTAGCTACATTCGTGATTGGGCCGTATGACACCGACGCACGACGAGTTAGGACTTGTAGGGAGCCGATCGGTTAGATCGTTACGCGGAAAAAGGGGCGTTGTTCGATAGGTAGCATAATCCCCAGTGGTCCTAAGTGGCATAAACCCTGGTCGAATCTAGAAAACGTCCAATAGGTATCATAATTCCTAATGGTCCTAGGTGGCGTAAATCCTAGTTTAACACGCGATAATTCATGATAAGGGAATCTGGCCAGAACAAGGATGGCAGTCCGAGCGATTTAAAGTATGGTGACACTACGTTGTAGTGGTACAGAATAACGTGATGGAACCCGTAGGATATATGGCAAGGGACTATACATATACATGGAAGGGATGATACGAGTTAGGATGCTAGTATGGTTGGTGCAGAGGACGTTAGACATGCGATGCTATTCCGAGTTTATCTTGTTATCTTGTTACCTTGGTTATCCTGTTACCTTAGTTATCTTGTTACTTGAGTTTATCTTGTTATCTTGTTACCTTGGTTATCCTGTTACCTTGGTTATCTTGTTGCTTGAGTTTATCTTGTTATCTTGGTTTGATTTGTTTATCTTGTCATCATGTTTATGTTTACTTTCAGTTTATACATGTCATGTTACCTTTACCTGTTTTTAGGCTGGAAGTAGCTAGGACTTACCAGTCTTTATGACTGACCCCGTTTTGTTTTGCCTCTTTTTCTTCCGTTCCCCCCCAGGTTTACAGGGAGGAAATGTTGCTACTTAGTGCATATTTTCTGCTTCAAGATCATCATCTATGGCTTGGACTTTTCTTGGTTATGGCTATTTTACTATTTTACTTGTGGAATAATTTATGACTATGGTTTTATGCTTCTTTATTATTGCAAGATAGGTTTCGATGTAAGTAATTTAATGGCACTTTGATGTAAAAGGGTTTAGACCTTACTACTTTTATAAAGTAATGAAATCATGTTTTCTTCCGCTGTTTTATATGTTCTGTCTTGTAATATTTCTGTGCATGTTTACCTAGACAACACCCCTCCAAAGCTAGTGCATTCTCTTTTGAGTGACCCTGGAGGAGGTGGGGTGTTGCATTTGGTATCAGAGCAGAAGGTTACTAGACTGGGCAAAAGTTTTTAAAACCTTCTGAAACTATTTTCAGAGCCATTTTACAAAGAAGCATTTTCCAAGAAAAGTTTTAAAGAAAAAGGCTATTCTCCAAAAAGCCATTAGCACTATCCTGTGTTCCCTTGATCGAATCTCTTTTCCTTTCTTTCCTCCGCCTGTAGTCACAGTATTTTTAACTGTGACTAATCCTTTTATAGCTACGTAAATGTTTTCCGTGCGATGGAGGAAGTTCTCAAGAGACCCGTTACCGTGTTATACAAGAAAGGATAGGAGTGGCTAAGGCGAATGAGGCTCAGAACAAGAAGGTAGTTAAGTACTATAGGACAAGGACATGCGCAAAGAACAAGATCGTCGAGAGGGCAATTGTATACTCTCACCTAAAAGGGATGGTAACGTTTCCGTTAAAGGTTTTCCTTTCTATCATCCCGTCAGGACTTTGTTTTGTACATAACATCCTTTTTTTAAAATCTTGCTTCGATAGTTGAGTCTCTGCACCTTAGTACTAGCACAATAGAGGGTCCCGTTTTTGTCTTAAATCCTATTGGGGGATCGTCCCATTTATTCATGACTTGTTTGGATTTGAGGACATCTATGACTTTTGGGAATAATGCTTATGTTTTTGAGCTATGGGTTGATTCTAGGGATGAAGTGGTCATCCCGTAAGGGTGCCATCCTCGGGTCGGAAAGGAGGGTAGTTAGACTCTTGACTTGCCTCGGTAATACCCTCGAAGTCTCGTGTAACCTTTAGGGTTCCTTCATGATTGGTTACCTAGAATCTCTTGATGCAATTGTTGGTAATCCATTCTAGTAGTGTTTGCCACTAAGGCGGACAATTCATTTCGCTTGTGCATGCGTTATGGAAATCACTCTAGTAAGTACACTTGGTAACTTGGTTGGCATCTGTTTGTTTTCAAGAGATAGTTCTTCTGCGTTGAATGCCATATAGTGAGTAAACGAGATCCAGAGTTCACTAGTGAATTTTGGAGAACTTGCATGAAAACCAAGAGTACACGGATATGGTTGAGCCAAGTATACTAGAGGGAGAATAAGAAAAAGTGGAACGAGAGGCGACAATGAAGTGAGTTCCAGCTCATATTTGGAAATAGGAGTTAAGAGGCCACGAAATCATGAGGTTAAAGATGGTCAAAGCACATGGAATTAAGCTCAAGGAAATGCGACTTAGAAGATTGAAGACAAGATACGCGCATCATATCTCTTTTTAAGAGTATATTCTTGATCCCTGTTTTCCTGTAGAGCTTACCTGCAAGCTATCCTTTATGCATATCCTCTCAGTCCTATTCTCGATCTTATTTCTGTTACAAACTCCATAAGGGGTATGATTCATCGGTTAATAATACCTGTCAGGGTTTGAAGGTGTCCGTTAGGTTGACTAAACCTTTTGGGCTTTATAGGATATGGGTTGGGTTTAGAAAGGGATTTCTTGTAATCCAAAAAGGAGTTTATCTTGCTTATCTTCTCGATCCTATCTTGAGGACCTTAGGTAGAACCCTATGGATGCAAACATGTATTTGAAACATGTTATGATTGATGTTTGCGAAATGGTTGCAAGTGGTCGCAAGTGGTTGCTCGTGGATGCATGAATACACATTAGGCACTAGATCGGCTCAGACACATTTTCATGTTGCATATGCATGAGTGTTTATACTTGCTTATGGATGAAATTGAATGTGTTATCATGTGAATATTGCATATGGATGAACGTTTGTGCACACATATAGTGTTTATGTGACTAGGACTATTTGCATACATGTGGATTCATGGCACTAAACATATTTTTTCATTGAGGAGATCAATCAGGCCTGATCATTTCCATTAGATAAGGAACATATACACGCACTTTCTGCATATGTTCATATGGCATTAGAAATATTTTAAGGACAATGGTTGCTTGTGGATGATGTTTTGAGTAGATGGATGATGGATGGTAGGATACGTTCTTCCTAACTTAGAGATTTCGGGGACGAAATCCTTAAAGGAGGGGAGAATGTAACAACCCGAATTTTTAAATAACATGTTAAGACAAGAATCAAGGAAGAATTAAATTTTAAAATAAGAATCAAAGAGAAACGGGTTGCGCCGTTGCATTCATCTCGGAATTCTGGTTGGAAACGAGTCCGAAATTTCGTAAATCGGAGTCCGTATGACCGAGATATGGCCTCTAGAAGTTTCACGAAAAATCAGAAAACGAAAACAGATTTTCAAATTTCGAATTTAGCCCCAAACAGACTGGGCGGGAAAATTTCCCGCCCAGCCCCAGGTCGACTGGGGAGTAGACTGGGGAGTCGACCCCACAGGGACCAGGTCGACTGCTCAGTCGACCTGGGTGTCGATCTCCCTGGTCGGCCTGGGTGCGTCTGGCTGGCTGGTTGGTCCTGCCTGGTTCTGTTGGTGGCCTGTGACGGATTTCAGTGGTCCAGATCTGTTCTAGGGTTAATCTAAGGGCCAAAACTAGTCCTAGCTTCTATATAAACACCCTAAGACCTAGCCTAATCCACTACAATTCATTCTAACAATGAAGTGCTGCCCAAATGTCTCTTGATCATGGCCTCCATCTCCAACTTCAAAGGCTTGAGCATCCCAACTAGATCCAAATCAAAGAGCAACGCTTCTACAACAAATCAAGAGGGTAGATCAACATCGCTACAACGATTCTATGACGATTCTTGCTCCTAATTCACTAGCCACGCTTTGTAAGTTCTAGATGCTTTTAGATTGAAACGATAACTTGAATATGACATGTGATAAAGTTGAAATTGGATCTATGCATGATAATCGATCCATGCTCAATCTTGTTCATTTTGGATCTTGACCTTTGGGGATGTTGCTATGACATTAATTTGGACCTATGCATGTTGCAAATCACTCTTTCATATCCTTATCATGCATGTAATGATGTTTTTCTCTCGGATCTTGTTTTATGCAAAGTTTCTACCTTCCCCTATTTATCTTCTTTTGATGAACCTTGGTCGATTTCGGACCTAGGCCTAAACTACGATTTACATGCGGTTTGTATACAGGGGAATATTGGGATTTCACCTATTTGGACATGGGTGTGTGGTAGAATTGATTTCATAACATGAACAAGGGGAATTTGGGGTATTGCCAATGTAATTTGCAAGTTTGGGCATACATGAATTGGCATATGAGTTAAATCACGAGTTTTGGGGACTATGTAAGTTAAATCAAGGGATTGGGCTTATGTAAATTAGGCATAAGTGGAATTGGGAACATGAACCATGATGTGGGTCTATTTGGGCATGAACGTGACAACATTTAACTTTGGCTAGAACATGATTTAGGGTAAATTGGCATACATGCAAATAGGCGAGAATTGGACATATGTGAAGTGGCTAGAATTGGGTACACATTTTGATGGACATGTAATTGGGAACTTGGGAATATGCTTAGTAATATGTAAAGTGGGGATCTTGACTTAGATGACACATATGTAATTAACAATCTAACGGATGCCTTCGACACGAGGTTAGACTTGAGTTGTGGTGTAATTCTGCCCGGAACCGCCCGGCATATCCAGTGACCACAACAATAATAGTCTAATGTGAGAGGTCGTAGGAAAGGATTAGATTGTGGTAATGCTTGAACCTGAGGTTGGAATGGGTTTGCGGTGTAATTTTGCCCGGAACCGCCCGGCGTATCCAGTGACCGCAAATAAGTCCAATGTGAGATGTTGATGCATTAGTAAATAATAAATGAAAATGACATGGATGGGTGGTTTAAGTAACTTGATTATACTTATGACACTTAACCAATATGACATGGACGGGTAGGTTAAGTAACTTGATTAGAGTAATGACACTTAACCAATATGACATGGACGGGTGGGTTAAGTAACTTGATTAGACTAATGACACTTAACCAATATGACATGGACAGGTGGGTTAAGTAACTTGATTAGACTAATGACACTTAACCAATATGACATGGACGGGTGGGTTAAGTAACTTGATTAGACTAATGACACTTAACCAATATGACGTGGATGGGTGGGTTAAGTAAAACCGGACTTGATTTCTTGATGACACTTAACCATATAACACGATTAGAGGATGGGTTAGTCTAACCTGAATGGGTCGATAACACCCGACTAGTATAACGCAATGCATGGTAAGGTTAAGTAAAGTCAAAAGGGTAACACTTAACCGTTATAATTTGACTAGTGGATGGGGTTAGGTTAACATATACTTAATCAATCTAACATGATAACTTGATGGGGTTAAGTCATGAATCACTTGAATATACTTAACCAATCTAACATGATAACTTGATGGGGTTAAGTCATGAATCGCTTGAATATACTTAACCAATCTAACATGATAACTTGATGGGGTTAAGTCATGAATCACTTGAATATACTTAACCAATCCAACATGATAACTTGATGGGGTTAAGTCATGAATCGCTTGAATATACTTAACCAATCTAACATGATAACTCGATGGGGTTAAGTCATGAATCGCTTGAATATACTTAACCAATCTAACATGATAACTTGATGGGGTTAAGTCATGAATCGCTTGAATATACTTAACCAATCTAACACAGTAACTTGATGAGGATTAAGTTATGAGTCACTTAAATATACTTAACCAATCTGACACGGAAATTTGATGGGGTTAAGCTTGAATATACTTAACCAATCTAACACGGTAATTTGATGGGGTTAAGTTTGAATATACTTAACCAATCTAACACGGTAATTTGATGGGGTTAAGCTTAAATATACTTAATGAATTTGACATGATGATTTGGATAGGGTTAAGTCATGAACTGCCGGAATACGCTTAACCAACTTGACACGTGATTCGTAGGGCTAAGTCATGATCTTGAATGACGACACTTAGCCAACTTGACATGACATGTAGACGGGTTAAGTCACGAACTTGAAGGACCACACTTAACCAACTTGACATGCTAGACCGATAGGGGTTAAGTCTTGAATTTAGATGACAACACTTAACCTGCCGGACGGAAACCCTAGTTACGCGGTCCTTTTCAGAAGTAACCCTCTTAAAGGTATCACGATACCCTAGGGACTAGGATAGGGTGGGGCACGATTACTGGCTGATTGTAAGCGACCAGAACAACGACTAAGTTGGTCCGCCATTGTAGGTTCAGGTGGACTATGGTCGTGCATATGAGTCCGGAGTTGAAAAAGCAGGCATGGGCACCAGTAGTTGTACACTATGCGTGCTTGGAATGGTGTCAGTGGTTGACATCCTAGGTCTTGATACACCCTAGGGTGGACCTAGCACAGAGTAGCTACATTCGTGATTGGGTCGTATGACACCGACACACGACGAGTTAGGACTTGTAGGGAGCCGATCGATTAGATCGTTACGTGGAAAAAGGGGCGTTGTTTGATAGGTAGCATATTCCCTAGTGGTCCTAGGTGGCATAAACCCTGGTCGAATCTAGAAAATGTCCAATTGGTAGCATAATCCCTAATGGTCCTAAGTGGCGTAAATCCTAGTTGAATACGCGATAATTCATGATAAGGGAATCTGGCCAGAACAAGGATGGCAGTTCGAGCGATTTCAAGGATGTTGACACTACGTTGTAGTGGTACAGAATAACGTGATGGAACCCGTACAATATATGGAAAGGGACTATACATATACATGGAAGGGATGATACAAGCTAGGATGCTAGTATGGTTGGTGTAGAGGACGTTAGACATGCGATGCTATTCCGAGTTTATCTTGTTATCTTGTTACCTTGGTTATCTTGTTACTTGAGTTTATCTTGTTATCTTGTTACCTTGGTTATCCTGTTACCTTGGTTATCTTGTTGCTTGAGTTTATCTTGTTATCTTAGTTTGATCTGTTTATCTTGTCATCATGTTTATGTTTACTTTTAGTTTATACATGTCATGTTACCTTTACCTGTTTTTAGGCTGGAAGTAGCTAGGACTTACCAGTCTTTATGACTGACCCCGTTTTGTTTCGCCTCTTTTTCTTCCGTTTCCCCCCAGGTTTACAGGGAGAAAATGTTGCTACTTTGTAACACCCCACCTCCGCCAGGGTGACTCTTGCAAGCACTCTGACTTTGGAGGGGAGTTTGAATCAGGGAAACATGCATAATGATATATCAAGGCAGAACAAGAACATATGTATATATGTAAACAGAGTAAATAACATAGATAAAACAGCGGAAGATTTCATACTATTTCAAAACAAGTCTGGTACAACATAGCTTTCCAAATAAACAAGTCTAGATAAAAACAACATCAACTGAAAAACTGAAATACATAAGTACTATCCCCAAAATAAGTGATAACCATAGCTAGCTTCATGTAAAGACCGTACATGAGCTAAAATCCCACAAGCAAGCGATCAGGAATCCAAGCTAAGCTCCAACGTTCCCACCCTGAGAACCTGGGGGGGGGGGGGAGGGGGGGAACGGAAGAAAAGAGGCGAAAGAAAACAGGCCAGTCAAAAAGACTGAGTAAGCCCTACTACAATCAATGTAAACTGGTAAAGTTAACTGGCATGAGCAGCAGGGATGAACATAAGGATAACAACATACTAGCATGATGATTAAGTAACAAGGTAGATAAAGGTGTTATCGCATAATCAGGTTTAAGGTTTTTGCACCACAGGTGTACTAGCAAACTAACATGACTTGAATAAACAAGTATTGATACCTTGGCCCAAGCTTTGGCCCAATAACATGTAGTGACCCCAATACGGGGTCCAAAGTGTAAACAAGAAGTGATCCCCAGGCCCAAGTTTGGCCCAAACATCATGAATGACCTAAACCAAGGTCCAACTAGCACGGTCTAGTCGATCGGCTCCCTATAAGCCTAACTCGTCAAGTGTCGGTGTCACACAATCCAACTACGAAGTGTAGCTAAACTGTGCTAGGTCCACCCTAGGGTGTATCAAGTCCTAGGGTGTCAACCACTGACACAAATCAATGCACGCACAGTCTAAACCTACTGGTGCCCGTGCCTGCTTTTTCAACTTCGGACCATGTGCACGACCATGGCCCGCCTAAACCTACACCGACGCACCTACTCAGCCGTCGTTTTGGTCGCTTACATGGCATCCCAGTAATCGTGCCCCTCCCTAGCCTAGTCTCTAGGGTGTCATGATACAACTAAGAGGGTTACTGGTGTAAAGGACCACGTGACTAGGGTTTCCTTAATGGGTTAAACGTGGTTAACCCAACCCATCCAAGTACCCAGTTGGTTAAGTGTACCCAAGGTTCATGACTTAACCCTACCAACCCATCGTGTTTAATTGGTTAAGTATTCAAGCGGTCCATGACTTAACCCTACCATGTTGCATTAATTAATTTAATGCACCCAACCTCTCACATTAGACCTTGTTGTGGTTACTAGTTAGGCCGGGCGGGTCCGGGTAGGTTTACACCACAACTTAGTCTAACCTCGGGTTTCACGCGCAACATGACCAACTACTCACATTGGGTCCTATTGCTTGTAGCCACTAGTTAAGCCGGTCGGTTCCGGGTAGGTTTATGCTACAAGCTCATCCCAACCTCGAGTTGGCCATTCTCATATTCTCTAAGTGTCATATCCATTATGTTTCCAAAACATATTACAAGCTTCCAAGCAATTGGGTAGACCTAACTTAATAGGTAAATTCCCAATGGGTAGACCTAACTTAATAGGTAAATTCCCAAGCTTATGTCTTTATGTCTTTTTAAGTTTACCCAACCCCAAACGCAATCCCATCGCTTACATATCGCAATAGCGCATAAAGGATAGAAAGAGGGAACTTGGCATAATTATGACATAAAGGTGTTGAAGCCACAAGTTCAACATGGTGGCATATGAAATGTACATATGTTCATATACTCGCATATTATATTTTTAGGCCTCAAAAGCATGCATAAAACCAAACTTAGCCTATTGGTGATACATGGTGATAAATGACATGTAAACATGGCCATAAGTTCGCATCTAGCCTCACATGCAAGTTATCATAAGAGATATGATAACTTACATGTTGCCAAAATGCAACCTTTAGCATAAAGCTTGAAGCTTTATGTTCATAAACCCAAGATAAGCTTGCATAACATGATAGCATGAACAAAATGTTCCACCCAAACTTGCATAACATAACTTGCATATCATGTGACAACTTGCATATCAAACTTGCATAACATAGCATGATGAACTTGCATATCATAACATGGCATACTTGCATATAAACTTGCATATCACAACATGATAAACTTGCATATCATAGCATAGTAGACTTGCATATAAACTTGCATATCACAACATGATAAACTTGCATATCATAACATAGTAGACTTGCATATAAACTTGCATATCACAACATTTAACTTTAGAGTTTAAGTATGAAAGTAGAATAGGGCTTACAATGCTTAGGAAATATGACAAAGCCCTTATGCAACCAATTAAACCCAAAATGCAAGCTTTAATAGAAAACCCTTAAGCCAAAATGATCAAAACTCTTGCTTTATGATGCAAATATAGAAACTTGACTTGAATGCAAGCTAATGATGCCTATACAAGCTTGAAAACACTTGTATGCATGGAAAATCTCATAGAAATTTATTTAGGAATTTTATGAAGAGAGTGGAGGCCATGAGAGGATTGATTTTGCTATAGTTTAGTTACTAGAATGAATAATGATGATTTAGGGTTAGGTTAGGGCCTTATTTATAGATTAGGCAAGTGTTTTAGGCCATAGGATTAAACCCTAGTTGCAATCTCAGCCCTTAAAACCGAATCTGGCCCGCAAGCTCAACACAATCTCAAAATGGTGCACCAGGCTAAACTGCCCGGCTGGACCAAGTCGACAGCCAAGTCGACAGGGCTGTCGACTTGGGTCCAACCAAGTCGACTCCCAAGTCGACAGGGCTGTCGACTTGGGTGCTCTGGCGGGAATTTTCCCGCCTGGCCCAAACTGGCACAAATTTCCAAATTCAAACTTGAATTTGAAATCTGTTTTTGCTTTGGAATTTTTCTGAAAACTTCATTGGGCCTTAATCGGGTCATACGGACTCCGATTTTCGAAAACTCGGACTCTATTTCGCGTATTTTTCCGAGACGAACGCAATGGCATAGCCCGTTTCCCTTGATTCAGATTGTAGAATTAAATTCTGCCTCGATTCACATTATTACAGGTTATTGAAAATACGGGTTGTTACATTCTCCCCTCCTTAAAGGATTTCGTCCCCGAAATCTTCAAGTTAGGAAGAACGTATCCTACCATCCAACACCCATCTACTCAAAACATCAACCACGAGCAATCATTGTCCTTACAAGATTCTAAATGTTGTATGAACATATGCAAAGGTGTGTGTATATGTCCTTATCTAATGCAAATATCATCAATGCAAATTATGTTCGTGAAATGAATCCATATGTATGCAATTCCTAACATAATGTATAACATCTATATATGTGCACATAACATTCATCCATATGCAGCATCCATGTGATAACACAAAAATTTTCATCCATGAATAAGCATAAACACTCATGCATATGACATATGAGGAGTGTGTGAGCCGATCTAGTTCCTAACGTGTATAACGCATCCACGAGTAACCACTTGCAAACACTTGCAACCACTTGCAACCATCAAGCATAACATGTTTCAAACACATGTTTCATCCAAAGGGTTTCTACCTAAGGTTCTCATGACAAGATTAACACGATATACTAGATAATCAAGGCAAACATGGATAGCAAAAGATATGCTACAAAGAGATCGGGAAGATAAGCAGGATATACCCCTTTCGGATTACAAGAAATCCCTTCCTAACCCAATCCATATTCTATAAAAGCCCAAAAGGTTTAGTCAACCTAACGGACCCCCTTCAAACCCTGACATGTATTACTAGCCAATAAGTCATACCTCCCGACAGAAATAGGACCGAAAATGGGACCGAGAGGATATACATAAAAAGATAATATGCGAGTAAGTTCCACAGGAAAACAAGGATCAAGGATATGCTCTTAAAAAGAGATATGATCCGCGTATCTAGCCTTCAGTCTTCTAAGTCACGTTTCCTTGAGCTTAACTCCACTGTGCTTTGACCGTCTTTTACTTCATGATTCCTTGGCTTCTTAACTCTTATTTCCCAAATATGAGTTGGAACCCATTTCACTGTCGTCTCTCGTCTTCCTTTTCACTTACTCTTCTAACATTCTTGGCTTAAACATAACTACGACCTCATGGTTTCATGCAAGCTCTCCAAAATTCACTAGTGAATCCTGGATCTCGTTTACTTACTATAAAGTATTCCACGCAGCAGAACTTTTCTTGGAAATACCAATCCACGTTGCCAATTGCTCTTACTGACGTGATTTTCTATAACTCATGCTTGAACGAAATGAACCATCCGCCTGCGAATGATAGGCCGTACTTAGATTCAGTTACTTGCCCATGACTTCCCGTAGACTATCCCAAACTGGCTAGTGAAGATTGAGTCATGGTTACTAATTATACTTTAGGGAACCTTGTGCAACCGCTTTATTTCTTGAAAGTAAACTGTCGCTAGCTATGATGCAGTCCTTTCGCTCTTTACCGGAGTGAAATGAGCACTCTTCGTGAGTCTACCTACTATGACCCACATGCTCGTATTCTCTTTCCTTGACCTAGGTAGTCCATCCACGAAATCCTTCGTGACGCTTTACTACTTCCATTGCGGGGACCTCCAATAGATGTAATAGCCCACCGGGCTTCTATGACTCGGCCTGCAACATGCACCTTGGGACAAACTCGGCCACCTCCTCGGGTGAGGTGCATCTTCAAGAATCTTCTTTCTCTCATCGCGTCTTAGCCATCCCTTGTCATCTATAGCGAGGTGACTTACCATCTCGCCTCGAGTCAACTTGTCCATGATCTCGACTAACTGCGGGTCTTCTTTCTGTGAAGTCCCTACTTGATCCAGAAGGATAGGTCTAAGCTCAAGGGACGCTTACTAACTAACTAAAACTGAGAGAACTTCTTACTTCAGTTGCATTCCTTGGAGTCTTCCAATCCTGAACTGCAACTTCCTTAGCGGGATCCACCGCTAAGCCTTGCTTAGAAACTATGTGCCCAAGAAATCTAACTCCCTTTTCTCCAAAATGACATTTGGAGGACTTGGCTTTCAACTGATGCGCTCTAAGCGTATCCATCACTTCCACGAGATGCCTTGCGTGCTCTTCCTCATCCTTAGAGAAGATCAGAATATCATCTACGAAGACCACGACAACTTGTTCAAGAACTCCCTGAACACCCAACTCATCAAGTCCACGAAGTAGGCGGGTGCATTAGTCAAACCGAATGGCATGACTAGCCATTCTAAGAATCCATCCGGAGTTCTGAACGCAGTCTTGTCTATACTATCCTTAGCTACTCTGAGCTGATGGAATCCAGTAGCAAGATCAAGAGAAAACAGATGTTCCTACAAGCTGATCAAACAAATCATCGATCCTTGGCAATGGTTGTCTATTCTCTTTGTTTAACTCACGATAATCGACACAAAGTCGAAGAGAACCATCTGCCTTGGTAGTAAATACTACAGGCGCTCCCCATTCAGATATACTTCATCTAATGAAGTTCTTCTCAAGCAACTCCTTGACTTGCTCTCTTAAGTCTCATCTTGCGGGGCCACGTGCCTAACCGGCCACGAAACTTTCTTGGCATTATCAACCAGATAAATGCGGAAATCAATCTCTCGTTTAGGGGTAACCCCCTTCACTTCACCCAAGATATCAGGATATTCTCGGACCACCCTCACCGATTGCAAACTATCGATAGACGAGTCGAGGGGTTCAAGATAACACAACATGACGGGACTCATAGGGTTACTAGAAATTTTTAGGGTATTACCGAGGCGAGTCATGAGCCTCACAACCCTATGCTCAAAAATCAAGGATGGCTCCAAAACTGGACAACCCATCCATGCCCAAAATCAACCCATACCCCATGAAACCGAGAATATAAGCATCACACGAGAATTCAAATCCACCTAGATAATAGACAAATGGGCGGAACCCCCAATTGGATTTGAAACACACACGGGATCATTAACTAGACTAGTACTTAGGTGCAAACTTTCAACTAGATCAGATGAAATAAAGCTATGCGATGCACCAGAATCAAACAAGGTACGAACTGAAAAATCAGAAATATATACAAGACTTCCAACAGAAATACTACCTCGATCGGGAACTGGAGCGACATTGAGAGCACGAACTTGCCCTCCCGAAGGTCCAGCACGCTGAGTCTGACCCTGGCCTTGCCCTCGCTTCTTCGGGCAATCCTTGTTAAAATGTCCCGTTTCTCCACAGTTAAAGCAAGTGCCCTTCCTTTTTCTGCAATCCTTGTTTAGATGAGTCGAGCTTCCACAAGTAAAGCACCTCTTTTCCATCTTATCTTCAGACTTCTCCTCCTTCTTGTCACTCCTATTCTCTTCATTGAGTAGGGCCATATTCACCAAGCTCCCGAAAGTTGCCCCCAAAGGTATATGAGACATGGCTAAACCATGTAATGGCTCGTTTAATCCTAGAGCAAAGTATAGGGCCTTCTTCTGAGCTGTGTTAACCAAGTCTAAACCGACCCGAGCCAGTTGATTAAACTTATCTATGTATTCCCTAATAGTCATGTCCCCTTGCTTCAGTGTTAGGAACCTTAGTCCAAACTTTCCCCGAAAGTCATCCCAAGTCTCAATTGGCCTAGTAGCGGTGGTGACCACCCACCAACGTGCAGCTTCTTCCTTTAGCAACCACACTGCTAATAAAACCTTCCTACGGTCACCTATATCAAAGAAGGCAAAAAGATCTTCGGTTTCTTTCAACCAATTCCTGGCCTCTACATAAGTCTCGGTTCCAAAGAAATTCTTGCAACCCATCGCCTTAAAATCTTGGCAAATCTTTGCGAAGTCAGTTTGAGGATGTTGAGGGGAAGGAGGAAGAGGAACCTCAGCGACAGGAGGAGGAGGAACATTAACTACCAGAGGAGGAGGAGGAGGGACATCTGCGGGGCCGGCTTCGGTCGCCCTAGCCTCCAAAAGTCTCCTATACCAAACAGGTACGTGTACTCCCTCCGGAATGGCAAAGTTATTGGCCATACTGAAAACGAAGAAAAAGATAGATTCAGAATAGAGAAAAACGAAGGAATTTTGCTAATGGCTTTTTGGGGAATAGTCTTTAAAATAAACTAGACTTTTCTTTGGAAAATACTTTATACTTGGTTTTGACAATAGTTTTCCAAAAGTTTTCTAAAAACTTTTTTTTTCCTTCTCGTAAACCATATGCTCTGATACCAAATGTAACACCCCACCTCCGCCAGGGTGACTCTTGCAAGCACTCTGACTTTGGAGGGGCGTTTGAATCAGGTAAACATGCATAATGATATATCAAGGCAGAACAAGAACATATGTATATATGTAAACAGAGTAAATAACATAGATAAAACAGCGGAAGATTTCATACTATTTCAAAACAAGTCTGGTACAACATAGCTTTCCAAATAAACAAGTCTAGATAAAAACAACATCAACTGAAAAACTGAAATACATAAGTACTATCCCCAAAATAAGTGATAACCATAGCTAGCTTCATATCAAGACCGTACATGAGCTAAAATCCCACAAGCAAGCGATCAGGAATCCAAGCTAAGCTCCAACGTTCCCACCATGAGAACCTGGGGGGGGGGGGGGGAACGGAAGAAAAGAGGCGAAAGAAAACAGGTCAGTCAAAAAGACCGAGTAAGCCCTAATACAATCAATGTAAACTGGTAAAGTTAACTGGCATGAGCAGCAGGGATGAACATAAGGATAACAACATACTAGCATGACGATTAACTAACAAGGTAGATAAAGGTGTCATCGCATAATCAGGTTTAAGGTTTTTGCACCACAGTTGTACTAGCAAACTAACATGACTTGAATAAACAAGTATTGATCCCTTGGCCCAATAACATGTAGTGACCCCAATACGGGGTCCAAAGTGTAAACAAGAAGTGATCCCCAGGCCCAAGTTTGGCCCAAACATCATGAATGACCTAAACCAAGGTCCAACTAGCACGGTCTAGTCGATCGGCTCCCTATAAGCCTAACTCGTCAAGTGTCGGTGTCATACGGCCCAACTACGAAGTGTAGCTAAACTGTGCTAGGTCCACCCTAGGGTGTATCAAGTCCTAGGGTGTCAACCACTGACACAAATCAATGCACGCACAGTCTAAACCTACTGGTGCCCGTGCCTGCTTTTTCAACTTCGGACCATGTGCACGACCATGGCCCGCCTGAACCTACACCGGCGCACCTACTCAGCCGTCGTTTTGGTCGCTTACATGGCATCCCAGTAATCGTGCCCCTCTCTAGCCTAGTCTCTAGGGTGTCATGATACAACTAAGAGGGTTACTGGTGCAAAGGACCACGTGACTAGGGTTTCCTTAATGGGTTAAACGTGGTTAACCCAACCCATCCAAGTACCCAGTTGGTTAAGTGTACCCAAGGTTCATGACTTAACCCTACCAACCCATCGTGTTTAATTGGTTAAGTATTCAAGCGGTCCATGACTTAACCCTACCATGTGGCATTAATTAATTTAATGCACCCAACCTCTCACATTAGACCTTGTTGTGGTTACTAGTTAGGCCGGGCGGGTCCGGGTAGGTTTACACCACAACTTAGTCTAACCTCGGGTTTCACGCGCAACATGACCAACTACTCACATTGGGTCCTATTGCTTGTAGCCACTAGTTAAGCCGGTCGGTTCCGGGTAGGTTTATGCTACAAGCTCAACCCAACCTCGAGTTGGCCATTCTCATATTCTCTAAGTGTCATGTCCATTATGTTTCTAAAACATATTACAAGTTTCCAAGCAATTGGGTAGACCTAACTTAATAGGTAAATTCCCAATGGGTAGACCTAACTTAATAGGTAAATTCCCAAGCTTATGTCTTTATGTCTTTTTAAGTTTACCCAACCCCAAACGCAATCCCATCGCTTACATATCACAATAGCGCATAAAGGATAGAAAGAGGGAACTTGGCATAATTATGACATAAAGGTGTTGAAGCCACAAGTTCAACATGGTGGCATATGAAATGTACATATGTTCATATACTCGCATATTATATTTTTAGGCCTCAAAAGCATGCATAAAACCAAACTTAGCCTATTGGTGATACATGGTGATAAATGACATGTAAACATGGCCATAAGTTCTCATCTAGCCTCACATGCAAGTTATCATAAGAGTTATGATAACTTACATGTTGCCAAAATGCAACCTTTAGCATAAAGCTTGAAGCTTTATGTTCATAAACCCAAGATAAGCTTGCATAACATGATAGCATAAACAAAATGTTCCACCCAAACTTGCATAACATAACTTGCATATCATATGACAACTTGCATATCAAACTTGCATAACATAGCATGATGAACTTGCATATCATAACATGGCATACTTGCATATAAACTTGCATATCACAACATGATAAACTTGCATATCATAGCATAGTAGACTTGCATATAAACTTGCATATCACAACATGATAAACTTGCATATCATAGCATAGTAGACTTGCATATAAACTTGCATATCACAACATTTAACTTTAGAGTTTAAGTATGAAAGTAGAATAGGGCTTACAATGCTTAGGAAATATGACAAAGCCCTTATGCAACCAATTAAAC
Source organism: Allium sativum (assembly GCA_030737875.1). Classification (NCBI taxonomy): domain Eukaryota; kingdom Viridiplantae; phylum Streptophyta; class Magnoliopsida; order Asparagales; family Amaryllidaceae; genus Allium; species Allium sativum. The sequence continues at coordinate 742,014,321 of CM060920.1, read as the reverse complement.
CCAAAATGCAAGCTTTAATAGAAAACCCTTAAGCCAAAATGATCAAAACTCTAGCTTTATGATGCAAATATAGAAACTTGACTTGAATGCAAGCTAATGATGCTTATACAAGCTTGAAAACACTTGTATGCATGGAAAATCTCATAGAAATTTATTTAGGAATTTTATGAAGAGAGTGGAGGCCATGAGAGGATTGATTTTGCCATAGTTTAGTTACTAGAATGAATAATGATGATTTAGGGTTAGGTTAGGGCCTTATTTATAGATTAGGCAAGTGTTTTAGGCCATAGGATTAAACCCTAGTTGCAATCTCAGCCCTTAAAACCGAATCTGGCCCCCAAGCTCAACACAATCTCAAAATGGTGCACCAGGCTAAACAGCCCGGCTGGACCAAGTCGACAGCCAAGTCGACAGAGCTGTCGACTTGTGTCCAACCAAGTTGACTCCCAAGTCGACAGGGCTGTCGACTTGGGTGCTCTGGCGGGAATTTTCCCGCCTGGCCCAAACTGGCCCAAATTTCCAAATTCAAACTTGAATTTGAAATCTGTTTTTGCTTTGGAATTTTTCTGAAAACTTCGTTGGGCCTTAATCGGGTCATACGTACTCCGATTTTCGAAAACTCGGACTCTATTTCGCGTATTTTTCCGAGACGAACGCAATGGCATAGCCCGTTTCCCTTGATTCAGATTTTAGAATTAAATTCTGCCTCGATTTACATTATTACAGGTTATTGAAAATACGGGTTGTTACATACTTAGTGCGGATTTTCTGCTTCAAGATCATCATCTATGGCTTGGACTTTTCTTGGCTATGGCTATTTTACTGTTTTACTTGGGGAATAATTTATGACTATGGTTTTATGCTTCTTTATTATTCCAAGACAGGTTTCGATGTAAGTAATTTAATGGCACTTTGATGTAAAATGTTTTGGACATTACTACTTTTATAAAGTAATGAAATCGTGTTTTCTTCCGCTGTTTTATATGTTCTGTCTTGTAATATTTCTGTGCATGTTTACCTAGACAACACTCCTCCAAAGCTAGTGCATTCTCTTGTGAGTGACCCTGGCGAAGGTGTGGTATTACATCCGTTCTGGGTCTGAACGAAACCGGAGGCACTATATACCTTGCAAACCCATCGATCACCATGTACGTCTGGACAATCACCACTCATTATCCATATTTCGGGATGCCTCCCAATCAGGACCTCGGTTACCATCCAAACGAGGTGAAGATCTCCGGTCTACGACCACCGTCTTCATCTTCGATTTCTTATCGTCGATTCAGTTATTCAGAATCGGATAAACCCGGTCTTTCTGAGCAACTCGCGTATATAATTAACAAGTGCTACACAAACACTAGTACGCATCATTTCAATTCATTAGTCACTAACCGTCAATCAGTAAGAGAACGATTTCCCAAATATTAACCCCGAAGGCCGAAACCAACATCAGATCAATACCCAAAAAACCATTCGACTTAGCCAACCTTCAGTCAGTTTCTAAATTTCACATCCATATCGTTTATAATATTTTAGAACGATTTATCGCTATTTTTATTTATTTTAAAATAGCCAATTTATTCAAAACGACGCTTCGGGCCACAACGCGGCCATGGTGCTGTTTTTTTCAGATTTGATTTACATATATCTGAAAATCTAACCATTGGATCTTCACAAAATTTACATCATTAGAAAGATCTTTTCAAAACGAATCCAATGGTTACAGTTTCGGGAAAATCCGATGGTCGGATCTCCCGGTACAATCGTTAGAAGTTTCGATTTCAAAATACGAACTACAGCATCGTTATTCGATTAAATATAATTATATATATATATATAAATATAATCGATTCTGGCGCTGTTTTTCTTCAGATTTGAGTTAAACATTCCAGACAATCCAACCGTTGGATTTTTACAAAGTTGGTGTCGTTGGAAAGATATTTTCTAAGCAAACCCAACAGTTGCGATTTCAGGAAAATCCGATGGTCGGATCTCCCGTACTAATCGTTTGAAATCACGGTTTCAAAATACGAACTGCAGCGTCGTTATTCGATATATTTCAATTATATATATATATATATATATATATATATATATCGATTCTTCGATTTCAAACTATATGATTTTCATACTTTTGATAAAAATGATATTTATATCAAACTATCTTCTATTTCAACACTTCACTATTTTTAACAATTCATGTATATAATAAAAATGTTATTTTTAATGTAAAACAATTTATTTCAAAACATGACTATTTTATATAGTTAATATAGGTGATAAAAATAGGATTTTTATTATAAAACAATTTATTTCAAAACAAGATTATTTTATACATTTCATATTGATGTTAAAAATGGGATTTTTATTATAAAACTATTTCTTTCAAAATATGAATACCATTCAACACATGAATTTCAATTCAACGAATGAATTTCGGTTCAACACATGAAGGTTTTCTATAGTTTATAAAAATAGATCAAAAGGGAATTTTTATATTTAAAACACGAATACCATTCAACACATGAATTTCAATTCAACGAATGAATATCGATTCAACACATGAAGGTTTTCTATAGTTTGTATAAATCGATAAAAAGGTGATTTTTATATTTAAAACACGAATAACATTCAACACATAAATTTCAATTCAACGAATGAATATCGATTCAACCCAAGAAGGTTTTCTATAGTTTGTATATATAGAGTAAAAATGTGATTTTTATTGTTAAAACACTTTATTCAAAACACGAATACCATTCAATACATGAATTTCAATTCAACGAATGAATATCGATTCAACAAATGAAGGTTTTCTATAGTTTGTATATATAGAGTTAAAATGTGATTTTTATTGTTATAACAATTTATTTAAAACACGAATACCATTCAACACATGAATATGATTCAACGAATGAATTTCTATTCAACACATGAAGGTTTTCTATTCAACAGATGAATATAATTTCAACACAGGAAAATAATTCTAACACATGAATATTATTCAAAATTTTGGCAGCATAATGGCAGGGTAGTTAAAACCGGGACCGTCCCTAGTACGGCTCCTCGCTCTACCTTAAAACCTCGCGGTTTTTGACAATGGGGATTCATGCATCTAGTTCGCACGCAGGCGGCATGTATATTTATTTTATTTCCACAAACTAATCCTATGTGGTTTCAACCAAATATTTCTCAACCACAAATGGGTATTTTTCAACCACAATCAATCAATATCAACCACAAACAATTCCAACCAACCATTCGCTATCAATCAATTTTCACACCAATCACAACCAATAAATATCGTCCATGGTTTGTGGACGAGGGGCGTATATATATATATTTATATATAGCAATTCACTTCTATTTCAACACATATAATTTTTACAACGCATATACAACTTATACATCAAACGTACAACTTATACAACGCTTATACAAGAGGTGTACAACGCTTATATAACTCATACATCGACTATATAATTTATACATCGTCCTTTTCCATATCATTTATAAATTAGAAATCTCACATTGGGTTCCACTCCACTAAAAATAGCAGAAGGCTCAGAAATATATGCGGTCTCTTCTAGAATGTAGAAGACGTCCACATGGTCACAATGTTTCCTGTTTCATCGAATTTCGTCAAGAAACGAAATAGATATGATTTTTCAAAGTTTGCAATGGTTTAAAGGTGTTAAAAAAGTTTAAATTAAACAAAGCCGTTACCTCTATTCGATGTTCAAAACTAGGTTTAAGGTTTTCGTCGAATCCGTGAAGTTGCAGCTCGATCGGATGATACAACAACGAAGAGGGAGGAACAGGCTTCTCGGCGATGGGGGTCTTGGCCAGTTCAACGCTCGCAGGTGGTCGGGGCGGCGGTCTGAAGGTGGCAACTTTGGAGGAGAATATCTCGTCGATGGCGCAACGATAGGGGATGCTCCAGCTATGGATTTGAAGAGCTCGACGAGGGCTACAAAATCCTCAACAGGAGGAAGGTGTAATTTCGCTTGTAGGAGGAGGAATCAAGGAGGAAAGGATTGAACGAATTCCGCCGTTCGCGATCTGGGGAGAGAGAATAGCGGGGGGGGGGGGGGGGGGGGTTCTGACGTGGACCAGTAATTTTATTTATTTATTTATAAAGTTTTAAAAATCCGAAAATACCCCTTGTCACCCACGAACACCAATTCAAACCCAACGACTGTCGTCCCTAGTGTTTTACCCCCATTACGAACACAATGGGATATGTTTCGAAGGCCCATTCGAATGTTTCAGTCAATTTTCCTTCAAATTAAAATATAAAACATTCAATATTTAATTTGAACATACATTTCAATTTGCTAGGGCCACAAACTGATTCGAAAAATTCCAGAAAAATAAATCTGGCTATGTTTTGACGATACGGTCCCAACAAAACTTGTTTCGTCGAATTCTGAGACCGTTTGCAAAAAGGCCCATTTCTGGTCGATCCAATTTAATTGTAATTGAACAAAACACGTTTTCCTTTGCCACGCTCACATACTAGCTTAAAAAATTATGAAATTTGAAATCTAGCAATAACTTCAAATCCCGGACCCAACAAAAGTGGTTTCGTCAAATTCCGAGGTCGTATGCAAAATGGCCAATTTCACGGGCTATATAAATTCCATAGCGACCTTTCTGAAAATTAATTTGGCCATAACTTTTGCTTTCCGCTATGAAACTTCAATTTTTCAGATTCGTTAGAAAGGTATTCACTAACAGATTTAAATATTTTTGGTTTCACTCAAATCCGTTTTGTTTTGCACCCGGTACAGTCAGTCAAAGTTTGGATTCAAATTTTGAAACTACCGCTCCATTTATAGCCTTGTTTATTATTAGAATTAATTATATTCGTTTTCAAACGTCGATTCAAACTCACTTTTCATTGTGATTATTTAAAATATTTATTTTAAATATTTAAAATCCATTATTTTAGCCAATTTAAATTTTTTAAATTGGTTCAGATTTTCCGGGTCGTTACATTCTCTTTTTTCCAAATTTCAGACTATAATCTGTATAGTATGTCCAGATCTAGATCTTGAATTACAACTTGTACTATGCATCCAAATCAGTTACATGTTCACAGTTAAACTTTAAGCCACAAATCCCATGTCATATGTCCAATATTCTTTATGCCTCAAAACTCAAGACATATGTTAAATACACCTTATGTTTTAAATACAACATTCCCAATTATATGTCTCATATTTATGTTCCAAGTTTAACATATGTTCTAAGTCACAATAATCCTCTCCTTCCAAGTCATAGATCATCTTATGCAATATGCCACAAATTTATGTCCAGAATCACAACATGCGTTGTATCCTCAAATTAGTTACAAATTGATTTTGCCCAAATATGCCTCATTCAATATTCTTCCCAAATTTAGCGTTTAAGCGTTCATCTCTTATGAGATCTGGCTCAGGCTCGTTGTAGCCTGACTATCAAACAAAAGAAAGAAAGGAGGAAGAAATATAGAACAAACAAAATAATAAATCAGAGGAACAAATCTAATAAATAGAAAAAGGGCCTAGTCTCAGATTAAGAATTATAATTATGTCAAGATCATGATTAAATTTCATATCGATAAATAACTGCACTTGCCTTGATTGGATTATAGAAGAAGAATTGCAATACTTCTCTTTTAATCTTATTCAGATTTGGAAGAAGATGCACTAGTTCTAGTTTTGATCCCAGCAGAGTAGCGACGCCATTATTTTATTTAATTATTTCTATTATCTCAGAGGCAGCATAAGGGAAGAAGAATGGTGTAAAGAGAATGGGGCTAGGGGGCTGTTTATATAGGATTACAAACTAATTAGAGTCGTCGATGAAGCTAGAGTTAATCAAGGCCATCCATCTCAAGAGAAGCCAATCAGAAAGTGACAAATCAGCCCTAGTGACACAGCCAAGCCCTAGAAACCGATCCAGGACTAGACCAAGCAGGTCAGGTCGACCAAGCAGGTCGACCCCTAGGTCGACTACATGGTCGACCTGGGTACCCAGGTCGAATCCTAGGTCGACCTAGGTCCTAGGCGGGAAAATTCCCGCCCAGCCTAGTTCTGGTCCAGTTTTGAATTTTGAACTTGTTTTTCGGGCTGTTTGAATTTTAAATCGAATTCTGAAACTTCCGGAGGTCATAACTCCTTCATACGGGGTCCGATTTACACAAATTCGGACTCTATCTCAAGCAGAATTCCAAGATGAACGCAATGGCGTAACCCGTTTCCCTTAATTCTATTATTTATAATTAATTATACTTTAATTTGTTTATTTACTGTTACCAGAAAATTCGGGGTGTTACAAAATTGATGTTTTTGAATTTAAAATCATTTTTCATTATTTATTCGAAAATTGAAATTATTGAAAAAATTGAACTATATCTGGAACTTATCAAAATTATTATTAGATTTATGAAATTGGGATGAGTTGTGATTGTAATAATCTCATAACAAGAGGAGAAATTATTTAAATTCTCATAATGATTGGACAGATTTTATAATATCTTTGAATTGGTGCTTATTTCACGAACATCCTCTTTTGCCTATCATCATTATATCATTCATCATAGTTTTATTTAATATGAAGAGTTTATTTTTTTTCATTATTAAAGGAAGTACAGTTTCAAAATTTGTGATGGAAATGTGACTATATTATTTTTCAGAGTAGAAGAGAATAATAAATTTAAAAAAATCATGGTACAGTTGAACATATTTCATAATATGATTAATTTAGAATTTTATTTCACGACCATCTCTATACTTACCATATTTATATCATTTATTTGGTTTTATATACTGAGGAGATTTTTATATAATAAGTGTTACTCTAGCCTCGTTTAAAAAACCTATATATGATCATGCATGGTTAGAGAATGCTTATAATTTAAGTTGTAACTGACCTCATTTAAAGGTCCTTATGGTTATGCGTGGTTAGTGTGCTCTTATAATAAAAATAAAAATTAAAAAGGGAAAAGAAAAGAATAAAAGAATATATATATATATATATATATATATATATGAAATCTTCCTCGTTATGTAAAAACCGACCTATCAATCCATTTTCTAAAATGTGAAATGTGTTACTACTTTATGATATATTCTGAATTTTTTGTTGATTGTTTTGGGATTTGTCATAATTTGATTTTTTTCCTCTTGATTTGAGTTTATATATATAGTCCAAATCCATTGTTATTTTGTGCGTAATTTTTAAAAATTTAATTGAGAAATTTTGGAACACATATTCATAACTCTCTCCATTTTATAAAATCAATCGTAAATCCATAATTTTAAAATGGAAATCAGCTTCTAGTTTGAAGAATATTATGACTTTTGTTTGATTGAATGGGGTTTAAAGTATATATTCTCTCTCTTGATTAGAATTTATTTTTCTAGGCTATATTCATCACTATTTCGATCTCTATATCCTTTTGTTAACAAAAGGAGGAGAATGGTTAAGATTTTGATTGATGAGTGAATATTTCATGAATATTTTAATATTAGAAATTCAATTATTTTTTATTCTCACCCATATGCACATATGTAGGGGGAGTTCAGTTGTAGGGGAAGCATACATATAGTGGGAGCACTACACTTCATTGTCAAACACATTTATTACTCTCAAAATCTTACTGTATGTTTATCATCATCAAAAGGGGGAGATTGTTGAATATAACAATATGATTTTTGTTTGATGATAACAAACATATATATTATTTAATAAATGTGTTTGTAAATGTACCATTCCATATTTCCTCTCATACATAAATAAATATTTATTGAATAAAATGCTATTGCATATAATATAACATTCAAAGAATATTTTTATTTCAATAAATATTTTATTTCAACATTTGAATTGGTACATATTTCTAACTCTACTATTGTACATTCCATTATGATATAATACATTCAATTTCATTTTATTACATTCAGTCCTCACTACAACACTCAGGATTCACTTAGTATTGCTCAGTTACATATTCAATTTCATGTACAAACTCATATACATTCATACACTCGTACACTGACCCACTTGTCTTCACGTGCTTCAGATCCTATCCAGTCACCTGCATACCTGTCACAGAAACACACATAATAAACAAGAACAAAAATAGATTTACATTTTAGAAAATATGAATTTATTTTAAAATTCATTTGCCACATAATTTTGGTGTGTTTCTCATCATATTTCTAGACTTGGTTTGATATGTATACACATTTGTTTGAGTCTAGATTGCTTGTGATATTCACGGTGATTCAATGTAAATACCACAAGGCGGACTATATGCTAGTGCTTGTAGATCAACCTCGACACAACTACAGTGGTCTGCTGATCAAGACAAGCTTTGACTCACTTTTGTGGTGTGCTGGTCTTGACTAGCCACGACACATCGTATCGCGATCTGCTGATGTAAACAGAAAAATATTTTTGCATATGTATACAGTGATTTTCAGGTGAACAGGTACAACAAAATCAAGCATAGCAAGAGCACATGTAACACGCCAAATAGCATAACATATATATACACATACACACATCAATGTATATATACATGTATATATATAGCAGCTTAGAAAAAAATTCCAATGGTTTTTCTACTTTAATGGCAAATCCCGCTTTTGAAAAGATTCCATGATTTCCACGATCGAATGCTTCTTCATCAATAACAAAACCTCCTTCTTCTTCATCAGCAGCTAATAATTCTTCAAATCCGTCTTATCTGAATCCTAATAATATTCGAAAACAAGGTACTATTTCATCGAATAATCGGAGTTTAAAATATGTAAATCCTCCTACTGAATACATTTATATCCTAGAGAAAATCTATAAGCAATTTGAAAATTCTTGGGAGAACACTATTTCTCGTATTCCGATTTATTTCAGATTATCCATAGTTAAACTGAAAGAATACATAAAGAAAGTTTGGAAGCCTTTTGGTGATTTTAATGTTCATATTTCATCTTAGTATAACTTTGTCATTCAATTTGGTAGTCAGAATGATTTTACTCAAATCCTTGAAGGATCTACTTATTTGTATTTTTGGTCATTTGCTTTTGGTTGAAGCATGGTATCCAGGGTTTAATTTCAATAACATAGTGCAGATCTGGGATAGACTGTTTAATCTACCCATGGAACATTGGAAAAAGGATGCAATTCCAGTGGTAACTAGTTTCTTAGCTAAGCCTCTCATTATTGATGAAAATACAGCTGAAAAAAGGTTTACTAAATATGCGAGAGTACAAATTTCAATTAACGCTGAAACCGATCTCAAATCTTCAATCCTAATCTTAGTACATAATGGTCTGCAAATTGAAATTATAGTAGAATAGAATTTGTGCCATCACAATGTGATAAATATGGATTATTTGGACATGACGATAGTGCTCATGAAGTTAACAATGAACATAGTTGGACTTCAAATGATAATTCAAATTCTTCTAATGGTCCATCCTATGAAAATATAGCATCAAAAGAATCAGATCAGAATTCGACAGTTCATGCGGATGATATTTCCTTTTTGGATCCCAAGCTTCCAACAGACCTTATTCCTAATGATCTTAAAAACGTTGCAGATGTTATCTCTGAGGGTGATTTTCAGAAAGACCGTAGTAAAGGAAAACAGAGTGAAACTTCTGTGTTGATTAAGAAAAATCAAAACTATATGAAAAGTAGTGTTGCTACCTCCACTGTTGCTCCTCCTAAAAGAAAATTAAGGAGAACTTCTATCATTAAATGACAATATTAACCTGGAATGTCAGGGGTATGAACTCTCTTTCTCGTATAAAAGAGGTGTTCACTCTCCTGAATCAAGCTAAACCAACTATTGTTAGTTTAGTTGAAACTAAATTGTCTAGATCAAATTTGTTGCTATTTAATTCTGTGCTTCCTAGCTCTTGGAAATTCTTGACAAATAATTTTGATGTTTCAAATGGTCGAATTTTATTGATTTGGGACTCATATGTATGTGATTTGATTAATTTCACCTCTTCTGTTCAACATGTCACTATGTCTGCTTCGAACAAAGGTGGTTTTGTAATGGTTTTTTCATTGATATATGCTAGTAATAGTTTTGTGGACTGAAAATAATTATGGCAATGGTTAGAAAGTGATGCTTCTCTAGTGGATATTTCTTGGATTTTAATGGGTGATTTTAACAATGCTCTTTCTCATAATGACAAGAGAGGTGGCTTACCAGTACCATATCGATATTTGAGAGAATTTCATAAGTTTATAATTCTACTAGTCTAACTGAAATTAAACCACTTGGTTTCCTCTTTACATGGCGCAAGAAGGGGATTGATTCTCATGTAGACAAAGTTTTAGCAAACAACTCTTGTTTAGAACAATTTCTAAATATGAAAACAATACCTCTTTCACAACATTCAAGTGATCGCAATCCTATCTTGTTAGAACTGATTCCTACACAACCTACTAAGGGCTTTCTTTTTAGGTTTAAAAATGAAAGGCCAAATTTTCCAGGTTATTTGAATGTTGTTCAAAAGGGGCTAAACTGTTCAACATGGGGTTTCCAAAGCTATCAATTTTTACAAAAACTTTAAAGCTGTAAAATAGAACTGAGGAACAGGAATATAATTAGAGACAAGACTAATGCAAACTTGTTTAAAGTAGAGCAACTTCTTTATAATTTGGTGCATGCAGCAGATCAAAATCCTGAAGATTTGATGATGTACGTAAATTATCTACAAGCCAAGAAGGATTATCAGAATCTACTGAAGATACATTTTTAAGGTTTTAAACAACAGGCTAAAGTATCATGGTTGCAACATGGAGAAATAAACTCAAAAAAAAAAAAATATTGTCGCATGTCAAATCATAGAAATTTTAATCCTATTCATGGACTCATTGATCAAAGAGGTAATCTTCTTTATAAGGCTGAGGAAATTGAGTCTGAGGCAATTATATGTTTTATTGAAATGTTCAATGGTTCATCACTTTCTTCTTTTCCCAATTTTCAACCTATCTCCACTATCAATGAACAAGGACTAAATTTTCTATTGCAAGAAGTGTCTTTACTTGAAATGCATTATTTTCTATTTAAGATGATACTAGTCCAGGTCCTGATGGAATCAATTCTAAATTCATGAAAGTGCATTGGGAAGAGATAAAACAAGAGCTTTTAGCTGCCATTTCAGACATGTTTCATTCAGGGAAGTGGCCAAAATCAATTAACCATACTTTCATCACTTTGATTCCAAAAAATGACAGGCCTACTGAAATCTCTCATTATAGGCCAATCACATGTTGCAATGTTTACTGTAAGATTTTTGCTAAAGTTCTATGCAATAGGCTAAAGTAATTTCTCACTTTTCTTACATCAGAAAATCAAAATGCCTTCATAAAAAATAGATACATTGGTTATAATATTCTTTTGGCTCATGAATTATTAAGACTTTAAGAAGAAAGTTATGCCTAAATTATATGTCAAGGTAGATTTACAAAAAGCATATGATCGAGTAAATTGGGAATTTATTTATCATATTATGTCTATAATGCATTTCCATATCCACTTTGTAAATCTTATGCATGAATGTATGTCTACAACAAGATTTTCTGTCTTAATTCAAGGTATATCTATGGTTTTTTTTACATCAACAAGGGGAATTCGACAGTGTGATCCTCTTTCTCCATATCTGTTTGCAATTGCAATGCAGTATTTCACCTTTTTAATGGATGAAGCCTCTTTTACAAAGACATTCCAAACAAGTAGCTCTGTGCAAGCAGTTATATCTCACCTTTTATATGCAGATGACTTAATGATTTTTTGGGAAATCTACAATTTAAAATGCATGCTCTTTAAGGCAGATTTTTTGAAAATTGGGTTACAATGCATGTTTGCAAGTAAATGCTTAAAAACCAAAGTATTCTTCAGTATTTCTATGACAAATGCACAAGATGTATTGAGTATTCTTGGTTTTGATATAGGTGCACTACCTATAAAATATTTTGGGGTGCCACATTCGTTAAATCACCTTCATTACTCTGAATGTAATTCATTGATTCAAATTGTACAAAATAAAATCCAGGGCTAGGAAACTTAATTGCTTTCTTTTGCAAGAAGAGCTGAACTAATAAACAATTTTTTAGCCCCTATCATCTTATATTGGTTGTTTATTTATCAAATTCCAGAATTTACTTTGGATAAGCTATAATCTCTTTGTGCTAATTTTTTTTGGAGTGGTTCAGCTCATAAAGTAGCATGGAATAATTTGTATAAACCAAAATCTATAGGTATAGGTTTAAAAAATTTCTCCAACCTAAAGAAAGCAACATGTATTAAGCTTCTTTGGAAATTTCTCTCTGAATCTTCATTATGGAGTAAATGGATGCATAACAAGTACTATAAAGATAAGCATTTTCTGTCCATGGCCGTGGACAACAATGCTTCATCTACATGGAAATTTCTACTAAGATTGCATACCTATTCAATGAAAATTTTCAATAAAATTAGAGAAAAAGGAGAAGAAACTCACCTCTGGCATGATCCGTGGATAAATTGTGTTAACGAAATTTTTCGTCAACACCAAAATCAGGTCGACGGGAATGGACCTAAGAGGGAAATGGTCTGCTTATCCTTCATGAGTTTGGGTCGAATTACTATTTCTGGATATCAGGACCAAGTTCACTGGGAAATATAAGCTCGTTGATAATGCTTAAGCTTACAGGAAGTGTTTAAGTTGACAGGGAAGAGTCGTTTCCTCAGACTATAGGATAGATTCAGGGTTCGAATCCAAGCATGTATAGAGAGCACAATAATAATTAAGAATTAGTATGATAAACTCACAGTAAATACCATAGGAGTAGATTTGCTCTTTATTAACCTTTAGCTTTTCTTACATGAACAGAATGGAAGAGATCCTTAAATCAATCTCCATTTTTTGGGTTTTCTCTTTTTTTAGGAGGAAGAGTACAAGAGTTCGACCCCCTTATAATGTGACCCCTGGGGTCGTATTTGTAGGGAACTTGGGGCCCATTCCGTTGTTGGTCCATTGGGCCCTTAGGAATCTTTGTCGGCCGCCTTTTTCCTTGGTCTTGAATGATTTTGCTTCTTGCCGTTTTGCAGTGTTAATTATAGCTTCCGCAATGGAGGTTTCGGCTAGCCAGGAGTCTTTTTGAGATTGATTTATGCTTGCTATCATTGTAGCTTTTCGGAAGGTGTTTTGAGTTCACGGTTGCATGCTCTCGGTCATAGAATTTTGGATATAGGCTTCCATTTTTTCTGTGAATACTTAGAGGTGCCTGCCCTCATTATATATGTGGATAGCTGCCGGATCGTAGTCACTATTGGTGTTTGTGCTAAACAAACTAGTGTGGATAGCTCGTATCTCTTTCGAGGTTTTGGTCTGCTTTTTGGTGTGATTTACAGGTATAGCCTGAAGCTCCATAAGGTTGCTTTAGGAGATTTGTCTATTGTTCATCAAAATGACCTTTCGGTGCTTATACAGTAGGTGTCTCAGAAACTGGTTCCTGATATCCTTTATGTACTTCAAGTTCGATACTCCTAATGTTCTAGCTTCCTGGTGCATTGGTATTTAGGAAGGTCAATACTGAAGGCCGTGTTGGCCTTCCAGGTCTTAATTGGCAGATCTCTTTCATTCATCTATCTTGGCTTCCGACTTAGATGACCTTTCGCCGAAGAACCCCCTACCGAGTTGATTTTGCCGGAATGACTCTACCGGATTGGTTCTGTTGGCCTTTTGTTCCTTTTGGGAATTCTCTTCTCAGGGAGGTGCCGGTTGATGCAACTTTCGGACTGTTCCTCCTTTCTCTTGGCTTTTCTCAGTACTCGCCTCTGTTTTCTGAAGGATTCCTGTGCACTTGTAACCATCCGATACCCCTTCATCGCCAATCTACTTCACTGTAAGTTTTGGTAGTAACATTTTCCCCTTTTAGTGAAGGGGTATTTTCTACTTTCCAAGTCAAACGTTTTATCTTTTTCGAAGCATCACATCTGAGTCTCTTGATCTTCTATGATCAGGAGCGTTGGTTGGTTTCTTCCTGTATGATCCAGATCGGCTTTGGCATTTAAACATGAATTCTTTCTCTTCTTTGTTTCCGATTTTCACCTGCAAATAAAATTCTCTAACACTGCTTCTCTTGAGAGCTAATCAACCTTTTCCTTCAAGAACCAATGCTCTACACTCTGTAAGTGTTTTCATTCTTATATAGGTTGCAGATTTAATTATGCAAAATTGACAAGGGAGATGATCAGGATTATGTTAGTTGTAAAAATAGGTTTTAGCAATAACAATTCCCATTTTTACCACGATTAATGTCCGGCATTAGTGGACACCTATTTTTACAGGCTACCACGTTTAGGAAATGCGATGTACAACACAATATATACCAGGAGGAAACAACTTTCTATGCCGTTGAAATGCGATGAAATGATTATAACATAATTAGGGTTGATCTCCTCCATCGTTTGTGTTTTTCTTAAGTATTCTTTGACAACGTTTGAACTATCCAAACCCAACGTAGTCCCGCTGTGGTGTTAACGACGATAGGATGTGTGTCTTCCTTACTATAAAAAGCCCACATGATATTTAATGAAAGTACATTATACATAATCTTGACCGCTTTTAACATTTGAGTTTGGCTTACCTTATGATAAGTCGAGCTCTTTTGTGAGAAATATGCAATCATACCTTACCTCTTCATAAATGTTACTCATGCAATTGTGTAAGGAGTGTATGTAATAATGATACTGTGATGGAATGATATCACCTGATAGATTCATGTTTAGCAAAAGTCCTGTAAAGGCGAAGGCAAAAGATTCCAAGGTCCTACGTCCTAAGAAAGCATTCGCTCTGAAGCCTTCCTTAATTACTTCCCAGCATTCCGTGGAGGCCATATTGAATAGTTTTGGCATATCAGGAATTGATGCCACCGTAGATTCTTCTCCAGATTTTCTCAAGAACCCCCAGAAGGGTATTTTGCATATTTAGCAATTTATGTATGGCATGGAGGATTTTTGTAACACCCCATAATTTTAACAACACTAAAGAGGACGAATTAAATAATATTTAATTTAATATTTAGAATTAAGGGAAATGGACAGCGTGCGTTCGTCTCGAAATTCTAGTCAAGATAGACATTTGGTTTACATAAAATGGACACCGTATAAAGAAGTTATGAAAGTTTGAAGTTTGTATACGTGTAAGAGAATTATATATATAATTAAATCAGAAAGTCAAATTTTATTTCAAAATCCGAATATCCGTGGGTGGAAAATTTCCCACCATAGGGGTGTCGACCCATAGGTTGACCTCATAAGGGGGATGACCCACCTAGAGTAGATCTGGGCAGATTACGGTTTGGGGTTCGGCTATAAATTTGGCTCCATTTCTCTTTTTTTCTACACTGAAAAATAATGGACTAGATGTTGTCGCTGCCCAGATTGAATCAAACCTTTTTCTTCTTCTACAATTAAGTTATTCAAGTGTAGATCTGCAATTCAACCTCTGCTATTCTTCTTCTACCTTTCTAGATCCAAACACTGTGAGTTTAAGTTACTTTTAAATTTAAATAATTAAAAAGTAAAACATGATATGACTGTAATTTGGATTTATTCCTATGATTGCTTGAATCATACCAGATATGTAATAACTTGTGAATCCATGATATTCTGGCATAACTATGACTTGGATCTTAACCTTTATCATGTCAGATCTACCTTGATTATTGATCTAATTCACTATTTGGATCACCTTATAGCTATCATGTTTGTGGTTAAATTGGATCTGTTATTAGTTGGGCATCTAAATTATTGCTTAGATCTTATCATGCCTATTATGACATCCATATTATGTTAAAATCAATTATATTATCTCATGTTCACTAGATCTGTTCTTATATTCCCATCTTATTAATTTGCCACTATGTGTTTATGTCAATCTTATTAGTATAATCATTTATATCATCTTCCCTTCATCCTTTCCCTTTTATGTTATATAGCCAGGCTACTTTTGAGCCTAGGCATGCCGTTGAAATATGCGAACGCTTTAAATGGGGAACGAGGGGAAAACATTGAAATTGGGCATAACTTGTAATTAGGAATTTGGGCATAACCTGAATAAAATGTATGAATATGAATTTGGGCATATAGTTTATTATGAACATAACTTGGGGAAAGGGGCATGAAAACCTGTAATGACATAGGTACAATTAGGTAATAATGAATTGCCTAGGTTTACAGTAATTAAAAACTATAACTGCGCCTAGACACGAGGTTAGATTACACTTGTGGTGGAAGTTTTCCCGGAATCACCCGACATATCCAGCGACCACAAGTGGTGAGTCTAATGTGAGGGGTCTAGGTGCATAAATATGAGATGTGCAGACATGAAGTTAAGCCCGACTTGTGGAAGAAGTCTGCCCAGAACCAACCGGCATATACGACATCCACCAGTGGTATGCTTAATGTGGGAGGTCTAGCACATTATAACCATAAATGGACATGGTAATGAATTGGAATACTTAACCTAGTTGAATCCATAGGGATTGTATGAACGTGAACTTGGATATAGGTTAAGTAAACTTGTTTGAACAGTGGGTGGGTTAAGTAAATCTAAGGGGGGTGGGTGGGTAATATTTATATATAGGACCAAAAACTTTGCCTGATGGGGATATGTAATTAAAGACACCAATTGGTAAGCATAAACTATGGAAATCCTAGTGGGTATACAAGACAAGGGGATTGTCTTATGTGGGGGACCTGTTTCAGTCAGTAACCCATAGAACGGTATCAAATGAGTACTCCGCCCTAGGTCGGAGTAGGGACACACTTACTAGGCTGATTGTAAGAGATCCAAACGTGGAGGACACTGTGGGCAGCACAAACCGACTGGGATATGTGCTTGCATGTCTGGGTAGAGGAGTATAAGACGACCGTGACACCTATAGATATGGATGTGCACATCAACGGAAGGTTGCCGCTTTAGGAAGTGATACCTCCTACTGTGGGGCCTGCACAGCGTATCTACGGAGTAGGGAGCCGATCGATTAGGGTAGTAGTTAGGGTACATATAGACTCTAGTAAAGTTTAGGAGCCTGCTAGGTTGGGCTGCCTGTGGATTGTATGGGGTTATAACCTCTCACCAGAAGTACGCCTAAGTCTACCATCTTATAGTTGTTGGGATCATCTCATTTTGGTTATACTAGTATCAGTGCAGAGTAATCATTAGAGAAGCATACACACTCTATCATGTTTACCTTGTCATACCTGCCTTTTGTGATATCATCTTTCTTATCCACTTTATATGTCTGTCATGATACTTTTACTTATTTATTTTCTAAAAGTAACTGGACTCGCTAGACTTTATGTCTGATCCTTTTTTGTTTCCTCTTATTTCTTCTGTTTCCCCCCAGGTTCTTAGGGTGGGAATACTCAAGCTTGAACAGGATTCTGCTATCATTTTGATGGAGCTGCTTAGATGTATTGCTGAAGCTCCTTTCTTTGCAACTATGGCTATGTTTTATTTGGATATTCTGCTTCTTTCGTTTTGTACTCTGATGTTTTAATTACAAGACATAATTTTTTATGATGTACTGGTTTTTATGTAATTCAGACATATGATGTTTTGAACCACCATGCTTTATGATAAATAAAGTTTTTTATTCCGTTGCTATTTTATATCTGTCTTGTAATGTTTCTGTTTCTGTTTACCTATAATGCTTCACGAAACTTAATGCATTCTCTTAATGAGTGACATTAACGGACATGGGGTGCCACATTTGGTATCAGAGCCGAAGGTTACTAAATTAGACAAAAGTTTTTGAAAACTATTTTCAAAAAGGTTTTAAAAGAAAGCATTTTCGAAAGAAAAGTCCATTTTGAAAAACATATTCCCCAAAGCCATATGTACTATCTTTCGATCCTTTGTCTGAATCTCTTTCCTTTTCTTTTCAGCATGTCTGGGGAACCTAATATTCTTAAGGGCGTTACGATACCAGGCTGGTTCCGTAGGTATCTAGAGGCCACGACGCATGCCGGTGGTCAAGCTGATGTTCCTTCCCTAGCTGCACCCGTCGTTCCTCCTCCTCCTCCTCCGTGTGCATACAACTTCTTTGAGGTCTGCAAATATTTCCGTGCTATAGGAGGAAGGCCATTCGATGGAACCGAGACATTCGTAGAGGCGAGGAGTTGGCTCAAGCAGACAGAGGACTTGTTTGGAATTTTCGATGTGGATAATCGTAGGAAGATTCAGCTAGCCGCCTGGCTACTAAAAAGATGAAGCTTCGTTCTAGTGGGAGGTAACTCAAGCGGGGATGATTTTAGGCAGAGGCTTGAAATGAAGCTTCTTTCTCAAGCTGAGAAAAGCATGCAAATGGAGAGGTTCTTGGCACTTAAACATGGAAACATGACTGTTAAAAAATATGTGAACAAATTCAATTAGTTAGCAAGGTTTGGATTGGAACTGGTAGATACTCTGCATAAGAAAGCTTTGCGGTTTGCTAAAGGGTTGAATGAACCCTTTCATCGGTTAGCAATGTCCCATATTCCGATGGGAGCAACTTTTGAAATGCTTGTTGATATAGCCTTGATGCATGAGGAAGACAAAGGAGAAAAGAAGGAAGTTAAAGCTAAGAAAATAAAGCAAAACAAGAAGGTATAGCCTAAGAAAGGACAATAACAATAGAAGAAGGGCGGAAAGAATGACAAGGCTAAGGATAAGAGGAAGTGTCACAGTTGTGGAGGTGAGGGTCACTTGGTGAAGGACTGCAAAAGAAGGAAGAATTCTTGCTTTAATTGTGGAGAGGTTGGACACTTTGCTAAGGAGTGCCCGAAGAAATAGGGACAAGGTCAAAGGGCAGGAGCTTCTGGAGGGCAGGTGCATGCTCTCGCGACTAGTGCTCCAGATAAAGGTAGGAAAATTTCAATGGAAGGTTTGATTTCTCTTTCCAGTCATCCTAATTAGAACTCTTTTTGATTATGGCGCTTCACATTTATTTATATCTAGTTCTGTGGTTGAATCTCTGCACTTAAATACTAGTATGGTAGTGTGTAACACCCTGTATTTTTAGTGTAAGATAATAAAATAAGAATAACTTAATTAAATAATCAGAATTAAGTAAAACGGATTGTATCGTGTGTTCATCTCGGAATTCTGGTTCAGATAGAGTCTGAGTTTGCATAAAACCGGACATCGTATGAAGAAGTTATAGACATCAAAAGTTTGTTAGAAAAATCATGAAGCAGGCCAGAACAGCTGGTGCACTTGGCAAGTGCGCCAAGCCATTTTTGCACTGGCACACCTCCCAGGTTCGCCCAGAACAATTTTCGGCCTTCGGACCCATTAGGGTCGACCTTTTCAAGGGGGGTCGACCCATAGGTTGACCTACCTAAAGAGGGGTCGACCCAGGGGCCGACCCAGATGTATGGGGGTCGACCCCCGGCGGCAGATTTTGGCAGATTAGGGTTTTCTGATATTTTGACGGTTGGGATGGCTTTTGGTCAAATCTGAGGATCCTGGTTTCTCCATACACCTATAAATAAGACCTTAGACCTAACCTTAAACATCAAAATTTGGGGGCCACGCCGGAGCTCTGCCATGGCTCTCTCTATCTCTCTATTCTCTCAAATCTATTCTGAAATTAAAATGTTGGCCTAGGAGAATTATGATTTCAGATATGGAAGAGGGGATCAACGTTAATAAAAAGATTATTGAATCATAGAAGCAAGATAAACTTCTAAGAACCAATTTATTTAAATTATTTCTCTTTTCCTTCTCTTTTCATAAAATAATAAATCGTGGTCGTTAGGTTATTAATCAAATTAAAAGGAAAATGGGAAACCATAGATGATAGGATGGATCAGATTCAAGATTTGGGGAAAGAATGAAAGGTGAGTGGGTTTAAAATATACTTTTTGAATAATAGTACCTTTATCGTTTGGCATTCCCCATAATGAACATATTGGAAGGTTTAATTTGATGAAATGCATTATTGCGCTAAAATGGATAATATGTTCAAATTAGTAAATATGTTGAGATGTACATTCACTTGAATGTTTAAGAAAAATGAATACCGCTATATAGATCCATTTTATGAACCTACAAACTGGGTAAATGATACACTATTGGAGAACTACATGTTATTTCAAATAAAGCTAATTACATGTAGAAAGACAAGCGACATATATTGGGATTTGGGGCATAATTTGAAATGGGATTTTGGAACATAACATATATTATGTTTTGAGACTTTATTTTGGAGGCGTAATCTGGTATGAACATAGGTTGAAAATTAATACAAAAGATTAGTTGAAATGTTGGAAATGTTTATATGTTTTAGACTTGTTAAAAATATTGGCATTAATTACCACTGTTAGAAATTGTAACTACACATATGGCACGAGGTTAGGTTGCATTAGTGGCGGAAGTCTTCCTGGACCCGGTCGGCATATCCAGCAGTCACTAGTGTTGAACCTAATGTGAGAGGCCTATGTGCTAAGACACGAGATTAAGTCAACTTATGGTAGAAGTCTGCCCGGACCCGCCTTGCAAATCCAGCATCCACAAGTCTAGGCTTAATGTGAGAGGTCTGGTGCTTATATATATATATATATGTATATAACAAGACATGAATAAATGGCAATGGTGGTAATCAAATTTCTAACTCAGAAAATAAGAAAGGAAGGGATGGAATGAACCGATTTAATATGATAAGAAGGAAAAGTGATGTATTTCCCTAAATGACTTATTTCTGAAAACATTGTTGCAAGTAAGCCACAGTAAATAAAGAAAAGTAAAGAAATTACCTGCTACTGTGGATTTAGATGGGAATACGTTATGAAAATAAATCACCGATTCCTTCTATCAAACTGATAAGGTGCATGAAGTGTTTTCCTTAATATAATTAGGAATATATATTACAGTGAATGAAGAATAATGGTTTACAATGGTAAATGGTTTAAGAGGGGAAAGATAATTACCTATTATAAATAAATACCATGTTGTGTAATAGGTAGACTTGTCCTAGGGACAAGTGAATATTATAACTTAGGTTATAATAAACTAGTGAGGGAATGGGATAACTGGTGAATTGAGTTAAGGGACACTTAATTATAAATTAATTAATCAGTAAAGGGAAAAACTTGAAATCAGCTAAGAAAAGGGGGGAAATATATTGTACTTAATTATAAATTAAGTAATCTGTGGGCTTGGGAGTCTGAAACCCGTCGATAAGAATGTTTAGGTTTGTCCTAGGGACAAGAGGAAATTATAACATAGGTTATAATAAATGGGTAGAGAAACTTATTAATGGGCCTTAGTTAATAGAACTAAGTTAATAAGTAAACAACGATAAGTTGTATTGACAATGTATAATGAAATTATGATTAAATAAGAAAGAAAAGGAAAACTTATGAAACGAAATGAGTTGTATTTAATCATAAATGGTAAGTGACATGTTAATTAGAAAACATGTGAATTAGATATACTTAATTACATATTAAGTAAAACATGTTATTGTAATGATGAAATCAAAAAGAAGATAAAAAAGGGGTTGTGGATTACAGACCTTGGGCCACAATCTAGAGAATAACATGTTGTGGGCTTATTAATAAACTTAAATGGATTAAGTTGTACAACTGGAATTAATATGCAAGAGTGCTTGGTAATTTGAATAAGAATTCTATATAAATTGGAATAACCAAGTTAACTGGAAACCTGATGAGGTGAGACAAGCGCGTAAAAGAATGTTTAGACATCGGGTCTAACAATATGCTAAAGTAAGGCGCTTAGACCAGTCCATACAATTGAGCGTGATTAACCCAACGGGTAGATCATAGAGGTGTTATAAGGCATGAGTGGAGCGCACATTCATCTGATTGTTCTGATGGCTCCAAAGGACTGGAAGGGGAAGCACACGACTTCCTGAGGTATGTAAGGTGCTCCTAGTATCCTTTTGTGCGGTGACAGATGTCTTAGGCTGTGCTCGCAGAGGTTGGGTCCAGCGTAACTACTAGGTGGGTGGGCCTTGATTGCAGATGTAGCTATGCAGTCAGAATGCTGTGACGAGGTGACACCAGGGCGGTTCGGTGGTTGCCTCATGAGGAGGCAGAGGGTCACGACCAACAAGGATAGTAGACCGTCGGACACTCTTCATCGGCAACCAGTGGGATGCAGAAAGACTCGAGCTAAACCCAAGATACCATTTCACCCTTCACTATCGGGGTAAGGGGTTGAGAGGAGACGCCACATGGATGTTTAGATTGTTTGCGTAAGGGGCAGTGGCTTAGCTCTGGTAGTCTTTACTAGTTGAAGGAGGGGCCGAGGTGGGGCCATAGCCGCCACGAAAATAGACCTTGGGTATATCTGTATATAGAGGCTCTTTAAAGACGGGCCTGTACAGGTTTGGAAAAGCTCCCAACCGAGTTCCGTTCTTCTTGTATCGCCTTGCCACGAAACTCGGTGCACATTAGAGGATGTGCGATTGAGGCATCGAGCTATAATTGAAGATACGTATGGTGGACAGTCTAGATACATGCATGTCAGCTCTGGGTGGTGTATCGTAGACTTGAGGGCATTACCCAGGTATGGAGTCTGATTCAGACAAAGGCGGCAGTCAGTAGGTTTACGTAGCATAGTAATGATAGATATATGTGGAGCGCAGTACTGTTTTCCGTACATCACTACAACATAGGATGAGGGACTCGTATATTCCGATGGTGCTACGTTGGAGACCGTGCGAGTGGGGTACCATGGGGTGTACCTCAATATTGAAGGTAGCTACATTATATGGTATTAGGTTAATCCACTAGGAAGTAAATGGGTGCAACGTATGTGTAAGCCTTGAGTGTTGTTAACCCAAATAACCTAACAAATTAGAAAATATGATTGAACGGTATATGTATGATTATCCAAAGTGTATAGTTTAAATCCATTCACCAGAACTTGTGTTCTGATCCCCTCCTCATAACATACTCGCATGTTAGATTTGTGGCAGAGACATGATAGCTTCAGATACTGGTTAGGTAATAATACGGTAAGGCTATGTTTTGATTATACTATATTTTATCCATTCCGCTGTAAGATATTTTCTGAGCTCTGACATGTTTTATGTCTCTGGCTTTCTATAGGATACCAGAGCAAACCAATCCGAGTTTCTACAGATTGGAATTTTGAAAAAAAAATTGGTTTGTCGGAATTCAGGTTGTTACATAGTGGATCCCGTAGTTGTCTCAAACCCCATTGGTGGTTCAACTCATTTGTCCATGATTTGTCGGGGTTTGAGAATATCTGTCTTAGGCATTGAATTTGAGTGTGCTCGGTTTTATGGGCTACCGTTTGATTCTAGGGATGGATTGGCTAACCATGTATGGTGCCATTCTGGATTGTGAGAAGAGGGTTGTTAGAATTTTGACTTTCCATGCGAGGACCCTCGAGATTTCTTGTGACCCACAAGGGTCTGTTATGCTTAATTTCCTAGAGTCTCTTTATGCATCTATCGATGATCTGCAATCTGTTCCAGTAGTCCGAGATTATCCTGATATTTTTGATGAAGTACGGGGCTTACCTCTAAGGCATGAAATCTATTTTCGTATATATTTGGTGGACAATACAAAGCCAGTTGCATTACTTATGCGCTATATGTATCCAAGAGGAAGGAGGGAGCTTAGCAAACAAGTGGGGGAGCTAGCTGCAAAAGGGTTTATTAGGCGAAGCTTATCTGAATGGGGTGATCCAGTGGTATTCACAACAAAGGCGGATGGTTCGCTTCGCTTATGTGTAGACTATAGAGTGTTGAACAACTTCACTAAGAAGAACAGTCACCCACTTCCTAGGATAGATGATCTATTTGAACAGCTTGTTGATGCCTCGGTATTCTCTTAGTTAGACTTAGCTAGGGGTTTCATCAGTTGAGGGTGGTTGAGGATAGTATAGATAAGACCGCTTTTAGGAATCCAGATGGTTTCTTTGAATGGCTCGTTATGCCTTTTGGGTTGACGAATGCATGTGCTTATTTTGTTGATATGATGAGTAGGGTGTTTCGGGAGTTTCTTAATAAATTTGTCATGGTCTTTGTTGATGATATCTTGATCTTCTCAAAAAGAAAAGAAGAGCATGCCTAGCATTTGAGAGAAGTTTTGAAAACTCTCTGTGCGCATCAGCTTAAGGCAAAGTGTTCCAAATGCCATTTTTGGAGAAAAGAGGTGAGATTTCTAAGGCACGTGGTTTCTAAAGATGGGATAGCAGTAGATCCTGCAAAGTTAATTGTAGTTCAAGATTGGTAAATTCCAAAGAATGCAACAGAGGTGAGAAGCTTTCTTGGATTGGCAGGCTATTATAGGAAGTTCATTAAGAACTTCGCAAAGATATTAGCCCCACTTACCAAGCCGACGAAGAAAAATTTGGCATTTTCATGGGATATAGATTGTGATGTTGCTTTACAACGATTGAAGAGGGCTCTGACAACAGCCCCAGTCTTGACCTTACCCAATGGGAATAAAGTATTTACAGTTTACACTGATGCATGTGGCACAGTGCTTGGTGCAGTTCTGATGCAAGGAGGAAAGGTAATATGTTATGGGGGTAGACAACTAAGGGTTCATGAGAAGAACTACCCTACCCATGATTTAGAGCTAGCTGCCATTGTATTTGCGCTTAAGATGTGGCGTCATTATTTGCTTGGAGGGAAGTTCGAGTTGTGCACCGATCATAAATCTCTCAAGTACTTGTTCTCGTAGAAGGATCTTAATTTAAGGCAACAATGCTGGGCGGAGTTCCTAGCTCCTTATAATATTGAGATTGCTTATACCCCTAGCAAGGGTAATGTGGTGGCAGACGCACTGAGTAGGAATAGGATGGCCCTAAGTCCTCTGTTTGTGGAAAGGAAAAGCTTGGAGTTCATATCGAATTTTGATTTTGGACCCTCCACCAAGTTTCTTCCTGGTTTGTTTGCATCGCTAGAGATACGACCTACTCTTATGGATCAGATAGGAGCTTCACAGCGAGATGATCCACTGATTTTGGACATCTTGGATAGGCTCAGTAAAGGGGAAACTTCTAGTCACCTCAATAGATATTCCATAGATGATAAACGGTGGTTGCGACGAGATGGAAGGCTTTGTGTTCCCCAAACTGGAAGCTTGTTAAAGGCCGTCCTAGAAGAAGCCCATCATTCTAAAATGACTATTCATCCAGGCAGTGATAAGATGTATAGGGACATGAAGAGGGTTTTCTTTTGTTCTAGAATGAAGAAAGATGTAACAGAGTTTGTTTCTCAATGTTTAGTTTGTCAGCAAGTCAAAACTAAGCAAAAGAAGCCTGGTGGTTTACTTCATCCTTTAGAGGTTCCACAGTGGAAGTGGAAGAGCGTCTCTATGGATTTCATAAATGGTTTTCCTAGACCAAAGTAGATCAAAGAAAGTCAACATTAGTATTTAGGTTGTGGTGGATAGATTTACTAAGAGCGCTCATTTTATTCCAATTAAGAGTAAGAGGACGGTAACTTGGTTAGCAGCAATCTACGTTCGTGATATAGTCCATCTTCATGGAGTACCTTCAAGCATCATAAGAAATCGTGACCCCATCTTCACCAATGAATTTTGGAGGAGCTTGCAAGAAGTATTAGGTACAAAGTTGTGTTTGAGCACCGCTTATCACCCACAGATCGATGGACAAATGGGAAGGGTGAACATAATTCTTGAGGATCTTTTGAGGCTGTGTATCCTAGACTTTAGAGGGACCTGGGAAGAGCATTTTCCTTTAGTAAAGTTCACCTACACCAACAATTATCAAGCTAGCATTGGCATGACACCCTTCAAAGCATTATAGAGACGACCCTATAGATCACCAACTTGTTGGTGGGAATCTACAGAAAGCCTATTTCTTGGACCGATATGGTTAGAGAAACGTTCGAGAAGATTGATCTTATTAGGAAGTGAATGAAGACAGCTTGGATAGGCAGAAGTCCTATGCAGACAAGAGGAGGACTGACATTGGATCTGTAGTGAAGTTGGCACCGAGATTTGTAGGGCCATTTCCCATAACAGAAAGGATTGGCCAAATAGCCTATAAAGTAAAGCTACCAGAGAGATTATCCGACGTTCATGATGTTTTCCACATTTCTCATTTGCAAAAATGCTTGCATGATACTGCGGAAGTAGTTGAGCTGAGTATATTGGAGGAAGTAAAGGTGGAGCGGGAGGCGACAGTCAGATGAGTTCCTTCTCGTATTCATGGATTCATGGCACTAACATACATTGCATTAAGGAGGTCGACTGAATCAGCAGACTGCCTGATCTTTGCATTAGTGTTGGCACATATACACAAACCTTTGCATATGTTCATATAAGCATTAGAAATATTTTAAGGATAATGGATGCTTGTGATTGGTGGATAAGTAGACGGAAGTGGATGGTAGGATGTAAATTCTTCTTAACTTGGAGATTTCGGGGACGTAATCCTTTGAGTAGGGGAGAATGTAACACCCCGTAATTTTAACAACACTAAAGAGGACAAATTAAAGAATATTTAATTCAGTATTCAGAATTATGGGAAACGGACTACGCCATTGCGTCTGTCTTGAAATTATGGTCAAAATAGACATTTGTTTTGCGTAAAACGGACACCGTATGAAGAAGTTACGAAGGTTTGAAGTTTGTATATGCGCAAGAGAATTATATATATATAATTAAATCAGAAAGTCAAATTTCAGTTCAAAAATCGAATTTCCATGGGTGCTGACCCCTTAAGGGGGGTGTCGACCCTTGAGAGTCGAACCCTTAAGGGGGGTGTCAACCCATGGGTCGACCCCCTATGGAAGATCTGGGAAGATTAGGGTTTGGGTTTCAGCTATAAATATGGCTCCATTTCTCTTATTTTCTACACTGAAAAATAATGGAGGACTAGATGTTGTCGCTGCTCGGATTGAATCAAACCTTTTTCTTCTTCTGCAATCAAATTATTCAAGTGTAGATCTGTGATTCAACCTCTGCTATTCTTCTTCTATCTTTCCAGATCCAAACACTGTGAGTTTAAGTTAATTTTAGATTTAAATAATTAAAATGTAAAACATGATATGACTGTAATTTGGATCTATGTCTCTGACTGCTTGAATCATATCAGATCTGTAATATCTTGTGAATCCATGATATTCTGGCATAACTATGACATGGATCTTAACCTTATCATGTCAGATCTACGTACTTTGATTATAGATCAAATTCACTATTTAAATCACCTTATACCTATCATGTTTGTTGTTAAATTGGATATGTTATTAGTTGGACATCTAAATTATTGTTTAGATCTTATCATGCCTATTACGACATCCATATTACGTTAGAATTAGTTCTATTATCTCATGTTCACCAGATTTATTCTTATGTGCCCATCTTATTAATATGCCACTGTGTGCTATTCAGTCTTGTTAGTATAATCATTTCTATCATCTTCCCTTCATCCTTTCCCTTTTATATAGCCAGGCTACTTTCGAGCCTAGGCATGCCCCTGAAATATGCGAACGCGTTAAACGGGGAACGAGGGCCGGGAAAAACATTGAAATTGGGCATAACTTGTAATTGGGAATTTGGGCATAACCGGAATAAAATGTATGAATATGAATTTGGGCATATAGTTTATTATGAACAAAACTTGGGGAAAGGGGAATGAAAACCTATAACGACATAGGTAAAATCGGCTAATAATGAAATGCCTAGGATTACAGTAATTAGAAACTGTAACTGCGCCTAGACACGAGGTTAGATTACACTTTTGGTGGAAGTCTGCCTGGAACCACCCGGCATATCCAGCGACCACAAGTGGTGAGTCTAATGTGAGGGGTCTAGGTGCACAAATACGAGACATGCTAAGACACGAGGTTTATTCCGACTTATGGAAGAAGTCTGCCTGGAACTGACCGGCATATCCAGCATCCACAAGTGGTAGGCTTAACGTGGGAGGTCTAGCACATTATAACCATAAATGGACATGGTAATGAATTGGAATACTTAAACTAGTTGAAACCATAGGGAATGTATGAACGTGAACTTGAATAGAGGTTAAGTAAACTTGTTTGAACAGTGGGTGGGTTGAGTAAATCTAAGAGAGGGGGATAATATTTTTATATAGGCCCACAAACTTAACCTGATGGGTTATGAAATTAAAGATACCAATAGGTAAGCATAACCTGTGAAAATCTTAGTGGGGATACAAGACAACGGGGAGAGCTTGTATCATTTTGTGTAGGGGACTCGTTTCAGTTAGTAACCCATAGAACAATACCAAACGAGTACTCCGCCTTAGGTCGGAGTAGGTACACCTTACTTGGCTGATTGTAAGAGATTTAAACATAGAGGATGGTGTGGGCAGCGCAAATCGAGCAGGACATGTGCATGCATGTCTGGGAAGAGAGAGATAAGACGACCGCGACACCTGTAGATATGGCTGTGCACATCAACGAAGGGTTGCCACTTTAAGAAGTGATACCTCCTACTGTGGGGCCAACACAGGGTATCTACGATGTAGGGTGCCGATCGATTAGGCTAGTAGTTAGGGTACATCTAGACTCTGGTAAATTTTAGGAGCCTGCTAAGTTGGGCTGCTTGTGGATTGTATGGGGTTAGAACCTCTCACCAGAAGTACACTTAAGTCTATCATCTTATAGTTGTTGGGATTATCTCATTTTGGTCATACTGGTATCGGTGCAGAGTAATTGCTAGGGAAGCATACACACTGTATCATGTTTAACTTGTTATACCTGCCTTTTTGTGATATCATCTTTCTTATCCACTTTATATGCCTGTGATGATACTTTTACTTATATATTTGCTAAAAATATCTGGACTCGCTAGACTTTATGTTTGACCCTTTTTGTTTCCTCTTCTTTCTTCCGTTTCCCCCTCAGGTTCTCAGGGTAGGAATACTCAAGCTTGATCAAGATTCTGCTATCGTTTTGCTGGAGCTGCTTAGATGTATTGCTCAACCTCCTTTCTTTGCTACTATGGCTATGTTTTATTTGTGGATTTTGCTTCTTTATTTTGTACTATGATGTTTTAAGTACAAGATAGAAGTTTTTATGATGTAATGGTTTTTATGTAATTCAGACATATGATGTTTTGAACCACGATGCTTTATGATTAATAATGTCGTTTTTATTCCGCTGCTATTTTATATCTATCTTGTAATGTTTCTATTTCTGTTTACCTATAACGCTTCACGAAACTTAATGCATTTCTTAATGAGTGACATTAACGGACTTTGGGTGTCACATTTTCTTCCTTTTCCACCTTTTCTACAGAATCTTTTAAGTGATTCAAAAGTCGCCTCCATTCAACTCTCTCCTCAAACGTATACAACTCTCTTGAGTTTGGAGACCCTGGCACTTACATCTGGTCTGGATTCTTTAAACCCCAAACCCATTCGTCCTATTGTTCGATTTTCTAAAAGTTCAGCATCGCCGATATGGAGGGAAAATCCCGTAAGGGGGTTGGTTACCGATATCATTAGCAAAACTAGGCCATGGGAAGACCAATTTTTTCTCGTTAGATGCCCTCCCGGCATATCCGAAATTTACTAACGATGGTAGGCCCTATATTTTAGAAATCTAATGTTTTATGTTTGTGGTTTTTGCTTACTGGAATCTTCCTATTATCGCAGAACCCCCCATTAAAGATACGACTCTAGCGCTGGAGGAAGCTCAAATTGTTGAGACTACCTTCATAGCGCCGGTGAAGCACATGTGTCGGTCGTTCCTCTTAACCATTGACAGACTTCATCAATATAGCTTAATTCCCTCTGGGAAAAAGATACTGGGATATCCTCCGATCCAATTTTCTGGTCCCAAAGGACTAGTGCTGAATTCCAGCTCTTTCAATGCAGGCTCCCTCATTCATCAAGATGACCTAGGCAACATTTTCCATTCTTTCTTCTGCTTCCTTGTTAATGTTATTTACTAATTCAATTCTTCTTTATTTAGGATCTTCGACTTCTCAGTATGCATCTACCGTTGCAGCCTATAGCCGATCTAACATTCAAGTTGTAAAAATGCTTGTCGACACCAATATTAAATCGCCATCGAAGAAGCCCAGACATGATAGGTCATCTAGCATTCGAGAAGACGCAGTTGAGGCCCCAAAAAATAAGGCAAACTTTTGACCCTTCTACTATCGATGATGATCAAGTGGTTGATATTGACGCTTCTCCTGAAGCTTCCCCGAAAGGTAAGTCTGTAGATAGCCCTGTCACCTTCGAAGCTTCCGGTGAATTGGGCAAAAAAGGGTGTGGTCTTCTTATGCCCTCCTCTTCTCAACCTTCCATCTCTCCTTCTCTTCCTCTACCAGTTTCTGATTTTGATAAGCATGTGGATCTGACTCTCTCACCCCCTGAAGTCGCTATCATCACACTGACTTCTTCATATTTAGATTTAGAATACTTTCAAAGGTAGCAAATCAGGGACCAACTTCTGGTATTGATCTATCTTTATCGATTCTTCGTATTTGCATTGTTTTTGTGAGAAGCATGATTTATTTATCTTCCTTGGATAATGAAGACTTGGTACCTATCGAGAGGGAAGGTAGCTGCTTCGATGACAGAGGTCGATGCTCTTAGGTAAGAGAATAAGATGTTGTCGGATAAGGTCAAAACTTTGTTGCAGGAGAAGGTGGAAGGCGAGAACAAGCGTAATGAGTTGGAGAACCTGCTGAAAGAAGAGAGAGAGGCCGAAGATGCGTTGGTGAAGCAGGTTGCGCATCTGAAGAAGGAGAAGACGAAGCTGGAGATTGACTATGCTGCTAAGATGGACCGGATGAATGCCCAACTCTTCACCGCAAAGAGAATTATTTATGAGGCAAGTCAAAAAATTTCTACTTTCCTGGATGTTCATCTTAATACCATAGTGACGGAATATTATGAAGACGCTCTCATTCTTACATTTTTCAACAATTATAAGAGGCTTCGGAGTTTGATTTTTCTTCAATCGATCCCTCCATCTGTGATAGGGTTTTGTAAAAGATTGAGCAGGTGAGACGGGAGCATAAGACCCCTTCAATGGATAAGCTAAATCATGCATCCCTCTTATTTATTGAAGAATTTTCTAAGGACTATGAGGAAGAAGTAGAAGATGAAATCGTAGCGGAAGAGAAACAGAGGGAGGATGTGGACCAGCAAGGCGGGAGTAAAAAAGGCGACATAACATCCTCTTCAGCAATGGAGGGGTTCCCTTGTGATGGAAAGGACGCTCCTGATCTCGCGTTTTGAAAATGCAGAGTTTTCCGAGGGGTTTGTTCTGCAAAACCAACACAAATCTGATAGGGGGTTTCGAGAATTATTGTATGAAGTATTTTTAACTTATTCACGAATGGTGTTAATTTACTGACATTTGGTAGTCTGTAATGTTGTATTAATGTGTATGTATATGCGTGTGTGAATTGGCATGGGCCATGTAGTTGTCTTTCTCAGGGATGTGTGATGTTACTGATACGTACTTGATGACCGTGTTTTCTGTTTTCATATGCTACGATGTTTCATCTTATCTATGACTAGAAGGACACATTCTAGACCCCCTCTTAACAGTTTATGGAGGAAACTTCGAACATTGCAGGTTACAGAGACATTTTTGGGAAATCTCCCATTTCGGGTCACAAAAATATGTATTATCTTCAAAAGATAACTTGTACAAATTTTTAGGAATGAGTGTCCTCTTTAGAAAAAGAAACAATTAAAGGAGAAAGATGAGACTTTTTATAACTCACAGTGTAGGCTAGCAATTAGGTCCCCTGGTAACTCCGACGTAGATGTGGGTAGGTTATATCAACATATTGATAAGTTGGAAAACGAATTAAGGAAGGTTAAGGAAATTTACGCTTTCCTGGAACTCGCCTTACAAAACCCAGAATCAGAATGATATGCTTTTCTCGTATATTTGTGATGTGTATCTTTCTAAAACAGTGACTGTGTTTATGTTATGACTTCTAAGGGGTCTGCCTTTGTGTTGTGTGATTTGTACGATATGCTTCTTTCACTGGAAACAAGGCTACTATACCATAAGATGTTGTAACGACAGGAGACCTATTTGAACTTGATGTTAGTAAAAAAATTCTTATGTAGTAGGCACTTTTGGGAAAATACAAGTCGTGAGGCTTCCTAGAAAAAGGGGCGACCTTAGTTATGAAACCTTATCAAAAACATTGGGAATCTTCTCTCCAGCTCCTTCTCGAACTTATGTTTTAATGTGCCACTATTTCTTGTGTTGCGTAGCGTAAGCATCGGGTATTTAAAAGAAATAAACCGATGTACACATAGGTTAGATGCACTTCTCTAGGCAAATGAGAGAATCGTTAGTTTATACTGGCTTGGTACTTGTGGCGAGACCGTATCCCCATATGTGGTTGTAGCTTTTTCCAGACCATCTTAGATCTAGGTATCAGTGTTGAAGACATGGACTAAGCCTTGTTTAGGCAACTAGGGACCGTAAACCAGGTTTCTCCTTCTAGTATTTGTGAGGAATAGAATTGACCCGGATTCGGGTATTAAAAGATTAAGGACCGGAAACCCTTTCGACATTGAGAAGAGCCGAATGAACCCAGATTCGGGTATTAAAAGATTAAGGACCGAAAACCCTTCCGGCATTGTGAAGAGCCGAATTAACCCAGATTCAGGCATTAAAAGATCAAGGACCGGAAACCCCTCCGGCATTTTCGAAGAGCCAAATCAACTCAAACTCGGGTTTTTTAGATAGAAGACTAGAAACCCCTTCCAACATTGATTGTTTTGGCGCTCCTTTTGGATTTGATTTATGAAGCAAAGGCTGTACGTGCTTCCTGAGACACCCCTTGGGCTTTTTATTGTCAATGCAGAGGATGTACATGCTTTCTTGGCCACTCTCTAGGCCTTTGCGTCCGATGCACTTGGCTAGCTTATCCACATGCAGGGCTCAAGGACTTACCTGAACTCCTTCCAGGAGTCACCTTATCCTGACCATAGTTTGCGATGATAAGGTCTTAGAAACATAGATGGGTCCATCGTAGGCACAGAACTAAGGTTTACTCTTTTGATGCTCTATACTGACCATCGTTGGTTCTAATAGAGACTTATACGCCATCCCCTCCGAGGGGAGCCCTATCCTAACTATTGTAGACAATTATAGGGGTATGCATTCCCTTCTGCCGGTAATGCAGAACATAAGCAGAGGTAGGACGTGCTCTTCTATGAGCTGAGGTAGGACGTGCTTAGTACTAGCAGAGGCAGGGCGTGCTAATTTTTGATGCACCACCACGACCATTTCTAGTGTGAAACGGAGGCTTACGCTTTAGATGCTTTAACCTAGCCCCCTCTGATTTGGGCATGGAGAAAGACTAACACATCATCCCCCTCTAGGGGATGCCTCATCTCGACCAATTTGGTGACGACAAGGGATTTAATCCATTTGTGGTTCGACCCCTTCTGGGTTTTAAGCTTCGAAAGAGAGGTTTCCCGTATCATTGGACATGTTTAGTAATCCTTTTCCTAAGGATTTTTACTGAATTCACTTTGATCTTATCATAAATTCTCATAATTGGCCTTGGATGATGAATCTAACGGTGGTTTCCTCAAGGACTCTGTAGTGGTTAGTTTCGTGCCCATTCATCTTGTGGTAGTGGTAGTAGAGCCCTTCTGTTTTCCTTTAGTATTTGGGCTTTTTCTTTGTTAGTGGCCAATAGTTGAGTTCATGTTTGGTTAGGAAGTAAATATTCTTTATTGAAGAGGTGAGGTACTATCCCTTGGGTAACCCTAGTGTATGCCCTACTTCTTGCCGCTGAGGTTTGATCTTTTCTGACCCAGCCCAGTTGTTGTGCCTGTACCCTCGCTCTTTCTTCCCAAAATATATTGAGGTTGGGATGTCATCCCTTTAGACCATTTGTTGGTGAAGTAGTCAAAATCGTCCATTACTTCTTGTTTAAATGTCGTTCCACTGACTTGTTTGAGGAGAATTTTCTTTAGGTGAGTGAAAATATTAATACCCTTTAATGTAGAGTCATTTGGAGGAGGCGCTACGGTTTTCCCTATGTGGGAATAACTATAATTTTTAATATCAGAAGCATATCGTCCCATTTCCCTTTTTCGCTTTATGATCCGTAAGGCTTCCACTCTAAACCTTAGTTCTTCTTCCACTCCTGGGTCCATAATCT
Organism: Allium sativum; assembly: GCA_030737875.1. Classification (NCBI taxonomy): domain Eukaryota; kingdom Viridiplantae; phylum Streptophyta; class Magnoliopsida; order Asparagales; family Amaryllidaceae; genus Allium; species Allium sativum. The sequence goes on along the minus strand of CM060920.1, from coordinate 741,980,168 downwards.
CTGACTCATCCATTTGAGATTTTGAAGGCTTTTGTCGGGACCTCCTACCCATAATTTTTGCTTTTTCAAGGCCTTAGTCCAATCCGGGACGGAACAACACATGTAGATATGTGGTGAGGTTAACCAAAGGATAGGAGATTCAAGCCCTCCTTCAAGCGCCAAAATGTTAACAATATTTGTAACACCCCACGCCCGCTATGGTCACTCACTAAGGGAATGCCATAGCATCGGTGGAGTATTTTAGTGCATATAGAACAGAAAAATTACAACAAGACAGATATAAATAGTACTTGAAATTTAAAACATCATCTCATAACAGCGGAAATAAACATGTATGGTTACATCATAAAACCACGATAAAAGTCAAGTACAATATCCATCGAAACAAAGAAGTACATAATCCCACTCTCTCATACAATAGCCAGAACAAAAGAAAAGATAACTGGATAACTGGAGCTTTACATCTATCCAAGCTCCTAAAGACTGGAACAGCAATCCGATCAAGCTCCACTACTGCTAGGATCCACCGTAGGACCTGAGGGTTGGGAAAAAGATAAAAACAACGGGGTCAGACATAAGTCTGAGCGAGTCCTATAACTTTAACAATCCAATCATTAAAGTAACCAGAGAAGACATAAACTTGACCTAGGTAATATCTGGGGATGAATGGCTACACTAAGCAGCTTGGTAGACTTAGGATAAACTAAGATAACCGTAAAGACGCATCTACCCACCCAAGGATAATTACTAACTGCACCACACCAGTCATTCCTACTTAAAGGTTGATCCCTCCAAGGACTTAGAAAATTTCCCCAGTAGTTTCTTGTACTCCTAGCCCACTACATAGGTGCCGTCTGCCCCTATCTCCACTAGGTGTACTTAGTAATTTTTACCTAGTAGTTTCGTGTACCCCTACATAGGTGTCGTCTGCCCCTATCTTTATTGGGTGTACCCACTACTCCCCATCGATCGGCTCCCTACCGTAAATACCCGTGCTGGTCCCACAATGGGGTGTATCATTCCCCAAGGTGGCCACCTGATAATATCAACGGTGCACGGCTTTATATCTACACGATGCAACAACGGCTTATCTACCAGCCCGGGCCCACACACGCATATGAAACCCGTTGGACTCGCGTTGCCACCGCTAACCCGTTTTGGCCTCTTACAGTCAAGCCCAATATGCGTGTCCCGTCACTCGACATGGGTTGATCCCACAAAGATACGTTTGGGATATTGGTTGAAATGGGCCCCCACAAGCTACCCACCTAAGCTTGTCACTTATCTAGTGTATCCCACTTAACCCTTTAATCATGTTTAATTACATGTTTCCACTTGGTTAAGTATTCTAATCGTATTTTCTATTGCCACCCAAGGCAACCCACTAGATTCCACATGCCACCCAAGGCAATCACTAAATTTCCACATGCCACCTAAGGCACCCACTTAACCCCTCATGTCCCACTACATGCTAATATGGTTAAGTGTTTCTTAATTAATTAAGACCGTGATCTCCCATAAAGACCTCCCACATTAGACTGGCTGTTATGACCGCCTGGTTAAGCCGGTAGGGTCCGGGCAGTCTTACGTCATAACAGAGTCTAACCTCGTGTCTTTACTTTAATCACGTATTTAATTTATGGCTAAGACCTCTCACATTGGGCTGACATTTGTAGCAACTGGTTAAGCCGGTTGGGTCCGGGCAGTTTTACACTACAAATGAGTCCAACCTCGTGTCTTAGTCGATTAATTACACCTAATTAATCACCCCCATATTAATTATCCCTAATTAATATCAAGTTTTCCATAACATGGGTAGACCTAACTCAATAGGTAAATTCCCATGGGGTAGACCTAACTCAATAGGTAAATTCCCACTTATGGTAATTTATTTTTATGGTATGCTTAATCATACCCAATCATACATTTATTAGCACATTTACCCACCCCATCGTTCCCCACGTAAATCGTTCTCATTTCATGACATAATAAAGGGGAAGATCCATCAAAAATATCATGGGTTTAGCATATAACTTTGTCATGGGTTAAGAGGATGTCAACTTGCATATATGAGCATATATTAACCCAACTACATTTAACCCAGACTTGCATATTATCATACACATATCTTGCATAACATGTTGAACTTGCATATAAGCATTCTCATAACTTGCATAACATGTTAAACATGCATTTAAGCATACACCTAACTTGCATAAGCATTCACATGCTTGCATAAGCATTCACATACTTGCATAAGCATTCACATACTTGCATAAGCATTCACATACTTGCATAAGCATGCATAACTTGCATATCATGTCATTTAAGCATATACATATCTTGCATAAGCATTCATATACTTGCATAAGCATGCATAACTTGCATATCATGTTAAACTTGCATTTTAAACATATACATAACTTGCATATGAACTTGCATAACTCACTTTGTTAAACATGCATAAATCCACTTATTAAATATGCATAAACCCACTTGTTAAACATGCATAAACCAACTTATTAAGCATGCATAAACCAACTTATCAAACATGCATAAACCCACTTATTAATTATGCATAAACATGGGAAAACATAGAGTAACATATCATTACAAATGATTCAAACTCACTAATCCGCATTTAAGACCATAAGTCTCATTACACCCAATCTACTTACTTTAACAATTGATGTTAAAGTGATAGAAACTCACCAAAACCAAGATTAGCAAACTTATGAAGTGGGATTAGTTGCTAAATATGAAGATGGTGATGATTAGAGATTGATTAGAGAGTGATTAGCTTGCAACTTCCTTCATAAACTAGTGGAGGCTCTCTCAAGTTTGATTTTGGCGGCATGAGGCCATCATTTCTATTTTTAGTATGGATTAGGGTAGGTTTAGGGTGTATTTATAGATTAGGAGAGTGTTTTAGGCCCTTAGATTAACCCTAGATTAGATTAGATCCGTTAGATTTAGGAAATCTCTAGAACCCAGCCCAGCCCTAGCCAGAAAACCAGATCTGGTGCACCCAAGCCCCCTGGTTCGACACGCCGTGTCGACAGGCAAGTCGACAGGCAAGTCGACACCCCTGTCGACAGGCCTGTCGACACCCCTGTCAGCATGGTCAGGGCGGGAATTTTCCCGCCTGGCCCCGCTGGTTCTAATTTGAAATCTGAATTTTAAATTTCTAAATCTGTTCTTTAGCTTTAATTTTCTGCAAACTTCTTTGGGCCATAACCGGGCCATACAGACTCCGATTCTCGAAAACTCGGACTCTATTTCGCGTATTTTTCCGAGACGAACGTAATAACGCAGCCCGTTACCCCCAATTCCCACATCTGAGATTATTTATCATGTAATTAGTGAATTTTAGTATTAACTAAAATTCGGGGTGTTACATTCTCCCCTCCTTAAAGGATTACGTCCCCGAAATCTCTAAGCTAAGGAGAATGCATATCCTACCATCCAAACAACCATCTACTCAAACCATCAACCACGGGCATCCATTGTCCTTAAACAGTTTCTAATGATGTATGAGCATATGCAAACAGTGTGTGTATTTGTTCCCTATCTAATGTATGAGCATATGCAAACCATGATAGTGCCATGTATCCATTATGTATGCGAGAGAACCCTATCGACACATACAATATCTACATGAGTGCACAATCATTCACCAAAATGCATCATCCATGTGATAACACAATCATTATACATCCACAAATATAGCCTTACACACAATTTTATGCAATATGCAATATGAAGTGACTGAGCCGATCTAGTGCCTAGAGTGTGTGTATATGCATCCACGAGCAGCCACTAGCAAACACTTGCATCCACTTGCATCCATCAACCATAACATGTCTCAAACACATGTTTCAACCATAGATTTACCCTATCTAAAGGTCAAAGGTACTTAATGAGAGGACATACTAAAGATAAGATAAGTACTAGTCAAACGATAAAGGAGAAGTTAAAAGACATACTCTCAAAAAGAAATGGATACAAAGAACGCATCTTCGCTTCCGTCTCCCAAGTTGCATTGCTCTCCTCTTCTCCCCATTGTACTTTGATTAGCTGAACCTCTCGATTCCTCAATTTCCTAGTCTCTGACCCAAGGATGCGAGTAGGAGCTCGTCGAATAGTCGCATCACGCTCTACCTCTACATCTCTAAGCAAGCTCGGCTCTACCACCTCTGCGGTCTCGTGTAAGCATTTCCTCAAATGGGACACATGGAATACATCATGAACACCACCAAGTCTGTCGGGTAACTCCACCCTATATGCCATCCATCCAATCCTTTCCTTAATAGGAAACGACCCAACAAACCTCGGTGCTAACTTCCCAACGGATCCAAAGCGAACAACATTTCTCAACGGAGATACCTTGACAAAAACCATATCCCCAACCTCAAACTCAAGATCCGTCCTTCTCTTGTCCGCATAAGATTTTTGCCTATCCTGTGCTGCTTTCATCCTTCTTCGAATCAAGTCAATCTTCTCAGAAGTCTCCCTAACCATATCAGGCCCAAGCAAGATCTTATCCGTAGATTCCCACCAACATGTAGGTGATCGACAAGGCCTTCCATAGAGAGCTTCGAAAGGAGCCATACCAATACTGGACTGAAAGCTATTATTATATGCGAACTCCACCAATGGAAGATGCTCTTCCCATGTACCTCCAAAATCTAAGATACAAAGCCTCAAAAGGTCTTCTAGAACACGATTCACCCTCTCAGTCTGGCCGTCTGTCTGAGGATGATATGCGGTGCTTAGACACAATTGAGTCCCCACTGCTTCTTGCAAACTTCTCCAGAACTTGCTAGTGAAGATAGGATCTCGATCACTCACTATGCTAGAGGGTACCCCATGTAATCGAACTATCTCTCAAAGATATACTGAAGCTAGCCATGGAGCAGTCCTCTTGCTCTTCACAGGTATGAAATGGGCGCTCTTAGTAAGTCTATCTACCACCACCCAAATTCCCGTATTACCCTTTCTCGATCTGGGTAACCCGTCAATAAAGTCCATCGAGACACTATCCCACTTCCATTGCGGAACTTCCAATGGGTGAAGCAACCCACCTGGTTTCCTTTGCTCCGCCTTCACTTGCTGGCACACCAAACATCGAGCGACATACTCGGCCACATCTTTCTTCATACCGGCCCAGAAGAAAACCCTCTTCATGTCTTGATACATCTTGTCCCCACCGGGATGAATGGTCATCCTAGAACGGTGTGCATCATCAAGAATAGCCTTCCTCAAACCCTCGTCTTGCGGTACACAAAGTCTACCATCTCTACGCAAGCACCCCCTATCGTCTTGGGTGTACCTACTCAAATGGCTGGACGACTCCCCCCTTATAAGCTTTTCTACCAACTCAACCAACTGTGGGTCGTCCCTCTGTGCTTCTCCAATCCGCCCCAAAAGAGTAGGCCTAACTTCCAAAGAAGCTAGCAAACCGGGTACATAGTCAATGGAAGGTCTGAAATCAAACATCGAGATAAATTCCAAGCTTCGTCGTTCCACGAACAATGGACTCAAGGACAACCTCTTCCTGCTCAAGGCGTCCGCCACCACGTTACCCTTGCCAGGGGTATACGCTATCTCGAAATCATAGGATGCTAAGAATTCCATCCACCTTTGCTGTCTCAGATTCAAATCTTTCTGAGAAAACAAGTACTTCAATGATTTATGGTCAGTGAACAACTCGAATCTCTCACCAAGAAGATAATGGCGCCAAATCTTAAGCGCAAAAACAATAGCGGCCAGCTCTAGATCATGGGTAGGGTAATTTTTCTCATGTGCCCTCAACTGCCTTCCACCATAGGCTATTACCCTTCCCTCTTGCATTAAGACTGCGCCAAGTCCTGTCCCACAGGCATCGGTATAGACAACAAATGGCTTGCTCCCATCTGGCAACACCAAAACTGGAGCGGTGGTTAAAGCTCTCTTTAACCGTCGGAACGCATCATCACAATCTACGTCCCATGTGAAAACAAGATTCTTCTTCGTTAAGCGGGTTAATGGGGCTGATATCTTCGCGAAGTCTTTGATAAACTTCCTATAATAACCCGCCAACCCCAAGAAACTTCTTACTTCGGTAGCATTCTTCGGAACCTTCCAATCCTGAATTGATACTACCTTCGCGGGATCCACAGCTATCCCTTCCTTGGAGACCACGTGCCCCAAGAACCGCACTCCTTCCTCCAGAAGTGACATTTAGAGAATTTAGCCTTAAGGCTATGTGCTCGAAGAGTCTTCAATACCTCCCCAAGATGTAAGGCATGCTCTTCTTCACTCTTAGAAAATACCAAGATATCATCCACAAAGACCACCACAAATTTATTAAGGAACTTCCTGAACACCCTACTCATCAAATCAACAAAGTATGCAGGGGCGTTCGTCAACCCAAATGGCATCACCAGCCACTCATAGAAACCATCCGGAGTCCTAAAGGCAGTCTTGTCTATGCTGTCCTCAGCCACCCTCAACTGATGAAACCCCGTGGCTAAGTCCAACTGAGAAAATACTGAAGCGCCGACCAACTGATCGAAAAGATCATCAATCCTCGGCAATGGGTGCCTATTCTGCTTTGTGAGCTTGTTGAGTTCTCTATAGTCTACACAAAGTCTGAGGGACCCATCCGCCTTTGTAGCAAATACTACTGGAGCACCCCACTCCGATATACTTCGTCTTATGAACCCCTTCTCAAGCAACTCCCCTACTTGCTTATGGAGTTCCCTCCTCTCACGAGGAGCTATGTGGCGCACTGGTAAAGATACCGGTTTAGCATTATCCACCAAATATATTCGGAAGTCAATCTCCCGCTTCGGAGGTAAGCCCTTCACCTCCTCGAACACATCCGGATATTCCCGGACCACTCTAACAGATTGCAAACTCTCGACCGAAGCGTCAAGCGATTCAAGATAACTTAGCATAACAGAGTCCATGGGATTACAAGAAATCTCGAGAGTGTTACCCAAACGGGTCATGAGCCTAACAACTCTCCTTTCGCAATCAAGAACGGCACCATTACTGGATAACCAGTCCATGCCCAAAATCAACCCATAGCCCGTGAAGCCCAACACAAAAGCATCACATCTAAACTCAATGCTAAGTATAGAAATCTTCAAACCCAAACATATCATGGACAAATAAGTGGAGCCCCCAATTGGGTTTGAAACAACTAAGGGATCTTCTACAAGACTGGTGTCTAAGTGCAGTGACTCAACTAATGATGATGAGATAAACGAATGCGATGCGCCTGAATCAAACAATGTACGGACATGATGATCAAATAGAAAAACCAGACTTTCAACGGAGATAGTTCTACCTCTTTCCTGAATCGGTGGGACCGCGAGAGCCTGTACTTGCCCCCTAGCCTGACCTGGTGCCATAAGAGCTTGCACCTGTCCTCCTGAGGTAGACCCCGTCCTTTGCCCTTTCTTAGGACAGTCTTTCACTAGATGCCCTGCTTCGCCACAGTGGAAGCAGCCAGTCTTCTTCTTCTTGCGACAATCCTTGCTTAGGTGGCCAGGTGTCCCACAATTGAAACACTTCTTCTTCTTGCCCTTGCCAGCGTTGCCTTTCCCACCTTTGCTTTGTTGTTGTTGCTGAGGTCTCTTTTGATCTCCCTTCTTCTCGGGTGCCTTATTAGCATTGGGACCCTTCTCTTCTTCATGCATGAGTGCCATGTCAACTAGCTTCTCAAAGGTGGCCCCCATAGGGATATGAGTCATAGCCAACCCATGCATCGGTTCATTCAAGCCTTTCACGAACCTCAAAGCCTTCTTCTCCGGTGTATTCACCATATCTAGGCCAAACCTTGCCAATTGATTAAACTTGTTGACATATTCCTTCACCGAGAGATTTCCTTGTTTAGAGTCAAGAATCTTTCCATATACAAGTTTTCCTCCACCCTTGAGAGAAACTTTTCCACAAATCTTTGCCTAAAATCCGCCCAAGAGTCAACGGGGTGTTCTCCATTAGTGACCTCCCACCAGAATGAGGCCTCTCCCTTCATTAACCAAGCAGCCAACTTGACTTTCTTTCCTTCTTCCATCTCAAAGATATCTATCAATTCTTCCACCTCTTTAAGCCAATCTCTAGCCTCCACAAAAGTTTCAGATCCTTGAAAAGGTTTCCCTCCCATAGCTTTAAATTCCTTGCAAGTCTTAGCAGAAGTATCCGTGCGAGGAGGAGGGGGAGGAGGAAGATCGGGTGCTACGGTTGGTGGAGGAACATTTGCTGGACCCGCAGTGGTGGCCCTAGCCTCCATCAATCTCCTATACCATACTGGTACCGTCACACCCTTCGGAAAGTTAAGATCCTCAGCCATGCTGAAACGAAAAGGAAAGATTCAAAACGGAGAATTCGAAAGATATAGATATGGCTATTGGGGATTATGCTTTTCTTTCAAAAACTTTTCTCTTAAAAGACATGTTTTTGAAAATATCTCTTCCAAAAATGTTTTAGAAAAATAGTTTTCTAAAAATTTTATCTGTTCCGGTAACCTTTGCTCTGATACCACGTGTAACACCCCACGCCCGCTATGGTCACTCACTAAGGGAATGCCATAGCATCGGTGGAGTATTTTAGTGCATATAGAACAGAAAAATTACAACAAGACAGATATAAATAGTACTTGAAATTTAAAACATCATCTCATAACAGCGGAAATAAACATGTCTGGTTACATCATAAAACCACGATAAAAGTCAAGTACAATATCCATCGAAACAAAGAAGTACATAATCCCACTCTCTCATACAATAGCCAGAACAAAAGAAACGATAACTGGATAACTGGAGCTTTACATCTATCCAAGCTCCTAAAGACTGGAACAACAATCCGATCAAGCTCCACTACTGCTAGGATCCACCGTAGGACCTGAGGGTTGGGAAAAAGATAAAAACAACGGGGTCAGACATAAGTCTGAGCGAGTCCTATAACTTTAACAATCCAATCATTAAAGTAACCAGAGAAGACATAAACTTGACCTACGGTAATATCTGGGGATGAATGGCTACACTAAGCAGCTTGGTAGACTTAGGATAAACTAAGATAACCGTAAAGACGCATCTACCCACCCAAGGATAATTACTAACTGCACCACACCAGTCATTCCTACTTAAAGGTTGATCCCTCCAAGGACTTAGAAAATTTCCCCAGTAGTTTCTTGTAATCCTAGCCCACTACATAGGTGCCATCTGCCCCTATCTCCACTAGGTGTATTAGTAATTTTTACCCAGTAGTTTCGTGTACCCCTACATAGGTGCCGTCTGCCCCGATCTTTATTGGGTGTACCCACTACTCCCCATCGATCGGCTCCCTACCGTAGATACCCGTGCTGGTCCCACAATGGGGTGTATCATTCCCCAAGGTGGCCACCTGATAATATCAACGGTGCACGGCTTTATATCTACACGATGCAACAACGGCTTATCTACCAGCCCGGGCCCACACAAGCATATGAAACCCGTTGGACTCACGTTGCCACCGCTAACCCGTTTTGGCCTCTTACAGTCAAGCCCAATATGCGTGTCCCGTCACTCGACATGGGTCGAGCCCACAAAGATACGTTTGGGATATTGGTTGAAATGGGCCCCCACAAGCTACCCACCTAAGCTTGTCACTTATCTAGTGTATCCCACTTAACCCTTTAATCATGTTTAATTACATGTTTCCACTTGGTTAAGTATTCTAATCGTATTTTCTATTGCCACCCAAGGCAACCCACTAGATTCCACATGCCACCCAAGGCAATCACTAAATTTCCACATGCCACCCAAGGCACCCACTTAACCCCTCATGTCCCACTACATGCTAATATGGTTAAGTGTTTCTTAATTAATTAAGACTGTGATCTCCCATAAAGACCTCCCACATTAGACTGGCTGTTATGACCGCCTGGTTAAGCCGGTAGGGTCCGGGCAGTCTTACGTCATAACAGAGTCTAACCTCGTGTCTTTACTTTAATCACGTATTTAATTTATGGCTAAGACCTCTCACATTGGGCTGACATTTGTAGCAACTGGTTAAGCCGGTTGGGTCCGGGCAGTTTTACACTACAAATGAGTCCAACCTCGTGTCTTAGTCGATTAATTACACCTAATTAATCACCCCCATATTAATTATCCCTAATTAATATCAAGTTTTCCATAACATGGGTAGACCTAACTCAATAGGTAAATTCCCATGGGGTAGACCTAACTCAATAGGTAAATTCCCACTTATGGTAATTTATTTTTATGGTATGCTTAATCATACCCAATCATACATTTATTAGCACATTTACCCACCCCATCGTTCCCCACGTAAATCGTTCTCATTTCATGACATAATAAAGGGGAAGATCCATCACAAATATCATGGGTTTAGCATATAACTTTGTCATGGGTTAAGAGGATGTCAACTTGCATATATGAGCATATATTAACCCAACTACATTTAACCCAGACTTGCATATTATCATACACATATCTTGCATAACATGTTGAACTTGCATATAAGCATTCTCATAACTTACATAACATGTTAAACATGCATTTAAGCATACACCTAACTTGCATAAGCATTCACATACTTGCATAAGCATTCACATACTTGCATAAGCATTCACATACTTGCATAAGCATGCATAACTTGCATATCATGTCATTTAAGCATATACATATCTTGCATAAGCATTCATATACTTGCATAAGCATGCATAACTTGCATATCATGTTAAACTTGCATTTTAAACATATACATAACTTGCATATGAACTTGCATAACTCACTTTGTTAAACATGCATAAATCCACTTATTAAATATGCATAAACCCACTTGTTAAACATGCATAAACCAACTTATTAAGCATGCATAAACCAACTTATCAAACATGCATAAACCCACTTATTAATTATGCATAAACATGGGAAAACATAGAGTAACATATCATTACAAATGATTCAAACTCACTAATCCGCATTTAAGACCATAAGTCTCATTACACCCAATCTACTTACTTTAACAATTGATGTTAAAGTGATAGAAACTCACCAAAACCAAGATTAGCAAACTTATGAAGTGGGATTAGTTGCTAAATATGAAGATGGTGATGATTAGAGATTGATTAGAGAGTGATTAGCTTCCAACTTCCTTCATAAACTAGTGGAGGCTCTCTCAAGTTTGATTTTGGCGGCATGAGGCCATCATTTCTATTTTTAGTATGGATTAGGGTAGGTTTAGGGTGTATTTATAGATTAGGAGAGTGTTTTAGGCCCTTAGATTAACCCTAGATTAGATTAGATCCGTTAGATTTAGGAAATCTCTAGAACCCAGCCCAGCCCTAGCCAGAAAACCAGATCTGGTGCACCCAAGCCCCCTGGTTCGACACGCCGTGTCGACAGGCAAGTCGACAGGCAAGTCGACACCCCTGTTGACAGGCCTGTCAACAGCCCTGTCAGCATGGTCAGGGCGGGAATTTTCCCGCCTGGCCCCGCTGGTTCTAATTTGAAATCTGAATTTTAAATTTCTAAATCTGTTCTTTAGCTTTAATTTTCTGCAAACTTCTTTGGGCCATAACCGGGCCATACGGACTCCGATTCTCGAAAACTCGGACTCTATTTCGCGTATTTTTCCGAGACGAACGTAATGACGCAGCCCGTTACCCCCAATTCCCACATCTGAGATTATTTATCCTGTAATTAGTGAATTTTAGTATTAACTAAAATTCGGGGTGTTACATTCTCCCCTCCTTAAAGGATTTCGTCCCCGAAATCTCTAAGCTAAGGAGAATGCATATCCTACCATCCAAACAACCATCTACTCAAACCATCAACCACGGGCATCCATTGTCCTTAAACAGTTTCTAATGATGTATGAGCATATGCAAACAGTGTGTGTATATGTTCCCTATCTAATGTATGAGCATATGCAAACCATGATAGTGCCATGCATCCATTATGTATGCGAGAGAACCCTATCGACACATACAATATCTACATGAGTGCACAATCATTCACCAAAATGCATCATCCATGTGATAACACAATCATTATACATCCACAAATATAGCCTTACACACAATTTTATGCAATATGCAATATGAAGTGACTGAGCCGATCTAGTGCCTAGAGTGTGTGTATATGCATCCACGAGCAGCCACTAGCAAACACTTGCATCAACTTGCATCCATCAACCATAACATGTCTCAAACACATGTTTCAACCATAGATTTACCCTATCTAAAGGTCAAAGGTACTTAATGAGAGGACATACTAAAGATAAGATAAGTACTAGTCAAACGATAAAGGAGAAGTTAAAAGACATACTCTCAAAAAGAAATGGATACAAAGAACGCATCTTCGCTTCCGTCTCCCAAGTTGCATTGCTCTCCTCTTCTCCCCATTGTACTTTGACTAGCTGAACCTCTCGATTCCTCAATTTCCTAGTCTCTGACCCAAGGATGCGAGTAGGAGATCGTCGAATAGTCGCATCACGCTCTACCTCTACATCTCTAAGCAAGCTCGGCTCTACCACCTCTGCGGTCTCATGTAAGCATTTCCTCAAATGGGACACATGGAATACATCATGAACACCACCAAGTCTGTCGGGTAACTCCACCCTATATGCCATCCGTCCAATCCTTTCCTTAATAGGAAACGGCCCAACAAACCTCGGTGCTAACTTCCCAACGGATCCAAAGCGAACAACATTTCTCAACGGAGATACCTTGACAAAAACCATATCCCCAACCTCAAACTCAAGATCCGTCCTTCTCTTGTCCGCATAAGATTTTTGCCTATCCTGTGCTGCTTTCATCCTTCTTCGAATCAAGTCAATCTTCTCAGAAGTCTCCCTAACCATATCAGGCCCAAGCAAGATCTTATCCGTAGATTCCCACCAACATGTAGGTGATCGACAAGGCCTTCCATAGAGAGCTTCGAAAGGAGCCATACCAATACTGGACTGAAAGCTATTATTATATGCGAACTCCACCAATGGAAGATGCTCTTCCCATGTACCTCCAAAATCTAAGATACAAAGCCTCAAAAGGTCTTCTAGAACACGATTCACCCTCTCAGTCTGGCCGTCTGTCTGAGGATGATATGCGGTGCTTAGACACAATTGAGTCCCCACTGCTTCTTGCAAACTTCTCCAGAACTTGCTAGTGAAGATAGGATCTCGATCACTCACTATGCTAGAGGGTACCCCATGTAATCGAACTATCTCTCAAAGATATACTGAAGCTAGCCATGGAGCAGTCCTCTTGCTCTTCACAGGTATGAAATGGGCGCTCTTAGTAAGTCTATCTACCACCACCCAAATTCCCGTATTACCCTTTCTCGATCTGGGTAACCCGTCAATAAAGTCCATCGAGACACTATCCCACTTCCATTGCGGAACTTCCAATGGGTGAAGCAACCCACCTGGTTTCCTTTGCTCCGCCTTCACTTGCTGGCACACCAAACATCGAGCGACATACTCGGCCACATCTTTCTTCATACCGGCCCAGAAGAAAACCCTCTTCATGTCTTGATACATCTTGTCCCCACCGGGATGAATGGTCATCCTAGAACGGTGTGCATCATCAAGAATAGCCTTCCTCAAACCCTCGTCTTGCGGTACACAAAGTCTACCGTCTCTACGCAAGCAACCCCTATCGTCTAGGGTGTACCTACTCAAATGGCTGGACGACTCCCCCCTTATAAGCTTTTCTACCAACTCAACCAACTGTGGGTCGTCCCTCTGTGCTTCTCCAATCCGCCCCAAAAGAGTAGGTCTAACTTCCAAAGAAGCTAGCAAACCGGGTACATAGTCAATGGAAGGTCTGAAATCAAACATCGAGATAAATTCCAAGCTTCGTCGTTCCACGAACAATGGACTCAAGGACAACCTCTTCCTGCTCAAGGCATCCGCCACCACATTACCCTTGCCAGGGGTATACGCTATCTCGAAATCATAGGATGCTAAGAATTCCATCCACCTTTGCTGTCTCAGATTCAAATCTTTCTGAGAAAACAAGTACTTCAATGATTTATGGTCAGTGAACAACTCGAATCTCTCACCAAGAAGATAATGGCGCCAAATCTTAAGCGCAAAAACAATAGCGGCCAGCTCTAGATCATGGGTAGGGTCATTTTTCTCATGTGCCCTCAACTGCCTTCCACCATAGGCTATTACCCTTCCCTCTTGCATTAAGACTGCGCCAAGTCCTGTCCCACAGGCATCGGTATAGACAACAAATGGCTTGCTCCCATCTGGCAACACCAAAACTGGAGCGGTGGTTAAAGCTCTCTTTAACCGTCGGAACGCATCATCACAATCTACGTCCCATGTGAAAACAAGATTCTTCTTCGTTAAGCGGATTAATGGGGCTGATATCTTCGCGAAGTCTTTGATAAACTTCCTATAATAACCCGCCAACCCCAAGAAACTTCTTACTTCGGTAGCATTCTTCGGAACCTTCCAATCCTGAATTGATACTACCTTCGCGGGATCCACAGCTATCCCTTCCTTGGAGACCACGTGCCCCAAGAACCGCACCTCCTTCCTCCAGAAGTGACATTTAGAGAATTTAGCCTTAAGGCTATGTGCTCGAAGAGTCTTCAATACCTCCCCAAGATGTAAGGCATGCTCTTCTTCACTCTTAGAAAATACCAAGATATCATCCACAAAGACCACCACAAATTTATTAAGGAACTCCCTGAACACCCTACTCATCAAATCAACAAAGTATGCAGGGGCGTTCGTCAACCCAAATGGCATCACCAGCCACTCATAGAAACCATCCGGAGTCCTAAAGGCAGTCTTGTCTATGCTGTCCTCAGCCACCCTCAACTGATGAAACCCCGTGGCTAAGTCCAACTGAGAAAATACTGAAGCGCCAACCAACTGATCGAAAAGATCATCAATCCTCGGCAATGGGTGCCTATTCTTCTTTGTGAGCTTGTTGAGTTCTCTATAGTCTACACAAAGTCTGAGGGACCCATCCGCCTTTGTAGCAAATACTACTGGAGCACCCCACTCCGATATACTTCGTCTTATGAACCCCTTCTCAAGCAACTCCCCTACTTGCTTATGGAGTTCCCTCCTCTCACGAGGAGCCATGTGGCGCACTGGTAAAGATACCGGTTTAGCATTATCCACCAAATATATTCGGAAGTCAATCTCCCGCTTCGGAGGTAAGCCCTTCACCTCCTCGAACACATCCGGATATTCCCGGACCACTCTAACAGATTGCAAACTCTCGACCGAAGCGTCAAGCGATTCAAGATAACTTAGCATAACAGAGTCCATGGGATTACAAGAAATCTCGAGAGTGTTACCCAAACGGGTCATGAGCCTAACAACTCTCCTTTCGCAATCAAGAACGGCACCATTACTGGATAACCAGTCCATGCCCAAAATCAACCCATAGCCCGTGAAGCCCAACACAAAAGCATCACATCTAAACTCAATGCTAAGTATAGAAATCTTCAAACCCAAACATATCATGGACAAATAAGTGGAGCCCCCAATTGGGTTTGAAACAACTAAGGGATCTTCTACCAGACTGGTGTCTAAGTGCAGTGACTCAACTAATGATGATGAGATAAACGAATGCGATGCGCCTGAATCAAACAATGTACGGACAGGATGATCAAATAGAAAAACCAGACTTTCAACGGAGATAGTTCTACCACTTTCCTGAATCGGTGGGACCGCGAGAGCCTGTACTTGCCTCCTAGCCTGACCTGGTGCCATAAGAGCTTGCACCTGTCCTCCTGAGGTAGACCCCGTCCTTTGCCCTTTCTTAGGACAGTCTTTCACTAGATGCCCTGCTTCGCCACAGTGGAAGCAGCCAGTCTTCTTCTTCTTGCAACAATCCTTGCTTAGGTGGCCAGGTGTCCCACAATTGAAACACTTCTTCTTCTTGCCCTTGCCACCGTTGCCTTTCCCACCTTTGCTTTGTTGTTGTTGCTGAGGTCTCTTTTGATCTCCCTTCTTCTCGGGTGCCTTATTAGCATTGGGACCCTTCTCTTCTTCATGCATGAGTGCCATGTCAACAAGCTTCTCAAAGGTGGCCCCCATAGGGATATGAGTCATAGCCAACCCATGCATCGGTTCATTCAAGCCTTTCACGAACCTCAAAGCCTTCTTCTCCGGTGTATTCACAATATCTAGGCCAAACCTTGCCAATTGATTAAACTTGTTGACATATTCCTTCACCGAGAGATTTCCTTGTTTAGAGTCAAGAATCTTTCCATATACAAGTTTTCCTCCACCCTTGAGAGAAATTTTGCCACAAATCTTTGCCTAAAATCCGCCCAAGAGTCAACGGGGCGTTCTCCATTAGTAACCTCCCACCAGAATGAGGCCTCTCCCTTCATTAACCAAGCAGCCAACTTGACTTTCTTTCCTTCTTCCATCTCAAAGATATCTATCAATTCTTCCACCTCTTTAAGCCAATCTCTAGCCTCCACAAAAGTTTCAGATCCTGAAAAGGTTTCCCTGCCATAGCTTTAAATTCCTTGCAAGTCTTAGCAAAAGTATCCGTGCGAGGAGGAGGGGGAGGAGGAAGATCGGGTGCTACGGTTGGTGGAGGAACATTTGCTGGACCCGCAGTGGTGGCCCTATCCTCCATCAATCTCCTATACCATACTGGTACCGTCACACCCCCCGGAAAGTTAAGATCCTCAGCCATGCTGAAACGAAAAGGAAAGATTCAAAACGGAGAATTCGAAAGATATAGATATGGCTATTGGGGATTATGCTTTTCTTTCAAAAACTTTTCTCTTAAAAGACATGTTTTTGAAAATATCTCTTCCAAAAATGTTTTAGAAAAATAGTTTTCTAAAAATTTTATCTGTTCCGGTAACCTTTGCTCTGATACCACGTGTAACACCCCACGCCCGCTATGGTCACTCACTAAGGGAATGCCATAGCATCGGTGGAGTATTTTAGTGCATATAGAACAGAAAAATTACAACAAGACAGATATAAATAGTACTTGAAATTTAAAACATCATCTCATAACAGCGGAAATAAACATGTCTGGTTACATCATAAAACCACGATAAAAGTCAAGTACAATATCCATCGAAACAAAGAAGTACATAATCCCACTCTCTCATACAATAGCCAGAACAAAAGAAAAGATAACTGGATAACTGGAGCTTTACATCTATCCAAGCTCCTAAAGACTGGAACAACAATCCGATCAAGCTCCACTACTGCTAGGATCCACCGTAGGACCTGAGGGTTGGGAAAAAGATAAAAACAACGGGGTCAGACATAAGTCTGAGCGAGTCCTATAACTTTAACAATCCAATCATTAAAGTAACCAGAGAAGACATAAACTTGACCTACGGTAATATCTGGGGATGAATGGCTACACTAAGCAGCTTGGTAGACTTAGGATAAACTAAGATAACCGTAAAGACGCATCTACCCACCCAAGGATAATTACTAACTGCACCACACCAGTCATTCCTACTTAAAGGTTGATCCCTCCAAGGACTTAGAAAATTTCCCCAGTAGTTTCTTGTACTCCTAGCCCACTACATAGGTGCCGTCTGCCCCTATCTCCACTAGGTGTACTTAGTAATTTTTACCCAGTAGTTTCGTGGACCCCTACATAGGTGCCGTCTGCCCCGATCTTTATTGGGTGTACCCACTACTCCCCATCGATCGGCTCCCTACCGTAGATACCCGTGCTGGTCCCACAATGGGGTGTATCATTCCCCAAGGTGGCCACCTGATAATATCAACGGTGCACGGCTTTATATCTACACGATGCAACAACGGCTTATCTACCAGCCCGGGCCCACACACGCATATGAAACCCGTTGGACTCGCGTTGCCACCGCTAACCCGTTTTGGCCTCTTACAGTCAAGCCCAATATGCATGTCCCGTCACTCGACATGGGTCGAGCCCACAAAGATACGTTTGGGATATTGGTTGAAATAGGCCCCCACAAGCTACCCACCTAAGCTTGTCACTTATCTAGTGTATCCCACTTAACCCTTTAATCATGTTTAATTACATGTTTCCACTTGGTTAAGTATTCTAATCGTATTTTCTATTGCCACCCAAGGCAACCCACTAGATTCCACATGCCACCCAAGGCAATCACTAAATTTCCACATGCCACCCAAGGCACCCACTTAACCCCTCATGTCCCACTACATGCTAATATGGTTAAGTGTTTCTTAATTAATTAAGACCGTGATCTCCCATAAAGACCTCCCACATTACACTGGCTGTTATGACCGCCTGGTTAAGCCGGTAGGGTCCGGGCAGTCTTACGTCATAACAGAGTCTAACCTCGTGTCTTTACTTTAATCACGTATTTAATTTATGGCTAAGACCTCTCACATTGGGCTGACATTTGTAGCAACTGGTTAAGCCGGTTGGGTCCGGGCAGTTTTACACTACAAATGAGTCCAACCTCGTGTCTTAGTCGATTAATTACACCTAATTAATCACCCCCATATTAATTATCCCTAATTAATATCAAGTTTTCCATAACATGGGTAGACCTAACTCAATAGGTAAATTCCCATGGGGTAGACCTAACTCAATAGGTAAATTCCCACTTATGGTAATTTATTTTTATGGTATGCTTAATCATACCCAATCATACATTTATTAGCACATTTACCCACCCCATCGTTCCCCACGTAAATCGTTCTCATTTCATGACATAATAAAGGGGAAGATCCATCACAAATATCATGGGTTTAGCATATAACTTTGTCATGGGTTAAGAGGATGTCAACTTGCATATATGAGCATATATTAACCCAACTACATTTAACCCAGACTTGCATATTATCATACACATATCTTGCATAACATGTTGAACTTGCATATAAGCATTCTCATAACTTGCATAACATGTTAAACATGCATTTAAGCCAACACCTAACTTGCATAAGCATTCACATACTTGCATAAGCATTCACATACTTGCATAAGCATTCACATACTTGCATAAGCATTCACATACTTGCATAAGCATGCATAACTTGCATATCATGTCATTTAAGCATATACATATCTTGCATAAGCATTCATATACTTGCATAAGCATGCATAACTTGCATATCATGTTAAACTTGCATTTTAAACATATACATAACTTGCATATGAACTTGCATAACTCACTTTGTTAAACATGCATAAATCCACTTATTAAATATGCATAAACCCACTTGTTAAACATGCATAAACCAACTTATTAAGCATGCATAAACCAACTTATCAAACATGCATAAACCCACTTATTAATTATGCATAAACATGGGAAAACATAAAGTAACATATCATTACAAATGATTCAAACTCACTAATCCGCATTTAAGACCATAAGTCTCATTACACCCAATCTACTTACTTTAACAATTGATGTTAAAGTGATAGAAACTCACCAAAACCAAGATTAGCAAACTTATGAAGTGGGATTAGTTGCTAAATATGAAGATGGTGATGATTAGAGATTGATTAGAGAGTGATTAGCTTGCAACTTCCTTCATAAACTAGTGGAGGCTCTCTCAAGTTTGATTTTGGCGGCATGAGGCCATCATTTCTATTTTTAGTATGGATTAGGGTAGGTTTAAGGTGTATTTATAGATTAGGAGAGTGTTTTAGGCCCTTAGATTAACCCTAGATTAGATTAGATCCGTTAGATTTATGAAATCTCTAGAACCCAGCCCAGCCCTAGCCAGAAAACCAGATCTGGTGCACCCAAGCCCCCTGGTTCGACACGCCGTGTCGACAGGCAAGTCGACAAGCAAGTCGACACCCCTGTCGACAGGCCTGTCGACATGGTCAAGGCGGGAATTTTCCCGCCTGGCCCCGCTGGTTCTAATTTGAAATCTGAATTTTAAATTTCTAAATCTGTTCTTTAGCTTTAATTTTCTGCAAACTTCTTTGGGCCATAACCGGGCCATACAGACTCCGATTCTCGAAAACTCGGACTCTATTTCGCGTATTTTTCCGAGACGAACGTAATGACGCAGCCCGTTACCCCCAATTCCCACATCTGAGATTATTTATCCTGTAATTAGTGAATTTTAGTATTAACTAAAATTCGGGGTGTTACAATATTTTTCATTAACACTGGAATCAGGTCGATAGGAATGGAGCTAAGAGGGAAATAGTCCACTTATCCTTCGTGAGTTTGGGTCGAATTACTATTTCTGGATATCTGGACCAAGTTCACTGGGAAATCTAACCTTGTTGATAATGCTTAAGCTTACAGGATGGGTTTAAGTTGACATGGAAGAGTCGTTTCCTCTGACTATAGGTATAGATTCAGGGTTCGAATCCAAGCATGTATAGAAAGAAAACAGTAAATCGAAATAATAATAATTAAGAATTAGTATGATAAAATCACAGTAAATACCATAGGAGTACATTTGCTTTTTATTAACCTTTAATTTTTCTTACATGAACATAATGGAAGAGATCCTTAAATAGATCTCAATTTTTTGGGTTTTCTCTTTTTTTAAGAGGAAGAGTACAAAAATTCGGCCCCCTTATAATGTGAACCCTGGGGTCGTATTTATAGGGAACTTGGGGCCCCTTCTGCTATAGGGATGTTGGGCCTTTAAGAGTCTTTTTCGGCTGCGTTTTTCCTTAGTCTTGAATGTTTTTTCTTCCGGCCATTTTGCAGTGTTAATTATAGCTTCCGAAATGGAGGTTTCGGCTAGCCAAGAGTCTTTTTGAGATTGATATGTGCTTTCTGTCGTTGTAGTTTTTCGGAAGGTGTTTTGAGTTCTTGGTTGCATGCTCTCGGTCATAGACTTTTGGATATAATCTTCCGGTTTTACCGTGAAACGTTAGAGGAGCCTGCCCTCATTATGTATGTGGATAGCTATCGGTTCGGAGTCACTGTCAGTGTTTGTGCTAAACATACTAGTGTGGATAGCTTGTATTCCTTTCGAGATTTCGGTCTGCTTTTCGATGGGATTTCCAGGTATAGCCTGAAGCTCCAGAAGGTCGCTTTAGGTGATTTGTCTTTTGTTTATCAAAATGACCTTTCGGCGCTTATAGATTAGGTGTCTCGGAAAATGGTTCTAGATATCTTCTATGTACTTCTAGTTCGATACTCCCTATGTTCTAGCTTCTTGGTGTATTAGTATTTAGGAGGGTTAATACTGAAGGCCTTACCGGCCTTCCGGGTCTCAATTGGCGGATCTCTTTCATTCATCTTTATTGGATTCTAGCTTAGATGACCTTTTGCCTAAGAACCCCCTTCCTAGTTGATGTTTCTGGAATGACTCTACCGGATTGGTTCTGTTGGCCTTTTGTAGCTTTTACGATTTCTCTTCTCAGGGAGGTGCTGATTGATGCAGCTTTCGGACTATTCCTCCTTTCTCTTGGCTTCTCTTAATACTCGCCTCTGTTTTTTGAAGGATTCCTGTGCGCTTGTAACCATACGATACCCCTTCATCACCAATCTAGTTCATTGTAAGTTTTGGTAGTAACAAATTGCCAATGTCTATTGGATTTATTAGGCTTTAGCAAATTTTGTATGTTGGAAATTCAAATCAGAAGGTAAATTCTATCATTTGAAATGGAGTCCTCGAACCTTCAATTCATCCTGCAACAAGGGAACTGATTAATGATATTAGTTTAATATCAGTTCATCCAAACAAGTTACAAGATACGTATGAATGAGGGAAATGGAGGATTATATTCTTTTCATAAAGCATGGGAATTTGTTCGAATACGTGATGAAACTGACACTGTTTTTTCAGTTATAAGAAGATGGAATTCATTACTTACTTGGCAATTATGGGTAGATTGAACACCAAAGATAGGATTCTTCGACATGGAAATGTCTCAAATATTATGTGCCATTATGTGAACTTCACCTTGAATCAATTCAGCATTTGCACACATATGTGATTAATCAGCGTTTATGAATCACCCCACCTCTGTTAAGGTCGCTCACAAAGGGAATGCATTAACTTTGGTGAAGCATTTTAGGTAAAAGACACAGATAATTTACAAGACAGACATATAAACTGCGAAAAACTGAAATCATTTCATAAATAACATGGTTCAGTCAAAACATTACAAGCATTGTCTCAAAAACCAACTTCTAAATTATTACAATAGAACATTTATCTTGATTTAAAACTCCAAGTACATAAAGAAGCATAAAACAATAGTAAAGCAGCATATATCCCCAATAAAAGTGTCACCATAGCCATAACCCAAGAAAAGAGAATCCAAGCAATACATCTACTCTCTTCCAGCTGGAAATGGTCTGCACTAAGCTGAAGTATTCCCTCCCTGCGGACCTTGGGGGGGGGGGACGGAAGAAAAGAAGGCAAAAGAAAACGGGCCAGACATAAGCCTGATAAGTCCAGTGATTATTCAACATGTAAATAGGTAAAAGAACCATGACATGAATAAACTGAATATAGGACAATACCATAGAAATAACATAACATAAGATAAGGCAAGATAAACTGAATATACTATCGTACTCGTTTCCTTTTCTCTGCACCTACTAACGAGTGTTTCAACTGCCATCATGTGTTCATAACAAAGTGATCCCTTTTCCGATCGGCTTCTACTTGCAAACATTTCTTACCTGTGTCATTCGACCCCGCTTGATTGTAGATACCTGTGCTGGTCCCGCCGTAGGGTGTATCAATTCCTATGGGGGAAACCCGACACAAATTCTAGATGCACAGTGTATACAACTGATGCCCAGTGCCTTCTTTATCCACTTTGGAGTACGTGCACGCCCATACTCCGTTGGAACCTACACTGCTGCACCACCCGCCGCTATCTTGACTGCTTATAATCAGCCTAGTAATCGTGCCCCACCCTACCTTGTTCAGGAGACTGTGATACATCTATATGAGTTACTGCTGAAATGGGTCCCTATTCTAAGGTTTCCTAATCAACATGTTATAACAGTTAAATGTTCTCACATTTACCCAACACCACCCATTTGTTTAACTGACATGTTGTAATGGTTAAGTGTTGCCTTAATTAACTTAACCCTACCATTCTTAGCTTGTCTGTGACTTAGCTTTAATTCATTCATTAAAGCACCAACCTCTCACATTAGATCTATATTGTTGCGGTCGCTAGATGTACCAGGCGGATCCGGGCAGTCTTACATCGCAACTCAATCTAACCTCGGGTTTTTGGCTTAATGCGCTAACCTCTCACATTAGATCTATGTTGTTGCAGTCGCTGGATGTGCAGGGTGGTTCCGGGCAATCGTACACCGCAACTCAATCTAACCTCGGTTTAGGCATGTTCATCTTTAGCCATTTTACAAATTTGTCATATGTGCCCAAGTTTTATGTCAATATTTCCCAAGTGTAGTCAGTACAAGTTTTATGACACATTCACATACTATGCCAAAATTTACTCAATTAAATTATACCCAATTTTCCCGCATTATAATCGCACGTATGATGAGATTCAATCTAAGTTCCAAATGAACTTAGTATCCACAAAAGAAAATAAGAAAAAAAGGAAAAATAGAGAAGGAGCAAAAGAATTTACATGAGGAAAAATAGGCATGTAAAGGTATACCCAATTCAAGAATCATGTATCGACATGCATATTGTGCACTAACAATAAAGTGTGGGCAAGCTAAGCAATTTACACCATAGGTATAAACATTAGATAGGATTGGACTTAAGAGAATCAGTAATTTTGTTGTACAACATGATAAGTCCCATTATATCAATCACAATAGTCTCATAGGCATAGGATGTACAACATGATAAGTTCCGTCATATCAATCACAATGTCTCATAGGCATTATAGGTTCCATTATTTCCATCGCGAAAGTCTCATAGGCATGATAGGTTTCATTATGTCAGCCACAACAGTCCCATAGGCATGGTAGGTGTCATTACATCAATCACAATAGTCTCATAGGCATAGGCAATTCAAATTTGACAAAGGGATATGCTTGAATTAGAATTAGGCATAGTTCTAATTTCGATTATAACAGTCATGATTTCTATTGGGTTTTTAAATTGGAATTATAACTGAAATCACAGAAAAAGGATGGATCTTGTATTCTGGGATCCGATTTCTGAACTTGTTAAGCTATCCTTTGATGTAGACATTTGTTTCTCTTGTTTGGATTTGGTCTGGAGCTTTCTAACTTGATTTCTAATTTGGAGAAGATGGAGGCTATGCTAGCTTAGGGATGGACAACATGACGGCTTCATAGAATGAGATTGTGAGGTTTAGGGTTGTGATTTTGGGATGATTATATAGAAGTCCAGGATTAATTCTAGCCTTTAGATAAATCAGAGCATCAAACCAAAGAGATGTGTCATCCAGCCAACCATAACATGACACATAAGCCCAAATAACTCAGAAATTAGTCATTGGCCAATCAGGGAAGGCCACATCATCTCAGGGCTATAAAAATTCATCACAGGAATTGGATCTGAAAGGGGTCGACTCCCTACAGGGGGGTCGACACCTTTGTCGACACCTTTATAGGGGGTCCACACCTATGTCGACTCCTCCTGGGGGGAAGGTCGACACCGCTGGGCGGGAAATTTCCCGCCTAGTTGTTCTGGTCGAATTTCAAATTTTAAACTGAATTTATTATTTAATTATTATTTTCTGATTAAACTTCAAATCTTCCGAACTCCATAACTTCTTCATACGAAGCCCGATTCACGCAAACTCGGACTCTATCTCAAGTAGAATTCCGAGATGAACGCAATGGCGTAACCCGTTTGCCTTAATTCCTCTTCTAAAAATTAAGTATTATTTAATTCGTTAATTTAACATTAACAGAGAACACAGGGTGTTACATTCTTCCATCCTTAAAGGATTTCGTCCCCGAAATCTCTTAGTTAAGAAGAATGTATCCTAATATCCAACATCCATCTACTCAACCATCAATCACAGGCATTCATTGTCCTTAAAAAGATTTCTAATGCTTTCATGATCATATGCATAGTGTGTATATGTCTTTATCTAATGCAAAATCAGGCAGTTTACTGATTCAGTTGACCTACTTAATGCGAATCATGTTGGTGCTATGAGTCCATCATGTATACAATTATACCTAACCGTATTTTGTAACTTCTACATGAGTGCACAATCATTCATACAAGTGCAACGTCCACATGATAACATATCAAGTTTCAATCCATATATAAATACATATATGCGTATGCAATATGAAAGTGACTGAGCCGATCTAGTACCGTGTGTGTGTATATGCATCCACGAGCAACCACTAGCAACCACTTGCAACCATCAACCATAACATGTTTCAAATCCATGTTTACATCCATTGGTTTCTACCTAAGGATCAA
This sequence comes from Allium sativum, assembly GCA_030737875.1. NCBI lineage: Eukaryota > Viridiplantae > Streptophyta > Magnoliopsida > Asparagales > Amaryllidaceae > Allium > Allium sativum. The sequence continues at coordinate 741,954,860 of CM060920.1, read as the reverse complement.
GAAATAGGACCGAGGAGATATAGTTAAGAGATAGATACAAGCATGCATAAACTTATGGGAAAAGAGATCAAGGATGTACCCTAAAAAAGATAAGGATAGGCTGCGCGTATTTTGTCCTCAGTCTCCCACGTCGCGTCTTCATTAGCGTCACTCCATTGTACTTTAAATAGCTTGACCTCACGATTGCGTAGCTTTTTAACTTTGTACCCAAGATACGAGTTGGAACTCTTCTCACTGTTGCTTCTCGTTCCACTTCTATTTCCTCTAGTATGCTTGGCTCCACAACATCCACAGACTCATGTAAGCACTTCCATAGATGAGAGACATGAAAGACATTATGTGCCAATCTTTTGGGCAACTCTATTTTGTAAGCCATCTTCCCAATCCTTTCAGTGATAGGGAATGGCCCTACAAATCTTGGTGCCAATTTTCCTACGGACCCAAAGTGAACGACGTTCTACAAAGGAGATACTTTAAGGAAAACTCTGTCTACAACCTCAAACTCAAGGTCGGTCCTTCTTTTATCAGCGTTGGACTTCTGTCTATCTTGTGTGGTCTTCATTCATCTTCGAATCAAGCTCACCTTATCTGAAGTTTCTTTGATCATGTCAGGCTCAAGTACGAGCTTGTTTGTAGACTCCCACCAACAATTTGGTGATTGGCACAGACTTCCATATAAAGCCTCAAAGGGTGCTATGCCTATGGTGGCTTGGTAGCTATCGTTGTTGGAAAATTCCACCAAAGGAAGGTGATCCTCCCATGTTCCTCCAAAATCAAGAATGCACAATCTCAAAAGATCTTCTAATACTATGTTCACCCTTTCCGTCTGACTACCGGTTTGAGGGTGATAGGCAGTGCTTAAGCATAGCTGTGTTCCTATAGCCTCTTGCAAACTCTTCCAAAACTCGCTCGTAAAGATAGGATCTTGATCACTTACTATGCTAGAGGGTATTCCATGCAGTCGAACTACCTCTTTAAGATAAATGGATGCTAATGATGAGGCAGTCCTCCTACTCTTAATAGGTATATAATGTGTGCTTTTAGTGAGCCTGTCCACTATTACCCAAATACTGGTATTGCCCCTTCTTGATCTAGGCAACCCATCAATAAAGTCCACCAAATGCTATCCCATTTCCACTGTGGGACCTCTATAGGATGAAGCAGACCACCAGGCTTCTTCTACTCTGCCTTGACTTGCTGGCATATCAAGCATTTAGAGACAAACTCAGCTATATCCTTCTTCATGCCATCCCAGAAGAAAACCCTTTTTATGTCTTTATACATCTTGTCCCCACCTGGGTGCATGGTCAACTTAGAATGGTGTGCTTCTTCGAGAACGGTTTTCACCAAGTCCCTTAATTGTGGGACACATAGCCTTTCGTTCCATCTCAACCAACCCTTGTCATCGATGGAGTATCTATTGAGGTGACTAGAAGTCTCACCTCTATTAGCTTATCCATCACATCAACTAGCTGAGGGTCTTCACGTTGCGTGGTTCCTATTATGTCCAAAAGAGTAGGCCGCACCTCTAGCGATGCTAACAAACCAGGTACAAATGCAAAGGAGGGTCTAAAGTCAAAGTTTGCTATGTACTCCAAGCTTTGCCTTTCTACAAAGAGAGGACTTAAGGTCAGCTTTTTCCTACTTAAGACGTCTGCTACCACATTCCCCTTGCTAGGGGTATAAGCAATCTCAAAATCGTATGAGGCAAGAAATTCCATCCACCTTTGTTGTCTTATGTTAAGATCTTTCTATGAGAAAAGGTAATTTAATGATTTATGGTCAGTAAACAATTCAAATCTTTCTCCTAGTAGGTAATGACGCCATGAGTTAAGAGCGAAAACAATGGAAGCTAGTTCTAAATCATGAGTTAGGTAGTTTTTCTCATGTACCTTCAACTGCCTTCTTCCCTAGCAAACTGCTATGCCATCTTGATAGCGCTCAATCCTGTACTGCATGCGTCTTTGTATACAGTAAACATCTTACTCCCATCAGGCAATGCCAGAACTGGGGCTGTTGTTAGAGCCCTTTTCAGTCATTGGAAAGCAATATCACAATCCAAATCCCAAGCAAAATTTAGGTTCTTCTTCGTCAACCTAGTAAGTGGGGCTGAGATCTTCGCAAAGTCCTTAATGAACTTTCTGTAAAAGCCCGCTAGCCCAAGAAAACTCCGTACTTCGGTTGCATTCCGTGGAATCTTCCAATCTTGCACCGCACCTGCTTTTGCGGGATCCACAGCTATTCCCTCTTTGGACACCACATGTCCAAGAAACCTTACTTCTTCTCTCCAAAAATGGCATTTGGAGAATTTTGCTTTCAGTTGATGTGCACAAAGAGTATCCATGACTTCCCTTAAACGCAAAGCATGTTCTTCCTCACTTTTTGAGAAAATCAAAATGTTGTCCATGAAGACCACTACAATTTTATTAAGGAACTCTCTGAACACCGTACTCATCAAGTCTACAAAGTAGGCGGGGGTGCTTGTCAAGCCGAAAGGCATGACAAGCCATTCGAAGAAACCATCCGGGGTCCTGAACGCGGTCTTATCTATGCTGTCTTCCGCCACTCTTAGCTAATGAAACCCGATGGCCAGATCTGGTTGGGAGAAAACCGAGGCACCTAGGAGCTGGTTGAATAAGTCATATATTCTAGGAAGTGGGTGCCTATTCTTCTTGGTCAACTTGTTTGCTTCCTATAGTCCACGCATAGGCGAAGTGAACCATCCGCTTTGGTTGTAAACACCACTGGAGCACCCCATTCCGAAATACTCTGCCTAATCAACCCCTTTTCAAGAAATTCTTTAACTTTCTTGCTTAGCTCTTTCCTTTCCCATGGAGCCATGTGTCTAACGGGTAAAGCAACAGGTTTTGCATTATCAACAAGGTATATGCATAAGTCTATCTCTTGCTTTGGAGGTAATCCCTTCACCTCTTCAAAGACATCCGAGTATTCACGGACTACTCTAACAGATTGCAAGTTTTTAACAGACGCATCAAGAGATTCTAGGTAGCTAAGCATAACAGAATTCATGGGATTACAAGAGATTTCGAGAGAGTTACCGAGGCGAGTCATAAGTCTAACCACTCTCTTTTCACAATCAAGGATGGTACCATTACTGGATAACCAATCCATGCCTAGAATGAACCCATAGCCCATGAAACCCAAAACATAAGCATTACATCTAAACCCAACGCTTAGTATAGAAATTTCCAAATCCAAACAAATCATTGATAAATAGGCTGAACCCCCAATTGGATTTGAAACAACCATGGAATCCTCTACTATACTAGTATTTAGGTGCAGAGATTCAACTAAAGCAGTAGATATAAAAGAGTGCGATGTGCTAGAATCAAAAAGAGTACGAACTAGATGATCAGAAAGATAAACTAAACTCTCAACAGAAATATTTCTACCTCTTTCTTGCCGAGGTGCAACGAGAGCGTGAATCTGCCCTCCAGAAGTAGATCCAGTCCTCTACCCTTGCCCTTGCCTTTTTGGGCAATCCTTAGCCATATGTCATGTCTCGCCGCATAGAAAGCAACCACCCATCTTCCTCTTCTTCTTTCTGCAGTCTTTAATTAGATGTCCAGGTATGCCACAAAATTTACACTTCCTCTTGTCATGGGGTTTGTTATTCTTCCCGCCTTTCTTGGAATCCGTCCTCTTGTCATGGGGTTTGTTATTCTTCTTATTCCTCAACGGATCTCTCGGTATAATCGTTTGAAATCACGGTTTCAAAATACGAACTGCAGCTTCGTTATTCGATATATTTTAATTCTATTTAAATATATATATCAATTCTTCGATTTCAAAGCTATATTCTTTTCATACATTTGATAAAAATGATATTTCTATCTAACTGTCTTCTATTTCAACACTTCACTATATTTAACAATTCATGTATATAATAAAAATGTGATTTTTATTGTAAAACAATTCATTTCAAAACACTATTATTTTATATAGTTCATATAGGTAATAAAATAGGATTTTTATTATAAAACAATTTCTTTCAAAACAAGATTATTTTATATAGTTCATATAGATGATAAAAATAGGATTTTTATAATAAAACAATTTCTTTCAAAACAAGATTATTTTATATAGTTCATATAGATGATAAAAATGTGATTTTTATTATAAAACAATTTATTTCAAAATATGAATACCATTCAACACATGAATTTCTATCCAACGAATGAATATCGATTCAACACATGAAGGTTTTCTATAGTTTGTATATATAGCTAAAAATGTGATTTTTATTTTTAAAACACGAACACCATTCAACACATGAATTTCTATCCAACGAATGAATATCGATTCAACACATGAAGGTTTTCTATAGTTTGTATATATAGCTAAAAATGTGATTTTTATTTTTAAAACACGAACACCATTCAACACATGAATTTCTATCCAACGAATGAATATCGATTCAACACATGAAGGTTTTCTATAGTTTGTATATATAGCTAAAAATGTGATTTTTATATTTAAAACACGAACACCGTTCAACACATGAATTTCTATCCAACGAATGAATATCGATTCAACACATGAAGGCTTTCTATTCAACGAATAAATATAGTTTCAACAAATGAAAATAATTCAAACACATGAATACTATTCAAAATTTCGGCAGAATAACGGCAGGGTAGTTAAAACCGGGACCGTCCCTAGTACGGCTCCTCGCTCTACCTTAAAACCTCGCGGTTTTTGACAATGGGGATCATGCATCTAGTTCGCACGCAGGCGGCATGTATATATTTATTTCATTTCCACAAACTAATCCTATATGGTTTCAACCAAATATTTCTCAACCACAGACGGGTATTTTTCAACCACAAACAATTCCAATCAACCATTCGCTATCAATCAATTTTCACACCAACCACAACCAATAAATATCGTCCATGGTTTGTGGACGAGGGGCGTGTATATATATATATATATCAATTCACTTCTATTTCAAGACATATATAATTTTTACAACGCATATATAACTTATACATCGAACGTACAACTTATACAAGGCTTAAACATGAGGTGTAAAACACTTCTATAACTCATACATCGACTATATAATTTATACATCATCGTTTTCCATATTGTTTATAAATTAGAAATCTCACATTGGGTTCCACTCCACCAAAAATAGCAGAAGGTTCAGAAAAATATGCGGTCTCTTCTAGAATGTAGAAGACGTCCACACGAGTCCACTGTCTCTTGATTCACTGAATTTCGTTAAGAAACGAAAAAGATATGATTTTTATAGTGAAATCAAAAACGGTAGCGCTTTAAACTGCTATAGAATAGTTTTAATATAATTTACACCGTACCTCCACTGTTTTGTTCGAAACTAGGTTTCGATCTCTCGCGAAATCCGTTGCGTTAGGGGCTGATCGGGGTTGACCATGACCTCCGCCTACGAGAGGGATTCCCGACGATGTGGGTCTTGCTCAGCTCGAGCTCCAGGTGGCGGCGGAATCTCCTCCGACGCGGGCGAACTTTGCAGGCCCAGAACTCGACGAACGCTCCACAATAATGAGCGAGACCAGGATGGATTCGAAGCTGGGAGGACGGGCTTCAAAAAGTTGAACTGGATCTAGGGCTATCGACGCGCGTGGCGGTCGGAAAAATGATCGGGAAGGTATGTAGGCGTTTCCGTCGTCGATCGGGGGGGGGGGGGTTCTGAGGAATTTTTTTTATATAAAAATTATGATTGGCCAGTGGGTTTTAAAGGGGTTTTATGACACGACAACCAATCTAAACCCAACGACTGTCGTCCCTAGCGTTTTACCCCCATTTCGAACACAATGGAATATGTTTCGTAGGCCCATTCGACTGTTTCAGTCAGTTTCCATTCAATTTAAAATATATAACATTCAATATTCGATTTGAACGTACATTTCAATTTGCCAGGGCCACAAACTGATTCGAAAAATTCCAGAAAAATAAATATGGCTATGTTTTGACGATATGGTCCCAACAAAACTAGTTTCGTCAAATTCGGAGACCGTTTGCAAAAAGGCCCATTTCTGGTCAAATCGCAACCGTTGGGTTCGCTTTGGAAATATCTTTCCAACGGCGCCAACTTTGTAAAAATCCAACGGTTGGATTGTCTAGAATGTTTAATTCAAATCTGAAGAAAAACAGCGCCAGAATCAATTATATTTATATATAAATATAATTATATTTAATCGAATAACGACGCTGCAGTTCGTATTTTGAAATCGAAACTTCAAACGATTATACCGAGAGATCCGACCGTCGGAATTTCCCGAAACTGGAACTGTTGTATTCGTTTTGAAAAGATCTTTCTAATGATGTAAATTTTGTGAAGATCCAATGGTTACATTTTCAGATATGTGTAAATCAAATCTGAAGAAAAACAGCGCCACGGTCGCGTTATGGCCCGAAGCGTCATTTTGAATAAATTGGCTATTTTAAAATAAATAAAAATAGCGATAAATCGTTATAAAATATTATAAACGATATGGATGTGATTTAGAAATTAACTGAAGGTTGGCTAAGTCGAATGGTTTCCTGGGTGTTGATCTGATGTTGGTTTCGGCCTTCGGGGTTAATATTTGGGAAATCGTTCTCTTACTGATTGACGGTTAGTGACTAATGAATTGGAATGATGCGTGTGTATGTTAGTGTTGCACTTGTTTATTATATACGCGAGTTGCTCAGAAAGACGGGGTTTATCCCATTCTGAATAACTGAATCGACGATAAGTAATCGAAGATGAAGACGATGGTCGAAGACTGGAGATCTTCACCTCGTTTGCATGGTAACCGAGGTCCTGATTGGGAGGCATCCCGAAATATGAATAATGAGTGGTGATCGTCCAGACGTACGTGGTGATCGATGGGTTTGCGAGGTATATAGTGCCTCCGGTTTCGTTCAGACCCAGAATGTACTTGTAAATGGACTGTGTGTCTGACATTGGATTTTGTTCTGTGTTGATTGATCTCTATTAAATATACATCTGTTTGGCGGTGGAGAATTTATTCTTTTGCTTAATGCCCTTCTCTGAAACGCACGAACTCAGAGGTTGTATATCGATGGACATCAGTCGCATGGCATGAATTGTTAGTGTGGCATGCCTAAGTGGCAAATGATCAGGGCTTCTGTTGAAAAGCAAAGTCTTGTGGTGATGATCAAAGCGCCGCCTGTGTGGCATAGCTTTGTGTATAACGTGAAATCGCGAGCCTCACACCCGGTATGAACCAGAAACGGGAGGAAGGACCTCAGGGAGGACATGCATTTCTTTCTAGCTAGAAGTGGCGTCAGTGGTTTTATACGCCCTGACGAGTTTGACTTGTGTGGTTGTTGCTGTTGCGAGGCGCCTCCGTTTGATCGGACGATCCGGGTCCGATGGAGTCATTCGTTGGCTCACTTACGCCCCATAGGACGGGGAAACGCATTGTTCAGGAATTTTAATCCACATCAGTGGACCGGCCTTAACGATCCAAGGGCCCACCTGAGTCTGGGTCCTGAGGGGAGGGCTAGAGCGTCTCGAATTCGGTAAGGACTATCTTTTGCCTTGGTTCATGACGAAAATTCAATTTCCATATACGTGACTGTGCGGTTTTGATTGTGTATATATATGGCGACATGATATATGGTACCCATGCCGTCTATAATTGATAGTTATGATTCGAAATTGTTTTTGAAACATACAAACACTAGTAATAATATCAAATGCTTTCGTTTTATTCATATCAAGAATATTTTGGCCATTATAAGGTAAAACTCTATCCTCCAGTTTGCGTTGCATTGTGTGATGGGAACTGAGTCTTATAATGGCTTCATTTTTATAAAAAGCATTGCGATGTTTAAAAGAATTATTTGTTTTAAAGCACTGGCAATCCAATGGAGTAAACCCGTTCCACGAAAGTGGCGTGGTCCTGTGATTAGCCATATTACAAATGTGTTGAGTAGATTTCTCATACCAGTCCCATGACTGACTCGTAGTTTGTTTCACTTTCAAACTTGGGTGCCCCTTTTTCTACACGGGCAACCTTGTATTCAGGTTTAGCTGGTTCTTTCTGGATAGCTGGAGCTGAAGATGGATTCTATTATTTATCTCTTTTTATGCTGTTCAGCTCCTATTGTACATTATGTTTGTTTTTCTGCTGACATATATGTATAGTTGAACTGTATTTGTACTAAGTATGATCCTATATACTGTGTAACTCTGATGATTACGTTTATCCAGTATATTCTATTGTGTATTATCTGGTGTATTTATTTAATTCTGTTCTGCTATTATCTGTTTCTGTGTAATATTCCAAAGATTACCCTTGTCTCCGTCTGAACGGGAAATGGGGTCGTCACAATAATAAACAAATCTTCTGTTTCCTTGAGCCAGTTTCTTGCTTCCACAAATGACTCAGTCCCATTAAAGTTCTTTCCACCCATAGCTCGAAAGTCTCTACATATCTTCGAGAAAGCATTCACACGCGAAGGAGGAGCAGGAGGAACGACTACAACCGGGGGCGGAGAAAAGTCTGCTGGGCCTGCGTCATTAGCCCTAGCCTCCAGATACCTTCTGAACTAGCTAGGTATCGGTACGCCCTCGGGAAGATTAAGATCCCCAAACATGCTGAAACGAAAAGAAAAGGTTCAAAACAAAGGATAGAAAGATAGTGCATATGGCTTTGGGGATTATGCCTTTAAAATAAAACAACACTTTTCTTGAAAATTCTTATTTAAATTTCTTTTTGAAAAATAGCTTTCAAAAACTTTTATCTGATCTAGTAAACCATCGCTATGATACCAAGTGAAACACCCCACCTCCGCTAAGGCCACTCACAAAGGGAATGCATTAACTTTGGTGAAGCATTTTAGGTAAAAGACACAGATAATTTACAAGACAAACATATAAACAATGGAAAACTGAAATCATTTCATAATTAGCGTGGTTCTGTCAAAACATTAAAAGCATTGTCTCACAAACCAACTTCTAACTTATTACAATAAAACATTTGTCTTGATTTAAAATGCCACGTACATAAAGAAGCATAAAATAGTAGTAAAGTAGCATAAATCCCCAATAAAAGTGTAACCACAGTCATAGCCCAAGAAAAGAGAATACAAGCAATACATCTACTCTCTTCAAGATGGAAAAGGTCTGCACTAAGCTGAAGTATTCCCTCCCTGCGGACCTGGGGGGGGGGGGGTAACGGAAGAAAAGAAGGCAAAAGAAAACAAGCTAGACATAAGCCTGGTAAGTCAAGTGATTATTCAGCATGTAAACAGGTAAAAGGATCATGACATGAATAAACTGAATATAGGACAATACCATAGAACTAAGATAACATAAGATAAGGCAAGATAAACTGAATATAATATCGCACTCATTTCCTTTTCTCTGCACCTCTTAACGAGTGTTTCAACTACCATCATGTGTTCATAACAAAGTGATCCCTTTTCCGATCGTCTTCTACTCGCATGGATTTCTTACTTGTGTCATTCGACCCCGCTTGATTGTAGATACCTGTACTGGTCCCGCCGTAGGGTGTATCAATTCCTATAGGGGCAACCAGACACAAATTCTAGATGCACAGTGTATACTACTGATGCCCAGTGCCTGCTTTATCCACTCCTGAGTATGTGCACGCCTATACTCCGCCGGAACCTACACTGCTGCACCACCTGCCGCTATCTTGATAGCTTATAATCAACCCGGTAATCATGCCCCACCCTGCCTGGTTCATTGTACCGTGATACATCTTTGTGGGTTACTACTGAAATGAGTCCCTATTACTAGGGTTTCCTAATCAACATGTTATAACAGTTAAGTGTTCTCACATTTACCTAACCCCACCCATTTGCTTAACTAACATGTTGTATTGGTTAAGTGTTGCCTTAATTAACTTAACCCTACCATTCTTAGCTTGTCTGTTACTTAGCTTTAATTCATTCATCAAAGCACCAACCTCTCACATTAGATCTATATTGTTGCGGACGATGGATGTACCAGGCGGTTCCGGGCAGTCTTACACCGCAACTCAATCTAACCTCGGGTTTTTGGGCTTAATGCGCTAACCTCTCACATTAGATCTATATTGTTGCAGTCGCTGGATGTGCCGGGCGGTTCCGGGCAGTCTTACACCGCAACTCAATCTAACCTCCAGTTAGGCATGTTCATCTTTAGCCATTTTACATATTTTTCATATGTGTCCAAGTTTTATGTCCATATTTCCTAAGTGTAGTCAGTATAAGTTTTATGCCACATTCACATAATACGCAAAAATTTACTCAATTAAATTATACCCAATTTCCCCATGTTATAATCACACGTATGATAAGATTCAATCTAAGTTCCGAATGAACTTAGTAACCACAAAAGAAAATAAGAAAAAAAGGAAAAATAGAGAAGGAGCATAAGAATTGACATAAGGAAAAATAGGCATGTAAAGGTATACCCAATTCAAGAATCATGTTTCGACAGGCATGTTGTGCAATAATAATAAAGTGTAGGCAAGCCAAGAAATTTACACCATAGGTATAAACATTAGATAGGATTGGACTTAAGAGAATCATTAATTTTGTTGTACAACATGATAAGTCCCATTATATCAATCACAATAGTCTCATAGGCGTAGGATGTACAACATGATAAGTTCCGTCATATCAATCACAACAGTCTCATAGGCATTATAGGTTCCATTATGTCAATCGCAATAGTCTCATAGGCATGATAGGTTTCATTATGTCAGTCACAACAGTCCCATAGGCATGACAGGTGTCATTACATCAATCACAATTGTCTCATAGGCATAGGCAATTCAGATTTGACAAAAGGATAAGCATGAATTAGAATTAGGCATAGTTCTAAATCTGATTGTTAAAGTCATGATTTCTATTGCGTGTTAAATCGGAATAATAACTGAACTTACAGAAAAAGGACAGATCTTGTATTCAGGGATCTGATTTCTGAATTTTTTAAGCTTTCCTTTGAGGTAGACGTTTGATTCTCTTGTTTGGATTTGGTTTGAAGCTTTCTAACTTGATTTCTGATTTGGAGAAGATGGAGGCTATGCTAGCTTAGAGATGGACAACATGACGGCTTCATAGAATGAGATTGTGAGGTCTAGGGTTGAGGTTTTGGGGGTGATTACATAGAAGTCTAGGATTAATTCTAGCCTATAGATTAGTCTGGGAGAAATCAGAGCCATCAAACCAAAGAGATGTGTCATCCAGCCAACCGTAGCATGACACATAAGCCCAAATACCTCAGAAATTAGTCATTGGCCAATCAAGGAAGCCTACATTAGCTCAGGGCTATAAAAGTTAGTCATAGGAATTGGATCTCAAAGGGGTCGACTCCCTACAGGGGGGTCGACACCTATCTCGACTCCCCTTGGGGGGGAGGGGGTCGACACCCCTGGGCAGGAAATTTCCCGCTCGGTTGTTCTGGCCGAATTTCAAATTTTAAACTGAATTTATTATTTAATTATTACTTTCTGATTAAACTTGAAATCTTCTGAACTCCATAACTTCTTCATACGGAGCCCGATTCACGCAAACTCGGAATCTATCTCAAGTAGAATTCCGAGACAATTGCAATGGTGTAACCCATTTCCCTTAATTCCTCTTCTAAAAATTAAGTATTCTTTAATTCGTTAATTTAATATTCATAGAAAACACGGGGTGTTACAGTTTATCTGGTTGGCTTGAAACAAAAGCTACTTCTTCCTTTGTCCATTCAGTCTCTGTTAAGTGATGAGGCAAGGCTACTCCATTCCACCTTCAAAACCAATGGCCAAATTCGAGATTTAGCATGTGGAGCATTCACTTCTGTAGTATATTTTATTTGGGAGGAGAGAAACTTGAGGATTTTTCAAAATCCAAGTACTCATGTTACTACAAAACTATCTCAGATTGAAAGAGAAATCTCTTTTCTCATTCGCAATAATGGAAGCAAGTCAATACGAAATTTGAGAAATGTTCAAATTCTCGACTACTGGGATGCCGATTTAGTAGATACTTGGTAGAAGGAGGCAGAGAGTAATTTCTTTCGGCATTATTTTACTTTGAAAGTTTGTGGGGCTTTTTGGGCTGGATGAGGTTTATTTGAGAGTAATTACTTTGAGAGTAATTTCTTTCGGCATTATTTTACTTTGAAAGTTTGTAGGGCTTTTTGGGCTGGATGAGGTTTGTTTGTTTTAGATTTATTTTGTATGTTTTGTTTCTGCAATTTAAATTTATAATGATGTACACCAAATTTATATGTACTCTTTTTCCCTGTAAGGCATCCATTTAGGTTAAGGGGGTTATAGGGTTTTGACAAAGCATATAAATGAGGTTTTATATTGGTATTAGCAATAAAGAGTACCAATTTTCAAAATATATACATACATACATGGATACATACATACACACATACACACACACATACACACACACACACACACACACATATATATATATATATATATATATATATATATATATATAGAAGCACTAACCAATTTAAGAGTGCTAAGTGCACATAACACATATATCATGGTTTAGGACATACAAACAAGCTCTTAAATGAAATAACAAATGTGCACAGAACAAGGGAGAAGCACAATCTCAAGTCAGTATAATTGGGCATGGGTATGCACGTGTACAAGCTCAAGTGACACAGCAATAATAAAATGGGTGCACAAGTTAAGCTAGAAGCATGGTGCACGCAACATACAAGAGTACAAAATCAAGCACATATGTACAGTCCGAATCAAAAACTGGGCAAGCATGGACAAAGAGAAACAAGAAGCATATAAATGAATACACATGGCAAGTGAATGTTCATTAATACTACATGGAGTATAGCAAATTACTCAACCACAAGAAGCATCAGTACACATGGCTAGCAAAAACTATAAACTGGATAGCAAGGGAAGAGCAGCATGAAGATCTGGTCAAAATCATGGTAGTATACATGGCAGTATTGTCAACACACATGGAAGATGGTAAGTCGTATACAATTACATATATGCACACATGAATATATATGTATACATGTATCAATGGAGCTCAAGGAATAACCTAAGGAAACACTTAAATAGAAGTTGCAAAGTGAGAGATCATATTTGAGAATATATATACCCGGCCAGTTTTAAGCAACAAGGTGAAATGAGTATAGCAATGTGACATGGCATCAAGAAGAAATGCAGTTCAAAATCTACAGCAATGCCACAACATGAATAAGCATTGCTAAATGTTACTAGTGAACAAAATGTACATACATATGGTTGTACCATGTATGTGAAGCAAGTTGGGGATCATTCTTAAACAATCAAGTCACAAGCTCAAGCGCAGTTTCCTTCCAAATGATCAAGCATAGCATCAGTTGTTCTCAGTAAAGCAAAAGCATGTACAAAATAACATGGACATGATCATAGAAGTGCATACACAAGTATCACAATAACACCAAGCAAACACAAATAGGGTGTGCTCTATCACAAAGCCATGTAGAGTCCAACATGACACAATAGCAAGCACACACACACACACACACACATATATGTATGTGCAAGTATTCAACAGTGCTACAACGTTGTTCATATACAATGCGTCAACATCATGGTATGATGGAGATGCAAGAGTAAAGAAATATTCAAGAAAAATAAAGTATAGTATCATGGCCATAAAATGGAAATCTGTTTAATTTTTTGCAAGAGTAATAAATCAAACTTTCCACAAATGTTTTCAGCAAGATGGATACAAAAGAAAAGGTATTTTTTTCTTTTGAAATTAAGTAGGTCAATATTGGAAATATTTTAATTTGCAAATATAAATTTGGTAAGAAAATATTTGGATAAAACATTTCAAATCATGCATGTATTGCCTTAAATCATTGGAATTTTAAATTGGTGCTTTATTCACAAATGCATAATGGCTAGAACACTACATACATCAAATGGAATCACGCAAAGAATTAGTAAATGTGCTCAAAGCTATATTTGGCAAAACCATTCAAGATCTCAATGCTATGTTAAAGTCGTGGATATTAAACCAAGCATTCACGTAAGGATGGACAAATCCAGATTAAATCTATAGCGTGAAATTAGAAATTATCAAGGGGTTTCTAAACCCTATATTAACATCATTCATCACCGGCAAGAGTGCATCAAAATTCACAAGAAAAATCAATCGACGAAAAAAAGATTTGGAATACACACAATATATGTAATAACCCGGAAATCTGAGCCAATTTAAAAATTTTATTTTGGCAATTTTAGCAAATTTCGATTATTTAAAATGAATTAATTTAAATAATAGCGACGAGAAATTTATTTTGAATAGAATTCGAATGTATATATTTATATAGATCATCGTTAGAATATAATTATTTTATTTTAATTATAAAAGGAATTGAAAATGGCACCGTAGTTCGATAATTCGATTTCAAAATTCAAATGAATGTACAAGATTCAATATAAACCGGATTTTAGCAAAACCAAAAATATTGGAATCTAATTGATAATATCTTTCCAACAAATCCGAAAAATCGAAATTTCATAGCGGGGATAAAAAGTTATGCCCAGTTGAAATTTCAGAATAGTCGCTATGGAATTTCGACCCTTAAAAATAGTCATTTTGCAAACGACTTCGGTTTTCGACGAAACCACTTTTGTTGGATCTGTGATGTCAAGTTATTGCTAGGTTTCAAAATTTGTAATTTTTCGAATCAATATGTGAGCGTGGCAAAGGAAAACGCGTTTGACCAGTTTAGTTGATTTTAATCAACTGGAAAATGGCCATTTTTCAAACGGTCTCAGCATTAGACGAAATTAGTTTTTTTAGGACCATATCGTCAATACGAAACTAGAAAATATTTTTCGGGAATTTTTAGAGTCCGTTTATGGCCCCGGTAAATTGAAATGTGCATTCAAATTCAATATATAGAGTTATATTTTGATTTTGACGAAAACTGATCGAAACGATCAAATCAGCTTACGATACATATCCCATTGTGTTCGGAATGGGGGTAATTGGTTATGGACGATAGTCAGTGGGTTCGATTTCGAGGTCGAAATAAAAAGTTGCTTTTTAAAATTTTAAATAATTATATATATATATATTAATATATACTCCCTCCTCCCCCTTTTATTCCACCGCTCAGATCTGAAATCGAATAAAGAAAAAAAAAAGAAAAAAAGCCGACGATCTGGAAATCACGCCCCTCCTCATCGAGCCTCCCCGACCGCCGTTGGCCAGCCCACCGCTGGAGTCGCCCAAACCCCTTCCTCCTCTCCCCGCCCCTCTTCTCCTCCTCCCTCACAAACGTTTACCCAATCGAACCCCCCAAACCCTGAAACCGCCGCAGCCAACGCCCAAGACCCCACCGTGACTTCGAGCCCCTATGACCACCCACCAAGCTCTGCGCTCCACCTCAGTTCTATCTCTAATGCAACCCATGACGACCGTGACTCCCCCGGCCCTCCTCCTTTGAAAAACAGTAAGTTTTTGACTTTTAATTTAGTTTAAAAACTGATTTTTGCATAGTTTAAAACTATAAAGATTCGAATTTTAAAACTTGATTTTTGTTCATATTTCTTGTATAGAAGAAACATTATTTTTCTCATATGATGAAGTGACAAGAAAATATAAACTTTATTTCATATGAAACGAAATAAAATTCGATCTTTATATGTGATGTTAGCAATATAAGCATACAGTTTTAAGGAATAAAAATATAATTTTTATTATGTAGAAGGAATAAAAATATAATTTTTATTATGTAAAGGATACAAGAATATAATTTTTATATGTAAGAAAAGTAAATAAAAATATTAAAGATGTGATTTTTATATAGCAGAAATATTAAAGATATGATTTTTACATAGTAGAGAGAATAAAAATACGATTTTTATATTATATAGATAGTGAAAATTCGATCTTCATATAAGAAGTAGAAATATAAAAATATAATCTTTATTATATGAACACCGTTATAAAAATAGAATTTTTATCTATATAGTAGCGGTGTAAAAATAGAATTTTTATCTATATAGAAGCGGTGTAAAAATAGAATTTTTATCAATATAGTAGCGGTGTAAAAAAAGAATTTTAACCTATATAGTAGCAGTGTAAAAATAGAATTTTTATCTATATAGTAGCGGTGTAAAAATAGAATTTTTATCTATACAGTAGCTGTGTAAAAATAGAATTTTTATCTATACAGTAGCAGTGTAAAAATGTGAACTTTATATACATGGCAACAATATAAAAATGTGATTTTTATATATGTAGTGGCTATGGACAAGGAAATTGACAAAAGGCGAGCACGACGAAGATTTCTACATGTGAAGAGTCATGGCGTTTGGTTTAACTTTCGGTGAGAACTCCTCACTTTTATTTTAATTTCTAGTTGAAATATATACTAGGATGTAGACGGTGCTTAGCAGCACCCGACACCCGTCGTCCACAGACCATGGATGACTTGTTTGTTTGATTGCTGTGTTGTGAAATTTGATTGTGTGATGTGGAATGAAATAAAATATTTTATAGTGGAAAATATTTTATAGTTAAAAATATGACTTTTAACGTGTATATAAAATAAATATTTATAAACAAATCAGATGATTTATTTATATACACTGATTTGACTGATATTGATTGGGACGATAAATTTTACACATCTCCCAACTGCACAAATAAAATCTGTTTTTGATTGTTTAAAACCCCACACGGGTGTTGGGATGAAATTGGACATACACTAACCCTAATAATTAGCTGTATGTCGATCGATTGATTGACAGGCTGTTATAAGCGTTGAATATTTATATTTGATGCTTATACAGTGTAGAATGCACTCTGGATGATGGTTGATTATTTATCGTTGCTATTATATACATGTGTTGTATGGAAAATAAATAACATTATATGGTAATTGATTGGGCCTTATTCCAATTTGGAAAATAAGGAATATTATAAAAGAAAATAAATATTCATGTATTGAATGGGAAATATAAATTTATGTGTTGAATAGAAAAATAAATTCATGTGTTAAATAGAAAATAAATTCATGTGTTGAATCGAAAATATATTCATGTGTTGAATAAAATATATATTCATGTGTTAAAGAAAATATTCATTTGTTGAATAGAATAACGAAGTTATTGAAATATATAAAGCCGTGCTGATTAGATTGATGCCATTTTGACGTGAACGTTATTTATATTGATTTTACTCATTTTTATAACGAATATAGAAAAGAAAGTGATTTCAAAATATAACATTTTGAAAATATTATCATTTGTATATCGATATGTGGAATATTCAATTTTGATTCGAAATTGAATATGAAGTTGAAATCGTTTCGAAAACGAATTTAAAACGATTTATAAAATACATTTTGAAAGGGAATCGATGAAATATATATAATATATATATTATATATATAATGGCCTGAATAGAACACGCCGCGCCGCTGTAGTTCGCGAATTTCGACCATTGACTTCGAATGGATATTGCGGGAGATCCGACCGTCGGATTCTCCTAAAACCGGAACCGTTGGTTAGTATCGAAAAGAGCTTTCTAACGAAGATTAGAAATTTGAAATCTAACAGTTGGATTTGGAATTATGTCCAAATAAAATTTGGAAAAGGTCGTTGTAAGTGCAGTTCGATGGCCGTTGATGGAAATCGACTGTACGGGCCTTGATAAAATTATTAAAAATAGTAATAATTTGTGTAAAATCATAAGAAATGATTTGTGAAGAATTGGGATGAAAATTTCCATATTTGGGAAGATAAAAATAGATTTTTATCGAAGTGAACTAGTTTTGAACTAGAATTACAATTCCATTTATTTTTATAATAAATAAAGTGGATTTGAAATGGTTTTGAAAGTAACCAGAATTTCCAATAATTGAATTGGAATGGATTTGAATCGAAATTGTCTTTGGAATATTTCGATGTTGGATATCGTGATTATACAGATATTTTTATGGAAATTTGAAAGATATATCTATATCGTTATTTCCAATACGATATTTGTTGGTCTTAGAATTTGATATTGAATATAAGCCGATATATTTTCTATTCAGAGCCTTGTATTTAATATCAAATGTGATTTGGGTTTTTCGTGAATGGTGTCTTCATTAACACTGTTCTTAAGCCCAGTTGAGAAAAAGATTGAATCTTTTTATTTAGATTTAATGAAGTGTACCAATTAAATAATATCTAATTGGAATTGAATTGGGATTGATTTTTGGGTTCATCGTGAACAGTGTTTTAAATAACACTAGTTCTTTAACCCGATAATTAATGGGATGTGATTTTGGGTTTATCGTGAACTGTGTTTTAAAAGACATTGGTTCTTTAACCCAGTTAAAGAAAGGATGTGATTTCCTAAGTTAAATAATCATTGATATTGATTTTTGGGAAGATTAAAACCAAGTGGAGTTTTAATGAATCTTTAATTAGATTGAAATTATCGAGAATGGAGTATCACCAATTTTGCTCCAGGCGATAGTTAAATCTTTAATTAGATTTGAACGTGAAATGGTAATTGAATTTACCGATAACACCGTGGTGTTAGATATGAAGTATGACCAGTTTTACTTCATGGGATGAATAGGTTGGGATTGGGAAAATAAAATACATGATTACTTCGGTGTGGTTCGCTAATCCCGACTAGTTTGAATCGATATTCAAAAGAAGATTAAAGAATAAATTTAAAGAATTTATCTTTGATAAAATTAATGGGAACCTTTCCCAAAGTATAAGAATATTGGAATAAAAGAATATTCTGAATTGGAATGAGGCGTATGTTGTGTTTGTGTAACACTTGTTTATTATATACGTGAGTTATTCAGGAAGACTGGGTTTATCCCATTCTAAATAGCTGATTCGACGTGGTGTCGAGGATGAAGACGGTGGTCGGAGACCGGAGGTCTTCACGTCGTTTGGGTGATTACTGATGATCTTGATTGGGCCGTACACCCAAGAGTAGGGAATCAGTTAGTGATCATCCAGACGTACTTGGAGATCGATGGATATGAAGGGTACTAGGTGCCTGCGGTTTCATTCAGACTCAGAATGAACTTGTAAATGGACTGTGTGTCCTGACATTGGATTTTATTCTGTGTGATTGATTTCTATTAAATATATATCTGTTTGGCGGCGGAGAATTTATTCTCTTGCTTAACGCCCTTCTCTGAGACGTACGAGCTTAGAGGTTACATATTGGTGGATATCAATCGCATGGAGTGAATTGCCTGTGTGGCATGCCTAAGTGGCAAATGATCAAGGCTTTTGTTGAAAAGCAAAGTCTTGTGGTTGATGATAAAAGCACGGCCTGTGTGGCATAGCTTTGTGTAGCGTTGATTCGCGAGCCTCACACCCTGGTTGTGAACCAGAAATGGGAGGGGACCTCAGGGAGGGCATGCATTTCCTTCTAGCTAGAAGTGGCGTCAGTGGTTTTACATGCCCTGACGAGTTTGACTTATGTGGTTGTTGCTGTTGCGAGGCGCCTCGGATATATCGGTGACTATGTGGAGCCGATGGAGTCATTTGGCTCATTTATGCCCCAAAGGGTGGGGAAACGCAGTGTTCAAGCATTTTAATCCATATCGGTGGACCGGCCCTGACGATCCAAGGGCTTGACTGAGTACTAGTCCTGAGGCTCGGGCTAGAGAGTCTCGTATTCGGTGAGGACTATCTTTTGCCTCGGTTCACAGATGGAAATCCAACTTCCGATACGTGACTTTGCGGTTTTGATTGTATACCTATATATGGCGACATAGTGGTATGGGGCACTTATGCCGTCTATGATTGAAATTGTTTTGACACTATACACATATAGTAATAATAAAACATGAAATTTCACGTACCAAGCATTCTTAGCTATTATAAGGTAAAAACCCTATCCTCCGGTTTGCGTTGCATTGTGTGATGGGACCTGGGTCTTATAATAGCTTCATTGTTCTTTATTTAGCATTGCGCTGTTGTTTTATGCACTAGTGTTCTTGGGAGGAAACCCGTTCCGTGTTATACGGCGTGGTCCCTTGATTTACCTAACTTTAAAATAAAGATTAATAAAATTTTTAGTTCTCACACCAGTCCCATGACTGACCTGGAGTTTATTGTTTTAATCTAAACTCTGGGTGCCCTTATTTTGACATGGGTAGCTAGTAGTTTTGGTTTTGCAGATTTATATTCACGGGAACCTGGTTTACAGCTAGGATGCTATCCGGAAAGCTCTGTATCCGTATATCTCTTCTTGTTGTGTTTTGTATTATTTTTCCGCTGCTATGTAATGTATTTTAAATCTCTGATATATTCTATGTAATATTTATTCGTACTCTGTATGTTCTTGTATTCTGATGGAATTGTTGTAATTAACAATGAAATGTTCTTCTGTTTGCGTTCTGATTCGTCTTGTCCTCAAAGTATCCGGGCTTTCCTTACGGGGAAGTTCGGGTCACTTCAATATATTCAGAGTTCCAATCACATGCCCAAAACGAACGACAAGAAGCATCAATCAATTTGAGCATCAAAGAATAATTTCCAAAATAAAAATCAAGAGTCGCGGGAAAACCCTAGTTCGACCATCAAAGAGAAAAAGGAGGAAGCCATATTTACAAAGTGTCAAAGAAAGTAATAAAAGGGGCCAACTTGTTAAGTTGTTTATTTAGGGGATTTATGGTTTTATCCTTTTTGTTTGTTTTTTAAGTTGTTTAAATATTGTAAACTTCTGGAACAAGTTTTCTAGTTTTTCTAAACCAGAGTTTACGAGTTACGGGTTTGTAACTCGGAGAAAACTGATCTTAGGGTTCTAGATCAGTACATGGTTTTGAGTGTAGGATTAGAACAGTTGAGAGCAGGTGTAACGACCCACTTTTTCCGTATAGTTTAAGTAAACATTTAACAACCCATGTCAACTCAAATTGCACAGAAAAGCATATAGCTAGGAGAAAGAAATTTGAGGGTAAAAGAAGAAAGAAAGAAATATTATAATAGGAGAATAAGAAGACCAGAGTCTCACAGCGGAATGAGCAAAATATAATAATCAATAATACTTTATTTAAAGATAATTGTATATGATTACAACATCAAATTACAATACAGATCAATACAACACTCACAACAGAATCTAGTACCAGTAAATATAGGTATATGTCTCGATTCCTGCTCCTCTTCTGAAGTTCCAAGCAAAACCTAGCCTGGAAATATACTAGGTCTAACCCGAGCACATTTGAAGCAAAGAAAAATTCACCCGAACCAGTCTCGAATACTTTCAGTAATAAATTCATATTACAAACAACTTGTTTAACTTTAGAAATCCTTTTTGAAAGAAAAGGATAATCATATAACCAGTCCACACATAAACACGGACAATTTTTACCTTACGATAACCCAAAACATTTTTGATATGTCAAAATCCTGTGATATTATAATAGTGTCTATTAAATCACAAATAGATAACCATCTAGCAGAACGCTTGCATCCCATGCTCTACATATTCATTATATAATCAAAAATTACGAGATGCTTATTGGAGATTGGATTCCAACTATAGCAAGGTATGGGACCACCTTCTGATCAGTTTACTCTAGAGGGGATGCACTGGGGTTCAACAAGAACGTCTTGCAACCTAGCTACACATGACCGGCCACTCATTCAACTTGAGTGTATCGGCTATATTTTCACTGTATGGTTCTATGGGCCTATCATACTTCCCGAGAGGTACAAAAACGAAAGAAGAACAAAATATGATTTTTCTCTAAATTGTGACAATACACCCTGCTTGGGTGCGACTCAATTAGCCATGCTGCCTACCCAATTTTTGTCATTTCCCAGTTGTGAGGCTTGAGGTTACATTTACCTTTTTATAGGACATCTCATAACATTGAATGCCACATCGTCAGATCTGTCAAATCACTAATTGATGTCCACAAATGTACCCTAGGTGTTAAGAAAGAGAACTTCCCCGCCACCATACTTGGTATATTTGTAAAAATCAACGTATGTGATTTTTTAGGAAATACTCTCTCGGACATTCGTTCATATAAGTCATCTAGGAATAGGATGAACCGAAGGCACCGTCCTACCACATCTTAGGAATCACCCTATATATCAATAGCGAATAGTCCTTGCAATCCATAGATTTCAATCAGACTGAACAATAAAATATCTCTAGGAATTAGCAAGAGATTTTAAGTAATTTTCCCGTTTTATGAAGATCTATAGCCTTCAATGCTCCATCTTTATACATATCTCCCTGCAGATTAGTTTCGAATCTCAACGTTAATTTGAAGTGGCTTTGGATCTAGTTCCCATCCCAGTCTCTTCGAAACAACACGTCAAAAATCCAATGAGATATTTCATTAATAGTTTGGTGTTTTAACTATCAATTTCAAATTAGTATTGTCAAGTTTATTGGCAGCTAAGGTCTTTTTTATATAAAATTGTAACAACCCGCAAATTCTGAACCAATTTAAAATTTTTATTTTAGACATTTTAATGGATTTTTAATACTTAAAATGATTTATTTTAAATAATAACGACTAAAAATTTATTTTAATCGAAGTTAAAATGAATAAATTTAAATTTAAATATAAATGGATTTCAGTAAAATTTAAATTTAAATAAAACTTTAACTGAATGTACATGATTCAAAATAAATCGGATTTCAGTAAAACCAAAAATATTTGAATCTGTTTAACCATATCTTTCTAATGAATGTAAGAAACTGAAATTTCACTTTAAAAATAAATAGTTATGGCTAATTTAAAATTTAGAAAAGTTGCTATAGAATTTATATATATTTTAATATAATATATGGCCCTAAAAATAGCCATTTTGCAAACGACCTCCGAATTCGACGAAACCACTTTCTATGGATCCGGAATATCAAATTATTGCTAGATTCCAAAATTCGTAATTTTTGGAATCAGTATGTGGTTGTTATTAATTTTTCAATGAAAACAGTCAATTTTCAGACTTTAAAAATTCATTAATAATTCATACAGACACGGAATTTAACGAAACCAGTTTCTTTGGATTCCTATCATCAAGATATAATTGTGTTCCAGTTTTCAACAAAATTGAATAACGTATGTATTTGTACAGATTTTAAAACCTTGAAAAAGACTTAAAATGAATAAAATAATATAACATAAGGGGTAATCATTATATAATTAAAACATGATTAAATGTGCAGGGGTGTTAAAACAATTTCCTAACATCTATATAATATCTCATTAGCCCACCCTAACCTAATTCTAAAACCTAATCTCTCCTTCTTCATTTTCATGGCGGCAACACTCCTTCTTCCTCCAAAAATTTATTTGCAAATAAGACCCTAGAATTCAATAATTTATAACTCCAAATCAGAACAAAATCAGACCAAACCCTTTCCGTATTTTGTTCATATCAATAACCACTACCTACCACGAAAAATTCAAGACCTATCGTCGCACGGATTCACCGGGATCTGAGATTGAACAGAAAATTCCAGTTTCGGATTTTGGTGAATTCCGGCCAAACCGTCGAGAATTAGACGATAGTGTCAAAGAAGAAAATGTAGCCGAGAGATAAACAAACAACTTTTCTTCAGAAAGTTTTGTCGGAAAGTCGACAGAATTGCATGAAAATTGTGATGAACTGAAAAGCACAAAAACAGAAATTTCTGGCGAGCTCAGAACAAAGATGATCGATTTCCGGCGAATCTAGGAAGAATCAGAGGAAGTTGCCAACACGGAAGTTGTTCGTCTACATGAGGGGAAGGTGCTCACCAATTTTCATGGTGTTTGGATCAGCGAGGCAACATGTGGGACCCATGAACGGAAATCCGTTCTTGGGCATGGTGGTGGCGGTCGGAGGCATAATGGCGGCGGGGGTGCGCCTCGCCAAGGCGAAGCCATTGGTGGTGGTGGCCGGTCGTCTGGAGGTCTGAGGAAGGTGCATCGAGCGGTTAAAGCATAGGAGGGAAGGGTTGACCGAATTTGTGAAGATGATGAATAGTAACTTTTTAATTAATTAATTATTTAATGTATTCAAAGTTTGAAATTGTACAACTCTCTCATACGAAGTCGAAATTTTACGATTTCAGATTTGCGATCGTAGAGGCGAGATCTACGCTGTTGTTCTGACTAGAAGCGATTTCGAGCTGTTTGAATTTTGACCAAATTTGCAACCCGACGGTGAGATTTCTTTTTTTATATAATTAATTAATTTATTTTAATTAATTGCTATGGAATGATTGTATGTGTATGACTGAGATCTGCTATGTGATGATATTGTGAATGATTTATCTGTTTGATGATGATGTATAAACACAGATTTGTATGTGTTAAATAAAAATTAATCTTTTTTGCTATATTATTGATTTGGATTAGAATTTCCATTTCAACAAAAATAAATCATTTTGTTTTAGTGTTGAAATGAAATAGAATTATCAAATCAACATTTAAAACGTTATCTTGATTATTGTTGTTGAATTGAATTAGATTGTCAATTCAACATAAAAACATTATTTGGATTATTTTGTTGAATTGAAATAGAATTTTCAATTCAATGTAAAACATTATTTTATCATTTTTATTGAATTGAAATAGTATTGTATATTCAAATTAAAATATTATTTTGTCATTTAATAGAATTGTCAATACAATTGGAAATATATCATTTTGAAATTTATAATTGAGATGAATTAAAAAGTTATTCTTTTATTTGCATTCTTCGATGCAAGTAAACGATGAATTAAAAAGTTATTCTTTTATTTGCATCCCTTGATGCAAAAAAACGATGAATTAAAAAGTTATTCTTTTGTTTGCATTCCTTGATGCAAGTATACGATGAATTAAAAAAAAGTTGTTCTTTTATTTGCATTCTTTGATGCAAATATACATCGAAATAAAAAGTTATACTTTCATTTGTATTCTTTGATATAGATAAAATGTTGAAAGTGGAAGTTAAATTTTTATTTGCATTTCTTAATGCAAATAAGTCATAGTTTTAAAAAGGTTATATTTTATTTGTAATTTAGATAAAAATCAATGACATGATTTGTAAAGTTACATTTTTTTGTTTGCAATTTTAGAAGCAAACAAAACATTAGAATTAAAGTTATATTTTTGTTTGCAAATTTAGGTGCAAACAAAACATTAAAATAAAGGTTGTATTTTTGTTTGCAATTTTAGATGCAAATAAAACATTAAAATAAAAAGCTACATTTTTATTTACATTTTAGTTGTAATAAAAATGATAGAATTAAAGGTTGCATCTTTATTTGTCAAATTAGATGTAAGTAACGGAATAAAATAAAAAGTTATATTTTTATTTACATTTTAGCTATAGTAAAAATGATAGGACTAAAAGTAATATTTTTATTGTCATTTTGAGACAATAAAAAGAATAAAATTTAATGTACATTTTAATTGCCACTTTCGAGACGATAAAAAGAGTAGAATTACGGGTACATCTTTAATGTCACTTTATGCAATGCAAAAAGGATTACATTTCTGATGTAATATAAAGATTATATTTTTTTTCAATGTAATAAAGATATCATTTTTATGCAATATAAAAAGATTACATTTCATTGTAAATGAGTCAACATTAGAATTTACATTTTTAATGTAAATGAATCAGTAGAAACAATTCATTGTTTTTGATAAAATATGTTAACATGAGAACCTACATTTTTATTGAAAATGATTCATTGTTGCATTAAAATGTTTAACTATAAAAAGGTACACATTTTTATTGTAAAAAGAGATTATATGAAAACATTCATGTATTGAAAATATAATGTAGCGATGCCTTGAAATAAATGTTTGTGATGATGAAATGTTACACTTCCATTTACAAGTTGTCCAACTTGTTTATGTGATTGGGACGATAATTTTTCACACATTTCCCGAGTACACAGATAATCTATTATTATTTGTTGGTTGAAACCCCACACATGTGTTGGGACGACATTTGATATACCCTAGCCCCAATATTTAATTAATTATCAATCGATGGATTGACAGTCTGTGTTGAGCATTACTTATTAATTTTAATGCTCATACAGTTATAAATCTCACTTTGGATGTGAATGTATTATTTGATGATTTTTTATCATTATCGTTGGATATATACAATGTATGAAAGCCATATAACTGTAATTATATGGTAATTGATTGAGTTGCATTCTGATTTAGAATTATTTTAATGAAAAAAAATCATTTTAATGTAAAAATACATTTTAATGTAAAAATACATTTTAATGTTTAAGAATATAAAAGAAAAAGGAACATTTTAGAAAGGGAACACCTTAGAACAAAGAATATTTTAATATAAAGAATATTTTAAAATTAAGAATATTTTAAAATAAATTTAGGAAAAAATACAGTATGATTTTTATGTCCGTCTTAGAACGGACACAAGAATATAACGTATGAAGCCGTGTTATGTAGGGACGCTATTTTTAACCCGAACGGCTTTATCGATCGATTTATTCCACTTTAAAATAAATATAAAAAGAAGTGACTTATAAATATAATGTTTTGAAGATATAAATATTTTAATATGATAAAATATAGAATATTCAACGTTGCTTTAAAATTGAAAATGAAGATAAAATCTTTTTCAAAATGAATTTTTTTAATATTTTATAAAATATGTTTTAATAGAAATCAACGAAAAATATAGAATATATATATATATATATATATATATATAATGGCTTGAATAGAATGCGCCGCACAGCGACCGTTCGCCAATTTCGACCATTAACTTCAAATTGATGTAATGGGAGATCCGACCGCCGGATTCTCCTAAAACCGGAATCTTTGGGTTCATATCGAAAAGAGCTTTCCGATGAATATAAGAGTTTTGAAATCTAACGGTAAGATTTGGAGTTATGTCCAAATTAATTTCAGAAAAGCTCGCTATGGATGCAGTTCGATGACCGATTATGGAAATTGACTGTAAAGGCCTTAACAAAATTATTTAAAGTATAGGAAATTATGTAAAATCATAATAAATGATTTAAAAATATTTTAAGATGAAAAATTCCAATTTTGTAAAGGTAAAATATTTTTTTATCAAAATGAACTAGTTATTAACTAGAAAGATAATCCAATGTTTTAAAATAAATAAATTAAATTTTGGGTTATCGTGAATGGTGCCTTAAATAACACTATTCTTAAAACCCCGTGTAAAAGGAATAAATCTTTTAATTAAGATTTATAGAGTTTTCAAATTATATTTAGTAATTGGAATAAAGTGAAATGTGAATTGGGTTTATCGTGAACTGTGTTTTAAAACGACATTTGTTCTTTAACCCAATTAACAGTGAAAATATAATTCGGAATTTATAAATCTTTTATTAAGATGTAATTGGAAATTTTCCAAAATAAAGTTTTCCAATTTATTGCGTTAAATTGGAATTGAATGGAATTCCGTTCGGTAATAATCAAGATGAGCTTCTGTAAAAGAAGGCTGTTACTATATATGGAATTTTAAAGGCTTTGCCGTTATTCCATTTATATTATTGGTCTGATACATAAATTTATATCGATTATATATTGATTCGATTTTTGTAAAAATTCTATATTTAATGGAAGATGATTTTGGGTTTATCGTGAACTGTGTTTTAAATGACATCGGTTCTTTAACCCAGTTAAAGATAAGATTAATTTCTTAAATTTGAATAATCTTTAAGTAATGATTTAGAGATGTAAAAGGTAACTTTAAAGGATTTATCTTTGATAAAATTAATGGAGATTCTGCCCTAGTATTGTGAATATTTTATTAAAAGAATATTCTGAATTGGAATGTGGCGTTGGATGTGTTTTTATAGCACTTGATTTTAAATTACGCGAGTTATTCAGAAAGACTGGGTTTAACCCATTCTGAATAATGAATATGACTAATAGTCGAAGAAATTGAAGACCATGCAAGATCGACGATCTTCAAATCGAATGGATGAGTTGCTACTGATGCCTATGATTGGAGTAGCTACCTTGAAGGGGCTACAGTGGTAGCCGTCTGGACATACTTGTTGATTGTTCGAATATGCAAGGAATAAGGTTCCTCCGGTTTTGTTCAAACCCAGAACGGACTTGTAAATGGATGGTATGTCTGACGTTGTATTCCTTTACATTGTATCTGTTGATTTCTGCTAATATATATATTTTTGGTAGCGAAGAATTTATTCTCTTTCTTAATACCCTTCTCTGAGACGTATGAGCTCAGAGGTTATATATTGGCAGAAATCAATGGTAGGGATTGACAATATGGCATACTAAGATGCATGGATCAAGGCTTTTATTGAAAAGCAGAGCCTTGTGGATGATGATCAAAGCATAGCCTATTTAGGCATATCTTTGTTTATTACGTTACCTCGCGAGCCTCACACCCCAGTAGAGTCAAAAAGGGGACAAGGGAACGGAGGGAGTGCCCACGTTTCTTTCTAACTAGAAGTGGTGTTTGGGTTTTCACACGGCCCGACATTTTTACTTATGTGGTTGATGGAATGAGGCGCCTCGTATATTTTTATTGGTCGCCAATGGCCAATTTATAGGTCCAATAGGATCAGGAAGCATGTGTTCAGGAATTGCCAATCCACAAAAGTATTTGTGGACCGGCCCTGCAGGATCTAAGGGTTCGCCAACGTCCGAATCCTGAGACATTGCTAGAGTGTCTCGAATCAGTTAGGTGTAACACCCCGAATTTCAATTAACACTAATGGTTAGTAATTAAAGTATAAATAATATCAGATGTGAGAATCAGGGGAAACGGGCTGCGTCATTGCGTTCGTCTCGGAAAAATACGCGAAATAGAGTCCGAGTTTGCGTAAAACGGGTACCGTATGAAAGAGATATGGACGAACAAAGTTAGGCAGAAAAACCCGAAACAGGCCAGAAATGCACTGGCGCACTTGTGAAGTGCGCCAGTACAAAAATACACTGGCGCACTTGGGAAGTGCGCCCATGTCGGGACAGGAAACCTGCACAGTTTCTAGAGAGTTCCGTGGTTGGGTGCACCAGTTTGGGGTTTGGGCTTGGTCTTAGGGCTGGTTTCTGGAAGGTTCCGAAATCTAAGGGTCCTAATCTAATTCAGGGTTAATCTAAGGGCCTAAAACATTCACCTAATCTATAAATACACCCTAAACCTACCCTAATCCATACTAAAAATAGAATTGAGGGCTACATGCCGCCAAATTAAATCTTAGAAGGAGCCTCCACTAATTTATGAAGAGGGTTGCAAGCTAATCACTCTCTAATCAACCTCTAATCCATTCTAAGCATCTTAATCTTCTTCATTTGGAGTGCAAATTGGCTAGTTGTGAGTTTCTATCACTCTAATGATCAATTGCTAAACTAAGTAGATGAGATATGATGAGATCATATGGTTTTGTTTGGGGATTAATGGGTTTTAAGTCATATGACATGATGTTAGTTTGCTAATGTATGTGGGTTAGGCAAGTTTTGTGCTTTGTGATCATATGTTAATATGCAAGTTACATGTATGATAATATGCAAGTTACATGTATGATAATTATGCAAGTTGTATGTTTCTTCATATGCAAGTTTATGAGTTCATATGCAAGTATGTAACATGTTATTCAAGTTCATATGCAAGTTTATGAGTTCATATGCAAGTTATGTAACATGTTATGCAAGTTCATATGCAAGTTATGTGACATATTATGCAAGTTCATATGCAAGTCATGTATTTGTTAATATGTAAGTTTATGTAACATGTTATGCAAGTTAATATGCAAGTTATGTGACATGTTATACAAGATTATATGCAAGTTATGTGACATGTTATACAAGATTATATGCAAGTTATGTGACATGTTATACAAGATTATATGCAAGTTATGTGACATGTTATGCAAGTTATGTGTTTGTTAATATGCAAGATGGCACCTTTGAAACATGTTCATACATATGCAAGTTGACACCTTTTATATGTGTTATGTCATGAGAATGAAATTACGTGGGAACGATGGGGTTAATTAAATGCATATGTTAATAAGATTGTGTGAAATTAATATAATTATGCATAACATAAAATAAATGAACATAGTATGGGAATTTGCCTATCAAGTTAGGTGTACCCATACTATGTGTTGGGAATTTGCCTATTAAGTTAGGTGTACCCACACTTTGGAGTTGGGAATTTGCCTATTACGTTAGGTGCACCCATATTCCTAAAATAAACAGGATAATTAACACAAATTATGGGGGTGATTAATTAGGAGTAAATAATCGATTAAGACACGAGGTTGGACCCGTTTGTAGTGTAAGACTGCCCGGAGTTTACCGGCTTAACCAGGCATCTACAAATGACGGTCCAATGTGAGGGGTCTTAATCATAAATTAAATACGTAACAAGGGTAAATGACACGAGGTTGGACCCGTTTGTAGTGTATGACTGCCCGAAGTTTACCGGCTTAACCAGGCATCTACAAATGACGGTCCAATGTGAGGGGTCCTTTACCGGTTACGGTGTTAATCAATTAAGAAACACTTAACCAGATAAGCATGTAGTGGGGCATGGGGGTTAAGTGGGTACCTTGGGTGGTATGTGGAAATTGCTAGTGGTTCCCAATAGAAAATATGATAAAATACTTAACCAAGATGAAACATGTAATTAAACATGATTAAAGGGTTAAGCGAGAAACACTAGTGTGTGGGCCAAGCTTAGGGGGATGGCTTGTGCTGGGGGCCCATTTCAACCAGTAACCCATACGTATCTTAGTGGGCTCGACCCATGTCGAGGACGGGACACGCATACTGGGCTTGACTATAAGAGGCCAAAATGGGTTAGCGGTGGCAACGCATGACCAACGGGTTTCATATGCGTGTGTGGACCCGGGCTGGTAAATAAGACGTTGTTGCATCGTGTAGATATAAGCCGTGCACCGTTAATTTTATCAGGTTTCCACGTTGGGGAATGGTACACCCCACGGTGGGGCCAGCACGGGTATCTACGTTAGGGAGCCGATCGAATGGGGAGTAGTGTGTACACCTAGTGGATTGTAGGGCCCCGTGGCGTCTACTTAGTCACCTAGGGGTACGCGAGAACTATTAATTTAATTTTATAAGTCCATGGGTGGGATCAACCTTTAAGTTAGGAATGACTGGTGTGGTGCAGTTTAGTAATTTATCTTTGGAAGGGTAGATGCGTCTTTATCTTTTATCTTAGTTTAGTTGACTGCTTAGTGTAGCCATTCATCCCCATTAGTTACCGTATATCAGTTTATGTCTTCTCTGGTTACTTTAACGATTGTATTGTTAAAGTTATAGGACTCGCTCAGACTTATGTCTGACCCCGTTGTTTTTATTTTTTTTCCTAACCCTCAGGTCCTACGGTGGATCCTAGCAGTAGTGGAGCTTGATCGGATTGCTGTTCCAGTCTTTAGGAGCTTGGATAGATGTAAAGCTCCAGTTACCCAGTTATCTTTTCTTTTGTCATGGCTATTGTATGAGAGTGGGATTATGTACTTCTTTATTTTGATGGATATTGTACTTGACTTTTATTGTGGTTTTATGATGTAACCAGACATGTTTTACTTCCGCTGTTATGAGATGATGTTTTAAATTTCAAGTACTATTTATATCTGTCTTGTTGTAATTTTTCTGTTCTATATTCACTAAAATACTCCACCGATGCTATGGCATTCCCTTAGTGAGTGATCATAGCGGGAGTGGGGTGTTACACGTGGTATCAGAGCTGAAGGTTACCGGAACAGATAAATTTTCGAGAAAAATACTTTTTAAAAAAAAAAAATAGTAAAGGTATTATTTTTGGAAAAAGTATTTTCAAAAACATGTCTTTTAAGAGAAAAGTTTTTGAAAAAGAAAAGCATAATCCCCAATAGCCATATCTTTATCTTTCGGAATCTCCATTTTGAATCTTTCCTCTTTCGTTTCAGCATGGCTGAAGATCATAACATCCCGGAGGGCTTAGTTATACCACTATGGTATAGGAGGTTACAAGAGGCTAGGGCCGCGGCTGCGGGTCCAGCCAATGCTACTACACCAGAGGCAACCGCTCCTCCTCCTCAGCCTAGAGTGGATAATTTTGCTAAGATTTGCAAGGAGTTCAAGGCTATAGGAGGAAAACCTTTTCTAGGTTCAGAGACTTTCGTAGAGGCTAGAGATTGGCTTAAGGAAGTGGAAGAGTTGCTAGATATCTTTGAAGTGGAAGAGGGAAAGAAAGTCAAGTTGGCAGCTTGGTTAATGAAGGGAGAGGCCTCATTCTGGTGGGAGGTCACTAATGGAGAACGCCCTGTTGACTCTTGGGCAGATTTCAAGCAAAGGTTTGGGGCTAAGTTTCTCTCAAGGGCGGAAGAGAATCTGTTTATGGAGAAGTTCTTGAATTTGAAGCAAGGGAATCTCACGGTGAAAGAATATGTCAACAAATTCAATCAATTAGCAAGGTTTGGCATAGAGTTGGTGAATACACCGGAGAAGAAGGCTTTGAGGTTCGTTAGAGGCTTGAACGAACCATTGCAAGGAATAGCTATGACTCACATTCCTATGGGGGCCACCTTTGAGAAGCTTGTCTACATGGCACTTATGCATGAGGATGATAAGAGTTCTAAGGCACCAGAGAAGAAGGTGGATCAAAAGAAACCGCAACAACAACAACAAGGCAAGGGTGGAAAAGGCAATGGTGACAAGGGGAAGAAGAAGAAGAAGAAGTGCTTCAATTGTGGGACCCCAGGCCACCTCAGCAAGGATTGTCGCAAAAAGAAGAAGACCGGTTGCTTTCATTGTGGTGAAGCAGGACATCTTGTGAAGGACTGCCCAAAGAAGGGGCAGAAGACGGGGTCTACCTCAGGAGGTCAGGTGCAAGCTCTTATGGCACTAGCTCAGGCAGGGGGGCAAGTTCAGGCTCTCTCAGTTCCACCGATTCAGCAGAGAGGTAGAACTATTTCCGTTGAAAGTCTGGTTTTTCTGTTTGATCATCCAGTTCGTACTTTGTTTGACTCCGGCGCATCGCATTCTTTTATCTCATCATCGTTAGTTGAGTCACTGCACTTAGACACCAGTCTAGTTGATGATCCCTTGGTTGTTTCAAACCCAATTGGGGGCTCCATATATCTGTCTATGATATGTTTGGGTTTGAAGATTTCTATACTTAGCGTTGAGTTTGGATGTGATGCTTTTGTATTGGGCTTCACGAGCTATGGGTTGATTTTGGGCATGGACTGGTTATCCAGTAATGGTGCCATTCTTGATTGTGAAAGGAGAGTTGTCAGGCTTATGACCCGCTTGGGTAATACTCTCGAGATCTCTTGTAATCCCATGGAATCTGTTTTGCTAAGTTATCTTGAATCGCTCGATGCTTCGGTCGAGAGTTTGCGTTCTGTCAGAGTGGTCCGGGAATATCCGGATGTGTTTGAAGAGGTGAAGGGTTTGCCTCCGAAGCGGGAGATAGATTTCCGAATTTATTTGGTGGATAATGCCAAACCAGTGTCTTTGCCAGTGCGCCACATGGCTCCTCGTGAGAGAAGAGAACTTCATAAGCAAGTAGGGGAATTGCTTGAGAAGGGGTTCATAAGGCGAAGTATATCGGAGTGGGGAGCTCCAGTAGTGTTTGCCACGAAGGCGGATGGGTCCCTCAGACTTTGTGTGGATTATAGAGAACTTAATAAGCTCACGAAGAAGAATAGACACCCATTACCGAGGATAGATGATCTCTTTGATCAGTTGGTTGGCGCCTCAGTGTTTTCGCAGATGGACTTAGCTACAGGGTTTCATCAGTTGAGAGTGGCGGAGGACAGTATAGAGAAGACTGCTTTCCGGACTCCGGATGGTTTTTATGAGTGGCTTGTTATGCCATTTGGGTTGACAAACGCCCCGGCATACTTTGTTGATCTGATGAGTAGAGTGTTCAGAGAGTATCTGAATAAGTTTGTAGTTTTCTTTGTGGATGACATCTTGGTCTTTTCCAAGAGTGAAGAAGAGCATGCCTTACATCTCAGAGAAGTGTTGGAGACTCTTCGAGCACATAGTCTTAAAGCTAAATTCTCTAAATGTCATTTTTGGAGAAGAGAAGTGCGATTCTTAGGGCATGTGGTCTCTAAGGAAGGGATAGCTGTAGATCCCGCAAAGATAGTATCTATCCAGGATTGGAAAGTTCCTAGAAATGCTACCGAAGTAAGAAGTTTCTTGGGGTTGGCAGGATATTATAGGAAGTTCATCAAAGACTTCGCGAGGATATCAGCCCCATTAACCCGCTTGACGAAGAAGAATCTGGTTTTCTCATGGGACGTAGATTGTGATGATGCTTTCCGACGATTAAAGAGAGCTTTGACCACCGCTCCAGTTTTAGTGCTTCCAGATGGGAGTAAGCCATTTGTTGTTTATACCGATGCTTGTGGGACAGGATTAGGCGCAGTCTTGATGCAGGAGGGAAGGGTAATAGCCTATGGAGGGAGGCAATTGAGAGTGCATGAGAAGAATTACCCTACCCATGATCTAGAGTTGGCCGCGATTGTTTTCGCACTTAAGTCTTGGCGCCATTATCTTCTTGGTGAGAGATTCGAGTTGTTCACTGACCATAAATCATTGAAGTACTTATTCTCTCAGAAGGATTTAAACTTAAGACAGCAAAGGTGGATGGAGTTCTTAGCATCCTATGATTTCGAGATAGCGTATACCCCTGGCAAGGGTAACGTGGTGGCGGACGCCTTGAGTAGAAAAAGGCTATCTTTGAGTCCATTGTTCGTGGAACGGCGAAGCTTGGAGTTTCTTTCTTTGTTCGACTTCAGACCTTCTGTTGACTTTGTACCTGGTTTGTTAGCATCCTTGGAGGTTAGACCTACTCTTTTGGGACGGATTGGCGAGGCTCAGCGAGACGACCCACAGTTGGTTGAGTTGGTAGAGAAGCTTATAAGGGGGGAGTCGTCCAGCCATTTGGGTAGATACACCATAGATGATAGGGGATGGTTGCATAGAGACGGTAGACTTTGTGTACCGCAAGATGAGGGTTTGAAGAAGGCTATTTTGGATGATGCACATCGTTCAAGGATGACTATTCATCCCGGTGGAGACAAAATGTACCAAGACATGAAGAGAGTTTTCTTCTGGGCCGGTATGAAGAAAGATGTGGCCGAGTATGTGGCTAGATGCTTAGTGTGCCAACAAGTTAAAGCGGAGCAAAGGAAACCCGGTGGGTTGCTACACCCATTGGAAGTTCCGCAATGGAAGTGGGATAGTGTCTCGATGGATTTCATCGATGGGTTATCGAGATCGAGGAAGGGCAATACGGGAATTTGGGTTGTGGTAGACAGACTTACCAAGAGTGCCCATTTTATACCCGTGAAGATTAAGAGGACCGCTCCATGGCTTGCTTCAGTCTATGTTAGAGAGATTGTTAGATTGCATGGCGTACCATCCAGCATTGTGAGTGATCGAGATCCTATCTTCACTAGTGAGTTTTGGAGAAGTTTGCAAGAGGCGGTAGGGACTCAGTTGTGTTTGAGCACCGCATATCATCCTCAGACGGACGGTCAGACCGAGAGGGTGAACCGTATCTTAGAAGATCTTTTGAGGCTTTGTATCTTGGATTTTGGAGGTACATGGGAAGAACATCTTCCTTTGGTGGAGTTCACATACAATAACAGCTTTCAGTCTAGTATTGGCATGGCACCTTTCGAAGCTCTTTATGGAAGGCCTTGTCGATCTCCTACATGTTGGTGGGAATCTACGGATAAGATCTTGCTTGGGCCAGATATGGTTAGAGAGACTTCAGAGAAGATTGATTTGATTCGAAGAAGGATGAAGGCAGCGCAAGATAGACAGAAATCTTATGCGGATCGGAGAAGGACGGATCTTGAGTTTGAGGTTGGGGACATGGTTTTTGTCAAAGTATCTCCGTTGAGAAATGTTGTTCGCTTTGGGTCCGTTGGGAAGTTAGCACCGAGGTTTGTTGGGCCGTTTCCTACTAATGAAAGGATTGGACGGATGGCATATAGGGTGGAGTTGCCCGACAGACTTAGTGGTGTTCATGATGTATTCCATGTATCACATTTGAGGAAGTGCTTACATGAGACCGCAGAGGTGGTAGAGCCGAGCTTGCTTAGAGATGTAGAGGTAGAGCGTGATGCGACGATTCGACGAGCTCCTACTCGCATCCTTGGGTCAGAAACTAGGAAGTTGAGGAACAGAGAAGTTCAGCTAGTTAAAGTGCAATGGGGAGATGACGAAAGTAATGCTACTTGGGAGACGGAAGCGAAGATGCGTTCTTTGTATCCATTTCTTTTTGAGAGTATGTCTTTTAACTTCTCCTTTATCGCTTGTCTAGTACTTATCTTATCTTTAGTATATCCTCTCGCCAGTACCTATGACCTTTAGATAGGGTAAAGCCTATGGTTGAAACATGTGTTTGAAACATGTTATGGTTGATGGATGCATGTGGATGCTATTGTTTGCTAGTGGTTGCTCGTGGATGCATATACACACACATGAGGCACTAGATCGGCTCAGTCACTTCATGTTGCATATCGCATAAATGGATGTGGTAGTTAGATTGATGGATGTATCATGGCTGTGTTATCATGTGGATGATGCATTTTTGTGTATGGTTGTGCACGCATATAGAAATTGTATGTGTCAATAGGGTTTCGCATACATATTGGATGCATGGCACTATCATGGTTTGCATTAAGGAGGTCGACTGAATCAGTAGACCGCCTGATTTTGCATTAGTATACGGACATATACACACACTTTCTGCATATGTTCATACATCATTAGAAGTTTCTAAGGATAATGGTTGCTTGTAGTTGATGGTTTAGTAGATGGTTGTTTGGTTGGTAGGATACGTTCTTCTTGACTTAGAGATTTCGAGGACGAAATCCTTTAAGTAGGGGAGAATGTAACACCCCGAATTTCAATTAATACTAATGGTTAGTAATTAAAGTATAAATAATCTCAGATGTGAGAATCAGGGGAAACGGGCTACGTCATTGCGTTCGTCTCGGAAAAATACGCGAAATAGAGTCCGAGTTTGCGTAAAACGGGTACCGTATGAAAGAGATATGGACGAACGAAGTTAGGCAGAAAAACCTGAAACAGGCCAGAAATGCACTGGCGCACTTGTGAAGTGCGCCAGTACAAAAATACACTGGCGCACTTGGGAAGTGCGCCCATGTCGGGACAGGAAACCTGCACAGTTTCTAGAGAGTTCTGTGGTTGGGTGCACCAGTTTGGGGTTTGGGCTTGGTCTTAGGGCTGGTTTCTGGAAGGTTCCGAAATCTAAGGGTCCTAATCTAATTTAGGGTTAATCTAAGGGCCTAAAACATTCACCTAATCTATAAATACACCCTAAACCTACCCTAATCCATACTAAAAATAGAATTGAGGGCTACATGCCGCCAAATTAAATCTTAGAAGGAGCCTCCACTAATTTATGAAGAGGGTTGCAAGATAATCACTCTCTAATCAACCTCTAATCCATTCTAAGCATCTTAATCTTCTTCATTTGGAGTGCAAATTGGCTAGTTGTGAGTTTCTATCTCTCTAATGATCAATTGCTAAACTAAGTAGATGAGATATGATGAGATCATATGGTTTTGTTTGGGGATTAATGGGTTTTAAGTCATATGACATGATGTTAGTTTGCTAATGTATGTGGGTTAGGCAAGTTTTGTGCTTTGTGATCATATGTTAATATGCAAGTTACATGTATGATAATATGCAAGTTACATGTATGATAATTATGCAAGTTGTATGTTTCTTCATATGCAAGTTTATGAGTTTATATGCAAGTATGTAACATGTTATGCAAGTTCATATGCAAGTTTATGAGTTCATATGCAAGTTATGTAACATGTTATGCAAGTTCATATGCAAGTTATGTAACATATTATGCAAGTTCATATGCAAGTCATGTATTTGTTAATATGTAAGTTTATGTAACATGTTATGCAAGTTAATATGCAAGTTATGTGACATGTTATACAAGATTATATGCAAGTTATGTGACATGTTATACAAGATTATATGCAAGTTATGTGACATGTTATACAAGATTATATGCAAGTTATGTGACATGTTATGCAAGTTCATATGCAAGTTATGTGTTTGTTAATATGCAAGATGGCACCTTTGAAACATGTTCATACATATGCAAGTTGACACCTTTTATATGTGTTATGTCATGAGAACGAAATTACGTGGGAACGATGGGGTTAATTAAATGCATATGTTAATAAGATTGTGTGAAATTAATATAATTATGCATAACATAAAATAAATGAACATAGTATGGGAATTTGCCTATTAAGTTAGGTGTACCCATACTATGTGTTGGGAATTTGCCTATTAAGTTAGGTGTACCCACACTTTGGAGTTGGGAATTTGCCTATTACGTTAGGTGCACCCATATTCCTAAAATAAACAGGATAATTAACACAAATTATGGGGGTGATTAATTAGGAGTAATTAATCGATTAAGACACGAGGTTGGACCCGTTTGTAGTGTAAGACTGCCCGGAGTTTACCGGCTTAACCAGGCATCTACAAATGACGGTCCAATGTGAGGGGTCTTAATCATAAATTAAATACGTAACAAGGGTAAATGACACGAGGTTGGACCCGTTTGTAGTGTAAGACTGCCCGGAGTTTACCGGCTTAACCAGGCATCTACAAATGACGGTCCAATGTGAGGGGTCCTTTACACGGTTACGGTGTTAATCAATTAAGAAACACTTAACCAGATAAACATGTAGTGGGGCATGGGGGTTAAGTGGGTACCTTGGGTGGTATGTGGAAATTGCTAGTGGTTCCCAATAGAAAATATGATAAAATACTTAACCAAGATGAAACATGTAATTAAACATGATTAAAGGGTTAAGCGGGAAACACTAGTGTGTGGGCCAAGCTTAGGGGGATGGCTTGTGCTGGGGGCCCATTTCAACCAGTAACCCATACGTATCTTAGTGGGCTCGACCCATGTCGAGGACGGGACACGCATACTGGGCTTGACTATAAGAGGCCAAAATGGGTTAGCGGTGGCAACGCATGACCAACGGGTTTCATATGCGTGTGTGGACCCGGGCTGGTAAATAAGACGTTGTTGCATCGTGTAGATATAAGCCGTGCACCGTTAATTTTATCAGGTTGCCACGTTGGGAATGGTACACCCCACGGTGGGGCCAGCACGGGTATCTACGTTAGGGAGCCGATCGAATGGGGAGTAGTGTGTACACCTAGTGGATTGTAGGGCCCCGTGGCGTCTACTTAGTCACCTAGGGGTACGCGAGAACTATTAAGTTAATTTTATAAGTCCATGGGTGGGATCAACCTTTAAGTTAGGAATGACTGGTGTGGTGCAGTTTAGTAATTTATCTTTGGAAGGGTAGATGCGTCTTTATCTTTTATCTTAGTTTAGTTGACTGCTTAGTGTAGCCATTCATCCCCATTAGTTACCGTATATCAGTTTATGTCTTCTCTGGTTACTTTAACGATTGTATTGTTAAAGTTATAGGACTCGCTCAGACTTATGTCTGACCCCGTTGTTTTTATTTTTTTTCCCAACCCTCAGGTCCTACGGTGGATCCTAGCAGTAGTGGAGCTTGTTCGGATTGTTGTTCCAGTCTTTAGGAGCTTGGATAGATGTAAAGCTCCAGTTACCCAGTTATCTTTTCTTTTGTCATGGCTATTGTATGAGAGTGGGATTATGTACTTCTTTATTTTGATGGATATTGTACTTGACTTTTATTGTGGTTTTATGATATAACCAGACATGTTTTACTTCCGCTGTTATGAGATGATGTTTTAAATTTCAAGTACTATTTATATCTGTCTTGTTGTAATTTTTCTGTTCTATATTCACTAAAATACTCCACCGATGCTATGGCATTCCCTTAGTGAGTGATCATAGCGGGAATGGGGTGTTACATTAGGAGATCGTCCCTGGCCTTGACTCAAGATGGAAACCCAACTTCCAATATGACATCATGCGGTTTTGATTGTATAACTAGTACGGCGACATAGTAGGATGGGGTACAATGCCGTCTATGATTGATACATTATGATTGAAATGGTTTTTAAAACATATATACACTAATAGTAATATCAAATCCATTTTATCGTATCAAGCATCTTTTGACCATTATAAGGTAAAACTCTATCCCCCGGTTTGTGTCGCATTGTGTGATGGGACTTGAGTCTTATAATGGTTTCATTTTTATAAAAATCATTGCGTTGTTTAACGATTTACTTTATTTATGCACTGGCAATCCAATGGAGTAAACCTGTTCTGCAATAGCGGCGTGGTCATGTGATTAGCCTTATTATTAAATAAGTTAAATAAGATTTCTCATACCAGTCCCATGGCTGACCCGTAGTTTGTTTCACTTGCAAACTCGGGTGCCTCTTAGTTTCCACACGGGCAGTCGAGTAGCTTGTTTGCAGATATATTGAGCAGGATTCTTGATTGAAGCTTAAAGTTGTGTCCAGAATTTGATAGAGTTCTGTTGTATCAATTTATTTATTTTCGCTGCGTTGTATTAAATCTTTTGTAATTTTATCTTCCGCTGTATTATTTTCAATGTACTCTGATATATTATGTACTCTGATGTTATATTATCATAATGTAATAAAAGTCTGCTGTTATCTGTTATGATGTATTGCATTCCCAAAGTTAAAGTATTCGAAGATTTCTGACTTTTGGTTCAGACCTGTGAGGTTTATGGTTGATCCAAAGGGTGGGGATTTTGGGTCTTTACAAAAATCATTCAAGGTCTTCAAAATCATTTCATCGACTTGAAATCAATTTCATTTACTTACCTCGATAAACTTTACTCTTGACTCTTACAAATCTCCTCTTTATCCATCTTCACTTGAAAATATCATCATATTTCCATAACTCTTCCTTTTCCCTATCTTCAAAAATATTCCTTTATATTCTCAAAGCTCATTCATATATCTTTTACTTTGGCTACTTCGATATATATTATTAACTCGATGGTAGAAAACCAATCATCATTTCTTATACAGGACAAATAAATGGAAATTTACACATAATTTACCTTTAAACCAAAAAGTATGATTCACATTTCATGATCTTGGCAATCTTATTTTTATTTCAAAATCTCACTCGCAACTGTCATTGCAAATTTCAAAATTTCGCAATTAACGTTGTAATATTCCTTTTTGGAAACAATAAAACTGACTTCAACAAATTCCTTCCCGTCACAAACAACTACCATCCCTCGATAATGGTGAAGTCGTCTAAGTTAGAGTATTTTATTTACCTCTCAGACCATGATCGACAATGTTCTTATCTCCGGATAGATAGAAGATTGTAACTCAAAAAATCATCTTATTCATAATATCAATGAAATCTTATTTTTCTTTAATTACAATATAGTTTTATAAAGCATATCGTTACTTTCCAAAAATCTTGGTCTATTCTGATCATTTTTACTTAATATTAACTTTTAGGTTTAAACATCGTTATTCAATTCCATTTGGAATTATTTATTATTATTATCCATTTTTTCAAATATTTCACCAAACCCTTTATATTATAAACTTTTGATTTTTATAACCAAAAATCTATTTCAACTTCTTTACCCAAACTGATAAGTAATTCACATATATTCTGGAAAACTTTCCGTTTTACTTCAATTCGAGTTTTAAATAAAATATTTAATTCGATCCTTATTGCATCTGCTTAATTACCTTTAACAACTTTGTTTATATTAATCAATCACTTAATAAGCCCCTTTTAGAATTAGCTAATCTTATTTCATACTTGACTATCTTTTAAATACAATTTACTTAAGAATAATCATTTTGAATATAATAAACTTTACAATTCACTGAAGTAAAACTAGTTTCCTCTCATTTGCTAAACATACCAGTTGATCATTTTGAAATTATTAAACAATAACCAATAATAATAATTTTTGAAACATAAAAAAAATTAAATTATATTTAAATTTAAACAACTATTCATTAATAATAAGTTTTGACCAAACAATAGATTTAGTCAACTTTAAACCATCTGTTAACAATATTTTTTGTCAACACTAGAAATAAGCCTACAGAAGTGGACCTAAGGGGAAAACGGGGTTATTTAGTTCCTAGAGTTTGAGTTAGTTCACAGTTTCCTAGATATCAAGGTTCTAAGTCCGAAAGAACAGTTACTCTTCACTCAAAGGGGTGTGCATCACACTTAAGCGATTTAAGATCCAATAGTTATCTTAAGATAAGGGTTCCCTAAGTACAACCCTCGGAAGAGGGCTAAATGGCTTATAGGAAGGGGTTTTGCAACAACTTTGCAGAAGGGTTTAAACTTAATTAGGAAATTGTGGCCATGTAGAAAGCATATAGCATGTTGTGTAGGAAATAACTAAGAAATCTATTAAGAAGCTGATAAGAAATATGATAAGTGTTGATCCGCTCTTTATTGATCTTTGATTCCGAGTACATAAGTATTTACAGTAGAAATCCCTAAATTGATTTAGAAATTATGGTTCATGCTAGAAGAAAAGAGTACAAGAATGAGAATGAAGAACTGGTCCCGAAAATGAGTCCCTTAGAGTCATATTTATAGACAAATCGGGGCCCCTTTTGCCATTGGGCCAGCAGAAGCGTCTGTTGGCCACTTTTCCTTCTGGTTCCGGTTGCATTGGCTTTCGCCACTCTTTTGGCTTTGCTTATTGCTGTAATGTCCCATATTTTTACGGTATTATAATTAATTTATTTAATTATTTAAATTATGATTTAGAGTTTTAAATGGTCGTTGAATTAAATAATATGGAATATTTAATTAATATAAATAATAGAATAATATATTTAATTCCGAAATAGTAGGAAATAGGGAATTGACTATATTGTGTGAATTGGGCAATTCAAAATATATAATTCAGTTTAGAATTGAATTATAATAACGAATATATCATTTAACGAAGTTTGAACGTATAATTATAATCGAGCTCGAAATGGCGCGGTTGTTCGCAATTTGGCGATTCGAACTTCAATTGAATATACAGAATCCATTTTAAATCGGAGTTCTGTGAAACAAGAAACATTCAGAGCTGGTGAAGTATATTTTTCTAATGGAAGAGAAAAATCAGAATTTCATTGTGTAGATTTTGAGTTATGTTCAAATCAAATTTCCAAATAGTTGCTATGGAATTCATATATATTTTATAACAATATATAAAAGGAATTTCATTATAAATCGAATATCGATTTAATCGAGATTTGAAATATCTAGTTAGAAACTCGTATAGGAATATTCTGGAGCTGTACGATATTCTACTGTGAATATAAGCGATAATATTTATTTATAAATATTTAATTTAATTATTTTTAAAAATATTCAGTATTTAAATGGATTTATTTTGGGCTGTAAAAATAGCCATTTTTGCAAATGAACTCCGTTTTCGAGGAAACAAATTTTGTTGGATCCGCAATATTAAATTATTGCTAGATTTCAATTTTCGTGATTTACGGAGTCAATATGTGGCCGTACGGGATTTTAATGTGAAATACAGTCAGTATTTTAACAGTTAAAAATACGCTGTGTGAGCAAACGAAGTCATAATTCAACGAAACCAGTTTTGTTGGGTCCGTAATGACGAATTGTTAGTGCATGTCCATTTTCATTGGATTAGGGTTTCGTGTTTGACTATATGGATTTATAAACACTGAATGGAGTAACGATTCACTAAAAGTGAATATAAAATAAAAAAAAAAAAAAATTACCTATAAATATCTAACATCCTCCTAACCCTAAACATTCCTCCCAACAGTCAAAATGTTGTAGCCTCCACTTGATAGAAGGAAAATAGCAAAATCGTGAGTAATAGAAATTCCAAAACAAATTCCTTTCTCCACTGAAAAATCTGAGATGTATATACATTGGATCCCTGAGAGAATCCCTTCCACCCTATATCCTTTTCATTGGGCTCGATGTAGAAACGTTCTCACTGGAAATTTATAACGGAAGCTAGGGTTCACCGCAGTTCGAAATCTGGGTGGTTGGAGGAAAATCCGAGGTTGCAGGCAAGTTCGAGGTGAGGAAAGGTGCGTGGTAGCAATGTATGAGGTATTTCGGTGATCATTTATGTCACGTGTTCCTTCAGGAGCAGCATGAAACCGTGAACGACGGATTCTGGTTGAGATGACCGAAGGCGAAGTGATGGTGACCTTGGGTGCAGATTTTGATAAGGATGTCGATGGTGGTGTTCTTGTTGAAGACGATGAAGTAATGGAGTTATGGGAGCTTTAATGAACGAAAATGGCTAGAGGAAAGAAGCAGGCTATGGGATTTTCTTTGATTGGGAAGAAGAAAATAAACGGGTATGGTTTAATTTGATCTGGGCCAGAATTTGGAATTAGTCAAGCCCAAATTATTAAGGGAAATTGAATTTTAAATTAATTTAAATAATGTAGTAACTTGTGTAAATCATAACTATTGATATTATATCATAAATTCAAACGGTCAGATCCATTATGATCGTATGGACGGACACTACACAATGGAACTGACTGTGAATGAATTGGATCCCGTTACAATTTATAGCAAAATAAATTGTCTGTCAGAATCAACCGACAATTATCGTTATTTAACGATGATAGTCCAATGTGAGTAAAACTCACCAACTCTGCCAGTTCATTTTTTATAACGCATATTTAGAACTATTAAAT
Organism: Allium sativum; assembly: GCA_030737875.1. Classification (NCBI taxonomy): domain Eukaryota; kingdom Viridiplantae; phylum Streptophyta; class Magnoliopsida; order Asparagales; family Amaryllidaceae; genus Allium; species Allium sativum. The sequence continues at coordinate 741,910,210 of CM060920.1, read as the reverse complement.
GATGACTGATTGCTGTGTGTTGACTGTTTGAATGAACCGCTGATATATTGGTTGAAATTATAGATAATGATATATATAAATCGTTAATCAAATATTGATTCAGTTTAGCAGAATATTTCATATTGAAATGAAATTGATGTAAATAATATTATGTAACATCTGTGGATGCAGGGAAACAGGTCAGAGGAATCCAACTGGATTCCTCAACATTTATTTTACTGTTTTTCACTTATTGTGTTATATGATGTGATATGAAATCTGTTGCTGATTTTGTATGTTTGAATGATATCGATCATTGTTATATGGTATGTTAAATACCATGAGGAATACTAGAATGTTGAAAAGAAAATTTTCAATGTTATACTGAAAAAGAAATATTTATAAAATCAAAGAATTTTATAAAAGAAAATGATTATAAAATCAAAGGATTTTATAAGAGAAAATATTTGTGGAACAAATAGAAAAGGAAATATTTGTGGAACAAATAGAAGAGGAAAATATTTGTGAAACAAATATAAAAGGAAATATTTGTGAAACAAGTAGAAAAGGAAATATTTTTAAACTATTTACAAATAGAATTGGAAAAGAAATATTTGTAAGACATTTACAAATAGATTATAAATGAAAATATTTATTTATGAAATAAATAGAGTTAAAAAATGGAATTTTAAATAAGATTTAAGTGTTAGAAATAGAAAGGATATTTCGTATGAATAATTTTATAAATAGAAGTATATATAGAATTTGGAAATGGAATAATATTTTAAAATACGAAATCAAACTTAATGGATTATATAAGGGAGTAAATCGATTAGAGTTAATCGAATAGAGCTAATCGATTAGAGTTAATTCATTAGAGTTAACTCATTAGAGTTAATCGATAGAGTCAATCTAATATAGTTAATCCAATAGAGTTAATCGATTAGAGTTAATCAAATAGAGTTAATTGATAGAGTTAATTGATGAAGTTAATCGAATTAGAATTATTCGAACAGAGTTAAAGGAGTTATCGAATATAGTTTATTCGAATAGAGTTAAAGGAGTTACCGAACATAGTTTATTCGAATAGAGTTAAAGGAGTTATCGAATATAGTTTATTCGAATAGAGATAAAGGAGTTATCGAATATAGTTTATTTGAATAGAGTTAAAGGAGTTATCGAACATAGTTAATTCGAATAGAGTTAAAGGAGTCAACGAATATAGTTTATTCGAATAGAGTTAAAGGAGTTACTGAATATAGTTTATTCAAATGAAGTTAAAGGTGTTAGTCGAATATAAGTTATTCGAAGAAAGTAGTTAATCGAATATGGTTTATGCGAAAGGAGTTAATCGAATATAGTTTATTCGAAAGGAGTTATCGAATATAGTTTGTTCAAAGAAAGGAGTTAATCGAATATAGTTTATTCGAGGAAAGGTGTCAGTCGAATATAGTTTATTCTAAAGAAGATTATCGAATATAGTTTATTTGAAAGAGAGATTATCGAATATTAGTTATTCGGAGAGAGTTAATCGAATATAGTTTATTCGTAAAGATGTAATCGAATAAGGATTATTCAAAAGAGAATTATACGTTGAATTCAATTACATCGAATTCAGGAAGGTACTATTCACTTTCTGTTTTTAATCAAGATTTATGTATTTATAAATCAATTAGTTGTTTGTTTATTTATCCAAATTAATAAATAAAAGTTATACTTAAGTTATTATATTTCGGAAGCATGGGATTATAACACTATTGTTATAATCAAATGATTTCTGTAAAAGAAGTGGATTCGTAAATAGAATCTGAGTGTTACGTAAGGAAGTTTGTTAGAGATTTAAAAGGTGAACCTTGTCTATTTCGAAGTTAGAAATGTTGTTCAGTTAAGGTCTGAGAGGTAGTTATATCCCAACTTGATTGGCTTCGTTTTAAACTAAGGAATGGTTAAGGTTCGATAGTGAAGGCTGGTTAAGTGAAATTAGTTAATCAATGTAATGTTTTGGGTTGGCATAACAATGTTTTATTTAAACATTTGTTTAAAACCAATGAAGGAGTTTTGGAAATGTTCTCCAAATAAGAATCAGAATTGTTTTCTAATATAGAAAATAAGAGATGAGAAGAAAATGGAAACGTTTTCCAATATTAATAAGGTATATTTTCTAAATTTAGAAAATAAGAATTTCTGTACATATATGGAAATAGGAAACGGGTAAATGAATATATTGATGATAGATTAATTTAAGAGATAAATGGTGATTGATGATTGATCATTAGAATTTCCATCTGGAAATAATATCGTTGTTTGTCCACATATTTTTCTTTGACAATTAACTCACCAACTATCGAAGTTTTTGACCATTTTTCCGTCGTCAATACGAAGAGACCGGGATCAGATTCATTATCTGAAAACCACTCTGTATGGGCATTAGCATTGCGATCAAATATGAAGATAATTGAAGACGGAGTTATGCAAGGGCTGTACTATTTACAGAATATTGCCTTCGGTTTGTCCAGTCTCAGAACAACCTGTATGGGAGAATGTCTGATAGAGTATATTTAATAGATCACATAAGTTGATCTCTTAAAACTTATGAACATTTGGGGGTGGAGGAATTCATTTCTCTTAGCTCTATACCCATTGTAATTTTAGGGAAATCAATTTGTGATTTGGCGGGTATGACGATGTGACATTCAAAGTGCATAATTATGTGATCTGTTAGAGATAAGCATGGCCTCTAGCCTCACAACTGGGAAATGACAAAAATTGGGCAGACAGCATGGCTAAGTGGGTTGCTTCCAATTAGGGTGTATTGTCACCTGATCTAGAGTTTCATTTACTTCTTTAATCTATTCGATGTTGTCCCTTTTGGGAAACGGTTGCTGATCCCAACGGTTGGTGATATACATTCGATACACTCAAGCGAAATGAGTGGTCGGTCATGTGTGACCAGGTTGCGAGATGTTCTTGTTGAACCCAGTGTATTCCTCTCTGGAGGTACACTATCGGAAGGTGGTTCCATACCTTGTCATGGTTGGTAATCCATTATCCAATAAGTGCTTGCGGTTTTGATTGTATACTATATATGTAGAACGTGAGATGAAAGCGTTTCTGCTAGATGATTATTTGGTTGTGGCTGATAGACATTATTATAATATCAAAAGAGTTTTAATATAAAGTTTATCATTTCTTTCAAAAGAATTTTGAAAGTTAAATCAAATGTTTTGGATCCTCATCAGTGAAAAACCTGTTCCGTTATATAGCGTGGTCTTATGAGGTATCGTTAAAATGCTCAAACTGTTTTAAATTGTTTTACTTACACCAGTCCCATGACTGAACCAGAGTTTGTTTTGTTTTGTTTTCCCTAAACTCTTGGGGGCCCAATTTTGTACGGGCAGTCAAGTAGTAAGAATTTACAGATATACTTGGAGAGCTTGAAGCAGGAGGCTTCAGGATTATATAGCTATTGTTTATTCCGCTGTGTTATAAGTATTGTACTCTGGTAATGTTACTATATACATATACTTATTTTATTTCAAGGATATGTTATCTATTATATGTTGTTTGTTCTGCTGTGAGATTCGTTTTACTCCGATGTTGTATATTCTTCTTCTATTCTAAGTTTCTATCTTATCTATTCTCACCCTTTAATTTCTTTCATGGACTATCCGATATTTCCGATGCTTGATTAGTCGACATCGTGTTTGGTGTCGATAACCAGGATCGCGAATTCCCTAGGTCGTTAAAGTGGTATCAGAGCTGAAGGTTAAATAATTACCTTGGCTCTGTGTTGTGACTCAGTAGAGATGGGGTTAGAAATACCCTTGATTGAGTTGAGTGTATATACGAGTGAACGCATTTGTTATTAGATATAAAGTAGGTTTATATTATGGAGATTTATTGGTTGTGTTGTTTATGAGTTCTGGTCGTTCAGTTTGATCCACTGTATCGGTAGGGGTTTATAAACTCGAATACGTTGAACCGACACTGTATGTTTTGAAAAGAGGGTAAATGAAATAATTTTATCCAAAACATATTTTGATATAAACAAAGTATATATATTTGAAATATTATAGTATATTAGATGTGTTGGTTGTGATTATAATCAGATAAGATTGTAATTGAAATGGTTATGCAAATAACCAATCAGGATTCAAATAAGTGTAATATGTGAAATCCGATGAATGAAATCTGAATTTAAATCAAAACTGGAATTAAACCCTGGAGATTTGGATAGGTGTTTGTAAATGGATTTAGAATTAGTATGTCGGAATTTTAAAATCCTGGGAGATTTTAAATTGTTTAACAAGCATTGGGAATAGTATTTTGAAATAGATTTCAAAATGGAAATATGACGATCTCAAAACCCCGTGCTACGGTGTTAAGGAAAATCATTAGAATATAACACATTAATCATCATTAGCGGAGCACAGATAATATCATAAACAAGAAATAGAATAATTTACACAAATATGATAGCAGAATCATATATATATATATATATATATATCACCACAGCAGAGAGCACAGTGCAGGATACAACTTAGGCATAATAATACATAATCAGTCTACATCACCTGAGGCGGAATCGTATACATAATAAGTACATAAATGAAACATCAGTCTACATCGCCTGTGGTGGAATCATAATACATATATAGTAATGGCAGAAAAATCGTAGTCATCAACATGTAGTCAAGCCTCGCCATGAGCTAAAAGTGCACCTCTGCTACGGTGACAAGCCAAAATATGTCAGCTACCTGTAACTAGGCTCCCGTGTGAAAATAAGGGCACCCAAGTTTGGAAGGTGAAACAAACTACGAGTCAGTCATGGGACTGGTATGTGAAATCTACTTAACTTATTAAAAAAACAATAATAAGGCAAATCAAATGACCACGCCACTTACGCGGAACGGGTTTACTCCAATGAGTGCTAGTGCATGAAATAAAGTAAATTATTAAATCATCGCAATGCTTTTTAAAAAAATGAATCCATTATAAGACTCAGGTCTCATCACACAATGCAACGCAAACCAGAGGATAGCGTTTTTACCATACAATGGCCAAGAGATGCTTCATACGTATAAACAAAAGTGTTTAATATTATTACTAGTGCATATATGATTCAAAAGAAAATTCATTCATAAATATCAATCATAGGCGGCATAAATGACCCATACCACTATGTCGCCATACTAGTAATACAATCAAATCCGCAATTTCGTATTGGAAATTGGATTCCATCATGAGTCAAGGCAAGGGGCAAGCTCCTCTCCGTTTGAGACACTCTAGCAAATGCCTCAGGATCGCACACAACAGTCCTTGGAATCGGCTGGGCTGGTCCTTTCTTACTTTTGAGGATTAGTCATTCCTGAACACACGTTTCCCGGTCCTTACAGACCTATAATCGAGGCACCTCGCATTCCAACAACCACACATCTGAAAAGTATATATAAATGTCAGGGCTGGTAGGTCACTGACACCACCGTAGCTAGAAAGAAATGTCGTGTTCTCCCAGCGGGTACTATCCCGTTTTTGACTCATACCGAGGTGTGAGGCTCGCGAATCCACGCTATACACAAAGCTATGCCACACAGGCCATGCTTTGATCATCAACCATAAGACTTTGCTTTGCAACAGAAGCCTTGATCATATGCCAACTTAGGCGTGCCACACAGGCTATCCACTCCATGCGACTGATTTCTATCGATATATAACCTTTGAGCTTGTACGTCTCAGAGAAGGGCGTTAAGCAAGAGAATAAATTCTCCGCCGCCAAACAGATATATATTTAGTAGAGATCAATCAGCACAGAACAAAATCCAATGTCAGACACAGAGTCCATTTACAAGTTCGTTCTGGGTATGAACGAAGCCGGAGGCACCAAATTCCTCGCATATCCATGCAATCAACATTACGTCTGGACGGCTACTACTTCAGCTCCTTCAAGGTAGCTACTCCAATCACGAGCATCAGTAGCACCCATCCATCTAATGTGAAGATCGTCGGTCTTGAACCGTCTTCATCTCTTCGACTTCTAACCGTCGATCAATTATTTGAAATGAGAATTAACTCTGCCTTTTCAAATAATCCACGTATATTTAGATTTTCAAATCAATTCTTCACATGGTTAAATCATTCGACATTCACATTTCAGTTCTTTAGTATAGTTTTCATATCAAACACATTCAACAATCAAATATCAAGCAAACCAAGCAGAATCGGTTTTTTTCCACTCTATATCATCTATAATATTTGATAACGATATATTGCCATTTTTATTTATTTAAAAACGGACCTATTTAATTAAACGGCGTTTCTGGTCATGCCGAGGCACTGGCGCTGTTTTTCCCAAAATTTTTTTTACAAATATCTGAAAATATAACCATTGGATTTCAACAAAGTTTATATCATTGGGAAGATATTCCCAAAACGAACCCAATGGTTCCAGTATCGTGAAAATCCGATGGACGGATCTTTCAGTATAATCGTTTGAAGTTACGATTTCAAAACGCGAACTGCATGGTCTCGATTCGTTTTAATTTAATTTATATTCATATATATAAATATAATTCATTCGACGATTTCGATACTGTTTTTACTTCAAATATTTCACTAATACCTTTATATTTCGAAAAATTTCTTTACTCAACAGCTAATCCATTTCCTGTTCAACACATGTATATATATGTGCAAAACTAAGCTAAAAATTATATTTCTAGCAAACAAAGATTTATATCCACTTATGGTTATTTTTAACACTTCACGTTTCACTTAAAAATGATATTTTTGTCGAATTAAAATATATTTAAACAAATGACTATTTTATTTAGTTCCTATACATGTTAAAATAATATTCATAGCAAACACATATTTATTTCAACATTGTTTATTTTTAGCAATTCACACACATGATAAAAATGGTATTTTTTCATCAAAAATATTCATTCGACACACGAATGTTTTTAACACCTCATATTCTCAATAAAAATGTAATTTTTATTGTTCGATCTTTTTATTCAACACATGAACTTCTCAACACATGAGCTTCTCAACACATGAGCATTTCCACACATGGATATATTTTATATGGTTTGTACATATAAGAAAGATGTTATTTTTATTGTTGAAACAATTTATTTAAAATACGAATATTTTACTTACTTCGTATGTATAAAAATGTGATTTTTATTGTTAAAACTATTTATTTATTCAACACATGAATTATTTTTCAGCACATGAACTTCTCAACACATGAGCTTCTCAACACATGGATATGGTTTCGACACATGACTTTTGTTTCAACACATGAAAATAATTTCAACATATGAAAATAATTTCTAACACATGAATATTATTCAAAATTTTGGTAGCATAACGGCAGGGTAGTTAAAACTGGCACCGTCCCGAGTACGGCTCCTCACTCTAATTTAAAACCTCTCGGTTTTTGACAATGGGGATTTCATACATCTAATTCGCATGCAGGCGAGTACAATTTTTCTTTTCCACAATTTATTTCAATCACAAATGGGTATTTTTCAACCACAACCAAACAATATCAACCACAAACAATTCTATCAACCATTCGCATTATTCACCAATATTTTCACACCAATTCACAATCTATAAATATCGTCCATGGTTTGTGGACGAGGGGAGTATATATATATTCGTATATAAATATATTTTATTTCCATTCCAACACACATATCATTTATACAATGCATGTATAATTCATACTTCGCTCATATAACTTACACAACGCATGTACATGAGGTATACGACACGTGTATAATTTATATTTCGCTTATATAATTTTACATCACATTTCCATTCACATTTCAGTTTAGAAATCTCACATTGGTTTTCGAGATGCTAAAAATCGTAGCTTGCTCAGAAAAATCCGCGGTCTCATCTAGATTGTACAGAGCGTCCTTGCGGTCATGATGTTTCCTGTTTCATCGAATTTCGTTAACACACTATAAAGATATGATTTTTCAAAGTTTGCAACACTTAAAAGTGTTATTTTCAGTTCAAATATAATAAAGCCAATACCTTTCAACGTTTGTTCAAAACTAGGTTTTGATTTATTGAACAAATGGTTGCACGATATTGGAATCAACTTGTACCATGTCGAAGAGGGTCGAGGGGGCTTCAGGCACGTGGCAGTGGTGTTCAACTCGGTGGGTCCCAGCGTTTGTGGCAGCGCACGAAAGTACAAGACTTTGGAGGGGAAAATCTCGAGGTAGGAGCAAAGATAGGGGGTGTTCTTTATATGGATTTGATGAGGGGGAGGAGAACTACAAAAAAATCAACTAGGGGTAGGGCTGATTCGGGCTGTGGCGATCGGAAATCGCCTGGGAAGCGGCGAAAGGTATTCCGTCATCGAGATCGGGTTAGGGGGGGGGGGGTTGAGATATTTTTTTATTTTAATTATGAATGGACAAATCCTATTGGTCGATGGTTTTATTAAATTTTGAAATAGTGTTTCTCCAAACGAACCCCGATTCAAACCCAACGACTATCGCCCCTAGCTAAATACCCCCATCCCAAACACAATAGGATATGTTTTGTAGGCCAATTCGACAGTTATAGTCAGTTATTCTTCAAATTAAAATATAAAATATTCAAATTCTGTTTTGAACGTACATTTCAATTTTCCAGGGCCACAAACTTATTCGAAAAATTCCAGAAAAATTAATCTAGCTATGTTTTGATGCTATGGTCCCAACAAAACTCGTTCCGTCGAATTCTGAGGTCGTTTGAAAAATGGCCATTTTCTGGTCGATCCAATTTAACAGAAATTAACCAAACATGTTTTCTTTTGCCACGCTCACATACTAGCTTCAAAAATTATGAAATTTGAAACCTAGCAATAATTTGACATCCTGGATCCAAAAAAAGTGGTTTCGTCGAATTCCGAGGTCGTTTGCAAAATGTCTATTTTCAAGGGCTATATATTCTCTATAGCGACCTTTCTAAAAATTCATTCGGCCATAACTTTTGATTCCCGCTATGAAACTTCGATTTTTCAGATTCTTTAGAAAGATATTCATAAATAGATTTAAATATTTTTGGTTTCACTAAAATCAGTTACATTTTGCACCCGGAGCAGTCAGTCAAAGTTTGAATTGAAAATTTCAAACTTCTGCACTATTTCTAATTCATTATTTTATTGAAATATTTTATTTCAACTGTTTAAATTTCTTTAAAATATCCAATTTAAAATTTTTAAAATGGCTCTCATTTTCCGGGTTGTTAAAATCCCCCCACTTAAAACTTTTCGTCCCCGAAAAGGAAACAACAGTATAGTAGGAAACAAAAATGTACATGCAAAGTATTGTGAAGGTACCTTGCACCGGATTTAGTCAGAGAGGTCCACTCTGCATTTGGGGTAAGCTCTCTTAATGCTTTCCTCAGTCTCCCAAGTACAGTCTCTAGGATCACTACTCCACTTCACTTTAGTTTCTTTGCCAACAATCTTTAACGGCTCTCTTCTGACTGCTAATTCTGGAGTAATTTCCAAGTCCTGTTGCGCTGCTTCTTCTACAACAAGATCCGGATGAAATACATTATGCACTCCAGGCAACCAATTAGGTAATTGAACTCTATAAGCGAAAGTTCCAATTTGTTCAAGTATAGGAAAGGGACCAAGAAATCTAGGTGCCAACTTCCTAGTTTTACCGAATCGGATCACTCCTCTCATCGGAGAAACTTTCAAATAAACATAATCACCAACGGCGAATGCCAAATCTCTTCTTCTAGAATCTGCATAACTTTTCTGTCGGCTTTGCGCGGTTTCCAATCGTTTCTTGATGAAATCGACTTTATAAGATGCTTCTCTAATCATATCGGGTCCCAACACAAGTGTATTGCGCGGTTCTACCCAACATGCGGGAGATCTGCATGGTCTACCGTATAATGCTTCAAATTGCGACATTTTTAAACTTGCCTGATAAATGTTGTTATATGAGAATTCTGCCAAATGCAAGTGATCTTCCCATGACACACCAAAATCAATAATACTAGCCCGTAGTAAATCTTCTAAAATTCTATTCACTCGCTCAGTTTGGCCATCTGTCTGAGGGCGATAAGCGGTGCTCATGTTCAGTTTTGTTCCTAATTCTGTCTGGAATGCCTCCCAGAATTTGCTAGCAAATATTAGGTCTCTATCACTGACTATGATGATGGGAACTCCATGCAGCTTAACAATTTCCTTGAAATATATCTGTGCTAGACTTTGAGCGGTTCTATTGGATCTGACAAGTATGAAATGGGCAGTCTTCATGAAGTGATCTACGATCACCCAAATACTGTTATTACCTTTCTTGGTTCGGGGAAAACCATCTATGAAATCCATGGAAATCTGTTCCCACTTCCAACCTGGGACTTCCAACGGTTGTAACAATCCGGCTAGCTTTTGTTGGTCGCTCTTGACTAATTGGCAAGTAGGGCACCTGCTAACATATAAAGAAATGTCCCTCTTCATCGCCTTCCACCAGAAAGTGCATTTGATATCGTTGTACATTTTACTCACTCCAGGATGAATGCAAAGCTTGGATTTATGGCATTCATGGAGCACCTCTCTTTTGAGCTCTGGGATGTCGTGAACACAAATTCTCCCATTTAATCTCAGAACTCCCTCACTATCCACTTGGAAACTGGAGCTTTCTACCTTTTGAATTCTTCTGATCCTCTCTTTAACAAAATTGTTGTTTTTCTATAGAACAGAGATTTTGTCATTCAACAAAGACGTAACGGTAAAACTGGCGATGATTTCCGTCTTTCTACTGAGCGCATCAGCTACTACGTTAGCCTTTCCCGGTGTATACAGGATATCCAGATCATATGCGGCAAGAAATTCTAGACAACGCTGCTGTCTCAAATTCAAATTTTTCTAGGTGAACAAATACTTCAATGATTGATGATCTGTAAATAGTTCGAATTTCTCACCCAACAAGTAATGCCTCCAGATTTTCAAATCAAAAACGATAGCCAGCAACTCAAGATCATGAGTTGCATAATTCTTCTCATGCGGTTTCAGTTGGCGGCTTGCATAAGCGACTACTTGGCCTCTTTGCATTAACACTGCACCCAGACCTCTAATAGAAGCATCAGTCCAAACCGTCAAATCCTGATTGCCACCGATAATGGTTAATACTGGAGCGGTTGTCAATTTTGATTTCAATTCCTAGAAAGCTTCCTCACATTCGGAAATCCACTTAAATTTCTCGTGCTTCTTCGCAAGCTTCGTTAATGGACCGGATATCTTTGAAAAATCCTTAACGAACTTTGGATAATAACTAGCCAACCCCATAAAACTTCTGACCTCTGTGGGTGTAGTAGGCTGTTTCCAGTCTTGAATTGCTGTAATTTTGCTCGGATCTGCAGAAATTCCTTACTTTGACACAACATGGCTAAGGAACTTCACCTCTTCTTGCCAGAAGACACATTTAGAGAATTTGGCTTTGAAGACGTTCTTTCTCAGAATCTCCAATACTTGTTCTAAATGTTTTTCATGCTCAGGTTTTGATTTGGAGTATATTAAAATATCATCGATGAATACAAGGACAAATTTATTCAGAACTCCCCTGAACACTCTATTCATTATATCGACAAAGTATGCTGGAGCATTGCATAGGCCGAACGGCATTACTAACCATTCCTAAAATATGTCTAGACCTCTGAAAGCTGTCAAAGGAACACATTCTTTGGCAATTCTCCGTTGATGGAAACCTGTAGCTAGGTCCATTCTGGAAAATACTCTCGCCCCATTTAATTGGTCTAACAGATCATCGATGCGGGGTAACGGGTATTTGTTTTTGAGCGTCTGTTTGTTGAGGTCTCGGTAATCAACACACAACCGGAGAGTACCGTCCGACTTAGGGACAAACAATACAGCTGCACCCCAACTAGAAAAGCTAGGTCTGATCAGACCCTTCCATAGCAGTTGATGAGTTTGATCGCCTTATTCTTCTTTTTCCTTGGGAGTCATTCTTCGAATTGGATGTACCACTAGTCTGGCATTGGGAATTAGATCGATTCTAAATTCTATTTCTCTTTGCGGAGGTAAGTTTTCAAATTCTTCAAACACATCCGCATAGTTTCTAACAACCGGAATCTTTTCTAAGGAAGTGGGGATAACTTCTAGCGCAGACCAAATTTCCTCTCTATCTGGATTCGAACCATGACATGGTAAATTAATATATCCAAGCTTCGTTCTAATTTTTACTATTCTTTCCATACACTTTACTTCGACTTCGTATTTCGTTAACCAATCTAGCTCAAGTATGATATCGAATTCAGGAAAATCCATAACGACTAGATTAAATAGAAACTGGTATCGAGAAAAAGAAGCAGGTACTTTACAATATGAATTAAGAATAATAGAACCCCCTATTGGATTATGAACCCTAACCGATTCTGTAAGCTTTCTCTGTTTTAACTTTAATTTGTGAACTGTGTTACTAGCAATAAAACTGCGAAATGCACCCGTGTCAAATAATACAGAAATACGAATTTTTTTTATTTGTAAGGGTACCTCCTAAAACATTGGGTTTACCTGCTCCATCAGAAACAGCCGGTGGGTTCGTCCCGTCATATACGTGAGCAACCTCGGCCTTCTTAAGCAAGGGACAGTCTCTAACAAGATGTCCTATCCTGCGGCAGTTAAAGCATGAACGAGGGTTTTGAGAGCCCTGGCTTGAACCTTGAGAATCGGTCTTCTGTCGTTTCGGGGCTGTGCAAACATTTGACTAGTTCCCCACCTTGCCACAATTGTAGCAGCTTCCCTTTGGCGGCCTGCTAGTTTGCTGATTCGTGGACGCCGCTTGCTTGATTCTGGCTGGTTTGTAGAGGGCTTGCGTTTATTCCCCTCCTGGCTTTTAGCACGGTCCAGATCGAGGTTCCTTTGATCTTGGTCCTCATAATTGCACGCCATCTCCAATAATTCATTAAACGCCGCCTTGATGTGGGCCATTGCCCTGTCTTGGTACTTATGCCTTAGCCCGAGGATGAACCTCTTGTTCTTCGACTTATCAGTGGCGATGAGCTTGGGAGCATAGCGGGATAACTGTGTAAACTTGTTCAGATAGTCTTGCACAGAGAGATCTCCTTGCTGGAGGTTTGCGAATTCGTCGTGCATGCGCTCAAGGGCTTGCTCTGGGACGTACTTTTCTTTGAATAATTCCTTGAATTCATCCCATGTCCTACCAGCATTTCTGTTCCCTACGGTGAGAGCTTCCCACCATAATTCGGCTTCTTCTTGCAGAAGCCATGCACCCATGAAAGCTTTGTCTTGATCACCCATCTTCCGGCCTCCTAATATCTTCTTGTATGTTTTCAGCCATGCCAAGGCCTCAATCGCAGTGCCCGTTCCAGAGAAGGTTTTGCCTCCTAGATTCTTGTACCTTTTAGCCATGCGGTCGAGCTCGAATGGCTGAGCGACCGGGGGTTGTATTAAGGGTGCATCTTCAGCTAGGACTTCTCCTCGTCCTCTGCCACAGCCAGCTCGGCCTCCTCTACCTGCGGTTGCTCGGGTAGCCATTGTTCAAGTTCTGTATAAGCAAGAAAAGAGTCAGCCTACAGAAACGATAATTTTATCATATTGTAAAGCAGAAGAACTTAAGGAATGACAACGATGTACTGATCAAATTATTTTTTCTATTCTACTTAGCCCATTCTAGGACATTACTAGTCCTATCTCTAATGAGCTACTCACCTTGGAATACTACTAATCCTATTCTGATGAAGTGTTTAATGTGTTAAATTCCAGAACTAAGGTTAACCAAAGCTCTGATACCACCTTTGACGATCTCAAAACCCCATGCTACGGTGCTATGGATAATCATTGGAATATAACACATTATTCATCATTAGTAGAGTACAGATAATAGCATAAACAAGAAATAGAATAATTTACACAAATATGACCGTGGAATCATATATATATATATATATATATATATATATATATATATATATATATATCACCACATCAGAGAGCACAATGCAGGATACAACTTAGTGCATAATAATACATAATCAGTCTACATCGCCTGAGGCGGAATCGTATACATAATAAGTACATAAATGAAACATCAGTCTACATCGCCTGTGGCGGAATCATAATACATATACAGTAATGGCGGAAAAATCGTAGTCATCAACATGTAGTCAAGCCTCGCCATGAGCCAAAAGTGAACCTCTACTGCGGTGCCAAGCCAAAATATGTCAGCTACCTGTAACTAGGTTGCGCGTGTGAAAATTAGGGCACCCGAATATGCAAGGTGAAACAATCTACGAGTCAGTCATGGGACTGGTATGAGAAATCTACTTAACTTATTAAACAACAATAATAAGGCAAATCAAAGGACCGTACCACTTTCGCGGAACGGGTTTACTCCAATGAGTGCTAGTGCGTGAAATAAAGTAAATTATTAAATCATCGCAATGCTTTTTATAAAAATGAAGCCATTATAAGACTCAGGTCCCATCACACAATGCAACTCAAGCCAAAGGATAGAGTTTTTACCTTATAATGGCCAAGAGATGCTTCAAACGTATAAAAAAAGTGTTTGATATTATTACTAGTGCATATATGTTTCAAAAGCAAATTCAATCATAAATATCAATCATAGGCGGCATAAATGACCCATACCACTATGTCGCCGTACTAGTAATACAATCAAATCCGCAATTTCGTATTGGAAATTGGATTCTATCATGTGTCGAGGCAAGGGGCAAGCTCCTCTCCGTTCGAGACACTCTAGCAAATGCCTCAGGATCGCACACAGCGGTCCTTGGAAACGGCTGGGCTGGTCCACTCTTACTTTTGAGGATTAGTCATTCCTTAAAACACGTTTCTCGGTCCTTACAGACCTATAATCGAGGCGCCTCGCATTCTAATAACCACACAGCTGAAAAGTATATATAAATGTCATGGCTGGTAGGTTACTGACACCACCGTAGCTAGAAAGAAACGTCGTGTTCTCCCAGCGGGAAATATCCCATTTTTGACTCATACCGAGGTGTGTGGCTCGTGAATCCACGCTATACACAAAGCTACGCCACATAGGCCATGATTTGATCATCAACCACAAGACTTTGCTTTGCAACAGAAGCCTTGATCATATGCCAACTTAGGCGTGCCGCACAAGCAATGCACTCTATGCGACTTATTTCTATCGATATATAACCTCTGAGCTCGTACGTCTCAGAGAAGGGCGTTAAGCAAGAGAATAAATGCTCCACCGCCAAACAGATATATATTTAATAGAGATCAATTAGCATAGAACAAAATCCAATGTCAGACGCACAGTCCATTTACAAGTTCATTCTGGGTATGAACGAAGCCGGAGGCACCAAATTCCTCGCATATCCATACAATCAACATTACGTATGGACGCCAACTACTTCAGCTCCTTTAAGGTAGCTACTCCAATCACAAGCGTCAGTAGCGCCCATCCATCCAATGTGAAGATCGTCGGTCTTGAACCGTCTTCATCTCTTCGACTTCTAACAGTTGATCGATTATTTGAAATGAGAATTAACTCGGTCTTTTCAAATAATCCACGTATATTTAGATTTTCAAATCAATTCTTCACATGGTTAAATCATTCGACATTCACATTTCTGTTCTTTAGGATAGTTTTCATGTCAAACACATTCAACCATCAAATATCAAGCAAAACAAGCAGAATCGGTTTATTTCCACTCTATATCGTCTATAATATTTGATAACGATATATCGCTATTTTTATTTATTTAAAAACGGACCTATTTAATTAAACGACGTTTCAGGTCGTGCCGAGGCACTAGCGCTGTTTTCCCCAAAATTTGTTTTACACGTATCTGAAAATCTAACCGTTGGATTTCAACAAAGTTTATATCATTTGGAAGATATTCCCAAAACGAACCCAACGGTTCCAGTTTCATGAAAATCCGATGGCCGGATCTTTCGGTATAATCGTTTGAAGTTACGATTTCAAAACGCGAACTGCACGGCCTCGATTCGTTTTAATTTAATTTATATTTATATATATAAATATAATTCATTCGACGATTTCAATATCGTTTTCACTTCAAATATTTAACTAATACCTTTATATTTCGAAAAATTTCGCCATAACCTCCTTTTTACGGGAAGGGGTTTGGAAATTTATTGGGCCGTATTAGGCACCCAATAAATCCTAATAAGCATGCACATATTTATAGTGATATATTCCGGTGTCCACAGGGGAGTATGTATAGATCATAACTCCAGAGAATAAATTCTCGTCACCCTATAAATGGTTTTTGTGCCTTAATGACCAGAGGGACGTGTTTATTGTCATCTCCAGACCCGTGTGGGGTTTTTATTAATCTTGCAATTTACCGTTACAATTTATATAGTCCAGATCAGTCATCAGTTCAACCTGTAATATATAGTCATCGCCATACTAGCCTCTCGCTCCTATGGTAAATCTTCAACCTCGTCACACAAGTTCCAAATACTTACGTGATATATGATGAAGTATGCCTATCGTCAAGAAGTATGCCATGCAGTGTAGTTCAAAATTAGTTGTTACTATCCTATGGCAATGATTATTATTACACACAGAACAACTAGCACTACACATCCAATGGCATTCACAGGTGTTGATATAATAATAAAATTTGCACATCCAACTCATTAAGGTTTACATATTTGTCGGGCACGCAAATAATTTCTTTACTCAACAGCTAATCCATTTCCTGTTCAACATATGTATATATATGTGCAAAACTAAGTTAAAAATTATATTTCTAGAAAACAAAGATTTATCTCGACTTATGGTTATTTTTAACACTTCACGTTTCACTTAAAAATGATATTTTTGAACTAAAATATATTTCAACACATGACTATTTTATTTAGTTCCTATACATGTTAAAATAATATTCATAGCAAACACATATTTATTTCAAAATTGTATATTTTTAGTAATTCACACACATGATAAAAATGGTATTTTTATCATCAAAAATATTCATTTGACACACAAATGTTTTTAACACCTCATATTCTCAATAAAAATGTAATTTTTATTGTTCGATCTTTTTATTCAACACATGAACTTCTCAACACATGAGCTTCTCAACACATGAGCATTTCCACACATGGATATATTTTATATGGTTTGTACATATAAGAAAGATGTTATTTTTATCGTTGAAACAATTTATTTAAAATAAGAATACTTTACATACTTCATATATATAAAAATTTGATTTTTATTGTTAAAACTATTTATTTATTCAAAACATGAATTATTTTTCAACACATGTACTTCTCAACACATGAGCTTCTCAACACATGGATATGGTTTCAACACACGACTTTTGTTTCAACACATGAAAATAATTTCAACATATGAAAATAATTTCTAACACATGAATATTATTCAAAATTTCGGTAGCATAAGGGCAGGGTGGTTAAAACTGGCACCGTCCAGAGTACGGTTCCTCGCTCTACCTTAAAACCTCGCGGTTTTTGACAATGGGGATTTCATACATCTAATTCGCACGTAGGCGAACATGATTTTTCTTTTCCACAATTTATTTTCAATCACAAATGGGTATTTTTCAACCATAACCAAACAATATCAACCACAAACAATTCTATCAACCATTCGCATTATTCACCAAATTTTTCACACCAATTCACAATCAATAAATATCGTCCATGGTTTGTGGACGAGAGGATTATATATATATATTTATTCATATATAAATATATTTTATTTCCATTCCGACACACATATCATTTATACAATGCATGTATAATTCATACTTCGCTCATATAACTTACACATCGCATATACATGAGGTATACGACACGTGTATAATTTAGATTTCGCTTATATAATTTATACATCACATTTCCAATCACATTTCAGTTTAGAAATCTCACATTGGTTTTCGAGATGCTAAAAATCGTAGCTTGCTCAGAAAAATCTGCGGTCTCTTCTAGATTGTAGAGAGCGTCCTTGCGGTCACGACGTTTCCTATTTCATCGAATTTCGTTAACACACGATAAAGATATGATTTTTCAAAGTTTGCAACACTTAAAAGTGTTAATTTCAGTTCAAATATAACAAAGCCGATACTTTTCAACGTTTGTTCAAAACTAGGTTTTGATTTATTGAACAAAATGGTTGCACGATATTGGAATCAGCTTGTGCCACGTCGAAGAGGGTCGAGGGGGCTTCAGGCGCGTGGCGGTGGCGTTTAACTCGGTAGGGCCTAGCGTTCGTGGCGTCGCACGAAAGTTCGGGACTTTAGAGGGGAAAATCTCGAGGTAGGAGCAACGATAGGGGTAGTTCTTTATATGGATTTGAAGAGGGGGAGGAGAACTACAAAAATTCAACTGGTGGTGGGGCTGATTCTAGCTGTGGCGATCGGAAATCGCCTGGGAAGCAGCGAAAGGTATTCCGCCGTTGAGATCTGGTTACCGAGAGGGGGGGTTTGAGATATTTTTTTAATTTTAATTATGAATGGAGAAATCCTATTGGTCGATGGTTTTATTAAATTTTAAATAGTGTTTCTCCAAACGAACACCGATTCAAACTCAACGACTATCTCCCCTAGCTAAATAAACCCATCCCGGACACAGTTGGATAAGTTTCGTAGGCCAATTCGACTGTTACAGTAAGTTATTCTTCAAATTAAAATATAAAACATTCAAATTCTGTTTGGAATGTACATTTCAATTTGCCAGGGCCACAAACTGATTCGAAAAATTCCAGAAAAATTAATCTAGCTATGTTTTGACGCTACGATCACAACAAAACTAGTTTCGTTGAATTCCGAGATCGTTAGAAAAATGGCCATTTTCTGGTCGATCCAATTTAACAGAAATTTACCAAACACGTTTTCTTTTTCCATGCTCACGTACTAGCTTCAAAAATTATGAAATTTGAAACCTAGCAATAATTTGACATCCCGGATCCAACAAAAGTGGTTTCATTGAATTTCGAGGTCGTTTGCAAAATGTCTATTTTCAAGGGTTATATATTCTTTATAGCGACCTTTCTGAAAATTCATTCAGCCATAACTTTTGATTCCCGCTATGAAACTTTGATTTTTCAGATTCATTAGAAAGATATTCGTAAACAAATTTAAATATTTTTGGTTTCACTAAAATCCGTTACATTTTCCACCCGGTGCAGTTAGTCAAAGTTTGAATTGAAATTTTCAAACTGCCGCACTATTTCTAATTCATTATTTTATTGAAATATTCTATTTCAATTGTTTAAATTTCTTTAAAATATGCAATTTAAAAATTTTAAATTGGCTCTCATTTTCCGGGTTATTACAGGAAGTGTTTAGAAATGTTTTTAAAAGTGCTATAGTATTGAACTCACTTCGATCGCTGATAAATAAATTCTGATGATGATAGCTGCATCATCAGTTTTCATTTTCGAGTTTCTAAGTGATAGATTACTACCAAAGATTTTGTTTTTAAATTGTTTGAGAAAATCAAGTTGGTTTGAATTTTGAAAAGCAGTATTTGAATTTAGAAAAAACTAAGTGGTTTAAACTCTTAGGAAAGATTGTTTGAATTAAAACAGATTAAACTAGTATTTGTAAAAGAAAATGGAAATAGAAACTGAATTGAAACCAGCTAAGTGGAAAATGAATTGATATAGGAAATATCGAATTAGATTTGATTAGAGATAATCCGAAATGGAATGACTGGTAAGTTAGGAGTTGAAATGAATATTGGAATCTGAGTTAAGAACAGAATTTGGCTTGGATATAACCGAATGATTGGGATGACATTGGTATATGCAGAATTGGTAACACATGGAAAGGATATATTGATATGTCCAACAAAAATGTACCAGTTTATATTATACTTGGATTTGAGATTTTGATGAGTCGAATTGGCAAGCCGCTTGGCTGTTTGATTTTCTTTTGGGCTGAAGAAGGCCTAGAGAGGCGAGTTGGAGTTTGAGATATTGACCAGTACAAAGGAAGTGCTGACGAAATTTTTTGAAAATTTAAGGTGTTAGAAAATTTTCAGGATTTTTGAAAATTTTCGTTAGTAGGAATGAATAAAAATTTAATTGAAATTAAATCGGTTCAGTTGAAACCGAAATTAATAAGTAAACAAATACTTTTTACTAGTTAATTGGGTTTGTTTTCTGCCTTAGCAATTTCGAGGATGAAATTATTTTAAGGGGGGAAGAATGTAATATCCCGTATTTTTACGGTATTATAATTTATTTATTTAATTATTTAAAATATGATTTAGAGTTTTAAATGGTTCTTAAATTAAATAATTTGGAATATTTAACTTATATAAATAATAGAATAATATATTTAATTCTGAAATAGTCGGAAATATGGAATTGACTATATTGTGTGAATTGGGCAATTCAAAATATACAATTCAATTTAGAATTGAATTATAATAACGAATATTATTTAAACGAAGTTTGAACGTATAATTAGAAAATATTTATAATCGAGCTCGTAATGGCGCGGTAGTTCGCAATTTGGCGATTCGAACTTCAATTGAATATACAGAATCCGTTTTAAATCGGATTTCTATGAAACAAGAAACATTCGGAGCTGGTGAAGTATATTTTCCTATTGGAAGAGAAAAATCAGGATTTCATTTTGTAGATTTTGAGTTATGTTCAAATCAAATTTCCAAATAGTCGCTATGGAATTCATATATATTTTATAACGATATATAAAAGGAATTTCATTATAAATCGAATATCGATTAATCGGGATTTGAATTATCTAGTTAGAAATTTGTATAGGAATATTCTGGAGCTGTATGATATTCTATTGTGAATATAAACGATAATATTTATTTATAAATATTTAATTTAATTATTTTTAAATATATTTAATATTTAAATGGATTTAATTTGGGTTGTAAAAATAGCCATTTTTGCAAATGAACTCCGTTTTTGACGAAACAAATTTTGTTGGATCCGCAATATTAAACATTGCTAAATTTCAATTTTCATGATTTACAGAGTCAATATGTGGCCCTACAGGATTTTAATGTGAAATACAGTCAGTATTTTGATGGTTAAAAATACGCTGTGTGAGCAAACGAAGTCGGAATTCGACGAAACTTATTTTGTTGGGTCCGTAATGTCGAATTGTTAGTGCATGTCCATTTCCATTGGATTTGGGTTTCGTGTGTGACTACACAGATTTTTAAACACTAAATGGAGTAACGATTCACTAAAAGTGAACATAAAATCGAATAAAAAAAATATAATTTACCTATAAATATCTAACATCCTCCTAACCCTAAACATTTCTCCCAACAGTCAAAATGTTGTAGCCGCCACCTGATAGAAGGAAAATAGCAAAATCGTGAGTAATAGAAATTCCAAAACAAATTCCTTGCTCCACTGAAAAATCTGAGATGTATATATATTGGATCCCTGAGAAAATCCCTTCTAGCCTATACCCATTACATTGGGCTCGATGCAGAAACGTTCTCACTAGAAATTTACAGCGGCAGCTTGGGCTAACCGCAGTTCGAAATCTGGGTGGTTGGAGGAAAATCCGAGGTTGCAGGCAAGTTCGAGGTGAGGAAAGGTGCTAGGTAGCAATGTATGAGGTATTTCAGTGAACATTTATGTCACGTGTTCCTTCAGTAGCAGCATGAAACCGTGAACGACGGATTCTGGTTGAGATGACCGAAGGCAAAGTGATGGTGACCTTGGGTGCAGATTTTGATAAGGATGTCGATGGTGGTGTTCTCGTTGAAGACGATGAAGTAACGAAGGAGTGATGAGGGCTTTAATGAACGGAAATGGCCAGAGGAAAGAAGCAGCCTATGGGATTTTCTTTGATGGGGAAGAAGAAAATAAACAGGTATGGTTTAATTTGTTCTAGGCCCGAATTTTGAATTAGTTAAGCTCAAATCATTAACGGAAATTGAATTTTAAATTAATTTAAATATTGCAGTAATTTGTGTAAATCATAACTATTGCATACTATATCAGAAATTCGAACGGTCAGATCCATTAGGATCGGATGGACGGAAACTACACAATGGAACTGACTGGTAGTGAATTGGAGCCCGTTACAATTTATAGCAAAATAAATTGTCTGTCTGAATCAACCAACAATTATCATTGTTTAACAATGATAGTCCAATGTGAGTAAAACTCACTAATTCTACTAGTTTATATATTTATAATGTATATTTAGAACTGTTAAATGATGACTAATTGCTATGTGTTGACTGTTTGAATGAACTGCTGATATATTGGTCGAAATTATAGATAATGATATATATGTAAATCGTTAATCAAATATTGATTCTGTTTAGCAGAATATTTCATATTGAAATGAAATTGATGTGAATTATATTGTGTAACATCTGTGGATGCAGGGAAACAGGTCGGAGGAATCCAACTGGATTCCTCAACATTTATTTTACTGTTTTTCATATATTGTATTATATGATGTGATATGAAATCTATTGCTGATTTTGTATGTTTGAATGATATCGATAATTGTTATATGGAACGTTAAATACCATGAGGAATCCTGGAATGTTAAAAAGGAAATTTTCAATGTTATATTGAAAAAGAAATATTTATATAATCAAAGAATTTAATAAAAGAAAATGATTATAAAATCTAAGGATTTTATAAGAGAAAATATTTGTGGAACAAATAGAAACGAAATATTTGTGGAACAAATAGAAAAGGAAAATATTTGTGAAATAAATAGAAAAGGAAATATTTGTGAAACATGTAGAAAAGGAAATATTTGTAAATCATTTACAAATAAAATTGAAAAGGAAATATTTGTAAAACATTTACAAATAGATTATAAATGGAAATATTTATTTATGAAATAAATATATTATAAATGGAAATATTTATTTAAGAAATAAATGGAGTTATAAAAGGAAATATTTATTTATGAAATAAATAGAGTTATAAAAGGGAATTTTAAATAAGATTTAAGTGTTAGTAATAAAAAGGAGATTCCATATGAATAATTTTATAAATAGAAGTATATATAGAATTTGGAAATGGAATATTATTTTAAAATACGAAATCAAACTTAATGGATTATATAAGGGAGTAAATCGATTAGAGTTCATCGAATAGAGCTAATCGATTAGAGTTAATTCATTAGAGCTAATTCATTAGAGTTAATCGATAGAGTTGATAAAATAGAGTTAATCCAATAGAGTTAATCGATTAGAGTTAATCAAATAGAGTTAATTGATAAGAGTTAATCGATAAAGTTAATTGATGAAGTTAATCGAACTAGAGTTATTCAAATAGAGTTAAAGGAGTTATCGAATATAGTTTATTCAAACAGAGTTAAAGGAGTTATCGAATATAGTTTATTCGAATAGAATTAAAGGAGTTATCGAATATAGTTTATTCAAATAGAGTTAAAGGAGTTATCAAATATAGTTTATTCGAATAGAGTTAAAGGAGTAATCGAATATAGTTAATTCGAATAGAGTTAAAGGAGTTATCGAATATAGTTTATTCGAATAGAGTTAAAGGAGTTATCGAATAGAGTTAACGGAGTTACTGAATATAGTTTATTCGAATGAAGTTAAAGGTGTTAGTCGAATATAGTTTATTCAAAGAAAGGAGTTAATCGAATATGGTTTATTCGAAAGGAGTTATCGAATATAGTTTATTCGAAAGAAGTTATCGAATATAGTTTGTTCAAAGAAAGGAGTTAATCGAATATAGTTTATTCAAAGAAAGGTGTTAGTCGAATATTGTTTATTCGAAAGAAGATTATCGAATATAGTTTATTCGTAAGAGAGATTACCGAATATTAGTTGTTCGAAAAGAGTTAATCGAATATAGTTTATTCGCGAAGATGTTATCGAATAGGGATTGTTCTAAAGAGAATTATACGTTGAATTCGATTATATCGAATTCGGGAAAGTACTATTCACTTTCCGTTTTTAATCAAGATTAATTTATAAATAAATTAGTTGTTTGTTTATTTATCCAAATTAATAAATAAAAGTTATACTTAAGTTATTATATTTCGGAAGCATGGGATTTTAACACTATTGTTATAATCAAATGATTTCTGTAAAAGAAGTGGATTCGTAAATAGAATGCGAGAGTTACGTAAGGAAGTTTGTTAGAGGTTTAAAAGGTGAACCTTTTCTATTTCGAAGTTAGAAATGTTGTTCAGTTAAGGCTTGAGAGGTAGTTATACTCCAACTTGATTGGCTACGTTTTTAACTAAGGAATGGTTAACATTCGATAGTGAAGGTTGGTTAAGTGAAATTAGCTAATCTGTGTAATGTTTTGAGTTGGCATAACGTTGTTTTATTTAAAAATCTGTTTAAAACCAATAAATGAGTTTTGGAAATGTTCTCCAAATAAGAATCAGAATTTTTTTCTAATATAGAAAATAAGAGATGAGATAAAATAGAAACGTTTTCCAATATTAATAAGGTATATTTTCTAAATTTAGAAAATAAGAATTTCTGTATATATTTGGAAATAGGAAATGGGTAAATGAATAAATTGATGATAAATTAATTTAAGAGATAAATGATGATTGATGATTGATCGGTAGAATTTTCATCTGGAAATAATATCGTTGTTTGTACACATGTTTTTCTTTGATAGTTAACTCATCGACTATCGATGTTTTTGACCATTTTTCCGTCGTCAATACGGAGAGACCGGGATTAGATTCATTATCTGAAAACCACTCTGTATGGGCGTTAGCGTTGCGATCAAATATGATGAAGATAATTGAAGAAGGAGTTATGAAAGGGCTGTCCTGTTTACAGAATAGTGCCATCGGTTTGTCCAGTCCTAGGACAACCTGTATGGGTGAATGTCTGACAGAGTATATTTAATGGATCACGTAAGTTGGTCTCTTCAAACGTATGTACGTTTGGTGGTAGAGGAATTCGTTTCTTTTAGCTGTATACCCGTTTTATTTTTAGGGAAATCAATTTGTGAATTGGCGGGTATGACGATGACATTCAAAGTGAATAATTGTGTGATCTGTCAGAGATAAGCATGGCCTCTAGCCTCACAACCAGGAAATGACAAAAATCAGGCAGGCAACATGGCTAAGTGGGTTGCTTCCAATTACGGTGTATTGTCAGCTGATCTAGAGTTTCATTTACTTATTTAATCTATTCGATGATGTCCCTTTCGGGAAACGGTTGCTGATCCCAACCGTTGGTGATATACATTCGATACACTCAAGCGAAATGAGTGGTCGGTCATGTGTGGCCGGGTTGGAAGTTGTTCTTGTTGAACCCAGTGTATTCCTCTCTAGAGTTACACTATCGGAAGGTGGTTCCATACCTTGTCATAGTTAGTAATCCATTATCCAATAAGTGCTCGCGGTTTTGATTGTATACTATATATGTAGAACGTGAGATGAAAACGTTTCTGCTAGATGATTATTTACTTGTGGTTGATAGATATTATTATAATAACAAAAGAGTTTTGATATAAAGTTTATCGTTTCTTTCAAAAGGATTTTGAAAGTTAAATCAAATGTTTTGGATTCTCATAAGTGAAAAACCCATTCCGTTATATAGCGTGGTCTTATGAGATATCGTTTAAAATGCTCAAACTGTTTTAAATTGTTTTACTTACACCAGTACCATGACTGACCCAGAGTTTATTTTGTTTTCCCTAAACTCTTGGGAGCCCAATTTTGTACGGGCAGTCAAGTAGTCAGGATTTTACAGATGTACTTGGAGAGCATGAAGCAGGAGGCTTCTGGATTATATAGCTGTTGTTTATTCCGCTGTGTTGTAAGTATTGTACTCTGATAATGTTACTTTATACGTATACTGATTTTAGTTCAAGGATATGATATCTATCATAAGTTGTTCGTTCCGCTATGAGATTCGTCTTACTCTGATGTTGTATGTTCTTCTTCTTCTATTCTAAGTTTCTATCTTATCTATTCTCGCCCTCTAATTTCTTTCATGGACTATTCGGTATTTCCAATGCTTGATTGGTCGACATCATGTTTGGTGTCGATAACAAGGATTGCGAATTCCCCGGGTCGTTACAATTGCTCTTAGGGTTCCGATCTTGGCTCTCGGAAAGACAGTCTCATCCTTTGGAGATTTTCTCTAATGTTATTTTATCTTCTTTGTATCAATACCAACCCTGTTGATATGGATAACTTTAGGAAAGACTTTAGGCTTTGACTATGGACTTCCGGTCATGAGCTTTCTATTCTGCCGTTAATCCTTCATGATGTTTGCCTTTGTGCTTAAAATGTATGGTTTTGAGATCTGCCATCCCTTTCGGTATCGACACTAAGTGAATTTGTGTGGATAACTTGCCTCTTTTAGAAAGTTGGGTTTGCTTTTGATAGTCCTCCAGATTGGTTTCGGTCTTCCGGAAGGAATGCTTACGGAATGTAATTAGTTGCCTCTTGGAAATGCCTTTTGGTGGTCATCCATCCCTTTTTATTCCCGGTAATAGCTTCCGAAAAGCCCCTCTTTTCTTCAATACTTACGTTCCTCCTTATGTCGTCATTAAGCAAGTTAATGTCGATACCCCTTTCTGTTTCCTTGGTTCTCGGCTATGAGTTCCCTTTGGATTTGAGCTTCTTCAATTACATTGTGTGTCGAGGCTACCCTCTCGGTATTCTCCCCTTTTCATCAGCTTCAGGCTTTTCTCCTTGCTGATGGTGATAGTTGCCATGCTTCCAATTTGTTCTCTTATGCAGGTGACGGTTCGTTACCCCTTCACCGATAGCCTGTCTCGGTGCTAATTTTGGTGGTAACATTTGCCTCCCACTTGTGAAGGGGTAATTTCAACTTTTCAAGTTAAACCTTGTCATTCTTTCGGCGTTTCAACTCATTGTCTTTTGATCTCCCTCGATCAGAATTGTTGATTGGTTTTTGCTTGTACGGCTTGGAGTTAAAAGGCAATTTGACCTAAGTATTACCTCTTCTTCTCCTTCATTCTTTTACTTGCAACATTAGTTACTTAAACCATATTATTGTTCTTCAAGAATTACCCAAGCTTTTCACAGATCTCAGATTCAATATTTTGTAAGTATTCTTATTTCGATTATAAAGAGAAATTTAAACTAAACACTTAAATCGATTAGGTTTTAGCGTATTTAATACAAGTTATTCAATCATAGGCATTTTAGATAACAATTTATAGTGAACCGATCAAAATGTTTTATCCTTCTAATGTACTTTACTGGTTTTTGAAATGCAAGATTTGCATAAAGAAAGTTGTTCTCTGTTAGAAAGTGAAATTCTATGCTTCTGGTGCCGGTAAATCCATTGCTACTGTTATCCGCTCGTTTTGCTCTGATTTTACTGACATTAATTCCTATGTTTATTTAGCTATAAGTGTCAGATTAGTCGAAAACAGTGAATCATCCGAAAGGGCTGCTTAAGGGTTGGTTCCCCTTTCGCTTTTGGTGTAGGTAAAATTTGAGAGTTTCGTTGCCATAATATTTTGACTTTGATTTCAAGTGTACTGGACCTGAATGCCAATTAGGCTTTTGGTGATGACTTAGAATCACTTGGTTCTGGTTTAACCGTTACTAGTTTCTCTTGAGAATTAATCTTTCCAGCACCCTTTTTTCACTTCTTTTAACTTTGATTCCCGAGGTGGGGCAGGGGGAATTTATCATCACTAAGAGCTTAATTGTTTCTAAGTTAAAGTAAACCATGCATAAACTTTGTCCAAATTAATATTCAGGACTAACTTGACATGTGATAGTTTAAATTCATAGCAGTAGTTGGTTTTTATGTCTCTTACCCATTTCATGTAAATGGATGTGGTGCTAATGAATGTGTTATGAAATTATATCACCTGGAAGCACTATGTATGATAAAAAGAGCTTTAGCCAATCATAGCCTGGTGCTTCTAGTACTCGGAAGAATAAGCCATTTATTTGGAAGCAATCTTTTATTTCTTCTCAAGATGATGTAAACATCACCCTTAACATCTTTGGGATGTCTGGCGTGGATGCCATTCCTGCCACCAATCGGGATAATATCAGAAGTCCTCCAGAAGGTTACTTTGCATATTATGCTATTCATATTTGGCATGAGGGCTTCTTTCCCTTCCCTACCTTTATTTCACGACTCTTACGGGACCTAAGAATTGCACCTATAGAACTTTTGCCGAACACCTATACTTTACTTTTATGTCTTGAAGTTTTAGCACTCGAGTTAAGCCAAGCTTCTCTTACTCCCAACCTTATTCAACATTTGAAATGATTTTCGAAAGGGTCGGACTCACTCATTTTGTGTGCCAATCCTATGAAAAGAATTTTTGGTGATAGCATTATCAAGACTAAACCTGGGAGAATTAGCTCATTTTCATTAAATGTCTTGCTAGCATTTCAGGCAATTTTGCCGATTTTGGTGAGTTTCCTTATTTTTCCGCAAGTATTCATACTTTTCCTAAGCTCTGTTGACCTTACATTCCTTGCGGACCTTGCTTCTAAGAGAGTTCCTTTAACAAAGAGTGAATCTCGTGCTCTTGAAGTTATTTCCAAAGCATTGGAGTAGCCATCAATCAGCTTTGCTGAATTTGGACAAATTGTGTCAATATAACTGTAACACCCCACGTCCATTAATGTCACTCACAAAGGGAATGCATTATCCTCCATGGAGGTTATAAGTGAATATAGAACATAAAAATTACAACTAGAGAGATAATAAATAGTACTTGGAAATCTAAAACTTCATTTTATTACAGCGGAAATTAAACATGTTTGTTACATCATAAAACCATAGATCATAACCAAGTACAATATCCATCTTCATAAAAACAAAATACATAATCCCATTACATAAATAGCCATTAAAAAGATTACAAGCTGGACTTTACTTCAACGGTCCAAGCTTTCCATAGAGAGATGAAGCAATTCAATCAAACTCCACTAGAGCTGGGCCCAACCTGAGGACATGGAGGGGAAAAAGGATAGAAATAGAGGGGGTCAGACATAAAGTCTAGCGAGTATGATAATTCTAACAATACTATTATCAAAATAACTAGAGTAAGGCATAAGCTGGAAGACAAGTAAATGTCTATGAACTCTTAGGAAGATAAAGATAGCGTTTAAGATAACGTTAAAGATAACGGTAAAGGCACACCTAATTACTAACGAATGAGTACTACACTGCACCGCACATTACTACACTGCACCACACCAGTCATCCTATTGTTTGATCCCACTTGCTTCATACAGAAACTTTATAAATAGCCTTACGTACCCCTAGCTGACTACATAGGTGCCGTCTTCCCCTATCTCCACTAGGTGTACCCCACTACCCACTTTCGATCGGCTCCCTACTCGTTGATACCCATGTTGGCCCCATAGTAGGGTGTATCACTCCCCTAAAGTGGCAACCCGATACAACTTGAGAATGCACGACTTATACCTACACGATGCAACAACGTCTTACCTACCAGCCCGGGTCCACATACGCATACGAAACCCGTTGGTCTTGCGTTGCCACCGCTCCCCGTTTTGGCCTCTTACAGTCGAACCCAGCATGCGTGTCCCGTCCTCGACTTGGGTCGAGCCCACAAAGATACGTTTGGGATACTAGTCGAAATGGGCCCATACAAGCTACCCACCTAAGCTTGTCACTAGTATATCCCACTTAACCCTCTTAGTCATGTTCATTTACATGTGTGTTTGGTTAAGTCTTACTAATCGTATTTCACATGCCACTAAGGGCACCCCCTAGATTCCTCATGCCACCCAAGTCACCTACTTAACCCCCATGTCCCACCTTACATGTTTATCTAGTTAAGTATTTCTTAATTCATTCATGCCATAACCTCATAAAGACCTCTTACATTAGACTGGCATTTATGGCAGCTGGATTTGCCGAGCGGGTCCGGGCAGTCTTACACCATAAAAGAGTATAACCTCTTGTCTTTACAACCGTTATGCTTTAGTTTAGGCCTAGGACCTCTCACATTGGGCTGACATTTGTGACCACTGGATTTGCCTGGCGGGTCCGGGCAGGTTTACGTCACAAACGAGTCCAACCTCGTGTCCTAAGCATTGATTAACACTTAAAATCTTTTACCCCAGTTTTAATAATTCCCTATTCAAATTATTAATTAAGTCAACTTTTAATGATGTCCATAATTGACTCAATTATGGCCATCCACTTATGGCATGCAAAATCATATTAATTGCACCCCAACTTTTTAATATTAAATCCTTAATATTACCCCTACCCCACGTTTATACGTTCGCTTATTCAACGCATAATATAGGCTAGACTTGTATAGTCTAACACCTAGCACAAAGATAAATTATCACAACATACAGACAATTAAAATAAATCTAATCATAATAGGGGTGAAACTTGCATAAACTACACATGTTAAGGATCAAAAGGTGTTAACTTGTTAAATGTATCAATTTATATTATATGATCAAAGCCCAAATCTATACATAAACTTACATATGGGGTTTTTAGGCAACATAATGATGGTGTGAACTAGCATAGGATATCACATATGTCATATCATAATTCTAGATGTCATAATAGATGTCTTGGTATATGTTCATAACTTTTCTAATCAATATAACTTGCATATGTGACTTGTCATATAGATCAACATAACCCAAACATGATGATTTAATTAATATGAACTAACTAGCACATATGGTAACATCATGGCCTTTTTAACATGTATGATTCATCACAACTTAGCATAGAAACTTTCGACATACATAACATCATCGTAGCATGATTTACAACATGTAAGATATCATCATCACATAACATTGGATTTACAATATACATGACAGAAAAAGGGGTTTACAGCAACATATATGATAATTCACATCATCTACTCATAATCCATTCATAACTCAACCTAATTAAAATGATAATAATCTTGTTAAGATCATCATACTCACAATTTAGAGAAGAAAAGTGAGAGTTTTGCTTTGCTTTAGGGTTGAGAGAATTAGAATTGAATTTGCTTTTCTTCTTTCTTAGTTGGCGGCGGCTCCATTGATTTCCATGGCGATGGTATGACGGTAACTATTCTATTTTAATTAGGTTTAGGGTTAGCATTAGGATGTATTTATAGGTGTAGGAAGTTATTTAGGACCATTAGATTAACCCTGAACCATGAGAACCAATCAAATGCAAAATCTGCATTTGAGCGAATCGGCCCACGGGTTGACAGCCAAACACCCTGGATTAACCCCTAGTCGACCCAGCGATGCTTGGGTCGACCTCAAAAATGGGCCGGTTCGGTTATTCCCCCTCCCACTTCGTTGTTTTGAACTTTTTCGCATATTTATTTATTTAATTTTTAATTTATATATATATATATATATATATATATATATCAATATATATATATTTCTCTGCGCAACCCATTTCACTTAATTCTTTTCTAAAAACTAAGTATACTTTAATTTGTGAATTTTAATGGTATAAAATTACGGGGTGTTACATTCTCCCCTCCTTAAAGGATTTTGTCCCCGAAATCTCTAAGTCAAGAAGAATGTATATCCTACCATCTAATCGTCCATCTACTCAACCATCAAACACCAGCATCCATTGTCCTTAAAAGACTTCTAATGCTTTAATGTTTATATGCACAGTGTGTGTATATGTCCATATCTAATGCAAAATTAGGCGGTCTACTGATTCAGTCGACCTCCTTAGTGTAATTCATGATAGTGCCATGCGTCCAATATGTATGCAAAAGATTCCTAATGATACATATTAATTCTATATGCGTGCACAACCATCCACCCGAATGCAGCAACTATATGATAATACAACCATTATACATTTATTTTACTAAATACATCCATATATATGCAATATGCAATATGAAATGACTGAGCCGATCTGGTGCCTAATAGTGTGTGTATATGCATCCACGAGCAACCACTAGCAAATACTTGCATCCACTTTGCATCCACCATACATAACATGTCTCAAACACATGTTTCAACCATAGGATTATCCTAACTAAAGGCCAAAGATACTAGCGAGAGGATATACTAAAGATAAGATAAGTACAAGCTAAGCGATAAAGGAGAAATTAAAAGACATACTCTCAAAAAGAAAAGGGTATCGTGAACGTATCTTCTCTTCTGTCTCCCAAGTAGCGTTGCTCTCATCATCTCCCCATTGCACTTTGACTAGTCTGACCTCTCGATTCCTCAACCTCTTGATCTCCGACCCAAGAATGCGCGTAGGAGCTCGTCGAATTGTCGCATCACGCTCTATCTCCACCTCTCTAAGCAAGCTCGGCTCTACCACTTCCGCGGTCTCGTGCAAGCACTTCCTCAAATGTGACACATGGAATACGTCATGTACACCACTAAGTCTCTCGGGCAACTCCACTCTATACGCCATCCGTCCAATCCTCTCCTTAATAGGAAACGGCCCTACAAACCTTGGTGCTAATTTCCTAACGGACCCAAAGCGAACAACGTTCCGCAATGGAGACACTTTGACAAAGACCATGTCCCCAACTTCAAACTGGAGATCTGTCCTCCTCTTATCCGCATAAGATTTCTGCCTATCCTGTGCTACTTTCATCCTCCTTCGAATCAAGTCGATCTTCTCCGAAGTCTCCCTAATCATATCGGGACCAAGTAAGATCTTATTCGTAGATTCCCACCAACATGTAGGTGAACGACAAGGTCGTCCATAAAGAGGTTCGAATGGTGCCATACCAATGCTGGATTGAAAGCTGTTATTATATGCGAACTCCACCAATGGAAGATGCTCTTCCCACGTACCCCCAAAGTCTAGGATACATAGCCTCAACAGATCCTCTAGAATGCGATTCACCCTCTCGGTCTGGCCGTCCGTCTGAGGATGATATGCGGTGCCCAAACATAACTGAGTCCCTACCGCCTCTTGTAAGCTTCTCCAAAATTCGCTAGTGAAAGTAGGATCACGGTCGCTCACTATGCTAGAAGGAACACCGTGCAAACGAACTATTTCTCGAACGTACACGGAGGCTAACCATGGAGCAGTCCTCTTACTCTTTACGGGAATGAAATGGGCGCTTTTAGTAAGTCTATCTACTATAACCCAAATTCCCGTATTACCCTTCCTTGATCGCGGTAACCCATCCACAAAATCCATCGAGACACTTTCCCACTTCCATAGTGGAACCTCCAATGGGTGAAGCAACCTACAGGGTTTCTTTTGCTCCGCATTTACTTGTTGGCACACCAAGCATCTAGCGACATACTCGACCACATCTTTCTTCATGCCGGCCCAAAAGTAAACTCTTTTCATGTCTTTGTACATCTTGTCCCCGCCGGGATGAATGGTCATCTTCGAACGATGTGCTTCGTCAAGAATAGTCTTCCTTAGGTCATCGTCTTTTGGTACACAAAGTCAACAGTCCCTACGTAACCAACCCTTATCGTCTAGGGTATAACTACGGAGATGGCTTGATGACTCCCCTCCTTTGAGTTTTTCTACTAACTCAACCAACTATGGGTCGTCTCGTTGTGCCTCTCCAATCCGTCCCAAAAGCGTAGGTCTAACCTCCAAGGATGCTAGCAAACCGGGTACGAAGTCAACGGAAGGTCTAAAGTCAAACATCGAAATGAATTCTAAACTTTGCCGCTCAACAAACAAAGGACTTAAGGATAATCTTTTTCTACTTAAGGCATCGACCACCACGTTACCCTTGCCAGGGGTATATGCTATTTCGAAGTCGTAGGACGCTAAGAACTCCATCCACCTTTCCTGCCTTAAGTTCAAGTCCCTTTGAGAGAATAGGTATTTTAAAGACTTGTGGTCAGTGAATAATTCGAATTTCTCGCCAAGAAGATAATGACGCCAAGATTTAAGCGCGAAAACAATAACGGCCAATTCTAGGTCATGTGTAGGATAATTTTTCTCATGCGCTCTCAACTGCCTTCCACCATAGGCTATTACCCTACCCTCTTGCATTAAGACTGCGCCTAGTCCTGTCCCATAAGCGTTAGTATAAACGGTAAACGACTTACTCCCGTCTGGCAATACTAAGACTGGGGCTGAAGTCAAATCTCTCTTCAAACGTTGGAACGCATCATCACAATCTACGTCCCATGTAAAATCGTCACAACTATCCATCTCTCACGCAGACCACCCTAGTCGAATTCGACATCCCTCAAGTGCAAGCCCCAAAGGCCTAAACCAATATTAGACAAATACCCAAGGGATACCTCCTTCGAATTCAGATGACCTACGTGAGATGATACTAGTAAGATGGTCAATCAATTGAGCATTTGACCGACTCTGGCCGTCCTTGCCAGTCTTGCTCCAAAACTACCGCTGATTACATAACGGGCTTTGCTTAATCTATTAAGCACATACGAAAACTTATTCCGCGCCTATGGGTAAACCCCGCGCTTTATCAACG
The DNA here is from genome assembly GCA_030737875.1 of Allium sativum. Lineage (NCBI taxonomy): Eukaryota > Viridiplantae > Streptophyta > Magnoliopsida > Asparagales > Amaryllidaceae > Allium > Allium sativum. The sequence continues at coordinate 741,875,837 of CM060920.1, read as the reverse complement.
ACGTCTTCATACTCACGGACCACACAAACAGGTTCCTAATCATCGTTAGATGCGTCATAAGATCCTAGGCAGCTAAGCATCACTGAACCCCTAGGGTCGCAAGAAATATGATGGTTTTTCTACAACGAATAAATAGTCCAACTACCCTCCTTTCACAGTCTAGGATGGCACCCCGCTTGGCTAGCCAATCCACCCCTAGAATCAAACTACAACCCGTGAAACCAAGGACAAAGGCGTTGCATTCAAACTCAACGCCCAAGATAAACACTCTCAAATCCCATAAAATCGTAGAAAGATGAGCCGAACCACCAATAGGATTTGAGACTACTAAGGGATCAGTAACAATACTAGTATCTAGGTGCAGTGTTTCAACTAATGATGTAGAGATAAACGAATGCGATGCGCCCGAATCGAATAAGGTACGGATAGGATGATCAAACAGAAAAACTAAGCTTTCAACAGAAATGGTTCTACCTCGTTCTTGCAGCGGTGGGACCGCGAGAGCCTGAACTTGTCCCCTAGCCTGCCCTGGTGCCAGAAGAGCCTGCACCTGTCCTCCTGAGGTAGCCCCTGCCCTCTGTCCCTTCCTTGGGCAGTCCTTCATTAAATGTCCTGCATCGCCACAACGAAAACAGCCAGTCTTCTTTTTCTTTCGGCAGTCCTTGCTGAGATGGCCTGGGGTCCCACAGTTAAAGCATTTCTTCTTTCCCCTGCCATTATTGTCTTTACCACCCTTCTTGTTTTGCTATTGGGGTTTCTTCTGAACCCCTTTATTCTCGGGTGCCTTATCAGCTTTAGCACTTTTCTCCTCATGCATGAGCGCCATTTCTACTAACTTCTCAAAGGTGGCCCCCATCAGGATGTGGGTCATAGCCAACCCTTGCAATGGTTCATTCAAGCCATTCACGAACCTTAGAGCCTTCTTCTCCGGCGTGTTTACTAAGTCCAAGCCAAACCTTGCTAACTGATTAAATTTATTGGCATATTCTTTCACTGATGAGTTTCCTTGTTTCAATGTCAAGAACCTTTCCATATATAGATTTTCTTCCGCCCTTGAGAGAAACTTCGTCTGAAATCCGCCCAAGAGTCAACAGGACGCTCCCCATTAGTGACCTCCCACCAAAACAAGGCCTCTCCCTTCATCAACCAAGCTGCTAAACGAACTCTCCTCCCTTCTTCTACTTCAAATATTTCTAGCAATTCTTCCACCTCCTTAAGCCAATCTCTAGCTTCCACAAATGTTTCTGACCCTTGAAATGTTTTTCCACCCATAGCTTTGAATTTCTTGCACGTCTTTGCAAAAGTATCTACGCGAGGAGGAGGAGGAATGGGTGCAACCGGTGGTGGAGGAACATTGGCTGGACCTGCAGCGGCCCTAGCCTATAATAGCCTCCTATACCATCCTGGTATCGTTACACCGTCAGGTAGGTTAAGATCTTCAACCATGCTGAAACGAAAAAGGAAAGATTCAAAATGGAGAACTCGAAAGATAAAGATATATGGCTATTTGGGGATTATGTTTTTCATAAAAACTTCCTCTTCAAATTTCTCATCAAAATATGTTTTTGAAAACATTTCTTTCCAAAAATAACTATTTTTCTAAAGTATTTTTATCTGTTCTGGTAACCTTAAGCTTGGATACCACGTGTAACACCCCACGTCCATTAATGTCACTCACAAAGGGAATGCATTAACTTCCATGGAGGTTATAAATGAATATAGTACAGAAAAATTACAACAAGACAGATAATAAATAGTACTTGGAAATCTAAAACTTCATTTTATTGCAGCGGAAATTAAACATGTTTGTTACATCATAAAACCATAGATCATAACCAAGTACAATATCCATCTTCATAAAAACAAAATACATAATCCCATTACATAAATAGCCATTAAAAAGATAACAAGCTGGACATTACTTCAACGGTCCAAGCTTTCCAAAGAGAGATGAAGCAATTCTATCAAACTCCACTAGAGCTGGGCCCAACCTGAGGACCTGGAGGGGGAAAAAGGATAGAAATAGAGGGGGTCAAACATAAAGTCTGGCGAGTATGATAATTCTAACAATACTATTATCAAAATAACTAGACTAAGGCATAAGCTGGAAGACAAGTAAATGTCTATAAACTCTTAGGAAGATAAAGATAGCGTTTAAGATAACGTTAAAGATAACGGTAAAGGCACACCTAATTACTAACGAATGATTACTACACTGCACCGCATATTACTACACTGCACCACACCAGTCACCCTATTGTTTGATCCCACTTGCTTCACATAGAAACTTTATAAATAGCCTTACGTACCCCTAGCTGACTACATAGGTGCCGTCTGCCCCTATCTCCACTAGGTGTACCCCAATACCCACTTTCGATCGGCTCCCTACTCGTAGATACCCGTGCTGGCCCCACAGTAGGGTGTATCACTCCCCTAAAGTGGCAACCCGATACAACTTGAGAATGCACGGCATATACCTACATGATGCAACAACGTCTTACCTACCAGCCCGGGTCCACACACGCATACGAAACCCGTTGGACTTGCGTTGCCACCGCTCCCCGTTTTGGCCTCTTACAGTCGAACCCAGCATGCGTGTCCCGTCCTCGACTTGGGTCGAGCCCACAAAGATACGTTTGGGATACTGGTCAAAATGGGCCCCCATAAGCTACCCACCTAAGCTTGTCACTAGTATATCCCACTTAACCCTCTTAGTCATGTTCATTTACATGTGTGTTTGGTTAAGTCTTACTAATCGTATTTCACATACCACTAAGGGCACCCCCTAGATTCCTTATGCCACCCAAGGCACCTACTTAACCCCCATGTCCCAACTTACATGTTTATCTGGTTAAGTATTTCTTAATTCATTCATGCCATAACCTCATAAAGACCTCTCACATTAGACTGGCATTTATGGCAGCTGGATTTGCCGGGCGGGTCCGGGCAGTCTTACACCATAAAAGAGTATAACCTCATGTCTTTACAACCGTTATGCTTTAGTTTAGGCCTAGGACCTCTCACATTGGGCTGACATTTGTGACCACTGGATTTGCCGGGCGGGTCCGGGCAGGTTTACGTCACAAACGAGTCCAACCTCGTGTCCTAAGCATTGATTAACACTTAAAATCTTTTACCCCAGTTTTAATAATTCCCTATTCAAATTATTAATTAAGTCAACTTTTAATGATGTCCATAATTGACTCAATTATGGCCATCCACTTATGGCATGAAAAATCATATCAATTGCACCCCAACTTTTTAATATTAAATCCTTAATATTACCCCTACCCCACGTTTATACGTTCACTTATTCAACGCATAATATAGGCTAGACTTGTATAGTCTAACACCTAGCACAAAGATAAATTATCACAACATATAGACAATTAAAATGAATCTAATCATAATAGGGGTGAAACTTGCATAAAATACACATGTTAAGGATCAAAAGGTGTCAACTTGTTAAATGTCTCAATTTTATGATATGATCATAGCCCAAATCTATACATAAACTTGCATATGGGGTTTTTAGGTAACATAATGATGGTGTGAACTAGCATAGGATATCATATATGTCATAGCATAATTCTAGATGTCATAATAGATGTCTTGGTATATGTTCATAACTTCTCTAATCAATCTAACTTGCATATGTGACTTGTCATATAGATCAACATAACCCAAACATGATGATTTAATTAATATGAACTAACTAGCATAGATGGTAACATCATTGCCTTTTTAACATGTATGATTCATCACAACTTAGCATAGAAACTTTCAACATACATAACATCATCATAGCATGATTTAAAACATGTAAGATATCATCATCACATAACATTGGATCTACAATATACATGATAGCAAAAGGGGTTTACAACAACATATATGATAATTCACATCATCTACTCATAATCCATTTATAACTCAACCTAATTAAAATGATAATAATCTTGTTAAGATCATCATACTCACAATTTAGAGAAGAAAAGAGAGAGTTTTACTTTGCTTTAGGGCTGAGAGAATTAGAATTGAATTTGCTTTTCTTCTTTCTTAGTTGGCGGCGGCTCCATTGATTTCCATGGCGATGGTATGACGGTAACTATTCTATTTTAATTAGGTTTAGGGTTAGCATTAGGATGTATTTATAGGTGTAGGAAGTTATTTAGGACCATTAGATTAACCCTGAACCATGAGAACCAATCAAATGCAAAATTGGCATTTGAGCGAATCAGCCCATGGGTTGACAGCCAAACACCCTGGATTAACCCCTAGTCGACCCAGCAGGGCTCGGGTCGACCTCAAAAATGGGCCGTTTCGGTTATTCCCCCTCCCAATTCGCTGTTTTGAACTTTTTCGCATATTTATTTATTTAATTTATATATATATATATCAATATATATATATATTTCTCTGCGCAACCCATTTCACTTAATTCTTTTCTAAAAACTAAGTATACTTTAATTTGTGAATTTTAATGTTATAAAATTACGGGGTGTTACAATAACCTTCTCCCTAATGGGCAAAAGATCCTGAGGCGACCATATATCTATTTTTTAGGTGCCAAGCATTTGACTTTGGGTTCGAACGCGTTCACTACTTCGTCTCCTTTGTTTCTAGGTACTTACATTAAGAATGCTTTATTTGAGTTATTTCAGTTTCTTGGCTTTCTGCCTTTATTCTCATTCCCTTATGATTATGTTTGATTAGGAACCTTGGCCTCCGAGAACATTTCTACTATAGATGCTTTAAACCAGTCTGATGCTACTGCCCTAAAGAGGTTAGCTGAATCATTGACAAAGATGCCATCCTAAAGGTTCAGGCATGACGTCCTTACTTCTTGTCTACAAAATGTTGTAGTTATTGCTGTTGAACAAAGGGTTACTGGCTTTATGCCTCCCGCTGCTAATCTTGGTGCAGACATTGATGTTTCCCCTAAAAGAATTTCTGGTTACGGGGTGGAGAGTTGTTATTCACCATCAGTTTCTACAACTATACCAAATGAAGATAAGCATGGCACAACCCAGCCTTCCACTTCTCAACATGTTCAGCAACTCTTCCGTGCCAACCCTGGGCTTTGACGAGCTTGTGAGGCTTGCTCTTTCTTCCCCCGATATTGCCGACTTTTCTTCACCTTCGACTTCACTGGACTTGGAAAACTTTAACCAACACCAAGTCAACCAACAACTTCCGCTACACACTTCCCCTGTTAATGATTCTTTAATTTTATATGAAGCCTTACAAGGTTTTACTTTCTTTTCAAATAACTAAGAGTTGACTTTTGTCTAAAACGACTTCTTCATCTTCTTCCGAGGTCACTCAGCTTCGTGAAGCGAATACAGCTTTAAGTGATGAAGAGACTTTTATCTGACCAAGTTTCAACCTTCAAGCACCTAATTGCAGAAATTGTGGTTAGTCATGCTGATGAACTCAAGAAGAAGGATGAGAAGCTCTCTCACGCGGCGCGGATAATTTATGAGGCGGGGGGCAGAATCTCTGATTTTTTGCAAGTTCATCTTCCCCATATTAAGACCGAAAACTATGAGGATGCCTTGTTTCATGTCTTTTCTAATAACTTTCGGAGTCTTTCGGGGATGCAATTTACCACCGTTCCTCCTCTCATTAAGGATATGATTATTGAAAAAATCAATTTCGCCAATCAAGGAGTCAAGATGCCAAAGAAGGATAAGCTCAAAGTTGAAGATCTCTTATACATTGAGGACCTTTCTGAGGACTCTAATGATGAAGAGGAACATTCATCTTTTGTTGATGATGATGGAGTCAACGATCATGATGGTTCTGATGGCGATGATCATTGAGATCCGCATGATAAGGACAAAGATTGATCCTTCTGCAGCTGCTGCGGTCTCATATGATTTTGCAAGAAGCAGTCCTGACGTTGTACATGCCCATGCTGCTCGAGACTCTGATTGTCCCCTTTCTAAGGAAGGTGGTGCTTCCGAGCCTTTACCAAGAGAACAACCTAACTAATCTGAGGTATCTCTTTCCCGGGTATAGTTTTTTTTCGCAATGATTTTTCCTTTCTAGAGTATATGGTGGTAACTAGTTTCCTGTCATTACATTGAATAGACCAAAAGAAATATCGTCTTATGGCTTAGAGAAGAATTAGATAAAAAATAGAGGGAAATAAACTGATCCTATATATATCAAGGAAGGATGTTGAAAGATTATAATGCTTTATCTTGGAAATATCATGAATTGGAGAAGAGCACATCTAAGCTAATGTTTTGCAAGGAGCACGAGTATGCACCCAGACTAAAGAAAACCCGCAGGCATAGGGAAGCCTCTAGGAGGAAAACAAGGAGTTTACGACTTTATTTTGGATGTTAATTGAGGATAGAGATATTTAGTTAACTTCTTGTATGAAGTTTATAAACGGTACACAACAACAGACTTTTCTTTTCTAGGGGATCATAGTGGGGGTTTGATGCGTCACCTTCATATGCGTTATCTAGATGAATTTGGAACTGACCCACACTCTGGGGCTTGCTGGAACCTTGAAAGGGTTCTCTCAACTCCTTGGTATCTTCCCCCAGAAAAGCTTAAGTACAATAAGGATAGTTTGACCACTGAACTGTTTAAGAGGTCAATTTTGTATGAGTAGGAAGAGTATTTATAAACTTGATGTTGTATATGTGTGAGATATGTTTGCAATCCTACTTATTATTTATGGTTGCTGATTCCCTTATTCGTGTTATGATAGAACCTTGTTTACCATGAAGACGCATTACGTTTGGCTTGTAGGTTGAGAAAGGAATTTTCAACAACATCATCTCATGTTTTTGGGAGAAAACATTTTCTATGAGATCTTAAGAGTGTTTATACGAAATTCCCTCGACCCCCCTTAAGTTTTTGGGTGAAGACCGTGAGGTGGTCTTAAAAGAACTTAGGATTGAACATATTGAGCTGATATGTAAACAATAAATGTATAGATAAGTGAGTTTTGAACCCTTGAAACTCTTTTTTGGTTCACGTGTTTATCAACGCGATTAAAAGTTGGTTTTGAATAAAGTTCGGCACTCGGCTCGCCTTTGGCTCGCTCGCCTTCGGCTCCGCATATATTTGTCATTGTTAGTGTCTATATAAACTGAAACTGCATATGTATTGAGTGAACTAAGTGATGTAGTGAGGAAAATTTGTATATGTGAATAATTAGTATTGTAGTAAATCATTGAGTTGTAAATAATTGGAGTCATAAATTTGTACTATTTCAGTTGTTGAAATACAATATTTTATTAATAAAACATTGTTTTAATTAAATTCTGTGCATTAGTATTTTATTAAGTAAATATTTAATCGTGTAAAAGTGTTGCCATTAGATGGTAAAAGTTTTGTCATTAGATGGTAAAAGTGTTGCTATAGATAATGTGAGGCCCACTTTTAAGTAAAATTAGTATTTGCGGCATCACCTTGAAAATGTCGCCATTTGGTCGCAAATGTGTTGCCTTTGACTCTACGACAACGCGACATAAGGCAACACCAAGAAAGTGTTGCCACATATCATTTTTTGCTTACATCAACTTTTTTTTGCACTTCCTGCATGACTTTCCTGGTGTTGTAGTATGCAATTTATGGCATAGTGAGGTTTGTTTGCTTAAGTTTGATGACTACACGATATGTTGAAAAATATGTAGTATTTCATTGACTTCTATGGACATTACAGACCTACATATGGCATCAATCTTAGAAGTTTTTGAAAATTTCACACATTTGTTTGATTTTATTTTTTAAAAATTGTTTTTCAACTTGTATTGTTCTTTCAGTATCCCTCTTGAAATTGATATTTTTAAATTTAAAATCATTTTTGGTTATTTATTCAAAATTTGAAATTATTGACCAAATTGAACTATATTTGGAGCTTATCAAACTTATTATTAGATTTAAGAAATTAGGATGAGTTGTGATTGTAGTAATCTCATAAAAGAGGTGATATTATTTAAATTCTCTTGATGATTTGACATATTTTATAATACCTTTGAATTGGTGCTTATTTCACGAACATCCTCTTTTGCCTATCATCATTCTATCATTCATCATGGTTTTATTTAATATGAAGAGTTTATTTTTTCATTATTAAAGAAAGTATAGTTACAAAATTTAAGATGGAAATGCGACTATATTGTTCTTCAGAATAGGAGAGAATTAAAAATTTAAAAAATCATGGTACAATTGAACATATTTCATAATATGATTAATTCAGAAATCTATTTCATGACCATCTCTATGCTTGCCATATTTCTGTCATTCATTTGGTTTTATAAACTTAGGAGATTTTTATATAATAAGTGATACTCTAGCCTCATTTAAAAAACCTGTATATGGTCATGCATGGTTAGAGAATGCTTATAATTTAAGTTGCAACTGATCGCATTTAAAATTCCTTATGGTTATGCGTTGTTAGTACATCCATTGGTTCCCTACCTAAAGGTCGAAGATTCGATCGAGAGGATATATTAAATGATAGAAGCAAGTACAAATAAAAGATTTGGAAAAAAAAGTTAAGAACATACCCTTGAAAAGTAAAGGGTATGAAGCGCGAATCTTGTCTTCGGTTTCCCAAGTTGCATCCTCTTGGTCATCTCCCCAATGAACTTTCATCAACTTGACCTCTCGGTTGCATAGCTTCTTAACCTTTGATCCAAGAATATGAGTAGGAACGCGTCTAACTATCACCTCCTGTTCCACCTCTACTTCCTCGAGCATACTCGGCTCAACTACTTCTGCGGTATCATACAAGCACTTCCGTAAATGAGAAACATGGAAAACATCATGAACACTAGCCAGTCTCTCTGGTAACTTCACTCTATAGTCCATTTGACAAATCCTTTCTGTTATGGGAAATGGCCCTACAAATCTTGGCGCCAATTTCCGTATAGATCCAAAACGAACCGCATTCCTTAATGGTTATACCTTGATGAAATCCATGTCTCCTACCTCGAACTCAATATTGGTTCTTCTCTTATCTGTATAGGACTTCTTCCTGTCCTGAGTTGTCTTCATGCGTCTGCGAATAAGATCAATCTTCTCTGAAGTTTTGCTTATTATCTCTGGTCCAAACAGAAGCCTTTCTGTATATTCCCACCAATAAGTTGGTGATCAACAGGGTCATCGGTACAATGCCTCGATGGGTGCCATGCCGATACTATCCTGATAACTGTTGTTGTAGGCAAACTCTACCAATGGAAGATGCTCTTCCCAAGTCCCTTCGAGGTCTAGGATACACAACCTTAAAAGATCCTCAAGAACTCTATTCACCCTTTCTGTCTGTCCATCAGTCTAAGGGTTGTAATGTCCTGCAGTTTTATCGGTTTATATTTTAATATTTTAATCAGTTTAAATATTGAATTCGTAATATAAGTGGATTTATGTATTAATTAAACGAAGTTGAACGTTTAAAAATATATATTAAATATAATCGAGCCCGTAATATCGCGACAGTTCGTAATTTTAACGTTCTGAACTTCAATTGAGTGTACAGGACCCGTTATAAGTCGGATTTCTACGAAACCAGAAACGTTGGAATCTGTTGAACTGTATCTTTCTAATGTAAGTGAAAAACCAAGAATTGCGTGTTACAGATTGTGAGTTACGTCCAAATCAAAATTCTAAATAGTCGTTGTAAAATCGTTTATCGATCGTAACAGTTTATTTGATATAACTGGATATCGGTTTTGAATTTTGACAAGGTTCTTTTGAGACGTAGTGATAATTTGATTTTAGAATTTTACTGTAATTTTTAATTAATTTAATACGCAACTTTTTATTTGGAATATTTTACACCCTTAATCAACATTTCGGGGTTTCAAAATATGAGTTAACCTACCGATATTTTTACACCTTTGCAATCGTGGCGCATCGCTCGATACGATCGTATTTTTATTTTTGTCCATGGAAGCTTGTAGGTGAACAGAGTTTGGTGTGATAGGGTACTCATACCTTGTATGACTTAAATATATATTCTTTTACGATCAGAAGTAACTCATCTACAATCAAACATAAATTTCTAAGTTTCATGTCACATTAGGGTAGGTGAAAACTCTAAATATTATTAGCTTGTTAATTTGGCAACTTAATGTATCTTCTGTCATAATCTACAGTCTAAACTATTTGGTTACTAATGCCAAAAATATATTCTTATTATAGGAGTTAATTGAGAAACGACTTGGAAAGGGTGAGCTACCCAGAAACAAGTATCAATGTACGAATGAACCGAGTTCTACTTTCCATAGGAACCGATAGTTCACATATCAATCAGCTAACGTGTAAATAAAGGAACGAGAACCATTAAATGAAAATATACAAAATATACTATGGTAAATACTTCATGACTAAGAAGAGGAACTTCTGCAGATCTCACCTACCCAAGTTACTGCCATATTTCTCTCCAAAGTAAACGCTGCCTATATCTTCACAACAAAAATCTTTTGCATTAAAAATTCAAATCTGTACCTACCACGCAAGGTGCACATCTGCTCCGTGTGCAAATTTTCCACCCCTAACCTAATGACGTGCATCCCATAACCCTCGTACAACCAAAGATAGAGCAACCATGTGAACTACATCCCATGCTTTCATTTCGTATCGAACGTACTTTCTGCAAGCATACATCTATACACGAGTCACGAGGTGCCATCTTCAATTCTGCAAACCAGTAGATTTCGGCTGCTTCATGCCCAAGGAGAGCGTGCATACCAAGGACGCTGTACACAGTTGCTTAGCCTTGAAGCATTTGATTCACTGTATACATACATCACTCAAATTAGAGATGGCATTGGACAAGTCATTCCATTTTATTGCAAAGGTCTATCTTTAACCAACACAGAAAGCACATGCCATGGTACCAGCCTACCCCCTACCCTATGCCCTAAAGACGTGGGAGCCAAGGCTCTTTTCATTTATATAAAGACAGCTTCTTCTCTTTATCATTGTCTCATGCTCAAGAACTCAAATACCAAACTCTTCTACAGCTTGCAAAAATCTATAATAAAATTCCAACGTGTATAAAGTTAAAATTCTAAGGAGCAGTTGTGTTTTACTAGGGGAACCGGGGAAGGTAAATCGAGTGGAGGGGTTTCTGAGTATTTTTGCTCCGCTGTTGTGTTAATGGTGCAGCACGGGAGCGCGGGGTTGTGAGGAAGGAAGTGAAGGCGCGATGTGATTGGGGACTGCAACTTGAATGAGATGGTGGCGGCCGTGTCGAGCTCAGAAACAAGTTGGACGCAAGCTGTAAGAAGCGGACTTAGGGGAGCAGGTACGTGGAGACATGCATGCATATGAGGTAGAATAAGGATCACCCTGTGTTGTTGTGTGTGAACTAAGGTAGTTAAAGGGGAACCGTGAATGATAAGGATGGAGAGGGTGTATGGACGTGAGTTTTGGCATGGTTTTAGTTTGTTAATTCATGAAGGAAGAAAAACAGAAAATTGGTGAAACAACAGTTAGTTTACTAAGGGAAGGTGGAACGGTATTAAACACATAAACAGGGGAGATGTAAGCTACTGTTGGAGCAATGGGTTTAACGTGGGTGCGGCTAGGAAATGGGGAAGGACACAGTGAGGTGAGTTTCGGTCACGGGCATAAATACCGACAGTGGAGGCATTTTAAAATGAAGCAAAGTGGGACTTTAAATTTAGGAAATAATATAGAATGGGGGATGATGTACGGTGCATGTTGATGAATGCATGGAGAATTAGGGGATGAGCGGTTAACAGTAACGATGTTGTTCACTGTAGCTGGGTCCAACACCGGTGATCGCAGTTCGGTAAGAAACTACGAGTTTTAACTGACGATTGCCATACTATTACAATCAGAAAGGAGTATTCAGTGGTGTAACGGCATATGTTTAGGTGAAGATAAAAGGAGCAGTGACATGAAAGAAGAAAAGAAAATGAAGTCCGGTTCAAAATATGGAAACACCGAAATGGAACAGTGAAGGAGCCAAGTCCATATCAGCGGAAGGCAAGAACGGGTTAAGCTGGTTTGGAGCAATTGGAGCTCAATGCGAATTATAGCAGAATTAAACGGTAGATCGGATCGACTGACGCAAATCGTTATTTAACGGTTAACGTGCCAAGGTGAGTAAATTCACTGACTCTGATCTATTTTAAAATATTATAATATTGGTAGAATGCTGTGTGATGGTCGCTTCGGTAGATTATAATTAAATTGATTGAAAATATATAAATATATCATTGCATATGTACACATCATTTGGTTGGATGCTGACTCCATCGATTAAAATATTTCATAGTATGGAATCAGTGATAATTGTTTGACTAACATTGGTGGATGCTGGAAACCGGTTGGAGGAATCCAACCGGATTCCTCAATATTGATATGTACTATTTGCTTTATATGCACTATTTGAAACCAAATGACATTTAAACTGTGTATGGATATCGATTAAATCAATAAACGATATCGATTAAGAAAGGGGCATCAACTGGCCATAAATACAATGTTTTGTTAAGAAGTTGATTTGCCGTCAGGCGAATCAACGAAGTCGATTATAAATATTAGATTTTTATAATTAAAGTGAAGCTTTAAACTGTATTAGAAATTCTATTATAAATTGGTACTTTATAGTTCACTTTATAAAGTAAAATATTAATTAATTATTTTTAATTAAATAATTGTTTATTAAGTGGTCCTCATTTAAAATGTTACTGAATTAGAGATGTCAAGATTTTTGTAACGGAAATAGATGTCAAGATTTTTGTAACGGAAAGAGGTGTTAAGATTAATTATAAAGTGGAATATGGTAGAATATTGCGATTCTGTGAACTATAGCGATAAAAATAACTATGTTGAAGCTTAAGCGTGACTATTGTTTCGAGATCAGTTATAAAGGGGAATATTACAGCGTATGACAGGTTTTTAAACTATAACGATAAATTAGTGTTGTTGACCAAACTTAAGCGTGATTGTATGATGTTTAGTTATACATTAGAATGGATGTTTGTTTTTACTTTGATAGTTAAATAACCGACTATCAAAGTGTTTTGACCATCGTTGTCAATACGGAGGGACCGGTTGGATATATTATCCAAAACCACTCCGTATAGGCATAAGCGCTGCGGATTTGATTATGTTGGAGAAAGTTGAAGACGGAGTGAAATGCAAGGGTCGTCCTGTTCCAGAATGATGTTTTCTGTTTGTCTAGTCCCAGGACAACTTGTATGGACGAATGTCTGACAGAGTATTCCTAACGGTCACATAAGACGATCTTTTCAAAGTATTACGTCAGGTAGCGGAGAAATTCGTTTCTCTTAGCTTTTATACACGTAATATTTTTGAGAAGATCAACTAGTGATTTCATGGGTTTGACGATGTGGCATTCAAAGTGTATGGTGGCCAGATGTTCTAAAAGATAGACGTAGCCTCAAGCTTCACAACCGGGAAATGACAAAAATCGGGCAGGCAGCATGGCTATGTGGGTCGCTCCCATTAGGGTGTATAATCACCTATCTAGAGAAATTCTTTTTGTTTCTTAATCTATCGATTCTGCCCATTCGGGAATGGTGGTTTGAGTCCAACCGTTGGTGATATACGTTCGATACACTCAAGCAAAATGAGTGGTCGGTCATGTGTGGGCCGGGTTGCAAGATGTTCTTGTTGAACCCAGTGTATTCGCCTCTAGAGATACACTATCGGCAGGTGGTCCCATACCTTGTCATAGTTGGAATCCAATCTCCAATAAGCGCCCTGCGGTTTTTGATTTTATACTATGTATGTAGAGCGTGAGATGCAAGCATTCTGCTATTTGGTTATTTACTTGATTAGACATTATTATAATATCACTTGATTTTGATATCAAAGTGTTTTGTGTTATAGTAAGGTAAAAACCGTCCATGTTTATGTGTGGGTTGGTCTTACTATTATCCTTTTGTTTCAAAAGGATTTTCAAAGTTAAACCGAATGGTTGGAATTTACTCACACCAGTCCCATGACTGACCCAGAGTTTATTTTGTTTGTTTTTCCCTAAACTCTTAGGTGCCCAAATTTGTACGGGCAGTCAAGTGTTTCAGGCTTTACAGATACACTTGGAGGAGCTAGAAGCAGGAGCCTTCACCGTTATTTATTTAGAGATTATTTCCGTTGTGTTGTATATGAGTTATACTCTGATATGGCATGTATATACAAAACAGATTTGTATTTCAAAGTTATGTTATATAATACATTTTATTCGTTCCGCTGTGAGATTCGTGTTTACTCTGATTCTGCTCAGTTGTTTTCTTCTTCTTCTTCTTCTATTCTATTAGTTCTACCTTATCTTTCTCATCCTCTAATTTCTTTCTATTAATGATTCGTATTTCCGTGCAATTTGGGTCGGACTTGTATGGTATTTGGTCGACACAAAGGGCATGAATTTGCGGTTCGTTGCAGTTGGTATTAAAGCTGAAGGTTAAGTGATTACCTTGGCTCTGTGGCGTGACTCAGTAAAGATAGGGTTAGTAACACTCTAGATTGAGTTTGAGTGTATATATATGAGCACGTATTTGTAAACCGATATAAAAATTGTTTTATATTGTGTTGATTGGTTTATCGAGTGGTTTATGAATTCTGGTCGAAACAGTAATGCAAACTGTATCGATAGGTGTTTCTAGACTCTTGAACAGAGTAATTCAACACAGTATGTTTTGAAAAGAGGGTGAATGAAATAATTTTACCCAAAATATATTCTGATATAAAAAGGAGTATATATCTTGAGATTATTATAGTGTTGATCGTTATTATGATCAAAGAAGATTTATAATTGAGTTGGTTATATAAATAACCAATCGAGATATTATATATGTAATACACAAAATCAGATGAACTGAATCTGAATTGAAAACTAGACTTGAAATAAAACTCTAGAAACTTGGAAAAGAGTTGGAAATAATATTTGGATTAAATATATGGAATTTTAAAATCCAGGGAGATTTCAAATTGTTTTCCAATTGCTGTGAAAGATATTTTAAGTAAAATTCAAAATGGAAGTGTTTTAAAATGAATTTGGAATAATAATATAGTATTGAACTCACTTTGACCGCAGGAAAATAAATTCTGATGATGACGGTCGCATTATCAGTGTTCGTTTTCAAGTTTCTAAGTGACGGATTACTACCAAAAGATTTTGTTTTTGAATTATTTTGAGAAAACAAGTTGTCAGAAATTCAAATGTTTTGGATAATATATGATTTCAAATAGGTTTGAAATAAAAACCGCAGGAATTTGAATTCTGAAATTTAAATTTTACTTATGAAGTAAATAAACAGAAATTAACTAAGTTGAATAAAATTGGAGTTGAATTGAAGCCAATTAAGTTGAAATCATAGTGAAATAGAATTTATCTTGGCAAGATAATTGATTTAGATTTTGGAATGGAACCGAAATTGGTTATGGAAGTGGATTATGGAGTAGGAGAGTGAAACTGGGATTAGAACCAGAATTAAAATGGAACGTGACTTGGATATAAACGAATAATTGAATTGGATTATGAATTGATTGGAGATCAACCAAGAATGTGAATGGGAGAGAAAAGAATTGAATGCCGGAAAGGTACACATTTACATCGAATATGGGATTTATGAGCTAGTTTGGCAAGACGTTGGTGGTTGATTTTCTTTTGGAGTGGAAAATGCCCAGAGAGGCGAGTTGTAATAATACCGAATGGTCCGTGCAGAGGAGATACTGGCGAAATTCTCCGAAAATTAAGCTGTTAGGAAATTTTTAGAATTTATAGTAGTATTCGTTAATAAGACGGAATTAATTTTTAACTAGAATTAATCGGTTCTGTTGAAAGTGAATATAAGAAATTAAATAAAAGATTTTTAAACTGTTTATAATAGAGATTGTAGCATTTTTCCTACCTTAGCAATTTCGAGGACGAAATTATTTTAAGGGGGAAGGAATGTAATGTCCCGCAATTTTATCAGTTTATATTTGAATATTTTAATCAGTTTAAATATTGAATTCGTAATATAAGTGGATTTATGTATTAATTAAATGAAGTTGAAAGTTTAAAAATATATATATTAAATATAATCGAGCCCGCGGCAGTTCGTAATTTAACGTTCTGAACTTCAATTGAGTGTACAGGACCCGTTATAAGTCGGATTTCTGCGAAACCAGAAACGTTGGAATCTGTTGGACTGTATCTTTCTAATGGAAGTGAAAAACCAAGATTTGCGTGTTACAGATTGTGAGTTACGTCCAAATCAAAATTCCAAATAGTCACTGTAAAATCGTTTATCGACCGTAACTGTTTATTTGATATAACTGGATATCGGTTTCGAATTTTGACAAGGTTCTTTTGAGACATAGTGTGTAACACCCTGTGTATTCTATAACGGTGAAATTCACAAATTTAAGTATAACTAATTTCAAATAAAATAATTAAGGGAAACAGGATACGCTATTGCGTTCGTCTCGGAATTCTGCTTGAGATAGAGTCCGAGTTTGCGTAAAACGGATATCGTATGAAGAAGATATGGACGAACAAAGTTGGGCGAAAAACTAGAAAACGGGTCAGAATGCACTGGCGCACTTGGGAAGTGCGCCAGAACAAAAATGAACTGGCGCACTTGGGAAGTGCGCCAGTACATTTTTAGCCTGGCACACCTGCCAAGTGCGGCCAGGTCAGAATGACCTCCAGGTCAGGTCTTGGCTGGCCTGATCAGGGCCTGGTCGAATTTCTGAGCCTTGCCTTGTCACTAGGGCTAGGTGTCAGCTCCTAGTTGGTCTCTCCTTCAAACGAATGGCTATTATTGAATCAAGCTCCATCGACAGTCAAAATCAACTTGAAACACCATAAAAAGGACCTAAGACCTAGCCTAAATCATACTATTTCATTTTAGCCTCAGGTCGCTGCCATTAAACCTAGAGCTCTAGATTAAATATACAAAGAACAAAATTATAAAAGACGAAGGACGATTCTTGAAGGCTACAACTAGAAGCTACAACAACTACGACGCTGTAGACAACGAATTTGGGGCTATTTGATTTGGGATTTTTATTTGGATTATTTGCTCCATATTGTAAGTTCTATGTCACTTTTTAGGCAAAAACGCTAAAATAATATGGACATGCCATGAATTGAAACCGGGTTTAGGAACTATTGTTAATCTATGTTTATATTGTTTAACTTTGAATTATTATTTGGGAATATTGCTATTGCAACGTTGCAAGTTAAACTTGTCATGATTTTGATGTTGGCCAAGTTGGACTAATACATGTCCATGGAATCACTATGTTTATTGAAATCTTTATGTTGATTAAACCATGCCTATGATGCTAATTAAACCATGTCTATGACTGTTGATGGAACTATGCCTGTGATGTTAATATACCTATCATGATTAATGAAAAATTGGGAATTGCTAGGTTATGATGAAAAGTTGGAATCATTATGTTTATAATGTTAGATGAGAATCATTATGTTAAAAATGCTAAATTGGAATCATTATGTTTATAATGTTAGATGAGAATCATTATGTTAAAAATGCTAAATTGGAATCCACTATGCCTATTAGGATTACCATGCCTTTAATGTTTCATGTTTGTAATAAAATAATTATTATGCTCGCAATGATTATTATGCCTATGATGTAAAGTTGAAATCATCATGTTAAACTAAGTTGGAACCATTACTATGCCAAGTTATCATCATGCTAGTATTGAAACCATGTGATATGTTATAGCCTGTTTATTATGCAAGTGATGTTGGAATTGTCACATATGCCTCACATGTTTGGTGTTATTCCCCTTTATCTCTTGAATTGTTTATGCTTGAGAACGAAGTACGTTTATATACATTGGGGATACGATTGGGTAGAATAGGCAAAACTTGAATTAATTATAATCATAAACCGTGAAATTTGGCATAAGTAGAACATGAAATATGGCACGAAAACTTGACTTGAACATGCCATAACGTGACTTGAAACATGCCTTAGTTGGGCACGAAGTTGACATATGAACATGATGTGGAAATAGCATGAATCTGCTAAGAACATGGGCATGACTTTAGAAAACAAGAAAGTGGCCAACTCGAGGTTGGGTTGAGTTTGTAGTGTAAATCTGCCCGGAACCGCCCGGCAAATCCAGTTGCTACAAACAATAGGATCCAATGTGGGTAGTTGGTCACATCGCGCTTGAAACCCGAGGTTGGGTTGAGTTCGTAGCGTAAACCTACCCGGAACCGCCCGGCAAATCCAGTGGCTACGAACAACAGGATCCAATGTGAGTGGTTCGGTGCATTAACGAATCAATTAATGCCAATTAGGGTTAAGTCATGAACATGAAAAGACAACTTAACCAACTTGAACACGATTTGTAGGGCTAAGTCATGACCTGGAAACGACAACACTTAGCCAACTTGACATGACACGTAGGCGGGTTAAGTCGCGAACTGAAATGACATACTTAACCACCTTGACATGACTAGACTGGAAAAGGATTAAGTCACGAATTACATGACTTAATCTGTTAGGCGGGTTAGGTCACGAATTACATGACCTAATCCGTTAGGCGAAACCCTAGACACGACCCTTTTCAGCAGTAACCCTCTAGATGTATCAAGGTACCCTGGGGCTAGGCCGGGTGGGGCACGATTACTGGGCTGATTGTAAGAGGTGAACAACGGCAGTAGGGTACGCCAGTGTAGGTTCGGTGGACTACGGCCGTGCATGTATTCCGGGGCAGATACTGGGTATCAGTAGATTTATCTGTGCATCTTGAATCGTGTCAGGGGTTGACACCCTAGGGCTGATACACCCGAAGGTGGACCCAGCACAGGTGACTACATTCGTGATTAGCTGTATGACACGGACACTTGACGAGCTAGAACTTGTAGGGAGCCGATCGACTAAATAAGCGCTCCGTAGGACCCCGTACTTGGGTCAGACCCCGTTTCAGGGTCATTTCATGATATTGGGCCGTGGGATTTATTTCGTGATTAGCTTGTGACCTGGGCTTCGCATACTAGTACAGTCGATGCAACGAATCTTGAACATATGATGCTTTATTTGACTTGTCTTGACTTATCATGATCAGCTTAGTCTATCTTGTCCACCTTGACCCCATTCTTAAGTTTAGTTCCAGTTCATACATGACATGTTGTTTTAAAACCGTTTTTACACTGAAAGTCACTAAGACTTACTTAGTCTTTATGACTGACCCTTTTCCTTTCGCCTCTTTTTCTTTGGTTTCCCCCCCAGGTTCTCAGGGAGGGAATACCGCAGCTTGACCAGTTTTCACATCCAGCCTGAAGAGAAAGAATGTATTGCTCGGATCTTTTCCGTTTTGGACTATGGCTTTGGGCAGAAATTAGGGGACTTTTGCAGTTTATTTATGTTTTCTTTATGCTTCTTTAAATAATGTAATCAAGTCAGTTATGATTTTGGAAGTATTGTAAGACAATTATGGCATGGTTTGTGTAACATGTATTTTGATGAAATAAAAGTTGTTGTTTTCCGCTGTTCAAAAATATGTATTATTATATCTGTCTTGTATATCTGTGACTTATACTTATAAACCTCCACCAAAATTAGGGCATTCCCTTTGAGAGTGACCCTAACGGAGGTGGGGTGTTTCATAGTGATAATTTGATTTTTAGAATTTTATACAATTTTTAATTAATTAAATACGCAGCTTTTTATTTGGAATATTTTACACCCTTAATCAACATTTCGGGGTTTCAAAATATGAGTTAACCTACCGATATTTTTAAACCTTTGGAATCGGGGCGCATCGCTCGATACGATCGTATTTTTATTTTTGTCCATGGAAGCTTGTAGGTGAACATAGTTTGGTGTGATAGGGTACTCATATCTTGTATGACTTAAATATGTATATTCTTTTACGATCAGAAGTAACTCATCTACAATCAAACATAAATTGCTAAGTTTCATGTCACATTAGGGTAGGTGAAAACTCTAAATATTATTAGCTTGTTAATATGGCAACTTAATGTATCTTCTGTCATAATCTATAGTCTAAACTGTTTGGTTACTAATGCAAAAATATATACTTATTATAGGAGTTAATTGAGAAACGACTTGGAAAGGGTGAGCTACCCAGAAACAAGTATCAATGTATGAATGAACCGAGTCCTACTTTCCATAGGAACCGATAGTTCACATATCAATCAGCTAACGTGTAAATAAAGGAACGGTGTAACAACCCGTATTTTCAATAACATGTTATAACATTAATCAAGGCAGAATTAAATGTTAAAATCTGAATATAGGGAAACGGGCTGTGCCATTGCGTTCGTCTCGGAAAAATACGCGAAATAGAGTCCGAGTTTTCGAAAATCGGAGTCCGTATGACCCAGTTATGGCCCGTCGAAGTTTTCAGAAAATCCGGAGTTTAAAAACAGTTCGAAAATCAAATCTAGAGCCAAACAGACTGGGCAGGAAAATTTCCCGCCCAACCCCAAGTCGACTGGGGAGTCGACTTGCCCCAGCTTGTGTCGACTACCCAGTCGACTCCCCTGTCGACCTGGGTGGTCGGGCCAGTTTGGCCTGGTGCACCTGTTTTGGCTCCTAGGTCTTGTTTTGTTGGCTTGTGACGTGATTAGATGGCTCAGATCTGAATTAGGGTTAATTCTATGGCCTAAACTAGCCTAAACTTCTATATAAGCACCCTTAGACCTACCCTAAACCCTCATTAATCATTCCTACAACTAAGTGCTGCCCAAATGCTCCCTAATCATGGCCTCCATCTTCTTCAACTTGAGAGCCTAAGCTTGATCTAAAGCAAAGGAGCCTTCTTTCTTCATCAAAACAAGGATCTTTCTTCTTATTTCTCAAGCCTTGGAGTGGATCTTAACTTTATTTTGGGATTTCTAGTGTGGCTTCGTCTTAATCTTGTTCTATTTTATTCTAGATCTCATAGCCGCGATTTGTAAGCCCTATTCTACTCTTAGATTTAAACTATGAACTTAATATGACATGTAGCAAATTGAAATGGGATTTTTGTGTAACACTTGCCTTGCATCTATCATTGTATGCATAGATCTATACATGACTCTTTTGATCTATGGTTATGGGACTATCACCTTGACTTTTTGGGTATAAAGCTATGAGCTTTATTTGGGATTTGTGCATAATGCAACATAGAACCCCTCATGATCTTTATGTTAACTTGCCTATGATGTTATGAACTATATGCTAATCACAAGTTATCACCCTATGTTAACTATGACCATGTTATCACCTATTTGCTAAGTTGATGTCATATATGTTTTGAGGCCAATAATGCCATATGCTAGTTGTGATGAACACCTTTGCCTCATATATCACCATGTTAACCTTGTGATAAACTTTGCCACTTTATGCCCAACTTATCATATCATTATGTTCCCCCTTTTGATCTATTTGTGTTGATGCGAACTTACGTGCGATGGGGTTACGTTATGGGTAAACTTAAATGACATGAAACATGACTTGAAAATATGACATGTGATTATGCCTGAAAACATGAACGTGGACATGACATGTAGAAAACATGAAAGTGGCCAACTCGAGGTTGGGTTGAGTTTGTAGCATAAATCTACCCGGAACCGATGGCTTAACTAGTGGCTACAAACAATAGGACCCAATGTGAGTAGTTGGTCATATCGCACTTAAAACCCGAGGTTAGACTAGGTTGTGGTGTAAAGCTACCCGGACCCGCCCGGCTTAACTAGTAACCACAACAAAGTCTAATGTGAGAGGTTGGGGTGCATTAAGTTAATTAATACCACATGGTAGGGTTATGTCATGGACCACTTGAATATACTTAACCAGTTGAACACGATGTATTGATAGGGTTAAGTCATGAATTTCTTGGACACACTTAACCAACTCGATACATGGTTAGGATAGGGTTAACCACACTTAACCCATTTGAAATCCTAGTTACGTGGTCCTTTTCAGCAGTAATTCTAGTTCGGTAAGAAACTACGAGTTTTAACTGACGGTGGCCGTACTATTGCGATCGGAAAGGAGTATTCAATGGTGTAACGACATATGTTTAGGTGAAGATAAAAGGAGCAGTGACATGAAAGAAGAAAAGAAAACGAAGTCCGGTTCAAAATATATGGAAACACCGAAATGGAATGGTGAAGGATCCAAGTCCATATCAGCGAAAGGCAAGAACGGGTGAAGCTGGTTTGGAGCGATTGGAGGTCAGTGCGAATTATAGCAGAATTAAACGTTAGATCGGATCGACTGACGCAAATCGTTATTTAACGGTTAACGCGCCAAGGTGAGTAAATTCACTGACTCTGATCTATTTTAAAATATTACAATATTGGTTGAATGCTGTGTGATGGTCGCTTCGGTAGATTATAATTAAGTTGATTGAAAATATATATATCGTTGCATATGTACACATCATTTAGTTGGATGCTGACTCCATCGATTAAAATATTTCATAGTATGGAATCAGTGATAATTGTTTGACTAACATCGGTGGATGCTGGAAACCGGTTGGAGGAATCCAACCGGATTCCTCAATATTGATATGTACTATTTGCTTTATATGCACTGTTTGAAACCAAATGACATTTAAACTGTGTATGGATATCGATTAAATCAATAGACGATATCGATTAAGAAAGGGGCAGCAACTGGCCATAAATACAACGTTTTATTAAGAAGTTGATTGGCCGTCAGGCGAATCAACGAAGTCGATTATAAAAATTAGATTTTTATAATTAAAGTGAAGCTTTAAACTGTAATAGAAATTCTATTATAAATTGGTACTTTATAGTTCACTTTTTAAAGTAAAATATTAGTTAATTATTTTTAATTAAATAATTGTTTCTTAAGTGGTCCTCATTTAAAATGTTACTGAATTAGAGATGTCAAGATTTTTGAAACGGAAAGAGATGTCAAAATTTTTGAAACGGAAAGAGATGTCAAGATTTTTGTAATGGAAAGAGGTGTTGAGATTAATTATAAAGTGGAATATAGTAGAATATTGCGAGTCTGTGAACTATAGCGATAAAAATAACGCTGTTGAAGCTTAAGCGTGGCTATTGTGTCGAGATCAGTTATAAAGGGGAATATTACCGCGTATGACAGGTTTTTAAACTATAACGATAAATTAGCGTTGTTGACCAAACTTAAGCGTGATTTTATGATGTTTAGTTATACATTAGAATGGATGTTTGTTTTTACTTTGATAGTTAAATAACCGACTATCAAAGTGTTTTGACCATCGTTGTCAATACGGAGAAACCGGTTGGATATATTATCCGAAACCACTCCGTATAGGCATAAGCGCTGCGGATTTCATTATGCTGGAGAAAGTTGAAGACAGAGTGAAATGCAAGGGTCGTCCTGTTCTAGAATGATGTTATCTTTTTGTCCAGTCCCAGGACAACTTGTTTGGACGAATGTCTGACAGAGTATTCCTAACGGTCATATAAGATGATCTTTTCAAAGTATTACGTCTGGTGGCGGAGAAATTCGTTTCTCTTAGCTTTTATACCAGTAATATTTTTGAGAAGATCAACTAGTGATTTGATGGGTTTGACGATGTGGCATTCAAAGTGTATGGTGGCTAGATGTTCTAAAAGATAGACGTAGCCTCAAGCTTCACAACCGGGAAATGACAAAAATCGGCCAGGCAGCATGACTATGTGGGTCGCTCCCATTAGGGTGTATAATCACCTATCTAGAGAAATTCTTTTTGTTTCTTAATCTATCGATTCTGCCCATTCGGGAACGGTGGTTTGAGTCCAACCGTTGGTGATATACATTCGATACACTCAAGCGAAATGAGTGGTCGGTCGTGTGTGGGCTGGGTTGTAAGACGTTCTTGTTGAACCCAGTGTATTCGCCTCTAGAGATACACTATCGGTAGTTGGTCCCATAACTTATCATAGTTGGAATCCAATCTCTAGTAAGCGCCCTGCGGTTTTTGATTTTATACTATGTATGTAGAGCGTGAGATGCAAGCGTTCTGCTATTTGGTTATTTACTTGATTAGACATTATTATAATATCACTGGATTTTGATATCAAAGTGTTTTGGGTTATAGTAAGGTAAAAACCATCCATGTTTATTTGTGGGTTGGTCTTACTATTATCCTTTTGTTTCAAAAGGATTTTCAAAGTTAAACCGTATGGTTGGAATTTACTCACACCAGTCCCATGACTGACCCAAAGTTTATTTTGTTTGTTTTTCCCTAAACTCTTGGGCGCCCAAATTTGTACAGGCAGTCAAGTGTTTCAGGCTTTACAGATACACTTGGAGGAGCTGGAAGCAGGAGCCTTCACCGTTATTTATTTAGAGATTATTTCCACTGTGTTGTATATGAGTTATACTCTGATATGGTATGTATATACAAAACAGATTTGTATTTCAAAGTTATGTTATATAATACATTTTATTCGTTCCGCTGTGAGATTCGTGTTTACTCTGATTCTGCTCAGTTGTGTTCTTCTTCTTCTTCTTCTTCTTCTATTCTATTAGTTCTACCTTATCTTTCTCATCCTGTAATTTCTTTCTATTAATGATTCGTATTTCCGTGCAATTTGGGTCGGACTTGTATGGTATTTGGTCGACTCAAAGAGCATGAATTTGCGGTTCGTTACAAGGGTAATGTGATAACCCCAATTTCAATAAACCGATTTTTTTTAATTCCAATCTATCAAAACAAGAATTGGTTTGCTCTGGTATCCTGCAGAAAAGACAGAGACATAAAACATGTCAAAGTTCGGAAAACATCTCACAGCGGAAGGAACAAAATATAATGTAAGCAAAACATAGCTTTACCTTAATATCAATACTGCTAAACCAATATCCAAATCTATACAATCTCTGTCATGAACCTAACCTGCGAATGTTATGAGGAGGGGGCCAGAACATAAGTTCTGGTTACTGGACTTAAATTACACTTTTGGATAATCCTACATATACCGCTCAATTACATTTCCTTATTTATTAGCTTATCTGTGATATTAGCACTCAAGGCTTACACACACACGTCGCACCCATCTACTCCCTAGTAGGTTAACCTAATATAGTGTGTATGTAGTTACCCCCAACTAAGCACACCCCACGGAATACTACTCACACGGTCTCCACCATATATACGTAGTCCCTCATTTTATGCCATAGTGAAGTACGGATAACAATATTACATTCCGCATATATCTATCAATACTACATAAACGTACTGACTGCCACCTTTGTTCGAATCAGACTCCATATCGGAGTAACACCCTCAAGTCTATGATACACCACTCAGAGCTGACATGCATGTATCTATACTGTCCACTATACATATCTTCAATTGTAGCTCGATGCCTTAATCGCACGTCCTCTAATGTGCACTGAGAGTTCGGTGACAGAGCTAAACAAGAAAGACAGAACTCGGCCGGTAGCTTTTCCGTACCTGTAAAGGCCCTCCTTTAAGAGCCTCCAAATACAAATATTTCTAGGGTCTATTTTCCATGGTGGCTAGGCCCCACCTCTGCCCCCTCCCTCAACTTGTAAGGACTACAAGAGCTAAGCGAACACGTCTACTAACAACCAGTCTAAACATTCATGTGGCGTCCACCCTCAACCCCGTACCTCGATAGTTAAAGGTAAATGGTATCTTGGGTTTAGCACTAGTATTTTTGCATCCCGCTGGCTGCCGATGACGGGTATCTGACAGCCTACTATCCTTGTTGGTCATGACCCTCTCTACCTTCTCATGAGGCAATCGCCGAATCACCCTGGTGTCACCTCTTCACAGCATTCTGACTGCATAACTACATCTGCAGTCAAGGCCCACCCAACTAGTAGTTACGCGCAGACCGAACTTCCGCGAGCACGGCCTAAGACATCTGCCACCGCATAGAGGACTACTAAGAGCACCATAAGTCCCTCCGGAAGCCGCGTGCTTCCCCTTACAGTCCTTCGGAGCCGTTAGAACGATCAGATGAATGTGTGCTCCCCTCGTGCCTTATAACACCACAATGATTTACCCCATTGGGTTATTCACCCTCAAACGTGCGGACTGGTCCCAAGCACCCTACTTTAATATGTTGTTAGACCCTATGTCTGAACATTCTTTTACGCTCTTGCCTTACCTCATCAGGTTTCCATTTAACTTGGTTATTCTTATTCACACTGAATTCTTATTCCAAGTTTCTCTTGCTTACTAATTTCAGTCATATAACTTAACCCATTTAAGTTTATTAATAAGCCTACAACATGTTATTCTCTTGATTGTGGTCTAAGGTCTGTGATCCACAATCCCTTTATATACTTGTTTGTTTTTATCGTTACAATAACATGTTTTATATAATATGTAATTAAGTATATCCCAATTCACATGTTTTCTACTTAACATGACACTTACCATTTATGATTAATTATAGCTTATTTCATTTCATAAGTTTTCCTTATCCTTTCTCATTTAATCATAATTCCATTTTACATTGTCAATACAACTTATCGCTGTTTACTTATTAAACTAGTTATATTAACTAAGGTCCACTAATAAGTTTCTCTACCCGTTTATTTTAACCTATGTTATAATTTCCTCTTGTCCCTAAGACAAGCCTAAACATTCTTATCAACGGGTTTCAGACTTCCAAGTTTACAGATTACTTAATTTAAGTAAAATATATTTTCCCCCTTTTCTTAACTTGTTTCAGGTTTTCCCATTTTACTGATTACTTAATTTACAGTTAAGTGTTCCTTAACTCAATTTACCATTTATCCCATTCTCTTACTAACTTATTATAACCTAAATTATAATCTCCACTTGTCTCTAGGATAAGTTTGCTTTTATACAACATTTTCATTAATGTTACTTATTTATAATAGGTGATTATCATTTCTACAAATTATGCTCACCTTAAAGGTGTCTTTAATTACATAACTTTATTATTTCTACCGGTGATGTAAACCACTAGGTATCTTTAATTACATAACCTTATCGGCTAAGTTTGCGGGCCTATATGTAAATATTATCCACCCCTCAAGTTTACTTAGCCTACCTACTGTCCAACCAATTTTTACTTAACCCTAACTTTAGTTCATATTCATACAATCCCTATGGAATAGATTAGGTTAAGTAGTCCAATTCATTACCATGTCCATTTATGGTTTATAATGGGGTAGACCTCCTATATTAGGCCTTCAACTTGTGGATGCTGGATATGCCGATCGGGTCCGGGCAGACTTCTTCCACAAGTTGGGCCTACCCTCGTGTCATAGCCCGTATCGTATTTTCACACTTAGACCTCTCACATTAGGTTCAATATTAGTGGCTGCTGGATATGCCCGTCGTGTCCGGGCAGACTTCCACCACTAATGCAACCTAACCTCGTGCCTAGGCACGGTTCAGTATTTGGCATATTTATTTTTCTTAGAATTTTACTGCATTCTTTTCTTACATATTATGCCCAACATTTATCGCATGTTCTTTCCAACATATATTTTATTTTATCTTAAGGTAATATCAACCCAACATGTCTTAATCTTCCCAAATTCTTTTTTTCTTCTTTTTTCATCATCTAAACATGTCTAATTGTTCCTGTTCAATTCTCACATATTTTCATTAATATCTTAAATTAAGACCTCTAGTTATGCACCAATTACCCCAAAATTCCCAATCATAAATTATGTCCCAAAATTAAAGTTTCCAACAACAATACATGTTATGTTCCCAAAATTTCATTACAGATTATGCCCAAATTCTAATATACTTCGCATGCCTTTGTACATGTAATCAACCTCTTTTAGAGTAAAGAGGTAGTTCTCAAATAATGTCCCATTTACCCAAAAATCTCATTTAATCCAATTGTCTTGTGCACAAAATAAATCTTTATAACAATATCCATGTATATCGTAACATGCTAACTAAATGAACATAATTTTTCATTTTAGTGCAATTATCCATCGCATCAATTAACTTTTCCAATACATTCATTATGAATGTTTATGCGGAATGATGAAACGATAAACATACTGTTATTCACAAAGGATAATTTAAACCCACTCACCTAAAGCTTTCCAAAATCTTAAATTTGATCAGATCCATTATTCCATGGTTTCCCTAACTGAATTTAAGACCTAAAGAACCATGGATCTATAAGTTAAACCCAAAAAGAAAGGGAAAAGAGGAAGAAAAACGGAAGAAGTACTCAAAAATAGGTCAAATTCAATACTCACCTCTCGCGCAGCATTGACCTAGGCATCTATATTGCAGATCTAAATTCTTTTCTCTCATTTCGAAGCGGAAGAATCCTATATCTAACTTTTATTTTAAGAAAAGATTTGGATTGATTAGATCTAAGAAATATGAGAGTGGTTTTTTGAGGAAGAAGGAGCAGAGTTTTGGCGTCTCCTATAAAATTGTGAGAGTGAAAGAAGACCTAGCAATCTATTTATAGCTGTGTCAGAGGAACTAGGCCCTTTGGATTTAATCTAAAACCAATCTGAACCAACCACCTCACTAAAAAAAGAACACTCTAGAATTTAACCCATTTCACACTGAATGCTCCTTTAATTAAAAGAAACCACCTTAACCCTTTTCACACTGCATTGCATTGATTACTCATTTTCCGTTAGTGCATTCTTCCTTTACATTTATATCCATGTGTCATTATATTATATATACAATTCGAATTGTATGCTCATAATTCATTTAATGACTTTTTTTTGCCTTTCTAATTAGTACACTATATTATACTATTTTTAATGAATTACGCAGTAACCTCTTCCCTTCATGCATTTATTTATTTTCTTTCTTTCTTCTTTTTATTTATTTATTTATTTACATGCATTCTTATTTAACTTTTCCCTTTTTATCTTGCATTAATATTCTTATTTTTCATACACATCATCTCTCCAACAATTAATTGCATTAGCATATTAATCTCTCTCTTGCACACATTTATTGTTTTTATTGCACAATGTTCCTCATTTTAAACATTACTGCATGCATTTACACATCATTTCTTTCTTTACCGCTTGCATATTAAGTTATGCACTTTTTTCTCTTTTATTTTTATTTTCCATGCATATGTATGTTTTAATTATTGTATGCATAAACAATACAACCTTCCATTTATTTATTTATTCTTAATTATGCATATGTTCATATGCACGTAATTAATTGCATGCGTATTATTAATTTCAACATTAATATACATGCACTGTTACTTATATACTACTTAGAAAAATTATGGGGTGTTACATTCTCCCACCCTTAAGGAATCTCTTCCCCGAAATTCGATGAGGGTAAAATAGATAATCCCTCGCATAATATTCATCCATCATGTGTGCATCCAATTTTGGCAAAAAATGTGCACATGTGCCAAGTGAAATACATCCTAGTAATACGTGTATGCCTAATTTTGTACCACCTATATATTTAAACTTTTCAAAAACTTTTTCAAAACATGATGCTCACATCCTAAATATACTTGCAGTTATATATGAATGCAATATTTTTGAAAAATCAAAACATTTTTCACCCAAATTTTCCCACACTATTATTGAGTAAGAGCATAGTTCATCCAATTGTTGCATCCAAAACCCTACCAACCATCATTAAATTTTGAAATTTAGAAAAATCTAATTTTCTAAATTCGATTTTTTATGTCACAAAAAGGTGGAAAACGGAAAATTCCGCATCCTCCATTTTTCTTTTCCAACCTTTTTCTGACCGTACTTGGGTTTTCATGTAACTATTTACAAAAATTCACTATTTTCCTATCCAAGCACAGTCCACGTAAGAAAATTTCCTTTTTGTTACTGATTTTCTCTTCATCTTACCTTGGAAATTTTCCATTCTTATTCATATTTTCTCAATTAGGTTTATGACTAGTTCTTACCTATAAGGTCGGTTCAGTCTCTTACTACAAGGTGCCAACATCCATTCTATTCTCATTTTCTACAACTAATTTTGTCCACTCACAGATTTATCTTAAAACAATTTATCAAAAAGGATTGCCATAAGAGTAGAGATTTCAAATCTTTCTTTATTAAAAAAAAAGAATTTCTTGTATGGAATATAACAAGAAAACTAGCGAGCTATACATGCTCTATAATATGCATCTTTTATTGAGAGAATTTTACTTTAGATAAAATTTTCGCAAGAAATTATTATTTGCAGGATATACCCCATTTTACTTCAAGACCCAATATGTATACTTTACATATTAAAAACTATAACTTCTAAGATTAAAACTTGAAAACACAACAAACGTTTTTCCCAAAACTTTTATAATTTCAAGTTCTTAAAAGTTAACAATGGGGTTGGACTCAAAGCGGGTTTTCAATTTTCTAGGCTTTCCTAGACAATTCCGAAGGTCAATTCTCTCAACTATATATTCCTAATCCCATTTTCTATTTTCAACCTTTTCCAATTTATAAGGTTTTCAAGACCACTAACCCAAAATACTAATCATATGGGATTCACTTTACACTCTTCACCAAATTACCTAAGGGTCCCAGATTTCCTTATTCATTCCTTTAGTGTACAAAACAAACATCCCATTTCTTACCATATTATACTCTTTCTATTTAGTGGGTTCCTCTATGGATCTAGGTATATATAGTATATTTATATGTTTTAAAAATACAAATACGTTCACTCACTATTTATATACGAATCCTAAACCTAATCTCTGATATTAGATGTGACAAACCCAATTTCAATAAACTGATTTTTTTTAATTCCGATCTATCGAAACTCGAATTGGTTTGCTCTTGTATCCTGCAGAAAAGACAAAGACATAAAACATGTCAGAGTTCGGAAAACATCTCACAACGGAAGGAACAAAATATAATGTAATCAAAACATAGCTTCACCTTAATATCAATACTGCTAAACCAGTATCCAAAGCTATACAATCTCTGTCATGAAACTAACCTACGAATGTTATGAGGAGGGGGGTCAGAACATAAGTTCTGGTGACTGGACTTAAATTACACTTTTGGATAATCCTACATATAACGTTCAATTACATTTCCTTATTTATTAGGTTATCCATGTTATTAGCACTCAAGGCTTACACACACACGCCGCACCCATCTACTCCTTAGTAGTTTAACCTAATATAGTATATATGTAGCTACCCCCAACAAACGTACACCCCACGGTATCCTACTTCCACTGTCTCCACCATATATACGCAGTCCCATATCCTACACCATAGTGACGTACGAATAATAATGTTACGTTCCGCATATATCTATGATTACTACGTAAAGGTACTGATTGCCACCTTTGTTCGAATCCGACTCCATATCGGAGGAACTCCCTCAAGTCTACGATACACCACCCAGTGCCGATGTGCATGTATCTTGATTGTTCACCATACATATCTTCATTTGTAGCTCGATGCCTCAATCACACGTCCTCTAATGTGCACCGAGTTTCGTGGTATGGCTAAATAAGAAACATGGTACTCGGATGGGAGCTTTTCCATACCTGTACAAGCCCGCCTTTAAGAGCCTCAAAATACAGATATTCCTAGGGTTTGTTTTCCATGGTGGCTATGGTCCCACCTCGGCCCCTCCCTCAACTAGTTAAAACTACAAGAGCTATGCGACCGCCCCTAATAACAATCAATCTAAACATCCATGTGGCATCTACCCTCAACCCCGTACCTTGACAGTGAAAGGTGAAATGGTATCTTGAGTTTAGCTCTAGTCTTTTCACATCCCGCTGGCTACGGATGACGGGTATCCGACAGTCTACTATCCTTGTTGGTCGTAACCCTCTCGACCTCCTTGTGAGGCAACCGCTGAATCACCCTGGTGTCACTTCGTCACAGCATTCTGACTGTATAGCTACATCTGCATTAAGGCCCACTCACCTGGTAGTTACGCGCAGACCCAACCTCAATGAGCACATCCTAAGACATCTGCCACCGCATAGAGGGCTACTAGGAGCACCTTATGTCCCTCAAGAAGCCGCGTGCTTCCCTTTCCAATCCTTCGGAGCCGTCAGAACAATCAGATGAATGTGCTCTTCCCTTATGCCTTATAACTCCACGATGATCTACCCCGTTGGGTTATTCACTCTCAAACGTGCAGACTGGTCCCAAGCGCCTCACTTTAAAATGTTGTTAGACCCTATGTCTAAACATTCTTTTACGGGATTGCCTTACCTCACCAGGTTTCCATTTAACTTGGTTATTCTTATTCACATTGAATTCTTATTCCAAATTTCTCTTGCTTATTAATTTCAGTCATATAACTTAATCCATTTAAGTTTATTAATAAGCCCACAACATGTTCTCTAGATTGTGGTCCAAGGTTTGTGATCCATAATCCCTTTATATTCTTGTTTGGTTTTATCGTTACAATAACATGTTTTACTTAATATATAATTAAGTATATCCCAATTCACATGTTTTCTACTTAACATGACACTTACCATTTAATTAAATATAAGTTACTTCAATTCATAAGTTTTCCTCATCCTTTCTCATTTAATCATAATTCCATTTTATATTGTCAATACAACTTATCGTTGTTTACTTATTAACTTAGTTATATTAACTAAGGTCCATTAATAAGTTTCTCTACCCATTTATTTTAACCTATGTTATAATTTCCTCTTGTCCATAGGACATGCCTAAACATTCTTATCAACGGGTTTCATACTTCCTAGCTTACATATTACTTAATTTATAATTAAGTACAATATATTTTCCCCCTTTTCTTAACTGGTTTCAGGTTTTCCCCCTTTACTGATTACTTAACTTATAATTTAGTGTCCCTTAACTCAATTCACCAGTTATCCCATTCTCTTACTAACTTTAAGTTATAATCTCCACTTGCCTCTAGTACAAGTTTACCTATTATAAAACATTTTCATTAATGTTACTTATATATAATAGTGGTTATCATTTCTACAACTTATGCTTAACCTAAAGATGTCTTTAATTACATAACTTTATTATTTGTACTGGTGATGTGTACCACTAGGTATCTTTAATAACATAACCTTGTCGGCTAAGTTTGCGGGCCTATATGTAAATATTACCCACCCCTTCAAGTTTGCTTAGCCCACCTACTGTCCAACCAATTTTTTTAACCCTAACTTTAGTTTATATTCATACAATCCCTATGGAATAGATTAGGTTAAGTAGTCCAGTTCATTACCATGTCCATTTGTGATTTATAATGGGCTATACCTTCTACATTAGGCCTACAACTTGTGGATATTGGATATGCCGGGCGGGTCTGAGCAGACTTCTTCCACAAGTTGGGCCTAACCTCGTGTCATAGCCCGTCTCGTATTTTCGCGCTTAGACATCTCACATTAGGTTCAACATTAGTGGCTGTTGGATATGCTGGTCGGGTCCGAGCAGACTTCCACCACTAATGCAATCTAACTTCGTGCCTAGGCGTGGTTCAGTTTTAGGCATATTTAGTTTTCTTAGAATTTAACTGCATTCTTTTCTTACATATTATGCTTAACATTTACCACATGTTCTTTCCAACACATATTTTATTTTATCTTAAGGTAATATCAAGCCAACATGTCTTAATCTTCCCAATCTTTTTTCTTTTTTTCATCATCTAAACATGTCTAATTATTCCAGTTCAATTCTCACATATTTTCATTAATATCTTAAATTAAGACCTCTAGTTATACGCTAATTACCCCAAAATTCCCTGTCATAAATTATGTCCCTAAATTAAAGTTTCCAAGCACAATACAAGTTATGCTCCCAAAATTTCATTACAAATTATGCCCAATTCCAATATACTTCACATTCCTTCGTACATGTAATTAACCACTTTTAGAATAAAGAGGTAGTTCTCAAATAATGTGTAACAACCCCAAACTTCCGTAGTACGAAAGCAAGGATAATCATAGGAGTATAACATAGTTACAACAATAGCATATTTCAGATAACATCATAACACATAAATCATTGCAGCGTAAATAGGAATGTCATCACATCACAACATCAGAGACAACAAAGTGCGCAGTTACAGGATACACTTAGCAAATAGAAGTCTAAACAAAAAAAGAAATGAGTCTCAACTCCATCAAATACATCATAGATCAGTAATGTCTAAATGTCTCAATGGCAATAAAAAGATAAATAGAAAAATGCTCTTCATCTTCTTTCCTTAAGAAAGCTCCAATCCAGAATGTATCCATACCTAAACATGTCACTTGGCTACCCATTTGAAAAGAGGGCACCCGAGTTTGCAAAGTGAAACAAACTACGAGTCTGTAATGACCCGAAGATCCGGTCCATTTTGAGCTGACCAAAAACAAAAGTCTAACCCCAAATTAAACTGAAAATCAGGAAATTAATAGAAAGAAAACAGAGGGTGAGGAAAGATAAGATAGAAACTTAGAATAGAAGAAGAAGAGCACAACATCAGAGTAACACGAACCTCACAACGGAACGAATAACATATAATATATATAACACAATTTGAAATATACATCTGTACTTGAATATACATCATTATCAAAGTACAACACTTACAACACAGTGGAAATAAACTATAGCTATATGATCCTGAAGCCTCCTACTCCAGCTCTTCAAGTATATTTGTAAATCCCGACTACTTGACTGCCCGTACAAATTTAGCCAACCAAGAGTTTTGGGAAACAAACAAATAAACTCCGGGTCAGTCATGGGACTGGTATGAGTAAAACAGTTTAAAACAGTTTGAGCAATGTAACGATATCTCATAAGACCACACCGTATAACAGAACAGGTTTTTCCCTTATGAGAATCCAAAATATCTTTATATCAAAACTCATTAATATTATAATAATGTCTATCAACCACAATATATTAATCATCTAGCAGAAACGCTTTCATCTCACGTTCTACATATATAGTAAACAATCAAAACCGGAAGCACGTATTGGGTAATGGATTTCCTACTATGACAAGGTATGGAACCACCTTTTGCTTGTGTACCTCTAGAAAGGATTACACTGGGTTCAACAAGAACATCTTGCAACCCGGCCACACATGACCGACCACTCATTTCGCTTGAGTGTATCGATGTATATCACCAACGGTTGGGATCAGCAACCGTTTCCCGAATGGAACTTCATCAACAATAGATTTTTAGAAATAAATGAAACTCTAGATCAGGTGATTATACACCCTAATAGGTGCGACCTACATAGCCATGCTGCCTGCCCGATTTCTGTCACTTACCAGTTGATGAGGCTTTAGGTTACGCTTCATCATCACATCAGATTCACTTCGAATGCCACATTGTCAGATCCATCGAAAATCACTAATTGACGTCTACAACAGTGCATTACGTGTTAGCTAAAGAAGTTTCCTTCTCCGCTTCCACTCTAGGTACGGTTGAAGAAATCAATGTACGTGACCTTTCTGGAAATACTCTGTCAGACATTTATCCATACAAGTCATCCAGGAACAGGATGAACTGAAGGAACTATTCAGTACATCCATCTTAGGCACTGTTATTTAAGACTTATACAATAGCCCTTTCACTTTACTCCGTCTTCAATTATCTTTGGCATATATGATTCGCAACGCTTATGCCAATACAGAGTTGTTCTTTGGAAAATAATCCAACCGGTCTCTCCATACTAACAACGTTAAAATGGTCAAAACTTCGATAGTCTGTGATTTAACCATCAAAGAAAAATATGTGTGCAAACAATGATATTATTTCCAGATGGAAATTATATCGATCAAACATCATTTAACATTTATCTCCTTAGTTCATTTTTCATCTCCTGTTTCCCTATATTCAACATTTGCTAATTTCTAAATTTAGAAAATATATCTTATTAACACTGGAAAATATTTCCATTTCTTGTTTTCTATGTTAGAAAACATTTCTGTTTCTTGTTTGGAAACATTTCCAAAACTCCTTCATTGGACTTAGACAGATGTTTAAACAAACCATCGCGATGCCAACTCAAACCATTTCGCTTATTAACTAAATTCCTTTAACCCACCTTCACTATCGAACCTTAACCATTCCTTAGTTAAAAATGAAGTAAATCAAGTTGGGGTAATACTACCTCTCAGACCTTAACTGAACAACGTTTCTAACCTTGAAATAGACAAAGTTCACCTTTTAATTCTGTAACAAACTTCCTTATGTAACTCTCTTTCGAATCATCTTTATTCGATAATTCTTTCATTCGATAAGGTTTATTCGATAACTCTATTCAATTTACTTTATTCGATTAACCCTTATCAATTAACTATATTGGACTAATGCTATTGGATTAACTCTATTGGACTAACGCTATTGGATTAACTCTATCGGACTAACGCTATTTGATTAACTCTATTGGACTAACGCTATTGGATTAACTCATTTCACTTAACTCCTTTCGAATAAACTATATTCGATAACTCCTTTAACTCTATTCGGATAAACTATATTTGATTAACTCCTTTTACTTTATTCGATTCACTATTATTCGATTAACTCCTTTTACTTTGTTCGAATCACTAATATTCGATAACTCTATTTAAATAACTCTAGTTCGATTTAACTCTATCGATTTACTTTAACTGATTAACACTAACTGGTTAACTCTAACTGGTTTAACTCTAGCTGATTAACTCTAATTGATTAACTCTAACTGGTTAACTCTTATTCGAATAACAAATATTCGATTAACTCTATTCAACTAACTCGACTCGACTAACCCCTTTTCGAATAACATATTCGATTTACTAACTTTTGAATACCTTATTCGATTGACTCACTTCGAATACCATATTCGATTTAACTCTATTCGAATAACTAATATTCGATTAACTCCTTTTACTTTATTCGAATCACTAATATTCGATAACTATATTTAAATAACTCTAGTTTAATTTAACTCTATCGACTTACTTTGACTGATTAACACTAACTGGTTAACTCTAACTGGTTTAACTCTAACTGGTTAACTCTAATTGATTAACTCTTACTGGTTAACTCTTATTCGAATAACAAATATTCGATTAACTCTATTCAGCTAACTCGACTCGACTAACCCCTTTTCAAATAACATATTTGATTTACTAACTTTCGAATACCTTATTCGATTGACTTCCTTCGAATAACATATTCGATTTAACTCTATTTGAATAACTAATATTTGATTAACTCCATTTGAATAAATTATTCATTTATAAAGATTTACTTTTAGTAACGGTTCTTCACTTTACAAATGATTTCCTTTTCGATTCTATTTATTTGACAAATAAATATCTCCTTTTATTATAACTTATCCTTCGATTTTATAATTATTTTATGTTATAAAAACCCTTTTACTTTTTTATATAAAATCCAGCGATTTTATATAAATAATTCATTTTCAAAATACACTTATAAAATCCTCTTTCCCACATCCAGTATTTCTTATGGTATTTAACCTACCATATAACAACGATAAATATCGTCCAAACACACATAATCAACAACAGATTATATATCACATCATATATCACAATATATGAATCATAGTAAAATAAATGTTGAGGAATCCAGTTGGTTTCCTCCAACCTATTTCCCTGCATCCACAGATGTTACACAATAAAATCAACATCACTATATGATATATTCTGTTAAATAGAATGAATATAGAAATTCAACTAACTGACTAGCAATTCAATCAAACAGTCAACACACAGTCAATCAGCCAATATTTGACAGTTCTAAAAATACAACATGAAATTATAAACTGTTCAGAGTTAGTGAGATTTACTCACATTTGCAGTTCATCGTTAAAGAACGATAAACTGTTGTTTGATTTGAATCTAACAATTTATTTCACCATAAATTCAAACGAGCTCCTATCCACTCCCAGTCAGTCCCATGGTGTTGCCCTCGGCCGTACGATCCTAACGGATCTTGTTTCACTGAGTTCTGATCACGTATGACAAAGATACAGCTTTTACAAGTTTATATAACAAACTAAATAAATATAAACTAAAATTATTTTGTTTCGGGCCTTACTCTTA
Source organism: Allium sativum (assembly GCA_030737875.1). Taxonomy (NCBI): domain Eukaryota; kingdom Viridiplantae; phylum Streptophyta; class Magnoliopsida; order Asparagales; family Amaryllidaceae; genus Allium; species Allium sativum. Next base: position 741,837,880 of record CM060920.1, on the reverse strand, counting down.
TCATTCCGGCCCACTGCCCTCACACATGCTCCAACATTGTCTCCTTCCAACAGAGCCAGATCCTATCCAGTTTCCCTGATATCCCATTTCTGCGTTTTCACTTCCAAATGGTCCTCCACCACTTATTTAAAATACAAAGAAAAATAACCATTACCCCTAAATCTCCCCCTTAATCCATTCATTAATCCGTCAAATCCTTTCTTTCCCAAAAAGCTTAAACTCGTCACTCCTAATTGACGGCCATATCTGCACATTTTCATCCTCCAACTCCTCCTCCTCTACGCCATAAAAATCCAACAAACAACACCATTCAACTATCCACTAAAATATCATCACGCTTATGCCAAACTCAAACATCTCGCACCTCTCAAACAAAACACGACAACTCCTTAGTGCTGAAAAACCTTCGATGGAAATATGTATCGATCTCCACATAAAAAACCCATGCCAAAGCTATTCGATTCTGTAAACCCAAATCCAATCTTAGTTTTGCCAAAAGCCTCCTCAATCTGCTCAAAATCAAAAACCTAGCTTTTCGCTCGCCATTTCCAGCGAACCAGAAAACACGTCGAGCCTAACTCGAAGTACATAGGATCGAAGGATTTGCGAGGATGATTGCGAATATATGTATTTGAGGATTTATAGAATTTGTTTTCTATTTTTCTTAGAATTTCTTCCTTGCGTTTTTGGTTTGCTGAGAAAAGTTTTGGTGGTGGCTTGTTTTTCTTTGCTGTTGACCAACGAGAATGTGAATTTAGGTTAAAGGATTTGTAGGGGTGTATTTATAAAAAAATATAAATATTTTTATATTCATTATTATTCAGTTGCTGCTATATATGTCTTTTAAAAATTCCTGTGACCACATACGATACCCAAAAGTCACCAAACTGGACATGCTGCTAGAGTTCGGCATTACGGTCCCAACGAAACTGGTTTCGTCGAATTCCGACTTCGTATGCTCACACAGCGTATTTTTAACCGTCGAAATACTAACTGTTTTTCACTTTAATAATCCGTACGACCACATACTGACTTCAAAAATCCCGGAAACGTAAATCTAACAATAATTTGACATTGCGGATCCAACAAAATTAGTTTCGTCGAATTCCGACTTCGTTTGCAAAACCGGCTATTTTTAAAGCTCTGAATGACCGACTTAAATATATAAATATATTTAAATATAATTAAATTGAATACAAATAAATTCATATTATCGTATATATCCACAGTGGAATACCATACAGCTCTAGAATATTCCTATATGAATTTCTAACTTGATATTTCAAATCTAGGTTAACCCGATATTCGTTTTATATTGAAATCCCTTTTTAAAATATAAATAATTCCTTTATAAATTATAAAGGAATTCCACAGCGACTTTTCTGAAATTTGATTTGGACGTGAATCAAAATCTACATGACGAAATCCCGATTTTTCTCTTCCACTAGGAAGATATACTCCACCAGCTCCATACGTTTCTTGTTTCATAGAAATTCGGCTTAAAACGAATCCTGTACATTCAGTTGAAGTTCGAATCGCCAATTTACGAACTGCAACGCCATTTCAAGCTCGATTATAATTAAAATATAACTATACATTCAAACTATCGTTCAAATAATATATTCGTTATTCTAATTCAATTCTGAACTGAATTAAATATCACAGATGATCCAGTTCACACCATATCGCCATTTCAGCCAATTCTGATTTATTTCAGAATTAAATATATTATTTAATTTATTATTTTAATTAAATTTTCATCATTATTTAATTCCACGACCATTTAATTAAATATATCACTATTTATATAATTAAATAAATTAATTATAATACCTCTGCCAATGCGGGTCATTACAATCTTCCCCACTTAAAATAATTTCGTCCTCGAAATTGCTAAGGTAGAGAATGACCCTATCGACTGGTTAGAACATATTTGTTCACTTCTTAACTTCAGTTTCAACTGAACCAATTTAATTTCAATTAAATCATTAATTAATTCTTATCAACGAAAATTTTCAAAAATCCTGAAAATTTTCTAACACCTTAACTTTTCGAAAAATTTCGCCAGCACCTCCTTTGTACTGGTCAATAGGTCAAACTCCAACTCGCCTCTCTGGGCCATCTCCATCCCTAAAGAAAATTAAACAGCCAAGAGGCTTGCCAATTCGGCTCATAAATCTTATATCCAATAGAAATATAAACTTGTACCTTTTTGTCGGGCATACCAACTCTATCACTTCCATATGCTATCAACTCAGCATATACCAATGTTATCCCAATCAAATTCTGAAATTACTTTTATCTCCAACACAAACATTCGCTTTTACCAAGCCAAATTTTCATTTCAAACTCAAGTTTCGTCTTGATTCCCAACTCTTAACTTGATTATCACATTACACTTCAAATTTGAATCTCACAATCCAATTTGGTTTGATATCATTCTAATTCAATCTTAATTACCACTTTACAAGCTTTACTTTAATTCAATTTTGCTTTCACAAATTTCTGTTAAATTTGTTTTGAATTCAAACAGTCTTTCCATGGGAGTTTTCAAACAGTTTACTCTTTTCAAAAATCAAATTTTCCTTTTGAACATGTCACTGAGCCCTTAATTAATATTCCATTAGTTAAATCACTTCTCTATTTCTTTATCAATATTTGTTAACCAAATATTTTCAATAATCATATTGGCCTTTTATGTTATTTGGAAAACATTCTGAATATCGCCTTCCTTTATTTTCTAAACTTTAGAAAATATATGCTATTTATAACTGGAAAATATTCCAATTACTTATCACTTTTCCAATCTCGTTTATTTCTATACTTAGGAAATATTCTTTATTATATCTCCAAGCTTACACTTATTTGGGTTAAAACAGATGTTGTGTAAAATATCGTTATGACAACCCAAATACTATATTCAACTAACTCTTATTCAACATTGATCTTTGAGCCTGAAATCTTACTATTTATTTGTTAATAATGAAATCAATCAAGTTGGGGTATAACTACCCCTCAGACCTTGACTGAATAACATTTATAACGTCAAAACAGATATGACCACTTACTCGAATAATCAATACCATACAACTAATTCTTCACTTTTAAACACATATACACCTTCTCTTTTTTATTCTTATGAGATTTTAGTCTTAGTCTTCCTTTTTTATTTTACTATTCTATTACTAAGTTCGTTTCCTTATCGACTTCTATATATATATATATATATATATATATATATATATATCGATACGTTGATTTCTAACTATCAAATTATCTTAAAAATATTCTAACTCCTTAAATTCCCGGGGAAAATTCGCCATAACCTCCTTTGTTCTAGGAGCATCGGGATATTTCAAATAGCCTCCCATGGCCCTCACAAATCCAAAAGAAAAGAAAAAGCCAAGCGGCTAGCCGATACAGCGCATAAAATCTCATATATGAATTAAATACATACCTTTTCGTCGAGCATTCTATTTATATACCTTCATACCCTATCCATACCTATCTCATATATATTTATACCTGCCCAATCTATTTTAACTATACCTGATCGTTTTAACTCAATTCGTGAATTAATTTGTTAATTAACTCTTTAGTCTATTTCACTTTTATATTTGAACATGACATGTTCAAATATATTTTAACTTGCTTATTAACTAATTTGAATCCAAATTTCAAATTTCAGTTCTATATTCGAATTCGAATATCCATTTACAAATCCAATTCACCTTTCGAAGTTAAACTTCAAATTTAAAACTCGATTTACTAATTCCTCTTCGACTTAGTTAATTCTATTCAATTTCTATTCAAATTTTATATCACTTCTATTATTCAAATCTATATATCAAATTCTATTCAAATTCTATATATCAAATTCTATGTTATAAATCCCATTTTAAATTCAACACAACTTGTCTTTCCCAAAACAAATTCAAAACAGTATCTCTGGTAGTAATTCATCACTTACAACTCGAAAATGAATACTGATGATGCAGCTGTCATTATCAGAATCTTTTTTCCAGCGATCGAAGTGAGTTCAATACTATAAAACCATTTCTAAACACTTCCACTTTGAAATTCATTTCAAAATATAATTCACACTACTTGTAAAACAATTTAAAATCTCCCAGGATCTTAAATTTTCCTTATTTTTAACCCAAATCCATTTACAAACACTTATACAATTTTCAGAATTTTAATTCAATTTCTGTTTTAAATTTTAGATTTAACTCATCTAATTTCATGTATTTCACTTATATGAATTCTGATTGGTTATTTACATAACCATTTAATTTATAATCTTACTCGATTATAATTTCAACCAATATATCCAATATGTATCAAAATATACTTTGGATAAACTTATTTTAATTTACCCTCTTTTCAAAACATATCATGACGACCCATCGTATTCGAGTGTTTAGTAACTCCTACCGATACAATGGATCAAACTGATCAACCAGAACTCATAAACAACTCAACCAATGAATCTCCACAATATAAAACCACTTTATATCAAATTACAAATACGCACTCGTGTATATACACTCAAACTCAATCTAGGGAATTACTAACCCTATCTCTACTGAGTTACGCCACAGAGCCAAGGTAAAACTTAACCTTATGCTTTGATACCAACTGTAATAACCCGAAGATCCGGTCCAATTTGAGCTGACCAAATACACAAGTCTAACGCCAAATTAAACTGAAAATCAGGAAATTAATAGAAAGAAAACAGAGGGTGAGGAAAGATAAGATAGAAACTTAGAATAGAAGAAGAAGAACACAACATCAGAGTAACACGAACCTTACAGCGTAACGAGTAACATATAATATATATAACATAATTTGAAATATACATCTGTACTTGAATATACATCATTATCAAAGTACAACACTTACAAAGCAGCGGAAATAAACTATAGCTATATGATCCTGAAGCCTCCTGATCCAGCTCTTCAAGTATATCTGTAAATCCTGACTACTTGACTGCCCGTACAAATTTAGGCACCCAAGAGTTTAGGGAAACAAATAAATAAACTCCGGGTCAGTCATGGGACTGGTATGAGTAAAAAAGTTTAAAACAGTTCGAGCAATGCAACGATATCTCATAAGACCATGCCGTATAATGGAACGGGTTTTTCCCTTATGAGAATCCAAAATATCTTTATATCAAAACTCATTGATATTATAATAATGTCTATCAACCACAATATATTAATCATCTAGCAGAAACGCTTTCATCTCACGTTCTACATATATAGTATACAATCAAAACCGCAAGCACGTATTGGGTAATGGATTTCCAACTATGACAAGGTATGGAACCACATTTTGCTAGTGTACCTCTAGAAAGGAATACACTGGGTTCAACAAAAACATCTTGCAACCCAGCCACACATGACCGACCACTCATTTCGCCTGAGTGTATCGAATGTATATCACCAACGGTTGGGATCAGCAACCGTTTCCCGAATGGGATAGCATCAACAATAGATTTTTAGAAATAAATGAAACTCTAGATCAGGTGATTATACACCCTAATAGGTGCGACCTACATAGCCATGCTGCCTGCCCGATTTCTTTCATTTACCGGTTTATGAGGCTTGAGGTTACGCTTCATCATCACATCAGATTCACTTCGAATGCCACATTGGCAGATCCATCGAAAATCACTAATTGACGTCTACAACAGTGCATTATGTGTTAGCTAAAGAAGTTTCCTTCTCCGCTTCCACTCTAGGTACGGTTGAAGAAATCAATGTACGTTACCTTTCTGGAAATACTCTGTCAGACATTCATCCATACAAGTCATCCAGGAACAGGATGAACCAAAGGCACTATTCAGTACATCCATCTTAGGCACTATTATTTAAAACTTATACAATAGCCCTTGCACTTTAATCCGTCTTCAATTATCTTTGGCATATATGATTCGCAACTCTTATGCCAATACAGTGTGGTTCTTTGGATAATAATCTAACCGGTCTCTCCATATTAACAACGTTAAAATGGTCAAAACATTGATAGTCTGTGATTTAACCATCAAAGAAAAATACATGTGCAAACAATGATATTATTTCCAGATGGAAATTATATCGATCAAACATCATTTAACATTTATCGCCTTAGTTCATTTTTCATCTCCTATTTCCCTATATTCAACATTTGCTAATTTCTAAATTTAGAAAATATATCTTATTAACACTGGAAAATATTTCCATTTCTTGTTTTCTATGTTAGAAAACATTTCTGGTTCTTGTTTGGAAACATTTCCAAAACTCCTTCATTGGACTTAGATAGATGTTTAAACAAACCATCGCGATGCCAACTCAAACCATTTCGCTTATTAACTAAATTCCTTTAACCCACCTTCACTATCGAACCTTAACCATTCTTTAGTTAAAAATGAAGTAAATCAAGTTGGGGTAATACTACCTCTCAGACCTTAACTGAACAACGTTTCTAACCTTGAAATAGACAAAGTTCACCTTTTAATTCTTTAACAAACTTCCTTATGTAACTCTCATTCGAATCATCTTTATTCGATAATTCTTTCCTTAGATAAGGTATATTCGATAACTCTATTCAATTTACTTTGTTCGATTAACCCTTATTAATCAACTCTATTGGACTAACGCTATTGGATTATCTCTATTTGTCTAACACTATTGGATTAACTCTATCGGACTAACGCTATTTGATTAATTCTAGTGGACTAACGCTATTGGATTAACTCGTTTCACTTAACTCCTTTCGAATAAACTATATTCGATAACTCCTTTAACTCTATTCGAATAAACTATATTCGATTAACTCCTTTTACTTTATTCGAATAACTAATATTCGATTAACTCCTTTTACTTTATTCGAATCACCAATATTCGATAACTCTATTTAAATAACTCTAGTTCGATTTTACTCTATCGATTTACTTTAACTGATTAACACTAACTGGTTAACTCTAATTGATTAACTCTAACTGGTTAACTCTTATTCGAATAACAAATATTCGATTAACTCTATTCACCTAACTCGACTCGACTAACCCCTTTTCGAATAACATATTCGATTTACTTACTTTCGAATACCTTATTCGATTGTCTCCCTTCGAATACCATATTATATTTAACTCTATTTGAATAACTAATATTCGATTAACTCCTTTTACTTTATTCGAATCACTAATATTCGATAACTCTATTTAAATTACTCTAGTTCGATTTAACTCTATCGATTTACTTTAACTGATCAACACTAACTGGTTAACTCTAACTGGCTTAACTCTAACTGGTTAACTCTAATTGATTAACTCTAACTGGTTAACTCTTGTTCGAATAACAAATATTCGATTAACTCTATTCAGCTAACTCGACTCGACTAACCCCTTTTCGAATAACATATTCGATTTACTAACTTTCGAATACCTTATTCGATTAACTCCCTTCGAATACCATATTCCATTTCACTCTATTCGAATAACTAATATTCGATTAACTCCATTTGAATAAATTATTCATTTATAAAGATTTACTTTTAGTAACGGTTCTTCACTTTACAAATGATTTCCTTTTCGATTCTATTTATTTGACAAATAAATATCTCCTTTTATTATAACTTATTCTACAATTTTATAATTATTTTATGTTATAAAAACCTTTTTCCTTTTCTATATAAATTCCATCGATTTTATATAAATAATTCATTTTCAAAATACACTTTGAAAATCCTCTTTCCCACATCCAGTATTTCTTATGGTATTTAACCTACCATATAACAACGATAAATATCGTCCAAACACACATAATCAACAACAGATTATATATCACATCATATATCACAATATATGAATCACAGTAAAATAAATGTTGAGGAATCCAGTTGGATTCCTCCAACCTATTTCCCTGCATCCACAGATGTTACACAATAAAATCAACATCACGATATAATATATTCTGTTAAACAGAATCGATATAGAAATTCAACTTACTGACTAGCAGTTCAATCAAACAGTCAACACACAGTCAACCAGCCAATATATAATAGTTCTAAAAATACAACATGAAATTATAAACTGTTCAGATTTAGTGAGATTTACTCACATTTGCAGTTCATCGTTAAAGAACGATAAAATATTGTTTGATTTGAATCAAACAATTTATTTCGCTATTAATTCAAACGAGCTCCTATCCACTCCCAGTCAGTCCCATGGTGTTGCCCTCGGCCATACGATCCTAATGGATCTTGTTTCACTGAGTTCTGATCACGTATTACAAAGATACGGCTTTTACAAGTTTATATAACAATATAAATAAATTTAAACTAAAATTATTTTGTTTCGGGCCTTACTCTTATCATTCCGGCCCACTGCCCTCACACATGCTCCAACATTGTCTCCTTCCAAAATAGACCGATCCTATCCAGTTTCCCTGACATCCTATTTCCGCGTTTTCACTTCCAAATGGTCCTCCACCACTTATTTAAAATACAAAGAGAAATCACCATTACCCCTAAATCTCCCCTTTAATCAACTCGTTAATCCGTCAAATCCTTTCTTTCCCAAAAAGCTTAAACTCGCCACTCCTAATTGATGGCCGTATCTGCACCTTTTCATCCTCCAACTCTTCCTCCTCTATGCCATAAAAATCCAACAAACAACACAATTCAACTCTCTACTAAAATCTCTTCACGCTTATGCTAAAATCAAACATCTCGCACCTCTCAAACAAAACATGACAACTCCTTACTGCTGAAAAACCTTCGATGGAAATATGTATCGATCTCCACATAAAAACCCACGCCAAAGCTATTCGATCCTGTAAACCCAAATCCAAACTCAGTTTTGCCAAAAGCCTCCTCCATCTGCTCAAAATCAAAACCCTAGCTTTTCGCTCGCCATTTCCAACGAACCAGAAAACACGTCGAGCCTAACTTGAAGTACACAGGATCGAAGGATTTGTGAGGATGATCGTGAATATATGTATTTGAGGATTTATAGGATTTGTTTTCTATTTTTCTTTATATTTCTTCGTTGCATTTTTGATTTGCTGAGAAAAGTTTTGGTGGCAGCTTGTTTTTCTTTGCTGTTGACCAACGAGAAGGTGGATTTAGGTTAAAGGATTTGTAGGGGTGTATTTATAAAAAAATATAAATATTTTTATATTCATTATTATTCTGTTGTTGCTTATATATGTCTTCTAAAAATTCCTGTGACTATATACGAGACCCAAAAATCACCAAATTGGACATGCTGCTAGAGTTCGGCATTACGGTCCCAACGAAACTGGTTTCATCGAATTTCGACTTCGAATGCTCGCACAACGTATTTTTAACCATCGAAATACTGACTATTTTTCACTCTAAAAATCCGTACGGCCATATACTGACTTCAAAAATCACGGAAAATGAAATCTAACAATAATTTGACATTGCGGATCCAACAAGATTAGTTTCGTCGAATTCCGACTTCGTTTGCAAAACCGGCTATTTTTAAAGCTCTGAATGACCCATTTAAACATATAAATATATTTAAATATAATTAAATTGAATACAAATAAATTTATATTATAGTATATATCCACAGTGGAATACCATACAGCTCTAGAATATTCCTATATGAATTTCTTACTTGATATTTCAAATCTGGGTCAACCCGATATTGGTTTCATTTTGAAATCCCTTTTTAAAATATAAATAATTCCTCTATAAATTATAAAGGAATTCCACAGCGACTTTTCTGAAATTTGATTTGGACGTGAATCAAAATCTACACAATGAAATCCCGATTTTTCTCTTCCACTAGGAAGATATACTCCACCAGCTCCACGCGTTTCTTGTTTCACAGAAATCCGGCTTAAAACGAATCCTGTACATTCAGTTGAAGTTCGAATCGCCAATTTACGAACTACAGCGCCATTTCAAGCTCGATTATAATTAAAATATAATTGTACGTTCAAACTATCATTCAAATAATATATTCGTTATTTTAATTCAATTCTGAACTGAATTAAATATCACAGATGATCCAGTTCACAACATATCGCCATTTCAGCCAATTCTGATTTATTTCAGAATTAAATATATTATTTAATTTATTATTTTAATTAAATATCAATCATTATTTAATTCCATGATTGTTTAATTCACTATACCACTATTTATATAGTTAAATAAATTAATTATAATACCTCTGCCAATGCGGGTCATTACAATCTTCCCCACTTAAAATATTTTCGTCCTCGAAATTGCTAAGGTAGAGAATGACCCTATCGACTGGTTAGAACATATTTGTTCACTTCTTAACTTCAGTTTCAACTGAACCAATTTAATTTCAGTTAAATCATTAATTAATTCTTATCAATGAAAATTTTCAAAAATCCTGAAAATTTTCTAACACCTTAACTTTTCGAAATAATTTCGCCAGCACCTCCTTTGTACTGGTCGATAGGTCAAACTCCAACTCGCCTCTCTGGGCCATCTCCATCCCAAAAGAAAATCAAATAGCCAAGCGGCTTGCCAATTCGGCTCATAAATCTTCTACACAACCATTTGCTTTTACCTCCAAACAACCATTCGCTTTTAACTCCAACATCAAATTCTGAAATTACTTTTATCTCCAACACGACCATTCGCTTTTACCAAGACAAATTTTCATTTCAAAGTCAAGTTTCGTCTTGATTCCTGTTGATACACTTTTTGGTAAAAGCTGCCACACTGAATATCTGGATAGCATCACGCTCGGATGTGGAGAACATCGTCAGAAGGCAGACAACGATTTGGTCAAAGCCGGATCATGAACAAAGAAAGGCCCGAAACCCCCATCAGACGACCTCTTTTGAGCCCGAAAACAGCTATTACGGAGCATAGCTCCGTAATTCTTATAGCTATCTGATTTAGCTTCAGTTTGAGCTTTGGTTTGGCTCAATCGGAATTACGGTTTGAAAGTTATGCTCGTTTCCGTGAACTGGTGTAACTTGCATCGACCGACGAACACTTGGATGAAGTGACGAAGCATCATTGGCTCGGATCGTGGGACCGGCTGGTGGGTCCCACCTTGGATCGTGGATCGCCCACTCCTCCTGTCTCGTGAAGCACCGAAGCATCGCCCCGTGGTCGGATCTCCCCCTTGGACTCGCCCCCTAAACCACGACCCGATCGTGGTAGGCACTTGGACCACGATCCGTTCGGGGTCTCACCACTCCAACTCATCACCCTGCTCGCTGCCTCCTAGGGGTCGTGGTTACCACGACCCGATCGTGGTACATAGGGGGACCACGATCCGATCCCCGCACCTGCTCCTGTGCCACTTGTTCTGATCTATTCTCAAGGCTATTTTCACTCCAACTTGCATGGATCTTATTACACATGTCATATGACGAATTGGAGATGATTTCTGGACGTTTTCCACCTCTTTTCGAGATTTTTGGGATGCATGCCACGTGTCCCGCGATCCGCCTGCTGTAAACGGTTATAAATACCCCATTTGAAGGCATTTTCAAGGATCTTTGGCCATTCTTCTTCACTGCTTCCACCATTACTGAAGTGCAAGGACTTTGCACTTTCCTACACTCAAATTCTTCTCTTTTCTACATAATTAACACGTGGATTACGTGTATAAACCCTTGTAATCTCAATTAACACACGGATTGTGTTCCTGCATGTAACTGATTCTTGTAATCTGTCAATATAACAATAAGATTATAAAGTGGACGTAGGCTACATCTACAGCCGAACCACTATAAAAACCTCGTGTGTCTCCTCTTTATTTATTGTTTTCTGCATTCTGTGATCTGTGATCTGCATTTGGGTGTTAGTGCCAATTCTTGGTCTAACATTTTGGCGCGCCAGGTAGGGGGGAACACGACAACTTCAACTTCTGTTTGGATTTTTAGCTTTTGGATCAATGGCGAACAAAAGGAAGAAGACTGGAACTTCCATCATGCTGATGATGCTGATGCTGAAGGCACAAGGAACGAGGCAAGACAGGAAGCTTCATCTCATGGAGATCCTTCTGCATACTTTACCAGAGATGAGATGGATGGAGTTCTCGCTGAACTGAGAGATCAGATGGCACGGCAAGACGATCTCCTCCAGAAACAACAGGAAATGATCAACCAATTCTTCGCTCGGATGGATGAAAGGCCGAGCAACGCTCAAGCCATTGGAGACGGAGCCACTGAAGCGGCTCGCACAGGCCACCATGATCAGATCGGGTCGGTCCTAGCGACCCGCGACCCGCCAGCACTAGTGCTCGGGGGCAACCGACTCCCTAATGCAAATGCACAACGATCGACTCCAGCACCAGATCGAATGAACACTGGACCGCAAGCTCCCACGCATCAGCAGCAGCAAGCTCGTGATGGGGCACCAGATCCCGTTCGTATCGCCCCCTGTCCACGATCTGAATTCACGACCCGAACTCCACACAGATACTGGTCGGCTCCCCTACCAAGATCCGCAACCCGCGATCCACTTCTGGCAGTTCACCGACAGCTTCCAACCTATCTTGCATTCAACGCTGGGGGCATCAGCTCTGATTTTGGAAATTTGCAACAAATTTTTGAAGGAAATTGGCTACCAGAACTGATTGAACACCTATCGAGAGGCCATACTTATCAGAACGACGTGGATGACGTCAATCACAATCCGTTCACTCAGGAAATCAGGAATTCCCGCAATCCTCCCGATTTCAAACTCCCACAACTAGAGCCATACAACGGCAGAACGGATCCTACCGTGCACCCGATGCGCTACAAACGGCATATGGAAGTTCAATCAGCATTGGAAAATTTCATGGCAAAGTGTTTCCCCTCTTTCTGATAGATATAGCAGCCATGTGGATTCGGCAGCTAGAGACGGAATCGATCAACAGTTGGAATATGTCGGTCGCTCGCTTCCTTGAACAGTTTCGGGTCCACATCGCACGACCCAAGAACGTCATGTCACTCACCACAATCAAGCAGAGGCCTAGAGAAACTCTGCATTCGTTCCTGTAAAGATTCAACGTTGCAGCAGCATCGGTTGACCGATCTGAACAATCGATGGTTCTGATGGCAGCGGTATCCGGCGTTCTGGATAACACGGAATTCAAAAAATCTTTGTACCGAGATCCACCATGAAACCTCGGCGAATTATACCTTGAAGCAGACAGATTCCTACGTGAGGAAGACGCAACTTTCAAGAAGAAAACCCTCGAAGTCAACATGCTCAAAGATGGAGAACAGTCTGAATCTGGAAACAGCAAAGGAAAAGCCGCCGTCAAGAATGACCGCAACACTCAGCCCCGGGCAGGGCCCAGATATGAAATGTACACTGAACTAAATGCCTCTCTTTCAGACATCTATCTGGACACAAACGGTGTTATCTCCTACCCGAAGCCTCCCAGGAGGGAGCCATCGCAAAGAGAACGCGATTCTGGAAAGCACTGCATATTCCAAGATATGGACGGACATGACATGAATGAATGCGGACATCTTCGTGATTTGATTGAGGAACGGGTTAGACGTGGAGAGATGCCCGAGTATGTGAAACCACCAACAGCACCTGCGCTTCCATCTATTGCCCCCCGGAGAGGGAATGACCCTGGATCGAGCTCTCGTGGGCTCATCGTCAACTGATCTGGATGAGATCAGCTTTCATTTTCTGCATTTCTTAGGCTTTAAGATTTGTTTTTGCTTTCATTAGGTTTTCCGATTGGTTGAATCGGAGTACACACGTATGGAGTTAGGATGTAGCCCCAAAGCGTGCTTTGGACTCAGTGTCAAACCAATCTAGATTTGCTTTGGTTTTGAATTTTGAATTGAATAAGGACTTTCCAAGCATGGATTATGTTTGGAGAATTTAAGTATCTTGTCAGGATGTGGCAGGATCCTCAACTTCGGTTAAAGTATGGATTATACTTATTATGGAACTCTAGGTATGGATTATGCCTAGGAACGGAATATCTTGTCAGGTTGTGCCAAGTGTAGCTCTACTTCAGGTTTGAGTATGGTTTATACTCACTTTGGAATATTAAGTATGGATTATACTTTGGAAAGACAAATAATTTTGTCAGGATGTGACAAAAGAAATCGGGTATGGATTATACTCGGTTTGAACTCCAGGGTATGGATTATGCCCTGCAAACGGTCTTGTCAGGATGTGACAAAAGAAATCGGGTATGGATTATACTCGATTTGGACTTCTGGGTATGGATTATGACTGGAAATGTTGGTCCTTCCCAGGATTTGGCAGGATGACTTAAACATCCCTTGAGTATGGTTTATGCTCATTAGATGTCGAAGCATGGTTTATGCTCAGAAAATTTGAACAATACCGCCAGGATTTGGCATGTTTGTTTTTTCCTTTATCTCTTTACAGGTTTCCTGGACTATCCAGAACACATATTTCTTCAACCAGCAAGATATGTTCTTGGGGGAAAACTTTTTGACATACCTTTTGGTAAAAGCTGTCACACTGAATATCCGGATAGCATCGCGCTCGGATATGGAGAACATCGTCAGAAGGCAGACAGCGATTTGGTCAAAGTCGCATCAAGAACAAAGAGAGGCCCGAAACTCCTATCAGATGACCTCTTTTGGGCCCGAAAACAACAATTACGGAGCTGACATCTATAAATCTTGTAGCTACCTACATTATCTTCAGTTTGAGCTTTGGTTTGGCTCAATCGGACTTACAGTTTGAAAGTTATGCTCGTTTCCGTGAACTGGTGTAACTTGCATCGACCGACGAACACTTGGATGAAGTGACGAAGCATCATTGGCTCGGAACGTGGGACCGTCTCGTGGGACCCGCCTTGGATCGTGGATCACCCACTCCTCCTGTCTCGTGAAGCACCGAAGCATCGCCCCCTGGTCGGATCGCCCCCTTGGACTCGCCCCCTGAACCACAACCCGATCGTGGTAGGCACCTGGACCATGATCCGTTCGTGATCTCACCACTCCAGCTCATCACCCTGCTCGCTCCCTCCTAGGGGTCGTGGTTACCATGACCCGATCGTGGTGCATAGGGAGACCACGATCCGATCCCCGCACCTGCTCCTGCGCAGCTTGTTCTGACCTATTCTCAAGGCTATTTTCACTCCAACTTGCATGGATCTTATTACACATGTCATATGACGATTTGGAGATGATTTTTGGACGTTTTCCACCTCTTTTCGAGATTTTTGGGATGCATGCCACGTGTCCCGCAATCCACCTGCTGTAAACGGCTATAAATACCCCATTTGAAGGCATTTTCAAGGATCTTTGTCCATTCTTCTTCATTGCTTCCACCATTACTGAAATGCAAGGACTTTGCACTTTCCTACAGTCAAATTCTTGTCTTTTCTACATAATTAACACGTGGATTACGTGTATAAACCCTTGTAATCTCAATTAACACATGGATTGTGTGCCTGCATGTAACTGATTCTTGTAATCTGTCAGTATAACATAAGATTATAAAGTGGACGTAGGCTACATCTACAGCCGAACCACTATAAAAACCTCGTGTGTCTCCTCTTTATTTATTGTTTTCTGCATTCTGTGATCTGTGATCTACATTTGGGTGTTAGTGCCAATTTTTGGTCTAACATTTTGGCGCGCCAGGTAGGGGGGAACACGACAACTTCAACTTCTGTTTGGATTTTTGGCTATTGGACCAATGGCGAACAAAAGGAAGAAGACTGGAACTTCCATCATGGTGATGATGCTGATGTTGAAGGCACAAGGAACGAGGCAAGACAGGAAGCTTCATCTCATGGAGATCCTTCTGCATACTTGACCAGAGATGAGATGGATAGAGTTCTCGCTGAACTGAGAGATCAGATGGCACGGCAAGACGATCTCCTCCAGAAACAACAAGAAATGATCAACCAATTCTTCGCTCTGATGGATGGAAGGCCGAGCAACGCTCAAGCCATTGGAGACGGAGCCACTGAAGCGGCTCGCATAGGCCACCATGATCAGATCGGGTCAGGCCCAGCGACCCGCTAGCACTAGTGCTCGGGGGCAACCCACTCCCTATTGCAAATGCACTATGATCGACTCCAGCTCCAGATCGAATGAACACTGGACCGCAATCTCCCACGCATATGCAGCAGCCAGCTCGTGATGGGGCACCAGATCCCGTTCGTATCGCCCCCCTGTCCACGATCTGAATTCACAACCCGAACTCCACACAGATACTGGTCGGCTCCCCCGCCATGATCCGCGACCCGCGATCCACTTCTGGCAGTTCACCGACAGCTTCCAACCTCTCCTGCTTTCAACGCTAGGGGAATCAGCTCTGATTTTTGTAATTTGCAACAACTTTTTTAAGGAAATTGGCTAGCAGAACTGATTGAACGCCTCTCGAGAGGTCGTACTTATCAGAACGACGTGGATGACGTCAATCACAACCCGTTCACTTACGAAATCAGGAATTTCCGCAATCCTTCAGATTTCAAACTCCCAAAACTAGAAACATGCAATGGCAGAACGGATCCTACCATGCACCCGATGCGCTACAAACGGCATATGGAAGTTCAATTAGCGTCGGAAAATGTCATGGCAAAGGGTTTTCCCCTCTTTCTGACTGATATAGCAGCCATGTGGATTCGACATCTAGAGACGGAATCGATCAATAGTTGGAATATGTTGGTCGCTCGATTCCTTGAACAGTTTCGTGTCCACATCGCACGACCCAAGAACGTCATGTCACTCACCACAATCAAGCAGAGGCCTAGAGAAACTCTGCGTTCATTCCTGGAAAGATTCAATGTTGCAGTAGCATCGGTTGGCCGACCTGAACAATCGATGGTTCTGATGGCAGCGGTATCCGGCATCCAAATAACATGGAATTCAAAAAATCTTTGTACCGAGATCCACCGCGAAAATTTGGCGAATTCTACCTTGAAGCAAACAGATTCCTACATGAGAAGACGCAACTTCCTAGAAGAAAACCCTCGAAGTCAACATGCTCAAAGATGGAGAACCGTCTGATTCTGGAAATAGCAAAGGAAAACCCCCCGTCAAGAATGACCGCAACACTCAGCCTCGGAGAGGACCCAGATATGAAAAGTACACTGAACTCAATGCCTCACTTTCAGACATCTATCTGGACATAAATGATGTTATCTCCTACCCGAAGCCTCCCAGGAGGGAGCCATCGCAAAGAGAACGTGATTCTGGAAAGCACTGCATATTCCAAGATAAGGATGGACATGACATGAATGCATATAGACATCTTCGTGATTTGATTGTGGAACGGGTTAGACGTGGAGAGATGCCCGAGTATGTGAAACCACCAACAACATCTACGCTTCCATCTATTGCCCCCCGGAGTGGGAATGACCCTGGATCGAGCTCTCGTGGGCTCATCATCAACTGATCTGGATGAGATCAGCTTTCATTTTCTGCATTTCTTAGGCTTTAAGATTTGTTTTTGCTTTCATTAGGTTTTCCGATTGGTTGAATCGGAGTACACACGTATGGAGTTAGGATGTAGCCCCAAAGCATGCTTTGGACTAGGTGTCAAACCAATCAGGATTTGCTTTGGTTTTGAATTTTGAATTGAATAAGGACTTTCCAAGCTTGGATTATGTTTGGAGAATTTAAGTATCTTGTCAGGATGTGGCAGCATCCTCAACTTCGGTTAAAGTATGGATTATACTTATTATGGAACTCTAGGTATGGATTATGCCTAGGAACGGAATATCTTGTCAGGCTGTTCCAAGTGTAGCTCTACTTCAGGTTTGAGTATGGCTTATACTCACTTTGGAATCTTAAGTATGGATTATACTTTGGAATGACAAATAGTTTTGTCAGGATGTGACAAAAGAAATCGGGTATGGATTATACTCGGTTTGAACTCCAGGGTATGGATTATGCCCTGCAAACGGTCTTGTCAGGATGTGACAAAAGAAATCGGGTATGGATTATACTCGATTTGGACTTCTGGGTATGGATTATGCCTGGAAATGTTGGCCCTTGCCAGGATTTGGCAGGATGACTTAAACATCCCTTGAGTATGTTTTATGCTCATTAAATGTCGAAGCATTGTTTATGCTTAGAAAATTTGAACTATACCGCCAGGATTTGGCACGTTTGTTTTTTCCTTTATCTCTTTACAGGTTTCCGGGACTATCCAGAACACATCTTCCTTCAACCAGCAAGATATGTTCTTGGGGGAAAACTTGTTGACATACCTTTTGGTAAAAGCTGTCACACTGAATATCTGGATAGCATCACGCTCGGATATGGAGAACATCGTCAGAAGGCAGACATCGATTTGGTCAAAGTTGCATCAAGAACAAAGAAAGGCCCGAAACTCCAATCAGACGACCTCTTTTGGGCCCGAAAACAGCAATTACGGAGCTCACCTCTATAACTCTTGTAGCTACCTGCATTAGCTTCGGTTTGAGCTTTGGTTTGGCTCAATCGGATTTACGGTTTGAAAGTTATGCTCGTTTCCGTGAACTGGTGTAACTTGCATCGACCGACGAACACATGGATGAAGTGACGAAGCATCATTGGCTCGGATCGTGGGACCGGCTCGTGGGACCCGCCTTGGATCGTGGATCACCCATTCCTCCTATCTCGTGAAGCACCGAAGCATCGCCCCCTGGTCGGATCGCCCCCTTGGACTCGCCCCCTGAACCACGACCCAATCGTGGTAGGCACCTGGACCATGATCCGTTCGTGGTCTCACCACTCCGGCTCATCACCCTGCTCGCTCCCTCCTAGGTGTCGTGGTTACCACTACCCAATCGTGGTGCATAGGGCGACTACGATCCGATCCCAGCACCTGCTCCTGCGCAGCTTGTTCTGACCTATTCTCAAGGCTATTTTCACTCCAACTTGCATGGATCTTATTACACATGTCATATGACGATTTGGAGATGATTTCTGGACGTTTTCCACCTCTTTTCGAGATTTTTGGGATGCATGCCACATGTCCCGCAATCCGCCTGCTATAAACGGCTATAAATACCCCATTTGAAGGCATTTTCAAGGATCTTTGGCCATTCTTCTTCACTGCTTCCACAATTACTGAAGTGCAAGGACTTTGCACTTTCCTACAGTCAAATTCTTGTCTTTTCTACATAATTAACACGTGGATTATGTGTATAAACCCTTGTAATCTCAATTAACACACGGATTGTGTGCCTGCATGTAACTGATTCTTGTAATCTGTCAGTATAACATAAAATTATAAAGTGGACGTAGGCTACATCCACAGCCGAACCACTATAAAAACCCCATGTGTCTCCTCTTTATTTATTGTTTTCTTCATTCTGTGATCTGTGATCTGCATTTGGGTGTTAGTGCCAATTTTTGGTCTAACATTTTGGCGCGCCAGTTAGGGGGGAACACGACAACTTCAACTTCTGTTTGGATTTTTGGCTATTGGATCAATGGCGAACAAAAGGAAGAAGACTGGAACTTCCATCATGCTGATGATGCTGATGCTGAAGGCACAAAGAACGAGGCAAGACAGGAAGCTTCATCTCATGGGGATCCTTCTGCATACTTGACCAGAGATGAGATGGATGGAGTTCTCGCTGAACTGAGAGATCAGATGGCACGGCAAGACGATCTCCTCTAGAAACAACAGGAAATGATCAACCAATCCTTCGCTCGGATGGATGGAAGTCCAAGCAACGCTCAAGCCATTGGAGACGGAGCCACTGAAGCGGCTCGCACATGCCACCATGATCAGATCGGGTCGGGCCCAGCGACCCGCGACCCGACAGCACCAGTGCTCGGGAGCAACCCACTCCCTATTGCAAATGCACAATGATCGACTCCAGCTCCAGATCGAACGAACACTGGACCGCAATCTCCCACGCATCAGCAGCATCCAGCTCGTGATGGGGCACCAGATCCCGTTCGGATCGCCCCCTATCCACGATCTGAATTCACGACCCGAACTCCACACAGATACTGGTCGGCTCCCCTGCCACGATCCGCGACCCGCGATCCACTTCTGGCAGTTCACAGACAGCTTCCAACCTCTCCTGCTTTCAACGCTGGGGGCATCAGCTCTGATTTTGGCAATTTGCAACAATTTTTTGAAGGAAATTGGCTAGCAGAACTGATTGAACGCCTCTCGAGAGGTCGTACTTATCAGAACGACGTGGATGACGTCAATCACAACCCGTTCACTTAGGAAATCGGGAATTTCCACAATCCTTTAGATTTCAAACTCCCATAACTAGAGCCATACAACGGAAGAACAGATCCTACCGTGCACCCGATGTGCTACAAACGGCATATGGAAGTTCAATCAGCATCGGAAAATGTCATAGCAAAGTGTTTCCCCCTCTTTCTGACTGATATAGCAGCCATGTGGATTCGACAGCTAGAGACGGAATCGATCAACAGTTGGAATATGTTGGTCGCTCGCTTCCTTGAACAGTTTCGTGTCCACATCGCACGACCCAAGAACGTCATGGCACTCACCACAATCAAGCAGAGGCCTAGAGAAACTCTGCGTTCATTCCTGGAAAGATTCAATGTTGCAGCAGCATTGGTTGGCCGACCTGAAAAATCGATGGTTCTGATGGTAGCGGTATCCGGCGTTCTAGATAACACGGAATTCAAAAAATCTTTGTACCTAGATCCACCGCGAAAATTCGGCGAATTCTTCCTTGAATCAAATAGATTCCTACGTGAGAAGATGCAACTTCCTAGAAGAAAACCCTCGAAGTCAACATGCTCAAAGAAGGAGAACCGTCTGATTCTGGAAATAGCAAAGGAAAAGCTGCCGTCAAGAATGACCGCAACACTCAGCCCCGGAGAGGACCCAGATATGAAAAGTACACTGAACTCAATGCCTCACTTTCAGACATCTATCTGGACATAAACGGTGTTATCTCCTACCCGAAGCCTCCCAGGAGGGAGCCATCGCAAAGAGAACGCGATTCTGGAAAGTACTGCATATTCCACGATATGGATGGACATGACACGAATAAATGCAGACATCTTCGTGATTTGATTGAGGAACGGGTTAGACGTGGAGAGCTACCCGAGTATGTGAAACCACCAACATCACCTGCGCTTACATCTTCTGCTCCCCGGAGAGGGAATGACCCTGGAACGAGCTCTCGTGGGCTCATCATCAACTGATCTGGATGAGATCAGCGTTCATTTTCTACATTTCTTATGCTTTACGATTTTTTTTGCTTTCATTAGGTTTTCCGATTGGTTGAATCGGAGTACACACGTATGGAGTTAGGATGTAGCCCCAAAGCGTACTTTGGACTCGGTGTCAAACCAATCAGGATTTGCTTTGGTTTTGCATTTTGAATTGAATAAGGACTTTCCAAGCATGGATTATGTTTGGAGAATTTAAGTATCTTGTCAGGATGTGGCAGGATCCTCAACTTTGGTTAAAGTATGGATTATACTTATTATGGAACTCTAGGTATGGATTATGCCTAGGAACTAAATATCTTGTCAGGCTGTGGCAAATGTAGCTCTACTTCAGGTTTGAGTATGGTTTATACTCACTTAGGAATCTTAAGTATGGATTATACTTTGGAACGACAAATAGTTTTGTCAGGATGTGACAAAAGAAATCGGGTATGGATTATACTCGGTTTGAACTCCACGGTATGGATTATGCCTTGCAAACGGTCTTGTCAGGATGTGACAAAAGAAATCGGGTATGGATTATACTCGATTTGGACTTCTGGGTATGGATTATGCCTAGAAATTTTGGCCCTTGCCAGGATTTGGAAGGATGACTTAAACATCCCTTGAGTAAGGTTTATGCTCATTAGATGTCGAAGCATGGTTTATGCTCTGAAAATTTGAACAATACCGCCAGCACTTGGCACGTTTGTTTTTTCCTTTATCTCTTTACAGGTTTCCTGGATTATCCAGAACACATCTTCCTTCAACCAGCAAGATATGTTCTGGGGGGAAAACTTGTTGACACTTTTTGGTAAAAGTTGTCACACTGAATATCTGTATAGCATTGCGCTCGGATATGGAGAACATCGTCAGAAGGCAGACATCAATTTGGTCAAAGTCGCATCACGAACAAAGAAAGGCCCGAAACTCCTATCAGACGACCTCTTTTGGGCCCGAAAACTGCAACTACAAAGTTGAGCTCTGTAACACGTGTAGCTATCTGCATTAGCTTCAGTTTGAGCTTTGGTTTGGCTCAATCGGACTTACGGTTTGAAAGTTATGCTCGTTTCCGTGAACTGGTGTAACTTGCATCGACCGACGAACACTTAGATGAAGTGACGAAGCATCATTGGCTCGGATCATGGGACCGGCTCGTGGGACCTACCTTGGATCGCAGATCGCCCACTCCTCCTGTCTCGTGAAGCACCGAAGCATCGCCCCCTGGTCGGATCACTCCCTTGGACTCGCCCCCTGAACACGACCCGATCGTGGTAGGCACCAGGACCACGATCCGTTCGTGGTCTCACCACTCCAGCTCATCACCCAGCTTCCTCCCTTCTAGGGGTTGTGGTTACCATGACCCGATCATGGTGCATAGGGGGACCACGATCCGATCCCCGCACCTGCTCCTGCGCAGCTTGTTCCGACCTATTCTCAAGGCTATTTTCACTCCAACTTGAATGGATCTTAGTACACATGTCATATGACGATTTGGAGATGATTTCTGGACGTTTTCCATCTCTTTTCGAGATTTTTTGGATGCATGCCACATGTCCCGCGATCCGCTTGCTGTAAACGGCTATAAATACCCCATTTGAAGGCATTTTCAAGGATCTTTGGCCATTCTTCTTCAATGCTTCCACCATTACTGAAGTGCAAGGACTTTGCACTTTCCTACAGTTAAAATCTTCTCTTTTCTACATAATTAACATGTGGATTACACGTATAAACCCTTGTAATCTCAATTAACACACGAATTGTGTGCCTGCATGTAACTGATTCTTGTAATCTGTCAGTATAACAATAAGATTATAAAGTGGATATAGGCTACATCTACAGTCGAACCACTATAAAAACCGCGTGTGTCTCCTCTTTATTTATTGTTTTCTGCATTCTATGATTTGTGATCTGCATTTGGGTTTTAGTGCCAATTTTTGGTCTATCATTTTGGCGTGCTAGGTGGGGGGCACATGACAACTTGAATTTCTGCTTGGATTTTTGGTTGTTGGATCAATGGCGAACAAAAGGAAGAAGACTGGAACTTCCACTCATGCTGATGATGCTGATGCTGATGCTGATGCTGAAGGCACAAGGAACGAGGCAAGCCAGGAAGCTTCATCTCATGGAGATCCTTCTGCATACTTGACCAGAGATGAGATGGATGGAGTTCTCGCTGAACTGAGAGATCAGGTGGCACGGAAAGACGATCTCCTCCAGAAACAACAGGAAATGATCAACCAATTCTTTGCTCGGATGGATGGAAGGACGAGCAACGCTCAAGCCATTGGAGATGGAGCCACTGAAGTGGCTCGCACAGGCCACCACGATCAGATCGGGTCGGGCCCAGCGACCCGCGACCCACCAGCACCAGTGCTCGGGGGCAACCCACTCCCTATTGCAAATTCACAACGGTCGACTCCAGCTCTAGATCAAACTAACACTGGACCGCAATCTCCCACGCATCAGCAGCAGCCAGCTCGTGATGGGGCACCAGATCCCGTTCGGATCGCACCCCTGTCCACGATCTGAATTCACGAACCGAACTCCACACAGATACTGGTCGGCTCCCCCGCCATGATCCGCGATCCACGACCAGCAGTCCACTTCTGGTAGTTCACCGGCAGCATCCAACCTCTCTTGCATTCAACGCTGGGGGCATCAGCTATGATTCTGGCAATTTGCAACAACTTTTTGAAGGAAATTGGCAAGCAGAACTGATTGAACGCCTCTCGAGAGGCCGTACTTATCAGAACGACGTGGATGACGTCAATCACAACTCGTTCACTCAGGAAATCAGGAATTCCCGCAATCCTCCAAATTTCAAACTTCCACAACTAGAGCTATACAACGGCAGAACGGATCCTACCATGCACCCGATGCGCTAGAAACGGCATATGGAAGTTCAATCAGCATCGGAAAATGTCATGGCAAAGTTTTTCCCCCTCTTTCTGACTGATATAGCAGCCATGTGGATTTGGCAGCTAGAGACGGAATCGATCAACAATTGGAATATGTTGATCACTCACTTCCTTGTACAGTTTCGGGTCCACATCGCACGACCGAAGAATGTCATGTCACTCACCACAATCAAGCAGAGGCCTAGAGAAACTCTGCGTTCATTCCTGGAAAGATTCAACGTTGCAGCAGGATCGGTTGACCGACCTGAACAATCGATGGTTCTGATGGTAGCGGTATCCGGCATTCTGGATAACACGGAATTCAAAAAAATCTTTGTACCTAGATCCACCGCGAAACTTCGGCGAATTTTACCTTGAAGCAGACAGATTCCTACGTGAGGAAGACGCAACTTCCGAGAAGAAAACCCTCGAAGTCAACATGCTCAAAGATGGAGAACCGTCTAATTCTGGAAATAACAAAGGAAAAGCCGCCATCAAGAATGACCGCAACACTCAGCCCCGGAGAGGGCCCAGATATGAAAAGTACACTGAACTTAATGCCTCACTTTCAGACATCTATCTGGACACAAACGGTGTTATCTCCTACCCGAAGCCTCCCAGGAGGGAGCCATCGCAAAGAGAACGCGATTCTGGAAAGCACTGCATATTCCACGATATGGACGGACATGACACGAATGAATGCAGACATCTTCGAGATTTGATTGAGGAACAGGTTAGACGTGGAGAGCTGCCCGAGTATGTGAAACAACCAACAGCACCTGCGCTTCCATCTACTGCACCCCGGAGAGGGAATGACCCTAGATCGAGCTCTCGTGGGCTCATCATCAACTGATCTGGATGAGATTAGCTTTCATTTTCTGCATTTGTTAGGCTTTAAGATTTGTTTTTGCTTTCATTAGATTTTCCGATTGGTTGAATCGAAGTACACACGTATGGAGTTAGGATGTAGCCCCAAACCGTGCTTTGGACTCAGTGTCAAATCAATCAGGATTTGATTTGGTTTTGCATTTTGAATTGAATAAGGACTTTCCAAGCATGGATTATGTCTGGAGAATTTAAGTATCTTGTCAGGATGTGGCAGGATCCTCAACTTCGGTTAAAGTATGGATTATACTTATTATGGAACTCTAGGTATGGATTATGCCTAGGAACGGAATATCTTGTCAGGCTGTGGCAAGTGTAGCTCTACTTCAGGTTTGAGTATCGTTTATACTCACTTAGGAATCTTAAGTATGGATTATACTTTGGAATGACAAATAGTTTTATCAGGATGTGAAAAAAGAAATCGGGTATGGATTATACTCGGTTTGAACTCCAGGGTATGGATTATGCCCGGCAAACGGTCTTGTCAAGATGTGACAAAAGAATTCGGGTATGGATTATACTCGATTTGGACTTCTGGGTATGGATTATGCCTAGAAATGTTGGCCCTTGCCAGGATTTGGTAGGATGACTTAAACATCCCTTGAGTATGGTTTATGCTCATTAGATGTCGAAGCATGGTTTATGCTCAGAAAATTTGAACAACACTGCCAGGATTTGGCACGTTTATTTTTTCCTTTATCTCTTTATAGGTTTCCTGGACTATCCAGAACACATCTTCCTTCAACCAGCAAGATATGTTCTGGGGGGCAAACTTGTTGACACACTTTTTGGTAGAAGCTGTCACACTGAATATCTGGATAGTATCGCGCTCGGATATGGAGAACATCGTCAGAAGGAAGACAACGATTTGGTCAAAGTCGCATCACGAACAAAGAAAGGCCCGAATATCCTATCAGACGACCTCTTTTGCGCCCGAAAACAGCAATTACAGAGCTAAGATCTATAACACTTGTAGCTATCTGCATTAGCTTCAGTTTGAGCTTTGGTTTGGCTTAATCGGACTTACGATTTGAAAGTTATGCTCGTTTCCGTGAGCTGGTGTAACTTGCATCGACCGACGAACACTTGGATGAAGTGACGAAGCATCATTGGCTCGGATCGTGGGACTGGCTCATGGGACCCACCTTGGATCGTGGATCACCCACTCCTCCTGTCTCGTGAAGCACCGAAGCATCGACCTCTGGTCGGATCGCCCCCTTGGACTCGCCCCCTGAACCACGACCCGATCGTGGTAGGAAATTGGACCACGATCCGTTCGTGGTCGCACCACTCCAGCTCATCACCCTGCTCGCTCCCTCTTAGGGGTCGTGGTTACCACGACCCAATCGTGGTGCATAGTGGGACCATGATCCGATCCCCGCACCTGCTCCTGCGCAGCTTGTTCTGACCTATTCTCAAGGCTATTTTCACTCCAACTTGCATGGATCTTATTACACATGTCATATGACGATTTGGAGATGATTTCTGGACGTTTTCCACCTCTTTTCGAGATTTTTGGGATGCATGCCACGTGTCCTGCGATCCGCCTGTCGTAAACAGCTATAAATAACCCATTTGAAGGCATTTTCAAGGATCTTTGGCCATTCTTCTTCACTGCTTCCACCATTACTGAAGTGCAAGGACTTTGCACTTTCCTACTGTCAAATTCTTTTCTTTTCAACATAATTAACACGTGGATTACGTGTATAAACCCTTGTAATCTCAATTAACACACGGTTTGTGCGCCTGCATGTAACTGATTCTTGTAATCTTTTAGTATAACAATAAGATTATAAAGTGGACGTAGGCTACATATACAGCCGAACCACTATAAAAACCTCGCGTGTCTCCTCTTTATTTATTGTTTTCTGCATTCTGTGATCTGTGATCTGCATTTGGGTGTTAGTGCCAATTTTTGGTCTAACAATTCCCAACTCTTAACTTGATTATCATATTACACTTCAAATTTGAATCTCACAATCCAATTGGTTTGATATCATTCTAATTCAATCTCAGTTAGCACTTTACTGGCTTTACTTTAATTCAATTTCGCTTTCACAAATTTCTGTTACATTTGTTTTTAATTCAAACAGTCTTTCCCTGGGAGTTTTCAAATAGTTTACTCTTTTCAAAAATCAAATTTTCCTTTTGAACATGTCACTGAGCCCTTAATTAATATTCCATTTGTTAAATCACTTCTCTATTTCTTTATCAATATTTGTTAACCAAATATTTTCAATAATCATATAGGCCTTTTATGTTATTTGGAAAACATTTCCAAATATCGCCTTCCTTTATTTTCTAAACTTTAGAAAATATATGTTATTTATAACTGGAAAATATTCTAATTACTTATCTATTTTCCGGTCTCGTTTATTTCTATACTTAGGAAATATTCTTTATTATATTTCCAAGCTTACACTTATTTGGGTTAAAACGGATGTTGTGTAAAACATCGTTACGACAACCCAAATACTATATTCAACTAACTCTTATTCAACATTGATCTTCGAGGCTGAAATCTTACTATTTATTTGTTAAAAATGAAATCAATCAAGTTGGGGTATAACTACCTCTCAGACCTTGATTGAATAACATTTATAACGTCAAAACAGATATGACAACTTACTCGAATAATCAATACCATACAACTAATTCTTCACTTTTAAACACATATACACCTTCTCTTTTTATTCTTATGAGATTTTATTCTTAGTCTTCCTTTTTGATTTTACTATTCTATTACTAATTTCGTTCCCTTATCGACTTCTATATATATATATATATATATATATATATATATATATATATATATCGATATGTTGATTTCTAACTATCAAATTATCTTGAAAATATTCTAACTCCTTAAATTCTCGGGAAAAATTCGCCATAACCTCCTTTGTACTAGGAGCATCGGGATATTTCAAATAGCCTCCCATGGCCCTCACCAATCAAAAAGAAAAGAAAAAGCCAAGCGGCTAGCCGATACGGCGCATAAAATCTCATATATGAATTAAATACATACCTTTTCGTCGAGCATTCTATTTATATACCTTCATACCCAATCCATACCTATCTCATGTATATTTATACCTGCCCAATCTATGTTAACTATACCTGATCGTTTTAACTCAATTCGTGAATTAACTTGTTAATTAACTCTTTAGTCTATTTCACTTTTATATTTGAACATGACATGTTCAAATATATTTTAACTTGCTTATTAACTAATTTGAATCCAAATTTCAAATTTAAGTTCTATGTTCGATTTCGAATATCCATTTACAAATCTAATTCACCTTTCAAAGTTCAACTTCAAATTCAAAACTCGATTAACTATTTTCTCTTTGACTTAGTTAATTCTATTCAATTTCTATTCAAATTTTATATCACTTCTATTATTCGAATCTATATATCAAATTCTATTCAAATTCTATATATCAAATTCTATATTATAAATCCCATTTGAAATTCAACACAACTTGTCTTTCCCAAAACAAATTCAAAACAGTATCTCTGGTAGTAATTCGTCACTTACAACTCGAAAATGAATACCGATGATGCAGCTGTCATCATCAGAATCTATTTTCCAGCGATCGAAGTAAGTTCAATACTATAAAACAATTTCTAAACACTTCCACTTTGAAATTCATTTCAAAATATAATTCACACTGCTTGTAAAACAATTTAAAATCTCCCAGGATCACAAATTTTCCTTATTTTTAATCCAAATCCATTTACAAACACTTATCCGATTTTCCAGAATTTTAATTCAATTTATGTTTTAAATTTTAGATTTAACTCATCTGATTTCACGTATTTCACTTATATGAATTCTGATTGGTTATTTACATAACCATTTAATTTATAATCTTACTCGATTATAATATCAACCAATATATCCAATATGCATCAAAATATACTTTGGATAAACTTATATTAATTTACCCTCTTTTCAAAACATATCATGACGACCCATCGTATTCAAGTGTTTAGTAACTCCTACCGATACAGTGGATCAAACTGATCGACCAGAACTCATAAACAACTCAACCAATGAATCTCTGCAATATAAAACCACATTATATCAAATTACAAATACGCACTCATATTTATACACTCAAACTCAATTTAGGGTATTACTAACGCTATCTCTACTGAGTTACGCCACAGAGCCAAGGTAAAACTTAACCTTATGCTCTGATACCAACTGTAATGACCCGAAGATCCGGTCTAATTTGAGCTGGCAAAAAACGCAAGTCCAACCCTAAATTAAACTGAAAATCAGGAAATTAATAGAAAGAAAACAGAGGGTGAGGAAAGATACGATAGAAACTTAGAATAGAAGATGAAGAACACAACATCAGAGTAACACGAACATCACAGCGGAACGAATAACATATAATATATATATAACATAATTTTAAATATACATTTGTACTTGAATATACATCATTATCAAAGTACAACACTTACAACACAGCGGGAATAAACTATAGCTATATGATCTTGAAGCCTCCTGCTCCAGCTCTTCAAGTATATCTGTAAATCCCGACTACTTGACTGCCCGTACAAATTTAGGCACCCAGGAGTTTAGGGAAACAAACAAATAAACTCCGGGTCAGTCATGGGACTGGTATGAGTAAAACAGTTTAAAACAGTTTGAGCAATGCAACGATATCTCATAAGACCACGCCATATAATGGAACGGGTTTTTCCCTTATGAGAATCCAAAATATCTTTATATCAAAACTCATTGATATTATAATAATGTCTATCAACCACAATATATTAATCATCTAGCAGAAACGCTTTCATCTCACGTTCTACATATATAGTATACAATCAAAGCCGTAAGCATGTATTGGGTAATGGATTTCCAACTATGACCAGCTATGGAACCACCTTTCGCTAGTGTACCTCTAGAAAGGAATATACTGGGTTCAACAAGAACATCTTGCAACCCGACCACACATGACCGACCACTCATTTCGCTTGAGTGTATCGAATGTATATCACCAACGGTTGGGATCAGCAACCGTTTCCTGAATGGGACAACATCATCAATAGATTTTTAGAAATAAATGAAACTCAAGATCAGGTGATTATACACCCTAATAGGTGCGACCTACATAGCCATGCTGCCTGCTCGATTTCTGTCATTTACCGGTTGATGAGGCTTGAGGTTACGCTTCATCATCACATCAGATTCACTTCGAATGCCACATTGTCAGATCCATCGAAAATCACTAATTGATGTCTACAACAGTACATTACATGTTAGCTAAAGAAGTTTCCTTCTCCGCTTCCACTCTTGGTACGGTTGAAGAAAACAATGTACGTGACCTTTCTGGAAATACTCTGTCAGACATTCATCCATACAAGTCATCTAGGAAGAACCGAAGGCACTATTCAGTACATCCATCTTAGGCACTGTTATTTAAGACTTATACAATAGCCCTTGCACTTTACTCCGTCTTCAATTATCTTTGGCATATATGATTCGCAATGCTTATGCCAATACAGAGTGGTTCTTTGGATAATAATCCAACCGGTCTCTCCATATTAACAACGTTAAAATGGTCAAAACTTCGATAGTCTGTGATTTAACCATCAAAGAAAAATACGTGTGCAAACAACGATATTATTTCTAGATGGAAATTATATCGATCAAACATCATTTAACATTTATCTCCTTGGTTCATTTTTCATCTCCTGTTTCCCTATATTCAACATTTGCTAATTTCTAAATTTAGAAAATATATCTTATTAACACTGGAAAATATTTCCATTTCTTGTTTTCCCTGTTAGAAAACATTTCTGGTTCTTGTTTGGAAACATTTACAAAACTCCTTCGTTGGACTTAGACAGATGTTTAAACAAACCATCGCGATGCCAACTCAAACCATTTCGCTTATTAACTAAATTCCTTTAACCCACCTTCACTATCGAACCTTAACAGTTCTTTAGTTAAAAATGAAGTAAATCAAGTTGGGTTAATACTACCTCTCAGACCTTAACTGAACAACCTTTCTAACCTTGAAATTGACAAAGTTCACCTTTTAATTCTTTAACAAACTTCCTTACGTAACTCTCTTTCGAATCATCTTTATTCGATAATTCTTTCCTTCAATAAGGTATATTCGATAACTCTATTCAATTTACTTTATTCGATTAACCCTTATCAATTAACTCTATTGGACTAATGTTATTGGATTAACTCGATTGGACTAACGCTATTGGATTAACTCTATCCGAGTAACGCTATTTGATTAACTATAATAGACTAACGCTATTGGATTAATACGTTTCACTTAACTCCTTTAGAATAAACTATATTCGATAACTCCTTTAACTCTATTCGAATAAACTATATTCGATTAACTCCTTTTACTTTATTCGAGTCACTAATCTACTCCTTGTACTTTATTCGAATCACTAATATTCGATAACTCTATTTGAATAACTCTAGTTCGATTTAACTCTATCGATTTACTTTAACTGATTAACACTAACTGGTTAACTCTAATTGGTTAACTCTAATTGATTAACTCTAATTGGTTAACTCTTATTCGAATAACAAATATTCGATTAACTCTATTCAGCTAACTCGACTCGACTAACCTATTTTCGAATAACATATTCGATTTACTAACCTTTGAATACCTTATTCGATTGACTCCCTTCGAATACCATATTCGATTTAACTTTATTCGAATAACTAATATTTGATTAACTCCTTTTACTTTATTCGAATCACTAATATTCTATAACTCTATTTGAATAACTCTAGTTCGATTTAACTCTATCGATTTACTTTAACTGATTAACACTAACTGGTTAACTTTAACTGGTTTAAACCTAACTGGTTAACTCTAATTGATTAACTCTAACTGGTTAACTATTATTCGAATAACAAATATTCGATTAACTCTATTCAGCTAACTCGACTCGACCAACCCCTTTTCGAATAACATATTCGATCTACTAACTTTCTAATACCTTATTCGATTGACTCCCTTCGAATAACATGTTCGATTTAACTCTATTCGAATAACTAATATTCGATTAACTCCATTTGAATAAATTATTCATTTATAAAGATTTACTTTTAGTAACTGTTCTTCGCTTTACAAATGATTTCCTTTTCGATTCTATTTATTTGACAAATAAATATCTCCTTTTATTATAACTTATCCTTCGATTTTATTATTATTCTATGTTATAAAAACCCTTTTCCTTTTCTATATAAAATCCATCGATTTTATAAAAATAATTCATTTTCAAAATACACTTTGAAAATCCTTTTTCCCACATCCAGTATTTCTTATGGTATTTAACCTACCATATAACAACGATAAATATCGTCCAAACACACATAATCAACACCAGATTATATATCACATCATATATCACAATATATGAATCACAGTAAAATAAATGTTGAGGAATCCAGTTGGATTTCTCCAACCTATTTCCCTGCATCCACAGATGTTACACAATAAAATCAACATCACTATATGATATATTCTGTTAGACAGAATCAATATAGAAATTCAACTAACTGACTAGCAGTTCAATCAAACAGTCAACACACAGTCAATCAGCCAATATTTGACAGTTTTAAAATACAACATGAAATTATAAACTGTTCAGAGTTAGTGAGATTTACTCTCATTTGCAGTTCATCGTTAAAGAACAATGAACTGTTGTTTGATTTGAATCAAAAAAATTATTTCACCATAAATTCAAACGAGCTCCTATCCACTCCGAGTCAATCCCATAGTGTTGCCCTCGGCCATACGATCCTAACGGATCTTGTTGTATATAACGTTGTTGTATACATAATTATATGATTTTTGTTTGATGATAACAACCAAATAAATATTATTATAAATGTGTTTGAAATCATACTGTTAAATATATACATCACTGACTGAAATATAATATTTATATTTAAATTGAATATTCTATTTCAATAACACAACAGTACAAATCTTATAAACTCCACTATTTAAACACTCACAGAATGTTTGTACTAATAAATAACAGAATGAAATAGACGAGTTTGTTTGACAACAATAAGATATTATTTTATTTCAATCAAACTTGTGTATTACAAATTACAGTACAACTCCATTTCAGTACACAGCTTCCCACTATAACACTCACTCGTATATATATATAAATATTTTGATTTCATACATTTCAATATACAATTTTATAAACACTCATTTACATATTGACACACTGGCTTCTTCAGTCTTCTGTCTTCACAGCTTACAAGTCAGTCTTCACTTCACAGTCAGTCCAGTCTTCATACCTGTCATATATAGAAACAAACACACAGTACACTGCAACAGGAATAGAACAGAAATAATTTACAAAATTTATGCAAATATAAATTTTATTTTTAAAATTTTATTTTCCTCAGTTTTCTGCTGTATTTCTCATCATTTTTCTGACTTGATCTGATTTGTTAATCCGACTGTGTCTATACAGTATATATTTAGTACAGGGATAAAAAAAAATTCTGATGGCTGCAAATACACACGTGTATACACGTGTGCACTGCCTCGCCAATCAGCGAGAAACTGAGGAGTAGCCACAAGGACCTTCTCAACTCAGTGCATAGCTCTTTGTCAAGTCAAAGTGAAAAACAACTCAACATATACATGGTAATGGTCGAGCACAAGGCAAGTTTCAAATCAGCCCAAAAATAAATTATCATGTAAGATCAACTCAAAGCTACGGCAGATCAGCACAAATTTGCATGGCAACCCAAATGATCAGCATGAATCTCAATGACCAGATCAATACACAGTTTTACAATGGTCAAATGCAAGAAACAAGACTGGCAGATCAAGTTCGAGACTTGATTTCAGATCAGCTACATAAGTGGTGTGAGCAAAGTCAATGATGCAACATTCATATAAAGCAAAACAACAAGCATTGTTCAAGTGTGCAGAAATGCAACAAGGAACCTAACATGGTGAAGCAACAAGAATGGCAAGACAAGCCAAGTCCATCTCAGCTACAAACATATGCAGGAATGTCATCATGCAATGGCAGATCAATCTTTGTAAACAACAGTTCAAAATCAGTGTCAAGTGGACATAAATATAGTGGCATATGTGAATGAAACAAGGCAGCACAGTGCATGATAAAATGCATATCACAATGGTCAAGCAGCTAAGACATGTTCAAGTTTGACACAGTGATTTCAGTTCAGATTTATAACATGGAGCTGGACATACACTTGATGGCAAGTATGTATACAAACATACAAGAATGTACTTACGCAAAAGTGATGCATGGTGGAACAGTCTAGCAAGGTAACAGCAACATAAAGGGTTCATGAATGGTACATTGTACACTGGATGGAAGTGTGTACACACACAGTACATGTCACCATTTATCAGTTCATTACAAAATGGTCGAGTCAATCAAACAAGTGCAGACCAACAAATTATATGGCAATCAGTTTCAAAGTTTCCAGTTTTGAGTTACAAATAAATGGTATACATGGGAGCATTCTTATTTCGGTTAGATTCATCAATTCATGTTCTGGACGGATTTATAAAGTTATTCAAACTGGTATACAAATGAGGCAGCATACTAAAAATCTGTTTTTAATGGGGCACAATAATATTTTTTGGCAACAGTTTTTAAAAGGGGAATACAAATTTTTTTTGGGAAATATTCATTTCGAATTCATGGACAAGCATCAACTCATGGTTATTCAAGGTGGACATATGTGGTAAGTTTTTTTTTCAGGGCTGAAATCAGTCAGAAAAAAATCAAGGCCACAAATTCAATCAAAATCTTGGAGCAAATATGGCAGATAAGTTTTATGGCCATATATCAAAAGCAAGAAATCACATTGACATTTCAGCATGTTTATGGCAAAGAAATCAAATCAATGAACAATAATTTTGGCAAGTCTTATAACCAGAAATGGGAGCAATCAAAGAGAATATTTTTGGGCAAATATTAATTATGAAAATTGAATTTTGTTTTTGCTAATATTCAGAATAGTTTATAATGCCATTCGAGTTCATTGAGCAATCACATAAGCTTATTTGGCATACTTCTTATGTTTCCAGAAATGAGTAAACAAAGGGCAAGAAATCAATTATGTTTTTCCAGAAATCATGCTTGAATTCAAAGGGGCAATTCGACTTGCTTAAGGCAACAGAAGGACACAAATGATCTAAGGAATTAAGGCAATTTTTCAAAATCGTTTTCAATTCAGAAATTCATTATTTCCTGTTTTGATTCAATCAGGAAAGTCTTCAAGGCAACAAATAATTGTCCAGAATTTATCAAGGAATGAAGCCTTTATTACAAGTTAAATTCGAAGCAATCAAATCCGCAAATCAAAAAGGAAAAGCACCACAACAAATCAGACCAGAGCCATATATTGAAATCAGAGCAAAATTAAAGGATTATATAATCCTATATTATACACCACATCATCACAGGCAGGGACAGTGAAATCGAAATCCAACATAACAAAATTCAAAGAGCAGAGAATTTAAAAATAAAATTCACTCACGTATTTCTAGTGATTTCGATCGAGAAGAAAAGAGATTCCAAATCGATCAACGGTGAAGCAACCAAGCATTCGACCCTACAGAGAAAATTCAAAAGCACAATTCACTTTATCGCGACCGAGATTTGGATTTCCAGAGAAACCCTAGCCTTTGAAGCCAGCCGCCATTTTTTTTACAAAGCAAGGGATCAGGCAAAATGCAAATAAACAAATGGGCCGGCCAAGTTGAAAGGGCTTTGGAACTGTTTAATTAAAAAGGGGATGACCCCTTATATTTAAACTCCTTTGTTCAATTTCAAAAGGGTTTCTTTTGTTTTTATTTTTGTTTTATTTTAATTTTGTTTTGAAAATCGAACCAAAACAGTTCTGGTGTTTGTAAAATACTAGGGGGTTCAGTCAGGGTGTTGACTGACACTTGACAGAGTCTGTAAAATCTGGGTTACGGATTACGGAGTTGTAATTCAGGGAAATCTGATTGAGGAGATATCGATCAGTCTAGGGATTTGAGCGTAGGGTTAGAATAGGAGCAGGGTTTGCAAGTGTACATGGTCTTGTATGCGGGATCTGTTCTATCACCTAGTAGAAACCTTAAAAATGCAGCAGTAGGCAGGGTTTTGCCGAAGCTGGGTATATCTGTGTGTAATTTATTTTTCTGCATTTCTGTTTCTGCTATATTCTGTGATCTGTTTATTATTATTTATCTCGTTTGATTTTTTAATTCAGTTAAAAAACTGTGATAAACCCTATTCACCCCCCCTCTAGGGTTAATCTAGATCCAACAGATCTTGTTTCACTGAGTTCTGATCACGTATGACAAAGATAAGGCTTTTTTACAAGTTTATATAACAATCTAAATAAATTTAAACTAAATTTTTTTCTTTTCGGGCCTTACTCTTATCATTCCGGCCCACTGCCCTCACACATGCTCCAACATTGTCTCGTCTCCTTCCAACAGAGCCCGATCCTATCCAGTTTCCCTGACATCCCATTTCTGCGTTTTCACTTCCAAATGGTCCTCCACCACTTATTTAAAATACAAAGAAAAATCACCATTACCCTTAAATCTCACCCTTAATCCATTCGTTAATCCGTCAATTCCTTTCTTTCCCAAAAAGCTTAAACTCGTTGCTCCTAATTGATGGCCATATCCGCACCTTTTCATCATCCAACTCCTCCTCCTCTACGCCATAAAAATCAAACAAACAACACCATTCAACTCTCCACTAAAATCTCTTCACGCTTATGCTAAACTCAAACATCTCGCACCTCTCAAACAAAACGCGACAACTCCTTACTGCTGAAAAACCTTCGACGGAAATATGTATCGATTTCCACATAAAAAATCCACGCCAGAGCTATTCAATCCAGTAAACCCAAATCCAATCTCAGTTTTGCCAAAAGCCTCCTCTATCTGCTCAAAATCAAAACCCTAGCTTTTCGCTCGCCATTTCCAGCGAACCAGAAAACACGTCGAGCCTAACTCGAAGTACACAGGATCGAAGGATTTGCCAGGATGATTGCGAATATATGTATTTGAGGATTTATAGAATGTTTTTCTATTTTTCTTTGAATTTCTTCCTTGCGTTTTTGGTTTGCTGAGAAAAGTTTTGGTGGCGGCTTGTTTTTCTTTGCTGTTGACCAACGAGAAGGTGGATTTAGGTTAAAGGATTTGTAGGGGTGTATTTATAGAAAAATATAAATATTTTTATATTCATTATTATACAGTTGCTGCTTATATATATCTTCTAAAAATTCCTTTGACCACATACGATACCCAAAAAATCACCAAACTTGATATACTGCTTGAGTTCGGCATTATGGTCCCAACGGAATTGGTTTCGTCGAATTCCGACTTCGTATGCTCACACAGCGTATTATTAACCGTCGAAATAATGACTATTTTTTACTCTAAAAATCCGTGCGGCCACATACTGACTTCAAAAATCCCGGAAACTGAAATCTAACAATAATTTGACATTGCGGATCCAACAAAATTAGTTTCGTCGAATTCAGACTTCGTTTGCAAAACTGGCTATTTTTAAAGCTCGGAATGACCCATTTAAATATATAAATATATTTAAATATAATTAAATTGAATAAAAATAAATTTATATTATCGTATATATCCACAATGGAATACCATACAGCTCTAGAATATTCCTATTTGAATATCTAACTTGATATTTCAAATCTGGGTCAACACGATATTCGTTTTATATTGAAATCCCTTTCTAAAATATAAATAATTCCTTTATAAATTATAAAGGAATTCCACAGCGACTTTTCTAAAATTTGATTTGGATGTGAATTAAAATCTACACGACGAAATCCCGATTTTTCTCTTCCACTAGGAAGATATACTCCACCAGCTCCACACGTTTCTTATTTCACAGAAATCCGGCTTAAAACGAATCCTGTACATTCAGTTGAAGTTCGAATCGCCAATTTACGAACTGCAGCGCCATTTCAAGCTCGATTATAATTAAAATATAATTATACTTTCAAACTGTCATTCAAATAATATATTCGTTATTCTAATTCAATTCTGAACTGAATTAAATATCACAGATGATCCAGTTCACAACATATCGCCATTTCAGCCAATTCTGATTTATTTCAGAATTAAATATATTCTTTAATTTATTATTTTAATTAAATATTCATCATTATTTAATTCCACGACCATTTAATTCACTATATCACTATTTATATAATTAAATAAATTAATTATAATACCTCTGCCAATGCGGGTCATTAAAGAGTCAGTCATGGGACTGGTATAAGAAACCTTTCTTAACTTGTCTAACAATATAGTTAATCATAGGACCATTCCACTAACGCGGGACAGGTTTACTCCATTGGATTTCCAGTGCATAAGTTTAATAAAATTTTATTCAAAAACAACGCAGTGCTTTTTAGAAAAATGAAATCATTATAAGACTCAAGTCCCATCACACAATGCAACGCAAACCGGAGGGTAGAGTTTTACCTTATAATGATCAAACATTCTTGATACATAGAAAATAATATTTTTAATATTATTATTAGTGTGTAATCAGTTTTAAAATATTTCAAAGTAAATGTATCAATCCTAGACGGCATAGCTACCATATACTATGTCGCCATATATAGGTTTACAATCAAAACCGTAATGTCGTATTGGAAATTGGATTTCCATCATGAGTCAAGTCCAGGGACGATCTCCTTACCAATTCGAGACATTCTAGCAATGTCCCTGGATTCGGACGCTGGCGAACCCTTGGATCCTGCATGGCCGGATCACAAATACTTTAGTAGATTGGCAATTCCTGAACACACGTTTCTCGGTCTTATCGAACATATAATTTGGTCATTATCGACCAGTAAATCCGAGGCGCCTCATTCCATCAACCATGTAAGTGAAATGTCAGGGCTTGTAAAACCCTGATACTACTTCTAGCTAGAAAGAAACGTGTGCACTCCCTGCGTTCCCTTGTCCCGTTTCTGACTCTTACCAGGGTGTGAGGCTCGCGAGGTAACGCTATACACAAAGCTATGCCGAAATAGGCCATGCTTTGAATATCAACCACAAGGCTATGATTTTCAACAAAAGCCTTGATCAATTGCATCTTGGCATGTCACATTGACAATTCATGCCATGCGATTGATAATTAACAATATATAACCTCTGAGCTCATGCGTCTCAGAGAAGGGTGTTAAGAAAGAGAATAAATTCTCTGCCACCAACAGATATATATTAAATAGTAATCAATTTAAATGGAATGAAATCCAATGTCGGACACACATCCATTTACAAATCCATTCTGGGTCTGGTCGAAACCGGAGTCACCTTATTCCTCGTCCTATATGTCCAATTTGGAAGAGAGGTGCTCGCATATCTGGACAATAAACAAGTACGTCCAGAAAACTAACACTTTAACCCTTTACCGAGAGCTAACCAATGCCAGACATCAGTAGTTATCCATTCTATGTGAAGATCGCCGGACTTTAATATCTTCGATTTAAGTCATCGTATAATCATTTAAAATGAGATTGAACTTGGTCTTTTCAAATGATTCTCGCATATATATAATTTAAAACCATTTCATATCGTTAATAGTATTTAATAAAGATTTATCGCTATTTTTATTTATATAAAAATAGCTAAATTAATTTAACGATGCTTCGGGTCAGTAAGCGGCCCTGGCGCTGTTTTTATCAAAATTTGATTTTCAATTATCTCGAAATCTAACCATTGGATTTAAAAAAAATTTATATCATTGGAAAGATCTTCCTAAAGCGATCCTAACGGTTTCAGTTTTGGGAAAATCCGACGGTCGGATCTTTTGGTATAATTGTTTAAAGTTACAATTCTGAAATGCGAACTACCTCGCGCAA
Organism: Allium sativum; assembly: GCA_030737875.1. Taxonomy (NCBI): domain Eukaryota; kingdom Viridiplantae; phylum Streptophyta; class Magnoliopsida; order Asparagales; family Amaryllidaceae; genus Allium; species Allium sativum. Next base: position 741,798,065 of record CM060920.1, on the reverse strand, counting down.
TTCATTTAATTTTAATATATATATATATATATATATTTAATTATATATAAATATAAACCATTCGACGATTCGACTAACGGGTTTAACATGCCAAATAAAAGAATGTTTTTATTGGCATATCATATCTACATATTCATAATGTCAAACAAAATATATTTCATTTACATGACAATTGGGCCAATGACAAATCAAAAGCTAATTTTTATCTGTATTTCGATTATTAACTTTAACAAATAAAAAGGGAATGTTTATTTGTATAAAGTTTTCAGTGAATGTTTTTACAATAAAAGTAATTCATACAAATTCTGATGTACGTATTGCCAATAAAATGATATTTTAACTTTGCGTATAAATTCTAATATATGCATTGTAAATAAAAGTGTCATTTTAACTATGCATATAAATTCTAATATTTGCATTGTAAATAAACGTGTCATTTTAACTAAGCATATAAATTCTAATGTATGCATTGAAAATAGAAATGTAATTTTAACTATGCATATAAATTCTAATATATGCATCACAAATAAAAATGTAATTTTAACTATGCATATCAATTCTAATATATGAATTTAAAATAAAAATGTCCCCCAGATTCATACAAAAATTCTAATGCATTTTTGATATTTCAATTTGTTAAAAATTCTATTTTTAACAAGATGTATGAAAGCGATGTTTTCATCTTCCTCCTTTCTAGCATGTTAAAAATAATGTTTTTACATACAAATATTCTCTAACATATGTTTTCTACTGAATCACTTTTACATTATAAATGGAATTTTTAATGTTGTAACATTTTTATTCAAATAGTCGATATTTCCAATGAATCAAACTTTACATTAACAATATGATTTCAATGACACAACACTTTTATTCAAATATGAACAATTTTCATATGAACCATTCTTTTATAAAAATGATATTTTTAATGTTAACATGCTTTTGTGTTAAAAATGAACATTTTCTAGTGATTCATTCATTTATTAAAAACAAGGTTTATAATGTTATTGTGTTCCTATATTTAACATGAACATTTTACCTAATTGCTTACATTACATCAAAATGTGAAATTTTAATGGTACAATGTTTTTATTTTAAAACATGCACATTTTTCTAATTTCTAATATTACATTAAAAATGAATTTTTCTTATAAACATGTTTTTTTAAACATGCATATTTGTCTAATTCCTATCATTACATTAAAAAGTAAAATTTTAATGTAAACATGTTTTCATTTGTAAACTTGAATATTTGTCTAATTCCTATCATTACATTAAAAGTAAATTTTTAATGTAAACATGTTTTTATTTTAAAACATGCATACTTGTCTAATTCCTAACATTACATTAATAAGTGATTTTTTAATGTAAACATGTTCTTATTTTTAAAACATGAACCTTTTTCTATATTTCATCCTAGACATTAAAAATGTGAATTTCTAATGTAACCATGTTTTTATTTAAAACATGAACATGTTCTTAATTCCTATTTTAATTCAACGAAATGTATAAAAGTTGTTATTTCATTTTTGGTGATACTTCTTGTTCAACAAAATGTTAAAATTTGACATTTCATTTTTGTTGAAAACTCCAGTTCAATAAAATGACAAAACTGTATATTTTACTTTTGTACAAAACTCTAGTTCAAAAAATGACAAAAATTGACGTTTCATATTTGTTGAAATTTCTAATTCAACAAATTGACAAAATTTATGTTTCCTATTTGTTGAAAATTCTAATTCAACAAAGTGACAAAAATTGATGTTTCATATCTGTTGAAAATTCTATTTCAACAAATTAACAAAAATTGATGTTTCATATTTGTTGAAAATTCTAATTCAACAAATTGACAAAAAATGATGTTTCCTATTTGTTGAAAATTTTAATTCAAAAAATAGACAAAAATTGATGTTTCATATATATATATATATATATATATATATATATATATATATATATATATATATATATATAACATTTGATTTAAACAAAAATGTTCATTTTTGTTTTGACCAATTTTATTTAAACAAAAATGACAATTCCAATGCAACTACTCTAATTTTGACAAAAAAGATAATTTTCGTCCAATGGTTCCAATTTGACAAAAATGATAAGTTTTGTCAAATTATTCCTAATAACAAAATGATAGTTCTTTTAACCAACTATTCTAATAAACCCAAAAATGATAATTGTTGGTTCAATTATTTTGACTAACAAAATGATTGATTTTTTCCAATGATTCTAATTTGATAATTTTATCTAAACAAAATTATATACTTTTGTTTCACTAACTTTATTACAACAAAATGATCTATATGTTTTTAACTATTTCATCACAACACAATATCACCAAATAAACAAATATAAATACTACATCCAACAGAGATCAAATCATGAATCACAACAAATAGGAATTAACTACGGATTGGTGATAATAAAATCGGGATTATTTCTAATTATTTAAAAAGAAGAAATAAATAGATTTCTCACAGTTGTTTAAATCTGAATGATTCCGATCTGAAATTTGACCAAAATTTGATCTGCTCAAAATTGGTTCTATTCAGTAGAGAAATGTAGATCTCGGACTCACGATCGTAACAGATCTGAAATCATTCAATTTCGAGTTCGTATGAGTGAGATACAATTTATTTTACGTTAAGAATATTTTAAAATAAATTAAATAAATAATATATTTTTAAAACCACCTTCTTCTTCTTCACATATAACAAGCCACGAGTTTTTGCAGTTTGTTCGATACTAGGTCACCAGTTTTCGATCCAACCTCTCAGTGTCTCGACGATCCGACACTACAGCATCGAAGAGGAGCAAGAGGCGCCCAAGGGGGACCCGCGCTGATCGACTCTATCAGCCCCAGGGGTTGTGGCGGCGGCTCCAATGCATGGGGTTTGGGGCGTGAAAACTTGGCGGTTACTTGACTATGGTGAGGGTTGTCTGTATGGATTGAAAGAAGGAGGAGTTCTCTTCGATAAATTCAAAAGGAGTGGATGATTTCAATATGTGGATTGAAGGAAATAAGTGGAGAAAGGATGGAGCTTTCATGGCCATCAAAATTAGGAGTGGCAGCGGCTGTGAATAGTGTATTAGGGTTTAAGATTTTCTATTATTTATAATATAATAATATTTAATGTTCTAATTACTGGTTTAGCCCATTAATCCTCAACAGCTCACATTCCAGCCCAACAAAAGTTGTTCCTACCTAATTGCCCCCGTTCCAGAACTAATGGGTTAGGTCCTGTCAGCCCAAACGATTGTTTTCGGCCTGATTTCTTTAATTTAAAATTTAAATCATTCATTTATTAAATTCGATCATACATTTAAATTCACCGGAGTCACATACGGACTCCGAAAATTCCCAAAAATAAATCTAGCAATTTTCTGATGATATACGGTTCTAAAAAATTAATTTCGTCGAATTTGGAGACTGTTTGAAAAATGGCCATTTTAACGGTCGATTAAATTCAACAGAAATTATCGAATCACAGTTTAATTTATCATGCTAACAAATTAATTCCAAAAATTATGGAAAATTAAACTTATCAATAATTTGACATTCCAGATCCAATAAAAATGGTTTCGTCGAAAATGGAGGTCGTTTGTATAATGGCCATTTATACGAGCTATAAATTGTAATATATTCCATAGCGACTATTCTAAATATTCAACTGGCCATAACTTTTTACTCCCGCTATGAAATTTTGATTTTTTTTATTTCGTTGGAATGATATTTTTAAACAGATTTAGATATTTTTGGTTTCACTAAAATCCGTTTTATTTTGAATCCTGTACATTCAGTCAAAGTTCAAATTCACATTTTCAAAATGCCGTGCTATTTTTTGTTCCTTTAATTAAAATAAATATATTCGTTCTAACTTCAATTTAAATAAATTTTAAATCTTTATTATTTAAAATAATTTATTTTAACTATTCAAAATTCATTGAAATAGCCAAAATAAAAATTTTAAATTGGTTCTGATTTTCTAGGTTGTCACAAAATGTCTTATTTACCTAAAAATCTCATTTATTCCAATTGTCATGTGCACAAAATAAATCTTTATAACAATATCCATCTATGTCGTAACATGCTAACTGAATGAACATAATTTTTCATTTTAGCGCAATTATCCATTGCATCAATTAACTTTTCCAACACATTCATTATGAATATTGATGGGGAATGATTAAACGATAAACATACTATTATTCACAAAGGATAATTTAAACCTACTCACCTAAAGCTTTCCAAAATCTTGAATTAGATCAGATCCATTCCTCCATGGTTTCCCTAACTGAATTTAAGACCCAAAGAACCGTGGATCTATAAACTAATCCCAAAAGGAAAGGGAAAAGAGGAAGAAAAGGGGAAGAAGAACTCAAAAATAGTTCAGATTCAATACTCACCCCTCTCGCGCAGCATAGATCTAGGCATCTATGTTGAAGATCTAAATTCTTTTCTCTCATTTTGAAGCGGAAGAATCCTAGATTTAACTTTTATTTTAATAAAAGGTTTGAATTGTTTAGATCTAAGAAATAGATCTAAGAAATAGGAGAGTGGTTGCTTGAGGAAGAAGAAGGAGCAGAGTTTTGGCATCTCCTCTAAAATTATGAGAGTGAAAGAAGACCTAGCCATCTATTTATAGCTATGTCAGAGGAACTAGGCCCTTTGGATTTAATACAAAACCTATCTGAACCAACCACCTCACTAAAAAAAGAACACTCTAGAATTTAACCCTTTTCACACTGAATGCTCCTTTAATTAAAAGAAACCGCCTTAACCCTTTTCACACTGCATTGCATTGATTGCTCATTTTCCATTAGTGCATTCTTCTTTTACATTTATATCCATGTGTCATTATGTTATTTATAAAATTTGAATTATATGCTCATTACTTCATTTAATGCCTTTTTTTCTTTTCTAATTAGTACACTATATTACACTATTTTTGACGCATTACATAGTAACCTCTTTCCTTTATGAATTTATTTATTTGCTTTCTTTCTTTATTTTATTTCTTTATTTGCATGCATTCTTATTTAAATTTTCCCTTTTTATTTTGCATTAATATTCTTATTTGTCATACACATCTTCTCTCCTATAATTAATTTCATTAGCATATTAATCTTTCTCTCTTGCATGCATTTACTGTTTTTATTGCACAATGTTCCTCATTTTAAACATTACTGCGTACATTTACACATCAATTCTTTCTTTACCGCTTGCATATTTAGTTTTGCACTCTTTTCTCTTTTTTTCATGCATATGTATGTTTTAATTATTGTATGCATAAACAATACAACCTTCCATTATTAATTTATTCTTAATTATGCATATATTCATATGCATGTAATTAATTGCATCCGTATTATTAATTTCAACATTAATATACATGCACTATTACTTATATACTACTTAGAAAAATTGCTGAGTGTTGCAGGTGATAAGCGGTGCTCAAACACAACTGTGTACCTAGTGCCTGTTGTAAACTCCTCCAAAACTCACTAGTGAATATGGGGTCACGATCACTCACAATACTGGAAGTACTCCATGCAGACGAACTATCTCACAAAGATAAACTGCTATGAACCATGCTGCCGTCCTTTTGCTCCTAAGAGGAATAAAATGAGCGCTCTTAGTAAGCCTGTCAACTATAACCTAAATACTGGTATTTCCTTTCCTCAATCTAGGCAAACCATTAATGAAATCCATAGAGATGCTCTCCCACTTTCACTGTGGCACCTCCAAAGGATGAAGTAAACCACCGGGCTTCTTTTGCTCAGCCTGGACTTGCTGACAAATCAAATATCAAGAAACAAACTACGCAACATCTTTCTTCATTCCAGCCCAAAAGAAAACCCTCTTCATATCTACATACATCGTATCACTGCCTAGATGGATAGTCATACTAGAATGATGGGCTTCCTCGAGGATTGTCTTTAACAAACTCCCAACTCGGGGAACACAAAGCCTTCCATCTCGTCGTAACCACCCTTTGTCATCTGTAGAATATCTACTGAGGTGACTAGAGGTATCCCCTCTACCGAGCTTATCCAAGATGTCTGCTATTTGCTGGTCCTCTCGCCGCGAGGTTCCTATCTGATCCATAGGAGTAGGTCGCACCTCTAACGATGCCAACAAACCTGGTGTAAGATTCGTAGGTGGCCTACAATCATAGGTCGATATACTCTAAGTTCATCCTCTCTATGAATGGTGGACTCAAAGTCATCATTTTCCCACTCAGTGCGTCCTCCATCACATTACCCTTACTAGGGGTATAAGCAATCTCAAAGTCATAGGGCGCTAGGAACTCCATCCCATCTCTGTTGTCTCAAATTGAGATCCTTCTATGACAACAAATACTTGAGAGATTTATGATTGGTATACAACTCGAACTTCTCCCCAAGTAGACAATGACGCCAAATATTAAGCACAAATACTATGGAAACCAACTCCAAATCATGGGTAGGGTAGATCTTATCATGAATTCATAAGTGTCTGCCACCATAACATACTACCCTTCCCTCTTGCATCTAAACAACACTAAGCCATGTACCACATGCATCGGTGTATACTGTGAATACTTTGTTCCCATTAGGCAAAGTCAAGATTGGGGTTGATGTTGGATCCCTCTTTAATCACTGAAAAGCATCCTCATAATCAACACCCCACTTAAATGTCAAATTCTTCTTCGTCGGTCGTGCGAGTGGGGTTGATATCTTTGCGAAGTCCTTAACGAACTTCCTATAATAGCCCGCTAAACCAAGAAAACTCCTCACCTCCATTGCATTCTTTGGAATCTGCCAATCTTGAAAGGCAACTACTTTCGCGGGATCTATTGCCATCCCATCCTTAGAGACCACATGCCCTACAAATCTCACTTCCTCTCTCCCAAAAATGACATTTGGAGAATTTCGCCTTAGTCTAGCGTGCACAGAGAGTTTTCAAAACCTCCCTTAAATGTAGGGCATGCTCTTCCTCGCTCTTTCAGAAAATCAATATGTCACCAACAAAGACCACAACGAACTTATGTAGAAACTCCCAAAACACCTTACCCATCAGATCCACAAAATAATCGGGTGCATTCGTCAACCCAAATGGAATGACGAGCCATTCGAAGAAACCATCTGGAGTTCTAAAGGCAGTCTTGTCTATACTGTCCTCCGCCACCCTCAACTGATGAAGCCCCATGTCCAAGTCTAATTGGGAGAAAACAGATGCACCAACAAGCTGATCGAACAAATCATCTATCCTCGGAAGTGGGTGCCTATTCTTCTTGGTGCGCTTGTTCAACTCCCTATAATCAACACATAAGCGAAGAGTACCAATCCTTAGAAGTGGTTGCTGATTCGGATATGCTTCGTGTAACACCCCACCTCTATTAAGGTCACTCACAAAGAGAATGTCTTAACTTCAGTAGAGCATCATAAGTGTATAGAACAGATAATTTACAAAACAGACAAAATTTAATCAGCAGAAAATAAATAAAACTTTACCTTATTGATAAAACAGCAGCTTAGTAAAATAGCTTGTACAAAGATTGTTTTCCAGTACCAAAACACCAATACCCATTACAACAAAGCATCTGTCTTGTTTAACAAAATAACGAAGCATGAAATGACAATGATATTCCCTAATAAATATTGAGCCAGCCATATTAGTGGAAAAGAGAGTCCAAATCAATACAAAATCTATCTTCGAGCTTGGAAAGAAAAATCAGCTAAGTGGTAATATTCCCTCCCTGTGAACCTGGGGGAGGGGGGACGGAAGAAAAGAGAGCGAAACAAAACAGAGTTAGACATAAATCCTGGTAAGTCCAGTGATTATTCAGCATGTAAACAGGTAAAAGGTTCATGACACGAATAAACTGGATACCGGACCATAACCATGATAATAAGCATAGCAAGACAACAAATGATGATCGTTAGATATGACAAGGTAAGATACACTGAATGCGCTTCGGTTCTTTCTCTGATTTCCTATTTTCTCTACACTACCCAACTAGCATCCTAACTAGTGTCTTTTATAGAACGATTCATATTCCCTACTAGTGTCCCAACTAGTATCCTGCGAAAAAGGATCCGTACCCCCTACCAGTGTCCCAACTAGTATCCTATGTTATAAAAAAGGTAATCCCAACCCCGCAATTGTGGTAGCCTTCATATGTACATCCAGTATGAGGATCTTACCTCAACCAGCCTAATTGCCATAATGATGTTAGATGTACCCTTACTACCCTATTGATCGGCTCCCTACTTGTATTAACCTTCCTTGTGTCTGTGTCAATCGGCCCTCTCTTGCGTGTAGATACCTTGTGCTGGCCCCACCATAAGGTGTATCAATCCCTATGATAATCCGACACAAATTCTAGCTACACAGTGTATACTACTGATGCCCAGTGCATGCTTTTCCACTTTGAAGCACGTGCATGCCCATACTCCGTCGGAACTACACTGCTGCACCCCCTGCTGCTACTTTAACCGCTTATAATCAGCCCAGTAATCGTGCCCCACCCTGCCTAGTTTCAGGGTACCGTGATACATCTATGTGGGTTACTGCTAAAATGGGTCCCCGTCACTAGGGTTTTCTAGGGTCTATTCATATACCCCCCAAATTGGCTAAGTGTTATCCATCCATTCAAGTTAACCCATCCGCACGCCATGTCATGTTGGTTAAGTGTTTCTTATTAACTTAACCCTGCTCATTCATTATGTTTTAATTGGTTAAGTGTTTTCTATTAACTTAACCCTGTTTATTCATCATATTATATTGGTTAAGTGTTTCTCATTAACTTAACCCCACTCGTTCATTGGTTGAGTGTTAACTTAACCGTACTACTGGTCATGTTACATTGGTTAAGTGTTGCCCTCTTGTGTTACTTAACCCTATCACACATCATGTTATATGGGTTAAGTGTTGCTCTTTTGTGTTACTTAAACCTATCACACATCATTATATATTGGTTAAGTGTTGCTCTCTTGTGTTACTTAACCCTATCACACATCATGTTATATCGGTTAAGTGTTGCTCTCTTGAGTTACTTAACCCTATCACACACCATGTTATATGAGTTAAGTGTTGCTCTCTTGTGTTACTTAACCCTATCACACATCATGTTATATTGGTTGAGTGTTGCTTTGATTAACTTAACCCTACCATTCTTAGCATGTCTGTTTTCTTAGCTTTAATTTATTCATTAAAGCACCAACCTCTCACATTAGATCTATATTGTTGCGATCGCTGGATGTGCCGGGCGGTTCCGGGTAGCCTTACACCGCAACTCAATCTAACCTCGGGTTTTTGGGCTTAGATGCGCTAACCTCTCACATGCCTGGCGGTTCCGGGCAGTCTTACACCGCAACTCAATCTAACCTCGGGTTAGGCGTTTTCATCTTTAGCCAATTTACATATTTGTCATATGTGTCCAAATCTTTGTGTTAAATTCTCCACAAGTCTAGGTACAAGTTTATGCCAATTCCCATGCTATGCCCAAAATTTACTCAATTAAATTATACCCAATTTTCCCCGCGTTATAATCGCACGTACAACGAGATTCAATCTAAGTTCCGAATGAAAGTAGTATTCACAATATATGTATAATCACGAAATCCAACATCAAAATATTCCAAAGACAATTTCAATTCAAATCCATTTCCAATTTATATATTGGAAATTCTGCTAATTTTAAAACCATCTCAAATCTTTATTTATTTCATAAAATATTTGGATTATAATTCTAGTTCAGTTCAACAAAAATCTATTTTTATCTTTTCAAACATGGAATTTTTCATCCTAATTCTTTCCAAATCATTTCTTATGATTTTACACAAATTATTGATATTTTTAATAATTTTATCAAGGCCCGTACAGTCGATTTCCATAAACGGCCATCGAACTGCACTTACAGCGACCTTATCCAAATTTGATTTGGGAATATTTCAAAATCCAACCATTAGATTTCAAATCTCTAATATTCTCTTTTCGATACGAACCCAACGATTCCAATTTTAGGAGAATCTGACGGTCGGATCTCCCGTAATGTCTGTTCGAAGTCGATGGTCGAAATTCGCGAACCGCCGCAGCGCAGTGCGTTCTATTCATGCCATTATATCATATATATAATATGTGTAGTATATATTTCGTCGATTTCCATTTAAAACTTATTTTATAAATTGTTTTAAATTCGTTTTCAAAACGATTGCAACTTCATATTCAATTTCAAATCAAAATCGAATATTCCATATCATCGATATATAAATGATAGTATTTTTAAAACATTTTATTTCGAAATCATTTCTTTTTGAATATTCATTATAAAAATGAATAAAATCGATATAATATTGTTCACGTCAAGATGACGTTAATCTAATCAACACGGCTTTATATATTTTCGTGTCCATCCCAAATCAGACATCAAAACCAGATTTTGATCTTCTACTGAATATTATTTTAAAATATTCATTATTTTAAAATATTCATTATTTTAAAATATTCATTCTTTCTGAACTGGAATCAGACACAGTCAATTACCATATAATTTGATTATAAGGATTTCACACAACAAATGTGTATAACAACAATAATAAACAATCATCCATCATCTTGAGTGCAGTCTACACTATATAAGCATTAAATATAAATATTTAACGCTTATAACAGTCTGTCGATCAATCGATCGACATACAGCTAATTATTAGGACTAGTGTATCTCCAATATCATCCCAATACCTGTGTGGGCTTTCAATCAACAAATAATGAATTTTATTTGTGCAGTTGTGCGATGTGTAAAATTTATCGTCCCAATCAATATCAGTCAAATGTTTGTGCATAAACAAATCGTCCGATTTGTTTATAAATATTTATTTAATTCATATACACGTTAAAAATTATATTTTTAACTATAAATATTTTATTCCATTCCACATCACAAAATCAATTTTCACAATACATTAAACAAACAAACAAGTCGTCCATGGTCTGTGGACGACTGGTGTCGGGTGCTGCAAAGCACCGTCTACATCCTAATATATATTTCAACTAGAAAAATAAATTAAAGTGGGAAGTTCTCACCTTGGGGATCCACTCGTCCATTCTATATCTGAATTTCAGAACATCGCTGACTTGCCTGAAATTCCAACGCAGTCTTCTTTATGTTGTCCATATTAAAAATCACATTTTTATTTCAACGCTATAAAAATTATATTTTTATTTCACTATATATATAATAAAAATAATATTTTTATTTCTTTACATGTATAAAATCACATTTTTATATTGATGTTTACCGTATAAAGATCATATTTTATTCGTTCACCTTTACTATAAAAATCATATTTTTATAATTCTCCTTATATAAAAACCACAACTTTATATGTGATTCATACAAATAAAATCAAATCTTTATATCACCACTTCACATAAAAAGATTATATTTTTATATTGTTCTCTCCACATAAAACCTTACTTTTATTCTAAAAACATTTCTATAAAAATCATATTTTTATGTTGCAAAGCTATTTTATAAAAATTATATTTTTACAAAGCTACTTTCTATATAAAAATTATTTTTTATATTCGTTACTTCATTAAAAAAATCTTATCTTTTCTATTTCAAAAATCGAAGCCTTCATATGTAAAAAATTTCGTATTTTCAAACTCTACATACTTATAAATTACATGTTTACTCCGCTATAAATATAAAAAAATCGAATCTTTTCATTACTAAAAACCATAACTTTTCTAAATTAAAAATCAGATCTTTATTTTGCTGCTACTTAAATAAAAATCATATTTTTCCTACGCTATCTATATAAAAGTCCAATCTTTTTATGATTAAAAATCTCAACTTTTCACTAATAAAAATCATTATTTTTATCTTGGTTATACAAATTAAAAATCATATTTTTTTTATAATCCTACAAGAAGAAAATAAAAGTAAAAGCTTACAGATTGTGTTGAGGTGGCAAGGAGAGGCGCACGCGGTGTCTGGAGGTGGTGGCGACCTTCAGATGGTCGGTGGTGGCTCACATTACGGCGGCAATCGCTGAAAAAGGGGAACTAGGGTTTTAAAGATGAGAGGAGGTAGAAGGGGGATGGCGATGCGGCGGGAGGGCGGAGGGGCGGAGATACTGCGGTCAGGTGTATAGGGGGCTCACGACGGTCTGGTTGGTGGTCCACGGTGGCCAGAGCGTCGGTGTTTTTGGAAGAGGGAGGGAGGAGCAAGGGGTTCTGTAACACACCACCTCCATTAATGTCACTCACAAAGGGAATGCATTAACTTCGGTGAAGCATCATAGGTAACAGACGCAGAAAAATTACAAGACAGACAAATAAAGTAGCGGAAAAAAAACTTTACTACATTGATAAAACAACAGCTTGGTAAAACAGCTTGTACAAAGATTGTTTTCCAACAACAAAACACCAATACCCGGTACACCAAAGTATCTGTCTAGTTTAACAAAATAAAGAAGCATAAATTGACAATGATATTCCCTAAATAAAGCATGAGCCAACCATAGCAGTGGAAAAGAGAGTCCAAAGCAATACATCAAAGAATCTTCAAGCTTGGAAAGTGAAACGATCCAAACTAAGCTGAGCTATTCCCTCCCTGTCTACTTGGGGAGGGGGGGGGGGAGGGAACAGAAGAAGAGAGGCAAAACAAAACTAGGTCAGACATAAGTCTGGTAAGTCCGGTGATTTTCAGTATGTAAACAGCTAATAGTGACATGACATGAATAAACTGAATCTAAGACAATACTGTGATAACAGGGATAACAAGATAACATAAGATTAGCATAAGATATGATAAGGCAAGTTAAGCAGAATGCACTTCGGCTCTTTCTCTGATTTCCTAGTTTCTCTAAACCAAATAACCAGTATCCTAACTAGTGTCTTTTATAGAATGATCTGTATCCCCTACTAGTGTCCCAACTAGTATCCTGTGAAAAAGGATCTGTATCCTATACTAGTGTCCCAACTAGTATCCTGTATCATATAATAAGGTGATCCCAACCCTGCAATTGTGGTAGCCTTCAGGTGTACATCTAGTATGAGGTTCTTACCTCAATCAGTCTAATTGCCATGAAGTTGTTAGATGTTCCTTTACTACCCTATTGATCGACTCCTTATTTATATTAATTTTCCTTGTGTCTGTGTCAATTGGCCTTCTCTTGCGTGTAGATACCCTGTGCTGGTCCCACTATAAGGTGTATCAATCCCTATGATAGCAACCCGACATGATTCAAGAAGCACAGTGTATACTACTGATGCCTAGTGCCTGCTTCTCCATTCCGGAGCACGTGCATGCCCATACTCCATCAGAAATACACTGCTGCACCCCTTACCGCTATTTTGACCGCTTATAATTAGCCCAGTAATCGTGCCCCACCCTGCCTAGTTCGGGGTACCGTGATACATCTATGTTGGTTACTGCTAAAATGGGTCCTTGTTACTAGGGTTTCCTACTGGTTAAGTTTATGGGCCTATATATATACAAATATTACTCACCTACACGAGATGTACTTAACCCTCCCACTGATTCAAACATGTTTATTTAACGGTTAAGTTTGTAGGCCTATATATACTAATATTACCCACCTACCCAAAGTTTACTTAACCCTCCTACTTATCAAGTCAATCTGTATTATTGCTTAAGCTTTCCTGAACCCTATCCACTTTGTTCTTGTAACATTGGTTAAGTGTTGTTCATTCATGTTAACTTAACCTCCCCACACATCATGTTGCATTGGTTAAGTGTTTCCTATTAACTTAACTCTGTTCATTCATCATGTAATATTGGTTAAGTGTTTCCCCTTAACTTATCCCTACTCGTTCATCATGTTATAACAGTTAAGTGTTCTAAATTTACTTAACCCCACCTTCTTGTCTAACTAACATGTTATAATGGCTAAGTGTTCTAAATTTACTTAACCCCACCTTCTTGTCTAACTAACATGTTATAATGGCTAAGTGTTCTAAATTTACTTAACCCCACCTTCTTGTCTAATGAACATGTTATAACGGTTAAGTGTTCTAAATTTACTTAACCCCACCTTCTTGTCTAATCAACATGTTATAACGGTTAAGTGTTCTAATTTTACTTAACCCCACCTTCTCGTCTAATTAACATGTTATAACGGTTAAGTGTTCTAAATTTACTTAACACCACCTTCTTGTCTAATTAACATGTTATAACGGTTAAGTGTTCTAAATTTACTTAACCCACCTTCTTGTCTAATTAACATGTTGTATTGGTTAAGTGTCGCCTATTCATATGTTACTTAAGCTTACCATTCTTAGCCTGTCTGTTTATTGGCATTAATTAATTTATTGATGCCCCAACCTCTTACATTAGAACTGTTGTTTGCGGTTGCTGGATGTGCCGGGCGGTTCCGGGCAGACTTCTATAGCAAACTCATTCAAACCTCGGTTTAGGGCTAAATGCGGCTGTATGGAAGTTGGGCACTTCTTTTCCCTTTGACAAGTGTTGTAGTCTCATCAAGCCTACGGAACCATGCCGCGATGAGGTTACCTCCCAGAAAGCTGGGACCCCTGGGGACTCAGTAAAGAAGGAAAACAAGGATTTGAATAGAGGATTAAAAGATAGTGCATATGGATTTGGGGAATATGCCTTTAAAAAAAACTTTCTTTTAGAAAATGCTTCTTTTAAAACCGTCTTGAAAATAAATTTTCAAAGCTTTTATCTGATCTGGTAACCTTCAGCTATGATACCAAGTGTAACACCCCACCTCCATTAATGTCACTAACAAAGGGAATGCATTAACTTCAGTGAATTGTTATAGGTAAAAGATGAAGATAAATTACAAGATAGGAAAATAAAGCAGCGGAAAAAAAGTAAAACTTTACTTCATTGATAAAACAACAACTTGGTAAAACAGCTTGTACAAAGATTGCTTTCCAACACCAAAACACCAATACCCAGTACAACAAAGTATCTGTCTAGTTTAACAAAATAAAGAAGCATAAAATGACAATGATATTCCCCAAATAAAGTATGAGCTAGCCATAGCAGTGGAAAAGAGAGTGCAAAGTAATGCATCAAAGAATCTTCAAGCTCGGAAAGTGAAACAATCCGAAATAAGCTGAGCTATTCCCTCCATGTCTACCTGAGTGGGGGGAGGAAAGGGGGAACAGAAGAAGAGAGATAAAAAAAACTAGGTCAGACATAAGTTTGGTAAGTTCAGTGATTTTCATTATATAAACAGGTAATAGTAACATGACATGAATAAACTGAATCTAAGACAATAACGTGATAACAGGGATAACAAGATAACATAAGATTAGCATAAGATATGATAAGGCAAGTTAAGAAGAATGCGCTTTGGTTCTTTCTTTGATTTCCTAATTTATCTACACCAACTAACTAGTATCCTAACTAGTGTCTTTTATAGAATGATCTGTATCCCCTACCAGTGTCTCAACTAGTATACTGTGAAAAAAGATCTCTTTCCCCTACTAGTGTCCCAACTAGTATCATGTGTTATAGAATATGGTGATCCCAACCTCGCAATTATGGTAGCCTTCAGATGTACATCTAGTATGAGGAGCTTACTTCAATCAGCCTAATTTCCATGGAGATGTTAGATGTACCCTTACTACCCTATCGATCGGCTCCCTACTTGTATTAATTTTCCTTGTGTCCGTGTCAATTTAGTCCTCTCTTGCGCGTAGATACCCTGTGTTGGTCCCACCATAAGGTGTATCAAACCCCGTGATAGCAACCCGACATAAATCAAGATGCGCAGTGTATACTACTGATGCCCAGTGCTTGCTTTTCCACTCCGGAGCACGCGCACGCCCATACTTCGTCAGAACTACACTACTGCACCCCTGCCGCTATTTTGACCGCTTATAATCAGCCCAGTAATCGCGCCCCACCTTGCCTAGTACAGGGAACCGTGATACATCTATATTGGTTACTGTTGAAATGGGTCCCCATTATTAGGGTTTCCTACTGGTTAAGTTTGTGGGTCTATATATACAAATACTACCCCCTTACACGGGATGTACTTAACCCTCCCACTGATTCAAACATGTTTATTTAACGGTAAAGTTTGTGGGCTTATATATACTAATATTACCCACGTACCCAAAGTTTACTTAACCCTCCTACTTATCAAGTCAATCGGTATTATTGGTTAAGCTTGCCTTAACCCTATCCACTTTGTTCATGTAATATTGGTTAAGTGATGTCCATTCATGTTAACTTAACCTCCCCACACATACTATTGTAATGGTTAAGTGTTTCCTATTAACTTAATCCTGTTCATTCATCATGTTATATTGGTTAAGTGTTTCCCCTTAACTTAACCCCACTCGTTCATCTTGTTATAACGGTTAAGTGTTCTAAATTTACTTAACACCACCTTCTTGTCTAATTAACATGTTATAACGGTTAAGTGTTCTAATTTTACTTAACCCCACCTTCTTGTCAAATTAACATGTTATAACGGTTAAGTGTTCTAAATTTACTTAACACCACCTTCTTGTCTAATTAACATGTTATAACGGTTAAGTATTCTAAATTTACTTAACCCACCTTCTTGTCTAATTAACATGTTGTATTCGTTAAGTGTCGCCTATTCATATGTTACTTAACCTTACCATTCTTAGCCTGTCTGTTTATTGGCATTAATTAATTTATTGATGCCCCAACCTCTTACTTTAGAACTGTTGTTTGCGGTTGCTGGATGTGCCGGGCGGTTCCGGGCAGACTTCTATAGCAAACTCATTCAAACCTCGGTTTAGGGCTAAATGCGCTAACCTCTCACATTAGATCTGTGTTGTTGCGGTTACTGGATGTGCCGGGCGGTTCCAGGCAGTTTTATACCGCAAATCAATCTAACCTCGGGTTAGTCATGTTCATCTTTTAGCCACTTTACATATTTTCAATTTATGTTCATATGTAAATTATCCACAAGTGTTGTCATTCAAGTCATGCCCCATTTACCCTTTAAATTATGTCTATAATTCTAGGTATACAAATTCTACCATTTCATGATACTAATCATTTACATGATTATGAGCCAATTTATGCCAATGGCATGTAGTTTAATATTTTTCCCCAACGTCTCCCCCGTTATTCGTTCGCATAATTCACATAGAACGCTAGGCTCGCAAATTAGCCTAACTTATAAACAAAAGGGAAAAGGAAGGGATATGTAACATTCCAACAGGCATAAACAATATAGATCAACTTGCATAGTGTAAATTTGGGATAGAATGACATAGACTTAATTAAGCATATAGGCGTGATCTTTCATTTAAATTCGATCCAATTAACATGCAAACTAGCATAAGTTTGATTGTATAAATTGAACTTATATAGATCTCAAACATGGTACTAGCTTGGATCTAACATATAGCATATATGAACATAACTTAACATGTAACTTACAAACAAAAAAGAACCACAAAGTTAATACAACATGATAGGTTCAATGGTATTAGTCCCCAGTAGTCTCATAGGCATAATAGGTTTTACTATGTCAGTCACAACAATCCAATAGGCATGATAAGTTTTACTATGTCAGTCATAATAGTCCATTAGGCATGATAGGCTTTACTATGTCAGTTACAACAGTCCAATAGACATAAGCAATTCAGAATTGACAAAAGGGCAGGCACGAATAGAATTAGGCATAGTTCTAGATCTAGTTATTGCAGTCATGATTTCTTATTAGCTGTTCACATCTAAACAATAACTGTACTTACAGAAAAAAGGACGGATCTTTGTTTATGGGATCCGATTTCTGATTTTGAAAAGCTATCCTTTGATGTAGATGTTTGATTCTCTAGTTCTTCTAATTGATTCCTAGTTTGAATTTGATTCTCTAGTTTGGGGTAGATGAATGCAGGCTAGGCCAGTTTGTAGACGAACAGCATGACGACTTCATATAATGAGTTCTAGGATTGAGGTTTGGGGTGATTATATAGAAGTCTAGGTTTAATTCTAGCCTTTAGATTAGTCTATGAGAAATCAGAGCCATCAAACCAAAGAGATGTGTCATCCAGCCAACTGTAGCATATTTATATATTTAATTTTTTTTCTTTTTATCTATCTTCCCAATTATCCATTTTCACACTAAACCACTTTTTGAACTGCGTTCACACTAAGCCACTTTTTTGCCATTTCCCTAAAACAAAATTATGGCGTTGGCGGGGATCAAACTCTGTACCTCTTGTATGCAAGTCACATGTTCTTACCAAATGAGCTACTAAGTCTTTTTCTTACAAACCTTAGGACAATGCTAAACATTATTTTTTTCTCATTCCTCTTTTTCATGTTTTACTGCAATATTTAATTTATAGATATCTTCTTCATTTTAAATCGATTTTCTGCAAACCATAAGTCTAAATTGACTAGAAAATCGCCATGAATGCAATGACGCTAATTTCGTGACCAAATTCCTGAAGCTATTTCAAATTTTTCTTTTTAATTGTTCGCATGCGTTTCTTCCCATTTCATGTATTGCACTTAATTAACATATTACATGAAATATTTATTGTCATTATTTAACTTTTCTCTTAAATATATCTATGTATATAATATATATGCATATTTCCACTTTTAAAATTAAGTATTATTTAATTCATTACTTTAACATTCACAGTAAATACAGAGTGTTACATTCTCCCCTCCTTTAAATGATTTCGTCCCCAAAATCACTAAGAATGTTTCCTAACATTCAACATCCATCTACTCAACCGTCAATCACAGGCATCCATTATCCTTAAAAAGATTTCTGATTCTTTCATGGTCATATGCATAGTGTGTGTACATACCCTTATCTAATGCAAAATCAGGTGGTCTACTGATTCAGTTGACCTCCTTAATGCAAATTATGTTAGTGTTATGAGTCCATCATGTATGCAATTATTCCTAACCGTACTTTATAACGTCTACATGAGTGCTCAATCATTCATACAAATGCAACATCCATATGATAACACATCAAGTTTCAATCCATATATACACACATATATGCATATGCAATATGAAAGTGACTGAGCAGATCTAATACCTAGTGTGTGTGTGTGTGTGTGTGTATGCATCCACGAGCAACCGCTAGCAACCACTTGCAACCACTTGCAACCACCAATCATAACATGTTTCAAATACATGTTTACATCCATCGGTTTCTACCTAAGGATCGAGGATTGGACCGAGAGAATATATTTAAAAAATAAAGACTAGCAAATAAACTTTACAAAAAAAGAGAGATCAAGGATATACCCTCAAAAAGGGTATGATGCGCGTATCTAGTCTTCAGTCTTCTAAGTCGCATCTTCTTGAGCTTCACTCCATATTGCTCTGACTGTCTTAATTTCACGATTGCGTAGATTCTTAATTTCTGTTTCCCAAATATAAATTGGGACTCATTTCAATGTCGCCTCTCGTTCCACCTCTTCTCCTTCTAGTATACTCGGCACTGCAACTTCTGCTGTGTCATGCTAACATTCCCAGAACTATCTCTTGAAAATAAATAGATGCTAACCATGTTACCAAGTGTATATACTAAGATGATTAGATTCTTCTTCGTCAATCTAGTAAGTGCGGCCGATACCATCATAAAATCCTTAAATAATTTCCTATATTAGCCCGCTAGTCCAAGAAAGCTTCTTACTTCTGTTGCATTCCTTGGGACCTTCCAGTCTTGCACCGCAACTACTTTTGTGGGATCTACTGCTATCCCCTCTTTGGGCGCCACATGTCCTAGAAACCTTACTTCTTCTCTCCAAAAATGACATTTTTGCGTTAACTTGATGCTCTTGGAGAGTATCCGAGACATCCCTTAGATGCAAAGCATGTTCTTCCTCAAACCAAAATATCATGTATGCACAAGCGAAGCGAACCATCTGCCTTCGTAGCGAGAACGACTGGAGCACCCCATTCAGAAATACTTCGCCTCATGAACCCTTTTTCAAGTAACTCTTTTACTTGTTTACTGAGCCCTTCCTTTCCCTTGGATTCATGTGTCTTACATGTAATGCAACTGGCTTTGCATTGTCAAGTAGATATATGCGGAAGTCTAGCTCACGTTTTAGGGGACAAAACCCTAACCTAATCAAAAACATCTGCGTACTCATGGACTACTCCAATGGATCGCAAATCATCGATAGATGCATCTAGTGATTCTAGGTAGCTAAAACAAACTGATCCCTTAGGATCGCACGAAATCTCGAGGGTATTCCCGAGGCAAGTCGAAAGTCTAATTACCCTTCTTTCACAATTACTAGCTAACCAATCCATGCCTAGAATCAACCCATAGCCCATGAGACCAAAAACATAAGCATTACACTTAGACTCAATACTTAATATAGTTATTCTCAAATCCTTACAAACCAAAGATAAATGACCCGAACCACCAATTGGATTTGAGACAATAATGGGATCTTCTACTATACAAGCACTATGGTGCAAAGACTCAACTATGGAAGCAGATATAAACGAATGTGAAGCGCTAAAATCAAAAAGAGTACTAACAGGATGATAAAAAAAGAAAAACTAGACTTTTTCAACAGAAACTCTACTACCTCTCTCTTAGGTATGCTGGCGGTGAGAGCATGCACTTGCCGTCCTGAAAATCCTGTCCTTTGTTCTTGCCCTTATCCTTAATTAAATGACCTGTCATACCATAATAACGAAACTTCCTTTTGTCTTAGATTTTTCTATTCTTTCCTTCTTCGTGAACCAAGTCCATATCCATGAGTTTCTCATCCTTGGGTTGTGATACTTAACCGAACTCCCTTATTCTCACCTTTTCCATCTTTGTGTAACTTGTTGACAAGTCTCTTGAAAGCTACCTCCATCGCACGGAAAACCCTACAAAGCTTGAAAGAAAATTAGTCGCGGGTGAAACTACTGCGGCTATATATGGAAGTTGGGCACTTCTTTTCCCTTTGACAAGTGTTGTAGTCTCATCAAGCCTACGGAACCATGCCGCGATGAGGTTACCTCCCAGAAAGCTGGGACCCCTGGGGACTCAGTAAAGAAGGAAAACAAGGATTTGAATAGAGGATTAAAAGATAGTGCATATGGCTTTGGGGAATATGCCTTTAAAAAAAACTTTCTTTTAGAAAATGCCTCTTTTAAAACCGTCTTGAAAATAAATTTTCAAAGCTTTTATCTGATCTGGTAACCTTCAGCTATGACACCAAGTGTAACACCCCACCTCCATTAATGTCACTAACAAAGGGAATGCATTAACTTCAGTGAAGCATTATAGGTAAAAGATGCAGATAAATTACAAGATAGGAAAATAAAGCAGCGGAAAAAAAGTAAAACTTTACTTCATTGATAAAACAACAACTTGGTAAAACAGCTTGTACAAAGATTGCTTTCCAACACCAAAACACCAATACCCAGTACAACAAAGTATCTGTCTAGTTTAACAAAATAAAGGAGCATAAAATGACAATGATATTCCCCAAATAAAGTATGAGCTAGCCATAGCAGTGGAAAAGAGAGTGCAAAGTAATGCATCAAAGAATCTTCAAGCTCGGAAAGTGAAACAATCCGAAATAAGCTGAGCTATTCCCTCCATGTCTACCTGAGGGGGGGGGGGGGGGGAGGAAAGGGGGAACAGTAGAAGAGAGATAAAAAAAAAACTAGGTCAGACATAAGTCTGGTAAGTTCAGCGATTTTCATTATATAAACAGGTAATAGTAACATGACATGAATAAACTGAATCTAAGACAATAACGTGATAACAGGGATAACAAGATAACATAAGATTAGCATAAGATATGATAAGGCAAGTTAAGAAGAATGCGCTTTGGTTCTTTCTTTGATTTCCTAATTTATCTACACCAACTAACTAGTATCCTAACTAGTGTCTTTTATAGAATGATCTGTATCCCCTACCAGTGTCTCAACTAGTATACTGTGAAAAAAGATCTCTTTCCCCTACTAGTGTCCCAACTAGTATCATGTGTTATAGAATATGGTGATCCCAACCTCGCAATTATGGTAGCCTTTAGATGTACATCTATTATGAGGAGCTTACTTCAATCAGCCTAATTTCCATGGAGATGTTAGATGTACCCTTACTACCCTATCGATCGGCTCCCTACTTGTATTAATTTTCCTTGTGTCCGTGTCAATTTGGCCCTCTCTTGCGCGTAGATACCCTGTGTTGGTCCCACCATAAGGTGTATCAAACCCCGTGATAGCAACCCGACATAATTCAAGATGCGCAGTGTATACTACTGATGCCCAGTGCTTGCTTTTCCACTCCGGAGCACGCGCACGCCCATACTTCGTCAGAACTACACTACTGCACCCCTGCTGCTATTTTGACCGCTTATAATCAGCCCAGTAATCGCACCCCACCTTGCCTAGTTCAGGGAACCGTGACACATCTATATTGGTTAATGTAACACCCCGTATTTCAGTTAATGCTAAAATTCACTAATTGCAGAATAAATAATCTCAGATGTGAGAAATGGGGGAAACGGGCTGCGTCATTGCGTTCGTCTCGGAAAAATACGCAGAATAGAGTCCGAAATTTTGTAAATCGGAGTCCGTATGGCCCAGTTATGGCCCAATGAAGTTGGCAGAAAAATCAAGTTAAAAACAGATTTAGAAATTTCAAAACTAGATTTCGAAATTGGAGCCAGCAGGGGGCCAGGCGGAAAATTTCCCGCCCTACCCATGTCGACAGGGCTGTCGACAGGCCTGTCGACAGGGGGGTCGACTTGCCTGTCGACTTGCCTGTCGACCTGGGCGCGGCGTCCAGAGAACCTGGGTGCACCAGGTTGGGTTTTAAGCTGGCTTGGAGGGCTGGGTTCTAGAGATTTCCTAAATCTAACGGACCTAATCTAACCTAGGGTTAATCTAAGGGCCTAAAACACTCACCTAATCTATAAATACACCCTAAACCTACCCTAATCCATACTAAAAATAGTAATGATGGCCTCATGCCGCCAAAATCAAACTTGAGAGAGCCTCCACTAGTTTATGAAGGAAGTTGCAAGCTAATCACTCTCTAATCAATCTCTAATCATCACCATCTTCATATTTAGCAACTAATTCCACTTCATAAGTTTGCTAGTCTTGGGTTTGGTGAGTTTCTATCACTTTAACATCAATTGCTAAAGTAAGTAGATTGGGTGTAATGAGACTTATGGTCTTAAATGCGGATTAGTGAGTTTGAATCATTTGTAATGATATGCTACTCTATGTTTTCCTATGTTTATGCATGCTTAATAAGTTGGTTTATGCATGTTTAACAAGTGGGTTTATGCATGTTTAATAAGTGGGTTTATGCATATTTAATAAGTGGATTTATGCATGTTTAACAAAGTGAGTTATGCAAGTTCATATGCAAGAGTTGTGTATGATGTTATGTAAGTTATGTGTAGGTTGTTATGCAAGTTCATATGCAAGTTATGTATATGCTTAAATGCAAGTTTAACATGATATGCAAGTTATGCATGCTTATGCAAGTATATGAATGCTTATGCAAGATATGTATATGCTTAAATGCAAGTTTAACATGATATGCAAGTTATGCATGCTTATGCAAGTATGTGAATGCTTATGCAAGTATGTGAATGCTTATGCAAGTATATGAATGCTTATGCAAGATATGTATATGCTTAAATGCATGTTTAACATGTTATGCAAGTTATGAGAATGCTTATATGCAAGTTCAACATGTTATGCAAGATATGTGTATGATAATATGCAAGTTTGGGTGAAATGTAGTTGGGTTAATATATGCTCATATATGCAAGTTGACATCCTCTTAACCCATGACAAAGTTATATGCTAAACCCATGATATTTGTGATGGATCTTCCCTTTTATTATGTCATGAAATGAGAACGATTTACGTGGGGAACGATGGGGTTGGTAAATATGTTAATAAAAGTATGATTGGGTATGATTAAGCATACCATAAAAATAAATTAACATAAGTGGGAATTTACCTATTGAGTTAGGTCTACCCCATGGGAATTTACCTATTGAGTTAGGTCTACCCATGTTATGAAAAATGTGTAAATAATTAGGGATAATTAATTTTGGGGGTGATTAATTAGGTGTAATTAATCAACTAAGACACGAGGTTGGACCCTTTTGTAGCGGAAGTCTGCCCGGAACCGACCGGCCATCCAGCGGCTACAAATGATTGGCCCAATGTGAGAGGTCTTAGTCATAAATTAAATACATGATTAAAGTAAAGACACGAGGTTAGACCCTTTTGATGACAGAAGTCTGCCCGGAACCGACCGGCATATCCAGCAGTCATAAAAGACGGTCTAATGTGAGAGGTCTTTATGAGGTCATGATCTTAATTAATGAATTAAGAAACACTTAACCATGTTAGCATGTGGAGGGACATGAGGGGTTAAGTGGGTGCCTTGGGTGGCATGTGGAATCTAGTGGGTCGCCTTGGGTGGCAATAGAAAATACGATTAGAATACTTAACCAAGTGGAAACATGTAATTAAACATGATTAAAGGGTTAAGTGGGATACACTAGATAAGTGACAAGCTTAGGTGGGTAGCTTGTGGGGGCCCATTTCAACCAATATCCCAAACGTATCTTTGTGGGCTCGACCCATGTCGAGTGACGGGACACGCATATTGGGCTTGACTATAAGAGGCCAAAACGGGTTAGCGGTGGCAACGCAAGTCCAACGGGTTTCATATGCGTGTGTGGGCCCGGGCTGGTAGATAAGCCGTTGTTGCATCGTGTAGATATAAAGCCGTGCACCGTTGATATTATCAGGTGGCCACTTTGGGGAATGATACACCCCATTGTGGGACCAGCACGGGTATCTACGGTAGGGAGCCGATCGCTGGGGAGTAGTGGGTACACCTAATAAAGATAGGGGCAGACGGCACCTATGTAGGGGTACACGAAACTACTGGGTAAAATTACTAAGTACACCTAGTGGAGATAGGGGCAGACGGCACCTATGTAGTGGGCTAGGAGTACACGAAACTACTGGGGAAATTTTCTAAGTCCTTGGGAGGGATCAACCTTTAAGTAGGAATGACTGGTGTGGTGCAGTTAGTAATTATCCTTGGGTGGGTAGATGCGTCTTTACAGTTATCTTAGTTTATCCTAAGTCTACCAAGCTGCTTAGTGTAGCCATTCATCCAGACATTACCGTAGGTCAAGTTTATGTCTTCTCTGGTTACTTTAATGATTGTATTGTTAAAGTTATAGGACTCGCTCAGACTTATGTCTGACCCCGTTGTTTTTATCTTTTTCCCAACCCTCAGGTCCTACGGTGGATCCTAGCAGTAGTGGAGCTTGATCGGATTGCTGTTCCAGTCTTTAGGAGCTTGGATAGATGTAAAGCTCCAGTTACCCAGTTATCTTTTCTTTTGTCCTGGCTATTGTATGAGAGAGTGGGATTATGTACTTCTTTATTTTGATGGATATTGTACTTGACTTTTATTGTGGTTTTATGATGTAACCAGACATGTTTATTTCCGCTGTTATGAGAAGATGTTTTAAATTTCAAGTACTATTTATATCTGTCTTGTTGTAATTTTTCTGTTCTATATTCACTAAAATACTCCACCAATGCTATGGCATTCCCTTAGAGAGTGACCATAGCGGGCGTGGGGTGTTACACGTGGTATCAGAGCAAAGGTTACCGGAACAGTTAAATTTTTTTTTTAGAAAACTATTTTTCTAAAAACATTTTTGGAAGTGATATTTTCAAAAACATGTCTTTAAAGAGAAAAGTTTTTGAAAGAAAAGCATAATCCCCAATAGCCATATCTATATCCTTCGAATTCTCCGTTTTGAATCTTTCCTTTTTCGTTTCAGCATGGCTGAGGATCTTAACTTTCCGGTGGGTGTGACGGTACCAGTATGGTATAGGAGATTGATGGAGGCTAGGGCCACCACTGCGGGTCCAGCAAATGTTCCTCCACCAACCGTAGCACCCGATCTTCCTCCTCCCCCTCCTCCTCGCACGGATACTTTTGCTAAGACTTGCAAGGAATTTAAAGCTATGGGAGGGAAACCTTTTCAAGGATCTGAAACTTTTGTGGAGGCTAGAGATTGGCTTAAGGAGGTGGAAGAGTTGATAGATATCTTTGAGATGGAAGAAGGGAAGAAAGTCAAGTTAGCTGCTTGGTTAATGAAGGGAGAGGCCTCATTCTGGTGGGAGGTCACTAATGGAGAACGCCCCGTTGACTCTTGGGCGGATTTTAGGCAAAGATTTGTGGCAAAGTTTCTCTCAAGGGCGGAGGAAAACTTGTATATGGAAAGATTCTTGACTCTAAAGCAAGGAAATCTCTCGGTGAAGGAATATGTCAACAAGTTTAATCAATTGGCAAGGTTTGGCCTAGATATGGTGAATACAACGGAGAAGAAGGCTTTGAGGTTCGTGAAAGGCTTGAATGAACCGATGCATGGGTTGGCTATGACTCATATCCCTATGGGGGCCACCTTTGAGAAGCTAGTTGACATGGCACTCATGCATGAAGAAGAGAAGGGTCCCAATGCTAATAGGGCACCCGAGAAGAAGGGAGATCAAAAGAGACCTCAGCAACAACAACATAACAAAGGTGGGAAAGGCAACGGTGGCAAGGGCAAGAAGAAGAAGTGTTTCAATTGTGGGACACCTGGCCACCTAAGCAAGGATTGTCGTAAGAAGAAGAAGACTGGCTGCTTCCACTGTGGCGAAGCAGGGCATCTAGTGAAAGACTGTCCTAAGAAAGGGCAAAGGACGGGGTCTACCTCAGGAGGACAGGTGCAAGCTCTTATGGCACCAGGTCAGGCTAGGGGGCAAGTACAGGCTCTCGCAGTCCCACCGATTCAGGAGAGAGGTAGAACTATTTCCGTTGAAAGTCTGGTTTTTCTATTTGATCATCCTGTCCGTACATTGTTTGATTCTGGCGCATCGCATTCGTTTATCTCATCATCATTAGTTGAGTCACTGCACTTAGACACCAGTCTGGTAGATGATCCCTTGGTTGTTTCAAACCCAATTGGGGGCTCCACTTATTTGTCCATGATATGTTTGGGTTTGAGGATTTCTATGCTTAGCATTGAGTTTAGATGTGATGCTTTTGTCTTGGGCTTCACGGGCTATGGGTTGATTTTGGGCATGGACTGGTTATCCAGTAATGGTGCCGTTCTTGATTGCGAAAGGAGAGTTGTTAGGCTCATGACCCGCTTGGGTAACACTCTCGAGATTTCTTGTAATCCCATGGACTCTGTTATGCTAAGTTATCTTGAATCGCTTGACGCTTCGGTCGAGAGTTTGCAATCTGTTAGAGTGGTCCGGGAATATCCGGATGTGTTTGAGGAGGTGAAGGGCTTACCTCCGAAGTGGGAGATTGACTTCCGAATATATCTGGTGGATAATGCTAAACCAGTATCTTTACCAGTGCGCCACATGGCTCCTCGTGAGAGGAGGGAACTCCATAAGCAAGTAGGGGAGTTGCTTGAGAAGGGGCTCATAAGACGAAGTATATCGGAGTGGGGTGCTCCAGTAGTATTTGCTACAAAGGTGGATGGGTCCCTCAGACTTTGTGTAGACTATAGAGAACTCAACAAGCTCACAAAGAAGAATAGACACCCATTGCCGAGGATTGATGATCTTTTCGATCAGTTGGTTGGCGCTTCAGTATTTTCTCAGTTGGACTTAGCCACGGGGTTTCATCAGTTGAGGGTGGCTGAGGATAGCATAGACAAAACTGCCTTTAGGACTCCGGATGGTTTCTATGAGTGGCTGGTGATGCCATTTGGGTTGACGAACGCCCCTGCATACTTTGTCGATTTGATGAGTAGGGTATTCAGGGAGTTCCTTAATAAATTTGTGGTGGTCTTTGTGGATGATATCTTAGTATTTTCTAAGAGTGAAGAAGAGCATGCCCTACATCTTGGGGAAGTGTTGAAGACTCTTCGAGCACATAGCCTTAAGGCTAATTCTCTAAATGTCACTTCTGGAGGAAGGAGGTGCGGTTCTTGGGGCACGTGGTCTCCAAGGAAGGGATAGCTGTGGATCCCGCGAAGGTAGTATCAATTCAGGATTGGAAGGTTCCAAAGAATGCTACCGAAGTAAGAAGTTTCTTGGGGTTGGCGGGTTATTATAGGAAGTTTATCAAAGACTTCGCGAAGATATCAGCCCCATTAACCCGCTTAACGAAGAAGAATCTTGTTTTCGCATGGGACATAGATTGTGATGATGCGTTCCGACGGTTAAAGAGAGCTTTAACCACTGCTCCAGTTTTAGTGTTGCCAGATGGGAGCAAGCCATTTGTTGTCTACACCGATGCTTGTGGGACGGGACTTGGCGCAGTCTTAATGCAAGAGGGAAGGGTGATAGCCTATGGTGGAAGGCAGTTGAGGGCACATGAGAAAAATTACCCTACCCATGATTTAGAGTTGGCCGCTATTGTTTTTGCGCTTAAGATTTGGCGCCATTATCTTCTTGGTGAGAGATTCGAATTGTTCACTGACCACAAATCATTGAGGTACTTGTTTTCTCAGAAGGATTTGAATCTGAGACAACAAAGGTGGATGGAATTCTTAGCATCCTATGATTTCGAGATAGCGTATACCCCTGGCAAGGGTAACGTGGTGGCGGACGCCTTGAGCAGGAAGAGGTTGTCCTTGAGTCCATTGTTCGTGGAACGACGAAGCTTGGAATTTATCTCGATGTTTGATTTCAGACCTTCCGTTGATTATTTACCCGGTTTGCTAGCTTCCATGGAGGTTAGACCTACTCTTTTGGGGCGGATTGGAGAAGCACAGAGGGACGACCCACGGTTGGTTGAGTTGGTGGAGAAGCTCATAAGGGGGGAGTCGTCCAGCCATTTGAGTAGGTACACCCTAGACGATAGGGGGTGCTTGCGTAGAGACAGTAGACTTTGTGTACCGCAAGACGATGGTTTGAGGAAGGTTATTCTTGATGATGCACACCGTTCTAGGATGACCATTCATCCCGGTGGGGACAAGATGTATCGAGACATGAAGAGGGTTTTCTTCTGGGCCGGTATGAAGAAAGATGTGGCCGAGTATGTCGCTCGATGCTTGGTGTGCTAGCAAGTGAAGGCGGAGCAAAAGAAACCTGGTGGGTTGCTTCACCCATTGGAGGTTCCGCAATGGAAGTGGGATAGCGTCTCGATGGATTTTATTGACGGGTTACCCAGATCAAGAAAGGGTAATACGGGAATTTGGGTGGTGGTAGACAGACTTACTAAGAGCGCCCATTTCATACCTGTGAAGAGCAAGAGGACCGCTCCATGGCTAGCTTCAGTATATCTTCGAGAGATAGTTCGATTGCATGGGGTACCCTCTAGCATAGTGAGTGATCGAGATCCTATCTTCACTAGCGAGTTCTGGAGAAGTTTGCAAGAAGCAGTGGGGACTCAATTGTGTCTGAGCACCGCATATCATCCTCAGACGGACGACCAGACTGAGAGGGTGAATCGTGTTCTAGAAGACCTTTTGAGGCTTTGTATCTTAGATTTTGGAGGTACATGGGAAGAGCATCTTCCATTGGTGGAGTTCGCATATAATAACAGCTTTCAGTCCAGTATTGGTATGGCTCCTTTCGAAGCTCTCTATGGAAGGCCTTGTCGATCACCTACATGTTGGTGGGAATCTACGGATAAGATCTTGCTTGGGCCTGATATGATTAGGGAGACTTCTGAGAAGATTGACTTGATTCGAAGAAGGATGAAAGCAGCGCAGGATAGGCAAAAATCTTATGCGGACAAGAGAAGGACGGATCTTGAGTTTGAAGTTGGGGACATGGTCTTTGTCAAAGTGTCTCCGTTACGAAATGTGGTTCGCTTTGGATCTGTTGGGAAGTTAGCACCAAGGTTCGTAGGGCCATTTCCCATCAAGGAAAGGATTGGACGGATGGCATATAGAGTGGAGTTGCCCGATAGACTTAGTGGTGTACATGATGTATTCCATGTGTCCCATTTGAGGAAGTGCTTACATGAGACCGCAGAGGTGGTAGAGCCGAGCTTGCTTAAAGAAGTGGAAGTAGAGCGTGATGCGACTATTCGACGAGCTCCTACCTGCATCCTTTGGTCAGAGACTAGGAAATTGAGGAATCGAGAGGTTCAGCTAGTTAAAGTACAATGGGGAGATGACGAAAGCAATGCTACTTGGGAGACGTAAGCGAAGATGCGTTCTTTGTATCCATTTCTTTTTGAGAGTATGTCTTTTAACTTCTCCTTTATCGTTTGACTAGTACTTATCTTATCTTTAGTATGTCCTCTCATTAAGTACCTTTGACCTTTAGATAGGGTAAACCTATGGTTGAAACATGTGTTTAAGACATGTTATGGTTGATGGATGCAAGTGGATGCAAGTGTTTGCTAGTGGTTGCTCGTGGATGCATATACACACACTCTAGGCACTAGATCGGCTCAGTCACTTCATATTGCATATTGCATAAAATTGTGTGTAGGAGGCTATATTTATGGATGTATAATGATTGTGTTATCATATGGATGATGCATTTTGGTGAATGATTGTGCACTCATGTAGATATTGTATGTGTCAATAGGGTTCTCTCGCATACATAATGGATGCATGGCACTATCATGGTTTGCATATGTTCATACATTAGATAGGGAACATATACACACACTTTTTGCATATGCTCATACACCATTAGAAACTGTTTAAGGACAATGGATGCCCGTGTTTGATGGATTGAGTAGATGGTTGTTTGGATGGTAGGATATGCATTCTCCTTAGCTTAGAGATTTCGGGGACGAAATCCTTTAAGGAGGGGAGAATGTAACACCCCGTATTTCAACTAATGCTAAAATTCACTAATTGCAGAATAAATAATCTCAGATGTGAGAAATGGGGGAAACGGGCTGCGTCATTGCGTTCGTCTCGGAAAAATACGCAGAATAGAGTCCGAAATTTTGTAAATCGGAGTCCGTATGGCCCAGTTATGGCCCAATGAAGTTGGCAGAAAAATCAAGTTAAAAACAGATTTAGAAATTTCAAAACTAGATTTCGAAATTGGAGCCAGCAGGGGGCCAGGCGGGAAATTTCCCGCTCTACCCATGTCGACAGGGCTGTCGACAGGCCTGTCGACAGGGGGGTCGACTTGCCTGTCGACCTGGGCGCGGCGTCCAGAGAACCTGGGTGCACCAGGTTGGGTTTTAGGCTGGCTTGGAGGGCTGGGTTCTAGAGATTTCCTAAATCTAACGGACCTAATCTAACCTAGGGTTAATCTAAGGGCCTAAAACACTCACCTAATCTATAAATACACCCTAAACCTACCCTAATCCATACTAAAAATAGTAATGATGGCCTCATGCCGCCAAAATCAAACTTGAGAGAGCCTCCACTAGTTTATGAAGGAAGTTGCAAGCTAATCACTCTCTAATCAATCTCTAATCATCACCATCTTCATATTTAGCAACTAATTCCACTTCATAAGTTTGCTAATCTTGGGTTTGGTGAGTTTCTATCACTTTAACATCAATTGCTAAAGTAAGTAGATTGGGTGTAATGAGACTTATGGTCTTAAATGCGGATTAGTGAGTTTGAATCATTTGTAATGATATGCTACTCTATGTTTTCCTATGTTTATGCATGCTTAATAAGTTGGTTTATGCATGTTTAACAAGTGGGTTTATGCATGTTTAATAAGTGGGTTTATGCATATTTAATAAGTGGATTTATGCATGTTTAACAAAGTGAGTTATGCAAGTTCATATGCAAGAGTTGTGTATGATGTTATGTAAGTTATGTGTAGGTTGTTATGCAAGTTCATATGCAAGTTATGTATATGCTTAAATGCAAGTTTAACATGATATGCAAGTTATGCATGCTTATGCAAGTATATGAATGCTTATGCAAGATATGTATATGCTTAAATGCAAGTTTAACATGATATGCAAGTTATGCATGCTTATGCAAGTATGTGAATGCTTATGCAAGTATGTGAATGCTTATGCAAGTATATGAATGCTTATGCAAGATATGTATATGCTTAAATGCATGTTTAACATGTTATGCAAGTTATGAGAATGCTTATATGCAAGTTCAACATGTTATGCAAGATATGTGTATGATAATATGCAAGTTTGGGTTAAATGTAGTTGGGTTAATATATGCTCATATATGCAAGTTGACATCCTCTTAACCCATGACAAAGTTATATGCTAAACCCATGATATTTGTGATGGATCTTCCCTTTTATTATGTCATGAAATGAGAACGATTTACGTGGGGAACGATGGGGTTGGTAAATATGTTAATAAAAGTATGATTGGGTATGATTAAGCATACCATAAAAATAAATTAACATAAGTGGGAATTTACCTATTGATTTAGGTCTACCCCATGGGAATTTACCTATTGAGTTAGGTCTACCCATGTTATGAAAAATGTGTAATTAATTAGGGATAATTAATTATGGGGGTGATTAATTAGGTGTAATTAATCAACTAAGACACGAGGTTGGGCCCTTTTGTAGCGGAAGTCTGCCCGGAACCGACCGGCCATCCAGCGGCTACAAATGATTGGCCCAATGTGAGAGGTCTTAGTCATAAATTAAATACATGATTAAAGTAAAGACACGAGGTTAGACCCTTTTGATGACAGAAGTCTGCCCGGAATCGACCGGCATATCCAGCAGTCATAAAAGACGGTCTAATGTGAGAGGTCTTTATGAGGTCATGATCTTAATTAATGAATTAAGAAACACTTAACCATGTTAGCATGTGGAGGGACATGAGGGGTTAAGTGGGTGCCTTGGGTGGCATGTGGAATCTAGTGGGTCGCCTTGGGTGGCAATAGAAAATACGATTAGAATACTTAACCAAGTGGAAACATGTAATTAAACATGATTAAAGGGTTAAGTGGGATACACTAGATAAGTGACAAGCTTAGGTGGGTAGCTTGTGGGGGCCCATTTCAACCAATATCCCAAACGTATCTTTGTGGGCTCGACCCATGTCGAGTGACGGGACACGCATATTGGGCTTGACTATAAGAGGCCAAAACGGGTTAGCGGTGGCAACGCAAGTCCAACGGGTTTCATATGCGTGTGTGGGCCCGGGCTGGTAGATAAGCCGTTGTTGCATCGTGTAGATATAAAGCTGTGCACCGTTGATATTATCAGGTGGCCACTTTGGGGAATGATACACCCCATTGTGGGACCAGCACGGGTATCTACGGTAGGGAGCCGATCGCTGGGGAGTAGTGGGTACACCTAATAAAGATAGGGGCAGACGGCACCTATGTAGGGGTACACGAAACTACTGGGTAAAATTACTAAGTACACCTAGTGGAGATAGGGGCAGACGGCACCTATGTAGTGGGCTAGGAGTACACGAAACTACTGGGGAAATTTTCTAAGTCCTTGGGAGGGATCAACCTTTAAGTAGGAATGACTGGTGTGGTGCAGTTAGTAATTATCCTTGGGTGGGTAGATGCGTCTTTACAGTTATCTTAGTTTATCCTAAGTCTACCAAGCTGCTTAGTGTAGCCATTCATCCCCAGACATTACCGTAGGTCAAGTTTATGTCTTCTCTGGTTACTTTAATGATTGTATTGTTAAAGTTATAGGACTCGCTCAGACTTATGTCTGACCCCGTTGTTTTTATCTTTTTCCCAACCCTCAGGTCCTACGGTGGATCCTAGCAGTAGTGGAGCTTGATCGGATTGCTGTTCCAGTCTTTAGGAGCTTGGATAGATGTAAAGCTCCAGTTACCCAGTTATCTTTTCTTTTGTCCTGGCTATTGTATGAGAGAGTGGGATTATGTACTTCTTTATTTTGATGGATATTGTACTTGACTTTTATTGTGGTTTTATGATGTAACCAGACATGTTTATTTCCGCTGTTATGAGAAGATGTTTTAAATTTCAAGTACTATTTATATCTGTCTTGTTGTAATTTTTCTGTTCTATATTCACTAAAATACTCCACCAATGCTATGGCATTCCCTTAGAGAGTGACCATAGCGGGCGTGGGGTGTTACAGTTACTGTTGAAATGGGTCCCCATTATTAGGGTTTCCTACTGGTTAAGTTTGTGGGTCTATATATACAAATACTACGCCCTTACACGGGATGTACTTAACCCTCCCACTGATTCAAACATGTTTATTTAACGGTAAAGTTTGTGGGTTTATATATACTAATATTACCCACGTACCCAAAGTTTACTTAACCCTCCTACTTATCAAGTCAATCTGTATTATTGGTTAAGCTTGCCTTAACCCTATCCACTTTGTTCATGTAATATTGGTTAAGTGATGTCCATTCATGTTAACTTAACCTCCCCACACATACTATTGTAGTGGTTAAGTGTTTCCTATTAACTTAATCCTGTTCATTCATCATGTTATATTGGTTAAGTGTTTCCCCTTAACTTAACCCCACTCGTTCATCTTGTTATAACGGTTAAGTGTTCTAAATTTACTTAACCTTGCCTTCTTGTCTAATCAGCATGTTATAACGGTTAAGTGTTCTAATTTTACTCAACCCCACCTTCTTGTCAAATTAACATGTTATAACGGTTAAGTGTTCTAAATTTACTTAACACCACCTTCTTGTCTAATTAACATGTTATAACGGTTAAGTATTCTAAATTTACTTAACCCACCTTCTTATCTAATTAACATGTTGTATTGGTTAAGTGTCGCCTATTCATATGTTACTTAACCTTACCATTCTTAGCCTGTCTGTTTATTGGCATTAATTAATTTATTGATGCCCCAACCTCTTACATTAGAACTGTTGTTTGCGGTTCCTGGATGTGCCGGGCGGTTCCGGGCAGACTTCTATAGCAAACTCATTCAAACCGCGGTTTAGGGCTAAATGCGCTAACCTCTCACATTAGATCTGTGTTGTTGCTGTTACTGGATGTGCCGGGCGGTTCCAGGCAGTTTTATACCGCAAATCAATCTAACCTCGGGTTAGTCATGTTCATCTTTTAGCCACTTTACATATTTTCAATTTATGTTCATATGTAAATTATCCACAAGTGTTGTCAATTCAAGTCATGCCCCATTTACCCTTTAAATTATGTCTATAATTCTAGGTATACAAATTCTACCATTTCATGATACTAATCATTTACATGATTATGAGCCAATTTATGCCAATGGCATGTAGTTTAATATTTTTCCCCAACGTCTCCCCCGTTATTCGTTCGCATAATTCACATAGAACGCTAGGCTCGCAAATTAGCCTAACTTATAAACAAAAGGGAAAAGGAAGGGATATGTAACATTCCAACAGGCATAAACAATATAGATCAACTTGCATAGTGTAAATTTGGGATAGAATGACATAGACTTAATTAAGCATATAGGCGTGATCTTTCATTTAAATTCGATCCAATTAACATGCAAACTAGCATAAGTTTGATTGTATAAATTGAACTTATATAGATCTCAAACATGGTACTAGCTTGGATCTAATATATAACATATATGAACATAACTTAACATGTAACTTACAAACAAAAAAGAACCACAAAGTTAATACAACATGATAGGTTCAATGGTATTAGTCCCCAGTAGTCTCATAGGCATAATAGGTTTTACTATGTCAGTCACAACAGTCCAATAGGCATGATAAGTTTTACTATGTCAGTCACAATAGTCCATTAGGCATGATAGGCTTTACTATGTCAGTTACAACAGTCCAATAGACATAAGCAATTCAGAATTGACAAAAGGGCAGGCACGAATAGAATTAGGCATAGTTCTAGATCTAGTTATTGCAGTCATGATTTCTTATTAGGTGTTCACATCTAAACAATAACTGTACTTACAGAAAAAAGGACGGATCTTGGTTTATGGGATCCGGTTTCTGATTTTGAAAAGCTATCCTTTGATGTAGATGTTTGATTCTCTAGTTCTTCTAATTGATTCCTAGTTTGAATTTGATTCTCTAGTTTGGGGTAGATGAATGCAGGCTAGGCCAGTTTGTAGACGAACAGCATGACGACTTCATATAATGAGTTCTAGGATTGAGGTTTGGTGTGATTATATAGAAGTCTAGGTTTAATTCTAGCCTTTAGACCAGTCTATGAGAAATCAGAGCCATCAAACCAAAAAGATGTGTCATCCAGCCAACTGTAGCATGACACATATGCCCTAATACCTCAGAAATCAATCATTGGCCAATCAGAGAAGGCCATGTTCAATAAAACAATCCTTGACCAACAAAAATGCGCCACATGATGCGTACACTTTATATATATATATATATATATATATATGTGTGTGTGTGTGTGTGTGTGTGTGTGTGTGTGTGTGTCTGTGTGTGTGTGTGTGTGTTTTCTATTTATATATTTAATTTTTTTCTTTTTTATCTATCTTCCCAATTAACCATTTTCAAACTAAACCACTTTTTGAACTGCGTTCACACTAAGCCATTTTTTAGCCATTCCCCTAAAACAAAAATATGACGTTGGCAGGGATCGAACTCTGTACCTCTTGTATGCAAGTCACATGTTCTAACCAAATGAGCTACTAAGTCTTTTTATTATAAACCTTAGGATAACGCTAAACATTATTCTTTTTTCACTCCTCTTTTTCTTGTTTTGCTGCAATATTTAATTTAAAGATATCTTCTTCATTTTAAATCGGTTTTCTGCAAACCATAGGTCTAAATTGACTAGAAATTTGCCACGAACGCAATGACGCTAATTTCGTGACCAAATTCTTGAAGCTCTTCAAAATTTTCTTTTTAATTGTTCGCATGCGTTTCTTCCCATTTCATGTATTTCACTTAATTAACTTATTACATGAAATATTTATTGTCATTAATTAATTTTTCTCTTAAATATATCTATATATATATAATATATGCATATTTCCACTTTTAAAATTAAGTATTCTTTAATTCGTTACTTTAACATTCACATTAAATACGGGGTGTTACAAGTTCAACGGAGGTGAAGATGGAGCGAGAGGGAAGCGCGAGGGGAGGGGGGATCTCGTCGGGCGGCGGTGGTGGTGTAAGGAGAGGCGCGTGCCTCTAGCGTCAACCGCAGGGGGGGTGAGGAGAGGGGGGTATAACGACGGAAGTTTATTTTTTTATTTGATTTCGTTCGATCTGAACGAATTACTGGGGGGGCGTTGACCAAGTAGGTAAAGAGAGGAAGCGAGGGTTTATTTAATTAATTTATTATCCATTTTAAATTTTGAAATCTATAAAGTTGCTTTTTCATTTAACTTCCCAACCACACTCAACGACTGTCGCCCTAACTAATTACTCCTATTCCGAACACAATGGGATATGTCCGGTAAGCCCATTCAGCTGTTACGATCAGTTTCCTTTAAATTAAAATATAAATATATATATATATATATATATTCAATTCATCTGTACATTTTAAATCACCGGGGCCACATACTAACTTTAAAAATTCCAAAAAAATTATTTCTAGCTTCGTATTGACGATGCGGTCCTCACAAAACTAATTTCATCAATTTCTAAGACTGTTTGAAAAATGGTCATTTTCTGGTCGATCGAAACTGACTGAAACTATTAAAACACGTTTTCTTTTGTCACGCTCACATATTGATTTAGAAAATTACGAATTTTGGAATCTAGCAATAACTTGACATCCCAGATCCAACAAAAGTAGTTTTGTCGAAAACGGAGGTTGTTTGCAAAATTTCCATTTTTAAGGGCTATATTTCTGGAGCGACTATTCTGAATTTTCAATTGGACATAACTTTTAATTCCTACTATGAAATTTCAATTTTTAGGATTCGCTGGAAAGATATTTTCAAATAGATCCAACTATTTTTGGTTTCGCTAAAATCTGGTTTATTTTGAATCCTGTATGTTCATTTGAAATTCGAAATCGAATTTTCAAGCTACCGCGCCATTTTCAATTCCTTTTATAATTAAAATATATATTTATATTCTAACGTCGACTAAAATAAATATATACGTTCTAATCCTATTCAAAATAAATTTCTTGTCGCGATTATTTAAAATAATTTATTTTGAATATTCAAATTTCATTAAAATTTCCAAAATAAAAATTTTAAATTGGCTCGGATTTTCCGGTTTGTTACAATCTCCCCTTCTTAAAATCTTTTCGTCCTTGAAAAGGAACGGAGCTGAAAGTTGTTTTACAAACCAACTCAACTTTCATTCTTTTCATTATGGCTTAATTTCTTCAACTTATCAATTTCTAAGAACTTTTCAAATTTTCAAAAATTTGGCTAACACCCTAATTTTTTTAATTTTTTTGCCTTAATCTCCCTTGTACGAGAGCAAGGGGAAAATACCGAAGTCGCCATACAGGCCTCTCCAATCCAAAAAGAAACAGCCAATCAGCTCATAAATTCATCCAGAACCCAAGAAATACAGTAAACATGTACCTATTTGTCGGGCAAACAATTTTATTCTTCTACTCTAGCCTCCTCGCAATGACTTGTTCAATATATATGCATGTACATGTATGTAATTCCAAACAATTTTTTAATACAGTTCAATATTTGGGTCAATTTGGTCTAAATTTACCTTTCTTTCACATAATGGTTTAAAGGAATAATCATACAACACAATCATCAATCAATATGTTGGTTATCGTTTCAAATTCATAATTTTGATACATATGCAGAAAATCATGTTTTTGATGCTAGTTCACAACAATATATCCTATCTAGTTTTGGTTCTCACACCAGTCTAATGGAAATATATAGACATCCCACTCTCGAAACTCGAAAATAAATACTAGTGATGGTATACTTCATCATCAGGATCATGTCCTAGCGACTAGAGTGTGATTCTAAATCTATCCAGTATATTAAAACTTTGAATACACGTTTGCAAGGCTATATGCAAAATCCTTATATATTAGATTGCCCAAATTCAATACAAATAAATATTCAAATACATCGAATAAGGTTTAAATCTTAAAAAAAATATTTGTTTTCATTTTTTTATTGTAAAACACTACTCTTCACACTTGTTCTAGGATACTTCTGATCCTATCTCTAATGAGTCATTCTCATTGGATATTGCTAATCTAATCTCGGATGAATTCTTTCGTTTAGTTCTAATGTGCCTTGTTCTCGAGCTCTGTAAGCCAAAGCTCTGATACTAAATGAAGCGACCCGAACTTCCCCGTGAAGGAAAGCATGGATTGAGTTGAGATCACGACAAATCAGAACACAAACAGAATAACATTTCATTGCTTATTACAACAATTCCATCAGAATACAAGAATATACAGAGTGTGAATAATTATTATACATTCGAAAAATATCAGAGATTCAAACACATTACAATGCAGTGGAAAATAGTACAAAACACAAATGAAAGGAATATACGGATACAAAGATTTTGGAATATTATTCCAGTTGTAAATCAGGATCCTGTGAATATAAATCTGCAAAACCAAAACTACTAGCTGCCCGTGTGGAAAATAGGGGCACCCAGAGTTTAGGTTAAAACAATAAACTCCAGGTCAGTCATTTGACTGGTGTGAGAACTAAAACAGTTATTAATCTTTATTCTAAAGATAGGTAAATCAAGAGACCACGCCGTATAACGTGGAACGAGTTTCCTCCCAAGAATACTAGTGCATAAAAACAAGAGCGCAATGCTAAATAAAGAACAATAAAGCTATTATAAGACTCATGTCCCATCACACAATGCAACGCAAGCCAGAGGATAGATTTTTTACCTTATAATAGCCAAGAATACTTGGTACGTAAAATTTCATGTTTTATTTTTACTATAAGTGTATAGTGTCAAAACAATTTCAATCATAAGTATCAATCATAGACGGAATAAGTGCATCATACCACTATGTCGCCATATATAGGTTTACAATTAAAACTGCAAAATGTCGTATTGGAAATTGGATTTCCATCTGTGAACCAAGGCAAGGGATCGTCCTTACCGAATTCGAGACGCTCTAGCCCGCCCCTCAGAATACAGCCGCAAATGCACCTTGGATCGTCAGGGACGGTCCACACGGAGTGGATTAAAATGCCAGAACAATGCATTTCCCTGCCTTATGGGGGCGTCAACTGGTCATATCACAATGAAACTATCAGCCCCGAAATGACCAATATAACCGATGTGCCTCCTATCCATCATCCACATAAGTAAAATGCCAGGGCGTGCAAAATGCTGACACCACTCCTAGCTAGAAGGAAATGCATGCCCTCCCTGAGGTCCTCTCCCGTTTCTGGTTCACACTGGGGTGTGAGGCTCACGAATTAAAGCTACAAAAAGCTACGCTATATTAAAGCCGTGCTTTGATCATCAACCAGAAGACTCTGCTTTTCAACAGAAGCCTTGACCAATTGCATCTCAGCATGCCACACAGGCAACTCACGTTATGAAACCGATGTATATCAATAACACAGAATGAAATCCGATGTCAGACACACATCCATTTACAAGTTCGTTCTGGGTCTGAACGAAACCGGAGGCACCTTATTCCTCCCCCATATGTCCAATACAGGGGAGAGGTCCTCGCATATCTGGTCGATCTCCAAGTACGTCTGGACGATCACCACTTATTACCTTGTCTTGGGTGTACAGCCCAATCAAGACCTTAGTAATCATCCAAACGATGTGAAGACCTCCGGTCTTCGACCACTATCTTCATCCTTGACATATCGTCGAATCAGTTATTCAGAATGGGATAAACCCGGTCTTTCCGAATAACTCACGTATATAATAAACAAGTTCTATAGAAACACAACATATGCCTTATTCCAATCCAGAATATTCCTTTATTCCAATATTCTTATACTTTGGGAAAGGTTCCCATTAATTTTATCAAAGATAAATTCGTTAAATTTATTCTTTAATCTTCCTTTGGATATCATTTCAATCCAATTAAAGATGCATTAAGTCTCCATTTGGTTTTAATCTTCCCAAAAATCAATATTAACGATTGTTTAACTTGGGAAACCATATCCTATCTTTAACCGGGTTATAGAACCAATGTCATTTAAAACACGATTCACGATAAACCCAATGTAACGGCCCACAAATCCGTACTATCTGAGTTGACTACATATATCACACGTCTAACCCAAATTGCACAGAAATACGAATCTTAATTAGAAAGAATTAAGGGGATGAAAAATAGAAAGAAAGAAATATTAGAATAGAAGAAAACGAAGATCACAAACTCATAGCGGAACGAATAAAATATATTAAATAACATAATTTTTGAAATACAAATCAGTAACTTTATATACATACCATCATCAGAGCACAAAAGTTATTTCTGGAACAGTTATAAACACCTGTTTCCAGATACAAACATGGTACACAGCGAAATATATGATAGTCTATAGCTAACTGGTGATGCCTCCTGCTTCAAACTCCTCTAAGTGAATCTGTAAAATCCCGACTACTTGACTGCGCGTACAAATTTGGGCACCCAAGAGTTTAGGGGAAACAAACAAAATAAACTCTGCGTCAGTCATGTGATGGGTGTGAGTAAACTCCAACCACTTGTTTAACTTTAAAAATCCTTTCGAAAGAAATGATAATCGTAAGACTGATCCACACATAAACACGAATGTTTTTCAACTTACGATAACCCAGAACATTTTTGATATCAAATCCAATGATATTATAATAATGTCTACATCAAATAAAGAGAATCTAGCGGAACGCTTGCATCTCACGTTCCATATGTAGTATAAAACTAAAAATCGCAGGGCGCTTATTGGAGGTTGGATTTCCAACATGACAAGGCATTGGGCCACTTTCCGATAGTGTATCTCTAGAGAGGAATACACTGGGTTCAACAAGAACATCTAGCAACCCGACCCACACATGACCGAACACTCATTTCTCTTGAGTCTATCGAATGTATATCACCAACGGTTGGTGTAACACCCCACTTCCATTAAGGTCACTAGCAAAGGGAATGCCTTAACTTCGGTGGAACGTTATAAGTAAATAGAACAGAAATTTACAAGACAGGTAAAGTAGTACTTGAAAAATTTATAACTTTATTACAGCAGAAACATAAATTAGTTTGGTTACATCTTTCAAAACCACAATATCGGAATTCAAGTACATAAATTTTGGTCTTGTATAAAAACCTTTAGAATGCGTAGTTTTTAAGGCCATAATCCCTAACATAAACTGCCATGGAAAGATAGAGTCAAAGCCAAGCAATACTATAAACACTTCATGCAGAGAGAGTCGGAATCATGTTCTTACGTTTCCACCCTGAGCACCTGAGGGGGAGGGGGAACGGAAAGAAAAGAGGCGAAACAAACTAGGTCAGACATAAGTCCGGTGAGTCCAGTGACTTCCATCATATAAACAGATAATAGTACCATGACATGTAAATAAAACTGGATGAGAGAGAACCATAGCAGGAATAACAGGTGAACAAAAGAAACATAATGCAGGCTAAGCTAAGCTTCTTACTTAGTTTTCACTTCTCTGCACTAATACTAGTATAACAGAATTAGGTATTGTCCTAATGTCTAAACAGAAAATAGAACGATCTCTACAGAAACATGATGCTAGTAATGGGCCTTTACCACCCAAACAGAGAGATGGTACAAAAACAGAATGCTAATAATGGGCCTTCACCACCCTAACTAATGGGCCTTTACCCCCAACAGAAATAGACATACAGAAACAGAAGCAGGAACAGAATCAGAGACGGAAACAGAATAATCCCTACGGAAATAGAATATTAGAATTAGGTGTACACTAGTAATGAGCCTTTACCACACCAACAGACGGTACCATATAGAAACAGACAGGTGTTACCACACAACCAGAAACTGATGGTACCCCAACAGAAAAAGACAGAACTTAGTGTACCCTAAATTCTACCCCAAGTGATCGGCTCTATAAAACATAAATACCCTGTCCCGGCCCCATAGAAGGGTGTATCACTCCCTAAAGTGGCAACCTATAGATACAGACCTATTTACAGATGTCACATTGTCTTACATCCTCAGAGCAGACCGGATCCATGCACGCACATGATCCGGTTGGAATGCGCCATCAACACCCCTCGCCATTATCAGAGTGAACCTCTTACAGCTAGTTCAGTAAGTGTGCCCGGACCCCTCTTAGTGTTGGGTCATAGTTTTGATACCAGAAAGGGATACTGACTAATATGGGTCCCAAACAACAAATGACACAAGTAATTACCCCTCCTAACCTTGTGTCCCCAGACTAACAGATTTCAAATTAACTTGCTTACAGATTTCAGATGTACAAAGTTCTGATTAACTAGTTCTTAGATCAGACATACAGGTTAACAAGCTTTCAGAAAAACGGATCAAATATACAGACTAATAAGTTTTCAGACTAACAGATCAGATATATTGACTAATAGACTTACAGAATGTTTCTTCTAACCTTGTATTGGGACTATAGATTTACGAAATGGGTTTATTAGATTCATCAGTCCAGTTGTTTTAACCCTATTCACCCAACATGTTTTAGGTATCACATTTATCTTAGATTTTCATTAATTAAATATTAATGCACGGACCTCTCACATTAGGTCAGTAGCTTGTGGCCGCTGGATGTGCTGGGAGTTTCCGAGCAGACTTCTGCCACAAGCCAGACCTAACCTCGTGTCTAAGAATCTTTATGCCTTCGACCTATCACATTAGACCGACAGTTTGCAGTTGCTGGTTAAGCTTGTTGGTTCCCGGCAGGCTTCTACCGCAAACGGAGTCTAACCTCGTGTCTCAGCATTTTTATTTTAGCCAATGTATTCCATTATAAATTATGCCAATATCAGACTAATTACGCCAATTCAACAAATTAACTTCGTTACAAGTTACAGTAGATTATTCAAAGTTCTATTAACATGTTTTCTCCAATTTTGAATCGAGCCTATAGATTTCATACCTAAATTACCATATTCAGTTTTCAACAGATTTAGTAGATTAGGCAATTTTACAGATTTAATCATCCCTTAAAATTCCATTGACATACCTCGCCTTATTTTACATGCACAAATTACGGTCATAATTCAATTTATAACATATGTCCTAAATTTTAATTAAATTTGCACTATACAGAATATTCTCTAAAAACCCTAAATCATAATGCACAATATAAATTATGCCAAATTATAACCGTTGATTACTACTACTTATGTCAAATATCCAGAAATCTGAATTAAGTGTATTCACATTAATAGTTATCCCTATTTTAATATAGGTTTTTCAATCCTTTTTCTTCCAAGTCATAATTCATCATATAAAATATTCCCCAAATCTATATCTTAAGTTACAACATGTATTATGTCCTCAAAATAAGATCTTGAATTATAACATGCATTGTGTCCCCCAAATTACAAGTCATATGTTGTCATACAATAATTCTCCTTCTTCCAAATCATAAACCGTCATATATAGTATTCCTATATCTAGATCTTAAATTACAACTTATGTTGTGTTCTCAATTTAGTCACAAATCAGTTATGTCCGATTATGCATCATTCAATATTTTCCCCAAATTTAGCGTTTGTGTGTCAATATCTTATGAGATTTGGCTCAGGCTTGTGGTAGCCTGGCTATAGAACAGAAAGAAGGAAGAGATACAGAATATTTACAATAAGATAGATCTACACAAAATACAACAGATCTGATAAACAAGAATAAGATAGATCTACACAGAATAAAACAGATCTGATAAACAAGAATATGCATGATCTCCAATTCAGATTTATAACAATGTCAAGATCATAATTAAATTTCATAACTGAAAATAACTGTACTCACAATAAGAGAAGAACGATTCTGGGATCTGATTTTCTGGAGTTGTTTTAGCTTTCCGTTGATGTAGGCGT
This sequence comes from Allium sativum, assembly GCA_030737875.1. Classification (NCBI taxonomy): domain Eukaryota; kingdom Viridiplantae; phylum Streptophyta; class Magnoliopsida; order Asparagales; family Amaryllidaceae; genus Allium; species Allium sativum. Next base: position 741,753,277 of record CM060920.1, on the reverse strand, counting down.
TGATTTGTTATCTTTTAATCATATTCAGATTTGAAGAAGAAGAAGCACTAGTTCTAGCTTAGGTTTCAGCAGAGTAGCGACGCCATTGATTTACTTTAATATGAATTAGAGCAGAGTATAGGCATAATAAAATTATGTGGAGAGAAAGTGAGGTTTGGGGGTGTTCAAATAGCTTAGGGGCAACGAATCTGTTCAGAACGGGCGTCTAAATACAGAAAAATGGATCCATCCTCGGATCCAGAAAAGGGAGGCGGTCGACCCCATGGTCGACCTGGGTCCTGGGCGGGAAATTTCCCGCCCATCCCGGGTGTGTGTTTTGAATTCGAATTTGAATTTTAGCTGAGCTGTTTTAATTTTTCTAAAACTTTTGAAGGCCATAACTTCTTCATACGGAATCCGATTTATGCAAACTCGGACTCGGTCTCAAGCAAAATTCCGAGACAAACGCAATGGAATAACCCATTTCCCTTAATTCTTTTCTTAAAAATTAAGTATACTTTGTTTTTCTACTAATGTTCACGGAAAATTCGGGGTGTTACTTTCTCCCCTCCTTAAAGGATTTCATCCCCAAAATCTTCAAGTTAAGAAGAATTTGTCCTACCATCCAATCACCCATCTACTCAACCATCATCCACAAGCATCCATTGTCCTTAGAAAACTTATAATGTTGTATGAACATATGCAAAAGTGTGTGTATATGTCTCTTATCTAATGCAAGGATCTAGTGGTCTACTGATTCAGTTGACTTCCTCAACGCGAATTATGTTAGTGCCATGAGTCCAATTATGTATGCAAGAAATTCTATTTGACACACATCATTTCTATATGAGTGCATAACCATTCATCCAAATGCAACATCCATGTGATGAGTCAATCATTATCATCCACAAAAATTAAAAAATGCACACACATCCATATGCAGTATGAGAGTGCTTTTGAGCCGATCTAGTGCCTAGTGTGTGTATATGCATCCACGAGAAACCACAAGCAACCACTTGCATCCACTTGCAACCATCAAACAAAACATGTCTCAAACACATGTTTACACCCATTAGTTTCTACCTAAAGGTCGAAGACTCGATCAATAGGATACAGCCGAGTGATAGAGGCAAGTATAATTAAAATAAAAGCTTTGTTCCCATTAGACACCAGTTTAAGAGAATAACCCCCTAAGTATCAACCTCGAAGACCGAAATCAACATCAAATTGACACTAAGAGAACTACTACCTTTAAATAAATGTAAAACTAGAAAACTACTTCATGCTTTGAGTAAAAACCCCTTTCCTTTTCAGAAATATTCAGATACTTACAGACTACTAGTATAGATCAGATTATCAAATAATTCTTAGGAAAATAAGCATGATAAAACCCCACCATATCCTACAAAAACCAAAATGTATGCGTCACAGTCAACTTAACGCTTAACACAGATACCTTCAAACCCCAACTTATCATAAACAGATGGGTTGTAACCCTCATGAGGTTAGAGACTATAGCGGGATCAGAAATAAGACTAGTATTAAAGTGAAGAGTCTCAATTACAAAATTAAAATGACAGAATCAAAGAGAGTTTTAACTCAATAATCAGATAAGGAAATTAATCCTTCTACAGAAATTTTGCTATCTCTATCCTATCCATCGGTCACGATAGTATTCGCCCGCCCTCCAGAAGTAGGTTCTGCCCTCTGCCCTTGCACACGTTTCTTTGGGCAGTCCCTAGTGAAGTGTCCCATTTCTCCACTGTTGAAGCAAGCGCCCTTCCTCTTTCTGCAATCCTTGTTCAGATGAGTCAAGCTTCCACAAGTAAATCACTTTTTCACCTTCTTATCTTCAGAATTTTCATCCTTCTTTTGTGTTTCCTTTTTGGGCCATGATTTCTTGTTCTGTGGTCCTTCGAGCTTTTCTTCTTTCATCTCGCTTTTGGCTTCCTCTTCATGCATTAATGGCATGTCAACCAATTTCTCGAAGGTAGCCCCCATGGGGATGTGGGTCATAGCCAATCGACGTAGCGGCTCATTCAAACTTTTAACGAATCTCAGGGCCTTCTTTTCAAGTGTGTTCACCAAGCCTAAGCCAAATCTCGCTAACTGGTTGAACTTGTTGACGTATTCCTTTACCGATAAATTCCCTTGCTTCAATGCTAAGAACCTATCCATGTATAAATTCTCTTCTGCTCATGAGAGAAATTTCATCTCGAACCTATGCCTGAAATACCTCCATGTCTCCACTGGACGCTCTCCATTCGTGACCCCCCACCAAAATGAGGCTTCGTCCTTCATTAACCAAGAAACTAGTCGGACCTTCCTTCCATCTTCTATCTCGAAGATACCAAATAAATCTTCCACCTCTTAAGCCAATTTCGAGCTTCAACAAACGTCTCTGACCCATGAAATGGTTTCCCGCCCATCGCCCGAAAATCCTTGCATATCTTCGAAAAAGTTTCAACGCGGGGAGGGGGAGGAGGAGGAGGAGGAACGTCTGCTGGGCCTACTGCAGTGGCCCTAGCCTCCAGATACCTTCTGAACCAAGTTGGTATTGGTACGCCCTCGGGTATCTCGGGTAACCCAGACATGCTGAAAAGAAAAAGGAAGAGATTCAAAACGGAGAATCGAAAGAAAGGTACATGGCTCTAGGTGATTATGTTTTTCAAAATAAACTCTACTTTTGAAAGTACTTCCTTTTTAAAACCTTTTTGAAAATAGTTTTCAAAAACTTTTTATCAAATATGGTAACCATCAGCTCTGATACCAAGTGTAACACCCCACTTCCGTTAAGGTCACTCGCAAAGGGAATGCCTTAACTTCGGTGGAACGTTATAATTATACAGAACAGAAATTTACAAGATAGATAAAGTAGTATTTGAAAATTTTATTACTTTATTACAGCAGAAACATAAATAAGTTTGGTTATATCTTTCAAAACCACAATATTGGAATCCAAGTACATAAATTTCGGTCTTGTACAAAAACCTTTAGAATGCATAATTTTTAAGGCCATAATCCCCAACATAAATTTCCATGGAAAGATAGAGTCAAAGCCAAGCAATACTTCAAACACTTCAAGCAGAGAGAGTCTGAATCAAGCTCCTACGTTTCCACCCTGAGCACCTGTAGGGGGGAACGGAAAGAAAAGAGGCGAAACAAACTAGGTCAGACATAAGTCTGGTGAGTCCAGTGACTTCCAGCATATAAACAGATAATAGTACCATGACATGTAATAAAACTGGATGAGAGAGAAATGTAACAGGAATAGCAGGTTAACGGAAGAAACATAATGATATAGGCTAGGCTAAGCTTCTTACTTAGTTTTCACTTCTCTGCACTAATACTTGTATAACAGAATTACGTGTTGTCCTTATGTCTAAACAGAAAACAGAACGATCTCTTCAGAAACATGATGATAGTAATGGGCCTTTACCACCCAAACAGAGATAGATGGTACAGAAACAGAATGCTAATAATGGGCCTTTACCACCCCAACTAATGGGCCTTTACCCTCCCAACAGAAACAGACGTACAGAAATAGAAGCAGGAATGAAATCAGAGACGGAAACAGAATAATCCCTATGGAAACAGAATAATAGAATTAGATGTACACTAGTAATGGGCCTTTACCACATCAACAGATGGTACCACACAGAAACAGACAGGTCTTACCACCCTAACAGAAACAGACGGTACCCAACAGAAATAGACAGAATTAAGTGTACCCTAAATTCTACCCCAAGAGATCGGCTCCCTAATACATAAATAACCTGTGCCAGCTCCACAGAAGGGTGTATCACTCCCTAAAGTGGCAACCTATAGAAACTGACCTATTTATGGATATCACGATGTCTTACATCCCCAGAGCCGACCGGATCCATGCACGCACATGTCCTGGTTGGAATGCGCCATCAACACCCCTCGCCATTATAAGAGTGAACCTCTTACAACTAGTTCAGTAAGCGTGCCCGGACCCCTCTTAGTGTTGGGTCATAGTTTTGATACCAGAAAGGGTTACTGACTACTATGGGTCCCAAACAACAGATGACACAAGTAACTACCCCTCCTAACCTTGTGTCCCCAGACTAACAGATTTCAGATTGACTTGCTTACAGATTTCTGATGTACAAATTTCAGATTAACTAGTTCTTAGATCAGACACACAGGTTAACAAGCTTTCAGACTAATGGATCAGATATACAGATTAACAAGTTTTCAGACTAACAGATTAGATATACAGATTAACATACTTACAGATTGTTTCACCTAACCTTGTATTAGGCCTACAGATTTACGAAACGGGTTTATTAGATTCATCAGTCTAGTTGTTTTAACCGTATTCACCCAAAATGTTTTAGGTATCACATTTATCTTAGATTTGCATTAATTAAATATTAATGCACATACCTCTCACATTAGGTCGGTAGTTTGTGGCCGCTGGATGTGCCGGGCGGTTCCGAGCAGACTTCTGCCACAAGCCAAACCTAACCTCGTGTCCAAGCATCTTTATGCCTACGACCTCTCACATTAGACTGACAGTTTGCGGTTGCTGTTTAAGCCGGTTGGTTCCGGGCAGGTTTCTACCGCAAATGGAGTCTAACCTCATGTCTCAGCATTCTTATTTTAGACAATGTATTCCATTACAGATTATGCCAATATCAGACTAATTATGCCAATTCAACAAATTAACTTCGTTACAAGTTACAATAGATTATTCTAAGTTCTATTAACATGTTTTGTCCAATTTTAGATTGAGCCTACAAATTTCATACCTAAATTACCGTATTCAGTTTTCAACAGATTTACCAGATTAGGCAATTTTACAGATTTAATCATCCCTTAAAGTTCAATTGACATACCTCACCCAATTATAAAATTATGCCTAATTTTACATGCCCAAATTACGGTCATAATTAAATATATAACATATGTCCCAAATTTTAGTTAAATTTGCACCGTACAAAATATTCTCTAAAAACCCCAAATCATAATGCACGATATAAATTTTTCCAAATTATAACCGTTGATTACCGTGTATGTCAAATATCCAAAAATACGAATTAGGCGTATTCACATTAATAGTTATCCCTATTTCAATATAGGTTTTTCAATCCTTTTTCTTCCACGTCATAATTCGTCATATAAAATATACCCCAAATCTAGATCTTAAGTTACAACATGTGTTATGTCCTCAAAATCAGATCTTGAATTATAACTTGCATTATGTCCCCCAAATTACAAGTCATATGTTGTCATGCAATAATTCTCCTTCTTCCAAATCATAAACCATCATATATAGTATTCCTAGATCTAGATCTTAAATTACAACTTATGTTGTGTTCTCAATTTAGTCACAAATCAGTTTTGTCCGATTATGCATCATTCAATATTTTCCCCAAATTTAGCGTTCGCGTGTCAATCTCTTATGAGATTTAGCTCAGGCTCGTGGTAGCCTGGCTATAGAACAAAAAGAAGGAAGAGATATAGAATATTTACGATAAGATAGATATAAAAGAATACAACAGATCTGATAAACAAGAATAAGATAGATCTACACAGAATAAAACAGATCTGATAAACAGGAATATGCATAATCTCCAGTACAGATTTTTAACCATGTCAAGATCATAATTAAATTTCATAACTGTACTCACAATAAGAGAAGAACGATTCTTGGATCTAATTTTGTGGAGTTGATTTAGGTTTCTATTGATGTAGGCGTTGATTTGTTATCTTTTAATCCTATTTAGATTGGAAGAAGAAGAAGCACTAGTTCTAGCTTAGGTTTCAACAGAGTAGCGACACCATTAAATTATTTTAATATGAATTGGAGTAGAATATAGGCGTAATGAAATTGTGTGGAGAGAAAATAAGTTTTGAGGGTGTTTAAATAGCTTAGGAACAACGAATCTGGTCAGAACGAGCATCTAAATGCAGAAAAATGGATCAGTCCTCGGATCTGGAAAAGTGGGGAGTTCGACCCCCAGGTCGACCCCATGGTCGACCTGCCTACCCAGGTCGACCCCTAGGTCGACCCCTAGTTCGACCCCATGGTCGACCTGGGTGCTGGGTGGGAAATTTCCCGCCCAGCCCGGGTGTGTTTTTTCAATTCGGATTTGAATTTCGAGCTGAGCTGTTTTAAATTTTTTGAAACTTATGAAGGCCATAACTTCTTCATACAGAGTCCGATTTACGCAAACTCAGACTCTATCTCAAGCAGAATTCCAAGACGCACGCAGTGGCATAATCCATTTCCCTTAATTCTTTTCTTAACAATTAAGTATACTTTGTTTTGTTACTTAGTATTCATTGAAAATTCGGGGTGTTGCAGTTAGGATCAACAACCGTTTCCCGAAAAGAGACGACATCAGTAGATTAAAGAATTAAAAGGAATTTCTCTAGATAGGTTGTTATACACACTAATGGGAGCGACCCACATAGCCATACTGCGTGCCCTATTTATGTCATTTCCCGGTTTTTGAGGCCTGAGGCTACGATTTTTTATCATTCATTGATTGCACAATCACTTTGAATGCCACATTGTCAGATCCATAAATCATTAATTGATTTGCACAAATACAATCTGGATATCAAACTAAGAGAATAAATTCTCCACCACCATATATATCTATATAGACCAACATATGCGATCATTGGAAATACTCTGTCAGACATTCGTCCATACACTTCGTTCTGGGCCTGAACGAAACCAAAGGCACAATTTCTGTTAATAGAAAAAGTCCTTGCACTTTGATCCATCTACGATTATCTTCATATAATATGGTTCACAACGCTACTGCCAATACAGAGTGGTTCTCGGATAATAATCCAACTGGTCTCTCTATATTGACAACGATATTGGCAAACACTTCGATAGTCGGTTATTTAACTATCGAATAAAACCAAATAAACATTCATCCATAACATCAACAAATCACAGGGCATATTAATTAATATTTTATTAATTAAATCACTTCTCCACTTCCTTATCACTATTTGTTAGACAAATATTTTCAACAATCATCTTGGTCTCTTACGCTATTTGGAAAACATTTCCATATTTCGCCATCTTTTATTTTCTATACTAAGAAAATATCTTCTATTAATAATTGGAAAATATTCCAATTACTTCTCCGTTTTCATGACCATTCATTCTATACTAAGGGAATATTTATTATTATATTTCCAAAATTCTACTTACTTGGGTTAAAACAAATGTTATGTAAAACATCGCTACATCAACCCAAAATACTGCATTCGACTAAATTTCTTTGAACATCTCTCTTTGAGACAAAATCTTGCTATTTATCAGCTAATAATGAAATCAATCGAGTTGGGGTATAATTACCTCTCAGACCTTGACTGAAAATATTATTAACTTCAAAACAGACAAGACCGCTTATATCAAACTATCAACACCATAAAATAAAATTACTCATTTTTTAAAAACATATATAAATATATATATATATATTTCTATTACCAAATTTTCGATTTCCTTTTTGTTTATAATATTCTATTTTCAAGTTTGTTTCCTTATTGAATTCTATATATATCGATATATAGATTTCCAATTATCAAATTGTCTTAAAAATATTCTAACTCCTTAATTTTTCGGAAAATTTTGCCATAACCTCCTTTGTACCGGCAAATATTTTACACCTCAACTCGCTTCTCTAGGCCCTTTCCATTCAAAAAGAAAATCAAAAAGCCAAGTAGCTTGCCGATTCGGCGCATAAAATCTCATATGGAATTTAAACGTGTACCTTAGTGTCGAGCACCTAAATTATACCCTTCATTCTCTTCATTCCATACTTGTTAACACATATGCGTCCATTTCTAATTTATTTCAACTCAGTCTGGTCATTTTAACTCGATTCGTTAAACTGTTCTTTAATCAGCTCTTTTGCCTATTTCATCTTTTTAATTGAACATATCACTTCCGGATATGTTTTTAATTTACTTAAGACAAAATCTAATTCCATTTTCAACTTGAGTTTCATATTCGATTTCGAATAAGAATTCTCAAATCTCCTTTACTTATTCAAAGACCATTTTTGTATTGAATTTCGATTAACTAATTATTATTCAAATTAATTAGTTTTATTCAACAACTAAAAATCTGATTTTTGTCTCAAAAATCATTTCACTTACTTCACTGGAGTTCATATTTATTTTATATCCCCAGTCTGGATTTTTCTAATGGCAAATCGAATTTTATTTCTTTAAAAATCCTTTTTCTTAAATAAACCGTTATGGTTTTATAATGGTTCTGCCGCTGTTTTTCTAAAAATTTGATTTTGACATAACTCAAAATCTATTCGACAAAATCCAGATTTTTCTCTTCCATTAGAAAAGTCTTATTCCAATGGTCCTGGCGATTCTTGTTTCAAAGAATTCCGATTTAAATTGAGTCCTGTATACTCAATTGAAGTTCGAAACACCAATTTACGAACTGCCGCGCTACGGCGAGTTCGTTTTAATTATATTTACATAAATATATGCCTTTAAACTTCGTTTAAAATAAATTCAACTCCATTCTAATATATTTCAAATCAATTTTCCCAATTCAACTCAAAAATTTCGATTGTCTATAATTGCAAATTTTTCCTTACTCGATTATACATTTATTTATTCTCGATTTGTTATTTTAAATCCAGATTCATTTATAAATAAATTATAAAATTTGTTATAATTGAATTCCAATTATAACTCCTTTGGATTTTTCTCTATTCAGTTTATATTCTGAATTCCGAAATATAATCAATCATTTTGTTTCAAAACACTTCCCAATTTACTTTTAAATTCCTATTTGATTTTAAATGGTTTAAATTATCCGAATGATAATTTATTTTACCAAATTTATAACACTATTTATAAATTCAACTTCCTTGTTTCATATATTTAAAAAAGTTCCCTTTTCAAATTTCTATTTGAAATTCCATCCCTTTCATATTCCGAATTGCGGAATAAAAATCGTTGTTTCCTTTCGAAGGATTTCAAATTCTATTTTTAAATTCATATTTGAATTTAAGTATTCAAATTATCTCTTCATAATTAATTCGTTATGTTTATAAACACCATTTTATAAATTTCCTTGTTTTATATATTTAAACAAGTCTATTTCAAAATCTATTTAAAACCAAAATCTAATTTTGGAACTTTCTATTTATAATAACTTATATATATATATATAACACCCAATTTATTCTCATATTCAATTTAACTTCTATTTAAATAAATTCGAATTAATCGAATTCAAATCATAAATCCTTACACATTTATTTTAGTTCAATTTATATTCTGAACATCAGAATAAATTCCATCGTTTATTTCTTTAAAACGATTTTCCCATTTCTATTTTTAAATTCACATTTCAATTTAAATATTCAAATTATCCAGTGATAATTTTTCCACTTTATTTATAAACAGTGTTTATAATTTCATTTCAATTCTCTACATTTTTCAGTGAAAATCATTCCATTTTATTAATAAATATTGTTTATAAATTTACTTCAATTTCCTGTATTATTCAGTTTATAAACATCGTTTATAATTGCAATACTTGTTTTATTTATTTTCAGAACAAGTAAATAACTTTAGCCCATTCTAAATTCAAATTATATTTTAGAAAACAAAATAGATTTTTTTTTAAATCTCAAAACCCTCTTTACGATATTTTTATAAATTACTATTTAGGCCCAGTGATATTTCAAACATCCAAAATACCAAATTATCAATCACGGGTTTTTCTATCACATCATATAAGTAACATATATGAAACCAAACAAATGATAATATTTTTGGGGAATCCAGTTGGATTCCTCCAACCTGTTTTCCTGCATCCACACACGTTAGTCACAAAAATAATACCCATACTGCTTCGAGGAAGGATATCGCGGTATAGAAGGTCATCCACTATCATAGCGTGGGGCGTATAGGGTCATCCGCTAATGATACTACGGGCATCTGCTAATGGTACTACGGGAACTATCCAATCACAAATATATATAATAAACACAAACCAATCCTAAATAACTAATATATATTTCATAATAGCCACAGTAATATTTTAATGCAACCAAACAATTATTTTAATGAATAAAATAATTCGAAATAAAAATGAGTGAGATTTACACACCGTGGTTTTATTTAAAATCCATTCCGGTTTCTTTTCAAATTTAAATCAAACAATGTTCGATTAAATTTGAAAATTCTTTTTAACTTCAACAAATCCTAAATCCGATTCCATTGCAAGCTTTTGTCAATTTGAATCCAACATAATTAATTTCATTTGACTCTGGAAATGATATGAAGACTAAGTATTCTATAAGGTACTATTTTATTGAATTGTTCGAACAAACTAAATGTAACAACCTAGAAATCCGAGCCAGTTTAATTTTTTTTTGGTAATTTTAGCGAATTTTGAATATTTAAAATGATTATTTTAAATAATTTAACGAGAAATTTACTTTGAATAGAATATAACATATATATTTATATACGTCGTCGTTAGAATATAATATTTATTTTAAATTATAAAAGGAATTAAAAATGGCGCGGTAGTTCGATAATTCGATTTCAAACTTCAAATGAATGTACCGGTTGCAAAATAAACTAGATTTTAGCGAAACCAAAAATAATAGAATCTGATTGAGAATATCTTTCCAACAAATCCGAAAAATTGAAATTTCATAGCGGGAATCAAAGGATATGTTCAGTTGAAAATTCAAAATAGTCGCTATGGAATTTCTGGCCCTTAAATATAGCCATTTTGCAAACGACCTCCGATTTCGACGAAACCACTTTTGTTGAATCCGGGATGTAAAGTTATTTCTAGGTTTCAAATTTCATAATTTTTCGAATCAATATGTGAGTGTGGCAAAGGAAAACGCGTTTGATTAGTTTTAGTTGATTTTAAGTGACTGGAAAATGGCCATTTTTCCAACGGTCTCAGAATTTGATGAAACTAGTTTTGTTAGGACCGTATCGTCAATACGAAGCTAGAAAATATTTTTCTGGGATTTCTCGAGTTCATATGTGACCCCGGTAATTTGAAATGTGTGTTAAAATTCAATATACATTGATTTATAATTTAAATTGAACAGAAACAGATCGTAACGATCGAATTGGCCAGTGAAACATAACCCGTTGTGTTCGGAATGGGGGTAAAATGCTAGGGACGACAGTCGTTGGGTTCGATTTGGGATCAGAACGGAAGGTTAACTTTTTGAATTTAAAATTAAAATTAAAAATATAAAATATATATTATAACCTCACCCCTCACGATCTCTCTCCCATTGAATCAGTCAAACCAAAAGTAAAAAAATAAAAAATAAAAGAGAAAAAGGGAGGGCGACGGAGCCTCCATCGCGCAGCCGCCAGAGACGGCGACCTCCTCCCCCTCTCCAGCGATCGAAGGCGCTGCCCCCCTCCTTCTCCTCCTTCCTCCTCCTTCCTCCTCCCCCACGTCGAGCTCGAAAACCCCCCTTTCTCGATTGAAACCACGCCCCCCCCCAAACAACCCTGAGCCACCGCAACCCAAACCCCCCCTGAGCCTCCGACCGCACCTCATCCCCCTCCCTTTTCGATCAACTTGCGACCCTCGAAACCCCATGAAACCCCACCGCAACCCTGTACATCACCACTGCTGCCCAATTGGACCACCGCCCCGCCTCAGCACACCACCAGCGAACGTCTCCACCTCCCTTCTTGATCGAAACAGTGAGTCTTCTCTTTTATTTTATTTATTGTCTTATTTTATCAAAAATCTGATTTTTAGTTTAGGTAAAAATATGGTTTTAAGTTAGAAATATTAAAGATGTGATTTTTATATAATAGAAATATTAAAGATGTGATTTTTATATAGTAGAAATTATAAAATATAATTTTTATGAGAAATAGAATGTAAAAATACAATTTTTATATAGGTATGATAATAAAATTTCCATCTTTATATTTGAAAAGGTGATATCTTTATATTTGAAAAGGCGATATCTTTATATTTGAAAAGGTGATATCTTTATATTTGAAAGGGTGAAATCTTTATATGAAGAATAGCGTGATAAAAAAAAATCTTTATTATATGAATATTGATGTAAAAATAGAATTTTTATCCATATGGAGTGATTATAAAAATATGATTTTTATATACATAGCAACAATATAAAAATGTGATTTTTATATATGTAGTGACTACGGGCAACGAAAGTGACAAAAGGCGAGAACAGTGATGATTTCCTACATTTGAAGTGTCGTGGAGTTGGGATAGCTTTGGTGAGAACTTCTCACTCTAAATTTCTTTTTCTAGTTATAAATATATACTAGGATGCAGACGGTGCTTAGCACCACCCGACACCCGTCGTCCACAGACCATGGACGGCTAGTATGCTTGTTTGATGTGTTGTGAAATTTGTATGTGATGTTGATGTGAAATCGATAATAAAATGTAGATGGTTGAAATAAATTAATTATCATTGAAAATATAATTTTTAACGTGAATGTGAATAAATAAATATTTATAAACAAATCGGCCGATTTGTTTATATACATTGATTTGACTGATATCGATTGGGTCGATAAATTTTACACATCTTCCAACTACACAAATAATCTTCAGTATTCGTTGGTTGAAACCCCATACGGGTATTGGGATGATATTTGGCGTACACTAATCCCAATTATTTAATTGTATGTCGATCGATTGGTCGACAAGTTGTGTAAGTGTTAATTATTTATATTTAATGCTTATGCAGTTGTGTAGTGCACGTTGGTTGATTATTTATCGTTGCTATCTATATACATGTGTTGTATGGAAACCATATAATTAACATTATATGATGATTGATTGGGCCTCATTCCGATCGGGAAAATAAAGAATATAATAGAATAAATGCTCATGTGTTGAGAATATTTATGTGTTGAAACTATTCATGTGTTGAGTAAAATATTTTAACAATAAAATTTACATCTTTATCATATTTAAGATTAGAATCTACTTTACAGTTGGAGTCTAATTAAAAATCAAACGATAGATACCATAATTTTATAAAATATATTACATAACAAAAATAGTCGTGTGTTGATGGTACTCATGTGTTGAAAGAAATATAGATTCATGTGATGAATAGAGTAATTATTCATTTGTTGAATAGAATAACGAATTTATTGAAATATATAAAGCCGTGTTGATTAGAGTTGCGCTATTTTGACGTGAACGATATTTATATCGATCATAGTCGTTTTTATAATGAATATAGAAAAAGAAGTGATTTCAAAATATAACGTTTTGAAAACATTATCATTTATATAGTAATGATATGAAATATTCAATTTTGATTTGAAATTGAATATAGAGTCGAAATGGTTTTGAAAACAAATTTAAAACGATTTATAAAATACGTTTTAAAAAGGAAATCGACAAAATATAATATATATATATATATATATATAATGGCCTGAATAGAACGCGCCGCGGCAGTTCGTGAATTTCGACCATTGATTTCGAATTGACATTGCGGGAGATCCGACCGTCGGATTCTCCTAAAACCAGAACCTTTGGGTTCGTATCGAAAAGAGCTTTCCAATGAATATCAGAAATTTGAAATCTAACGGTTGGATTTGGAATTATGTCCAAATCAAATTTGGAAAAGGTCGTTGTAAGTGCAGTTCGATGGCCGTTGAAGGAAATCGACTGTACGGCCTTGATAAAATTATTAAAAATATCTATAATTTGTGTAAAATCATAATATGTGAATTGGAAAGAACTAGGATGAAAAATTCCACATTTGAAAGGATAAAAATATAATTTTATCGAAATGAACTAGTTTTGAACTATAATTAAAATCAATTTATTTTTGAAATAAATTAATTGAATTTGAATTGGTTTTGAAAATAACCAAAATTTCCAATATATATAAAGTGGAAGTGGATTTGAATCGAAACTGTCTTTGGAATATTTCGATGTTGAATTTTGTGATTATACCGATATTGTTATGGGAATTTGAAAGATATATTTATATCGTTATTTCCAATGCGATATTTGTTGGTTTCAGAAATTGATATTGAATATAAGCCGTTATATTTTCTATTCAGAACCTTGTATTTAATATCAAATGTGATTTGGGTTTGTCGTGAATCATGTTTTAGGTGACATTGGTTCTTTAACCCAGTTAAAGACAGGATATTGATTTTTGAGAAGATGAAAACTAAGTGGAGGTTTAATGAATCTTTAATTAAATTGAAATGTGAATTGATAATTTAAATTATCAAAATTAGAAAGTGATCGAGAATGGAGTATCACCAGTTTTGCTCCAAAGTGATAGTTAAATCTTTAATTAGATTTGAACATGAAATGGTAATTAATTTTACCGATAACACTGTAGTGTTAGATATGGAGTATTACCAGTTTTGCTTCATGGGATGAATAGGTTGGGATTGGGAAATAAAATAAATAATTACTTTGGTGTGGTTCGCTAATCCCGACTAGTTTGGAAAACCATAAAATGGTTTGAAATGATATCCAAACGAAGATTAAAGAATAAATTTAGAAGAATTTATCTTTGATAAAATTAATGGGAACCTATTCCGTAAGAATGTGATTTGTGAATAAAAGAATATTCTAAATTGGAATGAGGCGTTTGTTATGTTCGTGTAACATTTGTTTATCATATACGTGGGTTATTCAGAAAGGCCGGGTTTATACCCATTCTGAATAACCGATTCGACGAGATGTCGAAGATGAAGATGGTGGTTGAAGACCGGAAGTCTTCACATCGTTTGGGTGATTACTGATGATCTTGATTGGGCTGTACACCCAAGATGAGGGAATCAGTTGGTGATCGTCCAGACGTACTTGGAGATGGATGGATATGCGAGGAAAGTGCCTCCGGTTTCGTTCAGACCCAGAACGAACTTGTAAATGGATTGTCTGTCTGACATTGGATTTTATTCTGTATTTATTGATCTCTATTAAATATACATCTGTTTGGCGGCAGAGAATTTATTATCTTGCTTAACGCCCTTCTCTGAGACGTACGAGCTCAGAGGTTGTTTATTAATGGACATCAGTCGCATGGAGTAAATTGCCTGTGTGGCACGCCTAAGAGGCAATTGATCAAGGCTTTTGTTGAAAAGCAAAGTCTTGTGGTTGATGATCAAAGCACGGCCTGTGTGGCGCAGCTTTGTGTATAACGTGAATTCGCGAGCCTCACACCTCGGTATGAGTCAAAAACGGGATACGGACCATTGGGAGAACATGATGTTTCTTTCTAGCTATGGGTGATGTCAGTGACCTACCTGCCCTGACATTTATATACTTTTTACCTGTGTGGATGTTGGAATGCGAGGCGCCTCAGATATTGGTTTGTTAGGACCAGGAAACGTGTAAGAACCCGTTACTTCCCCGTGAAGGAAAGAGTGGATACTTTGAGAACAGGACACAACAGAACGCAGACGGAAGAACATTTCATTGTTGTTACAACAATTCCATCAGATACAAGAATATACAGAGTATAATTGAATAAATTACATTCGATAAATATCAGAGATTACAATAAATTACATAGCAGCGGAAAATAATACAAAGCACAACTGAAGGTGATATACGGATACAGAGCTTTCCGGATATCATTCCAGCTGTAAACCAAGATCTTGTGAATATAAATCTGCAAAACCAAAACTACTAGCTGCCCGTGTCGAAAATAAGAGCACCCAGAGTTTAGGTTAAAACAATAAACCCCAGGTCAGTCATGTGACTGGTGTGAGAACTAAAACAATTATTTAAAGCTTTACTTTAAAAGAGAGTAATTCAAGGGACCACGCCGTATAACACGGAACGGGTTTCCTCCCAAGAACACCAGTGCATAGAATAAACAACGCAATGCTTTTTCTAAAAATGAAGCTATTATAAGACCCAGGTCCCATCACACAATGCAACGCAAGCCGGAGGATAGGGTTTTCCCTTATAATAGCCAAACATGCTTGGTACGTTTAAAACAAATCATTTGATACTATAATAAGTGTATAGTGTCAAAACAATTTCAATCATAAATATCAATCATAGACGGCATAGCATCCCATGCTACTATGTCGCCATACTAGGCTCTACAAATAAAGCCGAAATATCCCGTATTGGAAATTGGATTTCCGTCATGAGTCGAGGCAAGGGGCAAGCTCCTCTCCGCTTCGAGACACTCTAGCAAATGCCTCAGGACTACACACTCTGGGCAATCCTGGATGCTTCAGGGCCGGTCCTCACTTACGTTAGAGGATTATTTATTCCTGAACACACGTTTCCCGGTCCTTACAGACCTATAATCGAGGCGCCTCATCCAACAACCACATAGGTGAAAAGTATATAAGTGTCAGGGCTGGTAAGTCACTGTCACCACCAAAGCTAGAAAGAAACGTCGTGCTCTCCCTGCAGTCCGTATCCCGTTTTTAACTCATACCGAGGTGTGAGGCTCGCGAATTCACGTTATACACAAAGCTGCCACGTAGGCCGTGCTTTGATCATCAACTACAAGACTCTGCTTTTCAACAAAAGCCTTGATCATTGCATCTTAGCGTGCCACACAGGCAATTCATGCCATGCGATTGATATCTATCGATATATAACCTCTAAGCTCGTACGTCTCAGAGAAGGGCGTTAAGCAAGAGAATAAATTCTCCGCCGCCAAACAGATATATATTTAATAGAAATCAATCAACACAGAATAAAATCCAGTGTCAGACACACAATCCATTTACAAGTCCGTTCTGGGTCTGAACGAAACCGGAGGCACTTTCCTCGCATATCCATCCATCTCCAAGTACGTCTGGACAACCACCAACTATTTTCATCCTCTTGGGTGTACTGCCCAATCAGGATCGTCAGTAATTATCCAAACGATGTGAAGACTTCCGGTCTTCAACCACCGTCTTCATCTTCGACATATCGTCGAATCGGTTATTCAGAATGGGTATAAACCCGGACTTTCCGAACAACCCGCGTATATTAAAAACAAACGTTACACAAACACAACATACGCCTCATTCCAATTCATTAGTCACTAACCGCAAATTAGCAAGAGAACAATTTCCCAAACATTAACCCTGAAGGCCGAAACCAACATCAGATCAATACCCATGAAACCATTCTTCTTAGCCAACCTACAGCTAGTTTCTAAATTCCACATTCTTAGGGAAAGGTTCCGATTAATTTTATCCAAGATAAATTCTTTAAAATTTATCCTGTAATCTTCCTTTGGATGTCATTTAAAACCAAATTATGGTTTTTCCAACTAGTCGAGATTAACGAACCACACCGAAGTAATTATTTATTTTATTTCCCAATCCCAACCTATTCATCCCATGAAGCAAAACTGGTAATACTCCATATCTAACACCGTGGTGTTATCGGTAAAATTAATTGCCATTTCACGTTCAAATCTAATTAAAGATTTAACTATCGCTTTGGAGCAAAACTGGTAATACTCCATTCCCGCTCATTTCTAAATTTGATAATTTAGATTATAGATTCACATTTCAATCTAATTGCAGATTCGTTAGAACTCCTTTTACTGGGTTAAAGAACTAGGTGTTATTTAAAACACAGTTCATGACAAACCCAAATCACATTCTATTTGTTATCGGGTTAAAGAACTAGTGTTATTTAAAACACCGTTCACGATAAACCCATTTCAAATTCAATCAAATATATTAGAAATTCCGATTATTTAAAACCCCTTTTTAAATCTAATTTATTTATTTAAAAACAAATCGGGTTTTAAATTTAGTTCAAACTAGTTCATTTTGATAAAATCTATTTTTATCTTTTCAAATATGGAATTTTTCATCCCAAATTTTCCCAAATCATTTCTTATGATTTTACACAAATTATTGATATTTTTAATAATTTTATCAAGGCCCGTACAGTCGATTTCCAATAACGGCCATCGAACTGCACTTACAGCGACCTTTTTCAAATTTGATTTGGACGTATCTCCAAATCCAACCGTTAGATTTTGAATTTCTAATATTCGTTAGAAAGATCTTTTCGATACGAACCCAACGGTTCCGGTTTTAGGAGAATCCGACGGTCGGATCTCCCGTAATGTCCGTTTGAAATAAATGGTCGAAATTCACGAACTGCCGCAGCGCGGCGCGTTCTATTCAGGCCATTATATTATATATATATATAATATATATAATATATATTTCGTCGATTACTATTTAAAACGAATTATATAAATAGTTTTAAATTCGTTTCAAAAATAATTTCAACTTCCATATCAATTCAAATCAAAATTGGATCTTTCCTTATAAATTCGTTTTAAAATTCTTTTCTATTCAATTCAAATTTCAATTCAATTTGAATTCATTTCAATTCGCTTTCAATTCAATTTGAATTCGTTTTCAATTCAATTTGGTTTCAAAGTGGTTTTCTATTCGATTCAATTCAAATTGGTTTTCTATTCGATTCAATTCAAATTGGTTTTCTATTCGATTCAATTCAAATTGGTTTTCTATTCGATTCAATTCAAATTGGTTTTCTATTCGATTCAATTCAAATTGGTTTTCTATTCGATTCAATTCAAATTGGTTTTCTATTCGAATCAAATTCGTTATATGTTCAATTCATTTCGAAATCACTTTATATTCAATTCATTTCGAAATCACTTTATACTCAAATCATTTCAAATGAATAAAATCGAAATAAATATCGTTCACGTCAAAATGGCGTCAATCTAATCAACACGGCTTCATATATTCCTATTTTCAAATATTCTATTTCAAATATTTCTTATTATCAAAATATTTCGTTCGACACATGACTAATCTCAACGGATGAGTACTGTCAACACATGAACTTTTATTTTATATTGATAAAAATGTAAATTTTATTATTAAAATATTTCGTTCAACACATGACTAATCTCAACGGATGAGTACAGTCAACACATGAACTTTTATTTTATATTGATAAAGATGTAAATTTTATTATTAAAATATTTCGTTCAGCACATGACTAATCTCAACGGATGAGTACAGTCAACACATGAACCTTCATATTATATAGATAAAGATGTAAATTTTATTATTAAAATATTTCGTTCAACACATGACTAATCTCAACGGATGAGTACAGTCAACACATGAACTTTTATTTTATAATATTCTTCATTTTCTATATTGGAATGAGGCCCAATCAATAACCATATAATGTTAATTATATGGATTTTCATACATCACACGTATATGATAGCATTGAAAAATAATCAACCATCAACCAAAGTGCACTACACTGTATAAGCATCAAATATAGATATCTAACGCTTATAACAGCCTGTCAATCGATCGATCGACATATTTAATCCATCAGGATGAGTGAACTTCAAATTTCATCCCAACACCCGTGTGGGGTTTCAAACAGTCAAACACAGATTTTATTTGTACATTTGGGCGATGTGTAAAATTTATCGACCCAATCAATGTCAGTCAAATAGGTGTACATAAACAAACCGTCCGGTTTGTAAATGAATATTTATTTTATTCACTTCACGTTAAAAATTATATTTTTAACGATAAAACATTTTATTTTAACATCTGAATTTCTATTCAGTTCATTCTTTAAATAAAATGATATTTTTATTTTTCTAACTTATTTTAGAAAATTTCGGCGGCATAACGGCACGATACTAGAAACGGGACGAGGCCTAGCCTTATCCCCAGTCTAGTTAAGGCCCACGCCGTTCACACATCAATCAAATTCAACAAACAACCAAATTCAAATCAAATCATCTAACTAATTTATGCAACCAAACAAACAAGTCCATGGTCTGTGGACGATGGTGTCGGGTGCTACTAAGCACCGTCTGCATCCTAGTATATAAATATAACTAGAAAATGAAATTGAAAGGTGAGAAATTCTCACCGATAGCTATCCAATCATCTTGACTCTTCTTTGATAGAAATCTTCATCGTTCTCGCCTTTTGTCGCTTTCGTTGCCCGTAACCACTACATATATAAAAATCATATTTTTACTTTGCTATTCAATATATAAAAATCGAATTTTTATTATGTTATTAAATATATAAAAATCGGATTTTTATTATGTTATTCAATATATAAAAATCGAATTTTTATTATGTTATTCAATATATAAAAATCGAATTTTTATTCCGCTACTATATAGATAAAAATTATATTTTCACATCGATGCTCCTATAGTAAAGATTATATTTTTATCACGCCATTCTTCATATAAAGATTTCGCCTTTTCTAAAATAAAGATTTCACCTTTTCAAGAAAGATTTCACCTTTTCAAATAGAAAGATTTCACCTTTTCAATTAGAAAGATTTCACCTTTTCAAATAGATCATTATAAAAATCACATTTTATTTCAACGTATATAAAATAAAAATCAGATTTTTATTTTGCTACATATACAAAGATGATATTTTCAATTTTCCTATCATGCAAAAATTATATTTTTAATTCTCTACCTAACCAAAAATCATATTTTTACATCTTCTATATAGTAAAGATTATATTTTTAATACTTTAAAAATATAAACATCATATTTTTAATCCTTTAAAAATATAAAAATCAGATTTTTATTTCTACATCATATAAAAATTATATTTTTAACTTCCACAATTCAAAATCAAATCTTTACTTTTCAAAATCAAATCATTTTGATTTAAAAATCTAAACCTCTGCATTTTTAAAAACCTAAACTTTAGTATTTTTAAAAATCTTAACTTTACTGATTTAAATAAACTAATAAACTAAAATTCAAAATGAAAATAAAATGGGTCAAGAACTTACAGGGGGGCTGTGCTTGCAGCGGCAGCAGTCATCGGGGGGCTGTTTTCGTCGCGATTCCTTCGAGGAGGGGGGGGGTCGAATCGGATCTGGGGGGGGGGGGTCTTCCTGCGTCGTCGGAGGATGGTGGGGGCGCGGCACATGAAGGGGAGGCGGCGGAGCTCTTGGGTTCGGGTCCGAACGGAGGTGGGGGTTCGTGCGTGGATCGAAGAGGCTAGGGGAGGAGAGAGGAAGGGGGCGGCGACGCCTTCGGGGTGAGGTGCGGCGGCCCGTCGTGGTGGGTGGAGGGCGATTCGATTGCCCCTTTTTTTTCAGTTTAAACGAACGAGGGGGGGCAGAAGTATAAGGGGGTGAGGAGAGAGAGTGTTCTCTCTATTTTTTTATTTAATTATTTATGAAAAAGTTGACTTTTACATATGACCTCAAAACGAGGCGCACCGCCTGTCGTCCAAAGCGTTTCACTCCCATTCCGAACACAATGGGATATGTATCGTAGGCTGATTCAATCGTTTCGAACAGTTTCCATTGAATTTCAACGTATAACTCTATATATTGAATTTAAACGCGCATTTCAATTTACCGGAGTCACATACTAACTAGAAAAATTCCCGAAAAATATTTTCTAGCTTCGTATTGACGATACGGTCCTAACAAAACTAGTTTCGTCGAATTCTGAGACCGTTGGAAAAAATGGCCATTTCCCAGTCGACTAAAATCAACTAAAACTGGTCAAACGCGTTTTCCTTTGCCACGCTCACATATTGATTCGAAAAATTATGAAATTTGGAATCTAGCAATAACTTGACACTACGGACCCAACAAAAGTGGTTTCGTCGAAATCCGAGGTCGCTTGCAAAATGTCCATTTTTAAGGGCCTGAATTCCATAGCGACTATTCAGAATTTTCAACTGGACATATCTTTTGATTCCCGCTATGAAATTTTGATTTTTCAGATTCGTTGGAAAGATATCATCAATTAGATCCTAATGTTTTTGGTTTCGCTAAAATCCGGATTGTTTTGCACCCGGTACATTCAATTGAAGTTTGAAATCGAATTATCGAACTACCCCGCCATTTTCAATTCTATTTATAATTATATATAATTATTTATATTCTAACGACGACGCGTATAAATATATATGTTCGAATTATATTCAAAATAAATTTCTCGTCGATAATATTTAAAATAATCCATTTTAAATAATCAAAATTCGCTAAAATTGCCAAAATAAAAAATTTTAACTGGCTCAGAATTTTGGGTTGTTACAATCTCGCCCACTTAAAACTTTTCGTCCCAGAAAAGGAACAAAGTTGAAAGTGGATTGATCAATTAACTCTATGTTCGATCCAGCTTCCATTCTCCAGCTTTTCAGTTTCTGAGAATTTTTAAATTTTCAAAAATTTGGCTAACACCCTAAATTTTCGAAAAATTTCGCCATAACCTCCCCTGCACCGGGAGCATCGGGGAATTTCAAATAGCTTCCCCGGTCCTTCTAATCTCAAAAAGAAAAAGAAAAAGCCAAGCGGCTAGCCAATAGGCTCATAAAATCATCATCACCCAAACAAAACAGTAAATTATGTAGTAAACATGTACCTATTTGTCGGGCAAACAAATTTTATTCTTCGGCTCTAGCCTCCTTGCTATGACCTGTTCAATGTAAGTATATGTATATGCAAGCAAATGCGACTAATTTTCAATACAGTTCAATGTTTGGTTCAATTAGGCATAATGGTTCAAAATTAGCAAACAAATAAACAAACAACACAAACATCAATCAATTAGTGGATTAACGTTTCAAATTCATAAATTTTGATATATAGTCGAAAATCATGTTTTTGATGCCAATTCACAACAATGTGTTCTAGCTATATAAGTTTTGGTTCTCACACCAGTCTAATGGAAATATATAGAAAATTACACCTTCGAAACTCGAACACACACTACTGATGCTATATAGTCATCAGTAGAATCATCTCCGGGCGACTAGAGTGTGACTCTATATCTATCTAATATATTAAAATTTCGAATATACGTTCATGACGCGTATATGCAAAACCTTTATATACTAGATTGTCCAAATTCAAAATAAATAAATATTCAATACGTATAAAATGGTTTAAATTTTCAAAACATAATTGTTTTCATTTGAAAAATATACTCTTCACACTCGTTCTAGGATACTACTGATCCTATCTCTAACGAGTCATTCTAATTGGATATTGCTAATCCAATATCTGATGAATTCTTTCGTATGGTTCTAATGTGCCTTGTTCTCGAGCTCTGTAAACCAAAGCTCTGATACCACTGTAAGAACCCGTTACTTCCCCGTGAAGGAAAGAGCGGATACTTTGAGAACAGGACACAACAGAACGCAGACGGAAGAACATTTCATTGTTGTTACAACAATTCCATCAGATACAAGAATATACAGAGTATAATTGAATAAATTACATTCGATAAATATCAGAGATTACAATAAATTACATAGCAGCGGAAAATAATACAAAGCACAACTGAAGGTGATATACGGATACAGAGCTTTCCGGATATCATTCCAGCTGTAAACCAAGATCTTGTGAATATAAATCTACAAAACCAAAACTACTAGCTGCCCGTGTTGAAAATAAGAGCACCCAGAGTTTAGGTTAAAACAATAAACCCCAGGTCAGTCATGTGACTGGTGTGAGAACTAAAACAATTATTTAAAGCTTTACTTTAGAAGAGAGTAATTCAAGGGACCACGCCGTATAACACGGAACGGGTTTCCTCCAAGAACACCAGTGCATAGAATAAACAACGCAATGCTTTTTCTAAAAATGAAGCTATTATAAGACCCAGGTCCCATCACACAATGCAACGCAAGCCGGAGGATAGGGTTTTCCCTTATAATATCCAAACATGCTTGGTACGTTTAAAACAAATCATTTGATACTATAATAAGTGTATAGTGTCAAAACAATTTCAATCATAAATATCAATCATAGACGGCATAGCATCCCATGCTACTATGTCGCCATACTAGGCTCTACAAATAAAGCCGAAATATCCCGTATTGGAAATTGGATTTCCGTCATGAGTCGAGGCAAGGGGCAAGCTCCTCTCCGCTTCGAGACACTCTAGCAAATGCCTCAGGACTACACACTCTGGGAAATCCTGGATGCTTCAGGGCCGGTCCTCACTTACGTTAGAGGATTATTTATTCCGGAACACACGTTTCCCGGTCCTTACAGACCTATAATCGAGGCGCCTCATCCAACAACCACATAGGTGAAAAGTATATAAGTGTCAGGGCTGGTAAGTCACTGACACCACCAAAGCTAGAAAGAAACGTCGTGCTCTCCCTGCAGTCGTATCCCGTTTTTAACTCATACCGAGGTGTGAGGCTCGCGAATTCACGTTATACACAAAGCTGCCACGTATGCCGTGCTTTGATCATCAACCACAAGACTCTGCTTTTCAACAAAAGCCTTGATCATTGCATCTTAGCGTGCCACACAGGCAATTCATGCCATGCGATTGATATCTATCGATATATAACCTCTAAGCTCGTACGTCTCAGAGAAGGGCGTTAAGCAAGAGAATAAATTCTCCGCCGCCAAACAGATATATATTTAATAGAAATCAATCAACACAGAATAAAATCCAGTGTCAGACACACAATCCATTTACAAGTCCGTTCTGGGTCTGAACGAAACCGGAGGCACTTTCCTCGCATATCCATCCATCTCCAAGTACGTCTGGACAACCACCAACTATTTCCATCCTCTTGGGTGTACTGCCCAATCAGGATCGTCAGTAATTATCCAAACGATGTGAAGACTTCCGGTCTTCAACCACCGTCTTCATCTTCGACATATCGTCGAATCGGTTATTCAGAATGGGTATAAACCCGGACTTTCCGAACAACCCGCGTATATTAAAAACAAACGTTACACAAACACAACATACGCCTCATTCCAATTCATTAGTCACTAACCGCAAATTAGCAAGAGAACAATTTCCCAAACATTAACCCCGAAGGCCGAAACCAACATCAGATCAATGCCCAGGAAACCATTCTTCTTAGCCAACCTACAGCTAGTTTCTAAATTCCACATTCTTAGGGAAAGGTTCCCATTAATTTTATCCAAGATAAATTCTTTAAAATTTATCCTGTAATCTTCCTTTGGATGTCATTTAAAATCAAATTATGGTTTTTCCAACTAGTCGAGATTAACGAACCACACCGAAGTAATTATTTATTTTATTTCCCAATCCCAACCTATTCATCCCATGAAGCAAAACTGGTAATACTCCATATCTAACACCGTGGTGTTATCAGTAAAATTAATTACCATTTCACGTTCAAATCTAATTAAAGATTTAACTATCGCTTTGGAGCAAAACTGGTAATACTCCATTCCCGCTCATTTCTAAATTTGATAATTTAGATTATAGATTCACATTTCAATCTAATTGCAGATTCGTTAGAACTCCTTTTACTGGGTTAAAGAACTAGGTGTTATTTAAAACACAGTTCACGACAAACCCAAATCACATTCTATTTGTTATCGGGTTAAAGAACTAGTGTTATTTAAAACACCATTCACGATAAACCCATTTCAAATTCAATCAAATATATTAGAAATTCCGATTATTTAAAACCCCTTTTTAAATCTAATTTATTTATTTAAAAACAAATCGGGTTTTAAATTTAGTTCAAACTAGTTCATTTTGATAAAATCTATTTTTATCTTTTCAAATATGGAGTTTTTCATCCCAAATTTTCCCAAATCATTTCTTATGATTTTACACAAATTATTGATATTTTTAATAATTTTATCAAGGCCCGTACAGTCGATTTCCAATAACGGCCATCGAACTGCACTTACAACGACCTTTTTCAAATTTGATTTGGACGTATCTCCAAATCCAACCGTTAGATTTTGAATTTCTAATATTCGTTAGAAAGCTCTTTTCGATACGAACCCAACGGTTCCAGTTTTAGGAGAATCCGACGGTCGGATCTCCCGTAATGTCCGTTTGAAATAAATGGTCGAAATTCACGAACTGCCGCAGCGCGGCGCGTTCTATTCAGGCCATTATAATATATATATATAATATATTTTTCGTCGATTACTATTTAAAACGAATTATATAAATAGTTTTAAATTCGTTTCAAAAATAATTTCAACTTCCATATCAATTCAAATCAAAATTGGATCTTTCCTTATAAATTCGTTTTAAAATTCTTTTCTATTCAATTCAAATTTCAATTTGAATTCATTTCAATTCGCTTTCAATTCAATTTGAATTCGTTTTCAATTCAATTTGGTTTCAAAGTGGTTTTCTATTCGATTAAATTCAAATTAGTTTTCTATTCAATTCAATTCAAATTGGTTTTCTATTCGATTCAATTCAAATTGGTTTTCTATTCGATTCAATTCAAATTGGTTTTCTATTCGATTCAATTCAAATTGGTTTTCTATTCGATTCAATTCAAATTGGTTTTCTATTCGAATCAAATTCGTTATATGTTCAATTCATTTCGAAATCACTTTATATTCAATTCATTTCGAAATCACTTTATACTCAAATCATTTCAAATGAATAAAATCGAAATAAATATCGTTCACGTCAAAATGGCGTCAATCTAATCAACACGGCTTCATATATTCCTATTTTCAAATATTCTATTTCAAATATTTCTTATTATCAAAATATTTCGTTCGACACATGACTAATCTCAACGGATGAGTACTGTCAACACATGAACTTTTATTTTATATTGATAAAGATGTAAATTTTATTATTAAAATATTTCGTTCAACACATGACTAATCTCAATGGATGAGTACAGTCAACACATGAACTTTTATTTTATATTGATAAAGATGTAAATTTTATTATTAAAATATTTCGTTCAACACTTGACTAATCTCAACGGATGAGTACAGTCAACACATGAACCTTTATATTATATTGATAAAGATGTAAATTTTATTATTAAAATATTTCGTTCAACACATGACTAATCTCAACGGATGAGTACAGTCAACACATGAACTTTTATTTTATAATATTCTTCATTTTCTAGATTGGAATGAGGCCCAATCAATCACCATATAATGTTAATTATATGGATTTTCATACATCACACGTATATGATAGCATTGAAAAATAATCAACCATCAACCAAAGTGCACTACACTGTATAAGCATCAAATATAGATATCTAACGCTTATAACAGCCTGTCAATCGATCGATCGACATATTTAATCCATCAGGATGAGTGAACTTCAAATTTCATCCCAACACCCGTGTGGAGTTTCAAACAATCAAACACAGATTTTATTTGTACAGTTGGGCGATGTGTAAAATTTATCGACCCAATCAATGTCAGTCAAATAGGTGTACATAAGCAAACCGTCCGGTTTGTAAATGAATATTTATTTTATTCACTTCACGTTAAAAATTATATTTTTAACGATAAAACATTTTATTTTAACATCTGAATTTCTATTCAGTTCATTCTTTAAATAAAATGATATTTTTATTTTTCTAACTTATTTTAGAAAATTTCGGTGGCATAACGGCACGATACTAGAAACGGGACGAGGCCTAGCCTTATCCCCGGTCTAGTGAAGGCCCACACCATTCACACATCAATCAAATTCAACAAACAACCAAATTCAAATCAAATCATCTAACTAATTTATGCAACCAAACAAACAAGTCCATGGTCTGTGGACGATGGTGTCGGGTGCTACTAAGCACCGTCTGCATCCTAGTATATAAATATAACTAGAAAATGAAATTGAAAGGTGAGAAATTCTCACCGATAGCTATCCAATCATCTTGACTCTTCTTTGATAGAAATCTTCATCGTTCTCGCCTTTTGTCGCTTTCGTTGCCCGTAGCCACTACATATATAAAAATCATATTTTTACTTTGCTATTCAATATATAAAAACCGAATTTTTATTATGTTATTAAATATATAAAAATCGAATTTTTATTATGTTATTCAATATATAAAAATCGAATTTTTATTATGTTATTCAATA
The DNA here is from genome assembly GCA_030737875.1 of Allium sativum. NCBI lineage: Eukaryota > Viridiplantae > Streptophyta > Magnoliopsida > Asparagales > Amaryllidaceae > Allium > Allium sativum. The sequence continues at coordinate 741,725,435 of CM060920.1, read as the reverse complement.
TATAAAAATCGAATTTTTATTCCGCTACTATATAGATAAAAATTATATTTTCACATCGATGCTCCTATAGTAAAGATTATATTTTTATCACGCCATTCTTCATATAAAGATTTCGCCTTTTCTAAAATAAAGATTTCACCTTTTCAAATAGAAAGATTTCACCTTTTCAATTAGAAAGATTTCACCTTTTCAAATAGATCATTATAAAAATCACATTTTATTTCAACGTATATAAAATAAAAATCAGATTTTTATTTTGCTACATATACAAAGATGATATTTTCAATTTGCCTATCATGCAAAAATTATATTTTTAATTCTCTACCTAACCAAAAATCATATTTTTACATCTTCTATATAGTAAAGATTATATTTTTAATACTTTAAAAATATAAACATCATATTTTTAATTCTTTAAAAATATAAAAATCATATTTTTATTTCTACATCATATAAAAATTATATTTTTAACTTCCACAATTCAAAATCAAATCTTTACTTTTCAAAATCAAATCATTTTGATTTAAAAATCTAAACCTCTGCATTTTTAAAAATCTAAACTTTAGTATTTTTAAAAATCTTAACTTTACTGATTTAAATAAACTAATAAACTAAAAATCAAAATGAAAATAAAATGGGTCAAGAACTTACAGGGGGGCTGTGCTTGCGGCGGCAGCAGTCATCGGGGGGCTGTTTTCGTCGCGATTCCTTCGAGGAGGGGGGTTCGAATCGGGTCTGGGGGGGGGGGGGGGTCTTCCTGCGGAGGAGGAGGATGGTGGGGGCGCGACACATGAAGGGGAGGCGGTGGAGCTCTTGGGTTCGGGTCCGAACGGAGGTGGGGGTTCGTGCGTGGATCGAAGAGGCTAGAGGAGGAGAGAGGAAGGGGGCGGCGACGCCTTCGGGGTGAGGTGCGGCGGCCCGTCGTGGTGGGTGGATGGCGATTCGATTGCCCCTTTTTTTTTTTTAGTTTAAACGAACGAGGGGGGGGGGGGCAGAAGTATAAGGGGGTGAGGAGAGAGAGTGTTCTCTATATTTTTTTTAAATTATTTATGAAAAAGTTGACTTTTACATATGACCTCAAAACGAGGCCCACCGCCTGTCGTCCATAGCGTTTCACCCCCATTCCGAACACAATGGGATATGTATCGTAGGCTGATTCAATCGTTTCGAACAGTTTACGTTGAATTTCAACGTATAACTCTATATATTGAATTTAAACGCGCATTTCAATTTACCGGAGTCACATACTAACTAGAAAAATTCCCGAAAAATATTTTCTAGCTTCGTATTGACAATACGGTCCTAACAAAACTAGTTTCGTCGAATTCTGAGACCGTTGGAAAAAATGGCCATTTCCCAGTCGACTAAAATCAACTAAAACTGGTCAAACGCGTTTTCCTTTGCCACGCTCACATATTGATTCGAAAAATTATGAAATTTGGAATCTAGCAAAAACTTGACACTACGGACCCAACAAAAGTGGTTTCGTCGAAATCCGAGGTCGCTTGCAAAATGTCCATTTTTAAGGGCCTGAATTCCATAGCGACTATTCAGAATTTTCAACTGGACATATCTTTTGATTCCCGCTATGAAATTTTGATTTTTCAGATTCGTTGGAAAGATATCATCAATTAGATCCTAACGTTTTTGGTTTCGCTAAAATCCGGATTGTTTTGCACCCGGTACATTCAATTGAAGTTTGAAATCGAATTATCGAACTACCCCGCCATTTTCAATTCTATTTATAATTATATATAATTATTTATATTCTAACGACGACGCGTATAAATATATACGTTCGAATTATATTCAAAATAAATTTCTCGTCGATAATATTTAAAATAATCCATTTTAAATAATCAAAATTCGCTAAAATTGCCAAAATAAAAATTTTAAACTGGCTCAGAATTTCGGGTTGTTACAAAACGTGTGTTCAGGAATAACTAATCCTTCAAAGTTAGGTGAGGACTGGCCCAACCAATTTCAAGGATCATAGTGGGGTCCTGAGACATTTGCTAGAGTGTCTCGAACGGAGAGGAGCTTGCCCCTTGCCTCGACTCAGGATGGAAATCCAATTTCCAATACGTGATATTGCAGTTTTAATTGTAGAACTAGTATGGCGACATGATAGATGGAACCCATGCCGCTTATGATTGATATTTATGATTTGAATTGTTTTGACACTATACACTTATTATAGTATCAAATGATTTGTTTTAAACGTACCAAGCATGTTTGGCTATTATAAGGGAAAACCCTATCCTCCGGCTTGCGTTGCATTATGTGATGGGACCTGGGTCTTATAATAGCTTCATTTTTCCAAAAAGCATTGCGTTGTTTTGTTATATGCACTAGTATTCTTGCGAGGAAACCCGTTCCGTGTTATATGGCGTGGTCCCTTGAATTACTCTCTTTTAAAGTAAAGTTTTAAAAAACTGTTTTAGTTCTCACACCAGTCACATGACTGACCTAGAGTTTATTGTTTTAACCTAAACTCTGGGTGCCCCTATTTTCCACACGGGCAGCTAGTAGTTTTGGTTTTGCAGATTTATATTCCCAGGTTCCTGGCTTACAGTTGGAATGATATCCGGAAAGCTCTGTATCTGTATATCTCTTTCTAGTTAGGTTTTGTATTATTTCCGCTTCGATGTATTTAAATGTAATTTATTTTAATCTCTGATGTTCATCGAATGTATTTTATTCCTTTATACTCTGTATATTCTTGTATCTGATGGAATTGTTGTAATAGCAATGAAATGTTCTTCCGTCTGTATTCTATTGTGTGTTGTTCTCAAAGTATCTGCTCTTTCCTTCACGGGGAAGTAATGGGTCCTTACACTAAATATAATTTAAAATTCCAATTACTGAATTTTTAAAAAATAACCTTAATCATGTTTTAATGTTGTTAATGCATTTCTTCTACGATACACCTGTTTGTTCCAGGCAGAATTTCCAAACCCAAGACCACATCCTCGACTCCCTTTTCACTACCTCAATTCACCACAGCAGTTCATGCCAACGCGTGACTTCGACTAAGGAGTGTCACCAAGTAAGTTTGTTTCCTGGCTCGTGTACTTATCAGATCTAAATGCAAACCATCCTTTAATCGTACATTAATTCCACTACAGTTTCCTCCCAAACTTTATGAATCCAACAACAAGAGCACCATCGCCTTATTCTTCTTCAAACCTACCTCTCTATCCTCGTTTTGTCCATCTCGGCCCCTCCTTCTGAAATTTGACTTCAACTAGTGCGACAGTACGTTGTGATCTTCCGGTCCTCACCTACCTAACTCCATCGCACTACTCCATTCAATGTTGAGTCCGCATAACAATCTTCGAACAAACCCTCATGGCCTCCAGATCAAATCGCGATGAACCCTAGTTCATCTGCACACAAATCGAACTCCAGCAAAGCGCAATACCCTAAATCAAACGCGACTACAAAGCCAAAGCTTCAACCCTAATTTGCGAGCGTCTGGCTTGGTCGAAATTCATCTTGCAAGCATCTTTCTCTATGGCTCGCGCATCCCTTGTCTCAGAGACTAATCCGAATTCGATCCCCCCTTTTCATTTGTTCTGAGTACTTTCGATTTGAATGATTCAGTAGCGAAAGAGGGAACGCCCTTTTATTTGATTGAATTGAAAGAAATGGGAAATAAAAGAAATCAATCGCGTTTTTGTAAAGAAGAGGTGCGATATTTGTTTGAACAGCAAGGCCATTATTTTCTTCTTTGAAGTGTTCGGATCTGCTAATGAGAATAGGAGGAAAGAATGCGAATTTAAACACAAACAATACTTGGTCATTAAGGAATTAGGTTAGCTTAGGTACAACGAAGTACAAACGAATTAAATTCGATTTTTTTTCGAGAGATTTTTATTTATTTTTAAATAGGTATCGATTTGATTAAAGAGATCATTATTCTTTTAAAACAGATTCTGATTTGATTTCGAACCTATCCACAATCTAATATCTCGGGGTCCATGAACTTAAACCACGAACTGCTAATGTAACAACCCGGAAAATACGAGCCAATTTAAAATTTTTAAATTGGTTATTTCAAAGGAATTTGAACAATTGAAATAGAATATTTCTATAAAATAGTGAATTAGAAATAGTGAGTCAGCTTGAAAATTTGAATTCAAACTTTGACTGACTGTGCAGGGTGGAAAATATAACGGATTTTAGCGAAGCCAAAAATATTTAAATCTGTTTATCAATACCTTTCTAACGGATCTGAAAAATCGAAGTTTCATAATGGGAATAAAAAGTTATGGCCGAATGAATTTTCAGAAAGGTCGCTATATAGAATATATAGCCCTGGAAATTTGATATTTTGCAAACGACCTCGGAATTCAGCGAAACCACTTTTGTTGAGTCCGGGATGTCAAACTATTGCTAGGTTTCAAATTTCATAATTTTTGAAGCTAATATGTGAGCGTGGCAAAAGAAAATGTGTTTGGTCAATTTTTGTTTAATTGGATCGACCAGAAAATGGCCATTTTTCAAACGATCTCAGAATTTGACAAAACTAGTTTTGTTGGGACCATAGCGTCAAAACATAGCTAGATTTATTTTTCTGGAATTTTTCGAATCAGTTTGTGGCCCTGGCAAATTGAAATGTACGTTCAAAGTTAAAATTAAAATGTTTTATACTTTAATTTGAAAAACAACTGACTGTAACAGTCGAATTGGCTAACAAAACATATCCCATTATGTCCGGAATGGAGGTAATTAGCTAGGGACGACAGTCGTTGGGTTTGAATTGGTGTCCGTGTGGAGAAACACTATTTAAAAATTTATTAAAACTATGGGCCAATTAGAAATTTCCTTTCATTATTTTTAAGAATAAAAAAAAAGCAGAAACCCTTTTTCTCTCCCCCGATCGACGATCGACGTCGTTCAATCCTTCACCGCCAAATCGCCGCCGCCACAGGCGATTCCAGCCGCCGCCACCACCACCAGTCGACGCGCCTCCCTCCCCTCTTCCAATCCGACCCTACCCCGACCCCTATCGCCTCCTCCATCGCTAGTAACGTCGACCCAAACCTCGCCACTTCCCAGCGCCGCCACGTGCGCCACCGACCACCGAACCACCTCAAACCACCCTGCGCCGACTCTCCTCTCCTCCGTCTTCCATGTCATCACCTCTGATCATCCTATCGTGCCTTGGTTTTCGCGAAAACTGCAACCCTAGTTTTGAACCATCGATAAAGGTGAGTTCTTTTTGATGTTTGCACTTTGAAAAATCATATCAATATGGTGTGTTGACGAAATTCGATGAAACAGGAAACATCGGGACCGCAAGGAAGCTCTCTACCACATAGAAGAGACCGCTGATTTTTCTGAGTCATCTACGATTTTTAGCACTCCGAAAACCAATGTGAGAAATCTAAATTAAATGAATTTGAATGGAAAATGTCGTGTATAAATTATATAAGAGAAATATAAATTACACGTGTTGTATACCTCATGTACATGCGTGGTGTAAGCTATATAAGCGAAGTACGAATTATACATGCATAGAATAATTGATATATGTGTTGAAATGCAAGTGAAATATAGAAATATATATATATATATATATATATATATATATATATATATATATATACTCCCCTTGTCCACAAACCATGGACGATATTTATTTTTGTGTATTGGTGTGAAATATTGGATGAAAAATGCGAATGGTTTAATAATTGTTTGTTGAAACACCCCACCTCCGTTAGGGTCACTCTCAAAGGGAATGCCCTAATTTTGGTGGAGGTTTATAAGTATAAGTCACAGATACACAAGACAGATATAAATACACATATTTTTAAACAGCGGAAAACAACAGCAATTTTTATTTCAACAAAATACGTGTTACACAAACCATGTCATAATTTTTCTTACAATACTTCCAAAAACAGAACATCTTCGTAACTGTCTTGATTACATTATTTAAAGAAGCATAAAAACATAAGTAAACTGCATAAGTCCCATAATTTCTGTCCAAAGCCATAGTCCAAAACGAAAAAGATCCAAGCAATACATTCTTTCTCTTCAAGCTGGATGTGAAAACTGGTCAAGCTGCGGTATTCCCTCCCTGTGGACCTGGGGGGGAAACGAAAGAAAAGAAGACGAAAGAAAAGTAGAGTCCGACATAAATCCTGAGTAAGTCTAGGACTATTCGGTCTATGAATAAAGAATTGGGCATGATAAGTATAAACTGGAAATGGGAAAGCACCATAAACTAAGTTAAGTTATCTAGAGTCGAATATACTTATCATACCCAATATTAATCTCTGTACCCATATATACACGTTCCCAACAGGCACCCCATAATCAGGGTGAAGTGATCCGTTTCTAATGATCGGCTCCTACTCGCATAGTTACATGTGTCTTACGGCCCCCGATGTTGTAGTTACGTATGTTGGTCCCACCATGGGGTGTATGAAGTCCCATGGTGGCGGCCCAACACAATTCTAGAATGCACAGGTATACTACTGGTGCCCAGTGCCTTATTTTCCTGCGCCGGAGTGTGTGCACGCCCGCACCCCGTTAGAACCTACACTGTCGCACCACCGCCGTCGATTTGACCTCTTACAGTCAGCCCAGTAATCGTGCCCCACCCTGCCTAGTTCAGGTATCCTGATACACCTTGTAGGGTTACTGCTGAAAAGGGTCCCCCGCTACTAGGTTTTCTATTTGTAGCCAACATGCTAAGTTGGTTAAGTGTTTTGTAAACCTAACCCCCAAATATTCTGTATAGTTTAGCATGTTCCATTTTGATTAAGTATTAATTCAATTTACTTAATCCTATCAATCCTGACTCAGCCTTAATTGTCTTATTAAAGCCTCGACCTCTCACATTAGACAGATGTTGTTGTGGCTGCCTGTTAACGGTTGGGTCCGGGCAGTCTTACGCCACAACTCAGTCTAACCTCGGGTCCTTATTGGGCTCCGTGTTTAACTATAACAACCCGCATTTTTAAATAACATAAACCAAGGGATAATTAAATGATAAAATCTGAAACAAGGGAAACGGGCTGTACCATTGCGTTCGTCTCGGAAAAATACGTGAAATAGAGTTCGAGTTTTCGAAAATCGGAGTCCGTATGACCAAGTTATGGCCCGTCAAAGTTTTCCGAAAATTTCAAGTTCCAAAACAGTTCAAATTTGAATTCAGAATTCAAATTCAGCCAAGCAGAAGAGGCGGGAAAAATTCCCTCCACCCCCAAGTCGACTGGGGAGTCGACTTGGGAGTTGACACACCCCAGGTGGTGTCGACTGCCCAGTCGACACCCCAGTCGACTTGGGTGGTCGGCCAGTTTGGCCTGGGTTGCACCTGACTTGTTCCTCAAGACATGTTTGGAGGCTTGTTACGGATTTTAATGGCTCAGATATGAATTAGGGTTAATCCTGTGGCCTAAACTAACCTAATCTTCTATAAAAAGACCCTAATACCTAGCCTAAACCCTCATTAATCATTCCTACAACTAAACTATGCCAAAATGCTTCTTGATCATGGCCTCCATCTCCATATCATGGCCTCCATCCTCTTCATGAAAGTTTGAGTGTCTTAAGCTAGTAAAAGAGCCACCTTTCTTCATCAAAACAAGGATCTTTCTTCATACAAATCAAAGGAGCTTCTTATTTCTCAAGACAACTTGGAGCTTGTACTCATTTGGGGTTTTTTAGAGTTGCTAGTGGCTTCGTCTCAATCTTATTCTATTTCATAGGTCTTCATAGCATTTTAAGCCCTATACTACTCTTAGATTCTAAATATGAAGTTAAATATGACATGTTGCAAGTTTGAGTTTGGGCTTAAGTATGATTTGTGCTTTGATTCTATCATGTTATGCATAGATTTATCCTATGCATGTTTGTAAAGCTATCACCTTGACTTTGTGCATAGAAAGCTATGAGCTTTGATTTGAAATGTTGCATAAAGCAACATAGAAACTCTCATAACCCTTATGTTATCTTGCATATGATGTTATATGCGAATCATTAGCTATCATCCTATGTCATTTATGACCATGTTTCACCTATTTTGCTAAAGTTTGATATCATGCATGTTTTGAGGCTTATAATGTAATATGCAAGTTTATGAACACATTTGCCTCATATGCCACCATGTTCAACTTGTGGCCAAATCACCATATATGCTATTATGCATGCTTGTGGCCAAATCACCCTTATGCTATTATGCATGCTTGTGGCCAAATCACCCTTATGCTATTATGCATGCTTGTGGCCAAATCACCCTTATGCTATTATGCATGCTTGTGGCCAAATCACCCTTATGCTATTATGCATGCTTGTGGCCAAATCACCCTTATTCTATTATGCATGCTTATGGCCAAATCACCCTTATGTTATTTGATATGTTTGAGGCCAAGTCACCTTTTATGCTATCAAACATGTGAGGCCATATGCTAGTATGTTGAACCCCCTTTTTGCCTCAAATATCACCATGTTTAACTGGTGATAGACTTTGCCATCTTATGCCCACCTTGTCATATTGTTATGTTCCTTCTTTGATCTATTTGCGTGGATGCGAATTTACGTGCGATGGGAATACGTTTTGGGTAGTTGAGCAAACTTAAATAACATGAAAACATGACTTGAAATTATGACATGAAAGTTTGATATGTGTTTATGCTTGAAAACATGAACGTGGACATGACATGTAGAAAACATGGAAGTGGTCAACTCGAGGTTCGGTTGAGTTTGTAGCATAAATCTACCCGGAACCGACCGGCTTAACTAGTGGCTACAAACAATAGGACCCAATGTGAGTAGTTGGTCACATCGCACTTAAAACCGAGGTTAGACTAGGTTGTGGTGTAAAGCTACCCGGACCCGCCCGGCTTAACTAGTAACCACAACAAAGTCTAATGTGAGAGGTTGGGGTGCATTAAGTAAATTAATGCCATATGGTAGGGTTAAGTCATGGACTACTTGAACACTTAACCAATTAAACACGATGGGTTGGTAGGGTTAAGTCATGGACTACTTGAATACTTAACCAATTAAACACGATGGGTTGGTAGGGTTAAGTCATGAACTACTTGAATACTTAACCAATTAAACACGATGTATTGATAGGGTTAAGTCATGAACTGCTTGGATACACTTGACCGACTCAATACATGGTTAGGATAGGGTTAACCACACTTAACCCGCTTGAAATCCTAGTTACGAGGTCCTTTTCAACCGTAACCCACTTGGGAGTATCTGGATACCCTGGACTAGGCTAGGGTGGGGCACGATTACTGGACTGATTGTAAGAGACCAAAAGAGGTGGCTGAATGGTGCACCGGTTGTTCAGGCGGACCATGGTCGTGCACATTAAGTCCGGTGTTGAACATGGGCACCAGTAGGTTTAGACTTTGCGTGCTTGAATTGTGTCTATGGTTTACACCTTAGGGCTGGATACACCCTGGGGTGGACCTTGCACAGTTAACTACATTCAATGATTAAGCCGTATGACACCGATACACGACGAGTTAGGCTTATAGGGAGTTGATCGACTAGACCGAGTAGCTGGACCTTGATTTACGTCACCTCATGATGTTGGGCCAACTTTGGGCCAATGGATCATTTCTTGTTTATACTTGACATGGATTGGAATACTAGTACACACTTGGTGCAACTTAACCTTGTATATGCGATGCCACACTTGATCTATCTTGTTAACTTTTCACCATGCCAGTTATCACCCTATGTTTCATCTCTGCTTTACGTGTCCAGTTAACTTTATTAGTTTTTTTATACTAATAGTAGGTAGGACTTACCAGTCTTTTTGACTGACCCGTTTTCTTTCGCCTCTTTTCTTCCATTTCCCCCCTGGTTCTCAGGGTGGGAATACTAGCACCTAGCTCGGATCTTTAGCTTGCTTACTGGATAGCTCATGTACGATTTGGACTTGAGCTCGCTATGGCTTACCACATCTACTTTGGGGATAGTTTACTTTATGTTATTTCCAGTTTTCAGTTTATATTTTCTAGACTTTGTTTTGTTGGAAAATGATGACTAAGTACTTTGATGTAACTTGACCATGGTTTTGAAATAGTAGTTTTATCCGCTGCTTTACTTACTCTGTTTTACTTATATGTTCTGTCTTGTGATATCTACATGCATGTTTACCTCGTTTAACGCCCCTCCAAAGCTAGTGTACTTGCAAGAGTGACCATGGTGGAGGTGGGGTGTTACATTTGGTATCAGAGCATAAGGTTTACAAGATCTGAGCAAAAGGTTTTAAAACTTACCTTTTGAAAAACTATTTTCAAAACCAATTAAGTATTTTCCAAGAAAAGTCTAGTTTGTTTTAAAAGGCTATTCCATAAAAGCCATTAGCACTATCCTTTGTTTCCTCATTCTAAATCTATCTTTTCCCTTTTTCAGCATAGCCGATCTTAACCTTCCCGAGGGAGTAACCATTCCCGGATGGTTCCGGAGGTATTTGGAAGCTAGGGCCAACGATGCGGGCCCATCAAACACTCCCACCGTAACTGAGGTTCCTCCTCCTCCACCTCAGCATCCAAAAGCGGATTTCGCGAAGATTTGCAAGGACTTTAAGGCGATGGGTGGCAAGAATTTTATTGGGACGGAGACTTTTATTGAGGCAAGAAACTGGTTAAAGGAAACTGAAGACCTCTTTACTATCTTTGATGTGGAAGACCGTAGAAAAGTTCTGTTGGCAGTATGGCTATTGAAAGAGGAAGCTGCATATTGGTGGGTAGTCACCACCCCTACTAGGCCAATTCAGACTTGGGATGACTTTAGGAGAAGGTTTGGACTGAGGTTTCTATCATCGACAGAAGAGAACCTTCAGATGGAGAGGTTCCTATCACTAAAGCAAGGGGACATGACCGTGAGGGAATACGTGGATAAGTTTAATCAGCTTGCTCGGTTCGGTCTAGACTTGGTTAACACAGCTCAGAAGAAGGCCCTATGCTTTGCTCTAGGATTGAATGAGCCATTGCGCAGTTTGGCCATGTCTCATATACCCATGGAGGCGACCTTCGAGAGTTTGGTGAATATGGCCCTGCTTCAAGGGGAAGATAAGAGTGGCAAGAAGGAGGTCAAGGCAAATGAGTCTCAAGGCAAGAAGGAAGATTCCGAGAAAGGAGACAAGAACAACAAGAAGGGAAACAAGGCCAACAATAACAAGGCAAAGGACAAAAGAAGGTGCAACTTCTGTAGGATCACTGGGCACATAGTCAAAGACTGTAGGAAGAAGAAGAGGAAGTTGGACAAATGCTTTCATTGTGGAGAGTCTGGACACTATAGTAAGGATTGCCTGAAAAAGCGAGGACAAGGGAAAAGGAAAATTCAGCAAGCAAGACCCTCTGTAGGGCAGTTGCAGGCTCCGCTCGCTCTTCCAGCTTTTGATTCGAGGTAGTGTTTCTATAGAAAGTCATGTTTACATTTCTGATTTCCCTGTTCATACCTTATTTGATTCTTGCGCATCGCATAGTTTTATTTCTGATCATGTTGAAAGTTTGCACTTAAGTACTAGTCTAGTTGAAAATCCCGTTAGTATTTCAAATCCGATTGGGGGTTCCGCCCATCTATCTGCGATTTGTATGGATTTGAAAATCTCTATCTTGAGCGTAGAATTCATGTGTATTGCTTATGTTCTCGGGTTTATGGGACACGGGTTGATTGTGGGCGTGGATTGGTTGTCCAGTTATGGAGCCATTCTTGACTGTGAGCATAGGGTAGTGAGGCTCATGACTCGCCTCGGTAATACCCTCAAAATATCGTGTGACCTTTAGGGTTCCGTCATGATAAGTTATCTAGAATCCCTTGGCACCTTTATTGGAAATTTGTAATCCAATCGAGTAGTGTTCGCCACTAAGGCGGATAGTCCATTTCGCTTAAGCATGGTTTATAGAAATCACCCTAGTAAGAACATTTGGCAACATGGAGTGGAATTTGTTTTCAAGAGATAGTTCTTCTACGTGGAATACTGTATAGTATGTAAACGAGGTCCAGGATTCACTAACAAATTTTGTAAAGCTTGCATGAAACCATGAGCACGCAGTTATGCTTAAGACAAGTATTTTAGGAAAAGAATAAGTGGATGTGGAATGAGAGGCAACGGTGAAACGAGTTCCAACTCATATTTTGAAACTACGGAATTGTGAAGTTAAAAGACGGACAAGGCACGATGAGATTAAGCACAATAAAATGCGACTTAGGAGATTGAAGACTAGATACGCGCATTGTATCTCTTTTTAAGAGTATGTCCTTGACCCCTACTATTTTGTGGAGCTTACTCGCATGCTATCTTTTAAGTATATCCTCTCGGTCCTATTCTCAATCTTAGTTCTGTTGCAAACCCCATAAGGAGTATGACTCGCCTGTTTTTGATATATAGTTGGGGTGAAGATGTCCATTAAGTTGACCAAACTATTTGGGCTTTATGGGATATGGGTCATGGTTGATAGACTTACGAAGGGCACCCATTTCATTCCAGTGAAGAGCAAGAGGACAACATCAGGGCTAGCATCTGTTCACCTTCGAGAGACAGTGCGATTGCATGGAGTTCCTTCTAGCATAGTTAGCGATCGTGACCCAATCTTCACTAGCCAGTTCTGGAATAGCTTGCAAGAAGCGATGGGTATGCGATTGAATCTAAGTACAGCCTATCACCCACAGATTGATGGCCAAATCGAAAGGGTGAATAGAGAGCTAGAAGATATTTTGAGGCTTTATGTTCTTGGCTTTGGTGGTACTTGGGAAGACCACCTTCCTCTTGTCGAGTTTGCTTATAATAACAGCTATCAGGCAAGCATAGGAATGGCACCATTCGAAGCTTTTTATGGAAGGCCGTGCAGGTCACCAACATGTTGGTGGGAGACAACGGACGAGCTTATACTTGGGCCCGACATGGTAAGGGGCACATCCGAGAAGGTAGAGTTGATTCAAAAACGGACGAAAGCGGCCCAAGACAGACAAAATCTTATGCTGACAAGCGAAGGACAGATTTGGAATTCGAAGTTGGAGATATGGTTTTCGTGAAAGCTCCTCCTTTGCGAAACGTTGTTCGTTTTGGAGCAGTTGGAAAGATAGCACCAAGGTTCGTTGGACCCTTCCCTATCATCGAGAAGATTGGACAAATGGCTAATAGGGTAGAATTGCCCGAGAAGCTGGCCGGAGTACACGATGTTTTTCATGTCTCGCATCTCCGAAAATGCCTATATGAGTCAGCCGAGGTAGTTGAGCCTAGCATTCTTGAAGACATGGAGGTAGAGAAAGAGGCAACCCTAAGGCTAGCTCCAATTCGTATCTTGGGAACGGAGATCAAGAAACTGAGGAATCGAGAAGTCAAGTTAGTAAAGGTTCAGTGGAGTGAAGCCAATGAAGATGCAACTTGGGAAACCGAGGAGAAGATGCGTGGGCTTTATCCATTCCTTTTTGAGGGTACATTCTCAATCTCTTTTCCTAGTTAGCATATCTTTCTTTTGCTATCCATGTTTATCTTGTTATCTCGTTAACCTTGTCATGAGAACCTTAGGTAGAAACCCTTTGGATGAAACATGTATTTGAAACATGTTATGCTTGATGTTTGCAAGTGGTTGCAAGTGTTTGCAAGTGGATACTCGTGGATGCATGATACACATTAGGCACTAAGATCGGCTCACACACTTTCATATTGCATATGCATGAGTGCTTATACTTATTCACGGATGAAGCTTGTTATGCTATCACGTGGATGTTGCATATCGATGAATGTTATGTGCACTCATGTAGAGATTATAAATTATGCTAGGAATTTGCATACATATGGACTCATTTTGTAACAACCCGTATTTTTGAATAACATGTTATAACATAAATCAAGGAAGAATTTAACTGTAAAATACGAATCAAGGGAAACAGGCTGTGCCATTGCGTTCGTCTCGGAAAAATACGCGAAATAGAGTCCGAGTTTTCGAAAATCGGAGTCCGTATGACCAAGTTATGGCTCGTCAAAGTTTTCAGAAAATTACAAGTTCAAAAACAGTTCAAATTTGAATTTAGAATTCAAATTCAGCCAAAACAGTCTGGGCGGGAAAACTCCCGCCCAGACAAGTCGACAGGGGGGTCGACACTAGGGTCGACCTCCCCCCCCCCCCCAACCAGGTCGAACTAGAGTCGACCTGGGGGTCGACCTCCCTGGTCGGCCAGGTCGGCCTGGTGCACTTAATTGGGCTGTTTGGACCTGTTTTGTTGGCTAGTGACGGGATTTGATGGCTCGGATTGGATCTAGGGTTAATCCTACGGCTAATACTATCCTAATCTTCTATAAAAAGACCCCTAAGCCTAGCCTAAATCATCATTATTCAACCCTACAACTAAACTATGCCAAATTTGTTCCTCTCATGGCCTCCACTCTCATGCTAAAATTTCTAAGTTTATTTATATGAGATATTTTGAGTTCATACAAGTGTTTTCCAAGCTTGTATGAGTGTTCTTAGTTTGCATTCATGTCAAGTTGCAACATTTCTATTACAAAGCAAGGGTTTTTATTGATTTGGCTCAAGGGTTTTTCATTTGGAGCTTTCATACTTGGGTTTTTTTTGGTGATTGCATAAGGGCTTCATCTCAATCTTTATCATAAATATTCATTTGTGTCTTCATAGCATTGTAAGCCCTTTGCTACTTTCTTTTTGAACTATAAAGTTAAATGAATGATGCAAGTTTGGGTTGATCATTATGATATGCAAGTTTGGTTGATCAATATGTTATGCAAGTTGGTGTAATCATTATGTATGACACATGTTGCTATGTTATGCAAGTTTGGGTTGATCATTATACACATGTTATCATGTTATGCAAGTTAAACTTGAGTTTGTGAGCTTAAAGCTTCAAGCTTTATATTAAAGGTTGCATTTTGGCAACATGGAAGTTATCATATCCCTTATGATAACTTGCATGTGAGGCTAAATGCGAACTTCTAGCAACTTCTACATGTCATTTATCACCATGTACCACTTATATGCTAAGTTTGGTTTTATGCATACTTTTGAAGCCTAATAATGCAATATGCAAGTATATGAACATATATACGTTTCATATGCCACCATGTTAAACTTGTGGCTTCAATACCTTTTTTCATGATTATGCCAAGTTACCTATTTTATCCTTTATGCGTTGTTGCGATTATGTAAAAAATGGGATTACGTTGGGGTTGGGTAACATTATGACATGAACATGGTTTTTATAACATGACGTGATATGTTAGCTTGTAATTATGTTTTGGAAACATAATGGACATGACACTTAGAAAATATAAGTGTGGCCAACTCGAGGTTGGGTTGAGTTTGTAGCATAAATCTACCCGGACCCGCCTGGCTTAACTAGTGGCTACAAAGAATAGGACCCAATGTGAGAAGTTGGTCATGTTGTGCTCGAACCCGAGGTTAGACCAAGTTGTGGTGTAAAGCTACCCGGACCCGCCCGGCTTAACTAGTAACCACAACAAGGTCTAATGTGAGAGGTTAAAGCACATTAAGTTAATTAATGCCTCCTGATTAGGGTTAAGTTATGGTCCACTTAATACTTAACCAATTTGGGCTTGATGGGTTAATCGGGGTTAAGTCATGAACCTTGGGTACACTTAACCAATTTAATCCACATTTGGATCGGGTTAACCACATTTAACCCGTTAAGAAACCCTAGTGGCGTGGTCCTTTTCAACAGTAACCCTCTTGATGGTATCATAAGACCCTAGGGACTAGGCTAGGGTGGGGCACGATTATTGGGCTGACATGTAAGCGACCAAAACGACGGCTGAGTAGGTACGCCGGTGTGGGTCTAGGCGGACTATGGTCGTGCACATAGTCCGGAGTTGGAAAATCAGGCACGGGTACCAGTAGATCTAGACTGTGCATGCTGATTGGTGTCCGAGGTTGACACCCTAGGACTTGATACACCCTAGGGTGGACCTAGCGCAGTTTAACTACATTTCATGTTTGGGCCGTATGACACCGACACTTGACGAGTTAGGCTTATAGGTAGCCGATCAACTAGACCGTGTAGTTGGACCTTGATTTAGGTCACCTCATGATATTGGGCCAAGCTTGGGCCAAGGGATCAATTCTTGTTTTTACTTGACATGTTAGAATGCTAGTACACCCGTGGTGCAAAACTTAACCTTGATTATGCGATGACACCCTTATCTATCTTGTTAGTCAATCATCATACCAGTATGTTGTTATCCTTATGTTCACCTCAGCTTCTCATGCCAGTTAACTTTACTAGTTCATGGACTGATAGTAGTTAGGGCTTACCAGTCTTTTTGACTGATTTGTTTTCTTTTGCCTCTTTTCTTCCGTTTCCCCCCCCCCTAGGTCCTCAGGGTGTGAACATTGGAGCTTAGCTTGGATCTTTATAGCTTGCTTACTGGATTTTCTCATGTACGGTTTTGGACATTGAGCTAGCTATGGTTTATCACTTCACTTTGGGGATAGTACTTTATGTATTTCAGTTTTTCAGTTTATGCTTTTCTCTAGACTTTGTTTGTTGGAAAATAATGACCAAGTACTTTGTTGTAACTTGACTATGGTTTTGAAATGCTAGTTTTATCCGCTGCTTTACTACTCTGTTTTACTTATATGTTCTGTCTTATGATATCTGCATGCATGTTTACCTTGTTTAACGCCCCTCCAAAGCTAGTGTGCTTGCAAGAGTTACCCTAGCGGAGGTGAGGTGTAACATTTGGTATCAGAGCATAAGGTTTACAAGATTTGAGCAAAAAGTTTTTTTTTTTAAACTTACCTTTTGGGAAAAACTATTTTCAAAACCAATTAAGTATTTTCCAAGAAAAGTCTAGTTATTTTAAAAGGCTATTCCCCAAAAGCCATTATCACTATCCTTCGTTTCTTTGTTCTGAATCTATCTTTTTCTTTTTCTGTATGGCCGATCTTAACCTTCCTGTGGGAGTGACCATTCCCGGATGGTTCTGGAGGTACTTGGAAGCTAGGGCCAACGATGCGGGCCCAGCAACTACCCCCACCGTAACTGAGATTCCTCCTCCTCCTCCCCCTCCTCAGAATCCACAAGCGGATTTCGCAAAAGTTTGCAAGGACTTTAAGGCGATGGGTGGTAAGAATTTCATAGGGACGGAGACTTTTGTGGAGGCACGAAATTGGTTGAAAGAAACCGAAGATCTTTTCGCTATCTTTGATGTGGAAGACCATAGGAAGATTTTATTGGCAGCATGGCTATTAAAAGAAGAAGCTGCTTATTGGTAGGAGGTCACCAATGCTACTAGACCTATAGAGACTTGGGCCGACTTTAGGACGAGGTTGGGGCTTAAGTTTCTATCATTAGCTGAGGCAAATCTGCAATTGGAGAAGTTTATATCTTTGAAGCAAGGGGACATGACAGTGAGGGAGTATGTGAACGAGTTTAACAAGCTCGCCCGATTCGGTTTGGACATGATTAATACTCACCAGAAGAAGGCTTTGCGCTTTGCACAAGGGTTGAACGAGCCATTACAAGGTTTAGCCCTATCTCATATACCCATGGGGGCCACTTTTGAAGGCCTAGTGGACATGGCATTGCTTCAAGGAGACGATAAGAATGGCAAGAAAGAAGTCAAGCCTAATGAGACTCAAGCCAAGAAGACAGACTCCAAGTGGGGAGGAAATCAGAGCAATTAGAACAACAAGAACAACAAGGGCAACAAGGCCAAGGCAAAGGACCCAAGAAAATGCCACTACTGTGGGAATGTTGGGCACAAACCCAAAGACTGTAAGAAGAAGAAGAGGAAGCTGGGAGAATGCTTTCATTGTGGAGAGACCGGACATTTTAGCAAGGATTTCCCCAAGAAGCAAGGGCAGAATCAGCGTGCAGGACCTTCTGGAGGGCAAGCGCATGCTCTCAATGCTGCTCCAGTTCAGGACCCAGGTAGTATTTCTGTAGAAAGTCTTGTTTATATTTCTGATTATCCTGTTCGCACCTTATTTGATTCTGGCGCATCGCATAGTTTTATCTCTTCTGACATTGTTGAAAGTTTGCACCTAAGTACTAGCCTAGTTGAGGATCCCGTTTGTGTTTCAAATCCAATTGGGGGTTCCGCCCATCTATCCATGATTTGTGTGGATTTGAAGATTTCTATCTTGACCGTAGAATTCACGTGTAGTGCTTATGTTCTCGGGTTCACGGGATATGGGTTGATCTTGGGCATGGATTGGTTGTCCAGTTATGGAGCCATTCTCGATTGTGAACATAGGGTGGTGAGGCTCACGACTCGCCTCGGAAATACCCTAGAAATTTCTTGTAACCCTAGAGATCCCGTCATGTTATGTTATCTTGAATCTCTCGACTCGTCCATCGATGATCTGCAATCTGTAAGGGTGGTCCGAGACTATCCTGATGTCTTTGAAGAAGTTAAGGGGTTACCCCCTAAACGAGAGATAGATTTCCGCATTTATCTAGTCGATAATGGCAAGCCAGTATCATTGCCCGTTAGGCACATGGCCCCACGAGAAAGAAGAGAGCTCAGTAAGCAAATCAAGGAGCTGCTTGAGAAGAATTTTATTAGACGAAGCATTTCTGAATGGGGTGCTCCGGTGGTATTCGCTACTAAGGCGGATGGTTCGCTTCATCTATGTGTTGATTATCGAGAGTTGAACAAGCTGACAAAGAAGAATAGGCACCCTTTACCGAGGATTGATGATCTCTTTGACCAGCTGGTTGGTGCTTCTGTTTTCTCTCATCTCGATCTAGCCACCGGATTCCATCAGCTTATAGTAGCTGAGGATAGCATTGATAAAACTGCGTTTAGGACTCCAGATGGATTCTTTGAATGGCTTGTCATGCCATTCGGATTGACTAATGCACCCGCCTACTTCGTAGACTTGATGAGTAGGGTGTTCAGGGAGTTCCTTAACAATTTTGTTGTTGTCTTCGTGGATGATATTCTGATCTTCTCAAAGGATGAGGAAGAGCATGCTAGGCATCTCAAGGAAGTGATGGATACGCTTAGAGCGCATCAGTTGAAAGCCAAGTTCTCCAAATGGCATTTCTGGAGAAGGGAAGTTCGGTTTCTTGGACATATAGTTTCTAAGCAAGGCATAGCGGTGGATCCCGCGAAAGTGGTTGTGGTTCAAGACTGGAAGACTCCTAGGAATGCAACCGAAGTAAGAAGCATTCTCAGTCTGGCGGGCTACTATAGGAAGTTCATCAGGGACTTTGCTAAGATTTCGGCCCCTCTTACTAAGTTGACGAAGAAGAACTTATTCTTTGCATGGGACTTGGAGTGTGAGCTTGCTTTTCAAAGGCTCAAGAGAGCCCTTACCACAGCTCCGGTTTTGGCATTACCCGATGGTGGTAAGATGTTTACCGTGTACACAGATGCATGTGGCACGGGGTTGGGTGCCGTTCTGATGCAAGAGGGAAGAGTGATATGTTATGGGGTTAGGCAACTTAAAGTTCATGAGAAGAACTATCCCACTCATGATTTAGAGTTGGCGGCGATCGTCTTTGCACTCAAATCCTGGCGCCACTATCTTCTAGGCGAAAGGTTTGAGTTGTATACTGATCACAAGTCACTCAAGTACCTCTTCTCGCAGAAAGACTTGAATCTAAGGCAGCAAAGGTGGATGGAATTCTTGGCATCTTATGACTTCGAGATAGCTTATACCCCTGGCAAGGGTAATGTTGTGGGAGATGCACTAAGCAGAAGTAGATTGACTTTGAGTCCCTTGTTTGTCGAGATGAGGAGCCTAGAGTTCTTGGCAACCTTTGATTTCACGACGGCTGTTGAATCGATAATGGGTTCATTAGCATCCCTTGAGCTTAGACCCACACTTCTTGATCAAGTTGGGGCTTCGCAGAAGGAAGATCCACAGATAGTTGAAGTTATGGACAAACTGATTCGTGGTGAGACGTCTAGTCACCTTGCTAGATATACTATTGATGATAAAGGGTGGCCAAGGCATGATGGAAGGCTATGTGTTCCATAAGTAGGGGACTTGGTGCATAAAGTTCTCGAAGAAGCACATCATTCAAAGATGACTATACATCCTGGAGGAGATAAGATGTATAGGGATATGAAGCGCATTTTCTTTTGGGACGGAATGAAGAAAGACGTGGCAGAGTATGTTTCAAAGTGCATGGTGTGCCAACAAGTGAAAGCTGAGTCAAAGAAACCAGGTGGGCTATTACATCCATTGGAGGTCCCGTAATGGAAGTGGGAGAGTATTTCTATGGATTTTGTGGATGGATTGCCTAGGTCAAGAAAAGGGAACACGAGCATATGGGTCATAGTTGATAGACTTACGAAGAGTGCTCATTTCATTCCTGTAAAGAGCAAGAGGACCGCATCATGGCTAACATCTATTAATCTTCGAGAGATAGTACGGTTGCATGGAGTTCCTTCTAGCATAGTTAGCGATCGTGACCCGATTTTCACTAGCCAGTTCTGGAACAGTTTGCAAGAAGCGATGGGCACGCGATTGAACCTGAGTACAGCCTATCACCCCCAGACGGATGGCCAAACCGAAAGGGTGAATAGAGTGCTATAAGATCTCTTGAGGCTTTGTGTTCTCGACTTCGGTGGTACTTGGGAAGACCACCTTCCCCTTGTAGAGTTTGCTTATAATAATAGCTATCAGGCCAGCATAGGGATGGCACCATTTGAAGCTTTGTATGGAAGGCCGTGCAAGTCACCAACTTGTTGGTGGGAGACGACAGAGGAGCTTATACTTGGGCCTGATATGATT
The DNA here is from genome assembly GCA_030737875.1 of Allium sativum. NCBI lineage: Eukaryota > Viridiplantae > Streptophyta > Magnoliopsida > Asparagales > Amaryllidaceae > Allium > Allium sativum. The sequence goes on along the minus strand of CM060920.1, from coordinate 741,704,721 downwards.
AGGGATACATCCGAGAGGGTAGAGTTGATTCGAAGACGGATGAAGGCGGCCCAAGACAGACAGAAATCCTATGTTGACAAGCAAAGGGCAGATTTGGAATTCGAAGTGGGAGATATGGTTTTCGTGAAGGTTTCTCCTTTGCTTAATATGGTACGTTTTGGAGCAGTTGGGAAGCTGGCACCAAGGTTTGTAGGACCCTTCCCTATCATAGAGAGAATTGGAAAGATGGCCTATAAGGTGGAATTGCCCGAGAAGCTAGCCGGAGTACATAATGTCTTTCATGTCTCGCATCTCCGAAAGTGCCGGCATGAGTCCGCTGAGGTGGTTGAACCAAGCATTCTTGAAGACATTGAGGTAGAGAAAGAGGCAACCTTGAGAAGAGCTCCGATTCGTATCTTGGGAACAGAGATCAAGAAACTAAGGAATCGAGAAGTCAAATTGGTGAAAGTTCAGTGGAGTGAAGCCGATGAAGATGCAACTTGGGAAACCGAGGAGAAGATGCGTGGGCTTTATCCATTTCTTTTTGAGGGTACAATCTCGATCTCTTTTCCTAATTAATACATCTTTCTTTTGCTATCCATGTTTATCTTGTTATCTCGTTAATCATGTCACGAGAATCTTAGGTAGAAACCCTTTGGATGAAACATGTATTTGAAACATGTTATGCTTGATGGTTGCAAGTGGTTGCAAGTGTTTGCACGTGGATACTCGTGGATGCATGATACACATTAGGCACTAAGATCGGCTCATACACTTTCATGTTGCATATGCATGAGTGCTTATACTTATTCATGGATGAAACTTGTTATGCTATCACGTGGATGTTGCATACGGATGAATGTTATGTGCACTCATGTAGAGATTATAAATTATGTTAGGAATTTGCATACATATGGACTCATTTCACTAACATGTTTTGCATTAAGGGGGTTTGCTGAATCAGTAACCTCCTGATTTTCGCATTAGATAAGTACATATACACACACCTTTGCATATGATCATACAGCATTTAGAATCCTTTAAGGACAATGACTGCATGTGGATGATGTTTTGAGTAGATGGATGATGGATGGTAGGATACGTTCTTCCTAACTTGGAGATTTCGGGGACGAAATCCTTTAAGGAGGGGAGAATGTAACAACCCGTATTTTTGAATAACATGTTATAACATAAATCAAGACAGAATTAAACTGTAAAATCTGAATCAAGGGAAACGGGCTGTGTCATTGCGTTCGTCTCGGAAAAATACGCGAAATAGAGTCCGAGTTTTCGAAAATCGGAGTCCGTATGACCAAGTTATGGCCCGTTAAAGTTTTCAGAAAATTACAAGTTCAAAAACAGTTCAAATTTGAATTTAGAATTCAAATTCAGCCAAAACAGACTGGACGGGAAAACTCCCGCCCAGACAGGTCGACAGGGGGGTCGACACTAGGGTCGACCTCCCCCCCAACCAGGTCGACACTAGAGTCGACCTGGGGGTCGACCTCCCTGGTCGACCAGGTCGGCCTGGTGCACTCAATTGGGCTGTTTGGACCTGTTTTGTTGGCTAGTGACGGGATTTGATGGCTCGGATTGGATCTAGGTTTAATCCAATGGCTAATACTATCCTAATCTTCTATAAAAAGACCCCTAAGCCTAGCCTAAATCATCATTATTCAACCCTACAACTAAACTATGCCAAATTTGTTCCTCTCATGTCCTCCACTCTCATGCTAAAATTTCTAAGTTTATTTATATGAGATATTTTGAGTTCAAACAAGTGTTTTCCAAGCTTGTATGAGTGTTCTTAGTTTGCATTCAAGTCAAGTTGCAACATTTCTATTACAAAGCAAGGGTTTTTATTGATTTGGCTCAAGGGTTTTTCATTTGGAGCTTTCATACTTGGTTTTTTTTTAGTGATTGCATAAGGGCTTCGTCTCAATCTTTATAATAAATATTCATTTGTGTCTTCATAGCATTGTAAGCCCTTTGCTACTTTCTTTTTGAACTATAAAGTTAAATGAATGATGCAAGTTTGGGTTGATCATTATGATATGCAAGTTTGGTTGATCATTATGTTCTGCAAGTTGGTGTAATCATTATGTATGACACATGTTGCTATGTTATGCAAGTTTGGGTTGATCATTATACACATGTTATCATGTTATGCAAGTTAAACTTGAGTTTGTTAGCTTAAAGCTTCAAGCTTTATATTAAAGGTTGCATTTTGGCAACATGGAAGTTATCATATCCCTTATGATAACTTGCATGTGAGGCTAAATGCGAACTTCTAGCAACTTCTACAAGTCATTTATCACCATGTACCACTTATATGCTAAGTTTGGTTTTATGCATACTTTTGAAGCCTAATAATGCAATATGCAAGTATATGAAAATATGTACATTTCATATGCCACCATGTTAAACTTGTGGCTTCAACACAGCCAAGTTCCCTATTTTATCCTTTATGCGTTGTTGCGATTATGTAAATGATGGGATTACGTTGGGGTTGGGTAACATTATGACATGAACATGGTTTTTATAACATGACGTGATATGTTAGATTTGTTGGATCTAGAATAACCCTAGAGGGGGGGGGTGAATAGGGTTTTTCACAGTTTTTAACTGAATTAAAAACTTAACGAGATATATAATAATAAACTGATCACAGAAAATAGCAGAAACTGAAATGCAGAAAATAAATCACACACAGATATACCCAGCTTCGGCAAAACCCTGCCTACTGCTGCATTTCTAAGGTTTCTACTAGGTGATAGAACAGATCCCGCATACAAGACCATGTACACTCGCAAACCCTGCTCCTATTCTAACCCTACGCTCAAAATCCTAGACTGATTCAAACCCCTGAATCAGATTTTCCCCAGATTACAAACCCGTAACCAGTATTCCTAGATTTTACAGATTCTAGTACTGTCAGTTAACTCCTAACTGAAACTCCCCTAGAGTTTTACAGACCTGGAACTGTTTGTTTGTTTTTACAGATAAACAACACAAATTGAAAAACAAAAACAAAACAAGAATAAACCAAAGAAAACCCTAGGAGTTAACTTTAAAAGGGTCATCCCCTTTTAATTTAAAAACACATATGCCCTTTTGTTTAAAAACTTAGGCCGGCCCATTTTCTTTTCTTGCTTCATTCTTCTGCCCGATTCCTCTTTTGTTCTGGGAAAAAAAAATGGCGGCTAGGGTTTTCTGAAACTTCCTCCCCAAATCGAATCGACTGCTTGAAGAATTCTGAAACTCTGATGCTTCACTTTAGTTGATGCTGATCGATTGATGCTCCTCTCCGATTTGGGCTTCCTTTCTGACAATCAAAATCCTGAACGTATGTGAGTGATTTTCTCTTCAATTCTTTTTACTTGATGGTGTGGATTTTCGATGATCAATAGCCGATGATGTAACTGGTGTATTAATAGGATTATAACATCCTAAAAATGCTCTGATTTCACTGAATGATTCGATTTGATTGCATGCTTGATTTTTCCCTGATTTTGTTCTCGAGTTATTGTTGGCTTTCTTGGTAATTTCTGTTTTTTCTCAGCTTTTAATTCACTAACTTACTGCGTGATAAAACTTGAGTGAATCAGCCCCTTTTGAAATTCTCGAATGGAATTGAAATTTGTTGCCTTGTTTAAAATACAACGGCCTTGAATGATTGTTGCTTGTCCATGAATACTTGCCATGTTTGTGCTTTACTGTAGATTGATTTGTAGAATCCTTTGATTGAATTTGCAAGTATTCCATGATTGATGCCTTGAATAACAATCGGCTTTGATTGAAAAAAAAATGTGTGTGTTAATTTGGTGAACCTGGACGATTAATGAATCTCCAATTCGAATATGTCCCTTGCATGAATTTTGAAATTATTGCCTTGAATAAGTCAGCCTTGATGACTCTGACTTTTTATTTTTGTGATTTTCCTCTTTTGAAATGGCCTTGATTAAATTGCTAATTCCTTGAAAGCTTTTGAATTTTGAAACTTATACTTGTCCACTATCGTCGGATTGAAATCTTGCCATTTGTTGCCTTGAGAAAAAGATATTCACAGATCTGAATTTATGCTATGACTTGCATGATTCTCCTTGGATTTGAGTCTGGTCGATATTATTTGCATTCTTAAAACAAACTTGCTATCACTCAATTTCCAAATCTGGAAACAACTTCAAAACTTGAATGCTAATTGATAACTTGCCAGAAAAGGTTTATTGATATTCATCGAAAATATATTTCTTTGAAAACATTGATGAATAAATCCAGAATTGCTTGCATTGATTAAATCTGCTTAGAAAAGATTTCAAAAAAAAACTGATTTTCTGGAAAACAAAAAACTGCCTTAACTTGTGCGTTTCTGTGATTTTCTTTTCTGGAAATAAAAGCATGATTTCTGAAATCATTTTAAAACTTGCCAATTTGGCTTCATGAACTTGTGGAAATTGTTTGACAGACTTGTCAAACATTGTGTAATTCGACCTGCTGCCATAACATGCTACATGTATTCATGCTCTACTGATTTTCTGAACTTGAAAACTATTTCATACTTGATCGAACCTGACATGTGTACTTGAATCATCTTGCTTAGCTGTATATGCAATACACTTATGCACACACTCTCCATCTGCATCACTTGCTTATGTATTTTTGCTCTTCCTGTTTAAAGTCTTGCCGTAAAATCTGAAACACCATTAAATTTGTATTTGCACCCTGAGTATATATTGCTGAAAACACCATGTCCTTGTATTTGATCATACTTGAGCATGCAGAAACCATGCTATTGCTGCTGTATAGTCTTGACCTTGAATTGCTTGCATGTATTTTCACCTATGCTGCATTTTGATCATGCTGTTCTTGAAAAACTCATGTGCCTTGACAGTCACTTGTATTTGATCTTTGTGCTCCATGCAGTTGAACTTGTATATGGCATCACAATGTTACTTTGATCATTTTTCTTGCTGTCTTGCCAACCTTCTTGCTTGATCAGTTTGGACTGCACCATCTTATTTGCTTTATTGACACATTGCACCACCTGTATTTGCTGTATCCATTGAAAATCTTGCAGGTGCACATTTGTTACATGACATACTTGACCAAATAATGTTGTGTTGACTTTTGTTGCTCTGGCTTTGACTTTTCTTATGTCAATTTTGACCATGCTTTTTGGCATTTTGTATAAGATATATTAGCAGACTAGTCACACTATGTTGAGGCTGATCAAAAATCAGCAAACTAGTGTGATTATGTCGAGGCTGATCAAATCAGATCAAGTCATGAAAAAGGATGAGAAACACACCAGAAATCTGAGGCAAATAAAATTCTAAAAACAAAATTTATATTTGCATATATTCAGTATTATTTCTATTGCAGTATACTGTGTGTTTCTGTTTCATGTGTGACAGGTGAGCTGGGATGACTGGACTGACTGTGATGACTGGACTGACAATGACTGGACTGAAAGCTGAAGATAAGAAGACAGTGTGTGGTGTCAATGAATGTACGAGTCTGTATATACAAGTGAAAATGGATATATATGAAATGTAACTGTGTATATGTTTTGTGTATGTATGACTGAGTGACATTGAATGAACTGTACTGGGGAGCTGTGAGAGAATTGTACAAATATATGTAATAAACAAATTTGATTGAAATAGAATATCATTTTATTGTTGTCAAACGAACTTGTCTATTATATTCTGTTTATATACAAGTACAATATACAGTGAATGTTTAAATAGTGGAGTTATACAGTGTTGTACTGTTTGAATGTTAGAAATATAATATCCAATTCAAATATTATATTCCTATCTGTGTTGTATATATAAAACATTACAATAACAAATACATTTATAATAATATATATTTGTTTGTTATCATCAAACAAAAATCATATAATTGTGTATACAACTGCGTTATATACAACAATCTCCCCCTTTTGATGATGACAAACAAATAAAAGATTTTGATTACAATAAATGTGTTTGACAGTGAATTCTGAACTCCCCCTATTTATTAGCTCCCCCTACAACAGAAACTCCCCCTATAACTGTGCATGAGTGAAAAGAATGTAAAAGGATTCAGAATTCTCAAAATTAAAATATTTATAAAATATTCATTCATAAATCAAAATCTAATCCATTCTCCCCCTTTTGTTATCATCAAAAGGATACAGAATTTAAAATATAGATGAAAAATGAATAACAAATACTATATCAGCTTAAGAGGAAGAACAGTCATCATAAATCTCAATCAGTCAAACAAAAATCATAATAAACTAAGAACTGGTGGAATATCTCACATTGTAGAGAATGACGGATTTACGATGAATTCTATATAAAATGGGGAGAGTAAAAAAATGTATTCCAATTATTTTTAAAAAAAATGAGGTTCAAAAACAGAGATGGAATTTGGACTATAATTAATAATTCAATTTAAGTGACAAGATCGAATAACCTCAAATCCCAATAACCATCAATCAGCAAATCATAATACATCATAAAATATTAACACATTTCACAGATTAGAAAATGGATTGGTAGGCTGGCGTTTATACACAAAGGAGAATTTCAAGTTTATTTCAATTTATAGCACATTATTCCTCTTTCTTTTATTTTTATTTAAGAGCACACTGACCACACATAACCAGAGCTTGGATTTTTAAATGAGGTCAGTCGCAGCTTAAATTATAAGTTGTCTCTTAACCATGCATGACCAGAGCTTGGATTTTTAAATGAGGTTAGAGACACACTTATATATTAATTATATTTATTATTTTCAGCATTTAAAAGGAAAAAACTCCTCGATATATAAAGCCAATATGGATGATAGAAATGTGGTAAGTACAGAGATGGACTGTGAAATAAATTTCTAAATTAATTATATTATGAGATATGCATGAACTGTACCGGGATTATTGAAAATTTTCATTTGACACTAATTCTGAAAAATAGCATAACCACAATTCCATCACAACTATTTTCACTGTTTGTTCAAGGTGATTTTAAAAATATTAAACTCTCCACATTAATATAAAATCATGATGGATGGCAGAATGATGATAGATAAAGAAAATGATCGTGAAATAATTGCCAGTTCAACGATATTATAATAAGTATTCAACCGTCATGAAAATCTAAAAATAAAATCTCCTCTTGTTGTGAAATATATTGTAGTCATACTTCATCACATTTTCAAATTCTGATATATTTTGATGAATTATAAATAAAGAACAATTTGGTATATTGATTTCAATTTCTGAATGAATAATTAATAAATAATTCTAAAATTGAAAATCAATTACAAGAGGAATATGCTGATCTATACACGACAAGAGGGAAAAAAATGTGTACAAGACAAAAGGAGTGTGTGGATATATACATGGTGAAGATTTGAATCTAAGTACAGATGGGTGAGACAAAAATAAGGCGCTTCTGATATCACTTGGTGTCTCTATTTACGAGGAATTTTAACATGATACTGAACAGGAATGTCATAGACAAAAGAATTATAAATACAAAGCCCAATTAGACAAGATAACAGATTATGCACATGTATCAGAGCAGCGGTCAGATTAAAGCAGGCAGTTATTTGAAAACAGTATCAAAGCAACACAGAACATAAAATCACGTCAGATTTGTCAGTGGATGGTCACATAAGATCATTCATGATCCAAGATTAGAAATAACGTTTATTTGAAATCATTTGAGGAAGATGAAAATATCAGGATTTAATAAATCAATCACACCAATTTATAAATTTTTGAATCGAGATATGTGTGAGATTTAATAAATCAACAATTTCAAATGATTTTCAACAAACAAATATTTAAATCATATAACCATGAAATAACAGAGAAATTCAAGACCGGATTTTCAAAGAATTTTCACAAGAATTTTTCTGACAAGTCCTCAAGAAATTTCAGATCATCTACAACAATTTTGTGAGATATTCATGATCCAAAGAAAAATAATTTATTTGAAATCATTTGAATCAATGTCAAATTTTGAGATATAATGAATCAGTCACACAAGGTTAATAATTTCCGATTTAAGTGGTGTGTGAGATTCAAAATATCAAGAATTTCAGATGATTTCAAACAAACCAATTTGAACCATAATAATCATGAATAAAGATGAATTCTAAGATGTATCACTGAGATTCTAGACAATTTAAATTTTCAACGCCAATCTGAAAAATAATGAAAAAATCACTACTAATAAATAATAGAGTGTTGTAATGAGTGTAATATTTCAAGCGTTTCCAAAATGAATTAGAAGGGACTCAAAACAGTATAAGTGTGTGAAATTTCATTAATTATTCAGATCTTCAAAAATTTAGAATTCTAGTTAACAGTGTTCAAGATATGATATGAATGCATCAACATTGTTATGAATTAAAAAAATCAGAAAATAAACTTCAAAACAATTGCAGATATATACAAGTTCAAATTCAGGATATGGAAATAATTAACACATGATGATTTTATACAAGTAAGGCAAAGTTAAAAAAAATCATTAATTCTGCAACTGGAAGTTTAAGAAGTATAGACAAAAAAAAATATGGCAGTGTCAAAACAAAAAAAAGAAGGGGAAAGAGGAAGGAAAACACAGGAAATAGGAAAAAAAAAAGAATATACAAAGACAAGTTTAGAGTCATACCAGAATCCAATGTAAAGCAGAATCTCTAACTCATCAGATGTGGCTAAGGAACTGTGAATGATTCTGTGATATGTAGCAGTTTTGAATCCAGTTTTTCTTTAGCTATGCAGTTCCTCAGCCTCCTTTGGTACCTAACTGTTAAGAGAATTGAGCGGTCTAACAAAATTTGTGAAACCACCCACAGTTTTGTTCAAATCTTTTGGTACCCAAACTTGTTTATATAACAAACCATCCGAATTTACCTTTGTGCCTTTAGGAACCCAAATCGTTTTGAATTTAACAAAACCCGTTTTATTTCCATTTGAGATCCAAGAATGTTTAAATGGTTTGTTATAAAACAAAAACTCATCTCGATCGTGATTTACAAATCCTTTGAAGTTTTCAGAGTTAGAACTTTCAAAACAAACATTTCTAAAGTGATTTGAGGGTTTTTTAAAACCGTTTGTATTCTGCTTTTCAAAATCATTCATTTTCCCAAATCCAAGTCCATTTTTATTTCCAGACGGAAATTGATTTCTCAACAACATATTCAACGATTTTTCTCCATTTGAAAATTTAACCAATGTTGATTCAAGTTGTTGAAGTTTAAATTTGAGATCATCATTTTCTTTCATTAAATCTGAACAATGATTTTTAGTGATCTTACAATTTTCAGAATCAACTTTCAAAACCAAATTTTCAATTTCAAGCAATTTGATTTTGGCTTGGGACTCAGAAATCTCAGCTTCAAAAAATTTTTGTTTTTCCAATTCAAGTTTTTCAACATTCTTGAATTTTTCAATTTCAGATTCAAGCTCTTTCACAATCAAATCCGTTTTCACCAAATTTTCCTTTTCAAAAATTTCATGTTCTAAATTAATCTTATCCAACTCCTTCTGCAAAGCGTTATTTTTATGAGTCAACTCATCTTCGAGATTTTTCAAAAACAAAATTTTATTTTCGAGCTTTCCAGAATGTTCATCAAGTTGAGCTAAATCAGTTTTCACAACCATACAGTTTTTGCAGTCAGAGTTTTCAAATTTTAATTTCAACAAATTGTTATTGTGGGTCAACTCAGAATTTTCAGATTTCAAAGACTTGTTTTTCCGTTTGAGAGGATCAACAGTTCTTGTTAAATTATTACAAAGAGATACCAGATCGTCATATGATAAGTCCCCATTGTCTGAATCCACATGAATAGTTCCAGTTAAGCACAGATCTGAATTTGAGTTGGCAGTTGAGGGTTTTGAGGAGTTGTCAGAATTTCCATACCGCGCGTTGAGAGTTTTCCAGATGTCCTGCGCAGTTAAACAATGAGAGATAAAGTCAAGCTGATTATTATCAAGATAAGAATATAAAATATCCATAGCTTGAGCATTTAAAACCCTATTCGTCTTATTTGACATATCTTCCATATTTTCAATAATATTCCAATAATCAAGATTAACAGATTTTAAATATGATTCGAAATTTGATTTCCAAATTGAAAAATCTGTTCCCTTAAAAATAATTGGAATCTTACTGGACTGACTCTCATAAGACTGACAACTAGGATCCATGTTTCTAGGGTTAATGAAATAACCTCGCTCTGATACCACTTGTTGGATCTAGAATAACCCTAGAGGGGGGGGGGGTGAATAGGGTTTTTCACAGTTTTTAACTGAATTAAAAACTTAACAAGATATATAATAATAAACTGATCACAGAAAATAGCAAAAACTGAAATGCAGAAAATAAATCACACACAGATATACCCAGCTTCGGCAAAACCCTGCCTACTGCTGCATTTCTAAGGTTTCTACTAGGTGATAGAACAGATCCCGCATACAAGACCATGTACACTCGCAAACCCTGCTCCTATTCTAACCCTACGCTCAAAATCCTAGACTGATTCAAACCCCTGAATCAGATTTTCCCCAGATTACAAACCCGTAACCTGTATTCCTAGATTTTACAGATTCTAGTACTGTCAGTTAACTCCTAACTGAAACTCCCCTAGAGTTTTACAGACCTGGAACTGTTTGTTTGTTTTTACAGATAAACAACACAAATTGAAAAACAAAAACAAAACAAGAATAAACCAAAGAAAACCCTAGGAGTTAACTTTAAAAGGGTCATCCCCTTTTAATTTAAAAACACATATGCCCTTTTGTTTAAAAACTTAGGCCGGCCCATTTTCTTTTCTTGCTTCATTCTTCTGCCCGATTCCTCTTTTGTTCTGGGAAACAAAAATGGTGGCTAGGGTTTTCTGAAACTTCCTCCCCAAATCGAATCGACTGCTTGAAGAATTCTGAAACTCTGATGCTTCACTTTAGTTGATGCTGATCGATTGATGCTCCTCTCCGATTTGGGCTTCCTTTCTGACGATCAAAATCCTGAACGTATGTGAGTGATTTTCTCTTCAATTCTTTTTACTTGATGGTGTGGATTTTCGATGATCAATAGCCGATGATGTAACTGGTGTATTAATAGGATTATAACATCCTAAAAATGCTCTGATTTCACTGAATGATTCGATCTGATTGCATGCTTGATTTTTCCCTGATTTTGTTCTCGAGTTATTGTTGGCTTTCTTGGTAATTTCTGCTTTTTCTCAGCTTTTAATTCACTGACTTACTGCGTGATAAAACTTGAGTGAATCAGCCCCTTTTGAAATTCTCGAATGGAATTGAAATTTGTTGCCTTGTTTAAAATACAACGGCCTTGAATGATTGTTGCTTGTCCATGAATACTTGCCATGTTTGTGCTTTACTGTAGATTGATTTGTAGAATCCTTTGATTGAATTTGCAAGTATTCCATGATTGATGCCTTGAATAACAATCGGCTTTGATTGAAAAAAAAATGCGTGTGTTAATTTGGTGAACCTGGACGATTAATGAATCTCCAATTCGAATATGTCCCTTGCATGAATTTTGAAATTATTGCCTTGAATAAGTCAGCCTTGATGACTCTGACTTTTTATTTTTGTGATTTTCCTCTTTTGAAATGGCCTTGATTAAATTGCTAATTCCTTGAAAGCTTTTGAATTTTGAAACTTATACTTGTCCACTATCGTCGGATTGAAATCTTGCCATTTGTTGCCTTGAGAAAAAGATATTCACAGATCTGAATTTATGCTATGACTTGCATGATTCTCCTTGGATTTGAGTCTGGTCGATATTATTTGCATTCTTAAAACAAACTTGCTATCACTCAATTTCCAAATCTGGAAACAACTTCAAAACTTGAATGCTAATTGATAACTTGCCAGAAAAGGTTTATTGATATTCATCGAAAATATATTTCTTTGAAAACATTGATGAATAAATCCAGAATTGCTTGCATTGATTAAATCTGCTTAGAAAAGATTTCCAAAAAAAACTGATTTTCTGGAAAACGAAAAACTGCCTTAACTTGTGCATTTCTGTGATTTTCTTTTCTGGAAATAAAAGCATGATTTCTGAAATCATTTTAAAACTTGCCAATTTGGCTTCATGAACTTGTGGAAATTGTTTGACAGACTTGTCAAACATTGTGTAATTCGACCTACTGCCATAACATGCTACATGTATTCATGCTCTACTGATTTTCTGAACTTGAAAACTATTTCATACTTGATCGAACCTGACATGTGTACTTGAATCATCTTGCTTAGCTGTATATGCAATACACTTATGCACACACTCTCCATCTGCATCACTTGCTTATGTATTTTTGCTCTTCCTGTTTAAAGTCTTGCCGTAAAATCTGAAACACCATTAAATTTGTATTTGCACCCTGAGTATATATTGCTGAAAACACCATGTCCTTGTATTTGATCATACTTGAGCATGCAGAAACCATGCTATTGCTGCTGTATAGTCTTGACCTTGAATTGCTTGCATGTATTTTCACCTATGCTGCATTTTGATCATGCTGTTCTTGAAAAACTCATGTGCCTTGACAGTCACTTGTATTTGATCTTTGTGCTCCATGCAGTTGAACTTGTATATGGCATCACAATGTTACTTTGATCATTTTTCTTGCTGTCTTGCCAACCTTCTTGCTTGATCAGTTTGGACTGCACCATCTTATTTGCTTTATTGACACATTACACCACCTGTATTTGCTGTATCCATTGAAAATCTTGCAGGTGCACATTTGTTAGATGACATACTTGACCAAATGATGTTGTGTTGACTTTTGTTGCTCTGGCTTTGACTTTTCTTATGTCAATTTTGACCATGCTTTTTGGCATTTTGTATAAGATATATTAGCAGACTAGTCACACTATGTTGAGGCTGATCAAAAATCAGCAAACTAGTGTGATTATGTCGAGGCTGATCAAATCAGATCAAGTCATGAAAAAGGATGAGAAACACACCAGAAATCTGAGGCAAATAAAATTCTAAAAACAAAATTTATATTTGCATATATTCAGTATTATTTCTATTGCAGTATACTGTGTGTTTCTGTTTCATGTGTGACAGGTAAGCTGGGATGACTGGACTGACTGTGATGACTGGACTGACAATGACTGGACTGAAAGATGAAGATAAGAAGACAGTGTGTGGTGTCAATGAATGTACGAGTCTGTATATACAAGTGAAAATGGATATATATGAAATGTAACTGTGTATATGTTGTGTGTATGTATGACTGAGTGACAATGAATGAACTGTACTGGGGAGCTGTGAGAGAATTGTACAAATATATGTAATAAACAAATTTGATTGAAATAGAATATCATTTTATTGTTGTCAAACGAACTTGTCTATTATATTCTGTTTATATACAAGTACAATATACAGTGAATGTTTAAATAGTGGAGTTATACAGTGTTGTACTGTTTGAATGTTAGAAACATAATATCCAATTCAAATATTATATTCCTATCTGTGTTGTATATATAAAACATTACAATAACAAATACATTTATAATAATATATATTTGTTTGTTATCATCAAACAAAAATCATATAATTGTGTATACAACTGCGTTATATACAACAAGATTGTAATTATGTTTTGGAAACATAATGGACATGACACATAGAAAATATAAGTGTGGCCAACTCGAGGTTGGGTTGAGTTTGTAGCATAAATCTACCCAGACCCGTCCGGCTTAACTAGTGGCTACAAACAATAGGACCCAATGTGAGAAGTTGGTCATGTTGTGCTCGAACCCGAGGTTAGACCAAGTTGTGGTGTAAAGCTACCCGGACCCGCCCGGCTTAACTAGTAACCACAACAAGGTCTAATGTGAGAGGTTAAAGCACATTAAGTTAATTAATGCCTCCTGATTAGGGTTAGGTCATGGTCCACTTAATACTTAACCAATTTGGGCTTGATGGGTTAATCGGGGTTAAGTCATGAACCTTGGGTACACTTAACCAATTTAATCCACTTTTGGATCGGGTTAACCACATTTAACCCGTTAAGAAACCCTAGTGGCGTGGTCCTTTTCAGCAGTAACCCTCTTGATGGTATCATAAGACCTTAGGGACTAGGCTAAGGTGGGGCACGATTACTGGGCTGACATGTAAGCGACCAAAACGACGGCTGAGTAGGTACGCCGGTGTGGGTCCAGGCGGACTATGGTCATGCACATAGTCCGGAGTTGGAAAATCAGGCACGGGTACCAGTAGTTCTAGACTGCGCATGCTGATTGGTGTCTGAGGTTGACACCCTAGGACTTGATACACCCTAGGGTGGACCTAGCGCAGTTTAACTACATTTCATGTTTGGGCCGTATGACACCGACACTTGACGAGTTAGGCTTATAGGGAGCCGATCAACTAGACCGTGTAGTTGGACCTTGATTTAGGTCACCTCATGATATTGGGCCAAGCTTGGGCCAAGGGATCAATTCTTGTTTTTAATTGACATGTTAGAATGCTAGTACACCCGTGGTGCAAAACTTAACCTTGATTATGCGATGACACCCTTATCTATCTTGTTAGTTAATCATCATGCCAGTATGTTGTTATCCTTATGTTCACCTCAGCTTCTCATGCTAGTTAACTTTACTAGTTCATGGACTGATAGTAGTTAGGGCTTACCAGTCTTTTTGACTGACTTGTTTTCTTTCGCCTCTTTTCTTCCGTTTTCCCCCCCCCCCTCAGGTCCTCAGGGTGGGAACATTGGAGCTTAGCTTGGATCTTTATAGCTTGCTTACTGGATTTGCTCATGTACGGTTTTGGACATTGAGCTAGCTATGGTTTATCACTTCACTTTGGGGATAGTACTTTATGTATTTCAGTTTTTCAGTTTATGCTTTTCTCTAGACTTTGTTTGTTGGAAAATAATGACCAAGTACTTAGTTGTAACTTGACTATGGTTTTGAAATGCTAGTTTTATCCGCTGCTTCACTACTCTGTTTTACTTATATGTTCTGTCTTATGATATCTGCATGCATGTTTACCTTGTTTAACGCCCCTCCAAAGCTAGTGTGCTTGCAAGAGTTACCTTGGCGGAGGTGGGGTGTTACACATTTCACTAACTTACTTTGCATTAAGGAGGTTTACTGAATCAGTAACCACCTGATTTTCGCATTAGATAAGTACATATACACACACCTTTGCATATGATCATACAACATTTAGAATTTGTTAAGGACAATGACTGCTCGTGGATGATGATTTGAGTAGATGGATGATGGATGGTAGGATACGTTCTTCCTAACTTGAAGATTTCGGGTACGAAATCCTTTAAGGAGGGGAGAATGTAACAACCCGTATTTTTAAATAACATAAACCAAGGCAAAATTAAATGATAAAATCTGAATCAAGGGAAACGGGCTGTGCCATTGCGTTCGTCTCGGAACAATACGCGAAATAGAGTCCGAGTTTTCGAAAATCGGAGTCCGTATGACCAAGTTATGGCCCGTCAAAGTTTTCAGAAAATTTCAAGTTCAAAAATAGTTCAAATTTAAATTCAGAATTCAAATTCAGCCAAGCAGAAGAGGCGGGAAAAATTCCCGCCACCGCCAAGTCGACTGGGGAGTCGACACACCCCAGGTGGTGTCGACTGCCCAGTCGACACCCCTGTCGACTTGGGTAGTCGGCCAGTTTGGCCTGGGGTGCACCTGACTTGTTCCTCAAGACATGTTTGGAGGCTTGTGACGGATTTTAATGGGTCAGATCTGAATTAGGGTTAATCCTGTGGCCTAAACTAACCTAATCTTCTATAAATAGACCCTAATACCTAGCCTAAACCCTCATTAATCATTCCTACAACTAAACTATGCCAAAATGCTTCTTGATCATGGCCTCCATCTCCATATCATGGCCTCCATCCTCTTCATGAAAGTTTGAGTGTCTTAAGCTAGTAAAAGAGCCACCTTTCTTCATCAAAACAAGGATCTTTCTTCATACAAATCAAAGGAGCTTCTTGTTTCTCAAGACAACTTGGAGCTTGTATTCATTTGGGGGTTTTTAGAGTTGCTAGTGGCTTCGTCTCAATCTTATTCTATTTTATAGGTCTTTATAGCATTGTAAGCCCTATACTACTCTTAGATTCTAACTATGAAGTTAAATATGACATGTTGCAAGTTTGAGTTTGGGCTTAAGTTTGATTTGTGCTTTGATTCTATCATGTTATTCATAGATTTATCCTATGCATGTTTGTAAAGCTTTCACCTTGACTTTATGCATAGAAAGCTATGAGCTTTGATTTGAAATGTTGCATAAAGCAACATAGAAACTCTCATAACCCTTATGTTATCTTGCATATGATGTTATATGCCAATCATTAGCTATCATCCTATGTCATTTATGACCATGTTTCACCTATTTTGCTAAAGTTTGATATCATGCATGTTTTGAGGCTTATAATGTAATATGCAAGTTTATGAACACATTTGCCTCATAAGCCACCATGTTTAACTTGTGGCCAAATCACCATATATGCTATTATGCATGCTTGTGGCCAAATCACCCATATGCTATCATGCATGCTTGTGGCCAAATCACCCTTATGCTATTATGCATGCTTGTGGCCAAATCACCCTTGTGCTATCATGCATGCTTGTGGCCAAATCACCCTTATGCTATTATGCATGCTTGTGGCCAAATCACCCTTATGCTATTATGCATGCTTGTGGCCAAATCACCCTTATGTTATTTGATATGTTTGAGGCCAAGTCACCTTTTATGTTATCAAACATGTGAGGCCATATTCTAGTATGTTGAACCCCCTTTTTGCCTCAAATATCACCATGTTTAACTGGTGATAGACTTTGCCATCTTATGCCCACCTTGTCATATTGTTATGTTCCCTCTTTGATCTATTTGCGTTGATGCGAATTTATGTGCGATGGGAATACGTTATGGGTAGTTGGGCAAACTTAAATAACATGAAAACATGACTTGAAATTATGACATGAAAGTTTGACATGTGTTTATGCTTGAAAACATGAACGTGGACATGACATGTAGAAAACATGGAAGTGGCCAACTCGAGGTTGGGTTGAGTTTGTAGCATAAATCTAACCGGAACCGACCGACTTAACTAGTGGCTACAAACAATAGGACCCAATGTGAGTAGTAGGTCACATCGCACTTAAAACCCGAAGTTAGACTAGGTTGTGGTGTAAAGCTACCCGGACCTGCCCGGCTTAACTAGTAACCACAACAAAGTCTAATGTGAGAGGTTGGGGTGCATTAAGTTAATTAATGCCACATGGTAGGGTTAAGTCATGGACTACTTGAATACTTAACCAATTAAACACGATGGTTTGGTAGGGTTAAGTCATGGACCACTTGAATACTTAACCAGTTAAACACGATGGGTTGGTAGGGTTAAGTCATGAACTACTTGAATACTTAACCAATTAAACACGATGTATTGATATGGTTAAGCCATGAACTGCTTGGATACACTTGACCGACTCAATACATGGTTAGGATAGGGTTAACCACACTTAACCCGCTTGAAATCCTAGTTACGAGGTCCTTTTCAGCCGTAACCCACTTGGGAGTATCTAGATACCCTGGACTAGGCTAGGGTGGGGCACGATTACTGGACTGATTGTAAGAGACCAAAAGAGGCGGCTGAATGGTGCACCGGTTGTTCAGGCGGACCATGGTCGTGCACATTAAGTCTGGAGTTGAACATGGGGACCAGTAGGTTTAGACTGTGCGTGATCGAATTGTGTCTGTGGTTTACACCTTAGGGATGGATACACCCTGGGGTGGACCTTGCACAGTTAACTACATTCCATGATTAAGCCTTATGACACCGATACACGACGAGGTAGGCTTATAGGGAGTCGATCGACTAGACCGAGTAGTTGGACCTTGATTTAGGTCACCTCATGATGTTGGGCCAACTTTGGGCCAAGGGATCATTTCTTGTTTATACTTGACATGGATTGGAATACTAGTACACACTTGGTGCAACTTAACCTTGTATATGCGATGCCACACTTGATCTATCTTGTTAACTTTTCACCATGCCAGTTATCACCCTATGTTTCATCTCTGCTTTACATGTCCAATTAACTTTATTAGTTTTTTTATACTAATAGTAGTACTTACCAGTCTTTTTGACTGACTCGTTTTCTTTCGCCTCTTTTCTTCCGTTTCCCCCCCAGGTTCTCAGGGTGGGAATACTAGCACCTAGCTCGGATCTTTAGCTTGCTTACTGGATAGCTCATGTACGGTTTGGACTTGAGCTCGCTATGGCTTACCACATCTACTTTGGGGATAGTTTACTTTATGTTGTTTTCAGTTTATATTTTCTAGACTTTGTTTTGTTGGAAAATGATGACTAAGTACTTTGATGTAACTTGACTATGGTTTTGAAATAGTAGTTTTATCCGCTGCTTTACTTACTCTGTTTTACTTATATGTTCTGTCTTGTGATATCTGCATGCTTGTTTACCTCGTTTAACGCCCCTCCAAAGCTAGTGTACTTGCAAGAGTGACCCTAGCGGAGGTGGGGTGTTACATTAACCACCCACATTGGATAGGTATTGTTGTGACTACTGGACAGCCGGGTGGTTCCAGGCAGGTTTACATCACAACTCAATCCAACCTCGGGTTAAACACATCGTATTTTCTAAATTTACATATTTTGTTTCTTTTCTTTTTATATGTAAATATTTGCGGCCCATTATTCAAATTCATCTTTATTGGGTGAAATTAATTTACACCACTTAATTGTTTTTCAAGGTCGTTGGCATGCGTCAAACATGCCAACACATATGTTTTATATTTTAACCCAAACGTCACTACCCCCGTTTTATACGTTCGCTACAATATAACATATGTTGGGTTTAACATTTAAACCCAACTTAGCCACATGAAAAAGGGGAGGCTTAGAACATGGTGTTTATATATTCTAAGTAACATAAAAAGGGGAGTGTGAATGCATGAACTTACAACATAGCGAACTAATTAACATAAATTTGGCACTTGTGAACTTGCATTGTAATAGCATATAATCATGGCATGAACATACTTAAACATGAAATCATGGTTTTTGATCTATTCATATAATCATGGCATAAATATACCTAAACATGAAATCATGGTTTTTGATCTATTCATATAATCATGGCATAAATATGCCTAAACATGAAGTCATGGTTTTTGATCTATTCATATAATCATGGCATAAATATACCTAAACATCAAGTCATGGTTTTTAATCTACTCATGCAAACTTGCAATTGGAATGTAAATCTAACTTAGATATGTGTCACATATATTATCATACGATTTTTATAACAATATAGGCCTAAAACATGTTTTCCAATTAGGCATAACACCAAACATAGTCTAGTCATGTTCATAGGGTCAACACAAGTTCACAAAGATTCTTACTTTTGTCTCTAATGCAAAAGTATGGTTTTACACTTGAAACATGATGCCAATTCCAACATAAATTCATATGAGTCATAATACCCAAATGGATCCAACTACACTAAAAGTGATTATAAAAAAAAATATTATGTTGGCATAATAGTGAACCATATACTTGCATGAATCTCAAATAAACTACCACAAACATATAGTCGTTACTTTCAACATGAATCATATACTTGCAATTATCCAATAGGTGTTGTAATATACTACCACAAACATGTAGTTTTCAACATGAATTACATACTTGCGAATATCCAATCGTTATACAACAAAATTCCAAATCGATTAGAATCATAGCAACATACAAATATGAATTATTATCACTACAAATCAAGTACAAATCTATTTCTCATTTTACACAAATCAAAACACAATTATTTATTCACATCGGAATAGCACTCTACTTACAACGTATGATGAATCTTCAATTCAGGAATCTGAATTCTCAATTTGGAGATGTTATCCTTTGTTGTAGGCGTTGTTTTGATTTAGTTGTCGATGCTTTAAGCTTTTGAATTGTCTCTTAATCGTCTCTCAATTTTGACGGCTATTCCTTGTCTCTCCTCAGCAGCATGACAGTCTCATTCTCATTTTTATTTGTATGAATTAGGGTGAGTCTTAGGTCCTTTTTATAGAGTTTGTGAATTGATTAGGACCGTCGATGGAGCTTGGATTAATATTAGCCGTTCATTTGAAGGAGAGACCAACCAGGAGCTGACACCTAGCCCTAGTGACAAGGCAAGGCTCAGAAATTCGACCAGACCCTGATCAGGCCAGCCAAGACCTGACCAGCAGGTCATTCTGACCTGGGCGCACTTGGCAGGTGCGCCAGGCTAAAAATGTACTGGCGCACTTCCCAAGTGCGCCAGTTCATTTCTGTTCTGGCGCACTTCCCAAGTGCGCCAGTGCATTCTGACCCGTTTTCTGGTTTTTCGCCCAACTTCGTTCGTCTATATCTTCTTCATACGATATCCGTTTTACGCAAACTTGGATTCTATCTCTAGCAGAATTTCGAGACGAACGCAATGGCGTATCCCGTTTCCCTTAATTCTTTGATTTGAAATTAGTTATACTTTAATTTGTGAATTTCACAGTTATAGAATACACGGGGTGTTACATTCTCCCCCACTTAAAAGGATTTTGTCCCCGAAATCTTCAAGTTAGGAAGAATGTATATCTTAACATCCAAACATCCATCTACTCATCCATCAAACACGAGCATCCATTGTCCTTAAAAGACTTCTAATGCTTCATGATAATATGCGAAGTGTTTGTACATGTACTTATCTAATGCAAAATCAGTCGGTCTACTGATTCAGTTGATCTCCTTAATGCAAATTATGTAAGTGTCATGAATCCATTATGTATGCAAATTTTCCTATTCATGATTTTACATGGGGGCACAATCATTCACATATAAATGCAACATCCATATGGCAACACATTAAACTTCAACCATATACAAATATAAATACATATATGCACATGCAACATGAAGTGACTGAGCCGATCTAAAACCTAAATTGTGTGTGTATATGCACCCACGAGCAACCACTAGCAATCACTTGCAACCACTTGCAACCATCATCCATAACATGTTTCAATTACATGTTTTCATCCAAAGAGTTTCTACCTAAAAGATAAAGTCGAGGAGATATACCTAAAAAGATAGATAAAAGCACAACTTAAGGAAAAAGAAAGATCAAAGATGTACCCTCGAAAAGAAAAGGGTAGGCAGCGCGTATTCTAGCTTCAGTTTCCCAAGTTGCGTCTCCCTCGGCGTCGCTCCACTGAACTTTGACAAGCTTGACTTCGCAGTTGCGTAGCTTCTTCACTTCTGTTCCTAATATGCGGGTTGGAACTTTCCTCACGGTTGCTTCGCGTTCCACTTCAGCTTCTTATAGGATATTTGGCTCTACCAGTTCAGCAAATTCATGTAGACATTTTCGGAGGTGCAAAACATGAAAAACATTGTGAACTCCGGCCAGTTTTTCGGGTAACTCTAATCTATAGGCCATTTTCCCAATTTTCTCGATGATAGGGAATGGCCATACGAAACTTAGTGCTAGCTTCCCTGTGGTCCCAAAACGAACAACGTTCCTTAGCGGAGATACCTTAAGAAAAACTCTGTCCCCAACCTCAAATTCAAGGTCGGTCCTCCTCTTGTCGGCGTAGGATTTTTGTCTGTCTTGGGCTATCTTCATTCTTCTCCGTATTACGTCTGCTTTTTCTGAAGTCTCTCGGACCATATCTGGTCCAAGTATGAGCTTGTCAGTAGACTCCCACCAACAAGTGGGCGATCGGCATGGTCTTCCATATAAAGCTTCAAAGGGTGCCATTCCGATGGTTGGTTGGTAGCTGTTGTTGTAGGCAAATTCCACTAAAGGAAGATGGTCTTCCCATGTCCCTCCGAAGTCAAGGATGCACAGTCTTAAAAGGTCTTCCAAAACTCTGTTCGCTCTTTCCGTCTGGCCGTCGGTTTGGGGGTGATAGGTTGTGCTCAAGCATAACTGTGTGCCTACCGCTTCTTGCAGACTCCGCCAAAACTCACTTGTGAAGATAGGGTCTCGGTCACTAACAATGCTGGAGGGTATTCCATGGAGTCGAACAATTTCCTTGAGGTAAAGAGATGCTAAGGATGAGACAGTTCTTTTACTCTTGACAGGTAAAAAGTGGGCGCTTTTAGTAAGCCTATCCACTATTACCCAAATGCTAGTGTTGCCTCTTCTAGACCTAAGCAGCCCATCAATGAAGTCCATTGAGATGCTATCCCACTTCCACTGCGGGACCTCTGGAGGATGGAGCAAACCGCCAGGATTTTTCTATTCTGCTTTAACCTGTTGGCATACCATACACTTAGAAACGAAATCTGCCACATCCTTCTTTATGCCGTTCCAAAAGAAAGTTCTCTTTATGTCCTTGTACATTTTATCTCCGCCTGGGTGTATCATCATCTTGGAGTGATGTGCTTCCTCGAGAACTGTCTTTACCAAATCCCTTTTCTATGGGATGCATAGTCTTCCGTCTCGCCTTAGCCAACCCTTATCGTCGATGGAGTATCTGTTGAGGTGACTTGAAGTCTCACCCCTAATGAGCCTATCAATCGTCTCCACAAGCTGAGGGTCTTCGCGTTGTGCTGTCCCTATTGAGTCCACTAAAGTCGGGCGTACTTCGAGAGATGCTAGCAAGCCCGGTACAAAATTAGAGGAGGGCCTAAAGTAAAAGCTGGCTATATACTCTAGGTTATGTCTTTCAACAAACAGCGGGCTTAGGGTTAGTTTCTTTCGGCTCAATGCGTCTACCACTACGTTGCCTTTGCCCGGAGTGTAGGAGATCTTGAAATCGTACGAGGCAAGAAACTCCATCCATCTCTGTTGCCTCAAGTTAAGATCTTTCTGCGAGAAAAGATATTTCAACGATTTATGGTCAGTGTAAAGTTCAAACTTCTCACCTAGGAGATAGTGTCGCCAAGACTTGAGTGCAAAGACGATGGAAGCTAACTCAAGATCGTGGGTCGGGTAGTTCTTTTCATGCACTTTCAACTGCCTCTCGCCATAAGCTACTACCCTTCCTTCTTGCATTAAGACAGCGCCTAGCCCTGTCCCACATGCATCTGTATAAACTGTGAACATCTTGCTTCCATCTGGCAACGTCAAAACTGGGGCTGTTGTAAGAGCCCTTTTTAGTCGTTGGAAAGCAAACTTGCAATCCAAGTCCCAATTGAACACTAGATTCTTCTTGGTCAGCCTTGTGAGCGGAGCTTAGATTTTCGCAAAATCCCTTATGAACTTTCGATAGAAACCTGCTAGTCCTAGAAAACTTCGGACCTCAGTTGCATTCCTTGGTGTCTTCCAATCCTATACCGCTACTACCTTAGCAGGGTCCATATCTAAACCTTCTTTGGATACTATGTGCCCAAGGAACCTCACTTCTTCTCTCCAAAAGTGGCATTTGGAGAATTTGGCTTTTAGCTGATGGACTCGCAGAGTTTCCATGATTGCCCTTAGGTGCTGGGCATGCTCCTCTTTACTCTTTGAGAAGATCAAGATATCGTCCACGAAAACCACTACGAACTTGTTGAGGAAATCTCTAAACACCCTACTCATTAGGTCCACGAAGTAAGCAGGTGCTTTTGTCAAGCCGAAAGGCATGACAAGCCATTCAAAGAAACCGTCTGGGGTTCTGAATGCTGTCTTATCGATACTATCTTCAGCCACCCTTAGATGATGAAACCCGGTCGCTAAATCGAGTTGGGAGAAAACAGACGCTCCTACAAGCTGATCAAACAGATCGTCAATTCTGGGGAGAGGGTGCCTATTCTTTTTCGTTTGCTTGGTGAGCTCCCTATAGTCAACACATAGACGGAGTGAACCATCCGCCTTTGTAGTGAATACCACTGGAGCGCCCCATTCTGAAATGTTCCTTCTAATGAACCCCTTCTCTAGAAGCTCTTTAATCTGTTTACTGAGCTCCTTCCTTTTCCATGGAGCCATATGTCTAACGGGCAACGCAACGGGCTTTGCATTATCTATAAGATATATGCGGAAGTCTATCTCCCGCTTCGGAGGCAAGCCCTTCACCTCATCGAAGACATCCGGTTACTCCCGGACCACTCTAACCGATTGCAAACTTTCAACAGAGGCATCTAGCGATTCAAGATAACTAAGCATAACCGCATACGAGGGATTACAAGTAATTTCCAGAGTGTTACCGAGTTGGGTCAGAAGCCTAACCACCTTTTTATCACAATCAAGGATGGCACCATTACTGGACAGCCAATCCATGCCCAAAATCAAATCATATCCCGAGAAGCCCAAAACAAAGGCGCTACATCTAAATTCTATGCTTAGAATAGAAATTTTCAATCCCACACAGATCATAGACAAGTGAGCCGGGCCCCCAATTGGATTTGAAACAATTAAGGGGTCCTCTACCATACTAATTTCTAGGTGCAGAGATTCTACTAAAGCAGATGAGATAAAGGAGTGTGATGCGCCAGAATCAAACAAAGTGCGAACTGGATGATCATAAAGATAAACTACACTTTCTACAGAAGTATTTATACCTCGCTGTTGCAGAGGTGGCGCTTCTAGCACATGAACCTATGCCCCTGAGGTGGATCCAGCCCTCTGCCCCTGCCCTCGCTTCTTTGGGCAATCCTTAGCCATATGTCCTGTTTCACCGCAAGAAAAGCACCCACCATTCATCTTGGCCTTCTTTTTCCGACAATCTTTCACTAAGTGCCCCACTTTGCCACAGAAATTACACTTCCTCTTCTCTTTGTTGTCTTTCCCACCCTTCTTAAAGTCTGTCTTCTTAGGCTATAAACGCTCCTTCTTCCCTTGAGAGCTTTCTGCCTTTGTCTCCTTCTTGCCCTTATCCTCTTCGTTCAGCAATGCCATCTGCACCAACCTTTCATACGTAGCTCCCATGGGTATATGGGTCATGGCCAAACTGTGTAATGGCTCATTCAATCCTTTGACAAAGCGAAGAGCCTTCTTGTGCGGAGTGTTGACTAGGTCCAGTTCGAACCTAGCCAGCTGATCGAACTGATTAACATACTCTTTGGCTGTCATGATCCCTTGCTTAAGAAATAAGAAAATTTTCAACTGAAGACTCCTTTTAGATTTTGAGAGAAATTTAGCCTCAAACCTTTCCCTAAAATTCTCCCATGTTTCCACTGGTCTTTCTGCATTGGTGACTTCCTACCAGTAGGAAGCCTCGCCTTTAAGTAGCCATACTGCCTGTTGTACCTTCTTCCTATCTTCTACCTCAAAGATGACGAATAAGTCCTTGGTTTCCTTCAGCCAATTCCTGGCTTCCACGAAGGACTCAGTTCCATGAAAGTCCTTTCCTCCCATAGCTTTGAAATCTTTACATATCTTAGCAAAAGTATTACCCCGCAGAGGAGGTGGAGGAAGAGGTGCTGCTGCAGCTGGCTGATTTCCTGCAGCTGGGGGAGGAGGAACGGTAGGACCTAGCTGAGTGGCCCTTGCTTCTAAGAATCGTCTAAACCAACCAGGTATTGGTACACCCTCTGGCATGTTAAGTTCTTCGGACATGCTGAAACAAAAAGGATAGATTCAAAACAAAGGATAAAAGATAGTACCTATGGCTTTGGGGGACTTTGCCTTTTTAAAATAAAATAACATTTTATCTTTAAAAATGCTGCTTTAAATTTTTCTTTTTGGAAATGAATTTTTCAAAACTTTTTATCTTATCTGGTAAACCTATGCTCTGATACCAAGTGAAACACCCCACCTCCGTTAGGGTCACTCTCAAAGGGAATGCCCTAATTTTGGTGGAGGTTTATAAGTATAAGTCATAGATACACAAGACAGATATAAATACACATATTTTTGAACAGCGGAAAACAACAGCAATTTTTATTTCAACAAAATACATGTTACACAAAACATGTCATAATTTATCTTACAATACTTCCAAAAGCAGAACATCTTCATAACTGTCTTGATTACATTATTTAAAGAAGCATAAAAACATAAGTAAACTGCATAAGTCCCATAATTGCTGTCCAAAGCCATAGTCCAAAACGAAAAAGATCCAAGCAATACATTCTTTCTCTTCAAGCAGGATGTGAAAACTGGTCAAGCTGCGGTATTCCCTCCCTGTGGACCTGGGGGGGGGGGGAGGAACGAAAGAAAAGAAGACGAAAGAAAAGTAGAGTCAGACATAAAGCCTGAGTAAATCTAGGACTATTCAGTCTATGAATAAAGAATTGGGCATGATAAGTATGAACTGGAAAAGGGAAAGCACCATAAACTAAGTTAAGTTGTCTAGAGTCGAATATACTTATCGTACCCCATATTAAACTTTGTACCCATATAAACTAGTTCCCAATAGGCACCCCATAATCAGGGTGAAGTGATCCGTTTCTAATGATCGGCTCCTACTCGCATAGTTACATGTGTCTTACGGCCCCCGATGTTGTAGTTACCTGCTGGTCCCACCATGGGGAGTACCAAGTCCCATGGTGGCGGCCCGACACAATTCTAGAATGCTCAGGTATACTACTGGTGCCCAGTGCCTTATTTTTCTGCGCCAGAGTGTGTGCATGCCCGCACCCCGTTAGAACCTACACTGCCGCACCACCACCGTCGATTTGACCTCTTACAGTCAGCCCAGTAATCGTGCCCCACCCTGCCTAGTTCAGGGTATCCTGATACACCTTGTAGGGTTACTTCTGAAAAGGGTCCCCCGCTACTAGGTTTTCTATTTCTAGCCAACACGCTAAGTTGGTTAAATGTTTTGTAAACCTAACCCCCAATTAGTCTGTATAGTTTAGCATGTTCCATTTTGATTAAGTATTAATACAATTTACTAAATCCTATCAATCCTGACTCAGTCTTAATTGTCTTATTAAAGTCTCGACCTCTCACATTAGACAGATGTTGTTGTGGCTGCCTGTTGCCAGTTGGGTCCGGGCAGTCTTACGCCACAACTCAGTCTAACCTCGGGTCCTTATTGGGCTCTGTGTTTAACAACCCACATTGGATAGGTATTGTTGTGACTACTGGACAGCCGGGCGGTTCCGGGCAGGTTTACATCACAACTCAATCCAACCTCGGGTTAAACACATCGTATTTTCTAAATTTACATATTTTGTCTCTTTTCTTTTTATATGTAAATATTTGCGGCCCATTATTCAAATTCATCTTTATTGGGTGAAATTAATTTACACCACTTAATTGTTTTTCAAGGTCGTTGGCATGCGTCAAACATGCCAACACATATGTTTTATATTTTAACCCAAACGTCACTACCCCCGTTTTATACGTTCGCTACAATATAATATATGTTGGGTTTAACATTTAAACCCAACTTAGCCACATGAAAAACGGGAGGCTTAGAACATGGTGTTTATATATTCTAAGTAACATAAAAAGGGGAGTGTGAACGCATGAACTTGCAACATAGCGTACGAATTAACATAAATTTGGCACTTGTGAACTTGCATTGTAATAGCATATAATCATGGCATGAACATACTTAAACATGAAATCATGGTTTTTGATCTATTCATATAATCATGGCATAAATATACCTAAACATGAAATCATGGTTTTTGATCTATTCATATAATCATGGCATAAATATACCTAAACATGAAGTCATGGTTTTTGATCTATTCATATAATCATGGCATAAATATACCTAAACATGAAGTCATGGTTTTTAATCTACTCATGCAAACTTGCAATTGGAATGTAAATCTAACTTAGCAATGTGTCACATATATTATCATACGATTTTTATAACAATATAGGCCTAAAACATGTTTTCCAATTAGGCATAACACCAAACATAGTCTAGTCATGTTCATAGAGTCAACACAAGTTCACAAAGATGCTTAGTTTTGTCTCTAATGCAAAAGTATGGTTTTACACTTGAAACATGATGCCAATTCCAACATAAATTCATATGAGTCATAATACCCAAATGGATCCAACTACACTAAAAGTGATTATAAAAAAATTATTATGTTGGCATAATAGTGAACCATATACTTGCATGAATCTCAAATAAACTACCACAAACATATAGTCGTTACTTTCAACATGAATCATATACTTGCAATTATCCAATAGGTGTTGTAATAAACTACCACAAACATGTAGTTTTCAACGTGAATTACATACTTGCGAATATCCAATCGTTATACCACAACATTCCAAATCGATTAGAATCATAGCAACATACAAATATGAATTATTATCACCACAAATCAAGTACAATTCTATTTCTCATTTTACACAAATCAAAACACAATTATTTATTCACATCGGAATAGCACTCTACTTACAACGTATGACGAATCTTCAATTCAGGAATCTGAATTCTGAATTTGGAGATGCTATCCTTTGTTGTAGGCATTGTTTTGATTTAGTTGTCGATGCTTTAAGCTTTTGAATTGTCTCTTAATCGTATCTCAATTTTGACGGCTATTCCTTGTCTCTCCTCAGCAACATGACGGTCTCATTCTCATTTTTATTTGTATGAATTAGGGTGAGTCTTAGGTCCTTTTTATAGAGTTTGTGAATTGATTAGGACCGTCGATGGAGCTTGGATTAATATTAGTCGTTCATTTGAAGGAGAGACCAACCAGGAGCTGACACCTAGCCCTAGTGACAAGGCAAGGCTCAGAAATTCGACCAGACCCTGATCAGGCCAGCCAAGACCTGACCAGCAGGTCATTCTGACCTGGGCGCACTTGGTAGGTGCGCCAGGCTAAAAATGTACTGGCGCACTTCCCAAGTGCGCCAGTTCATTTCTGTTCTGGCGCACTTCCCAAGTGCGCCAGTGCATTCTGACCCGTTTTCAGGTTTTTCGCTCAACTTCGTTTGTCCATATCTTCTTCATACGATATCCGTTTTACGCAAACTCGGACTCTATCTCTAGCAGAATTTCAAGACGAACGAAATGGCATATCCCGTTTCCCTTAATTATTTAATTTGAAATTAGTTATACTTTAATTTGTGAATTTCACAGTTATAGAATACACGGGGTGTTACATTTGTGGTTGATATTGATTGGTTGTGGTTGAAAAATACCCATTGGTGATTGAAATGAATTGGAAATAATTGTGGAAATAAAAATAAAACATGCCGCCTGCGTGCGATTTAGATACATGAATCCCCATTGTCAAAAACCGCGAGGTTTTAAGGTAGAGCGAAGAGCCGTACTAGGGACGGTGCCAGTTTTAACAACCCTGCCGTTATGCTGCCGAAATTTTGAATAATATTCATGTGTTAGAATTATTTTCATATGTTGAAATTATCTTCTTGCGTTGAAATTAAAGTGATGTGTTGAAACTATATCCATGTGTGGAAATGCTCATGTGTTGAGAAGTGATGTGTGAAAATTAAATTCATGTGTGAGTGAATGAAGCGTTTAAATAATAAAAATCACATTTTTATAATATATATGAAGTATGTAAAATATTCGCCTTATATATAAATAGTTTCAACAATAAAAATTTCAACTTTCTTATATGAACAACATATATAAAATATCCATGTGTAGAGGTGCTCATGTGTTGAGAAATGTGTGTATTGGAAAAGTGAAAACGATATAGGAAGTGAAATGTTTGGGTGATGATTTTATGAGCCTGTTGGCTAGCCGCTTGGCTTTTTCTTTTTCTTTTTGACATGAGACGCCCGTGTGGCTATTTGGGAATTTTCCCAGTCCCTCCCGTACAATGGAGGTTATGGCGAAATTTTCCAAAATTTAAAGGCGTTAGTGAAATATTTGAAGTGAAAACGATATAGGAATTTTTGAATGAACTATATTTTTATAAATATATAAATATAAATAAAATTAAAACAAAACATGGCCGTGCAGTTCGTGTTTTGAAACCGTGATTTCAAACGACTAGTGTGGGAAATCCGACCATTGGATTTTCCCGAAACGACAACCGTTGGGTTCGCCTTGGAAATATCTTTCCAACGGCACCAACTTTGTGAAGATCCGACGATTGGATTATCTAGAATGTTTAATTCAAATCTGAAGAAAAACAGCGCTAGAAATGATTTTTTTTTATATATATATATATATATAATTAAATTAAATCGAATAACGATGCTGCAGTTCGTAAATTGAAATCGTAACTTCAAATGGCTAGTGTGGAAGATCCAACCCTCGGATTTTCCCAAAACTAAAACCATTGGATTCGTTTTGAAATGATCTTTCTAATGATATAAAATTTGTGAAGATCCAACGGTTAGATTTTCAGATACGTGTAAAACAAATTTGGTGAAAAACAGTGCCAGTGCATCGGCACGACCTGAATCATCGTTTAATTAAATATGGCCGTTTTAAATAAATAAAAATGGCGATATATCATTATAAAATACTATAGACAATATAGAGTGGAAATAAACCAATTTTGTTGTGTTTGCTTGATATGTGATGGTTGAATGTATTTAACATGAAAATTATAACTAAAGAACTGAAATGTGAATGTTGAATAGTCCAACCATGTGATAAATTGATTTGAAAATCTAAATATACATGGGTTATCTGAAAAGGCCGGGTTCATCTTATTTCAAATAATCGATCGACGTTGAGAAGTTGAAGAGTTGAAGACGGTTGAAGAACGATGATCTTCACATCGGATGGATGGGCGCTACTGATGCTCGTGATCGGAGTAGCTACCTTGAAGGAGCTGAAGTAGTAGCCGTCAAGACATACTGTTGATTTTACGGACATGCGAGGAACTGGTGCCTCCGGTTTCGTTCAAACACAGAACGGACTTGTAAATGGACTGTGTGTCTGACATTGAATTTTGTTCTGTGCTGATTGATCTCTGTTAAATATATATCTGTTTGGCAACAGAGAATTTATTCTCTTGCTTAACGCCCTTCTCTGAGACGTACGAGCTCAGAGGTTATGTATTGATAGAAATCAATCGCATGGAGTGGATTGCTTGTGTGGCACGCCTAAATGGCATATGATCAAGGCTTCTGTTGCAAAGCAAAGTCTTGTGGTTGATGATCAAAGCATGGTCTGTGTGACGTAGCTTTGTGTATAACGTGAATTCGCGAGCCCCACACCCCGGTATGAGTCAAAAAGGGCACACGGACCGCTGAGAGAGCACGACGTTTCTTTCTAGGTAAGGTGGTGTCAGTGACCTACCAGCCCTGACATTATTTATACTATTCACCTGTGTGGTTGTTGGAATGCGAGGCACCTCGATTATAGGTCTATAAGGACCGGGAAACGTGTGTTCAGGAATTGCCAATCCTCAAAAGTAAGAGAGGACCGGCCCAGCCGATTCCAAGGATCATAGTGGGGTCCTGGGACATTTGCTAGAGTGTCTCGAACGGAGCGGAGCTTGCCCCTTGCCTCGACTCATGATTGAACCAAATTTCCAATACGAAATTCTGGACGTGGTTGTATTACTAGTACGGCGACATAGTGGTATGGGTCATTTATGCCGCCTATGATTGATATTTATGATTGAAATCACTTTTGAAACATATATTCACTAGCAATAATATCAAACACTTTTGTTTTATTCGTATGAAGCATTTTTGGCCATTATAAGGTAAAAACTCTATCCTCCGGCTTGCGTTGCATTGTGTGATGGGACCTGAGTCGGATAATGGCTTCATTTTATAAAAAGCATTGCGATGATTTAATCATTTACTTTATTTCATGCATAAGTACTCATTGGAGTAAACCCGTTCCGCGAAAGTGGCGTGGTCCTTTGATTTGCCTTATTATTGTTGTTAATAAGTTAAGTAGATTTCTCATACTAGTCCCATGACTGACTCGTAGTTCATGTAACAAGACGTGATTCTGTAACGCTAAGATTCACAAATCAAGGCAGAATTAAAAGTTAAAACAAAAATCAAGGGAAACGGGCTACGCCATTGCGTTCATCTCGGAATTCTGCATGAAAATGAGTCCGAGTTTGCGTAAATCGGAGTCTGTATGAGGAAGATATGGCCTCCGGAAGATTCAGCGAAGTTAAAATTTCAAAACAGGTCAGGTTCAAAATTCAAATCGAATCCAGAATGGGATGGGCGGGAATTTTCCCGCCCAAGGAACCCAGGTCGACTGGGTAGTCGACCTGGGGGTCGACCCCCCATGCTTTTTCCTGTTTTCTGCACCTGATTCGTTCTTCTGTATTCGGACGCCATCCTAACCAGATTCGTTGACTTCTACACTATATAAACAGCCCTAGACTCCTTCTTTATTCACAATTCTTCTCTACCCTTATGCTGCAAAGATTCTTAGTGAATATGGCTTCTTCTCCTCCTCTTAAAAGAATAATAAATAAAATAATATATATAAAATAAATCAAGACGAGGAGGTGCTGCTCAAAGACTTTCAAAGAGGAGATTAAAGCTAGAATTCAAGTGAAGATTCGAACGACTGCAACGACTATTTTTCTACGAATCATAGCAATGCCATCTTTCTGTTCTAATATAATCTCTGTAAGTCAGTTATTTCTAGATTTGAACGTTTTTCTCTGTTCGTGACATGAAATTAAAGGAATAAAAGAATATGCCAAATCTCTCTCTCTCTCTATTCGAATCAGTGCCTATACTCATGAACCTAATTAAGAACTGTTATGATTCGTGGACAAATAAGACCATGACTATGAAACTATGGACCTTAAAACCATATGCCTATGACTATGAACATTTTCCTATGAACATTGCCTATGACTATGAACATTGCCTGTAACTATGGACATTGCCTATGACTACGAACATTGCCTATGACTGTGACTGTGACTATGAGGATTATTTCCTTGACTAAGCCTATTCCTTTGATTAGGAAATATAAACTATTGCCAATACAAGGACATCTGTGATTAAACACCTGTGATTCATGACTAGGAAAGTATTGCTTAAGTTTTGTGACTATGAAATTGGGTCTAAACCCGATCATCTATTCTGTCTATTCCTGGTTATCTTTGGTTTTAGACCTTGGGAATTTACCTATTAAGTTAGGTCTACCCATGTTCTTGAACCTACGCCTCTATTCTGTCTATTCTTGGTTTTAGACCTTGGGAATTTACCTATTATGTTAAGTCTACCCATGTTCTTGAACCGACGTCGTTATTCAACCCTTTTTATGCCAGTTAGTATGTCTATCTTTTGCCTTTGGTTCATTCCCTATTTTCTACGAACCTAGCTTTGTTTATAATCTAGACTGAATCACGATTATACGAACGGTGGGAATGCGGTTTGGGCAAAATATGAAATTTACTAAAAACGTAGTTTAACATGGAAATGGGCATA
Source organism: Allium sativum (assembly GCA_030737875.1). Taxonomy (NCBI): domain Eukaryota; kingdom Viridiplantae; phylum Streptophyta; class Magnoliopsida; order Asparagales; family Amaryllidaceae; genus Allium; species Allium sativum. The sequence goes on along the minus strand of CM060920.1, from coordinate 741,671,489 downwards.
AATTGGGAACATGCATTACGACATACAAATTGGATAAATTTGACATGAATTATAGGATGTGTAATTTGAGTCTAGTATTGGCGTGTAAATCTAGCATTTACATGAATTGTGAACTAGAGTAATAAGTCTAGTTTGACGTAAATTAGAATGTTGAATCGGAATTGGATTAGCTAATTTAGCACGGTAAGTATATTGGTATAAATGTGAAATTGGCCATAATTGGGAATAACTATCAGGTTTAGCAAAATCATGGTTAGTGATACTTAATTTGGTATAGTTTACAGACCAAAAGGGGCATAAATATGATATAGAGGGGAGAATGGGCCATAAGAATAAATGTTGACAATTTACATTAAAAGAGTAATTGGTAAATAAGTAAATTAGGAATAATTTACTTATAGAATTTGTCCTAAATGAGAAAATACAAATTTAGACAAATTAAAGGTTTATTAACGACATCTCTTTTAATAACACACCAGAAAGTTCTAGGGTGACAGAGAGGATAGTGTCTAGGCTTGGGTTTGGAAAATACAAGTTTCCTGCTCTCCCTGGCTATCCCTAACTGATCCGACGGACGGGATGGTTACTTTCAAAACATGATTTGAAAATTAATCAAGACCCTTTGACATAGAAAACACGAATAGGCCTAACCCGAGGTTAGACTGAGTTGCGATATCTGCCCGGAACCAACCAACACATCCAGTAATCGCAACAATATCTGTCTAATGTGAGTGGTCGTGGCTTTAATTTATTTAGTTAAAGCTAGAACAAGAATGCTAGGGTTAAGTTAACTAAGACACTTAACCAACTCAACATGATAACAAGACTGGTAGGTGGGGTTAGGTTCATACAGTTAAGCTAGAATGGGAGGGTTAAGTCCATAGGAACACTTAACCAACTTAACACAGTTAAGCTAGAACGGAGGGCTAAGTCCACAGGGACACTTAACCAAACTCATGGTAACAAGACATGATTTGTAGAGGTTAAGTAACTAAGAAAACACATAGCCAAATTAACATGTTAACTAGTCTAGAAAGTGGGGTTAAGTAAAGTTAAAACACTTAGCCAAATTAACATGTTAACTCGACTAGAGGTTGGGGTTAAGTAAGATTTAATACACTTAGCCAATTTGTTATGTTAGCTGGGCTAGACCGTAGGGTTAAGTAAACTTGAACACTTAACCATTAGATTGTGATAAAGGAATAGGGTTAAGTTTAAAACATGAAGGGATAAATACTTAACCGTTAATAACATGTTAGTTAAAACAGACGGGCAAGGTTAAGTTAAAAAGGAACACTGAACCAATACAGGGTGAATGGGTAGGGTTAAGTAATAAGAAATACTTAACCAATATAACTTGGTTTGTGGTGGGGTTAAGTCAACATGAATTACTGATAACACTTAACTAGTTTGACAGGATAAATGAAGAGGGTTAAGTTAGCTTGAATTGACTAATGACACTTAACCAATCCAAATGGACGGGAAAGGGAACTAAGTAGTAAACCTTAGTTAAGAAAACAACGATTCTGGAAACTATGCGGTAAATCTTAGTTATAAAACTAAGTAGTAATTCTTAGTATAACACGGGAAGGAGCGAATGTCCGTCTGAGTAAAAAGAAGGCTCCAACGAATTGGGTTACGAAGCACGAGGCTTTGAGGGGACGTGAGGGTACTCTTGGTATCCCTCTGTGATGCTGCAGATGATCCGCCTGGGACCACAGAGGTTAAGGTCTGCGTTGTAACACCCCACCTTCGCTAGGGTCACTCACAAAGGGAATGCACTAGGTTTGGTGAAGCATTATCGAGGTAAACATGCACAGAAATATTACAAGACAGAACATATATAAAACAGCGGAAGTAAAACAAATTTTATTACCTTATAAAATAAGGTCTAAAGCCTTTTACATCAGAATACATCAAAACCTGTCTTGCAGTAGTAAAGAAGCATAAAACCATTTCATAAATTATTCCCCAAGTAAAACAGTAAAGTAGCCATAGCCAAGAAAAGTCCAAGCCATGCGTGATGACCTTCAAGCAGAAGAAGTCCGAACTAGATAACGGTGTTTCCTTCCTGAAACCTAGGGGGGGAATGGAAGACAAAGAGGCGAAACAAAACGGGGTCAGTCATAAAGACTGGTAAGTCCTATCTACTTCCAGTATAAAAACAGATAAACGTAACATGACATGCATAAACTGAAAGTAAACATAAGGATGACTACAAGGTAGATAAACTAAACCAGGGTAACAGGCTGAACTACTGTAGCAAGGTAAACTAAGATATCATGATAAACTACGGTGTCATGATAAATCAAGGTATCACATCGTCAGGTTTCTATCAAGTATACTATCCCAAGGTATCTATCATGTATAACATCCCACGGTATCTATCATGTATAACATCCCAAGGTATTTATCATGTATATTTGCTCTGCACCTCTCGTACTAGTATCCCAACCCGCGTCATGTGTCAACTATGAATGTCCCTTGCCCAATGTCATGTAATGGTCCATGTCAACCTAATATATAGCATATGTAGGGTTTTCCAACTCGTATGTTACCTTCCATGTATAAGTTCAGTCCTTTGCTGTAGGCCATACGGGCTTTCCCATGTAAACGTTTTATCCTTGAGGTTATTTTGGACTGCTACCCTAGATCTAGTTATGTTTCCTTACCATGAACTATCGCGCGTTCACTTGGGATTTATGCCACCTAGGACCACTAGGGATTATTCTACCTAATGAACGTTTCCGTGTCTCGGTTTGGGTTCAAGCCACCTAGGGCCACTAGGGATTATGCCACCCGTCAACCGCGCCCTTTATCCCGCGTATGTATCGTGAATCGTTTTCCATGTATAGACGCACATGTTCCTCAATGTGCCATCCGAGTTCCGTGCCAGGGCAAATAAAGAAATACGGAACTCGGTCGGGAGCTTTAAGTTGTCTGCTGATGCAGATATCAAGGTCTGCTTTTGTACCCGTGGCTATGGTCCCACGTGACCCCTCCCTCAACTACTGAAAGGCAATCCAAGAAAAATCATGTATGAGAACCACATCCCGGCCCCACTATAGCCCCACTTTCCTATGGGCCAACCTCACCCATGACTCGATAGCAAGAACATGGTCTATTGGGGCTCCCTGCCTTTCCGTACGTACACGATTGACTAAAGATGGTAGGTAGTCGGTGACGTGCTGTCCAGGGAAAAATCAAGTATCGTCGACTCCACGCTAATCCATCCCAGTCTTTAGGTCGCTCGCATAGCAACCAAGGCATACACTTGGCTCTCCTACCGCAGACCTTAACCTCTGTGAGGCCGGGTTTCATGGACCACCTGCCACCTCACAGAGGGATACCAAGAGTACCCTCACGTCCCCTGAAGCTACCGCTTCGTCACCCAGTTCGCTGGAGCTTTTTATCTAGGTCAGATAAGTTGCTCCTCCTCGTATACTGGGCGATGACTTACCGTATCAGGTTACTCATCTAATTATGAACTAGCCCCATGTCCTTGGCTAAGAATTATTACTTAGTTATCCTTAACTAAGGTTTACCACTTAGCTTCTCTTCCCACTATCCTTTTTAACTACGATTTTCAACCTAGTCCCCTGAGCTAGGGTTTTGTCTAATGGGTTAAGTATTGTCATTCAAGTTCATGACTTAACCCGCCCACGAATCATGTCAAGATTGGCTAAGTACTCAAGTTCAAGGCTTAGCCCTACAAGTTGGTTAAGTGTACTAAGAAGCTCATGACTTAACCCTATCAAGTCAAATTGGTTAAGTATTTATTTGTCTTAACCTACCAGATTATCGTGTTAGATTGATTAAGCATAGATTATCTTAATCCCATCAGATTACCGAGTCAGATTGGTTAAGTATGGATTAGCTTAACCCCATCCACTAATCGTATTACAATGGTTAAGTATATTTAAAAGGTCTTGTGACTTAACCCTATCAGGTCCGCATATTAGATTGGTTAAGTATAGGTTACTTAACCTCATCAAATCATCATGTATAATTGGTTAAGTATAAGTTACTTAACCCCATTAAATCTATCATGTTAAGTTGGTTAAGTATCAGTTACTTAACCTCATTGAATTACCAAGTTTAGATTGGTTAAGTGTTTAACTTAACCCCATCGAATTACCGTGCGTAGATTAGTTAAGTGAAGGTTACTTAACCCCATCTAATTTACCGTGTTTAGATTTGTTAACTCTAAGTTACTTAACCCCATCTAATTACCAAGTCGGATTAGTTAAGTGTAAATTACTTAACCCCATCGAATTTGCCGTGTTAGATTAGTTAAGTATGGATTACTTAACCCCATCCAATTACCGTGTTTAGATTAGTTAAGTGTAGGTTACTTAACCCCATTTAATTTACCGTGTCGGATTAGTTAAGTGTAAATTACTTAACCCCATCCCCTAATTGTCTTATATGGTTAAGTGTCATTAAGGAACCAAGTCCGGTTTAACTTAACCTACCCATTCGTGTCATATCGGTTAAGTGTCATTAATCAAAATTACTTAACCTTTTCATGTGGCATTAATTAGATTACTGCACCCCAACCTCTCACATTAGACTTTGTTGTGGTTACTAGTTAAGTCGGGCGGGTCCGGGTAGATTTACACCACAACCTAGTCTAACCTCGGGTTTTAGGTGCTATATGACCAACTATCCACATTGGGTCCTATTGTTTGTAGCCACTAGTTAAGCCGGGCGGGTCCGGGTAGATTTATGCTACAAACTCAACCCAACCTCGAGTTGGCCACTTTCATGTTTGGTCTAGTGTCTTATTACACTTACAACCCACCCATGTCTAGTTCAAGTTACATGTTTTCCCCACGTGTCATGACCATATTTAAATGTATCATGAATGTCATGTTCTCATGTAAATCCCATGTCAAGTTTTTCATGTCATACCCACGTTTTTCCTAAGCTACCCAAACGTATTTCCAACCCAAGTGGAAGCGAGTCCCATAGTAGGGTATTATGCCAACATATTGGCCACAAACATGCATAGTATCATAAGGGGATTTGGCCACAAACATGCATAGTATCATAAGGGGATTTGACCACAAGCATGCATAGTATCATAAGTGAATTTGGCCACAAATATGCATAGTATCATAAGTGAATTTGGCCACAAACATGCATAGCATTCTAAGGTAATTTGGCCACAAATATGCATAAGCCCCAAAGTCAAGTCTTTGCCCATATTTCACAAGTCAAGTGGTCCCCAAAGGTTCATGCTAACATTTCATAGATAAAGATTCAAACTTGCAAGATATACTAGGTTAAACATAACATGAGTGGCATGATTAAGTCGCTACAACTTAGACCAAGGTCATAGATCATAGAAAAGGGGCAAATTTAGGTTCACATAAGCTAGCATACTTATGTTTCATCGCATTTTATACCATGTCACATTAGAACCACCGTCAGAATCTACAAGTAGCTAGAACTTACATAGCGAGGCTTAGGGAAGGGTTATGCATCGTCGTGACTAAGAAAGGTGGCTCCTTTGATGAAGAACCGTCATGAAATCGCCATAGCAATGTTGATCGAGCCTCGATTTGGTGTAGCAAGCTTGCACCTTTGATTCGAATCCGATTTGAATGCATGAGCTCTTGGAGTTGGAGATGGAGGCCATGATCAAGATTGATTTTGGCGGCACTTCGTGGCATGAGTGATTTGTGAGGGTTTAGGCTAGGCCTAGGGATCTTTTTATAGATGTTAGGGTAGTTTTAGGCCGTAGGATAAACCCTAGGATAGATCTGAATCGTCAAAATCCGTCACAGGCCTCCAAAACCGAGCCAAAACCAGAAGCAGGTGCACCAGGTCGCTGGTTCGACCAAGGGGGGTCGACACCCATGTCGACCCCCTGGAGGGGGGTCGACACCCATGTCGACATGGATGTCGACACCCTATGTGTCTGGCAGGAATTTTCCCGCCTTATCTTTTTGGGCTGAATTCGAATCTGTTTTCGGATTTGAATTTTCGTGAAACTTCGCGAGGCCATATCTCGGTCATACAAACTCCGATTTACGAAATTTCAGACTCTATTTCACGTATTTTTCCGAGACGAACGCAATGGCGCAACCTGTTTATCCTGATTCAGATTTTATAATTTAATTCTGCCTTAATTCTTGTCTTAACACGTTGTTTAAAATTCGGGTTGTTACATTCTCCCCTCCTTTATGGATTTCGTCCCCGAAATCTCTAAGTTATGAAGAACGTATACTACCATCCCTCATCCATCTACTCAAAACATCATCCACAAACAACCATGGTCCTTAAAAGGCTTCTAATGCTTTATGAACACATGCAAGAAAGTGTGTGTATATGTTCCTTAGCTAATGCTAATAATCAGGCCTGAATGATCTTCTAATGCAAAATATGTTTAGTGCCATGAATCCAACATGTATTCAAATAGTCCTAGCCATATAAATGCTATATGTGTGCACAACCATTCATTCTTATGCAACATCCGCATGATAACACATTCAATTTCATCCATAAACAGGTATAAATACTCGTGCATATGCAATATGAAATGAGAGTGCATCGATCTAGTATCTAATGTGTATTCGCGCATCCACGAGCAACCACTTGCAACCATATCAATCATAACATGTTTCAAACACCTGTTTACATCCATAGGATTCTACCTAAGGTTCTCTTGATAGGATCGAGGAGATAAACAAGGTAAACTCTCTACGGGGTTTGCAACAGAAACAGGACCGAGAGGATATTCACCAAAAGATAACATGCGAGCAAGCTCTACAGGAAAAACCAGGGATCAAGGATACACTCTTTAAAAAGAGGTACGATGCGCGTGTCTAGCCTTACGTCTTCTAAGTCGCGTTTCCTTGAGCTTAATTCCTTGGTGCCTTGACCATCTTTTTAACTCCATGATCTCGTAGCTCCTTGATTCGTATTTCCAAGAAATGAGTTAGAACTCATTTCATTGTCGCCTCTTATTCCACTTTCACTTATCCTTTTCCTAGTATACTTGGCTCAAACGTATCCACTTACTCATGCAAGCTTTCCAAAATTCACTAGGGAATTCTGGATCTCGTCTGCCGATGCCAATCCATGTTGCCAAGTGTACTTACTAGGTGATCCCCATAACTCATGCATAAGCGAAACGAACCATCCGACTTAGCGGCGAATTCTACTCGAACGGATTACCAAAAACTGCATCATGAGATTCTAGGTAACTAGCCATGACAAAACCTAGAAGGTTACACAAGACTTCGAGGGTATTACCAAAGCAAGTCAGGAGTCCAACTACCTTTCTTTCAAAACCGAGAATGACACCCCTTATTGGATGACCACTTTATCCCTGGAATCCATCCACGGCCTAGAAACATAGGCATTCTGAAATCCAAACAAGTCCTGAATAAATGGACCGATCGTCCAACAAGATTTGGGAAAAAAATGGGATCTTCTATCATGCTAGTACTAAGGTGCAGAGACTCAACTATCGAGGCAGACTTAAATGATGCGATGATCAAAACAAAGTCTGGACGGGATGATAGAAAAGAAAAGCTAAGCCTTTAATAGGAACGGTACCATCCTCCTTAGGTACGCTAGTGAGGGCATACGATTGCCTTCTTGCTGATCTCGTCCTTATCTTCCTTTGTGGATCAAGCCATACCAACAAGTTGCTTATTCTTAAGCTTGTGTCCTTTATCCCTTCTTATAACTTCAGTAACAGGTCTCTCGAGAACTTCCTCCATCGTACGGGAAAACACTTACGTAGCTAGATTAGTCGCAGTTAAAACTACTGTGACTACATATGGAGGAAAGAAAGGAAAAGAGGTTCGATCAAGGAAACAAAGGATAGTGCTAATGGCTTTTGGGGAATAGCCTTAAAGAAATTTTCTTGAAAAATGCATCTTTGTAAACGGTTTCTCAAATAGTTTTCAGAAGGTTTTAAAAACTTTTGCCCAGTCTGGTAACCTTCTGCTCTGATACCAAATGTAACACCCCACCTCCGCTAGGGTCACTCACAAAGGGAATGCACTAGGTTTGGTGAAGCATTATCGAGGTAAACATGCACAGAAATATTACAAGACAGAACATATATAAAACAGCGGAAGTAAAACAAATTTTATTACCTTATAAAATAAGGTCTAAAGCCTTTTACATCAGAATACATCAAAACCTGTCTTGCAATAGTAAAGAAGCATAAAACCATTTCATAAATTACTCCCCAAGTAAAACAGTAAAGTAGCCATAGCCAAGAAAAGTCCAAGCCATGCGTGATGACCTTCAAGCAGAAGAAGTCCGAACTAGATAACAGTGTTTCCTCCCTGAAACCTGGGGTCGGAAAATGGAAGAAAAAGAGGCGAAAAAAAACGGGGTCAGTCATAAAGATTGGTAAGTCCTATCTACTTCCAGTATAAAAACAGATAAAGGTAACATGACATGTATAAACTTAAAGTAAACATAAGGATGACTACAAGATAGATAAACTAAACCAGGGTAACAGGCTGAACTACTGTAGCAAGGTAAACTAAGATATCATGATAAACTACGGTGTCATGATAAATCAAGGTATCACATCGTCAGGTTTCTATCAAGTATACTATCCCAAGGTATGTATCATGTATAACATCCCACGGTATCTATCATGTATAACATCCCATGGTATTTATCATGTATATTTGCTCTGCACCTCTCGTACAAGTATCCCAACCCGCGTCATGTGTCATTTATGAATGTCCCTTGCCCAATGTCATGTAATGGTCCATGTCAACCTAATATATAGCATATGTAGGTTTTTCCACCTCGTATGTTTCCTTCCATGTATAAGTTCAGTCCTTTTCCGTAGGCCATACGGGCTTTCCCATGTAAACGTTTTATCCTTGAGGTTATTTTGGACTGCTACCCTTGATCTAGTTATGTTTCCTTACCATGAACTATCGCGCGTTCACTTAGGATTTATGCCACCTAGGACCACTAGGGATTATGCTACCTATTGAACGTTTCCGTGTCTTGGTTTGGGTTCAAGCCACCTAGGGCCACTAGGGATTATGCCACCCGTCAACCGCGCCCTTTATCCCGCATATGTATCGTGAACCGTTTTCCATGTCAAGACGCACATGTTCCTCAATGTGTCATCCGAGTTCCGTCTCAGGGCAAATCAAGAAATACGGAACTCGGTTGGGAGCTTTAAGTCGTCTGCTGATGCAGATATCAAGGTCTGTTTTTGTACCCGTGGCTATGGTCCCACGTGACCCCTCCCTCAACTACTGAAAGGCAATACAAGAAAAATCATGTATGAGAACCACATCACGGCCCCACTATATCCCCACTTTCCTATAGGCCAACCTCACCCATGACTCGATAGAAAGAACATGGTCTGTTGGGGGTTCCCTGCCTTTCCGTACATACACGATTGACTAAAGATGGTAGGTAGTCATTGATGTGCTATCCAGGGAAAAATCAAGTATTGTCGACTCCATGCTAATCCATCCCAGTCTTTAGGTCGCTCGCATAGCAACCAAGGCGTACTCTTGGCTCTCCTACCGCAGACCTTAACCTCTGTGAGGCCGGGTTTCATGGACCACCTGCCACCTCACAGAGGGATACCAAGAGTACCCTCACGTCCCTCGAAGCTACCGCTTCGTCACCCAGTTCGCTGGAGCTTTTTATCCAGGTCAGATAAGTTGCTCCTCCTCGTATACTAGGCGATGACTTACCATATCTGGTTACTCATCTAATTATGAACTAGCCCCATGTCCTTGGCTAAGAATTATTACTTAGTTATCCTTAACTAAGGTTTACCACTTAGCTTCTCTTCCCACTATCCTTGTTAACTACGATTTTCAACCTAGTCCCCTGAGCTAGGGTTTTGGCTAATGGGTTAAGTATTGTCATTCAAGTTCATGACTTAACCCGCCCACGAATCATGTCAAGATTAGCTAAGTACTCAAGTTCAAGGCTTAGCCCTACAAGTTGGTTAAGTGTACTAAGAAGCACATGACTTAACCCTATCAAGTCAATTTGGTTAAGTATTTATTTGTCTTAACCTATCAGATTATCGTGTTAGATTGATTAAGCATAGATTATCTTAATCCCATCAGATTACCGAGTCAGATTGGTTAAGTATGGATTAGCTTAACCCCATCCACTAATCGTATTACAATGGTTAAGTATATTTAAAAGGTCTTGTGACTTAACCCTATCAGGTCCGCATATTAGATTGGTTAAGTATAGGTTACTTAACCTCATCAAATCATCATGTATAATTGGTTAAGTATAAGTTACTTAACCCCATTAAATCTATCATGTTAAGTTGGTTAAGTATCAGTTACTTAACCTCATTGAATTACCAAGTTTAGATTGGTTAAGTGTTTATCTTAACCCCATAGAATTACCGTGCGTAGATTAGTTAAGTGAAGGTTACTTAACCCCATCTAATTTACCGTGTTTAGATTAGTTAAGTCTAAGTTACTTAACCCCATCTAATTACCAGGTCGGATTAGTTAAGTGTAAATTACTTAACCCCATCGAATTTGCCGTGTTAGATTAGTTAAGTATGGATTACTTAACCCCATCTAATTACCGTGTTTAGATTAGTTAAGTGTAGGTTACTTAACCCCATTTAATTTACCGTGTCGGATTAGTTAAGTGTAAATTACTTAACCCCATCCCCTAATTGTCTTATATGGTTAAGTGTCATTAAGGAACCAAGTCCGGTTTAACTTAACCTACCCATTCGTGTCATATCGGTTAAGTGTCATTAATCAAAATTACTTAACCTTTTCATGTGGCATTAATTAGATTAATGCACCCCAACCTCTCACATTAGACTTTGTTGTGGTTACTAGTTAAGCCGGGCGGGTCCGGGTAGATTTACACCACAACCTAGTCTAACCTCGGGTTTTAGGTGCTATATGACCAACTACCCACATTGGGTCCTGTTGTTTGTAGCCACTAGTTAAGCCGGGTTGGTCCGGGTAGATTTATGCTACAAACTCAACCCAACCTCGAGTTGGCCACTTTCATGTTTGGTCTAGTGTCTTATTACACTTACAACCCACCCATTGTCTGGTTCAAGTTCCATGTTTTCCCCACGTGTCATGACCATATTTAAATGTATCATGAATGTCATGTTCTCATGTAAACCCCATGTCAAGTTTTTCATGTCATACCCACGTTTTTCCTAAGCTACCCAAACGTATTTCCAACCCAAGTGGAAGCGAGTCACATAGTAGGGTATTATGCCAACATATTGGCCACAAACATGCATAGTATCATAAGGGGATTTGGCCACAAACATGCATAGTATCATAAGGGGATTTGACCACAAGCATGCATAGTATCATAAGTGAATTTGGCCACAAATATGCATAGTATCATAAGTCAATTTGGCCACAAACATGCAAAGCATTCTAAGGTAATTTGGCCACAAACATGCATAAGCCCCAAAGTCAAGTCTTTGCCCATGTTTCACAAGTCAAGTGGTCCCCCAAGGTTCATGCTAACATTTCATAGATAAAAATTAAAACTTGCAAGATATACTAGGTTAAACATAACATGAATAGCATGATTAAGTCGCTACAACTTAGCCCAAGGTCATAGATCATAGATCATAGAAAAGGGGCAAATTTAGGTTCACATAAGCTAGCATACTTATGTTTCATCACATTTTATCCCATGTCACATTAGAACCACCGTCAGAATCTACAAGTAGCTAGAACTTACATAGCGAGGCTTAGGGAAGGATTATACATCGTCGTGACGAAGAAAGGTGGCTCCTTTGATGAAGAACCGTCATGAAATCGTCGTAGCAACGTTGATCGAGCCTCGATTTGGTGTAGCAAGCTTGCACCTTTGATTCAGATCCGATTTGAATGCATGAGCTCTTGGAGTTGGAGATGGAGGCCATGATCAAGATTGATTTTGGCGGCACTTCGTGGCATGAGTGATTTGTGAGGGTTTAGACTAGGCCTAGGGGTCTTTTTATAGATGTTAGGGTAGTTTTAGGCCGTAGGATAAACCCTAGGATAGATCTGAATCGTCAAAGTCCGTCACAAGCCTCCAAAACCGAGCCAAAACCATAAGCAGGTGCACCAGGTCGCTGGTTCGACCAATGGGGGTCGACCCAGGGGTCGACACCCATGTCGACCCAGGGGTCGACCAATGGAGGGGGGTCGACCCCCATGTCGACATGGGTGTCGACACCCTGTGTGTATGGCGGGAATTTTCCCGCCTTCTCTTTTTGGGCTGAATTCGAATCTGTTTTCGGATTTGAATTTTCGTGAAACTTCGCGAGGCCATATCTCGGTCATACGCACTCCGATTTACGAAATTTCGGACTCTATTTCGCGTATTTTTCCAAGACGAACGCAATGGCGTAACCCGTTTATCCTGATTCAGATTTTATAATTTAATTCTGCCTTGATTCTTGTCTTAACACGTTGTTTAAAATTCGGGTTGTTACATTCTCCCCTCCTTTATGGATTTCGTCCCCGAAATCTCCAAGTTAGGAAGAACGTATCCTACCATCCCTCATCCATCTACTCAAAGCATCATCCACAAACAACCATGGTCCTTAAAAGGCTTCTAATGCTTTATGAACACATGCAAGAAAGTCTGTGTATATGTTCCTTAGCTAATGCTAATGATCAGGCCTGAATGATCTTCTAATGCAAAATATGTTTAGTGCCATGAATCCAACATGTATGCAAATAGTCCTAGCCATATAAATGCTATATGTGTGCACAACCATTCATTCTTATGCAACATCCGCATGATAACACATTCAATTCCATCCATAAACAGGTATAAATACTCGTGCATATGCAATATGAAATGTGAGTGCGTCGATCTAGTATCTAATGTGTATTCGCGCATCCACGAGCAACCACTTGCAACCATATCAATCATAACATGTTTCAAACACCTGTTTACATCCATAGGATTCTACCTAAGGTTCGCACGATAGGATCGAGGAGATAAACTAGGTAAACTCTCTACGGGGTTTGCAACAGAAACAGGACCGAGAGGATATTCACCAAAAGATAACATGCGAGCAAGCTCTACAGGAAAAACCAGGGATCAAGGATACACTCTTTAAAAAGAGGTACGATGCGCGTGTCTAGCCTTACGTCTTCTAAGTTGCGTTTCCTTGAGCTTAATTCCTCGGTGTCTTGACCATCTTTTTAACTCCATGATCTCGTAGCTCCTTGATTCCTATTTCCAAGATATGAGTTAGAACTCATTTCATTGTCGCCTCTTATTCCACTTTCACTTATCCTTTTCCTAGTATACTTGGCTCAAACGTATCCACTTACTCATGCAAGCTCTCCAAAATTCACTAGGGAATTCTGGATCTCGTCTGCCGATGCCAATCCATGTTGCCAAGTGTACTTACTAGGGTGATCCCCATAACTCATGCATAAGAGAAACGAACCATCCGACTTAGCGGCGAATTCTACTCGAACGGATTACCAACAACTGCATAATGAGATTCTAGGTAACAAGCCATGACAGAACCTAGAAGGTTACACGAGACTTCGAGGGTATTACCAAAGCAAGTCAAGAGTCTAACTACCCTCCTTTCAAAACCGAGAATGGCACCCCTTATTGGATGACCACTTTATCCCTGGAATCCATCCATGGCCTAGAAACATAAGCATTCTGAAATCCAAACAAGTCATGAATAAATGGACTGATCGTCCAACAAGATTTGGGAAAAAAATGGGATCTTCTATCATGCTAGTACTAAGGTGCAGAGACTCAACTATCGAGGCAGACTTAAATGATGCGATGATCAAAACAAAGTCTGGACGGGATGATAGAAAAGAAAGGCTAAGCCTTTAACAGAAACGGTACCATCCTCCTTAGGTACGCTAGTGAGGGCATACGATTGCCTTCTTGCTGATCTCGTCCTTATCTTCCTTTGTGGATCAAGCCACACCAACAATTTGCTTATTCTTAAGCTTGTGTCCTTTATCTCTTCTTATAACTTCAGTAACAGGTCTCTCGAGAACTTCCTCCGTCGTATGGGAAAACACTTACATAGCTAGATTAGTCGCAGTTAAAACTACTGTGACTACAGATGGAGGAAAGAAAGGAAAAGAGGTTCGATCAAGGAAACAAAGGATAGTGCTAATGGCTTTTGGGGAATAGCCTTAAACAAATTTTCTTGAAAAATGCTTCTTTGTAAACGGTTTCTCAAATAGTTTTCAGAAGGTTTTAAAAACTTTTGCCCAGTCTGGTAACCTTCTGCTCTGATACCAAATGTAACACCCCACCTCCGCTAGGGTCACTCACAAAGGGAATGCACTAGGTTTGGTGAAGCATTATCGAGGTAAACATGCACAGAAATATTACAAGACAGAACATATATAAAACAGCGGAAGTAAAACAAATTTTATTACATTATAAAATAAGGTCTAAAGCCTTTTACATCAGAATACATCAAAACCTGTCTTGCAATAGTAAAGAAGCATAAAACCATTTCATAAATTAATCCCCAAGTAAAACAGTAAAGTAGCCATAGCCAAGAAAAGTCCAAGCCATGCGTGATGACCTTCAAACAGTAGAAGTCCGAACTAGATAACACTGTTTCCTCCCTGAAACCTAGGGGGGGGGGGGGGAAACGGAAGACAAAGAGGCGAAACAAAACGGGGTCAGTCATAAAGACAGGTAAGTCCTATCTACTTCCAGTATAAAAACAGGTAAAGGTAACATGACATGCATAAACTAAAAGTAAACATAAGGATGACTACAAGATAGATAAACTAAACCAGGGTAACAGGCTGAACTACTGTAGCAAGGTAAACTAAGATATCATGGTAAACTACGGTGTCAAGATAAATCAAGGTATCACATCGTCAGGTTTCTATCAAGTATACTATCCCAAGGTACCTATCATGTATAACATCCCACGGTATCTATCATGTATAACATCCCAAGGTATTTATCATGTATATTTGCTCTACACCTCTCGTACTAGTATCCCAACCCGCGTCATGTGTCAACTATGAATATCCCTTGCCCAATGTCATGTAATGGTCCATGTCAACCTAATATATTGCATATGTAGGTTTTTCCAACTCGTATGTTTCCTTCCATGTATAAGTTCAGTCCTTTGCCGTAGGCCATACGGGCTTTCCCATGTAAACGTTTTATCCTTGAGGTTATTTTGGACTGCTACCCTTGATCTAGTTATGTTTCCTTACCATGAACTATCGCGCGTTCACTTAGGATTTATGCCACCTAGGACCACTAGGGATTATGCTACCTAATGAACGTTTCCATGTCTCGGTTTGGGTTCAAGCCACCTAGGGCCACTGGGGATTATGCCACCCGTCAACCGAGCCCTTTATCCCGCGTATGTATCGTGAATCGTTTTCCATGTCTAGACGCACATGTTCCTCAATGTGCCCTCCGAGTTCCATGCCAGGGCAAATCAAGAAATACGGAACTCGGTCGGGAGCTTTAAGTCGTCTGCTGATGCAGATATCAAGGTCTGTTTTTGTACCCGTGGCTATTGTCCCACGTGAACCCTCCCTCAACTACTGAAAGGCAATCCAAGAAAAATCATGTATGAGAACCACATCCCGACCCCACCATAGCCCCACTTTCATATGGGCCAACCTCACCCATGACTCGATAGCAAGAACATGGTCTGTTGGGGGTTCCCTGCCTTTCCGTACGTACACGATTGACTAAAGATGGTAGGTAGTCGGCGACGTGCTATCCAGGGCAAAATCAAGTATCGTCGACTCCACGCTAATCCATCCCAGTCTTTAGGTCGCTCGCATAGCAACCAAGGCATACTCTTGGCTCTCCTACCGCAGACCTTAACCTCTGTGAGGCCGGGTTTCATGGACCACTTGCCACCTCACAGAGGGATACCAAGAGTACCCTCACGTCCCCCGAAGCTACCGCTTCGTCACCCAGTTCGCTGGAGCTTTTTATCCAGGTCAGATAAGTTGCTCCTCCTCGTATGCTAGGCGATGACTTACCGTATCAGGTTACTCATCTAATTATGAACTAGCCCCATGTCCTTGGCTAAGAATTATTACTTAGTTATCCTTAACTAAGGTTTACCACTTAGCTTCTCTTCCCACTATCCTTGTTAACTACGATTTTCAACCTAGTCCCCTGAGTTAGGGTTTTGTCTAATGGGTTAAGTATTGTCATTCAAGTTCATGACTTAACCCGCCCACGAATCATGTCAAGATTGGCTAAGTACTCAAGTTCAAGGCTTAGCACAACAAGTTAGTTAAGTGTACTAAGAAGCTCATGACTTAACCCTATCAAGTCAAATTGGTTAAGTATTTATTTGTCTTAACCTATCAGATTATCGTGTTAGATTGATTAAGCATAGATTATCTTAATCCCATCAGATTACCGAGTCAGATTGGTTAAGTATGGATTAGCTTAACCCCATCCATTAATCGTATTACAATGGTTAAGTATATTTATAAGGTCTTGTGACTTAACCCTATCAGGTCCGCATATTAGATTGGTTAAGTATAGGTTACTTAACCTCATCAAATCATCATGTATAATTGGTTAAGTATAAGTTACTTAACCCCATTAAATCTATCATGTTAAGTTGGTTGAGTATCAGTTAATTAACCTCATTGAATTACCAAGTTTAGATTGGTTAAGTGTTTAACTTAACCCCATCGAATTACCGTGCGTAGACTAGTTAAGTGAAGGTTACTTAACCCCATCTAATTTACCATGTTTAGATTAGTTAAGTCTAAGTTACTTAACCCCATCTAATTACCAAGTCGGATTAGTTAAGTGTAAATTACTTAACCCCATCGAATTTGCCGTGTTAGATTAGTTAAGTATGAATTACTTAACCCCATCTAATTACCGTGTTTAGATTAGTTAAGTGTAGGTTACTTAACCCCATTTAATTTACCGTGTCGGATTAGTTAAGTGTAAATTACTTAACCCCATCCCCTAATTGTCTTATATGGTTAAGTGTCATTAAGGAACCAAGTCCGGTTTAACTTAACCTACCCATTCGTGTCATATCGGTTAAGTGTCATTAATCAAAATTACTTAACCTTTTCATGTGGCATTAATTAGATTAATGCACCCCAACCTCTCACATTAGACTTTGTTGTGGTTACTAGTTAAGCCGGGCGGGTCCGGGTAGATTTACACCACAACCTAGTCTAACCTCGGGTTTTAGGTGCTATATGACCAACTACCCACATTGGGTCCTATTGTTTGTTGCCACTAGTTAAGCCGGGCGGGTCCGGGTAGATTTATGCTACAAACTCAACCCAACCTCGAGTTGGCCACTTTCATGTTTGGTCTAGTGTCTTATTACACTTACAACCCACCCATGTCTAGTTCAAGTTCCATGTTTTCCCCACGTGTCATGACCATATTTAAATGTATCATGAATGTCATGTTCTCATGTAAACCCCATGTCTAGTTATTCATGTCATACCCACGTTTTTCCTAAGCTACCCAAACGTATTTCCAACCCAAGTGGAAGCGAGTCACATAGTAGGGTATTATGCCAACATATTGGCCACAAACATGCATAGTATCATAAGGGGATTTGGCCACAAACATGAATAGTATCATAAGGGAATTTGACCACAAGCATGCATAGTATCATAAGTGAATTTGGCCACAAATATGCATAGTATCATAAGTGAATTTGGCCACAAACATG
The DNA here is from genome assembly GCA_030737875.1 of Allium sativum. Classification (NCBI taxonomy): domain Eukaryota; kingdom Viridiplantae; phylum Streptophyta; class Magnoliopsida; order Asparagales; family Amaryllidaceae; genus Allium; species Allium sativum. Next base: position 741,653,818 of record CM060920.1, on the reverse strand, counting down.
CATAGCATTCTAAGGTAATTTGGCCACAAACATGCATAAGCCCCAAAGTCAAGTCTTTGCCCATGTTTCACAAGTCAAGTGGTCCCCAAAGGTTCATGCTAACATTACATAGATAAAGATTCAAACTTGCAAGATATACTAAGTTAAACATAACATGAATGGCATGATTAAGTCGCTACAACTTAGCCTAAGGTCATAGATAATAGAAAAGGGGCAAATTTAGGTTCACATAAGCTAGCATACTTATGTTTCATCGCATTTTATCCCATGTCACATTAGAACCACCGTTAGAATCTACAAGTAGCTAGAACTTACATAGCGAGGCTTAGGGAAGGATTATGCATCGTCGTGACGAAGAAAGGTGGCTCCTTTGATGAAGAACCGTCATGAAATCGCCGTAGCAACATTGATCGAGCCTCGATTTGGTGTAGCAAGCTTGCACCTTTGATTCAGATCCGATTTGAATGCATGAGCTCTTGGAGTTGGAGATGGAGGCCATGATCAAGATTGATTTTGGCGGCACATCGTGGCATGAGTGATTTGTGAGGGTTTAGGCTAGGCCTAGGGGTCTTTTTATAGATGTTAGGGTAGTTTTAGGCCGTAGGATAAACCCTAGGATAGATCTGAATCGTCAAAATCCGTCATAAGCCTCAAAAACCGAGCCAAAACCAGAAGCAGGTGCACCAGGTCGCTGGTTCGACCAGGGGGGGTCGACCCAGGGGTCGACACCCATGTCGACCCAGGGGTCGACACCCATTTCGACATGGGTGTCGACACACTGTGTGTCTGGCCGGAATTTTCCCGCCTTCTCTTTTTGGGCTGAATTCGAATCTGTTTTCGGATTTGAATTTTCGTGAAATTTCGCGAGGCCATATCTCGGTCATACGGACTCCGATTTACGAAATTTCGGACTCTATTTCGCGTATTTTTCCGAAACGAACGTAATGGCACAACCCGTTTATCCTGATTCAGATTTTATAATTTAATTCTGCCTTGATTCTTGTCTTAACACGTTGTTTAAAATTCGGGTTATTACATGCATAGAAGAACCAGGGGTATGCCTTGGTTGCAATATATGGCAACCTAAAGACTAGGATGGAACGACGTGATTCGGCGAGCAAACGGTAGCCCTGTGATAGCAACTCGTCGTCTACCATCCATCTTTAGTCAATCGAGATACGTGAAGCGGAAAGGCGGAGAACTCCAAAAGACCATATACTTGCTATCTAGTTATGGTTGAGGATGGCCATAGGATAGTAGGGCACCGTGGGCCTGCGTATAGTTCTCATTTTTCAAGGTGTGCCTTTCATTAGTTGAGGGAGGGGTCAAGTGGGACCATAGCCACTGGAATAAAAACAGAACTTAGCATCTGCATCGGCAGATATTTGAAAGCTCCCAACCGAGTTCTGTATTCCTTGATTTTCCTTGTCACAGGACTCGGACCGCACATTACAGGACATGTGCATCTAGACAAGCGATAACGATTCGCGATACATGCGTGGGAAGTATAGGAACATATACCACTCAAGGTAGTGTGTCCTAGACTTGGGGGCATCGTTCGACAGGTAGCATAATTCCTTGTTGAACTAGGTAGCATAAACCCTGAATCCGAGAAGCGTTCAGCAGACAGCGTAAACTCTAGTTGAATATAGAAGGCACTTGATAGAAAACCCTAGATTAAATCTAGGTAACAAATAAATGAAGGGATGCCTGAAGGCAATGGAAAATACAGGGATTGGGATCACGTTAGCGTTACCAGTTGGGTCACTAGTTAAGCGGTGCAGAGATATATAGAAATCAGTATAAAGGTAATAGCGAAGCAGCGAAAGTAATAGAGCATATCCAGTTTATCTTAGCTTAGCATATCTTGTGTTAATCTTGTCTAATCTTGCCAACCCTATCATCATGGTGTTATCTTGTATTCAGTTAATTCATGTCGTTTTGTTGTTGTTCCATGTTCATATGCTAGAAGTTACTGAACTTACTCAGGCTTTATGTCTGACTCTGTTTTTCTTTTGTCTTCTTTTCTTCCGTTCCCCCCCCTCCCCAGGTAGTAAAGGAGGGAATAGTATAGCTCAGGTTAAGTTGGACTGACACTCTTTCCCGGCTTGAAGATTTGTCGAAGTTTGCTTGGATTCTCTTATCAGATGCTATGGTTGGCTCTTGCTAAAATTGGGGAATATAAATGTTGTTTTATGCTTCTTTATTTTGTAAGACAGATGACACTCTGATATTGTAAAGAAATCTTTGTACAAACTATTTTATCAATAAAGAAAAGTTTTATTTTCCGCTGTTTAATTTCTGTCTGTCTTGTAATTTAACTGCATCTTTTACCCTAAATGCTCCACAGAACTTAGTGCATTCCCTTTGTGAGTGACACTAACGGACGTGGGGTGTTACACATGGTATCAGAGCTGAAGGTTACCAGATCAGAAAAAGGATTTGAAAAATTATTTCCAAAACAGTTTTTAAAGAAGCATTTTCAAAAGAAAAGATTTGTTTTAAAGGCATATTCCCCAAAAAGCCATACGCACTATCTTCTCTTCCTCTGTTTGAATTCTTGTCTCCTTCTTTCTTGAGTCTCTGGGGCTCCTGGCTTTCTGGGAGGTAACCTCATCGAAGGGCAAAGTAGTACCCGACTTCCATCTAGGGCTGTGGTTGTTTCACTTACGGCCAGTTTTCTTTCAAGCTTATAGGGTTTTCTGTACAATGGAAGCAGCTTTCGAGAGATTTGTCGACATGGTTACACACGGAAGGGGATGAGGAGTTTGGCTAGGAGCACAACCCTAGGATGAGGAATTCGTGGATGTAGGTTTAGCTCACGAAGGAGGAAGAAATTATAAAACCTAAGACAAGAGGAAGTATCTTTACTAGGGTAGGATATGGCATATAATTAAAAGGACAAGGGCAAGAACGAGGAACAAGATTTTCAGAAGGGCAAGTACATACTTTCACCACCAAGCGTACCTAGGAGAAAGGTAGTAAAGTTCTGTTGGAAGGGTCTAGTATTGCTCTTCCCTTTAATTTTAGCGCTTCGCATTTGTTCATATCCACTTCCATAGTTGAGTCTCTGCACCATAGTACATGTATAGTAGAAAGATCCCACTAGATTCTCAAATCCAATTGGTGGTCCGACCAGTTTATTTTTGGTTAGTAGGGATTTGAGAATAACTATCGAGTTTGCTTATATCATCTCGCGTAGATCGTCTAAATTCGGAGGAGATATTCCTTGGGTGCTTGTCTGATATTGGTTTAGGCCTTTGGGGCTTGTACTTGAGGGATGTCGAGTTCGACTAGGATGTTTTGCGTGAGAGATGAATAGATGTGACAGGCACTTTAAAAAGCACGTATTAACCTTTCGACCCTTATAGTTATGGCATGGCGGATAAAAGGGAGACCTCTAATAATCTTAGTACATATACTTGGTACCGTAATTGACATCTGTTTATTTTGGAAATGGAGATCAGAAACTTCACAATCGTGAAGTTAAATTAGTTAAGATATAGTGGAGTAAAGCTCAAGAAGGCTAGATACTAGCATCATACCCTTTTCCTTAAGGGTGCATCCTTGATTTCTTTGTTTAGGAGCTTTGCGCATAATTGTTTCTCTCTTTCCAAAGTATATCCTCTAGGTCGTATCTTCGATCCTTAGGTAGAAGCCAATGGATGTAAACATGTATTTGAAACATGTTATGATTGGTGGTTGCTAATGGTTGCTTGTGGATGCATATGCATACGTATTAGGCAATAGATCAAGTTCGGACGCTTGCATATTGCATTTACAAATACGTATTTGTTTGTAAGTTGAACTTGATATGTTATCATATGGATGTTGCATATGGATGAATGGCTGTGCACGCATGTAGTGTTTACATAACCAGGGATGCTTGCATACATGATTGGACGCATGACACTGACATGATTCGCATTAAGGAGGTCAACAGAATCAGTAGACCGCCTGATTTTGCATTAGATAAAGACATATACACACACTATGCATATAAACATGAAAGCATTAGAAATCTTTTAAGGACAATGAATGCCTGTGATTGAATGGTTGAGTAGATGGGTGATTGGATGGTAGGACACATTCTTCCTAACTTGAAGATTTCGGGGACGAAATCCTTTTAAGTGGGGGAGAATGTAACACCCCGTGATTCTGTAACACTAAGATTCACAAATCAAGGCAGAATTAAAAGTAAAATTCAAAATAAAGGGAAACGAGCTGCGCCATTGCGTTCGTCTCGGAATTCTGCATGAAAACGAGTCTGAGTTTGCGTAAATCGGAGTCCGTATGAGGAAGATATGGCCTCCGGAAGATTCAGCGAAGTTCAAATTTCAAAATCGGTCAGGTTCAAAATTCAAATCGAACCCAGAATGGGCTGGGCGGGAATTTTCCCGCCTAAGGCACCCAGGTCGACTGGGTAGTCAACCTGGGCACCCAAGTCGACTGGGTAGTCGACCTGGGGGTCGACCCCCCCTTCTTTTTCCTGTTTTCTGCACCTGGTTCGTTCTTCTGTATTCGGACGCCATCCTGACCAGATTCGTTGACTTCTACACTATATAAATAGCCCTAGACTCCTTCTTTATTCACAATTCTTCTCTACCCTTATGCTGCAAAGATTCTTAGTGAATATGGCTTCTTCTCCTCCTCTTAAAAGAATAATAAATAAAATAATATATATAAAATAAATCAAGATGAGGAGGTGCTGCTCAAAGACTTTCAAAGAGGAGATTAAAGCTAGAATTCAAGTAAAGATTCGAACGACTGCAACGACTATTTTTCTACGAATCATAGCAACGCCATCTTTCTGTTCTAATCTAGTCTCTGTAAGTCAGTTATTTCTAGATTTGAACGTTTTTCTCTGTTCGTGACATGAAATTAAAGGAATAAAAGAATATGCCAAATCTCTCTCCCTCTCTCTCTATTCGAATCAGTGCCTATACTCTTGAACCTAATTAAGAACTGTTATGATTCGGGGACAAATAAGACCATGACTATGAAACTATGGACCTTAAAACCATATGCCTATGACTATGGATATTTGCCTATGAACATTGCCTATAACTATGGACATTGCCTATGACTATGAACATTGCCTATAACTATGGACATTGCCTATGACTATGAACATTGCCTATGACTGTGACTGTGACTATGAGGATTATTTCCTTGACTATGACTATGCCTTTGATTAGGAAATATAAACTATTGCCTATACAAGGACATCTGTGATTAAACACCTGTGATTCATGACTAGGAAAGTATTGCTTAAGTTTTATGACTATGAAATTGGGTCTAAACCCGATCATCTATTCTGTCTATTCTTGGTTATCTTTGGTTTTAGACCTTGGGAATTTACCTATTAAGTTAGGTCTACCCATGTTCTTGAACCTACGCCTCTATTCTGTCTATTCTTGGTTTTAGACCTTGGGAATTTACCTATTAAGTTAGGTCTACCCATGTTCTTGAACCGACGTCATTATTCAACCCTTTTTATGCCAGTTAGTATGTCTATCTTTTGCCTTTGGTTCATTCCCTATTTTCTACGAACCTAGCTTTGTTTATAATCTAGACTGATTCACGATTATACGAACGGTGGGAATGCGGTTTGGGCAAAATATGAAATTTACTAAAAACGTAGTTTAACTTGGAAATGGGCATAAATTGGGAACATGCATTACGACATGCAAATTGGATAAATTTGACATGAATTATAGGATGTGTAATTTGAGTCTAGTATTAGCGTGTAAATCTGGCATTTACATGAATTGTGAACTGTAGTAATAAGTCTAGTTTGACGTAAATTAGAATGTTGAATCGGAATTGGATTAGCTAATTTGGCATGGTAAGTATATTGGCATAAATGTGAAATTGGCCATAATTGGGAATAACTATCAGGTTTAGCAAAATCATGGTTAGTGACACTTAATTTGGTATAGTTTACAGACCAAAAGGGGCATAAATATGGTATAGAGGGGAGAATGAGCCATAAGAATAAAAGTTGACAATTTACATTAAAAGAGTAATTGGGAAATAAGTAAATTAGGAATAATTTACTTATAGAATTTGTCCTAAATGAGAAAATACAAATTTAGACAAATTAAAGGTTTATTAACGACATCTCTTTTAATAACACACCAGAAAGTTCTAGGGTGACAGAGAGGATAGTGTCTAGGTTTGGGTTTGGAAAATACAAGTTTCCAGCTCTCCCTGGCTATCCCTAACTGATCCGACAGACGGGATGGTTACTTTCAAAACCTGATTTGAAAATTAATCAAGACCCTTTGACCTAGAAAACACGAATAGGCCTAACCCGAGGTTAGACTGAGTTGCGATATCTGCCCGGAACCAACCGGCACATCCAGTAATCGCAACAATATCTGTCTAATGTGAGTGGTCGTGGCTTTAATTTATTTAGTTAAAGCTAGAACAAGAATGCTAGGGTTAAGTTAACTAAGACACTTAACCAACTCAACATGATAACAAGACTGGTAGGTGGGGTTAGGTTCATGCAATTAAGCTAGAATGGGAGGATTAAGTCCATAGGAAAACTTAACCAACTTAGCACAGTTAAGCTAGAACGGAGGGCTAAGTCCACAGGGACCCTTAACCAAACTCATGGTAACAAGACAAGATTTGTAGAGGTTAAGTAACTAAGAAAACACTTAGCCAAATTAACATGTTAACTAGTCTAGAAAGTGGGGTTAAGTAAAGTTAAAACACTTAGCCAAATTAACATGTTAACTAGACTAGAGGTTGGGGTTAAGTAAGATTTAATACACTTAGCCAATTTGATATGTTAGCTGGGCTAGACCGTAGGGTTAAGTAAACTTGAACACTTAACCATTAGATTGTGATAAAGGAATAGGGTTAAGTCTAAAACATGAAGGAATAATACATAACCGTTAATAAAATGTTAGTTAAAACAGACGGGCAAGGTTAAGTTAAAAAGGAACACTGAACCAATACTGGGTGAATGGGTAGGGTTAAGTAATAAGAAATACTTAACCAATATAACTTGGTTTGTGGTAGGGTTAAGTCAACATGAATTACTGATAACACTTAACCAGTTTGACAGGATAAATGAAGAGGGTTAAGTCGGCTTGAATTGACTAATGACACTTAACCAATCCAAATGGACGGGAAAGGGAACTAAGTAGTAAACCTTAGTTAAGAAAACAACGATTCTGGAAACTAAGTGGCAAATCTTAGTTGTAAAACTAAGTAGTAAATCTTAGTATAACACGGGAAGGAGCGAATGTCCGTCTGAGTAAAAAGAAGGCTCCAACGAATTGGGTTACGAATCCCGAGGCTTCGAGGGGACGTGATGGTACTCTTGGTATCCCTCTGTGAGGCTGCAGATGATCCGCCTAGGCCCACAGAGGTTAAGGTCTGCGTAGAAGAACCAGGGGTATGCCTTGGTTACAATATATGGCAACCTAAAGACTAGGATGGACCGGCGTGATTCGGCGAGCAAACGGTAGCCCTGTGATAGCAACTCGTCGTCTACCATCCATCTTCAGTCAATCGAGATACGTGAAGCGGAAAGGCGGAGAACTCAAAAAGACCATATACTTGCTATCTAGTTATGGGTGAGGATGGCCATAGGATAGTAGGGCACCGAGGGCCTGCGTATAGTTCTCATTTTTCAAGGTGTGCCTTTCATTAGTTGAGGGAGGGGTCAAGTGGGACCATAGCCACTGGAATAAAAACAGACCTTAGCATCTGCATCGGCAGATATTTGAAAGCTCCCGACCGAGTTCTGTATTCCTTGATTTGTCCTGTCACAGGACTCGGACCGCACATTACAGGACATGTGCATCTAGACAAGCGATAACGATTCGCGATACATGCGTGGGGAAGTATAGGAACATATACCACTCTAGGTAGTGTGTCCTAGACTTAGGGGCATCATTCGACAGGTAGCATAATTCCTAGTTGAACTAGGTGGCATAAATCCTGAATCCGAGAAGCGTTCAGCAGACAGCGTAAACTCTAGTTGAATCTAGAAGGCACTTGATAGAAAACCCTAGATTAAATCTTGGTAACAAATAAATGAAGGGATGCCTGAAGGCAATGGAAAATACAAGGATTGGGATCACGTTAGCGTTACCAGTTGGGTCACTAGTTAAGCGGTGCAGAGATATATATAAATCAGTATAATGGTAATAGAGAAGCGGCGAAAGTAATAGAACATATCCAGTTTATCTTAGCTTATCATATCTTGTGTTAATCTTGTTTAATCTTGCCAACCCTATCATCATGGTGTTATCTTGTATTCAGTTAATTCATGTCGTTTTGTTGTTGTTCCATGTTCATATACTAGAAGTTACTGAACTTACTCAGGCTTTATGTCTGACTCTGTTTCTCTTTCGTCTTCTTTTCTTCCGTCCCCCCCTCCCCCCAAGGTAGTAAAGGAGGGAATAGTATAGCTCAGGTTAAGTTGGACTGTCACTCTTTCCCAGCTTGAAGATTTGTCGAAGTTTGCTTGGATTCTCTTATCAGATGCTATGGCTAGCTCTTGCTAAAATTGGGGAATATAAATGTTGTTTTATGCTTCTTTATTTTGTAAGACAGATGACACTCTGATATTGTAAAGAAATCTTTGTACAAACTATTTTATCAATAAAGCAAAGTTTTATTTTCCGCTGTTTAATTTCTATCTGACTTGTAATTTAACTGCATCTTTTACCCTAAATGCTCCATAGAACTTAGTGCATTCCCTTTGTGAGTGACACTAACGGATGTGGGGTGTTACAGTTCGTTTCACCTTACAAACTCGGGTGCCCTCATTTCCACACGGGCAGCCTAGCTACAGGTATCTGGTGCACTTTTGGCTCATGGCGAGGCTTGACTACACCGTGCTGACTTCGACTCTTTCCGCCAGTTTATTATATGTTTTATGATTCCGCCATTGGCGATGTAGACTACATTTATTTTGTGTACTCTTTATGTATGATTCCGCCTCTGGCGATGGTGACTGATTATGTATTATTATGCACTAAGTTGTATCCTGCACTGTGCTCTCTAATGTGATGATATCTATATGATTCCGCTGTCATATGTGTGTAAATTATCCTATTTTTTGTTTATGCTATTATCTGTGATCTGCTAATGATGATTAATGTGTTATATTCCAATGATTATCCTTAACACCGTGTCTCGGGGTTTTGGGATCGTCACAGCTGGTATCAGAGCTTTGGTTAACCTTAGTTCTGGAGTCTAACACATTAAACACTTCGTCAAAATAGAATCAGTAGTATTCTAAGGCGAGTAGCTCATTAGAGATAGGACTAGTAAAGTCCTAGAATGAGCCAAGCAGAATAGCAAAAACAATTTGATCAGTCCATCGTTATCTTTCCTTAAATTTTCTGCTTAACCATGCAATAAATTATCATTTCCGTAAGCTGACTCTTTTCTTGCTTATACAGAATTTGAAAAATGGCTACCCGACCAGCCGCCGCTAGAGGAGGCCGTGCTGGCTGTGGCAGAGGACGGGGAGAAGCCCTAGTTGAAGAAGGACTTTTGATATAACCCCCGGCCGCTCAATACTTCGAGCTGGACCGCGTAGCTAAGAGATACAAAAACCTAGGAGACAAGACCTTCTCGGGAACTGGCACAGTAATAGAGGCCCTTGCATGGCTCAAAACATGCGAGAAGGTACTAGAAGGCCTAAGGCTTGGAGTTCAAGATAAAGCTATTATGGGTGCCTGGCTTATGCAAGAAAAAGCTGAACTATGTTGGGAATCTCTCACCGCCGGGAATAGAGAAGCTGGAAGAACCTTGGACGGATTCAAAGAACTCTTCAAAGAGAAATATGTCCCGGAACAAGCCCTAGAACGCATGCACGATGACTTCGCCAACCTCCAGCAGGGGGATCTTTCAGTGCAAGATTATCTGAATAAATTTACACAGTTGTCCCCCTATGCTCCGGAGCTTGTCGCCACTGCAAAGTCCAAAAATAAGAGGTTTATCCTCGGGCTGAAGCGACAGTATCATGATAGAGCCATGGCCCACATCAAGCTGGGATTTAATGAATTGGTGGAAATGACATGCAACTACGAAGACCTTGACCAAAGGCACCTGGAGCAGGATCACGCTAAAAGTCAAGCCCGAAACAAACGCAAGCCTGCTGCGAATCAAGCTGAGTCAAGCCAAGCAGCATCCTCGAAACCACAGACCGGCAAGCCGCCAAGAGGAAGCTGCTATAACTGTGGCAAAATGGGGCACTTCTCTAATGTGTGCACAGCCCCGAAGAGGCAGAAGACAAATTCACAAGGTTCAAGCCAGGGTTCTCAGAACCCTCACTCCTGCTTTAATTGCCGCAAGACGAATCATCTTGTCAAAGACTGTCCTTTGCTATAGAAGGCCGCAGTAGCTAACGTGTATGACGGGTCGAGCCCGCCAGCTGCTTCCGATGGAGCAGGTAAACACAATGTTTTGGGAGGTACCTTACAGTTAAAAATATTCCTGTTTCTGTATTGTTTGACACGGGTGCATTACGTAGTTTTATTGCTAGTAACACAGTGCACAAACTAAAGTTAAAACAGAGAAAGCTTAAAGATTCGGTTGAAGTACATAACCCAATAGGAGGATCTCTTATTCTCAGTTCATATTGTAAAGTACCTACTTCTTTTTCTCGATACAAGTTTCCCTTTGATCTAATCATCATGGATTTTCCCGAATTCGATATCATTCTCGGGCTTTATTGGTTAACGAAATACGAAGCCGGAGTAAATTGTGCAGAAAGAATCATCAAAATTCGAACGAAGCTTGTATATATTACTGTACCATGCCATGGTTCGAATCCAGATAGAGAAGAATTTTGGTCGGCATTAGAAGTTATCCCCACTTCCATAGAAAAGATTCTGATTGTCAGAAACTATGCGGATGTGTTTGAAGAAGTCGAAAACTTACCTCTGCAAAGAGAAATAGAATTCAGAATCGATCTAATTCCCAATGCCAGACCAGTGATACATCCAATTCGCAGAATGACTCCAAAGGAAAAAGAAGAATTAGGCGATCAAGCTCGTCAACTGTTGGGGAAGGGTCTAACCAGACCTAGCTTTTCTAATTTGGGTGTAGCTGTTGTGTTTGTCCCAAAGTCAGACGGTACTCTTCGATTGTGCGTTGATTACCGAGACCTCAACAAACAGACGCTCAAAAACAAATACCCATTACCCTGCATCGATGATCTGCTAGACCAATTAAATGGGGCGAGAGTATTTTCCCGAATGGACCTAGCTACAGGTTTTCATCAATTGAGAATAGCAGAGGAGTGTGTTCCTTTGACAGCTTTCAGAGGTGCAGACATATTTTATGAATGGTTAGTAATGCCATTCGGCCTGTGCAACGCTCCAGCATACTTTGTCGATCTAATTAGTAGAGTGTTCAGGGGAGTTCTGAATAAATTTGTCCTCGTATTCATCGATGATATTTTAATCTACTTCAAATCAAAACCCGAGCATGAAAAACACTTAGAACAAGTATTGGAGATTCTAAGAAAGAACGTCTTCAAAGACAAATTCTCTAAATGTGTCTTCTGGCAAGAAGAAGTGAAGTTTCTTGGCCATGTTGTGTCAAAGAAAGGGATTTCTGTAGATCCGAGCAAAATAATAGCGATTCAAGACTGGAAACAACCCACTACATCCACAGAGGTTAGAAGTTTTATGGGGTTGGCTAGTTATTACTGAAAGTTCGTTAAGGATTTTTCGAAGATATCCGGTCCGTTAACGAAGCTCACGAAGAAGCATGAGAAATTTAAGTGGACTTCCGACTGTGAAGAAGCTTTCTAGGAATTGAAATCGAAACTGACGACAGCTCCAGTGTTAACCATTATTGATGGCAATCAGGATTTAACGGTTTGGACAGATGCTTCTATTAGAGGTCTTGGTGCAGTGTGAATGCAAAGAGGCCAAGTAGTCGCTTATGCAAGCCGCCAACTGAAACCACATGAGAAGAATTATGTAACTCATGATCTTGAGTTGCTAGCTATCGTTTTTGCGTTGAAAATCTGGAGGCATTATTTATTGGGCGAGAAATTTGTGCTGTACATAGATCATCAATCATTGAAGTATTTATACACCCAGAAAGATCTGAATTTGAGACAGCAGTGTTCGCTAGAATTTCTTGCTGCGTATGATCTTGATATCCTATATACACCGGGGAAGGCTAACATTGTAGCAGTTCCGCTTGGTAGAAAAACCACAATCGTTGCCAATCTTATAATTACGCCAGGATTGATTGATAAAATATCTGTTCTTCAGAAAAGTGACAATTTTGTGAAAGAGATGATAAGAAGGATTCAATGGGGCGAGGGCTCCAGTTTCCAAGTGGATAGTGAGGGAGTTCTAAGATTGAACAGAAGGATATGTGTTCCCGACATTCCTGAGCTTAAAAGAGAAGTGCTAGATGGATGCCATAAATCTAAACTTTGCATTGATCCTGGTGTGAGTAAAATGTACAATGATATCAAACGCACTTTCTGGTGCAAGGCAATGAAAAGGGATATTTCTTTGTATGTTAGCAGATGCCCTACTTGTCAATTGGTCAAGAGCGACCAACAGAAGCTAGCTGGATTGTTGCAACCATTGGAAATCCCAGGATGGAAATGGGAACAGATTTCCATGGATTTCATAGATGGTTTGCCGCGAACCAGGAAAGGTAATGATAGCATTTGGGTAATCGTAGATCGCTTCACGAAGACTGCCCATTTCATACCTGTCAGATCCAATAGAACCGCTCAAAGTCTAGCACAGATATATTTCAAAGAAATTGCTAAGCTGCATGGAATTCCCATCAGCATAGTCAGTGATAGAGACCCAATATTTGCTAGCAAATTCTGGGAGGCATTCCAGACAGAATTGGGAACGAAACTGAATATGAGCACCGCTTATCACCCTCAAACAGATGGCCAAACTGAGCGGGTGAATAGAATTCTAGAAGATTTATTGTGGGCTTGTATAATTGATTTTGGTGGGTCATGGGAAGATCACTTGCATTTGGCAGAATTCTCATATAATAATAGCTATCAAGCAAGTTTGGGAATGTCGCCATTTGAAGCATTATATGGCAGACCATGCAGATCTCCAGCATTTTGGGTAGAACCTGGCAACAGACTTGTGTTAGGACCCGATATGATTAGAGAAGCATCTGATAAAGTCGACTTCATCAAAAAGCGATTGAGAACCGCGCAAAGCCGACAGAAAAGTTATGCAGATTCTAGAAGAAGAGATTTGACATTTGCTGTTGGTGACCATGTTTATTTGAAAGTTTCTCCAATGAGAGGAGTAATCAGATTTGGCAAAACTAGGAAGTTGGAACCGAGATTTATTGTTTCCTTTCCTATACTCGAACGAATTGGAACTCTTGCTTATAGGGTACAATTACCAGATTGGTTGCATGGAGTGCATGATGTATTTCACGTATCTCAACTTAGAAGACATGTGCTGTAATGACCCGCATTAGCAGAGGTATTATAATTAATTTATTTAATTATTGAAATGGTGGTTTAGAGAATTTAATGATCGTGGAATTAAATAATGGTGAATATAATTAAATATAACAAATTAAATAATATATAATTCTGAAATAATCAGAATTGACTGAAATGGCAATATGGTGTGAACTGGATCATCTGTGATATTTAATTCAGCTTGGACTTTGAATTTGAATAACGAATATATTTAATTAACAACAGTTTGAACGTATAGTTTATAATATAATTATAAACGAGCTTGAAATGGCGCTGCAGTTCGCTATTTGGCGATTCGAACTTCAATTGAATATACAGGGCACATTTTAAATCGGATTTCTATGAAACAAGAAACGTGTGGAGCGGGTGGAGTATATCTTTCTATTGGAAGAGAAAATTGGGGATTTCGTCGTGTAGATTTTGATGTATGTTCAAATCAAATTTTAAAATAGTCGCTATAGAATCGTTTATCGACCGTAACGGTTTATTCGATATAACTAGAGATCGAGTTTGAATTTAGACTAGGTTCTTTTGAGGCATAGTGATAATTTAATTTTTAGAATTTTACTGTAATTTTTAATTAATTAAATAAACAACTTTTTATGTGGAGTATTTTGCACCCTGTAATCAACATTTTGGCGTTTCACAATATGAGTCAACCTACCGATATTATTATATTTTTTGGATCGCGGCACCTCACTGAACACGACTGTATTTTCATTTCAGTCTCAATGCATCCATAAACTTAAGAGAGTGAAGAAAAGGTGTCTCCGAGAATGTATACACCATCTTTTTCGTGTACGAAGTGAAAACACGACTGAAAACGTGCCTTCTGTTGAAACCACATTTTTACTTCATGGTTAATAGTATTCCACGTCTTCAAATTTAAACCTTATAAATACACTAAGTTTATAAACCTAGTCTACTTCTGCAAAATGAGAAAACAAGCCGCCACTTATAAATTATTTCAACAAATTAGAAAACGGGTAATACTTAATGAAATCGGGAGTTTTTAAATCCATTGGAATCTCCTGAGCTAGAGCTTCTCACGAGTGGGCATGGTGTTGGGTGCCGCAACATTCAGGAGGGATGGGGTTTTTTGCAGCATCGACTTGATGGGGGACCCGGGGAACTGTAGCGAGCTGGGAGGATTTTTCTTCACTTTGGGATAGCACACAGCAAACGTAGGATGCTTGTTTTATGGAATGGAGGAGTTATGATTCAGGGAGGTGCGTGTTTTTCCTGTTGTGTAAACAGGAATGTGTGGTGTGGGTTTCTAATAAGAGAAAGTGAAGGATGGGAAGGTGGCATGGGGCGGTGCAGAGTGTTCATGCGTGAGGGATGGTGATGATAAGTGAGAAGAAGGGGCGAGGTTGCAATTTTGTTGTGTGCATGGGAATAGCAGTTTGAAGTGGGAGTAATGAAGAACAGGAGCATGCAACGTGAATGTTCGAGGAGGAGAGGAAGATACGGGTTTGTGTTGTGTAGGGGACTTGTGGGTATTGACAGTATAGCGTGCGGTAAAAGGTGTATATGTAAACATGAGGAGTATGCATTGGTTTCCATGAAAGAACAGTCGAGAAAGAAGGTGACGCAGTCACTGTCGGCGTGGATCTCAAACGTACATCATGTCATGGAAGATTTATGGGCGAGCTTGGTGTTTAAAAGAATGGGAGTAGCAGCACAACATGGAGCTAACGACTGGATTTTTTTCATCATTTGGGAAGAAGGAGTTCACGGGTTGGGCTTTAAACATGGATGGGCCGGGATTTGTTGGGTAAGGGCCCGTGTACATTAAATTTAAAGAAAGGTTGATTTCAATGATAGTACAAACTTGTTAATGCAATATCTTCATCATACGATATCAGATTGACAAACCGTAAGTTGCGTTGGGATCGTATGGACGGTGGCTACCCCATGGAACTGACGGGGAGCGAATCGAATCTCGTTACAATTTATTGCAAAATAAATTTTCATAATTAAATCAAGCGATGGTTATCGTTATTAACGATGATCGTCCAATGTGAGTAAATCTCACCAACTCTGAACAGTTTATATTTTCATGTTGTATTTTTAGAACTGTTAGATATTGGCTGATTGACTGTATGTTGACTGTTTGATTGAACTGCTAGTCGGTTAGTTGAATTTCTATATTGATTCTGTTTAAAAGAATATATCATATGGAACTGAAAGTGATGTTATCTATATTATTTAACATCTGTGATGCAGGGAAACAGGTTGGAGGAATCCAACAGGATTCCTCAACATTTATTTTACTGTTTTCATATATTGTGATATATGATGGATTATAGGTGTTGGAATGATGTTGATCATTTTTATTCGATATTTTAAATATCATAAAAGACCCTGGGATGTAAAAAGAATTATTTCGATGTATATTGAAATAAAGTGAGTTTATAAAATCAACAGATTTTATAAAAGGAAATATTTCGAAAGTAAAAGGAGTTAATCGATGTTAGTTAATCGATTAGAGTTAAAGAAAAAGGAGTTAATCGATGTTAGTTTAATCGATTAGAGTTAAAGTAAAAGGAGTTAATCGATGTTAGTTTAATCGATTAGAGTTAAAGTAAAAGGAGTTAATGGATGTTAGTTAATCGATTAGAGTTAAAGAAAAAGGAGTTAATCGATGTTAGTTTAATCGATTAGAGTTAAAGTAAAAGGAGTTAATCGATGTTAGTTTTATCGATTAGAGTTAAAGTAAAAGGAGTTAATCGATGTTAGTTAATCGATTAGAGTTAAAGAAAAAGGAGTTAATCGATGTTAGTTAATCGATTAGAGTTAAAGTAAAAGGTGTTAATCGATGTTAGTTTAATCGATTAGAGTTAAAGTAAAAGGAGTTAATCGATGTTAGTTAATCGATTAGAGTTAACGTAAAGGAGTTAATCGATGTTAGTTTAAATCGATTAGTGTTAAAGTAAAAGGGGTTAATCGATGTTAGTTTAATCGATTAGAGTTAAAGTAAAAGGAGTTAATAGAATATAGTTTATTCGAATAAAGTTAGTAAATCGAATATAGTTTATTCGAAAGGGGTTAAGTGAATAGAGTAAATCAAATGGAATAAATCGAATAGAGATTTATTCGAACGAGAGTTAAGTAAGGAAGTTAGTTAAAGGGATATAAAGTGAACTTTGTCTATTTCAAAGTTAGAAATGTTGTTCAGTTAAGGTCTGAGAGGTAGTTCTACCCCCACTTGATTGGCTTCGTTTTTAACTAGGGAATAGTTAAGGTTCGGCAGTAAAGGGATTGGTTTGAGTTGGCATCGCGATGGTTTGTTTAAACACCTGTCTAAGTCCAATGAAGAAGCTTTGGGAATGTTTTCCAAATAAGAAACCAGAAATGTTTTCTAATAAAGAAAACAAGAAATGGAAATGTTTTCCATTGTTAATAACATATATTTTCCAAATTTAGGAAATAAGGAATATGGAATATAGGGAAATAGGAGATAAGTAAATAAATGGAATAAAGAGATAAATGTTGAATGATGTTTGATTGATATAAATTTCCATTTTTGGAAATAATATCATTGGTTGCACACCTGTTTTTCTTCGATAGTTAAATCACAGACTATCGAAGTTTTGTCCATTTTAATGTTGTTAATATGGAGAGACCGGTTAGATTAGTATCCAAAGAACCACTCTGTATTGGCATAAGCTTTGCGAATCAATTATGCCAAAGATAATTAAAGACGGAGTAAAGTGCAAGGGCTATTGTATAAGTCTTAAATAACACTACCTAAGATGGATGTACTGAATAGTGCCTTCGGTTCATCCTTTTCCCGGATGACTTGTATGGACAGATGTCCGACAGAGTATTTCCAGACGATCACATATATTGATTTCTCCAACCGTACCAAGAGTGGAAGCAGAGAAGGAAACTTCTTTTAGCTAACACATAATGTATGGTTGAGGACGTCAATCGGTGATTTGATGGATTTGACGATGTGGCATTCAAAGTGAATCTAGTATGATGATAAAGCGTAGCTTCTAGACTCATCATCCGGTAAATGACAGAAATCGGGCAAGCAGCATGGCTAAGTCGGTCGTACCGAATTAGGGTATATAATCACCTGATCTAGAGTTTCATTTACTTCTAAAAATATATTGTTGATGCTGTCCCATTCGGGAAACGGTTGCTGATCCCAACCGTTGGTGATATACATTCGATACACTCAAGCGAAATGAGTGCTCGGTCATGTGTGGCCGGGTTGCAAGATGTTCTTGTTGAACCCAGTGTATTCCTCTCTTGAGGTACACTAGCGAAAGGTGGTTCCATACCTTGTCATAGTTGGAAATCCATTACCCAATACGTGCTTGTGGTTTTGAGTTGTATACTATATATGTAGAACGTGAGATGAAAGCGTTTCTGCTAGATGATTATATATACTGTGGTTGATAGACATTATTATAATATCAAAAGGTTTTTGATATAAAGAAATTTTGGATTCTCATAAGGGAAAAACCCGTTCCGTTATGCGGCATGGTCTTATGAGATATCGTTTACTTGTTCGAACTGTTTTTAAACTGTTTTACTCATAGCAGTCCCAGGACTGACCCGGAGTTTACTTTGTTGTTTTCCCTAAACTCTTGGGTGCCTAAATTTGTATGGGCAGTCAAGTAGTCGGGATTTACAGATATACTGGAAGAGCTTGGAGCAGGAGGCTTCAGGATCATATATCTATAGTTATTTCCGGTGTGTTGTAAGTGTTGTACTTTGATAATATATTGTATACATATAATGATTTATTTCAAGGATATGTTATCTATTATATGTTATTCGTTCCGCTATGAGATTCGTGTTACTCTGATGTTGTGTTCTTCTTCTTCTTCTATTCTAAGTTTCTATCTTATCTTTTCTCACCCTCTAATTTCTTTCACTAATTACCAGGATTTTTCGATGTTTTGGTTATCGACATCGTGTTTATGTCGGTAACCAAAGTCGCTCAAAATCCGGGTCGTTACAGTTGGTATCAGAGCTTAAGTTAAGAATTACTTGGCTCTGTGGCGTGACTCGGTAGAGATAGGCTTAGTAATACCCTAGATTAAGTTGAGTGTATATATACGAGTGAACGTATTTGTTATTGATATAAAAATTGGTTTATATTGTGGAGATTCATTGGTTGAGTTGTTTATGGGTTCTGGTCGATAAGTTTGATCCACTGTATCGGTAGGAGTTTATAAACACTCGAAATATGATGGGTCGTCACGATATGTTTTGAAAAAGAGGGTAAATTAAAATAAGTTTACCCAAGGTATATCTTGATATACAGAAGATATATATCAAAATTATAATATATTGGATATATTGGTTGTTATTATAATCGAGTAAGATTATAAATTAAATGGTTATGTAAATAACCAATCAGAATTCATATAAGTGAATTGCGTGAAATCGAGAAGAGTTAAATCTGGAATTTAAACCAGAAATTGAATTAAAACTCTAGAAAATTGGATAAGTGTTTGTAAATGGATTTGGATTAAAGATAAGGAAAATTTAAGATCTTGGGAGATTTTAAATTGTTTTACAAGCAGTGTGAATTATATTTTGAAATGAATTTCAAAGTGGAAATGTTTAGAAATGGTTTTATAGTATTGAACTCACTTCAAACGCTGGAAAATAGATTCTGATGATGACAGCTGCATCATCAGTATTCATTTTCGAGTTGTAAGTGACGAATTACTACCAGAGATACTGTTTTGAATTTGTTTTGGGAAAGACAAGTTGTGTTGAATTTCAAATGGGATTTATAATAAAGAATGAATAAAGAATAGATTGAAATGGAATTTGAAAATAGAAGTTCAAAATAGAATTTGAAATAGGAATTCGAATATAGATTTCAAATAGTGTTGAAATGGGAATTGGAATATATAATTCAATGGAGTTTGAAAATATAGGATTTGAATACCGAAAGTGAAATGGAATTAGAATATAAAAATTCAAAGGGAGTTTGAATATATGAAATTTAATGAAATTGAAAAAGAGTTTGAACAAAGAATTCAAATGTAATTCAAATATGGGATTTGAATATATAGGATTTGAATAATAGAAGTGATATAAAATTTGAACAGAAATTGAATAGAATTAACTAAGTCGAAGAGGAATTAGTTAATCGAGTTTTGAATTTGAAGTTGAACTTTGAAATGTGAATTGGATTTGTAAATGGGTATTCGAAATCGAATATAGAACTTAAATTTGAAATTTGGATTCAAATTAGTTAATAAGCAAGTTAAAATATATTTGAACATCTCATGTTCAAATATAAAAGTGGAATAGACTAAAGAGTTAATTAACAAATTAATTAATGAATTGAGTAAAATGATCAGGTATAGTTAAAATAGATTGGGCAGGTATAAATATACATGAGATAGGTATGGATAAGGTATGAAGGTATATAAATAGAATGCTCGACAAAAGGTATGTATTTAATTCATATATGAGATTTTATGCACCATATCGGCTAGCCGCTTGGCTTTTTCTTTTTCTTTTGGATTGGTGAGGGCCATGGGAGGCTATTAGAAATATCCCGATGCTTCCAGTACAAAGGAGGTTATGGCGAATTTTTTCGGGAATTTAAGGGGTTAGAATATTTTTAAGATAATTTGATAATTAGAAATCAACGTATCGATGTATATATAGAAGTCGATAAGGAAACGAACTTAGAAATAGAATAGTAAAATCAAAAAGGAAGACTAAGAATAAAATCTAGTTAGAATAGAATGAGGAAGCGTATACATGTTTAAAAGTGAATCAGTAGTTGTATGGTATTGATTATTCGAGTAAGTAGTCATATCTGTTTTGACGTTATAAATGTTATTCAGTCAAGGTCTGAGAGGTAGTTATACCCCAACTTGATTGATTTCATTATTAACAAATAAATAGTAAGATTTCAGGCTCGAAGATCGATGTTGAATAAGAGTTAGTTGAATATAGTAATTGGGTTGTCGTAATGATGTTTTACGCAACATCCGTTTTAACCCGAATAAGTGTAAACTTGGGAATAGAATAAAGAATATTTCCTAAGTATAGAAATAAATGAGATCGGAAAAAAGATAAATAATTGGAGTATTTTCCAATTATAAATAGCATATATTTTCTGAAGTTTAGAAAATAAAGGAAGACGATATTCGGAAATGTTTTCCAAATAACATAAAAGGCCAATATGTTTATTGAAAATATTTGGTTAACAAATATTGATAAAGAAATAGAGAAGTGATTTAACTAATGGAATATTGATTATGGGCTCAGTTGAATTTCAAAAAGGAAAATTTGATTTTTGAAAAGAGTAAACGGTTTAAAAACTCCCAGGGGAAGACTGTTTGAATTTAAAACAGATTTAACATAAATTTGTGAAAGCAGATTTGAATTAAAGTAAAGACAGTAAAGGGGTAACTGAGATTGAATTAGAATGATATCAAGACAAATTGGATTGTGAGATTCAAAATTGAAGCGTAATGTGATAATCAAGTTAAGGGTTGGGAATCGAGAAGAAACTCGAGTTGAAATGATATTTGGCTCGGATATAAGCGAATGTTTGTGTTGTGGATAAAAGCAGATTGGAATTAGATTGGAATGACCCTCGTCTGCTGAATTGATAACAGGTGGAAAGGATATAATGATATGCCGACAAAAGGTACAAGTTCATATTTCTATTGGATATAAGATTTATGAGCCGAATTGGCTGTTTGATTTTCTTTTGGGTTGAAGATGGCCCAGAGAGGCAAGTTGGAGTTTGACCGATTGACCAATACAAAGGAGGTGCTGGCGAAATTTTTCGAAGAGTTAAGACGTTAGAAAATTTTCAGGATTTTTGAAAATTTTCGTTGATAAGAATTATTTAATAATTTAATTGAAATTAAATTGGTTCAGTTGAAACTGAAGATTTAGAAGTGAACAAATATGTTCTAACCAGTCGATAGGGTCGTCCCCTACTTTTTAGCAATTTCGAGGACGAAATTATTTTAAGTGGGAAAGATTGTAATGACCCGCATTGGCAGAGGTATTATAATTAATTTATTTAATTATTGAAATGGTGGTTTAGAGAATTTAATGATCGTGGAATTAAATAATGGTGAATATTTAATTAAATATAATAAATTAAATAATATATAATTCTGAAATAATCAGAATTGACTGAAATGGCGATATGGTGTGAACTGGATCATCTGTGATATTTAATTCAGCTTGGACTTTGAATTTGAATAACGAATATATTTAATTAACAACAGTTTGAACGTATAGTTTATAATATAATTATAAACGAGCTTGAAATGGCGTTGTAGTTTGCTATTTGGCGATTCGAATTTCAATTGAATATACATGGTACATTTTAAATCGGATTTCTGTAAAACAAGAAACGTGTGGAGCGGTTGGAGTATATCTTTCTATTGGAAGAGAAAATTGGGGATTTCATCGTGTAGATTTTGATGTATGTCCAAATCAAATTTTAAAATAGTCGCTATAGAATCGTTTATCGACCGTAACGGTTTATTCGATATAACTAGAGATCGGGTTTGAATTTAGACTAGGTTCTTTTGAGGCGTAGTGATAATTTAATTTTTAGAATTTTACTGTAATTTTTAGTTAACTAAATAAACAACTTTTTATGTGGAGTATTTTGCACCCTGTAATCAACATTTTGGGGTTTCACAATATGAGTCAACCTACCGATATTATTATATTTACGGGATCGCGGCACCTCACTGAACACGACTGTATTTTCATTTCAGTCTCAACGCATCCATAAATTTAAGAGAGTGAAGAAAAGGTGTCTCCGAGAATGTATACACCATCTTTTTCGTGTACGAAGTGAAAACACGACTGAAAACGTGCCTTCTGTTGAAACCACATTTTTACTTCATGGTTAACAGTATTCCACGTCTTCAAATTTAAACCTTATAAATACACTAAGTTTCTAAACCTAATCTACTTCTGCAAAATGAGAAAACAAGCCGCCACTTATAAATTATTTCAACAAATTAGAAAACGGGTAATACTTAATGAAATCGGGAGTTTTTAAATCCATTGGAATCTCCTGAGCGAGAGCTTCTCACGAGTGGGCATGGTGTTGGGTGCGACAACATTAAGGAGGGATGGGGTTTTTTGCAGCGTCGACTTGATGGGGGACCCGGGGAACTGTAGCGAGCTGGGAGGATTTTTCTTCACTTTGGGATAGCACACAGTAAACGTAGGATGCTTGTTTTATGGAATGGAGGAGTTATGATTCAGGGAGGTGCGTGTTTTTCCTGTTGTGTAAACAGGAATGTATGGTGTGGGTTTCTAATAAGAGAAAGTGAAGGATGGGTAGGTGGCATGGGGCGGTGCAGATTGTTCATGCGTGAGAGATGGTGATGATAAGTGAGAAGAAGGGGCGAGGTTGCAATTTTGTTGTGTGCATGGGAATAGCAGTTTGAAGTGGGAGTAATGAAGAACAGGAGCATGCAACGTGAATGTTCGGGGAGGAGAGGAAGATACGGGTTTGTGTTGTGTAGGGGACTTGTGGGTATTGATAGTATAGCGTGTGGTAAAAGGTGTATATGTAAACAGGAGGAGTTGGCATTGGTTTCCATGAAAGAACAGTCGAGAAAGAAGGTGACGCAGTCACTGTCGGCGTGGATCTCGGACGTACGTCATGTCATGGAAGATTTATGGGCGAGCTTGGTGTTTAAAAGAATGGGAGTAGCAGCACAACATGGAGCTAACGACTGGATTTTTTTCTTCATTTGGGAAGAAGGAGTTCACGGGTTGGGCTATAAACATGGATGGGCCGGGATTTGTTGGGTAAGGGCCCATGTACATTAAATTTAAAGAAAAGTTGATTTCAATGATAGTACAAACATGTTAATGCAATATCTTCATCATACGATATAAGATTGACAAACCGTAAGTTGCGTTGGGATCGTATGGACAGTGGCTGAACTGACGGGGAGCGAATCGAATCTCGTTACAATTTATTGCAAAATAAATTGTCAGAATCAAATCAAGCGATGGTTATCGTTATTAACGATGATCGTCCAATGTGAGTAAATCTCACCAACTCTGAACAGTTTATATTTTCATGTCGTATTTTTAGAACTGTTAGATATTGGCTGATTGATTGTATGTTGACTGTTTGATTGAACTGCTAGTTGGTTTGTTGAATTTCTATATTGATTCTGTTTAACAGAATATATCATATGGAACTGAAAGTGATGTTATCTATATTATTTAACATCTGTGATGCAGGGAAACAGGTTGGAGGAATCCACTCAACATTTATTTTACTGTTTTCATATATTGTGACATATGATGTGTTATATAATCTGTTGTGGATTATGGGTGTTGGAATGATGTTGATCATTTTTATTCGATATTTTAAATATCATAAAAGACCCTGGGATGTAAAAAGAATTATTTCGATGTATATTGAAATAAAGGGAGTTTATAAAATCAACAGATTTTATAAAAGGAAATATTTCGAAAGTAAAAGGAGTTAATCGATGTTAGTTAATCGATTAGAGTTAAAGAAAAAGGAGTTAATCGATATTAGTTTAATCGATTAGAGTTAAATTAAAAGGAGTTAATCGATGTTAGTTTAATCGATTAGAGTTAAAGTAAAAGGAGTTAATCGATGTTAGTTAATCGATTGGAGTTAAAGAAAAAGGAGTTAATCGATGTTAGTTTAATCGATTAGAGTTAAAGTAAAAGGAGTTAATCGATGTTAGTTTAATCGATTAGAGTTAAAGTAAAAGGAGTTAATCGATGTTAGTTAATAGATTAGAGTTAAAGAAAAAGGAGTTAATCGATGTTAGTTAATCGATTAGAGTTAAAGTAAAAGGAGTTAATCGATGTTACTTAATCGATTAGAGTTAAAGTAAAAGGAGTTAATCGATGTTAGTTTAATCGATTAGAGTTAAAGTAAAAGGAGTTAATCGATGTTAGTTAACCGATTAGAGTTAAAGTAAAAGGAGTTAATCGATGTTAGTTTAAATCGATTAGTGTTAAAGTAAAAGGAGTTAATCGATGTTAGTTTAATCGATTAGAGTTAAAGTAAAAGGAGTTAATAGAATATAGTTTATTCGAATAAAGTTAGTAAATCGAATATAGTTTATTCGAAAGGGGTTAAGTGAATAGAGTAAATCAAATGGAATAAATCGAATAGAGATTTATTCGAACGAGAGTTAAGTAAGGAAGTTAGTTAAAGGGATATAAAGTGAACTTTGTCTATTTCAAAGTTAGAAATGTTGTTCAGTTAAGGTCTGCGAGGTAGTTCTACCCCAACTTGATTGGCTTCGTTTTTAACTAGGGAATAGTTAAGGTTCGGCAGTAAAGGGATTGGTTTGAGTTGGCATCGCGATGGTTTGTTTAAATACTTGTCTAAGTCCAATGAAGAAGCTTTGGGAATGTTTTCCAAATAAGAAACCAGAAATGTTTTCTAATAAAGAAAACAAGAAATGGAAATGTTTTCCATTGTTAACAACATATGTTTTCCAAATTTAGGAAATAAGGAATATGGAATATAGGGAAATAGGAGATAAGTAAATAAATGGAATAAAGAGATAAATGTTGAATGATGTTTGATTGATATAAATTTCCATTTTTGGAAATAGTATCGTTGGTTGCACAACTGTTTTTCTCCGATAGTTAAATCACAGACTATCGAAGTTTTGACCATTTTAACGTTGTTAATATGGAGAGACCGGTTGGATTATTATCTAAAGAACCACTCTGTATTGGCATAAGCATTGCGAATCATATATGCCAAAGACAATTGAAGACGGAGTAAAGTGCAAGGGCTATTGTATAAGTATTAGATAACACTACCTAAGATGGATGTACTGAATAGTGCCTTCGGTTCATCCTGTTCCTGGATAACTTGTATGGACAGATGTCTGACAGAGTATTTCCAGACGATCACATATATTGATTTCTCCAACCGTACCAAGAGTGGAAGCAGAGAAGGAAACTTCTTTTAGCTAACACATAATGTATGGTTGAGGACGTCAATCGGTGATTTGATGGATTTGACGATCTGGCATTCAAAGTGAATCTGGTATGATGATAAAGCGTAGCTTCTAGCCTCGTCATCTGGTAAATGACAGAAATCTGGCAGGCAGCATGGCTAAGTCGGTCGCACCGAAGTAGGGTGTATAATCACCTGATCTAGAGTTTCATTTACTTCTAAAAATCTATTGTTGATGCTGTCCCATTCGGGAAACGGTTGCTGATCCCAACCATTGGTGATATACATTCGATACACTCAAGCGAAATGAGTGGTCGGTCATGTGTGGCCGGGTTGCAAGATGTTCTTGTTGAACCCAATGTATTCCTCTCTAGAGGTACACTAGCGAAAGGTGGTTCCATACCTTGTCATAGTTGGAAATCCATTACCCATTACGTGCTTGCGGTTTTGAGTTGTATAATATATATGTAGAACGTGAGATGAAAGCGTTTCTGCTAGATGATTATATATACTGTGGTTGATAGACATTATTATAATATCAAAAGGTTTTTGATATAAAGAAATTTTGGATTCTCATAAGGGAAAAACCCGTTCCGTTATGCGGCATGGTCTTATGAGATATCGTTTACTTGTTCGAACTGTTTTTAAACTGTTTTACTGATACCAGTCCCATGACTGACCCGGAGTTTACTTTGTTGTTTTCCCTAAATCTTGGGTGCCTAAATTTGTATGGGCAGTCAAGTAGTCGGGATTTACAGATATACTGGAAGAGCTTGGTGCAGGAGGCTTCAGGATCATATTGCTATAGTTATTTCCGCTGTGTTATAAGTGCTGTACTTTGATAATGTATTGTATACATATAATGATTTATTTCAAGGATATGTTATCTATTATATGTTATTCGTTCCGCTGTGAGATTCATGTTACTCTGATGTTGTGTTCTTCTTCTTCTTCTATTCTAAGTTTCTATCTTATCTTTTCTCACCCTCTAATTTCTTTCACTAATTACCAGGATTTTTCGATGTTTTGGTTATCAACATCGAGTTTACGTCGATAACCAAAGTCGCTCAAAATCCGGGTCGTTACATGTGCATGATCCAGATCTTGTTGTAGAAGAAGCAGCGCAACAGGATATAGACATAACTCCAGAATTAGCAGGCAGAAGAGAGCCATTAAAAATTGTTGGCAAAGAAACTAGAGAAATAAGAAGCAAAAAGGTTCATTTAGTTAAAGTGCAGTGGAGTAGTGATCCTAGAGACTGTACTTGGGAGACTGAGGAAAGCATTAAGCAAGCTTACCCCAAATGCAGAGTGGACATCTCTGACTAACTCCGGTGCAAGGTACCGTTATAATACTTTGCATTTACATTTCGTTTCCTACTTTACTGTTGTTTCCTTTTCAAGGACGAAAAGTTTTAAGTGAGGGAGATTATAATAACCCGGAAAATACGAGCCAATTTAAAATATTTAAATTGGTTATTTCAAAGGAATTTGAACAATTGAAATAGAATATTTCAATAAAATAGTGAATTAGAAATAGTGAGTCAGCTTGAAAATTTGAATTCAAACTTTGACTGACTGTGCAGGGTGGAAAATATAATGGATTTTAGCGAAACCAAAAATATTTAAATCTGTTTATCAATGCCTTTCTAACGAATCTGAAAAATCGAAGTTTCATAACGTGAATCAAAAGTTATGGCCGAATGAATTTTCAGAAAGGTCGCTATATATAATATATAGCCCTGGAAATTTGATATTTTGCAAACAACCTCGGAATTCGACGAAACCACTTTTGTTAGGTTCGGGATGTCATACTATTGCTTGGTTTCAAATTTCAAAATTTTTGAAGCTAGTATGTGAGCGTGGCAAAAGAAATTGTGTTTGGTCAATTTCTGTTAAATTGGATCGACCAGAAAATGGCCATTTTTCAAACGATCTCAGAATTCGACGAAACTAGTTTTTTTGGGACCGTAGCGTCAAAACATAGCTAGATTTATTTTTCTGGAATTTTTCGAATCAGTTTGTGGCCCTGGCAAATTGAAATGTACGTTCAAAGTTAAAATTAAAATGTTTTATACTTTAATTTGAAAAATAACTGACTGTAACAGTCGAATTGGCCAACGAAACATATCTGATTGTGTCCGGGATGGGGGTAATTAGCTAGGGACGACAGTCGTTGGGTTTGAATCGGTGTCCGTGTGGAGAAACACTATTTAAAAATTTATTAAAACTATGGGCCAATCAGAAATTTCCTTTCATTATTTTTAAAAATAAAAAAAACGCAAAAACCCTTTTTCTCTCCCTCGATCGACGTCGACGTCGTTCAATCCTTCACCGCCAAATCGCCGCCGCCACAGGCGATTCCAGTCGACGCGCCTCCCTACCCTCTTCCAATCCGACCCTACCCCGACCCCTATCGCCTCCTCCATCGCCAGTAACGTCGACCCTAACCTCGCCACTTCCCAGCGCTGCCACGTGCGCCACCGACCACCGAACCACCTCAAACCACCCTACGCCGACTCCCCTCTCCTCCCTCTTCCACGTCATCCCCTATGATCATCCTATCGTGCCTTGGTTTTCGCGAAAACTGCAACCCTAGTTTTGAACCATCGATAAAGGTGAGTTCTTTTTGATGTTTGCACTTTGAAAAATCATATCTTTATGGTGTGTTGATGAAATTCGATGAAATAGGAAACATCGGGACCGCAAGGAAGCTCTCTACCACATAGAAGAGACCGCGGATTTTTCTGAGTCATCTACGATTTTTTGCACTCCGAAAACCAATGTGAGAAATCTAAATTAAATGAATTTGAATGATAAATGTCGTGTATAAATTATATAAGCGAAATATAAATTACACACGTGTTGTATACCTCATGTACATGCGTGGTGTAGGCTGTATATGTGAAGTATGAATTATACATGCATAGAATAATTGATATATGTTTTGAAATGCAAGTGAAATATAGAAATATATATATATACTCCCTTCGTCCACAAACCATGTAAAACCCCACATCTGTTAAGGTCACTCACAAAGGGAATGCCTTAACTTCAATGGAGTATTAAGGGTACTGGAACAGAAATATTACAAGACAGACATATATAAAACAACGGAAAATAAAGTGGAAGTACTTCAAATCATTTATTAAATATAAATGTTTACAAGAAAAGCCATCAACTTCCAATACCCAATTTCATAGTTAAAATATCTGTCTTGCTCAAAAACAAAGAAGCATAAAAACAAACTGCAGTATTTCCCAATAAAGCAAAGCAAGCCATAGCCAAGAGAAATCCAAGCCATACATGAAAGAGCTTTGGAGCTTGGTAAGATCCGAACTAAGTTGTATTCCCACCCTGTGAACCTGGGGGGGAAATGGAAGAAAAAGAGGCGAAACAAAACGGGTCAGTCATAAAGACTGAGTAAGTCCTAGTGACCTTCTGTAACACCCCGAATTTTAGCTAATACTAAAATTCACTAATTATAGGATAAATAATCTCAGATGTGGGAATTGGGGGTAACGGGCTGCGTCATTGCGTTCGTCTCGGAAAAATACGCAAAATAGAGTCCGAGTTTTAGAGAATCGGAGTCCGTATGGCCCAGTTAAGGCCCAATGAAGTTTACAGAAAAATTAAAGCTAAAAACAGATTTAAAGATTTAAAATCAGATTTCAAAATGGAGCCAGCGGGGGAAGGCGGGAAGCTTCCCGCCCTAACCATGTCGACAGGGCTGTCGACAGGCCTGTCGACAGGGGTGTCGACTTGCCTGTCGACTTGCCTGTCGACAGGAGTGCAGCGTCCAGAGAGCCTGGGTGCACCAGGTTGGGTTTTAGGCTGGCTTGGAGGGCTGGGTTCTAGAGATTTCCTAAATCTGACGGACCTAAACTAATCTAGGGTTAATCTAAGGGCCTAAAACACTACCTAATCCTATAAATAAGACCCTAACCCTACCCTAATTCATTCATAATTAGATCTTGTAACTAAACTATGGCAAAATGAAACTTGATCATGGCCTCCACAAATCAATGAAGAGAGTTGCAAGCTAATCAACCCCTAATCATCTTCTTCTTCATATTTGGCAACTAGTTTTACTTCATAAGTTTGCTAATCTTAGTTTTGGTGAGTTCCTATGGCTTTAATAATCAATTGTTAAATTGATTATGGTAGGATGTGATAAGACATGGCTATGTTTGTGGATAAATGTGTTTATGCAAGTTTGTATGATATGTGATTTGCAAGTTTTATGTTAAATGCAAGTTTAAGGCCATGTTTTATGATGCAAAACACTATGTTGAACATTTATGCATATGTAACATGTTATGCAAACTATTTGTGAGAATATATGCAAGTTATATGTAACATGATATGCAAGTTATGCATGTGATTTTATGCATGCTAAGTAGTTGGTGTTATGCATGCTAAGTATTTGGTGTTATGCATGCTAAGTATTTGATGTTATGCATGCTAAGTATTTGATTGTATGCATACTAAGTATTGGGTTTTATGCATGTTAAGTGTTTGGGTTTATGCAAGTTAAGTGGTGGGTTTATGCATAATAAGTATTTGATTTTATGCATGATAAGTAGGTGGTTTTATGCATGCTAAGTGTTTGGTATTATGCATAAATCATGACATGCAAGTTTACCCTTTTAAATATGGTGTATACATATGCAAGATGGCACCTTTATATGCTATGCATGTTTACCCTCCTTTAAGATGCAAGTCATATATGCAAGTTCGACATATTATGCAAGTTATGCTTACATGCAAGCTCAACATGTTATGCAAGTTATGTGCATGATGTTATGTAAGTTATGTGCATGTTGTTATGCAAGTTCATATGCAAGTTATGTGTATGATGGTATGCAAGTTATGTGCATGGTGTTATGCAAGTTAAGTTTACGAGATTATGCAAGTTATGTGCATGATGTTATGCAAGTTATGTAGATGCTTAAATGCGAGCTTAATGTGATATGCAAGTATGTGAATGCTTATGCAAGTATATGAATGCCCATGCAAGTATGTGAATGCTTATGCAAGTTATGTGTAGGCTTAAATGCATGTTTAACATGTTATGCAAGTTATGAGAATGCTTATATGCAAATTCAACATGTTATGCAAGACATGTGTAAGATAATGTGCAAGTTTGGGTTAAATGTGGTTGGGTTAATATATGCTCATATATGCAAGTTGACATCCTCTTAACCGATGACAAAGTTGTATGCTAAACCCATGATATTTGTGATGATCTTCCCCTTTGTTATGTCATGAAATGAGAACGATTTACGTGGGGAAACGATGGGGTTGGTAAATATGTTAATTAAAGTATGGTTGGGTATGATTAAGCATACCATAAAAATAAATTAACATAAGTGGGAATTTACCTATTGAGTTAGGTCTACCCCATGGGAATTTACCTATTGAGTTAGGTCTACCCATGTTATGAAAAACTTGATATTAATTAGGGATAATTAATATGGGGGTGATTAATTAGGAGTAATTAATCGACTAAGACACGAGGTTGGACTCATTTGTAGTGTAAAACTGCCCGGACCCGACCGGCCTAACCAGTTGCTACAAATGGCAGCCCAATGTGAGAGTTCTTGGCCATAAATTAAATACGTGATTAAAGTAAAGACACGAGGTTAGACTCTGTTATGACGTAAGACTGCCCGGACCCTACCGGCTTAACCAGGCGGTCATAACAGCCAGTCTAATGTGGGAGGTCTTTATGGGAGATCACGGTCTTAATTAATTAAGAAACACTTAACCATATTAGCATGCAGTGGGACATGAGGGGTTAAGTGGGTGCCTTGGGTGGCATGTAGTAACTAGTGGGGGTGCCTTGGGTGGCATGAGGAAACTAGTGGGTTTCCTTGGGTGGCAATAGAAAATACGATTAGAATACTTAACCAAAGTGGAACATGTAATTAAACATGATTAAAGGGTTAAGTAAGTGCCTTGGGTGGCATGTGGGAATCAAGTAAGTGCCTTGGGTGGCATGTGGGAATCAAGTAAGTGCCTTGGGTGGCATGCGGAAATCTAGTGGGCGCCTTAAGTGGCAATTGAAATATAATTAGATGACTTAACCAAACCTTAACATGTAAGGGGCATGATTTTAAAAAGGGGTTAAGTGGGATGCACTAGATTAAATGACAAGCTTAAGTAGTAGCTTGTGGGGGCCCATTTCAACCAATATCCCAAACGTATCTTTGTGGGCTCGACCCATGTCGAGTGACGGGACACGCATATTGGGCTTGACTATAAGAGGCCAAACGGGGTAGCGGTGGCAACGCAAGTCCAACGGGCTTCATATGCGTGTGTGGGCCTAGGCTGGTAGATAAGCCGTTGTTGCACCGTGTAGATATAAGCCGTGCACCGTTGATAGAATTGGTTGCCACTTTAGGGGAGTGATACACCCCACTGTGGGGCCAGCACGGGTATCTACGTTAGGGAGCCGATCGCTTGGGAGTAGTGGGTACACCTAGTAAAGATAGGGGCGGACGGCACCTATGTAGGGGTACACGAAACTACTGGGTAAGATTACTAGGTACACCTAGTGGAGGTAGGGGCAGACGGCACCTACGTGGTCAGCTAGAAGTACCAGAAACTACTAGTTATATTTTCTAAGTCTTTAAGTGGGATCCACCTTTAAGTAGGAAATACTCTTGGTGGGTAGAACTGGTGTGGTGCAGTGTAGGAATTACCCTTGGGTGGGTAGGTCTGGGGTGGTGTAATCTAGTAATTATCCTTGGGTGGATAAATACGTTGTTTCGGTTATCGTAGTACATCCTGTGTTTTGTTGGCTACTTAGTGTAGTCATTATCCCCAGAGGTACCGTATCTTGTTTATATCATACCCTAATTACTTTAATGATTGTATTGTTAGGGTTATAGGACTCACTCAGACTTATGTCTGACCCCGTTGTTGTTTATCTTTTTTTCCAACCCTCAGGTTATCAGAGAGGGCCTAGCACTAATGGGCTTGGACCAGACCGCTATATCTATCTTTTGGGGCTTGGACCGTAGAAGTAAAGCTCGGTTTATCTTTTCTATTTTGGCTATTATCTATGTAAAGGGATTATGTACTTCTATTTTATCAGGATGGATATTATGTACTTGACTCTTGTTATGGTTTTGTGATGTAACCAAACATGTTTTTTTAATGAAAATGATGTTTTAAATTTTCAAGTATGACTTATATCTGTCCTTTTGTAATTTTTCTGTTCTATACTCAATAAAAATACTCCACCAAAACTAAGGCATTCCCTTGTGAGTGACCTTAGCGGATGTGGGGTGTTACACGTGGTATCAGAGCTTAAGGTTACCAGAATAGATAAATTTTTTAGAAAAACTATTTTCTAAGAATATTTTTGAAGGGAGTATTTTCAAAAACATGTCTTTTAAGAGAAAAGTTTTTGAAAGAAAAGCATAATCCCCAATAGCCATATCTATATCTTTCGAATTCTCCATTTTGAATCTCTTCCTCTCTCTCATTTTGAGTTTCCCCTCCGCGTATAGATGATCTTTCTAAGATAGATAAGGATGGAAAACCACTTCAAGGAACTTGGACATTAGTCGGACCAGAAGTTGGTTCAAGAAGGAGGAGGACTGGTAGGTGCCTATAGGATAGACGATGAGAGGAAGGCTCAAATAGTTGTTTGGTTAATGAAAGATGAAACCTCATTGGTGGGAGGTTATGAGTGGAGAATAGGGAAGAAGAAGGCTGGTAGTTATCCTTTTGGAAGGGATAGGACACCTTATTAGGATTGTCCAAAGAAGCAAAGGCAAGGTATGGAGGGTAGTGGTATTCCCTCACGGCTAGGGTACCAGATGGGGATAGGACCGTCTAGGTTGGAATTTGGATTTCTATGATATCCGGTTCAAACTTTATTTGATGCATCGAGTTCGTTTATCTCATCATTGTTAGTTGAGTCACTGCACTTAGAAACCAGTTTGGTAGATGATCCCTTAGTTGTTTCAAACCCAATTGGGCTCCATGATGTGGTTGGGTTTGAAAGTTTCTATACTTAGCATTGGGTTTAGGTGTGATGCTTGTTGGGCTTCACGGGCTATGGGTTAGTTGTGGGCATGGACTGGTTATCCAGTAGAGGTGTCGTTCTTGATTTTGAAGGGAAAGTTGTTAGGCTTATGACCCGCTTGGGTAACACTCTCAAGATCTCTTGTAATCCCATAGAATCTGTTATGCTAAGTTATCTAGAATCGCTTGACAAGTCGGTCTAGAGTTTGTGATCTGTTAGAAGCGGTCCGGGAATAACCGGATGTGTATAAGGAGGTGAAGGGCTTACCTCCGGAGCGGGAAATTGACTTCCAAATATATCTGGTAGACAATGCCAAACCAGTGTCTTGGCCAGTGTGCCACGTGGCTCCTCGTGAGAGGAGGGAACTCCATAAGTAAGTAGGCGATTTTCTTGAGAAGGGGTTCATAAGACGAAGTACATCGGAGTGGGGCGCTCCAGTAGTTTTTGTTACGAAGGCGGATGGGTCCCTCAGACTTTGTGTAGGCTAAAGAGGACTAAATAAACTCACAAAAAAGAATAGATACCCATTGCCGAGGATTAATGATCTGTTTGATCAGTTAGCTGGCGCCTCAGTATTTTTATAGTAGGACTCAGCCACGGGATTTCATCAGTTGAGAGTGGCTGAGGATAGTACAGAGAAGACTGCCTTTAGGACTCCGGATGATTTTTTTTATGAGTGGCTCGTGATGCCATTGGGTTTGACGAACGCCCCCATATACTTTGATGATTTGATAAGAAGGGTGTTCAAGGAGTACCTAAATAAGTTGTGATGGTCTTTGTGGATGACATCTTGGTCTTTTCTAGGAGCAAAGCCAGTTAGGAAAAAACGGTGGTTTTGGAGTAAGACTGGCGAGGACATCCAGGGTTGGACAAGGGGCTTAATTATTTAGCCGTTTTTACTAGTATCATCTCACGTAGGTCGTCTGAATTCGAAGGAGGTATCCCTTGGGTGTTTGTCTGATATTGGTTTAGGCCTTTGGGGCTTGCATTTGGGGGAATGCCGAGTTCGACTAGGGTGGTCTGCGTGAGGGATGGATAGTTGTGATGATTTTGAATGATATCCTGGTGGAGAAGAGCATGCCCTACATCTTAGGGAAGTGTTGGAGGCTCTTCGAGCGCATAATCTTAGGACAGTAAAAGTGGATGGGATTCTTAGCATCCTATGGGTTTGAGATAGCGTATACCCCTGGCAAGGGTAACATGGTAGCGGACACCTTAAGTAGAAAAAGGGTTGTCCTCGAGTTTGTGGTTCGTTGAACGACGGAGCCTAGAGTTTATTTCTATGTTGGATTTCAGACCTTCCGTTGATTATGTACCCGGTTTGCTAGCTTCCTTGGAAGTTAGACCTACTCTTTTGGGGCAAATTGTAGAAGCACAGAGGGACGACCCACAGTTGGTTGAGTTGGTGGAGAAGCTCATAAGGGGGGAGTCGTCCAGCCATTTGAGTAGGTACACCCTAGACGATAGGGGGTGCTTGCGTAGAGACGGTAGACCTTGTGTACCGTAAGACGAGGGTTTGAGGAAGGTTATTCCTGATAATGCACACAGTTCTAGGATGACCATTCATCCCGGTGGGGATGAGATGTACCAAGACATAAAAAGGACTTTCTTCTGGGCCGGTATGAAGAAAGATGTGGCCGAGCATGTCGCTCGATGCTTGGTGTGCCAACAAGTGAAGACGGAGCAAAAGAAACCAGGTGGGTTGCTTCACCCATTGGAGGTTCCGCAATGGAAATGGGACAGCGTCTTGATGGATTTTATTGACGGGTTACCCAGATCGAGAAAGAGTAATATAGGAATTTGGGTGGTGGTAGACAGACTTACTAAGAGCACCCATTTCATACCTGTGAAGAGTAAGTGGACTGCTCCATGGCTAGCTTCTGTATATCTTCGAGAGATAGTTCGATTGCATGGGGTACCCTCTAGCATAGTGAGTGATCGAGATCCTATCTTCACTTGAGAGTTTTGGAAGAGTTTGCAAGAGGCGGTAGGGACTCAGTTGTGTTTGAGTACTGCATATCATCCTCAGACGGACGGCCAGACCGAGAGGGTGAATCATATTTTAGAAGACCTTTTGAGGCTATGTATCTTGGATCTTGGAGGTACATGGGAGGAGCATCTTCCATTGGTGGAGTTGCCCGACAGACTTAGTGGTGTACATGATGTATTCCATGGGAGGAAGTGCCTACATGAGACCGCAGAGGTGGTAGGGCCAAGTTTGCTTAGAGAAATGGAAGTAGAGCGTGATGCGACGATTCGACGAGCTCCTACTTGCATCCTTGGGTCAGAGATTTGGAAGATGAGAAACAGAGAGGTTCAACTAGTCAAAGTACAAAGGGGAGATGAAGAGAGCGACGCTACCTGGGAGATGGAAGCGAAGATGCGTTCGAAGTACCCTTTTCTTTCGGAGGGCATGTCCTTTTGCCTCTTCTTCATCGCATATCTTGTGCTTATCTTATCCTTAGTATGTCCTCTCGGTAGTACCTTTGACCTTCAGATAGGATAGTCCTATGGTTGAAACATGTGTTTGAGACATGTTATGTATGATGGATGCAAGTGGATGCAATTGTTTGCTAGTGGTTGCTCGTGGATGCATATACACACACTCTAGGCACTAGATCGACTCAGTCATTTCATATTGCATATTGCATAAAATTGTGTGTAGGAGGCTATATTTATGGATGTATAATGATTTTGTTATCACATGGATGATGCATTTTGGTGAATGATTGTGCACTCATGTAGATATTGTATGTGTCGATAGGGTTCTCTCGCATACATAATGGATGCATGGCACTATCATGGTTTGCATATGTTCATACATTAGATAGGGAACATATACACACACTTTTTGCATATGCTCATACATCATTAGAAACTGTTTAAGGACAATGGATGCCCGTGGTTGATGGTTTGAGTAGATGGTTGCTTGGGTCGTAGGATATGCATTCTCCTTAGCTTAGAGATTTCGGGGACGAAATCCTTTAAGGAGGGGAGAATGTAACACCCCGAATTTTAGCTAATACTAAAATTCACTAATTATAGGATAAATAATCTCAGATGTGGGAATTGGGGGTAACGGGCTGCGTCATTGCGTTCGTCTCGGAAAAATACGCAAAATAGAGTCCGAGTTTTAGAGAATCGGAGTCCGTATGGCCCAGTTAAGGCCCAATGAAGTTTACAGAAAAATTAAAGCTAAAAACAGATTTAAAGATTTAAAATCAGATTTCAAAATGGAGCCAGCGGGGGTAGGCGGGAAGCTTCCCGCCCTAACCATGTCGACAGGCCTGTCGACAGGGGTGTCGACTTGCCTGTCGACTTGCCTGTCGACAGGAGTGCAGTGTCCAGAGAGCCTGGGTGCACCAGGTTGGGTTTTAGGCTGGCTTGGAGGGCTGGGTTCTAGAGATTTCCTAAATCTGACGGACCTAAACTAATCTAGGGTTAATCTAAGGGCCTAAAACACTACCTAATCCTATAAATAAGACCCTAACCCTACCCTAATTCATTCATAATTAGATCTTGTAACTAAACTATGGCAAAATGAAACTTGATCATGGCCTCCACAAATCAATGAAGAGAGTTGCAAGCTAATCAACCCCTAATCATCTTCTTCTTCATATTTGGCAACTAGTTTTACTTCATAAGTTTGCTAATCTTAGTTTTGGTGAGTTCCTATGGCTTTAATAATCAATTGTTAAATTGATTATGGTAGGATGTGATAAGACATGGCTATGTTTGTGGATAAATGTGTTTATGCAAGTTTGTATGATATGTGATTTGCAAGTTTTATGTTAAATGCAAGTTTAAGGCCATGTTTTATGATGCAAAACACTATGTTGAACATTTATGCATATGTAACATGTTATGCAAACTATTTGTGAGAATATATGCAAGTTATATGTAACATGATATGCAAGTTATGCATGTGATTTTATGCATGCTAAGTAGTTGGTGTTATGCATGCTAAGTATTTGGTGTTATGCATGCTAAGTATTTGATGTTATGCATGCTAAGTATTTGATTGTATGCATACTAAGTATTGGGTTTTATGCATGTTAAGTGTTTGGGTTTATGCAAGTTAAGTGGTGGGTTTATGCATAATAAGTATTTGATTTTATGCATGATAAGTAGGTGGTTTTATGCATGCTAAGTGTTTGGTATTATGTATATAAATCATGACATGCAAGTTTACCCTTTTAAATATGGTGTATACATATGCAAGATGGCACCTTTATATGCTATGCATGTTTACCCTCCTTTAAGATGCAAGTCATATATGCAAGTTCGACATATTATGCAAGTTATGCTTACATGCAAGCTCAACATGTTATGCAAGTTATGTGCATGATGTTATGTAAGTTATGTGCATGTTGTTATGCAAGTTCATATGCAAGTTATGTGTATGAGGGTATGCAAGTTATGTGCATGGTGTTATGCAAGTTAAGTTTATGAGATTATGCAAGTTATGTGCATGATGTTATGCAAGTTATGTAGATGCTTAAATGCGAGCTTAATGTGATATGCAAGTATGTGAATGCTTATGCAAGTATATGAATGCCCATGCAAGTATGTGAATGCTTATGCAAGTTATGTGTAGGCTTAAATGCATGTTTAACATGTTATGCAAGTTATGAGAATGCTTATATGCAAATTCAACATGTTATGCAAGACATGTGTATGATAATGTGCAAGTTTGGGTTAAATGTGGTTGGGTTAATATATGCTCATATATGCAAGTTGACATCCTCTTAACCCATGACAAAGTTGTATGCTAAACCCATGATATTTGTGATGATCTTCCCCTTTGTTATGTCATGAAATGAGAACGATTTACGTGGGGAAACGATGGGGTTGGTAAATATGTTAATTAAAGTATGGTTGGGTATGATTAAGCATACCATAAAAATAAATTAACATAAGTGGGAATTTACCTATTGAGTTAGGTCAACCCCATGGGAATTTACCTATTGAGTTAGGTCTACCCATGTTATGAAAAACTTGATATTAATTAGGGATAATTAATATGGGGGTGATTAATTAGGAGTAATTAATCGACTAAGACACGAGGTTGGACTCATTTGTAGTGTAAAACTGCCCGGACCCGACCGGCCTAACCAGTTGCTACAAATGGCAGCCCAATGTGAGAGGTCTTGGCCATAAATTAAATACGTGATTAAAGTAAAGACACGAGGTTAGACTCTGTTATGACGTAAGACTGCCCGGACCCTACCGGCTTAACCAGGCGGTCATAACAGCCAGTCTAATGTGGGAGGTCTTTATGGGAGATCACGGTCTTAATTAATTAAGAAACACTTAACCATATTAGCATGCAGTGGGACATGAGGGGTTAAGTGGGTGCCTTGGGTGGCATGTAGTAACTAGTGGGGGTGCCTTGGGTGGCATGAGGAAACTAGTGGGTTGCCTTGGGTGGCAATAGAAAATACGATTAGAATACTTAACCAAAGTGGAACATGTAATTAAACATGATTAAAGGGTTAAGTAAGTGCCTTGGGTGGCATGTGGGAATCAAGTAAGTGCCTTGGGTGGCATGTGGGAATCAAGTGCCTTGGGTGGCATGCGGAAATCTAGTGGGCGCCTTAAGTGGCAATTGAAATATAATTAGATGACTTAACCAAACCTTAACATGTAAGGGGCATGATTTTAAAAAGGGGTTAAGTGGGATGCACTAGATTAAATGACAAGCTTAAGTAGTAGCTTGTGGGGGCCCATTTCAACCAATATCCCAAACGTATCTTTGTGGGCTCGACCCATGTCGAGTGACGGGACACGCATATTGGGCTTGACTATAAGAGGCCAAACGGGGTAGCGGTGGCAACGCAAGTCCAACGGGCTTCATATGCGTGTGTGGGCCCGGGCTGGTAGATAAGCCGTTGTTGCACCGTGTAGATATAAGCCGTGCACCGTTGATAGAATTGGTTGCCACTTTAGGGGAGTGATACACCCCACTGTGGGGCCAGCACGGGTATCTACGTTAGGGAGCCGATCGCTTGGGAGTAGTGGGTACACCTAGTAAAGATAGGGGCGGACGACACCTATGTAGGGGTACACGAAACTACTGGGTAAGATTACTAGGTACACCTAGTGGAGGTAGGGGCAGACGGCACCTACGTGGTCAGCTAGAAGTACCAGAAACTACTAGTTATATTTTCTAAGTCTTTAAGTAGGATCCACCTTTAAGTAGGAATTACTCTTGGTGGGTAGAACTGGTGTGGTGCAGTGTAGGAATTACCCTTGGGTGGGTAGGTCTGGGGTGGTGTAAGCTAGTAATTATCCTTGGGTGGATAAATACGTTGTTTCGGTTATCGTAGTACATCCTGTGTTTTGTTGGCTACTTAGTGTAGTCATTATCCCCAGAGGTACCGTATCTTGTTTATATCATACCCTAATTACTTTAATGATTGTATTGTTAGGGTTATAGGACTCACTCAGACTTATGTCTGACCCCGTTGTTGTTTATCTTTTTTTCCAACCCTCAGGTTATCAGAGAGGGCCTAGCACTAATGGGCTTGGACCAGACCGCTATATCTATCTTTTGGGGCTTGGACCGTAGAAGTAAAGCTCGGTTTATCTTTTCTATTTTGGCTATTATCTATGTAAAGGGATTATGTACTTCTATTTTATCAGGATGGATATTATGTACTTGACTCTTGTTATGGTTTTGTGATGTAACCAAACATGTTTTGTTAATGAAAATGATGTTTTAAATTTTCAAGTATGACTTATATCTGTCCTGTTGTAATTTTTCTGTTCTATACTCACTAAAAATACTCCAACAAAACTAAGGCATTCCCTTGTGAGTGACCTTAGCGGATGTGGGGTGTTACACCTTCAGCATAAAAATAGATAAAGATAACATGGCATGAATAAACTGAAAGTAAACATAAGCATGATGACAAGGTAGGCAAGATAAACTAAGATAACAAGATAAACGATGATAACAAGATAAACTAAGGTAACAAGATAAACTTCGGGCACGATGAAACACGTATAACATCCCATAATTCCTATCAAGTATCCCACCGCATGGTTTCTATCAAGAATAACATCGCAAGGTTTCTAAGCTTTACCATTAAAACGATATCTATTTGCTCTGCACCACCTAACTAGCATCCTCATAAGTGTCTTACATGGAATGATCTGTACTCCTACTAGTATCC
This sequence comes from Allium sativum, assembly GCA_030737875.1. Lineage (NCBI taxonomy): Eukaryota > Viridiplantae > Streptophyta > Magnoliopsida > Asparagales > Amaryllidaceae > Allium > Allium sativum. The sequence goes on along the minus strand of CM060920.1, from coordinate 741,613,167 downwards.
CAACTAGTGTCCTGTGTAACAAGGATCCGTACCTCCTACTAGTGTCCCAACTAGTAGCCCGTGTTATATAATAATTACAACGTGACCCCAATCTTCGTAATTATGGTAGCCTTCAGGTGTAAATCGATTTTGAGGATTCCACCTCGATCACCCCAATGACCATGTACATATTCGATGCACCCTTACTACCTTATCGATCGGCTCCCTACTTGACCTAGTTCTCGTTTGTGTCACGCGCCCCCCTACTTGTAGATACCTGTGCTGGTCCCACCATGGGGTGTATCAAATCCCATGGTGGCAACCCTGACACAATCAAGATGCACAACTTTATACCTACTGATGCCCAGTGGCTAAATTTTCTGCGCCGAAGTGTGTGCACGCCCGCGCTCCGTTAGAACCTGCACTGCTGCACCAACCGCCGCTAATTTGACCTCTTATAATCAGCCCAGTAATCATGCCCCACCCTGCCTAGCCCAGGGTTCCGTTGATACCTAATGTGGGTTACTGCTGAAATGGGTCCCCGTTACTAGGTTTTTCTAATGGTTAAGTCTGTGGGCCTATACTCTCTGATATTACCCACCAACCCTGATGTGTACTTAACCCCGCTACTGATTCAAGCATGTGCATTTAATGGTCAAGTGTATGTGGGCCTATATTTACTAATATTACCCACCAACCCGATATGTACTTAACCCTTCTACTCCTTATGTTACCATGGTTAAGTGTTTACCTTAGTTAACTTAACATTTCTCGCTTATTATGTTTGATTGGTTAAGTGTGGTTTACTAACTTAACCCCGTTCGTCTATCTGGTTACATTGGTTAAGAATTTTCTTGTTAACTTAACCCCATGTGTTACTTAACCCTACCACGCATCACATCAGATTGGTTAAGTGCATGTTAACTTAACCCCATCCACTAGTCATATTATAATGGTTAAGTGTTATCAACTTATTCAAGTTAACTTAACCCACCCGCTTGTCCTGTTATGTTGGTTAAGTGTTACTACTTAACCGCAACCACTTGTCTTATTAACCCATTGTATTAGTTAAGTGTTCTCATTAACTTAACCTCACTCTCTAGTCCAGTTTATTCATGTTATAATGGTTAAACATTTAATTAACCTTACCCACTCCCGTAGTCAACATATTAATTTGGTTAAGTGTCCAGATTAACCTAACCCTACCCACCAATTTAGTTAACATGTTGAAATTGGTTAAGTATTAATATTCGTATTTCCACATGTCACCCACAGGTCACCACTTAGCCCTCATGTCCCACCACATGTTTGTCTGGATAAGTGTTTCTTAATTCATTAAGGCCATAACCTTATAAAGACCTCTCACATTAGACTTACATTTATGGCAGCTGGATTTGCCGGGCGGGTCCGGGCATTCTTACACCATAAAAGAGTCTAACCTCGTGTCTTTACAACTGTTACGCTTTTAATTTGGGCCTAGGACCTCTCACATTGTGCTGACATTTGTGACTACTGGATTCGCCGGGCGGTTCCGGGCAGGTTTACGTCACAAATGAGTCCAACCTCGTGTCCTAATCATTGATTATCACTTATAATCTTTTACCCCAATTTGAATTTATTTCCCTTATTCAAATTATCAATTAATTCCCAATTTAACGATGTCCATAATTGACTCAATTATGTCCATCTATTAAAGGTATGCAAAATCATACCAATTTTTATCACAATTTATCTTATGCCATTAAAGGCAGCTTATCTCAATTTATATTTATCCCTCCTTTAAGGCTATTACATGCCAACTACCCAAAACCCACTTAGGTGTGTTCATATTAGCTCTTTTTCAAGACATAAATTATCATATGTGTTTCAACTACAAATCTCACATAATTAACATAAGCCCAAGTTCTAGATTACATATCAGTTTTACCTATGCCCAATTCATACCAAATCTACATATGTTCAGTTCATGCATGTTTACATGTATGCCAAATTTATATATGCCTAATCTTAGACAATTTGCATATATACCAAGTTCATGCCTTTTTATACATATATCAAGATTCATAGTTTACATGTTTACAAAGCTATGCCGAATTCACATAGATCAATTTTTAGCCAAATATATGTATCAATATTCTTGCCATATTTTACGAAGTCAAGTTTCATACCCAAATCCGATGATTCATGATGTAGTTATCCCAAGCTATAATCTTTTTGTTTCAATACACGCCAGTTGCCCAAGTTCATAATACACGTTTATGACAATTATAAAGTTTACAATCGTTTTCATGCTCAAATTCCCAAATCTACATATGCCTAATTAACATAAGCCCAATCTTTTGATTTAATTTACATATATTCAATTGGTGTCGAATTCCATGTATATAATATTTATGCAAATTTTATCATAACGAGATTATACCAAACTTTACAGATCTACCCCAAACTTGCAAATTAAATGATAATATCCAATTTCATGTTGCCAATTATTAATCATATCCATATAGGCAATAATCCCATATTTCCCCCGTATACATCTCGTATGCGAATCGCGATTTTAGGCCAAGGTACGAAGTTGACCAAGGTTCATCAAAAGAAAATAAATAGGGGGATGTAGAAATTTGCATAATAAATAGATCAGAGAGAAAAACAACATCATGATAAGCATAAAGATTAGAACTTTATGATAACATCATTACGAATCAAGAAAACTATTGAATAAATTACAAACTTGTCATGATAATAAAGGTAGACAAGTCTCAAAACTAAAGTTTCAAAATGCAACAGGAATAGATCTGAATCGATAAACATACTTAGATTCAATTCCACTTTATTTCATGCCCATATTAAAATTAAATATTTAGATCCGAAAAATACTAGCACTTACAGAGAACGGATAACGAATTAGGGAGTGAATTTGTTGTAGAAAGTTGCAGTGTCATTGATCTATCCTCTTGAATTTGTTGTAGAAGCATTGATCTTTGATTTGATTTGGGTTTGAACGCTTAAGCTTTAATTTGGAGACGGCGGCCATGGCTCAAGAGAGATTCCAGCAGCATTTCGTTGTTAGGATGAATTGTAGTGAATTAAGCTAGGTCTTAGGGTGTTTTTATAGAAGTAGGAGCTAATATAGGCCATAGGATTAACCCTAGAATAGATCAGAACCGTCAGAATTCGTCACAGGCCCCCAAAACCAGTCCAAACAGCAAGCAGGTGCACCCAGGCTGCCTGGGCTCGACCAGGCAGGTCGACACCCATGTCGACTGGGCAGTCGACATGGGGGGGGGGGGTGTCGACTGTGCAGTCGACACCCCTGTCGACTTGACCTAGGAGGGAATTTTCCCGCCCTGCCCACGTGTGTTTGAATTCGAATTTGGCTCTAGTCTTAAATGGTTTTGAACATGAAATTTTCTGAAAACTTTGACGGGCCATAACTTGGTCATACGGACTCCGATTTTCGAAAACTCGGACTCTATTTCGCATATTTTTCCGAGACGAACGCAATGACGCAACCTGTTTCTCTTGATTCTTATTTTAAAATTAAATTCTGCCTTGATTTCTTATCTTAACACGTTATTAAAATTCGGGTTGTTACATTCTCCCCTCCTTAAAGGATTTCGTCCTCGAAATCTTCAAGTTAGGAAGAACGTATCCTACCATCCATCATCCATCTACTCAAAACATCATCCACAGGCAACCATTGTCCTTAAAAGATTTCTAATGTTGTATGAACATATGCAAGAGGTGTGTGTATATGTCCCTTATCTAATGTAAATGATCAGGCCTGATTGATCTTCTAATGCAAAATATGTTAAGTGCCATGAGTCCAACATGTATGCAAATAGTCCTAGTAACATAAACACTATATGTGTGCACAAACATCCATCCATATGCAACATTCACATGATAACACATTCAATTTCATCCACAAACAAGTGTAAACACTCGTGCATATGCAATATGAAAGGTGATTGAGCCGATCTTGTGCCTAATGTGTGTAAATACATCCACGAGCAACCACTAGCAACCACTTGCAGCCACTTGCAACCATCAATCATAACATGTCTCAAACACATGTTTACACCCAATTGTTCCTATCTAAAGATATAGTCGAATGATAGAAGCAAGTAAAAACTTTGTGCCCATTAGGCAATGTCAAAACTGGAAATCTATGCCACCTATATCCTGATTAGGAGAAGAACTCCCTAAGCATCAGCCCCGAAGACCGAAATCAACATCAGACTGACAGCCAAAGAATTACTCAACCCCAAACAATATATATGATTCTAGGAAACTAAGCGTGATGGACTCCTATTAGGTCACAAGGAAATCCCTTCCTAAGACCAACACGTATCCTATAAAACCTAAAAAGTTTAGTCAACCCAACGAACACCCTCAAGCCCCAACATGTGTTACTAACAGATGAGTCATACTCCCTATGGGGTTTGCAATAGAAATTAGATTGAGGATAGGACCGAGAGGATATACACAAAAGATAGCATGCGAGTAAGCTCTATAGGAAAAGAGAGATCATGGATATACTCTTAAAAAGAGATATGATGCGCGAATCTAGTCTTCAATCTTCTAAGTCGCATTTTCTTGAGCTTAACTCCATTGTGCTATGACCGCCTTTAACTTCACAATTCTGTAGCTTCTTAATCCTTGTTTCCAAAATATGGGTTGGAATCCATTTCACTTTTGCCTCTCGTTCCACTTTCACTTATTCTCCTCCTAGTATACTCGGCTCAAACATAACTGCGTACTCATGGTTTCATGCAAGCTCTCCAAAATTCACTAGTGAATCTTGGATCTCGTCCACTTACTATCAGGTATTCCACGCAGAAGAACTATCTCTTGGAAATAAATGCCAACCATGTTGCCAAATGTACTTACTAAGGTGATTCTCTACAACTCATGCATAAGTGAAATGACCCATCTGCCTTAGTGGCGAACACTACTCGATCGGATTACAAATTACCAATAAATGTGTCAAGAGATTCTAGGAAACAAATCATGATAGAACCCTAAAGGTTACATGCGACTTCGAGGGTATTACCGAGGCAAGTCAAGAGTCTAACTACCCGCTTTTTAAAACTGAGAAGGTCACCCTTACTGGATAACCAATCCATCGCTAGAATTAACCCATAGCCCAAAACATAAACATTACTTCTAGACTCATCACTTAGCATAGACATTCTCAAATCAAAACAAGTCATGAATAAATGAGCCAATTTTCCCAACAGGATTTGAGAAAAAAATGGGATCCTCTACCATGCTAGTACTAAGGTCCAGAGACTCAACTTTCGAAGCAGAATTAAAAGGATGCGATGTACAAAAACAAAGTTCTAGAGGGATGATAGAAAAGAAAAGCTAAACTTTTAACAGAAACGTTACCACTCTCTTATGTACGCTAGTAGTGAGAACATTCAATTGCCCTCTCAACGATCTTGTCCCTTGCCCTTTTCCTATAATACTTAACTGCATGTCCCTTCTTACTAAAGAAACTCTCTCTTGTCGTGGGTTTTACTATTCTTTCACTTAGGCCCCTTTCCTTTCACCTTTTTCCTCCGTCGTGGATTAAGCTATAACAACTAATTCCTTGTTCTTACCGTCCTTGTATAGTTTGTTGACAAGTCTCTCGAAGCTACCTCCAATGCATGGCAACTCTACCCAACTTGAAATAAGATTAGACGCAGATGGAACTACCATTGCTACAGATGGAGGTTGGGCACTCCTTTGCCCTCCGACATGTGTCGGATGCCTACGAAACTTGTGGTGAAAAGAGAGAGAAGAGATTTCAAGAGATAATCAAAAGATAGTGCATATGGCTTTGGGGAATATGCCTTTAACAAAATTTTCTTGAAAATTTGCTTCTTTGTAAATGTTTTGAAAATAATTTCAGAAGGTTTTTGAAAACTTTTGCCCAGTCTGGTAACCTTCTGCTCTGATACCAAATGTAACCCCCCACATCTGTTAAGGTCACTCACAAAGGGAATGCCTTAACTTCAATGGAGTATTAAGGGTACTGGAACAGAAATATTACAAGGCAGACATATATAAAACAGCGGAAAATAAAGTGGAAGTACTTCAAATCATTTATTAAATATAAATGTTTACAAGAAAAGCCCATCAACTTCCAATACACAATTTCATAGTTAAAATATCTGTCTTGCTCAAAAACAAAGAAGCATAAAAACAAACTGCAGTATTCCCCAATAAAGAAAAGCAAGCCATAGCCAAGAGAAATCTAAGCCATACATGAAAGAGCCTTGGAGATTGGTAAGTTCCGAACTAACTGTATTCCTACCCTGTGCACCTGGGGGGGAAACAGAAGAAAAAGAGGCGAAACAAAATGGGTCAGTCATAAAGACTGAGTAAGTCCGAGTGACCTTCAGCATAAAAATAGATAAAGATAACATGGCATGAATAAACTGAAAGTAAACATAAGCATGATGACAAGGTAGGCAAGATAAACTAAGATAACAAGATAAACTATGATAACAAGATAAACTAAGGTAACAAGATAAACTTCGGGCACGATGAAACAAGTATAACATCCCATAATTCCTATCAAGTATCCCACCGCATGGTTTCTATCAAGAATAACATCGCAAGGTTTCTAAGCTTTACCATTAAAACGATATATATTTGCTCTGCACCACCTAACTAGCATCCTCATAAGTGTCTTACATGGAATGATCTGTACTCCTACTAGTATCCCAACTAGTGTCCTGTGTAACAAGGATCCGTACCTCCTACTAGTGTCCCAACTAGTAGCCCGTGTTATATAATAATTACAACGTGACCCCAATCTCCACAATTATGGTAGCCTTCAGGTGTAAATCGATTTTGAGGATTCCACCTCGATCACCCCAATGGCCATGTATATATTTGATGCACCCTTACTACCTTATCGATCGGCTCCCTACTTGACCTAGTTCTCGTTTGTGTCACGCGCCCCCTTACTTGTAGATACCTGTGCTGGTCCCACCATGGGGTGTATCAAGTCCCATGGTGGCAACCCTGACACAATCAAGATGCACAGCTTTATACCTACTGATGCCCAGTGGCTAAATTTTCTTCGCCGTAGTGTGTGCACGCCCGCGCTCCGTTAGAACCTGCACTGCTGCACCAACCGCCGCTAATTTGACCTCTTATAATCAGCCCAGTAATCGTGCCCCACCCTGCCTAGCTCAGGGTTTCGTTGATACCTAATGTGGGTTACTACTGAAATGTGTCCCCGTTACTAGGTGTTTCTAATGGTTAAGTCTGTGGGCCTATATTCTCTGATATTACCCACCAACCCTGATGTGTACTTAACCCCACTACTGATTCAAGCATGTGTATTTAATGGTCAAGTGTATGTGGGCCTATATTTACTAATATTACCCACCAACCCGATATGTACTTAACCCTTCTACTCATTATGTTACCATGGTTAAGTGTTTACCTTAGTTAACTTAACCTTTCTCGCTTATTATGTTTGATTGGTTAAGTGTGGTTTACTAACTTAACCCCGTTCGTCTATCTGGTTACATTGGTTAAGAATTTTCTTGTTAACTTAACCCCATGTGTTACTTAACCCTACCACGCATCACATCAGATTGGTTAAGTGCATGTTAACTTAACCCCATCCACTAGTTAAATTATAATGGTTAAGTGTTATCAACTTATTCAAGTTAACTTAACCCACCCGCTTGTCCTGTTATGTTGGTTAAGTGTTACTACTTAACCGCAACCACTTGTCTTATTAACCCATTGTATTAGTTAAGTGTTCTCATTAACCTAACCTCACTCTCTAGTCCATTTTAATCATGTTATAATGGTTAAACATTTGCTTAACCTTACCCACTCCCGTAGTCAACATATTAAATTGGTTAAGTGTCCAGATTAACCTAACCCTACCCACCAATTTAGTTAACATGTTGAAATTGGTTAAGTATTACTATTCGTATTTCTACATGTCACCCACAGGTCACCACTTAACCCCCATGTCCCACCACATGTTTGTCTGGTTAAGTATTTCTTAATTCATTAAGGTCGTAACCTTATAAAGACCTCTCACATTAGACTGAGATTTATGGCAGCTGGATTTGCCGGGCAGGTCCGGGCAGTCTTACACCATAAAAGAGTCTAACCTCGTGTCTTTACGACTGTTACGCTTTTAATTTGGGCCTAGGACCTCTCACATTGGGCTGACATTTGTGACTACTGGATTCGTCAGGCGGTTCCGGGCAGGTTTACGTCGCAAATGAGTCCAACCTTGTGTCCTAAGCATTGATTATCACTTATAATCTTTTACCCCAATTTGAATTTATTTCCCCTATTCAAATTATCAATTAATTCCTAATTTAACGATGTCCATAATTGACTCAATTATGTCTATCTATTAATGGTATGCAAAATCATATCAATTTTTATCATAATTTATCTTATGCCATTAAAGGCAGCTTATCTCAATTTATATTTATCCCTCCTTTAAGGCTATTACATGCCAACTACCCAAAACCCACTTAGGCTTGTTCATATTAGCTCTTTTTCAAGACATAAATTATCATATGTGTTTCAACAACAAATCTCACATAATTAACATATGCCCAAGTTCTAGATTACATATCAGTTTTACCTATGCCCAATTCATACCAAATCTACATATGTTCAGTTCATGCCTGTTTACATGTATGCCAAATTTATATATGCCTAATCTTAGACAATTTACATATATACCAAGTTCCATGCCTTTTTATACATATATCAAGATTCATAGTTTACATGTTTACAAAGCTATGCCCAATTCACATAGATCAATTTTTAGCCAAATATATGTATCAATAATCTTGCCATATTTTACATAGGTCAAGTTTCATACCCAAATCCGATGATTCATGATGTAGTTATCCTAAGCTATAATCTTTTTGTTTCAATACATGCTAGTGCCCAAGTTCATAATACACGTTTATGCCAATTATAAAGTTTACAATCGCTTTCATGCTCAAATTCCCAAATCTACATATGCCTAATTAACATAAGCCCAATCTTTTGATTTAATTTACATAGATCCAATTGGTGTCGAATTCCGTGTACATAATATTTAAGCAAATTTTATCATAACGAGATTATACCAAACTTTATAGATCTACCCCAAACTTGCAAATTAAATGATAATATCCAATTTCATGTTGCCAATCATTAATCATATCCATATAGGAAATAATCCCATATTCCCCCCTTATACATCTTGTATGCGAATCGCAATTTTAGGCCAAGGGCCGAAGTTGACCAAGGTTCAACAAAAGAAAATAAATAGGGGGAGGTAGAAATTTGCATAATAAATAGATCAGAGAGAAAAACAACATCATGATAAGCATAAAGATTAGAACTTGATGATAACATCATTACAAATCAAGAAAACTGCTGAATAAATTACAAACTTGTCATGAGAATAAAGGTAGACAAGTCTCAAAACTAAAGATTCAAAAAGAAACAGGAATAGATCTGAATCGATAAACATACTTAGATTCAATTCCACTTTATTTCATGCCCATATTAAAATTAAATATTTAGATCCGAAAATAACTAGCAATTACAGAGAACAGCTAATGAATTAGGGAGTGAATTTGTCATAGAAAGTTGCAGTGTCATTGATCTATCCTCTAGAATTTGTTTTAGAAGCATTGATCTTTGATTTGATTTGGGTTTGAACGCTTAAGCTTTAATTTGGAGACAACGGCCATGGCTCAAGAGAGGTTGCATCAGCATTTCGTTCTTAGGATGAATTGTAGTGAATTAAGCTAGGTCTTAGGGTGTTTTTATAGAAGTAGGAGCTAATTTAGGCCATAGGATTAACCCTAGAATAGATCAGAACCGTCAGAATTCGTCATAGGCCCCCAAAACCAGTCAAAACAGCAAGCAGGTGCACCCAAGCTACCTGGGCTCGACCAGGCAGGTCGACACCCATGTGACTGGGCAGTCGACATGGGGGGGGGGGGTGGTGTCGACTGTGCAGTCGACACCCCTGTCGACTTGACCTGGGCGGGAATTTTCCCGCCCTGCCCCCGTGTGATTGAATTCGAATTTGGCTCTAGTCTTAAACTGTGTTGAACATGAAATTTTCTGAAAACTTTGACGGGCATAACTTGGCCATACGGACTCCGATTTTCAAAAACTCAGACTCTATTTCGCGTATTTTTCCGAGACGAACGCAATGGCGCAGTCTGTTTCTCTTGATTCTTATTTTAAAATTAAATTCTGCCTTGATTTATTATCTTAACACGTTGTTAATATTCGGGTTGTTACAAACCATGGACGATATTTATTGTTGTGTATTGGTGTGAAGTATTGGATGAAAAATGCGAATGGTTGAATAATTGTTTGTGGTTGATATTGATTGGTTGTTGTTGAAAAATACCCATTGGTGATTGAAATGAATTCGAAATTATTGTGGAAATAAAAATAAAACATACCGCCTGCGTGCAAATTAGATGCATGAATCCCCATTGTCAAAAACCACGAGGTTTTAAGGTAGAGCGAGGAGCCGTACTAGGGACGGTGCCAAATTTAACTATCCTGCCGTTATGCTGCCGAAATTTTGAATAATATTCATGTGTTAGAATTATTTTCATATGTTGAAATTATCTTCTTGCGTTGAAATTAAAGTCATGTGTTGAAACTATATCCATGTGTGGAAATGCTCATGTGTTGAGAAGTGATGTGTGAAAATTAAATTCATGTGTGAGTGAATGAAGTGTTTAAACAATAAAAATCACATTTTTATAATATATACGAATCATGTAAAATATTCACCTTATATATAAATAGTTTCAACAATAAAAATTTCATCTTTCTTATATGAACAACATATATAAAATATCCATGTGTGGAGGTGCTCATGTGTTGAGAAATGTGTGTATTGGAAAAGTTCATGTGTTGAATAAAAAGATCGAAAAATAAAAAATACATTTTTATTGAAACTATGGAGTGTTAAAAACATTCATGTGTTGAATAAATATTTTGAATGATAAAAATATCATTTTTATCATATATGTGATATGCTAAAGATATGCGAGCGTTGAAATAAATATTTGTGAATAAAATATTATTTTTAACATGCATAGGAACTAAATAAAATAGTCATGTGTTGAAATATATTTTAGTTCGCCAAAATTATCAATTTTGAAATGTGAAGTGTTAAAAATAGCCACTTGTTCAAATAAATATGCATGAGTTGAAATATTCATTAATTAGCTAATGATATGATTTTTGCCTATGCATGCAACATTAGAATGAATGGTGTTTTTAAACCAAATTGAATCAAATATGATGTTGAATGGAAAATGATAAGTGATAAGAATTGCATATATGTACATGCATATTTATTGAACAGGTTATAGCAAAGAGGCTAGAGAAGAGGAATAAAAATTTGTGCCCGACAAATCGGTACACGTTTACTGTTTTTTTTGGGTGATGATTTTATGAGCCTGTTGGCTAGCCACTGGGCTTTTTCTTTTTCTTTTTGACATGAGACGCCCATGTGGCTATTTGGGAATTTTCCCAGCCCCTCCCGTACAAAGGAGGTTATGGCGAAATTTTCCAAAATTTAAAGGTGTTAGTGAAATATTTGAAGTGAAAACGATATAGGAATTTTTGAATGAACTATATTTATATAAATATATAAATATAAATAAAATTAAAACGAAACGTGGCCGTGCAGTTCGTGTTTTGAAACCGTGATTTCAAATGACTAGTGCGGCAAATCCGACCAATAGATTTTCTCGAAACCACAACCGTTGGGTTCCCCTTGGAAGTATCTTTCCAATGGCACCAACTTTGTGAAGATCCGACCGTTGGATTGTCTGGAATGTTTAATTCAAATATGAAGAAAAACAGCGCTAGAAACGATTATATTTATATACATACATATATATATATATATATATAATTAAATTAAATCGAATAACGATGCTACAGTTCGTAAATTGAAATCGTAACTTCAAATGGCTAGTGTGGAAGATCCGACCGTCGGATTTTCCCAAAACTGAAACCGTTGGATTCGTTTTGAAATGATCTTTCTAATGATATAAAATTTGTGAAGATCCAACGGTTAGATTTTCATATATGTGTAAAACAAATTTAGTGAAAAACAGCGCTAGTGCATCGGCACAACCTGAATCGCCGTTTAATTAAATATGGCTGTTTTAAATAAATAAAAATCGAGATATATCGTTATAAAATACTATAGACGATATAGAGTGGAAATAAACCAATTTTATTGTGTTTGCTTGATATGTGATGGTTGAATGTATTTAACATGAAAATTATAACTAAAGAACTGAAATGTGAATGTTGAATAGTCCAACCATGTGATAAATTGATTTGAAAATCTAAATATACATGGGTTATTTGAAAAGGCCGAGTTCATCTCATTTCAAATAATCAATCGACGTTGAGAAGTCGAAGAGTTGAAGACGGTTGAAGACCGACGATCTTCACATCGGATGGATGGGCGCTACTGATGCTCATGATCGGAGTAGCTAACTTGAAGGAGCTGAAGTAGTAGCTGTCCAGACATACTGTTGATTATACGGATATGCGAGGAATTGGTGCCTCCGGTTTCGTTCAAACCCAGAACGGACTTGTAAATGGACTGTTTGTCTGACATTGGATTTTATTCTATGCTGATTGATCTGTGTTAAATATATATCTGTTTGGTTGCGGAGAATTTATTCTCTTGCTTAACGCCCTTCTCTGAGACATACGAGCTCAGAGGTTATGTATTGATAGAAATCAATCGCATGGAGTGGATTGCCTGTGTGGCACGCCTAAGTGGCATATGATCAAGGCTTCTGTTGCAAAGCAAAGTCTTGTGGTTGATGATCAAAGCATGGTCTGTGTGACGTAGCTTTGTGTATAACGTGAATTCGCGAGCCTCACACCCCGGTATGAGTCAAAACGGGAGACGAACCGATGGGAGAGCACGACGTTTTTTTCTAGCTAATGTGGTGTCAGTGACCTACCAGCCCTGACATTATATATACTTTTCACCTGTGTGGTTGTTGGAATGCAAGGCGCCTCGACTATAGGTCGTAAGGACCAGGAAACGTGTGTTCAGGAATTGCCAATCCTCAAAAGTAAGAGAGGACCGGCCCAGCCGATTCCAAGGATCATAGTGGGGTCCTGGGACATTTGCTAGAGTGTCTCGAACGGAGAGGAGCTTGCCCCTTGCCTCGACTCATGATGGAACCCAATTTCCAATACGAAATTCCGGACGTGATTGTATTACTAGTACGGCGACATAGTGGTATGGATCATTTATGCCGCCTATGATTGATATTTATGATTGGAATCACTTTTGAAACATATATGCACTAGCAATAATATCAAACACTTTTGTTTTATTCGTATGAAACATTTTTGGCCATTATAAGGTAAAAACTCTATCCTCCGGCTTGCGTTGCATTGTGTGATGGGACCTGAGTCTTATAATGGCTTCATTTTATAAAAAGCATTGCGATGATTTAATCATTTACTTTATTTCATGCACTAGCACTCATTGGAGTAAACCCGTTCCACGAAAGTGGCGTGGTCCTTTGATTTGCCTTATTATTGTTGTTAATAAGTTAAGTAGATTTCTCATACCAGTCTCATGACTGACTCGTAGTTTGTTTCACCTTGCAAACTCGGGTGCCCTCATTTCCACACGGGCAGCCTAGTTACAGGTATCTGGTGCACTTTTGGCTCATGGCGAGGCTTGACTACACCGTGTTGACTTCGACTCTTTCCGCCATTTTAGTATATGTATTATGATTCCGCCATTGGCGATGTAGACTGACATTTATTTTGTGTACTCTTTATGTATGATTCCGCCTCTGGCGATGGTGACTGATTATGTATTATTATGCACTATGTTGTATCCTGCACTGTGCTCTCTGATGTGATGATATCTATATGATTCCGCTGTCATATGTGTGTAAATTATCCTATTTTATGTTTATGCTATTATCTGTGATCTGCTAATGATGATTAATATGTTATATTCCAATGATTATCCTTAACACCGTGTCTCGGGGTTTTGGGATCGTCACAGCTATTTTAGCATATAGACCGACATTTAAATATAATAACCCCATTCTGAACTCAACAGTAAATACTCTGAATTTTAATTTCAACACATATACAATATTAAATTAATATAATATAATTTAAATGCAAAAACCACAAATTCTTTGATAATAAATTATTATTTATTATCTTATATATTAAATAAAAATCCTACATATCATCTGAATCATTCTGATTCAGTTTTTAACTTTGAATTCAATTATATTTTGAATTGCAATAATTCGATATATTCTAAATTAAATTATATTAGATTATTAAATAGATAACTCAATATAAAAATTAATTTATATTATCAACTAAACAAATATTAAATATTTAAAATTAATAGACCAAAAATACGGGTCGTTACATTCTTCCCCTATTAAAAGAATTTCGTCCCCGAAATTACTAAGCTAGGAAAAAGGCTATAACTCATTACTTTTCAAAAACTCACTTATACTGGAATCCAACACTTCATACTTCAACAAATTTTAATCTCCACAAAAACTTTTTGTTTTTATTCATATGCATTCCAGTTGATTATAATTCAATTTATTCACTTCAATTTATTTAACTTTCTTAAGTTAAATTTAAATTCCATAATTCAAATTCCCGGGTTTTTATTTCAAATTCTTTTGAAATCCCATAAATATATACATATATTTATTTCCATCACAAATTCAAAACATTTGAATTTTCAAACCCAACTTGTTTTCTTTCAACCAAATTTTCACAAAAACTTTTCTATGGTAGCGATCCATCACTTAGAAACTCGAAAATGAACACTGATGATGTCGCGACCATCATCAGAATTATTTCCCAGCCACTGAAGTGAGTTCAGTGTTTAATCACTTTCAAAACCCATCCTAAAAATGATTTTATTCAGAATCCTTCAAACATAAGCTATATTGTTCTAATATACTTCAGAATTTTTTTTCAAACTTCCCAGAATTTAAAATTCCAAATTCTGGTTTGAATTCAATTCTAATTCATCTCATTTGTATAATTAATTCATATAAAAATTTTATTTTGGTTATATATAACCCTTCCAATTTTTATAATCTAATTTGATTATAATATTAACATCCAACAGATCCATATATTATAATAATTTAAGAAAATTATTCCTTTTCTATCGAAGTAGAATTTTGGGTAAAATTATTTCATTTACCCACTTAAAACAATATCGTGTTCAAACTTCTGTTCAAGTGTTTACAAACTATTATCGACATCGTGGCATCCCACGATTCGATCAGAATTCATAAACCACCCAACAGAGTAGCAAACACAATATAAAATAGTTTTTATATCAATTAACAAATATGCGCTCTCATATATATACGCTCAACTCATTCTAGGGTACTACTGACCCTATCTCTAATGAGCACATGCCACACAAGCCTAGGTATTCACTTAACCTAAGCTCTGATACCAACTGTAACAGCCCATAAATCCGTACTATCTGAGTTGATTACATACATCACACGTCCAACCCGAATTGCATAGAAATACGAATCACTATTAGAAAGAAGTTAGGGGATGAGAAATAGAGAGAAAAAAATATTAGAACAGAAGAAAACTAAGATCATAAACTCACCGCAGAACGAATAAAATATATTAAATAACATAACTTTTGAAACACAAATCAGTAAATTATATACATACCATCATCAGAGCACAACAATTATTTATGGAACAGTTATAAACATCTGTTTCCAGATACAAACATGGTACACAACGGAATACATGATAGTCTATAGCTAACTGGTGAAGCCTCCTGCTTCAAACTCCTCCAAGTGAATTTGTAAAATCCCGACTACTTGACTGCCCGTACAAATTTGGGCACCCAAGAGTTTAGGGGAAACAAACAAAATAAACTCTGGGCCACTCATGGGACTGATGTGAGTAAACTCTAACCATTTGTTTAACTTTAACAATCCTCTAGAAAGAAATGATAATCGTAAGACTGATCCATACATAAACACAGATGGTTTTTACCTTACGATAACCCAAAACATTTTTGATATCGAATCCAATTGTATTATAATAAGGTATACAACAAATAAATAGATTCTAGCAGAACGCTTGCATCTCACGCTCCATATATAGTATAAAACCAAAAACCGCAGGGCGCTTATTGGTGGTTGGATTTCCAACATAACAAGGTATGGAACCACCTTCCGATAGTGTATCTCTAGGGAGGAATACACTGGGTTCAACAAGAACATCTTGCAACCCGACCCATACATGACCAACCACTCATTTCGCTTGAGTGTATCGAATGTATATCACTAATGGTTGGGATCAGCAACCGTTTCCCAAAAAGGGACAGCATAGATAGAGTAAAGAAGTAAAAGGAATTTCTGTAGATAGGTGATTATACACCTTAATGGGAGCGACCCACATAGCCATGCTGCCTGCCTGATTTTTGTCATTTCTCGGTTGTTGAGGCCCGAGGCTATGATTTCTTATCATTCATTGATAGCACAATCAATTTGAATGCCACACTGTCAGATCCGTAAATCATTAATTGATTTGCACAAATACGATCTGGATAATATGCTAAGAGAATAAATTCTCCGCCACCATATATATCTATACAGACCAACATGTGCGATCATTGGAAATACTCTGTTAGACTTTTGTCCATACACTTTGTTCTGGGACTGAACGAAATCGAAGGAACAATTTCTATTAATAGAAAAATTCCTTGCACTTTACTCTGTCTTTGATTATCTTCATATAATTTGATTTGCAACGCTACTGCCAATACGGAGTGGTTCTCGGATAATAATCCAACCAGTCTCTCCATATTAACAACGATATTGGCAAACACTTCGATAGTCGGTTATTTAAATATCGAAGAAAACAAACAAACATTCATCCATAACATCAACAAATCACTGGGACTTTTAATTAATATTTCATTAATTAAATCACTTCTCCACTTCCTTATCAATATTTGTTAGCCAAATATTTTCAACAATCATCTTGGTCTCTTACGCTATTTGGAAAAAAATTCCATATTTTGCCATCTTTTATTTTCTATACTTAGAAAATATCTTCTATTAATATTTGGAAAATATTCCAATTACTTCTCCGTTTTCACGACCATTCATTTCTATACTTAGGGAATACTTAGTATTATATTTCCAAAATTCCACTTACGTGGGTTAAATGAATGTTATGTAAAACATCGCTACAGCAACCCAAAATACTGCATTCGACTAAATTACTTTAAACATCTCCCTTTAAGACTGAATCTTGCTATTTATCAGCTAATAATGAAATCAATCGAGTTGGGGTATAATTACCTCTCAAAACTTGACTGAAAATATTATTAACTTCAAAACAGACAAGACCGTTTATCTCAAATTATCAAAACCATAAAATACACTTATTCATTTTTTAAAAATGTATATATATAAATTTCTATTACCAGATTTTCAATTTCCTTTTTGTTTATAATATTCTATTTTCAAGTTTATTTCCTTATCGAATTCTATATATATATATATATATATCGATATATAGATTTCCAATTATCAAATTTTCTTAAAAATATTCTAACTCCTTAAATTTCGGGAATTTTTTTTCCATAACCTCCTCTGTACCGGCAAATAGTTCAAACCTCAGCTCGCCTCTCTAGGCCCTTTCCATTCAAAAAGAAAATCAAAAAGCCAAGTGGCTAGCCGATTTGGCGCATAAAATCTCATATGGAATTTAAACGTGTATCTTAGTGTCGAGCACATGAATTATGCCCTTTATTCTCTTCATTCCATACTGTTAACACATATGCATCCATTTCTAATTTATTTCAACTCAGTCTGGTCATTTTAACTCGATTCGTTAAACTATTCTTTATTCAGCTCTTTTGCCTATTTTATCTTTTTAATTGAACATATCACTTCCGGATATGTTTTTAATTTACTTAAAAAAATCTAATTCCATTTTCAACTCGAGTTTCATATTCGATTTCGAATAAGAATTCTCATATCTCCTTTATTCAAAGTCCATTTTCATAGAGAATTTCAATTAACTAATTATTATTCAAATTAGTTAGTTTTATTCAACAACTAAAAATCGGATTTTTATCTCAAAAATCATTTCACTTACTTCACTAGAGTTCATATTTATTTTATACCTCCAGTCTGGATTTATATAATGGCAATTCTGATTTTATTTCTTTAAAAATCCTTTTTTATTTAAATAAACCGTTTTGGTTTTATAATGGTTCTGGCGCTGTTTTTCTTAAAATTTGATTCTGACATAACTCAAAATCTATTCGACGAAATCCAGATTTTTCTCTTCCATTAGAAAACGCTTATTCCAACGGTCCTGGCAATTATTGTTTCAAAGAATTCCGATTTAAATTGAGTCCTGTATACTCAATTGAAGTTCGAAACGCCAATTTACAAACTACTGCACTGCAGCGAGTTCGTTTTAATTATATTTATATGTATATACCTTTAAGCTTCGTTTAAAATAAATTCAACTACATTCTAATATATTTCAAATCAATTTTCCCAATTCAACTGAATAATTTTGATTGTCTACAATCGCTGATTTTTCCTTACTCGGTTATACATTTATTTATACCCGATTTATTATTTTAAATAACAATTCCTTTTATAAATAAATTATAAAATTTGGTATAATCAAATTCCAATTATAACTCCTTTGGATTTTTCTCAATTCAGTTTATATTCTGAATTCCGAAATATAATCGATCGTTTTATTTCAAAATACTTCCCAATTTACTTTTAAATTCCTATTTGAATTTAAATGGTTTAAATTATCCAAATGATAATTTATTTTACCAAATTTATAAAACTATTTATAAATTCAACTTCCTTGTTTCATATATTTAAACAAGTTCCCTTTTCAAATTTCTGTTTGAAACTCCATCCCTTTGACATTCTGAATTGCGAAATAAAAACCGTTGTTTCTTTTCGAATGATTTCAAATTTTATTTTTAAATTCATATTTGAATTTAAATATTCAAATTATCTCTTGATAATTAATTCATTATATTTATAAACACCATTTTATAAATTTCCTTGTTTTATATATTTAAACAAGTCTATTTTGAAATCTATTTAAAACCAAAATCTTATTTTGGAACTTTCTATTTATAATAACTTATATATAACACCCAATTTAATCTCATATTCAATTTAACTTCTACTAAAATAAATTCGAATTAATTGAATTCAAATCATAAATCCTTATGGATTTATTTTAGTCCAATTTATATTCTGAACAATGGAATAAATTCCATCGTTTATTTCTTTAAAATGATTTCCCCATTTCTATTTTTAAATTCACATTTGAATTTAAATATTCAAATTATCCAATGATAATTTTTCCACTTTATTTATAAACACTTTTTATAATTTCACTTCAATTCTCTACATTATTCAATGAAAATCATTCCATTTTATTTATAAACAGTGTTTATAAATTTACTTTAATTTCTAGTATTAATCAATTTATAAACATCGTTTATAAAGGCAATACTTGTTTTATTTATTTTCAGAACAAGTAAATATCTTTAGCCCATTCTAAATTCAAATTCTATTTTAGAAAAAAAAAGAATTTTCCTTTTTAAATCTCAAAACCCTCTTTACGATATTTTTATAAATTACTATTTAACCCCAGTGATATTTCAAATATCCAAAATACCAAATATCAGTCACAGGTTTTTCGAACACATCATATAAGATAACATATATGAAACCAAACAGATGATAATATTCTTGAGGAATCCAGTTGGATTCCTCTAACCTGTTTTCTTGTATCCACAGATGTTAGTCACAAAAATAATACCCATCCTGCTTCGAGGCAGGATATCGCGGTATAGAAGGTCATCCACTATCGTTGCGTGGGGCGTATAGGGTCATCCGCTAATGAAACTGTGGGCATCCGCTATTGGTACTGCGGGAACTATCCAATCACCAATATATATAATAAAACACAAACCAATCCTAAATAACTAATATATATTTCATAATAGCCATAGTAATATTTTAATGCAACCAAACAACCATCAAACAATTATTTTAACGAATAAAATAATTTGAAATAAAAATGAGTGAGATTTACTCACCGTGATTTTATTTGAAATCCATTCCGGTTTCTTTTCAAATTTAAATCGAACAATGTTCGATTAAATTTGAAAATTCTTTTTAACTCCAACAAATCCCAAATCCGATTCCGTTGCAAGCTTTTGTCAATTTGAATCCAACATAATTGATTTCATTTGACTCTGGAAACAATATGAAGATTAAATATTCTATAAGTTAACTATTTTATTGAATTGTTTTATGAATAATCGAACAAACTAAATATAATTTAAAATTCTAATTACTGAATTTTAAAAAAAATTACCTTAATCATGTTTTAATTCTGTTAATGCATTTCTTCTACGATACACCTGTTTGTTCCAGGCAGAATTTCCAAACCCAAGACCACATCCTCGACTCCCTTTTCACTACCCCAATTCGCCACAGCAGTTCATGCCAAGGAGTGACTTCGACTAAGGAGTGTCACCGAGTAAGTTTGGTTTCCTGGCTCGTGTCCTTATCAGATCTAAATGCAAACCATCCTTTAATCGTACTTCAATTCCACTACAGTTTCCTCCCAAACTTTACGGATCCAACATCAAGGGCACCATCGCCTTCTTCTTCTTCAAACCTTCCTCTCTGTCCTCGTTTTGTCCATCTCGGCCCTCCCTTCTAAAATTCAACTTCAACTAGTGCAACAGTACATTGTGATCTATCAGTCCTCACCTACCTAACTCCATCGCACTATTCCATTCAACGTTGAGTCCGCATAACAATCTTCGAACGAGCCCTCATAGCCTCCAGATCAAATCGCGTGTACACAAATCAAACTCCAGCAAAGAGAGATACCCTAAATCGAATGCGACTCCAAAGCCAAAGCTTCAACTCTAACTCGCGAGCGTCTGGCTTGGTCGAACTTCATCTCGCAAGCCTCTTTCTCCATCGCTCGCGCATCCCTTGTCCCAGAGACTAATCCGAATTTGATCCCCTCATTTTCATTTGTTCCGAGTACTTTCGATTTGAATGAATCAGTAGCGAAAGAGGGAATGCCCTTTTATTTGATTGAATTGAAAGAAACGAGAAATAAAAGAAATCAATTGCGTTTTGTAAAGAAGAGGTGCAACATTTGTTTGAACAGCGAGGCCATTATTTTCTTCTTTGAAATGTTCGGATCTGCTAATAAGTATAGGAGGAAAGAGTGTGAATTTATACACAAACAATACTTGGCCATTAAGGAATTAGGTTAGCTCAAGTATAATGAAGTACAAACGAATTAAATTAAATTCAATTTTGAGAGATTTTAATTTCTTTTTAAATAGATATTGATTTGATTAAAGAGATCTTTATTCTTTTAAAACAGATTCTGATTTGATTTCGAACCTATCCACAATCAAATATCTCGGGGTCTATTAATTTAAACCACGAACCGCTATTTTAGTGTATGGACCGACATTTAAATATAATAACCCTATTCTGAACTCAACAGTAAATATTTTGAATTTTAATTTCAACATATATACCATATTAAATTAATATAATATAATTTAAATTTGGAAACCACAATTTTTTTGATAATAAATTATTATTTATTATCGTATATATCAAATAAAATTCCTACTTATCATCTGAATCATTTTGATTCAGTTTTTAACTTTGATTTCAATTATATTTCGAAATACAATAACTCGATATATTCTAAATTAAATTATATTCGATTATTGAATCGACAACTCAATATAAAAATTAATTTATATTATCAACTAAACAAGTATTAAATATTTGAAATTAACAGACCCAAAATCCAGGCCGTTACACCCAAAATCACATTCCATTCTATCAGGCTTTAACCGTAATTTAGAAAGTGAACAATCCCCTAAGTATTAACCCCAAAGGCCAAAACCAACATCAGATCAATACCCTGGTAACCATTCAACTTAACTAATCCTAGTTAGTTTCTGATTTTCTTAACTCCATTGGGTCTAAGAACAGTATTATTAAAGATACCATTCACGACAACCCAAAATCACATTCCATTAACAATGTAATCTTCATGGAAACAAATCGATATATATAATCGATATAAACTTTCATATCCAACCGATAATATAAATGGAATAACGACAAGGCCTATTGAATTCCATATATATTAACCGTCTTCCTTTACAGAAGCTTACATCGATTTTTACCAAATCGAATTCCAAATAATTCCAATTTAATATATTAAATTGGAAAACTTTACTTTGGAAATTCTCCTTTAAATCTTAACAAAAGATTTATAAATTCCAAATCCTATTTCACTATAAGTCAGGTTAAAGAACGAATGTCGCTAAAACACAGTTCACAACAAACCCAATTCACATTCCATCAGTCTCTAACCACAAATTAGTAAGAGAACAATTCCTTAAGTGTTAACCACGAAGGCTGAAACCAACATCAGATCAATGCCCAGGAAATCATTCAACTTAACTGATATCCCGTTAGTTTCTAATTTTCTTAACTCCATTTGGTTTAAGAACAGTATTATTAAAGATACCATTCATGACAAACCCAAAATCCAATTTGATATTAAATACAAGGCTCTGAATAGAAAATATATCGGCTTATATTCAATATCAAATTCTGAAATCAACAAATATCGTATTGGAAATAACGATATATATGTATATCTTTCAAATTTCCATAACAATATCTGTATAATCACGAAATCCAACATCGAAATATTCTGATGAAAATTTCGATTCAAATCCATTTCCAAATTATATATTGGAAATTCTACTAATTTTTAAAACCATCTCAAATCCAATTTATTTATTTAAAAAATATTTGGATTATAATTCAAGTTCATAACTAGTTCATTTCGATAAAAATCTATTTTTATCTTTTCAAAACATGGAATTTTTCATCCCAATTCTTTCCAAATCATTTCTTATGATTTTATACAAATTATTGATATTTTTAATAATTTCATCAAGGCCCGTACAGTTGATTTCCATAAACGGCAATCGAACTGCACTTACAACGACCTTTTACAAATTTGATTTGGACATATTTCTAAATCCAACCGTTAGAATTCAAATCTCTAATATTCATTAGAAAGCTCTTTTCGATACAAACCCAACGGTTCGGATTTTAGGAGAATCCAACGGTCAGATCTCCCGTAATGTCTGTTCAAAGTCAATGGTCGAAATTCGCGAACTGCCGTAGCGTGGCGCGTTCTATTCAGGCTATTATATCATATGTATATATAATATATATTTCGTTGATTTCCATTTAAACCATATTTTATAAATTGTTTTTAATTCGTTTTCAAAATGATTTCAACTTCATATTCAATTTCAAATCAAAATTGAATATTCCATATCATCGATATATAAATGATAGTATTTTCAAAACATTATATTTCGAAATCATTTCCTTTTGAATATTCATTATAAAAATGAATAAAATCGATATAAATATTGTTCTCATCAAAATGGCGTTAATCTAATCAACATGGCTTTATATATTTAAATATTTTTGTGTCCATCCCAAATCGGACATCAAAACCAGATTTTGATCTTTTACTGAATATTATTTTAAAATATTCAATATTTTAAAACATTTGTTATTTTAAAATATTCATTCTTTCTGAATTGGAATCAGACACAGTCAATTACCATACAATTTGATTATATGGATTTCACTCAACAAATGTGTATAACAACAATAATAAACAATCATCCATCATCCAAAGTGCATTCTACACTGTATAACCATTAAATATAAATATTTAACGCTTACAACAGTCTGTCAATCGATCGATCGACATACATCTAATTATTGGGACTAGTGTATCTCCAATATCATCCCAATACCCGTATGGGGTTTCAATCAACAAATAATGAATTTTATTTGTGTAGTTTGGTGATGTGTAAAATTTATCGTCCCAATCAATATCAATCAAATGTGTGTACATAAACAAATTATCCGACTTGTTTATAAATATTTATTTAATTCAAATACACGTTAAAAATTATATTTTTAACTATAAAATATTTTATTCCATTCCATCTCACAAAATCAATTTTCACAACACATCAGACAAACAAACAAGTCGTCCATGGTCTGTGGACGATGGGTGTCGGGTACTGCTAAGCACCGTCTGCATCCTAATATATATTTCAACTAGAAAAATAAATTAAAGTGAAAAGTTCTCACCTTGGGGATCCACTCCATTCTATATCTGAATTTCAGAACAGCGCTGACTTGCCTAAAATTCCAACGCAGTCTTCTCTATGCTGTTCATATTAAAAATCACATTTTTATTTCAACGCTACAAAAATTATATTTTTATTTCACTATATATATAATAAAAATTAGATTTTTATTTCTTTACATATATAAAAATCACATTTTTATATCGATGTTTACAGTATAAAGATCATATTTTTATTCGTTCACCTGTACTATAAAAATCATATTTTTATAATTCTCCTTATATAGAAACCACAACTTTTTATGTGATTTATATAAATAAAATCCAATCTTTATATCAACACTTCATATAAAAAGATTATATATTTATATCGTTCTCTTCACATAAAAACGATACTTTTATTCTAAAAACATTTCTATAAAAATCATATTTTTATGTTGCAAAGCTATTTTATAAAAATTATACTTTTACAACGCTACTTTCTATATAAAAATTATATTTTTATATTCGTTACTTCAGTATAAAAATCTTATCTTTTCTATTTCAAAAATCGAGGCCTTCATATGTAAAAAATTTTGTCTTTTCAAACTCTACATACATATAAATTATATGTTTACTTTGGTATAAATGAAAAAAATCGAATCTTTTCATTACTAAAAATCATAACTTTTCTAAATTAAAAATCAGATCTTCATTTTGGTACTACTTAAATAAAAATCATATTTTTCCTTTGTTATCTATATAAAAGTCCAATCTTTTTATGATTAAAAATCTCAACTTTTCACTAATAAAAATCATTGTTTTTATCTTGGTTTTACAAATTAAAAATCACATTTTTTATAATCCTACATGAAGAAAATAAAAATAAAAGCTTACAGATTGTGTTGAGGTGGCAAGGAGGGCGCACGCGGTGTTTGGAGGTGGTGGCGACCTTTAGATGGTCGGAGGTGGCTCACATTACGGCGGCAATCACTAAAAAGGGGGAAACTAGGGTTTTTAAGATGAAATGAGGTAGAAGGAGGGCTGGCGGCGCGGGGAGAGGCCGGAGGGGCGGAGATACGACGATCAGGTGGATAGGGGGCCCATGGCGGTCTGGTTGGTGGTCCATGGTGGCCAGAGCATCAGTCTTTTTGGAAGAGGGTGGGAGGAGCAAGGGGTTCA
This sequence comes from Allium sativum, assembly GCA_030737875.1. NCBI lineage: Eukaryota > Viridiplantae > Streptophyta > Magnoliopsida > Asparagales > Amaryllidaceae > Allium > Allium sativum. Next base: position 741,587,670 of record CM060920.1, on the reverse strand, counting down.
ACAGAGGAGAAGATAAGGAGAGAGGGAAGCGCGAGGGAGGGGTAATCTCGCTGGGTGGTGGTGGTGGTGTAAGGGGAGGCGCGCACCTCTTGCGTCGGCCGGGGGGATGGGGGTAAAACGCCAGAAGTTTTTTCCCTTTTTTTGTTTGATTCGTTCGATCTGAATGAATGACTTGGGGGGGGGGGGAGGGGGTTGACCAAGTAGGTAAAGAGAGGAAGGGAGGGTTTATTTAATTAATTTATTATTCATTTTAAATTTTGAAATATATAAAGTTACTTTTCATTTAATCTCCCAATTACACTCAACGACTGTCACCCCTTGCTAATTACTTCCATTCCGGACACAATGGGATATGTCTGGTAAGCCCATTCAGTTGTTACAATCAGTTTCCATTTAAATTAAAATATAAATATATATATATTCAATTCAACTGTACATTTTAAATAACCGGGGCCACATACTAATTCTAAAAATTCCAAAAAATTATTTCTAGCTTGGAATTGACGATACGGTCCTAACAAAACCAATTTCGTCAAATTCTGAGACCGTTTGAAAAATGGCCATTTTCTGGTCGATCGAAATTGACTGAAACTGTTAAAACACGTTTTCTTTTGCCATGCTCACATATTGATTCAGAAAATTACGAATTTTGGAATATAGCAATAACTTGACATCCCGGATCCAACAAAAATAGTTTCGTCGGAAATGGAGGTGGTTTGCAAAATTTCCATTTTTAAGGGCTATATTTCCATAGCGACTATTCTGAATTTTCAATTGGATATAACTTTTTATTCCCGTTATGAAATAACAATTTTTAGGATTCGTTGGAAGGGTATTTTCAAATAGATCCAACTATTTTTGTTTTCGCTAAAATCCGGTTTTTTTATTCCTGTACATTCATTTGAAATTCGAAATTGAATTTTCAAACTCCCGCGCCATTTTCAATTCCTTTTATAATTAAAATATATATTTATATTCTAACATCGATTAAAATAAATATATACATTCTAATCCTATTAAAAATAAATTTCTCATTGTGATTATTGAAAATAATTCATTTTAAATATTCAAAATTCATTAAAATTTCCAAAATAAATTTTTTAAATTGGCTCGGATTTTCCGGGTTGTTACATGGTTGATAAAAACTATTATAATATCAGAAAATTTTTGATATAAAGATTTATTTGGTTTATCGTAAGGTAAAAACCATCCTCGTTTATGTGTGAATCGTCTTACGACTATCATTTCTTTCAAAAGGATTTGAAAGTTAAATCAAAAGTTTTGGATTCTCATCGGGGAAAAACCCGTTCTATGTCATACGACATGGTCTTATAAGATATCGTTTATTTTCTCAAACTGTTTTAAATTGTTTACTCATAACAGTTCCATGAATGACCCTGAGTTTATTTTTCTATGTTTTCCCTAAAACTCTTGGGTGCCCAAATTTGTTCGGCCAGTCAAGCAGTTCAGGATTTTACAGATTTATCTAAAGGAGCTTGGAGGAGGAGGCTTATTGTTTCAGTTCTTCTTCTACCTTTTCCTTCTTATTTCATAATGATTCGTATTTCTGTGCAATTTGTGTTGGACATGTGATATATGTAGGAAACTCAGATATTATGGAAATTCGGGCCACTATAGGTGGTATCAGAGCTTAGGTTGAGCGAACAAATAAGCTTTGGTGGGGGGTTACTCATTAGAGATAGGGTCAGTAGAACCTTAGAATGATTTGAGTGTATATACACTAGAGTGCATATTTGTTATTGATATAAAAATTGTTTTATATTGTGTTGGTTACTCTATTGAGTGGCTTATGAATTCTGATCGAATCATGAGACGCCACGAAGTCGATAGGAAAATTTAAACACTTGAACAGAGAAACTCAACATAATAATGTTTTAAATTGGGTAAATGAAATAATTTTACCCAAAAATATATTTTGATATAGAAGGAATAATTTTATGAAATTCTTATAATATATGGATGAACTGATTGGTATTATAATCAAATAAGATTATAAAATTGTAAACGGTTATATATTACCGAATATAATTGGTATGTGAATAAAATATACAAATGAGATGAATAAGAATTGAATTAAAACCGGAATCTGGAATTTTAAATCCTGGGAAGTTGGAAAATATTTCTGAAGTATATTAGAATAATATAATTTTGTGTCCAAGGCATATTTGAATAAAAATCATTTATGATGGATTTTGAAAGTGATAAAGCACTGAATTCACTTCAATAGCTGGAAGATAATTCTGATAATGACTACAGCATCATCAGTGTTCATTTCGAGTTTCTAAGTAATGGATTGCTACCTTAGAAAAGTTTTTGATGGAAATTGTGTTAAAGAAAACAAGTTAGTTTGAAAATTCAGATGTTTTGAATTTGAGATGGTGGTGAACGTATGTGTATATTTATGGGACTTCAATATGATTTGAAATAAAAACCTAGGGATTTGAATTATGGAATTTAAATTTAACTTAAGCAAGTTAAAAGGATCATGGTGAATAAATTGATTTGAATCAATGTGAATCAATTTGAATGGAATATGAATTATATGTGAATATATTGGTTGTAAATAATGCAGATTAAATGAATGTGAGCATGTATGATGTGTAATATGAATTTTGAAACGTAAATGGGTTTGTTGCATTTTTCCTACCTTAGTAATTTCTGGGACGAAATTCTTTTAAGGGGGAAAGAATGTAACGACCCGAATTTTTGGTCGATTTAGTTTAAATATTTACTATTGTTTTAAATATCGAGTTTTTAATATAAATAAATTTTGATATTGAGTTATCGATTTAATAATTCAAATATGATTTATTTCAAATATATAATCATCGTAATACGATAATCTGAAATAATTCAATTCGAAATTTAAAACGGAGTCAAAATGATTCAAATGATTAATATAATTTCTATTTGAATATAAATGATGATAATAATAATAAATTATCAAGCAATTAATTATTTTGAATTTAATTTAAATTATATCGATTTAAATTGATCGATTCCAGATGATCGAATCAGGCTTCGAAACCTGTTCCAGTGTATTCAGAATGGTGGTATAACCTTGGGAATGTCAGTTGTTGTGCTAAAAAAGGAGTTCAAAAATCATGTGATATTTTATATTGAATAAATTCACATCAAAATAAAATAAGTTAAAATAAGGACAGCCTATTTCTTTGGGTTGAAGGAAATTCTGCGCATACTACCCTAGCTTACCTGCCTTCTCTTTTCAAATCACGTCCTATTTGTTCCTCACATCCGTAACGAAGGAAAACAACGATATAATGGTCTTAGTACTTTCTGCTCCCATTCCATTGCTTATAAATTGCGATACCTCCTTTGTTTGGGATTTTTTTTCATTCCTCAGAAAAACTAGAAGCCGTTGGTTCATTGAACAAATCCACCGTTTCCTCTATTTCAATCAAAAATTATAATAAATTGAATTCTTAATTAAGACATTTTATTCTAAATTTGTTAGACTCGTCAAAGCTGGGTCTTCATGTTCATATGATCTGAACAAGGTGCGACGACCTTCTCTGCACCTCGACTATTAGGGCAGTGTTGATTAGGGGCTCTCTTGTCAAAAATAGAGTTAAAGGTGATATGGTGATTGAGCTCATGGTTGGAAGGATTGTTTATTTGTTAAGTTTGACAAAGTTCAAAAGACATAAATGAGAGTATTGTTATGGCAGAAACGATCGGATCCTGAACCACAAGCATAGCCAAAGTCGCGATCTCTGGAAAGAGGCGGGCATCAATGATTGATTGCGAACTGGAGTGGTATTTGGTGAATATTTGGTTCAAAAGTAGGGTGACTGTCGTTCATATATACTGCGAAGGTTTGAAATTCGAACTGGATGTCAAGGCATGGGATGTTGGGAAGCTTCAGTACACAACTATGGGAGATGAAGGCTCTAAAGACAGTAAGGTAAAAAATCAAACTTCTGATAGTGCGAAAATTTACAATAGTAAATTGGTTTATAAATAAAGTTATTAGGTAATTTATTTAAACCATTTTTGTGCTTAAATTCATTAGTATATAAGGCTAGTTAATTTATTTAATAACTTACCCAGACCATTTTAAAAAGAAGAAGAAGAAAAATAGTTCATTTAATTTAAAGTGATTAATGGTGATTAGATTAAATGAATAAATAAATATTTTTTTATATGAATCTTGCAAATGAGTGATTTATTTACACGATAACATATCTCGGTGAAATGAGATGCAACGGCTTTGCATCGTCAAATGCTTCTCAATGGAATTAAAATGGGAATCAGAATATATCAGGAAACTAAAAATCACGGTGAGTAAATCTCTCTCATAAATATATTTTAACGTTAAAAATAAATTGTTAGCTGCTTGGATGGATATACTAATTGTTATCATTTGTGATTATTATATATATTAGTTATTTAGGCTTGGTATTTGTGGCTATTATATATAAATATATTAGTTGTTGGATATTTCCCGCAGTATCATTAGTGGATGCACGCAGTATCATTAGCGAATGACCCTATGCGCTCAACAATATGATAGTGTATGACTTTCTATACCACGATATCCTGCCTCGAAGCAGGATGGGTATTATTTATGTTGGCTAACGTCTATGGATACAGGAAAACGGGTTGGAAGAATCCAACTAGATTCCTCAATAATATTATTATTTGTTTGTTTTCATATATGTATTACCACATATGATGTGTTAGAAAGTCTGTGGTTGAGAACTGAGTGTATTTGATTGCTCAAATGTCACTGCCCATGAATATTGATATATAAAAAAATCATATACACGGATTTTGAGATTTAAACAGGGAAATCTATTTTTTTTAAATAGAATTAGAAATCGTTCGATAAAGGAATGATAGTATTTATTATGGAATTCAGAATATAAACGAAATTAAGATAGATCAAAAGGGTTTATAATTGGAATTCGATTATATCAAATTTATAGTAATTTAATTCCAAAAGAAATTGGAATTTAATATAACAGATCAAGTTGTAAATAAATTTATAACTGAATTATGAAATAATTGAAGATTAGTAATCAGAAATATTAAGTGAGATTGGGGAACTTGATTTAAAATATATTAAAATATGTTAGAATGGAGTTGAAATTTATTTATAAACGAAGTTTAAATATTTATACTTAAATGTAATTAAAACGAACTCGCCACGGCGCGGTAGTTCGTAAATTGGCGTTTGGAACTTCAATTGAGTATATAGAACTCAAGTTAAGTTGAAATTCTTTGAAACAAGAATCATCAGGGTCGATTTGATGATAGTTTTCTAATGAAAGAGAAAAATCTGGATTTCTCTTATAGATTTTTAGTTATGTCAAAATCAAATTTTCAGAAAAACAGTGCCATAACCATTAAAAACCATAACTGTTTATTTAAAATTAATATAAGGATTTTAGGTAAATTGTAACGACCGGGAATTTCGCTCGATCCGAGTCAGCCGCTAAACCGACCCAGACTGTTCGAAACGCCTGATTGTTTTGAGAACACGACAAATTAGAACGCAGACAGAAGAACATTTCATTGTTAATTACAACAATTCATCAAAATACAAGAATATACGGAGTATAAACAAATAATATACATCAGAAAATATCAGAGATTTAAATTGCATTTAAATACATCACTACAGTGGAAAATAATACAAAGCACAACTGAAGGAGATATATGGATACAGAGCTTTCCGGATATCATTCCAGCTGTAAACCAGGATCCTGTGAATATAAATCTGCAAAACCAAAACTACTAGCTACCGGTGTCAAAATAAGGGCACCCAGAGTTTAGGTTAATACAATAAACTCCAGGTCAGTCATGTGACTGGTGTGAGAACTAAAACAGTTATTAATCTTTATTTTAAAGTTCGGTAAATCAAGGGACCACGCCGTATAACACGGAACGGGTTTCCTCCCAAGAATACCAGTGCATAAAACAACAGCGCAATGCTAAATAAAGAACAATGAAGCTATTATAAGACCCAGGTCCCATCACACAATGCAATGCAAGCCGGAGGATAGGGTTTTTACCTTATAATAGCCAAGAATGCTTGATACGTTTAAAACAAATCATTTGATACTATTATAAGTGCATAGTGTATAAAACACCTTCAAATCATAAGTATCAATCATAGACGGCATAAGCGCCCCATCCCATTATGTCGCCATACTAGGCTCTACAAATAAAACCGCAAAGTCATGCATTGGAAGTTGGATTTCCATCTGTGAACCGAGGCAAAAGATAGTCCTCTACCGATTCGATACTCTCTAGCCTGAGCCTCAAGATCGGAGCTCGAGTGACCCTTGGATCGTCAGGGCCGGTCCACCGATGTGGATTAAAATGCCTGAACAATGCGTTTCCCCGTCCTTTGGGGCGTAAATGAGCCAACGAATGACTCCATCGGACCCGGATCGTCTGATTAAACCGAGGCGCTTCGCAATAGCAACAACCACATAAGTCAAACTCGTCAAGGCGTGTAAAACCACTGATGCCACTTCTAGCTAGAAAGAAACGCATGCCCTCCCTGAGGTCCTCTCCCGCTTCTGGTTCACAACCGGGGTGTGAGGCTTGCGAATTCACGTTACAGAAAGCTATGCCACACATGCGGTGCTTTGATCATCAACCACAAGACTTTGCTTTTCAACAGAAGCCTCGATCAATTGCCATTTAGGCATGCCACAAAGGCAATTCACTCCATGCGTTTGATATCCATCAATATATAAACTCTGAGCTCGTACGTCTCAGAGAAGGGCATAAAGCAAGATAATAAATTCTCCGCCGCCAAAAAGATATATATTTAATAGAAATCAATCACACAGAATAAAATCCAATGTCAGACATACAGTCCATTTACAAGTTCGTTCTGGGTCTGAACGAAACCGAAGGCACCTTGTATCTCGCATATCCATCGATCTCCAAGAACGTCTGGACGATCACTAACTGATTCCCTCCTCTTGGGTGTACGACCCAATCATGATCATCGGTAATTATCCAAACGACGTGAAGACCTCTGGTCTTCAACCACAGTCTTCATCTTCGACACCACGTCGAATTAGTTAATCAGAATGGGATAAACCCGGTCTTTCTGAATAACCCGCGTATATAATAAACAAGTGTTACACAAACACAACATACGCCTCATTCCAATTCAGAATATTCTTTTATTCAAATATTCTTATATTTTGGGAAAGGTTCCCATTAATTTTATCAAAGATAAATTCTTTAAATTTATTCTTTAATCTTCTTTGAATATCAATTCAAACTAGTCGGGATTAGCGAACCACACCGGAGTAATCATTTATTTTATTTCCCAATCCCAACCTATTCATACCATGAAGTAAAACTGGTCATACTTCATATCTAACACCACAGTGTTATCGGTAAATTCAATTACCATTTCACGTTCAAATCTAATTAAAGATTTAACTATCGCCTAGAGCAAAACCGGTGATACTCCATTCTCAATCTTTTCAATCTAATTAAAGATTCATTAAAACTCCACTTAGTTTTAATCTTTAACTGGGTTAAAGAATCAGTGTCATTTAAAACACTGTTCACGATAAACCCAAAAATCAATACCAATTCAATTCCAATTAAATATTATTTAATTGGTACACTTCATTAAATTTAAATAAAAAGATTTAATATTTTTCTCAACTGGGCTTAAGAACAGTGTTAATGAAGACACCATTCACGACAAACCCAAATCACATTTCATATTAAATGCAAGGCTCTGAATATAAAATATATCGGCTTATATTCAATATCAAATTCTACGACCAATCATATTGGAAATAATGATATCTATATATCTTTCAAATTTCCATAACGCTATCTGTATAATCACGAAATCCATCATCGAAATATTCCAAAGACAATTTCGATTCAAATCCATTCCAATTCAATTATTGGAAATTCTGGTTACATTTAAACCCCTGTTCAAATTCAATTTATTTATTTAAAAATAAATAGAATTATAATTCTAGTTCAAAACTAGTTCATTTCAATAAAAATACATTTTTATCTTTTCAAACATGGAATTTTTCATCCCAATTCTTCAGAAATCAGTTTTTATGATTTTACACAAATTATTACTATTTTTAATAATTTTATCAAGGCCCGTACAGTCGATTTCCATCAACGGCCATTGAACTGCACTTACAGCGATCTTTTCCAAATTTGATTTGGACATAGTTCCAAATCCAACCATTAGATTTCAAATTTCTAATATTCGTTAGAAAGCTCTTTTTGATATGAACCCAATGGTTCCGGTTTTAGGAGAATCCGACAGTCGGATCTCTCGTAATATCCATTCGAAGTCAATGGTCGAAATTCGCGAACTGCCGCGGCGCGGCCTATTCTATTCAGGCCATTATATATATATATATATATATATATATATATATATTATATTTTGTCGATTTCCTTTCAAAACTTATTTTATAAATCGTTTTAAATTCGTTTTCAAAACGATTTCAACTTCATTTCAAATTCAAATCAAAATTGAATTTTTCCTTATAACTCATTTTAAATTTATTTCAAATTGATTTCAATTCAAATCGATTTTTAATTCAATTTCAGTTCATTTTCAATTCAATTTCAATTCGAATTCATTTCTATTCAATTTCAATTCGAATTCAATTCTATTCAGTTTTAATTCAAATTCATTTTCAATTCGAATTCATTTCAAATTGATTTCCATTCAATTCGATTCGAATTCATTTTATTTTCAATTCAATTCGAATTCTAATTCGTTTCAAATCAATTCGAATTCTAATTTCATTTTAAAATATTCGATTTTGAAATCACTTTTCAATATTCATTATAAAAACGAATATAATCGATATAAATATCGTTCGCGTCAAAATAGCGCATATCTAATCAACACGGCTTTATATATTTCTATTTCAAATATTCTATTCAAATATTTCGTTTCAAATATTTCCTCTCAAATATTTTATTCAAATATTTCTCTTCAAATATTCTATTTCAAAACTGAAATGAGGCCCAATCAATTACCATAGATTTTATTTCTATGGATTTCCATACAACGCATGTATATATCAACAATGACAAATAATCAACCATCATCCAAAGTGCATTTTACACTGTATAAGCATCAAATATAAATATTCAACACTTATAACAGTTTGTCTATCAATCGATCGACATACAACTAATTATTGGGATTAGTGTATGTCATATATCACCCCAATACCCTTGTAGGGTTTTCAAACAATCAAACACAGATTTTATTTGTGCAGTTGGGCGATGAATAAAATTTATCGTCCCAATCAATATCAGTCAAATGTGTGTATATAAACAAATCGTCCGATTTGTTTATATTTATTTCATTTTAAATACACGTTAAAAATCCTATTTTCAACTATAAAATATTTTAACTATATAAATATTTTATTTCATTTCACATCACATCACACAATCAACTACACATAAAAATCAAACAAACAAGCATACAAGCCGTCCATGGTCTGTTGACGATGGGTGTCGGGTGCTACTAAACACGTCTGCATCCTAGTATATATTTTAACTAGAAAATTAAATTAAAGGTGAGGAGTTCTCACCGAGGGTTCCACTCCGCCGTGCTTTACTTTTGAACTGCTGAACCGTTTGGATCTGTTTGAAATTCTAATGCAGTCCTTGCCCCGGTGTTCATAATAAAAATTATATTTTTATTGCTTCATTTCAACAAATAAAAATCATATTTTTATTTAATTAAAAAAATCCCTTCTTTATATTATAAACATCGCTATAAAAATCATATTTTTATTTCAACATGTACATAAAAAAATCAGATTTTTTTTTCGCTACATAGATAAAGATCAAATTTTTACTAGTTATACGATATAAAAATCGTATTTTTAATATCTACGTTATATAAAAATCACATTTCTATTGTCACTACTATATAAAAATTATATTTTTACTTTGCTACTTCATACGATTAAAAATCCCACCTTTCCACGATTTATAATCGAATCTTTTTAATGATAAAAATCTAATCTTTCCTATGTTAAAAATCATAGCTTTCATCAATAAAAATCCCATTTTTTCTACAATAAAAAACTAACCTTTTTATTTCCAAAAATCGAATCTTTATATTTTATACTTCATAATAAAAATTGAAACTTTTTGTTTATAAAAATCATCCCTTTTTCCTATATATATATATAATCTTTACATTGCCATTTATATTATAGACTATAAATAAAAACAATGTAAATAATTAAAACAATGGAAAAACTCACAATTTTTCAGCGAAGACAAGGAAAGGGGGCTGTTCAATCGGTGGAAAGGGGCGTGGAGGGGCCAGCGTGGCCGGAGGAGGTCTAGGGGGGTGTCAGGCTCCGTCGGCAGCCTTGGGTGCTCTTGTGGTCGGTCGGAGTTCTGGTCGGGGGTGGCTGAGGTTTCAATTGGGGGGGGGGAGGGGCTAGGGCTTCTTGCGTGGCTGGGGTTCGGTTTAGGCGAGGGGAGAGAGAAGAGGAGGGGGTGGCGGAGGACGGAGGGCGGGCGGCTGACGGGGCGGTGGAGGTAGGGGCGTTGGCGCCTCCATCGATCGCGAGATGGAGGGTTTTTTCCTTTATCTGTTCTAATTCGATTTAAATCGGGGAGGGGGGCTGAGAGGATATAAGGAGAGATTTATTTTGTTTATTTAATTAAATAATTTCAAAAAGCAACCTTTATTTTCGAACTCAAAATCCAACCCATCGACTGCTTTCCTTAGCTAATTACCCCTATTCTGAACATAATGGGATATGTATCGTAAGCTAATTCGACCGTTTCGATCAGTTTTCGTCAAAATCAACATATAACTCTATATATTGAATTTGAACGTGCATTTCAATTTACTGGAGCCATATACTAACTCGAAAAATTCCAAAAAATATATTTTCTAGCCTCGTATTGGCGATACGGTCCTAACAAAACTAGTTTCGTCGAATTCTGAGACCGTTTGAAAAATGGCCAATTTCCAGTCGATTAAAATCGACTGAAACTGGTCAAACGTGTTTTCCTTTGCCACACTCACATATTGATTCGAGAAATTACGAAAATTGGAATCTAGCAATAACTTGACATCACGGTTCCAACAAAAGTGGTTTCGTCGAAAAACCGAGGTCGTTTGCAAAATTTCCATTTTTAAGGGCCAGAATTCCAAAGCGACTATTCTGAATTTTCAACTGGGCGTAATTTTTGATTCCCGCTATGAAATTTTGATTTTTCGGATTTGTTGGAAAGATATTCTCAATTAGATTTAAATATTTTTGGTTTCACTAAAATCCGATTCATTTTGCACCCGGTACATTCATTTGAAATTTGAAATCGAATTATCAAACTACCACACCATTTTCAATTCCGTTTATAAATATAAATAAATATTTATATTCTAACGGCTACTTATATAAATATATACGTTCTAATTCCATTCAAAATAAATTTCTCGTCGTTATTATTTAAAATAATCATTTTAAATATTCAAAATTCGCTAAAATTGCCAAAATAAAATTTTAAATTGGCTCGGATTTCTGGGTTATTACATGAATAAAACCCCAATTTCCATTAGAAAAACATAGCTTTAAGTTGTAAAATAAATATGAACTCAAGCAAAGTAAATGAAATTATTTTTGAACTAAAAATGAGATTTTTGATTATTTAATAGAACTAACTAATTTGAAGAATAATTTTTAAAGGAAATTTTGAATCGAAATTGGACTTTGAAAGTTAAATTAGATTTGTGAATTTATATTTGAAATCAAATATGAAACTTAAATTAAAAGTGGAATTAAATTACTTTATAAGCAAGATTTAAATATATTTGAACATGATATGTTCAAATAAAAAGGAAAATTGGAAAAAGAGCTAATAAGAGGATTAATTAGCTTGTTGAGTAAAAATGTTTGAATGGAGTTGGAATAAATTGGGAATGGACGTACATGAGTTAAGCATGTTTGGAATGAAGTGTATGAAGATTATAAATTAAGTACCCAACAAAAAGGTGCATGATTTAAATTCCATATGAGAATTTATGCGCCGAATTAGCAAGCTGCTTGAATTTTTGATTTTCTTTTTGAATGGAAAGGGGTGAGAGAGGCGAGTTGAGGTTTCAGCTATTGACCAGTACAAAGGAGGTGCTGGCGAATTTTTCCGAAAATTTAAGGAGATAGAAAAATTTAACAGAAGTTAGATACCTAAAAATTGACTTGTTAATTATATATGAAATTTAATAAACGAATAAATGTATAATGAGATTTTATATTAAGAAATGGAATTTATAAATAAAATCCTGGGAGATTGGAAGGAGAAACGTATATAAGTTTTAAAGTGAACAATAATTTAATAGTAGACAATTTGCAGATTAAAATGATTGTGTTGGTAAGAAGTTAAGAAATGAAGTTGAAAAAATTAGAAACTGACTGGAGACTGGTTGTGTTGAATGGCTTCATGAGTGTCGAACTGATGTTGGTTTTAGCCTTCGGGTTGATACCTAGGAAATTGTTCTCTTACTAGTTTACAGTTAAGGACTGATAAATGGGGAAGTGATATATAAATAAGAAATGGAAATGTATTCCACCATTAAAAAGTGATATTTTTTGGAATATAGAAAATAAATAGTTTTGATATATAGAAATGTTTTTTCCAAGAATCGTGAGAGGCTAAATGAGTTCGAGAAACATCTGGGTAAAGATATTGAACAGATGTTAGGGAATGATAAATTTAAATTAATAAAATATTAATTAAGGGGGGGCAGTGATTGTTTGATGCTTTGGATGAGTGTTTGTTCGTCTTCAATAGTTAAATAACCGACTATCGAAGTATTGACCAATATCATTGGAAATATGTGGAGACCGGTTGGATTATTATCCGAGAACCACTACGTATTGGCAGTAGCATTGCGAATCAGATTATATGAAGAAAATCAAAGATGAAGTAAAGTGCAATGGCTTTTTGTGTCACCCTATGTTCGTTAATGTCACTCATTAAGAGAATGCTTTAAGTTTCGTAAGCGTACTAGGTAAACAGAAACAGAAACATTACAAGACATATATAAAATAGCAACGAAAATTAAAAAAATTATTAAATAGAAAACATCGTAGTTCGAAACATGATTACATCATATGTCTGAAATGCATACAACCCCGTACATCATTTAAACTTCTGTCTTGTACTTAAAACATCAGAGTACAATAATAAAAGAAGCATAATCCCCAAAACATAGCCATAGTAGAAAAGACAAGAGCTCGAGCAATACGTCTAAGCAGCTCCAAGCAAGATGAAAGCAGAACCCCGATCAATTTTGAATATTCCCATCCTGAGGACCTGGGGGGAGGAGGGGAGGGGGACGGAAGAAAAAGAAGAGGAAACAAATTGGGTCAGACATAAAGTTTGGCGAGTCAGTTATTTTTAGCATATAAATAAGTAAAAGTATCATGACAGGCATATAAAGTGGATAAGAGAGATAACATCATAAAAGGATGGTATAACAAGGTAAAAAGGTGGAATATGATAGGATATATTGCGCTTCTCTAATACTTTCCCTTTTTCTCTGCACCAATACTAGTATAACCAGAATGAGATAATCCCCAACATGTATAAGACGGTAGTCCTAGACGTACTTTTAGTGAGAGGTTTTAATACCATACAATAACAGGCAACCCAACAAACCAGAGTTACCCCAAAGGATAATAACGGGCTCTTAAACATACCAGATTCTAGATAGACCCTAATTACTACCCCAATCGAACGACTCCCTACTTCATAGATACCCTATGCTGGCCCTATAGTAGGATGTATCACCTCCTAAAGTGGCAACCCTTCGTTTTCAGGATGTGCACAACCATATCTACTGATGTCATAGCGTCTTAGCCACCTCTTGTTTGGACTCATGCACGCACATGACCCCGTCGGAACGCGCCGCCCACACCGCCCCTTCGTTTTGGATCTCTTACAATCAGGCCAGTAAGCGTGCCCCACCCCGACCTAGTTCGGAGTACTCGTTTGATTCCTATATATGGGCTACTAACTGAAATGTGTCTGATACACAAGATGATACAAGGTCCCCTGTAACAACCCGGAAATCCAAGCCAATTTAAAATTTTTATTTTGGCAATTTTAGTGAATTTTGATTATTTAAAATGAATTATTTTAAATAATATCGACGAGAAATTTATTTTGAATAGAAGTCGAATGTATACATTATATAGATCTTCATTAGAATATAAATATTTATTTTAAATTATAAAAGGAAATTGAAAATGGTGCGGTAGTTCGATAATTCGATTTCAAATTTCAAATGGATGTACAGGATTAAAAATAAATCGGATTATAGTGAAACCAAAAATATTATAATCTAATTGAGAATATATTTCCAACGAATCTGAAAAATCAAAATTTCATAGCGGGGATAAAAAGTAATGCCCAGGTGAAAATTCAGAATAGTCGCTATGGAATTTTGGCCCTTAAAAATGGAAATTTTGCAAACGACCTCGATTTCGATGAAACCACTTTTGTTGGATCCTTGATGTCAAGTTATTGCTAGATTCCAAATTTCGTAATTTTTCAAATCAATATGTGAGCGTGGCAAAGGAAAACGCGTTTGACCAGTTTCATTTGATTTTAATCGATTGGAAATTGGCCATTTTTCAAACTGTCTCAGAATTCGATGAAACTAGCTTTGTTAGGACCGTATCGTCAATACGAAGCTAGAAAATATTTTTTGGAAATTTTTAGAGTCCGTATGTGACCTCGGTAAATTGAAATGTACGTTTAAAGTTGAATATATAGATGTAAATTTAAATTTAAACGAAAACTGATCGAAAGAGCGGAATTGGCTTGCGATACATATCCCATTGTGTTCGGAATGTGGGTAATTATCTAGGGACGACAGTTGTTGGGTTTGATTTGGACTTCAAAATAAAAAGTCAACCCTTGGAGAATTAATTAATTAAATAAATAATTATATATAATATCTTCTCTCTCTCACATTCTCTCTCCCCTCTCAGATAAAAGAAAATAAAATAACCCCCCCCCCCCACGACGAACAAAGCCATCGCCCCTTTCATGCTATCGCCGCGCAACCGCTGGTGGGCCTTGCTGCCGCGCCGTTCGCTCCTCAGACCATCTTCTTCCCCTCCCTCACTCCTCTCTCCACCTCCGGGTGAAAACCACGCAACCCAAAAGCCCTAATCCCCAAATCAGTCGCCGCCCTCACCCACGTTGACCCCACCACCTTCGTCCACCACCCAGGACCACCACGCCCCCTCCGATCACTCTCCCCCTTCCTCTAGCCCCCTCCTCTCCAATTCGACCCCAATGCCCTAAAACCAACCCAACACCTGATTACGTCGCCGCCGACCCCCCCCCACAGCAGCTCTGACGTGCCCAGCCTCCGCCCGAAGCTCCAGACCATGAACGACGGTGAACCCCCCTCGCTCCTCCTTAAAACAATGTAAGTTCTTTAATTTATTTTATTTTGTTTAATTAACCTTGTAACTCAATAAAAATCAGAATTTTTTTATATGTATTAGTTTTGAGAAAATATATACGATGTTTATTTACTTAAAAAAATATGATTTTATTTGATCATAAACTAGATTTTTAGAGCGAGAAGGGTATGATTTTTAACCATAAAGATTTGATTTTTAAAAGTGAAAAGATCATATTTCTAGTAGGGAAAAGATTAGATCTTTGGTTATGTAAAAATTCGATTTTTATATAAGAAGTAGAGAGTTAAAAATATAATCTTTTCCATATAAATAGCGTTGTAAAAATATAATCTTTTCCATATAAATAGCTTTGTAAAAATATAATCTTTTCCATATAAATAGCGTTGTAAAAATATAATCTTTTCCTTATAAATTGCGTTGTAAAAATATAATCTTTTCCATATAAATACCTTTGTAAAAATATAATCTTTTCCATATAAATAGCGTTGTAAAAATATAATCTTTTCAATATATATAGCGATGTTAAAAATGTGATTTTTAACATATACCGTGTGAAACAGGTCTTGTTGAAAACACGGCGAAGATTTTCTACATATGAAGAGTCGTGGCATTTGGTTTAGCTTATCTGTGAGAACTCCTCAGCTTTATTTAAATTTCTAGTTAAAAATATATACTAGGATGCAGACGGTGTTTAGTAGCACTCGACAGCCGTCATCCACAGACCATGGACGGCTTGTATGCTTGTTTGTTTGATTTTGATGTGTAGTTGATTGTGTGTTGTGATGTGAAATGAAGTAAAATATTTTATAGTGGAAAATATTTAACGTGTATACGAAATAAATATTTATAAAAAATCGGAGATTTGTTTATATACACTGATTTAATGGATATTGATTGGGATGATAAATTTTACACATCGCCCAACTTCATAAATAAAATCTATGTTTGACTGTTTGAAACCCCGCACGGGTATTGGGATGATATATGACATACACTAATCCCAATAATTATTTGTATGTCGATCGATTGATTGATAGACTGTTATGAGCGTTAAAAATTTATATTTGATGCTTATACAGTGTAGAATGCACTTTGGATGATGGTTGATTATTTGTCATTGTTGATATATACATGGGTTGTATGGAAATCCATAGAAATAAAATCTATGGTAATTGATTGGGCCTCATTCCAGTTTTGAAATAGAATATTTGAAGAGAAATATTTGAATAAAATATTTGAGAAGAAATATTTGAAATGAAATATTTGAGTAGAATATTTGAAATAGAAATATATAAAGCCGTGTTGATTAGATATGTGCTATTTTGATGCGAACGATATTTATATCGATTATATTCGATTTTATAATGAATATTGAAAAGTGATTTCAAAATCGAATATTTTAAAATGAAATTCGAAATATATTGAATTGAAACGAATTAGAATTCGGATTGAAAATGAATTCGAATTGAAATTGAATAGAATTGAATTCGAGTTGAAATTGAATATAAATGAATTCGAATTACAATTGAACTGAATTGAAACGAATTAGAATTTGAATTGAAATGAAAATAAAATGAATTTGAATCAAATTGAATTTGAATGGAAATCAATAAGAATTGAAATTGAATTGAATTGAAAACGAACTGAAATTGAGTTAGAAATCGATTTGAATTGAAGTCAATTTGAAATGAATTTAAAACGAATTTATAAGGAAAATTTCAATTTTGATTTGAATTTGAAATGAAGTTGAAGTCGTTTTGAAAACGAATTTAAAATGATTTTTAAAATATGTTTTAAAAGGAAATCGACGAAATATATATAATACATATATTATATATATAATGGCCTGAATAGAATGCGCCTCGCTGCGGTAGTTCGTGAACTTCGACCATTGACTTCGAATGAATATTACGGGAGATCCAACAGTCGGATTCTCTTAATACCAGAACCATTGGGTTCGTATCGAAAAGAGATTTCTAATAAATATTAGAGATTTGAAATCTAACGGTTGGATTTGGAATTATGTCCAAATCAAATTTGGAAAAGATCGCTGTAAGTGCAGTTCGATGGCCGTTGATGGAAATTGACTGTACGGGCCTTGATAAAATAATTAAAAATAATAATAATTTGTGTAAAATCATAATAAATGATTTGTGAAGAATTGGGATGAAAAACTACATATCTGAAAAGATAAAAATAGTTTTTTATCGAAATGAACTAGTTTTGAACTAGAATTAAAATCAACTTATTTTATGAAATTAATAAATTGAATTTGAAAATGGTTTTAAAAGTAACCAGAATTTCCAATAACTGAATTGGAATGGATTTGAATCGTAACTGTCTTCGGAATATTTCGATGTTGGATTTCGTGATGATACAGACGTTGTTATGGGAATCTAAAAGATATATTTATATCGTTATTTCCAAAACGATATTTGTTGGTCGTAGAATTTGATATTGAATATAAGCCGATATATTTTCCATTCAGAGCCTTGTATTTAATATCAAATGTGATTTGGGTTTTTCGTGAATGGTGTATTCATTAACACTGTTTTTAAGCCCAGTTGAGAAAAAGATTAAATCTTTTTATTTAGATTTAATGTAGTGTACCAATTAAATGATATTTAATTGGAATTGAATTGGTATTGATTTTTGGGTTTATCGTGAATAGTGTTTTAAATAACGCTTGTTCTTTAACTCGATAATTAATGGAATGTGATTTTGGGTTTATCGTGAACCGTGTTTTAAGTGACATTGGTTCTTTAACCCAGTTAAAGATTAAAACTAAGTGGAGTTTTAATGAATCACTAATTAGATGGAAAAGATCGAGAATGGAGTATCACCAGTTCTGCTCCAGGCGATAGTTAAATCTTTAATTAGATTTTAAAGTGAAATGGAAATTGAATTTACCGATAACACCGTGGTGTTAGATATGAAGTATTACTAGTTTTACTTCATAGGATGAATAGGTTGGGGTTGGGAAATTAAAATAAATGATTACTTCGGTGTGGTTCGCTAATCCCGACTAGTTTGAAGTGATATTCAAAGGAAGATTAAAGAATAAATTTAAAAGAATTTATCTTTGATAAAATTAATGGGAACCTTTCCCTAAGAATGTAAAAATTAGAAACTAACTGTAGGTTAGCTAAGTTGAATGGTTTCTTGGATATTGATCTGATGTTGGTTTCGGCCTTCGGGGTTAATGTTTGGGGAATTTTTCTCTTACAAATTTACGGTTAGTGACTGATGAATTGGAATGAGGCGTATGTTGTGTTTGTGTAACACTCTTTTATTATTTACGCGAGTTATTCGGAAAGACCGGGTTTACCCCATTCTGAATAGCTGATACGATGATAAGTCGAAGATGAAGACGGTGGTTGAAGATTGGAGGTCTTCACGTCGTTTAGGTGATTACTGATGATCTTGATTGGGATGTACAACCAAGAGGAGGGAATCAGTTGGTGATCGTCCGGACGTACTTGGAGATCGATGGATATGCGAGGAATAAAGTACCACCGATTTCGTTCAGACCCATAACGGACTTGAAAATAGACTGTGTATCTGACATGGGAATTTATTCTGTGTGATCGATAGCCATTAGTTGCATGGTGTAACACCCCGTAATTCTGTTAATATTAATGGCCACAAATTAAAGAATAACTAATTACAGATATGAGAATTAAGGGAAACGGGTTTCGCGGTTGCGTTTGTCTCGGAAAAATACGCGAAATAGAGTCCGAAATTTCGTAAATCGGAGTCAGTGTGACCGAGATATGGCCTTCAGAAGTTTCACGAAAAATCAGAAAAACGAAACAGATTTCAAAAATGCAGAAAACGAGCCAAGCGGGAAAATTCCCGCCCAGACCAGGTCGACCTGGGGGTCGACCTGGGAGTCGACCTGGAGGGGACCAGGTCGACATGGGTGTCGACCCTAGGGTCGACCTCCCTGGTCGAGCCAGGTCGACATGGGTGTCGACCCTAGGGTCAACCTCCCTGGTCGAACCAGGTCGGCCTGGGTGCATCTGGATGGGTTTTTGGGCTGTTTTGGTGAGTCTGTGACGAATTCTGACGGTTCTGATCTGTTTTAGGGTTTATCTAAAGGCCTAAAACAACTAACTACACCTATAAATGCATCCTAAGACCTAGCCTCCTCTACACACAATTCTATTCTGCTTCTTCTCTGCCTCTGTTCTAATAAAAATAAAAATGGCGTCGCTACTCTGCTGGAATCAAAACTGGAAGCTAATCAACATCAACCTAAGCAATTCAATTCAAATTTGAGATAAAAGCTTCTGCAACAATTCTGCAACAACTAAAGTTCTTTCTTTAATCCAATCAAGGAAAGCATAGTTATTTTCCGCTATAAATGTTAATTCTGATTTTGACATGAATTGTGAATCTGAAACTGAGATTGTATATCTGTCAGATCCGTTTTTCTGTGACTGTTCTGTATCCCTTTCTGCTTCCTTTCTGTTTCTATAGCCAGGCTACCACGAGCCTGTGCCTAATCTCATAAGAGATTAACGTATGAACGTAAATTTTGTGACAAATAATGAATGATGCGAAATTTGACAAGACTGAATTGAACGTATGACTTTAGATCTGAGGCATAAAATATGTTGACATATGACTTGGGATTAGATGCATGAATTTGACTGTAAACATGTAATTTATATATGTTGTATGCATAGTGTACGTTGTAATCTAGATCTAATTAGAGAAATGAACATATGTTATTTAGATCTGTAATTAATTAGAAAAATGAGCATATGTTGTAAACTAGTTTTAAACCTATGCATATTCTGTGATAAAAGAAGAGAGGAACCATTGTAAGATTACATATGATTTGAGACTTTGGACAAAATGCATATAAAAGTCAAGATCTAATTTTTAGGAGATATAATTTAAAGATTTAGATTGTTGGGTATATTTTGCATAATGATTCATGAGTTGAAAAGAAGGATATGGAAACTTAGGTGTAAAGATTTACATTAATTAGGATATCTATTATTGTGATCACACCTAAATTGGGATTTTTGGATATATGGCATGCATTGAGATTAATGGTTATATTTGGTATAATTTATATGTGAATCTGCTGTAAAATTCTAGTTTAACAAAAATTGGTACATATGTTATATAGCAAATTATGTCCACATTCTGCGCTATGTAAATTTATGCAAACATGGAGTATATGTTCATATTGGGAATCATGAAAATTATGTAGGCATATGAATTTAGGCCTAATTTATGACTAGGCAAGGCATGTAAATAGAACCTTTAGAAATATTAAATTTGCTAAATCTGCTAATTTGCCAAGTTGCCTAAACTGCTAGTTTTGTTATATTGCCTAGACTGCTAATTAGATTGAAATGCCTAATCTGTTAAAATTTGTCTGTTGAAATGCCTAATCTGTTAAATTTGTCTGTTGAGATGCCTAATTTGTTATGTGCTAAAATCTGCTAAGTTGCTAAATCTGTTAAATCCGTTAAGTCATATAATCTGGAAAATCTGTTATCTGCTAAAATCTGTTATCTGTTGGGTTGATATAATCATCCTGTTATTGATATAATCTGAATTGGCATATATATTGGGCGTGCGCCAAAAACGGTAAATTATTAATTAATTGGCCGCAAAGATAAACATGGCTAACTCGAGGTTAGAATGAGTTTGCGGCTTAATTCTGCCCGGAACCGCCCGGCACATCCAGTGGCCGCAAACAATAGGTTCTAATGTGAGAAGTTAGTCATAACCTGCTCAAGACACGAGGTTAGGTCTGGCTTGTGGCAGAAGTCTGCCTGGAACCGCCCGGCCCATCCAGCGGCCACAAGCTAGCGACCTAATGTGAGAGGTCTGGGCATTAATAATTAATTAATGCAATTCTAAGATAAGAATGACGTCGAAAACGTATTGGGGGAAATAGGGTTAAACCAACTGGATTAATAGGTGTAGTAAACCCGTCCATGAATCTGTAGGCCCAATACAAAGTTAGACAAATATGAAAAATCTGTACATCTGATCTGTTAGTCTGAAAACTTGTTAACTTAATCTATGAACTAGTAAATCTGAATTCTGTATGTCTGAACTTGTAAACAAGTTAATCTGAAATCTGTTAGTCTGGGGACACAAGGTTAGGAGGGGAATTACTTGTGTCATCTGTTGTTTGGGACCCATATAAGTCAGTAACCCTTTCTGGTATCAAAACTTTGACCCAACAGTAGGTAGGGTCCGGGCACGCTTACTGAGCTAATTATAAGTGGTTCATTCTGATAATGGCGAGGGGTGTTGATGGTGCGTTCCAACCGGGTCATGTGCGTGCATGGATCCCGGTCTGCCTCTGAGGATGTAAGACGCCGTGACATCTGTAAATAGGTCTGTGCCAATTGGTTGTCACTTTAAGGAGTGATACACCCTACTGTGGGGCCGACACAGGATATTTGTGTATTAGGGAGCCGATCGCTTGGGGTAGGGTTTTAGGGTACACTTAGTTCTGTCTGTTTCTGTTGGTACCGTCTGTTTCTATTGGGTGGTAACACCTGTCTGTTTCTGTGTGGTACCGTTTGTTCGGGTGGTAAAAGCCCATTACTAGTGTACACCTAATTCTACATTCTGTTTCCGTAGGGATTAATCTGTTTTCTACTTTCGTCTGTTTCTGATCGGGTAGTAAAGGCCCATTATTAGCATTCTGTTTCTGTTAAATTATTCTGTACCCGTTCCTGTTTCAGTTTAGACATTAGGGTGACACCTAATTCTGTTATACTAGCATTAGTGCAGAGAAATGTAAAGCAATAGTTTATGTTATTCTGTTCTTCTGTTATATCTGCTACACCTGTTACAGTTATCTCTCATCCAGTTTTATGTTCATGTCATATTATTATTATCTGTTCATATGCTGAAAGTCACTGGACTTGCCAGACTTTATGTCTGACCCTTGTTGTTTCGCCTCTTTTCTTCCATTCCCCCCCAGGTTTTCTAAGGAGGAAATACTCTAGCTAGATCCGGACTTCTCCCGCTTGAAGTGCTTAAAGTATGGCTTGTCTTCTTCTGTGGGGATTATGATTTTAAACCATGCATTTTGAAGGCTTTTGTACAAGACTGATATTTTGTACTTGAATTCTGAGATTTGAAAGGATGTAACCATATTGACTTCTGTTTCCGCTGTAATAAAGTTAAAAATTTTCAAGTACTATTTTATCTGCCTTGTAAGTTTCTGTTCTGTTTACTAAAATGCTCCACCAAAGTTAAGGCATTCCCTTTGCGAGTGACCTTAACGGAGGTGGGGTGTTACACTTGGTATCAGAGCTAAAGGTTACCAGATTAGATAAAAGTTTTTGAAAACTATTTTCAAAAAGGTTTTAAAAGGAAGTATTTTCAAAAATAAAGATTATTTTTAAAAACATGATCCCCAAGAGCCATATATCTTTCTTTCAGTCCTTTTTGTATTGAACCTTACCTTTTTCGTTTCAGCATGTCTGAAGCATCTGAGATACCAGAGGGTGTTCATGTACCCGGTTGGTTTCGTCAATATCTTGAGGCTAGGACCGCCGCTGTAGGTCCAGCAAATGATCCCCCTTTTTTGTTACACTTGGTATCAGAAGCAGGAGGGGATCATTTGCTGGACCTGCAGCGGCGGTCCTAGCCTCAAGATATTGACGAAACCAACCGGGTACATAAACACCCTGTGGTATCTCAGATGCTTCAGACATGCTGAAACGAAAAAGGAAAGATTCAATTACAAAAAGGACTGAAGGAAAGGTATATGGCTCTTGGGGATTATGTTTTTCAAAATAAGCTTTATTTTTGAAAATACTTCCTTTCAAAACCTTTTTGAAAATAGTTTTCAAAAACTTTACCCAATCTCGTAACCTTCAGCTCTAATACCAAGTGTAACACCCCACCTCCGTTAAGGTCACTCACAAAGGGAATGCCTTAACTTTGGTGGAGCATTTTAGTAAACAGAACAGAAACTTACAAGACAGATAAAACAGTACTCGAAAAATTTATAACTTTATTATAACAGAAACCGAAATAAGCTTGGTTACATCATTTCAAATCACAATATCAGAATTCAAGTACAAAATATCAGTCTTGTACAAAAGCCTTCAGAATGCATAGTTTAAAATCATAATCCCCACAGAAGAAGACAAGCCTACTTTAAGCACTTCAAGCAGAAGAAATCTGGATCAAGCTAGAGTACTCCCTTCTACAAAACCTGGGGGGAAACGGAAGAAAGGAGGCGAAACAACAAGGGTCAGACAAAAAGTCTGGCATGTCCAGTGATTTTCAGTTATGAACAGATAATAATAACATGACATGAAAATAAAACTGGATAAGAGATGGCAGTAACATGAGCAGCATATATACTTAGGTTAAACAGCAGAAACAGAATGATGTTGACTAAGCCATGCTTCTTATTTATATCTTACTTCTCTGCACTAATACTAGTATAACAGAATTAGGTGTCACCCTAATGTCTAAACTGAAACAGAAACAGGTACAGAATAATTTCCTCAGAAGAGAGTGCTAGTAATGGGCCTTTACCACCCGAACAGAAACAGAAGCAGAAACAGATTAATCCCTACGGAAACATAATGTAGAATTAGGTGTACACAAGTAATGGGCCTTTACCACCCCAACAGACGGTACCACACAGAAACAGACAGGTGTTACCACCCAACAGAAACAGACGGTACCAACAGAAACAAACAGAACTAAGTGTACCCTAAAACCCTACCCCATGCGATCGGCTCCCTAATACATAAATACCCTGTGCCAGCCCCACAAAAGTGTGTATCACTTCCCCAACTGGCAAATTTTAAATGACACAGACCTATTTACAGATGTTACGGCGTCTTACATCCTCAGAGGCAGACCGGGATCCATGCATGCACATGACCCGGTTGGAACGCACCATCAACACCCCTCGCCATTATCAGAATGAACCGCTTATAATTAGTTCAGTAAGCGTGCCCGGACCCTACCTATTGTTGGGTCAAAGTTTTGATACCAGAAAGGGTTACTGACTAATATGGATCCCAAACAACAGATGACACAAGTAATTCCCCTCCTAACCTTGTGTCCCCAGACCAACAGATTTCAGACTAACTTGTTTACAAGTTTCAGACATACAGAATTCAGATCAACTAGTTCACAGATCAGATAAGTTTCAGACAAACAAATCAGATATACAAACTTACCGATTAACCAGTTACAGATTAACAGACTTACAGATTTGTCTAACTTTGTAATTGGGCCTACAGATTCACGGAACAGATTCATTAAATTCATTAGTCTAGTGGGTTTAATCCTATCCGCCCAACACGTTTTAGACATCATATTTATCTCAGATTTTCATTAATTAAATATTAATGCCCAGACCTCTCACGTTAGACAGACAGTTTGCGGCTACTGGTTAGGCCGGTTGGTTCCGGGCAGATTTCTACCGCAAACTGAGTCTAACCTCGGGTTTCAAGCACGTTATGACTAACTTCTCACATTAGAACCTATTTTTTGCGGCCACTGGATGTGCCGGGCGGTTCCGGGCAGAATTACGCCGTAAACTCATTCTAACCTCGAGTTAGCCATGTTTATCTTTACGGCCAATTAATTAATAATTTAACATTTATGCCCACGCCTAATATACATGTCAATTATTCATAGCTAATTCCGATTATATCAATAACAGACTGAATATATCAACTTAACAGATATAGTAGATAACAGATTTTCGCAGATTAGGCGACTTAATGGATTCAGCAGATTAAGTAATTTAGCAGATTTAGCATATAACAGATTTGGCATCTCAACAGATTTAGCAGTTTAGGCATCTCAACAGATTTACCAGATTAGGCATCTCAACAGATTTAGTTTAGTAGATTTGGCATTTTCAACAGACTTAGCAGATGACAGATTTAGCAGATGAACAGATCTAGCAGACTAGGCAGCAGAGCAGAACTAGAAGATTAAGCAATATAACAGAACTATCAGATTAGGCAATATAACAGAACTAGCAGATTAGGCAAATATAGCAGAACTAACAAATTAGGGAAATACAACAGATTTAATCATTCCTTAAAGTTTCACATACATATCCTGCCTAATTATAAATTTGTCCTAAGTTTGCATGCCTAAATAGTTGTCATGATTCACACTATGATCATATAACCCACGTTTGCATTGAATTTACATGTCACAGATTATGGTCATAATTTACATGTCCCAATTTAGTTCAACTTGCCTAGTACAAAAGATTCACATATAAATTATACCAAATATAGCCATCGATTTCAATGCATGTCATATATTCAAAAATTCTCCTACTTAGGTGTTATTCACATTTGATAGTTATCAAATCTTAATATAGATCTTCACACCTAAGTCATATTTTCTTTCAAATCATGAATTGTCATATAAACAATATGCCCATCAATCTAGTTATAACAGATCTTAATTCAAAATATGTGTTATGTCCAATGTCTCAAGTCACATGTTAACATACCATGGTTCCTCTTCTTCCAATTCACAGAATATGCATAGATCTAAATCTAGTTTACAACCTATGTCCTTTTTCACAAATCAGTCACAGATTAGCCATGTCCAATTATGCCACATTCATTATTTGTCCCCAACATTTTAGCGTTCGTGCGTTAATCTCTTAGGAGATTGGCCGAGGCTCGTAGTAGCCTGGCTATAGAACAGAAAGAAGAAGAGATGCAGAATAAAATAGATAAGAACAGAACATACACAATCTCAAATTCAGATTTACAATCATGTCACAATTATGATTAAAGTTTATATCGGAAAATAACTGCACTTGCCTTGGCTGGATTAAAGAAAGAACTTTAATTGATGTAGAATCATTGCAGAAGCTTTAATCTCTAGTTTGAATTGAGTTGCTTAGGTTGATGTTGATTAGCTTCTAGTTTTGATTCCAGCAGAGTAGCGAAGCCATTTTTATTTTTATATAGATCAGAGGAAGAGCAGAAGCAGAACATAATTGTGTGTAGAGAAGACTAGTTTTGGGGCTGTTTAAATAGGTTTAGGAAGATGAATTTGGACAGAAATCAGACTGGAAACATCAGAACGAACACTGGCCCAAAAATGGGCTCGGGGACCAGGTCGACACCCAGGTCGACTTGGTCTGGGAGGGGGGGGGCGGGGTCGACTGCCCAGTCAACTCCCCAGTCGACCTGGGTCTGGGCGGGAAATTTCCCGCCCAGTCTGTTCTGCGTTTGAAATTCGAATTTTGAATTTGAATTCGAGCTGTTTTGAACTCTGAATATTTCTGAAACTTTGGAGGGCCATAACTTGGTCATACGGACTCCGATTCTCACAAACTCGGACTCGTTTTCAAGCAGAATTTCGAGATGAACGCAATGGCGCAACTTGTTTTCCTTGATTCTTATTTTATATTTTAATTACACTCAGATTTGTAGTTCTTAAGTACGGGGTGTTACATTCTCCCTTCCTTAAAGGATTTCGTCCCCGAAATCTCCAAGTTAAGACCATCCAACATCCATCGACTCAATCATCAATCACTGGCGTCCATTGTCCTTAGAAACTTCTAATGTTGTATGAACATATGCAAAAGTGTGTGTATATGTTCCTTATCTAATGCAAAGATCAGGCGGTCCACTGATTCAGTTGACCTCCTTAATGCGAATTATGCCAGTGCCATGAGTCCAACATGTATGCAATTTTCCTACTCGATACATATCATTTCTATATGAGTGCACAACCATTCAGCCATATGCAACATCCATGTGCTGAGTCAATCATTTTGCATCCACAAAAATTGAAAATGCTCTCACATCCATATGCAGTATGAGAGTGTTATCGAGCCGATCTAGTGCCTAGTGTGTGTATATGCATCCACGAGCAATCACTAGCAACCACTTGCATCCACTTGCAACCATCAAACATAACATGTCTCAAACACATGTTTACACCCATTAGTTTCTACCTAAAGTTCGAAGATTCGATCGATAGGATACAGTCGAATGATGGAAGCGAGTACAGATAAAACAAAAACTTGGTTCCCATTAGACATGGGTCCTAAGTATCGGCCCCGAAGACTGAAACCAACATCAGATTGACACCCGGGGATTACCCTCTTTAGATAATATCAAAACTGGAAATCTTTACCTTATCAGAAATATTCAGATATTTACAGATTACTAGTATAGATCAGATTACCGAATGATTCTTAGGAAACTAAGCATGATAAATCCCAGAATGTGTGCGTCCTACTTGACGCCTAACACGAATATCTCTCAAACCCCAATCACAAACAGATGAGTCATAACCCTTATGGATTTTGGTCTACAGCAGAATTAGAAACAATACTAGTATTAAAGTGCAGAGTATCGATTACAAAATCAAAATGCCAGAATCGGAAAGAGTTTTAACTCAACAATCAGATAAGAAAATTAAACCTTCTACTTAAATTTTCTTATTTCTACCCAATCTACCAGTCCCTTGAGCATTCGCCTGTCCTCCAGAAGTGGGTTCTGCCCTCTGCCCTTGCCCTCGTTTCTTCGGGCAGTACCTAGTGAAGTGTCCCATCTCACCACAGTTGAAGCAAGTGCCCTTCCTTTTTCTGCAATCCTTGTTCAGATGAGTCGAGCTTCCACAAGTAAAGCACTTTTTCCCCTTCTTATCTTCAGACTTCCCATCCTTCTTTTGTGTTTCCTTTTTAGGCCATGCTTTCTCGTTCTGTGGTTCTTCCTTCTTTGTCTCTTTCGGGCCCTTGTCTTCCTCGTGCAGTAGTGCCATGTCCACCAATTTCTCGTAAGTCGCTCCCATGGGTACATGGGTCATGGCTAGGCTGTGCAATGGCTTGTTCAATCCTTTAGCAAAGCGGAGAGCCTTTTTATGCTGAGTGTTGACTAAATACAATCCGAACCTAGCCAGTTGGTTGAACTGGTTGACGTATTCCTTGACCGTCATACTTCCTTGCTTAAGAGATAAGAACTTTCCAGTTGTAGACTTCGTTCCGCTTGCGAGAGGAATTTTTTCTCAAACCTTGTTCTGAAATCCATCCATGTTTCAATTGGCCTCTCGGCGTTAGTGACTTCCCACCAATAGGAAGCTTCGTCTTTGAGCTGCCATACCGCCAACTGTACCTTCTGCCTATCGTCCACCTCGAAGATAACGAATAGATCCTCAGTTTCTTTGAGCCAGTTCCTCGCTTCTACGAATGATTTAGTTCCCTTGAAATCCTTCCCACCCATGGCCCTAAAATCTCTACATATCTTTGAGAAAGAAATTGCACAAGGAGGGGGTGGAGGAGGGGATCATTTGCTGGACCTGCAGCGGCGGTCCTAGCCTCAAGATATTGACGAAACCAACCGGGTACATGAACACCCTCTGGTATCTCAGATGCTTCAGACATGCTGAAACGAAAAAGGAAAGATTCAATTACAAAAAGGACTGAAGGAAAGGTATATGGCTCTTGGGGATTATGTTTTTCAAAATAAGCTTTATTTTTGAAAATACTTCCTTTCAAAACCTTTTTGAAAATAGTTTTCAAAAACTTTACCCAATCTAGTAACCTTCAGCTCTAATACCAAGTGTAACACCCCACCTCCGTTAAGGTCACTCACAAAGGGAATGACTTAACTTTGGTGGAGCATTTTAGTAAACAGAACAGAAACTTACAAGACAGATAAAACAGTACTTGAAAAATTTATAACTTTATTATAACAGAAACCGAAATAAGCTTGGTTACATTGTTTCAAATCACAATATCAGAATTCAAGTACAAAATATCAGTCTTGTACAAAAGCCTTCAGAATGCATAGTTTAAAATCATAATCCCCACAGAAGAAGACAAGCCTACTTTAAGCACTTCAAGCAGAAGAAATCTGGATCAAGCTAGAGTACTCCCTTCTACAAAACCTGGGGGGAAACGGAAGAAAGGAGGCGAAACAACAAGGGTCAGACAAAAAGTCTGGCATGTCCAGTGATTTTCAGTTATGAACAGATAATAATAACATGACATGAAAATAAAACTGGATAAGAGATGGCAGTAACATGAGCAGCATATATACTTAGGTTAAACAGCAGAAACAGAATGATGTAGACTAAGCCATGCTTCTTATTTATATCTTACTTCTCTGCACTAATACTTGTATAACAGAATTAGGTGTCACCCTAATGTCTAAACTGAAATAGAAACAGGTACAGAATAATTTCCATAGAAGAGAGTGCTAGTAATGGGCCTTTACCACCCGAACAGAAACAGACAGAAGCAGAAACAGATTAATCCCTACGAAAACAAAATGTAGAATTAGGTGCACACTAGTAATGGGCCTTTACCACCCCAACAGACGGTACCACGCAGAAACAGACAGGTGTTACCACCCAACAGAAACAGACGGTAGCAACAGAAACAGACATAACTAAGTGTACCCTAAAACCCTACCCCAAGCGATCGGCTCCCTAATACATAAATACCATGTGCCAGCCCCACAAAAGGGTGTATCACTTCCCCAAGTGACAACTTTTAAATGACACAAACCCATTTACAGATGTTACGGCGTCTTACATCCTCAGAGGCAGACCGAGATCCATGCACGCATATGACCCGGTTGGAACGCACCATCAACAGCCCTCGCCATTATCAGAATGAACCACTTATAATTAGTTCAGTAAGCGTGCCCGGACCCTACCTACTATTGGGTCAAAGTTTCGATACCAGAAAGGGTTACTGACTAATATGGGTCCCAAACAACAGATGACACAAGTAATTCCCCTCCTAACCTTGTGTCCCCAGACTAACAGATTTCAGACTAACTTGTTTACAAGTTTCAGACATACAGAATTCAGATCAACTAGTTCATAGATCAGATAAGTTTCAGACTAACGGATCAGATATACAGACTTACCGATTAACCAGTTACAGATTTGTCTAACTTTGTAATTGGGCCTACAGATTCACGGAACAGATTTATTATATTCATCAGTCTAGTGGGTTTAATCCTACCCTCCCAACACATTTTAGACATCATATTTATCTCAGATTTTCATTAATTAAATATTAATGCCCAGACCTCTCACATTAGACTGACAGTTTGTGGCTACTGGTTAGGCCAGTTGGTTCCGGGCAGATTTCTGCCGCAAACAGAGTCTAACCTCGGGTTTCAAGCACGTTATGACTAACTTCTCACATTAGAACCTATTGTTTGCGGCCACTGGATATGTCGGGCGGTTCCGGGCAGAATTACGCTGCAAACTCATTCTAACCTCGAGTTAGCCATGTTTATCTTTGCGGCCAATTAATTCATAATTTACCATCTATGCCCATGCCTAATATACATGTCAATTATTCGTAGCTAATTCATATTATGTCAATAACAGACTGAATATATCAACTTAAAAGATATAGCAGACAACAGATTTTCGCAGATTAGGCGACTTAACGGATTCGGCAGATTAATTAATTTAGCAGATTTAGCATATAACAGATTTGGCATCTCAACAGATTTAGCAGTTTAGGCATCTCAACAGATTTAGCAGTTTAGGCATCTCAACAGATTTAGTTTAGCAGATTTGGCATTTTCAACAGACTTGGCAGATGACAGATTTAGCAGATGAACAGATCTAGCAGACTAGGCAGTAGAGCAGAACTAGAAGATTAAGCAATATAACAGAACTATCAGATTAGGCAATATAACAGAACTAGCAGATTAGGAAAATATAGCAGAACTAACAAATTAGGGAAATACAACAGATTTAATCATTCCTTAAAGTTTCACATACATATCTTGCCTAATTATAAATTTGGCCTAAGTTTGCATGCCTAAATAGTTGTCATGATTCACACTATGATCATATAACCCACGTTTGCATTGAATTTACATGTTACAGATTATGGTCATAATTTACATGTCCCAATTTAGTTCAACTTGCCTAGTACAAAAGATTCACATATAAATTATACCAAATACAGCCATCGATTTCAATGCATGTCATATATTCAAAAATTCTCCTACTTAGATGTTATTCACATTTGATAGTTATCAAATCTTAATATAGATCTTCACACCTAAGTCATATTTTCTTTCAAATCATGAATTGTCATATAAACAATATGCCCAACAATCTAGTTATAACAGATCTTAATTCAAAATATGCATTATGTCCAATGTCTCAAGTCACATGTTAACATACCATGGTTCCTCTTCTTCCAATTCACAGAATATGCATAGATCTAAATCTAGTTTACAACCTACGTCCTTTTTCTTAAATCAGTCACAGATTAGCCATGTCCAATTATGCCACATTCATTATTTGTCCCAAACATTTTAGCGTTCGTGCGTTAATCTCTTAGGAGATTGGTGCAGGCTCGTAGTAGCCTGGCTATAGAACAGAAAGAAGAAGAGATACAGAATTAAATATATCAGAATAGAACATACACAATCTCAAATTCAGATTTACAATCATGTCACAATTATGATTAAAGTTTATATCGGAAATTAACTGCACTTGCCTTGGATGGATTAAAGAAAGAACTTTAATTGTTGTAGAATCGTTGCAGAAGCTTTAATCTCTAGTTTGAATTGAGTTGCTTAGTTTGATGTTGATTAGCTTCTAGTTTTTATTCCAGCAGAGTAGCGAAGCCATTTTTATTTTTATATAGAACAGAGGCAGAGTAGAAGCAGAACAGAATTGCATGTAGAGAAGGCTAGGTTTGGGGCTGTTTAAATAGGTTTATGAAGATGAATCTGGACAGAAATCGGACTGGAAACATCAGAACAAACACTGGCCCAAAAATGGGCTCGGGGACCAGGTCGACACCCAGGCCGACTGCCCAGTCGAACTGGTCTGGGAAGGGGGGGGGGAGGGGTCGACTGCCCAGTCGACGCCCCAGTCGACCTGGGTCTAGGCGGGAAATTTCCCACCCAGTCTGTTCTGCGTTTGAAATTCGAATTTTGAATTCGAATTCGAGCTGTTTTGAACTCTGAATATTTCTGAAACCTTAGAGGGCCATATCTTGGTCATACGGACTCCGATTCTCACAAACTCGGACTCGTTTTCAAGCAGAATTTCGAGACGAACGCAATGGCGCAACCCGTTTTCCCTGATTCTTATTTTATATTTTAATTACACTCAGATTTGTAGTTCTTAAATACCGGGTGTTACATAGATTGTCTCGAAACGGTAGAGGACTATCTTTTGCCTCAGTTCACAGATGGAAATCCAATTTCCAATACGTGACTTTGCGGTTTTATTTGTAGAGCCTAATATGGAGACATAGTGGGATGGGGGCACTCATACCGTCTATGATTGATACTTATGATTTGAAATTGTTTTATACACTATGCACTTATAATAGTATCAAATGATTTGATTTTAGCATATCAAGCATTCTATGGCTATTATAAGAGAAAAACCCTATCCTCCGGCTTGCGTTGCATTGTATGATGGGACCTGGGTCTTATAATAGCTTCAATTTTCTTTATTTAGCATTGTGTTGTTGTTTTTTGCACTGGTATTCTTAGGAGGAAACCCATTCCGTGTTATATGGCGTGGTCCCTTGATTTACCTAACTTTATAATAAAGATTAATAATTGTTTTAGTTCTCACACCAGTCATATGACTTACCTAGAGTTTATTGTTTTAACCTAAACTCTGGGTGCCCTCATATTCGACACGGGCAGCTAGTAGTTGGGTTTTTGCTGATTTATATTCACAGGATCCTGATTTACAGTTGGAACGATGCTCGTAAAGCTCTGTATCCATGTATCGCCTTCAGTTGTGTTTTGTATTGTTTTTCTGCTGCTATGTAATTTATTGTAATCTCTGATGTTTATCGAATGTATATTATTTGTTAATACTTTGTATATTCTTGTATTCTGATGAATTGTTGTAATATACAATGAAAGGTTCTTCTGTCTGCATTCTAATCTGTCTTATTCTCAAAACAATCAGGCGTTTCGAACGGTCTGGGTCGGTTTAGCGACTGATTCGGATCGAGCGAAATTCCCGGTCGTTACATCCCCCTAGGCGTGTATCCCTACTACTAGGATTTCCATAGGTTATGCCATACCAGAGTAAATAGATTGCATTACCCCACATGTTAAGTTTGTGGGCCTATATATAAATATTACCCACCATCCCAAGATATACTTAACCCTCCCACCATTCCAAAGAAGTTTACTTAATCCCTACTCAAATTAACATGTTCAGGTATTCCTTATGGATTCAAAAAGGCTAAGTATTATAGATTAACAGGTTATCCCCATTCGCCTTGACTTCTATTCAAGTTGCCAAGTTCCACTTGCTTATTAATATCATATATATAACTTAATCCATTTAAGTTTATTAATAAGCCATATCACATGTTATTCTTTAGATTGTAATTAATGAAAGTGATCTATAATCTTTCACCCTTGGATTGTAATTAACGGAATTAATCTTACAATCCCTTTTGTATTATTTATTGTCCAATTCCATAGTTACAATAATATGTTTTACTTAATATGTAATTAAGTGTACTTCATCCCAGTTCACCTGTTTTCTGTTTAACATTTCACTACAACTTGTCGTTGTTTACTTATTAACTTAGTTATCTTAACTAAGGTTTACTAATAAGCTTCCTTTCCTTTTATTATAACTCATGTTATAATTTCCACTTGTCCCTAAGATAATCCTGCCTATTATATAACATTCTCATTAAAGTAATTAATTATAATAGGTTACTATCATTCCCCATTTAATCCAATTCATTACTATTTATCAATCTATGGTTATATTGCGCTAGACCTCCAACATTAAGCCTACAACTTATGGATGCTAGATATGTCGGGCGGGTCCAGGTAGACTTCTTCCACATGTTGGACTTAACCTTGTGTCTTAGCACGTTACACGTTTATGCACTTAGACTCCTCACATTAGATTCACTACTTGTGGTTGCTGGATATGCTGGGCAGTTCCGGGCAGACTTCCACCACAATTGTAATCTAACCTCTTGTCTAAGCTCGATTACAGCTTCTAATTACCGTAAATCTATGCATTTACATTATTAACTAATTATTCCTATGTCATTATAGGTTTTCATGTCCTTTTCCAAGTCATATTTATTATGTACCATATGCCCCCAAATTTAAGACCTAAATCACAATTTGATTAATGCCCCGAATCTATATTCATATATTTCATTCAAGTTATGCCCAAATCCCTATTCATATTATTCATTCAAGTTATGCCCAAATTTCCCAATACAAGTTATTCCCCAATGTTAACGTTTTCCCCTCGTTCCTAATTTTATGGGTTCGCATATTTTAGCGGCATGCTAGGCTCGAAGGTAGCCTGGCTATAAAAATAAAAGGGAAAAAGAAGAAGGGAACAGGACAGAAATGAACATAGTAACAAGATTTACATATAATGGCAGAAATAGGCATAGCAATTAGTGAACATACAGTGACAAAGTTGGGCATAATGACAAGATAGGCATATAGGAACAAATATGATGAACTTGTGATAGTAGAAATGATTCTAACATAATAGGGACATCATAAATAGGCATGATGAGATCTAAATAATGAATTAGATACCCAACTAATAATAGATCTATTGTGACAATATCACTAATTAACATAATAGGGACATGCATGATGAGATCAAAACAGTAATTTAGATCTACAAATAATGATGGATATGACATGATTCAATAGGTATAGGCTTAGATCAAGTTTATAGTCATGTCAGAATAACTTCGATACACACGCTATAGCAGATCTGATATGATTCAAATGGTCACAGGCTTAGATCCAAGTTATAGTCATGTCAAGATTAAATTTTAAGTATTTAAATCTAAAAATAACGTAGACTCACTATGATTGGAACTAAGAAAATAGAAGAGTAATAGCAAATGTTGAATCATAGATCTCTAAACATGAATAGCTCTAGATGATTGTTGAAGAAGAAAAGACTTGATATGATCTATGCAGAGGTAGCATCTAGTTCTCCATTGTTTTTAGAATGAATAAAACAATGAGAATGGGGTCATATATATAGCCGTTCAGAAAACCCTAGAATCTTCCCAGATCTGCCGTAGGGGGACCGAGCCCTCCTTGTTGTGTCGACCCCCCTTTGATGGGGTCGACCCATGGGTCGATACCCCCTTGATGGGGTCGACACGTATGGGTGGAATTTTCCTGCTCCCTCATTCTGTTCGAATTTGACCTATTTTGAAATTTCTGGACTTACTTTATTCTTATATATTTCTCTTATGTGTACACAAACTTCAAACCATAATAACTTCTTCATACGGTATCCGTTTTACGCAAACCAGGTGTTTATTTTGACCAGAATTCCAAGACGAACGCAATGGCGGAGTCTGTTTCACTTAATTATGAATATTTAATGAATTAGTCTTTAATTTATCATCTTTAGTGCAGTTAAAATTATATGGTGTTACATTCTCCCATACTCAAAGGATTTCGTCCCTGAAATATCCAAGTTAAGAAGAATGTATATCCTACCATCCATCATCCATCTACTCATCCACGAGTCATAAGCATCCTTTGTCATTAAAGGATTCTGATGCTTATATAAACATATTCAAAAGATCATGTAGTCTACTAATTCAGTCGACCTCCTTAATGCAATGTATGTTAGTGCCATGAATCCAACATGTATGAAAATAATCCTATTATAACATGTCAGTTCTATATGCGCGTACTATCATTCGTCCAAATGCATCATCCATATGATGATACACTCACTTTCATCCATTAAAACAAGAAAAATGCACACACATGCATATGTAGTATGAGAGTGATTGAATCGATCTGATGCCTAATGTGTGTGTATATGCGTCCATGAGCAACCACATGCAAACACTTGCATCCATCAAACATAACATGCCTCAAAAACATGTTTATATCCATGGGATTCCTACCTAAAGGTCGAAGATTCGATCAATAGGATATACTTAGATGATAGAAGCAAGTATGGTTAAAAGCTTTGGAAAGGAAGTTAAGAATAGACCCTTGAAAAGAAAAGGGTACGAAGCACGAATCTTATCTTCAGTCTCCCAAGTTGCGTCCTCTTGGTTGTCTCCTCACTGAACTTTCGTCAACTTGATTTCTCTGTTGCCTAGTTTCTTAACTTCTGATCCAAGAATACAGGTAGGAACTCGCCTAACTGTCGCCTCCCATTCCACCTCTACTTCCTCAAGAATACTTGGCTCAACTACTTCTGCTGTATCATGCAAACATTTCTACAAATGAACATTCGCTAATCCCTCTGGTAACTTTAACCTATAAGCCATTTGAATTCTTTCCATTATGGGAAATGGTCCTACAAACCTTGGTGAAACCATGTCTCCCACCTCAACTCAATATCGATTCTTCCTTTATTTGCGTATGATTTTCGCTTGTCCTGAGCTATCTTCATGTGCCTGCAGATAAGATTGATCTTTCCTGAAGTTTCTCTAATCCTCTCAGGTCCAAGTAGAAGCCTATCTCTGCTGCCTCAATTTGAGATCCTTCTGTGAGAGCATATATTTGTGCAAATTATGGTCCATGTATAACTCGAACCTCTCTCCAAGCAGACACTGTCGCCAAGTCTTAAGCGCAAATACTTTAGTGGCTTATTCCAAAACATGGGTAGCGAAGTTCTTCTCATGAACTCTTAACTATCTACCTCCATAACATACTACCCTTCCCTTATGTATCAACATTGCACTGAGCTTTGTTCCCATTGCATCTGTATATACTTTGTTTCCATCAAGCCAAGTCAAAACTGGGTCTATTATCGGAGCCCTCTTTGGATGCTGAAAAGCATCCTCAAAATCAATGTTCCAAAGGTCAAATTCCTCTTCGTTAGTTTGGTGAGTAGGGCTGATATATTTGTGAAGTCCTTAATGAACTTCCTATAATAGCCTGCTAACCCCAGAATACTTCTCACCTCTGTTGTTTCATTCTTTGGGATTTACTAATTTTGAACTGCAACTAACTTTGTGGGATCTACTGCTATCCCATTTTAAAGACCACATGACCTATAAATCTCACCTCTTTTCTCCAAAAATGGCATTTGGAGAATTTCACCTTAAGCTGGTGTGGATGGAGAGTTTTCAAAACTTCTCTCAAATGTTGGGCATGCTCTTCCTTGCTCTCCGAGAAGATCAAGACATCATCAACAAAGACCATGACGAACTTGTTTAGAAACTCCCGAAACACCCTACTCATCAGATCAACAAAATACGGGGGTGCATTCGTCAGCCCAAAAGACATAATGAACCATTCATAGAAACCATATGGAGTCCTAAAAGCAGTCTTATATATACTATCCTCGGCCACACTCAACTGATGAAACCCTGTGGCCAAGTCTAACCGAGAGAACACTAATGCACCAACAAGTTGGTCAAATAGATCATCTATCCTCGAGAGTGCGTGTCTATTCTTTTTAGTGAGTTTATTCAACTCTCTATATTCTACACATAACCGAAGCAAACCATCCGACTTAGTTGTGAATACTACCGGAGTGCCCATTCAGATATGCTTCGTCTAATAAACCCTTTCTCAAGTATCTCCCCTACTTGCTTGCTGAGCTCCCTTCTTTCCCTTGGAGCTACATAGCGCACAGGCAATGCAACTAGCTTGGCATTATCTGCCAAGTATACACGGAAATCAATATCGCGCCTCGGAGGTAAGCCCCAAAACTCCTCAAAAACATCAGAATACTCACGGACCACTGATACTGATCGTAGAACATCGATAGATGTTGGGTCACAAGAAATCTCGAGGGTCCTCCCATGGCAAGTCCGAAGTCTAACGACCTTCCTCTCACAATACAGAATGCCACCATTCATGGCTAGCCAATCTATCCCTAGAATCAAACTATAGCCCATGAAACCGAGCACATATGCATTGCACTCAAATTCGATAGTCAACAGATATTTTCAAACCCTGACAAATCATGGACAAATGAGCTGTACCACCAATGGGGTTTGAGATAATAACGGGATCAACAACTATACTAGTTTCTAAGGTGCAGAGACCCAACCACAGAATCAGATGTAAATGAATGTGAAGCGCCCAAATCAAAAAGAGTTCTAACTGGATAATTTGGAAAGAGAAATTAAAATTTCAATGGAAACTTTACTACCTCTATTTGGTACACAGACCATGAAAACATACACCTGCCCTTCATAAGATCCTGCCCTTTAGTCTTGTTCTTGTTTCTTCGGGCATTCCCTCTTATAATGTCCAACCTTACCACAGTTGAAGCAAGCGTTCTTCCTTTTCCAGCAATCTTTGACCAAATGATCCAAGCGCTTATAGCCGCGACATTTCTTAGAGGATTTACCTACTCACGACAATTGAGGAACAACGGTCGCTGCTGGAGGAGGGACGTCTCCTTGGCTTCCGGTCGGTGTCATAGTCTTAAGATACTTATGGAACCAATCCGGTACTTGAACGCCCTCGGGAACATTCAATTCCCCAGACATGCTGAAATGAAAAGGAAGAAGGGATTCAAATAGACAATCGAAAGATATTTCCTATGGCTTCGGGGAATAAGTATTCCGAAACGGACTTTTTTCCTGAAAATGCTTTCTTTTAAAAGCTTTTTGAAAACAATTTTCAAAGTCTTTTATCTGATCTAGTAACCTTTAGCTCTGATACCAAGCGTGACAGCCCACGTCTGTTAATGTCACTCATTAAGAGAATGCATTAAGTTTCATTATGCGTTATAGGTAAACAGAAACATTACAAGACAAATATAAAATAGCATCGGAATTAAAAATTTATTAAACAGAAAACATCATAGTTCAAAACATGATTACATCATATGTCTGAAATGCATAAAACCTAGTACATCATTAAAACTTCTGTCTCGTACTTAAAACATCATAGTACAATAATAGAAGAAGAATAATCCCCAAAACATAGCCATAGTAGAAAAGATAAGAGCTCGAGCAATAAATCTAAGCACTCCAAGCAAGATGAAAGCGAAATCCTGATCAAGCTTGAGTATTCCCACCCTAAGGACCTAGGGAAAGGGGGAGAACAAAAGAGAAAGAAGAGGAAACAAAATGGGTCAGACTTAAAGTCTAGCGTGCCTAGTTACTTTTAGCATATAAATAAGTAAAAGTATCATTATAGGCATATAAAGTGGATAAGAGAGACAATTTAATAAAAGGCAGGTAAGACAAGGTAAATATGATAGGATATATTGTGCTTCTCTAATACATTCCCTTTTTCTCTCCATCAATACTAGTATAACTAGAATGAGATGATCCCCAACATGTATAAGATGGTAGACTTAGGCCTACTTCTAGTGAGAGGTTTTAACCCCATACAACGACAGTCAACCCAACATACCAGAGTTACCCTTAAGGATAATAACAGGCTCCTAAACATACCGGAGTCTAGATGTACCCTAAATACTACCCTAATCAATCGGCTCCCTACTGCGTGGATACCCTGTGCTGGCCCCATAGTAGGATGTATCACTTCCTAAAGTGGCAACCCTTCGTTTTCAGGATGTGCACAACCATATATACTGATGTCACGGCGTCTTAGCCACCTCTTGTCTAGACCCACGCATGCACATGACCCCGTCGGAATGCACCGCCCACACATCCCAATCGTTTGGGATCTCTTATAATCATCCCAGTAAGCATGGCCCCACTCCGACCTAGTTCGGAGCACTCGTTTGATTCCTATATATGGGTTACTGACTGAAACTGGTCCCATACACAAGATGATACAAGCTCCCCCTAGGCTTGTATCCCCACTACTAGGATTTCCACAGGTTATGCCATACCAGAGTAAATAGACTACATAACCCCACAGGTTAAGTTTGTGGGCCTATATATAAATATTACCCACCACCTCAAGATATACTTAACCCTCCTGTTGTTCCAAGCAAATTTACTTAACCCCTACTCAAGTTAACATGTTCAGGTAATTCATACGGATTCAAACGAGTTAAGCATTACAGATTAACATGTTATCCCCATTCGCCTTGACTTCTTTTCAAGTTGCTAAGTTCCACTCGCTTATTTGTTTCATATATATATATATATATATATATATATATATATATATATATATATATATATATATAACTTAATCCATTTAAGTTTATTAGTAAGCACCATCACATGTTATTCTTTAGATTGTAATTAACGGAAGTGATCTACTATCTTTCACCCCTGGATTGTAATTAATGGAAGTAATCTTGCAATCCCTTTTGTATTTTTCATTGTCCGACTCCGTAGTTACAATAACATGTTTTACTTAATATGTAATTAAGAATACTTCATCCCAGTTCACCTGTTTTCTATTTAACATATCACTACAACTTGTCGTGGTTTACCTATTAACTTGGTTCTCTTAACTAAGGTTTACTAATAAGCTTTTTTCCTTTTATTATAACTTATGTTATAATTTCCACTTGTCCCTAAGATAAACCTACCTATTATATAACATTCTCATTAAAGTAATTAATTATAATAGGTTACTATCATTCCCCGTTTACTCCAATTCATTACCATTTATCCACTTATGGTTATAATGTGCTAGACCTCCCGTATTGAACCTACAACTTGTGGATAATGGATATGTTGGGCGGGTCCTGGCAGACTTCTTCCACAAGTCGGACTTAACCTCGTGTCTTAGCACGTTACACATTTATGCACTTAGACCCCTCACATTAGATTCACTACTAGTGATTACTGGATATGTCGGGCGGTTCCGGGCAGACATCCACCACAAGTGTAATCTAATCTCATGTCTAAGCGCGGTTATAGTTTCTAATTATCGTAATTCTACGCATTTCCATTATTAACCAATTATTCCTATGTCATTATAGGTTTTCATGCCCTATTTCCAAGTCATATTTATTACGTACCATATGCCCCAAATTTAAAATCTAAATCACAATATGATTAATGCCCAAATCTATATTCATATTCATTCAAGTTATGCCCAAATCCCTATTCATATATTTCATTCATGTTATGCCCAAATTTCCCAATACAAGTTATGCCCCAATTTTAACATTTTCCCCTCGTTCCCTATTTTACGTGTTCGCATATTTCAGCGGCATACCTCGGCTTGAAGATAGCCTGGATATAAAAATAAAAAGGAAAAAGAAGAAGGGAAGAGGATAGAAATGAACATAATAACAAGATTTACATATAATGGCATAAATAGGTATAGCGACTGGTGAACACATAGTGACAAAGTTGGGCATAATGACAGGATAGGCATATATGAACAGGTCTGTTGAACATGTTGTAACACCCCGTATGTTAAATAACTTGTTATAACATAAATCAGAGCAGAATTAAATTTAATATTCTGAATCAGGGGAAACGGGCTGTGCCATTGCGTTCGTCTCGGAAAAATACGCGAAATAGAGTCCGAGTTTTCGTAAATCGGAGTCCGTATGACCAAGTTATGGCCCGTCAAAGTTTCACGAAAAATCAAAAACGAAAACTGCTCATGTTTTGAGGCCCGGGATGAGTTTTGGGCTGTTTTTTTTTGGGCCCTAAATGGTTCCTACACTTGACTTCTTCCCCAAGACATGCTTTAAAGGCTAGGATTGGTTCTAGGGTATATCCTATGGTCCTAAAACATCTAACTAATCTATATATACACCCTAATACCCCCCTTATCCTTACCAAAAATAGATCTAAGGCCATTATGCCACCACTTAGAAAATTGGAGAGCCTCCACTAAAAATCCTAAGAGGGTTTGCAAGCTAATCTACATCTTCTTCTACTTAATCATTGGGATTTGCTTCATTTAACTTGCTAATCTTGTTTTGGTGAGCTTCTATCCCCTTAATAATCAATTATTGAATTGATTATGATAAGATGTGATAAAGTATGGCTATGTTTGTGGATCCATATATTTATGCAAGCTTGATGTAGTGAATATTATGTGTTTTGCAAGTTATATGCCTTATGTCATGCAAGTTTCATAATATGTAATCATGATATTTTTACGCAAGTTGTTTCATGATGTTTATGATGCAAAACACTAAGTGAATATGGATCCATTATGCAAACATGTTATGCAAGTATGTGAGTACTTATGCAAGTCATGTATATGCTTATATGCATGTTTAGCATCTTATGCAAGTATATGAATGTTTATGCAAGTTATGTATATGTTGAAATGCAAGTTTAACATAATATGCAAGCCTATGCAAGTATGTGAATGTTTATGCAAGTTATGTATATGTTGAAATGCAAGTTTAACATAATATGCAAGCCTATGCAAGTATGTGAATGTTTATGCAAGTTATGTATATGTTGAAATGCAAGTTTAACATGATATGCAAGCTTATGCAAGTATATGAATGCTTATGCAAGTATGTGAGTGCTTATGCAAGTTAAGTATATGCTAAAATGCAAGTTCTACATGTTATGCAAATCACATGTATGATGATATGTAAGTTCATATGCAACATGTTATGCAAATCACATATTTGATGATATGTAAGTTCATATGCAACATGTTATGTAAGACACATGTTTGATAATATGCAAGTTTGGGTTGAATATAGTTGGGTTAATACATGCTCATATATGCAAGTTGACATCCTCTTAACCCATGATAAAGTTATATGCTAAACCCATGTTATGTGTGGTAAATCTTCCCTTTATTATGTCATGAAATGAGGACGATTTACGTGGGGAACGATGGGGTTAGTAAATATGTTAATAAATGTAAGATTGGGTATGATTAAGCATACCATAAAAATAAATTACCATAAGTGGGAATTTACCTATTGAGTTAGGTCTACCCCATGGGAATTTACCTATTGAGTTAGGTCTACCCATGTTATGGAAAACTTGATATTAATTAGGGATAATTAATATGGGGGTGATTAATTAGGTGTAATTAATCGACTAAGACACGAGGTTGGACTCATTTGTAGTGTAAAACTGCCCGGACCCGACCGGCTTAACCAGTTGCTACAAATGTCAGCCCAATGTGAGAGGTCTTAGCCATAAATTAAATACGTGATTAAGGTAAAGACACGAGGTTAGACTCTGTTATGACGTAAGACTGCCTGGACTCTACCGGCTTAACCAGGCGGTCATAACAGCCAGTCTAATGTGGGAGGTCTTTATGGGAGATCACGGTCTTAATTAATTAAGAAACACTTAACCATATTAGCATGTAGTGGGACATGAGGGGTTAAGTGGGTGCCTTGGGTGGCATGTAGAACTAGTGGGGGTGCCTTGGGTGGCATGAGGAAACTAGTGGGTTGCCTTGGGTGGCAATAGAAAATACGATTAGAATACTTAACCAAAGTGGAACATGTAAATAAACATGATTAAAGGGTTAAGTAAGTGCCTTGGGTGGCATGTGGGAATCAAGTAAGTGCCTTGGGTGGCATGAGAAAACTAGTGGGTTGCCTTGGGTGGCAATTGTAATATAATTGGATGACTTAACCAAACCTTACCATGTAAGGGGGCATGATTATAAAAAGGGGTTAAGTGGAATGCACTAGATAAAATGACAAGCTT
The DNA here is from genome assembly GCA_030737875.1 of Allium sativum. NCBI lineage: Eukaryota > Viridiplantae > Streptophyta > Magnoliopsida > Asparagales > Amaryllidaceae > Allium > Allium sativum. Next base: position 741,543,675 of record CM060920.1, on the reverse strand, counting down.
AAGTAGTAGCTTGTGGGGGCCCATTTCAACCAATATCCCAAACGTATCTTTGTGGGCTCGACCCATGTCGAGTGACGGGACACGCATATTGGGCTTGATTATAAGAGGCCAAAACGGGGTAGCGGTGGCAACGCAAGTCCAACGGGTTTCATATGCGTGTGTGGGCCCGGGCTGGTAGATAAGCCGTTGTTGCATCGTGTAGATATAAAGCCGTGCACCGTTGATAGTATTGGGTAGCCACTTTAGGGGAGTGATACACCCCACTGTGGGACCAGCACGGGTGTCTACGTTAGGGAGCCGATCGATGGGGAGTAGTGGGTACACCTAGTAAAGATAGGAGCAGACGGCACCTATGTAGGGGTACACGAAACTACTGGGTAAGATTACTAGGTACACCTAGTGAATGTAGGGGCAGACGGCACCTACGTGGTCAGTTATACACCTAGTGGAGGTAGGGGCAGACGGCACCTACGTGGTCAGCTAGAAGTACCAGAGACTACTAGCTATATTTTCTAAGACTTTAGTGGGATCAACCTTTAAGTAGGAATTACTCTTGGTGGGTAGAACTGGTGTGGTGCAGTTAGTAATTATCCTTGGGTGGGTAGATGCGTCTTTACGGTTATCTTAGTTCGTCCTGTGTTCGTGGGCAACTTAGTGTAGTCATTATCCCCAAAGATACCATACCGAGTTCATATCATACCCTAATTACTTTAATAATTGTATTATTAAGGAGATAGGGTTCACTCAGGCTTATGTCTGACCCCCGTTGTTTTTATCTTTTTCCTTCAGGTCCTCAGGTTGGGCCTAGTGCTAGTGGGCTTTGATCAGTTTGCTTTATCTATCTCTTGGAGCTTGGACCGTAGATGTAGAGCTCAGCTTATCTTATCTTTTCTGTTATGGCTATTTGTTATGAGTAGTGGGATTATGTACTTATTTTATTCAGGATGGATATTTTGTACTTGACTCTTGTTATGGTTTTATGATGTAACCAAACATGTTTTACTTTCCGCTGCTATGAGATGATGTTTTAAATTTTCAAGTATTACATTATATCTGTCTTGTTGTAATTTTACTGTTCTATACTCACTAAAAATACTCCACCGATGCTATGGCATTCCCTTAGTGAGTGACTATAGCGGGTGTGGGGTGTTACACGTGGTATCAGAGCTTACGGTTACCGGAACAGATAAAAATTTTAGAAAAACTATTTTCTAAGAATATTTTTGAAAGGAGTATTTTCGAAAACATGTCTTTTAAGAGAAAAGTTTTTGAAAGAAAAGCATAATCCCCAATAGCCATATCTATATCTTTCGAATTCTCCATTTTGAATCTCTTCCTTTCTCTCATTTTGAGTTTCCCCTCCGCGTATAGATGATCTTTCTAAGATAAATAAGGATGGAAAACCACTTCAAGGGACTTAGACGTTAGTCGGATTAGAAGTTGGTTCAAGAAGGAGGAGGACTGGTAGGTATCTATTGGATAAACGATGGGAGGAAGGCTCAAATAGTTGTTTGGTTAATGAAAGATGAAACCTCATTGGTGGGAGGTTACGAGTGGAGAATAGGGAAGAAGAAGGCAAGTGGTTATCCTTTTAAGAGGAATAGGACACCTTATTAGGATTGTTCCAAGAAGCAAGGGCAAGGTATGGAATCTTCTGGAGGGTAGTTGTATTCCCTCATGAATAGGGTACCAGATGGGGATATGACCGTCTAGGTTGGAATTTGGATTTCTTTATCATCCGATTCAAGCTTTATTTGATTCTGATATATTGAGTTCGTTTATCCCACCATTGTTAGTTGAGTCACTGCACTTAGACACCAGTTTGGTAGATGATCCCTTAGTTGTTTCAAACCCAGTTGGGGCTCCATGATATGTTTGGGTTTGAAAGTTTCTATACTTAGCGTTGAGTTTAGATGTGATGCTTGTTGGGCTTCACGGGCTATGGGTTAATTTTGGGCATGGACTGGTTATACAGTAGGAGTGTTGTTCTTCATTTTCAAGGGAGAGTTGTTAGGCTTATGGGCCGCCTAAGTAACACTCTCGAGATCTCTTGTAATCCCATAGAATCTGTTATGCTAAGGTATCTAGAATCGCCTGACACGTTGGTCTAGAGTCTGCGATCTGTTAGAGCGGTCCGGGAATACCCGGATGTGTTTGAGGAGGTGAAGGGCTTACCTCCGAAGCGGGAGATTGACTTCCGAATATATCTGGTGGATAAGGCCAAACCAGTATCTTGGCCAGTGTGCCACATGGCTCCTAGTGAGAGGAGGGAACTCCATAAGTAAGTAGGCGATTTGCTTGAGAAGGGGTTCATAAGACGAAGTATATCGGAGTGGGGCGCTCCAGTAGTTTTTGTTATGAAGGCGGATGGGTCCCTCAGACTTTGTGTAGGCTAAAGGGAACTAAAGAAACTCACAAAGAAGAATAGATACCCATTGCCGAGGATTAATGATCTCCTTGATCAGTTGGCTGGCGCCTCAGTATTTTTGTAGTAGGACTTAGCCACGGGATTTCATCAGTTGAGAGTGGCTGAGAATAGTATAGAGGAGACTGCCTTTGGGACTCCGGATGATTTCTTTTATGAGTGGCTGGTGATGCCATTGGGTTTGACGAACGCCCCCGCATACTTTGTTGAGAAGGGTGTTCAGGGAGTACCTAAATAAGTTCGTGATGGTCTTTGTAGATGACATCTGGGTCTTTTCTAGGAGCGAAATAAGTTTTCGTATGTGCTCAATAGGCTGAGCAGGGCCAGTATAGGATAAACGACGGTTTTGGAGCGAGACTGGCGAGAACATCCAGAATTGGTCAAGGGCTTAATTATTTAGCCATTTTTACTAGTATCGTCTCACGTAGGTCGTCTGAATTCGAAGGAGGTATCCCTTGGGTGTTTGTCTGATATTGGTTTAGGCCTTTGGGGCTTGCATTTGGGGGATGCCGAATTCGACTAGGGTGGTCTGCGTGGGAGACAGTTGTGATGATTTTGGATGATATTCTGGTGGAGAAGAGCATGCCCTACATCTTAGGGAAGTGTTGGAGACTCTTCGAGCGCATAGTCTTAGGACAGCAAAAGTGGATGGGATCCTTAGCATCCTATGAGTAAGGGTAACATGGTAACGGACACCTTAAGTAGAAAAAGGTTGTCCTTTAGTTCATTGTTCGTTGAACGACGGAGCTTAGAGTTTATTTCTAAGTTTGACTTTAGACCTTCCGTTGACTTTGTACCCGGTTTGCTAGCCTCCTTGGAGTTTAGACCTACTCTTTTGGGGCAAATTGTAGAAGCACAGAGGGACGACCCACAGTTGGTTGAGTTGGTAGAGAAGCTCATAAGGGGGGAGTCGTCCAGCCATTTGAATGGGTACACCCTAGATGATAGGGGGTGGTTGCGTAGAGACGGTAGACTTTGTGTACCGCAAGATGAAGACTTGAGGAAGGCTATACTTGATGATGCACATCGTTCGAGGATGACCATACATCCCGGTGGGGATAAGATGTACCAAGACATGAGGCGAGTTTTCTTTTGGGCCGGTATGAAGAAAGATGTGGCCGAGTATGTTGCTAGATGCTTGGTGTGCCAACAAGTAAAAGCAGAGCAAAAGAAGCCAGGTGGGATGCTTCATCCTTTGGAAGTTCCGATATGGAAGTGGGATAGTGTCTCGATGGACTTCGTTGATGGTTTACCGAGATCGAGGAAGGGCAATACAGGAATTTGGGTCGTGGTTGATAGACTTACTAAGAGCGCCCATTTCATACCCGTAAAGAGTAAGAGGACTGCTCCATGGCTTGCTTCAGTCTATGTTCGAGAGATAGTTCGATTGCATGGGGTACCTTCCAGCATAGTGAGTGATCGAGATCCTATCTTCACTAGTGAGTTTTGGAAGAGTTTACAGGAGGCGGTGGGGACTCAGTTGTGTTTGAGCACCGCATATCATCCTCAGACAGACGGCCAGACCGAGAGGGTGAACCGTGTTTTGGAAGACCTTTTGAGGCTTTGTATCTTGGATTTTGGAGGTACATGGGAAGAGGATCTTCCTTTGGTGGAGATTGCATATAACAACAGCTTCCAGTCTAGTATTGGCATGGCACCTTTTGAAGCTCTTTATGGAAGGCCTTGTCGATCACCTACATGTTGGTGGGAATCTACGGATAAGATCTTGCTAGGGCCCGATATGGTTAGAGAGACTTCAGAGAAGGTTGATTTGATTCGAAGAAGGATGAAAGCAGCGCAAGACAGACAGAAATCTTATGCAGATAAGAGGAGGGCTGATCTTGAGTTTGAAGTTGGGGACATGGTTTTTGTCAAAGTGTCTCCATTACGGAATGTTGTTCGCTTTGGATCCGCTGGGAAGTTAGCACCGAGGTTTGTAGGACCGTTTCCTGTCAAGGAAAGAATTGGACGGATGGCATATAGGGTGGAGTTGCCAGACAGACTTAGTGGTATACATCATGTTTTCCATGTGTCACATTTGAGGAAGTGCCTACATAAGACCGCAGAGGTGGTAGAGCCAAGTTTGCTTAGAGAAGTGGAAGCAGAGCGTGATGCGACTATTCGACGAGCTCCTACTCGCATCCTTGGGTCAGAGACTAGGAAATTGAGGAATCGAGAGGTTCAGCTAGTCAAAGTGCAATGGGGAGAAGAGGAGAGCAATGCTACTTGGGAGACGGAAGCGAAGATGCGTTCTTTGTACCCTTTTCTTTTCGAGAGTATGTTCTTTAACTTCTCCTTTATTGCCTATCTTGTACTTATCTTGTCCTTAGTATGTCCTCTCGTTAGCACCTTTTACCTTTTAGATAGGGTAAACCTATGGTTGAAACATGTGTTTGAGACATGTTATGATTGATGGATGCAAGTGGATGCAAGTGTTTGCTAGTGGTTGCTCGTGGATGCATATACACACACTTTAGGCACTAGATCGGCTCAATCACTTCATATTGCATATTGCATATAAATGTGTGTAGGTAGCTATATTAATGGATGTATGATGGTTGTGCTATCACATGGATGATGCATTTATTCGGTGAATGATTGTGCACGCATGTAGAAATAGTATGTGTCGATAGGGTTCTTTCGCATACATATTGGATGCATGGCACTATCATGGTTTGCATTAAGGAGGTCAACTGAATCAGTAGACCGCCTGATTTTGCATTAGATAGGGAACATATACACACACTTTTTGCATATGTTCATACAACATTAGAAACTTTAAGGACAATGGATGCCAGTGTTTGATGGTTGAGTAGATGGTTGTTTGGTTGGTAGGATACGTTCTTCTTGACTTAGAGATTTCGGGGACGAAATCCTTTAAGTAGGGGAGAATGTAACACCCCGTATGTTAAATAACTTGTTATAACATAAATCAGAGCAGAATTAAATTTAATATTCTGAATCAGGGGAAACGGGCTGTGCCATTGCGTTCGTCTCGGAAAAATACGCGAAATAGAGTCCGAGTTTTCGTAAATCGGAGTCCGTATGACCAAGTTATGGCCCGTCAAAGTTTCACGAAAAATCAAAAACGAAAACTGCTCATGTTTTGAGGCCCGGGATGAGTTTTGGGCTGTTTTTTTTTGGGCCCTAAATGGTTCCTACACTTGACTTCTTCCCCAAGACATGCTTTAAAGGCTAGGATTGGTTTTAGGGTATATCCTATGGTCCTAAAACATCTAACTAATCTATATATACACCCTAATACCCCCCTTATCCTTACCAAAAATAGATCTAAGGCCATTATGCCACCACTTAGAAAATTGGAGAGCCTCCACTAAAAATCCTAAGAGGGTTTGCAAGCTAATCTACATCTTCTTCTACTTAATCATTGGGATTTGCTTCATTTAACTTGCTAATCTTGTTTTGGTGAGCTTCTATCCCCTTAATAATCAATTATTGAATTGATTATGATAAGATGTGATAAAGTATGGCTATGTTTGTGGATCCATATATTTATGCAAGCTTGATGTAGTGAATATTATGTGTTTTGCAAGTTATATGCCTTATGTCATGCAAGTTTCATAATATGTAATCATGATATTTTTTTGCAAGTTGTTTCATGATGTTTATGATGCAAAACACTAAGTGAATATGGATCCATTATGCAAACATGTTATGCAAGTATGTGAGTACTTATGCAAGTCATGTATATGCTTATATGCATGTTTAGCATCTTATGCAAGTATATGAATGTTTATGCAAGTTATGTATATGTTGAAATGCAAGTTTAACATAATATGCAAGCCTATGCAAGTATGTGAATGTTTATGCAAGTTATGTATATGTTGAAATGCAAGTTTAACATAATATGCAAGCCTATGCAAGTATGTGAATGTTTATGCAAGTTATGTATATGTTGAAATGCAAGTTTAACATGATATGCAAGCTTATGCAAGTATATGAATGCTTATGCAAGTATGTGAGTGCTTATGCAAGTTAAGTATATGCTAAAATGCAAGTTCTACATGTTATGCAAATCACATGTATGATGATATGTAAGTTCATATGCAACATGTTATGCAAATCACATGTTTGATGATATGTAAGTTCATATGCAACATGTTATGTAAGACACATGTTTGATAATATGCAAGTTTGGGTTGAATATAGTTGGGTTAATACATGCTCATATATGCAAGTTGACATCCTCTTAACCCATGATAAAGTTATATGCTAAACCCATGTTATGTGTGGTAAATCTTCCCTTTATTATGTCATGAAATGAGGACGATTTACGTGGGGAATGATGGGGTTAGTAAATATGTTAATAAATGTAAGATTGGGTATGATTAAGCATACCATAAAAATAAATTACCATAAGTAGGAATTTACCTATTGAGTTAGGTCTACCCCATGGGAATTTACCTATTGAGTTAGGTCTACCCATGTTATGGAAAACTTGATATTAATTAGGGATAATTAATATGGGGGTGATTAATTAGGTGTAATTAATCGACTAAGACACGAGGTTGGACTCATTTGTAGTGTAAAACTGCCCGGACCCGACCGGCTTAACCAGTTGCTACAAATGTCAGCCCAATGTGAGAGGTCTTAGCCATAAATTAAATACGTAATTAAGGTAAAGACACGAGGTTAGACTCTGTTATGACGTAAGACTGCCCGGACTCTACCGGCTTAACCAGGCGGTCATAACAGCTAGTCTAATGTGGGAGGTCTTTATGGGAGATCACGGTCTTAATTAATTAAGAAACACTTAACCATATTAGCATGTAGTGGGACATGAGGGGTTAAGTGGGTGCCTTGGGTGGCATGTAGAACTAGTGGGGGTGCCTTGGGTGGCATGAGGAAACTAGTGGGTTGCCTTGGGTGGCAATAGAAAATACGATTAGAATACTTAACCAAAGTGGAACATGTAAATAAACATGATTAAAGGGTTAAGTAAGTGCCTTGCGTGGCATGTGGGAATCAAGTAAGTGCCTTGGGTGGCATGAGAAAACTAGTGGGTTGCCTTGGGTGGCAATTGTAATATAATTGGATGACTTAACCAAACCTTAACATGTAAGGGGGCATGATTATAAAAAGGGGTTAAGTGGAATGCACTAGATAAAATGACAAGCTTAAGTAGTAGCTTGTAGGGGCCCATTTCAACCAATATCCCAAACGTATCTTTGTGGGCTCGACCCATGTCGAGTGACGGGACACGCATATTAGGCTTGATTATAAGAGGCCAAAACGGGGTTGCGGTGGCAACGCAAGTCCAACGGGTTTCATATGCGTGTGTGGGCCCGGGCTGGTAGATAAGCCGTTGTTGCATCGTGTAGATATAAAGCCGTGCACCGTTGATAGTATTGGGTAGCCACTTTAGGGGAGTGATACACCCCACTGTGGGACCAGCACGGGTGTCTACGTTAGGGAGCCGATCGATGGGGAGTAGTGGGTACACCTAGTAAAGATAGGAGCAGACGGCACCTATGTAGGGGTACACGAAACTACTGGGTAAGATTACTAGGTACACCTAGTGAATGTAGGGGCAGACGGCACCTACGTGGTCAGTTATACACCTAGTGGAGGTAGGGGCAGACGGCACCTACGTGGTCAGCTAGAAGTACCAGAGACTACTAGCTATATTTTCTAAGACTTTAGTGGGATCAACCTTTAAGTAGGAATTACTCTTGGTGGGTAGAACTGGTGTGGTGCAGTTAGTAATTATCCTTGGGTGGGTAGATGCGTCTTTACGGTTATCTTAGTTCGTCCTGTGTTCGTGGGCAACTTAGTGTAGTCATTATCCCCAAAGATACCATACCGAGTTCATATCATACCCTAATTACTTTAATAATTGTATTATTAAGGAGATAGGGTTCACTCAGGCTTATGTCTGACCCCCGTTGTTTTTATCTTTTTCCTTCAGGTCCTCAGGTTGGGCCTAGTGCTAGTGGGCTTTGATCAGTTTGCTTTATCTATCTCTTGGAGCTTGGACCGTAGATGTAGAGCTCAGCTTATCTTATCTTTTCTGTTATGGCTATTTGTTATGAGTAGTGGGATTATGTACTTATTTTATTCAGGATGGATATTTTGTACTTGACTCTTGTTATGGTTTTATGATGTAACCAAACATGTTTTACTTTCCGCTGCTATGAGATGATGTTTTAAATTTTCAAGTATTACATTATATCTGTCTTGTTGTAATTTTACTGTTCTATACTCACTAAAAATACTCCACCGATGCTATGGCATTCCCTTAGTGAGTGACTATAGCGGGTGTGGGGTGTTACACATGTGATAGTTGAAATGTTTCTAACATAATAGGGATATCATAAACAGGCATTATGAGATCAAAATAATGAATTAGATACCCAACTAATAACGGATCTGTTGTGACAAAAGCATTAATTAACATAATCGGGACAGACATGACGAGATCTAAACAGTAAATTAGATCTAAAAAAATGATAGATCTGACATGATTCAATAGATATAGGCTTAGATCTAGTTCATAGTCATGTCAGAATAACTTAGATACACAGGTTATAGCAGATATGATATGATTCAAATAGTCAAAGGCTTATATCCAAGTTATAGTCATGTCAAAATTAACTTTTAAGTATTTAGATCTAAAATTAATGTAGACTCAATGTGATTGGATCTAAAAAACAGAAGAGTAATCGCAGATACTGAATCACGGATGTCTAAACTTGAATAACTCTAGTTGATTGCTGAAGATGAAAAGACTTGATTTAATCTGGGAAGAGGCATCATCTAGTTCTTTATTGTTTTTAGAACAAATAAAACAATGAGAATGGGTTCATATATATAGCCGTTTAGAAAACCCTAGAATCTACCTAGATCTGCCGTAGAAGGGTCGAGCCCCCTTGTTCTGTCGACCCCGGGGTCGACCCCCCTTGATGGGGTCCACACCCATGGGTGGATTTTCCCGCTACCCATTCTGCTCGAATTTGAACTGTTTTGGAATTTCTGGAGTTATTTTATTCATATATATTTCTCTTATGCGTATACAAACTTTAATAACTTCTTTATATGGTGTCCATTTTACGCAAACCAGGTGTCTATTTTGACCAGAATTCCAAGACGAACGCAATGGCACAGTCTGTTTCATTAAATTATGAATATTTAATTAATTATTCTTTAATTTATCATCTTTAGTTTCATTAAAATTATGGGGTGGTACATTCTCCCCTACTCAAAGTATTTTGTCCCCGAAATCTCCAAGTTAAGAAGAATGTATATCCTACCAACCATCATCCATCCACCAATCTACCAATCATGAGCATCTGTTGTCCTTAAAGGCTTCTAATGCTCATATCAACATATGCAAAGGTGTGTGTATATGTCCTTATACTAATGCAAAAGATCAGGAAGTCCACTGATTCAGTCGACCTCCTTAATGCAATGTATGTTCGTGCCATGAATCTGACCTGAATGCAAATATTCCTATTATAACATGTAAGTTCTATATGCGTTCACAATCATTCGTCCAAATGAATCATCCATATGATGATACACTCACTTTCATCCATTAAAAGAAGAAAAATGCACACACATCCATATGTAGTATGAAAGTGATTGAACCTATCTAGTGTCTAATGTGTGTATATGTGTCCACGTGCAACCACTAGCAAACACTTGCATCCATCAAATATAACATGTCTCAAACACATTTTTATGTCCATGGGATTCCTACCTAAAGGTCGAACATTAAATCGATAGGATATACTTAGATGATAGAAGCAAGTACGAATAAAAGCTTTAGAAAGGAAGTTAAGAATATACCTTGAAAAGAAAGGGGTAGGAAGCGCGAATCTTGTCTTCAGTCTCCCAAGTTTCATCCTCTTGGTTGATTCCCCACTGAACTTTCATCAACTTGACTTGTCTGTTGCCTAGCTTTTTAACTTCTGATCTAAGAATACAGGTAGGAACTCATCTAACTGTCGCCTCCCATTCCACCTCTACTTACTCAAGCATAATCGGCTCAACTACCTCTGCTGTATCGTGCAAACATTTCTGCATATGAACATTCGCTAATCCCTCTAGTAGCTTTTCCCTATAGGCCATTTGAATTCTTTCCATTGTGGGAAATGGTCCTACAAAATTTGGTGAAACCATGTCTCCCACCTCAACTCAATATCGACTCTTCCTTTATTTGCGTATGACTTTTGCTTATCCTGAGCTATCTTCATGCGCCTGCGGATAAGATCAATCTTTTCTGAAGTTTCTCTAATCGTCTCAGGGACATTTAGAAGCCTATCTCTGCTGCCTCAATTTGAGATCCTTTTGTGAGAACATATAACTGTGCAACTTATGGTCCATGTATAACTCGAACCTCTCTCCAAGAAGGTAATGCCGCAAAGTCTTAAGTGTAGATACTTTAGCGGCTTATTCCAAAACATGGGTAGGGTATTTCTTCTCATGAACTCTTAACTGTCTACCTCCATAACATACTACCCTTCCCTTCTATATCAAGATGGCACTGAGCTTTGTTCCCCTCGCATCAATATATACTTTGTTTCCATCAGGCAAAGTCAAAACTAGGGCTATTGTCAGAGCCCTCTTTGGATGCTGAAAAGCATCCTCAAAATCAATGTTCCAAAGATCAAATTCTTCTTTGTCAAATTGTTGAGTGGGTTGATATCTTTGCGAAGTCCTTAATGAACTTCCTATAATAGCCTGCTAACCCTAGAAAACTTCTCACCTCTAGTAACGACTCGACTTTTGCCCAGACCCAACGATCGCAAAATCGACTAATATCGTTCAAAAACTTGAATACGCTAACTTTGGGCATACAACACATTAGAACAAATAACAGAAGACTTTTATAACCATTATAATAATGCTACATCATAGTACAGAATATCATAGTACATCGACTATAAAACAACCAAAGATTAATTTACAATAAACTTAATACAATGCAGCGGAAGACTATAAACTGGTACAACGGAAGTCTACCAGTGCTTTGAACACAGATTTAAGTTTTGATCCAGAATCCTGCTCAGTATATCTACAAAATAAGCTACTCAACTTCCCGTGTGGAAAAAAGGGCACCTGAGTTTGCAAAATGAAACAAACTGCTAGTCAGTTGTGAGACTGGTATGAGAAATCTTACATAACCTATTTAATAATAAGCGAATCACAGGACCACGCCGCTAACGTGGAACGGGTTTACTCCATTGGATTGCCAATGCATAAATTACATAAATTTTATTCAAAACAACGCAATGCTTTTTAGAAATATGAAATCATTATAAGACTCAAGTCCCATCATACAATGCAATGCAAACCGAAGGATAGAGTTTTACCTTGTAATGATAAAACATGCTTGATACTTAGAAAATACTATTTTAATATTATTATTAGTGTCTAATCAATTTAAAAATACTACAAAGTAAATGTATCAATCCTAGACAACATAGTACCTCATCCTATTATGTCGCCATATATAGGTTTACAATCAAAACCGTAATGTCTTATTGGAAGTTGGGTTTCCATCACGATTCAAGGCTAGGGACGATCTTCTTACCGATTCGAGACACTCTAGCAATGTCTCAGGATCCCCCGCAGTGAACCCTTGGATGCTGCAGCGCCGGTCCACAAATACTTTAGTGGATTGGAAATTCCTGAACACACATTTCCCGGTTCTATTAAACCTATAAAATGGTCACCATCGACCAATAAATCTGAAGCGCGTCATTCCATCAACCACATAAGTAAAATGTCAGGGCTTGCAAAACTCTGATACCACTTTTAGCTAGAAAGAAACGTGTTCACTCCCTGCGTTCCCTTGTCCCGTTTCTGACTCATATCGTGGTGTGAGGCTCGCGAGGTAAAGTTATACACAAAGCTATGCCGAAATAGGCTATGCTTTGATCATCAACCACAAGGCTTTACTTTTCAACAAAAGCCTCGATCAATTGCATCTTGGCATGCCACGTTAACAATTCACGCCATGCGGTCCATAACTACCAATATATAACCTATGAGCTCGTGCATCTCAGAGAAGGGTGTTATGCGAGAGAATAAATTCTCCTCCATCAAACAAATATATATTAAATAGAAATCAATTCACATAGAATGAAATTCAAGTTCAGACACACATCCATTTACAAGTCCATTCTGGGTCTGAACGAAACCAGAGACACCTTATTCTTCATCCCGTATGCAATACGGAAGAGAGGTTCTCGCATATCTAGACAATCAACAAGTACGTCCGGACAACTACCACTTTAACCCTTTTCTATGAGCGACCCAGTTTAGGGCATCAGTAGTCACCCATTCGATGTGAAAATCGTCGGTCTTCAATATCTTCGACTCTTAATCATCGTAGTAATTATTCAGAATGGGTTAACCCAGTATTTCCGAATAACCCGCGTATTTTATAATCAAAAATCAAATGCTATAAAGACACATCATACGCCTCATTCCAATTTAGAATATTCTTTTAATAAAATATTCATATTGAAAGTGAAGGTTTCCCATCAATTTTATCAAAGATAAATTGTTTTAAATTAAATCTTTAATCTTCTTTTTGAAGATTCAATGAAACCTCAATTTGATTTTAATATCAAAAATCATTACTTTATGATTATTCAACATTTAAGAACTTAATCTTGTCTTTACTGGGCTAAAGAACCAATGTCATTTAAAGCATAGTTCATGATAAACCCAAAATCATCTTCCATTAAATATGGAATTTTCACAGAAATCAAATCAATGTATAATCGATATAAATTTCCATATCAGACTAATAATATAAATGGAATAAAGGCAAAGCCTTTTAAATTCCATATATAGTAACAGTCTTCTTTTATAGAAGCCTATCTCGATTATTATCAAATCGAATTTCCAGTCAATCCCAATTTAATATATTAAATTGGAAAAAAACTTGACTTTGGAAAATTTCTTTTTAAATCTAAATAAAAAGATTTATAAATTTCAAATTATATCTTTATTGTTAATTGGGTTAAAGAACAAATGTCATTTAAAACACAGTTCACAATAAACCCAATTCACATATCATTTTATTCCAATTACTAAATATAATTGGAAACTCTATTAATCTTAATTCAAAAATTTGTTCTTTAATACAGGTTTTAAGAACAGTGTTACTATAGGCACTATCCACAACAACCCAAAATCTAATTCTTTTATTTAATTCTAATTAAATATCAATTAATTGGAAGACCTCAATAAATCTTAATTTAAAAGATTTATTCTAGTAAATAACTAGTTCATTTCGAAAAAAAATATTTTTATGTTTTGTGCCCATCCAAAAATGGACATAGAAATCATAATTTTATTCTTCGTTGAATATTATTTTGAAATATTCATTTTTAAAAATATTCTTTAGATAAAAAGATTCTTTATGTAAAAATAATCTTTCTACTACAATGTTCTTTATTTTAAGGTATTCTTTATTTTAAAGATATTCTGAATCGTAGTGTGACTCAAACAGTTACCATAAAATTTCGGTTATGTGGAATTCACACATCACATGAACATGACAATAATGATAAATAATCGTTGAAAAACCAATTCACATCTAGAGTGGAATTTATAACTGTGCGAGATTAAAATGAATAAATAACGCTCATCACAGTCTGTCAATCCATCGATTAACATACAACTAAATGTTGGGACTAGTGTATGTTAAATATAATCCCAATACCCGTGCGGGGTTTTCAGCCAATAAAAGTTCATCTAAATAATTTATTGGTTAATGAATTTAATCAATTTTATTTTCGCTAACATGTTGATGATAATAAACAAAACATGTTATTTATTCCTAATTCCAAATAAAAATATATTCTACTCGCATAATTTCCCTACATGTATCTAATGTCTAATAAAATGTAATTTATTTACATGGCATTGTTGTTGATGACAAATAAAAAGATAATTATCATTTTCCTTTACTTGCATGCAATTTCTGTATTTAATTTTACAAATAAAGAAAAATTGTTTTATTTCCCTGCATAGTTTCAAATCATAACATATGAAATGTCTCTTTATTCTATACACAAATCCTAATGTATAATTTGACAATACAAATATCACTTGGATTTGCATACAAATTCTATAGTATAATTTAACAATAAAATGTCACTTTAATTTACATACAATTCTAATGTATGTTTTAACAGTAAAAATGATTCTCTCTATTTTGTTGATGATTCTATTACAACAAAATGATCAAAAATGATCTTTTCATTTTGGTTAAAAATTCTATTTTAAATAGCATGATTAAAAAGTGATAATTCGGTATTGTTAACAACTCTTATTTTAACCAATTGAATAAAAGTTGTAATTCATATTGTTCACGATTCTAATTTAACAAAATGAATAACAAATGAAAATTTCATACGGTTAACAATTCTAATTTAACAAAATGAACAAATTTGATTCATTCATTTTTGTTGACAATACTAGTTTCAACAAAAATGACAATTCATTTTTGACAAATTTTAATTTAATAAGATGGCATATTTATTTACATACATTTTTCTATGTATTCTAATGACAAATAAAAGAACAATTTATTTGTGTACTATATTCTGTTCAACATAATAAATAAAAATGATAATTTTTATTTGTTTACAATTTCCATATAACAAAAATGATATTTTTGTCTTATCGCAAATCTATTTAACCAAAATGTTATTTTGTTTGGTTTAACTCAAATCTTCTTAATCAAAATGTTATTTTT
Source organism: Allium sativum (assembly GCA_030737875.1). NCBI lineage: Eukaryota > Viridiplantae > Streptophyta > Magnoliopsida > Asparagales > Amaryllidaceae > Allium > Allium sativum. The sequence continues at coordinate 741,528,511 of CM060920.1, read as the reverse complement.
GTTTTAACTCTTATCTAATTAACAAAAATATAATTTTTGTTTTAACCTAATTCAAAATTGTTAATTATGGTTTCAACTATTCTAATTAATAAAAATGATAATTTTTGTTTCCAAAATTCTATTTTACAAAAATGTATATTTTTGTTTCAACCTTTTTTTAATTGACAAAAAAGTTTATTTTTGTTTAATCCCTTTTAATTGAAAAAAATGTTTATTTTGTTTCACTCTTTTTAATTGAGAAGAATGTTCATCCTTTTTAATGAACAAAAAAAAAGTTACAATTTTGTTTTAAACCTTTTGAATGAATAAAGATATTTCTTTCTTTCTTAATGAACAAAAATGTATATTTTTACAAAAATGTGTATTTTGTTCAACAATTCTAATTTGACAAAATGAATATTCTTCTGTTTTCTTACATTACATTGAAAATGTGAATTTTTAGTGTAGACATGTTTTTATTTTTAAAACATGAACATTCATCTACTTTCTAACATTACATTAAAAATGTGAAATTTTAAAGTAAACATGTTTTTATTTAAAACATGAACCTTTTTCTGTTTTTATTTTATTGACAATTCTATTTCAACAAAACAAGTAAAATGATTACTTTGTTTTGTCGACAATTTTATTTCAATAAGACACTAAAAATGATAATCTTGTTTTTGTCGATTCTAAAACAACAAAAATGACATGATTATTTTGTCAATTCTAATTTAACACAAATGACAATTATAATCTAGTAAAGCATTTTATAGCAAAATGTTATTTTATTTCTAATGCAACATTTTATAACAAAAATGTTATTTTATTCTATTGTGACATTTTGTAACAAAAATGACATTTGATTCTAATGTACATTTTATAACAAAAATGATATTTTATTCTAACATGGCATGACTCTAGCATGACATTAATGAAAAATTTATTTTCTAACATATCATTAATGACAAATTTTGTTCTAATATAACATTAATGACAAAATGACACATTTTGTTCTAATATAACATTAATGACAATTTGTTTATTTTATCTAACATGAAGATTTTTAACAAAAGTGTTTATTTCATCTAACATGAAGATTTCTAACCAAAATGTTTATCAAAAAATGAATATTTTATTCTAAACTAAAATGGTAATGACAATATTTAAACGAACAACATATATTTTGATCTAACCATACATCACATCCAAAAACAATCAATCTCATATTTTTATACAGCATATGATAATAACACAATCACAGTCAATTTAAATATATATACTTATATATATATACTTATTTCAATTTTAAAACGAGAAATCTCATAATGTGTTTTGATTCTGAATAATTTAGAACTGAAATTTGTCCAAAATCTGATTTGCTCCGTTTCGGTCCTGGTCAATTCCATTGCGTAGATCTGGGGAAGGCGATTCCAACGCTTCCAGTTTCATCAGATTCTGATTCAATTTGAATAAGTTACGGGGTTTTTAAAACTTAATTACATAAATAAATAAATTGATATAATTAATTATTTAATTACAATTCCTTTCCATCGTTATCTCCTTCTACTTCATCGTGTAATTTCCTGGACCGAATAAACCCACCATTAAACTCTTCTATCTCAAATCGCACACCACCAGAAGGGTTAAACCCCGATCAACCAACGTCACGTCGAAGGCCTTCGAAGGAGCAGCCATCGCTGGATGTGGGGCCCAACTCACACGCGCCTGGTAGGCGGAAAAAGCCACGGAAGTCAATGGTTTCCTGTGCCCATTCCTCCTCGTACAGATGATGAAAATTGATCATATCCGTATAGAATCGAAGATTAGAAGAAGCACTACAAATTTCTCTTCATGAGTTCTTGAAAATACTGAGGGGATCGAGGGTTATTTGCTCATCAAATTCTAATGAAATCGGCCATTGAACAGAATAGTGGTAGATAGGTTATTTTCTGAATTAGGGTTTTGGTTTAGTACGGTATTTATAATATTAAATTCCTAGTTTTTACAAAAAGGTCAGTTAATTCTTAACAGCTCCAAATTCAACCCTACTAATGTTGTTCGTAGCCAAATACCCCCGTTCCGGACACAATGGACTAGGTCCCATCAGCCTATTTGATAGTCTTAGTTCATTTTTATCTAATTTAAAATATAAATCCTTTAATTATTAAATTTGATCGTGCATTTTAATTTACCGGGGCCACATACTAACTTTAAAAATTCCAAAAAAATTATTTCTAGTTATGTTTTGACGATACGGTCCTAACAAAATAAATTTCGTTGAATTTGGAGACCGTTTGAAATATGGCCATTTTCTGGTCGATCCAAATTGACTAAAATTGACAAAACACGTTTTCTTTTGCCACGCTCATATATTAATTCTAAAATTATGAAAATTGGAATCTTGTAATAGATTGTCATTCCGGATCCAACATAAATGGTTTCGTCGAAAACGGAGGTTGTTTGTAAAATGGCTATTTTTAATATTAAAATATATATATAAATTCTATAGCGGCTATTCTGAATTTTAAAATGGGCATAACTTTTGATTCCCTCGATGAAATTTCGATTTTTCAAATTCGTTGGAAAGATATTTTTAAATAGATTTAAATCTTTTTGATTTCACTAAAATCCGATTTATTTTGCATCTTGTACATTCATTTTAAATTTGAAATTGAATTTTCAAACAACCGCGCCATTTCTAACTCCTTTTATAATTAAATTGAAAATTTTCATTCTAACTTAGATTTAAATAAATTTTTAGTCGTTATTATTTAAAATAAATTATTTTAAATATTTGAAATCCATTAAAATTGCTATTTTTTTTTTAAATTGGTTCCAAAATTCCGGGTTGTTACAATCTCCCCCACTTAAAATCTTTTCGTCCTCGAAAAGGAATGGAGTTGAAAGTTGTTTAACTAACCAACTTAACTTTCATTTTTCTATTGGTTTCAATAATTTTATTATTTGATTAACTTTTCAAATATATATAACTTTTATATATTCAAAAATCATATTTTCTACGATGAATTATATATATAATCACAAATATGTTTATTATAAATTTGTCACTCTCAACTCATTCTAGGGCATTACTAACCCCAATCTCTAACGAGTTTTCTCATTTTAGGATACTGCTGAACCTATCTCTAATGAGTATTATTTTATAGGGTATTACTAATCCTACCTTTGGTTAGTCTTTTGTTCAGTTCTAACGAGTTATACCCCAAAGATTTGAGCTAACCTGGCTCTTATACCAACTGTAACGACGCGACTTTCTCCCAGACCTAATTGATCGCAAAATCGACTAAGATCGTTCAAAAAACCCGAACATGCTAACTTTGGGCATACAACACATCATAAAAAATAACAGAAGACTTTTACAACCATTATAATAATGTTACATCAGAGCATAGAATATCAGAGTACATCGAGTATAATACAGCTGTAACAACCAGGAAAATCCGAGCCACCTTAAAATTTTTATTTTGGCAATTTTAATGAATTTTTAAAATTTAAAATGATTTATTTTAAATAATAAAGACGAGAAATTTATTTTGAATAGAATTAGAACGTATATATTTATTTGAATCGACGTTAGAATATAAATATTTTATTTTAATTATGAAAGGAATTGAAAATTGCGCGGTAGTTTGAAAATTCGATTTCAGATTTCAAATGAATGTACATGATTCAAAATAAACTGGATTTTAGCGAAACCAAAAATATTAGAATCTATTTGAAAATATATTACCAACGAATCCGAAAAATCAAAATTTCATAGCGGGAATAAAAAGATATGCCCAGTTGAAAATTCAGAATAGTCGCTATGGAATTTTGGCCCTTAAAAATGGAAATTTTGCAAACGACCTCGGTTTTCGACGAAACGACTTTTGTTGGATCCAGGATCTTTAGTTATTGCTAGACTCCAAAATTCATAGTTTTCTGAATCAATATGTGATCGTGGCGAAGTTAAATATGTTTTGACCAGTTTTATTTGAATTTAATCGACTGGAAAATGACCATTTTTCAAACCGTCTCAGAATTTGATGAAATTAGTTTTGTTAGGACCGTATTGTCAATATGAAGCTAGGAATAATTTTATATAATTTTTAGAATCAGTATGTGGCCCCGGTAGATTGAAACATGCGTTCAAATTCAATATATAGATTTATATTTTGATTTTGGCGAAAACTGATCGTAACTGCCAAATTGGCTTACGAAACATATCCCATTGTGTTCAGAATGGGAGTAATTATTTAGGGACGATAGTCGGTGGGTCTTGTTGGGAGTTCGAAATTAAAAGTCAACCCTTTTTGAAAATAAATTAAAATAATATATATATTTTTATATAACCCCCTCTCTTCTCTCCCATACCCATTCAAATCAAAAAAAAGGAAACCCGTCGTGCTCCATCCATTCGCCCCCTTCACCCATGCCGTCGCCACCATGCGTCGTGTCAGCCGCCGATCGATAGCCCCCCCAATGCCATCTCCCCGATGCCCTCTTCCCCTTCCTCTCGAGTACCGCGACCCCTGCAGCCAAAATCGAAAACGCTAGCCGAGACCGAAGGAGACCCGCAGCCGTGGACCCCCCTAAACCGCGCTAACCACCAGCGGCCTCCACCTCTCCTACTCTACCCTGGATGACCCCAGCGGACCCCATCCCCTCCTCCAAATTAATACTGTAAGTATTATTTTTGTTGATTTCCATTGATTTTATAAATTTCAGATTTCTATAAATGTTAATTTTCAGATATTTCTTCATGATATAAGTTGTGATTTTTAGTTTAATTTTTCTAGAATGTAAAGGTTTAATTTTTATAGTTAAGAAAGGTTAAATTTTTATAGTTAAGAAAGGTTAAATTTTTACAGTTAAGAAAGGTTTAATTTTTGTAGAAAGATAAGGTTTTTGAAAATAAAAAGACTTGATTTTTAATTTGAAAAAGATATGATTTTTATTATATATATCGTTATATAAAAATGTGACCTTTTATATATGAAGTAGAATAAAGATTTGATTTTCATAAATTTGGTTTTAGAATGGAAATGAGATTTTTATCATCTTGAAAGGGAAGTAAAAATATGAAATTTATGATATGAATAGCGAAACAAAAATAGGATTTTTATCGTATAAAGGAAATACTTTTATTAAGTTAAAAATATGATTTTTAACTAGAGTACGACATGAAAATATTTTTAGAAAGGTAAAAATAGGATTTTTAGCCTATGTACACTACTAATAAAATAGTCATGTTAAGGAAGAACTTTTAATCTTATTAAAATATGATTTTCAGATTATATATGCGATGAATAAAATGCGGCGAAGATTTTCTATAGAAGAAGAGTCGCGGCGTTTGGTTTAGCTTCAAGGTGAGAGCTGCTCACTTTAATTCTTGTTTTCTAATTAAAATATATACTAGGGTGCAGACGGTGCTTAGCAGCACCCGACACCCGTCGTCCACATACCATTGATGACTTGTTTATTTGTTGTGTGGTGAAAATTCATTGTGATGTGGAATAGATGGAAATATATTCATGTGTTGAAATAAATATTTTATCGATAAAAATATAATTTTTAACAATTATGTGAAAAAATAAATATTCATTTACAAATCAAACGATTTATTTATGTACCCTGATTTGACCGATATTGATTGGGACGATAAATTTTACACATAGCCCAACTGCACAAATAAAAATCTGTGTTTGTTGACTGAAACCCCACAGGGGTATTGGGATGATATTTGATGTACACTAATCCCAATTATTTAGTTGTATGCCAATCGATAGGTTGACAGACAGTTGAGTAGTGCACTTTGGATGATGGTTGATTATTTATCATTGCTATTATATACATGTGTTATATGGAATCGATATAATTAACATTATATGGTAATTGATTGGGCCTCATTCCAATTTGAAAAATAAAGATTATTATAAAATAAAGATTCATGTGTTGAATAGAATAAATAGTCATGTGTTGACGGTACTCATGTGTTGAAAGAAATTTATATTCATGTGTTGAAATTCATCATGTGTAATATTTATTCATACTCTGCATATTCTTGTATTCTGATGGAATTGTTGTAATAAACAATGTGTTAGACCAAAAAGTGGTTCTAACACCCAAAATGACTAAAATCAGATTAGAATAAGATCAAAAGTAAAATGGAGACTCAGAATTTATAGTGGTTCGGCGTCGAAAAGCCTACGTCCACTTGTTAATCACTATTCTTGATGATAGAATTGCAATTACAATGAGATATTCACTCAATTTCACTCACAACTCACATACATTCACTCAATTGTCTCAAAACAAATGTTGAAAGACGATTTGGATTATCCGGAAGTGCTGGAATTCGGTTTATGAAAGTGGTTGAACTCTCAAAGTGCCAAAAAGAAGATCCCTTTAATTGTCTCCAGGCATGGTATTTATAGATGAAAATCTAGTCAGAACCCGATCCGGATCGGAGCCACATGTCCTCCATCCCATCGTCCTCGGGTTCGGATGGACTCCAGTGCTGACAGCGCATCAGAGCAGAGATTATCGTGGGTAGGAACTAGTCATAACCGCTCCGCATCTTCAGGCGATTGTGGGGGGAAATGACGTGGATTACTGGTTCGGTTCGGTGGAGCCTGCAGAGGGGGTTCGGATCGAGGTATCCGATCCGACCCGGATTAAACTAAAACTAAATCTTTATCCACTTTGCTCTTCTCCGTTCCGATCTAACCGATATTAGGTAGCCCTCCGATCTGACTGATAGTAGGTAGCCCTCCGATCCGAATAGCAGCGTCTCTCCGATCGAAACAGTAGCAGTTCTTCGATCCGAACAGCAACATCTCTCCGATCCGATCCGCTACATTTCTCCGATCCGATCCGTTATGATGCTCTCTAAGTTCTTCAACGTTTCATATGTCGACTTTGTGTTGCCCAGTTCACAAAGTGGGCTAACATTTTGCCCCCTCAAAGGATGCTCCTATTGGAAACGGAGCATGCTTTGATTATCATTGCATAGTGTCTTCTAGATAATTTTCCCTTTGATTTTCTTTGTGCTTTCATCCTTTTCTTCTAACTTTAATTTAATTCAATGATGAGTTACAACATTCTGTTCGGTTCGGATTCCGATCCGAACAGATCCCCCTCTTCTTTCTATTTCTCATTGGACTAGTGGGCCAAGCTTTGCTACTAGACTGTCGATCCGGTCCGAACGGGGAGACGAATAGTCACCCTGTTTTTCTATATAAGTTCAGCCTTCATCTTCCTCCCATTTTCTTTTTACTTTATCGTTTTACCATTTCTGCTTCGGAGCTCCAGAATTCAAAAGAGGAAGAGTTTTTACAATTCTTGCGTGAATCTTCCACTTGTACACCTCGGTAGGTTTGAATCCTTGATCGACTTCATCATAATAGGTTTTAATCGAAATCTACGGTCGATTCGACCGACTTAGATGTGGCTTCCACGCTACAACACCCTCTCCCTTCATTATTGTTGTTGGTGGCTTCGTTGCTGCTTCGAAGCGTTGGGAGAGGGAATTGTGGTTCGTTCGATCATGACTGGGGCGTTGGAGATGATATTGCGTCTAAAACTAAAGAAGAGGAAGAAGAAGAAGATCGTAGGGAGTCGGTTTGGGCGGTGGAGTATGGAAAGTGGAGATAGGGAAAAAGAAAAGAAGTCCCAGGAGGTCGGATCGGGTCGGGGCAAGTAGAGAAAGGGAAAAAGAAAAGAAGTCCAGAAGGTCGGATCGGGTCGGAGCAAGTAGTTAAAGAAGGGGGGAATTTAGCTCACCTAACCGGATCGGGTCGGTCTGTAAGATAAAGAAGGAGAGGCATGACTACGTGATCCGACCCGAACCGTTCGGGGAATCTACTTTCGAGCCGATCCGATTTTGATTTCTGAACTTCAATGTTTATCCGAGCTACGCCCCCGATCCGATCCCAATGAATGCGCCCGAACCGAACCGAAAGGCAGTCCATCTCAAGGCATAAAAACTCGTTTAACTGGCCCAATCAACTCTTGGCATAATCTTCAACTTAATGGACAGTTAGGATAGTGCCTTGCGAACATAACTGGACATCAAGAACCGCCTTGATCCTTATTACTTTGCCAAAATTTTGTGTCGCACTTTCAAATATTATCTTTACAATTTCCGCATACGCTGTTTACACTTTAGTTTGCGCACATGCACGTGGGGATACGGGCTAATTTACTCTAATATGTGCTATTGCTTCTTCAATAGTTTTGTGACCATGAGACCTAGACGCTCTTCTAGACTTGCTGAGAAGAAGGAGGCCCCGGAGACATCCAACAAATTTACCCTCGAGGACATATCTTCTCCCTCGGATCCAGAATGGAATGATGAGGGTTCAGACTACGAGGTTGGAAATCGCAAAAGTGACAATGTGTCTTCGGAGAGTGGAGTTTCTCTAGGTTGTGAAGAGGAAGGAGGGATTGGCGACGACCGAGCTCCTGATGAATTTGAATCTGCCGTCATATTGGAATCACCCCCAAGATTCTATTGAATCGACGATTGACAACGACAGACTTATCCGAATTTGTCTAAAATATGGGATACTAAAAAGGGACACCCTGGTGCCTTCGAGAACTGATCGTCCCCACAACCCTCCAGAAGGGTATATGGCAATTACTCGGTTGATGTGCATGGTCGGTGCTATCCCTCCATTTTCTCCTTTCATTGTCGATTTTCTAAGACAAATGCGGATTACCCCCATGCAGCTGCACCCTAATTCTTATGCTTACTTATACACCTTATATGTAGCATACCGTGAGATCTTAGGCATAGAGCTCACTTTCGATGACGTTCATTTCTTCTACAACTTCAAGCATCGGACTCGAGAGACTCCTTCTTTCTGCTACTTTGAGTCTGTCCCTAAGAGGAAAATAATTTCAGCGCCATTCAGTAGTAAAGCTGGGGATTCCAGACTGGAATGGTTTTATGTGAAGCGACAACCAAGGTGTGCTAGGAGGTGGACAAAATCAAGTAAAGCACTGGTTTTCCAAATCTCGACTCTACACATTTAAGCCATCGCCTTAACTCGTTTTTCTTTTTGTTTGCAGTCGATAACCCAAAACAAATATCAGACCAAGTATTCTTTGACCGGATGCATCAGCTCCTTAACGGCGATCAGAAGTTTTTAACTATTGATGAAGTCCTTAAGGACGAATATTTTCATTTTCATGGGTTGCTATCTGTTACTCGTAGCTTTGGTCATGGGACGGCTCCATATGTATATATTCCCCTAGTGGATGTAATCCCCGAAACGGGCGAAAGTTCGAGAGCTCCTATAGTGCCTCTTCAAGCTTCACCCTCTCCTTCTTCTACCCAAGATGATGAATTGGCTAACATGGCGGAAAAGCATCGCGAAGGGTATACTGTTCCTGAGGATGCCATTTCTCCAGAAAAGTCAACGTCTTCCAAAGAGTCACCGATCGATGCTTCTGAGGGAGATGTCCCTAGTACTGATGACCCACTGTTTCAGGGTTTGGGGGACCTCCCCTTACCTGAAACCATTTGCACTTCAGAGGATTTTAGGAAGAATCCTTTAGTTTTCACTTCTTTCGAAGAGAGTACTCCTGCTAAGGCCAAAGAGCCCGCCCGTACTAGTCTAGCTTCGGACTCGGGTTGGTTGGGGGGAAAAACACCACTTAGGACACACTTTACACAATAACATTACAACTCACTGCATCTTTCTCTTTGTGAAAATATTGATCCTGAATTTCATTTGTCTTATTGTGCAGGCACGATGTCCCGATCTTACTATGATATCAGAAAACTCCGCCGCAGCATGTCTAATCCACCTTATGATACTGAGTATGATCGCCGCGACGATCACAGTAGGGAGGAGGGAAGGCCTTATGAACCCTATCGCTCTCGAACCTCGCATTCTCGCTCTCCTGTTCGGACGGACCCAGAGAGATATAAAGGTTACCAAGGTCGTCGGGAAGAGGATAGGCCGCAACCAAAAGACTCCACCTCTTCTCAAGAAAAGCGCAGCAGGGAGAGAAGTCCGCCAAAAGATACTGAGTCGCGAAGTAAACGCAAGGTCTATGCTAAATGGCCTAGAACAAATAAAGAGGCTATTGAATCCTCCACGCACAGGGATACCGAGCTAACGATCCCCGCCCCTCCACCACTAGATGCTGAAACTGCAATCAAGCGGGCGTATCTGGAGGAGCAATTTCCCGAACATTACTTCGAGAACTTGACTTTTTTACCTGCCCTTGAGCCTATTTCTTCCAGGTGGGCAGATGAGGCCAAAGCAAAGATAGATGCGGTCGAAAAACAGTATTCTGAAATGTTCAAGTATTCACACAACCTTTCCAGAATCATCCGTACTCTAATCACGAATGCTGATTCGATGCAAAAAACTGTTGAGGACGATGCAAAAGACTTAAAAAATCTAGGAAAAGATTTGGAGGACACACAGGCCCAGCTTGTTGTTGCTCAAAGGGACGCTACTAGCTTCAAACAGCAATTTGAAGATATGCAAAAACGTTACCATGATTTGCTTGAATCTCATACTCAAGAGCGTTCTGAGTTAAAAAAGCAGGCTGAAGACGCTAGGTCAGATGCCGCAAAAACGTGCCTTGCTTACGCTGACCTTGAACGGAAAAATGCCGAGTTAGCGAGGAGGAATGCTGAACTAGAAAAGAAAAATGCTGACTTGGATTCTAAGCTAATGGAGGCGGAGAACAAAGTTGCCCTGGCGGAGGGTAACATCGAATGTGCTATCAAATCCGCTGAGGAGGCCCGCAAACAATTGTCAGAGGCTGAGGCAGAGATTCAGGGTTTCGGCGAATTAATGATTGAATTCTTTGCGCATATCATCCGTCGCCAGAACATTTCTTGGATTGAAGATTATCCATCTACTCTAGTCCAAGTATGGAGTTAGATCGTTGAGTGGGAGAAAGAGGAGCTCAAGGTTGATTCCATTGACGAGGACAAGCTGATGGAGACATATTTAAGGGATGATGAGCCAGAACGCCTAGCTGAAGGGCGCCGCCTCATTGCTGCTGCTATGGATGAAGAGAGGCAGAGGACTAAGCAAAAGAACATTCCCGAGGCTGGTTCCTCTTCTACTGCCCCCGCAACTTCTGAAGTAGAGGGATATGATCCTGAGAACCCGGGGATCCCTCGAACAACTCTGTTATCCCCTATTCTCGAAACGGCATCGGAGACAGCAGTTACCCCAGCCAAGAAGTCTTCGGAAGGTATCTCTACATTTTCACCTCAATTCGTCAAGGCTATCTCTATCTTTCGCCACGTGATTGAGCAATCGATAAAAAACCCGTTATTTTCTCCTGAGTTGATAACTGTTCCTTCTCACTCTGTAGGTATTGAGCCGTGCGGAAAAACAGATGTGTCCCAGGGAACCGCCTCTAGGGTGGAGCCTACGGAGAAGGAAAAAGGGGGAAAGGACAAGGCTGCTCCCATAGATTTGGGTGAAGGAAGCGAACCGTCTAAGGCTGACACTTCTCGTGATGACGAAATGATAGATGCCTTAAAGGATGATTGCGGCGATGGGGGACATGAGGAAGATCCGGAGGTGGCCATAGTCGGGGAGTCGAAAAGCGCTGATGATGTTACTTTAGCTACACTGAAAGCTGACCAAGATAAACGCTTGCAGTTAAAGGCTGAAGACTTAGACCTTGAAATCCTCAAGCCTCTCGCAGTTGTGGATGCGGGATCAAGGTTAGTTGTTAAGCTTTCAACTAGATCTATTACAAAGGAACTCGCTAAAAAGTCTTCTCTTGATTCTAGCACTCCGCCCTCCGGGAAGAAGTCAACCGGTTCCAGCATCTCAGCTTCAGGAAAGAAAAAATCAAAGCGCATCTTGATAGAGGCCGAAAAAGAGGCGAAGGATGCGGAGAAAGCCGGTAAGAAGTCCAAGCCTCCTTCAAAGTCTAAGTAGTGGGCTGTCTCGCGTTATTTTAGCATCTGGTTGACCAATAATTGTTGCTATGAGGGTGGCCCTTGCACCTTCTTTTTGACTGTTTTCCTGTACAAATTCATTCATTTGTAAATAAAAAATAATTCATTTTCTGCAATGTCTGTTAGCCATTAGTTTTGCACTTATGTAAGAATGCATGTCTTACTATAGTTGTGTAATGAAGTTATGGTGGGGGGGGGGGAATATGTGTATACATATATGCCCCCAGTCAATCTCAAAAAACTATTCAAGACTTAATCAAGTAGTCTGAATGTCCCCGATTTTTCGACGGGATTGCATTCTCTGTGTCGTCAATGCCTGTCGTTTTTTCTGGCATTTTTTATACTCTCCTGTCTTATACTCAGGTTAGAGTTCTTACTGAGGCGGTCTCTTGTCTGGGTGCACCTTCACGCCTCAGAGGACGTCGTCTTCCCGTCCTTTATACTCTCTCTCAATTCTCGAGAGTTAGAGTTAAGAATGTCGTCTTCCCATTCTTTTATGTCTTATCGCACAAATAGTCGTTGTGCTTTTTCTTACGTATAAACTGTTTTCAACCTTTCAGGTTTTAAATCATTTTATATTCCTTAATCTCAACAGAATAGTCGATGAAGGTATATAGATAATGCATGAAAGTAAATAACACACGATATTTTTACAGTGGTTCGGCTAAGTCGTTGCCTACATCCACTTTACAGTCCTTTATTCATATCATCAGACTTTCCTAAGGCAAGTCGTGCCTTTTTACAGAGTTCATAAGAAAAATAACAAAGAGTACAACATTTCTAATCCAAATATCGCATCAAGTGTTGGGCATTCCATGCCCTAGGTACTTCTTCGCCATCTACGGTCGTTAACTTGAAGGTTCCTTTTTCAAGTTTCCGTTGGATGACAAAGGGTCCTTCCCACTTTGGACCGAGGTGAGGAAGGGATGGAAAGACTCTCTTTAGCACCAAATCTCCTGGTTCAAAAGTCCCAAGGAGAACTTTTTTGTCGTAATAGCGTGCCATCTGACGTCGATGTCTTGCCGCGTGCAAATCTGCTTCGTCCCTTTTTTCTTTGATTTCATCAAGAGACTCGAGTAAGAGTGCTCGATTCGTCATCGGGTCATAATACGTCACCCGGTGGGAGGGAACCTCAGGCTCTACTGGAATTACTGCTTCTGAACCAAAAGAGAGAGAGAGAGAAAGGGGTATGACCAGTAGCTGTCTTAAACATTGTTCGATATGCCCATAAAGCTAAGGGCAATTCGTCAACCCATTTTGCCTTTGCGCGCTCTAACCGTTTCTTGAGGATGAATTTTATAACTTTGTTTATTGCTTCAACTTTCCCGTTCGACTGCGAATATGCAACCGCAGTGTATCGTTTGTTGATCTTATACTTCTGGCAGAAATTTCTGAATTCAGCACTGTAACACCCCGAAAATTCTGTAACTGTGAAATTAACAAATTAAAGTATAATTAATCTGAAATCAAAGAACTAAGGGAAACGGGATACGCCATTGCGTTCGTCTCGGAAAAATACGCGAAATAGAGTCCGAGTTTTCGAAAAACGGAGTCCGTATGAAGAAGATATGGCCTTCGGAAGTTTTGAATTAAATTTAAAAATTCAAACAGAATAAAAATAATTAAAAATCGGGCCCAGTGGGCCAGGGCGGATAAACACCCGCCTAGGCCACCCAGGTCGACTGGGCTGTCGACCTGGGCTACCCATGTCGACAGGGCTGTCGACAGCCCTGTCGCCAGGGGTGTCGACCTGGTCGAGCCCAGTCAACCTGGCTGGCCAGGTCTGTGTGTGGTCGATTTTCTGTGGTCTGCTTTGTCACTAGGGCTAGGTGGCAAGTTTTTATTGGTCTCTCTATCTAATGAATGGCTACGATCTAACCTAGCAACATCAAGGGTCCTAATCAATTCCTAACCTCTATATAAACAACCCTAGACTAAACCCTAATCTATTCATTCAAATTAAGAACATAGCTGCCATGTTACTGAGGAACGACTAAGAGTAGCCGCCAACTAGAGAGAGGATTAGGGAGAAAGTTCTAAAGCCTAAAGCAATTCAAGTAACCTAAAGCCAATCAATTCAACAAAGAAATCATATTCTCTTAATTAGAGAATTCGCCGCAACCATTGTAAGTAGAGTATTACTTTGGTATGAATAAACAATTGTGTTGATGTGTATGCTTGAATTGTGGCAATAAAAGTAATTCATGTTTGTGCGTTCTTATCAATTTATATACGTTTGGATATTCTTGAATTATGTTATAAAGAACTACATGCGGTAGTTCTATGCAAGTAAACGTTTGGAATATTTCGCAAATCATGTAATCTATGTTGAAGCTTCATGTATGTAGTTGATTGAAATTCATGCAAGTTTGGGGCTTTGTTATTATGCCATCATGATGTATATTTTGTGCATAAATCATTTTGCAAGTAATTGAAACAAGTTTGGTTGTTATAGTTCATATGAAACTATGTTGGAATTTTGACACCATAATCCATGTATTAAGTCATGCTTTTGCAAACTTATGAATATGGCTAGGCTATGAATGATATTTGGCATAATTGAAATCCATGTTAGTTCTATATTGTTAAAATGACATATGTGAGACATGGCTAGGTTAGACTCAAAAATCCCCTTTTTGCAAGTTTAAAAGCAAACACCATGATTAGGAATATTTATGCATAAGTAGGTTTATACCGTTGTTATGTGATTAGACTTAAATCATGATTAAGTTGAACTATGCTTTTGTGTTAGTAACAAAGTATCCCCTTTGTAAACATGTGGAAACCTTATGAACATGACTTGTTTATGTTTATGCCATGTTTATGCTAAAAGTATTTATGCCATGCTTATGTTTGACATTATGCTATGCTTATGCTAGAAATATTTATGACATGCTTCTGTTTGACATTATGCCTAAATAAGAATATAGGTTCATGTTGTAGTTAAACCTATGCAAGTTCACATGCTTTGATTCATGTCACCTATGTTACCACTATGCAAGTACACCAATTTCTATTTTGTATTTCCAACGTCGTATTGCAAGTTCATGCGCTCACTTTCCCCTCTTTGTGTATACGCCATAAGCCTCCCCTTTTCGCATGGCTAAATTGGGCTTTGAAAGGCTAAGCCCAATATATAGAAACGGACGTGTAAAACAGGGGAAAATAACGTTAGGTTAAAATTAATTAATGAATGAAAATATAAAATAGAAGGACCCAAGTTCAAGTATGGGTTGGGCCCATGATTGGTGTAACCTTTACACCATTAACTTAATAATGGGCCGCAAATATTTACATATAAGAAATAAAGAAGAATGACAAGATATGTAGAAAATACGATGTGTTTAACCCGAGGTTGGATTGAGTTGTGATGTAAACCTGCCCGGAACCGCCCGGCTGTCCAGTAGTCACAACAATACCTATCCAATGTGGGAGGTTAAACATGGAGCCCAATAAGGACCCGAGGTTAGACTGAGTTGTGGCGTAAGACTGCCCGGAACCAACCGGCAACAGGCAGCCACAACAATACCTGTCTAATGTGAGAGGTCAGGGCCTTAATAAGACAATTAAGGCTGAGTCAGGATTGTTAGGATTAAGTGAACTAAAGACTTAATCAAAATGGAACATGCTAAACTAAACGGACTGGTGGGGGTTAGGTTAGAAACACTTAACCAACTTAGCATGTTGGCTAGAGATAGAAAACCTAGTAACGGGGGGCCCTTTTCAGCAGTAACCCTAAAAGGTGTATCAGGATACCCTGAAACTAGGCAGGGTGGGGCACGATTACTGGGCTGATTGTAAGAGGTCAAAGCGACGGCGGTGGTGTAGCAGTGTAGGTTCTAACGGAGTGCGGGCGTGCACACACTCCGGCGCAGAAAAATAAGGCACTGGACACCAGTAGCATACCTGTGCACTCTAAGGTTGTGTCGGGTTGCCACTATGGGACTTGATACACCCCATGGTGGGACCAGCATAGGTAACTACAGACATCGGGGGCCGTAAGACACATGTAACTTTGCGAGTAGGAGCCGATCATCATAGAATGGATCACATCACCCTGATTATGGGGTGCAAATTGGAAACTAGCTTATATGGGTTCAGAGATTAACATGGGGTACGATAGTATATTCGACCCTAGACAACTTAACCAAGTTATAATGCATGCCCACTTCCTGTTTATACTTATCATACCCAGTTCTTTATTCATAGACAAAGTAGTACTAGACTTACTCAGGCTTTATGTCTGACTCTACTTTTCTTTCGTCTTCTTTCTTCCGTTCCCCCCCCCCAGGTCCACAGGGAGGGAACACAGCAGCTTGACCAACCTTAGCATCCAGCTTGAAGAAGAGAAATGTATTGCTTGGACTTTCCTGTTTTGAACTATGGCTTTGGACAATCACTATGGGGGCTTTGCAGTTTATCTAAGTTTTATTTATGCTTCTTTAAATAATGTACTCAAGACAGATTATGAAAGTGTTATGTTCTGTTTTTGGAAAGGATGTTGTTGTAACACGTATTTGACTTTATGAAATAAAAGTTTGTTGTTCTTCCGCTGTTTACAAATATGTGTTCTTATATCTGTCTTGTATATCTGTGACTTGTACTTATAAACCTCCACCAAAATTAGGGCATTCCCTTTGAGAGTGACCCTAACGGAGGTGGGGTGTTTCACTTGGTATCAGAGCATAGGTTTACCAGATAAGATAAAAAGTTTTGAAAAATTATTTTCAAAAAGGATATTTAAAGAAGCATTTTTAAAAGAAAATATTATTTTATTTTAAAAAGGCAAAGTCCACACCCCAAAGCCATAGGTACTATCTCTTATCCTTCGTTTTGAATCTATCCTTTTTGTTTCAGCATGTCCCAAGAACTTAACTTGCCGGAAGGGGTGCCAATACCTGGTTGGTTTAGACGGTTCTTAGAAGCAAGGGCCACTCAGCCAGGTCCTACCATTCCTCCTCCTCCAGCGGAAGGAAATCATCCAGTTGCAGCGGCACCTTTTCCTCCTCCTCCTCGGGGAAACAATTTTGCTAAGATATGTAAAGATTTTAAAGCTATGGGAGGAAGGGATTTCCATGGAACTGAGTCCTTCGTAGCAGCTAGGAATTGGCTGAAAGAAACGGAGGACCTATTCATCATCTTTGAGGTAGAGGATAGACAAAAAGTACAACTGGCGGTATGGCTATTGAAGGGCGAGGCTTCCTACTGGTGGGAAGTCACTAATGCTGAAAGACCAGTGGAGACATGGGAGGACTTTAGGGCAACGTTTGAGACCAAATTTGTCTCAGATGCGGAAAGAAGTTTGCAGTTGGAAAAATTCTTATTTCTTAAGCAAGGGGACAAGACTGTCAGGGAGTATGTGAATCAGTTCGATGAGCTGGCTAGGTTTGGACTTGACCTAGTCAACACCCCGCACAAGAAGGCTCTCCGTTTCGTCAAAGGGTTGAATGAGCCATTACACAGTTTGGCCATGACCCATATACCCATGGGAGCCACGTATGAAAGATTGGTACAAATGGCATTGCTGAATGAAGAGGATAAGGGCAAGAAGAAAGAGGGTTTGCAGCCTAAGAAGACAGACTTTAAGAAGGGCGGAAAAGGCAACAAAGAGAAGAGGAAGTGCAATTTCTGTGGCAAAGTGGGGCACTTAGTAAAGGACTGCCGGAAAAAGAAGGCCAAGGAGAATGGTGGGTGCTTTTCTTGCGGTGAGACGGGCCATAGGGCTAAGGACTGCCCAAAGAAACGAGGACAGGGGCAGAGGGCTGGATCCACCCCAGGGGCACAGGTTCATGTGCTAGAAGCGCCACCTCTGCAACAGCGAGGTATAAATACTTCCGTAGAAAGTGTAGTTTATCTTTATGATCACCCCGTTCGCACTTTATTTGATTCCGGCGCATCACACTCCTTTATCTCGTCTGCTTTAGTAGAATCTCTGCACCTAAAAACTAGTATGGTAGAGGACCCCTTAATTGTTTCAAACCCAATTGGGGGCCCGGCTCATTTGTCTATGATCTGTTTGGAATTGAAAATTTCTATCCTAAGCGTAGAATTTCAATGTAGTGCCTTTGTTTTGGGCTTTTCGGGGTATGGTTTGATTTTGGGCATGGATTGGATATCCAGTAATGGGGCCATCCTAGATTGTGAGAAAAGGGTTGTTAGGCTCCTAACCCAGCTCGGTAATACTTTGGAAATTTCTTGTAATCCCTCGTATGCGGTTATGCTTAGTTATCTTGAATCGCTAGATGCCTCTGTTGAAAACTTGCAATCGGTTAGAGTGGTCCGGGAATATCCGGATGTCTTTGAAGAGGTGAAGGGCTTGCCTCCGAAGCGGGAAATAGACTTCCGCATATATCTTGTAGATAATGCAAAGCCCGTTGCATTGCCCGTTAGACATATGGCTCCACGAGAAAGGAAAGAGCTCAGTAAACAGATTAAAGAGCTTCTAGAAAAGGGGTTCATTAGGAGGAGCATTTCAGAATGGGGCGCTCCAGTGGTGTTCGCTACAAAGGCGGATGGTTCACTCCGTCTATGTGTTGACTATAGGGAGCTCAACAAGCTAACGAAAAAGAATAGGCAACCTCTCCCTAGAATTGACGATTTATTTGACCAGCTTGTAGGAGCGTCTGTTTTCTCCCAACTCGATTTAGCAACCGGTTTTCATCAGCTAAGGGTGGCTGAAGATAGCATCGATAAAACGGCGTTCAGAACCCCAGACGGTTTCTTTGAATGGCTTGTCATGCCTTTCGGCTTGACAAATGCACCTGCTTACTTCGTGGATCTGATGAGTAGGGTATTTAGAGATTTCCTCAACAAATTCGTAGTGGTCTTCGTAGATGATATCCTTATCTTCTCAAAGAGTGAAGAGGAACATGCTCAACACTTAAGGGCAATCATGGAAACTTTGCGAGTCCATCAACTAAAAGCCAAGTTCTCCAAGTGCCACTTTTGGAGAGAAGAGGTGAGGTTCCTTGGGCACATTGTATCCAAACAAGGGTTAGCGGTGGACCCTGCTAAGGTAGTGGCGGTACAAGATTGGAAGACACCAAGGAATGCAACTGAGGTCCGAAGTTTCCTAGGACTAGCGGGTTTCTATCGAAAGTTTATAAGGGATTTTGCGAAAATCTCAGCTCCGCTCACGAAATTGACTAAGAAGAATCTAGTGTTCAATTGGGATTTGGATTGCGAATTTGCTTTCCAACGACTGAAAAGGGCTCTCACAACAGCCCCAGTTTTGACGCTGCCAGATGGGAGCAATATGTTCACTGTTTATACGGATGCATGTGGGACAGGGCTAGGCGCCGTCTTAATGCAAGAAGGAAGGGTAGTAGCTTATGGAGGGAGGCAATTGAAGGTGCACGAAAAGAACTACCCAACCCACGATCTCGAGTTAGCCGCCATCGTCTTTCCACTCAAATCTTGGCGACACTATCTCCTAGGTGAGAAGTTCGAACTTTACACTGACCATAAATCGTTGAAATATCTTTTCTCGCAGAAAGATCTTAACTTGAGGCAACAAAGATGGATGGAGTTTCTTGCCTCGTACGATTTCGAAATCTCCTATACTCCGGGCAAAGGCAACGTAGTGGCAGACGCGTTGAGCCGAAAGAAATTGACCCTAAGCCCGTTGTTTGTTGAAAGACAAAGCCTAGAGTTTATAGCCAGTTTCGACTTTAGGCCCTCCTCCGATTTCATACCGGGCTTGCTAGCATCTCTCGAAGTACGCCCAACTTTAGTGGATTCAGTAGGGGCAGCACAACGCGAAGACCCTCAGCTTGTGGAATTGATTGATAGGCTAATTAGGGGTGAGACTTCAAGTCACCCCAACAGATATTCCATTGAAGATAAGGGTTTGCTAAGGCGAGACGGAAGACTATGCGTCCCACAGACAAAAGATTTAATAAAGAAGGTTCTCGAGGAAGCACATCACTCCAAGATGACGATACATCCAGGCGGAGATAAAATGTACAAAGACATAAAAAGGACTTTCTTCTGGAACGGCATGAAAAAGGACGTGGCAGAGTTCGTTTCTAAATGCATGGTGTGCCAACAGGTTAAAGCGGAACAGAAAAAGCCTGGCGGACTGCTGCATCCTCTAGAGGTCCCACAGTGGAAGTGGGATAGCATATCAATGGACTTCATCGATGGACTGCCTAGGTCTAGGAGAGGCAACACTAGCATTTGGGTAATAGTGGATAGGCTTACTAAAAGCGCCCACTTTTTACCTGTCAAAAGTAAAAGAACTGCCTCATCCCTAGCATCACTTTACCTCAAGGAAATCGTTCGACTCCATGGAATACCATCTAGTATTGTTAGTGACCGAGACCCCATCTTCACCAGTGAGTTTTGGCGGAGTCTGCAAGAAACAGTAGGAACGCAGTTATGCTTAAGCACAGCCTATCATCCCCAAACCGACGGCCAAACAGAGAGAGTGAACAGAGTTTTGGAAGACCTTTTAAGACTATGCGTCCTTGACTTCGGAGGGACATGGGAAGACCACCTTCCTTTGGTGGAATTTGCCTACAACAACAGCTATCAAGCAACCATCGGAATGGCGCCCTTCGAAGCTTTATATGGAAGACCGTGCCGATCGCCCACTTGTTGGTGGGAGTCCACGGATAAGCTCATACTTGGACCAGACATGATCCGAGAGACCTCAGAGAAAGTAGACTTAATACGAAGAAGGATGAAGACGGCCCAAGACAGACAAAAGTCCTATGCCGACAAGAGGAGGACCGACCTTGAATTTGAGGTTGGAGACAGAGTTTTTCTCAAGGTATCACCGCTAAGGAACGTTGTTCGTTTTGGAACCACAGGAAAGCTAGCGCCAAGATTCGTAGGGCCATTCCCTATTATCGAGAAGATTGGGAAAATGGCCTATAGATTAGAGCTACCCGAGAAGTTGGCTGGAGTCCACAACGTTTTTCACGTTTCACATCTCCGAAAATGTCTTCATGAGTCTGCTGAAGTGGTAGAGCCAAATATCCTCGAAGAGGCCGAAGTGGAACGCGAAGCAACCATAAGAAAAGTTCCAACCCGCATCATAGGAATGGAAGTGAAGAAGCTACGCAACCGTGAAGTCAAGCTCGTCAAAGTTAAGTGGAGCGACGCCGAGGGAGACGCGACTTGGGAAACTGAAGCTAGAATCCGCACTGCCTACCCTTTTCTGTTCGAGGGTACATCCTTGATCTTTCTTTTTCCTTAAGTTGCGCTTTTATCTATCTTTTTAGGCATATTTCCTCGACCGTATCTTTTAGGTAGAAACTCTTTGGATGGAAACATGTAATTGAAACATGTTATGTATGAATGGTTGCAAGTGGTTGCAAGTGATTGCAAGTGGTTGCTCGTGGTTGCATATACACACACAATCTAGGTTTTAGATCGGCTCAGTCACTTCATATTGCATATGCATATATGTTTGCATTCGTATATGGTTGAACTTTAATGTGTTGTCATGTGGATGTTGCATTTGTATTGAATGATTGTGCACTCATGTAGAATCAAGAATAGGAAAAATTTGCATACATAATGGATTCATGGCACTTACATAATTCGCATTAAGGAGGTCAACTGAATCAGTAGACCGCCTGATTTTGCATTAGATAAGTACATGTACACACACACTTCGCATATGATCATGAAGCATTAGAAATCTTTTAAGGACAATGGATGCTCGTGTTTGATGGATGAGTAGATGGATGATTGGATGTTAGGATATACATTCCTCCTAACTTGAAGATTTCGGGGACGAAATCCTTTTAAGTGGGGGAGAATGTAACACCCCGAAAATTCTGTAACTGTGAAATTAACAAATTAAAGTATAATTAATCTGAAATCAAAGAACTAAGGGAAACGGGATACGCCGTTGCGTTCGTCTCGGAAAAATACGCGAAATAGAGTCCGAGTTTTCGAAAAACGGAGTCCGTATGAAGAAGATATGGCCTTCGGAAGTTTTGAATTAAATTTAAAAATTCAAACAGAATAAAAATAATTAAAAATCGGGCCCAGTGGGCCAGGGCGGATAAACACCCGCCTAGGCCACCCAGGTCGACTGGGCTGTCGACCTGGGCTACCCATGTCGACAGGGCTGTCGACAGCCCTGTCGACAGGGGTGTCGACCTGGTCGAGCCCAGTCAACCTGGCTGGCCAGGTCTGTGTGTGGTCGATTTTCTGTGGTCTGCTTTGTCACTAGGGCTAGGTGGCAAGTTTTTATTGGTCTCTCTATCTAATGAATGGCTACGATCTAACCTAGCAACATCAAGGGTCCTAATCAATTCCTAACCTCTATATAAACAACCCTAGACTAAACCCTAATCTATTCATTCAAATTAAGAACATAGCCGCCATGTTGCTGAGGAACGACTAAGAGTAGCCGCCAACTAGAGAGAGGATTAGGGAGAAAGTTCTAAAGCCTAAAGCAATTCAAGTAACCTAAAGCCAATCAATTCAACAAAGAAATCATATTCTCTTAATTAGAGAATTCGCCGCAACCATTGTAAGTAGAGTATTACTTTGGTATGAATAAACAATTGTGTTGATGTGTATGCTTGAATTGTGGCAATAAAAGTAATTCATGTTTGTGCGTTCTTATCAATTTATATACGTTTGGATATTCTTGAATTATGTTATAAAGAACTACATGCGGTAGTTCTATGCAAGTAAACGTTTGGAATATTTCGCAAATCATGTAATCTATGTTGAAGCTACATGTATGTAGTTGATTGAAATTCATGCAAGTTTGGGGCTTTGTTATTATGCCATCATGATGTATATTTTGTGCATAAATCATTTTGCAAGTAATTGAAACAAGTTTGGTTGTTATAGTTCATATGAAACTATGTTGGAATTTTGACACCATAATCCATGTATTAAGTCATGCTTTTGCAAACTTATGAATATGGCTAGGCTATGAATGATATTTGGCATAATTGAAATCCATGTTAGTTCTATATTGTTAAAATGACATATGTGAGACATGGCTAGGTTAGACTCAAAAATCCCCTTTTTGCAAGTTTAAAAGCAAACACCATGATTAGGAATATTTATGCATAAGTAGGTTTATACCGTTGTTATGTGATTAGACTTAAATCATGATTAAGTTGAACTATGCTTTTGTGTTAGTAACAAAGTATCCCCTTTGTAAACATGTGGAAACCTTATGAACATGACTTGTTTATGTTTATGCCATGTTTATGCTAAAAGTATTTATGCCATGCTTATGTTTGACATTATGCTATGCTTATGCTAGAAATATTTATGACATGCTTCTGTTTGACATTATGCCTAAATAAGAATATAGGTTCATGTTGTAGTTAAACCTATGCAAGTTCACATGCTTTGATTCATGTCACCTATGTTACCACTATGCAAGTACACCAATTTCTATTTTGTATTTCCAACGTCGTATTGCAAGTTCATGCGCTCACTTTCCCCTCTTTGTGTATACGCCATAAGCCTCCCCTTTTCGCATGGCTAAATTGGGCTTTGAAAGGCTAAGCCCAATATATAGAAACGGACGTGTAAAACGGGGGAAAATAACGTTGGGTTAAAATTAATTAATGAATGAAAATATAAAATAGAAGGGCCCAAGTTCAAGTATGGGTTGGGCCCATGATTGGTGTAAACTTTACACCATTAACTTAATAATGGGCCGCAAATATTTACATATAAGAAATAAAGAAGAATGACAAGATATGTAGAAAATACGATGTGTTTAACCCAAGGTTGGATTGAGTTGTGATGTAAACCTGCCCGGAACCGCCCGGCTGTCCAGTAGTCAGAACAATACCTATCCAATGTGGGAGGTTAAACATGGAGCCCAATAAGGACCCGAGGTTAGACTGAGTTGTGGCGTAAGACTGCCCGGAACCAACCGGCAACAGGCAGCCACAACAATACCTGTCTAATGTGAGAGGTCAGGGCCTTAATAAGACAATTAAGGCTGAGTCAGGATTGTTAGGATTAAGTGAACTAAAGACTTAATCAAAATGGAACATGCTAAACTAAACGGACTGGTGGGGGTTAGGTTAGAAACACTTAACCAACTTAGCATGTTGGCTAGGGATAGAAAACCTAGTAACGGGGGGCCCTTTTCAGCAGTAACCCTAAAAGGTGTATCAGGATACCCTGAAACTAGGCAGGGTGGGGCACGATTACTGGGCTGATTGTAAGAGGTCAAAGCGACGGCGGTGGTGTAGCAGTGTAGGTTCTAACGGAGTGCGGGCGTGCACACACTCCGGCGTAGAAAAATAAGGCACTGGACACCAGTAGCATACCTGTGCACTCTAAGGTTGTGTCGGGTTGCCACTATGGGACTTGATATACCCCGTGGTGGGACCAGCATAGGTAACTACAGACATCGGGGGCCGTAAGACACATGTAACTTTGCGAGTAGGAGCCGATCATCATAGAATGGATCACATCACCCTGATTATGGGGTGCAAATTGGAAACTAGCTTATATGGGTTCAGAGATTAACATGGGGTACGATAGTATATTCGACCCTAGACAACTTAACCAAGTTATAATGCATGCCCACTTCCTGTTTATACTTATCATACCCAGTTCTTTATTCATAGACAAAGTAGTACTAGACTTACTCAGGCTTTATGTCTGACTCTACTTTTCTTTTGTCTTCTTTCTTCCGTTCCCCCCCCCCCCCCCCCAGGTCCATAGGGAGGGAACACAGCAGCTTGACCAACCTTAGCATCCAGCTTGAAGAAGAGAAATGTATTGCTTGGACTTTCCTGTTTTGAACTATGGCTTTGGACAATCACTATGGGGGCTTTGCAGTTTATCTATGTTTTATTTATGCTTCTTTAAATAATGTACTCAAGACAGATTATGAAAGTGTTATGTTATGTTTTTGGAAAGGATGTTGTTGTAACACGTATTTGACTTTATGAAATAAAAGTTTGTTGTTCTTCCGTTGTTTACAAATATGTGTTCTTATATCTGTCTTGTATATCTGTGACTTGTACTTATAAACCTCCACCAAAATTAGGGCATTCCCTTTGAGAGTGACCCTAACGGAGGTGGGGTGTTTCAAGCACCATCGAACTGGGTTCCGTTATCAGTTATAATAGTCCTTGGGATCCCGAACCGGCATATAATATTTCGAACCAAAAAACTTATCACCTTTCTTGCCGTGATCTTGGTTAGAGGCTCGGCTTCCACCCACTTCGTAAAATAGTCCACAGCGACTATTGCATATTTCGCTCCTCCTTTAGCAATTGGTAGAACTCCAATGATATCAATTCCCCACGTGGCAAAAGGCCAAGGACTCACCATCGATTTGAGTTGGGTCGACGGTGCTCTGGGGACTTTGGCAAATCTCTGGCACTTATCGCAGCGTCGTGAATAATCAGCCGCATCTTTATTAATTGTGGGCCAGAAGTATCCATACCGCAATATCTTTTTCGCTAAAGTCTGACCTCCTGTATGATCTCCACAGTCACCTTCGTGTACTTCTCTTAGTACACGTTTGATGTCGTCGTGTGCTATACATCATAACAGGGGCATAGAAAATCCTTGTCTATAAAGAGTATCATCTTGAAGAATGTATCTGGTAGCCTTGCGAACTATAGCCCGTCTCTCACTCTTCTTTGATGGGAGTGTCCCATTCTTAAGGAAGTTCTTAATTGGGGTCATCCACGACTCCTTCTCCGGTTCCACTTCGAAAGCGAACTCATCTTCCATCGACTCAAAGCTTGGCGATTCCAACGTTTCAATTGGAATTGTTTCAGTTTCTTCCGGGTTGTCGGAACTAGCTAGCTTTGCCAGCCTGTCTACCTTCTGGTTTTCGGCTCTTGGGATATGCGTTATGTTGTACCGCTCCAGGTTGCTCAACAGATTTTCCACTTTCCCGAGGTAGGCAATGAGTCGAGGTCCCCGAGCCACAAATTCCTTTCTCACTTGGCAAACTACGATTTTGGAGTCGCAGAATATGTCCAATGTTTTTATTCCGAGGTCTTTAGCAAGCTTCAAACCGGCAATCAGGGCTTCATATTCAGAATCATTGTTAGTCGCCGAAAATTCTAATCGTAGAGCGTAATATAACGACCGTCCTTCAGGAGTGACTAAGACGATTCCAGCTCCGGACCTTCGGTCATTCTTGGCTCCGTCAGTGTATAGCTTCCATGGATCTAATTTCAACTCATCTTCGGACTTGACCACTTTGTCATCAATTATTTCCTCCTCTGGGATTGTGAACTCTGCTATAAAGTCAGCTAGAGCCTGCCCCTTGATCGACCTCCGCGGCTGAAAATATAAATCAAACTGACTTAATTCAATATTCCATTTGATCAATCGTCCCGATGCTTCGGGTCTCTGCAACACCTGCCTTAGAGGTTGGTCAGTGTATATGGTTATTGGGTGAGCTTGGAAATAGTGACGAAGTTTTCGGGAGGCGATTAGGAGGCTGTAAGCGAGCTTCTCAATCTTTGGGTAGTTGCGTTCTGCCACTGCCAATTTCTTGGTTACATAATATACCGGCCTTTGCACTTTGTCTTCTTCTCGAACCAAGGCTGTGCTAACAGCGTGAGCCGAAACTGCCAAGTAAACAAATAATTCTTCGTGATCCACTGGCTTTGACAAAATCGGCGGTTTTTCTAGCAATTCCAATAAATTCCAAAAGGCCTCAACACAGTCCGGAATCCACTCAAAGTTCTTCTTTCCCCTTTTAATCAAATCAAAAAATGGAACGCATTTGTCCGTGGCTTTGGAGATGAACCTACTCAACGCGGCTACTTTCCCTGCAAGACTCTGAACATCTTTAATCCTCCTCGGTTCTTCAATATTTCTTATCGCTGCTATTTGGCTGGGATTGATTTCAATCCCTCCGGAGCTCACAATGAAACCTAGAAACTTTCCCGATGCCACTCCAAACGAACATTTCAAAGGATTCAACTTCATTCGATACTTTCGCAGGGTGCCGAACATTTCTGCCAAATCCTGTGTATGGCTGGAGGACTGTTTCGATTTGACAAGCATATCATCCACATAAACTTCCATAGTCTTCCCTATTTGATTATAAAACATCGTGTTCACCAAGCGCTGATAAGTGGCTCCAGCGTTTTTCAATCCGAACGGCATGCCCACGTAACAGTATAACCCCAAATTTGTAATGAAGCTTGTGTGTTCTTGATCTGGCACGTGCATAGGAATTTGGTTGTACCCGGAATATGCGTCCATGAAAGAAAGAAGTTCGTGTCCCACTGTCGAATCTACAAGCTGGTCAATCCTGGGAAGTGGGAAACTATCTTTCGGGCAAGCTTTGTTCAAATCTGAAAAATCAATGCAAGTCCGCCACTTTCCATTCGGCTTCTTTACTAAGACGGGATTCGATATCCAGTTGGGATATGTCGAATCTTTAATAAATCCGTTCTGTTTCAACTTCTCCACTTCTTCCTTCAGAGCGGCCGACCTCTCTGGGCCCAGCATACGTCTCTTTTGCTTTACAGGCGGGTGTTTCGGGTTTACATTTAGTGAGTGACTTATGACGGATGGCGATATCCCACACATGTCGGCATGGGTCCAGGCAAACACGTCCAAATTTGCCTTCAGGAAGTAAGTTAGTTCTTTGGCCCGACGTGGATCCAACTGGGATCCAATCTTCAAAACTCTTGTTGGATCAGCTTCATCAATGGGAATGTCCACTGTCGCTTCATTAGGAGTTGCACTTCTAGTCTCTGGTTCCTCGTCTTTTCTGGGATCCAGGTCTTCAAGCGTTCCTTTGGGCAACTCCTTCGGGGCCGATCCCTCTAATTGCTACTCCTAGCCCTCCTTTGGAGGAGGCGAGGCACCTTTACTCTCGATGTTAAGTCCCTTCATCAACATCTTTAATTCGGCAACGTAGCAGGCACGTTCGGAGACTTGATCTCCTCTCATTACTCCGGTTCCGGCTTAAGTTGGGAACTTAAGCAATAAACACCAAGGGGCGATGCAAGCCCTGAACTCAGCAAGAGCAGGCCTTCCCAAAAATGCATTATAAGGCGAATCTACGTCCAATACTACGAACTGAAGCATCCGTACTCTTCGGCGTTCTCCTTGCCCCAAGGTTACGGGCAATTCTATGTACCCCATTGGAGCTGTCGATGCTCCATTGAAGCCTCGGATCCAACCTTCGCATGGCTTCAAATCTTCAGATTCAAGCTTCATCTGATCGAATGGCTTTTAAATAAAATATTAACAGAGCTTCCATTGTCCACTAACACCTTATGAACCAATGCCGGCCCAATGGTGGTGGTGATGACCAACGGATCGTCGGTGGGTGACTGGATCCCGGTGTTATCTCTACTACGGAATACCATGTCGTCAAACATTGTCTTCTGTTGCTTTATGGGGGCGATATCTTCCAAATCATCACATTCATTCACATCTACGTGCTTAGCTGCGTTTACATATTGATCCATTGCTCTAAAACTGTGGATCGCTTGGTGAGGTCCACCCACTTTGGAGTTGATAACAATTCCCTTGCCTTTCTGCTGCACTGTAGGCTTGGGAGCAGATTGGATCTGTTTCGGAGCATGTTCTCCTTGCCCCCTGTCTCTCGGGGCGACCTTATATTCGTCCAATTTCCCTTCGCGTAGCAGCTTCTCAATCACGTCTCTCAAATGTCGACATTCATTGGTTGAATTCCCATGAGTTCCATGAAACAAACAAAACTTTCCAGTTGCCATTTCTTTTTCCTTTGAGTCGCGAGGTGGCGGTCTTTTATATTGCAAAACATTGTATGTATCCAAGTAAATGTTCTCCAGAGTATCGTTCAACGGTGTATAATTCTCATAAGTCTGGAACCGGGGTCTTTTGTTAGGATCACTTCCCCTATTTCTATTTCTTCTGTTACCATTCGCGTTACGATTGTTGTTGTTGCCCCCGTTTCCATTATTGTCGTTTCCACTCTTGTTTCCCACATTCACCTCAACTTTTCCGAAACTTTCTCCAGACTTCTTCACGACGACATTACTCTGAACATTTTCTTTTGAAGCCGCTGCAGACTTTCTCTTTCGGTTTTCCCTGGCCTCCCCTCGTCTCAACTGAATATCGGCCTTTTCATAAAATAACTCTCTCGTGGGAGGCGGCTTCCCAGAAAGGTAATCTCCAAACTCGGAGTCAGGATCGACTCCTTCCATCAAAGCCATCAGTATGGTGGGCTCGTGCGGTTCACTAACTTCAGTCACAGCTAAGTTGAAACAGTCGAGATATGACCTCAAAGACTCTCCCGGTGCCTGCTTAATTCTTGATAATTCAATAACACTTTTAGACTTTCGGGTATGGAGTCGGAGTTGATTCATAAAACATTCGCTCAATTCCCTATAATTCGATATCGAACGAGGGGGAAGTCGGGTGAACCATAGCAGCGCCACATCTTCTAAATAGATCGGGAATGCTTTACACTTCACTACGTCAGGGGCAGCAGCAGCATTCATGAGCCACGACTATCGCATCAAATGCTGTCCTGGATCGGTTCTCCCATTGTACTTGTCCATCTGCGGCAGGTTAAAGAGTCGGGGAAATTGAAAGTTGAGGATGTCATCAGTGAAAGGAGTATGGCTTCGCTCAATGCCATAATCTTCATTGGTGTAGTTCCGGCTTTCGGCCATAATCTGGCGTACCATTGCCCATACGTCAGCATTAGTCAAGGGTCGTTCAGGCTCCCTGGCCCTGGTATCTGGGTTCCTTCTGGGATCTTCTTCGGGAGATGCCGTTCTTCTGATATTTGGGTTTCCTCTGGGCTCTTGCTCAGGGGACGCCCTTCTTCTTTGAGCTGCTTCTGCTAGGCTTCGTTCCCTACGCTTCCGGTCGATCTCGGGAGGAAGGGGCTGAAGCATCTGCCCCTGAGTGGGATTGGTAAGGTTAGAGTCTCTAGGCAATATATGGGATCCCTGCATCGGTAACAACATAGGCTCTCTCAAGCTTGGATCATTGGGTCCTAGTACTCGTGCAGCATCCTCGCGGGACCCCAAAGATCCGAACGTCAACTGCTCCAAATTCTGAGGTCGTTCGAGCGGCCTTCTTTCACGGGGCCGTTCTTCCTCGTAAGAAGAAGACTGATCCATTGGTGTGTGGCGAACCGGAGATGGGGTTCTCTGTCTACGGAGTTCGCTAATTTCCCTGCTCATGAGTCTCATGTTTTCTTGCATTATGAGATTGGTGCGCTCGTGGATTTTCATAGCCTCCCTAGTACTCTCAAGCATGTCAAGTACGCGCGAGAAATCTCCTTGAGTAATAGGCGCGGATGGATTGACCTGATCATTGACCCTGGTGGCTGGAGTTGGAGCATTTGTGGGGGCTCGAGAAGAGGTTCCAACATCACCAAGTGTCGGGTCGGTTCGGAGATTTGCAAATGGTTCGGGTCGGAGCTGGGAGACTGGTTCGGGTCGGAGCTGGGAAAACTGTTCGGGTCGGTGTAGTGCGAGTTGCTCGGGTCGGTTCAGGTTAGGGGAATGCACTGCTTCAGACTCTCCTACCCGGATCGGATCAGAGCTCTCCCCTTGAGTGCGGTTCGGATTTCCTGCATCAGTTCGTTCCACTGCTGAGCTCTGTCCACGAGACCTTGTCACAACCGCATTTTGCTGATCTTCGCCAACTCCGTTCCCTCATCTAGTTTGAACTTCCTTGCCTTTTCCTTTGGCCATAGTTTTTCAACAATCAATCAACAAATATTCAGGAGCGTCGAAACTTGAGGATTAACTTCTTTGAACTCAACGGTCCAAAAAGTAGAACGATAATCCCGAAAAACAGAGAATTCAGAATTTCTCAGTGA
Organism: Allium sativum; assembly: GCA_030737875.1. Taxonomy (NCBI): domain Eukaryota; kingdom Viridiplantae; phylum Streptophyta; class Magnoliopsida; order Asparagales; family Amaryllidaceae; genus Allium; species Allium sativum. The sequence goes on along the minus strand of CM060920.1, from coordinate 741,497,816 downwards.
AAGCACCAAAATGTTAGACCAAAAAGTGGTTCTAACACCCAAATTGACTAAAATCAGATTAGAATAAGATCAAAAGTAAAATGGAGACTCAGAATTTATAGTGGTTCGGCGTCGAAAAGCCTACGTCCGCTTGTTAATCACTATTCTTGATGATAGAATTGCAATTACAATGAGATATTCACTCAATTTCACTCATAACTCACATACATTCACTCAATTGTCTCAAAACAAATGTTGAAAGACGATTTGGATTATCCGGGAGTGCTGGAATTCGGTTTATGAAAGTGGTTGAACTCTCAAAGTGCCAAAAAGAAGATCCCTTTAATTGTCTCCAGGCAAGGTATTTATAGGTGAAAATCTAGTCAGAACCCGATCCGGATCGGAGCCACATGTCCTCCATCCCATCGTCCTCGGGTTCGGATGGACTCCAGTGCTGACAGCGCATCAGAGCAGAGATTATCGTGGGTAGGAACTAGTCATAACCGCTCTGCATCTTCAAGCGATTGTGGGGGGAAATGACGTGGATTACTGGTTCGGTTCGGAGGAGCCTACAGAGGGGGTTCGGATCGGGGTATCCGATTCGACCCGGATTAACCTAGAACTAAATCTTTATCCACTTTGCTCTGCTCCGTTCCGATCTGACTGATAGTAGGTAGCCCTCCGATCTGACTGATAGTAGGTAGCCCTCCGATCTGACTAATAGTAGGTAGCCCTCCGATCCGAATAGCAGCGTCTCTCCGATCGAAACAGTAGCAGTTCTCCGATCCGAACAACAACATCTCTCCGATCCGATCCGCTACATTTCTACGATCCGATCCGCTATGATGCTCTCTAAGTTCTTCAACGTTTCATATCTCGACTTTGTGTTGCCCAGTTGACAAAGTGGGCTAACACAATGAAATGTTCTTCTGTTTGTGTTCCAATTTGTCGTGTTCTCAAAACAATCAGGGGTTTCGAAAGGTCCTGGTCGGTTTAGCGATCGATTCGGATCGAGCAAAATTCCTTGTTGTTACATTTGGTGTCGGAGCTTTGGTTTACAGAGCTCGAGAACAAGACACATTAGAACCGAGCGAAAGAATTCATCAGAGATTGGATTTGTAATGTACAATACGAATAACTCTTTAGAGATGGGATCAGTAGTATCCTAAAACGAGTGTGAAGAGTATATTTTTAAAAATAAGAATTGAAAACAAATTATGTTTTGAAAGTTAAATTCAAGTATACGTATTTGAATATTTTATTTGTATTGAATTTGGACAATCAAGTATATAGAGATTTTTCATATACACGTCATGAACGTATATTCAAAGTTTTAATATACTGGATAGATATAGAATCACACTCTAGTCGCCCGGAGATGATTCTGATGATTGATGATTCGTCATCAAAGTTGATGTTCGAGTGCCGAAGGTGTGATATTTATATATTTCCATTAGACTGATGTGAGAACCAAAACAAGATAGGGCTTATTATTGTGATTTGGCATCAATAACATAATTTTCTGTATCTGTATCAAGATTATGAATTTGAAAAGCGAATCAACTAATTGATTGATGGTTGTGTTGTTTGATTATTGGTTTGATAATTTTAAAATATTTAGCCAAATGGAAACAAATATAGAACTGAACTGAAAATTGATTACAATTACATGCATGTACATGTATATCAATTGAAAAGGTCATAGCAAGGAGGCTAGAGCAGAAGAATAAAATTGTTTGCCCGAAAAATAGGTACATGTTTACAAATTTATTGGGTTTGGATGATTTTATGAGACGATTGGCTAGCCGCTTGGCCTTTTCTTTTGCTTTTGGATTGGTGAGGGCCATGGGAGGCTATTTGAAGCATCCTGAAGCTCCCGGTGCAGGGGAGGTTATGGCAATTTTTTTTGAAAATTTACGGTGTTAGCCCAATTCTTGAAAAGTTTTTAGAAACTGAAAAGTTGAAAAACTTAAGCCGTAATGAAGATAATGGAAGTTGTGTTGATTGGTAAAACAACTTTCAGCTTCATTCCTTTTCGAGGACGAAAAGATTTAATGTAGGGGAGATTGTAACAACCTAGAAAACCCGAGTCAATTTAAAACTTTATTTTGGCAATTTATTGAATTTTGAATATTTAAAATGATTTATTTTAAATAATAACGATGAGAAATTTATTTTGAATAGAATTAGAACGTATATATTTATTTGAATCGACGTTAGAATATAAATATTTTATTTTAATTATGAAAGGAATCGAAGATGGCGCGGTAGTTTGAAAATTTGATTTCAGATTTCAAATGAATGTACAGGATTCAAAATAAAACAGATTTTAGTGAAACTAAAAATATTAGAATCTATTTGAAAATATCTTTCCAACGAATATGAAAAATCAAAATTTTATAGCGGGAATATAAAGATATGCCTAGTTGAAAATTCAGAATAGTTGCTATGGAATTTTGGCCATTAAAAATGGAAATTTTGCAAACGATCTCGGTTTTTAACGAAACCACTTTTTTTGTATCCGGGATGTCAAGTTATTGCTAGATTCCAAAATTCATAATTTTCTGAATCAATGTGTGAGCGTGGCGAAGTTAAATGTGTTTTGACCAGTTTCAGTTGAATTTAATCGTCTGGAAAATGGCCATTTTTCAAACGGTCTCAGAATTTGACGAAATTAGTTTTGTTAGGACCATATCGTCAATACGAAGCTAGAAATAACTTTTTTGTAATTTTTAGAATCAGTATGTGGCCTCGGTAGATTGAAATGTGCATTCAAATTCAATATATAGATTTATATTTTGATTTTGACGAAAACTGATCGTAACAGCCGAATTGGATTACGAAACATATCTCATTGTGTTCATAATGGGGGTAATTAGCTAGGGACGACAGCTGGTGGGTCTTGTTTGGAGTTCGAAATTAAAAGTCAACCCTTGTTGAAAATAATTAAAATAATATATATATTTTTATATAACCCCCTCTCTTCTGTCCCATACCCATTCAAATCAAATAAAAAAAGGAAATCTGTCATGCTCCCTCCATTCAGCCCCTTCACCCACGCCGTCGCCACCCTGGCGTCGCGCCAACTGCCGATCGACAGCCCCCCTCCAATGCCATCTTCCCGACGCCCTCTTCCCCTTCCTCTCGAGCACCGCGACCCCCTACAGCCAAAATCGGAAACCCTAGCCGAGACCGAAGGAGACCCGCAGCCGTGGACCCCCTTAAACTGCGCCGTCCACCGGCGGCCTCCACCTCGCTTGCGCCACCCTGCCTGACCCCAACGGACTCCATCCCCTCCTCCAAATTAATACTGTAAGTTTTATTTTTGTTGATTTCCATTGATTTTATAATTTTCAGATTTTTATAAATGTTAATTTTCAGATTTTTCTTCGTGATATAAGTTGTGATTTTTAGTTTGATTTTTCTAGAATGTAAAGGTTTATTTTTTTTAGTTAAGAAAGGTTAAATTTTTTTAGTTAAGAAAAGTTTAATTTTTATAGAAAGATAAGGTTTTTGAAAATAAAAAGACTTGATTTTTAATTTGAAAATGATATGATTTTTATTTTATATATCGTTATATAAAAATGTGACCTTTTATATATGAAGTAGAATAAAGATTTGATTTTCATAAATTTGGTTTTATAATGGAAATGAGATTTTTATCATCTTGAAAGGGAAGTAAAAATATGAAGTTTATGATATGAATAGCGAAACAAAAATAGGATTTTTATCATATAAAGGAAATACTTCTAGTAAGTTAAAAATATGATTTTTAACTAGAGTACGACATGAAAATATTTTTACAAAGGTAAAAATAGGATTTTTAGCCAATGTACACTAATAATAAAATAGTCATGTTAAGGAAAGACTTTTAATTCGATAAATATATGATTTTCAGATTATATATGCGATGAATAAAACGTGGCAAAGATTTTCTACAGAAGAAGAGTCGCGACGTTTGGTTTAGCTTCAAGGTGACAACTGCTCACTTTAATTCTTGTTTTCTAGTTAAAATATATACAAGGATGCAGACGGTGCTTAGCAGCACCCAACACCCATCGTCCACAGAGAGTGGACGACTTGTTTGTTTGTTGTGTGGTGAAAATTGATTGTGATGTGGAATAGATGGAAATATATTCATGTGTTGAAATAAATATTTTATCGTTAAAAATATAATTTTTAACGAGTATGTGAATAAATAAATATTCATTTACCAATTGAACGATTTGTTTATGTACACTGATTTGACTAATATTGATTAGGACGATAAATTTTACACATCGCCCAACTGCACAAATAAAAATCTGTGTTTGTTGGCTGAAACCCCATATGGGTATTGGGATGATATTTGATGTACACTAATCGCAATTATTTAGCTGTATGCCAATCGATAGGTTGACAGCCAGTTGAATAGTGCACTTTGGATGATGGTTGATTATTTATCATTGCTATTATATACATGTGTTGTATGGAATCCATATAATTAACATTATATGGTAATTGATTGGGCCTCATTCCAATTTGAATAATAAAGATTATTATAAAATAAAGATTCATGTGTTAAATAGAATAAATAGTTATGTGTTGACGATACTCATTTGTTAAGAATATTCATGTGTTTAAAGAAATATATATTCATGTGTTAATACTTATCATGTGTAATATTTATTCATACTCTGCAAATTCTTGTATTCTGATGGAATTGTTGTAATAAACAATGAAATGTTCTTCTGTTTATGTTCCAATTTGCCGTGTTCTCAAAACAATCTGGGGTTTCGAACGGTCTTGGTCGGTTTAGCGATCGATTCGGATCGAGCGAAATTCCTTGTTGTTACAACAGCGGATACTTAATTTACAATAAACTTAATACAATGTAGCGGAAGACAATAAACTGATACAGCGGATGTCTATCAATGCTCTAGACACAACTTTACGCTTCAATCCAGAATCATACTCAATATATCTACAAAATAAGCTACTCGATCGCCCGTGTGGAAAAGAGGCACCCGAGTTTGCAAATTGAAACAAATTACGAGCCAGTCGTGGGACTGGTATGAGAAATCTTACTTAACCTATTTAATAATAAGGCCAATCACACCACGCTGCTAATGCGGAACGGGGTTACTCCATTGGATTGTCAGTGCATAAATTTTATTCAAACAACGCAATGCTTTATAGAAAAATGAAATCATTATAAGACTCAAGTCACATCACACAATGCAACGCAAACTGGAGGATAGAGTTTTACCTTATAATGATCAAACATGCTTGATACGTAGAAAATAATATTTTAATATTATTACTAGTGTCTAATCAGTTTAATAATACTTCAAAGTAAATGTATTCATCTTAGATGGCATAGTATCCCATCCTTCTATGTCGCCATATATAGGTTTACAATCAAAACCGTAATGTCATATTGGAAGTTGGGTTTCCATCATGAGTCAAGGCTAGGGACGATCTTCTTACCAATTCGAGACACTCTAGCAATGTCTCAGGATCTCCCGCAGTGAACCCTTGGATACTGCAGGGCCAGTCCACAAATACTTTAGTCGATTGGCAATTCTTGAAGACACGTTTCCCGGTCCTATTGAACCTATAAAATGGTCACAATCAACCAATAATTCCGAGGTGCCTCATTCCATTAACCACATAAGTAAAATGTTAAGGCTTGCAAAACCGTGATACCACTTCTAGCAAGAAAGAGATGTGTGCACTTCCTGCATTCCCTTGTCCCGTTTCTGACTCATACGGGGGTGTGAGGCTCGCGAGGTAACGTTATACACAAAGCTACGCCGAAATAGGCTATGCTTTGATCATCAACCACAAGGCTCTGCTTTTCAACAAAAGCCTCGATCAATTGTATCTTGGCATGTCACATTGACAATTCACGCCTTGCGATCGATAACTACCAATATATAACCTATGAGCTTGTGCGTCTCAGAGAAGGGTGTTAAGCAAACCGCCACCAAACAGATATATATTAAATAGAAATCAATTCACATAGAATGAAATTCAACGTCAGACAAACATCCATTTACAAGTACATTCTAGGTCTGAACGAAACCGGAGACATCTTATTCATCGTCCCGTATGTCCTTTATGGAAGAGAGGTTTTCACATATCCGGACAATCAACAAGTATGTCCGGTTTACCCTTTCCTAGGAGCGACCCTGTTCAGGACATTAGTAGTCGCCCATTCGATGTGAAAATCGCCAGTCTTCAATCACCGTCTTCAATGTCTTCGACTCTTAATCATCATAGTAATTATTCAGAATGGGTTAAACCTAGTCTTTCTGAATAACTCGCGTATTTTATAATCAAAAATAAAATGCTATAAAGAGACATCAGACGCCTCATTCTAACTCAGAATATTCTTTTAATAAAATATTCATATTAAAAGGGAAAGATTCCCATCAATTTTATCAAAGATAAATTCTTTTAAATTAAATCTTTAATCTTCTTTTTAAAGATTCAATGAAACTTCAATCTGATTTTAATATCAAAAATCATTACTTTATGATTATTCAACATTTAAGAACTTAATTTGTCTTTACTGGGCTAAAGAACCAATGTCATTTAAAGCACAATTCACGATAAACCCAAAATCATCTTCCATTAAATATGGAATTTTCATAGAAATCAAATCAATGTATAATCAATATAAATTTCCATATCAGACTAATAATATAAATGGAATAATGACAAAGCCTTTTAAATTCCATATATAGTAACAGTCTTCTTTTACAGAAGCCTATCTCAATTATTATCAAATCGAATTTCCACTCAATCCCAGTTTAATATATTAAATTGGAAAAAACTTAACTTTGGAAAATTTCTTTTTGAATCTAAACAAAAAGATTTATAAATTCCAAATTATCTCTTTATTTTTAATTGGGCTAAAGAACAAATGTCATTTAAAACACAGTTCACAATAAACCCAATTCACGTATCATTTTATTTCAATTACTATATATAATTGGAAACTCTAATAGTCTTAATTCAAAATTTTGTTCTTTAATACGGGGTTTAAGAACAGTGTTACTTAAGGCACTATCCACAACAACCCAAAATCTAATTCTTTTATTTAATTCTAATTAAATATTAATTAATTGAAAGACCTCATGAAATCTTAGCTTAAAATATTTATTCTAGTAAATAACTAGTTCATTTCGATAAAAATATATTTTTATCTTTTGTGCCCATGCAAAAACGGACATAGAAATCATAATTTTATTCTTCGTTGAATATTATTTTAGAATATTCGTTATTTAAAAATATTCTTTAGATAAAAAGATTCTTTATGTAAAAATATTCTTTGTACTACAATGTTCTTTATTTTAAGGTATTCTTTATTTTAAAGATATTCTGAATCGTAGTGCGACTCAAACAGTTACCATAAAATTTCGGTTATGTGGAATTCACACATCACATGAACATGACAATAATGATAAATAATCGTTGAACAACCAATTCACATCCAGAGTGGAATTTATAACTATGCGAGATTAAAATGAATAAATAATGCTCATCACAGTCTGTCAATCCATCGATTAACATACAACTAAATATTGGGGCTAGTGTGTGTTAAATATAATCCCAATACCCGTGCGGGGTTTTTAGCCAACAAAAGTTCATCCAAATAAATTATTGGTTAATGAATTTAACCAATTTTATTTTCGCTAACATGTTGATGATAATGAACAAAACATGTTATTATATTCCTAATGCCAAATAAAAATATATTCTACTCGCATAATTTCCCTACATGTATCTAATGTCTAATAAAATGTAATTTATTTACATGACATTGTTATTGATGATAAATAAAAAGATAATTATCATTTTCCTTTACTTGCATGCAATTTCTATATTTATTTTTACAAATAAAGAGAAATTGTTTTATTTGCATGTATAGTTTCAAATCATAAGATATGAAATGCCTCTTTATTCCATACACAAATCCTAATGTATAATTTGACAATACAAATGTCACTTGGATTTTGCATAAAATTTTTATAGTATAATTTAACAATAAAATGTCATTTTAACTTACATACAATTCTAATGTATGTTTTAATAGTAAAAATGATTCTCTCATTTTTGTTGATGATTCTATTTCAACAAATTGATCAAAAATGATCTTTTCATTTTGGTTGAAAACTCTATTTTAAATAACATGATTAAAAAGTGATAATTCAGTATTGGTAACAACTCTTATTTTAACCAATTGAATAAGAGTTGTAATTCATATTGTTCACGATTCTAATTCAACAAAATGAATAACAACTGAAAATTTCATATGGTCAACAATTCTAATTTAACAAAATGAACACAAATGATTCATTCAATTTTGTTGACAATCCTAGTTTCAACAAAAATGACAATTCATTTTTGACAAATTTTAATTTAATAAAATGACATATTTATTTACATACATTTTTCTACGTATTCTAGTGACAAATAAAAGAACAATTTATTAGTGTATTATATTCTATTCAACATAATAAATAAAAATGATAATTTTTATTTGTTTACAATTTCCGTATAACAAAAATGATATTTTTGTCTTATCACAAATCTATTTAACAAAAATGTTATTTTGTTTGGTTTAACACAAATGTTCTTAATCAAAATGTTATTTTTGTTTTAACTCTTATCTATTTAACAAAATGTAATTTTTGTTTTAACCCAATTCAAAAATGTGAATTATGGTTTCAACCATTCTAATTAACAAAAATGAAAATTTTTGTTCAATAATTCTATTTTGACAAAAATGTATATTTTTGTTCCAACCTTTTTTAATTGACAAAAAAGTTTATTTTTGTTTAATCCCTTTTAATTGATAAAAATGTTTATTTTTGTTTCACTCTTTTTAATTGACAAAAATGTTCATCCTTTTTAATGAACAAAAAAAAGTTTCATTCTTGTTTTAAACCTTTTTAACGAATAAAGATATTTCATTCTTTCTTAAAGAACAAAAATGTATATTTTTACAAAAATGTGTATTTTGTTCAATAATTCTAATTCGACAAAATGGACATTTTTCTATTTTCTTACATTACATTGAAATTGTGAATTTTTAATGTAGACATGTTTTTATTTTTAAAACATGAACATTCATCTATTTTCTAACATTACATTAAAAATGTGAAATTTTGAGGTAAACATGTTTTTATTTAAAACATGAACCTTTTTCTATTTTTATTTCGTTGACAATTCTATTTCAACAAAACAAGTAAAATGATAACTTTGTTTTTGTCGACAATTCTATTTCGACAAGACACTAAAAATGATAATCTTGTTTTGTCGATTCTAAAACAACAAAAATGACATGATTATTTTTTCAATTCTAATTTAACACAAATGACAATTATAATCTAGTAAAGCATTTTATAATAAAATGTTATTTTATTTATAATGCAATATTTTATAACAAAATTGTTATTTTATTCTAAAGTGATATTTTATAACAAAAATGACATTTTATTCTAATGTACATTTTATAACAAAAATGATATTTTATTCTAATGTACATTTTATAACAAAAATGATATTTTATTCTAACATGGCATGACTATAGCATGACATTAGTGACAAATTTATTTTCTAACATATCATTAATGACAAATTTTGTTTTAATATAACATTAATGAAAAAATGACACATTTTGTTCTAATATAACATTAATGACAATTTGCTTATTTTATCTAACATGAAAATTTCTAACAAAAGTGTTTATTTCATCTAACATGAAGATTTCCAACAAAGATGTTTATCAACAAATGAATTTTATTATTCTAAACTAAAATGATAAAGACAATATGTAAAGATCCATAACTTCCCCGTGAAGGAAAGAGCAGATACTTTGAGTACAAGACACATCGGGACGCAAACAGAAGAACATTTCATTGCTTATTACAACAATACCATCAGAATACAAGAATATACAGAGTATGAATAAATACTACACATCAGAAAATATCAGAGAGTTAAATTACATTTAAATACATAACAGCGGAAAAATAATACAAAGCACAACCGAAGGAGATATACGGATACAAAGCTTTACGGATATCATTCTAGCTGTAAACCAGGATCCTGTGAATATAAATCTGCAAACCCAAAACTACTAGCTGCCCGTGTCAAATAAGGGCACCCAGAGTATAGGTTAAAACAATAAACTCCAGGTCAGTCATGTGGTTGGTATGATAACTAAAACAGTTATTAATCTTTATTTTAAAGTTAGGTAAATCGAGGGACCATGCCATATAAAACGGAATGGGTTTCCTCCCAAGAATACTAGTGAATAAAACAACAACGTAATGTTAAATAAAGAAAAATGAAGCTATTATAAGACCCAGGTCCCATCACACAATGCAACGCAAGCCGGAGGATAGGGTTTTTACCTTATAATAGCCAAGAATGCTTGGTACATGAAATTTCATGTTTTATTATTACTATAACTGTATAGAGTCAAAAGAATTTCAAATCATAAGTATCAATCATAGACGGCATAAGTGCCCTATATCACTATGTCGCCATACTAGGCTCTACAAATAAAACCACAAAGTCACGTATTGGAAGCTAGATTTCCATCTGTGAACCGAGGCAAAAGATAGTCCTCACCGATTTGAGACTCTCTAGCCCGAGCCTCGGATCAGAGCTCGAGTGACCCTTGGATCGTCAGGGCCGGTCCACCGATGTGGATTAAAATGCATGAACACTGTGTTTCTCCACCCTTTGGGGGCGTAAATGAGCCAAATGACTCCATCGGCTCCACACAATCACTGATATATCCGAGGTGCCTTGCAACAACAACAACCACACAGGTGAAAATAATATAAATGTCAGGGCTGGTAGGTCACTGACACCACCCTAGCTAGAAGGAAACACATGCCGTCCCTGATGTCCTCTCCCATTTCTGGTTCACAACCGGGTTGTGAGGCTCACGAATCAACGTTACACAAAGCTATGCCACACAAGCGGTGCTTTGATCATCAACCACTAGACTTTTCTTTTCAACAGAAGCCTTGATCATTTGCCACTTAGGCATGCCACACAGGCAATTCACTCCATGCGATTAATATCTATCAATATATAACCCCTGAGCTCATACTTCTCAGAGAAGGGCATTAAGCAAGAGAATAAATTCTCCGCCGTCAAATAGATATATATTTAATAGAAATCAATCACACAGAATAAAATCCAATGTCAGACACACAGTCCATTTACAAGTTCGTTCTGGGTCTGAACGAAACCGGAGGCCCCTTGTACCTCGAATATCCATCGATCTCCAAGTACGTCTGGATAATCACCAACTGATTCCCTCCTCTTGGGTGTACAGCCCAATCAAGATTATTAGTAATTGCCCAAACGATGTAAAGACCTCCAGTCTTCGACCACCGCCTTCATCCTCGACACCATATCGAATCAGTTATTCAGAATGGGATAAACTCGGTCTTTCTAAATAACCCCGTATATAATAAACAAGTGTTACACAAACACAACATACGCCTCATTCCTATTCAGAATATTCTTTTATTCAAATATTCTTCCACCTTGGGAAAGGTTCCCATTAATATTATCAAAGATAAATCCTTTGAATTTATTCTTTAATCTTCTTTTGAATATCAATTCAAACTATTCGGGTTTAGCGAACCACACCGAAGTAATCATTTATTTTATTTCCCAATCCCAACCTATTTATCCCATGAAGTAAAACTGGTAATACTTCATATCTAACACCACGATGTTAACGGTAAATTTAATTACCATTTCACGTTCAAATCTAATTAAAGATTTAACTATCGCCTAGAGCAAAACTGGTGACACTCCATTTTCGATCATTTCAATAGAATTAAAGATTCATTAAAACTCCACTTAGTTTTAACCTTCCCAAAAATCAATATCCTGTCTTTAACTGGGTTAAAGAACCAATGTCATTTAAAACACGGTTCACTATAAACCCAAAATCACATTCCATTCCAATTCAATTATTGAAACTTCTGGTTAGTTTTAAAACCCTTTCAAAACCAATTTATTTATTTTAAAAATAAATAAATTATTATTATATTTCAAAACTAGTTCATTTCGATAAAAATCTATTTTTATCTTTTCAAATTTGGAATTTTGATCTCAATTCTTCACAAATAATTTCTTATGATTTCACACAAATTATTACTATTTTTAATAATTTTATCAAGGCCCGTACAGTCGAATTCCATCAACGGCCATCGAACTGCACTTACAGCGACCTTTTCCAAATTTGATTTGGACATAATTCCAAATCCAACCGCTAGATTTCAAATCTCTAATATTGGTTAGAAAGCTCTTTTCGATATGAACCCAACGGTTTCAGATTTAGGAGAATCCGAAGGTCGGATCTCCCGTAATATACGTTCGAAGTCAATGGTCGAAATTCGCGAACTGCCGCGGCGCGTCAATATTCAGGCCATTATATGTATATAATATATATATTATATATATTTCATCGATTTCCTTTCAAAACGTATTTTATAAATTTCTTTAAATTCGTTTTCGAAACGATTTCAACATCATATTCAATTTCAAATCAAAATTGAATATTCCACATCATCAATATACAGATGATAATATTTTCAAAATGTTATATTTTGAATCACTTTCTTTTCTGTATTCATTATTAAAATGAATAAAATCGATATAAATATCGTTCACGTAAAAATGGCGTCAATCTAGTCAACACGGCATTTATTCAACACATGAATGTTTATTTTATTCAACACATGAATATTTATTCTATTCAACACATGAATTTATATTATTCAACACATGAATTTATTTCTATTCAACACATGAATTTATTTTCTATTCAACACATGAATATATTTCTATTCAACACATGAATTTATTTCTATTCAACACATGAATTTATTTTCTATTCAACACATGAATTTATTTTCTACTCAACACATGAATTTATTTCTACTCAACACATGAATTTATTTCTATTCAACACATGAATTTATTTTCTATTCAACACATGAATTTATTTCTATTCAACACATGAATATATATTTATGATATTCCTTATTTTCCAAATTGGAATGAGGCCCAATCAATTACCATATAATGTAATTATATGGATTTTTCTACAACACATGTATATAATAGCAACGATAAATCACCAACCATTATCCAGAGTGCACCATACTGTATAAACATCAAATATAAATATTCAACGCTTATGCCTATCAATCAATCGATTGACATACAACTAATTATTGGGATTAGTGTATGTCCAATCTCATCCCAACACCCATGTGGGGTTTCAAACAATCAAACACAGATTTAATTTGTGCAGTCGAGCGATGTGTAAAATTTATCGTCCCAATCAATATCAGTCAAATCAGTGTGCATAAACAAATCGTTCGAATTGTAAATGTATATATATTTTATTCCAACACATGAATATATATTTTATTTCAACACATGAATATATATTTTATTTCAACCCATGAATATATATTTTATTTCAACACATGAATATGTATTTTATTTCAACACATGAATATATATTTCATTTCAACAAATGAATATATATTTTATTTCAACACACGAATATATATTTTCTTTCAATACATGAATATATATTTTCTTTTCACAACCAACAATCAATTTTTCACAACACATCAATCAAACAACCAAGTCATCCATGGTCTGTGGACGACGGGTATCGGGTGCTACTGTGACAACAAGGAATTTTGCTCGATCCGAATAAATCGCTAAACTGACCCAGACCATTCGAAACGCCTGATTGTTTCGAGAACACGACAAAATAGAACGCAAACAGAAGAACATTTCATTGTATATAACAACAGTTCCATCAGATTACAAGAATATACAGAGTATAAATGAATATTACACAGAAATATAAGAGATTTAAATTACATTTAAATACATAGCATCGGAAAATAATACAAAATACAACTGAAGGAGTTATACGGATACAAAGCTTTCCGGATATCGTTCCAGCTGTAAACCAGGATCTTGTGAATATAAATCTGCAAAACCAAAACTACTAGCTGCCCGTGTCAAAATAGGGGCACCTAGAGTTTAGGATAAAACAATAAACTCCAGGTCAGTCATGGGACTGGTGTGAGAACTACAGCAGTTATTAATCTTTATTTTTAAAGTTAGGTAAATCAAGGGACCACGCCGTATAACACGGAACGGGTTTCCTCCCATGAATACCAGTGCATAAAACAAATACCGCAATGCTAAATAAAGAAAAATGAAGCTATTATAAGACCCAGTTCCCATCACACAATGCATCGCAAGCTGGAGGATAGGGTTTTTACCTTATAATAGCCAAGAATGCTTGATATGTTTAAAAAAAACATTTGATACTATTATAAGTGCGTAGTGTATAAAACAACTTCAAATCATAAGTATCAATCATAGATGGCATAAGCGCCCCATCCCACTATGTCGCCATACTAGGCTCTACAAATAAAACCGCAAATGTCACGTATTTGGAAGTTGGATTTCCATCTATGAACCGAGGCAAAAGATAGTCTTTAACCGATTCGAGACTGTCTAGCATGAGCCTTAGGAACAGCCGCAATTGCCCCTTGGGGCGACAGGGTCGGTCCACCGATGTGGATTAAAATTCCCGAACACTGCGTTTCCCCGCCCTTTGGGACGTAAGTGAGCCAACGAATGGCTCCATCGGACCCGGATCGTCTGATCAAACTAAGGCGCCTCGTAACACCAACAACCACATAAATCAAACTCGTCAGGGCGTGTAAAACCACTGACGCCACTTCTAGCTAGAAAGAAACGCATGCCCTCCCTGAGGTCCTCTTCCGTTTTTGGTTCATACCGGGTGTGAAACTCGCGAAGTAAATGTTATACAAAGCTACGCCACAAAGCCCGTGCTTCGATCATCAACCACAAGACTTTGCTTTTCAACAGAAGCCTTGATCATTCGCCACTTAGGCATGCCAAATAGGCAATTCACTCTATACGTTTGATATCTATCATTATATAACCCCTGAGCTCGTACGTCTCAGAGAAGGGTGTTAAGCAAGAGAATAAATTCTCCACCACCAAACAGATATATATTTAATAGAAATCAATCATACAGACTGAAATCCAATGTCAGACACACAGTCCATTTACAAGTCCGTTCTGGGTCTGAACGAAACCGGAGGCACCTAGTACCCCGCATATCCATCGATCTCCAAGTACGTCTAGACGATCACCAACTGTTTCCATCTTTTTGGGTGTACAGCCCAATCAAGATCATCAGTAATTACCCAAACGACGTGAAGACCTCCGGTCTTCAACCACCGTCTTCATCTTCGACACCACGTCGAATCAGTTATTCAGAATGGGATAAACCCGGTCTTTCTGAACAACTCGCATATATATATATATATAATAAACATGTGTTGCACAAACACAACATATGCCTCATTCCAGTTCAGAATATTCTTTTATTCAAATATTCTTAT
The DNA here is from genome assembly GCA_030737875.1 of Allium sativum. Classification (NCBI taxonomy): domain Eukaryota; kingdom Viridiplantae; phylum Streptophyta; class Magnoliopsida; order Asparagales; family Amaryllidaceae; genus Allium; species Allium sativum. The sequence continues at coordinate 741,482,337 of CM060920.1, read as the reverse complement.
ATTTTGGGAAAGGTTCCCATTAATTTTATCAAAGATAAATTCTTTTAAATTTACTCTTTAATCTTCTTTTGAATATCAATTCAAACTAGTCGGGATTAGCGAACCACACCGAAGTAATCATTTATTTTTAATTTCCCAAACCCCACCTATTCATCCCATGAAGTAAAACTGGTAATACTTCATATTTAACACCACGGTGTTATCGGTAGATTCAATTACCATTTCACGTTCAAATCTAATTAAAGATTTAACTATCACCTGGAGTAAAACTGGTGATACTCCATTCTCGATCTTTTCAATCTATTTAAAGATTCATTAAAACTCCACTTAGTTTTAATCTTTAACTAGGTTAAAGAATCAGTGTCATTTTAAAACACGGTTCACGATAAACCCAAAATCACATTCCATTAATTATCGGGTTAAAGAACAAGTGTTATTTAAAACACTATTCACGATAAACCCAAAAATCAATACCAATTCAAATCCAATTAAATATTATTTAATTTGTACACTTCATTAAATCTAAATAAAAAGATTTAATCTTTTTCTCAACTGGGCTTAAGAATAGTGTTAATGAAGACACCATTCACGACAAACCCAAATCACATTTGACATTAAATACAAGGCTCTGAATAGAAAATATATCGGCTTATATTCAATATCCAATTCTACAACCAGGAAATATCGTATGGGAAATAACGATACTAATATATTTTTCAAATTCCCATAACAATATCTATGTCATCACGAAATCCAACATCGAAATATTCCGAAGGCAATTTCGATTCAAATCCACTCCAATTCAATTATTGGAAATTTTGGTTATTTTTAAAACCATTTCAAATCCAATTTATTTATTTCAAAATAAATAAATTATTATTCTAGTTCAAAACTAGTTCACTTCGATAAAAAACTATTTTTATCTTTTCAAATATGGAGTTTTTCATCCCAAATCTTCATAAATCATTTCTTATGATTTTACACAAATTATTACTATTTTGAATAATTTTATCAAGGCCCGTACAGTCGATTTCCATCAACGGCCATCGAACTGCACTTATAGCGACCTTTTCCAAATTCGATTTGGACATAATTCCAAATCCAACCGTTATATTTCTAATTTCTAATATTCCTTAGAAATCTCTTTTCGATACGAACCCAACGGTTCCAGTTTCAGGAGAATCTGACGGTCGGATCTCCCGTAATATCCGTTCGAAATCAATGGTCGAAATTCGTGAATTGCCGCGGTGCGGTGCGTTCTATTCAGGCCATTATATTATATATATAATATATATATTTCTTCGATTTCAATTCAAAACATGCTTTATAAATCGTTTTAAATTCATTTTCAAAACGGTTTCAACTTCATTTTCAAAACGGTTTCAACTTCGTATTCAATTTCTAATCAAAATTGAATATTCCAATATAAATTCGTTTTAAATTCATTTCAAATTGATTTCAAGTCAATTTCAATTTAATTTGAATTTCAATTTGAATTCAATTCCTTTCGATTTCAATTCGGATTCAATTCTATTCAATTTAATTCAGATTTCAATTCTATTCGAATTTCAAAACATTTCAATGTATTTCGAATTTCAAATCAATTCAGTTTAATTTGAATTTCAATTCACTTTAAATATAATTCAAATTTCAATTCATTTCAATATAATTCAAATTTCAAATCTATTCGATTTCAAGTCTATTCAATTTAATTCGAATTTCAAATCTATTTCAATATTCATTGAAAAATGAATAAAATCGATATAAATATCATTCACGTCAAAATGGCGTCAATCTAATCAACACGGCTTCATATATTTCTATTTTCAAATATTCTATTTCAAATATTTCTTTTTCAAATATTTCTATTTCAAATATTTCTTTCTCCAAACTGGAATGAGGCCCAATCAATTACCATATAATGTTAATTATATGGATTTTCTACAACACATGTATACAATAACAACGATGAATGATTAACCATCATCCAAAGTGCATTCTACACTGTATAAGCATCGAATATAAATATTTAACGCTTATAACAGTCTGTCAATCAATCGATCGACATACAACTAACTATTGGGATTAGTGTATGTCATCTATCATCCCAATACCCGTGTGAGGTTTCAAACAATCAAACACAAATTTTATTTGTGCAGTTGGGCGATGTGTAAAATTTATCATCCCAATCAATATCAGTCAAATGTGTGTATATAAACAAATCATTCGATTTGTTTATTTTTATTTCATTTCATATACACATTAAAAATTCTATTTTTAACAATAAAATATTTTCAACTATATAAATATTTTATTCATTTCACATCACATCACAAAATCAACTACACATCAAAATCAAACAACCAAGCATACAAGCCGTCCATGGTCTGTGGACGACGGGTGTCGGGTGCTACTAAACACCGTCTGCATCCTAGTATATATTTATAATTAGAAAAATAAAATTAAAAGGTGAGAAGTTCTCACCGAGGGTTCCACTCCGCCCTGCTTTGCTTTTGAATTGCTGAGTTGTCTGGATTTGTTTGCAATTCCGATGCAGTTCTTTTTCCACGCTGTTCATAATTAAAATTATTTTTTTATTGCTTCATTCAATAAATAAAAATCATATTTTTACTTCATCTTCATATATATATTTTCGACGCTTCATTCTATATAACAATTACATTTTTATATACCAACTTCATATACAAAGATCGGATTTTTATTTCATTGCTATAAAAATCACATGTTTATACTTCTACAATATAAAAGATTATATTTTTATACTTCTATGACATGAAAATCATATTTTTATTATTTTACATCAATGAAAGTCCTCCTATTTTTATTCTTTCTATGGTATAAAAATTATATTTTTAACCTTTCTATCATATCAAAATATTGTATTTCATAGATTAAAAATCACTACTTCATGATAAAAATGAAATCCATATTTTTATTCCACTTCATATACTGCAAAGATTATATTTTTATTACTCTACACCATTAAAAATCATATTTTTATCCCTCTACATAAATAAAAATCCTATTTTTATCACTCTACATAAATAAAAATCCTATTTTTATTATCTACATTATATAAAAATCAAATCTTTACCTCGTTTTAAAAATCAAACTTTTCAAATTAAAAATTCAGTTTTCAATCCTACATATATAAATAAAAATTCAGTTTTTAAAGTTAAACAAAAAAAAGTTGTAAAACAATGTTTATACTAAAATAAAGAAAAGGAAAATCATAAAATAAAGGAAAGGAAATAAAAAAAACTCCAGTGTGTACTCGCGTCAATAGGAGAGGGGGGTTTTCGCTGATCGGCGGGGGGGGGGGGGGGGGGGTCGGTTTGGGGGATTCGAAGGGGGGTTCTCGAGGTTCGTCGAACGACGAGAGGACAAGGAGAAAGGAAGGCTGGAGAGAAGAGGAAGGTGGGGGTGCTCGATGATGGCGAAGGAGGGCGGATGTGGGTAGAGCGACGGGCGGCGTCGCGGTTGTGGCGGGCGCGATTAGTTAGGTATTTTTTTTCTGATTTCTCCTGAACGAATGAAAGGGGGGGAAGGAGGAATTATAATATATATATGTATATTTAATTCCAAAAAGCAACCTTTTTATTTTGACTTCGAAACAAGGTCCACCGACTGTCGTCCATAGCTAATTACCCCATTCCGAACACAATGGGATATGTATAGTAAGCTGATTCGATCATTTCGATCAGTTTCCGTTAAAATCAAAATATAACTCTATATATTAAATTTGAACGCGTATTTCAATTTACCGGGGTCGCATACTAACTCGAAAAATTCCCGAAAAATATTTTCTAGCTTCGTATTGACGATACGGTCCTAACAAAACTAATTTCGTCGAATTCTGAGATCGTTTGAAAAATGGCCATTTTCCAGTCGATTAAAATCAAGTAAAACTGGTCAAACGCGTTTTCCTTTTACACGCTCACATATTGATTCGAAAAATTATGAAATTTGAAACCTAGCAATAACTTTACATCACGTATCCAACAAAAGTGGTTTCGCCGAAATCCGAGCTCGTTTGCAAAATTCCCATTTTTATGGGCCTGAAATTCCATAGCGACTATTCTGAAATTTCAACTGGACATATCTTTTGATTCCCGCTATGAAATTTCGATTTTTCGGATTCGTTGGAAAGATAGCCACAATTAGATTCCATTATTTTTGGTTTCACTAAAATCCGGTTTATTTTGCACCCGGTACATTCAATTGAAGTTTGAAATTGAATTATCGAACTACCGTGCCATTTTCAATTCCTTTTATAAATATAAATAAATATTTATACTCTAACGACGATCTATATAATATATACGTTCGATTTCTATTCAAAATAAATTTCTCGTCATTATTATTTAAAATAATTCATTTTAAATAATCAAAATTCGCTAAAATTGCCAAAATAAAAAATTTAAATTGGCTCGGATTTCCGGGTTATTACAATCTCCCCCACTTAAAACTTTTCGTCCCCGAAAAGGAACGAAGCCGAAAGTTGTTTAACAATTCAACTCAACTTCCAGTATTTTGATTACGGCTTAAGTTCTTCAACTTTTCAGTTTCTAAGAACTTTTCAAAAATTTCAAAAATTTGGCTAACACCCTAAATTTTCGAAAAATTTCGCCATAACCTCCCCTGCACCGAGAGCACCGGGAAAATCCTGAAATTGCCATATAGGCCCTTTGATCTCAAAAAGAAAAAGAAAAAGCCAATCGGCTCATAAAATCATCATCACCCAAACAAAACAGTAAATTATGGTAAACATATACCTATTTGTCAGGCAAATTTTTTTATTCTTCTGCTCTAGCCTCTTTGCTATGACCTGTTCAATGTAAGTACATGTATATGCATGCAAATGCGATAAATTTTCAATACAATTCACTATTTGATTCTATTAGGTGTAATGGTTCAAAATTTCAAACAAATAACCAAACAACACAAACATCAATCAATTAGTTGTTTATCATTTCAAATGCATAACTTTGATATATAGTCAAAAATCAGATTTTTGATGCCAAATCACGACAATAAGCCCTATCTAGTTTTGGTTCTCACAACAGTCAATTGGAAATATATAGAAATCTCACTTTCGAAACTTAAAAATAAATACTGGCGATGGTGCCCCGTCACCAGAATTATCCCCGGGCACCAAAGTGATTCTATATCTACCCAGTATATTAAAACTTCAAATATAAGTTTGCAAGACATATATGCAAAATCTTTATATATTGGATTGTCCAAATTCATATAAATAAATAATCAAATACGAATAATTGATTTAAATTTTAAAACAAAAATTTTTTTCATTTTAAAAATATACTCTTCACACTCGTTCTAGGATACTACCGATCCCATCTCTAACGTGTCATTCCCATTGGATATTACTAATCCAATTTCTAATGAATTCTTTCATATGGTTCTAACGTGTCTTGTTCTCTGAGCATTGTAAACCAAAGCTCTGATACCAAATGTGACAACAAGGAATTTCGCTTGATCCGAATCAATCGCTAAACCGACCCAGACCGTTCGAAACGCCTGATTGTTTCGAGAACACGACAAAATAGAACGCAGACAGAAGAACATTTCATTGTATATAACAACAGTTATATCAGATTACAAGAATATACAGAGTATAAATGAATATTACACAGAAATATCAGAGATTTAAATTACATTTAAATACATAGCAGCGGAAAATAATACAAAATACAACTGAAGGAGATATACAGATACAAAGCTTTCCAGATATCGTTCCAGCTGTAAACCAGGATCCTGTGAATATAAATCTGCAAAACCAAAACTACTAGCTGCCCGTGTCAAAATAGTGGCACCCAGAGTTTAGGTCAAAACAATAAACTCCAGGTCAGTCATGGGACTGGTGTGAGAACTACAACAGTTATTAATCTTTATTTTTAAAGTTAGGTAAATCAAGGGACCACGCCGTATAACACGGAACGGGTTTCCTCCCATGAATACCAGTGCATAAAACAAACAACGCAATGCTAAATAAAGAAAAATGAAGCTATTATAAGACCCAGTTCCCATCACACAATGCAACGCAAGCCGGAGGATAGGGTTTTTACCTTATAATAGCCAAGATTGCTTGATACGTTTAAAACAAATCATTTGATACTATTATAAGTGCATAGTGTATAAAGCAACTTCAAATCATAAGTATCAATCAAAGACGACATAAGCGCCCCATCCTACTATGTCGCCATACTAGGCTCTGCAAATAAAACCGCAAATGTCACGTATTTGGAAGTTGGATTTCCATCTATGAACCGAGGCAAAAGATAGTCCTCAACCGATTCGAGACTGTCTAGCCCGAGCCTCAGGAGCAGCCGCAACTTCCCCTTAGAGCGACAGGGCCGGTCCACCGATGTGGATTAAAATTCCTGAACACTGCGTTTCCCCGCCCTTTGGGGCGTAAGTGAGACAACGAATGGCTCCATCGGACCCAGGTCATCCGATCAAACTGAGGCGCCTCGTAACACCAACAACCACATAAGTAAAACTCGTCAGGGCGTGTAAAACCACTGACGCCACTTCTAGCTAGAAAGAAACGCATGCCCTCCCTGAGGTCCTCTCCCGTTTTTGGTTCATACCGGGTGTGAAACTCGCGAAGTAAATGTTACACAAAGCTACGCCACAAAGGCCGTGCTTCGATCATCAACCACAAGACTTTGCTTTTCAACAGAAGCCTTGATCATTCGCCACTTAGGCATGCCACACAGGCAATTCACTCTATGCATTTGATATCTATCAGTATATAACCCCTGAGCTCGTATGTCTCAGAGAAGGGCGTTAAGCAAGAGAATAAATTCTCCGCCGCCAAACATATATATATTTAATAGAAATCAATCACACAGACTGAAATCCAATGTCAGACACACAGTCCATTTACACGTCCGTTCTGGGTCTGAACGAAACCGAAGGCACCTAGTACCCCGCATATCCATCGATCTCCAAGTACGTCTGGACGATCACCAACTGTTTCCATCTTCTTGGGTGTACAGCCCAATCAAGATCATCAGTAATTACCCAAATGACGTGAAGACCTCCGGTCTTCAACCACCGTCTTCATCTTTGACACCACATCGAATCAGTTATTCAAAATGGGATAAACCCGGTCTTTCTGAACAACTCGCGTATATATATAATAAACACGTGTTGCACAAACACAACATACGCCTTATTCTAGTTCAGAATATTCTTTTATTCAGATATTCATATATTTTGGGAAAGGTTCCCATAAATTTTAACAAAGATAAATTCTTTTAAATTTACTCTTTAATCTTCTTTTGAATATCAATTCAAACTAGTCGGGATTAGCGAACCTGTAACGACCCAGAAAATCTGAACCAATTTAATTTTTTTTAAATTGGCTAAAATAATGGATTTTAAATATTTAAAATAAATATTTTAAATAATAGAGATGAAAAGTGAGTTGAATCGATAATTGAAAACGAATATAGTTAATTATAATTATAAACAAGGCTTGAAAAGGAGCTGCTGTTTCAAAAATTGAATTCAAACTTTGTCGGACTGTACCGGGTGAAAAACAAAACGGATTTTAGTGAAACCAAAAATATCTAAATCTGTTAGTGAATACCTTTCTAACAATTCTGAAAAATCAAATTTTCATAATGGAAAGCAAAAGTTATGGCCAAATGAATTTTCAGAAAGGTCGCTATGGAATTTATATAGCCCATGAAATTGGTCATTTTGCATACGACCTCGGAATTCGACGAAACCACTTTTGTTGGGTCCGGGATGTGAAGTTATTGCTAGGTTTCAAATTTCATAATTTTTGAAGCTAGTATGAGAGCGTGGCAAAGGAAAACGTGTTTTGGTCAATTATAGTTAAATTGGATCAACCAGAAATGGGCCTTTTTGCAAATGGTCTCAGAATTCGACGAAACTAGTTTTGTTGGGACCGTATCGTCAAAACACAGCTAGTTTTATTTTTCTGGAATTTTTCGAATCAGTTTGTGGCCCTGGCAAATTGAAATGTACGTTCAAATCGAATATTGAATGTTATATATTTTAAATTTGAAGGAAAACTGACTGAAACATTCGAATGGGCCTTCGAAACATATCCCATTGTGTTCGCAATGGGGGTAAAACGCTAGGTACGACAGTCGTTGGGTTTCAATTGGTGGTCGTGTCAGAAAACCCCTTTAAAGACCCACCGACCAATCAGAATTTAAATAAAAAAAAGGGAAAAATCCTCAGACCCCCCCCCCCCCCCGATTGACCACGGAAACACCTCCATACCTTCCCGATCATTTTCCGATCGCCACGCGCATCGATAGCCCAAGCTCCAGTTCAACTTTTTGAAGCCCCTCCTCCCAGCTTCAAACCCATCCTGGTCTCGCTCGTTATAGTGGAGAAACCGTCGAGTTCTGGGCTCAGGAAGTTCACCCATGTCGGAGAAGATTTCGCCGCCACCTGGAGCTCGAGCTGAGCAACACCCACCTCATCGAGAAGCCCTCTCGTAGGCAGAGGTCGTGGTCAACCCCGATCAACCCCTAACGCAACGGATTTCGCGAGAGATCGAAACCTAGTTTTGAAGATCTAGTGAGGTAATCGGCTGTTTAATTTTAAACTGATTTTAACAGTTTAAAACCGTTGCAAACTTCGAAAAATCATGTCTTTTTCGTTCGTTAACGAAATTCGATGAAACAGGAAACATCATGACCGTGAGGACGTCTTCTACATTTTAGAAGATATCGCATATTTTTTTGAGCCTTCTGCTATTTTTGGTGGAGTGGAACCCAATGTGAGATTTCTAATTTATAAACAATATGGAAAACCACGATGTATAAATTATATAGTCGATGTATGAGTTATATAAGCGTTGTACACTTCTTGTATAAGCGTTGTATAAGTTGTATGTTCGATGTATAAGTTATATATGCGTTGTAAAAATTATATATGTGTTGAAATAGAAGTGAATTGCTATATATATACATACATATATATATATATATATATACGCCCCTCGTCCACAAACCATGGACGATATTTATTGATTGTGATTGGTGTGAAAATTGATTGATAGCGAATGGTTGTTTGGGATTGTTTGTGGTTGATATTGATTGATTGTGGTTGAAAAATACCCATTTGTGGTTGAGAAATATTTGGTTGAAACCACATAGGATTAGTTTGTGGAAATGAAATAAATATATACATGCCGCCTGCGTGCGAACTAGATGCATGATCCCCATTGTCAAAAACCGCGAGGTTTTAAGGTAGAGCTAGGAGCCGTACTAGGGACGGTCCCGGTTTTAACTACCCTGCCGTTATGCTGCCGAAATTTTGAATAATATTCATGTGTTTGAATTATTTTCATTTGATGAAACTATATTTATTCGTTGAATAGAAAACCTTCATGTGTTGAATCGGTATTCATTCGTTGATTAGAAATTCATGTGTTGAATGGTATTCATGTTTTAAATATAAAAATCACATTTTTGTCTATATATAAAAACTATAGAAAACCATCATGTGTTGAATCGATATTCATTCGTTGAATTGAAATTCATGTGTTGAATGGTATTCATATTTTGAAAGAAATTGTTTTATAATAAAAAATCCCATTTTTAACATCAATATGAAAAGTATAAAATGATCCTGTTTTGAAATAAATTGTTTTACAATAAAAATCCTATTTTTATCCCCTATATTAACTATACGAAATAATAGTGTTTTGAAATGAATTGTTTTACAATAAAAATCACATTTTTATTATATAAACGAATTGTTAAAAATAGTGAAGTGTTGAAATAGAAGACAGTTAGATGAAGATATCATTTTTATCAAATGGATGAAAAGAATGTAGCTTTGAAATCGAAGAATCAATATATATATAAATAGAATTAAAATATATCGAATAATGACGCTGCAGTTTGTATTATGAAACCGTGATTTCAAACGATTATACCGGTAGATCCGACCATCAGATTTTCCTGAAATCACAACCGTTGGGTTCGCTTTGGAAAAATCATTCCAACAGCACCAACTTTGTAAAAATCCAACGGTTGGATTGTCTGGAATGTTTAATTCAAATATGAAGAAAAACAGTGCCAGAATCGATTATATTTATAAATATATATATATATATAAATATAATTATATTTAATCGAATAACGACGCTGCAGTTCGTATTTCGAAATCGAAACTTCAAATGATTATACCGGGAGATCCGACCGTCGGATTTTCCCGAAACTGGAACAGTTGGATTCGTTTTGAAAAGATCTTTCTAATGATGTAAATTTTGTGAAGATCCAATGGTTAGATTTTCATATATGTGTAAATCAAATCTGAAGAAAAACAGCGCCACGGTCGCGTTATGGCCCAAAGCGTCGTTTTGAATAATTGACTATTTTAAAATAAATAAAAATAGCGATAAATCATTATAAAATATTATAAACAATATGGATGTGATTTAGAAATTAACTGAAGGTTGGCTAAGTCGAATGGTCTCCTGGGTGTTGATCTGATGTTGGTTTCGGCCTTCGGGGTTAATATTTGGGAAATCATTCTCTTACTGATTGACGGTTAGTGACTAATGAATTGAAATGATGCGTGTATATGTTAGTGTTGCACTTGTTTATTATATACGCGAGTTGCTCAGAAAGACCGGGTTTATCCCATTCTGAACAACTGAATCGACGATAAGAAATCGAAGATGAAGACGGTGGTCGAAGACCGGAAATCTTCACCTCGTTTGGATGGTAACCGAGGTCCTGATTGGGAGGCATCCCGAAAAATGGATAATGAGTGGTGATCGTCCCGACGTAAGTGTTGATCGATGGGTTTGCGAGGTATTTAGTGCCTCCGGTTTCGTTCAGACCCAGAACGGACTTGTAAATGGACTGTGTGTCTGACATTGGATTTTATTCTGTGTTGATTGATCTCTATTAAATATACATCTGTTTGGCGGCGGAGAATTTATTCTTTTGCATAACGCCCTTCTCTGAAACGCACGAGCTCAGAGGTTGTATATCGATGGACATCAGTCGCATGGCATGAATTGCGAGTGTGACATGCCTAAGTGGCAAATGATCAGGGCTTCTGTTGAAAAGCAAAGTCTTGTGGTGATGATCAAAGCACCGCCTGTGTGGCGTAGCTTTGTGTATAATGTGAATTCGCGAGCCTCACACCCCGGTATGAACCAGAAACGGGAGAAGGACCTCAGGGAGGGCATGCGTTTCTTTCTAGCTAGGGTGGTGTCAGTGACCTACCAGCCCTGACATTTATATACTTTTCACCTGTGTGGTTGTTGCTGTTGCGAGGCGCCTCGGTTAGATCGGACGACTCGGGTCCGATGGAGCCATTCGTTGGCTCATTTACACCCCAAAGGGTGGGGAAACGTAGTGTTCAGGAATTTTAATCCACATCGGTGGACCGGCCGTGACGATCCAAGGGTCCACCAGTGTCTGGGTCCTGAGACACGGGCTAGAGCGTCTCGAATTCGGTAAGGACTATCTTTTGCCTTGGTTCAGGACTGAAATCCAATTTCAAAATACGTGACTGTGCGGTTTTGATTGTATATATATATATGGCGATATGATATATGATACCCATGCCGTCTATGATTGATAGTTATGATTTGAAATTGTTTTCAAACCATATAAACACTAGTAATAATATCAAATGCTTTTGTTTTATTCGTATCAAGCATATTTTGGCCGTTATAAGGTAAAAACTCTATCCTCCGGTTTGCGTTGCATTGTGTGATGGGAACTAAGTCTTATAATGGCTTCATTTTTATAAAAAGCATTGCGGTGTTTAAAAGATGATTTGTTTTAAAGCACTGGCAATCCGATGGAGTAAACCTGTTCCATGAAAGCGGCGTGGTCCTGTGATTTGCCATATTATAAATGAGTTGAGTTGATTTCTCATACCAGTCCCATGACTGACTCGTAGTTTGTTTCACTTTCAAACTCGGGTGCCCCTTTTTCTACATGGGCAGCCTTGTATTCAGGTTTAGCTGGCTTCTTTCTGGATAGCTGGAGCTGAAGATGGATTCTATCATTTATCTATTTTTATGTTGTTCAGCTCCTATTGTACATTATGTTTGTTTTCCGCTGTAGACATTTATGTATAGCTGAACTGTATTTGTACTAAGTAAGATCCTGTATACTGTGTAACTCTGATGATTACTTTTATCCAGTATATTATCTGGTGCATTATCTGGTGTATTTATTTATTTCTTTTCTGCTGTTATCTGTTTCTGTGTTATATTCCACGGATTACCCTTGTCGCCGTCAGTACGGGGTTTGGGGTCGTCTCAGAACCACACCGAAGTAATCATTTATTTTTAATTTACCAATCCCCACCTATTCATCCCATGAAGTAAAACTGGTAATACTTCATATTTAACACCACGGTGTTATCGGTAGATTCAATTACCATTTCACGTTCAAATCTAATTAAAGATTTAACTATCACCTAGAGTAAAACTAGTGATACTCCATTCTCGATCTTTTCAATCTATTTAAAGATTCATTAAAACTCCACTTAGTTTTAATCTTTAACTAGGTTAAAGAATCAGTGTCATTTTAAAACACGGTTCATGATAAACCCAAAATCACATTCCATTAATTATTGGGTTAAAGAACAAGTGTTATTTAAAACACTGTTCACGATAAACCAAAAAATCAATACCAATTCAAATCCAATTAAATATTATTTAATTGGTACACTTCATTAAATCTAAATAAAAAGATTTAATCTTTTTCTCAACTGGGCTTAAGAACAGTGTTAATAAAGACACCATTCACGACAAACCCAAATCACATTTGATATTAAATACAAGGCTCTGAATAGAAAATATATCGGCTTATATTCAATATCCAAATCTACGACCAACAAATATCGTATGGGAAATAACGATATTAATATATCTTTCAAATTCCCATAACAATACATGTATCATCACTTAATCCAACATCGAAATATTCCGAAGGCAATTTCGATTCAAATCCACTCCAATTCAATAATTGGAAATTCTGGTTATTTTTAAAAACATTTCAAATCCAGTTTATTTATTTCAAAATAAATAGATTATTATTCTAGTTCAAAACTTGTTCATTTCGATAAAAATCTATTTTTATCTTTTCAAATATGGAGTTTTTCATCCCCAATCTTCACAAATCATTTCTTATGATTTCACACAAATTATTACTATTTTTAATAATTTTATCAAGGCCCGTACAGTCGATTTCCATCAACGGCCATCGAACTGCACTTATAGCGACCTTTTCCAAATTTGATTTGGACATAATTCCAAATAAAACCGTTAGATTTCTAATTTATAATATTCCTTAGAAATCTCTTTTCGATACGAACCCAACGGTTCCGGTTTCAGGAGAATCCAACGGCCGGATCTCCCGTAATATCCGTTCGAAGTCAATGGTCGAAATTCGCGAACTGCCGTGGCGCGGCGCGTTCTATTCAGGCCATTATATTATATATTTAATATATATAATATATATTTCATCGAATTCAATTCAAAACGTTCTTTATAAATCATTTTATATTCATTTTCAAAACGGTTTCAACTTCATTTTCAAAACGGTTTCAACTTCATATTCAATTTCTAATCAAAATTGAATATTCCAATATAAATTCGTTTTAAATTCATTTCAAATTGATTTCAATTCAATTTCAATTTAATTCGAATTTCTTTTCAATTTCAATTTGAATTCAATTCCTTTCGATTTCAATTCGGATTCAATTCTATTCAATTTAATTCGGATTTCAATTCTATTCGAATTTCAATTCTATTCGAATTTCAAATCATTTCAGTGTATTTCGAATTTCAAATCAATTTAGTTTAACTTGAATTTCAATTCACTCTAAATATAATTCGAATTTCAAATCTATTCGATTTCAAATCTGTTCGATTTCAAATCTATTCAATTTAATTCGAATTTCAAATATATTTCAATATTCATTGAAAAATGAATAAAATCGATATAAATATCGTTCACGTCAAAATGGCGTCAATCTAATCAACACGGCTTCATATATTTCTATTTTCAAATATTCTATTTCAAATATTTCTTTTTCAAATATTTCTATTTCAAATACTTCTATTTCAAATATTTCTTTCTCCAAACTGGAATGAGGCCCAATCAATTACCATATAATGTTAATTATATGGATTTTCTACAACACATGTATACAATAACAACGATGAATAATCAACCATCATCCAAAGTGCATTCTACACTGTATAAGCATCGAATATAAATATTTAATGCTTATAACAGTCAGTCAATAAATCGATCGACACACAACTAACTATTGGGATTAGTGTATGTCATCTATCATCCCAATACCCGTGTGGGGTTTCAAACAATCAAACACAGATTTTATTTGTGCAGTTGGGCGATGTGTAAAATTTATCGTCCCAATTAATATCAGTCAAATGTGTGTATATAAACAAATCATCCGATTTGTTTATTTTTATATCATTTCATATACACATTAAAAATTCTATTTTTAACTATAAAATATTTTCAACTATATAAATATTTTATTTCATTTCACATCACATCACACAATCAACTACACATCAAAATCAAACAACTAAGCATACAAGCCATCCATGGTCTGTGGACAGCGGGTGTCGGGTGCTACTAAACACCGTTTTCATCCTAGTATATATTTATAACTAGAAAAATAAAATTAAAAGGTGAGAAGTTCTCACCGAGGGTTCCACTCCGCCGTGCTTTGCTTTTGAATTGCTGAGCTGTCTGGATTTGTTTGCAATTCCGATGCAGTTCTTTTTCCACGCTGTTCATAATTAAAATTATTTTTTTGTTGCTTCATTCAATAAATAAAAATCGTATTTTTACTTCATATTCATATATATTTTCGATGCTTCATTCTATATAAAAATTAAATTTTTATATACCTACTTCATATACAAAGATCGGATTTTTATTTCATTGCTATAAAAATCACATTTTTATACTTCTACAATATAAAATATTATATTTTTATACTTCTATGATATAAAAATCATATTTTTATTATTCTACATCAATGAATTTCCTCCTATTTTTATTTTTTCTATGGTATAAAAATTATATTTTTAACCTTTCTATCATATAAAAATATAGTCTTTCATAGATTAAAAATCACTACTTCATGATAAAAATGAAATCCATATTTTTATTTCACTTCATATACTACAAAGAATATATTTTAATTACTCTACACCATTAAAAATCATATTTTTATCCCTCTACATAAATAAAAATCCTATTTTTATCACTCTACATAAATAAAAATCCTATTTTTATTATCTACATTATATAAAAATCAAATCTTTACCTCGTTTTAAAAATCAACCTTTTCGAATTAAAAATTCAGTTTTCGATCCTACATATATAAATAAAAATTCAGTTTTTAAAGTTAAACAAAAATAAGTTGTAAAACAATGTTTATACTAAAATAAAGAAAAGGAAAATCATAAAATAAAAGAAAGGAAATAAAATAAAAAAAACTCATAGTGGGTACTCGCGTCAGTAGGAGAGGGGGGTTTCGTTGATCGGCATGGGGGTTTCGGTTTGGGGGATTCGAAGGGGGGGTCTCGGGGTTCGTCGAACGACGAGAGGACAAGGAGAAAGGAAGGATGGAGGGAAGAGGAAGGTGGGGGGGCTCGATGATGGCGATGGAGGGCGGATGTGGGTAGAGCGACGGGCGGCGTCGCGGTTGTGGCGGGCGCGATTAGTTAGGTATTTTTTTCTGATTTCTCCTGAACGAATGAAAGGGGGAAAGGAGGAATTATAATATATATATATATATATATATATATAATTATTTAATTTCAAAAAGCAACCTTTTTATTTTGACTTCGAAACGAGGCCCACCGACTGTCGTCCATACCTAATTACCCCCATTCCGAACACAATGGGATATATATCGTAAGCTGATTCGATCGTTTCGATCAGTTTCCGTTAAAATCAAAATATAACTCTATATATTAAATTTGAACGCGTATTTCAATTTACCGGGGTCGCATACTAACTCGAAAAATTCCCGAAAAATATTGTCTAGCTTCGTATTGACGATACGGTCCTAACAAAACGTATTTCGTCGAATTCTGAGACCGTTTGAAAAATGGCCATTTCCAGTCGATTAAAATCAACTAAAACTGGTCAAATGCGTTTTACTTTGCCACGCTCACATATTGATTCGAAAAATTATGAAATTTGAAACCTAGCAATAACTTTACATCACGGATCCAACAAAAGTGGTTTCGTCGAAATCCGAGGTCGTTTGCAAAATTCCCATTTTTAAGGGCCTGAAATTCCATAGCGACTATTCTGAAATTTCAACTGGACATATCTTTTGATTCCCGCTATGAAATTTCGATTTTTCGGATTCGTTGGAAAGATAGCCACAATTAGATTCCACTATTTTTGGTTTCACTAAAATCCGGCTTATTTTGCACCCGGTACATTCAATTGAAGTTTGAAATCGAATTATCGAACTACCGCACCATTTTCAATTCCTTTTATAAATATAAATAAATATTTATATTCTAACGACGATCTATATAATATATACGTTCGAATTCTATTCAAAATAAATTTCTCGTCGTTATTATTTAAAATAATTCATTTTAAATAATCAAAATTCGCTAAAATTACCAAAATAAAATTTTTAAATTGGCTCGGATTTCCGGATTATTATAGCTACTAAGCACCATTTGCATCGTAGTATATATTTCAAACTAGAAATAAATTAAAGGTGAGGAGTTCTCACATTGGGGTTCCACTCCACCATTTTATTTCTGAAATTTAGAACAGTCTGGATATGCCCGTACTTTCAACACAATCTTTTTCACGCTATTCACATTAAACATCACCTTTTTATTTCAACGCTATAGAGATAAATGTCACGTCTTTATATCACTATTTTTTCTCACTTAAAAACCTTGTCTTTTCACGATTAAAAATCTAACCTTTCTTGTTTTTTTTTAAATTAAACCTATCTCATAATATATAAAATCGAAATTTTTAATCCCTAAAAATCTTATCTTTTCCCTCTTGCCTTTAAACACCTAACAAAACCGATTTTATTAATTTTATCATATTTAAAACCGTTTTAACTATGTTATATAAAAACAAAAACAAAAAAAAGGAAGAAGAACCACTTTGTATTTGACGAACGAAGAGGGAGGAGGGGTGTTGATTTGCGACGATCGAAGAAGGGCTTTGGGATTGGAGATTAACAGGGGAGGGAGGAAATAGGGGTGGTGCTGTCGGAGGGCGTCGGAGGGCTTGAAGGGGAAGTGGAGGCGCGGCGGGGAGGGTGCGGCTGGGGTTTCAGGGCGTCACGGTGGAAGGGGTTTCTCGAATCGTGTGAGGGGGGAAAGGGAAATCGAGGAGGAGAGAAAAGCATGAAAGGAAGAGGATCGAAGGGGGGGCTGGTCCTCGCCGGGGGCGGCGCGTTCGCCAGGGCACGGTGGCCTTCGGTGGAGGGGCGATAGCTTCTCCCTTTTCTTCTTTTCTTTTTATTTCTGAATCTCAAATGGATAAAGGGGGTGGCTCGCGTTGACGAAGGAGAAGAGAAGAGGGGGGATTATAAAAATATTATACTTAATTCTATTTAAATTCAAAAAGCAATTTTTTTATATCAAACTCAAAATCGAACCCACCTACTGTCATCCTAGTTAATTACCCCCATTCCGAACACAATGAGATATGTACCGTAAGCTGATTCGACTGTTTCGATCAGTTTTCATTTAAATTAAAATATAAATCTATATATTCAATTTTAAACGTACACTCCAATTTACCGGGGCCACATACGAACTCTAAAAATTCCAGAAAAACATTTTCTAGCTTCGCATTGACGATACGGTCCTAACAAAACAACTTTCGTCAAATTCTAAGACTGTTTGAAAAATGGCCATTTTCCAGTTGATTAAAATCAACTAAAACTGGTCAAATGCGTTTTCCTTTGCCACGCTTACATATTGATTTGAATAACTATGAATTTTGAAACCTAGCAATAACTTGACATCATTGATCCAACAAAAGTGGTTTCGTCGAAAACCGAGGTCGTTTGCAAAATTCCCATTTTTAAGGGCCAGAATTCCATAGCGACTATTCTGAATTTTCAACTGGATGTATCTTTTGATTCTCGCTATTGAATTTTGATTTTTCGGATTCGTTGGAAAGATATCCCCAAATAGATTCTAATATTTTTTGTTTTGCCAAAAATCCGGTTTATTTTGAATCTTGTACATTCATTTGAAATTTGAAATCGAATTTTCAAACTACCGCGCCATTTTCAATTCCTTTAATAATTAAAATAAAATATTTATATTCTAACGACGATCTATATAAATATATACGTTCTAATTCTATTCAAAATAAATTTCTCGTCATTATTATTTAAAATAATTCATTTTAAATATTCAAAATTCACCAAAATTGCACAAATAGAAAATTTAAATTGGCTCAGATTCCCGGGCTATTACAATCTCCCCCACTTAAAACTTTTCGTCCCCGAAAAGGAACGAAGCTGAAAGTTGTTTTACTAATCAACTCAACTTTCATTATTTTCATTACGGCTTAAGTTCTTCAAATTTTCAGTTTCTAAGAACTTTTCAAATTTTTCAAAAATTTGGCTAACACCCTAAATTTTCGAAAAATTTCTCCATAACTTCCCCTGCACCGTGGACTTCGCGATATTTCAAATAGCCTCCCATGGCCCTCACCAATCCAAAAATAAAAAGAAACAGCCAAGCGGCTAGCCAATCGGCTCATAAAATCATCAAAAACGCAATAAATTCGTAAACATGTACTTATTTGTCGGACAAACAATTTTATTCTTCTGCTCTAGCCTCCTTGCTATGACCCGTTCAATGTAAGTACAGGTACATGCATGCAAATGCGACTAATTTCCAATACAACTCACTTTTTGATCAATTTGGCTAAAGGTTCAACATTTTAATTAATCAGACAATTATCAAACAACACAACTAGCAATCAATTAGTTGATTAACGTTTCAACATAATTTTGATACATAGTCCAAAAATCAGATTTTTAATGCCAATTCACAACAATAAGCTCTATCTAGCTTTGGTTCTCACACCAGTCGATTGGAAATATATAAATATCACACCATCGAAACTCGAACACTAATTATGATGATGTAGCTACAATCATCAAAATCATCTCCGGGCGACTAGAGTGTGACTTTATATCTATCGAGTATATTAAAACTTCAAATACACGCGGATCAAACATATATGCAAAATCTTTATATACTGGATTGTCCAAATTCAACATAAAATAAATATTCAAATACATTGAATAAAGTTTAAATTTTCAAAACAAAATTCGTTTTCATTTTAAAAATATACTCTTCACACTCGTTCTAGGATACTACTGATCCCATCTGTAACGAGCCATTCTTATTGGATATTACTAATCCAACCTCTGATGAATCTTTTCTTATGGTTCTAATGTGTCTTGTTCTCTGAGCTTTGAAAACCAAAGCTCTAATACCAAATGTAAAGACTCGTAACTTCCTAGTGAAGGAAAGAGCGGATACTTTGAGTACAAGACACATCGGGATGCAAACAGAAGAACTTTTCATTGCTTATTACAACAATACCATCAGAATAAAAGAATATACAAAGTATGAATAAATATTATGTAACACCCCAAATTTTCTGTTAACTGTAAATTAACAAATTAAAGTATATTTAATTCTAAATGAAAAAATTAAGGGAAACGGGTTATGCCATTACTTTTGTCTCGGAATTCTGCTTGAGATAGAGTCCGAGTTTGCGTAAATCGGACTCCGTATGAAGGAGTTATGACCTCCGGAAGTTTCAGATTTTGATTTAAAATTCAAACAGCCCGAAAACATGTTCAAAATTCAAAACTGGACCAGAAATGGGCTGGGTGGGAATTTTCCCTCCCAGGACCAGGTCGACCAGGGGGTCGACCTGGGTACCTAGGTCGACTATGTAGTCGACCTGGGGGTCGACCTATAGGTTAACCTGCTTGGTCGACTTGACCTGCTTGGTCTGGTCTTGGCTCGGTTTCTGGGGCTAGGCTGTGTCACTAGGGCTGATTTGTCACTTTCTAATTGGCTTCTCTTGAGATATATGGCCTTGATTAACTCTAGCTTCATCGACGGCTCTAATTAGTTTGAAATTCTATATAAACAACCTTAGTATTCAACCAAAATTCACACAAATAAAATAGAGCTAGAGCCGTCATGCTGTTGGAAGGAAGCCAAGAGTAGCCTCCACTTGAAGAAAGATTAGAGACGAGCAAAACTAAAGTAAAAACAAGAATCAAACAACGTTTATCTACCCAAAGGAAAGAATTGCAAATTCAGAACTCAGAATCCAGAATTCAAGTTCGTCGTTTGTTGTAAGTATAGTGATTTTTCCGATGGGAATAAAATTAAGATTTGATTCGATGCAAAATGGAAATGGAATTGTTCTATTGTATAAAGACGATGTTAATTCATATCTATGTGTTGCAATGATTGTGTTGTGAATGGTATTGTATGTTTGTGGTATAATTGACTTGATGTTGGATCCATTAGAATGTTTGCGGATTAATCTAGTTAATGTTAGATCCATTCAAAATTCACATACAAATTAATTTTTTCATATCTACACCTATATGTTTATGTGATTATATAGGTTGTATGTGATTAAGATCTCATGTATATACTTTATGCTAAACCTCTATGTCTAAATTATTAAGTTCATATACATGCTCATATGTTTATACAAAAGTTGTAAGTTCATAATTGGATCCATGCCAAGATCCACTTTAATACATGTTTCATGTTATAACTGGACATATGATTGGATCTAGTTCACACATGTGATATAATTATACATACTTTATGGACATGTCATGTTCTTGTCATGTTCGATGTTATGCCTAGATCTAAACATGTTTAGGCTTATGTTGTCTAAATCATATGCAAATTCATAATTGGATCCATGCCAAGTTCCACTTTAATACATGTTTCATGTTATAACTGGACATATGATTTGATCTAGTTCAGACATGTGATCAAATTATTCATACTTTATGGACATGTCATATTCTTGTCATGTTTGATGTTATGCCTAGATCTAATCATGTTTAGGCTTATGTTGTCTAAATCATATGCTAATTCATGTGACACCTATTTAGTTAGATCCCTATTTCAATGCAAGTTCACATATAGATAAGTTGATTTTGCCTATGTTGCAAGTTCACATATATGTAAGTTGATTTAGCCTAAGTTGCAAATTCACATATATGTAAGTTGATTTAGCCTATGTTGCAAATTCACATATATGTAAGTTGATTTAGCCTATGTTGCAAATTCACATATATGTATGTTGATTTAGCCTATGTTTCAAGTTCACACCTATGATGTTCATATTGACTATGCCAATAATGCCAAGTTTACACCTATGTCATGTTTATGTTAATGAATTTTTTATGCCAATTTTTTGTACGTTAAATTAGGCTAAGTTTTTATCATAATATTATATGTTAAAAATCATGCGGACGAAAAGTTAGGCTAAGATTGTTAGCCTAATATTTAGAGGGGGTAACGTTGGGAAAAATTGGTAATTATACGAAACTTGACACAAATTGGTGAAAAATATATGTATTGGCATGTTTGGCACATGCCAATAATTGGTGGCACTTAAATGGTATAAATTCTTATACCAAAAATGATGAATTTGGAAAGTGGGCTACAATATTTAATTGTTAACAAATTTACATATAAAAAGTAATAGAGACAAATATGTAAATTTAGAAAAACGAGTATGCTTAACCCTAGGTTGAATTGAGTTGTGATGTAAACCTGCCCAGACCCGCCCGGTTGTCCAGTAATCACAACAGTACCTATCCAATGTGAAAGGCTAAGCATTGAGCCTAATAAGGACCCGAGGTTAGACTGAGTTATGGTGTAAACCTGCCCGGAACCGACCGGCCCATCCAGTAACCGTAACAATACCTGTCTAATGTGAGTGGTCGGTGCTTTAAAAAGCTAAGGTTAGACAAGTCAGGATGGTAGGGTTAAGTTAACTAAAACACTTAACCAATTCAACATGTTAATTAAAATGATGGGTGGGGTTAGGTAAATACAGACACTTAACCACTTAACATGTTTTACTAGAAAACCCTAGTAACGGGGACCCATTTCAGCAGTAAACCAATTAGATATCATGGTACCCTGAAACTAGGCAGGGTGGGGCACGATTACCAGGCTGATTGTAAGTGGTCAAAAGCGACGGCGGTTGGTGCAGCAGTGTGAGTTCTAACGGAGTGTGGGCGTGCACACAATTCGGAGCAGGCAAACAGAGCACTGGGCACTAGTAGTATAACCTATGCATTCTAGCATTGTGTCGGGCCGCCACCATGGGACTTGATACACCCGATGGTGGGACCAGCATAGGTATCTACAATCATTGGAGGCTGTATGACACATATGATTTTGCGAGTAGGGGCCGATCTTTAGAAAGGGGATCACTTCACCCCGATCATGGGGTGTCAGTTGCGATAATGCAAGTAGGTGCAGAGATATATGGTTGGGTGTGATAGTATATTCTGTTCAAAACTGCTTTATCTTAGTTTATGATACTTTCCTATTCCAGTTTATACCTGTAACACCCTGTATTTTCTGTGAACGTATAAGTAACAAATCAGAGGATAATTAATTTGTAAAATAAGAATCAAGGGAAACGAGTTGCGCCATTGCGTTCGTCTCGGAATTCTGCTTGGAAACGAGTCTGAGTTTGCAAAAATCGGAGTCCGTATGACGGAGATATGACCCTCCGAAGCTTCAGGAATTTTCAGAATCGAAAACAGCTCGAAATTCGAATTCAAAATTCGAATTCAAACCCAAAAGCGGGCTAGGCCGGAAATTTCCCGCCCAGGACCCAGGTCGACTGGGGAGTCGACTGGGTAGTCGACCCCGCCCCCGACCACGTCGACTGGGGAGTCGACTGGGTAGTCGACCCCCCTGACCAGGTCGACTGGGCAGTCGACCTGGGGGTCGACCTGCTCCCGAAATCCAGTTTTTGAACCTGGTTCGTTCTGATGTAATTGGTCACGTTTTCTGCCTAGATTCGTCCGCCTAACCCTATATAAACAGCCCTCTAGCCTCATTCTCTCTACACCATTTCATTCTTCCTGTACTCTGCCTCTGCTCTAATTAAATAAAATAATGGCGTCACTACTCTGCTGAAATCTGAACTGGAACTAGGATTAAAGCATCTTCTTCCAAACTGAATAGAACTAAAAGAGAACAACTGCAACTCTTCTTCTTCTTTAAACCAATCAAGGCAAGTACAGTTATTTTCCGATATAAACTTTAATCATAATTGTGACATGATTGTAAATCTGAAATTGAGGTTGTGTATGTTCTGTTTTGATCTATTTTATTCTGTATCTCTTTCTTCCTTTTGTTCTATAGCCAGGCTACTCCGAGCCTGCACCAATCTCCTAAGAGATTAACACACAAATGCTAAAATGTTTGGGACAAATGATGAATGTGGCATAATTGGACATGGCTAATCTGTGACTGATTTAAGAAAAAGGACATAGGTTGTAAACTAGATTTAGATCTTTGCATATTCTGTGAATTGGAAGAAGAGGAACCATGGTATGTTAACATGCGACTTGAGACATTGGACATTGTAATAACCCGCAAAATCTGGGCCAGTTTAAAATTTTTATTTTGGCAATTTTAGCGAATTTTGATTATTTAAAATGAATTATTTTAAATAATATCGACGAGAAATTTATTTTGAATATAAATCGAACGTATATATTATACGCGTCGTCGTTAGAATATAAAATATTTATATATAATTATAAATAGAATTGAAAATGGCGCGGTAGTTCGATAATTCGATTTCAAACTTCAATTGAATGTACCGGGTGCAAAACAATCCGGATTTTAGTGAAACCAAAAATAATGGAATCTAATAGTGAATATCTTTCTAACGAATCCGACAAATCAAGATTTTATAGCGGGAATCAAAAGATATGTCCAGTTGAAAATTCTGAATAGTCGCTATGGAATTCAGGCCCTTAAAAATGGACATTTTGCAAACGACCTCGGAATTCGACGAAACCACTTTTGTTGGGTCCGTGATGTCAAGTTATTGCTAGGTTTCAAATTTCATAATTTTTCGAATCAATATGTGAGCGTGGCAAAGGAAAACGCGTTTGACCAGTTTCAGTTGATTTTAATCGACGGGAAATTGGCCATTTTTCTAACGGTCTCAGAATTCGACGAAACTAGTTTTGTTAGGACCGTATCGTCAATACGAAGCTAGAAAATATTTTTCTGGAATTTTTCTAGTTAGTATGTGACCCCGGTAATTTGAAATGTGCGTTTAAAATTCAATATAGTGATTTAAATGAAAATTCAAAAGGAAACTGATTGTAACGATCGAATCAGCTTGCGATACATATCCCATTGTGTTCGGAATGGGGGTAAAATGCTATGGACGACAGGCGGTGGGCCTCGTTTCGAGGTCGTATGTAAAAGTCAACTTTTTGCATAATTAAATAATAAAATAAATTATAATTTCCCTCCCCCCCCTTTTATTCTTCTTCCTGGCCCCCCGACTTCATTATTCAGAAAAAAAAAAAAAAAAAGAAGAAACCCTAGGAATCGTTCGAGCGCCGTACCCATCATCGCCTCCCTCGATCGAAGACCGCCACCACCGTTCGAGACTCGAAGCCATCGCTCCACCCTCCTGCTGCCGACATCGACGTCGCCCATCTTCCCCCCCCCCCTCCATCGATCGAAGACCAGAAAACCCCCCCTTTTCGCAGCTACATAGGTGAGCGTTTTCCTTTTTTTTCATTTATTTTCTTTTTTATTTTATCTGTAAAACTGATCCATTTTTTAATAGGTTTAAAGAAAAAAAACTGATGTTAAATAGAAATTATAAAAACTGATTTAGTATAAAAATAAAAACTGATTTTGATTTTTTTTAAAAAGAATTGAAAACTGGTTTTTAAAAGTTAAAAACAGATTTTATAAAAAGGTTAAACTGATTTTATAAAGATTTTTAAAACTGATTTTATGAGATTTTTAAACTGATTTGATTTTTAAAGGGATTAAAAACTGAAATTTTTAAGAGAAAATATAAAAACTGATTTTGAAATAAAGATCAGATTTGTAGCGAAGTAAAAAAAATCATATTTTTATTTAGTGAAAGTCGAAGTAAAAATTCGATTTTTATATATTGAATAACATAGTAAAAATTCGATTTTTACTTATGTAGAGAATACGGGAAACGAAAGCGACAAGAAGACGAAATAGACGAAGATTTCCATAAAGGAAGAGTCGTGTGAGTGGATAGCTATTGGTGAGAATTCTCACTCTTCAATTTTATTTCTAGTTATATATATATACTAGGATGCAGACGGTGTTTAGTAGCACCCGACACAATCGTCCATAGACCATGGACTTGTTTGTTTGGCTGTTTGGTGATTGATTGCGATATTGGTTTGAATGTGATTTGTGGTGTGAAAAATCGAATCGATAAATTGGTTAGGATTAGACGTGCGCCGTTATAAGGCGAAGGAGTAAGGCTAGGTTAGACCCTTACTCCAAATTTTGTGGTTTGCATAACGAAAGTGAATTTGATTGATATGTGAATGGCGTGGGCCTTCACTAGACCGGGGATAAGGCTAGGCCTCGTCCCGTTTCTAGTATCGTGCCGTTATGCCGCCGAAATTTTCTAAAATATGTTAGAAAAATAAAAATATCATTTTTATTGAATAAATGAACTGAATAGAAATTAATATGTTGAAATAAAATGTTTTATCGTTAAAAATATAATTTTTAACGTGAATGTGAATAAATAAATATTCATTTACAAACCGGACGGTTTGTTTATGTACACCTATTTGACTGATATTGATTGGGTCGATAAATTTTACACATCGCCCAACTGCACGAATAAAATCTGTGTTTGATTGTTTGAAAACCTACACGGGTGTTGGGATGAAATTTAAAGTTCACTCATCCTAACTGATTAAATATGTCGATCGATTGATTGACAGGCTGTTATAAGCGTTGGATATCTATATTTGATGCTTATACAGTGTAGTGCACTTTGGTTGATGGTTGATTATTTTTCAATGCTATTATATACATGTGATGTATGAAAATCCATATAATTAACATTATATGGTAATTGATTGGGCCTCATTCCAATTTGAAAAATAAAGAATATATATAAAATAAGGTTCATGTGTTGACTATACTCATCCGTTGATATTAGTCATGTGTTGAACGAATTATTTTTATAATAAAATTTACATCTTTATCAATATAAAATAAGGTTCATGTGTTGACTATACTCATCCGTTGATATTAGTCATGGGTTGAACGAATTATTTTTATAATAAAATTTATATCTTTATCAATATAAAATAAGGTTCATGTGTTGACTATACTCATCCGTTGATATTAGTCATGTGTTGAACGAATTATTTTTATAATAAAATTTATATCTTTATCAATATAAAATAAGGTTCATGTGTTGACTATACTCATCCGTTGATATTAGTCATGGGTTGAACGAATTATTTTTATAATAAAATTTATATCTTTATCAATATAAAATAAGGTTCATGTGTTGACTATACTCATCCGTTGATATTAGTCATGGGTTGAACGAATTATTTTTATAATAAAATTTACATCTTTATCAATATAAAATAAGGTTCATGTGTTGACTATACTCATCCGTTGATATTAGTCATGGGTTGAACGAATTATTTTTATAATAAAATTTACATCTTTATCAATATAAAATAAGGTTCATGTGTTGACGGTACTCATTCGTTGAGATTAGTCATGTGTTGAACGAAATAATTTAACAAAAATAGTCACACATGGACGGTACTCATTCGTTGAGATTAGTCGTGTGTTGACAAAAAGATAATATTTGAAATAGAATATATAAAGCCGTGTTAAATAGTGATGCGCCATTTTGACGCGAACGATATTTATATCGAATAAAACGATTTCGAAATGAATTGAATATAAAACGATTTCGAAATGAATTGAATATAAAACGATTTCGAAATGAATTGGATATAAAACGATTTCGAAATGAATTGAATATATAACGATTTCGAAATGAATTGAATATATAACGATTTCGATTTGAATTGAATATAAAACGATTTCGATTTGAATGGAATAGAAAACCAATTTGATTTCAAATTGAATATATAATGAACTTGATTCAAATAGAAAACGAAACGAATTTAATTTGAATAGAAAATGAATTTGAATCGAATATAAAACCAATTTGAATTAAATTGAATTGAAAACGAATTCAAATTGAATTGAAAGCGAATTGAAATAAATTCAAATTTAATTGAAATTTGAATTGAATAGAAATGAATTTTTAAAAACGAATTTTTAAAGAAGAATTCAATTTTGCTTTGGATTGAAATAGAAGTTGAAATGGTTCTTGAAACGAATTTAAAACTATTTATAAACTTCGTTTTAAATAGAAATCGACGAAATATATATTATATATATTATATATATAATATAATGGCCTGAATAGAACGCGCCGCGCCGCGGCAGTTCGTAAATTTCGACCATTTATTTCAAACGGACATTACGGGAGATCCGACCGTCGGATTCTCCTAAAACCGGAACCGTTGGGTTCGTATCAAAAAGAGCTTTCTAACGAATATTAGAAATTTGAAATCTAACGGTTGGATTTGGAGATACGTCCAAATCAAATTCGAAAAAGGTCGCTATAAGTGCAGTTCGATGGCCATTGTTGGAAATCGACTGTACGGACCTTGATAAAATTATTAAAAATAGTAATAATTTATGTAAAATCATAAGAAATGATTTGGGAAAATTTGGGATGAAAAACTCCACATTTGAAATGATAAAAATGGATTTTTATCGAAATGAACTAGTTTTGAACTAAATTCAAAACCTAATTATTTTTAAATAAATAAATTAGATTAAAAAGGGGTTTTAAATAATCGGGATTTCTAATATATTTGATTGAATTTGAAATGGGTTTATCGTTAAAAGGGGTTTTAAATAATCGGGATTTCTAATATATTTGATTGAATTTGAAATGGGTTTATCGTGAACAGTGTTTTAAATAACACTAGTTCTTTAACCCGATAACGAATAGAATGTGATTTGGGTTTGTCGTGAACTGTGTTTTAAATAACACCTAGTTCTTTAACCCAGTAAAAGGAGTTCTAATGAATCTGCAATTAGATTGAAATGTGAATCCATAATCTAAATTATCAAATTTAGAAAATGAGCGAGAATGGAGTATTACCAGTTTTACTCCAAAGCGATAGTTAAATCTTTAATTAGATTTGAACGTGAAATGGTAATTAATTTTACCGATAACACCACGGTGTTAGATATGGAGTATTACCAGTTTTGCTTCATGGGATGAATAGGTCGGGATTGGGAAATAAAATAAATAATTACTTCGTTGTGGTTCGCTAATCTCGACTAGTTGGAAAAACCATAATTTGGTTTTAAATGACATCCAAAGGAAGATTACAGGATAAATTTTAAAGAATTTATCTTGGATAAAATTAATGGGAACTTTTCCCTAAGAATGTGGAATTTAGAAACTAGCTGTAGGTTGGCTAAGAAGAATGGTTTCCTGGGTATTGATCTGATGTTGGTTTCGGCCTTCGGGGTTAATGTTCGGGAAATTGTTCTCTTGCTAATTTGCGGTTAGTGACTAATGAATTGGAATGAGGCGTATGTTGTGTTTGTATAACATTTGTTTTCAATATACGCGGGTTGTTCGGAAAGTCCGGGTTTATACCCATTCTGAATAACCGATTCGACGATAAGTCGAAGATGAAGACGGTGGTCAAAGACCGGAAGTCTTCACATCGTTTGGATAATTACTGACGATCCTGATTGGGCAGTACACCCAAGAGGATGGAAATAGTTGGTGGTCGTCCAGACGTACTTGGGGATGGATGGATATGCGAGGAAAGTGCCTCCGGTTTCGTTCAGACCCAGAACGGACTTGTAAATGGATTGTGTGTCTGACACTGGATTTTATTCTGTGTTGATTGATTTCTATTAAATATACATCTGTTTGGCGGCGGAGAATTTATTCTTTTGCTTAACGCCCTTCTCTGAGACATACGAGCTCAGATGTTGTATATCGATGGACATCAGTCGCATGGCATGAATTGCCTGTGTGGCACGCTAAGATGCAAGGATCAAGGCTTCTGTTGAAAAGCAAAGTCTTGTGGTTGATGATCAAAGCACGCCTACGTGGCAGCTTTGTGTATAACGTGTATTCGCGAGCCTCACACCTCGGTATGAGTTAAAAACGGGATACGGACTGCAGGGAGAGCGCACGTTTCTTTCTAGCTTTGGTGGTGTCAGTGACTTACCAGCCCTGACATATATATACTTTTCACCTTTGTGGTTGTTGGATGAGGCGCCTCGATTATAGGTCTGTAAGGACCGGGAAACGTGTGTTCAGGAATACTAATCCTCTAACGTAAGTGAGGACCGGCCCTGAAGCATCCAGGGGTTACCCAGTGTGCGTAATCCTGAGGCATTTGCTAGAGTGTCTCGAACGCGGAGAGGAGCTTGCCCCTTGCCTCGACTCATGACGGAAATCCAATTTCCAATACGTGTATCGCGGTTTTAATTGTAGAACTAGTATGGCGACATGATATATGGTACCCATGCCGTCTATGATTTATACTTATGATTGAAATTGTTTTGACACTATAAACTTATTATAGTATCAAATGATTTGTTTAAAACGTACCAAGCATGTTTGGCTATTATAAGGGAAAACCCTATCCCCCGGCTTGCGTTGCATTGTATGATAGGACCTGGGTCTTATAATAGCTTCATTTTTCGAAAAAGCATTGCGTTGTCTGTTGATATGCACTGGTATTCTTGGGAGGAAACCCGTTCCGTGTTATGCGGCGTGGTCCCTTGAATTACTTTCTTTTAAAGTAAAGTTTAAATAACTGTTTTAGTTCTCACACCAGTCACATGACTGACCTGGAGTTTATTGTTTTAACCTAAACTCTGGGTGCCCCTATTTTCCGCACGGGCAGCTAGTAGTTTTGGTTTTGCAGATTTATATTCACAGGATCCTGGTTTACAGCTGGAATGATATCCGGAAAGCTCTGTATCCGTATATCACCTTCAGTTGTGCTTTATATTATTTTTCCGCTGCTATGTATTTAAATGTAATTTAAATCCCTGATATTTCTGTGTAATATCTATTCATTTATACTCTGTATATTCTTGTAATCTGATGCATTGTTGTAATATACAATGAAATGTTCTTCTGTTTGTGTTCTGATTTGTCATGTTCTCAACGTTCAGGGGTTTCGAACGGTCTAGATCGGTTTAACGACTGATTCAGATCGAGCGAAATTCCAGGCCGTCACATTTGGTATCAGAGCTTTGGTTTACAAAGCCTAGAGAACAAGGCACATTAGAACCATACGAAAGAATTCATCAGAAATTGGGTTAGTAAAATCCAATGGGAATGACTCGTTAGAGATAGGATCAGTAGTATCCTAGAACGAGTGTGAAGAGTATATTTCCAAATAAAAACAATTTTGTTTTGAAAATTTAAACCATTTTAAACGTATTTGATTATTTATTTATTTTGAATATGGACAATCGAGTATATAAAGGTTTTGTATATACGCGTCATGAACGTATATTCGAAGTTTTAATATACTGGATAGATATAGAATCACATTCTAGTCGCCCGGACCTGATTCTGATGATTGACGCGTCATCATTAGTAATTAGTTTCGTGTTTCAAAGGTGTGCTTTCTATATGTTTCCATTAGACTGGTGTGAGAACCAAAACTAATATAGTTAGAACACATTGTTGTAAATTGGCATCAAAAACAAGATTTTTTGAATATATATCAAAATTATGAATTTGAAAACTCTAATTCACTAATTGATTGATGTTTGTGTTGTTTGTTTATTTGTTTGCTAATTTTAACCATTTAGTCTAATTGAACCAAATATTGAACTATATTGAAAATTGGTCGCATTTGCTTGCATATATATATATACTTATATTGAACAGGTCATAGCAAAGAGGCTAGAGCCAGAGAATAAAATTTGTTTGCCCGACAAATAGGTACATGTTTACTACATAATTTCCTGTTTTGTTTGGGTGATGATGATTTTGTGAGCCTATTGGCTAGCCGCTTGGCTTTTTCTTTTTCTTTTTGAGATCTGAAGGACCGGGGAAGCTATTTGAAATTCCCCGATGCTCCCATTGCAGGGGAGGTTATGGCGAAATTTTTCGAAAATTTAGGGTGTTAGCCAAATTTTTGAAATTTTGAAAATTCTCAGAAACTGAAAGGTTAGAGAATGGAAGCCAGATCGAACATAGAGTTGAATAATCAAACCACTTTCGACTTTGTTCCTTTTCGGGGACGAAAAGTTTTAAGTGGGGGAGATTGTAATAACCCGCAAAATCTGGGCCAGTTTAAAATTTTTATTTTGGCAATTTTAGCGAATTTTGATTATTTAAAATGAATTATTTTAAATAATATCGACGAGAAATTTATTTTGAATATAAATCGAACGTATATATTATACGCGTCGTCGTTAGAATATAAAATATTTATATATAATTATAAATAGAATTGAAAATGGCGCGGTAGTTCGATAATTCGATTTCAAACTTCAATTGAATGTACCGGGTGCAAAACAATCCGGATTTTAGTGAAACCAAAAATAATGGAATCTAATAGTGAATATCTTTCTAACTAATCCGACAAATCAAGATTTTATAGCGGGAATCAAAAGATATGTCCAGTTGAAAATTCTGAATAGTCGCTATGGAATTCAGGCCCTTAAAAATGGACATTTTGCAAACGACCTCGGAATTCGACGAAACCACTTTTGTTGGGTCCGTGATGTCAAGTTATTGCTAGGTTTCAAATTTCATAATTTTTCGAATCAATATGTGAGCGTGGAAAAGGAAAACGCGTTTGACCAGTTTCAGTTGATTTTAATCGACGGGAAATTGGCCATTTTTCTAACGGTCTCAGAATTCGACGAAACTAGTTTTGTTAGGACCGTATCGTCAATACAAAGCTAGAAAATATTTTTCTGGAATTTTTCTAGTTAGTATGTGACCCCGGTAATTTGAAATGTGCGTTTAAAATTCAATATAGTGATTTAAATGAAAATTCAAAAGGAAACTGATTGTAACGATCGAATCAGCTTGCGATACATATCCCATTGTGTTCGGAATGGGGGTAAAATGCTATGGACGACAGGCGGTGGGCCTCGTTTCGAGGTCGTATGTAAAAGTCAACTTTTTGCATAATTAAATAATAAAATAAATTATAATTTCCCTCCCCCCCCTTTTATTCTTCTTCCTGGCCCCCCGACTTCATTATTCAGAAAAAAAAAAAGAAGAAGAAACCCTAGGAATCGTTCGAGCGCCGTACCCATCATCGCCTCCCTCGATCGAAGACCGCCACCACCGTTCGAGACTCGAAGCCATCGCTCCACCCTCCTGCTGCCGACATCGACGCCGCCCATCTTTCCCCCCCCCTCCATCGATCGAAGACCAGAAAACCCCCCCTTTTCGCAGCTACATAGGTGAGCGTTTTCCTTTTTTTTCATTTATTTTCTTTTTTATTTTATCTGTAAAACTGATCCATTTTTTAATAGGTTTAAAGAAAAAAAACTGATGTTAAATAGAAATTATAAAAACTGATTTAGTATAAAAATAAAAACTGATTTTGATTTTTTTTAAAAAGAATTGAAAACTGGTTTTTAAAAGTTAAAAACAGATTTTATAAAAAGGTTAAACTGATTTTATAAAGATTTTTAAAACTGATTTTATGAGATTTTTAAACTGATTTGATTTTTAAAGGGATTAAAAACTGAAATTTTTAAGAGAAAATATAAAAACTGATTTTGAAATAAAGATCAGATTTGTAGCGAAGTAAAAAAAATCATATTTTTATTTAGTGAAAGTCGAAGTAAAAATTCGATTTTTATATATTGAATAACATAGTAAAAATTCGACTTTTACTTATGTAGAGAATACGGGAAACGAAAGCGACAAGAAGACGAAATAGACGAAGATTTCCATAAAGGAAGAGTCGTGTGAGTGGATAGCTATTGGTGAGAATTCTCACTCTTCAATTTTATTTCTAGTTATATATATATACTAGGATGCAGACGGTGTTTAGTAGCACCCGACACAATCGTCCACAGACCATGGACTTGTTTGTTTGGCTGTTTGGTGATTGATTGCGATATTGGTTTGAATGTGATTTGTGGTGTGAAAAATCGAATCGATAAATTGGTTAGGATTAGACGTGCGCCGTTATAAGGCGAAGGAGTAAGGCTAGGTTAGACCCTTACTCCAAATTTTGTGATTTGCATAACGAAAGTGAATTTGATTGATATGTGAATGGCGTGGGCCTTCACTAGACCGGGGATAAGGCTAGGCCTCGTCCCGTTTCTAGTATCGTGCCGTTATGCCACCGAAATTTTCTAAAATATGTTAGAAAAATAAAAATATCATTTTTATTGAATAAATGAACTGAATAGAAATTAATATGTTGAAATAAAATGTTTTATCGTTAAAAATATAATTTTTAACGTGAATGTGAATAAATAAATATTCATTTACAAACCGGACAGTTTGTTTATGTACACCTATTTGACTGATATTGATTGGGTCGATAAATTTTACACATCGCCCAACTACACGAATAAAATCTGTGTTTGATTGTTTGAAACCCTACACGGGTGTTGGGATGAAATTTAAAGTTCACTCATCCTAACTGATTAAATATGTCGATCGATTGATTGACAGGCTGTTATAAGCGTTGGATATCTATATTTGATGCTTATACAGTGTAGTGCACTTTGGTTGATGGTTGATTATTTTTCAATGCTATTATATACATGTGATGTATGAAAATCCATATAATTAACATTATATGGTAATTGATTGGGCCTCATTCCAATTTGAAAAATAAAGAATATATATAAAATAAGGTTCATGTGTTGACTATACTCATCCGTTGATATTAGTCATGTGTTGAACGAATTATTTTTATAATAAAATTTACATCTTTATCAATATAAAATAAGGTTCATGTGTTGACTATACTCATCCGTTGATATTAGTCATGGGTTGAACGAATTATTTTTATAATAAAATTTATATCTTTATCAATATAAAATAAGGTTCATGTGTTGACTATACTCATCCGTTGATATTAGTCATGTGTTGAACGAATTATTTTTATAATAAAATTTATATCTTTATCAATATAAAATAAGGTTCATGTGTTGACTATACTCATCCGTTGATATTAGTCATGGGTTGAACGAATTATTTTTATAATAAAATTTATATCTTTATCAATATAAAATAAGGTTCATGTGTTGACTATACTCATCCGTTGATATTAGTCATGGGTTGAACGAAGTGTTGACTATACTCATCCGTTGATATTAGTCATGGGTTGAACGAATTATTTTTATAATAAAATTTACATCTTTATCAATATAAAATAAGGTTCATGTGTTGACGGTACTCATTCGTTGAGATTAGTCATGTGTTGAACGAAATAATTTAACAAAAATAGTCACACATGGACGGTACTCATTCGTTGAGATTAGTCGTGTGTTGACAAAAAGATAATATTTGAAATAGAATATATAAAGCCGTGTTAAATAGTGATGCGCCATTTTGACGCGAACGATATTTATATCGAATAAAACGATTTCGAAATGAATTGAATATAAAACGATTTCGAAATGAATTGAATATAAAACGATTTCGAAATGAATTGGATATAAAACGATTTCGAAATGAATTGAATATATAACGATTTCGAAATGAATTGAATATATAACGATTTCGATTTGAATTGAATATAAAACGATTTCGATTTGAATGGAATAGAAAACCAATTTGATTTCAAATTGAATATATAATGAACTTGATTCAAATAGAAAACGAAACGAATTTAATTTGAATAGAAAATGAATTTGAATCGAATATAAAACCAATTTGAATTAAATTGAATTGAAAACGAATTCAAATTGAATTGAAAGCGAATTGAAATAAATTCAAATTTAATTGAAATTTGAATTGAATAGAAATGAATTTTTAAAAACGAATTTTTAAAGAAGAATTCAATTTTGCTTTGGATTGAAATAGAAGTTGAAATGGTTCTTGAAACGAATTTAAAACTATTTATAAACTTCGTTTTAAATAGAAATCGACGAAATATATATTATATATATTATATATATAATATAATGGCCTGAATAGAACGCGCCGCGCCGCGGCAGTTCGTAAATTTCGACCATTTATTTCAAACGGACATTACGGGAGATCCGACCGTCGGATTCTCCTAAAACCGGAACCGTTGGGTTCGTATCGAAAAGAGCTTTCTAACGAATATTAGAAATTTGAAATCTAACGGTTGGATTTGGAGATACGTCCAAATCAAATTCGAAAAAGGTCGCTATAAGTGCAGTTCGATGGCCATTGTTGGAAATCGACTGTACGGACCTTGATAAAATTATTAAAAATAGTAATAATTTATGTAAAATCATAAGAAATGATTTGGGAAAATTTGGGATGAAAAACTCCACATTTGAAATGATAAAAATGGATTTTTATCGAAATGAACTAGTTTTGAACTAAATTCAAAACCTAATTATTTTTAAATAAATAAATTAGATTAAAAAGGGGTTTTAAATAATCGGGATTTCTAATATATTTGATTGAATTTGAAATGGGTTTATCGTTAAAAGGGGTTTTAAATAATCGGGATTTCTAATATATTTGATTGAATTTGAAATGGGTTTATCGTGAACAGTGTTTTAAATAACACTAGTTCTTTAACCCGATAACGAATAGAATGTGATTTGGGTTTGTCGTGAACTGTGTTTTAAATAACACCTAGTTCTTTAACCCAGTAAAAGGAGTTCTAATGAATCTGCAATTAGATTGAAATGTGAATCCATAATCTAAATTATCAAATTTAGAAAATGAGCGAGAATGGAGTATTACCAGTTTTACTCCAAAGCGATAGTTAAATCTTTAATTAGATTTGAACGTGAAATGGTAATTAATTTTACCGATAACACCACGGTGTTAGATATGGAGTATTACCAGTTTTGCTTCATGGGATGAATAGGTCGGGATTGGGAAATAAAATAAATAATTACTTCGTTGTGGTTCGCTAATCTCGACTAGTTGGAAAAACCATAATTTGGTTTTAAATGACATCCAAAGGAAGATTACAGGATAAATTTTAAAGAGTTTATCTTGGATAAAATTAATGGGAACTTTTCCCTAAGAATGTGGAATTTAGAAACTAGCTGTAGGTTGGCTAAGAAGAATGGTTTCCTGGGTATTGATCTGATGTTGGTTTCGGCCTTCGGGGTTAATGTTCGGGAAATTGTTCTCTTGCTAATTTGCGGTTAGTGACTAATGAATTGGAATGAGGCGTATGTTGTGTTTGTATAACATTTGTTTTCAATATACGCGGGTTGTTCGGAAAGTCCGGGTTTATACCCATTCTGAATAACCGATTCGACGATAAGTCGAAGATGAAGACGGTGGTCGAAGACCGGAAGTCTTCACATCGTTTGGATAATTACTGACGATCCTGATTGGGCAGTACACCCAAGAGGATGGAAATAGTTGGTGGTCGTCCAGACGTACTTGGGGATGGATGGATATGCGAGGAAAGTGCCTCCGGTTTCGTTCAGACCCAGAACGGACTTGTAAATGGATTGTGTGTCTGACACTGGATTTTATTCTGTGTTGGTTGATTTCTATTAAATATACATCTGTTTGGCGGCGGAGAATTTATTCTTTTGCTTAACGCCCTTCTCTGAGACATACGAGCTCAGATGTTGTATATCGATGGACATCAGTCGCATGGCATGAATTGCCTGTGTGGCACGCTAAGATGCAAGGATCAAGGTTTCTGTTGAAAAGCAAAGTCTTGTGGTTGATGATCAAAGCACGCCTACGTGGCAGCTTTGTGTATAACGTGTATTCGCGAGCCTCACACCTCGGTATGAGTTAAAAACGGGATACGGACTGCAGGGAGAGCGCACGTTTCTTTCTAGCTTTGGTGGTGTCAGTGACTTACCAGCCCTGACATATATATACTTTTCACCTTTGTGGTTGTTGGATGAGGCGCCTCGATTATAGGTCTGTAAGGACCGGGAAACGTGTGTTCAGGAATACTAATCCTCTAACGTAAGTGAGGACCGGCCCTGAAGCATCCAGGGGTTACCCAGTGTGCGTAATCCTGAGGCATTTGCTAGAGTGTCTCGAACGCGGAGAGGAGCTTGCCCCTTGCCTCGACTCATGACGGAAATCCAATTTCCAATACGTGTATCGCGGTTTTAATTGTAGAACTAGTATGGCGACATGATATATGGTACCCATGCCGTCTATGATTTATACTTATGATTGAAATTGTTTTGACACTATACACTTATTATAGTATCAAATGATTTGTTTAAAACGTACCAAGCATGTTTGGCTATTATAAGGGAAAACCCTATCCCCCGGCTTGCGTTGCATTGTATGATAGGACCTGGGTCTTATAATAGCTTCATTTTTCGAAAAAGCATTGCGTTGTCTATTGATATGCACTGGTATTCTTGGGAGGAAACCCGTTCCGTGTTATGCGGCGTGGTCCCTTGAATTACTTTCTTTTAAAGTAAAGTTTAAATAACTGTTTTAGTTCTCACACCAGTCACATGACTGACCTGGAGTTTATTGTTTTAACCTAAACTCTGGGTGCCCCTATTTTCCGCACGGGCAGCTAGTAGTTTTGGTTTTGCAGATTTATATTCACAGGATCCTGGTTTACAGCTGGAATGATATCCGGAAAGCTCTGTATCCGTATATCACCTTCAGTTGTGCTTTATATTATTTTTCCGCTGCTATGTATTTAAATGTAATTTAAATCCCTGATATTTCTGTGTAATATCTATTCATTTATACTCTGTATATTCTTGTAATCTGATGCATTGTTGTAATATACAATGAAATGTTCTTCTGTTTGTGTTCTGATTTGTCATGTTCTCAACGTTCAGGGGTTTCGAACGGTCTAGATCGGTTTAACGACTGATTCAGATCGAGCGAAATTCCAGGCCGTCACAGACATAACGCATATTTTGAATTAAGATCTGTTATAACTAGATTGTTGGGCATATTATTTATATAACAATTCATGATTTGAAAGAGAATATGACTTAGGTGTGAAGATCTATATTAAGATTTGATAACTATCAAATGTGAATAACACCTAAGTAGGAGATTTTCGAATATATGACATGCATTGAAATCGATGGATATATTTGGTATAATTTATATGTGAATCTTTTGTACTAGGCAAGTTGAACTAAATTGGGACATGTAAATTATGACCATAATCTGTGACATGTAAATTCAATGCAAACGTGGGGTATATGATCATAGTGTGAATCATGACAACTATTTAGGCTTGCAAACTTAGGCCAAATTTATAATTAGGCAAGATATGTTTGTGAAACTTTAAGGAATGATTAAATCTGTTATATTTGCCTAGTTCTGCTATATCTGCCTAATCTGCTAGTTCTGTTACATTGCCTAATCTACTAGTTCTGTTATATTGCTTAATCTGCTAGTTCTGCTCCACTGCCTAGTTTGCTAGATCTGTTCATCTGCCAAATCTGTCATCTGCTGAGTCTGCTGAAAATGCCAAATCTGTTATATGCTAAATCTGCTAAATTACTTAATCTGTTGAATCCGTTAAGTCACCTAATCTGCGAAAATCTGTTATCTGCTATATCTATTAAGTTGACATATTCAGTCTGTTATTGACATAATCTGAATTAGCTATGAATAATTGACATGTATATTAGGCGTGGGCATAAATGGTATATTATTAATTAATTGGCCGCAAAGATAAACATGACTGACTCGAGGTTAGAATGAGTTTGCAGCGTAATTCTGCCCGGAAACGCCCGGCACATCCAGTGGCCGCAAACAATAGGTTCTAATGTGAGAAGTTAGTCATAACGTGCTTGAAACCCGAGGTTAGACTCAGTTTGCGGCAGAAATCTACCCGGAACCAATCGTCCTAACCAGTAGTCGCAAACTGTCAGTCTAATGTGAGAGGTCTAGGCATTAATATTTAATTAATGAAAATCTGAGATAAATATGATGTCTAAAACGTGTTGGGCGGATAGGATTAAACCCACTAGACTGATGAATTTAATTAATCTGTTCTGTGAATCTGTAGGCCCAATTGCAAAGTTAGACAAATCTGTAAATCAGTTAAATCCGTATATCTGATCCGTTAGTCTGAAAACTTATTTGATCTTTGAACTAGTTAATCTGAATTATGTATGTCTGAAACTTGTAAAAGTTAATCTGAAATCTGTTAGTCTGGGGACACAAGGTTAGGAGGTGAATTACTTGTGTCATCTGTTGTTTGGGACTCATATTAGTCAGTAACCCTTTCTAGTATCAAAACTTTGACCCAACAGCAGGTAGGGTCCGGGCATGCTTAATGAACTAATTATAAGCGGTTCATTCTGATAATGGCGAGGGGTGTTGATGGTGCGTTCCAACCAGGTCATGTGTGTGCATGGATCCCGATCTACCTCTAAAGATGTAAGACGCCGTGACATATGTAAATAGGTCTGTGTCATTTAAAGGTTGTCACTTTGGGAAGTGATACACCATTTTGTGGGGCTGGCACAGGGTATTTATGTATTAGGGAGACGATCGCTTGGGGTAGGGTTTTAGGGTACACTTAGTTCTGTTTGTTTCTGTTGGTACCGTCTGTTTCTGTTGGGTGGTAACACCTGTCTATTTCTGAGTGGTACCGTCTATTCGGGTGGTAAAGGCCCATTACTAGTGTACACCCAATTCTACATTCTGTTTCCGTAGGGATTAATCTATTTCGTCCGTTTCAACTGGGGTGGTAAAGGCCCATTATTAGCATTCTGTTTCTGTCCGTTTCTATTGGGGTGGTAAAGGCCCATTACTAGCATTCTCTTCTGTGGAAATTATTCTGTACCCGTTTCTGTTTCAGTTTAGACATTAGGGTGACACCTAATTCTTTAATACTAGTATTTGTGCAGAGAAGTGTAAAGCAATAGCTTATATCATTCTGTTCTTCTGTTATATCTGTTACACCTGTTACAGTTATCTCTCATCCAGTTTTATTTTCATGTCATGTTGTTATTATCTGTTCATAACTGAAAATCACTGGACTTGCCAGACTTTTTATCTAACCCTTGTTGTTTCGCCTCCTTTCTTCCATTTCCCCCCCAGGTTTTGTAGAAGGGAATACTCTAGCTTGTTCCAGATTTCTTCTGCTTGAAGTACTTAAAGTATGGCTTGTCTTCTTCTGTGGGGATTATGATTTTAAACTATGCATTCTGAAGGCTTTTGTACAATACTGATATTTTGTACTAGAATTCTGATATTGTGATTTGAAAGGATGTAACCAAGCTTATTTCGGTTTCTGTTGTAATAAATTATAAATTTTTCAAGTACTGTTTTATCTATCTTGTAAGTTTATGTTCTGTTTACTAAAATGCTCCACCAAAGTTAAGGCATTCCCTTTGTGAGTGACTTTAACGGAGGTGGGGTGTTACACTTGGTATCAGAGCCGAAGGTTACCAGATTGGGTAAAATTTTTGAAAACTATTTTCAAAAAGGTTTTGAAAGGAAGTATTTTCAAAAATAAAGCTTATTTTGAAAAACATGATCCCCAAGAGCCATATATCTTTCCTTCAGTCCTTTTTGTATTGAATCTTTCCTTTTTCGTTTCAGCATGTCTAAAGCATCTGAGATACCAGAGGGTGTTCATGTTCTCGATTGGTTTCGTCAATATCTTGAGGCTAGGACCGCCGCCGCAGGTCCTGCAAATGACCCCCCTCCTCCGCTCCCTCCTCGTGCAATTGCTTTCTCAAAGATCTGTAGAGATTTTAGGGCCATGGGTGGAAAGGATTTCAAGGGAACTGAATCATTCGTAGAGGCGAGGAACTGGCTCAAAGAAACTGAGGATCTATTCGTTATCTTCGAGGTGGATGATGGGCAGAAGTTACAGTTGGCGGTATGGTTGCTCAAAGACGAAGCTTCCAATTTGTGGGAAGTCACTAACGCTTAGAGGCCGGTTGAAACATGGATGGATTTCAGAACAAGGTTTGAGACAAAATTCCTCTCGCAAGCTGAACGAAGTTTACAACTGGAAAAGTTCTTATCTCTTAAGCAAGGAAGTATGACGGTCAAGGAATACGTCAACCAGTTCAACCAACTGGCTAGGTTTGAATTGGATTTTGTCAACACTCAGCACAAAAAGGCTCTCCACTTTGTTAAAGGATTGAACGAGCCACTGCACAGCCTAGCCATGACCCATGTACCCATGGGAGCGACTTACGAGAAATTGGTGGGCATGGCACTACTGCACGAGGAAGACAAGGGCCTGAAAGAGACAAAGAAGGAAGAACCACAGAATAAGAAAGCATGGCCCAAAAAGGAAACACAAAAGAAGGATGAGAAGTCTGAAGATAAGAAGGGGAAAAAGTGCTTTACTTGTGGAAGCTCGACTCATCTGAACAAGGATTACAGAAAAAGGAAGGGCACTTGCTTCAACTATGGTGAGATGGGACACTTCACTAGGGACTGCCCGAAGAAACGAGGGCAAGGGCAGAGGGCAGAACTCACTTCTGGAGGACAGGCGAATGCTCAAGGGACTGGTAGATAAGGTAGAAATAAGAAAATTTAAGTAGAAGGTTTAATTTTTTTATCTGATTGTTGAGTTAATACTCTTTCTGATTCTGGCATTTTGATTCTGTAATCGATACTCTGCACTTTAATACTAGTATTGTTTCTGATTCCGCTGTAGACCCAAATCCATAAGGGTTATGACTCATCTGTTTGTGATTGGGGTTTGAGAGATATTCGTGTTAGGCGTCAAGTAGGACGCATACATTCTGGGATTTATCATGCTTAGTTTCCTAAGGATCATTCGGTAATCTGATCTATACCAGTAATCTGTAAATATCTGAATATTTCTGATAAGGTTAAGATTTCCAGTTTTGACATTATCTAAAGAGGGTAATCCTCTGGGTGTCAATCTGATGTTGGTTTCGGTCTTCGGGGCCGATACTTAGGACCCATGTCTAATGGGAACCAAGTTTTTGTTTTATATGTACTCGCTTCCATCATTCGACTATATCCTACCGATCGAATCTTCGAACTTTAGGTAGAAACTAATGGGTGTAAACATGTGTTTGAGACATGTTATGTTCGATGGTTGCAAGTGGATGCAAGTGGTTGCTAGTGGTTGTTCGTGGATGCATATACACAAACTAGGCACTATATCGGCTCGAAAACACACTCATACTGCATATGGATGTGTGAGCATTTTCAATTTTTGTGGATGCAAAATGATTGACTCAGCACATGGATGTTGCATATGACTGAATGGTTGTGCACTCATATAGAAATGATATGTATCGAGTAGGAAAATTGCATACATGTTGGACTCATGGCACTAACATAATTCGCATTAAGGAGGTCAACTGAATCAGTGGACCGCCCGATCCTTGCATTAGATAAGGAACATATACACACACTTTTGCATATGTTCATACAACATTAGAAGTTTCTAAGGACAATGGACGCCAGTGATTGATGATTGAGTAGATGGATGTTGGAGGGTAGGACACATTCTTCTTAAATTGAAGATTTCGGGGACGAAATCCTTTAAGGAGGGGAGAATGTAACACCCCGTATTTTCTATGAACATATAAGTAAAAAATCAGAGGATAATTAATTTTTAAAATAAGAATCAAGGGAAACGGGTTGCGCCATTTTGTTCGTCTCGGAATTCTACTTGGAAACGAGTCCGAGTTTGCAAGAATCGGAGTCCGTATGAGGGAGATATGACCCTCCGAAGTTTCAGGAATTTTCAGAATCGAAAACAGCTCGAAATTCGAATTCAAAATTCGAATTCAAACCCAGAAGCGGGCTGGGCAGGAAATTTCCCGCCCAGGACCCAGGTCAATTGGGGAGTCTACTGGGTAGTCAACCCCCCCGACCAGGTCGACTGGGGAGTCGACTGGGTAGTCGACCCCCCCCCCCCCCTGACCAGGTCGACTGGGTAGTCGACCTGGGGGTCGACCTGCTCCCGAAATCCAGATTTTGAACCTGGTTCGTTCTGATGTATTTGGTCACGTTTTCTGCCTAGATTCGTCCGCCTAACCCTATATAAACAGCCCTCTAGCCTCATTTTCTCTACACCATTTCATTCTGCCTATACTCTGCCACTGTTCTAATTAAATAAAATAATGGCGTCACTACTCTGGTGAAATCTGAACTGGAACTAGGATTAAAGCATCTTCTTCCAAACTGAATAGAATTAAAAGAGAACAACTACAACTCTTCTTCTTCTTTAAACCAATCAAGGCAAGTACAGTTATTTTCCGATATAAACTTTAATCGTAATTGTGACATGATTGTAAATCTGAATTTGAGGTTGTGCATGTTCTGTTCTGATCTATTTTATTCTGTATCTCTTTTTTCCTTCTGTTCTATAGCCAGGCTACTCCGAGCCTGCACCAATCTCCTAAGAGATTAACGCACAAACGCTAAAATGCTTGGGACAAATAGTGAATGTGGCATAATTGGACATGGCTAATCTGTGACTGATTTAAGAAAAAGGACATAGGTTGTGAACTAGATTTAGATCTATGCATATTCTGTGAATTGGAAGAAGAGGAACCATTGTATGTTAACATGTGACTTGAGACATTGGACCTAACGCATATTTTGAATTAAGATCTGTTATAACTAGATTGTTAGGCATATTGTTTGTATAACAATTCATGATTTAAAAGAGAATATGACTTAG
The DNA here is from genome assembly GCA_030737875.1 of Allium sativum. Lineage (NCBI taxonomy): Eukaryota > Viridiplantae > Streptophyta > Magnoliopsida > Asparagales > Amaryllidaceae > Allium > Allium sativum. The sequence goes on along the minus strand of CM060920.1, from coordinate 741,438,300 downwards.
GTGTGAAGATCTATATTAAGATTTGATAACTATCAAATGTGAATAACACCTAAGTAGGAGATTTTCGAATATATGACATGCATTGAAATCGATGGCTATATTTGGTATAATTTATATGTGAATCTTTTGTACTAGGCAAGTTGAATTAAATTGGGACATGTAAATTATGACCATAATCTGTGACATGTAAATTCAATGCAAACGTGGGGTATATGATCATAGTGTGAATCATGACAACTAGTTAGGCATGCAAACTTAGGCCAAATTTATAATTAGGCAAGATATGTTTGTGAAACTTTAAGGAATGATTAAATCTGTTATATTTTCCTAGTTCTGCTATATTTGCCTAATCTGCTAGTTCTGTTATATTGCCTAATCTGCTAGTTCTGTTATATTGCTTAATCTGCTAGTTCTTCTCTACTGCCTAGTCTGCTAGATCTGTTCATTTGCCAAATCTGTCATCTGCTGAGTCTGCTGAAAATGCCAAATCTGTTATATGCTAAATCTGCTAAATTACTTAATCTGTTGAATCCGTTAAGTCGCCTAATCTGCGAAAATCTGTTGTCTACTATATCTGTTAAGTTGATATATTCAGTCTGTTATTGACATAATCTGAATTAGCTATGAATAATTGACATGTATATTAGGCGTGGGCATAAATGATAAATTATTGATTAATTGGCCACAAGGATAAACATGGTTGACTCGAGGTTAGAATGCGTTTGCGGCGTAATTCTGCCTGGAACCGCCCAGCACATCCAGTGGCCGCAAACAATAGGTTCTAATGTGAGAAGTTAGTCATAACGTGCTTGAAACCCGAGGTTAGACTCAGTTTGCGGCAGAAATCTGCCCGGAACCAACCGGCCTAACCAGTAGTCGCAAACTGTCAGTCTAATGTGAGAGGTCTGGGCATTAATATTTAATTAATGAAAATCTGAGATAAATATGATGTCTAAAACGTGTTGGGCGGATAGGATTAAACCCACTAGCCTGATGAATTTAATTAATCAGTTCCGTGAATCTGTAGGCCCAATTGCAAAGTTAGACAAATCTGTAAATCTGTTAAATTCGTATATCTGATCCGTTAGTCTGAAAACTTATCTGATCTCTGAACTAGTTGATCTGTATTCTATATGTCTGAAACTTGTAAACAAGTTAATCTGAAATCTGTTAGCCTGGGGACACAAGGTTAGGAGGGGAATTACTTGTGTTATCTGTTGTTTGGGACCCATATTAGTCAGTAATCCTTTCTAGTATCAAAACTTTGATCCAACAGTAGGTAGGGTCCGGGCACGCTTACTGAACTAATTATAAGCGGTTCATTCTGATAATGGCGAGGGGTGTTGATGGTGCGTTCCAACCGGGTCATGTGCGTGCATGGATCCCGGTCTGCCTCTGAGGATGTAAGACGCCGTGACATCTGTAAATAGGTCTGTGTCATTTAAAGGTTGCCACTTTGGAAAGTGATACACCCTTTTGTGGGGCTGGCATAGGGTATTTATGTATTAGGGAGCCGATCGCTTGGGGTAGGGTTTTAGGGTACACTTAGTTCTGTCTGTTTCTGTTGGTACTGTCTGTTTCTGTTGGGTGGTAACACCTGTCTATTTCTGAGTGGTACCGTCTGTTCGGGTGGTAAAGGCCCATTACTAGTGTACACCTAATTCTACATTCTGTTTCCGTAGGGATTAATCGGTTTCTGTCCATTTCTACTGGGGTGGTAAAGGCCCATTATTAGCATTTTTTTCTATCCGTTTCTATTGGGGTGGTAAAGGCCCATTACTAGCATTCTCTTCTGTGGAAATTATTCTGTACCCGTTTCTGTTTCAATTTAGACATTAGGGTGACACCTAATTCTGTTATACTAGTATTAGTGCAGAGAAGTGTAAAGCAATAGCTTATATCATTCTATTCTTCTGTTATATCTGTTACACCTGTTACAGTTATCTCTCATCCAATTTTATTTTCATGTCATGTTATTATTATCTGTTCATAACTGAAAATCACTGGACTTGCCAGACTTTTTGTCTGACCCTTGTTGTTTCTCCTCCTTTCTTCCGTTTCCCCCCAGGTTTTGTAGAAGGGAATACTCTGGCTTGATCCAGATTTCTTCTGCTTGAAGTGCCTAAAGTATGGCTTGTCTTCTTCTGTGGGGATTATGATTTTAAACTATGCATTCTGAAGGCTTTTGTACAAGATTGATATTTTGTACTTGAATTCTGATATTGTGATTTGAAAGGATGTAACCAAGCTTATTTCGATTTCTGTTGTAATAAAGTTATAAATTTTTCAAGTACTGTTTTATTTGTCTTGTAAGTTTCTGTTCTGTTTACTAAAATGCTCCACCAACGTTAAGGCATTCCCTTTGTGAGTGACTTTAACGGAGGTGGTGTGTTACAATACCTATCTTGCCCTATTTCTTATTCTCATACTGAAGAGTCACTAGACTTACCGGGCTTTATGTCTGACACTATTTTTCTTTCGTCTTCTTTTCTTCTGTTCCCCCAGGTCCACAGGGAGGAAACAACTCAACTTAGTCAGACTCTTTGCAAGCTTCAAGATAGTAGATTTATGGTTTGGACTCTCTTTCCTTGGCTATAGTTTTTAGACACGTTCAATGGGGATTTATGCAGCTTTTATTATGTTTTATGCTTCTTTATTTAATAATCAAGACAGAAACGATGATGTAATGTTTTGGAAGTTATTATGAGACAATTATGGAAATGTTTTGTATGAACACGTATTTATGAAATGAAAGTCTGTTTGTTTTCCGCTGCTTATACATATGTGTTTATATCTGTCTTGTGTTTTATCTGTGACTTTTACTTATAAACCTCCACCGAAGTTAAGGCATTCCCTTTATGAGTGACCTTAATGGATGTGGGGTGTTTCACTTGGTATCAGAGCACAGATTTTACCAGATTAGATAAAGGTTTTTGAAACTATTTTCAAAAAAGAAGTTTAAAGAAACATATTTTTTCAAGGAAAAGCATTGTTTTTAAAAGGCATAGTCCCCCAAATCCATATGCACTATCTCTCTATCCTTTTGTTCTGAATACTTTCCTTTTTGTTCCAGCATGTCTGGAGATCTTAACCTTCCAGAAGGAGTACCGATACCTGACTAGTTCCGAAGGTACCTAGAGGCTAGGGCCAATGGTGCGGGCCTAGCAGACATTCCTACTCCCACAGTGGCAGCGGTTCCTCCTCCTCCTCCTTATGGAAATACTTTCGCTAAGACGTGTAGAGACTTCAAGGCAATGGGTGGAAAAGACTTTTATGAAACCGAATCCTTTGTGGTCGTAAGGAGCTGGCTGAAGGAGACTGAAGATTTGTTCGTCATCTTAGAAGTTGACGACAGGCAAAAGATACAGCTAGCAATGTGGTTGATTAAAGTTGAAGCTTCCTATTGGTGGGAAGTTACCCATGCTAAGAGGCCGTTCAAAACTTGGGAAGATTTTAGGATGAGATTTAAGATGAAATTCCTCTCCCAAGCTGAAAGAAGCCTGCAGATGGAGAAGTTCCTAACTCTTAAACAGGGGAGTATGACGATCAGGGAGTACGTCAATCAGTTTAATCAGCTGGCCAAATTTGGGCTTGATTTAGTAAACACCCAAAAAAGAAGGCCCTTCGCTTCGTCAAAGGTCTGAATGAGCCTCTACACAGCCTTGCTATGACCCATATACCCATGGGAGCGACTTATGAAAGCTTGGTGGACATGGCGCTGCTATACAAGGAAGATAAAGGCAAGAAAGGGGCAAAAGTAGAAGTGCCTCAAGACAAGAAGGGGGAAGGGTCACAGAACAAGAAGCCTGATTCAAAGGAAGGCGGAAGAACAACAAACCCCGTGAAAAAAGAAAGTGTAATTTCTGTGGCATTGTTGGAAATATAGTAAAAGACTGCAGAAAGAAGAAGGTGAAGATGAATGGTGGTTGTTTCCATTGCGGTGAGACTCGACACATGGCTAAGGACTGCCCAAAGAAGTGGGGGCAGGGAAAGAGAACTGGATCCACTTCAGGGGGACAGGTTCACACGCTGGTAGCACCTCCGCAGGAACGAGGTAGAAATATTTCTGTATAAATCTTAGTTTATCTGTATGATCATCCAGTTTACACACTCATTGATTCTGATGCATCACACTCCTTTATTTCATCTGCTTTATTAGAATCTCTACACCTAGACACTAGTATGATAGAAGATCCCTTGGTTGTTTCAAATCCAGTTGGGCGCTCGGCTTATTTTTCAATGGTTTGTTTGGATTTGAAAATCTCTATTCTAAGTTGTTATTTTAGATGTAGTGCCTTTGTTTTGGGCTTCTCGGGATATGGATCGATCTTAGGCATGGACTGGTTATCTAGTAATGGTGCCATTCTTGATTGTGAGAAAAGAGTGGTTAGACACTTGACTCGACTCAGTAACACTCTAGAAATTTCTTATAATCCCTTGAATGCTGTTATGCTTAGTTATCTAGAGTCGCTTGATGCTTCTGTTGAGAACTTGCAGTCGGTTAGAGTAGTCCATGAATATCAGGATGCCTTCGAAGAGGTGAAGGGCTTACCTCCATGGTGGGAAATAGACTTCTGCATATATCTTATTGATAATGCAAAGCCCGTAGCGTTACCTATTATAAATATGGCTCCAAAGGAGAGAAAGGAGCTCAGTAATCAGGTTAAGGAGCTTCACAAGAAGGGGTTTATAAGGCGGAGTATCTCGGAATGGGGTGCTCCAGTGGTGTTCGCCACCAAAGCAGATCTCTCACTATGTCTTTGTGTGGACTATAGGGAGCTAAACAAGCTGACTAAGAAGAATAGGCATCCGCTTCCCAGAGTATACGATTTGTTTGATCAACTTGTAGGTGTGTCGGTCTTCTCCCAACTTGATTTGGCTACTTGGTTCCATCAGCTAAGGGTAGCTGAAGATAACATTGATAAGACGGCATTCAGAACCCCAAACGGTTTCTTCGGGTGACTTGTCATGCCTTTCGGCTTGACAAACGCACTCGCTTATTTCGTAGACCTAATGAGCAAGGTGTTCAGAGAATTCCTCAATAAGTACGTGGTGGTCTTCGTAGACAATATTTTGATCTTCTCAAAGAATGAGGAAGAACATGCTTAGCATCTGAAGGAGATCATGGAAACTCTTCGAGTTCATCAGCTGAAAGCTAAATTCTCCAAGTGCCACTTTTGGAGAGAGGAAGTAAGGTTTCTTGGACATGTAGTGTCCAAAGAGGGGTTAGTTGTGGACCTCCCGAAAGTGGTGGCAGTGCAAGATTGGAAGACACCAAGAAATGCAACCGAAGTACGAAGCTTTCCTGGGCTAGCCAGTTTTTAATGAAAGTTCATTAGAGATTTCGCGAAAATCTCAGCTCCACTCACACGGCTAACAAAGAAGAATCTAGCATGCGCTTGGGATTTGGATTGTGATATTGCTTTCCAATGCTTAAAAAGGGCTCATAAAACAGCCCCAGTTCTAACTTTGCCTGATGGAAGCAAGATGTTCACAGTATACACAGATGCTTGTGGTACGGGACTAGGCGCTGTTCTGATGCAAGAAGAGAAGGTAGCAGCTTATGGTGGAAGGCAATTGAAAGTTCATGAAAAGAACTACCCAACCCACAATCTTGAGTTGGCCGCCATCGTCTTTGCGCTTAAGTCTTGGCGCCATTATCTCCTAGGTGAGAAGTTCGAATTGTATACAGACCATATATCGTTAAAGTATCTTTTCTCACAGAAAGATCTTAACTTGATGCAGCAAAGGTGGATGGAGTTCCTTGCCTCGTATGATTTTGAGATTTCTTATACTCCTGGCAAGGGCAACGTAGTAGCAGATGCCTTGAGTAGAAAGAAGCTGACCATAAGCCCTCTCTTTGTAGAAAGGCAAAGCTTGGAGTATATAGCCAGTTTGGACTTTAGGCCCTCCTCTGATTTTGTACCTGATTTGTTGGCATCACTAGAAGTACGGCCCAATCTTTTAGACTCAATAGGGGCCGCACAACGTGAAGACCCTCAGCTTGTGGATGTGATTGATAAACTAATCAGGGGGGAAAATTCCAGTCACCTCAATAGGTACTCCATCGATGATAAGGGTTGGCTAAGGTGGGATGGAAGACTATGCATCCCACAAGCAAGGGATTTAGTAAAGATGGTTCTCGAGGAAGCACATCATTCCAAGATGACAATACACCCAGGTGGGGACAAGATGTACAAGGACGTAAAGAGATTTTTCTATTGGAGCGGCGTGAAGAAGGATGTGGCAGATTTCGTTTCTAAGTGCGTGATATGCCAACATGTCAAGGCGGAACAAAAGAAGCCTAGAGGACTGCTTCATCCTCTAGAAGTCCCGCAATGGAAGTGGGATAGCATTTCCGTGGATTTCATTGATGGGTTGCCTAGGTCAAAAAGGGGCAATACTAGCATTTGGGTAATAGTGGACAGGCTCACAAAAAGAGCCCACTTTATACCTATCAAGAGTAGAAGGACTGCCTCGTCTCTAGCTTCTCTTTATCTCAAGGAAATAGTTTGACTCCATGGAATACCCTCCAGCAAGGTAAGTGACCGAGATCCTATCTTTAAAAGTGAATTTTGGCGGAGTCTGCAATAAGCTATAGGCACACAGTTATGCTTGAGCACGGCCTATCACCCCCAAACTGATGGTCAAATGGAAAGGGTGAACAGAGTATTAGAAGATCTTCTGAGACTGTGCGTTCTTACTTTAGAGGAACATGGGAGGATCATCTTCCTTTAGTGTAATTCTCCTACAACAACAGCTACCAGGCCACCATCGGCATGGCGTCCTTCGAAGCTTTGTATTGAAAACCGTGTCGATCACCAACTTTTTGATGGAAGTTTACAGACAAGCTTATACTTGGGCCAGATATGATTAGAGAGACTTCAGAAAAAGTGGACTTGATATGAAGGAGAATGAAGACTGCCCAAGATAGACAGAAATCCTACGCAGACAAAAGAAGGACTGACCTTGAGTTTGAGGTTGGGGATAGGGTTTTCCTTATGGTATCTCCCTTAAGGAACGTCATTAGCTTTGGATCCACAAGAAAGCTAGCACCAAGATTTGTAGGACCGTTCCCTATCATCGAGAAGATTGGGAAGATGGCTTATAGATTAGAGCTGCCCAAAAGGTTGGCTGGAATTCATAATGTCTTTCACATTTCTCATCTACGGAAATGTTTACAAGAATCTGCGGAAGTGGTGGAGCCAAGAATTCTATAAGAAGCCGAAGTGGAACGCGAAGCAACTGTGAGGAGAGTTCCAACCCGCATCCTAGGAACTGAAGTGAAAAAGCTACGCAACCACAAAGTCAATCTTGTCAAAGTTCAGTGGAGAGACGCCAAGGAAGACGCGACTTGGGAAACTGAGGACAGAATACGCGCGACCTACCCTTTTCTTTTTGAGGGTACATCTTTGATTTCTCTTTTTCCTTAAGTTGTGCTTATATCTATCTTTTTAGGTATATCTCCTCGATATTATCCTTTATTCTTAGGTAGAAACCCCTTTGGATGTAAACATGTAATTGAAACATGTTATGGTTGATGGCTGCAAGTGGTTGCAGGTGGTTGCTTGTGGATGCATATACACACACAACCTAGTTTTAAATTGGCTTAGTCACTTCATATTGCATATGAATATATGTGTTCATATTTGTATGTGGTTGAAACTTGATATGTTGTCATATGGATGTAGCATTTGTATGAATGATTGTGCAACCATGTAGACTTATGAGTAGAGAAAATTTGCATACATAATGGATTCATGACACTTACATGATTCGCATTAAGGAGGTCAACTAAATCAGTAGACCGCCTAACTTTTGCATTATATAAGGACATAAACACACACACACTATGCATATGACCATGAAGCATTAGAAGTCTTTTAAGGACAATGGATGCCTATGTTTGTTGGTTGAGTAGATGGACGATTGGATGTTAGGATATACATTCTTCTAGACTTGAAGATTTCGGGGATGAAATCCTTTAAGGAGAGGAGAATGTAACACCCCGAATTTTCTGTTAACAGTAAATTAAAAAAATTAAAGTATAATTAATTCTAAATTAAAGAATTAAGGGAAACGGGTTATTCCATTGCATTCGTCTCGAAATTCTGCTTGAGATAGAGTCCGAGTTTGCGTAAATCGGACTCTGTATGAAGGAGTTATGACCTCTGGAATTTTCAGAATTCGATTTAAAATTCAAACAGCCCGAAAACATGTTCAAAATTCAAAACTGGACCAGAACTGGGCTGGGTAGGAATTTTCCTGCCCAGGACCCAAGTTGACTAGGGGGTCAACCTGGGAGTCTACCTGGGAACCCAGGTCGACTATGTAGTCGACGTGGGGGTCAACCTGCTTGGTCGACCTGACTTGCTTGGTCGACCTGACCTGCTTGGTCTGGTCCTGGCTCAGTTTCTGGGGCTTGGCTGTGTCATTAGGGCTGATTTGTCACTTTCTAATTGGCTTCTCTTGAGATGGATGGCCTTGATTAACTCTAGCTTCATCGACGGCTCTAATTAGTTTGAAATTCTATATAAATAACCTTGGTCTTTAACCTAAATTCACACAAATAAAATAGAGCTAGAGCCGTCATGCTGCTGGAAGGAAGCCAAAAGTAGCCTCCTCTTGAAGAAAGATTAGAGACAAGCAAAACTAAAGTAAAAACAAGAATCAAACGACGTTTACCTACCCAAAGGAAAGCATTGCAAATTAAGAACTCAGAATCCAGAATTCAAGTTCGCCGCTTGTTGTAAGTATAGTGATTTTTCTGATGGGAATAAAATTAAAATTTGATTCGATGTAAAATGGAAATGGAATTGTGCTGATGTATAATGACGATGTTAATTCATATCTATGTGTTGCAATGATTGTATTGTGAATGGTATTTGATGTTTGTGGTATAATTGACTTGATGTTGGATCCATTAGAATGTTTGTGGATTAATCTAGTTGATGTTGGATCCATTCAAAATTCACATACAAGTTATTTGGTTCATATCTACACCTATATGTTTATGTGATTATATAGGTCGTATGTGATTAAGATCTCATGTATATACTTTATGCTAAACCTCTATGCTTAAATGATTTAGTTCATATACATGCTCATATGTTTATACAAAAGTTGCCAGTTCATAATTGGATCCATGCCAAGATCCACTTTAATACATGTTTCATGTTATAATTGGACATATGATTGGATCTAGTTCACACATGTGATAAAATTATACATACTTTATGGACACCTCATATTCTTGTCATGTTCGATGTTATACCTAGATCTAAACATGTTTAGGCTTATGTTGTCTAAATCATATGTTAATTCATGTGACACCTATTTAGTTAGATCCCTATTTCAATGCAAGTTCACATATAGATAAGTTGATTTAGCCTATGTTGCAAGTTCACATATATGTAAGTTGATTTAGCCTATGTTGCAAATTCACATATATGTAAGTTGATTTAGCTTATGTTGCAAATTCACATATATGTAAGTTGATTTATTCTATGTTGCAAATTCACATATATGTATGTTGATTTAGCCTATGTTGCAAGTTCACACCTATGATGTTTATATTGACTAAGCCGATAATGCCAAGTTTACACCTATGTCATGTTTATGTTAATGAATTTCTTTATGCCAATTTTGTGTACGCTAAATTAGGAAAAGTTTTTAGACTAATATTATATGTTAGAAATCATGCGGATAAAAACTTAGGCTATGATTGTTAGCCTAATATTTAGACGGGGTAACGTTGGGAAATATTGTTTATTATAGGAAACTTGACATAAATTGGTGAAAAATATATATATTGGCATGTTTGGCACATGCCAATAATCGGTGGCTCTTAAATGTATAAAATTCTTATACCAAAAATGATGAACTTGGAAAGTGGGCCACAATATTTAATTGTTAACAAATTTACATATAACAAGTAATAGAGACAAATATGTAAATTTTGAAAATACGATTATGCTTAACCCGAGGTTGGATTGAGTTGTGATGTAAACCTGCCCGGACCCGCCCGACTGTCCAGTAATCACAACAATACCTATCCAATGTGAGAGGTTCAGCATTTAGCCCAATTAGGACCCGACTTTAAACTGAGTTACGGTGTAAACCTGCCCGGAACCGACCGGCACATCCAGTAACCGTAATAACAACTGTCTAGTGTGAGTGGTCGGTGCTTTAAAAAGCCAAGTACAGACAAGTCAGGATGGTAGGGTTAAGTTAACTAAAACGCTTAACCAATTCAACATGTTAATTAAACTAATGGGTGGAGTTAGGTAAATACAGACACTTAACCACTTAACATGTTTGATTAGAAAACCCTTGTAACGGGTACCCATTTCAGCTGTAACTCAATTAGGTATCATGGTACCCTGAAACTAGGCAAGGTGGGGCACGATTACTGGCCTAATTGTAAGTGGTAAAAAGCGACGGCGGTTGGTGCAGCAGTGTGGGTTCTAACGGAGAGCGGGCGTGCACACGCTTCGGGGCAAACAAACAGGGCCCTGGGCACCAGTAGTATATCCTATGCATTCTAGGATTGTGTCGGGCCGCCACCATAGGACTTGATACACCCCATGGTGGGACCAGCATAGGTATCTACAATCATTGGGCACCATATGACACATATGATTTTGCGAGTAGGAGCCGATCTTTAGAAAGGGGATCACTTCACCCCGATCATGGGGTGTGTAACACCCCACCTCCATTAAGGTCACTCACAAAGGGAATGTCTTAACTTTGATGGAGCGTTTTAGTAGACAGAACATAAATTTACAAGACAGATAAAACAGTACTTAAAAAATTAATAACTTTATTACAACAGAAACCGAAGTATGTTTTGTTACATCTTTTCAAATCACAATATCAGAATTCAAGTACAAAATATCAGCCTTGTACAAAAGCCTTCATAATGCATAGTTTTTAAAATCATAATCCCCAACATAAATTGCCATGGATAGATAGACCCAAGGCCAAGCGGTACTTCAAGCAGAGAAAATCTGAATCAATCTCCAATACTTCCACCCTAAAAAACCTGGGGGGAAACTAAAGAAAAGGGGCGAAAACAAGCAAGGTCGGACATAAAGTTTGGCTAGTCCAGTAACTTTCAGCATATGAACAGATAATAATATCATGACATGAAAATAAAGTTGGATAAGAGACGACAACAACAGGAGTAACTGGTATACTTAAGCTAAATAGAAGAAACGGAATGATATAGCCCAAGTTATGCTTCTTACTTATATTTTACTTCTCTGCACTAATACTAGTATAACCGGATTAGGCGTTACCCTAATGTCAAAACTGAAACAGAAACGAAACAGAATATTCTATACAGGAACAGAATGCTAGTAATGAGCCTTTACCACCCCCAAAAGACGGAAGGTACATAAACGGAATCAGAGACGGAAATAGAATAATCCCTATAGAAACAGAATGTTAGAATTAGGTGTACACTAGTAAATGGGCCTTTACCACCCCAATTGAAGGTACCACGCAGAAACAGACAGGTGTTACCACCCAACAGAAACAGACGGTACCCCAACGGAAACAGACAGAACTAAGTGTATCCCAAATCTACCCCAAGCGATCGGCTCCCTAATACATAAATACCCTGTGCCAGCCCCACAGAAGGGTGTATCACTCCCCAAAGTGGCAACCTTTAAATGACACAGACCTATTTACAGATGTCACGGCGTCTTACATCCTCAGAGGCAGACCGGGATCCATGCACGCACATGACCCGGTTGGAATGCACCATCAACACCCCTCGCCATTATCAGAATGAATCACTTATAATTAGTTTAGTGAGCTTGTCCGGACCCTACCTACTGCTGGGTCATAGTTTTGATATCAGAAAGGGTTACAGACTAATATGGGTCCCAAAAAATAGATGACACAAGTATTTTCCCTCCTAACCTTGTGTCCCCAGACTAACAGATTTCAGATTAACTTGTTTACAAGTTTTAGGCCTACAGAGTTCAGAATCAACTAGTTCGTAGACCAGAAAATCAAGTCAGCAGATTTTCAGATTAACGGATCAGATGTATAGTTTTAACAGACTTACAGATTGTCTAACTTTGTATTGGGCCTACAGATTCACGAAAAAGGTTTATTAATTAATCAGTCCAGTTGGTTTAGCCTTATCTACCAAACACGTTTTAGACATCAAATTTATCTCAGATTTGTATTAATTAAATATTAATGCACAGACCACTTACATTAGGTCGGTAGCTTGTGGCCGCTGGATAAGCCGGGCGGTTCCGGTCAGACTTCTGCCACAAGCCAGTCCTAACCTCGTGTCTAAGCATATTTTAGTTATGCCTACGACCTCTCACATTAGACTAGCAGTTTGCGGTTGCTGGTTAAGCCGGTTGGGTCCAGGCAGGCTTCTACCGCAAACATGAGTCTAACCTCGTGTCTCAGCATTTTTATTTTAACCAGTTTATTCCATTAAAAATTATACAAATATCAGACTAATTATGTCAATTTAACAGATTTGACTTCTTTTCAAGTCGTAGCAGATTAAACAAATTAACATGTTTTACACAAATTACAATCATTCAGCTTTTCTACAGATTTAACAGTTTTAGCAGCTCAGGCGGTTCAACAGATTTAGCAGATTAGGCAACTCAACATACTTAGCAGATTAGGCAAGATTAGCAGATTAGGCGATTCAACATATGTAACTGTTTTGGCAATTCAACAGATTAAACAGGTAACAGGTTTAGCAAATTAGGAAAATTTATCATAATAAGCAGATAACAGTTTTAGCCGATTTAAACAATCCTTAAAGTCCTATTCACATATCTTGCCTACTTCATAAGGTAAGCCTAAACTTATATGCCCAAATTATGGTCATAATCCACCGTATAACATATGTCCCAATTTTTAGTTAAACATGCATAGTTCAGAATATTCTCCAAAAACCTTACATATAAATTATGCCAAATATAGCCATTGATTACAATGCATGTCACATATCAAAAACCCCCCTTCTTAGGTGTATTCACACTTAATAATTATCCAATCTATGGATCTTTACACCTAAATTAAATGCAAATTAATTCTCTTTTTTCCAAATTTCAGACTATAATATATGTAGTACGTCCAGATCTAGATCTTGCATTACAACTTGTACTATGCATCCAAATCAGTTACATGTTCATAGTTAAACTTTACGCCACAAATCCCAAGTCATATGTCCAATATTCTTTATGCCTCAAAACTCAAGACATGTGTTAAATACACCTTATGTTTTAAATACAACATGCCCAATTATATGTCTCGGATTTATGTTCTAAGTTCAACCTATGTTCTTTATGTTCTAAATCACAATAATCCTTTCCTTCCAAGTCATAGATCGTCTCATACAATATGCCTCAAATTTATGTCCAGAATTACAATATGCGTTGTATCCTCAAATTAGTTACAAAACAATTATGCCTAAATATGACTCATTCAATATTCTTCCCAAATTTAGCGTTTATGCGTTCATCTCTTATGAGATCTGGCTCAGGCTCGTGGTAGCCTGGCTATCAAACAAAAAGAAAGAAAAGAGGAAGAAATACAGAACAAACAGAATAATAAAACACAGGAACATATCTGATAAATAGAAAAAGGGCATAATCTTAGATTTAGTTTTATAATTATGTCAAGATCATGATTAAAATTCATATCAAAAAATAACTGCACTTGCCTTGATCGGATTATAGAAGAAGAGTTGCAGTAGTTCTCTTTTAATCTTATTCAGATTTGGAAGAAGATGCACTATATCTAGTTTTGATCCCAGTAGAGTAGCGACACCATTATTTTATTTATTTATTATAGAGGCAGAGTACAGGCAGAATGAAATTGTGTGGAGAGAAAGTGTGGTTTGGGGGTGTTTTTATAGGAGAATAGGGTGATTTAGAGCCTTCAGATCAGTCCAGAAGTCATCAGAACCACCCAGCTCGAAGACAGGTCATCCAACCACTCAAAAGAAGACATGTCATCACAGAACATTCCAGAATTCTGTGCTGGATCAGTATGGGCACACTTGGTAGGTGCGCCAGTGTATTTTTGTACTGGCGCACTTCATAAGTGCGCCAGTGTATTCTGGCATGTTTTCGGTTTTTCTGCCTAACTTCGTTTGTCCATATCTTCTTCATACGGTATCCGTTTTACGCAAACTCGGACTCTATCTCAAGCACAATTTCGAGACGAACACAATGGCGCAACCCGTTTCCCTTAATTTTTCTCCTAAAAATTAAGTATATTTTAATTTGTTACTTATACATTCACAGAAAATACGGGGTGTTACATTCTCCCCTCCTTAAAGGATTTCGTCCCTGAAATCTTCAAGTTCAGAAGAATGTGTCCTACCATCCAATCATCCATCTACTCAACCATCATCCACAAGCATCCATTGTCCTTAGAAAACTTCTAATGTTGTATAAACATATGCAAAAGTGTGTGTATATGTCTCTTATCTAATGCAAAGATCAGGCGTTCTACTGATTCAGTTGGCCTCCTCAATGCGAACCATGTTGGTGCCATAAGTCCAATTATGTATGCAAGAAATACTATTTGATACGCTTCATTTCTATATGAGTGCACAACCGCTCATTCATATGAAACATCCATGTGCTGAATCACTTATTTTGCATCCATAAAAAAATGCACATACATCCATATGCAGTATGAGAGTGTTTTTGAGCTGGTTTAGTGCCTAGTGTGTGTATATGCATCCACGAGCAATCACTAGCAACCACTTACATCCACTTGCAACCATCAAACATAACATGTCTCAAACACATGTTTACACCCATTAGTTTCTACCTAAAGGTCGAAGGATAAAGTCGAGTGATAGAAGCAAGTATAAAACTAAAGCTAGTTTCCCATTAGACATCGGTTTAAGAGAATAACTTCTGTGTATCAACCCCGAAGACCGAAATCAACATCAGATTAATACTCAGAGAATCACTCCCATTAAACAAATGCCCAACTGGAAACCTATTTCACATTTTGAGCAAAAACTCCTATCCTTTTCGGAAACCTACAGACTACTGATACAGATCAGATTACCAAATGATTCTTAGGAAACTAAGCATGATAAAAACTCAGAATTTATGCATCATGCCCAACACAGATCCCCTCAAACCCCAACTTATTACAAACAGATGAGTCATAACCCTCATGGGGTTTGAGACTAAAACGGAAACAGAAACAAGACTAGTATTAAAATGCAGAGACTCAACTACATAATTAAAATGCCAGAATGATCAGATAAGGAATTTAAACTTTCTACGGAAATTTTTTCCACCTCTATCCTGTCCACCAACTATGAGAGCATTCACCTACCTTCTAGAAGATTCTTACGTTTTCCCTTGCCTTTTGGGGCAATCCTTGATCAGATGCACTTAAAACAACCAGTCTTCTTACATGTTAACAAGTCTTTATCTAAAGTTGCCCCCATAGCGCGAAAAACCCTATGAAGCTCTGAAGAGGATTAGCCATAGGTGAAATTACTGCAGCTACAAATGAAAGTTAGGCATTTCTTTGCCCTTCGACAGGCGTCGTAGTCTCATTATGCCTACGGAACCATGTCGCGATGAGGTTACCTCCCAGAAAGCCAGGAGACCTGGAGACTCAGAAAAGAAGGAAACAAGGAATAAACAGAAAATCAAAAGACAGATATATGGCTTTGGGGACCATGTTTTCCAAAATAAACATTCCATTTGAAAATGCTTCCTTTTTCAAACCTTTTTGAAAATAGTTTTCAAAAACTTTTTATCAAATCTTGTAACCTTCAACTCTGATACCAAGTGTAACACCCCACCTCCGTTAAGGTCATTCATAATGGGAATGCCTTAACTTTGATGGAGCGTTTTAGTAGACAGAACATAAATTTACAAGACAGATAAAACAGTAATTAAAAAATTAATAACTTTATTACAACAGAAACCGAAGTAAGTTTGGATACATCTTTTCAAATCACAATATCAGAATTCAAGTACAAAATATCAGCCTTGTACAAAAGCCTTCATATTGCATAGTTTTTAAAATCATAATCCCCAACATAAACTGCCATGGAAAGATAGAGCCAAGGCCAAGTGGTACTTCAAGCAGAGAAAATCTGAATCAAGCTCCTATACTTCCACCCTAAAAAACCTTGGGGGAAACAAAAGAAAAGGGGCGAAAACAAGCAAGGTCGGACATAAAGTCTGGCAAGTCCAGTAACTTTCAGCATATGAACAGATAATAATATCATTGCATGAAAATAAAGCTGGATAAGAGACAACAGCAACATGAGTAACTGGTATACTTAAGCTAAACAGAAGAAACGGAATGATATAGCCCAAGTTATGCGTCTTACTTATATTTTACTTCTCTGCACTAATACTAGTATAACCGGATTAGGCGTTACCCTAATGTCCAAACTGAAACAGAAACGGAACAGAGTAATCTATACAGGAACAGAATGACAGTAATGGGCCTTTACCACCCCAAAAGATGGAAGGTACATAAACAGACTCAGAGACGGAAACAGAATAATCCCTACAGAAACAGAATGTTAGAATTAGGTGTACACTATTAAATAGGCCTTTACCACCCCAACTGACGGTACCACCAGAAACAGACAGGTGTTACCACCCAACAGAAACAGACAGTACCCCAACAGAAACAGACAGAACTAAGTGCACCTTAAATCTACTCCAAGCGATCGGCTCCCTAATACATAAATACCCTGTGCCAGCCCCACAGAAGGGAGTATCACTCCCTAAAGTGGCAACCTTTAAATGACACAGACCTATTTACAGATGTCATGACGTCTTACATCCACAAAGGCAGACCTGGATCCATGCACGCACATGACCCGGTTGGAACGCACCATCGACACCCCTCGCCATTATCAGAATGAACCACTTATAATTAGTTCAGTAAGCGTGCCCGGACCCTACCTATTGTTGGGTCATAGTTTTGATATCAGAAACGGTTACAGACTAATATGGGTCCCAAACAACAGATGACAAAAGTATTTTCCCTCCTAATCTTGTGTCCCCAGACTAACAGATTTCAGATTAACTTGTTTACATGTTTTAGGCCTACAGAGTTTAGAATCAACTAGTTCACAGACCAGAAAATCAGGTCAACAGGTTTTCAGACTAATGGATCAGATGTATAGTTTTAACAGACTTACAGATTGTCTAACTTTGTATTGGGCCTACAGATTCATGAAACAGGTTTACTAATTCATCAGTCCAGTTGGTTTAGCCTTATCAGCCCAACACGTTTTAGACATCATATTTATCTCAGATTTGCATTAATTAAATAATAATGCGCAGACCTCTCACATTAGGTCGGTAGCTTGTGGCCGCTGGATAAGCCGGGCGGTTCTGGGCAGACTTCTGCCACAAGCCAGACCTAACCTCGTGTCTAAGCATATTTTAGTTATGCCTACGACCTCTCACATTAGACTAGTAGTTTGCGGTTACTGGTTAAGCCGGTTGGGTCCGGGCAGGCTTCTGTAGCAAACATGAGTCTAACCTCGTGTCTCAACATTTTATTTTAACCAGTTTATTCCATTAAAAATTATACAAATATTTGACTAATTATGTCAATTTAACAGATTTGACTTCTTTTCAAGTCGCAGCAGATTAAACAAATTAACATGTTTTACACAAATTACAATCATTCAGCTTTTCTACAGATTTAATAGTTTTATCAGCTCAGGCGGTTCAACAGATTTAGCAGATTAGGAAACTCAACATATTTAGCAGATTAGGCAAGATTAGCAGATTAGGCGATTCAACATATGTAACTGTTTTGGCAATTCAACAGATTAAACAGGTAACAGGTTTAGCAGATTAGGCAAATTTAACATAATAAGCAGATAACAGTTTTAGCCGATTTAAACAATCCTTAAAGTCCTATTCACATATCTTGCCTACTTCATAAGGTAAGCCTAAACTTATATGCCCAAATTACGGTCATAATCCACCGTATAACATATGTCCCAATTTTTAGTTAAACTTGCATAGTTCAGAATATTCTCCAAAAACCTTACATATAAATTATGCCAAATATAGCCATTGATTACAATGCATTTCACATATCCAAAACCCCCCTTCTTTGGTGTATTCACACTTAATAATTATCCAATCTTAATATGGATCTTTACACCTAAGTTAAATGCAAATTAATTCGCTTTTTTCCAAATTTCAGACTATAATATATGCAGTATGTCCAGATCTAGATCTTGCATTACAACTTGTACTATGCATCCAAATCAGTTACATGTTCACAGTTAAACTTTACGCCACAAATCCCAAGTCATATGTCCAATATTCTTTATGCCTCAAAACTCAAGACATATGTTAAATACACCTTATGTTTTAAATACAACATGCCCAATTATATGTCTCAGATTTATGTTCTAAGTTCAACCTATGTTCTTTATGTTCTAAATCACAATAATCCTTTCCTTCTAAGTCATAGATCGTCTCATACAATATGCCTCAAATTTATGTCCAGAATTACAATATGCATTGTATCCTCAAATTTGTTACAAAACAATTATGCCTAAATATGCCTCATTCAATATTCTTCCCAAATTTAGCGTTTATGCGTTCATCTCTTATGAGATCTGGCTCAGGCTCGTGGTAGCCTGGCTATCAAACAAAATGAAAGAAAGGAGGAAGAAATACAGAACAAACAGAATAATAAAACACAGGAACATATCTGATAAATAGAAAAGGGCATAATCTTAGATTCAGTTTTATAATTATGTCAAGATCATGATTAAAATTCATATCAGAAAATAAATGCACTTGCCTTGATCGGATTATAGAAGAAGAGTTGCAGTAGTTCTCTTTTAATCTTATTCAGATTTGGAAGAAGATGCACTAGTTCTAGTTTTGATCCCAGCAGAGTAGCGACACCATTATTTTATTTATTTATTATAGAGGCAGAGTACAGGCAGAATGAAATTGTGTGGAGAGAAAGTGAGGTTTGGGGGTGTTTTTATAGGAGAATAGGGTGATTTAGAGCCTTCAAATTAGTCCAGAAGTCATCAGAACCACCGATCTCGAAGACAGGTCATACAGCCACTCAAAAGAAGACATGTCATCATAGAACATTCCAGAATTCTGTGCTGGATCAGTATGGGCGCACTTGGTAGGTGCGCCAGTGTATTTTTGTACTGGCGCACTTCATAAGTGCGCCAATGTATTCTGGCCTGTTTCCGGTTTTTCTGCCTAACTTCGTTCGTCCATATCTTCTTCATACGTTACCCGTTTTACGTAAAGTCGGACTCTATCTCAAGCAGAATTTCGAGAAGAACGCAATGGCGTAACCCGTTTCACTTAATTCTTCTCCTAAAAATTAAGTATATTTTAATTTGTTACTTATACGTTCACAGAAAATATGGGGTGTTACAGGGTGCCAGTTGAGACAATGCAAGTAGGTGCAGAGATATAGTGTAGGGTGCGATAGTATATTCTGTTCAAAACTGCTTTATCTTAGTTTATGATACTTTCCTATTTCCAGTTTATACCTATCATGCCCTTTTTCTTATTCTCATACTGAAGAGTCACTAGACTTACCAGGCTTTATGTCTGACTCTATTTTTCTTTCGTCTTCTTTTCTTCCGTTTTCCCCTCAGGTTCACAGGGAAGAACCAACCCAGCTTAGCCAGACTCTTTGCAAGCTTCAAGATAGTAGATGTATGGTTTGGACTCTCTTTCTTGGCTATGGCTTTTGGACACATTCTATGGGGATTTATGCAGCTTTTATTATGTTTTATGCTTCTTTATTTTATAATCAAGACAGAAACGATGATGTAATGTTTTGGAAGTTATTATGAGACAATTATGGAAATGTTTTGTATAAACACGTATTTATGAAATGAAAGTCTGTTCGTTTTCCGTTGCTTATACATATGTGTTTATATCTGTCTTGTGTTTTAGCTGTGACTTTTACTTGTAAACCTCCATCGAAGATAAGACATTCCCTTTGTGAGTGACCTAAATGGAGGTGGGGTGTTTCATATTACACGTCAGAAAATATCAGAGAGTTAAATTACATTTAAATACATAGCAGCGGAAAAATAATACAAAGCACAACCGAAGGAGATATACGGATACAGAGCTTTCCTAATATCATTCCAGCTTTAAACCATGATCCTGTGAATATAAATCGGCAAACCCAAAACTACTAGCTGCCCATGTCAAAATAAGGGTGCCCAGAGTTTAGGTTAAAACAATAAACTCCAAGTCAGTCATGTGACTGGTGTGAGAACTAAAACAGTTATTAATCTTTATTTTAAAGTTAGGTAAATCGAGGGACCACGCCGTATAACACGGAACGAGTTTCCTCCCAAGAATACTAGTGCATAAAACAACAATGCAATGCTAAATAAAGAAAAATGAAGCTATTATAAGACCCAGGTCCCATCACACAATGCAACGCAAGCCGGAGGATAGTGCTTTTACCTTATAATAGCCAAGAATACTTGGTACGTGAAATTTCATGTTTTATTATTACTATAAGTATAGAGTCAAAACAATTTCAAATCATAAGTATCAATCATAGACGGCATAAGTGCCCCATACCACTATGTCGCCAAACTGGGCTCTATAAATAAAACCGCAAAGTCACGTATTGGAAGCTGGATTTCCATCTGTGAACCGAGGCAAAAGATAGTCCTCACCGATTCGAGACTCTCTAGCCCGAGCCTCAGGATCATAGCTCGAGTGACCCTTGTATCGTCAGGGCCGGTCCACCGATGTGGATTAAAATGCCTGAACACTGCATTTCCCCACCCTTTGGAGCATAAATGAGCCAAATGACTCCATCGGCTCCACACAGTCACCGATATATCCGAGGCGCCTCGCAACAGCAACAACCACAAAGATGAAAATAATATAAATGCCAGGGCTGGTAGGTCACTGACACCACCCTAGCTAGAAGGAAACGCATGCCCTCCCTGTTGTCCTCTCCCGTTTCTGGTTCACAACCGGTGTGTGAGGCTCGCGAATCAACGTTACACAAAGCTATGCCACACAGGCGGTGCTTTGATCATCAACCACAAGACTTTGTTTTTCAATAGAAGCCTTGATCATTTGCCACTTAGGTATGCCACACAGGCAAATCACTCCATGCGATTGATATCCATCAAAATATCACCCCTGAGCTCGTACGTCTCAGAGAAGGGCGTTAAGCAAGAGAATAAATTCTCCCCCACCAAACAAATATATATTAAATAGAAATCAATCAAACAGAATAAAATCCAATGTCAGACAAATACTCCATTTACAAGTTCGTTCTGGGTCTGAACGAAACCGGAGACACCTTGTACCTCGCATATCCATCGATCTCCAAGTGCGTCTGGACGATCACCAACTGATTCCCTCCTCTTGGGTGTATAGCCAATCAAGATCATTAGTAATCACCCAAACGATGTAAAAACCTCCGGTCTTCGACCACCATCTTCATCCTCGACACCACGTCGAATCAGTTATTCAAAATGGGATAAACCTGGTCTTTCTGAATAACTCGCGTATATAATAAACAAGTGTTACACAAACACAACATACGCCTCATTCCTATTCAGAATATTCTTTTATTCAAATATTCTTCCACCTTGGGAAAGGTTCCCATTAATTTTATCAAAGATAAATCCTTTAAATTTATTCTTTAATCTTCTTTTGAATATTAATTCAAACTAGTCGGGATTAGCGAACCACACCAAAGTAATCATTTATTTTATTTCCCAATCACAATCTATTCATCCCATGAAGTAAAACTGGTAATACTTCATATCTAACACCACTGTGTTATCGGTAAATTCAATTACCATTTCACGTTCAAATCTAATTAAAGATTTAACAATCGCCTGGAGAAAAACCAGTGACACTCCATTTTCAATCATTTCAATATAATTAAAGATTCATTAAAACTCCACTTAGTTTTAACCTTCCCAAAAATCAATATCTTGTCTTTAACTAGGTTAAAGAACCAATGTCATTTAAAACACGGTTCACTATAAACCCAAAATCACATTCCATTCCAATTCAATTATTGAAACTTCTAGTTACTTTTATAACCCTTTCAAATCCATTTTGTTTATTTTAAAAATAAATAAATTATTATTCTAGTTCAAAACTAGTTCATTTCGATAAAAATCTATTTTTATCTTTTCAAATTTGGAATTTTTCATCTCAATTCTTCACAAATCATTTCTTATGATTTTACACAAATTATTACTTTTTTTTAATAATTTTATCAAGGCCCGTACAGTCGAATTCCATCAACGGCCATCGAACTGCAATTACATCGACCTTTTCCAAATTTGATTTGGACATAATTACAAATCCAAACGTTAGATTTCAAATATCTAATATTCGTTAGAATGCTCTTTTCGATACGAACCCAACGGTTCCGGTTTTAGGAGAATCCGACAGTCGGATCTCCCGTAATATCCATTCGAAATCAATGGTCGAAATTTGCTAACTGCCGCGGCGCGACGCATTCTATTCAGGCCATTATATATATAATATATATATTATACATATTTCGTCGATTTCCTATCAAAACTTATTTTATAAATCGTTTTAAATTCGTTTTCGAAACGATTTCAACTTCATATTCAATTTTGAATCAAAATTGTATATTCCACATCATCGAATGATAATATTTTCAAAATATTATATTTTGAAATCACTTTCTTTTCTATATTCACTATAAAAATCAATAAAATCGATATAAATATCGTTCACGTCAAAATGGCGTCAATCTAGTCAACACGGCTTTTATTCAACACATGAATGTTTATTCTATTCTACACATGAATATTTATTCTATTCAACACAAGAATATTTATTATATTCAACACATGAATTTATATTATTCAACACATGAATTTATTTCTATTCAACACATGAATTTATTTTCTATTCAACACATGAATATATTTCTATTCAACACATGATTCAACACATGAATTTATTTTCTATTCAACACATGAATTTATTTTTATTCAACACATGAATTTATTTTCTATTGAACACATGAATTTATTTTTATTCAACACATGAATATATATTTATAATATTCCTTATTTTCCAAATTGGAATGAGGCCCAATCAATTACCATATAATGTTGTTATATGGATTTTTCTACAACACATGTATATAATAGCAACGATAAATCACCAACCATCATCCAGAGTGCACCACACTGTGTAAGCATCAAATATAAATATTCAACACTTATAACAGCCTGTCAATCAATCGATTGACATACAACTAATTATTGGGATTAGTGTATATCCAATCTCATCCCAACACCCGTGTGGGGTTTCAAACAATCAAGCACAAATTTAATTTGTGCAGTTGGGCGATGTGTAAAATTTATCGGCCCAATCAATATCAGTCAAATCGGTGTACATAAACAAATCGTTTGATTTGTAAATGAATATATATTTTATTTCAACACAAGAATATATATTTTATTTCAACACATGAATATATATTTTCTTTCAACACATGAATATATATTTTATTTCAACACATGAATACATATTTTATTTCAACACATGAATACATATTTTATTTCAACACATGAATACATATTTTATTTCAACACATGAATACATATTTTATTTCAACACATGAATATATATTTTCTTTCAACACATGAATATATATTTTTCTTTTCACAACTAATAATCAATTTTTCACAACACATCAATCAAACAACCAAATCATCCATGGTATGTGGACGACGGGTGTCGGGTGCTACTAAGCACCATCTGCATCCTAGTATATATTTCAAACTAGAAATAAGTTAAAGGTGGGGAGTTCTCACCTTGGGGTTCCACTCCACCATTTTATTTCTGAAATTTAGAATAGTCTGGATTTGCTCATACTTCCAACACAATCTTTTTCACGCTATTCACATTAAACATCACCTTTTTATTTCAATGCTATAGAGATAAAAAATCACATCTTTATATCGCTATTTTTCTCGCTTAAAAACCTTGTCTTTTCACGATTAAAAATCTAACCTTTCTCGTTTTTTTTTAAATTAAACCTATGTCATAATATATAAAATCAAAATTTTTAATCACTAAAAATCTTATCTTTTCCCTCTTACCTTTAAACACCTAATAAAATTGATTTTATAAATTCTATTGTATTTATAACTGTTTTAACTATGTTATATAAAAACAAAAAAAGGAAGAAAACTCACTTTGTATTTGACGAACGAAGAGGGAGGAGGGGTGTTGATTTACGACGATCGAAGAAGGGCTTTGGTATTGGAGATTAACAAGAGAGGGAGGAATTGGGGGTGCTGTCGGAGGGCGTCAGAGGGCTTGAAGGGGAGGTGGAGGCGCGACGGGGAGGGTGCGGCTGAGGTTTTAGGGTGTTACGGCGAAAGTGGAAGGGGTTTCTCGAATCGCGTGAGGGGGAAAGGGAAATCGAGTAGGAGAGAGAAGCACGAAAGGTAGAGGATCAGAGGGGGCTGGTCCTCGCCGGAGGCGGCGTGTTCGCCAGGGCGCGGTGGCCTTCGGTGGAGGGGCGACAGCTCCTCCCTTTTCTTCTTCTCTTTTTATTTCTGAATTTCGAATGAAAAAAAGGGGGGGCTCGCGTTGACTATGGAGAAGAGAAGAGGGGGGATTATAAAAATATTATATTTAATTCTATTTAAATTCAAAAAGCAACTTTTTTTATTTCAAACTCGAAATCGAACCCACCGACTGTCTTCCCTAGCTAATTACCCCCATTCCGAACACAATGGGATATGTATCGTAGGCTGATTCGACCGTTTTGATCAATTTTCGTTTAAATTAAAGTATAAATCTATACATTCAATTTTAAACGTACATTTAAATTTACCATGGCAACATACGAACTCTAAAAATTCCAGAAAAATATTTGCTAGCTTCGTATTGACGATACGGTCCTAACAAAACTAATTTCGTCAAATTCTGAGACCATTTGAAAAATGGCAATTGAACTGAATAGTGGCGGCCAGGTTATTTTCTGAATTAGGGTTTTCGTTTAGTACGGTATTTATAATAGTAAATTATTAAATTCCTAGTTTTTTACGAAAACGTCTGTTAATTCTTAACAGCTCCAAATTCGACCCAACTAATGTTGTCCCTAGCCAATTTCCCCCATTCTGGACACAATGGTCTAGGTTCCATTAGCCCGTTTGATTGTCTCAATCCATATTTAAAATATAATTCTTTTAATTGTTAAATTTGATCGTACATTTTAATTTTTGGGAGCCACATACTAAATCTAAAAATTCCAAAAAAATTATTACTAGTTATGTTTTGATGATACGGTCCTAACAAAATAAATTTCGTCAAATTTAGAGACTGTTTGAAAAATGGCCATTTTTTGGTCAATCCAAATTTACTGAAATTGCCAAAACAAGTTTTCTTTTGCATGCACACATATTAATTCCAAAAATTATGAAAATTGGAATCCTGTGATAAATTGACATTCCGGATCCAACAATGGTGGTTTCGTTGAAAATGGAGGTCGTTTGCAAAATGGCTATTTTTAATATTAAAAAAAAATCTATAGCGACTATTCTAACTTTTGACTCCCGCTATGGAATTTTGATTTTTTAGATTCGTTGGAAAGATATTTTTAAATAGATTTAAATATTTTTGGTTTCACTAAAATCTGATTTATTTTGCATCCTGTACATTCACTTTAAATTTGAAATCAAAATTTCAAACTACCGTGCCATTTCTAACTCTATTTATAATTAAATTAAAAAAATTCGTTCTAACTTCGATTTAAATAAAATTTTAGTCATTATTATTTAAAATAAAATATTTAAAATCCATTAAAATTGCTAACAAAAAATTTTAAATTGGTTCCAAAATTTCGGGTTGTTACACTCTGTTGCATTCTTTGGGATTTGCCAATCTTGAACTGCAACTACCTTGCGGGATCTACTACTATCCCATCTTTAGAGACAACATCCCTATAAATCTCACCTCTTTACCCAGAAAATGGCATTTGGAGAATTTTGCCTTAAGTTGGTGCGGACGGAGAGTTTTCAAAACTTCTCTCAAATGTTGGGCATGCGCTTCCTTGCTCTTCGAGAAGATCAAGATATCATCAAAAAAGACATGACGAAGTTATTTAGAATCTCCCGAAACACCCTACTCATCGGATCAACAGAATAGGCGGGTGCATTTGTCAACCCAAAAGGCATAACGAACCATTAAAAGAAACCATATGAAGTCCTAAAAGCGTTCTTGTCTATACTATTCTCGGCCACCCTCAACCGATGAAACCCCGTGACCTAGTCCAACTGAGAGAATACTGATGCACCAACAAGCAGGTCAAACAGATCATTTATCCTTGGGAGTGGGTGTCTATTATTTTTAGCGAGTTTATTCAACTCTCTATAGTCTACACATAAGCGAAGCGAACCATTTGCCTTAGTTGCAAATACAACTAGAGCACCCCATTCACATATGCTTCGACTAATAAATCCTTTCTCAAACAGCTCCCCTACTTGCTTGCTGAGCTCCCTTCTTTCCATTGGAGCCATACCTTGTCATAGTTGGAAATCCACTATCCAATAAATGCTCGCTATTTTGATTGTATACTATGTATGTAGAGCGTGAGATGCAAGTGTTCCGCTAAATGATTATGTAGATGCGGTTGATAGACACTATTATCATATCAGAAGAATTATGATATAAAGATTATTTTGGGTTATCATAACGTAAAAACCATCCTGGTTTATGTGTGGATCGGTCTTACGACTATCATTTCTTTCAAAAGGATTTGAAAGTTAAATCAAGCTGTTTCGATTCTCATAAGGGAAAAAATCATTTCGTGTCATATGGCGTGGTCTAATGAGATATCCTTTATTTTATCAAACTTTTTTAAATTGTTTACTCACACTTATTCCATGGTTGACCTAGAGTTTATTTTTCTATGTTTTCCCTAAAAATCTTGGGTGCCCAAATTTGTACAGCCAGTCAGGTAGTTAAGGATTTTATAGATTTATCTAAAGGAGCTTGGAGCAGAAGGCTTTAGTGTTAGTTAACTAGTGTTATATTCCATTGTGTTGTATTTGTGATAGTCAAATGTTGTACTCTGAAAATGTTATGTATATACAGAAAAAGGTTTTGTATCCTAGAAGTTGTTATTTATTCCACTGTGTTGTGAGATTCTATGTTATTGTTTCAGTTCTTCTTCTACCTTTTCCTTTAATTTCATAATGATTCTTATTTCTATGTAATTTTGGCTGGATGTGTGATATACGTAGGCAACTCAGATAGTATGGAAATTCGGGCCATTACATTATACCTATATATTTTTATTTTAACTATATCTACATGTATGGTGTTCATATGTGTCCACATTCTTGAATTGATCGTGTATTTCAAATTTTGACATTGTTCCCATGAATTATCTTTTAATGTTACTGATGACATGCATTGTCATTTATATGGATTTTTTTTTAATATTAATGTTAATTACTTTCAAATTCAAACGAACATTATTTATATAATTAATGTGCGTACCATTTATTCCGTTCTTTCTTCCGTTTCTTTTCAATAAATCTCTCTCTATATATATACAAACACACACACACCCCATTGCGCATTTAGTTTGCATGATGGAAACTCCTTATTTATTTCCCATTTTATAACATGCATTTGTTTTCAAATTTCAAATGCATATTATTAATATAATTATTTTGACAATTTTTTTATTAAACTGTAGGGTGTTATACTCTTTCGCCCTTAGGAAATTTCATCCCTGAAATTTGGTAAGGGTAAACTTATGTAATTACTCGCATAATTTGCAGACATAATGTTTACATCCATTGTAACGAAACAAACTTCCCCGTAAAGGGAAGCCCGGATTGTAATGAGAACATGACAAATCAAAACAAAAACAGAAGAACATTTCATTGCTTATTCCAACAATTTACATCAGAGTACAAGAATATACAGAGTATGAACAAATAACATACATTCGGTAAGTATCAGTGATTTACAAATTACAATGCAGTGGAAAATAATACAAAACACAACTGAAAGAGATACACGGATACAGAGCTTTCCGAATATCATTCCAGTTGTAAACCAGAATCTTGTGAATATGAATCTACAAAACGAAAACTACTAGCTGCCCGTGTGGAAAATAGGGGCACCCAGAGTTTAGGTTAAAATAATAAACTCCAAGTCAGTAATGTGAATGGTGTGAGAACTAAAATAGTTATTTAAAATTTTACTTTAAAATCAGATATATCAAGGGACCAAGCCGTATAACACGGAACGGGTTTCCTAACAAGAATACCAGTACATATTACAAAACAGCGCAATGTTTTTTGGAAAAATGAAGCTGTTATAAGACCCAGGTCCCATCACACAATGCAACGCAAGCCAAAGTGAAACACCCTTCTCTGTTAAGGTCACTCACAAAGGGAATGCCTTAACTTCAGTGGAGCATTTTAGGTAAAAGATGCAGATAAAATACAAGAAAGACAAATAAAGAAGTGGAAAATAAAGTCATTTTATAAACAATGTAGTTCAATCAAGCTTTAACAATAGTTGTCTCAATCATACTTAAAAGTAATACATAGAACTTCTGTCTTGATTTAAAAACTTCCAAATATAAAAGAAGCATAAAAATTACAATGATATTCCCCAATAAAGCATGAACCAGCCATAGCAGGGGAAGAGAGAGTCCAAAGCAATACACCGACTATCTTCGACCTTGGAAACATTTTCTCCCTACGAACCTGGGGGGGGGGGGGGACGGAAGAAAAGAGGCGAAACAAAACTAGGTCATACATAAGTCTGGTAAGTCCAGCGACTTTCAGCATATAAATAGGCAAAAGCATCATGGCATGAATAAACTGAATATAAGACAATACCATGAGAAAAAGGATAACAAGATAACATACGATTAGTATAGGTATGATAAAGCAAAATAAACTGAATGCACTTCTACTCTTTCTCTGCTTTGTTACCATCATGTTATTCTGATTTTTATATCACTGCACCACCTAACTAGTGTCCCAACTAGTAATCTATGTAAAATGATCATATTGTAATGTGATCCCAATCCCCACAATTGTGATAGCCTTTAGGTGAACATCTATCATGAGGATTCCACCTCAATCTTCCTAATTGCCATGAACATGTTAGATGTACCCTTAGTAGCCTATCGATCGACTCCCTACTTGTATTAATTTCTCTTGTGTCTGTGTCAATCGGTCCTATCTTGCGTGTAGATACCCTGTGCTGGTCCCACCATAAGGTGTATCAATCCTTATGACAACAACCCGACACGATTTGAGATGCACAGTGTATAACTACTGGTACCCAGTGCCTGCTTTTTCCCACTCCGGAGTACATGCACACCCGTAAACCGTTGGAACCTACACTGACGTACCCCCCGCTGCTGTTTTGACCGCTTCGAATCAACCCAGTAATCGTGCCCCACCCTACCTAGATCAGGGTACTAAGATACATTGGTTAGTGGTGTTCCTCCCAACAAACCAGAGTATTGGTGTCTAATGAAGAAGTGAAAGTTGAAGGATTCATGCCAAAGTCCTCTGAAGTATAGATGGTTTCAGGCAGGGGAAGGTTTCCTAAACCCTTAAATATGGAATCATCGGTAGTAGGAGCATCTCCTTGAGAAGCATCTGTTGGCAGCTCTTTAGGAGATGTTGACTTCTCAGGAGAAATAGCATCATCGGGGATGGTATACCCTTCTCTATGCTTTTCAGCTATGTTGGCTAACTCGTCGTCCTGAGTTGAAGATGGAGAAGGCGAAGTCCGAAGAGGTATTGTTGGACCTTTCGAGCCCTCACCCCTCTCAGGAATAATGTCTACCAGGGGTATGTACACATATGGACCTGTCCCATGACCTATACTACGGGTAATGGATAGTAACCCGTGATGACGGAGATACTCATCCTTAAGAACTTCATCAATGGTTAGAAACTTTTCATCGTCATTGAGAAGCCAATGCAAACGATTAAAGTACAATTGATCCGATATTTGCTTTGGGTTATCAACCGTAAATGAAAAAAAGCAAGTTAATGTGTTTGCATGAGCATTTGAAATTGAGATATAGGAAGTCGGTGCTTTACTTGATTTGGTCCATCTCCTGGCACACCCTGGCTGCTGCCTGATATAAAACCATTCAAGCTTAGAATCACCAGCCTTGCTCCCAAATGGAATTGTAATAATTTTCCTTTTTAGGACTGATTCAAAATATGAGAAGGAAGGAGTCTCCTGAGTCCGATGCTTGAAATTATAAAAAAAAGTGGACGTCATCGAAGGTAGGCTCTATACCTAAAGCCTCTTTATATGCTATATACAAGGTGTATAAATAAGCATAAGAGTTGGGATGTAATTGCATAAGGGCAATCCGCATCTGTCTCAGAAAATCCTTCTAGAGGAATGTAGGGGCATCTGTTTTCGATGGAACCAGGTTATCTCTTTTTAGTATTCCATGCTTTAGACATATTCGAATGAGTCTGTCGTCATCAATCGTCGATTCAACAGAATCTTTGGGTAACTCCAATATAATGGCAGATTCAAACTCATCAGGAGCATGATTATCTCCTATTCCTCCTTCCTCTTTATCGCTAAGAGAAATTTCACTATTAGAAGGTATTTCACTATTGTGTGCTTCTACGTTATAATCTGGGCACTCATCGTCCCATTCAGGGTCTGGGGGAGAAGATATGTCACCAAGAGTGAATTTCTCGGAACTTTCTGTAACTTCTCTCTTCTCTGCTAACCTCGATGAACGTCTCTCTGCCATGATCGCTAAATTGCTGAAGAAGCAATAACATAAGTTAGAGTAAGATAGCCTGTATCCCCCCCCCCCCCCCCCCGTGTACGTGTGTGAACTAAATTGTGTGCTATGTGTGCAAAGGATGCAAAGTAAACACAAGAGAGCGTAATGCAAAGATTCTATAAAGAAGTAATGTTCGGAATAGTTCTTGATGTTCGTTTATGTTCGTAAGGCGCTATCCTAACTGTTCTGTAAGTTGAAGGTTATGTAAAGTATTGATTTGGCCAGTTGAACAAATTCTTGTGCATTGAGTAGGACTGCTTCGGTTTGGTTCGGATGTAAATGTTGGTATCGGATCGGGGGGAGCCATGTTTTGGTCTGAAGCAAACGTTCGCAACCAGGCAGCAAAACCGGATCGGTTCGAAAGTAGGCATTTGGAGTGGTCCAGATTGACTTGAGTATCCATGCCACTCTTCCTCTTCGTTTTTTACTCCGACCCGATCAGGTCATAGGAACGTCTTCCCCTTCCCTTCACTCTAACCTTTCTCCACCCGAACCGATCCCAACTCCTCCATTTCTCTTCTTATTCTCCCTTTTTCATCTCGCTTAATCAACACCGAACCCACTCTCGTGTTGAGAATTGAACCAAAATCGAGCGTCCATGTGTTGGTTTGAGCAGCATCAGATTCTGGTCCCCTCCGTAACTGCCTTTAGATGGTGACGAGACCATCGACGACGGTGGTGATGGGGAAGAAGTCATGGCATCAGAGACAATTAAACACCATACCTAAATCGCTCAAATTATTCACAAATCCTAATCGAAATCAGCCGTAACAAAGTTAATCGAAGTTACAGACCTACCTATGTGTTCAATTTGAAGATTAAAATAGGGGTTACGGAGTTTTTGAGAGTTAGAGTTTTTTGCAGATTATTTAGAAGACGACGAGAACAATAAGAAGAGGAAAGAGATTGAAGCGTGGCAGATTTATATATGAAATGGAAATGGCTCTTCATATTCCCCGTGTTTTATCATGTACGGACCGGAATGTTAGACCAAATATATTTGGCCCAATAGTCTAGTGGAAGCGGGGTGAGAGAGGCTATTCGGATTGGAAACCGAACCCCAATAGAATCACACATATCAACTTGGCATATGGGTTGAACTCAGAGGAAAATGTATATAAAGTTCTACCCGAAAGAGCTACTGGATATCAGGCAGGGTTCTCAAAGTTGTATGAAACAAAGAAAGAAATTCGCGGACTTTTTGTTGTATTTATAGGCAACAAGAGATATGAATTACTGAAGCAGTGCATCCCTACACGCGAGCGGAAGCAGCTATTCAACGGTTCAAATTCAGATATCAATGGATAGATAATATCAAAGCACGCTCCATCTTCAATAGAAGCGTCCTTTGAGGGGAAAATGTTAGCCTACTTTGTGAATTAGGCTACAAAAAGTTAAAGGCTCAAACAATGAAGAGCACCCTGCCAGATAATCGGATCGGATCGGGTTACCCTCGGGCAGAGACAGATCAACACAAAGCAGAAAGGGAAGGAAAATAAGCCGGACTGGATCGGAAGGAACGGAGCCAATCCGAACCCCATACACAAACATATCCGATCCGATCCCAGAGTCATAGCAACTTCCACCCCACGTTTTCCTTAATACTCGAGACGGTTACGCACATGATCTACCCACGTTTGCCACTAAGTTGCTGTGCTGTCATCATCAGATTCCATCCGAACCCAATTGTGGTGGGATCGATGCCACATGGATCCGAACCGATCCCACTCCAGGGGGATTTTCCATCTATAAATACAACATCAAGAGGCATTTGGAAGGATCTTTTGGCACATTCAGAACTCAAACTTCTTTGCAATCCGAATTCTATCATCTTTTTCAGACTACAATCATCTTTCAAACAATATTTTAGATAATCTTGAGTGAACTAATGTACTGTAAACGTAGAAGAGAGTGAAGATCATCATTGTACTTGCATTTGAATCATCAATTCGAAGAGTAGAAAGTGGACGTAGGCTACTTAACGCGGAACCACTATAAATTGTGTGTTCTCTTCGTTTTAGCTTTCATTTCATTAGAATCATTACTAGTTTGGGTGTTACAACCAATTTTGGATCTAATACTCCCCAACACCATCCGCAATCCTCTCAGTCCCCACAAAAATCATTAGTCAACTCCATCGCATAGGCCTCCTCTTCCTCAACTCGCAGTCCCCCTCTTCATCGATTAATTTTCATCACTGCACTCTTCGATTTTACCATTTCCTGAAGTCGAACTCCACACATCAACTGTCGCATCCTCTAGAACTTCGCGAATCCCAAGCCTATTGATCACCTCGTTCAACATCGCACTGTCAAATCTCAACCCACCCGTCTCCATTTCTGCCAATGGAACATCTATCCCTGATGTAAGCAGGCGTGCTATGCTTCCATGACGTCAAACCCTACCATGATTCAACCTTTGGCCATACGAACACGAAGACAGCTCGCGCCCTAACTCCGGATTGCCTTGAGTTAAATCGAACTTCGGATTTCTTCGTGGTTGTATACAGCGTCTTTTGATTTTGATTTCTATTTAAGAGAGTGGATCTTCTATTTTTATGGTGATGTTAGGAACGATTGTTCCCCCTTTGTTTTCAATTTTCGATTACAACGTTTTGACTGGGAGAATTAAAGGAAGGCACAACCTTATTTGTTTGGGAATTGAACGCTTGAATTGTTTTATAGGATCAACCATTTAAATTGTTACAGAAGAAAAGGAATGGAAAGTAGTGTATGCGCGATTTTATAGAAGAAGGAGGGGAACAGGAAGTACACAGTATTAAATGTATGTTGCTCAAGTACATAAGAATTTTTAAATCGATATGATTTCGAATTTAATCCGACTTGACAAAAGAGATTTTTATTTTTTAGATGGATGGATTTGATTTCGAGCGTATCCACAAGTCAAAAATCTCGGGGTCCATTAATTGAAATCACGGTCCGCTATTCTAGCGTACCAACTGACATTTAAATGTTATTGCGTTATTCTGAACTGAACTGAATATAATTTTATATTTAATTTGAACGTATATACTATAGTAAATTAATATAATATAATTAAAGTTCATAATTAACCACTTTCTGGATAATAAATTATTATTATTATCGATTATATTTACATAGAATTTATATTTATAAGCTGAATTGTTTTGACTCAGTTTAAATCTTGAATTGAATTATTTTTCGTATTACGATAATTTAATATATTTAATATTAAATCGAAATCTATTATTAAATCGATAACTCAATATAAAAATCCATTTATATTATCAACTCAATATTTAAAACCATATTAAATATTTAAAATAAACTATTCAAAAATCCGGGTCGTTACATTCGACCTAAAGCTCTTTTCGATACGAACCCAATGGTTCCAGTTTTAAGAGAATCCAATGGTCGGATCTCTCGTAATGTTCGTTCAAAGTTAATGGTCGAAATTCGCGAATTGCCACGGCGCGTTCTATTCAGGCCATTATAAATATATATATATATATATATATATACAATATATATTATATATATTTCGTCGATTTCCATTTAAAACATATTTTATAAATCTTTTTGAATTCGTTTTCAAAATGATTTCAACTTAATATTCAATTTCAAATCAAAATTGAATATTCCATGCCATCGATATATATATATATATATATATACGTATACATACATATATATATATATGCATGTATATATATATAAATGATAATATTTTCAAAACATTAGATTTTGAAATCACTTTCATTTCGATATTCATTATAAAAATGAATAAAATCGATATAAATATCGTTCATGTCAAAATGGTGTTAATCTAATCAACACGGCTTTATATATTTAAATATATTCGTGTCCATCCCAAATCGGACATCAAAATCAGATTTTTATCTTTTACAAAATATTATATAAAAATATTCATTCTTTTAAAATAATCGTCATTTTAAAATATTTTTTCTTTCTGAGCTGGAATCAGACATAGTCAATTACCACATAACGTTATTTATATGGATTTCATACAACACATATATCGAACAAGAATGATAAACGATCAACCATCATCTAGAGTGCATTCTACACTGCATAGGCATCAAATATAAATATTTAACGCTTATAAAAGTCTGCCAACCAATTGATTGACATACAACTAGACAATTAGGATTAGTGTACGTCAAATATCATCCCAATACTCGTGTGAGGTTTCAACCAACAAATACTGAATATTATTTGTGCAGTTGGGTGATGTGTAAAATTTTATCATCCCAACCCATATCAGTCAAATGTGTGTACATAAACAAATCATCCTATTTGTTTATGAATATTTATTTTATTCATATACACATTAAAATTTATATTTTTAACTATAAAATAATTATTTGACACATGAATATATTATTTTAAATTTCACATCATAATCGATTTTCGCAACAAAATACAAATCAAACAAGTCGTCCTTGGTCCGTGGACGACGGGCGTTGGGTGCTGCTAAGCACCATCTGCATCCTATTATATATTTTTAACTAGAAAATAAAATTAAAGCGAGAAGTTCTCGTCTTTGGGATCCACTCCGCCGTTTCATTTCTGAATCGTTTAGATTTGCCCGAAAATCAACGCAGTATTTTCCACGTTGTTCATAGTAAAAATCACATTT
Organism: Allium sativum; assembly: GCA_030737875.1. Classification (NCBI taxonomy): domain Eukaryota; kingdom Viridiplantae; phylum Streptophyta; class Magnoliopsida; order Asparagales; family Amaryllidaceae; genus Allium; species Allium sativum. Next base: position 741,402,798 of record CM060920.1, on the reverse strand, counting down.
TTATTATGATGATTATATATTTAAAAAATCTCATCTTTTTATTTTATCCCTACATGTATAAAGATCATATTTTTATAACGTTATATTATATATAAAAATCATATCTTCATAACGCTACATGTATAAAATTATATTTCTATAATATCGCTACATAAATAAAAATCATATTTTTATACTGCTACTTTTTAAAATAAAAATCACATTTTTATTTATTCACTTTCAATATAAAAATCATATTTTTAAAGTTGCTACACACATAAATAATATTTTTAAAGTTGCTACACACATAAAAATCATATTTTTAAAGTTGCTACACACATAAAAATCATATTTTTATGGTGACGTTCATATAATAAACATCAAATCTTTTCCTTTATAAAAATAAAATCTTTTCTATTGGAAAAATATAATCCTTTCCTGTATAAAAATATATTCTTTCCATTTATAAAAATATATTCTTTTCATATATAAAAATATAATCTTTTTATGTTTCAAAATCTAATCTTTCATGAATTAAAAATCATCTTTTTATAATTTTAAAACTGAATTTAAACAATGTTTTTATATTTAACTTAGCTAAACTAAAGTTAAAAAAAATAAACAAAATAAAAATAAACTCGATGTAATCATCTTCAACTTCCGTCTAAAACCGTCGAACTGGAGCCTCCCCGCAGTGGTGGACTTCGCTTGAGGAGGCGACGCAATGCCAGTGGGGGCCCCCAGCAGCTAGGGTTACAGTTTTGGGGCAGTACCTCGCAGATTTGAAGATGAGTAAGAGGAGAGTGATATAGAGAGAGGAAGAAAGAGGAGGAGGCGGCGGTGGATGTGGCCGGCGCAATGGGGCAGCGCTCCTGGAACGGCGGCGGCGGGTTTAATCGGAGGAGCAGCGGGATTGGAAAATCAAAAATTTATAGGGCACAGTTTTTCCGTTGAACGATCGTTTGGGGAATTAGGGGTTTGACCCCGCTTTTATATATATATATATATATATATATATATATATATATATATATATATTCCAAAATAAAAAAAAGTAAGTTGTTCATTCAACCTCCAAACCGAACCTACCGAGTGTTGCCTGTAGCTAATTACCCTCATTCTGAACACAATGAGACATGTACCGTAATCCAATTCGGCTGTTACGATCATTTTCCGCTTAATTTAAAATATAAATCATTATATTTTAAATTCAAACGCACAATTCAATTTACCGGGGCCACATACAGTATCCAAAAATTCCAGAAAGATAAATCTGGCTATGTTTTGACGATACCATCTTAACAAAACTAATTTCGTCGAATTTGGAGACCGTTTGAAAAATGGTCATATTTCAGTCGATTAAATTCAAACTGAAATTGCCAAACACATTTAAATCCGCCACGCTCACATATTGATTCCAAAAATTACAAAAATTGGAATCTAGGAACAGTTTGATATTCCAGATCCAACAAGAGTGGTCTCGTCGAAAATGGAGGTAGTTTGTAAAATCGCCATTTTTAAGGGCTATATTTCCATAGCGACTATTTTGAATTTTCAACTGGACATAACTTTTTATTCCCGCTATGGAATTTGGATTTTTCAGACTCATTGGAAAAGAGGTTTTCAAACAGATTCAAATATTTCTGGTTTCACTAAAATCTGGTTTATTTTGAATCCTGTACATTCATTTGAAATTTGAAATCGAATTTTCAAACTACCGCGCCATTTCCAATCCTTTTATAATTAAAATAAATATTTATATTCTAATGTCAATTCAAATAAATATATATGTTCTAATTCTATTCAAAATAAATTTCTAGTCGTTGTTATTTAAAATAAATTATTTAAGTTATTCAAAATTCATTAAAATTGCCAAAATTAATTTTTAAAATGGTTCTGATTTTTCGGGTTGTTACATCCAATTTTACAACCACTTGTGCATTTGTGCAAAGTGTAACACAACATAAAAATATATAAATGCAATGAATGCCTAAGTGGTACCTCGTTTATGTATGCAAATTTTCTTGAAAACCTTTCGAAAACATAATGCACACATCCCAAATACATGAGCAATTTCTGTAAGAATGCAATATTTTGAAAATCAAAAATACTTTTCATAAATTTTTTACCATAATCTTACAAAGTAAGTATGTATTTCATCTAATTTTTGCATCCAAATCTTACCAACAAACTTTAAATTTGCAAATTTTAGAAAAGTCTAATTTTCTAAATTCGCTTTCTTATGTTAAAAAAGCAAAAAAAGGAAAATTCTACATTTTCCATTCCACTTTTAGGCACCTTTTCCCCATTCTTGGAAATCTCAATAGTTAGTCTTAGAAAAATTCCTATTTTCTATTCCAAGGACAGTTCGCAAAAGGATAATTTTGTTTTCAGTTTTCCAAACTTACTTTTGGAAGAATTTATTTTCTTTTATTTTTCACATTTACTTCAGTTGTCGTTTTCGTTGCTTTTGTAAATTCTTTTTTTCTTTTCTTTTAGTTGTTCATATTTTGCTTTCGTTTTTCATTTTATTTGTAATATCCTATGTATTTATTCTTATCTAGTGATCATCACAACTACCTAGAAAGAAAATACCATTTAAACAATTCTATTTTTCTATAGAATAGGACACAACATAGGAGTGCAAAACTATACTAATAGAAAACAAATTCTACTGCAATCACTAGTTTGTAAAAAATACGATGGCTAAATGTGGTTATCCACAAAGATTAGGAGGCCTAGGGTCACATCCCTCTGACACTAATATGTCCTCTCATCGAATCTAGACTACCATCGCACTCCTCTTTTACATCTACCACTCTCTACAACTCAAGCCACATATCCCTGATTCTTATTCCATTATAAATTAGGATAACATGCCAAACCTTCCTATTTTCTCAAAAAAAATTCCAAAGTTAAAATTAAGGGAGAGAAGGTTATTCATTTTAACCTAGTTGGGACCCTTATTTATTTAATATACATTTTCTTTTTCAAGAGGGATTTATAAGACTAAGTTTTCATGAATCTTTTCTAAAGAGGATTTTTGCTTTCTGTGTAAAGTAACAAGGAAACTTTTTTTTTTCATTTCATTATTGAAATAAATAGCACAAAAAATGGTGCTTTATTATATTTTGTACACCTCTTTCGCTGCATATTTCCTTGTCACATTAATAGAACATGTTTACTTACAAACTTATTGATTTATAAAATCTTATCTTATTGTTCTTCTTATTCCAACAGTTACACTACCCACTCCTTATGAAAATATTATATATATATATATATATATATACACACATATATATTCACTCAAGTTCACTTATGCACCACACATGGCTAATTCATTTATCCACGCTTTCTTTTAGCCTCTACATTGCTTAACCCCATAACTTGCTTACATTCCTTTTTCTTTAAAAATTATTTTAAGGAAACTCTTGATATTACAAATCAATAAATTATTAAAACTGCAAATTTTTAATTTTAAAAACTTTTCTAAAAATCTTTTCCTACATTTACATTTTTTTATCAAGTTCTTTTTAAAAGTTTTAAATGTGGGGCAAAGTGCAAAGTGGTTTCTAACTTTGCCATTCCAAAATCCTTTGTGCAAAATTGCATTTCTTTGTACAAGGTTTCCCTTTTACACAAATTCCTCCAAAACTATGTAGAAACTAAAAAACAAGAATAACACCACTTTTTCTCCAAATGTATACACATAAATTCTTAATTCATTTTTCTCTTTCTTACTCTTTCTCAACTTACAAGGCCCTATTGCCTAATCCACAATCTAAAATACCAAAATTTTGAATATTATCATGTGGAATCTTTTCTCTTTTTCTCAAAATTTAATGTACACTCTATGTAACAACCCGAAAATCTGGGCCAGTTTAAAATTTTTATTTTGGCAATTTTAACAAATTTTGAACATTTAAAATGAATTATTTTAAACAGTATCGACGAGAAATTTATTTTGAATATAAATCGAACGTATATGTTTATATACGTCGTCGTTAGAATATAAATATTTATATATAATTATAAATAGAATTGAAAATGGCGCGGTAGTTCGATAATTCGATTTCAAACTTCAATTGAATGTACTGAGTGCAAAACAATCCGGATTTTAGTGAAACCAAAAACATTAGGATCTAATTGGGAATATCTTTCCAACGAATCTGAAAAATCGAAATTTCATAGCGGGAATAAAAAGATATGTCTAGTTAAAAATTCTGAATAGTCGCTATGGAATTCAGGCCCTTAAAAATGGGAATTTTGCAAACGACCTCGGATTTCGACGAAACCACTTTTGTTGGATCCGTGATGTAAAGTAATTGCTAGGTTTCAAATTTCAAAATTTTTCGAATCAATATGTGAGCGTGGCAAAAGAAAACGTGTTTGACTAGTTTCAGTTGATTTTAATCGACTGGAAAATGGCCATTTTTCTAACGGTCTCAGAATTCGACGAAACTAGTTTTGTTAGGACCGTATCGTCAATATGAAGCTAGAAAATATTTTTCTGGGATTTTTAGAGTTAGTATGCGACCACGGTAAATTAAAATGTGCGTTTAAATTAAATATATAAGGATTTATATTTTAATCTTGAGAAAAACTGATTCAAACAGTCGAATTGGCTTACGATACATATCCCATTGTGTTCGGAACGGGGGTAAAATGCTAGGGACGACATTCGGTGGGTTTGGTTTGGAGGTCAGATCGATAAACAATTAATTTGTGAATTAAATGAAATTAAATATATTATATATATACACATTCACCCAGTCAAAACCCTATCTCTCTTTTCCCTTGGTCCACCGTTTCTTCAGCCGACACAAACCCAAACCGACGTCCCAAAACTTCCCAGTGCCTCCACCAAATTCTAATTCAATCCTCTCATCAAATTTAGGAATTATCAACTGCGATTTGTTCATCTAAAGGAGATTGAAGGGTCCAACCGCTATGATCTGAATTCGTCTATGGAGGCGACCGGAATCTCCATGGAAAGGTGCAAACTTCGAAGCGGTTTCTGGAGGGGAAGCGGATTTCGAGTTGGCTAGGGTTCTGGGTGGTGGAAGCGCGAGCCGTGGCGCTTCGACGGGGAGGTGTTGATCGACCGACCGTGGCCTTTGGTGGCGCCGGCGACGAGAAGCATGGGTGGAGCTTTATGTGGTAGTGGTTCGTGATTTCCTGATGTAAACAGGAAGATGATTCTACAACAACGATGAAGTAAGCGTTGTTAATTTAGTTTAACTATAATTCAATTAGTATAATAAGCATTAATTTATAATAAGCATTGTTTTAAATTTATATGTAACATGTTGTTAGAAATACAACTTTGGTTTTAAAAATATGAACCTAGGATAAAAATAGGATTTTTTTTATATAATATACGTAAAAATATAAAGGTAAGTTTTCTTTAGAAATATTAAATAAAATTAGATTTTTATATTTAAATAAAGATTTTATTTTTATGTGATAAAAGGGATATGATTTTCTATGATATTAAAAATGGGATTTTTATATAATAGAGAGCATAAAAATATTATTTTTTTTATATTAGGAAAGTTTATATTTTAAGAATATAAAGTTTCAATTTTTAATATGGAAGATATACGATTTTGAAAATATAAAAATATAATTTTTATGAAGTAGAAATATTAAAGATGTGATTTTTATATTAGTAGATGAATAAAAATACGATTTCTGTAATATATAGATAGTAAAGATTTGATCTTTATATATGTAGCGAAATAAAAATCTGATTTTTATTATATATACGTTGAAATAGAAAAGTGATTTTTATAGCAAAGTAAAAATTCAATTTTTATATATTGAATAGCAAAGTAAAAATTCGATTTTTATATATTGAATAGCGAATTAAAAATGTGATTTTTATATATGTAGTGGCTACGGGTAACGAAAGTGACGAAAGGCAAGAACGACGAAGATTTCTACCTAAGAAGAGTCGTGGGATCGGATTAGCTAATCTGTGAGAACTTCTCACCTTTTAATTTTAATTTTCTAGTTATAAATATATACTAGGATGCAGACAGTGTTTAGTAGCACCCGACACCCATCGTCCACAAACCATGGATGGCTTGTATGCTTGTTTGTTTGATTGTATTTTATGTGAAAATTGATCGTGATATGAAATGAAAATGATATATATATGATATCAAAACGATGTATATATGAAATGAAAACGATGTATATATGAAATGAAAATGATATATATATATGTAATGAAAACGATATATATATGAAATGAAAACGTTATGAAAACGATATATATATGAAATGAAAATGATGTATATATGGAATGAAAACGATGTATATATGAAATGAAAACGATATATATATGAAATGAAAACGATATATATATGAAATGAAAACGATGTATATATGAAATGAAAACTATATATATATATGTGAAATGAAAACGATATATATATCTATATATATATATATATATATGAAATGTGAAAATGATTTGATTGTTAAAACTATAATTTTTAACATATATATATACACTGTACAAAATTGTCATGTATATGAAATATTCGATTTTGATATAAAATAGAAAATAAATTCGAATTGAATAAAATAGAAAACGAATTTGAATTGATACAAAATAGAAAATGAATTCGAATTGATATAAAATAGAAAATGAATTCGAATTGAATAAAATAGAAAATGAATTCGAATTGATATAAAATAGAAAATGAATTTGAATTGATATAAAACAGAAAATGAATTCGAATTGAATAGATTAGAAAATGAATTCGATCTGAATAGAATAGAAAATGTAACGACCCGAAATTTTTATCAATTTATTTTGAATATTTAATATTATTTTAAATATTGAGCTGATAATATAAATCGATTTTATATTGAATTATCAGTATAACTATCGTAATACGAGGATTTTAAGTAATTTAATTTGAAATGGAATCAAATTGATTTACTCGAAGTTTTATTTGAATTTAAACGATAACAAATAATAATTTATTATCGAAGAATTCATTTGTTTAAATTTAAATTATATTATATTGATTTAAAGGGGTTATTTTATATTACGTTCGAATTAAATTGTATAATCAGTTTCATTGAATTCAAAATAGTAAATAATGTTGGGAACATCAGTGGTTTTGCTGAAATAGTTGTTCATGGTTTCAAATTAAAAGACCGCAAGATATTTTATTTATTTAAAATAAATATAAAAGGATAGCCGACCTAAAAACTAAGCGCCACCCTAAAAGTGTCATCAGCGCAGACTTATTCATCTCGAGCCAACGCCTTTGTCTCCAAGTTTCAGAATCCAGGGAAACAGAAAATTAATGGCCAGTACTTTCTGCTCCCCGTTCTTCTCTATAAAACAACGACTACTTCACTGATTTGCTCCTCAGTTAAAACCAAAAGCTCCAATGGAAATAAAGATGGCCGCTCGAATCAAATCCCACTCATCTTCTTTTATAGCTTCAAATCGAAAACTGTATATCACTCTCGAGTTCGGCAGTATTATGAAGCTCGATTTCAGTTTTAGGGTTATCTCTATTTCATGTTAGGGGATCGCGATCACTAGAAGACCGCGGGTTCGTGAAGCTCGACACAGTGGAAGCTCGCGATGATGCTGCGGTCCAATTTCAAGGGGCAACGCATCAATTGAGGGGATTTCGACATTTGTTCTTCTCTGGTGAGTATTGGTAGTCGCGACTTCAGGGGAAGCCGCACTCAACAGGGATGGGTTCGAATTTACTATGACTGACGAGGATGGTGAAGAATGGTTTCAGAAGATGGAGCGATCTCTGAGGGGTTAAAGCAAGACAGTGGAGATGCGACACCGGAAGTTTGGAGGGGGTTACAAACTGGGTAAACCTGGGTTGCGACAGTGGGATTTTTAAAGAAGTCGAAGCCGTTTGTGAGTGAAAGGAGTTGGTGGATGAAGTGTATGATGAAATGTTCAAGTGGAAAAAAAATGCAATATTGGGGCTGATGTAGTTTTGGAAATGATCGGGAATTTGCTTCATGGATTCGCCAAGTGGTTGGCAGGAAACAAGGTATATGCCCTTTTCGAAAGTTAGATAAACATACAAGGATCCATTCGTTTATTTATTTTAAGTTTTTTTTTTCTCGTTTAATAAATAATAGTTAATCGATAACTAAAAATAAAATCTTCGTAGGATCAAAATAAAATGCATTCAAGATGATCCACATTGATCCATTAGTCGCGCGATGCTGAATTTAGACAGGATATTCGACAAATGATAATCACGGTGAGTAAATCTCACTCACCTTTTATTTATAATTATTTTTATTTCATTAAAAATAATTGTTGTTGCTTGGTTGGATTTTTCTGCTTGTTTTACATATATTATTTATTTAGGCTATATATATATATATATTGGGTTGATTGATTGGTTGGATTCCCGCAGTTTCATTAGCGGATGCCCGCAGTTTCATAGCGGATGATTACCCTATACGCCCCACGCTATGATTAGTGGATGACCTTCTATACCGCGATATTCTGCCACGAAGCAGAATGGGTATTATTTATGTGCTAACATCTGTGGATGCAGGAAAACAGGTTGGAGGAATCCAACAGGATTCCTCAAAAATATATTATCTGTTTGTTTATTTGTTTGCATATATATTTTTATATATGATGTGTTAGAAAAATAAATAATTCGTTGTTTTGTGTGTTTAAATATCACTGGGCTTAAGTAATGATATTTAAAAATATCGTGGAAGGATATTTGAGTTTTAAAAAGGAAAAATTCTATTTTTGAATAGAATTTGAATTTTCAATGGAAATAAAACATAAACTTGTTTTTAAAATAAAACAAGTAGTTTCTTTTTGAACGAAGTTTATAAATAATTCTTTTATAACGAAGTTATAAATGAAGTAAAGAGAATTATCATTTGATAATTCAGAAATAGAAATACAAGTGTGAAATTGAAATTTGAAATGAAATTTCAAATAGGATGTGAAATGAAATTTTTAAATATATAACTCAAATAAAATTTGAGTATAACATTTGAATTTTAAAAGAGAGTTTAAATGTTTGAATTTTTAAAAGGAGATTGAATATTAGAAATTCAAATAGAAGTTCAAACAGAATTTGAATAGATGAAATTTAAATGAAAAATAGAATCTGAATTCAAGGAATTAAAATAAAATTTGAATTCGAAGGAATTCAAATAAAGAAATTCAAATAGAGATTTGAATGTAGAATTTCAAAATAAAAATTGAAATATAGAATTTCAAAGAAGAATTAAATAGAATTTGAAATATAGTATTTCAAAGAAGAATTCGAATGTGAAATTTGAATAGAGATTTGAATGGAATTTAAATATGAAATTTGAATAGAGATTTGAAATAGAAATTCGAGTGTTGAATTTGAACATGGAATTGAATATAGAAATTCAAGTAGAAATTTGAATATGAGATTTCAAAATAGAATTTGAAATAAACTTTGAAAGTAGGATTTCAAAGTAGGATTGAAATAGGATTTCAAAATAGGAAATCCAAATAGTTTTGAAATGGAATTTGAATTCAAGGGAATTCCAATGAATTTGAATAATAGAAATTCAAATGGTGTTGAAAATGAATTTGAATATTAGAATTCAAATGGAAAATGAAATTTGAATATAAAGAGATTCAAATTGAATTCAAAAAGGATTTGATCTATGGGATTTGAATATGAAATTCAAATGGGTTTTAAACTATGGAGGTTTGAATATAGAATTTAAAAAGGAGTTTGAATATTGAATTTCAATAGAATTCAAATATAGAAATTGGAATATAGAAGTTCAAATGGAATTTGAAACATTTAGAATTTCAAATAGAAATTTAAATGGAGTTTGGATATTTAAATTCAAGTATGAATTTCAAATATAGAAATTCAAAAAGGAATTGAATTAAAGTGGGAATTCGAATAAAGAATTTGAAATGATATTCGAATAAAGGATTTCAAATAGGATTTGAATATAGGATTTAAAACTATGGAAGTTTGAAATGTAAGGATTCAAATGGAATTTGAAATATATATGAATATATATATATTAGAAGGGAGTTGAATTCATTTAAGGAAGTTTAAAAGTTTATATATATAAATATAATTAAAGCAAACTCGCCGCAGCGCTGCAGTTCGTAAATTGGCAACTCGAACTTCAATCGAGTATACAGGACTCAATTAAAGTCGAAATTTTTTGAAACAAGAAACGTCAGGACCGATTTGATAATAGTTTTCTAATGAAGGAGAAAAATCTGAATTTCGTCGTATAGATTTTGAGTTATGTCAAAATCAAATTTTCAGAAAAGCAGCGCCAGAATCGTTTTAAAACCATAATGGTTTATTTAATATTATAAAAGGATTTTAAGCAAATAAAATCCGAAGTTCTATTTAGAAAATTTCAGAGTTGAGTTGTAAAATATATGCGAATTCAAGTTGTGTAAATGAATATGATTTTTGAAACAGAAATCAGATTTTTGATTTATCGAATGGAATTAACTAATTCGAATAGAAATTAGTTAATGAGGTTTCAAATGAATATTGAGCTTTAAATAAGTGAATTCGATTTGAAATTTATATTCAAAATAGAAAAGAGAACTAGAATTGAAATTGAAATTCAATTTGGTTATGAACGAGTTAAATAATTTGTTTGAACATGTTATGTTCAACAAAGAAGTGAAATAGACAAAAAGGCTAATTAAAGAATAATTGAGCGAAACTGAATTCAAACGATTCAAAATTTGATTCAAACAAATGGATTGAGTTGAATTGAATTAGAAACAGGTGAACAGGTGTTAAACAGATATGGGATGGAGTATATGAAGATTTTTATTTATGTGCCCGACAAAAAGGTACATGTTTAAATTCATATATGGGTTTTATGCGCCGTATCGGCAAGCCGCTTGGCTTTTTCTTTTTCTTTTTGAGATTAGAAGATACCGGGAAGCTATTTGAAATTTCCCGATGCTCCCGATACAGGGGAGGTTATGGCGAAATTTTCCGAAAATTTAAGGAGTTAGAATATTTTTAGGATATTTTGACAATTTGAAATCATTGTATCGACGTATTGAATTCGATAGTAAAGTGAATAATAAAAATCGAATGTTGTAAACAAAAAGGGATAGAGATAAGTGATTGGAATTGTTTCCAATTGCAAATAGAGATATTTTCTAATATATAGAAAATAAAAGAAGTTAATGTTTGGAAACGTTTTCCAAATGACATAAGAGGCCGAGATGATTATTGAAATATTTGGTTAACAAATATTGATAAGAGAATATAGAAGAGATTTAATTAATGAAATATTAATTAAAGGGCCCAGTGATTTGTTTGATATGTTTGGATGAACACTTGTTTTTATTCGATAGTTAAATCACAGACTATCGAAGTTTTGACCATCGTTGTCAATATGGAGAGACCGGTTGGATTATTATCCGCAGAACCACTCCGTATCGGCATGAACGTTGCGAACCAAGTATGCTGAATATATTGAAGACGGAGGAAAGTGCAAGGGCTTTTCTATTTATAGAAATAGTGCCTTCGGTTTCGTTCAATCCAGAACGAACGTATATGGACGAATGTCTGACAGAGTATTTCCAATGATCAAATGGGTTGGTCTGTATGAATGTATATGGTTGCAACGGATTTATCCCTTAGCATAATATCCAGAATATTTGTGCAAACTCAACTAGTGATTAACGGATCTGACAATGTGGCATTCAAAGTGATTGTGCTATCAATGAATGGTAAGTATTCGTAGCCTCAGGCCTCAACAACCAGGAAATGACAAAAAATCGGGCAGGCAGCATGGCTATGTGGGTCGCACCCATTAGGGTGTATAATCACCTATCTAGAGAAATTCCTTTTGTTTCTAAATCTATCGATTCTGCCCATTCGGGAACGGTGGTTTGAGTCCAACCGTTGGTGATATACATTCGATACACTCAAGCGAAATGGGTGGTCGGTCATGTGTGGGCCGGGTTACAAGATGTTCTTGTTGAACCCAGGTGTATTTGCCTCTAGAGATACATCATCGGAAGGTGGTTCCATACCTTGTCATGTTGGAAATCCAATCTCCAATAAGCGCCATGCGGTTTTTTTGATTTTATAATATATATGTGGAGCGTGAGATGCAAGCGTTCTGCTATTTGGTTATTTACTTGATGTAGACATTACTATAATATCACTGGATTTTCGTATCAAAGTGTTTTGGGTTATAGTAAGGTAAAACCCGTCCGTGTTTATGTGTGGGCTGGTCTTACTATTATCTTTTCTTTTGAAAAGAGTTTTGAAAGTTAAACAAGTGGTTGGAGTTTACTCACACCAGTCCCATGACTGACCCAGAGTTTGTTTTGTTTTGTTTTTCCTAAACTCTTGGGTGCCCAAATTTGTACGGGCAGTCAAGTGTTTCAGGCTTTTACAGATACACTTGGAGGAGCTTGAAGCTGGAGGCTTCAATGCTAGTTATTTAGAGTTACTTCCGCTGAATCCAATGTTATGTGTACTCTGATGATGGTATGTATATATGTACAAAACAGATTTGTATTTCAAAGCCTATGTTATACAATATATTTTATTCGTTCCGCTGTGAGTTGTGACCTTCGTTTTTCTTCTATTCTAATATTTCTTTCTTCCTATTTCTCATCTTCTAACTTCTTTCTATTAATGGTTCGTATTTCTGTGTTATTTGGGTTGGACGTGTGGTATATTTAGTCAACTCAGATAGCACGGATTTGCAGGTCGTTTCAGTTGGTATCAGAGCTCAGGATGAGCGAATACCTAGGCTTGTGTGGCATGTGCTCATTAGAGATAGGGTCAGTAGTACCCTAGAATGAGTTGAGCGTATATATACGAGAGAGCGTATTTGTTAGTTGATATAAAAATTGTTTTATATTGTGTTGGCTAGTCTGTTGAGTAGTTTATGAATTCTGGTCGAATAGTGGGACGCCACAAAGTCGATAGGGATTTCTAAACACTTGAACAGAAAATACGACATGATATTGTTTTAAATGGGTAGATGAAATAATTTTACCCAAAAATTCTATTTTGATATATAACTAATAATTTTCTGAAATTATTATATGGATGTGTTGATTGTTAGAATTATAATCAAACGAGATTATAAAATTGGAATGGTTATTTATAACCAAAATAGAATTTGTACAGAAATTGAATATACAAATGAGATAAATAAGAATTAAATTCAAACCGGAATTGAGAATTCAAAATCCTGGGAAGTTGAAAAATATTTTCAAAGTATATTAAAGTAATATAGCTTTGTTTTAAAGGATTTGAAAGAAAATCATTTTTGATGAAATTTGGAATAATAAAGCACTGAACTCACTTCAGTCGCTGGGAAATTATTCTGATGACGATTGCAACATCATCAGTGTTCATTTCCGAGTTTCTAAGTGATGAATTGCTACCTTAGAAAGTTTTGTTGGAAATTTGTTTGAAAGGAAACAAGTTGTTTTGGGAAGAATTCAAGTGTTTTGAATTTAATATAGAAATAAATATATGTATATATATATGTGATTTCAGAAGAATTTGAAAAAAAAACCCAGGGATTTGGATTCTGGAATTGAAATTTAGCTTAAACAAGTTAAATGGGTCGAAGTGAATGAATTGATTAAAATCAATTTGAATTGGGTTAATAGAACATAGATTTGATATAAATGGATTGATCGTAGATCATTCAAATTAAAGGAAGGAAGACCAAAAGTTTTGGGGAAATTAAATATGTTGAAATATAAGGAGGTGAGTTTCAACATAAGTGAGATGTTGAAAAGAAATGGATTTGTACCCTTTTTCCTACCTTAACAATTTCGAGGACGAAATTATTTTAAGGGGGAAAGAATGTAACGACCCGAAATTTTTATCAATTTATTTTGAATATTTAATATTATTTTAAATATTGAGCTGATAATATAAATCGATTTTATATTGAATTATCAGTATAACTATCGTAATACGAGGATTTTAAGTAATTTAATTTGAAATGGAATCAAATTGATTTACTCGAAGTTTTATTTGAATTTAAACGATAACAAATAATAATTTATTATCGAAGAATTCATTTGTTTAAATTTAAATTATATTATATTGATTTAAAGGGGTTATTTTATATTACGTTCGAATTAAATTGTATAATCAGTTTCATTGAATTCAAAATAGTAAATAATGTTGGGAACATCAGTGGTTTTGCTGAAATAGTTGTTCATGGTTTCAAATTAAAAGACCGCAAGATATTTTATTTATTTAAAATAAATATAAAAGGATAGCCGACCTAAAAACTAAGCGCCACCCTAAAAGTGTCATCAGCGCAGACTTATTCATCTCGAGCCAACGCCTTTGTCTCCAAGTTTCAGAATCCAGGGAAACAGAAAATTAATGGCCAGTACTTTCTGCTCCCCGTTCTTCTCTATAAAACAACGACTACTTCACTGATTTGCTCCTCAGTTAAAACCAAAAGCTCCAATGGAAATAAAGATGGCCGCTCGAATAAAATCCCACTCATCTTCTTTTATAGCTTCAAATCGAAAACCGTATATCACTCTCGAGTTCGGCAGTATTATGAAGCTCGATTTCAGTTTTAGGGTTATCTCTATTTCATGTTAGGGGATCGCGATCACTAGAAGACCGCGGGTTCGTGAAGCTCGACACAGTGGAAGCTCGCGATGATGCTGCGGTCCAATTTCAAGGGGCAACGCATCAATTGAGGGGATTTCGACATTTGTACTTCTCTGGTGAGTATTGGTAGTCGCGACTTCAGGGGAAGCCGCACTCAACAGGGATGGGTTCGAATTTACTATGACTGACGAGGATGGTGAAGAATGGTTTCAGAAGATGGAGCGATCTCTGAGGGGTTAAAGCAAGACAGTGGAGATGCGATACCGGAAGTTTGGAGGGGGTTACAAACTGGGTAAACCTGGGTTGCGACAGTGGGATTTTTAAAGAAGTCGAAGTCGTTTGTGAGTGAAAGGAGTTGGTGGATGAAGTGTATGATGAAATGTTCAAGTGGAAAAAAAATGCAATATTGGGGCTGATGTAGTTTTGGAAATGATCGGGAATTTGCTTCATGGATTCGCCAAGTGGTTGGCAGGAAACAAGGTATATGCCCTTTTCGAAAGTTAGATAAACATACAAGGATCCATTCGTTTATTTATATTAAGTTTTTTTTTTCTCGTTTAATAAATAATAGTTAATCGATAACTAAAAATAAAATCTTCGTAGGATCAAAATAAAATGCATTCAAGATGATCCACATTGATCCATTAGTCGCGCGATGCTGAATTTAGACAGGATATTCGACAAATGATAATCACGGTGAGTAAATCTCACTCACCTTTTATTTATAATTATTTTTATTTCATTAAAAATAATTGTTGTTGCTTGGTTGGATTTTTCTGCTTGTTTTACATATATTAGTTATTTAGGCTATATATATATATATTGGGTTGATTGATTGGTTGGATTCCCGCAGTTTCATTAGCGGATGCCCGCAGTTTCATAGCGGATGATTACCCTATACGCCCCACGCTATGATTAGTGGATGACCTTCTATACCGCGATATTCTGCCACGAAGCAGAATGGGTATTATTTATGTGCTAACATCTGTGGATGCAGGAAAACAGGTTGGAGGAATCCAACAGGATTCCTCAAAAATATATTATCTGTTTGTTTATTTGTTTGCATATATATTTTTATATATGATGTGTTAGAAAAATAAATAATTCGTTGTTTTGTGTGTTTAAATATCACTGGGCTTAAGTAATGATATTTAAAAATATCGTGGAAGGATATTTGAGTTTTAAAAAGGAATAATTCTATTTTTGAATAGAATTTGAATTTTCAATGGAAATAAAACATAAACTTGTTTTTAAAATAAAACAAGTAGTTTCTTTTTGAACGAAGTTTATAAATAATTCTTTTATAACGAAGTTATAAATGAAGTAAAGAGAATTATCATTTGATAATTCAGAAATAGAAATACAAGTGTGAAATTGAAATTTGAAATGAAATTTCAAATAGGATGTGAAATGAAATTTTTAAATATATAACTCAAATAAAATTTGAGTATAACATTTGAATTTTAAAAGAGAGTTTAAATGTTTGAATTTTTAAAAGGAGATTGAATATTAGAAATTCAAATAGAAGTTCAAATAGAATTTGAATAGATGAAATTTAAATGAAAAATAGAATCTGAATTCAAGGAATTAAAATAAAATTTGAATTCGAAGGAATTCAAATAAAGAAATTCAAATAGAGATTTGAATGTAGAATTTCAAAATAAAAATTGAAATATAGAATTTCAAAGAAGAATTAAATAGAATTTGAAATATAGTATTTCAAAGAAGAATTCGAATGTGAAATTTGAATAGAGATTTGAATGGAATTTAAATATGAAATTTGAATAGAGATTTGAAATAGAAATTCGAGTGTTGAATTTGAACATGGAATTGAACATAGAAATTCAAGTAGAAATTTGAATATGAGATTTCAAAATAGAATTTGAAATAAACTTTGAAAGTAGGATTTCAAAGTAGGATTGAAATAGGATTTCAAAATAGGAAATCCAAATAGTTTTGAAATGGAATTTGAATTCAAGGGAATTCCAATGAATTTGAATAATAGAAATTCAAATGGTGTTGAAAATGAATTTGAATATTAGAATTCAAATGGAAAATGAAATTTGAATATAAAGAGATTCAAATTGAATTCAAAAAGGATTTGATCTATGGGATTTGAATATGAAATTCAAATGGGTTTTAAACTATGGAGGTTTGAATATAGAATTTAAAAAGGAGTTTGAATATTGAATTTCAATAGAATTCAAATATAGAAATTGGAATATAGAAGTTCAAATGGAATTTGAAACATTTAGAATTTCAAATAGAAATTTAAATGGAGTTTGGATATTTAAATTCAAGTATGAATTTCAAATATAGAAATTCAAAAAGGAATTGAATTAAAGTGGGAATTCGAATAAAGAATTTGAAATGATATTCGAATAAAGGATTTCAAATAGGATTTTAATACAGGATTTAAAACTATGGAAATTTGAAATGTAAGGATTCAAATGGAATTTGAAATATATATGAATATATATATATATTAGAAGGGAGTTGAATTCATTTAAGGAAGTTTAAAAGTTTATATATATAAATATAATTAAAGCAAACTCGCCGCAGCGCTGCAGTTCGTAAATTGGCAACTCGAACTTCAATCGAGTATACAGGACTCAATTGAAGTCGAAATTCTTTGAAACAAGAAACGTCAGGACCGATTTGATAATAGTTTTCTAATGAAGGAGAAAAATCTGAATTTCGTCGTATAGATTTTGAGTTATGTCAAAATCAAATTTTCAGAAAAGCAGCGCCAGAATCGTTTTAAAACCATAATGGTTTATTTAATATTATAAAAGGATTTTAAGCAAATAAAATCCGAAGTTCTATTTAGAAAATTTCAGAGTTGAGTTGTAAAATATATGCGAATTCAAGTTGTGTAAATGAATATGATTTTTGAAACAGAAATCAGATTTTTGATTTATCGAATGGAATTAACTAATTCGAATAGAAATTAGTTAATGAGGTTTCAAATGAATATTGAGCTTTAAATAAGTGAATTCGATTTGAAATTTATATTCAAAATAGAAAAGAGAACTAGAATTGAAATTGAAATTCAATTTGGTTATGAACGAGTTAAATAATTTGTTTGAACATGTTATGTTCAACAAAGAAGTGAAATAGACAAAAAGGCTAATTAAAGAATAATTGAGCGAAACTGAATTCAAACGATTCAAAATTTGATTCAAACAAATGGATTGAGTTGAATTGAATTAGAAACAGGTGAACAGGTGTTAAACAGATATGGGATGGAGTATATGAAGATTTTTATTTATGTGCCCGACAAAAAGGTACATGTTTAAATTCATATATGGGTTTTATGCGCCGTATCGGCAAGCCGCTTGGCTTTTTCTTTTTCTTTTTGAGATTAGAAGATACCGGGAAGCTATTTGAAATTTCCCGATGCTCCCGATACAGGGGAGGTTATGGCGAAATTTTCCGGAAATTTAAGGAGTTAGAATATTTTTAGGATATTTTGAAAATTTGAAATCATTGTATCGACGTATTGAATTCGATAGTAAAGTGAATAATAAAAATCGAATGTTGTAAACAAAAAGGGATAGAGATAAGTGATTGGAATTGTTTCCAATTGCAAATAGAGATATTTTCTAATATATAGAAAATAAAAGAAGTTAATGTTTGGAAACGTTTTCCAAATGACATAAGAGGCCGAGATGATTATTGAAATATTTGGTTAACAAATATTGATAAGAGAATATAGAAGAGATTTAATTAATGAAATATTAATTAAAGGGCCCAGTGATTTGTTTGATATGTTTGGATGAACACTTGTTTTTATTCGATAGTTAAATCACAGACTATCGAAGTTTTGACCATCGTTGTCAATATGGAGAGACCGGTTGGATTATTATCCGCAGAACCACTCCGTATCGGCATGAACGTTGCGAACCAAGTATGCTGAATATATTGAAGACGGAGGAAAGTGCAAGGGCTTTTCTATTTATAGAAATAGTGCCTTCGGTTTCGTTCAATCCCAGAACGAACGTATATGGACGAATGTCTGACAGAGTATTTCCAATGATCAAATGGGTTGGTCTGTATGAATGTATATGGTTGCAACGGATTTATCCCTTAGCATAATATCCAGAATATTTGTGCAAACTCAACTAGTGATTAACGGATCTGACAATGTGGCATTCAAAGTGATTGTGCTATCAATGAATGGTAAGTATTCGTAGCCTCAGGCCTCAACAACCAGGAAATGACAAAAAATCGGGCAGGCAGCATGGCTATGTGGGTCGCACCCATTAGGGTGTATAATCACCTATCTAGAGAAATTCCTTTTGTTTCTAAATCTATCGATTCTGCCCATTCGGGAACGGTGGTTTGAGTCCAACCGTTGGTGATATACATTCGATACACTCAAGCGAAATGGGTGGTCGGTCATGTGTGGGCCGGGTTACAAGATGTTCTTGTTGAACCCAGGTGTATTTGCCTCTAGAGATACATCATCGGAAGGTGGTTCCATACCTTGTCATGTTGGAAATCCAATCTCCAATAAGCGCCATGCGGTTTTTTTGATTTTATAATATATATGTGGAGCGTGAGATGCAAGCGTTCTGCTATTTGGTTATTTACTTGATGTAGACATTACTATAATATCACTGGATTTTCGTATCAAAGTGTTTTGGGTTATACTAAGGTAAAACCCGTCCGTGTTTATGTGTGGGCTGGTCTTACTATTATCTTTTCTTTTGAAAAGAGTTTTGAAAGTTAAACAAGTGGTTGGAGTTTACTCACACCAGTCCCATGACTGACCCAGAGTTTGTTTTGTTTTGTTTTTCCTAAACTCTTGGGTGCCCAAATTTGTACGGGCAGTCAAGTGTTTCAGGCTTTTACAGATACACTTGGAGGAGCTTGAAGCTGGAGGCTTCAATGTTAGTTATTTAGAGTTACTTCCGCTGAATCCAATGTTATGTGTACTCTGATGATGGTATGTATATATGTACAAAACAGATTTGTATTTCAAAGCTTATGTTATACAATATATTTTATTCGTTCCGCTGTGAGTTGTGACCTTCGTTTTTCTTCTATTCTAATATTTCTTTCTTCCTATTTCTCATCTTCTAACTTCTTTCTATTAATGGTTCGTATTTCTGTGTTATTTGGGTTGGACGTGTGGTATATTTAGTCAACTCAGATAGCACGGATTTGCGGGTCGTTTCAGAAAATGAATTCGAACTGAATTGAATAGAAAATGAATTCGAATTGGATTGAATAGAAAATGAATCCGAATAGAATAGAATAGAAAATGAATTCGAATTGAATAGAATAGAAAATGAATTTGAATTGAATAGAATAGAAAATGAATTCGAATTGAATAGAACAGAAAATGAATTCGAATTGAATAGAATAGAAAATGAATTCGAATTGAACTGAATAGAAAATGAATTCGAATTGAACTGAATAGAAAATGAATTCGAATTGAATTGAATAGAAAATGAATTCGAATTGAACTGAACAGAAAATGAATTCGAATTGAATTGAATAGAAAATGAATTTGAATTGAATTGAAATAGAATTGAATTCGAATTGAAATGAATTGAAATCAAATTGAAATGAATTTAAAAAGAATTTATACGGAAAAAAAATTCAATTTTGATTTGAATTTGAAATAAGGATTTGAAATTGTTTTTGAAACGAATTTAAAACGATTTATAAAATTCGTTTTAAATAGAAACGACGAAATATATATTATATATACAATATAATGGCCTGAATAGAACGCGCCGCGCCGCGGCAGTTCGTGAATTTCGACCATTGACTTCGAACGGACATTGCGGGAGATCTGACCGTCGGATTCTCCTAAAATCGGAACTGTTGGGTTCGTATCGAAAAGAGCTTTCTAACGAATATTAGAAATTTGAAATCTAACGGTTGGATTTGGAATTATGTCCAAATCAAATTTGGAAAAGGTCGCTGTAGGTGCAGTTCGATGGCCGTTGATGGAAATCGACTGTACAGGCCTTGATAAAATTATTTAAAATATCGATAATTTATGTAAAATCATAAGAAATGATTTGTGAAGAATTGGGATGAAAAACTCCATATTTGAAAAGATAAAAATATATTTTTATCGAAATGAACTAGTTATTAACTAGAAAAATAATCCAATGGTTATAAATAAATAAATTGGATTAGATTTGAATTGAAATTATCTTTGGATATTTTCGATATTGGATTCCATGATTATATAGATATTGTGATGGGAGTTTGGAAGATATCGATATCGTTATTCCCAATTTGATATCTATTGGTTTCAGGATTTGATGTTGAATATAAGTCGATACTATCTTTATTCAAACCCTTCTATTTAATGTCAAATTGGATTGATTAATTGTTTGGATTGTGCTCGACCAGTTTATGAGCAGAATATGCTTTTACATTTAGCATTGGGTTGGGTTGAAAATATCTATGTGCTAACGCCTTATGAAACACTTCACGATTTGACGATAAGGTGTTTAGCGATGTTGTGCCCATTTCAAATTTAATGAATGATTGTGAAATGATATTTTTCTTAAGTGAAAAGAAATGTATTCCCGATTTTGGACAGGGAATGTTTTATAAAAATGTTTTATTAAACAGAAAGGATTTCGAGGCCCAAAACCCGATGATTTCTAAAATGATTTAGAAATGTATTATATGTTACATTGTGGTTCATCGCATATTCGATTAGTTGCTATTGATGATGTATCTGTTTGGTGGCGGAGAATTTATTCTCTTGCTTAACACCCTTCTTTGAGACGTACGAGCTCAAAGGTTATGTGATTAATAGTGACTGATCATATGTGTGAATTACTGATGTGAAGTACTATATTTTGAAAGTACTTGTGATTATTATGTTGTGAAATGATTTTCCCTACTTCGGGATATGAAATGATATAGTATGTGGCCAAAGATTCGGGTAACCCTAAGACTAAAAGTATGGGTGAGAGGGCGGTGTATGCTCTCCATGTGTGGGAGGTGCATCGTCGGTGTAGCCTACTCCTATGTGGGGTAGGTGCACATTTATATATCGAGTTGCGAGGTGCGTACCCTTTGCCTTGTCGATGGGGAGCACGATATTTGGTTGCATACTTGTTTGTATGCATTGTTATGTTTTGGAATTCACATTTCCAAATGATTTGATTTGAGATCCCGAAGTGAAATCTACTTTGATATAGAAAGTTAGATAGGTATTTCAAATGATTTGAAATAAGAAATCGGGAATATAATCCAAAGGAATAATTTTTGTAAATTGAATTGGATTTGGAAAATATAAGTGTAGTGATTAATCTAAGTGGGTAGATTGGGATATTGCATGTTGATTGATGCATAATAGATCCATATACCTATATTGATTGTTGTTTATACACTAGCATTCATGGGGGTAAACCCATTCCGCGTTAGCGGCGTGGTCCCGTGATATGCCATATGATTTGTATAAGGTTATAATTGTTTTAGAGTTTCTCACACCAGTCCCATGACTGACCTGTAGTTTTCTTTTCCCTTGCGAACTCGGGTGCCCCTACTTTCCACACGGGCAGTCGAGTAGTTTTATTTTGCAGATATATTGAGCAGGATTCTGGATTGAAGCTTTAAGCTGTGTCCAGTGCATTTATTGTCTTCCGCTGTGTTATTTTATATTTCCACTGTGTATTGTATTATCTTCTGCTGTGTATTATTTTCGAGATACTCTGATATTATGTACTCTGATGTAACAATATTGTGATGTTTATAGAAGTCTTCTGTTATTTGTTCTGATGTGTTGTATACCCAAAGTTAGCGTATGCGGGATTCGAACAGTCTTGGTCGGTTTAGCGATCGATCAGGTCCGGGCGAAATCCGTGTCGTTACATATGGTATCAGAGCTTTGGTTAACTCAAATCTTTGGGGTACAACTCGTTAGAACAGAATAAAGACTCATCAGAGGTAGGATTAGTAATATCCTATGAAAGAATCCTCATTAGAGATAGAATCAGTAGCATTCTAGAATGAGTGACTCATTAGAGATGGGGTTACAAATGCCTCAGAATGAGTCGAGAGTTATTCGTTTATAAATAACGTATTTGTGATTATATATATAATCTGGTTTTAGAAAATATGATTTTAAATATATAAAATTATATATTTGAAAATATAATCAATTAATTGATTGTTGGATGTGTTGTGTGATTATTAGTTCAACTAATCAGAATATTGAATTGATAATGCCAATAAGAGAATATAAGGTGAATTAGCCAATTTGAATCAAATATTGAATTGTATTGAAAATTGGTCGCATTTGCTTGCATATACATATACTTACATTGGACAGGTCATAGCAAGGAGGCTAGAGTAGAGAATAAAATTTGTTTGCCCGACAAATAGGTACATGTTTACTATAATTTACTGTTTTGTTTGGGTGATGATGATTTTATGAGCCTATTGGCTTTTTATTTTTCTTTTATAGATCAGAAGGCCTATACGGCAATTTCGGGATTTTCCCGTGGCTCCCGGTGCAGGGGAGGTTATGGCGAAATTTTTCGAAAATTTAGGGTGTTAGCCAAATTTTTGAAAATTTGAAATTTCTCAAAAACGGAAAAGTTGGAGAATAGAAGCCAGATCGAACGTAGAGTTGATTAATCAAACCACTTTCGACTTTGTTCCTTTTCGGGGATGAAAAGTTTTAAGTGGGGGAGATTGTAACAACCCGGAAATCTGGGCCAGTTTAAATTTTTTATTTTGGCAATTTTAACGAATTTTGAACATTTAAAATGAATTATTTTAAACAGTATCGACGAGAAATTTATTTTGAATATAAATCGAACATATATATTTATATACGTCGTCATTAGAATATAAATATTTATATATAATTATAAATAGAATTGAAAATGGCGCGGTAGTTCGATAATTTGATTTCAAACTTCAATTGAATGTACCGAGTGCAAAACAATCCGGATTTTAGTGAAACCAAAAACATTAGGATCTAATTGGGAATATCTTTCCAATGAATCTGAAAAATCGAAATTTCATAGTGGGAATAAAAAGATATGTCCAGTTGAAAATTCTGAATAGTCGCTATGGAATTCAGGCCCTTAAAGATGGGAATTTTGCAAATGACCTCGGATTTCGACGAAACCACTTTTGTTGGATCCGTGATGTAAAGTAATTGCTAGGTTTCAAATTTCATAATTTTTCGAATCAATATGTGAGCGTGGAAAAAGAAAACGTGTTTGACCAGTTTCAATTGATTTTAATCGACTGGAAAATGGCCATTTTTCTAACGGTCTCAGAATTCGACGAAACTAGTTTTGTTAGGACCGTATCGTCAATACGAAGCTAGAAAATATTTTTCTGGGATTTTTAGAGTTAGTATGCGGCCACAGTAAATTAAAATGTGCGTTTAAATTAAATATATAAGGATTTATATTTTAATCTTGAGAAAAACTGATTCAAACAGTCAAATTGGCTTACGATACATATCCCATTGTGTTCGGAACGGGGGTAAAACGCTAGGGACGACATTCGGTGGGTTTGGTTTGGAGGTCAGATCGATAAACAATTAATTTGTGAATTAAATGAAATTAAATATATTATATATATACACATTCACCTAGTCAAAACCCTATCTCTCTTTTCCCTTGGTCCACCGTTTCTTCAGCCGACACAAACCCGAACCGACGTCCCAAAACTTCCCAGCGCCTCCACCAAATTCTAATTCAATCCTCTCATCAAATTCAGGAATTATCAACTACGATTTGTTCATCTAAAGGAGATCGTAGGGTCCAACCGCTATGATCTGAATTCTTCTATGGAGGCGACCGGAATCTCTATGGAAAGGTGCGAACTTCGAAGCGGTTTCTGGAGGGGAAGCGGATTTCGAGTTGGCTAGAGTTCTGGGTGGTGGAAGCGCAAGCCGTGGCGCTTCGACGGGGAGGTGTTGATCGACGGACCATGGCCTGTGGTGGCGCCGACGACGAGAAGCATGGGTGGAGCTTTATATGGCAGTGGTTCGTGATTTCCTGATGTAAACAAGAAGATGATTCTACAACAACGATGAAGTAAGCGTTGTTAATTTAGTTTAACTATAATTTAATTAGTATACTAAGCATTAATTTATAATAAGCATTGTTTTAAATTTGTATGTAACATGTTGTTAGAAATACAACTTTGGTTTTAAAAATATGAACCTAGGATAAAAATAGGATTTTTTTTATATAATATACGTAAAAATATAAAGGTAAGTTTTCTTTAGAAATATTAAATAAAAATTAGATTTTTATATTTAAATAAAGATTTGATTTTTATGTGATAAAAGGGATATGATTTTCTATGATATTAAAAATGGGATTTTTATATAATAGAGAGCATAAAAATATATTTTTTTATATTAGGAAAGTTTATATTTTAAGAATATAAAGTTTCAATTTTTAATATGGAAGATATACGATTTTGAAAATATAAAAATATAATTTTTATAAAGTAGAAATATTAAATATGTGATTTTTATATTAGTAGATGAATAAAAATACGATTTCTGTAATATATAGATAGTAAAGATTTGATCTTTATATATGTAGCGAAATAAAAATCTGATTTTTATTATATATACGTTGAAATAGAAAAGTGATTTTTATAGCAAAGTAAAAATTCGATTTTTATATATTGAATAGCAAAGTAAAAATTCGATTTTTATATATTGAATAGCGAAGTAAAAATGTGATTTTTATATATGTAGTGGCTACGGGCAACGAAAGTGACGAAAGGCAAGAACGACGAAGATTTCTACCTAAGAAGAGTCGTGGGATCGGATTAGCTAATCTGTGAGAACTTCTCACCTTTTAATTTTACTTTTCTAGTTGTAAATATATACTAGGATGCAGACGGTGTTTAGTAGCACCCGACACCCGTCGTCCACAAACCATGGATGGCTTGTATGCTTGTTTGTTTGATTGTATTTTATGTGAAAATTGATCGTGATATGAAATGAAAACGATGTATATATGAAATGAAAACGATGTATATATGAAATGAAAACGATGTATATATGAAATTAAAACGATGTATATATGAAATGAAAACGATATATATATGAAATGAAAACGATATATATATGAAATGAAAATGATGTATATATGAAATGAAAACGATATATATATGAAATGAAAACGATATATATATGAAATGAAAACGATGTATATAAGAAATGAAAACGATATATATATATGAAATGAAAACGATATATATATATATATATATATATATATATATGAAATGTGAAAATGATTTGATTGTTAAAAATATAATAAATATAATTTTTAACATATATATATATACACTGTACAAAATTGTCATGTATATGAAATATTCGATTTTGATATAAAATAGAAAATGAATTCGAATTGAATAAAATAGAAAATGAATTTGAATTGATATAAAATAGAAAATGAATTCGAATTGATATAAAATGGAAAATGAATTTGAATTGAATAAAATAGAAAATGAATTCGAATTGATATAAAATAGAAAATGAATTCGAATTGAATAGAATAGAAAATGAATTCGAATTGAATAGAATAGAAAATGAATTCTAATTGAATGGAATAGAAAACGAATTCTAATTGAATGGAATAGAAAATGAATTCGAATTGAATAGAATAGAAAATGAATTCTAATTGAATAGAATAGAAAATGAATTCTAATTGAATAGAATAGAAAATGAATTCGAATTGAATAGAATAGAAAATGAATTCGAACTGAATAGAATAGAAAATGAATTCGAACTGAATTGAATTGAAAATGAATTCGAATTGGATTGAATAAAAATAAATCCGAATTGGATAGAATAGAAAATGAATTCGAATTGAATAGAATAGAAAATGAATTCGAATTGAATAGAATAGAAAATGAATTCGAATTGAATAGAATAGAAAATGAATTCGAATTGAACTGAATTGAAAATGAATTCGAATTGAATTGAATAGAAAATGAGTTCGAATTGAACTGAACAGAAAATGAATTCGAATTGAATTGAATAGAAAATGAATTCGAATTGAATTGAAATAGAATTGAATTCGAATTGAAATGAATTTAAATCAAATTGAAACGAATTTAAAAAGAATTTATACGGAAAAAAAAATTCAATTTTGATTTGAATTTGAAATAAGGATTTGAAATTGTTTTTGAAACGAATTTAAAACGATTTATAAAATTCGTTTTAAATAGAAACGACGAAATATATATTATATATATAATATAATGGCCTGAATAGAACGCGCCGCGCCGCGGCAGTTCGTGAATTTCGACCATTGACTTCGAACGGACACTGCGAGAGATCCGACCGTCGGATTCTTCTAAAACCGGAACCGTTGGGTTCGTATCGAAAAGAGCTTTCTAACGAATATTAGAAATTTGAAATCTAACGGTTGGATTTGGAATTATGTCCAAATCAAATTTGGAAAAGGTCATTGTAGGTGCAGTTCGATGGCCGTTGATGGAAATCGACTGTACAGGCCTTGATAAAATTATTAAAAATATCGATAATTTGTGTAAAATCATAAGAAATGATTTGTGAAGAATTGGGATGAAAAACTCCATATTTGAAAAGATAAAAATATATTTTTATCGAAATGAACTAGTTATTAACTAGAAAAATAATCCAATGGTTATAAATAAATAAATTGGATTAGATTTGAATTGAAATTATCTTTGGATATTTTCGATATTGGATTCCGTGATTATATAGATATTGTGATGGGAATTTAGAAGATATCGATATCGTTATTCCTGATATGATATCTGTTGGTTTCAGGATTTGATGTTGAATATAAGTCGATACTATCTTTATTCAAACCCTTCTATTTAATGTCAAATTGGATTGATTGATTGTTTGGATTGTGCTCGACCAGTTTATGAGCAGAATATGCTTTTACATTTAGCATTGGGTTGGGTTGAAAATATCTATGTGCTAACGCCTTGTGAAACAATTCACGATTTGACGATAAGGTGGTTAGCGATGTTGTGCCCATTTCAAATTTAATGAATGATTGTGAAATGATATTTTTCTTAAGTGAAAAGAAATGTATTCCCGATTTTGGACAGGGAATGTTTTATAAAAATGTTTTATTAAACAGAAAGGATTTCGAGGCCCAAAACCCGATGATTTCTAAAATGATTTAGAAATGTATTATATGTTACATTGTGGTTCATCGCATATTCGATTAGTTGCCATTGATGATGTATCTGTTTGGTGGCGGAGAATTTATTCTCTTGCTTAACACCCTTCTTTGAGACGTACGAGCTCAAAGGTTATGTGATTAATAGTGACTGATCATATGTGTGAATTACTGATGTGAAGTACTATATTTTGAAAGTACTTGTGATTATTATGTTGTGAAATGATTTTCCCTACTTCGGGATACGAAATGATATAGTATGTGGCCAAAGATTCGGGTAACCCTGAGACTAAAAGTATGGGTGAGAGGGCGGTGTATGCTCTCCATGTGTGGGAGGTGCATCGTCGGTGTAGCCTACTCCTATGTGGGGTAGGTGCACATTTATATATCGAGTTGCGAGGTGTGTACCCTTTGCCTTGTCGATGGGGAGCACGATATTTGGTTGCACACTTGTTTGTATGCATTGTTATGTTTTGGAATTCACATTTCCAAATGATTTGATTTGAGATCCCGAAGTGAAATCTACTTTGATATAGAAAGTTAGATAGGTATTTCAAATGATTTGAAATAA
This sequence comes from Allium sativum, assembly GCA_030737875.1. Taxonomy (NCBI): domain Eukaryota; kingdom Viridiplantae; phylum Streptophyta; class Magnoliopsida; order Asparagales; family Amaryllidaceae; genus Allium; species Allium sativum. Next base: position 741,374,455 of record CM060920.1, on the reverse strand, counting down.
GAAATCGGGAATATAATCCAAAGGAATAATTTTTGTAAATTGAATTGGATTTGGAAAATCTAAGTGTAGTGATTAATCTAAGTGGGTAGATTGGGATATTGCATGTTGATTGATGCATAGTAGATCCATATACCTATATTGATTGTTGTTTATACACTAGCATTCATGGGGGTAAACCCATTCCGCGTTAGCGGCGTGGTCCCGTGATATGCCATATGATTTGTATAAGGTTATAATTGTTTTAGAGTTTCTCACACCAGTCCCATGACTGACCTGTAGTTTGCTTTTCCCTTGCGAACTCGGGTGCCCCTACTTTCCACACGGGCAGTCGAGTAGTTTTATTTTGCAGATATATTGAGCAGGATTCTGGATTGAAGCTTTAAGCTGTGTCCAGTGCATTTATTGTCTTCCGCTGTGTTATTTTATATTTCCACTGTGTATTGTATTATCTTCCGCTGTGTATTATTTTCGAGATACTCTGATATTATGTACTCTGATGTAACAATATTGTGATGTTTATAGAAGTCTTCTGTTATTTTTTCTGATGTGTTGTATACCCAAAGTTAGCGTATGCGGGATTCGAATAGTCTTGGTCGGTTTAGCGATCGATCAGGTCCGGGCGATATCCGTGTCGTTACACTCTACATTCTTTGCCACTCATAGGGTTATAATCCTCAAATTTTAATAACCATTTCCCAAGTGTTCAAAACTGACATCCTAGCTTTCTCCGGTGTTGTTTCACCAAATAATGGGTTCCTTTGTGTGTGTATATATATATATATTTAATATACATATATTAAATGTACAAACATGGTCACTCACTATCTATATAACAATCCTAAACCTAAGCTTTGATACCAAATATAACAACCCAAATTTCAATGGGTACGAATTTTACGCAAACATGGTAAGATTCAGGTCTATTGAAACCCGAGTTGGTTTGTCTAGTATCCTGTAGAAAGGCAAAGATAAAATATATCAAAGCTCACAATAAAGTATCTCATAGCAGAATAAATAAAATATAAAAGTAAGTAAATACTTACCCTAATAATGTCATTGTCAACAAGTGTCTCTAGGTTGTAACCTTTACCACCTGTTTAACCTGCGGGTTTACTATAAGGAAGGGGTCATAACAAAAGTTTTGGTGAATGGAAAAATTATACTTTTTATAAGTAACACTACAAATATCGATTGATTACTGGTTTATCTTTATTAATTTACTTTGGTATTATTACACATTACACATCCGATTTCATGCATAAATCATACACATCTACTCCCCAGTAGATTAACCTAATAAACCATATATGTAGCTGTATGCCCAATATATCGAGGTACTCCCCATGGTACTCTCCTCGAGTGGTCTCCATCGCCTTACTGCGAAAATGTACGAGACCTTCATCGCCATTCTATGAAAGCATGCATGACCATGCTATGAAAACACACCATGTCTCCATCACTCACTATAAGAAAACTTCACTTAGACATCGGCTAAAAAACGATGTCTTCATTTTTCTGAAGCGATGTCTTTGTCAGTGATGTCTAAAGTACCACTTTTTTACATCAGTTAAAAGTCGTCGTTAAAGCAGCTTTAAGACATCATAAATTAATTAAATAACTGTTGTAATAAGTATTTTACCATATCAGCTTTTGACTGATGTCTATGATGGCTTGTTTATGTTGTTTTCTCATCTCATATACATAAATAAATATTTATTAAATGAAATACTATTGCACATAATTTAATATTCAAACAATATTTTTATTTAATTAAATATTTTATTTTAATATAAGAAATACCCGCTACAACAATCATCACTCATCACCTTGCTACAACACTCAAAAAAATCAATTATACATTACACCAAACGCCAGAATACGCACCTCCTCCAACTGTTCCACAATCAGCTACGTGGAAGTAGTGGGTGGATTATAATTGCTAGAATGCTTCCTGAAACTGCTCACTATCGTCATTTGGACAAAAATATTCTCAAAACCACCATGTTGCGCAACCGGAATAACTATCTGCAAAAGCTCGAGTGCGCTTGCATTTACCAATGTCCACAAGTTCCATCTTTCCATGTTTAAGTCTGAATGCTTCATCCCATAATGAAAATCTGAGAAGGCTATTTAATTGCACACCCACTGCAAAGAAATGGACTGAAAAGATTCAACATAGAGTATATAAAACAGTAACACCATATGTGAAGTGTGTAACTCGAACTTACATGAATTTTATGTAGCATTATTTTGGAATGTGATACACAACATAAATTCAGATGAATGATTGTTAGACTAAAACTTCGGATGAAGCAAACACTACAAGAATAATTTGTACAACTCAAAATTTACCAATTGATAAACATAACCATTTTTTTTAATCAAAAGGAAGTTATTAAACACCTTAAGATTAATTTGGAAACAGGTGCGATATTTGGGATACTACTTTACCTGCTACTATGCTGGAACTTGTCCACTGTTATCTGTATCAATAACATATTGGCTATAGAATTCATCCTTCCATACAAGCACTAATGGAGTATTTCCAGTTTGATAATGTGCATGTATGAGAGTGAAGAGAGGACAAAAAGTAATATGAATGATTAATATCACTCACAACCATATGACAATTTTTATGCTGAAAGATGAAAATGGAAACATCCGGCCTTTGTCTCAACCATTTAGGTCTCAATGAAATCCTTTGGAATAATAGTAATATAATTTTCAGATATAGTTTACAATGTATCTTACATGCTTCCACTCAACATTTGGGCATGTCAGTAATTTATGTGATGTACAATATAACAGTATGCACTAGAGATCCAAATGACTTCCTCCACCATGTTTTCGTCAGTTAAGAAAAAGTGACTTCTCATATATGGATAACAATATTGATTTCACACTCTATAGAATATAATATATGCAATATAGAAAAAGAAATAGGACCGTACTTGTTGTAGAACAATATACCATCTTTAGTGTAAGGCGTAGCACCGCCGTATGCTGTTTGTAGACCCATTTCATTGTAGTCATGAACTGGAACAACACTGAATCGATATCTATGATATGTGGAAGGAGGATTACATGCCCTAGATTCCCCAAGCTTAGAATTCAATCAAAAGAATGTAAACTTTGCACTACAATCATACAAAGAGTTCTTAGAGAATGTCATCACTCGAAGTTGACGATTTATCCAGGTGGTAACAAGATGTATCATGACATGTAGCGAGTCTACAACTGGGAGGGGATGAAGCGAAATATTGGTAAGTTCATTTCCAACTACATGAACCGTCAGTTAGTGAAAGCTGAACAGAAGTAGCTGAGTGGTTTGCTTTAGCCATTGCAAGCTCCTACATGGAAGTGGGAACAAGTATCGATGGATTTTATCAATGGACTACCTAGAACCAGGACAGAAAATGAAGGGTTTTGGGTCATTGTGGATTGCTTGACCAAACGTGCAAGATTCATTCCTGACAAGCCGACTAGGAAAACGTTGAAGCTGACTGAATTTTATACGAAATTGATTGTTAGATTCCATGGCGTCCCAAAGAGTATAGTGATTGATCGAGATCCGTTATTTACTAGCGGACTTTGGAAGAGTTTGCAAGAAGCTTTGGGAACCGAGTTGTGCTTGAGTACGGCATATCATCCCTAAGCTGATGGTCAGACCGAGATAGTCAATCGAGTTTTGGAAGATCTCCTAAGAGATTGTGTGTTGTATTTTGGGGGATCATGAGAAGACCATCTACATCTAGTTGAGTTTGCATATAATAATAGCTACCAGTCTAGCATTGGGATGGCACCACACGAGGCGTTGTATGGGAGACCGTGCAATTATCCGACATGTTGGTTAGAAACTAAAGATAAGTTGGTATTTGGGCCAGAAACGAAAAGAGAGACCTTGGATTTTATTGAGATCACTCGGCAATGAATGAAGGCAGCCGAAGATTGTCAGAAATGTTACGTCGATAAGCGTCGTAAGGACTTGGAATTCGACGTTGGCGATATGGTTTTCGTGAAGGTTTCACCGCTAGAGCATATGGCGAAATTTGGAAGTAAAGGAAAGTTAGCTCCTAGATTCGTTGGACCATTTCCGATAGTCGAACGAATTGGAAAGCTCACATATAGATTGGAGTTACCTGAGAAGATGTAGAGTGTGCATAATGTGTTTCATTTGTCATTTCTATGGAAGTTCGTGCATGATTCGAATGAGGTGGTATCTCCAGGGCAGTATGAAGACCTAGAAGTGAAAATGGTGACGATTGCACATGGGAGACGGAAGAGAGCATGAAGGCGAATCATTCAGAACTCTTCGTCGGTAGGACCCTTTGATATCGTACCATCGTTATGTAGTTACATCCTGATTGTTTGATAGAATTCCGTGTGCTAGGATTAGGCTATGGATGCATGGCTTGATGGATGTTAGTTTGGATGATAGAATTGGCTTCTAATGGATGATAGGCATGCGGAATTGCTGTGTTTGCTTAGAATTTTGGGGGCGAAATTCTTAAAGGAGGAGAGAGAATGTAATAGCCCGCATTTTACATATCGGAAGATCGTAAAATATTTTTATTTTATTCCTTGAGGGTTGGATCATTCTCATCTTTTAATATGTTGCTTATGGGGATGTGAGACAGGTCCACAATTTTTACCGATTTTGTTTGTGACCATTTTGCCCCTATTAGTCTTGTACAGGGCATAACTTTTGACTCAGGTCAAATTAGAGGGTAAGACCTGTGCCTTTGCAAAGGAATTGATGATTGCCATTCCATAAAGTGGTTACATTAAGGATTTGGCTCAACGGTTTGGGAGAAATCGCTGTATTAAGATTTTTCGGTTAGTTGTTCAGGTTTGGAGAGCCTAATGGGCTGAACTGGGGAGGCCCATTAGTGGGCTGGTGGAATCCTATAAATAGGGGATGAGAGTGGATGGAGAAGGTTTACTTTCCCATTCTCTCATTTGGAGGCACTGATCTTCTTCTTCTACTAACACCTTTCCAGCAATAAAAATCCAAATCTAGGAGGGAAATCATAGGTCTACACCAGTGGAGGTTAGATCTACATCATTTCAAAGGTGAATTCATCGAATCGAGGAGTTTGGTTCGAATTTCCCGCTGTTCGGATTTATAATTCTATCATTTTAGCTTGTAATGGAGAATCGGTGAGTGGATTACATCTCTCACAAGGATTCAATAAAGTGTTTGAGTAGTAGATCCTGTTTTCATCAAATTTAAGTGTTTTTCCTTAGATCTATGCATTGGTAAGTTCATTTTCATATAGGTCACCCTAGGATCTGATTTAGCAAGTTTAGATCGGTAATTTCTATGATATTTCATACGAATGTGCAAATTAGATCCATGGTTTTCGTTCATATGCATATTTATGGTGATTTTGGTGAATTTGATATTATTATTGATAGAATTTTCATATTGATGATATTATTGATTTCATAACATGCTTGTAATCCTTTTTGATGAATTGGATGAGTTAGCTTCTTCGGATTTATCGTTTGGTGAAGTTTTGGTTGAAATCGGAGTTGAATTGCAATATGCAAGTTTTGGATCGGCCATAAGTTGGATCGACCACAAGTGGGTCGGCATACAGTAGGGTCGGCACAAACTTAGGTCGGCACAAAGTTGGGTCGGACCAAAGTTAGGTCGGACAAAAGTTGGGTCGGACCAAAGTTGGGTCGAATGAAAGTTGGGTCGGACCAAAGTTGGGTCGGATAAAAGTTGGATCGGACCAAAGTTGGGTCGGCATATTCTGGTCAGCCATTTCTACTCAGCCATTTCTAGTCAGCTATTTCTGGTCGGACATTTTCGATGATGATGTGACTTCAAAGTGATTTCAATTGGGAAGTTTTGAAGTGTTGAAGTGTTGAAAAGTGTTCGTTGATTGGCATAAAACAACGAATGGTATGACAACTCAAGGATGCATTGAGTTCGTGTGAAGTGACAACTCTAAAGTGTTCTGAGGTAATTAATAGTCGTACTTGATAACGAATAGATAGACGAAGGCCGAAGAATTATTGTTGTCGTAGGTTCTAGCGGAATCAAAGCAACGGTACAATTGAAGGCCAATTGTAGGTCGAGTGCCTTGGGTGTGGTATATGGCCTAGACACGTGTTGAGTATAGCGTGTAGCATGTGTTGAGTATAGCATGTGAAGTTTTGCTAGAACTGGGACGTCGTGTATAGTCCTTGAAAATTAATGGCAAATTGTTTAGCCAGTCATACGATAACGAGAATTCCAAAGCAAAGATGGTAGTGATAGCCAGAATCAGTCATGGACGTTTGAATGATTGATTGCTTTGGTTGTACCATCCAATGGAGATTTTTTGACTTCGAATAAGGTGTTACTTGGGTGCTTGTCTGATATTGGTTTCGGCCTTTGGGGCTTGTGCCTATTGGATACCAAGTTCGATTACAGTGATTTCTATGAGATAGATGTTGTATGAGTTGCTTTCAACATGTATGAATGGTTGTTCTAATTGTCGTTGTTGAATTTGATTTACGGATCATAAAGGCTATCATGTTCAGGTGTGGGGAAGGTAGGTGTAAGTTCTTCTCTGGAGCTTGGTAGATTCGTTGTTTATTTACCCATTCTCATATACTTTATTGAAGAAGTTTGTTAGTTGTTTTATCGCTCACTAAGACTATTGTTTGACTCAAGGTTTTATGTTTCCCCATTATTACCTTGGGTTGTTCATCAGATTGTTGGATGGGCAAACTAAGTAGCAGGTGACAGGTGATGCCTTCGTGGGAACAGTGATGTTGATCGATGGCAAGCAGAAGGATAGCGTACTATCTTTACTACTATCTAATAATTGGATTTTCATTGTTTGCTATTTCTCTGAGTACTGTAGCGAGGCAAATTGTACATACACTATTGTTGTTGTCCACGTGTATGGCAAATACTTTCTAGTTGTTATGAAAGTGTAGTATTTTCTGCTTCACTATCACTACCTGTTGTATAATTTCTATTATATTTTATCCTTGCACTGTGATTTTACAACAGGTTTCGTTTATATACCATAACTTGATGATTGTCCATAGCTGCCTGACACACCCTTTAGCGCATTATTTCTTTTGTATAGTGTAGGGGCTGTGGGCGGTCGTCACAACTTTACTTTGGAAAATTCCATTAATCTTAATTAAAAGATTTATATATTCCAAATCACATTTCACTGTTAATTTGGGTTAAAGACTGAATGTTATTTAAAATACGGTTCACAACAAACCCAAAATCACATTCCATTTTATTCCAATTACTAAATATAATTGGAAACTCTAGTAATCTTAATTAAAAGATTTATTCACTACACAATGGGGTTTAAGAATAGTGTTATTTAAGACACCATTCACGATAAACCCAAAATCCAATTTGATATTAAATATAAGGCCCTAAACAGAAATTATATCGGCTTATATTCAATATCAAATTCTGAAACCAACACATATCGTATGGGGAATAACGATATGTTCTATCTTCCAAATTCCTCCACAGTATCAGTATAGTCACGGAATCCAATATCGACATAACCCGAAGATGATTTCTTTTCAAATCCACTCCAATTCATACATTGGAAAATTCTGATTAGATTAAAACCATTCACAAATCCAGTTTATTTATTTAAAAACATTGGATTACGTTTTTAGTTAATAACTAGTTCATTTTGATAAAAATATATTTTTATCTTTACAAACATGGAATTTTTCATCCAAATTCTTTCCAAATCATTTATTATTATTTTACACAAATTATTAATAGTTTTAATAATTTTATCAAGGCCCGTACAGTCAGTTTCCAATAACGGCCACTGAACTGCATCCATAGCGACCTTTTCCAAATTTAGTTTGGACACAATTCCAAATCCAAACGTTAGATTTCAAATCTCTTATATTTATTGGAAATCTCTTTTCGATATGAACCCAACGGTTCTAGTTTTAGGAGAATCCGATGATCGGATCTCCCGTAATGTCAGTTCGAAGTCAATGGTCGAAATTCGCAAACAGTCGCGGCGCAGCGCGTTTTATTCAGGACGTTTAATATATAATATTTATATTATATATATTTCATTCAAAACGCATTTTATAAATCGTTTTAAACGATTCCCACTTTCATTTCAATTTTAAATCAAAATTGAATATTCCTTATCATTATAAATGATAATGTTTTCAAAATATTTGATTTTAAAATCATTTCCTTTTTGATATTCATTTTAAAAATGAATAAAATTGATATAAATATCATTCACATTAAAATAGCATAAATCTAATAAATATGGCTTCATATATTTCAATATTTTCATGTCCATCTAAAATCGGACATCAAATTCACGTTTTAATCCTCTACTGAATATTATTTTAAATTATTCATTCTTTCTGAATTGTAATCAGACCCAATCAATTACTATATGATTATTTATAAGGAATTCATACTACACATGTATACAACAATGGTAAACAATCAACCATCATCCAGAGTGCATTACGCAACTACTTAAGCATTAAATATAAATAATTAATGCTTACAATAGTCCGTCAACCAATCGATTGACATACAACTGGACGATTAGGATTAGTGTACACCAAGTATCATCCCAATACCCATACGTTGTTTCAACCAACAAATAGTGAATATTATTTGTGCAATTGGGCGATGTGTAAAATTTATCGTCCCAATCAATATCAGTTAAATGAGTGTACATAAACGAATCGTCCGATTTGTAAATGAATATTTATTTTCATTTCAGGAGAATTTTATGTCGTTCATATATACATTAAAAATTATATTTTTAATAATAAAATATTTATTTCAATGCTTGAATACTTTATATAGTTCATATTTCCAATAAAAATGATATTTTTACTGTTCAAACATTTTATTCAACACATGAATATTTTATACAGTTCATATACGATTCAAAAATTATATTTTAATGAATAAATGTTTATTTTAGAAAATTTCTGTATTATAACGGCGCGATATTAGAACCAGAGTAATATCTAACATTGCCCCTCTCCTGATACTGGCTTGTCCCATACATAATATTCAACCAAATCAACAAAACCACAATACATTTAGTAACCACAATACAATCAATTTTCCACAATACAATCCAAACAACAACATGGTTTGTACAATAATTAGTGTCGGGGGCTACTAAGCCCCGTGTGCAACCTAGTATATATTTAATTGTAAAATAAATTAAGTGAGAAGGTTTTCTCACATTGGGATCCACTCCGTCAGTCTTTAACTGGCGATTATGGTACCGTTCGGGTTTGAATTTGCCTAAATTTCTAACAAGCTCCAAATTAGACCGTCTTAGTTTTGTTGTGAAGCCCTCATCCCCACGATCGCAACAGATCTAGTTTCGCGCGATTTGGAACTCATATGTAAAAGATATTGATTTTTAAACATTGATAATTCAAAAGTAATTAAATTATTTTCATAATGCTAAAAAAACATTACCACTTCATCTTCTTCTTCCCGATGCCTCCAGACCTGTCGTTCTTGGCCATTCAAAACTAGGGTTGCCATTTGAGCCTCCCACACGTCGCCTGCACCAGATCTGCACCCACCACCTCAAAGAGCTTCATCCACGCTTCCTACGACCAGAGTTTCTAGTGAACTCGCTTGCCACAGGCAGCGCAAAATTTAAGGCAACGGCGACCACTTTCCATTCCGATTTCTCTCCATTTACTAAACGTTACATGATCTCACCCGTTGGATGGTAGATCTTGATGAGGAGATGCGTTTTGCTTCAGAAAGTTTCTGGTATTATTGCGTTGATCGAACGATCTGGTGGGAGAAAGATTCGGATAGCTTTCCGCCATGAATCACAAGTCAACAGAGCGTTTTCCTCTTTTTTTTCTTAATTCTGATTGGGCAGAGGGTTTATATATTATATTTTTAATAATATTTAATTTGTTTAATACATGTTTATGGACACAAACTCCAAATCAAACTGAATGACCCAAACTTCCCTATAAAGGAAAGCTCGGATTCAATTAAGAACAACACTCATCAGAACAAGCAAACAGAAGAACATTTCATTGCTTATTATAACAATTTATATCTGAGTACAAGAATATTCCAGAGTATGATTAATTATACAACAGAAAATAATATCAAAGACTTAAAATTACACAACAGCGGAAAAAATACTTAAGTATAATGCATAGGGGAAAAGCTTTCCGAATATAGCTCCAGCTGTAATCTAGGATCCTGTGAAATAGAAATCTTCAAAACCAAAACTACCGACTGCTCGTGTGGAAAATATGGGCACCCAGAGTTTAGGAAGGAACAATAAACTCCAGGTCAGTCATGGGACTGGTATGAGAACTCAAAACAATTATTAAATTGATTTTAAAGTTAGGTAAATCAAGCGACCACGCCGTATAACACGGAACGGGTTTACCCCCAAGGATACCAATGCATAAAATAAATAGCGCAATGCTTTTTGAAAAAATAAAGCTATTATAGACTCAGGTCCCATCACACAATGCAACGCAAGTCGGAGGATAGAGTTTTACCTTATAATAGCCAAATATGCTTGGTACGTGAAAATTCTCTTTTATTATTACTATAAGTGCATAGTGTAGAAATCAATTTCGAAAGTAAATGTATCAATCATAGACGGCATGAGTGCCCCGTCCCACTATGTCGCCATTTATAGGTTTACAATTAAAACCGCAAAGCTCGTATTGGAAAGTTGGGTTTCCATCATGATGGATCCTGATTCGAATGATCTATCGCGTAGAGCAATACTCCACGGCTTATGTCCCAGCTAGAGAAAACACCGTAATGCACATCCGCACTTTTAGGAAATCAAGTATCACTGCGGCTTACATCCCAACGAGAGAAAACACCGCTTTCTCTATCCCTATATGGGAACCAGGGGGAAATGCCCTATCCATCATCAAGGTCAAACAAATGCAAACTAATCTCGAAAGCATACTGATCTGACCATCAGTTCACCATCATACCGGGGTGTGAGGCTCGCGAAGTCACACTACACAAAGCTATGCTAAATAAAGTTGTGCTTTGATCACCATCCACAAGGCTCTGCTTTTCAACAAAAGCCTTAATCAATGCATCTTAGCATGCCACATTGTCAATCCATACATACCATTGATTTCTGCCAATATATAACCTCTGAGCTCATACATCTCAGAGAAGGGTGTTAAGAAAGAGAATAAATTCTCCGCCACCAAACAGATATATATTAGTAGAGATCAATGAATACAGCATAAAAGGAATACAACGTCAGACATACCATCCATTTACATGTCTTTTCTGGGTTTGAATGAAATCGGAGGCATCTAATTCCTTATCCCATATGTCCAATTCGCGAGAGAGGCCCTCGCATATCCGAACAATCAACAAGTACATCCGGACGGCCACCACTGTAGCCCCTTCAGGATATCTACTCCAATCACAGGCATCAGTAGCAACTCATCCATTCGATGTGAAGATCGTCGGTCTTGAGTCGTCTTCAATCTCTTCGACTATTAGTCGCCATATTCATTATTCAGAATGTGATAAACCCGGTCTTTCTGAATAACTCAAGTATTTTATAATCATGTGCTGTAAAAACACATCCAATGCTCATTCCAATTTAGAATATTCTTTTAATAAAATATTCACATTTTTAATATAATTAAAGATTCATTAAAACTCTAGTTCAGTTTTAATCTCAAAAATCATTACTTAATGGTCATTCCAGTTTTAAGAAGTAAATCTTAGAACTAGTGTCATTTAAAACATTGTTCACAATAAACCCAAAATCAACTTCCATCAAATGGAATCTACACGAAAATCATAGCAGTATATAATCGATATAAATTCCTATATCAGATTAATAATATAAATGGAATAACAGCAATGCTTTTTAAATTCCATATATAGTATCGGTCTTCATTCACAGAATCTCATCTCGATTATTACTGAATCGAATCCCATTCAATTCCAATTTAGTATATTAAATTGGTAAAAACTTTACTTTGGAAAATTCCCATTTAAATCTTAATAAAAGATTTATAATTTGAAAATTATTTCTTCACTTTTAATTGGGTTAAAGAACCAATGTCATTTAAAACATTGTTCACGATAAACCCAAAATCGAATTCTTCTATTCAATTCCAATTTAATATAGATTAAATGGTAAAATTTCCTAAATCTTAATTAAAATATTTATTCTAAACTAGGTTTAAGAACAGTGTTATTAAAGACACCGTCCACGACAAACCCAAAATCCAATTTGACATTAAATATAAGGTTCTGAATAAAAATTATATTGGCTTATATTTAATATCAAATTCTGAAACCAACAAATATTGTATTGGGAATAACGGTATTTATATATCTTCCAAATTCCACACAATATTCGTATAATAATGGAATCAAATATCAAAAATATTCCGACGATAATTTCCATTCAAACTCATTCCAATATATATAAATATAAATATATATTGGAAAACTCTAGTTATTTTAAAACCATTTTCAAATCTAATTTATTTATTTCTAAAAATAATTAAATTATAATACTAGTAAATAACTAGTTCATTTCAATAAAAATATATTTTATCTTTACAAAATTTGAAATTTTCATCAGAAATCTTTCCAAACCATTTATTATGATTTTACATAATTTTTCCATATTTTTAACAATTTTATTATCACCCGTACAGTCGGTTTACAACAACGGCCACCGAACTTGCATCCATAACAACCTTTTCTGAAATTGATTTGGACATATCTCCAAATCTTACCGTTTGATTTCAAATCTTTTAAATTCAATGGAAAGCTCTTTTCGATACGAACCCAACTGTTTTGGTTTTAGGAGAATCCGACGATCGGATCTCCCGTAATGTCAATATGACGTTAATGGTTGAAATTCACGAACAGTTGTTGCGCGACGCGTTCTATTCAAGCCATTAAATATATATATATTATTTATTTCGTCGATTTCCATTCAAAAAATATTTTACAAATTGTTTATAAATTCATTTTAAAACGATTTCAACTTCATTTTCAATTCTATATCAAAATTGAATATTCCACATCTTTATCATATTAAAATGATAATATTTTCTACTTTGCTATCATGTAAATGATTTACATTTTAATGATTTTATAATACAATAACAATGTAATTTCATTATTTAAACATTTTATTTAAAACATTGAATATTTTCAATCATTCCTACTTACACAATAAAAATGTATATTTTTATTGTTAACATATTCTATTTCAAAGAATGAATATTTTATTCATTCATTCATCCAATAAAAATGTGATTTTTATTGTAAAAACATTTTCTTTTCAAACCAATGAATATTTTATTGGTTCGTACATTCAATAAAAACGATATTTTTATTGTTAGTATATTTTATTCCAAACAATGAATATTTAATGATTTAAACATACAATAAAAATGCAATTTTTATTGTAAAAACATTATCTTTTATACATGAAACATTTTGATAATTGAGTAGTACAATAAAAATGTAATTTTTATTGTGACAACATATTGTTTTACATATGGTTCTTTTTAACGAATCACCAGTACAATAAAAATGTAATTTTTATTATCTAATTATTTTCTTCAATCCTGCATCTTTTTAACTTCACTTACATGTTAAAGGTTACATTTTAAGTTAACAAAATCATATTTTTAACCTATGCTTGTTTTTATATTAACATCGCTAACATGTTAATAAAAATATTTTAATCTGACCCTTATATAGTAAAATGTAAATTTTTATTGTTACATATTTTTGTTTCAAACAATGAATATATTATATCATTCTAATAATGATAATATTTCCAAAATATCATATTATGAAATCACTTTTCGATATTCGTTGTAAAATGAATAAAATCGATATAAATATCATTCATTTTAAAATGGCGTTTAACTACTTAACACAGCTTCACATTTCAATATTTATTGAATATTAAAAATATTCTTTATTTTTTGAATTGGAATGAGACCCAATCAATTACGATACAATGTTATTTATATGGATTTCATACATCGCATGCATACAACAATAATGATAAACAATAATTAAAATTCATACAACATCCAGAGTGCAATTTATAATTGTGTGAGCATTAAAATAAATAAATGACGCTTATCATAGACTGTCAATCTATCAATTGACGTACAACTAATTATTGGGATCAGTGTATGTCGAATATCATCCCAATACCCGGGTGGGGTTGCTAAACAACAACAGTTTATTTATTTATGCAGTTGGGCGATGTGTAAAATTTATCGTCCCAATCATATCATATAAATAGGTGTACATAAACAAATCGTCTGATTTGTAAATGAATATATATTGATTCACATATACAATAAAAATATGATTTTTATTATATAAATATATTTTATTAAACATGAACATTTTATTATTAACGTCGCTAACATGACAATGTTTTAATCAAATCTACGTACACAATAAAAATGTATATTTTATTGTTGACATATTTTAGTTTAAACAATGAATGTTTTTTTAATGATTTAAAACATACAATTAAGGTGTGATTTTTATTTAAAAAGTCCCTTTTCTTTTAAACATAACAATTTTATATCTCTACTAACATGATAAAGATGACAAATTTATCAACCAAACATATATTAATAAATAATTCTTTTAATCTAAACTAATATGATAAAGGTGACATTTTGTCAATTAAAACATATGATTAACATATAATTAACTTATTATGAACTAATATGATAAATGTGAAATTTTGTCAAATAAAACATATGATTAACATATAATGATTTAACTCTAAATTAATATGATAGAGGGGACATTTTTTATCAAATAAACATGTGATAAACAAATGATTATTTTATTCTAAACTGATATGTTAAAAGGGACATTTTATCAACATTTAATCTTTCAAATGATTGATCCTATACATTAAAATGTAATTCTAATGTTAAAAATATTTTATCAACATTTAATCTTTAAATTGATAAAATAAAAATTTATCAAAGTATAAGAATGTTGACACATTCTTATTCAAACCTGAATATTTTTAAAGAATTAAACATACCGTAAAAATGTAATTCTTTTTGTTCAATCATTTAATTCCAAGAAATGAATATTTTTCATTATTTCATATATACAATAAAAATGTAAATTTTATTGTTTAAGCATTTTATTTTCATTTCATGTAATTTACATATAATATTTTATATAAATAATTTTTATGTACAACAATATCCAACAATAACAATCCAAATCACAATCCAAACAGACAATCATGGTTTGTACAATCAGTGGTGTCGGGTGCTGCTAAGCACCATCTACATCCTAGTGTAAGTTTAACTACAAATAATCAAAGTGAAAGGAGTTCTCATAGTGTTCAGTTTTGAAATCGTTGAACAACTGTTATTTTAATAAAATTAAACCGATGTTTGATTTTATCAAAAATCCAAATGGCCTTTGTTTCAGATCTGGTCCGCTCCATGTTGTAGATCTTGAATTTACAGTTACAATGCTTTCAATTTCATCAAATTCTGATTTGATACGAAGGAGTTATGGCATTTTAAAACTTTAATTACTAAATTGGATTGTTAATTTATAATTAAAATAAATTACACCTCTTCATAACATTTTAAAATATGTTGCCATTCAAAACCCGTGCCTTTCTTCTTCCTCTTTATCATCACTACACTAGAACCGCTGAACCAAACCTCCTCCGTTCCCTTTCCTCTTTGCGTTGCCGCTGTACCTCCATACCCCGATCACAAACCATCACCGCCTTCGCCGTTGAACCCTCCTCCGCCGCCACAAGTACCTCAGCGTTCGAACCCCCCTACACCTCACAAATCTCCAGGAACCGCCGCTACTTCCAGCTTCGATTTTGACCAAATTATAACATGAGAAGAAATCACCACCGTTGGTTTAAAAGGGCTCGAGGAGCTGATTAATTTCATATTTGCAGCATTCGATTTTGTTCGGGGATTGAGGGAATTCGTTGATTAAAAACCGGAGTGTCTCTGCCATTTATCCTTAGCTGACGGCGAACATTAGGGTTTTCTTTGAATGGATGATTTATATATATAATAAATTTAATAATATTTTAATATTAAATTTGTTAATGGCCTGCTTAATGTCACGAACTCCAATTTAAGCGCAACGACTATCGCACCCAGCCAAATACCCCTATCCTGGACTTAATCGACAATGGTTCAAAAGCCCATTTAATTGTTTTAAATAGTTTTTCTTTGAATTAAAATATAAATCAATATATATTTAATTTAAAGATACATTTTAATTTACCGGGGTCGCATACTGACTCTAAAAATTACAGAAAAATTATTTCTAGTTATGTTTTGAAGATATGGTCCTAACAAAACTAATTTTGTCAAATTTGGAGACTGTTTGAAAAATGGCCATTTTCTGGTCGATCTGATTTGTCTAAAATTGACAAAACACATTTTCTTTTGTCGCGCTCACATATAGATTCCAAAAATTATGAAAACTGGAATCTAGCAATAGTTTGACATTCAGGATCCAACAAAAGTGGTTTGATCGAAAATGGAGTTCGTTTGCAAAATGGCTATTTTTAATGGCTATATATTATACAAAATTCCATAGCGACTATTTTAAATTTTAAACTAGGCATAATTTTCAATTTCCATTATGAAATTTCAGTTTTTCATATTCGTTGGAAAGATATTGTTAAACAGATTCTAATATTTCTTGTTTCACTAAAATCCGATTTACTTTGAATCCTGTATATTCATTTGAAATTTGAAATCGAATTTTCAAACTACCATGCCATTTTAAGTTGGATTTAAAATTAAAATAAATTTATTCGTTCTAACTTCGATTAAAATAAATTTTTAGTCATTATTATTTAAAATAAATTATTTTAAACATTCAAAATCTGTTAAAATTGCTAAAATAAAAAATTGAAATTTGTTTCGAAAATCTGGGTTGTTACAATCTCCCCCAATTAAAATCTTTTCGTCCTCGAAAAGGAACGGAGTCGAAATTTGTTTAACTAACCAACTCAACTTTAATCAAACTTTCAATTCAGTTCAATATTAAATTCAATTTAGGTAAATTTATCATTCTTTCTCATATTGGTTAAATTAATTATCTTTCCAATATTTTAATTAGTTAGTCTAATAATCAAACGTCACAACCAGCAATCAATTAGGTTATTAACTTTTTAAATATATATAACTTTTTTATATAGTCAAAAATCATATTTTTAGTGCAAATCATAGCAATAAACCCGATCTAGTTTTGGTCCTTACACCAGTCAGTTGGAAATATATATATATCCCACTTTCGAAACTCGAACATAAATACTGATGATGTCTAGACCATCCTCAGAATCATCTCCGGGCGACTAGAGTGCGATTCTATATCTATCTAGTACATGAGACTTCGAATACACAATTGCAAGGCGTATATTCAAAATCTTCAAATACTCGATTGTCCAAATTAAAATATAGTAATATCTCAAATACGAATTTTAAGATAAAATTTTCAAAACTAAATTTGTTTTTATTTTTATTTTAAAAATAACACTCTTCACACTCGTTCAAGGATATTACTGATCCTATCTTTGATGAGTCATTTTTATTGGATATTACTAATCCAATCTCTGATGAATTCTTTCGATCAGTTCTAATGTATCTTATTCTCAAGCTCTGTAAACCAAAGCTATGATACCAAATGAAATGACCAAAACTTCCCCATAAAGGAAAGCCTGGATTGAATTGGGAACAACACTCATCAGAACACAAACAGAAGAACATTTCATTGCTTATACAACAATTTACATCAGAGTACAAGAATATTCCAGAATATGATTAATTACACAACAGAAAATAATATGTGACAACCCAACTTCCCCATAAAGGAAAGCCTAGATTGCTTTGAGAACAACACACATCAGAACACAAACTGAAGAACATTTTATTACTGATTACAACAATTATATCAGAGTACAAGAATATAACTGAGTTTGAATACTTATTACACAATTCAAATACAATAATATCAGAGATTTAGATTACATTTAAATAGCAGCGGAAAAATAATACAAATATACAACTGAAAGGAATACACGGATACAGAGCTTTCCGAATACCGCTTCAGCTGTAAGCCAGGATCCTGTAAATATATCTGCAAAAAGCTACTCGACTGCCCGTGTGGAAAATATGGGCACCCGAGCTTGCCAGTGAAGCAAACTACAAGTCAGTCACGGGACTGGTATGAGAAATCTTAACTTATCTAATAATAAGGCTAATCACAGGACCACGCCGCTAACGCGGAACGGGTTACTCCATTGGATTGCCAGTGCATAAAATAAAGTAAATCGTTAAACGACGCAATGCTTTTTAGAAAAATGAGACCATTATAAGACCTAAGTCCTATCACACAATGCAACGCAAACCGGAGGATAGGGTTTTACCTTATAATGGTCAAAAGATGCTTGATACGATAAAACGGATTTAATATTAGTGTGTATATGTTCTAATAAAAATATTTCAATCATAATGTATAAATCATAGACGACATGGGTACCATATATCATGTCGCCATACTAGTTCTACATTCAAAACCTCAAGGTCGTATTGGAAATTGGATTTCCATCATGAGTCGAGGCTAGGGTCAAGCTCCTCTCCGATTCGAGACACTCTAGCAAATGCCTCAGGATCACACCTATGGGCATCCCTTGGATCTTCAGGGTCGGTCCCAACCTAAGGGTAGTGGATTAATTATGCATGAACACACGCTTCTGGGTCCCTTTGGACCTATAGTATGACCACTAACGTCCTATAAAAATCCGAGGCACCTCAAAATCCATCATCCACATAAGTAAAATACCAACCAGTTTAAGCACCGGCACTACTCCTAGCTAGAAAGAAACGTGTGCACTCCCTGCAGTCATACTCCCATTTTTGACACATACCGGGGTGTGAGGCTTGCGAAGTCACGCTATACACAAAGCTATGCCATAATAGGCTATACTTTGATCATCCCACGAGGCCCTTCTTTTCAAAAAAAGCCTTGATCAATTGCATCTTGGCGTGCCACATTGACAATTCACGCCAAGCGATCAACCACTATTAATATACACTAGGGTGTTAAGCAGAGAATAAATTCTCCACCACCAATCATATATACATTAATAAAAATCAATTTAATTCACATGGAACGAAATCCAATGTCAGACACGCATCCATTTACAAGTCCGTTCTTGGTCTGAACGAAACCGGAGATACCTGAGAGGTCCTCGCATATCCAGACAATCAATAATACGTCTGGACGGCTACCACTGAAGCCCTTTCAAGGTAGCTACTCCCATCATGGGTCTCAGTAGCAACACATCCATTCGATGTGAAGATCGTCGGTCTTCAATCACCGTCTTCAACTTCGACTCTTCATCGTCGTAGTGATTATTCAAAATGGGTTAAACCCGATCTTTCCGAATAATTCACTTATTTTTATAATTAAAAATCAAGCGCTATGAAAACACATCCAACACCTCATTCCAATTCAGGATATTCTTTAAAATAAAATACACACATTATCTTATCAAAGATAAATTCTTCAGATTTATTCTTAAATCTTTCTATTAAAGATTTGTTAAAACCACAATTTGGTTTTAAATATCAAAAATCATTACTCGATGATTATTTAAATTTAAGAAATTAATCTTATCTTTAACTGGGTTAAAGAACTAATGTCATTTAAAACATAGTTCACGGTAAACCCAAAATCATCTTCCATAAATATGGGACCTCCACAGAAATTAAATTAATATATATAATCACAATAAATTTCTGTATCCGACCAATAATATAAATGGAATAACGGCAAAGCCTCTTAAATTCCATATGTAGTATCGGTCTTCTTCTACAGAAGCTTATCTTGGTTATTTTAATTCGAAGTCTGTAACAACCCGAAAATCAGAACCAATTTAAAATTTTTATTTTTAAGAATTTTATAGAAAAATCTGCCAGATTTTAAAATTTCCATTTTTTAATAATATTTTAATTATGAAAAAATAGACATTTTGCAAACGAACTCCGTTTTCGACGAAACTACTTTTGTTGGATCCGGAATGTCATATTATTGCTAGGGTTCAATTTTCAAAATTTTCAGAATCAGTATATGAGCGTGGCAGAAGAAACTGTGTTTGGGTCAATACAGTCAAAATTGAACGACTTAAAAATGGCCATTTTTCAAACATCCTAAGAATTCGACGAAAATAATTTTATTGGATTCGTATCGTCAAAACATAGCCACAAATATTTTTTCTGGATTTTTCCGGGTCCGTATGTGGCTCCGATGGATTTTTGAATACGTCAGAATATTAAAATAAAAGAATTATTTTTAAATCTGAAGACGGAGGCTGAGATGACCTCTTGGGCCTGCGGGGCATAGACGGATGAATCCAGAATAGGGGCTATTAGGTAGGAAGGACAGTCATTCGGCTGAAAACGGGGTTAATGGGTAATTGGACCTAAATGGATAATTAATAAATTGATTAATTAAAACCCTAAATATAATATTATATAAAGAGGTGGCTACTGTTCATCACTTTCTTCCCCGATTGTTTCACGTCGTGTAAACACATAATAGCCGAAATTTCAAACTCAAATTCCTCCCAATCCATGAAGAATTAGCCTGGCCGTAATTGAACATTTTTAAAGATCTTTTCATCCCCTTCAATCTTCGACAAGTTTCAACACCTGTCATCAACCGTATGCGAAGAACCACCTCCCCGAACCCGCCGTCTTTGAACCTGCGTCGCCCCCTGTAGGTCCAGCCGCACCTCCTCCTCTTCTGGGCGCCTGTAGATCTCTCGTAGGTGGACAACCTCCAATAAACGGTTCGTGAAACCGTCAACTACAGCTCAAGAAAAATCAATTTGAATTTTTGAACAAATTCTGAAAATACTTGGCCGAAATTGAGAGGTATATAAAATTGATTTTTCTACATCTAAAAGCGTTGCAAATTGGAAATTTATCTTGTATTGATGATAACTAATGCATACGTGATCCGAATTACAAATTTTCAGATCCGTTGTGACCGTGATTCAGAGTACTTCGTTTCAAAACTGATTTGGACGATTTCTGAAGTCGATAGGATTTTTAGATCTGATCTGATCGAGGTGAGTTCTCTAATTTAGATAAATTATTTATTTAAATAATATTCTCGTTGTTTATTCAATCGATGTATGCTAATGAAATAGATTTGCGACGTGATTTGATAACTTGTGTTGTATGGTTGATTTGGCATGTATCGTTGTAGATCTGTGTTTGAAATTGTAGATCTGTATAGATCTATTGAAATATATCAAGTAAAAGAATAAACAAATTTTGTGAATCATTTTATTTACAATTTGTGTTGTGAATAAAAAGAACAAAAACATTTAAATCATTTATTTACAATTTCCATTGTAAATAAAAAGAGAAAAAAAACATTTGAATCATTTATTTATAATTTCCATTGTAAATAAAATAAAAAAAGAAAAAGAAGAAAATATGTTAATCATTTTATTTACACCTTCCTTTGTAAAAGAAAAGACCAAAATTATGTTAATCATTTTATTTACATCTTCTTGGTAAAAGAAAAAGAACAAAATATGTTAATCATTTTATTTACACCTTCCTTTGTAAAAGAAAAGACCAAAATTATGTTAATCATTTTATTTACATTTCTTGGTAAACAAAAAGAACAAAATATGTGAATGCTTTTTATTTACATTTTCTATATAAAGAAAAAGAACAAAATATATGAATAGTTTTTATTTACATTTTCTATGTAAAGAAAAAGAACAAAATATGTGAATGGTTTTTATTTACATTTTCTAATGTAAAGAAAAAGAACAAAATATGTGAATGGTTTTTATTTACTGTTGGCTAGCTTTTTGACCAAGCCACCAAGGTTCATTCACAAGTAGAAAGTATGAAACGACGTTCCTTAAAAGTCCATGAAGGATCGGGTCGCCCCTCTCGAATCGCCCCTCTCGGATCGCCCCCCATCGGATCGCCCCCATAGCTTCAGCGATCCGACTACCCTTGCACGACTCGATCCATCCTTACGCCACTATCCTGCACAGACCGATCCGATCACCTGATGCACAGCGAAGCTTCTGACCTGTTCAAGCACGAGCTAGTCTTCAGCGATCCGAGATGCACGGATCCAGCGACATGTGTCGCCAACTGTCACTTTGACTGATTCTCCCCCTTTGCTCGATCCGATATTTAAGGGGATTGCGACACCTATCCACAACGGCTAATTTGACTAATACTTCGTAAGGCTACGATACGATCTGATATTTTCGGGATTTGTGCCACGTGTGACCGCGATCCGCCTCACAAAATCAGCTATAAATAGCCCAGAGCTTGGCATTTTTCATGATCTTTTGGCAATATTAAGCACTGATTCCGCCATAATTGTCATACCACCATTTCTTATCAGTTTTATTACTAGATTACTGAGAGAAATCACAATTGTAAAAGTGAGCTTGAGAGAAATCATTGATTGTACTAGCATTCAAAGTATAATCGATAACATATAAAGTGGACGTAGGCTCGTTAACGCCGAACCACTATAAATTCTGTGTGTTTTCTGCTTTTTCTTCATTCTCCAGTTAAAATTCTTTAAGAATCAGAACAATTTGGGTGTTAGGTCCAAATTTTGATCTAACATTTTGGTGCTTTCACTGAGAATACAATCCCAAAACTTCACTGTTCAGCTTTTCGAAGATTCCAGCGACATCTGATATTATGGATGGAAAGAAGTCTAAGGAAGTACGAGCTTCATGGACAAATGAAATTGCGAATGAAGCAGTTGAAGAAAGTGTGCACGAGCTGGGAAATGAGGGAACTTTGGATCGTAGAGCGCTGGGGGCGAACCGATCCGATGAAGTTGCCATGCTCCGAGTCGACGAGGACGAGACGATCCGGACTGCTGAAGGGGTTGTTACTCGATCCCGTGATAACTCCTCGAATCCTCCGCGTACCGTGACCATGAACCAATCCCAGGGGGGCGCTGCGAGCCACCATCCTCGATCCACAGCGATCCGAATTGGTGATCAGACTACAACTCGACCTGGAAAGGAGCCTATGGCTCGCTCCTACCGTCCTGGCCCCTCCGCTCGACCTAGCTCAAGCTCTTTATGCATAAGAGAAAGTGATGATGATCAATATGATCCTTCTGCTCCCGTTACTGAGGGGGATCTCTCTCGGTTTTCCGAAATGTGGGAAAGATTATTTGATGAATTGGCTGCTCAAAGGCAGGAAAGCTCCGTTCTGCGACAAAATTTGACCGCTTTGGATAGAAGGCATAATGATCTTGCAAGGCAAAGGATGCCACCAGTTCGTCCGATCACCCCGGAATACTCTTCTTCGTCAGAGAATCTCCGAGGCCTCCGCGGTGACCGTATGAGAGGCCCGAAAACATAGAGCAGCTTCGATTTGGAACCCTGCCATCACGGGAAGAAGAGGCACTGGGCGCAGGGCCCTCAAACCGTAATGTGAACAATCACGCCGCAACTCCTAGAGCTCGAGGTGTGGACAGCCCTGTACAGAACAGACTACCTCAGCCCCGTCGCCGTGCAAATTCTCATGGTAGCAGGGGGCAATGAAGCCCAATCCGAGACCCGGATTTCGTGACTGCTCCCAGAAGAGAGATTAGAGAACCCCACCGAGCAAGAAGCGTTGACCCCGAACCTCCGCTGACTAGTGCAAATGTTGCAGCTATGATCCATCAAATTCTGGCAGATAGCCGTGGACAACGAAATGAAGATTGGGGAATTGACCGCAGTCATACCCCTTTCACTGATGATATTTTAGATGCGACTTTCCCAAGGCGCTTCAACATGCCGCAGATGAACCGTTACGCGGGTAGATCTGATCCCGTCCAGCATCTGATGAGATATTCTTGGTCAATGACCGCTGCCGCAGCATCTGACGCTGTCAAGTGCAAAGCATTTCCCATATTCTTGGAGGATGTAGCATTATTATGGTTTACCTGCTTACCTACAAGATCAATTTCCGGCTTCAGGGAGTTGAGTGAAAGATTTGTGGAACAGTTCTGCATCTATGCACAAAAGAAGAAGAGTGTGATTGACTTGTTCCTTGTCAAGCAACGACCAGGCGAGAGTTTGAGGGTGTATCTAGACCGTTTCAACATGGCCGCTACTGAAGTTAAAGATCCTCATGATCCAACTGTTGTGGCAGCCCTAATTTACGGGGTAGATAAAGACACTGAATTTGGGAGATATCTGGCCGGCAAGCCACCCCATACTAGAGAGTTATTCTACGAAAAAGCTAACGTACACTTACGTCGGGAGGAAGTATATGCTAACCGAAAGGCAAAAATGGCCAATAAAGAGGAAATCCAGAGCAATGTCGCCATCAAGCAGACAGGAGACAGCTCGGGGAAAGTCGAAGTTAATGTTGGAAATCGGAATCAGGGTTGTCGTTAGTCAGGAAACAATGATAATAACAGTAATGGCAACAACCGGAAGAGGAATCGAGGGAACGACTCCCAGAGAAGGACTCGTCCCAGGTCTTTTGAGAGTTATACGCCAATAAACGATACTTTGGAAAATATCTTCATGGATTCGTACAACGTCCTCCAAAATAAAAGGCCTCCTCCCAAAGAGTCGACGGAGAAAGAACGTGAAACGGGGAAGTTTTGTCTCTTTCATCAGATTCACGGCCAATCGACAAATGAATGCCGTCACCTAAGAGATGTATTCGAGAGGCTTCTCCGAGAAGGAAAATTGGAAGAATACAGAGTAACGCCCAGAGACGGGGGCAAGCCATACAAGCCCCAAATCAGAACCCGAATCAACCTGCTGTCAGGCCAACCGCCCAGCAAAAGGGAAAGGACCTTGTTATCAATACCGTAATCGGAGGGCTTTATCTCGCCGGGCACGGTTCCAAGGCATTGGATCAGTATGTCAATGCAGCCAAGCAACACCTCGAGGTAGGGGAGTGTATTAACCCCGAGGACAACGCCCCGGTAAAGCAATAAAAGATGATGTCCGAAGATGTCGTTTTCCACGAACGAGAAAGCATTGGAGTCCATGCTCCGACTGAAGATCCATTTGTAATCACAGTACCTATTGGCCCGGCCACTGTTCGTAAAGTTTTGGTGGATAACGGGAGTTCCGTCAATATTCTTTTCAAAAGGACATTCGACCAGATGAACCTCGAGATAAAAGACTTGTAGCCCTATCAGGGATGGATCCGTGGATTTAACGGAGCATCCACCGCTCCAATGGGTTATGTAGAGCTACCAGTTACGCTTGGGGAAGGAGAACGCTAGAGAGTGAGAATCCTTCCCTTCGTGGTTTTGGATATTGAATCACCCTACAATGCCTTCTTGGGCCGACCGGCCCTCGCAAAGTTTAGAGCCTGTATAGCCCCCTGGTGCTTATTATTGAAATTTCCTATGGAAGCTGGTGTTGGTATTGTCAGAGGAGATCAGGTTGCCGCACGAGCATGTTATGTTGCAGAGCTAAAGCTACTCCACAATGGGGGGGACATAGAAACCAAGGGCGTTTATCCCAGAGAGGACAAAGAACCTGGGGGCAAAATAGAGACTCCCAACGAGACAACTGTGGATGTACCGATCGATGATAGTGACCCAGAGAAGGTCCTTAAGATTGGATCCCAGTTAAATCCGAATTTAGCTAAAGAACTGATGAATTTCTTAAAAAATAATTTGGATGTATTTGCTTGGACCCACACAGACATGTGTGGTATATCTCCATCAATCATGAGTCATTCATTAAGCATCAACCCTAAACATCCTCCGGTAAAACAAAAAAGGCGAATGCTGGGCCCAGAGAGGTCCGCTGGCTTGAAAGAAGAAGTTGGAAAGCTAAAGAGTAATGGATTTATCAGAGACTCAATCTACCCAGACTAGATTTCAAATCCAGTTCTGGTGAAGAAGGCTAAAGGGAAGTGGCGAACATGTATCGATTTCTCGGATTTGAATAAAGCCTACCCGAACGACAGCTTTCCATTACCCAGGATCGATCAGCTGGTGGACTCAACGCCGGGTCATGAACTCCTCTCCTTTATGGATGCTTATTCAGGATATAACCAGATTCCAATGCACGTTCCAGATCAAGAACACACTTGCTTTATTACGGATCTGGGATTATATTGCTATGTAGTAATGCCCTTTGGCTTGAAGAACGCAGGCGCTACATATCAACGGTTAGTGAACAGAATGTTCTATAACCAGATCGGGAAAACAATGGAAGTATACGTCGACGACATGTTGGTTAAGTCCAGGCAATGCTCCAATCACACTACGGACTTGGCAGAGATGTTCGGCATTCTTCGAAAGTACGGGATGAAACTCAACCCAACAAAATGTTCATTCGGGGTTGCCTCCGGAAAATTCTTGGGATTTATCGTCAGTTCTCGTGGGATTGAGATTAATCCAGACTAGATCGCAGCAATCAGAGACATTCAGGAACCTAGGCAAATTAAAGATGTGCAAAGCCTTGCAGGAAAAGTAGCCGCACTAAGCAGATTTATCTCCAGGGCTACGGACAAATGCATCCCATTCTTCGAATTGATAAAGTGAGGAAAACGCCACTTCAAATGGACGCCTGACTGCGTAGAAGCGTTTCAGAACTTGCTGAGACACCTGGAGAAACCTCCGATATTATCTAAGCCGATGGATCACGAGGACTTATTCGTGTACTTGGCAGTGTCATCCCACACGATCAGCTCAGCATTGGTAAGAGAAGAAGATAAGGTCCAAAGACCTGTGTATTACATGAGCAAAAAATTGATGGCAGCAGAGCGTAATTATCCAAGGATAGAAAAGTTGGCGTATAGTTTGCTGATCGCCTCTAGAAAGCTTCGACATTATTTTCAGGCGCATCCCATTACCGTATACACTGATCATCCACTCAAGCAAGTTCTACAGAGACCAGAAGCATCTGGAAGGCTACTCAAGTGGAACATTGAGCTGAGTTAATTTGATGTGAACTTTCAGCCCCGGCGGTCAATTCGGGGACAAGTGATAGCCGACTTCATAGCAGAGTTTACCGTCCCCGAGGAAGATATAGCAAACGAAGAAGTTGACCCTTCAAAATTACTCCTCGACCCCAGTGCCTGGAGATTGTATACTGATGGCGCTAGGAATGACAAGAGAGCCGGCGCTGGAGTAGTGCTTGAAACTCCCGAGAAACGTCTGATATCCTAT
This sequence comes from Allium sativum, assembly GCA_030737875.1. Taxonomy (NCBI): domain Eukaryota; kingdom Viridiplantae; phylum Streptophyta; class Magnoliopsida; order Asparagales; family Amaryllidaceae; genus Allium; species Allium sativum. The sequence continues at coordinate 741,347,205 of CM060920.1, read as the reverse complement.
GCTATCCGGATGGAGTTTCACGCCACTAACAACGACTCCGAATATGAAGCCCTGATAGCCGGACTAAGGATCGCAAAGGAGTTGGAAGTCACAAAGTTGAATATCTTTTGCGACTCCAAGTTAGTTGTGAGCCAGGTTACTTGAAAATTCCAAGCCAAAAGTGCAAGATTGATCTTATACTTGGAGAAAGTGAAGGAGTTGCTGAACGACTTCGATCACTACAGCATATCTCATATTCCGCGGTCGGAGAATCAGCAGGCAGATAAGTTGGCGAAGATGGCTAGCTCTGATGATCCTGAAGAGACCGGGCTAGCCCCAGTTGAAGTACTTCGGTCTCCTAGTATAGATCAGATGGAAATTGATCCAGTACTAGAGACAGAACCAGAAAGGGAGTCATGGATGACCCCTCTAAAAAATTTCTTGATGAATGGAGTGCTTCCGACCAAGAAAAGCAAGAGGCGTAAAGTAATTCGTAAAGCTGCCCGATACGTCCGGCAAGGCGGAGTTCTTTACAGACAAGGATTTTCGATGCCCCTTCTTTGGTGTATAGCTCATGACGACATCAAGCGTGTGCTGCAGGAGGTACACGAAGGTGAATGCGGCGATCACACTGGAGGGCGAACATTGGCAAAAAAGGTGTTGCGGCATGGTTATTTCTGGCCTACCGTAAACAAGGATGCGGCGAAATACGCACGACGGTGTGATGCATGCCAGAGATTTTCAAAGATACCTAGAGCACCTCCTAATCAGCTAAAAACAATGACGAGCCCATGGCCTTTCGCTATGTGGGGAATTGATATCATCGGAAGTCTCCCCATAGCAAGGGGTGGAGCGAAGTTCGTTATTGTAGCCGTAGATTATTTCACTAAGTGGGTCGAGGCTGAACCACTGACTACAATCACAACCAAACGAGTGATCAATTTTGTTGTTAGAAACATCATCTGTCGATTTGGGATTCCAAAGATTGTTATAACTGATAACGGAACTCAGTTCAATAGCACTGAATTCAGAGACTTCTGCCAGAAATACCACATTGAGAAACGGTACACCTCTGTGGCACACCCGCAATCGAACGGACAAGTAAAAGCAGCGAATAAAGTGATTAAATCCATTCTGATGAAAAGACTGAAATGGGCCAGAGCAATGTGGGCTGATGAATTACCCTTAGTACTATGGGCCTATAGGACAAAGTATAAATTGGCAACCGGACATACCCCCTTCTCCCTTGCTTTTGGAGCGGAAGCAGTCATCCCGGTTGAGATAAAAGTACCTTCTCACCGAGTGACTTATTACGATCCGATGAGTAATAATGAGTTGCTCCTTGAATCCCTGGATATGATCGAAGAAAAGAGGGACGAAGCAGACCTGCGTGCCTTGAGATGTAAACAACAGGTCGCCCGATACTACAACGAAAAGGTTCGAGCCCGAACCTTGGAACCCAGAGACTTGGTTCTGAAGCGTGTCTTTCCAGCCCCAACTCATATGGGTGCGAAGTGGGAAGGACCGTACTACATTCTGTGCAAGCTTGATAATGGAACCTTCAAGCTAGCAACCATAGATGGAAAGGAAATCCCCAGAGTGTGGAATGCCAACATTTACGGCCGTACCTAATGTAAAAATGACAGATCTGTTCTTTATGCTTTGTTAAGAACCATGTACAAGGCACGACTTGCCTAGAATAGTTCGATTTCTTAAAGCAAAAAATTATAAAGTGGACGTAGGTCGTGATTCGACCAAACCACTATAAAAATATCGTGTGTCGTTTACCTTTATTGCACTATTATTTATCTGCCTTTCTATTTTTATGGAAATTGCTGTGAATCATGCAACGATCCCATAAGCATATAATTATAGGTGCCTTCCATCAGAATGAAATGCAATCGCCAGTCAAAACTCTGAGGATGCGATAAAGTAAATCATATCATTGATAGCGCTCTAACTCTCCAGAGCCGAGAGAGAGAATAACGGACATGAAGGCGATGTCCGTATGTCATGGCGGTGTACCATGATCGGAACCACCTTGACGAAACTCTAACCTCGGCGACTGCCAGGAGAGTATAAAACCGTCTCTGATTGAGCGCTGAGAAAGAGCTCTTGCCCCGCTGAAGGATCGGGGAGCGATTGAACTGCTGAGCTCGAACTCTAACTCTCCAGAGCAGAGAGAGAGTATAAAAGCGTCTCTGATTGAGCGCTGAGAAAGAGCTCTTGCCCCGCTGAAGGATCGGGAAGCGATTGAACTGCTGAGCTCGAACTCTAACTCTCCAGAGTAGAGAGAGAGTATAAAAGCGTCTCCGACTGAGCGTTGAGAAAGAGCTCTTGCCCCGCTGAAGGATCGGGGAGAGATTAAACTGCTGAATTCAAACTCTGACCTCGGCGACCGCTAGGAGAGTATAAGAAAGTCTATGGTTAAGCACTGAGAAAGGTGCCGGAAACTCAGCACCATAAGGACAATTATCTTGCTAAATTTTCTACGTCCCCCATATTCAGAAATAGGTGGCAACGTGCAGACAATGCTAATCAATCCTTAATAAGCCCTAGTCAGGCGCTACGTTAACGATTGATTGGGGGCATATACATATACACATGAACACGGAAATTTTTAAATTTTTCTTTCTTTTGCTTGACTTATTTATAGTTATAATCAGATGGTTTATGACTAAGCATGAAAAGTTTGTTAAATACAGGTACATGGTGATGCAAAAAGAGATAAACTTTCATTTATAAACTGCAAGCCTAGAAAGTGAAAAACAACCTAAAACAAAAGTGAGGGCCAGTCTCACAATTACATTTCATGGCCAGTAAGAAGCCTAAAAACCAAACATAGACAAACAACAATATCCTATTTACGCTTGGACTTCTTATCCTGTTTCTGCTTCTCCAGCCTCACCTTGTCAGTATCGGTTTGATCACCCTTCTTTCTTTTCCTTTTGTCTATAGGAGGAACGTCCGACTCTTCAGAAGATTCCTCCTCCACCTCCTTTCTCTTTCTTTTATCAGTAAGGGAAGCTGGGAAATCATTAGGGTTCGCAAAATGAAGCTGTTTGTTGATGGATTTGGGCTGGAGTTTCAAAACCATCCCAGTTTTGGGATTAAACTCCGAGATAGGGGCTATATTCAAAGGCTCTTGTCCCACCTTCTTTAAAGCCATCTCCTTTTCCTGCCTAGCTTTTCTGTTAGCCAAAGTTTCGTCGTCATCGTCTTCGGCTTCTTTGGTGCTAATGATATCCTCCTCATCCTCTACATGGCGTCCATCCATATCTTTCAAGGCCTCGATGGTTTCATCATCCTTGGGAGCATCAGCACCGGGTGCCAGGACGCCCATCTCTGCTGTTATACCCTCGGCCTGCTTCGGTATCTCAACACCGGCGCTAGGTGAGACGACAACCTTCTCTGCTTCTTTCCTCTTCTCGACATCCTTGTCGACGGGCTCACCACCTGTATTATGGGGAACACATGATATTAATTCAATTCGTTGCTCTACCAGACGATGTAACACCCCAACTCCGCCGATGCCACTCTAGCAAGCACACTGGCTTTGGAGGGGCGTTAAACAAGGTAAACATGCATGCAGATATCACAAGACAGAACATATAAGCAAAACAGAGTAGTAAAGCAGCGGATAAAACTAACATTTCAAAGCCATAGTCAAGTTACATCAAAGTACTTGGTCATTATTTTCCCACAAAACAAAGTCTAGAACATAAACTGAAAACTGGAAAATCATAAAGTAACTATCCCCAAAGTAGAATAAAGCCATAGCATGCTCAAGTCCAAACAGTACATGAGATATCCAGAAAAACAGCTAAAGATCCAGCTAGGTACCAGTGTCCACCCTGCAAACCTGGGGGGGGGGTGGAAACGGAAGAAAAGAGGCGAAAGAAAACGGGTCAGTCAAAAAGAATGGTGAGTCCTATCTACTATTAGTATAAAAACTAATAAAGTTAACTGGACATGTAAAGCAGAGATGAAACATAGGGTGATAACTGGCATGGTGAAAAGGTAGATCAAGTTTGGCATCGCATGTACAAGGTTAACTTGCACCAAGTGTGTGCCAGTAATCCATGTCAAGTATAAACTAGAAATGAACCCTTGGCCCAATCTTGGCCCAACATCCCGAGATGACCTAAATCAAGGTCCAACAACATGGTCTAGTCGATCGGCTCCTTAAAAGCCTAACTCGTCAAGTATCAGTGTCATACGGCCCAATCACGAAGTGTAGTCAAACTGTGCTAAGTCCACCCTAGGGTGTGTCAAGCCCTAGGGTGCCAACCACGGACACAAATCAAGCACGCACAGTCTAAACCTACGGGTGCCCGTGTCTGCTTTTTCAACTCCGGACTATGTGCACGACCATAGTCCGCCTGAGCCTACACCGGCGCACCTAATCAGCCGTCGTTTTGGTCGCTTACATGTCAGCCCAGTAATCGTGCCCCACTCTAGCCTAGTCCCTAGGGTATCATGATACAATCAAGAGGGTTACTGGTGAAAAGGACCGCATAACTAGGGTTTCTAACGGGTTAAATGTGGTTAACCCTACCCCATCTAGTTGGTTAAGTATACCCAAGGTTCATGACTTAACCCTATCAACCCATCGTGGTTAAGTATTCAAATGGTCCATGACTTAACCCTATCATGTGGCATTATTTAATTTAATGCACCCAACCTCTCACATTAGACCTTGTTGTGGTTACTAGTTAAGCCGGGCGGGTCCGGGTAGCTTTACACCACAACTTGGTCTAACCTCGGGTTTCAAGTGCGACATGACCAACTACTCACATTGGGTCCTATTGCTTGTAGCCACTAGTTAAGCCGGTCGGTTCCGTGTAGATTTATGCTACAAACTCAACCCAACCTCGAGTTGGCCATTCTCATGTTTTCTAGAAGTCATGTCCAAGTTCATGTTTCAAGCCTAATCACATGTCATATTTCATGTCATTTTTTCAAGTCATGTTTTTATGTCATTTTAGTTTAACCATATCGTAACCCCATTGCATGTAAGTTCGCATAAACGCAAATAGATCTCAAAGGGGAAATTTAGAAGCATGACATAATTAATAAGGTTTTGGGCCACAAGTTAAACATGGTGTCATATGAGGCAAATATGTTCATAAACTTGCATATTACATCATAGGCCTCAAAACGTGCATGATATCAACTTTAGCAAAATAGATGAAACATGGTCATAAATGACATAGGATGATAGCAAGTGATTCGCATATAACATCATATGCAAGATAGCATAAAGTCGATCATGAACTTGCATATTAGATTATAAGCCTCAAAATATGCATGATATCAAACTTTAGCAAATAGGTGAAACATGATCATAAATGACATAGGATGGTGGCTAGTGATTCGCATATAACATCATATGCAAGATAACACAAGGTTTATGAGAGTTTCTATGTTGCTTTATGCAACATTTCCAATCAAAGCTCATAGATTTCTATGCATAAGGTAAAGGTGATAGCTTTACAAACATGCATAGAATAAATTTATGCATAACGTGATAGGATCAAAGCACATATCATACTTAGGTCCAAACTCAAACTTGCAACATGTCATCTTTAACTTCATAGTTAGAATCTAAGAGTAGGGCTTACAATGCTATGAAGACTTATAAAATATAAATAAGATTGAGACGAAGCCACTAGCAACTCTAAAGACCCCCAAATAGCAAGCTTCAATGAAAACCCTTGAGAAATTAGAAGAAGATCCTTGCTTTGATGAAGAAAGATTGAACTTTGGCCTTTGAAACTCTCAAACAAGCTTAGGAACTCTCATATGAATGAAGATGGAGGCTATGACAAGAGGTTGGAGGCCATGATTAAACATTTTGGCATAGTTTAGTTATAGGATTGATTTATGATGATTTAGGCTAGGTATTAGGGTCCTTTTATAGAAGATTAGGTTAGTTTAGACCCTAGGATTAACCCTAATTCATATCTGGGCCATCAATTCACGTCACTAGCCTCCAAACATGTCTTGAGAAACAAGTCAGGTGCACCCAGGCCAGACTGGCCGACCACCCAAGTCGACAGGGGTGTCGACTGGGCAGTCGACACAGCCTGGGGTGTGTCGACTCCCAAGTCGACTCCCCTGTCGACTTGGGGAGTGGCGGGATCTTTTCCAGCCTACCTGCCCATCTGAATTTAAAATCTGTTTTTAAATTTATATTTTTTGAAAACTTCCATTGGCCTTAACTGGGTCATACGGACTCCGATTTTCGAAAACTCGGACTTTATTTCATGTATTTTTCCGAGAAGAACGCAATGGCACAGCCCGTTTCCATTGATTCAGAATTTATCATTGAATTCTACCTTGATTTATGTTATAACTTGTTATTCAAAATATGGGTTGTTACATCCTCCCCCACCTTAAAAGATTTCGTCCCCGAAATCTCTAAGTTAGGAAGAACGTATCCTACCATCCATCACCCATCTACTCAAAACATCATCCATGTGAAGTCAATGTCCTTAACAAATTCGAAATGCTGTATGATTATATGCAAAGGTGTGTGTATATGTACTTATCTAATGCGAAAATCAGGCGGTTACTGATCCAGTAAACCCCCTTAATGCAAAGTATGTTAGTGAAATGAGTCCATATGTATGCAAAATCCTAACATAATTTATAATCTCTACATGAGTGCACATAACATTCATCCATATGCAACATCCATGTGATAGCATAACAAGTTTCATCCATGAATAAGCGTCAGTACTCATGCATATGCAATATGAAAGTGTGTGAGCCGATCTTAGTGCCTATTGTGTATCATGCATCCATGAGTATCCACTTGCAAACACTTGCAATCACTTGCAAACATCAAGCATAACATGTTTCAAATACATGTTTCATCCAAAGGGTTTCTACTTAAGGTTCTCATGACAAGGTTAACGAGATAACAAGATAAACAGGATAAACATGGATAGCAAAAAGGAAGATATGTAAAAGGAAAAGAGGTCGAGAATGTACCCTAAAAAAGAAATGGATAAAGCCCACGCATCTTATCCTCGGTTTCCCAAGTTGCATCCTCTTCGGCTTCACTCCACTGAACTTTCACCAATTTGACTTCTCGAATCCTTAGCTTCTTGATCTCTGTTCCCAAGATATGAATCGGAACTCTCCTCAAGATTGCCTCTTTCTCTACCTCCATGTCTTCAATACTGCTTGGTTCAACCACCTCAGCGGACTCATGTAGGCACTTTCGGAGATGCGAGACATGAAAGACATTATGCACTCCGGCTAGCTTCTCGGGCAATTCCACCTTATAAGCCATCTTTCCAATTCTCTCTATGATGGGGAAGGGTCCTACGAATCTTGGTTCCAGTTTCCCAACTGCTCCAAAACGTACCACATTACGCAAAGGAGAAACCTTCACGAAAACCATATCCCCGATTTTGAATTCCAAATCTGTCCTTCGCTTGTCAGCATAGGATTCCTGTCTGTCTTGGGCCGCTTTCATCCGTCTTCTTCCCAATTCAACTTTCTCGGATGTGTCCCGTATCATATCGGGCCCAAGTATAAGCCTATCCATAGTTTCCCACCAACAAGATGGTGACCTACATGGCCTCCCATACAAAGCTTCAAATGGTGCCATCACTATGCTAGCTTGATAGCTATTATTATAAGCAAACTCTACAAGAGGAAGGTGGTCTTCCCAAGTACCACCAAAGTCAAGAACACAAAGCCTCAAAAGATCTTCTAGCACTCTATTCACCCTTTTGGTTTGGCCATCCATCTGGGGGTGATAGGCTGTACTCAGATTCAATCGCGTACCCATCGCTTCTTGCAAACTATTCCAGAACTAGCTAGTGAAAATTGGGTCACGATCGCTAACGATGCTAGAAGGAACTCCATGCAACCGCACTATCTCTCGAAGATAAATAGATGCTAGCCATGATGCGGTCCTCTTGCTCTTTACTGGAATGAAATGAGCACTCTTCGTAAGTCTGTCAACTATGACCCATATGCTCGTATTCCCTTTCCTTGACCTAGGCAATCCATCCACAAAATCCATAGAAATACTTTCCCACTTCCATTGCGGGACCTCCAATGGATGTAATAGCCCACCGGGTTTCTTTGACTCGGCTTTCACTTGTTGGCACACCATGCACTTTGAAACATACTCCGCCACATCTTTCTTCATTCCAGCCCAAAAGAAAATGCGCTTCATATCTCTATACATCTTATCTCCTCCAGGATATATAGTCATCTTTGAGTGATGCGCTTCTTCGAGAACTTTATGCACCAAGTCTCCTACTTGTGGAATGCATAGCTTTCCATCACGCCTTAGCCAACCATTGTCATCAATAGTATATCTAGCAAGGTGACTAGACGTCTCACCACGAATCAACTTGTCCATGACCTCGACTATCAGCGGGTCTCCTTTCTGGGAAGCCCCAACTTGATCAAGAAGTATAGGTCTAAGCTCAAGGGATGCTAACGAACCCGTCATCGACTCAACAGCTGTTGCGAAATCAAAGGTTGCAAAGAACTCTAGGCTCCTCATCTCAACAAACAAGGGACTCAAAGTCAACCTACTTCTGCTTAATGCATCAGCCACAACATTAACCTTGCCAGGGGTATAAGCTATCTCGAAGTCATAAGATGCCAAGAATTCCATCCACCTTTGCTGCCTTAGATTCAGATCTTTCTGCGAGAAGAGGTACTTGAGCGACTTATGATCAGTATATAGCTCAAACCTTTCGCCTAAAAGATAGTGGCGCCAGGATTTGAGTGTAAAGACGATCGCCGCCAACTCTAAATCATGAGCGGGATAGTTCTTCTCATGAACTTTAAGTTGCCTACCCCCATAACATATCACTCTTCTCTCTTGCATTAGAACAACACCTAACCCCGTGCCACATGCATCTGTGTACACGGTAAACATCTTACCGCCATCGGGTAATGCCAAAACTGGAGCTGTAGTAAGGGCCCTCTTGAGCCTTTGATAAGCAAGCTCACACTCTAAGTCCCATGCAAAGACTAAGTTCTTCTTCGTCAACTTAGTAAGAGGGGCTGAAATCTTAGCGAAGTCTCTGATGAACTTCCTATAGTAGCCCGCCAGACCGAGAAAGCTTCTTACTTCGGTTGCATTTCTAATAGTCTTCCAGTCTTGAACCGCAACCACTTTCGCGGGATCCACCGCTATGCCTTGCTTAGAAACTGTATGTCCAAGAAACCGAACTTCCCTTCTCCAGAAATGGCATTTGGAGAACTTGGCTTTCAACTGATGAGCTCTAAGCGTATCCATCACTTCCTTGAGGTGTCTGGCATGTTCTTCCTCATCCTTTGAGAAGATCAGAATATCATCCACGAAGACAACCACGAACTTGTTAAGGAACTCCCTGAACACCCTACTCATCAAATCTACGAAGTAGGCGGGTGCATTAGTCAAACCGAATGGTATGACAAGCCATTCAAAGAATCCATCTGGAGTCCTAAACGCAGTCTTATCAATACTATCCTCATCCACTCTAAGCTGATGGAATCCGGTGGCTAGATCGAGCTTAGAGAAAATAGAAGCACCAACAAGCTGGTCAAAGAGGTCATCAATCCTCGGTAGCGGATGCCTATTCTTCTTTGTCAGCTTGTTCAACTCTCGATAATCAACACATAGACGAAGCGAACCATCCGCCTTAGTAGCGAATACCACAGGAGCACCCCATTCAGAAATGCTTCGCCTAATAAAATTCTTCTCAAGCAAATCCTTGATTTGCTTACCGAGATCTCTTCTTTCTCGTGGGGCCATGTGCCTAACAGGAAATGAAACTGGCTTGGCATTATCAACAAGATAAATGCGAAAATCTATCTCTCGCTTAGGGGGTAACCCCTTAACCTCTTCAAAGACATCAGGATATTGTCGGACCACCCTTACAGATTGCAGATCATTGATGGACGAGTCAAGAGATTCAAGATAACATAACATAACGGGATCTCTAGGGTTACAAGAAATTTCCAGGGTATTACCGAGGTGAGTCATGAGCCTCACTACCCTATGCTCACAATCGAGAATGGCTCCATAACTGGAAAACCAATCCATGCCCAAGATCAACCCGTACCCCGTGAATCCAAGAACATAGGAATTACACGTGAATTCTACGGTCAAGATAGAAATCTTCAAATCCACACAAATCATAGATAGATGGGAGGAACCCCCAATTGGATTTGAAGCACTAACGGGATCCTCAACTAGGCTAGTACTTAGGTGCAAACTTTCAAAAAGATCAGAAGAAATAAAACTATGCGATGCGCCAGAATCAAATAAGGTGCAAACAGGATAATCAGAAATATAAACAAGGCTTTCTACAGAAATACTACCTCGGTCCTGAACTGGAGCAGTGTTGAGAGCATGCACTTGCCCTCCAGAAGGTCCTGCACGCTGAGTCTGCCCTTGCCCTTGTCCTTGCTTCTTGGGGCAATCCTTACTAAGATGTCCAGGCTCTCCACAGTGAAAGCATTCGCCCAACTTCCTCTTCTTCTTTCTGCAATATTTGGCTATGTGCCCAACAATCCCACAGAAGTTGCATTTTCTTGGGTCTTTTGCCTTGTTGTTGTTGGGCTTATTGCCCTTATTGTTCTTATTGTTCTGATTGCTCTGATTTCCTCCCCACTTGGAGTCCATCTTCTTGGTTTGAGTCTCATTAGTCTTGACCTCCTTCTTGCCATTCTTATCGTCTCCTTGAAGCAATGCCATGTCCACTAGGCCTTCAAAAGTGGCCCCCATGGGTATATGAGATAGGGCTAAACCTTGTAATGGCTCATTCAACCCTCGTGCAAAGCGTAAAGCCTTCTTCTGGGGAGTATTAACCATGTCCAAACCGAATCGAGCGAGCTGGTTAAACTTATTCACATACTCCCTCACTGTCATGTCCCCTTGCTTCAAAGATATATACTTCTCCAATTGCAGATTCGCCTCAGCTGATTATAGAAACTTAATCCCAAACCTCGTCCTAAAGTCGGCCCAAGTCTCTATAGGCCTAGTAGCATTGGTGACCTCCCACCAATAAGCAGCTTCTTCTTTTAATAGCCATGCTGCCAATAAAACCTTTCTATGGTCTTCCACATCAAAGATAGCGAAAAGATCTTCAGTTTCTTTCAACCAATTTCGTGCCTCCACAAAAGTCTCCATCCCAATAAAATTCTTGCCACCCATCGCCTTAAAGTCCTTGCAAACCTTTGCGAAATCTGCTTGTGGATGCTGAGGAGGAGGAGGAGGAACCTCAGTTACGGTGGGGGTATTTGCTGGGCCCGCATCGTTGGCCCTAGCTTCCAAGTATCTCCGGAACCATCCGGGAATGGTTACTCCCTCGGGAAGGTTAAGATCGGCCATGCTGAAAAAGGAAAAGATAGATTAAGAACGAGGAAACAAAGGATAGTGCTAATGGCTTTTGGGGAATAGCCTTTTAAAATAAACTAGACTTTTCTTGGAAAATACTTAATTGGTTTTGAAAATAGTTTTCCAAAAAGGTAAGTTTTAAAAACACTTTTTCTCAAATCTTGTAAACCTTATGCTCTGATACCAAATGTAACACCCCACCTCCGCCGATGCCACTCTAGCAAGCACACTGGCTTTGGAGGGGCGTTAAACAAGGTAAACATGCATGCAGATATCACAAGACAGAACATATAATCAAAACAGAGTAGTAAAGCAGCGGATAAAACTAACATTTCAAAACCATAGTCAAGTTACATCAAAGTACTTGGTCATTATTTTCCCACAAAACAAAGTCTAGAACATAAACTGAAAACTGAAAAAACATAAAGTAACTATCCCCAAAGTAGAATAAAGCCATAGCATGCTCAAGTCCAAACCGTACATGAGCTATCCAGAAAAGCAGCTAAAGATCCAGCTAGGTACCAGTGTTCCCACCCTGCAAACCTAGGGGGGGGGGAAACGAAAGAAAAGAGGCGAAAGAAAACGGGTAAGTCAAAAAGAATGGTGAGTCCTATCTACTATTAGTATAAAAACTAATAAAGTTAACTGGACATGTAAAGCAGAGATGAAACATAGGGTGATAACTGGCATGGTGAAAAGGAAGATCAAGTGTGGCATCGCATGTACAAGGTTAAGTTGCACCAAGTGTGTACCAGTAATCCATGTCCAGTATAAACTAGAAATGATCCCTTGGCCCAATCTTGGCCCAACATCCCGAGATGACCTAGATCAAGGTCCAACAACACGGTCTAGTCGATCGGCTCCCTAAAAGCCTAACTCGTCAAGTATCGGTGTCATACGGCCCAATCACGAAGTGTAGTCAAACTGTGCTAGGTCCACCCTAGGGTGTATCAAGCCCTAGGGTGCCAACCACGGACACAAATCAAGCACGCACAGTCTAAACCTACGGGTGCCCGTGTCTGCTTTTTCAACTCCGGACTATGTGCACGACCATAGTCCGCCTGAACCTACACCGGCGCACCTACTCAGCCGTCGTTTTGGTCGCTTACATGTCAGCCCAGTAATCGTGCCCCACACTAGCCTAGTCCCTAGGGTATCATGATACAATCAAGAGGGTTACTGGTGAAAAGGACCGCGTAACTAGGGTTTCTAACGGGTTAAATGTGGTTAACCCTACCCCATCTAGTTGGTTAAGTGTACCCAAGGTTCATGACTTAACCCTATCAACCCATCGTGGTTAAGTATTCAAGTGGTCCATGACTTAACCCTATCATGTGGCATTAATTAATTTAATGCAACCAACCTCTCACATTAGACCTTCTTGTGGTTACTAGTTAAGCCGGGCGGGTCCGGGTAGCTTTACACCACAACTTGGTCTAACCTCGGGTTTCAAGTGCGACATGACCAACTACTCACATTGGGTCCTATTGCTTGTAGCCACTAGTTAAGCCGTTCGGTTCCGGGTAGATTTATGCTACAAACTCAACCCAACCTCGAGTTGGCCATTCTCATGTTTTCTAGAAGTCATGTCCAAGTTCATGTTTCAAGCATAATCACATGTCATATTTCATGTCATCTTTTCAAGTCATGTTTTTATGTCATTTTAGTTTACCCATATCGTAACCCCATCGCATGTAAGTTCGCATAAACGCAAATATATCTCAAAGGGGAAACTTAGAAGCATGACATAATTAATAAGGTTTTGGGCCACAAAGTTAAACATGGTGGCATATGAGGCAAATATGTTCATAAACTTGCATATTACATCATAGGCCTCAAAACGTGCATGATATCAACTTTAGCAAAATAGATGAAACATGGTCATAATGACATAGGATGATAGCAAGTGATTCGCATATAACATCATATGCAAGATAGAATAAAGTAGATCATAAACTTGCATATTAGATTATAAGCCTCAAAATATGCATGATATCAAACTTTAGCAAATAGGTGAAACATGATCATAAATGACATAGGATGGTGGCTAGTGATTCGCATATAACATCATATGCAAGATAACACAAGGTTTATGAGAGTTTCTATGTTGCTTTATGCAACATTTCCAATCAAAGCTCATAGCTTTCTATGCATAAGGTAAAGGTGATAGCTTTACAAACATGCATAAAATAAATTTATGCATAACATGATAGGATCGAAGCACATATCATACTTAGGCCCAAACTTAAACTTGCAACATGTCATATTTAACTTCATAGTTAGAATCTAAGAGTAATATAGGGCTTACAATGCTATGAAGACTTATAAAATATAAATAAGATTGAGACGAAGCCACTAGCAACTCTAAAGACCCCCAAATGCAAGCTTCAATGAAAACCCTTGAGAAATTAGAAGAAGATCCTTGCTTTGATGAAGAAAGATTGAACTTTGGCCTTAGAAACTCTCAAACAAGCAGGAACTCTCATATGAATGAAGATGGAGGCTATGACAAGAGGGTGGAGGCCATGATTAAACATTTTGGCATAGTTTAGTTATAGGATTGATTTATGATGATTTAGGCTAGGTATTAGGGTCCTTTTATAGAAGATTAGGTTAGTTTAGACCCTAGGATTAACCCTAATTCAGATCTGGGCCATCAATTCACGTCACTAGCCTCCAAACATGTCTTGAGAAACAAGTCAGGTGCACCCAGGCCAGACTGGCCGACCACCCAAGTCGACAGGGGTGTCGACTGGGCAGTCGACACAGCCTGGGGTGTGTCGACTCCCAAGTCGACTCCCCTGTCGACTTGAGGAGTGGCGGGATCTTTTCCCGCCTACCTGCCCAACTGAATTTAAAATCTGTTTCTAAATTTAAATTTTCTAAAAACTTCCACGGGCCTTAACTGGGTCATACGGGCTCTGATTTTCGATAACTCGGACTCTATTTCGCGTATTTTTCCGAGGCGAACGCAATGGCATAGCCCGTTTCCCTTGATTCAGATTTTATCATTGAATGCTGCCTTGATTTATGTTATAACTTGTTATTTAAAATATGGGTTGTTACAGACGACGACAACTCACAATTATTTTGACAAATTGTGGGGAAAAAAGGGAGATACCTTCCGCTGATCCTCCATCTAGGCTAGCTGCAGAAGCTCCGACGACCACAGGGGTTAGGCCCAAAGGAATTAATGGATCATCAGGATGGTACTCCTCAACTACGGAGGATTTGGGCTCTACAGCTGAGCGCGAACCTTCGTCAATCTTACTTTTGCCCTTAGCCAGGGCTCTCTCCTTCTCCATTTCTTCTTGAATTAGACGACGACATTCTACCAGATCCTCGGGCTCGTTATCCCTCAGGATGGTCTTCATCAGCTCATCTTCGTCAATCTCTTCAACTCCCAATCTCTGCTTCTCACCCTCAACGATGGCATCCCATAAATTTGCTAAAGTAACGTGGTAATCTGGGATCCACGAGATGTTACGGGTTTTGAGGGCATGGCCGAGGAAGTCAAAGATCATCTCTTCGAACCCTTCGATATCCTTTTCTCTCTCGAGGAGCTTGTTGTTAGAAGCAGTAGCCATTTCAATGGCACTTTCAACATTCTTTTCGGCGAGAGCCGCGCGCCTCTCCGCATCCGCGACTTGATCATTTAAAATCACCTTTTCCGCTTCAGCCAAAGCTAGACTTTCTTTCAAACTTGCTTTTTCTGCCTCCCAGGCAGCTCTCTCAGCTTCAAAATGGCCCTGTGCTGTCTTCAACTCAATGTTGGCCATTTTAAGATCTTCTACCTCCTTCTTTAAGGCCATTTTCTCTTGACTATTTGAGTCAAGTTCCGAATGAAAGCGTTTCTTAGCATTCTCCAATTCGGTCTTATAATTTTCAGCATCTCTCCGTGCTAAGGCAAGTTAGGATTGAGCATCTTCCAAGTCCTTCTCCATATTTGTCCTGGCCCTTTCGTTGTTATCAATCTTCACCTTGGATCTATGTGCTTCCATTTCAAGCGTTCGGATGACTTCTGAAAGATTAACAGCATGTTTCTTCATCATTTCATACTACCTGGCTGCATGGCGAATTTGCCCGACGACTTCATTATCCCAGTTCCTAGGGACTGGTTCCAAGGCTGGAACAAACATCATCCTTTCGAAGAATATGTTGGGGAATTGTTCCCACAACTTTTCCAGCCTACCTTGAGTCTCGGGACCATGTATGTAATCTCGCGACCCGGGGGCAACCAACTCTGGCTGGCTGGAAGGGACAATGTCACTCCTCTCCTTTTCAGAATCTTTGATTGGATCCTTGCTTTTATCCTTGGGCTCATAGTGTCTTTTTGACGACCTGCTGTGAGAGGGTGCACTCTTCGGAGGAGTTAACTCTTTAGGAAGTTGTTTTCCCCCTACAGGAGCTACCGGATAACTGGGAAGCTTGCCAGAAGTCGATTTTGATGGAGACCAGGGTTGCGAAGAAGTAGGCTTGTGAGAAAGGCCGCGAGGGCGCTCGGTACTCGGATGAAGACTGGGTGTGCCTTCACGAAGAGAGCGATAAGAATAAGACTGCCTGCGAGACATCTTTCCTGCAAAGGGGAAAAGAGCGTATTAGAACCTTGGATACTGTTGATATAAAAGTGTGGGGTCATGCAGTGCGTGTGATTTGTGCATCCCATATAATTCCCCCTAACAGACCCGGGCCTGAAGTTAGGCTCATCTGAGTAGTTTCTTGTCCTCTAATTGGAACGGTGGTCTCCTTAGAAGCAGGGAAAACTGGCTCCCCTTCAAAGTCCCCCTCTGTGTATACATCATCGGGTAAAGGAATTTTGCTCAGCTCTTTAAATAGTTGTTCTTCTGTCAAATCATCGGGAGCTGCAGGTTCGATCGAAAGAGAAGCCCTGGAGGGGAAACCCCCCGGAGAAACTGGGATTTCCTTGGACTTGTAACCACGGGCCTCATCTCCTCTATATATGTTTATGTCCTCGTCGTCCTGGATGATTATCGGGGAAGGACTCTTACGGAATTTAGTTGTTTCTGAAGCCCGTGACGTTCCCTCTCCCTCCGTTGGGGGCACGTATTTGTAGGGTTTGCCGCCAGCACTAAGTCCAAATCTTATATCCAAAAGGCGATGCTTATGAAGATTCTCGTCAGTGATGCACTTCTTGAACCTTAAAAAATCGGATCTGCTTTGTAGATGAATAGACAATCGATTATTGTATAACAAGCCTTCCGTCTTGGGAAAGACGTGATCTGCTTAAAAAAAGGGGGGATGTTAATGCTTCGGTTTCTTAAGCAAGATATTCAGTCAAAAGATTAAAGTTTACTTGATTTAAGCCATCTTCTTGAGCACCCAGCCTGTCTCTTTATATAGAACCAATCAGACTTGGGATCCCCCATGTTGCTGTATACGTCATACAGAACCTTCCTATTCGCCACCGATTCGAAGAAAGAGAAATTTGGGGTTGCCGAGGAGCGATGCTTGAAAAGATAAAAGAATGTTAAATCTTTAAATGTGAGCTCGGTATGCAAGATCTCCGCGTATGCGATATATAGAGTGTGTAGAGCCGCGTAGGCATTAGGATGAAGCTGCATCAGAGCGATACCCAGTCGTTTTAAGGTCTCAATGACGATTGGAGGAAATGGAGGAATAGCTCCTACCGAGCACATGATTCGGCTGACTGCCATATACCCTTCCGGAGCTAAGTGGGGTCTATCTTCGCTAACGGGTGTACTCACATCATCCCAAGGGATCCCATGTCTCAGGAAAATTCTTTTAAGCTTTATGTCATCGAGTTTAGATGCTAAAGAATCAGTAAATTTCTCTATCCCAAGTGCATCAGGAATCTCGTCAGGAGCTCGACCGTCTACTTCAGACTCCTCGTCAAGTGAAGTACTTTCAATTGGATCCGATTCCGTTGCTTCGTGTTCGGAACCAGAATCCTCGCCCCTTGGGTTAGTTGGATGGACCTCAGGGTTATGGTGCTCAGACACCTCGGGATCCGTCTCGGTGTTAGATCTCGAAGAGGAGTGATTATCCGACATTACTGTTTAGGTGAAGAAACATGAGAAATAAGATTAAAACTACCCGTCACCCCCCTGTGTGTGCAAGTGCCGGTGTGTGTGCTTGTGCGTGCATTAAAGAAAAGAACAAAGGTCAACAAAGTCATCTAGACATTGGTCGTTGTTCGATTGATAGATTATGCATTTGTTCAAATCCGGAATGTTCGTCCCAAAGGCTCTAACCTAACTGTTCAACGATTTGTTAGAGTTGCGTTATTTAGTCAGCGTGTGCATCAGATCGTTCGTCAGTCGGATCGCAGGGAAGGTTCGGATCGCGACATGTGGACGGATCGTGGTGAAGGACTCGGTACGCGGAAGGTTATTAGATCATGGAACGGCTTCGAATCGTGAAGTGCACTAATTCATCCAGACAGATCACGATGGTATCTTGGCGATCCGCATCGCCCTCCATCCTCCACGACCCGAAGCTCCGCTATCTCCGCGATCTGACAATCGCGTCTGGTTCCCCACGAACCGTAGCCTTGCCGTTTCCGTGATCCGATCCACTAGCCAAATCAACTTTCCAGTTCCGTTCCCTCTCCCCTCGCCTCACCATCGCTTCGAATTCGGGACTCGCCCACGAACCGACCTGGTCATCCCTTCCTTCTTCTTCCTCAACTCTCCTCTCCACCCTTAAATCCATGGAATCGCACCCGGCACGCTCGCGTTTACTATCATCAAACCAGTGCGAACACGCTAAAAACTAAAGAAAAGTTGTTTAATTACCTTCTTAAAGTTTGAAATTGGTTGGAGATTTGGAAATCGAGGTTAGGGTTTTTCTCTCAGGAAAATTGGCGGCGGCTGCGAAAGAAGAAAGAAGAAGAGAAAAATGAGGGTGAGGATCGATTTATATAGGCAAAAGGGCGACCGTTGGTCTCCCCCTTTTTGTCCTATTCGATCCGTGAAAATAGGTGGGCCACGAACAAAAGGCCACCACGTCTCGAAGAGAAGCCCACCTCGTTCCGTAAAGAGGCCCAAATGCCTACCAAAGGACGAGGTGAATGACTTGCTAATGGACCGTGACTCGCATATGCAATCCGAACCGATAAATGACCAACAGGAATGGAAATTCAAAAATGCACCTGATAGATTCGATGATGAAGACTCTGAAAGATCCCAGAAAAGAATTGTCCAATAAATAGGGAAACTATCAAAGATTCATCCGATATTTATAGCAAGCAAAGAAACAACTTTCTGTAAATGATATGGCCTTTCGAATAGACGCTACCACTGATTTGCATCTCTTTATGAAAAGGCGTTTCTATAGTTTCGAAGCATGTTCCACCATCAATAAAACATACTTCGAGGGGGAAAAATGTTGGTTAGCTTTTTGACCAAGCCACCAAGGTTCATTCACAAGAAGAAAGTATGAAACTACGTTCCTTAAAAGTCCATGAAGGATCGGGTCGCCCCTCTCGAATCGCCCCTCTCGGATCGCCCCCCATCGGATCGCCCCCATAGCTTCAGCAATCCGACTACCCTTGCACAACTCGATCCGTCCTTACGCCACTATCCTGCACAGACCGATCTGATCCCCTGATGCACAGCGAAGCTTCTGACCTGTTCATGCACGAGCTAGTCTTCAGCAATCCGAGATGCACGGATCCAGCGACACGTGTCCCCAACTGTCACTTTGACTGATTCTCCCCCTTTGCTCGATCCGATATTTAAGGGGATCGCGACACCTATCCACAACGGCTAATTTGACTAATTCTTCGTAAGGTTGTGATACGATCCGATATTCTCGGGATTTGTGCCACGTGTGACCGCGATCCGCATGACAAAATCAGCTATAAATAGCCCAGAGCTTGGCATTTTTCAGGATCTTTTGGCATTATTAAGCACTGATTCCGCCATTATTGTCATACCACCATTTCTTATCAGTTTTATTACTAGATTACTGAGAGAAATCACAATTGTAAAAGTGAGCTTGAGAGAAATCATTGATTGTAATAGCATTCAAAGTATAATCGATAACATATAAAGTGGATGTAGGCTCGTTAACGCCGAACCATAATAATTCTGTGTGTTTTCTGCTTTTTCTTCATTCTCCAGTTAAAATTCTTTAAGAATCAGAACAATTTGGGTGTTAGGTCCAAATTTTGATCTAACATTTACATTTTCTAATGTAAACAAAAAGAACAAAATATGTGAATGGTTTTTATTTACATTTTCTAATGTAAAGAAAAAGAACAAAATATGTGAATGGTTTTTATTTACATTTTCTAATCTAAACAAAAAGAACAAAATATGTGAATGGTTTTTATTTACATTTTCTAATGTAAAGAAAAAGAACAAAATATGTGAATGGTTTTTATTTACATTTTCTAATGTAAAGAAAAAGAACAAAATATGGTTTTTATTTACATTTTCATAATAAAAAAAGGATAAAGTTATGAAATACATTTTCATATACAAAAAAAAAAGATAAAGTTATGAAATACATTTTCATAATAAAAAAAATAAAGTTATGAAATACATTTTCATATACAAATAAAAGATAAAGTAATGAAATACATTTTCATATACAAATAAAAAAAATAAAGTTATGAAATACATTTTCGTATACAAATAATAAAAAAAATATAAAGTTATGAAATACATTTTCATATACAAATAAAAAAAAGATAAAGTTATGAAATACATTTTCATATACAAATAAAAGATAAAGTTATGAAATACATTTTCGTATACAAATAAAAAAAATAAAGTTATGAAATACATTTTCATATACAAATAATAAAAAAAAATAAAGTTATGAAATACATTTTCATATACAAATAAAATAAAATAAAATAAAGTTATGAAATACATTTTCATATACAAATAAAAAGGATTTGAACTGAAAATGTCGTTTTTATCAAAATCTACATATGATAAAAGAGAAGACAAAAACCATAAACAGAATCATGTTATTATTGACTGCACTGGCTTGTTCGTATTGACTGACTTGTGTGAATCACCAAATGAATTTATATTTATTTATAAATATAAATTTTAATTAAATTAAAATGAATCGCACACGGTAGTTCGCGTTTCGAAAACATAACTTTAAACGGTCATATGGAAAGATCCAACCATTGGATTTTTTCAAAGTCGGACCCGTTAGGACCATTTTGGTAAAATCTTTCCAACGGTATAAATTTTGTCAAAATCCAACGGTCAGATTTTGAGCTAGGTGTAAATCAACATTTGGGGAAAACAGCGCCACGGCCACCTATTGACCTGAAGTGTCGTTAAGTGAAGTAAGACTATTCTTGATTAAACAAAAATAGTGAAATCATTATAAAGTATTTCTAGCGATATAAATTGGTTTTGTAATTTATACAACTACGAAAATTATTTGAAAGACCGAGTTTAATCTCATTTCAAATAATTATACGGCGACATTAAATTGAAGAGTTGAAGACGACGGTCGAAGACCAACGATCTTCAAGGCGGATGGTTGTATTGCTATTGTTGGCCTTGATGGGAGTAGCTACCTTGATGGGTTGATGGTAGTGACCGTCCGGACGTTCTTGTTGATGGTTCGGATTTGCGAGTGTCTTTATTTCCCACGAAATAAGACGACTCCGGTTTCGTTCAGACCCAGAACGGACTTGTAAATGGATCGCATGTCTGACGTTGAAATTTATTTCATGTAATTAAATTGGTTTTTATTTAATATATAATTGCTTGGTGGTGGGAAATTTATTTTTCCAACTTAACACCCTTTTGTATGTTAAATAATTATCGATCGCATGATATGAGTTGTTGATGTGACATGCTAAGTTGCACTCGAACAAGGCTTATTGTTGCAAAGCAGAGCCTTGTAGGATGATCAAAGCATAGTCTAGTATGGACACAGCTTTGTGTATACGTTACTTCGCGAGCCTCACACCCCAGTGGAGTCTAAAACGGAGCAAGGGAACGCAGGGAGTGCGCACATCTCTTTCTCGCTAAAAGTGGTGTCAGTGACCTACCAGCACTGATATTTACTAAGTGGTTGTTGGATTTGAGGTACCTCGGTATATTGGTCGCTACTGGCCAATTTAAAGATCCGTTAGGATCGGGAAATGTGTGTTCAGGAATTTGCCAATCCATTAAGCGTTAACGTATGGACCGGCCCTGCAGGATCCAAGGGTTGGACAGAGTACCAATCCTGAGGCATTGCTAGAGTGTCTCGAATCGGTAAGGATTTCGCTCCTAGCCTTGACTCAGTATGGAAACCCAACTTTCCAATACAATATAACGGACTTGATTGTATACTTATTATGGCAACATATTAGGATGGGATACTATGCCGTCTAGGATTAATACATTTATTTTGAAGTATTTTAAATCATTTTACACCCTTATGATATTGAAATAGTATTTGACTCGTACTGTGCATTTTTGATCATTATAAGGTAAAACTCTATCCTCTGGTGTGCGTTGCATTGTGTGATAGGACCTGAGTCTTATAATGATTTCATTTTTACAAAAGCATTGCGTTATTCATTTTATTTGATAAATATATGCACAGACAATCTATTGTAGTATACCCGTTCCACGAAAGTGGCGTGATCCTTAGATTTGTCATATTCAGTAGTTAATATAGATTTCTCATACCAGTCCCATGACTAACTCGTAGTTTGTTTCACTTTGCAAACTCGGGTGCCCTCTCTCCACACGGGCAGCCAATTGAAAGGTTTCTATTTAGCTTGCTTGGAGTTCTTGCTTGGAGTTCTTGATTGGAGATTTCTATTGTTGAGGTGACTTGGAGTATGAAGACTTGCTATCTTTCCTTTTCTTCATTTTATTTTCCTTTAGACATTTTCTGAGTTCATGAGACATTTAGACTTATCCAGTTTTAATTCTGTACTTTGGAGTTTTGAGACATGTTACATTCTATTTAGTTTTGATGTAATAATTAGAACTTCTATGACTGTGGGATTCTATATTTTGATGACATCTATTTCCGCTGCCATGATGTTGTTATGATATAGTCTTCTTATACTTATGTTGTTATCTGTGTTATGTATTACCATATTTATGTTGTATTCCAAATGATCATCCTTGCTTTCGTTATGCGGAAGTTAGGGGTTATCACAGTGGTATCAAAGCCAATACCCAGCCGGAATTGTGGCTCTTGTGTGGACCACATCGCATGGGTGAGGTGTTTGTGAGCCAACGGGGACGTTGGTCTCTGTAGGAGGGGAGAATGTAACACCCCTAAGTCCCACATCGTGGAAGCCTGTGTGAAGTGGGTACTTATATAGTAAAGCCCGTCTCTTACTAACACCGAGGCCTTTTGAGGAACAAAACCCCACACCTATATGGTGGCTAAGTTGGGGACAATATCTTGCGTGAACGGAGGTGCGGGCTGTTACAGTGGTATCAGAGCTTTGGTTTTAACCTTAGTTTTGGAATATAACATATTTATAGTAATACACCTCATTAGAGATGGGATTATTTAGTCCTAGAATGAGTATGACAGTTTAGCACATATTTTACAGTCATTTATCCATTTCTATCTTTTCCATCTTTTCCTTTGAATTTTCATTTCACTTGGTCTGACACCTTTTTCTTGATCGTACAGACTAAGTAAAATGGCAACTCGAAAAAGGGCTAGAGCTAGGGG
Source organism: Allium sativum (assembly GCA_030737875.1). Lineage (NCBI taxonomy): Eukaryota > Viridiplantae > Streptophyta > Magnoliopsida > Asparagales > Amaryllidaceae > Allium > Allium sativum. The sequence continues at coordinate 741,324,209 of CM060920.1, read as the reverse complement.
TGGAGCAGCTAGAGTGAGGAGAAATACCGCTCCAGTGGCCCCCAACCAACCAGATAGAGAGGAGGAAGTACTACCACCACCTCCACCTGCTTTCGATCTTGATAAAGTTAAGAAGAAAATAAATAATTTGGGGGGAGTCCATTTCACGGGCCAAGAATCTGTCACGGAGGCCCAAGCTTGGTTAAAGACTATAGAGAGGATTCTGGAAGGTTTGGAGCTAGAGGATCACCGCAAGCGATTCATGGCGGTATGGTTTTTGCAAGGACAGGCCCAAATTTGGTGGGAGCTCAGTATGATAGGAGTTGTGGAAGCTGAAGTTACATGGGCCAAATTCAAGGAGTTATTCAATGCCAAGTATGTCCCACCTCATGAAGTGGAAAGATTGCATGATGAGTTTGCCAACCTCCAGCAAGGAGGAATGACTGTTTCTGAATATGTAAAGAAATTTGAAGAGCTCTCAAGGTATGCTCCAGAGTTGGTGCAGGATGCAATGCAGAAGAATAAAAGGTTTATCAATGGCTTGGCAAGGAAGTATCACAATCGTGTCACGAACCACATAGAGCGTCCCTTCGCCAAGATTATAGAGATGGCTTGTCGCTTTGAAGAGATTGACCAGAAAGTAAGCCAACAAGATAAGGAGAAGAAGCAATCCAATACCAAGAAGAAGGAGGCGGATAAAAAGCCAGAAATAGTGAGTTCCTCTTCAGCAAAGCCACAGGGGCAAAAGAGGGACAAGTCAAAGATCAAGTGCCGTAAATGTGGGTAGATGGGCCATTATGATAGAGAGTGCTGGGCCAACAAGACGCCAAAGAGAAACGAGTCCGGGCCTAGCAAGAGTTTGCATCAAGCAAGGGAGTGTTACAACTGTCACAAGCCAGGGCACATTGCCAGAGATTGCCCATTGCTCAAGAAATCAGAGGTGGCTCATGTTTATGGTGAACCTGCTGCACCAGCTTCTACTTCTGGAGGTACAGGTAAACCTGATGTTCTCAGTGGTTCCATTAATGTTAAGAATATCCCCGTTACTGTTCTTTTTGACACTAGTGCTTCTAGAAGTTTTATTTCTGTCGACACAATTAAGAAGCTGAAATTAAAACCAAGAAAATTTAGAGAACCATTCAATGCACATAGTCCGATAGGTGGTACACTCTATCTAGACCAGTATTGTCGAGTACCCATTTCTTACTCCTATGTCCAATTCCCATTTGACTTAATTATCATGAGTTTTTCTGGATATGATGTAATTCTTGGACTCGATTGGCTTGAAAATTTTGAAGCTGAATTAATTTGCGTTGAAAGGGTGGTTAGAATCAAAACCAAATTTGGCGATATTATCACCATTCCTTGCCATGGTTCTGCCACCGACAGAAAAGAATTTTGGTCTTCTTTAGAAGTCACCCTGAGTTCTATTGAAGATATTCCTATTGTAAGAGATTATGCTGATGTTTTTGAAGAGGTGGATAGCTTACCTCCTCGTCGAGAAATAGATTTCAAAATCGAATTAGTTCCTGATGCTAGACCAGTTGTTCATGCTATACGGAGAATGTCTCCAAAAGAGAAAGAAGAGCTGAGCGACCAAACCAAACAGCTTTTATGGAACGGTCTAATCAGACCACGCTTTTCTAGTTGGGGCGCAGTAGTGGTGTTTGTTCCAAAATCTGACGGTACCCTCAGGCTTTGCGTGGACTACCGTGATCTCAACAAACAGACATTAAAGAACAAATACCCTCTGCCCCGCATTGATGATCTTCTTGATAGATTGCATGGAGCTCGTGTATTCTCTAAGATGGATCTAGCCACAGGTTTCCATCAACTGCGCATCTCAGAAGAGTGTATTCCTCTCACTGCTTTTAGAGGGCCTGACACATTTTATGAATGGCTAGTAATGCCTTTTGGACTGTGCAATGCTCCAGCTTATTTTGTTGACTTGATGAATCGCATTTTTAGAAATGTCCTTAATAAATTTGTGCTTGTATTCATTGACGATATTCTTATCTTTTCAAAATCTGTTGAGGAGCATGAAAAACATTTGAGAGAAGTCTTAGAAATTCTTCGTAGAAATGTACTGAAAGCCAAATTCTCTAAGTGTATGTTTTGGCAAGAAGAGGTGAAATTCCTCGGCCACGTAGTTTCCAAAGAAGGCATTTCAGTTGATCCTGGAAAGATCTCAGCCATCCAAGAATGGAAACAGCCTACTACTCCCACTGAAGTACGAAGTTTCTTGGGTTTGGCTGGCTACTATCGCAAATTTGTAAAAGATTTCTCTAAATTATCTGGTCCATTGACTGAGCTAACTAAAAAGCATAAGAAGTTCATTTGGACACCAAAATGCGAGGCATCTTTCCAAGAGCTTAAAAAGAGGCTGACCACTGCTCCTGTTTTGACCATCATCGATGGCAATCAGGTTTTGAAAGTTTGGACAGACGCTTCCAAAGAAGGTTGTCTCTATTTTATTTTAAATATACATGTTTGAGGTTACATTTTCCTTTTTTGTCAAAACTCATTTTAACATGTTATGCTTTTTCTTTATTTTAAGGTATTGGCGCGGTGCTTATGCAAAGAGACAAAGTTGTTGCTTATGCTAGTCGCCAATTAAAGGTCCATGAGAAGAAGTACCCCACCCACGATCTTGAACTTATGGCTATTGTCTTTGCTCTGAAAATTTGGAGACATAATTTATTGGGGGAAAAGTTCGAGCTTTACACTGACCATCAATCTCTGAAATATCTCTTTACTCAAAAAGATCTAAATTTGAGGCAGCAGAGATGGGTGGAATTCCCTGCAGCTTATGACTTGGATATTCTATATACGCCTGGAAAGGCGAATGTTGTGGCAGATGCGCTGAGTCGAAAGAATGCTACCAACACTAATCTCATTCTCGCCCATCTTATTATCACTCCTTCTCTGATAGACAAGATTGTCGCTCTTAAGAAAGATGATAGATTTATTCTAATGATTGTTGAGCGTGTTCACAAAGGTGAAGCATCAAGCTTTTCAATTGATGACAAAGGAATTCTCAGAATGCAAGGGCGTATTTGTGTGCCTGATATTTCAGAGCTAAAAAGGGAAGTCATGGATGAGAGTCACAAATCAAAAATTAGTGTTCATCCCGGTGTTAGCAAGATGTACAAGGATCTAAAGCGTACATTTTGGTGGAAATCCATGAAGCGAGATATTTCTATGTATGTTGCTAGATGTCCCACCTGCCAACTAGTAAAGAGTGATCAGCAGAAGCTAGCGGGATTATTACAGCCGCTAGAGGTTCCAGGTTGGAAATGGGACCAGGTCTCCATGGACTTCATAGATGGCTTACCCAGTTCTAGAAAGGGGAACGACGGTATCTGGGTAATTGTTGACTGTCTTACAAAAACTGCTCATTTTATTCCGGTCAAATCCAACCGTACAGCTAGAAGTTTGGCGCAGCTATATGTGAAAGAAATTGTCAGGTTGCATGGTGTCCCTAGTAGCATCATCAGTGATTGCGAGCCAATTTTCACTAGCAAATTTTGGGAAGCCTTTCAAGAAGAATTGGGAACCAAGCTGAATTTTAGTACAGCATATCACCCTAAGACAGACGGGCAGACTGAGAGGGTGAACCGCATCTTAGAAGATCTGTTGCGAGCTTGCATTTTAGATTTTGGTGGTTCATGGGAGGATCATATACCCTTGGTCGAGTTTTCTTATAACAATAGTTACCAAGCAAGTATAAAGATGTCGCCTTTTGAAGCTCTTTATGGCAGACCATGCAGATCCCCCGTTTGTTGGGTGGAATCCGGTGATCGTCTAGTATTGGGGCCTGACATGATTCGAGAGGCAGTAGATAAAGTTGATTTTATAAGAAGAAATTATTAGCTGCTCAAAGCCGACAGAAGAGTTACGCTGATACTAGAAGAAGAGACTTACAATTCTCTGTTGGTGATATGGTATATCTTAGAGTTTCCCCATTACGTGGTGTAATACGATTTGGGAAGACTGGCAAGCTGGCACCTAGATTCATTGGCCCATTCCCCATTACTGAAAGGATTGGTGCACTTGCTTACAGATTACAGTTGCCCGATTGGCTGCCGGGCGTACACGATGTCTTTCATGTATTCCAGCTGCGTAGACATGTCCATGATCCAGATCTTGTTGTAGAGGAAGCTGCACAGTAGGATTTGGAAATTACACCGACCTTGCAAGTGAGAAGAGAACCAATAAAAATAGTGGGTAGAGAAACTCGTGAGCTAAGAAATAAAAGAATCAATCTTGTGAAGGTGCAATGGAGTGGAGACCCTAGAGACTGCACCTGGGAGACAGAGGAGAGTATCAAGCAAGCCTACCCCAAGTGCAGAATGGATATCTCCGACTGATTGTTGTGTGAGGTACATTTTCAATACTTCACATTTTCCCGTTTTTGTTTCCTACTTTAATTTTCCTTTTCGAGGACGAAAAGCTTTTAAGTGGGGGCGATTGTAACAACCCGAAAATCAGAACTAATTTAAAATTTTTATTTTTAAGAATTTTATAGAAAAATCTGCCAGAATTTAAAATTTCCATTTTTTAATAATATTTTAATTATGGAAAAATAGAAATTTTGCAAACGAACTCCGTTTTCGACGAAACCACTTTTGTTGGATCCGGAATGTCATATTATTGCTAGGGTTCAATTTTCAAAATTTTCAGAATCAGTATATGAGCGTGGCAGAAGAAACTGTGTTTGGGTCAATACAGTCAAAATTGAACGACTTAAAAATGGCCATTTTTCAAACAGCCTAAGAATTCGACGAAAATAATTTTATTGGATTCGTATCGTCAAAACATAGCCAAAAAAATATTTTCTGGATTTTTCCGGGTCCGTATGTAGCTCCGGTGGATTTTTGAATACGTCAGAATATTAAAATAAAAAAATTTATTTTTAAATCTGAAAACGGAGGCTGAGATGACCTCTTGGGCCTGCGGGGCATGGACGGATGAATCCAGAATAGGGGCTATTAGGTAGGAAGGACGGTCATTGGGCTAAAAACGGGGTTAATGGGTAATTGGACCTAAATGGATAATTGATAAATTGATTAATTAAAACCCTAAATATAATATTATATAAAGAGGTGGCTACTGTTCATCACTTTCTTCCCCGATTGTTTCACGTCGTGTAAACCCATAATAGCCGAAATTTCAAACTCAAATTCCTCCCAATCCATGAAGAATTAGCCTGGCCGTAGTTGAACTTTTTTAAAGATCTTTTCATCCTCTTCAATCTCCGACAAGTTTCAACACCTATCGTCAACCGTACGCGAAGAACCACCTCCCCGAACCCGCTGTCTTTGAACCTGTGCCGCCCCCCTGTAGTTCCAGCCGCACCTCCTCCTCTTCTGGGCGCCTGTAGATCTCTCATAGGCGGACAACCTCCAACAAACGGTTCGTGAAACCTCAACTAACAGCTCAAGAAAAATCAATTTGAATTTTTGAACAAATTCTGAAAATACTTGGCCGAGATTGAGAGGTATATAAAATTGATTTTTCTACATCTAAAAGCGTTGCAAATTGGAAATTTATCTTGTATTGATGATAACTAATGCATACGTGATCTGAATTACAAATTTTCAGATCCATTGCGACCGTGATTCAGAGTACTTCGTTTCAAAACTGATTTGGACGATTTCCGAAGTCGATAGGATTTTTAGATCTGATCTGATCGAGGTGAGATCTCTGATTTAAATAAATTATTTATTTAAATAATATTCTTGTTGTTTATTCAATCGATGTACACTAATGAAATAGATTTGCGACGTGATTTGATGACTTGTGTTGTATGGTTGATTTGGCATGTATGTTGTAGATCTGTGTTTGAAATTGTAGATCTGTATAGATCTATTGAAATATATCAAGTAAAAGAATAAACAAATTTTGTGAATCATTTTATTTACAATTTCTATTGTGAATAAAAAGAACAAAAACATTTAAATCATTTATTTACAATTTCCATTGTAAATAAAAAGAGAAAAAAAAACATTTGAATCATTTATTTATAATTTCCATTGTAAATAAAATAAATAAAATAAAAAGAAGAAAATATGTTAATCATTTTATTTACACCTTCCTTTGTAAAAGAAAAGACCAAAATTATGTTAATCGTTTTATTTACATCTTCTTGGTAAAAGAAAAAGAACAAAATATGTTAATCATTTTATTTACACCTTCCTTTGTAAAAGAAAAGACCAAAATTATGTTAATCATTTTATTTACATTTTTTGGTAAAAAAAAAGAACAAAATATGTGAATGGTTTTTATTTACATTTTCTATGTAAAGAAAAAGAACAAAATACGTGAATGGTTTTTATTTACATTTTCTATGTAAAGAAAAAGAACAAAATATGTGAATGGTTTTTATTTACATTTTCTAATGTAAAGAAAAAGAACAAAATATGTGAATGGTTTTTATTTACATTTTCTAATGTAAACAAAAAGAACAAAATATGTGAATGGTTTTTATTTACATTTTCTAATGTAAAGAAAAAGAACAAAATATGTGAATGGTTTTTATTTACATTTTCTAATGTAAAGAAAAAGAACAAAATATGTGAATGGTTTTTATTTACATTTTCATAATAAAAAAAGGATAAAGTTATGAAATACATTTTCATATACAAATAAAAAAAAAGATAAAGTTATGAAATACATTTTCATAATAAAAAAAAGATAAAGTTATGAAATACATTTTCATATACAAATAAAAGATAAAGTTATGAAATACATTTTCATATACAAATAAAAAAAAATAAAGTTTTGAAATACATTTTCATACACAAATAATAAAAAAAAGATAAAGTTATGAAATACATTTTCATATACAAATAAAAAAAAGATAAAGTTATGAAATACATTTTCATATACAAATAAAAGATAAAGTTATGAAATGCATTTTCATATACAAATAAAAAAAATAAAGTTATGAAATACATTTTCATATACAAATAATAATAAAAAGATAAAGTTATGAAATACATTTTCATATACAAATAAAATAAAATAAATAAAGTTATGAAATACATTTTCATATACAAATAAAAACGATAAAGTTATGAAATACATTTTCATATGCAAATAAAAGATAAAGTTATGAAATACATTTTCATATACAAATAAAAAGGATTTGAACTGAAAATGTCGTTTTTATCAAAGTCTACATATGATAAAAGAGAAGACAAAAACCATAAACAGAATCATGTTATTATTGACTGCACTGGCTTGTTCGTATTGACTGACTTGTGTGAATTGCCATATGAATTTATATTTATTTATAAATATAAATATTAATTAAATTAAAACGAATCGCACACGGTAGTTCGCGTTTCGAAAATATAACTTTAAACGGTCATATGGAAAGATCCAACCGTTGGATTTTTCCAAAGTCGGACCCGTTAGGACCGATTTGGGAAAATCTTTCCAACGGTATAAATTTTTTCAAAATCCAACGGTCAGATTTTGAGCTAGGTGTAAATCAACATTTGGGGAAAACAGCGCCACGGCCACCTATTGACCTGAAGTGTCGTTAACTGAAATAAGACTATTCTTGATTAAACAAAAATAGTGAAATCGTTATAAAGTATTTCTAGCGATATAAATTGGTTTTGTAATTTATACAACTACGAAAATTATTTGAAAGACCGAGTTTAATCTTGTTTCAAATAATTATACGCCGACATTAAATTGAAGAGTTGAAGACGACGGTCGAAGACCGACGATCTTCAAGGCGGATGGTTGTGTTGCTATTGTTGGCCTTGATGGGAGTAGCTACCTTGATGGGTTGATGGTAGTGATTGTCCGGACGTTCTTGTTGATGGTTCGGATTTGCGAGTGTCTTTATTTCCCACGAAATAAGACAACTCCGGTTTCGTTCAGACCCAGAACGGACTTGTAAATGGATCGCATGTCTGACGTTGAAATTTATTTCATGTAATTAAATTGGTTTTTATTTAATATATAATTGCTTGGTGGCGGGAAATTTATTTTTCCAGCTTAACACGCTTTTGTATGTTAAATAATTATCGATCGCATGATATGAGTTGTTGATGTGACATGCTAAGTTGCACTCGAACAAGGCTTATTGTTGCAAAGCAGAGCCTTGTAGGATGATCAAAGCATAGTCTAGTATGGACACAGCTTTGTGTATACGTTACTTCGCGAGCCTCACACCCCGGTGGAGTCTAAAACGGAGCAAGGGAACGCAAGGAGTGCGCATGTCTCTTTCTAGCTAAAAGTGGTGTCAGTGACCTACCAGCACTGATATTTACTAAGTGGTTGTTGGATTTGAGGTACCTCGGTATATTGGTCGCTACTGGCCAATTTAAAGATCCATTAGGATTGGGAAACGTGCATTCAGGAATTTGCCAATCGATTTAGCGTTAACGTATGGACCGGCCCTGCAGGATCCAAGGGTTGGACAGAGTACCAATCCTGGGGCATTGCTAGAGTGTCTCGAATCGGTAAGGATTTCTCTCCTAGCCTTGACTCAGTATGGAAACCCAACTTTCCAATACGATATAACGGACTTGATTGTATACTTATTATGGCGACATAGTAGGATGGGATACTATGCCGTCTAGGATTAATACATTTATTTTGAAGTATTTTAAATCATATTACACCCTTATGATATTAAAATAGTATTTGACTCGTACTCTGCATTTTTGATCATTATAAGGTAAAACTCTATCCTCTGGTGTGCGTTGCATTGTGTGATAGGACCTGAGTCTTATAATGATTTCATTTTTACAAAAGCATTGCGTTATTCTTTTTATTTGATAAATATATGCACAGACAATCTATTGGAGTATACTCATTCCACGAAAGTGGCGTGGTCCTTAGATTTGTCATATTCAGTAGTTAATATAGATTTCTCATACAAGTCCCATGACTGACTCGTAGTTTGTTTCACTTTGCAAACTCGGGTGCCCTCTCTCCACACGGGCAGCCAATTGACAGGTTTCTATTTGGCTTGCTTGGAGTTCTTGCTTGGAGTTCTTGATTGGAGATTTCTATTGTTGAGGTGACTTGGAGTATGAAGACTTGCTATCTTTCCTTTTCTTCATTTCATTTTCCTTTAGACATTTTCTGAGTTCATGAGACATTTAGACTTATCCAGTTTTAATTCTGTACTTTGGAGTTTTGAGACATGTTACATTCTATTTTGTTTTGATGTAATAATTAGAAATTCTGTGACTGTGGGATTCTATATTTTGATGACATCTATTTTCGCTGCCATGATGTTGTTATGATGTAGTCTTCTTTTACTTATGTTGTTATCTGTGTTATGTATTACCATATTTATGTTGTATTCCAAATGATCATGCTTGCTTTTGTTATACGGAAGTTAGGGGTTATCACAAAGTCCATTCAACTCCAATTTAATATACTAAATTGGAAAACTTGGCTTTTGGAAAATTCCCATTCGAAGTCCATTCAACTCCAATTTAATATATTAAATTGGAAAACTTGGCTTTTGGAAAATTCCCCTTTAAATCTTAATAAAAGATTTATAAATTCCAAATCATATTTTTACTAGCAGTTGGGCTAAAGAACGCATGTCACTAAAAACACAGTTCACAATAAACCCAACTCACATTCCTTTTCATTCAAATTCTAAATACGACTGAAAAACTTTAATAATCTAAATAAAAGATTATTCTTTTCATACGGGGTTTAAGAACAGTGTTATTTAAGACACTATTCACGACAAGCCCAAAATCCAATTTATTTAATTTAACTTCAATTATATATTAATATATTGGAAAACTTCATTAAATCTTAATTTAATGATTTATTTTAGTTGATAACTAGTTCATTTAAATAAAAATATATTTTCTAAAATATATTCTTTAATAATATATTTTCTAAAACATTCTTTTCTAGAATATTCTTTATTGGAATGTGACCCAATCAACAACCATATATTACATGTAGTCAACGATCATGATGAATAATTATCAAACATCCAAATAACAACCAGAGTGGATTCTACAACTAAACATTTGGATCAGTGCCTGTCAAATATCATCCCAATACCCGTGTGGGGTTTCATCCAGCAGACAAATAATAAATTATTTGTGCACTTGGGCGATGTGTGGAAATTATCGTCCCAATCACATAAACAAGTAGGATGACTTGTAAATGGAAGTGTAACATTCAATTTGGATATCATTAATATGTTTAATACATCAAACTTTTCAACATTACATGCATACAATACAAGGTATCACTACTGTCATATTGAAACATATAATCTTATTATTGTGACTAATCGACAATAAAAATATTAACTTTCATATCCTTTGTGTAATCCTTTCCAGTGACCAAAAATTGTAAATTTTGGTTAAACTCTTTTTAATGACCAAAATGACTATTTTGGTTAAACTCTTTTTAATGTAAACAAAACTATATATTTTGATCTACTTCTTGATCTACTTCTTTTTGATGCATACAAAACTAAATATTTTAATCTACTTCTTTTTAATGTGCAGAGATGTTCATTTTGATCTACTTCTTTTAATGTGCACAAATGTTCATTTTGATCTACTTCTTTTAATGTAAACAAAATGATTATAAAAATATAACATTTTATACTAATATTTTCTATATAACAAAATGACTATAAAAAAATATAATCCTTTACTCTAATCTTTTCAATGAAATCTAATCTACATTGAAAATGTAATTTTTAATGTACAATCTTTTTATTGAATATAATGAATAATAAAAATAAAACCTTTTATGTTACTTCTTTTTGTTGAAATCAAAGTGTCAATAAAAATATAATCTTTTATATCTAATCCTTTTTGCTTCAACAAAAATGATACTAAAAATGTAACTTTTATTTCTAAAAATAAATTGGTAAAATCTCAAGTCTCTTTTAGTTGAAAACAGTTTGCCACTAAAAATGTATTCTTTTTAGTTGAGATAAATCGACGCTAAAAATATGTTCTTTTTAGTTGAACCAATATGACACCAAAAATATGATCTTTTTATAACTACACTTTTTACATGACAAAAATGAACATTTTTATTCAATTCTTTTTAATTGACCAAAGTGAGTGTTTTAGTCTCTTTCTAATTAAATAACAAAAATGAATGTTTTATTTACATTCTTGTAAAATGACCAAAAAGAAATGTTGTTTTTATTCCTATAACTCTATTTTGACAAAAATGAGATTTTTATTCCTATAACTCTTTTTAAATAAACAAAAATGTGAATTTTTTACTTCATTCTTTTTAATTAGACAAATATGTCCATTTTATCAAATTAACCTTTCTAAACAAAATGTTTCTTTTTATCGCATTTAACATTTCTAAACAAAATGTTTCTTTTATTTTTCTAATGACATTTCTACAAAATGACATGTTTATTTACTAAAATGACAGGTTCTAAATAAAGGACATATTTAATCCACAAAATATGTTTTAATCTAAATGACATATTTGTTGACAAATATGTATTTTAATCTAGATGACATTTTTGTATAATAAAACCTGATTCTAAATGAAAGAATAAGTTTCTCTAGCATAACACTTCTCACTAAAAATGATGGCAATTCTAATGTGAAAAAAATGACATTTTTATTAATTCTAATACTGCAAACTTGACATGTTTATACTAATATAATATTCAAAATAAAGTGACAATTCTATTTCGTCATTTCCTTTGAAATCTAACATAAATGACGTTCTTGAATTCTAACATAAATGACAACTTTTAATTAACATAAATGACAACATTTTATAATAACATTTATGTTTGCTTTAATTTCTAACATGAATGACAACCTTTATTCTATTTCAACATTTCCTTGAATTCTAACATAAATGACGTTCTTGAATTCTGACATAAATGACAACTTTTAATTAACATAAATGACAACATTTTATAGTAACATTTAAACTACTTCGCTTCATATGCAAAAAGTATGACCTTAACCATATATTTTATTTCATATGCCATATATGACATTACGAATATATGTTATTTCACATGCAGTATATGACATTTACAAATAAATGTATTTTATTTCATATGCAGTATATGACATTAAACTATAATTTTATTTCATATGCAACTCAATGCAACTCTTTTATTTTGCATGAAATGTTATGCAACATTAAAACTATAATATATTTATTACACTTTTCAACTACACACTAAAATACCGTTATGTCCATATCTTAATTACAATGCTAAAATATGATATGTCCATAATTTCTAATCACAACACTAAAAATTTCATTTGTCCATAACCTTAACTACAACGCTAAAAATATGTTGTATACATTTTCTAACTATGACGCTGAAAATATCGTTATGTTCATTTTCTAACTATAGCGCTAAAAATACCGTTATGTTCGTTTCTAACTATAATGCCAAAAATGTCGTTATGTTCCCATTTCAACTTAGACACTAAAAACATGTTTATCATCACGTCTTTTCATAAGCATTAAAATTATGCCTATTTACATATTCGTATAAACATTAATAATATGTTCATTTTTCTCCGTTTCATCTTGACAACAAAAATACATTTATTTTTGTCGCTTCATTTTGTCAACAAAAATATGTTCAAAATCACATCTCTGTATCTTAAACATTATTAAAAATCTAATCTTTAAGTTAGGAAAAATGTTAAAGTCCAATCTTTTATTTATTAACAAAATAAAAATCTAATCTTTATAAACCAAATAAAATCTCATCTTTATTTCATAAAGGAAATAAAAATCCAATCTTTTAAGTTAATAAATGAAGATAAAAATCAAATCTTTAATTCATAAATAAAAAAATAAAAATCAACTTTTCACTTCATGAATAAAAATCAAATCTTGTCTCGTACCATTCAGTATTTCCTGATCTATACAAAGGCGGCTAAATTAAACCACATAAATCCAACCATCACATATAATCCATGACATCACAATTCGTAAAAACAATCAACAAACAAGAACCATACATCTCAGATCTATCATGATTACAAATAATGAATTCCAAACGACTCATAAATAATTTAATATTTAATTAAATTTCAGATCAGAAAATCTCACCTTGATCGGTTACAGAAATCGTTTGAATAACGATTGTTTTTGGAAAAATTAAACAAAAGTTTAATTTTATCAAAAATTCCAGCAGGTCCAAAAAGCTTTCAAATCTTTTTCATAGCGTAGTACTCGTCACCATGATTGCAGTGCACCTGAGTTTGCTCAATTTTGAGCTCGTATGTCAAAGTTATGGTCAAAACAAGCTTTTAAACACTAATCAGTTATTAGTGGGGTAACTAATTAAATTAATTAACTTCTTAATCACCTTCCTCTCCAATAATTACTCTTCTCATCATGGCTGCGAAAAAGGCTAGCTAACGCTGCAGGCTTATGGCTCCAATCCGGCTCCAACACCCCCCAAACTCCGATCATACCCGTATGGATTTAAAGCTCGTTGAAATCTCTTGAATTTCTGTTTTGATTTCATTAATTAATTTTGCTTGGATTTTGAAACACCCCACCTCCGTTAGGGTCACTCTCAAAGGGAATGCCCTAATTTTGGTGGAGGTTTATAAGTATAAGTCACAGATATAAGAACACATATTTTTGAACAGCGGAAAACAACAACTTTTATTTCAATAAAATACGTGTTACACCAACCATACCATAATTGTCTTACAATACTTCCAAAAACATAACATCTTCATAACTATCTTGATTACGTTATTTAAAGAAGCATAAAGAAACCATAAATAAACTGCAAAAGTCCCATAGTTGCTGTCCAAAGCCATAGTCCAAAAACGAAAAGATCCCAGCAATACGTTCTTTCTCTTCAAGCTGGATATGAAGGCTGGTCAAGCTGCGGTATTCCCTCCCTGTGGACCTGGGGGGGGGGGGGGGGAAACGGAAGAAAAGAAGACGAAAGGAAAGTAGAGTCAGACATAAAGCCTGAGTAAGTCTAGGACTATTCAGTCTATGAATAAAGAACTGGGTATGATAAGTATAAACTAGAAATGGGAAAGCACCATAAACTTAGTTAAGTTGTCTAGGGTCGAATATACTATTGTACCCCGTATTAATCTCTGTACCCATATAAACTAGTTCCCAACAGGCACCCCATAATCAGGGTGAAGTGATCCATTTTATGATGATCGGCTCCTACTCGCATAGTTCCATTTGTCTTACGGCCCCCGATGTTGTAGTTACCTATGCTGGTCCCACCATGGGGTGTATCAAGTCCCATGGTGGCGGCCCGACACAATCCTAGAATGCACAGGTATGCTACTTGTGCCCAGTGCCTTATTTTTCTACGCCGGAGTGTGTGCACGCCCGCACCCCGTTAGAACCTACACTGCTGCACCACCGCCGTCGATTTGACCTCTTACAATCAGCCCAGTAATCGTGCCCCACCCTGCCTAGTTTCAGGGTATCATGATACCTTGTAGGATTACTGCGAAAAGGGTCCCCCACTACTAGGTTTTCTATTTCTAGCCAACATGCTAAGTTGGTTAAGTGTTTTATAAACCTAACCCCCAAATCAGTCTGTTTAACTTAGCATGTTCCATTCTGATTAAGTATTAATATAATTTACTTAATCCTATCAATCCTAACTCAGCCTTAATTGTCTTATTAAAGCCTTGACCTCTCACATTAGACAGGTATTGTTGTGGCTGCCTGTTGTCGGTTGGGTCCGGGCAGTCTTACGCCACAACTCAGTCTAACCTCGGGTCCTTATTGGGCTCCGTGTTTAACCACCCACATTGGATAGGTATTGTTGTGACTACTGGACAGCCGGGCGGTTCTGGGCAGGTTTACATCATAACTCAATCCAACCTCGGGTTAAACACATCGTATTCTCTACATTTACATATTTTGTCTCTTTTCTTTTTATATATAAATATTTGCGGCCCATTATTCAAATTCATCTTTATTGGTTGGATTTCATTTATGCCACTTAATTGTTCTTTCAAGGTTGTTGGCATGCGTTAAACATGCCAACACATATGTTCTATATTTAAGCCCAAACGTCATTACCCCCGTATTATACGTTCGCTCCAACGTAAGGTGTGTTGGGTTTAATACTTAAACCCAATTTAGCCAAATGAAAAGGGGAGGCTTATGACATGGTGTTTATAAAGTAACATGAAAAAGGGGAGTGTGAACGCATGAACTTGCAACGAACGATTCAATTAACATAAAATAGGCACATGTGAACTTGCAATTGTAACATCATATAATCATGGCATAACATGAATCATTTTATCCACATAATCATAGCATAAACAATACTTAAACATAAATCATTCTATTCATATGGTTAATGCATAGACAATACTTAAACATGAATTATTTTATTCATATGATTATGGCATAAGCAGTACATGAATCATTCTAGTCATATGATAATGGCATAAACTTAAACATGAATCATAGGTTCAACTAACCATGTAAACTTGAAATTAAGAATCTAACTAAATTAGATATCATTATTATTGGCACAGGGTCTTGACTGGAAATATAAGCCTATATTTTTATTTAGGCATAATATAAACTAATCGTGTTCATAAAATCACTACATGTTAACAAAAAGGTACTTACTTTTGTCACTAATACAAAAGTATGGTTCAACTAGAATTATCCCAACCTAATTCTTATATGAATCATGGTTTTCATTCTATTCATAGAATTAAAGCATAAACATATCTAAACTTACATCATGGTTTTTATTTTATCTATGTAAACTTGCAAGAGGAATGTAACTCTAATGTAATTCTAATGTAACTTATGATAACAACATGAGCCTAAAAACATGTTTTTCAATTGGGCATAATAACGAACATAGTTTAGTCATGTTCATAAAATTTATACAAATTTACAAAGATGCGTGCTTTTGTCATTATCACAAAAATATGATTTTTATACTTGAACTATGATGCCAATTTCAACATAACCTTCATATGAATCATAATACTTAGGTGAATCAAATTACACCATAGAATTTTACATCATGTTGTCATAACAATAGATCATAGACTTGCATGAATTTCAAAATAAACTATTACAACATATAGTTGTTGTTTCAAAATGAATCTTATACTTGCATTTACCAAATGGGTGTTGTAAATAACTACCACAAACATGTAGTTTTCAATATGAATCATATGCTTGTATGAGTCCCAATTAAAATTCCACAACATGTGGTTGTCAACATAAACCATATACTTGTATGAATCAAACCATAGCATTGCCAAATCGTTTAGAATCAAAATATCATACAAATACAAGTCATTATCGCCATAATTCCATTTCGTTTCCAACGCAAAATCGCGTACTTGCAAATATCCAATCGTATACCATGATATTCCCAAATCGTTTTGCATCAAAGCAACATACAAATATAGATTATTATCGCCACAATTCCATTTCTTACATTACACAAATCAACACAATTATTTAATCACATCGGAATAGCACTCTACTTACAGCGTATGGCGAATCTTCAATTCAGAAATCTGAATTCTGAATTTGGAGTTGCTATCCTTTGTTGTAGGCATTGCTTTGATTTGATTTACGTTGCTTTAAGCTTTGAATTATCTCCTAGTTGTCTCTCTATTTCTGACGGCTATCTTCAGTCTCTCCTCAGCGGCATGACGGTCTCATCTCCATTTTAGTTTATGTGAATTAGGGTTAGCCTTAGGTCCTTTTTATAGAGTTTGTGAGTTGATTTAGACCGTCGAGGAAGCTTGGTTCAATAATAGCCGTTCGTTTGAAGGAGAGACCAACCAGGAGCTGACACCTAGCCCTAGTGACAAGGCAAGGCTCAGAAAATCGACCAAACACAGACTAGGCCAGCCAGGGTGGGCTGGGTTCGACCTGGCTCAGGGGCCAGGTCGACACCCCAGTCGACACCGTGTCGACTTGGCAGTCGACACGGGTTACCCAGGTCGACTGCCCAGTCGACCTGGCTAACCCCAGGTCGACTGCCAAGTCGACCTGGGTGCTTTGGGCGGGAATTTTCCCGCCTTGGCCAATTGGGCCCGATTTTGAATTTTGAATTAGTTTTTCTGAGCTGTTTTCGTCTGTTCGAATTTTAAACCTAATTCTGAAACTTCTGGAGGCCATATCTTGGTCATACGGACTCCGATTTTCGAAAACTAGGACTCTATTTCGCGTATTTTTTCGAGACGAACGCAATGGCGTATCCCATTTCCCTTAATTCTTTGATTTGAAATTAATTATACTTTAATTTATGAATTTCACGGTTATAGAATACACGGGGTGTTACATTCTCCCCCACTTAAAAGGATTTCGTCCCCGAAATCTTCAAGTTCAGGAAGAATGTACATCCTAACGTCCAAACATCCATCTACTAATCCATCAAACATGAGCATCCATTGTCCTTAAAAGACTTCTAATGCTTCATGATCATATGCGAAGTGTGTGTGTACATGTACTTATCTAATGCAAAATCAGGCGGTCTACTGATTTAGTTGACCTCCTTAATGCGAATTATGTAAGTGCTATGAATCCATAATGAATGCAAATCCCCCTATTCATGATTCTACATGAGTGCACAATCATTCATACACATGCAACATCCATATGACAACACATTAAAGTTCAACCACATACGAATGCAAACATATATACATATGCAAAATGAAGTAACTGAGCCGATCTAAAGCCTAGATTGTGTGTGTATATATGCAACCACGAGCAACCACTAGCAATCACTTGCAACCACTTGCAACCATCATCCATAACATGTTTCAACTACATGTTTTCATTCAAAGAGTTTCTACCTAAAAGATAGGGTCGAGGAGATATACCAAAAAAAAAAGATAGATAAAAGCGCAACTTAAGGAAAAAGGAAAGATCAAAGATGTACCCTCGAAAAGAAAAGGGTAGGCTGCGCGTATTTTAGCTTCAGTTTCCCAAGTTGCGTCTCCCTCGGCGTCGCTCCACTGAACATTGACGAGCTTGACTTCGTGGTTGCGTAGCTTCTTCACTTCCGTTCCTAATATGCAGGTTGGAACTTTCCTCATGGTTGCTTTGCGTTCCACTTCAGCTTCTTCTAGGATATTTGGCTCTACCACTTCAGCAGACTCATGTAGACATTTTCGGAGATGTGAAACATGAAAGACGTTGTGAACTCCGGCCAATCTTTCGGGTAGCTCTAATCTATAGGACATTTTCCCAATTGTTCCTATCTAAAGGTATAGTCGAATGAAGCAAGTAAAGACTTTGTGCCCATTAGGCAATGTCAAAACTGGAAATCTATGCCATATATATTGACTAGGAGAAGAATTCTCCAAGCATCAGCCCCGAAGACCGAAATCAACATCAGACTGACACCCAAAGAATTACTCAACCCAACCACTATATATGATTCTAGGAAACTAAGCATGATGGACTCCTTTTAGGTCACAAGGGAGTCCCTTCCTAAGACCAACCCGTATCCTATAAAACCCAAAAAGTTTAGTCAAACCAACGAACACCCTCGAGCCCCAACATGTGTTACTAAAAGATGAGTCATACTCCCTATGGGGTTTGCAATAGAAATTGGATTGAGAATGGGACCGAGAGGATATATACAAAAGATAGCATGCAAGTAAGCTCTACAGGAAGAGAGGGATCAAGGATATACTCTTAAGAAGAGATATGATGCACGAATCTAGTCTTCAATCTTCTAAGTCGCATTTCCTTGAGCTTAACTCCATTATGCTTTGTCCGTCTTTAACTTCACAATTTCGTAGCTTCTTAATTCTTGTTTCCAAAATATGAGTTGGAACCTATTTCACTGTTGCCTCTCGTTCCACTTTCACTTATTCTCCTTCTAGTATACTTGGCTCAAGCATAACTGCGTACTCATGGTTCCATGCAAGCTCTCCAAAATTCACTAGTGAATCTTGGATCTTGTTCACTTACTAGAAGGTATTCCACATAGATGAATTATCTCTTGAAAATAAACAAATGTCAACTATGTTGCCAAATGTACTTACTAAGGTGATTCTTTACAACTCATGCATAAGCGAAATGAACCTTCTGCCTTAGTGGCGAACACTACTGGAGCGCCCCATTCTGAAATGCTCCTCCTAATGAACCCCTTTTCTAGAAGCTCTTTAATCTGTTTATTGAGCTCTTTCCTTTCCCGTGGAGCCATGTGTCTAACGGGCAACGCAACGGGCTTTGCATTATCTACAAGATGTATACGGAAGTCTATCTCCCGCTTCGAAGGCAAGCCCTTCACCTCTTCAAAGACATCCGGATATTCCCGGACCACTCTAATCGATTGCAAATTTTCAACAGAGGCATCTAGCGATTCAAGGTAACTAAGCATAACCGCATACGAGAGATTACAAGAAATTTCCAAAGTATTACCGAGCTGGGTTAGGAGCCTAACAACCCTTTTCTCACAATCAAGGATGGCCCCATTACTGGATAGCCAATCCATGCCCAGAATCAAACCATATCCCGAAAAGCCCAAAACAAAGGCACTACATTGAAATTCTATGCTTAGAATAGAAATTTTCAATCCCAAACAGATCATAGACAAATGAGCTGGGCCCCCAATTGGGTTTGAAACAATTAAGGGGTCCTCTACCATACTAGTTTTTAGGTGCAGAGATTCTAACTAAAGCATACGAGATAAAGGAGTGTGACGCGCCGGAATCAAATAATGTGCGAACGGGGTAATCATAAAGATAAACTACACTTTCTACAGAAGTATTTATACCTCGCTGTTGCAGAGGTGGCGCTTCTACCACATGAACTTGTGCCCTTGAGGTGGATCCAGCCCTCTGCCCATGTCCTCGTTTCTTTGTGCAGTCCTTAGCCCTGTGGCCTGTCTCACCGTAAGAAAAGCACCCACCATTCTCCTTGGCCTTCTTTTTCCGGCAATCTTTCACTAAGTGCCCCACTTTGCCATAGAAATTACACTTCCTCTTCTCTTTGTTGCCTTTCCCGCCCTTCTTAAAGTCTGTCTTCTCAGGGCAGTCTATGCTGATGTGTCAAGTCTCCCCACAATGAAAACATTCTCCTTGCTTTCTTTTCCTCTTTCTACAATCCTTGGCTATGTGCCCTTCCGTACCACAAAAATTGCATTTCCTTTTTTCCTGTTTCATATTATTACTGTTACAATCCTTTCTTGTTTGACTATTATTCGTCTTCCTACTCTAGGACTCTTCCGCTTGCTGGTTCACGTGGAGGAGGAGGAGTGAAATCGTCAGCAGCTGAGGAGTAAGGTCTCCAGACATGCTGAAACAGAAAGGATAGATTAAAAACGAAGGATAGAAGATAGTACCTATGGCTTTGGGGGGACTTTGCCTTTTTAAAATAAAATAATATTTTTCTTTTAAAAATGCTTCTTTAAATTTCCTTTTTGAAAATAAATTTTCAAAACTTTTTATCTTATCTGGTAAACCTGGCTCTGATACCAAGTGAAACACCCCACCTCCGTTAGGGTCACTCTTAAAGGGAATGCCCTAATTTTGGTGGAGGTTTATAAGTATAAGTCACAGATATACAAGACAGATATAAGAACACATATTTTTGAACAGCCGAAAACAACAACTTTTATTTCAATAAAATACGTGTTACACCAACCATACCATAATTGTCTTACAATACTTCCAAAAACATAACATCTTCATAACTGTCTTGATTCATTATTTAAAGAAGCATAAAGAAACCATAAATAAACTGCAAAAGTCCCATAGTTGCTATCCAAAGCCATAGTCCAAAAACGAAAAGATCCAAGCAATACATTCTTTCTCTTCAAGCTGGATATGAAGGCTGGTCAAGCTGCGGTATTCCCTCCCTGTGGACCTGGGGGGGGGGGGGCAACGGAAGAAAAGAAGACGAAAGGAAAGTAGAGTCAGACATAAAGCCTGAGTAAGTCTAGGACTATTCAGTCTATGAATAAAGAACTGGGTATGATAAGTATAAACTAGAAATGGGAAAGCACCATAAACTTAGTTAAGTTGTCTAGGGTCGAATATACTATCGTACCCCGTATTAATCTCTGTACCCATATAAACTAGTTCCCAACAGGCACCCCATAATCAGGGTGAAGTGATCCATTTTATGATGATCGGCTCCTACTCGCATAGTTCCATTTGTCTTACGGCCCCCGATGTTGTAGTTACCTATGCTGGTCCCACCATGGGGTGTATCAAGTCCCATGGTGGCGGCCCGACACAATCCTAGAATGCACAGGTATGCTACTTGTGCCCAGTGCCTTATTTTTCTACGCCGGAGTGTGTGCACGCCCGCACCCCGTTAGAACCTACACTGCTGCACCACCGCCGTCGATTTGACCTCTTACAATCAGCCCAGTAATCGTGCCCCACCCTGCCTAGTTTCAGGGTATCATGATACCTTGTAGGATTACTGCGAAAAGGGTCCCCCACTACTAGGTTTTCTATTTCTAGCCAACATGCTAAGTTGGTTAAGTGTTTTATAAACCTAACCCCCAAATCAGTCTGTTTAACTTAGCATGTTCCATTCTGATTAAGTATTAATATAATTTACTTAATCCTATCAATCCTAACTCAGCCTTAATTGTCTTATTAAAGCCTTGACCTCTCACATTAGACAGGTATTGTTGTGGCTGCCTGTTGTCGGTTGGGTCCGGGCAGTCTTACGCCACAACTCAGTCTAACCTCGGGTCCTTATTGGGCTCCGTGTTTAACCACCCACATTGGATAGGTATTGTTGTGACTACTGGACAGCCGGGCGGTTCCGGGCAGGTTTAATGAATTCCAATTAAAATATCATAACATATAGTTGTTAACATGAATCTTATACTTGCATTTACCAAATGGGTGTTGTAAATAACTACCACAAACATGTAGTTTTCAATATGAATCATATGCTTGTATGAGTCCCAATCAAAATTCCACAACATGCGGTTGTCAACATAAACCATATACTTGTATGGATCAAACCATAGCATTGCCAAATCGTTTAGAATCAAAATAACATACAAATATAAGTCATTATCGCCACAATTCCATTTCATTTCCAACGCAAAATCGCGTACTTGCAAATATCCAATCGTATACCATGATATTCCCAAATCGTTTTGCATCAAAGCAACATACAAATATAGATTATTATCGCCACAATTCCATTTCTTACATTACACAAATCAACACAATTATTTAATTCACATCGGAATAGCACTCTACTTACAGCGTATGGCGAATCTTCAATTCAGAAATCTGAATTCTGAATTTGGAGTTGCTATCCTTTGTTGTAGGCGTTGCTTTGATTTGATTTACGTTGCTTTAAGCTTTGAATTATCTCATAGTTGTCTCTCTATTTCTGACGGCTATCTTCAGTCTCTCCTCAGCAGCATGACGGTCTCATCTCCATTTTAGTTTATGTGAATTAGGGTTAGCCTTAGGTCCTTTTTATAGAGTTTGTGAGTTGATTTAGACCGTCGAGGAAGCTTGGTTCAATAATAGCCGTTCGTTTGAAGGAGAGACCAACCAGGAGCTGACACCTAGCCCTAGTGACAAGGCAAGGCTCAGAAAATCGACCAAACACAGACTAGGCCAGCCAGGGTGGGCTGGGTTCGACTTGGCTCAGGGGCCAGGTCGACACCCCAGTCGACACCGTGTCGACTTGGCAGTCGACACGGGTTACCCAGGTCGACTGCCCAGTCGACCTGGCTAGCCCCAGGTCGACTGCCAAGTCGACCTGGGTGCTTTGGGTTGGAATTTTCCCGCCTTGGCCAATTGGGCCCGATTTTGAATCTTGAATTAATTTTTCTGAGCTGTTTTCGTCTGTTCGAATTTTAAACCTAATTCTGAAACTTCCGGAGGCCATATCTTGGTCATACGGACTCCGATTTTCGAAAACTCAGACTCTATTTCGCGTATTTTTCCGAGACGAACGCAATGGCGTATATGTTTCCCTTAATTCTTTGATTTGAAATTAATTATACTTTAATTTATGAATTTCACGGTTATAGAATACACGGGGTGTTACAGATTTAGAGAAAAAGAATGAGGAATGAGAGAGCATTTCAGCCATTGGTTATGAGGGTGGTGGCTGGTTTTGGGTAGTGAAGGATTAGGTTTAGAGATTAGTGCCTATTTTTATATTATTTAATTAGTTAATTAGCCCATTAAGGTCCGATTTGGCCCAAACTCAAAATTAGGCATGCTTACAATCTATCTTAATGTTTTGACATCTTCTGAATGCAATGGCGCTAGTGGCTAGGCCCAATTTTGAAGTCTACAGTAGGTTTACTTTATTTTTAATATAAATCACTTAATTTTTAATTCAACCGTACATGAAAATTCACCGGGGTCACAAATTAATTTAAAAAATTCCCGAAAAATATATTTAGCTATGTTTTGACACTGCGGACCTAGGAAAATTAATTTCGTTCAATTCTGAGCCTGTATGAATTTTTAATGAATTTTTAAAGTCATAAATTGTCCGTTTACACTGAAAAATCAATTATAATTATATACTAATTCTAAAAATTACCGAAAAATGATTTTTAGCTTTGTTTTGATGATACGAATCCAAAAAAAATAATTTTGTTCAATTTGGAGACCGTTTGCAAAATTTCAATTTTCAAGGCGTATATATTTAATATTAAAGATAAATTTTTATGCCAATAATTTCTGAAACTCGAAATATATATGTGTTTACTGTTTTTCAATGTAGAAACATCATTCTGAACTCAATGGAAGTGGTTTTGAGTCCAAATTCCTTTGTATGTGAAAAGTAGCCTTTTGGGCCATATATATATATTATATATAAATTCTACAACGACCTTTCTAAATTTTAATTTTAACATAACTTACAACTTATAAACTGAATCTAAATTTCTTAAATTCATTATAAAGATATCATCAATACAGTTCTAGCGTTTCATGTTTCGTCTAATTTTGACTTAAAATGAATTTTATATATTTTCCAAAGTTGGAAATCGAAATATGAAATTACCGTGCCATTTCAGGCTCGGAATAGAATTAATATAAATTTTAAGTTTTACTTCAAATAGAATAATTTTTAATCATTATTATTTAAAAAAAATTATTTCAAATAGCCAAAACTCACTAAAATTACTTAAAATAAAATTTTAAATTTACCCCAATATTTCGGGTTGTTACATAATATCAAAGATCTAAAATTACACATCATCATAAAATAATACATCAATATAATGCGTAGCGGAAAAGCTTTCCGAATATAGTTCCAGGTGTAATCAAGGATCCTGTTAAATAGAAATCTACAAAACCAAAACTACTGATTGCCCGTGCGGAAAATATGGGCACCCAGATTTTAGGAAGGAACAATAAACTCCAGGTTAGTCATGGGACTGGTATGAGAACTCAAAACAGGTATTAAATTAATTTTAAAGTTAGGTAAATCAAGGGACCACGCTGTATAACACTGAACGGGTTAACCCCCAAGGATACTAATGCATAAAATAAACAGCGTAATGCTTTTTG
This sequence comes from Allium sativum, assembly GCA_030737875.1. Classification (NCBI taxonomy): domain Eukaryota; kingdom Viridiplantae; phylum Streptophyta; class Magnoliopsida; order Asparagales; family Amaryllidaceae; genus Allium; species Allium sativum. The sequence continues at coordinate 741,299,739 of CM060920.1, read as the reverse complement.
GAAAAATGAAGCTATTATAAGACTCAGGTCCCATCACATAATGCAATGCAAGCTGGAGGATAGAGTTTTACCTTATAATATCCAAATATGCTTGGTACACGAAAATTTTCTTTTATTTTTACTATAAGTGCATAGTGTAGAAATCAATTTCGAAAGTAAATGTAACAATCATAGACGGCATGAGTGCCCCATCCCACTATGTTGCCATACATAGGTTTACAATTAAAACCATAAAGCTCATATTGGAAAGTTTGGTTTCCATCATGATGACTCCTGATTCCAAAGATCTATCGCGTAGTGGAGTACTCCACGGCTTACGTCCCAGCTAGAGAAAACACTGTAATGCACATCCGCACTTTTGGGAAATCAAGTATCACCACGGCTTACGTCCCAGTGAGAGGAAACACCGTTTACTCTATCCCTATGTGGGAATCGGGGGAAATGCCCTATACCTCATTACGGTCGATCAAATCCAAACTAATATCGAAAGCATACTGATCTGACCATCAGTTCACCATCATACCGGGGTGTGAGGCTCGCGAAGTCACGTTATACAAAGCTATGCTAAATAAAGTTGCACTTTGATCATCATCCACAAGGCTCTACTTTTCAAAAAAAGCCTTGATCAATGCATCTTAGCATGCCACATTGTCAATCCATACCATACCATTGATTTCTGCCAATATATAACCTTTGAGCTCATACGTCCCAGAGAAGGGTGTTAAGCAAGAGAATAAATTCTCCACCACCAAACAGATATATATTAGCAGAGATCTACGAATACAGTGTAAAAGATATACAATTCAGACATACCATCCATTTACAAGTCTGTTCTGGGTCTGAACGAAACCGGAGGCACCGTATTACTCATCCCATATGTCCAATTCGGGAGAGAGGCCCTTGCATATCCGAACAATCAACAAGTACGTCTGGACGGCCACCACCATAGCCCTTCAAGGTAGTTACTCCAATCACGAGCATCAGTATCAACTCATCCATTCGATGTAAAGATCGTCGATCTTACATCATCTTCAATCTCTTCGTCTGTTAGCCGTCATATTCATTATTCAGAATGGGTTAAACCCAGTCTTTCTGAATAACTCGCGTATTTTATAATCATGTGCTGTAAAAACGCATCCAACGCCCCATTCCAATTCTTAATATTCTTTTAATAAAATATTCACATTTTTAATCTAATTAAAGATTCATTAAAACTCTAGTTCAGTTTTAATCTCAAAAATCATTACTTAATGATTATTCCAATTTTAAGAAATAAATCTTATCTTTAACTGGGTTAAAGAACTAATGTCATTTAAAACCTTGTTGATAATAAACCCAAAATCATCTTCCATCAAATGGAATCTACACGGAAATAATAACAGTATATAATCGATATAAATTCCCATATTAGACCAATAATATAAATGGAATAACGGCAATGCCTTTTAAATTCCATATATAGTATCGGACTTCATACACAGAAGCTCATCTCGATTATTACCGAATCGAATCCCATTCAATTCCAATTTAATATATTAAATTGGACAAAACTTTACTTTGGAAAATTCCCATTTAAATCTTAATAAAAGATTTATAATTTCCAAATTATTTCTTTACTGTTAATTGGGTTAAAGAACCAATGTCATTTAAAACATTGTTCACGATAAACCCAAAATCTAATTCTTTTATTCAATTCCAATTTAATATAAATTATCTGGTAAAATTTTCTAAACCTTAATTAAAAGATTTATTCTAAACTGGGTTTAAGAACAGTGTTATTAAAGACATCGTCCACAACAAACCCAAAATCTATTTTGATATTAAATATAAGGTTCTGAATGAAAACTATATTGGCTTATATTCAATATCAAATTCTGAAACCAACAAAAATTGTATTGGGAATAACGATATGTATATATCTTCGAAATTCCACACATTTTTCGTATAATAATGGAATCAAATATCGAATATATTCTGATGATAATTTCCATTCAAACTCATTCCAATATATATATATATATATATATATATATATATATATATATTGGAAAATTCTGGTTATTTTAAAACCACTTTCAAATCTAATTTATTTATTTCTAAAAATAATTAAATTATAATACTAGTAAATAACTAGTTCATTTCGATAAAAAAATATATTATCTTTATAAAATTGGAATTTTGCATCAAAAATATTTCCAAACCATTTATTATGATTTTACATAATTTTTCCATATTTTTAACAATTTTATTATCTCCCCTACAGTCGGTTTCCGACAACGACCACCGTACTGCATCCATAGCGACCTTTTATGAAATTGATTTGGACATATCTCCAAATCTAACCGTTAGATTTCTAATCTTTTACATTCACTGGAAAGCGCTTTTCGATACGAAACCAATGGTTCATGTTTTAGGAGAATCCAACTGTCGGATCTCCCCTAATGTCAATATGAAGTAAATGTCGAAATTCGTGAACGGTCGTTGCGCGGGCGTTCTATTCAGGCCATTAAATATATAATATATATTATATATTTCATTGATTTCTATTTAAATCGTATTTTATAAATCGTTTGTAAATTCATTTTAAAACGATTTCAACTTCAGTTTCAATTCTATATCAAAATTGAATATTCCACATCTTTATCATATTAAAATGATAATATTTTCTACTTTACTATCATGTAAATGATTTACTTGGTTCATCATGCAATTGCTCTAGGTTTGCATACAACTACATTGATTTTAGTAAAAGGTGCTTTAGATGCATGTGGTTCTAAATTAATGCCAGATAAAAAGGATTTCAGTTATAGTTTTCCTTGCGACGGCCTTGGACGTGGGGGTACTTGTGGTATTTCTGCTTGGGACGCGTTTTATTTGGCAATTTTCTGGGGGGCGTGGCCAAGTGGTAAGGCAACGGGTTTTGGTCCCGCTATTCGGATTTTAATGATTTCATAATAAAATAACAATGTAATTTCATTTCCTTTAAACATTTTATAAAAAACATTGAATATTTTCAATCATTCCTACATACACAATAAAAATGTATATTTTTATTGTTAACATATTCTATTTCAAACAATGAATATTTTATTCATTCATACATACAATAAAAATGCGATTTTATTGTATAAACATTTCCTTTTCAAACTAGTGAATATTTTATTGGTTCATACATTCAATAAAAATGATATTTTTATTGTTAATATATTTTATTCCAAACAATGAATATTTTAATGATTTAGACATACAATAAAAATGCAATTTTTATTGTAAAAACATTATCTTTTAAACATGAAACATTTTGATCATTCAGTAATACCATAAAAATGAAATTTTTATTGTGACAACATATTCTTTTACATATGATTCTTTTTAATGAATCAACAATACAATAAAAATGAAATTTTTATTGTCTAATTATTTTGTTCAATCCTGCGTCTTTTTAACTTCACTTACATGTTAAAGATTACATTTTTAAGTGAACAAAATCATATTTTAATTTTAATCTAACCCTCATACAGTAAAATGTAAATTTTTATTGTTACATATTTTTCTTTCAAACAATGAATATATTATACCATTCTAATAATGACAATATTTTCAAAATATCGTATTTTGAAATCACTTTTCGAAATTCATTATAAAATGAATAAAATCAATATAAATATCGTTCTTTTTAAAGTGGTGTTTAACTACTTAACACGGCTTCACATTTCAATATTTACCGCATATTAAAAATATTCTTTATTTTCCAAATTGGAATGAGACCCTATCAATTACCATATAATGTTATTTACATGGGTTTCATACATCGCATGTATACAAGAATAATGATAAATAATCATTAGAAATACATACAACATCCAGAGTGCAATTTACAACTTTGTGAGCATTAAAATTAATAAATAACGCTCATCACAGACTGTCAATCCATCGATTGACATACAACTAATTATTGGGATCAGTATACATCAAATATCATCCCAATACACATGTGGGGTTTCGAAACAACAACAGTTTGTTTACTTGTGCATTTGGGCGATGTGTAAAATTTATCATCCCAATCATATCAGATAAATGGGTGTACATAAACAAATCGTCCGATTTACACATATACAATAAAATATGATTTTTATTGTATAAATATATATTATTAAATGTGAACATTTTATTATTAACGTCGCTAACATGACAATTATTTAATCAAATCTACATACACAACAAAAATGTATGACAATGAATGTTTTTTTTTGTGATTTAAAGCATAAAATAAAGGTGTGATTTTTATTTAAAAAAATCCTTATCTTTTAAACACAACTATTTTATATCTCTACTAACATGATAAAGATGACAATTTTATCAACCAAACATATATTAATAAATAATTCTTTTATTCTAAACTAATATGATAAAGGTGACATTTTGTCAAATAAAACATATGATTAACATATAATTAACTTATTCTAAACTAATATTATAAAGGTAACATTTTGTCAAATAAAACATATGATTAGCATATAATGATTTTACCCTAAACTAATATGTTAGAGGGGAAATTTTTTGTCAAATAAACATGAGATAAACAAATGGTTATTTTATTCTAAATTGATATGTTAAAAGGGACATTTTATCAACATTCAATCTTTCAAATGATTTATCCTATACAGTAAAATGTAATTCTAATGTTAAAAATAATTTATCAACATATAATCTTTTAAATGATAAAATAAAAATTTGTCAACATATAACTATGTTAAAACATTCTTATTCAAACCTGAATATTTTTAAAGAATTAAACATACCATAATAATGTAATTCTTTTTGTTCGATCATTTAATTCCAAGAAATGAATATTTTTCATTATTTCATATGTACAATAAAAATGTAAATTTTATTGTTTAAACATTTAATTTTCAATTCATGATAATTTATAAATAATATTTTATATAAATAATTTTTATGTACAACAATATCCAACAAGAACAATCCAAATCACAATCCAAACTGACAATCATGGTTTGTACAATCAGTGGTGTCGGGTGCTGCTAACAACCATCTACATCCTAGTGTAAATTTAACTGTAAAATAATCAGAGTGAAAGGAGTTCTCATAGTGGTCAGTTTTGAAATCAGTGAACATCGATTATTTTAATAAAATTAAACCGATGTTTAATTTTGTCAAAAATCCAGATGGCCCCTGTTTCAGATCTGGTCCACTCCATGTTGTAGATCTTGAATTTACAGTTCCAACGCTTTCAGTTTCATCAAATTCTGATTTGATACGAAGGAGTTATGGCATTTAAAACTTTAATTACAAAATTGGATTGTTAATTTATAATTAAAATAAATTATACCTCTTCTTAACATTTTAAAATGCATTGTCGTTCAAAACCTGTGCCTGTCTTCTTCCTCTTCATCGTCACTACACTGGAACCGCTCAATCAAACCTCGTCCATTCTCTCTCCTCTTTGCGTTGCCGCTGTACCTCCGTACCTCGATCAGAAACCATCATTGCCTTCGCCGTTGAACCCTCCTCCGCCGCCATAAATACCCCAGCGTTCGAACACCTCTACACCTCACAAATCTCCAGGAACCGCCGCCACTTCCAGCTTCGATTTTGACCAAATTATAACATGAGAAGAAATCACCACCGTTGGTTTAAAAGGGCTCGAGGAGCTGATCAATTTCATATTTGCAGCGTTCGATCTTGTTTGGGGGATCAAGGGAATTCGTGGATTAAAAACCGGAGCGTCTCTTCCATTCGTTCTTAGCTGACGACGGCTATTAGGGTTTTCTTTGAATGGAGGATTTATATATATAATAAATTTAATAATATTTTAATATTTAATTTGTTAATGGCCTGCTTAATGTCACGAACTCCAATTTAAGCCCAACGACTGTCGCCCCTAGCCAAATACCCATATTCCGGACTCAATGGACAATTTTTCGAATGCCCATTTGATTGTTTTAATCAGTTTTTCTTTAAATTAAAATATAAATCAATATATATTTAATTTAAACATACATTTTGTATGTTTTGACGATACAGTACTAATAAAACCAATTTCGTTGAATTTGGAGACCGTTTGAAAAATGATCATTTTCTGGTCGATCCGATTTGACTTAAATTGAAAAAACACGTTTTCTTTTGCCACGCTCACATATTGATTCCAAAAATTATGAAAATTGGAATCTAGCAATAATTTGACATTCCAGATCCAAAAAAAGTGGTTTTGTCGAAAACGGAGGTCGTTTGCAAAATGGCTATTTGTAATGGCTATATATTATATAAAATTCCATAGCGACAATTTTAAATTTTAAACTGGGCATAACTTTCAATTTCCATTATGAAATTTCAATTTTTTAGATTCGTTGGAAAGATATTGTTAAACAGAATCTAATGTTTCTCGTTTCACTAAAATCCGATTTATTTTGAATCATGTACATTCATTTGAAATTTGAAATCGAATTTTCAAACTATTACGCCGTTTTAAGTTCGCTTTAAAATTAAAATAAATTTATTCATTCTAACCTCTATTAAAATAAATTTTTAGTCGTTATTATTTAAAATAAATTATTTTAAACATTCAAAATCTGTTAAAATTTCGAAAATAAAAATTTTAAATTTGTTCTGAAAATCCGGGTTGTTACACAAACCCAACGACTGTCGCCCCTAGCTAAATACCCCTATTCCGGATATAACGGAATATGTTTCGTAAGCCAATTCGACTTTTTCTAATAGATTTTCTTCAAACTAAAATATAAAACATTAAATATTGGATTTGAAGTACATTTTAATTTGTCGGGGCCACATACTGACTCCAAAAATTCCAGAAAAATAAATCTAGCTATGTTTTGATGATACGGTCCTAACAAAAATAATTTCGTCAAATTTGGAGGCCGTTTGAAAAACGGCCTATTCCCACTTGATTAAATTCAAACTAAATTGACCAAACCCATTTAAATCTACCACACTCACATATTAATTCCAAAAATTAAGAAAATTGAAATATAGCAATATTTTGACATTCTGGTCCAACAAAAGTGGTTTCGTCGAAAACAAAGGTCATTTGCAAAATGGCTATTTTTAGGGCTATATATTATATTAAAATATACATAAATTCCATAGCGACTATTTTTAATTTTAAACAGGACATAAATTTTAATTTATAAACTGAAATCTGGATCTTTCACATTCAGTAGAAAGATATAATTAAATAGATTCCAAAGTTTCTTATTTCATCCAATTCTGACTTAAAAACGAATTCTGTATACTCAATTGAAATTGGAAATCGAATTTTCAAACTACCGCGCCATTTCAGGATCGTATTATAACTAAAATAAAGTTATATGTTCTAACTTGGATTAAAATAAATTTTTAGTCATTATTATTTAAAGTAAATCATTTTAAATATCGAAAATCAGTTAAAATAGCCAAAATAAAAATTTTAAATTGGTTCCAAAAATCTGGGTTGTTACAATCCCCCCAGCTTAAAATCTTTTCATCCTCGAAAAGGACCGGAGTTGAATGTTGTATAACTAACCAACTCAACCTTCATTCTGGATTTCATTCTTCGACTTTTCAATTTCAATGAATTTTCTAATTTCTTAAATATTTGGCTAACACCATAAATTTTCAAAAAAATTTGCCACAATACGGGTTGATATTTAAAACTGCAACTAGCCTCATAGGGCGCTCATCAATCCAAAAGAAAAAGAAAAATCCAAGCGGCTTGCCAATCGGCTCATGAAATCACAAACCCCAAGATAATAGTAAACATGTACCTATTTTTCGGGCATAAAACTTTATTCCTCTTCTTAGCTTCTATGCTATGACCTGTTCATTATATATACATGTACATGTATGCAATTCTAATGAATTTTAAATTTTGTTCAATATTTGATTCAATTTGGCTAATTTTTACCTTCATTTTCTTATTGGTTTTGTTAGTTAACAAATAATCAAACATCATAACCAACAATTTATTAGTTGATTATCTTTTTAAATATACAACTTTATATACAGTCAAAAATCCAATTTTTAGTGTCAAATCACAACAATAAACCCTATCTAGTTTTGGTTCTCACACCAGTCAATTGGAAATATATAGATATCCTACTTTCGAAACTCGAAAATAAATACTGATGATGCCTAGGCATTACCAGAATTATCCTCAAGCGTCTAGAGTGTGATTCTATATCCATCTAGTATAGTCGAGACTTTGTATACACACTAGCTAGGCATATATGCAAAATCTTCATATACCTGATAGTCCAAATTCAAAATTAAATAAATATTCAAATACGTATAGCAAGATTTAAATTTTCAAAACAATTTTTTTTTTAGTATTTATTATACAAATAACACTCTTTGAAACTCATTTTAGGATACTGTTGATCCCATCTCTAACAAGTTATTCTCATTGGATATTACTAATCCAAACTCTGATGAATTCCTTTGTTCGGTTCTAATGTGCCTTGTTCTCGAGCTCTATAAACCAAAGCATTGATACCAAAATGAAACGACCCAAACCTCCCCATAAGGGAAATCCTAGATTGATTCGAGAACACGACAAATCAGCACACAAACAGAAGAACATTTCATTGCTATTACAACAATTACATCAGAGTACATGAATATAAAAGAGTATGAATAAATATTATGTATCGGAAAAAAATTAATATCTGAGGTTTAAAATAAAAAGCAGCGAAAAAATAATACATAAAACAACTGAAAGAGATACACAGATACAAAGCTTTCTGAATATAGCTCCAGCTGTGACCGAAGATCCTGGGAAAAGAAATATCTGGAAAACCAAAACTACTAGCTGCCTATGCAGAAAATATGGGAACCCAAAGTTTAGGTTAAAACAATAAACTCCGGGTCAGTCATTGGACTGATGTGAGAACTAAAACAGTTATTTAAAACTTTACTTTAAAATTTGGTAAATCAAGGGACCACGCCGTATAACATGGAACGGGTTTTCTCCCAAGAATACCAATGCATAAAATAAACATCGCAAAGCTTTTTGGGAAAAAATGAAGCTATTATAAGACTCAGGTCCCATCACACAATGCAACGTAAGCCAGAAAATAGAGTTTTGCTTTATAATAGCCAAACATGCTTGGTACATTTTAAAACAAATCATTTGATATTACTATAAGTGTATAGTATCAAAACAACATCAAATATACATGTATCAATCATAGGCGACCTATTACCCCATCCAACTACGTCGCCATATTAGTTCTACAATTAAAACCGAAGTGTCACGTATTGGAAATTGGATTCCATCTATGAGTCAAGGCAAGGGATGTACTCCTCACCGGCTTTGGGACACTCAGGCAAATGCCTTAGGATTCCCCACAGTAAACACTTTGGATCCTTCTAGGTCGGTCCTCCCTTACATTTGAGGATTGGAAATTCCTGAACACACATTTCCCAGTCCTATCGGACCTATCCATCGGCCCCATAGTTACCGATATATCTGAGGCGCCTCGCTGTCCATCATCCACACAGGTAAATATAAATTAATGTCTGGGCTGCATACCATGACATCACCAACAGCTAGAAAGAAACTCATGTCCTCCTTGGGTCCCTTATCCTATTTTTAACTATACCGAGGTGTGGGACTCGCGAATGAACGCTATACACAAAGCTATGCTATTTAAAGCCGTGCTTTGATCATCAACCACAAGACTCTGCTTTTCAACAGAAGCCTTGATCACTGCATCTCTGCATGCCACACCGATAACTCATGCCATGCGACTGATATCCAGCAATATATAATCTTTAAGCTCGTACATCTTAGAGAAGGTCGTTAAGCAAGAGAATAAATTCTCCGCTGCCAAACAAATATATATTTAATAGAAATCAATTAACACAAAATAAAATCCAATGTCAGACGAACATCCATTTTCAAGTTCGTTCTGGATTTGAACGAAACTGGAGGCACCTTATTCCTTGTCCCATATGTCCAATACTGGATAGAGGTCCTCGCATATCCGGTAGATCTCCAAGTACGTCTAGATGATCACCACTTATTACCTTGTCTTGGGTGTACAAACCAATCAAGACATCAGTAATCATCCAAACGATGTGAAGACCTCCGGTCTTTAACCAATGTCTTCAATGTTGACTTATCGTTGAATTAATTATCCAGAATGGGTATTAACTAGGCCTTTCCGAATAATTCATGTATTTTATAATCAAGTGCTATAAAAACACAATATACACCTCATTCCAATTGTAACGACCTGGAAAATAGGAGCCAATTTAAAAATTTTATTTTGGCTAATTTAATGTATTTTGAATATTTAAAATGAATTATTTTAAATAATAATGATTTAAAATTTATTCAAATCGAAGTTAGAATGAATAAATTTATTTTAATTATATAACATGCTTGAAATGGTGCGGTAGTTTGAAATTTTGATTTCAAATTTCAAATGAATGTACATGATTCAAAATAAATCAGATTTCAGTAAGACTAGAAATATTTGAATCTGTTTAATTATATCTTTCTAATGGATGTGAAAAAATGAAATTTCATAACGGGAATAAAATGTTATGGCTAGTTGAAAATGCAGAATAGTGGCTATGAAATTTAATATAAAATATAGCCTTTAGAAATAGTCGTTTTGAAAACTACCTTCATTTTCGACGAAACCACATTTGTTGGATCCAATATGTCAAATTATTGCTAGATTACAATTTTCATAATTTTTGGAATCAATATATGAGCTTGGTGAAGTTAAATGAGTTTGGTAATTTCAGTTTGAATTCAATCCACTGAAATGACCATTTTTCAAACGGTCTCCAAATTCGACGAAATTATTTTTGTTAGGGCCATATCATCAAAACATATCTAGATAAATTTTCCAGAATTTTGGGAGTCCGTATGTGGCCCCAGTAAATTAAAATATATGTTGAAATCAATTTTGAATGTTACATTAATTTATATTTTAAATTTGACAAAAAATAAACAAAACAGTCGAATTGGCTTACGGGACATATCCCATTGTGTTCGAAGTGGGGGTTATTAGCTAGGGATGACAGTAAGTGGGTTCGATTTGGAGTTCGAATTAAAAAGATACTTTTTTGAACTAAATTAAACAAAATATATATATATATTTATATATAAGCCCTCCCTTTCCCTTCTCCTTTTAGTCAACGCCAGAAAATGAAATAAAAAAATATATAAAACCCGATTCCGTAACCCACGTCGGCACCCCCTTCGATCCGTAGCCTGAGCCTTCACCCCACCACCGCAGGGCCCGCCACCACCTCAGCTCCACCCTCCGACCCTCCTCATCCCATTCCACTGCTCCCCTATCCTCTTTATTCCCTAAATAAAAACCCATCGCCCAAAACCACCTTAGACTGCCCCCTCCGCCCACACCCTGACTAGCCGCACCCCCGCCACCTTCTCTGACTCCAGTGTCGCCTCCCCCATCGCCAACATCCCCTTCTCCAAACGAACAAGTGAGTGTTCTGATTTTATTTTATTTATTATACGAAGACTGATTTTTAAATAGATTAAAAATATGAAATATATATATGTGTTTAGTTTAATTTTTGAAATATATATATATATATGTATGTATCGAATTAAAAATACGATTTTTATATAATAGAGAATATAATTTTTTTTATATGTAGCGAATTAAAAATACAATTTTGATATAATAGAGAATATAAAAATATTATTTTTGCATATGTGGCGAATTAGAAATATGATTTTTATATAACAGAGAATATAAAAAAAATTATATATGTGGCAAATTAAAAATATGATATTTATATAATAGAGAATATAAAAATATTATATTTATCTATGTAGCGATTTAAAAATATGATTTTTATATAATAGAGAATATAAAAATATTATTTTTATATATGTAGGGAATTAAAAATATGATTTTTATATAATAGAGAATATAAAAATATTATTTTTACTTGTGTAGCAGATTAAAAATACGATTTTTATATAATAGAGAATGTAAAAATATTATTTCTATATATGCAGCGAATTAAAAATATGATTTTTTTTATAATAAAGAATATAAAAATAATATTTGTGTATATGTAGCGAATTAAAAAATATGATTTTTATATATGTAGCGATATTAAAAATGTGATCTTTTATATACATAGAGCGATATAAAAATGTGATTTTTAAATATATAGACATCATATAAAAGATGTGATTTTTACTATGAACAGCGTGGAAAAGATTGCGTTCGAATTTCAGGTAAATCCAAACGGTTCATAAATTCAGAGATAAAACTGGAGGAGTGGATCTCAAAGGTAACAACTTCTCACTCTAATTTATTTTCTAGTTAAATATATATATTAGGATGTAGACGGTGCTCAAAAGCACCCGACACCTTTAACCATGGTTGTTTGGTTGTTTGCTTTGATTGTTTTGCTTGTCTGAATTTAGTTTAGGATGTGAATTTAATTGATTAGAATTGGTATGTGTATAGCGCTATCCGGTATTAGACGAGGGATAAGGTTAGACCTTATTCCGGTTCTAGTATCGCACCGTTATGCTGACGAAATTTTCTAAAAATGTTAGAACAGTAAAAATATCATTTTTATTGTATAAATGAACTGTATAAAATATTCATGTGTCGAAATAAATATTTTATCATTAAAAAAATAATTTTTAATGATTATATGAATGAAAATAAATATTCGTTTACAAATCGGAAGATTTGTATATGTATACTCATTTGACTGATATTGATTGGGATGATATGTTTTAAACATTGCCCAACTGCACAAATAAAATCGGTGTGTGTTGATTGAAACCCCTCATGGGTATTGGGTTGATATTAGACATACAATAATCCCAATTGTTTAGTTGTATGTCAATCGATTGGTTGACAGACTGTTGTTTGCGTTAATTATTTATATTTAAAGCTTATGCGGTTGTTTAATGCACTCTGGATGATGGTTGACTATGTTTGATTATTGTTGTGTACATGTGTGTATGAAATCCATATAAATAAAATTATACGGTAATTGACTGTGTCTGATTCCAATTTGGAAAGAACGAATATTTTAAATTAACGAATATTTTAAATTGATGAATAATGAATATTTTAAAATAACTAATATTTTAAAATAATATTCTATAATGGATCAAAATATGATTTTGATGTCCGATTTGGGATGGACACGGAAATATTGAAATATATGAGGTTGTATTGATTAGATATGCGCCATTTTGACGAGAATGGTATTTATATCGATTTTATTCATATTTATAATGAATATCAAAAAGGAAATTATTTCAAAATCTGATATTTTGAAAATGTTGTAATTTAAATAATATAATGATAAGAAGTATTCAATTTTGATTTAAAATTGAAAATGAAGTTAGAATCGTTTTAAAATAAATTTAAAATGATTTATAAAATACATTTTAAATTGAAATCGATGAAATTTATATATTATATATATTTAGTGGCCTGAATAGAACGCGCCACACCGTGGCCGTTCGTGAATTTGGACCATTAATTCGAATCGATAATATGGGAGATCCAACTGCCGGATTCTCCTAAAACCAGAACCGTCGGGTTCATATCGAAAAGAGCTTTCCAAAAAATATAAGAGATTTGAAATCTAACGGCTAGATTTGGAATTATGTCCAAATCAAATTTGAAAAAGGTCGTTGTGTAACGACCCGGAATTTTGGATTGAAGTCTAAATATTTAAATTTGTTTTAAATGTTTTATTTTAATTTTATATATGGATTTATAAGGAATTTATTTAATAAAATGACATTTTAACATATAATTTATAATATAATTTAAAACGAGTTTTAAAACGGCGCGGTAGTTTGAATATTCAATTTCAAATTTTAAATGAATGTACATGATTCAAAATAAATCGGATTTTAGCGAAACAAGAAATATTTGAATCTGTTCAAAAATATCTTTCCAACGAATGTGAAAAATCCAGATTTCATAGCGGGAATAAAAAGTTATGTCCAATTCAAATTTTCAGAAAGTCGCCGTGGAGTCGTGTGCAAGTCATAACGGTTTATTTAATATAATTAAATATTGGGTACGAATTTGGACAAGATTCTTTTAAGGCATAGTTAAAATTTAATTTATAGAATTTTACTGTAATTTTTAATTAATTAAGTACGTAACTTTTTACTTGGAGTATTTTGCACCCTATATCAATATTTTGGGGTTTTATAATATAAGTTAAACTACCGATATTATTATATTTTTGGGATCATGTCACCTCGCTCGACACGGTAGTATTTTTATTTTTGTCTGTAGCAGTCTGTAAATAAATGAAATTCTATATGATGGAGGTGCGTAAACTTTATAACAAATATACGCTGCCTTACCCTAAAGGATACAAACAAGCGTGCTCCATACGGTTTCTAAACCGTGCATTCCAAGCTGTTTTTACCCGTGCGTCCCAAGCTACTAGGTTCTGTGCCTACATATCTTCTGTTTCTTTAAATACTGTATATATTGTTCCTCTTCTCAACTCTTAATAAAAGCATGAATCAAAATTAAATTAAAAAAGAAACGTGTGTAGTTGCTTCAGTTCGAAGGCTCACATGAAGCCGATCATACCCAAGCTGACCGTTATTCCCAACCCTATTTCCCAATCCCATTTCTTACTTCTACTAACATCTTCTTCCGGAAAGAATAATAATAATATTACGAGAAATCAAATAAAATCCTGAAATCGCGAGGCTTGTGTATTCGAACTCTAAACTCAGCGCTATGTTCCTACATAAATTTTGTGTCTCCCAATCGTTGTTGGATGCTGGATTTTTTCCAGTCACTAGCTAGGGTTCTGATTCCTAAAAGACCAAGGTCGATTTTGGCGATGGGGTGGATTCGATCGTATATTCGAACTCGAGCGTGGAGTATTGATTGATGCGCCATGGCAAAGACTTGTGATTTCAAGAGGATTAAGAAGGAAGATGGGCTGAGGAGTTTTGTGGGGCGTTTCAGTTGAATTCGAGAAAGAGAGTATGGTTGTTGTGATGGTTGATCGAGCTTGAAATTTGTGGAATTGATGATGAAGTTGGGATTGGGACGGTGATGTAGGGAGGGGGATACATGTTGAGGTGGTCATGCAAATGGGAATTGGGAAGATGTATTGAGCATGCTAAATTTTGGATTAAGGGCGGTAATTATTTAATTAAGGTGATTATGGTTTTCTGATGAATGAAGGTACTAATTGAGTTCTGTTCTCTGTTTGGGAAAGAGGAGTTGGTAGTAAAAGAGATCATGAAATCCATGGTTTTGTAGGAGGTTAGTATTGGTGTTCAAAATTGCTGGTGCTTCTTTAGATGCTATATAGAAGTACAGTTGGTTGATGAGGTTGTGATGTGTTATACTGCAGTTCAGACATTCGAACGAAATGGGTTCTACAGATTTGAATGTTAAGTCTAAAAAGAAAAATGAAATGAAAGGATAGAGATGCGGCATTCAAATGATACAGGAAATAGCATATACCAACGAGGAAGAAGTATTAGAAGAGTAATGTGGATTAAGCATACTTGAACAGAATTGAACCGATCGGATCCACTGGTATCAACGACAAATCTTCATCGTAGAACTGTTATGGCTGAAACAAGTACTATAGGACTTTCATGATAAAATCAAATGCTTAATTGATTTTAAGTGAAACAAAAGCAGAGCCATCAACTGCGAACCAAGGTGAGTAAACTCGCTAACCCTTACCTCGTTTATATTTTTATATAAATGAGTTTTAAATTTATTTATATTAATTTTATGATGTGCAATGGTTGATTGGTTGAATAGTTGGTAAAAATTGGTTGAAATGTTTGATATGATTACATCGTTGATCGATCATTAGTTTTGATATTTCATATTGATGTGAAATAATACTATTGATGCTGATTAACATCTGTGGATGCAGGAAACAGGTTGGAGGGATCCAACTGGATTCCTCAACATTTATATTATTGTTTGTTATTTACCTTGATATATATTGTGATTGATTATGCTGTGTTGAATTACTCTGGCCCTAGAATTTTGGTACCATAAAATATTTTCGAATATAGAAAATAAAATCTAGGTTTTAAAAAGAGAATTTATTACCAGAATGTAATAACCCGAAAATCTGGGCCGATTTGAAATTTTTATTTTGGCGAATTTAATGAATTCTGAATATTTAAAATGAATTATTTTAAATAATAACGACCATAAATTTATTTTCGACGAAGTTAAAAACGAATAAATTTATTTTAATTATATAACGAGCCTGAAATGGCGTGGTAGTTCGAAAATTCGATTTCTAATTTCAATTGAATATATATAATTAAATATAAGTCGGAATTGGACGAAACCAGAAATATTTGAATCTGATGAACAATATTTTTCTAACGAAGTTAACAAACTGAGATTTCTCTTTAGAAATGATAAGTTACGTCCAGTTGAAAATTCAGAATAGTCGCTGTGGAATTTATATATATTTTAATATAATATATGGCCCTTAAAAATAGCTATTTTGCAAACGACCTCTGTTTTCGACGAAACCAGTTCTGTTGGGACCAGAATGTTAAATTATTGCTAGATTCCAATTTTCATAATTTTCTGAATCAATATGTCAGCATGGCACACTTAAACGCGTTTGACCAGTTTCAGTTGAATTTAATCGATTGGAAAATGGCCACTTTACATACGGTCTCAGAATTCGACGAAATTAGTTTTGTTAGGACCGTGTCGTCAATACGAAGCTAGAAAATATTTTTCGGGAATTTTTAGAGAGAGTATGTGGCCTCGGTAAATTGAAATGTACGTTTAAAATTTAATATAAACTGATTTATATTGTAAATTCAACGGAAACTGATTGTAACGGTCGAATTGGCTGACGATACATATCCCATTGTGTTCGGAATGGGGGTAATTAGCTAGGGGCGACAGTCGTCGGGTTTGATTTGGTGTTCGAATTGGAAACATACTTTTTCGGAAATTAAAATATAATAAAATATAAAATATATATATAGTTTTCTGTCCCTCACTCCTCCCTATCTTCCCGTCATTCATTTAAAAGAAAAAGAAAAAAAAATACGAAGGACCAGACTCGTCGCTCCATCGAGATCCGCCGCCGCCAAGGCTAACGCGCCCCCTCCTCCTCCGGCGCGACACCACCCTCCTCCACACCCCTCTCTCCCTCCGACCCTCCCACATCCCGCCGCCAAACCTAGCCCACCTCAAATCGAACCTCCACCAGAACGGAACCCCACCGCCCTGCCAACCGCCGGCGCAAAACCCCCCTCCTGCTCGCCTCCGACCTTCTGACGAACTCCACCCGCCACCAGATGATGCCGACGCCCTTCCTCCCTCTGCAGATTCAAACCTGCAACCCCCCTTTCCTCCAATAACTCGGTGAGCTCTTTTAACTGATTTTAATTTAGTTTAGAAACTGAATTTTTAATTAGCTTTAAAACTGATTTTTAATTAGCTGTAAAAGTGATTTATACTTAGCTTAAAAAGCTTGTATTTTTATAAGTAAAAGGTTTATATTTTTATATGGCAAAAGCTTATATTTTTGTTTAGGGAAAAGTTCAGGTTTTTTTTATATACGGAAAGTTCATATTTTTATACATGTGAAAAGTTAGTAAAAATCGAATTTTTATACATGTGAAAAGTTAGTAAAAATCGAATTTTTTATATAGGAGAAAAGTTAGTAAAAATCGAATTTTTATGCATGTGAAAAGTTAATAAAAATCGAATTTTTATATAGGAGAAGAGTTTGTAAAAATCGGATTTTTATATTATGAAGTTAGCGAAGTAAAAATGTGATTTTTATAGCGTTGAATTAAAAATATTTTTTTTAACATATACCGCGTGAAACAGATCTCGTTAGAAGAACGGCGAAGAATTCCTACATAAGAAGAGTCGTGGCGTTTGGTTTTGCTATTCGGTGAGAACTTCTCACTCAAATTTATTCCTAGTTAAATATATATTAGGATGCAGACGGTGTTTAGTAGCACCCGACACCCGTCCACAGACCATGGACTTGTTTGTTTGGTTGTGTAGTGGTTAGATTATTTGATTTGAATTTGGTTGTTTGGTGAACTTGAATTGATTTGATAGATATAATAATGGCGTGGGCCATTATTAGACCGGGGACAAGGCTAGGCCTTGTCCTGTTTCTAGTATCGTGCCGTTATGCCGCCGAAATTTTCTAAAATATGTTAGAAAAATAAAAATATCATTTTATTGAATAAATGAACCGAATAGAATATTCATAGATTGAATAAAATGTTTTATCGTTAAAAATATAATTTTTAACGTGAAGGGGAAATAAATAAATATTCATTTACAAACCGGACGGTTTGTTTATGTACACCTATTTGAAGGACATTGATTGGGACGATAAATTTTACACATCGCCCAACTGCACAAATAAAATCTGTGTTTGATTGTTTGAAACCCCACACGGGTGTTGGGATGAAATTTGAAGTTCACTCATCCTGATTGATTAAATATGTCGATCGATTGATTGACAGGCTGTTATAAGCGTTAGATATCTATATTTGATGCTTATACAGTGTAGTGCACTTTGGTTGATGGTTGATTATTTTTCAATGCTATTATATGTGTGTAATGTATGAAAATCCATATAATTAACATTATATGGTGATTGATTGGGCCTCATTCCAATTTGAAAAATAAAGAATATTATAAAATAAAGGTTCATGTGTTGACAGTACTCATCCATTGAGATTGGTCATGTGTTGAACGAAATATTTTAGTAATAAAATTTACATCTTTATCAATATAAAATAAAGGTTCATGTGTTGACAGTACTCATCCATTGAGATTGGTCATGTGTTGAACGAAATATTTTAGTAATAAAATTTACATCTTTATCAATATAAAATAAAGGTTCATGTGTTGACAGTACTCATCCATTGAGATTGGTCATGTGTTGAACGAAATATTTTGATAATAACAACTATTTTGAAAAAGAAATATTTGAAATAGAATATTTGAAAATAGAAATTTATGAAGCCGTGTTGATTAGTTTTACGCCATTTTGACGTGAATGATTTCGAAATGAATTGAATTGAAAACGATTTCGAAATGAATTGAATTGAAAACGATTTCGAAATGAATTGAATTGAAAACGAATTCAAATTGAATTGAAATTTGAATTGAATAGAAATGAATTTTAAAACGAATTTATAAAGAAGAACTCAATTTTAATTTGAATTGAAAAGGAAGTTGAAATTGCTTTTGAAACGAATTTAAAACTATTTATATAATTCGTTTTAAATTAGAAATCGACGAAATATATATTATATATATAATATAATGGCCTGAATAGAACGCGCCGCGCCGCGACAGTTCGTGAATTTCGACCATTTATTTCAAACGGACATTACGGGAGATCCGACCGTCGGATTCTCCTAAAACCGGAACCGTTGGGTTCGTATCGAAATGAGCTTTCTAACGAATATTAGAAATTTGAAATCTAACGATTGGATTTGGAGTTACGTCCAAATCAAATTTGAAAAAGGTCGCTGTAAGTGCAGTTCGATGGCCGTTGATGGAAATCGACTGTACGGGCCTTGATAAAATTATTAAAAATAGTAATAATTTGTGTAAAATCATAAGAATTGATTTAGAAAGAATTGGGATGAAAAACTCCATATTTGAAAAGATAAAAATAGATTTTTATCGAAATGAACTAGTTTTGAACTAGAATTACAATTCTATTTATTTTTAAATAAATAAATTAAATTTGAAATGGTTTTGAAAATAACCAGAATTTCCAATGATTGCATTGGAATGGATTTGAATCGAAATTGCCTTCGGAATATTTCGATGTTGGATTTCGGGATGATACAGGTATTGTTATGGGGATTTGAAAGATATATATATATATCGTTATTTCCAATGCGATATTTGTTAGTCGTAGAATTTGATATTGAATATAAGCCGGTATATTTTCTATTCAGAGCCTTGTATTGAATATCAAATGTGGTTTGGGTTTGTCGGGAATGGTGTCTTCACTAACACTGTTCTTGAACCCAGTTGAGAAAAGATTAAATCTTTTTATTTAGATTTAATGAAGTGTACCAATTCAATAATATTTAATTGGAATTGAATTGATATTGATTTTTGGGTTTATCGTGAACAGTGTTTTAAATAACACTCGTTCTTTAACCCGATAATTAATGAATGTGATTTTGGGTTTATCGTGAACAGTGTTTTAAATGACACTGATTCTTTAACCCAGTCGAAGATTAAAACTAAGTGGAGTTTTAATGAATCTTTAATTAGATTGAAATGATCGAAAATGGAGTATCACCAGTTTTGCTCCAGGCGATAGTTAAATCTTTAATTAGATTTGAACGTGAAATGGTAATTGAATTTACCAATAACACTGTGGTGTTAGATATGAAGTATTACTAGTTTTACCTCATGGGATGAATAGGTTGGGATGGGGAAATTAAAATAAATAATTACTTCGGTAAGGTTCGCTAATCCCGACTAGTTTGAATTGAGATTCAAAAATGGAATAAAGAATAAATTCAAGGAATTTATCTTGGATAAAATTAATGGGAACCTTTCCCTATGAATGTGAAATTTAGAAACTAACCGTCGGTTAGCCAAGCAGAATGGTTTTCTGAATATTGATCTGATGTTGGTTTCGGCCTTCGGGGTTAATATTTGAGGAATTATTCTCTTGATTCATTTACGGTTAGTGACTAATGAATTGGAATGAGGCGTATGTTGTGTTTGTGTAACACTTATTTAAAATATACGCGAGTTATTCGGAAAGACCGGGTTTATCCCATTCTGAATAACTAATACGACGATAAGTCGAAGATGAAGACGGTGGTCGAAGACCAGAAGTCTTCACGTCGTTTGGGTAATTACTGATGATCTTGGTTGGGCTGTACACCCAAGAAGATGGAAACAGTTAGTGATCGTCCAGACGTACTTGGAGATCGATGGATATTCGGGGTACTAGGTGCCCCCGGTTTCGTTCAGACCCAGAACGGACTTGTAAATGGACTGTGTGTCTGACATCGGATTTCATTCTGTGTGACTGATATCGGTTGCATAGGATGGTTTGCCTGTGTGGCATGCTAAGATGCAAATGATCAAGGCTTCTGTTGAAAAGCAAAGTCTTGTGGTTGGTGATCAAAGCACGGCCTTTGTGGCGTAGCTTTGTGTAGCGTTGATTCGCGAGCCTCACACCCCGGTATGAACCAAAAACGGGAGAAAGGACCTCAGGGAGGGCCTACGTTTCCTCCTAGCTAAAAGTGACGTCAGTGGTTTTACACGCCCTGACGAGTTTGACTTATGTGGTTGTTGCTGTTGCGAGGCGCCTCGGTTAGATCGGACGATCCGGGTCCGATGGAGTCACTTGTTGGCTCGCTTACGCCCCAAAGGGCGGCGAAACGTAGTGCTCAGGCATTTTAATCCACTCCGTGTGGACCGGCCCTGACGATCCAAGGGTCGATGCGTTCTGATCCTGAGACTCGGGCTAGGCAGTCTCGAATTCGGTAAGGACTATCTTTTGCCTTGGTTCATGACGGAAATCCAATTTCCAAATACGTGATCTTGCGGTTTTAGTTGTAATCCTATATATGGCGACATAGTGGGATGGGGCGCTCATGCCGCCTATGATTGATACTTATGATTTGAAGTTGTTTTATACACTATGCACTGACTATAGTATCAAATGATTTGTTTTAAAACGTATCAAGCATTCTTTGGCTGTTATAAGGGAAAACCCTATCCTCGGCTGGGTTGCATTGTGTGATGGGACCTGGGTCTTATAACAGCTTCATTTTCCTTTATTTAGCATTGCGCTGTTTGTTTTATGCACTGGTATGTTTGGGAGGAAACCCGTTCCGTGTTATACGGCGTGGTCCCTTGATTTACCTAACTTTCAAATAAAGATTAATAACTGTTTTAGTTCTCACACCAGTCACATGACTGACCTGGAGTTTATTGTTTTAACCTAAACTCTGGGTGCCCTTATTTTCGACACGGGCAGCTAGTAGTTTTGGTTTTGCAGATTTATATTCACAGGATCCTGGTTTACAGCTGGAATGATATCCGGAAAGCTTTGTATCCATATATCTCTTCTAGTCGTGTATTGTATTATTTTCCGCTGCGATGTATTTAAATGTAATTTAAATATCTGATATTTCTGTGTAATATTCTTTTATACTCTGTATATTCTTGTAATCTGATGCATTCTTGTAATATACAGTGAAATGTTCTTCCGTATGCGTTTTGTTGTGGCTTGTTCTCGAACTATCCGACGCTTTCCTTTACGGGGAAGTTCCGTGTTTTCACAGTTGGTATCAGAGCTTTGGTTTACAAAGCTCGGAGAACAAGGCACATTAGAACCATACGAAAGAATTCATCAGATATTGGATTAGTAATATCCAATGGGGATGACTCGTTAGAGATAGGATCAGTAGTATCCTAGAACCAGTGAGTAGAGTATATTTTTAAAAGTGAAAACAAACTTTTGTTTTAAAGATTTAAATCAATTATTCGTATTTGATTATCTATTTAGATTGAAGTGGACAATCCAGTATATATTGATTTTGCGTATACGTCTGATCCGCGTGTATTCGAAATTTTAATATACTGGATAGATATAGAGTCACACTCTAGTCGCCCGGACATGATTCTGATGATGGCGCGCCATCACCAGTATTTATTTTCGTGTTTCGAAGGTGTGATTTCTATATGTTTCCATTAGACTGGTGTGAGAACCAAAATTAGATAGGGCCTATTGTTGTGATTTGGCATCAAAAACCTGATTTTTGACTATGTATCAAAATTATGAATTTGAAACTCTAATCCACTAATTGATTGATGTTTGTGTTGCTTGTTTAGTTGTTTGATAATTTTGAACCTTTATGCCTAACTAAATCAAATATTGAATTGTATAGAAAATTGGTCGCATTTTCTTGCATATACGTGTATATCATTGAACAGGTCATAGTAAGGAGGCTAGAGCCAGAGAATAAAATTTGTTTGCCCGACAAATAGGTACATGTTTACTACATAATTTACTGTTTTGTTTGGGTGATGATGATTTTATGAGCCTATTGGCTAGCCGCTTGGCTTTTTCTTTTTCTTTTTGAGATCTGAAGGACCGGGGAAGCTATTTGAAATTCCCCGATGCTCCCGGTGCAGGGGAGGTTATGGCGAAATTTTTCAAAAATTTAGGGTGTTAGCCAAAATTTTGAAATCTTTGAAAAGTTCTTAGAAACTGAAAAGTTGAAGAACTTAAGCCGTAATCGAAACAATGGAAGTTGAGTTGAATTGTTAAACAACTTTCGACTTTGTTCCTTTTCGGGGACGAAAAGTTTTAAGTGGGGGAGATTGTAATAACCCGAAAATCTGGGACGATTTAAAATTTTTATTTTGGCGAATTTAATGAATTCTGAATATTTAAAATGAATTATTTTAAATAATAACGACCATAAATTTATTTTCGACGAAGTTAAAAACGAATAAATTTATTTTAATTATATAACGAGCCTGAAATGGCGTGGTAGTTCGAAAATTCGATTTCTAATTTCAATTGAATATATATAATTAAATATAAGTCGGAATTGGACGAAACCAGAAATATTTGAATCTGATGAACAATATTTTTCTAACGAAGTTAACAAACTGAGATTTCTCTTTAGAAATGATAAGTTACGTCCAGTTGAAAATTCAGAATAGTCGCTGTGGAATTTATATATATTTTAATATAATATATGGCCCTTAAAAATAGCTATTTTGCAAACGACCTCTGTTTTCGACGAAACCAGTTCTGTTGGGACCAGAATGTTAAATTATTGCTAGATTCCAATTTTCATAATTTTCTGAATCAATATGTCAGCATGGCACGCTTAAACGCGTTTGACCAGTTTCAGTTGAATTTAATCGACTGGAAAATGGCCACTTTACATACGATCTCAGAATTCGACGAAATTAGTTTTGCTAGGACCGTGTCGTCAATACGAAGCTAGAAAATATTTTTTGGGAATTTTTAGAGAGAGTATGTGGCCTCGGTAAATTGAAATGTACGTTTAAAATTTAATATAAACTGATTTATATTGTAAATTCAACGGAAACTGATTGTAACGGTCGAATTGGCTGACGATACATATCCCATTGTGTTCGGAATGGGGGTAATTAGCTAGGGGCGACAGTCGTCGGGTTTGATTTGGTGTTCGAATTGGAAACATACTTTTTCGGAAATTAAAATATAATAAAATATAAAATATATATATAGTTTTCTGTCCCTCACTCCTCCCTATCTTCCCGTCATTCATTTAAAAGAAAAAGAAAAAAAAAATACGAAGGACCAGACTCGTCGCTCCATCGAGATCCGCCGCCGCCAAGGCTAACGCGCCCCCTCCTCCTCCGGCGCGACACCACCCTCCTCCACACCCCTCTCTCCCTCCGACCCTCCCACATCCCGCCGCCAAACCTAGCCCACCTCAAATCGAACCTCCACCAGAACGGAACCCCACTGCCCTGCCAACCGCCGGCGCAAAACCCCCCTCCTGCTCGCCTCCGACCTTCTGACGAACTCCACCCGCCACCAGATGATGCTGACGCCCTTCCTCCCTCTGCAGATTCAAACCTGCAACCCCCCTTTCCTCCAATAACTCGGTGAGCTCTTTTAACTGATTTTAATTTAGTTTAAAAACTGAATTTTTAATTAGCTTTAAAACTGATTTTTAATTAGCTGTAAAAGTGATTTATACTTAGCTTAAAAAGCTTATATTTTTATAAGTAAAAGGTTTATATTTTTATATGGCAAAAGCTTATATTTTTGTTTAGGGAAAAGTTCAGGTTTTTTTTTATATACGGAAAGTTCATATTTTTATACATGTGAAAAGTTAGTAAAAATCGAATTTTTATACATGTGAAAAGTTAGTGAAAATCGAATTTTTTATATAGGAGAAAAGTTAGTAAAAATCGAATTTTTATGCATGTGAAAAGTTAATAAAAATCGAATTTTTATATAGGAGAAGAGTTTGTAAAAATCGGATTTTTATATTATGAAGTTAGCGAAGTAAAAATGTGATTTTTATAGCGTTGAATTAAAAATATTTTTTTTTAACATATACCGCGTGAAACAGATCTCGTTAGAAGAACGGCGAAGAATTCCTACATAAGAAGAGTCGTGGCGTTTGGTTTTGCTATTCGGTGAGAACTTCTCACTCAAATTTATTCCTAGTTAAATATATA
The DNA here is from genome assembly GCA_030737875.1 of Allium sativum. Taxonomy (NCBI): domain Eukaryota; kingdom Viridiplantae; phylum Streptophyta; class Magnoliopsida; order Asparagales; family Amaryllidaceae; genus Allium; species Allium sativum. Next base: position 741,274,486 of record CM060920.1, on the reverse strand, counting down.
TTAGGATGCAGACGGTGTTTTGTAGCACCCGACACCCGTCCACAGACCATGGACTTGTTTGTTTGGTTGTGTAGTGGTTAGATTATTTGATTTGAATTTGGTTGTTTGGTGAACTTGAATTGATTTGATAGATATAATAATGGCGTGGGCCATTATTAGACCGGGGACAAGGCTAGGCCTTGTCCCGTTTCTAGTATCGTGCCGTTATGCCGCCGAAATTTTCTAAAATATGTTAGAAAAATAAAAATATCATTTTATTGAATAAATGAACCGAATAGAATATTCATAGATTGAATAAAATGTTTTATCGTTAAAAATATAATTTTTAACGTGAAGGGGAAATAAATAAATATTCATTTACAAACCGGACGGTTTGTTTATGTACACCTATTTGAAAGACATTGATTGGGACGATAAATTTTACACATCGCCCAACTGCACAAATAAAATCTGTGTTTGATTGTTTGAAACCCCACACGGGTGTTGGGATGAAATTTGAAGTTCACTCATCCTGATTGATTAAATATGTCGATCGATTGATTGACAGGCTGTTATAAGCGTTAGATATCTATATTTGATGCTTATACAGTGTAATGCACTTTGGTTGATGGTTGATTATTTTTCAATGCTATTATATGTGTGTAATGTATGAAAATCCATATAATTAACATTATATGGTGATTGATTGGGCCTCATTCCAATTGGAAAAATATAGTATATTATAAAATAAAGGTTCATGTGTTGACAGTACTCATCCATTGAGATTGGTCATGTGTTGAACGAAATATTTTGATAATAACAACTATTTTGAAAAAGAAATATTTGAAATAGAATATTTGAAAATAGAAATTTATGAAGCCGTGTTGATTAGATTTACGCCATTTTGATGTGAACGATTTCGAAATGAATTGAATTGAAAACGATTTCGAAATGAATTGAATTGAAAACGATTTCGAAATGAATTGAATTGAAAACGAATTCAAATTGAATTGAAATTTGAATTGAATAGAAATGAATTTTAAAACGAATTTATAAAGAAGAACTCAATTTTAATTTGAATTGAAAAGGAAGTTGAAATTGCTTTTGAAACGAATTTAAAACTATTTATATAATTCGTTTTAAAATAGAAATCGACGAAATATATATTATATATATAATATAATGGCCTGAATAGAACGCGCCGCGCCGCGACAGTTCGTGAATTTCGACCATTTATTTCAAACAGACATTACGGGAGATCCGACCGTCGGATTCTCCTAAAACCGGAACCGTTGGGTTCGTATCGAAATGAGCTTTCTAACGAATATTAGAAATTTGAAATCTAACGGTTGGATTTGGATTTACGTCCAAATCAAATTTGAAAAAGGTCGCTGTAAGTGCAGTTCGATGGCCGTTGATGGAAATCGACTGTACGGGCCTTGATAAAATTATTAAAAATAGTAATAATTTGTGTAAAATCATAAGAATTGATTTAGAAAGAATTGGGATGAAAAACTCCATATTTGAAAAGATATAAATAGATTTTTATCGCAATGAACTAGTTTTGAACTAGAGTTACAATTCTATTTATTTTTAAATAAATAAATTAAATTTGAAATGGTTTTGAAAATAACCAGAATTTCCAATGATTGCATTGGAATGGATTTGAATCGAAATTGCCTTCGGAATATTTCGATGTTGGATTTCGGGATGATACAGGTATTGTTATGGGGATTTGTAAGATATATATATATATATATATATATATATATATATATCGTTATTTCCAATGCGATATTTGTTAGTCGTAGAATTTGATATTGAATATAAGCCGGTATATTTTCTATTCAGAGCCTTGTATTGAATATCAAATGTGGTTTGGGTTTGTCGGGAATGGTGTCTTCACTAACACTGTTCTTGAACCCAGTTGAGAAAAGATTAAATCTTTTTATTTAGATTTAATGAAGTGTATCAATTCAATAATATTTAATTGGAATTGAATTGATATTGATTTTTGGGTTTATCGTGAACAGTGTTTTAAATAACACTCGTTCTTTAACCCGATAATTAATGAATGTGATTTTGGGTTTATCGTGAACCGTGTTTTAAATGACACTGATTCTTTAACCCAGTCGAAGATTAAAACTAAGTGGAGTTTTAATGAATCTTTAATTAGATTGAAATGATCGAAAATGGAGTATCACCAGTTTTGCTCCAGGCGTTAGTTAAATCTTTAATTAGATTTGAACGTGAAATGGTAATTGAATTTACCGATAACACTGTGGTGTTAGATATGAAGTATTACCAGTTTTACTTCATGGGATGAATAGGTTGGGATGGGGAAATTAAAATAAATAATTACTTCGGTAAGGTTCGCTAATCCCGACTAGTTTGAATTGAGATTCAAAAATGGAATAAAGAATAAATTCAAGGAATTTATCTTGGATAAAATTAATGGGAACCTTTCCCTATGAATGTGAAATTTAGAAACTAACTGTCGGTTAGCCAAGCAGAATGGTTTTCTGAATATTGATCTGATGTTGGTTTCGGCCTTCGGGGTTAATATTTGAGGAATTATTCTCTTGATTCATTTACGGTTATTGACTAATGAATTGGAATGAGGCGTATGTTGTGTTTGTGTAACACTTATTTAAAATATACACGAGTTATTCGGAAAGACCGGGTTTATCCCATTCTGAATAACTAATACGACGATAAGTCGAAGATGAAGACGGTGGACGAAGACCAGAAGTCTTCACGTCGTTTGGGTAATTACTGATGATCTTGATTGGGCTGTACACCCAAGAAGATGGAAACAGTTAGTGATCGTCCAGACGTACTTGGAGATCGATGGATATGCAGGGTACTAGGTGCCCCCGGTTTCGTTCAGACCCAGAACGGACTTGTAAATGGACTGTGTGTCTGACATCGGATTTCATTCTGTGTGACAGATATCGGTTGCATAGGATGGTTTGCCTGTGTGGCATGCTAAGATGCAAATGATCAAGGCTTCTGTTGAAAAGCAAAGTCTTGTGGTTGGTGATCAAAGCACGGCCTTTGTGGCGTAGCTTTGTGTAGCGTTGATTCGCGAGCCTCACACCCCGGTATGAACCAGAAATGGGAGAAAGGACCTCTGGGAGGGCCTACGTTTCCTCCTAGCTAAAAGTGGCGTCAGTGGTTTTACACGCCCTGACGAGTTTGACTTATGTGGTTGTTGCTGTTGCGAGGCGCCTCGGTTAGATCGGACGATCCGGGTCCGATGGAGTCACTTGTTGGCTCGCTTACGCTCCAAAGGGCGGCAAAACGTAGTGCTCAGGCATTTTAATCCACTCCGTGTGGACCGGCCCTGACGATCCAAGGGTCGATGCGTTCTGATCCTAAGACTCGGGCTAGGCAGTCTCGAATTCGGTAAGGACTATCTTTTGCCTTGGTTCATGATGGAAATCCAATTTCCAAATACGTGATCTTGCGGTTTTAGTTGTAATCCTATATATGGCGACATAGTGGGATGGGGCGCTCATGCCGCCTATGATTGATACTTATGATTTGAAGTTGTTTTATACACTATGCACTGACTATAGTATCAAATGATTTGTTTTAAAACGTATCAAGCATTCTTTGGCTGTTATAAGGGAAAACCCTATCCTCGGCTGCGTTGCATTGTGTGATGGGACCTGGGTCTTATAACAGCTTCATTTTCCTTTATTTAGCATTGCGCTGTTTGTTTTATGCACTGGTATTCTTGGGAGGAAACCCGTTCCGTGTTATACGGCGTGGTCCCTTGATTTACCTAACTTTCAAATAAAGATTAATAACTGTTTTAGTTCTCACACCAGTCACATGACTGACCTGGAGTTTATTGTTTTAACCTAAACTCTGGGTGCCCTTATTTTCGACACGGGCAGCTAGTAGTTTTGGTTTTGCAGATTTATATTCACAGGATCCTGGTTTACAGCTGGAATGATATCCGGAAAGCTTTGTATCCGTATATCTCTTCTAGTTGTGTATTGTATTATTTTCCGCTGTGATGTATTTAAATGTAATTTAAATATCTGATATTTCTGTGTAATATTCTTTTATACTCTGTATATTCTTGTAATCTGATGCATTGTTGTAATATACAGTGAAATGTTCTTCCGTATGCGTTTTGTTGTGGCTTGTTCTCGAACTATCCGACGCTTTCCTTTACGGGGAAGTTCCGGGTTTTCACACAGAAATAGAAATGTTATTTTGAATAGAGTTGAAATTAAAAACATGTTAATGGAGAAAACAAAAATTTGTTTATATACAAGAATATAGATTGAATTATTTATCATGGGATAAATTGAAATATAAATTCAAATTTGAATTTATAGAAAAAAAATATGGAAATCAGTTTGGAAACCAATAAGTGAAATTGGATTTGAAGTTAGTACTTATAAAGAAAATTAATAATGAGATTTAAATGTTTGAAAACAAAAAGAGCTTCTGTATGAAAGATTTTAGATATAAAAAAATAATGTATAAAGGAAAATTTGATTTGTAATATCATCCATTGATTTGACTTTATAAAGGAAAGGATATTCACTTTTGAACTGAATAAAGATATAAGGCAATGTATTTCGTAAACGAGTATATTTAAAAGGAAATTTAAATCGAAATATGAAATCCAAATTAGACATTGATTGAAAAGGGAAATAGGAAACCGTTTTAAAAGAAAACGATGAGTTTAGTTTAAAATTCGAAATATAAAATAAAGTGTGATAACGTTAGGTAAACTGGAATGGTTATAAAGGAGTTTGGTAAGGATTTGGAAAGCATGAATTCAAAGGTGAATTTAGAATTTGAATCAACCGGAAATGGTAGATAAATTCCAAAGTTAGGAACATAAATTGAATATAGGTTATTGAGGGAGAGTTATTTATTGGGATTCGATTATATCGAATTTAGGGAAGTAGTATTTTTACTTTCCAGTTTGAATCAAATTTAATTATTTACTTATTATTTTATTTATTAAAATAATTAAGTAATAGTTATATTTTTATAAACCAAATATTTGAAAACAGCGATTATAACACTATTGTTAGTATAATATATGTTTTGTAAATCTAAACAGCGACTATAGCGCTGTTGTTATAATATACGTTTTGTAAATCTAAACAACAATTATAACGTTGTTGTTATAAATGTTTTTGTAAATCTAAACAGCGATTATAATGCTACTGTTATCACAAATGTTTTTAACAGTGATTTTAATGCTGCTATTATAATAAAAGCTAAACAGCGATTGTAACGCTATCATTGAAAGAAATGTTTTATAAATCAAATATTTGGAAACACCGATTATAATGCTACCGTTATAATCAAAAAATTTCCATGAAAGAAGCATGTTCTTAGATTGGATCGCGATGTTTGGTTTAAAGTTGTGAGCATTGACTATTTTGAAGTTGAGAATGTTGTTCAGTTAAGGTCTGAGAGGTAAATATACCCCAACTTGATTTACTTCACGATTGATGGAGAAATGGTTAAGGTTCGATAGTGAAGATTGGTTAACATTCTAGTTAGTTAATAATTGGGTAATGTTTTAAGTTATAATAACGATGTTTATAATATCACGTTAATTTAAAAGAATTTGAAATGTTTTTCCCAATAAAATGAGAGATATTTTCTATGTATAGAAAATAAAATGAATTGGTCAATGAGGAATTAAGAAAGAGAATTTGGAAGTATTTTCCAAAATTAATGCGGCATATTTACTGAATTTAGAAAATAAGGATTCGCTAATATATATAGAAATGTTTTCTAGTTGGGAAAAAGAGATATTTTCTCGAATAAAGAAATTACTTATTGGAAATGTTTTTCAAAGAATCGAGAGGGAAATCGAGCTTCAAAAGGATATGAAAGATAGGGAAACCATAATTTGAATTAATAATATAATCAGGAATAGATTTAAAGGGGCCCATGGTTGTTTGATGCTTGATCGATAGAATTTCCATTTTGAAATAGGACCTTTGATTGTATGGATGTTTCTTTGATAGTTAATTCACAAACTATCAAGGTGTTATTTTATTTTATGCCTCCATTGTCAATACGGTGAGACCGGGATCATATTTAATATCTAAAAACCATTCTGTATTGGCATAAGCGTTACAAATCAACTTATGCTAGAGATGATTGAAGATGGAGTAAAATGCAAGGGCTGTTCTATTAATCCTATAGAGAAATTGCCCAAGATGGATTGATGGAATAGTGCCTTCGGTTTGTCCAGTCCTGGGACAAGGTATATGGAAGGACCTGATGATGTGGCAATCAAAGGAAATGATGGAAATTGGTTATGAAAGATAATCATGACCTTAAGCCTCCTCACCCGGGAAATGACAAAAATCGGGCAGGAAGCATAGCAATGTGGGTCGCTCCCATTAGGATGTATAATCACATATCTATAGAAATTCCATTTGCTACTTTAATCTATCGATGCTGTCCCTTTCGGGAAACGGTTGCTGGTCCCAACGGTAGGTGATATACATTCGAAACACTCAAGCGAAATGAGTGGTTGGTCATGTGTGGGCCGGGTTGCAAGATGTTCTTGACGAACCCAATGTATTCGCCTCTAGAGATACACTATCGGAAGATGGTTCCATACCCTGTCATGTTGGAAATCCAATCTCCAACAAGCACCCTGCGGTTTTGATTTTATATTATATATGGAGCGTGAGATGCAAGCGTTCCGCTAGATTTTATTTACTTGCGATTAGACACTATTATAATATCAGAAAAGTATTGATTTTCAAAATGATTTTGGTTATCGTAATGTAAAAACCATCCGTGTTTATGTGTGGATCGGTCTTACGATTATCATTTCTTTCGAAAGGATTTTTGAAAGTTAAACAAATGGTTGGAGTTTACTCACACCAGTCCCATGACTGACCCAGAATTTATTTTATTTTGTTTTCCCTAAACTCTTGGGTGCCCAAATTTGTATGGGCAGTCGAGTAGTTGGGATTTTACAGATTCACTTGGAGGAGCTTGAAGTAGGAGGCTTCACCAGTTAGCTGTAGACTATCGTATTTTCCACCGTGTATCATGTTTATATCTGGAAACAGGTGTTTATAACTATTCCAAAAATATTTGTTGTGCTCTGATAATGGTATGTATGTACACTCATTGATTTATATTTCAAGCGTTATGATATTTAATATATTTTATTCGTTCCGTTATGAGTTTATGTTTCGTCTTTTTTCTTCTATTCTAACTATTCTTTCTTTCCATTTCTCATCCTCTAACTTGTTTCTAATAATGATTCGTATTTCTGTGCAATTTGGGTTGGACGTATGGTGTGATTAGTCAACTAAAAGAGTACGGAAATTCGAGCCATTACATTTGGTATCAGGGCTGAAGGTTGAGTAATAACTTGGCTCTGTGGCATGACTCAATAGAGATGGGGTTAGTAATGCCCTAGATTGAGTTTGAGTGTATATATATATGAGCGCGTATTTGTAGATTGAATATAAAATTGTTTTATATTGTATTGATTGATTAGTCGAGTGGTTTATGAATTCTGGTTGATATAGGATGTACAACTATATCGATAGGCGTTTCTAAACTCTCGAACAAAGTTATTCGATGTGGCATTGTTTTAAAATGGGTAAATAAAATAATTTTTCCCAAAACTATTTCTGGTATAAAGAAATAATTTTATGAAATTATTGATTTGATTGATTGTCATTACAATCAAATGGAATTATGAAATATTGAAATGGTTATATATAACCAAATATAACTTGTATATGGAAAATATACATAAATAAGATGAACTGAAATTAAATTCAAACCAGAATTTGAGAATTTGAATCCCAGATGTTCAAAAATATTATTTTGAAGTAATTTTATAGTAATATAACAATACTTTGTCGGATTTTTGAACAAGAATGGTTTTTAAATGGATTTTTAAAGGGATTAAGCACTGAAATCACTTCCGTGGCGAGAAAATAATTCTGATAACGGATCGCGACATTATCGGTATTCATTTTCAGGTTCCTGAGTGACGAATTGCTACCATAATACGTTTATTAATGGAAATTGTTTGAGGAAAATAAAGTTGTTTTAGAAATTCAGATGTTTTGAATTGAGTCGATTATAAATATATGTACATAAATATATATGATTTCAAACTAATTTGAAATAAAACCCAGGAATTTGAATTCTGAAATTAAAATTTAACTTATATAAGTTGAATAGATCGGAATGGTAAAAATGTATTAAATGAATTAAAATTGAAGTTAAGATTAATGAAATTAGATTAGAAATAATTTCGAATGAAATTAAATAAGGAAAATGTTGAGATTCAAAATATTAATATGAATTCGTCTTATGAATAAGCCAGATGAATATATATTGGATATTGTAATTTGGAGTTAAATTGTGAATGGAAATTGAAACTCAAACTGAATAAGTGGTTTGATTCCTGAAGTAAAGATCAGATTTGAATTGATATAATGGAAGTGAACTAATCAGAAAATGATTAGAGAGTAAAGACAACTGGAAGTTGGATTTATTTGAAACCAACTGGAGATGGATATATGTATACTGAGCAGATACTGAATGAATGCAAAGACAAGAGATAGAATTATGCCCGACAAAAAGGTACTTGTTTACAATATTACTTGGGTTTGATGGTTTTATGAGCCTATGGGGCAAGCCACTTGGCTTTTTGATTTTCTTTTGGATTGGAGAAGGCCTAGAAAGCCGAGTTGTGGTTGTACCGATTGAGCCGTGCAGAGGAGATACTAACGAAATTTTTCAGAATTTTTTTTGGAAATTTTCGTTAGTAAGAATAAATTAATATTTTAATTGAAACAAATTGGTCCAGTTAAACTGAAGTTAAGAATAAAACAAAATGGAAGTTTGGACATAGTTAATAAGGAATGTAGCAACTTTTCCTACCTTAGCAATTTCGAGGACAAAATTATTTTAAGGGGGTAGGAATGTAACAACCCGGATTTTTGGCCATTGTAAGACTAAATATTTAAATTTGTTTTAAATGTTTAAATTGAATTTTATATAAGGATTTATAAGGAATTTATTTTATAAATCGATATTTAAACGTATAATTTATAATATAATTTAAAACAAGTTTAAAATGGCGTGGTAGTTTGAATATTCCATTTCAAATTTCAAATTTCAAATGAATGTACATGATTCAAAATAAATAGGATTTTAGCGAAACAAGAAATATTTGAATCTGTTTGAAAATATCTTTCCAACGAATGTGAAAAATCCAGATTTCACAGCGGGAATAAAAAGTTATGCCCAATTCAAATTTTCAGAAAGTTGTTGTGGAGTCGAGTATAAGCCATACCGGTTTATTTAATATAATTAAATATTGGATTCGAATTTGGACAAGATTCTTTTGAGGCATAGTTATAATTTAAATTTTAGAATTTTACTATAATTTTTAATTAATTAAATACGCAACTTTTTATTTGGAGTATTTTGCGCCCTATATTAATATTTTGGGATTCCATAATATAAGTTAAACTACTGATATTATTATATTTTTGGGATCATGGCACCTCGCTCGACACGGTAGTATTTTAATTTTTGTCTGTAGCAGTCTGTAAATAAAAGAAATTCTATATGACGGAGGCGCGTAAACTTTAAAACAAATATACGCTGCCTTACCCTAAAGGATAAAGACAAGCGTGCTTTATACGGTTTCTAAACCGTGCGTTCCAAGCTATTTTTACCCGTGCATCCCAAGCTACCAGGTTCCGTGCCTACATAACTTCTCTTTCTTTAAATACTGTATATATCGTTCCTCTTCTCAACTCTTAATAAAAGCTTGTATCAAAAATAAATTAAAAAGAAATGTGTGCAGTTGCTTCCATTCGAAGGCTCACATGAAGCCAATCATACCCAAGATGACCGTAATTCCCAAATCTATTTCCCAATCCCATTTCTTACTTCTACTAACATCTTCTTCCAGAAATAATAATAATAATATTACGAGAAATCAAATAAAATCCTGAAATCGTGAGGCTCGTGTATTCGAACTCTAAACTCAGCTCTATGTTCCTACATAAATTTTGTGGCTCGCAATCGTTGTTGGATGCTGGATTTTTTCCAGTCACTAGCTAGGGTTCCAATTCCTAGAAGACTGAGGTCGATTGTGGCGATGGGTTAGATTCGGTGGCATATTCGAACTCGAGCGTGGAGTATTGATTGATGCGCCATGGCGAAGACTTGCGAGTTCAAGAGGATTAAGAAGGAGGATGGGTTAAGGAGTTTTGTGGGGGCGTTTCAGTTGAATTCGAGAAAGAGAGTATAGTTGTTGTGATGGTTGATGGAGCTTGAAATATGTGGAGTTGATGATGATGTTTGGATTGGGACGGTGATGTAGGGAGGGGGGATACATGTTGAGGTGGTTAAGCAAATGGGAACTGGGAAGATGTATTGAGCGGGCTATATTTTGGATTAAGGGTGGTAATTACTAAATTAAGGTGATTATGGTTTTCTGATCAATGAAGGTACTAACTGGGTTCTGTTCTCTGTTTGGTAAAGAGGAGTTGGTAGTAAAAGAGATCATGAAATTCATGGTTTTGTAGGAGGTCAGTATTGGTGTACAAAATTGCTGGTGCTTCTTTAGATGCTATATTGAAGTACAGTTGGTTGATGAGGATGTGATGTTGCTATACTACAGTTCAGACATTCGAACAAAATGGGTTCTACAGTTTTGAATGTTAAGTCTAAAAAGAAAAAGGAAGTGAAAGGATAGAGAGGCGAAATTCAAATATAGGAAACAGCGTATACCAACGAGGAAGAAGTATTAGAAGAGTAACTTGGATTTAGCATACTTGAACAAAGTTGGACCAATCGGATCCACAAGTATCAACGACAAACCTTCATCGTAGAACTGTTGTGTCTGAAACAAGTGCCATAGGAATTTCATGATAAAACCAAAAGCTCATTTGATTTTAAGTGAAACAAAAGCAGAGCCATCAACTGCGAACCAAGTTGAGTAAATTTGCTAACTCTTACCTCGTTTATATTTTTATATATACGATTTTAAATTTATTTGTAGTAATTTTATAATGTGCAACGGTTGATTGGTTGAATAGTTGGTAAAATTGGTTGAAATGGTTGATATGATTACATCGTTGATCGATCATTAGTTTTGATATTTCATATTGATGTGAAATAATATTATTGATGCTGATTAACATCTGTGGATGCAGGGAACAGGTTGGAGGGATCCAACTGGATTCCTCAACATTTATATTATTGTTTGTTATTTACCGTGATATATATTGTGATTGATAATGCTGTGTTGAATTACTCTGGCCCTAGAATTTTGGTACCATAAAATATTTTGAATATAGAAAATGAAATCTAGGTTTTAAAAAGAGAATTTATAATGTAATTTCGAATAGAGTTGAAATTAAAAACATGTTAATGGAGAAAACAAAAAATTGTTTATAAACAAGAATATAGATTGAATTATTTATCATGGGATGAATTGAAATATAAATTCAAATTTGAATTTATAGAGAAAAAAAATATGGAAATCAGTTTTGAAACCAATAAGTGAAATTGGATTTGAAGTTAGCACTTATAAAGAAAATTAATAATGAGATTTAAATGTTAGAAAACAAAATGACTTTCTGTATGAAAGGTTTTAGAAATAAAAAAATAAAGTATAAAGGAAAATTTGATGTGTAATATCATCCACTGATTTGACTTTATAAAGGAAATGATATTCATGTTTGAAGTGAATAAAGATATAAGGCAAAGTATTTCGTAAATGAGTACATGTAAAAGGAAGTTTAAATCGAAATATGAAATCCAAATTAGACATTGATTGAAAAGGGAAATGGGAAACCGTTTTAAAAGAAAACGATGAGTTTAGTTCAGAATCCGGAATATAAAATAAAGTGCGATAACATTATGTAAACTGGAATGGTTATAAAGGATTTTGGTAAGCATTTGGAAAGCATGAATTTAGAGGTGAATTTAGAATTTGTATCAACCTGAAATTGTAGATAGATTCTAAAGTTCAGAACATAAATCGAATATAGATTATTGAGAGAGAGTTATTTATTGGGATTCAATTATATCGAATTTAGGGAAGTAGTATTTTTACTTTCCGGTTTGAATCAAATTTAATTATTTACTTATTATTTTATTTATTGAAATAATTATGTACAAGTTATATTTTTATAAACCAAATATTTGAAAACAGCGATTATAACACTGTTGTTAGTATAATATATGTTTTGTAAATCTAAACAGCGAATATAGCGCGGTTGTTATAATATGCGCTTTGTAATTCTAAACAACAATTATAACGCTGTTGTTATAAATGTTTTTGTAAATCTAAACAACGATTATAATGCTACTGTTATCACAAATGTTTTTAACAGTGACTTTAATGCTGCTATTTTAATAAAAGCTAAACAACGATTGTAGCACTGTCATTGAAAGAAATGTTTTATAAATCAAATATTTTGAAACACCGATTGTAACGCTACCGTTATAATCAAAGTTTTTCCGTGAAAGAAGCGTGTTCTTAGATTGGATCCGAAAGTCGCGTAAGCGATGTTTGGTTTAAAGTTGTGAGCTTTGACTATTTTGAAGTCGAAAATGTCGTTCAGTAAAGGTCTGATAGGTAAATATACCCCAACTTGATTTACTTCATGATTGATGGAGAAATGTTTAAGGTTCGATAGTGAAGATTGGTTAACATTCTGGTTAGTTAATAATTGGTTAATGTTTTAAGTTATAATAACGATGTTTATAACATCGCGTTAATTTAAAAGAATTTGAAATGTTTTTCTCAATAAAATGAGAGATATTTTCTACGTATAGAAAACGAAACGAATTGGTCATTGAGGAATTAAGAAAGAGAATTTGGAAATATTTTCCAATATTAATGCGGCATATTTTCTGAATATAGAAAATAAGGATTCGCTAATATATATAGAAATGTTTTCTAGTTGGGAAAAAGAGATATTTTCTCGAATAAAGAAATTACTTATTGGAAATGTTTTTCAAAGAATCGAGAGGGAAATCGAGCTTCAAAAGGATACGAAAGATAGGGAAATAGGAATTTGAAATAACAATATAATCAGGAATTGATTTAAAGGGGCCCAGTATTGTTTGATGCTTGATCGATAGAATTTCCATTTGGAAATAGGACCCTTGATTGTATGGATGTTTCTTTGATAGTTAAATCACCAACTATCAAGGTTTTATTTTATTTTATGCCTCCGTGGTCAATACGGAGAGACCAGGATCAGATTTAATATCTGAAAACCACTTTGTATTGGCGTAAGCGTTACAAATCAACTTATGCTATAGATGATTGAAGACGGAGTAAAATGCAAGGGCTGTTCTATTAATCCTAGGCAGAAATTGCCCAAGATGGATTGATGGGATAGTGCCTTCGATTTGTCCGGTCCTGGGACCACGTATATGGAAGGACCTGATGATGTGGCATTCAAAGGAAATGATGGAAATAGGTTATGAAAGATAATCATGACCTCAAGCCTCATCACCCGGGAAATGACAAAAATCGGGCAGGCAGCATGGCTATGTGGGTTACTGCCATTAGGATGTATAATCACCTATCTATAGAAATTCCATTTGCTACTTTAATCTATAGATGTTGTCCCTTTCGGGAAACGGTTGCTAATCCCAACCGTTGGTGATATACATTCGACACACTCAAGCGAAATGATTGGTCGGTCATGTGTGGGCCGGGTTGCAAGATGTTCTTGTTGAACCCAGTGTATTCGCCTCTAGAGATGCACTATCGGAAGGTGGTTCCATACCTTATCATGTTGGAAATCCAATCTCCAGTAAGCGCCCTGAGGTTTGTATTTTATATTATATATGGAGCTAGAGATGCAAGCGTTTCGCTAGATTTTATTTTCTTGTGATTAGACACTATTATAATATCAGAAAAGTATTGATTTTCAAAATGGATTGGGTTATCGTAAGGTAAAAACCATCCGTGTTTATGTGTGGATAGGTCTTACGATTATCATTTCTTTCGAAAGGATTTTTGAAAGTTAAATAAATGGTTGGAGTTTACTCACACCAGTCCCATGACTGACCCAGAGTTTATTTTGTTTTGTTTCCGCTAAACTCTTTGGTGCCCAAATTTGTATGGGCAGTCGAGTAGCCGGGATTTTACAGATTCACTTGGAGGAGCTTGAAGCTGGAAGCTTCACCAGTTAGGTATAGACTATCATATTTTCTGCTGTGTATCATATTTATATCTAGAAATAGTGTTTATAACTATTCCAAAAATATTTGTTGTGCTCTGATAATGGTATGTATATACACTCATTGATTTATATTTCAAGCATTATGTTATTTAATATATTTTATTCGTTCCGCTATAAGTTTGTGTTTCTTCGTTTTTCTTCTATTCTAACTATTCTTTCTATTTATCATCCTCTAACTTCTTTCTAATAATGATTTGTATTTCTGTGCAATTTGGGTTGGACGTATGGTGTGATTAGTCAACTCAAAGAGTATGGAAATTCGGGCCATTACACGTTGTAAGTGCAATTCGATGACCGTTTATGGAAATTTACTTAAAGGGCGTTAATAAAATTATTAAAAATATTGATAATTTGTGTAAAATCATAATAAATGATTTGGAAAGAATTGGAATGAAAAATTCCATACTTGAAAAGATAAAAATATATTTTTATCGAAATGAACTAGTTATTAACTAGAATTATAATCCAATTATTTTTAAATAAATAAATTGGATTGAGAATGGGTTCTAATATAACCAGAAATTCCAATATATGAATTAGAGTGGATTTAAATGGAAATCATCTTCGGGATATTTCGATATTGGATTCCGTGATTATATGAATATTGTTATGGGAATTTGGAAGATATATTTTATATCGTTATTTCCAATACGATATTTGTTGGTTTCAGAATTTGATATTGAATATAAGCCGATATAAATTCTATTCAGAGCCTTGGTTTAATATCAAATTAGATTTTGGGTTTGTCATGAGTAATGTCTTCAATGACACTGTTCTTAGGCCCAATTGAGAAAAGAATAAATCTTTTAGTTAAGATTCAGAGAAGTTTACCAATTAATTAATATTTAATTGGAATTCAATAAAAGAATTGGATTTTGGGTATGTCGTTAATAGTGTCTTCAATAACACTGTTCTTGAACCCCGTGTAAAAAGAATAAATCTTTTAATTAAGATTATTAGTGTTTCCAATTATATTTAATAATTGGAATAAAATGGAATGTGAATTGGGTTATTGTGAACTGTGTTTTAATGACATTCGTTCTTTAACCCGATTTACAGTGAAATGAGATTTGGAATTTATAAATCTTTATTTTAAGATTTAAGGGAATTGTCCAAAGTAATTTTTCCTATTTAATAAAATAAATTGGGATCGAATGGAATTCGTTTTGGTAACAATCGAAGTGAGCTTCCATGGAGGAAGACTGTTAATATATATGGAATTTAAAAGACTTTGTCGTTATTCCATTTATATTATTAGTCGGATACGGAAATTGATATCGATTATATATTGATCTGCTTTCCTTGAAGATTCCGTAATTAATGGAATGTGATTTTGAGTTTATTATGAACCATGTTTTAAATGACATTGGATCTTTAACCCAGTTAAAGACAGGATTACATGTCTAACATTGTATTTCAAAATGTATGGTTGATCTCTGCTAAATATATATCTGTTTGGTGGCGGGGAATTTATTCTCTTGCTTAACACCCTTCTTTGAGACGTACGAACTTAGAGGTTTTATATCGGCAGAAATCAATAGTATGGTGTAGATTGTCGATGCGATATGTTTGATTTCCCAAAGTTAAATAATCATTAATGTTGATTTTTGGGAAGATTAAAACTAAAGGAGTTTTAATGAATCTTTAATTAGATTGAAATGTGAATGATATAATTTAAATTATCAAATTTGGGAAATGATCGAGATATCGTGTACTGCCTGTTTTACTCCGAGCAATAGTTAAATCTTTAATTAGATTTGAATGTGAAATGGTAATTGAATTTACTGATAACACCATGGTGTTAGAGATGGAGTATGACCAGTTTTTCTCCATGCGACGAATAGGTTGGAAAATTAAACAAATGATTACTTCGGTAAGGTGCGCTAATCACGATTAGTTTGGATAAACCTTAATTTGGTTTGAATTGATATCCAAAGGAAGATTGAAGAATAAATTTAAAGAATTTATCTTTGATAAAATTAATGGAACCATTCCCTAATGATGTGAATATTTGAATAAAAGAATATTATAGATTAAAATAAGGCGTATATTGTGCTTTTATAGCACTTGTTTATTATATACACGAGTTATTCAAAAAGCCCGGGTTTTTACCCATTCTGAATAACTGATCCGACGATAAGTCGACGATGAAGACGGTGGTAGAAGATCGGAGGTCTTCACATCGTTTGGATGATTATCGATGTCATGATTAGGCTGTACATCCAAGACGAGGTAATAAGTGGTGATCGTCCAGACGTACTTGGAGATCGACCGGATATGCGAGGACTGTCTCCTGTATTAGACATATGGGACATGGAATAAGGTGCCTCCGGTTTGGTTCAGACCCAGAATGAACTAGTAAATGGATGTGTGTATGACATTGGATTTTATTCTGTGTTGATTGATTTCTATTAAATATATGTCTGTTTGGCGGCGGAGAATTTATTCTCTTGCTTAACGCCCTTCTCTGAGACGTACAAGCTCAGAGGTCATATATCGGTAGACATCAGTCGCATGGCGTGAATTGCCTGTGTGGCATGCTGAGATGCAAATGATCAAGGCTTTTGTTGAAAAGCAGAGTCTTGTGATTGATGATCAAAGCACGACTTTAATATAGCATAGCTTTTTGTGTAGCATTAATTTGCGAGCCTCACACCTCGGTATGAGTCAAAAATGGGATAAGGGACTGCAGCGAGAACACGACATTTCTTTCTGGCTATGGGTGGTGTCATGGTATCGAGGCCAGACATTTATTATATTTTTACCTATGTGGATGACGGATAGCGAGGCGCCTCAGATATATCAGTTACTACGGAGCCGATGGATAGGTCCGGTAGGACCGGGAAACGTGTGATGAGGAATAACCAATCCTCAAACGTAAGAGAGGACCGGCCTTGAAGCATCCAAGGGTTTCCCAGAGTGTGCATTCCTGAGACATTTGCTAGAGTGTCTCGAAGCAGAAAGGAGTACATCGCTTGCCTAAACTCATGACGGAAATCCAATTTCCAATATGTGACATTTCGGTTTTAGTCGAAAACATGTATGGCGACATAGTAGCATGGGATACTATGCCATCAACGATTGATACATTTATATTTGAAGCTGTTCTGACACTATACACCTATTATAGTATCAAATGATTTATTTTAAACATACCAAGCATGTTTGGCTATTATAAGGTAAAACTTTATCCTCCGGCTTGCGTTGTATTGTGTGATGGGACCTGGGTCTTACAATAGCTTCATTTTTCCAAAAAGTATTGCGTTGTTTGTTTTATGCACTGGTGTTCTTGGGAGGAAACCCATTCCGTGTTATATGGCGTAGTCCCTTGATTTACTTTATTTCTACAGTAAAGTTTTAAATAACTGTTTTAGTTCTCTCACCAGTCACATAAATGACCTGGAGATTATTGTTTCAACCTAAACTCTGGTTTCCCCCATTTCCACACGGGCAGCTAGTAGTTTTGGTTTTCTAGATTTCTAGTTTACAGGATCCTTGTTTACAGCTTGAGCTATATTTGGAACGCTCTATATTTGTGTATTTCTTATAGTTGTGTTATTTATTATTTTTCCGCTGCTATGTAATGTATTTTAATCTCTGATATTTTCCAATGTGTAATATTTATTCATACTTTGTTATATTCTTGTACTCCAATGTAAATTATTGTAATAAGCAATGAAATGTTCTATCATTTGTATTTTGATTTGTTGTGTTCTCAACTCAATACGGGCATTTCGTTACGGGCGAGTTTGGGTCGTTTGAGTTGGTATCAGAGCTTTGGTTTACAGAGCTCGAGAACAAGACACCTTAGAACTGAATGAAAGAATTCATCAGAGACTGGTTTAGCAATATCCAATAAGAAGACTCATTAGAGATAGGATCAGTAGTATCCTAGAATGAGTGTGAAGAGTGTTTTTTAAAATAAAAATTAAAAACAAATATTGTTTAGAAAATTTAAACCATTTTATACGTATTTGAATATTTATTTTTGATATTGAATTTAGACAATCGAGTATATAATGATTTTGCATATACGCCTTGCAAACCTGTATTCGAAGTTTTAATATACTGGATAGATATAGAATCACACTCTAGATGCCCGGAGATGATTCTGATGATTGTAGCTACATCATCAGAATTTATATTCGAGTTTCGAAAGCGGGATGTCTATATATTTCCAATTGACTAGCGTCAGAACCAAAACAAGATAGGATTATTGTTGTGAATTGGCATCAAAAACATGATTTTGAGTATATATATTAAAGATATATGATTGAAAAACTAATCAACTAATTGATTGTTGATTATGTTGTTTGATTATTAGTTGAACTAATTAACATATTGGAACAATAAGAGAAATTAAACCAATTTGATTCAAATGTTGAACTGAATTGAAAATTGTTTGGAAATTGCATACATGCATATGTATTGGACATGTTATAGCAAGAAGGCTAGAGAAGAGGAATAAAATTGTATGCCCTACAAATAGGTACATGTTTACTGTATTTCTTGGGTTTGGATGATTTTATGAGCCAATTGGCTAGCCGCTTGGCTTTTTCTTTTTCTTTTTCTTTTTGGATGAAGAGGACCTCGGTTTTAAGTGTCTCCCTACACAAAGGAGGTTATGGCGAAATTTAGGGTGTTAGCAAAAATTTTGAAAATTATAAATTCTTAGGGACTGAAAAGTTGAAGAATGAAAGTTGAGTTGGTTAGTTAAACAACTTCAGCTTTGTTCCTTTTCGAGGATGAAAAGATTTTAAGTGGGGAGATTGTAACAACCCGGAAAATCAGAACCAATTTAAACTTTTTATTTTGGCTAATTTAATGTATTATGAATATTTAGAATGATTTATTTTAAATAATGACGATTTGAAATTTGTTTAAATCGAAGTTGGAACGAATAAATTTATTTTAATTATATAATGAGCCTAAAATGGCGCATTAGTTTGAAATTTCAATTTCAAATTTCATATGAATGTACAGGATTCAAAATAAATCGGATTTCAGTAAACAAGAAATATTTGTATCTGTTTAATTATATCTTTCTAACGGATGTGAAAAATTGAAATTCATAACGGGAATAAAAAGTTATGGCCAATTGAAAATTCAGAATAGTCGCTATGAAATTTAATATAAAATATAGCCCTTAAAAGTAGTCATTTTACAAATGACCTCCATTTTTGACGAAACCACTTTTGTTGGATCCGAAATGTCAAATTATTGCTAGATTCCAATTTTCATAATTTTTGGAATAAATATATACGCATGGTGAAGTTAAACGTGTTTGGTAATTTCAGTTTGAATTTAATCGACTGAAAAATGACCGTTTTTCAAACGGTCTCCAAATTCGATGAAATTAGTTTTATTTGGACCGTATCATCAAAAATAGCTAGATTTATTTTTCTAGAATTTTTGGAGTCCGTATGTGGCCCCGGTAAATTAAAATGTACGTCGAAATCAGTTTTGAACGTTATATTAATTTATATTCTAAATTTGATAAAAACTGAATGAAATAGTCGAACTGGCTTACGGGACATATCCCATTGTGTTCGAGTGGGGGTAACTAGCTAGGGACAACAGTTGGTGGGTTCGATTTGGAGTTCTGTAATGACCCGTATTTCTATAGTGTAATAATTAATTTATTTAATTAGTGATTTAGAGAATTAAATAGTTGTTTAATTCAATTATATTGAATATTTAAATGGGTTTATTTAGAGCTCTAAAAATAGCCTGTTTTGCAAATGAACTCCATTTTCGACGAAACAAATTTTATTGGATCCGGAATATTAAATTATTGTTAGATTTCAATTTCCGTGACTTTTGGATTCAGTGTGTGGCCATATGAATTTTTAATGTGAGAAACAATTAGTATTTTGACAATCAAAAATACGTTGTGTGATCAAACGGACTCAGAATTCGACGAAACCACATACATTAGGTCTGTAATGTCAAACTCTAGGTGTATATCCATTTTCGTGATTTTTGGGCATCGTATGTGATTTTAGGAATTTTTATTCAACAAATACACACAACGATTGCTTAAAATAAAATTAAATAATCAATTAAAAAATATTATACCTTTTCTCTAAATGCACATTAACTCCTTCTAACCGTAAACTTTCTCACTCTATAGTCAAACATTATTTCCGCCATATCATTCTTCAGGAAACCATAAATCCTCCTTTCAAAAATTCATATTAATTCAAAGAATAATCCATAAAACAAAGGAGATATACATTTGGATTCATGAGTACCTCCTCTTCACAACCGTATAGGAGTTTTTGGACTCGACTTCTGTTTGGGGTCAGGCGAAATATACAGTGTTGGTTTTTGTGGCTAGGGCTGAGATTTTCATGAGGTAGAGGAACCAATTCAAGAAAACAAGTTTGTATTTGATATCGGAGGTTAGGATTGAATCGATTGTGAGTTTTTGCGTGGATTCGATGATGGAAATTGTCGCTATCTTCGTTGGAGCCACAGTAGGGAGTCGACGACGCATTTAGAAGAAGGCGAGTGAGTTCAATGTCTTGGGTATGCAGAGAAGGAGCTAGAGACAAGGGAGGAGTTGATGCTTTTTTTTGGGGAATGGTCGAGTGTAGAGGGAGGAAGGATGGGAGGAAGGCGCTGTAAAAGGGTTGGTTTGCTGGAGCGAGATGTAGGCAACGTTTTGGGGGAGAAGAGATGCGGTCTTGGGCCTAAACGATGGTGGACGCATATGGATTAATGGGTAAAAGCCCATATTTAAATTTAATTAAGTTTAAATTAAATTTAAATTGTGTATTAACTTTATTTTATCAAATCCTATCCGTACGGTATCGAAATTCAGCGAAACAAGATCCATTGGGATGATATGGATGAGAACCATACAATGGAACTGACTTCGAGTGAATTGGAGCTCGTTACAATTTATAGTGAAATAAATTGCCCGATCTGAATCAACGACAATTATCATTATTTAACGATGATAGCCTAAAATGAGTAAAACTCTGTAACAACCCGGAAATGTGAGCTAGTTTAAAATTTTTATTTCGGCGAATTTAGCGAAGTTTGAACATTTAAAATGAATTATTTTAAATAATATCAACAAGAAATTTATTTTGAATAGAATTAGAACGTATATATTATTCGAATCATCGATGGAATGTAAATAATTATATACAATTATAAAAAGGAATTGAAAATGGAGTGGTAGTTTGATAATTCGATTTCAAATTTCAATTGAATGTACCGGGTGCAAAACAAACCAGATTTTAACGAAACAGAAAATAATAGAATCTTTTTGATAATATCTTTCCAATGAATCCGAAAAATCAAAATTTCATAACGGGGATCAAAAGATATGTCCAGTTGAAAATTCTGAATAGTCGCTATGGAATTCAGGCCCTTAAAAATAGCCATTTTGCAAACGACCTCGGATTTCGACGAAACCACTTTTGTTAGATCTGTGATGTCAAGTTATTCCTAGGTTTCAAATTTCGTAATTTTTCGAATCAATATGTGAGCGTGGCGAAGGAAAAGGCACTTGACCAGTTTCAGTTGATTTTAATCGACTGGAAAATGGCCATTTTTCCAATGGTCTTAGAATTCGACGAAATTTGTTTTGTTAGGACCGTAGCATCAATACGAAGCTAGAAAATATTTTTCGGGAATTTTTAGAGGTAATATGTGACCCCAGTAAATTGAAATGTATGTTTAAAATTGAATATATACTAATTTATGGTTTGAAATTGATGAAAACCTATCGTAACAAGCGAATTGGCTTGTGAAACATATCCCATTGTGTTCGGAATGGGGGTAACTAGCGAGGGGCGACAGTCGTTGAGTCTCGTTTCGAGTTCGAACGAAAAAGCTACAATTTGGGAATTTAAAAATAAAATTAAATAATTATATATATTCTCCCTCCACTCCCCTTTTACCCAGTCAACGTCACTTTTTTTAAAAAAAAGAAGAAGAAGAGGACGGGGGGTGGAGCGGCCTCCTCCATCGCCGCTACCACCGCCCAAGGCGGCGCCCTTCACTAGGAACCCCCTCCTCTCCTCTTGTGCTCGATCCTCTCTCCTTCCCTCTCGCTTTCTTCTCCAACTCGCAGAAGTCCCCGTCGCCCCTACCTCCCTCTGCTAGGACCGCCGGAGCAGACGCCGCTCCGATCAAGCCCCCCCTCTCTGCCTCGTGCTCACTCTCCTTTCCCCCATTCCTCCATACGCGGAAACCCAAAACCGCACACCCCTCTTCAGCCCAGAAGCCGCCTCCACAAGCCCTAACCGCCCCCGCTACCCCCTCCTTGACGCCGGCTATCCACCCTTCGACCACGACTCCCTAGCCCCCTTCGCTGAAAAAGTAAGTTTTATATTTATTTTATTTCATTTTTCTTTCTTAGATATATATGTATTAAAGGATTGTTTAAAAATATAGTTTCTCTATAAAACATAGATTTTATTTTCAGTTTTCAACAATAAAGATTTGATTTTAAAAAAAACCTTCAAGTATAGAAATTCTTTTCAGTTTTTATGTATATAAATCATTATTTTTGAAAGGAGAAAGATCATATTTTTAAGGGGGAAAAGACGATATTTTTAAAGGGGAAAAGACGATATTTTTATATAAGTAGTGAACATAAAAATATAATTTTGATATAAGTAGTAAAGTAAAAATATGATTTTTACTTCGATATAAATATAATTTTTATAATATAGGAAGGTTAAAAATATAATTTTTATTCGAGTAGTAAGTTAAAAATATAATTTTTATATAAGCAAGAAGTTCAAAATATAATTTTTATACTAGTGGCGTGTTAAAAATATGATTTTTATATAAGTCTGATAATAAAAATTCGATCTTTATATAAGAGGTAGAAATATAAAAATATAATTTTTATATAGAAAGAAGCGTTGTAAATATATGAAGTGAAATAAAAATCTGAACTTTATTTTATCGTGAAGTAAAGAGAATATAAAAATGTGATTTTTATATATGTAGTGGCTACGGGCAACGAAAGCAACAAAAGGCGGGAACTACAAGATTTCCTACATTAGAAGTGTCGTGGAGTTGGGATAGCTTTGGTGAGCACTTCTCACTCTTAATTTCTTTTTCTAGTTATATATATACTAGGATGCAGACGGTGTTTAGTAGCACCCGACATCCGTCGTCCACAGACCATGGACGGCTTGCTTGTTTGATTGATGTGTTGTGAAAATTGTTTGTGATGTTGATGTGAAATAGATAATAAAATATATTCATGTGTTGAAATATATTAACTATCGTTAAAAATATAATTTTTAACGTGAATATGAATATAGTGAATGTGAATAAATAAATATTCATCTACAAACTGGACGGTTTGTTTTTGAACACCTATTTGAAGGACATTGATTGGGACGATAAATTTTACACATTGCCCAACTGCACAAATAATATTCAATGTTTGTTGATTTGAAACTCCACACGGGTGTTGGGATGATATTTGGCGTACACTAATCCCAATTATTTAATTGTATGTCGATCGATTGGTCGACAGGCTGTGTAAGCGTTAATTAATTATATTTAATGCTTATGCAGTTGTGTGGTGCACTTTGGATGATGGTTGATTGTATATCGTTGCTATTATATACATGTGCTGTATGGAATCCATATAATTAACATTATATGGTAATTGATTGGGCCTCACTCCAATCATGAAAACAAAGAATATAATAGAATATATTCATGTGTTGAATAGAATAAATGCTCATGTGTTGAGAATATTTATGTGTTGAAACTATTCATGTGTTGAGTAAAATATTTTAACAATAAAATTTACATCTTTATCATATTTAAAATTAGAAGCTACTTCACGGTGGAGTCTGATTAAAAATCAAACGATAGATACCAAAATTTCATAAAATATATTACATAACAAAAATAGTCGTGTGTTGACAATACTCATGTGTTGAGATTAGTCATGTGTTGAAGGAAATATCGATTCATGTGTTGAAAAGAATATATATTCATTTGTTGAATAGAATAACGAATTTATTGAAATATATAAAGCCGTATTGATTAGAGTTGCGCTATTTTGACGTGAACAATATTTATATCGATTACAGTCGTTTTTATAATGAATATAGAAAAAGAAGTGATTTCAAAATATAACGTTTCGAAAATATTATCATTTATATAGTAATGATATGAAATATTCAATTTTGATTTGAAATTGAATATAGAGTTGAAATGGTTTTGAAAACGAATTTAAAACAATTTATAAAATACGTTTTAAAAAGGAAATCGAAGAAATATATAAAATATATGTATATTATATATATATATATATAGATATATAATGTCCTGAATAGAACGCGCCGCGCCGCGGCAGTTCATGAATTTCGACCATTGACTTCGAATTGACGTTGCGGGAGATCCGACCGTCGGATTCTGTTAAAACCGGAACCGTTGGGTTCGTATCGAAAAGTTCTTTCCAATGAATATTAGATATTTGAAATCTAATGGTTGGATTTGGAATTATGTCCAAATCAAATTTGGAAAAGGTCGCTGTAAGTGCAGTTTGATGGCCGTTGATGGAAATCGACTGTACGGGCCTTGATAAAATTATTAAAAATATTAATAATTAGTGTAAAATCATAATAAATGATTTGGAAAGAACTGGGATGAAAAATCACACATTTGAAAGGATAAAAATATATTTTTATCGAAATGAATTAGTTTTGAACTAGAATTAATATCAATTTATTTTTGAAATGAATAAATTGAATTTGAATTGGTTTTGAAAATAACCAGAATTTCCAATATATATAAAGTGGAAGTGGATTTGAATCGAAATTGTTATTGAAATATTTCGATGTTGGATTCCGTGCTTCTACAGATATTGTTATGGGAATTTGAAAGATATATTTATATCGTTATTTCCAATACGATATTTGTTGGTTTCAGAATTTGATATTGAATATAAGCCGGTATACTTTCTATTCAGAGCCTTGTATTTAATATCAAATGTGATTTGGATTTGTCTTGAATCGTGTTTTAGGTGACATTGGTTCTTTAACCCAGTTAAAGACAGGATATTGATTTTTGAGAAGATTAAAACTAAGTGGAGTTTTAAATGGATCTTTAATTAAATTGAAAGTGAATTGATAATTTAAATTATCAAATCTGAAAAGTGATCGAGAATGGAGTATCATCAGTTTTGCTCCAAAGCAATATTTAAATCTTTAATTAGATTTGAACGTGAAATGGTAATTAATTTTACCGATAACACCATGGTGTTAGATATGGAGTATTACCAGTTTTGCTCCATGGGATGAATAGGTTGGGATAGGGAAATAAAATAAATAGTTACTTCGGTGTGGTTCGCTAATCCCGACTAGTTTGGAAAACCATAATATGGTTTGAAATGATATACAAAGGAAGAATAAAGAATAAATTTAGAAGAATTTATCTTTGATAAAATTAATGGGAACCTTTCCCTAAGAATGTGATTTTGTGAATAAAAGAATATTCTGAATTGGAATGAGGCATTTGTTGTGTTTGTGTAACATTTGTTTATTATATACATAGGTTATTCAGAAAGGCCGGGTTTATACCCATTCTGAAAAACCGATTCGGCGATAAGTTGAAGATGAAGACGGTGGTTGAAGACTGGAAGTCTTCACATCGTTTGGGTGATTACTGATGATCTTGATTGGGCTGTACACCCAAGATGAGGGAAACAGTTGGTGATCGTCCAGACGTACTTGGAGATGGATGGATATGCGAGTAAAGTGCCTCCGGTTTCGTTCAGACCCAGAACGAACTTGTGAATGGACTGTGTGTCTGACATTGGATTTTATTCTGTGTTGATTGATCTCTATTAAATATATATCTGTTTGGCGGTGGAAATTTATTCTCTTGCTTAACGCCCTTCTCTGAGACGTACGAGCTCAGAGGTTGTATATCGATGGACATCAGTCGCATGGAGTGAATTGCCAGTGTGGCACGCCTAAGTGGCAATTGATCAAGACTTATGTTGAAAAGCAAAGTCTTGTGGTTGATGATCAAAGCACGGCCTGTGTGGCGTAGCTTTGTGTATAGCGTGAATTCGCCAGCCTCACACCTCAGTATGAGTCAAAAACGGGATAGTGACTGCAGGGAGAGCATGACGTTTCTTTCTAGCTAGTGGTGGTGTCACTGACCTACCAGCCCTGACATTTATATACTTTTCACCCATGTGGTTGTTGGATACGAGGCGCCTCGGATATAGGTCTGTTAGGACCGGGAAACGTGTGCTCAGGAATTGCTAATCCTCAAAAGTAAGAGAGGACCGGCCCTGAAGATCCAAGGATTGCTGTGTGCGGTCTTGAGACATTTGCTAGAGTGTCTCGAATCGAAGAGGAGCTTGCCCCTTGCCTCGACTCATGACGGAAATCCAATTTCCAATACGTGATATTGCGGTTTTATTTGTAGAATCTAGTATGGCGACATAGTGGTATGGGTCATTCATGCCACCTATGATTGATATTTATGATTGAAGTGGTTTTGACACTGTACACTTATAGTAATATCAAAATAATGGGTTTTGAACGTATCAAGCATGCTTTGGCTATTATAAGTTAAAAACCCTATCCTCCGGTTTGCGTTGCATTGTGTGATGGGACCTGGGTCTTATAATAGCTTCATTTTTCTTTATTTTGCATTGCGCTGTTTGTTTATGCAGTGGTATTCTTGGGAGGAAACCCGTTCCGTGTTATACGGCGTGGTCCTTTGATTTACAGAACTTTAAAATAAGGATTAATAACTGTTTTAGTTCTCACACCAGTCACATGACTGACCTGGAGTTTATTGTTTTAACCTAAACTCTGGGTGCCCCTATTTTCCGCATGGGCAGCTAGTAGTTTTGGTTTTGCAGATTTGTATTCACAGGGTCCTGATTTACAGCTGGAACGATGCTTGGAAAGCTCTGTATCCGTGTATCACTTTAAGTTGTGTTTTGTATATTTTTCCGCTGCTATGTAATTTATTGTAATCTCTGATATTCATCGAATGTATTTTATTTATTCATACTCTGTATATTCTTGTGTTCTGATGGAATTGTTGTAATATACAACGAAATGTTCTTCCGTATGCGTTCCAATTTGTCCTGTTCTCAAAACGATCAGGGGTTTCGAACGGTCTTAGTCGGTTTAACGATCGATTCGGATCGAGCGAAATTCCTTGCCATTACATTTAGTATCAGAGCTTTGGTTTACAGAGCTCGAGAACAAGACACATTAGAACCATACGAAAGAATTCATCAGATATTGGATTAGTAATATCCAATTAGAATGACTCGTTAGAGATAGAATCAGTTGTATCCTAGAACGAGTATGAAGAGTATATTTTTCAAATGAAAACAATTTTGTTTTGAAAATTTAAACCCTTTTATACATATTTGAATATTTATTTATATTGAATTTGGACAATCCAGTATATAAATATTTTGCATATATGCGTCATGAATGTATATTCGAAGTGTTAATATACTGGATAGATATAGAATCACATTCTAGACACCCGGAGATGAATCTGATGATTGATATATCATCATCAGAATTTGTGTTCGTGTTTCGAAGGTGTGATATCTATATATTTCCATTAGACTGGTGTGAGAACCAAAACTTAAATAGGTTTATTTGTTGTGATTTGGCATCAAAAACATGATTTTCTGTAGATGTATCAAAATTATGAATTTGAAACGTTAATCCACTAATTGATTAATGTTTGTGTTGTTTGTTTATTTGTTTGATAATTTTGAACCATTATGCCTAATTGAATCAAATATTGAACTATATTGAAAAATGATTACATTTGCTTGCATATACATGTACTTACATTGAACGGGTCATAGCAAGGAGGCTAGAGCAGAGAAATAAAATTGTTTGCCCGACAAATAGGTACATATTTACAATAATTTACTGTTTTGTTTGGGTGATGATGATTTTATGAGCCGATTAGCTAGCCGCTTGGCTTTTTCTTTTTCTTTTTGAGATCAGAGGGCCTATATGGCAATTTCAGGATTTTCCCGGTGCTCCCG
This sequence comes from Allium sativum, assembly GCA_030737875.1. NCBI lineage: Eukaryota > Viridiplantae > Streptophyta > Magnoliopsida > Asparagales > Amaryllidaceae > Allium > Allium sativum. The sequence goes on along the minus strand of CM060920.1, from coordinate 741,246,202 downwards.
ATGCAGGGGAGGTTATGGCAAAAAATTTCGAAAATTTAGGGTGTTAGCCAAATTTTTGAAAATTTAGAAAAGTTCTTAGAAACTGAAAAGTTGAAGAACTTAAGCCGTAAAGAAAACAATGGAAGTTGAGTTAATTAGTTAAACAACTTTCGGCTTCGTTCCGTTTCGGGGATGAAAAGTTTTAAGTGGGGGAGAATGTAACAACTCGGAAATGCGAGCCAGTTTAAAAATTTTATTTTGGCGAATTTAGCGAAGTTTGAACATTTAAAATGAATTATTTTAAATAATATCAATGAGAAATTTATTTTGAATAGAATTAGAACGTATATATTATTCGAATCGTCGATGGAATATAAATAATTATATATAATTATAAAAAGGAATTGAAAATGGCGTGGTAGTTCGATAATTCGATTTCAAACTTCAACTGAATGTACCGGGTGCAAAACAAATCGGATTTTAATGAAACAGAAAATAATAGAATCTATTTGATAATATCTTTCCAAGGAATCCGAAAAATTTAAATTTCATAGCGGGGATCAAAAGATATGTCCAGTTGAAAAATCTGAATAGTCGCTATGGAATTCAGGCCCTTAAAATAGCCATTTTGCAAACTACCTCGGATTTCGACGAAACCTCTTTTGTTAGATCCGTGATGTCAAGTTATTCCTAGGTTTTAAATTTCGTAATTTTTCGATTCAATATGTGAGCGTGGCGAAGGAAAAGGCGTTTGACCAGTTTTAATTGATTTTAATCGACTGAAAAATGGCCATTTTTCCAACGGTCTCAGAATTCGACGAAATTAGTTTTGTTAGGACCGTAGCGTCAATACGAAGCTAGAAAATATTTTTCTGGAATTTTTAGAGGTAATATGTGACCCCAGTAAATTGAAATGTACATTTAAAATTGAATATATACTGATTTATGTTTTGAATTTGATGAAAACCTATCGTAACAAGCGAATTGGCTTGCGAAACATATCCCATTGTGTTTGGAATGGGGGTAATTAGCTAGCGGCGACAGTCGTTGAGTCTCGTTTCGAGTTCGAACGAAAAGGCTACCTTTTGGGAATTTAAAAATAAAATTAAATAATTATATATATTCTCCATCCTCTCCCCTTTTACCCAGTCAACGTCACTTTTTTTTATAAAAAAAAAAGAGGACGGAGGGGTGGAGCGGCCTCCTCCATCGCCGCTGCCACCGCCCAAGGCGGCGCCCTTCACCCAGAACCCCCTCCTCTCCTCTCGCGCTCGATCCTCTCTCCTTCCTTCTCGCTTCCTTCTCCAACTCGCAGAACACCCCGTCGCCCCTACCTCCCTCCGCCAGGACCGCCGGAGCAGGCGCCGCTATGATCAAGCCCTCCCTCTCTTCCTCGCGCTCACTCTCCTTTTCCCTCTTCCTCTATACGCGGAAGCCCAAAACCGCACACCCCCCTTCAGCCCAGAACCCGCCTCCACAAGCCCTAACCGCCCCCGCTACCCCCTCCCTGACGCCGGCGATCCACCCTCCGACCATGACTCCCATGCCCCCTTCGCTGAAAAAGTAAGTTTTATATTTATTTTATTTTATTTTTCATTCTTAGATATATATGTATTAAAGGATTGTTTAAAAATATAGTTTCTCTATACAACATAGATTTTATTTTCGTTTTTCAACAATAAAGATTTGATTTAAAAAAAAAACCATCAAGTATAGAAATTATTTTCAGTTTTTATGTATATAAATCATTTTTTTTAAAAGGAGAAAGATCGTATTTTTAAAGGGGAAAAGACGATATTTTTAAAGGGGAAAAGACGATATTTTTATATAAGTAGTGAACATAAAAATTTAATCTTGATATAAGTAGTGAAGTAAAAATATGATTTTTACTTCAATAAAAATATAATTTTTATAATATTGGAAGGTTAAAAATATAATTTTTATTCGAGTAGTAAGTTAAAAATATAATTTTTATATAAGCAAGAAGTTCAAAATATAATTTTTATACTAGTGGCGTGTTAAAAATATGATTTTTATATAAGTCTGTTAATAAAAATTCGATCTTTATATAAGAGGTAGAAATATAAAAATATAATTTTTATATAGAAAGAAGCGTCATAAATATATGAAGTGAAATAAAAATCTGAACTTTATTTTATCGTGAAGTAAAGAGAATAAAAAAATGTGATTTTTATATATGTAGTGGCTACGGGCAACGAAAGTGACAAAAGGCGGGAACTACACGATTTCCTACATTAGAAGTGTCATGGAGTTGGGATAGCTTTGGTGAGAACATCTCACTCTAAATTTCTTTTTCTAGTTATATATATACTAGGATGTAGACGGTGTTTAGTAGCACCCGACATCCGTCGCCCACAGACCATGGACGGCTTGCTTGTTTGATTGATGTGTTGTGAAAATTGTTTGTGATGTTGATGTGAAATAGATAATAAAATATATTCATGTGTTGAAATAAATTAACTATCATTAAAAATACAATTTTTAACGTGAATATGAATATAGTGAACGTGAATAAATAAATATTCATCTACAAACCGGATGGTTTGTTTATGAACACCTATTTGAAGGACATTGATTGAGACAATAAATTTTACACATCGCCCAACTGCACAAATAATATTCAGTGTTTGTTGATTTGAAACCCCACACGGGTGTTGGGATGATATTTGGCGTACACTAATCCCAATTATTTAATTGTATGTCGATCGATTGGTCGACAGACTGTGTAAGTGTTAATTATTTATATTTAATGCTTATGCAGTTGTGTGGTGCACTTTGGATGATGGTTTATTGTTTATCATTGCTATTATATACATGTGTTGTATGGAATCCATATAATTAACATTATATGGTAATTGATTGGGCCTCATTCCAATCGGGAAAATAAAGAATATAATAGAATATAATCATTTGTTGAATAGAATAAATGCTCATGTGTTGAGAATATTTATGTGTTGAAACTATTCATGTGTTGAGTAAAACATTTTAACAATAAAATTTACATCTTTATCATTTTTAAAATTAGAAGCTACTTCACGATGGAGTCTGATTAAAAATCAAATGATAGATACCAAAATTTTATAAAATATATTACATAACAAAAATAGTCGTGTGTTGACAGTAATCATGTGTTGAGATTAGTCATGTGTTGAAGGAAATATAGATTCATGTGTTGAAAAGAATATATATTCATTTGTTGAATAGAATAACGAATTTATTGAAATATATAAAGCCGTGCTGATTAGAGTTGCGCTATTTTGACATGAACAATATTTATATCGATTATAGTCGTTTTTATAATGAATATAGAAACATAAGTGATTTCAAAATATAATGTTTCGAAAATATTATCATTTATATAGTAATGATATGAAATATTCAATTTTGATTTGAAATTAAATATAGAGTTAAAATGGTTTTGAAAACGAATTTAAAAAAATTTATAAAATACGTTTTAAAAAGGAAATAGACGAAATATATATAATATATGTATATTGTATATATATAATGGCCTGAATAGAACACGCCGCTCCGCGGCAGTTCATGAATTTCGACCATTGACTTCGAATTGATGTTGCGGGAGATCCGATCTTTGGATTCTCCTAAATCAGGAACCATTGGGTTCGTATCAAAAAGAGCTTTCCAATGACTATTAGAAATTTGAAATCTAACGGTTGGATTTGGAATTATGTCCAAATCAAATTAGGAAAAGGTCGTTGTAAGTACAGTTCGATGGCCGTTGATGGAAATCGACTGTACGGGCCTTGATAAAATTATTAAAATTATTAATAATTATTGTAAACTCATAAGAAATGATCTGGAAAGAACTGGGATGAAAAATCCCATATTCGAAAGGATAAAAATATTTTTTTATCGAAATGAACTAGTTTTGAAGTAGAATTAAAATCAATTTATTTTTGAAATGAATAAATTGAATATGAATTGGTTTTGAAAATAACTAGAATTTCCAATATATATAAAGTGGAAGTGGATTTGAATCGAAATTGTCATTGGAATATTTCGATGTTGGATTCTGTGATTCTACAGATATTGTTATGGGAATTTTAAAGATATATTTATATCGTTATTTCCAATACGATATTTGTTGGTTTAAGAATTTGATATTGAATATAAGCCGGTATATTTTCTATTCAGAGCCTTGTATTTAATATCAAATGTGATTTGGGTTTGTCGTGAATCGTGTTTTAGGTGACATTGGTTCTTTGACACAGTTAAAGACAGGATATTGATTTTTGAGAAGATTAAAACTAAGTGGAGTTTTAAATGGATCTTTAATTAGATTGAAAGTGAATTGATAATTTAAATTATCGAATCTGAAAAGTGATCGAGAATGGAGTATCACCAGTTTTGCTCCAAAGCGATAGTTAAATCTTTAATTAGATTTGAACGTGAAATGGTAATTAATTTTACCAATAACACCATGGTGTTAGATATGGAGTATTACCAGTTTTGCTCCATGGGATGAATAGGTTGGGATAGGGAAATAAAATAAATAGTTACTTCGGTGTGGTTCGCTAATCCCGACTAGTTTGGAAAACCTTAATATGGTTTGAAATGATAAACAAAGGAAGATTAAAGAATAAATTTAGAAAAATTTATCTTTGATAAAATTAATGGGAACCTTTCCCTAAGAATGTGATTTTGTGAATGAAAGAATATTCTGAATTGGAATGAGGCGTTTGTTGTGTTTGTGTAACATTTGTTTATTATATATGTGGGTTATTCAGAAAGGCCGGGTTTATACCCATTCTGAATAACCGATTCAGCGATAAGTCGAAGATGAAGACGGTGGTTGAAGTCCGGAAGTCTTCACATCGTTTGGGTGATTACTGATGATATTGATCGGGCTGTACACCCAAGATGAGGGAATCAGTTGGTGATCGTCCAGACGTACTTGGAGATGGATGGATATGCGAGGAAAGTGCCTCCGGTTTTGTTCAGACCCAGAACGAACTTGTAAATGGACTGTGTGTCTGACATTGGATTTTATTCTGTGTTGATTGATCTCTATTAAATATACATCTGTTTGGCGGCGGAGAATTTATTCTCTTGCTTAACGCCCTTCTCTGAGACATACGAGCTCAGAGGTTGTATATCGATGGACATCAGTCGCATGGAGTGAATTGCCAGTGTGGCGCGCGTAAGTGGCAATTGATCAAGACTTCTGTTGAAAAGCAAAGTCTTGTGGTTGATGATCAAAGCATGGCCTGTGTGGCGTAGCTTTGTGTATAGCATGAATTCGCGAGCCTCACACCTCAGTATGAGTCAGAAACGGGATAGTGACTGCAGGGAGAGCACGACGTTTCTTTCTAGCTAGTGGTGGTGTCAGTGACCTACCAGCCCTGACATTTATATACTTTTCACCCATGTGGTTGTTGGATACGAGGCTCCTCGGATATAGGTCTGTTAGGACCGGGAAACGTGTGCTCAGGAAATCCAATCCTCAAAAGTAAGAGAGGACCGGCCATAAAGATCCAGGGATTGCTGTGTGCGGTCCTAAGACATTTGCTAGAGTGTCTTGAATCAGAGAGGAGCTTGCCCCTTGCCTCGACTCATGATGGAAATCCAATTTCCAATACGTGATATTACGCTTTTATTTGTAGAACCTAGTATGGCGACATAGTGGTATGGGTCATTCATGCCGCCTATGATTGATATTTATGATTGAAATGGTTTTGACACTATACACTTATAGTAATATCAAAATAATGGGTTTTAAATGTATCAAGCATGCTTTGGCTATTATAAGGTAAAAACCCTATCCTCCGACTTGCGTTGCATTGTGTGATGGGACCTGGGTCTTATAATAGCTTCATTTATATTTATTTAGCACTGTGCTGTTTGTTTATGCACTGGTATTCTTGGGAGGAAACCCGTTCCGTGTTATACGGCGTGGTCCCTTGATTTACCGAACTTAAAAATAAAGTTTAATAACTGTTTTAGTTCTCACACCAGTCACATGACTGACCTGGAGTTTATTGTTTTAACCTAAACTCTGGGTGCCCCTATTTTCCACACGGGCAGCTAGTAGTTTTGGTTTTGCAGATTTGTATTCACAGGGTCCTGATTTACAGCTGGAACGATGCTCGGAAAGCTCTGTATCCGTGTATCACTTTCAGTTGTGTTTTGTATATTTTTCCGCTGCTATGTAATTTTTTGTAATTTCTGATATTCATCGAATGTATTTTATTTATTCATACTCTGTATATTCTTGTATTCTGATGGAATTGTTGTAATGTACAACGAAATGTTCTTCCGTATGCGTTCCAATTTGTCCTGTTCTCAAAACGATCAGGGGTTTCGAACGGTCTTAGTCGGTTTAACGATCGATTCGGATCGAGCGAAATTCCTTGCCGTTACAAACTCATTAACTCTATCGGTTTATATTTTTATGAAGATAATATAGTAATGATAAATGCTGATTGAGAGTTGTGCGATGATTGTTTAGTTGAATTGATTATGTATTGGTTGAAATTATAGATAACGATATACATATATATATATATATATATATATATAAATCATTATTCAAACATTGGTTCTGTTTATCAAAATATTTCATATTGAAATGAAATCGATGTTAATTATATTGTTTAACATCTGTGGATGCAGGGAAACATGTCGGAGGAATCCGGCTGGATTCCTCAACATTTAATTTACTGTTTTTCATATATGATGATATATGAAACGACCCAAACTTCCCCGTAAAGGAAAGGCTGGATTGCTTTGAGAACAACACACATCAGAACACAAACTGGAGAACATTTTATTGTTGATTACAACAATTACATCAGAGTACAAGAATGTAATAGAGTATGAATACATATTACAGAAATAGAAATACAAAAATATCAGAGTTTTAAATTACATTGAAATAGCAGCGGAAAAATATTACAAATATACAACTAAGAGGAATACACGGATACAGAGCTTTCCGAATACCACTTCAGCTGTAAGCCAGGATCCTGTAAATATATCTGCAAAAAGCTACTCGACTGCCCGTGTGGAAAATATGGGCACCCGAGTTTGCCAGTGAAACAAACTACAGGTTAGTCATGGGACTGGTATGAGAAGTCTAACTTAACTATCTAATAATAAGGCTAATCACAGGACCACGCCGCTAACGCGGAACGGGTTTACTCCATTGGATTGCCAGTGCATAAAACAACGTAAATCGTTAAACAACGCAACGCTTTTTAGAAAAATGAAACCATTATAAGACCCAAGTCCCATCACACAATGCAACACAAACCAAAGGATAGGGTTTTACCTTATAATGGTCAAGAATGTTTGATACGGTAAAACGGATTTAATATTTGTGTGTGTATGTTTTGATAAAACATTTCAATCATAAATATCAATCATAGACGACATAGTACCCCATCCTACTATGTCTCCATGCTAGTTCTACAATCAAAACCGTAAGGTCGTATTGGAAATTGGATTTCCATCTTGAGTCGAGGCTAGGGGCAAGCTCCTCTCCAATTCGAGACACTCTAGCAAATGCCTAAGGATCACACCTATGGGCAACCCTTGGATCTTCAGGACCGGTCCCTACCTAAGGGTAGTGGATTAATTATGCCTGAACACACGCTTCCCGGTTCCTTTGAACCTATAATATGACCACTATCGGCCTATAAAAATCCGAGGCGCCTCAAAATCCATCATCCACATAAGTAAAATGTCAGGCCGTGTTAAAGCACTGACACTACTACTAGCTAGAAAGAAACATGTGCACTCCCTGCAGTCCATATCCCGTTTTGACTCATACCGGGGTGTGAGGCTCGCGAAGTCATGATATACACAAAGTTATGTCGTAATAGGCTATGCTTTGATCATCCCACAAGGCCCTGCTTTTCAACAAAAGCCTTGATCATTTGCATCTTGGCGTGCCACATTGACAATTCACGCCATGCGATCAATCACCATTAATATATACCAGGGTGTTAAGTAGAGAATAAATCCTCCACCACCAAACAGACGTACATAACAGAAATCGATTTAATTCACATGGAACAAAATCCATTGTTAGACACACATCCATTTATTAGCTTATGCTCTGGGTCTGAGCGAAAACCAAATCCGAAAAATCAACAATAGTCCGGACGGCCACCACTGAAGCCCCTTCAAGGTAGCTACTCCTATCCGGGTCTATGTAACAACACATCCATTCGATGTGAAGATCGTCGGTCTTCAATCACCGTCTTCATCTTCGACTCTTCATCGTCGTAGTAATTATTCGGAATGGGTTAAACCCGGTCTTTCCGAATAACTAGCGTATTTTTATAATTAAAAAATCGAGTACTATAAAAACACATCCAGCGTCTCATTCCAATTCAGAATATTCTTTTAAAAAAAATATTCACATTATTTTATCAAAGGTAAACTCTTTAACTTTATACTTAGATCTTTCTTTTAAAAGAATTATTAAAACCCCAATTTGGTTTTAAATATCAAAATCATTATTCAATGATCATTTAAATTTAAGAAATTAATCTTATCTTCAACTGAGTTAAAGAACTAATGTCATTTAAAACATAGTTCACGGTAAACCCAAAATCATCTTCCAAAAATATGGAATCTTCACAGAAATCAAATCAATAAATAATCGTTATAAATTTCTATATCCGACCAATATTATAAATAGAATAACGGCAAAGCTTCTTAAATTCCATATGTAGTATCGACCTTCTTTTACAGAAGCATATCTCGGTTATAATTAATTCAAATCCTATTCAATTCCAATTTAATGTATTAAATTGGAAGACTTGGCTTTTGGAACATTCTCATTTAAATCTTAAATAAGGTTTATAAATTCCAAATCATATTTTCATTGTCAGTTGGGTTAAAGAACATATGTCATTTAAAAACATTGTTCACAATAGACCCAACTCACGTTTCATCTTATTTCAATTACTAAATATAATTGAAAACTCTAGTAATCTAAATTAAAAGATTATTCTTTTCATACGGGATTTAAGAACAGTGTTATTTAAGACACCAATCACGACAAACCAAAATCCAATTTATTTAATTTAATTTCAATTACATACTAACAAATTGGTAAATTTCATTAAATCAAAATTTAATGATCGATCCTAGTTAATAACTAATTCATTTCAATAAAAATATATTTTTCTAAAATATATTCTTTTTCTAAATATACTTAAAATATTCTTTTTCTAGAATATTCTTTCTTGGAATGTGGCCCAATCAACAACCATATACTGAATGAAATCAACAATCATGATAAATATTTATCACACATCCAAATAATCAACCAGAGTGGATTCTACACTAAATACTGGGACTAGTGTAGGTCAAATATCATCCCAACACCCGTGTGGGGTTTCATCCAATCAAACAAATAATAAATTATTTGTGCACTTGGGCGATGTGTAAAAATTATCAATCCAATCACATAAACAAGTCGGATGACTTGTAAATGGCAGTGTACTATTCAGCTAACAATATACTTAACACATCAAACATTTTAATATCATAAACATATATTTCAATTCTTTTTATTGTGAACAAATGAAAATAAAAATCTAGTCCTTTATTCCCATGCTTTTTATTGTTGACAAATGACAATAAAAATCTTAACTCTTATTCCAATACTTTTTATTGTTAACCAATGATAATAAAATCTTAACCCTTATTTATTTACCAAAAAGTATTTATTGGTCTCATTCATTTTTAAATGACAAAATGAATATTTTATCCTCATTCTTTCTAAAGTGACAAAAATGTCTCTTTTATCCTAATCCTTTTAAAGTGACAAAAATTGCAATTTTGTCTAATTCTTTTCAATGAAACAAAATATGATAATCTTGTTTATTCTTTTCAGTGTAACATAATATGATAACTTGTTTATTCTTTTCAGTGTAATAAAATATTATAACTTTTTTATTCTTTTCAGTGTAACAAAATATTATAACTTGTTTATAATCAAATATGTCATTTTTGTATGCATAATTCATTCTATCGTAAATGTAATTTTTTTCATGTTACTTCTTCTTATTGAAAACAATAGACAAAATAAATCTTATCTTAAATTTTAATTCTTTTCATTGAAACAAATTCACACTAAAAATATGTTCTTCTTAGCGTAAACAATTTGACGCTAAAATATATTATTCTTAGTTGAAAACAAAACAATGCAAAAAATGTTCTTTTTAATCTAAAAAGAAATGACATGAGAATTAGTGCTTTTTAAGGTGAAACATATTTCATAATGAAATATGTAAAATTTTCTACTCTTTATAAAATTAACATTAAAAATGGGTTTTTAATGTGAAGCATATTTCATAATGTAATATGTATATTTTTCATTACATGATTTATTTTCAACAAGGGAACACAAATAAAAACATAACTTTTTATCTCATGCTTTATTTGCAATAAGGAATGCAAATAAAGATTTAACTTTTTATTTCTAGTTTTATTTACATCAAGGAATGTAAATAAAAGAAAATTGTAACTTTTTAATTTCAATGTATATTTGAGTGAATGTAAAAAGGAACAAACTTTTTTTTCAATGAATATTTACATTAGTGAATGCAAATAAAAGAATAAATCTTATTTCTAATGTATATTTGCTTTTATGAATGCAAATAAAAGAACAACTTTATTTTTTATATGTATTTGCATTTGTGAATGCAAATAAAAGAACCAACTTTATTTTTGAATATATGTTTGCATCTCTAATCAAGTTTGACCAAAAATGTATATTTATTTCACTCATTCAAGTTTTGGTTAAAATGTGAATTTTCTATTCACTAATCAAATTCTAGTAGAAGTGATATTTCAATTCAATAATCAAATTTTGATAAAAGTGTGATTTTCAATTCACTAATCATATTTTGAGAAGAATGTGATTCCATTTCACTAAACATGTGTGACGACCCCATTTCCCGTACGGACGGTGGCAAGGGTAATCTTTGGAATATAACACAGAAACAGATAATAGCAGAACATAATTAAATAAATACACCAGATAATGAACAATAGAATATACTGGATAAACGTAATCATCAGAGTTACACAGTATACAGGATTATACCTAGTACAAATACAGTCAGCTATACATAAATGTCTACAGTGGAAACAAACAAAATATGTACAATAGGAGCTGAACAGCATAAAAAGAGATAAATAATAGAATCCATTTTCAGCTCCAGCTATCCAGAAAGATCCAGCTAAACCTGAATACAAGGCTGCCCGTGTAGAAAAAGGGGCACCCGAGTTTGAAAGTGAAACAAACTACGAGTCAGTCATGGGACTGGTATGAGAAATCAAATCAACACATTTATAATATGGCTAATCACAGGACCACGCCACTTTCGTGGAACCGGTTTACTCCATTGGATTGCCAGTGCTTTAAAAACAAATCTTTCTTTTAAACATCGCAATGCTTTTTATAAAAATGAATCCATTATAAGACTCAGTTCCCATCACACAATGCAACGCAAACCGGAGGATAGAGTTTTTACCTTATAATGGCCAAGATATGCTTGATACGAATAAAACAAAAACATTTGATATTACTGCTAGTGTTTTTATGTTTCAAAAACAATTTCAAATCATAACTATCAATCATAGACGACATGAGCGTCCCATGCCACTATGTCGCCAAATATATATACAATCGAAATCGGACAGTCACGTATTTGGAAATTGGATTTCCATCATGAACCAAGGCAAAAGATAGTCCTTACCGAATTCGCGACTCTCTAGCCCGAGCCACAGGATCAGAGCTCGAGTGACCCTAGGAGCGACAGGGCCGGTCCACCGATGTGGATTAAAATTCCGGAACAATATGTTTCCCCGTCCTTTGCGGCGTAAATGAGCCAACGAATGACTCCATCAGACCCGGATCGTCCGATCAAACCGAGGCGCCTCGCAACAGCAACAACCACATAAGTCAAACTCGTTAGGGCGTGTAAAACCACTGATGCTACTTCTAACTAGAAAGAAACGCATGTCCTCCCTGAGGTCCTCTCCCGTTTCTAGTTCATAACGGGGTGTAAGGCTCGCGATTTCATGTTATACACAAAGCTACGCCGCACAGGCGGTGCTTTGATCATCACCACAAGACTTTGCTTTTCAACAGAAGCCCTGATCATTTGCCACTTTGGCATGCCACAGAAGCAATTCATGCCATGCGACTGATGTCCGTCGAAATACAACCTCTGAGCTCGTGCGTTTCAGAGAAGGGCGTTAAGCAAAAGAATAAATTCTTCGCCGCCAAAAAGATGTATATTTAATAGAGATCAATCAACACAGAATAAAATCCAATGTCAGACACACTATCCATTTGGAAGTCCGCTCTGGGTCTGAACGAAACTGGAGGAACTATATACCTCGCAAACCCGTCGACCACCACGTACGTCTGGATGATCACCACTCATTATCCATATTTCGGAATGCCTCCCAATTAGGACCTCGGTTACCATCCAAACGTGGTGAAGATCTCCGGTCTTCGACCACCATCTTCATCTTCGATTTCTTATCGTCGATTCAGTTATTCAGAATGGGATAAACCCGGTCTTTCTGAACAACTCACGTATATAATAAACAAGTGCAACACTAACATACACACGCATCATTTCAATTCATTAGTCACTAACTGTCAATCAGTAAGAGAACGATTTCCCAAATATTAACCCCGAAGGCCGAAACCAACATCAGATCAACACCCAGGAAACCATTCTACTTAGCCAACCTTCATTTAATTTCTAAATCACATCCATATCGTTTATAATATTTTATAATGATTTATCGCTATTTTTATTTATTTTAAAATAGCCAATTTATTCAAAACGACGCTTCGGGCCATAACGCGGCCGTGGCGCTGTTTTTTTTCATATTTGATTTACACATATCTGAAAATCTAACCATTGGATCTTCGCAAAATTTACATCATTAGAAAGATCTTTTCAAAACGAATCCAACGGTTCCAGTTTCGGGAAAATATGACGGTCGGATCTCCCGGTACAATCGTTTGAAGTTTCGATTTCAAAATACGAACTACAGCGTCGTTATTCGATTAAGTATAATTATATTTATATATATATATATATAAATATAATCGATACTGGCACTGTTTTTCTTCAGATTTGAATTAAACATTCCAGACAATCCAACCATTGGATTTTTACAAAGTTGGTGCCGTTGGAAAGATATTTCCAATGCGAACCCAACGGTTACGATTTCAGGAAAATCCGATGGTCAGATCTCCCGGTATAATCGTTTGAAATCACGGTTTCAAAATACGAACTGCAGCGTCGTTATTCGATATATTTCAATTCTATTTATATATACATATCGATTCTTCGATTTCAAAACTATATTATTTTCATACATTTGATAAAAATGATGCTTTTATCTAACTGTCTTCTATTTCAACACTTCACTATTTTTAATAATTCATGTTTATAATAAAAATATGACTTTTATTGTAAAACAATTTATTTCAAAACTCGACTATTTTATATAGTTAATATAGGTGATAAAAATAGGATTTTTATTATAAAACAATTTATTTCAAAACAAGATTATTTTATACATTTCATATTGATGTTAAAAATGGAATTTTTATTATAAAACAATTTCTTTCAAAATATGAATACCATTGAACACATGAATTTCAATTCAACGAATGAATATCGATTCAACACATGATGGTTTTCTATAGTTTGTATATATAGATAAAAATGTGATTTTTATATTTAAAACACGAATACCATTCAACACATGAATTTCAATTCAACGAATGAATATCGATTCAACACATGAAGGTTTTCTATAGTTTGTATATATAGATAAAAATGTGATTTTTATAATTAAAACACGAATACCATTCAACACATGAATTTCAATTCAACGAATGAATATCGATTCAACACATGAAGGTTTTCTATAGTTTGTATATATAGATAAAAATGTGATTTTTATATATAAAACACGAATACCATTCAACACATGAATTTCAATTCAACGAATGAATATTGATTCAACACATGAAGGTTTTCTATAGTTTGTATATATAGATAAAAATGTGTTTTTTATATTTAAAACACGAATACCATTCAACACATGAATTTCTATCCAACGAATGAATATCAACTCAACACATGAAGCTTTTCTATACAACGAATAAATATAGTTTCAACAAATGAAAATAATTCAAACACATGAATATTATTCAAAATTTCGGCATCATAACGGCAGGGTAGTTAAAATCGGGACCGTCCCTAGTACGGCTCCTCGCTCTACCTTAAAACCTCGTGGTTTTTGACAATGGGGAATCATGCATCTAGTTCGCACGCAGGCGGCATGTATATAATTATTTCATTTCCACAAACTAATCCTATGTGATTTCAACCAAATATTTCTCAACCACAAATGGATTTTTTTCAACCACAAACAATCAATATCAACCACAAACAATCCCAATTAACCATTCGCTATCAATCAATTTTCACACCAATCACAACCAATAAATATCGTCCATGGTTTGTGGACGAGGGGCGTATATATATATATATATATATATATATATATATATATATATATAGCAATTCACTTCTATTTCAACACATATATAATTTTTACAATGCATGTATAACTTATACATCGAACGTACAACTTATACAACGCTTATACATGAGGTGTACAACGCTTATATAATCCATACATCGACTATATAATTTATACATCGTCGTTTTCCATATCGTTTATAAATTAGAAATCTCACATTGGGTTCCACTCCACCAAAAATAGCAGAAGGCTCAAAAAAATATGCGGTCTCTTCTAGAATGTAGAAGACGTCCACACGAGTCCACTCTCTCTTGTTTCACTGAATTTCAACCACAAACGAAAAAGATATGATTTTTATAGTGAAATCAAAATCTGTAGCGTTTAGAAGTGCTATAGAACAGTTAAAAATAAAACAGCCGTTAACACTCAGATTTGTTCAAAACTAGGTTTCAACTTTTCTCGAAATCCGTGTAGCTTGGTGATGATTGGCCTCTGCCACCTTGTAGTGCTTGGAGTCGCGCACCACCGCTGGAGGAGGCACTCCGTTCGATGCAAGGAGGAAGGGGCGGCGGCTCTTCAAAGTCGGGAACTCCCGATCGACGGTTCTCGAAGGTGGAGCAACGAGGGAGAGCGCTACCGGTATGGATTTGAAGGTGGCGTTGGGCTCTTCAAAAAGTTCCAAAGGAGGGGGTGGTTTTGGTGAGCGTGGCGGCCGGAAACGGAGGAGGAAGGTTTGAATGGTTATCCGCCTTTAATCGTGGAGAGGGAGAGAGAATGTCGGGGAGAGAGAATGGGCCAATCAGGGTTTTTTTTTATAATTTTTAAATTCTCTAAAATACCGCTTTCCCACACGAACCCCAATCCAAACCCAACGACTATCGTCCCTAGCGTTTTCCCCCATTCCGAACACAATGTTATATGTTTCGAAGGCCCATTCGACTGTTTAAGTCAGTTTTCATTCAATTTAAAATATATAACATTCAATATTTAATTTGAACGTACATTTCAATATGCCAGGGCCACAAACCGATTTGAAAAATTCCAGAAAAATAAATCTGACTATGTTTTGACGATACTGTCCCAACAAAACTAGTTTCATCGAATGCTAAGACCGTTTGCAAAAAGGCCCCATTTCTGGTTGATCCAATTTAACTATAATTGATCAAAACACGTTTTCCTCTGCCATGCTCACATACTAGCTTCAAAAATTATGAAATTTGAAACCTAGCAATGACTTCACATCCCGGATCCAACAAAAGTGGTTTCATCGAATTCCGAGGTCGTTTGCAAAATGGCCAATTTCACGGGCTATATCATTTCCATAGCTACCTTTCTGAAAATTCATTTGGCCATAACTTTTGCTTTCCGGTATGAAACTTCGATTTTTCGGATTCGTTGGAAAGGTATTCACTAACAGATTTAAATATTTTTGGTTTCACTCAAATCCGTTTTGTTTTGCACCCGGTATAGTCTAACAAAGTTTGAATTCAATTTTTGAAACTGCAGCGCCTTTTTAGGCCTTGTTTATAATTAGAATTAATTATATTCGTTTTCAAACATTAATTCAAACTCACTTTTCATCGCTATTATTTAAAATATTTATTTTTAATATTTAAAATCCTTTATTTTAGCCAATTTAAAAAATTTAAATTGGTTCAGATTTTCTGGGTCGTTACAACATGTTTTTACAAAAATGTTGTTTTTGTTCTAATGCACTTTTTACACTAAGAATGATATTTTATTCTTAGTATACATTTTTCACTAAATTTGATCAAAACAATAGTTTATTTGTATTGAATTGACAATATAATTCAATTCTACAAACATGAAAATCCATTGTTGTTTAGTATATATTGTTGAACAAAATATGAACAACCATGATTTATTTTAACCAATGCATATAGATCTATATTTTAACAAACAAATCTATGTTCGTACATCACCAACAGACAGACAATCATCCACAATATCATCACATAACATATATGAATTATACACATTCAATCATCACTTAGCAAATAAATTAAATAATTAATTAATTATTAAAAAGATGAAATCTCACAGTGTGTTTTGATTCTGAATATTTCAGATCTGAAATTCCTCTGAATTTTGTTTTGCTCCTTTTCAGATCTCGTCAGGGTCATGTTGTAGATCTCGTCAATATGAATCCAATGGTTCAAAAATCACTGAATTCTGTTTCCGTATGGAGAAGTTACGTGGTGTTAAACATTAAAACAATTTAAATATATTATTAATTTAAATTAAGGTGTAATTAACCCTAATTAGAATAGTTAGGCCTTCTTCTTGTTCAAGGCCGCTACTTTCTTCTTTGCTTGTACAGTAAACCCGCTGGAACGTTGAACCATAACGTCGATCCAACAATCTCCTTGTCGCCGCCTTGTTTCTATGCCGAAGTCCGATCTGAGATCACCACATGCCAGCCCTACAGGCGCGCAACCCAATGTCGGCGTTCCCCCTGAACTCGAGCCCCCCCAATCCCTTGAAAAACGAGCCCGAATGCTGCCACTTTAGGCGGCGATAACACCCAATTCCCTCCATGAATTTTGATCATAGCCTTATAGAATCGAAGATTGGAGATTTCTCTACGATATTGGTTATATGAGTTCATGAATTTAGTGCGTGGATCGAAAATTGTTAGCGATTTAAAATTAGGCAGTACTGGCCATTAACAAGAGAGGACGGCGGCTACTCAAAGATAGGATTAGGGTTTGAGTTCTATGGCTATTTATAACATTATAATATTTTATTAATTTTTAATTCTCTTTAAAACTCAAAAGTAGTCACGAACTCCAACGACTGTCGCCTCTAGCTAATAACCACTATCCCGGACACAATGGGATATGTTTCGTAACCCAGTTCGGCTGTTACGATATGTTTTTCTTTAAATTAAATTATAAATCATTTAAATATTAAATTCAAACGTACATTTTAAATCACCGAGGCCACATACGGACTCTAAAAATTACAGAAAAATTATTTCTAGTTATGTTTTGATGATACGCTTCTAATAAGACTAATTTCGTCGAATTTTGAGACCATTTGAAAAATGGTCATTTTCAAGTCGATTAAATTTGACTGAAACTGACAAAACACGTTTTCCCTTGCCACGCTCACATATTAATTCAAAAAATTATGAAAATTGAAATCTAGCAATAATTTGACATTCGGGTTCCAACAAAAGTGGTTTCTTCGAAAACCGAGGTCGTTTGAAAAATGACTATTTTTAAGGCCAATATATTTAATATTAAAAATACATTTTTAAACAAATAAATTTCGAAACTCAAAATATATAAGTGTTTACTGTTTTTCAATGTAGAAACGTCATTTCGAACTCAATGGAAGTGGTTTCGAGTCGAAACTCCTTCATATGTGAAAAGTAGCCTTTCAGGCCCTATATAATATATATATTTAAATTCTACAACGACCTTACCAAAAATTGAATTGGCCATAACTTTTGATTTCCACTATGAAATTTCAATTTTTCAAATTCGTTAGAAAGATATTATTAAACAGATTTAAATATTTCTTGTTTCGCTCAATTCTGATTTATTTTGAATCCTGTACAGTCAGTCAAAGTTCAAATTCAAAATTTCAAACTACAGCGCTATTTTAAACTCCTTTTTATAATTAAATTGAATTTATTCGTTTTAAAGAAAAAATTTAGTCGTTCTTATCTAAAATAAATTATTCTAAACATTAAAATCCATTAAAATTTCTAAAATAAAATTTTTAAATTGGCCCCAAAATTCCGGGTCGTTACAATATATGATATGATATATATTTTGTTATTAATGATGTGTGTTAGAATGATATTGATCACTGTTGTTTGTATTTTAAATACCATAAGAAATACTAGAATATAAAAAGGGAATTTTCAATGTTATATTGAAAAAGAAATATATATATATATATATATATATAATTAAAGGATTTTATAAAAAGAGTTATTTATAAAATAAAAAGATTTTATAAAAAGAAATATTTTTAAAATGAAAAGAATTTTATAAAAGGAATTATTTATATAATAAATAATATTTTATAAAAAGAAATATTTGGGAAATAAATATAGAATCATAAAAAGAGGATTTCGAATTATAAAAGAAATTTGAGATGATTTATTTAAATTGGATATTAAATAAAAATATGTTTTTAACAGATGAATTGAGAAGACTAATTTATAAATAATGTTTTTATTATTAAACAAAATATTTATCATTTGATAAATGGAATATATAAGACTGATCTTATATAGAGAAGTAGAAATCGGTTTTGACACCGATATTTTAAATAAAATGTGAACTCACCACTTATAAGGGAATTATAAATGAGATTTAAGTATTCGAAATAAAAAAGGAGATTTCATATGAATAATTCTATAAATAGAAGTATAAATAGAATTTGGAAATGGAATACTCTTTGAAATACGAAGTCAAACTTAATAGAGATAATCAAATAGAGTTATTTGAATAAGAGTTAATCAAATAGAGTTAATCGATTAGAGTTAATCGATTAGAGTTAATCGAATAGAGTTAATCGATTGGAGAATCAAATAGAGTTAATCAAATAGAGTTAATCAAATAGAGTTAATCGATTAGAGTTAATCGAATATAGTTAATCAAATAGAGTTAATCGATTAGAGTTAATAGAATAGAGTTAATCAAATAGAGTTAATCGATTAGAGTTAATCGAAAGGAGTTAATCGAATATAGTTTATTCGACAGGAGTAATCGAATATAGTTTATTCGAAAGGAATTAATCAAATATAGTTTATTCGAAAGGAGTTAATCAAATATAGTTAATCGAAAGGAGTTTATCAAATATAGTTTATTCGAAAGGAGTTAATCAAATATAGTTTATTCGAAAGGAGTTAATCAAATATAGTTTATTCGAAAAGGAGTAATCGAATAGAGATTATTCGAAAGAGAGTTATACGTTGAAATTCAATTATATCGATTTTGAAAAAGTACTATTTACTATTTGATTTTTAAATCAAGATTTATTAATCTATTTATAAATTGTCTATTTAGTTATTTAGTTAAATTAAGGAATAAAACTTATATTTTGAAGTTAGATATTTCAGAAGTAGGGATTATAACGCTATAGTTATAGTCAATGTTTTCAATAAAGAAGTGGATTCGTAAATAGAATCCAAGAGTTGCGTAAGGAAGTTTGTTAAAAATTTAGAAGATGAACTTGTCTATTTTGAAGTTAGAAATATTGTTCAGTTAAGGTCTGAGAGGTAGTTATACCCCAACTTGATTGACTTCATTTTTAACTGAGGAATGGTTAAGGTACGATAGTGGAGGTTGGTTAAGTGAATTTAGTTAATGAGTGTAATGTTTTGAGTTGGCATAGCGATGTTTTATTTAAAACATCTGTCTAAATCTAAACGTAGGAGTTGTGGAAATGTTTTCCAAATAAGAATCAGGAATGGTTTCTAATATTGAAAATAATAAATGGAAATGTTTTCAGATGTTAATAACGCATATTTTCTAAATTTAGAAAATAAGAAATGTTGAATATATGGAAACAGGAGATGAAAAATGAATAAATTAATGAACTAAAGAGATAAATGTTAAATGATGATTGGTCGATATAATTTCCATCCGAAAATAATATCATTGTTTGCACACATGTTTTTTCTTTGATAGTTAACTCACCATCTATCGAAGTTTTTGACCATTTTTCCGTCGTCAATACAGAGAGACCAGGATCAGATATATTATCTGAAAACCACTCCCTATGGCATTAGCGTTGTGAATCAAATATGATGAAGATAACTGAAGACGGAGTTATGCAAGGGTTGTCCTGTTTACAGAATAATGCCTTCAGTTTGTCCAGTCCCAGGACGACCTGTATGGAAGAATGTCTGATGGAGTATATTTAATAGATTGCATAAGTTGATCTCTTCAAACGTATTTACATTTGGTGGCGGAGGAATTCGTTTCTCTTAGATGTATACCCATGGTATTTTTGGAGAAATCAATTTGTGATTTGGCGGGTATGATGATGTGACATTCAAAGTAAATAAAAGTGTGATCTATACATATGGCCTCTAGCCTTTCAACCGAGAAATGGTATAAAATCGGGTAGGTCGCATGGCTAAGCGGTTAGCTGCCAATTAGGGTGTATTGTCACCTGATCTAGAGAAATTCCATTTACTTCTATAAACTATTTCTATGCTATCCCTTTCGGGAAATGGTTGTTGATCCCAACCGTTGGTGATAATATATTCGGTACACTCTAGCGAATTGAGTGACCGGTCTTGTTTAGCATGGGTTGCAAGATGTTCTTGTTGAACCCGGTGTATTCCTCTCAAGAGATACATTGTCGGATGGTGGTCCCATACCTTGCCAGTTGGAATTCATTAACCAATAAGCGCCCATGGTTTTTGATTTTATATTATGTATGAAGAATGTGAGATGAAAGCGTTCTGCTAGATGATTATTATATTGTGATTGATAGACACTATTATAATATCCAATGAGTTTTGATATAAAGTTTATCATTTTGTTCAGAAAGACTTTTGAAATGTTAAATCAAGCGTTTTGGATTCTCATAATGGAAAAACTCGTGCCGTATTATACGACATGGTCTTATGAGATATTGTTTAATTGCTCCAACTATTTTAAATGGTTTTACTCATACCAGTCCCATGACTGACCCGGGGTTTATTTTGATTTGTTTTTACCCTAAACTCTTGGGTGCCCAAATTTGTACGGGAAGTCAAGTAGTCAGGTTTTACAGATGTATTTGGAGAGCTTGGAGTAGGAGGCTTCAGGATTTGATAGCAATTGTTTATTTTTGCGGCGTTGAAAGTGCTGTACTTTGATAATGATATGTATATTCAAGTACAGATTTGTATTTCAAATCTATGTTATATAGTATATTTTATTCGTTCCGATGTGAGATTCGTGTTACTCTGATTCTGTTGCATGTTCTTCTTCTTCTATTCTAATTTTCTATCTTATCTATTCTCACCCTCTAACTTCGTTCATTAACTATCCGGTATTTCCGATGCTTGGATAGTCGACATTAAGTTTATGTCGGTAACCAGGATCGCGAAAACCTGGGTCGTTATAAGTTCGACTTAAAAAGATATTTTTTTGAACTAAATTAAATAAAAAAATATATATTTATATATAAGCCCTCCCTTTCCCTTCTCCTTTTAGTAAACACTAGAAAATGAAATTTTTTTTTTATAAAACCCGATCCCATAACCCACGTCGGCCCCCCTCTGATCCGCTGCCTGAGCCTCCACCCCACCGCCGTAGGGTCCGCCGCCACCTCAGCTCCACCCTCCGTGTATCACCCCTAAGTCCCACATCGTGGAAGCTTGTGTTTAGTGGGTACTTATATAGTACAACCCATCTCTTACTAACGCCGAGGCCTTTTGAGAAACAAAACCCCACACCTATACGATGGCTAAGTTGGGGACAAAATCTTGCGCGAACGGAGATGTGGGCTGTTACAGTGGTATCAGAGCCAAAACCCAGCAGGAATTGTGGCTCATGTGTGGACACAGCGCCTAGGTGAGGTGTTTGTGAGCCAACGTGGACGTTAGGCTCTCAAGGAGGGGAAAATGTAACACCCCTAAGTCCTACATTGTGGAAGCCCGTGTTTAGTGGGTACTTATATAGTTGAGCCCATCTCTTACTAATGCCAAAGCCTTTTGAGAGAAAAAAACCCACACCTACATGGTGGCTAAGTTAGGGACAATATCTTGCGCGAACGGAGGTGCGGGCTATTACACTCCGACCCCCCGCCTCCCCTTCCATAGCTCTCCTCTCCTCTTTCTTCTCCAAATAAAAACCCATCATCCAAAACCGCCTGAGACTGCCACCTCTGCCCACACCCCGACCAACTGCACCCCTTGCCACCTTCTCCGACTCCAGCGCCGCCTCCCCCATCGCCAATATCCCCTCCTCCGAACAAACAAGTGAGTGTTCTAATTTTTATTTTATTTATTATACGAAGACTGATATTTAATTAGATTAAAAATCTAAAATATATATATATATATGTGTTTAGTTTAAAATTTTGAAGTTTATATATATGTATTGAATTAAAAATACGATTTTTATATAATAGAGAATATAAAAATATTATTTTATATATGTAGCGAATAAAAAATACAATTTTTATATAATAAAGCATATAAAATTTTTTATTTTTATATGTGTAGCGAATCGAAAATAAGATTTTTATATAATATAGAATATAAAAATATTATATTTATATATGTAGCAAATTAGAAATATGATTTTATATAATGGAGAATATAAAAATATTATTTTTATATATGAAGCGAATTAAAAATATGATTTTTTATACAATAGAGAATATAAAAATATTATTTTTATATATATAGCGAATTAAAAATATGATTTTTTATATAATAGAGAATATAAAAATATTATTTTTATATAGGTAGAGAATTAAAAATACAATTTTTATATAATAGAGAATATAAAAATATTATTTTTATATATGTAGCGAATTAAAAAATATGATTTTTATATATATAGCGATATCAAAAATGTGATCTTTCATATATATACAGCGATATAAAAATGTGATTTTAAATATATATATATATATATATATATATATATATATATATCATATTAAAGATGTGATTTTTACTATGAACATCGTGGAAAAGATTGCGATGGAATTTCGACGAAATCCATATGGTTTAGAAATTCAGAAATAAAACTGGAGGAGTGGATCCCAAAGGTGAGAACTTCTAACTCTAATTTATTTTCTAGTTAAATAAATATACTAGGATGCAGACGGTGCTTAGAAGCACCCGACACCTTTGTTTGAAACCATGGTTGTTTGGTTGTTTGCTTTGATTGTTTTGTTTGTTTGAATTTGGTTTGGGATGTGAATTTAATTGATAAGAATTGGTATGTGTATGGCGCAAGCCAGTATTAAGCGAGGAATAAGGCTAGACCTTATTTCGGTTCTAGTATCATGTCGTTATGCTGCCGAAATTTTCTAAAAATGTTAGAACAATAAAAATATCATTTTTATTGTATAAATGAACTGTATAAAATATTCATGTGTCGAAATAAATATTTTATTGTTAAAATATAATTTTTACCGAGTATACGAATGAAAATAAATATTCATTTACAAATCAGACAATTTGTTTATGTACACTCATTTAGCTGATATTGATTAGGATGATATATTTTACACATCGCCCAACTGCACAAATAAAATAGGTGTGTGTTGATTGAAACCCCACACGGTTATTGGGATGATATTTGACATACACTATCCTAATTGTTTAGTTGTATGTCAATCGATTCGTTGACAGGTTGTTGTAAGCGTTAATTATTTATATTTAATGCTTATGCAGTTCGGTAATGCACTCTGGATGATGGTTGACAATGTTTGATTATTGTTGTGTACATGTGTATGAGATCCATATGAATAAAATTATATGGTAATTGACTGTGTCTGATTCCAATTCAGAAAGAATGAATATTTTAAATTGACGAATATTTTAAATTGAGAATAATGAATATTTTAAAATAACTAATATTTTAAAATAATATTTAGTAATGGATCAAAATTTGATTTTGATGTCCGATTTGGGATGGACACAAAATATTGAAGTATATGAAGCCGTGTTGATTAGATATGTGCCATTTTGACGCGAACGGTATTTATATAGATTTTATTCATTTTTATAATGAATATCGAAAAGGAAATTATTTCAAAATATGATATTTTGAAAATATTATCATTAAATAATATAATGCAAGGAGTATTCAATTTTGATTTAAAATTGAAAATGAAGTTAGAATCGTTTAAAAACGAATTTAAAACAATTTATAAAATGCATTTTAAATGTAAGTCGACGAAATATATGATATATATATATATTATATATATTTAATGGCCTGAATAAAACGTGCTGCGCCACGGTCATTCACGAATTTCGACCATTGACTTCGAATCGATATTACGGGAGATCCGAATGTCAGATTCTCCTAAAACGGAACCATTGGGTTCGTATAGAAAAGTGCTTTCCAATGAATATAAGAGATTTGAAATCTAATGGTTGGACTTGGAATTATGTCCAAATCAAATTTGGAAAAGGTCGTTGTAAGTGCAGTTCGATGACTGTTTATGGAAATCGACTGAAATGGCCTTAATAAAATTATTAAAAGTATTGATAATTTGTGTAAATCATAATAAATGATTTGGAAAGAACTACGATGAAAAATTCCATGTTTAAAAAGATAAAAATATATTTTTATAGAAATGAACTAGTTATTAACTAGAATTATAATTCAATTATTTTTAATTAAATAAATTGGATTGAGAATGGGTTTTAATATAACTAGAACTTCCAATATATGAATTGGAGTGGATTTGAACAAAAATCATCTTCAGAATATTTCGATATTGGATCCCGTGATTATAAGGATATTGTTATAGAAATTTGGAAGATATATTTTATATCGTTATTTCCAATATGATATTTGTTGGTTTTAGAATTTGTTATTGAATATAAGCAAATATAATTTCTATTCAGAGCCTTATATTTAATATCAAATTGAATTTTGGGTTTGTCGTGAATAGTGTCTTCATTAACACTGTTCTTTGGCCTAGTTGAGAAACGAATAAATCTTTTAATTAAGATTTAGAGAAGTTTACCAATTAATTAATATTTAATTGGAATTGAATAAAAGAATTGGATTTGGGTTTGTCGTGAATGGTGTTTTCAGTAACACTGTTCTTGAACCCGGCGTGAAAAGAATAAATCTTTTAATTATGATTATTAGAGTTTCCAATTATATTTAATAATTGGAATAAAATGGAATGTGAATTGGGTTAATTGTTAACTGTGTTTTAATGACATTCGTTCTTTAACCCGATTTACAATGAAATGAGGTTTGGAAATTATAAATCTTTATTCTAAGGTTTAATGGAATTTTCCAAAGTAAAGTTTTTCAATTTAATAAAATAAATTAGGATTTAATGGAATTCGATTTGGTAATAATCGAAGTGAGCTTCCACGGAGGAAGACTATTAATATATAAGGAATTTAAATGGCTTTGACGTTATTCCATTTATATTATTAGTCCAATACGGAAATTGATATCGATTATATATTGATATGTTTTCCGTGAAGATTCCATAATTAATGGAATGTGATTTTGGGTTTGTTGTGAACCGTGTTTTAAATGACATTAGTTCCTTAACCCAGTTAAAGACAAGATTACATGTTTAGCATTGTATTTCAAACTATATGGTTGATCCCTACTAAATATATATCTGTTTGTTGTCATATAATTTATTCTCTTGCTTAACACCCTTCTTTGAGACGTACGAGCTTAGAGGTTATATATCGGCAGAAATCAATAGTACGGTGTAGATTGTCGATGCGACATGTTTGATTTCCCAAAGTTAAATAATCATTAATATTGATATTTGGGAAGATTAAAACTAAAGGAGTTTTAGTGAATCTTTAATTAGATTGAAATTTGAATGTGATAATTTAAATTATCAAATTAGGGAAATGATCGAGATATGGAGTACCGCCAGTTTTACTCCAAGCGATAGTTAAATCTTTAATTATATTTGAATGTGAAATGGTAATTGAATTTACCGATAACACCGTGGTGTTAGATATGGAGTATGACCAGTTTTTCTCCATGGGATGAATAGGTTGGGATTGGGAAATTAAACAAATGATTACTTTGATAAGGTGCTAGTTTGGATAAACCTTAATTTGGTTTGAATTGATATCCAAAAGAAGATTGAAGAAAAATTTTAAAAATTTATCTTTGATAAACTTAATTGGAACCTTTCCCTAATGATGTGAATAATTGAATAAAAGAATATTCTTGATTGGAATGAGGCGTATGTTGTGTTTTTATAGCACTTGTTTATTATATACACGAGTTGTTCAGAAAGGCCAGGTTTATACCCGTTTTGAATAACTGATTCGATGATAAGTCGAAGACGGTGGTTGAAGCCCAGAGATCTTCACATCATTTGGATGATTGCTGATGTCTTGATTGGGCTGTACACTCAAGACGAGGTAATAAGTGGTAATCGTCTGGACGTACTTGGAGTACGACCGGATATGTAAGGACCTCTCTCCTGTATTGGACATATTGGATGAGGAATAAGGTGCCTCCGGTTTCGTTCAGACCCAGAATGAACTAATAAATGAATGTGTGTTTGACATTGGATTTTATTCTATGTTGATTGATTTCTATTAAATATACATCTATTTGGCGGCAATGTAACACCCCTTATTTTCTGTGAACATAAAAGTAACAAAACAAAGTATAATTAATTTGTAAAAGAAGAACAAAGGAAAATGGGTTATGCCATTGCGTTCATCTCGGAATTATGCTTGAGATAGAGTCCGAGTTTGCGTAAATCGGACTCTGTATGAAGAAGTTATGGAACTTAGAAGTTTCAGGAATTTAAAAAAAAACCAGCCCGAATTCAAATTCAAAGTTTCGAAACTCAAATCACACTCCCGAGTTGGGCGGGAAAATTCCCGCCCAGGACCCAGGTTGACCAGGGGGTCAACCTGGGGGTCGACCTGGGTAGCACAGGTTGACCATGGGGTCGACCTCCCTCCCTTGTCCAGATCCGTGGACAGATTCATTTTCCTGTATTTAGATGCCCGTTCTGACCAGATTCGTTGCTTCTAAGCTATTTAAACACCACTAAACCTCACTTTCTCTCTACAAAATTTCATTACGCCTATACTCTACCTTAATTCATATTAATATAAATCAATGGCATCGTTACTCTGCTGAAACCTAAGCTAGAACAAGTGCTCCTTCTTCTTCCAATCTGAATAGGATTAAAAAGGAACAACTACAACCCCTTTTTCTTCTAGAATCCAACCAAGGTGAGTACATTTATTTTCAGATATGAAATTTAATTATGATCATGACATGGTTATAAATCTGAATTGGATATTATGCATATTCTTATTTGTCAGATCTGATTTTCCGTGTAGATCTATCTTATTCCTCTTTATCAGATCTGTTCTTCTGTATATATCTATCTTGTTCCTGTTTATCAGATCTATTTTTCTGTGTATATCTATCTTATTATTGTAACTATTTTGTATCACTTCCTTCCTTCTTTTCTATAGCCAGGCTACCACAAGCCTGAGCCAAATCTCATAAGAGATGAGCGCTGAATGATGCATAATTGGAATGACTGATTTGTGACTGATTTAAGAAAAGGGCACATGTTGTAATTTATGATCTAGATCTAGGCATATTATATATGATGGTTTATGATTTGTAAGAAGGAGAATTATTGTATGACAACATATGACTTGTAATTTGGGAACATAATGCATGTTATAATTCAAGATCTGATTTTGAGGACATAATACATGTAATTTAAGGTCTAGATTTGGGGGCATATTTTATATGACTTGGAAGAAAAAGGATATATGATTTAGGCGCAAAAGATCTATATTAAAATAGGATAGCTATTAATTATGAATATGCCTAAATGGGGATTTTTGGGTATTTGTCATACGCTGAAATCAAAGGCTATAATTTGGCATAATTCATATTGTATATCATGATTTGGGGTTTTTGGAGAATATTATGTACTATGTAAATTTAACTAGAAATTAGGGGCATAGGTTATATTGTGAATTATGACCATAATTTGAGCATGTAAAATTAGGCTTAATTTTATGATTAAGCGAGGTATGTCAATGGAATTTTAAGGGATGATTAAATTTGTTAAATTGCCTAATCTGCTAAATCTGTTGAAACTGGATACGGTAATTTGGGTTATAAAAATCTATAGGCTCGATCTAAAATTGAGCAAAACATGTTAATAGAACTTTGGATAATCTACTCTAACTTATAAAGAAGTTAATTTGTTGAATTGTTATAATTAGTCTAATATTGGCATAATCTGTGAATGAATACTTTAGCTAAAATAAGAATGCTGAGACACGAGGTTAGACTCTGTTTGCAGTAGAAGCCTGCCCGGACCCCACCGACTTAACCAGCAACCGCAAAATATAAGTCTAATGTGAGAGGTCGTAGGCATAAAGATGCTTAGACACGAGGTTAGGTCCGACTTGTTGCAGAAATCAGCCCGGAACCGCCCAGCACATCTAGCGGCCACAAGCTACCGACCTAATGTGAGAGATCTATGCATTAATATTTAATTAATGCAAATCTAAGATAAATATGATGCCTAAAACGTATTAGGTAGATAAGGTTAAATCAACTGGACTGATGAATCTAATAAACCCATTTGAAAAATCTGTAGGCCCAATACAAGGTTAGGTGAAACAATCTGTAAGTCTGTTAATCTGTATATCTGATCCATTAGTCTGAAAACTTGTTAATCTGTGTATCTGATCTGTTAGTCTGAAAACTTGTTAACTTGTATGTCTGATCTAAGAACTAGTTAATCTGAACTTTGTATATCTGAAATCTGTAACTAGGTTAATCTGAAATCTGTTAGTCTGGGGACACAAGGTTAGGTGTAACACCCCGTATTTCTGTTAATACTAATAGTCACAAATTAAAAGAATTAATATTGAGAATTGGCACGAAATAGCCTTAAAAAGGCATGTAACAAATTTGATGTAACAGCCCGCATTTTATGTATCGGAAGATCATAAAATAATTTTATTTTATTCCCTGAGGGTTGGATCATTCTCATCTTTTAGTATGTTTCTTATGGGGATGTGAGACATGTCCATAAATTTTACCGATTTTGTTTGTGACCATTTTGCCCCTGTCAGTCTTGTACAGGGCATAATTTTTGACTCAGGTCGAATCAGAGGGTGAGACTTGTGCCATTGGAAAGGAATTAATGATTCTCTTTCCGTAGAGTGGTTACATTAAGGATTTGGTTCAGCGGTTTGGGAGAAATCGCTGTTTTAAGGTTTTTCGGTTGGCTGTTCAGGTTTTGGAAGGCTAATGGGCTGATTTGGAGAAGGCCCATTAGGGGGTTGGTGGAGGCTATAAATAGTGGGTAAGGGATCTGGAGAAAGGGGCATTTTCCATTCTCTTATGGGGAGGCTTTGATCTCCTTCTTCCTCTAACATCTTTCCACCATTAAAATTCCAAAATCCAAGGAGGGAAATTGAAGATCTACACCATAAGAGGCTAGATCTACATCGTTTCAAGGGCGAATTCATCGGATTGAGGAGTTTGATTCGAAGTGTTCGCTGTCCGGATTGCTTTTTCATTGTTTTTGCATCGATTTGAAGAATTGGTGAGTGATTTACATCTCTCATTCGGATTCATGCAAGTATATGGGTTTTATGTTGTAAATTTCATCATTTTCATGTCATTTTCTTTAGATCTACACCATGTTAAGTATAAATTACATATGAATCATTTTATGATCTGATCTAGATAATTTAAATGGTAAGTTTTATGTTATTTCATGAGTTTATGCAAGTTAGATCTATATTTGAGTTCATATGTTCATTTATCATGTTTTTGGTTAATTTGTATGATTTTGATGGAAATTGTCATATTCATGTTGTTGATGATTTCATAACATATTTATGGTCATATTGGATGAATTGGATGAGTTGATTTAGTCATTTGAATCGGTTGACGAAGTTTTGGTTAAGTTTGGAGCAGTTTTAGATCAGGTCTGTCATAATTACGAAAATGCCATTGTGCGTAAGACCAGCTTTTAGGAGACCAGCATTTGGGATACCAGGTTTTGGGAGACCAGGTTTTGGGAGACCAGGTTTGGACGACCAGGTTTGGACGACTAGGTTTTGGGAGACCAGCTTTTGAGAGAACAGGTTTGGGAGACCAGCTTTTGGGAGACCAGGTTTGGACGACCAGGTTTTGGGAGACCAGCTTTTGGGAGACCAGGTTTGGACGACTAGGTTTGGACGACCAGGTTTTGGGAGACCAGCTTTTGGGAGACCAGGTTTGGGAGACCAGCTTTTGGGAGACCAGGTTTGGACGACCAGGTTTTGGGAGACCAGCTTTTGGGAGACCAGCTTTTGGGAGACCAGGTTTGGACCACCAGGTTTGGACCACCAGGTTATGGGAGACCAGCTTTTGGGAGACCAGGTTTTGGGAGACCAGGTTTTGGGAGACCAGCTTTTGGGAGACCAGGTTTTGGGAGACCAGCTTTTGGGAGACCAGGTTTGGACGACCAGGTTTTGGGAGACCAGCTTTTGGGAGACCAGGTTTTGGGAGACCAGGTTTGGACAACCAGGTTTGGGAGACCAGGTTTGGGAGACCAGGTATTGGGAGACCAGGTTTTGGGAAACCAGCTTTTGGGAGACCAGCTTTTGGGAGACCAGGTTTTGGGAGACCAGGTTTGGACGACCGGGTTTGGGAGACTAGGTTTTGGGAGACCAGGTTTTGGGAGACCAAGTTTTGGAAGACCAGACTAGTGAGGAATGGTTCAGGGAGGACCGGTTAGTCTTGGAGGATCGGTCATGAAGATTGGGATGAGAAGCAAGTTGGGTCAATCCTTGAGGAGCAAGTTGAATGAGATGGTTGGTCTTGTCCTGGTCAATCGAGATGGAATTTCAGCAGCGTTTTTTTTTATGCTGTGGTGAATGGCCTATGTGCTGTCGTTGGCTTTCTCTAGCAAGTTGATATGATGCTATGGATTGTTTTGATCCTTATGATTGATGCTTACTTCGGATCAAAGGTAGTGCTAACTTCGAGGTGGTTCAAGTAGGTAGGCTCGAAGTGGTGAATGTGTTCGTTGATCAAGGTGGATCAACGAATGTAGTGACAACTCTAAAGTGTCTTGAGTTGGGTGATGAGGATTGCTCTATGGTGTTCTGAGCATGACAACTCTAAAGTGTCCTGAGTTGGTGAACAGTCGCGATTGATAGCGATTGGAGATGCGAAGGCCGAGAGATTATCGTTATCATGGGTTTTAGCGGGCTCAGAGCAAGGGTTATACGATTACGTTGTATGGTCGAATACCCTGGGTTTCGTTGTATGGCCTGGAATACATTTCGTTGTATGGTGTATGGAGTTTCGCTAGAACCGGGGTTTCGAGTATGGCCCTTGACGGATGGCAATATGGGCTAGTCATATGATAACGATGGTTTCGAAGAAGGATTGGCGGTGATAGCCTGAGTCAGTCATGGATGATTGGTTGTTCTGTTTGTACTATCTCACATAGATTATCCAAAGTCGAGGGAGATGTTCTTTGAGTGCTTAAGTGATATTGGTCTAGGCCTCTGGCGAGAGTACTTGAGGAATGTTAAACTCGATTAGGGTTGTCTGTGTGAGACCTATATAATCTGGATGTTATGTGTGTTATGTATGATTGAATGGGTGTTCTGGTTTCTATGGATGAATGGTTGAAATGCTTGGTGTAAAGGCTATCACTGTCCGATGTGGGGAAGATAAGGTTGAGTTCTTCTCTGGTGATGTGGTTAGATAAGTTGTTCATTTACCCATTCTCATATACTTTCTTGTTGAAGTTTGTTAGCTGTATTATCGCTCACTAAGACTATTGTCTGACTCAAGGTTTTATGTCTCCTCTTATTACCTTGGGATGTTCATCCGGTTGTGGATGGGCAAACTAAGTAGCAGGTTACAGGTAATAGAGCTTAGTGATACGAGGAAGCTGAGCGATGACGAGCAAGAGGCTGTCGTACCAGTTTTATTACTATCCAGTATTTCTGTTTCCGCTGCTTGAGTTGCTTGAGAGCTGTAGTGAGGCCTTATGTACAAACTTTGATATCAGTTGGATAATCTTTCTGGATGTTGAGAAAGTTTCAAAAGTTTGCTATATGATACCTCATTACTATTACCTGTTGTATATGTTCTACTATATTTTATCCATGCGCTGTGAGTTCTACGACAGGTTTCGATGTGTTTACCTACTCTGATGATCGTCCATAGAAGCCTGGCACACCTTTAGCATATTAGTCCTCCTGTTTAGTGAGGGGGTTATGGGCGGTCGTCACATTTGGTATTAGAGCTCTGGTCAACGATTTTGGCCAAAGTTCGAAGAAGTAATTACGTATGAGAGGCGTATTTGTAGATTTCAGTTGGATGTTTACCATATATATTAGCATATATAGTAGTAGCGGTTGTATTCTTTTAGCACTTTTCTTGGTAGTGGCTAACTATTCTAAATTGCAGACTTAGAATGAGTAGACGGCCATCAAGACACGCGGCTAGGAGAGCTAATACTGGAGGGGGCTAGGTCTATCGTTTTACCTCTTAGGCAGATTGCGCCTAAGGAATAGCAAGTGTTAGAGGTGCGAGTTCGCGATCTTTTGGAGAAAGGATTTATTCGGAGGAGTATTTCCGAATGGGGTGGTTTCTCCAGAGTAGTATAAAACCTAGAAGTTGAGTCCGTAGTTACGAGACCTCGTAAGCTGCTTCGTGTTTGAGAGGAACAACACGAAATAGCTCAGGAGGTATACGGTCATGTTGTTGATAGAATTCCGCGTGCTAGGATAAGGCTATGGATGCATGGATTGATGGTTGCTAGTTTGGATAATAGAATTGGCTTCACATGGATGATAGGCATGCGGAATTGTTGTGGTTGCTTGTGTTTGCTTGGAATTTCGGGGGCGAAATTCTTAAGGGGGGAAGAATGTAACAGCCCGCATTTTATGTATCGGAAGATCATAAAATAATTTTATTTTATTCCCTGAGGGTTGGATCATTCTCATCTTTTAGTATGTTGCTTATGGGGATGTGAGACATGTCCATAAATTTTACCGATTTTGTTTGTGACCATTTTGCCCCTGTCAGTCTTGTACAGGGCATAATTTTTGACTCAGGTCGAATCAGAGGGTGAGACCTGTGCCATTGGAAAGGAATTAATGATTCTCTTTCCGTAGAGTGGTTACATTAAGGATTTGGTTCAGCGGTTTGGGAGAAATAGCTGTTTTAAGGTTTCTCAGTTGGCTGTTCAGGTTTTGGAAGGCTAATGGGCTGATTTGGAGAAGACCCATTAGGGGGTTGGTGGAGGCTATAAATAGGGGGTAAGGGATATGGAGAAAGGGGCATTTTCCATTCTCTTATGGGGAGGTTTTGATCTCCTTCTTCCTCTAACATCTTTCCACCATTAAAATTCCAAAATCCAAGGAGGGAAATCGAAGATCTACACCATAAGAGGCTAGATCTACATCGTTTCAAGGGCGAATTCATCGGATTGAGGAGTTTGATTCGAAGTGTTCGCTGTCCGGATTGCTTTTTCATTGTTTTTGCATCGATCTGAAGAATTGGTGAGTGATTTACATCTCTCATTCGGATTCATGCAAGTATATGGGTTTTATGTTGTTAATTTCATCATTTTCATGTCATTTTCTTTAGATCTACACCATGTTAAGTATAAATTACATATGAATCAT
Organism: Allium sativum; assembly: GCA_030737875.1. Lineage (NCBI taxonomy): Eukaryota > Viridiplantae > Streptophyta > Magnoliopsida > Asparagales > Amaryllidaceae > Allium > Allium sativum. The sequence continues at coordinate 741,212,265 of CM060920.1, read as the reverse complement.
TCTAGGATCTGATCTAGATAATTTAAATGGTAAGTTTTATGTTATTTCATGAGTTTATGCAAGTTAGATCTATATTTGAGTTCATATGTTCATTTATCATGTTTTTGGTTAATTTGTATGATTTTGATGGAAATTGTCATATTCATGTTGTTGATGATTTCATAACATGTTTATGGTCATAATGGATGAATTGGATGAGTTGATTTAGTCATTTGAATCGGTTGACGAAGTTTTGGTTAAGTTTTGAGCAGTTTTAGATCAGGTCTGTCATAATTACGAAAATGCCATTGTGCGTAAGACCAGCTTTTAGGAGACCAGGTTTTGGGAGACCAGGTTTTGGGAGACCAGGTTTGGACGACCAGGTTTGGACGACCAGGTTTTGGGAGACCAGCTTTTGGGAGACCAGGTTTGGGAGACCAGCTTTTTGGAGACCAGGTTTGGACGACCAGGTTTTGGGAGACCAGCTTTTGGGAGACCAGGTTTTGGGAGACCACCTTTTGGGAGACCAGGTTTGGACGACCAGGTTTGGACGACCAGCTTTTGGGAGACCAGCTTTTGAGAGACCAGGTTTAGGAGACCAGCTTTTGGGAGACCAGGTTTGGACGACCAGGTTTTGGGAGACCAGCTTTTGGGAGACCAGGTTTTGGGAGACCAGCTTTTGGGAGACCAGGTTTGGACCACCAGGTTTGGACGACCAGGTTATGGGAGACCAGCTTTTGGGAGACCAGGTTTTGGGAGACCAGCTTTTGGGAGACCAGGTTTTGGGAGACCAGCTTTTGGGAGACCAGGTTTGGACGACCAGGTTTTGGGAGACCAGCTTTTGGGAGACCAGGTTTTGGGAGACCAGGTTTGGACAACCAGGTTTGGGAGACCAGGTTTGGGAGACCATGTAATAACCCGGAAAATCTGGGCCAGTTTAAAATTTTTATTTTGGCAATTATAGCGAATTTTGATTATTTGAAATGAATTATTTTAAATAATATCGATGTGAAATTTATTTTGAATATAAATCGAACGTATATATTATATACGTCATCGTTAGAATATAAATATTTATATATAATTATAAACAGAATTGAAAATGGCGCGGTAGTTCGATAATTCAATTTCAAACTTCAATTGAATGTACCGGGTGCAAAACAATCCGGATTTTAGTGAAACCAAAAACATTAGGATCTAATTGATAATATCTTTCCAACGAATCCGAAAAATCAAAAGTTCGTAGCGGGAATCGAAAGGTATGTCCAGTTGAAAATTCTGAATAGTCGCTATGGAATTCAGGCCCTTAAAAATGGACATTTTGCAAACGACCTCGGATTTCGACGAAACCACTTTTGTTGGGTCTGTGATGTCGAATTATTGCTAGGTTTCAAATTTCATAATTTTTCGAATCAATACGTGAGCGTGGCAAAGGAAAACGCGTTTGACTAGTTTCAGTTGATTTTAATCGACTGGAAAATGGCCATTTTTCCAACGGTCTCAGAATTTGACGAAACTAGTTTTGTTAGGACCGTATCGTCAATACGAAGCTAGAAAATATTTTTCGGGAATTTTTCTAGTTAGTATGTGACCCCGGTAATTTGAAATGTATGTTTAAAATTCAATATAGTGATTTAAATGTAAATTCAACGGAAACTGATTGTAACGATCAAATCAGTTTGCGATACATATCCCATTGTGTTCGGAATGGGGGTAAAACGCTATGGACGACAGGCGGTGGGCCTCGTTTCGAGGTCATAGGTAAAAGTCAACCCTTTTGCAAAATTAAATAATTAAATAATAAAATAAATAATAAAAAAAAACATACCTTCCCTCCTTTTCTTCTTCATTGGCCCCCCCCCCCCCTCCCCGATCATTTACCAGAAAGCGAAATAAAAAAAAAAAAAAACCCTAACCTAATCGCGCCGCCTTACCCACGAGCCGCCGACGAAGACTTCGCCGAAGCCCCCACCGCCCGACCTCCTCCTTCCAGCGGAGACGACGCAACCCTCGACACCCCGAAGCAACGCCCCACCACCCTCGCGACACCTCCCTGAACCACCGAGCACCACACTACATCGCCGACACCCCGAAGCAACGTCCCACCACCCTCGCGACACCTCCGAACGCCACCCTCGAAGCCTGCCGACGCCTCTTCTTCCTTCCTCCACTTCGAGATCTACGGTAAGAATTAGGTTAGTTTATTTTTATTTTTATTTTATTTTTGTTAAAACTAATTTCTGATTTTATTAGATTTATAAACTGTTTTTTTATAATGATTTAAAACAGAATTTTTTAAAAGATTTAAAAACAGAATTTTTAAAAGAAAATAAAAACTGGATTTTTAAAAGAATATAGAAAACTGAATTTTGTTAGGGTTTAAAACTGATTTTGTTTAAAAAGAAAAAAAACTGATTTGCTTAAAATAGTAAAAACTGTTTTTTTTAGAAATAGTAAAAACTGTTTTTTTTAGAAATAGTAAAAACTGTTTTTTTTTATAAATAGTAAAAACTGATTTTTATAAAAGTAAAAACTGATTTTGTTGTAAAGTAAAAATCATATTTTTTATATATGAATAGCAAACTAAAAATATGATTTTTATTTATTGAACTTCGAACTAAAAATATGATTTTTATTTATTGAACTTCGAACTAAAAATTCGATTTTTATATATTGAATAGCAAACTAAAAATTTGATTTTTATATATTTAATAGCGAAGTAAAATTCGATTTTTACATATGTAGTGAAAGCGGACAACGGAAGCGACAAAAGGCGAGTTGGCGAAGATTTCCTGCATTAGAAGTGCCGTGGAGCTAGGATAGCTATCAATGAGAATTTCTCACCTTTCAATTTATTTTTCTAGTTATATATATATATACTAGGATGCAGACGGTGTTTAGTAGCACCCGACACCCGTCATCCACAGAACATGGATGGCTTGTTTGTTAAATTGTTTGATTGTGTGGTTGGTTAGAATATTTTGTTTGAATTGGATAGTTTGGTGAAATGAATAGATTTGATTGATGTGTGAACGGCGTGGGCCTTCACTAGACCGGGGATTAGGCTAGGCCTTGTCCCGTTTCTAGTAACGTGCCGTTATGCCGCCGAAATTTTCTAAAATATGTTAGAAAATAAAAATATCATTTTATTGTGTAGATGAATTGAATAGAAATTCATAGGTTGAAATAAAATGTTTTATCGTTAAAAATATAATTTTTAACGTGAATATGAAAATAGTGAAGTGAACAAAACAAAATATTCATTTACAAACCGGACGGTTTGTTTATGTACACTGATTTGACTGACATTGATTGGGACGATAAATTTTACACATCGCCCAACTGCACAACTAAAATCTGTGTTTGATTGTTTGAAAACCCCACACGGGTGTTGGGATGAAATTTGAAGTTCACTCATCCTAATTGATTAAATATGTCGATCGATCTATTGACAGGCTGTTATAAGCGTTAGATATCTATATTTGATGCTTATACAGTGTAGTGCACTTTGGTTGATGGTTGATCATTTTTCAATGCTATTATATACATGTGTTGTGTGAAAATCCATATAATTAATTTTATATGGTAATTGATTGGGCCTCATTCCAGTTTAGAAATGGAAATATTTGAAATAGAAATATTTGAAATAGAATATTTGAAAATAGAAATTTATGAAGTCGTGTTGATTAGTTTGACGCCATTTTGACGTGAACGATATTTATATCGATTTTAAACGATTTCAAAATGAATTGAATTGAAAACGATTTCGAAATGAATTGAATTGAAAACGATTTCGAAATGAATTGAATTGAAAACGATTTCGAAATGAATTGAATTGAAAACGATTTCGAAATGAATTGAATTGAAAACGATTTCGAAATGAATTGAATTGAAAACGAATTCGAATTGAATTGAAAGTGAATTGAAATGAATTCAAATTGAATTGAAATTTGAATTGAATAGAAATGAATTTTAAAACGAATTTATAAAGAAGAATTCAATTTTGATATGAATTGAAATGGAAGTTGAAAATGTTTTTGAAACGAATTCAAAACTATTTATATAATTTGTTTTAAATAGAAATCGACGAAGTATATATTATATATATTATATATATAATATAATGGCCTGAATAGAACGCGCCGCGCCGCGGCAGTTCGTGAATTTCGACCATTTATTCCAAACGGACATTACGGGAGATCCGACCGTCGGATTCTCCTAAAACCGGAACCGTTGGGTTCGTATCAAAAAGAGCTTTCTAACGAATGTTAGAAATTTGAAATCTAACGGTTGGATTTGGAGATACGTCCAAATCAAATTTGAAAAAGGTCGCTGTAAGTGCAGTTCGATGGCCGTTGTTGGAAATCGACTGTACGGGCCTTGATAAAATTATTAAAAATAGTAATAATTTGTGTAAAATCATAAGAAGTGATTTGAGAAGAATTGGGATGAAAAACTCCATATTTGAAAAGATAAAAATAGATTTTTATCGAAATGAACTAGTTTTGAACTAGAATTATAATTCTATTTATTTTTAAATAAATAAATTGAATTTGAAATGGTTTTGAAAATAACCAAAATTTCCAATGATTGCATTGGAGTGGATTTGAATCGAAATTGTCTTCGGAATATTTCGATGTTGGAATTCGTGATATTACAGGTGTTGTTATGGAAATTTGAAAGATATATATTTGTATCGTTATTTCCAATACGACATTTGTTAGTCGTAGAATTCGATATTGAATATAAGCCGATATATTTTCTATTCAGAGCCTTGTATTGAATATCGAATGTGATTTGGGTTTGTCGTGAATGGTGTCTTCACTAACACTGTTCTTGAACCCAGTTGAGAAAAGATTAAATCTTTTTATTTAGATTTAATGAAGTGTACCAATTAAATAATATTTAATTGGAATTGAATTGATATTGATTTTTGGGTTTATCGTGAACTGTGTTTTAAAAGACACTGATTCTTTAACCCAGTTAACGATTAAAACTAAGTGGAATTTTAATGAATCTTTAAATAGATTGAAAAGATCGAGAATGGAGTATCACCAGTTTTACTCCAGGCGATAGTTAAATCTTTAATTAGATTTGAACGTGAAATGGTAATTGAATTACCGATAACATTGTGGTGTTAGATATGAAGTACTACCAGTTTTACTTCATGGGATGAATAGGTTGGGATTGGGAAATAAAATAAATGATTACTTCGGTGTGGTTCGCTAATCCCGACTAGTTTAAATTGATATTCAAAGGTGATTAAAGAATAAATTTAAAGAATTTATCTTGGATAAAATTAATGGGAACTTTTCCCAAAGTATAGGAATATTTGAATAAAAGAATATTCTGAATTGGAATGAGGCGTATGTTGTGTTTGTGTAACACTTTTATAATATATACGCGAGTTATTCAGAAAGACCGGGTTTATCCCATTCTGAATAACGGATTCGACGTGGTGTCGAAGATGAAGACGGTGGTCGAAGACCGGAAGTCTTCACGTCGTTTGGGTGATAACTAATGATCTTGATTGGGCTGTACACCCAAGAAGATGGAAACAGTTAGTGATCGTCCAGACGTGCTTGGAGATCGATGGATATGCGGGGTACTAGGTGCCTCCGGTTTCGTTCAGACCCAGAACGGACTTGTAAATGGACTGTGTGTCTGACATTGGATTTTAGTCTGTGCGATTGATTTCTATTAAATATATATCTGTTTGGCGGCGGAGAATTTATTCTCTTGCTTAACGCCCTTCTCTGAGACGTACGAGCTCAGGGGTTATATATTGATGGATATCAAACGCATGGAGTGAATTGCCTGTGTGGCATGCCTAAGTGGAAATTGATCGAGGCTTCTATTGAAAAGCAAAGTCTTGTGGTGATGATCAAAGCACAGCCTGTGTGGCACAGCTTTGTGTAACGTGAATTCGCGAGCCTCGCACCCCGGTTGTGAACCAAAAACGGGAGAGGACGTCAGGGAGGGCATGCGTTTCTTTCTAGCTAGAAGTGGCGTCAGTGGTTTTACACGCCCTGACGAGTTTGACTTATGTGGTTGTTGCTGTTGCGAGGCGCCTCGGTTATATCGGTTTTGGCCGATGCATTCTGGTCGGCAGACGGACCAGACTTACACCCCATAGGGTGGGGAGACGTAGTGTTCAGGCATAATAATCCACATCGGTGGACCGGCCCTGAGGATCCAGGGGGCAGTTGCGGCTGTTCCTGAGACACGGGCTAGAGCGTCTCGAATCGGTTGAGGACTATCTTTTGCCTCGGTTCATAGATGGAAACCCAATTTCCAAATACGTGATTCTGCGGTTTTATTTGTAGAGCCTAGTATGGCGACATAGTGGGATGGGGCATTCATGCCGCCTATGATTGATACTTATGATTTGAAGTTGTTTTATACACTATGCACTTATGATAGTATCAAATGATTTGTTTTAAACGTATCAAGCATCCTTGGCTATTATAAGGTAAAAACCCTATCCTCCGGCTTGCGTTGCATTGTGTGATGGGAACTGGGTCTTATAACAGCTTCATTCTTCTTTATTTAGCATTGCGCTGTTGTTTTATGCACTGGTATTCTTGGGAGGAAACCCGTTCCGTGTTATACGGTGTGGTCCCTTGATTTACCGAACTTTAAAATAAAGAATTATAACTGTTTTAGTTCTCACACCAGTCACATGACTGACCTGGAGTTTATTGTTTTAACCTAAACTCTGGGTGCCCCTATTTTGACACGGGCAGCTAGTAGTTTTGGTTTTGCAGATTTATATCCACAGGATCCTGGTTTACAGCTGGAACGATATCCGGAAAGCTTTGTATCCGTATATCTACTTCTAGTTGTGTATTGTATTATTTTCCGCTGCTATGTATTTAAATGTAATTTAAATCTCTGATATTTCTGTGTAATATTCATTTTTACTCTGTGTATTCTTGTAATCTGATGCATTGTTGTAATATACATTGAAACGTTCTTTTATATGCGTTCTATTTTGTCGTGTTCTCAACGATAGGGCGTTTCAAACGGTTTGGGTCGGTTTAGCGACTGGTTCGGACCGAGCCAAATTCCTGTTCGTCACACGTGGTATCAGAGCTTTGGTTTACAGAGCTCGAGAACAAGACACGTTAGAACCGTACGAAAGAATTCATCAGATATTGGATTAGTAATATCCAACGAGATTGACTCGTTAGAGATGGGATCAGTAGTATCCTAGAACGAGTGTGAAGAGTAAATTTTTAAAATAAAAATGAAAACAAAAATTTGTTTTGAAAATCTAAATCAATTATTCGTATTTGATTATTTATTTGTATTGATTTGGGCGGTCCAGTATATAAAGATTTTGCATATACGCCTTGCAAACGTGTATTTAAAGTTTTAATATACTGGATAGATATAGAACCACACTCTAGTCACCCGGGGATGATCCTGGTGATGGTGCATCATCATCAGCATTTATATTCGAGTGTCGAAGGTGTGATATCTATATATTTCCATTAGACTGGTGTGAGAACCAAAACTAGATAGGGCCTATTGTTGTGATTTGGCATCAAAACATGATTTTCTTTATATATATCAAAATTATCAATTTGAAACGTTAAATTCACTAATTGATTAATGTTTGTGTTGCTTGTTTATTTGTTTGATGATTTTGAACCATTTAGCCTAATTGTATCAAATATTGAACGATATTGAAAATTGGTCGCATCTGCTTGCATATACATGTATATAATTGAACAGGTCATAGCAAGGAGACTAGAGCAGAGAATAAAATTTGTTTGCCCGACAAATAGGTACATGTTTACTACATAATTTACTGTTTTGTTTGGGTGATGATGATTTTATGAGCCTATTGGCTAGCCGCTTGGCGTTTTCTTTTTCTTTTTGAGATCTGAAGGACCGGGGAAGCTATTTGAAATTCCCCGATGCTCCCATTGCAGGGGAGGTTATGGCGAAATTTTTCGAAAATTTAGGGTGTTAGCCAAATTTTTGAAATTTTGGAAATTCTCAGAAACTGAAAAGTTGGAGAATGGAAGCCAGATCGATCGTAGAGTTGATTAATCAAACCACTTTCGACTTTGTTCCTTTTCGGGGACGAAAAGTTTTAAGTGGGGGAGATTGTAATAACCCGGAAAATCTGGGCCAGTTTAAAATTTTTATTTTGGCAATTATAGCGAATTTTGATTATTTAAAATGAATTATTTTAAATAATATCGATGTGAAATTTATTTTGAATATAAATCAAACGTATATATTATATACGTCGTCGTTAGAATATAAATATTTATATATAATTATAAACAGAATTGAAAATGGCGCGGTAGTTCGATAATTCGATTTCAAACTTCAATTGAATGTACCGGGTGCAAAACAATCCGGATTTTAGTGAAACCAAAAACATTAGGATCTAATTGATAATATCTTTCCAACGAATCCGAAAAATCAAAAGTTCGTAGCAGGAATCGAAAGGTATGTCCAGTTGAAAATTCTGAATAGTCGCTATGGAATTCAGGCCCTTAAAAATGGACATTTTGCAAACGACCTCGGATTTCGACGAAACCACTTTTGTTGGGTCCGTGATGTCGAATTATTGCTAGGTTTCAAATTTCATAATTTTTCGAATCAATACGTGAGCGTGGCAAAGGAAAACGCGTTTGACCAGTTTCAGTTGATTTTAATCGACTGGAAAATGGCCATTTTTCCAACGGTCTCAGAATTTGACGAAACTAGTTTTGTTAGGACCGTATCGTCAATACGAAGCTAGAAAATATTTTTCGGGAATTTTTCTAGTTAGTATGTGACCCCGGTAATTTGAAATGTACGTTTAAAATTCAATATAGTGATTTAAATGTAAATTCAACGGAAACTGATTGTAACGATCAAATCAGTTTGCGATACATATCCCATTGTGTTCGGAATGGGGGTAAAACGCTATGGACGACAGGCGGTGGGCCTCGTTTCGAGGTCATATGTAAAAGTCAACCCTTTTGCAAAATTAAATAATTAAATAATAAAATAAAAAAATAAAAAAAACATACCTTCCCTCCTTTTCTTCTTCATTGCCCCCCCCCCCCCGATCATTTACCAGAAAGCGAAATAAAAAAGAAAACAAGAAGAAAACCCTAACCTAATCGTGCCGCCTTACCCACGAGCCGCCGACGAAGACTTCGCCGAAGCCCCCACCGCCCGACCTCCTCCTTCCAGCGGAGACGACGCAACCCTCGACACCCCAAAGCAACGCCCCACCACCCTCGCGACACCTCCCTGAACCACCGAGCACCACACTACATCGCCGACACCCCGAAGCAACGTCCCACCACCCTCGCGACACCTCCGAACGCCACCCTCGAAGCCTGCCGACGCCTCTTCTTCCTTCCTCTACTTCGAGATCTACGGTAAGAATTAGGTTAGTTTATTTTTATTTTTATTTTATTTTTGTTAAAACTAATTTCTGATTTTATTAGATTTATAAACTGTTTTTTATAATGATTTAAAACAGAATTTTTTAAAATATTTAAAAACAGAATTTTTAAAAGAAAATAAAAACTGGATTTTTAAAAGAATATAGAAAACTGAATTTTGTTAGGGTTTAAAACTGATTTTGTTTAAAAAGAAAAAAAACTGATTTGCTTAAAATAGTAAAAACTGTTTTTTTTAGAAATAGTAAAATCTGTTTTTTTTAGAAATAGTAAAAACTGTTTTTTTTAGAAATAGTAAAAACTGATTTTTATAAAAGTAAAAACTGATTTTGTTGTAAAGTAAAAATCATATTTTTTATATATGAATAGCAAACTAAAAATAATTGAACTTCGAACTAAAAATATGATTTTTATTTATTGAACTTCGAACTAAAAATTCGATTTTTATATATTGAATAGCAAACTAAAAATTTGATTTTTATATATTTAATAGCGAAGTAAAATTCGATTTTTACATATGTAGTGAAAGCGGACAACGGAAGCGACAAAAGGCGAGTTGGCGAAGATTTCCTGCATTAGAAGTGCCGTGGAGCTAGGATAGCTATCAGTGAGAATTTCTCACCTTTCAATTCATTTTTCTAGTTATATATATATACTAGGATGCAGACGGTGTTTAGTAGCACCCGACACCCGCCATCCACAGACCATGGATGGCTTGTTTGTTAAATTGTTTGATTGTGTGGTTGGTTAGAATATTTTGTTTGAATTGGATAGTTTGGTGAAATGAATAGATTTGATTGATGTGTGAATGGCGTGGGCCTTCACTAGACCGGGGATTAGGCTAGGCCTTGTCCCGTTTCTAGTATCGTGCCGTTATGCAGCCGAAATTTTCTAAAATATGTTAGAAAATAAAAATATCATTTTATTGTGTAGATGAATTGAATAGAAATTCATAGGTTGAAATAAAATGTTTTATCGTTAAAAATATAATTTTTAACGTGAATATGAAAATAGTGAAGTGAACAAAATAAAATATTCATTTACAAACCGGACGGTTTGTTTATGTACACTGATTTGACTGACATTGATTGGGACGATAAATTTTACACATCGCCCAACTGCACAACTAAAATCTGTGTTTGATTGTTTGAAAACCCCACACGGGTGTTGGGATGAAATTTGAAGTTCACTCATCCTAATTGATTAAATATGTCGATCGATCGATTGACAGGCTGTTATAAGCGTTAGATATCTATATTTGATACTTATACAGTGTAGTGCACTTTGGTTGATGGTTGATCATTTTTCAATGCTATTATATACATGTGTTGCGTGAAAATCCATATAATTAATTTTATATGGTAATTGATTGGGCCTCATTCCAGTTTAGAAATGGAAATATTTGAAATAGAAATATTTGAAATAGAATATTTGAAAATAGAAATTTATGAAGTCGTGTTGATTAGTTTGACGCCATTTTGACGTGAACGATATTTATATCGATTTTAAACGATTTCGAAATGAATTGAAAACGATTTCGAAATGAATTGAATTGAAAACGATTTCGAAATGAATTGAATTGAAAACGATTTCGAAATGAATTGAATTGAAAACGATTTCGAAATGAATTGAATTGAAAACGATTTCGAAATGAATTGAATTGAAAACGATTTCGAAATGAATTGAATTGAAAACGATTTCGAAATGAATTGAATTGAAAACGATTTCGAAATGAATTGAATTGAAAACGAATTCGAATTGAATTGAAAGTGAATTGAAATGAATTCAAATTGAATTGAAATTTGAATTGAATAGAAATGAATTTTAAAACGAATTTATAAAGAAGAATTCAATTTTGATTTGAATTGAAATGGAAGTTGAAAATGTTTTTGAAACGAATTCAAAACTATTTATATAATTCGTTTTAAATAGAAATCGACGAAGTATATATTATATATATTATATATATAATATAATGGCCTGAATAGAACGCGCCGCGCCGCGGCAGTTCGTGAATTTCGACCATTTATTTCAAACGGACATTATGGGAGATCCGACCGTCGGATTCTCCTAAAACCGGAACCGTTGGGTTCGTATCGAAAAGAGCTTTCTAACGAATGTTAGAAATTTGAAATCTAACGGTTGGATTTGGAGATACGTCCAAATCAAATTTGAAAAAGGTCGATGTAAGTGCAGTTCGATGGCCGTTGTTGGAAATCGACTGTACGGGCCTTGATAAAATTAATAAAAATAGTAATAATTTGTGTAAAATCATAAGAAGTGATTTGAGAAGAATTGGGATGAAAAACTCCATATTTGAAAAGATAAAAATAGATTTTTATCGAAATGAACTAGTTTTGAACTAGAATTATAATTCTATTTATTTTTAAATAAATAAATTGAATTTGAAATGGTTTTGAAAATAACCAAAATTTCCAATGATTGCATTGGAGTGGATTTGAATCGAAATTGTCTTCGGAATATTTCGATGTTGGAATTCGTGATATTACAGGTGTTGTTATGGAAATTTGAAAGATATATATTTGTATCGTTATTTCCAATACGACATTTGTTAGTCGTAGAATTCGATATTGAATATAAGCCGATATATTTTCTATTCAGAGCCTTGTATTGAATATCGAATGTGATTTGGGTATGTCGTGAATGGTGTCTTCACTAACACTGTTCTTGAACCCAGTTGAGAAAAGATTAAATCTTTTTATTTAGATTTAATGAAGTGTACCAATTAAATAATATTTAATTGGAATTGAATTGATATTGATTTTTGGGTTTATCGTGAACTGTGTTTTAAAAGACACTGATTCCTTAACCCAGTTAACGATTAAAACTAAGTGGAGTTTTAATGAATCTTTAAATAGATTGAAAAGATCGAGAATGGAGTATCACCAGTTTTACTCCAGGCGATAGTTAAATCTTTAATTAGATTTGAACGTGAAATGGTAATTGAATTACCGATAACACTGTGGTGTTAGATATGAAGTACTACCAGTTTTACTTCATGGGATGAATAGGTTGGGATTGGGAAATAAAATAAATGATTACTTCGGTGTGGTTCGCTAATCCCGACTAGTTTGAATTGATATTCAAAGGTGATTAAAGAATAAATTTAAAGAATTTATCTTGGATAAAATTAATGGGAACTTTTCCCAAAGTATAGGAATATTTGAATAAAAGAATATTCTGAATTGGAATGAGGCGTATGTTGTGTTTGTGTAACACTTTTATAATATATACGCGAGTTATTCAGAAAGACCGGGTTTATCCCATTCTGAATAACGGATTCGACGTGGTGTCGAAGATGAAGACGGTGGTCGAAGACCGGAAGTCTTCACGTCGTTTGGGTGATAACTGATGATCTTGATTGGGCTGTACACCCAAGAAGATGGAAACAGTTAGTGATCGTCCAGACGTGCTTGGAGATCGATGGATATGCGGGGTACTAGGTGCCTCCGGTTTCGTTCAGACCCAGAACGGACTTGTAAATGGACCGTGTGTCTGACATTGGATTTTAGTCTGTGCGATTGATTTCTATTAAATATATATTTGTTTGGCGGCGGAGAATTTATTCTCTTGCTTAACGCCCTTCTCTGAGACGTACGAGCTCAGGGGTTATATATTGATGGATATCAAACGCATGGAGTGAATTGCCTGTGTGGTATGCCTAAGTGGCAATTGATCGAGGCTTCTATTGAAAAGCAAAGTCTTGTGGTGATGATCAAAGCACAGCCTGTGTGGCACAGCTTTGTGTAACATGAATTCGCGAGCCTCGCACCCCGATTGTGAACCAAAAACGGGAGAGGACGTCAGGGAGGGCATGCGTTTCTTTCTAGCTAGAAGTGGCGTCAGTGGTTTTACACGCCCTGACGAGTTTGACTTATGTGGTTGTTGCTGTTGCGAGGCGCCTCCGTTATATCGGTTTTGGCCGATGCATTCTGGTCGGCAGACGGACCAGACTTACACCCCATAGGGTGGGGAGACGTAGTGTTCAGGCATAATAATCCACATCAGTGGACCGGCCCTGAGGATCCAGGGGGCAGTTGCGGCTGTTCCTGAGACACGGGCTAGAGCGTCTCGAATCGGTTGAGGACTATCTTTTGCCTCGGTTCATAGATGGAAACCCAATTTCCAAATACGTGATTCTGTGGTTTTATTTGTAGAGCCTAGTATGGCGACATAGTGGGATGGGGCATTCATGCCGCCTATGATTGATACTTATGATTTGAATTTGTTTTATACACTATGCACTTATGATAGTATCAAATGATTTGTTTTAAACGTATCAAGCATCCTTGGCTATTATAAGGTAAAAACCCTATCCTCCGGCTTGCGTTGCATTGTGTGATGGGAACTGGGTCTTATAACAGCTTCATTCTTCTTTATTTAGCATTGCGCTGTTGTTTTATGCACTGGTATTCTTGGGAGGAAACCCGTTCCGTGTTATACGGCGTGGTCCCTTGATTTACCGAACTTTAAAATAAAGAATTATAACTGTTTTAGTTCTCACACCAGTCACATGACTGACCTGGAGTTTATTGTTTTAACCTAAACTCTGGGTGCCCCTATTTTGACACGGGCAGCTAGTAGTTTTGGTTTTGCAGATTTATATCCACAGGATCCTGGTTTACAGCTGGAACGATATCCGGAAAGCTTTGTATCCGTATATCTACTTCTAGTTGTGTATTGTATTATTTTCCGCTGCTATGTATTTAAATGTAATTTAAATCTCTGATATTTCTGTGTAATATTCATTTTTACTCTGTGTATTCTTGTAATCTGATGCATTGTCTTAATATACATTGAAACGTTCTTTTATATGCGTTCTATTTTGTCGTGTTCTCAACGATAGGGCGTTTCAAACGGTTTGGGTCGGTTTAGCGACTGGTTCGGACCGAGCGAAATTCCTGTTCGTCACAGACCAGGTATTGGGAGACCAGGTTTTGGGAGACCAGCTTTTGGGAGACCAGCTTTTGGGAGACCAGGTTTTGGGAGACCAGGTTTTGGGAGACCAGGTTTGGACGACCAGGTTTGGGAGACCAGGTTTTGGGAGACCAGGTTTTGGGAGACCAAGTTTTGGAAGACCAGACCAGGGAGGAATGGTTCAGGGAGGACCGGTTAGTCTTGGAGGATCGGTCATGAAGATTGGGATGAGAAGCAAGTTGGGTCAATCCTTGAGGAGCAAGTTGAATGAGATGGTCGGTCTTGTCCTGGTCAATCGAGATGGAATTTCAGCAGCGTTTTTTTTTATGCTGTGGTGAATGGCCTATGTGCTGTCGTTGGCTTTCTCTAGCAAGTTGATATGATGCTATGGATTGTTTTGATCCTTATGATTGATGCTTACTTCGGATCAAAGGTAGTGCTAACTTCGAGGTGGTTCAAGTAGGAAGGCTCGAAGTGGTGAATGTGTTCGTTGATCAAGGTGGATCAACGAATGTAGTGACAACTCTAAAGTGTCTTGAGTTGGGTGATGAGGATTGCTCTATGGTGTTCTGAGCATGACAACTCTAAAGTGTCCTGAGTTGGTGAACAGTCGCGATTGATAGCGATTGGAGATGCGAAGGCCGAGAGATTATCGTTATCATGGGTTCTAGCGGGCTCAGAGCAAGGGTTATACGATTACGTTGTATGGTCGAATACCCTGGGTTTCGTTGTATGGCCTGGAATACATTTCGTTGTATGGTGTATGGAGTTTCGCTAGAACCGGGGTTTCGAGTATGGCCCTTGACGGATGGCAATATGGGCTAGTCATATGATAACGATGGTTTCGAAGCAGGATTGGCGGTGATAGCCAGAGTCAGTCATGGATGATTGGTTGTTCTGTTTGTACTATCTCACATAGATTATCCAAAGTCGAGGGAGATGTTCTTTGAGTGCTTAAGTGATATTGGTCTAGGCCTCTGGCGAGAGTACTTGAGGAATGTTAAACTCGATTAGGGTTGTCTGTGTGAGACCTATATAATCTGGATGTTATGTGTGTTATGTATGATTGAATGGGTGTTCTGGTTTCTATGGATGAATGGTTGAAATGCTTGGTGTAAAGGCTATCACTGTCCGATGTGGGGAAGATAAGTTTTAGTTCTTCTCTGGTGATGTGGTTAGATAAGTTGTTCATTTACCCATTCTCATATACTTTCTTGTTGAAGTTTGTTAGCTGTATTATCGCTCACTAAGACTATTGTCTGACTCAAGGTTTTATGTCTCCTCTTATTACCTTGGGCTGTTCATCCGGTTGTGGATGGGCAAACTAAGTAGTAGGTTACAGGTAATGGAGCTTAGTGATACGAGGAAGCTGAGCGATGACGAGCAGGAGGCTGGCGTACCAGTTTTATTACTATCCAGTATTTCTGTTTCCGCTGCTTGAGTTGCTTGAGAGCTGTAGTGAGGCCTTATGTACAAACTTTGATATCAGTTGGATAATCTTTCTGGATGTTGAGAAAGTTTCAAAAGTTTGCTATATGATACCTCATTACTATTACCTGTTGTATATGTTCTACTATATTTTATCCATGCGCTGTGAGTTCTACGACAGGTTTCGATGTGTTTACCTACTCTGATGATCGTCCATAGAAACCTGGCACACCTTTAGCATATTAGTCCACCTGTTTAGTGAGGGGGTTATGGGCGGTCGTCACATTTGGTATCCGAGCTCTGGTCAACGATTTTGGCCAAAGTTTGAAGACGTAATTACGTATGAGAGGCGTATTTGTAGATTTCAGTTGGATGTTTACCATATATATTAGCATATATAGTAGTAGCGGTTGTATTCTTTTAGCACTTTTCTTGGTAGTGGCTAACTATTCTAAATTGCAGACTTAGAATGAGTAGACGGCCATCAAGACACGCGGCTAGGAGAGCTAATACTGGAGGGGGCTAGGTCTATCGTTTTACCTCTTAGGCAGATGGCGCCTAAGGAATAGCAAGTGTTAGAGGTGCGAGTTCACGATCTTTTGGAGAAAGGATTCATTCGGAGGAGTATTTCCGAATGGGGTGGTTTCTCCAGGGTAGTATAAAACCTAGAAGTTGAGTCCGTAGTTACGAGACCTCGTAAGCTGCTTCGTGTTTGAGAGGAACAACACGAAATAGCTTAGGAGGTATACGGTCATGTTGTTGATAGAATTCCGCGTGCTAGGATAAGGCTATGGATGCATGGTTTGATGGTTGCTAGTTTGGATAATAGAATTGGCTTCACATGGATGATAGGCATGCGGAATTGTTGTGGTTGCTTGTGTTTGCTTGGAATTTGGGGGCGAAATTCTTAAGGGGGGAAGAATGTAACAACCCGCATTTTATGTATCGGAAGATCATAAAATAATTTTATTTTATTCCCTGAGGGTTGGATCATTCTCATCTTTTAGTATGTTGCTTATGGGGATGTGAGACATGTCCATAAATTTTACCGATTTTGTTTGTGACCATTTTGCCCCTGTCAGTCTTGTACAGGGCATAATTTTTGACTCAGGTCGAATCAGAGGGTGAGACCTGTGCCATTGGAAAGGAATTAATGATTCTCTTTCCGTAGAGTGGTTACATTAAGGATTTGGTTCAGCGGTTTGGGAGAAATCGCTGTTTTAATGTTTTTCAGTTGGCTGTTCAGGTTTTGGAAGGCTAATGGGCTGATTTGGAGAAGGCCCATTAGGGGGTTGGTGGAGGCTATAAATAGGGTGTAAGGGATATGGAGAAAGGGGCATTTTCCATTCTCTTATGGGGAGGTTTTGATCTCCTTCTTCCTCTAACATCTTTCCACCATTAAAATTCCAAAATCCAAGGAGGGAAATCGAAGATCTACACCATAAGAGGCTAGATCTACATCGTTTCAAGGGCGAATTCATCGGATTGAGGAGTTTGATTCGAAGTGTTCGCTGTCTGGATTGCTTTTTCATTGTTTTTGCATCGATTTGAAGAATTGGTGAGTGATTTACATCTCTCATTCGGATTCATGCAAGTATATGGGTTTTATGTTGTTAATTTCATCATTTTCATGTCATTTTCTTTAGATCTACACCATGTTAAGTATAAATTACATATGAATCATTCTAGGATCTGATCTAGATAATTTAAATGGTTAGTTTTATGTTATTTCATGAGTTTATGCAAGTTAGATCTATATTTGAGTTCATATGTTCATTTATCATGTTTTTGGTTAATTTTATGATTTTGATGGAAATTGTCATATTCATGTTGTTGATGATTTCATAATATGTTTATGGTCATAATGGATGAATTGGATGAGTTGATTTAGTCATTTGAATCGGTTGACGAAGTTTTGGTTAAGTTTGGAGCAGTTTTAGATCAAGTCTGTCATAATTACGAAAATGCCATTGTGCGTAAGACCAGCTTTTAGGAGACCAGCATTTGGGAGACCAGGTTTTGGGAGACCAGGTTTGGACGACCAGGTTTGGACGACCAGGTTTTGGGAGACCAGGTTTTGGGAGACCAGGTTTGGGAGACCAGCTTTTGGGAGACCAGGTTTGAATGACCAGGTTTTGGGAGACCAGCTTTTGGGAGACCAGGTTTTGGGAGACCACCTTTTGGGAGACCAGGTTTGGACGACCAGGTTTGGACGACCAGGTTTTGGGAGACCAGCTTTTGGGAGACCAGGTTTGGGAGACCAGCTTTTGGGAGACCAGGTTTGGACGACCAGGTTTTGGGAGACCAGCTTTTGGGAGACCAGGTTTTGGGAGACCAGCTTTTGGGAGACCAGGTTTGGACCACCAGGTTTGGACGACCAGGTTATGGGAGACCAGCTTTTGGGAGAGCAGGTTTTGGGAAACCAGCTTTTGGGAGACCAGGTTTTGGGAGACCAGGTTTTGGGAGACCAGCTTTTGGGAGACCAGGCTTTGGGAGACCAGCTTATTGGAGACCAGGTTTGGACGACCAGCTTTTGGGAGACCAGCTTTTGGGAGACCAGCTTTTGGGAGACCAGGTTTGGACAACCAGGTTTGGGAGACCAGCTTTTGGGAGACCAGCTTTTGGGAGACCAGCTTTTGGGAGACCAGGTTTTGGGAGACCAGGTTTGGACGACCAGGTTTGGGAGACCAGGTTTTGGGAGACCTGGTTTTGGGAGACCAAGTTTTGGAAGACCAGACCAGGGAGGAATGGTTCAGGGAGGACCGGTTAGTCTTGGAGGATCGGTCATGAAGATTGGGATGAGAAGCAAGTTGGGTCAATCCTTGAGGAGCAAGTTGAATGAGACCGTAGGTCTTGTCCTGGTCAATCGAGATGGAATTTCAGCAGCGTTTTTTTTTATGCTGTGGTGAATGGCCTATGTGTTGTCGTTGTCTTTCTCTAGCAAGTTGATATGATGCTATGGATTGTTTTGATCCTTATGATTGATGCTTACTTCAGATCAAAGGTAGTGCTAACTTCGAGGTGGTTCAAGTAGGAAGGCTCGAAGTGGTGAATGTGTTCGTTGATCAAGGTGGATCAACGAATGTAGTGACAACTCTAAAGTGTCTTGAGTTGGGTGATGAGGATTGCTCTATGGTGTTCTGAGCATGACAACTCTAAAGTGTCCTGAGTTGGTGAACAGTCGCGATTGATAGCGATTGGAGATGCGAAGGCCGAGAGATTATCGTTATCATGGGTTCTAGCGGGCTCAGAGCAAGGGTTATACGATTACGTTGTATGGTCGAATACCCTGGGTTTCGTTGTATGGCCTGGAATACATTTCGTTGTATGGTGTATGGAGTTTCGCTAGAACCGAGGTTTCGAGTATGGCCCTTGACGGATGGCAATATGGGCTAGTCATATGATAACGATGGTTTCGAAGCAGGATTGGCGGTGATAGCCAGAGTCAGTCATGGATGATTGGTTGTTCTGTTTGTACTATCTCACATAGATTATCCAAAGTCGAGGGAGATGTTCTTTGAGTGCTTAAGTGATATTGGTCTAGGTCTCTGGCGAGAGTACTTGAGGAATGTTAAACTCGATTAGGGTTGTCTGTGTGAGACCTGTATAATCTGGATGTTATGTGTGTTATGTATGATTGAATGGGTGTTCTGGTTTCTATGGAGGAATGGTTGAAATGCTTGGTGTAAAGGCTATCACTGTCCGATGTGGGGAAGATAAGGTTGAGTTCTTCTCTGGTGATGTGGTTAGATAAGTTGTTCATTTACCCATTCTCATATACTTTCTTGTTGAAGTTTGTTAGCTGTATTATCGCTCACTAAGACTATTGTCCGACTCAAGGTTTTATGTCTCCTCTTATTACCTTGGGCTGTTCATCCAGTTGTGGATGGGCATACTAAGTAGCAGGTTACAGGTAATGGAGCTTAGTGATACGAGGAAGTTGAGCGATGACGAGCAGGAGGCTGGCGTACCAGTTTTATTACTATCCAGTATTTCTGTTTTCGCTGCTTGAGTTGCTTAAGAGCTGTAGTGAGGCCTTATGTACAAACTTTGATATCAGTTGGATAATCTTTCTGGATGTTGAGAAAGTTTCAAAAGTTTGCTATATGATACCTCATTACTATTACCTGTTGTATATGTTCTACTATATTTTATCCATGCGCTGTGAGTTCTACGACAGGTTTCGATGTGTTTACCTACTCTGATGATCGTCCATAGAAGCCTGGCACACCTTTAGCATATTAGTCCTCCTGTTTAGTGAGGGGGTTATGGGCGGTCGTCACATTTGAGGTATGTGAATTGCCTTAAAAGGCGAAAAATGGAATTAAGACATTAATTGGAAAATTAATGTGTAGAAATGGTCATAAGTTAATTATGGATTAATTTGAATTCATGAATAGGTGCGTGTGTATATATATATATATATATATATATATATATATATATATATATGGGCAGTTAATGTAAACATGAATAGAAGTTTATTAATTTGCTGAGTGTTTGCTGAGTCACTTCTGACTCATTGCTGAGTCAATAAGATAAACCCCATCTTGTCTGAATGGCTGCGGTTATTTCTAGGTTAAATCTAATGGCCTAAATGAATCCTAACATCTATAAATAAGTGGGTAGACTTTAACCCTAAATCACTTGAAAAATTGAAGAGCTACCGACATGTCGTTGCCATGGAGTTCAGCATAGCCGTCACAAACTAAAGAAGAAGAAGGCCTAATCTACAAACCAAATCTACTCAAATCAAATCAAAAGCTCTCTCTCTCTTTCTATTTCTCTTCTTTAAAATTGTGAGTATGATGAATCTCATAATATTATTATAAAATAATTTGATTAAGTTATGAATGGATCACAAGAAAGTGATATGAATTGTTAGGTATTTGTAAATTATGTTGTGGATCTCTTGTTATGCTATTATGTTATCATATATATGTTGTTATGTTGTCGTGATTATGTTGTAAATAATCCTATGCTATGTCATATGTGATTAATCATGCTATGCTATATTGTAAATCATATCATGCTATGTTGCAAATTATGATATGCTATGTTGTAAATCTTATATATGTTGTAGATCTCATATTATCACATATGTTGAAATACTTATGTTATATGATAATGATGTCATGTTAAGTTGTGTTGAATCATACAAGTTGTAAAATCATGATATTAGTATTTATGCGAATTGGATCATGTTTAAAGTTTATGTTTTTTTTACAATAGATCTTGATTATGGGAATTTTCCAATTGGGTTAGGTGTACCCATATACATGAATCTACAAATTAATTGGATCTTAAATATGGGAATTTGCCTATTAAGTTAGGTGTACCCATATACATGAATCTATGATTAAATGAATTTTGATTTTTGGGAATTTGCCTATTGAGTTAGGTGTACCCATATAAAACCATATTGTTAATAATGTTGATTCACACATGTCCTATACAAGTTTATGAAATTTGATCAAAATCATATTATGTGAATTATGAATAAGTTGACACCCTTAGATCCATCACATGTATAACCTTATGCAAGTTGTAATGTATGCAAGTTTTACCCCTTGTTATGATTTATTTAGTCACATATATATGTTGTTGTTGTGAATATTTTCTTTTATGCTATGAGTTAGACTAATCGGGTCTAGCATACATTTTGTGAATAAACGTTCAATCGTGGGGTAGGGGTAATATTAGGAAATTAATAAATAGGGGTGCAATTGATATGATTTTGCATGCCTTAAATGGATGTCCATAATTGAGTCAATTATGGACATTGTTAAATTTGGAATTAATTAATAATTCAAGTAGGGAATTATTAAAATTAGGAAAAGTGGATTATTAATAATAATCAATGCTTAGGACACGAGGTTGGACCCGTTTGTGACGTAAACCTGCCCGGACCCGCCCGACAAATCCAGTAGTCACAAATGTCGGCCCAATGTGAGAGGTCCTAGGCCCAAACTAAAGCATAACAGTTGTAAAGACACGAGGTTAGACTCTTTTTTGGTGTAAGACTGCCCGGACCCGCCCGGCAAATCCAGTTACCATAAATGCCAGTCTAATGTGAGAGGTCTTTATGAGGTTATGGCCTTAATGAATTAAGAAATACTTAGCCAGATAATCATGTAAGGTGGGACATGGGGGTTAAGTAGGTGCCTTGGGTGGCATGAG
Organism: Allium sativum; assembly: GCA_030737875.1. Classification (NCBI taxonomy): domain Eukaryota; kingdom Viridiplantae; phylum Streptophyta; class Magnoliopsida; order Asparagales; family Amaryllidaceae; genus Allium; species Allium sativum. The sequence goes on along the minus strand of CM060920.1, from coordinate 741,190,321 downwards.
GAATCTAGTGGTTGTCTTTAAAGGCATTTGAAATACGATTAGACTTAACCAAATACACATGTAAATGAACATGACTAAGTGGGTTTAGTGGATGGACTAATGGGACAAGCTTAGGTGGAATGCTTGTGGGAAATAATGGGGGCCCATTTCAACCAGTATCCCAAAACGTATCTTTGTGGGCTCGACCCAAGTCGAGGACGGGACACGCATACTGGGTTTGACTATAAGAGGCCAAAACAGGGAGCGGTGGCAACGCAAGTCCAACGGGTTTCATATGCGTGTGTGGACCCGGGCTGGTAGGTAAGACGTTGTTGCATCGTGTAGGTATAAGCCGTGCATCTCCGTTATATCGGGTTGCCACTTTAGGGGAATGAAACACCCCACTGTGGGGCCAGCACGGGTATCTACGAGTAGGGAGCCGATCGAAAAATGGAAAGTGGGGTACACCTAGTGGAGATAGGGGCAGGCGGCACCTATGTAGTCAGCTAGGAGTACGTAAAGCCATTAAGAAAGTTTCTAAGTGAAGCTAAGTGGAATCAATCTTTGGGGTGACTGGTGTGGTGCAGTATAGTGTTTATCCTTTAGTATTTAGGAGCGCCTATAACGTTTCCTTTAGCGATTGTCTATGTCCTTAATCTGCTCTTTCATAGACACTTCCTTGTTTTCCAGCTTATGCCTTAGTCCAGTTATTTTGATAATATTATTGTAGAATTATCATACTCGCCAGACTTTATGTTTGACCCCCCCTCTTTTTCATCTTTTTTCTCCCTTCAGGTCCTCAGGTTGGGCCAAGTTCCAGTGGAGTCTGATTGGATTGCTTATCTCTTGGGAAGCTTGGACTGCTGAAGTAAAGTCCAGCTTGTTATCTTTCTTTTTAATGGCTATTTATGTAATGGGATTATGTACTTGTTTTATCAAGATAGATATTGTACTTGACTTTGATTATGGTGTTATGATGTAATCAAACATGTTTTGACTTCTACTGCAATTGAAATAAAGTTTTTAAATTTCCAAGTACTATTTTATATCTGTCTTGTTGAAATTTTACTGTTCTATATTCACCTAAAACCTCCATAGAAGTTAATGCATTCCCTTTGTGAGTGACATTAATGGACGTGGGGTGTTACACGTGGTATCAGAGCATAAGGTTACCAGAACAGATAAAATTTTTAGAAAAATATTTTTCTAAAGTATTTTTGGAAGAAGTGCTTTCAAAAACATGTTATTTAGAGAAAGTTTTTATGAAAAACATAATCCCAAATAGCCATATCCTTATCTTTATCTTTCGAATTCTCCATTTTGAATCTTTCCTTTTTCGTTTCAGCATGGCTGAAGATCTTAATCTCCCAGAAGTTGTGACAGTTCCAGGGTGGTTTAGGAGATATTTGGAGGCTAGGGCCACCACTGCAGGCCCAGCAGATGTTCCTCCACCCCCAGTTGCACCCATTCCTCCTCCTCCTCCTCGTGTTGACACTTTTGCAAAGACGTGCAAGGAATTTAAGGCTATGGGAGGAAAAACTTTTCAAGGGACTGAGACGTTTGTGGAGGCCAGAGACTGGCTTAAGGAGACTGAGGAATTGTTGGATATCTTTGAAGTGGAAGATGGGAGGAAAGTCCGTTTAGCTGCTTGGTTAATGAAGGGAGAGGCCTCGTTTTGGTGGGAGGTCACTAACGGGTAACGTCCAGTTGATTTATGGGCGGATTTCAGACGAAGGTTTGAGGCAAAATTTCTTTCAAGGGCAGAGGAGAATTTAAATATGGAAAAATTCCTGACATTAAAGCAAGGGAGCTTATCATTGAAGGAGTATGTCAATAAATTTAATCAGTTAGCAAGGTTTGGCTTGGAGTTGGTGAACACGCCAGAGAAGAAAGCTTTGAGGTTCGTTAGAGGCTTGAATGAACCGTTGCAAGGGTTGGCTATGACCCACATCCCTATGGGAGCCACCTTTGAAAGGCTAGTAGAAATGGCACTTATGCATGAGGATAAGGCAGTTGAAAAGAAAGGGGATCAGAAGAAACCCCAACAGCAAAATAAGAAGGGCGGTAAAAACAATAATGGCAAAGGGAAGAAGAGATGCTTCAATTGTGGGACGCCTGGCCATCTCAGCAAAGATTGTAGAAAGAAAAAGAAGACTAGTTGTTTTCATTATGGAGATGAGGGACATTTGGTGAAGGACTGCCCAAAGAAGGGGCAGAGGGCAGGGTCTACCTCGGGAGGACAGGTGCAGGCTCTTATGGCACCAGGGCAGGCAAGGGGGCAAGTTCAGGCTATTGCGGCCCCACCGCTGCAAGAAAGATGTAGAACAATTTCTGTTGAAAGCTTAGTTTTTCTGTTTGATCATCCTGTCTGTACCTTATTCGATTCTGGCGCATCTCATTCGTTTATCTCTGCATCATTAGTTGAATTACTGCACTTGAACACCAGTTTAGTAGAGGATCCCTTGGTTGTTTCAAATCCAATTGGGGGTTCGGCTCATTTGACCATGATATGTTTGGATTTGAAAATCTCTATACTTAGCGTTGAATTTAGATGTGATGCTTATGTATTGGGCTTCACGGGCTATGGGCTAATTTTAGGAATGGATTGGTTATCTAGAAATGGGGCCATTCTTGATTGTGCAAGGAGAGTAGTTAGGCTCGTGACTCGCCTTGGTAATGCTCTCGACATCTTTTGTAGTCCCATAAATTCCGTTATGCTAAGTTATCTTGAATCGCTTGACGCGTCTGTAGAGAATCTGCGAACGGTAGAGGTGGTCCGGGAATACCCGGATGTGTTTGAGGAGGTGAAGGGCTTACCTCCAAAGCGGGAGATAGACTTTCGAATTTATCTTGTGGATAATGCTAAACCCGTATCTTTGCCAGTGCGCCACATGGCTCCTCGTGAAAGGAGGGAACTTAATAAGCAAGTGAAGGAGTTGCTTGAGAATGGGTTCATAAGACGTAGTATATCAGAGTGGGGTGCTCCAGTAGTATTTGCTACAAAGGCGAATGGGTCCCTTAGACTTTGTGTGGACTATAGAGAACTAAACAAGCTTACTAAAAAGAACCGACACCCACTGCCGAGGATTGACGATCTCTTTGATCAGTTAGTTGGCGCCTCAGTGTTTTCGCAGTTGGACTTAGCCACTGGCTTTCATCAACTGAGAGTGGCTGAGGATATTATAGATATGACTGCTTTTAGGACTCCTGACGGATTCTACGAATGGCTAGTGATGCCCTTTGGTTTGACAAACGCCCCCGCATATTTTGTTGATTTGATGAGTAGGGTGTTTAGGGAGTACCTTAACAAATTCGTGGTAGTCTTTGTGGATGACATCTTAGTCTTTTCTAAGAATGAAGAAGAGCATGCCCTACATCTTAGGGAAGTGTTGGAAACCCTTCGAGCGCATAACCTTAAGGAAAAATTTTCTAAGTGTCACTTCTGGAGGAAAGAAGTACGGTTCTTAGGGCACGTGGTTTCCAAGGAAGGGATAGCAGTGGATCCCGCAAAGGTGGTGGCCATCCAAGATTGGAAGGTCCCTAAAAATGTAACCGAAGTAAGAAGTTTCTTGGGGTTGGCTGGCTATTATAGGAAGTTTATCAAAGACTTCGCAAAAATATCAGCTCCATTAACACGGTTAACGAAGAAGAACCTGGTTTTTACGTGGGACGAAGATTGTGATGATGCGTTCCAACGTTTAAAGAGAGCCTTAACTTCAGCCCCAGTCTTAGTGCTGCCAGACGAGAATAAACCGTTTACCGTCTATACTGATGCTTGTGGGACGGGACTTGGCGCGGTCCTCATGCAAGAGGGAAGAGTAATAGCCTATGGTGGAAGGCAGTTGAGGGTTCATGAAAAGAATTACCCTACGCATGACCTTGAGTTAGCCGCAATTGTTTTCGCGCTTAAGTCTTGGCGTCACTATCTTCTTGGTGAGAAATTCGAACTGTTCACTGACCACAAATCATTAAAATACTTATTCTCTCAGAAGGATTTGAATTTAAGGCAGCAACGGTGGATGGAATTCCTAGCCTCCTACGATTTTGAAATAGCATATACCCCGGGCAAGGGTAACGTGGTAGCAGACGCCTTAAGTAGGAAAAGGTTGTCCTTGAGTCCATTGTTTGTTGAACGACGAAGCTTAGAATTCATCTCCATGTTTGACTTTAGACCCTCCGTTGACCTAGTACCTAGTTTGTTAGCATCCTTGGAGGTTAGACCTACACTTCTAGGACAAGTTGCTGAGGCACAGCAAGACGACCCCCAGTTGGTTGAGATAGTAGAAAAGCTCAAAGCAGGGGAGTCGTCTAGCCATCTTCGTAGGTATACCCTAGACGATAAGGGTTGGTTACGAAGGGATAATAGACTTTGTGTACCATAAGACGAAGACTTAAGGAAGGCCATTCTTGATGATGCTCATCGCTCAAAGATGACCATTCATCCCGGCGGAGACAAGATGTACAAAGATATGAAGCGGGTTTTCTTTTGGGCCGGTATGAAAAAGGATGTGGCCGAGTACGTCGCTAGATGCTTGGTCTGCCAACGAGTAAAAGCGGAACAAAAGAAACCCGGTGGGTTGCTTCACCCATTGGAAGTTCCACTATGGAAATGGGAAAGCGTCTCAATGGATTTTGTGGATGGATTACCAAGATCAAGGAAGGGTAATACGGGGATTTGGGTTATAGTAGATAGACTTACTAAGAGCGCCCATTTTATTCCCGTGAAAAGTAAGAGGACTGCTCCGTGGTTTGCTTCTGTATACATTAAAGAGATAGTTCGTTTGCACGGTATTCCTTCTAGTATAGTAAGCGACCGTGATCCCATCTTCACTAGCGAATTTTGGAAGAGTTTACAAGAGGCGGTAGGGGCTCAGCTATGTTTGAGCACCGCATATCATCCTCAGACGGACGGCCAGACCGAGAGGGTGAATCGTATTCTAGAGGATCTTTTAAGGCTTTGTATCCTAGACTTTGGGGGTACATGGGAAGAGCACCTTCCGTTGGTAGAATTCGCCTATAATAATAGCTTTCAGTCTAGTATTGGCATGGCACCTTTCGAAGCTCTTTATGGAAGGCCTTGCCGTTCGCCTACATGTTGGTGGGAATCTACCGATAAAATCCTACTTGGGCCCGATATGGTTAGGGAAACCTCGGAGAAGATTGATTTGATTCGAAGGAGGATGAAAGCAGCACAAGATAGGCAGAAATCGTATGCTGATAAGAGGAGGACAGATCTTGAGTTTGACATTGGGGACATGGTTTTTATCAAAGTGTCTCCGTTACGGAATGTTGTTCGCTTTGGGTCCGTTTGGAAATTAGCTCCAAGGTTTGTAGGGTCGTTTCCTATAAAAGACAGGATTGGGAAGATGGCGTATAGGGTGGAGTTGCCTGAGAAACTTAGTGGAGTACACGACGTATTCCATGTATCACAATTGAGGAAGTGTTTGCACAAGACCTCGGAGGTGGTAGAGCCGAGCTTACTTAAAGAGGTGGAAATAGAGCGTGATGCAACAATTAGACGAGCTCCTACATGCATTCTTGGGTCGGAGAACAAAAAGTTGAGAAATCAATAGGTCAGACTAGTTAAAGTGCAATGGGGAGATGATGAGAGCAACGCTACATGGGAGACAGAAGGGAAGATGCGTTCGCTATACCCTTTTCTTTTTGAGGGTATGTCTTTTAATTTCTCCTTTATCGCTTAGCATATCTTATCTTATCTTTAGTATGTCCTCTCATTAGTATCTTTGACCTTTAGTTAGGATAATCCTATGGTTGAAACATGTGTTTGAGACAAGTTATGTATGATGGATGCAAAATGGATGCAAGTGGTTGCTAGTGGTTGCTCGTGGATGCATATATACACACACTTTAGGCACTAGATCGGCTCAGTCACTACATATTGCATATTGCATAAATTAATGTATTTAGTATAATGGATGTATAATGGTTGTACCATCATATAGATGCTGCATTCGGTTGAATGGATGTGCATGCATATAGAAGTAGTTTGTAAGCAATTAGGATCTTTTGCATACATAATGGATGCATTGCACTATCATGAATTGCATCGAGGAGGTCAACTGAATCAGTGGACCGCCTGATTTTTCATTAGATACGGACATAGACACACACTGTGCATTTAAACATGAAAGCATTAGAAGTCTATAAGGACAATGGATGCCAGTGTTTGTTGATTGAGTAGATGTTTGATGATAGGATATAAACTTGAAGATTTCGGGGTCGAAATCCCTTAAGGAGGGGAGAATGTAACACCACGTATTTCTGTTAATACTAATATTCACAAATTAAAAGAATTAATATTGAGAATTTGCACGAAATAGCCTTAAAAAGGCATATAACAAATTTGAGGTATGTGAATTGCCTTAAAAGGCGAAAAATGGAATTAAGACATTAATTGGAAAATGAATGTGTAGAAATGGTCATAAGTTAATTATGGATTAATTTGAATTCATGAATAGGTGCATGTGTATATATATATATATATTTATATATATATGGGCAGTTAATGTAAACATGAATAGAAGTTTATTAATTTGCTGAGTGTTTTCTGAGTCACTTCTGACTCATTGCTGAGTCAATAAGATAAACCCCATCTTGTCTGAATGGCTGCGGTTATTTCTAGGTTAAATCTAATGGCCTAAATGAATCCTAACATCTATAAATAAGTGGGTAGACTCTAACCCTAAATCACTTGAAAAATTGGAGAGCTACCGACATGCCGTTGCCATGGAGTTCAGCATAGCCGTCACAAACTAAAGAAGAAGAAGGCCTAATCTACAAACCAAATCTACTCAAATCAAATCAAAATCTCTCTCTCTTTCTATTTCTTTTCTTTAAAATTGCGAGTATGATGAATCTCACAATATTATTATAAAATAATTTGATTAAGTTATGAATGGATCACAAGAAAGTGATATGAATTGTTATGTATTTGTAAATTATGTTGTGGATCTCTTGTTATGCTATTATGTTATCATATATATGTTGTTATGTTGTAGTGATTATGTTGTAAATAATCCTATGCTATGTCATATGTGATTAATCATGCTATGCTATATTGTAAATCATATCATGCTATGTTGCAAATTATGATATGCTATGTTGTAAATCTTATATATGTTGTAGATCTCATATTATCACATATGTTGAAATAATTATGTTATATGATAATGATGTCATGTTAAGTTGTGTTGAATCATACAAGTTGTAACAACCCGGATTTTCAATAACCTGTTATAACATAAATCAAGGCAAAATTTAATTCTAAAATCTGAATCAAGGGAAACGGGCTATGCCATTGCGTTCGTCTCGGAAAAATACGCGAAATAGAGTCCGAGTTTTCGAAAATCGGAGTCCGTATGACCCGATTAAGGCCCAACGAAGTTTTTAGAAAATTTCTAAGTAAAAACAGATTTCAAATTCAAATCTGAATTTGGAAATTGGGCCAGTTGGGCCAGGCGGGAAAAATTCCCGCCACAGTACCCAAGTCGACAGCCCTGTCGACTTGGGAGTCGACTGGGTCAGACCAGGTCGACAGCCCTGTCGACTTGGCTGTCGACTTGGCTCAGACGCCCAGTTCTGCCTGGTGCACCACTTTGGGTTTGTGTTGAGCTTGGGGGCCAGATTCGATTTGGAGGGTTGAGATGAGAACTAGGGTTTAATCCTATGGTCTAAATCACTAGCCTAATCTATAAATAAGACCCTAACCCACCCTAAATCATTCATTATTCATTCTAGCAACTAAACTATGTCAAAATCAAACCTCTCATGGCCTCCACTCTCTTCATACAATTCCTAAATCAATTTCTAAGAGATTTCCATGCATACAAGTGTATTTAGGCTTGTATGATCCTCTTTAGCTTGCATTAAAGTCTTGTTTCTCTATTGGCATCATAAAAGAGGAGTCTTGATCAAGTTTGCTTGCATTTTTGGGGTTTTAATTTGTTGCATAAGGGGTTTCTTACATTTGCTATACTCATTTGAGTCCGCATAAGCATTGTAAGCCCTATTCCTTTCATACTTGAACTTTTAAGTTAAATGTATGATATGCAAGTTTTCTATGATGTGTTATGCAAGTTTCCTATGATGCGTCATGCAAGTTTTGTACGCAAGTTTGATATGCAAGTTGTCATATGTCATGGAAGTTTTGTATGCAAGTTTGATATGCAAGTTGCCATATGTCATGCAAGTTTTATTATGCAAGTATGATATGCAAGTTGTCATATGCTATGCAAGTTTTGTATGCAAGTTTGATATGCAAGTTGTCATATGTTATGTAAGTTGATATGCAAGTTTATCATGTTGTAATATGCAAGTTGATATGCAAGTTTATCATGTTGTAATATGCTAGTTGATATGCAAGTTTATCATGTTGTAAAATGCAAGTTTATAGGCAAGTATGTCATGTTATGGTAGGCAAGTATGTTAGGCAAGTTTGGGTTGAACATTTTGTTCATGCTATCATGTTATGCATGAATATGAACACTATGCAAGTTAAAATGATGTTATGCATGCGTATGAACACTATGCAAGTTAAAATGATGTTATGCATGCATATGAACTTTATGCAAGTTGAAACCATGTTATGTATGCATATGAACACTATGCAAGTTAAAATGATGTTATGCATGCTTATGAATATTTTGCAAGTTGATAACAAGATATGCAAGTTTATGATCACATCTTTGTCCCATATGCCACCATGTTTAACTTGTGGCTCCAACACCTCTATGTCATGATTATGCCAAGTTCCCTCCTTCTATCCTTTATGCGATATTGCGATATGTAAGCGATGGGATTGCGTTTGGGGTTGGGTAAACTTAAAAGACATAAAAACGTAAGCTTGGGAATTTACCTATTAAGTTAGGTCTACCCATTGGGAATTTACCTATTAAGTTAGGTCTACCCAATTGCTTGAAAAACTTGTAATGTGTTTTGGAAACATGGTGGACATGACACTTAGAAAAGATAAGTGTGACCAACTCGAGGTTGGGTTGAGTTTGTAGCGTAAACCTACCCGGAACCGACCGGCTTAACTAGTTGCTACAAACAATAAGACCCAATGTGAGAAGTTGGTCATGTTGTACCTTGAACCCGAGGTTAGACCAAGTTGTGGTGTAAAGCTACCCGGACCCGCCGGCTTAACTAGTAACCACAACAAAGTCTAATGTGAGAGGTTAAGGCGCATTAATTAATTAATGCCTTGTGATTAGGGTTAAGTCATGGACCGTTGGAATACTTAACCAATGAAAACACGATGGGTGGGTAGGGTTAAGTCATGAACCTTGGGTACACTTAACCAACTGGGTACTTGATTGAGTTGGGTTAACCACGTTAACCCATTAAGGAAACCCTAGTTGCGTGGTCCTTTGCACCAGTAACCCTCTTAGTTGTATCATGACACCCTAGGGACTAGGCTAGGGAGGGGCACGATTACTGGGATGCCATGTAAGCGACCAAACGACGGCTGAGTAGGTGCGCCGGTGTGGGTTCAGGCGGGCCATGATCGTGCACATGGTCCGGAGTTGAAAAAGCAGGCACCAGTACGTTTAAACTGTGCGTGCTTGGTTTGTGTCGGTGGTTGACACCCTAGGACTTGATACACCCTAGGGTGGACCTAGCACAGTTTAGCTACACTTCGTAGTTGGGTCGTATGACACCGACACTTGACGAGTTAGGCTTAGGGAGCCGATCGACTAGACCGTGCTAGTTGGACCTTGGTTTGGGTCATTCATGATGTTGGGCCAAAACTTGGGCCTGGGGATCACTGGGATCACTTCTAGTTTACACTTTGGACCTTGTATGAGGGTCACTTCATGTTATTGGGCCAAAGCGTGGGCCAAGGGATCAATACTTGTTTATTCAAGTCATGTTAGTTTGCTAGTACACCTGTGGTGCAAAACCTTAGTCCTGATTATGCGATGACACCTTTATCTACCTTGATAGTTAGTCATCATGCTAGTATGTTGTTATCCTTATGTTCATCCCTTGCTGCCCATACCAGTTAACTTTATCAGTTTACATTGATTGTAGTAGGGCTTACTCAGTCTTTTTGACTGACCTGTTTTCTTTCGCCTCTTTTCTTCCGTTTCCCCCCCCCCCCCCCCAGGTTCTCAGGGAGGGAATACAGGAGTCTAGCTTGGATTTTGGATCTTACCTGCTTTTCTTGGATAGCTCATGTGTGCTTTGGACTTGAGCTCGCTATGGTTTTTCCACTTTGGGGATAGCTACTTTATGTTTTCCTTTTCAGTTTCAGTTGATGTTATTTTATGTACTAGACTTGTTATTTTGGAAAATTGACATTATGTTGTACCAGACTTGTTTTGAAATGGTTTAAATCTTCCGCTGTTTTATCTATGTTATTTACTCTGTTTACATATATACATATGTTCTTGTTCTGCCTTGATATATCATTTTGCATGTTTACCTGATTCAAACGCCCCTCCAAAGTCAGTGCACTTGGAAGAGTGGTACTGGCGGAGGTGGGGTGTTACATTTGGTATCAGAGCATATGGTTTACGAGAGGGAACAAAAAGGTTTTTAAAACTTTTGGAAAACTATTTTCAAAACCAAGTATAAAGTATTTTCCAAAGAAAGGTCTAGTTTATTTTAAAGGCTATTCCCCAAAAAGCCATTAGCAAAATTCCTTCGTTTTTCTCCATTCTGAATCTATCCTTTTCTTCGTTTTTCAGTATGGCCGATAACTTTGCCATTCCGGAGGGAGTACACGTACCTGTTTGGTATAGGAGACTTTTGGAGGCTAGGGCGACCGAAGCCGGCCCTGCAAATATTACTCCTCCTCCGGTAGTTGATGTTCCTCTTCCTCCTGTCGCTGAGGTTCCTCTTCCTCCTTCCCCTCAGCATCCTCAAACTGACTTCGCAGAGATTTGCCAAGATTTTAAGGTGATGGGTTGCAAGAATTTCATTGGAACCGAGACTTTCGTAGAGGCCAGAAATTGGCTGAAAGAAACCGAAGATATTTTTGCCTTCTTTGATATATATGACCGTAGGAAGGTTTTATTAGCAGTGTGGTTGCTAAAGGAAGAAGCTGCACGTTGGTGGGTGGTCACCACCATTACTAGGACAATTGAGACTTGGGAAGACTTTCGGGGAAAGTTTGGACTAAGGTTCCTATCGCTGAGGCAAGGGGACATGACTATTAGGGAATACATAGATCAGTTTAATCAACTGGCTCAGGTCGGTTTAGACTTAGTTAACACAGCTCAGAAGAAGGCCTTATACTTTGCTCTAGGATTAAACGAGCCATTGCATGGTTTGTCCATGACTCATATACCCTTGGGGGCAACTTTTGAGAGTCTGGTGAATATGGCCCTACTCAATGAAGAGAATAGGAGTGACAAGGAGGAGATCAAGATGAATGATACTCAAGCCAAGAAGACTGATTCCCAGTGGAAAGGAAATCAGGGTAATCCAAGCGGTCAGAGCAGTCAAGGCAATAAGAACAAGAACAAGGGCAAGAACAACAAGAGGAAGTGCCATTATTGCGGTTCAGTTGGGCATCTTAGTAAGGATTGTCGGAAAAGAAAAAGGAATAATGGTGAATGCTTTCTCTGCGGTGAGACTGGACATTTCAGTAAGGATTGCCCGAAGAAGCAAGGGCAAGGCCAGGGTCAGACTCAGCGTGCTGGACCTTCGAGAGGGCAAGTTCATGCTCTCAATGCTTCCCCAGTTCCCGATCGAGGTAGTATTTCTGTTGAAAGCCTTGTATACATTTTTGATTTTCCTGTTCGTACCTTGTTTGATTTTGGTGCATCGCATAGCTTATTTCATCTGATCTAGTTGAAAGTTTGCACCTGAGTACTAGTCTAGTTTATGATCCCATGTGTGGTTCAAATCCAATTGGGGTTTTCGCCCACTTGTCTATTATCTACGTGGATTTGAAAAACTCTATCTCTAGTGTAGAGTTCTCGTGTGATGCTTGTATTCTCGGTTTCATGGGGTATGAGGTGATTTTGACCATGGATTGGTTGTCCAGTTTTGGAGCTATTCTTGATTTTTGAGCATAGGGTTGTGAGGCTCATGACTCGCCTCGGTAATACCCTAGGAATTTCTAGTAACCCTATGAGTCTCGTCATGTTGTGTTATCTTAAATCCCTCAACTCGTCTATCGATAGTTTGCAATCGGTGAGGGTGGCTCGAGAATATCCTGATATCTTGGGTGAAGTGAAGGGGGTTACCCCCAAGCGAGAGATTGATTTCCGCATTTATCTGGTTGATAATGCCGAGCCAGTTATGTGGCCGGTAAGGCACATGGTCCCGTGAGACGGGAGCTAAGTAAGCAAGTGAAGGAGTTGCTTGAAAAGAACTCCATTCGATGAAGCATTTCCAAGGAAGGTGCTCTAGTAGTATTCGCTACTAATGTGGACAGTTCGCTTCATCCGTGTGTTGATTATCGTGAGTTGAACAAGAAGAATAGACAACCATTACCAAGGATCGATGATCCGATTGATCAGCTTGTAGGAACATCTGTTCTCTCTTGATCTTGCTACTGGCTTCCATCAGCTCAGGGTAGCTGAAGACAGTATAGACAAGACTGCGTCCAGGACTCCAGACGGATTCTTCGAGTGGCTTGTCATGTCGTTCGGCTTGACTACTGCACCCGCATATTTCGTGGACTTGATGAGTAGGATGTTCAGGGAGTTCTTGAATAAGTTTGTCGTGGTCTTCGGAGATGATATTCTGATCTTCTCTAAGGATAAGGAAGAGCACGCAAGGCAACTCGTGGAGGGGATGGATACGCTCGGAGCGCATCAGTTGAAAGCCAAGTCCTCCAAATGTCATTTTGGAGAAAAAGGAGTTAGATTTCTTGGGCACATAATTTCTAAGCAAGGCTTAGCGGTGGATCCCGCTAAAAGGGTCGCGGTTCAAGATCGGAAAGCTCCGACGAGGACAATTGAAGTAAGAAGTTCTCTCAGTTTAATTAGTTAGTTAGTTAGCGTCCCTTGAGCTTAGACCTACCCTTCTGGATCAAGTAGGGACCTCACAGAAAGAAGACCCGCAGTTAGTCGAGATCATGGACAAGTTGATTCGAGGCGAGATGTTAAGACACCTCGCTATAAAGGGATAGCTAGGACGCAATGAGAGAAAGAAGGTTCTAGAAGATGCACATCACCCGAGGAGGTGGCCGAATTTGTCCCAAGGTGCATGTTTTTCCAACAGGTTAAAAGCCGAGTCATAGAAGCCCGGTGGGCTGTTATATCCATTGGAGGTCCCCGCAATAGAAGGAAGTAGTAAAGCGTCACGAAGGATTTCGTGGATGGACTGCCTAGATTAAGGAAAGGGAATACGAGCATGTGGGGCAAAGTAGGTAGACTCATGAAGAGTGCTCATTTCACTCCGGTAAAAAGCGGAAGGATTGCATCATAACTAGCGACAGTTTACTTTCAAGAAATAAAGCAGTTGCACGAGGTTCCCTAAAGAATAGTTAGTAACCATGACTCAATCTTCACCGGTCAAGTTTTGAGATAGTTTACGGGAAGTCATGGGCAAGCAACTGAATCTAAGTACAGCCTACCATTCGCAGGCGGATGACCTATTTCATTCAAGCATGAGTTATAGAAAATCCTGTTGGTAAGAGAAATTGGCAACATGGATTGGTATTTCCAAGAAAAGTTCTGCTGCGTGGAATACTTTATAGTAAGTAGACGAGATCCAGGATTCACAAGTGAATTTTGGAGAGCTTGCACGAATCCATGAGGTCATGGTTATGTTTAATCCAAGAATGATAGAAGAGTAAGAAAAAGACGGTCAAAGCACAGTGGAGTTAAGCTCAAGGAAATGTGACTTAGAAGACTGAAGGCTAGATAAGCGCATCATATCTCTTTTTTTGAGCATATCCTTGATCCTTGTTTTCCTGTGGAACTTACTCGTATATTATCTTTTTATGCATATCCTCTCGGTCCCATTTTTGGTCCTCCTTCTGTCGGGAGGTATGGCTTATTGGCTAGTAATACATGTCAGGGTTTGAAGGGGTCCGTTAGGTTGACTAAACCTTTTGGGCTTTTATAGGGTATGGATTGGGTTAGGAAAGGATTTCTTGTAATCCGAAAGGAGTATATCCCGCTTATCATCCCGATCTCTTTGTAGCATATCTTTGCTATCCATGATTATCTGGTTTATCGTGTTGATCTTGTCATGAGAACCTTAGGTAGAAACCCTTTGGATGAAACATGTGTTTGAGACATGTTATGCTTGATGGTTGCAAGTGGTCGCAATTGTTTGCAAGTGGTTACTCGTGGATGCATTGTACACGTTAGGCACTAGATCGGCTCGCACACTCCTCATATTGCATATGCATGAGTGTTTATGCTTATTCATGGATGAAAGTTGTGTGTTATCACATGGATGTTGCATATGGGTGTATGTTATGTGCACACATATAGATGATATACATTATGTTAGGAATTGCATACATATGGGTTCATTTCACTAACATAATTTGCATTGATGATATTTGCATTAGATAGGTACATATACGAACACCTTTGCATATGTTCATACCGCATTTAGAATCTTGTAAGGACAATGATTGCTCGTGGATGATGTTTTGAGTAGATGGATGATTGGATGGTAGGATACGTTCTTCCTAACTTGAAGATTTCGGGGACGAAATCCTTTAAGGAGGGGAGAATGTAACAACCCGGATTTTCAATAACCTGTTATAACATAAATCAAGGCAGAATTTAATTCTAAAATCTGAATCAAGGGAAACGGGCTATGCCATTGCGTTCGTCTCGGAAAAATACGCGAAATAGAGTCCGAGTTTTCGAAAATCGGAGTCCGTATGACCCGATTAAGGCCCAACGAAGTTTTCAGAAAATTTCTAAGTAAAAACAGATTTCAAATTCAAATCTGAATTTGGAAATTGGGCCAGTTGGGCCAGGCGGGAAAAATTCCCGCCACAGTACCCAAGTCGACAGCCCTGTCGACTTGGGAGTCGACTGGGTCAGACCAGGTCGACAGCCCTGTCGACTTGGCTCAGACGCCCAGTTCTGCCTGGTGCACCACTTTGGGTTTGTGTTGAGCTTGGGGGCCAGATTCGATTTGGAGGGTTGAGATGAGAACTAGGGTTTAATCCTATGGTCTAAATCACTAGCCTAATCTATAAATAAGACCCTAACCCACCCTAAATCATTCATTATTCATTCTAGCAACTAAACTATGTCAAAATCAAACCTCTCATGGCCTCCACTCTCTTCATACAATTCCTAAATCAATTTCTAAGAGATTTCCATGCATACAAGTGTATTTAGGCTTGTATGATCCTCTTTAGCTTGCATTAAAGTCTTGTTTCTCTATTGGCATCATAAAAGAGGAGTCTTGATCAAGTTTGCTTGCATTTTTGGGGTTTTAATTTGTTGCATAAGGGGTTTCTTACATTTGCTATACTCATTTGAGTCCGCATAAGCATTGTAGGCCCTATTCCTTTCATACTTGAACTTTTAAGTTAAATGTATGATATGCAAGTTTTCTATGATGTGTTATGCAAGTTTCCTATGATGCGTCATGCAAGTTTTGTATGCAAGTTTGATATGCAAGTTGTCATATGTCATGCAAGTTTTGTATGCAAGTTTGATATGCAAGTTGCCATATGTCATGCAAGTTTTATTATGCAAGTATGATATGCAAGTTGTCATATGCTATGCAAGTTTTGTATGCAAGTTTGATATGCAAGTTGTCATATGTTATGTAAGTTGATATGCAAGTTTATCATGTTGTAATATGCAAGTTGATATGCAAGTTTATCATGTTGTAATATGCAAGTTGATATGCAGGTTTATCATGTTGTAATATGCAAGTTGATATGCAAGTTTATCATGTTGTAATATGCAAGTTTATGGGCAAGTATGTCATGTTATGGTAGGCAAGTATGTTAGGCAAGTTTGGGTTGAACATTTTGTTCATGCTATCATGTTATGCATGCATATGAACACTATGCAAGTTAAAATGATGTTATGCATGCATATGAACACTATGCAAGTTAAAATGATGTTATGCATGCATATGAACTTTATGCAAGTTGAAACCATGTTATGTATGCATATGAACACTATGCAAGTTAAAATGATGTTATGCATGCTTATGAATATTTTGCAAGTTGATAACAAGATATGCAAGTTTATGATCACATCTTTGTCCCATATGCCACCATGTTTAACTTGTGGCTCCAACACCTCTATGTCATGATTATGCCAAGTTCCCTCCTTCTATCCTTTATGCGATATTGCGATATGTAAGCGATGGGATTGCGTTTGGGGTTGGGTAAACTTAAAAGACATAAAAACGTAAGCTTGGGAATTTACCTATTAAGTTAGGTCTATCCATTGGGAATTTACCTATTAAGTTAGGTCTACCCAATTGCTTGAAAAACTTGTAATGTGTTTTGGAAACATGGTGGACATGACACTTAGAAAAGATAAGTGTGACCAACTCGAGGTTGGGTTGAGTTTGTAGCATAAACCTACCCGGAACCGACCGGCTTATCTAGTTGCTACTAACAATAAGACCCAATGTGAGAAGTTGGTCATGTTGTACCTTGAACCCGAGGTTAGACCAAGTTGTGGTGTAAAGCTACCCGGACCCGCCGGCTTAACTAGTAACCACAACAAAGTCTAATGTGAGAGGTTAAGGCGCATTAATTAATTAATGCCTTGTGATTAGGGTTAAGTCATGGACCGCTGGAATACTTAACCAATGAAAACACGATGGGTGGGTAGGGTTAAGTCATGAACCTTGGGTACACTTAACCAACTGGGTACTTGAATGAGTTGGGTTAACCACGTTAACCCATTAAGGAAACCCTAGTTGCGTGGTCCTTTGCACCAGTAACCCTCTTAGTTGTATCATGACACCCTAGGGACTAGGCTAGGGAGGGGCACGATTACTGGGATGCCATGTAAGCGACCAAACGACGGCTGAGTAGGTGCGCCGGTGTGGGTTCAGGCGGGCCATGATCGTGCACATGGTCCGGAGTTGAAAAAGCAGGCACGGGCACCAGTAGGTTTAAACTGTGCGTGCTTGGTTTGTGTCGGTGGTTGACACCCTAGGACTTGATACACCCTAGGGTGGACCTAGCACAGTTTAGCTACACTTCGTAGTTGGGCCGTATGACACCGACACTTGACGAGTTAGGCTTAGGGAGCCGATCGACTAGACCGTGCTAGTTGGACCTTGGTTTGGGTCATTCATGATGTTGGGCCAAAACTTGGGCCTGGGGATCACTGGGATCACTTCTAGTTTACACTTTGGACCTTGTATGAGGGTCACTTCATGTTATTGGGCCAAAGCGTGGGCCAAGGGATCAATACTTGTTTATTCAAGTCATGTTAGTTTGCTAGTACACCTGTGGTGCAAAACCTTAGTCCTGATTATGCGATGACACCTTTATCTACCTTGATAGTTAGTCATCATGCTAGTATGTTGTTATCCTTATGTTCATCCATTGCTGCCCATACCAGTTAACTTTATCAGTTTACATTGATTGTAGTAGGGCTTACTCAGTCTTTTTGACTGACCTGTTTTCTTTCGCCTCTTTTCTTCCGTTCCCCCCCCCCCCAAGGTTCTCAGGGAGGGAATACAGGAGCCTAGCTTGGATTTTGGATCTTACCTGCTTTTCTTGGATAGCTCATGTGTGCTTTGGACTTGAGCTCGCTATGGTTTTTCCACTTTGGGGATAGCTACTTTATGTTTTCCTTTTCAGTTTCAGTTGATGTTATTTTATGTACTAGACTTGTTATTTTGGAAAATTGACATTATGTTGTACCAGACTTGTTTTGAAATGGTTTAAATCTTCCGCTGTTTTATCTATGCTATTTACTCTGTTTACATATATACATATGTTCTTGTTCTGCCTTGATATATCATTTTGCATGTTTACCTGATTCAAACGCCCCTCCAAAGTCAGTGCACTTGCAAGAGTGGTACTGGCGGAGGTGGGGTGTTACACAAGTAGTAAAATCATGATGTTAGTATTTATGCGAATTGGATCATGTTTAAAGTTTATGTTTTTTTTATAATAGATCTTGATTATGGGAATTTGCCTATTGGGTTGGGTGTACCCATATACATGAATCTACAAATTAATTGGATCTTGAATATGGGAATTTTCCTATTAAGTTAGGTGTACCCATATACATGAATCTATGATTAAATGAATTTTGATTTTTGGGAATTTGCCTATTGAGTTAGGTGTACCCATATAAAACCATATTGTTAATAATGTTGATTCACACATGTCCTATACAAGTTTGTGAAATTTGATCAAAATCATATTATGTGAATTATGAATAAGTTGACACCCTTAGATCCATGACATGTATAACCTTATGCAAGTTGTAATGTATGCAAGTTTTACCCCTTGTTATGATTTATTTAGTCACATATATATGTTGTTGTTGTGAATATTTTCTTTTATGCTATGAGTTAGACTAATCGGGTCTAGCATACATTTTGCGAATAAACGTTCAAACGTGGGGTAGGCGTAATATTAGAAAATTAATAAATTGGGGTGCAATTGATATGATTTTGCATGCCTTAAATGGATGTCCATAATTGAGTCAATTATGGACATTGTTAAATTTGGAATTAATTAATAATTCAAGTAGGGAATTATTAAAATTGGGGAAAGTGGATTATTAATAATAATCAATGCTTAGGACACGAGGTTGGACCCGTTTGTGACGTAAACCTGCCCGGACCCGCCCGGCAAATCCAGTAGTCACAAATGTCGGCCTAATGTGAGAGGTCCTAGGCCCAAACTAAAGCATAACAGTTGTAAAGACACGAGGTTAGACTCTTTTATGGTGTAAGACTGCCCGGATCCGCCCAGCAAATCCAGCTGCCATAAATGCCAGTCTAATGTGAGATGTCTTTATGAGGTTATGGCCTTAATGAATTAAGAAATACTTAGCCAGATAATCATGTAAGGTGGGACATGGGGGTTAAGTAGGTGCCTTGTGTGGCATGAGGAATCTAGTGGTTGCCTTTAGAGGCATTTGAAATACGATTAGACTTAACCAAATACACATGTAAATGAACATGACTAAGTGGGTTAAGTGGATGGACTAATGGGACAAGCTTAGGTGGAATGCTTGTGGGAAATAATGGGGGCCCATTTCAACTAGTATCCCAAAACGTATGTTTGTGGGCTCGACCCAAGTCGAGGACGGGACACGCATACTGGGTTTGACTATAAGAGACCAAAACAGGGAGCGGTGGCAACGCAAGTCCAACGGGTTTCATATGCGTGTGTGGACCCGGGCTGGTAGGTAAGACGTTGTTGCATCGTGTAGGTATAAGCCGTGCATCTCCGTTATATCGGGTTGCCACTTTAGGGGAATGATGCACCCCACTGTGGGGCCAACACGGGTATCTACGAGTAGGGAGCCGATCGAAAAATGGAAAGTGGGGTACACCTAGTGGAGATAGGGGCAGGCGGCACCTATGTAGTCAGCTAGGAGTACGTAAAGCCATTAAGAAAGTTTCTAAGTGAAGCTATGTGGAATCAATCTTTGGGGTGACTGGTGTGGTGCAGTATAGTGTTTATCCTTTAGTATTTAGGAGCGCCTATAACGTTTCCTTTAGCGATTGTCTATGTCCTTAATCTGCTCTTTCATAGACATTTCCTTGTTTTCCAGCTTATGCCTTAGTCCAGTTATTTTGATAATAGTATTGTAGAATTATCATACTCGCCAGACTTTATGTCTGACCCCCCCTCTTTTTCATCTTTTTTCTCCCTTCAGGTCCTCAGGTTGGGCCAAGTTCCAGTGGAGTCTGATTGGATTGCTTATCTCTTGGAAAGCTTGGACAGCTGAAGTAAAGTCCAGCTTGTTATCTTTCTTTTTAATGGCTATTTATGTAATGGGATTATGTACTTGTTTTATCAAGATAGATATTGTACTTGCCTTTGATTATGGTGTTATGATGTAATCAAACATGTTTTGACTTCTGCTGCAATTGAAATAAAGTTTTTAAATTTCCAAGTACTATTTTATATCTGTCTTGTTGAAATTTTACTGTTCTATATTCACCTAAAACCTCCATAGAAGTTAATGCATTCCCTTTGCGAGTGACATTAATGGACGTGGGGTGTTACATTAGGAGGGGTAATTACTTGTGTCCTCTGTTGTTTGAGAACCATATTAGTCAGTAACCTTTTCTGGTATCAAAACTATGACCCAACATTAGGTAGGGGTTCAGGGCACGCTTATTTAACTAATTATAAGAGGTTCACTCTGATAATGGCGAAGGGTGTTGATGGCGCCTTCCAACCGGGTCATGTGCGTGCATGGATCCGGTTTACTCTAAGGATGTAATACACCGTGACATCTGTAAATAGGTATGTGCCTATAGGTTGCCACTTTAGGGAGTGATACACCCTTCTGTGGGGCCGGCACACAATATTTATGTATTAAGGAGTCGTTCGCTTGGGGTAGAATTTAGGTTACACTTAGTTCTATCTATTTCTGTTGGGATACCGTCTGTTTCTGTTGGGTTTGTAACACCTGTCTGTTTCTGTGTGGTACCGTCTATTGGGGTGGTAAAGGCCCATTACCAGTGTACACCTAATTCTAACATTCTGTTTCCATAGGGAATATTCTATTCCCGCCTCTAATTCTGTTTCTGCTTCTGTTTCTATACCGTTTGTCTCTGTTCGGGTTGTAAAGGCCCATTACCAGCATTCTGTTTCTTTAACCGACTGTCTCTGTTCAGGTGGTAAAGGCCATTACTAGAATTCTGTTTCGGCACAATTGTCTCTGTTAGGGTGGTAAAAGCCCATTAGTAGCTTCGTGTTTTTGAAGAGATCGTTGTGTTTTCTGTTTAGATATTAGGACAACACCTAATTATGTTATACTAGTATTAGTGCAGAGAAGTGAAAACCAAGTAAGAAGCTTAGTTTAGCCTATATCATTCTGTCTCCTCTGTTAATCTGCTACTCCTGTTATTGTTATCTCTCATCAAGTTTTATTTACAAGTCATGATACTATTATCTGTTTATATGCTGAAAGTCACTTGACTCACCAGACTTATGTCTGACGTAGTTTGTTTCGCCTCTTTTCTTCCGTTTCCTCCCCCCCACCCCAAGGTTCTCACAGTGGAAACATAGGAGCTTGATTCAGGTTCCAAATGCTTGAAGTGCTAGAAGTGCTTGAAATAATGCTTGGCTTTGATTCTACCTATTTATGGCATTCTCTGTTGGGGATTATGGCTTTAAAATTATGCATTCTGAAGGATTTTGTATAAGACTGATATTTGTGTACTTGGGTTTTGGTATTGTGATGTAACCAAACTTATTTTTGTTTCTACTATAACAAAGTTATAAAATTTTCAAGTACTACTTTGCATATATGTCTTGTAAATTTCTGTTCTGTTTACTTATAACGTTCCACCGAAGTTAAGGCATTCCCTTTGTGAGTAACCTTAACTGAAGTGGGGTGTTACACTTGGTATCTGTAACACCCCACATCCTTTAGTGTCACTCACAAAGGGAATGCACTAAGTTATGTGGAGCACTTAGGGTAAAAGATGCAGATAAATTACAATACAGACAGAAATTTAAAATAGTGGAAAATAGAAGTTTACTTTATTGATAAGATAGTTTGTACAACAATTGTTTTCCAATATCAGAGTATCATCTGTCTTACAAAATAAAGAAGCATAAAAATACATTTATATTCCCCAATGTAGCATAAGCCAGCCACAGCAGCGAAAAGGAGAGTCCAAAGCACTTTGTCCAAGAATCTTCAAGATTGGGAAAGAGTGACAGTCCAACTTGACCTGAGCTATACTATTCCCTCCTTTACTACCTTGGGGGGGGGGAGCGGAAGAAAAGAAGACGAAAGAAAAACAGAGTCAGACATAAAGCCTGAGTAAGTTCAGTTACTTCTAGCACGTGAACATGGAAAAACAAAACGACATGAATTAACTGAATACAAGATAACACAATGATGATAGGGTCAGCAAGATTAGACAAGATTAACACAAGATATGCTAAGATAAGATAAACTGGATATGCTCTAATACTTTCGCCGCTTCGCTATTTCCTTGTTATACTGGTTTCTATATCTCTGCACCACCTAACTAGTGTCCCAACTAGTAATGATAACGTGATCCCTATCCCTGTAGTTTCCGTTGCCTTCAGGCATACATTTATTATTTATTACCTAGATCTAATCTAGGGTTTTCTATCAAGTGCTTTCTAGATTCAATTAGAGTTTATGCTATCTGCTGAACGCTTCTCGGATTCAGGGTTTATGCCACCTAGTCCAACTAGGGATTATGCTACCTGTCGAACGATGTCCCCAAGTTTAGGACACACTACCTAGAGTGGTATATATTCCTAGACTCCCCCCGCATGTATCGCGAATCATTATCTCTTGTCTAGATGCACATGTCCTGTAATGTGTGGCCCGAGTCCTGTGGCTGGGCAAATCAAGAATCACAGAACTCGATCGGGAGCTTTCAGATATCTGCCGATGTAGATGCTAAGGTCTGTTTTTATTTCAGTGGCTATGGTCCCACTTGACCACTACCTCAACTAATGAAAGGCCACCCTTGAAAAATTGAGAACTATACGCAGGCCCCCTATGACCCACTGTCTTATGGCCATCCTCACCCATAACTAGATAGCAAGTATATGGTCTTTTGGAGTTCTCCGCCTTTCCGCTTTACGTATCTCGATTGACTGAAGATGGATGGTAGACGACGAGTTGCTATCACAGGGCTACCGTTTTCTCGCCGAATCACGCTGGTCCATCCTAGTCTTTAGGTTGCCATATTTTGCAACCAAGGCATACCCTTGGTTCTTTTAACGCAGACCTTAACCTCTGTGAGCCCAGGAGGATCATATGCAGCCTCACAGAGGGATACCAAGAGTACCCTTACGTCCCCTCGAAGCCTCGGGCTTCATAACCCAATTCGTTGGAGCCTTCATTAAAATTAGATGGACGTTCGCTCCTTCTCGTGTTATACTAAGAATTACTACTTAGTTTTATTAACTAAGGTTTACCACTTAGTTTCCAGAATCATTGTTTTCTTAACTAAGGTTTACTACTTAGCTCCTTTTAACTAAGGTTTACTACTTAGTTCTCTTTCTCGTCAATTTGGATTGGTTAAGTGTCGTTAGTCAATTCAAGCTAACTTAACCCTCTTCATTTATCCTGTTAAACTGGTTAAGTGTTATCAGTAATTCATGTTGACTTAACCCTACCACATACCAAGTTATATTGGTTAAGTATTTCTTATTACTTAACCCTATTCATTCATCCTGTATTGGTTAAGTGTTCCTTTTTAACTTAACCTTGCCCATCTGTTTTAACTAACATCTTATTAATGGTTAAGTATTATCCCTTCATGTTTTAGACTTAACCCTATTAACAATCCGATGGTTAAGTGTTCAAGTTTACTTAACCCTACGGTCTAGTCCAGCTAACATATCAAATTGGCTAAGTGTATTAAATTTTACTTAACCCCAACCTCTAGTCTAGTTGACATGTTAATTTGGCTAAGTGTATTATCTTTACTTAACCCCACCTTCTAGTCTAATTAACATGTTAATTTGGATAAGTGTTTTCTTAGTTACTTAACCCCTACAAATCTTGTCTTGTTACGATGTTAAGTTTGGTTAAGTGTCCCTATGGACTTAATCCTCCCATTCGAGCTTAACTGTGTTAGGTTGGTTAAGTGTTCCTATGGACTTAACCCTCCCATTCTATCTTAACTATGTTAAGTGTCTGTATGAACCTAACCCCACCCATCGGTTTGGTTATCATGTTGAATTGGTTAAGTGTCTTAGTTAACTTAACCCTACCATTCTTGTTCTAGCTTTAACTAAATAAATTAAAGCCGCGACCACTCACATTAGATAGATATTGTTGCGAACTGGATGTGCCGGTTGGTTCTGGGCAGGTTTACATCGCAACTCGGTCTAACCTCGTGTTAGGCATCTTCGTGTTTTCTAAGTTCAAAGGGTTTTGATTTATTTTCAAATCTGGTTTTGAAAGTAACCACCCCGTCCGTCGGATCAGTTAGGGATAGCCAGGGAGAGCAGGAAACTTGTATTTTCCAAACCCAAACCTAGACACTATCCTCTCTGTCACCCTAGAACTTTCTGGTGTATGTATTATTAAAAGAGATGTCATTAATAAACCTTTCTTTTGTATATATAAATTGTTAACAATTTATCCTCAAAGTTTAACCATTTATCCTCAAAGTCCATTCTCCCTTTTTAAGTAAATTTGGCCTATACCTTATTGATATACACATAAATGTGTATATTTTATCCGCATATTTATCTTATTTTATCTTTTAAATAATTGATATTGTGTATTTATAGCTGTGTTTTCGGATTGTTGACAAGAATCATGGTTTAGAGCATTTGATGAATAAAGCATGAAGAATATGCTGAAAAAGAGTGAAGTTAAAATTACTTAAGCTTGAAGAGTTTAAAGCTTGAAGAACGGTTGCAAATAGAGTTTAGTTGGGTAGATTTGGCTCACTAAAGACTCATATTGTGTTCACATCGGCTCAATTGCAGACCATTTCACTCATGTAGCGTTCACATTAGCTCCTTTGCAAGGCTTCTAATTCATGCACTATACGCGTTCACACTGGCTCACTTACAAGGCCTCTTACTCTATAACCCCGTTCACACTAGCTTATATGTCATTTGGGCTAATTCTTTAGTCCCACATTGTGGAATTTGCCAAGTAGCCTTTGTAATATCAGCTATAAGTACATTGTATCTCATTCATTGTAAAACACATTGGTTTTTATTCTGTAATTCTCTTTGGAATAAAATCATTCTTCTTCCTCTGTTCTATTTAGTTTTAGTTTTATTTATGTTCTTGTTATTTAATTTCTGTTTTTCTTCTTCTTTAGCTATGTCTAGCTAATCCCCTTTGATTGGGGGGTGATGACGCTAATAGATATGATTCAGTATGAATCACATAGCCAATAGATGAGGACTTTATACATAGATATGGATCTGAATCAAAGGTTAGATCTGAACCTTCATATCCTGTGTCGTTTAAGAGCTATGCTCCTTCACAGGGTATATTCGTGTTCGGTCTAACAATTATCATATTTAGATCTAATTTTAGGGTTTTAGAAATTAATTTGTGAATCTGTCCTGATAGTCTATGGTTGTTTAAGAGCTCAGCTCCTGCATAGGCTATGCTTGTTGTTGTTTACTTATTTGTTTCTAAAAATCTATCTATCGTTGAATCATGTTTGTGACAGAAACATGAATTAGATCTATATTTATTTGTTGGCTATTGATGTGTGTGAATCTAATCTATGTCATTATCCCCTAATTGCTTTCTCTTATTAGATTAATCTTTTTTTTTATTTAATTGTTGTTATTTTCTGTGTCTTCAATAAATCAAAATTCTGGAATAACTTGATTGGGTTTATTAATTAAAATATTTTTGATCCCAAAGTTCAACACCCTCTACAACAATCCTTGTTGTTTAGGAAAACCGAACGGATTTCACAGTTGTTTACAACTGTATAATTTGTTTGCAAACAAATTTTGGCGCCGTTGCCGGGGACCAAAATAATTTTTACTTTTAAATCCTTCAAGTTATAATTTTTTTTATTTTTTATTTTTATTTTTCTTCATATAAAAAAACACAAAAAAAATATATTATTATTTTATTTTGTTTCCTTTTGTTTTCTAGTATAGATAAAAAAAAATTCTTGATTGGTTTGATTTGGTGTTAGTCAATAATACTGTAATCTTCCTACCAAGAAAAAAAAAAGAATTGCAATTTTTGTTTGATTTGTTTCCTTTCTTATTCCCGTCTTTACATTTCTTTGTCTACAAGAAAAAAAATCTTGTTTATTTGATTTGGTATCATTTGGTTACCACAATCAGAACAAATAAAAAAAATATAACCTTGCCAATTCTTTCCCGATTTCTTTCCTAGTTTCTTTTATTTTTCTTCTATTCATTCCTTTGTTCTTTTGACAATTTCTGTCAAAAAAAAAATCCTTTCATAATTTTCTCTCTCCAATCTTCCCTGCCATCTTAGTCTTCACGCTATCTTTCTTGCGTGTCCTCTTCATTCACAAGCATCACCACAAGCTTGCCATCAATACAACCATTCACGTCCTTACTTCAACCCTTCATCCACATTTCAGTCATAACATAGTCCGCAACGTAGTTCATAACCATACAACACCTCCACTACGGTTCAACCAATCTTACTGTAGCAAACTCCGCCACTATAACACGTCCGTTCATCATTACCCGAACCAAACTCACATCTCTGCATTCCACCAAACAAATCCCGTTCACCTTCCTAACCGCCAAATACCACCACCCCTCACAAAACCGCACTGCTTCCATACCTTTTAACCTTCCTCCATCAACCCAATCTGTCAACCCAGTCTTCTTCTACATCAAACACCCATCTCCACCCCACGCCATACCACCTTGGCACCACATCAATCCTCAACCCTCCAGTGAAGCAACCGAACCCCCTCCCATAACCCAACGCATATGCAAACCAAACCACAGTCTGCTCCACAACAAACCATCATCACTCCTATGCCTTAAACATCATTACCCCCTTCAAAGCTACCCTTCGTTCAAAAACTATAGCTCGTCCATCCATACTTTTACACCACCGCACCAATTTTAAAACGCGAGCCACCCTCTTCAAACCACGATCCACAAAAACCGTACAGACCATTGCAAAACAGTCAACCCTCTTTCCTCAATCTCCATCCATCGCGAAAAAAAAACAAAAAAATATATCATAGCACCCAGTTCAACGCGATTTCAGATCGGAAAACTGAAACCCCCCGAAGTCCGATTCCCCAAACGCAAGTTGCCATCTGCTTTCTACCCAATTTAAAAATTATAAACTCAGCAATTACCTAAAGAAGCCACAAATTCGGATTTTGTTTTCTGAAATTTGGTTTCGTTTTAATTTGGGTTGGGGACTTGATTTCCTTTGTGGACACTAGTTTGTTTATAGAGAAACGCTGGGCTTAAAGGAATGTAATTTTGTGATTGACCATTCTTCTGGGAACTATCTATTTCCTTGTTTATTTTCTTTTGAGAAACCAGTCAACGTTTTTAGAAGGGGTTATCTATCTGAGTATTGCCGCATTGAGAAGGTTTGTGGTTTTTTATTTTATTTATACACGTAGGAAACCTTTTTCTATTGACCGACTCAATCCCTTTGTTCATATTAGGTCTTATTTTTGTTTAGCCCTTTGTTTAAGTTTTAATTTTTATTTTTAGCTTGACTTTAGTTTAGTTTGTTTTTATTCTATTTAATTTTCTTTTCTTTTCTTTATAGCCCCTTTTAGAAAGAAAAAAATGCTTGTTTTTTTTGTGCAATTCGAGTTTTCTTTGCTTCATTCCTCTCATTTAAAAAAAAATTGTTTTAGATTTTGTTTTTGCTTTGGTTGTGTAAATTCAATTGATTTTTGTACTAAAAAAAAGGTACAGTGAAAATTAGAATAATGTCTTAAAAAGCGGCGCAGTCAAGCAAATAATAGGAGGCGACAACAATAAAATGCAGCGGACTATTCATTGTTCGAGCGGTTGCACACCAAGTGGGGTGTGAACGCGCTAGCGCTACCCAATTGCACTAGACGGAATGCCGATCAAGGTGAGTATTTTCTAACTCTACAGGGACTGCTGCTGCAAATAAAAAAATATATATAGAAACTGCTTGTAAAAATCTTCTGCAGGGGCAGCGGCTTGCTTGTAAAAATTTTATTTCTGCAATTTATCATTCTTAAACTGTCTGTGATTGATTATTTTGATTGTTGATGTGTGGTTGGAAATTTTAAAATAAATGTGTACTAAATTGTTTTTGAAATCAAATTGAGGATTCCCCAGAGCTCATATGACAAAATATTCGTTAAATTGACAATTAGGATTGATACTCTCTGAGGTGTCTAAGGAACGGTAGAGTCTAGAACTCAAACAGGTTCTTAAACCTTCAATTGTGTTTCTACGGTGATTCGTGGCACACTGATAATCCCTATCCGAACCTGGCGCAGACTTGTATTCATATAATCCGAATTTGTTAATTTTAACAATATTTTTTTAGAAGCTTCTTGAAAATGTCCCAATTCCCTTTTTCCAACGGATTTTATGTTAGTTGTGAAAATCAATATAATCCATATAATTTTACACCAAATTCATATGGATATTTTAATAACAACTTTTGTATAAACAATTTGGATTTTATGCCACCGACTTTTCAAAATTTTCAAAATACTCCTGATTGTACACCACCAAATTTTCAAAATGATGATCAACCCTCAACTCTTGAAACACGTATTGAATCTTTACTTGAATTGAGCATACAACAAAATCAAGAAATAAATGAATGGTGTAATTCATACATGAGCAACAATTCAAGTGAAAGTTTTCGAAATAATCAAAATCCGATTTCACCTTCAAATTCCAAAGATTTTGATTATAACCCTTGTCAATTCAGTTTTGAACTCCAAAATGAATTTCAAATTCAAAATGGAAATGTAAATCATTTTTCAAATGATTTTGGCTATGGGAATAATTTCAATTGTGGTGCTAGTGAAAACTTTTGTTCTCAACAATTTCAACTTGAAAATTCTCGTGTAAATAACTATAAATTTGATTTTGTTGAGCAAACAAATGAAATTGACAACTACTTGAAGTTTCGTGAGAAACAAAGTCAAATCCAAATGTGTGACAAATCGAACGATAATCCACCTTTGCCACACATTTAATGATTTTCAACTGACAACTTTTGAAATCAATGAAAATCTCAATGAA
Source organism: Allium sativum (assembly GCA_030737875.1). Lineage (NCBI taxonomy): Eukaryota > Viridiplantae > Streptophyta > Magnoliopsida > Asparagales > Amaryllidaceae > Allium > Allium sativum. Next base: position 741,161,520 of record CM060920.1, on the reverse strand, counting down.
GTTGTTGAAAGCTCTGTGATTGATTTGAATTTAAATTCTTTTGAAAACAAAGACGTCAATCTTCTATTCGATCTTTCTCTCTCAAATTATGAAAATTTTGAAAATTTAGCAACTTTAGATTATCAATATGACAAAAATGATAAAGTTGTTAACAACTGTTTATGTGAGGACGATTTTGATGAGCGAAAACTTCTTAAACTGATTGACGATGATGTTGTTGAATCTGAAATTGAAAATGAAACATTTGAAAACTTTGAAATTCTTGAGGTTGAAAACAATGGGACTGTTGAATGTGATCTCAAACATGATGACGATTTTTCTGAAATTGTTGAAACTCCTTGCGACCTGATCGTTTCAACTGAACCTCACTATGATCACTTGTTTTTCAATGATAAATTTCTACAGTATATGAACTCTTTCTGGAATAACACTGTTTTTGAGAAAATACGATTTCAAAATTTACTGAAAATTCATTTGTTTGGTTTTGATTTTTGGTTTATGAATGAACCTTTAGTCAACAAAATTTCGAATATCAAAGAAAAACTGAACAGTGTTTCTCAAAACAAGTGTGGGGGTGAGAGTGATGTGCACGTCTCTCAATTTATACATCATCTGAACAAATTGAATTTTGTTTTTGAAAATTTTACTGAACCCCAGCTCACTGACTTCTCTTTAGTTGCTATAGAAATTCAATTCGATTTTCGGATCAATTGTAAGCTCAAAATTTTAAAATTAGCAACTCAAACTTTTGAAAAAACCAAATTTGTTTTTCCAAATCTGAATTGTAATATAAAATTCTTTACGATTTGGTTTTCTATGCTGAAGCTGTGTCTCATAATCTTAATGAGGCTGATCCATTGGTCCATTGTGGACTGGTACATCTATTCGATGACTGCGTATTTTCTTCACACACATCCGGTAAGTCGTGCTGACCCTCTTATTTTTATTTCCCTTTCACTAAAATATGTCTGATTAACGACTGTGAGGACACAGTCACAATCAAGTGTGGGGGGGAGTTTACATTACATTAGCAATCAAATTTTATGAACTAGGTCATTCATTGAACAAGGATTAACTTAAATTCATAAATAACACCTTGGTTCTTGTTTGATAAGTTGAATTGTTGGGTGATGGGAATGAACATTATTTATTCATTGAATTGTAATGTGTCTTTTTAAGATGCTAGCTTGAGACTGTGCAGATGTTAGTCGTGTTCTGGAGTAAGCGTGTCAACCCTTGTTATACATGTTAGAATGTGCAAGTAAAAATGATCAAAAAAAAAAAAAAAAAAAAAAATAAACTATGAGTTGCACCTACATATGTTGGATTTTCTGTGTTCGTTTTCATGCATAATATTCTTCTCACTCAAATTGTCACACTTGTAAGTTCTAAATTCCACTTGTCCCAATTAAGGAGAAATGACTCATTGTAGCGTTCTTCTTCGATACCCCACATTATTCAAACCCAAGTTTGTAGTCGATTTACATCCTTGTTTCGACAAGTTTATCTTATATTGGTATGCTCATGAACCTTTTTTTAAAGGTAAAAAAAAACGTCACTTTTTATACCAATATTACACCACCCACTCCGTACTTGTTTTAAGGTAGGATAACCATATACCACATCTTATTTTATATGGGTTATCTATCTTACAAAACTTTGCTTATCATCCCTTTCATCTTTTTATATAACATCAATCCAGACTTGTGTGTTGAATTAAGGTTATAGAAGTGGAGTAACTAGGGCACAAAACTTTCCTTTCATGAAGTGTTGGTTATGATTCGCTTTGTAGAGGAGGTATCAAATGAAATAATGTACGATATCATTCCATTATATTTCCATTCATCATTCATCATGCAAAAGAAAAAAAGAAAAAAAAGAAAAAAAAAGAAAAGAAAAATGAAATAAAGAGAGAGTCTCTCTGAATAAAATAATCATTCATCATTCTTGACTATAAAGCATTCAAATCCATTCCATCCACATCAATTATACCGTACTTGGAAGTGAGGATTGTAGTAGAGGAGATGAAAGGAAACAAAACGTCTATATGTGCCTTAGTATTACTTTATCTTTTGTAGCTTGAAATTCAACTAATACACTTGCCCTCTTATCTATAATTTTTTTAGAACTTACAAAATTCTCCTTCATCTATGCATAACTCACATCCAATACGTTACAGTTACATTGGTGCAAAATTATTCAAAAAAAAAAAGTTGAAATAGATGATTGGGTGTACATTGTCGATGTGTAGAACTTTGGTTGACACCACACTCTTAACCTTCAAGACAATTACAGTGTTATCAAGGAATTACGATTCAACTTGAAAATTTTTGTTCATTTTTGCACTAATTATGGGATGGACAATTTGGGGCTAAACCGTTATTATTGAAGTTAGGTGAAATCCTTGGAATGTGAAAGACCTTAAATATATTGTTTGATTAATCCGCGTACATAAGACGCTTTGGATTTTGTAGGAAGTATCCGCTGAAAACCCTCACGAGACAACACTCGTCCTACTGGGGATACCCAGAGGTTTAACAGCTTGTTGCATACCCTAAATGCAATCGTGTTTCCTACGAAAATGTGACATATCTTAGTTTAGTTTATTCGAGGACGAATAAAAAGATAAGTGTGGGGGTATTTGATATACACGTAAATGTGTATATTTTATCCGCATATTTATCTTATTTTATCTTTTAAATAATTGATATTGTGTATTTATAGCTGTGTTTTCGGATTGTTGACAAGAATCATGGTTTAGAGCATTTGATGAATAAAGCATGAAGAATTTGCTGAAATAGAGCGAAGTTAAAATTACTTAAGCTTGAAGAGTTTAAAGCTTGAAGAACGGTTGCAAATAGAGTTTAGTTGGGTAAATTTGGCTCACTAAAGACTCATATTGTGTTCACATTGGCTCAATTGCAGACCATTTCACTCATGTAGCGTTCACATTAGCTCCTTTGCAAGGCTTCTAATTCATGCACTATACACGTTCACACTGGCTCACTTACAAGGCCTCTTACTCTATAACCCCGTTCACACTAGCTTATATGTCATTTGGGCTAATTCTTTAGTCCCACATTGTGGAATTTGCCAAGTAGCCTTTGTAATATCAGCTATAAGTACATTGTATCTCATTCATTGTAAAACACATTGGGTTTTATTCTGTAATTCTCTTCTTGGAATAAAATCATTCTTCTTCCTCTGTTCTATTTAGTTTTAGTTTTATTTATGTTCTTGTTATTTAATTTCTGTTTTTCTTCTTCTTTAGCGATGTCTAGCTAATCCCCTTTGATTGGGGGGTGATGACGCTAATAGATATGATTCAATATGAATCACATAGCCAATAGATGAGGACTTTATACATAGATATGGATCTGAATCAAGGGTTAGATCTGAACCTTCATATCCTGTGTCGTTTTAGAGCTATGCTCCTTCACAGGGTATATTCGTGTTCGGTCTAACAATTATCAGATTTAGATCTAATTTTAGGGTTTTAGAAATTAATTTGTGAATCTATCCTGATAGTCTATGGTTGTTTAAGAGCTCAGCTCCTGCATAGGCTATGCTTGTCGTTGTTTACTTATTTGTTTCTAAAAATCTATCTATCGTTGATTCGTGTTTCTGACAGAAACATGAATTAGATCTATATTTATTTGTTGGCTATTGATGAGTGTGAATCTAATCTATGTCATTATCCCCTAATTGCTTTCTCTTATTAGATTAATCTCTTTTTTTATTTAATTGCTGTTATTTTTTGTATCTTCAATCAATCAAAATTCTGGAATAACTTGATTGGATTTATTAATTAAAATATTTTTGGTTCCAGAGTTCGACACCCTCTACAACAATCCTTGTTGTTTAGGAAAACCGAACGGATTTTACAGTTGTTTACAACTGTATAATTTGTTCGCAAACTCTTATTCATTTGCCATGCCCCCTAATGGACTTATATTCTAGGACCAAATCTTGATTTGTCTACCTTACAGTTTATAACAATTTAGATCCAACATCCTTATTTACAGTTCATGCCAAAACTAGATTTTATATTCTAGTTTACAGTTTATGCCAAACCAGATTTCATATTCTAGTTCACCGTTTATGCCCAAAACTTAATTTGCATACCAACTACCTACTTTGTGGCCCATTTAACCATTTACCATTTACGCCCAATGTGTGTAAATTATTCACAATTATGCTAATATACTTATCATGCCTAATTTAGCCACCCAATTCTGATTTAATATTCTAATTTCAGTTCATGTCAAAACTAGACTTGTTATTCTAATTTTCATCTTAATAGTCATGTTATAATGCATGTTCCCAAATTATGCCAATTTTCTAGTTTAGTCAATTTCATGTTTTTCCCAAAACGTATTCCCATCGTTTGTAAAATCGTGATTCAACCTAGATTATAAATAAATCTAGATTCGTTGATAAAAGGGAATGAACCAAAATGCCATGAAAGAATAGACATAATAACTGGCGTAAGATGATAATTCATAAGCATATAGATCTAGTAATAATACGACATGAAAAGGGTTGAATAGTATAGGTTCAAGAACATGGGTAGATCTAGCTTAATAGGTAAATTCCCAAGATCAAGATCCAAGGATAACAAGAAATAGAAAGTCAAGCCTAGATCCAATATAATGGCAGTTTGGGGTGCAACATGGTTTTGTAACTACAGTGTCATGGGCATAAATAATAACCTTATATCCATAGTCATAGGCAATAAATCCTCACAGTTAATGAATCACAGTCATATGCGATGTTCATAGTCAAAGGAAAATAATTCTCACAGTCATGAGTCACAGTCATAGGCAATGTTCATAGTCAAAGAGGCATATGGTTTTAAGGTCCATAGTTTCATAGTCACAGTCTTATTGGTCATCGAATCATAACAGTTCTTAATTAGCTCCGAGGATATAAGCACTGATTCAAACAGAAATATTTGGCATATTCTTTTATTCCTTTAATTTCATGTCACGAATAGAGAAAACATTCAAATCAAAAAAGTAACCGACTTACAGAGATTATATTAGATTCGTAGAAAAACAGTCGTTGAATTCGTTTGATTCTTCACTTGAATCCTAGCTTGTTTTGAATCTCCTCTTGAAAGTCTTGAGCAGCATTTCCTCGTCTTGATTTATTTTACATTTTTTTTATTATTTAATTTAGTGGAGAGAAGAAGCCATGTCCACCAAGAATCTTTGCAGCATAAGGTTAGAGAAGAATTGTGAATAGAGAAGGAGATTAGGGGCTGTTTATATAGGATTAGGCGGATGAATCTAGGCAGAAAACGAGACCAGGTACATCAAAATGCACCCATGCCCAAAAGTGGGTTTTTGCACCAAGGTCGACACCCATGTCGACTGGGCAGTTGACCTGGTCAGGGGGGTCGACTACCCAGTCGACTCCCTAGTCGACCTGGGTCATGGGCGGGAATTTTCCCGCCCAGCCCGCTTCTGGGTTTGAATTCGAATTTCGAATTCGAATTTCGAGCTATTTTCGATTCTAAAAATTCCTAAAACTTCGGAGGGTCATATCTCCCTCATACGGACACCGATTCTCGTAAACGGACTCGTTTCCAAGCAGAATTTCGAGACGAACGCAATGGCCTAACCCGTTTCCCTTGATTTTGTTTTTAAAATATAATTCTGCCTTGATTTGTGAATCTTAGTGTTATAAAATTACGGGGTGTTACATTCTCCCCCTCTTAAAAGGATTTCGTCCCCGAAATCTTTAAGTTAGGAAGAATGTGTCCTACCATCCCATCATCCATCTAATCAACCATTCAATCACAGGCATTCATTGTCCTTAAAAGAATTTCTAATGTTTTCATGTTCTTATGCATAGTGTGTGTATATGTCTTTATCTAATGCAAGATCAGGCGTTCTACTGATTCAGTTGACCTCCTTAATGCGAATCATGTTAGTGCCATGCGTCCAATCATGTTTGCAAGCATCCCTAATTATGTAAATACTACATGTGTGCATAGCCATTCATCCATATGCAACATCCATACGATAACATATCAAGTTCAACTTACAAACAAATACATATATGTAAATGCAATATGAAAGCGTCCGAACTGATCTAGTGCCTAATACGTATGTATATGCATTCACGAGCAACCATTAGCAACCGCTCGCAACCATCAACCATAACATGTTTCAAATACATGTTTACATCCAAAAGAGTTTCTACCTAAGGATCGAAGATACGACCTAGAGGATATACTTTGGAAAGAGGGAAACAATTATGCATAAAGCTCCTACAAAAAAAAGTAATCAAGGATGCACCCTTAAGGAAAAGCGTATGATGCTAGTATCAAGCCCTCTTGAGCTTTACTCCACTGTATCTTAACTAATTTAACTTCACGATTGTGAAGTTTCTGACCTCCATTTCCAAAATAAATAGATGTCAATCACGGTACCAAGTGTATGTACTAAGATGATTAGAGGTCTCCCTCTTATCCACCATGCCAAAACTATAAGGGTCTAAAGGTCACTACATGATTTTTAGAGGGCCTACCACAACTATTCATCTCTCACGCAAACCATCCAAGTCGAACTCGACATTCCTCAAGTACAAGCCCCAAAGGCCTAAACCAATATCAGACAAGCACCCATGGAATAACTCCTCCGAATTTAGACGATCTATGTGAGATGATACAAGCAAACTCGATAGCTATTCTCAAATCCCTACTAACCAAAAATAAACTGGTCGGACCACCAATTGGATTTGAGACTCTAGTGGGATCTTTCTACTATACAAGTACTATGGTGCAGAGACTCAACTATGGAAGTGAATATGAACAAATGCGAAGCGCTAAAACCAAAGGAAAGAGTACTAACAACAAAACTAGATTCTTCCAACAGAACTTTACTACCTTTCTCCTAGGTACGCTCGGTGGCGAAAGTAGGTACTTGCCCTTCTGAAAATCTTGCCTTTTGCCCTTAATTACATGCCCTATTACACCATAGTAAAGATACTTCCTCTTGTCTTAGGTTTTATAATTCCTTCCTCCTTTGTGAGCTAAATCTACATCCATGAATTTGTCATCCTCTTCCGTGTGTAGTCATGTTGACAATTCTCTCGAAAGCTGCTTCCATCGTATAGAAAACCTTATAAGCTTGAAAGAAAACTGCCCGTAGGTGAAACAAATAGGCTATGGATGGAAGCCGGGCACTACTTCGCCCATCGATGAGGTTACCTCCCAGAAAGCCAGGAGCCCCAGAGACTCAAGAAAGAAGGAGAAAAGAATTCAAACAGAGGAAGATAAGATAGTGCGTATGGCTTTAGGGAATATGCCTTTTAAACCAATCTTTTCTCTTGAAAATGCTTCTTTTAAAACCGTTTTGAAAATAATTTTTCAAATCCTTTATCTAATCTGGTAACCTTCAGCTCTGATACCACATGTAACACCCGACATCCGTTAGTGTAACTCACAAAGGGAATGCACTAAGTTCTGTGGAGTACGTAGGGTAAAAGATACAGATAAATTACAAGACAGACAGAAATTTAAAACAGCGGAAAATAGAACTTTACTTTATTGATAAGATAGTTTGTACAACAATTGTTTTCCAATATCGGAGTATCATCTATCTTACAAAATAAAGAAGCATAAAAATACATTTATATTCCCCAATGTAGCATAAGCCAGCCATAGCAGCGAAAAGGAGAGTACAAAGCACTTTGTACAAGAATCTTCAAGCTTGGGAAAGAGTGATAGTCCAACTTAACCTGAGCTATACTATTCCCTCCTTTACTACCTAGGGGGGGGGAACGGAAGAAAAGAAGACGAAAGAAAAACAGAGTCAGGCATAGAGCCTGAGTAAGTTCAGTTACTTCTAGCATGTGAACATGGAAAAACAAAACGACATGAATTAACAGAATACAAGATAACACCATGATGATAGGGTCAGCAAGATTAGACAAGATTAACACAAGATATGCTAAGATAAGATAAACTAGATATGCTCTAATACTATCGCTGCTTCGCTATTTCCTTGTTATACTGGTTTCTATATCTTTGCACCACCTAACTATTGTCCCAACTAGTAACGATAACGTGATCCCAATCCCTGTAGTTTCCATTGCCTTCAGGCATACATTTATTATTTATTTCCAAGATCTAATCTAGGGTTTTCTATCAAGTGCTTTCTAGATTCAACTAGAGTTTATGCTATCTGCTGAACGCTTCTCGGATTCAGGGTTTATGCCACCTAGTCCAACTAGGGATTATGCTACCTGTTGAACGATGCCCCCAAGTCTAGGACACACTACATAGAGTGGTATATGTTCCTAGACTCCCCCCCGCATGTATCGTGAATCGTTATCGCTTGTCTAGATGCACATGTCCTGTAATGTGAGGCCCGAGTCCTGTGGCAGGGCAAATCAAGAAACACAGAACTCGGTCGGGAGCTTTCAAATATCTGCCGATGGAAATGCTAAGGTCTGTTTTTATTCCAGTGGCTATGGTCCCACTTGACCCCTCCCTCAACTAATGAAAGGTCACCCTTGAAAAATTGAGAACTATACGCAGGCCCCCTATGCCCCACTGTCTTATGGCCATCCTCACCCATAACTAGATAGAAAGTATATGGTCTTTTGTAGTTCTCCGCCTTTCCTTTTTACGTATCTCGATTGACTGAAGATGGATGGTAGATGACGAGTTGCTATCACAGGGCTACCGTTTTCTCGCCGAATCACGCTGGTCCATCCTAGTCTTTAGGTTGCCATATTTTGCAACCAAGGCATACACTTGGTTCATCTAACGCAGACCTTAACCTCTGTGAGCCCAGGAGGATCATATGCAGCTTCACAAAGGGATACCAAGAGTACCCTTACGTCCCCTCGAAGCCTCGGGCTTCGTAACCCAATTCGTTGGAGCCTTCATTAAAATTAGATGGACGTTCGCTCCTTCTCGTGTTATACTAAGAATTACTACTTAGTTTTGTTAACTAAGGTTTACCACTTAGTTTCCAAAATCGTTGTTTTCTTAACTAAGGTTTACTACTTAGCTCCTTTTAACTAAGGTTTACTACTTAGTTCTCTTTCTCGTCAATTTGGATTGGTTAAGTGTCGTTAGTCAATTCAAGCTAACTTAACCCTCTTCATTTATCCTGTTAAACTGGTTAAGTGTTATCAGTAATTCATGTTGACTTAACCCTACCACAAACCAAGTTATATTGGTTAAGTATTTCTTATTACTTAACCCTATTCATTCATCCTGTATTGGTTAAGTGTTCCTTTTTAACTTAACATTGCCCATCTGTTTTAACTAACATCTTATTAATGGTTAAGTATTATCCCTTCATGTTTTAGACTTAACCCTATTCACAATCTGATGGTTAAGTGTTCAAGTTTACTTAACCCTACGGTCTAGTCCAGCTAACATATCAAATTGGCTAAGTGTATTAAATTTTACTTAACCCCAACCTCTAGTCTAGTTGACATGTTAATTTGGCTAAGTGTATTATCTTTACTTAACCCCACCTTCTAGTCTAGTTAACATGTTAATTTGGATAAGTGTTTTCTTAGTTACTTAACCCCTACAAATCTTGTCTTGTTACGATGTTAAGTTTGGTTAAGTGTCCCTATGGACTTAACCCTCCCATTCGAGCTTAACTGTGTTAGGTTGGTTAAGTGTTCCTATGGACTTAACCCTCCCATTCTAGCTTAACTGTGTTAAGTGTCTGTATGAACCTAACCCCACCCATCGGTTTGGTTATCATGTTGAATTGGTTAAGTGTCATAGTTAACTTAACCCTACCATTCTTGTTCTAGCCTTAACTAAATAAATTAAAGTCGCGACCACTCAGATTAGACAGATATTGTTGCGATTACTGGATGTGTCGGTTGGTTCCGGGCAGGTTTACATCGCAACTCAGTCTAACCTCGGGTTAGGCATCTTCGTGTTTTCTAAGTTCAAAGGGTTTTGATTTATTTTCAAATCAGGTTTTGAAAGTAACCATCCCGTCTGTCGGATCAGTTAGGGATAGCCAGGTAGAGCAGGAAACTTGTATTTTCCAAACCCAAGCCTAGACACTATCCTCTCTGTCACCCTAGAACTTTCTGGTGTATGTATTATTAAAAGAGATGTCATTAATAAACCTTTCTTTTGTATATATAAATTGTTAACAATTTATCCTCAAAGTTTAACCATTTATCCTCAAAGTCCATTCTCCCTTTTTAAATAAATTTGGCCTATACCATATTCATTTGCCATGCCCCCTAATGGACTTATATTCTAGACCCAAATCTTGATTTGCCTATCTTACAGTTTATAGCAATTTAGATCCAACATCCTTATTTACAGTTCATGCCAAAACTAGATTTTATATTCTAGTTTACAGTTTATGCCAAACTAGATTTCATATTCCAGTTCACCGTTTATGCCCAAAACTTAATTTGCATACCAACTACCTACTTTGTGGCACATTTAACCATTTACCATTTACGCCCAATGTATGTAAATTATTCACAATTATACTAATATACTTATCATGCCTAATTTAGCCACCCAATTCTGATTTAATATTCTAATTTCAGTTCATGTCAAAACTAGACTTGTTATTCTAATTTTCATCTTAATAGTCATGCTATAATGCATATTCCCAAATTATGCCAATTTCCAAGTTTAGTCAATTTCATGTTTTTCCCAAAACGTATTCCCATCGTTCGTAAAATCGTGATTCAACCTAGATTATAAATAAATCTAGATTCGTGGATAAAAGGGAATGAACCAAAATGCCATGAAAGAATAGACATAATAACTGGCATAAGATGATAATTCACAGGCATATAGATCTGGTAATAATACGACATGAAAAGGGTTGAATAGTATAGGTTCAAGAACATGGGTAGACCTAAATTAATAGGTAAATTCCCAAGATGAAGATCCAAGGATAACTAGAAATAGAAAGTCAATCCTAGATCCAATATAATGCCAGTTTGGGGTACAACATGGTTTTATAACTACAATGTCATGGGCATAAATAATAACCTTATATCCATAGTCATAGGCAATAAATCCTCACAGTTAATGAATCACAGTCATAGGCGATGTTCATAGTCAAAGGAAAAAAATTCTCACAGTCATGAGTCACAGTCATAGGCAATGTTCATAGTCAAAGAGGCATATGGTTTTAAGGTCCATAGTTTCATAGTCACAGTCTTATTGGTCATCGAATCATAACAGTTCTTAATTAGGTCCAAGGATATAAGCACTGATTCGAACAGAAATATTTGGCATATTCTTTTATTCCTTTAATTTCATGTCACGAATAGAGAAAACATTCAAATCTACAAAAGTAACCGACTTACATAGATTATATTAGATTCATAGAAAAATAGTCGTTGAAGACGTTTGAATCTTCACTTGAATCCTAGCTTGTTTTGAATCTCCTCTTGAAAGTCTTGAGCAACATTTCCTCGTCTTGATTTATTTTACATATAATTTTATTTATTATTTAATTTAGTGGAGGAGAAGAAGCCATGTCCACCAAGAATCTTTGCAGAATAAGGTTAGAGAAGAATTGTGAATAGCGAGGGAGACTAGGGGCTGTTTATACAGGATTAGGCGGACGAATCTAGGCAGAAAACGAGACCAGGTACATCAGAATGCACCCAGGCCCAAAAGTGGGTTTTTGCACCCAGGTCGATACCCATGTCGACTGGGCTGTCGACCAGGTCAGGGGGGGTTCGACTATCCAGTCGAATCCCCAGTCGACCTGGGTCCTGGGCGGGAATTTTCCTGCCCAGCCCGCTTCTGGGTTTGAATTCGAATTTCGAATTCGAATTTCGGGCTGTTTTCGATTTTAAAAATTCCTGAAACTTCGAAGGGTCATATCTCCCTCATAAGGACTCCGATTCTCGTAAACTCGGACTCGTTTCCAAGCAGAATTTTGAGATGAATGCAATGGCATAACCCATTTCCCTTGATTTTGATTTTAAAATTTAATTCTGCCTTTATTTGTGAATCTTAGTGTTATAAAATTACGAGGTGTTACAGTATCAGTGCTGAAGGTTACCAAATTTGATAAAAAGTTTACGAAAACTAATTTTAAATAGGTTTTAAAAAGGAATTATTTTCAAAAGTAAAGTTTATTTTGAAAAACGTAATCCCCAAAAGCCATATATTTATCTTTCGATTCTCCATTTTGAATCTCTCCCTTTTTCTTTTCAGAATGACTGGGGTATCCGAGATACCCGAGGGCATACCGATACCAACTTGGTTCAGAAGGTATCTGGGGCTAGGGCCACTGTCGCAGGCCCAGCAGATGTTCCTCCTCCTCCTATTCCCTGCGTTGATACTTTTTCAAAGATATACAAAAACTTTTGGGCAATGGGTTCATGGATCAGAGACGTTTGTTAAAGCTCGAAATTGGCCTAAGGAGGTGGAAGATTGTTTGGTATCTTCGAGATAGAAGATGGAAGGAAGGTCCAATTAGCTGCTTGGTTAATGAAGGACGAAGCCTCGTTTTGGTGGGAGGTCACGAATGGAGAGCGTCCGGTAGAGACGTGGATGGATTTCAGGCATAGGTTCGAGATGAAATTCCTCTCACGAGCGGAAGAGAATTTATACATGGAGAGGTTCTTAGCATTAAAGCAAGGGAACTCATCAGAGAAGGAGTATGTCAACAAGTTCAATTAGTTGGCGAGATTCAGCTTAGACTTGGTGAACACACCTAAGAAGAAGGCCCTAAGATTTGTTAAAGGTTTGAATGAGCCGCTACATGGGTTGGCTATGACCCACATTCCTATGGAGGCTACCTTCGATAAATTGGTTGACATGGCGTTAATGCATGAAGAGGAAGCCAAAAGTGAGAAGAAAGAGGAGAAGCTCGAAGGACCACAGAACAAGAAAGCGTGGCCCAAAAAGGAAACACAAAAGAAGGATGAAAAGTCCGAAGATAAGTAGGAGAAAAAGTGCTTTACTTGTGGAAGTTTGACTCATCTGAACAAGGATTGTAGAAAGAGGAAGGGCGCTTGCTTCAACTGTGGAGAAATGGGACACTTCACTAGGGACTGCCCGAAGAAACGTGGGCAAGGGAAAAGGGTAGAACCTACTTCTAGAGGGCAGGCGAATTGTAACACCCCACGTCCATTAATGTCACTCACAAAGGGAATGCATTAACTTCCATGGAGGTTTTAAGTGAATATAGAATAGAAAAATTACAACAAGACATATAATAAGTAGTACTTGAAAAATCTAAAACTTCATTTTATTGCAGCGGAAATTAAACATGTTTGTTACATCACAAAACCATAATCAGAGTCAAGTACAATATCCATCTTTTAAAACAAAATACATAACCCCGTTACACAAATAGCCATTAAAGAAGATAACAAGCTGGACTTTACTTCAACGGTCCAAGCTTTCCAAAGAGAGATGAAGCAATCCAATCAAACTCCACTAGAGCTGGGCCCAACCTGAGGACCTGGAGGGGGAAAAAGGATAGAAATGGAGGGGGGGTCAGACGTAAAGTCTGGCGAGTATGACAATTCTAATAATACTATTATCAAGTCAACTAGACTAAGTCATAAGCTGGAAGACAAGTAAATGTCTATGAACTATTAGGAAGATAAAGATAGCGTTTAAGATAACGTTAAAGATAACGGTAAAGCATACCTAATTACTAACGAATAATTACTATACTGCACCGCACATTACTACACTGCATTGCACATTACTTCACTGCACCGCACCAGCCACCCTAAAGGTTGATCCCACTTGCTTCACACAGAAACAATATAAATAGCCTTACGTACCCCTAGCTGACTACATAGGTGCCGTCTGCCCCTATCTGTAACACCCCACGCCCGCTTTGGTCACTCACTAAGGGAATGCCATAGCATCGGTGGAGTATTTTAGTGAATATAGAACAGAAAAATTACAACAAGACAGATATAATTAGTACTTGAAATTTAAAAATATCATCTCACAACAGCGGAAATAAACATGTCTGGTTACATCATAAAACCACGATAAAAGTCAAGTACAATATCCATCAAAATAAAGAAGTACATAATCCCACCCTCTCATACAATAGCCATAACAAAGGAAAAGATAACCGGATAACTGGAGCTTTACATCTACCCAAGCTCCTAAAGACTGGAACAGCAATCCGATCAAGCTCTACTACCTGTAGGATCCACCGTAGGACCTGAGGGTTGGGAAAAAGATAAAAACAACAGGGTCAGACATAAGTCTGAGTGAGTCCTATAACTTTAACAATACAATCATTAAAGTAACCAGAGAAGACATAAACTTGACCTACGGTAATATCTGGGGATGAATGGCTACACTAAGCAGCTTGGTAGACTTAGGATAAACTAAGATAACCGTCAGGACGCATTTACCCACCCAAGGATAATTACTAACTGCACCACACCAGTCATTCCTACTTAAAGGTTGATCCCTTCCAAGGACTTAGAAAATTTCCCCAGTAATCTCATGTACCCCTAGCCCACTACATAGGTGCCGTCTGCCCCTATCTCCACTAGGTGTACTCAGTAATTCTTACCCAGTAGTTTCGTGTACCCCTACATAGGTGCCGTCTGCCCCTATCTTCATTAGGTGTACCCACTACTTCCCAAGCGATCGGCTCCCTACCGTAGATACCCGTGCTGGTCCCACAGTGGGGTGTATCACTCCCCTAAAGTGGCTACCCAATACTAACGGTGCACGGCTTTATATCTACACGATGCAACAACGGCTTATCTACCAGCCCGGGCCCACACACGCATATGAAACCCGTTGGACTTGCATCCCCACCGCTAACCCGTTTTGGCCTCTTATAATCAAGCCCAATATGCGTGTCCCGTCACTCGACATGGGTCGAGCCCACAAAGATACGTTTGGGATATTGGTTGAAATGGGCCCCCAACAAGCTACCCACTTAAGCTTGTCATATATCTAGTGTATCCCACTTAACCCTTTAATCATGTTTAATTACATGTTTCACTTGGTTAAGTATTCTAATCGTATTTTCTATTGCCACCCAAGGCAACCCACTAGATTCCACATGCCACCCAAGGCAACCACAAAATTTCCACATGCCACCCAAGGCACCCACTTAACCCCTCATGTCCCACTACATGCTACTATGGTTAAGTGTTTCTTAATTAATTAAGACCGTGATCTCCCATAAAGACCTCCCACATTAGACTGGCTGTTATGACCGCCTGGTTAAGCCGGTAGAGTCCGGGCAGTCTTACGTCATAACAGAGTCTAACCTCGTGTCTTTACCTTAATCACGTATTTAATTTATGGCTAAGACCTCTCACATTGGGCTGACATTTGTAGCAACTGGTTAAGCCGGTCGGGTCCGGGCAGTTTTACACTACAAATGAGTCCAACCTCGTGTCTTAGTCGATTAATTACACCTAATTAATCACCCCCATATTAATTATCCCTAATTAATATCAAGTTTTCCATAACATGGGTAGACCTAACTCAATAGGTAAATTCCCATGGGGTAGACCTAACTCAATAGGTAAATTCCCACTTATGGTAATTTATTTTTATGGTATGCTTAATCATACCCAATCATTCATTTATTAACTTATTTACCAACCCCATCGTTCCCCACGTAAATCGTTCTCATTTCATGACATAAATAAAGGGGAAGATCCATCACAAATATCATGGGTTTAGCATATAACTTTGTCATGGGTTAAGAGGATGTCAACTTGCATATATGAGCACATATTAACCCAACTACATTTAACCCAACTTGCATATTATCATACACATGATTTGCATAACATGTTGCATATGAGCTTGCATATTATCATACACATATCTTGCATAACATGTTTCACTTGCATATAAGCATTCTCATAACTTGCATAACATGTTAAACATGCATTTAGGCATACACATAACTTGCATAGGCATTCACATACTTGCATAAGCATTCATATACTTGCATAAGCATACATAACTTGCATAAACATGCATAACTTGCATATCATGTCATTTAAGCATATACATATCTTGCATAAGCATTCATATACTCGCATAAGCATGCATAACTTGCATATCACATAAATCTTGCATTTAAACATATACATGACTTGCATAAGCATCCATATACTTGCATAAGCATGCATAACTTGCATATCACATTAAACTTGCATTTAAACATATACTTAACTTGCATAACTCACTTTGTTAAACATGCATAATTCCACTCATTAAATATGCATAAACCCACTTGTTAAACATGCATAAACCACTTGTTAAACATGCATAAATCAACTTATTAAGCATGCATAAACCAACTTGTTAAACATGCATAAATCAACTTATTAAGCATGCATAAACCAACTTATCAAATATGCATAAACATAGAACAACATAGAGTAACATATCATTATGAATGATTCAAACTCACTAATCCGCATTTAAGACCATAAGTCTCATTACACCCAATCTACTTACTTCAACAATTGATGTTAAAGTGATAGAAACTCACCAAACCCAAAATTAACCAACTTATGAAGAGGAATTAGTTGCTAATTATGAAGATGGTGATGATTAGAGAATGATATGAGAGGGATTAGCTTGAAACTTCCTTCTTAGATTAATGGAGACTCCTTCTAGGATTTAATTTGGCGGCATGAGGCCTTCATTTCTATTTTTAGTATGGATTAAGGTAGGTTTAGGGTGTATTTATAGATTAAGAGAGTGTTTTAGGCCCTTATATTAACCCTAGATTAATTTAGGTCCGTTAGATTTAGGAAACCTCTAGAACCAAGCCCAGTCCTAGCCAGAAAACCAGATCTGGTGCACCCAAGCACCCTGGCTCGACACGCCATGTCGACAGGCAAGTCGACAGGCAAGTCGACACCCCTGTCGACAGGCCTGTCGACAGCCCTGTCGACATGCTTAGGGCGGGAATCTTCCCGCCTGGCCCAGCTGGTTCTAATTTAAAATCTAAATTTAAATTCCTAAATCTGTTTTTTAGCCTTAAATTTTCTGCAAACTTCTTTGGGCCATAACCGGGCCATACGGACTCTGATTCTCGAAAACTCGGACTCTATTTCGCCTATTTTTCCGAGAGGAACGCAATAACGCAGCCTGTTACCCCCAATTCCCACATCTGAGATTATTTATCCTATAATTAGTGAATTTTAGTATTAACTAAAATTTGGGGTGTTACATTCTCCCCTCCTTAAAGGATTTCGTCCCCGAAATCTCTAAGCTAAGGAGAATGCATATCCTACCATCCAAACAACCATCTACTCAAATCATCAACCACGGGCATCCATTGTCCTTAAACAGTTTCTAATGATGTATGAGCATATGCAAAAAGTGTGTGTATATGTTCCCTATCTAATGTATGAACATATGCAAACCATGATAGTGCCATGCATCCATTATGTATGCGAGAGAACCCTATCGACACATACAATATCTACATGAGTGCACAATCATTCACCAAAATGCATCATCCATGTGATAACACAACCATTATACATCCATAAATATATTTTCCTACACACAATTTTATGCAATATGCAATATGAAGTGACTGAGCCGATCTAGTGCCTCGAGTGTGTGTATATGCATCCACGAGCAACCACTAGCAAACACTTGCATCCACTTGCATCCATCAACCATAACATGTCTCAAACACATGTTTCAACCATAGGTTTACCCTATCTAAAGGTCAAAGGTACTAACGAGAGGACATACCAAAGATAAGATAAGTACTAGACAAGCGATAAAGGAGAAAGTAAAGACATACCCTCAAAAAGAAATGGGTACAATGAACGCATCTTCGCTTCCGTCTCCCAAGTTGCGTTGCTCTCATCTTCTCCCCATTGCACCTTGACTAGTTGAACCTCTCTGTTTCTCAACTTCCTAGTCTCTGACCCAAGGATGTGAGTAGGAGCTCGTCGAATAGTCGCATCACGCTCTACCTCTACATCTCTAAGCAAGCTCGGCTCTACCACCTCTGCAGTCTCATGTAAGCACTTCCTCAAATGGGACACATGGAATACATCATGGACACCACTAAGTCTGTCAGGCAACTCCACTCTATATGCCATCCGTCCAATCCTTTCCTTAATAGGAAACGGCCCAACAAACCTCGGTGCTAACTTCCCAACGGATCCAAAGCGAACAACATTTCTCAACGGAGATACTTTGACAAAAACCATATCCCCAACCTCAAACTCAAGATCCGTCCTTCTCTTGTCCGCATAAGATTTTTGCCTATCCTGCGCTGCTTTCATCATTCTTCGAATCAAATCGATCTTCTCTGAAGTCTCCCTAACCATATCAGGCCCAAGCAGATCTTATCCGTAGATTCCCACCAACATGTAGGTGATCGACAAGGCCTTCCATAGAGAGCTTCGAAAGGAGCCATACCAATACTGGACTGAAAGCTGTTATTATATGCGAACTCCACCAATGGAAGATGCTCTTCCCATGTACCTCCAAAATCTAAGATACAAAGCCTCAAAAGGTCTTCTAGAACACGATTCACCCTCTCAGTCTGGCCGTCCGTCTGAGGATGATATGGGGTGCTTAGACACAATTGAGTTCCTACTGCTTCTTGTAAACTTCTCCAGAACTCGCTAGTGAAGATAGGATCTCGATCACTCACTATGCTAGAGGGTACCCCATGTAATCGAACTATCTCTCGAAGATATACTGAAGCTAGCCATGGAGCAGTCCTCTTGCTCTTCACAGGTATGAAATGGGCGCTCTTAGTAAGTCTGTCTACCACCACCCAAATTCCTGTATTACCCTTCCTCGATCTGGGTAACCCGTCAATAAAATCCATCGAGACGCTATCCCACTTCCATTGCGGAACCTTCAATGGGTGAAGCAACCCACCTGGTTTCCTTTGCTTCGCCTTCACTTGCTGGCACACCAAACATCGAGCGACATACACGGCCACATCTTTCTTCATACCGGCCCAGAAGAAAACCCTTTTCATGTCTTGGTACATCTTATCCCCACCGGGATGAATGGTCATCCTAGAACGGTGTGCGTCATCAAGAATAGCCTTCCTCAAACCCTCGTCTTGCGGTACACAAAGTCTACCGTCTCTACGCAAGCACCCCCTATCGTCTAGGGTGTACCTACTCAAATGGCTGGACGACTCCCCCCTTATGAGCTTCTCTACTAACTCAACCAATTGTGGGTCGCCCCTCTGTGCTTCTCCAATCCGCCCCAAAAGAGTAGGTCTAACTTCCAAAGAAGCTAGCAAACCGGGTACATAGTCAACGGAAGGTCTGAAATCAAACATCGAGATAAATTCCAAGCTTCGTCGTTCCACGAATAATGGACTCAAGGACAACCTCTTCCTGCTCAAGGCGTCCGCCACCACGTTACCCTTGCCAGGGGTATACGCTATCTCGAAATCATAGGATGCTAAAAACTCCATCCACCTTTGCTGTCTTAAGTTTAAATCCTTCTGAGAGAACAAGTACTTCAAAGATTTATGGTCAGTGAACAACTCGAATCTCTCACCAAGAAGATAATGGCGCCAAATCTTAAGCGCAAAAACAATAGCGGCCAGCTCTAGATCATGGGTAGGGTAATTTTTCTCATGTGCCCTCAACTGCCTTCCACCATAGGCTATTACCCTTCCCTCTTGCATTAAGACTGCACCAAGTCCTGTCCCACAGGCATCGGTATAGACAACAAATGGCTTGCTCCCATCTGGCAACACCAAAACTGGAGCCGTGGTTAAAGCTCTCTTTAACCGTCGGAACGCATCATCACAATCTACGTCCCATGTGAAAACAAGATTCTTCTTTGTTAAGCGGGTTAATGGGGCTGATATCTTCGCGAAGTCTTTAATAAACTTCCTATAATAACCCGCCAACCCCAAGAAACTTCTTACTTCGGTAGCATTCTTCGGAACCTTCCAATCCTGAATTGATACTACCTTCGCGGGATCCACAGCTATCCCTTCCTTGGAGACCACGGGCCCCAAAAAACCGTACTTCCTTCGTCCAGAAGTGACATTTAGAGAATTTAGCCTTAAGGCTATGTGCTCGAAGAGTCTTCAACACTTCCCCAAGATGTAGGGCATGCTCTTCTTCACTCTTAGAAAATACTAAGATATCATCCACAAAGACCACCACGAATTTATTAAGGAACTCCCTGAACACCCTACTCATCAAATCAACAAAGTATGCAGGGGCGTTCGTCAACCCAAATGGCATCACCAGCCACTCATAGAAACCATCCGGAGTTCTAAAGGCAGTCTTGTCTATGCTATCCTCAGCCACCCTCAACTGATGAAACCCCGTGGCCAAGTCCAACTGAGAAAATACTGAAGCGCCAACCAACTGGTCGAAAAGATCATCTATTCTCGGCAATGGGTGTCTATTCTTCTTTGTGAGCTTGTTGAGTTCTCTATAATCTACACAAAGTCTGAGGGACCCATCCGCCTTCGTAGCAAATACTACTGGAGCACCCCACTCCGATATGCTCCGTCTTATGAACCCCTTCTCAAGCAACTCCCCTACTTGCTTATGGAGTTCCCTCCTCTCACGAGGAGCCATGTGGCGCACTGGTAAAGATACCGGTTTAGCATTATCCACCAGATATATTCGGAAGTCAATCTCCCGCTTCGGAGGTAAGCCCTTCACCTCCTCAAACACATCCGGATATTCCCGGACCACTCTCATAGATTGCAAACTCTCGACCGAAGCGTCAAGCGATTCAAGATAACTTAGCATAACAGAGTCCATGGGATTACAAGAAATCTCGAGAGTGTTACCCAAGCGGGTCATCAGCCTAACAACTCTCCTTTCGCAATCAAGAACGGCACCATTACTGGATAACCAGTCCATGCCCAAAATCAACCCATAGCCCGTGAAGCCCAATACAAAAGCATCACACCTAAACTCAATGCTAAGTATAGAAATCTTCAAACCCAAACATATCATGGACAAATAAGTGGAGCCCCCCAATTGGGTTTGAAACAACCAAGGGATCATCTACCAGACTGGTGTCTAAGTGCAGTGACTCAACTAATGATGATGAGATAAACGAATGCGATGCGCCTGAATCAAACAATGTACGGACAGGATGGTCAAATAGAAAAACCAGACTTTCAACGGAAATAGTTCTACCTCTCTCCTGAATCGGTGGAACCGCGAGAGCCTGTACTTGCCCCCTAGCCTGACTCGGTGCCATAAGAGCTTGCACCTGTCCTCCTGAGGTAGATCCCGTCCTTTGCCCCTTCTTAGGGCAATCCTTCACTAAATGCCCTGCTTCGCCACAGTGGAAGCAGCCAGTCTTCTTCTTCTTGCGACAATCCTTGCTTAGGTGGCCAGGTGTCCCACAATTGAAACACTTCTTCTTCTTGCCCTTGCCACCGTTGCCTTTCCCACCTTTGCTTTGCTGTTGTTGAGGTCTCTTTTGATCTCCCTTCTTCTCGGGTGCCTTATTAGCATTAGGACCCTTCTCTTCCTCATACATGAGTGCCATGTCAACTAGCTTCTCAAAGGTGGCCCCCATAGGGATGTGAGTCATAGCCAACTCATGCATCGGTTCATTCAAACCTTTCACGAACCTCAAAGCCTTCTTCTCCGGTGTATTCACCATGTCTAGGCCAAACCTTGCCAATTGATTAAACTTGTTAACATATTCCTTCACCGAAAGATTTCCTTGCTTTAGAGTCAAGAATCTTTCCATATATAAGTTTTCCTCCGCCCTTGAGAGAAACTTTGCCACAAATCTTTGCCTAAAATCCGCCCAAGAGTCAACGGGGCGTTCTCCATTAGTGACCTCCCACCAGAATGAGGCCTCTCCCTTCATTAACCAAGCAGCCAACTTGACTTTCTTCCCTTCTTCCATCTCAAAGATATCTATCAACTCTTCCACCTCCTTAAGCCAATCTCTAGCCTCCACAAAAGTTTCAGATCCTTGAAAAGGTTTCCCTCCCATAGCTTTAAATTCCTTGCAAGTCTTAGCAAAAGTATCCGTGCGAGGAGGAGGGGGAGGAGGAAGATCGGGTGCTATGGTTGGTGGAGGAACATTGGCTGGACCCGTAGTGGTGGCCCTAGCCTCCATCAATCTCCTATACCATACTGGTATCGTCACACCCTCCGGAAGACTAAGATTCTCGGCCATGCTGAAACGAAAAAGGAAAGATTCAAAACGGAGAATTCGAAGGATATAGATATGGCTATTGGGGATTATGCTTTTCTTTCAAAAACTTTTCTCTTAAAAGACATGTTTTTGAAAATATCTTTTCCAAAAATGTTTTAGAAAAATAGTTTTCTAAAAATTTTATCTGTTCCGGTAACCTTTGCTCTGATACCACGTGTAACACCCCACGCCCGCTTTGGTCACTCACTAAGGGAATGCCATAGCATCGGTGGAGTATTTTAGTGAATATAGAACAGAAAAATTACAACAAGACAGATATAATTAGTACTTGAAATTTAAAAATATCATCTCACAACAGCGGAAATAAACATGTCTGGTTACATCATAAAACCACGATAAAAGTCAAGTACAATATCCATCAAAATAAAGAAGTACATAATCCCACCCTCTCATACAATAGCCATAACAAAGGAAAAGATAACTGGATAACTGGAGCTTTACATCTACCCAAGCTCCTAAAGACTGGAACAGCAATCCGATCAAGCTCTACTACCGCTAGGATCCACCGTAGGACCTGAGGGTTGGGAAAAAGATAAAAACAACGGGGTCAGACATAAGTCTGAGTGAGTCCTATAACTTTAACAATACAATCATTAAAGTAACCAGAGAAGACATAAACTTGACCTACGGTAATATCTGGGGATGAATGGCTACACTAAGCAGCTTGGTAGACTTAGGATAAACTAAGATAACCGCCAGGACGCATCTACCCACCCAAGGATAATTACTAACTGCACCACACCAGTCACTCCTACTTAAAGGTTGATCCCTTCCAAGGACTTAGAAAATTTCCCCAGTAATCTCATGTACCCCTAGCCCACTACATAGGTGCCGTCTGCCCCTATCTCCACTAGGTGTACTCAGTAATTATTACCCAGTAGTTTCGTGTACCCCTACATAGGTGCCGTCTGCCCCTATCTTCATTAGGTGTACCCACTACTTCCCAAGCGATCGGCTCCCTACCGTAGATACCCGTGCTGGTCCCACAGTGGGGTGTATCACTCCCCTAAAGTGGCTACCCAATACTAACGGTGCACGTCTTTATATCTACACGATGCAACAACGGCTTATCTACCAGCCCGGGCCCACACACGCATATGAAACACGTTGGACTTGCGTCGCCACCGCTAACCCGTTTTGGCCTCTTATAATCAAGCCCAATATGCGTGTCCCGTCACTCGACATGGGTCGAGCCCACAAAGATACGTTTGGGATATTGGTTGAAATGGGCCCCCAACAAGCTACCCACTTAAGCTTGTCATATATCTAGTGTATCCTACTTAACCCTTTAATCATGTTTAATTACATGTTTCACTTGGTTAAGTATTCTAATCGTATTTTCTATTGCCACCCAAGGCAACCCACTAGATTCCACATGCCACCCAAGGCAACCACAAAATTTCCACATGCCACCCAAGGCACCCACTTAACCCCTCATGTCCCACTACATGCTACTATGGTTAAGTGTTTCTTAATTAATTAAGACCGTGATCTCCCATAAAGACCTCCCACATTAGACTGGCTGTTATGACCGCCTGGTTAAGCCGGTAGAGTCCGGGCAGTCTTACGTCATAACAGAGTCTAACCTCGTGTCTTTACCTTAATCACGTATTTAATTTATGGCTAAGACCTCTCACATTGGGCTGACATTTGTAGCAACTGGTTAAGCCGGTCGGGTCCGGGCAGTTTTACACTACAAATGAGTCCAACCTCGTGTCTTAGTCGATTAATTACACCTAATTAATCACCCCCATATTAATTATCCCTAATTAATATCAAGTTTTCCATAACATGGGTAGACCTAACTCAATAGGTAAATTCCCATGGGGTAGACCTAACTCAATAGGTAAATTCCCACTTATGGTAATTTATTTTTATGGTATGCTTAATCATACCCAATCATTCATTTATTAACTTATTTACCAACCCCATCGTTCCCCACGTAAATCGTTCTCATTTCATGACATAAATAAAGGGGAAGATCCATCACAAATATCATGGGTTTAGCATATAACTTTGTCATGGGTTAAGAGGATGTCAACTTGCATATATGAGCACATATTAACCCAACTACATTTAACCCAACTTGCATATTATCATACACATGATTTGCATAACATGTTGCATATGAGCTTGCATATTATCATACACATATCTTGCATAACATGTTGCACTTGCATATAAGCATTCTCATAACTTGCATAACATGTTAAACATGCATTTAGGCATACACATAACTTGCATAGGCATTCACATACTTGCATAAGCATTCATATACTTGCATAAGCATACATAACTTGCATAAACATGCATAAATTGCATATCATGTCATTTAAGCATATACATATCTTGCATAAGCATTCATATACTCGCATAAGCATGCATAACTTGCATATCACATAAATCTTGCATTTAAACATATACATGACTTGCATAAGCATCCATATACTTGCATAAGCATGCATAACTTGCATATCACATTAAACTTGCATTTAAACATATACTTAACTTGCATAACTCACTTTGTTAAACATGCATAATTCCACTCATTAAATATGCATAAACCCACTTGTTAAACATGCATAAACCACTTGTTAAACATGCATAAATCAACTTATTAAGCATGCATAAACCAACTTGTTAAACATGCATAAATCAACTTATTAAGCATGCATAAACCAACTTATCAAATATGCATAAACATAGAACAACATAGAGTAACATATCATTATGAATGATTCAAACTCACTAATCCGCATTTAAGACCATAAGTCTCATTACACCCAATCTACTTACTTTAACAATTGATGTTAAAGTGATAGAAACTCACCAAACCCAAAATTAACCAACTTATGAAGAGGAATTAGTTGCTAATTATGAAGATGGTGATGATTAGAGAATGATATGGGAGGGATTAGCTTGAAACTTCCTTCTTAGATTAATGGAGACTCCTTCTAGGATTTAATTTGGCGGCATGAGGCCTTCATTTCTATTTTTAGTATGGATTAAGGTAGGTTTAGGGTGTATTTATAGATTAAGAGAGTGTTTTAGGCCCTTAGATTAACCCTAGATTAATTTAGGTCCGTTAGATTTAGGAAACCTCTAGAACCAAGCCCAGTCCTAGCCAGAAAACCAGATCTGGTGCACCCAAGCACCCTGGCTCGACACGCCACGTCGACAGGCAAGTCGACAGGCAAGTCGACACCCCTGTCGACAGGCCTGTCGACAGCCCTGTCGACAGGCCTGTCGACAGCCCTGTCGACATGCTTAGGGCGGGAATCTTCCCGCCTGGCCCCGCTGGTTCAAATTTAAAATCTAAATTTAAATTCCTAAATCTGTTTTTTAGCCTTAAATTTTCTGCAAACTTCTTTGGGCCATAACCGGGCCATATGGACTCCGATTCTCGAAAACT
Source organism: Allium sativum (assembly GCA_030737875.1). NCBI lineage: Eukaryota > Viridiplantae > Streptophyta > Magnoliopsida > Asparagales > Amaryllidaceae > Allium > Allium sativum. The sequence continues at coordinate 741,135,946 of CM060920.1, read as the reverse complement.
CGGACTCTATTTCGCGTATTTTTCCGAGACGAACGCAATAACGCAGCCCGTTACCCCCAATTCCCACATCTGAGATTATTTATCCTATAATTAGTGAATTTTAGTATTAACTAAAATTTGGGGTGTTACACTATCTCCACTAGGCGTACCCCACTACCCTCTTAGAAATTTTATAAGTAACTTCGTGTACTCCTAGCTGACTACATAGGTGTCGTCTGCCCCTATCTCCACTAGGTGTACCCCACTACCCTCTTTCGATCGGCTCCCTACTCGTAGATTCCCGTGCTGGCCCCACAGTGGGGTGTATCACTCCCCTAAAGTGGCAACCCGATACAACTGAGAATGTACGGCTTATACCTACACGATGCAACAACATCTTACCTACCAGCCCGGGTCCACACACGCATATGAAACCCATTGGACTTGCGTTGCCACCGCTCCCCGTTTTGGCCTCTTATAGTCAAGCCCAGTATGCGTGTCCCGTCCTCGACTTGGGTCGAGCCCACAAAGATACGTTTGGGATGCTGGTTGAAACGGGCCCCCACAAGCTACCCACCTAAGCTTGTCATTAATATATCCCACTTATCCCTCTTAGTCATGTTCATTTACATGTGTGTTTGGTTAAGTCTTACTAATCGTATTTCACATGCCACTAAGGGCACCCACTATATTCCTCATGCCATCCAAGGCACCTACTTAACCCCCATGTCCCACTTTACATGTTTTATCTAGTTAAGTATTTCTTAATTCATTCAGGCCATAACCTCGTAAAGACCTCTCACATTAGACTGGCATTTGTGGAAGCTGGATTTGCCGGGCGGGTCCGGGCAGTCCTACACCATAAAAGAGTCTAACCTCGTGTCTTTACAACTATTATGCTTTAGTTTAGGCCTAGGACCTCTCACATTGGGTTGACATTTGTGACCACTGGATTTGCCGGGCAGTTCCGGGCAGGTTTACGTCACAAATGAGTCCAACCTCGTGTCCTAAGCATTGATTGACAACTTTCAATCTTTTACCCCACTTTTAATAATTCCCTATCAAAATTATTAATTAAGTCCACTTTTTTTGATGTCCATAATTGACTCAATTATGGTCATCCACTCATGGTATGCAAAATCATATCAATTGCACCCAACATCTTATTATTAAATCCTTAATATTACCCCTACCCCACGTTTATACGTTCGCTTATTCAACGCATAATATAGGCTAGACTTGAATAGTCTAACGCATAGCAGAAAGCCAAATTAACATATAGATAATAAAATAAATCTAATCATGATAGGGGTGAAACATGCAAAAATTACACTTGTTAAGGATCAAAAGGTGTCAACTTGTTAAATGTCAGAATTCACATGATATGATCATAGCCCGAATATATACATAAACTTGCATATGGGGTTTTTAGGCAACATAATGATGGCGTGAACTAGCATAGGATATCACATACGTCATAGCATAATTCTAGATGTCATAATAGATGTCATGGCATATGTTCATAACTTTTCTAATCAATTTAACTTGCATATGTAACTTGTCATATATATCAACATAGCCCAAACATGATGATTTAATTAATATGAACTAACTAGCATAGATAGTAACACCATGGCTTTTTACATGTATGATTCATCGCAACTTAGCATAGAACTTTCAACATACATAACATCATCATAGCATGATTAACAACATATAGTATATCATCACCACATAACATAGGATTAATAACATACATGATAGCATATGACAATTCACATCATCTACTCACAATCCATTCATGACTTAACCTAATTAAAATGATAATAACCTTGTTAAGACTATCATACTCACCATTATAGAAGAAAGAGAGTTGAATTAGCGCTCTTTTGATGAAGAATCGCTGTTAGGGTTGGGTAGTTCTGATTTGGTTGCTGTTCTTTATCTTTAATTTGATGGCGGCTGCTCTAGGTCTCAAAATATCAGCATGACGGCCATGGTCTTTGTTTATTTTCTGATTTTGGGTTTGTGTATAGGGTTCTTTTAATAGAGTTATAAATTAATTTAAGCCGTCGGATGTTCTTAGGGTTAATCAAAACCATTCAACTATGATAGGGTGATGAGTCAGCCCTAATGACTCAGCAAGGAGTCAGAATGGACCCAACAACACGGGTAAGCCTGACCCAGAAAGCTGTGTAGGCTCCAGCCTCGGCCTGGGCGCACTTGGCAGGTGCGCCAGTGTAAATTTGTACTGGCACACTTCCCAAGTGCGCCAGTGCAATTTTTTTTTCTTTCTTTGCCACCAAACTTCGTTCGTCCATGACTTTTTCACCCGGTACTCGTTTCCCGCAAACTCGGACTCTATCTCCACCAGAATTCCGAGACGAACACAATGGCGCAACCCGTTTCCCACAATTCTCACGTCTGAGATTAGTTATTCTTTAATTTGTGAATATTAATATTATCAGAATTACGGGGTGTTACACGAATGCTCTCGTGACTGGTGGATAGGTTAGAGATAGGAAAATTTCTGTAGAAGGATTAATTTCCTTATCTTATTATTGAGTTAAAACTCTCTTTGATTCTGGAATTTTGGTTCTGTAATTGAGACTCTGCATTTTAATACTAGTCTTATTTCTGGTCCCGTTGTAGTCTCAAACCCCATATGGGTTACGACTCATCTATTTGTGATAAGTTGGGATTTGAAGGTATTTAGGTTAAGCATTAAGTTGACTGTGGCGCATATAATCTGGTTTTTGTGGGATATGGTGGGGTTTTATCATGCCTAGTTTCCTAAGACTCATTTGATAATATGATCTGTACCAGTAGTCTGTAAGTTTCTGAATATTTCTGAAAAGGATAGGGGTTTTTACTCGTAGCGTGAAGTAGATTTCCAGTTTTGACATTGTTTAATGGGAGTAATTCTCTGAGTGTCAATCTGATGTTGATTTCGGTCTTCGGGGTTGATACTTAGGGATTTATTCTCTTAACCGAGGTCTAATGGGAACATAACTTTTGTACTTCTTTCGATCACTCGGCTGCATCCCATCGTTCGATTCTTCGACCTTAAGGTAGAAACTAATGGGTGTAAACATGTGTTTGAGACATGTTATGTTTGATGGTTGCAAGTGGATGCAAGTGGTTGCTAGTGATTGCTCGTGGATGCATATACACACACTAGGCACTAGATCGACTCAAAAACACTCTCATACTGCATATGAATGTGTGTGCATTTTTCATTTTTTGTGGATGCAAAATGATTGACTCATTACATGAATGTTGCATTTGGATGAATGTTTATGCACTCATATATAAATGATGTGTATCAAATAGGATTTCTTGCGTACATAATTAGACTCATGGCACTAACATAATTCGCATTGAGGAGGTCAACTAAATCAGTAGACCACCTGATCTTTGCATTAGATAAGAGACATATACACACACTTTTGCATATGTTCATACAACATTAGAAGTTTTCTAAGGACAATGGATGCTTGTGGATCATGGTTGAGTAGATGAGTGATTGGATGGTAGGACACATTCTTTTTAACTTGAAGATTTCGGGGATGAAATCCTTTAAGGAGGGGAAAATGCAACACCCCGTATTTTCTGTGAACATAAAAGTAACAAAACAAAGTATAATTAATTTGTAAAAGAAAAATTAAGCAAAACGGGTTACGCCATTGCGTTCGACTTGGAATTCTACTTGAGATAGAGTCCGAGTTTGCGTAAATCGGACTCTGTATGAAGAAGTCATGGCACTTAGAAGTTTCATGATTTCAAAATAAAAACCAGCCCGAATTCAAATTCAAAGTTTTGAAAATCAAATCACACACCCGGGCTAGGCGGGAAAATTCCCGCCCAAAACCCAGGTCGACCAGGGGGTCTACCTGGGTAGAATAGGTCGACCTGGGGGTCGACCTCCTCCCTTTTCTAGATTCGTGGACATATTTGTTTTTCTATATTTAGGTGCCCGTTCTGACCAGATTCGTTGCTCCTAAGCTATTTAATCACCCCCAAACCTCACTTTCTCTCCACACAGTTTCATTATGCCTATACTCTGCCTTATTCCTATTAATATAAATCAATGGCGTCGTTAATCTGCTGAAACCTAAGCTAGAACAAGTGCTCCTTCTTCTTCCAATCTAAATAGGATTAAAAGAGAACAACTGCAACCCCTTTTTCTTTTAGAATCCAACAAAGTTGAGTACAGTTATTTTCAGATATGAAATTTAATTATGATCTTGACATGGTTATAAATCTGAATTGGAGGTTATGCATATTCTTGTTTGTCAGATTCAATTTTCTGTGTAGATCTATCTTATTCGTGTTTATCAAATCTGTTCTTTTGTATAGATCTATCTTATTTGTGTTTATCAAATCTGTTTTTCTGTGTAGATCTATCTTATTATTGTAACTATTCTGTATCTTTTCCTTCCTTCTGTTCTATAGCCAGGCTACCACGAGCCTGAGCCAAATCTCATAAGAGATGAGCGCACAAACGCTAAGTTTGGGGACAATAATGAATGATGCATAATTGGACATGATTGATTTGTGACTGATTTAATAAAAGGGGACATGTTGTAATTTAAGATCTAGATCTAGCCATATTATATATGAAGGTTTATGATTTGTAAGAAGGAGAATTATTGTATGACAATATATGACTTGTAATTTGGGAAATAATGCATGTTATAATTCAAGATCTGATTTTGAGGACATAATACATGTAATTTAAGATCTAGATTTGAGGGAGTATTTTATATTACTTGGAAGAAAAAGGATATATGATTTAGGCGCAAAAGATCTATATTAAATAGGATAACTATTAATTGTGAATACAACTTAATGGGTTTTTTTTTTTGATATTTGTCATACGCTGAAATCAAAGGCTATAATTTGGCATAATTCATATTGTATATCATGATTTGGGGTTTTTGGAGAACATTTTGTACTATGTAAATTTAACTAGAAATTTGGGGCATATGTTATATTGTGAATTTTGACCATAATTTGAGCATGTAAAATTAGGCTTAATTTTATGACTAAGCGAGGTAAGTCAATGGAATTTTAAGGCATGATTGAATCTGCTAAATTGCCTAAGTTGCTAAATCTGTTGAAACTGAATACGGTAATTTGGGGTGTGAAAATATGTAGGCTCGATCTAAAATTGGGCAAAATGTGTTAATAGAACTTTGGATAATTTGCTGTAACTTGTAAAGAATTTAATTGGTTCAATTGGCATAATTTGTCTAATATTGGCATAATTTTTGAATGAATACTTTATCTGAAATAAGAATGCTGAGACATGAGGTTAGACTCTATTTGTGGTAGAAGCCTGCCCGGACTCAACCGGCTTAACCAACAACCGCAACTGTCAGTCTAATGTGAGAGGTCGTAGGCATAAAGATGCTTAGACACGAGGTTAGGTCTGGCTTGAGGCAGAAGTCTGCCCGGAACCGCCCTGCACATCCAATGGCCACAAGCTACTGACCCAATGTGAGAGGTCTATGCATTAATATTTAATTAATGCAAAATCTAAGATAAAAACGATGCCTAAAACGTATTGGGTAGATAAGGTTAAATCAACTGGAATGATGAATCTAATAAACCCATTTGAAAAATCTGTAGGCCCAATACAAGGTTAGGTGAAACAGTCTTTAAGTCTGTGAATATTTATATCTGATCCGTTAGTCTGAAAACTTGTTAATCTGTATATCTGATATATTAGTCTGAAAACTTGTTAACTTGTATGTATGATTTGAGAACTAGTTAATCTGAACTTTGTACATCTAAAATCTATAAGCAAGTTAATTTGAAATATGTTAGTCTGGGGACACAAGGTTAGGAGGGGTAATTACTTGTGTCATCTGTTGTTTGGTAACCATGTTAGTCAGTAACCCTTTTTGGTATCAAAACTATGACCCAACACTAGGTAGGGGTCCATGGAACACTTACTGAACTTATTGTAAGAAGTTCACTCTAATAATGGCAAGGGGTGTTGATGGCACATTCCAACTGGGTCATGTGCTAGCATGGATCCGGTTTGCTCTGAGGATGTAATACAACATGACATATGGAAATAGGTTTGTGTCTATATGTTTCCACTTTAGGGAGTGATACACCCTTATGTGGGGCTGGCACAGGGTATTTATGTATTAGGGAGCCGATCGCTTGGGGTAGAATTTAGGGTACACTTAGTACCGTCTGTTTTTGTTGGGGTGGTTACACCTGTCTGTTTCTTTGTGGTACCGTCTATTGGGGTGGTAAATGCCCATTACTAGTGTACACCTAATTCTAACATTCTGTTTCCGTAGGGAATATTCTGTTTCCGTCTCTGGTTCCGTTTCTGCTTCTATTTCTATATCGTTTGTCTCTATTTGGGTGGTAAAGGCCCATTACTAGCATTCAGTTTCTGTAACCGTCTGTCTCTGTTTGGGTGGTACAGGCCCATTCCTATCATTCTGTTTTGGTACATCTGTCTCTTTTAGGGTGGTAAAAGCCTATTACTAGCATTGTGTTTCTGAAGACATCGTTCTGTTTTTTTTAGATATTAGGACAACACTTAATTCTGTTATACTAGTATTAGTGCAGAGAAGTGAAAACCAAGTAAGAAGCTTAGTTTAGCCTATATCATTCTGTCTCCTCTGTTAACCTGCTACTCCTGTTATGGTTATCTCTCATCCAGTTTTATAACATGTCATGATACTGTTATCTGTTTATATGCTGAAAGTCACTAGACTCACCAGACTTATGTCTGACCTAGTTTGTTTCGCCTCTTTTCTTCCATTCCCCCACCCCCCGCAGGTTCTCAAGGTTGAAACATAGGAGCTTGATTCAGGTTCCAACTGCTTGAAGTACTAGAAGTGCTTGAAATATTGCTTTGCATTGATTCTACCTGTTTATGGCATTCTCTGTTGGGGATTATGGCTTTAAAATTATGCATTCTGAAGGATTTTGTATAAGATTGATATTTGTGTACTAGGGTTTTGGTATTGTGATGTAACCAAACTTATTTCTGTTTCTTCTGTAATAAAGTTATTAATTTTTCAAGTACTACTTTGCATATCTATCTTGTAAATTTTTGTTCTGTTTAATTATAACGTTCCACCGAAGTTAAGGCATTCCCTTTGCGAGTGACCTTAACGAAAGTGGGGTGTTACAGGCGGAGAATTTATTATCTTGCTTAACGCCCTTCTCTAAGATGTATGAGCTCAGATGTTATATATTGAAAGACATCAGTCGCATGGCGTGAATTGCCTATATGGCATGCTTTGACGCAAATGATCAAGGCTTCTGTTGAAAAGTAGAGTCTTGTAGTTGATGATAAAATCACGGCTTTTATATAGCATAGCTTTGTGTATAGCATTAATTCGTGAGCCTCACACCTTGGTATGTGTCAAAAAATGGGATAAGAGACTGTAGGTAAAACAAGACATTTCTTTCTAGCTATGGGTGGTGTCGTGGTATGGAGCCTAGACATTTATTATATTTTTACCTATGTGGATGATGGATAGCGAGGCGCCTCGGATATATTAGTAACTATGCAGTCGATGGATATGTTCGATAGGACCGGGAAACGTGTGTTCAGAAATAACCAATCCTAAAACGTAAGAGAGGACCGATCATTAAGCATCCAAGGGTTTCCCAGAGTGTGCAGTCCTAGGACATTTGCTACTGATGACGAAAATAAAATTTCCAATACGTCGCATTTCAGTTTTAGTTGTAAACCTATATGGCGACATAGTATTGGGGATACTATGCCATCTATGATTGATACATTTATATTTGAAGCTGTTTTGCACTATACACCTATTATAGTATCAAATGATTTGTTTTAAGCGTACCAAGCATGTTTGGCTGTTATAAGGTAAAACTCTATCCTTCGACTTGCATTGCATTGTGTGGTGGGACCTGGATCTTATAATAGCTTCATTTTTTCAAAAGCATTGCGCTGTTTGTTTTATGCACTGGTATTCTTGGGGGGAAACTTGTTCCTTGTTATACGGCGTGGTCCCTTGATTTACATTATTTCTAAAGTTAAGTTTTGAATAAATGTTCTAGTTCTCACACCAATCACATGACTAACCTAGAGTTTATTGTTTCAACCTAAACTCTGGGTGCCCCTATTTTCCACACGGGAACCTAGTAGCTTTGGTTTTGCAGATTTCTACTTTACGGGATCCTGCTTTATAGCTGGAGCTATATTCGAAACGCTCGGTATCCGTGTATTTTTCACAGTTGTGTTTTGTATTATTTGTTCACTGCTATGTAATGTATTTTAATTTCTGATATTTTCCAATGTGTAATATTTATTCATACTCTGTTATATTCTTGTGCTTTGATGCGAATTGTTGTAATAAGCAAAGAAACGTTCTATCGTTTTTGTTCTGATTTGTCGTGTTCTCAACTCAATCCAGGCTTTCCCTTGCGGGAGAGTTTGTGTCATTTGACCAATCCGGAATAATCTTTCATTCAAATATTCTTTTCACAATTTAAACCAAATTATGGTTTTCCAAACTAGTCGGGATTAGTGAACCTTATCGAAGTAACCATTTGTTTTATTTCCCAATCCCAACATATTCATCCCATGGAGCAAAACTGGTAATACTCCATATCTAACACCACGGTGTTATCAGTAAAATTAATTACCATTTCACGTTCAAATCTAATTAAAGATTTAACTATCGCTTGGAGCAAAATTGTTGATACTCCATTCTCGATCATTTCCCGAATTTGATAATTTACATTATCACATTCTCATTTCAATCTAATTAAAGATTCATTAAAACTCCACTTAGTATTAATCTTCCCAAAAATCATTGTTAATTATTATTTAACTTTGGAAACACAAACATGCCACATTGACAATCTACGTCGTGCCATTGATTTCTGCCAATGTATAACCTCTAAGCTCATACGTCTCAGAGAAGGGTGTTAAGCAATAGAATAAATTCTCTGCCACCAAACATATATATACTTAGCAGAGACCAACATTACATTCGAAATACAATGTTAGATATGTAATTCTGTATTTAACTGGGTTAAAGAACCAGTGTCATTTAAAACACAGTTCACGATAAACCCAAAATCATATTTCATTAACTATGGAATCTTCACGGAAAACAGATCAATATATAATCGATATCAATTTCCATATCCGGCTAAAAATATACATGGAATAACGACAAAGTCTTTTAAATTCCATATATATTAACAGTCTTCCTCCACAGAAGCTCACTTCGATTATTACCAAATCGAATTCCATTCGATTCCAGTTTATTTTATTAAATTGGAAAAATTTACTTTATAAAATTCCATTAATCTTAATTAAAAGATTTACAATTTCCAAATCACATTTCACTGTTATTTTGGGTTAAAGAACGAATGTTATTTAAAACACAGCTCACAATAAACCTAAAATAACATTCCCTTTTATTCCAATTACTAAATATAATTGGAAACTCTAATAATCTTAATTAAAAGATGTATTCTTTTCACGATGAGTTTTAAGAACAGTGTTATTTAAGACACCATTCACGACCAACCCAAAATTCAATTTGATATTAAATATAAGGCTCTAAACAAAAATTATATCGGCTTATATTCAATATCAAATTCTTAAACCAACACATATCGTATAGGGAATAACAATATGTATCTATATTCCAAATTCCCCCACAATATTCATATAGTCATGGAATCCGATATCGAAATATCCTGAAGATGATTTTTATTCATATCCATTCCAATTCATATATTGGAAAATTCTAGTTAGATTAAAACCATTCACAAGTCCAATTTTTTATTTAAAAACATTGGATTCTCTTTTTAGTTAATAACTAGATCATTTTGATAAAAATACATTTTTATCTTTACAAAAAGTGTAATTTTTCATCTAAATTCTTTCCAAATTATTTATTATGATTTTACACAAATTATTAATATTTTTAATAATTTTATCAAGGCCCATACAGTCGGTTTCCAATAACGTCCACTGAACTGCATTCATAGTGACCATTTCCAAATTTGATTTGGACATAATTCCATATACAACTGTTAGATTTCAAATCCCTTATATTCACTGGAAAGCTCTTTTCGATACGAACCCAAAGGTTCTGATTTTGGGAGAATCCAATGGTCGGATCTCCAGTAATGTCCATTCGAAGTCAATGGTCGAAATTCGCGAATGGTCGCGACGCGGCGCATTTTGTTCAGGCCATTTAATATATATAATACATATATACTATATATTCTGTTCAAAATGAATTTTATAAATTCGTTTTAAATGATTACCGCTTTCATTTCAATTTCAAATCAAAATTGAATACTCCTTATCATTATAATATTTAAATGACAATGTTTTCAAAATGTTTGATTTTGAAATCATTTCCTCTTTGATATTCACTATAAAAATAAATAAAATCGATATAAATATCGTTTGCATTAAAATGGCGCAAAACTAATCAATACGGCTTCGTATATTTCAATATTTTCGTGTCCATCTAAAATCGGACGTCAAAATCACATTTTGATCCTTTACTGAATTTTATTTTAAACTATTTGTTATTTTTAAATATTTGTTCTTTCTAAATTGGAATCAGACCCAATAATTAGCATATGTTTATTTGTATGGATTTCATATAACACATGTATACAACAACAATGATAAACTGTAACGACCCGTATTTTTAACGGTAAAATAATTAATTTATTTAATTATTTAAATAATGTTTTTGTATTTTAATTTACTTAAATTAAATAATTTTGATTTATATTTATTTAATATAAATGGTGGATACTAAAATTTAATTCCGAAATAGTTGGAAATATCTGAATTTACAATATTGTATAATTTGGATAATATATGTTATTTAGTTCAGTTTAGAATTGAATTATAGTAAGGAATATATTATTTAAATGAAAATTGAATGTATTAATTATAATATAAATATAAATCGAGATCATAACGGTGCGGTAGTTCATAATATTATGTTTTCAACTTTAAACGACTATAATTGATTCATTATAAGTCAGATTTCTTCGAAACAAGAAATATTCGAATCCGTTGAACTATATTTTTCTAATGGAAGAGAAAAATGGAGATTTCGCTTTATAGATTGTAAGTTATGTCCAAATCAAATTTTCGAATAGTCGCTATGTGATCGCTTATAAACCATAACGATATATTTAAATATAATTAAATATTTGTTTCGAATTTAGGCAACATCTTTGAGACGTAGTTATAATTTAATTTTTAGATTTTTTTCTGTAATTTTTATTTGGAAAATAAGCAACTTTGTATTTGAAGTATTTTGCACCCTAAATCAGTATTTGGGACTTAACAGAATAAGTTAACTAGTCTATTTTATTATACTTTTGGAATCATGGCACATTGCCCGTTACAACAGTATTTTTATATTTGTCCATAGCAGTCATAAATAAACAGAGTTCTTTGTAGTCAGTATAGCATAACTGTTAACAAATATACATACACATATGCTTACACATAATTATTGATTTGAACATGAAGCACGACAGCCCATACAAAATGGAGCAACAATCAGGGTCTGCTCATATCGATAAACTTATATAAGTATTTGATTTTAGCGAAATTTCTAATTCAAAAAGAATAATGTAAGTTATTGGAGAATACACGCAATTCTAACGAGTTGCCATCAAATAGCGACAACGTATTTCGCATATACTTGATTGGAAACTGTGAATGTACCTAGACTATGGTATATTATAAGCGGTAGTTGTATTTTTAATACACTGTTTATATATGTATATAAAATCTTGGTTTCGAAATTTTTAAAATAGTATAAAGAATTTTTTTAATATTCACTTAGTCACCAAGGAAAGTATACCCAACCTAGATTCACATGCCTCAGTTTGCTTTTTAAAGACTTAGTTCTTAATTTATTACTTTATGTATAATTTACTCAGTCCTTTCTCTTCATCAAAGCACGGTCTGTACCCACTGTTGCTTAACAACTAAGCTTCTCCAATTATATATATATATATATCGCACTTTGTATTGATCTCTTAATTTTTTAACAAAATTGTTCAGATAAAAGGCTCGGCTAGTACTGTTTCTCGCAAGAGATTTATATTGGTATTCTTCGCTCCTTGAAGGGCATTGCTGTTTGACTAGCTCGAAATTTTGAAGTAGCGTGTTGTTGGTCCTCTACGTATTTCGCTGGAGGATACCGAGTGAGAAAGATTGTGCTGGAGTTGAAAGCAGAAGGGAGAAAGGAGACATGGCATGAGGAAATGGTATTGGGAGCGGTATTTGTCTTATGTGAAAATGAGTAGGTAAGGGAGCTGAGAGGTTCAGCTGTGTTCTCCTTGCATGATGGAATAAATGGACGAAGGAAGGGCATTGAACTAAGGGCGGTGGGGACAGGGGAGTGCGGTTTGGAAAGAGGCGGATGGTGGAGACTTCAGCAGGACGTTGCGGTTTTCAAAATAAGGGGTTCGGGTTCGGTAATGAACTGATTATGGACGTGTGGAGGAGCTCGCGGGTATGTTTAGAGAGGGGGCTGGACTGGTCATTACGTGGATGGGTCCAAGGGTAAGGAGTTGGGCCGTATATTAATCTGTAATGCCCCAAAATAAATTAAATTAAACTGGAGTTTGTATGTTGTTGAATGCTTCACTGACGACATTTCCTGAAGTGTAACAGAAGAGGGAGCAAGCTAGAATAATAGACAAGCACGACCGGTGATGTCTAACAATAGGAAATTTATGAAAGAAAAACCACTATGCAAAATTGTGTGGCCTGCGTAAAGAACTGAAGTACAAGCAAGGTACCAAAATGATTTAACCACTCTTCGGTGCCCATACAATTTCCACTATTTTTTTTACTAATCATACATGAAACAGAAAATTTTTATATGTGAATGTAAAAATGAAGGTTTCAGGGAATAACGTGGATGGTAATATAGCAATGGAGTTTTGTTTCTGGAGATTTCATTCGGGAGAGATGAAATATAAAGTGATAGGTTCAATGTGGAGGTGGGCCGTGTGAAAATATTGAAGTCCAGTTAAAAATCCCATTGTAATGGGTTTTTTATTTTTACAATGGAGCATGTTGCGTTTTTAAACACTGGAGGAGTGGAGTCTTGAACAGGTAGCCATAAGGGAGTTTTTATTGTATTTAGTTCAATTTTTTTGTTTGCGGTGAGAGTGAAGGTTAAGTGCTTGGTAGGGAAAGGTAAAGCCCAAGTAAATGAATTAATTAAGTTTACTATAATTTAAAATAGTATACAAACGTTGTTAACACAGTATTTTACCTATACATTATTAGAATCAAGAACAAAATGATCCGTTAGGATCGTAGGAACATAGGCTACACAATGGAACTAGTCTGGAGAGATTTGGAGATCGTTTCATTTTATGGAGAAATTAAATGACTGATCGGAACTCTCAACCGTTAATCGTTATTTAATGATCAACGACCAATGTGAGTAAGCTCACTAACTCTGTTCAGTTTTATAATATTATAAATGCTATTAAATATTTATAAATGATGGTTGAATACTGTGTGATGGTTGTTTGGATGAATTGGTTAAAATAATACATATAATTAGTTATACAAGTCACTTGTTTAATATGGATTCAATTTTTATTTTTATTTTCATATTGATATGAAATAAATGTCGATTAACATTTGTGGATGCGGGGAATCAGATTGGAGGAATCCAACTGGATTCTTCAACAATTATTGTTTTTTCTATATTGTATTATATGCTATGATAAATAATCTGTGATATATTATTGTGTGATTGGGATATTTGAATATCATTGACCTGAAATAATTTGTATTTAAATATCGTAAACCATATTCAAATATATTAGAAAAGAATTTGGGGTTTTATATGACTTGTTTTAATCATAATAAAATGAGTACTTGATTTATTATTGATATTTATAAATGGAATAAAATAATTATTGTTAAATAATTTAAAGAATGTGGATTCAAGAATGAATTTCAAAGAAGGAAAAAATGGAATCGTTACGAAAGAAAATGATGAAATTTATTTCAATAGTCGAAATGGGAATAGAATTTAAACAAATCAATAAAGATTTGTAATTTAAATTCGATGATTTCGAATATTATAAAAATGATTTATTCTTATAAATTACATATTATATAATTCAGTAATTGGCAAGACAGTAAATATTTGCTTTAAAATAAACAATTAGAAATTAACTTGGTAATCGAGATTGAGTTATAAACTTGATATTTATTTAACAGAAGTTGATTTATAAATGGAGTATATGGAGTGAAACACGAATATGAATTTATAAAAGAACTAGACATATGGGATTTTAAACTGTAATGGAAATATTTATTTAAATCAAGATTTGATTTAATAATATGAGTCATAATTTCTAGAGAGAAATAATATTCACATTAAAAGTGAATAATGGTTTTAAAAGCAAATGTTTTGCTAATTGGAATAATGGTAAGAGGAGATTGGAAAATTGTAACTACCCGCTCATTTGACGATTTTAGATTTAATTATTTTATTTAAATATATCGTCGTATCTTATGTGTCACTTAAAATGTCATTTTCCACAAACGATAAAATTATATATTTTGTTTAAATATATGACCTAATTCCTAGGAAATCCATCTATTTGAGTTTAGGTTGGAGATTAGCAAGCTATATTGGAAGAGACTTTGATTTAGCAAAGCTTTGGGTTGAATTCTTGCTTCTATAAAGCAAAGGTGAGTTCTTTTTGAACTCACATCTATGCCTCAAGCCTACGTGCTTTTAATGTGTAATTTAGGACCATTTCATGTTGTATTTGCTTGCTGAATTGGTTAGGAGAATTTACACTTTCCGGTTTATTAGTTTGAGTTTCATTTGAAATAGAAATCGTGACATATGTTGTCTACATGATCATTGCACATGATGTAAGTCGATTAAGTGGTGTTATGAAGTACCATTGTCGCTCCCGGCAAGTTCTAAGACTTCACAATTAGCCTATATCGTGTTTAATCGTTTTAGTTCCAAATTTGGTTCATTTAGAACCTATAATCAAAATCTTTGCATTTGAGCTTTGCGAGTCGATACGGCGGAACGGAGAGGTCTCGTTGACGTCCCGAAGAAGTCACGAGTATCAACGAGTGACATCGGGCGCTCGCTGGGGTCGAATCTCCTAAGTTTTAGCTTGGGCAACGGCCCAGGCCAAAACCAGTCTATCGGTGAAAACAAAGGCAGTCGACCGGTTCTGTGTCTGTTTGAAAACGGTCGACCGCCCTTGTTTGAGCGGTCGACCGGTCCTGTTGAGCCTGTGCTGTTTTGCCTAGATCGGAATCAATTTCGATCGTGCACTTCTGCGCATGATCCCGTTTGTTTCCTGACTCCTTCTTGGTTCTTCCGTGCATGTCGATGGTCTTTGAATTCACCGGAGATCATGATAAAGACGTATACTCCTTTTGGTATATCAAATTTATTCAATACTCTTGTTAAGACGATCCACAACATTAAAAATGTGGATTATCAACTCGATATCCTTCGAGTCCATTCCGATGTAGTTTAAAACCTTTGGGTGCTAGTTTGGGATTTTGATCCGTTCGTTGATCTAAATTGCAGTCGTTATCCCTTTGATTTCTAGTATGTTGTTGTAATGTGAATTACGCATTAGCGATCACTTCGGTGATCGCTCATTGACTTGCGGCACCTGATTTTGTATCTTTGTTTCCTATCGCTCCAGTGTGATTACTAATCGTTTCTTAACTTCATTGGATTCACTAACGAGCTATATGGATATTTGATTTATCGAATTTACATTTAATGATTTATGATTTGGATTTATGTCATTATGACGCGAATCCCCTTGATCGATTTGCCTCGGCAATCGTACTATTGTTTATTGCCACTTTGAAATTATATAAAGAGGTTTTATATTATTTAGTAGATATCAAATTCTTGTACTAAAATGATTTCGTGTAGCGCCCCGCCTCTATACCCACTATCGTCCAGTCCATTTAAGAGAAATATCGTAGACCATAATGGAGAATGAGGTTTGTGAAGGGCGACCTATTGTATGATTACTCCATGTGAGGAATGCACATCGAATTTTGGTACCAATTCAAAATTTTGACATGACGATTCGGCAGATAGGGCAAATACACAACGGCTATATGCAATCTAGAAAGCAGTATAAAATAGACAACAACAATAATATAAATATGGTATATCTCAAAGCTGGACACAGAATAATCATATCACAAAGGCAAAATAGATATGAATAAACCAATAATGTGTACAACAATCTAGTGGTTAACAAAGATCCACTAATCCCAAAATGGTAGATACATACACCAAGATCTAAATAAAAGAATATGTACACAACGGTAGATAATGTCATAGGTACAAAAGTACATAAAACTGCGGAGACACTGTAGCAAGCAGAAAACGGAAGATCAATCCTGCGAGAAGTCCCAGAGGAGTACCTAAAATGACTCGGACTGACCCGAGTATTATTTATAAGGAAATAAACAATAAACAGATCAGTCTAGCTATACATATCAAATAAATGGAGATAACAAGAGGTATAACACAGGATGACATGAACATGGCATATAGAAACAATCAGGAAAAGACAATGGCATGTCAGCACATAAATATCTCTGAATAATCTCCTAGCTAATGTAGAATGCAACATTCAAATAATAGCACACAACAGGAAATGACAGCAGAATGTCAAATAAACTAAACACATGAATGGTAGCGGAATGCCAAATACACATAAAATTGATGACCATCGCATCAAAGTAAATCATGAATCATAAATCATTTCTCAAATTGACGTGCATCACATCAAAGTAATCAAGAATCCAGAAATCATTCGAAATCCCGAAAAAATCATAAAGGGGCAGACTTGTTCATAGATAAGATACGATCTCTAGGTAGCGAACCCATAGGTTTGGGCCGAAGCTCCCCACGAAGTCGTGACGTGACCTCGGAAGAGAGAAAACATATAAATCATGAAATCTCTAGAAAACATCATAAATAGGGGGCAGTTCTATTTATAGATGATATACGATCTCTAGGTAGCGAACCCATAGGTTTGAGCCGAAGCTCCCCACGAAGCCGGGTCGTGACCCCGGAGAGTGAAATCCAAGAATCGCAAATCCCTCTCGAGCGATTGAGGACCACAAAAACATAAATCATAAAGGCTGGACCAAAGTCCCAGAAGTGAAATCCAAGATTTGTAAATCCCACTAGTTCTATCAAGGACCACAAAACATAAATCATAAAGGTTGGACCGAAGTCCCAAAAGTGAAATCCAAGAATCGTAAATCCCACTAGGGCGATCACGGACCACAAAACACAAGTCATAAATGGACCGCATCGATCTGGAGAATAGATATTACTCCGAGCTAGTTAATATAAGGAATAGCGACATGTCCAATAACCACATGCTATTCTTGAATATTTACGAACCTGTAATTGGTTCCTATTTAAAACAGATAAAATCATAGAAGGAGCATTGCCACGGTTTTCGATGGGACGAGTCCAAGAATTAACCATCAGAGAAAAAGCAAGGGTTCATAGTCCTTGATTTTGCTAAGACATTTAATTAGATTTCTCATACGAACTAGAAAAGGTTTATAAAATATTTAGTAGTACAATTGAAGAAGGTTCATAATACGAATTCGTAAATTAGCTTCGTATTGGAAACCATTTTAGTACAAGAATTCGATACCTACTAAATAACATAAAACCTTTTTATATAATTTCAAAGTGGCAATAAACAATAGTATGATTGCCGAGGAAAATCGATCAAGGGGATTCGCGTCATAATGACATAAATCCTAATCATAAATCATCAAATGTAACTTCGATAAATCGAATATACATATAGCTCATTAGTGAATTCAATGACGTTAAGAAATGATTAGAAATCACCATGGTGCGACAGGAAACAAAGACACAAAATCTAGTGTTGTAGATCAAAGAGTGATCACCAAGGTGATCACTAATGCATAATTCACATTACAACAACATACAGGAAATCAAAGGGATAACGGCTATAATTTCGATCAACGAACGAATCAAAATCCCAAACTAGCACCCGAAGGTTTTAAACTACATCAGAATAGACTCGAAGGATATCGAGTCGATAATCCACATTTTTAATGTCGTGAATCATTTTAACAAGAGTATCGAATAAATTCGATATACCAAAAGGAGCGCACAACTTTACGATGATCTTCGGTGAATTCAAAGACCATTGACATGCAAGGAAGAGCCAAGAAGGAGTCAGGAAACAAACGGGACAATGCGCGGAAATGCACGATCGAAATTGGTTCGGGCCTGGGCAAAACAGCCCAGGCTCAACAGGACCGGTCGACCTGTCAAACAAGGGCGGTCGACCGTTTTCAAATAAACACAGAACCTGTCGACCACCCTTCTTTTCACCAGTCGACCGGTTTTGGCTTGGGTTATTGCCCGAGCCAAAACTAGGGGGATTCGATCCCCATGAGCACCCAACGTCGATCATTGAGATTCTTGACTTCTTCGGGACATCAACGAGACCTCTCCGATTCACCATATCGACTCGCAAAGCTCAAATGCAAAGATTTTGATTATAGGTTCTAAACGAACCAAATTTCAAACTAAAACGAATAAATGCGATATAAGCAAATTGTGAAGTCTTAGAACTTGCCGGGAGCGACAATGGTACTTCGCAACACCACTTAATCGACTTACATCATGTGCAATGATCGTGTAGACAACATATGTCACGATTTCTATTTCAAATGAAATTCAAACTAATAAACCGGAAAGTGTAAATTCTCCTAACCAATTCAACAAGCAAATACAACATGAAATGGACCTAAATTACACTTTACAAGCACGTAGGCTTGAGGCATAGATGTGAGTTCAAAAAGAACTCACCTTTTCTTTCTAGAAGCAAGAAATCAACCTAAAGCTTTGCTAAATCAACCTCTCTTACAATATAGCTTGCTAATCTCCAACCTAAACTCAAGTAGATGGATTTCCTAGGAATTAGGTCATAGGAAATACGAGAAATTGAAGAGGAAACGAGATGGAGAAGATGGAGAGGAGCTTACCTAAGCTTTTCCTTGGATTTGCATATGAATTCAACTTGGATTGGATACCTAAGACCAAGCTAGGGCTTAGGGAATTTTAATTTCCCTTTCACTCTTCCATTTTCTATTTCTTTGAAGTGTTAGAATCAAATGAAGAGGAGAGGGCTGATTTGGAAGTTATATGGTGAGCTAGGTTAGCTCAACCAAGACCCAACCAAGGTACCCAAATTCCAAAACTCGGAACACATCGAACCCTATAATTTTTGAACACCTAAACGAAGTTTTGAAATCAATGGAAGTGGTTTCAAGTCCAAATTCGTTTGTATGTGAAAAGTGATATTTTGGTCATACATTTTATTTCGAAAACGACCAAATTTCACTAACTCAAAAGGTATCCATGCTTATAGTCAAAAAGGCCGTAAACGGTGATCCAGACAAAATGGAAGTGGTCCCAAATCCTAATTTTATCGTTTGTGGAAAATGACATTTTGAGTGACACATAAGATACGCCGATATATTTAAATAAAATATTTAAATATAAAATCGTCAAATGAGCGGGTTGTTACAAACTTCCCCCGTAAAAGAATTGCGTCCCCGCAATTCCTTAAGAATGAAGTTGTAAGTAACAACCAAAACAATACCACAGATTTATACCCACTATCGTCTGGTTCATTTCAGAGAAATGTCGAAGACCATAATGGATAATGAGGTTTGTGAAGGGCGACCAATTTTATGATTACTCCATATAAGGAATGCACATCGAATTCTGATAGCGAATAAAATTTCAAGATAACCATTCGACATATAGGGCAACTACACAACGGCTATATGCAATCCAGAAAGCAGTATAAAATAGACAACAACAATAATATAAATATGGTATATCTCAGCTAGACACAGAATAATCATATCACAAAGGCGGAATAGATATGAATAAACCAAGGATGTGTACAACAAGTTAGTGGTCAACAAGTTCCTGTAATCCCAAAAGAATAGATACATGCACCATGATCTAAACAAAAGAATATGTACACAACAAGTGATAATGACATAGGTACAAAAGAACATAAAACTACGGAGATAGAGTAGCAAGCTGAAAGAGGAAGATCAATCCTACGATGAGTCCTAGAGGAGTACCTAAAATGACTCGGCCTGACCCGAGTATTATTTATAAGGAAATAAACAATAAACGGATCAGTCTAGCTGTATTCATCAAACAATTTGAGATAACAAGAGATATAATACAAGATGACATGAACATGGCATGTCGACACAATAAGGAAATGACAATGGAATGTTAGTACACAAATATCTCTAAATAATCTCCTAGCTAATATAGAATGCAACATTCAAATAATAGCACACATCAGGAGATGACAACGGAATGCCAAATACACATCAAATTGATGACCATCGCATCAAAGTAAATCATGAATCATAAATCATTTCTCAAATTGACACGCATCGCGTCAAAGTAATCAAGAATCCAAAAATCACTCGAAATCCAGAAAACATCATAAAGGGGCAGACCTGTTCATAGATGAGATACGATCTCTAGGTAACGAACCCATAGGTTTGAGCCGAAGCTCCCCACGAAGCCGGGTTGTGACCCCGTAAGAGAGAAAACACATAAATCATGAAATCTCTAGAAAACATCAAAAAGAGAGGGCGGGTCTATTCATAGAAGAGATATGATCTCTAGGTAGTGAACCCCTAGGTTTGAGCCGAAGCTCCCATGAAGCCGGGTTGTGACCCCGGAGAGTGAAATCCAAGAATTGTAAATCCCTCTCGGGCGATCGAGGACCACAAAAACATAAAGGTTGGACTAAAGTCCCATAAGTGAAATCCAAGAATGATGTATATGAAATGGTCCGAGGATCGAAACCTAGTTCTGATACCAACTGTAGCGCCCCGCCTCTATACCCACTATCGTCCAGTTCATTTCGGAGAAATGTCATAGATCATAACGAAGAATGAGGTCTGTGAAGGGCGATCGTTTGTATGATTACTCCATGTGAGGAATGCACATCGAATTCCGAAACTGATTTAAAATTTTGACATGACAATTCGGCACATAGGTAAACTACACAACAACTATATGCATTCCGGAAAGCAGTATAAAATAGACAACAACAATAATATAAATATGGTATATCTCAAAGCCAGACACAAAGGCGGAATAGATATGAATAAACCAAGAATGTGTACAACAAGCTAGTGGTCAACAAAGATCCATTAATCCCAAAATGATAGATGCATACACCAAGAACTAAATAAAAGAATATGTACACAACGGTAGATAATGACATAGTTACAAAAGTACATAAAACTGTGGAGACAGAGCAGCAAGAAGAAAATGGGAGATCAATCCTACGAGAATTCCCAAAGGAGTACCTAAAATGTGTAACAACCCTGAATTTAGGGGTAAGTTTAAAAATCAATTTTAACTAATTTTAATGGGTTTTGATATTTAAAATAATTTATTTAAAATAATAATGATTAAAAATTTATTTAAATCGAAGTTAGGATGAATAATTTAAGTTTAATTATAAAAGGAGTTAGAAATAGCGCGGTAGTTTGAAAAATCAAACTTGAACTTTGACTGACCGTACAGGATGCAAAATTTAACGGATTTTAGTGAAACCAAAAATATTAGAATCTCTTTTAAACTATCTTTCCAACGAATCCAAAAAATCAAAATTTTATACCGGGAATCAAAAGTTATGCCCAGTTTAATTTTCAGAATAGTCGTTGTAGGATTTATATATTTTTTAATATTAAAAATAGCCATTTTTCAAACGATCTCTGTTTTTGACGAAACCACTTTTGTTGTATTCGGAAAGTCAAATTATGGTTAAGTTTAATTTTTCATAATTTTTAGAATTAATTTGTGACCGTGGCAAAAAGATTTGTGTTTTGTCAATTTCGGTCAATTTTAATCGACTTGAAAAATGCAATTTTCAAATAGGCTCAGAATTGAACGAAACTAATTTTCCTAGGTTCGTATCGTCAAAACATAGCTAAATATAATTTTTCGGAATTTTTCGAAGTTAATTTTTTTGGGCACGGTAAATTTTCAAAGAACGAACTAATTAAATAGTAAATGTTTTATATTTTAAATTAAAGAAAAACTTATTAAAACAGTCGAATTGGCTAACAATACATATTCCATTGTGTCCGAAACGGTGGTATTTAGCTAGGAACGCCTTTTATTGGGTTCGATTTGGAGATCATACGAATTTTGGATATTTTTCAGAATTAAATAAATTAATTAAATTAGGAAATACACTATGTATACGGGTATAAATAACCCGTACTGTTCATTTTCTTCCCCGACTTCCCCATATCGCAGCCACCCCTCCCCTTAAATTTTCTTCTCCTTTTTCCCATCAATCCACTCACTTTAAGATCTCCATCCTTTGGAGACTTTTGTAGCTCTTCTCTAGACCTTCCAATCCCGACAGATTTCATTAAAAATCGTGCCCCTAGCTCTTGGAATCCGAGCCCGACCGCGCCACCTTACTTCGCCGCCTCGCCTCCGCTGTACGACCGAAGTCCACCCCCTTCCAAGCGAAGATGCCTCTCTCCACCCTCTCCACTCTCCAACAAACCGCTCCTCAAACCATCGACCGTAGCTCAAGTTATCGCGATTCAAAGTTTTGAACGATTATGGGTTTACACGGTTAATCAATTTCAAAGAAATTCCAGTTGAGTTGGAATCGTGGCGACGAGATCTACGTTTCAGAATTGATTAGAGATGATTTGGAGTTAATTTATACTTACAACAAATAAAATTCGAATCGCCAAAATTAAAGAATCAAGGTGAGAAAACTTATCTATTTTTATAAATAATTATATTTTAATTATTGTTCTCGCCTCTGAATCGCTATATGTATATTATTCTGCGCTATGGTAAATTAAGATCTATTTGTTTATGTATTTCTGTTGTGTTTGGTATATTCGCTTGGGTTGATACGATGAAAATGTGAAGCCGAGTATATAGTAAACGCCATTTTTACCCAAATGGGTCATCGATTGATTTCATTTAGTTTAAAAGTGAATATTAAAAAGAAGTGGTTTCAAAATATTGCATTTTGGAAATATTATCATTTTAATATGATAAAGATATAGAATATGTAGTTTTGGTTTAAAATAGAAATGGAAGTTGAAGTGTTTTATAATGAAATTATGAACCTTTTATTAAATATATTTGGAATGGAAATATATAATTATGTATATTATATATATTATATGGTTTGAGTAGAACGCCCCGCACGGCGACTGTCCGCAAATTTTGACCATTAACTTCATTTTAACGTAACGGAAGATCTGGCCGTGGGATTCTTCTAAAATCGGAACCGTTGGGTTCGTATCGAATAGAGATTTCGAATGAATATAAGAGATTTTGGTTAGATTTTAAAATATTTCAAAATCAATTTTGGAAAAGGTCGTTATAAGCGCAGTTAGGTAGTCGTTGTTGAAAACCGACTGTAATGACGTAAATAAATTTATTAAAAATATGGTAAAATTATGTAAAATCATAATTATTGTTTTGGAAAGATTTTGGATGAAAATTCCATATTTTGAAAAGATAAAAATGTATTTTTATCAAAATGAAATAGTTATGAAGTAGAATTATTATTAAATGTTTAATAAAAAGGGATTTGGGTTGTCATGAATGGGGTCTTAATTAACTCCATTCTTAACCCATGTGAAGTGTAATAATATTTTGGTAAAGGTTATTCGAGTTTTCAATTATATTTAATAATTGAAATAAAAACGAAATGTGAATTGGGTTTATTGTGAACTGTGTTTATAAAAGACATTCGTTCTTTAATCCAATTTACAGCGGAAAATATAAGTTGGAAATTATGAATCTTTTATTTAGAAGTTTTATAAAGTAAAGTTTTCCAAATTAATTTATTAAATTGGAATTGAATGGAATTCGGTTTATTAATAATCGAGATGAACCTCTGTGAATGAAGGCCGTTAATATATATGGAATTTAAAAGACCTTGTTATTATTCCGTTTATATTATTAGTCCAATACGGAAATTTATGTCGATTATATATTGATTTGATTTCTGTGTAGATTCCATTTTTTAATATAAACTTGGAATATGATTTATGAGGTTAAATAATAATAAAATACTGATTTTTGATATCAAAACTATATTGGAGTTTTAATGAAATCTTTTGGAAATGGATAAATCAAAAAGAAGATTAAAGATTTATTTAAAAGAATTATCTTTGATAAAATTAATGGGAACTTTTCCCTAATAATATCTTATTTAAATAATATTCTAAATTAGAATGAGGCGTTGGATGTGTTTTTATAGCACTCGAATTTTTATTATAAAATACGCGAGTTGTTCGGGAAGACCTGGTTAAACCCATTCTGAATAATTATACGACGACATAAGTCGAAGAGTTAAAGATGGTGATTGAAGTTCGACGTTCTTCACATCTACTGGATGTGTTGCTACTGAGGCCCATGATTGGAGTAGCTACCTTGATGGGGAATCAGGAGTAGCCGTCCGAACAGATTGTTGATTGTTCGGATATGCGAGGTATAAGGTGCCTCCGGTTTCGTTCATACCCAGAACGGACTTGAAAATGGATTGTATGTCTGATGTTGTATTCCTTTATACGGTATTCGTTGAGCTCTGCTAAATATATATCTATTTGGTGTTTAACACCCTTCTCTAAGACATTCGAGCTTAGAGGTTATATACTGGTAGAAATCAAAGGTATGGTATGGATTAACAATGTGGCATGCTAAGATGCAAATGATCATGGATTTTGTTGAAAAGCAGGCCTTGTGGTTGATGATCAAAGCACACCTTGAATAAGCATATCTTTTTGTTTTAAGTAGCTTCACAAGCCTCACAACCCGGTTGGAGTCTAAAATGGGAGAAGGGAACGCAGGAAGAGCAGCACGTTTCTTTCTAGCTAGAAGTGGTATTTGGGTTTTACACAGCCCGACATTTTACTTACGTGGATGATGGATGAGGCGCCCCGTATGATAGGTCCTATAGGACTGGGAAACGTGTGTTCAGGAATTGCCAATCTGCAAAATCGTATGTGCGGACCTGCCCTGCAGGATCCAAGGGTTCACTGCGGGGAATCCTGAGACATTAGCTAGAGTGTCTCGAATCGGCAAGGAGCTCCTCCCTAGCCTTGACTCATGATGGAAACCCAATTTCCAATACGACCTCATGCGGTTTTGATTGTAGAATTAGTATGGCGACATAGTAGATAGGGTACTATGCCGTCTATGATTGATACATTATAATTGAAATGTTTTTGAAACATATATACACTAACAATAATATGAAGTCCGTTTTATCGTACCAAGCATTTTTGACCATTATAAGGTAAAACTTATCCTCCGGTTTGCGTTGCATTGTGTGATGGGACTTGGGTCTTATAATGGTTTCATTTTTCTAAAAAGCACTGCGTTGTTTAATGATTTACTTTAATTCATGCACCGACAATCCATTGGAATAAAATCCGTTCTACGTTAGCGGTGTGGTCCTTGGATTTGCCTTATTGCTATTCGTTATATTAGTTAAGAATTCTCACACCAGTCCCACGACTGACTCGTAGTTTCACTTTGCAAAATTGGGTGCCCTCTTTTCCACATGGGCAGTCGAGTAGCTTTTTGTAGATATTTATCTCTTGAGCAGGATTCTGGATCGAAGCCTAAAGCTGTGACCAGAGCATAGAAAGTCTTCCGCTGTGTATTGTATTAATTTACTGTAAATTTTTTTCCGCTATAATTTTATTCGATGTACTCTGATGTAACATTATTGTAATATTTATAAAAGTCTGTTGTTATTGTTATGATGTGTCGTATTCCCAGAGTTAACGTGTTCGGGCTTTGAACGCTCTTGGTCGATCTAACGATCGATCGGGTCGGGCGAAATCTGGCCCGTTACAAAATGACTAAGCATGACCCGAGTATTATTTATAAGGAAATAAATAATAAACGGATCAGTCTTGCTGTACTTATCAAATAAACTGAGGTAACAAGAGATATAACACAGGATGACATGAACATGGCATGTCGACATAATCAGGAAATGATAATGGAATGTTAGCACACAAATATCTCTAAATAATCTCCTAGCTTATATAGAATGCAACATTCAAATAATAGCACAAAACAGGAAATGACAACGGAATGCCAAATAAAATAAACACATGAATGGCATCGTAATGCCAAATACACATCAATTTGATGACCATCGCATCAAAGTAAATCACGAATCATCAATCATTTCTCAAATTGACGTGCATCGCGTTAAAGTAATCAAGAATTCAGAAATCACTCGAAATCCAGAAAACATCATAAAGGGGCAGACTTGTTCATAGATGAGATATGATCTCTAGGTAGCGAACCCATAGGTTTGAGCCGAAGCTCCCCACGAAGCCGGATCGTGAACCCGGAAGATAGAAAACACATTAATCATGTAATCTCTTGAAAACATCATAAAGAGGGGGCATGTCTGTTCGTAGATGAGATAAAATCTCTATGTAGCGAACCCATAGGTTTGAGCCGAAGCTCCCCACAAAGCCGGGGCATTACCCCAGAGAGTTAAATCCAAGAATCGCAAATCCTTCTCGAGCGATCAAGGACCACAAAAACATAAATCATAAAGGTTAGACTTAAGTCCCAAAAGTGAAATCCAAGAATCGTAAATCCCACTAGGGCGATCAAGGACCACAAAACATAAATCATAAAGGTTGGACCGAAGTCACAGAAGTGAAATCCAAGAATCGTAAATCCCACTAGGGCGATCAAGGACCACAAAACAAAAGTTATAAATGGACCGCATCGATCCGGTGAATAGAAATTACTCCGAGCTAGTTAATATAAGGAAATAGCGACATGTCCCGTAACCACATGCTATTCTCCAATATCTACGAACCCGTAATTGGTTCTTAATTAAAGAAATAGAAAATGGAGGAGGGAAATGGAAACTAAATTTCCCTAATCCCTAGCTTGGTCTTAGGAAGCCAATCCAAGTTGAAATCATATGCAAATCCAAGGAAAAGCTTAGGTAAGCTCCTCTCCATCTTCTCCATCTTGTTTCCTCTTAAATTTGTGGTATTTCATGTGACCTAATTCCTAGAAGATCCATTTATTTGAGTTTAGGTTGGAGATTAGCAAGCTATATTGGAAGAGAGGTTGATTTAGCAAAGCTATGGGTTGATTTCTTGCTTCTAGAAAGCAAAGGTGAGTTCTTTATGAACTCACATCTATGCCTCAAGCCTATGTACTTGTAAAGTGTAATTTAGGACCATTTCATGTTGTACTTGCTTGTTGAATTGGTTAGGAGAATTTACACTTTCTAGTTCATTAGTTTGAATTTCATTTGAAATTGAAATCATGGCATATGTTGTCTACACGATCATTGCACATGATGTAAGTCGATTAATTGGTGTTGTGAAGTACCATTGTTGCTCCGACAAGTTCTAAGACTTCATAATTCGCTTATATCACGTTTATTCGTTTTAGTTCGAAATTTGGTTCGTTTAGAACCTATAATCAAAATCTTTGCATTTGAGCTTTGCGAGTCGATACGGTGGATCGGAGAGGTCTCGTTGACGTCTCGAAGAAGGCATGAATCTCAACGATCGATGTAGGGTGCTCATGGGGTCGAATCCCACTAGTTTTAGCCTTGGCAACAGCCCAAGCTAAAGCCGGTCGATCGGTGAAAACAAGGGCGGCCGACCGGTTCTGTTTCTGTTTGAAAACGGTCGACCGCCCTTGTTTGACCAGTCGACCGGTCCAATTGAGCCTAGGCTGTTTTCCCCAGGCTCGAACCAATTTCGATCGTGCGCTTCCGCGCCCGATCCCGTTTGTTTCCAGACTCCTTCTTAGCACTTCCGTGTATGTCGATGGTCTTTGAATTCACCGGAGATCATCGTAAAGTCGTGCACTACTTTTGGTATATCGAATTTATTCGATACACTTGTTAAGATGATCCACTACATTAAAAATGTGGATTATCGACCCGATATCCTTCGAATCTATTCCAACGTAGTTTAAAACCTTCGGGTTCTAGTTTGGGATTTTGAATCGTTCGTTGATCGAAATTACAACTGTTATCCCTTTGATTTCCTGTATGTTGTTGTAATGTGAATTACGCATTAGCGATCACCTTAGTGATTGGTCTTTGATCTGCAGCACCTGATTTTGTGTCTTTGTTTCCTGTATCTTTAGGGTTATTTCTAATCGTTTCTTTATGTCACTAGATTCACTAATGAGCTATATGTATATTCGATTTATCAAATTTACATTTGATGATTTATGATCTAAATTTATGTCATTATGACGCGAATTCCCTTAATCGATTTGCCTCGACAATCGTACAATTATTTATTGCCACTTTGAAATTATATACAGCGGTTTTATGTTATTTAGTAGATATCAAATTCTTGTAATAAAATGGTTTCCAACACGAAGCTAAATTACGAGATCGTTTTATGAACCTTCTTCAAATCTACTAGTATATATTTTATAAACCTTTTCTAGTTCGTATCAGATATCTAATTAAACGTCTTAGAAAAATCAAGGACTATGAACCATAGCTTTTGCTTCGATGGTTAATTCTTGGACTCTTCCGATTGAAAACCATGGCAATGCTCCTTCTATGATTTTCTCTGTTTTTTAATAGTAACCAATTACGGGTTCGTAAATATTCGAGAATAGCATGTGGTTATGGGACATGTCGCTATTTCCTTATATTAACTAGCTCGGAGTAATTTCTATTCACTGGATCGAGCCAGGCCTCTATACCCACTATCGTCCAGTTCAGTTCAGAGAAATGTCGTAAACCATAACGGAGAATGAGGTTTGTGAAGGGTGACAGATTGTATGATTACTCAATGTGAGGAATGCACATCGAATCCTAATACGATTTAAAATTTCGGCATGACCATTCGGCACATAGAGCAACTACACAACGACTATATTTAATCCGGAAAGCAGTATAAAATAGACAACAACAATAATATAAATATGGTATATCTCAAGGCAAGACACAGAATAATCATATCACAAAGGCGGAATAGATATGAATAAACCAAGAATGTGTACAACAAGCTAGTGGTCAACAAAGACCCACTAATCCCAAAATGATAGATACATACGCCAAGATCTAAATAAAAGAATATGTACACAAGGGTAGATAATGTCATAGGTACAAAAGTACATAAAACTACGAAGATAGATTAGCAAGCAAAAAAGGGAAGATCAATCCTGCGAGAAGTCCCAGAGAAGTACCTAAAATGACTCGGCCTGACCCGAGTATTATTTATAAGGAAACAAACAATAAACGGATCAGTCTAGCTGTACTTATCAAATAAACAGAGATAACAGGAGATATAACAAAGGATTTCGACACAATTAGGAAATGACAATGGAATTTCCGCACATAAATATCTCTAAATAATCTCCTAGCTAATATAGAATACAACATTCAAATAATAGCTCACAGCAGGAGATGACAGCAGAATTCCAAATAAACTAAACACATAAATGGCAGCGGAATGCCAAATACACATCAAATTGATGACCATCGCATCAAAGTAAATCATGAATCATAAATTATTTCTCAAACTGACGTGCATCGCTTCAAAGTAATCAAGAATCCATAAATCACTCGAAATCCAGAAAACATCATAAAGGGGAAGACCTGTTCATAGATGAGATACGATCTCTAGGTAGCGAACCCATAGGTTTGAGCCCAAGCTCCACATGAAGTCGGGTCATGACCCTGGAAGAGAGAAAACACATAAATCATGAAATCTCTAGAAAATATCATAAAGAGGGGGCAGGTCTGTTCATAGATGAGATACGATCTATAGGTAGCGAACCTATTTGTTTGAGCTAAAGCTCCCCACGAGGCCAGGTTGTGACCCCGAAGAGTAAAATCCAGGAATCGCAAATCCCTCTCGGGCGATTGAGGACCACAAAAATATAAATCATACAGGTTGGACCGAAGTCCCAAAAGTGAAATCCAAGAATCGTAAATCCCATTAGGGCAATCAAGGACCACAAAGCACAAGTCATAAATGGACTGCATTGATCCGGTGAATAGAAATTACTAAAAGCTTGTTAATATAAGGAAATAGTGACATGTCCCATTATCACATGTTATTCTCGAATATTTACGAACTTGTTATTGGTTCCTATTCAAAACAGAGAAAATCATAGAAGGAGCATTGCCACGGTTTTTGATCGGATGAGTCCAAGAATTAATCATCGAAGCAAAAGCAAGGGTTCAAAGTCCTTGATTTTACTAAGACGTTTAATTAGATTTCTCATACGAAATAGAAAAGGTTTATAAAATATATACTAGTAGATTTGAATAACGTTCACAAAACGATTTCATAAATTAGCTTCGTATTGGAAACCATTTTAGTACAAGAATTTGATATCAACTAAATAACATAAAACCTCTTTATATAATTTCAATGTGGTAGTAAACAATAATACGATTGTCGAGGCTAATTGATCAAAGGGATTCACGTCATAATGACATAAATCCAAATCATAAATCATCAAATGTAAATTCGATAAATCGAATATACATATAGCTCATTAGTGAATCCAATGAATTTAAGAAACGAATAGAAATCACCCTGGAGTGACAGGAAACGAAGACACAAAATTAGGTGATGCAGATCAAAGAGCGATCACCAAGTTGGTCATTAATGCGTAATTCACATTACAATAGCATACAGGAAATCAAAGGGATAATGGCTGTAATTTCGATCAACGAACAAATCGAAATCCCAAACTAGCACCCGAAGGTTTTAAACTACATCGGAATAGACTCGAAGGATTTCGAGTCGATAATCCACATTTTTAATGCCGTGGATCATCTTAACAAGAGTATCGAATAAATTCGATATACCAAAAGGAGCGCACGGCTTTACGATGATCTCCGGTGAATTCGAAAACCATCGACATGCATGGAAGAGCCAAGAAGGAGTTAGGAAACAAACGGGATCGTGCACAGAAGTGCATGATTGAAATTGGTTCGGGCCTAGGAAAAACAGCCCAGGCTCAAGAGGACTGGTCGCCTGGTCAAACAAGGGCGGTAGACCGTTTTCAAATAGACAGAGGACCGGTCGACCACCCTTGTTTTCACTGCCCATGCCAAAACTAGGGGGATTCGACCCCCATGAGAGCCCGACATCAATCGTTGATATTCGTGACTTCTTCGAGACATCAATGAGGCCTCTCCGATCCACCGTATCGACTCGTAAAGCTCAAATGCAAAGATTTTGATTATAGGTTCTAAACGAACCAGTTTTCAAACTAAAATGAATAAACGCGATATAAGCAAATTATGAAGACTTAGAATTTGCTGGGAGCTACAATGGTACTTCACAGCATCACTTAATCGACTTACATCATGTGTAATGATTGTGAAGACAACATATGTCACGAGTTCTATTTCAAATGAAATTCAAACTAATAAACCGGAAAGTGTAAATTCTCATAACCAATTCAACAAGTACAACATGAAATGGTCCTAAATTACACTTTACAAGCACGTAGGCTTGAGGCATAGATGTGAGTTCAAAAAGAACTCACCTTTGCTTTCTAGAAGCAAGAAATCAACCCAAATCATTGCTAAATCAACCTCTCTTCCAATATAGCTTGCTAATCTCCAACCTAAACTCAAATAGATGGATTTCCTAGGAATTAGGTCACAGGAAATACCACAAATTGAAGAGGAAACAAGATACAGAAGATGGAGAGGAGCTTACCTAAGATTTTCCTTGGATTGGCATATGATTTCAACTTGGATTGGATTCCTATGACCAAGATTGGGCTTAGGGAATTTTAATTTCCCTTTCCCTCCTCCATTTTTGTAATGACCCGGAAAATATGAACCAATTTAAAATTTTTAAATTGGCTAAAATAAGGGATTATAAATATTTAAAATAAATATTTTAAATAATAGCAATGAAAAGTGAGTTTGAATCGACGTTTGAAAACGAATATAATTAATTATAATTATAAACAAGGCCTGAAATGGCGCTGCAGTTTCAAAAATTGAATTCAAACTTTGTCGGACTGTACCGGGTGCAAAACAAAATGAATTTGAGTGAAAGCAAAAATATTTAAATATGTTAGTGAATACCTTTCTAATGAATCTGAAAAATCGAAGTTTCATAGCGAAAAGCAAAAGTTATGGCCAAATGAATTTTCAGAAAGGTCGCTATGGAAATTATATAGCCCGTGAAATTGGCCATTTTGCATACGACCTCGGAATTGGACGAAACCACTTTTGTTGGATCCTGGATGTGAAGTTATTGCTAGGTTTCAAATTTCATAATTTTTGAAGCTAGTATGTGAGCATGGCAAAGGAAAATGTGTTTTGGTCAATTACAGTTAAATTGGATCGACCAGAAATGGGCCTTTTTGCAAATGGTCTCAGAATTCTACGAAACTTGTTTTGTTGGGACCGTATTATCAAATCATAGCCAGATTTATTTTCTAGAATTTTTCGAATCTGTTTGTGGCCCTGGGAAATTGAAATGCACGTTCAAATGAAATATTGAATATTTTATATTTTAATTCGAAGGAAAACTGACTCAAACAGTCGAATGGGCCTACGAAACATATCCTATTGTGTTCGGAATGGGGGTAAAATGCTAGGGACGACAGTCGTTGGGTTTAGATTGATGGTCGTGTCAGAAAACCCCTTTAAAACCCACCGACCAACCATAATTTTTATATAAAAAAAATTCTTTCTCTCTCCCCGACGTCGAAGGCGGAAACTGCCTTAAACCTTCCCCCTCATTTTCCGATCAATCCACGCCGAATTAGCTCGTGCCACAGTTGAACTTTTTGAAGATCTTCTCGAGATCTTCAAATCCATATAAAGTTTGGATTTTTTCATTGAGTGGTTTGGGAGAATCGAGCCTCTAAACATCCGCCGTTCAAACTGCCGCCCCGACTGCCTGGCACCATCGAGTGGGCCCCCACCACCAAGCTAAGGTGCGCGCCTCCCCCCTCATTGTCGCTGCACCGGCCGATCCTCCTATCGATTCACGGTTTGGTCGAAAATTGCAAACCTAGTTTTGAACGTTTTATTGAAGGTACGGCTGATTATAAAACCTTTAAACCATTGTAAACATTGAAAAATCATATCTTTTTCGTTTTTGACGAAATTCAGTGAAACAAGAGACGGTGGACTCGTGTGGACGTCTTCTACCTTCTAGAAGAGACCGCATATTTTTCTGAGCCTTCTGCTATTTTTGGTCGAGTGGAACCCAAAGTGAGATTTCTAATTTATAAACGATGTGGAAAACGACGATGTATAAATTATATAGTCGATGTATGGGTTATATAAGCGTTGTACACCTCATGTATAAGCGTTGTATAAGTTGTACGTTCGATGTATAAGTTATATACGCGTTGTAAAAATAATATATGTGTTGAAATAGAAGTGAATTGCTATATATATATATATATATATATATATATATATATATATATATATATATATATATATATATATATATATATATACGCCCCCCCGTCCACAAACCATAGACAGTATTTATTGGTTGTGATTGGTGTGAAAATTGATTGATAGCGATTGGTTGATTCGAATTGTTTGTGGTTGATATTGATTGATTGTGGTTGAAAAATACCCATTTGTGGTTGAGAAATATTTGGTTGAAACCACATAGGATTAGTTTGTGGAAATGAGAAAAAATATATACATGCCGCCTGCGTGCGAACTAGATGCATGATTCCTCATTGTCAAAAACCGCGAGGTTTTAAGGTAGAGCGAGGAGCCGTACTAGGGACAGTCCCGGTTTTAACTACCCTGCCGTTATGCTGCTGAAATTTTGAATAATATTCATGTGTTTGAATTATTTTCATTCGTTGAATTGAAATTCATGTGTTGAATGGTGTTCGTGTTTTAAATATAAAAATCACATTTTTATTATATACATGAATTGTTAAATATAATGAAGTGTTGAAATAGAAGACAGTTAGATAAAAACATCATTTATATCAAATGTATGAAAAGAATATAGCTTTGAAATCGAAGAATCGATATATTTATATAAATATAATTGAAATATATCGAATAACGACGCTGTAGTTCGTATTTTGAAACCGTGATTTAAACAATTAGTGCGGGAAATCTGACCATCGGATTTTCCCGAAACCTCAACCGTTGGGTTCGCTTTGGAAAAATCTTTCCAACGGCACCAACTTTGTAAAAATCCAACGGTTGGATTGTCCGGAATGTTTAATTCAAATCTGAAGAAAAACAGCACCAGAATCGATTATATATATATATATATATATATATATATAAATATAATTATATTTAATCGAATAACGACGCTGCAGTTTGTATTTTGAAATCGAAACTACAAACGATTATACCGGGAGATCCGACCGTCAGATTTTCCCGAAACTGGAACCGTTGGATTCGTTTTGAAAAGATCTTTCTAATGATGTAAATTTTGTGAGGATCCAATGGTTAGATTTTCAGATATGTGTAAATCAAATATGAAGAAAAACAGCGCCACGGCCGCGTTATGGCCCGAAGCGTCGTTTTGAATAATTTGGCTATTTTAAAATAAATAAAAATAGCGATAAATCGTTATAAAATATCATAAACGATATGGAATGGAAATAAACTGAATTTGCTCGATTTATGTGGTATTTGATGGTTGAATGTGTTTGGTGTGAAAATTACATTAAAGAACAAAATTGGTGTTGTCGAATGATTTAACCCTAGAAATAAATTGATTTGAAATTCTAAATATACGTCAATTATTTGAAAAGGCCGAGTTAATTCTCATTTCAAATAATTGACCGACGATTGAAAGTCAAAGATGAAGACGGTGGTAGAAGACCGGAGATCTTCACCTCATTTGGATGGTAACCGAGGTCCTGATTGGGAGGCATCCCGAAATATGGATAATGAGTGGTGATCGTCCAGGCGTACGTGGTGGTCGATGGGTTTGCGAGGTATTTAGTGCCTCCGGTTTCGTTCAGACCCAGAACGGACTTGTAAATGGATAGTGTGTCTGACATTGGATTTCATTCTGTGTTGATTGATCTCTATTAAATATACATCTGTTTGGCGGCGGAGAATTTATTCTTTTGCTTAATGCCCTTCTCTGAAACGCACGAGTTCAGAGGTTGTATATCGATGTACATCAGTCACATGGCAGGAATTGCTAGTGTGGCATACCTAAGTGGCAAATGATCAGGGCTCCTGTTGAAAAGCAAAGTCTTGTGGTGATGATCAAAGCACCGCCTATGTGGCGTTTGTGTATAGCGTGAATTCGCGAGCCTCACACCCCGTTATGAACCAGAAACGGGAGAAGGACCTCAGGGAGGGCATGCGTTTCCTTCTAGCTAGGAGTTGTGGCAGTGGTTTTACACTGCCTGACATTTTACTTATGTGGATGATGGATAGCGAGGCACCTCGGATATATCGGTCGATCCGGGACCCATGGAGCCATTCGTTGGCTCATTGACGCCCCATAGGGCGAGAAAACGTATTGTTCAGGCATAATAATCCACATCGGTGGACCGGCCCTGACGATCCAAGGGGCGGTTGTGGATGTCCTGACACACGGACTAGAGCGTCTCGAATTCGGTAAGGTCTATCTTTTGCCTTGGTTCATGACAGAAATCCAATTTCCAAATACATGACTGTGCGGTTTCGATTGTATATATATTTGGCGACATAGTGGCATGGGACGCTTATGTCGTCTATGATTGATTGTTATGATTTGAAATTGTTTTTGAAACAAATAAACACTAGTAATAATATCAAATGCTTTGTTTTATTCGTGTCAAGCATATTTTGGCCATTATAAGGTAAAACTCTATCCTCCGGTTTGTGTTGCATTGTGTGATGGGAACTGAGTCTTATAATGGCTTCATTTTTATAAAAAGCATTGCGATATTTAAAAGAAATATTTGTTTTAGAGCACTGGCGAACCAATAGAGTAAACCCGTTCCACGAAAGTGGCGTGGTCCTGTGATTAGCCATATTTTAAATGTGTTGAGTTGATTTCTCATATCAGTCGCATGACTGATTCGTAGTTTGTTTCACTTTCAAACTCGGGTGCCACTTTTTCTACATGGGTAGCCTTGTATTTAGGTTTAGCTGGTTCTTTCTGGATAGCTGGAGCTGAAGATGGATTCTATCATTTATCTCTTTTTATGTTGTTCAGCTCCTATTGTACATTATGTTTGTTTTCCGCTGTAGACATTTATGTATATCTGAACAGTATTTGTACTAAGTATGATCCTGTATACTGTGTATCTCTGATGATTACTCTATCCAGTATATTCTATTTTTCATTATCTGGTGTATTTATTTATTTCTGTTCTTCTATTATCTGTTTATGTGTTATATTCCACATATTACCCTTGCCACCGTCAGTACGGGGTTTGTGGTTGTCTCATTTTGGTATCAGAGCTTTGGTTAAGCTTAGTTCTGGAATATAACATATTAACGAACTCATAAGAAAGAGAACCAGTAGTGTTCTAGGACGGGTAACTCTATACAGGTAGGATCAGTAATATCCTAGTATGAGTAAAGCAGAATGAAATTACACCTAGATAGACACATTTACATTTGAAGTATTTGTTTCAATGTTTTAAAATATCTTTTCTGTGACCTAACACTTGATCTGCTATTTGCAGAAGTACTAGAAAATGAGTGTCAGAAACAGAAGGAATGCAGAATTGGATATTGAGGCCCTATTAATCAAATATCGAAATATGGGTGGAATACCGTTCTCTGGTAAAGAATCTATTATGAAGACACGGGCTTGGATTCATTCTGCTGAGAAGATCTTTGATGGTTTAAAGCTGAGGGATGACCAGAAAAGATTACTGGCATCCTGTGCACTCAAAGATGAAGCTTTGTTCTGGTGGGATTCGGTTATTAAGGATAATCCAAAAGGTGATATTACCTGGGACAGATTCAAAGTGATTTACCAGGAAAGATTTACTCCTCCTGAAGCAAATGAACGACTATGTGATGAATTTTCTTATCTGATACAAGGAGATATGACCATTCCCGAATATCATAAGAAATTCAATGAACTTTCTCACTTCGCCCCTCATCTAATTGAAAAATCGACGAGGAAGAATTTGAGATTTATCAAAGGGCTTCAAAGGAAATACCAGAATAAAGTAATGGGGCATGTGAAGCTTCCTTTTTCAGAAATGATTTATATGGCTTATCAGTATGAAGATCTCCATAAGAAAGGCATGTTGCGCGACGAAGAGGAAGTCAGCTCTAGTAATAAAATTGAGTCTGAAACTGATCGTCCTGAGGTCGGTACGATGTCTGAGGTTAGTAAGGAACCTAAAATCAATCAGAAAGGGGCCAGACTAGGAAAAGCACTGGTAACAACCACCATATGCAATAACTTCCATCAGAAAGGGCATTTGTCGATAAACTGTGGACCCTTGAAGAAGCGATTGAAAGGTGGGCTTCAATCCAAGAAGGAATTGCAAGAGGATAGAAAATGCAATCTCTGCCATCAGGCTGATCACATAAAGCAAGATTACTGGCAGTTGAAAAACACTGAAATAGTTCAAGTGAATGAAGTAGCAGAAACTTCAACACCCACAGCTATTCAGGAAAGGCCCGATGTTTTGGAAGGTACGTTAACTGTCAAAGATATCCCAGTTTAAGTGATGTTTGACACAGGCGCATCGCGAAGCTTCATTGCCAAGAATGTGGTTAAGAAACTGGATTTAA
This sequence comes from Allium sativum, assembly GCA_030737875.1. NCBI lineage: Eukaryota > Viridiplantae > Streptophyta > Magnoliopsida > Asparagales > Amaryllidaceae > Allium > Allium sativum. Next base: position 741,098,089 of record CM060920.1, on the reverse strand, counting down.
ATTTGAAGAAGCTCAAAGAACCAATGACTGTCCAGAATCCGGTTGGGGGTTCCATTGATCTCAGTTGGGTTTGTGGAGTGTTGGTCTCTTTTTCTCGGTATCGATTCCGTACCATCGCGGTCATCATGAATTTTATAGAGCTTGATCTTATCTTGGGGTTAGACTGGCTGACCAAGTATGAAGCTGAGGTTAAATGCACCGACAGAGTCGTTAAGGCGAAAATTAAATCAGGTGATTATATAACCATTCCCTGTGAAGGTCAGAATGCTAATAGAAAAGACTTCTGGGCAGCTTTGGATGTTTCTCCAGCCCAAATAGAAAATATCCCTGAAGTCACAGAGAATATTCCTGACCTCATCAAAGACATTCTTGTCGTCAAGAATTATGCGGATGTGTTTGAAGAAGTTGTTCGCTTACCTCCGCAGAGAGAAATAAATTTCAAGATCGCTTTGATTCCGAATGCAAGGCCGGTAGTTCATGCTATTCGAAGAATGTCCTTGAAAGAGAAAGAAGAACTTGACAATCAAACACGACAACTAGTATGGAAGGGTCTAATCAGGCCCAGTTTCTCTGATTGGGGAACAGCAGTGGTGTTTGTCCCAAAATCTGATGGTACTCTACGGTTATGTGTGGATTATCATGATTTGAACAAGCAGACAATAAAGAACAAATATCCATTGCCGCGAATTGATGATTTATTGGATCGTCTGAATGGAGCATAGGTATTCTTAATAATGGACCTAGCTACAGGCTTCCATCAACTTCGAATTGCCGAAGAGTGTGTTCCAATGACAGCATTCAGGGGTCCAGACTTATACTACGAGTGGTTAGTAATGCCGTTCGGCTTATGTTACGCTCTAGCTTACTTCGTTGATCTGATGAATAGAGTGTTCAGAGGGGTTTTGAATAAATTTGTTCTAGTTTTCATTGATGATATTCTAATCTTCTCTAAATCAAAGGCCGAACATGAAAAGCATCTGGAACTGGTTCTGGAAATCCTCAGAAGGAATGTATTAAAAGCCAAACTATCCAAATGTATATTCTGGCAAGACGAAGTGAAATTTCTGGGCCACGTCGTATCGAAAGAAGGAATTGTTGTGGATCCAAGTAAAATCACAGCTATTCAAAACTGGAAACAGCCCAGCACTCTTACAGAAGTCCGCAGTTTTCTCGGATTGGCTAGTTATTACCGGAAGTTCGTTAAAAAATGTTCGAAGATATCTGGTCACTTAACGAAGCTTACAAAGAAGCACTCGAAATTCAAATGGACTCCAGAGAGTGAAGAGGCTTTTGACGAGCTAAAGTTAAGATTAACAACAGCTCCAGTGTTAACCATCATCGATGGCAATCAGGATTTAAAAGTATGGACTGATGCTTCTTGAGAAGGCCTTGGCGCAGTGTTAATGCAAAGGGGTCAAGTGATTGCTTATGCTAGCCGTCAGCTGAAGCCACACGAGAAAAACTATGTAACTCATGATCTTGAGTTGTTGGCTATCGTATTCTCTTTGAAAATATGAAGACACTATCTTCTGGGTGAGAGATTTGAACTGTTTACATATCACCATTCATTAAAGTATCTGTTCACCCAGAAAGACTTGAATCTGAGGTAGCAACGTTGGCTGGAGTTTCTTGCAGCATATGACTATGAGATTATATACACTCCAAGGAAAGCCAATGTCATGGCCGATGCGTTAGGCCGAAAGAATGAAATGATCGCCAATTTTATCATTGGGACTTCATTGATTGACAAGATATCGGCTCTCCAAAAAGACGACCAATTTATCAAAGGATTTAGTCAGCGAATTCATGAAGGCAATGCTTCGGATTTCCAGCTCGACAGCGAAGGGATTCTGAGGTTAGAAGGATGAATTTGTGTTCCAGAAATTCCTGAACTCAGAAGGGATGTGCTTGATGAATGCCACAAATCTAAGCTCAGTATCCATCCGGGTGTGAGTAAAATGTATAACGATATCAAGCACACATTCTGGTGGAAGTCGTTAAAGAGAGACATCTCGATATATGTTAGTCGATGCCCTACTTGCCAGCTAGTCAAAAGCGACCATCAGAAACTGGCTGGATTGTTGCAACCGCTAGACGTTCCTGGTTGGAAGTGGGAACATATTTCCATGGAATTCATAGATGGTCTGCCCAGAACCAGAAAAGGGAATGACAATATTTGGGTGATCGTAGATCGCTTCACGAAGACCGCCCATTTCATACCTGTCAGATCAAACAGAACTGCTCAGAGTCTGGCGTAGATTTACTTAAAGGAAATAGTTAGACTACATGGAGTGCCGCTCAGTATAGTCAGTGATAGAGATACAATATTCACTAGTAAATTCTGGGAAGCATTTCAAGTAGAGCTGGGAACAAAGCTGAATTTAAGCACCGCTTATCATCCTCAGACAGATGGTCAAACTGAGAGGGTGAATCGTATTTTAGAAGATCTATTGCGGGCTTGTGTTCTAGATTTCGGTGGGTCATGGAAAGACCATCTGCATTTGGCTGAATTCTCATATAACAACAGCTACCAGGCAAGCCTGACAATGTCGCCGTTCGAAGCATTATATGGTAGACCGTGTCGATCTCCTGCTTGTTGGGTCGAACCCGGTAATAGACTTGTGTTGGGGCCGGATATGATCCGAGAAGCTGCTGACAAAGTCGATTTTATTAAGAAGCGATTACTCGCCCCTCAAAGCCGACAAAAGAGCTATGCCGATAGGAGAAGAAGAGATATATCATTTGCTTTTGGCGACTATGTATATTTGAAAGTATCGCCGATGAGAGGAGTAATCTGGTTCGGTAAAACAGGGAAATTGGCGCCCAAATTCATTGGTCCGTTTCCTATTCTGGAACGGATCGGAACTCTCGCTTATAGGGTTAAATTGCCTGATTGGTTGCCTGGAGTTCATGATGTATTTCACATATCTCAACTTCGAAAGCACGTTCATGATCCAGACTTGATCGTGGAAGAAGCAGCTCAGCAGGATATTGAAATTACTCCAGAATTAGCTGTGAGAAGAGAGCCGCTCAAGATCATTGGCAAAGAAACCAAAGAACTGAGGAACAAGAAGGTTCACTTAGTCAAAGTGCAATGGAGTGGAAATCCGCGAGATTGTACTTGGGAAACTGAAGAGAGCATTCAGAAAGCCTATCCTAGGTGTCAAGTAGATATCTCTGATTGACTTCGGTGCAAGGTACATTTACCATACTTTGCATTATCAATTAGTTCTCTACTCTATTGTTATTTTCTTTCCGTGGATGTGAACTTTTAATTCTATGCTCTGAATGATTTTAAAAAGAATATAGAAATTGATTAGTATATTTTTGAAAAGTTAAAAACAATTTGATTGTTGTTTGTGTTGTGTGATTCTAGATTTGATTAATTGAGTTATTAAAACGATAGTTAATTTAGTCAATAATAGAATGAATGGTAGAATTTATTCGATTATATCACACATTGAACTGATTAGAAAATAGATAGAAATATATACATGTGCATTATATATGTTTGAACAGGTAAATGGATAGCTGTTGAGTAAAGATTTTATTTGTGTGCCCGACAAATAGGTAAACCTTAATAAGTTGGATGCGAAATATTATTATATCAACTCCTGTGAATGCCATTGGATGCGGAGTGCTAGTTATTCTGTGTGTAAAAATAAATGTCGCCATAGGATAGTAACCATTAATTTTGAACTACATTACATGGCATACTTCTGGAAGATAGGCATACTTCATCATATACCACATAAGCATTTGGAGCTTGTGTGACGAGGTGGAAGATTTACCATACGAGCGAGAGGCTTGTATGGCGATGACTATATTATACAGGTTGAACTGGTGACTGATATGGACTATTTAAATTGTAAAGATAAAATTGCCAGATTAATAAAAACCCCACACGAGTCTGGATTTGACAATAATCACGTCTCTTTAGTTATTAGATATGGCACATGGACTATTTATTTCCCACACGGGACGAGGTGACGAGGATTTATCCTCTGGAGCATTTAAAATACACACTCCCTCAGGCTTTGACAGGGTGACGAGAATTTATTCTCTGGAGTTATTATCAATACATGCTCCCCTGTAAACACCAGAATATATCACTATAAATATGTGTATGCTTATTAGGATTTATTGGGTACCTAATACGGCCCAATAAATTTCCAAACCTTTCCCCGTACAAAGAAGGTTATGGCGAAATTTTTCGAAAATTCCGGGTGTTAGCCAAATTTTTGAAGAATTTGAAAATTCTCAGAAACTAAAAAGTTGGAGAATTGAAGCCAGATTGAACGTAGAGTTGATTAATCAAACCACTTTCAACTTTGTTCCTTTCCGGGGACGAAAAGTTTTAAGTGGGGGAGAATGTAACGACCCGGAAAATCTGAACCAATTTAAATTTTTTAAATTGGCTAAAATAAGGGATTTTAAATATTTAAAGTAAATATTTTAAATAATAGCAATGAAAAGTAAGTTTGAATCGACGTTTGAAAATGAATATAATTAATTATAATTATAAACAAGGCCTGAAATGGCGGTGCAGTTTCAAAAATTGAATTCAAAGTTTGTCGGACTGTACCAGGTGCAAAACAAAACGGATTTGAGTGATACCAAAAATATTTAAATCTAGTGAATACCTTTCTAATGAATCTGAAAAATCTAAGTTTCATAGCGGAAAGCAAAAGTTATGGCCAAATGAATTTTCAGAAAGGTCGCTATGGAAATTATAGAGCCCGTGAAATTGGCCATTTTGCATACGACCTCGGAATTCGACGAAACCACTTTTGTTGGATCCGGGATGTGAAGTTATTGCTAGGTTTCAAATTTCATAATTTTTGAAGCTAGTATGTGAGCGTGGCAAAGGAAAACGTGTTTTGGTCAATTACAATTAAATTGGATCGACCAGAAATGGGCCTTTTTGCAAACGGTCTCAGAATTCGACGAAACTAGTTTTGTTGGGACCGTATCGTCAAAACATAGCCAGATTTATTTTTCTGGAATTTTTCGAATCAGTTTGTGGCCCTGGCAAATTGAAATGCACGTTCAAATCAAATATTGAATGTTTTATATTTTAATTTGAAGGAAAACTGACTGAAACAGTCAAATGGGCCTATGAAACATATCCCATTGTGTTCGGAATGGGGGTAAAATGCTAGGGACGATAGTCGTTGGATTTAGATTGGTGGTCGTGTCAGAAAACCACTTTAAAACCCACCGGCCAATCATAATTTTTATATAAAAAAAAAAGAAATTCTTTCTCTCTCCCCGACGTCGAAGGCGGAAATTTCCTTAAACCTTCCCCCTCATTTTCCGATCAATCCATGCCGAATTAGCTCGTGCCACAGTTGAACTTTTTGAAGATCTTCTCGAGATCTTCAAATCCATATAAAGTTTGGATTTTTTCATTGAGTGGTTTGGGAGAATCGAGCCTCTGAACATCCGCCGTTCAAACCACCGCCCCGACTGCCTGGCACCACCGAGTGGGCCCCCACCACCATGCGCAGGCGCGCGCCTCCCCCCTCTTCGTCGCTGCACTGGCCGATCCTCCTATCGATTCACGGTTTGGTCGAAAATTGCCAACCTAGTTTTAAACGTTTTATTGAAGGTACGGCTGATTTTATTTAATCTGATTTTAACACCTTTAAACTGTTGCAAACTTTGAAAAATCAGATCTTTTTCGTTTGTTGATGAAATTCAGTGGAACAAGAGACAGTGGACTCGTGTGGACGTCTTCTACCCTCTAGAAGAGACCGCATATTTTTTTGAGCCTTCTGCTATTTTTGGTGGAGTGGAACCCATAGTGAGATTTCTAATTTATAAACGATATGGAAAACGACGATGTATAAATTATATAGTCGATGTATGGTTTATATAAGCATTGTACACCTCATGTATAAGCGTTGTATATGTTGTACGTTCGATGTATAAGTTATATATGCGTTGTAAAAATAATATATGTGTTGAAATAAAAGTGAATTGCTATATATATATATATATACGCCCCTCGTCCACAAACCATGGACGATATTTATTGGTTGTGATTGGTGTGAAAATTGATTGATAGCGATTGGTTGATTTGAATTGTTTGTGGTTGATATTGATTGATTGTGGTTGAAAAATACCCATTTGTGGTTGAGAAATATTTGGTTGAAACCACATAGGATTAGTTTGTGGAAATGAGAAAAATATATACATGCCGCTTGCATGCGAACTAGATGCATGATTCCCCATTGTCAAAAACCGCGAGGTTTTAAGGTAGAGCGAGGAGCCGTACTAGGGACGGTCCCGGTTTTAACTACCCTGCCGTTATGCTGCCGAAATTTTGAATAATATTCATGTGTTTGAATTATTTTCATTCGTTGAATTATTTTCATTTATTGAATTGAAATTCATGTGTTGAATGGTGTTCGTGTTTTAAATATAAAAATCACATTTTTATTATATACATGAATTGTTAAATATAGTGAAGTGTTGAAATAGAAGACAGTTAGATAAAAACATCATTTATATTAAATGTATGAAAAGAATATAGCTTTGAAATCGAAGAATCGATATATTTATAAAAATAGAATTGAAATATATCGAATAACGACGCTGTATTTCGTATTTTGAAATCGTGATTTCAAACGATTAGTGCGGGAGATCCGACCATCGGATTTTCCCGAAACCTCAACCGTTGGGTTCGCTTTGGAAAAATGTTTCCAACGGCACCAACTTTGTAAAAATCCAACGGTTGGATTGTATGGAATGTTTAATTCAAATCTGAAGAAAAATAGCACCAGAATCGATTATATTTATAAATATATATAAATATAATTATATTTAATCGAATAACGACGCTGTAGTTCGTATTTTGAAATCGAAATTTCAAACGATTATACCGGGAGATCCGACCGTCGGATTTTCCCGAAACTGGAACCGTTGGATTCGTTTTGAAAAGATCATTCTAATGATGTAAATTTTGTGAGGATCCAACGGTTAGATTTTCATGTACGTGTAAATCTAATCTGAAGAAAAACAGCGCCACGGCCGCGTTATGGCCCGAAGCGTCATTTTGAATAAATTGGCTATTTTAAAATAAATAAAAATAGCGATAAATCGTTATAAAATATCATAAACGATATGGAATGGAAATAAACTGAATTTTCTCGATTTATGTGGTATTTGATGGTTGAATGTGTTTGGTGTGAAAATTACGTTAAAGAACAAAATTGATGTTGTCGAATGATTTAACCCTTGAAATAAATTGATTTGAAATTCTAAATATACGTGAATTATTTGAAAAGGCCAAGTTAATTCTCATTTCAAATAATTGACCGATGATTGAAAGTCGAAGATGAAGACGGTGGTAGAAGACCGGAGATCTTCAACTCGTTTGGATGGTAACCGAGGTCCTGGTTGGAAGGCATCCCGAAATATGGATAATGAGTGGCGATCGTCCAGGCGTACGTGATGGTCGATGGGTTTGCGAGGTATTTAGTGCCTCCTGTTTCGTTTAGACCTAAAACGGACTTGTAAATTGATAATGTGTCTGACATTGGATTTCATTCTGTGTTGATTGATCTCTATTAAATATACATCTGTTAGGCGGCGGAGAATTTATTCTTTTGCTTAACGCCCTTCTCTGAAACGCACGAGTTCAGAGGTTGTATATCGATGGACATAAGTCACATGGCAGGAATTGCTAGTGTGGCATGCCTAAGTGGCAAATGACCAGGGCTCCTGTTGAAAAGCAAAGTCTTGTGGTGATGATCAAAGCACCGCCCGTGTGGCGTAGCTTTGTGTATAGCGTGAATTCACGAGCCTCACACCCCGGTATGAACCAGAAACGGGAGAAGGACCTCAGGGAGGGCATGCGTTTCCTTCTAGCTAGGAGTTGTGTCGGTGTTTTTACACGGCCTGACATTTTACTTATGTGGATGATGGATAGCGAGGAGCCTCGGATATATCGGTTGATCCGGGACCGATGGAGCCATTCATTGGCTCATTGACGCCTCATAAGGCGGGGAAACGTATTGTTCAGGCATAATAATCCACATCAGTGGACCGGCCCTGACGATCCAAGGGGCAGTTGCGGCTGTTCCTGAGACACGGGATAGAGCGTCTCGAATTCGGTAAGGACTATCTTTTGCCTTGGTTCATGATGGAAATCCAATTTCCAAATACATGACCGTGCGGTTTCGATTGTATATATATTTGACGACATAGTGGCATGGGACGCTCATGTCGTCTATGATTGATAGTTATGATTTGAAATTGTTTTTGAAACAAATAAACACTAGTAATAATATCAAATGCTTTGTTTTATTTGTATCAAGCATATTTTGGCCATTATAAGGTAAAACTCTATCCTCCGGTTTGCGTTGCATTGTGTGATGGGAACCGAGTCTTATAATGGCTTCATTTTTATAAAAAGCATTGCGATGTTTAAAAGAAAGATTTGTTTTAGAGCACTGGCGATCCAATGGAGTAAACCCGTTCCACGAAAGTGGCGTGGTCCTGTGATTAGCCATATTTTAAATGTGTTGAGTTGATTTCTCATACCAGTCCTATGACTGACTCGTAGTTTGCTTCACTTTCAAACTCGGGTGCCCCTTTTTCTACACGGGAAGCCTTGTATTCATGTTTAGCTGGTTCTTTCTGGATTGCTGGAGCTGAAGATGGATTCTATTATTTATCTCTTTTTATGCTGTTTAGCTCCTATTGTACATTATGTTCGTTTTCCGTTGTAGACATTTATGTATATCTGAACTGTATTTGTACTAAATATGATCCTGTATACTGTGTAACTCTAATGATTACTCTATTCAGTATATTCTATTTTTCATTATCTGGTGTATTTATTTATTTATGTTCTGCTATTATCTGTTTATGTGTTATATTCCACGGATGACCCTTGCCGCCGTCAGTACGGGGTTTGGGGTTGTCTCAATTTTCTATTTCTTTGAAGTGTTAGAATGAAATGAAGAGGAGAGGGCTGATTTATAAGTTATATGGTGAACTAAGATAGCTCAACAAAGACCTAACCAAGGTACCCAAATTCCAAAACTCGGAACACATCAAACCTTATAGTTTTCGAACACCTAAAGGATGTTTTAAACTCAATGGAAGTGGTTTCGAGTCCAAATTCATTCATATGTGAAAAGTGATATTTTGGTCATAAATTTTAATGAGAAAATGGCCAAATTTCACTAACTCTAAAGGTGTCGATGCTTATAGTCAAAAAGGTCGTAAACGATGATCTGGACACAATGGAAGTGGTCCTGAATCCTAATTTTATCATTTGTGAAAAACGTTATTTTGAGTGACACATAAGGTACAATGATAATTTAAATAAATTATTTAAATTGAAAATCATCGATTGAGCAGGTTGTTACAGACTTTCCCCTTAAAAGAATTGCATCCCCAGAATTCCTTAAGAAGGAAGTAGTAAGTAGCAACCAAAGACAATACCACGGAGTGGTAGCATAAGAACCGACACGAAATGGAAAGATCACATCAATGGCTAGGTGAGATCCCAACTTCGTGTCACAAGATCATAAAAACTAGAGTTCAATCTCGAATTCCATTACCCATGAAGGAAGTCATCCTAAACGGGTAAAATAATTCCAGAAAAATTCATAAACGGTATGAATTCGAATAGACTCTCCTTTCTTCATATGATTTTGAAGGGAATGAAACTCGATAGAATGCACAAAAACCATGTGAATCTAATTTGGAATTTCAAGAAGAAACGGGACTGCACCCTGTAGACGCGAGATATCAATTGTAGATATTTCTCTTCGGATATGAAATAAGAATTTACGATGGTTAACTAATCCATCCCCAAACTCAATCACGACGATGTAGCGAACATCGAACCCGAGCACTTTAGTGATGTGACAAGGTAGCTGACACCAACAAAAGCACAACACAGAGATTCCAACAAATTTAGCTAAGGAAAGCAATTTTCGAAGGAATAATCAATTTTAATATCAATGATTCAAGGTTGGTAATGGAGTACCAACCAGTTAGAAACTGATAAACAAATATTAGTAATGGAATACCAATGAACTACAAGTCGATAATCGAACCAGGTACTAAATCTCCTTTAGTAATCATAAAGACGAATCACTAGGAATTATACAAAATTCCCAATATTCAGAAAATTGAGTATTGATTTTAGAAAACCAGAAACATCGAGAAGATGAAGGATAAGTAATGCCCAACTTATCACTACGGAACAACATGATTCAAGATAATTTTCCGCCAAAAATCTCAAATCGCAGAAACATCAACAATTAATCAAGGAAGCAATAGACAATTTATCTAACAAGATGAGATTAAACCAAAGTGGTCATAATCCCCAAAGATTTGATTGAAAAGGTTTAACAAACGTGCGGAGACAATGGTCAATCCAAGCCTCTGTACCCACTATCGTCTAGTTTATTTCAGAGAAATGTTGTAAACCATAACGGAGAATGAGGTTTGTGAAGGGCGACTAATTGTATAATTCCTCCATGTGAGGAATGCACATCGAATTCTGATACCGATTAAAATTTTGACATGAACAATCGGCTATATGCAATCCATAAAGTAGTATACAATAGACAAGAACAATAATATAAATATGGTATATCTGAAAGCTAGAAACAGAATAATCATATCACAAAGGCGGAATAGACATGAATAAACAAAGAATGTGTAAAACAAGCTCGTGGTCAACAAAGATACACTAATCCCAAAATGATAGATACATACACCAAGATCTAAATAAAAGAATATGTACACAACGGTAGATAATGTCATAGGTACAAAAGTACATAAAACCGCGGAGACAGAGTAGAAAGCAGAAAACGGAAGATCGATCCTGCGAGAAGTCCCAGAGGAGTACCTAGAATGACTCAGCCTGACCCGAGTATTATTTATAAAGAAATAAACAATAAATGCATCAGTCTAGCTGTACTTATCAAATAAACTAAGAAAACTAGAGATATGACACAAGATGACATGAACATGGCATGTCAACACAATTAGGAAATGACAATGGAATGTCAGCACACAAATATCTCAAAATAATCTCCTAGCTAATATAGAATGCAACATTCAAATAATAGCACATAACAGGACATGACAGCGAAATGCCAAATAAACTAAACACATGAATGGCAGCGGAATGCCAAACACACGTCAAATTGATGACCATCGCATCAAAGTAAATCATGGATCATAAATCATTTCTCAAATTGACGTGCATCGTGTCAAAGTAATAAATAATCCATAAATCACTCGAAATCCAGAAAACATCGTAAAGGGGCATGCCTGTTCAGATACGATCTCTAGGTAGCGAACCCATATGTTTGAGCCAAAGCTCCCCAGAGAGCCGGGTCGTGACCCAGGAAGAGAGAAAACCTATAAATCAAGAAGTCTCTAGATAGTATCTCATCTATGAACAGACCTTCCCCCTCTTTATGATGTGTTTTAGAGATTTCATGATTTATGTGTTTTCTCTCTTCTAATGTCACGACCCGGCTTAGTGGGGAGCATTGGCTCAATCCTATGGGATCGCTACCTAGAGATCGTATCTCAGCTATGAACAGGTCTGCCCCTTTATGATGTTTTTTGGATTTCGAGTGATTTCTGGATTCTTGATTACATTGACACGATGCGCGTAAATTTGAGAAATGATGTATGATTCATGATTTACTTTGATGCGATGGTCATCAGTTTGATGTGTATTTGGCATTCCGCTGTCATTTCCTGTTGTGTGCTATTATTTGAATGTTGCATTCTATATTAGCTAGGAGATTATTTAGAGATATTTGTGTATTGACATTCCATTGTCATTTCCTGATTGTGTCGACATGCCGTGTTCATGTCATCTTGTATTATATCTCTTGTTATCTCAGTTTATTTGATAAGTACAGCTAGACTGATCCATTTATTGTTTATTTCCTTATAAATAATACTCGGTTCTGGCCGAGTCATTTTAGGTGCTCCTCTGGGACTCATCGCTGGATTGATCTTCTGCTTTTAGCTTGCTACTCTATCTCCGTAGTTTTATGTACTTTTGTACCTTTGTCATTATCACTTGTTGTGTACATACTCTTTTGTTTAAATCATGGTGCATGTATCTATTCTTTTGGATACAGAACCGGTCGATCGCCCTTGTTTTCACCGGTCGACCGGTTTTGGCCTGGGCTGTTGCCCAGGCCAAAACTGGGGAGATTCGACTCCAGCAAGCGCCCGACGTCGATTGTTGAGATTCGTTATATCTTATCTCCATATACGATTCCATTTTGATTGAATTCGCGTCATTTGAACTCAACTTGAAACAAACTTTTTCCTCCTTCTTTTTCCTTAATGAAGCGAAATAGTTGGTCGTAACCGTGCAAGTGCCGGTCCACCCGGTGTACCTCCCACGGAGGGTGGTTGAGTATCTAGTGACCTATTTTATGTCCTTTAGAATAGTTATCGAGTCATTCTCCTTCGGGTTGATTTCTATAGTCCATCTAGGGCCCATGTGCTCTAGTGGTGCTTCTATTTTATTCTTTTGCTCGAGTTGCTAATCGATGTCTATCTTTATATAAATTACGTTATTAAAATTTAAATTTCAAGTTGTTGATTGCTTCGGTGATCATAATTTGACATTGTCGTGACTACTTCTATCGTACGAGAAATTTAATTAAACGCATTAGTAAACATGAGGACTATGGACCCTTGTGTTTGCTTTGGCGAATAATTACAGGACTTGTGCATTTGAAAACTATGATAATAACCATTTTGAATATTCGAGTGGAATTCAATAATTCGTTCATTAATTCTTGGGTTAAGCTGGCGGTATGGGACGTTTGGCTGAATTTGTTTATTAAATCTCCTATTGTGTATCACACTTATCTTGTTGATCATCTATGATCCTTGTAGTTGATTGACCACTGGATATCTTGCCCGTGCATCGTCATGCACATCGTAAGCACCTTTGATCCTGATATTTCTTGATGTCTAGTAAAGATTATTTCGTACATCGTTACGTACCTAGCATGGTTTATTGCTCACTTGTCGGCTGGTGTGGAGATACCATGTCGTTGTGACTGAATCTACTCCCTTGTTGTTAGCTATGTAGTCCTAGTTCAGTGTGAGATCACCAAGCCTTCGGGCTAAAACAACTAATTTGTTACCTTGTTGTCCCGATATGAGTCACCAAGCATTTGTGCTAAATTAACTCAATAAATGCGCAACAATACATTTGTGTTACCTCGTTGCACTCCAAACTCAAGATCAAGAATGAGGGAAACCATCCTGCTGCTTGTGATCCCTCTTCTTGAGTCAAGGTACGTGTCATTAATTCCTTAATGTCATTTACCTTGTTCAGATATTATTTTATTTATGTTCTTTTGAAATACGTCGACCTTATTCTTCGTTATCAAAAGATATCATTTTTTTTATTCGTAAGTTGATAAATGAATTTTATTTCCTTTATGCCATCCTGAATGATTTAATGAATTTTTATATTTTCGCAAGATCTACGTGAACATTAGAAATTGTGAGGACGTTTCTATGTTAACTAGTCCATCGGGTGCGTTAAGGATCTCGAACGAGATATAGGACGCCATGTTATAGTTCAGAATTCCGAAACACCATTAAGTGACAATCCGACATTTGAAATGATCCCTAAAATTGAATTAACCGTTAATAAGTTAATGAAAATAAAAATATTTTTGATTTTTGTGATTTTTTGTAATAGTTTGTTATCTTTCCAAATAATTTATTTGTAGATTTCCTTGAAGCAATTTCAAGAATTTAGTGGTTCAAGAATTTTAATTAGAAATTATCTTGAATCTTTTCTTTGAGTAAATTAAATAACTCCAGGAACAACCCAAAGAGTTGTTCATTTGTCTCTGATTGCTGGATTTTAGATCTTTGAATTTCGAGAATTCATAGTGATTGAGAACCTTGTCCAATTCTTAATCCTTATTTTTTCTTTGCTAAAAGGAATTCAATATTCTTGTAACTCCATGGGGAATTAATCCTTATTTTCTCTAGTGAATGATCGCTCGAGAAAATGGGAATCCTGTGGAGGAAAGGAAATTTGGGTTTTGCAATCTGCGATGAACTCAATAATTCCTTTCTTTGGATCTATGATCTAGTCGATCTCCGGAAGTGCTATAGTCAATTCACTTTTGACTTAGCTTTGTGTTGTTCTTAGAAATGAATATCGAAAGGATGAGCTCTTTTTATATTCCTCCTTTGTTTGTTTGAATCATTTGGATTGACCATTGTCTCCACACGTTTGTTAACCCTTGTTAATCAAATCTTTGGGGATTATGACCTCTTCGGTTTAATCTCATCTTGTTGGAGAAATTGTCTATTGCTTCTTTGATAAATTGTTGATGTTTCTGCAATTTGATATTTTTAGCAGAAAATTATCTTGAATCATGTTGTTCCGAGGTGGTAAGTTGTGCACTACTTGTCCACCATCTTCTCGATGTTTTTGGTTTTCTAAAATCGATACTCAAGTTTTTGAATATTGGGAATTTCGTATAATTCCTAATGATTCGTCTTTATGGTTACTAAATGAGATTTAATACCTGGTTCGATTATCGACTTGTAGTTGATTGGTATTCCGTTACCAATATTTGCTTATCGTTTTCTAGCTGGTTGGTATTCCGTTAACAATCTTGAATCATTGATATTAAAATTGATTATTCTTCGAAAATTGCTTTCCTTAGCTAAATTCGTTGGAATCTCTATGTTGTGCTTTTGTTGGTGTCAGCCACCTTGTCATAGGACTAAAGTGCTCGGGTTCTATGTTCACTACATCGTCGTGATTGAGTTCGGGGATGGATTAGTCAACCATCGTAAATTTTTATTTCATATCCTAAGAGAAAATATCTCGCGTCTGTAGGACGCAGTCCCGTTGCTTCTTGAAATTCCAAATAAATTTGCATGGTTTTTGTGCATTCTATCGAGTATCATTCCCTTGAGAATCAAACGAAGAAAGGTGAGTCTATTCAAATTAATATTGTTTATGAATTTTTCTGGAATTATTTTACCCGTTTAGGATGACTACCTTCATGGGTAATGGAATTCGAGATTGAACTCTAGTTTTTATGATCTTGTGATACGAAGATGGGATCTCACCTAGCTGTTGGTGTGATCTTTCCATTTCGTGTCGTTGTGGTACCACTCCGTGGTATTGTTTTTGGTTGCTACTTACTACTTCATTCATAAGGAATTGCGAGGACGCAATTCTTTTAAGGGGGAAGTCTGTAACAACCCGCCCATTCGACGATTTTAGATTTAAATATTTTATTTAAATATATCAACGTATCTTATGTGTCACTGAAAATGTCATTTTTCACAAACGATAAAGTTAGGATTCGGGACCACTTCCATTTTGTCTAGATCATCGTTTACGACCTTTTTGACTATAAGCATTGATACCTTTTGAGTTAGTGAAATTTGGTCGTTTTCTCATTAGAATGTATGACCAAAATATCACTATTCACATACGAATGAATTTGGACTCGAAACCACTTCCATCAAGTTTAAAAAGTCGTTTAGGTGTTCGAAAACTATAAGGTTCGATGTGTTTCGAGTTTGGAATTTGGGTACCTTGGTTGGGTCTTGGTTGAGCTTACCTAGCTAACCATATAACTTACAAATCAGCCCTCTCCTCTTCATTTCATTCTAACACTTCAAAGAAATAGAAAATGAAGGAGGGAAAGGGAAATTAAAATTCCCTAATCCCTAGCTTGGTCTTAGGAATCCAACCCAAGTTGAAATCATATGCAAATCCAAGGAAAAGCTTAGGTAAGCACCTCTCCATCTTCTCCATCTTGTTTCCTCTTCAATTTCTAGTATTTCCTATGATCTAATTCCTAGGAAATCCATCTATTTGAGTTTAGGTTGGAGATTAGCAAGCTATATTGGAAGAGAGGATGATTTTGCAAAGTTTTGGGTTAATTTCTTGCTTCTAGAAAGCAAAGGTGAGTTCTTTTTGAACTCACATCTGTGCCTCAAGCCTACGTGCTTGTAAAGTGTAATTTAGGACCATTTCATGTGGTATTTGCTTGTTGAATTGGTTAGGAGAATTTACACTTTCCGGTTTATTAGTTTGAATTTCATTTGAAATAGAAATCATGACATATGTTGTCTACACGATCATTGCATATGATGTAAGTTGATTAAGTTGTATTGTGAAGCACCATTGTCGCTCCCGGCAAGTTCTAAGACTTCACAATTCGCTTATATCGCATTTATTTATTTTAGTTCGAAATTTGGTTCATTTAGAACCTATAGTCAAAATCTTTGCATTTGAGCTTTGCGAGTCGATACGGTGGATCTGAGAGGTCTCGTTGACATCCTAAAGAAGTCATGAGTCTCAACGATCGGCATCGGGCGCTCATAGGGGTCGAATCCCCCTAGTTTTGGCCTGGGAAACAGCCCAGGCCAAAACCGGTCGACCGGTGAAAACAAGGGCGGTCGATGGTTCTGTGTCTGTTTGAAAACGGTCGACCGCCCTTAAAATGACTCGGCCTGACCCAAGTATTATTTATAAGGAAATAAATAATAAATGGATCAGTCTAGCTGTACTTATCAAATAAACTGAGATAACAAGAGATATAACACAGGATGACATAAACATGGCATGTCGACACAATCAGGAAATGACAATGGAATGTCAGCGCACAAATATCTCTAAACAATCTCCTAGATAATATAGAATGCAACATTCAAATAATAGCACACAACAGGAAATGGCAATGGAATAACAAATAAACTAAACACATGAATGGCAGCTGAATGCCAAATACACATCAAATTGATGACCATCACATCAAAGTAAATCACGAATCATAAATCATTTCTCAAATTGACGTGCATCGCGTCAAAGTAATCAAGAATCCAGAAATCACTCGAAATCCAGAAAACATCATAAAGAGGCAGACCTCTTCATAGATGAGATACGATCTTTAGGTAGCGAACCCATAGGTTTGAGCCGAAGCTCCCCACGAAGCCGGGTCGTGATCCCGGAAGAGAGAAAACACATAAATCATGAAACATATAGAAAACATCATAAAGAGGGGGCAGGCTTGTTCATAGATGAGATACGATCTCTAGGTAGCGAACCCATAGGTTTGAGCCGAAGCTCCTCACGAAGCTGGGTCGTGACCCGGAGAGTGAAATCCAAGAATCGCAAATCCCTCTCGGGTGATCGAGGACCACAAAAACATAAATCAAAAAGGTTGGACCGAAGTCCCAGAAGTGAAATCCAAGAATCATTAATCCTACTAGGGCGATGAAGGGCCACAAAACATAAATCTTAAAGGTTGGACTGAAGTCCCATAAGTGAAATCCAAGAATCGTAAATCCCACTAAGGGATGGATTAATCAACCATCTTAAAATCTTATTTCATATCCTAAGAGAAATTTCTACTATTGATATCTCGCATTTATAGTACACAGTCCCATTGCTTCTTGAAATTCCAAATAAGATTCACATGGCTTTTGTGCATTCTATCGAGTCTCATTCCCTTGAGAATCATACGAAGAAAGGCGAGTCTATTCGAATTCATACCATTTATGAATCTTTCTGGAATTATTTTACCCGTTTGGGATGACTACCTTCATGGATAATGGAATTTGAGATTGAACTTTAGTTTTTATGATCTTGTGACACGAAGTTGGGATATCACCTAGCCATTGATGTGATCTTCCCATTTTGTGTCGGTTCTTGTGGTACTACTCCGTGGTATTGTTTTTGGTTGTTACTTACTACTTCATTCTTAAGGAATTGTTGGGACGCAATTCTTCTAAGGGGGAAGTATGTAACAACCCGCTCATTTGCCAATTTTAGATTTAAATATTTTATTTAAATATATCGTCGTATCTTATATGTCACTCAAAATGTCGTTTTTCACAAACGATAAAATTAGGATTCAGGACAACTTCCATTGTGTTTGGATCATCGTTTACGACCTTTTTGACTATAAGCATCGATACCTTTTGAGTTAGTGAAATTTGGTCGTTATCTCATTAGAATATATGACCAAAATATCACTTTTCACATACGAATGAATTTGGACTCAAAACCACTTCCATCGAGTTCAAAACATCGTTTAGGTGTTTGAAAACTATAAGGTTCGATGTGTTCCGAGTTTTGAATTTGGGTACCTTGGTTGGGTCTTGGTTGAGCTAAGCTAGCTCACTATATAACTTACAAATCAGCCCTCTCCTCTTCATTTCATTCTACCACTTCAAAAAAATAGAAAATGGAGGAGGAAAAGGGAAATTAAAATTCCCTAATCCCTAGCTTGGGCTTAGGAATCCAATCCAAGTTGAAATCATATGTAAATCCAAGGAAAAGCTTAGGTATGCTCCTCTCCATCTTCTGCATCTTGTTTCCTCTTCAATTTGTGGTATTCCCTATGACGTAATTCCTAGGAAATCCAACTATTTGGGTTTAGGTTGAAATTAGCAAGCTATATTGGAAGAGTGGTTGATTTAGCAAATCTTTGGGTTGATTTCTTGATTCTAGAAAGAAAAGGTGAGTTGTTTTGGAACTCGCATCTATGCCTCAAGCCTACGTGCTTGTAAAGTGTAATTTAGGACCATTTCATGTAGTATTTGCTTGTTGAATTGGTTAGGAGAATTTACACTTTCCGGTTTATTAGTTTGAATTTCATTTGAAATAGAAATCGTGACATATGTTGTCTACACGATCATTGCACATGATGTAAATCGATTAAGTGGTGTTGTGAAGTACCAATGTCGCTTCCGGCAAGTTCTAAGACTTCACAATTTGCTTATATCGCGTTTATTCGTTTTAGTTCGAAATTTGGTTTGTTTAGAAACTATAATCAAAATCTTTGCATTTGAGCTTTGCGAGTTGATCCGGTGGATCGGTGAGGTCTTGTTGACATTACGAAGATGTCACGAATTTCAACGATCGATGTTTGGCACTCGCGGGGTTGAATCCCCCTTGTTTTGGCATAGGCAACAGCCCAGGCCAACACCGGTCCACTGGTGAAAATAAGGGCGGTCGACTGGTTCTGTGTCTGTTTGAAAACGGTCGATCGCCCTTGTTTGACCGTTCGACCGGTCCTGTTGAGCTTGGGCTGTTTTGTCCAAGCCCGAACCAATTTTGATCGTGTGCTTCTGCACACGATCCCATTTGTTTCCTGACTCCTTCTTGGTTCTTCCGTGCATGTCGATGGTCTTTGAATTCACCGGATATCATCATAAAGTCATGCGCTACTTTTGTATATCGAATTTATTCGATACTCCTGTTAAGATGATCCATAGCATTAAAAATGTGGATTATCGACTCGATATCCTTTGAGTCTATTCCGATGTAGTTTAAAACCTTCGGGTGCTAGTTTGGGATTTCGATTCGTTCGTTGATTGAAATTACGGCCGTTATCCCTTTGATTTCCTATATGTTGTTGTAACGTGAATTACGCATTATAGATCACCTTGGTGATCGCTCTTTGATCTACGACACCTGATTTTGTGTCTTTGTTTCCTGTCACTCCAAGGTGATTTATAATCGTTTCTTAACGTCATTAGATTCACTAACGAGCTATATGTATATTCGATTTATCGAATTTACATTTGATGATTTATGATTTGGATTTATGTCATTATGACGCGAATCCCCTTGATCGATTTGCCTCGGCAATCGTACTTTTGTTTATAGCCACTTTGAAATTATATAAAGAGGTTTTATGTTATTTAGTAGATATTATTAAAATGGTTTCCAATACAAAGCTAATTTACGAAATCGTTTTTTGAACCTTCTTCAAATCTACTAGTATATATTTTATAAACCTTTTCTAGTTCGTATGAAAAATCTAATTAAACATCTTAGTAAAATCAAGGACTATGAACCCTTGCTTTTGCTTCGATGGTCAATTCTTGGACTCGTCCGATCGAAAACCGTGGCAATGCTCCTCCTACGATTTTCTCTGTTTTGAATAGGAACCAATTCCGGGTTCATAAATTTTCGAGAATAGCATGTGGGTATGGGACATTTCGCTCTTTCCTTATATTAACAAGGTCAGAGTAATTTCTATTCACCAGATCGATGCGGTCCATTTATGACTTGTGTTTTGTGGTCGTTGATCGCCCTAGTGGGATATACGATTCTTGTATTTCACTTCTGGGACTTTGGTCTAACCTTTATAATTTATGTTTTGTGGTCCTTGATCGCCCTAGTGGGATTTACGATTCCTGGATTTCACTTTTGGGACTTCGGTCCAACCTTTATGATTTATATTTTTGTGGTCCTCGATCGCCCAAGAGGGATCCGAGATTCTTTAATTTCACTCTCCTGAGTCACGGCCCGGCTTCGTGGGGAGCTTCAGCTCAAACATATGGGTTCGCTACCTAGAGATCGTATCTCATCTATGAACATACCTGCCCCCTCTTTATGATGTTTTCTGGGGATTTCATGATTTATGTGTTTTATCTCTTCCGGGGTCACGACGCAGCTTCGTGGGGAGCTTCGGCTCAAATCCATGGGTTTGCTGCCTAGAGATCATATCTCATCTATGAACAGGTCTGCCTCTTTATGATGTTTGCTGGATTTCGAGTGATTTCTGGATTCTTGATTACTTTGACGCGATGCGCGTCAATTTGAGAAATGATTTATGATTCATGATTTACTTTGATGCAATGGTCATCAATTTGATGTGTGTTTGGCATTCCGCTGCGATTCGTGTGTTTATTTTATTTGGCATTCTACTGTCATTTCCTGTTGTGAGCTATTATTTTAACGTTGCATTCTATATTAGCTAGGAGATTATTTAGAGATATTTGTGTGCAGACATTCCATTGTCGTTTCCTGATTGTGTCGACATGCCATGTTTATGTCATCATGTGTTATATCTCTTGTTATCTGAATTTATTTGATAAGTACAGCTAGACCGATCCGTTTATTGTTTATTTCCTTATAAATAATACTCGGGTCAGGCCGAGTCATTTTTGGTACTCCTTTGGGACTTCTCGCAGGATTGATCTTCCGTTTTCTGCTTGCTAGTATGTCTCCGCAAGTTTTTGTACTTTTGTACCTATGACATTATCTACTGTTGTGTGCATATTCTTTTATTTAGATCTTGGTGTATGTATCTATCATTTTGGGATTAGTGGATCTTTGTTGACCACTAGCTTATTGTACACATTCTTGGTTTATTCATATCTATTCCGCCTTTGTGATATGATTATTCTGTGTCTGGCTTTGAGAAATACCATATTTATATTATTATTGTTGTCTATTTTATATTGCTTTCCAGATTGCATATAGCCGTTGTGTAGTTGCCCTATGTGCCGAGTGGTCATGTCAAAATTTTAAATCGGTATCAGAATTTGATGTGCATTCCTCACATGGAGTAATCATACAATCGGTCGCCCTTCACAAACCTCATTCTTTATTATGTTCTACGACATTTCTCTGAAAAGAACCGGACAATTGTGGGTATAGAGGCGGGGCGCTACAAAAATGCTGGAAGTGAAAAATTCAAAAATGAATTTATAAACTTGGTTTGACCTTTAACAACGAGTTTATTCCAAGGTACGGAACGATAATCGAATACAGATTATTCGTAAGGGAGTTATAAGTTGAAATTCGATTATATCAAATCCAGGAAAGTAATTTTACTTTCCTATTTAGATAAAGATTAATTAATTAATTAGTTATTAATTATTTATTTAAATAAAGAATAAAAGTTATATTTTCAAATTAATTATTTCAAAGGCAGAGATTTTAACGTCATTATTATAATCAAAGATTTCCGTGAAGAAGTGGATTCATAAACTAAATACGAGAGTTGTGTAAATAGTTTCTAAATAAGAAATTTAGAAATGGAGTCAAGGAAATTAGAAACTGAATGGAAATTGGTTAAGTTGAATAGCTGTTTGAGTATCGATCTGATGTTGGTTTTGGCCTTCGGGGTTGACGCTTAGAGAGTTGTTTTCTTACTAGTTTGCAGTTAGGGATCGATTAATGGGGAAGAATAGTGATGTGTGAATAAGCAAATGGAAATGCTTTCTGATGTTAATAGCATATATTGTCTAAATATAGTAAATAAGAGTTGTAGATATATGGAGTTAATTCCCGATGTAAAAAGGAGATATTCTCTAAGTATAGAAAATAAATAGTTTAAAATAAGCGAAAACATTTTCCAAAGAATCGTGGGAGGCTAAACGAGTTAAGAAATAATTGGGTAAATACATTTAAAGGAAATCGGGAAATGAATTAATTATTTATAAATCAATTTACAACGCTTGGTGTTGATCGATAAGATTTCCATTTGAAATTCGGATAGTTGTTTGTACACATGTTTTCCTTTGATAGTTAAATAACCGACTATCAATGTTTTTGACCATTTCCGTTGTCAATACGAAGAGACCGGGATCATATTTATTACTTGAAAACCACTTCGTATAGGCATTAGCATTGCAAATCAAATATGATGAAGATAATTGAATTGTGCAAGGGCTATTCTAGCGATCCTAGGTAGAAACTACCTAAGATGGATTTATAGTATAGTGCCTTCGATTTGTCCAGACCCTGGACAACGTGTATGGACGAATGTCTGACAGAGTATATCTAATAGATAACGTAAGTTGATCATTTCAAACATATTTATGTTGGTGGCGGAGGAATTCATTTCTCTTAGCTTTGTATTTGTGATATTTTTGAGGAAATCAATTTGTGATTTGGCGGGTATGACGATGGGGAATTCAAAGTAAATATAGATGTGATCTGTAAAATAGTACGTTATGACCTCAAGCTTCATCAATCAGGAAATGACGAAAATCGGGCTGGTAGCATAGCTAAGTGGGTCACACCGAATTAGATTATATTGTCATCATCTAGAGAATATTCATATTTGTTACTTCTTTCGCTTCTGTATCTCCTGGGAACGGTTATGTTGGTATACCAATCGTAAGGTGACAATATATTCAAAACATTCAAGCGAAATGAATGGTCGGTCACGTGTGGCCGAGTTACAAGATGTTCTAGTTGAACTCCAGTGTATTGCTTCTAGAGTACATTGACCGGAAGGTGGTTCTATACCTTGTCAGAGTTGAAAATCCATTATCCAATAAGAGCCC
Source organism: Allium sativum (assembly GCA_030737875.1). Classification (NCBI taxonomy): domain Eukaryota; kingdom Viridiplantae; phylum Streptophyta; class Magnoliopsida; order Asparagales; family Amaryllidaceae; genus Allium; species Allium sativum. The sequence goes on along the minus strand of CM060920.1, from coordinate 741,074,983 downwards.
ATGGTTTTGATTGTATATTATGTAAGTAGAATGTGAGATGAAAGCATTATGCTAGATTGCTAAGTGCTTGTATTAGACACTATTATAATATCAGAATAGTATTGTTTTTTGAGAAAAATGATTTGGGCTATCATAAGGTAAAAACCATCCATGTTTGTGTATGGATTGGTTTTACGATTGTCAATTGCTTGAAAAGGATTTTTGAAATGTTAACCAAAATGATTAGAGTTTGCTCACACCAGTCACATGACTGACCCAGACTTTATTTTTTTTTGTTTTCCCTAAACTCTTGAGTGCCCAATTTTGTACGGGCAGTCAAGTAGTCGGGATTTTTCAGATATGTGGAGCAGCTAGGAGTAGGAGGCTTCAGAGTTAGATATATAGACGGTTTATTTCCACTATGACATTATGTGATTATAGTATGTATGTACAGTTACCAGTTTGTATTTGTAAAGTTGTTATATAACATATTTTATTCGTTCCACTATGAGATTCGTGTTTACTATGTTCTGTTGTGTTCTTCTTCTATCCTAAGTTTTCTTTCTTTTCCATTACTCATCCTCTAACTTCTTTCTATAAATGATCCGGTATCTGAATAGTCGATATGGTGTTTTATATCGATTTTCTGGGTTGAAAATCCGTGTTCGTTATAGTGGTATCAGAGGTGAAGGTTAAGTTATTAGCTTGGCTCTGTGGCGTAGCACAGTAGAGCTGGGTTAGTAATATCCTAGATCAAGTTGAGTGTATATATAAGAGTGAACGTATTTGTAGATTTGTATAAAAATGATTTTTATATTGTGATGATTGGTTTGTCAAGGGGTTTATGAATTCTGGTCGATACGGTAATGCAAATTGTATCGATAGATATTTCTAAAACTCTTGAACAGAGAAATTCGAGACAATATTATTTCAAAAGCTGGGTAAATGAAATAATTTTACCCGAAGAATATTTTGATGTAAAAGAATTATATGTATTGAAATTATTTTAATATATATATATATTCGATGTGTTGATTATAATTGAATAAGATCATAACTGAAATGGTTATAAATAACCAATCTAAATTCGTATAATAGTGATACATAAATTCAGATGAATTAAATCTGAATTTATAACAGATTTGGAATTAAAATCCCAGAAATTGGAAAAGGTGTTTGAAATTAAATTTTGGATTTAATATATGATATTACAAGATCCTGGGTGAATTTGAAGATGTTTTTCGAATATTGTGAAAGATATTTTAATACCTTGAAATGATTTCAAAATGAAATGTTTGAAAATAGTTTTGAAAGTGATATAATATTGAATTCACTTCGATCGCTAGAAAATAATTCCAATAATGATCTGGACATCATCGGTGTTCATTTTCGAGTTACTAAATGATGGATTACTACCAAAGATTTTTTTCTAATTTTTTGAGGAAATAAGTTGTTCAAAAAACCAAAGATTTTGAATTGCTATTATTATTTTTATATGTGTGTGTGTGTGTATTTTTTATGATTTCAAACTGAATTGAAGTAAAACCCAGGAATTTGAATTTGAAATTTAAATTTAACTCATGAAGCTAAATAGAATTAAAATGGTAAAGGTGAATAAATAAGTTAGAATTTAACTTAGACTAAGTTAAATATGATTGTATTGAATTAGAGATAAACTGGAACGGAATTGGATTGTTAAGTAAGGTTTTGGAATGGAGATTGGAACTAGAGTTGAAATGGAATTTGGCTTGGTTATAAGCGAATGCTTGAGTTCGGGAATGAATTGACTAGAGAAAATTTAGGATTACGTTTGTATTTGCTGAAGTGATTGCAAACGGAAGAGATAGAGTGAAATTCCCAACGAAAAGTTACAAGTTTATATTATATTTGGGTATGAGATTTATGATCCTATTGGGCAAGCCGCTTGGCTGTTTAATTTTCTTTCTGATTGATGAAGGCCATGAAAGGCAAGTTTTAGTTGTACCGATTGAGCTGTACAAAGGAGACGCTGGTAAAAAAATTCAGAGATTTAAGGTGTTAATTTTTTTTAGAAATTTTGAAAATTTTTAGTTGTTAGAAATAAATTAATATTTTAATTTAAATTAATTGGTTCAATTTGAACTAAAATTAAGAAGTAAACAAATGATTTTATATAGTTAATAAGATTTTTAGAATTTTCTGCCTTAGTAATGTCGAGGACAAAATTCTTTTAAGGGAGAAGGAATGTAACGACACGTATTTTTAATAGTTTAATAATTAATTTATTTAATTATTTTAATAATGTTTTTGTAATTTAACTGACTTAAATTAAACAATTCTGATTTATATTTACTTAATATAAATAGTGGATAATAAAATTTAATTACGAAATAGTCGGAAGTAGCTGAATTTTCAATATTGTGTAATTTAGATAATATATGTTATTTAGTTCAGTTTAGAATTGAATTATAATAAGAAATAGATTATTTAAACGACAGTTGAACGTATTAATTATAATATAATTATAAATCGAGGTCATAACGGCACAGTAGTTCATAATATTACATTTTCAACTTTAAACAACTATACATGATTCATTATAAGTCGGATTTCTTCGAAATAAGAAATGTTCGATGTGATGACCCCAAACTTCTGTAGTACGAAAGCAAGTATGATCATTGGAATATAACATATTTACAATAGTAGCAGATCTCGGATAACATCATAACACATAAATCATTGTAGCAGAAATGGAAATGTCATCCACATAAGAACATCAAAATATCAGAGTGGCACAAATACAGGATATAACTTAGCAAATAGATGTCTCAGCAAAAAGAAATAAGTTTAAAACTCCATCAAGTACATCATAAATAAAGGATGTCCAAATATCTCAAAGAAGAAATAGAAAGATAAAAATGATCTTCATCTTCAGCCCATAAGCATGCTTCAATCCAGCATATGTGCATAAATACCTGAACCTCTCACTTGGCTGCCCATGTGAAAAAGAGGGCACCCGAGTTTGCAAAGTGAAACAAACTATGAGTCAGTCATGGGACTGGTATGAGAAATCCTTCATAGCTTATCTAACAATATAGCTAATCACAAGACCACGCCGCTAATGCGGAACGGGTTTACTCCATTGGATTGCCAGTGCATAAGTTTAATAAATTTTTATTCAAAACAACGCAATGCTTTTTAGAAGAATGAAATCATTATAAGACTCAAGTCCCATCACATAATGGAATGCAAACTAGAGGATAGAGTTTTACCTTATAATGATCAAACATGCATGATACGTAGAAAATAATATTTTAATATTATTATCTAATCAGTTCTAAAATACTTCAAAATAAATGTATCAATCCTAGACGGCATAGTACCCTATCTTACTATGTCGCCATATGTAGGTTTACAATCAAAATCATAATGTCATACTGAAAATTGGGTTTCCATCATAAGCCAAGGCTAGGGACGATCTCCTTACCGATTAAAAACACTCTAGCAATATCTCAGGATCACACCTACGAGCAACCCTTGGATCCTCCAAGGCCGGTCCATAAATACTTTAGTGGATTAGTTATGCCTGAACACACGTTTCACGGTCCTATAGAACAAATAATTTGGTCACTATCGACCAATATAACTGAGGCGCCTCATTCCATCATCCATATAAGTAAAATGTCATGGCTTGCAAAACCTTGATTCCACTTCTAGCTAGAAAGAAACGCATGCACTCCTTGGGTCCCTTGTCTCGTTTCTGACTCTTAACGGGGAGTAAGGCTCGCGAAGTAACGCTATACACAAAGCTATGCCAAAATAGGCTACGCTTTGATCATCAACCACAAGGCTCTGCTTTTCAACAAAAGCCTTGATCATCTGCATCTTGTCATGCCACATTGACAATACACGCCATGTGATCTATAATTACCAATATATAACATCTGAGCTCGTGTGTCTCAAAGAAGGGTGTTAAGCAAGAGAATAAATTCTCCTCCACCAATCGGATATATATTAGATAGAAATCAATTTTCATGGAATGAAAGCCAATGTTAGACACACATCCATTTACAAGTCCGTTCTGGGTCTGAATGAAACCGGAGACACCTTATTCCTCGTCCCGTATGTCCAATATAGAAGAGAGGTGCTCGCTTATCTAGACAATCAACAAGTACATCCGGACAACTACCACTTTAACACTATACTGGGAGCTAACCATTGCTGGGCATCAGTAGTTATCCATTCGATGTGAAGATCGCGGGTCTTCAATCACCGTCTTCAATATCTTGGATTTAAATCGTCATATAATTATTCAAAATGAGATTAAACTCAGTCTTTTAAAATAATTCTCACATATATATAATATAAAACCATTTCATATCGTTAATATTATTTAATAACGATTTATCGCTGTTTTTATTTATATAAAAATAGCTCAATTTAATTTAATGATGCTTCGGGTCAATAGGCGCCCCTGGCGCTGTTTTTATCAAAATTTGATTTACACATATCTCAATATCTAACCATTGGATTTTAACAAAATTTATGTTGTTGGAAAGATCTTCCAAAAGTGGTCCTAATGTTTCCAGCTCTGGGAAAATCCGACGGTCGGATCTTTCGTTATAATCGTTTAAAGTTACGATTCCGAAACGCGAACTACCATGCACGATTTGTTTAATTTAAATATATATATATATATATATATTTAAAAACCATTTGACGATTCCACTAACGCTTTTAACACGCCAATTAAAAGGATGTTTTAATTTGCATAAACATTTCTACATGTTTACCATGTCAAATAAAATGTATTTATTTACATGATATTTTCTAATGACAAATAAAAAGAAAATTCTTATTTACACTTCTATTTTTAATTTTAACAAATAAAAAGGAATATTTTATTTGTATATAGCTTCAATGCATGCTTTGATAATAAAAGTAATTCGTACAAATTCTGATGTATGTAATGTCAATAAAAAAAAATGATATTTTAACATTGCATATAAATTCTAATATATGCATTGTTAATAAAATGTTATTTTAACTTTGCATATAAATTCTAATATATGCATTGTCAACAAAATGATATTTTTACTTTGCATATAAATTCTAATATATGCATTGTAAATAAAATGTTATTTTTACTTCGCATATATATTCTAATATGTGCATCGTCGATAAAATGTTATTTTTACTTCGCATATAAATTCTAATATATGCATCGTCAATAAAATGTTAATTTTACTTTGCATATAAATTCTAATATATGCATCATAATTAAAATGTTATTTTTACTTTGCATATAAATTCTAATATATGCATCGTCAATAAAATGTTATTTTTACTTTGCATATAAATTCTAATATATGCATTGTAAATAAAATGTTATTTTTACTTCGCATATAAATTCTAATATATGCATAATCAATAAAATGTTATTTTTACTTTGCATATAAATTCTAATATATGCATTGTAAATAAAATGTTATTTTTACTTTGCATATAATTTCTAATATATGCATTGTCAATATAATGTTATTTTTACTTTGCATATAAATTCTAATATATGCATTGTAAAAAAAATGTTATTTTTACTTTGTTGAAAATTCTTTTTTTTTAACTAGTCACTTACATTACATTAAAAATGTGAATTTTTAATGTAGACATGTTCTTACTTTAAAACTTGAACATTCCTCTATATCCTTACATTGCATTAAAAATGTGAATTTTTTTGCATACATATTTTTATTTTAAAACATGAACATTTCTCTATTTCATTACATTGTATTAAAAATGTAATTTTTTTATGTCGGTATGTTTTTATTTTAAAATATGAACATTTCTCTATTTCATGCATTTATTTCAATTCAACAAAATGATAAAAATGGTTCTTTTCATTTTTGTTGAAAATTCTATTTCAATAAAATGATAAAGATGGTTCTTTTCATTTTTGTTGAAAATTCTAATTAAACAAAATGATAAAAATTGATATCCCATTTTTGTTGAAAATTCTAATTCAATAAAATGACAAAATTTAATATTTCATTTTTTTTGAAAATTCTAATTGAACAAAATGACAAAAATTAATATTTCATTTTTGTTTAAAATTCTAATTCAACAAATGATAAAAACTGATATTTCATTTTTCTTGAAAATTCTAATTCAATAAATGATAAAAATTGATATTTCATTTTTGTTGAAAATTCTAATTCATTTGAATATTCTAACTCAACAGATGACAAAAATTGATGTTTCATTTTTGTGGAAAATTCTAATTCAACAAATGACAAAAATTGATATTTCATTTTTGTTGGAAAATTCTAATTCAACAAATGACAAAAATTGATATTTCATTTTTGTTGAACAAAACTATTTTGACAAAAAGGAATATTTTTGATCCAACTAAACTACTTAACAAAAATGAATATTTTTTTTTTCAATTAAACTAGTAAACAAAAATGGTAAATTTTGGTTAACTATTTTCTAAATAACACAAATGTTAATTTTTGAAGTAACAAATCTAATAAACATAACATGGTAATTTTGTTTAACTATTTTTTTCAAATTAACACAATTGTTTATTTTTTTTTGAATTAACAAATCTAATAAACATAACATGATGATTTTGTTTAACTATTTTCCTAATTAACACAATTGTTAATTTTAACAGATCTACATAACACATCAATCACAGATCAAATCACGTAGCATAACAAATGGAAATTAACAGCAGATTAGTGATAATACAATCACAATTAATTTTAATTATTTAAGAAGAATAAAACAGAATTCTCACAATTGGTTTTAATTCTGAATGATTTAGATTTGAAATTTTGTTCAAAATCTGATCTACTCCGAATCAGTTCTAATCAGTCCAGAAGTGTAGATCTCGGACTCACGATCATAACGATTCTGAAAATTATCAATTCCGAGTTCGTATGCATTAGTTATGAATCATTTTATGTTGATAATATTTTTAGATTAAATAACTTAAAATAGATTTACCAACTTCTTCCTTATCAGATAACAAGGCCGTGAGTTTCTTCCTTTTGTTCAAACTTAGGTTTTTAATTTCAAATCAAATCTTTGAATTTCGGGAAGATCAGATGTCACCACATCGAGGAGCTACGTACGGCGCACCAGGGGGGTCCACATTGTCGAACTCACACGTGACTAGGAGGCTTGGCGGCAAACTGAACAGCATGGGTTTGGGAGCCTGTATCTCGAGCTACGTGCAATTTTAGGGGGTGTAACCCGTGTGGATGGAAGGAGGAGAAAGAGGACTTCGATATTGGTAAAAGGAGTAGGAAATTTTAATGAGTGGATCATGGGATTTTAGTGGGAGAAGTCTTGAGGAATCTCAGCCATGAACAAAGGAGATGGCGGCGCTACAGTAGGGTGACTAGGGTTTGGATGATAGGTTATTAATAATAATATAATATTTAATGTTCTAATTTACAAAAAAAAATCCATTAATTCCTGATAACTCCAAATCCAACCCAACAAAAGTTGGTCCAACTTAATTTCCCTCATTCCGAACACAATGGGCTTGGTCCCGTCAGTCCAAACGATCGTTTTAAGCCTGTTTTCTTTAGTTTAAAATTTAAATCATTTATTTATTTAATTCGATCATACGTTTAAATTTATCGGGGCCACATACAGGCTCCAGAAATTCTTGAAAAATAAACATAGCTATGTTTTGTTGATACGGTCCTAACGAAATTAATTTCGTCGAATTTGGAGACTGTTTGAAAAATGACCCATTTGACGGTCGATTAAATTCAACAGAAATTACCAAACATAGTTTAATTTACCACGCTCAAAATTAATTCCAAAAATTATGGAAATTAAACTTAGCAATAATTTGACATTCTGAATCCAATAAAAATTGTTTCATCAGAAATGGAGGTCGTTTGTATAATGGCCATTTATACGGGCTATAAATTGTATTAAATTCCATAGCGACTATTCTGAATATTGAACTGGCCATAACTTTTTATTCCCGCTATGAAATTTTGATTTTTCAGATTCATTGGAAAGATATTTTTAAACAGATTTAAATATTTTTGGTTCCACTAAAATCCGATTTATTCTGACTCCTGTACATTCAGTCAAAGTTCAGATTCAAATTTTCAAACTACCGTGCTATTAATAACTCCTTTTAAAATTAAAAAAATATATTCGTTCTAACTTCAATTTAAATAAATTTTAAATCATTGTTATTTAATATAAATTATTTTAATTATTCAAAATTCATTGAAATAGCCAAAATAAAAAAAATTAAATAGGTTCTGATTTTCTGGGTTGATACAATCTCCCCCACTTAAAAGCTTTTCGTCCCCAAAAAGGAAACAATAGTAAAGTAGGAAACAATACGGAAAATGCAACATATTGTAAATGTACCTTAGCACAAGAGTTACTCGGAGATGTCCACTCTGCACTTGGGATAAGCCTGTTTGATGCTATCCTCGGTCTCCTATGTACAGTCTCTAGGATCCCCGCTCCACTGCACTTTGACTAAGTGGATCCTCTTGTTCCTCAGAAATCGGGTCTCTTTGCAAACAATTTTCACTGGCTCCCTCCTTACTACTAAGCTTGGGGTAATCTCCAAATCTTGCTGTGCTGCTTCCTCCACAACCAAGTCTGGATCATGTATATGCTTCCGGAGTTGAGACACATGGAATGCGTCATGAACCCCTGGCAACCAGTCCGGCAACTGCACCCTATAAGGGAGAGTTCCAATCTTTTCGAGAATAGGAAACGGATAAATGAATCTCGGTGCCAACTTCCCAGTATTACAAAAACGAATTACTCCTCTTAGTTGGGAAACCCTCAAGTATACATAATTGCCAACAGAGAAATCTAAATCCCTTCTTCGTAAGTCTGTATAGCACTTCTATCGGCTTTGAGCAGTTAGAAGTCGCTTCTTAATAAAATCAACTTTATCTGATGCTTCACGAATCATGTCGGGACCCAATACTAATTGATTGCCTGGTTTCACCCAATATGTAGGAGATCTGCATGGCCTGCCATATAATGCTTCAAATGGCGACATCTGAAAGCTTGCTTGGTAATTGTTATTATAAGAGAACTCAACCAAGTGCAAGTGATCCTCCGATAACCTGCCAAAATCAAGAATGCATGCTCGCAACAGGTCTTCTACTATGCGGTTCACCTTCTCAGTCTGGACGTCTGTCTGAGGATGATAAGCGGTGCTCAAATTCAACTTTGTCCCTAGCTCTTCTTCGAATGCTTTCCAGAATTTACTGGCAAATATGGGATCACGGTCACTAACAATGCTACTGGGAACTCCATGCAGTCTGACAATCTCTCTGAAATAAAGCTGTGCCAGACTTCGAGCTGTTCTATTAGATGTGACAGGAATAAAATGGGTAGTCTTCGTGTAACGATCTACAATCACCCATATACTATCATTCCCTTTTCCAGTTCGGGGCAAGCCATCGATGAAGTCCATAGAAATTTGGTCCCATTTTCAACTTGGAAGCTCGAGCGGTTACAACAATCCTGCGAGATTCTGTTGATTGCTTTTGACCTGCTGGAAGGTGGAACATCTAGTAACATATATAAAGATGTCTCTCTTCATCGCCTCCCACCAAAAGGTGCGCTTAAGATCATGATACATCTTGCTTACTCCTGAATGGATGCTAAGTATAGATTTGTGACATTCATCCATAACTTCTCTTTTTAGCTCAGGAATATCTGGCACACATATTCACCCTTGCAGTCTAACGGTCCCCCTGTTGTTTATTTGGAAGCTTGACGCTTCTCCCTTTTGAACTCCCTCGCTAATCATCTAGATAAATTTATCATCTTTTTGAAGAGCAGAAAACTTATCCATTAATTTAGGCATAATGATAAGAGTGGCAATGATAAGATTGGCGCTGGCTGCATTCTTCCTGCTGAGTGCATCAGCTACAACATTGGCTTTCCCTGGAGTATATAAGATGTCCAGGTCATAGGCCGTAAGAAATTCTAACCAACGTTGTTGCCTCAAATTCAAGTCCCTATGGGTGAATAGATATTTTAAGGATTTATGATCAGTATATAATTCAAACTTCTCACCCAAAAGATAGTGCCGCCATATCTTTAGAGCAAACACGATGGCCAACAATTTAAGATCATGAGTAGGATATCTCTTCTCATGCGGCTTCAGCTGGCGGCTAGCATATGCAACTACTTTATCTCTTTACATTAGCACCGTACCAATACCTTTAATAGAAGAATCTGTCCAGACTTTCAAATCTTGATTGCCATCAATAATGGTCAACACGGGAGTAGTGGTCAACCTCAATTTTAGTTCTTGGAAAGTTGCCTGACATTTGGGTGTCCAAATAAACTTTGTATGCTTCTTAGTTCCTTCGTCAATGGACAAGATCGTTTCGAAAAATCTTTAATGAGTTTCCGATAGTAGCCAGCCAATCCTAAGAAACTTCTGACTTCTGTAGGAGTGCTAGGCTGCTTCCAATCTTGGGTGGCTGAGATCTTTCCTGGGTCTACTGAAATGCCTTTCTTCGATACAACATGGCCGAGGAATTTCACCTCTTCTTGCCAGAATATACATTTAGAGAATTTGGCTTTCAACACATTATTTCTCAAAATCTCCAAAACTTCTTTCAGATGATTTTCATGCTTAGTAGTGGATCTGGAAAAGATTAAGATGTCATCAATGAAAACCAGTACGAATTTATTCAAGACATCCCAGAATACTCTGTTCATCAGATCGACAAAGTAGGCTGGAGCGTTACATAAGCCGAAGGGCATTACTAGCCATTCATAGAATAAGTCTGGCCCTTTGAAAGCTGTCAAAGGAACACATTCTTTGGCAATGCGCAACTGATGGAAACCTATAGCTAGGTCCATCCTAGAGAATATTTATGCTCCATTCAAGCGGTCCAATGGATCATCAATACGTGGCAGCGGATATTTATTTTTCAGTGTTTGCTTATTGAGGTCACGATAGTCCACACATAGTCTGAAGTTATCGTCTGACTTTGGGACAAACACCACTGCTGCACCCCAATTTGAGAAGCTAGGCCTGATTAGACCCTTCAACAAAAGTTTTTAGTTTGATTTCTGAGCTCCTCTTTTTCTTTCAGTATCATTCTCCGAATAGGATGCACAACTGGCCTTGCATTCGGAACCAAGTCAATCCTGAAGTCGATTTCTCCTCGTGGAGGTAAGCTATCAACTTCTTCAAACGCATCCGCATAATCTTTGACAATAGGGATATTCTCAATAGAAGTAGGGGTGACTTCTAGAGACGACCAAAATTCTTTCCTATCAGTTGTTGAGACGTGACATGGTATAAAAATATCTCCGAGCTTCGTTTTAACTTTGACAATTCTTTCGGCACATTTAACCTTGGCCTCATGTTTTGTTAACCAGTACAGCCCAAGAATAATACCCAACTCAGAAAAATTCATCACGATCAGATTAAAAGGAAACCGGTAAAAAGAATAGGAGATGGGCACTTTACAAAACAACTTGAGAACAAGAGAACCTCTTATCGGATTATAAACACTAACTGATTCTTTAAGATTTCTGGTTTTCAAATTTAACTTTTTAATCGTGTCACTAGAAATGAAACTACGTGATGCAACAGTGTCAAATAATGCGGTAACAGGAATATTCTTAATGGTAAGAGTACCTCCCAAGACATCAGGTTTATCTGCTCCTTCGAAAGAAGCCGGTGCAGCCGCTCCATCGTATACATGAGCCACCTCAGATTTCTTCAATTTTTGATAAAGTGCCTTGTCTTATGGAAGTTAAAGCATTCCTGAGTATTCTGAGGATTCTGATCGCGATTCTGACTGGGTCCTGACTCATTCCTCCTTATTTTCTTTGGAGCTCGGCATTCGTAGTCAAAGTGCCTCATCTTCTAGCAATTGAAGCATCTCACCTTGGCTATCTTATTTCCTTGGGGCTTGGCAGCTGAAGAGTTGCTCACCTCCGGTTTCTTGTCAACTTGCTTTCTCTTGTTATTATTCTGATTTTTCTCCTGCTCTTATTGTGAATTTCTGTCATTGTCCTCATATCGACAAGCCATCTCGATCACCTCATTAAATGGGAGCTTAATGTATGCTGTGACTCTATTCAGATATTTCCTGGAGAGGCCATTAACGAATCTTTTGTTCTTCTGGACTGGGTCCCGAATTAATTCAGGAACAAAACATAAGAGCTCTTCAAACTTCCACACATACTCTGAAACAGTGATATCTCCTTGCTGCAAGTTGGAAAATTGATCGTGGAGACGCTCTACTTTCTGCGTAGGAATAAACTTCTCATTGAAGAGTTCCTTGAATTTGGCCCAAGACATGTCGACCTCATTATTTCCAATTATGATAGTATCCCACCAATTTTCAGCCTCATCTTTCGACATCCACGATGCCAAAAAACGCTTGCGGTGATCTTCTAATTCCAGGCCTCCAAATATCTTCTCGCAATTTTTGAGCGATGCCTGAGCTACTATTACCGTCTCTCGCCCTGTGAATGACACGCCCCCTAAATTCCTAAACTTCTTGACTACCTTGTCCAGGTCAAAAAGTTGTGGGGGTGGAGGTGATGGTGTTACAGCCTCGGGAGTGGGCTGCCCCTAAGCTGTGGGGGTCTCATCTCTTACGGGTCCTCTGTCTCCACCTCTGCCTCGGGCTCTTGCTCTCGTTTTGGTGCTCATTTTCAGTTGGTTCTATACCATCAAGGAATGAGTCAGACCAACAGGAATGATAATTTTAAAAATGGAAGGTTAAAAGCAGAGACATATGATGTAATGACTGATTAATATGTGTTGTTCTGTTGTGCTCGTTCTAGGACATTACTAATCCTATATCTAATGAGCTACTCGCCTTAGAATACTACTGATTCTATCTACATGAATTGTTTTAAATATGTTATACTCCGAAGCTAAGGTTAACCTTTAGCTCTTATACCAACTATGATAACCCCAAACTTCTATAGTATGAAAGCAAGGATAATCATTGGAATATAACATAATTACAACAATAGCAGATCTCAGATAACATCATAACACATAAATCATTGCAGCGGAAATAGAAATGTCATCCATATCACAACATCAATATATCAGAGTGGCATAGTTCCAGGATATAACTTAGTAAATAGAAGTCTCAGCAAAAAGAAATAAGTTTAAAACTCCATCAAGTACATCATTAATAAAGGATGTCTAAATGTCTTAAAGAAGAAATATAAAGATAAAAATGATTTTCATCTTCAGCTCATAAGCATGCTCCAATCCAGCATATGTGCATAAATACCTGAACCTGTCACTTGGCTACCCGTGTGAAAAAGAGGGCACCCGAGTTTGCAAAGTGAAACAAACTACAAGTCAGTCATGGGACTGGTATGAGAAATCCGTCCTAACTTGTCTAATAATATAGCTAATTACAGGACCACGCTGCTAATGCAAAATGGGTTTACTCCATTGGATCGCCAGTACATAAGTTTAATAAATTTTTATTCAAAACAACGCAATGCTTTTTAGAAAAATGAAATCATTATAAGACTCAAGTCCCATCACATAATGCAATGCAAAACGGAGGACAGAGTTTTACCTTATAATGATCAAACATGCTTAATACATAGAAAATAATATTTTAATATTATTATTATTGTCTAATCAGTTATAAAATAATTCAAAGTAAATGTATCAATCCTAGACGGCATGGTACCCCATCTTACTATGTAACAACCCGTATTTTTATAACATGTTAAGACAAGAAATCTAGGCGGAATTAATTTTTAAAACAAGAATCAAGGGAAACAGGTTACGCCACTGGGTTCGTCTCGAAATTCAGCTTGGAAATGAGTCTGATTTTGCGAGAATCGAAGTCTATATGAGGGAGATATGACCCTCCGAAGTTTCAGGAATTTTTAGAATCAAAAACAGCTCGAAATTCGAATTCGAAATTCGAATTAAAATCCCAGAACAGGCTGGGCGGGAAAATTCCAGTCCAGGGACCAGGTCGACCTAGGGGTCGACCATAGTGTCGACCTCCCAGGGACTAGGTCGACTATAGTGTTGACCTGGGGGTCGACCTACCTCCCGAGCCCACTTCCTGAACCTGGTGCATTCTGATGTATTTGACCTCGTTTTCTATCCAGATTCGTCTGCCCAATCCTATATAAACTCACCCCTAGCCTCATTCTCTCGACACCATTTCATTTCTGTCCTTATGCTGCTTCTGAAATAATTAAATTAAAGAGAGAATGGCTACTTCTTCTTCGTCAAGACAACATCTAGGAATTGAAAATTGGGGGTTTTCAACTAGAACAAGACTAAACAAATAGAGATTCAACAACTGCAACAACCATTTCTAGAATCAAATCTCTGCACTCTAATTCTCGATCCGTGCTCTGTAAGTTCTAGTTACTTTGAGATTTAAACTTGTTAAATTTAATGTGGCATGGAATGTAATGAAATTGGACCTAAGCTTGATTATCTATTTAGATCTGTTCTTGTCTCTTCTTGAATCTATGATTTTGGGTTATTTCTTATCGATTGAATCATGCCTATTCATGTTGTTGGACCTAGTTTATTATTCAAACGCTAGATTGTAACATAATTTCTTGGATCTTGACTATTGAGAATATTGTCTACGACGTTGAAACCATTATTAATGACATAAGACTATGACTATGACTGTGGACATAAGATTTTACCTATGCCTATGACTATGACTGTGAACATAAGACTATGCATATGCCTATAACAGTGAACATAAGGCTATTGCCTATGACTATGACATGGACAATTGTGGCTAATCACCTATGACTCTTGACTATGAGAATTATTACCTTTGATTATGAACATAAGGCCATTATCTATGACCATGACTTTGAAACTATTACTGTTAATTGCATATGACTATTTGCCTAGAACTATTCTTGATAAATATCCATGATTATTGTGATGAGTCGCTTATGATTCATAACTATGAGATTTCAACCTATGACTGTTGGGGTTAATTGCCTAAGGCTATTATAGTTGATTGTTCATGCCCATGACACTATAGTTGAAAACCATGATGTGCACCGAATTGGCATTTTGTTGGATCATATACCTAGGGTGTGACTTGCTTAGTTTATTCGCTATTATGTACACCAAAACCATTGGATCCATTATCATGGTATTTGGCTTTCTTTTGCATGCCTATTCTTTTAGGTTAGCGTTTATCATGACCATCGCCTTATCTTGCTAGATTTGAAATTCTATATGCTAGTGATGTCATAACCAATTATCTCAAGTTATATCATACCAGTCTTGTAACCCCTTTTATCGCTTTATGCTAGTCCCTTTTTGCCTATCATAGTTTTGACGCTATTCCCTCTATTTCGAGATTCGGATTTATTTGTTGTATAGATCGATTCACGTTCACGTGCGATGGGAATACGATTTGGGTAGATTAGGCAAAACATGAATTGGTTATGAACATGAATTGTGAACTTGATAATAGGCAAAACTTGAAGCATGAACATTGTTATAACTTGAATTTGGATGTGGGCATGAAACTTATCCTTGAAACTTGACACGAACTCGACTTGAAACTTGAACATGGACATGACATTGGAATAAACATGAAAATGGCCAAATCGAGGTTGGGTTGAGTTTGCAGTGTAAATCTTCCTGGAACCGCCCGACAAATCCAGTTACTGCGAAAAATAGGATCCAATGTGGGTAGTTGGTCATATCGCGCTTGAAACCCGAGGTCAGACTGAGTTGTGTTGTAAATCTGCCCGGAACCGCCCGGCATATCCAGTGACCAGAACAACAGGTCTAATGTGAGAGGTTGGGGTGCATTAATGAACTAATGCCACATGATAGGGTTAAGTCATGTACCGCTTGAATATACTTAACCAATTTAACACGATGATTTGGTAGGGTTAAGTCATGTACCACTTGAATATATTAAACCAATTTAACACGATGACTTGATAGGGTTAATTCATGAACCGCTTTAATATACTTAACCAATTTAACACGATGACTTGATAGGGTTAAGTCATGAACCGCTTGAATATACTTAACCAATTTAACACGATGATTTGATAGGGTTAAGTCATGAACCGCTTGAATATACTTAACCAACTTGATACATGATTCGTAGGGCTAAGTCATGAACTTGAACGAAAACACTTAGCCAAATTGACATGACACGTAGGTGGGTTAAGTCATGAACATGAATGACAACGCTTAACCAACTTGACATGCTAGACTGAGGGGGTTAAGTCTCGAATTTAAATGACAACACTTAGCCTACTGGACGGAAACCCTAGTTACGCGGTCCTTTTCAGTAGTAACCCACTAGATGTATCATGGTACCCTGGAACTAGGCAGGGTGGAGCACGATTACTTGGCTGATTGTAAGCGACCATAACGACGGCTGAGTTGGTGCGCCATTGTAGGTTCAGGCGGATTATGGTCGTGCACGTAGTCCGGAGTTGAAAAATCAGGCATTGGGCACCGGTAGGTTTACACCGTGCGTGCTTGATTCGTGTCGTTGGTTGGCAGCCTAGGGCTTGATACACCCTATGGTGGACCTAGCACAGGTGACTACATTTCGTGATTTGGCCGTATGACACAGACACATGAATGAGCTAGGACTTGTAGGTAGCCGATCGATTAATAGATCATTACGTGGAAAAAGGGTATTGTTCGTTAGGCAACGTAATCCCTAGTGGTCCTAGGTGGCATAAACCCTAATCGAATATAGGAAACATCCAATAGGTAACATAATTCCTAGTGGTCCTAGGTGGCATAAATCCTAGTTGAACACGTGATAGCTCATGATAAGGAAACCTAGCCAGAACAAGGGTGGCGGTCCAAACGATTTCAAGAATGGTGGCACTACGTTGAAGTAGTATAGAAATACGTGATGAAACTCGTACGATAAATGGCAAGGGACTGTACATATACACGGAAAGGATGATACGGGTTGGGATACTAGTACACATGGTGCAGAGAATATAGGAAATCAAAGAAAATAATGGAACGGTGAAGCTTAGAAAGCTGGCGATGTTATAATTAGTAGAAACCTTGCAATGTGATACTTGGTAGGAACCTTGATATTCTTGATAGGAAGCATGGGATGTTATACTTGATTCATCGTGTCTGTAGCTTACCTTGTCATCATGCTTATGTTTACTTTTAGTTTATTCATGCCATATTATCTTCACCTGTTTTTATGCTGAAAGTCACTAAGACTTACTCAGTCTTTATGACCGACCCAGTTTGTTTCGCCTCTTTTTCTTCCGTTCCCCCGCCCCCCCAGGTTCGTAGGGTAGGAATACAGCTTAGTTCGGATCTTATCAAGCTCCAAGACTCTTTCATATACTGCTTGGATTTCTATTGGCTATGGCTTCCTTTGCTGCTTTATTGGGGAATGATTTATGACTATGGTTTTATGCTTCTTTACTATTGCAAGACAGATTTTGATGTAATGGATTTAATAGCATTTTGATGTAAAAGGCTTTAGACCTTTCTAGATTTTAAAGCAATGAAATTTGTTTCTTCTTCCGCTGTTTTATATGTTCTGTCTTGTAATATTTCTGTGTATGTTTACCTAGATAACGCTCCACCAAAGCTAGTGCATTCCCTTTGTGAGTGACCCTAGCGGAGGTGGCGTGTTACATTTTGTATCAGAGCAGATGGTTACCAGACTGGGAAAAAGCTTTTAAAAACCTTCTGAAATTATTTTCAAAACATTTACATAGAAGAATTTTTCTACAGAAAAGTTTTGTTTTACGAAAGGCATATTCCCCAAAGCCATATGCACTATCTTTTGATTCTCTCCTTGAGTCTCTTCTCTCTTTCTTTTTCACCATAGTTTGTAGGCATGCGACAAATGTCGGAGGGCAAAGTAGTGTCCAACCTCCATCTGTAGCCGCAATAGTTTTACTTGTGACTAATCTTATCTCAAGCTTTGTAGGGTTGCCGTGCGATGGGAGTAGCTTTCGTGAAACTTTTCAACAAGCTATACAAGGATAGTAGGAACGAGGATAAAGAACACAAGCCTAAGGATGAGAAACTTTTTGTTAAGGCGTAATCCACAAAGGAGGAAAATGTGAAAGGGAAAAGGTCAAAATAAAAGAATAATAAAACCCATGAAAAGAAAGAACATTGTTGGCATGGTAAAAAGGGACATGTAGTTAAGTATCATAAGACAAGGGCAAAGAACAAGATCGTCGAGAGGGCAATTGTATGCTCTCACTACTAGCATACCTAAGAGAGGTGGTAACGTTTCTGTTAAACGTTTAGCTTCTCTTTTCTATCATACCGTGGGAAATTTGTTTTTGTACATCGCATCCTTTTAATTCTGCTTCGATAGTTGAGTCTCTCCACCTTAGTACTAGCGTAGTAGAGGATCCCATTTTTGTCTCAAATCCTGTTGGGGAATTGGCTCATTTATTCATGACTTGTTTGGATTTGAGAATGTCTATGCTAAGTGTTGAGTTTAGAAGTAAAGCATATGTTTTGGGCTATGGGATGATTCTAGGGATGGAGTGGTCGTCCAGAAATGGTATCATTCTCGAGTATGAAAAGAGGGTAGTTAGACGCTTAACTTGCCTTGGTAATGCCCTCGAAGTCTAGATTAACCCTTAGGGTTCTGCTATGTATACATAACTAGAATCTCCTGATACATTTATCGATCCGCTCGAGTAGTGTTCGCCACTGAGGCGGATGGTTCATTTCCCTTATGCATGAGTTATAGAAAATCACCTTAGTAAGTACACTTGGCAACATGGTTGGCATTTGTTTTTTTTTTCAAGAGATAATTCATTTATGTGGAATACCTTCTAGTAAGTGAATGAGATCCAAGATTCACTGGAGAATTTTGGAGAGCTTGCACGAAACCACGAGTACGCAGTTATGTTTGAATCGGGTATACTAGAAAGAGAATAAGCAAAAGTGGAATGAGAGGCGACAGTGGAATGAGTTCCAACACATATTCTGGGAACAAGAATTAAGGAACTACGAAATTGTGAAGTTAAAGATGGTCAAACCACAATGGGGTTAAGCTC
The DNA here is from genome assembly GCA_030737875.1 of Allium sativum. Classification (NCBI taxonomy): domain Eukaryota; kingdom Viridiplantae; phylum Streptophyta; class Magnoliopsida; order Asparagales; family Amaryllidaceae; genus Allium; species Allium sativum. The sequence continues at coordinate 741,055,966 of CM060920.1, read as the reverse complement.
AAGGAAATAAGACTTAGAAGATTGAAGACTAGATACGCACATCATATCTCTTCTTAAGAGTATATCCTTGATTCCTCTTTTCCTGTAGAGCTTACTTGCATGTTATCTTTTAAGTATAACCTCTTAGTCCTATTCTCAATCCTGTTTCTGTTGCAAACCCCAAAGGGAGTATGACTTATCTGTTAGTAATACATGTTGGGGTTTGAGGGTGTCCGTTGGGTTGACTAAACTTTTTGGGGTTTATAGGATATGGGCTGGTGCTTAGGGTGTTCTTCTCCTATTCAGTATATATATGACATAGATTTCCAGCTTTGACATTGCCTAATGGGCACAAATTTTTTACTTGCTTCTATCATTCGGCTATATCTTTAGGTAGGAACAATTGGGTGAAACATGTGTTTGAGACATGCTATGATTGATGGTTGCAAGTGGTTGCAAGTGGCTGCTAGTGGTTGCTCGTGATTGCATAACACACATTAGGCACTAGATCGGTTCAGACACATTTCCATATTGCATATGCATAAGTGTTTATACTTGTTTATGGATGAAATTGGATGTTTTATCATATGGATGATGCATATGGATGGATGGATGTGCACACATATAGTATTTATGTGACTAGGACTATTTGCATACATGTTGGACTCATTGCACTAAACATATTTTGCACTAAAAAGATCAATCAGGCCTGATCATTTGCATTAGATAAGGAACATATACACACACTTTCTTCATATGTTCATACAACATTAGTAATCTCTTAAGGACAATGGATGCCTGTGATTGATGATTGAGTAGATGGATGATTGGATGGTAGGACACATTCTTTTTAACTTGAAGATTTCAGGGATGAAATTCTTTAAGGAGGGGAGAATGTAACAACCCATATTTTTTATAACATGTTAAAACAAGAAATCAAGGAAGAATTATTTTTTAAAACAAGAATCAAGGGAAACGGGTTACGCCTTTGCGTTCGTCTCGAAACTTTGCTTGGAAACGTGTCCGAGTTTGCGAGAATCGGAGTCCGTATGAGGGAGATATGACCCTCCGATGTTTCAGGAATTTTCAAAATCAAAAACCGCTCGAAATTCGAATTCGAAATTCGAATTCAAACCCCAGAACAGGCTGGGCGGGAAAATTCCCGCCCAGGGACCAGGTCGACCTGGGGGTCGACCATAGTGTCGACCTCCCAGGGACCAGGTCGACCTTAGTGTCGATCTGGGGGTCGACCTGCCTCCCGAGCCCACTTCCTGAACCTGATGCATTCTGATGTATTTGACCTCGTTTTCTATCCAGATTCGTCTCCCCAATCCTATATAAACTGACCTCTAGCCTCATTGTCTCGACTCCAATTCATTTCTGTCCTTATGCTGCTTCTGAAATAATTAAATAAAAGAGAGAATGGCTACTTCTTCTTTGTCAAGAAAACATCTAGGAATTGCAAATTGGGGTTTTCAACTAGAACGAGACTAAACAAATAGAGATTCAACAACTGCAACAACCGTTTCTAGAATCAAATCTCTGCACTCTAATTCTCGATCCGCGCTCTGTAAATTCTAGTTACTTTGAGATTTAAACTTGTTAAATTTAATGTGGGCATGGAATGAAATGAAATTGGACCTAAGCTTGATTATCTATTTAGATCTGTTCCTGTCTCTTCTTGAATCTATGATTTTGGGTTATTTCTTATCGATTGAATCATACCTATTCATGTTGTTGGACCTAGTTTATTATTCAAATGGTAGATTGTAACATAAATTCTTGGATCTTGACTATTGAGAATATTGTCTACGACGTTGAAACCATTATTAATGACATAAGACTATGACTATGACTGTGGACATAAGATTTTACCTATGCCTATGACTATGATTGTGAACATAAGACTATGCATATGCCTATGACAGTGAACATAAGGCTATTTCCTATGACTATGTCAAGGAGAATTGTGTCTAGTCACCTATGACTCTGGACTATGAGAATTATTACCTAAGGCCATTATCTTTGACCATGACTTTGAAACTATTATTGTTAATTGCCTATGACTATTTGCCTAGAACTATTCTTGATAAATATCCATGATTATTGTGATGAGTCGCTTATGATTCATAACTATGAGATTTCTACCTATGACTGTTAGGGTTAATTGCCTAAGGCTATTATAGTTGATTGTTCATGCCCATTACACTATAGTTGAAAACCATGTTGTGCACCGAATTGGCTTTTTGTTGGATCGTATACCTAGGGTGTGACTTGCTTAGTTTATTCGCTATTATGTACACCAAAACAATTGGATCCATTATCCTGGTATTTGGCTTGCTTTTGCGTGCCTATTCTTTTAGGTTAGCGTTTATCAAGACCATCGCCTTATCTTGCTAGATTTGAAATCCTATATGCCAGTGATGTTGTAACCAGTTATCTCAAGTTATATCATACTAGTCTTGTAACACCTATTATCGCTTTATGCTAGTCCCTTTTTGCCTATCATTGTTTTGATGTTATTCCCTCTATTTCGAGATTTGGATTTATTTGTAGTATAGATCGATTCACGTTCACGTGCGACGGAATACAATTTGGGTAGATTAGGCAAAACATGAATTTGTTATGAACATGAATTGTGAACTTGATAATAGGCAAAACTTGAAACATGAACATTGTTATAACTTGAATTTGGATGTGGGCATGAAACTTATCCTTGAAACTTGACACGAACTGGACATGAAACTTGAACATGGACATGACATTAGAATAAACATGAAAATGGCCAACTCGAGGTTGGGTTGAGTTTGTAGTGTAAATCTGCCCAGAACCGTCCGGCAAATCCAGTTACTGCGAACAATAGGATCCAATGTGGGTAGTTGGTCATATCGTGCTTGAAACCCGAGGTCAGACTGAGTTGTGGTGTAAATCTGCCCGTAACCGCCCGGCATATTCAGTAACCACAACAAAAGGTCTGATGTGAGAGGTTGGGGTGCATTAATGAACTAATGCCACGTGATAGGGTTAAGTCATGTGCCGCTTGAATATACTTAACCAATTTAACACGATGATTTGGTAGGGTTAAGTCATGTACCACTTGAATATACTTAACTAATTTAACACGATGACTTGATAGGGTTAAGTCATGAACCGCTTGAATATACTTAACCAATTTAACACGATGACTTGATAGGGTTAAGTCATGAACCGCTTGAATATACTTAACCAATTTAAGATGATGATTAGATAGGGTTAATTCATGAACCGCTTGAATATACTTAACCAACTTGATTCATGATTCATAGGGCTAAGTCATGAACTTGAACGACAACACTTAGCCAAATTGACATGACACGTAGGTGGGTTAAGTCACGAACTTGAATGACAACGCGTAACCAACTTGACATGCTAGACTGAGGGGGTTAAGTCTCAAATTTAAATGACAACACTTAACCTACTGGACGGAAACCCTAGTTACGCGGTCCTTTTAAGCAGTAACCCACTAGATGTATCATGGTACCCTGTAACTAGGCAGGGTGGGGCACGATTACTGGGCTGATTGTAAGCGACCAGAACAACGGCTGAGTTGGTGCGCCATTGTAGGTTCAGGCGGACTATGGTCGTGCACGTAGTCCGGAGTTGAAAAAGCAGGCATTGGGCACCAGTAGGTTTACACTGTGCGTGCTTGATTTGTGTCGGTGGTTGGCACCCTAGGGCTTGATACACCCTATGGTGGACCTAGAACAGGTGACTACATTTCATGATTGGGCCGTATGACACAGACACATGAACGAGCTAGGACTTGTAGGGAACCGATCGATTAATAGATCGTTACGTGGAAAAAGGGTGTTGTTCGTTAGGTAGCATAATCCCTAGTGATCCTAGGTGGCATAAACCCTAATCGAATCTGGGAAACGTTCAATAGGTAGCATAATCCCTAGTGGTCCTAAGTGGCATAAATCCTAGTTGAACACGCGATAGCTCATGATAAGGAAACCTAGCCAGAACAGGGGTGGCGGTCCGAACAATTTCAAGAATGGTGGCACTACGTTGAAGTAGTATAGAAATACATGATGAAACCCGTACAATATACGGCAAGGGACTGTACATATACATGGAAAGGATGATACGGGTTGGGATACTAGTACAGGTTGTGCAGAGGATATAGGAAATCAAAGATAATAATGGAACGGTGAAGCTTAAAAAGTTGGTGATGTTGTAGTTAGTAGAAACCTTGCAATGTGATACTTGGTAGGAACCTTGATATTCTTGATAGGAAGCATGGGATGTTATACTTGATTCATCGTGCCTGTAGCATACCTTGTCATCATGCTTATGTTTACTTTCAGTTTATTCATGCCATATTATCTTCACCTGTTTTTATGCTGAAAGTCACTAGGACTTACTCAGACTTTATGACTGGCCCAGTTTGTTTCGCCTCTTTTTCTTTCGTTCCCCCCTGTTCGCAGGGTGGGAATACAGCTTAGTTCGGATCTTACCGAGCTCCAAGGCTCTTTCATGTACTTCTTGGATTTCTCTTGGCTATGGCTTGCTTTGCCGCTTTATTGGGGAATGCTTTATGACTATGGTTTTATGCTTCTTTACTATTGCAAGACAGATTTTGATGTAATGGATTTAATAGCATTTTGATGTAAAAGGCTTTAGACCTTTCTTGATTTTAAAACAATGAAATTTGGTTCTTCTTCCGCTGTTTTATATGTTCTGTCTTGTAATATTTCTGTGTATGTTTACCTAGATAATGCTCCACCAAAGCTAGTGCATTCCCTTTGTGAGTGACCCTAGCGGAGGTGGGGTGTTACATTTGGTATCAGAGCAGAAGGTTACCAGACTGGGCAAAAGCTTTTTAAAACCTTCTGAAATTATTTTCAAAACATTTACATAGCAGCATTTTTCTAAAGAAAAGTTTTGTTTTACGAAAGGCATATTCCCCAAAGCCATATGCACAATCTTTTGATTCTCTCCTTGAGTCTCTTCTCTCTTTCATTTTCACCATAGTTTGTAGGCATGCGACACATGTCGAAGGGAAAATTAGTGTCCAACCTCCATCTGTAGCAGCAGTAGTTTTTCTTGCGACTAATCTTATCTCAAGATTTGTAGGGTTGTTGTGCGATGGGAGTAGCTTTCGAGAAACTTTTCAACAAGCTATACAAGGATTGTAGGAACGAGGATAAAGAACACAAGCCTAAGGATGAGAAACTTGTTGATAAGGCGTAATCCACGAAGGAGGAAAAGGTGAAAGGGAAGAGGTCAAAGTAAAAGAATAATAAAACCTATGACAAGAAAGAACATTGTTGGCATGGTAAAAAGGGACATGTAGTTAAGTATCATAGGACAAGGACAAGGGCAAAGAAAAAGATCGTCGAGAGGGCAATTGTATGCTCTCACTACTAGCATACCTAAGAGAGGTGGTAACGTTTCTGTTAAAAGTTTAGCTTCTCTTTTCTATCATACCATGGGAACTTTGTTTTTGTACATCGCATCCTTTTAATTCTGCTTCGATAGTTGAGTCTTTGCACCTTAGTACTAGCGTAGTAGAGGATCCCATTTTTGTCTCAAATCCTGTTGGGGAATCGGCTCATTTATTCATGACTTTTTTGGATTTGAGAATGTCTATGCTAAGTGTTGAGTTTAGAAGTAAAGCTTATGTTTTGGGCTATGGGTTGATTCTATGGATGGAGTGGTTGTCCAGAAATGGTACCATTCTCGAGTATGAAAAGAGGGTAGTCGACGCTTGACTTGCCTTGGTAATGCCCTTGAAGTCTAGTGTAACCCTTAGGGTTCTGCCATGTATAGTTACCTAGAATCTCCTGATACATTTATCGATCTGCTTGAGTAGTGTTCGCCACTAAGGCGGATGGTTCATTTCGCTTATGCATGAGTTGTAGAAAATCACCTTAGTAAGTACACTTGAAAACATGGTTGGCATTTGTTTTTTTCAAGAGATAATTCATTTATGTGGAATACCTTCTAGTAAGTGAATGAGATCCAAGATTCACTATTGAATTTTGGAGAGCTTGCACGAAACCATGAGTACGCAGTTATGTTTGAATCGGGTATACTAGAAAGAGAATAAGCGAAAGTGGAACGAGATGCAACTGTGGAATGAGTTCCAACTCATATTCTAGGTACAAGAATTAAGGAACTACGAAATTGTGAAGTTAAAGACGGTCAAAGCACAATATAGTTAAGCTCAAGGAAATACGACTTAGAAGATTGAAGACTAGATACGCACATCATATCTCTTTTTAAGAGTATATCCTTGATTCCTCTTTTCTTGTAGAGCTTACTTGCATGCTATATTTTAAGTACAACCTCTCGGTCCTATTCTCAATCCTATTTTTGTTGCAAACCCCAAAGGGAGTATGACTTATCTTTTAGTAATACAAGTTGGGGTTTGAGGGTGTCTGTTGGGTTGACTAAACTTTTTGGGCTTTATAGGATAAGGGCTGGTGCTTAGGGGTTCTTCTCCTTTTCAGTATATATGTGACGTAGATTTCCAGCTTTGAAATTGCCTAATGGGCACAAAGTTTTTACTTGCTTCCATCATTAGACTATATCTTTAGGTAGGAACAACTGGGTGAAACATGTGTTTGAGACATGTTATGATTGATGGTTGCAAGTGGTTGCAAGTGGCTGCTAGTGGTTGCTCGTGATTGCACAACACACATTAGGCACTAGATCGGCTCAGACACATTTCCATATTGCATATGCATAAGTGTTTATACTTGTTTATGGATGAAATTGGATGTGTTAACATATGGATGATGCATATGGATGGATGGATGTGCACACATATAGTATTTATGTGACTAGGACTATTTGTATACATGTTGGACTCATTGCACTAAACATATTTTGCATTAAAAAGATCAATCAGACCTGATCATTTGCATTAGATAAGGAACATATACACACACTTTCTACATATGTTCATACAGCATTAGAAATCTCTTAAGGACATTGGATGCCTGTGATTGATGATTGAGTAGATGGATGATTGGATGGTAGGACACATTCTTCTTAACTTGAAGATTTCGGGGACAAAATCCTTTAAGGAGTGGAGAATGTAACAACCCGTATTTTTATAACATGTTAAAACAAGAAATCAAGGCAGAATTAATTTTTAAAACAAGAATCAAGGGAAACAGGTTACTCCATTGTGTTCGTCTCGAAATTCTACTTGGAAAACGAGTCCGAGTTTGCGAGAATCAGAGTCCGTATGAGGGAGATATGACCCTCCGAAGTTTCAGGAATTTTCAGAATCAAAAACCACTCGAAATTCGAATTCAAAATTCGAATTCAAACCCCAGAACAGGCTAGGCGGGAAAATTCCCGCCCAGGGACCAGGTCGACCTGGGGGTCGACCATAGTGTCAACCTCCCAGGGACCAAGTCGACCATAGTGTCGATCTGGTGGTCGACCTGCCTCCCGAGCCCACTTCCAGAACCTGATGCATTCTGATGTATTTGACCTCGTTTTCTGTCCAGATTCGTCTACCCAATACTATATAAACTCACCTCTAGCCTCATTCTCTCGACACCATTTCATTTCTGTCCTTATGCTACTTCTGAAATAATTAAATTAAAGAGAGAATGGCTACTTCTTCTTCGTCAAGACAACATCTAGGAATTGCAAATTGGGGGTTTTCAACTAGAACAAGACAAAACAAATAGAGATTCAACAACTGCAACAACCGTATCTAGAATCAAATCTCTGCACTCTAATTTTCGATCCGCGCTCTGTAAGTTCTAGTTACTTTGAGATTTAAACTTGTTAAATTTAATGTGCACATGGAATGAAATGAAATTCGACCTAAGCTTGATAATCTATTTAGATCTATTCTTGTCTCTTCTTGAATCTATGATTTTGGGTTATTTCTTATCGATTGAATCATGCCTATTCATGTTGTTGGACCTAGTTTATTATTCAAACGCTAGATTGTAGCATAAATTCTTGGATCTTGACTATTGAGAATATTGTCTACGACGTTGAAACCATTATTAATGACATAAGGGTATGACTATGACTGTGGACATAAGATTTTGCTTATGCCTATAACTATGACTATGAACATAAGACTATGCCTAGGCCTATGACAGTGAACATAAGGCTATTGCCTATGACTATGACAAGGACGATTGTGGCTAATCACCTATGACTCTTGACTATGAGAATTATTACCTAAAGCCATTATCTATGACCATGACTTTGAAACTATTACTGTTAATTGTCTATGACTATTTGCCTTGAACTATTCTTGATAAATATCCATGATTATTGTGATGAGTCGCTTAGAATTCATAACTATGAGATTCCTACCTATGACCGTTGGGGTTAATTGCCTAAGGCTATTATAGTTGATTGTTCATGCCCATGACACTATATGTGAAAACCATGTTGTGCACCGAATTGGCATTTTGTTGGATCGTATACCTAGGGTGTGACTTGCTTAGTTTATTCGCTATTATGTACACCAAAACCATTGGATCCATTATCCTGGTATTTGGCTTGCTTTTGCATGACTATTCTTTTAGGTTAGCGATTATCATGACCATCGCCTTATCTTGCTAGATTTGAAATCCTATATGCTAGTGATGTTGTAACCAATTATCTCAAGTTATATCATACTAGTCTTGTAACTCCATTTATCGCTTTATGCTAGTCCCTTTTTGCCTATCATAGTTTTGATGCTATTCCCTCTATTTCGAGATTCAGATTTATTTGTAGTATAGATCGATTCACGTTCACGTGCGATGGAATACGATTTGGGTAGATTAGGCAAAACATGAATTGGTTATGAACATGAATTGTGAACTTGATAATAGGCAAAACTTGAAACATGAACATTGTTATAACTTGAATTTGGATGTGGGCATGAAACTTATCCTTGAAACTTGACATGAACTCGACATGAAACTTGAACATGGACATGACATTAGAATAAACATGAAAATGGCCAACTCGAGGTTGGGTTGAGTTTGCGGTGTAAATTTGCCCGGCACCGCCCGACAAATCCAGTTACTGCGAACAATAGGATCCAATGTGAGTTGTTGGTCATATCGCACTTGAAACCCGAGGTCAGACTGAGTTGTGGTGTAAATCTACCCGGAACCGCCTGGCATATCCAGTGACCACAACAACAGGTCTGATGTGAGAGGTTGGGGGGCATTAATGAACTAATGCCACATGATAGGGTTAAGTCATGTACCGCTTGAATATACTTAACCAATTTAACACGATGATTTGGTAGGGTTAAGTCATGTACCGCTTGAATATACTTAACCAATTTAACACGATGACTTGATAGGGTTAATTCATGAACCGCTTGAATATACTTAACCAATTTAACACGATGACTTGATAGGATTAAGTCGCGAACTGCTTGAATATACTTAACCAATTTAACACGATGATTTGATTGGGTTAAGTCATGAACCGCTTGAATATACTTAACCAACTTGATACATGATTCGTAGGGCTAAGTCATGAACTTGAACGACAACACTTAGCCAAACTGACATGACACGTAGGTGGGTTAAGTCACGAACTTGAATGACAATGCTTAACCAACTTGACATGCTAGACTGAGGGGGTTAAGTCTCGAATTTAAATGACAACACTTAACCTACTAGATGGAAACCCTAGTTACGCGGTCCTTTTCAGCAGTAACCCACTAGATGTATCATGGTACCCTGGAACTATGCAGGGTGGGGCACGATTACCGGGCTGATGGTAAGCGACCAGAACGACGGCAGAGTTGGTACGCCATTGTAGGTTCAGGCGAACTATGGTCGTGCACGTAGTCCAGAGTTGGAAAATCAGGCATTGGGCACCAGTAGGTTTACACCGTGCGTGCTTGATTCGTGTCGATGGTTGGCAGCCTAGGGCTTGATACACCCTGTGGTGGACCTAGCACAGGTGACTACATTTCGTGATTGGGCCGTATGACACAGACGCATGAATGAGCTAGGACTTGTAGGGAGCCGATCGATTAATAGATCATTACGTGGAAAAAGGGTATTGTTCGTTAGGTAGCATAATCCCTAGTGGTCCTAGGTGGCATAAACCCTAATCGAATCTAGGAAACGTTCAATAGGTAGCATAATCCCTAGTGGTCCTAGGTGGCATAAATCCTAGTTGAACACGCGATAGCTCATGATAAGGAAACCTAGCCAGAACAAGGGTGGCGGTCCAAACGATTTCAAGAATGGTGGCACTACGTTGAAGTAGTATAGAAATACGTGATGAAACCCGTACAATAAATGGCAAGGGACTGTACATATACATGGAAAGGATGATACGGGTTGGGATACTAGTACAGTTGGTGCAGAGAATATAGGAAATCAAAGAAAATAATGGAACGGTGAAGCTTAGAAAGCTGGCGATGTTAAAATTAGTAGAAACCTTGCAATGTGATACTTGGTAGGAACCTTGATATTCTTGATAGGAAGCATGGGATGTTATACTGGATTCATCGTGTCTGTAGCTTACCTTGTCATCATGCTTATGTTTACTTTTAGTTTATTCATGCCATAGTATCTTCACCTGTTTTTATGCTGAAAGTCACTAAGACTTACTCAGTCTTTATGACTGACCCAGTTTGTTTCACCTCTTTTTCTTTCGTTCCCCCCCCCCCCCAAGGTTCGTAGGGTAGGAATACAGCTTAGTTCGGATCTTATCAAGCTCCAAGACTCTTTCATATACTGCTTAGATTTCTCTTGGCTATGGCTTCCTTTGTTGCTTTATTAGGGAATGATTTATGACTATGGTTTTATGCTTCTTTACTATTGCAAGACAGATTTTGATGTAATGGATTTAATAGCATTATGATGCAAAAGGCTTTAGACCTTTCTTGATTTTAAAACAATGAAACTTGGTTCTTCTTCCGCTGTTTTATATGTTCTGTCTTGTAATATTTCTGTGTATGTTTACCTAGATAATGCTCCACCAAATCTAGTGCATTCCCTTTGTGAGTGACCCTAGCGGAGGTGGGGTGTTACATTTGGCATTAGAGTAGAAGGTTACCAGATTGGGCAAAAGCTTTTAAAAACCTTCTGAAATTATTTTCAAAACATTTACATAGCAGCATTTTTCTACAGAAAAGTTTTGTTTTACGAAAGGCATATTCCCCAAAGCCATATGCACAATCTTTTGATTCTCTCCTTGAGTCTCTTCTCTCTTTCTTTTTCACCATAGTTTGTAGGCATGCGACACATGTCGGAGGGAAAAGTAGTGTCCAACCTCCATCTGCAGCAGAAGTAGTTTTTCTTGCGACTAATCTTATCTCAAGATTTTTAGGGTTGCTGTGCAATGGGAGTAGCTTTCGAGAAACTTTTCAACAAGCTATACAAGGATTGTAGGAACGAGGATAAAGAACACAAGCCTAAGGATGAGAAACTTGTTGATAAGGCGTAATCCACGAAGGAGGAAAAGGTTAAAGGGAAGTGGTCAAAGTAAAAGAATAATAAAACCTATGACAAGAAAGAACAATATTGGCATGGTAAAAAGGGACAAGTAGTTAAGTATCATAGGACAAGGACATGGGCAAAGAACAAGATCGTCGAGAGGGCAATTGTATGCTCTCACTACTAGCATGCCTAAGAGAGGTGGTAACGTTTCTGTTAAAAGTTTAGCTTCTCTTTTCTATCATACCATGGGAACTTTGTTTTTGTACATCGCATCCTTTTAATTCTGCTTCGATAGTTGAGTCTTTGCACCTTAGTACTAGCGTAGTAGAGCATCCCATTTTTTGTCTCAAGTCCTGTTGGGGAATCGGCTCATTTATTCATGACTTGTTTGGATTTGAGAATGTCTATGCTAAGTGTTGAGTTTAGAAGTAAAGCTTATGTTTTGGGCTATGGGTTGATTCTAGGGATGGAATGGTTGTCCAGAAATGGTACCATTCTCGAGTTTGAAAAGAGGGTAGTCAGACGCTTGACATGCCTTGGTAATGCCCTTGAAGTCTAGTGTAACCCTTAGGGTTCTGCCATGTATAGTTACCTAGAATCTCCTGATACATTTATCGATCTGCTTGAGTAGTGTTCGCCAATAAGGCGGATGGTTCATTTCGCTTATGCATGAGTTATAGAAAATCACCTTAGTAAGTACACTTGGAAACATGGTTGGCATTTGTTTGTTTTCAAGAGATAATTCATTTATGTGGAATACCTTCTAGTAAGTGAATGAGATCCAAGATTCACTATTGAATTTTGGAGAGCTTAAACCATGAGTACGCAGTTATGTTTGAATCGGGTATACTAGAAAGAGAATAAGCGAAAGTGGAACGGGAGGCAACAGTGGAATGAGTTCCAACTCATATTCTAGGTACAAGAATTAAGGAAATACGAAATTGTGAAGTTAAAGACGGTCAAAGCACAATAGAGTTAAGCTCGAGGAAATACAACTTAGAAGATTGAAGACTAGATACGCACATCATATCTCTTTTTAAGAGTATATCCTTGATTCCTCTTTTCCTTTAGAGCTTACTTGCATGCTATGTTTTAAGTATAACCTCTCGGTCCTATTCTCAATCCTATTTCTGTTGCAAACCCCAAAGGGAGTATGACTTATCTGTTAGTAATACATGTTGGGGTTTGAGGGTGTCCGTTGGGTTGACTAAACTTTTTGGGCTTTATAGGATAAGGGCTGGTGCTTTGGGAGTTCTTCTCCTATTTAGTATATATGTGACGTAGATTTCCGGCTTTGAAATTGCCTAACGGGCACAAAGTTTTTACTTGCTTCCATCATTCGACTATATCTTTAGGTAGGAACAACTGGGTGAAACATGTGTTTTGAGACATGTTATGATTGATGGTTGCAAGTGGTTGCAAGTGGCTGCTAGTGGTTGCCCGTGATTGCATAACACACATTAGGCACTAGATTGGCTCAGACACATTTCCGTATTGCATATGCATGAGTGTTTATACTTGTTTATGGATGAAATTGGATGTGTTATCATATGGATGGATGGATGTGCACACATATAGTGTTTATGTGACTAGGACTATTTGCATACATGTTGGACTCATTGCACTAAACATATTTTGCATTAAAAAGATCAATCAGGCCTGATCATTTGCATTAGATAAGGAACATATACACACACTTTCTGCATATGTTCATACAGCATTAGAAATCTCTTAAGGACAATGGATGCCTGTGATTGATGATTGAGTAGATGGATGATTGGATGGTAGGACACATTCTTCTTAACTTGAAGATTTCGGGGACGAAACCGTTTAAGGAGGGGAGAATGTAACAACCCGTATTTTTATAACATGTTAAAACAAGAAATCAAGGCAGAATTAATTTTTAAAACAAGAATCAAGGGAAACGGGTTACTCCATTGTGCTCGTCTCGAAATTCTACTTGGAAAACGAGTCCGAGTTTGCAAGAATCGGAGTCCGTATGAGAGAGATATGACCCTCCGAAGTTTCAGGAATTTTCAGAATAAAAAACCGCTCGAAATTTGAATTCAAAATTCGAATTCAAACCCCAGAACAGGCTGGGCGGGAAAATTCCCACCCATGGACCAGGTCGACCTGGGGTCGACCATAGTGTCGACCTCCCAGGGACCAAGTCGACCATAGTGTCGACCTGGGGGTCGACCTGCCTCCCGAGCCCATTTCCTGAACCTAATGCATTCTGATGTATTTGACCTCGTTTTCTGTCCAGATTCGTCTACCCAATCCTATATAAACACACCTCTATCCTCATTCTCTCGACACCATTTCATTTCTGTTCTTATGCTGCTTCTGAAATAATTAAATTAAAGAGAGAATGGCTACTTCTTCTTCATCAAGACAACATCTAGGAATTGCAAATTGGGGGTTTTCAACTAGAACAAGACTAAACAAATAGAGATTCAACAACTGCAACAACCGTTTCTAGAATCAAATATCTGCACTCAAATTCTCGATCCACGCTCTGTAAGTTCTAGTTACTTTGAGATTTAAACTTGTTAAATTTAATGTGGACATGGAATGAAATGAAATTTGACCTAAGCTTGATTATCTATTTAGATCTATTCTTGTCTCTTCTTGAATCTATGATTTTGGGTTATTTCTTATCGATTGAATCATGCCTATTCATTTTGTTGGACCTAGTTTATTATTCAAACGCTAGATTGTAACATAAATTCTTGGATCTTGACTATTGAGAATATTGTCTACGACGTTGAAACCATTATTAATGACATAAGACTATGACTATGACTGTGGACATAAGATTTTGCCTATGCCTATGACTATGACTATGAACATAAGACTATGCCTGTGCATATGACAGTGAACATAAGGCTATTTCCTATGACTATGACAAGGACAATTATGGCTAATCACCTATGACTCTTGACTATGAGAATTATTACCTAAGGCCATTATCTATGATCATGACTTTGAAACTATTACTGTTAATTGCCTATGACTATTTGCCTTGAACTATTCTTGATAAATATCCATGATTATTGTGATGAGTCGCTTAGGATTCATAACTATGAGATTCCTACCTACGAACGTTGGGGTTAATTGCCTAAGGCTATTATATTTGATTGTTCATGCCCATGACACTATAGTTGAAAACCATGTTGTGCACCGAATTGGCATTTTCTTGGATCGTATACCTAGGGTGTGACTTGCTTAGTTTATTCGCTATTATGTACACCAAAACCATTGGATACATTATCCTGGTATTTGGCTTGCTTTTGTATGCCTATTCTTTTAGGTTAGCGTTTATCATGACCATCGCCTTATCTTGCTAGATTTGAAATCCTATATGCCAGTGATGTTGTAACCAATTATCTCAAGTTATATCATACTAGTCTTGTAACTCCTTTTATCGCTTTATGCTAGTCCCTTTTTGCCTATCATAGTTTTGATGCTATTCCCTCTATTTCGAGATTCAGATTTATTTGTAGTATAGATCGATTCACGTTCACGTGCGATGGAATACGATTTGGGTAGATTAGGCAAAACATGAATTGGTTATGAACATGAAATGTGAACTTGATAATTGGCAAAACTTGAAACATGAACATTGTTATAACTTGAATTTGGATGTGGGCATGAAACTTATCCTTGAAACTTGACATGAACTCGACATGAAACTTGAACATGGACATGACATTAGAATAAACATGAAAATGGCCAACTCGAGGTTGGGTTGAGTTTGCAGTGTAAATTTTCCCGGCACCGCCCAACAAATCCAGTTACAGCGAACAATAGGATCCAATGTGGGTAGTTTGTCATATCGCACTTGAAACCCGAGGTCAGACTGAGTTGTGGTGTAAATCTACCCGGAACTGCCCGGCATATCCAGTGACCACAACAACAGATCTGATGTGAGAGGTTGGGGTGCATTAATGAACTAATGCCACATGATAGGGTTAAGTCATGTACTGCTTGATTATACTTAACCAATTTAACACGATGATTTGGTAGGGCTAAGTCATGTACCGCTTGAATATACTTAACCAGTTTAACACGATGACTTGATAGGGTTAATTCATGAACCGCTTGAATATACTTAACCAATTTAACATGATGACTTGATAGGAATAAGTCACGAACCGCTTGAATATACTTAACCAATTTAACACGATGATTTGATAGGGTTAAGTCATGAACCGCTTAAATATACTTAACCAACTTGATACATGATTCGTAGGGCTAAGTCATGAACTTGAATGACAACACTTAGCCAAACTGACATGACACGTAGGTGGGTTAAGTCACGAACTTTAATGACAACGCTTAACCAACTTGACATGTTAGACTGAGGGGGTTAAGTCTCGAATTTAAATGACAACACTTAACCTACTAGACGGAAACCCTAGTTACGCGGTCCTTTTCAGCAGTAACCCACTAGATGTATCATGGTTCCCTGGAACTAGGCAGGGTGGGGCATGATTACTGGGCTGATTGTAAGCGACCAGAACGATGGCTGAGTTGGTGCGCTATTGTAGGTTCAGGCGGACTATGGTCGTGCACGTAGTCCGGAGTTCAAAAAGTAGGCATTAGGCACCGATAGGTTTACACTGTGCGTGCTTGATTCGTGTTGGTGGTTGGCACCCTATGGCTTGATACACCCTGTGGTGGACCTAGCACAGGTGACTACATTTCGTGATTGGGTTGTATGACACAGACACATGAACAAGCTAGGACTTGTAGGGAGCCGATCGATTAATAGATCGTTACATGGAAAAAGGGAGTTGTTCGTTAGGTAGCATAATCCCTAGTGGTCCTAGGTGGCATAAACCCTAATCGAATCTAGGAAACGTTCAATAGGTAGCATAATCCCTAGTGGTCCTAGGTGGCATAAATCCTAGTTGAACACGTGATAGCTCATGATAAGGAAACCTAGCCAGAACAAGGGTGGCAGTCCAAACGATTTCAAGAATGGTGGCACTACGTTGAAGTAGTATAGAAATACGTGATGAAACCCGTACGATATACGGCAAGGGACTGTACATATACATGGAAAGGATGATACGAGTTGGGATACTAGTACAGTTGGTGCGGAGAATATAGGAAATCAAAGAAAATAATGGAACGGTGAAGCTTAGAAAGCTGGCGATGTTATAGTTAGTAGAAACCTTGCAATGTGATACTTGGTAGGAACCTTGATATTCTTGATAGGAAGCATGGGATGTTATACTTGATCCATCGTGCCTGTAGCTTACCTTGTCATCATGCTTATGTTTACTTTCAGTTTATTCATGCCATATTATCTTCACCTTTTTTAATACTGAAAGTCACTAGGACTTACTCATTCTTTATGACTGGCCCAGTTTGTTTCGCCTCTTTTTCTTTCGTTCCCCCCCCCCCCCCCACTCCCCAGGTTCGCAGGGTAGGAATACAGCTTAGTTCGGATCTTACCAAGCTCCAAGGATCTTTCATGTACTGCTTGGATTTCTCTTGGCTATGGCTTGCTTTGCCGCTTTATTGGGGAATGATTTATGACTATGGTTTTATGCTTCTTTACTATTGCAAGACAGATTTTGATGTAATGGATTTAATAGCATTTTGATGTAAAAGGCTTTAGACATTTCTAGATTTTAAAGCAATGAAATTTAGTTCTTCTTTCGTTGTTTTATATGTTCTGTCTTGTAATATTTCTGTGTATGCTTACCTAGATAATGCTCCACCAAAGCTAATGCATTCCCTTTGTGAGTGACCCTAGCGGAGGTGGGGTGTTACATACCATGTTGTCATATATAGGTTTACAATCAAAATCGTAATGTCGTATTAGAAATTGGGTTTCCATCATGAGTCAAGGCTAGGGACGATCTTACTGATTCAAGATACTCTTGCAATGTCTGAGGATCACACCTACGGGCAACCCTTGGATCCTCCAAGGTCAATCCATAAACACGTTAGTGGATTAGTTATGCCTGAACACACGTTTCCCGGTCCTATTAAACCTATAATTTGTCACTATCGACCAATATAACAGAGGCGCCTCATTCCATCATCCACATAAGTAAAATGTCAGGGCTTGCAAAACCCTGATACCACATCTATCTAGAAAGAAATGCATGCACTCCTTGGGTCCCTTGTCCCGTTTCTGACTCTTACCGGGGTGTAAGGCTCGCGAAGTAACGCTATACACAAAGCTATGCCGAAATAGGCTATGCTTTGATCATCAACCACAAGGCTCTGCTTTTCAACAAAAGCCTTAATCACCTACATCTTGGCATGCCACATTGATAATCCACGCCATGTGATTGATAACTACCAATATATAACCTCTGAGCTCATGAGTCTCAAAGAAGGGTGTTAAGCAAGAGAATAAATTCTCCGCCACCAATTGGATATATTTATTAGATAGAAATCAATTTTCGTGGAATGAAATCCAATGTCAGACACACATCCATTTATAAGTTTGTTCTGGGTCTAAACAAAACCGAAGACACCTTATTCCTCGTCCCGTATGTCCAATATGGAAGGGAGGTGCTCGCATATCCGGACAATCAACAGGTACGTTTGGACAACTACCACTTTAACCCTATACTGGGAGCTAACCTATGCTGGGAATCAGTAATTATCCATTCGACGTGAAGATCGCGGGTCTTCAATCACCGTCTTCAATAACTTGGATTTAAATTGTCGGATAATTATTTAAAATGAGATTGAACTCGGTCATTTCAAATAATTCTTGCATATATATAATTTAAAACCATTTCATATTGTTAATATTATTTAATAACGATTTATCGCTATTTTCATTTATATAAAATAGCTTAATTTAATTTAACGACTCTTCGGGTCGATAGGCGGGCCTAGCGCTGTTTTAATCAAAATTTGATTTACACATATCTCGAAATCTATCTGTTGGATTTTAACAAAATTTATATTGTTGGAAAGAACTTCCCAAAGCGGTCCTAACGTTTCCAGTTTTGGGAAAATTCGATAGTCGGATCTTTCGGTATAATCATTTAAAGTTACAATTTCGAAACGCGAAATACCACGCGGGATTCATTTAATTTAATTTATATATATATAATTATATGTAAATATAAACCATTCGACGATTCCACTAACGCTTTTAACACGACAATTAAAAGGATGTTTTAATTTGCAAAACAATTTCTACATGTTTACCATGTCAAACAAAATGTATTTATTTACATGATATATGCTAATGACAAATAAAAAGATAGTTCTTGTTTGTACTTCTATTTTTAATTTTAATAAATAAAAAGGAATACTTTATTTGTATATCGCTTCAATGCATGCTTTGACAATTAAAGTAATTCGTACAAATTCTAATGTATGTATTGTCAATAAAAAAATGATATTTTAACTTTGCATATACATTCTAATATATGCATTGTTAATAAAATGTTATTTTAACTTTGTATATAAATTCTATATCTGCATTATCAACAAAATGATTGTAAGGACCCAGAACTTCCCCGGTCTCCGAAGAGAAAAGGAAGAACGGATTTCCTTGAGGATAAGATGGATCAGAACACAAACAGAAGAACATTTCATTGCTTATTACAACAATTTACATCAGAATACAAGAATATACAGAGTACGAATAAATATTACACATTTACTAAACATCAGAGATTTAAAAGTTACAATGCAGTGGAAAATAATACAAAATACAACTGAAAGGAATACACGGATACAGAGCTTTCCAAATATCATTCCAGTTGTAAATCAGGGCCCTGTGAATATAATATCTGCAAAACCCAACTACTAGCTTCCCGTGCAGAAATAAGGGCACCCAAAGTTTAGGTTGAAATAATAAACTCCAGGTCAGTCATGTGACTGGTGTGAGAACTAAAACAATTATTAATCTGATTTTAAAGTTAGGTAAATCAAGGGACCACGCCGTATAACACGGAACAGGTTTCCTCCCAAGAATAGCAGTGAATAAAAATAATAGCGCAATGCTAAACAAAGAACAATGAAGCTATTATAAGACTCGGGTCCCATCACACAATGCAACGCAAGCTGGAGGATAGAGTTTTTACCTTGTAATAGCCAAAAATGCCAGGTACATGAAATTTCATCTTTTATTATTACTATAAATGTACAGTGTCAAAACAATTTCAATCATAAGTATCAATCACAGATGGCATAAGTGTCCCATACCACTACGTCGGCATGTATAGGATTACAACTAAAATCGTAAAATGTCGTATTCGAAGTTGGATTTCCATCTGTGAACCGAGGCAAGGGATTGTCCTTACCGTTTCGAGACACTTTAGCCCGTGTCTCAGGAACAGCCGCGATTGCACCTTGGATCGTCAGGGCCGGTCCACTCGATGTGGATTAAAATGCCTGAACACTGCGTTTCCTCGACCTATGGGGGTCAATGAGCCAAATGACTCCATCGGCCTCAGATCGACCGATATAACTGAGGCGCCTCCTATCCACCATCCATATAAGTAAAATGCCAAGGCGTGCAGAACGCTAACAGCACTCCTAGCTAGAAGGAAACACAAGCCTTCCCTGAGGTCCTCTCCCTTTTTTGGTTCACACCAGGGTGTGAGGCTCGCGAATCAACGCTACACAAAGCTATGCTATATCAAAGCCGTTCTTTGATCATCAACCACAAGACTCTGCTTTTCAACAGAAGCCTTGATCATTTGCATCTCAGCATGCCACATAGGCAATTCACGCTATGCAACTGATGTCTATCAATCACACAAAATGAAATCCGATGTCAGACGTACATCCATTTACAAGTTCGTTCTGGGTCTGAACGAAAACGAAGGCACCTTATTCCTCCCCCATATGTCCAATACAGGGGAGAGGCCCTCATATATCCGTCGATCTCCAAGTATGTCTAGACAATCACCACTTATTACCTCGCCTTGGGTGTAGAACCCAATCAAGACATCAGTAATCATCCAAACGATGTGAAGACCTCCGTTCTTCAACCGCCATCTTCATCCTCGACACATCGTCGAATCAGTTATTCAGAATGGGATAAACCTGGTCTTTCTGAATAATTCGCGTATATAATAAACAAGTGCTATGAAAACATAACGTATGTTTCACTCCAATCCAAAATATCTCTTTATCCAAATATTCATATACTTTGGGAAGGTTCCCATTAATTTTATCAAAGATAAATTCTTTAAATTTATTCTTTAATCTTCCTTTGGATATCAATTCAATCTAGTTAAAGATGCATTAAAACTCTACTTGGTTTTAATCTTCCCAGAAATTAATATTAATGATTGTTTAACTTGGGAAATCATATTCTGCCTTCAACTAGGTTAAAGAACCAATGTCATTTAAAACACGGTTCACGATAAACCCAAAATCACATCACATTCAATTCAATCTAGTTAAAGATGCATTAAAACTCTACTTGGTTTTAATCTTCCCAGAAATTAATATTAATGATTGTTTAACTTGGGAAATCATATTCTGCCTTCAACTAGGTTAAAGAACCAATGTCATTTAAAACACGGTTCACGATAAACCCAAAATCACATTCCATTCCATCAGCCTCTAACCGTGAAGTAGCAAGTGAACAATCCTTTTAGTATTAACCCCGAAGGCCGAAACCAACATCAGATCAATACCAAGGAAATCATTCAACTTAACTAATATCCAGTTAGTTTTCTGATTTTCTTAACTCCATTGGGTCTAAGAACAGTATTATTAAATATACCATTCATGACAACCCAAAATCATATTCCTATCTTTAACTGGTTTAAAGAACCAATGTCATTTAAAAACACGGTTCACAACAAACCCAAAATCACATTCCATTCCATCAGCCTCTAACCGTAAAGTAGCAAGTGAACAATCCCCTAAGTATTAACCCTGAAGGTCGAAACCAACATCAGATCAATACCTAGGAAACCATTCAACTTAACTAATCTCCAGTTAGTTTTCTGATTTTCTTAAACTCCATTAGGTCTAAGAACAGTATTATTAAAGATACCATTCGTGACAACCAAAAATATTATTCCTGTCTTTAACTGGGTTAAAGAACCAATGTCATTTAAAAACATGGTTCACGATAAACCCAAAATCACATTCCATTCCATCAGCCTTTTAACGTAAATTAGCAAGTGAACAATTCCCTAAGTATTAAACCCGAAGACCGAAACCAACATCAGATCAATACCCTATTCTCCGGTTAGTTTCTGATTTTCCTAACTCCATTGGGTCTAAGAAAAGTATTATTAAAGATACCCTTCATGACAACCCAAAATCTTATTTTTTTGTTAATCGGGTTAAAGAATAAGTGTTATTTAAAGCATGCTCATGATAAACCCAAAGACCAATTTCAATTCAATTCCAATTTAGTATTAATTAATAGGCATACTTCATTAAACCTAAATAAAAAAGATTTATTCTTTTCTCTACTGGGTTCAAGAATAGTGTTAATGAAGACACCATTCGCGACAAACCCAAAATCAGATTTTATATTAAATACAAGGCTTTGAATAGAAAATATATCGGCTTATATTCAATATTAAAATCTAGAATCAACAAATACCATATTAGAATAACGATATATATATATATATCTTCCAAATTCCTCCATAATATCCGTATAATCACGGAATCCAATATCGAAATATTTCGAAGATAATTTCGATTCAAATCCATTTCAATTCATATAATGGAAATTCCGGTTATTTTTTAAACCATTTCAAATCCAATTCAAAACTAGTTCATATCGATAAAAATCTATTTTTATCTTTTCAAATATGGAATTTTTCATCCCAATCCTTTCCAAATCATTTCTTACGATTTCACACAAATTATTGATATTTTTAATAATTTTATCAAGGCCCGTACAGTCAATTTCCATAAACGGCCATCGAAAACGACTCTTTCCAAATTTGATTTGGACATAATTCCAAATCCAACTATTAGATTTCAAATCTATAATATTTCTTAGAAAGCTCTTTTTGGTACGAACCCAACGGCTCCGATTTTAGGAGAATCAAATGGTCAGATCTCCCGTAATGTCCATTCGAAGTCAATGGTCGAAATTCGCGAACTGCCACAGCGCGGCGCGTTCTATTCAGGCCATTATATAGTATATATAATATATATAATATATATTTCATCGATTTCCATTTAGAATGTATTTTGCAAATCGTTTTTAAATTCGTTTTCAAAACGATTTTAACTTCATATTCAATTTCAAATCAAAAATGAATATTCTATATCATCGATATATAAATTATAGTCTTTTCAAAACATTATATTTTGAAATCAATTCCTTTTTGATATTCATTATAATAATGAATAAAATCGATATAAATATCGTTCATGTCAAAATGGCACTAATCTAATCAACACAGCTTTATATATTTAAATATATTCGTGTCCATCCTAAATCGGACATCAAAATCATATTTTGATCTTTGGCGGAATATTATTTGAACATATTCGTTATTTGAAAATAATTGTTATTTTAAAATATTCATTCTTTCTAAATTGGAACCAGACACGGTCATTTACCATATAATGTGATTATATGGATTTCATACACCATATGTACACAACAACAATCAAACACAGTCAACCATCATCCAAAGTGTATTCTACACTGCATAAGCATCAAATATAAATATTCAATGCTTACTACAGCATGTTGAACAATCGATTGACATACAACTAAATATTGGGATAAGTGGATGTCCAATATCATCCCAATACCAGTGTGGGGTTTCAATCAACAAAAAATGAATTTTATTTGTGCAGTTGGGCGACGTGTAAAATTTATCGTCCCAATCAATATCAATCAAATGTGTGTACATAAACAAATTATCCGATTTGTTTATGAATATTTATTTTATTTTATATACCCGTTAAAAATTATATTTTTAACTATAAAATATTTATTCCATTCCACATCACACACTCAACTTTCACAACATAATCAATCCAACAAACAAGCCGTTTATGGTCTGTAGATGACGGGCGCCGGATGCTGCTAAGCATCGTCTACATCCTAATATATATTTTAAATAGAAAATAAATTAAAAGTGAGCAATTCACCTAGAAGCTAAAACAAACACAGTGACTCTTCTTATGTAGAAAATCTTTGCCGTGTTTCCAACGAGATCTGTTTCACGCAGTATATGTTAAATGTCAAGTTTTTAACATCGCTATCTCATTATAAAGATGTAATAACCCGGAAAATGCGGGCCAATTTAGAATTTTTATTTTGGCAATTTTAGCGAATTTTGCATATTTAAAATGATTATTTTAAATGATAGAGACCAGAAATATATTTTGAAATGAATCCGACGTATATACTTATATACGTCGTCGTTAGAATATAAATAATTATATATAATTATAAAAGGAATTGAAAATGGCGTTGTAGTTCGATAATTCGATTTCAAACTTTAATTGAATGTACCGGGTGCAAAACAAACCAGATTTTAGCAAAACCAAAAATATTTGAATCTAATTGAGAATATCTTTCCAACGAATCCGAAAAATCAAAATTTCATTACGGGGATAAAAAGATATGTCCAGTTGAAATTTCAGAATAGTCGCTATGGAATTTCGGCCCTTAAAAATAGCCATTTTGCAAACAACCTCGGATTTCGACGAAACCACTTTTGTTGGATCCGCGATGTCAATTTATTGCTAGATTCCAAATTTCATCATTTTTCGAATCAATATGTGAGCGTGGCAAAGGAAAACGCGTTTGACCATTTTCAGTTGATTTTAATAGGCTGCAAATTGGCCATTTTTCAAACGGTCTTAGAATTCGACGAAACTAGTTTCGTTAGGACCGTATCGTCAATACGAAGCTAGAAAATATTTTTCAGGAATTTTTCGAGTTAATGTGTGACCCCAGTAAATTGAAATGCGCGTTCAAATTCAATATACAGAGTTATATTTTGATTTTGACGGAAACTGGTCATAACGATCGAATCAGCCTACGATACATATCCCATTGTGTTCAGAATGGGGGTAATTAGTTACGAACGACAGGCGGTGGGTTTCATTTCGAGGTCAAAATTTTAAGTTGCTTTTTAAAATTTAAAACTAATAAAATTATATATATATATATATATATATATATCCCTTTTCTCCTTAGGCCCCCCTTCTTCCTTCGTTGACTTCAGAACGAAGAACAAATAAAAAAAAAGAGAAAGAAAAGGAAGGAGGAGGCGCGCTCCTCCCAGCAGCGTGTCGCCGGAGGCACGCCGCCTCCAAGAGGCGCAGCCCCATAGCTTCTATCCTCCACGCGACGCTCTCTCTCTTCTTCTCCTTGTAGCCGCGACTCCCCCTAATCCAAGCCCTCGACCCCCGCGGACCACTGCTCCAACGTCCAACCTCCCCCTTCTGTCGCTTCTCTCCCCTTCCTCCTCTGAAAATCCGTGAGCCACCGTCCTTTCTCCCACCAAATAAGTCCGTCGCCCTTGCCCTAGCAGCCGCCACCCTTGGCGTGGGCCCCTTCCGCACTGCCTTAATCCGTGCGTCACCACACTTCAAGTTCAGCCACTCCAGATGACTGCCGCCAGGTCTTCCTCTTCCCCCAATCACTGGAACACCATTCGATTCCAACCACCATAGTGCCGAACCTCCCCATATTCCTCCGGTATGATTTTATATACGTGAATGACAATTTAAAAATCAGTTTTTATTTACTTAGATTAGATGAATGCAAATAAAGTAAAGTTTATATCTTTAAATTAGTAAAGTCTATATTTTTAAATCAATGAAGTTTAGATCTTTGTCATCTAAAAGGCGTAGGAAAAAATGTGATTTTTTTAGTGAAGATTATATTTGATTTATATATAGAAATATAGAAACATAATTTTTATATAAAGATTAGCGTGATAAAAATATAATCTTTTATATAGTAGAAGTATTAAAAATATGATCTTTATATAATAGAAGATATAAAAATACTATTTTTATATAAGTAGTGTGTTGAAAATAGAATTTCTATATAATAGGGAATATAAAAATATTATCTTTATATATGTAGCGAAATAAAAATCTGATTTTTATTATATATATAGTGATGTAAGGAAAAGGCGAAATCTTTACTTTTGAAAATATGAAATCTTTATATTTGAAAAGGAGAAATCTTTATATTTGAAAAGGCGAAATCTTTATATTTGAAAATGCGAAATCTTTATATAGAGAATAGCGTGATAAAAATATAATCTTTACTATATGAACATTGTTGTAAAAATAGAATTGTATCTATATAGTAACGATGTAAAAATAGAATTTTTATCCATATGGAGTGATTATAAAAATGTGATTTTTATACATGTAGTGGGCAACGAAAGTGACAAAAGGCTAGTGGTGAAGATTTTCTACATATGAAGTGTCATGGAGTTGGGATAGCTTTGGTGAGAACTTCTCACTTTAACTTTTCTTTTCTAGTCATATAAATATATACTAGGATGTAGACGGTGTTTTGTAGCACCCGACACCATTGTTCACAGACCATGGACTTGTTTGGTTGTGTAGTTGGTTAGATTGTTTGATCTGAATTTGATTGTTTGGTGAAATGGAATGGATTTGATTGATATGTGTAAGGCGTGGGCCATTATTAGACCGGGGATAAGGCTAGGCTTTGTCCCGTTTCTAGTATCGTGTCGTTATGCCGTCGAAATTTTCTAAAATAAGTTAGAAAAATAAAGATATCATTTTATTTAATAAATGAACCGAATAGATATTCATAGGTGAAATAAAATAATTGGTCGTTAAAAATATAATTTTTAACGTGAATGTGAATAAATAAATATTCATTTACAAACCAGACAGTTTGTTTATGTACACCTATTTGAAGGACATTGATTGGGAGGATAAATTTTACACATCGCCCACCTACACAAATAAAATCTTTGTTTGATTGTTTGAAACCCCACACGGGTATTGGGATGATATTTGACGTACACTAATCCTAAAAATTGGTCGTATGTCGATCGATTGATTGACAGGCTGTTATAAGCGTTAGATATCTATATTTGATGCTTATACAGTGTAGTGCACTTTGGATGATGGTTGATTATTTATCGTTGCTATTATATACATGTGTTGTATGGAATCCATATAATTAACGTTATATGGTAATTGATTGGGCCTCATTGCAATTTGAAAAATAAAGAATATTATAAAATAAAGGTTCATGTGTTGACAGTATTCATCCGTTGAGATTAGTCATGTGTTGAACGAAATATTTTAACAATAAAATTTACATCTTTATCATATATAAAATTAGAAACTAACTTCTTTGTAAAATAAAGGTTCACGTACTGACAGTACTCATCCGTTGAGATTAGTCATGTGTTGAACGAAATATTTTAACAATAAAATTTACATCTTTATCATATATAAAATTAGAAACTAACTTCTTTATAAAATAAAGGTTCACGTGTTGATAGTACTCATCCGTTGAGATTAGTCATGTGTTGAACGAAATATTTTAACAATAAAATTTAAATCTTTATCATATATAAAGTTAGAAACTAACTTCTTTATAAAATAAAGGTTCATGTGTTGATAGTACTCATCCGTTGAGATTAGTCATGTGTTGAACGAAATATTTTAAAAATAAAATTTACATCTTTATCATATATAAAATTAGAAACTAACTGGAAAATAGATAAGATGAGTGGTCTCCTGGATATTGATCTGATGTTGGTTTCGGCCTTCGGGGTTAATATTTAGGAAATCGTTCTCTTACTAATTTACGGTTGGAATCTGATTTGAAATCAAACGATAGATACCATAATTTTTATAAAATATATTAACTAACAAAAATAGTCGCGTATTGACAGTACTCATTTGTTAAGATTAGTCATGTATTGAAAGAAATATAGATTCATTGGTTGAATAGAATAACAAAGTTATTGAAAAATATAAAGCTGTGTTGATTAGGAATGCGATATTTTGACGCGAACGACATTTATATCGATTATATTCGTTTTATAATGAATATCGAAAAGAG
Source organism: Allium sativum (assembly GCA_030737875.1). Taxonomy (NCBI): domain Eukaryota; kingdom Viridiplantae; phylum Streptophyta; class Magnoliopsida; order Asparagales; family Amaryllidaceae; genus Allium; species Allium sativum. The sequence goes on along the minus strand of CM060920.1, from coordinate 741,028,543 downwards.
ATTTAAAAATTGAATATTTAGAAAACGAATTTGATTTGAATTGAATAGAAAACGAATTTGATTTGAATGGAATAGAAAACGAATTTGATTTGAATTGAATAGAAAACGAATTTGATTTGAATTGAATAGAAAACGAATTTGATTTGAATGGAATAGAAAACGAATTTGAATTGAATTGAATAGAAAACGAATTTGATTTGAATGAATAGAAAACGAATTTGATTTGAATTAAATAGAAAACGAATTTGATTTGAATGGAATAGAAAACGAGTTTGAATTGACTTGAATAGAAAATGAATTCGAATTGAAATGAATTTGAATTGAATTGAAATGAATTTAAAACGAATTTATAAGGGAAAATTCAATTTTGATTTGAATTCGAAAGGAAGGTTGAAATGTTTTTGAAATGAATTTAAAACTATTTATAAAATTCGTTTTAAATAGAAATCGACGAAATATATATTATATATATATAATGTAATGGCCTGAATAGAACGCACCGCGCCGCGGCAGTTCATAAATTTCAACCATTGACTTCGAACGGACATTACGGGAGATCCGACCGTTGGATTCTCCTAAAACCGGAACCGTTGGGTTCGTATCGAAAAAAACTTTCTAACGAATATTATAAATTTGAAATCTAACGGTTGGATTTGGAATTATGTCCAAATCAAATTTGGAAAAGGTCGTTGTAGGTGCAGTCCGATGGCCGTTGTTGGAAATCGATTGTACGGGCCTTGATAAAATTATCAAAAATATCAATAATTTGTGTAAAATCATAAGAACTGATTTGTGAAAAACTGGGATGAAAAATCCCACATTTGTAAAGATAAAATTAGATTTTTATCGAAATGAACTAGTTCTGAACTAAAATTAAAACCCAACTATTTTTAAATAAATAAACTGGAATTGAATTAGAATTGTTTTGTGGGTTTATTGTGAACGGTGTTTTAAATAACAATTGTTCTTTAACCCGATAATAAATAGAATGTGATTTGGGGTTTATCGTGAACTGTGTTTTTGTAACAACCCGAAAATCTGGGCCAGTTTAAAATTTTTATTTTGGCAATTTTAGTGAATTTTGAATATTTAAAGTAGATTATTTTAAATAATATCGACGATAAATTTATTTTGAATAGAATTTGACGTATATATTATATACGTCGTCGTTAGAATATAAATAATTATATATAATTATAAATAGAATTGAAAATGGCGTGGTAGTTCGATAATTCGATTTCAAACTTCAATTGAATGTACCAGGTGCAAAACAAACCGGATTTTAGTGAAACCAAAAATAATAGGATCTTTTTGATAATATCTTTCCAACGAATCCGAAAAATCGAAATTTCATAGCGGGAATCAAAAGATATGTCCAGTTGAAAATTCTGAATAGTCGCTATGGAATTCAGGCCCTTAAAAATGGGAATTTTGCAAACGACCTCGGATTTCGACGAAACCACTTTTGTTGGATCCGTGATGTCGAATTATTGTTAGATTCCAAATTTCATAATTTTTCGAATCAATATGTGAGCGTGGCAAAGGAAAACGCGTTTGACCAGTTTCAGTTGATTTTAATCGACTGGAAAATGGCTATTTTTCCAACGGTCTCAGAATTCGACAAAACTAGTTTTGTTAGGACCGTATCGTCAATACGAAGCTAGAAAATATTTTCGGGAATTTTTAGAGTTCGTATGTGACCCCGGTAAATTGAAATGCGTGTTCAAATTCAATATATATAGTTATATGTTGATTTTGACGGAAACTGATCGAGACGATCGAATCAGCTTGCGATACATATCACATTGTGTTCGGAATGGGGGTAATACGCTATGGACGACAGGCGGTGGGCCTCGTTTAAAGGTCGTATGTAAAAGTCAACCTTTTTGAAATTAAATAATTAAATAAAATAAAATAAAAACTCTTCCTCTCCTCCCCTTAATTCCCTCTGCCGCCCCCTTTTTATTTCAAACCCGATTCAGAAGAAAAAAAAAGAGAGAAGGAACGACAGAGGAGGGGGAATCGTTGCTCCCCCTCGTCGATGGCCAGCGCCGCAGCTATTTGCGGGCGCACCACCGCCCTACCCTCCCCTCTGATCTCCCCTATCCCCTAGCGCATCGCGCGAACCCCCCCCCCTCCTCCATCTACCGCCACGAAGCCCCCCCCCCCCATCAGAAAACCGCCGCACCCCCCTAGCCTCGCACCGACTCCATCCCTCCAGTCCCTCCTCCTTGAATCAGAGCCGCACCCCCTCCACTCGTTAAAACCCCTGTAAGTTTTTTTTATGTTTTATTTTTATTTGTTCTATTTATTTATTAGGTAGTGGATTTTTATTTACTAATGACGAATAAATATTATATTTATAAAATACATGTATGGATAAAGATTGAATTTTTATTCATAGGAAGTCATGATTTTTATCCGTGTAAAGATAGTACTTTTCGTTGTATAAATACTTGCAGAGTGATAAAAATATAATCTTTTATATTGTAGAGTTATAAAAATATAATCTTTATTTTTTAAAAGGTGAAATCTTTATTAATGAAAAGGTGAAATCTTTATTTTTGAAAAGGCGAAATCTTTATTTTTGAAAAGGTGAAATCTTTATTTTTGAAAAGGTGAAATCTTTATTTTTTAAAAGGCGAAATCTTTATATAGATAATAGCGTGATAAAAACAGAATTTTTATCCATATAGCGAGATTATAAAAATGGGATTTTTATATATTGAATAGCGAAGTAAAAATGGGATTTTTATATATTGAATAGCGAAGTAAAAATTTAATTTTTATATATTGAATAGCGAAGTAAAAATGGGATTTTTATATATTGAATAGCGAAGTAAAAATTCGATTTTTATATATTGAATAGCGATGAAAAAATTTGATTTTTATATATGTAGTGAATACGGGCAACGAAAGTGACAAAGGGAGAGAACGACGAAGATTTCTACATAGGAAGTGTCGTGGAATTGGGATAGCTATCGGTGAGAACTTCTCACTCTAAATTTCTTTTTCTAGTTATATATATATACACTAGGATGCAGATGGTGCTTAGCAGCACCCGACACCCGTCATCCACAGACCATGGATGGCTTGTTTGTTTGATTGATGTGTTGTGAAATTTGTTTGTGAAATTGATGTGAAATAGATAATGAAATATATTCATGTGTTGAAAGGAAATAAAATATTTATATAGTTAAAAATATAATTTTTAACGTGAATGTGAGTAAATAAATGGTTATAAACAAATCGGCCGATTTGTTTATATACACTGATTTGACTGATATTGATTGGGTCGATAAATTTTACACATCGCCCAACTGCACAAATAAAAATCGGTGTTTGTTGATTTGAAACCCCACACGGGTGTTGGGACGATATTTGGCGTACACTAATCCCAATTATTTAATTGTATGTCGATCGATTGGTCGACAGGCTGTGTAAGCGTTAATTATTTATATTTGATGCTTATGCAGTTCTGTGGTGCACTTTGGATGATGGTTGATTGTTTATCGTTGCTATTATATACATTTGTTGTATGGAATCCATATAATTAAGATTATATGGTGATTGATTGGGCCTCATTCCAATTGGGAATTATAAAAGAAAATTCATGTGTTGAATATAAAAATAGTCATGTGTTGACGATGTTCATGTGTTGAAACTATTTATGAGTTGACTAAAATATTTTAAATATTAAATATACATCTTTATCATATTTAAAATTAGAACTACTTCACGGTGGAGTCTAATTAAAAATCAAATGATAGATACCATAGTTTTATAAAATATTTTACATAACAAAAATAGTCGTGTGTTGAAAGAAATATAGATTCATGTGTTGAACAGAATAAATATTCATTTGTTGAATAGAGTAAAGAAGTTTTTGAAAAATATAAAGCCGTGTTGATTAGAGACGCGCTATTTTGACGTGAACGATATTTATATCGATTTTATTCGTTTTATAATGAATATTGAAAAGTGATTTCAAAATTTAATATTTTGAAATGAAATTCAAATTAAATGAGATTAAAATTCAAATTGAAATTTAATTGAACCAATTTGAAATGAATTCGAATCGAATAGAAAATGAATTCGATTCGAATTGAATAGATAGTGAATTTGAATTCGAATTGAATAGAAATGAATTCAAATTGAATTAAATTGAAATTGAATTAAAAACGAATTGAAATCGTTTTGAATGAAATTTAAAACGAACTGTAATTGAATTGAAATCAATTTGAAATGAATTCAAATTGAATTAAATAGAAGGTAAATTCAAATTGAAATTGAATTGAAACGAATTAGAATTTGAATTGAATTGAAACGAATTTGAATTCGAATTAAATAAAATTGAAATGTATTCGAATTGAATTGAAATCAAATCAATTTGAAATTGAAGATGATGTTGGAATTGTTTTTGAAAACAAATTTAAAACGATTTATAAAATACGTTTTAAAAAGGAAATCGACGAAATACATATAATATATATATTATATATATATATATATATATATATATAATGGCCTGAATAGAACGCGCCGCGCCGCGGCAGTTCGTGAATTTTGACCATTAACATCGAATTGACGTCGCGGGAGATTCGACCGTCGGATTCTCCTAAAACCGGAACCGTTGGGTTCGTATCGAAAAGAACTTTCCAATGAATATTAGAAATTTGAAATCTAACGGTTGGATTTGGAATTATGTCCAAATCAAATTTGGAAAAGGTCGCTGTAAGTGCAGTTCGATGGCCGTTGATGGAAATCGACTGTACGGACCTTGATAAAATTATTAAAAATATTAATAATTTGTGTAAAATCATAAGAAATGATTTGGGAAAAATTGGGCTGAAAAATTCCATATTTGAAAAGATAAAAATAGATTTTTATCGAAATGAACTAGTTTTGAACTAGGATTAAAATCAATTTATTTTTGAAATAAATAAATTGAATTTGAAAGTGATTTTAAAAATAATCAACATTCCCAATACGTGGATTGGACTGGAGTTGAATCGAAATTATCTTCGGAATATTTCGATGTTGGATTTCGTGACTATAACGATGTTGTTATGGGAGTTTGAAAGATATTTTATATCGTTATTTCCAATACGATATTTGTTGGTTTCAGAATTTGATATTGAATATAAGCCGGTATATTTTCTATTCAGAGCCTTGTACTTAATATCAAATGTGATTTGGGTTTATCGTGAATCGTGTTTATATGACATTGGTTCTTTAAACCAGTTAAAGACAGGATGTTGATTTTTGAAAAAATTAAAACTAAGTAGAGTTTTAATGAATCTTTAATTAGATTAAAATGTGAATTGATAACTTAAATTATCAAATCTGAAAGGTGATCGAGAATGGAGTACCACCAGTTTTGCTCCAAAGCGATAGTTAAATCTTTAATTAGATTTGAACGGGAAATGGTAATTAATTTTACCGATAACACCGTGGTGTTAGATATGGAGTATTACCAGTTTTCTCCATGGGATAAATAGGTCGGGATTGGGAAACAAAATAAATAATTACTTCGGTGTGGTTTGCTAATCCCGACTAGTTTGAAATGATATCCAAAGGAAGATTAAAGAATAAATTTAGAAGAATTTATCTTTGATAAAATTAATGGGAACCTATTCCCTAAGAATGTGATTTTGTGAATAAAAGAATATTCTAAATTGGAATGAGGCGTTTGTGTGTTTGTGAAACATTTGTTTATTATATATGTGGGTTACTCAGAAAGGCCGGGTTTCTACCCATTCTGAATAACCGATTCAACGAGATGTCGAAGATGAAGACGGTGGTTGAAGACCGGAAGTCTTCACATCGTTTGGGTGATTACTGATGATCTTGATTGGGCTGTACACCCAGGATGAGGGAAACAGTTGGTGATCGTCCAAACGTACTTGGAGATGGATGGATATGCGAGGAAAGTCCTCCGGTTTCGTTCAGACCCAGGACGAACTTGTAAATGGATTGTGTGTCTGACATTGGATTTTATTCTATGTTGATTGATATCTATTAAATATACATCTGTTTGGCGGCGGAGAATTTATTCTCTTGCTTAACGCCCTTCTCTAAGACGTACGAGCTCAGAGGTTGTATATCGATGGACATCAGTCGCATGGAGTGAATTGCCAGTGTGGCACGCGTAAGTGGCAATTGATCAAGGCTTCTGTTGAAAAGCAAAGTCTTGTGGGTGATGATCAAAGCACGGCCTGTGTGGCGTTGCTTTGTGTATAACGTGATTTCGCGAGCCTCACACCTCGGTATGAGTCAAAAACGGGATAGTGACTGCAGGGAGAGCACGACGTTTCTTTCTAGCTAGGGTGGTGTCAATGACCTACCAGCCCTGACATTTATATACTTTTCACCTGTGTGGTTGTTGGATACGAGGCGCCTCGGATATAGGTCTGTAAGGACCGGGAAAGTGTGTTCAGGTATAACTAATCCTAAAAAGTAAGAGAGGACCGGCCTTGAAGATCCAAGGTTCATAGTGGGGGCCTGGGACATTTGCTAGAGTGTCTCGAACGCGTAGAGGAGCTTGCCCCTTGCCTCGGCTCATGACAGAATCCAATTTCCAATACGTGATATTGCGGCTTTAATTGTAGAACTAGTATGGCGACATAGTAGATGGTAGCTATGCTGCCTATGATTGAAATTGTTTTGACACTATACACCTATAATAGTATCAAATAATGTGTTTTAAACGTATCAAGAATGCTTTGGCTGTTATAAGGGAAAACCCTATCCTCCGGCTTGCATTGCATTGTGTGATGGGACCTGGGTCTTATAACAGCTTCATTTTTCTTTATTTAGCATTGCGTTGTTTGTTCTATGCACTGGTATTCTTGGGAGGAAACCCGTTCCGTGTTATTCGGCGTGGTCCCTTGATTTACTTAACTTTAAAACCAATATTAATAACTGTTTTAGTTCTCACACCAGTCACATGACTGACCTAGAGTTTATTGTTTTTAACCTAAACTCTGGGTGCCCCTATTTTCCACACGGGCAGCTAGTAGTTTTGGTTTTGCAGATTTATATTCACAGGATCCTGATTTACAGCTGGAACGATGCTCGGAAAGCTCTGTATCCGTGTATCACTTTCAGTTGTGCTTTTGTATATTTTTCCGCTGCTATGTAATTTATTGTAATCTCTGATATTTGTCGAATGTAATTTATTCATTTATATTCTGTATATTCTTGTATCTGATGGAATTGTTGTAATAACAATGAAATGTTCTTCCGTCTGCGTTCTGATTTGTCCTGTTCTCAAAACGATCAGGGGTTTCGCACGGTCTTTCTCGGTTTAACGATCGATTCAGATCGAGCGAAATTCTTTATCGTTACAGTTTTAAATGACATTAGTTCTTTAACCCAGTAAAGGGAGTTTTAATGAATCTGCAATTAGATTGAAATGTGAATTGATAATTTAAATTATCAAATTTGGAAAGTGAGCGAGAATGGAGTGTCACCAGTTTTGCTCCAAGCGATAGTTAAATCTTTCATTAGATTTGAACGTGAAATGGTAATTAAATTTACCGATAACACTGTGGTGTTTGATATGGAGTATTACCAGTTTTGCTTCATGGGATGAATAGGTTGGGATTGGGATAAAAAAATAATAATTACTTCGGTGCGGTTCGCTAATCTCGACTAGTTTGGAAAACCAAAATTTGGTTTGATATGACATCCAATGGAAGATTAAAGAATAAATTTTAAAGAATTTATCTTTGATAAAATTAATGGGAACCTTTCCCTAAGAATGTGAAATTTAGAAACTAACTGTAGGTTAGCTAAGAAGAATGGTTTCCTAGGTATTGATCTGATGTTGGTTTCGGCCTTCGGGGTTAATATTTGGGAAATTGTTCTCTTGCTAGTTTACGGTTAGTGACTGACGAATTGGAATGAGGCGTATGTTGTGTTTGTGTAACATTTGTTTATTATATACGCGGGTTGCTCGAAAAGGCCGGGTTTATACCCATTCTGAATAACCGATTCGACGATATGTCGAAGATGAAGACGGTGATTGAAGACCAGAAGTCTTCACATCGTTTGGGTGATTACTGATGATCTTAATTGGGTTGTACACCCAAGATGAGGGAATCAGATGGTGGTCATCCAGACGTAATTGGAGATCGATGGATATGCGAGGAAAGTGCCTCCGGTTTCGTTCAGACCCAGAACGAACTTGTAAATGGACTGTTTGTCTGACATTGGATTTTATTCTGTGTTGATTGATCTCTATTAAATATACGTGTAACAACCCGAAAATCTGGGCCAGTTTAAAATTTTTATTTTGGCAATTTTAGCGAATTTAGTATATTTAAAATAGATTATTTTAAATAAAAATGACGAGAAATTTATTTTGAATATAATTCAAACGTATATAGTTATATAGTTCGTCGTTAGAATATAAATAATTATATATAATTATAAAAGGGATTGAAAATGGCGCGGTAGTTCGATAATTCGATTTCAAACTTCAATTGAATGTACCGGGTGCAAAACAATCCGGATTTTAGTGAAACCAAAAACATTAGGATCTAATCGATAATATCTTTCCAACGAATCCGAATAATCAAAATTTGATAGCGGAAATCAAAAGATATGTCCAGTTGAAATTTCTGAATAGTCACTATGGAATTCAGGCCCTTAAAAATGGAAATTTTGCAAACGACCTCGGATTTCGACGAAACCACTTTTGTTGGATCCGCGATGTCAAGTTATTGCTAGATTCCAAATTTCATAATTTTTCGAATCAATATGTGAGCGTGGCAAAGGAAAACGCGTTTGACCAGTTTTAGTTGATTTTAATCGACTGGGAATTGGCCATTTTTCAAACGGTCTCAGAATTCGATGAAATTAGTTTTGTTAGGACCGTATCGTCAATACGAAGCTAGAAAATATTTTTCTGGAATTTTTCGAGTTAGTATGTGACCCCGGTAATTTGAAGTGTACGTTTAAAATTCAATATAGCGATTTAAATGTAAATTCAACGGAAACTAATCGAAACGATCACATCAGCTTGCGATACATATCCCATTGTGTTCAGAATGGGGGTAATACGCTAGGGACGACAGTCGGCGGGTTCGATTTCGAGTTTGAATGAAAATGGTACCATAGGGAATTCAAAATCCAAATTAAATTAAATAATTATATAATTTCCTTACTTACCCTTGGCCCCCCCTTCTCCTTTATACCACCCCCCCCCCCCCCCCCCCCCGCTCCTTGGATCGGTCAAAAAAAATTAGAAAGGAAAAAAAAACTGCTCCTCGAGGTCGCCCACCACCCGTCGTTTCTCCCTCGCCACCGCCGGCGCCTCACGCCGCCCACCCTCACCTGCTCTTCCTCCTCTACTTCTAACCGACACTCACCCAAACCCCTACGCGCTCGCACCCAAGCCCGAACCCGCACCCAGTGCCGACGCCCTACTCCGGCGAGCCCACCAGAACCGCGATGGCCCCTCCTCCTTCTCGCCCTGACGCGGCTCCTCCCCCGAAGATCCAGCGCGACCCATTTCCCCCAAAGCTCCAACCGCACCTAACCCTAGCCCTGCGCCTCTGCTCGGCCAATCCGCACCCCCTCCTCCTCGCTAGCAATCGCACCCAGCAACCCTTCTTCAATCGAATCATGGCCATGGGAAACGAAGGTGACAAAAAGGCGAAACGACGAAGACTTCTGCAAACGAAGAGCCGTGGAGCTAGGATAGCTATTTCTAGTAGTTTTGGTTTTGCAGATTTATATTCACAGGATCCTGGTTTGCAGCTGGAATGATATCCGAAAAGCTTTGTATCCGTATATCTCTTCTAGTCGTGTATTGTATTATTTTCCGCTGCTAGGTATTTAAATGTAATTTAAATCTCTGATATTTCTGTGTAATATTCATTCATACTCTATATATTCTTGTAATCTGGTGCATTGTTGTAATATACAATGAAATGTTCTTTCGTCTGCGTTCTGTTGTGGCTTGTTCTCGAACTATCCGACACTTTCCTTTACGGGGAAGTTACGGGTTTTCACAGTTGGAATCAGAGCTTTGGTTTACAGAGCTCGAGAACAAGACACATTAGAACCATACGAAAGAATTCTTCAGATATTGGATTAGTAATATCCAATTAGAATGACTCGTTAGAGATAGGATCAGTAGTATCCTAGAACGAGTGTGAAGAGTATATTTTTCAAATGAAAACAAATTTTGTTTTGAAAATTTAAATCAATTATTTGTATTTGATTATTTATATTGATGTGGACAATCCAGAATATATAGATTTTGCGTATACGTCTGATCCGCGTGTATTCAAAGTTTTAATATATTGGATAGATATAGCATCACACTCTAGTCGCCCGAAGATGATATTGATGATAGCGATCGCATCATCAACATTTATGTTCGAGTTTCGAAGGTGTGATTTTCTATATATTTCCATTAGACTGGTGTGAGAACCAAAACTAATATAGCTAGAATACATTGTTGTGATTTGGCATCAAAACATGATTTTCTGTATGTGTATCAAATTTATGAATTTGAAACTCTAATTCACTAATTGATTGATGTTTGTGTTGTTTGTTTATTTGTTTGATAATTTTGAACCATTACACCTAATTGTATCAAATATTGAATTGTATTGAAAATTGGTCGCATTTGTTTGCATATACATATACTTATATTGAACAGGTCATAGCAAGGAGGCTAGAGCAGAGAATAAAATTTGTTTGCCCGACAAATAGGTACATGTTTACTACATAATTTACTGTTTTGTTTGGGTGATGATGATTTTATGAGCCTATAGGCTAGCCGCTCGGCTTTTTCTTTTTCTTTTTGAGATCTGAAGGACCGGGGAAGCTATTTGAAATTCCCCGATGCTCCCAGTGCAGGGGAGGTTATGGCGAAATTTTTCGAAAATTTAGGGTGTTAGCCAAATTTTTTGAAAATTTGAAAATTCTCAGAAACTGAAAAGTTGGAGAATGAAAACCAGATCGAACGTAGAGTTGATTAATCAAACCACTTTCGACTTTGTTCCTTTTCGGGGACGAAAAGTTTTAAGTGGGGGAGATTGTAACAACCCGAAAATCTGGGCCAGTTTAAAATTTTTATTTTGGCAATTTTAGCGAATTTAGTATATTTAAAATAGATTATTTTAAATAAAAACAACGAGAAATTTATTTTGAATATAATTCAAACGTATATAGTTATATAGTTTGTCGTTAGAATATAAATAATTATATATAATTATAAAAGGGATTGAAAATGGCGCGGTAGTTCGATAATTCGATTTCAAACTTCAATTGAATGTACCGGGTGCAAAACAATCCGGATTTTAGTGAAACCAAAAACATTAGGATCTAATCGATAATATCTTTCCAACGAATCTGAATAATCAAAATTTGATAGCGGAAATCAAAAGATATGTCCAGTTGAAATTTCTGAATAGTCGCTATGGAATTCAGGCCCTTAAAAATGGAAAATTTGCAAACAACCTCGGATTTCGACGAAACCACTTTTGTTGGATCCGCGATGTCAAGTTATTGCTAGATTCCAAATTTCATAATTTTTCGAATCAATATGTGAGCGTGGCAAAGGAAAACGCGTTTGACTAGTTTTAGTTGATTTTAATCGACTGGGAATTGGCCATTTTTCAAACGGTCTCAGAATTCGATGAAATTAGTTTTGTTAGGACCGTATCATCAATACGAAGCTAGAAAATATTTTTCTGGAATTTTTCGAGTTAGTATGTGACCCCGGTAATTTGAAGTGTATGTTTAAAATTCAATATAGCGATTTAAATGTAAATTCAACGGAAACTAATCGAAACGATCACATCAGCTTGCGATACATATCCCATTGTGTTCAGAATGGGGGTAATACGCTAGGGACGACAGTCGACGGGTTCGATTTCGAGTTCGAATGAAAATGGTACCATAGGGAATTCAAAATCCTAATTAAATTAAATAATTATATAATTTCCTTACTTACCCTTGCCCCCCCTTTCTCCCTTATACCCCCCCCCCCCGGCTCCTTGGATCGGTCAAAAAAAAATTAGAAAGGAAAAAAAAACTGCTCCTCGAGGTCGCCCACCACCCGTCGTTTCTCCCCCGCCACCACCGGCGCCTCACGCCGCCCACCCTCACCTGCTCTTCCTCCTCTACTTCTAACCGACACTCACCCAAACCCCTACGCGCTCGCACCCAAGCCCGAACCCGCACCCAGTGCCGACGCCCTACTCCGGCGAGCCCACCAGAACCGCGATGGCCCCTCCTCCTTCTCGCCCTGACACGGCTCCTCCCCCGAAGATCCAGCGCGACCCATTTCCCCCAAAGCTCCAACCGCACCTAACCCTAGCCCTGCGCCTCTGCTCGGCCAATCCGCACCCCCTCCTCCTCGCTAGAAATCACACCCAGCAACCCTTCTTCAATCGAATCATGGCCATGGGCAACGAAGGTGACAAAAAGGATAAACGACGAAGACTTCTGCAAATGAAGAGCCGTGGAGCTAGGATAGCTATTTCTAGTAGTTTTGGTTTTGCAGATTTATATTCACAGGATCCTAGTTTGCAGCTGGAATGATATCCGGAAAGCTTTGTATCCGTATATCTCTTCTAGTCGTGTATTGTATTATTTTCCGCTGCTAGGTATTTAAATGTAATTTAAATCTCTGATATTTCTGTGTAATATTCATTCATACTCTGTATATTCTTGTAATCTGGTGCATTGTTGTAATATACAATGAAATGTTCTTTCTTCTGCGTTCTGTTGTGGCTTGTTCTCGAACTATCCGACACTTTCCTTTACGGGGAAGTTACGGGTTTTCACAATACGTCTGTTTGGCGGCGGAGAATTTATTCTCTTGCTTAACACCCTTCTCTGAGACGTACGAGCTCAGAGGTTGTATATCAATGGACATCAGTCGCATGGCGTGAATTGCCAATGTGGCACGCCTAAGTGGCAATTGATCAAGGCTTCTGTTGAAAAGCAAAGTCTTGTGGTTGATGATCAAAGCATGGCCTTTGTGGCATAGCTTTGTGTATAACGTGAATTCGCGAGCCTCACACCTCGGTATGAGTTAAAAATGGGATAAGGACTGTAGGGAGAGCACAACGTTTCTTTCTAGCTTTGGTGGTGTCAGTGACTTACCAGCCCTGACATTTATATACTTTTCACCTATGTGGTTGTTGGATGAGGCGCCTCGATTTTAGGTCTGTAAGGACCAGGAAACGTGTGTTCAGGAATACTAATCCTCAAACGTAAGAGAGGACCGGCCCTGAAGCATCCAGAGGTTGCCCAGAGTGTGTAATCCCGAGGCATTTGCTAGAGTGTCTCGAATCAGAGAGGAGCTTGCCCCTTGCCTCGACTCATGACAGAAATCCAATTTCCAATACGTGTATTACGGTTTTATTTGTAGAGCCTAGTATGGCGACATGATAGATGGTACCCATGCCGCCTATGATTGATATTTATGATTGAAATTGTTTTGACACTATACACTTATAATAGTATCAAATGATTTGTTTTAAACGTACCAAGCACGTTTGGCTATTATAAGGGAAAACCCTATCCTCCGGCTTGTGTTGCATTGTGTGATGGGACCTGGGTCTTATAATAGCTTCATTTTTCGAAAAAGCATTGCGTTGTCTTTTCTATGCATTGGTATTCTTGGGAGGAAACCCGTTCCGTGTTATACGGCGTGGTCCCTTGAATTACTCTCTTTTAAAGTAAAGTTTTAAATAACTGTTTTAGTTCTCACACCAGTCACATGACTGACCTGGAGTTTATTGTTTTAACCTAAACTCTGGGTGCCTCTATTTTCGACTCGGGCAGCTAGTAATTTTGGTTTTGCAGATTTATATTCACAGGATCCTGATTTACAGCTGGAACAATGCTCGGAAAGCTCTGTATCCGCGCATTACTTTCAGTTGTGTTTTCTATTGTTTTTCCGTTGCAATATAATTTATTGTAATCTCTGATATTCTTTGTTGTATAATATTCATTCATACTCTGTATATTCTTGTATTCTGATGGAATTGTTGTAATATACAATGAAATGTTCTTCCGTCTGCGTTCTATTTTGTCGTGTTCTCAAGGTAGTCCGGGCTTTTCTCACCGGGGAAGTTACGGGCTATCACAAAAGATCAAACCCTTATATTCGCTATGCATACGATAATTTTTTTTTTCAAATCTATTTATGTAAAAATCGCATTTTTATTTTGCTACATATATAAAAATAATATTTTTATATTCTCTATTATATTAAAATCATATTTTTGGACATATAAAAATCATATTTTTACTTCGCTTCCTAGATAATAAAAAACATATTTTTATTGCTCTACATAAATAAAAATCATATTTTTATATCTTCTATATAATAAAAAATATATTTTGATTATCTCTATAATATAAAAATCATGTTTTTAATTCATTACATGTACAAAAATACTTTTCTTAGATAAAAATCGTAACTTCATCGCATTAAAAATTGTAACTTTCCTTCGTTAAAAATCTAGTCTTTCATGAATTAAAAATCAAAGCTTTCCTACGTCAAAATCTTACCTTTTCTGTAACACCCCACGCCCGCTATGGTCACTCACTAAGGGAATGCCATAGCATCGGTGGAGTATTTTAGTGAATATAGAACAGAAAAATTTCACCAAGACAGATATAAATAGTACTTGAAATTTAAAACATCATCTCATAACAGCGGAAATAAACATGTCTGGTTACATCATAAAACCATGATAAAAGTCAGGTACAATATCTGTCAAAATAAAGAAGTACATAATCCCACTCTCTCATACAATAGCCATGACAAAAGAAAAGATAACTGGATAACTGGAGCTTTACATCTACCCAAGCTCCTAAAGACTGGAACAGCAATCCGATCAAGCTCTACTACTGCTAGGATCCACCGTAGGACCTGAGGGTTGGGAAAAAGATAAAAACAACGGGGTCAGACATAAGTCTGAGTGAGTCCTATAACTTTAACAATACAATCACTAAAGTAACCAGAGAAGACATAAACTTGACCTACAGTAATATCTGGGGATGAATGGCTACACTAAGCAGCTTGGTAGACTTAGCATAAACTAAGATAACCGTCAGGACGCATCTACCCACCCAAGGCTAATTACTAACTGCACCACACCAGTCATTCCTACTTAAAGGTTGATCCCTTCCAAGGACTTAGAAAATTTTCCCAGTAGTTTCATGTACCCCTAGCCCACTACATAGGTGCCGTCTGCCCCTATCTCCACTAGGTGTACCCAGTAATTCTTACCCAGTAGCTTCGTGTACCCCTACATAGGTGCCGTCTGCCCCTATCTTCATTAGGTGTACCCACTACTCCCCAAGCGATCGGCTCCCTACCGTAGATACCCGTGCTGGTCCCACAGTGGGGTGTATCACTCCCCTAAAGTGGCTACCCAATACTTACGGTGCACGGCTTTATATCTACACGATGCAACAACGGCTTATCTACCAGCCCGGGCCCACACACGCATATGAAACCCGTTGGACTTGCGTTGCCACCGCTAACCCGTTTTGGCCTCTTATAATCAAGCCCAATATGCGTGTCCCGTCACTCGACATGGGTCGAGCCCACAAAGATACGTTTGGGATATTGGTTGAAATGGGCCCCCACAAGCTACCCACTTAAGCTTGTCAAATATCTAGTGTATCCCACTTAACCCTTTAATCATGTTTAATTACATGTTTCCACTTGGTTAAGTATTCTAATCGTATTTTCTATTGCCACCCAAGGCAACCCACTAGATTCCACATGCCACCCAAGGCAACCACCAAATTTCCTCATGCCACCCAAGGCACCCACTTAACCCCTCATGTCCCACTACATGCTATTATGGTTAAGTGTTTCTTAATTAATTAAGACCGTGATCTCCCGTAAAGACCTCCCACATTAGACTGGCTGTTATGACCGCCTGGTTAAGCCGGTAGAATCCGGGCAGTCTTACGTCATAACAGAGTCTAACCTCGTGTCTTTACCTTAATCACGTATTTAATTTATGGCTAAGACCTCTCACATTGGGCTGACATTTGTAGCAACTGGTTAAGCCGGTCGGGTCCGGGCAGTTTTACACTACAAATGAGTCCAACCTCGTGTCTTAGTCGATTAATTACACCTAATTAATCACCCCCATATTAATTATCCCTAATTAATATCAAGTTTTCCATAACATGGGTAGACCTAACTCAATAGGTAAATTCCCATGGGGTAGACCTAACTCAATAGGTAAATTCCCACTTATGGTAATTTATTTTTATGGTATGCTTAATCATACCCAATCATTCATTTATTAACATATTTACCAACCCCATCGTTCCCCACGTAAATCGTTCTCATTTCGTGACATAAATAAGGGGAAGATCATCACAAATATCATGGGTTTAGCATATAACTTTGTCATGGGTTAAGAGGATGTCAACTTGCATATATGAGCATATATTAACCCAACTACATATAACCCAAACTTGCATATTATCATACACATGATTTGCATAACATGTTGCATATGAGCTTGCATATTATCATACAAATATCTTGCATAACATGTTGAACTTGAATATAGGCATACTCATAACTTGCATAACATGTTAAACATGCATTTAAGCATACACATAACTTGCATAAGCATTCACATACTTGCATAAGCATCCACATACTTGCATAAGCATTCACATACTTGCATAACTTGCATATCATGTCATTTAAGCATATACATATCTTGCAAAAGCATTCATATACTCGCACAAGCATGCATAATTTGCATATCACATAAATCTTGCATTTAAACATATACATGATTTGCATAAGCATACGTACACTTGCATAAGCATGCATAACTTGCATATCACTTTCAACTTGCATTTAAACATATACATAACTTGCATATCACTTTCAACTTGCATAACTCACTTTGCTAAACATGCATAATTCCACTTATTAAATATGCATAAATCCACTTGTTAAACATGCATATATCAACTTGTTAAACATGCATAAATCAACTTATTAAGCATGCATAAACCAACTTATCAAATATGCATAAACATAGAACAACATAGAGTAACATATCATTATACATGATTCAAACTCACTAATCCGCATTTAAGACCATAAGTCTCATTACACCCAATCTACTTACTTTAACAATTGACGTTAAAGTGATAGAAACTCACCAAACTCAAGATTAGCAACCTTATGAAGTAGGATTAGTTGCTAACTATGAAGATAATGATGATTAAAGATTGATTAGAGAGGGATTAGCTTGCAACTTTCTTTATGAACTAGTGGAGGCCATGCTCAAATTTCATTTTGCCATAGTTTAATTACAAGACTTAATTATGAATGAATTAGGGTAGGGTTGGGGTCTTATTTATAGGATTAGGTGAGTGTTTTAGGCCCTTAGATTAACCCTAGATTAGATTAGGACCCTTAGATTTAGGAAATCTCTAGAACCAGCCCTCCTAGCCAGCCTGAAACCCAACCTGGTGCAACCTGGTGCACCCAGGTTCACTGAACGGTGCCACCCTGTCGACAGGCAAGTCGACAGGCATGTCGACACCCCTGTCGACAGGCCTGTCGACAGTCCTGTCGACATGGGTTGGGCGGGAAGCTTCCCGCCTGACCCCGCCTGGCCCATTCCAAATCTGAATATTTTAAATTTTTAAATCTGTTTTAGTTTTGAATTTTCTGCAAACTTCATCGGGCCATAACTGGGCCATACGGACTCCGATTTTCGAAAACTCGGACTCTATTTCGTGCATTTTTCCGGGACGAACGCAATAACGCAGCCCGTTACCCCCAATTCCCACGTCTGAGATTATTTATCCTGTAATTAGTGAAATTTAGTATTAACTAAAATTCGGGGTGTTACATTCTCCCCTCCTTAAAGGATTTCGTCCCCGAAATCTCTAAGCTAAGGAGAATGCATATCCTACCAACCAAACAACCATCTACTCAAACCATCAACCACGGGCATCCATTGTCCTTAAACAGTTTCTAATGATGTATGAGCATATGCAAAAAGTGTGTGTATATGTTCCCTATCTAATGTATGAACATATGCAAACCATGATAGTGCCATGCATCCATTATGTATGCGAGAGAACCCTATCGACACATACAATATCTACATGAGTGCACAATCATTCACCAAAATGCAACATCCATGTGATAACACAACCATTATACATCCATAAATATATCTTCCTACACACAATTTTATGCAATATGCAATATGAAGTGACTGAGCCGATCTAGTGCCTAGAGTGTGTGTATATGCATCCACGAGCAACCACTAGCAAACACTTGCATCCACTTGCATCCATCAACCATAACATGTCTCAAAAACATGTTTCAACCATAGGTTTACCCTATCTAAAGGTCAAAGGTACTAACGAGAGGACATACCAAAGATAAGATAAGTACTAGACAAGTGATAAAGGAGAAAGTAAAGACATACCCTCAAAAAGAAATGGGTACAATGAACGCATCTTCGCTTCCGTCTCCCAAGTCGCGTTACTCTCATCTTCTCCCCATTGCACTTTGACTAGCTGAACCTCTCGATTCCTCAATTTCCTAGTCTCTGACCCAAGGATACGAGTAGGAGCTCGTCGAATCGTCGCATCACGCTCAACCTCTACATCTCTAAGCAAGCTTGGCTCTACCACCTCTGCGGTCTCATGTAAGCACTTCCTCAGATGTGATACATGGAATACATCATGAACACCACTAAGTCTGTCGGGAAACTCCACCCTATATGCCATCCGTCCAATCCTTTCCTTGATAGGAAACGGCCCAACAAACCTCGGTGCTAACTTCCCAACGGATCCGAAGCGAACAACATTTCTCAACGGAGATACCTTGACAAAAACCATATCCCCAACCTCAAACTCAAGATCCGTCCTTCTCTTTTCCGCATAAGATTTTTGCCTATCTTGCGCTGCTTTCATCCTTCTTCGAATCAAGTCAATCTTCTCAGAAGTCTCCCTAACCATATCGGGCCCAAGCAAGATCTTATCCGTAGATTCCCACCAACACGTAGGTGATCGACAAGGCCTTCCATAGAGAGCTTCGAAAGGAGCCATACCAATACTGGACTGAAAGCTGTTATTATATGCGAACTCCACCAATGGAAGATGCTCTTCCCATGTACCTCCAAAATCTAGGATACAAAGTCTCAAAAGGTCTTCTAGAACACGATTCACCCTCTCAGTCTGGCCGTCTGTCTGAGGATGATATGCGGTGCTCAGACACAATTGAGTCCCCACTGCTTCTTGCAAACTTCTCCAGAACTCGCTAGTGAAGATAGGATCTCGATCACTCACTATGCTAGAGGGTACCCCATGCAATCGAACTATCTCTCGAAGATATACAGAAGCTAGCCATGGAGCGGTCCTCTTGCTCTTCACATGTATGAAATGGGCGCTCTTAGTAAGTCTATCCACCACTACCCAAATTCCTGTATTACCCTTTCTCGACCTGGGTAACCCGTCAATAAAATCCATCGAGACGCTATCCCACTTCCATTGCGGAACCTCCAATGGGTGAAGCAACCCACCTGGTTTCCTTTGCTCCGCCTTCACTTGCTGGCACACCAAACATCGAGCGACATACTCGGCCACATCTTTCTTCATACCGGCCCAGAAGAAAACCCTCTTCATGTCTTGGTACATCTTGTCCCTACCGGGATGAATGGTCATCCTATAACGGTGTGCGTCATCAAGAATAGCCTTCCTCAAACCCTCGTCTTGCGGTACGCAAAGTCTACCGTCTCTACGCAAGCACCCCCTATCGTCTAGGGTGTACCTACTCAAATGGCTGGACGACTCCCCCCTTATGAGCTTCTCTACTAACTCAACCAACTGTGGGTCGTCCTTCTGTGCTTCTCCAATCCGCCCCAAAAGAGTAGGTCTAACTTCCAAAGAAGCTAGCAAACCGGGTACATAATCAATGGAAGGTCTAAAATCAAACATCGAGATAAACTCCAAGCTTTGTCGTTCCACGAACAATGGACTCAAGGACAACCTCTTCCTGCTCAAGGCTTCCGCCACCACGTTACCCTTGCCAGGGGTATACGATATCTCGAAGTCATAGGATGCTAAAAACTCCATCCATCTTTGCTGTCTTAAGTTTAGATCCTTCTGAGAGAACAAGTACTTCAAAGATTTATGGTCAGTGAACAACTCGAATCTCTCACCCAGAAGATAATGGCGCCAAATCTTAAGCGCAAAAACAATAGCGGCCAGCTCTAGATCATGAGTAGGGTAATTTTTCTCATGTGCCCTCAACTGCCTTCCACCATAGGCTATTACCCTTCCCTCTTGCATCAAGACTGCGCCAAGCCCTGTCCCACAGGCATCGGTATAGACAACAAATGGCTTGCTCCCATCTGGCAACACTAAAACTGGAGCGGTGGTTAAAGCTCTCTTTAACCGTCGGAACGCATCATCACAATCTACGTCCCATGTGAAAACAAGATTCTTCTTTGTTAAGCGGGTTAATGGGGCTGATATCTTCGCGAAGTCTTTAATGAACTTCCTATAATAACCCGCCAACCCCAAGAAACTTCTTACTTCGGTAGCATTCTTCGGAACCTTCCAATCCTGAATTGATACTACCTTCGCGGGATCCACAGCTATCCCTTCCTTGGCGACCACGTGCCCCAAGAACCGTACTTCCTTCCTCCAGAAGTGACATTTGGAGAATTTAGCCTTAAGGCTATGTGCTCAAAGAGTCTTCAACACTTCCCCAAGATGTAGGGCATGCTCTTCTTCACTCTTAGAAAACACTAAGATGTTATCCACAAAGACCACCACGAATTTATTAAGGAACTCCCTGAACACCCTACTCATCAAATCAACAAAGTATGCAGGGGCGTTCGTCAACCCAAATGGCATCACCAGCCACTCATAGAAACCATCCGGAGTCCTAAAGGCAGTCTTGTCTATGCTATCCTCAGCCACCCTCAACTGATGAAACCCCGTGGCCAAGTCCAACTGAGAAAATACTGAAGCGCCAACCAACTGATCGAAAAGATCATCTATCCTCGGCAATGGGTGTCTATTCTTCTTTGTGAGCTTGTTGAGTTCTCTATAGTCTACACAAAGTCTGAGGGACCCATCCGCCTTCGTAGCAAATACTACTGGAGCACCCCACTCCGATATGCTCCGTCTTATGAACCCCTTCTCAAGCAACTCCCCTACTTGCTTATGGAGTTCCCTCCTCTCACGAGGAGCCATGTGGCGCACTGGTAAAGATACCGGTTTAGCATTATCCACCAAATATATTCGGAAGTCAATCTCCCGCTTCGGAGGTAAGCCCTTCACCTCCTCAAACACATCCGGATATTCCCGGACCACTCTAACAGATTGTAAACTCTCGACCGAAGCGTCAAGCGATTCAAGATAACTTAGCATAACAGAGTCCATGGGATTACAAGAAATCTCGAGAGTGTTACCCAAGCGGGTCATCAGCCTAACAACTCTCCTTTCGCAATCTAGAACGACACCATTACTGGATAACCAGTCCATGCCCAAAATCAACCCATAGCCCGTGAAGCCCAACACAAAAGCATCACATCTAAACTCAATGCTAAGTATAGAAATCTTCAAACCCAAACATATCATGGACAAATAAGTGGAGCCCCCAATTGGGTTTGAAACAACCAAGGGATCATCTACCAGACTGGTGTCCAAGTGCAGTAACTCAACTAATGATGATGAAATAAACGAATGCGATGCGCCTGAATCAAACAATGTACGGACAGGATGGTCAAATAGAAAAACCAGACTTTCAACGGAAATAGTTCTACCTCTCTCCTGAATTGGTGGAACCGCGAGAGCCTGTACTTGCCCCCTAGCCTGACTCGGTGCCATAAGAGCTTGCACCTGTCCTCCTGAGGTAGATCCCGTCCTTTGCCCCTTCTTAGGGCAATCCTTCACTAAGTGCCCTGCTTCGCCACAGTGGAAGCAGCCGGTCTTCTTCTTCTTGCGACAATCCTTGCTTAGGTGGCCAGGTGGCCCACAATTGAAACACCTCTTCTTCTTATTCTTTCCACCGTTGCCTTTCCCACCTTTGCTTTGCTGTTGTTGAGGTCCCTTTTGATCTCCCTTCTTCTCGGGTGCCTTATTAGCATTAGGACCCTTCTCTTCCTCATACATGAGTGCCATGTCAACTAGCTTCTCACAGGTGGCCCCCATAGGGATATGAGTCATAGCCAACCCATGCATAGGTTCATTTAAGCCTTTCACGAACCGCAAAGCCTTCTTCTCCGGTGTATTCAGCATATCTAGGCCAAACCTTGCCAATTGATTAAACTTGTTAACATATTCCTTCACCGAAATATTTCCTTGCTTTAGAGTCAAGAATCTTTCCATATACAAGTTTTCCTCCGCCCTTGAGAGAAACTTTGCCACAAATCTCTGCCTAAAATCCGCCCAAGAGTCAACGGGGCGTTCTCCATTAGTGACCTCCCACCAGAATGAGGCCTCTCCCTTCATTAACCAAGCAGCCAACTTGACTTTCTTCCCTTCTTCCATCTCAAAGATATCTATCAACTCTTCCACCTCTTTAAGCCAATCTCTAGCCTCCACAAAGGTTTCAGATCCTTGAAAAGGATCCCCTCCCATAGCTTTAAATTCCTTGCAAGTCTTAGCAAAAGTATCCGTGCGAGGAGGAGGGGGAGGAGGAAGATCGGGTGCTACGGTTGGTGGAGGAACATTTGCTGGACCCGCAGTGGTGGCCCTAGCCTCCATCAATCTCCTATACCATACTGGTACCGTCACACCCTCCGGAAGATTAAGATTCTCGGCCATGCTGAAACGAAAAAGGAAAGATTCAAAACGGAGAATTCGAAGGATATAGATATGGCTATTGGGGATTATGCTTTTCTTTCAAAAACTTTTCTCTTAAAAGACATGTTTTTGAAAATATCTTTTCCAAAAATGTTTTAGAAAAATAGTTTTCTAAAAATTTTATCTGTTCCGGTAACCTTTGCTCTGATACCACGTGTAACACCCCACGCCCGCTATGGTCACTCACTAAGGGAATGCCATAGCATCGGTGGAGTATTTTAGTGAATATAGAACAGAAAAATTTCACCAAGACAGATATAAATAGTACTTGAAATTTAAAACATCATCTCATAACAGCGGAAATAAACATGTCTGGTTACATCATAAAACCATGATAAAAGTCAGGTACAATATCTGTCAAAATAAAGAAGTACATAATCCCACTCTCTCATACAATAGCCATGACAAAAGAAAAGATAACTGGATAACTGGAGCTTTACATCTACCCAAGCTCCTAAAGACTGGAACAGCAATCCGATCAAGCTCTACTACTGCTAGGATCCACCGTAGGACCTGAGGGTTGGGAAAAAGATAAAAACAACGGGGTCAGACATAAGTCTGAGTGAGTCCTATAACTTTAACAATACAATCACTAAAGTAACCAGAGAAGACATAAACTTGACCTACGGTAATATCTGGGGATGAATGGCTACACTAAGCAGCTTGGTAGACTTAGGATAAACTAAGATAACCGTCAGGACGCATCTACCCACCCAAGGCTAATTACTAACTGCACCACACCAGTCATTCCTACTTAAAGGTTGATCCCTTCCAAGGATTAGAAAATTTTCCCAGTAGTTTCATGTACCCCTAGCCCACTACATAGGTGCCGTCTGCCCCTATGTCCACTAGGTGTACCCAGTAATTCTTACCCAGTAGCTTCGTGTACCCCTACATAGGTGCCGTCTGCCCCTATCTTCATTAGGTGTACCCACTACTCCCCAAGCGATCGGCTCCCTACCGTAGATACCCGTGCTGGTCCCACAGTGGGGTGTATCACTCCCCTAAAGTGGCTACCCAATACTTACGGTGCACGGCTTTATATCTACACGATGCAACAACGGCTTATCTACCAGCCCGGGCCCACACACGCATATGAAACCCGTTGGACTTGCGTTGCCACCGCTAACCCGTTTTGGCCTCTTATAATCAAGCCCAATATGCGTGTCCCGTCACTCGACATGGGTCGAGCCCACAAAGATACGTTTGGGATATTGGTTGAAATGGGCCCCCACAAGCTACCCACTTAAGCTTGTCAAATATCTAGTGTATCCCACTTAACCCTTTAATCATGTTTAATTACATGTTTCCACTTGGTTAAGTATTCTAATCGTATTTTCTATTGCCACCCAAGGCAACCCACTAGATTCCACATGCCACCCAAGGCAACCACCAAATTTCCTCATGACACCCAAGGCACCCACTTAACCCCTCATGTCCCACTACATGCTATTATGGTTAAGTGTTTCTTAATTAATTAAGACCGTGATCTCCCGTAAAGACCTCCCACATTAGACTGGCTGTTATGACCGCCTGGTTAAGCCGGTAGAATCCGGGCAGTCTTACGTCATAACAGAGTCTAACCTCGTGTCTTTACCTTGATCACGTATTTAATTTATGGCTAAGACCTCTCACATTGGGCTGACATTTGTAGCAACTGGTTAAGCCGGTCGGGTCCGGGCAGTTTTACACTACAAATGAGTCCAACCTCGTGTCTTAGTCGATTAATTACACCTAATTAATCACCCCCATATTAATTATCCCTAATTAATATCAAGTTTTCCATAACATGGGTAGACCTAACTCAATAGGTAAATTCCCATGGGGTAGACCTAACTCAATAGGTAAATTCCCACTTATGGTAATTTATTTTTATGGTATGCTTAATCATACCCAATCATTCATTTATTAACATATTTACCAACCCCATCGTTCCCCACGTAAATCGTTCTCATTTCGTGACATAAATAAGGGGAAGATCATCACAAATATCATGGGTTTAGCATATAACTTTGTCATGGGTTAAGAGGATGTCAACTTGCATATATGAGCATATATTAACCCAACTACATATAACCCAAACTTGCATATTATCATACACATGATTTGCATAACATGTTGCATATGAGCTTGCATATTATCATACACATATCTTGCATAACATGTTGAACTTGCATATAGGCATACTCATAACTTGCATAACATGTTAAACATGCATTTAAGCATACACATAACTTGCATAAGCATTCACATACTTGCATAAGCATCCACATACTTGCATAAGCATTCACATACTTGCATAACTTGCATATCATGTCATTTAAGCATATACATATCTTGCAAAAGCATTCATATACTCGCACAAGCATGCATAATTTGCATATCACATAAATCTTGCATTTAAACATATACATGATTTGCATAAGCATCCATACACTTGCATAAGCATGCATAACTTGCATATCACTTTCAACTTGCATTTAAACATATACTTAACTTGCATATCACTTTCAACTTGCATAACTCACTTTGCTAAACATGCATAATTCCACTTATTAAATATGCATAAATCCACTTGTTAAACATGCATATATCAACTTGTTAAACATGCATAAATCAACTTATTAAGCATGCATAAACCAACTTATCAAATATGCATAAACATAGAACAACATAGAGTAACATATCATTATACATGATTCAAACTCACTAATCCGCATTTAAGACCATAAGTCTCATTACACCCAATCTACTTACTTTAACAATTGACGTTAAAGTGATAGAAACTCGCCAAACTCAAGATTAGCAACCTTATGAAGTAGGATTAGTTGCTAACTATGAAGATAATGATGATTAAAGATTGATTAGAGAGGGATTAGCTTGCAACTTTCTTTATGAACTAGTGGAGGCCATGCTCAAATTTCATTTTGCCATAGTTTAATTACAAGACTTAATTATGAATGAATTAGGGTAGGGTTGGGGTCTTATTTATAGGATTAGGTGAGTGTTTTAGGCCCTTAGATTAACCCTAGATTAGATTAGGACCCTTAGATTTAGGAAATCTCTAGAACCAGCCCTCTTAGCCAGCCTGAAACCCAACCTGGTGCAACCTGGTGCACCCAGGTTCACTGAACGGTGCCACCCTGTCGACAGGCAAGTCGACAGGCATGTCGACACCCCTGTCGACAGGCCTGTCGACAGTCCTGTCGACATGGGTTGGGCGGGAAGCTTCCCGCCTGACCCCGCCTGGCCCATTCCAAATCTGAATATTTTAAATTTTTAAATCTGTTTTAGTTTTGAATTTTCTGCAAACTTCATCGGGCCATAACTGGGCCATACGGACTCCGATTTTCGGAAACTCGGACTCCATTTCGCGCATTTTTCCGAGACGAACGCAATAACGCAGCCCGTTACCCCCAATTCCCACGTCTGAGATTATTTATCCTGTAATTAGTGAAATTTAGTATTAACTAAAATTCGGGGTGTTACATTTTCTATTCTAACAACATGTATATTAGAACTGATTTTATTTAGTTACTAAAATTTGTTTAAACTAAATAAATAAAATCACCTTTCTTCGAATGGAGGAGGGTTCATGGCCAACGTTGGATGGTCAGGCGAATGGGGAAGGCATAGCCCGGCGCTGGCACTGGTGGCGATCGGAGCAAGCGGCGCGGTGGTTGGTTTTGGGCCTCAGGGCCAGGGCGCGTGGTTTAACAAAGGGTAGAGGGACGGAGAGGTAGAGGTGAAGGAGATGCGGAGGGAGGAGGAGAGGGTGGATGCACGACGGATGATGGATGCAGGGGATTGCCTGGACTGCGGCGGTTGTTGTAGCGGAGACGCAGTTCTTTTTTATTTTAGAAAGAACTGATCGGGGAGAATGAAAAGGGAGAGGGGAGTTAAAGGAAAGAGGATTATTATTATATAAATTATTTTATTTTATTTTAATTTTTTTCCTTAAAGTTGATTTTTTATTTGAATCTCAAATTGGGCCCAATGACTATCGCCCCTAGCTAATTACCCTTATTTCCAACACAACGGGATATGTTTCGTGAGCCAGTTTGGCTGTTACGATCTGTTTTAATTGAAATTAAAATATAAATCAATATATTCAATTTTAAACGTACATTTCAATTTACTGGGGTCACATACGGATCCTAAAAATTCCAAAAAATCTATTTCTAGCTTCGTATTGACGATACGGTCCTAACAAAACTAATTTCATCAAATTTGGAGACCATTTGAAAAATGGCCATTTTCTGGTTGATCCAAATTGACTAAAACTG
The DNA here is from genome assembly GCA_030737875.1 of Allium sativum. Classification (NCBI taxonomy): domain Eukaryota; kingdom Viridiplantae; phylum Streptophyta; class Magnoliopsida; order Asparagales; family Amaryllidaceae; genus Allium; species Allium sativum. The sequence goes on along the minus strand of CM060920.1, from coordinate 741,001,385 downwards.
TTAAAACACGTTTTAATTTGCCACGCTCCCATATTAATCCCAAAAATTATGAATTTTGGAATCTAGCAATAACTTGACAACCCGGATCCAACAAAAGTGGTTTCGTCGAAAATGGAGGTCCTTTGCAAAATTTCCATTTTTAAGGGCCAAAATTCCATAGCGACTATTCTGAATTTTCATCTGGGGATAACTTTTTATTCTCGCTATGAAATTTTGATTTTCCGGATACGGTGGAAAGATATTTGCCAAATAGTTTCTAATATTTTTGGTTTCACCAAAATCCGGCTTATTTTGAATCCTGTACATCCATTTGAAATTTAAAATCGAATTTTCAAACTACAGCGCCATTTTCAATTTCTTTTATAATTAAAAATAAATATTTATATTCTAAGTCGATTCAAATAAATATATATGTTCCAATTCTGTTGAAAATAAATTTCTCGTCATCATTATTTAAAATAAATCATTTTAAATATCCAAAATTCACTAAAAGGGCCAAAATAAAATTATCTAAATTGGCTCAGATTTTCCGGGTTGTTACAATGATATTTTTACTTTGCATATAAATTCTAATATATGCATTGTAAATAAAATGTTTTTTTTTTTACTTTGCATATAAATTCTAATATATGCATCATCAATAAAATGTTATTTTTTACTTTGCATATAAATTCTAATATATGCATCGTCAATAAAATGTTATTTTCACTTTGCATATAAATTCTAATATATGCATTGTAAATAAAATGTTATTTTTACTCTGCATATAAATTCTAAATATGCAACGTCAATAAAATGATATTTTTACTTTGCATATAAATTCTAATATATGCATCGTCAATAAAATGTTAGTTTTACTTTGCATATAAATTCTAATATATGCATTGTCAATAAAATGTTATTTTTACTTTGCATACAAATTCTAATATATGCATTGTCAATAAAATGTTATTTTTACTTTGCATATAAATTCTAATATATGCATTGCAAATAAAATGTTATTTTTACTTTGCACATAAATTAGAATATATGCATCGTCAATAAAATGTTATTTTTACTTTACATATAAATTCTAATATATGCATTGTAAATAAAATGTTATTTATACGTTGTTGAAAATTCCTTTTTTTTTAAACTAGTTTTTACATTACATTAAAAATGTGAATTTTTAATGTAGACATGTTTTTATTTTAAAACACGAAGATTCCTCTATTTCCTTACATTGCATTAAAAATGTGATGTAGTAACCCGTAACTTCCCCGGTAAGGAAAGAGCGGATACTTTGGGGACAAGCCACATCGAAACGCAAAAAGAAAAACATTTCATTGTATATTACAACAATTCCATCAGAATACAAGAATATACAGAGTAAGAATAAATATTACACAGAAAATATCAGAGATTTAAATTACAATTAAATACATCGCAGCGGAAAATAATACAAAACACAACTAGAAGTAATACACGGATACAGAGCTTTCCGAGTATCTTTCCAGCTGTAAATCAGGGTCCTATGTATATAAATATGCAAAACCAAAACAACTAGCTGCCCATGTCAAAATAAGGGCACCTAGAGTTTAGGTTAAAACAATAAACTCCAGGTCAGTCATGGGACTGGTATGAGGACTAAAACAGTTATTAATCTTTATTTTAAAGTTAGGTAAATCAAGGGACCACGCCGCTAATGCGGAACGGGTTTCCTCCCAAGAATACCAGTGCATAAAACAAACAGCGCAATGCTAAATAAAGAACAATGAAGCTATTATAAGACCCAGGTCCCATCACACAATGCAACACAAGCCGGGGGATAGGGTTTTACCTTATAATAGCCACAGCATGCTTGATACGTTAAAAACAAATCATTTGATACTATTATAAGTGTATAGTGTCAAAACAATTTCAATCATAAATATCAATCATAGACGGCATGGGTACCATATATCATGTCGCCATACTAGGCTCTACAATCAAAACCGCAAAATCACGTATTTGGAGATTGGATTTCCATCTATGAACCGAGGTAAGGGATCGTCCTCCACCGAATTCAAGACGCTCTAGCCCGTGTCTCATGCAAGCACGCAGGCAAGCCTTGGATCGTCAGGGTCGGTCCACCGATGTGGATTAAAATGCTTGAACAATACGTCTCCCCACCCTATGGGGTGTCAATGAGCCAAATGACTCCATCGGCTCCACACAGTCACCGATATATCTGAGGTGCCTCGCAACAGCAACAACGACATAAGTCAAACTCGTTAGGGCGTGTAAAACCACTGACGCCACTTCTAGCTAGAAGGAAACGCATGCCCTCCCTGATGTCCTCTCCCGTTTCTAGTCCATTACCGGGGTGTGAGGCTCGTGAATCAACATTACACAAAGCTATGCCACACAGACTGTGCTTTGATCATCCACCACAAGACTCTGCTTTTCAACAGAAGCCTTGATCATATTGCCACTTAGGCATGCCACACAGGCAATTCACTCCATGAGTTTGATATCCATCGATATATAACCCATGAGCTCGTACTTCTCAGAGAAGGGCGTTAAGCAAGAGAATAAATTCTCCGCTGCCAAACAGATATATATTTAATAGAAATCAATCACACAGACTAAAATCCAATGTCAGACACATAGTCCGTTTACAAGTCCGTTTTGGGTCTGAACGAGACCGGATGCACCTAGTACCCCGCATATCCATCGATCTCCAAGTACGTATGGACGACCACTAACTGATTCCCTCTCTTGGGTGTATGGCCCACACAAGATCATCAGTAATTATCCAAACGACGTGAAGACCTCCGCTCTTCGACCACCATCTTCATCCTTGACACCACATCGAATCAGTTATTCAGAATGGAATAGACCCGGTCATTCTGAATAACTCGCGTATATAATAAAAAAGTGTTACACAGACACAACATACGCCTCATTCCAATTCAGAATATTCTTTTATTCAAATATTCTTATACTTTGGGAAAGGTTCCCATTAATTTTATCAAAGGTAAATTCTTTAAATTTATTCTTTAATCTCTTTGAATATCAATTCAAACTAGACGGGATTAGCGAACCACAATGTAATAATCATTTATTTCCCAATCCCAACCTATTTATCCCATGAAGTAAGCTGGTAATACTTCATATCTAACACCACGGTGTTATCGGTAAATTCAATTACCATTTCACGTTCAAATCTAATTAAAGATTTAACTATCGCCCGGAGTAAAAGTGGTGATACTCCATTCTCGATCTTTTCAATCTAATTAATGATTCATTAAAACTCCACTTAGTTTTAATCTTTAACTGGGTTAAAGAATCAGTGTCATTTAAAACACGATTCACGATAAACCCAAAATCACATTCCATTAATTATCGGGTTAAAGAACAAGTGTTATTTAAAACAGTGTTCACGATAAACCCAAAAATCAATACCAATTCAATTCCAATTAAATATTATTTAATTGGTACAATTCATTAAATCTAAATAAAAAGATTTAATCTTTTTCTCAACTGGGCTTAAGAACAGTGTTAATGAAGACATCATTCACGACAAACACAAATCACATTTGATATTAAATACAAGGCTCTGAATAGAAAATATATTGGCTTATATTCAATATCAAATTCTACGACCCACAAATATCGTATTGGAAATAACGATATCTATATATCTTTCAAATTTCCATAACGCTACGAAATCCAACATCGAAATATTCCAAAGACAATTTCAATTCACATCCCTTCCAATTCAATTATTGGAAATTCTGGTTACTTTTAAAACCATTTCAAATCCACTTTATTTATTTAAAAAAATAAATAGAATTATAATTCTAGTTCAAAACTAGTTCATTTTGATAAAAAAAATCTATTTTTATCTTTTCAAATATGGAGTTTTCATCCCAATTCTTCTGAAATCATTTCTTATGATTTTACACAAATTATTACTATTTTTAATAATTTTATTAAGGCCCGTACAGTTGATTTCCATCAACGGCCATCGAACTGCACTTATAACGACCTTTTCCAAATTTGATTTGGACATAATTCCAAATCCAGCCGTTAGATATCTAATTTCTAATATTCGTTAGAAAGCTTTTTTCGATACGAAACCAATGGTTTTGGTTTTAGGAGAATCTGACGATCGGATCTCCGCAATATCCATTCGAAGTCAATGGTCGAAATTCACGAACTACCGTAGCGCGGCGCATTCTATTCAGGCCATTATATTATATATATAATATATACTTCGTCGATTTCCTTTTAAAACGTATTTTATAAATCATTTTAAATTTGCTTTCGAAACAATTTCAACTTCATTTTCAAATTCAAATCAAGATTGAATTTTTAAATATAAATTCGTTTTAAATTCATCTCAAATTGATTTCAATTAAATTGATTTTTAATTCAATTTCAGTTCGTTGTCAATTCAATTCGAATTCATTTCTATTCAAATTCTATTCGAATTCATTTTCAATTCGAATTCAATTCTATTCCATTTCAATTCGAATTCATTTCTATTCAATTTCAATTCGAATTCATTTCTATTCAAATTCAATTCAAATTCATTTCTATTCAATTTCAATTCGAATTCATTTTCAATTCGAATTCAATTCTATTCAATTCTATTCAATTTCAATTCGAATTCATTTCTATTCAATTTCAATTCGAATTCGTTTCTATTCAATTCCAATTCAATTCTATTCAATTTCAATTCGAATTCATTTCTATTCAATTTCAATTCGAATTCAATTCTATTAAATTTCAATTCGAATTCAATTCTATTTGAATTCATTTCAAATTGGTTTCCATTCAATTTCAACTCGATTCGAATTCATTTTCGAAATATTCGATTTTGAAATCACTTTTCAATATTCATTATGAAAACGAATATAATCGATATAAATATCGTTTGCATCAAAATGGTGTCAATCTAATCAACACGGCTTCATATATTTCTATTTTCAAATATTCTATTTCAAATATTTCTTTTTCAAATATTCTATTTCAAATATTTCTTTTTCAAATATTTCTATTTCTAATATTCTATTCAAAACTGGAATGCGGCCCAATCAATTACCATAGATTTTATTTCTATGGTTTTCCATACAACGCATGTATATATCCACAATGAAAAATAATCAACCATCATCCAAATTGCATTATACACTTTATAAGCATCAAATATAAATATTCAATTCTTATAACATTTTGTCAATCAATCGATCGACATACAACTAATTATTGGGATTAGTGCATGTCATATATCACCCTAATACTCATGTGGGGTTTTCAAACAATCAAACACAGATTTTATTTGTGCAGTTGGGCGATGTGTAAAATTTATCGTCTCAATCAATATCAGTCAAATGTGTGTATATAAACAAATCTTCCAATTTGTTTAGTTTTATTTCATTTTAAATACACGTTAAAAATTCTATTTTCAACTATAAAATATTTTAACTATATAAATATTTTATTTTATTTCACATCACATCACACAATCAGCTACACAGCAAAATCAAACAAACAAGCATACGAGCCGTCCATGGTTTGTGGACGACGGGTGTCGGGTGCTACTAATCACCTTCTGCATCCTAGTATATATTTTAACTAGAAATAAATTTAAAAGTGAGGAGTTCTCACCGAGAGCTAATCCAAACGCCACGACACTTCTGATGTAGAAATCTTCGCCGTGTTCGCCTTTTGCCAATTTCATTGTCCGTAGCCACTACATATATAAAAATCACATTTTTATATTGTTTCTATGTATATAAAAATCACATTTTTATATTCTCTATTATATAAAAATCCCATTTTTATAATTACTCTATATGGATAAAAATCACATTTTTATACCGCTATTATATATATAAAAATTATATTTTTGCATCGCTACTATATATACAAAAATTCTATTTTTATTTTTCTCACTATATAAGAATCCGACCTTTTCACTTTGATTAACTATATAAAAATCCGACCTTTTCACTTTGATTAACTATATAAAAATCCGACCTTATCACTTTGATTAACTATATAAAAATCCGACTTTTGTTATAAATAAAAATCACCACTTTCTTATGATGTCATATATAAAATTCTATATCATAAAAATCAGAAATTTATCTATGTAGAAGACTGAATAGAAAATCCCAAAAAAAATAAAAGCTCGCTATTGCTCTTTCTGAGGTGGTGAGAGGAGGAGCTCGCTGTTTGAACTGAGGAGAGGGCTGTGTGGCGCGTCAGTGAAGGAAAGATGGCGGGGTTCGGTTCCTGACATCAGCGGTGGTCTTTGAGGTGAGCGGCGGCATTGGATTACAGGGGACAATGGTTTTCAGAAGGGAGAAGAGGAGGAGGTCGCGGGGTGGGGGGGGAGGGGGGAGGGGACCTCGATGATGGCGGAGGAGGGCGGACATGGGTGGAGCGACGGGCGCAGGTAAAAAGAGGGGCCACCATTTTTTTATTTGGGGATCGATCTTTTTGATTTGAGAATAGTGAAGATGGGGGGGGGGGGTTTATTTATTTTAAATTTTATATTATATTTTATTTCCCATAAAGCATCTTTTTATTTTACCTCGAAATCGAACCCTCCGACTGTCGTCCATTGCTAATTACCCTCATTCCGAACACAATGGGATATGTATCGTAAGCTAATTCGATCAATTTTCGTCAAAATCAACATATAACTCTATATATTGAATATGAACACGTATTTCAATTTACCGGGGCCACGTACTAACTCGAAAAATTCCCAAAAAATATTTTCTAGCTTCGTACTGACGATACGGTACAAACAACACTAATTTCGTCAAATTCTAAGACCGTTTGAAAAATGGCCATTTTCAAGTCCATTAAAATCAACTAAGATTTGTCAAACGCGTTTTCCTTTGCCACGCTCACATATCGATTCAAAAAATTATGAAATTTGAAACCTAGCAATAATTTGACATCCCGGATCCAACAAAAGTGGTTTTGTCGAAAACCGAGGTCGTTTGCAAAATTTCCATTTTTCAGGGCCTGAATTCCATAGCGACTATTCTGAATTTTCAACTGGACATATCTTTTGATTCCCGCTATGAAATTTCGATTCTTCAGATTCGTTGGAAAGGTATTCTCAAATAGATTCAAATATTTTTGGTTTCACTAAAATCTGGTTTATTTTGAATCTTGTACATTCATTTGAATTTTTAAATCAAATTATCGAACTACCGCACCATTTTCAATTCCTTTTATAATTATAAATAAAATATTTATATTCTATCGTCGATTCAAACGAATATATACGTTTGACGTCAATTCAAAATTAATTTCTCAACGTTATTATTTAAAATAATTCATTTTAAATAATAAAAATTCGCTAAAATTGCCAAAATAAAAATTGGCCCAGATTTCCGGGTTATTACAAATTTTTCTGTAGTCATGTTTTTATTTTAAAACATGAACATTTCTCTATTTCATTGCATTGCATTAAAAATGTGAATTTTTTATGTAGACATATTTTTATTTTAAAACATGAACATTTCTCTATTTCCTTTTTTTATTTCAATTCAACAAAATGATAAAAATGGTTCTTTTCATTTTTGATGAAAATTCTAATTCAACAAAATGATAAAAATGGTTCTTATCATTTTTGTTGAAAATTCGAATTCAACAAAATGACAAAAATTGATATTTAATTTTTTTGAAAATTCTAGTTCAATAAATGACAAAAATTGATATTTCATTTTTGTTGAAAATTCTAATTCAACAAATGACAAAAATTGATATTTCATTTTTGTTGAAAATTCTAATCCAACAATGACAGAAATTGATATTTCATTTTTGTTAAACAAAACTATTTTGACAAAAAGGAATATTTTTGATCCAACTAAACTACTTGATAAAAATGAATATTTTTGTTTTCAACTAAACTATTAAACAAAAATGATAAATTTTGTTTAACTATTTTCTAATTAACACAAATGTTAATTTTTGAATTAACAAATCTAATAAACATAACATGGTGATTTTGTTTAACTATGTTTTCTAATTAACACAATTGTGAATTTTTTTGAATTAACAAATCTAATAAACATAACATGATGATTTGGTTTAACTATTTTCCTAGGTAACACAATTGTTAATTTTAACAGATCTACATAACACTTCAAACACAGATCAAATCACGTAGCATAACAAATGGAAATTAAAAGCGGATTGGTGATAATACAATCACAATTAATTTTAATTATTTAACAAGAATAAAACAGAATTCTCACAGTCGGTTTGAATTCTAAATGATTCAGATTTGAAATTTTGTCCAAAATCTGATCTGCTCCAATTCAGTTCTAATCAGTCCAGAAGTGTAGATCTCGGACTCACGATCGTAATGGATCCGAAAATTTTCAATTCTGAGGTCGTATGCATTAGTTATGAATTATTTTATGTTGGTAATATTTTTAGATTAATTAAATAATTTAAAATACATATACCCTCTCCTTCCTTATTAGATAACAAGGCCGTGAGTTTCTCCCTTCTGTTCAAACGTAGGTTTTTAATTTCAGATCAATCCGTTGAGTTTTAGGAAGATCAGATGCCACCACGTCGAGGAGCTACGAACGGCACACCTAGGGGGGTCCACTTCGTCGAACTCGCACGTGACCAGGAGGCTTGGCAGCGGACTGAATGGTGTGGGTTTGGGAGCTTGTATCTCAAGCTACGTGCAATTTCAGGGGGTGTAACCCATATGGATGGAAGGAGGAGAAAGAGGACTTCGATATTGCCAAAAGGAGTAGGAAGTTTTAATGAGTGGATCATGGGATTTTAGTGGGAGAATCTTAAGGAATCTCGGCCACGAAAAAAGGAGATGACGGCGCTATAGTAGGGTGATTAGGGTTTGGATGATAGGTTATTAATAATAATATAATATTTAATGTTCTAATTTACAAAAAAATCCATTAATTCCTGATAACTCCAAATCCAGCCCAACAAAAGTTGTTCCTACTTAATTTCCCCCATTCTGGACACAATGGGCTTAGTCCCGTAAGTCCAAACGATCGTGTTCAGCCTGTTTTCTTTAATTTAAAATTTAAATCATTTATTTATTTAATTCGATCGTACATTTAAATTTATCGGGGCCACATACAGACTCCGAAAATTCTTGAAAAATAAATATAGCTATGTTTTGATGATATGGTCCTAAAAAAATTAATTTCGTCGAATTTGGAGACTATTTGAAAAATGACACATTTAACGGTCGATTAAATTCAATAGAAATTACCAAACACAGTTTAATTTACAACGCTCACAAATTAATTCCAAAAATTATGGAAAATTAAATTTAGCAATAATTTGACATTCTGGATCGGATAAAAATGGTTTCGCCGGAAATTGAGATCGTTTGTATAATGGCCATTGATACGGGCTATAAATTGTATTAAATTCCATAGCAACTATTCTGAATATTCAACTAGCCATGACTTTTTATTCCCGCTATGAAATTTCGATTTTTCAGATTCGTTGGAAAGATATTTTTAAACAGATTTAAATATTTTTGGTTTCACTAACATCCGATTTATTCTGAATCCTGTACATTCAATCAAAGTTCAAATTCAAATATTCAAACTACCATGCTATTACTAACTCCTTTTAAATTAAAATAAATATATTCATTGTAACTTCAATTTAAATAAATTTAAATCATTATTATTTAAAATAAATTATTTTAACTATTAAAAATTCATTGACATAGCCAAAATAAAAAATTTAAGTTGGTTCTGATTTTCCTGGTTGTTACATTCGAATCTGTTGAACTATATTTTTCTAATAGAAGAGAAAAATGGAGATTTCGCTTTATAGAAGTTACATCCAAATCAAATTTTTGAGTCGGTGCTATGGTATCGCTCATAAACCATAACGATACATTTAATTATAATTAAATATTGGTTTCGAATTTAGACAAGATCTTAGAGACGTAGTTATAATCTAATTTTTAGAATTTTTCTGTAATTTTTATTTTGGAAAATAAGCAACTATTTATTTGAAGTATTTTACACCCTAAATCAGTATTTTGAGGCTTTACAGAATAAGTTAACTATTCTATTTTATTATACTTTTGGAATCATAGCACATTGCCCGTCACAACAGTATTTTTATATTTGTCCATAGCAGTCATAAATAAACAGAGTTCTTTGTAGTTGGTACCGCATAATCGTTAACAAATATATATATACACATATGCCTGCACCTAATTATTGATTCAAACATGAAGCACGACAACCCATACAAAATGGAGCAACAATCAGGGTCTGCTCGTATCGATAAACAACTTGTATAAGTATTTGATTTTAGCGAGATTTCTAATTCAAAAAGAATAATGTAAGTTATTGGAGAATCCACACAATGCTAATAAGTTGCCATCAAATGCAGACAACGTACTTCGCATATACTTGATTGTAAACTATGAATGTGCCTAAACTATGGTATATTATAAGCGGTAGTCGTATTTTTAATACACTATTTATATATGTATGTAAAATCTTGGTTTTGAAAGTATTAAAACAGTATAAAGAATTTTTTTTAATATTCACTTACTGACCAAGGAAATTATACCCAACCTGGATTCACACGCCTCATTTTACTTTTTAAATACTTAGTTCCTAAGTTATTACTTTATGTATAATTTACTCAGTCCTTTCTTTTCATCAGAGCATGGTCTATACCCACTGTTGCTGTAACACCCCACACCCATTAGTGCCACTCACAAAGGGAATGCACTAAGTTCTGTGGAGCATTTAGGGTGAAAGATGCAGATAAATTACAAGACAGACAGAAATTAAACAACGGAAAATAAAACTTGGCTTTATCGATAAAATAGTTTGTACAATGATTTCTTTACAATATCAGAGTATCGTCTGTCTTAAAAAATAAAGAAGCATAAAACAACATTTATATTCCCCAATTTTAGCAAGAGCCAGCCATAGCATTTGAAAAGAGAATCCAAGCAAACTTCGACAAAACTTCAAGCTGGGAAAGAGTGACAGTCAACTTAACCTGAGCTATACTATTCCCTCCTTTACTACCTTGGGGGGGGGGAATAGAAGAAAAGAAGACAAAAGAAAAACAGAGTCAAACATAAAGCCTGAGTACGTCCAGTAACTTCTAGCATATGAACATGGAACAACAAAACGACATGAATTAACTGAATACAAGATAACACCATGATGATAGGGTTGGCAAGATTAGACAAGATTAACACAAGATATGCTAAGATAAGATTAACTGGATATGCTCTAATGCTTTCGCCGCTTCGATATTTCCTTGTTATACTGGTTTCTATATCTCTGCACCGCCTAACTAGTGTCCCAACTAGTAACGATAACGTGATCCCAGTCCCGGTAGTTTCCATTGCATTCAGGCATACATTTATTATTTGTTACCTGGATCTAATCTAGGGTTTTCTATCAAGTGCTTTCTAGTTTCAACTAGAATTTACGCTATCTGCTGAACGCTTCTCAGATTCAGGGTTTATGCCACCTAGTTCCACTAGGGATTATGCTACCTGTCGAACGATGCCCCCAAGTCTAGAACACACTACCTAAAGTGGTATATGTCCCTAGACTTCCCCATGCATGTATCGCGAATCGTTATCTCTTGTCTAGATGCACATGTCCTGTAATATGCAACCCGAGTCCTGTGGCAGGGCAAATCAAGGAATACAGAACTCGGTCGGGAGCTTTCAGATATTTTCCGATGCAGATGCTAAGGTCTGTTTTTATTCCAGTGGTTATGGTCCCACTTGACCACTCCCTCAACTAATGAAAGGCACACCTTGAAAAATGAGAACTATACGCAGGCCCCCGGTGCCCTACTATCCTATGGCCATCCTCAATCATAACTAGATCGCAAGTATATGGTCTTTTGGAGTTCTCCGCCTTTCCGCTTCACGTATCTCAATTGACTCAAGATGGATGTTAGACGACGAGTTGCTGTCACAGGGCTACCGTTTTCTCGCCGAATCACGTCTGTCCATCCTAGTCTTTAGGTTGCATTATATTGCAACCAAGGCATACCCCTGGTTCTTCTACGCAGACCTTAACCTCTGTGAGCCGAGGAGGATCATCTGCAGCCTCACAGAGGGATACCAAGAGTACCCTCACGTCCCCTCGAAGCCTCGGGCATCATAACCCAATTTGTTGGAGCCTTCTTTTTACTCAGACGGACTTTCGCTCCTTCCCGTGTTATACTAAGAATTACTACTTAGTTCTACTAACTAAATTTACCACTTAGTTTCCAGAATCGTTGTTTTCTTAACTAAGGTTTACTACTTAGTTCCCTTTCCCATCAATTTGGATTGGTTTAGTGTCATTAGTTAATTCAAGCCGACTTAACCCTCTTCATTTATCCTGTCAAACTGGTTAAGTGTTATCAGTAATTCATGTTGACTTAACCCCACCACAAACCAAGTTATATTGGTTAAGTAATTCTTATTACTTAACCCTACCCATTCACCCTGTATTGGTTCATTGTTCCTTTTAACTTAACCTTGCCCGTCTATTTTAACTAACATGTTATTAATGGTTAAGTATTATCCCTCCATGTTTTAGACTTAACCCTATTCCTTTATCACAATCTGATGGTTAAGTGTTCAAGTTTACTTAACCCTACGGTCTAGCCCAGCTAACATATCAAATTGGCTAAGTGTATTAAATCTTACTTATCCCCAATCTCTAGTCTAGTTAACATGTTAATTTGGCTAAGTGTATTAACTTTACTTAACCCCACCTTTTAGACTAGTTAACATGTTAATTTGGCCCATTGTTTTCTTAGTTACTTAACCTCTACAAATCTTGTCTTGTTACCATGAGTTTGGTTAAGTTTCCCAATGGACTTAGCCCTCCGTTCTAGCTTAACTGTGCTAAGTTGGTTAAGTGTTCCTAGGGACTTAACCCTCCCATTCTAGCTTAACTGTATGAACCTAACCCCACCCATCGGTTTGGTTATCTTGTTGAATTGGTTATGTGTCTTAGTTAACTTAACCCTACCATTCTTGTCCTAGCTTTAATTAAATAGATTAAAGCCGCAACCACTCACATTAGACAGATATTGTTGCGAATATTGGATGTGCCAGTTGGTTGCGGGTAGGTTTATATCGCAACTCAGTCTAACCTCGGGTTAGGCATATTCGTGTTTTCTAAGTTCAAAGGGTTTTGATTAATTTTTCAAATCTGGTTTTGAAAGTAACCATCTTGTCCATCGGATCAGTTAGGGATAGCCAGGGAGAGCAGGAAACTTGTATTTTCCAAACCCAAGCCTAGACACTATCCTCTCTGTCACCCTAGAACTTTCGGGTGTTTCATTAAAAGAGATGTCGTTAATAAACCTTTAATTTGTCTAAATTCACATTTTCCTTATTTAGGACAATGTAACAACCCGTATTTTTAATAAACCTGTTATAACATTAATCGAGGCAGAATTAAATTATAAAGTGGGAATCAAGGGAAACGGGCTATGCATTGCGTTCGTCTCGGAAAAATACGCGAAATAGAGTCCGAGTTTTCGAAAATCGGAGTCCGTATGACCCAGTTAAGGCCCATTGAAGTTTGCAGAAAATTCCTAAGTAAAAACAGATTTAAATTTTAAATTTAAAACATGGGGTAGGGCAAACTGGGCAGGCGGGAAAAATTCCCGCCCAGGACCCCATGTCGACAGGCCTGTCGACAGGGGTCTTAGCATGTCGACAGCCCTGTCGACAGGGGGTGCCCAGGCAGTATTGCCTGGCGCACCATTTTTGTTTGGGCTTGGTCTTGTGGCTTGGTTCTAGAGAATTCCGAGATCTGACGGGCCAAAACTAACCTAGGGTTAATCCTAGGGCTTAAAACACTCTAATTCCCTATAAATATACCCCTAATCCTACCCTAAAGCCTCATTAATCAATCTAGCAACTAAACTATGTCAAATTGAATCCTCAAATGGCCTCCACCTAAAAACCCTAGCCTCCACCTTCCTCAAAGTTTAATCCTATGAAGATATGATGATCATACAACCTTTTCTATGTTGTATGAATGCTTAATAACTTGCATACTTCATTAAGTTGCAAGTTTGATTTGCTAAGTTTGTGTTTTTGGGGTTTTCTTATTTGAAGCTTTGTTTTGGGGTTTTATGCTTGCATAAAAAAGGGCTTCTCAATCTCTATTAGGAGATTTGTGTCTTCCTCATAGTTGTAAGCCCTCTTACCTTCATTTTAGAAACTCTAAAGTTAATATGTGATGAAGGTTTGGATTTTTGTATGTTTAATGAGTTATGCATGCTTATGCGAGTTCACTATGCTATGTTACACATATTTGATGAAGTATGCATGTTTTGATTTGCAAGTTTAATATGTTATGCAAGTTTATGCAAGGTCACTATGCCATGATTTGCAAGTTTATTGAGTTATGCATGTTTATGCAAGGTCACTATGCCATGATTTGCAAGTTTATTGAGTTATGCATGTTTATGCAAGTTCACTAAGTCATGATTTGCAAGTTTAACAAGTTATGCATGTTTATGCAAGTTTACTAAGACATGGTTTGCAAGTTTAACAAGTTATGCATGTTTATGCGAGTTCACCAAGTCATGATTTGCAAGTTTAACAAGTTATGCATGTTTATGCAAGATCACCAAACCATGATTTGCAAGTTTATTTAGTTATGCATGTTTATGCAGGATCACTATGCCATGTTATGCATGTTTGACAAGTTATGCATGCTTATGCAAGTTCAAAATGACATGTTGTGCATATTTGACAAGTTATGCATGTTTATGCAAGTTCCCTATGCCATGTTAGGCAAGTTTAATATGTTATGCATGTTTATGGTAATATGCAAGTTCACTATGCTAAGTTATGCAAGTTTAACATGTTATGCATGTTTATGCTAATATGCAAGTCCACTATGCTAAGTTGTGCAAGTCTAACATGTTATGCATGATTGTTGTGCAAGTTCGTCATGTATGTTGTGCCAAGTTCCCTCTTCCTATCCTTTATGCGTTACTACGAATATGTAAGCGATAGAATGACGTTGGGGGTTTTGGGTAAACTTAAATACATGATAATATAAGATTGGGAATTTACCTATTAAGTTAGGTCTACCCCTTGGGAATTTACCTATTAAGTTAGGTCTACCCAAGTATTTGTTTGACTTGTAATTATGTTTTGAAATGAAGTGGACATGACACTTAGAAAACATAAGTGTGGCCAACTCGAGGTTGGGTTGAGTTTGTAGCGTAATTCTACCCGGAACCGACCAGCTTAACTAGTGGCTACAAACAATAGGACCCAATGTGAGAAGATGGTCATGGGGTGCCAAGACCCGAGGTTAGACCAAGTTGTGGTGTAAAGCTACCCGGACCCGCCCGGCCTAACTAGTAACCACAACAAGGTCTAATGTGAGAGGTTAAGGTGCATTAAATTAATTAATGCCTCATGATTAGGGTTAAGTCAGGGTCCGCTAATACTTAACCAACTTGGGGAGTCGAGGGATTGGAATGGGGTTAAGGGGTGAACTGTTGGTTGCACTTAACTAGTTCAATCCATGATTAGTGAAGGGTTAAATCACACTTAACCCTCTTGGGAAACCCTAGCAACGTGGTCTGTTCTAACAGTAATCCCAGTTTGGTATCATTCACAACCCTAGAAGCTAGGCTAGGGCGGGGCACGATTACTGGGGGATGTAAGCGACCAAAGGGCGATGGCCGAGTGGTACAGCGGTGCGGGTCTGGCGGGCTACGGACGTGCACGTAGTCCGATGTTGGACAAACTCGAGGCACGGGTACCAGTAGATTAGAGCTGTGCATTATTGCTTAAGTGTCTGGGGTTGACACCCGAGGGCTTGATACACCCAAAGGTGGACCCAGCACAGTCTAACTACAACCATATGTGGGCCGTATGGACACCAACACTTGACGTGTTAGGTTTATAGGGAGCCGATCGATTAGACCGTTGGGCTGGACCTTGTATTAAGGTCACCTCATGTTATTGGGCCAAGGTTTGGGCTGAGGGATCAATACCTGTTATGTTGGTTTGCTAGTACACCGTGGTGCAAAACTTAACCTTGTTTTATGCGATGACACCTCTATATATCTTGTAGTTAATTTATCATGCCAGTATGTTGTTATCTATGATCATCTCAGTTTCCATCATGTTGTTAACTTTATTAGTTTATAGACTGATCGTAGCAGGGCTTACTCAGTCTTTTTGACTGACCTGTTTTCTTTCGCCTCTTTTCTTCCGTTCCCCCCCCCCCTCCCCCCCAGGTTCTCAGGGAGGGAATACAGGAGCCTAGCTTGGATCTTAGCTGCTTCCTTGGATAGCTCATGTATGCTTTGGACTTGAGCTCGCTATGGTTTTTCTTCCACTTTGGGGATAGCTACTTTTATGTTTTCTTTTTCAGTTTCAGAAGATGTTATTTCATGTACTAGACTTGTTTATTTGGGAAAAATTGACATTTTGATGTACCAGACTTGTGTTTTGAAATGGTTTAAAAAGCTTCCGCTGTTTTATCTACTTACTCTGTTTATTTACATATATATATATATATGTCATGTCCTGCCTTGCTATATCATCATGCACATTTACCTTGTTTTAAAACGCCCCACCAAAGTCAGAGTCGCTCGGAAGAGCCACCCTGGCGGAGGTGGGGTGTTACATTTGGTATCAGAGCATATGGTTTACGAGAAGGGATAAAAAGGTTTTTAAAACTTTTGAAAAACTATTTTCAAAACCAAGTATTAAGTATTTTCCAAAGAAAAGTCTAGTTATTTTTAAAAAGGCTATTCCCTAAAAGCCATTAGCACTATCCTTTGACCCCTCGTTTGAACTCTTTTCTTTTCGTTTCCAGCATGTCTGATAATCTCGTCTGACCCGAAGGAGTAACAATACCCGATTGGTTTCGTCGCTACATGGAAATCACGGCACCAGTCCCGGGTGTCTCTAATGTTGTCTTTCCAGTCGAGGCCGCTGTTCCTCCTCCTCCTCCCGTAACTGATGTTCCTCTTCCCCCTCAGCCTCCACAAGCGGATTTTTCGGAAACTTGTAAGAACTTTAAGATGATGGGTGGCAAGGATTTTAGTGGAACAGAGACTATTGTAGAGGCAAGGAATTGGTTGAAAGAGACCGAAGATCTTTTAGCCACCTTTGATATAGGTGACCGCAGGAAGGTTTTATTGGTAGTATGGTTGCTAAAGGAAGAGGCTGCGCGTTGGTGGGTAGTCACCACCACTACTAGGCCAATTGAGACTTGGGATGATTTTAGGGGAAGGTTTGGACTGAGGTTCTTATCACTGAAGCAAGGGGACATGACTATTAGGGAATACATAGATAAGTTTAATCAACTGGCTCGTGTCGATATAGACTTGGTTAATACAGCTCAGAAGAAGGCCCTACACTTTGCTCTAGGATTAAACGAGCCATTGCATGGGTTGGCCATGTCTCACATACCCTTGGGGGCGACTTTCGAGAATTTGGTGAATTTGGCCCTACTTCAAGAAGAAGATAACAATGACAAGAAAGAGGGCAAGGCAAGTGAGTCTCCAGGCAAGAGAGCAAATTTCGGGAAACGAGGTAAGAATAACCACAACCGCAAGAACAAGACAAGAGAAAATAGGAAATGTAACTTCTGTGGTAAAGTTGGACATATAGCCAGGGAATGTAGGAAGAAGGAAAAGAGAAAGCGGGGCGAATGCTTTCATTGTGGTGAGTTTGGACATCTCAGCAAGGATTGCCCGAGGAAACAAGGGCAAGGTCAGAATCAGTGTGTAGGACTATCTGGAGGGCGAGTTCATCCCCTCAGCACCGTTCTTCCAGCTTATGATAGAGGTAGTGTTTCTGTTGGAAGTCTTGTTTACATTTTCTGATTTTCCCTGTTCGTACTTTGTTTGATTCTGGCACATCGCATAGTTTTATTTCATCTGATCTAGTTGAAAGTTTGCACCTAAGTACTAGCCTAGTTGATGATCCCGTATATGTTTCAAATCCAATTGGGGGTTCTGCCCGTTTGTCTGTGGTCTGAGTGGATTTGAAAATTTCTATCTTGAGTATATAATTCTCGTGGGATGTTTTATTCTCGGTTTCAGGGGATATGGGTTGGTCTTGGGCATGGAATGGTTGTCCTGTTTTGGAGCCATTCTTGGTTTTTGTATATAGGGGTGTGAGGCTCATGACTCGCCTCGGTAATACCCTAGAAATTTCTAGCAACCCTATGGGTCCCGTCATGTTATGTTATCTTGAATCCCTCAACTCGTCTATCGATAGTTGCAATCTGTGAGGGAGGTCTGAGAATATCCTGATATCTTGGGTGAAGTAAAGGGGTTACCCCTAGACGTGGGATAGATTTCCGCATTATCTGGCTGGTAATACCAAGCCAGTTTCGAGGCCGGTTAGGCACGTGACCTCACGAGATGAGAGTTAAGAAAGCAAGTCAAGGAGTTGCTTGAGAAGAACTTCCTGAGACGAAGCATTTTCGAGTAGGGTACTCCAGTAGTATTTGTTACTGATGTGGACAGTTTGTTCCGCTGATGGGTTGATTATCATGAGAAGAATAGACAACCGTTATCAAGGGTTGATGATTTGTTTGATCAGCTTGTAGGAGCATCTGTTTTCTTTCCAGCTACCAGATTCCATCAGCTTAGGAGGGCTGAGGATGGAATTGACAAGACTGAGTTTAGGACTCTAGATGGATTTTTGGAATGACTAGTCATGCTATTTGGTTTGACTAAGGCACCCGCATATTACGCGAACTTGATGGGTAGGGTGTTTAGGGAGTCCTTGAACAAGTTTGTCATGGTCGTCATAGACGATATTTTGATCTCCTCAAAAGAACGAGGAAGAACATGCTATACATCTCAAGGAGGAGATGGATACGCTTAGAGCCACCGGTGGAAGGTCAAGTTCTCCAAATGTCACCTTGGAGAAAAGAAGTTGGATTTCTTGGGCACATAGTTCCTAAGAAGGCTTAGCGGTAGATCCCGTTAAAGTGGTTGCGGTCTAAGACCGGAAAACCCTGAGGAGGGCAATTGAAAGCTTTCTCCGTTTGGCTAGTTAGTTAGCCTTCCCTGAGCTTAGACTTACTCTTCTGGATCAAGAAGGGGGTTTCACAGGGAGAAGACCCGCCGTTAGTCAAGAACGTGGACCAGTTGATTCGAGGCGAGATGTTAAGTCACCTCGCTAGATATAGCATGGATGACAAAGGAAGACTAAGGCGCGGTGAGAGAGTATTTGTTCCTCGAGTGGAAGACTTGGTAAAGAAGGTTCTCGAAGATGCGCATCACTCGAGGAGGTGGCCGAGTTGGTCCCAGGATGCCTGTTGTGCCACCAGGTCAAGGCCAAGTCATAGAAGCCCAGTGGGCCGTTATCTCCATTGGAGGTTCCGCAAGGGAAAGTGTGAAAACATCTCGATAGATTATGTGGATAGATTACCTAGATCAAAGAAAGGGAATACGGGTAGGTGGGTCATAATAGGTAGACTCACAAAGAGTGCTCATTTCAGTCCGGTAAAGAGCGAGAGGACTGCATCATGGTTAGCAACGGTTTACCCGCAAGAAGTTGGCTAGTCTTGAAATAGCCTACAGGAAGCCATGGGTAGGCAACTGAATCTAGGTATGGCCTATCACTCATAGGAGGATGGTTCATTTCGATTAAGCATGAGTTACAGAAAATCACGATTATAAGGGCAATTAGCAACGTGGATTGGTATTTTCAAGAAAAGTTCTGCCGCGAGGAATACTTTATAGTAAGTAGACGAGATCCAGGATTCACTAGTGAATTTTGGAGAGCTTGCATGAAATCATGAGGTTACAGTTATGTTTTAGCCAAGTATACAGAAGGAAGAATAAGTGGAAAAGAAAGACGAGAGGCGATAATGAAATGAGTTCCAACTCGAATTTGGGGAAACAGGAATTAGGAAGCCAAGGAATCATGAAGTGAAAGATAGTCAAAGCACAGTGGAGTTAAGCTCAAGGAAACGTGACTAAGAAGAGTGAAGACTAGATACGCGCATCATATCTCTTTTTAAGAGCGCATCCTTGATCCTTGTTTTCCTGTGGAGCTTGCTTGCAAGTTATCTTTTGTATATATATCCTCTCGGTCCCATTCTCGATCTTATCTCTGTTATAAACCCCATAAGGGGGTTAGGGCTCATCGGTTAGTATTATAGTTTGAATGGATTTCTTGTAGTCCAAAAAGGAGTTTATCTAGTTTATCGTGTCTATCTTGTCATGAGAACCTTAGGTAGAAACCCTTTGGATGAAACATGTATTTGAAACATGTTATGATTGATGGTTGCAAGTGGTTGCAAGTGTTTGCAAGTGGTCGCTCGTGGATGCATTATACACAATTAGGCACTAGATCGGCTCGCACACTCCTCATATTGCATATGCATGAGTGCTTACACTTATTAATGGTTGAAACTTGTTATGCTACCACATGGGTGTTGCATATGGATGAATGTTATGTGCACTCATATAGATACTATGAATTATGTTAGGAATTTGCATACATATGGATTCATTTCACTGACATACATATGCATTAAGGAGGTTTACTGTATCAGTAACCGCCTGATCTTTGCATTAGGACATACATATGCATTAAGGAGGTTTACTGTATCAGTAACCGCCTGATCTTTGCATTAGATAAGTACATATACACACACTTTTGCATATGTTCATACAGCATTTAGAATCTTTTAAGGACAATGATTGCTCGTGGATGATGCTTTGAGTAGATGGATGATTGGATGGTAGGATACGTTCTTCCTAACTTGAAGATTTCGGGGACGAAATCCTTTAAGGAGGGGAGAATGTAACAACCCATATTTTTAATAAACCTGTTATAACATTAATCGAGGCAGAATTAAATTATAAATTGGGAATCAAGGGAAACGGGCTATGCCATTGCGTTCGTCTCGGAAAAATACGCGAAATAGAGTCCGAGTTTTCGAAAATCGGAGTCCGTATGACCCAGTTAAGGCCCATTGAAGTTTGCAGAAAATTCCTAAGTAAAAACAGATTTAAATTTTAAATTTAAAACATGGGGTAGGGCAAACTGGGCAGGCGGGAAAAATTCCCACCCAGGACCCCATGTCGACAGGCCTGTCGACAGGGGTCTTAGCATGTCGACTGCCCTGTCGACAGCCCTGTCGACAGGGGGTGCCCTGGCAGTATTGCCTGGCGCACCATTTTGGTTTGGGCTTGGTCTTGTGGCTTGGTTCTAGAGAATTCCGACATCTGACGGGCCAAAACTAACATAGGGTTAATCCTAGGGCTTAAAACACTCTAATTCCCTATAAATATACCCCTAATCCTACCCTAAAGCCTCATTAATCAATCTAGCAACTAAACTATGTCAAATTGAATCCTCAAATGGCCTCCACCTAAAAACCCTAGCCTCCACCTTCCTCAAAGTTTAATCCTATGAAGATATGATGATCATACAACCTTTTCTATGTTGTATGAATGCTTAATAACTTGCATACTTCATTAAGTTGCAAGTTTGATTTGCTAAGTTTGTGTTTTTGGGGTTTTCTTATTTGAAGCTTTGTTTTGGGGTTTTATGCTTGCATAAAAAAGGGCTTCTCAATCTCTATTAGGAGATTTGTGTCTTCATCATAGTTGTAAGCCCTCTTACCTTCATTTTAGAAACTCTAAAGTTAATATGTGATGAAGGTTGGGATTTTTGTATGTTTAATGAGTTGTGCATGCTTATGCGAGTTCACTATGCTATGTTACACATATTTGATGAAGTATGCATGTTTTGATTTGCAAGTTTAATATGTTATGCAAGTTTATGCAAGGTCACTATGCCATGATTTGCAAGTTTATTGAGTTATGCATGTTTATGCAAGGTCACTATGCCATGATTTGCAAGTTTATTGAGTTATGCATGTTTATGCAAGTTCACTAAGTCATGATTTGCAAGTTTAACAAGTTATGCATGTTTATGCAAGTTTACTAAGACATGGTTTGCAAGTTTAACAAGTTATGCATGTTTATGCGAGTTCACCAAGTCATGATTTGCAAGTTTAACAAGTTATGCATGTTTATGCAAGATCACCAAACCATGATTTGCAAGTTTATTTAGTTATGCATGTTTATGCATGATCACTATGTCATGTTATGCATGTTTGACAAGTTATGCATGCTTATGCAAGTTCAAAATGACATGTTGTGCATATTTGACAAGTTATGCATGTTTATGCAAGTTCCCTATGCCATGTTAGGCAAGTTTAATATGTTATGCATGTTTATGGTAATATGCAAGTTCACTATGCTAAGTTATGCAAGTTTAACATGTTATGCATGTTTATGCTAATATGCAAGTCCACTATGCTAAGTTGTGCAAGTCTAACATGTTATGCATGATTGTTGTGCAAGTTCGTCATGTATGTTGTGCCAAGTTCCCTCTTCCTATCCTTTATGCGTTACTACGAATATGTAAGCGATAGAATGACGTTGGGGGTTTTGGGTAAACTTAAATACATGATAATATAAGATTGGGAATTTACCTATTAAGTTAGGTCTACCCCTTGGGAATTTACCTATTAAGTTAGGTCTACCCAAGTATTTGTTTGACTTGTAATTATGTTTTGAAATGAAGTGGACATGACACTTAGAAAACATAAGTGTGGCCAACTCGAGGTTGGGTTGAGTTTGTAGCGTAATTCTACCCGGAACCGACCGGATTAACTAGTGGTTACAAACAATAGGACCCAATGTGAGAAGTTGGTCATGGGGTGCCAAGACCCGAGGTTAGACCAAGTTGTGGTGTAAAGCTACCCGGACCCGCCCGGCCTAACTAGTAACCACAACAAGGTCTAATGTGAGAGGTTAAGGTGCATTAAATTAATTAATGCCTCATGATTAGGGTTAAGTCAGGGTCCACTAATACTTAACCAACTTGGGGAGTCGAGGGATTGGAATGGGGTTAAGGGGTGAACTGTTGGTTGCACTTAACTAGTTCAATCCATGATTAGTGAAGGGTTAAATCACACTTAACCCTCTTGGGAAACCCTAGCAACGTGGTCTGTTCTAACAGTAATCCCAGTTTGGTATCATTCACAACCCTAGAAGCTAGGCTAGGGCGGGGCACGATTACTGGGGGATGTAAGCGACCAAAGGGCGATGGCCGAGTGGTACAGCGGTGCGGGTCCGGCGGGCTACGGACGTGCACGTAGTCCGATGTTGGACAAACTCGAGGCACGGGTACCAGTAGATTAGAGCTGTGCATTATTGCTTAAGTGTCTGGGGTTGACACCCGAGGGCTTGATACACCCAAAGGTGGACCCAGCACAGTCTAACTACAACCATATGTGGGCCGTATGAACACCAACACTTGACGTGTTAGGTTTATAGGGAGCCGATCGATTAGACCGTTGGGCTGGACCTTGTATTAAGGTCACCTCATGTTATTGGGCCAAAGTTTGGGCTGAGGGATCAATACCTATTATGTTGGTTTGCTAGTACACCGTGGTGCAAAACTTAACCTTGTTTTATGCGATGACACCTCTATATATCTTGTAGTTAATTTATCATGCCAGTATGTTGTTATCTATGATCATCTCAGTTTCCATCATGTTGTTAACTTTATTAGTTTATAGACTGATCGTAGCAGGGCTTACTCAGCCTTTTTGACTGACCTGTTTTCTTTCGCCTCTTTTCTTCCGTTTCCCCCCCCCCCCCCCAGGTTCTCAGGGAGGGAATACAGGAGCCTAGCTTGGATCTTAACTGCTTCCTTGGATAGCTCATGTATGCTTTGGACTTGAGCTCGCTATGGTTTTTCTTCCACTTTGGGGATAGCTACTTTTATGTTTTCTTTTTCAGTTTCAGAAGATGTTATTTCATGTACTAGACTTGTTTATTTGGGAAAAATTGACATTTTGATGTACCAGACTTGTGTTTTGAAATGGTTTAAAAATCTTCCGCTGTTTTATCTACTTACTCTGTTTATTTACATATATATATGTCATGTCCTGCCTTGCTATATCATCATGCACATTTACCTTGTTTTAAAACGCCCCACCAAAGTCAGAGTCGCTCGGAAGAGCCACCCTGGCGGAGGTGGGGTGTTACAGACAAATTCTATAAGTAAATTATTCCTAATTTACTTATCTCCCAATTACTCTGTAAATTGTCAACATTCATTCTTATGGCACATTTCCCCCTCTAAATCATATTTATGCCCTTTTGGTATGTAAACTATACCAAATTAAGTGTCACTAACCATGATTTTGCTAGACATGACAATTACTCCCTATTATGGCCAATTTCAAATTTATGCCAATATACTTCTTATGCCAAATTAGCTAATCCAATTCTAATTTAACATTCTAATTACAGTTCATGCCAAACTAGACTTATTATTCTAGTTCACAATTCATGTAAATGCTAGATTTACAAGTCAATACTAGATTCAAATTACACATCCTATAATTCATGTCAAATTTATCCAATTTGCAATTCTATGAACATGCCATAATACATGTTCCCAATTTATGCCAATTTCCAAGTTAAAAACTATGTTCTTAATATATTTCATATTTTGCCCAAATCGTATTCCTACCGTTCGTATAATCGTGATTCAGTCTAGATTATTGATAAATCTAGATTCGCAGAAAATAGGGAATGAACCAAAGATGCTATGAAAAAGGATGGACATAATAATTGGCATATAAAGGTTTGGATAACGACGTAGGTTCAAGAACATGGGTAGACCTAACTTAATAGGTAAATTCCCAAGGTCTAAAACCAAGAATAGACAGAGTAGGTTCAAGAACATGGGTAGACCTAACTTAATAGGTAAATTCCCAAGGTCTAAAACCAAAGAAAACCAAGAATAGACAGAATAGATAATCGGGTTTAGATCCAATTTCATAGTCACAAAACTTAAGCAACACTTTCCTAGTCATGAATCATAGGTGTTTAATCACAGTTGTCCTTGTTATGTCATAGGCAATAGTTTATGTTTCCTAACCCAAAGGCATAGGCTTGTATTCATAGTCAAGGAAATAATTCTCATAGTCACAGTCATAGGCAATGTCCATAGTCATAGGCAATGTTTATAGTCAAAGAGGCATATGGTTCTAAGGTCCATAGTTTCATAGTCACAGTCTTATTTGTCCTCGAATCATAACAGTTCTTAATTAGGTCCAAAGAAATAGGCACAGATTCGAATAGAAAGAATTAGTATACTCTTTTATTCCTTTAATTTCATGTCATGAAAAGAGAAACGTTCAAATCTAAAAAGTAACTGACTTACAGAGATTTAGATTAGAAAAGAAAGATGGCGTTGCTATGATTCGTGCGACGTTAGCCTTTGATCCTTATCTTGAAGCTTTAATCTTGATTCGAATCTCTTCTTGAGCAGCATAACCTTGTCTTGGATTTTCTTATTATCTTCTTATTTTTTTTTATTTTTTTTATATTTTCTCAGAGGCAGCATAAGGATAGAAAAGAATTGTGAATAGAGAAGAAGACCAGGGTTGTTTATATAGTGTAGAAGTCAATGAATCTGGTCAGAATGACGTCCGGAAACAGAGAAACGAATCAAGTTCAGAAAGCTGGAAAAAGCGGGGGGGGGGGGTCGACCCCCAGGTCGACTACCCAGTCGACCTAGGTGCCCAGGTCGACTACGCAGTTGACCTGGGTGCCTTGGGCGGGAAAATTCCCGCCCAGCCCAATCTGGGTCTTTTTTTGAATTTCGAACTCGTTTTCTGACCTGTTTTGAAATTTGAACTTCGCTGAAACTTCCCAAGGCCATATCTTCCTCATACGGACTCCGATTTACGCAAACTCGGACTCGTTTTCATGTAGAATTCCGAGTCGAACGCAATGGCCCAGCCCGTTTCCCTTGATTTTGATTTTACAATTTAATTCTGCCTTGATTCGTGAATCTTAGTGTTACAGAATTATGGGGTGTTACATTCTCCCACACTTAAAAGGATTTCGTCCCCGAAATCTTCAAGTTAGGAAGAATGTGTCCTACCATCCAATCACCCATCTACTCAACCATTCAATCACAGGCATTCACTGTCCTTAAAAGATTTCTAATGCTTTCATGTTCATATGCATAGTGTGTGTATATGTCTTTATCTAATGCAAAATCAGGCGGTCTACTGATTCAGTTGACCTCCTTAATGCAAATCATGTCAGTGCCATGCGTCCAATCATGTATGCAAGCATACCTAGTTATGTAAATACTACATGTGTGCATAGCCATTCATCCATATGCAACATCCATATGATAACATATAAAGTTCAACTTATAAACAAATACATATCTGTAAGTGCAAGATGAAAGCGTCTGAACTTGACCTAGTGCCTAATACGTATGCATATGCATCCACGAGCATCCATTAGCAACCACTTGCAACCACCAACCATAACATGTTTCAAACACATGTTTACATCCATTGGCTTCTACCTAAAGGATCGAAGATATGACCTAGAGGATATACTTGGAAAGAGAGAAACAATTATGCGTAAAGCTCCTACAAAAAAAGAAATCAAGGATGCACCCTTAAGGAAAAGGGTATGATGCTAGTATCTAGCCTTCTTGAGCTTTACTCCATTTCCAAAACAAACGTCAATCCCGGTACCAAGTATATGTACAAAGATGATTAGAGGTCTCCCTCTTATCCACAATGCCATAACTATAAGGGTCGAAAGGTTACTACGTGCTTTTTAGAGTGCCTGCCATAACTATTCATCTCTCACGCAAACTATCCTAGTCAAACTCGGCATTCCTCAAGTACTAACCCCAAAGTCCTAAACCAATATCAGACAAGCACCCAAGGAATATCTCCTCCGAAATTAGACGATCTACGCGAGATGATATAAACAAACTCGATAGCTATTCTCAAATCCCTACTAACCAAAAATAAACTGGTCGGACCACCAATTGGATTTGAGACTCTAGTGGGATCTTTCTACTATACAAGTACTATGGTGCAGAGACTTAACTATGAAAGTGGATATGAACAAATGTGAAGCGCTAAAACCAAAGGAAAGAGTACGAACAGCAAAAATTAGACTCTTCCAACAGAACTTTACTACCCTTCTCCTAGGTACGCTTGGCGGCGAAAGTAGGTAATTGCCCTTCTGAAAATCTTATTCCTCGTTCTTACCCTTGTCCCTAATTATATGCCCTATCATACCCTAGTACAGATACTTCCTCTTGTCTTAGGTTTTATAATTCCTTCCTCCTTTGTGAGCTAAATCTACATCCATGAATTCCTCATCCTAGGGTTGTGCTCCTTTGCCAAACTCCTCATCTCCTTCCGTGTGTAATCATGTTGACATATCTCTCGAAAGCTGCCTCCATCGTACAGAAAACCCTATAAGCTTGAAAGAAAACTGGCCGTAGGTGAAATAACTACGGTTACAGATGGAAGCCAGGCACTACTTCGCCCTTCGATGAGGTTACCTTCCAGAAAGCCAGGAGCCCCAGCGACTCAAGAAAGAAGGAGATAAGAATTTAAACAGAGGAAGAGAAGATAGTGCGTATGGCTTTGGGGAATATGCCTTTAAAACAAATCTTTTCTCTTGAAAACGCTTCTTTTAAAACCGTTTTGAAAATAATTTTTCAAATCCTTTATCTGATCTGGTAACCTTCAGCTCTGATACCACGTGTAACACCCCACATCCGTTAGTGTCACTCACAAAGGGAATGCACTAAGTTCTGTGGAGCATTTAGGGTAAAAGATGCAGATAAATTACAAGACAGACAGAAATTATACAGCGGAAAATAAAACTTTGCTTCATTGATAAAATAGTTTGTACAATGATTTCTTTACAATATCAGAGTATCGTCTGTCTTACAAAATAAAGAAGCATAAAACAACATTTATATTCCCTAATTTTAGCAAGAGCCAGCCATAGCATTTGAAAAGAGAATCCAAGCAAACTTCAACAAATCTTTAAGTTGGGAAAGAGTGACAGTCCAACTTAACCTGAGCTATACTATTCCCTCCTTTACTACCTGGGGGGGGGAACGGAAGAAAAGAAGGCGAAAGAAAAACAGAGTTAGACATAAAGCCTGAGTAAGTTCAGTGACTTCTAGCATATGAACATGGAACAACAAACCGACATGAATTAACTGAATACAAGATAACCCCATGATGATAGGGTTGGCAAGATTAGACAAGATTAACACAAGATATGCTAAGATAAGATTAACTGGATATGCTCTAATACTTTTGCCGCTTCGCTATTTCCTTGTTATACTGGTTTCTATATCTCTGCACCGCCTAACTAGTGTCCCAACTAGTAACGATAACGTGATCCCAATCCCTGTAGTTTCCATTACCTTCAGGCATACATTTATTATTTGTTACCTAGATCTAATCTAGGGTCTTCTATCAAGTGCTTTCTAGTTTAAACTAGAGTTTACGCTATCTGCTGAACGCTTCTCGGATTCAGGGTTTATGCCACCTAGTTCCACTAGGGATTATGCTACCCGTCGAACGATGCCCCCAAGTCTAGGACACACTACGTAGAGTGGTATATGTCCCTAGACTTCCCCACTCATGTATCGCGAATCATTATCGGTTGTCTAGATGCACATGCCCTGTAATGTGCAGCCCGAGTCCTGTGGCAGGGCAAATCAAGGAATACAGAACTCGGTCGGGAGCTTATAGATATCTGCCGATGCAGATGCTAAGGTCTGTTTTTATTCCAGTGGCTATGGTCCCACTTGACCCCTCACTCAACTAATGAAAAGCACACCTTGAAAAATGAGAACTATACGCAGACCCCCGGTGCCCTACTATCCTATGGCCATCCTCACCCATAACTAGATAGCAAGTGTACGGTCTTTTGGAGTTCTCCGCCTTTCCTCTTCACGTATCTCGATTGACTCAAGATGGATGGTAGACGACGAGTTGCTATCACAGGGCTACCGTTTTCTCGCCGAATCACGCCGGTCCATCCTAGTCTTTAGGTTGCCATATATTGCAACCAAGGCATACCCCTGGTTCTTCTACGCAGACCTTAACCTCTGTGAGCCCAGGAGGATCATCTGCAGCCTCACAGAGGGATACCAAGAGTCCCCTCACGTCCCCTCGAAGCCTCAAGCTTCGTAACCCAATTCGTTGTAGCCTTCTTTTTACTCAGACGGACATTCGCTCCTTCCGTGTTATACTAAGAATTACTACTTAGTTCTACTAAATAAGATTTACCACTTAGTTTCCAGAATCGTTGTTTTCTTAACTAAGGTTTACTACTTAGTTCCCTTTCCCGTCAGTTTCGATTGGTTAAGTGTCATTAGTCAATTCAAGCCGACTTAACCCTCTTCATTTATCCTGTCAAACTGGTTAAGTGTTATCAGTAATTCATGTTGGCTTAACCCCACCACAAACCAAGTTATATTGGTTAAGTATTTCTTATTACTTAACCCTACCCATTCACCCTGTATTGGTTCAGTGTTCCTTTTTAACTTAACCTTGCCCGTCTGTTTTAACTAACATGTCATTAACGGTTAAGTATAATCCCTTCATGTTTTTGACTTAACCCTATTCCTTTATCACAATCTGATGGTTAAGTGTTCAAGTTTACCTTACCCTACGGTCTAGCCCAGCTAACATATCAATTTGGCAAAGTGTATTAAATCTTACTTAACCCCAACCTCTAGTCTAGTTGACATGTTAATTTGGCAAAGTGTATTAACTTTACTTAACCCCACCCTCTAGACTAGTAAACATGTTAATTTGGCTAAGTGTTTTCTTAGTTACTTAACCTCTACAAATCTTG
This sequence comes from Allium sativum, assembly GCA_030737875.1. Classification (NCBI taxonomy): domain Eukaryota; kingdom Viridiplantae; phylum Streptophyta; class Magnoliopsida; order Asparagales; family Amaryllidaceae; genus Allium; species Allium sativum. The sequence goes on along the minus strand of CM060920.1, from coordinate 740,971,634 downwards.
TCTTGTTACCATGAGTTTGGTTAAGTTTCCCTATGGACATAGCCCTCCATTCTATCTTAACTGTGCTTAGTTGGTTAAGTGTTCCTATGGACTTAACCCTCCCATTCTAGCTTAACTGTATGAACCTAACCCCACCAATCGGTTTGGTTATATTGTTCAATTGGTTAAGTGTCTTAGTTAACTTAACCCTACCATTCTTGTCCTAGCTTTAATTAAATAGATTAAAGCCGCAACCACTCACATTAGACAGATATTGTTGCGAATACTAGATGTGCCTGTTGGTTCCGGGCAGGTTTACATCGCAACTCAGTCTAACCACGGGTTGGCATATTCGTGTTTTCTATGTTCAAAGTGTTTTGATTAATTTTTCAAATCAGGTTTTGAAAGTAACCATCCCGTCCGTCGGATCAGTTAGGGATAGCCAGGGAGTGCAGGAAACTTGTATTTTTCAAACCCAAGCCTAGACACTATCCTCTCTGTCACCCTAGAACTTTCTGGTGTTTCATTAAAAGAGATGTCGTTAATAAACCTTTAATTTGTCTAAATTCACATTTTCCTTATTTAGGACAAATTCTATAAGTAAATTATTCCTAATTTACTTATCTCCTAATTACTCTGTAAATTGTCAACATTCATTCTTATGGCCCATTTCCCCCTCTAAATCATATTTATGCCCTTTTGGTATGTAAACTATACCAAATTAAGTGTCACTAACCATGATTTTGCTAAACATGACAATTACTCCCTATTATGGCCAATTTCAAATTTATGCCAATATACTTCTTATGCCAAATTAGCTAATCCAATTCTGATTTAACATTCTAATTACAGTTCATGCCAAACTAGACTTATTATTTTAGTTCACAATTCATGTAAATGCTAGATTTACAAGTCAATACTAGATTCAAATTACACATCCTATAATTCATGTCAAATTTATCCAATTTGCAATTCTATGAACATGCCATAATACATATTCCCAAGTTATGCCAATTTCCAAGTTAAAAACTATGTTCTTAGTAAATTTCATATTTTCCCAAATCGTATTTCTACCGTTCGTATAATCATGATTCAGTCTAGATTATAGATAAATCTAGATTCGCAGAAAATAGGGAATGAACCAAAGATGCTATGAAAAAGGATGGACATAATAACTGGCATAAAAAGGTTTGGATAACGACGTTGGTTCAAGAACATGGGTAGACCTAACTTAATAGGTAAATTCCCAAGGTCTAAAACCAAGAATAGATAGAGTAGGTTCAAGAACATGGGTAAACCTAACTTAATAGGTAAATTCCCAAGGTCTAAAACCAAAGAAAACCAAGAATAGACAGAATAGATAATCGGGTTTAGATCCAATTTCATAGTCACAAAACTTAAGCAACACTTTCCTAGTCATGAATCATAGGTGTTTAATCACAGTTGTCCTTGTTATGTCATAGGAAATAGTTTATGTTTCCTAACCCAAAGGCATAGGCTTGTATTCATAGTCAAGGAAATAATTCTCATAGTCACAGTCATAGTCATAGGCAATGTCCATAGTCATAGGCAATGTTTATAGTCAAAGAGGCATATGGTTCTAAGGTCCATAGTTTCATAGTCACAGTCTTATTTGTCCTCGAATCATAACAGTTCTTAATTAGGTCCAAAGAAATCGGCACAGATTCGAATAGAAAGAATTGGCATACTCTTTTATTCCTTTAATTTCATGTCACGAAAAGAGAAATGTTCAAATCAAAAAATAACCGACTTACAGAGATTTAGATTAGAAAAGAAAGATGGCATTGCTATGATTCGTGCGACGTTAGCCTTTGATCCTTATCTTGAAGCTTTAATCTTGATTCGAATCTCTTCTTGAGCAGCATAACCTTGTCTTGGATTTTCGTATTATCTTCTTATTTTATTTATTTATTTATATATTTTCTCAGAGGCATCATAAGGATAGAAAAGAATTGTGAATAGAGAAGAAGACGAGGGCTATTTATATAGTGTAGAAGTCAACGAATCTGGTTAGAATGGCGTCCGGATACAGAGAAACGAATCAGGTTCAGAAAGCTGGAAAAAGCGGGGGGGAGGGGTCGACCCCCTGGTCGACTACCTAGTCGACCTGGGTGACCCAGGTCGACTACCCAGTCGACCTGGGTGCCTTGGGCGGGAAAATTCCCGCCCAGCCCAATCTGGGTCTGTTTTTGAATTTTGAACTCGTTTTCTGACCTGTTTTGAAATTTGAACTTTGATGAAACTTCCTGAAGCCATATCTTCCTCATACGGACTCCGATTTACGCAAACTCGGACTCGTTTTCATGTAGAATTCTGAGACGAACGCAATGGCGCAGCCCGTTTCCCTTGATTTTGATTTTACAATTTAATTCTGCCTTGATTCGTGAATCTTTGTGTTACAGATATACGGGGTGTTACAGTTGCTTAACAACTAAGATTCTCCAACTATATATATATATATAACGCACTCAGTATCGATCTCTTAATTTTTTCAAAAAATCATTCATATAAAAGCGTCGGCTAGTTATACTTCTCGCAAGAGATTTATATTGGTATTCTTCGTTCCTTGAAGGACAATGCTGTTTGAACAGCTCGAAATTTTGAACCAGCTTGTTGCTGGTCCTCAACGAATTTCACTGGAGGATACCGAGTTGGAAAGAAGGAGCTGGAGTTGAATAGTAGAAGGGAGAAATGAGATGTGGCTTGAGGAAATGGCATTGGGAGCAGTATTTGTCTTGCGTGAAAATGAGCAGGCGAGGGAGCTGAGAGGTTCAGCCGTATTCTCCTTGCATGCTGGAGTAAATAGACGGGGAAAGGGCATCGAACAGAGGGCGGTAGGGACAGGGGAGTGCAGTTTGGAAATAAGTGGATGGCGAAGGCTTCAACAGGACATTGTGGCTTTCAAAATAAGGGGTTCAGGTTGGGTAATGAACTGGTTGTGGATGTGTGGAGGAGCTCGCGAGTATGCTATGGGAGGGAGTTGGACTGGTCATTGCGTGGATGGGTTTAAGGGTAAGGAGTTAGGTCATATATTAATATGTAACGCCCAAAATAAATTAAATTAAAGTGGAGTTAGTAAATTGTTGAATGCCTCACTGACGACCCTTCCTAAAGTGTAACAGAACATGAAGCAAGCTAGAATAGTAGACAAGCAGACTAGTGATGTCTAACAAAAGGAAACTTTTAGAGGAAAAAACACTATGAAAAATTTGTGTGGTCTGCGTAAAAAACTGAATTACAAGCATGGTACCAAAATGATTTAACCACTGTTCGATGCCCATACCATTTCCACTGTTTTTTTTCTTAATCATACATGAAACAGAAACATTCTTATATGTGAATATAAAAATGATGGTTTCAGGGAATAACGTGGATGGCAATATAGTAATGGAGTTTGGTTTCTGGAGACTTCATTCTGGAGAGATGAAATATAAAGTGACGGGTCCAATGTGGAGGTAGGCCGTGTGAAAAGATTGAAGTCCAGTTAAAAAATCACACGATAATGGGTTTATTATTTTTGCAATGGAGCATGTTGTATTTTTAAACACTGGAGGAGTGGAGCTTTGAACAAGTAGCCATAAGGGAATTTGCATTGTATCCGATTCATTTTTTTGCGGTAAGAGGGAAGGTTACGGGCTTAGTAGGGAAAGGTGAAGCTAGCCCAAGTAAATAAATTAGTTAAGTTTACTATAATTTAAAATAGCATACAAACATTGTTAACATAGTATTTTATCCATACATTGTTAGAATCACGAACAGTCTGATCCGTTGGGATCGTAGACACAGGCTACCCAATGAAAATAGTCTAGAAAGATTTGGAGATCATTTCAGTTTATGACGAAATTAAACGACTGATCGAAACTATCAACCGTTAATCGTTATTTAACGATCAATGACCAGTGTGAGTAAACTCACTAACTCTATTCAGTTTTATAATATTATAAGCATTATTAAATATTTATGAATGATAGTTGAATACTGTGTGATGGTTGTTTGGAAGTATTGGTTAAAATAATACATATAATTAGTTGTACAAGTTGTTAGTTCAATATGGATTCAATTTTTATTTTTATTTTTATATTGATATGAAATAAATGTTGATTAACATTTGTGTATGTAGGGAAACAGGATGGAGGGATTGGATTCCTCAACAATTATTGTTGTTTTTTTATATTGTATTATATGATGTGATAAATAATCTATGATTGATTATTTTGTGATTGGGATATTTTAATAACATTGACATGAAATAATTGGTATTTAAATACCGTAAACCATATTCAAATATATTAGAAAAGAATTTGGGGTTTTAAATGACTTGTTTTAATCATAATAAAATGAGTAGTTGATTTATTAACGATATTTATAAATGGAATAAAATAATTATTGTTATATAATTTCAAGAATGTGGATTCAAGAATGAAATCTGAGAAGGAAAAATGGGAATCGTTAAGAAAGAAAACGATGAAATTTATTTCAATGGTCAAAATGGGAATAGAATTTAAACTAATCAATAAGGTTTTGTAATTTAAATTCGATGATGTCGAATGTTATTAAAATGATTTATTCTTATAAATTATATATTATTTAATTTAGTAATTGGCAAGATAGTTAATATTTGCTTTAAAACAAATAATTAGTAATTAAATAGGTAATCGAGATTAAGTTATAAACTTGATATTTATTTAACAGGAAGTTGATTTATAAATGGAATATATGGAGTGAAATACAAAAATGAATTTATAAAAGAACCGGATAGATGGGATTTTAAACGGTAGTGGAAATATTTATTTAAATCAAGATTTGATTTAATAAAATGAGTCCGGATTTCTATAGAGAAATAATATTCACATTAAAAGTGAATAATGGTTTTAAAAGCAAATGATTTGAAAATTGGAATGATGGTAAGAGGAGATTGGAAAATGCTGGTAGTGATAAATTCAAAAGTGAATTTAGAAATTTGGGTTGACCTTTAACAATGAGTTTATTCTAGGGTTCGGAACATTAATCGAATATAGAATATTCGTAAGGGAGTTATAAGTTGAATTTCGACTGTATCAATCTAGGAAAGTAATATTTACTTTCCGTTTTTAGATGAAGATTAATTAATTAATTCATTATTATTTATTTATTTAAAGTAAAGAATAAAATATATATTTTCAAACTAAATATTCAAAGGCAGAGATTTTAACGTCATTGTTATAATCAAAGATTTCCGTAAAGAAGTGGATTCGTAAATTGACTACGAGAGTTGTGTAAATAGATTCTAAATAAGAAATATAGAAATGAAGTCAAGGAAACTAGAAACTAACTGGAAATTGGTTAAGTTGAATAGCTGTTTGAGTATCGATTTGATGTTGGTTTCGGCCTTCAAGGTTGATGCTTAGAGAGTTGTTTTCTTAGTAGTTTACAGCTAGGGATCGATGAATGGGGAAGAATAGCGATGCGTGAATAAGCAAATGGAAATGTTTTCTGTTCTTAATAACGTATATTTTCTAAATATAGTAAATCAGAGATGTAGATATATGGAGTTAATTCCCGATGCTAAAAGAGATATTTTCTAAGTATAGAAAATAAATAGTTTAAAATAGGGGGAAACATTTCCAAAAAATTGTGAGAGGCTAAATGAGTTAAGTAAAGACATTTAAAGGAAATCGGGAAATGAATTAATTATTGATAAATTAATTTACAAGGCTTAGTGTTGATTGATGGTTGACCGACAAGATTTCCATTTGGAATTCAAATCGTTGTTTGTACACATGTTTTCCTTTGATAGTTAATAACCGACTATCGTAGTTTTTGACCATTTTCGTTGTCAGTACGGAGAGATCGGGATCAGATTTATTATCTAAAAACAATTATGTATGGGCATTAGCGTTGCGAATCAAATATGATGAAGATAATTGAAGACGGAGTTTGTGCAAGGGCTATTCTATTGATCCTAGATAGAAATTACCTAAGATGGATTTACAGAATAGTGCCTTCAGTTTGTCCAGACCTAGGACAACATGTATGGACGAATGTATGGCAGAGTATATCTAATAAATCGTGCAAGTTGATCGATCAAATGTATTTACATTGGTGGCAGAGGAATTCGTTTCTCTTAGCTTTATACCCGTGATATTTTTGAGGAAATCAATTTGTGATTTGGCGGGTATGACGCTGGGGCATTCAAAGTAAATATAGATGTGATCTGTATAATAGTACGTTATGACCTCAAGCCTCATTAACCAGGAAATGATGAAAATCGGGCTGGCAGCATGGCTAAGCAGGTCGCACCCAATCAGGGTATATTTTAACTATCTAGAGAATATTCATATTTGTTACTTCTTTCGCTTCCGTGTCTCCCGGGAACGGTAATGTTTGTATACCAACCGTAAGGTGACAATATATTTCGGCACATTCAAGCGAAATGAACGGTCGGTCATGTATGGCCGAGTTACAAGAAGTTCTTGTTGAACTCCAGTGTATCGCTTCTAGAGTACACTGATCGGAAGGTGGATCCATACCTTGTCAGAGTTGGAAATCCATTGCCCAATAAGATCCCACGGTTTTGATTGTATATTATATATGTAGAACGTGAGCTGAAAGCGTTCTACTAAATTGGTAAGTACTTGTATTAGACACTATTATAATATCAGAATAGTATTGTTTTTTAAGAAAAATGTTTTTGGCTATCATAAGGTAAAAACCGTCCATGTTTATATGTGGATCGGTCTTACAATTATCAATTCCTTGAAAAGAATTTTTGAAAAGTTAAACCGAAATGATTAGAGTTTACTCACACCAGTCACATGACTGACCCAGAGTTTATTTTGTTTTGTTTTCCCTAAACTCTTAGGTTCCAAATTTTGTACGGGCAATCAAGTAGTCGAGATTTTTCAGATATGTGGAGGAGCTCGGAGCAGTAGGCTTCAGAGTTAGATATATGTAGAGTTTTTTTCCGCTATGACATTATATGATAATGGTATGTATGTACAATTACCAGTTTGTATTTCTAAAGTTGTTATATAATATATTTTATTCGTTATATTGTGAGATTCATGTTTACTCTGTTCTATTGTGTTCTTCTTCTTCTATTATAAATTTTCTATCTTTCCCATTTCCCATCCTCTAACTTCTTTCTATGAATGATCCGGTATTTCTGATATTTGAATAGTCGATATGGTGTTTCATATCGACTTTCTAGGTCGAAAATCCGTGTTCATTACAAAAACAATCAACCCTCATCCAGAGTGCATTACACAACTGCATAACCATTAAATATAAATAACTAATGCTTACAACAGCCCGTCAACAAATTGATTGACAAACAACTAAACAATTGAGATTAGTGTATGCATCCCGATACCCATATGGGGTTTCAACCAACAAATACAGAATACTATTTGTGAAGTTGGGCGGTGTGTAAAATTTATCATCCCAATCAATATCAGTTAAATGAGTGTACATAAAAAAATCATACTATTTGTAAATGAATATTTATTTTCATTTCAAGAGAATTTTATGGCGTTCATATATACGTTAAAAATTATATTTTTGACGATAAAATATTTATTTCAACACTTGACTATTTTATATAGTTCATACTTCCAATAAAAATGATATTTTTATTGTTCAAACATTTTATTCGACACATGAATATTTTATAGAGTTCATATACACATTAAAAAATTATATTTTTAATGAATAAATATTTATTTTAGAAAATTTCGGCATTATAACGGCGTGATATAAGAACCGGAGTAATGTCTAGCATTATCCTCTCCTGATACTGGCCCGCGCCATACATAATATTCAATTCAATCAACAAAACCACAATACAGTCAATTTCCCGTAACACAATCCAAACTACAATCATGGTTTGTACAATAAATAGTGTCAGGGGATGCTAAGCCCCATTTGCAATCTAGTACATATTTAACTGTAAAATAAATTATGTGAGAAGGTGTTCTCACATTGGGAACCACTCCGTCAGTCTTTAACTGGCGCTTCTGGTACCGTTCGGGTTTGAATTTCCCTAAATTTCTAACTAGCTCCAAATTGGACCCGGCTAGTCTTGTTGTGAAGCCATCATCCCCATATCGCAACGAATCCAGTTTCACGCGATTTGGACCTCATATGAAAAAGATATTGGTTTTTAAGAATTGATAATTCAAAACATAATTAAATTCACAATGCTAAAAAAAGTTACCACTTCATCTTCTTTTTCCCGGTGCCTTCAGACCCGTCGTTCTTGGCCATTCAAAACTAGGGTTTCCATCGAGCCTCCTACATGTCGCCTGCACTGGATCTAGACCCACCACCTTAAAGAGCGCCCGCGCTTACTTTGGCCGGAGTCCCTGCGAACTCGCTTGCCACAAGAGGCGCAAAATTTAAGGCGACAGCGACCACTTTCCATCCCAATTTCTCTCCATTTACTAAATGATATACGATCTCACCCGTTTGATCGGTAGATCTTGATGAGGAGATCCATTTTGCTTCAGAATTTTTTTGGTATTATTGCTGGATCGAACGATCGGGTGGGAGAAAGATTCGAACAGCTTTACGCCATGAATCGCGAGTTAACAGAGCGTTTTCCTCTTTATTTCATCTTCCTTCTGATTGGGTGGAGGATTTATATAATATATTTTTAATAATATTTAATTCGTTTAATATTGTTTATGGACACGAACTCCAAATCAAACTCGACGACCGTCGCTTGTTGCTAAGTACCCCTATTTCGGACACAATGGAATATGTTTCGTAAGCCGATTTGACTGAATCTGACGGTTTTTCTTCTAATTAAAATATAAAACATTCAATATTGGATTTGAACGTGCATTTTAATTTGTCGAGGCCACATACTGACTCCAAAAATTCACGAAAAATAAATCTAGCTATGTTTTGATGATACGGTCCTAACATAACTAATTTCGTCGAATTTGGAGGCCGTTTGAAATGGTCTTTTCCCACTTAATTAAATTCAAACTAAATTGACCAAACTCGTTTAAATTCACCATGCTCACATATTAATTCCAAATATTATGAAAATTGGAGTATGACAATAATTTGATATTCTGGATCCGACAAAAGTGTTTTCGTCGAAAACGGAGGTCATTTGCAAAGTGGCTATTTTTAAGGGCTATATATTATAATAAAATATATATAAATTCCATAGCGACTATTTTAAATTTTAAACTAGACATAACTGTCAATTTATAAAGTGAAATCTGGATCTTTCACATTCGCTAGAAAGATATAATTAAATAGATTCCAACTTTTCTTGTTTCGTCCAATCTTGACTTAAAACGAATTCTGTACACTCAACTGAAATTAGAAATCGAATTTTCAAACTACCGCGCCATTTTAGGCTCGTATTATAATTAAAATAAAAGTATATGTTCTAACTTGTATTAAAATAAATTTCTAGTCATTATTATTTAAAATAAATCATTTTAAATATCCAAAATCCATTAAAATAGCCAAAATAAAATTTTTACATTGGTTCTGAAAATTCGGGTTGTTACAGTTTTATTAGTTGTAGATAAGTAGAAGTGATCAATGGTTAGATTTAGGAAATTATGGGTGGTACGGATTGATAAGAAAAGCAAATTATGAGACCTTTAACATCTTGCATGAAGTTGATGTAAATAATGCATAGAAATTGATGTTAAAGCACATTTCAATTTATAAATATTAACTATAAAATATAATATGTAAATATTAACTATAAAATATAATTAAATATAAAATTTAACTAATAAATATTAACTATAAAATATAATTAACTATAAAATATAATTAACTATAAAATATAATTAATGAATAATAAATATTAACTATAAAATATTAAATATAAAATATTAAATATTAAATATAATTAATAAATATTAACTATAAAATATAATTAACTATAAAATATAATTAATAAATATTAACTATTAAATATAATTAACTATAAATTATAATTAATAAATATTAACTATAAAATATAATTAACTATAAAATATAATTAACTATAAAATATAATTTACTATATAATATAACTAATAATTATTAACTATAAAATAAAGTTGATATATAATTGTAATATAAAATATAATTAATAAATATTAACTATAAAATATAGTTGATACATGATTGTACTATAAAATATAGTTAATAAATATTATCTATAATTTACTAATTATTAACCATTAACAATAATACATTCAACAAGTGATGTAATAGACAACAACTGTTTTAATAAGTGATGTAATAACCAAGATTTTTGGTATGGCCTAAGTTTAATTTTTTAAAAGTGTATTTAAAACATCAGTCGTTCAATAAATCGATGTCAGAGAAACCAACAACTTCACTTTAAAAATTAGCGATGTTAAAAATGTTCTGACATCGGCTAAATTCGATTAATGTTAAAATTGTGATGTATATTCTTCTTTTTCTCGTAGTGAATACACTAGAAAAGCATACGAAGTCATGCTACGAAAGCGAATATGCTCCTACTGCTCGCCATAAAGACGTCCAAAACCCGAGTCTTATATGGAACTATGGGCTTTAATATCTGTCAAGAACGGCCTTGGGAGGCCCAGTAATAATGGCTTTGTTAAACCTAAAGTACATATATCAAAATTAAATATGTCTCTTCCTATGGCTCTTCAAGGCCCCACAAGCCTACCCTCTATCTAATGAAATACCATTCAAGAGAATTAAGTGACCACCCCTAAAAAGTAATCTAAAAATCATGCGGTCCCTCATTCAATGATCCGATAGTAAAGATCATTGGCCACTTCATTTAGCTCCAGTCTTTCTCGCACGCGCTCCACCGACGATGACAGGTATCCGACGACCTACTATCCTATGGTGGGTCCGGACCACGAAGCCTTCCACCTTGAGGCAACCGCCGAATCATCCTCAAAACAATCCCAATCAATCATTAGGTGCCATAACGAATGATGTAGCCAAGGCATGCTTATCCGATGGTACCGTACAGACCATGCCTATGTGGGTACAAACTTGGACCTACAACAGAGGGCCATCATGGAGTATCCTCACATCCTGTAGAAGCCCTTCACTTCCTTCCAGCCCCATCAAATAAGTTGGACATGCTTCCACCATGTCTCTGGACACCTTCGATGATTTTCCTTGATGGTCTCTTCACCCTTTACGTACTGGACCAAACAAATTTCATTATTTTAATCACACCCTATGTTTGATTTACTATTATGCATTCACTTACTTTCTATTTTGTTGATTTATAATATTCATTATTTTATTTAATATGAATATTATTTCATTCATTAATCAACTTTATTATTTACCATATAATTTTTGTTTTAAGCCTGTAATATGCCCACACATTGTAAATCAATATGCATATATTAGGGCTAACTTTTCTTTTAATCGTTTCCTATCAAATTCAAATTTGCAAACAAACTATGTTTATTGACCATGATTTCCAAATTATCATATTTAACACACAAGTTGGGGTTCATTGTAATAACCCGAATTTTTAATAATGGGAACATTTAATTATTTAAATATTCAAAATGATTAATTTTATGATTAACGTATTGTATTATATTATAATTGAGTTTTGGACTGTTGATTCAACTTAAATTTGAAACTTTTGAGCCTAAAATGAACTTAAGTTATTTTCAAGCTATGGACAATCCTATTTGGATATGAATGATAATAAGAAATTATTATCAATAAATATGAATGATTGAATATCGAAATAATTAGAATGCCTGATTTAAATATTAGCTAATATGAATTCAATAATTTCATTTATCTTCGTTTAGTTAATCAATATTGATTATAAATCCATTTTGTAAATTATTGATAATAATAAATAGTTTGGATTTAAATTGATATTCAGATCATTTTTTTAAACAATACTTTAATAGGGAAAATAGCCAATTTTCAAACGATTTTGAATTCAACGAAACTAGTTTCATATGATCTGGAATGGTAAATTACTATAAGATTTCAATTTTCATATCCGTTGGATTTGTTTTGTGGGTATGCGCGATATAAATGCATATCGATCAACGATTTGAACTTATAATTTGATTTTAGTCATAACTGTTGAATACGATCGAATGAGCATCTAAAACAAATTCCATTGTTTTTGAAATGTGGATTATTAGCTATGAACGACAAATAGAACATCTTATTTCAAGTTCAGAATTTTTTAGACTCGATGAATATTGATTTTAAAGGCTATAAATAGAAGGTAACCCTCTTCATTTGTTAAATCCTAGCCTCCATTTTACTCTGTTTTTCAATCTAATCGATTAAATTTAATCTTCCGACCTGTTCACATTTTGAGAAAACCCCTAATGTAAAAGTTGTTCGTATCGACGATACAAACTAATCGGCAATGGTCGTTCATTTGTTGGGTGTCATGATTGGCCGGAATTTCGCAATAACCAAGAATTGGCAAGTTTTATACTTTTGGTGTTGTATTGTCATGGGTGATCTTTCAGGCCGAGGTCGCTGACAAGAAAGGGCCTTAGGAGGAGCTTGACATTTTGGCGTCGGTTGGTCATTGTTGGTGGTCGGTAGCTTGAGAATTTTGAAGATGACCGATTTTTGGTCATCTAATTTTTTCAGGTGGCCGAACACATTTAGAGAGGCGAGGTTTCAAGCGAGGGATCACTAGAAGACGGCAATGCCAGTGGTGGTGGTGGCTCAAGGCCTAATGACCTATAGGTGGCGCGGCGGTCAGATTTGAGGAGCGAACGTTATCAATCGTGTCCTGGGAAGGATTCGTGATAGGCCATGATTTGTGTTACTAATGATAGTAATTAAGTATGGTTAATGACGTGGTTAGTACTTAAACTATTTTTTTGGCAAATCCGACCATTTTATAGTGACTGCAAACACTTATTATTATTATAAATAATAGTTACAATATTATAGGAGATTGGTAGATAACCAACCTCTATAGTTTTCATGATGGACCATTCACCACCGACGGGCCGTCCACTACAACTAAGTAAGTTTACAACACTAGAGCTAGTTTTAAGTAAATTAGACTACAATGACAAACTCCATATGGGGAGGAATTCCACTCAAGCACACCATGCAGGGAGACATACATAAATGATAACATGCTAAAAAATTAGCCAAAGTACAAATAAACCAAAACTTGGCATAGCTTGTACAGATAACATTGAGCCACACAAAAAGGCAGCAGCAACAGAATACAAGCTTGGAGCTCCAAGCTGTTATAACAAAGAACATGGGCACCCTTGATTGTAGCATATAGCAGAGTAAAGGAGTGTACATGAGGTACAACCCATAGCTGCAAAACACACCTAGACAGCTGTTGAATGAAAAATATATCAGAAACACCCAAGATTCCAATTACTTAGGAATTATAGTTTCGGTGGGAAAAGTGTAACACCCCACAACCGTTAAGGTCACTCACAACAGGAATGCCTTAACTTCAATGGAGCACTATGGGTACTGGAACAGAAATATTACAAGACAGACATATATAAAACAATAGAAGGTAAAGTAGAAGTACTTCAAATCATTTATTAAATATAATTGTTTACAAGCCAATCAACTTCCATACCCAATTACATAGCTAAAATATCTATCTTGCTCAAAAACAAAGAAGCATAAAAATAAATTGTAGTATTCCCCAATAAAGCAAAGCAAGCCATAGCCAAGAGAGGTCCAAGCCGTACATGAAATAGCCTGAGAGCTTGGTAACATCCGAACTAAGCTGTATTCCCACCCTGCGAACCTAGGGGGGAACGGAAGGAAAAGAGGCGAAACAAAACAGATCAGTCAGTAAGACTGAGTAAGTCCTAGTGACTTTCAGCATAAAAACAGATAAAGATAACATGGCATGAATAAACTGAAAGTAAACATAAGCATGATGACAAGATAAGCTACAGGCACGATAACTAAGAATAACATCATATGATTTTTGTCAAGTATAACATTGTAAGGTTCCCATTCAAGATAAACTAAGTTTAATTTCGCAAGATTTCTATCAAGCATCGCAAGGTTTCTCTGCTTCAACATCAAAATATTTCTATGATATCTGTTTTCTCTGCACCACCCGTACTAGTATCATAACCAGTGTCATGTGTTGACTATAAAATGAACCCTTGCCTAATATCATGAAATGACCCATTACTTGGTCCCATGAAACGATCTATTAATCGATCGGCTCCCTACAAGTCCTAGCTCGTTCATGTGTCTATGTCATATGGCCCTATCATGAATGTAGTTACCTGTGTTGAGTCCACCATAGGGTGTATCAAGCCCTAGGGTGCCAATCCCCGACACGAATCAAGCACACACAGTGTAAACCTACTGATGCCCAATGCCTGCTTTTTCAACTCCGGACTACGTGCACGACCATAGTTCGCCTGAACCTACACTAGCGCACCAACTTAGCCATTGTTCTGGTCGCTTACAATCAGCCCAGTAATCGTGTCTCACCCTGCCTAGTTCCAGGGTACCATGATATATCTAAGTGGGTTACTGCTGAAATGGAACGCGTAACTAGGGTTTCCGTCCAACAGATTAAGTGTTGTCACTTAAATTCGTGACTTAACCCTTATCAATCTAGCATGTCAAGTTAGTTAAGTGTTGTCATTCAAGTTCGTGACTCAACCCGCCTATATGTCATGTCAAATTGGCTAAGTGTTGTTGTTCAAGTTCATGACTTAGCCCGCCTACATGTCATGTCAAATTGGCTAAGTGTTGTCGTTCAAGTTCATGACTTAGCCCTATGAATCATGTGTCAAGTTGGTTAAGTATATTCAAGCAGTTCATGACTTAGCCCTATGAATCATGTGTCAAGTTGGTTAAGTATATTCAAGCAGTTCATGACTTAACCCAACCAAATCATCGTGTCAAATTGGTTAAGTATATTCAAGAGGATCATGACTTAATCCTACCAAATCATCGTGTCAAATTGGTTAAGTATATTCAAGCGGTTCGTGGCTTAACCCCATCAAATCATCGTGTCAATTTGGTTAAGTATTATCTATATGTTCAAGTTGACTTAACCCTGCCACGCGTCATGTTATATTGGTTAAGTGTTCTCCCTTGTGTTAATTTAACCCACCAGTGTATCATGCCATATCGGTTAAGTGTCATCAATCAATTCAAATTAACTTAACCCACCCACTTGTCATGTTATGTTGGTTAAGTGTCATTAATCAATTCAAGTTAACTTAACCCACCCACTTGTCATGTTATGTTGGTTAAGTGTCATTAATCAATTCAAGTTAACTTAACCCACCCACTTGTCATGTTATGTTGGTTAAGTGTCATTAAGCGATCAAGTTCAGGTTTACTTAACCCACCCATTCATGTCCTATCGGTTAAGTGTCGTTAGTCTAGTCATATTACTTAACCTCACCCTACTTAATAGGTTTCATTAGCATTTATTATTTACTAATGCATGAACCTCTCACATTGGACTTATTTGCGGTCACTGGATATGTCGGGCGGTTCCGGGCAGAATTACACCGCAAAGCCATTCCAACCTCGGGTTCAAGCAATGAATGCTCTAACTTCTCACATTAGACATATTGTTCCGGTCACTGGATATGTCGGGCGGTTCCGGGCAGAATTACACCACAACTCAGTCTAACCTTGTATTAGGCATCACCACAACCTAGTCTTTGCGTACGACCTCTCACATTAGACTATTATTGTTGTGGTCACTGGATATGTGTAACACCCCACCTCCGCCAGGGTGGCTCTTGCAAGCAACTCTGACTTTGGTGGGGCATTTTTTTTTTTTTTAAAACAAGGTAAATGTGCATAATGATCTAGCAAGGCTGGACATGAC
Organism: Allium sativum; assembly: GCA_030737875.1. Classification (NCBI taxonomy): domain Eukaryota; kingdom Viridiplantae; phylum Streptophyta; class Magnoliopsida; order Asparagales; family Amaryllidaceae; genus Allium; species Allium sativum. Next base: position 740,955,823 of record CM060920.1, on the reverse strand, counting down.
ATATATATATGTAAATAAACAGAGTAAGTAGATAAAACAGCGGAAGATTTTTAAACCATTTCAAAACACAAGTCTGGTACATCAAAATGTCAATTTCCCAAATAAACAAGTCTAGTACATGAAATAACATCATCTGAAACTGAAAAAAAGAAAACATAAAAGTAGCTATCCCCAAAGTGGAAAAACCATAGCGAGCTCAAGTCCAAAGCATACATGAGCTATCCAAGAAAGCAGCTAAGATCCAAGCTAGGCTCCTGTATTCCCTCCCTGAGAACCTGGGGGGGGGGAACGGAAGAAAAGAGGCGAAAGAAAACGGGTCAGTCAAAAAGACTGAGTAAGCCCTGCATCGATCAGTCTATAAACTAATAAAGTTAACAACATGATGGAAACTGAGATGATCATAGATAACAACATACTAGCATGATAAATCAACTACAAGATAGATAGATAGTGTCATCGCATAAACAAGGTTAAGTTTTGCACCACGGTGTACTAGCAAACCAACATAACAGGTATTGATCCCTCAGCCCAAACTTTGGCTCAATAACATGAAGTGACCTTAATACCAGGTCCAGCCCAACGGTCTAATCGATCGGCTCCCTATAAACCTAACACGTCAAGTGTTGGTGTCTATACGGCCCGCATATGGTTGTAGTTAGACTGTGCTGGGTCCACCTTTGGGTGTATCAAGCCCTCGGGTGTCAACCCCAGACACTTAAGCAATAATGCACAGCTCTAACCTACTGGTACCCGTGCCTCGAGTTTGTCCAACACCGGACTATGTGCACGTCCGTAGCCCGCCTGGACCCGCACCGCTGTACCACTCGGCCATCGCCCTTTGGTCGCTTACATCCGTCCAGTAATCGTGCCCCGCCTTAGCCTAGTCCTCTAGGGTTGTGATGATACCAAACTGGGATTACTGCTGGAACAGACCCGCTGCTAGGGTTTTCTAAGAGGGTTAAGTGCGATTTAACCCTTCACTAATCATGGATTAAATTGGTTAAGTGTAACTTAACCCCATTCTAATCCCTCGAACTCCCAAATGGATTAAATTAGTTAAGTGTAACCAACAGTTCACACTTAACTCCATTCCAATCCCTCGAATCCCCAAATGGATTAAATTTTAGTGGACCCTGACTTAACCCTAATCATGAGGCATTAATTACTTTAATGCACCTTAACCTCTCACATTAGACTTTGTTGCGGTTACTAGTTAAGCCGGGCGGGTCCGGGTAGCTTTACACCACAACTTGGTCCAACCTCGGGTCTTGGCACCACATGACCAACTTCTCACATTGGGTCCTATTGTTTGTAGCCACTAGTTAAGCCGGTCGGGTCCGGGTAGAATTACGCTACAAACTCAACCCAACTCGAGTTGGTCACACTTATGTTTTCTAAGTGTCATGTCCACTTCATTTCAAAACATAATTACAAGTCAAACAAATACTTGGGTAGACCTAACTTAATAGGTAAATTCCCAAGGGGTAGACCTAACTTAATAGGTAAATTCCCAATCTTATATTTTCATGTATTTTTAAGTTTACCCAAACCCCCCAACGTCATTCTATCGCTTACATATTCGTAATAACGCATAAAGGATAGGAAGAGGGAACTTGGCATAACATACATGATGAACTTGCATATCGCAACAAACATACATAACATGTTAGACTTGCACAACTTAGCATAGTGAACTTGCACATTACCATAAACGTGCATAACATATTAAACTTGCCTAACATGGTATAGGGAACTTGCATAAACATGCATAACTTGTCAAATATGCACAACATGTCATTTTGAACTTGCATAAGCATGCATAACTTGTCAAACATGCATAACATGGCATAGTGATCTTGCATAAACATGCATAACTAAATAAACTTGCAAATCATGGCTTGGTGATCTTGCATAAACATGCATAACTTGTTAAACTTGCAAATCATGACTTGGTGAACTTGCATAAACATGCATAACTTGTTAAACTTGCAAACCATGTCTTAGTAAACTTGCATAAACATGCATAACATGTTAAACTTGCAAATCATGACTTAGTGAACTTGCATAAACATGCATAACTCAATAAACTTGCAAATCAAAACATGCATACTTCATCAAATATGTGTAACATAGCATAGTGAACTCGCATAAGCATGCACAACTCATTAAACATACAAAAATCCCAACCTTCATCACATATTAACTTTAGAGTTTCTAAAATGAAGGTAAGAGGGCTTACACTATGATGAAGACACAAATCTCCTAATAGAGATTGAGAAGCCCTTTTTTTTATGCAAGCATAAAACCCCAAAACAAAGCTCCAATAAGAAAACACCCAAAAACACTATCTTAGCAAATAAAACTTGCAACTTGATGATGTATGCAAGCTAATGATCATTCATACAACTTAGAAATGCTTGTATGAACACCAAAATCTTCATAGGAATGATTCATGAAGAGGGTGGAGGCTAGGGTTTTTAGGTGGAGGCCATTTGAGATTTCAATTTGACATAGTTTGGTTGCAAGAGTGAATAATGAGGGTTTAGGGTAGGATTAGGAGCTTATTTATAGAAGATTAGAGTGTTTTTAGCCCTAGGATTAACCCTAGGTTAGTTTTGGCCCGTCAGATCTCGGAATTCTCTAGAACCAAGCCACAAGACCCAGCCCAAATCAAAATGATGCGCTAGGCAATACTGCCTGGGCACCCCCTGTCGATAGGGCTGTCGACAGGGCAGTCGACATGCTAAGACCCCTGTCGACAGGCCTGTCGACATGGGGTCCTGGGCGGGAATTTTTCCGCCTGCCCAGTTTGCCCTAACCCATGTTTTAAATTTAAAATTTAAATCTGTTTTTACTTAGGAATTTTCTGCAAACTTCAATGGGCCTTAACTGGGTCATACGGACTCCGATTTTCGAAAACTCGGACCCTATTTCGCGTATTTTTCCGAGACGAACGCAATGGCACAGCCCGTTTCCCTTGATTCCCACTTTATAATTTAATTCTGCCTCGATTAATGTTATAACAGGTTTATTAAAAATACGGGTTGTTACATTCTCCCCTCCTTAAAGGATTTCGTCCCCGAAATCTTCAAGTTAGGAAGAACGTATCCTACCATCCAATCATCCATCTACTCAAAGCATCATCCACGAGCAATCATTGTCCTTAAAAGATTCTAAATGCTGTATGAACATATGCAAAAGTGTGTGTATATGTACTTATCTAATGCAAAGATCAGGCGGTTACTGATACAGTAAACCTCCTTAATGCATATGTATGTCAGTGAAATGAATCCATATGTATGCAAATTCCTAACATAATTCATAGTATCTATATGAGTGCACATAACATTCATCCATATGCAACATCCATGTGGTAGCACAACAAGTTTCAACCATTAATAAGTGTAAGCACTCATGCATATGCAATATGAGGAGTGTGCGAGCCGATCTAGTGCCTAATTGTGTATAATGCATCCACGAGCAACCACTTGCAAACACTTGCAACCACTTGCAACCATCAAGCATAACATGTTTCAAATACATGTTTCATCCAAAGGGTTTCTACCTAAGGGTCTCATGACAAGATAGACACGATAAACTAGATAAACTTCTTTTTGGATTACAAGAAATCCACTCAAACTTTGACATATAGTACTAACCGATGAGTCTTAACCCCCTTATGGAGTTTACAACAGAAATAAGATCGAGAATGGGACCGAGAGGATATATATACAAAAGATAACTTGCAAGCAAGCTCCACAGGAAAACAAGGATCAAGGATGCACTCTTAAAAAGAGATATGATGCGCGTATCTAGTCTTCATTCTTCTTAGTCACGTTTCCTTGAGCTTAACTCCACTGTGCTTTGACTATCTTTCACTTCATGATTCCTTGGCTTCCTAACTCCTTTTTCCCAAATTTGAGTTGGAACTCATTTCATTATCGCCTCTCGTCTTCCTTTTCCACTTATCCTTCCTTCTGTATACTTGGCTTAACCATACTATAACCTCATGATTTCATGCAAGCTCTCCAAAATTCACTAGTGAATCCTGGATCTCGTCTAATTACTATAAAGTATTCCTCGCGGCAGAACTTTTCTTGGAAATACCAATCCACGTTGCTAATTGCCCTTATAAACGTGATTTTCTATAACTCATGCTTAATCGAAATGAACCATCCGCCTATGGGTGATAGGCCATACCCAGATTCGGTTGCCTACCCATGGCTTCCTGTAGGCTATTTCAAGACTAGCCAACTTCTTGCGGGTAAACCGTTGCTAACCATGATGCAGTCCTCTCGCTCTTTACCGGACTGAAATGAGCACTCTTCGTGAGTCTACCCATTATGACCCACCTACCCGTATTCCCTTTCTTTGATCTAGGTAATCCATCCACATAATCTATCGAGATGTTTTCACACTTTCCCTTGCGGAACCTCCAATGGAGGTAATGGCCTGCTGGGCTTCTATGACTTGGCCTTAACCTGGCGGCACAACATGTATCCTGAGACCAACTCGGCCACCTCCTCGAGTGATGCGCATCTTCAAGAACCTTCTTTACCAAGTCTTCCACTCGAGGAACACATACTCTCTCACCGCGCCTTAGTCTTCCTTTGTCATCCATGCTATATCTAGCGAGGTGACTTAACATCTCGCCTCGAATCAACTGGTCCACGTTCTTGACTAACGGCGGGTCTTCTCCCTGTGAAACCCCCTTCTTGATCCAGAAGAGTAAGTCTAAGCTCAGGGAATGCTAACCAACTAGCCAAACGGAGAAAGCTTCTTACTTCAATTGCCCTCCTCAGAGCTTTCCGGTCTTAAACCGTAATCACTTTAGCGGAATCCACCGCTAAGCCTTCTTAGGAACTATGTGCCCAAGAAATCCAACTTCTTTTCTCCAAAGTGACATTTGGAGAACTTGACCTTCCACCGGTGGCTCTAAGCGTATCCATCTCCTCCTTGAGATGTATAGCATGTTCTTCCTCGTTCTTTCGAGGAGATCAAAATATCGTCTATGACGACCATGACAAACTTGTTCAAGGACTCCCTAAACACCCTACCCATCCAGTTTACGTAATATGCGGGTGCCTTAGTCAAACCAAATAGCATGACTAGTCATTCCAAAAATCCATCTAGAGTCCTAAACTCAGTCTTGTCAATTCCATCCTCAGCCCTCCTAAGCTGATGGAATCTGGTAGCTGGATCAAAAGAAAACAGATGCTCCTACAAGCTGATCCAACAAATCATCAACCCTTGATAACGGTTGTCTATTCCTCTCACGATAATCAACACATAAGCGAAACAAACTGTCCACATCAGTAACGAATACTACTGGAGTACCCTACTCGAAAATGCTTCGTCTCAGGAAGTTCTTCTCAAGCAACTCCTTGACTTGCTTTCTTAACTCTCATCTCGTGAGGTCACGTGCCTAACCGGCCACCAAACTGGCTTGGTATTACCAACCAGATAATGCGGAAATTTATCCCACGTCTAAGGGTAACCCCTTCACTTCCCCCAAGATATTAGGATATTCTCGGACCACCCTCACAGATTGCAAACTATCGATAGACGAGTTGAGGAATTCAAGATAACAATCATGACGGGACCCATAGGGTTGCTAGAAATTTCTAGGGTATTACCGAGGCGAGTCATGAGCCTCACACCCCTATGTACAAAAACCAAGAATGGCTCCAAAACAGGACAACCATTCCATGCCCGAGACCAACCCATATCCCCTGAAACCGAGAATATAAACATCCCACGAGAATTCTATACTCAAGATAGAAATTTTCAAATCCACTCAGACCACAGACAAACGGGCAGAACCCCTAATTGGATTTGAAACATATACGGGATCATCAACTAGGCTAGTACTTAGGTGCAAACTTTCAACTAGATCAGATGAAATAAAACTATGCGATGTGCCAGAATCAAACAAAGTACGAACAGGGAAAATCAGAAAATGTAAACAAGACTTTCAACAGAAACACTACCTCTATCATAAGCTGGAAGAATGGTGCTGAGGGGATGAACTCGCCCTCCAGATAGTCCTACACACTGAGTCTGACCTTGCCCTTGTTTCCTCGGGCAATCCTTGCTGAGATGTCCAAACTCACCACAATGAAAGCATTCGCCACGCTTTCTCTTTTCCTTCTTCCTACATTCCCTGGCTATATGTCCAACTTTACCACAGAAGTTGCATTTCCTATTCTCTCTTGGCTTGTTCTTGCGTTTGTTGTTATTCTTGCCTCGTTTTCCGGAATTTACTCTCTTGCCTTGAGACTCACTCGCCTTGCCCTCTTTCTTGTCATTGTTATCTTCTTCTTGAAGTAGGGCCAAATTCACCAAATTCTCGAAAGTCGCCCCCAAGGGTATGTGAGACATGGCCAAACCGTGCAATGGCTCGTTTAATCCTAGAGCAAAGTGTAGGGCCTTCTTCTGAGCTGTATTAACCAAGTCTAAATCGACCCGAGCCAGTTGATTAAACTTATCTATGTATTCCCTAATAGTCATGTCCCCTTGCTTCAGTGATAAGAACCTCAGTCCAAACCTTCCCCTAAAATCATCCCAAGTCTTAATTGGCCTAGTAGCGGTGGTGACTACCCACCAACGTGCAGCTTCTTCCTTTAGCAACCATACTGCCAATAAAACCTTCCTGCGGTCACCTATATCAAAGGTGGCTAAAAGATCTTCGGTCTCTTTCAACCAATTCCTTTCCTCTACAAAAGTCTCTGTTCCACTAAAATTCTTGCCACCCATCATCTTAAAGTTCTTACAAGTTTCCGCAAAATCCGCTTGTGGAGGCTGAGGGGGAAGAGGAACATCATCTACGGGAGGAGGAGGAGGAACAGCGGCCTCGACTGGAAAAACAACATTAGAGGTACCCGGGACCGGTGCCATGACTTCCAAGTACCGACGAAACCAATCGGGTATTGTTACTCCTTCGGGCAAGATGAGATTATCAGACATGCTGGAAACGAAAAGGAAAGAGTTCAAACGAGGGGTCAAAGGATAGTGCTAATGACTTTTGGGGACTAGCCTTTAAAAATAACTAGACTTTTCTTTGGAAAATACTTTATACTTGGTTTTGAAAATAGTTTTTCAAAGGTTTTAAAAACCTTTTTATCCCTTCTCGTAAACCATATGCTCTGATACCAAATGTAACACCCCACCTCCGCCAGGATGGCTCTTGCAAGCAACTCTGACTTTGGTGGGGCGTTTTTTTTTTTTTAAACAAGGTAAATGTGCATAATGATCTAGCAAGGCAGGACATGACATATATATATGTAAATAAACAGAGTAAGTAGATAAAACAGCGGAAGATTTTTAAACCATTTCAAAACACAAGTCTGGTACATCAAAATGTCAATTTCCCAAATAAACAAGTCTAGTACATGAAATAACATCATCTGAAACTGAAAAAAAGAAAACATAAAAGTAGCTATCCCCAAAGTGGAAAAACCATAGCGAGCTCAAGTCCAAAGCATACATGAGCTATCCAAGAAAGCAGCTAAGATCCAAGCTAGGCTCCTGTATTCCCTCCCTGAGAACCTGGGGGGGAAACGGAAGAAAAGAGGCGAAAGAAAACGGGTCAGTCAAAAAGACTGAGTAAGCCCTGCTACGATCAGTCTATAAACTAATAAAGTTAACAACATGATGGAAACTGAGATGATCATAGATAACAACATACTGGCATGATAAATCAACTACAAGATAGATAGATAGTGTCATCGCATAAACAAGGTTAAATTTTGCACCACGGTGTACTAGCAAACCAACATAACAGGTATTGATCCCTCAGCCCAAACTTTGGCTCAATAACATGAGGTGACCTTAATACCAGGTCCAGCCCAACGGTCTAATCGATCGGCTCCCTATAAACCTAACACGTCAAGTGTTGGTGTCCATACGGCCCACATATGGTTGTAGTTAGACTGTGCTGGGTCCACCTTTGGGTGTATCAAGCCCTCAGGTGTCAACCCCAGACACTTAAGCAATAATGCACAGCTCTAACCTACTGGTACCCGTGCCTCGAGTTTGTCCAACACCGGACTACGTGCACGTCCGTAGCCCGCCTGGACCCGCACCGCTGTACCACTCGGCCATCGCCCTTTGGTCGCTTACATCCGTCCAGTAATCGTGCCCCGCCCTAGCCTAGTCCTCTAGGGTTGTGATGATACCAAACTGGGATTACTGCAGGAACAGACCCGCTGCTAGGGTTTTCTAAGAGGGTTAAGTGCGATTTAACCCTTCACTAATCATGGATTAAATTGGTTAAGTGTAACTTAACCCCATTCTAATCCCTCGAACTCCCAAATGGATTAAATTAGTTAAGTGTAACCAACAGTTCACACTTAACTCCATTCCAATCCCTCGAATCCCCAAATGGATTAAATTTTAGTGGACCCTGACTTAACCCTAATCATGAGGCATTAATTACTTTAATGCACCTTAACCTCTCACATTAGACTTTGTTGCGGTTACTAGTTAAGCCGGGCGGGTCCGGGTAGCTTTACACCACAACTTGGTCCAACCTCGGGTCTTGGCACCACATGACCAACTTCTCACATTGGGTCCTATTGTTTGTAGCCACTAGTTAAGCCGGTCGGGTCCGGGTAGAATTACGCTACAAACTCAACCCAACCTCGAGTTGGTCACATTTATGTTTTCTAAGTGTCATGTCCACTTCATTTCAAAACATAATTATAAGTCAAACAAATACTTGGGTAGACCTAACTTAATAGGTAAATTCCCAAGGGGTAGACCTAACTTAATAGGTAAATTCCCAATCTTATATTTTCATGTATTTTTAAGTTTACCCAAACCCCCCAACGTCATTCTATCGCTTACATATTCGTAATAACGCATAAAGGATAGGAAGAGGGAACTTGGCATAACATACATGATGAACTTGCATATCGCAACAAACATACATAACATGTTAGACTTGCACAACTTAGCATAGTGAACTTGCACATTACCATAAACGTGCATAACATATTAAACTTGCCTAACATGGTATAGGGAACTTGCATAAACATGCATAACTTGTCAAATATGCACAACATGTCATTTTGAACTTGCATTAGCATGCATAACTTGTCAAACATGCATAACATGGCATAGTGATCTTGCATAAACATGCATAACTAAATAAACTTGCAAATCATGGCTTGGTGATCTTGCATAAACATGCATAACTTGTTAAACTTGCAAATCATGACTTGGTGAACTTGCATAAACATGCATAACTTGTTAAACTTGCAAACCATGTCTTAGTAAACTTGCATAAACATGCATAACATGTTAAACTTGCAAATCATGACTTAGTGAACTTGCATAAACATGCATAACTCAATAAACTTGCAAATCAAAACATGCATACTTCATCAAATATGTGTAACATAGCATAGTGAACTCGCATAAGCATGCACAACTCATTAAACATACAAAAATCCCAACCTTCATCACATATTAACTTTAGAGTTTCTAAAATGAAGGTAAGAGGGCTTACACTATGATGAAGACACAAATCTCCTAATAGAGATTGAGAAGCCCTTTTTTTTTATGCAAGCATAAAACCCCAAAACAAAGCTCCAATAAGAAAACACCCAAAAACACTATCTTAGCAAATAAAACTTGCAACTTGATGATGTATGCAAGCTAATGATCATTCATACATCTTAGAAATGCTTGTATGAACACCAAAATCTTCATAGGAATGATTCATGAAGAGTGTGGAGGCTAGGGTTTTTAGGTGGAGGCCATTTGAGATTTCAATTTGACATAGTTTGGTTGCTAGAGTGAATAATGAGGGTTTAGGGTAGGATTAGGAGCTTATTTATAGAAGATTAGAGTGTTTTTAGCCCTAGGATTAACCCTAGGTTAGTTTTGGCCCGTCAGATCTCGGAATTCTCTAGAACCAAGCCACAAGACCCAGCCCAAATCAAAATGATGCGCCAGGCAATACTGCCTGGGCACCCCCTGTCGACAGGGCTGTCGACAGGGCAGTCGACATGCTAAGACCCCTGTCGACAGGCCTGTCGACATGGGGTCCTGGGCGGGAATTTTTCCGCCTGCCCAGTTTGCCCTAACCCATGTTTTAAATTTAAAATTTAAATTTGTTTTTACTTAGGAATTTTCTGCAAACTTCAATGGGCCTTAACTGGGTCATACGGACTCCGATTTTCGAAAACTCGGACTCTATTTCGCGTATTTTTCCGAGACGAACGCAATGGCATAGCCCGTTTCCCTTGATTCCCACTTTATAATTTAATTCTGCCTCGATTAATGTTATAACAGGTTTATTAAAAATACGGGTTGTTACAATATGCCGGGCGGTTCTGGGCAGAATTACACCACAGCTCAAGTCTAACCTCGTGTCAAAGGCATCCGTTAGATTGTTAATTACATATGTGTCATATAAGTCAAAATTCCCAACTTTACATATTAATAAACATATGCCCAATTTCCAAATTACATGCCCATTAATATATATACCCAATTCTAGTCAGTTTACATATGTCCAGTTCTTGCCTATTTACATGTATGCCAAGTTTATGCCATTTTACCCACATCAAGTTCTAGCCAAAATTACATGTATCAAGTTTCATACCCAAATAAACCCAAATCATGATTCATGATGTAGTTATCCCAAACTATAATCTTTTTATTATAATACATGCCAGTTGCCCAAGTTCATAATACATGTTTATTCCAATTATCAAGTTTACAATCGCTTTCATGTTCAAATTCCCAATTCTACATATGCCTAATTAACATAAGCCAAATCTTTTGTTTTAATTTACATAATCCCAAACTCGTGATTTAATTTACATGCCAATCCCCATTCTTGCAATTACCATTAAAATGACAATACCTAAATATCCAATTTCAGGTTAATGGTAGTAATACCTAAATATCCAATTTTTATATTATGCCTTCGATTCTACCAAACACATATCCAACTACGCAATATCCCAATATTTCCCCCATATTCAATCGCACATAAATCGGGGTTTAGGCCTAGGTCCAAAATTGACCTAGGTTCATCAAAAGAAAATAAATAGGGGGAGGTAGAAGTTGCAATAAAAACAAGATCAGAGAGAAAATAGCATAAATCATCATGACAGGCATTTAGATTACAACTTGATGATAACATCATTACGAATCAAAAAAACTGCTGAATAGATCATAAACTTGACATGATCATAAAGATAGACAAGTCTCAAAACTCAAGATTCAAGGAGCAATAGAAATAGATCAGAATCGATAAACATACTTAAATCCAATTCCACTTTATTCCATGGCCATATCATAATTAAATATTTAAATCTAAAAGTTTCTAGAATTTACAGATCGTGGAATGAGAAATTAAGATGCAAAAGTTGATTCTAGAAAGAAGTCGTTGAACGTTGAATCTCCATTTGATTGAAAATCCCTAATTTGCGTATCTTGCGTTGCTAGAAGAAAAAGGTAGAAGAACTCTCTAGATTTGATTAACTTTATTTTTAATTTAATTTTGAAGAAGATGAAGAAGCCATGTCCATCAGGAATTTGTGCAGCAAAAGGTTAGAGAAGAATGGTGTGAGAAGGAATGGGGATTAGGTGGGTTTATATAGGATTAGGTGAATGAATCTAGGCTGAAAACGAGACCAAGAACATCAGAATGAACCCAGAGTCAAAATAGGGTTTCAGCACCAGGTCGACCTCGCCCCTAGGTCGACCATAGTGTCGACCCCCAGGTCGACCTAGTCCTGGGCGGGAAAATTCCTGCCCAGTTTGCGCTGGGGTTTGAATTCGAATTGCGAATTCGAATTTCGAGCTGTTTTAGATTCTGAAAATTCCTGAAACTTCGAAGGGTCATATCTCCCTCATATGTACTCCGTTTTTCGAAAACTCGGACTCGATTTCATGCAGAATTCCGAGATCAACGCAATGGCGCAACCCATTTTCCCTGATTCTTAATTTAAAATTTAACTTTGCCTTGATTTATGATCTTAATATGTTATTAAAATACATGGTTTTACAAAAAGTAAGTGCGGAAAGCAGTAAATAACATAAGTGATTTATAATGGTTCGTCCTCACGAGAGACCTACGTCCACATTCGAAGAGTCGTTGGAATATTATTTATGGAAAATAGTTACAAGATTAAGACTATCTCATGACATCTCTTTACATTCATCTCTAAGTTGTATAATATCATATGGTCATACGTAATGTGTTAGGAAAAAGACAATTTTTCCCTTCTTCTTCCTCAAAGTCTGGATGCCATTAAAAGGCTACTTGGAGCTCTATAGAGGTGTCAAATCACCAAATTCCAAACCCCTTGAAGTGTGAGGTTAAGGGGTATTTATAGTGGGGTGGTTAGGTGGGAGTAGGTAGAAGTAGGGGACCACAATCCAATTTTCGTATCCTGAAGCATAGGCCTCAATAAATTCATATCCCGTCCCACGTGCCTAGGAAGTTCGTACCCATTTATAAGGGTACGAATTTCGTACTCGATGAGGTACGAGGTTCGTACCATATGGGTTACGAATTTCGTATCCTGTGGGGTACGAATTGTATTCCCCATGGGGTACTAGTTTTACATTGGTTAGCACGGAGGATTCAGGATACGAAGGTGTGGGTGTGGCCTATTTTTGAGGGATACGAAGGTTATGGAAGTTGTTGGCTGAATCCTGACATTGAGTCGATCTGGTTACTTTGGGCAACACACTTGTTGGTGGAAACCGGATGAACCGGGCAGGACTGTGGGGCCCCGGACCCCCACCATTGCTACGCCCGGACCCGCTAGCGGGTCGACCTCAGCTCGGAGCACGACTCTCCTTCGGCTCGGCTATGGATAGATACTGATGGATGTCACATCCAATGGATGCAACAGTCTGCTAGTGGCCTAATTCGAGTCTTCGGGTACTGCACCCATAATGATGCTGGCAACACCTCTGGGCCGTAATATCACACGGTACATTGAGTCGAGCATGTCTTGCATACTTTTGGGAACCAGACCAAAAGGACGGTTAATAGCAGCCAACCAACAAGGCACTGCCAACTACAACGAGAGGAGCAACATCTTCATCAACTAGGTAGAAAAGTAGATAAATCCATGGTTGTCTTCCAAACACAATATCATGATATGGTTACAAAGACAACATCTGACATGAAACAATAATAACAAAGCAAAACATATGACATGAAATAGCTATGACATGGATATTGATATAGGCCTAAGCCTTAAACTCCACCATATACCAAAAAAGTTTCAGACCAGAAAACCAATAGCCAGGTTAAATGAACCAAGCTATTCAACAAAATTGACAAACCAAATCAAAAAACAACAAAAGGAAACTGACCAATAGGGAACGAACTCCAGCATCTCAAATGATCTAATCCAAGCCTTTCACTGAAGGAACAGGCGAGGATCTTCTTTTGTATTCGAACAATGGAGGGAAAAGACCATAATTGACATTGAGAGGGGCTCAAGAGCATCTAGTAGCTCATCAAAAATCAAAAAGCCGAAAAAACAGGTAGACTGACAATAGGGCAGACATTAGGCATACTGAGATTCTCCAAATCGAAGCAAAGAAAAACAGATTTGAAAGACAGCTCACAAGGAGAGAGAAGGGCTCGCATCGACCTATCTTCCTAACCACCGTAAACCCTAGGGAAGGGAAGATTGAGATCAAGAGCATTAAGCTCCAGCACCAAAACAGGCAGCGATCAAATCCAGAGAAAATAAGCTTAGGCTTAAATGCAGAGTCACCAAGCACGATTTACAAACAAAGAGGAAAACTTGTCATTGAGAAGATGGTAGTGAGGCGTAGGAGCTGACGTGAATTAGAAAAATGAAGGAAAAAGAAAAAGGAAGTGATTTGAAGGTGGCGAAGTGAGAGGAGATTGCCTTGTCCTCATGTCATAAATCGGCTTGTTGAGATTTTTTTTTGGTTAATACCTAAACTATTTTAATTCATGTCAAAACATATAGCATGCATATCTTTTTCATACAAGGTTGGATTCGCGTGAAACAAGCAACGTTGGGTTCGTATGGACGAACACTATGCTTATGTGTTGGTTTGATGAGATTCGGAGCTATCTGGATTTTTATGTAATTTCAAACGCCTATTTGAAATTATATAAAACGACATGAAATCGTCGAATTGGAATGCATGGTGAGTTAACACTCTCACTTTTTGGAACATTTTATTATAATATCGTATAATATAAATATACATTGTTGAATCCATATTTATTTGTGTGATCGCTTGATTGGTTTATTTGATTGATTGTTTAATTTATTGCTTTATTGGTGGATATTTATATATATTCCCATCTATGAACGGATGACCTTTGACATTACCTGCTTTTAAGCAAAAGATTCATCTTAAAAGAATTATATTATATTATCTATTCCATATGCACATAAATAACCATTTTATTATAGGGGACTATAAAAGTGAAAGCCGATTGTACGTAGTGAATTAGGTCACGATGGAACAATCTACACATCTGTGTGTGGTTATTATGGGATTAATAAATTTCTTTGATTATTCATATTTATCCCCATTCATCCATTCATCTACAACTATATTTTCTTGCATTTTTTATTATGTTCGTTTATCGTCCAAATTTACTTATGTGTGTTCCTAAATTAATTTTATTGTCAATAATTGAAGTAAATTAAACATTTTGTTTAATATAAGCTTGTGTTTTCACAAAATCAATATTTGAATAAAATTATCAATTTAACTAATGATTTTTTTAATTTATTTATTATTTGAGTTGATAATAATGTGATTCAATTATCTATTTTAACAAATGATAATTAAGTCTGATTTTTCGTAAGTAACAAACCAAGAACTGATAATTCATTTTAATCAATGATATTAGTATTGAATTAATTATTATTGTTATTGAAACTTTATTTTAATTAATCATTTTTATTAATGATTAATTGAAACTTAATAATCGGTTTAAAAGTTGATGATTTAGTTCCAATAACTTACTTTAACAAATGAGATTTTGATTTGATCGTTTTATTTTAATGGAAATCAGGTTAAAGGGCTTATTTTTGTAGGATAATAAATTTTACGGAAAACACTTCTTAATAATAAGTTTCAAGGACAATTCTGCACGAAAAAGACAAAAGCGGCTATCTTTTTAAGTTATACAGGAAAAAGATAAAAGTGGTTATCTTTATTTCTATATAACATAAAAAGATAACTGCTTTTATCTTTTTCTTGCAGAATTGTCATTAAAATTAATTTTTCAGAAGTGATGTTCTTAAAACTTATTACCCTTAAAAAATAAGCCCTTTAAGTGAAAATCCCAGTTTTCAAATTCCTTTTGCAAATAATTGTTTGTGCTTTTCACCTCAATCTCATTATCTTTTAAAATCAAAATTTCCTCTTCAAGCTTTTGAATGTTTTTACTAAGATGAGCAAGATCAATTTTAATTTCAAATAATCTCCGCAATCAGAATTTTCCAATTTCATGACATTTGAAAGTTTGATTCCTAATGGTTATTGAAATACGCCACCTCCGTTAGGGTCACTCTCAAAGGGGATGCCCTAATTTTGGTGGAGGTTTATAAGTATAAGTCACAGATACACAAGACAGATATAAATACACATATTTTTGAATAGCGGAAAACAACAGCAATTTTTATTTCAACAAAATACGTGTTACACAAACCATGTCATAATTGTCTTACAATACTTCCAAAAACCATTACATTTTCATAACTGCCTTGATTTCATAACTTAAAGAAGCATAAAAACAAAAGTAAACTGCATAAGTCCCCATAGTTGCAATCCAAAGCCATAGTCCAAAACGAAAGAGATCCAAGCAATACATTCTTTCTCTTCAAGCTGGATGTAAAACTGGTAAAGCTGCGGTATTCCCTCCCTGTGGACCTGGGGGGGAAACGAAAGAAAACGAAGACGAAAGAAAAGTAGAGTTAGACATAGAGCTTGAGTAAGTCTAGGACTATTCAGTCTATGAATAATGAATTGGGCATGATAAGTATAAACTGGAAATGAGAAAGCACCATAAACTAAGTTAAGTTGTCTAGAGTCGAATATACTATCGTACCCCATATTAATCTCTGCACCCCTATAAACTAGTTCCCAACAGGCACCCCATAATCAGGGTGAAGTGATCCCTTTCTAATGATCATCTCCTACTCGCATAGTTACATGTGTCTTACGGCCCCCGATGTTGTAGTTACCTATGCTGGTCCCACCATGGGGTGTATCAAGTCCCAGGGTAGCAGCCCGACACAATTCTAGAATGCACAGGTATACTACTGGTGCCCAGTGCCTTATTTTTCTGCGCCGGAGTGTGTGCACTCCCGCACCCCGTTAGAACCTACTCTGCTCCACCACCGCCGTCGATTTGACCTCTTACAGTCAGCCCAGTAATCGTGCCCCACCCTGCCTAGTTCAGGGTATCCTAATACACCTTGTAGGGTTACTGCTGAAAAGGGTCCCCCGCTACTAGGTTTTCTATTTCTAGCCAACATGCTATGTTGGTTAAGTTGTTTTATAAACCTAACCCCCAATCAGTCTGTATAGTTTAGCATGTTCCATTTTGATTAAGTATTAATTCAATTTACTTAATCCTATCAATCCTGACTCAGCCTTAATTGTCTTATTAAAGCCTCGACCTCTCACATTAGACAGGTATTGTTGTGACTGCCTGTTGCCGGTTGGTTCCAGGCAGTCTTACGTCACAACTCAGTCTAACCTCGGGTCTTTATTGGGCTCAATGTTTAACCACCCACATTGGATAGGTATTGTTGTGACTACTGGACAACCGGGTGGTTCCGGGCAGGTTTACATCACAACTCAATCCAACCTCGGGTTAAACACATCGTATTTTCTAAATTTACATATTTTGTCTCTTTTCTTTTTATATGTAAATATTTGAGGCCCATTATTCAAATTCCATCTTTATTGGGTAAAATTAACTTATACCACTTAATTGTTTTCAAGGTCATTGGCATGCGTCAAACATGCCAACACATATGTTTATATTTTAACCCAAACGTCATTACCCCCGTTTTATACATTCGCTACAATATAACATATGTTGGGTTTAACATTTAAACCCAACTTAGCCACATGAAAAAGGGGAGGCTTAGAACATGGTGTTTATATATTCTAAGTAACATCAAAAGGGGAGTGTGAACGCATGAACTTGCAACATAACGATCTAATTAACATGAATTAGGCACTTGTGAACTTGCATTGTAATAGCATATAATCATGGCATAAACATACCTAAACATGAATCATTCTATTCATATAATCATGGCATAAACATACCTAAACATGAATCATGGTTTTTAATCTATTCATGTAAACTTGCAATTGGAATGTAAATCTAACTTAATTATGTGTCACATATATTATCATATGATTTTGATAACAACATAGGCCTAAAACATGTTTTCAATTAGGCATAACACCAAACATAGTTTAGTCATGTTCATAGAGTCAACATAAGTTTACAAAGATGCTTACTTTTGTCTCTAATACAAAAGTATGGGTTTACACTTGAATCATGATGCCAATTCCAACATAAATTCATATGATTCATAATACCCAAATGGATCCAACTACACTAAAAGTGATTATAAAAAATATACATCATGTTGGCATAATAGCGAACCATATACTTGCATGAATCTCAAATAAACTACCACAAACATATAGTCGTTAACTTTCAACATGAACCATATACTTGCATTTATCCAATAGGTGTTGTGATAAACTACCACAAACATAAAGTTGTTAACTTTCAACATGAATCAGATACTTGCAAATATCCAATAGGTCTAACATTGTTATACCATAACATCCCAAATCGATTAGAATCATAGCAACATACAATTATGAATTATTATCACCACAAATTAAGTACAATTCCATTTCTCATTTTACACAAATCAAAACACAATTATTCATTCACATCGGAATAGCACTCTACTTACAATGTATGACGAATCTTCAATTCAGGTTTCTGAATTCTGAATTTGGAGATGCTATCCTTTGTTGTAGGCGTTGTTTTGATTTAGTTGTCGTTGCTTTAGGCTTTTGAATTGTCTCTTAATTGTCTCTCAATTTTGACGGCTATTCCTAGTCTTTCCTCAACAGCATGATGGTCTCATTCTCATTTTTATTTGTATGAATTAGGCGGAGTCTTAGGTCCTTTTTATAGAGTTTGTGAATTGATTAGGACCGTCGATGGAGCTTGGATTAATATTAGCCGTTCGTTTGAAGGAGAGACCAATCAGGAGTTGACACCTAGCCCTAGTGACAAGGCAAGGCTTAGAAATTCGGCCAAACACAGACCAGGTCAGCCAGGGGGGGCTGGGTTCGACCTGGCTCAGGGGCTAGGTCGACTCCCCAGTCGACCCCCGTGTCGACTTGGTAGTCGACCTGGGTGCCCCGGGTCGACTACCCAGTCGACCTGGGTAGCCCAGGTCGACTACCCAGTCGACCTGGGTGCCTTGGGCGGGAAAATTCCGGCCTTGGCCAATATGGCCCGATTTTTGAAATTCGAATCTGGTTTCTGAGCTGTTTCTGTCTGTTTGAATTATAAACTGAATTCTGAAACTTCCGGAGGCCATATCTTCTTTATACGGAGTCCGTTTTACGCAAACTCGGACTCTATCCCAAGCAGAATTCCGAGAAGAACGCAATGCATATCCTGTTTCTCTTAATTCTTTGATTTGAAATTAATTATACTTTAATTTGTGAATTTCCCTGTTATAGAATACACGAGGTGTTACATTCTCCCCCACTTAAAAGGATTTCGTCCCCGAAATCTTCAAGTTTAGGAAGAATGTATATCCTAACATCCAAACATCCATCTACTCATCCATCAAACACGAGTATCCATTGTCCTTAAAAGACTTCTAATGCTTCATGATCATATGTGAAGTGTGTGTACATGTACTTATCTAATGCAAAATCAGGCGGTCTACTGATTCAGTTGACCTCCTTAATGCAAATTATGTAAGTGTCATGAATCCATTATGTATGCAAATTTTCCTATTCATGATTCTACATGAGTGCACAATCATTCATATATAAATGCAACATCCATATGACAACGCATTAAACTTCAACCATATACGAATATAAATACATATATGCATATGCAATATGAAGTGACTGAGCCGATCTAAAACCTAGATTGTGTGTGTATATGCAACCACGAGCAACCACTAGCAATCACTTGCAAACACTTGCAACCATCATCCATAACATGTTTCAATTACATGTTTTCATCCAAAGGGTTTCTTCCTAAAAGATAAGGTCGAGGAGAAATACCTAAAAAGATAGATAAAAGCGCAACTTAAGGAAAAAGAAAGATCAAAAATGTACCCTCGAAAAGAAAAGGGTTGGCTGCGCATATTCTAGCTTCAGTTTCCCAAGCTGCGTCTTCCTCGGCGTCGCTCCACTGAACTTTGACGAGCTTGACTTCGCGGTTGCGTAGCTTTTTCACTTCCGTTCCTAATATGCGGGTTGGAACTTTCCTCACGGTTGCTTCGCGTTCCACTTCAGCTTCTTATAGGATATTTGGCTCTACCACTTCAGCAGATTCATGTAAACATTTTCGGAGGTGCGAAACATGGAAAACGTTGTGAACTCCGGCCAGCTTTTCGGGTAGCTCTAATCTATAGGCCATTTTCCCAATTTTCTCAATGATAGGGAATGGCCCTACGAATCTTGGTGCTAGCTTTCCTGTGGTTCCAAAACGAACAACGTTCCTTAGCGGAGATACCTTAAGAAAAACTCTGTCCCCAACCTCAAATTCAAGGTCGGTCCTCCTCTTATCGGTGTAGGATTTCTGTCTGTCTTGGGCTGTCTTCATCCTTCTTCGTATCATGTCTACTTTCACTGAAGTCTCTCGGATCATATCTGGTCCAAGTATGAGCTTATCAGTAGACTCCCACCAACAAGTGGGCGATCGGCACGGTCTTCCATATAAAGCTTCGAAGGGCGCCATTCCGATGGTGGCTTGGTAGCTGTTGTTGTAGGCAAATTCCACCAAAGGAAGATGGTCTTCCCACGTCCCTCCGAAGTCAAGGACGCACAGTCTTAAAAGGTCCTCCAAAACTCTACTTACTCTTTCCGTCTGGCCGTCGGTTTGGGGATGATATGTTGTGCTCAAGCATAATTGTGTGCCTACCGCTTCTTGCAGACTCCGCCAAAACTCACTTGTGAAGATAGGGTCTTGGTCACTAACAATGCTGGATGGTATTCCATGGAGTCGAACAATTTCCTTGAGGTAAAGAGATGCTAGGGATGAGGCAGTTCTTTTACTCTTGATAGGTAAAAAGTGGGTGCTTTTAGTAAGCCTATCCACTATTACCCAAATACTAGTGTTGCCTCTTCTAGACCTAGGCAGTCCATTAATGAAGTCCATTGAGATGCTATCCCACTTCCACTGTGGGACCTCTACAGAATGGAGCAAACCGCCAGGTTTCTTCTGTTCCGCCTTAACCTGTTGGCAAACCATACACTTTGAAATGAATTCTGCCATGTCTTTCTTCATGCCGCTCCAAAAGAAAGTTCTCTTTATGTCCTTGTACATTTTATCTCCGCCTGGGTGTATCGTCATCTTGGAGTGATGTGCTTTCTCGAGAACCGTCTTTACTAAATCTCTTGTCTGTGGGACGCATAGTCTTCCATCTCGCCTTAGCCAACCCTTATCGTTGATGGAGTATCTGTTGAGGTGACTTGAAGTCTCACCCCTAATTAGCCTATTAATCATCCCCACAAGCTGAGGATCTTCGCGTTGTGCCGTCCCTATTGAGTCCACTAAAGTCGGGCGTACTTCGAGAGATGCTAGCAAGCCCGGTACAAAATCGGAGGAGGGCCTAAAGTCAAAGTTGGCTATAAACTCTAGGCTTTACCTTTCAACAAACAGCGGGCTTAGGGTCTGTTTCTTTCGGCTCAACGCGTCTGCCACTACGTTTCCTTTGCCCGGAGTGTAGGAGATCTCGAAATCGTACGAGGCAAGAAACTCCATCCATCTCTGTTGCCTCAAGTTAAGATCTTTCTGCGAGAAAAGATATTTCAACGATTTATGGTCAGTGTAAAGTTCGAACTTCTCACCTAGGAGATAGTGTCGCCAAGACTTGAGTTCAAAGACGAAGGCAGCTAACTCAAGATCGTGGGTCGGGTAGTTCTTTTCGTGCACTTTCAACTGTCTCCCGCCATAAGCTACTACCCTTCCTTCTTGCATTAAGACAGCGCCTAGTCCTGTCCCACATGCATCTGTATAAACTGTGAACATCTTGCTTCCATCTGGCAACGTCAAAACTGGGGCTTTTGTAAGATCCCTTTTTAGTCGTTGGAAAGTAAACTCGCAATCCAAGTCCCAATTGAACACTAGATTCTTCTTTGTCAGCCTTGTGAGTGGAGCTGATATTTTTGCAAAGCCTCTGATGAATTTCCGATAGAAGCCTGCTAGCCCGACGAAGTTTCGGACTTCTGTTGCATTCCTTGGTGTCTTCCATTCCAGTACCGCTACTACCTTAGCAGGGTCCACAGCTGTAACACCCCGTAATCCTGTAACACTAAGATTCACAAATCAGGGTATAATTAATTTTTAAAAGAATAATTATGGGAAACGGGTTGCGCCATTGCGTTCGTCTCGAAATTCTGCTTGAGATAGAGTCCAAGTTTGCACTTGTGAAGTGCGCCCGTACAAAAATGCACTGGCGCACCTGCCAAGTGCGCCCATACTAATCCAGCACCGAATTCTGGAGTGTTCTGTGCTGACGTGTCTCCTTTTGAGTGGTTGGATGATGTGTATTCGACCTGTGCGATTCTGATGGCTTCTATGATGATCTAAGGGCCCTAAAACACTCTCTACACCGATAAAAGAATGCATAGACCTAAGGGTTCCTCCACACAAATTCTATAAGGAATTTACATGCTGCTTCTCTCTACCCTAGCCTCCACCATTAAAATAAATCTAATTCTCCACTAAAACAAGTTATAGTTCTTCTTCTAATTAGAGATTCGAATCAAGATTAAAGCTTCAAGAAGGGGTTCAAGTCAAGCTAGGATTCAAGAGGAGGTTCAAACAACTTCAACGACTGTTTTTCTACGAATCATAGCAACGCCATCTTTCTATTCTAATCTAATCTCTGTAAGTCAGTTATTTCTAGATTTGAACGTTTTTCTCTATTCGTGACATGAAATTAAAGGAATAAAAGAATATGCCAAATCTCTCTCTCTCTATTCGAATCAGTGCCTATACTCTTGAACCTAATTAAGAACTGTTATGATTTGAGGACAAATAAGACCGTGACTATGAAACTATGGACCTTAAAAACCATTGCCTATGACCATGAACATTTGCCTATGACTATGAACATTGCCTATGACTATGAACATTTCCTATGACTATCGACATTTCCTATGACTATGAACATTGCCTATGACTGTGACTGGGACTATGAGGATTATTTCCTTGACTAAGCCTATGCCTTTGATTAGGAAATATAAACTATTGCCTATGACATAACAAGGACATCTGTGATTAAACACCTGTGATTCATGACTAAGAAAGTGTTGCTTTAAGTTTTGTGACTATGAAATTGGGTCTAAACCCGATCATCTATTCTGTCTATTCTTGGTTATCTTTGGTTTTAGACCTTGGGAATTTACCTATTAAGTTAGGTCTACCCATGTTCTTGAACCTACGTCTCTATTCTGTCTATTCTTTGTTTTCTTTGGTTATAGACCTTGGGAATTTACCTATTAAGTTAGGTCTACCCATGTTCTTGAACCAACGTCGTTATTCAACCCTTTTTATGCCAGTTATTATGTCTATCTTTTGCATAGCATCTTTGGTTCATTCCCTATTTTCTGCCAATCTAGATTTATCTATAATCTAGATTGAATCACGATTATACGAACGGTGGGAATACGATTTGGGCAAAATATGAAATTTACTAAATCGTAGTTTTTAACTTGGAAATTGGCATAAATTGGGAACATGCATTACGGCATGCAAATTGGATAAATTTGACATGAATTATAGGATGTGTAATTTGAATCTAGTATTGGCGTGTAAATCTAGCATTTACATGAATTGTGAACTAGAGTAACAAGTCTAGTTTGACGTGAATTAGAATGTTGAATCGGAATTGGATTAGCTAATTTGGCACGGTAAGTATATTGGCATAAATGTGAAATTGGCCATAGTTGGGAATAACTATCAGGTTTAGCAAAATCATGGTTAGTGACACATAATTTGGTATAGTTTACATACCAAAAGGGCATAAATATGATATAGAGGGGAGAATGAGCCATAAGAATAAATGTTGACAATTTACCTAAAAAGAGTAATTGGGAAATAAGTAAATTAGGAATAATTTACTTATAGAATTTGTCCTAAATGAGGAAATACTAATTTAGACAAATTAAAGGTTTATTAACGACATCTCTTTTGATAATACACCAGAAAGTTCTAGAGTGACAGAGAGGATAGTGTCTAGGCTTGAGTTTGGAAAATACAAGTTTCCTGCTCTCCCTGGCTATCCCTAACTGATCCGACGGACAGGATGGTTACTTTCAAAACCTGATTTGAAAATTAATCAAAACCCTTTGAACTAGAAAACACGAATAGGCCTAACCCAAGGTTAGACTGAGTTGCGATGTAAACCTGCCCGGAACCAACCGGCACATCCAGTAATCGCAACAATATCTGTCTAATGTGAGTGGTCGTGGCTTTAATTTATTTAGTTAAAGCTAGAACAAGAATGCTAGGGTTAAGTTAACTAAGACACTTAACCAACTCAACATGATAAAAAGACTGGTAGGTGGGGTTAGGTTCATACAGTTAAGCTAGAATGGGAGGGTTAAGTCCATAGGAACACTTAACCAACTTAAGCACAGTTAAGCAAGAACGGAGGGCTAAGTCCATAGGGACACTTAACCAAACTCATGGTAACAAGACAAGATTTGTAGAGGTTAAGTAACTAAGAAAACACTTAGCCAAATTAACATGTTAACTAGTCTAGAAAGTGGGGTTAAGTAAAGTTAATACACTTAGCCAAATTAACATGTTAACCAGACTAGAAGTTAGGGTTAAGTAAGATTTAATACACTTAGCCAATTTAATATGTTAGCTGGGCTAGACCGTAGGGTTAAGTAAACTCGAACACTTAACCATCAGATTTTGATAAAAGGAATAGGGTTAAGTCTAAAACATGAAGGGATAATACTTAACCGTTAATAACAGGTTAGTTAAAACGGACGAACATGGTTAAGTTAAAAAGGAACACTGAACCAATACAGGGTGAATGGGTAAGGATAATTAATAAGAAATACTTAACCAATATAACTTGATTTGTGGTGGGGTTAAGTCAACATGAATTACTGATAACACTTAACCAGTTTGACAGGATAAATGAAGAGGGTTAAGTCGACTTGAATTGACTAATGACACTTAACCAATCCAAATTGAAGGGAAAGGGAACTAAGTATTAAACCTTAGTTAAGAAAACAACGATTCTGGAAACTAAGTGGTAAATCTTAGTTAGTAAAACTAAGTAGTAATTCTTAGTATAACACGGGAAGGAGCGAATGTCCGTCTGAGCAAAAAGAAGGCTCCAACGAATTGGATTACGAAGCCCGAGGCTTCGAGGGGACGTGAGGGTACTCTTGGTATCCCTCTGTGATGTTGCAGATGATTCTCCTGGGCTCACAGAGGTTAAGGTCTGCGTAGAAGAACCAAGAGTATGCCTTGGTTGCAATACATGGCAACCTAAAGACTAGGATGGACCGGCGTGATTCGGCGAGCAAACGATAGCCCTGTGATAGCAACTCGTTGTCTACCATCCATCTTGAGTCAATCGAGATACGTGAAGCGGAAAGGCGGAGAACTCCAAAAGACCATATACTTGCTATCTAGTTCTGGTTGCGGATGGCCATAGGATAGTGGGGCACCGGGGGCCGGCGTATAGTTCTCATTTTACAAGGTGTGCCTTTCATTAGTTGAGGGAGGGGTCAAGTGGGACCATAGCCACTGGAATAAAAACAGACCTTAGCATCTGCATCGGCAGATATCTGAAAGCTCCCGACCGAGTTGTGTATTCCTTGATTTGCCCTGTCACAGGACTCGGACCGCACATTACAGGACATGTGCATCTAGACAAGCGATAACGATTCGCGATACATGCGTGGGGAAGTATAGGAACATATACCACTCTAGGTAGTGTGTCCTAGACATGGGGGCATCGTTCGACAGGTAGCGTAATCCCTAGTTGGACTAGGTGGCATGAACCCTAAATCCGAGAAGCATTCAGCAGATAGCGTAAACTCTAATTTAGAAAGCATTTGATAGAAAACCCTAGATTAAGATCTAGGTAATAAATAATAAATGGATGCATGAAGGCAATGAAAGATACAGGGATTGGGATCACGTTATCATTACTAGTTGGGACACTAGTTAGGCGGTGCAGAGATATAGAAACCAGTATAACAAGGAAATAGCAAAGCGGCGTATTAGAGCATATCCAGTTTATCTTAGCTTAGCATATCTTGTGATTATCTTGTCTAATCTTGCTGACACTATCATCATGGTGTTATCTTGTATTCAGTTAATTCATGTCGTTTTGTTTTTCCATGTCCACATGCTAGAAGTTACTGAACTTACTCAGGCTTTATGTATGACTCTGTTTTCCTTTCGTCCCCCCCCCCCCCCCAGGTAGTAAAGGAGGGAATAGTATAGCTCAGGCTAGGTTGGACCGTCACTCTTTCCCAACTTGAAGATTTGTCGAAGTTTTGCTTGGATTCTCTTTCCAGATGCTATGGTTGGCTCTTGCTACATTGGGGAATATAAATGTATTTTTATGCTTCTTTATTTTGTAAGACAGATGGTACTCTAATATTGTAAAGAAATCATTGTACAAACTATTTTATCAATAAAGCAATGTTTTATTTTCCGCTATTTAATTTCTGTCTGTCTTGTAATTTATCTGCAACTTTTACCCTAAAATGCTCCACAGAACTTAGTGTATTCCCTTTGTGAGTGACACTAACGGAGGTGGGGTGTTACACGTGGTATCAGAGCCGAAGGTTACCTGATCAGATAAAAGATTTAAAAAATTATTTTTCAAAACGGTTTTCAAAGAAGCATTTCCAAAAGAAAAGTTTTGTTTTAAAGGCATATTCCCCAAAGCCATACGCACTGTCTTCTCTTCCTCTGTTTGGATTCTTGTCTCCTTCTTTCTTGAGTCTCTAGGGCTCCTGGATTTCTGGGAGGTAACCTCATCGAAGGGCAAAGTAGTGTCCGACTTCCATCTATGACCATAGTTGTTTCACTTACGGCCAGTCTTCTTTCAAGCTTATAGAGTTTTCTGGACGATAGAGGCAGTTTTCAAGAGATTTGTCAACATGGTTACACCTAAGGAGCATAACCCTAGGAGGAGGAATTCATGGATGTAGATTTAGCTCACAAAGGAAGAAGAAATTACAAAACCTAAGACAAGAGGAAGTATCTTTACTAGGGTATGATAGGGCATATAATTAAGGACAAGGGCAAGAACGAAGAACAAGATTTTCAGAAGGGCAAGTACATACTTTCACCACCAAGCACACCTAGGAGAAAGGAAGTAAAGTTCTGATGGAAGAGTTTAGTTTTCTGTCCGTACTCTTTCGGTTTTAGCGCTTCGCAATTGTTCATACCCACTTCCATAGCTGAGTCTCTGCACCATAGCACTTGTATAATAAAAGGATCCCACTAGAGTCTCAAATCCAATTGGTGGTCTGACCAGTTTATTTTTGGTTAGTAGGGGTTTGAGAATAGCTAACGAGTTTGCTTATATCATCTCACGTAGATCATCTAAATTCGAAGGAGGTATTCCTTGGGTGCTTGTCTGATATTGGTTCAGGCCTTTGGGGCTTGTACTTGAGGAATGTCAAGTTCGACTAGGATGGTTTGCGTGAAGGATGAATAGTTGTGGCAGGTACTCTAAAAAGCACATAGTAACCTTTCGACCCCTATAGTTATGGCATGACGGATAAGAGGGAGACCTCTAATCATCTTAGTACATATACTTGGTACCGTGATTGACATCTGTTTATTTTGAATTGGAGGTCAGATTAGTTAAGATACAGTGGAGTAAAGCTCAAGAAGGCTAGATACTAGCGTCATACCCTTTTTCTTAAGGGTGCATCCTTGATTTCTTTGTGTAGGAGCTTTACGCATAATTGTTTCTCTCTTTCCGAAGTATATCAACTAGGTCGTATCTTCGATCTTTAGGTAGAAGCCTATGGATGTAAACATGTGTTTGAAACATGTTATGGTTGGTGGTTGCAAGTGGTTGCTAATGGTTGCTCGTGAATGCATATGCATACGTATTAGGCACTAGATCAGTTCGGACGCTTTCATATTGCATTTACAGGAATGTATTTGTTTGTAAGTTGAGCCTGATATGTTATCATATGGATGTTGCATATGGATGAATGGCTATGCACACATGTAGTATTTACATAACTAGGGATGCTTGCATACATGATTGGACGCATGGCACTGACATGATTTGCATTAAGGAGGTCAACTGAATCAGTAGACCGCCTGATTTTGCATTAGATAAAGACATATACACACACTATGCATATGAACATGAAAGCATTAGAAAACTTTTAAGGACAATGGATGCCTGTGATTGAATGGTTGATTAGATGGGTGATTGGATGGCAGGACACATTCTTCCTAACTTGAAGATTTCGGGGACGAAATCCTTTTAAGTGGGGGAGAATGTAACACCCCGTAATCCTGTAACACTAAGATTCACAAATCAGTGTATAATTAATTTTTAAAAGAAGAATTAAGGGAAACGGGTTGCGCCATTGCGTTTGTCTCGAAATTTTGCTTGATATAGAGTCCAAGCTTGCATAAATCGGACTCCGTATGAAGGAGATATGGACGAACGAAGTTAGGTAGAGAAACCGGAAACGGACTAGAATGCACTGGCGCACTTGTGAAGTGCGCCTGTACAAAAATGCACTAGCGCACCTGCCAAGTGCGCCCATACTAATCCAGCACCGAATTTTGTAGTGTTCTGTGCTAACGTGACTCCTTTTGAGTGGTTGGATGATGTGTATTCGACCTGTGCGATTCTGATGGCTTCTATGATGACCTAAGGGCCCTAAAACACTCTCTACACCTATAAAAGAATGCCTAGACCTAAGGGTTCCTCCACACAAATTCTCTAAGGAATTTGCATGTTGCTTCTCTCTACCCTAGCCTCCACCATTAAAATAAATCTAATTCTCCACTAAAACAAGTTATAGTTCATCTTCTAATTGGAGATTCAAATCAAGATTAAAGCTTCAAGAAGGGGTTCAAGTGAAGCTAGGATTCAAGAGGAGGTTCAAACAACTTCAACGACTGTTTTTCTACGAATCATAGCAATGCCATCTTTCTATTCTAATCTAATCTCTGTAAGTCAGTTATTTCTAGATTTGAACGTTTTTCTCTGTTCGTGACATGAAATTAAAGGAATAAAAGAATATGCCAAATCTCTCTCTCTCTCTCTCTATTCGAATCAGTGCCTATACTCTTGAACCTAATTAAGAACTGTTATGATTCGAGGACAAATAAGACCGTGACTATGAAACTATGGACCTTAAAAACCATTGCCTATGACCATGAACATTTGCCTATGACTATGAACATTGCCTATGACTATGAACATTGCCTATGACTATGGACATTGCCTATGACTATGAACATTGCCTATGACTGTGACTGGGACTATGAGGATTATTTCCTTGACTAAGCCTATGCCTTTGATTAGGAAATATAAACTATTTCCTATGACATAACAAGGACATCTGTGATTAAACACCTGTGATTCATGACTAGGAAAGTGTTGCTTAAGTTTTGTGACTATGAAATTGGGTCTAAACCCGATCATCTATTCTGTCTATTCTTGGTTATCTTTGGTTTTAGACCTTGGGAATTTACCTATTATGTTAGGTCTACCCATGTTCTTAAACCTACGTCTCTATTCTATCTATTCTTTGTTTTGTTTGGTTATAGACCTTGGGAATTTACCTATTAAGTTAGGTCTACCCATGTTCTTGAACCAGCGTCGTTATTCAACCCTTTTTATGCCAGTTATTATGTCTATCTTTTGCATAGCATCTTTGGTTCATTCCCTATTTTCTGCCAATCTAGATTTATCTATAATCTAGATTGAATCACGATTATACGAACGGTGGGAATACGATTTGGGCAAAATATGAAATTTACTAAAGCGTAGTTTTTAACTTGGAAATTGGCATAAATTGGGAACTTGCATTACGGCATGCAAATTGGATGTGTAATTTGAATCTAGTATTGGCGTGTAAATCTAGCATTTACATGAATTGTGAACTAGAGTAATAAGTCTAGTTTGACGTGAATTAGAATGTTGAATCGAAATTGGATTAGCTAATTTGGCACGGTAAGTATATTGGCAGAAATGTGAAATTGGCCATAGTTGGGAATAACTATCAGGTTTAGCAAAATCATGGTTAGTGACACATAATTTGGTATAGTTTACATACAAAAAGGGCATAAATATGATATAGAGTGGTGAATGGGCCATAAGAATAAATGTTGACAATTTACATAAAGAGTAATTGGAAAATAAGTAAATTAGGAATAATTTACTTATAGAATTTGTCCTAAATGAGGAAATACTAATTTAGACAAATTAAAGGTTTATTAACGACATCTCTTTTGATAATACACCCGAAAGTTCTAGGTTGACAGAGAGGATAGTGTCTAGGCTTGAGTTTGGAAAATACAAGTTTCCTGCTCTCCCTGGCTATCCCTAACTGATCCGACGGACAGGATGGTTACTTTCAAAACCTGATTTGAAAATTAATCAAAACCCTTTGAACTAGAAAACACGAATAGGCCTAACCCAAGGTTAGACTGAGTTGCGATGTAAACCTGCCCGGAACCAACCGGCACATCCAGTAATCGCAACAATATCTGTCTAATGTGAGTGGTCGTGGCTTTAATTTATTTAGTTAAGTCTAGAACAAGAATGCTAGGGTTAAGTTAACTAAGACACTTAACCAACTCAACATGATAACAAGACCGGTAGGTGGGGTTAGGTTCATACAGTTAAGCTAGAATGGGAGGGTTAAGTCCATAGGAACACTTAACCAACTTAAGCACAGTTAAGCTAGAACGGAGGGCTAAGTCCACAGGGACACTTAACCAAACTCATGGTAACAAGACAAGATTTGTAGAGGTTAAGTAACTAAGAAAACACTTAGCCAAATTAACATGTTAACTTGTCTAGAAAGTGGGGTTAAGTAAAGTTAATACACTTAGCCAAATTAACATGTTAACTAGACTAGAAGTTAGGGTTAAGTAAGATTTAATACACTTAGCCAATTTGATATGTTAGCTGGGCTAGACCGTAGGGTTAAGTAAACTTGAACACTTAACCATCAGATTTTGATAAAAGGAATAGGGTTAAGTCTAAAACATGAAGGGATAATACTTAACCGTTAATAACAGGTTAGTTAAAACAGACAGGCAAGGTTAAGTTAAAAAGGAACACTGAACCAATACAGGGTGAATGGGTAAGGATAAGTAATAAGAAATACTTAACCAATATAACTTGGTTTGTGGTGGGGTTAAGTCAACATGAATTACTGATAACACTTAACCAGTTTGACAGGATAAATGAAGAGGGTTAAGTCGGCTTGAATTGACTAATGACACTTAACCAATCCAAATTGAAGGGAAAGGGAACTAAGTAGTAAACCTTAGTAAGAAAACAACGATTCTGGAAACTAAGTGGTAAATCTTAGTTAGTAAAACTAAGTAGTAATTCTTAGTATAACACGGGAAGGAGCGAATGTCCGTCTGAGCAAAAAGAAGGCTCCAACAAATTGGGTTACGAAGCCCGAGGCTTCGAGGGGACGTGAGGGTACTCTTGGTATCCCTCTGTGAGGCTGCAGATGATTCTCCTGGGCTCACAGAGGTTAAGGTCTGCGTAGAAGAACCAAGAGTATGCCTTGGTTGCAATACATGGCAACCTAAAGACTAGGATGGACCGGCGTGATTCGACGAGCAAACGGTAGCCCTGTGATAGCAACTCATCATCTACCATCCATCTTGAGTCAATCGAGATACGTGAAGCGGAAAGGCGGAGAACTCCAAAAGACCATATACTTGCTATCTTGTTATGGTTGCGGATGGCCATAGGATAGTGGGGGCACTGGGGGCCGGCGTATAGTTCTCATTTTACAAGGTGTGCCTTTCATTAGTTGAGGGAGGGGTCAAGTGGGACCATAGCCACTGGAATAAAAACAGACCTTAGCATCTGCATCGGCAGATATCTGAAAGCTCCCGACCGAGTTGTGTATTCCTTGATTTGCCCTGTCACAGGACTCGGACCGCACACTACAGGACATGTGCATCTAGACAAGCGATAAAGATTCGCGATACATGCGTGGGGAAGTATAGGAACATATACCACTCTAGGTAGTGTGTCCTAGACTTGGGGGCATCGTTCGACAGGTAGCGTAATCCATAGTTGGACTAGGTGCATGAACCCTAATCCGAGAAGCATTCAGCAGATAGCGTAAACTCTAATTTAGAAAGCATTTGATAGAAAACCCTAGATTAAGATCTAGGTAATAAATAATAAATGGTTGCCTGAAGGCAATGAAAGATACAGGGATTGGGATCACGTTATCGTTACTAGTTGGGACACTAGTTAGGCGGTGCAGAGATATAGAAACCAGTATAACAAGGAAATAGCAAAGCGGCGTATTAGAGCATATCCAGTTTATCTTAGCTTAGCATATCTTGTGATTATCTTGTCTAATCTTGCTGACACTATCATCATGGTGTTATCTTGTATTCAGTTAATTCATGTCGTTTTGTTTTTCCATGTCCACATGCTAGAAGTTACTGAACTTACTCAAGCTTTATGTCTGACTCTGTTTTCCTTTCGTCTTCTTTTCTTCCGTCCCCCCCCCCACCCCAGGTAGTAAAGGAGGGAATAGTATAGCTCAGGCTAGGTTGGACCGTCACTCTTTCCCAACTTGAAGATTTGTCGAAGTTTTGCTTGGATTCTCTTTCCAGATGCTATGGTTGGCTCTTGCTACATTGGGGAATATAAATGTATTTTTATGCTTCTTTATTTTTTAAGACAGATGGTACTCTGGTATTGTAAAGAAATCATTGTACAAACTATTTTATCAATAAAGCAAAGTTTTATTTTCCGCTGTTTAATTTCTGTTTGTCTCGTAATTTATCTGCATCTTTTACCCTAAAAGGCTCCACAGAACTTAGATCATTCCCTTTGTGAGTGACACTAACGGACGTGGGGTGTTACAACAGCTAACCCTTCTTTGGATACTATGCGCCCAAGGAACCTCACTTCCTCTCTCCAAAATTGGCATTTGGAGAATTTGGCTTTTAGCTAATGGACTCGCAGAGTTTCCATGATTTCCCTTAAGTGCTGAGCATGTTCTTCTTCACTCTTTGAGAAGATCAAGATATCGTCTACGAAGACCACTACGAACTTATTGAGGAAACCTCGGAACACCCTACTCATCAGGTCCACGAAGTAAGCGGGTGCGTTTGTCAGGCCGAAAGGCATGACAAGCCATTCAAAGAAGCCGTCTGGGGTTGTGAATGATGTCTTATCGATACTATCTTCAGCCACCCTTAGCTGATGAAATCCGGTCACTAAATCGAGTTGGGAGAAAACAGACGCTCCTACAAGCTGATCAAACAGATCGTCAATTCTGGGGAGAGGGTACCTATTCTTTTTCGTTAGCTTGTTGAGCTCCCTATAGTCAACACATAGACGAAGTGAACCATCCGCCTTTGTGGCGAACACCACTGGAGCGCCCCATTCTGAAATGCTCCTTCTAATGAACCCCTCCTCTAGAAGCTCTTTAATCTGTTTACTGAGTTCTTTCCTTTCCCGTGGAGCCATGTGTCTAACGGGCAACGCAACAGTCTTTGCATTATCTACAAGATATATGCGGAAGTCTATCTCCCGCTTCGAAGGTAAGCCCTTCACATCTTCGAAGACATCCGGATATTCCCGGACCACTCTAACCGATTGCAAACTTTCAACAGAAGCATCTAGCGATTCGAGATAACTAAGCATAACCGCATATGAGGGATTACAAGTAATTTCCAGAGTGTTACCGAGTTGGGTCACAAGCCTAACCACCCTTTTCTCACAATCAAGGATGGCACCATTACTGGATAGCCAGTCCATGCCAAAAATCAAACCATATCCCGAGAAGCCCAAAACAAAGGCACTACATCTAAATTCTACGCTTAGAATAGAAATTTTCAATCCCACACAGATCATAGACAAATGAGCCAGGCCACCGATTGGATTTGAAACAATTAAGGGGTCCTCTACCATACTAGATTCTAGGTGCAGAGATTCTACTAAAGCAGATGAAGTAAAGGAGTGTGATGCACTCAAATAAAGGGCGAACTGGGTGATCATAAAGATAAACTACACTTTCTACAGAAGTATTTATACCTTGTTGTTGCAGAGGTGGCGCTTCTAGCACATGAACCTGTGCCCTTGAGGTGGATCCAGCCCTCTGCCCCTGCCCTCGTTTCTTTGGGCAATCCTTAGCCATGTGGCCTGTCTCACCGTAAGAAAAGCACCCACCATTCATCTTGGCCTTCTTTTTCCGGCAATCTTTCACTAAGTGCCCCACTTTGCCACAGAAATTACACTTCCTCTTCTCTTTTTTTTCTTTCCCGCCCTTCTTAAAGTCTGTCTTCTTAGGCTGTAAACCCTCTTTCTTCCCTTAAGAGCTTTTTGCCTTTGTCTCATTCTTGCCCTTATCCTCTTCGTTCAGCAATGCCATCTGCACCAACCTTTCATACATAGCTCCCATGGGTATATGGGTCATGGCCAAACTGTGTAATGGCTCATTCAATCCCTTGACAAAGCGGAGAGCCTTCTTGTGCGGAGTGTTGACTAGGTCCAGTCCGAACCTAGCCAGCTGATTGAACTGATTAACATACTCTTTGACTGTCATATTCCCTTGCTTAAGAAATAAGAATTTTTCCAATTGAAGACCCCTTTCAGCTTCTGAGAAAAATTTAGCCTCAAACCTTGCCCTAAAGTCCTCCCATGTTTCCACTGGTCTTTCTGCATTGGTGACTTCCAACCAGTAGGAAGCCTCGCCTTTAAGTTGGCATACTGCCAGTTGTACCTTCTGCCTATCTTCTACCTCAAAGATGACGAATAAGTCCTCGGTTTCCTTCATCCAATTCCTGGCTGCCA
Source organism: Allium sativum (assembly GCA_030737875.1). Lineage (NCBI taxonomy): Eukaryota > Viridiplantae > Streptophyta > Magnoliopsida > Asparagales > Amaryllidaceae > Allium > Allium sativum. The sequence goes on along the minus strand of CM060920.1, from coordinate 740,921,501 downwards.
CGAAGGACTCGGTTCCATGAAAGTCCTTTCCTCCCATAGCTTTAAAATCTTTACATATCTTAACAAAAGTATTACCCCGCGGAGGAGGTGGAGGAAGAGGTGCTGCTGTAGCCGGATGATTTCCTGCAGCTGGGGGAGGAGGAACAGTGAGACCTAGTTGATTGGCCCTTGCTTCTAAGAATCTTCTAAACCAACCAGGTATTGGTATACCCTCTGGCAAGTTAAGTTCTTCGGACATGCTGAAACAAAAAGGATAGATTCAAAATGAAGGATAAACGATAGTACCTATGGCTTTGGGGGACTTTGCCTTTTTAAAATAAAATAACATTTTATCTTTAAAAATGCTTCTTTAAATTTTCTTTTTGGAAATGAATTTTCAAAACTTTTTATCTTATCTGGTAAACCTATGCTCTGATACCAAGTGAAACACCCCACCTCCGTTAGGGTCACTCTCAAAGGGAATGCCCTAATTTTGGTGGAGGTTTATAAGTATAAGTCACAGATACACGAGACAGATATAAATACAAATATTTTTGAACAGCGGAAAACAACAGCAATTTTTATTTCAACAAAATACGTGTTACACAAACCATGTCATAATTGTCTTACAATACTTCCAAAAACCATCACATTTTCATAACTGTCTTGATTTCATAACTTAAAGAAGCATAAAAACAAAAGTAAACTGCATAAGTCCCCATAGTTGCAATCCAAAGCCATAGTCCAAAACGAAAGAGATCCAAGCAATACATTCTTTCTCTTCAAGCTGGATGTAAAACTGGTCAAGCTGCGGTATTCCCTCCATGTGGACCTAGGGGGGAACGAAAGAAAAAGAAGACGAAAGAAAAGTAGAGTCAGACATAGAGCCTGAGTAAGTCTAGGACTATGTCTATGAATAAAGAATTGGGCATGATAAGTATAAACTGGAAATGGGAAAGCACCATAAACTAAGTTAAGTTGTCTAGAGTCGAATATACTATCGTACCCCATATTAATCTCTGCACCCCTATAAACTAGTACCCAACAGGCACCCCATAATCAGGGTGAAGTGATCCCTTTCTAATGATCAGCTCCTACTCGCATAGTTACATGTGTCTTACGGCCCTCGATGTTGTAGTTACCTATGCTGGTCCCACCATGGGGTGTATCAAGTCCCAGGGTAGCGGCCCGACACAATTCTAGAATGCACAGGTATACTACTGGTGCCCAGTGCCTTATTTTTCTACGCCGGAGTGTGTGCATGCCCGCACCCCGTTAGAACCTACACTGCTGCACCACCGCCATCGATTTGACCTCTTACAGTCAGCCCAGTAATCGTGCCCCACCCTGCCTAGTTCAGGGTATCCTGATACACCTTGTAGGGTTACTGCTGAAAAGGGTCCCCCGCTACTAGGTTTTCTATTTCTAGCCAACATGCTAAGTTGGTTAAGTTGTTTTGTAAACCTAACCCCTAATCAGTCTGTATAGTTTAGCATGTTCCATTTTGATTAAGAATTAATTCAATTTACTTAATCCTATCAATCCTGACTCAGCCTTAATTGTCTTATTAAAGCCTCGACCTCTCACATTAGACAGGTATTGTTGTGACTGCCTGTTGTCGGTTGGTTCCGGGCAGTCTTACATCACAACTTAGTCTAACCTGGGGTCTTTATTGGGCTCAATGTTTAACCACCCACATTGGATAGGTATTGTTGTGACTACTGGACAGCCGGGTGGTTCCGGGCAGGTTTACATCACAACTCAATCCAACCTCGGATTAAACACATCGTATTTTCTAAATTTACATATTTTGTCTCTTTTCTTTTTATATGTAAATATTTGCGGCCCATTATTCAAATTCCATCTTTATTGGGTAAAATTAACTTATACCACTTAATTGTTTTCAAGGTCGTTGGCATGCGTCAAACATGCCAGCACATATGTTTATATTTTAACCCAAACGTCATTACCCCTGTTTTATACATTCGCTACAATATAACATATGTTGGGTTTAACATTTAAACCCAACTTAGCCACATGAAAAAGGGGAGGCTTAGAATATGGTGTTTATATATTCTAAGTAACATCAAAAGGGCAGTGTGAATGCATGAACTTGCAACATAACGATCTAATTAACATGAATTAGGCACTTGTGAACTTGCATTGTAATAGCATATAATCATGGCATAAACATACCTAAACATGAATCATTCTATTCATATAATCATAGCATAAACATACCTAAACATGAATCATGGTTTTTAATCTATTCATGTAAACTTGCAATTGGAATGTAAATCTAACTTAATTATGTGTCACATATATTATCATATGATTTTGATAATAACATAGGCCTAAAACATGTTTTCAATTAGGCATAACACCAAACATAGTTTAGTCATGTTCATAGAGTCAACATAAGTTTACAAAGATGCTTACTTTTGTCTCTAATACAAAAGTATGGGTTTACACTTTAATCATGATGCCAATTCCAACATAAATTCATATGAGTCATAATACCCAAATGGATCCAACTACACTAAAAGTGATTATAAAAAATATACATCATGTTGGCATAATAGTGAACCATATACTTGCATGAATCTCAAATAAACTACCACAAACATATAGTCGTTAACTTTCAACATGAACCATGTACTTGCATTTATCCAATAGGTGTTGTGATAAACTACCACAAACATAAAGTTGTTAACTTTCAACATGAATCACATACTTGCAAATATCCAATAGGTCTAACCGTGTTATACCACAATATCCCAAGTCGATTAGAATCATAGCAACATACAATTATGAACTGTTATCACCACAAATTAAGTACAATTCCATTTCTCATTTTACACAAATCAAAACACAATTATTCATTCACATCGGAATAGCACTCTGCTTACAACGTATGACGAATCTTCAATTCAGGTTTCTGAATTCTGAATTTGGAGATGCTATCCTTTGTTGTAGGCGTTGTTTTGATTTAGTTGTCGTTGCTTTAGGCTTTTGAATTGTCTCCTAATCATCTCTCAATTTTGACGGCTATTCCTAGTCTTTCCTCAGCAGCGTGACGGTCTCATACTCATTTTTATTTGTATGAATTAGGTGGAGTCTTAGGTCCTTTTTATAGAGTTTGTGAATTGATTAGGACCGTCGATGGAGCTTGGATTAATATTAGCCGTTCGTTTGAAGAAGAGACCAATTAGGAGCTGATACCTAGCCCTAGTGACAAGGCAAGGCTCAGAAATTCGGCCAAGCACAGACCAGGCCAGCCAGGGGGGGCTGGGTTCGACCTGGCTCAGGGGCCAGGTCGACTCCCCAGTCGACCCCCGTGTCGACTTGGTAGTCGACCTGGTTGCCCCAGGTCGACTACCCAGTTGACCTGGGTAGCCCAGGTCGACTACCCAGTCGACCTAGGTGCCTTGGGCGGGAAAATTCCCGCCCTGGCCAATCTGGCCCGATTTTTGAAATTCGAATCTGATTTCTGAGCTGTTTCTGTCTGTTTGAATTTTAAACTGAATTCTGAAACTTTCGGTGGCCATATCTTCTTCATACGGAGTCTGTTTTACGCAAACTCGGACTCTATCCCAAGCAGAATTCCGAGACGAACACAACGGCGTATCCAGTTTCCCTTAATTCTTTGATTTGAAATTAATTATACTTTAATTTGTGAATTTCCCTGTTATAGAATACACGGGGTGTTACAGTTATTATTGCTATTCAACTCATGATTTTTAGATTTCAAAGATTTGTTTTCAAAATGGAGATTATCAACAGTTTTTGTTAAATTAGCACACATATAAACCAAATCTTTATATGAGAAACTTTCAGTCTCATTGTCTGTTGAGTCTCCATCGTCTTATCTACTTGAATTTTCATTTGTTTCTCCTTTCAAGCATAGATCTGAAACTGAGTTGACTTTCTAAGGTTTTGAGCTACTTTTGTCAATTCTTCTATACTTCGTATTGAGGGTATTCCAGATTTCCTGTGCAGTCAAACAATGGGAGATAAGATTAAGCTGATTATTACTAAGATAAGAATACAGAATATGCAGATCACGAGCATTGATAACTTTATTTTTATTATCAAGCATATCACCCATATTTTCAATAATATTCCAATATTCAAAATTAATTTTTTTTAAATAGAATTCAATTTTTGATTTTCAAATTAAACAATGGTCCCACTGAAAATAATTGGAATATTACTGGACCAACTCTTGCTATTCTAACAACAATGGAACACCATCTCTAGAGTTAATAAAATACCAAGCTCTGATATTAATTGTTGGATATAAATTAACCCTAGATGGGGTGAATATGTTTTATTGAATTACTTCGAGACATTAAAAAAAACCATAATACAGATTATAACAGAGAATACAAATGTAGTAGTAAATAATATAGTTTTTACCCAGCTTCGGCAAATCCTGGCTACTACTGCATTCCCAAGATTTTTACTAGGCATTAAAACAGATCCCACTTACAAAACCTTCTAAACCCACAAACTCTTCTTCTATCCTAATCCTACGCTCAAAACCCTAGACTGATATTATCCCTTAGATCGGATTTTCCAATAGCTACAAACCCATAGTTAGTAAACCCTAGTTTTAGCAATAAACTAGTAAACCCCTAGTTTTACCGATAAACTAGTTAACCAATATATTGTTTTCAAAATTAAAATAACAAAATAGAAACAATAAAACCCTAGAATACAAAGCTTATAAAATAAAATGGTTGGCCCTTTTATTTCTTCATTTCTTTGAAAAGCTTGGTCATCCCTTTCTTTATTTCATTTGCTCCTCCAAAATTTCGGCTAGGGTTTCAGACGTTCCCCCAAATCATCGAGAATTAAGGAGCTCGATTTTAGATGATCCTGGATCTTGATTGCAGAAGAAATTTAATGATCTTTGAATTCCCAATCACTCGGTTGAACAAGAGAAGTAAGTTCTCTGAAAATTTTCCTTTTCAAATATTTGTGCTTGAATTATTTTCGTTTGGGATTCTTTTGCCAGTGATGAGAATGGTGTTATATATGGGATTACTACACTCTATAATAACTCTAATTTCGTTAGGTGATTTGTTTGATTATTGTAATAATTTTGTGGCCTTGATTTTTGTTGACTACGGCTTTGAATGATGTGAACACCATGTCGACTTCTAGAAATACTACAGTTAATTTTGTCCCTTACGTGATTCTGATTTGCAAAATGAATTTGTTTCCAAATGTTTGATCATTGGATTTGTTGATGAATCTTTCCCTGAAATCTTGTGCAAAATAGCTTTGTGATTTCTAGAACTCTTTTAAAACAATGAATCAATCTTGCAATGCTCTTATATGTAAAAAAGGAGTTCTTGCCAAAAATGTGAAGATGTTTTCAGAAAAATTGTTGAGTTTATTTCATTCCAAAAAATGATATTCAAAATTTTCCCATTCATCTTTGCATTAAATCCATACTGTGATTTCAGGAAACAATAAAATTTGTTTCTTGGCAATATTGAGTCTTCAAAAACAGTTAATGAAAGCTAGTGTAAATTTCTGGAACTAATTTTTTTACTGGAAAACATTGAATGATGAATTTTCATTTCATTTCTAGAAACAACAAGAATAGTTTCCTTGGAACTTTGAATACGAGATAGACTCCATTTTGAACATGTGTATTTCACTCTTACAAAAAACATTATGCTTGCCATTTTCGGGAAATATAAATTATTGCACTTCTTTTAATTTGAAATGTGTGACCCATGTTGAGATTCATGTGTGTGTGTATATAAATGAGTTCCACCCTTGCATGAAAAATAGTTTTGCCCCAAGGAATATACAAATTTATTTGCATGCTTTGAAATTGAACCATTTCTATGCCATTAGCTTGTGGCTTTTTCTTGTTGCAGATCCTGACCTTGGCTCACTCATTTTTGTCTTGAGTTATGCTGTGTTTTAAAATCTGCCTTGACATTTAGCTTGTCGCCGTAGTGCTTGTTCCATTTTCTTTTGCTATTTAGAAAATGGTCCTGGCATGCACTTCTATATACTATTTCATGAATTTACATGTTGCAGTTTTTCTTGGCTTGCCATTTCTTGCCATATATGTTCACTGAGTCTGGTGGCTTTGTGTTGAACGCACTTATGACCCTGTTGATGTTGTATCATTGCATGTATACTTTTCTGTTGCTGTGACGGCCCGCCCCGCACCAGCTGGCATTTCCTCTGAAAGTGCGCTGTACACATGCCCAACTAGCACGGAACAGTCGCCAAAGAAAGGAAAGAAGAGAATGAACTAATCGAAAATCTGTAGAATGTCTCACAGCACATGGAACAAAATAGAATAATAATATACTTGGCATAAAACAGGTGAGACAGTGCATAAGCTGATAACTAAAACCAACATCAACATCAGAGCAGCGGAAATCCAAATACAGCTTATTACAACTTTCCAGATTACTGTCTCTAAGCAAAAGAAAGAAAATTACACTACTAATGCCCAAGTAGTGACCGCAGCAACACAGGGAGAATATCTATATCTATATGTATCATACGTGGAAGCCTCCTACTCGTCTCCGGTACAGCTACTCGTGCATACCACCTAACCTGTCTCTAGTTTGCTCGTGAGAGCACCCAGAGTAATAAGAAGAGACATAAAACTCCGGGTCAAACAAAAAGTCTGGTATGAGCGATAAGAAGTTAAATAGAACAATAACAGGTATACTAAACCATACCTGAACCTGGACCTGCAACCAAAGAGTTAGCACTACATACTGTATAATACTAATGTGCCACTAACATAGGTGTAAAGAAATGCGTGGTGGGGGTGTGCATGTCATAGTGATGGCAAACAATCAAGCATAGCAACCATCCTCACATCTCTCTCTCAGTGCGTAAAGCATACGATATCCACTACCTTGGTAACCTAATCCTTTGGGCCATGATGGAATCCAATCCCGTACAACTATCACTACAAGCCCACTATCCGTCTCTCAGTGGTGAACCAAAGTTATGAATAACAATAACCCCTTTGCACACGTCCCGCAGCAAAGCCTAACTCATGAAGTGGACTCATTGGTTCCCTTCTGGATCCTGAGTTCTACTTCCTATTTGGACTTCCTTTACATCTCGGGTTTTGGTCGAATTGGAGTTGGTCTTCAAAAGAGTTATCACAATGAGGTAAAAGTATACGTCTGGTTCGGTAGTCCCGACCTGGTTCGGTTCAGTGATCCTGGCCCATTCCTTGATCAGTGCTCCACTCCTCCTCGGTTCGGTCCTCCAGCTCTGGTTCAGTTCGGATGCCCTATGCCTGGGTTCGATGGTTGCTTCCTGGTTTGGTTCGGTGGTTTACCCCTCCTAGATGTCCTGATCCGATCCCCTTTCCCTTCATAATCCTGATCCGGTCCCCCTTTGGTCTCTCTGATCCGATCCCCTCTTGGTCTCCCCGATCTGATCCCCTACCCAACTCCAACTCTAAGCAAATGGCCTTCCTTCTCGCCAAGGCTTCTTTTGTGCAAAGTTCCGATCCGGTTCGGCTTCTCTGCCAAGTCCGCCATCCGATCCGAGCCCCTTATCCTGATCCGATCCAAAACCCTGCACATGTTCCTACAACTTTTCCAGCGACTGTTTACGCCATACGACGGCGTTTTCAACCATTCTAACAGTTCTAATCAATCACAAAGCACACCATACAGTCATAGCAACAAACAGAAGTGACCACAAACACTAAAACAACAATATGACAAAGTTAAACGGATCAAACGTAGCCAAATTCCCATATTTTCCTCTAAGCATGTTTAAGCAAAACTAATGATATGATTAGCAAAACTTAACCAAACTAACCAAATTTTCTAACAGAGGCCTAAGACAATATTTTGGAATTTATGAATATTTTTCTAGAATTTATTAATGTATAAATTCGCTAATTATCACTAATCACCATAATTAACTGTAATTAGTGTCAAAACAATGCTAATCACTCACCTTGGCCACAAATAAAACTCAGATCTGAAATAAATCTCTGTTTGGCACGAATACTGATGTCTAACAGTAGCTCTAACCTTGCTTTGGTGCTATCTTTTCTTAATTTGATGTTGCTAAGCTTAATCCTTGATTAGAAAGTGATTTGGAGATGTTTTAGAGGTTGGAGGCCATTATTAGGGTTCTTAGGAGGTAGACGGCGGCTAGAAAACTGAAATGAAATGAAATGAAAGCTAACTCATTTCAGCCTCCCCATAACCCTAATCCCGAAATGGGTTATGGGCCCATTTGCTAATCACCTCATTTGGCCCGGTGAAGTAGTTTTTCACTATCTAAAATTTGTTTCAGCCATATCTCCCAAACGGTGAGTCCGTTTGGCTAATATGACCACTCTACGAAATTGTAAACCATCGTCCGAATCCAACGGAAGTGGTTTCAAGTCCAAACTCCTTCCAATCAAAAGTTATGGACGAAACAGTATCGGCTAGGGGCAAAACAGTCATTTAAAAATCGGCAAAAATCATGAACATGGGAAATGACCCGAATAGTCGTCTCCCAAAGTTACATGACCATACGACTTCATATGTGAAAGAAATAAATATCCTACGATCCTGCGATGCGTAGAATGCGGGTTGTTACAATTGCCGTGCACATGCTTCCTTGACCTATTTTGTCCTGTGTTGCTGATGCACTTGAATTATTGAGATATGTGTACTTGCATGGTACATTTGCATGCTTGTGAATTGTGCTTGTTATATATGCTCTGCCTAGTTGGCTTGCACTTGCCATTGCCACTGGACTTGATCACAATGTTATTTTGAACATGATTGACTTGTTGCATTTGAGCTTTCATACCCAGATTGAACCAATCTTGCACCATTTTGAGATGCATGAAGTAGAGTCGACCAAATTAAGAGCTGGCTTGTACACTTGAACTTGAAATGTTGCATTTGTACATTGTAGCACCCCATAATTTTAACAACACTAAAGAAGATAAATTAAAGAATAATAAATTTAATATTCAAAATTAAGGGAAATGGACTACGCTATTGCATTGGTCCCGCAATTCTGGCAAAAATAGACACGTAGTTTGCGTAAAACAGTCATTGTATGAAGAAGTTATCAAGGTTTGATGTTTGTATACGCGCAAGAAGAATATATATACATATATATAGTCCACAAATTCAAAATTAAGTAAAAATAGTTCAAACTGCACAAAAATGAAGTCAGCGGGAAATATCCCACCAAGGGGTGTCGATCCCTTAAGGTGGTGTCGACCCTTGGGTCGACCCCTCAAGGGGGGTGTTGAACCATGGGTCGACCCCCTAAGGGGGGGTTGACCTAGGGAAGACGTGGCAGATCAGGGTTAGGGGCTGACAGCTATATATATGGCCTCATTTCTCATGTTTTGCGCACTGAAAATAATAGAGACTAGATGTTGTCGCTACCCAGATTAAGTCAAAACTTTTTCTTCTTCTACAATCGAGTTAATCAAGTTTAGAGTTACTCAAATGTAGGTATGTGATTCAACATCTGCTATACTTCTTCTACTTTTCTAGGTCCGAACACTGTGAGTCCATGTTAATTTTAGATCTAAATATTTAAAAGTAAAACTTGATATGACTATAACTTGGATCTGTGCCTATAAACATTTGAATCACATTAGATCCGCTATAACCTATTTTTCTTAGTTATTCTGACATGATTATGAACTAGATTTGAACCTATACCTATTTATCATGTTAGATCTGACGTCGATTGTAGATCTAATTAACTGTTTAGATCACCTTATACTTGTTCTATTATGTTTATGGAAAAGTTAGGTCTGTTATTAGTTGGACATCTAAATCATTGTTTAGATCATATCATGCCTATCCCTATTATGTTATAATCAGTTGTATCATCATATGTTCATTAGATCTATTCCTATATACCTACCTTATCATAATGAAACTATATGTTCTATGCATGTTTTAGCCATAATATGCCCATCATGTTAGTAGGATCATCTTTGTTCTATTCCCTTTATCTTTTCCCTTTTACTTTTATATAGCCAGACTACCTTCGAGCATAGGCATGCCGCTGAAATATGTGAATGCATTAGATTGGAAACGAGGGGGAAACGTCGAATTGAGGCATAGCTTTTAATTGGGAATTTGGGCATAACTTGAATAAAGTGTAATAATATTAATTTGTGGCTTATGGTTCATTATGAACATAACTTGGAAAAAGGGGCATAAAGACCTATAATGACATCGGTAAAATTGGTTAATAATGAAAATGCCTAGTATTACAGTAATTAGAAACTGTGCCCGCGCTTAGACACGAGGTTAGATTACACTTATCATGGAAGTATGCCTGGAACCGCCCGACATATCCAACGACCACAAGTGGTGAATCTAATGTAAGGGGTCTAAGTGCATAAACACGAGACGTGCTATGACACGAGATTAAGGCTAATTTGTGGAAGATGTATGCCCGGACTCGGCCAACATATCCAGCATCCACAAGTGGTTGGCTTAATGTGGGCGGTCTAGTACATTATAACCGTAAATGAATATGGTAATGAAGTGGAATACTTAACCTAGTTGAATCCATAGGGATTGTATGAACATGTTAAACTGAGTAGGGGTTAAGTAAACTTGTTTGAAATAGTGGGTGGGTTAAGTAAATCTAGAGTTGATGGGTAATATTTATATATAGGCCCATAAACTTAACCTGTTAGGATTATGTAATTTTATGACACTGGTAGGTAGGCATAATCTATGGAAAACCTAGTACTGGGGAAGCACGACAAAGGGGAGAGCTTGCATCATCTTGAGTGTTGGAACCATTTTAGTTAGTAATCCATTATATAGGTATCAAATGAGTACTCTGAACTAGGTCGGAGTCAGGGCATGCCTACTAGGCGGAATATAAGCGATCCAAAAGTAGGGACGGTGTCTAACGGCGCATTCCATTGTGGTCATGTGCGTGCATGGCTCTGCCTACTTGGGAAAATAAGATGATGTGACATTAGTAGATATGGTTGTGCACATCCGAAAAATGAAGGGTTGCCACTTTAGGGAGAGACATATCCTACTTTGGGGCCCGCACATGGTATCTACGGAGTAGTGAGCCAATCGATTAGGGTAGAAATTAGGGTACACTTAGACTACGGTATGTGTAGGAGCCCGTTTTACCCTAAGAGGTGATTCCGGAACGTTGGGCTGTCTGTAGATTATGTGGGATTGAAAACCTCTCACTGGAAGTATGCCTAAGTCTACCATTTTATACTATTGGGGATCATCTCATTCTGGTCATACTAGTATTGGTGCAGAAGAAATCGTTAGAGAAGCGCAATATACTCTATCATGTTTATCCTATTTACCTTGTCATACCTGCCTTTTTATGATGTTACCTTCCTTATCCACTTTATATGCCTGTCATGATACGTTTTCTTATTCATTTGTTAGACGTAATTAGACTCACCAGACTTTTATGTCTGACCCATTTTGTTTTATCTTCTTTCTATTCCGTTTCCCCCCAGGTTCTGAGGGTGGGAATACTCAAGCTTGATCCGGATTCTACTTTCATTTTGCTGGACCTGCTTAGATGTATTGCTCAAGCTTTTATTTTTGCTGCTATAGCTATGTTTCTTTTTGGGATTATGCTTCCTTTATTATTGTACTCTAATATTTTAAGTACAAGATAGAAATTTAAATGATGTACTGGTTTTTTTGTATTTTAGACATATGAGGTTTTGAACCACGATGATTTGTGATTAAAAAAGTTTTTAATTCTGCTGATGTTTTATATTTGTCTTGTAATGTTTCTGTTTTTGTTTACGTATAATGCTTCATGAAACTTAATGCATTTTCTTAATGAGTGACATTAACGAACAAGGGGTGTCACATTTGGTATCAGAGGTGAAGGTTACCAGATTATATAGAAAAAATTGAAAATTATTTTCAAAAAGGTTTTAAAAGAAAGCATTTTCAAAAAGAAAAGTCTGATTTGAAAAACATATTCCTCAAAGCCATATCTAATAGCTTTCGATCCTTTGTCTGAATCTCTTTCCTTTTCTTTTTAGCATGTACGGGGAACCTTATATTCCTGAGGGTGCTACATTACTAGGTTGGTTCCGTAGGTATCTAGAGGCCACGGCGCCTGCCGGTGGTCAAGCTGACATTCCTCCCCCAGTTGCACCCTATGTTCATTCTCCTCCTCCAAGATCAGATGATTTCTCTAAGATCTACAAAGATTTCTGTACCATAAGAGGAAAGCCATTCCATGGAACTGAAACATTCGTAGAGGCGAGGAATTGTCTCAAGGAGACCAAGTACTTGTTTGGAATCTTTGAGGTGGAAGATCGAAGGAAGATTCTGTTAGCTGCCTGGTTATTAAAAGATGAAGCTTCGTTCTGGTGGGAAGTAACACAAGCAGGGGGTCCGGCGGAGACGTGGGATCATTTTAGACAGAGGTTTGAAATGAAGTTTCTTTCTCAAGCTGAGAAAAACATGAAAATGGAAAGGTTCTTGGAGCTCAAGCAAGGAGGCACGAATGTTGAAGAATATGTTAACAAATTCAACCAACTAGCGAGGTTTGGATTGCAGCAGGTAGATACTCCGCATAAGAAAGGTTTACAGTTTGTGAAGGGACAAAATGAACCCCTTTATGGGTTAGCTATGCCCCATATTCCAAGGGGAGCAACTTTTGAAAGGCTCGTTGATATAGTCTTGATGCATGAGGAAGAAAAAAGTGACAAGAAGGAAGTTAAGGTTGAGGAAACACAAAACAAGAAGGTATAGACTAAGAAAGGAAACCAACAACAACGAAAGAAGGGCAGAAATAATGACAAGGCAAAGGATAAGAGGAAGTGTCACAGGAGTGGACACGAGGGTCACTTGGTAAAGGACTACAAAAGAATGAAGAATACTTGCTTCAATTGTGGAGAGCTCGGACACTTTGCTAAGGAGTGCCCGAAAAAGCAGGGACATGGTCAGAAGGCAAGAGCTTCTGGAGGGAAAATGCATGCTCTCACGACCAGTACTCCAGATAGAGGTAGGAAAATTTCTGTGGCATGTTTGGTTTCTCTTTCCAATCACCCTATTAGAACTCTTTTTTGTTTTGGCTCTTCACATTCATTTATATCTAGTTTTATAGCTGAATCTCTGCACCTAGATACTAATATGGTAGTAAATCCCGTTGTTGTGTTAAACCGCATTAGTGGTTTGGCTCATTTGTCCATGATTTGTTGGGGTTTGAGGATATCTGTGTTAGGCGTCGAGTTTAAATGCGATGCATATGTGCTCGGGTTTATGGGCTATGGTTTGATTCTAAGTATGGATTGGCTAGCCATGTATGGTGCCATTGTGGATTGTGAGTGAAGGGTCGTTAGGCTTTTGACTTTTCATGGGAGGACCCTCGAGATTTCTTGTAACCTGCAAGGGTCTGTCATGCTTAGTTTCCTAGAGTCACTTGATGCGTGTATTGATGATCTGCAATCTGTACAAGTAGTCTGTGACTATTCTGGTGTTTTTGATGAAGTTTGGGGTATACCCCCAAGGCGCGAGATTGATTTTCGTACATATTTGGTGGACAATTCAAAGCCAGTTGCATTACCTGTGCGCCCTATGGCTCCAAGGGAAAGGAGTGAGCTTAGAAAACGAGTAAGAAAGCTACTTGAAAAGGGTTTATTAGGCAAACAATATCTGAATGGGGTGCTCTAGTGGTATTCGCAACTAAGGCGGATTGTTTGCTTCACTTATGTATAGACTATAAAGTTTTGAACAAACTCACTAAGAAGAACAGGCACCCACTCCCGAGGATAGATGATCTTTTTGACTAGCTTGTTGCTGCATCAGTATTCTCTCAGCTAGACCTCACCACGGGGTTTCACCAGTTAAGGATGGCTGAGGCAATATAGATAAGACCGCTTTTAGGACTCTAGATAGTTTCTTTAAATGGCTCGTAATGCCTTTTCGGTTGGCGAATGCACCCGCCTATTTTGTTGATCTGTTGAGTAGTGTGTTTCGGGAGTTTCTAAATAAATCTGTCGTGGTCTTGGTTGATGATATCTTGATTTTCTCGAAGGGCGAGGAAGAGCATGCCTGGCATTTGAGGGAAGTTTTGAAAACTCTACGTGCACATCAACTTAAGGCAAAGTTCTCCAAATGCCATTTTTGGAGAAAAGAGGTGAGATTCCTAGCGTACGTGGTTTCTAAAGATGGGATAGCAGTAGATCTCCCAAAGGTAGTTGTAGTTCAGGATTAGCAGATCATAAAGAATGCAACGAAGGTGGGAAGTTTTCTGGGGTTAGCAAGCTATTATAGGAAGTTCATTAAGGACTTCGCAAAGATATCAGCCCTACTCACTAGGCTGACAAAAAAAGAATTTGGCGTTTTCATGGGATATAGATTGTGATATTTCTTTCCAACGATTGAAGAGGGCTCTGACAACAGCCCCGGTCTTGATCTTGCCCGATGGGAATAAAGTGTTTGCAGTATACACTAACGCATGTGGTATCGGGCTTGGTGTGGTTCTGGTGCAAGAGGGAAGGGTAGTATGTTATGGTGGAAGATACCTAAGGGTTCATGAGAGGAACTACCTACCCACGACTTAGAGCTAGCTGCCATAATATTCGCACTTAAGACGTGATGCCATTATTTTCTTGGAGAGAAGTTCGAGTTATACACTAATCATAAATCTCTCAAGTAATTGTTCTTGCAAAAAGATCTTAATTTAAGGCAACAAAGGTGGATGGAGTTCCTAGCTTCTTATGATTTCGAGATTGCCTATACCCCTGTTAAGGGTAATTTGGCGGCAGACGCACTGAGTAGGCAGAGGATAGCATTAACTCCTCTGTTTGTGGAAAGGAAAAGCTTGGAGTTTATATCAGCTTTTGACTTTAGACCCACCACTAACCTAGTTTATTTGCATCACTGGAGGTGCGATCTACTCTTATGTATCAAATAGGAGCTTCGCAGTGAGAGGATCCACAGATTGCAAAAAACTTTGATAAGCTCAGTAAAGGGGAGACTTCTAGTCACCTCAGTAGATATTCCTTAGACATAGAGGGTGGTTGCGACGAGATGGGAGGCTTAATGTTCTCCAAATTGGGAGTTTGTTAAAGACAGTCCTAGAAGAAGCCCATCATTCTAAGATGACTATTCATTCATGTGGCGATAAGATGTATCGAGATATGAAGAAGGCTTTCTTTTGGGCTGTGATGAAGAAAGATGTGGCAAAATTTGTTTCTCAATGTCTAATTTGCCAACAAGTTAAAGCTGAGCATTAGAAGCATGGTGGTTTACTTAATCCTTGGAGGTTCCACAGTGGAAGTAGGATAGCGTCTCTATCATAGATGGTTTGCCTAGATCGGAGAAAGTCAACACCAGTATTTGGGTTGTAGTGGATGGACCTACTAAGAGCGCTCATTTCATTCCGCTTAAGAGCAATAGGACGGCAACATGGTTGGCAGCACCTTACGTTCGTGAGATAGTCTGTCTTCATGGAATACCTTCCAGCATCATAAGTGATCATGACCCCATCTTCGCCAGTGGATATCGGAGGAGCTTGGAAGAAGCATTAGGTACACAATTATGTTTGAGCACCGCTTATCACCCTCGGACAGATGGACAGACGGAAAGGGTGAATAGAGTTCTTGAGGATCTTCTAAGGCTATGTATCCTAGACTTCGCAGGGACTTGGGAAGAGCATCTTCCTTTAGTAGAGTTCGCCTACAGCAACAGTTATCAAGCTAGCATTGGCATGGCACCCTTTGAAGCATTATACGGATTACCCTGTAGATTAGCAACTTGTTGGTGGGAATCTAAAGAATGACTATTACTTGGACCAGATAAGGTTAGAGAAACGTTTGAGAAGATTGATCTTATTAGACGACGAATGAAGACCGCGCAGGATTGGCAAAAATCCTACGCAGACAAGAGAAGGGCTGACATTGAATTCGAAGTGGGAGACATGGTTCTCATAAAAGTATCACCATTAAGAAATGTAGTTCAATTTGGATCTGTAAGGAAATTGGCACCAATATTTGTAGGACCATTTCCTCTAATAGAAATGATTGGCCAAATGGCCAAAAAAGAGTAAAGCTACCTGAGAGACTATCCGGCGTTCATGATGTTTTCCATGTTTCTCATTTGCAGAAGTGCTTGCGTGATACCGCAAAAATAGTTAATCCGAGTATATTGGAGGAAATAGAAGTGGAACTGGCGGTGGCGGTTAGATGAGTTTCTACCCGTATTCTTGGAAAAAATGTTAAGAAGATACGCAATAGAGAAGTCAAGTTGATGAAAGTTCGTTAGGGAGATAACCCAGAGGATGCAACTTGGGAGACCGAAGACAAGATTCGTGATTCGTATATGTTCTCCTTTCCAAAGCTTTTATTTATGCTTGTTTCAATCATTTAAAGTAGACACTATCGATCAAATCTTCGACCTTTAGGTAGGAATCCAATGGATGTAAACATGTGTTTGAGAAATGTTATGTTTGATGGATGGAAGTGGATGCAAGTGTTTGCTAGTGGTTGCTCGTGGATGCATATACGTACACATTTGGCACTAGATTGACTCAATCACTCTCATGCTGCATATGGATGTGGTGCATTTTTCTTCTTTTAATGGATGAAATTGAATGTATCATCATATGGATGTTGCATTTGGATGGATGATTGTGCACCATATAGAGCTTACATGTTATAATAGGATTATTTGCATACATGTTGGATTCATGGCACTAACATACATTGCATTAAGGAGGTCGACTAAAATAGTAGACCGCCTAATCTTTTGCATTAGTAATAAGGATATATACACACACCTTTTGCATATGTTCATATAAGAATTAGAATTCTTTAAGGACAATGGATGCCTGTGATTGGTGGATGAGTAGATGGCTGATGGATGGTAGGATATACGTTCTTCTTAACTTGGAGATTTCGGGGACGAAATCTTTTGAGTAGGGGAGAATGTAACACCCCATAATTTTAACAACACTAAAGAGGATAAATTAAATAATAATTGATCTAATATTCAGAATTAAGGGAAATGGAATGCGCCATTGCATTCATCTTGGAATTCTGGCCAAAATAGACACCTGGTTTGCATAAAACGGGCACTTATGAAGAAGTTATTGAGGTTTGAAGTTAATATATGCATGAGAAGAATATATATATATATATATATACACACACACACACACACACATATATACATATAGTCCACAAATTCAAAATTAAGTCAAAATAGTTCAAATCGCACAGAAATGAGGTGAGCGGGAAATATCCCACCCGGGGGTGTTGACCCCTCAAGGGGGTGTCGAACCATGGGTCGACCCCCTAAGGGGACGGGGTCGACCCCCCTAGGTTAGACATGGCAGATTAGGGTTTGGGGCTGGCAGGTATATATATGGCCTCATTTCTCATGTTTTGCACACTGAAAATAATGGAGGACTAGATGTTGTCGCTGCCCAGATTGAATCAAACCTTTTTCTTCTTTTGCAATCAAGTTAATCAAGTTTGTGTTATTCAAATGTAGATTTGTGATTCTACATCTGTTATTCTTCTTCTATTTTTCTAGATCCATCCATGTTAATTTTATATCTAAATATTTAAAAGTAAAATTTGATACTACTATAACTTGAATCTATGCCTAGGAACGTTTGGATCACATCAGATCTGCTATAACCTATTTATCTTAGTTATTCTGACATGAATATGAACTAGATTTGAAGCTATACCTATTTATCATGTCAGATCTGCCATTGCTTATAGATCTAATTCACTGTTTAGATCACCTTATACTTATTCTAACACGTTTATGGAAAAGTTAGATCTGTTACTAGTTGGACATCAAAATCATTGTTTAGATCATATCATGCCTGTCCCTATTATGTTAGAATCAGTTCTATTGCCATATGTTCATTAGATATGTTCCTGTTTGCCTATCTTTTCATTATGCCACTATATTGTCTATGCTCGTTTCTACCATTATATGTCCATCATGTTAGTAGGGTCATCTCAGTTTTATTCCCTCTATCTTTTCCCTTTTATTTTTATATAGCCAGGCTTCCTTCGAGCCTAGACATGCCACTGACATATGCGAATGCATTAGATTGTGAACGAGGGGAAAACGTTGAATCGGGGCATAACTTGTAATTGGGAATTTGGGCAAAACACGGGAATTTGGGCAAAACATGCGACCGCACGTGGTGAATCTAATGTAAGGGGTTTAAGTACATAAACACGAGACGTGCTTAAACATGAGGTTAAGCCCGACTTGTGGAAGAAGTGGAATACGTAACCTAGTTGAATCCATAGGGATTGTATGAACATGTTAAACTGAGTAGGGGTTAAGTAAACTTGTTTGAAAAAATGGGTGGGTAAAGTAAATCTGGAGTTGATGGGTAATATTTATATATAGGCCCATAAACTTAACCTGTTGGGATTATGCAATTTTATGACACCAGTATATGGGCATAATCTGTGGAAAACCTGGTAATAGGGATGCAAGACAAAGGAGGGTGCTTGCATCATCTTGTGTGTGGGACCCGTTTCAGTCAGTAACTAATTATATATGTATCGAACGAGCACTCCGAACTATGTCGGAGTAGGGGCATGCTTATGGGCTGAATATAAGCGATCTAAAAGTGGGGACAGTATCCGACGACGCGTACTGTCGGGGTCATGTGCGTGCATTGCTCCGCCTTCTCGGGAAAATAAGATGTTGTGACATCAGCAGATATGGTTGTGCACATCCGGAAAATGAGGAATTGCCCCTTTAGGGAGCAATACACCCTATTCTGAGGCTAGCACAGGGTATCTACCGAGCAGGGAGCCAATCAGTTAGGGTAGTAATTAGGGTACACTTAGACTTCGGTAAGTTTAGGAGCACGTTTTACCCTCAGAGGTTATTCTGAAACGTTGGGATGCCTGTTGATTTTATGGAGTGAAAACCTCTCACTAGAAGTATGCCTAAGTCTACCATCTTATACTATTGGGGATCATCTCATTCTGGTTATACTAGTATTGGTGCAGAAGAAATCGTTAGAGAAGCGCAATATACTCTATCATGTTTATCCTGTTTACATTGTCATACCTGCCTTTTTATGATGTTACCTTTCTTATCCACTTTATATGCCTGACATGATACGTTTACTTATTTATTTGCTAAAAGTAACTGGACTCGCTAGACTTTATGTCTGAACAATTTTTTTCTCTTCTTTCTCTTTCGTTTTCCCCCAGGTTCTCAGGGTCGGAATACCCAAGCTTGATCAGGATTCTGCTTTCATTTTGCTGGAGCTGC
Source organism: Allium sativum (assembly GCA_030737875.1). NCBI lineage: Eukaryota > Viridiplantae > Streptophyta > Magnoliopsida > Asparagales > Amaryllidaceae > Allium > Allium sativum. The sequence continues at coordinate 740,902,251 of CM060920.1, read as the reverse complement.
TTAGATGTATTGCTTAAGATCTTATCTTTGCTACTATGGCTATGTTTCTTTTGAGGATTATTCTTCTTTTATTATTGTGCTCTGATGTTTTAAGTACAAGACAGAAATTTAAATGATGTACTGGTTTTTATGTATTTAAGACATTTGATGTTTTGAACCACGATGCTTTATGATTAATAAAGTTTTTAATTCCGTTGCTATTTTATATTTGTCTTGTAATGTTTCTGTTTCTGTTTCTGTTTACCTATAACACTTCACGAATCTTAATGCATCCTCTTCATGAGTGACAATAAAATACGTAGGGTCTCGCATACATGGTCGAGCAGCGTACATCTTTGACTTGCCTTTGCTTGCTGTCTTGAGCACTATACGTCGTTATACTTGTGAATGAATCACCATATACATATATACATATACATATATATATATATATATATATACACATATGTGTTGTATTTGTTTGCTTGAGTGTTCATGGATACTTGCGTCATGAAAATGTTGTTAAGCTTTACTTGACACATCACATATATTTGTCCTTTTCTGACCATATTTCCCCTCCACAGAAAAAATATGCGTATATACATACTGTAACAACCCGCATTCTACGCATCGGAGGATCGTAGAATATTTATCTCTTTCCTGTATGAAGTCGTATGGTCATGTAACTTTGGGAAACATTTATTAGAGTCATTTCCCATGTTCATGATTTTTGTCGATTTTTAATTGACCATTTTACCCCTAGTTGGCACTTTTTTGGCCATAACTTTTGACTGGAAAGGAATTTTGACCTGAAACCACTTCCATTGGCTCCGGATGATGGTTTACAATTCCGTAGAGTGGTCACATTAGCCAAACGGACTCACCGTTTGGGAGATATGGCTGAAACAAGTTTCAGATAGTGAAAAACAGCTTAATTGGGCTTAACCGGATGATTAACAGCTAGGCTGTAACAACCCGTAAAATGCGAGCCAGTTTGAAAATTTTATTTTGGCAATTTTAGCGAATTTTGATTATTTAAAATGAATTATTTTAAATAAAAACGACGAGAAATTTATTTTGAATAGAATTCGAACGTATATATTTATACGCGTCGTCGTTAGAATATAAATAATTATATATAATTATAAAAGGAATTGAAAATGGCGCGGTAGTTCGAAAATTCGATTTCTAATTTCAAATGAATATACAGAATTCAATTTAAGTCAAAATTGAACGAAACAAGAAATATTTGAATCTGTATAACTATATCTTTGTAACGAAATTCGCAAACTGAGATTTCATCTTAGAAATGATAAGATATGTCCAGTTTAAAATTAGAAATAGTCGCTGTGGAATTTATATATATTTTTATATATATCAGGCCCTTAAAAATGGATATTTTGCAAACGACCTCGGATTTCGACGAAACCAGTTTTGTTGGGTCCGTGATGTAAAGTTATTGCTAGGTTTCAAATTTCATAATTTTTCGAATCAATATGTGAGCGTGGCAAAGGAAAACGCGTTTGACCATTTTCAGTTGATTTTAATCAACTGGAAAATGGCCATTTTTCAAACGATCTCAGAATTCGACGAAACTAGTTTTGTTGGGACCTTATCGTCAGTACGAAGCTAGAAAATATTTTTCTGGAATTTTTCTAGTTAGTATGTGACCCCGGTAATTTGAAATGTACGCTTAAAATTCAATATAATGATTTAAATGTAAATTCAACGGAAACTGATCATAGTGATCGAATCAGCTTGCGATACATATCCCATTGTGTTCGGAATGGGGGTAAAACGCTATGGACGACAGGCGGTGGACCTCGTTTCGAGGTCATAAGTAAAAGTCAACCCTTTGGCAAAAATTTAATAATTAAATAAAAAAAAAAATAGAATCCCCCCCTTTTTCTCTTCTGCTTGCCCCCCCCCTCCCCCCCGATCCCTCATTCATTAACCAGAACGAAATAAAAAAAAAAAAAAAAGAGAGAAAACCTAAAAACCCAAAGTCGCGCCGCCTTATCCTTGCCGCCGACAATCGAAGCAGCGCCCCCAAAGCATCGCGACCACCTCCTTCCAGCAAGGACGCTACCCTCGACGCAATCGAAGCAGCCCCCAATCGGAGCCTCCACCATCGAACTCCAGACATCGCGAGCACCACTGGACCACCGCCGACGATTCCTCCTCCCCTTCGCAAGATCGGTGAGCGTTTAAATTATTTTGTTTTGCTTTTGTTTTTGTTTTACAGTAAATATATAAACTGTTTTTTTCAAGGTTTTAAAACTGTTTTTTTTAATATATGAACTGCATTTTTAAAGAATTAAAAACTGATTTTTGGTTAAGGAGTTTTAAAACTATTTTAAAAGAAGAAAAATAAAAACTGTTTTAAAAGAAGAAACTAAAAACTGGATTTTCTTTTTATGATATAAAAACAGAACTGCATTTTTATAAAGGATTTAAAAACTGCATTTTTATAAAGGATTTAAAAACTGCATTTTTATAAAGGATTTAAAAACTGCATTTTTATAAAAAAAAAAAAAAAAAACTGATTTTTGTTTTAGGATTTGAAAAACAGAATTTAAAAAAAAAAAGAATATAGAAAACTGATTTTGTTTTTAAAAATAAAAACTGATTTTGTTTTTAAAAATAAAAACTGATTTTTGTTTAATGTTAAAAACTGATTTTTACTTTATTTATAAAACTGATTTTTACTTTATTTATAAAACTGATTTTGTTTTAAAAGTTAAAACTGATTTTAGGAATTTTAAAAACTTTGATTTGAAAAAAGTATTTAAAACTTTAAAAGAGAAAAGATTTAAACTTTAAAAGAGAAAAGATTTAAACTTTAAAAGTGAAAAGATTTAAACTTTAAATGAAGAAAAGATTTAAACTTTAAATGAAGAAAAGATTTAAACTTTAAAAGAGAAAAGATTTAAACTTTAAAGGTGAAAAGATTTAAACTTTAAATGAAGAAAAGATTTAAACTTTAAATGAAGAAAAGATTTAAACTTTAAAGGTGAAAAGATTTAAACTTTAAAAAGTGAAAGGATTTAAACTTTAAAGGTGAAAAGATTTAAACTTTAAAAAGTGAAAGATTTAGATTTTAAAAAGGAAAGGATTTGAACTTTGAAATAAAAATTCGATTTTTATATATTGAACTTTTAGAAATAAAAATTCGATTTTTATATATTGAACTTTTAGAAATAAAAATTCGATTTTTATATATGGAATAGCGAAGTAAAAATTCGATTTTTACATAGGTAGTGAAAGCGGACAACGGAGGTTCAAAAAGGGCGAAACGACGAAGACTTCTGCAAATGAAGAGCCGTAGAGCTAGGATAGCTATATGTGAGAATTTCTCACCTTTCAATTTCTTTTCTAATTATATATATATACTAGGATGCAGACGGTGCTTAGTAGCACCCGACACAATCGTCCACAGACCATGGACTTGTTTGTTTGGTTGCATAGATTAGTTGAATTATTTGGTTGAATTGAATTGTTTGGTGAGATGAAATTGATTTGATTGATGTGTGAATGGCGTGGGCCTTCACTAGACCGGGGATAAGGCTAGGCCTTGTCCCGTTTCTAGTATCGTGCCTTTATGCCGCCGAAATTTTCTAAAATATGTTAGAAAAAAAAATGTCATTTATTGAATAAATGAACTGAAAAGAAAATTCATGTGTTGGAATAAATATTTTATCGTTAAAAATATAGTTTTTAACGTGAATGTGAATAAAATAAAATATTCATTTACAAACCAGACGGTTTGTTTATGTACACTGATTTGACTGATATGGATTGGGACGATAAATTTTACACATCGCCCAACTGCACGAATAAAATTTGTGTTTGATTGTTTGAAACCCCACACGGGTGTTGGGATGAAATTTGAAGTTCACTCATCCTGATTGATTAAATATGTCGATCGATTGATTGACAGGCTGTTATAAGCGTTAGATATCTATATTTGATGCTTATACAGTGTAGTGCACTTTGGTTGATGGTTGATTATTTTTCAAGGCTATTATACATGTGTTGTATGAAAATCCATATAATTAACTTTATATGGTAATTGATTGGGCCTCATTCCAGTTTTAAAATAGAAATATTTAAAATAGAAATATTCGAAATGGAATATTTGAAAATGTCAATATATGAAGCCGTGTTGATTAGATTGACGCCATTTTGACGTGAACGATATTTATATCGATTTTATTCATTTTAAAATGAATATTAAAAAGTAATTTTGAAATCAAATATTTCGAAATGAATTGAATTGAAAACGAATTCAAAGTGAATTGAATTGAAAGTGATTTCGAAATGAATTGAATTGAAAGTGATTTCGAAATGAATTGAATTGAAAGTGATTTCGAAGTGAATTGAATTGAAAGTGATTTCGAAATGAATTGAATTGAAAACGAATTCAAAATGAATTGAAAGCAAATTGAAATGAATTCAAATTGAATTGAAATTTGAATTGAATAGAAATGAATTTTAAAACGAATTTATAGAGAAGAATTCAATTTTGCTTTGAATTGAGATGGAAGTTGAAATAGATTTTGAAACGAATTTTAAAACTATTTATATAATTCGTTTTAAATAGAAATCGACGAAATATATATTATATATATTATATCACTTTCGAAATGAATTGAATTGAAAGTGATTTCGAAATGAATTGAATTGAAAGTGATTTCGAAGTGAATTGAATTGAAAACAATTTCGAAATGAATTGAATTGAAAACGATTTCGAAATGAATTGAATTGAAAGTGATTTCGAAATGAATTGAATTGAAAACGATTTCGAAATGAATTGAATTGAAAACGAATTCAAAATGAATTGAAAGCAAATTGAAATGAATTCAAATTGAATTAAAATTTGAATTGAATAGAAATGAATTTTAAAACGAATTTATAGAGAAGAATTCAATTTTGCTTTGAATTGAGATGGAAGTTGAAATAGATTTTGAAACGAATTCTAAAACTATTTATATAATTCGTTTTAAATAGAAATCGACGAAATATATATTATATATATTATATATATAATATAATGGCCTGAAATAGAACGCGCCGCGCCGCGGCAGTTCGTGAATTTCGACCATTTATTTCAAACGGACATTACGGGAGATCCGACCGTCGGATTCTCCTAAAACTGGAACCGTTGGGTTCGTATCGAAAAGAGCTTTCTAACGAATATTAGAAATTTGAAATCTAACGGTTGGATTTGGAGATACGTCCAAATCAAATTCGAAAAAGGTCGCTGTAAGTGCAGTTCGATGGCCATTGTTGGAAATCGACTGTACGGGCCTTGATAAAATTATTAAAAATAGTAATAATTTGTGTAAAATCATAAGAAATGATTTGTGAAGATTTGGGGTGAAAAACTCCATATTTGAAAAGATAAAAATAGATTTTTATCGAAATGAACTAGTTTTGAACTAGAATTATAATTCTATTTATTTTTAAATAAATAAATTGAATTTGAAATGGTTTTGAAAATAACCAAAATTTCCAATGATTGCATTGGAGTGGATTTGAATCGAAATTGTCTTCGGAATATTTCGATGTTGGAATTCTTGATATTACAGGTGTTGTTATGGAAATTTGAAAGATATATATTTGTATCGTTATTTCCAATACGACATTTGTTAGTCGTAGAATTCGATATTGAATATAAGCCGATATATTTTCTATTCAGAGCCTTGTATTGAATATCGAATGTGATTTGGGTTTGTCGTGAATGGTGTCTTCACTAACACTGTTCTTGAACCCAGTTGAGAAAAGATTAAATCTTTTTATTTAGATTTAATGAAGTGTACCAATTAAATGATATTTAATTGGAATTGAATTGGTATTGATTTTTGGGTTGATCGTGAACAGTGTTTTAAATAACACTTGTTCTTTAACCCGATAATTAATGGAATGTGATTTTGGGCTTATCGTGAATCGTGTTTTAAATGACACTGATTCTTTAACCCAGATAATGATTAAAACTAAGTGGAGTTTTAATGAATCTTTAATTAGATTGAAAAGATCGAGAATGGAGTATCACCAGTTTTGCTCCAGGCGATAGTTAAATCTTTAATTAGATTTGAACGTGAAATTTAGAAACTAACTGTCGGTTAGCCAAGCAGAATGGTTTTCTGGATATTGATCTGATGTTGGTTTCGGCCTTCGGGGTTAATATTTGGGGAATTATTCTCTTGATTAATTTACGGTTGGTGACTAATGAATTGGAATGAGGCGTATGTTGTGTTTGTGTAACACTTATTTAAAATATACGCGAGTTATTCGGAAAGACCGGGTTCATCCCATTCTGAATAACTGATACGACGATAAGTCGAAGATGAAGACGATGGTCGAAGACCGGAGGTCTTCACGTCGTTTGGGTGATAACTGATGATCTTGATTGGGCTGTACACCCAAGAAGATGGAAACAGTTGGGGATCGTCCAGACGTACTTGGAGATCGATGGATATGCGGGGTACTAGGTGCCTCCGGTTTCGTTCAGCCCCAGAACGGACTTGTAAATGGACTGTGTGTCTGACATTGGATTTTAGTCTATGTGATTGATTTCTATTAAATATATATCTGTTTGGCGGCGGAGAATTTATTCTCTTGCTTAACGCCCTTCTCTGAGACGTACGAGCTCAGGGGTTATATATTGATGGATATCAAACGCATGGAGTGAATTGCCTGTGTGGCATGCCTAAGTGGCAATTGATCGAGGCTTCTGTTGAAAAGCAAAGCCTTGTGGTGATGATCAAAGCACGGCCTTTGTGGCGTAGCTTTGTGTAACGTTTGCTTCGCGAGTTTCACACCCGGTATGAACCAAAAACGGGAGACGGACCTCAGGGAGGACTTGCGTTTCTTTCTAGCTAGAAGTGGCGTCAGTGGTTTTACACGCCCTGACGAGTTTGACTTATGTGGTTGTTGCTGTTGCGAGGCGCCTCGGTTATATCGGTTTCGGCCGATGCTTCTGGTCGGCTGACGGACCAGACTTACACCCCATAGGGTGGGGAAACGTAGTGTTCAGGCATTTTAATCCACATCGGTGGACCGGCCCTGTCGCTCCAAGGCTTGACTGAGTACTTGCCTGTGGCTCGGGCTAGAGAGTCACGAATCGGTTGAGGACTATCTTTTGCCTCGGTTCATAGACGGAAATCCAATTTCCAAATACGTGACATTTGCGGTTTTTAATTGTAATCCTATATATGGCGACATAGTGGGATGGGGCGCTTATGCCGCCTATGATTGATACTTATGATTTGAAGTTGTTTTATACACTATGCACTTATAATAGTATCAAATGATTTGTTTTAAACGTATCAAGCATTCTTTGGCTGTTATAAGGGAAAACCCTATCCTCGGCTGCGTTGCATTGTGTGATGGGACCTGGGTCTTATAACAGCTTCATTTTTCTTTATTTAGCATTGCGCTGTTTGTTTATGCACTGGTATTCTTGGGAGGAAACCCGTTCCGTGTTATACGGCGTGGTCCCTTGATTTACCTAAGTTTAAAAATAAAGATTAACTGTTTTAGTTCTCACACCAGTCACATGACTGACCTGGAGTTTATTGTTTTAACCTAAACTCTGGGTGCCCCTATTTTGACACGGGCAGCTAGTAGTTTTGGTTTTGCAGATTTATATTCATAGGAACCTGGTTTACAGCTGGAACGATATCCGGAAAGCTTTGTATCCGTATATCTCCCTCTAGTTGTATATTGTATTATTTTCCGCTGCGATGTATTTAAATGTAATTTAAATCTCTGATATCTCTGTGTAATATTCATTTTTACTCTGTATATTCTTTTAATCTGATGCATTGTTGTAATATACAAGGAAATGTCCTTCTATATGAGTTCTGTTGTGGCTTGTTCTCGAACTATCCGACGCTTTCCTTTACGGGGAAGTTACGGGTTTTCACAGTTGGTATCAGAGCTTTGGTTTACAAAGCTCAGAGAACAAAGCACATTAGAACCATACGAAAGAATTCATCAGATATTGGATTAGCTATATCCAATGAGAATGACTCGTTAGAGATGGGATCAGTAGTATCCTAGGACGAGTGAGAAGAGTATTTTTTTTAAAAATGAAAACAATTTTTGTTTTGAAAATCTAAATCAACTATTCGTATTTGGTTATTTATTTATATTGATGTGGACAATCCAGTATATATAGATTTTGCGTATACGTCTGATCCGCGTGTATTCGAAATTTTAATATACTGGATAGATATAGAATTACGCTCTAGTCGCTCGGGAGTGATTCTGATGATTGATATATCATCATCGGAATTTATATTCGAGTGACGAACGTGTAATATCTATATATTTCCTATTGACTGGTGTGAGAACCAAAATTAGATAGGGCCTATTGTTGTGATTTGGCATCAAAAACAAGAATCTGATTTTTGACTATGTATCAAAATTATCAATTTGAAACTCTAATTCACCAATTGATTGATGTTTGTGTTGGTTGTTTATTTGTTTGATAATTTTGAACCATTATGCCTAATTTGATCGAATATTGAATTGTATTGAAAATTGGTCGCATTTGCTTGCATATACATATATATCATTGAACAGGTCATAGCAAGGAGGCTAGAGCCGAAGAATAAAATTTGTTTGCCCGACAAATAGGTACATGTTTACTACATAATTTCCTGTTTTGTTTGGGTGATGATGATTTTGTGAGCCTATTGGCTAGCCGCTTGGCTTTTTCTTTTTCTTTTTGAGATCTGAAGGACCGGGGAAGCTATTTGAAATTCCCCGATGCTCCCATTGCAGGGGAGGTTATGGCGAAATTTTTCGAAAATTTAGGGTGTTAGCCAAATTTTTGAAATTTTGAAAATTCTCAGAAACTAAAGAGTTGGAGAATGGAAGCCCGATCGATCGTAGAGTTGATTAATCAAACCACTTTCGACTTTGTTCCTTTTCGGGGACGAAAAGTTTTAAGTGGGGGAGATTGTAACAACCCGTAAAATGCGAGCCAGTTTGAAAATTTTATTTTGGCAATTTTAGCGAATTTTGATTATTTAAAATGAATTATTTTAAATAAAAACGACGAGAAATTTATTTTGAATAGAATTCGAACGTATATATTTATACGCGTCGTCGTTAGAATATAAATAATTATATATAATTATAAAAGGAATTGAAAATGGCGCGGTAGTTCGAAAATTCGATTTCTAATTTCAAATGAATATACAGAATTCAATTTAAGTCAAAATTGAACGAAACAAGAAATATTTGAATCTGTATAACTATATCTTTGTAACGAAATTAGCAAACTGAGATTTCATCTTAGAAATGATAAGATATGTCCAGTTTAAAATTAGAAATAGTCGCTGTGGAATTTATATATATTTTTATATATATCAGGCCCTTAAAAATGGACATTTTGCAAACGACCTCGGATTTCGACGAAACCAGTTTTGTTGGGTCCGTGATGTAAAGTTATTGCTAGGTTTCAAATTTCATAATTTTTCGAATCAATATGTGAGCGTGGCAAAGGAAAACGCGTTTGACCATTTTCGGTTGATTTTAATCGACTGGAAAATGGCCATTTTTCAAACGATCTCAGAATTCGACGAAACTAGTTTTGTTGGGACCGTATCGTCAGTACGAAGCTAGAAAATATTTTTCTGGAATTTTTCTAGTTAGTATGTGACCCCGGTAATTTGAAATGTACGTTTAAAATTCAATATAATGATTTAAATGTAAATTCAACGGAAACTGATCAAAGTGATCGAATCAGCTTGCGATACATATCCCATTGTGTTCGGAATGGGGGTAAAACGCTATGGACGACAGGCGGTGGACCTCGTTTCGAGGTCATAAGTAAAAGTCAACCCTTTGGCAAAAATTTAATAATTAAATAATAAAAAAAAAATAGAATCCCCCCCCCCCCCTTTTTCTCTTCTGCTTGCCCCCCCCCCCCCCCCGATCCCTCATTCATTAACCAGAACGAAATAAAAAAAAAAAGAGAGAAAACCTAAAAACCCAAAGTCGCGCCGCCTTATCCTTGCCGCCGACAATCGAAGCAGCGCCCCCAAAGCATCGCGACCACCTCCTTCCAGCAAGGACGCTACCCTCGACGCAATCGAAGCAGCCCCCAATCGGAGCCTCCACCATCGAACTCCAGACATCGCGAGCACCACTGGACCACCGCCGACGATTCCTCCTCCCCTTCGCAAGATCGGTGAGCGTTTAAATTATTTTGTTTTGCTTTTGTTTTTGTTTTACAGTAAATATATAAACTGTTTTTTTCAAGGTTTTAAAACTGTTTTTTTAATATATGAACTGCATTTTTAAAGAATTAAAAACTGATTTTTGGTTAAGGAGTTTTAAAACTATTTTAAAAGAAGAAAAATAAAAACTGTTTTAAAAGAAGAAACTAAAAACTGGATTTTCTTTTTATGATATAAAAACAGAACTGCATTTTTATAAAGGATTTAAAAACTGCATTTTTATAAAGGATTTAAAAACTGCATTTTTATAAAGGATTTAAAAACTGCATTTTTATAAAAAAAAAAAAAAAAACTGATTTTTGTTTTAGGATTTGAAAAACAGAATTTAAAAAAAAAAAGAATATAGAAAACTGATTTTGTTTTTAAAAATAAAAACTGATTTTGTTTTTAAAAATAAAAACTGATTTTTGTTTAATGTTAAAAACTGATTTTTACTTTATTTATAAAACTGATTTTTACTTTATTTATAAAACTGATTTTGTTTTAAAAGTTAAAACTGATTTTAGGAATTTTAAAAACTTTGATTTGAAAAAAGTATTTAAAACTTTAAAAGAGAAAAGATTTAAACTTTAAAAGAGAAAAGATTTAAACTTTAAAAGTGAAAAGATTTAAACTTTAAATGAAGAAAAGATTTAAACTTTAAATGAAGAAAAGATTTAAACTTTAAAAGAGAAAAGATTTAAACTTTAAAGGTGAAAAGATTTAAACTTTAAATGAAGAAAAGATTTAAACTTTAAATGAAGAAAAGATTTAAACTTTAAAGGTGAAAAGATTTAAACTTTAAAAAGTGAAAGGATTTAAACTTTAAAGGTGAAAAGATTTAAACTTTAAAAAGTGAAAGATTTAGATTTTAAAAAGGAAAGGATTTGAACTTTGAAATAAAAATTCGATTTTTATATATTGAACTTTTAGAAATAAAAATTCGATTTTTATATATTGAACTTTTAGAAATAAAAATTCGATTTTTATATATGGAATAGCGAAGTAAAAATTCGATTTTTACATAGGTAGTGAAAGCGGACAACGGAGGTTCAAAAAGGGCGAAACGACGAAGACTTCTGCAAATGAAGAGCCGTAGAGCTAGGATAGCTATATGTGAGAATTTCTCACCTTTCAATTTCTTTTCTAATTATATATATATACTAGGATGCAGACGGTGCTTAGTAGCACCCGACACAATCGTCCACAGACCATGGACTTGTTTGTTTGGTTGCATAGATTAGTTGAATTATTTGGTTGAATTGAATTGTTTGGTGAGATGAAATTGATTTGATTGATGTGTGAATGGCGTGGGCCTTCACTAGACCGGGGATAAGGCTAGGCCTTGTCCCGTTTCTAGTATCGTGCCTTTATGCCGCCGAAATTTTCTAAAATATGTTAGAAAAAAAAATGTCATTTATTGAATAAATGAACTGAAAAGAAAATTCATGTGTTGGAATAAATATTTTATCGTTAAAAATATAGTTTTTAACGTGAATGTGAATAAAATAATATATTCATTTACAAACCAGACGGTTTGTTTATGTACACTGATTTGACTGATATGGATTGGGACGATAAATTTTACACATCGCCCAACTGCACGAATAAAATCTGTGTTTGATTGTTTGAAACCCCACACGGGTGTTGGGATGAAATTTGAAGTTCACTCATCCTGATTGATTAAATATGTTGATCGATTGATTGACAGGCTGTTATAAGCGTTAGATATCTATATTTGATGCTTATACAGTGTAGTGCACTTTGGTTGATGGTTGATTATTTTTCAAGGCTATTATACATGTGTTGTATGAAAATCCATATAATTAACTTTATATGGTAATTGATTGGGCCTCATTCCAGTTTTAAAATAGAAATATTTAAAATAGAAATATTCGAAATGGAATATTTGAAAATGTCAATATATGAAGCCGTGTTGATTAGATTGACGCCATTTTGACGTGAACGATATTTATATCAATTTTATTCATTTTAAAATGAATATTAAAAAGTAATTTTGAAATCAAATATTTCGAAATGAATTGAATTTAAAACGAATTCAAAGTGAATTGAATTGAAAGTGATTTCGAAATGAATTGAATTGAAAGTGATTTCGAAATGAATTGAATTGAAAGTGATTTCGAAGTGAATTGAATTGAAAGTGATTTCGAAATGAATTGAATTGAAAACGAATTCAAAATGAATTGAAAGCAAATTGAAATGAATTCAAATTGAATTGAAATTTGAATTGAATAGAAATGAATTTTAAAACGAATTTATAGAGAAGAATTCAATTTTGCTTTGAATTGAGATGGAAGTTGAAATAGATTTTGAAACGAATTTTAAAACTATTTATATAATTCGTTTTAAATAGAAATCGACAAAATATATATTATATATATTATATCACTTTCGAAATGAATTGAATTGAAAGTGATTTCGAAATGAATTGAATTGAAAGTGATTTCGAAGTGAATTGAATTGAAAACAATTTCGAAATGAATTGAATTGAAAACGATTTCGAAATGAATTGAATTGAAAGTGATTTCGAAATGAATTGAATTGAAAACGATTTCGAAATGAATTGAATTGAAAACGAATTCAAAATGAATTGAAAGCAAATTGAAATGAATTCAAATTGAATTGAAATTTGAATTGAATAGAAATGAATTTTAAAACGAATTTATAGAGAAGAATTCAATTTTGCTTTGAATTGAGATGGAAGTTGAAATAGATTTTGAAACGAATTCTAAAACTATTTATATAATTCGTTTTAAATAGAAATCGACGAAATATATATTATATATATTATATATATAATATAATGGCCTGAAATAGAACGCGCCGCGCCGCGGCAGTTCGTGAATTTCGACCATTTATTTCAAACGGACATTACGGGAGATCCGACCGTCGGATTCTCCTAAAACCGGAACCGTTGGGTTCGTATCGAAAAGAGCTTTCTAACGAATATTAGAAATTTGAAATCTAACGGTTGGATTTGGAGATACGTCCAAATCAAATTCGAAAAAGGTCGCTGTAAGTGCAGTTCGATGGCCATTGTTGGAAATCGACTGTACGGGCCTTGATAAAATTATTAAAAATAGTAATAATTTGTGTAAAATCATAAGAAATGATTTGTGAAGATTTGGGGTGAAAAACTCCATATTTGAAAAGATAAAAATAGATTTTTATCGAAATGAACTAGTTTTGAACTAGAATTATAATTCTATTTATTTTTAAATAAATAAATTGAATTTGAAATGGTTTTGAAAATAACCAAAATTTCCAATGATTGCATTGGAGTGGATTTGAATCGAAATTGTCTTCGGAATATTTCGATGTTGGAATTCGTGATATTACAGGTGTTGTTATGGAAATTTGAAAGATATATATTTGTATCGTTATTTCCAATACGACATTTGTTAGTCGTAGAATTCGATATTGAATATAAGCCGATATATTTTCTATTCAGAGCCTTGTATTGAATATCGAATGTGATTTGGGTTTGTCGTGAATGGTGTCTTCACTAACACTGTTCTTGAACCCAGTTGAGAAAAGATTAAATCTTTTTATTTAGATTTAATGAAGTGTACCAATTAAATGATATTTAATTGGAATTGAATTGGTATTGATTTTTGGGTTGATCGTGAACAGTGTTTTAAATAACACTTGTTCTTTAACCCGATAATTAATGGAATGTGATTTTGGGCTTATCGTGAATCGTGTTTTAAATGACACTGATTCTTTAACCTAGATAATGATTAAAACTAAGTGGAGTTTTAATGAATCTTTAATTAGATTGAAAAGATCGAGAATGGAGTATCACCAGTTTTGCTCCAGGCGATAGTTAAATCTTTAATTAGATTTGAACGTGAAATTTAGAAACTAACTGTCGGTTAGCCAAGCAGAATGGTTTTCTGGATATTGATCTGATGCTGGTTTCGGCCTTCGGGGTTAATATTTGGGGAATTATTCTCTTGATTAATTTACGGTTGGTGACTAATGAATTGGAATGAGGCGTATGTTGTGTTTGTGTAACACTTATTTAAAATATACGCGAGTTATTCGGAAAGACCGGGTTCATCCCATTCTGAATAACTGATACGACGATAAGTCGAAGATGAAGACGATGGTCGAAGACCGGAGGTCTTCACGTCGTTTGGGTGATAACTGATGATCTTGATTGGGCTGTACACCCAAGAAGATGGAAACAGTTGGGGATCGTCCAGACGTACTTGGAGATCGATGGATATGCGGGGTACTAGGTGCCTCCGGTTTCGTTCAGCCCCAGAACGGACTTGTAAATGGACTGTGTGTCTGACATTGGATTTTAGTCTATGTGATTGATTTCTATTAAATATATATCTGTTTGGCGGCGGAGAATTTATTCTCTTGCTTAACGCCCTTCTCTGAGACATACGAGCTCAGGGGTTATATATTGATGGATATCAAACGCATGGAGTGAATTGCCTGTGTGGCATGCCTAAGTGGCAATTGATCGAGGCTTCTGTTGAAAAGCAAAGCCTTGTGGTGATGATCAAAGCACGGTCTTTGTGGCGTAGCTTTGTGTAACGTTTGCTTCGCGAGTTTCACACCCGGTATGAACCAAAAACGGGAGACGGACCTCAGGGAGGACTTGCGTTTCTTTCTAGCTAGAAGTGGCGTCAGTGGTTTTACATGCCCTGACGAGTTTGACTTATGTGGTTGTTGCTGTTGCGAGGCGCCTCGGTTATATCGGTTTCGGCCGATGCTTCTGGTCGGCTGACGGACCAGACTTACACCCCATAGGGTGGGGAAACGTAGTGTTCAGGCATTTTAATCCACATCGGTGGACCGGCCCTGTCGCTCCAAGGCTTGACTGAGTACTTGCCTGTGGCTCGGGCTAGAGAGTCACGAATCGGTTGAGGACTATCTTTTGCCTCGGTTCATAGACGGAAATCCAATTTCCAAATACGTGACATTTGCGGTTTTTAATTGTAATCCTATATATGGCGACATAGTGGGATGGGGCGCTTATGCCGCCTATGATTGATACTTATGATTTGAAGTTGTTTTATACACTATGCACTTATAATAGTATCAAATGATTTGTTTTAAACGTATCAAGCATTCTTTGGCTGTTATAAGGGAAAACCCTATCCTCGGCTGCGTTGCATTGTGTGATGGGACCTGGGTCTTATAACAGCTTCATTTTTCTTTATTTAGCATTGCGCTGTTTGTTTATGCACTGGTATTCTTGGGAGGAAACCCGTTCCGTGTTATACGGCGTGGTCCCTTGATTTACCTAAGTTTAAAAATAAAGATTAACTGTTTTAGTTCTCACACCAGTCACATGACTGACCTGGAGTTTATTGTTTTAACCTAAACTCTGGGTGCCCCTATTTTGACACGGGCAGCTAGTAGTTTTGGTTTTGCAGATTTATATTCACAGGAACCTGGTTTACAGCTGGAACGATATCCGGAAAGCTTTGTATCCGTATATCTCCCTCTAGTTGTATATTGTATTATTTTCCGCTGCGATGTATTTAAATGTAATTTAAATCTCTGATATCTCTGTGTAATATTCATTTTTACTCTGTATATTCTTTTAATCTGATGCATTGTTGTAATATACAAGGAAATGTCCTTCTGTATGAGTTCTGTTGTGGCTTGTTCTCGAACTATCCGACGCTTTCCTTTACGGGGAAGTTACGGGTTTTCACATAGGCCCAATGGGGGATTTCGGGATTAGGGTAAGGAGGAGGCCGAAATCAGTTAGAGAACGATCTTATCCTCATTTTCCAGCCGCCACTTTCATTCTTGAACCCTAACAATGGCCGCCAACATCTAGAAAACATCCCCAAATCACTTTCTAATCGAGTTTTTGCTTAGTCTACATCAAATTAAGGAGAGGAAACACAAAAGCAAGATTAGAGCTGCTGTTAGACACCAGTATTCACCCAAATCAGCAAGGTTTCAGTTCTGAGAAATTTATTTGTGGTCAAGGTGAGTGATTAGCATTGTTTTAACACTAATTACAGTTAATTAAGGGTAATCAGTGAAGATTAGCGAATTTACACACTAATAAATTCTGGAAAAATATCTATAAATTCGAAAATAACATTTTATGCCTCTGGTAGAAGTTTGGTTTAATTTGGTTAAGTTTTGTTAACCCTATGATTAGTTTTGCTTAAACATGCTTAAGGGAAAATATGGGGTTTTGGGTATATTTGATCCATTTTGACATGTAAATTAATTGTTTTGGTGTTTGTGGTTAATTTGCTACGTTGCTATGACTGTTTGGAATGATTTGTGGTTGATTAGAATAGTTAGATTGGTCGAAAACGTCGTCGAATGGCGTAAACAAGTTGCTGGAAAAAGTTGCAGGAAGTTGTGTAGGGTTTCGGATCGGATCGGGTATGGCTCAGATCGGATAGGAGAGCTGGGCAAGGAATCTGACCCGAACTGGAATATGGCACAAAAGAAGTTTGGCAAGAAGGAAGGCCATTGCTTAGAGTTGGAGTTGGACAAAGGATCGGATCGGAGCTATGGAATAGGATCGGATCGGAGTAGGCTAGGGAGCAGGATCGGATCGGAGTAGGCTAGGGAGCGGATCGGATCGGCGCAAGCAAGCGAGCGGGATCGGATCGGGCAAATGGAGAAGAACAGGATCGGATCGGGGAACTTAGAAGGGAGCAACCACCGAACCGAGTAGAGGATGGGCACTATACTTCCGAACCGAACCAAGAAGGGATGGAGCACTGATCCAGGAATGGACTAGGACGACCGAATCGAACCGAGCTGGAAGGTTACACCGAACCGAACCGAGCTAGACGAGGAGCACCAAACCGAACCGTGCGTGGGCTATTACTACTACGCGATGACTTTTATGAAGACCAGCCCAAATTCTATCAGAACCCGAGATGCAAAGGAAGTCGAAATGAGGAGCCTTGACTCAGGATCCAGTTGGGAAACAATGAGTGGGCTTCATGATTGGGCTTTGCTGCGGGACGTGTGCCAAGGGGCCATCAATGTCTATGACTTTGGATCACTATGTATGGGAGGTACGTGAACGGATTCAGGGCCACAGTGGCCTAGGTACGACTAAAAGGGCTATAGACCAATGAAGTGGGGTCATTTGTAAAGATTTGGTCATGACTCCATGTGGTAAGCATGGTAGTAGCAGTAGTTGTACAAGTTGAACTCCGTCACTACTTCGATGGGTCTAGTGATTGACAGTGGTGGACATCGTATGCTTTACGCACTGAGTGAGAGATGTGAGGATGGTTGTTATGGTTGATTTGTTTGCCATCATTATGACATGCACACCCCACCCCGTATTCTTTACACTATCTATTATGGCACCTTAGAGTATTGTACGGTATGTGGTACAAACTCTTTGGTTGCAGGTCCAGGTTCAGGTATGGTTTAGTATACATGTTATTGTTCTTTTTAGATGCTTATCGCTCATAACAGGCTTTATGTCTGACCCAGAGTTTTATGTCTCCTCTTATTACTCTGGGTGCTCACACGAGCAGACTAGAGACAGGTTAGCTGGTGATGCACGGGTAGATGATCCGGAGACGAGTAGGAGGCTTCCACGTATGATATATATAGTATTCTCCTTGTGTTACTGAAGATCACTGCTTGGCCATTAGTTGTGCATCTTCTACTTTCAGTTTTCTTTTGTTTTAGAGACAGTATATTTGGAAAGTTGTAATAAGCTGCATTTGGATTTCCGCTGCTCTGATGTTGATGTTGGTTTTAGTTATCAGCTTATGCACTATCTCACCTGTTTTATGTCAAGTATGTTATTATTATATTATATTCCATGCGCTGTGAGACATTCTACAGGTTCCTCGTTAGTTAATTCCCTTCTTTCCTTTCTTATGACGACCGTTCCGTGCTAATCGGGCATGTGTACAGCGAACTTTCGGAGGAAATGCAAGCTGGTGCTGGGCGGGCCGTCTCACTTGGTATCAGAGCTATAGGTTGCGTAGTTAACCTAGGGAAGTTATCAGGGAGAGATAGTATACGTATACGAGAGATCGTATTTGTGATTACTTTGGTTTTCAAAAGCTATATATATATATACTATTACTAGTATAAGGATGAAGTCGTACTGCACTAGCACCACTATGGGGTCGTTAATCGTTTCCTTTTTCAGATTGACGATGAGACGATATGCTAGAGGTGCTGGTAGGGGAGCCAATAATGGGAATGCCGCTGACATAAGGACGATGTTTACTGACCTCATGAGAGAGATGCTTAGAGATGTGCATAGGGCAGCTCCCAATGGTGGAAATGGTGGTGGTCCAACAGTGCAGGCGCCTAGAGTCGACTTCGCCAAGCTGAATAAGGATTATACTAGCCTTGGTGGGAAGCCGTTCCATGGAACGGAGTCGGCTACGGATGTTCAGGATTGTTTGGATAGTTGCGAATGTATCTTCGAGGATTTGGGTATCAAGGATGCGATGAAGAGAAAGCTAGCGTCCCGTCAGCTACAAGGGCGGGCAATGAATTGGTGGAATGCTATAAAGGCAGCTACTCCTGAAGATCAGATTACTTGGGAGCAGTTTAAGGTCCGCTTTAGCGAGAAGTTCATTCAAGCTGCTCAGAAGTCAGTGCTGTTTAAGAAATTCTTGGAGCTCAAGCAGAATGGCAGATCTGTCTCGGAGTATATCGCTGAATTCGATACTTTGTCGAAGTATGGGTTATCTCTTATTGATACTGCTGAGAAGAAGAATGAGAAATTCATAACTGGTTTGGATCAGTACTTGGAGGAAAGGCTTATTAACCACATCGATGAGACGTTTGAATCGATTGTGGGGAAAGCTTTAAGATCAGAAAGTCTTTACCCTAAGCCGAAGATTGAGGCTGCATCTGCAGAAGAATTGAAACCGCAAGCAAGCGGTGGAGCCAAGAATGGTTCTCAGAATAAGAGGAAGCAGAACCAGAATAAGGATGGCCAGAAGAAGAAGCAAGATGTTTAGTGCTTTAGCTATGGCAAGAAGGGCCATTATGCTAGTAATTGTCGGGCCAAGCCAGCGGATAGGAAGTGCTTCAACTGTGGCCAAATGGGACATCACAAGGACAAGTGTCCGCAACCCCCCAAAGAAAAGCAAATGGTGAAAGCATATGCCCTTAATGCTATTCCTTCTTTGTCGAATGCCTCAACCGCGGCGGAGAAAGGAAAGATTGTCATCATTCAAGGTATGCTTTCTGTTTATGATGTTCCTATTAGAGTTTTGTTTGATACCGGAGCTTCCAGTTCTTTCATATCTAGTGACCTGGTAGATAGATTGGGATTGGAGCCCGATATTGTCGATAGACCTTTAGTAGTGACGAACCCGATTTGTGGTTCGACTAGCCTTAGCACGATTTGTCGTAATGTGGTCTTATCGAGTCATGGATGCATGTTTGTTTGTGATTGCTTTGTTTTGGGCTTTACTGGGTTTGGCATTATTTTATGAGTAGATTGGCTCCAAAGATACGCGGTGGTGGTAGAATGTGCGGGCTTTTTGGTGACAGCTAGAGCGGATGATGGGCGGAGGATAGTGTTTGGTGGTCTACCCAGTGAGGGGGTATTGGCTAGTTTTCTAAACTCCCTCGACATTCCGCATAATGAGTTGTCAGGTTTGCCCGTGGTTAGCCAGTATCCGGACGTTTTCGAAGAAGTGACCGGGCTTCCACCACATCGAGAGATTGAGTTCCGTATTGATTTGATAAAAGATGCCAGACCTATAATGATGCCAGTTCGTCGTATGGCACCAAGGGAGCAGCGAGAGCTCGAGGTGCAAGTCAGCGATTTTTTGAAGAAGGGGTTTATCAGAAGGAGTGTTTCTGAATGGGGAGCACTAGTTGTGTTTGCTACCAAGGCGGATGGTTCCCTTCGTTTGTGTGTAGACTAACGCGAGTTGAATAAAGTGACGAGGAAGAACAAGTATTCTCTACCGCGGATAGATGATTTGTTCGATCAGTTGAGCGGCGCGAGAGTATTTTCTCAGTTGGATCTCGCGACAAGTTTTCATCAGCTTAGAGTGGAAGCTGAGAGTATAGCTAAAACGGCATTTTGGACGTCGTCTGGATTTTATGAGTGGTTGGTCATGCCATTCGGGTTGACCAATGCCCCAGCATATTTTTTGGATCTTATGAATAGGGTATTTAGAGATCAGTTGAATAAGTTTGTCCTTGTGTTTGTTGATGATATTTTTGTCTATTCGAGGACAGAGGAAGAACACAAGGAACATTTAAGAATAGTGATGGAGGTGTTGAGAAAACTCCAATTGAAAGCAAAGTTTTCTAAGTGTCACTTCTGGAGGAGAGAAGTGAGGTTCTTGGGTCATTTTGTTCCTGAGAATGGTATTGCTGTGGATCCTGCGAAAGTGGCTACTGTACAGGATTAGCCTACGCCCAAGAATGCAACAGATGTAAGAAGTTTCTTGGGGTTAGCTGGATATTATCGTAAGTTTATCCAAGGTTTCTCCAAGATAGCAGCACCATTGACCCAGTTGACCAAGAAGAATCAAGCTTTTGTCTAGGACGAAAGGTGCGAGAATGCATTCAAGAGTCTAAAGGACAAGTTGACATGCGCACCAGTGTTAGTCATTCCTAAGGGGAATGAAGAGATGACGGTATACACGGATGCTTGTGGTACCGGACTAGGTGCTGTATTGATGCAAGGCGGTAGGGTTGTAGCTTATGCAAGTCGGCAATTGAAACCGCACGAGAGAAGATACCCTACCCATGATTTGGAATTGGCAGTGATCGTGTTCGCATTAAAGATGTGGAGACACTATCTCTTGGGAGAAAGATTTGAGCAGTTTACAGATCATAAGCCGTTGAAGTATCTCTTCTCCCAGAAAGATCTAAATCTCCGGCAACAAAGGTGGTTAGAGTTCTTGGTTTCCTATGATTTCGACATCGCATATACACCGGGAAAGGGCAATGCAGTGGCTGATGCATTGAGTAGGAGACATGCCAGTTTGGGGGCTATGTTTCTAGAATGGAAGCAACTGGATTACATCGCTGGGTATGATTTCAGACCAAATGCGAATTAGATCCAGAAATGTTAGCAAGTTTGACGATCAGATCCACTTTGATTGAGCGGATCGGCTCTAGTCAGGGGGACGATCCTAACCTATTGGAAATCATCTCCAAGTTAGAGATGGGTATCGATGAGGAGATGAACAAGTATGGGCTTGATAGAGATGGATGGTTTAGAAAGAATGGAAAGCTTGTTGTACCCAATGTCAATGGATTGAGGGATGAAGTGCTTAGAGAGTGTCATCACTCAAAACTGACTATTCACCCCGGTGGTAATAAGATGTATCGAGACATGAAGAAGACTTACTACAGGGAAGGGATGAAAAGAGACATTGGGAAGTTTATATCCAAATGCATGAATTGCCAGCTAGTTAAAGCCAAGCAAAAGAACCCTAGTGGGTTGTTGCAACCATTAGAAATTTCCGAATGGAAATGGGAGCAAGTCTCGATGGATTTCATCAATGGTTTACCAAGGACTAGATCGGGACATGATAGCATTTGGGTAATCGTGGATCGATTGACTAAGAGAGCAAGATTCATACCAATCAAATCGACCAGAACGGCAGCTAAGTTAGCAGAATTGTATATGAAGTGGGTAGTGAGATTTCATGGAATACCTAAAAGCGTTGTGAGTGACCGAGACCCGTTGACCACTAGTGGGTTCTGGAAGAGCTTACAAGAGGCTCTGGGGTCAGAATTACATCTCAGTACCGCGTATCATCCTCAGACCGACGGACAGACGGAGAGGGTGAATCGTATATTGGAAGACCTCCTGAGAGCTTGTGTACTGGACTTTAGTGGATCATGGGATGACCATTTGCATCTAGTAGAGTTTGCATATAATAATAGCTACCAATCTAGTATCGGGATGGCTCCGTTTGAAGCTTTGTACGGAAGACCGTGCAACTCACCATCATGTTGGATAGAGACTGGCGAGAAGTTTATGCTTAGACCAGATGTGGTGAGAGAAACTTCAAATAAGATAAGATCATTCAACAACGAATGAAGGCTGCCCAAGATAGGCAGAAGAGTTATGCTGATAAGAGGAGAAGAGACTTAAAATTCTCCGTTGGTGACTTGGGGTTTGTCAAGATTTCTCCATTGAAGAGCGTGATACGATTTGGCAGGAGAGGCAAGTTGGCACCAAGATTTGTTGGCCAATTCCATGTTCTTGAACTAGTCGGGAATTTGGCATATAGAGTTGACTTACCAGAGAAGATGGCGGGAGTTCACAATATATTTCATGTTTCCCAACTAAGGAAGTTCGTTCACAACCCAGATATGACTATTTCACCTGATCAGTTAGAGGATTTCGAAGTAGAACCCAACGCGGTTGGGAACCGCAAGCCGACCCGTATTGTCGAGCACGACATGAAGCAACTTCGAAGGAAGGCGGTGAAGCTAGTCAAGGTTCAGTGGGGCGAGAACAAGAATAACTGTACTTGGGAGACATAGGAGAGTATTAGAAAGATGTATCCAGAACTCTTCACCTGGTAAGATTTTAACTTCGATTTAGTTTTCCGCATGCTAGGATAGACTTGTTTTGCATGTTTGATTGTTGTTTTATGATTGATAGGCATGCGGGACCCTTTGTGTGTTTTGATTGGGGAATTTCGGGGGCGAAATTTCTTAAGGGGGGAGAATGTAACAACCAGCATTCTACGCATCGGAGGATCGTAGAATATTTATTTCTTTCCCGTATGAAGTCGTATGGTCATGTAACTTTGGGAA
The DNA here is from genome assembly GCA_030737875.1 of Allium sativum. Classification (NCBI taxonomy): domain Eukaryota; kingdom Viridiplantae; phylum Streptophyta; class Magnoliopsida; order Asparagales; family Amaryllidaceae; genus Allium; species Allium sativum. The sequence continues at coordinate 740,879,281 of CM060920.1, read as the reverse complement.
ACATTCAATAGAGTCATTTCCCATGTTCATGATTTTTGTCAATTTTTAAATGACCATTTTACCCCAAGTTGGCACTGTTTTGGCCATAACTTTTGATTGGAAAGGAATTTTGACCTGAAACCACTTCCATTGGCTCCGGATGATGGTTTACAATTCCGTAGAGTGGTCACAATAGCCAAACGGACTCACCGTTTGGGAGATATGGCTGAAACAAGTTTCAGATAGTGAAAAACAGCTTAATTGGGATTAACCGGGTGATTAACAGCTAGACCCAATGGGGGATTTCGGGATTAGGGTAAGGAGGCGGCTGAAATCAGTTAGAGAACGATCTTATCCTCATTTTCCAACCGCCACTTTCATTCTTGAACCCTAACAATGGCCGCCAACATCTAGAAAACATCCCCAAATCACTTTCTAATCGAGTTTTGGCTTAATCTACATCAAATTAAGGAGAGGAAACACAAAAGCAAGGTTAGAGCTGCTGTTAGACACCAGTATTCACCCAAATCAGCAAGGTTTCAGTACTGAGAAATTTATTTGTGGCCAAGGTGAGTGATTAGCATTGTTTTAACACTAATTACAGTTAATTAAGGGTAATTAGTGAAGATTAGCGAATTTACACACTAATAAATTCTGGAAAAATATCTATAAATTCGAAAATAACATTTTATGCCTCTGGTAGAAGTTTGGTTTAATTTGCTTAAGTTTTGTTAACCCTATGATTAGTTTTTCTTAAACATGCTTAAGGGAAAATATGGGGTTTTGGGTATATTTGATCCATTTTGACATGTAAATTCATTGTTTTGGTGTTTGTGGCTAATTTGCTACGTTGTTATGACTGTTTGGAATGATTTGTGGTTGATTAGAATAGTTAGATTGGTTGAAAACGTCGTCGAATCGCGTAAACAAGTTGCTGGAAAAAGTTGCAGGAAGTTGTGCAGGGTTTCGGATCGGATCGGGTATGGGCTCGGATCGGATAGGAGAGCTGGGCAAGGAATCCGACCCAAACTGGAATCTGGCACTAAAGAAGTTTGGCAAGAAGGAAGGCCATTACTTAGAGTTGGATTTGGACAAAGGATCGGAGCTATGGAACAGGATCGGATCGGAGTAGGCTAGGAAGCAGGATCGGATCGGAGTAGGCTAGGGAGCAGGATCGGAGAGGAGTAGGCTAGGGAGCGGATCAGATCGGAGCAAGCAAGCGAGCGGGATCAGATCGGGCAAATAGAGAAGAACAGGATCGGATCGGGGAAATTAGAAGGGAGCAACCAACGAACCGAGCAGAGGATGGGCACTAAACTTCCGAACCGAACCGAGAAGGGATGGAGCACTGATCCAGGCATGGACTAGGACCACCGAACCGAACCGAGCTGGAAGGTTACACCGAACCGAACCGAGCTAGACGAGGAGCACCGAACCGAACCGTACGTGGGCTATTACTACTACGCGATGACTTTTCTGAAGACCAACCCCAGTTCGATCAGAACCCGAGATGCAAAGGAAGTCCAAATGAGGAGCCTTGACTCAGGATCCAGTTGGGAACCAATGAGTGGGCTTCATGATTGGGCTTTGCTGCGGGAAGTGTGCCAAGGGGCCATCGATGTCTATGACTTTGGATCACTATTTATGGGAGGTACCTGAACGGATTCAGGGCCACAGTGGCCTAGGTACGACTAAAAGGGCTATAGACCAATGAAGTGGGGTCATTTGTAAAGATTTGGTCATGACTCCATGTGGTAAGCTTGGTAGTAGCAGTAGTTGTACAAGTTGAACTCCGTCACTACTTCGATGGGTCTAGTGATTGACAATAGTGGACATTGTATGCTTTACGCACCGTGTGAGAGATGTGAGGATGGTTGCTATGGTTGATTTGTTTGCCATCATTATGACATGCACACCCCACCCCGTATTCTTTACACTATCTATTATGGCACCTTAGAGTATTGTACGGTATGTGGTACTAACTCTTTGGTTGCAGGTCCAGGTTCAGGTATGGTTTAGTATACCTATTATTGTTCTGTTTAGATGCGTATCGCTCATACCAGGCTTTATGTCTGACCCAGAGTTTTATGTCTCCTCTTATTACTCTGGGTGCTCACACTAGCAGACTAGAGACAGGTTAGCTGGTGATGCATGGGTAGATGATCCGGAGACGAGCAGGAGGCTTCCACGTATGATATATATAGTATTCTCCCTGTGTTGTTGAAGATCACTGCTTGGGCATTAGTTGTGCATCTTCTACTTTCAGTTTTCTTTTGTTTTAGAGACAGTAAATTTGGAAAGTTGTAATAAGATGTATTTGGATTTCCGCTGCTCTGATGTTGATGTTGGCTTTAGTTATCAGCTTATGCACTGTCTCACCTGTTTTATGTCAAGTATGTTATTATTATATTTTATTCCATGCGCTGTGAGACATTCTACAGGTTCCTCGTTAGTTAATTCCCTTTTTTCCTTTCTTCTGACGATCGTTCCGTGCTAGTCGGGCATGTGTACAGCGCACTTTCGGAGGAAATGCAGGCTGGTGCGGGGCGGGCCGTCTCACATACACATGTATGTGTATACATGTATAGTGCACGTATAGAATATATATGCGAGCACTACAGACGTTGTCTCCCTTGTGGTATTTACAATGAATCACCGTGAATATCACAACTGCTTAGACACAGATGGATATATATATATACATATACATATACATATATATATATATATATATATATATATCAGATCATGCCATGAAAAATGATGAGAAACACACCAAAATTTTAAGGCAAATAAATTTTAAAATAAAATTATATCTGCTAGAATTTAAAAATACTTTTGTTCCATATCATTGTGTGTTTCTTCTATGACAGTTAAGCAGAAGACTGGGCTGACAATGAAGACAGAGACAGAAGACATTAGTGAGTGACAATGAGCAATTGAGTCTGTATATGAGTGAGCAATGCGAAACAAAATTTATATGTATTCTTACAACTGAGTGACTGAGTGAACTGTAGTAAGGAGCAATGTTTAAAAATGAAATGAATGTTTTGTATTTCGGTGAAATGTACAAATAGTGAGTTTACAATTTTGTACTGTTGAGATGTTGAAATAAAATATTATATTTAAATAAAATACTGTTTGAATATTTAAATTCTTGTGTGGTAGTATTCTATTTAAATGTAAATATTTATTCTTGTTTGTAATGTAGTATAACGATACAACTACAAACACATTTATAATAATAAAAATATTTTTGTTATCATAAAAAAATCATAGAATTGTTAGATACAACACTTTAAATAAAACAAACAACAGGAAGGAGATAGGGAAGAAATATGTACATACAAATAGATAATAACTTAAAATGAATTGGTAATTGACAGTAATTAAAATAAAATATAAGAATAAACTTATAAAAGTTGATATTTTTTTAGATCCAATACATATTTACTATCAAAATTCTTTTTATTTAGATTACTACAACAATTATTGTATCTATTTAACTTTAACTTATAAGATATTTGAAAATCATAGTAATACTCACAATAGTTGTTGTAGATCCATAAATTCCTCTTAAATATTTGTTGTAGAAGAAAAGAAAGAATTATCCCTTCAATCTAAGCTCCGGCAGCACCTCGATATTTTCTTAATTTTTATTCAGAAATAAATTGGTGGATGAAGAAGGTGAAGAATGTTTGTGTGTAAGAAAATGTTGAGGCTGCTAGCCTATTTATGTATTAGTTAGAATAAATCTGAATCATAGGATATTAGGTTATTAAATCAAACCGTACACCTCAAGATGAGTCAGCATATGTATAAAGCACACAAAATAGTCCAAATACAGGCATAGGAATCTTCCTACTCTAAGGTCGGTCGACCCACCTTAGACATGGGTCGACCCTTGTATCGACCTAGCTAAGGGTTGCGTCACCCATTTACAATTGTTTTATTTTCTGTTTATAAATTAAATTATTTAAAAAATAGTTCAAACTTCTTTTGATCATAACTTGTTCATTTCTAGTCCGATTTATGCAAACTAAAAGTCTATCTGAATCAGAATTTTGTAACGCATGCAACAATGAAGTCTGTTTTATTCAATACTCAATATTTTCCTTATTAATATTTATTTTATCATTTTATTCCTCAATTAAGTAATCCATTAATCAATTATTGTTTGTTAAATTTTAGGTTGTTCCTTTCTCCCCTCCTTAAAGGATTTCGTCCCCGAAATCTCAAGGGTTAGAAGAATGTTATGAATGCTAACACCCATCTACTCAGTGATCATCCACTGGCATTCATTTACCATAAAATTTCCAATGCTTTGTACGAACATATGCAAATGTGTCATATATATATGTCCCTATGTTAATGTGAAAATTAGGCAGTCTACTGATTCAGTTGACCTCCTTAATGCAATATATGTATGTTCCATGTATCCAATATGTATGCAAAGAATCATAATAATACTTATAAGCTCTATATGTTAGCACAACCATTCACCTAAAAACAGCATTCATGTAATGATTCAACCACTTTCATCCATTAAAATATAAAAAGCGCAAACATCCATAAGAAATATGTAAGTGTTTGAGCCGATCTAGTGCCTAATGTGTGCGTATAAGCGTCCACTGGCAACCACTAGCAAATACTTACATCCATTTGAAACCGTCAAACATAACATGTCTCAAATACATTTTTCAACCATATCCTGTCATCTACAAGCTCAAATCTAAGATCTACACTTCCCAAGTGAGACGACCCGAACTTCCCCGTGAAGGAAAGAACGGATGGCGTTGAGGACAAGACAAAATAGAACACAAACGGAAGAACATTTCATTGTTATTACAATAATTCCATCAGATATAAGAATATACAAAGTATAACTGAATAAATTACATTCAACAAATATCAGAGATTTAAATTACATTTAAATTCATTGCAGCGGAAAATAATACAAAAGCACAACTAGAAGTAATGCACGGATACAGAGCTTTCCGAGCATCGTTCCAACTGTAAATCAGGATCCTGTGAATATAAATATGCAAAACCAAAACTGCTAGCTGCCCATGTCGAAAATAAGGGCACCCAGAGTTTAGGTTAAAACAATAAACTCCAGGTCCATCATGGGACTGGTGTGAGAACTAAAACAGTTATTTAAAACTTTACTTTAAAAGAGAGTGATTCAATGGACCATGCCGTATAACACAGAACGGGTTTCCTCCCAAGAATACTAGTGCACATAACAAAACAGCGCAATGCTTTTTGGAAAAATGAAGCTATTATAAGACCCAGGTCCCATCACACAATGCAACGCAATCCGGAGGATAGGGTTTTCCCTTATAATAGCCAAACATGCTTGGTACGTTTAAAACAAATCACTTGATACTATAATAAGTGTATAGTGTCAAAACAATTCAAATCATAAATATCAATCAAAGGCGGCATGGGTACCATCTATCATGTCGCCATACTAGTTCTACAATTAAAACCGCAATATCACGTATTTGAAATTGGATTTCCATCATGAGTCGAGGTAAGGGGCAAGCTCCTCTCCGTTCGAGACACTTTAGCAAATGTCTCAAGACCTCACTTTGATCCTTGGAATCGGTTGGGCCGGTCCTCTCTTACTTTTGAGGATTAGTTATTCTTGAACACACGTTTCCCGGTCCTAACAGACCTATATCCGAGGCGCCTCGCGTTCCAACAACCACACAGGTGAAAAGTATATAAATGTTAGGGCTGGTAGGTCACTGACACCACCCTAGCTAGAAAGAAACGTCGTGCTCTCCCAGCGGTCTGTCTCCCGTTTTTGACTCATACCGAGGTGTGAGGTTCGTGAATTCACGTTATACACAAAGCTACGCCACACAGGTCGTGCTTTGATCATCAACCACAAGACTTTGCTTTGCAACAGAAGCCTTGATCAATTGCCACTTACGCGTGCCACACTGGCAATTTACTCCATGCGACTGATGTCCATCGATATACAACCTCTGAGCTCGTACGTCTCAGAGAAGGGCGTTAAGTAAGAGAATAAATTCTCCGCCGCCAAACAGATGTATATTTAATAGAGATCAATCAACACAGAATAAAATCCAATGTCAGACACACAATCCATTTATAAGTTCGTTCTGGGTCTGAATGAAACCGGAGGCACTTTCCTCGCATATCCATCCATCTCTAAGTACGTCGAGACGATCACCAACCGTTTCCCTCATCTTGGGTGTACAGCCCAATCAAGATCATCAGTAATCACCCAAACGATGTGAATACTTCCGGTCTTCAACCACCGTCTTCATCTTCGATATGTCGTCGAATCGGTTATTCAGAATGGGTATAAACCCGGCCTTTCTGAATATCCCACGTATATAATAAACAAATGTTACACAAACACACAAACGCCTCATTCCAATTCAGAATATTCTTTTATTCACAAAATCACATTCTTAGGGAAAGGTTCCCATTAATTTTATCCAAGATAAATTCTTCTAAATCTATTCTTCAATCTTTCTTTGGATATCATTTCAAACCATGTTATGGTATTCCAAACTAGTCGGGATTAGCGAACCACACCGAAGTAATTATTTATTTTATTTACCAATCCCAACCTATTCATCCCATGGAGCAAAACTGGTAATACTCCATATCTAACACCACGGTGTTATCGGTAAAATTAATTACCGTTTCACGTTTAAATCCAATAAAAGATTTAACTATCGCTTTGGAGCAAAACTGTTGGTACTCCATTCTCGATCACCTTCCAGATTTGATAATTTAAATTATCAATTCACATTTCAATCTAATTAAAGATTCATTAAAACTCCACTTCGTTTTAATCTTTTCAAAAAAATCAACATCCTGCCTTTAACTGGGTTAAAGAACCAATGTCATATAAAACACGATTCACGATAAACCCAAATAACATTTGATATTAAATACAAGTCTTTGAATAGAAATTATATCGGCTTATATTCGATATCAAATTCTGAAACCAACAAATATCGTATTGGAAATAACGATATAAAGTATATCTTTCAAATTCCCATAACAATATCTGTATAGTCATGAAATCCAATAACGAAATATTCCAAAGACAATTTCGATTCAGATCCACTTCCACTTTATATATACTGGAAATTCTGGTTATTTTCAAAACCGATTCAAATTCAATTTATTCATTTAAAAAATAAATTGGTTTTTGTTCTAGTTCAAAACCAGTTCATTTCGATAAAAATCTATTTTTATCCTTTCAAATATGGAGTTTTTCATCCCAGTTCTTTTCAATTCACATATTAGGATTTTACACAAATTATTAATATTTTTAATAATTTTATCAAGGCCCGTACAGTCGATTTCCATCAATGGCCATCGAACTGCACTTACAACGACCTTTTTCAAATTTGATTTGGACATAATTCCAAATCCAACCGTTAGATTTCAAATTTCTAATATTCATTGGAAAGCTTTTTTCGATACGAACCCAACGGTTCCAGTTTTAGGCGTATCCGACGGTCGGATCTCCCGCAACATCAACTCGAAGTCAATGGTCGAAATTCACGAACTGCTGCGGCGCGGCGCGTTCTATTCAGGCCATTATATATATAATACATATATATTATATATTTCGTCGATTTCCTTTTAAAACGTATTTTATAAATTGTTTTAAATTCATTTTCAAAACCATTTCAACTCTATATTCAATTTCTAATCAAAATTGAATATTTCATATCATTCCTATATAAATGATAATATTTTCAAAATGTTATATTTTGAAATCACTATCTTTTCTATATTCATTATAAGAACGAATATAATCGATATAAATATCGTTCACGTCAAAATAGCGCAACTCTAATCAACACAGCTTTATATATTTCAATAATTCGTTATTCTATTCAACAAATGAATATTTTTTTCCACTCAACACATGAATCTATATTTTTTTCCACACACGACTAATCTCCACACATGAGTTCTGTCAACACACGACTATTTTTGATATGTAATATATTTTATAAAATTACGGTATCTATCGTTTGATTTTCAATCAGACTCCACCGTAAAGTAGTTCTAATTTTAAATATGATAAAGATGTAAATTTTATTATTAAAATATTTTACTCAACACATGAATAATTTCAACACATGAACATCGTCAACAGATGACTATTTTTGTATTCAACCCATGAATTTTCTTTTATAATATTCATTATTCATTATTTTCCCGATTGGAATGAGACCCAATCAATCACCATATAATGTTAATTATATGGATTCAACCCAACACATGTATATAAATAGTAACGATAAATAATCAACAATCATCCAAAGTGCACCACACAACTGCATAAGCATCAAACATAAATAATTAATGCTTACACAGCATGTCGACCAATCGATCGACATATAATGAAATAATTGGGATTAGTGTACGCCAAATATCATCCCAACACCTGTGTGGGGTTTCAAATCAACAAACACAGATTTTTATTTGTGCAGTTGGGCGATGTATAAAATTTATCATCCCAATCAATATCAGTCAAATAAGTGTATATAAACAAATCGGCCGATTTGTTTATAAATATTCATTTATTCACATTCACGTTAAAAATTATATTTTCAACGATAATTAATTTATTTCAACACATGAATATATTTCAATATCTATTTCACATCAACATCACAAACAATTTTCACAACACATCAATCAAACAAACAAGCCGTCCATGGTCTGTGGACGACGGGTGTCGGGTGCTGCTAAGCACCGTCTGCATCCTAGTATATATATATATAACTAGAAAAAGAAATTTAGAGTGAGAAGTTCTCATCGATTAGCTAATCCAAACGCCACGACTCTTCATATGTAGAAATCTTCGCCGTTCTCGCCCTTTGTCAATTTCGTTGTCCGTAGCCACTACATATATAAAAATCACATTTTTATATTGTTGCTATGCATATAAAAATTATATTTTTATACAGCTACTATATAGATAAAAATTCTATTTTTACATCGCTACTATATAGATAAAAATTCTATTTTTACATCGCTACTATATAGATAAAAATTATATTTTTGTATCGATGTTCCTATAATAAAGATTGTATTTCATCACTATAAAATAAATCACATTTTTACTTCATTGTATATATAATAAAAATCATATTTTTATTTTTCTATATCTATAAAGATGATATTTTTACTATCTTACCTTTATAAAAATTATATTTTTATACTTCTAAACTATAAAAGATTATATTTTTATACTTCTTACTATATAAAAGATTATATTTTTATATTTCCTATATAATAAAAATTATATTTTTATATTTCCTATATAATAAAAATTATATTTTTATTATGTTATTCATATAAAAATCCCGTCTTTGTTGTTATAAAAATCTCAACATTCACTAATTAAAAATCTAACCTTTCTGTGTTAAAAAATTGATTTTACTTTGCTAAAAATTCGATCTTTACTTCGCTAAAATCACATATAAAAATCTGACCTTTCTTGTGTATAAAGATCAAATTTTTATCACGACGTACATAGAACAAAAGTATAATTTTACTCTACTTTTAAATAAGTAAAAATCATATTTTTATTTCTTTATCTTCATAGGAAAAATCTAATCTTTCCTCACATTAAAATTCAAACCTTTGTTCGATTAAAACACAAATCTTTGTCCACTAACATCCCACATAGAACTGGTTTTCGTTTTTATATAACGAATTATTTTATATAAATAAATTTAAAGAAATAAAAATAAATTAAATAAAAACTTACAGTGGAAATCGAGGGGGAAGGGGAAACAGGCGATGGACGGTCAATGAGAAGGAGGGGGGATGTGCGGCGCCTTCCAGGTGGTCGGGCGGCCTTCGGGCGATGGTGGGGCCCGTTCAGGGGCTGGGCGCGTCGATCGTTGTTGAGGGGGGAGGAAGAGAGAGTGGAGCAGAGGAGGGAGGGCGGCGCAGTGGCCCCGCCTTGGGCGGCGCGTTGCCAGGCTGCGACGACCTTTGGTGGAGCAGCGACAGCTCCTCCCTTTTTTTTATCTGTTGATCGATTGAAGAACGGGGGGGGGGGGGGGGCAGAGGAATTAAAAGGAAGAGAGAGAGGATGGATTAATTTTTTTATTTAATTTCAAAAAGCAACTTTTATTTTCGACCCCAAAACGAGGCCCACCGCCTGTCGTCCATAGCTAATCACCCCCATTCCGAACACAGTGGGATATGTATCATAAGCTGATTCGGCTGTTACAATCAGTTTTCATTTAAATCAAAGTATAATTCTTTGTATATTCAATTTAAACATACATTTCAAATTACTGAGGCCATATACAGTCTCTAAAAATTACAGAAAAATATTTTCTAGCTTCGTATTGATGATACAGTCCTAACAAAACTAGTTTCGTCGAATTCTGAGACCATTTGAAAAATGGCCATTTTCCAGTCGATTAAAATCAACTGAAACTGGTCAAACGCGTTTTACTTTGCCACGCTCACATATTGATTCGAAAAATTATGAAATTTGGAATCTAGCAATCTCTTGACATCACGAATCCAACAAAAGTGTTTTTGTCGAAATCCGAGGTCGTTTGCAAAATTACTATTTTTAAGGGCCTGAGTTCCATAGCGACTATTTAGAATTTTCATTTGGACATAACTTTTTATCCCCGCTATGAAATTTCGATTTTTCGGATTCGTTGGAAAGATATTCTCAAATAGATCCTATTATTTTTGATTTCACTAAAATCCGGTTTATTTTGCACCCGGTACATTCAATTGAAGTTTGAAATCGAATTAACGAACTACCGCGCCTTTTCAATTCCTTTTATAATTATATATAATTATTTATATTCTAATGATGACGTAAATAAGTATATACGTTCTAATCTATATTCAAAATAAATTTCTCGTTGATATTATTTAAAATAATTCATTTTAAATGTTCAAAATTCATTAAAATTGCCAAAATAAAAATTTTAAATTGGCTCGCATTTCCGGGTTGTTACATTCTCTCCCACTTAAAACTTTTCGTCCCCAAAAAGGAACAAAGCCGAAAGTTGTTTAACAATTCAACTAAACTTCCATTATTTTGATTACGGCTTAAGTTCTTCAACTTTTCAGTTTCTAAGAACTTTTCAAATTTTTCAAAAAATTGGCTAACACCCTAAATTTTCGAAAAAATTTGCCATAACCTCCCCTGCACCGGGAGCACCGGGAAAATCTCAAAATTGCCATACAGGCCTTCTGATCTCAAAAAGAAAAAGAAAAAACCAAGCGGCTAGCCAATAAGCTCATAAAATCATCATCACCCAAACAAAACAGTAAATTATGATAAACATGTACCTATTTGTCGGGCAAACAAATTTTATTCTCTGCTCTAGCCTCCTTGTTATGACCTGTTCAATGTAAGTACATGTATATGCAAGCAAATGCGACCAATTTTCAATATAATTCACTATTTGGTACAATTAGGCATAATGGTTCAAAATTATCAAACAAATAAACAAACAACACAAACATCAATCAATTAGTGAATTAGAGTTTCAAATTCATAATTTCGATACATATACAGAAAATCAGATTTTTGATGCCAAATCACAACAATAAATCTATCTATATAAGTTTTGGTTCTCACACCAGTCTAATGGAAATATATAGATATCACACCTTCGAAATACGAACATAAATACTGATGATGTGGCCACAACATCAGAATTATCCCCGGGTGTCTAGAATGTGACTCTATATCAATCCAGTATATTAAAACTTCGACTATACGTTCATGACGCGTATACGAGAAATCTTTATATACTCGATTGTCCAAATTCAAAATAAATAAATATTCAAATACGTATAAAGCGATTTAAATTTTCAAAACAAAATTGTTTTCATTTGAAAAATATACTCTTCACACTCGTTCTAGGATACTACTGATCCTATCTCTAACGAGTCATTCTAGTTGGATATTACTAATCCAATATCTAATGTATTCTTTCGTATGGTTCTAATGTGTCTTGTTCTCGAGCTCTGTAAACCAAAGCTCTGATACCAAACTGAGACGACCCGAACTTCCCTGTAAAGGAAAGCACGGATGGCGTTGAGGACAAGACAAAATAGAATGCAAATGGAAGAACATTTCATTGTTATTACAACAATTCCATCAGATACAAGAATATACAGAGTATAAATGAATAAATTACATTCAACAAATATCAGAGATTTAAATTACATTTAAATTCATTGTAGCGGAAAATAATACAAAATCACAACTAAAAGTAATGCACGGATACAGAGCTTTCCGAGCATCGTTCCAGCTGTAAATCAGGATCCTGTGAATATAAATCTGCAAAACCAAAACTACTAGCTGCCCGTGTCGAAAATAAGGGCAACCAGAGTTTAGGTTAAAACAATAAACTCCAGGTAAGCCATGGGATTGGTGTGAGAACTAAAACAGTTATTTAAAACTTTACTTTAAAAGAGAGTGATTGTAACGACCCGTATTTTTGATTGTTAAACATTTAATATTTTATTATTTAAAATATCGATTTAGAATTTTAGATGAATTTACTATATATAATTTGTTTATTAAATAATATGTAGACTTATAATTTATATATGGTTATGAAAGGGTTTTTATGTAAATAGAATATCACTTTAAAACCCAGAACGTTGATTGTTGAATTTTGAATCTTTATACTCTTTAGAATTTAAGTTGTTTGCCTTAATACGATGGTAATAATTTATTATCGTCATATGAAATTTAATTTACTTTAATTAAGGTTATATGAGGTTAGGACAATAAACCAACCTTAAAGGAGTCTCGCCACAAAAAGGGTCGCGCCATAAACAACTTGAAACAAATACATCGTAGGTCATGCCATAAACATCAACAAGAATAAGCTTGAAACTGAAAGTACAAAGAACATAAAAACTAAAAAAATAAATATATGAATGCACATATAAAAGTGGGAAACGTATATACATACGAAACTGAGAATATATATATACTTCCATCTCACCGGTTCAACAAATGAAAATATTTAAAATCTGAAATATACACAACATTGAACTTGAAATGTTAAAGCCCAGAATAACACATATTCATGAGAAGATTGTACATACATAATTACAAAGGAATACAAAGAAAACAGTACACAATATTGACGGTACATTACAAAACGGAAATTGACATAGCAATTCATATATTTCTACACGCCTTGTTTTCTTTTCAGGAGGACAGTGAAACGAAATGTACGCCTTGATCATGAGCTGCAAGGACAACAGTGAACCTATTAGTATAAAAATAAATAAGTAACAACTAAAGAAGGGGACAAGTGTATATTTTTGTACAATGTATGTACATGTAATTGTATACATATCAACAAAACAGTACAGCAAAGAAAAAGGGAAAGTAAACAGCTAAACAAGAAAAATCATGAATAGACAAATATATATATTTACATTCAATAATCAAATGACAACTTAAGGACCGCTATGAAAAGCTAAAAGAAAGACATAACATGGGCACATGGGAACAGTGGATGTGCAGCTAAGAAAATCAGCTGAAAAAAAAAAAAAAAAAAAACAAACAAGACAATAAACACAAAAATCCATTCATCAGATCATGTGTATTGACAAGGCACAGTTAAGATCAACAGCAAATCTATGTGTAGTCATACTTCAAATTTTACCAGATAGGGCAGGAATAGCTAGGGAAACAGAGTATACAACTAAGAAGGAAATCCTCCTATGTACACATCCAATCTTTACATAGGGTGAACAGCAGAAGCAAGTAGGCATAGGCATACTTCAATTTCCAAAAGAACAGTGAACAATTAAAAGAAAATGTAGAAGGACACAGCTATAGAACAGTCTAAGAACAGCCATACAGATATTAGGAAATAGCTAAAACAGCAAAGCAGATCACTCTTGGACAACTAAAAATATATATATATATATATATATATATTTAGTACAAAGAAGATCTAAGTGAAATCAAATCCAATGTATATATCTATACTATCAATTTCACTTAGATCGAAATAGATATTGATTCATATACCAATTCAAACACTACTATATCTTTATAAAAAAAAAATTCCAATGAAGAATCTAACTTGTGACTTCAACATCACTGATCAAATAAACAAATCCATACCTCATCAAATCTATATACAGTGAACAGATCGACTGTACTGATATGAAACACAATACTTAAGGCGACAAATCTCTGCCAAGCCATTTCGCATCCATTAAATTTCTATCACCAGTACACAGATTTGAAAGGAGAAAGGAAATGGCCTAAGCACGAACCTACCTAGATGAACTGATGGACATATCTAAATCTACTTCTATAAATAGACGCATCGCGCAAAGGGATTTCACCATTTTCAGAAAGCAATTCAAACAAATACAGTAAACCCAAACCACGTTCAAACCACTTATAGAAAATTAAAATAAAAATTTAGTTAAAGTACTTAGCTCCTGAAGCCGTAAGAAAGAAGTGGGGTTCGAACGTTGCTGAGCTCCGTTAGTAGTGGAGGTGGCACGCTCGATTGCTGCGAAGCTGTGGTGGACCGCAGATCAAAGAGAGGGCAGAAGGTGGTGACGTTGAGGGTTGCGACGCAACCAGTAGCGATCTCCGATGGTGTTGAAGAAAGAAGGAGGAGCGGATAGGGTTCGGCCATGGCAGAAGTTTCTGGAGACGCTGATTTTAATTGTGGAGGCGATGGATTTAACGTCGGCCTAGGGTTTTTCTTCTTTGGTCATGAACGATGAAGTTGGGGCGGCGGATTAAATGAAAATAAGGGTTACGAGAGAGGATTTTAAACAAGGTGGGTCGGGTTCATTAGTTGGGCCAGCGGAAAAGTAAGGTAAGCCCAATTATTGAAAGGAAACATATGTTTTAAACTAATTTAAATTAGTTCACAAAGTTCGTAATACGTTTTCTCACTCATACGATCTCGGATTCAGGCAGGGTCAGTTGCGTTGGGACCATGGAGACGAGTACTTCAAGATGGAGCAGGTCTAGTTCAGATCAGAAGCCACTGGAATTTTATTCAAATTAAAACGTCAGTTTAATGTGATCAAGCAGACTGTTCATCGACGGATTTAAATACAGGTGAGTTAAACTCACTCAGCTATTCCCATTTATATTGTATATAAATTGGGTTTTTACTCTGCGTGTTCTGATTTCTAGTGGTTGATTGTTTGCTAGATATATATTTATTATTGATTTAAATCCTGAAACTAAGCGGTCGCTTGATTTCAGTAAAACACCAATCATTTTGATTTGACCCGAATAAAGTAATTTCCCTTGATTGGTCTCGTTTATAAACGTGCTTGAAAATGGTTGAACTGTTTGAATGATCTGTTGTTGATTGATGACCGTGATAGAAATTCTCAGTCATATATAAAAGGGATGGTTGATTATTATTGATTGTTGAACCTTATTTCAACATTTGTTCTGATAATAACCAGTGGGTAGTGTGGTGGGGAAATCGACATCACTTGGGTTATAAATCGATCGATTTATAAAAATATGAGTTTTATCGATAGTGGATTGATAATATTCGAGTTATAAATATGTTTTATAACGAAAATATATTTTGGAAGTTACTACGTTGAAAGAATATTTAAAAAAGGGAAATAAATATTTATTTAAAAGTTTGTATAGAAATTTTGAAATTTGTTTTGTAAGATGAATTCTTATGTTAATAAGAATTAAAAGCAAAGGGGTCAAGTATTTGATTTATTTCGTCTAAGGAATGTTTAAATAAAGTTATTTAAATTAATTACATTTTAATTAATTTAAAGAAGGAATTAAAAAGAGTTGGTTAGGAGAGTAATCATGTTTTGGGTGAATGAAGTCGACCATTTGAACTTAGTTATACTTTAAATTAGTGAATTAACTTAATGAGTAATTGATTTACCCTCGAAAGGTATTAAAAAGGGAATTTATTATTCTAGTAAATAAAGGAGCAAATTGATTTGAATGATGAATGTTGAAATAAAGGAGTTGGTAATCACTAATGAAATATCTTTAAGAAACCAAGTTTGAAATGAAATGGTTTAGTGTTGGAAAAAGGCTAGTGATGAGTTTTATGGTTTGAACTCGAGTTTTATAGAGAAGCAACCAAGAGTTTTAAACGAAGATAAGGCGTAAGTGTAGGTTTTACTTAACAATTGAATTAAGTAAAAGAAGGAGAAAATGCAAAAGGGTTTATATTAAACCTAAGATTTATAAACGAAGTTTATAAATGGAATGTGAATTAAACGTTGGCTTTTAATTGGAAATACTTAATATTGGTATTAAGTTAAATTAATTCGAAAGGAGATTTCTAGAAAGAAAAAGGAAATTGGTTAAAAGGGATTTAAATGCGAGATTGGTAAACGGGATTGAAAATAGGAATTAAAATAATAATACAAGGTTTTGAATTACAACTTGTATTCATCTGAAGATAAGAACGTTGTCAATCAAGGTCTGAGAGGTAATTAAAATACCCCAACTTGAACGGCTTCGGGATTATTCAAGGATAATACTAGTTGGTAATGGCGAGAGTGTGCGATAAGTTTTCCAAAGTAAAGGAAATGATATAAGTTTATATTTTCCCTATTAATGGAATTAAAAAGGGAATTGGGCGAGAAGTTTTAAAAGCCAAGTGATACTGAGTACCAGACCAGTAATTATATTTTTATGGTTTCATGGATGTTTACTTGATAGTTAAATAACCGACTATCTAGTCTGACCTTTACGGTTATGGGTATGGAAAGACCGGGATCGAATGTTTATTCGAAAACCATTCCGACCAACAAAATACGAATATAAAGAAGAGATCAAGTGACGATCGAGATGGAGCATGTGAAGACCATAGATCTTCATGAAGCGGAAGAACCACTTACAATCTCTGATTCGACCCGGAGATATACTGGGGTTCTGTCGTGGTTGAAACTGTGGATTGCAAGGACGATCGCTACTGATCCTTGGGGTGATTCCTGTATTGGATGCAGTAGGAAAGTACCTTCGGTTCATCCTGTTCCTGGATGACTTGTATGGACGAGTGTCTGACAGAGTATTTCCAATGGGCCACGTACGTTGATTTCTTCAAGCGTATCATAGTTGGTTAGCTCCCAACTAGGGTATTTTTGTAGGCGTCAATTAGTGATATCCAGAGGATCTGACGATGTGGCATTCAAAGTGATTGGTGGCCAGATGTTCTAAAGGTAATTTAAACCTCAAGCCTCATCAACCGGGAGATGACAAAAATCGGGCAGGCAGCATGGCTATGTGGGTCGCTCCCATTAGGATGTATAATCACCTATCTAGAGAAATTCTTTTTGCTTCTTAATCTATCGATTCTGCCCATTCGGGAACGGTGGTTTGAGTCCAACCGTTGGTGATATACATTCGATACACTCAAGCGAAATGAGTGGTCGGTCATGTGAGGGTCGGGTTGCAAGACGTTCTTGTTAAACCCAGTGTATTCGCCTCTAGAGATACACGAGCGGCAGGTGGTCCTATACCTTTTCAAGGTTGGAATCCAATCTCCAATAAGCGCCTGCGGTTTTGATGGTATACTATATATGTAGAGCGTGAGATGCAAGCGTTCTACTAGATTCTATTTACTTGTATTTAGACACTATGATAATATCAGAAAAGATATTGATTTCGAAAACTGGTTTGGGTTATCGTAAGGTAAAAACCGTCCGTATTTATGTGTGGATTTGGTCTTACGATTATCTTTTTCTTTCGAAAGGATTTTAACTTTAAAATCAAGTTGTGTGATACCTTAATGTTGTGCGAGTTTTTTTCTCACTCTGGTTCACCAGACTGACCCGGTGTTTTGTAAATGCTCGGGTTAGCCCGGAGTGTACAGGTTCAGGTCATCAGGTACTGCGAAGTCCAGAAACAAGCTGAAGATGTTCAGACGAATGATATTCCGCTGTGTGATTATATATGTGAGGACAGATTATCAAAACTGTCCAGATGTGTGTTGAACTCTGATATTGTAAGTATTTTCAAAAGCTCTCAATAAAGATTATTTCTGTATTATATTTTGTTCCGCTGCGATGTGAGACTCTGTGATGGTTCTTCTTCTTCTTCTATTCTTATATTTCTTTCTTTCTTATCTCACCCTCTAATTTCTTTCTAAACGTTCCAGTGTTTTCGGTGTTTGAAGGATCGGCATGAGATACGATAAGGGTATTTATGTCGATTTTCGAGCACGAAAATCCCTGGGCCGTTACAGTGGTATCAGAGCTATAGGTTGAGTAGTAACCTTGGCTCTGTGGCGTAACTCTATAGAGATGGGGTTAGTAACACCCTAGATTGAGTTTGAGTGTATATATATGAGAGCGTATTTGTAAATTCTATATAAAAATGTTTTATATTGTGTATTTGACCAGTTCGATTTTTGAATTCGCAACTGACACAATAATGTTTTATAAAAATGGTCAAATAAAATAATTTTGGCCACATTATAATTTTGTATAGAAAAAGGAACAATTTTATGATTGGTTTTTAGTTGGTTGATTTGTTTGAATCAAAGTCGAATTAGACTATGAATTCAAAGGGGTCTAATATAAAACTAATTTTTATATATGAAATTAAAAAGGAAGAAATGTATAATGTTGAAATTGAAATCAAAATTTGAGTTTGATATGGCAGTGTATAAATTAGAGAAAAAAATAGTTAATTGAATATGATTTTGAAACTTAAACGTGGTTAAGAGTAGAATAATTGGAATTGGAACATACCTCTTACTTAGCAATTTCGAGGACGAAATTATTTTAAGGGGGAAGGAATGTAACGACCCGTATTTTTGATTGTTAAACATTTAATATTTTATTATTTAAAATATCGATTTAGAATTTTAGATGAATTTACTATATATAATTTGTTTATTAAATAATATGTAGACTTATAATTTATATATGGTTATGAAAGGGTTTTTATGTAAATAGAATATCACTTTAAAACCCAGAACGTTGATTGTTGAATTTTGAATCTTTATACTCTTTAGAATTTAAGTTGTTTGCTTTAATACGATGGTAATAATTTATTATCATCATATGAAATTTAATTTACTTTAATTAAGGTTATATGAGGTTAGGACAATAAACCAACCTTAAAGGAGTCTCGCCACAAAAAGGGTCGCGCCATAAACAACTTGAAACAAATACATCGTAGGTCATGCCATAAACATCAACAAGAATAAGCTTGAAACTGAAAGTACAAAGAACATAAAAACTAAAAAAATAAATATATGAATGCACATATAAAAGTGGGAAACGTATATACATACGAAACTGAGCATATATATATACTTCCATCTCACCGGTTCAACAAATGAAAATATTTAAAATCTGAAATATACAAAACATTGAACTTGAAATGTTAAAGCCCAGAATAACACATATTCATGAGAAGATTGTACATACATAAGTACAAAGGAATACAAAGAAAACAGTACACAATATTGACGGTACATTACAAAACGGAAATTGACATAGCAATTCATATATTTCTACACGCCTTGTTTTCTTTTCAGGAGGACAGTGAAACGAAATGTACGCCTTGATCATGAGCTGCAAGGACAACAGTGAACCTATTAGTATAAAAATAAATAAGTAACAACTAAAGAAGGGGACAAGTGTATATTTTTGTACAATGTATGTACATGTAATTGTATACATATCAACAAAACAGTACAGCAAAGAAAAAGGGAAAGTAAACAGCTAAACAAGAAAAATCATGAATAGACAAATATATATATATTTACATTCAATAATCAAATGACAACTTAAGGACCGCTATGAAAAGCTAAAAGAAAGACATAACATGGGCACATGGGAACAGTGGATGTGCAGCTAAGAAAATCAGCTGAAAAAAAAAAAAAAAAAACAAACAAGACAATAAACACAAAAATCCATTCATCAGATCATGTGTATTGACAAGGCACAGTTAAGATCAACAGCAAATCTATGTGTAGTCATACTTCAAATTTTACCAGATAGGGCAGGAATAGCTAGGGAAACAGAGTATACAACTAAGAAGGAAATCCTCCTATGTACACATCCAATCTTTACATAGGGTGAACAGCAGAAGCAACTAGGCATAGGCATACATCAATTTCCAAAAGAACAGTGAACAATTAAAAGAAAATGTAGAAGGACACAGCTATAGAACAGTCTAAGAACAGCCATACAGATATTAGGAAATAGCTAAAACAGCAAAGCAGATCACTCTTGGACAACTAAAAATATATATATATATATATTTAGTACAAAGAACAGCTAAGTGAAATCAAATCCAATGTATATATCTATACTATCAATTTCACTTAGATCGAAATAGATATTGATTCATATACCAATTCAAACACTACTATATCTTTATAAAAAAAAAATTCCAATGAAGAATCTAACTTGTGACTTCAACATCACTGATCAAATAAACAAATCCATACCTCATCAAATCTATATACAGTGAACAGATCGACTGTACTGATATGAAACACAATACTTAAGGCGACAAATCTCTGCCAAGCCATTTCGCATCCATTAAATTTCTATCACCATTACACAGATTTGAAAGGAGAAAGGAAATGGCCTAAGCACGAACCTACCTAGATGAACTGATGGACATATCTAAATCTACTTCTATAAATAGACGCATCGCGCAAAGGGATTTCACCATTTTCAGAAAGCAATTCAAACAAATACAGTAAACCCAAACCACGTTCAAACCACTTATAGAAAATTAAAATAAAAATTTAGTTAAATACTTAGCTCCTGAAGCCGTAAGAAAGAAGTGGGGTTCGAACGTTGCTGAGCTCCGTTAGTAGTGGAGGTGGCACGCTCGATTGCTGCGAAGCTGTGGTGGACCGCAGATCGAAGAGAGGGCAGAAGGTGGTGACGTTGAGGGTTGCGACGCAACCAGTAGCGATCTCCGATGGTGTTGAAGAAAGAAGGAGGAGCGGATAGGGTTCGGCCATGGCAGAAGTTTCTGGAGACGCTGATTTTAATTGTGGAGGCGATGGATTTAACGTCGGCCTAGGGTTTTTCTTCTTTGGTCATGAACGATGAAGTTGGGGCGGCGGATTAAATGAAAATAAGGGTTACGAGAGAGGATTTTAAACAAGGTGGGTCGGGTTCATTAGTTGGGCCAGCGGAAAAGTAAGGTAAGCCCAATTATTGAAAGGAAACATATGTTTTAAACTAATTTAAATTAGTTCACAAAGTTCGTAATACGTTTTCTCACTCATACGATCTCGGATTCAGGCAGGGTCAGTTGCGTTGGGACCATGGAGACGAGTACTTCAAGATGGAGCAGGTCTAGTTCAGATCAGAAGCCACTGGAATTTTATTCAAATTAAAACGTCAGTTTAATGTGATCAAGCAGACTGTTCATCGACGGATTTAAATACAGGTGAGTTAAACTCACTCAGCTATTCCCATTTATATTGTATATAAATTGGGTTTTTACTCTGCGTGTTCTGATTTCTAGTGGTTGATTGTTTGCTAGATATATATTTATTATTGATTTAAATCCTGAAATTAAGCGGTCGCTTGATTTCAGTAAAACACCAATCATTTTGATTTGACCCGAATAAAGTAATTTCCCTTGATTGGTCACGTTTATAAACGTGCTTGAAAATGGTTGAACTGTTTGAATGATCTGTTGTTAATTGATGACCGTGATAGAAATTCTCAGTCATATATAAAAGGGATGGTTGATTATTATTGATTGTTGAACCTTATTTCAACATTTGTTCTGATAATAACCAGTGGGTAGTGTGGTGGGGAAATCGACATCACTTGGGTTATAAATCGATCGATTTATAAAAATATGAGTTTTATCGATAGTGGATTGATAATATTCGAGTTATAAATATGTTTTATAACGAAAATATATTTTGGAAGTTACTACGTTGAAAGAATATTTAAAAAAGGGAAATAAATATTTATTTAAAAGTTTGTATAGAAATTTTGAAATTTGTTTTGTAAGATGAATTCTTATGTTAATAAGAATTAAAAGCAAAGGGGTCAAGTATTTGATTTATTTCGTCTAAGGAATGTTTAAATAAAGTTATTTAAATTAATTACATTTTAATTAATTTAAAGAAGGAATTAAAAAGAGTTGGTTAGGAGAGTAATCATGTTTTGGGTGAATGAAGTCGACCATTTGAACTTAGTTATACTTTAAATTAGTGAATTAACTTAATGAGTAATTGATTTACCCTCGAAAGGTATTAAAAAGGGAATTTATTATTCTAGTAAATAAAGGAGCAAATTGATTTGAATGATGAATGTTGAAATAAAGGAGTTGGTAATCACTAATGAAATATCTTTAAGAAACCAAGTTTGAAATGAAATGGTTTAGTGTTGGAAAAAGGCTAGTGATGAGTTTTATGGTTTGAACTCGAGTTTTATAGAGAAGCAACCAAGAGTTTTAAACGAAGATAAGGCGTAAGTGTAGGTTTTACTTAACAATTGAATTAAGTAAAAGAAGGAGAAAATGCAAAAGGGTTTATATTAAACCTAAGATTTATAAACGAAGTTTATAAATGGAATGTGAATTAAACGTTGGCTTTTAATTGGAAATACTTAATATTGGTATTAAGTTAAATTAATTCGAAAGGAGATTTCTAGAAAGAAAAAGGAAATTGGTTAAAAGGGATTTAAATGCGAGATTGGTAAACGGGATTGAAAATAGGAATTAAAATAATAATACAAGGTTTTGAATTACAACTTGTATTCATCTGAAGATAAGAACGTTGTCAATCAAGGTCTGAGAGGTAATTAAAATACCCCAACTTGAACGGCTTCGGGATTATTCAAGGATAATACTAGTTGGTAATGGCGAGAGTGTGCGATAAGTTTTCCAAAGTAAAGGAAATGATATAAGTTTATATTTTCCCTATTAATGGAATTAAAAAGGGAATTGGGCGAGAAGTTTTAAAAGCCAAGTGATACTGAGTACCAGACCAGTAATTATATTTTTATGGTTTCATGGATGTTTACTTGATAGTTAAATAACCGACTATCTAGTCTGACCTTTACGGTTATGGGTATGGAAAGACCGGGATCGAATGTTTATTCGAAAACCATTCCGACCAACAAAATACGAATATAAAGAAGAGATCAAGTGACGATCGAGATGGAGCATGTGAAGACCATAGATCTTCATGAAGCGGAAGAACCACTTACAATCTCTGATTCGACCCGGAGATATACTGGGGTTCTGTCGTGGTTGAAACTGTGGATTGCAAGGACGATCGCTACTGATCCTTGGGGTGATTCCTGTATTGGATGCAGTAGGAAAGTACCTTCGGTTCATCCTGTTCCTGGATGACTTGTATGGACGAGTGTCTGACAGAGTATTTCCAATGGGCCACGTACGTTGATTTCTTCAAGCGTATCATAGTTGGTTAGCTCCCAACTAGGGTATTTTTGTAGGCGTCAATTAGTGATATCCAGAGGATCTGACGATGTGGCATTCAAAGTGATTGGTGGCCAGATGTTCTAAAGGTAATTTAAACCTCAAGCCTCATCAACCGGGAGATGACAAAAATCGGGCAGGCAGCATGGCTATGTGGGTCGCTCCCATTAGGATGTATAATCACCTATCTAGAGAAATTCTTTTTGCTTCTTAATCTATCGATTCTGCCCATTCGGGAACGGTGGTTTGAGTCCAACCGTTGGTGATATACATTCGATACACTCAAGCGAAATGAGTGGTCGGTCATGTGAGGGCCGGGTTGCAAGACGTTCTTGTTAAACCCAGTGTATTCGCCTCTAGAGATACACGAGCGGCAGGTGGTCCCATACCTTGTCAAGGTTGGAATCCAATCTCCAATAAGCGCCTGCGGTTTTGATGGTATACTATATATGTAGAGCGTGAGATGCAAGCGTTCTACTAGATTCTATTTACTTGTATTTAGACACTATGATAATATCAGAAAAGATATTGATTTCGAAAACTGGTTTGGGTTATCGTAAGGTAAAAACCGTCCGTATTTATGTGTGGATTTGGTCTTACGATTATCTTTTTCTTTCGAAAGGATTTTAACTTTAAAATCAAGTTG
This sequence comes from Allium sativum, assembly GCA_030737875.1. NCBI lineage: Eukaryota > Viridiplantae > Streptophyta > Magnoliopsida > Asparagales > Amaryllidaceae > Allium > Allium sativum. The sequence goes on along the minus strand of CM060920.1, from coordinate 740,855,207 downwards.
TGTGATACCTTAATGTTGTGCGAGTTTTTTTCTCACTCTGGTTCACCAGACTGACCCGGTGTTTTGTAAATGCTCGGGTTAGCCCGGAGTGTACAGGTTCAGGTCATCAGGTACTGCGAAGTCCAGAAACAAGCTGAAGATGTTCAGACGAATGATATTCCGCTGTGTGATTATATATGTGAGGACAGATTATCAAAACTGTCCAGATGTGTGTTGAACTCTGATATTGTAAGTATTTTCAAAAGCTCTCAATAAAGATTATTTCTGTATTATATTTTGTTCCGCTGCGATGTGAGACTCTGTGATGGTTCTTCTTCTTCTTCTATTCTTATATTTCTTTCTTTCTTATCTCACCCTCTAATTTCTTTCTAAACGTTCCAGTGTTTTCGGTGTTTGAAGGATCGGCATGAGATACGATAAGGGTATTTATGTCGATTTTCGAGCACGAAAATCCCTGGGCCGTTACAGTGATTCAAGGGACCACGCCGTATAACACGGAACGGGTTTCCTCCCAAGAATACTAGTGCACATAACAAAACAGCGCAATGCTTTTTGGAAAAATGAAGCTATTATAAGACCCAGGTCCCATCACATAATGCAACGCAAGCCGGAGGATAGGGTTTTCCCTTATAATAGCCAAACATGCTTGGTACGTTTAAAACAAATCACTTGATACTATAATAAGTGTATAGTGTCAAAACAATTCAAATCATAAATATCAATCATAGGCGGCATGGGTACTATCTATCATGTCGCCATACTAGTTCTACAATTAAAACCGCAATATCACGTATTGGAAATTGGATTTCCATCATGAGTCGAGGCAAGGGGAAAGCTCCTCTCCGTTCGAGACACTCTAGCAAATGTCTCCGGACCCCAATTTGATCCTTGGAATCAGCTGGGTCGGTCCTCTCTTACTTTTGAGGATTAGTTATTCCTGAACACACGTTTCCCGGTCCTAACAGACCTATATCCGAGGCGCCTCGCGTTCCAACAACCACACAGGTGAAAAGTATATAAATGTCAAGGCTGGTAGGTCATTAACACCACCCTAGCTAGAAAGGAACGTCGTGCTCTCCCAGCGGTCCGTCTCCCGTTTTTGACTCATACCGAGGTGTGAGGCTCGTGAATTCACGTTATACACAAAGTTATGCCACACAGGCCGTTCTTTGATCATCAACCACAAGACTTTGCTTTGCAACAGAAGCCTTGATCAATTGCCACTTACACGTGCCACACTGGCAATTCACTCCATGCGACTGATGTCAATCAATATACAACCTCTGAGCTCGTATGTCTCAGAGAAGGGCGTTAAGCAAGAGAATAAATTCTCCGCCGCCAAACAGATGTATATTTAATAGAGATCAATCAACACAGAATAAAATCCAATGTCAGACACACAATCCATTTACAAGTTCGTTCTTGGTCTGAATGAAACCGGAGGAACTTTCCTCGCATATCCATCCATCTCCAAGTACGTCTAGACGATCACCAACTGTTTCCCTCATCTTGGGTGTACAGCCCAATCAAGATCATCAGTAATCACCCAAATGATGTGAAGACTTCCGGTCTTCAACCACCGTCTTCTTCTTCGACATCTCGTTGAATCGGTCATTCAGAATGGGTATAAACCCGGCCTTTCTGAATATCCCACGTATATAATAAACAAATGTTACACAAACACACAAACGCCTCATTCCGATTCAGAATATTCTTTTATTCACAAAATCACATTCTTAGGGAAAGGTTCCCATTAATTTTATCAAAGATAAATTCTTCTAAATCTATTCTTTAATCTTCCTTTGGATATCATTTCAAACCATGTTATAGTTTTCCAAACTAGTCGGGATTAGCGAACCACACCGAAGTAATTATTTATTTTATTTCCCAATCCCAACCTATTCATCCCATGGAGCAAAACTGGTAATACTCCATATCTAACACCACGGTGTTATCGGTAAAATTAATTACCGTTTCACGTTTAAATCTAATTAAAGATTTAACTATCGCTTTGGAGCAAAACTGGTGGTACTCCATTCTCGATCACCTTCCAGATTTGATAAATTAAATTATCAATTCACATTTCAATCTAATTAAAGATTCATTAAAACTCCACTTCTTTTTAATCTTTTCAAAAAAATCAACATCTTGCCTTTAACTGGGTTAAAGAACCAATGTCATATAAAACAGAATTCACGATAAACCCAAATCACATTTGATATTAAATACAAGGCTTTGAATAGAATTTCTATCGGCTTATATTCGATATCAAATTCTGAAACCAACAAATATCATATTGGAAATAACGATATAAAGTATATCTTTCAAATTCCCATAACAATATCTGTATGGTCACGAAATCCAATATCGAAATATTCCAAAGACAATTTCGATTCAGATCCACTTCCACTTTATATATATTGGAAATTCTGGTTATTTTCAAAACCGATTCAAATTCAATTTTTTCATTTCAAAAATAAATTGGTTTTTGTTCTAGTTCAAAACCAGTTCATTTCGATAAAAATCTATTTTTATCCTTTCAAATATGGAGTTTTTCATCCCAGTTCTTTTCAATTCACATATTAGGATTTTACACAAATTATTAATATTTTTAATAATTTTATCAAGGCCCGTACAGTCGATTTCCATCAACGGCCATCGAACTGCAATTACAGCGACCTTTTTCAAATTTGATTTGGACATAATTCCAAATCCAACCGTTAGATTTCAAATTTCTAATATTCATTGGAAATCTCTTTTCGATACGAACCCAACGGTTCCGGTTTTAGGAGAATCCGACGGTCGGATCTCCTGCAACGTCAATTCGAAGTCAATGGTCGAAATTCACGAACTGCCGCGGCGCGGCGCGTTCTATTCAGGCTATTATATATATAATATATGTACATTTTATATATATTTCGTCGATTTCTTTTAAAACGTATTTTATAAATCGTTTTAAATTCGTTTTCAAAACCATTTCAACTCTATATTCAATTTCTAATCAAAATTGAATATTTCATATCATTCCTATATAAGTGATAATATTTTCAAAATGTTATATTTTGAAATCACTATCTTTTCTATACTCATTATAAAAACGAATATAATTGATATAAATATCGTTCACGTCAAAATAGCGCAACTTTAATCAACACGGCTTTATATATTTCAATAATTCGTTATTCTATTCAACAAATGAATATTTTTTTCCACTCAACACATGAATCTATATTTTTTTTCCACACACGACTAATCTCCACACATGAGTACCGTCAACACACGACTATTTTTGTTATGAAATATATTTTATAAAATTATGGTATCTTTCGTTTGATTTTCAATCAGACTCCACCGTAAAGTAGTTCTAATTTTAAATATGATAAAGATGTAAATTTTTTTATTAAAATATTTTACTCAACACATGAATAATTTCAACACATGAACATTGTCAACACATGACTATTTTTGTATTCAACCCATGAATTTTCTTTTATAATATTCATTATTCATTATTTTCCCGATTGGAATGAGACCCAATCAATCACCATATAACGTTAATTATATGGATTCCACCCAACACATGTATATAAATAGCAACGATAAATAATAAAAAATCATCAAAAGTGCACCATACAACTGCATAAGCATCAAACATAAATAATTAACGCTTACACAGCCTATCGACCAATCGATCGACATATAATGAAATAATTGCGATTAGTGTACGCCAAATATCATCCCAACACCCGTGTGGGGTTTCAAATCAACAAACATAGATTTTTATTTGTGCAGTTGGGCGATGTATAAAATTTATCATCCCAATCAATATCAGTCAAATCAGTGTATATAAACAAATGGGCCGATTTGTTTATAAATATTCATTTATTCACATTCACGTTAAAAAATATATTTTCGACAATAATTAATTTATTTCAACACATAAATATATTTCATTATCTATTTCACATCAACATCACAAACAATTTTCACAACACATCAATCAAACAAACAAGCCGTCCATGGTCTGTGGACGACGGGTGTCGGGTGCTGCTAAGCACCGTCTGCATCCTAGTGTATATATATAACTAGAAAAAGAAATTTAGTGTGAGAAGTTCTCATCGATTAGCTAATCCAAACGCCACGACTCTTCATATGTAGAAATCTTCGCCGCTCCCGCCCTTTGTCAATTTCGTTGTCCGTAGCCACTACATATATAAAAATCACATTTTTATATTGTTGCTATGCATATAAAAATTCTATTTTTATACCGCTACTATATAGATAAATATTCTATTTTTACATCGCTACTATATAGATAAAAATTCTATTTTTACATCGCTACTATATAGATAAAAATTCTATTTTTGCATCGCTACTATATAGATAAAAATTCTATTTTTATATCGATGTTCCTATAATAAAGATTATATTTCACCACTATAAAAAAAAATCACATTTTTACTTCATTATATATATAATAAAAATCAGATTTTTATTTCGCTATATCAATAAAGATGATATTTTTACTATCTTACCTTTATAAAAATTATATTTTTATACTTCCTACTATATAAAAGATTATATTTTTATATTTCCTATATAATAAAAATTATATTTTTATATTTCCTATATAATAAAAATTAAATTTTTATTATGTTATTCATATAAAAATCCTGTCTTTGTTGTTATAAAAATCTCAACATTCACTAATTAAAAATCTAACCTTTCTGTGTTAAAAAACTGATTTTTACTTTGCTAAAAGTTCGATCTTTACTTCGCTAAAATCACATATAAAAATCCGACCTTTCTTGGATATAAAGATCAAATTTTTATCACGGCGTACATAGAACAAAAGTATACTTTTACTCTAATTTTAAATAAGTAAAAATCGTATTTTTATTTCTTTATCTTAATAGGAAAATCTAATCTTTCCTCACATTAAAATTCAAATCTTTGTTCGATTAAAACCCAAATCTTTGTCCACTAACATCCTACATTGAACTGGTTTTGTTTTCATATAACGAATTGTTTTATATAACTAAATTTAAAAAAATAAAAATAAATTAAATAAAAACTTGTAGTGGAAATCGAGGGGGAAGGGGAAACAGGCGATGGACGGTCAGTGAGAAGGTGGGGGGATGTGCGATGCCTTCCAGGTGGTCGGGCGGCCTTCGGGCGATGGTGGGGCCCGTTCAGGGGTTGGGCGCGTCGATCGTTGTTGAGTGGGGAGGAAGAGAGAGTGGAGCGGAGGAGGGAGGGCGGCGCAGTGGCCCCGCCTTGGGCGGCGCGTTGCCAGGCCGCGATGGCCTTCGGTGGAGGAGCGACAGCTCCTCCCCTTTTTCTTTCTTTTCTTTATCTATTGATCGATTGAAGAACGGGGGGGGGGGGGGGGGGGCAGAGGAATTAATAGGAAGAGAGAGAGGGTGGATTTATTTATTTATTTATTTAATTAATTTCAGAAAGCAACTTTTATTTTCGACCCTAAAACGAGGCCCACCGCCTGTCGTCCATAGCTAATTACCCCCATTCCAAACATAACGGGATATGTATCATAAGCTGATTCGGCTGTTACAATTAGTTTTCATTTAAATCAAAGTATAATTCTTTGTATATTCAATTTAAACACACATTTCAAATTACCGAGGCCACATACAGTCTCTAAAAATTACAGAAAAATATTTTCTAGCTTCGTATTGATGATACAGTCCTAACAAAACTAGTTTCGTCGAATTCTGAGGCCATTTGAAAAATGGCCATTTTCCAGTCGATTAATATCAACTGAAACTGGTTAAACACGTTTTCCTTTGCCATGCTCACATATTGATTCGAAAAATTATGAAATTTGGAATCTAGCAATATCTTGACATCACGGATCCAACAAAAGTGGTTTCGTCGAAATCCGAGGTCGTTTGCAAAATTCCTAATTTTAAGGGCCTGAATTCCATAGCGACTATTCAGAATTTTCATTTGGACATAACTTTTTATCCTCACTATGAAATTTCGATTTTTCAGATTCGTTGGAAAGATATTCTCAAATAGAATCTATTATTTTTGGTTTCACTAAAATCCGGTTTATTTTGCACCCGGTACATTCAATTGAAGTTTGAAATCGAATTATCGAACTACCGCGCCATTTTCAATTCCTTTTATAATTATATATAATTATTTATATTATAATGATGACGTATATAAATATATACGTTCTAATCTATATTCAAAATAAATTTCTCGTTGATATTATTTAAAATAATTCATTTTAAATGTTCAAAATTCATTAAAATTGCCAAAATAAAAATTTTAAACTGGCTCGCATTTCCGGGTTGTTACACCAAGGATATACCAAAGGGATGCCCTTAGTCAAAGAAAGAAGCAAAAGATAGAATATCAAAGAGGAAATACTTGTTAAAAGAATGCGAGTAAGAAACTTAAATCCCTCGATATAGTCCTCTCATTTAACTTAGTTTAGTTAATTCGAGGTGAAACTCTAAAGTAAACAAACCTAAAAGGCTACCTTAATCTTACAAGTAAAGTCACACTTTTCCTCCTTTCCACATTTATGTCTTTAATTTACCCATCGTGTGTTCCTTGGCTCGTTCCACTTATATTGTCCAACCCCATAAAGATTTACTTACCATCCCACTTTTTTATATAATTTCCAAAACCTTATTAAAAGAATCTTGATGAGGAAAAATTTTAGTTGCACAAATTTCTTTCTGAAACATATATAATTGCTTTCACGAAATTTTCAAAATACAAATTTTACATCAAAACACATTACTCTTTCAAAATTCCTTTTCTTTAAAACTTTAGACATATGGGTTCCGACTCAAAGTGGTTCCACAAGTTTCCATATAACACCTCCTTGTTACACTCTTGTCTAGGAACACAAATATTTCAAAGATCCTTTTACTTGGCTTTTTTGGAAAAAATTCATTACAACTAAAGTCCAATTACTTCCTTAAAATATAGCAGAAGGCTCAAACACAAGAGTCACACCAATTTTTTTTCTTTCAAAAATGGGGTTTTACGGAGTAAATATTTTAATCCAACTAATCCTTCATAAGTCATCCCTTGAGTCTGAGTACCCTATGAAAACCAACTTTCCTTCCAACATCTGAGACAACTTAATATGCTGATAGCTAGCCTTAGCCTCCAACCCATCCATTGATGGTATATTCCCATAGTTAGGGAATATTCCAGTCAAAACCATAAAACTCAATTTTCACTTACACCATGTGCTTTATCCAAAAATGCTACAAATTTAGCGTTGCCACAAATACAGATTCAAAAACTAATCTCTCTCCCCTAGAGATAATCTTTCAAGCATTTACTATTCAAATATATATAGCACAAAGAGAAACGAACCAATACTTCCTAGAGATGCACTAAGAATATCAACATACCGACCCTTCGAATCATAAGAAGTCTAAGAAAATTAGTCCATCGCATGACTTAACCCATCATCCCCTTCCTGCAGTCAAAATTGCCCCTAGAAATACTTAATAGATATTAGACCCGTAACTGTTCCCTATAAGTCTATATGTCATATTAAAGCCTATGCCATATTTTAGGCTCATAATCTACCCCCTTGTTGTAAATCAATATGTCGGATGATGCCTAATCATGGCAACCTAATACATACTCGGAAATACCCCCAATCAACAAGATTTTACTTTCTACCCTGACTCACAACTAATAAATAGATACTCAAGTCGATCCCTGCGTAGTTCAGAAACTACCACTGGGCCTAAGTACAAAACCGTCACTAGTGCTATCATCACACCCTCAGGAATTTACGCTACATGTAAACGACTTCACTATTAACCCTAGAATACAGACGCTCTACAAGATTCAACTTATTGTGGCTATGACCCTACGCAGCCAACCCAACCCATACATCAAAGGAAAAGGGAAAAAAATATTCGTAAACAAAATTGGAAAATTACCAAGAACTAAAGATAGATAGCATTCTTTCTTCCACCAATCCTTGCCTTTTACCATTTCTCTCTTAATGTCCAATTCATTACTGCTTATACGTTCCTTATACTCCTTTTGTCATTAGCATACTTATGTCGACCTTTTACTTGCCATCCTTAATTTCATCTTTTTGGAAATTCCCTAATTAAATAGTTACCGAAAATGTAAAAAAAAAAATCCATTTCCACGGTATAATAAAGTCAATTTGATAGAAATCCATACTTGCAAGATATTTCTTTTTAGTTATCTTTATGTTTGAGAATAGTGCGTAATATGTTAAAACCCCTGTTTTGCACAAATCCCTTTATTCTTGCAATGACGTTTTCTATGTTAATTTCAGATCTAACTATGTAAATACATCCATTTTTCTTAACCAATCAATCAAGGTAATTCTTATCATTCAAACTACCCTTTTATATCTGTAATTAACCCTTTTTAATATATCTCCAACAACAAGTTCTTTTCTCACATTAACCTTTCCCAAGTACTAAACTAAATAGGTTTGTCCACTAATCAAATTTTCAACCTACAAAGGAAAGCTTAGATAGGACTTGAAACTGCACTAAAAGATAAAGATTTAGAAAGAGTCAAAGGAAGGTTGTAACTAACTATAGGGGATATTTTAATTTCAAAAGTAACTTTTGATTTATGAAAAAAGGCATTTTCTTTTGAAAATATTCCTTTTTAAAACATTATCTTAATGATTTTTGTAACCTTAGGCTCTGATACTAAATGTAACACCCCACATTCCTTAATGTCACTTGTATGAGGATTTCATTCGGAATCATAGAGCATTGTAGGTGTAAAGACATATCATGAAGACTAAGATTTCACAAGGCATGAATTAATAAATTTACAGCGAAAGAAGAAACTTTCAGTATATAAAATACAAAACCAACTTTGTTTCATTAACCAAACTTTCCTATTTCTAAACTTAGGAAAATAATAATAAATTTTTAAATTTTCAAACTTTCCAATTTCTAAACCAAAAGCTAAGCCCAAACTTTCCTATTTCTAAATTTTTAAGACATTAAAGTGCATTAATTTCTCTAACTGATATCTTAATTACACTAAGTTTAATCAGCTTAGGAAAATAATAATAAATTATTAGAATGTTAGCCAAATCCCGATATTTCATAAGTGTCCTAAAGTAACCATCTTGACCATGTGTAAAAACTGTAGATTCAAAATCGTAATTTAATTATTTTTAACAATTGCATTTCATAATTAACATATATTCAACCTTAGAAATTCATATAGAATTCCTAGGGGCTTAGGAAATGTGAAATTGAAAATCATCTCTTAAAACATATTATTAACATAATATATAAAATTTGAATCAACCGAAGATGTGTATATATGTTTTTATCCAAAATCTAATCAAGAATATGCAAATCAATCATAAATGAATATTGTTTTACCCAATCAACATAATAACATCAAGATCATCATGAAACACTCAAGAAATTCGAATATTAGATATGTCTAAATCTATGAAGAGCTAGAATCATTATCCACCTTAATCTAGGTTGAAAGATTTGAGATTGATAATGTACAATCCTCGGTTTGATTTTCTTGGCTCTTCCTAACTTTTCTTCTTCCTTGCTAGGTTTTGGCCGACCTACTCCAATATTTTTAGTTTAGGGTTTTGAGAATGAAGTAAAAATAAAAAGGTGGATGACTATTGCTCTAATGTATTTAGTTTAGGGTTTTCAGAATGAACTAAGAATAAAAAAAGTGGATGACTATGTTTATATATAAGGTTATGTGCTTCCTACTTTATCCCTCCCATGAATATTTTTCTTATGTCTTATTACATTGATTAACTACTTAGGTTAAACTATTTTATTTCAATTTCAAATCTTATCTCATCATCTTACTATATTCTTTCTACTTAAATTATCCAATTAAATCTTCCTGATAATATTTACTAAAAATTAAGAGTATTATAGTGTGATAGACGCTAATGACTTGTAAAGATTCCTAACATCATATCCATAGAAATTACACCAATTATTAGGTCGTTATCATTGTTGTTTAGGTAATTAACATCATCGATGTGCTAGCAATGTCGAAATGCAAAGAAAAGTGCAATATTGCCATAATGAATTGCTTTCCAATATAGGCCGAAGCCAAACAGATGGCTACGATCTTACATAAAAAGTGATCAACTTTGTAGCTAACTCTTAATGATATTTTTCGTCAATATCGGAGATGGGTTAGCAGGTTCGGGCCCAAAGGAGAAATAGGTGGATTGGCTATTTTTGCGATAAATCGGGTCAACACTCTAAATATCGAAGCTTGGTGACATGGGATTGCTAAGGACTATCAGAATGGATTTGAACTCAGGGAAGGAGGCATATTCTCCTATTCAAGAACATGTATGGATGGGAATCGATGCTTATCTCGAGAATGAACAACAAACTGCAACAGTGAAGATTGGAAAATAACAACATAAACTTACAGAGCAATTCTCTTATAAGAAGATCCCTTTTATTAGACTTTCTTTGGGAGTACATAAATGTAATAGGGGAAATTCCTGGATTAATCTCAGTGTCAAGCTTATTTTTAAGAGTACATGTATAAAGGGAAATTGATCCCCCTAAATTTGACCCCTGGGGTCTTATTTATAGTGGTTCATGGCTCCTTCTGCTGGTGGGCTATTGGGCTTATGGGGGCCTTTGTTGGTCGCTTTTTCCTTGGTTTTGGGCGTTTGGATTCCGGCCGTCCTTGGAGTATTAGTTACGGTCTTCGGATGATATTTGAGCCTTTGGTAACAGTTCCTGAACGTAGGCTTTTAGATGTAAGCATTTGAATGTTGGCCTCCGGCTTTATCGCGAATACTCAGAGGGGCTTGCCCTCATGATGTATGTTGATAACTTTCGGTCCGAAGTCGCTATAGGTTTCGGTATTAGGTAACTTAGTACAGGTAGCCTATATCTCTGGTTGGGTCCCAGTTAGCCCTTTGGTGGAGCTTTTACGGTAGCCTGCATTCCAGGAGGGTGACTTCTGGTGTCACTTCTGTCATTTGTGAATGCGGCCTTTTGGTATTTGTATGGTAGATACTCTGGAAGTTGGTTATGGATGGCCCCAGTGCTCTCTTGGCTTAGCACTTTTGATGCGCTCGCCTCCGGGTGCATCGGTGTTTAGGCACGGAATTTCCGATAACCCTTCTGGGTCCTGAGGAGGGTAGCTTGTACCTTCTTCTTTCCTAGTTTATTTCTTAGGGAGGCCTCCCGTTATATGATCTCTTGCCAGATAGGTCATATCGGAAGGACTTTTCAGTTGCGCCTTGCGGGCATTTTGTAGACTTTGGGCTCCTCCCTTTAGGAAGGTGTCAGTTTGTGTTGCTTTCCAACTATTTTCTTTGGCCTTCAGTCCAACCTATCACTTGGCTTTTTGCTTTAGGGGGATTTTCCTATGCATGTATTCTTCTGACACCCTTTCATTGCCAGCTAGCGTTGGAGATAATTTTGGTGATAACATTTGCCCCCCTAGTGAAGGGGTGTTTTTTGACTTTTCAAGTCTATCTCTTTTCTCTCTTTTTTTCGAAGTGTCACTTCAAAGTCTTTCGATCTCCTTCGATGAGGAGCGTTGTTTGGTCTTTGTCTGTACAGCTCAGATTGATCTTGAATTTTTAACATAAACTCTCATTTCCCTTCATTCCCGTCTTTTACCTACAAATTAAATCCCTGGACCTGATTACTGCTCTCCTAAAAGACACTCAAATTCTCCCCCTTTTGAAGATACAAGCTTGATTACCGGTGAGTATTTTTACTTCTTGTATGAATCGCAATCCAAATTACGCGTCAAAATTGACACGAAAGTTGGTTAGGACTACGTTGTTCATAGAATAGGATCAGATGTCAACCTTAATGCCTTGCTGAAATGATTCCAATGTTATTTGGGCTGACATTCCTTCATTAATTGTATTGGTTTGTCTAGGTTTCTAGGGCGATTATGTTTGGTTTAATCATATGTTAGCTAAGGTACAAAAGATATAATTTTCCTCATGCCCCCTATTTGAGTCTGATTTAGGTTTCTGCTTATTCGACCTTTGTTAAACGAGGCATGATGGTATTCAATAATGTTTGATAGTGATAGTAATAGTGATATGTGTATTTTTGTAAGTGATATGCATGCTAATCGCATTGTTATGAAACGATGTTACTTGGTAGAATCATGTCTCACAAAAGCCCTGCTAAGGAGATGGTCAAAGATTCCAAGGTCTCCCATCCCAAGATGGCATTCGCTCCCAAGCCATCCTTAATCGTATTTCAACAATCTGTGGACTCTATATTAGATAACTTGGGCATAGTGGATACAGATGCTATGACAGATGTTTCTCCAAACTTTCTCAAGAATCCTCCAAAAGGTTTCTTCTCCTATTCGGCTATTCATATCTGGCATGGAGGTTTCCTAGCTTTCCCTCCTTTTCTACATAGGCTTTTTGTTGACTTTAAAGTCACTTCTATTCAGCTCTCTCCTAATAGATACATGATCCTTTTGTGCTTAGAGGCTCTGACGCTTGTTTCCGGTCAGGGTTCTTTAAGCCCTAAGCTATCCGTCACATGATCCGGTTCTCCAAGATTTTAGAATCGCCAATCTGGAGGGCTAACCCTGTAAGCATGCCGATTACTGACGACATTAGCAAAACTAGGTCACGGGAGGATCAATACTTCCTTGTTCAATGTCCACCCAGCATATCAGGACACTTTAGTGACAATGGTAGGTCTCTTGCCTTTAGAAAGTAACCACCTTATAGTTGTGGTTTTTTTGCTAGACCCTTCCCCCTATTGTAGAACTCCCCTCCAAAGATGTGATTTTAACTCCGTAGGAGGCTTTAGTGGTTGACGCTGTCTTCAACGCACTATCGGAGCATATGTAGGTCATTTCTCTTGAAGATTGATAACCTTTGCGAGTATGGTTTTCTTCCTCAAGGACAAAAGATATTAGGGCAACCTCCTATCCAATTTTCTTGTCCTAAGGGATTTCTGTTGGGTTCCGACTCATTTAATGCAAGCTCTCCTATCCATCCATGTGTTTTAGATGGGATTCATTCATTTGTCTTGGCAGCATTTGTCATTCTTTTTCTTGTTTTCGGGTTCTAATTCATCTTTCTCTTTGTTTAGGATCTGCAGCTCCTCAGGACGCAACTGTCCTTGCTGCTTATAGTCGGGCCAGTGTCCAGGCCATGAAGAGGCTTGCTTAACCCGTCGTTGACCCCCATCGAAGAAGCCCAAGTGTGACGAGCTGGTTGCCTCCTCAAGAGATACCTATGCTATTCCGAAGACAAGGCGGACTTTTGATCCTTCTGTTATAGCTGTCGAACAGGTGGTGGATATAGATGGTTCTCCAAAAGTCTCCCCGACCCTGCCCCTTTCGATGCTGTTGGTGAAATAGATGGGGAAGGATCGATCTTTCGGCATCATCTTCCTCCCACCCTGTTTATCATTCCGTACCTCCTTTGTTGACCTTTGATTTTGATAAGCTTGTGGAACTGGCTCGTTTTCCCCTGAAGTAGCGAATATTGCCTCAACTTCTACCACCTTGGACTCGGTAGATTTCTATAGACAACAAATCAGGGATTTCCTTTTGGTATTATACATACATACACCCCTCTCTCTCTCCTTTTTTTCTTCTTTTTTTATTTCTTTAGCCTATTTATCCTCTTTAGATGATGAAAACATGGTATGTCTCCTGGGTATTAGCTTCCATCTCAACGGCTGAGGTCAATACTTTAAGGGAGGAGAATAAGGTGTTGTCAAATAAAGTGAATGCTTTGCTGTGGGAGAAGACGAAGGGAGAGAACGAACGCGAGGAGTTGGCGGCCTCATTAGAGGAGGTGAGGAAGGCTAACGAGGAGCTAACGAAGCTGGTTGAGGACCTTAAGGCACATAAAATGGAATTGGAGATTGACTATGCTGTCGAGATGGACAAGATGACCACTCAGCTTTCCACCGCGAAGAGAATTATTTACAAGGCCGATGATAGAATTTCAAAATTTTGAATGTCCACCTTAAAATATTGACATGGAGTATTATGAAGATGCTCTCATCCTTGCCTTTTCAGAAACTATGAAAGACGTTCAGAATTTAACTTTACTTCAATTGATCCCTGCGTTCGAGATAGAATTCTAGAGAAGATCGAGCAAGTGAGACAGGAGCATAAGGTTCCCCAACGAACAAGATTGATCCCGCGTTGCTGTTGTTTATTGATGAATTTACTGAAGATTATGAGGAAGAAGGGGAGGAGAATAAGACAGTAGATGAAGGGATTGAAGGTCACGTGGGTCAGCAAGATGGGTCAGGAAAAGGTGCTAGAGAATCTACTCTTGCATCACAGGAGCTGCCCCCTGAGGATGGAGGTTCTTTAGATTCCGAGAGGAAGAGGACTCCTAGTTGGCCCAATGTTGATGTCGCACATGTATGGCTTTCGCTTTCTAAGTGCTTTCCTTTCCCTTGAATTTCATTAATAATTAGATTTCTCATATTACAGCAATTCTCCGCTTCTCCGAAGATGTGAGTTGCAGTTATGTTTTTAGATCTTGCGTTTAGAAATTTAGTGGAAAAACTCAAGGAGTCTGGCTCAGCGCAAACAATTTCAATAAGGGACTTTGAATGTTATTGTCTTAAATGTATGTTTTCATTTGATCTATCTGTGAATTGTGTTGATTTTGATATTTGGTGGTTTTATGGTGTTGTGGTAAAACGTTAGTGTGGACGTGGAATTTATGGTGTATGTGACTTGATAAAAGTTATGTGATTGTTCTTCTTTCCTTGAGATGTGTGATGTAATTGGCATATATTTGATCGTAAATTATGTAATATGATATTCTGTCTTGTCTATGGCTAGGGGACCTCACTTCAGACCACCTATTCAGAACTTGGGGAGGAAAGTCCGAACGTCGTTGTTTGTAAAGGTATTTTTGGTGATGCTCCCCTCTCGGGCTATAAAAAGATGTATTACCTCCAAAAGGTGATAATCACAAACTTCAAGGAATAAGTGTCCTATTTGGTAAAGCAATTGAAAGAAAAAGATGTAGTTATTTGCAATTTACAATGTAAGTAAGCAACAGAATCCTCCAAGAGCTCAGATGCGGTGGTTGGTAGATTATAACAACAAATCGATAAGTTAGAGGATGAGTTGAAGAAAGCTAAAGAGGACTGCGCTTCTTTGGAATTTTCTTTACGAAACCCTAATTCGGAGTAATGAGAGATTGTTATTGTATTTTTGGGATGTGAAAATTTTCTTTTCTTAAAAAGGTGATTGTGTTAATGTTATGGTTTACGTCATGACCTCTAGTGGAGCTGTCAGTGTATCATGTGATTTTTGTGATGTATCGCTTTTGTTAGAAGCAATATTATTAGGTCCTAGAGTATTGTAATGAGTGGAAACCTACTTGTGCAAAGTGCCAGTAGAAAGCTTCTTTATGGAACAATTATCCTTGGAAAATTCCTAATGAAAGATCGCTTAGAACAAAAGGGATAGTCAGTCATAGGATGCTATTAGAAATGTTTGTAATCTTTTTCCCAGCTCTTCCTTGAACTGGTGTTATGATATGATGTCGTTTTCAGAATTATGTAAAGAACTGATATATTGAAAAGAAAACAAACTAATGAATGCATAGGTTAAAGACACTTTCCTGAGAGGATCATGAGCTTATCCTTAGTAGCACACCTTGAGTCCACACTTAAATTTCTGAGAGTGGCAAGCAATTTCTCCTTGTTTGGATCAGGAATTGGGTTCTCCTTAAGTTTGAGGTAACCGTGGTGACATCGGAACCCCACATCCGGTTGTGATTTTCTTCAAGATCGTCTCGGGTTTAGGTATCGGTATGTAAGGCCACCGATTTTCTTTACGACTTTGTTGAGAAACCAATTCAACCCAGATTCGGGTATTAACATGCAGAGAATGTAACCCCTTCTGGTACTTGTGAAAGCCGAATGAATACAGATTTGGGTATTGATATGTAGAGGACCGGAACCCTCTCTGGTATTTGTGAAGAAATGAATGGACCTAGATTCGGGTATTGATATTTAGAGGACCATAACCCTCTCCGGTATTTGTTAAGACCCGAATTGACCTGGATTCGAGTCTTTAATATAAAAGAACGGAACCCCCTCCGGTATTTGTGGTTTTGGTATCCCTTTTGGATTCAATTGATGAAGCAACGATTGTTGCTTCTTGAGCCTCTATTTGGGCTTTTGATGTCAAAGCAGAGGATGTAAATGCTATGTAGCCCACTCTCTAGGCCTGTGCGTTTGGAGCGCTTGGCTAGCTTATCCACAAGCAGGGCCCAAGGACTTACCCGACCCGCCTTCAGGAGGTGCCTTATCCTGACCATTCAAGGTGATGATAAGGTCTTAGAAACTTAGATAAGACCATCGTAGACACAAAACTAAGGTTTGCTCTTTTGACGCTTTATACAAACCATCGTAGGTTCTGATAGAGGCTTATACCCACCCCTTCCGAGGGGTGCCCTATCCTGACCATCGTATGAGATTATAGGGGTTTGCATTCCCTTCTGCGGGTAACATGAAACATAAGCAAAGGTAGGACGTGCTATTCTGCAAGCAGAGGTAGGACGTTCTTAGTTCTAGCAGAGGCAGGGCATAATCTTTTGCAAGCAGAGGCGGGTCATGCTAATTTTAGATGCACTGCTATGACCATCTCTAGTGTGAAACGACGGCTTATGCTTTTGATGCTTTAACCTTGCCCCCTCTAAATTAAGCATGGAGAAAGCTAACATGTCACCTCCCTCCCGGGGATGCCTCGCCCTAACCAATTTGGCGATTACGAGGGATTTATCCATCTATAATCTGACCCCTTTCGGGTTTTCTTGTGACTTTCGGGAAGAGGGCTTTCCATACCCTTGAATCATGTTTGGTAATCTCTTTCCCAAGGATCCTTATCGAATTCACCTCTACCTTTTCACAAATTCTCGAAATTGGCCTTGGCTAACAAATCTAATGATGGTTTCCCCAAGGGTTCTGCAGTGGTTAGTCTCATGTCCATTCATCAGGTTGTAATGGTAGTAAGGCCCTCCTGTTTTTCTTTTGAATTTAGGCTTCTTCTTCGTGAATGTCTAGTAGTTGAGTTCGTGTTCGGTTAAGAAGTAAAGTTCTCCACTGAAGTAGTGAGGTAGTATTCTAGGGTACCCTTGGCGTACGTTCTCCTCTTTGCTACTAGGGCCTAATCCTCATGTGGATTAGCCTAGCTGCAGTGCTCGTACTTTTGTTCTTTCCTCCCGAAACACACTGAAATTGATACGACATCTCTTTAAACCATTTGTTGGCGAAGTGGTTGAAATCGTCCATTATCTCTCATTCGAGTGTCATTCCCTTAACTTGTTCGTAGAGAGCATTCTTTATGTAAGAGAAAACGCTAGTATCCTCTAATGTAGATCCACCGGGTGGGAGCGCTAAGGTTTGTCCTATGTGGGAAATGCTATCATCCCCAGTATCGTAAGCTTGTATTTCCATTTTCTCTCCCGCTTCATCACCCGCAAGGCTTCTACTCTTAACCTTTACTCCTCCCTTACCCTATGGTTGGTGACTTTTGACTTATCCACTCGAGATCCTGAAAACTTTTGTCTGAGTCTTTTACTCATAACTTTGCTTCTTCAAAGCTAGTTCAATCTGGGACAGAACAGCTCAGGTTGATATGTGATGGATTAAACACAAGTCGAAGGTTCAGGCCCTCCTTGTAGTGCCAAAATGCTTACGATATTTTTTGTCAACACCGGAGATGGGTTAGCAGAACAAGTCCATAGGAGAAATAGGTCGATTGTATATTTTTGGGTAAAATTGGATCACCACCCTATATATTGAAGCTTAGTGGCATGGGATCGCCAAGGACTATCAGAATGGATTTGAACTTGGGGAAAAAGGCATATTCTTATGTTCGAGAACATGTATGGTTGGGAATCCGCGCTTATCTAGAGAATGAACAACAAACTACAATAGTAAAGATCGGAAAATAACAATACAAACTTACAGAGAAATTCTCTTATAAGAAGATCCCTTTTTAATAGACTTTCATTGAGAGTGCATAAATTTAATAGGGGAAATTCCCGGATTAATCTCAGTGTCAAGCTTTTTTTAAGAGTACAAGTATAAAGGTAAAATCGATCCCCCTCAATGTGACCCCTAGTGTCTTATTTATAGTGGTTCAGGGCTCGTTCTACTGGTGGGCTATTAGGCTTAAGTGGGCCTTTGCTGGTCGTTTTTCCTTGGTTTTGAGCGTTGAGGTTTCGGCCGTCCTTGGTGTATTGGTTATGGTCTTCGGGTGGTATTTGAGCCTTTGGTAACAGTTCCTGAACGTAGGCTTTCGGACGTAAGCTTTTGGATGTAGGCCTCCGGCTTTATCGTTAATACTCAGAGGGGCCTTCCCTCATGATGTATGTCGATACCTATCGGTTTTGAAGCCGCTATGGGTTTCGGTACTAGGTAAATTAGTACATGTAGCATGTATCTCTACTTGGGTCCTGGTTAGCCCTTTTGGTGGAGCTTTTGCGGTAGCCTGGATTCCCGGAGGGTGACTTTTGGTGTCACTTCTGTCATTTGTGAATGCGGCATTTCGGTATTTGTACGTAGATGCTCCGGAAGTTGGTTCTGGATGGTCCCTGCGCTCTCTTGGCTTAGCACTTTCGATGCCCTCGCCTTCGGGTGCATTGGTATTTAGGTAGGTCATTTTCGGTAACCCTTCGGGGTCTTAAGGAGGGTAGCTCGTACCTTCTTCTTTCCTAGTTTCAGTCTTAGGGAGGCCTCCCATTATGAGATCTCCTGTCTTGTTGGTCCTGTCGGAAGGACTTTGTCGATCGCGCCTTGCCGGTATTTTGTAGATTTTGGGTTCCTCCCTTTAGGAAGGTGTCGGTTTATGTTGCTTTCCAACAATTTTCTCCGGCCTTCAGTCCGACCTATCGCTCATCTTCCTCCTTTCGAGGGACTTTCCCATGCCTCTATTCTTCTGACACCACTTTATTGACTAGCCTTGGAGACAATTTTGGTGATAACACTAACACTGTTATTTGTTGGTTTGCGATTCCACAAGTAACCATCACCAGTAACGGAACCTAGTTTGAAGTTTTCGATTTCGGGGATTTCTACAACATGTAGAAAATTTGAAACGATTTGTGATTGCAATAGACCCACACACAAATGGAAGGTGGAGTTGGCGAATAAGATCATCAATTCAATCCTAATTGATATGCATTAAGTTGACTTTACATGTGAGTGTTCTGGCCTTTTCCATTTCTTAGAACCGTGCATACCCTAAAGGTTGGATCCTTTATCCATAGGCTTGCATTTCAATTGTTTATTCCATGTCTTGGTAAGTAAAACCATAGTTCTTTTCACAAAACAAGTAAACTATGGCCATAATATGTTAGTCCTCTCTAAATATATTTACCAACAGCAAACCCAAAGGCATAACATGATTGAATTTATTGACACTGGATTTACAGTACCATTTACCAATCAATATTTCTTGATACGAATATTTTAGAGTTTTGTCCCAGAAATGATGTCTCCACCACTGGGAGTAGGGTAGTGTACTATTTTGATCTTCGCAAGAGTGTCTTCTTGTAATGCACTCATTTCCGCCTTTTACTCTAAAACTGTAGGAATTCGGAGTAATACCTTATAGATGAAATATTTTTAAAGCATTTTGTAAACTTGTTTCTGTATAAAAGGTAAAATTTTCATAAATTCCTATTATGTTGTCATGTTTCAATTTCTGATTTATCCTCTAGTTTGGCTTAAGATTTTCATAACAGCCGGTATTTTAACTTCACTTGCAATTTTGTCAACCTAGTCTAATAATTCACATAACTAATGGCTTACTACTACCAATGATAATAATAACAGTAATAATAATAACAATAGAATCAGACAATGGGCCAGTATAACATTATCATCGATGCTTCTGCGCCGTGTGAAGGAGCGTTGATCTTTTATAGTAAAAAAATGAAAGTTTTGTTGCAAAATACCTTTGCTATTTCTTTTATATAAAACATAAGCACATTCAATAGACTTGAAAAATAAATCATTTGGTGCTTGCCTTTTCTATGGATTAATGTGACATTTATAATTTAACCACTTTGTTATTTCTTTTGAACAATAAATTTTTGATATACATTCATAATATGTTGTAAAATTTGGGTGAAACCATATGATCCCGTACCATAGGCATCTTTAATAGAGAATGTTGATGCTTTAATTTCATTAACAGAGATCAACAAAGCTAATATTATTTTTCACTATATATTTATTTGCATTCTAGTCTAAGTGTGAGGACAAATAAGTTTACGCCACCATCGAATAAGGAGTGACAAAATGAACTAGCTTTCCCATTGATTTAGGTGTTTTCATAAACGTAATATTTTTTTCATTGAGCAATGCTTGAATTTTATTTCCATTTAGTCGCATTGATATTTTTGTGTAAGGAAACTGAGTTTGTGTCACTTGTTGCAGCCCGATTTGTTAATGTAGCAAACCGCAAGGAATAGGCCTAAATTTTGACCTTGAAAAGGCCTATAAAAACATAAAGTCATTCTAAACGGGTCATTGGTTCCTATATGGAATTGCATTTTCATAGATAATATATATACTTCGAATTGAAATCTCACATAGCGGAAAGAAAAAATGTAATACTAAAATTGTTGGAGTTTATGCCCTAGAGGCAATCCATTTGATGTGATTAGTAACATTGTTGATTTTTTTATTTTATTTAGAATAATAATATTCTATTATGTTAAATTAATCCATAATATAAATATTATCATAACATAAGTCCTTAGAATAATAATACGAAATTATATAGTTCAAGTAATACTAGTATTTGAGATTATATATGATATTGAGTATTAAATTTCTTAAATGTCCTAGTCAAGTTTTATTTTTTATATATGACAACAATAAAACATTGAAACTAGTATGTTGTTTGATTGATAGTCACATCTAATTGATCATTAACATATGTGACATTAATGTCAAGGCATAGATACGTATTGGAGAATAGCGTATTGGGCTGACACAACATGAGAAAACTACATGGAATATAATTAACAGTATCATAAGTTTTTCTCATAGTGACAATGATGTAATGTTACTCAGACCTAAAATCATTATAATTATGTTTGAGGATATTTGTGTTTTGATATCATCTAAAGTTACTCGTAACAGAGTAATGATAACGGTGATTATTGGATACATCTTGAATCGAATGAAATTATAAATGATCTAGATGGAATTTAACCTTACAATATATATATATATATATATATATATATATATATATGAAAATTAGTTCACTTTATTATCTACCAAAAAACATACAAGAAAAAGGTTAGCATACTAACCATTACAAATGAAAAGTAAAACAAATTGAAAATACAAGTAACTATGAAGCTAATAAAAAAAGCTCATGATGGGGCAAACATCCCACATTCGTGCAACTCTCTGCACCTCTCACACTCCGACGCTCCTCCTACGCATGACCATTAACCGATCTTCATTATATAATCCATTACATTATGTTTGTTTCAAAATAAAAGCAGTGAACAACTCTTCAGTCTACCCAGCAGATGAATGCATGTAGAATAGAAACTTTATCCACTTTGGCATCAAAACAGAATGAATCATACAGTAGCTCCACAAGCAAACACTGGCAATGTCAACTAAACCTAGCCTTTTTTGACTTCAGCCAAACCAATCTATCATATTAACCAATATCCATACACTAGTTTTCAATCTCATTAATAGGTTCACATGAATTTGATCACAAGGATAAATACTGATTAAATTGATAAAACTGAATTTAGGTAGAGGACGTCCATGAACATGTCTTAGCATATAAATCTCCGTGTACCAGTATAAACCATTACATCTCTAATACACTGCTGTACAAAGTATCAATTAGTAGTGGGTTAAATACCAAAAATTTGAACTTATCCTACTCTAACTTAACTATCTGCAAACTATCAACCTTCAACATAAGGATCAATCCCATTTCATCCAGAGCAAAAACAACCAAGTATCAATCTGATCTTCTTGTGAATACCATAAAAGGACATGGATTCATAGAAAACATCTGGGTAAAGGAAAGATAATAGTGCTCTACTTCCTCAACTTTCAGCAAAGACTTAAAAAAATGAAAGCCAAATGGCATGTGAAGTCGAATATAAACCAGATCCAAAACTTACAAGAACACTCCAAAACTGCTTTATATCATGTTTAAATCCTAAGATGCATTACTAGGTATCTGTTTCCAACTTACTGGATGTAGTGAACCAACACATTATCTCATATGAATCAGAAATCTTACATAATGATTTGTGCATTCAATATGAGAAGAACAGAAAGCTAACTAACAATATTGAAAACCATAAGCATTTTGGGTGAAAACATGAAGATGCCATATGTTTCACCTAGAATACGACAAAAAAAATTCATATCGCGAATAGATCTGATGGAACAATATGTAGTGGAATCCTTTTGAAGCTGTGTTCTCTTTCTTGTCTTAAAACTCAACTAAAACTATCTTCAAACAGAAGATCGTAGATCGCTAAACCCAAACATCAACCCCAAATTGTACGCAATATTCTAATAATCAGAACATACCCCTTAGGTTTCAGATCTGAGTAAAAATGAAAACCGCATACAACAATCCAAGCCAACAGAAGCAAAGAATCTTACCCCAAAACACTGAGATCGATGTAGTTCTCCCAACTAGAAGATCGGTTGGAAGATTTGGAACTGATGCAAAATCAGTTGCATCAGCAATGCCGAAACCTAAATCAGCAAAGGCTTGATTATCCAGAGTCAAAACGAATCAGATCCAACGAGTTAAGGAAGATCATATTATTCGGCTTGAAGCTGGATCGCAATTCAAAAATAAACTCGAGCATGCTTCAGATCTCAAACTAGATCCGACTTTTGGCAATAGAAATCCAACTAGATTAGGGTTTAAAGGTGGATTAAAATTTCGGATCTAAAAAAAGTTGTGGAAAACAGATGAAAAACAAAAGGATTATCAATGAAAAAATCATTGAAGGTTGCTACAGGAATACGTATGTAAGAAATCAGATGAAATAAGGTGAAGAAATGTGGGAAGGATACTCACGCATGACGAAAACTGGTGAAATCTCACTAGTCGCCATTAACGAGGCCTTCATTTGATGATAATATATATATATATATATATTTATATATATATATATATTGCAGCCATCTCCCCTACAATATATATATATATATATATTTGTAGTGATATCATGGGCCTTTTGATTGAGTGACACTGTGAAATGCATGGTCGTTCTCAAACATTAATTTATTTTAAACAGTCTACTCATTGATTAAGAAAAACAGATTAAATTATAAAGAGAATGATACTATCCATGTCTCAAGTTTAATCCTGGATATATTGGTTAAAAGGATTATATTACACTGAGACACTGGTCATAGAAAAGGTTGTATCAAATTATTGATCTTATTATAACTTGGGTAGCAGTGACGTATTGCTAGATGCCAATCTCTGTTTATGCTTTTAAATACGATTTAAAATCATTGCTAACATTGTAATAAACTATAGGGTTACACATAAAAATGCTTGAAAAGGATAAGAATCGTTCACAATAAAAAAGATCAAATGTTGACTACTCTATAGTTCTGAATTGGTATAAGAGCATTTGAGGTATAATCTTATTTATATTTTTACGGTTACCGCTTAAATAAAAATGTTTGGCCGACATTTCATTACTCACTCCTTTTAGAAACTAAAACCATAAAAATCAAAATGGAGAAAATAAAACTGTAGATCCCTAAATTGGCTAGCATCATTTGTCCTTCTTCTCGATTTTGTCCTTGTTCATATAAAATTTTGAAGTGGATTTTGTTGGTTAAATGTGAATCTTAATTGAGTTTCAAAATTGCTATTACCTTGACTGGTAACTAGAATGCTGCTGCTAGAATTTAACATAAATTCACTTGTAAAGTATAAGTGAAAATTGTTTCACTGCAGATCAAAATAGTATTTGATACTAAAGTTAAATTGTTTGCTATAGTTAAATTTTGTTATATGATACAAAATTTGAAAAAGGAGATTCATACTTTATAATGAAAATTGATTCAATTTTATATTAGTGTTATATTATATAAATTATAGGGATTGGATTTAATCTGACTAGTAACTTTTAAAATTTAAAATATTGTTCACTTAAATTGTTCAACTAATTTTAATTCATTAATGTTTTGCAACTATGTTATTTGATAACAAAGTGATGTAAATCTGTACTTCAAAAGCAATTGTTGAATCTGTTATTATTAAAATTAGTATTTGATACAAATTTAGAAATGAAATTATGAATTGATATATCTTATCACTTCTATTTTAATTAGTAATACATATATGTTTCAGTGTTAAATAATAAACACATAGGTTAATGTGTTAACTCTGTGTAATTCAATATAGTATGGATCTATAAACAAGTGAAAATACTGCTATTCCAATAAAATCAAAAGATGTTTGATTTACTAAAATTAAAAGTTTTGATTCTGTTGTAATGGATTATAAATTCATAGTTGTGTATGTGGTGTTCATACCTGTAACATGTTGATCCTGCATAAGGGATAATTCCAAATATTCGTAATGATGACTTTCAAGTTTTCAAATATTATAGAATATTTTGTTAAACTTGATATTGTAACAATACTGATTTTGCCCGGACCTAACCGATTGCTAAATCGACTAAAACCATTCAAAACCCGCATACATTAACTTTGGGAATACAATACATTAGAACAATAACAACAGACTTTTACAAACATCATAATAATGTTACATCAGAGTACAGAATAAATCATAGTACATCGAAATAATAATATAGTGGAAGGTTAAATTACAATAGATTTAATACACTACAACGAAAGCAATAAACTGATACAGCGGAAGATGATCGATACTCTGGACACAGCTTTAAGCTTCAATCCAGAAATCCTGCTCAAGAGAGGAATATCTACAAAACAAGCTACTCGACTGCCTGTGTGAAAAAGAGGGCACCCGAGTTTGCAAAGTGAAACAAACTACGGGTCAGTAATGGGAATGGTTTGAGAAACCTTTTCTAATATTATCTAATAATATGGCAAAACACAGGACCACACCGCTAACGTGGAACGGGTTTAGTCCATTGGATTGCCAGTGCATAAATTAAAGTAAATCGTTAAATAATGCAATGCTTTTTAGAAAAATGAAACCATTATAAGACTCAGGTCCTGTAACACCTCTAAGTCCCACATCATGGAAGCCTATGTGAAGTGGGTACATATATAGTAGAGCCTATCTCTTACTAATGCTGAGGCCTAGTGATGGAAAACCCTACACCTGAGAGGTGGCAAAGTAGGGACAATATCGGTGTTAGTAGGGAGGTTGGCTTAGCTTGTGTGGCAACGCCATGTGCTAGCGGATCCCGAAACTTAGCCGAGCCCATTTGAGGAACAAAACCCCACACCTATACGGTGGCTAAGTTGGGGACACTATCTTGCGTGAACAGAGGTGTGGGTTGTTACAGTGGTATCAGAGCCAATACCCCTCTAGAATTGTGGCTCCCGTGTGAACCACAACGCCGGGATGAGATGTTTGTGAGCCAACGGGGATGTTGGGCTCTATAGGAGGGGAGAATGTAACATCCCTAAGTCCCACATCATGGAAGCCTGTGTGAAGTGGGTACTTATATAGTAGAGCCCATCTCTTACTAATGCCGAGGCCTAGTGATGGAAAACCCTACACCTGAGAGGTGGCAGAGTTGGGGACAATATCTTGCGTGAACGGAGGTGCAGGTTGTTACAGGTCCCATTACACAATGCAACGCAAGCCGGAGGATAGAGTTTTACCTTATAATAGTCTAAAATGCTTGATACATACAAAACAGATTTGATATTATTATTAATGGATATATGTTTCAAAAACATTTCAATCATAATGTATTAATCATAGACGGCATAGCTACCATATACTATGTCGCAATACTAGTTCTACAATCAAAACCGCATGATGTCGTATTGGAAATTGGGTTTCCATGTAGAGTCAAGGCTAGGAATGATCTCCTTACCGATTCGAGACACTCTAGCAATGTCTCAGGATTTGGACACTGGCGAACCCTTGGATCCTGCAGGGTCGGTCGACAAATACTTTAGTGGATTAGTTATGCCTGAACACACGCTCCCCGATCCTATTGGACTTATAAATTGGCTATTTGTAACCAATAAAAAAAATATCTGAGGTGCCTAATTCCATCAGCCACATAAGTAAAAATGTCGGGCCTTGTAAAAACCCAAACACCACTTCTAGCTAGAAAGAAACATGTGCACTCCCTGCGTTCCCTTGTCCCGTTTTTGACTCAACCGGGGTGTGAGGCTTGCGAGGTAACATAATACACAAATCTATGCCTAAATAGGCTATGCGTTGATCGTCACCCACAAGGCTCTGCTTTTCAACAAAAGCCTCGATCAATTGCATCTTTGCATGCAAAATTGACAGTCTATACCCTGCGATTGATAACTACCAATATATAACCTTCGAGCTCATGCGTCTCAAAGAAGGGTATTAAGCAAGATAATATATTCTCCGCCACCACAGATATATATATTAATAGAAATAAATTTAATTACATGGAATTAAATATAATGTCAGACACACACCCATTTACAAGTCCGTTCTGGGTCTGAACGAAACTAGACTCACCTTATTCCTTGTCCCGTATGTCCAATATGTACGTGAGATGCTCGCATATCTGGACAATCAACAAGTACGTCCGGACAAACTACCACTTTTAACCCTTTACTGGGAGTGACCCCATGTCAGGCATCAGTAGTCGTCCATTCGATGTGAAGATCGCCAGTCTTTATCCACCGTCTTCAATGTCTTTGACTTTAATCGTCGGAATAATTATTCAAAATGGGCTAAACCCGATCTTTCCGAATAACTCGCGTATTTTTTTATAATTGAAAATCAAGTGCTATAAAGCCACATCCAACGCCTCTTTCCAATTCAGAATATTCTTTTAATAAAATATTCATATTATTAGGGAAAGGTTCGCATTAATTTTATCATTATATATCATTATTGTTGTGTACATGTGTGTATGAAATCCATATAAATAACATTATATGGTAATTGATTGGGTATGATTCCAATTCAAAAGGAACTAATATTATAAAATAAGGAAATATTTTAAAATAACGAAAATTTTAAAATAATATTCAATAAAGGATTAAGATGTGAATTTTATGTCCGATTTTGGATAGGAACGAAATTATTGAAATATATAAAGCTGTGTTGTTTATATTTGCGCCATTTCAATGCGAACGATATTTATGTCAATTTTATTCATTTTTATAATGAATATCGAAAAGGAAATTATTACAAAATCTGATATTTTGAAAATATTATAATGAAAAGAAGTATTCAATTTTGATTTAAAATTGTAATGAAAGAGGGAATCGATTTTAAAACGAATCTATAAAATACGTTTTGAGCGAAATTTATATAATATAATATATATATATAATGGCTTGAATAAAACGCGCCGCGCAGCGACCGTTCGCGAATTTCGACCATTGACTTCGAATTGACATTGCCGGAGATCCGACTGTCGGATTCTCCTAAAACCAGAACCTTGGGTTCGTATCGAAAAGAGCTTTCCAAGGAATATAAGAGATTTGAAATCTAACGGTTGGATTTTGAATTATGTCCAAATCAAATTTGCAAAAGGTCGTTGTAAGTGCAATTCGATGACTGTTTATGGAAATCGACTGAAAGGGCCTTAATAAAATTATTAAAAATATTAATTATTTGTGTAAAATCATAATAAATTATTTGTAAAGAATTTGGATGAAAAATTCTACGTTTGTAATGATAAAAATATATTTTTATCAAAATGATCTAGTTATTAACTAGATTTGAAATCCAATAATTTTTAAATAAATAAATTGGATTTTTGAATGGTTTTAACCTAACCAGAATTTTCCAAAATACGAATTGGAATGGATTTAAATAGAGATCATCTTAGGAATATTTCGATATTGGATTCCGTGACTATACGGATATTGTGGAGGAATTTGGAAGATAGATATATATCGTTATTCCCCATACGATATGTGTTGCTTTCAAAATTTGATATTGAATATAAGCGAATGTAATTTATATCCAGAGTCTTATAATTAAATTTAAATTGGATTTTAGGTTTATCGGGAATGTTGTCTTCAGTAACACTATTCTTAAACCCATTTGAGAAAAGAATAATTCTTTTATTAAGATTTAGTGATGTTTACCAATTAATTAATATTTAATTGGAATTGAATAAAATAATTGGATTTTTGGGTTTACCGAGAATGGTGTTTAAAATAAAACATGTTCTTTAACCCAATTAACAGTGAGGATATGATTTGGAATTTATAAATCTTTTTATTAAGATTTAATGTAAATTTTCCAAAGGAAAGTTTTTCAATTTAATACACTAAATTGGAATTGAGTGGAATTCGATTTGGTAATAATCGAAGTGAGCTTCTGTGGAGGAAGACTGTTAATATATATGGAATTTAAAAGGCTTTATCGTTATTCCATTTATATTATCAGTCGGATATGGAAATTGATATTGATTATATATTGGCCTATTTTCCATGAAGATTCCATAACTGATGGAATGTGATTTTGGTTTTATACTGAACTGTGTTTTAAATGACATTGGTTCTTTAACCCAGTTAAAGACATGATTTTATGTCTAACATTGTATTTCGAACTGTATTGTTGATCTTTGCTAAATATATATCTGTTTTATTGCGGATAATTTATTCTCTTGCTTAACACCCTTCTCTGAGAAGTATGAGCTTAGAGGTTATATATCGGCAGAAATCAATGGTATGGTGTAGATTGTCGATGCAACATGTTAGATTTCCCAAAGTTAAACAATCATTGATTGTAACACCCCGTGTTTTCGATAAACCTTAAAGTAACGAATTAAAGAATAATTAATTTTAAATGTGAGAATTAAGGGAAACGAGTTATGCCATTGCGTTCGTCTCGGAATTTTGATTGAGGTAGAGTCCGAGTTTGCATGAATTGGACTTCGTATAAAGAAGTTATAGCCTACGGAAGTTTCAAAAATTCAAAATTCAAATTTAAACTCAGAAGAGGGCAGGGCAGCAAAAATTCCCGCCTAGGCATGGTCGACCCTAGTGTCGACTTACCCTACAGGTCGACCCGGGGGTCGACCTGGGGGTCGACCTAGGGGTTAACCTGGGGATCGACCTACCCACCCACCTCCCCTCCCCCCGGGCAGATTTGAAAGGAAGAGGTTTTTTGACTCCTTGCTGAGTCATTAGGGCTGAGGTGTTATCCTATCTTGATTGGATGGTTTTGATTACTTCTAGGGATGGCTCTAAATTAATTAAACCTCTATAAAAGCAACCTAACTCTTAACCCTAAATCACAAATATTCATACCAACAGCAGCCATGCCGTCAATGGTGAACCTAGAATAGCCGTCATCTCTTTCAACTCAAAGGCAAGATTGAAGCTACATCAAAAATCAAATCTAATCTAATTCAACTAAGAAAATTCAACGATCTACATCAAAGACGAGCAATTCAATTTCAGAATACATATCCCAAAACTCAAGAATTCCTTTTTGTTTGTAAGTGTAGTTATCTTTCAGATGTAAATGAATTAAAGACATGGTTTGTAATGAATTGTAAAATAGAATTGTATCAAGTTGTATGTGATGTTGATTTATGTTTATGTCTATTCTATCGTATATGCCTATGAATTATTGTGGTCTATCGAACCTATTATGTTATGTAGAAATTGGTGAATAAACCTATGATGTTATGAAATTATCATATATACGTTTGGTGATATTATACAAGTTTTAGGCTAAGTCATGTAGTTTATGCCTAATTGTTCAGATCCATTATGCGTACATGTTTAGATCTACGACCTTGTATAATTTGATGATTATATCTATATGTTGTATGTCAATTTAGAAATTATGCCATGTTTATGCAAGTTAAGTGATGCTATCATGTTACGAATACATGCAAGTTTATAGGTTAAAAACATGATTATGTAAACCTATATGTTTAGATCTACAACTTTATATGTTAGAACCATATGCCTTTATGTTAGATCAATATTAGCATGATTCAATCCCTTTGCAAGTTCACCACTACGTGTCTAACTAGATTTTGGTAGTTCTTTGTAAAACTATAATTTTATGACTCAGGTTGTATAGATCTAGTTTGCTAGTTCATAATTAAAAGTATATTATGCCAAGTTCATGTGACACATCTATAGTTAGATCCATATTTTTTTGTATTATGTTGGAATGTTGCAAGTGCCCCTTTTCCCCTTTTAGTTTATTAGTTAGGCTAAAATGTCGATCCTAACATCCTATGTAATTTCGCGAACGTACAACGGGGGTAACGTTGGGGAAAACATGATAATAATACATAATTAACATATTTGGCTCATAACCATGTAAATGGTATGGCATTGAAATGGTATAACTTACTTACCAAAAATTATGAATTTGATTTAGAAAGAAAGTGGGCCATGAAAATAAATTGTTGGCTAATTTACATAAAAGGTTAAATATGTAAATTTAGAAAAGACGAATATGCCTAACCCGAGATTAGACTGAGCTGTGGTGTAAAACTGCCCGGAACCGACCGGCACATCCAGTAACCACAACAATACCTGTCTAATGTGGGTGGTTAGTGCATTGAGCCCAAAAAGGACCCGAGGTTAGACTGAGTTGTGGTGTAAAACTGCCCGGAACCGACCGGCACATCCAGTGACCACAACAATACCTGTCTAATGTGAGTGGTTGGTGTTCTAATAAAGCTAAGTCAAGAGTGGTAGGGTTAAGTCAATTAAGGAAACACTTAACCAATTCAACATGTTAGCTAAACTGATGGTTGGGGTTAGCTAAATTTGGACACTTAACCAATTTAACATGTTGCTGGAAAACCCTAGTAACGGGGACCCATTTCAGCAGTAACCCACGTAGATGTATCATGGGACCCTGAACTAAGCAGAGTGGGGAACGATTACTGGGCTGATTATAAGCGGTCAAAAACATCGGCGGTGGTGCATAAGTGTAGGTTCTGGCGGAGTACGGGCATGCACGTACTCCAGAGTGGAAAAAGCAGGCACTGAACATCAGTAGTCATACACTGTGCATCTTGAATCGTGTCGGGTTGCCACCATAGGATTTGATACACCTCGTGGTGGGACCAGCACAGGTATCTACAGTCAAGCGGGGGCCGAATGACACATGTGATAAATGCATGCAAGTAGGAGCCAATCGATATAAGGGGATCATTTCACCAGGAACACGTGGTGTTAGTTGGAAAAATATAAGTAGGTGTAGAGAATTAAACATGGGTGTGATGTATATTCGGTTTATCCTGCCTTATATAGTTTTATGTTAGTTTGCTGTTCCAGTACTGTACTATTTTCAGTTTATTCCTATCGTGACCTTTTTCCTTATTCACGCACTGAAAAGTCACTAGACTTACTCAGAATTATGTCTGACCCATTTTTCTTTCGTCTTCTTTTCTTCTGTTCCTCCCCCCTCAGGTAGCCAGGGAGGGAATAGCTCAGCTTAATTTGGACCGTTGATCTTTCCAAGCTTGAAGACTCTGTGATGTATGGCTTGGAATCTCTTATCTTTAACTATGGCTTTGGACACACTAGACTGGGCGATTTATGCAGTTTTATTTATGTTATATGTGTAACACCCCACCTCTGCTAGGGTCACTCACAAAGGGAATGCACTATCTTAGGTGGAGTATTATCTAGGTAAACAAGCACAGAAATATTACAAGACAGAACATGTAAAACAGCGGAAGAAAACATGATTTTTATTACTTTATAAAAGTAGTAAGGTCTAAAACCTTTTACATCAAAGTGCCATTAAATTACTTACATCGAAACCTGTCTTGCAATAGTAAAGAAGCATAAAACCATAGTCATAAATTATTCCCCAAGTAAAACAGTAAAATAGCCATAGCCACGAAAAGTCCAAGCCATAGATGATGATCTTGAAGCAGAAAATCCGCACTAAGTAGCAACATTTCCTCCCTGTAAACCTGGGGGGGGGGGGGGGGGGGCGGAAGAAAAAGAGGCGAAACAAAACGGGGTCAGTCATAAAGACTGGTAAGTCCTAGCTACTTTCAGCCTAAAAACAGGTAAAGGCAACATGACATGTATAAACTAAAAGTAAACATAAACATGATGCCAAGATAAACAGATCATACTAAGATAACAAGATAAACTCTAGTAATAAGATAACCAAGGTAACAGGATAACCAAGGTAACAAGATAACAAGATAAACTCGGAATATCGTCGCATGTCTAACGTCCTCTGCACCAACCGTACTAGCATCCTGGCTCGTATCATCCCTTCCATGTATATGTATAGTCCCTTGCCATATATCGTACGGGTTCCATCACGTTATTCTGTACCACTACAATATAGTGTCACCATCCTTGAAACCGCTCAAACTGCCATCCTTGTTCTGGCCAGATTCCCTTATCAAGAATTATCGCGTGTCCATCTAGGATTTACGCCACCTAGGACCACTAGGGATTATGCTACCTATTGGACGTTTTCTAGATTCGATCAGGGTTTATGCCACCTAGGACCACTAGGGATTATGCTACCTATCGAACAACGCCCTTTTCTTTCCACGTAACGATCTAATCGATCGGCTCCCTACAAGTCCTAGCTCGTCATGTGTCGGTGTCATATGGCCCAATCACGAATGTAGCTACTCTGTGCTAGGTCCACCCTAGGGTGTATCAAGCCCTAGGGTGTCAACCACTGACACAATTCCATGCACGCACAGTTTACAACTACTGGTGCCCACGCCTGCTTTTTCAACTCCAGACTACGCGCACGACCATAGTCTGCCTGAACCTACAATGGCGCAACAAAACACAGCCGTCATTTTGGTCGCTTACAATCAGCCCAGTAATCGTGCCCTACCCTAGCCTAGTCCCTAGGGTATCGTGATACATCCAAGAGGGTTACTGCTGAAAAGGACCACGTAACTAGGGTTTCCGTCCAGCAGGTTAAGTGTTGTCCTCTAAATTTCAAGACTTAACCCCTATCAGTCTAGCATGTCCAGTTGGTTAAGTGTGGTCATTCAAGTTCATGACTTAACCCGTCTACGTGTCATGTCAAGATTGGCTAAGTGTTGTCCTTCACGTTTATGGCTTAGCCCTAGGAATCACATGTCAAGTTGGTTAAGCGTATTCCAGCGGTTCATGACTTAACCCTATCCAAATCATCGTGTCAAATTGGTTAAGTATATTTAAGCTTAACCCCATCAAATTTCCGTGTTGGATTGGTTAAGTATATTCAAGTGATTCATGACTTAACCCCGTCAAGTTATCATGTTGGATTGGTTAAGTGTATTCAAGCGATTCATGGCTTAACCCCGTCAAGTTACCATGTTAGATTGGTTAAGTATATTCAAGCGATTCATGACTTAACCCCGTCAAGTTACGATGTTGGATTGGTTAAGTGTATTCAAGCGATTCATGACTTAACCCCGTCAAGTTATCATGTTGGATTGGTTAAGCATATGTTAACCTAACCCGATCCACTAGTCAAATTATAACGGTTAAGTGTTACCCTCGTGAGTTTACTTAACCTTACCATGCCTCACGTTATACTAGTCGGGTGTTATCGACCCATTCAGGTTAAACTAACACATCCTCTAATCGTGTTATATGGTTAAGTGTCATCTAGAAATCAAGTCCGGTTTTACTTAACCCACACATCCACGTTATATTGGTTAAGTGTCATTAGTCTAATCAAGTTACTTAACCCACCCGTCCATGTCATATTGGTTAAGTGTCATTAGTCTAATCATGTTACTTAACCCACCCGTCCATGTCATATTGGTTAAGTGTCATTAGTCTAATCAAGTTACTTAACCCACCCGTCCATGTCATATTCATTTATTATTTACTAATGCATGAACCTCTCACATTGGACTTATTTTCGGTCACTGGATATGTCGGGCGGTTCCGGGCAGAATTACACCGCAAATCCATTCCAACCTCGGGTTCATGCATTACCACAATCTAATCTTTGCCTACGACCTCTCACATTAGACTATTATTGTTGTGGTCACTGGATATGTCGAGCGGTTCCAGGCAGGATTACACCACAACTCAAGTCTAACCTCGTGTCGAAGGCATCCGTTAGATTGTTAATTACATATGTGCCCAATTCTAGCCACTTTACATATGTCCAATTCTTGCCTATTTGCATGTATGCCAAGTTTATGACATCCCAACCCTACCAAGTTCTAGACAAAGTTACCTGTTGTCAAGTTCATGCCCAAATAAACCCAAATCATGGTTCATGTTTCCAATTCTACTTATGCCTAGTTAACGTAAGCCCAACCCCTTGATTTAACTTGCATAGTGTCAAAACCAATGATTTAATTCATATGTCAACACATGTATACCCAAACTTGCAAATAATATTGGCAATACCCCAAATTTTCCCTTGTTCATGTTATGCACAAATTCGACCACCCACACCTATACCCAAATAGATGAAATCGCAATATTTCCCCCGTATACAAATCGCACGTAAATCGTAGTTTAGGCCTAGGTCCGAAATCGACCAAGGTTCATCAAAAGAAAATAAATAAGGGAAGGTAGAAAATTTGCATAAAACAAGATCTGAGAGAAAAACATCATTACATGCATGATAAGGACATGAAAGAGTGATTTGAAACATGCATAGGCCCAAATTAATGTCATAGCAACATCCCCAAAGGTCAAGATCCAAAATGAACAAGAATGGGCATGGATCGATTATCATGCATAGATTCAATTTCAACTTTATTACATGTCATATTCAAGTTATCATTTCAATCTAAAATCATCTAGAACTTACAAAGCGTGGCTAGTGAATTAGGAGCAAGAATCGTCATAGAATCGTTGTAGAAGCTCTAGGAATGATGTAGCAACACTAGAAGCCTTGAGAATATAAGTAACTCCTTGATTTGATGTAGAAAGCTTGTTCCTTTGACTTGAATCAAGTTTGCATGCTTAGGCCTTTGAAGATGAAGATGGAGGCCATGATCAAGAGACATTTGGGCAGCACTTTGTTGTTAGGATGATTTTTAGTGATTTAGGTTAGGTCTTAGGGTGTTTTTATAGAAGTAGGAGCTAGTTTAGGCCATAGGATCAACCCTAGAATAGATCTGAGCCACTGAAAATCGTCACAGGCCAACCAACCAAACCACACAAGCAAGCAGGTGCACCAGGCCAACCTGGCCCGACCAAGGAGGTCGACCCCCAGGTCGACACCCAGGTCGACTGGGCAGTCGACCTGGTCCCTGGGGGGTCGACTACCCAGTCGACTCCCCAGTCGACCTGGACCTGGGCGGGAAATTTTCCCGCCCAGTCTGTTGGAGCTAAATTCGAAATTCGAATTCGAATTTGAACTGTTTTCGTTTTTGAATTTTCTGAAATCATCTATGGGCCATAACTTGCTCATACGGACTCCGATTTACGAAATTTCGGAGTCGTTTCCAACCAGAATTCCGAGACGAAAGCAACGGTGCAACCCGTTTCGCTTGATTCTTAATTTATAATTTAATTCTGCCTAGATTTCTTGTTTTAACATGTTATAAAATTCGGGTTGTTACAATATGCTTCTTTATGTTTTAATCAAGACAGAGGTCATGATGAAATGTTTTGGAAGTTATGTTGAGATAATTTACTGTAATTGTTTTTTTTTGTATTGAACCATGTTTGAAATAAATGTTTGTTTCTGTAATAACCCGGAAATCCGAGCCAGTTTAAAATTTTTATTGTGGCAATTTTAGTAAATTTTGAACATTTAAAATGATTATTTTAAATAATATGATGAGAAGTTTTCTTTGAATAGAATTAGAACATATATGTTTATATATGTCATCATTAGAATATAAATATTTATTTATAATCATAAAAGGAATCGAAAATGGCGCGGTAGTTTGAAATTTTGATTTCAAATTTCAAATGAATGTACAGGATTCAAAATAAACCGGATTTTAGCGAAACCAAAAATATTAGAATCCAATTGAGAATATCTTTCCAACGAATCCGAAAAATCAAAATTTCATAGCAGGAATCAAAAGTTATGCCCAACTGAAAATTCAGAATAGTCGCTATGGAATTCTGGCCCTTAAAAATAGAAATTTTGCAAACGATCTCTGTTTTCGATGAAACCACTTTTGTTGGATCCGGGATGTCAAGTTATTGCTAGATTCCAAAATTCATAATTTTTTGAATCAATATGTAAGCGTAGCGAAGTAAAACATGTTTTGACAGTTTCAGTCAATTTCGATGGACCAGAAATTGGTCATTTTTCAAACGTTCTCAGAATTTGACGAAATTAGTTTTGTTAAGACCATATCATCAATATGAAGCTAGACATATTTTTTTTGGGAATTTTTAAAAGAGTATGTGGTCCCAATAATTTAAAAAGTATGTTTAAATTAAATATATATTGATTCATATTGTAATTTTAACGAAAACTGATTGAAACGATAAAACTGGCTTGCGGGACATATCCCATTGTGTTCGGAATGGAGGTAATAAGCTAAGGATGACACTCGGTGGGTTTGAATTGGGGTTCGAATAGAAAAGTTACTTTTATGGAGGAAATTAAAAATAAAATATTAAATAAAATAAGATTTCATATACCCCCTCCTTATCTCCACTTTCCCCGATCTCTCCCCCTCTTCTGTTTTTCCAATCAGAAAAAAAGACGAACTGCAGAACCCCATCGCACCCACTTTTTCCGTCCACTGCGCCACCAAGTCTGTAACACCCCGTGTATTCTATAACAGTGAAATTCACAAATTAAAGTATAATTAATTTCATATCAAAGAATTAAGGGAAATGAGATACGCCATTGCGTTCGTCTCGGAATTCTGCTTGAGATATAGTCCGAGTTTGCGTAAAACGGACTCCGTATGAAGAAGATATGGCCTCCGGAAGTTTCAGAATTCAGACAGACGAAAACAGCTTAGAAAAACAAATTTAAAATTCAAAATCGGGCCCAATTGGCCAGGGCGGGAAAATTCCCGCCCAAGGCACCCAGGTCGACTTGGCAGTCGACCTGAGGCTAGCCAGGTCGACTGGGCAGTCGACCTGGGTAACCCGTGTCGACTGTCAAGTCGACACGGTGTCGACTGGGGTGTCGACCTGGCCCCTGAGCCAGGTCGAACCCAGCCAACCCTGGCTGGCCTGGTCTGTGTTTGGTCGATTTTCTGAGCCTTGCGTTGTCACTAGGGCTAGGTGTCAGTTCCTGGTTGGTCTCTCTTTCAAACGAACGGCTGTTATTAAACCAAGCTCCATCGACGGTCTAAATCAACTCACAAACTCTATAAAAAGGACCTAAGACTCACCCTAATTCACACAAACAAAAATGGAGATGAGACCGTCATGCTGCTGAGGAGAGACTAAGAATAGCCGTCAGAAATTGAAAGACAATTAGGAGATAATTTGAAGCTTAAAGCAACGTCAATCAAATCAAAACAACGCCTACAACAAAGGATAGCATCTCCAAATTCAGAATTCAGATTCCTGAACTGAAGATTCGTCATACGTTGTAAGTAGAGTGCTATTCCGATGTGAATAATTAATTGCGTTTGATTTGTGTAAAATGCGAAATGGAATTGTGGCGATAATAATCTATATTTGTATGTTATTTTGATTCTAAACGATTTGGGAATGTTATGGTATACGATTGGATATTTGCAAGTATGTGATTTGCGTTGGAAGTTAACAACGAAATGGAATTGTGGCGATAATAATCTATATTTGTATGTTATTTTGATTCTAAACGATTTGGAAATGTTATGGTATATGATTGGATTCAAACAAGTATATGATTTATGTTGACAACCATATGTTGTGGTATTTTATTTGGGAATTCATGCAAGTATATTATTCACTATTATGCCAATACGATGTACATACTTCTATGATCACTTTTAGTGTGTAATTGGATACGACTAAGTACTATAGTTTATATGAATCTATGTTGGAATTAGCAAATCATACTTTTGTATTAGAAACAAAAGTAAGCACCTTTATGAACATGACTAAACTATGTTTGGTATTATGCCTAGTTGAAACATGTTTTAGGCCTAAGTTGTTATCAAAACCATATGGTGATATATGTGACACAATTAAGTTAGATTTACATTCCAATAGCAAGTTTACATGAAGAGAATGATTCATGTTTAAGTATTATTTATGCCATGATTACATGAATAGAATGATTCTTGTTTAAGTATTATTTATGCCATGATTATATGAATAGAATGATTCATGTTTAAGTACTGTTTATGCCATGATTATATGAACAGAATGATTCATGTTTAAGTATTGTTTATGCCATGATTATATGCTGTAACAATTGCAAGTTCACATGTGCTTAATTTATGTTAATTGAATCGTTATGTTGCAAGTTCATGCGTTCACAGTCCCCTTTTTATGTTACCTCATAAACACCATGTTATAAGCCTCCCCTTTTCATATGGCTAAGTTGGGTTTAAATGTTAAACCCAACATATCTTATATTGTAGCGAACGTGTAAAACGGGGGTAATGACGTTTGGGTTAAAATATAGAACATATGTGTTGGCATGTTTGACGCATGCCAACAACCTTGAAAAAAACAATTAAGTGGCATAAATAAAATTTAACCAATAAAGATGAATTTGAATAATGGGCCGCAATTATTTACATATAAAAAGAAGAGAGACAAAATATGTAAATGTAGAAAATACGATGTGTTTAACCCGAGGTTGGATTGAGTTGTGATGTAAACCTGCCCGGAACCGCCCGGCTGTCCAGTAGTCACAACAATACCTATCCAATGTGGGTGGTTAAACATGGAGCCCAATAAAGACCCAAGGTTAGACTGAGTTGTTGCGTAAGACTGCCCGGACCCAATCGGCAATAGGCAGCCACAACAATACCTGTCTAATGTGAGAGGTCGAGGCTTTAATAAGACAATTAAGGCTGAGTCAGGATTGATAGGATTAAGTAAATTATATTAATACTTAATCAAAATGGAACATGCTAAACTAAACAGACTGATTAGGGGTTAGGTTTATTAAACACTTAACCAACTTAGCATGTTGGCTAGAAATAGAAAACCTAGTAGCGGGGGACCCTTTTCAGCAGTAACCCTACAAGGTGTATCAGGATACCCTGAACTAGGCAGGGTGGGGCACGATTACTGGGCTGACTGTAAGAGGTCAAATCGACGGCGGTGGTGCAGCAGTGTTGGTTCTAATGCGGTGCGGGCGTGCACACACTCCGGAACAGAAAAATAAGGCACTGGGCACCAGTAGCATACCTGTGCATTCTAGAATTGTGTCGGGCCGCCACCATGGGACTTGATACACCCCATGGTGGGACCAGCATAGGTAACTACAACAACCGAGGCCGTAAGACACACGTAACTATGCGAGTAGGAGCCGATCATCAGAAATGGATCACTTCACCCTGATTATGGGGTGCCTGTTGGGAACTAGTTTATATGGGTACAGAGATTAATATGGGGTACGATAGTATTCGACCCTAGACAACTTAACTTGGTTTATGGTGCTTTCCTATTTCCAGTTTATGCTTATCATACCCAGTTCTTTATTCATAGACTGAATAGTCCTAGACTTACTCAGGCTTTATGTCTGACTCTACTTTTCTTTCGTTCCCCCCCCCCCCCCCCCCCAGTCCACAGGGAGGGAATAC
Source organism: Allium sativum (assembly GCA_030737875.1). Lineage (NCBI taxonomy): Eukaryota > Viridiplantae > Streptophyta > Magnoliopsida > Asparagales > Amaryllidaceae > Allium > Allium sativum. The sequence goes on along the minus strand of CM060920.1, from coordinate 740,815,387 downwards.
CGCAGCTTGACCAGTTTTCACATTCAGCTTGAAGAGAAAGAATGTATTGCTTGGATCTTTTCCGTTTTGGACTATGGCTTTGGACAGCAATTATGGGACTTTTGCAGTTTATTTATGTTTTCTTTATGCTTCTTTAAAATATGTAATCAAGACAGTTATGGAGATGTTATGTTTTGGGAAGTGTTGTAAAACAAATTATGACTTGGTTTGTGTAACATGTATTTTGTTGAAATAAAAATTGTTGATGTTTTCCGTTGTTCAAAAATATGTGTTCTTATATCTGTCTTTTATATCTATGACTTATACTTATAAACCTCCACCAAAATTAGGGCATTCCCTTTGAGAGTGACCCTAACGGAGGTGGGGTGTTACAAAGTCGGCCTCCCCTCTGACGATTACCCCTCCCCTGCCTAGCGTCGCCACCCCCCTTCGGATCCCCCCTTTCCCGTTCGAAATCGACAGCCCCAAAGTCCCCCAACCCGCGACCTCCCTCCACTACCCCAGATCTGCCACCAACTACCACGTCCTGACCCCTTCCACCCAAGTTCGACGCCCAGTTCACTGAGAATCGCGCGCCTCCTTCCTCCCACTACCAAGACGGATATGAATCACCCCCTTCCCTCGCTGTAAGTTATAAATTACTTTAACATTGATTTTTAGTCATTTAAAAGTTCAGATTTTTTTTTTTTTGATTTTAAAGATTTGATTTTTATATTTGCAAAGATGTGATTTTTATAAACAAAGATTTGATTTTTATTTAGATGAATAACAAGAAGAAAAAAAATATAAAACCTTTGTTTGCATAAAAATATAATCTTTTTATAAGATAGAGAATATAAAAATATGATTTTTATATATGTTGTGGCGAAATAAAAATTCGATTTTTATATGATTAGCGGATTGAAAATATGATTTTTATATACTAAAAAATATAAAAATGTGATTTTTATATGTAGCGAACACGGACAACGAAAGAAACAAAAGGAGACACGACGAAGATTTCCTACATATGAAGAGTCATGGCGTTTGATTTAGCTTTTCGGTGAGAACTCCTCACTTTTAATTTATTTCTAGTTTGAAATATATACTAGGATGCAGACGGTTCTTAGTAGCACCCGACACCCGCCGTCCACAGACCCTAGACGACTTGTTTGTTTGATTGCGTTTGGATTGATTTGTTTGTGTGAAAATTGATTGTGAGGTGGAATGGAAAGTATAAATTCATGTGTTGAATAAAATAAAGTGAATATTAGGCTCATGTCCCTATTTTGAAACTTAATTAGGCTCACATCCGGTCATAAACTTATTGTAAATTAGGTCCCTGTTTTCAAAACTTATAAAATAATAATTAAAAAAAATAAAAAAAATTCGTAAATTAGTAATAAAATATATTACGCATTATAAAAAAAATTAGTTCAAAAAACAACAAAAATAATGTCAGAAAGAAGAAAACAGCAAAAAAACAGAAAAAACTGCAGTTAAATGCATAATATTATGCACCTTTTTGATTTTATTGCATGCATATATGCAATTATTGCAGTTCTTCCAGCGGATAGATTTAACTTAATATTTCAGTTCATTTTTATTTGCATCCAAATGTGCAAATTTCTCAAAAAAATGCACACATGTGTGCAACATTTTTATAGGATAAAAAGTAGGGACCTAATTTATAAAAAAAAACAAAGTTCTGAAAATTTTTAAACCCGCCCCCTATTTTATTTTTTCCATCTTTTTGTATATTTTTTTTTAAAATGTGCGTACGTTCATAAAAAAAAAAAAAATTCTAAAATATGGAAATAATGTCAGGAATCTACGGAAATCGAAAAAAAATAGTTGCATACATTTATGCAATTATTACTGATAATTGCATATATGTATGCAACTTTTCTGAAAGCTGTTTTCAGATTAAAATCTGAAAATAAACCTGCACAAATGTATGCAAGTATTTGAAATTTTTGCGCACATGTATGCATTTATTTGCATGAATAAAAATCAACGAAGATGTATGTAGTGAAAAATATGCACGGATGTGTGCAGGAAAGTAATATATGTGCATACTATTATGCATTTAACTAGAAATTTCGTTTTTTTTTTTTTTTTTTTTTTTTTTTTTTTTTTGACGCCTTCGTTGATGGTTTTTTGTTCTGAATTTTTTAGTGTTTACATATTTTATTTAAATACGAATTTACGTGATATTTTTATATTTTTTTATGACTTTTCAAAAAATAGGGACCTAATTTACAATAAGTTTATGACCGGGTTTTTTTTATATTTTGAAACTTAATAGGGACCTCTAAAAAACGCACCCTAAAATAAAATTCATGTGTTGAAATAAAATATATATTCATGTGTTGAAATAAAATATATATTCATGTGTTGAAATAAATAAAAAATCTTGTGTTGAAAAAAAAATATTCATGTGTTGAATAAAATATATATTCATGTGTTGAAATAAAATATATATTCATGTGTTGAAATAAAATATATATTCATGTGTTGAAGTAAAATAAATATTCATTTACAAATCGAACGATTTATTTATATACACCTATTTGACTGACATAGATTGGGACGATAAATTTTACACATCGCCCAACTGCACAAATAAAATAGGGTTTGATTGATTGAAACCCCACACGGGTGTTGGGATGATATTGACGTATACTAATCCCAATTTTTTAGTAGTATGTCGATCGATTGGTTGACAGACTGTGTAAGTATTAATTATTTATATTTAATGCTTAGGCAGTTGTGTGGTGCACTCTACATGATGGTTGATGATTTATCGTTGCTATTATATACATGTTTTGTAGAAAATCCATATAATTAACATTATATGGTAATTGATTGGACCTCATTCCAATTTGGAAAAGAAGAAATAAATATTCATGTGTTGAATAGAATAAATATTCATGTGTTGAATAGAAGTATAAATTCATGTGTTGAATAGAAAAATAAATATTCATGTGTTGAATAGAAAAATATTCATGTGTTGAAATAAAATATATATTCATGTGTTGAAATAAAATACATATTCATGTATTGAAATAAAATATATATTCATGTGTTGAAATAAAATATAATATTCATGTGTTGAATAGAAGTATAAATTCATGTGTTGAATAGAAAAACATAAATTCATGTGTTGAATAGAATAAATATTCGTGTGTTGAATAGAAGTATAAATTCATGTGTTTAATAGAAAAATAAATATTCATGTGTTGAAGAAAATATTCATTTGTTGAATAGAATAACGAAGTTATTGAAATATATAAAGCCGTGTTGATTAGATTGACGCCATTTTGACGTGAACGATATTTATATCGATTTTATTCATTTTTACAATAAATATAGAAAAGAAAGTGATTTCAAAATATAACGTTTTGAAAATATTATCATTTATAGATTAATGATATGAAATATTCAATTTTGATTCGAAATTGAATATGAAGTTGAAATCGTTTTGAAAACGAATTTAAAACGATTTTTAAAATACGTTTTAAAAGGAAATCGATGAAATATATATAATATATATTTTATATATATATGTATATAATGGCCTGAATAGAACGCGCCGCGCCGCGGCAGTTCGTGAATTTCGACCATCGACTTCGAATGGATATTACGGGAGATCCGACCGTCGGATTCTCCTAAAACCGGAACCATTGGGTTCGAATCGAAAAGAGCTTTCTAACAAATATTAGAAATTATAAATCTAACGGTTGGATTAGGAATTATGTCCAAATCAAATTTGGAAAAGGTCGCTGTTAGTGCAATTCAATGGTCGTTGATGGAATTCGACTGTATGGGCCTTAATAAAATTATTAAAAATAGTAATAATTTGTGTAAAATTATAATAAATGATTTGGAAAGAATTGTGATGAAAATTTCCATATCTGAAAAGATAAAAATAGATTTTTATCGAAATGAACTAGTTTTGAACTAGAAGTATAATTCCATTTATTTTTAAAATAAATAAAGCGGATTTGAAATGGTTTTGAAAGTAATCAGAATCTCCAATAATTGAATTGAAATGGATTTGAATCGAAATTGTCTTTGGAATATTTCGATGTGGGATTTCATGATTATACAGATATTGTTATGGAAATTTGAAAGATATATTTATATCGTTATTTCCAATAAGATATTTGTTGGTCGTAGAATTTGATATTGAATATAAGCCGATATATTTTCTATTTAGAGCCTTGTATTTAATATCAAATGTGATTTGGGTTTGTCGTGAATGGTGTCTTCATTAACATTGTTCTTAAACCCAGTTGAGAAAAAGATTAAATCTTTTTATTAAGATTTAATGAAGTGTACCAATTAAATGATATTTAATTGGAATTGAATTTGAATTGATTTTTGGGTTTATCGTGAACGGTGTTTTAAATAACACTTGTTCTTTAACCCAATAATTAATGGAATGTGTTCTTAGGTTATAGTGAACCGTGTTTTAAATGACATTGGTTCTTTAACCCAGTTAAAGATAGGATATGATTTCCCAAGTTAAATAATCATTGATACTGATTATTGGGAAGATTAAAACCAAGTGGAGTTTTAATGAATCTTTAATTAGATTGAAATAATCGAGAATGGAGTATCACCAGTTTTGCTCCAGGCGATAGTTAAATCTTTAATTAGATTTGAACGTGAAATGGTAATTGAATTTACCGATAAAACCGTGGTGTTAGATATGAAGTATGACCAGTTTTACTTCATGGGATGAATAGGTTGGGATTGGGAAATAAAATAAATGATTACTTCGGTGTGGTTCGCTAATCCCGGCTAATTTGAATTGATATTCAAAGGAAGATTAAAGAATAAATTTAAAGAATTTATCTTTGATAAAATTAATGGGAACCTTTCCCAAAGTATAATAATATTTGAATAAAAGAATATTCTGAATTGGAATGTGGCATGTGTTGTGTCTGTGTAACACTTGCTTATTATATACGCGAGTTATTCAGAAAGACCGGGTTTATCCCATTCTGAATAACTGAATCGACGATGTGTCAAGGATGAAGACGGTGGTTGAAGACCGGAGGTCTTCACATCGTTTGGGTGATTACTGATGATCTTGATTGGGTTGTACACCCACGAGGAGGGAATCGGTTGGTGATCGTCCAGACGTACTTGGAGATCGATGGATATGTAAGGTATAAGGTGCCTCCGGTTTCGTTCAGACCCAGAACGAACTTGTAAATGGACTGTGTGTCTGACATTGGATTTTATTCTATGTGATTGATTTTTATTAAATATATATCTGTTTGGTGGAGGAGAATTTATTCTCTTGCTTAACGCCCTTCTCTGAGACGTACGAGCTCAAAGGTTATATATTGATGGATATCAATCGCATGGAGTGAATTGCCTGTGTGGCATGCCTAAGTGGCAATTGATCAAGGCTTCTGTTTGAAAGCAAAGTCTTGTGGTTGATGATCAAAGCACCGCCTGTGTGACATAGCTTTGTGTAACGTTGATTCGCGAGCCTCACACCCCGGTTGTGAACCAGAAACGGGAGAGGACATCAGGGAGGGCATGCGTTTCTTTCTAGCTAGGGTGGTGTCAGTGACCTACTAGCCCTGACATTTATATTATTTTCACCTGTGTGGTTGTTGCTGTTGCAAGGCGCCTCGGATATATCGATGACTGTGTGGAGCTGATGGAGTCGTTTGGCTCATTTACGCCCCAAAGGGCGGGGAAACGCAGTGTTTAGGCATTTTAATCCACAACGGTGGACCGGCTCTGACGATCCAAGGGTCACTCGAGCTCTGATCCTAAGGCTCAGGCTAGACAGTCTCGAATCGGTAGAGGACTATCTTTTGTCTCGGTTCACAGATGGAAATCTAACTTCCAATATGTGACTTTGCGGTTTTGATTGTAGAGCCTAATATTGGCAACATGATATATGGTACCCATGCCGTCTATGATTGATACTTATGATTTGAAGTTGTTTTATACACTATGCACTTATAATAGTATCAAATTCTTTGTTTTAAACGTACCAAGCATGTTTGGCTATTATAAGGGAAAACCCTATCCCCCGGCTTGCGTTGCATTGTTTGATAGGACCTAGGTCTTATAATAGCTTCATTTTTCCAAAAAGCATTGCGTTGTTTTGTTAAATGCACTGGTATTCTTGGGAGGAAACCCGTTCCGTGTTATACGACATGGTCCCTTGATTTACTTTATTTTAAAATAAAGTTTTAAATAACAATTTTAGTTCTCACACCAGTCACATGACTGACCTGGAGTTTATTGTTTTAATCTAAACTCTGGGTGCCCTTATTTTGAAACGGGCAGCTAGTAGTTTTGGTTTTGCATATTTACATTCACACGATCCTGATTTACAGCTGGAACGATACTAGGTAAGCTCTGTATCTGTGTATTACTTCTAGTTGTGTTTTGTGTTATTTTCCGCTGCAATGTATTTAAATGTAATTTAAATCTTTGATATTTTCTGTGTAATATTCATTCATTCATACTATGTAATATTCTTGTATTCTGATGGAATTGCTGTAATAAACAATGAAATGTTCTTCTGTTTGCGTTCTGATTCGTCTTGTCCTCAAAGCAATTTGTGCTTTCCTTAGTGGGGAAGTTCCGGTCGTTATAGTTTCCACTGCTTATATTTCTGTCTTGTAAATTTTCCATGTCTTTTACCTACAATGCACCATCGAAGTTAAGGCATTCCCTTTGTGTGTGACCTTAACGGAGGTGGGGTGTTTCATTGATAATGATTGTTGGAAGATTAAAACTAAGTGGATCCTTAATGAATCTTTAATTAGACTGGAATGTGAATGTGATAATTTAAATTATCAAATTTGGGAAATGATCGAGAATGGAGTACCGCCAGTTTTACTCCAGGCGATAGTTAAATCTTTAATTAGATTTGAACGTGAAATAGTAATTAAATTTACTAATAACACCTTTGTGTTGGATATGGAGTATCACCAGTTTTGCTCCATGGGATTAATAGGTTGGGATTGGAATAATAAAAGAAATGATTACCTCGGTATGGCTTGTTAATCCTGACTAGTTGGATAAACCTTAATTTGGTTTAGAATTGAAAATATAATGAAATCTTTTGAAATGATATCCAAAGGAAGATTAAAGAATAAATTTAAAAGAATTTATCTTTGATAAAATTAATGGTAACCTTTCCCTAATGATGTGAATATTTGAATAAAAGAATATTCTGAATTGGAATGAGGCGTATGTTTTGTTTTTATAGCACTTGATTATAAGATACGTGAATTATTCAAAAAGGCTGGGTTTATACCCATTCTGAATAATTGATTCGACGATAAGTCGATGATGAAGATGGTGGTTGAAGACCGGAGATCTTCACATCGTTTGGATAATTACTGATGTCTCGATTGGGCTGTACACCCAAGACAAGGTAATAAGTGGTGATCGTCTAGACGTACTTGGAGATCGACCGGATATGCGAGGACCTTTCTCCTATATTGGACATGTGGGACAAGGAATAAGGTGCCTCCGGTTTCGTTCAGACCCAGAACGAACTAGTAAATGGATGTGTGCCTGACATTGGATTTTATTCTGTGTTGATTGATTTCTATTAAATATATTCTATTTGGCAGTGGAGAATTTATTCTCTTGCTTAACGCCCTTCTCTGAGACGTATGAGCTTAGAGGTTATATATCGATAGACATCAGTCGCATGGCGTGAACTATCAGTGTGGCATGTTGAGATGCAAATTATCAAGGCTTCTGTTGAAAAGCAGAGTATTGTTGTTGATGATCAAAGCACGACTTAAATAGCATAGCTTTGTGTATAGCGTTAATTCACGGGCCTCTCACCTCGGTATGAGTCAAAAACGGGATCAGACTGTAGGGAGTGCATGACGTTTCTTTCTAGCTATGGGTGGTGTCAAGGTATGGAGCCCAGACATTTATACTTTTTTTTACCTATGTGGCTGATGGATTGCGAGGCGCCTCGAATATATCGGTCACTACGGGGCCGATGGATATGTCCGATAGGACTGGCAAACGTGTGTTCAGGAATAACCATTCCTCAACCGTAAGGGAGGACCGGCCTTGAAGCATCCAAGGGTCCACTGCGGGGGATCCTGAGGCATTTGCTAGAATGTCTCGAATCAGTGTGGAGCCATCCCTGGCCTCGACTCGTGACGATTTTCCAATACATGACATTTCAGTTTTGATTGTAGAGCCTAGTATGGCAACATGATATATGTTACCCATGCCGTCTATGATTGATACATTTATATTTGAAGTTTTTTTATACACTATATACTTATAATAGCATCAATGATTTGTTTTAAACATACCAAGCATGTTTGGCTATTATAAGGGAAAACTCTATCTTCCGGCTTGCGTTGCATTGTGTGATGGGAATTAAGTTTTATAATATCTTCATTTTTCCAAAAAGCATTGCGCTGTTTGTTTTATGCACTGGTATTCTTAGGAGGAATCCCGTTCTGTGTTATACGGCGTGGTCCCTTGATTTACCTTATTTCTAAAGTAAAGTTTTAAATAACTGTTTTAGTTCTCACACCAGTCTCATGACTGACTTGGAGTTTATTGTTTTAACCTAAACTCTGGGTGCCCATATTTTCCACACGGGCAGCTAGTAGTTTTGGTTTTGCAGATATTGTGTACACAATATCCTGGATTTACAGCTGGAACTATACTCGGAAAGCTCTGTATCCGTGTATTTCTTTCAATTGTGTTACGTATTACTTTTCCGCTGCATTGTAATTTAAATCTCTGATATGTTCTGTTGTGTATTATTTATTCATTTATACTATGATGTAAATTGTTGTAATAACAATGAAACGCTCTTCTGTTTGCGTTCCGATTTGTCATGTTCTCAACTCAATCCGGGCTTTCCCGTAAGGGCGACTTTGGGTTATTTCATATAGTCTTTTAAACTCATGTTCATTTTCATATATATAAACAAAAATTCGATTTCTTCTATATATATAATACTCTTCTCACTCATTCTAGGGCACTGCTATCCCCATCTCTAATGGGTTACTCAGTTTAGGATATTACTGATCCCATCTCTAATGTGTTATTCTTATAGATTATTGCTAATCCTATCTCTAATGAATTCTTTCATCTCGTTCTAATACGTTATATTACCGAGCTTTGTAAACCAAAGCTCTGATACCACCAGTAGAAACCTAAAAATCATCGCCCTTTGAATCGACCATAAACCACACAGGTCCGATCCAAAAGTCAGAAATCTTCATATTGTTATGGGAATACAAAACATAAGAACAGAACACAAAAGAACATTTCATTGCTATTACAACAATTTACATCAGAGTACAAGATATCAGAGTACAAATAATAGTTACACAGCAGAAAAATAAATATGTTAATATAATCTGCGGAAGACTGCAAAATAATCCAGAGCATAGCTCCAGTCATAATCTAGGATCCTATATAATTAGAACGTCTGCAAAACCAAAACTAGTAGCTACCTATGACACCATACGTTCGTTAATGTCACTCTATATAGAATGCATTAAGTTTCGTGAAGCGTTATAGGTAAATAAGAACATAATATCACAAGACAGACATGTAAAATAGCAGTAGAATTAAAAAAACTTTATTTAAATCAAAACAACATGGTCCCAAATACTAAGTTTACATCATAAGTTGAAATAACCAATTACATTAATAATTTGTCTTGCCAAAAATATCGGAGTACAAAAGCATAAAACCATATTTCCAGTGGAAGCCATAAGAGAGTTGACAAGAAGTCAAAACGGTACATCAGTATCCAAAATCCAAGCTAAGCTGAAAGAATCCAAATCAACTCTAAGCACTCCCACCCTGAGAACATAGGGAAAACGGAAGAGAGAGAAGAGGAAACAAAAAGGGTCAGACATAAAGTATGATGAGTCCAGTTACTTTTAAATATAAATAAATAAAAGTATCATGGAAGGTATATAAAAACTGGAAGAACGAGATAACAATAACAATAACATGTGTGAACAGAGCAAGATAAGTTTGAACAGAAAATATTGCGCTTCTTAAATACATTTCTCTGCACCGCACCAATACTAGTATCTCAGAAACAGAATGATCCCTACAAATACCGTTCCATTACATTTTCTTGATTGATAGGTTGCTTGGGTTAACGGAACACAATGCTTATACACAGGTCGAACCCATTTACTTCCTAGTGGATTAACCTGATATGGTATATATGTAGCTACCCCTCAATACTGAGGTACACCCCATGGTACCTCACTCGCACGGCCTTCCACGTAATACCACAAAAAAGTATGGAGCCCCTCATCCTACGCCGGAGTGACGTAAGGATCTCTATATGACAATGTTACGTTCCGCATATACCTGTCATTACTATGCTACGTAAGCGTATGGACTGCCACCATCGATCAAATCAGATTTCATTCTAGAGTATTGCCCTCAAGTCTACAATACATCACCTAGAGCAGTCATGCACATATCTAGATTGTCCCACGTATGTACTGTAATTGTAGCTCAATGCCACAATTGCACGTCCTTTAACGTGCACCGAGTTCCGTGGTAGGGGGTACAATAAACACAAAACTCGGTCGGGAGCTTTTCCGTACCTGTACAGGCCCGCCTTTAAGAGCCTCAAAATACAGATAATTCCAGGGGTTGTTTTCCATGGTGGCTATGGTCCCACCTCGGCCCCTCCCTCAACTAGTAAAGTCTATAAGAGCTAAACGACTGCCCTTAATAACAAACAATCTAAGCTTCCATTTGGCGACTTCCCTCAACCACCGTACCCCGATAGTGAAAGGTGAATGGTCTATTGATTTTAGCTCTAGTCTTTTCGCATCCCACTGGTTGCCGATGACAGTTATCCAGCGATTTGCTATCCTTGTTGGTCGTGACCCTACGCCTCCCCATTGAGGCAACCGCCGAATCACCATAGTGTCATCACGTCACAGCATTCTGACTGCAAAGCTACATTTGCAGTCAAGGCCCACCCACCTAGTAGCTACGCACAGACCCAACCTCTGTGAGCACAGCCTAAACATCTGCCACCACACAGAGGACTACCAGGAGCACCTTACATATCTCAGGAAGCGGCATGCTTCCCCTTCCAGCCCTTCAGAGCCGACAGAATAATCAGATAAAAGTGCGCTCCGCTCGTGCTTATAACACCATAATGATCTACCCCGTTTGGTTATTCACCCTCAAACAAGCGGACTGGTCCAAGCGCCTCACTTTAATACGTTGTTAGACCCTATGTCTAAACATTCTTTTATGCACTTGCCTTACATCATCATGTTTTCATTTAATTTGGTTATTCTCATTCATATTGAATTCTTAATCATGTTACCAAGTTCCTCTTGCTTATTAATTTTGGTTATATAACTTAACCCATTTATGTTCATTCATTAATAAGCCCAAAACATGTCATTCTCTAGATTGTTGCCCAAGGTCTGTAATCCCCAATCTCTTTAGTATTCTTGCTTGGTTACATCATTACAATAACATGTTCTACTTAATATGTTATTAAGTATATCTCAATTCACATGTTTCCTAATTAACATGTCACTTAACATTTATGATTAGATATAACTTATTTCATTTTACAAGTTTTCCTCATTCTTTCTCATTTAATCATAATTCCATCTTATCATTGTTTGCTTATTAACTTAGTTCTCTTAACTAAGGTTTACTAATAAGTTTCCTTTCCATAAATATAACTTATGTGGTCCTCATCCGTAGATTTCAGATTCTTGCTCTTGTAAATAACTTAATTTACAATTAAGTACAAATTATCCCCTCACATATGTTATTTTACACCCTTTTTAATTTATTATAGCCTAAGTTATAATTTCCACTTGTCCCTAGGACAAGCCTAAACATTTTATCTTTTCTGTTCATACATGTTTATGCCCCAGACATCTCATATTAAGTCAACCACTTATGGATGCTAGATACATCAGGTGGCTCCGGGCAGACTTATACCACAAGTTTAGACTTAACCTCGTGTCGTGGTGCTGTTATTCATTAGACCCCTCACATTAGATTAACAACTTGTGGTTGCTGGATATGCCGAGCGGCTCTGGACAGACTTATACCACAAGCGCAATCTTACCTCGTGTCTAAGAGTGACTACGATTCCATTATTTTAGGCATATTCATATTGATAAATTTCCCTATTCCAAATACAGATATTTTTTCTCCTTTTTAATTCATATTTCATTATGCACAATATGCCCATTTTCCCCTGTCATAAATCAAGGTATATATATTATGCCCAAATTCGTATTCACATATTTGCTAATTTATGTCCCTAGTTTATATTCACATATTTCAGTACAAGTTATACCCAAATTCATATTCACATAGATTCCAATTTATGCCCCAAATCAATATTTACACATATCCTAGTTTATACCCCAAATCAATATTTACATATGTTCCAATTTATGCCAAATCATGTTTTACATATGTTCCAATTTACGCTGAAATCATATTTTTCCCAAACGGTTCTCAATTTCGTGTGTTCGCATATTTCAGCGTTAGACCAAGGCTCGAAGGTAGACTGGCTATAAAAATAAAAAAGGAAAAGAGGGAAAGAAGAGAATTAAAACTGGAATAATGACGAATCAATAATAAACTGATAGAAATAGGCATAAAACTGAATAGATATATTATGACAAGATTAACATAGTGGCGGTATGAACATATAAAAGCAGATCTGATAATTATGTCATAAAAGAACTTGTTTAGGCATAGATCCAGTATCTAGTTATATACATTTTATGATTACCAGTTAAATATTTAGATCTAAAAATAACATGAACTCACAGTGAATAGATCTAAGGAAATGGAACCAAATAATTAAGAAGAACACATTGGATTTGTTGTTGTAGAAGATAAAGGATTCAGCTCAGTTCAGACACCTGCAGCGTTTAGCCTCCATTCATTTCCAGTGAAGAAAACAAGAGAAATGGAGCTCTATATATAGCTGCCTCCACCCAGGAACCAACTTCCAATTCAGCCCTAGGGGGTCCGACCCCCCTTTTGGGGTCAACACCCCTACTATAGGGTCGACATCCCTGGGGCGGGAATTTTACCGCCTATGTGATTTTCGAAATTCGAACTGAAATTTGGATTTTTGGACCATATATATATATATATATATATATATATAATTATCTTGCGCTTGTACAAACTTCAAACCTTCATAACTTCTTCATACGGTGTCTTTTTTACGCAAACCAAATGTCTATCTTGACCAGAATTTAGACAGGGACGCAATGGCGCAGTCCATTTCCCTTAATTCTGAATATCAAATTAATTATTCTTTAATTTATCATCTTTAGTGCCATTTAAAGTTATGGGGTGTTACATTCTTCCCCACTTAAAGGATTTCATCCCCGAAATCTTCAAGTCAAGAAGAATGTATATCCTACCATCCATCACCCATCTACTCATTTATCAATCACAGGCATCCATTGTCCTTGAAGACTTTTAATGGTTGTATGAACATATGCAAAGGTGTGCGTATATGTCCTAATACTAATGCGAAGATTAGGCGGTCTACTGACTCAGTCGACCTCCTTAATGCAATGTATGTTTGTGCCATGCAACCAAAATGTATGCAAATAATCCTAATACAAATAAGTTCTATATGTGTGCACAATCATCCATCCAAATGCAACATCAATGTAACAATACACCCATTTTCATCCATAAAAATTTAAAATGAACACACATCCATATGCAATATGTAAGTGATTGAGCCGGTCTAGTGCCTATTGTGTGTGTATATACATCCACGAGCAATCACTAGCGAACACTTGCATCCATCAAACATAACATGTCTCAAACACATGTTTACATTCATTAGTTTTCTACCTAAAGACTCGATCAATAAGAGATATTCAAATGATAGATATAAGTATTAATGCGAAGCTTGGAAAAAGAAGTTAAGAACATATTCTCATAAAGGAAAGGATATGAAGCGTGAATCTTGTCTTTAGCCTCCCAAGTTGCATCCTCGCGGTCCTATCCCTATTGCACTTTCACTAGCTTCACTTCTTTGTTGAACAATTTCTTAACCTTCGATCCAAGCATGCAAGTTGAAACTTGTCCCTCCATTGCTTCCTTCTCTACTTTCACTTCCTCTCGCAAATTTGCCTCCACTACCACGAACTCTATATTAGTCCTTCTCCTATATGCGCAGGATTTCTGCCTGTCTTGTGCTGTCTTCGCTTTGTATGCAGATAAGATCGACCTCGTCTGAAGTGTCTCTAATCCTTTCAGGTCCAAGTAGAAGTTTGTCTTGTCAACTCCCATCAACAAGTCGGTGATCTATGAGGTCATCCATATAGTGTCTTAACGGGTGCCATGTCAACCTTGCTGCTGATATCATGCTCTTTATTGGAATAAAATGGGAGCTCTTAGTAAACTTTTCCACTGTAGCCCAAATGCTGGTATTGTCCTTCCTTGATCTAGGCAACCCATCTATGAAATCCATGTAGATGCTTTCCCACTTCCACTGTGGGATTTCCAACGAATGAAGCAATCCTCCGGGCTTCCTCTACTCATCTTTGACGCGCCGGCAAACTAAACATCGAGAGATAAACTATGCTACATCCTTCTTCATCCTAGTCCAAAAGAAAAACCTCTTCATAACTGTATACATTTTATCACCGCTTGGATGAATAGTCATCTTAGAATGATGGGCTTCCTCAAGGACTGTCTTCAATACGTTTCCCATACCGATATGATTCACCTATCAAACCTCTTTCAAGTAGCTCCCCTACTTTCTTACAAAGTTCCCTCTTTTCTTTTAGGATTCACATGTCACACAGGAAATGCAACTAGCTTTGCATTGTCCACCAAGTATATGTGGAAACCAATCTCGGACCTCGGGGGTAAACCTCAAACCTCATCGAAACATCGGGATACTCACAATTGTTGGTACAGATTGCAAATCGTCGATAGATATATCAAGACGTTCTAGGAGACTAAGCATGATAGACCCTTTTGGGGTCATAAGAAATCTCGAGAGTCTTTCTATGGTAAGTCAGAAGTCTAACGACCCTCCTCTCCCAATCTAGAATGGCTCCATATATGGTTAACTAATCCATCCCTAGAATCAAATCATATCTTATGAAATCAAAAACATATGCGTCGCAATCAAACTCGACGCCTAACACAGAGATTCTCAAAACACCGACAAATCATCGATAAATGAGATGTACCTCCAATGGGGTTGAGACGATAACGGGATCCAAAACCATACTAGTATCTAGGTGTAGAGACTCAACTAAAGGATCAGATATAAAAGAATGCGAAACGCTAAAAAAAGGAATCCCAATAGGATGATCTGAAATAGAAATCAAACCTTCGACGGAAACTTTCCTACCTCTATCCTATCCACCAGCAATGAGAACATTAGCTTGTACTCTAGAAGTTCCTTCCCTCTGGCCTTGTACTTTGTCTCTTTGGGTAATCCTAAATAAGGTGTCCTGCCTTACCAAAGTGGTAACAAACGCCTTTCCTCTTTCTGCAATCCTTTTTCAGATGACACCCCCATTCCGAAATTTTGGTATTTACTCTTTTCTTCTTTCATCTTTGGGTTGTGCTCCTTAGCCCCAAATCCCTTATTCTCCTTTTTACCATCCTTGTGCGATAAATCATTATAAATAAATATTAGCGATATGAAATGATTTAAATGATAATTATGCAAGAATTATTTGAAAAGACCGAGTTCAACTCATTTCAAATAATTACATGACGATTAAATCAAAGATGTAGAAGACGGTGATTGAAGACCGGCGATCTTCACATCGAATGGGCGACGACTACTGATGCCTTGGACTGACTTGCTCCCAGGGCAGGGTTGAAGCAGTAGTTTTCCGAACGTATGTGTTGATTGTCCGGATAAGCGAGAACCACTCGGGTATCTCCGGTTTTGTTCAGATCCAGAACGGACTTGTAAATGGATGCGTGTCTGACGTTGGAATTCATTTCATGTAATTAAATCGATTTTTATTAATATATATCTGATTGGTGGTGGAGAATTTATTCTCTGCTTAACACCCTGGTATACAGTAATAGTTATCGATCGCATGGTGTGAGTTGTCAATGTGGCACGCCAAGATGCAGATGATTAAGGCTTTGTTGAAAAGCAGGCCTTGTGGTTGATGATCAAAGCATAGCCTGTTTAGGCGTAGCTTTGTATATAGCGTGACTTCGCGAGCCTCACACCCCGGTATGGGTCAAAAAAAGGATTAGGACTGCTGGGAGTGCACACGTTTCTTTCTAGCTAGGGGTAGTGTCAGTGCTTAAACTGGCTGGCATTTTACTTATGTGGATGATGGATTGAGGTACCTCGGGTTTTATAGATTGTTAGTGGCCATACTATAGGTTCAAAGGAACCTGGAAACGTGTGTTCAGGCATAACTAATCCAATACCGTTAGGTGGGGATCGTCCCTGAAGATCCAAGGGTTCACTGCGGGGAATCCTGAGGCATTTGCTAGTGTGTCTCGAATCAGAGAGGACGATCCCTAGCCTCGATTTCATGATGGAAACCCAATTTCCAATACGGCACCATGCGGTTTTGATTGTAGAACTAGTATGGCGACATAGTATATGGTAGCTATGCCGTCTAGGATTGATACATTATGATTGAAATATTGTTTTTGAAACATATATACACTAATAATAATATCAAATTCGTTTTATCGTATCAAACATCTTTTGACCATTATAAGTTAAAACTCTATCATGTGGTTTGCGTTGCATTGTGTGATGGGACATCAGTCTTATATTGGTTTTATTTTTCTAAAAAGCATTGCGTTGTTTAACGATTTACTTTATTTTATGCACTGGCAATCCAATGGAATAAACCTGTTCCGCGTTAGCGGCGTAGTCCTATGATTAGCCTTATTATTAGTTAAGTTAGTTAGATTTCTCATACCAGTCCCATGAATGACCTATAGTTTGTTTCACTGGCAAACTCGGGTGCCCATATTGTCCACATGAGCAGTCGAGTAGCTTTTTGCAGATATCTATCCTTTTAGCAGGATCCTGTATCGAAGCTCAATGGTTTCCATAGCTTAGAAAAGTCTTCCACTGCAATGTATTAAATTCATTGTAATTTAGCTTCCACTGTATTATTATTTTATTTCGTTATACTCTGATATTCTGTACTCTGATGTTATGTTATCATGATGTAATAAAAGTCTGCTGTTGTTGTTTTAACGTGCTGTATTCCCAAAGTTAACGTATGCGGGTTTTGAAAGATTTTAGTCAATCTATCGATCGATTGAGGTCGGGCAAAATTCGACTCGTTACATTATTCTATTCCCTTTTTCATTTATTATAACCTAAAATATAATTTCCCCTTGTCCCTAGGACAAGCCTAAACATTTTATCTTTTCTATTCATACATGTTAACGCCCTAGAACTCTCACATTAAGTCAACCACTTGTGGATAATGGATATGTTGGGCGGCTCTGGGAAGACATAAACCACAAGTTTAAACTTAACCTCGTGTTATGGTGTTGTTATTCATTAGACCCCTCACATTAGATTAACCACTTGTGGTCCCTGGATATGCCAGGTGGCTCCGGGAAGACTTATACCACAAGTGCAATCTAACCTCGTGTCTAAATTGTTACTACAGTTTCATTATTTTAAGCATGTTCATATTAATAAATTTCCCTATTCCGAATATATATTTTTATGCCCCTTCATAATTCATATTTCGTTATGCATAATATGCCCCTTTTTCCTAGCCATAAATCAAGGTATATATAGTATGCCCAAATCCGTATTCACATATTTGCTAATTTATGTTCCTAGTTCATGTTCACATATTTTAGTACAGGTTATACCCAAATTCATACTCACATATATTCCAATTTATGCCCCAAATTAATATTTACAAATGCCCCAATCTATGCCCCAAATCAATATTTACATATGTTCCAATTTTTACCAAATCATATTTTACATATGTTCCGATATACGCCTAAATCATATTTTGCCCAAATGATTCCCAACTTCACGCATTCGCATATTTCAACGTTAGGCCTAGGCTCGAAGGTAACTTGGCTATAAAAATAAAAAGGGAAAAGAGGGAAAGAAGAGAATCAAAACTTGCATAATGACAAATCAATAATAAACTGACTGAAATAGGCATGAAACTGAATAGATATATTATGACAAGATTTAACATGGTGGTGGTATGAACTTATAAAGGCAGATATGATAATTATGTTATCATAGAACTTGTTTAGGCATAGATCCAGTATCCAATTTTCATATACATTTTATGATTACCAGTAGATCTAAAAATAACATGAACTCACAGTGAATAGATCTAAGGAAATGGATCCAAATAACTGAGAAGAACACGTTGGATTTGTTGTTGCAGAAGATAAAGGATTTTGTTCGGTTTAGACACTGGTAGCGTTTGGCCTCCATCGATTTCCAGTGAAGAAAACAAGAGAAATGGAGCTCTATATATAGTTTCCAGCCTCTAGAAACCGACTGCAACCTCAGGCCACGGAGTCGACCCCCTCCCCCTTATGGGGTCGACCCCCCTTATGAGTTCAACACCCCTACTATAGGGTCGACACCCCTAGGGCAGGAATTTTTCTGCCTATGGGATTTTCAAAATTTGAATTGAAATTTAATTTTCTGGACCTTATCGATATATATATATATATAATTATCTTGCACGTATACAAACTTCAAACCTTCATAACTTCTTCATACGGTGTCTGTTTTACGCAAACCAAATGTCTATCTTGACTAGAATTTCGAGACAGACGCGTTGGCGCGGTCTTTTCCCTTAATTCTGAATATTAAATTAATTATTCTTTAATTTATCATATTTAGTGTCGTTTAAAATGATGGGTTGTTACACTACCTATGTGGAAAAATATGGGCACCCAGAGTTTAGGTCAAAACAATAAACTCCGAGTTAGTCTTGAGACTAGTGTGAGAAATAAAAACAGTTGCCAACTTTATTTTTATGTTAAGTAAAGCGCGGGACCATGCCGTATGACAAGTAACGAGTTTCCTCCCATGAATACCATAAAACAAAACTCGCAATGCTAAATAAATGAACAATAAAGCTATTATAAGACTTAGGTCCAATCACACAATGCAACACAAGCCGGAGGATAGAGTTTTACCTTTTAATAGCCAAATATGCTTGATACGCAAAATTTATCTTCTGTTACTATAAGTGCATAGTGTAGAAATCAATTTCGAAAGTAAATCTATCAATCCTAGATGGCATAATACCCTCATCATATTATGTCGCCATATATATAGGTATACAACAAAAACCGCAAAGCTCGTATTGGACAGTTGGATTTCGATCATGATGGTTACTGATTCGAAAGATCGATCACATAGTGCAATACTCTACGGCTTACATCCAGGGCTTTTGGAAAACACCGTAATGCACATCCGCACTATATCCAGGAAACAAGTATCACCGCGGCTTACATCCAAGGCTTTGGAAAACACCGCTTACTCTATACTTCTGGGAATCAGGTATAAGCCCTATCCCTACTATGGTGAAGCAACCACACGCAGCACATCTTGGTCGACCGAATCCAATACAACCCTAAAAGTTGTCGTTTATCTTCATCTCGAAATTATACTTATCTACCGTTAGTTTACCATCATACCAGTGTGTGAGGCTCGCGAATTAACGCTAACACAAAGCTACGCTAATTAAATTTATGCTTTGATCGTCATCCACAAGGCTATGCTTTTGAACAAAAGCCTTGATCCGTGCATCTCAGCATGTCACATTGTCAATCCATACAATACCATTGATTTCTTCCAATATATAACCTCTAAGCTTGTATGTCTCAGAGAAGGGTGTTAAGCAAGAGAATAAATTCTCCGCCACCAAACAGATATATATTTAGCAGAGATCAACAAATACAGCATAAAGGAATACAACATTAGAAATACCATCCATTTGCTAGTCCATTCTGAGTCTGAACGAAACCGGAGGCAACCTATTCCTCGTCCCTTTTGTCTAATATAGGAGAGAGGCCCTCGCATATCCAGACAATCAATAAGTACGTCCAGACAACTACCACTATAACCCCTTCATGGGAACTACCCAAATCCAGGGCATCGGTAATAATCATTCGATGTGAAGATCGTCGGTCGTCAACCACTGCCTTCAATATCTTCGACTTTAATCGTCGGCACAATTATTCAGAATGGGCTAAACCTGGTCTTTTCGAATAACTTGTGCATCTTATAATCAAGTGATAAATACACAAAGATAGCACACATCTCACTCCAATCTAGAATATTCTTTTATTCAAATATTCACATCTTTAGGGAAAGGTTCCATTAATTTTATCAAGGATAAGTTCTTTTAAAATTATTCTTTATTCTTCCTTTGGAAATCGTTCTCAAAAGAATTTATTTTATCTTTCCATAACTTAAACCGAATTAAGGTTTATGAACTAGTCGGGATTATCAACCCTTACCAAAGTAATCATTTATTTTATTTTTCCAATCCCAACCTATTCATCCCATGGAGCAAAACTGGTAGTACTCCATATCTAACACCCACTGTGTTATCGGTAAATTAAATTACCATTCGCGATTTAATCTAATTAAAGATTTAACTATCGCATGGAGTAAAACTGGTGGTAATCCATTCTCATATACTTTCTCGAATTTGGTAAATTTAATACCACATTCACATTTCAATCTAATTATAGATTCATTAAAACTCCACTTAGTTTTAATATTCTAAAACCCTTATTTAATGATTGTTCAAAATTAGGAAATAAATCATATCTTTTCTTGGGTTAAAGAACCAATGTCATTCAAAACACAGTTCATGATAAACCCAAAATCATCTTCCATTAAAATGGAACCTTCACAGAAATCATATCAGTCATAATCAATATGAATTTCCATATCAGACTAATAATATAAATGGGATAACGACAAAGCCTTTTAAATTCCATAAATAGTAAACACCTTCTTTCACAGAATCGCATCTCAATTATTATTAACTCGAATTCCATTCAATTCCAATTTAATTAAATAAACTGGAAAACTTCTCTAATTCTCATTTAAAAGATTTATTACTTTCACAAGTGCGTTCAAGATTGGTATTATTTAAGATACATTCACAACAAACTCAAAATTCAATTTCAAATCAAATTTTTTCTCTTGGTTAAATCATATTCATTACCTTATGTAAAAAGATTTAATCAAGAATTTAATTCGGTCATCGAGTTAGATACTCAAGTCTTATCATATCCAACATTCATTTTATATGTTTTCATGCCAAATCGTACTTAATCATTTTTATTTTCCAAACCAAGAAAAATTGGTTTGCACTTTCTTAAAACAATTTGAAACGATTTACCAAATGATTTCGAATAAAATCGATTGCTGAAACTTGTGAATTTGTGAAACTGACAAGTCACAAGCGAAGTCGAAACGGGTCGAAACTCGGTTGGGAAAGAGCCTGGATGGACCTAAATTGTTGCTCATGGTATATACTGGTCAATAGTCCAAAAACAGGATTCAGACATCTCACCTAAAAATTCGGACGTCTGAATTTCCTTTTTCCTGAACCAGCAAGGATTTAGTTCATTTTGGTGCAATTTCCGACGGACGTCTAAATTTTTTTGGTCAGACGTCTAAATCAAAATTCAGACATCTGAATTAAAAATTTCAGACATCTGAATTACTCTACTTGTTTCATAATTATTTGAAGCAGGTTAGACGTCTGACCTAAAATATTCAGATGTCTGAATCCTGAACCAGAGCACAATTTTCCTATATAACAAGCTCAAATTAATATGGACTAATGCCGAAAGGCCTATGATGTTATGTACATGCAAATAAAGCTTCTAAAACTCACCGGGGTAGCTCATCATACCAAACTCACATGCACAAACATTCATACTAGAGATTTGCAATGATTTTTTATTATAAATTTCAAAACGGTCAATTTTCTAACCAAAGCAATCAAATACGATTCAAGGGACTTGTGAAGACTTATAACTTTGTTCGGGCTGCAACGGAGCTTCACAATATTGCCAAATCAACTTGTAGCTTATGAATTTAATTGTGTGTACAATTCTAATCATAGATTTCAATTCAATGAAAACATGAACACATGAAATCAACTAAGTTACACTAGCCTACCCAATTCACTAGCATATTATCAACCAACAATCATCTCATAACTCAAATGATTGACTAGCAAATAATTTAATTTTAATCTTGCCCTTTTTAGGGAATAGTTTCTCACCTTAGCTTGTTTAGAAACAAGAAATCGATCCAATGACAAGCAAGAACGATCTCTCTTCTAATATAGCTTGCTAATCTTCAATTTAAACACATATAAATAGATTTCCTAAGAGATAGGTCATAGGAATTCTTAGAAATCAAAGAGAAAACAAGATGGAGAAGATGAAGAGGAGCTTACTTAAGCTTCTCCTTGGATTTGCACTAGATATCAACAAGAACTGGGCTTGGGATCAAGAACCCTAGGTTATGAATTTCTATTTCCCTTTACCAATCCCCATTTTCTTTTTTTGGATGAAGTGTTAGAATGGAATGAAGAGGAGATGGCTATATGGGTTATAAGAGTGAACTAGGTTTAGCCAGCCAAGACCCAACCGAAGTGCCAATTTTCACGAACTCAAAATATATCGAAGCTTATACTTTTCAGACACGTAAACAACGTTTCGAACTCAATGGGAGTGGTTTTGAGTCCAAATTCGTTCATATGTAAAAAGTGATATTTTGGTCATACACATAAAGAAAAAGACCAAATTTCACCCAAATCTAAAGGTATCGATGTTTATAGTTTTCTGACACGTAAACGACATTTTAAGCTCAATAGAAATGGATTCGAGGCCAAATTCATTCATATGCAAAATGGCTATTTTTAAGGGCTATATATATAATATTAATATATATAAATTCCATAGCCACTATTCTAAATTTTAATTTAGACATAACTTACAATTTGCAAAGTGAAATCTCAATTTCTTACATTCGTTAGAAAATTACAACTCAAAATATTCCAATTTTCTTGTTTTACCAAATTCTGATTTATACTGAATTCTATATATTCAATTAAAGTTTAAAGTCAAATTTTCGAACTACCACACCATTTCAAGCTTGTTTTAATTAAATTTTAAATTGACACATTCTAACTTCAATTAAAATAAATTTCAAATCGTTTATTTTCAAAATAAATCATTTCAAATACTTAAAATCCATTAATATTTTTTTAAATTTGGTTCTAAAAATACGGGTTGTTACAGCCCCGTACAAATTTTGGCACCTAAGAGTTTAGGGTAAAACAAATAAAATAAATTTTGGGTCAGTCATGGGAATGGTGTGAGTAAACTCCAACCATATTGTTTAACTTTTGAAAAAACTTTTAAAATAAAAGGATAATAATAAGACCAGCCCAAACATAAACATGGATGGTTTTTACCTTACAATAACCCATAACATTTTTTATATCAAAATTCACTGATATTATAACCATAATGCCTAATCAAATAAATAACCAAATTGCAGAATGTTTGCACCTCTTGCTCCACATACATTGTATAAATTCAAAAACCACAAGGCTCTTAATGGAGATTGGATTCCAACTTTGACAAGGTAGGGGACCACCTACTGATCAATGTACTCTAGAGGGGATACACTAGGGTTCAATAAGAACATCTTGCAACCTGACCATATATGATCGGTCACTCATTCAGCTTGAGTGGACAGAATGTATTATCACCCCCACGGTTGGGATCAACAACCGCTATTGAATGATGCAACAGTGAAAAAGAATGAGAAGACAAAAAGGAATTTCTCTAGATGGTGATAAAATATCCTACTTGGGTGCGACCCAACTAGCCATGTTGCCTGCCCGATTTTTGCCATTTCCCTGTTGTGAGGCTCGAGGCCGCGTTTACCTTTTTGACAGATTACTTCTTCAATCACGTTGGATGCCTCATCATCATATCAGTCAGAATGCTCATTAATTTTCCTAAATATAAGAGAATAAAGATAAGAGAAATGAATTCCTCTACCACCAATGTAATACACTTAAGAAAAGTCAATGCGTAAGATCTGATAGATATGGTTTATTAGACATCCGACCATACAAGTTGTCCTGGGACTGGACAATCCGAAGGCACTATTTTGTAAATTCATCTTAGGAAATTTCTACTTAGGATAAACAAAATAGCCATTGCATAACTCCATATTCAATTATCTTCATCATCTCTGGCACGCGAAGTATAAATCGAATCGAAGTGGAAATTAAATTCCGGACTCTTCGAAACAATAAACGTATGTCTTTTAAGGTCAAACGATATTTAAGGAAATTTGTTTTAAATAATTTGAAATTATTTCTTGTTTTTAAAAGAAAAATAGTAATCGACTAAATCAATTGAATAACAAAATTTAAATTTCCTGGATCAATACAAAAGAATGATACTGGTAGTCAATCACTGTCAATTATGTCAACTAACATTCAACATCTTTGCATTATTATTTCCTTTCATATATATAAATATAAACAAATCATACACGCTTATTATATATGTAATTTATTTTATTTAAATATTTTATAAACTTTAAAATCCTTTTTTTATATTTGTATCCCTTCTTGGTTTTACTTCTCTTAACTTTTCCCTCTTTCCAATTTGATGACACCGGCCCGATAAATCTACGGCCCAATTACTTCGTGTTTCCTTTTCCCTTTGTTTACCTTTATTTTGTTGGCCCGAACTCTTTGGCCCACTTCCATTTATATATATTTTTTATTTGCTTTGGCCCAATTACTTCAGCCCAAAAAGCCCATGCACACTCTTATTCCTATTCCCATTCTTCTTGTCGACCGTCCCTTCTTGCTACTTTCCTTTTCCCATTTAATTACTTGTTGCTCCCCTTCTTTTATTTCATTCTTCACATCCCATTTTTTTATTTACTTTATGAACTTCAGCCCAATCTGTAGCCCACTAACTCCGAGCCCACGCACACCTTATTTCCCCTCCTACTTCTTTCTTGCCATCCCTCCCGATGATTTCCTCCTAATATTACTCTTTCCTTTAGTCTACCTACTTTGCTCCTTTCTTTCTATTTCAACCTACATTCATTTTTTTTTAATTTACCTCGGCCCAGTATTTCAACCCAAAAACCACGCACACCTTAATTCCTTCATCATTTTCCTGTCCAAATCATACTTCTCCCATTCTGTTGTGCCACTTCTATCCCTCTTCTCTTCTTATTTTCCTACGTCTGTTGTTACCCTCTTCACTTCTTTTCTTACATACCGTCCCTCTTTTCCTATAAAAGGAAATTTTCTTCCCTTGTTTAAATACCATACGGCTACCTTTAGCCAATTAGTTTGAACCCAAAGAACACAACTCTTACACTAGAAGATAGCACAAACAATGCTTCTTTTCTCTCTATTTATTCACTGGAAATTCAGGGTGCACAACAGTGCACATGTGCACATGCACACACACACCACCGGACGCCGCACCACCCCGATTATCCTCGCACATCATAAATCACCTAATACTTTCATTTCAGAACACAATTTTGGCCATTAGCACCTCTACAGTAATTTCACCATCCCACCAATAGCCAATATAACCCCATCTAAGAAAATAACTACTGCCACCACCTCTGATAGCTGGACAATGTCCAGCTCCAGATACGCCACAATGGCGCCCTCCTCCATCGTTCCCCATTGGTGTGTGCCCCTCTGGATCCCCCATGGTGATGTAGTTTCACCGAACGTCGACGGTTACAAAATGTAACGCAACAACCCTAATTCCTTCCTGTTCTCAAAAACCATTCAATATAAAAATTATTTAGGATTTTCCTACGATTGCCAACCTTACACACTACTCTTGACTTCTTTTTGTTGAACTCAGTTCCATATATCGCCAGAATTTTCCCTCTGAACGATTTCCGTTCATCACACAATATCTCAAAACCCACATACTTAAAAATCATGAACTAGGGATTAAAATTCATCATTTTGTCCCATAATTTCCATCTATATACTTGAAACATGATTCTGAGTTGGTCAAAAAATCCATAATTTAATTTGGTTACAGTTGAAGTCACATTACTGAAAATACATGCACATATATATACTTTAAAAATCATCTCATGTATATCATAAAATAAAGAAACCACCCTCCAGGTAGAAACACATACTCTACCCTAATATGATTGAATCTATTGATTTTTAAACGATAGGGGATGTTGTTTCTTGTGTTGGGTTCACAAAACAGTTTCGACATGATTTACAATGAGTTTTAAAACTTAACAGCATAACAATTATGAGCAATGCTAATGTAATAAACATACACATATAAGGATCTATACAAATACTTGTCTACTTCTAATGAAGACAGATATTTAAAATAGATGTTGTAAAAAGAATTTGAGTTTACTTGCCTTTCTAAAATCTTCTCTGTTCTAAGAACTTTTATACTTAAACTCTTAGTTTTCAAATGATTTTTTTTGCGTGGAAAATATATGAGGGCTCAAGCTCTATTTATAGCCAAGTTAAATATAAAAATAATATAGTATCATTAATTTTTTGCTTAATATCTTTACTACAGATGGAACGTTTGAAAATTTTTTACATGCTTCAGGATTTTGTTTGCCCAGTTCAATCCTTTTTTAGAGACAATGAATGCCGAAATAAAAATATGTTGTATTTTGTACAATTTATGTCTTTTTGTAGATTTCTATAAGTATTTCGACTTTTCATTTAATGCTTGCAACTGAATTAGGTAGAAAATGGTATGTTTAATCTTTTCGTTTCTTTGAAAATATATATTAGTTTATGGTTTGCTTATATTTTAGGTTGCAGCATCATAATCTTATATAGGTTAGATTGTATCTAATAATACATCAACTTGCCTTGTTTGCAACATGACATTTAGGGATGGCGGGGGCGGGTCTAGGGTCCAAACCCACTTGACCCGCCCCTGTTTTGACCCATTTAGGCCCGCCCCATGGGGTCTTTGGGTAGGTAGACCAGCGACTTGCTTTTGGAGGTCCGGGTCTAAGGTTGGGTCTGAGGCACGGCTAACCCGCCCCAACCCGACCCGCATAATTGAAACATCATTGTAAAACTTTATAATCATAAGGATTACTTGTTAATCTACTTAGGTATACCTAGTTATAACTTGAGTATTATATTCTTTCAATCAACAACTATAAATTTTTTATAGTATTAAGTTGCATCAATGGTAAACATACAATAACAAATGCATACATTTTGAACTACTATTTTGCAACTCATTTTATTATATTCTCTTATCATTTTGAACACATTACAATATGTATATAATTTATGATTTGGTGATAAAAAAATATAGGTACATAAATTTGTGTACATTAGAACACAATATCATCGGCTCGTGGGGTGGGTCGGGTCTACCCTGACCCGTACAGGTTTCGGTTATGGGATGAAATTTCAGACCCTCACCGGGTATACGGGGAGGGTCTGGGATAGGGTTTAAAATATTGGGTCGGGTCTGGGGAACGAGAAACCCGTCCCAACCCGCCCCATTGCCATTCCTAATGACATTGGCAAAGAAAAAGGTGTAGCTGAAATCTTTCTATGTTTTGCTACAATCAATTGTTTTAATCACATTAAAATTCTTCTCTTTAAGCTTAGAGAATGGGTTGTATCAGTGCAGTCACATTTTTTATTTTTTTCTAATTTGTTCAGGAGGGATACCGACCGGAGTCGTAAAACCCTCTCTAGTACACCTAGCCTGCTCCGCGAGCACCACATAAGTGGTTGATCATATCGTATGCATACGGTATGCTCTAAGCATACCATTCTGGGTTTCGAGCCCACGCCACTGTTACCATAGCGCATGTCCTTAACCGTTGGGCTACTACTGCGGGTGCCACATCTTTTATTTGATTTGTATCCATTTCAGAAGTTTGATCATGTTAGGAGTTGACTATCTTTTTGTTGTTTTATGAGTAGTACACTCTGTTCTACTTTGGCATTTCAACATACAAACCATGTTCATAAAATATACAATTTAGCTTCAGCCCACTCATATATATCCATGTTGTATTGATACGTTCTTATATACGTTTATCCACTTAATAGCATACACCTGTTTTTAAATAAAAGATCATCTTAATTTCTTAAGTAATAAAGAATCATATTCTAAGATATAACCCAAAAATATACACATTTATACAAATACAGGTTGTATTGTTTTTTATATGCATAGCAATTTTGCCGTATGGTGATAATCTCAAATAAAAATCATGTTTATTAAAATTAAATTTAGCTTAATATCATACATATATATACGTCTTATTGTCATATTATATGCTTATCACGGTTTAAAGATATGCATAGGATATTAAAATAGAAGACTAAATTCTCTTAAGTAATACAGAATCAAGTTCTAATTACAACAAAAAGTTATATTTACTTCTTACCGTATAATATATACCATAAATAATATCATTTCCTATAATATATTCGCACACATATATATACGTAAGTTCTTAGTTATTTAAGTTTTTTTACTAATTAAAATTTATTTTAATTATATCATTTATAATCAATGTTTATTATTAAACAAAGTCGGTTTAAAATGGGACATTACAATCCACCCCCCTTAAAAGAGTTTCCTCCTCGAAATCGAAGAGGACAAGTAGATTTTAGTTTTAACCTGAGTTATAGACTTATGTATATAAATAACCAACACATATCAGCAATTTGTTATTTATCCCTATCATATCCATAACTAGAAATATTTGTTACTACAATTGGAAAACATTTCAGTCTCTGCATTACTATCCTTCAATGTTCATCAGTCGCTGACCGTAAATTGGTAAGAGAATAATCCTCTAAGTATCAACCCCGAAGACTGAAATCAACATCAAATCAATGGTCAGAAAATTATTCAACTCGGTCAATCTCCAGTTAGGTTCCAATTTATTAACTCCATATCTTAATTCCATATTAACCCACATTATTCCGAAATATCCTTGATTATATTTGGAAAATAAATTCCAAATCTTATTTATTTTATTTATTTGAATCAACTTTGTTCAAAAACATATATATTTATCTCTTTTTAAACTTAAATCTATATACAACTCTTCAATCTAATTCACTTAAGTACGTTAAGTCCTATCCCCTATCTTTATTAACCAAATAATTCTTAAATTAGTTATCTTCATTTTGGAGCTCAAAAATCTGATTTTATTCAAAAATCACTCTTTAAATTTACATGAGTTCATATCCAGTTCATATCTTAAGTCCAAACTTAATTTAGTGGAAAACCAAATTTTATTCAATTTATAATTCCAAATTCATATCTTATATTAATATGGTTAAATATTATTCTAGTTCAATTCAACCCTATTCAACTTACTCTAAGTCTGACCCTAATTAATTTAACTCCTTATATATATAATAATAGGAAATTAAAACTACGCCCTCTCAGTACTCACCTAAAGCCTAGTTATTCAGTAACCTAAGTTCTGATACCAACTGCAAAGGCCCACAAATCCGTATTATCCGAGTTGACTAAAACAACACACGTCGAACCCAAATTGCATAGATACGAGTCATTAAGGGTTAAATAAGTAAAAGATAAAAGGAGAACAGAAATAACAATACAGAATCTCACAACGAAACGAACAAAATATATTATATAACACAACCTTTAAGATACAAAATTTTGTATCATATACACATATCATCATCAGAGTACAACAAAACATATGATGCAATGGGAAGTAACTCTGAATAACTAACGGTGAAGCCTCCTACTTTAAGCCCCTCCTAGTGTATCTATAAAATCCTGAAATACTTGATTGCCCGTACAAATTTGGACAGCCAAGAGTTTAGGGTAAAAAAACAAAATAAACTTTGGATCAGTCATAGGACTGGTGTAAGTAAACTCCAAACATATTGTTTAATTTTTGAGAAAACTTTTGAAAGAAAAGGATAATAGTAAGGCCAACCCACAAATAAACATAGACGGTTCTTACTTTACTATAACTCAAAACATTTTTGATATCAAAATTCAGTGATATTATAATAATGTCTAATCAAATAAATAACCAAATGGCAGAACGCTTGCATCTCATTTTCACATATATAGTATAAAATCAAAAACCGCAGGGCTCTTATTGGAGATTGGACTCCAACTATGACAAGGTATGGGACCACCATCTGATCAGTGTACTCTAGAGGGGATACACTAGGGTTCAACAAGAACATCATGCAACCCGGTCACATATGACTAGTCACTCATTCAGCTCGAGTGAACCGAATGTATTATCACCCCCACGGTTGGGTTTAGCAACCGCTACCAAATGCTGCAGCTGCCAAAAAGAATGAGAAGACAAAGGAATTTCTCTAGATGGTGATAATACACCTTGTTTGGGTACGACCCAACTAGCCATGCTGCCTACCCAAATTTTGTCATTTCCCGGTTGTGCGGCTTGAGGCCACTTTGCCTTTTTGACAGATCACTTCTTCAATCACTTTGGATGTCACATCGTCATATATGTCGGAACGCTCATTTATTTTCCAAAATATATTACTGGAATAAAGCTAAGAGAAACAAATTCCTCTACCACTAATGTAAAACACTTAAGAAAAGTCAATGGGTAAGATCTGATAGATATACTCTATCAGACATCCGACCATTCAAGTTGTCCTAGGACTGAACAAACCGAAGGTATTATTTTGTAAATTCATCTTAGGCAATTGCTACTTAGGATAAAAAATAACCGTACATAACTCCGTCTTCAATTATCTTCAATCATCTCCGGCACGCGACGTATTAACAAATCAAAGTGGAAATTAAACTCCGGACTCTTTGAAATGATCAATGCATGTCTTTTAAGGTCAAACGATATTTAAGGAAATTTGTTTTCAAATAATTTGAAATCATTTCTTGTTTTTAAAAGTAAAACAGTAATCAACTAAATCGATTGAATAACAAAATTTAAATTTGTTAGCTCAATACAAAATTTAAATTTCTTGGCTCAATACAAAAGAATGATACTGGTAGTCGATCACTAGTCAATTTTGTCAACTAACATTCAACATCTTTGCATTATTATTTTCTTTTATATATATATATATATAAAAACAAATTATATATGCTTATTACATGTGTAATTTATTCTGTTTAAATATTTTATAAATTTTAAAATCTCCTTCTTATATTTATATCCCTTCTTGGTTTTACTTCTCTTTCCTTTTTCCCTCTTTCCAATTTGATGACATTGGCTCGATAAATCTCCGGCCTAATTACTTTGTGTTTCATTTTCCTTTGTTTACCTTCATCTTGCTGGCCCAAACTCTTCGGCCCACTCCCCTTTATTTTTTTTTGTTTTTTTCTTTCATTTGCTCCGGCCCAATAACTTCAACCCAAAATGCCCACGCACACTCTTATTCCTTTTCCCATTCTTCTTGTCGGTCATCCGCACTTGTTGCTTCTCTTTTCCCCTTTAAATACCTACTGCGCCCCTTCTTTTATC
This sequence comes from Allium sativum, assembly GCA_030737875.1. Classification (NCBI taxonomy): domain Eukaryota; kingdom Viridiplantae; phylum Streptophyta; class Magnoliopsida; order Asparagales; family Amaryllidaceae; genus Allium; species Allium sativum. The sequence goes on along the minus strand of CM060920.1, from coordinate 740,783,820 downwards.
TCATCCTTCACATCCCTTTTTTTAAAACTTACTTTAAGAACTTCGGCCCAATCTATAGCCCACTAACTCCAAGCCCACGCACATCTTATTTTCCTTCCTACTTTTTTATTACCATCCCTCCAGATGATTTCCTCCTACTACTATTTCCTTTAGTCTACCTGCTTCGCTCCTTTCTTTTTATTTCAACCTTCATTCATTTTATTTCATTTACCTTGGCCTAGTATTTTAGCCCCAAAACCACACACACCTTAATTCCTTCATCCTATTCCTGTTCAAATCCTATTTCCCTCATTCCGCTGTGCCACTTCTATCCCTCTCCTCTTCTTATTTTCCTGCGTCTACTGTTACCCTCTTCACTTCTCTTCTTACATACCATCCCACTTTTCCTTTAAAAGGAAATTTCCTTCCCTTGTTTAAATACTACGTGGCTACCTTTAGCCAAATAGTTTGAACCCAAAGAACACAACTCTCACACTTGCAGATAACACACACAATGCTTCTTTTCTCTCCAGTTATTTACTGGAAATTCAGGGTGCACAGCATTGCACATGTGCACATGCACACACCCACAACCGAACGCCGCACCACCCTGATCATCCCCGCACATCATAAATCACCTAATACTTCTATTTCCGAACACATTTTTGGCCATTAGCACATCTACTGTAATTTCGCTATCCGACGAAAACTAGCCACCCCGTGGTGATGTAGTTTCACTAAATGTCGACGATTACAAAATGTAACCCAACAGCCCTAATTCCTTCCCGTTCTCACAAAATGTTCAATACAAAAATTATTTTGTATTTTTCCTACGATTGCCAACCTTACACGCTACTTTAGACTTCTTGTCATTGAACTCAGTTGCATTGTAACGACCTGCATTTTCCACCGCTTCAAGTCGGTAATTAAACCAACTCAAGCCGCTCGAAATGACATATTGTTATTTAGCTTACAGGTTTAATAGAATAAAAACGTACATAAATTTATAGTTTCAATTTGCATTTGGAAAATATAAAGTTTCCTATACCCTTAATATTCATTTTTAGTATTTAATAATTCTATTTTTGACAAACTTGACAACCGCAATTTTCGCATATTACACATTTCAAAATATTTTCATAACACATCATATTTTAATATTTCAAATTAATTAATTAATTTTTTTATTCAGTTTCATCGCAAAATAAATAAATAAATATCGTGTGAAATTATTGGATGTTACACTGTCCTCACTCAAAACTTTTCGTCCCAAAAAGGAACGGGACAGAGGGATGAATACAAACAAGAAGATAGGATATATTTGAATCAAAAGATACCTAGATTGGGTAATTTTGGATTCGAAGCACGAATGCTCTCCACCGTCACTCAGGTGCAATCTCTATCATTGGCACTCTACTGCACTTTAACATGACTGGTTGATTTCCTTCTCAATTGCTTTGTATCTCTATCCATGATACGAAGTGGTTTTCTCTCCACAGTCAGATTGAGTTCAATTTCTAGATTTTCTAATGAAGTAGGCTGAACAATCAAGGAAGGATCATGCAAATACTTGCGAAGATGGGATATGTGAAACACATTGTGCACCCCCGCAAGATTTTCAGGCAACTCAACGTGATAAGCTAAAGGACCCACCTTCTCCAATACGCGGAAAGGACCAATAAATCTATGTACGTTTTTATTCTATTAAACCCATAAGCTAAATAACAATCTATCATTTCGAACGGTTTGAGTTGGTTTAATTACCGACTTGAAGCGGTCGAAAATGTAGGTCGTTACAGTTGGTATCAGAGCTTTGGCTTAGACAAATCTTAGCCTATGGAGTAGAAACTCATTAGGGATAGAATAGCAATATCCTAGAATGAGTACAAATCAGTGTAACATCTCATAATATCACACGATATATTTTTTATTTAATCTGCTATGAAAGTGAATAAAAAATAATAATTAATAATTTTGAAATATTAAAATATGATATGTTATGATAATATTTTGGAACGTGTAATATGCGTAAATTTCGATGGTCAAGTTTGTCAAATATAAAATTATTAAATACTTAAAATGAATTTTTGGGTTACAAGAACTTCATATTTTCCAAAACACAAATTATAATTATAATTTTATATATGTTTTTATTCTGTTAAACCAGTAAGCTAAATAAAAATCTGTCATTTCGAGCGGTTCAAGTCGGTAATCAAACCAACTCAAACCGTTCGAAATTACATATTGTTACTTAGCTTACCAGTTTAACCAAATAAATTTATAATTTCAATTTGCGTTTGGAAAATATAAAGTTTCCTATAAACCAAACATTCATTTTTAGTAGTTAATAATTCGATATTTAACAAACTTGACAACCGCAATTTCTGCATATTACACATTTCAAAATATTATCGTAACATATCATATTTTAAAATTTCAAATTTTTTATTTAGTTTTTTATTCAATTTAATCGCAAATTAAATTAAAAAAATATCGTGTAAAATTATGGGATGTTACATGTATAAATCGCAAGGAATTTGTTCCCCGAACGATTTCCGATCATCACACAATATCTTAAAACCCACATACTAAAAAATCATGAACTAAGGATTAAAATTCATCATTTTGTCCCATAATTTCCATATATATACTTGAAACGCAATTCTGAGTTGATCGAAAAGTTCATAATTTAATTTAGTTATAGTTGAAGTCACATTACTGGGAATACATGCACATATATATGCTTTAAAAATCATCTCACGTATATCATAAAGTATAGAAACCACTACAGGTAGAAACAAATACTTTACCCTATTAAGATTGAAGCTACAAATTTTTAAATGACAAGGGATGATGTAGTTTTCTGTGTTTGGGTTCACAGAACAAATTCGACATGTTTGATAATGAGTTTTGAAACTTAACAGGATAAAAATTATGTGCAATATCAATGTGATAAACATACACATACAAGAATCTATATAAATACTTGCATACTTATAAATGAAGACAAATATTTAAAACAGAGGTTGTGAAAAAAAATTGAGTACACTCAAATTTCTAAAATCTTCTCTGTTTTTGGAATTATTTTCTTGAACTCTTAGTTTAAAATTATTATTTTTTGTTTGGAAAACATATGGAAGCTCTAGCTCTATTTATAGCAAAGTTAAATATTAAAACAATATAACCTTACTAATTGTTTGCTTAATATCTTTACTACAGATGGAACGTTTAAAAACACATACAGGCTTCAGGATTTTGTTTGCTTAGTTCAATCTTATTTTAGAAACAATAAATGATGGTGTGACGAACTGCCTCGCACCATTCGACATTTCAAATTAAAGTGCGTTGTGCCTATGCCTGACCAGCATGTGACGGTCGTAAAAAAAAGGAAAAAAGGGAATTTGAACTAACAAGGAACCTGTAGAATGTCTCATAGCGCATGGAATAAAATATAATAATAACATATTTGACATAAAACAGGCGAGACAGTGCATAAGATGAGAACTAAACCATGATAGCAGCGGAAAATTCAAGTTACGGCTTATGTTCCACATCATCATTATTACAACTTTTCAATCTGTCTCTAAAGCAAAATAGGAAAGGTACACTGCTAATGCCTAAAGTAGTGACTAGCAGAGACAAAGGGAGAATATCTATATACATCATACGTGGAAGCCTCATGCTCGTCTCCTGATCAGCTACTCATGCATAACCAGCTAACTCATCTCTAGTCTGCCCATTTAAGAGCACCAGAGTAAGAAGAGACAAAAAAACTCTGGGTCAGACAAAAGTCTGGTATGAGAAATAAGCAGCAAAATAGAACAATAACAGGTATACTAAACCATACCTGAACCTGGACCTGCAACCAAAGAGTTAGCACAACAAGATGTACAATACTCTAAGGTGATACTAACATATGGTGTAAAGATACGGGGGTGGGGGTGTGCATGTCATAGTGATATCATACAATCAAACATGGCAACCATCCTCACATCTCTCACTCAGTGTGTAAAGAATACGATATCCACCACTTTGATTAACTAAATCCTTGCTATGGCCACTCTGCCTCATGGAGTCATAGCGATTCCACTGCACTGATCCACAGCCACTAGTTCTTGCTATTTCCACTCTGCCCCATGAAGTCATGACGACTGCACTGCACTGGCTCATAGCCATGCTACGATCACTCTGCCCCATGGAGTAGTAACTACCCCACTGCACTGATCCGTAGCCTAACATTCATATTGGTGGTAAATCGAAGTTATGGACGTCGATAACCCCTTAGCACACGTCCCGCAACAAAGCCCAACTCATGAAGTTAACTCGTTGATTCCCATCTGGATCATGAGTTCTACTTCCTATTTGTCTTCCTTTCCATCTCGGGCTTTGGTCGAATTGGAGTTGGTCTTCAGAAGAGTCGTCGCGTCATAGTAATGGGAGCTCGAACTCGGTTCGGTTCGTGGTCATTGCCTCGGTTCGGTCATGAAACTACGTGGTGCAGTTCAGTTCGGTCCTAAAAGTGCTCCTCCCCAATTCAGTTCGGTTCGGTGTTCCGCCATCTCCAGATCCCGATTCGGTTCGGTGCTCCTGCCTAGGTTCGGATCGGCCCTCTAGTTCTCCAATTGGTCTCATCCAATCCCATTCCAAGCTCCAGTCCGATTCCAACTCCAACTCAATGCAAGTGGTGGCCTTCCTTCTTGCCATATTGCAATCCGATTTAGTTCAGTTCTTCCGACCCGATCCCCTAGCCGATCCGATCCGAATTGCTCCAGAATTTTCAGCAAGCTTGTATCGTTTATTCTCGCCATACGACTGCATTTTCAACCATTCTAACTTTACTAAACAATCATGAAACATACCAAACAATTATAGCAACATGTATAATCAACCATAAACAGCAAAACAACAATTTAACATGTTTATACGGATAAAACATACCCAAACACCCATGTTTATCCCTTAATCCCCCTTAATCATGTTTAAGCATACAATTAGCAAAACTTATCCAAATTAGCCCAAATTTTTATCAGAGCCCTAAAATAATATTTTAGAATTTTACAAAATTTTCCAGATTTTTCTGAGCCATAATTTCGCTAATTATCATCAATCATCCCTAATTAGCTGTAATTAGTGAGAAACAATGCTAGTCACTCACCTTGGCCACAAACAAACTATAGATCTGAAATATAATCTGTTTTGGGTCGAATTTTAAGGCAACATAGCAGCTCCAACTCTGATTTGGTGTTATTTCCCCTTGATTTGATGTAGCTTGGCTTAATCTTCAATTAGAAAGCGATTAGGTGCGATTTGGGATGAAATTAGAAGGTGGAGGCCATGGCTAGGTTTAGAGAAATGTTTTAGGCGGCTGAAAAATGAAATAAAAATCATTTTCCTACTGTTCTCGGTCTCCCCTTAACCCTAATCCCAAAATGGGTTATGGGCCCTCTTGCTAATCACCCTAATTAGGCCAGATTAAGCTATTTTTTACCTTATAAACATTTTTTCAGCCATATCTCCCAAATGGTGAGTCCGTTTGGCTAGTGTGACCACTCTATCAGAAAGGTAAACCATCATCCGAATCTAATGGAAGTGGTTTCAGGACAAAACTCCTTACCAGTCAAAAGTTATGGCCGAAACAAGATCAGCTAAGGGCAAAATGGTCATTTAAAAATCGGCAAAATTCATGAACATGGGAAATGACCCCAATATTCGTCTCCCAAAGTTACATGGCTATACGACTTCGCATGAAAAAGAAATAAATATTCTATGATCGCTTGATGCATAGAATGCGGGTCGTTACATTCTTCCCCCCTTAAGAAATTTCGCCCCCGAAATTCCTTAACTAAAAAACAAGTAAAAGGATCCCGCATGCCTACCAACCATTCACAACAATCAAACATACAAAACAACAAACAAGCCTATCCTAGCATGCGGAAAACTAAATTGCAATTAAAATCTTACCAGACAAAGAGTTTTGGATACGTCTTCATAATGCTCTCCATTGTCTCCCAAGTACAGTCATTCTCATTCTTGCCCCACTGAACTTTGACTAGATTCACCTCTTTCCTTCGAAGTTGCTTTGTATCGTGCTCGACAATATGAATCGGCTAGCATTTCCTAACCACCTAGGGTTCTACCTTGATATCATCCAACTGATCAGGTGAAATAGTCATATCGGGGTCGTGCACGAATTTCCTTAACTTGGAAACATGAAATACATTATGAACTCCTGCCATCTTCTCTGGTAATTCAACTTTGTATGCAAAATTCCCAACTTGCTCAAGGATTGGGAATGGACAAACAAATCTTGGTGCCAGCTTTCCTCTCCTTCCAAATCGAATAACATTCTTTAATGGAGAGATCTTGACAAACACCAACTCGCCAATGGATAATTTTAAATCTCTTCTCCTCTTATCAGCATAACTCTTCTGCCTATCTTGAGCAGTCTTCATTTGCTGTTGAATGATCTTGATCTTGTCTAAAGTTTCTCTTATCACATCTGGTCCAAGCACAAATTTCTCACCTGTTTCTAGCCAACATGACGGTGAGTTGCACGATCTTCCGTACAAAGCTTCAAATGGAGCCATACCAATACTGGATTGATAACTATTATTATATGCAAACTCTACTAGATGCAAATGGTCATCCCATGATCCACCAAAATCCAATATGCAAGCTCTCCGGAGATCTTCTAATATACGATTTACCCTCTCTGTTTGACCATCAGTTTGAGGGTGATACGCGGTATTGAGATATAATTCTGACCCTAGAGCCTCTTGTAAGCTCTTATAAAACCCACTAGTAAACAACGGGTCTCGGTCACTCACGATGCTTTTAGGTACTCCATGAAATCTCACTACCCACTTCATATACAGCTCTGCTAATTTAATTGATGTTCTGTTCGACTTGACAGGTATAAACCTTGCACTCTTGGTCAATCGGTCCACAATCACCCAAATGCTATCATGACATGGGATAGTACAAAGTGACCCATCAATGAAATCCATTGAGACTTGTTCCCATTTCCATTCTGTAATTTCCATTAGTTGCAACAAACCACTAGGTTTCTTTAGCTCAGCTTTAACTAACTGGCAATTCATGCACTTGGATATAAACTTCCTAACGTCTGTTTTCATCCCTTCCCAGTAGTAGGTCTGCATAATGTCTTGATACATTTTATTACCACCGGGGTGCATAGTAAGTTTTGAGTGATGACATTCTCTAAGCACTTCATCTCTCAATCCATTGACATTGGGTACAACCAGTCTTCCATTCTTTCTAAGCCATCCATCTTGATCAAGCCCATACTTGTTCATCTCTTCGTCGATTCCCATCTCTAACTTGGAGATGATTTCCAATAGGTTAGGATCGTCCCTCTGACTGCAACCAATCCGGTCAATCAAAGTGGGTCTGAACGTCAAACTTGCAACCGTTTTTGGAACCAATTCGCACTTTGGTCTGAAATCGTACCCTGCGATTTACTCCAGTTGCTTCCATTCTAGAAACATAGCCCCTAAATTGGTATGTCTCCTACTCAATGCATCAGCTATCGCATTGCGCTTTCCTGGTACATACGCAATATCTAAATCATAGGAAGCCAAGAATTCTAACCATCTCTGTTGTCGGGGATTTAGATCCTTCTGGGAGAAAAGGTACTTTAATGACTTATGATCAGTAAACAACTCGAATCTTTCTCCCAAGAGATAATGTCTCCACATCTTCAACGCGAACACGATCTATACCAATTCCAAATCATGGGTAGGATATCTTTTTTCATGCAGTTTCAGTTTTCGAGTAGCGTAAGCTACAAACCTACTTCCTTGAATCAATACAGCACCTAGCCCGGTACCACATGCATCGGTGTATACCGTCATCTCATCATTCCCTTTAGGAATGACTAATACTGGCGCGCATGTTAGCTTTTCCTTTAGGCTCTTAGGTGCATTCTCACATTTTTCGTCCCAAACAAAAGCTTGGTTTTTCTTGATCAACTGAGTCAACGGTGCCGCTATTTTGGAGAAGTCTTGGATAAACTTATGATAATATCCAGCCAATCCCAAGAAACTTCTTATGTGTGTTGCACTCTTGGGCGTAGACCAATCTTGTATTGTAGCCACCTTCGTAGGGTCCACGGCAATACCATTCTCTAAAACAACATGGCCCAAGAATCTCAATTTCCTCCTCCAGAAGTGACACTTAGAAAACTTTGCTTTCAATTGGTGTTTTCTCAACACCTCCATTACTATCCTTAAATATTCCTTGTGTTCTTCCTCTGTCCTTGAATCAACCAAGATATTGTCTACGAACATAAGAACAAACTTATTCAATTGATCTCATGATACTCTATTCACAAGATCCATAAAATATGCTGGAGCATTGGTCAACCCGAATGGCATGACCAACTACTCATAGAATCCAGACGGCGTCCGAAAGACCGTTTTAGATATACTCTCATCTTCCACCCTAAGCTGATGAAAACCTGTCGCGAGATCCAACTGAGAGAACACTCTCGCGCCACTCAGATGATCAAATAAATCATCTATCTGTGGTAGAGGATACTTATTCTTCCTCGTCACCTTATTCAACTTGCGGTAGTCCACACACAATCGAAGGGAACCATCTGCCTTGGTAGCAAACACAACTAGTGCCCCCCACTCAGAAACACTTATTCTGATAAATCCCTTCTTCAAAAGATCGCTTATTTGCACCCCGAGCTCTCGCTGCTCCCTTGGCGCCATACGACGAAGTGGCATCACTATAGGTCCGGCATCTTTCACTAAATCAATCCGAAATTCAATTTCTCGGTATGGTGGAAGTCTAGTCACATCCTCGAAGACGTCCGGATACTGGCCAGCCACGGGAACGTCTGACAACTCATCATGCGGGATGTCGATAGAATTTAGAAAACTAGCCATTACCCCCTCACTAGGTAGACCACCAAACACTATCCTTCGCCCATCATGCGCTCTAACTGTCACCAAAAATCCCTCACAGTCTACCACCACCCTGTACCTTTGGAGCCAATTGACCCCTAAAATAATGCCAAACCCAGTAAAGCCCAAAACAAAGCAATCATAAACAAACATACATCCATGACTCGATAAGATTACATTACGATAAATCATACAGAGGATAGTCAATCCACCAATCGGGTTCATCACTGCTAAAGGTCTATCGATTATCTCGGGTTCCAATCCCAACCTATCTACCAGATCACTGGATATGAAGGAATGGGAAGCTCCGATATCAAATAATACTCGAATAGGAACATCATAAACAGAAAGCATACCTTGAATGGAGACATTCTTTCCTTTCTCCGCCGCGATTGGGGCATTCGACGAAGATGGAACAACATTAAGAGCATATGCTTTCACGGTCTGCTTCTCTTTAGGGGGTTGCGGACATTTATCCTTGTGATGTCCCACTTGGCCGCAGTTGAAGCACTTTCTGTCCGCTGGCTTCGCTCGACATTCTTTAGCATAATGGCCCTTTTTGTCACAGCTAAAGAACTCCACATCTTTCTTATTCTTTTTCTTCTGGCCATTCTTGGTCTGATTCTGCTTTCTCTTATTCTGAGAACCATTCTTGCCTCCATCGTTTGCTTGCGGTTTTGGTTCTTCTACAGATGCAACCTCAGTCTTCGACTCAGGGTATAGACTCTCTGTGATCTCAAAGCTTTCCCCACAATCAATTCAAATATCTCATCGATATGGTTTATAAGCCTTTCCCCCAAGTATTGATTTAAGCCTGTTATGAACTTCTCATTCTTCTTCTCGGAAGTGTCGATAAGAGATAATCCATAATTCGATAAAGTATCGAACTCAGTAATATACTCTGAGACTGCCCTACCATTCTGCTTAAGCTCAAAGAACTTCCTAAACAACTCTGACTTTTGAGCAGCTGGTATAAACTTTTCACTGAATCGTGCCTTAAACGGATCCCATGTAACTTGATCCTCTGGAGTAGCTGCCTTAATAGTATTCCACAAATTCATTGCCCGTCCTTGCAGCTGACGGGATGCTAGCTTTCTCTTCGTCGCATTCTCGATTCCATAGTCTTCGAAGATACGCTCACAGCTATCCAACCAATCCTGAACTTTTGTAGCCGATTCCGTTCCATGGAACGGCTTCCCACCAAGACTAGTGTAATCCTTGCAAAGCTTGGCGAAATCGACTCTAGGCGCCTGCACCGCTGCACCACCACCATTTGCCGCATTGGGAACTTCTCCTTACACATTTCTAAGAATATTTCTCATGAAGTCAGTGAGCATCGTCCTCATATCAAGAGCATTCCCGTTATTAGCTCCTCTACCAGTGCCCTTAGTATATCGACTCATCGTTCAATCTGTAAGGAGAAAACGATTAACCATCTCTTCAGTGGTGATAGTGCAGTGTGACTTCATCCTTAGATATACTAATAGTATATGTGTATATATATAGCTTTTGAAAACCAAAATATCACAAATACGTGCTCTCATATACGTACTATCTCTCTCTGGTGTCTTCCCTAGGTTAACTACACAACCTAGAGCTCTTATACCAAATGTGACGGCCTGCCCCGCACTAGGCGACATTTCAAATGAAAGTGCGTTGTGCTTATGCCTGACCACCACGGGACGGTCGTCAATGAAAGGGAAGAAGGGAATTTGAACTAATAAGGAACCTGTAGAATGTCTCGCATCACATGGAATAAAATATAATAATAATGTACTTGACATAAAATAGACAAGACAGTGCATAAGTTGAGAACTAAACCATGATAGCTGCGTAAAATTCAAGTTGCAGCTTATGTTCCACATTATCATTATTACAACTTTTCAAACTGTCTCTAATGAAAAATATGAAAGGTACACTACTAATGCCCAAAGTAGTGACCAGCAGCGACACAGGGAGAATATCTATATATATCATACGTGGAAGCCTCATGCTCGTCTCCGGATCAGCCACTCGTGCATAACCAGCTAACATATCTCTAGTCTGCCCGTTTAAGAGCACCCAGAGTAATAAGAAGAGACATAAAACTCTGGGTCAGACAAAAGTCTAGTATGAGCGATAAGCAGGAAATAGAACAATAACAGGTATACTAAACAATGCCTGAACATGGACCTACAACCAAAGAGTTAGAACAACAAGATGCACAATACTCTAAGGTGACACTAACATATGGTGTAAAGATACGGGGGTGGGGGTGTGCATGTCATAGTGGTATCAAGTAATCGAACATAGCAACCATCCTCACATCTCTCACTCAGTGCGTAAAGAATACGATATTCACCACTTTGATCACCTAAATCCTTGCTATGATCACTCTGCCCCATGGAGTCATAGCAACTCCACTGTACTGATCCACAGCCACTAGTCCTTGCTATGTCCACTCTGCCCCATGAAGTCATGACGACTTCACTGCACTGGCTCATTGCCATGCTACGATCACTTTGCCCCATGGAGTAATAACTACCCCCACTGCACTGATCCGTAGCCTAACATCCGTCTTGGTGGTGAATCAAAGTAATGGACGTCGATAACCCCTTAGCACACGTCCCGCAGCAAAGCCTAACTCATCAAGTTAACTCTTTGGTCCCCATCTGGATCCTGAGTTCTACTTCCTATTTAGATTTTCTTTACATCTCGGGTTTTGATCGAATTGGAGTTGGTCTTCAGAAGAGTCGTCGCATCGCAGTAGTGGGAGCTCGAACTCGGTTCGGTTCGTGGTCGTTGCCTCGGTTCGGTCGTGAAACTCCGTGGTGCAATTCGGTTCAGTCCTCAAAGTGCTCCTCTCCAAGTCAGTTCGATTCGGTGTTCCTCCATCTCCAGATCCCGGTTCGATTCGGTGCTCCCGCCTGGGTTCGGTTCGGTCCTCTAGTTCTCCAGTTGGTACGATCCGATCCCATTCCAAACTCCGGTCCGATTACAAATCCAACTCAATGCAAGTGGTGGCCTTCCTTCTTGCCATAACCCAATCAGATTCAGTTCAGCTCTTCTGACCCGATCCCCTTAGCCGATCCAATCCGGATTGCTCCAGAATTTCCAGCAAACTTGTATCGTCTATTCTCGCCATACGATGGCGTTTTTAACCATTCTAACTTTACTATACAATCATGAAACATACCAAACAGACATAGCAACATGTATAATCAACCATAAATAGCAAAACAACACTTTAACATGTTTATACAGATCAAACATATCCAAAAACCCATGTTTTTTCCTTAATCCCCCTTAATCATGTTTAAGCATACAATTAGAAAAACTTATCCAAATTAGCCCAAATGTTTATCAAAGCCCTAAAATAACATTTTAGAATTTTAAAAAAAAAATCAGATTTTTCTGAGCCATAATTTCGTTAATTATCACTAATCACCCCTAATTAGCCGTAATTAGTGAAAAACAATGCTAATCACTCACCTTGGCCACAAACAAACTATAGATCTGAAATATTATCAGTTTTGGTTCAATTCTAATGCAACACAGCAGCTCGAACTCTGATTTGTTGTTATTTACCCTTGATTTGACGTAATTCAATTAGAAAGCGATTAGGAGCGATTTGGGATGAAATTAGAAGGTGGAGGTCATTACTAGGGTTAGAGAAATGTTTTAGGCGGCTTAAAAATGAAATAAAAATCATTTTCCTACTGTTCTCAACCTTCCCATAACCCTAATCCTGAAATGGGTTATGGGACCTCTTGCTAATCAACTTAATTAGGCCCGATTAAGCTGTTTTTCACCTTCTAAACCTTGTTTCAGCCATGTCTCCGAAACGGGATGTCCGTTTGGCTAATGTGACCACTATACGAAAAGGTAAACCATCATCCGGATCTAATGGATGTGATTTCAGGTCAAAACTCATTACCAATCAAAAGTTATGGCCAAAACAAGATCAGCTAGGGGCAAAACGGTCATTTAAAAATTGGCAAAAATCATGAACATGAGAAATGACCCGAATAGTCGTCTCCCAAAGTTACATGGCTATACGACTTCACATGAAAAAGAAATAAATATACTACGATCCCTTGATGCATAGAATGCGAGTCGTTACAGATGAAATATAAATATGTTGTATTTTGTACAATTTATGTCCTTTTGAAATTTGTATTAAGTATTTCAACTTTCCTTTTAATGCTTGCAGCAGAATTTGGTAGAAAATGATGTGTTTATTATTTTCGTTTCTTTGAAAATATATATTAGTTTATGATTTGTTTACAATTTAGGCTACAGCATCATAATCTTATGTAGATTTGATTGTATCCAATAGTACATCAATTTACCTCATTTACAGCATGACGTTGACTAAAAAAAGGTGCAACCGAAATATTTCTATGATTTGCTACAATCAATTGTTCTAATCAAATTAAAATTCTTGTCTTTTTATGTTTAGAGAATAAGTTGTACCAACACAGCCACGTCTTTTCTTTCTTTTGTATCCATTTCAGAAGTTTAAACATGTTAGGGATTGATTATCATTTTGATGTTTTTATGAATAGTACACTGTACTACTTTGGCATTTTGACATACAAATCATGTTCATAAAATATACAATTTAGCTTCAGCCTATTCATATATATATCCATGCTGTATTGATATGTTTTTATATACGTTTATCCACTTAATAACATACATCATTTTTTAAATAAAAGATCATCTTAATTTCTTAAGTAATAAAGAACTATATTCTAAGATATAACCCCAATATATATATATATATATATATATATATATATATGTATATATATGCATGTATGTATGTATGTGTATATATACATATGTATGTATGTATGTATGTGTGTGTATATATATATATATGTATATGTAAGTACGTACGTACGTATGTATGTATGTATGTATGTATATGTATGTATGTGTATATATATAGGGCTGGTTTTTTTTTCCATTATTCTGATTTCCACAGAATTCCTTCCAATTATTTCCAACAAATTTGATTTCCGTCTTTCTCCAAAGAGATACAAATAGAAGGAATTTCTCCCACCTTGAGACGGAAAACACAGGATGGGCTTTGGAATTTCCATAGGAAATTTATTTCCTACCGTTAACTAGGCCAAGCCCATCATCTAATACGACAGGTAAGTAGTAATAAAAATGTATAAAATACAAAAATACCCTTTATTTCGGAAAAAGTGAAAAAAAATGAAAAAATTTCAAAAAATCTAAAAAATTATGAATTGAAAATTAGAAAAAGAAGTATTCGAAAATAATGATTTTTAAAGCTAAAAGGACTAAAATTACGAAAATTGCCTTCATATGGGAAAAAGTAAAAAAATAAAAAAATTCCAGCAAATTACGAAATGAAAAGTTAAAAAAATTATAAAATAACGATTTCTTAAGCTAAAATTATGAAAATACCCTTTATTTTGAAAAAACTGAAAAAAGTGAAAAATTTTTAGAAAATCTAGAAAATTACGAAATGAAAAGTAAAAAATATTTAACTTACAAGGACGATTTTTGAAGCTAAAAATGCTAAAGTTACGAAAATACACTTTATTTTGGAAAAAGTGAAAAAAAATGAATTTTTTTTAGAAAATCCAGAAAATTACGAAATGAAAACTAGAAAAAGAATTATTTTAAAATAATGATTTTTGAATCTAAAATTGCTAAAATTATGAAAATAACATTCATTTTGAATAAAGTGGAAAAAAACAAAAAGAAATCAAAAAATCCAAAAAAATTATTAAATGAAAACTAAAAAAAGACGTATTTGAAAATAAGGATTTTTAAAGCTAAAAATACCAAAATTACGAAAATCCCCTTTATATTGGAAAAAAACTATTATTTTTCTTGATTTTCTGGATTATTTGAAATTTACCATTTTTTTCACTTTTTTCAACATGAAGGGCATTTCGTAATTTTGGCCTTTTTAAACTTTAATACGTACTATTTTCGAATAATTCCTTTATTACTTTTCATTTCTGAATTTTTTGAATTTTTCTCCATTTTTCTAATATAAAGGGTATTTTGTAATATTTACATTGTTAGCTATAGAAATCGTAATTTTCGAAAAATTCTTTTTTACTTTTCATTTGGTAATTTTTTGGATTTTTTGAAATTTTTTTGTTTTTTTTTTACTTTTTTCAAAATTAAGGGTATTTTCATAATTTTTCATTTTTAGCTTTAGAAATCGTAATTTTCGAATAAGTCTTTTTTGAATTTTCATTTCGTAATTTTTTTGGATTTTTTGATTTTTTTTTTTTACTTTTTTCAAAATGAAGGGTATTTTGTAATTTTGACATTTTTAGCTTTAGAAATCATAATTTTTGAATATTTCTTTTTTGACTTTTCATTTGGTAATTTTTTGGGTTTTTTGAAATTCTTTCATTTTTTTACTTTTTCCAAAATGAAGGGTATTTTCGTAATTTTGACATTTTTAGCTTTAGAAATCGTAATTTTCGAATAATTCTTTTTTGACTTTTCATTCGTATTTTTTTGGAGTGTTTGAAATTTTTTCATTTTTTTTTTTTTACTTTTTTCAAAACGAAAGGTATTTTCGTAATTTTAACATTTTTAGCTTCAAAAATCGTAATTTTCGAATAATTCTTTTTGTACTTTTCATTCCGTAATTTTTTGGATTTTTTCATTTTTTTGTATTTCTCAACGTGGCTTTCTGGAAAAATGATGGAAATTCCATCTTCAACGATGTCTTTTCCATTAACCATGAATTCCATTTAACAGAACTCCAAAGGTGATGGAACAGAAATCATTCCTCATATCATATTTCCACCATCATCTGGAAGAAGTGGAAAAGGCTCCCGGTTGGAACGGAAAATTTCCACACCTAACCATATACATAAATATACACAAGTCGTATTGTTTTTTATATGCGTAGCAATTTTGTCATAAGGTGACAATTTGAAATAAAAACCATGTTTACTAAAATAAAGTTTAGCTTAATATCATACATATATACATGCCATATTGTCATATTATATGTTTATCACGTTGTTATAAAGAAATGCACAACATATTAAAATAAAAGACTTAATTCCCTTAAATAATAAAGAATCAAGTTCTAATTACAACAAAAAGTAATATTTACTTATTACTCTATAATACATACCATAAATAATATCATTACATATAATATATTCATATACATATACAGATATAAGTTTTTAGATATTTAAATTTGTTGACTACTTAAATTTTATTTTAATTATCTCATTTATAATCAATGTATATTATTAAAAAAAAATCTGTTAAAAATGGACATTACAGGCTTGTTCCTCAGCATGATGCTTATTTTCGCCATAGACGTTGTTTTGCATCGTATTTTGTTGTGTATAGTTGGACGATTGTCACCCATCGAAAATCAAGTTCTAAACGATAAAAGAAAAGAAGATAGATATAAAAAAACATTTGCGCTGGGCTTTTCAATAAGAACACTATTTAAAGACAACTAATAAATTTTGAAATTTATTTCCAACAATCATTTCAATATTGTATTGTTAAAAAAATATTTGAAGTGTTTAGCAATATCTTACAATATACTAAAGCAAAGCCATTTTTCCTCCAAAACTGCCCATTTTCCCTACACAATGCCACTAAATAAATAAAAAAATCCTCCAGTTCCCTCCTCATCATCACACATGCGCGCCAAAATTCCCTCCATAATGTTGGGTGCACCCTTTCCAACAACAAAATTAAAAAATGCTGGATCCAATTTTTCCGCCAAAACCCACTTATTAATTAAAAATATATTGTAAGGTTTAGTTTCAAGGCAGTAATTATTACTGGATCCAATTTTCAACCATTGAACAATTTTAAAATATTACTGGCGTCAAAACAATAGATGATAAAAAAACATGTCTACTAATAATTACATGTTTTGATTTCCAATGTTGTGGAGCATTCTCGATGCAGCTTAATTTATTTATTTTGTATCTAGAGACATCCATTGACAGGTAGAGCGATGATGATAGATTCAAATAAAAGTGACCGCTCTTCATATCCATAGACATCCATCTTTTTCTCCAAAATGGCTCTTCCCTACGTTAGATTCTTCCCCCCATTTTAAGCAATCGTTGACCTCTCCCCTCTCCCCTCATTCCAACCTTAAATACCTAATAAGCTGGAATTATAAAATAATAATTTTCTTGCGCATTCACTCTGCTCAGTATGTTTTGTTCCCTCGTTTCCCTTTTTTCATCTCATACTAACCCTAAGCGAATGAACAACGGAGACGATATTCAATTCAAAACAGGCGAATCTTTCTGTTATCAGATATCTCGATTTTAGGTATGTATTTTTATTCATGATTTGTTATAACTTGCTTTTCTACTTTTATTTTCTTTCTAAATTAGATTGCTTACTCAATTCCCAAATTATCCAGTATTACTGATTCCTTCTTCCATGTTTTCTTTTTTCGCTTTATATTTTGTCGCAGCCTAATTTGGATCTGCTGGAAACAAATAATAATATAGAAGGCAGTTTCATTTGATTTGGAGATGATGTTGCTCTTCTGTACAAAACCCTTAGGTAATTTTATCTTCTCTTGCTTCTCTATTTGACTTTTTCTTCGTATTTATCTATTCAGTTTGCATACTTCAGGTTTCTATAAAATTTTCGTTGCCTTCTTTTGATTTCATTTCTTCTTTAGTTGAAACTTCTCAGTCCATCAGCTGATTCTTTTTTAAGTACAGGGTTGTGATATACTTCGTTTATCAATGTTATATTTCATATTTCTTCAGATGCTTGGGGTAAACGGAATTTGAACCTCCAGTTGCATGTATTCCTATGGTTGAAATCTCCAGTTGCATGCATCAACAATGCTGCCAAATCCGCAAAAGCGAAAGAGGCTGCACCAGAGAAACCTATCCTCGGTCAATTCTTCTTCCATCTCAAAAACAGAATTGTAGGATCTGTTTTTTTTTTTTAATTTCAATTTTCGGTTGCATTTGCCATTGTCATTAATGAATGTTAAAGGATGATTTACGGTTAAATAGGATTACCGAATGTAGGTAAAAAAATGTCAGTTCTTTCTTCTTTCATTTTATCAGCATGTGAATATTTATTATTTTTTTCATAATTTCATATGAATTTCACGATGCTAAAATAACATCATCTACTTACATTAATCTGATATTGTTATTTGCCAATATGCAGCTTAGAAATATGTCAATGACATCTAAGACGATATAAACTACATGATGGATGGAAACCATGGTCGATGAGCATTGGAAACCAGGCATCACAAGTAAGCATCTTCTTAACCCTTAATTTTCTTCTGCAATATCTTTAAACTACCAAAGTGTACAAAAAACATAGTTTGGGCCTACTGCAAATTTTATTTGCTGCATACTACTTTCAAACTGATATAATACGTGAAATTTGAGTGAATTATTAATGTTGGTTGTTTCTATGGGCATATGTTGCATGAAATAGAGCCATAGACATATTTTTAAATACTTACATTTGTAAACCAGTTCATGTGTATGTGTGTGTATGTATGTATGTTTGTATGTATAATCTAATCCAGACTATGTTGGCTTGCAAATTAAGTAATGGGTGGAATTCCTTTCTGAAACTATACTTTGTGGCAATATCAAAGATAATTTATAATTTCCATATCGATATGAATTGACCATTGTTATTTCTAAATTATTTGATATTTGGATAAATTTTGTTGAACCTCTTATACGATTGATTTCAAAGTTTGAGTGTGCACTACAACAAAAACACCATATTACAACTTTAATTTTACAACGGTGGTAAAAGCACCATTGTAATAAATGTCTATTACAACCGTCAATTCCCTAAAGTTGTAATAAACGTATTTTTAACAACTTTTTATTTTTTTAGTTGTAATAGATGTCTATTACAAACTTCATGTTTATAATATCTGTATTTAATGAATAATTATATTAATATTTAATAATAATTAATAATAAACTTAGGAATCAATAATATTTATTCATTATTATTAAATAATTAATATTTAATAAGTAGTAAGTTATTTTTAATAGTTAATGTATGTTAACTGGTTATTAATCAATAATTAATAACATACATTACAAGCTTTTAATAATTATTAATCTATTATATCGGAGTAGAAATAAGTAAAAGTTAAATAATAACTATTATTAATAAGTAATATTTGATTTGGTAGTAACTATTTCAGATATTTTAATAAATATAATTTTGGAAACTAATAACAATTTTGGCTACTAAATAATAATAATTAATTTGAAATATTAAATAATTAATTATAAATATATTTATTAATGAATAGTAATTAGCTTTTAATTATAGCTATTAAATATTTAATGATTGATAGTTGGTAATATATACACAACAATTAACAAATAATTAGACTTTGTGCATTTGATAAAGTCTGTAAATTGGTCATGCCCCTTTTCAAATAATCCCACTCGTCGTCATTTAGTTATTCGAATTTTTGGACTAACTGTCGAATCTTGACTATCAAGCCTTGATGATCATGTGGATTAATCAAATTTTATACCAAAACTATAAATACTAAAGCCATTTCTTCAACTTTGGTCTATTTATTTTCATTATAGTTTTAGCATCTTCATAAATGTATGCATTATGATTCATTTGAAAAAGCACATTGGTGCAATATTCCTTGAATAACATCATAAACTAGAAAAAACGAAGTTAAAGAATGTACAGAAAAACAGTTGTTAACCCGCTTTTTAGTCAAAGCAGTCACACATGGAATCTCTGATCGACAATTAACGAACAAAGAAAGGCAACGATTTGGTCAAAGCATTCAGAAGACAGGTAACGATTTGGTCAAAATCGCATCAAGAACAAAGAAAGGCCCAAAACCCCTATCAGACGATCTCTTTTGGGCCCGAAAACAGCAATTACGAAGCAAAGCTCTGTATCTCTTGTAGCTCTCTAAATCAGCTTCGAATCGAGCTTTCGTTCGGCTAAAATGGACTTACAGTTTGGAAGTTATGCCCATTTCCGTGAACGCATGAAGAACCGAAAATTTTGGATTTTGGCATTGGAAAAGCCTCGGATCGGATCGGATCCGTTCCGACCCCACACTTCAAAGACACTCAGACTTCGACTCCAGCTCACTTCAGTTCGGATCGGACCATCAAAACCTGAACTGCCTTGCTCTGCACAGAAGTGCACATCATGTCTTCCATTCGGAAATTCCACCTCAGTTCGGACTCGAACCGACCCGTCTGTGTTGTTTCCTGCACGCAAGCTTTGACCGCTTCTTAAGGAGTAACCGCACCTACTTTCATGGATCTGGCTCCACTTGGCAAAGCACGATCTGGTGACCACTTTTCCACAACCTCCGAGATCGCCTCAGCGCTAACCACGTGGCACCTCCAAACCGAACCGCTCCAGAGTTCCCAAGGGCTCCTCTACGCCTATAAATACACCACAACATGGCCATTTCAAAGGACTTTTTGACTATTCCAACACTTGGCCTCCATTACAACCAAGCAAGGATATTCCTCATCACTTTAACACGAGGAATTCATGTATAAATTCATTCCCTAATCTCCTCTTCTTCATTGTAAACACGAGGATTTCGTGTATAATCCTCAAACAAACAACATTGTAATAGCTTCTTAGGATTTAAGAAACTATAAAGTGGACATAGGCTTGGTTTGAGCCGAACCACTATAAAAATCTCGTGTGTCTCCTCTTGTTTTTACTGCTTTTTCTGCATTGATCTGTGATTGTGAGGTTTTCACATAGCATTTGGGTGTTAGTGCCATTTTTTGGTCTAACATTTTGGCGCGTCAGGTAGGGGGCACACGACAACTTCAATTTCTAGCTCTAAAGGAAGCGGATTATTTGGCTATTGAATCGATGGTTAAGCGAAAGATTTCCCATGCTGAAGGAGAAGGCACGAGAAACGAGGCAAGCCATGAAGCTTCCTCACATGAAAACCCATCAGCATACTTGACGCGAGAAGAGATGGACGGTGTTCTCGCTGAATTGAGAACCCAGATCGCAAGGCAAGATGATCTCCTCTGCAAACAACAGGAGATGATCGACTGATTCTTTGCTCGGATGGAAGGAAGAACGAGCGGCTACGCACAACTCAATGAAATAACATTCAATCAGCACCAGCAGGAGCAAAGAACCGGATCGGTTCGAACCTGATCCGAACCGATGAGCGAGCTCCGAGAGAACTCGGAGACAATCCCCCTTCGCAGCGTGCTGCTCCACTACACAACGCTTTGAATGAAGGCGTCTCAGGAAACTCAACTCGAGCGCGACCGACATCAGCTCTGGTTCGGTTCGATACTCAAGCATCAGGACCTGCGCAGCTTCAGCATGAGTTGCCTCGGATGGGAGCACGAGAACTAATTCGGTTCGGCCCTGCTACACCCGATCCGAACCGGACATCTCTCCAAGTCCCCCACACACTTCCAAACCCTTCTAGATTTAACGCTGGGGGCACCAGCTCTGACCTTAGCAGCTTGCAACAGCTCTTTGAAGGCGATCGGCTCGCCAATCTCATTGAACGCCTCTCTTGAGGCCGCACTTATCAGAATGACATGGATGATGTCAATCACAATCGATTCACTCAGGGAATCAAGAATTCCCGCAATACCCAGGATTTCAAAGTTCCATAATTGGAGCCCTACAATGGCAGGACGGATCCTACCGTGCACCTGATGCGCTATAAACGACATATAGAAGTTCAATCAGCATCAGAAAACGTCATAGCAAAATGCTTCCCTCTCTTCTTGACCTATATTGCTGTTATGTGGATTCGGCAGTTGGAATCTGAATCGATCAACAGCTAGAACATGTTGGTCGCTTGCTTTATTGAACAGTTTCGGGTCCACATCGCTCGATCCAAGAATGTAATGTCACTATCTACAATCAAGCAAAAGCCCAGAGAAACTCTGCGCTCATTTTTGGAATGGTTCAACGTTGCAGCAGCATTTGTTGATCGACCTAAGCCATCTATGGTATTGATGGTGGCAGTATCCGCCGTTCTAGACAACTCGGAGTTCAAAAAATCCTTATACCGGGACCCACCAAGGAATCTCAGCGAATTCTACCTTGAATCGGATAGATTTCTACGTGAAGAAGACGCAATGTCCGAAAAGAAAATTCTCGATGTCAACATGCTCAGAGACGGAGAACCGTATAATTCTGGAAAAGGCAAAGGAAAAGCTGTCGTCAAGAATGACCACAACTCTCAGCCCCAGAGAGGGCCTAGATATGAAAAGTACACAGAGCTCAATTCGTCACTAACCGACATCTACGTGAATACAAAAGGTAATATCTCCAATCCAAAACCTCCCAGGAGGGAGCCATCGCAAAGGGAACGGGATTCTGGAAAATACTGCATATTTCATGATATGGATGGTCATGACACAAATGAGTGTAGGCACTTGCGAGACTTGATTGAGGAACGGGTTAGAGGTGGAAAGCTACCCGAGTATGTGAAACAACCTACAGCACCTGCACCCGCGCTGCCACCACCTGTTCCCTGGAGAGGGAATGACCCTGGAACGAGCTCCCGTGGGCTCATCATCAGCTGATTTGGATTGGATCACTTTGCATTTTCAACATTTCTTAGGATTTAAGATATGTCTCTTTGCTTTCTTTAGGTTTTCCGATTGGCTAAATCGGAGTACATACGTTCGGGGTTAGGATTTAGCTCCAAAACGTGCTTTGGACTTGATGACAAACCAATCAGGATTTGCTTTGGTTTTGTACTTGGAATTGAATAAGGAAGGACTTTCTGAGCATGTATTATGTTTGGCGAATTTAAGTGTCTTGTCAGGTTGTGGCAGAATTCTCAGTCTCAATTAAAGTATGGCTTATACTTATCTCGGTCCCCTAGGCATGGATTATGCCTAGGGACAGACTGTCTTGTCAGGTTTTGGCAAGTATAGTTCTATCCCGACATGAGTATGGATTGTACTCACTAGGATTCTTAAGCATGGATTATACTCTGGAACGGCTCATTGTCTTGTCAAGATTTGGAAAAGGAACTCAATAAAACTCGATTATGGCTTATGCTCAGTTTGAACTTCTTGGT
The DNA here is from genome assembly GCA_030737875.1 of Allium sativum. Lineage (NCBI taxonomy): Eukaryota > Viridiplantae > Streptophyta > Magnoliopsida > Asparagales > Amaryllidaceae > Allium > Allium sativum. The sequence continues at coordinate 740,760,840 of CM060920.1, read as the reverse complement.
ATGGCTTCTACCCGGAAGGTTAGGTCCCTCGTCAGGTTTTGGCAGGATGATTCGAACGTCTCTTGAGTGTAGTTTACGCTCAAGCAAACGCCCAAGCATGGTTTATGCTCGAAAGTTTAACCAGTTTTGTCAGGTTTTGACATACCTATTTGCTTTCTTTTCTTCGCATGTATGGATTATATTTGCAGCTGGTAGGCCCAGCGTGGCCTTGGATTTCTTGGATTATCCAGAACACATCTTCCTTCAACCAGCAAGATATGTTCTGTGGGGCAAAATGTTGACCCGCTTTTTAGTCAAAGCAGTCACACATGGAATCTCTGATCGACAATACGCTCGAGTATTGGAAGCATCGTCAGAAGACAGGCAACGATTTGGTCGAAATCGCATCACGAACAAAGAAAGGCCCGAAACTCCTATCAGACGATCTCTTTTGGGCCCGAAAATAGCAATTACGAAGCTGAGCTCTGTAACTCTTGTAGCCCTCTGAATCAGCTTCAAATTGAGGTTTCGTTCGGCTAAAACGGACTTACGGTTTGGAAGTTATGCCCGTTTCCGTGAACGCATGAAGAACCGAAAAGTTTGGATTTTGGCATTGGACAAAGCCTCGGATCGGATCCGTTCCAACCCCACGCTTCAAAGACACTCAGACTTCGACTCTAGCTCACTTCGGTTCGATCATACCATCAGAACCCGAACCGCCTTGCTCTACACAGAAGTGCACATCATGTCTTCCATTCGGAAATACCACCTCGGTTTGGTTCGGACCCGAACCGACCCGTCTGTGTTGTTTCCTGCACGCTGGCTTTGACCGCTTCTTAAGGAGTAACCGCACCTACTTTCATGGATCTGGCTCTACTTGGAAAAGCACGATCTGGTGACCACTTTTCCACTACCTCCGAGATCGCCTCAGCACTCACCGCCTGGCACCTCCGAGCCGAACCGCTCCAGAGTTCCCAAGGGCTCCTCTACGCCTATAAATATACCACAACATGGCCATTTCAAAGGACTTTTTGACTATTCGAACACTTGGCCTCCATTACAACCAAGCAAGGACATTGCTCATCACTTTAACACGAGGAATTCGTGTATAAATTCATTCCCTAATCTCCTCTTCTTCATTGTAAACACGAGGATTTCGTGTATAATCCGCAAACAAACAACATTGTAATAGCTGCTTAGGATTTAAGAAACAATAAAGTGGACGTAGGCTTGGTTTGAGCCGAATCACAATAAAAATCTCGTGTGTTTCCTCTTATTTTTACTGCTTTTTCTGCATTGATCTGTGATTTTGAGGTTTTCACATAGCATTTGGGTGTTAGTGCTATTTTTTGGTCTAACATTTTGGCGCGCCAGGTAAGGGGCACATGACAACTTCAATTTCTAGCTCTCAAGGAAGCGGATCATTTGGCTATTGAATCGATGGCTAAGAGGAAGATTTCCCGTGTTGAAGGCGAAGGCACGAGAAACGAGGCAAGCCATGAAGCTTCCTCACATGAAAACCCGTCAGCATACTTGACACGAGAAGAGATGGATGGCGTTCTCGCTGAATTGAGAACCCAGATGGCAAGGCAAGATGATCTCCTCCACAAACAACAGGAGATGATCGACCAATTCTTTGCTCGGATGCAAGGAAGACCAAGCAGCTACGCACAACTCGCTGGAAATAACATTGAATCAGCCCCAGCAGGAGCAGAGAGCTGGATCGGTTTGGACCCAATCCGAACCGATGAGCGAGCTCCGAGAGAACTCGGGGGCGATCCCCCTCCGCAGTGTGCAGCTCCCCCACACAATGCTTTGGATAAAGGCGTCTCAGGAAACTCAACTCGAGCGCGGCCGACATCAGCTCCGGTTCGGTTCCATACTCAAGCATCAGGACCTACGCAGCTTCAGCATGAGTTGCCTCGGATGGGGGCATGAGAACAGGTTCGGTTCGGCCCTACTACACTCGATCCGAACAGGACATCTCTCCAAGTCCCCCCACACACTTCCAAACTCTTCTAGATTTAACACTGGGGGCACCAGCTCTGACCTTAGCAGCTTGCAACAGCTCTTTGAAGGCGATCGGCTCGCCAATCTCATTGAACGCCTCTCTCGAGGCCGCACTTATTAGAATGACATGGATGATGCCAATCACAATCCGTTAACTCAGGAAATCAGGAATTCCCGCAATCCCCGGGATTTCAAACTTCCACAACTGGAGCCCTACAATGGCAGGACGAATCCTACCGTGCACTCGATGAGCTATAAACGGCAGGACGAATCCTACCGTGCACTCGATGCGCTATAAACGGCATATGGAGTTCAATCAGCATTAGAAAACGTCATGGAAAAATGCTTCCCTCTCTTCTTGACCGATATTGCTGTTATGTGGATTCGATAGCTGGAATCTGAATCGATCAACAGTTGGAACATGTTGGTCACTCGCTTTATTGAATAATTTCGGGTCTACATCGCTCGGCCAAGAATGTAATGTCACTAAATACAATTAAGAAAAATCCCAGAGAAACTCTGCGCTCATTTTTGGAATGGTTCAACGTTGCAGCAGCATCTGTTGATCGACCTGAGCCATCTATGGTATTGATGGTAGTAGTATTCGGTGTTCTAGACAACTCGGAGTTCATAAAATCCTTATACCGGGACCCACCAAGGAATCTCAGCGAATTCTAGCTTGAATCGGATAGATTTCTACGTGAAGAAGACACAATGTCTGAAAAGAAAATTCTCGATATCAACATGCTCAGAGACGGAGAACCGTCTGATTCTGGAAAAGGCAAAAGAAAAGCTGCCGTCAAGAATGACCGCAACATTCAGCCCCGGAGAGGGCCTAGATATGAAAAGTTCACAGAGCTCAATTTGTCACTAACCGACATCTACGTGAATACAAATGGTGATATATCCTATCCAAAACCTCCCAGGAGGGAGCCATCGCAAAGGGAACACGATTCTGGAAAATACTGCATATTTCATCATATGGATGGTCATGACACAAATGAGTGTAGGCACTTGCGAGACTTGAATGAGGAACGGGTTAGACGTGGAGAGCTACCCGAGTATGTGAAACAACCTATAGCACCTTCACCCGCGCTGCCTACACCTGCTCCCCGGAGAGGGAATGACCCTAGAACGGGCTCCAGTGGGCTCATCATCAACTCATCTGGATTGGATCACTCTGCATTTTCAACATTTCTTAGGATTTAAGATATGTCTCTTTGCTTTCTTTAGGTTTTCCGTTTGGCTAAATCGGAGTACATATGTTCGGGGTTAGGATTTAGCTCCAAAACATGCTCTTGACTCGATGACAAACCAATCAGGATTTGCTTTGGTTTTGTACTTGGAATTGAATAAGGAAGGACTTTCCGGGCATGGATTATGTTTGGCGAATTTAAGTGTCTTGTCAGGTTGTGGCAGGATTCTCAATCTCAATTAAAGTATGGCTTATACTTATCTTGGACCCCTAGGCATGGATTATGCCTAGGGACAGACTGTCTTGTCAGGTTTTGGCAAGTATAGTTCTATCCCGACATGAGTATGGATTGTACCCACTAGAATTCTTAAGCATGGATTATACTCTGGAACGGCTTATTGTCTTGTCAGGATTTGGCAAAGGAATTCAATAAAACTCGAGTATGGCTTATGCTCAGTTTGAACTTCTTGTTATGGCTTATACCCGGAAGGTTAGGTCCCTCGTCAGGTTAGGTCGCTCGTCAGGTTTTGGCAGGATGATTCGAACGTCTCTTGAGTGTAGTTTATGCTCAAACAAACGTCCAAGCATGGTTTATGCTTGAAAGTGTAATCAGTTTTATCAGGTTTTGACATACCTATTTTCTTTCTTTTCTTCACAGGTATGGATTATACTTGCAACTGGCAGGCCCAGCGTGGCCTTGGATTTCTTGGATTATCCAGAACACATCTTCTTCAACCAGCAAGATATGTTCTGTGGGGCAAAATGTTAACCCGCTTTTTATTCAAAGCAGTCACACATGGAATCTCTGATCGACAATACGCTCGAGTATTGGAAGCATCATCAGAAGACAGGCAACGATTTGGTCGAAATCGCATCATGAACAAAGAAAGGCCCAAAACTCCTATCAGACGATCTCTTTTGGGCCCAAACACAGCAATTACGGAGTTGAGCTCTGTAACTCTTGTAACTCTTTGAATCAGCTTCGAATCGAGCTTTCATTCGGCTAAAATGGACATACGGTTTGGAAGTTATGCCTGTTTCCGTGAACGCACGAAGAACCGAAAAGTTTGGATTTTGGCATTGGACAAAGCCTCGGATCGGATTGGATCCGTTCCGACCCCATGCTTCAAAGACACTTAGACTTCGACTCCAACTCACTTTGGTTCGGATCGGACCATCATAACCCGAACCTCCTTGCTCTGAACAGAAGTGCACATCATGTCTTCCGTTTGGAAATTTCACCTCGGTTCGGTTCGGACCCGAACTGACCCGTCAGTGTTGTTTCCTGCACACAAGCTTTGACCGCTTCTTAAGGAGTAACCGCACCTACGTTCATGGATCTAGCTCCACTTGGCAAAGCATGATTTTGTGACCACTTTTCAATTACCTTCGAGATCGCCTCAGCGCTCACCACGTGGCATCTCCGAACCGAACCACTCCACACACCACAACATGGACATTTCAAAGGACTTTTTGATTATTCCAACACTTGGCCTCCATTACAACCAAGCAAGGACATTGTTCATCACTTTCACACGAGGAATTCATGTATAAATTCATTCCCTAATCTCCTCTTCTTCATTGTAAACATGAGGATTTCGTGTATAATCCGCAAACAAACAACATTATAATAGCTTCTTAAGATTTAAGAAAATATGAAGTGGGCGTAGGCTTGGTTTGAGCCGAACCACTATAAAAATCTCATGTATCTCCTCTTATTTTTACTGCTTTTTCTGCATTGATCTGTGATTGTGAGGTTTTCACATAACATTTGGGTATTAGTGCCATTTTTTGGTCTAACAACAGTGTTAGAGAAAAACACTGTTGAATCTTAATATAAGCAATCTGATCAAATTTTTTCAATAGGTGTGCCAAAACCATGCTTTTATAATGTATTATGATATATTTCAAGTTCTTCTTCTTTTAGTTCTTAAAGTACAATAACTTTATCTCCATGTTTGTCTATAAATGGAAGAACTAATTTATATGATTTGTAAATTAATACAAGTTTATTTCATCGTGTTACACCATATGAATTAGTATGAACATATAGTTGGCTGGAAGTGTAATGGTTCATTTAAATAAAATGGCGTTGATTTTCGCTTTATTATTTAGTATTCATATTGTAACACCCAGAATTTTCTTTTAACAGTAAATTAACAAATTAAAGTATAATTTGTTCTAAATGATAGAATTAAGGGAAACGGGTTATGCCATTGCGTTCATCTCGGAATTCTGCTTGAGATAGAGTCTGATTTTGCATAAATTGGACTCCGTATGAAGGAGTTATGACCTCCGGAAGTTTCAGAATTCGATTTAAAATTCAAATAGCCTGAAAGCAGGTTCAAAATTCAAAACTGGACCAGAACCGGGCTGGGCGGGAATTTTCCCGCCCAGGATCCCGGTCGACTAGGGGGTCGACCTGGGAGTCGACCTGGGTACCCAGGTCGACTATGTATTCGACCTGGGGGTCGACCTATAGGCCGACTTGCCTGGTCGACCTGACCTGCTTGATCTGGTCTTGGCTCGGTTTCTGGGGCTTGGCTGGGTCACTAGGGCTGACTTGTCACTTTCTGATTGGCTTCTCTTGAGACGGATGACCTTGATTAACTCTTGTTTCATCGACGGCTCTAATTAGTTTGAAATCCTATACAAACAACCTTAGTCTCAACCTAAATTCACACAAATAAAATAGAGCTAGAGCCGTCATGCTGCTGGAAGGAAGCAAGGAGTAGCCTCCACTTGAAGAAAGATTAGAGACGAGCAAAACTAAAGTAAGAACAAGATTCAAACAACGTTTGTCTACCCAAAGGAAAGCATTGCAAATTCAAAACTCAGAATCCAGAATTCAAGTTCTTCGTTTGTTGTAAGTATAGCAATTTTTCCGATGGGAATAAAATTAAGATTTGATTCGATGTAAAATGGAAATGGAATTGTGCTATTGTATATCAACGATGTTAATTTCATATCTATGTGTTGTAATGATTGTGTTGTGAATGGTATTGGGATGTTTATGGTATAATTGAGTTGATTTTGGATCCATTAGAATGTTTGTGGATTAATCTAGTTGATGTTGGATCTATTCAAATTCACATACAAGTTATTTGGTTCATATCTACACCTATATGTTTAGGTGATTATGACAAGTTATATGCTATACAACAGAACTTCTATGCCAAAATGATTAAGTTCATATACATGCTCATATGTTTATACAAAAGTTGCAAGTTCATATTTGGATCCATGCCAAGATCCATTTTAATACAAGTTTCATGTTATAGTAGCAAACATGATTTGATCTAGTTCACACCCTCGTGCTAAAAATTATACATATTTTATGGACATAGCATAATTTTGTCATATACTAGTTTGTGTTTGAGATTATGCCTAGATCAAAACATGTTTAGGCTTATGTTGTCTAAATCATATGTTAATTTATGTGACATCTATTTAGTTAGATCCCTATTTCAATGCAAGTTCACATATATGTAAGATGATTTAGTCTATATTGCAAATTCACATATATGTATGTTGATTTAGTCTATGTTGCAAGTTCACACCTATGATATTCATGTTGACTACTTTGCAAGTTCACATCAATGATGTTTGTAACACCCCACCTCCGCTAGGGTCACTCACAAAGGGAATGCACTAGCTTTGGTGAAGTATTATCTAGGTAAACATGCACAGAAATATTACAAGACAGAACATATAAAACAGCGGAAGAAAACATGATTTTATTACTTTATAAAAGTAGTAAGGTCTAAAACCTTTTACATCAAAGTGCCATTAAATTACTTACATCGAAACCTGTCTTGCAATAATAAAGAAGCATAAAACCATAGTCATAAATTATTCCCTAAGTAGAACAGTAAAATAGCCATATCCAAGAAAAGTCCAAGCCATAGATGATGATCTTGAAGCAGAAAATCCGCACTAAGTAGCAACATTTCCTCCCTGTAAACCTGGGGGGGAGGGGAAACAGAAGAAAAAGAGGCGAAACAAAACGGGGTAAGTCATAAAGACTGCTAAGTCCTAGCTACTTTCAGCCTAAAAACAGGTAAAGGTAACATGACATGTATAAACTGAAAGTAAACATAAACATGATGACAAGATAAACAGATCAAACTAAGATAACAAGATAAACTCAAGTAACAAGATAACCAAGGTAACAGGATAACCAAGGTAACAAGATAACTCGGAATTGCATCGCATATCTAACGTCCTCTGCACCAACCGTACTAGCATCCTAACTCGTATCATCCCTTCCACGTATATGTATAGTCCTTTGCTGTATATCGTACGGGTTCAATCACGTTATTCTGTACCACTACAACGTAGTGTCACCATCCTTGAAATCGCTCGGACTGCCATCCTTGTTCTGGCCAGATTCCCTTATCATGAATTATCGCGTTTCATCTAGGATTTATGCCACCTAGGACCACTAGGGATTATGCTACCTATTGGACGTTTTCTAGATTCGATCAGGGTTTATGCCACCAAGGACCACTAGGGATTATGCAACCTATCGAACAACGCCCTTTTTCCATGTAACGATCTAATCGATCGGCTCCCTACAAGTCCAAACTCGTCATGTGTCGGTGTCATACGGCCCAATCACGAATGTAGCTACTCTGTGCTAGTTCCACCCTAGGGTGTATCAAGCCCTAGGGTGTCAACCACTGACACCATTCCAAGCACGCACAGTGTACAACTACTGGTGCCCATGCCTGCTTTTTCAACTCCGGACTCATGTGCACGACCATAGTCCGCCTGAACCTACAATGGCGCACCAACTCAGCCGTCGTCTTGGTCGCTTACAATCAGCCCAGTAATCGTGCCCCACCCTAGCCTAGTTCTTAGGGTATCGTGATACCTTCAAGAGGGTTACTGCTGAAAAGGATCGCGTAACTAGGGTTTCCGTCCAGCAGGTTAAGTGTTGTCATCTAAATTCAAGACTTAACCCCTATCAGTCTAGCATGTCAAGTTGGTTAAGTGTGGTCATTCAAGTTCGTGACTTGTCTTGTCAAGTTGGCTAAGTGTTGTCATTCTAGTTCATGACTTAGCCCTACGAATCACGTGTCAAGTTGGTTAAGCGTATTCCAGCGGTTCATGACTTAACCCTATCCAAATCATCGTAACAAATTGGTTAATTATATTTAAGCTTAACCCCATCAAATTACCGTGTTAGATTGGTTAAGTATATTCAAGCTTAACCCCATCAAATTACCATGTCAAATTTGTTAAGTATATTCAAGTGACTCATGACTTAATCTTCATCAAGTTACCGTGTTAGATTGGTTAAGTATATTTAAGCGATTCACGACTTACCCCATCAAGTTATCATGTTAGATTGGTTAAGTATATTCAAGCGATTCATGACTTAACCCCATCAAGTTATCATGTTAGATTGGTTACGTATATTCAAGCGATTCTTGACTTAACCCCATCAAGTTATCAGGTTAGATTGGTTAAGTATATTCAAGCGATTCATGACTTAACCCCATCCAAATCATCGTGTTAGATCGATTAAGTATATGTTAACCTAACCCCATCCACTAGTCAAATTATAATGGTTAAGTGTTACCCTTTTTGAGTTTACTTAACCTTACCATGCATTGCGTTATACTAGTCGGGTGTTATCGACCCATTCAGGTTAGACTAACTCATCCTCTAATCGTGTTATATGGTTAAGTGTCATCAAGAAGTCAAGTCCAGTTTTACTTAACCCACCCATCCACATCATATTGGTTAAGTGTCATTAGTCTAATCAAGTTACTTAACCCACCCGTCCATGTCATATTGGTTTAGTGTCATTAGTCTAATCAAGTTACTTAACCCACCCGTCCATGTCATATTGGTTAAGTGTCATTAGTCTAATCAAGTTACTTAACCCACCCGTCCATGTCATATTCATTTATTATTTACTAATGCATCAACCTCTCACATTGGACTTATTTGCGGTCACTGGATACGTCGGGCGGTTCCGGGCAGAATTACACCGTAAACCCATTCCAACCTCGGGTTCAATGCATTACCACAATCTAATCTTTGCCTACGACCTCTCACATTAGACTATTATTGTTGAGGTCACTGGATATGCCGGGTGGTTCCGGGAAGAATTACACCACAACTCAAGTCTAACCTCGTGTCGAAGGCATCCGTTAGATTGTTAATTACATATGTGTCATCTAAGTCAAGATCCCCACTTTACATATTACTCAGCATATTCCCAAGTTCCCAATTACATGTCCATCAAAATGTGTACCCAATTCTAGCCACTTCACATATGTCCAATTCTCGCCTATTTGCATGTATGTCAAGTTTATGCCAATTTACCCTAAATCATGTTCTAGCCAAAGTTACATGTTGTCATGTTCATGCCCAAATAAACCCACATCATGGTTCATGTTCCCAATTCCACTTATGCCTAATTTACATAAGCCCAATCCCTTGATTTAACTTACATAGTCCCCAAAAACTCGTGATTTAACTCATATGCCATTTCATGTATGCCCAAACTTGCAAATTACATTGGCAATACCCTGAATTCCCCTTGTTCATGTTATGAAATCAATTCTACCACACACCCATGTCCAAATAGGTGAAATCCCAATATTCCCCCGTATACATACCGCATGTAAATCGTAGTTTAGGCCTAGGTCCAAAATCGACCAAGGTTCATCAAAAGAAGATAAATAGGGGGAGGCAGAAACTTTGCATAAAACAAGATCCGAGAGAAAAACATTATTACATGCATGATAAGGATATGAAAGAGTGATTTGCAACATGCATAGGTCCCAATTAATGTCATAGCAACATCCCCAAAGGTCAAGATCCAAAATGAACAAGAATGAGCATGGATTGATTATCATGCATAGATCTAATTTCAACTTTATCACATGTCATATTCAAGTTATCGTTTCAATCTAAAAGCATCTAGAACTTACAAAGCGTGGCTAGTGAATTAGGAGCAAGAATCGTCATAGAATCATTATAGAAGCTCTAGGAATGATGTAGCAACACTAGAAGCCTTGAGAATATAAGTAGCTCCTTGATTTGATGGAGAAAGATTGCTCCTTTGCCTAGCTTTAGTTTAGAACTCTCAAGCTCTCAATGATGAAGATGGAGGCCATGATTTAGGAGCATTTTGGCAACACTTAGTTGTTAGGATGATTTGTGGTGGTTTAGGCTAGGTCTTAGGGTGTTTTTATAGGTGTAGAGACAAGTTTAGGCCATAGGATTAACCCTAGTTTAGATCTGAACCATCAAATCCTGTCACAGGCCAACTGAATAGACCCAAAGGAGCAAATAGGTGCACCAGGCAAACATGGCCGACCAGGGAAGTCGACCCCCAGGTCGACACCCAAGTCGACTGGGCAGTCGACCTGGGCTGCGGCAGGTCGACTCCCCAGTCGACTCCCCAGTCGACCTGGGGCTGGGCGGGAAATTTTCCCGCCCAATCTGTTTGGGGCTGAATTTTCTGAAATCTTCTATAGGCCATAACTTGGTCATACGGACTCCGATTTACGAAATTTCGGACTCGTTTTCAAGCAGAATTTCGAGACGAACGCAATGGCGTAACCCGTTCCCATTGATTCTTAATTTATAATTTAATTCTGCCCTGATTTCTTGTTTTAACATGTTATAAAATTTGGGTTGTTACAATGTTTATATTGACTATGCCGAAAATGCCAAGTTTACACCTATGTCATGTTTATGTTTATGAATTTCTTTATGCCAATTTTGTGTACGCTAAATTAGTTTAAGTTTTTAGCCTAATATTATATGTTAAAAATCATGCAGACGAAAAATTAGGCTAAGATTGTTAGCCTAATAATTAGACGGGGTAACGTTGGGAAAAATTGGTAATTATAGGAAACTTGACATAAATTGGTTGCATTTAAATGGTACAAATCCTTATACCAAAAATGATGAACTTGGAAAGTAGGCCATAACATTTAATTGTTAACAAATTTATATATAACAAGTAATAGAGACAAATATGTAAATTTAGAAAATAAGAGTATGCTTAACCCGAGGTTGGATTGAGTTGTGATGTAAACCTGCCCGGACCCGCCCGGCTGTCCAGTAATCACAACAATACCTACCCAATGTAGGTGGTTAAGCATTGAGCCCAATAAGGACCCGAGGTTAGACTGAGTTACGGTGTAAACCTGCCCGGAACCGACCGGCACATCCAATAACCATAACAATACCTGTCTAATGTGAGTGGTCGGTGCTTTAAAAAGCTAAGGACAGACAAGTCGGGATGGTAGGGATAAGTTAACTAAAACACTTAAACAATTCAACATGTTAATTAAACTGATGGGTGGGGTTAGGTAAATACAGACACTTAACCACTTAACATGTTTGACTAGAAAACCCTAGTAACGGGGACCCATTTCAGCAGTAACCCAATTAGGTATCATGATACCCTGAAACTAGGCAGGGTGGGGCACGATTACTGGGATGATTGTAAGCAGTCAAAAGCGATGGTGGTTGGTGCAGCCGTGTGGGTTCTAACGGAGTGCGGGCGTGCACACACTTCGGAGCAGAAAAACAGGGCATTGGGCACCAGTAGTATAATCTGTGCATTCTAGGATTGTGTAACACCCCACATCCGTTAAGGTCACTCACAAAGGTAATGCCTTAACTTCAATGAAGCATTATAGGTACTAGAACAGAAATATTACAAGACAGACGTATATAAAACAGCGGAAAGTAAAGCAGAAGTACTTCAAATCATTTATTAAATATAATTGTTTACAATAAAAGCCTATCAACTTCCAATACCCAGTTACATAGTCAAAACATCTGTCTTGCTCAAAAATAAAGAAGCATAAAAATAAATTGTAGTATTCCCCAATAAAGCAAAGCAAGCCATAGCCAAGAGAAATCCAAGCCGTACATGAAAGAGCCTTGAAGCTTGGTAAGATCCGAACTAAGTTGTATTTCGACCCTGCGAACCTAGGGGGGAACGGAAGAAAAAGAGGCGAAACAAACCGGGTCAGTCATAAAGACTGAGTAAGTCCTAGTGATTTTCAGCAAAAAAACAGGTAAAGATAATATGGCATGAATAAACTGAAAGTAAACATAAGCATGATGACGAGGTAAGCTACACGCACGATGAATCAGGTATAACATCCCACACTTCCTATCAAGGGTATCACCACAAGGTTCCCACCAAGTATCACATCGCAAGGTTTTTATAACATCGCAAGATTTATAAGTTTCACCATTTCCTTATTTTCCTTGATTTCCTATATTCTCTGCATCACCTAACTAGCGTTCCAAATAGTTTACTTAGTTATAATTACAAGATAAGTGATCTCCAATAATCCACATGACAGTTTTATAGGTACATATCCTACGATGAGGGTCCCACCTCATATTGATAGTTTCGTGTCCCCACCGTACCTATTTGATCGGCTTTTACTTACAATTTTTCACATGTGTTATACACTAATGTTATCCCAACCCCATAGTTATGGTAGCCTTCAGGACTACATCTAATATGAGGGTTTCACCTCAACCAGCCCAATTGCCATGAATGTGTTACTTGTAGATACCTGTGCTGGTCCCACCCTACGGTGCATCAATCCCTAGGATGGAAACCCCGATGCAATTCTTGATGCATAACATTATATCTACTGATGCCCAGTGGCTAAATTTTCCACTTCGGAATACAAGCACGCCCGTAATTCGTCGATACCTGCACTGCTGCATCACCCGCCGCCGTTCTTACCACTTACAATCAGCCCAGTAATCGTGCCCCACCCTGCCTAGCTCAGGGCACCGTTGATACCTAGTGTGGGTTACTGCTGAAACGGGTCCCGCTACTAGGGTTTTCCTAAGGTCTATTCATATACCCCACAAGTTGGTTAAGTGTTATTCATTCAAGTTAACTTAACCCCATCCCCATCATGTTACCTTGGGTTAAGTGTTCTCTCTGGTGTTACTTAACCCTACCGCATGTCTTGTTATATTGGTTAAGCGTTGCCTTCGCGTGTTTACTTAACCCTACCACACACCATGTCATATTGGTTAAGCATCGCCCACCCATTAAACTTAACCCTCCCTTTCGTCAGATTGCATTGGTTAAGTATTTCAAGTAATTAATGGCTTAACCCGCCCACGTATCATGTCAAGTTGGTTAAGTGTTGTCTAGTGATTCATAACTTAACCCCACTATCTTAGCATATCAAATTGGTTAAGTGTTTTCAAGCAGTTCATGACTTAACCCGCCCACGTATCATGCTAAGTTGGTTAAGTATTATCTATATGTTCAAGTTGACTTAACCCCGCCACGTGTCATGTTATATTGGTTAAGTGTCATTAGTCTAGTCATATTACTTAACCCACCCATTCATGTCATATCGGTTAAGTGTCATTAGTCTAGTCATATTACTTAACCCACCCATTGGTCTGATTAACAATTATGTTGGTTAAGCATTCTTAATTTACTTAACCCTATCCACTAGTCTAATTAACATGTTATGATGGTTAAGCCCACACGTATAAGTGTTACGTGTTCTTAACTCATACCGGTTAGGTCCATATTTACATGTCAAATTTCCATGCCATCCCACCTAACCCTCTAACCATACCCACATCTTATTATGGTTAGTACTTCCTTAATTCATTCATTATGATGCACGAATCATGACCTCTCACATTAGACCGTGCACTTTGTGGCCACTGGATTTGCCGGCGGTTCCGGGCAAACTTACACCACAAACTGAGTCTAACCTCGTGTCATAAACCGTTACGCCTACAATTCGTCCTTCGACCTCTCACACTAGACTGACACTTTGTGGCTACTGGATTTGTTGGGCGGTTCCACGTAGATTTACACCACAAACCGAGTCTAACCTTGTGTCAAAGGTTCATTAATGGTCGTATTCCCCCCAAAACCCCAATATCAGTTCATATGTTTAACATATAAAAATGTTCATGTTTCAACCACATTCATATTTCCAGTTATATGCCAATTATCTAGTTCATAATTCACGTCTTTGCCCCCAAAAAGTATTCCCAAATTATTATCATAATTCACAATAAGGTTATGCCAAGTTATAGCCTTTTATTTACAATACACGCCAACTACCCAAAACCCAACTTAGGCGCGTTCATATTAAACCTCTACCAAGTAATAAATTATTATATATGTTTCAACTCCAAATTTTACATAATTAACATATGCCCAAGTTCTAGATTGCATGTCAGTTTTACATATTCCCAACTCATACCAAATTTACATATGTTCAATTCATGTCGTTTTACATGTATGCCAATTTTTATGCCAATTTACACATATACCAAGTTTCATGTCGTTTTACATATGTCAAGATTCATGATTTACAAAGCTATGCTCAATTTGCATAGATCAAGTTTTATACCCAAAATTAGATGTATACCATGTTTACACTAATTTACCCATAACAAGTCCTAGCCAAATTATATATATCAAGATCCATATCAAATTACATATTCCAATCCCCATTCTTGCAATTACCATTTTAATGACAATACCCAAATATCCAACTTCATGTTAATGGTAGTAATACCCAAATATCAAATTTTTATGTTATCCCATCAATTCCACCAAACACATATATTCCACTAGGCAGTATTCCAATATTTCCCCTGTATACCATTGCACGTATATCGTAGTTTAGGCCTAGGTCCGAAATTGACCTAGGTTCATCAAAAGAAAATAAATAGGGGAAGGTAGAAGTTGCAATAAAAACAAGATCAGAGAGAAAACGGCATAAAAACATCATCTCAGGCATAAAGAATAGATCTTGATAATAATATCAACATGAACCAAGAAAATTGATTCACAACAAGCTGAATAGACCATAAACTTGTCATGAGAATAAAGATAGAAAAGTTCCCAAAATCAAGATCCAAGAAGAAACAAGAATAGCCTTGAATCAAAAGTCCAATTTCACTTCATCACATGTCCATATTAAATTTAATTATTTTAATCTGAAAATAACTAGAACTTACAGATCGTGGACAAGGAATTATGAACGGAATTTGTTGTAAAATGTTGATTTATTGTCTTGAATCATTGCAGAAGCCTTGTTCTTTGAATTGATTTGAGTTTGAATGCTTGTACTTTGATTTAGAGACGGCGGACATGGTTCAAGAGATATTTTAGCTGCATAATGGTGTAAGAATGATTTGTTATGAATTAGGTTAGGTCTTAGGGTATATTTATAGGTGTAGGAACTATTTAGGGCCCTTAGATCAACCCTAGAATCAATCCGGACCATCAAAACATGTCTCAGGCTTCAAAAATTGGTTCTGGGTCAAAACAGGCCGACCAGGTCGACCTGTAAGGGGGGAGGTCAACCACATGGTCGATCTGGGGTGTAGGTCAACCCTAAGGTCGACGACATGGTCAACTTGACCCCCAGGTCGACCTGCCTGGTCCTGTGCTGCCTGAAATTTGCTGAATCTTCTACAGGCCATAACTTCTTCATCCAGACTCCGATTTTTGAAAACTTGGGCTCGATTTCATGTAGAATTCCGAGACGAATGCATTAGCGCAACCCGTTTCCCTTTATTATCATTATAAAAATTAATTATACCATGATTTCTTGTTTTAACATGTTACTAAAATTCGGGTTGTTACATTCTCCCCTCCTTAAAGGATTTCGTCCCCGGAATCTTCAAGTTAAGAAGAATGTGTCCTACCATCCAATCATCCATCTACTCAAAACATCATCCACAAGAAATCATTGTCCTTAAAAGTTTTCTAATGTTGTATGAACATATGCAGAAGGTGTGTGTATATGTTCCTTATCTAATGCAAATGATCAGGCCTGATTGATCTTCTTAATGCAAAATATGTTTAGTTCCATGAGTCCAACATGTATGCAAATAGTCCTAGTCACATAAACACTATATGTGTGCACAAACATCCATCCATATGCAACATCCACATGATAACACATTCAATTTCATTGATAAACAAGTATAAACACTTATGCATATGCAATATGAAAGGTGACTGAGCCGGTCTAGTGTCTAATGTGTGTGTATATGCATCCACGAGCAACCACCAGCAACCACCAGCAACCACTTGCAACCATCAATCATAACATGTCTCAAACACATGTTTACACCCAATTGTTCCTACCTAAAGATATAGTCGAACGATAGAAGCAAGTAAAAACTTTGTGCCCATTAGGCAATGTCAAAACTGGAAATCTATGTCACATATATACTGATTAGGAGAAGAACTCCCTAAGCACCAGCCCCGAAGACCGAAATCAGTATCAGACTGATACCCAAAGAATTAACCAACCAATACATATGTTTCTAGGAAACTAATCATGATGGCTCCCTTTTTGGTCACAAGAAATCCCTTCCTAAGACCAACCCATATCCTATAAAACCCAAAAAGTTTAGTCAACCCAACGGACACCCTCAAGGCCCAACATGTATTACTAACAGATGAGTCATACTCCCTATGGGGTTTGAAACAGAAATAGGATGGAGAATAGGACCGAGAGGATATGCTTAAAAGATAACATGCAAATAAGCTCTACAGAAAAAGAGGGATCAAGGATATACTCTTAAAAAGAGATATGATGCGCGTATCTAGTCTTCAATCTTCCGAGTCGCATTTCCTTGAGCTTAACTCCATTGTGCTTTCACCGTCTTTAACTTCACAATTTCGTAGCTTCTTAATTCTTGTTTCCAAAATATGAGTTGGAACTCATTCCACTGTTGCCTCTCGTTTCACTTTCACTTATTCCCCTTCAAGTATACTCAGCTCAAACATAACTGTGTACTCATGGTTTGATGCAAGCTCTCCAAAATTCACTAGTGAATCTTGGATCTCGTTCACTTACTAGAAGGTATTCCACGTAAATGAATTATCTCTTGAAAATAAACAAATGCCAACCATGTTACCAAGTGTACTTACTAGGGTGATTTCTATAACTCATGCGTAAGCGAAAAGAATCATCCGCCTTAGTGGCGAACACTACTCGAACGGATTACAAATTACCAATAAATGTGTCAAGAGATTCTAGGTAACTAATCATGACAGAACACTAAAGGTTACACGAGACTTCGAGGGTATTACCGAGGCAAGTCAAGAGTCAAACTACCCTCCTTTCAAAACCGAGAATGGTACCCTTGCTGGATAACCACTCCATCCCTAGAATCAACCCATAGCCCAAAGACAGAAGCATTACTTCTAAACTCAACACTTAGCATAGACATTCTCAAATCCAAACAAGTCATGAATAAATGAGCCGATTCCCCAATAGGATTTGAGACAAAAATGGGATCCTCTACTATGCTAGTACTAAGGTGCAGAGACTCAACTATCGAAGCAGAATTAAAAGGATGCGATGTACAAAAACAAAGTTCTAACGGGATGATAGAAAAGAAAAGCTAAACCTTTAACAGAAACGTTACCACCTTTCTTAGGTACGCTAGTAGTGAGAGCATACAATTGCCCTCTCGACGATCTTGTTCTTTGCCCTTGTCCTTATCCTATAATACTTAACTACATGTCCCTTTTTAACATACTAAAGATACTCTCTCTTGTCATGGGTTTTATTATCCTTTCACTTTGGCCTCTTCCCTTTCACCTTTTCCTCCTTCGTGGATTAAGCCATATCAAGTTTCTCATCCTTAGGCTTGAGTTATTTATCCTCGTTGTTGCTATCCTTGTATAGTTTGTTGAAAAGTCTCTCGAAAGTTACCTCCATCGCACGAAAACTCTACAAAGCTTGAAATAAGATTAGACGCAGATGGAACTACTGCGGCTACAGATGGAAGTTGGGCACTTCTTTGCCCTCCTACATGTGTCGTACACCTACAAAAGTATGGTGAAAAAGAAAGAGAGAAGAAACTCAAGGAGAGAATCAAAAGATAGTGCATATGGCTTTGGGGAATATGTCTTTCGTAAAACAAAACTTTTCTCAGAAAGATGCTTCTTTGTAAACGTTTTGAAAATAATTTCAGAAGGTTTTTAAAAGCTTTTGCCCGGTCTGGTAACCTTCTTCTCTGATACCAAATGTGACACCCCACATCCGTTAAGGTCACTCACAAAGGGAATGCCTTAACTTCAATGGAGTATTATGGGTACTGGAACATAAATATTACAAGACAGACGTATATAAAACAGCGGAAAGTAAATTAGAAGTACTTCAATTCATTTATTAAATATAATTGTTTACAATAAAAGCCCATCAACTTCCATTACCCAATTACATAGTCAAAATATCTGTCTTGCTCAAAAACAAAGAAGCATGAAAATAAACTGTAGTATTCCCCAATAAAGTAAAGCAAGCCATAGCCAAGAGAAATCCAAGTCGTACATGAAAGAGCCTTGAAGCTTGGTAAGATCCGAACTAAGCTGTATTCCCACCCTGCGAACCAGGGGGGAAACGGAAGAAAAAGAGGCGAAACAAACCGGGTCAGTCATAAAGACTGAGTAAGTCCTAGTGACTTTCAGCATAAAAACAGGTAAAGATAATATGGCATGAATAAACTAAAAGTAAACATAAGCATGATGATGAGGTAATCTACAGGCACAATGAAGCAGGTATAACATCCCATACTTCCTATCAAGGGTAGCATCACAAGGGTCCTACCAAGTACCACATCGCAAGGTTTCTATAACATCGCAAGATTTCTAAGTTTCACCATTACCCTATTTTCCTTGATTTCCTATATTCTCTGCACCACCTAACTAGCGTTCCAATTATTTACTTAGTTATAATTACAAGATAAGTGATTCCCCATAACCCACATGATAGTTTTATAGGTACATATCCTACGATGAGGGTCCCACCTCATATTGACAGTTTCGTGTCCCCACCGTACGTATTTGATCGGCTCTTACTTACAATTTTTCACATGTGTTATACACTAAGGTTATCCCAACCCCGTAGTTGTGGTAACCTCCAGGACAACATCTAATATGAGGGTTTCACCTCAACCAGCCCAATTGCCATGAATGTGTTAGATGTATCCTTACTACCCTAATCAATCGTCTCCTACTCGACCTAGTTCTTGCGGCCCCTACTTGTAGATACCTGTGCTGGTCCCACCCTAGGGTGTATCAATCCCTAGGATGGCAACCCCAACGCAACTCTTGATGCATAGTTTTATATCTACTGATGCACTGTGGCTAAATTTTCCACTCCGGAATATGTGCATGCCCGTAATCCGTCGGAACCTGCACTGCTGCATCACCCGCCGCCGTTTTGACCGCTTACAATCAGCCCAGTAATCGTGCCCCACCCTGCCTAGCTCAGGGTAACGTTGATACCTAGTGTCGGTTACTGCTGAAACGGGTCCCGCTACTAGGGTTTTCCTAGGGTCTATGCGTATACCCCACAGGTTGGTTAAGTGTTATTCATTCAAGTTAACTTAACCCCAACCCCCATCATGTTACCTTGGGTTAAGTGTTCTCTCTGGTGTTACTTAACCCTACCACATGTCTTGTTGTATCGGTTAAGTGTTGCCTTCGCGCGTTTACTTAACCTACCACACACCATGTCATATTGGTTAAGCGTCGCCAACCCATTTAACTTAACCCTCCCATTCGTCAGATTGCATTGGTTAAGTATTTCAAGTAATTCATGGCTTCACCGCCCACGTATCATGTCAAGTTGGTTAAGTTTTTTATAGTGATTCATAACTTAACCTCCCTATCTTAGCATATCAAATTGGTTAAGTGTTTTCAAGCAGTTCATGACTTAACCCGCCTATGTATCATGCTAAGTTGGTTAAGTATTATCTATATATTCAAGTTGACTTAACCCTGCCACGTGTCATGTTATATTGGTTAAGTGTCATTAGTCTAGTCATATTACTTACCCCACCCATTCATGTCATATCGGTTAAGTGTCATTAGTCTAGTCATATTACTTAACCCACCCATTGTCTGATTAACAGTTATGTTGGTTAAGCGTTCTTAATTTGCTTAACCCTATCCACTGGTCTAATTAACATGTTATGATGGTTAAGCCCACACTTATAAGTTTTACGTGTTCTTAACTCATACCGGTTAGGTCCATATTTACATGTAAAATTTCCATGCCATCCCACCTAACCCTCTAACCATACTCACGTCTTATTATGGTTAGTACTTCCTTAATTCATTCAATATGACGCACGAATCATGACCTCTCACATTAGACCGTGCAATTTGTGGCCACTGGATTTGCCAGGCGATTCCGGGCAGATTTACACCACAAACTGAGTTTAACCTCGTGTCGTAAACCATTACGCCTACAATTCGACCTTCGACCTCTCACATTAGACTGACACTTTGTGGCTACTGGATTTGCCGGGCGATTCCGGGCAGATTTACGCCACAAACCGAGTCTAACCTTGTGTCAAAGGTTCATTAATGGTCTATCAGTTCATGTGTTTAACATATAAAAATGTTCATGTTTCAACCACGTTCATATTTCCAATCATATGCCAATTATCAAGTTTATAATTCACGTTTTTGCCCCCAAAACGTATTCCCAAATTATTATCATAATTCACTATAAGGGTATGCCAAGTTATAGCCTTTTATTTACAATACATGCCAACTACCCAAAACCCAACTTAGGCGCGTTCATATTAAACATCTACCAAGTCATAAATTATTATACATGTTTCAACTCCAAATTTTACAAAATTAACATATGCCCAAGTTCTAGATTACATGTCAGTTTTACATATTCCCTACTCATACCAAATTTACATATGTTCAATTCATGTCGTTTTACATGTATGCCAATTTACACATATATCAAGTTTCATGCCGTTTTACATATGTCAAGATTCATGATTGACATGTTTACAAATCTATGCTTAATTTGCATAGATCAAGTTTTGTACCCAAAATTACATGTATATTACATTTACACCAATTTACCCATAACAAGTCCTAGCCAAATTACGTATATCAAGATCCATATCAAATTACATATGCCAATCCCCATTCTTGCAATTACCATTTTAATGACAATACCCAAATATCCAATTTCATGTTAATGGTAGTAATACCCAAATATCCATTTTTTATGTTATGCCATCAATTACACCAAACACATATATTCCACAAGGATATATTCCAATATTTCCCCCGTATACCATCGCACGTATATCGTAGTTTAGGCCTAGTCCAAAATTGACCTAGGTTCATCAAAAGAAAATAAATAGGGGAAGGTAGAAATTGCAATAAAAACAAGATCAGAGAGAAAACGGCATAAAAACATCATCTTAGGCATAAAGAATAGATCTTGATAATAATATCAACATGAACCAAGAAAATTGATTCACAACAAGCTGAATAGACCATAAACTTGTCATGAGAATAAAGATAGAAAAGTTCCCAAAATCAAGATCCAAGAAGAAACAAGAATAGGCTTGAATCAAAAGTCCAATTTCACTTCATCACATGTCCATATTAAATTTAATTATTTTAATATGAAAAAAACTAGAACTTACGGATCGTGGAAAAGGAATTATGAACTGAATTTGTTGTAAAAATGTTGATTTATTGTCTTGAATCATTGCAGAAGCCTTGTTCTTTGAATTGATTTGAGTTTGAATGCTTGTACTTTGATTTGGAGACGGAGGCCATGGTTCAAGAGATATTTTAGCAGCATAATGGTGTAATAATGATTTGTTGTGAATTAGGTTAGGT
Source organism: Allium sativum (assembly GCA_030737875.1). NCBI lineage: Eukaryota > Viridiplantae > Streptophyta > Magnoliopsida > Asparagales > Amaryllidaceae > Allium > Allium sativum. Next base: position 740,738,968 of record CM060920.1, on the reverse strand, counting down.
CTTAGGGTATATTTATAGGTGTAGGAACTATTTAGGGCCCTTAGATCAACCCTAGAATCAATCCGGACCATCAAAACATGTCTCTGGCTTCAAAAATGGGTTTAGGGTCAAAACATGCCGACTAGGTCGACCTGTAGGAGGGAGGTCGACCACATGGTCGACCTGGGGGGTAGGTCGACCACATGGTTGACCTGGGGGGTAGGTCGACCACATGGTCGACCTGACCCCCAGGTCGACCCCCAAGTCGACCTGCCTGGTCCTGTGCTGCCTGAAATTTGTTGAACCTTCTACAGGCCATAACTTCTTCTTTCGGACTCCGATTTTCGAAAACATAGGCTCGGTTTCATGTAGAATTCCGAGACGAATGCATTGGCACAACCCGTTTCCCTTGATTCTCATTTCAAAAATTAATTATACCTTGATTTCTTATTTTAACATGTTATTAAAATTCGGGTTGTTACAGATTGTGTCGGGCCGCCACCATGGGACTTGATACACCCTATGGTGGGACCTGCATAGGTATCTACAATCATTGGGGGCCGTATGACACATATGATTTTGCGAGTAGGAGCCGATCTTTAGAAAGGGGATCACTTCACCTCGATCATGGGGTGCTAGTTGAGACAATGCAATTAGGGGCAGAGATATAGTGTGGGGTGCGATAGTATATTCTATTCAAACTTCTTTACATTAGTTATGATACTTTCCTATTTCCAGTTTATACCTATCATGCCCTTTTTCTTATTCTCATACTGAAGATTCACTAGACTTACCAGGCTTTATGTCAGAATCTATTTTTCTTTCGTCTTCTTTTCTTCCGTCCCCCCCCCCCCCAGGTCCACAGGGAGGAAATAACCCAGCTTAGTCAAACTCTTAGCATGCTTCAAGATAGTAGATGTATGTTTGGACTCTCTTTCCTTGGATGTGGCTTCTGGATACGTTCTATGGGGATTTATGCAGCTTTTATCATGTTTCATGCTTCTTTATTTAATAATCAAGATAGAAATGTTGATGTAATATTTTGGAAGTTAATATGAGACAATTATGGAAATGTTTTGTATGAACACGTATTATGAAATAAAGGTCCGTTTGTTTTCCGCTGCTTATATATATGTGTTTATATATCTGTCTTGTGTTTTATCTGTGACTTTTACTTATAAACCTCCATCGAAGTTAAGGCATTCCCTTTATGAGTGACCTTAATGGAGGTGGGGTGTTTCACTTGGTATTAGAGCACAGATTTACCAGATTAGATAAAGGTTTTTGAAACTATTTTCAAAAAGAAGTTTAAAGAAGTATATTTTTCAAGGAAAAGCGTTGTTTTTAAAAGGCATAATTCCTCAAATCCATATGCACTTTTTCTCTATTCTTTTGTCTTGAATACTTTCCTTCTAGTTCCATCATGTCTGGAGATCTTAACCTTCCAGAAGGAGTACTGATACCTGGCTGGTTCCGAAGGTACCTAGGGGCTAGGGCCAATGGTGCAAGCCCAGCAGACATTCCTCCTCCCACAGTGGCAACGGTTCCTCCTCCTCCTCCTCGTAGAAATACTTTCGCTAAGACGTGTAGAGACTTCAAGGCTATGGGTGCAAAGGACTTTTGTGGATTTGGATCCTTTGTGGTAGCAAGGAACTGGTTGAAGGAGACCGAAGATTTGTTTGTCATCTTCGAAGTTGACGATAGGCAAAAGATACAGCTAGCAGTGTGTTTGCTTAAAGATGAAGCTTCCTGTTGGTGGGAAGTTACCCATGCTGAGAGGCCAGTAGAAACTTGGGAAGATTTCAGGATGAGGTTTGAGATGAAATTCTACTCCCAAGCTGAAAGAAGCCTGCAGATGGAGAAGTTCCTAACTCTTAAACAAGGGAGTATGACGATCAGGGAGTACGTCAATCAGTTTAATCAGCTGGCTGGATTTAGACTGGATTTAGTAAACACCCAACACATGAAGGCCCTTCGCTTCGTCAAAGGTCTGAGTGAGCCTCTACATAGCCTTTCTATGACCCATATACCCATGGGAGCGACTTATGAAAGATTGGTGGACATGGCGCTACTACACGAGGAAGATAAAGGCAAGAAAGAGGCAAAAGCAGAAGTGCCTCAAGACAAGAAGGGGGAAGGGTCACAGAACAAGAAGGCTGATTCAAAGAAAGCCAGGAAGAACAACAAACCCCATGAAAAAAGAAAGTGTAATTTCTGTGGCATTGTTGGACATATAGTGAAAGACTGCAGAAAGAAGAAGGAGAAGATGAATGGTGGCAGGTTCCATTGCGGCGATACTAGACACATGGCTAAGGACTGCCCAAAGAAGCGGGGGCAAGGACAGAGAACTGGATCCACTTTAGGGGTACAGGTTCACGCGCTGGTGGCACCTCTGCAGGAACGAGGTAGAAATATTTCTGTAGAAAGCTTAGTTTATCTCTATGATCATCCAGTTCGCACTCTCTTTGATTCTGGGTGCATCACACTCCTTTATTTCTTCTGCTTTAGTAGAATCTCTACACCTAGACACTAGTATGATAGAAGATCCCTTAGTTGTTTCAAATCCACTGGGGGGCTCAGCTTATTTGTCAATAGTTTGTGTGGATTTGAAAATCTTTAATCTAAGCATTGAGTTTAGATGTAGTGCCTTTGTTTTGGGCTTCTCGGGATATGGAATGATCTTAGACATGGATTGGTTATCTAGTAATGGTGTTATTCTTGATTGTGAGTAAAGAGTGGTTAGTGAGACGACCCGAACTTCCCCATGAAGGAAAGCACGGATAGAATTGAGGACAAGACAAATCAGAACGCAGACGGGAGAACATTTCATTATTATTACAACAATTCCATCAGATACAAGAATATACAGAGTATAAATGAATAAATTACATTCAACAAATATCAGAGATTACAATAAATTACATAGCAGCGGAAAAATATGCAAAACACAACTGAAAGTGACCACGGATACAGTGCTTTCCGAGCATCGTTCCAGCTGTAAATCAGGACCCTGTGAATATAAATCTGCAAAACCAAAACTACTAGCTTCCCGTGTCGAAAATAGGGGCACCCAGAGTTTAGGTTAAAACAATAAACTCCAGGTCAGTCATGGGACTGGTGTGAGGACTAAAACAGTTATTTAAAACTTTACTTTAAAAGAGAGTAATTCAAGGGACTACGCTGTATAACACGGAACGGTTTTCCTCCCAAGAATATTAGTGCATATAACAAAACAGCGCAATGCTTTTTGGAAAAATGAAGCTATTATAAGACCCAGGTCCCATCACACAATGCAACGCAAGCCGGAGGATAGGGTTTTCCCTTATAATAGCCAAACATGCTTGGTACGTTTTAAACAAATCATTTGATACTATTATAGGTGTATAGTGTCAAAACAATTCAAATCATAAATATCAATCATAGGCGGCATGGGTACCATCTATCATGTCGTCGTACTAGTTCTACAATTAAAACCGCAATATCACGTATTGGAAATTGGATTTCCGTCATGAGTCGAGGCAAGGGGCAAGCTCCTCTCCGCGTTCGAGACACTCTAGCAAATGTCCCAGGATCCCACTATGATCCTTGGATCTTCAGGGCCGGTCCTCTCTTACTTTTGAGGATTAATTATTCCTGAACACACGTTTCCCGGTCCTTATAGACCTATATCCGAGGCGCCTCATATAAAACAACCACACAGGTGAAAAGTATATAAATGTCAGGGCTGGTAGGTCACTGACACCACCCTAGCTAGAAAGAAACGTCGTGCTCTCCCTGCAGTCACTATCCCGTTTTTGACTCATAACGAGGTGTGAGGCTCGCGAATTCACGTTATACACAAAGCTACGCCACACAGGCCGTGCTTTGATCATCAACCACAAGACTTTGCTTTTCAACAGAAGCCTTGATCAATTGCCACTTACGTGTGCCACACTGGCAATTCACTCCATGCGACTGATGTCCATCGATATACAATCTCTGAGCTCGTACGTCTCGGAGAAGGGCGTTAAGAAAGAGAATAAATTCTCCGCCGCCAAACAGATGTATATTTAATAGAGATCAATCAACACAGAATAAAATCCAATGTCAGACACACAATCCATTTACAAGTTCGTTCTGGGTCTGAACGAAACCGGAGGCACTTTCCTCGCATATCCATCCATCTCCAAGTACGTCTGGACGATCACCAACTGTTTCCCTCATCCTGGGTGTACAGCCCAATCAAGATCATCAGTAATCACCCAAACGTTGTGAAGACTTCCGGTCTTCAACTACCGTCTTCATCTTCGACATCTCGTCGAATTAGTTATTCAGAATGGGTATAAACCCGGCCTTTCTGAATATCCCAAGTATATGATAAACAAATGTTACACAAACACAACAAACGCCTCATTCCAATTCAGAATATTCTTTTATTCACAAAATCACATTCTTAGGGAAAGGTTCCCATTAATTTTATCCAAGATAAATTATTCTAAATTTATTCTTTAATCTTCCTTTGGATATTATTTCAAGCTAGTCGGGATTAGCGAGCCACACCGAAGTAATTATTTATTTTATTTCCCAATCCCAACCTATATATCCCGTGTAGAAAACTGGTAATACTCCACATCTAACACCACGGTGTTATCGGTAAAATTAATTACCATTTCACGTTCAAATCTAATTAAAGATTTAACTATCGCTTTGGAGCAAAACTGGTGGTACTCCATTCTCGATCACCTTTCAGATTTGATAATTTAAATTATCAATTCACATTTTTAATCTAATTAATGATTCATTAAAACTCCACTTAGTTTTAATCTTTTCAAAATCAATATCCTGCCTTTAACTGGGTTAAAGAACCAATGTAATCTAAAACACGATTCACGACAAACCCAAATCATATTTGATATTAAATACAAGGCTTTGAATAGAAAATATATCGGCTTATATTCAATATCAAATTCTGAAACCAACATATATCGTATTGGAAATAATGATATAAAATATATCTTTCAAATCCCCATAACAATATCTATATAATCACGAAATCCAACATCGAAATATTCCGAAGATAATTTCGATTCAACTCCAGTCCAATTCACGTATTGGGAATACTGATTATTTTTAAAATCACTTTCAAATTCAATTTATTTATTTCAAAAATAAATTGATTTTAATTCTAGTTCAAAACTAGTTCCTTTCGATAAAAATCTATTTTTATCATTTCAAATGTGGAGTTTTTCATCCCAGTTCTTTCCAATTCACATATTATGATTTTACACAAATTATTAATATTTTTAATAATTTTATCAAGGCCCGTACAGTCGATTTCCATCAACGGCCATCGAACTTCACTTGCAGCGACCATTTTAAATTTGATTTGGACATAATTCCAAATCCAACCGTTAGATTTCAAATTTCTAATATTCATTGGAAAGCTCTTTTCGATACGAACCCAACGGTTCCGGGTTTAGGAGAATCCGACGGCCGGATCTCCCGTAATGTCAATTCGAAGTCAATGGTTGAAATTCACGAACTGCCGCGGCGCGGCGCGTTCTATTCAGGCCATTATATATAATATATATATATTATATATATTTCGCCGATTTCCTTTTTAAAACGAATTTTATAAATAGTTCTAAATTTGTTTCAAAAACAATTTCAACTTCATATTCAATTCCAATTCAATTCGAATTCATTTCAATTTTATTTAATTCGAATTCAAATTCGTTTCAATTCAATTCGATTTCTAATTCATTTCAATTCAATTCGATTTCTAATTCGTTTCAATTCAATTCGATTTCTAATTCGTTTCAATTCAATTCAATTTCTAATTCGTTTCAATTCAATTCAATTCAATTTCTAATTCGTTTCAATTGAATTCAATTTGAATTTACCTTCTATTCGAATTCAAATTCACTTTCTATTCAATTCGAATCGAATTCATTTTCTGTTCGATTTGAATTCATTTCAAATTGATTCAATAAAATTTCAATTTCAATTTTAATCTAATTTAATTTGAATTTCATTTCAAAATATTAAATTTTGAAATCACTTTTCAATATTCATTGTAAAACGAATAAAATCGATATAAATATCGTTCACGTCAAAATAGCGCAACTCTAATCAACACGGCTTTATATATTTCAATAAATTTGTTATTCTATTCAACAAATGAATATTTATCCTATTCAACACATGAATTATATTTCTTTCAACACACGTCTATTTTTGTTATGTAAAATATTTTATAAAATTAGGGTATCTATCGTTTGATTTTCAATTAGACTCCACCGTGAAGTAGTTCTAATTTTAAATATGATAAAGATGTAAATTTTATTGTTAAAATATTTTACTCAACACATAAATAGTTTCAACACATGAACATCGTCAACACATGACTATTTTTATATTCAACACATGAATTTCCTTTTATTCTATTCATTATTTTCCCGATTGGAATGAGGCCCAATCAATCACCATATAATGTTAATTATATGGATTCCATACAACACATGTATATAATAGCAATGATAAATAATCAACCATCATCCAAAGTGCACCACACAACTGCATAAGCATCAAATATGAATAATCAATGCTTACACAGTCTGTCGACCCATCGATCGACATACAATTAAATAACTGGGATTAGTGTACCCAAATATCATCCCAACACCCGTATGGGTTTTCAAATCAACAAACACAGATTTTTATTTGTGCAGTTGGGCGATGAGTAAAATTTATCATCCCAATCAATATCAGTCAAATCAGTGTATATAAACAAATCAGCCGATTTGTTTAAAAATATTTATTTATTCACATTCACATTAAAAATTATATTTTTAACGATAAAATATTTTATACTATATAAATATTTTATTTCCTTTCAACACAAGAATATTTTATTATCGATTTCACATCAACAACACAAACAAATTTTCTCCACATATCAATCAAACAAACAAGCCATCCATGGTCTGTGGATGACGGGTGTCGGGTGCTGCTAAGCACCGTTTGCATCCTAGTATATATATATATATATATATATATATATATATATAACTAGAAAAAGAAATTGAAGAGTGAGAAGTTCTCACCGAAAGCTATCCCTACTTCACGACACTTCATTTATAGAAATCTTCATCGTTTTCGCCTTTTTGTCATCTTCGTTGCTCGTATTCTCTACATATGTAAAAATCACATTTTTATATTATTCCTATGTATATAAAAATCATATTTTTATAATTACTCCATATGGATAAAAATTCTATTTTTACATTGCTACTATATAGATAAAAATTCTATTTTACATCGCTACTATATAGATAAAAATTCTATTTTTACATTGCTACTATACAGATAAAAATTCTATTTTTACACCGCTATTCTCTATATAAAGATCTCGCCTTTTCAAATATAAAGATTTCGCCTTTTCAAATATAAAGATTTCGCCTTTTCAAATATAAAGATTTTGCCTTTTCAATTATAAAGATTTCGCCTTTTCAATTATAAAGATTTCGCCTTTTCAATTTCAAAAATCTAATCCTTTCTATTTTAAAAATCTAATATTTTCTATTTTAAAAATCTAATCTTTTCTATTCTAAAAATCTAATCTCTTCTTTGTTAAAAATCTAATCTCTTCTTTGTTAAAAATCCAATCTCTTCTTTGTTAAAAATCCAATCTCTTCTTTGTTAAATAAAAATCAAACTTTTCATAATAAAAATATCAAATATCCTTAATGAAAAATCTAACTTTCTATACTTAGTTTCCTAACAATGCGCTCACACTAAATAAAACTGATTTTAAAACTATATTTTTATCTTAAAATAAAATCATAAATAAAACTAAAATAAAATAAAATAAAAAGAGGGAGAATTCACCTTCCTCTGTACGAAGGAGGAGAGGGGCTTGGGTGGTGGCGGCTTGTTGAGGGGGGAGGAGGCGGAGGCGCAGGGGAAAGAAGGGGGGCGACTAGGTTCGACTGGAGGGAGGGGGTGCGGTGGATCGGAGGGCGCGCGGTACAGGGAGTAGAAGAAGAGGAAGGAGGAGGGAGAGTGGAGAGGGGCGGCGGCGCCCGCCACCTGGTGGAAGCCGCGATGGGCGGCGGCGGGAGGAGCGGCGGCTCCTCCCCCTTGCTTCTCCGTCGCCTTTTCTCCTTTTTTTTTCTTCTTTAATCGTTTCTGAGTGGAAGAGAAAGAGGGGGGCCAAGGTTTTATATAATAATTTATATTTTAATTTATTTTAATTCCAAAAATTTGACTTTTACATACGACCTCTAAACGAGGCCCACCGCCTGTCGTTCATAGCTAATTACCCCCATTTCGAACTCAATGGGATATGTGTCGTAAGCTGATTCGATCGTTTCGATCAGTTTTCATCAAAATCAACATATAACTCTATATATTGAATTTGAACGCGCATTTCAATTTACCGGGGTCACATACGAACTCTATAAATCCCAAAAAAATATTTCCTAGCTTCGTATTGACGATACGGTCCTAACAAAACTAGTTTCGTCGAATTCTGAGACAGTTGGAAAAATGGCCATTTTCCAGTCGATTAAAATCAACTAAAACTGGTCAAACGCGTTTTCCTTTGCCACGCTCACATATTGATTCGAAAAATTATGAAATTTGGAATCTAACAATAACTTGACATCATGGATCCAACAAAAGTGGTTTCGTCGAAATCCGAGGTCGTTTGCAAAATCTCCATTTTTAAGGGCCTGAATTCCATAGCGACTATTCAGAATTTTCAACTGGACATATCTTTTGATTCCCGCTATGACATATCAATTTTTTGGATTCGTTGGAAAGATATTCCCAATTAGATCCTAATGTTTTTGGTTTCACTAAAATCCGGTCTGTTTTGCACCCGGTACATTCAATTGAAGTTTGAAATCGAATTATCGAACTACCGCGCCATTTTCAATTCTATTTATAATTATAAATAATTATCTATATTCTAACGATGACGTATATAATATATACGTCGAATTCTATTCAAATTAAATTTTCTTGTCGATATTATTTAAAATAATCCATTTTAAATATAGAAAATTCGCCATAATTGCCAAAATAAAAATTTTAAACTGGCCCAGATTTTCGGGTTGTTACAATCTCCCCCACTTAAAACTTTTCGTCCCCGAAAAGGAACAAAGTCGAAAGTGGTTTGATCAATCAACTCTACGTTCGATCTGGCTTCCATTCTCCAACTTTTCAGTTTCTGAGAATTTTCAAATTCTTCAAAAATTTGGCTAACACCCGGAATTTTCGAAAAATTTCGCCATAACCTCCCCTGCACAGGGAGCCACGGGAAAATCCTGAAATTGGCATACAGGCCTTCTGATCTCAAAAAGAAAAAGAAAAAGCCAAGCGGCTAGCCAATCGGCTCATAAAATCATCATCACCCAAACAAAACAGTAAATTATAGTAAATATGCACCTATTTGTCGGGCAAACAAATTTTATTCTCTGCTCTAGCCTCCTTGCTATGACCTGTTCAATGTAAGTACATGTATATGCAAGCAAATGCGACCAATTTTCAATACAATTCAATATGTGATTCAATTAGGCTAAATGGTTCAAAATTATCAAACAAATAAACAAACAACACAAACATCAATCAATTAGTGAATTAGAGTTTCAAATTCTTAATTTTGATATATAGGCAAAAATCATGTTTTTGATGCCAATTCAGACAAATGAATCTATCTATATAAATTTTAGTTCTCACACCAGTCTAATGGAAATATATAGAAATCACACCTTCGAAACACGAACATAAATATTGGTGATGGAGCTCCATCATCAAAATCATCTCCGAGCGACTAGAGTGTGATTCTATATCTATCCAGTATATTAAAACTTCGAATATACGTTCATGACGCATATACGCGAAATCTTTATATACTCGATTGTCCAAATTCAAAATAAATAAATATTCAACTACGTTTTAAAGCGATTTAAATTTTAAAACAAAATTGTTTTCATTTGAAAAATATACTCTTCACACTCGTTCTAGGATACTACTGATCCTATCTCTAACGAGTTATTCTAATTGGATATTACTAATCCAATACCTGATGAATTCTTTCGTATGGTTCTAAGGTGCCTTGTTCTCGAGCTCTGTAAACCAAAGCTCTGATACCAAACTGTAACGGCAAGGAATTTTGCCCGATCTGAATCAGTCGTTAACCAGTCTAGACCGTTCGAAACCCCTATTCGTTTTGAGAACAACACACATCAGGACGCAAACGGAAGAACATTTCATTGTTATTACAACAATTCCATCAGATACAAGAATATACAGATTATAAATGAATAAATTACATTCAACAAATATCAGAGATTACAATAAATTACATAGCAGCGGAAAAATATACAAAACACAACTGAAAGTGATACATGGATACAGAGCTTTCCGAGCATCGTTCCAGCTGTAAATCAGGACCCTGTGAATATAAATCTGCAAAACCAAAACTACTAGCTGCCCGTGTCGAAAATAGGGACACCCAGAGTTTAGGTTAAAACAATAAACTCCAGGTCAGTAATGGGACTGGTGTGACAACTAAAATAGTTATTTAAAACTTTACTTCAAAAGAGAGTAATTCAAGGGACCACGCCGTATAACACGGAACGGGTTTCCTTCCAAGAATATTAGTGCATTTAACAAAATAGCGCAATGCTTTTTTGAAAAATGAAGCTATTATAAGACCCAGGTCCCATCACACAATGCAACGCAAGCCGGAGGATAGGGTTTTCCCTTATAATAGCCAGACATGCTTGGTACGTTTTAAACAAATCACTTGATACTATTATAGGTGTATAGTGTCAAAACAATTCAAATCATAAATATCAATCATAGGCGGCATGGGTACCATCTATCATGTCGCCGTACTAGTTCTACAATTAGAACCGCAATATCACGTATTGGAAATTGGATTTCCGTCATGAGTCGAGGCAAGGGGCAAGCTCCTCTCCGCGTTCGAGACACTCTAGCAAATGTCCCAGGACCCCACTATGATCCTTGGATCTTCAGGGCCGGTCCTCTCTTACTTTTGAGGATTAATTATTCCTGAACACACGTTTCCCGGTACTTACAGACCTATATCCGAGGCGCCTCGTATCCAACAACCACACAGGTGAAAAGTATATAAATGTCAGGGGTGGTAGGTCATTGACACCACCCTAGCTAGAAAGAAACGTCGTGCTCTCCCTGCAGTCACTATCCCGTTTTTGACTCATACCGAGGTGTGAGGCTCGCAAATTCACGTTATACACAAAGCTACGCCACACAGGCCGTGCTTTGATCATCAACCACAAGACTTTGCTTTTCAACAGAAGCCTTGATCAATTGCCACTTACGCGTGCCACACTGGCAATTCACTCCATGCGACTGATGTCCATCGATATACAACCTCTGAGCTCGTACGTCTCAGAGAAGGGCGTTAAGAAAGAGAATAAATTCTCCACCGCCAAACAGATGTATATTTAATAGAGATCAATCAACACAGAATAAAATCCAATGTCAGACACACAATTCATTTACAAGTTCGTTCTGGGTCTGAACGAAACCGGAGGCACTTTCCTCGCATATCCATCCATCTCCAAGTATGTCTGCACGATCACCAACTGCTTCCCTCATCCTGGGTGTACATCCCAATCAAGATCATCAGTAATCACCCAAACGATGTGAAGACTTCCGGTCTTCAACCACCGTCTTCATCTTCGACATCTCGTCGAATCGGTTATTCAGAATGGGTGTAAACCCGGCCTTTTTGAATATCCCAAGTATATGATAAACAAATGTTACACAAACACAACAAACGCCTCATTCCAATTCATAATATTCTTTTATTCACAAAACCACATTCTTAGGGAAAGGTTCCCATTAATTTTATCCAAGATAAATTCTTCTAAATTTATTCTTTAATCTTCCTTTGGATATCATTTCAAGCTAGTCAGGATTAGAGAGCTACACCGAAGTAATTATTTATTTTATTTCCCAATCCCAACCTATATATTCAATGGAGAAAACTGGTAATACTCCACATCTAACACCACGGTGTTATCGGTAAAATTAATTACCATTTCACGTTCAAATCTAATTAAAGATTTAACTATCTCTTTGGAGCAAAACTGGTGGTACTCCATTCTCGATCACCTTTCAGATTTGATAATTTAAATTATCAATTCACATTTTTAATCTAATTAAAGATTCATTAAAACTCCACTTAGTTTTAATCTTTTCAAAATCAATATCCTGCCTTTAACTGGGTTAAAGAACCAATGTCATCTAAAACACGATTCACGACAAACCCAAATCATATTTGATATTAAATACAAGGCTCTGAATAGAAAATATATCGGCTTATATTCAATATCAAATTCTGAAACCAACATATATCGTATTGGAATTAACGATATAAAATATATATTTCAAATCCCCATAACAATAACTGTATAATCACGAAATCCAACATCGAAATATTCCGAAGATAATTTCGATTCAACACCTGTCCAATTCACGTATTGGGAATACTGATTATTTTTAAAATCACTTTCAAATTCAATTTATTTATTTCCAAAATAAATTGATTTTAATTCTAGTTCAAAACTAGTTCCTTTCGATAAAAATCTATTTTTATCATTTCAAATGTGGAGTTTTTCATCCCAGTTCTTTCCAAGTCACATATTATGATTTTACATAAATTATTAATATTTTTAATAATTTTTTCAAGGCCCGTACAGTCGATTTCCATCAACGGCCATCGAACTGCACTTACAGCGACCTTTTTCAAATTTGATTTGGACATAATTCCAAATCCAACAGTTCGATTTCAAATTTCTAATTTTCATTGGAAAGCTCTTTTCGATACGAACCCAACGGTTCCGGTTTTAGGAGAATCCGACGGTCGGATCTCCCGTAATGTCAATTCGAAGTCAATGGTCGAAATTCATGAACTGCCGCGGCGCGGCGCGTTCTATTCAGGCCATTATATATAATATATACATATATATATATATTATATATTTCGTTGATTTCCTTTTTAAAACGAATTTTATAAATAGTTCTAAATTCGTTTCAAAAACAATTTCAACTTCATCTTCAATTTCAATTCAATTCGAATTCATTTCAATTTTATTTAATTCGAATTCAAATTCGTTTCAATTCAATTCGATTTCTAATTCGTTTCAATTCGATTTCTAATTCGTTTCAATTCAATTCGGTTTCTAATTTGTTTCAATTCAATTCAATTTATAATTAGTTTCAATTCAATTCAATTTCTAATTCGTTTCAATTCAATTCAATTTGAATTTACCTTCTATTCGAATTCAAATTCACTTTCTATTCAATTCGAATCGAATTCATTTTCTATTCGATTTGAATTCATTTCAAATTGATTCAATAAAATTTCAATTTGAATTTCATTTCAAAATATTAAATTTTGAAATCACTTTTCAATATTCATTGTAAAACGAATAAAATCGATATAAATATCGTTCACGTCAAAATATCGCAACTCTATTAAACACGGCTTTATATATTTCAATAAATTCGTTATTCAATTCAACAAATGAATATTTATCCTATTCAACACATGAATTATATTTCTTTCAACACACGTCTATTTTTGTTATGTAAAATATTTTATAAAATTAGGGTATCTATCATTTGATTTTCAATTAGACTCCACCGTGAAGTAGTTCTAATTTTAAATATGATAAAGACGTAAATTTTATTGTTAAAATATTTTACTCAACACATAAATAGTTTCAACACATGAACATCGTCAACACATGACTATTTTAATATTCAACACATGAATTTCCTTTTATTTTATTCATTATTTTCACGATTGGAATGAGGCCCAATCAATCACTATATAATGTTAATTATATGGATTCCATACAACACATGTATATAATAACAATGATAAATAATCAACCATCATCCAAAGTGCACCACACAACTGCATAAGCATCAAATATAAATAATCAAAGCTTACACAGTTTGTCGACCCATCGATCGACATACAATTAAATAATTGGGATTAGTGTACCCAAATATCATCCCAACACCCGTGTGGGGTTTCAAATCAAAAAACACATATTTTTATTTGTGCAGTTGGGCGATGTGTAAAATTTATCATCCCAATCAATATCAGTCAAATCAGTGTGTATAAACAAATCGGCCGATTTGTTTATAAATATTTATTTATTCACATTCACGTTAAAAATTATATTTTTAACGATAAAGTATTTTATACTATATAAATATTTTATTTCCTTTCAACACAAGAATATTTTATTATCAATTTCACATCAACAACACAAAAAAATTTTCTCCACATATCAATCAAACAAACAAGCCATCCATGGTCTGTGGATGACGAGTGTCGGGTGCTGCTAAGCACCGTCTGCATCCTAGTATATATATATATATATATATATATATATATATATAACTAGAAAAAGAAATTGAAGTGTGTGAAGTTCTCACCAAAAGCTATCCCAACTTCACGACACTTCATTTATAGAAATCTTCATCGTTCTTGCCTTTTTGTCATCTTCGTTGCTCGTATTCTCTACATATGTAAAAATCACATTTTTATATTATTCCTATCTATATATAAATCATATTTTTATAATTACTCCATATGGATAAAAATTCTATTTTCACATTGCTACTATATAGATAAAAATTCTATTTTTATATCGCTACTATATAGATAAAAATTCTATTTTTACATCGCTACTATATAGATAAAAATTCTATTTTTACACCGCTATTCTCTATATAATGATCTCGCCTTTTCAAATATAAAGATTTCGCCTTTACAAATATAAAGATTTCGCCTTTTCAATTATAAAGATTTCGCCTTTTCAATTATAAAGATTTCGCCTTTTCAATTATAAAGATTTCGCCTTTTCAATTATAAAGATTTCGCCTTTTCAATTTCAAAAATCTAATCTTTTCTATTTTAAAAATCTAATCTTTTCTATTTTAAAAATCTAATCTTTTCTATTCTAAAAATCTAATCTCTTCTTTGTTAAAAATCCAATCTCTTCTTTGTTAAAAATCCAATCTCTTCTTTGTTAAACTCCAATTTCTTCTTTGTTAAATAAAAATCAAACTTTTCATAATAAAAATATCAAATCTCCTTAATGAAAAAACTAACTTTCTATACTTAGTTTCCTAACAATGCGCTCACACTAAATAAAACTGATTTAAAACTATATTTTTAACTTAAAGTAAAATCAGAAATAAAACTAAAATAAAATAAAATAAAATAAAAAGAGGGAGAATTCACCTTTCTCTGTACGAAGAAGGAGGAGAGGGGCTTGGGTGGTGGCGGCTTGCTGAGGGGGGAGGAGGCAGAGGCGCAGGGGAAAGAAGGGGGCGACTGGGTTCGACTGGAGGGAGGGGGTGCGGTAGATCGGAGGGCACGCGGTACAGGGAGTGGAAGAAGAGGAAGGAGGAGGGAGAGCGGGGAGGGGCGGTGGCGCCCGCCACCAGGTGGAAGCCGCGATGGGCGGCGGCGGGAGGAGCGGCGGCTCCTCCCCCTTGCTTCTCCGTCGCCTTTTCTCCTTTTTTTTCTTTAATCGTTTCTGAGTGGAAGAGAAAGTGGGGGGCCAGGTTTTATATAATAATTTATATTTTAATTTATTTTAATTTATTTTAATTTATTTTAATTTATTTTAATTTCAAAAAGTTGACTTTTACATACGACCTCTAAACGAGGCCCACCGCCTGTCGTCCATAGCTAATTACCCCCATTCCGAACTCAATGGGATATGTGTTGTAAGCTGATTCGATCGTTTCGATCAGTTTTCGTCAAAATCAACATATAACTCTATATATTGAATTTGAACGCGCATTTCAATTTACCGGGGTCACATACGAACTCTCTAAATCCCAGAAAAATATTTCCTAGCTTCGTATTGACGATACGGTCCTAACAAAACTAGTTTGGTCGAATTCTGAGAGCGTTGGAAAAATGGCCATTTTCCAGTCGATTAAAATCAACTGAAACTGGTCAAACGCATTTTCCTTTGCCACGCTCACATATTGATTCGAAAAATTATGAAATTTGGAATCTAACAATAACTTGACATCACGGATCCAACAAAAGTGGTTTCGTCGAAATCCGAGGTCGTTTGCAAAATCTCCATTTTTAAGGGCCTGAATTCCATAGCGACTATTCAGAATTTTCAACTGGACATATCTTTTGATTCCCGTTATGACATCTCAATTTTTCGGATTCGTTGGAAAGATATTCCCAATTAGATCCTAATGTTTTTGGTTTCACTAAAATCCGGTTTGTTTTGCACCCTGTACATTCAATTGAAGTTTGAAATCGAATTATCGAACTACCGCGCCATTTTCAATTCTATTTATAATTATAAATAATTATTTATATTCTAACGATGACGTATATAATATATACATCGAATTCTATTCAAATTAAATTTTGTCATTGGTATTATTTAAAATAATCCATTTTAAATATAGAAAATTCGCCATAATTGCCAAAATAAAAATTTTAAACTGGCCTAGATTTTTGTGTTGTTACAGTTAGAATCTTGACTCGGCTCGGTAACACTCTAGAAATTTATTGTAATCCCTTGAATGTTGTTATGCTTAGTTATCTAGAGTCGCTTGATGCTTCTATTGAGAATTTGCAGTCGGTTAGAGTGGTCCGGGAATATCCGGATGTCTTTGAAGAGGTAAAGGGCTTACCTCCGAGGCGGGAAATAGACTTCCGCATATATCTTGTTGATAATGCAGAGCCCGTAGCTTTACCTGTCAGACACATGGCTCCAAAGGAGAGAAAGGAGCTCAGTAAGCAAGTTAAGGAGCTTCTCGAGAAGGGGTTTATAAGGCGGAGTATCTCGGCATGGGGTGCTCCAGTGGTGTTCGCCACCAAAGCAGATGGTTCACTACGTCTTTGTGCGGACTATATGGAGCTAAACAAGCTGACTAAGAAGAATAGACACCCGCTTCCCGGAATAGACGATTTGTTTGATCAGCTTGTAGGTGCGTCAGTCTTCTCCCAACTTGATCTGGCTACTGGGTTCCATCAGCTAAGGGTAGCGGAAGATAACATTGATAAAACGGCGTTCAGAACCCCAGACGGTTTCTTCGAGTGGCTTGTCATGCCTTTCGGCTTGACAAACACACCCGCTTATTTCTTAGACCTAATGAGCAAGGTATTCAGAAAATTCCTCAACAAGTTTGTGGTTGTCTTCGTAGACGATATTTTGATCTTCTCAAAGAATGAGGAAGAACATGCTCAGCATCTGAAGGAGATCATGGAAACTCTTCGAGTTCATCATCTAAAAGCCAAATCCTCCAAATGCCACTTTTGGAGAGAAGAAGTAAGGTTTCTTGGACATATAATGTCCAAAGAAGGGTTAGTTGTGGACCCCGCGAAAGTGGTGGCAGTGCAAGATTGTAAGACACCAAGAATTGCAACCGAAGTCCGAAGCTTTCTTGGGCTAGCCGGTTTTTACCGAAAGTTCATTAAAGATTTCGCGAAACTCTCAGCTCCACTCACAAGGCTAACAAAGAAGAATCTAGCGTTCACTTGGAATTTGGATTGTGATATTGCTTTCCAACGCTTAAAAAGAGCCCTTACAACAGCCCTAGTTCTGACTTTGCCTAATGGAAGCAAGATGTTCACAGTATACGCGGATGCTTGTGGTACGGGACTAGGCGCTATTCTAATGCAAGAAGTGAAGGTAGTAGCTTATGGTGGAAGAGAATTGAAAGTTCATGAAAAGAACTACCCAACCCACGATCTTGAGTTAGCCGCCATCGTCTTTGCGCTTAAGTCTTGGCGCCAATATCTCCTAGGTGAGAAGTTCGAATTATATACTGACCATAAATCGTTGAAGTATCTTTTCTCGCAGAAAGATCTTAACTTGAGGCAGTAAAGATGGATGCAGTTCCTTGCCTTGTATGACTTTGAGATTTCTTATACTCCTGGCAAGGGCAACGTAGTAGCAGATGCCTTGAGTAGAAAGAAGCTGGCCTTAAGCCCTCTCTTTGTAGAAAGGCAAAGTCTGGAGTATATACCAGTTTTGACTTTAGGCCCTCCTCTGATTTTGTACCTGGTTTATTGGCATCACTAGAAGTACGGCCCACTCTTTTAGACTCAATAGGGGCCGCACAACGTGAAGGCCCTCAGCTTGTGGATGTGATTAATAAACTAATTAGGGGTGAAACTTCCAGTCACCTCAATAGGTACTCCATCGATGATAAGGGTTGGCTAAGGCGAGATGGAAGACTATGCGTCCCACAAGCAAGGGATTTAGTAAAGATGGTTCTCGAGGAAGCACATCATTCCAAGATGACAATACACTCAGGTGGAGACAAGATGTAACAGGACGTAAAGAGAGTTTTCTTTTGGAACGGCATGAAAAAGGATGTAGCAGATTTTGTTTCTAAGTGCGTGATATGCCAACAGGTCAAGGTGGAACAAAAGAAGCCTGGAGGACTGCTTCATCCTCTAGAAGTCCCGCAATGGAAGTGGGATAGCATTTCAATGGACTTTGTTGATGGGTTGCCTAGGTCAAGGAGGGAAAATACCAGTATTTGGGTAATAGTGGACAGGCTCACAAAAAGCGCCCACTTTATACCCATCAAGAGTAGAAGGACTGCCTCGTCTCTAGCGTCTCTTTATCTCAAGGAAATATTTCGACTCCATGGAATACCCTCTAGCATAGTGAGTGACAGAGATCCTATCTTTACAAGCGAATTTTGGTGGAGTCTGCAAGAAGCTATAGGCACACATTATGCTTGAGCAGAGCCTATCACCCCCAAACTGATGGTCAGACGGGAAGGGGGAACAGAGTATTAGAAGATCTTCAGAGACTGTGCGTTCTTGACTTTGGAGGGACATGGGAGGATCATCTTCCTTTAGTGGAATTCGCCTACAACAACAACTACCAAGCCACTATTGGCATGGCGCCCTTCTAAGCTTTGTATGGAAGACCGTGCCGATCACCGACTTGTTGGTGGGAGCCTACAGACAAGCTTATACTTGGGCCAGACATGATTAGAGAGACTTCAGAAAAAGTGGACTTGATACGAAGGAGAATGAAGACTGCCCAAGATAGACAGAAATCCTACGCAGACAAAAGAAGGACCGACCTTGAGTTTGAGGTTGGGAACAGGGTTTTCCTTAACTTATCACCTTTAAGGAACGTCATTCGCTTTGGATCCGCAGGAAAGCTAGCACCAAGATTTGTAGGACCATTACCTATCATCGAGAAAATTGGGAAGATGGCTTATAGAATAGAGCTACCTGAAAGATTGGCTGGAATTCACAATGTCTTTCACGTTTCTCATCTCCGGAAATGTTTACATGAATCTGCGGAAGTGGTTGAGCCAAGCATTCTAGAAGAAGACGAAGTGGAACGCGAAGCAACTGTGAGGAGAATTCCAACCCGCATCTTAGGAACTGAAGTGAAAAATCTACGCAACCGCGAAGTCAAGCTTGTCAAAGTTCAGTGGAGCGACGCCGAGGAAGACGCGACTTGGGAAACTTAGGACAGAATATGTGCGGCCTGCCCTTTTCTTTTTGAGGTTACATCTTTGATTTCTCTTTTTCCTTAAGTTGTGCTTGTATCTATCTTTTTAGGTATATCTCCTCGATATTATCCTTTATCCTTAGGTAGAAACCCCTTTGGATGTAAACATATAATTAAAACATGTTATGATTGATGGCTGCAATTGGTTGCTAGTGGTTGCTCGTGGATGCATATACACACACAACCTAGGTTTTAGATCAGCTCAGTCACTTCATATTGCATATGCATATATGTATTCATATTTGTATGTGGTTGAAACTTGATATGTTGTCATGTGGATGTTGCATTTGTATGAATGATTGCGCACTCATGTAGAATTATGAGTAGGGAAAATTTGCATACATAATGGATTCATGACACTTACATGATTCGCATTAAGGCGGTCAACTGAATCAGTAGACCGCCTAATTTTTGCATTAGATAAGGACATATACACACACTATGCCTATGATCATGAAGCATTAGAAGTCTTTTAAGTACAATGGACGTCTGTGTTGGTTGGTTGAGTAGATGGACGATTGGATGCTAGGATATACGTTCTTTCAGACTTGAATATTTCGGGGATGAAATCCTTTAAGGAGGGGAGAATGTAACACCCCGAATTTTCTGTTAACAATAAATTAACAAATTAAAGTATAATTAATTCTAAATGATAGAATTAATGGTTACGCCATTGCTTTCATCTCAGAATTCTGCTTGAGATAGAGTCCGAGTTTGCGTAAATCGGACTCCGTGTGAAGGAGTTATGACCTCCGGAAGTTTCAGAATTCGATTTAAAATTCAAATAGCCCGAAAACAGGTTCAAAATTCAAAACTGGACCAGAACTAGGCTGGGCGGGAATTTTCCCGCCCAGGACCCAGGTCGACCAGGGGGTCGACCTGGGTACCCAGGTCGACTATGTAGTCGACCTGGGGGTCGACCTACAGGTCGAATTGCCAGGTCGACCTGACCTGCTTGGTCTGGTCCTGGCTCGGTTTCTAGGGCTTGGCTGTGTCACTAGGGCTGACTTGTCACTTTCTGATTGGCTTCTCTTGAGACGGATGGCCTTGATTAACTCAACTTCATCAACGACTCTAATTAGTTTGAAATCCTATATAAACAACCTTAGTCTCAACATAAATTCACACAAATAAAATAGAGCTAGAGACGTCATGCTGCTGGAAGGAAGCCAAGAGTAGCCTCCACTTGAAGAAAGATTAGAGACGAGCAAAACTAAAGTAAAAACAAGATTCAATCAACGTTTGTCTACCCAAAGGAAAGCATTGCAAATTCAGAACTCAGAATCCAGAATTCAAGTTCGTCATTTGTTGTAAGTATAGCAATTTTTCCGATGGGAATAAAATTAAGATTTGATTCGATGTAAAATGGAAATAGAATTGTGCTATTGTATTTCAACGATGTTAATTTCGTATTTATGTGTTGCAATGATTGTGTTGTGAATGGTATTGGGATGTTTGTTGTATAATTGAGTTGATGTTGGATCCATTAGAATGTTTGTGGATTAATCTAGTTGATGTTGGATCTATTCAAATTCACATACAAGTTATTTGGTTCATATCTACACCTATATGTTTAGGTGATTATGACAAGTTATATGTTGTACAACAGAACATCTATGCGAAAATGATTAAGTTCATATACATGCTCATATGTTTATACAAAAGTTGCAAGTTCATATTTGGATCCATGCCAAGATCCATTTTAATACAAGTTTCATGTTATAGTAGCAAACATGATTTGATCTAGTTCACACCCTTGTGCTAAAAATTATACATATTTTATGGACATGGCATAATTTTGTCTTATACTAGTTTGTGTTTGAGATTATGCCTAGATCAAAACATGTTTAGCCTTATGTTGTCTAAATCAAATGTTAATTCATGTGACACTTATTTAGTTAGATCCCTATTTCAATGCAGGTTCATATATATGTAAGATGATTTAGTCTATGTTACAAATTCACATATATGTATGTTGATTTAGTCTACGTTGCAAGTTCACACCTATGATATTCATGTTGACCACTTTGCAAGTTCACACCTATGATCTTCATATTGACTATGCCGAAAATGCCAAGTTTACACCTATGTCATGTTTATGTTTATGAATTTCTTTATGCCAATTTTGTGTACGCTAAATTAGGCTAAGTTTTTAGCCTAATGTTATACGTTAAAAATCATGCGGACAAAAAATTAGGCTAAGATTGTTAGCCTAATTATTAGACGGGTTAACGTTGGGAAAAATTGGTAATTATAGGAAACTTGACATAAATTGGTGGCATTTAAATGGTATAAATCCTTATACCAAAAATGATGAACTTGGAAAGTGCGCCATAACATTTAATTGTTAACAAATTTACATATAACAAGTAATAGAGACAAATATGTAAATTTAGAAAATACGAGTATTCTTAACCCGAGGTTGGATTGAGTTGTGATGTAAACCTACCCGGACCGCCCGGTTGTCCAGTAATCACAACAATACCTATCCAATGTGGGTGGTTAAGCATTGAGCCCAATAAGGACCCGAGGTTGGACTGAGTTATGGTGTGAACCTGCCCGGAACCGACCGGCACATCCAGTAACCGTAACAATACCTGTCTAATGTGAGTGGTCGGTGCTTTAAAAAGCTAAGAACAGACAAGTCAGGATGGTAGGGTTAAGTTAACTAAAACACTTAACCAATTCAACATGTTAATTAAACTGATGGGTGGGGTTAGGTAAATACAGACACTTAACCACTTAACATGTTTGACAAGAAAACCCTAGTAACGGGGACCCATTTCAGCAGTAACCCAATTAGGTATCATGGTACCCTGAAACTAGATAGGGTGGGGCACGATTACTGGGATTATTGTAAGCGGTCAAAAGCGACGGTGGTTGGTGCAGTAGTGTGGGTTCTAACGGAATGCGGACGTGTACACACTTCGGAGCAGACAAATAGGTCACTAGGCATCAGTAGTATAACCTATGCATTCTAGGATTGTGTCGGGCAGCCACCATGGGAATTGATACACCCCATGGTGGGACTAGCATAGGCATCTACAATTATTGGGGGCCGTATGACACATATGATTTTGCGAGTAGGAGCCGATCTTTAGAAAGGGGATCACTTCACCCCGATCATGGGGTGCCAGTTGAGACAATGCAAGTAGGTGCAGAGATATAGTGTGGGGTGCGATAGTATATTCTGTTCAAACTGCTTTATCTTAGTTATGGTACTTTCCTATTTCCAGTTTATACCTATCATGCCCTTTTTCTTATTCTCATACTGAAGAGTCACTAGACTTATCAGGCTTTATGTCTGACTCTATTTTTCTTTCGTCATCTTTTCTTCCGGTTCCCCCCCCCAGGTCCACAAGGAGGAAACAACCCAGCTTAGTCAGACTCTTTGCAAGCTTCAAGATAGTAGATGTATGGTTTGGACTCTCTTTCCTTGGATGTGGCTTTTGGATACGTTCTATGGGGATTTATGCAGCCTTTATTATGTTTCATGCTTCTTTATTTAATAATCAAGACAGAAATGATGATGTAATAGTTTGGAAGTTATTATGAGACAAATATGGAAATGTTTTGTATGAACATGTATTTATGAAATAAAAGTCCGTTTGTTTTCCGCTGCTTATATATGTGTTTATATATCTGTCTTGTGTTTTATCTGTGACTTTTACTTATAAACCTCCACCGAAGTTAAGACATTCCCTTTGTGAGTGACCTTAATGGAGGTGGGGTGTTTCACATATGCTAGAAGTCAATCCATAGAGATGATGAAATCTTAATTGTTCTCAACCTATATCCATATAAAATTTAAAGATATAAATTTACTCTATTATTATTAAATGGTTCTTTCATCCTAATTGATGTATATTTTTTGTTTAGAACTCTTAGTTTTAACTTAATAGTATGACTCCTTAATCAAACATGATCATTTCAAATGTTATAAGGTGCTGTCTTAACCTTATGTTATTTTCGAGGTTTTATTATAATGAGCATATGATATGTATGGTTAAAAATGCAAATGGAAGAAAACATCATTGTAAATTGGGAACGTAATTAAAAAAATTGGTTTGATGGATTTAGTTTCTATTTTCAAAAGATGTTTTTTTGGGACTTAATTTACTTTGGTTTATTAGTTACACACATTAGTTTATGGTGCTTGCAAAAACATGGTTAATTACATGTGTTCTTGTTGTGCATAGAAGTTGCTAGAATTGTCTATAGCAAATTTTAATTGGTATCTTCCACCTTATTCAATTTTGATTTTTTTTTTCTTTAGTAGTTTATTTATCTACTTCAAAATTTAAGGATATCTTAACGACTATAGATACTAAACATGTTAAAATTATGATTCTTAAATTTTAACATCACTATGCATTTGAGGATTAAACATGATAATAGGCATAGTAAACGAATCTAGAAAATATAATCCTGAATAAGTTAATAGCATGAATTTGTTTTCCTTTTAAAGACTAATTATTTTATTCCAAAGAGTAAATACTTTACTTTTTTTGTCTGCAAGTTATCGATTTAATTCTATTAATCTTTACTCTATTTGCTATTTCTTAATTATGCGTATAAAGTTTCCATGTATAGATATATGATGAATTAATGAATGATTTGTTCCTTATTATGTTGAATTCTTGCACTTCGAATGTGAAATGTAAGATTCTATTCTCAGATTATGATTTGAATTAATCAAACTTCCATGTATGTATATTAACTGCAAGCTCTTTATGTATAGCTGTCATGTATGTATATGTAAAGCTGAGGATATGATTGTCCTCAAATCAGCTAATCTTTTATACTATTGCCCCTTTCACTTTTTGGTTTGCAGAATGCATGCCATGCCATTTTAAGAGTTTCACCACCCCTATAAAAATTAAAATAGAGATATTTTATTTTATTAATAACAGTAGTAGGTATATTATATATTAGTATGTATCGATTATACTCTTCCTGCATTTGTAGGAGATTGATATCCCAACTATCCGACCGTATGTTGTAATTTTACGTAGCACTGCAATCGCTGAGCCTCATTAACTCATTAGATGATAGTGGGAACTCTAGATATTTGAGAGGTAAATTTTCCTCCACCATACCTAATGTTTGTATTATTTCGGTTTTATTTGGAACATGTTTACTGAAATAAACTTTTGACTTGAGTTGATTGATTTTAGTTAGTAGTTTGCTTTAGTTCTTCCATAATGTGTCTAATTTCAGTACCATTACCCAAGTAGATTTTTATAAAATCATGTCATAATTAGCATATGGTAGATGTAAGAAAGTTGGTTGATTTTCATATAATTTGAGATCGCCAAGGTCAGCTGTTTAGGCGTATGCAAGAGTATAAGCATCAAGTAATCTTTTGACTACATTAGTATTCTTTAGATTTATGTTCCATTTTTTAAGCTATACTTTATTTTCTTGAGTTTTGCAACAAAATTATGTGTGAAATCTCCCCAGCATAGAGGCTGTACCCATTAGTGGCAAACTTCTACATCGAATCATGTATTAATGTATTTGAGTGACATATTTTTGTCTTTTTGCTTGCAATCCTTGAGGTTGATTAATATTGGAGCATGATCACTCAGAATAGCATAAAGAGCATGTATTTTGGACGGACTGGAGGGAGTATTACTAAAAGTTGTTAAAATGCCTCGCTGAGGATAAAGTTCGTTCACTGGAAAGGCTGCTTCACACAACATATAAAATACATAAAGATTATCTACTAATTCAATATTTGTTATGTTTTTATTTCCTCTTCTATGCAAAATCCAAAATCTTACACCATTATGATGCGGCCTTCCTTTTTTCTGTTTTACAGGAAGATGCAAGAGCTTACTATTCAAAGCGGACATGTTAGCATTAAAGAAAAAGGATATATATACATGCTGGAGAATGAAGCTTTGTCAATGAGTTGGTAGAAATTGAGATTTTACGGTTTAATTAAAATTTTATTTGGTTTTTCGGAAGTTTTATTTATCACGGCACAATTTATACTTTGCATGATTCGACCATTATGTTCACTGCATTGTCCTAAGTTGGTAATTTTTCCAATGTTTATTCTATATTTAAATGCATTTGCATTGTTTTTGCGTTGTATAACTCTTATACAATTTGTGCTCTATAGCAATGTATATTGTTCACACTTGAAGATTTTGGTTATTTTAGAAATAATTTGAATGGATATTCTGTAATTCTCTAAACTATTATCGCTTTTGCAGGATGACGTAGCACATAGTTGCTTATTTTTTGTTAAAAAGGATTCATTCTTATTTGTGGATATTGTTTGATAAATTACAACAGAATTAATAATAGTTTCTTTCCTTCCATACTTGATGGCAGTATGTTTATTGATAGATTGATCTCTTTGCAATAAAATAATAAGTCTGCCCCTAATTGATTCCCTAATCAATATTGACCTATGACTATACAGTTGGATGGGAAGAAGCAGCTAGCCAATAATAAGGCATGGTTTGTCCTTTTTAGACACTTTAAAATCCTAATTTCTTTTATCCCTAATATACATCATCAATTTTAAGATTAACATTTCAAAATTTGTTCATGTTTGGAAGCTTTTAGGAGTAGTGGTAACTTGATACATCTTCATATGGTGTTTGAATTTGTGACCGTAAATTCCTTTTTTGTATAATCCAAGGATTTTTTTGTGTAATTAGCAGCCATCTATTAAATGCTTATTAAGAAACCTAAGCTTACTATGGTAGAACTAGAAGCTACAATAAAAGTTATTTTTTTGCTCAACTCTTTATGGACCATTTCTTTCTTAGTTAGTTGTTGAACTACACTGCACATGTCGATACCTTTGTTTACTTTGTTCTGCTTTGACATTATGCTTGCGAACATGAGTTGGTTCCTATTTATAATGCTGATGATGTTCCATCGCAACCAGTCTATATTCTTCTTGCATCCAGGTTCCTATTTGTTATTGATATAACTCCCCAACCTCCAACCTGTAGGCTTGCTTCTTACGACGTCCACCTTTCCGATTCTTCAACTGGTGCAGCTATTCTTTCTTTCTTGACGTTATATTAGGTTTGTTCCTACTTAACTTTTCTCGAATGACCTCTTCATTGTATGATATAGGATGTATTAATTTAAATCTAAAAGCTTCCAAACATAAATCTGTTTAACCAACTTGGTTCATGTTTGCTAATCTACTATATATAAGCAATTTTCCTTCCACAGTGAATATAAACCTATTTGAATAACTGGATATATATGAGTTCCAGGTTTGGTATATACAGCGAATTTTAGGTCATGTAATCAAAAAATTGGCTTTATGACGTAAAATTTTGCAAATTCCTTCAAGTTTTCAGCTTCCGAACACTTAACAAAGGTACTAAGTTGGATTGTGTAGTAACAATCCAACGAAGTAAAAATAACAAATACTAAGTTGGGAGGTGGATTGAAGCAGGTGCTTAAGGAGAAGATGTGGCAATATGAGGTGGACAGGGGCATTGAAGAAGCTATGAGGCAGATGTGTTGTAAATAAGTTAAAGCTTTGAATAATTGATACGTTGAAGAGGTTACATTCATGTTTGAAAGAAGTCAGAGAGCCTGAAGTAAATCATGTTCAAACGCAGGCTGACAAGGCAGATAGGGTGCTTAAATACGTAAGTATTCTAAATAATTAATGTGTTGAAGTTGGTACAAACAGCTGGAGTCGGAAGCCTAAACCAACTAAGAATTGGTCGAATGGATCTGAAGCAAGCCACTAAATCATGTCCATTAATATCTTTGGTTGAAAAGTTTTTTCCATTGTTGTTTTTATCTATTTTTTTAATGTATGATTTATTTATTTTGGAAAGTGTACTTTGAAATTATATTAGTTATATTTATTTTGGCTTGGTAAACACATGAGAATCAACTCCTCCAATTTGATGGTTTTGGTATTGATTGCTTAGAACTGTTTCAATATTAAATATTAAATATCATGTTTTATTTTAGGTAAATTTTACGTCCATCAACAACGTCTTTTAGTTATTCCACGATACAGTTCCAATCAAAGATGGGTTAACTACTTAAAATGCTGGATTGGTATAAAACTTACCTTTATTTTATTAGTCCATCAATATACAATTTGTTTGGTGATATTGCAGTGGTTATTTCATACTCCTGAACATGATATTATTATTATTGATATATTAGTATGTAATCATTCACTTATAATTATTTATATTGTATATTTCTAAAAACATTAATATAAAGTTATTTTTTTTCAGTCGTGCATGTGCACGGGATTAACCTAGTTATCTACTAATTTCGGCTCTAAAATGTTAAAGATTCTCAATTAAAAACGGTTGTAAATTAAAAATCTAAAAATAATTTATTTTTACATGACAATTACATGATTTATAAAATTAGCTAAAATATGACATGATTGACAAAATAAAACACATGATTGCTACATATCAAAGCTTAGGTAGGTGGTCAACTAACCAAAAAAAATCTACTTCGAACTTAGCTTGCATCACGTAGTTTGTTTAAATTTTAAACATACATAGAAAATTGAAGAATCAAAATTTTGTTGCAATAAAGGCAAAAGTCGAAGAATGCAACTAACTTGAGTTGATGAAGATGATAAAACCCAAAGGAGCTCAGATCTTAAAATAATGGAAAAGCATTTTAATTTTTTCTATAATTTTTAAAACAAAAAGTTCACAATCTTATTTTTTAAGAGTGAGTTCAAATCAACAAGAAAACTCACTAATTTTCTAATACAATATAATAAAAAATACCATTAATTATATATTATAAAAAAAATCAAGTTTTTTTATTATTAATATCAAATTTTTAAAACTCAATCTTAAAAGTATTTTTATATTTTCCTAATTTCCAATAATCTTATGCATGGCTATTATGGTAATGGTAACCGATACCAATACGAGAAAACTGTTACCATCGATACAATTGATTACCCAAAAATGAATATTGATAATTTACCATTACCACTGATAAAATACTCATTAATATACCAATAAACTGATAAACTATTGGCTAGTAATGGTAAATTTACTAAGACATAAAACTATTAAAACATTAACACATTAAAAATTTGCTAATAATAAAAAGTAATTTTTTTACTAATCCTAACCCATTAATATTTATATAAATATTTGAACTTATTTAAATTAGCATAGAAAATTTACTAGTCTTTAAATTAATTGAACCAAAAAGAATTATCATCCTAAATAAATATATAAGCATCCACATAAAATATGATAAACTTTCAAAAAAACAAAGGTTAAAACTCATTAAAATAGCCAAAAAAAAAAAAAAAAAAAAAATAATATGATTGATAAATTTACCATTACAACTGGTATTGACATTTCTTTATCGTTATTTTACCGTTAACAATGGTAAAACTTATCGTTACCATACCAATAGCATTTGTATATCGATGCAACTCGATATTAGTTACCACTGATTTGATACTGATATGGTAAATTTACCATTACCATAACAGCCTTAATCTTATGTAAAAAATTCATTTTTGTTTTAACTTCCATGTGCTTATTAGGTAAAGTTCATTAAAAAAATCATAATGATAAAATCCCCTCATGCAAATTAATTTAAAGGCATGCGGTCTCATTAATTCAAAAACATCGCATACTAATGACATAATATAAAAACATCCCTAAAATGAAAAACAATCATTTCTACTGTGATGCGAACAGTATGTTGCAAGTGAATATAAATCTTAAATGAAAACTATTTGTTTTTACTTATATAGTCACTTACAACGTATAATATAGTTGCAAGTAAAAGGAATTGATTTGACGGAACATTTGCAACCTATATTGATTGCATCATAACAAAATGTAGTAAATATTTATTGTTTACAACACATTATTTTGAGTCGCAAATATTTAAATAGGCAAAGGGCAAAATAGTTGTATTGGGAATATCAACTTAAATAAACATACTTTAGAACACAAAGCTAAAGCAAAAAAATTGAAACCAATCAGTTGACTTACAAACCAATCCAACGAAACTTCCGGTTTGTTAGCTTTAATTGGTTATAATCAATAAATGTTAACCCCCCAATTGAAACATACACACACCCAACTTCATACAGTTACTGAGCAAACATCTAAACCAATTTAATGGTGATGCTCACACCGAACTTCATGCAGATACTGAGCAAACATCCAAACCAATTCAGTATTCATACTACATACTGACCTAGTGAAAATTCAGATTTATTTTTATTTCACATGCTCTGAACTCTAGCAAAAATAAGATAAACTCTTAATAATATTTATGTTCATATCACCATGTTATTTAAAACGGTTACATCATTTAATGGTGAACTTCCAATAATGAAAACAAGAATGTCACATTGTATTCAAAAGAAATAGCAATCATACGACACTAAAGTAGAACTATATATCCAAAACAAATGCGTAAAACAACCAAATATGTATAAAGGACTCATTTTATTATTTCATGATAATATATTGTAATATATTAATAATTAGGATCAGACTGACGTGCAATTTTTCAGCAGATATCGCTGCAATGTAAACATTGCAACCTATGCAACAAATAGTTCATCATTTCCCACATAATTTCATCGCAAATATATTTCTCAAAAAGTATATTTTAAACTATATATAATAAATGAACAAATAGTTATTATTTCACAACTTAGTTGCATCAACAAATAAGACATGCTTTGTTGCAGAATCACAGAGGGAAATCAAAGCTCAGAAGCCAAGCGTAACATGTGTATTTCATCGAAGATCCAAAAATAATTGAACCCACTTGTACGTTAGCAGTTCATCACAGCAAATCAAGTTGCTACCCACGTAGTTCATGCTGTATTAAAAAAAAAAAAGAAAAAAAAAAATACTTGAATCAATTTTAAAACGAACGTAGAAATCTACAATGAGAATCCTTCCATGAAAGCGAGGCAAGTACTTAATTTAGGGGAAACGTAAAAATCGACAGCTCAGAAGCCAAGCGTAACAAAAATATTTCACTGAAGATCCGTAGTTGGATCTTCTTACATGTTAAGAGCTCATCATCGCTGAATAGGAAAATCAAATTTGTATAAATGCAAATAAATCAATTATCGCAATGTTTGAGGAGTAAAGAAGGTACGCTTAAAAAGCTGTGTATGCTAAATCAAAATTTCGGATTGAAAATAAACCAAACTGTATTTCACTGACTGAATTGTATACGGACGCAATGTCATCAGAACAGGGGAGAAATACATAGAACGAAAGCTGAGAAGATTGAGATGGCAGCGGCCATTTGATTTTGGGTTTGTTGGGAGGACTAAGATACTTATAGGGTTTCATTGGGAAACGTTAAAAACCCTTCCAATCTAACGATGGCCTTTGGAGCCCATAGAAATTGATCTGGGCTTATGCGCTAACAAATGCGGTAGTTATGTTTTCTTTTTCTTTCTTTCTTTCTCCCCAAAATAATTAAATACAACTAGCTTTTATTTGTGTGTGTGTATATATATATATATATATATATATATATATATATATATATATATATATATATATATATATATATATTAAAGAAAGGTAAACCGCCTTGTTAAAAACTTGTACTAGATATCAACGTGATATCTAAACAGGAAAAAAGAGTATGGTGCTTTATTGACAACTCATCAATAAAATATACAATAATCGGTAAGATAGGCAAGCAAAGCTTCATACAATTTATGTGTTGCCTTTCCCATTTCAATAAATAAACATAGAAATCAAAGAAGCCCAAAAGGCTTTAGCCCAAAACGTCATGAAGCAAAAATAATAGAAAAACCACATGTCCACCAATTAACTCAAAGCTTGAAAAAAGGAACATATCGGTTGTATTCAAAGCATCCCCAAAATTAGGTCTTCTTCCCCAAAATGTAGTAACGGCTGGCAAATCAAGCATTATCCTACATCCGGCTTTCGATACCCCATTGACTCACGTCGACTGTTCTCCTCCTCTTCTTGGACTTCCCCAGTAAGTATTTAATGTCTAATTCAAGTAGATCCCACCTTCGAAATTTGTTAAGTTGCTGATTATTTTGAATCCGGTTGTTTCTCTCCATCTAGATATGGTATGTTGTCACCACCAAGCTGCATAAGGCGCCTTCCCCAAAAGGTATGCCGAGTGTGAACATTGAGGTGATTTTTGCTTTCAATTTCTTCGTTACATAGTACGCAGTTAGGTTCAATCTCATAGCCCTAACTAATCATCATGTCCTTTGTGCTGAGACGGTTGAGATATGCTTTGTATGCACAGATAGACATTTTGGGACTGTTAATTTTATGTCAGATAACTTTACACCAATCTAATTCAGGCTTATGATTTCTTGATATGTCCCAAATTGAGTAAAAGGAAAATCCGTTAGGTATACCATTCCAACCCCAAAAATCTTCAGTCATGTTCGTGTGAACTTGTAATTCCTTAATTTGATTCGAAAGCTGTCTCGTGGCCGGTAAAAGGTTAGGATTAAAAACCCCACCTTGAATTATGTTGTCTACATGTATGTTCTCACCACCAAACAAATCCAGGTTGTCCCATCCCAGTATCTACCATAGTACTGTTATTGATCCAAGGGTCAAACCAAAGCGACGTATTTTGTCCGTTGACGACACACCTATTAATACATTGGAGAGACTCATGTTTCTGTGTCGCAGAATCGTTTTCCAAACATAGCTAGTTCTGACCGACTCGACCTTGAATTGGACAAAACACGCGAATGTGATTTCATATGATGTTGGTGCACTCTTTTTTTAAATTCCGTGCTTACGTACTAGCAATATAATGCCAAGTGTGTTATGTATACGAACATTAGGACACATGTTTCGCATTTAATTATGATATACTAGTATAACCGCACAATACTAAAAAAACCGGCCAATAAAGAATTTAATATTAAATAAAAAGTTATTTGTTATTTTAGTTCAAATTTAATGAAAAATAATTATAGCGTAGGTCAATAAAAAAATAAAAGTAATCGAAAATTTATAAATCCAATTACACTATGAATTGTAAACGTAAATCAACTTAACAGTAAGAAATGTTATCAATGTATTAATACGAATCACTTAAAAATACATCCATTTATATTATGTATGTACTCTTAATGTAAACTCCATGAATATTATACATATTTCAAATATCATATTTTTGTTTAAAATTATATCTGTGTTGTAATGTTCCTATGCGAATTTGGTTGCGTTATCAAAACTTATCTATATTGTTTTGTTCCAGTCGTTATATGTTACATTATGTTAACGCAAAACCATCGCTCTTGTTAATGGACTCCTGGTTGCTAACTTTCTTATATTCCAATTATATTCTATTAAAACAACCTTATATGCAGGCTCTTGCGAAACCTATTCAATTTTTTGACTCAAAACAAAATCATTAGTTTTAAAAAAGAACAAGACAAATCTGGAGACCTGAGTGGCTACTTGCCATCAAGTCTCACATTTTCAATCCATACAATCATACGTTCAACAATTGGAATATAAACACCTCATTCAATAACTCGGGTTGAGGTCACTTGCAATGCAAAGCTCAAACGAGTTGCGTCCCTAGATCTTTACTGAAAACTCGAATTAATTCAGTTGTTAGATAAGTTTACTTGTAACTTCATAGCTATTACCTACAAGGCTTAGTATTTCCAGTGATTTGCTAAATGCTATGTTACTTTATATTTTGACAATCGCCCAAGGGAGTATAAAATGTGGCAACCATGCGACACTTGTATAGCATTACATTGTGCTTAACAAAAAGAGAAAGTATATAGTTATAATTATACCTTTTTTCACAAAGTATAATAGTTTCCAAGTACCAATTTTATAAAAGAATCTAAGTAATGTGCATGGCATAATAATATTAGAAACATAGTTTATATAATAGTAGGTTCTGATTCTTTTTTCAAAACATTTTTACATGATTAAAGCAATTGTTTTGGAATTGAGGCACATTCTTCTGCTTCAGCCATTGTTTGATGTATGCAATATGGAAGTCGTGGCTACAGTCGAGTCTTCCCAAATCTTTGTCTTTTACGTGTTCTTGACAAATGCACCATGATTCAGTTTCAGCTCCTGCCATTTTAATATGAATGTGTGAAACACCCCACTTCCGTTAGGGTCACTCTCAAAGGGAATGCCCTAATTTTGGTGGAGGTTTATAAGTATAAGTCACAGATATACAAGACAGATGTAAGAACACATATTTTTGAACAGCGGAAAATAACAACTTTTATTTCATTAAAATATGTGTTACACAAACCATGCCATAATTGTCTTACAATATTTCCAAAATCATAACTGTCTTGATTACATTATTTAAAGAAGCATAAAGAAAACATAAATAAACTGCAAAAGTCCCATAGTTGCTGTCCAAAGCCATAGTCCAAAACGAAAAGATCCAAGCAATACATTCTTTCTCTTCAAGCTGGATATGAAGGCTGGACAAGCTGCGGTATTCCCTCCCTGTGGACCTGGGGGGAAACGGAAGGAAAGAAGACGAAAGAAAAGTAGAGTCAGACATAAAGCCTGAGTAAGTCTAGGACTATTCAGTCTATGAATAAAGAACTGGGTATGATAAGTATAAACTAGAAATGGGAAAGCACTATAAACTTAGTTAAGTTGTCTAGGGTCGAATATACTATCGTACCCCATTTTAATCTCTGAACCCATATAAACTAGTTCCCAACTGGCACCCCATAATCAGGGTGAAGTGATCCATTTTATAATGATCGGCTCCTACTCGCATAGTTACATGTGTCTTACGGCCCCGATGTTGTAGTTACCTATGCTGGTCCCACCATGGGGTGTATCAAGTCCCATGGTGGCGGCCCGACACAACCCTAGAATGCACAGGTATGCTACTGGTGCCCAGTGCCTTATTTTTCTGCGCCGGAGTGTGTGCACGCCCGCACCCCGTTAGAACCTACATTGCTGCACCACCGCCGTCGATTTGACCTCTTACAATCAGCCCAGTAATCGTGCCCCACCCTGCCTAGTTTCAGGGTATCATGATACCTTGTAGGGTTACTGCAAAAAGGGTCCTCCGCTACTAGGTTTTCTATCCCTAGCCAACATGCTAAGTTGGTTAAGTGTTTTATAAACCTAACCCCCCAATCAATCTGTTTAGCATGTTCCATTTTGATTAAGTATTAATATAATTTACTTAATTCTATCAATCCTGACTCAGCCTTAATTGTCTTAATTAAAGCCTTGACCTCTCACATTAGATAGGTATTGTTGTGGCTGCCTGTTGCCGGTTGGGTCCGGGCAGTCTTACGCCACAACTCAGTCTAACCTCAGGTCCTTATTGGGCTCCACGTTTAACCACCCACATTGGATAGGTATTGTTGTGACTACTGGACAGCCGGGCGGTTCCGGGCAGGTTTACATCACAACTCAATCCAACCTCGGGTTAAACACATCGTATTTTCTACATTTACATATTTTTTTCACTTTTCTTTATTTTCTTATATGTAAATATTTGCGGCCCATTATTAAAAATCAATTTAAGCTAATGGTGTAAAGGTTTACACCAATCATGGGCCTAACCCATTCTTGAATTTGGGCCCCTCTACTTTTATATTTTCATTTATTAATTAATTTGGCCCAACGCTATTTCCCCCGTTTAATACGTTCGTTTATTATAATATATGTTGGGCTTAGCCTTTTAAGCCCAACTTAGCCACGTGAAAAAGGGGAGGCTTAAAACGTGGTTATATACACAAAGAGGGGAATGTGAATGCATGAACTTGCAACATAACGTTGGAACTACAAAATAGAAACTGGTGTACTTGTATTGTGGTAACATATACTTTGGTCATAAAGCATAAGTGACATGAATCAAACCATGTAAACTTGTAGTTAAGTTAAGAATCTAACTAAATTAGATATCATTATTGACACATAGTCTAACTACAACATAAGCCTATATTTTCACTTAGGCATAATGTCAAACATAAGCAAATCATGTTTATAAAATTACCATATGTTTACAAAGGTGCTTACTTTTGTTACTAATACAAAAGTATAGTTCAACTAGAATTATTCCAACTTAATCATGATTTTTAATCTATTCACATAACCATGGCACAATTATACCCAAACATGAAATGACGGTTTTTGATCTATTCATATAATCATGGCATAAATATTCCTAAACATGAAATCATGGTTTTTACTTTATTCATGCAAACTTGCAATTAGAATGTAAATCTAACTTAGCTATGTGTCACATATATTATATAATTCTTGTTAACAACATAGGCCTAACATGTTTTTCAATTAGGCATAATACCAAACATAGCCTAGTCATATTCATAAAAATCAACATAAGTTCACAAAGAGGCTTACTTTTGTTTCTAATACAAAAGTATGGTTTTATACATTGATCATGATGCCAATTCCAACATATATGAATCATAATACCCCAAATTTGATCCAATTACTCAAAAAGTGATTTTTGTACAAAATATACATTATGTTGGCATAGTAGCAAAACCACATACTTGCATGAATCTCAATTAAACAACCACAAACGTGTAGCTTTAACATGAATTACATACTTGCGAATATCCAATCGACGTATCACAATATTCCAAATCGATTAGAATCATAGCAACGCATAAATATGAATTATTATCGCCACAATTCCATTCCTTACATTACACAAATCAAACACAGTTATTTATTCTCATCGGAATAGTACTCTACTTACAGCGTATGACGACTCTTCAATTCAGAAATCTGAATTCTGAATTTGGAGATGCTATCCTTTGTTGTAGGCGTTGCTTTGATTGATTTGACGTTGCTTTTAGCTTTTGTTTATTTTCCTAATTGCCTCTCAATTTCCGACGGCTATCTTTAGTCTCTCCTCAGCAACATGACGGTCTCATCTCTATTTTAGTTTCTGTGAATTAGGGTTAGTCTTAGGTCCTTTTTATAGAGTTTGTGAGTTGATTTAGACCGTCGATGAAGCTTGGTTCAATAATAGCCGTTCGTTCAAAGGAGGGACCAACCAGGAGCTGACACCTAGCCCTAGTGACAAGGCAAGGCTCAGAAAATCGACTAAACACAGACCAGGCCAGCTAGGGTAGGCTGGGTTCGACCTGGCTTTTGGGCCAGGTCGACAGCCCTGTCGACTTGGCTAGCCCAGGTCGACAGCCCTGTCGACTTGGCTAGCCCAAGTCGACAACCAAGTCGACCTGGGTGCCTTAGGCGGGAATTTTCCCGCCCTGGCCAATTGGGCCCGATTTTGAATTTTAAACTTGTTTTTCTGAGCTGTTTTCGTCTGTTCGAATTTTAAACCTAATTCTGAAACTTCCGGAGGCCATATCTTCTTCATAGGGACTCCGTTTTTCGAAAACTCGGACTCTATTTCACGTATTTTTCCGAGACGAACGCAATGGCGTATCCCGTTACCCTTAATTCTTTGATTTGTAATTAATTATACTTTAATTTATGAATTTCACGGTTATAGAATACACGGGGTGTTACAATGTGTTTCCTTCTTCGAGTTCATCATAACTTTCACCTCACTTGGCCTAGTACTAACATTTCCTATCCTCTCTTCCAAAGCCAACAACAAGACATTTTATCAACGTCAAGTCTCGCATCTCTATGCATATCATGCATATCTGCATGCCATGAAATAATGGGTGATCGAGCATAAAGGCATCCCCAAATATCAACTTTTCACCCCTCCACATTAGATCTAGTGCATTCTTAATTTCCTCTGAGATTACCCTGCTTCTGCTTTCTCTAGCTAGCCGCACTGGTGTGGGGCCACCATTACCTTCCTGGCTATTACAACCTCCCTTTTCTATGGTCAAAGTTGTGCATCGCTGCATTAGAAAATTATGAATACTAGGACGAGTTTCAAAATCGACCGATGTAAGTAACCTGCTATAATGAGAACCCTCTCTAACACTTCCAAGATTCTGATGCCTCTCTTTTGAAGTATGTCCTATTGTTCCATCTGTATTGGAACTAAATGCATTTTCCAGAGTAATCAAAGACTTTCAAATTTTCATTTCTTGGGGTTTTAGTGTTTCCTACTACTGTATCCTCTTTTATAGTAGTTTAAATTTCCATTGAATTTAAAGAGTTTGGTGAGCTTCCACTTCCGGTGACCGAAGTTTAATTGTTCACAACTAAATTTGGACCATGTGTTATATTTCCTAGACATGAGTTGACATCTCTAGATGTAGATCCAATTCTTGAAGTCATCGAGGTTTGTTCTCTTACAAGCTAACAAAATCCCTTATAAAAATAGAAAAGCCAAAGTAAAGGCATTTCTTTTGTAATGGCCCAGAAAATTCGATGCTCGAATTTTCGACACAAATAATTCCTGTGTCCAAACCCGAGTACCGAAAATCCAAAACGCTAAAAGAAAAAAGTTGGAGGGTGAAATAAGAAAGAAAGAAATTTAGAATAGAAGAAGAAGACGAACCAACACAAAAAAGAGTCTCACATCACAGCAGAATAAAATATAATATAGAAATAAATCTTTATTGAGAGCTTGAAATAAAACTTACAATCATCAAAGTACGTCAACACATCCAGACAGTTATAATAACTTGCCCACATAGACAACACACAGCGGGATAATATCTATATAACATCATATGTCTGAACTCATTCAACTCATCTCTTCATAGATCCGATAACTTAAACCTGTACAACTCGGTCTAACCTGAGCATTACAAACACCGGATCAGTCTGGTGAACCAGAGTGAGAAACCCACTAAGTTTAAAGGTATCACACAATTTGATTTTAAAGTCAAAATATTTATGAAAGAAAAGGATAATCGTAAGGCCAATCCATACATAAATATGGACGGTTTTTACCTTATGATAACCCAAAACAGTACAAATAAATATCAATATAGCAGAACGCTTGCGTCTCACGCTCTACATACGTAGTATACATCAAAACCGCATACGCTTATTGGAGAATGGATATCCATGGCAACATATGGGCAACCACCTTTTCGACAGTGTATCTCTAGAGTGGAATACACCGGGTTCAACAAGAATGTAACAACCCGTATTTTAATAACATGTTAAAATCATAAATCAAGGCAGAATTAATTTTTAAAATAAGAATCCTCAAAAATTGGTTGCGCCATTGCGTTCGTCTCGAAATTCTGCTAGGAAACGAGTCCGAGTTTTCGAGAAACGGAGTCCGTATGAGGGAGATATGACCCTCCGAAGTTTCAAGGATTTTCAGAACAGAAAAACAGTTCGAATTTGAATTCGAAATTCAAATTCAAACCCCAGTGCAGGCTGGGCGGGGATTTTCCCGCCCAGGACCAGGTCGACCTGGGGGTCGACACTATGGTCGACCTCCCAGGGACCAGGTCGACCCTATGGTCGACCTGGTGCTGAAGGCCAGTTTTGAGCCTGGGTTCATTCTCATGTATCTGGTCTCGTTTTCAGTCTAGATTCGTCCGCCTAGTCCTATATAAACAACCTCCTAGCCTTGTTCTCTTTACACCATTCTTCTCTAACCTTATGTTGCACAAATTCTTGATGGACATGGCTTCTTTTAAATTAAATGAAAAGTAAATTAAAACACAAAGACTATTCCTTGAAGACTACGGCTAGGAATTGCATATTGGGGATTTTCTGCTATAATCAAATCAAGATTCAACGATTCAACAATTCGACGACTAGTTTATAGATTCAACTTCTGCATCTCAATTTCTTAGACCACGATCTGTAAGTTCTAGTTACTTTGAGTTTAAACTTGTTAATTGTAATTTGGACATGAGATAAAGTGAGATTGGACATAAGTATGATAATCGATCCACACCTATTCTATTTTCCATCTTGGATCTTGACATTTGGGAATATTGTTATGAAATCAGTTTGGACCTATTCATGTTGTAAATCAAACTCTTTCATGTCCATAACATTATCATGCCTGTGATATTGAATCAGTCTATTATTTACAAGTTTGGGACTATCACCTTATGCCATGACTATCACCTTATTATGCTAGATTTGAAATCCTATTATTTTCTATATGCCAGTGATGTTGTAACCAATTATCTCAAATTATGTCATGCTAGTCTTGTAATCCCTTTTATCACTTTATGCTCGTCCTTTTTGCCTATCATAGTTTTGATGTTATTCCCTTTAATTCTGGATCTGGATTTACTTGTAATTTAGATCGATTCACGTTTACATGCGATGGGAATACGATTTGGGTAGATTAGGCAAAATATGAATTGGTTATGGACATGAATCATGAACTTGATAATGGGCATAAGTTGAAACTTGACATGAAACTTGACACGAACTTGACATGAAACTGAACATGGACATGACACTAGAATGAACTTGAAAATGGTCAACTCGAGGTTGGGTTGAGTTTGCAGTGTAATTCTACCCGGAACCGCTTGGCAAATCCAGTGACTACAAACAATAGGATCCAATGTGGGTAGTTGGTCATATCGCACTTGAAAACCCGAGGTCAGACTGAGTTGTGGTGTAATTCTGCCCGGAACCGCCCGGCATATCCAGTGACCACAACAACAGGTCTGATGTGAGAGGTTAGGGTGCATTAATAAATTAATGCCACATGATAGGGTTAAGTCATGAACATGAAAGACAACACTTAACCAACTTGACACAAGTCATGAAATTGAAAGACAACACTTAACCAACCTGACAAGCTAGACTGATAAGGGTTAAGTCACGAATTTAAATGACAACACTTAACCTGCTGGACGGAAACCCTAGTTACGCGGTCCATTTCAACAGTAACCCACTTAGATGTATCATGGTACCATGGAACTAGGCAGGGTGGGGCACGATTA
The DNA here is from genome assembly GCA_030737875.1 of Allium sativum. NCBI lineage: Eukaryota > Viridiplantae > Streptophyta > Magnoliopsida > Asparagales > Amaryllidaceae > Allium > Allium sativum. The sequence goes on along the minus strand of CM060920.1, from coordinate 740,698,561 downwards.
CTGGGCTGAATTGTAAGCGACCAAAACGACGGCTGAGTTGGTGCGCCAGTATAGGTTCAGGCGGACTATGGTCGTGCATGTAGTCCGGAGTTGAAAAAGCAGGCATTGGGCATCAGTAGGTTTACACTGTGCATGCTAAATTCGTGTCGATGGTTGGCACCCTAGGGCTTGATACACCCTATGGTGGACCTAGCACAGGTAACTACATTCGTGATAGGGTCGTATGACACAGACACATGACGAGCTAGAACTTGTAGGGAGCCGATCGATTAATGGATTGTTCCGTTGGACCTCGTAATGGGTCATTCATGATATTGGGCCAAGGGATCATTTCATGGTTAATATATGACATAGGTTTGGGATACTAGTACAGTTGGTGCCGCGAACCTTGAACATGCGATGCTATACTTGATTTATACTTGAATTATCATGCTGTCTTTGTCTATCTTGCCCATCTTGTCATCATCCTTATGTTTACTTTCAGTTTATACATGTCATGTTAGCTTTACCTGTTTTTATGCTGAAAGTCACTAGGACTTACCAGTCTTTTTGACTGACCCGTTTTCTTTCGCCTCTTTTTCTTTCGTTCCACCCCCAGGTTCTCAGGGAGGAAACTCTAGCACTTAGCTTGGATTTCGCTTGCTTTCGGTTCAGCTCATGTACGGTTTGATCTTGAGCTATGCTATGGCTGCATTTCTGCTACCTTTGGGGAATTAAGCTACTTTTGTTGTTTTAAGATTATGCTTCTTTATTTATGCAAGACAAAATTTGTTGTAATGGAAAATAATGACTTAGGCTATTTGGTACTTTGGATGTAAAAGGTTTTGGCTCTTTTTGAAAGTAATGAAATTTAGCTTTTGATTCTTCTGTTGTTTTATTTATGTTCTGTCTTGTAATGTTTCTGTGTTTGTTTACCTCGATAACGCTCCTCCAAAACTAGTGCATTCCCTTTGTGAGTGACCCTAGTTGTAACACCCCGTAATTCTATAACATTAAGTTTCACAAATTAAAGTATAATTAAATTTTAGAAGAAGAATTAAGGGAAATGGGTTACGCCATTGCGTTTTTCTCGAAATTCTGCTTGAGATAGAGTCCGAGTTTGCGTAAATCGAACTCCGTATGAAGAAGTTATGACCTCCGGAAGTTTCAGAATTCGATTTAAAATTCAAACAGCCCGAAAACATGTTCAAAATTCAAAACTGGACCAGAACTGGGCTGGGCGGGAATTTTCCCACCTAGGACCCAGGCCGACCAGGGGGTCGACCTGGGAGTAGATCTGGGTACCCAGGTCGACTATGTAGTTGACCTGGGGGTTGACTTACAGGTCGACCTGCTTGGTCGACCTGGCCTGCTTGGTCTGGTCCTGGCTCGATTTCTGGGGCTTGGCTGTGTCTCTAGGGATGATTTGTCACTTTCTGATTGGCTTTTCTTGAGACGGAAGGCCTTGATTAACTCTAGCTTCATCGATGGCTCTAATTAGTTTGAAATTCTATATAAACAACCTTAGTCTACAACCTAAATTTACACAAATAAAATAGAGCTAGAGCCGTCATGCTGCTGGAAGGAAGCCAAGAGTAGCCTCCACTTGAAGAAAGATTAGAGACGAGCAAAACTAAAATAAAAACAAGAATCAAAGGCTAATTCAACGGTCGCGAGCAACGTCATGCAAATCATAGCAAATCACCAATGCTATTTGATTATCCTTTTCTAAAACCGATCAGTGTAAGCCAGTTGCTTTTTAGATTTGAACGTCTTGATCTATTTATGGCATGAAATTAAATGAATATAAGAATATGCCTGATCCTCTCATTTGAATCTGTGTTTGTATATGCCTTTGGATCTAATTAAGAACTATTGTGATTGATTACCGATGAGACTGTGCCTATGCCTATGACTGTGAACATAAGACTGTGCCTATGCCGATGACTATGAACATAAGACTATGCCTATGCCGATGATTATGAACATAAGACTATTGCCTACAACCATGATTCATGACTACGAGATTATTGCCTATGATTATGAACATAAGACTATTGTCTATGACCATATACTAGCTATCTAGTTATGGGTGCGGATGGCCATAGGTTAGTGGGGGCATAGAGGGCCTGCGTATAGTTCTCATTTTTCAAAGTGTGCCTTTCACTAGTTGAGGGAGGGGTCAAGTGGGACCATAGACACTGGAAAACATACCTTAGCATCTACATCGGCAGATATCTGAAAGCTCCCAACCGAGTTCTGTGTTTCTTGATTTGCCCTGCCACGAGACTCGGGTCGCACATATAGAGGACATGTGCATCTAGACAGTGATAACGATCCACGACACATACGTGGGGAAAGTCTAGGAACATATACCACCCCGGGTAGTGTGTCCTAGATTAGGGGCGTCGTTCGATAGGTAGCATAATCCCTAGTTGGACCTAGGTCGCGTAAACCCTAAAATCTGAGAAACATTCAATAGGTAGCATAAATCCCAGTAGCCCTGGGTAGTGTAAACCCTGGTTGGATCTAGAATGCGCTCGATAGAAAACCCTAGATTAGATCTAGGTAATAAATAATAGAGGTACACCTAAAACAACCACAATTGTGGGAATTGGGACCATGTATCTGTTCTTATTAGTTTATATAGATTACTGGTTAGGTGGTGCAGAGATATAGAAATTAGAATAACAAGGTAGTAGCTAAGTAGAGAAAGTATAGAAGTGCATCCAGTTTATCTTAAGTTACATATCTTGTGCTAACCTTATGATTCCCGTCATCATGGTGTTGTCTTGTATTCAGTTAAATTCATGTCATGTTGCTTTTACCTGTTCACATGTTGAAAGTTACTGAACTTACCAGACTTTATGTCTGACTTTGTTTTCTTTCTCTTTCTTGTCTTCTGTTTCCCCCCAGGTTTGGAGGGAGGGAATATTACTACTTAGTCCAGTTTTCTTTCCAAGCTGAAATTAGTCAAAGTTTTGCTGGGATTCTCTTTTCCATTGCTATGGCTGGCTCACGCTACATTGGGGAATATAAATGTTATTTTATTCTTCTTTATTTTGTAAGACAGATATTCTGGTATTGGAAAACAATTGTTGTACAAACTATTTTATCAATAAAGTAAAGTCCTATTTTCCGCTATTTTAATTTTGTCTGTCTTGTAATTTATTTGTATCTTTTACCTATAACTCTCCACCGAAGTTAAGGCATTCCCTTTGTGAGTGACCTTAACGGATGTGGGGTGTTACACTAGCGGAGGTGGGGTGTTACAAAGAACATCTTGCAACCCAGGCTACACATGACCGGCCCCTCGCTTTACTTGAGAGTACCGAATATGTTGTCACCTACTGTTGCTAGCAACATAACCATTCCTGGGAGATACAGAAGCGAAAAGAAGAACAAATATGAATATTCTCTAGATGGTGACAATGCACTCTAATTGGAGCGACACACATAGCCATGCGACCGACACGATTTTTACCATTTCCCGGTTGATGAGGCTTAAGGTCATAATTTAATTATTTAATTTTTTATTTTTATTTTTTTAGAACATCTGGCCACCATTCACTTTGAATGACACATCGTCAAATCCGCCAGAAAATCACTAATTGAGGTCCACCAAAATACTCTGGTAGTTAAGCTAAAAGAAGTGCCCTTCTCCGCCACCAACTACATTACATTTGAAGAAATCAACGTATGTAATCCCTAAAAATACTCTATTAGACATCCGTCCATACAAGTCATCCAGGAACAGGAGGAACCGAAGGTACCCTCCTACCACATCCTAGGTATCACCCTATGGATTAGTAACGATTGGTCCTTGCAATCCGTAGATTTCAACCATGACAGGATCACCATTAGAATATCTCCGGGCGCGACTCTAGAGAATTTGACAAGTAGTCCTTTCGCTTATGAAGTCCCACAGTCTTCGCTGCTCCATTTTTAATAAGCATCTTCCACCATTTGTTGGTTCAGAATGGTTTTCGAATATAAATTCGATCCCGGTCTTTTTGTACCAACAATCGTATGGGTCAGATTTGATAGTTGGTTATTCAACTATGAAATAAAAAATTATGAAAATAAATGAGTTCACTGATTCACTACTCGGCATTACCTGGCCGCTTTTGTTAAAACAATTAACGATGGTTAATTTAAACTCTTAAATCTTTCAATATTACGAATATAGCTTTTCACTTCTTATTTAACATTAGATTTATTTTCAAAACTATTTTATTTTAATACGTAGGAAAATATCCTATAATCTTCTCTAATTTTCTATTTTACTTTCATTTTCAAAACATTTGTTACATCATTTCTCATTATCTATAATTTGGGAAATCAATTCATCTTATCGCTCGTAAAACAACGTTATGAGATTTCTCTTGATTCATTGTTTTAAAACAATAATCAACCCTTATTCTTTTAGAATAAAACCATTCCAAAACCCCACCTTTCATTTCCATTTACCTCGAAAATATCGTTATAATTTCACACACTCTCCTTTTATTTCCTTTTTTTGGGATATCATTATACATATATTCTGAAATCTTCCCATTTCCGTAACTTTGGAAATCTCATTATATATTCTCAAATTTTGCAATTAATGTTGCATTATTATTTCTCATATGGAAATAATAGATTATTCTTAACCTCTTTCCTACTACAAACTCATATCATCCTCAGATAATCCTAAAGTCGTTCAAGTTGGGATATTTATTTACCTCTCAGACCTTGATCAACAACATTCTTATCTTAAGATAGATATGAGTTGTAATTCAAAAACCGATATTTATTCTAATACCAAACCAAATCCCATTTAACTATTTTACTTAAACCACGATTTTATAATCCATTTATTATTTTTGAAAATCTCCATTTTCAAAGCTAACTAATATTACTTAATTCGATGATTTAATAAATACTTATTAAACATCCCCTTTTACTTTAAATTCCTTTAATCAATTTATTTTATAACATAGATTTTTATTACAAAATCCTTTATCCCATACCACTGCAAATATCCCTTTTTCCAATCCATTTAACCATTTTCCCCTTGAGAATCTTATCTTAATTTCATCCATTTCACTTAATTACATTATTAAGTAATGTTAATTTAAAATTAACGTTTTAACTCCACACCTCTTTTATAAATCTCATTTATAAAACTCATGTTTAATATAAACCCTTTTAATCTCAATTCCTTTTTCTAACTTCAAATATTAAGTAGACATTTAATTAGATTAATTCAAAAAAAAATTAGTTTAATTATCAATCCCAGTTAAAATGGTCGACTTAGTCAACTCAAAACACAGTTATCTCGTTAACCAAATTCAATTGGTCCTTATTTTAAATTAATTAATAATATAATTAATTTAAATAATTCCATTTAATTGTGTCTTAAATCAACTATCCAACTCTTAACAATTAGATTAATTTTCTACTTTCTTGCTTATAAATCTGATTAATATTAGAATTTGCTTTATAAAATTATTTATTGATTACTTATAAACTTAAATTGTAACAATTTGGAAAACCAGAACCAATTTAAATTTTTTATTTTAGCTATTTTAATGAATTTTGAATATTTAAAATGATTTATTTTAAATAATAATGATAAAAATTTATTTAAATCGAAGTTAGAACGAATAAATTTATTTTAATTATATAACGAGCCTGAAATGGCGCGGCAGTTTGAAAATTCGATTTCAAATTTCAATTGAATGTACAGGATTCAAATAAATCGGATTTCAGTGAAACAACAAATATTTGAATCTGTTTAAAAACATCTTTCCAACGAATGTGAAAAATCCAGATTTCATGACGGGAATAAAAAGTTATGTCCAGTTGAAAATTCAGAATCGATATGGAATTTATATTAATATAGCCCTTAAAAGTAGCCATTTTGCAAATGACCTCCGTTTTCGACGAGACCACTTTTGTTGGATCCAGAATGTCAAATTATTGCTAGATTCCAAATTTCATAATTTTTGGAATAAATATGTGAGAATGGCGGATTTAAACGTGTTTGGCAATTTTAGTTTGAATTTAACCGACTGGAAAATGACAGTTTTTAAAACGGTCTCCACATTCGACGAAATTAGTTTTATTAGGACCGTATCGTCAAAATATAGCTAGATTTAGAGTTTGTATGTGGCCCCGATAAATTAAAATGTACGTTGAAATCAATTTTGAACGTTATATTAATTTATAATTTAATTTAGAGAAAAAAATCTGATCGAAACCATCGAATTGTCTTATGAAACATATCCCATTGGGTCCAGAATGGGGGTTTTTGGCTAAGGGCAATAGTCGTTGGGTTCGATATGGGGTTTGGATCAGTAAACAAGTTATTTTTGAAATTAAATAAAAAAATAATAATATAAATAACTCAAAACCCTAGCTAACCCTAATCATTTCAGGGACGCCGTCGTTTTGCCATAAACGATCGAAATCGCTCAAACAATCAGTCCCAAATTGCGGTAAATATAGGAAGAATTAGACCATGAGCGTGAAGGGAAAATTAAAGAGCTCTTCACGAGCTTTGAATCCATATAAGTTAGATGAGTTATCGCTGAGAATTGGGGGTGATTTTCAAGCCCAAAGGGCCACCGTTTCATGGCAAATCGCGGCCATTGGGGCCCACCAAGCCGGCCACCGTGCTCAGCGCAGGGAGGCGTCGCCGCCGCTGCCGTCCCCGATCAGGGTGCGGCCCCCTGTGGCGTCGCTGGTGGAGGATTTTTAAATGGAGCAGATAGGGTTTGGGTGACGGTTGATAAACGATGAAGAAGATGAAGCATTATTTAATTTTATTATTTATTAATTATTTTAAATTATGTAATTAAAAATTCGAACTATCATAACTTTTTGATTCGAACACAGAAATCGACGATTTCAGTTGCGTTGCACTCGCAACGACGAGCACTTCAACATGGAACAGACTAGAAGTGATTTGGAGCAAATCAGAATTTCAGGAAAATTCAAATCCAAGCGGTACAGAATTTCGGAAATAAAAGAATGGAGGAGTGGAAATGAATGTGAGAACCCCTTCTCACTCAAACTTTTTATAGTTAAAAATATACTAGGATGTAGATAGTGCTTAGCAGCACCTGACACCTTTTATTGTACAAATCATGCTTGTTTGTTTGGATTGAATAGACTATATTGTGTGAATAAAATATTGGAACAATAAAAATATCATTTTTATTACAGAAATGAAATAATAAAAATATTCATGTATAGAATAAAATATTTATACAATAAAAATATCATTTTTATTGAAAGAATAAAATATATAAAATGTTTATTTATGGAATAAAATATTTGAACAATAAAAATATAATTTTTATTGAATGAATAAAATATATAAAATATTCGTGTATGGAATAAAATATTTGAACAATAAAAATATCATTTTTATTGAATGAATAAAATATATAAAATATTCATGTATGGAATAGAATATTTAAACAATAAAAATATCATTTTTATTGAATGAATAAAATATCTAAAATATTCATATATGGAATAAAATATTTGAACAATAAAAATATAATTTTTTTATTGAATATCTTAACCATATAAAATGGTCATGTGTTGAGCAAAAATATTCATTTACAAACCGGACGATTTATGTACACCCATTTAACTGATAATGGTTGGGACGATAAATTTTACACATCGCCCAACTGCACAAATAATAATCAGTATTTGTTGTTTGAAAACCCCACACGGGTATTGGGATGATATTGGATATACACTAATCCTAATATTTAGTTGTATGTCAATCGATGGGTTGACAGGCTGTGATGAGCGTTAATTATTTATTTTTAACACTTATACAGCTGTAAATTGCACTCTGGATGATGGTTGATTGTGTACCATTATTGGTATGTATATGTGTTGTATGAAATCCATATAAATAACATTATATGGTAATTGGCTGTGTCTGATTCCAATTCAAAAAGAACGAATATTTTAATATAACGAATATTTTAAAATAACGAATATTTTAAAATAGTATCCAGTAAAGGATTAAAATCTGATTTGATGTCCGATTTGGGATGGACATGAAAATATTAAAATATATGAAGCCGTGTTGATTAGATTTGCGCCATTTTGACGCGAACGACATTTATATAGATTTTATTCATTTTTATAATGAATATCGAAAGGAAATTATTTCGAAATCTGACTTTTTGAAAATATTATAATTTATACATTATAATGATACGAAAAATTCAATTTTGATTTAAAATTGAAAGTAAAGTTAAAATCGTTTTTAAAACAAATTTAAATGATTTATAAAATACGTTTTAAATGGAAATCGACGAAATATATATAATATTTATTTAATGGTCTAAATTGAACGCGTTGCACTGGGACCGTTCGCGAATTTCAACCATTGACTTCGAATTGACATTATGGGAGATCCGATCGCCGGATTCTCCTAAAATCATAATCGTTGGTTTCGTATCGAAAAGAGCTTTCCAAATAATACAAGAGATTTGAAATCTAACCGTTGAATTTCGAATTATGTCCAAATAAAATTTGGAAAAGGTCGTTGTAAGTGCAGTTCGATGATCGTTTATGGAAATTGACAGAAAGGGCCTTAATAAAATTATTAAAAATATTGATTGTTTGTGTAAAATCATAATAAATGATTTGGAAAGAATTGGGATGAAAAATTCCATGTTTGAAAAGATAGAAATAGATTTTTATCAAAACGAACAAGTTATTAACTAGATTTGAATTCCAATAATTTTTAAAATAAAATAAACTGGATATGTGAATGGTTTTAATATAACCAGAAATTTCCAATGAACAAATTAGATTGAAATTGGAATGGATTTGGAATGAAAATAATCTTCGGAATATTTCAATATTGGATTCCGTGATTATACGGATATTATTATGGAAATTTGGAAGATATATTTATATCATTTTTCCAATACGATATTTATTGGTTTAAGAATTTGATATTGATTATAAGCCGATATAATTTCTATTCAAAGACTTGTATTTAATATCAAATGGGATTTTGGGTTTGTCGTGAATGGTGTCCACATTAACACTATTCTTAAACCCAGTTTTGAAAAGAATAAATCTTTTAATTAAGATTTAGTGAAGTTTTCCAATTAATTAATATTTAATTGGAATTGAATAAAAGAATTGGATTTTGGGTTTGTCGTGAATGGTGTCTTAAATAACACTATTCTTAAACTCCGTGTGAAAAGAATAAATCTTTTAATTAAGATTATTAGTGTTTCCAGTTAATTAACATTTAATTGGAATAAAATGGAATGTGAATTGGGTTTATTGTGAACTGTGTTTTAACGACATTCGTTCTTTAACCCTGTTTGCAGTGAGATGTTATTTGGAATATATAAATCTTTTATTAAGATTTAATGGGATTTTCCAAAGGAAAGTTTTCCAATCTGATATATTAAATTGGAATTGAATGGAATTCGATTGGTAATTAACGAAGTGAGCTTCCGTGGAGGAATACTGTTAATATATATGGAATTTAAAAGGCTTTGTCATTATTCCATTTATATTATTGGTCGGATACAGAAATTGATATCTATTATATTGATTTGTTTTTCCGTGAAGATTCCATTTTTATAGAAGAGGATTTGGGTTTATCGTGAACTGTGTTTTAAATGAAATTAGTTCTTTAAACCAGTTAAAGACAGGATTACATGTCTATCATTGTATTTCAAACTGTATGGTTGATCTCTATTAAATATATATCTGTTTGGTGGCGGAGAATTTATTATTTTGCTTAACACCCTTCTCTAAGACGTATGAGCTTAGAGGTTATACATGGGCAGAAATCAATAGTATGGTGTAGATTGTCGATGCGACATGTTTGATTTTCCGAAGTTAAATAATCATTAATATTGATTTTTGGGAAGATTAAAACCAAGTGGAGTTTTAATGAATCTTTAATTAGACTGAAATATGAATTGATAATTTAAATTATCAAATTTGGGAAATGGTCAAGAGTGGAGTATCACCAGTTTTGCTCCAAGCGATAGTTAAATCTTTAATTAGATTTGAATGGGAAATGGTAATTAATTTTACCGGTAACACCGTGGTGTTAGATATGGAGTATTACTAGTTTTGCTTCATAGGATAAATAGGTTGGGATTGAGAAATTAAACAAATGATTACTTCGGTAAGGTGCACTAATCCCGACTAGTTTGGATAAACCTTAATTTAGTTTGAATTGATATCCAAAGGAAGATTAATGAATAAATTTAAAGAATTTATCTTTGATAAAATTAATGGGAACCTTTCCCAAAGGATTTGAATATTTAAATAAAAGAATATTCAGAATTGGAATGAGGCATATGTTGTGTGTTTATATCACTTGATTATAATATACGCGAGTTATTCGGAAAGTCCAGGTTTATACCCATTCTGAATAACTGATTCGACAATAAGTCGATGATGAAGATGGTGGTTGAAGACCAGAGGTATTCGCATCATTTGGATGATTACTGATGTCCTGATTGGGCTGTACACCCAAGACAAGGTAATAAGTAGTGATCATCCAGACGTACTTGGAGATTGACCGGATATGTAAGGACCTCTCCCATGTATTGGACATATGGGACGAGGAATAAGGTGCCTTCGGTTTCATTTAGACCCAGAACGAACTTGTAAATGGATGTGTCTGACATTGGATTTTATTTTATGTTGATTGATCTCTATTAAATATATATTTGTTTGGTGGCAGAGAATTTATTCTCTTGCTTAACACCTTTCTTTGAGACATACGAGCTCAGAGGTTATATATCGATAGACATCAATCTCATGGCGTGAATTGCCTATGTGGCATGCTGAGATGCAAAGGATGAAGGCTTCTGTTGAAAAGCAGAGTCTTGTGGTTGATGATCAAAGCACGACTTTAATATAGTATAGCTTTGTGTAGCGTTAATTCGCGAGCCTCACACCCCGGTATGAACCAAAAAAGTAAGAGGACTGCAGGGAGGACATGTGTTTCTCTCTAGCTAAGAATAGTGTCATGGTATGGAGCTGAGACATTTTTACTTATGTGGTTGTTGGAAAGCGAGGTACTTTGGATATATCGGTCACTACGGGGCCGATGGATGATATGGTCGACATACTGACCATTACGCCCCATAGGGAGGGGAAACATATTATTCAGGGATTATTAATCCGCTTAAAATGTGGATCGGCCCTGAAGATCTAAGGGACGATGCGTTCTGTTCCTGAGAACTGGAAGGCTATATTGTCTCGAATTCGGTAAGGATGATCCCCTGCCTTGGCTCATAGATGGAATCCAACTTCCAATAAAACATTGTGCGGTTTTAAATGTAGAACTAGTATGGTGACATGATATATGGTACCTATGCCATCTATGATTGATACATTTATATTTGAAGTTGTTTTTAACACTGTGCACTTATAATAGTATCAAATGATTTGTTTTCAAACGTACCAAGCATGTTTGGCTATTATAAGGTAAAACTCTATGCTCCGGCTTGCGTTGCATTGTGTGATGGGACCTGACTCTTATAATAGCTTCATTTTTCCAAAAAGGATTGCGTTGTTTGTTATATGCACTTGGGAGAAACCCGTTCCGTGTTGTACGGCGTGGTCCCTTGATTTATTTTATTTTTAAAGTCAAGATTTAATAACTATATTAGTTCTCACACCAGTTACATGACTGACCTAGAGTTTATTGTTTTAACCTAACCTCTGGGTGCCCATATTTTCCACATTGGCAGCTAGTAGTTTTGGTTTTGCAGATTTATTTTCACAGGATCCTGATTTACAGCTGAAGCTATATTCAGAAGGCTCTGTATCCGTGTATTTCTTCTAGCTGTGCTATGTATTATTTTTCCGCTGCTATGTATTTAAATGCAATTTGAATCTCTGATACTTATCAAATGTATATTATTTATTTATACTCTGTTATATTCTTGTACTCTTATGTAAATTGTTGTAATAAGCAATGAAATGTTCTATCGTTTGTATTCTGATTTTTCGTGTTCTCAACTCAATCCGGGCTTTCTCGTAAGGGCGAGTTTGGGTCGTTTCAGTTGGTATCAGAGCTTTGGTTTACTGAGCTTGAGAGCAAGACACATTAGAACCAAACAAAATAATTCATCTGAGATTGGATTAGTAATATCCAATAAGAATGACTCGTTAGAGATGGGATCAGTAGTATCCTAGAATGAGTTGGAAGAGTGTTATTTTTACTGTAAAAATGAAAACAAAATTTGTTTTGAAAATTTAAACCATATTATACGTATTTGAATATTTATTTCGTATTGAATTTGGACAATCAAGTATATAGGGATTTTAATATACGTTTGATCCACGTGTATTTGAAATCTCAAATATACTGGATGGATATAAAATCACACTCTAGTCGCCCGGAGATGTTTCTGATGATTGATATATCATCGTTAGAATTTATGTTCGAGTGATGAAAGTGGGATACCTATATGTTTCCAATTGATTGGTGTGAAAACCAAAACTAGACAGGATTTATTGTTTGTGAATTTGCATCAAAAATACGATTTTTGTATATATATATATTAGTTATGTGTTTGAAATGATAATCAACTAATTGATTGCTGATTGTGTTGTTTGATGATTGGTTTGATTAATTAAAATTTTGAACCATTAAGCCAAATTGAATCAAATATTGAAATGAACTGAAAATTTGATTGGAATTGCATGCATATTCATGTATATACATTGAACAGGTCATAGCATGGGAGCTAAGAAGAGGAACAAAATTGTATGCTCGACAAATAGGTACATGTGTACTATTTTCTGGGGTTTGGATGATTTTATGAGCCGATTGGCTAGCCGCTTTGCTTTTTCTTCTTCTTTTGGATTAATGAGGGCCCTGTGTGGTTGGTTGCGGTTTTAAAGGTCTCCACATACAAAGGAGGTTATGGCGAAATTTTTCGAAAATTTAGGGTGTTAGCCAAATTTTTGAAAAGTTAGAAAATTCTTAGAAACTGAAAAGTTGAAGAATGGACGCCAAAATGAAAGCTGAGTTGGTTAGTTAAACAACTTTCAGATCCGTTCCTTTTCAAGGACGAAAAAGTTTTAAGTGGGGGAGATTGTAACAACCTGGAAAATTAGAACCAATTAAATTTTTTTATCTTAGCTATTTTAATGAATTTTGAATATTCAAAATGATTTATTTTAAATAATAACGACTAAAAATTTATTTAAATCGAATATAGAACGAATAAATTTATTTTAATTATATAACGAGCCAGGAAACAATAAATATTGGAATGGCGCGCAGTTTGAAAATTCGATTTCAAATTTCAATTGAATGTACGAGATTCAAAATAAAACGGATTTCAGTGAAACAATAAATATTGGAATCTGTTTAAAAACATCTTCCAACGAATGTGAAAAATCCAGATTTCATAACGGGAATAAAAAGTTATGTCCAGTTGAAAATTCAGGACAGTCGCTATGCAATTTATATAAATATAGCCCTTAAAAGTAGTCATTTTGTAAATGACCTCCGTTTACCATTTTTGTTGGATCCGGAATGTCAAATTATTGCTAGATTCGAATTTTCATAATTTTTTGAATCAATATGTGAGTGTGGTGGATTTAAACGTGTTTGATAATTTCAGTTTGAATTTAATTGACTGGAAAATGACCGTTTTCCGAATGGTCTCCAAATTCGACGAAATTAGTTTTGTTAGGACTGTATCGTCAAAACATAGCTAGATTTATTTTTCAAGAATTTTTAGAGTCAGTATGTGGCCCCAGTAAAGTAAAATGTACGTTGAAATCAATTTTGAACGTTATATTAATTTATAATTTAATTTTAAAAAAACTGATCTAAACAGTCGAACTGGCTTATGAAACATATCCCATTGTGTTTGGAATGGGGGTATTTGGCTGGAGGCAACAGTCGTTGGGTTTGATTTGGGGTTCGGATCGACAAACAAGTTATTTTCGAAATTAAATAAAATAATAATAATATCAATAACTGAAAACCCTAACTAACCCTAATTATTTCAGGGTCGTCGTCATTATGCCATAAACGATCAAAATCGCTCAAACATTCGGTCCCAAATTTCGGTAAATATAGGAAGAATTAGATCATGAGCGTGAAGGGAAAATTGAAGAGCTCTTCACGAGCTTTGAATCCATATAAGTTTGATGAGTTATCATTAAGAGTTGGAGGTGATTTTCGAGCCCAAACGACCACCATTTCATGAAAAATCGCAGCTGTTGGGGCCTACCGAGCCAGCCATCGTGCTCAGCGCAGGGAGGCACCACCGCCGCTGTCCATGTGGCACCCTCCGATCACGGTGCGGCCCCCTATGGCATCGCTGGTGGAGGATTTTTAAATGGTGCATATAGTGTTTGGGTGACAGCTGATAAACGATGAAGAAGATGAAGTATTACTTAATTTAATTATTCAATAATTATTTTAAATTATGTAATTAAAAATTCCTACTATCATAACTTTTTGATATGAACACAGAAATCGACGATTTCGGTTGTGTTGCACTCGCAATGACGAACACTTCAACATGGAACAGACTAGAAGTGACTGGGGGCAAATCTGAATTTTAGGCAAATTCAAATTCAAGCGGAACAGAATTTCGGAAATAAAAGAATGGAGGGGTGGAAATGAATGTGAGAACTCCTTCTCACTCAAACTTTTTACAGTTAAAAATAAACTGGGATGTAGACGGTGCTTAGCAGCACCCAACACCTTTTATTGTACAAACCATGGTTGTTTGTTTTGATTGAATAGACTGTATTGTGGTTGTATTGCGTGAATAAAATATTGGAACGATAAAAATGTAACATCCCGTATTTTTATCGATATATTAATTAATTAATTTAATTATTTAAAATAGTGATATAGAGATTTAAATGGTCGTTTAATTAAATAATATTGAATATTTAATTAACATAAATAATATAATAATATATTTAATTCCGAAGTAGTCGGAATTATCTGAATTTGCAATATTGTATGAATTGGATTATTTACAAGATTTAATTCAGTTTAGAATTGAATTATAATAACGAATTTATTATTTAAACGGAGTTTGAACATATAATTTTATCATAATTATAATCGAGCCCGTAATGGCGCGACAGTTCGTAATTTGGCAATTCGAACTTTAAACGAATATACATAATCCGTTTTAAGTCGGATTTCTGTTAAACAAGAAACATTTGGAGCTGGTGAAGCATATTTTTCTAATGGAAGAGAAAAATCGAGATTTCATCCTGTAGATTGTGAGTTATTTCGAAATAAAATTTTTGAAAAGTCGTTGTGGAATTCCTTTATAATTTATAATGATTTATTTATTATAAATGGATTTTCAATATAAACTGAATACTGATTTAACCGGGATTTGAAATATCGAGTTATAAATTATGATATGTATATTTTAGAGTTGTATGATATTCAATGTGAATATATATGCGATAATATTTATTTTTATTATTTTAGAACATCTGGACACCATTCACTTTGAATACCACATCGTCAGATCCGTCAGAAAATCACAAATTGATGTCCACAAAAATATTCTAGTAGTTAAGCTAAAAGAAGTGCCCTTCTCCGCCACCAACTACAGTACGTTTGAAGAAATCAACGTATGTAATCCCCGGAAATACTCTGTCAGACATCTGTCCATAAAAGTCATCCAGGAATAGGATGAACCGAAGGCACCCTCCTACTACATCCTAGGCATCACTCTATGGATTAGTAACGATTGGTCCTTGCAATTCATAGATTTCAACAACGACAGGATCACCATTAGAATATCTCCGGGCAGCGACTCTAGAGAATTTGACAAGTAGTCCTTTCGCTTATGAAGTACCAAAGTCTTCGCTGCTCAAACTTTAATAAGCATCTTCCACGTATTTGTTGGTTCAGAATGGTTTTCGAATATAAATTCGATCCCGGTCTTTTCGTACTAACAATCGTATGGTTCAGATTTGATAGTCGGTTATTTAACTATCAAATAAAAAATCATGGAAATAAACGAGTTCACTGATTCACCACTCGGCATTACCTGGCTGCTTTTGTTAAAACAGTTAACGATGGTTAATTTAAACTCTTAAATCTTTCAATATTACGAATATAGCTTTTCACTTCCTATTTAACATAAGATTTATTTTCAAAACTATTTTATTTTAATATGCAGGAAAATATCCTATAATCTTATCTAATTTTCTATTTTACTTTCATTTTCAAAACATTTGTTACATCATTTCTCATTATCTATAATTTGGGAAATCAATTCATCTTATCGCTCGTAAAACAACGTTATGAGATTTCTCTTGATTCATTATTTTAAAACAATAATCAACCCTTATTCTTTTATAATAAAACCATTCCAAAACCCCACCTTTCATTTCCTGTAACCTCGAAAATATCGTTATAATTTCACACATCTCCTTTTATTTCCTTTTTCAGGATATCATTATACTTATATTCTCAAATCTTCCAATTTCCGTAACTTAGGAAATCTCATTATATATTCTCAAATTTTGCAATTGATGTTGTGTTATTATTTCTCATATGGAAATAATAGATTATTCTTAACCTCTTTCCCATTACAAACTCATATCATCCTCAGATAATCCTAAAGTCGTTCAAGTTGGGGTATTTATTTACCTCTCAGACCTTGATCAACAACATTCTTATCTTTAAGATTGATATGAGTTGTAATTCAAAAACCGATATTTATTCTAATACCAAACCAAATCCCATTTAACAATTTTACTTAAACCACAATTTTATAATCCATTTATTATTTTTGAAAATATCCATTTTCAAAGCTAACTAATATTACTTAATTCGTTGATTTAATAAATACTTATTAAACATCCCCTTTTACTTTAAATTCCTTTAATCAATTTATTTTATAACACGGATTTTTATTACGAAATCCTTTATCCCATACCACTGCAAATGTCCCTTTTTCCTATCCATTTAACCATTTTCCCCTTGAGAATCTTAACTCAATTTCATCCATTTTACTTAATTACATTATTAAGTAACGTTAATTTAAAATTAACGTTTTAACTCCATACCTCTTTTATAAATCTCATTCATAAAACTCATGTTCAATATAAACCCTTTTAATCTCAATTCCTTTTTCTAACTTCAAATATTAAGTAGACATTTAATTCAAACTATCGTATCGCTTAAAATCCCTTAAAAAAAATTCTTCTAAAAACATGGGTTTTATATTGAAACCCGTTCATAAACTCCTTCACAATTCAGTTAGATTTCATTACAACTACACTTAAATTATTGTTACTTAAAATAATAATTTACTTCATCATTAACTACTGCAGTGATAGTTAACTTCTAAAATAATCATTAAATTTCTTAAGATCTTATTTGAATTAAAACAAATATTCATTAAACTATTTCATTAGACTAATTCAAAAAAATTAGTTTAATTATCAATCCCAGTTAAAATGGTCGACTTAGTCAACTCAAAACACAATTATCTCATTAACCAAATTTAATTGGTCCTTATTTTAAATTAATTTAATAATATAATTAATTTAAATAATTCCATTTAATTGTGTCTTAAATCAACTATCCAACTCTTAACAATTAGGTTAGTTTTCTACTCTCTTGCTTATAAATCAGATTAATATTAGAATTTGTTTTATAAAATTATTTAATGATTACTTATAAGCTTAAATTGTAACAACCTGGAAAATCTGAAGCAATTTAAAATTTTTATTTTAGCTATTTTAATGAATTTTGAATATTTAAATTGATTTATTTTAAATAATAATGACTAAAAACTTATTTAAATCGAAGTTAGAACGAATAAATTTATTTTAATTATATAACGAGCTTGAAATGGCTCGGTAGTTTGAAAATTCGATTTCAAATTTCAATTGAATGTACAGGATTGAAAATAAACCGGATTTCAATGAAAGAACAAATATTTGAATTTGTTTAAAAATATCTTTCCAACGAATGTGAAAAATCCAGATTTCGTAACGGGAATAAAAAGTTATGTCCAGTTGAAAATTCAGAATAGTCGCTATGGAATTTATATTAATATAGCCCTTAAAAGTAGCCATTTTGCAAACGACCTCCGTTTTCGATGAGACCACTTTTGTTGGATCCGGAATGTCAAATTATTGCTAGATTCCAAATTTCATAATTTTTGGAATCAATACGTGAGCATGGCGGATTTAAACGTGTTTGGTAATTTCAATTTGAATTTAATCGACTGGAAAATGACTGTTTTTAAAACGGTCTCCAAATTCGATGAAATGAGTTTTGTTAGGACCATATCGTCAAAATATAGATAGATTTAGAGTTTGTATGTGGCCCCGATAAATTAAAATGTACGTTGAAATCAATTTTGAACGTTATATTAATTTATAATTTAAATTAAAGAAAAAAAATGATTGAAATCGTCGAATTGTCTTACGAAACATATCCCATTGTGTCCATAATGGGGGTATTTGGCTAGGGGCAACAGTCGTTGGGTTTGATTTGGGGTTTGGATCGGTAAACAAGTTATTTTTGAGATTAAATAATAATAATAATAATAATAATAATATAAATAACTCAAAACCCTAGCTAACCCTAATCATTTCAGGGACGCTGTCGTTTTGCCATAAACGATCGAAATCGCTCAAACATTCAGTCCCAAATCACGGTAAATATAGGAAGAATTAGACCATGAGCGTGAAGGGAAAATTAAAGAGCTCTTCACGAGCTTTGAATCCATATAAGTTAGATGAGTTATCGCTAAGAATTGGGGGTGATTTTTAAGCCCAAAGGGCCACCGTTTCATGGCAAATCACGGCCACTGGGGCCCACCGAGCTGGCCACCGTGCTCGGCGTAGGGAGGCGGCGCCGCCATCCATGTGGCACCCACCGATCAGGGTGCGGCCCCCTGTGGCGTCGCTGGTGGAGGATTCTTAAATGGAGCAGATAGGGTTTGGGTGACGGCTGATAAATGATGAAGAAGATGAAGTATTATTTAATTTTATTATTTATTAATTATTTTAAATTATGTAATTAAAAATTTGAAGTATCATAACTTTTTGATTCGAACACAGAAATCGACGATTTCAGTTGCGTTGCACTCGCAACGACGAACACTTCAACATGGATAAGACTAGAAGTGATTAGGAGAAAATCAGGATTTCAGGAAAATTCAAATCCAAGCGGTACAGAATTTTAGAAATAAAAGAATGAAGGAGTGGAAATGAATGTGAGAACTCCTTCTCACTCAAACTTTTTACAGTTAAAAATATACTAGGATGCAGATGGTGCTTAGCAGCACCTGACGCCTTTTATTGTACAAATCATGCTTGTTTGTTTGGATTGAATAGACAGTATTATGGTTGTATTGTGTGAATAAAATATTGGAACAATAAAAATATCATTTTTATTACAGGAATGAAATAATAAAAATATTCATGTATGGAATAAAATATTTATACAATAAAATATCATTTTTATTGAATGAATAAAATATATAAAATGTTTATGTTTGGAATAAAAAATTTAAACACTAAAAATATCATTTTTATTGAATGAATAAAATATATAAATATTCGTGTATGGAATAAAATATTTGAACAATAAAAATATCATTTTTATTGAATGAATAAAATATATAAAATATTCATGTATGGAATAAAATATTTAAACAATAAAAATATCATTTTTATTGAATGAATAAAACATCTAAAATATTCATATATGGAATAAAATATTTGAATAATAAAAATATTTACACATCGCACAACTGCACAAATAATAATCAGTATTTGTTGTTTGAAAACCCCACATGGGTATTAGGTGATATTGAATATACACTAATCTTAATATTTAGTTGTATGTCAATCGATGGGTTAACAAGCTGTGATGAGCGTTAATTATTTATTTTTAACACTTATACAGTTGTAAATTGCACTCTGGATGATGGTTGATTGTGTATCATTATTGTTATGCATATGTGTTATATGAAATCCATATAAATAATATTATATGGTAATTGACTGTGTCTGATTCCAATTCAAAAAGAACGAATATTTTAAAATAACGAATATTTTAAAACAATATCCAGTAAAGGATTAATGTAACAACCCGGAAAATCTGAACCAGTCTGAAAATTTTAAATTGGCTATTTTAGTGGATTTAAAATATTTAAAATATTTAAAATAAATATTTTAGATAATAACGGCAAAAAATAAGTTTGAATCGACGTTGGAAAATAAATATAATTAATTCTAATTATAAACAGGGCCTGAAATGGCGCGGTAGTTTTAAAAATTGAATTCAAACTTTGACTGACTGTACCAAGTGCAAAATAAAATGGATTTTAGTGAAACCAAAAATATTTAAATCTATTAGCGAATATCTTTCTAACGAATCTGAAAAATCGAAGTTTCATAGCGGGAAGCAAAAGTTATGGCTAAATCAATTTTCAGAAAGGTCGCTATAGAGTTTATATAGCCCGTGAAAATGGCCATTTTGCAAACGACCTCAGAATTCGACGAAACATGTTTTGTTGGACCGTATCGTCAAAACATAGCTAGATTTATTTTTCGGGAGTTTTTAGAATCAGTATGTGGCCCCGGCAAATTGAAATGTACGTTCAAATTAAATATTGAATGTTTTATATTTTAATTTGAAGGAAAACTGACTGAAACAGTCGAATGGGCCTTCGAAACATATACCATTATGTTCGGAATGGGGGTATTTAGCTAGGGACGACAGTCGTTGGGTTTGGAAAGGAGGTCGTGGGAGAAGAGGGGTATTTTTGGATTTTTAAAATATATAAATAAAATAAAATTCTCTCATTCGTCCACATCAGACTCTCTCTCCCTCCCCGATACCTAAATCGCGACGGCAGTTTTTGCTCCCACCTTCTCCCCTCAAATCCGATCAAACCACTCATTAAAATCAAAAGCTCCTATTAGGGTTTTTGTAGAGCATCACAAGAGCTTTAAATCCATATAGGGATTGGATTTTTTTCGTTCAGCATTCAAGGAGAATCGAGCTCGGGAAGTTTCGTCGATCAAGTAGCCGCCGCCGCCGCTAGGAGCCATCGAACTCCACCCCACCACTGGCGCACGTGCGCCTCTCCAAGGCCGACAGCGTGGCATAGGCAAATCGCCCTCAAGCTCCACCGTTTGCACGCAAATTCGTGACCTAGGTTTGAACAAAACTCTGAGGTACGGTTTAAATTATATTAAACTATTTAATAGCACTTTAAAGCGCTATGGTTTTTGATTCCACTGTAAAAATCATATCTTTTTCGTTTCTTGACGAAATTCAGTGAAACAAGAGACAGTGGACTCGTGTGGACGTCTTCTACATTCTAGAAGAGACCGCATATTTTTCTGAGCCTTCTGCTATTTTTGGTGGAGTGGAACCCAATGTGAGATTTCTGAATTATAAACGATATGGAAAACGATGATGTACAAATTATATAGTCGATGTATGAGTTATATAAGCATTGTACACCTCATGTATAAGCATTGTATAAGTTGCATGTTCGATGAATAAGTTATATATGCGCTGTAAAAATTATATATGTGTTGAAATAGAAGTGAAATATGCTTATATATATATATATACACACACCCCTCGTCCACAAACCATGGACGATATTTATTTGTGATTGGTGTGAAAATTGGTTGATAGCGAATGGTTGATTAGAATTGTTTGTGGTTGAAATTGATTGATTGTGGTTGAAAAATACCCGTTTGTGGTTGAGAATTATTTGGTTGAAACCACATAGGATTAGTTTGTGAAAAAGAAAGAAAAAAAATATACATGCCGCCTGCATGCGAACTAGATGCATGAAATCTCCATTGTCAAAAGCTGCGAGGCTTTAAGGTAAAGCGAGGAGCCGTACTAGGGACGACCCCGGTTTTAACTACCCTGTCGTTATGCTGCCAAAATTTTGAATAATATTCATGTGTTAGAATTATTTTCATGTGTTGAAACTATATTCGTGTGTTGAATAGAAAACATTCATGTGTTGTATAGAAATTCATTCGTTGAATAGAAATTCATGTGTTGAATGGTATTCGTGTTTTTAATAAGTTGTTTTAACAATAAAAATCACATTTTTACTATTTATATAAACAATAGAAAACATTCATGTGTTGAATAGAAATTCATTTGTTGAATAGAAATTCATGTGTTGAATGGTATTCGTGTTTTAAATAAATTGTTTTAACAATAAAAATCACATTTTTACTTTATATATACGCACTATAGAAAACATTCATGTGTTGAATAGAAATTCATGTGTTGAATGGTATTCACGTTTTAAATAAATTGTTTTAACAATAAAAATCACAATTTTACTTTATATATACGAACTATAGAAAGCATTCATGTGTTGAATAGAAATTCATTCATTGAATAGAAATTCATGTGTTGAATGGTATTCGTGTTCGAAATAAATTTTTTTGTAATAAAAATCATATTTTTATCATCTAGATGAACTATATAAAATATTCATGTTTGAAATCAATGGCTTTACAATAAAAATCGCATTTTTATTATATACATGAATTGTTAAAAATAGCGAAGTGTCGAAATGAATGTCCGTTGGATAAAAATATCATTTTTTTCAAAAGTATGAAAAGAATATGGTTTTGAAATCGAAGAATGAATTATATTTGTATATATATATAAATATAATTAAAATATATTGAATAACGAAGCTGTAGTTCGTGTTTTGAAACCGTGATTTCAAACGATTAGTGCGGGAGATCCGACCATCGGATTTTCCCGAAACCAAAACCGTTGGGTTCGTCTTGGAAATATCTTTCCAATGATACCCACTTTGTGAAAATCCAACGGTTGGATTGTATGGAATGTTTAATTCAAATCTGAAGAAAAATAGTGCTAGAATCGATTATATATATATATAATTAAATTAAATCGAATAACGACGCTGCAGTTCGTATTTTGAAGTCGAAACTTCAAACGAGTGTGCCGGGAGATCCGACCGTCGGATTTCCCCAAAATTGGAACTGTTGGATTTGTTTTGAAAAGATCTGTCTAATGATATAAAATTTGTGACCAACGGTTAGATTTTCAGATATGTGTAAATCAAATCTGAAGAAAAACAACGTCACGGCCGCGTTATGGCCTGAAATGTCGTTTGGATAAAATGGCTATTTTTAAATAAATAAAAATAGCGATAAATTGTTATAAAATATTATAAATAATATGGAATGTGAAATTTAGAAACTAACTAAAGGTTAGCTAAGTCGAATGGTTTCCTGGGTTTTGATCTGATGTTGGTTTCGGCCTTCGGGGTTAAGATTTGGGAAATCGTTCTCTTACTGATTTACGGTTAGTGACTAATGAATTGGAATAAGGAATATGTTGTGTTTGTTTAGCACTTGTTTATTATATACGCGAGTTGCTCAGAAATACCGGGTTTATCCCATTCTGAATAACTGAATCGACGATAAGAAATCGAAGATGAAGACGGTGATTGAAGACCGGAGATCTTCACCTCGGTTGGATGATAACTGATGTCCTGATTGGGAGGCATCCCAAAATATGGATAATGAGTGGTGATCGTCCAGACGTACGTGGAGATCGATGGGTATGCGAGGTATATAGTGCCTCCGGTTTCGTTCAGACCCAGAACGGACTTGTAAATGGACCGTGTGTCTGACATTGGAATTCATTCTGTGTGATTGATAGCCATCAGTTGCATGGTATGAATTTCCCGTGTGGCATGCTAAGATGCAGTGATCAAGGCTTCTGTTGAAAAGAAAAGTCTTGTGGTTGGTGATCAAAGCACGACCTGTGTGGCATAGCTTTGTGTATAATGTGAATTCACGAGCCTCACACCACGGTACGAACCAGAAACAAGAGAGGACCTCGGGGAGGACATGCGTTTCTTCCTAGCTAGAGGTGGTGTCAATGCTTAAACTGGCTGACATATATATTATTTTCATCTGTGTGGTTGTTGCTGTTGTGAGGCGCCTCGGATATATCGATCGATCCGGGACCGATGGAGTCATTCGTTAGTTCATTTACGCCCCAAAGGGCGGGGAAACACAGTGTTCAGGAATTTTAATCCACATCGGTGGACCGACCATGTCACTCCAAGGGCCCACCTGAGTCTGGGTCCTGAGGCTAGGGCTAGGTAGTCTCGAAGTTGGTAAGGACTATCTTTTGCCTTGGTTCATGACGGAAATCCAATTTCCAAATACGACAGAATGCGGTTTTGATTGTAAACCTATATTTGGCGACATAGTGGCATAGGACGCTCATGTCGTCTATGATTGATATTTATGTTTGTTTTATAAAATTAGAAACTAACTGGAAACGAGCTAAGATGGTTGGTTTCATGGGTATTGGTCTGATGTTGGTTCCGGCCTTCAGGGTTAATACCTGGGGAATCGTTCTCTTACTATTTTACAGTTGGAGTCTAATTAAGAATTAAATGACAAAACTTACATTTTAAGCGTTTTATTCGTATCAAGCATATTTTGGCCATTATAAGGTAAAACTCTATCCTCCGGTTTGCGTTGCATTGCGTGATGGGAACTGAGTCTTATAATGGCTTCATTTTTATAAAAAGCATTGCGATGTTTAAAAGATTTACTTGTTTTAAAGCACTGGCAATCTGATGGAGTAAACCCGTTCCGCGAAAGTGTCATGATCCTGTGATTAGCCATATTATAAAATGTGTTAAGTAGATTTCTCATACCAGTCCCATGACTGACTCGTAGTTTGTTTCACTTGCAAACTCAGGTGCCCCTCTTTCTACATGGGCAGCCTTGTATTCAGGTTTTAGCAGGCTCTTTCTGGATAGCTGGAGCTGAAGATGGATTCTATCATTTATCTCTTTTTATGCTGTTCAGCTCCTACTATACGTATTATGTTTGTTTTCCGCTGTAGACATTTATGTATAGATGAACTGTATTTGTACTAAGTATGATCCTGTATACTGCGTAACTTTGATGATTATGTTTATCTAGTGTATTATTTGTACATTATCTAGTGTATTTATTTAATTTTGTTATGTTATTTCTGTTTATGTGTTATATTCCAAAGATTACCCTTGTCACTGTCAGTATGGGATTTGGGGTCGTCACAACGTGGTATCAGAGCTTCAGTTAAGCTTAGTGCTGGAATATAACATATTAACGAACTCGTCAGAAATAGATACAGTAGTGTTCTAGGACGAATAACTCATTACAGATAGGATCAGTAATATCCTAGTATGAGTATAGTAGAACGAAATACACATCGATAGACACATTTACATTCAAGTATATGTTTCTATGTTTTAAAATATCTTTTCTGTTGACCTGACACTTGATCTGCTATTTGCAGAAGTACTCGAAAATGAGTGTCAGAAACAGAAGGAATGCAGAACCAGATATTGAGGCTCTATTAATTAAATATCGAAATATGGGTGGAATACCGTTCTTGGGTGAAGAATCTGTTATGAAAACACAAGCTTGGATTCGTTCTGCTAAGAAAATCTTTGACGGTTTAAAGCTGAGAGATGACCAGAAAAGATTACTGGCATCTTGGGCACTCAAAGACAAAGCCTTGTTCTGGTGGGATTCTATTATTGAGGATAATCCAGAAGGTGATATCACCTGGGATAGATTTAAAGTAATTTTCCTAGAAAGATTTACTCCTCCTGAAGCAATTGAGCGGTTATGTGATGAATTCTCTTATTTGATACAAGTAGATATGGCCATTCCAGAATATCATAAGAGATTCAATGAACTTTCTCATTTTGCCCTGCATCTGATTAAAGATCCAAAGAGGAAGAATCTGAGTTTTATTCATGGCCTGCAAAGAAAATACCAGAATAGTGTAATGAGGAATGTCAAGCTTCCTTTTTCAGAAATGATATACATGGCTTACCAGTATGCGGATCTCAACAAAAAAGGTATGTTGCGTTACGAAGAGGAAGTCAGTTCTAGTAATAAAGGTGAGTCTGAAACTGATCGTCCGGAGGCCAGTACGATGTCTGAGGTTAGTAAGAAGCCTAAAGTCAATCGGAAAAGGGCCAGAACTGAGAAAGAACCAGTAACGACGGCCACATGCTCTAACTGCATTAAGCAAGGAAATTTTACCACGAATTGTAGATCTTTAAAGAAAGATGGATTTAAATCCGGTAAGAAGTTACAAGAGAAAAGAGGATGCCATAAGTGCCACCAGGCCGGTATATTTCAAAAAATTGCCCGCTATTCAGAAAACCTGAAGCAGTGCATGTAAATGAAGTGGCAGAAGTGCCTGTAGCTTCGTCTGCTCAGGAAAGGTCTGATGTTTTGGAAGGCACACTTAATGTCAAAAACATTCCAGTTAAAGTATTGTTTGATACAGGCGCGTCGCGAAGCTTTATTGCAAAGAATGCAGTTAAGAAGTTGGATTTGAATTTGAAAAAGCTTAAAGCACCAATTACTGTTCATAATCCGATTGGGGGTTCCCTTGATCTCAGTTGAGTTTGTGCAGTGCCTGTCTCTTTTTCCTGTTATAAGTTCCCTACCATCTCGATCATCATGAGTTTTATTGAATTTGATCTTATTTTGTGATTAGATTGGTTAACCAAATACGAGGCTGAGGTTAGATGTGCCGAGAGAGTTGTTAAGGCAAAGGCCTAATCAGGGAACTATTTAACCATACAATGTGAAGGCCCGAATTCAAATAGAAAAGACTTCTGGGCAACTTTGGATGTTTCTCCTGCTCAAATAGAAAATGTCCCTGTAGTCACAGAGATTGTTCCCGACCTCATAAAAGATATTCCTGTCGTCAAGAATTATGCGGATGTGTTCGAAGAAGTTGTTAGTTTACCTCCGTAGAGAGAAATTGATTTCAAGATCGCTTTAATTCCTAATGCAAGGCCAGTAGTTCACGCTATTCAAAGAATGAGCTTGAAAGAGAAAGAGGAATTAGACAATCAAACTCGACAGCTTGTATGGAAGGGTCTGATCAGGCCTAATTTCTCTGATTGGGGAGCAGCAGTGGTGTTTGCCCCAAAGTCTGACGGTACTCTGCGACAATGTGTGGATTATCATGATTTGAACAAGCAGACAATAAAGAATAAATATCCACTGCCGCGAATCGATGATTTATTGGATCGTCTGAATGGAGCACAAGTATTTTCAAAGATGGACCTAGCTACATGCTTCTATCAGCTTCGTATTGCCGAAGAGTGTGTTCCTATGACATCATTCAGATGTCCAGACTTATTCTATGAGTGGTTAGTAATGTCGTTCGGCTTATGTAACGCTCCAGCATACTTCGTCGATTTGATGAATCGAGTGTTCAGAGGGGTCTTGAATAAGTTTGTTCTGGTCTTTATTGATGATATTCTAATCTTCTCCAAGTCAAAGGCCGAACATGAAAAACATTTGGAGAAACTTTTGTAAACTCTGAGAAGGAATGTATTGAAAGCTAAACTTTCCAAATGTATATTCTTGCAAGATGAAGTAAAGTTTCTTGGCCATGTCGTATCAAAAGAGGGAATTGTTGTGGATCCAAGTAAAATCACCACTATTCAAAATTGGAAACAACCTAGTACTCCCACAGAAGTCCGAAGTTTTCTTGGATTGACTAGTTATGACCGGAAGTTCATTAAAGATTTTTCGAAGATATCTAGTCACTTAACGAAGCTTACAAAGAAGCACTCAAAATTCAAGTGGACTCCAGAATGTGAGGGGGCTTTTGAGGAGCTAAAGTTAGGATTAACGACGGCTCCAGTGTTAATGATAATCGATGGAAATCAGGAATTGAAAGTCTGGACAGATGCCTCTAGAGAAGGCCTTGGTGCAGTATTAATGCAAAGATGTCAAATTGTTGCTTATGCTAGCCGCCAGCTGAAGCCACATGAAAAGA
The DNA here is from genome assembly GCA_030737875.1 of Allium sativum. Taxonomy (NCBI): domain Eukaryota; kingdom Viridiplantae; phylum Streptophyta; class Magnoliopsida; order Asparagales; family Amaryllidaceae; genus Allium; species Allium sativum. Next base: position 740,670,690 of record CM060920.1, on the reverse strand, counting down.
ATTACGTTACCCATGATCTTGATTTGTTGGCTATCGTATTCGCTTTGGAAATCTGGAGACACTATCCTCTGGGTGAGAAATTCGAACTATTTACATATCACCAGTCGCTAAAGTATCTGTTCACCCAGAAAGACTTGAACCTGAGGCAGCAACATTGGCTAGAATTTCTTGCAGCATACGATTTTGAGATTCTATACACTTCAGGGAAAGCCAATGTCGTGGTCGATGCGTTAAGTAGAAAGAATGAAATGATCGCCAGTTTTATTATGGCGACTTCTTTGATTGACAAGATATCTGCTCTCCAAAAAGACGATAAATTTATCAAAGGAATGAGCCAGCGGATTCGTGAAGGCAATGTTTCAGATTTCCAGCTCGATAGCGAAGGGAATCTGAGGTTACAAGGACGAATTTGTGTTCCAAAAATTCTTGAACTCAGAAGAGATGTGCTTGATGAATGCCACAAATCTAAGCTCAGTATCCATCTGGGTGTGAGTAAAATGTATAACGATATCAAGCAAACATTCTCGTGGAAATCGTTGGAAATAGACATCTCTATATATGTTAGAAGGTGCCCTACTTGCCAACTAGTCAAAAGCGACCAACAGAAACTGGGTGGATTTTTGCAACCACTGGATATTCCAGGTTGGAAGTGGGAACATATTTCCGTGGACTTCATAGATGGTTTGCCCAGAACCAGAAAAGGAAATAACAGTATTTAGGTGATCGTAGATCGCTTCACGAAGACCACCCATTTCATACCTGTCAGATCAAATAGAACTGCTCAGAGTCTGGTGCAGATTTATTTCAAGGAAATTGTTAGGCTACATGGAGTGCCGCTCAGTATAGTCAGTGATAGAGATCCAATATTTACTAGCAAATTCTGGGAGGCATTTCAAGTAGAACTGGGAATGAAGATGAACTTAAGCATCGCTTATCATCCTCAGACAGATGGTCAGACTGAGAGGGTGAATCATATATTAGAAGATTTATTACGGGCTTGTGTTCTTGATTTTGGTGGATCATGGGAAGACCATTTACATTTGGCTGAGTTCTCATACAACAATAGCTACCAAGCAAGCCTGACAATGTCACCATTTGAAGCATTATATGGTAGATCGTGTCGATCTCCTACTTGTTGGGTCGAACCTGGTAATAGGCTTGTATTGGGACCTGATATGATCCGTGATGCTGCAAACAAAGTCGAATTCATTAAGAAACGATTACTCGCCGCGCAAAGCCGACAGAAGAGCTATGCTGATTCGAGAAGAAGAGATTTGGCTTTTTTCTGTTGGTGATTATGTGTATATAAGGGTTTCTCCAATGAGAGGAGTGATTCAATTTGGCAAAACTGGGAAGTTAGCGCCCACATTTATTGGCCAATTCCCTATTTTTGAACGGATTGGAACCCTTGCTTATAGAGTTCAATTGCCAGATTGGTTTCCTGGAGTGCATGATGTATTTCACATATCTCAACTTCAAAAGCACGTTCATGATCCAGACTCGATCGTGGAAGAAGCAGCGCAACAGGATATTGAAATTACTCCAGAATTAGCGGTGAGAAGAGAGCCGCTAAAGATTATCGGCAAAGAAACCAAAGAACTGAGGAACAAGAAGGTTCACTTAGTCAAAGTGCAATGGAGTGGAGATCTGCGAGATTGTACTTGGGAAACAGAGGAAAGCATTAAGAAAGCCTATCCTAAGTGCAGGGTGGATATCTTTGATTGACTCTGGTGCAAGGTACATCTACCATACCTTGCATTACCGTTTTGTTCTCTACTTTGTTATTATTTTCTTTTCATGGATGTAAACTTTTAATTCTATAGTCTGATTATTTAGAAAAAAAAGGGTATATGAATCGATTAGTTTATTTTTGAAAAATTAAAAAACAAATTGATTGTTGTTTGTGTTGTGTGATAGTAGATTTGATTAATTAAATTATTAGAATGATAGTTAATTTAATCAATAAGCGAATGAATGGTAGAATTCATTCAATTAAATCGCACATTGAACAGATTTAAAAATAAATAGAAATATATACATGTGCATTATATATGTTTGAACAGGTAAAAGGATTAGTTGTTGAGTAAAGAATATATTTGTGTGCCCGACAAATAGGTAAACCTTAATTAGTTGGATGCGCAATTTTATTATTATATCAACTCCTGTGAATGCCATTGGATGTGGAGTGCTGGTTGTTCTGTGTGTAATAATAAATGTTGCCATAGGCTAGTAATAATTAATTTTGAACTACATTACATGGCATACTTCTTGAAGATAGGCATACTTCATCATATACCACATAAGCATTTGGAGCTTGTGTGACGAGGTTGAAGATATACCATATGAGCGAGAGGCTTGTATGGCGATGACTATATATTACAGGTTGAACTGATGACTGATGTGGACCATATAAAATATAACGGTAAATTGCCAGATTAATAAAAACCACACACGGGTCTGGAGATGACAATAAACACGTCTCTCTGGTAATTAAGGCACAAAAACCATTTATAGGGTGACGAGAATTTAGTCTCTGGAGTTATGATCTATACACACTCCCTTGTGGACACCGGAATATATCATTATAAATATGAGCATGCTTATTAGGATTTATTGGGTACCTAATGCGGCCCAATAAATTTCCAAACCCCTCCCCGTACAAAGGAGGTTATGGCGAAATTTTTCGAAAATTTAGGGTGTTAGCCAAATTTTTGAAGAATTTGAAATTCTTAGAAATTGAAAACTTGAAGAATGGAAGCTAGATTGGAAGTAGAGTTGATTAATCAAACCACTTTCGACTTTTTCCTTTTCGGGGATGAAAAGTTTTAAGTAGGGGAGATTGTAACAACCCGAAAAATCTGAACCAGTTTGAAAATTTTAAATTGGCTATTTTAGTGGATTTAAAATATTTAAAATAAATATTTTAAATAATAACGACGAAAAGTAAGTTTGAATCAACGTTTGAAAATAAATATAATTAATTCTAATTATAAACAAGGCCTGAAATGGCGCGGTAGTTTCAAAAATTGAATTCAAACTTTTGACTAACTGTACCGGGTGCAAAATAAAACGAATTTTTGTGAAACCAAAAATATTTAAATCTGTTAGTGAATATCTTTCTAATGAATCTGAAAAATCGAAGTTTCATAGCGGGAAGCAAAAGTTATGGCTAAATGAATTTACAGAAAGGTCGCTATAGAGTTTATATAGCCCGTGAAAATGGCCATTTGGCAAACGACCTCAGAATTCGACGAAATTAGTTTTGTTGGGACCGTATCATTAAAACATAGCTAGATTTATTTTTCGGGAATTTTTAGAATCAGTATGTGGCTCCGGCAAATTGAAATGTACGTTCAAATTAAATATTGAATGTCTTATATTTTAATTTGAAGGAAAACTGACTGAAACAGTCGAATGGGCCTTCGAAACATATCCCATTGTGTTCGGAATGGGGGTATTTAGCTCGGGATGACAGTCGTTGGGTTTGGATTGGAGGTCGTGGGAGATGAGGGGTATTTTTGGATTTTTAAAATATATAAATAAAATAAAAATCTCTCATTCGTCCACATCAGACTCTCTGTCTCCCCGATACCTAAATCGCGACGGTGGTTTTTGCTCCCACCTTCTCCCCTCAAATCCAATCAAACCGCTCATTAAAATCAAGAGCTCCTGTTGGGGTTTTTGTAGAGCATCACAAGAGCTTCAAATCCATATAGGGATTGGAATTTTTTGTTCAGCATTCACGGAGAATCGAGCTCAGGAAGTTTCGTCGTTCAAGTAGACGCCGCCGCCGCTAGGAGCCACCAAACTCCACCCCACCATTGGCGCACGTGCGCCTCTCCAAGGCCGACAGCGTGGCATAGGCCGATCGCCCTCAAGCTCCACCGTTTGCACGCAAATCCGTGACCTAGGTTTGAAAAAAACTGCTGAGGTACGGTTTAAATTATATTAAACTATTTAATAGCACTTTAAAGCGCTATGGTTTTTGATTTCACTGTAAAAATCATATCTTTTTCGTTTCTTGATAAAATTCAGTGAAACAAGAGACAGTGGACTCGTGTGGTCGTCTTCTACATTCTAGAAGAGACCGTATATTTTTCTGAGCCTTCTGCTATTTTTGGTGGAGTGGAACCCAATGTGAGATTTCTAAATTATAAATGATATGGAAAACGATTATGTATAAATTATATAGTCGATGTATGAGTTATATAAGCATTGTACACCTCATGTATAAGCGTTGTATAAGTTGTATGTTCGATGTATAAGTTATATATGCGTTGTAAAAATTATATATGTGTTGAAATAGAAGTGAAATATGCTTATATATATATATATACACCCCTCGTCCACAAACCGTGGACGATATTTATTGGTTGTGATTGGTGTGAAAATTGGTTGATAGCGAATGGTTAATTAGAATTATTAGTGGTTGAAATTGATTGATTGTGGTTGAAAAATACCCGTTTGTGGTTAAGAATTATTTGGTTGAAACCACATAGGATTAGTTTGTGGAAAAGAAAGAAAAAAATATACATGTCGCCTGCATGCGAACTAGATGCATGATATCCCCATTGTCAAAAGCTGCGAGGCTTTAAGGTAAAGCGAGGAGCCGTACTAGAGACGGCCCCGGTTTTAACTACCTTGTCGTTATGCTGCCGAAATCTTGAATAATATTCATGTGTTAGAATTATTTTCATGTGTTGAAACTATATTCGTGTGTTGAATAGAAAACATTCATATGTTGTACAGAAATTCATTCGTTGAATAAAAATTCATGTGTTGAATGGTATTCTTGTTTTTAATAAGCTGTTTTAACAATAAAAATCACATTTTTACTATTTATATAAACAATAGAAAACATTCATGTGTTGAATAGAAATTCATTCGTTGAATAGAAATTCATGTGTAGAATGGTATTCGTGTTTTAAGTAAATTATTTTAACAATAAAAATCACATTTTTACTTTATATATACAAACTATAGAAAACATTCATGTGTTGAATAGAAATTCATTCGTTGAATAGAAATTCATGTGTTGAATGGTATTCGTGTTTGAAATAAATTGTTTTATAATAAAAATCATATTTTTATCATTTAGATGAACTATATAAAACAGTCGTGTTTGAAATCAATGGCTTTACAATAAAAATCACATTTTTATTATATACATGAATTGTTAAAAATAGCGAAGTATCGAAATGAATGTCTGTTGGATAAAAATATCATTTTTATCAAAAGTATGAAAAGAATATGGTTTTGAAATCGAAGAATAGATTATATTTGTATATATATGTATAAATAAAATTAAAATATATCGAATAACGAAGATGCAGTTTGTGTTTTGAAACCGTTATTTCAAACAATTAGTGTGGGAGATCCGACCATCGGATTTTCCTAAAACTGAAACAGTTGGGTTCGTCATGGAAATATCTTTCCAACGATACCCACTTTGTGAAAATCCAACGGTTGGATTGTCTGGAATGTTTAATTCAAATCTAAAGAAAAATGGCGCTAGAATCGATTATATATATATATATACATATATATAAAAATATAATTAAATTAAATCGAATAACGACGCTGCAGTTCGTATTTTGAAATCGAAACTTCAAACGAGTGTACCGGGAGATCCGACCGTCGGATTTTCCCAAAATTGGAACCGTTGGATTCGTTTTGAAAAGGTCTTTCTAATGATATAAAATTTGTGAAGATCCAACGGTTAGATTTTCATATATGTGTAAATCAAATCTGAAGAAAAATAGCGCCACAACCGCGTTATGGCCTGAAACGTCGTTTGAATAAAATGGCTATTTTTAAATAAATAAAAATAGCGATAAATCGTTATAAAATATTATAAACGATATGGAATGTGAAATTTAGAAACTAACTGAAGGTTAGCTAAGTTGAATGGTTTCCTGGGTTTTGATCTGATGTTGGTTTCGGCCTTCGGGGTTAAAATTTGGGAAATCATTCTCTTACTGATTTACGGTTAGTGACTAATGAATTGGAAAAAGGAGCATTTTGTGTTTGTGTAGCACTTGTTTATTATATACGTGAGATGCTGAGAAAGACCGGGTTTATCCCATTCTGAATAACTGAATCGACGATAAGAAATCGAAGATGAAGACGGTGATTGAAGACCGGAGATCTTCACCTCGGTTGGATGATAATGGATGTCCTGATTGGGAGGCATCCTGAAATATGGATAATTAGTGGTGATCGTCCAGATGTACGTGGAGATCAATGGGTATGCGAGGTATATAGTGCCTCCGGTTTCGTTCAGACCCAGAACAGACTTCTAAATAGACTGTGTGTTTGACATTGGAATTCATTCTGTGTGATTGATAGCCATCAGTTGCATGGTGTGAATTGCCTGTGTGGCATGCTAAGATGCAGTGATCAAGGCTTCTGTTGAAAAGCAAAGTTTTGTGGTTGATGATCAAAGCACGACCTGTGTGGCATAGCTTTGTGTATAACGTGAATTCGCGAGCCTCACACCCCGATATGAACCAGAAACAGGAGAGGACCTCAGGGAGGACATGCGTTTCTTCCTAGCTAGAGGTGGTGTCAGTGCTTAAACTGGCTGACATATATATTATTTTCACCTGTGTGGTTGTTGCTGTTGCGAGGCGCCTCGGATATATCGGTCGATCCGGGACCGATGGAGTAATTCGTTGGCTCATTTACGCCCCCAAAGGGCGGGGAAACACAGTGCTCAGGACATCAGTGGACCGGCCCTGTCGCTCCAAGGGCCTACCTAAGTCTGGGTCCTGAGGCTCGGGTTAGGCAGTCTCGAAGTTGGTAAGGACTATCTTTTGCCTTTGTTCATGACGGAAATCCAATTTCCAAATACGACAGCGTGCTGTTTTGATTGTAAACCTATATTTGGCGACATAGTGGCATGGGACGCTCATGTCGTCTATGATTGATATTTATGATTGTTTTATAAAATTAGAAACTAACTGGAATCGAGCTAAGATGGGTGGTTTCATGGGTAGTGGTCTGATGTTGGTTTCGACCTTCGGGGTTAATACCTGGGGAATCGTTCTCTTACTATTTTACAGTTGGAGTATAATTAAGAATTAAACGACAAAACTTACATTTTAAGTGTTTTATTCGTATCAAGCATATTTTGGCCATTATAAGGTAAAATTCTATCCTCCGGTTTGCGTTGCATTGTGTGATGGGAACTGAGTCTTATAATGGCTTCATTTTTATAAAAAGCATTGCGATGTTTAAAAGATTTACTTGTTTTAAAGCATTGGCAATCCGATGGAGTAAACCCGTTCCGCGAAAGTGGCGTGGTCCAGTGATTAGCCATATTATAAAATGTGTTAAGTAGATTTCTCATACCAGTCCCATGACTGACTCGTAGTTTGTTTCACTTGCAAACTCAGGTGCCCTTCTTTCTACACGGGCAACCTTGTATTCAGGTTTTAGCAGGCTCTTTCTGGATAGCTGGAGCTGAAGATGGATTCTATCATTTATCTCTTTTTATGCTGTTCAGCTCCTATTGTACATATTATGTTTGTTTTCCGCTGTAGACATTTATGTATAGTTGAACTGTATTTGTACTAAGTATGATCCTGTATACTGCGTAACTTTGATGATTATGTTTATCTAGTGTATTATTTGTACATTATCTGGTGCATTTTTTTAATTCTGTTATGTTATATCTGTTTATGTGTTATATTCCAAAGATTACCCTTGTCACCGTCAGTACGGGATTTGGGGTCGTCATAATTAAAATCCGATTTGATGTCCGATTTGGGATGGACACGATAATATTGAAATATAAGAAGCCGTATTGATTAGATTTGCGCCATTTTGATGCGAATGACATTTATATCGATTTTATTCGATTTTATGATGATTATCGAAAAGGAAATTATTTTGAAATCTGACTTTTTGAAAATATTATCATTTATACATTATAATGACACGAAATATTCAATTTTGATTTAAAATTGAAAATAAAGTTAAAATCGTTTTTAAAACGAATTTAAACGATTTATAAAATACGTTTTAAATGGAAACCGACAAAATATATATAATATATATTCAATGGTATGAATTGAACGCGCCGCGCTGCGACCGTTCGCGAATTTTAACCATTGACTTTGAATTGACATTACGGGAGATCCGACCGTCGGATTCTTCTAAAACCAAATCTGCTCGTTTCGTATCGAAAAGAGCTTTCCAAATAATACAAGAGATTTGAAATCTAACTATTGGATTTGGAATTATGTCCAAATAAAATTTGGAAAAGTTCGTTGTAAGTGCAGTTCGATGACCGTTTATGGAAATCGACAGAAAGGGCCTTAATAAAATTATTAAAAATATTGATAGTTTGTGTAAAATCATAATAAATGATTTGGAAAGAATTGGGATGAAAAATTCCTTGTTAGAAAAGAAAAACATAGATTTCTATCAAAATGAACTAGTTATTAACTAGATTTGAATTCCAATAATTTTTAAAATAAACTGGATATGTGAATGGTTTTAATATAGCCAGAAATTTCCAATGAACAAATTGGAATGAAACTGGAATGGATTTGGAATGAAAATAATCTTCGGAATATTTCAATATCGGATTCCGTGATTATACGGATATTGTTATGAAAATTTGGAAGATATATTTATATCATTATTTCCAATATGATATTTGTTGGTTTAAGAATTTGATATTGAATATAAGCCGATATAATTTCTATTCGGAGCCTTATATTTAATATCAAATGGGATTTTGGGTTTGTCGTGAATGGTGTCCACATTAACACTGTTCTTAAACCCAGTTTTGAAAAGAACAAATCTTTTAATTAAGATTTAGTGAAGCTTTCCAATTAATTAATATTTAATTGGAATTGAATAAAAGAATTGGATTTTGGGTTTGTCGTGAATGGTGTCTTAAATAACACTGTTCTTAAACTCCGTGTGAAAAGAATAAATCTTTTAATTAAGATTATTAGTGTTTCTAGTTAATTAACATTTAATTGGAATAAAATGGAATGTTAATTGGGTTTATTGTGAACTGTGTTTTAACGACATTCGTTCTTTAACTCGATTTGCAGTGAGATGTTATTTGGAATATATAAATCTTTAATTAAGATTTAATGGGATTTTCCAAAGGAAAGTTTTCCAATTTAATATATTAAATTGGAATTGAATGGAATTCGATTGGTAATAATCGAAGTGAGCTTCTGTGGAGGAAGACTGTTAATATGTATGGAATTTGTAAGGATTTGTCATTATTCCATTTATATTATTGGTCAGATATAGAAATTGATATCTATTATATATATATTGATTTGTTTTTCTATTAAGATTCCATTTTTATGGAAGAGGATTTGGGTTTATCGTGAACTGTGTCTTAAATGACATTAGTTCTTTAAACCAGTTAAAGATAGGATTACATGTCTATCATTGTATTTCAAACTGTATGGTTGATCTCTATTAAATATATATCTGTTTGGTAGCGGAGAATTTATTATATTGCTTAACACCCTTCTCTAAGATGTACGCGCTTAGAGGTTATACATAGGCAGAAATCAATAGTATGGTGTAGATTGTCGATTCGACATGTTTGATTTTCCAAAGTTAAATAATCATTAATATTGATTTTTGGTAAGATTAAAACCAAGTGGAGTTTTAATGAATCTTTAATTAGATTGAAATGTGAATTGATAATTTAAATTATCAAATTTGGGAAATGGTCGAGAGTGGAGTATCACTAGTTTTGCTCCAAGCGATAGTTAAATCTTTAATTAGATTTGAACGGAAAATGGTAATTAATTTTACCAGTAACACCGTAGCGTTAGATATGGAGTATTTGTTGTTTTGCTCTATGGGATAAATAGGTTGGGATTGGGAAATTAAACAAATGATTACTTTAGTAAGGTGCGCTAATCCCGACTAGTTTGGATAAACCTTAATTTGGTTTGAATTGATATCCAAAGGAAGATTAAAGAATAAATTTAAAGAATTTATCTTTGATAAAATTAATGGGAACCTTGAATATTTAAATAAAAGAATATTCAGAATTGGAATGAGGCGTATGTTGTGTGTTTATATCACTTGATTATAATATACGCGAGTTATTCGGAAAGTCCAGGTTTATACCCATTTTGAATAACGTATTCGACAATAAGTCATGATGAAGATGGTGGTTGAAGACCGGAGGTATTCACATCATTTGGATGATTACTAATGTCTTGAGTAGGCTGTACACCCAAGACAAGGTAATAAGTAGTGATCGTCTAGACATTCTTGGAGATCGACCGGATATGCGAGGACCTCTCTCTTGTATTGGATGTATGGGACGAGGAATAACGTGCCTCCGGTTTCGTTCAGACCCAGAACGAACTTGCAAATGAATGTGTTTGTCTGACATTGGATTTTATTCTATGTTGATTGATCTCTATTAAATATATATTTGTTTGGTGATGGAGAATTTATTCTTTTTCTTAACACCTTTCTCTGAGACATACGAGCTCAAAGGTTATATATCAATAGATATCAGTCGCATGGCGCGAATTGCCTATGTGGCATGCTGAGATGCAAAGGATGAAGGCTTCTGCTGAAAAGCAAAGTCTTGTGGTTGATGATCAAAGCACGGCTTTAATATGGCATAGCTTTCTGTAGCGTTAATTCGCGAGCCTCACACCCCGGTACGAACCAAAAACGGGAGAGGACTGCAGGGAGGACATGCGTTTCTCCCTTGCTAAGAGTGGTGTCAGGGTATGGAGCCTAGACATTTTTACTTATGTGGTTGTTGGAAAGCGAGGTACTTCGGATATATCGGTCACTACGAGGCCGATGGATGATATGGTCGACATACTGACCATTACTCCCCATAGGGAGGGGAAACGTATTGTTCAGGGATTATTAATCCACTTAAAATTTGGATCGGCCCTGAAGATCCAAGGGACGATGCATTCTGTTCCTGAGAAATGGAAGGCTAGATTGTCTCGAATTTGGTAAGGACGATCCCTTGCCTTGGTTCATATATGTAATCCTACTTCCAATACGACATTGGGTGGTTTTAATTGTAGAACTAGTATGGTGACATGATATATGGTACCTATGCCGTCTATCATTGATACATTTATATTTGAAGTTGTTTTTAACACTATGCATTTATAATAGTATCAAATAATTTGTTTTTAAACGTACCAAGCATGTTTGGCTATTGTAAGGTAAAACACTATCCTCCGGCTTGCGTTGCATTGTGTGATGGGACCTGAGTCTTATAATAGCTTCATTTTTCCAAAAAGCATTGCGCTATTTATTATATGCACTTGGGTGAAAACCCGTTCCGTGTTGTACGGCGTGGTCCCTTGATTTACTTTATTTTTAAAGTAAAGATTTAATAACTTTTTTAGTTCTCACACCAGTTACATGACTGACCTGGAGTTTATCGTTTTAGCCTAAACTATGGGTGCCCATATTTTCCACACGGGCAGCTAGTAGTTTTGGTTTTACGGATTTATTTTCACAGAATCCTGATTTACAGCTGAAGCTATATTCAGAAGGCTCTGTATCCGTGTATTTCTTCCATCTGTGTTATGTATTATTTTTCCGCTGCTATGTATTTAAAAGCACTTTAAATCTCTGATATTTATCAAATGTATATTATTTATTTATACTCTGTTATATTCTTGTACTCTTATGTAAATTGTTGTAATAAGCAATGAAATGTTCTATCGTTTGTATTCTGATTTTTCGTGTTCTCAACTCAATCCGGGCTTTCTCGTAAGGGCGAGTTTGGGTCGTTTCAGTTGGTATCAGAGCTTTGGTTTACTGAGCTTGAGAGCAAGACACATTAGAACCAAACAAAATAATTCATCTGAGATTGGATTAGTAATATCCAATAAGAATGACTCGTTAGAGATGGGATCAGTAGTATCCTAGAATGAGTTGGAAGAGTGTTATTTTTACCATAAAAATGAAAACAAAAATTGTTTTGAAAATTTAAACCATATTATATGTATTTGAATATTTATTTCGTATTGAATTTGGACAATCAAGTATATAGAGATTTTAATATACGTCTGATCCACGTGTATTTAAAGTCTCAAATATACTGGATTGATATAGAATCACACTCTAGTCGCCCGGAGATGATTCTGATGATTGATATATCATCGTTATAATTTATGTTCGAGTGACGAAAGTGGGATACCTATATGTTTCCAATTGACTGGTGTAAGAACCAAAAATAGATAGGATTTATTGTTTGTGAATTTGCATCAAAAAAACGATTTTTGTATATATATATATATATATATATATATATATATATAAGTTACGTGTTTGAAACGATAATCAACTAATTGATTGCTGATTGTGTTGTTTGATGATTGGTTTGATTAATTAAAATTTTGAACCATTAAGCCAAATTGAATCAAATATTGAACTGAACTAGAAATATGATTGGAATTGCATGCATATACATGTATATACATTGAACAGGTCATAGCATGGGAGCTAAGAAGAGGAATAAAATTGTATGCTCGACAAATAGGTACATGTTTACTATTTTCTGGGGTTTGGATGATTTTATGAGCCGATTGGCTTTTTCTTTTTCTTTTGGATTGATGAGGGCCCTTTGTTGCTGGTAGCAGTTTTAAAGGTCTCCACATACAAAGGAGGTTATGGCAAAAAAAATCAAAAATTTAGGGTGTTAGCCAAATTTTTTAAAAGTTAGTTAATTCTTAGAAACTGAAAAGTTGAAGAATGAACGCCAGAATGAAAGTTGAGTTGGTTAGTTAAACAACTTTTAGCTTCGTTCCTGTTCGAGGACGAAAAGATTTCAAGTGGGGGAGATTGTAACAACCCAGAAAATCCGAACCAATTTAAATTTTTTATATTAGCTATTTTAATGAATTTTGAATATTTAAAATGATTTATTTTAAATAATAATGACTAAAAATTTATCTAAATCGAAGATAGAAGGAATAAATTTATTTTAATTATATAACGAGCCTGAAATGGCTGCAGTTTGAAAATTTGATTTCAAATTTCAATTGAATGTACGAGATTCAAAATAAACCGAATTTCAGTGAAACAAGAAATATTGGAATCTGTTTAAAATTATCTTCCAACGAATGTGAAAAATCCAGATTTCATAACGGGAATAAAAAGTTATGTCCAGTTGAAAATTCAGAATAGTCGCTATGCAATTTATATAAATATAGCCCTTAAAAGTAACCATTTTGTAAACGACCTCCGTTTTCGACGAGACTATTTTTGTTGGATCCTGAATGTCAAATTATTGCTAGATTTGAATTTTCATAATTTTTGGAATCAATATGTGAGCGTGGCGGATTTAAACGTGTTTGGTAATTTCAGTTTGAATTTAATCGACTGGAAAATGACCGTTTTCCGAATGGTCTCCAAACTCGACGAAATTAGTTTTGTTAAGACTGTATCGTCAAAACATATAAAGCTAGATTTATTTTTTGAGAATTTTTAGAGTCAGTATGTGGCCCCAGTAAATTAAAATGTACGTTGAAATCAATTTTGAACATTATATAATTTATAATTTAATTTTAAAAAAACTGATCTAAATAGTCGAATTGGCTTACGAAACATATCCCATTATGTTCGGAATGGGGGTATTTGGCTAAAGGCAACAGTCGTTGGGTTTGATTTGGGGTTCGGATCGATAAACAAGTTATTTTTGAAATTAAATAATAAAATAATAATATCAATACTCAAAACCCTAGCTAACCCTAATCATTTTAGGGCCGCCGTCGTTATGCCATAAACTATCGAAATCGCTCAAATAATCAGCCCCAAATCACGGTAAATATAGTAAGAATTAGATCATGAGCATGAAGGGAAAATTGAAGAGCTCTTCACGAGCTTTGAATCCATATAAGTTAGATGAGTTATCATTGAGAGTTGGGGGTGATTTTCAAGCCCAAAGGACCACCGTTTCATGGAAAATCGCGGCCGCTAGGGCCTACCGAGCCGGCCATCGTGCTCAGTGTAGGGAGGCGCCACCGCCGCCGTCCATGTGGCACCCTCCGATCAGGGTGCGACCCATGTTGCGTCGTTGGTGGAGGATTTTTAAATGGAGAAGATATGGTTTGGGTGACGGCTGATAAACGATTAAGAAGATGAGGTATTACTTAATCTAATTATTTAATAATTATTTTAAATTATGTAATTAAAAATTCCTACTATCATAACTTTTTGATATGAACACAGAAATCTACGATTTCGGTTGTGTTGCACTCGCAACGACGAACACTTCAACATGGAATAGACTAGAAGTGATTGGAGAAAATCAGAATTTCAGGCAAATTCAAATCCAAGCGGTACAGAATTTCAGAAATAAAAGAATGGAGGAGTGGAAACGAATGTGAGAACTCCTTCTCACCAAACTTTTTAAGTTAAAAATAAACTAGGATGCAGATGGTGCTTAGCTGCACCCGACACCTTTTATTGTACAAACCATGGTTGTTTGTTTGGATTGAATTGACTGTATTGTGGTTGTATTGTGTGAATAAAATATTGGAACAATAAAAATGTAACGTCCCGTATTTTTATCGATATAATAATTAATTTATTTAATTATTTAAAATAGTGATATAGAGATTTAAATGGTCGTTTAATTAAATAATATTGAATATTTAATTAACCTAAATAATATAATAATATATTTAATTCAGAAGTAGTTGGAATTAGTTGAATTCGCAATATTGTATGAATTGGATTATTTACAAGATTTAATTCAGTTTAGAATTGAATTATAATAACGAATTTGTTATTTAAACAGAGTTTGAACGTATAATTTTATTATAATTATAATCGAGCCCGTAATGGCGCGACAGTTTGTAGTTTGGCGATTCGAACTTTAAACGAATATACAGAATCCGTTTTAAGTCGGATTTCTGTGAAACAAGAAACGTTCGGAGCCGGTGAAGCATATTTTTCTAGTGGAAGAGAAAAATCGAGATTTCATCCTATAGATTGTGAGTTATGTCCAAATAAAATTTTCAAAAAATCGCTATGGAATTCCTTTATAATTTATAACGATTTATTTACATTATAAATGGATTTTCAATATAAATTGAATAATGATTTAACCGGGATTTGAAATATCGAGTTATAAATTGTGATATGTATATTTTAGGGTTGTATGATATTCAATGTGAATATATATACGACAATATTAATTTATTTATATTAAATTTAATTATTTTAAAAATATTTATATTTAAATGAGTTTATTTAGAGCATTGAAAATAGGCATTTTTGCAAACAACCTCCATTTCCGACGAAACTAATTTTGTTGGATCTGGAATAATAAATTGTTGCTAGATTTCAAGTTTCGTGATTTTTTGGGGTAAGTATGTGGCCGTACGGAATTTTAATGTGAAAAACAGTCAATTATTTTACTTTAAAAATATGTTGTGTGAGCAAACGAAGTTGGAATTCGACGAAACCAGTTTTGTTGGGTCCGTAATGTCGAACTGTAGCTGTATGTCCATTTTCATCAGATTTGGGTATTATATGTGATCATACATATTTTTAATGATAAATACAAATAGCGTTTGATTAAAAATAAATATAAAATTTGAATATTAAAATATTAAAATTTCTCTGTAAATACTTTAACACATTCCTGTTAACCCTAAAATTCTTCCTCTAGTCAAAACACAAGAACGCCGTCACCCTTTTTTTTCTCTACAGCAAAAATCGTAGCTTTGAAAATCCATACAAATGCATGCAAAGGTTCAAAAATCATAGTATATGCATATATAGATTCAACAATGCAAGAACTTCATTTCCGTGTGTGTAATTCCCAATTCAATGTCATCCCGTTCATTGAAATAGTTCCAGCGTATACTAGGGTTACTTTTTGGGCAAGATTTAGACCGTTTTAAATCATTTTAGTTCGTATTGGTAATTAGGGGATCAAATAGCTTGAGTTTTGAGTTACTTGTAAAATTCTGTTCGAAACTATGTTGCTCAAATTACTGTGCGAACAAGATGAAATCCTCGAAGTCGCATACCAACAGTAGTGTGCAAGCTCTTTGAAATTGTTGTGGGGTTAACGAGATTTTGATGAGAGGAAGTTGAGTGAAATTTGTTTGAGCTTTCGTTGAAGAAGGTAGCAGCAGTGGAAGGTTGAAATTGCAGAAATGGTAGAGTGGTTTTTCTGGACTGCGGATTTTCATTTCTAGGAAGATAGGATGGTGAAGATTTGTGTAGTTCTTGGGCTAGGTGAGAGGATTAAGGCCCAATTATGAAAGAATTAGTTTTATTTTTAATTTAAATAATGTATAAAACAATAATGCTTATAACTTACTCGTTCGTAATCAGAATTGAGCGAAACAGGATCCGAACGGACGCTACAACATGGAACCAATTTGGATTGATTGGAGCTCGTTACAATTTATAGCGAAATAAATTGTCTTATCTGAATCAACGACAATTATCATTATTTAACGATGATCGTCCAATGTGAGTAAAACTCACTAACTCTGCCAGTTTATATTTCTATAAATATAATCTAGTGTTGATAGATGATGATTGATTGATGTGTGATGATAGTTTGAATTTCTGATTTAGTGGTTGAAATTGTAGATAACGATATATATATATATATTGTTAATCAAATATTGAATCTGTTTATAGGAATATTTCATATTGAAATGAAATCGATGTTATTTATATTGTTTAACATCTGTAATGCAGAGAAAACATGTTGGAGGGATCCAACAGGATTCCTCAATATTTATAATACTGTTTGTTTTCATATATTGTGATATATGATGTGATATATAATCTATGTTTGATTATGGGTGTGTAGATGAAGTTGATTAGGGTTATTTGGTATTTTAAATACCATAAGAAATACCGGAATGTGAAATGGGAATTTTCAAAGTGTATACTGAAAATAATAAATTTAATTATTTATAAAATCCAAGAATTTTATAAAATGATTATTATTTAGAAAATAAATAGAAGTATAAAAGGAATATATTTTTTAGAAAGTAAATAGGATATTATAAAAGGTAATATTTGGAAAACAAATATTGGGAAATATAATTAAGGATTTATATAAAATAAATAGAATTATATAAAAAGATTTTTATAGAATAAATAGAATTTTATAAAAGGATTTTATAGAATAAATAGAATTATATAAAGGGAATTAAATGAGATTTAAGTATTAAAAATAAAAAGGAGATTTGTATGAATAATTCTACAAATAAAAATATAAATAGAATTTGGGTTTGAGATATTGTTTTTATATACGAAATCAAACTGTTTTGATTATATAAAGAAATATTATTCGCATTCTCTGTGAAAAATAGATTAAAGTAAAAAAATTTCAAATAAAATATTATAAAGGAATTTGGGGTTTGAATAAGGAATTTAAATTGAATTACTGAAATTAGAAACTGACTGGAAATTGGTTGAGTTGAATGGCTTTCTGGGTATCGATCTGATGTTGGTTTCGACCTTCGGGGTTGATGCTTAGAAAGTTGTTCTCTTACTAGTTTATAGTTAGAGACTGATAGAGGTGGGAAGATATTGATGCGTGAATCCAAAATGGAAACATTTTCCAAAGTTAATAACGTATATTTTCTAATTTTAGAAAATAAGGAATTTATGAATATATGGAAATGATAAATGGGAAATTGGGAAATGAAATGATGATTGATCGGTAAGATTTCCATTTGGGAATATAACCTTTGTTTGTACATGTTTTCTTTTGATAGTTAAATCACCAATTATCAAAGATATTGACCATTTCCTTGTTAATACGGAGGGACCGGGATCAGATATATTATCTGAAAACCACTCCTCATGAAATCAGCGGTGCGAATCAAATATGATGAAGATAATTGAAGATGGAGTTATGCAAGGGCTTTTCAGTAAATCCTAGGTAGAAATTGCCTAAGATGGATTTACAGAATAGTGCCTTCGGGTTGTCCAGTCCTAGGACAACTGGAACAGACGAATGTCTGACAGAGTATATCTAGTAGATCGCTTAAGTTGATAGTTTCAAACATATTTACGTTGCTGGCAGATGAATTCATTTCTCTTAGCTTATACCAGTGGTATTTTTAGGGAAATCAATTTGTGATTTGATGGGTATGACGATGTAGCATTCGAAGTAATTAAAAGAGTGATCTGTTAAAAGATACGTTACGACCTCAAGCCTCATCAACTGGGAAATGACAGAAATCGGGTAGGCAGCATGGCCAAGTGGGTCACACCCAATTAGGGTATATTGTCACCATCTAGAGAATATTCATATTTGTTACTTCTTTCGCTTCTGTATCACCCGGGAACGGTTATGTTGGTATACCAACCATAAGGTGTTAATATATTTGGAACATTCAAGCGAAATGAATGGCCGGTCATGTGTGGTCGAGTTACAAGATGTTCTTGTTGAACTCCAGTGTATCGCTTCTAGAGTACACTGATCGGAAGGTGGTTCAATACCTTGTCATAGTTGGAAATCCATTACCCAATAAGCGCCCGCGTTGTTTGATTGTATATAATATATGTGGAATGTGAGATGAAAGCGTTTCCACCAGATTGCTATTTATTTGATTTAGACATTATCATAATATCAGAAGAGTATGGATTTTTAAAAGAAATGTTTTGGGTTATCATAAGGTAAAAACCTTTCGTGTGTATGTGTGGATCGGTCTTACGATTATCATTTCTTTAGAAAGATTTTAAAAGTTAAACAAATGGTTGGAGTTTACTTACACCAGTCGCATGACTGACCGAGAGTTTATTTTGTTTTGTTTTCCCTAAATTCTTGAGTGCCCAATTTTGTATGGGAAGTCAAGTAGTCGAGATTTTACAGATACTTGAAGAGCTGGTGCAGGGGGCTTCAGGATTATATATCTATTGTTATTTCCGTTGTTGTAACACCCCACGTCCATTAATATCACTCACAAAGGGAATGCGTTAACTTCCATGGAGAATATTTAGTGTATAGAACAGAATATAACAAGATAGATATAAATAATGGTACTTGAGAATTTGAAAACAACTTTTATTGCAACGGAGAAATAGTTTGATTACAACAACTCCATAAACCAAGTACACTTAATATCCATCTTGATAAATTGTTTCAGAGTACATAAAATAAAAAGCATAAACCCCAATACAAGTAGCCATAAAAGAGACGAGCTGAACTTTACTTTCAGCAATCCAAGCACTTCCAAAAGAGAGAGAAAGAGATCCGAGATCAAGCTCCACTAGTACTAGTCCCACCCCAAGAACTTGGGGGGGGAAAGGAAGAAAAGAGGCGAAAACAAGGAGGGTCAGACATAAAGTCTGGCGAGTATAATAACTTTAACAGTATAATTATTAAAGTAACTAGGATAAGGCATAAACTGATAAGATAAGATATGACCATGAAACAAGTGGGCATGAAAAAGAAAATAAGAGGAATATTCTGGCGTTAATCTCATTCCTAATCACTATAGGATAATTACTATACTGCACCACCACTAGTCACCCTAAAAGTTGATCCCGTCTATAGAACTTAATAATGATAATGGTAGTTTCGTGTACCCCTAGCTTCCTTCATAGGTGTTGTCTGCCCCTATCTCCACTAGTTGTACCCACTACCCCCATTCGATCGGCTCCCTAACTCGTAGATACCCGTGCTGGTCCCACAGTGGGGTGTATCACTTCCCAAAGTGGCAACTCGATACCACCAAAGATGCATGGCTTATATCTACATGATGCAACAACGTCTTACCTACCAGCCCGGGCCCACGCACGCACATGACCCCGTTGGACTTGCGTTGCCACCGCTAACCTGTTTTGACATCTTACAATCAAATCCAGTAAGCGTGTCCCGTCCTCGACTTGGGTCGAGCTCACAAAGATACTTAATGGGTTACTGGTTTGAAAAGGGCCCCCATGCTTGACATAAGCCTTCCACCTATGCTTGGTCCCCACTAAGGTTTCCCCACTTTACCCCATTCTTATTCATGTCTTCTTACATGTTTCAATCTTAGTTAAGTGCATCTAATCATATTTCACATGCCGCCCAAGGCACCCACTTAATTTCACATACCACCCAAGGCACCCACTTAACCCCTCATGTCCCACCACATGTTTATCTGTTTAAGTGTTACTTAATTCATTAGAACCGTAACCTTGTAAAGACCTCCCACATTAGGCTGACATTTGCAGTTGCTGGATTTGCCGCGTAGGTCCGGGCAGTCTTATACTGCAAACGCGCCTAACCTCGTGTCTTTACAATTGTTACGCATTTAATTCGTGCCTTTGACCTCTCACATTAGACTAGCATTTGTGACTGCTGGATTTGTCGGGCGGGTCCGGGAAGTCTTACACCACAAAAGAGTTTAACCTCGTGTCTTAGGTGGTTAATTATTACACATCTTTATTTAACCCCAAATTGGATTAATATCCCTATTCAAATTTGTCAAGAAATTCCAAATTTATTTGTGTCCATAATTGTCTCTTAAAATTATGTCCATAAATACCAATTATGCCAATTAATGTCTCAAATTAATTATATGCCTTTTAAGGCCATTTTATGCCAATTCATAATTTATGTATATTCAATATTATCCCATCATCCCCACGCTATTCGTACGTTTTCATATGACATGTGTTAGACTCGCAAATAGTCTAACTTATAAAAAGAAAAACAACATCACCTAACACATAAAATAGATCTAAGGATCATGACATAAGATTACATAGCCAATAACTTGCATATGAATTTCATTCAAACTAGCATATGATACAAAACTAGCATAGGTAATGGGCATAAACTTGCATAACTTATGTACTGCTATAGATCCAAACATAAAGGTGTGAACTTGCATATGGATCTAAACATAAAGATGTAAACTTGCATATAGATCTAAACATAAAGATGTAAACTTACATATAGATCTAAGCATAAAGATGTAAACTTGCATATGGATCTAGACATAAAGGTTAATGTCACATAAACTAGCATATGCATATACATGTCTCACATATATTTTAACAACCCAAACTTGCATAAGATTCATACATGAATATATGATCCAATCATCACAAACTTGCATAAGATATATGATTCAACTTGCATAAGATTCACATAAGAACTAACATATGATCCAACTTGCATAAGACTAACATATGATTCAACACCACGAACATACATATAATTTACATCACATGGTTCAAAATCATATTCTCATAATCCCAATTATATCTTATCATAATTAAACTAATTAATTATTTTGTTAAAGCTATCATACTCACAATTAAAAAGAATAGTATTGTCTTTCTAGGATCTGTATTCTGAAACTGAATTGCTCGCCTTTGATGTAGACTAATCGTTATTTAGATTTGATTTGATTTGGATTCAAGCTTCTATTTTGCTTTAGGGTTGAAAGTGTATGGCGGCTACTCTAGGTTCTCAATTGACGGCATGGCGGCTCTTGTTATGAATTAATGTGATTAGGGTTAGGTGTTTAGGAGTGTTTTTATAGAAGTTTAATTTAATAAGAGCCATCGGATTAATCTAGGGATAACCAGAACCATCAGGACCACTCAGATGCCACATCAGCCCTTAGGGCGAATCAGGCCAGGGGTTGACAGCCAAACACCCTGGATCGACCCCTAGTCGACCCAGTGAGGCTCGGGACAACTCCAAAAATGGTGCGGTTCGGCTATTCCCCCTCCCGATTCGCTGTTTTGAACTTTTTTTGAATATTATATGTATATATTTCTCTCATATGCATACAATCTTCAAGGCTTAATAACTTCTTCATAAGTTATCCGTTTTATGCAAACCAAATGTCTATCTTAACCCAAAATTTTGAGATGAATATAATAGCGCAACCATTTCACTTAATTATTCTTCTAAAAATTAAGTATACTTTAATTTGTGAATTTTAATGTTATAAAATTATGGGGTGTTACAGCTGTGTTGTAAGTGTTATACTCTAATAACGGTATTGTATACAGATACTGTTTTATTTCAAAGTTATGTTATGAAATATATTTAATCGTTCTGCTGTGAGATTCGTGTTTACTATGATGTTGTGATGTTCTCCTTCTTCTATTCTAATTTTCTATCTTATCTATTCTCACCCTCTATTTTCTTTCATTAACTATCCGGTATTTCTGATGCTTGGATAGTTGACATTGAGTTTATGTCGATTACCAAGGTCGCAAATTCATCGGGTCGTTACAGTGGTATCAGAGCTGAAGGTTAAGTGATCACCTTGGCACTATGGCGTGACGCAGTAGAGATGGGGTTAGTAATGCTTCAGATTGTATTGAGTGTATATATGAGTGCATATTGTTATTAGATATAAAAATGGTTTTATATTGTGGAGATTTATTGGTTGAGTTGTTTATGAGTTCTGGTCGATCAGTTTGATCCACTGTATCGGTAGGAGTTCATAAACACTTGAATACGATAAACCGACATGGTATGTTTTGAAAGCAGGGGAAATGAAATAATTTTACCTAAATTATATTTTGATATGAAAGAATGAGTAATATTTGAAGTATTATTGTATATTGGATGTGTTGGTTGTTATTATAATCGAATAAGATTATAAAAGTGGAATGGTTATATAAATAACCAATCAGAATTCATATAAGTGTAATATATGAAATCAGATGAATTAAATCTGAATTTAAATCAGAATTAAAATTCCAAAAACATGAAAATATTTGTAAATGGAATTAGATTAAATATATGAGAATTTTAAAATCCTAGGAGACTTTAAATTGCTTTACAAACATTTTGAATGATATTTTGAAATGTATTTCAAAATGAAATGTTTAAAAGTGATTTTGAAAAAGTGTTATAGTATTAAACTCACTTCGGTCGCTGGAAAATAAATTCCGATGTTGATCCGGACATCATCGGTGTTCATTTTCGAGTTGTAAGTGACAGATTACTACCAAAGATTTTGTTTTTAAAATTGTTCTGCGAAAACAAGTATTCAGAAATTCAAAGGTTTTGAATTGTTATTATGATTTCAAATTGATTTGAAATAAAAACCCAGGAATTTAAATTCTAGAATTTAAATTTAACTTGTGAAGTTAAATAGAATGAGATGGTAAAAGTAAATAAATAAACTAGAATTTAACTTGAACTAAGTTAAGTAAAACAGGATTTGGTTAGAGAATAATCTGAAATGGAATTGAGTGATAAGTTAAGAGTTCGGAGTTTGTGATTGGGGTTGGAATGGAATTTGACTTAGGTATAAGCGAGTGATTTGGATTGAGTATGAAGTGATTAGAGATTGTTTTGGAATGATGTTGATATATACTGAATGGGTGACAGATGGAAGGGATATAATGATATGCCCGACAAAAAGGTATAAGTGTATATTCTAATTGGGTATGAGATTTTATGAGCCTGTTTGGTGAGCCGCTTGGCTATTTTATTTTCTTTTGGGTTGGCGAAGGCCTAGAGAGGCGAGTTGTAGTTGTACCGATTGACCCGTACAAAGGAGGTGCTGGCGAATTTTTTCAGAAATTTAAGGTGTTAGAAAATTTTCAGGATTTTTGAAAATTTTGTTAATAGAAATGAATTAATAATTTAGTTAAAGTAAATTGATTCAGTGAAACTGGATGTAAAAAGTAAACGAATAATCTTAACCCAGTTAATAGGGTTTGTTTTCTACCTTAGCAATTTGAAGGACGAAATTATTTTAAGGGGGAAGAATGTAAAGTCCCGTATTTTTATCGATATAATAATTAATTAATTTAATTATTTAAAATAACGATATAGATATTTAAATGGTCGTTTAATTACATAATATTGAATATTTAATTAACATAAATAATGTAATAATATATTTAATTCCGAAGTAGTCGGAATTAGCTGAATTCGCAATATTATATGAACTGGATTATTTACAAGATTTAATTCGGTTTAGAATTGAATTATAATAACGAATTTATTATTTATACGGATTTTGAACGTATAATTTTATTATAATTATAATCGACCCCGTAATGGCGCGACAGTTCATAATTTGGCGATTCGAACTTTAAACAAATATATAGAATCCATTTTATGTCGGATTTCTTTGAAACAAGAAACGTTCGGAGCCGGTGAAGTATATTTTTCTAATGGAAGAGAAAAATCGAGATTTCGTCATGTAGATTGTGAGTTATGTCCAAATAAAATTTTTGAAAAGTCGGTATGGAATTCCTTTATAATTTAAAATGATTTATTTATATTATAAATGGATTTTCAATATAAATTTTCGAAAAGTCGGTATGGAAATTCCACCTCGGTTCGGACCCGAACCGACCCGCCTGTTTTGTTTCCTGCACGCAAGCTTTGACCGCTTCTTAAGGAGTAACCGCACATACTTTCGTGGATCTAGCTCCACTTGGTAAAGCACGATCTGGTGACCACTTTTCAACTACCTCCGAGATCGCCTCAGCGCTCACCACGTGGTACCTCTTAACCAAACCGCTCCAGAGTTCCCAAGGGCTCCTCTACATCTATAAATACACCACAACATGGCCATTTCAAAGGACTTTTTGACTATTCCAACACTTGGCCTCCATTACAACCAAGCAAGGACATTGCTCATCACTTTAACACGAGGAATTTGTGTATAAATTCATTCCCTAATCTCCTCTTCTTCATTGTAAACATGAGGATTTCGTGTATAATCCGCAAACAAACAACATTGTAATAGCTTATTAGGATTTAAGAAACTATAAAGTGGACGTAGGCTTGGTTTGAGCTGAACCACTATAAAAATCTCGTGTGTCTCCTCTTATTTTTACTGCTTTTTCTGCATTGATCTGTGATTGTGAGGTTCTCACATAGCATTTGGCTGTTAGTGCCATTTTTTGGTCTAATAACAGTGTTAGAGAAAAACACTGTTAGATCTTAATATTAAGCAATCTGATCAATTTTTTTCAATAGGTGTGCCAATACCATGCTTTCATAATGTATTATAATATATTTCAAGTTCTTCTTCCTTTAGTTCTTAAAGTACAATAACTTTATCTCCATGTTTGTCTATAAATGGTAAAACTAATTTATATGATCGGTAAATTAATACAGGTTTATTTCATCATGTTACACCATACGAATTAGTGTGAACATATAGTTGGTTGGAAGTGTAATGGTTCATTTAAATAAAATGGCATTGATTTTCGATTTATTATTTAGTATTCATAATGTAACACCCCGAATTTTCTGTTAACCGTAAATTAACAAATTAAAGTATAATTAATTCTAAATGATAGAATTAAGGGAAACCGGTTACGCCATTGCGTTCACCTCGGAATTCTGCTTGAGATAGAGTCTGATTTTTTGTAAATCGGACTCTGTATGAAGGAGTTATGACCTCCGGAAGTTTCGGAATTTGATTTAAAATTCAAACAGCCCAAAAACAAGTTCAAAATTCAAAACTGGACCAAAACTGGGCTGGGCGGGAATTTTCCCGCCCAGGACCCAGGTCGACCAGGGGGTCGACCTGGGTACCCAGGTCGGCTATGTAGTCGACCTGGGGGTCGAACTACAGGTCGACTTGTTTGGTCGACCTGACTTGCTTGGTCTGGTCCTGGCTCGGTTTCTGGGGCTTGGCTGTGTCACTAGGGCTGACTTGTCACTTTCTGATTGGCTTCTCTTGAGACGGATGACCTTGATTAACTCTAGCTTCATCGACGGCTCTAATTAGTTTGAAATCCTATATAAACAACCTTAGTCTCAACCTAAATTCACACAAATAAAATAGTGCTAGAGCCGTCATGCTGCTGGAAGGAAGCTAAGAGTTGCCTCCACATGAAGAAAGATTAGAGACGAGCAAAACTAAAGTAAAAACAAGATTCAAACAACGTTTTTCTACCCAAAGGAAAGCATTGCAAATTCAGAACTCAGAATCCAGAATTCAAGTTCGTCACTTGTTGTAAGTATAGTGATTTTTCCGATGGGAATAAAATTAAGATTTGATTCGATGTAAAATGGAAATGGAATTGTGCTATTGTATATCGACGATGTTAATTTCATATCTATGTGTTGTAATGATTGTGTTGTGAATGGTATTGGGATGTTTGTGGCATAATTGAGTTGATGTTGGATCCATTAGAATGTTTGTGGATTAACCTAGTTGATGTTGGATCTATTCAAATTCACATACAAGTTATTTGGTTCATATCCACACCTATATGTTTAGGTGATTATGACAAGTTATATGCTGTACAACAGAACTTCTATGCCAAAATGATTAAGTTCATATACATGCTCATATGTTTATACAAAAGTTGCAAGTTCATATTTGGATCCATGCCATGATCCATTTTAATACAAGTTTCATGTTATAGTAGCAAACATGATTTGATCTAGTTCACACCCTTGTGCTAAAAATTATACATATTTTATGGACATGGTATAATTTTGTCATATACTAGTTTATGGTTGAGATTATGCCTAGATCAAAACATATTTAGGCTTATGTTATCTAAATCATATGTTAATTCATGTGACACCTATTTATTTAGATCCCTATTTCAATGCAAATTCACATATATGTAAGATGATTTAGTCTATGTTGCAAATTCACATATATGTATGTTGATTTAGTCTACGTTGCAAGTTCGCACCTATGAAACTCATGTTGGCTACTTTGCAAGTTCACACCTATGATGTTCATATTGACTATGCCGAAAATGCCAAGTTTACACCTATGTCATGTTTATGTTTATGAATTTCTTTATGCCAATTTTGTGTACGCTAAATTAGGCTAAGTTTTTAGCCTAATATTATATGTTAAAAATCATGCGGATGAAAAATTAGGCTAAGATTGTTAGCCTAAAAATTAGACGGGGTAACGTTGGGAAAAATTGGTAATTATAGGAAACTTGACATAAATTGGTGGCATTTAAATGGTACAAATCCTTATACCAAAAATGATGAACTTGGAAAGTGGGCTATAACATTTAATTGTTAAAAATTTATATATAACAAGTAATAGAGACAAATATGTAAATTTAGAAAATACGAGTATGCTTAACCCGAGGTTGGATTGAGTTGTGATGTAAACCTACCCGGACCCGCCCGGCAGTCCAGTAATCACAACAATACCTATCCAATGTGGGTGGTTAAGCATTGAGCCCAATAAGGACCCGAGGTTAGACTGAGTTATGGTGTAAACCTGCCCGGAACTGACCGACACATCCAATAACCATAACAATAACTGTCTAATGTGAGTGGTCGGTGCTTTAAAAAGCTAAGGACAGACAAGTCAGGATGGTAGGGTTAAGTTAACTAAAACACTTAACCAATTCAGCATGTTAATTAAATTGATGGGTGGGGTTAGGTAAATACAGACACTTAACCACTTAACATGTTTGACTAAAAAACCCTAGTAACGGGGACCCATTTCAGCAGTAACCCAATTAGGTATCATGGTACCATGAAACTAGGCAGGGTGGACCACAATTACTGGGCTGATTGTAAGCGGTCAAAAGCGACGGCGGTTGGTGCAGCAGTGTGGGTTCTAACGGAGTGCGGGCATGCACACACTTCGAAGCAGACAAACCGGGCACTGGGAACCAGTAGTATAACCTATGCATTCTAGGATTGTGTAACATCCCACATCCGTTAAGGTCACTCACAAACGGAATGCCTTAACTTCAATGGAGCATTATGGGTACTAGAACAGAAATATTACAAGACAGACGTATATAAAACAGCGGAAAGTAAATAGAAGTACTTCAAATCATTTATTAAATATAATTGTTTACAAAAAAAGCCCATCAACTTCCAATACCCAATTACATAGTCAAAATATCTGTCTTGCTCAAAAACAAAGAAGCATAAAAATAAACTGTAGTATTCCCCAATAAAGCAAAGCAAGCCATAGCCAAGAGAAATCCAAGCCGTACATGAAAGAGCCTTGAAGCTTGGTAAGATCTGAACTAAGCTGTATTCCCACCCTGTGAACCTGGGGGAGGAAACGGAAGAAAAAGAGGCAAGGTCAGTCATAAAGACTGAGTAAGTCCTTGTGCCTTTCAGCATAAAAAACAGGTAAAGATAATATGGCATGAATAAACTAAAAGTAAACATAAGCATGATGACGAGGTAAGCTACAGGCATGATGAATCAGGTATAACATCCCATACTTCCTATCAAGGTTAGCATCACAAGGTTCCTACCAAGTATCACATCGCAAGGTTTCTATAACATCGCAAGATTTCTAAGTTTCACCATTACCCTATTTTCCTTGATTTCCTATATTCTCTGCACCACCAAACTAGCGTTCCAATTAGTTTACTTAGTTATAATTACAAGATAAGTGATCCCCCATAACCCACATGATAGTTTTATAGGTACATATCCTACGATGAGGGTCCTACCTCATATTGACAGTTTCGTGTCTCCACCGTACCTATTTGATCGACTCTTATTTACAATTTTTCACATGTGTTATACACTAAGGTTATCCCAACCCCATAGTTGTGATAGCCTTTAGGACTACATCTAATATGAGGGTTTCACCTCAACTAGCCCAATTGCCATGAATGTGTTAGATGTATCCTTACTACCTTAATCGATCGGCTCCTACTCGACTTAGTTCTTGCGGACCCTACTTGTAGATACCTGTGCTGGTCCCACCCTAGGGTGTATCAATCCCTAGGATGGCAACCCCGATGCAATTCTTGGTGCATAGCTTTATATCTACTGATGCCCAGTGGCTAAATTTTCCACTCCGAAATACGTACACGCCCGTAATTCGTCGGAACCAGCACTGCTGCATCACCCGCCGCCGTTTTGACCGCTTACAACCAGCCCAGTAATCGTGCCCCACACTGCCTAGCTCAGGCTACCGTTGAAACCTAGTGTGGGTTACTACTGAAATGGGCCCACTACTTGGGTTTTCCTAGGGTCTATTCGTATACCCCACAGGTTGGTTAAGTGTTATTCATTCAAGTTAACTTAACCCCACCCCCCATCATGTTACCTTGGGTTAAGTGTTCTCTCTGGTGTTACTTAACCCTACTGCATGTCTTGTTATATCGGTTAAGCGTTGCCTTCGCATGTTAACTTAACCCTACCACACACCATGTCATATTGGTTAAGCATCGCCAACCCATTTAACTTAACCCTCCCATTTGTCTGATTGCATTGGTTAAGTATTTCAAGTAATTCATGGCTTAACCGCCCACGTATCATGTCAAGTTGGTTAAGTATTGTCTAGTGATTCATAACTTAACCCCGCTATCTTAGCATATCAAATTGGTAAAGTGTTTTCAAGCAGTTCATGACTTAACCCGCCCACGTATCATGCTAAGTTGGTTAAGTATTATTTATATGTTCAAGTTGACTTAACCGTGCCACGTGTCATGTTATATTGGTTAAGTGTCATTAGTCTAGTCATATTGCTTAACCCACTCATTCATGTCATATCAGTTAAGTGTCACTGGTCTAGTCATATTACTTAACCCACCCATTGGTCTGATTAATAGTTATGTTGGTTAAGCATTCTTAATTTACTCGACCCTATCCAGTGGTCTAATTAACATGTTATGATGGTTAAGCCCACACTTGTAAGTTTTACGTGTTCTTAACTCATACCGGTTAGGTCCATATTTACATGTCAAATTTCCATGCCATCCCACCTAACCCTCTAACCATACCCACGTCTTATTATGGTTAGTACTTCCTTAATTCATTCATTATGACGCACAAATCATGACCTCTCACATTAGACCGTGCACTTTGTGGCCACTTGATTTGTCGGGCGGTTCGGGGCAGATTTGCACTACAAACTAGTCTAACCTCGTGTCATAAACCGTTACGCCTACAATTTGACCACTCACATAAGACTGACACTTTGTGGCTACTGGATTTTCCGGACGGTTCCTAGCAGATTTACACCACAAACCGAGTCTAACCTCGTGTCAAAGGTTCATTAATGGTCGTATTCCGTCCCCCCCCCCTAAACCCTAATATCAGTTCATGCGTTTAACATATAAAAATGTTCATGTTTCAACCACGTTCATATTTCCAGTTATATGCCCATTATCAAGTTCATAATTCACGTTTTTGCACCAAAACGTATTCCCAAATTATTATCATAATTCACTATAAGGTTATGCCAAGTTATAGCCTTTTATTTACAATACATGCCAACTACCCAAAACCCAACTTAGGCGCGCTCATGTTAAACCTCTACCAAATCATAAATTATTATATATGTTTCAACTCCAAATTTTACATAATTAACATATGCCCAAGTTCTAGATTACATGTCAGTTTTACATATTCCCAATTCATACCAAATTTACATATGTTCAACTCATGTCGTTTTACATGCATGCCAATTTCTATGCCAATTTACACATATACCAAGTTTCATGCGGTTTTACATATGTCAAGATTCATGATTTACATGTTTACAAAGCTATGCTTAATTTGCATAGATCAAGTTTTATACCCAAAATTACATGTATACCGCGTTTACACCAATTTACCCATAACAATCCTAGCCAAATTACATATATCAAGATCCATATCAAATTACATATGCCAATCCCCATTCTTTCAATTACCATTTTAATGACAATACCCAAATATCCAATTTCATGTTAATGGTAGTAATACCCAAATATCCAATTTTTATGTTATGCCTTCAATTCCAACAAACACATATATTCCACTAGGCAGTATTCCAATATTTCCCCCGTATACCATCACATGTATATCGTAGTTTAGGCCTAGGTACAAAATTGATCTAGGTTCATCAAAAGAAAATAAATAGGGGAAGGTAGAAGTTGCAATAAAAACAAGATCAGAGAGAAAACGGCATAAAAACATCATTTCAGGCATAAAGAATAGATCTTGATAATAATATCAACATGAACCAAGAAAATTGATTCACAACAAGATGAATAGACTATAAACTTGTCATGAGAATAAAGATAGAAAAGTTCCCAAAATCAAGATCCAAGAAGAAACAAGAATAGGCTTGAATCAAAAGTCCAATTTCACTTCATCACATGTCCATATTAAATATAATTATTTTAATCTGGAAATAACTAGAACTTACAGATCGTGGACAAGGAATTACGAGCTGAATTTGTTGTAAAAATGTTGATTTATTGTCTTGAATCATTGTAGAAGCCTTGTTCTTTGAATTGATTTGAGTTTGAATGCTTGTACTTTGATTTGGAAACGGCGGCCATGGTTCAGGAGATATTTTAGCAACATAATGGTGTAAGAATGATTTGTTATGAATTAGGTTAGGTCTTAGGGTATATTTATAGGTGTAGGAACTATTTAAGGCCCTTAGATCAACCCTAGAATCAATCCGGACCATCAAAACATGTCTCAGGCTTCAAAAATGGGTTCAGGGTCCAAACAGGTCGACTAGGTCGACCTGTAAGGGGGGGAGGTCGACCACATGGTCGACCTGGGGGATAGGTCGACCCTAAGGTCGACCACATGGTCGACTTGACCCCCTGGTCGACCCCCAGGTCGACCTGCCTGGTCCTGTGCTGCCTGAAATTTGCTGAATCTTCTACAGGCCATAACTTCTTCATCCGGACTTCGATTTTCGAAAACTTGGGCTTGATTTCATGTAGAATTCTGAGACGAACGCATTGGCGCAACCCATTTCCCTTGATTCTCATTTTAAAAATTAATTATACCTTGATTTCTTGTTTTAACATGTTATTAAAATTCGGGTTGTTACATTCTCCCCTCCTTAAAGGATTTCGTCCCTGAAATCTTCAAGTTAAGAAGAATGTTTCCTACCATCCAATCATCCATCTACTCAAAACATCAATCATAAGCAATCGTTGTCCTTAAAAGATTTCTAATGGTGTATGAACATATGCAGAAGGTGTGTGTATATGTTCCTTATCTAATGCAAATGATCAGGCCTGATTGATCTTCTTAATGCAAAATAAGTTTAGTGTCATGAGTCCAACATGTATCCAAATAGTCCTAGTCACATAAACACTATATGTGTGAACAAACATCCATCCATATGCAACATCCACATGATAACAAATTCAATTTCATTCATAAACAAGTATAAACACTTATGCATATGCAATATGAAAGGTGACTGAGCCGATCTAGTGTCTAATGTGCGTGTATATGCATCCACGAGCAACCACTAGCGACCACTTGCAACCACTTGCAACCATCAATCATAACATGTCTCAAACACATGTTTACACCCAATTGTTCCTACCTAAAGATATAGTCGAACGATAGAAGAAAGTAAAAACTTTGTGTCTATTAGGCAATGTCAAAACTAGAAATCTATGTCACATATATACTGATTAGGAGAAGAACTCCCTAAGCACAAGCCCCGAAGACTGAAATCAATATCAGACTGATACCCAAAGAATTAACCAACCAATATATATGTTTCTAGGAAACTAAGCATGATGCACTCCTTTTTGGTAATAAGAAATCCCTTCCTAAGACCAACCCATATCCTATAAAACCCAAAAAGTTTAGTCAACCTAACGGACACCCTCAAGGCCCAACATGTATTACTAACAGATGAGTCATACTCCCTATGGGGTTTGCAACAGAAATAGGATGGAGAATAGGACCGAGAGGATATGCTTAAAAGATAGCATGCAAATAAGCTCTACAGGAAAAGAGGGATCAAGGATATACTCTTAAAAAGAGATATGATGCGCGTGTCTAGTCTTCAATCTTCTGAGTCGCATTTCCTTGAGTTTAACTCCATTCTGCTTTCACCGTCTTTAACTTCACAATTTCGTAGCTTCTTAATTCTTGTTTCCAAAATATGAGTTGGAAATCATTCCACTGTTGCCTCTTGTTTCACTTTCACTTATTCTCCTTCTAGTATACTCGGCTCAAACATAACTGCGTACTCATGGTTTCATGCAAGCTCTCCAAAATTCACTAGTGAATCTTGGATCTCGTTCACGTACTAGAAGATATTCCACGTAAATGAATTATCACTTGAAAATAAACAAATGCCAACCATGTTACCAAGTGTACTTACTAGGGTGATTTCTATAACTCATGCGTAAGCGAAATGAACCATCCGCCTTAGTGGCGAACACTACTCGAACGGATTACAAATTACCAATAAATGTGTCAAGAGATTCTAGGTAACTAATCATGACAGAACCCTAAAGGTTACACGAGACTTCGAGGGTATTACCGAGGCAACTCAAGAGTCTAACTACCCTCCTTTCAAAACTGAGAATGGCACCCTTACTGGATAACCACTCCATCACTAGAATCAACCCATAGCCCAAAGACAAAAGCATTGCTTCTAAACTCAACATTTAGCATAGACATTCTCAAATCCAAACAAGTCATGAATAAATGAGCCGGTTCCCCAACAGGATTTGAGACAAAAATGATCCTCTACTACGCTAGTACTAAGGTGCAGAGACTCAACTATCGAAGCAGAATTAAAAGGACGCGATGCACAAAAACAAAGTTCTAGCGGGATGATAGAAAAGAAAAGCTAAATCTTTAACAAAAACGTAACCACCTTTCTCAGGTACGCTAGTAGTGAGAGCATACAATTGCCCTCTCGACGATCTTGTTCTTTGCCCTTGTCCTTATCCTATAATACTTAACTACATGTCCCTTTTTAACATACTAAAGATACTCTCTCTTGTCATGGGTTTTATTATCCTTTCACTTTGGCCTCTTCCCTTTCACCTTTTCCTCTTTCGTGGATTAAGCCATATCAACAAGTTTCTCATCCTTAGGCATGTGTTCTTTATCCTCGTTCTTGCTATCCTTTTATAGTTTGTTGACAAGTCTCTCGAAAGTTTCCTCCATCGCACAGCAACTCTACAAAGCTTGAAATAAGATTAGAACCAGATGGAACTACTGCGGCTACAAATGGAAGTTGGGCACTTCTTTGCCCTCCTACATGTGTCGTACACCTACAAAACTATGGTGAAAAAGAAAGAGAGAAGAAACTCAAGGAGAGAATCAAAAGATAGTACATATGACTTTGGGGAATATGTCTTTCGTAAAACAAAACTTTTCTTAGAAAGATGCTTCGTTGTAAACGTTTTGAAAATAATTTCAGAAGGTTTTTAAAAGCTTTTGCCCAGTCTGGTAACCTTCTGCTCTGATACCAAATGTGACACCCCACATCCGTTAAGGTCACTCACAAAGGGAATGCCTTAACTTCAATGGAGCATTATGGGTACTGGAACAGAAATATTACAAGACAGATGTATATAAAACAACGGAAAGTAAAGTAGAAGTACTTCAAATCATTTATTAAATATAATTGTTTACAATAAAATCCCATCAACTTCCATTACCCAATTACATAGTCAAAATATCTATCTTGCTCAAAAACAAAGAAGCATAAAAATAAACTGTAGTATTCCCCAATAAAGCAAAGCAAGCCATAGCCAAGAGAAATCCAAGCCGTACATGAAAGAGCGTTGAAGCTTGGTAAGATCTGAACTAAGCTGTATTCCCACCCTGCGAACCGGGGGGGGGGGGAGGAGAGGAAACAGATGAAAAAGAGGCGAAACAAACCGGGTCAGTCATAAAGACTGAGTAAGTCCTAGTGACTTTCAGCATAAAAACAGGTAAAGATAATATGGCATGAATAAACTAAAAGTAAATATAAGCATGATGACGAGGTAAGCTACAGGCACGATGAATTAGGTATAACATCCCATACTTCCTATCAAGGGTAGCATCACAAGGTTCCTACCAAGTATCACATCGCAAGGTTTCTATAACATCGCAAGATTTCTAAGTTTCACCAATACCCTATTTTCCTTGATTTCCTATATTCTCTGCACCACCTAACTAGCGTTCCAATTAGTTTACTTAGTTATAATTACAAGATAAGTGATCCCCCATAACCCACATGATAGTTTTATAGGTACATATACAACGATGAGGGTCCCACCTCGTATTGACAGTTTCGTGTCCCCGCCGTACCTATTTGATCGGCTCTTACTTACAATTTTTCACATGTGTTATACACTAAGGTTATCCCAACCCCATAGTTGTGGTAGCCTTCAGGACTACATCTAATATGAGGGTTTCACCTCAACCAGCCCAATTGCCATGAATGTGTTAGATGTATCCTTACTACCATAATCGATCGGCTCCTACTCGACCTAGTTCTTGTGGCCCCCAACTTGTAGATACCTGTGCTGAACCCAAGGGTGCATAAATCCCTAGGATGGCAACCCCGACGCAATTCTTGATGCATAGCTTTATATCTACTGAAGCCCAGTGGCTAAATTTTCTACTCCCGAATACGCGCACGCCCGTAGTCGGAACCTGCACTGCTACATCACCCGCCACCGTTTTGACCGCTTACAATCAGCCAGTAATCGTGCCCCACCCTGCCTAGCTCAGGGTAACGTTGATACCTAGTGTGGTTACTGTTGAAACGGGTCTCGCTGCTAAGGTTTTCCTAGGGTCTATTCGTATACCCCACAGGTTGGTTAAGTGTTATTCATTCAAGTTAACTTAACCCCACCCCCATCATGTTACCTTGGGTTAAGTGTTCTCTCTGGTATTACTTAACCCTACCGCATGTCTTGTTATATCGGTTAAGCGTTGCCTTTGCGTGTTTACTTAACCCTACAACACACCATGTCATATTGGTAAAGCATCGCCAACCCATTTAACTTAACCCCCCCATTCGTTATATTGCATTTGTTAGCTTAACCCGCCCACGTATCATGTCAAGTTGGTTAAGTGCTGTCTAGTGATTCATAACTTAACCCCGCTATCTTAGCATATCAAATTGATTAAGTGTTTTCAAGCAGTTCATGACTTAACCCGCCCACGTATCATGCTAAGTTGGTTAAGTATTATCTATATGTTCAAGTTGACTTAACCCTGCCACTTGTCATGTTATATTGGTTAAGTATCATTAGTCTAGTCATATTACTTAACCCACCCATTCATGTCATATCGGTTAAGTGTCATTAGTCTTGTCATATTACTTAACCCACCCATTGGTCTGATTAACAGTTATGTTGGTTAAGCATTCTTAATTTACTTAACCCTATCCACTGGTCTAATTAACATGTTATGATGGTTAAGCCCACACTTATAAGTTTTACATGTTCTTAACTCATACCGGTTAGGTCCATATTTACATGTCAAATTTCCATGCCATTCCACCTAACCCTCTAACCATACCCACGTCTTATGATGGTTAGTACTTCCTTAATTCATTCATTATGACGCACGAATCATGACCTCTCACATTAGACCGTGCACTTTGTGGCCACTGGATTTGTTGGGCGGTTCCGGGAAGATTTACACCACAAACTGAG
Source organism: Allium sativum (assembly GCA_030737875.1). Lineage (NCBI taxonomy): Eukaryota > Viridiplantae > Streptophyta > Magnoliopsida > Asparagales > Amaryllidaceae > Allium > Allium sativum. The sequence goes on along the minus strand of CM060920.1, from coordinate 740,634,396 downwards.
TCTAACCTCGTGTCATAAACCGTTACGCCTACAATTCGACCTTCGACCTCTCACATTAGACTGACACTTTGTGGCTACTGGATTTGTCGGGCGGTTCTGGGCAGATTTACACCACAAACCGAGTCTAACCTCGTGTCAAAGGTTCATTAATGGTCGTATACCCTCCCCCCCCCCAAAACCCCAATATCAGTTCATGTGTTTAACATATAAAAATGTTCATGTTTCAGCCACGTTCATATTTCCAGTTATATGCCCATTATCAAGTTCATAATTCACGTTTTTGCCCCCAAAACGTATTCCCAAATTATTATCATAATTCACTATAAGGGTATGCCAAGTTATAGCCTTTTATTTACAATACATGCCAACTACCCAAAACCCAACTTAGGCGCGTTCATATTAAACCTCTACCAAGTCATAAATTATTATATATGTTTCAAGTCCAAATTTTACATAATTAACATATGCCCAAGTTCTAGATTACATGTCAGTTTTACATATTCCCAACTCATACCAAATTAACATATGTTCAATTCATGCCGTTTTACATGTATGCCAATATTTATGCCAATTTACGCATATACCAAGTTTCATGTCGTTTTACATATGTCAAGATTCATGATTTACATGTTTACAAAGCTATGCTTAATTTGCATAGATCAAGTTTTATACCCAAAATTACATGTATACCACGTTTACACCAATTTACCCATAACAAGTCCTAGCAAATTACGTATATCAAGATCCATATCAAATTACATATGCCAATCCCCATTCTTGCAATTACCATTTTAATGACAATACCCAAATATCCAATTTCATGTTAATGGTAGTAATACCCAAATATCCAATTTTTATGTTATGCCATCAATTCCACCAAACACATATATTCCACTAGGCAATATTCTAATATTTCCCCCGTATACCATCGCATGTATATCGTAGTTTAGGCCTAGGTCTGAAATTGACCTAGTTTCATCAAAAGAAAATAAATAGGGGAAGGTAGAAGTTGCAATAAAAACAAGATCAGAGAGAAAACGACATAAAAACATCATCCCAGTTATAAAGAATAGATCTTGATAATAATATCAACATGAACCAAGAAAATTGATTCGCAACAAGTTGAATAGTCCATAAACTTGTCATGAGAATAAAGATAGAAAAGTTCTAAAATCAAGATCCAAGAAGAAACAAGAATAGGCTTGAATCAAAAGTCCAATTTCACTTCATCACATGTCCATATTAAATTTAATTATTTTAATCTGGAAATAACTAGAACTTACAGATCGTGGAAAAGGAATTATGAACTGAATTTGTTGTAAAAATGTTGCAGCGTTGTTGATTTATTGTCTTGAATCATTGTAGAAGCCTTGTTCTTTGAATTGTTTTGAGTTTGAATGCTTGTACTTTGATTTGGAAACGGCGGCCATGGTTCAGGAGATATTTTAGCAGCATAATGGTGTAAGAATGATTTGTTACGAATTAGGTTAGGACTTAGGGTATATTTATAGGTGTAGGAACTATTTAGGGACCTTAGATCAACCCTAGAATCAATCTGGACCATCAAAACATGTCTCAGGCTTCAAAAATGGGTTCTGGGTCAAAACTGGCCGACTAGGTTGACCTGTAAGGGGGGAAGGTCGGCCACATGGTCGATCTGGGGGTTAGGTCGACCCTAAGGTCGACCCCATGGTCGACCTGACCCCTAGGTCGACCCCCAGGTCGACCTACGTGGCCCTGTGCTGCCTGAAATTTGCTGAATCTTCTATAGGCCATAACTTCTTCATCCTGACTCCAATTTTCGAAAACTTGGGCTCGATTTCATGTAGAATTCCGAGACAAACGTATTGGCGCAACCCGTTTCCCTTGATTCTCATTTTAAAAATTAATTATACCTTGATTTCTTGTTTTAACATGTTATTAAAATTCGGGTTGTTACAGATTGTGTCGGGCCGCCACCATGGGACTTGATACAACCCATGGTGGGACCATCATAGGTATCTACAATCATTGGGGTCGTATGACACCTATGATTTTGCGAGTAGGAGCCGATCTTTAGAAAGGGGATCACTTCACCCCGATCATGGGGTGCCAGTAGAGACAATGCAAGTAGGTGCAGAGATATAGTGTGGGGTGCGATAGTATGTTCTGTTCAAACTGCTTTATCTTAGTTATGATACTTTCCTATTTCCAGTTTATACCTATCATGCCCTTTTTCTTATTCTCATACTGAAGAGTCACTAGACTTACCATGCTTTATGTCTGACTCTATTTTTCTTTCGTCTTCTTTTCTTCCGTTCCCCCCCCCCCCCCCCCCCGCCACAAGGTCCACAGGGAGGAAATAACCCAGCTTAGTCAGACTCTTAGCAAGCTTCAAGATATTAGATGTCTGGTTTGGACTCTCTTTCCTTGGATGTGGATTTTGGATACGTTTTATGGGGATTTATGCAGCTTCTATTATGTTTCATGCTACTTTATTTAATAATCAAGACAGAAATGATGATGTAATGTTTTGGAAGTTATTATGAGACAATTATGGAAATGTTTTGTATGAAAATGTATTATGAAATAAAAGTCCATTTGTTTTTCGCTGCTTACATATATGTGTTTATATACCTGTCTTGTGTTTTATCTGTGACTTTTACTTATAAACTTCCACCGAAGTTAAGGCATTCCCTTTGTGAGTGACCTTAATGGAGGTGGGGTGTTTCACTTGGTATCAGAGCATAGATTTACCAGATTAGATAAAGGTTTTTGAAACTATTTTCAAAAAGAAGTTTAAAGAAGCATATTTTTCAAGGAAAAACGTTGTTTTTAAAAGGCATAAGTCCCCAAAGTTATATGCACTATTTCTCTATTCTTTTGTCTTGAATACTTTCATTTTTGTTCCAGCATGTCTGGAGATCTTAACCTTCCAGAAGGAGTACCGATACCTGGCTGGTTCCGATGGTACCTAGAGGCTAGGGCCAATGGTGCAAGCCCAGCAGACATTCCTCCTCCCACAGTGTCAGCGGTTCCTCCTCCTCCTCCTCATGGAAATACTTTCGCTAAGACGTGTAGAGATTTCAAGGCTATGGGTGGAAAGGACTTTTATGGAACTGAATCCTTTGTGGTAGCAAGGAACTGGCTGAAGGAGACCGAAGGTTTGTTTATCATATTCGAAATTGACGACAGGCAAAAGATACAGCTAGCAGTGTGGTTGCTTAAAGATGAAGCATCCTATTGGTGGGAAGTTACCCATGCTGAGAGGCCAGTTGAAACTTAGGAAGATTTCACGATGAGGTTTGAGATGAAATTCCTCTCCCAAGATGAAAGAAGCCTGCAGATGGAGAAGTTCCTAACTCTTAAACAAGGGAGTATGACGATCAGGGAGTACGTCAATCAGTTTAATCAGCTGGCTAGATTTAGACTGGATTTAGTAAACACCCAACAGAAGAAGGCCCTTCACTTCGTCAAAGGTCTGAATGAGCCTTTACACAGCCTTGCTATGACCCATATACCCATGGGAGCGACTTATGAAAGCTTGGTGGACATAGCGCTGCTACACGAGGAAGATAAAGGTAAGAAAGAGGCAAAAGTAGAAGTGCGTCAAGACAAGAAGGGGGAAGGGTCACAGAACAAGAAGGCTGATTCAAAGAAAGGCGGGAAGAACAACAAACCCCATGAAAAAAGAAAGTGTAGTTTCTGTGGCACTGTTGGACATATAGTGAAAGACTGCAGAAAGAAGAAGGCGAAGATGAATGGTGGTTATTTCCATTGCGACAAGACTGGACACATGGCTAAGGACTGCCCAAAGTAGCGGGGGCAGGGACAGAGAACTGGATCCACTTCAGGGGTACAGGTTCACGCGCTGGTGGCACCTCCGCAGGAACGAGGTAGAAATATCTGTAGAAAGCTTAGTTTATCTCTATGATCATCCAGTTCGCACTCTCTTTGATTATGGTGCATCACACTCCTTCATTTCATCTGCTTTAGTAGAATCTCTACACCTAGACACTAGTATGGTAGAAGATCCCTTGGTTTTTTCAAATCCAATTGAGGGCTCAGCTTATTTGTCAATGGTTTGTGCGGATTTGAAAATCTCTATTCTAAGCATTGAGTTTAGATGTAGTGCCTTTATTTTGGGCTTCTCGGGATATGGACTGATCTTAGGCATGGAGTGGTTATCCAGTAATGGTGCCATTCTTGATTGTGAGAAAAGAGTGGTTAGACTCTTGACTCGGCTCGGTAACACTCTAGAAATTTCTTTTAATCCCTTGAATGCTGTTATGCTTAGTTATCTAGAGTCGCTTGATTCTTCTGTTGAGAATTTGCAGTCGGTTAGAGTGGTCCGGGAATATCTGGATGTCTTTGAAGAGGTAAAGGGCTTACCTTCGAGGCGGGAAATAGACTTCCGCATATATCTTGTTGATAATGCAGAGCCTATAGCTTTACCTGTCAGACACATGGCTCCAAAGGAGAGAAAGGAGCTCAGTAAGCAAGTTAAGGAGCTTCTCAAGAAGGGGTTTATAAGGCGGAGTATCTCGGAATGGGGTGCTCCAATGGTGTTCGCCACCAAAGCAGATGGTTCACTACGTCTTTGTGTGGACTATAGGGAGCTAAACAAGCTGACTAAGAAGAATAGACACACGCTTCCCCGAATAGATGAATTGTTTGATCAGCTTATAGGTGTGTCGGTCTTCTCCCAACTTGATCTGGCTACTGAGTTCCATCAACTAAGGGTAGCTGAAGATAACATTGATAAAACGGCGTTCAGTACCCCAGACGGTTTCTTCGAGTGGCTTGTCATGCCTTTCGGCTTGACAAACGCACCCGCTTATTTCGTAGACCTAATGAGCAGGGCGTTCAGAGAATTCCTCAACAAGTTTGTGGCTGTCTTCGTAGACGATATTTTGATCTTCTCAAAGAATGAGGAAGAACATGCTCAGCATCTGAAGGAAATCATGGAAACTCTTCGAGTTCATCAGCTTAAAGCCAAATTCTCCAAGTACCACTTTTGGAGAGAAGAAGTAAGGTTTCTTGGACATATAGTGTCCAAAGAAGGGTTAGCTGTGGTCCCCGCGAAAGTGGTGGCAGTGCAAGATTGGAAGGCACCAAGAAATGCAACCGAAGTCCGAAGCTTTCTGGGCCAGCCGGCTTTTACCAAAAGTTCATTAAAGATTTCGCAAAACTCTCAGCTCCACTCACAAGGCTAACAAAGAAGAATCTAGCGTTCGCTTGGGATTTGGATTGTGATATTACTTTCCAACGCTTAAAAAGGGCTCTTACAATAGCCCCAGTTCCGACTTTGCCTAGTGGAAGCAAGATGTTCACAGTATACACGGATGCTTGTGGTACGGGACTAGGCGCTGTTCTAATGCAAGAAGGGAAGGTAGTAGCTTATGGTGGAAGACAGTTGAAAGTTCCTGAAAAGAACTACCCAACCCACGATCTTGAGTTAGCTGCCATCGTCTTTGCGCTTAAGTCTTGGCGCCATTATCTCCTAGGTGAGAAGTTCGAACTATATACTGACCATAAATCGTTGAAGTATCTTTTCTCGCAGAAAGATCTTAACTTGAGGCAGCAAAGGTGGATGGAGTTCCTTGCCTCGTATGACTTTGAGATTTCCTATACTCCTGGCAAGGGCAACCTAGTAGCAGATGCCTTGAGTAGAAAGAAGCTGGCCTTAAGCCCTCTCTTTGTAGAAAGGAAAAGTCTGGAGTATATAGCCAGTTTTGACTTTAGGCCCTCCTCTGATTTTGTACCTGGTTTGTTGGCATCACTAGAAGTACGGTCCACTCTTTTAGACTCAATAGGGACCGCACAACGTGAAGACCCTCAGCTTGTGGATGTGATTGATAAACTAATTAGGGGTGAAACTTCTAGTCACCTCAATAGGTACTCCATCGATGATAAGGGTTGGCCAAGGAGAGATGGAAGACTATGCATCCCATAAGCAAGGGATTTAGTAAAGTTGGTTCTCGAGGAAGCACATCATTTCAAGATGAAAATACACCCAGGTGGAGACAAGATGTACCAGGACGTAAAGAGAGTTTTCTTTTAGAGCAGCATGAAAAAGGATGTGGCAGATTTCGTTTCTAAGTGCGTGATATGCCAACAGGTCAAGGCGGAACAAAAGAAGCCTGGAGGACTGCTTCATCCTCTAGAAGTCCCGTAATGGAAGTGGGATAGATTTTCAATGGACTTCATTGATGGGTTTCCTAGGTCAAAAAGGGGCAATACTAGCATTTGGGTAATAGTGGACAGGCTCACAAAAAGCGTCCACTTTATACCCATTAAGAGTAGAAGGACTGCCTCATCTCTAGCGTCTCTTTATCTCAAGGAAATAGTTCGACTCCATGGAATACCCTCCAGCATAGTGAGTGACCGAAATCCTATCTTTACAAGCGAATTTTGGCGGAGCCTGCAAGAAGCTGTAGGCACACAGTTATGCTTGAGCACGGCCTATCACCCCCAAACTGATGGTCAGACGGAAAGGATGAACAGAGTCTTAGAAGATCTTCTAAGACTGTGCGTTCTTGACTTTGGAGGGACATGGGAGGGTTATCTTCCTTTAGTGGAATTCGCCTACAACAACAGCTACCAAGCCACTATCGGCATGGCGCCCTTCTAAGCTTTGTATGGAAGACCGTGCCGATCACCGACTTGTTGGTGGGAGTCTACAGACAAGCTTATACTTAGGCCATACATGATTAGAGAGACTTCAGAAAAAGTGGACTTGATACGAAGGAGAATGAAGACTGCCCAAGATAGACAGAAATCCTACGTAGACAAAAGAAGTACCGACCTTGAGTTTAAGGTTGGGGACAGCGTTTTCCTTAAGGTATCACCTTTAAGGAACGTCGTTCGCTTTGGATCCACAAGAAAGCTAGCACCAAGATTTGTAGGACCATTCCCTATCATCGAGAAAATTGGGAAGATGGCTTATAGAATAGAGCTGCCTGAAAGATTGGCTGGAATTCACAATGTCTTTCACGTTTCTCATCTTCGGAAATGTTTACATGAATCTACGGAAGTGGTGGAGCCAAGCATTCTAGAAGAAGCCGAAGTGAAACGCGAAGCAACTGTGAGGAGAATTCCAACCCGCATCTTAGGAACTGAAGTGAAAAAGCTATGCAACCGCGAAGTCAAGCTTGTCAAAGTTCAATGGAGCAACGCAGAGGAAGACACGACTTGGGAAACTGAGGACAGAATACGTGCGGCCTACCCTTTTCTTTTTGAGGGTACATCTTTAATTTCTCTTTTTCCTTAAGTTGTGCTTGTACCTATCTTTTTAGGTATATCTCCTCAATATTATCCTTTATCCTTAGGTAGAAAACCCTTTGGATGTAAACATGTAATTGAAACATGTTATGATTGATGGCTGCAAGTGGTTGCAAGTGGTTGCTAGAGGTTGCTCGTGGATGCATATACACACACAACCTAAGTCTTAGATCGGCTCAGTCACTTCATATGCATATATGTATTCATATTTGTATGTAGTTGAAACTTGATATGTTGTCATATGGATGTCGCATTTGTATGAATGATTGCACACTCATGTAGAATTATGAGTAGGGAAAATTTGCATACATAATGGATTCATGACACTTACATGATTCGCATTAAGGAGGTCAACTGAATCAGTAGACCGCCTAATTTTTGCATTAGATAAGGACATATACACACACTATGCCTATGATCATGAAGCATTAGAAGTTTTTTAAGGACAATGGATGCCTGTGTTTGTTGGTTAAGTAGATGGACGATTGGATGTTAGGATATACGTTCTTTCAGACTTGAATATTTCGGGGACGAAATTCTTTAAGGAGGGGAGAATGTAACACCCCAAATTAGTAAATTAACAAATTAAAGTATAATTAATTCTAAATGGTAGAACTAAGGGAAACGGGTTACGCCATTGCGTTTATCTCTGAATTCTGCTTGAGATAGAGTCTGAGTTTGCGTAAATCGGACTCCGTGTGAAGGAGTTATGACCTCCGGAAGTTTCAGAATTTGATTTAAAATTCAACAGCCCGAAAACAGGTTCAAAATTCAAAACTGGACCAGAACTGGGCTGGACGGGAATTTTCCCGCCCAGGACCCAGGTCGACCAGGGGGTCGACCTGGGTACCCAGGTCGACTATGTAGTCAACCTGCCTGGTCGACCTGACCTGCTTGGTCTGGTCCTGGCTCGGTTTCTGGGGCTTGGTTGTGTCACTAGGGCTGACTTGTCACTTTCTGATTGGCTTCTCTTGAGAAAGATGGCCTTGATTAACTCTAGCTTCATCGACGGCTCTAATTAGTTTGAAATCCTATATAAACAACCTTAGTCTCAACCTAAATTCATACAAATAAAATTGAGCTAGAGACGTCATGCTGCTGGAAGGAAGCCAAGAGTATCCTCCACTTGAAGAAAGATTAGAGACGATCAAAACTAAAGTAAAAACAAGATTAAAACAACGTTTGTCTACCCAAACGAAAGCATTGCAAATTCAGAATCCAGAATTCAAGTTCATCGTTTGTTGCAAGTATAGTGATTTTTTCGATGGAAATAAAATTAAGATTTGATTCGATGTAAAATGGAAATGGAATTGTGCTATTGTATATCGACGATGTTAATTTTGTATCTATGTGTTGCAATGATTGTGTTGTGAATGGTATTGGGATGTTTGTTGTATAATTGAGTTGATGTTGGATCCATTAGAATGTTTGTGGATTAATCTAGTTGATGTTGGATCTATTCAAATTCACATACAAGTTATTTGGTTCATATCTACACCTATATGTTTAGGTGATTATGACAAGTTATATGCTGTACAACAGAACTTCTATGCCAAAATGATTAAGTTCATATACATGCTCATATGTTTATACAAAAGTTGCAAGTTCATATTTGGATCCATGCCAAGGTCCATTTTAATACAAGTTCCAAGTTATAATAGCAAACATGATTTGATCTAGTTCACACCCTTGTGCTAAAAATTATACATATTTTATGGACATGGCATAATTTTGTCATATACTAGTTTGTGTTTGAGATTATGCCTAAATCAAAACATGCTTAGGCTTATGTTGTCTAAATCATATGTTAATTCATGTGATACCTTTTTAGTTAGATCCCTATTTCTATGCAAGTTCACATATATGTAAGATGATTTAGTCTATGTTGCAAATTCACATATATGTATGTTGATTTAGTCTACGTTGCAAGTTCACATCTACGATATTCATGTTGACTACTTTGCAAGTTCACACCTATGATGTTTATATTGACTATGCCGAAAATGCCAAGTTTACACCTATGTCATGTTTATGTTTATGAATTACTTTATGCCAATTTTGTGTACGCTAAATTAGGCTAAGTTTTTAGCCTAATATTATATGTTAAAAATCATGCGGACGAAAAATTAGGCTAAGATTGTTAGCCTAATAATTAGACAGGGTAACGTTGGGAAAAATTGGTAATTATAGGAAACTTGACATAAATTGGTGCCATTTAAATGGTATAAATCCTTATACCAAGAATGATGAACTTGGAAAGTGGGCCATAACAATTAATTGTTAACAAATTTACATATAACAAGTAATAGAGACAAATATGTAAATTTAGAAAATATGAGTATGCTTGACCCTAGGTTGGATTGAGTTGTGATGTAAACCTGCCCGGACCGCCCAGTTGTCCAGTAATCACAACAATACCTATCCAATGTGGGTGGTTAAGCATTGAGCCCAATAAGGACCCGAGGTTAGACTGAGTTACAGTGTGAACCTGCCCGGAACCGACCGGCACATCCAGTAACCGTAACAATACCTGTCTAATGTGAGTGGTCGGTGCTTTAAAAAGCTAAGGACGGACAAGTCAGGATGGTAGGGTTAAGTTAACTAAAACACTTATCCAATTCAACATGTTAATTAAACTGATGGGTGGGGTTAGGTAAATACAGACACTTAACCACTTAACATGTTTGACTAGAAAATCCTAGTAACGGGGACCCATTTCAGCAGTAACCCAATTAGGTATCATGGCACCCTGAAACTAGGTAGGGTGGGGCACGATTACTGGGCTGATTGTAAGCGGTCAAAAGTGACGGCGGTTGGTGCAGTAGTGTGGGTTCTAACGGAGTTCGGGCGTGCACACACTTCGAAGCAGACAAACAGGGCACTGGGCACCAGTAGTATAACCTATGCATTCTACGATTGTGTCGGGGCGCCACCATGGGACTTGACACACCCCACGGTGGGACCAGCATAGGTATCTACAATCATCGGGGGTCGTATGACACATATGATTTTGCGAGTAGGAGCCGATCTTTAGAAAGGGGATCACTTCACCACGATCGTGGGGTGCCAGTTGAGACAATGCAAGTAGGTGCAGAGATATAGTGTGGGGGTGCGATAGTATATTCTGTTCAAACTACTTTATCTTAGTTATGATACTTTCTTATTTCCAGTTTATACCTATCATGCCCTTTTTCTTATTCTCATACTGAAGAATCACTAGACTTACCAGGCTTTATGTCTGACTCTATTTTTCTTTCGTCTTCTTTTCTTTCGTTTCCCCTCCCCCCCCCCCCCCCCCCCCCAGGTCCACAGAGAGGAAACAACCCAGCTTAGTCAGACTCTTTGCAAGCTTCAAGATAGTAGATGTATGGTTTGGACTCTCTTTACTTGGATGTGGCTTTTGGATACGTTTTATGGGAATTTATGCAGCTTTTATTATGTTTCATGCTTCTTTATTTAATAATCAAGACAGAAATGATGATGTAATATTTTGGAAGTTATAATGAGATAATTATGGAAATGTTTTGTATGAACACGTATTTATGAAATAAAAGTCCGTTTGTTTTCCGCTGCTTATATATATGTGTTTATATATCTGTCTTGTGTTTTATCTGTGACTTTTACTTATAAACCTCCACCGAAGTTAAGACATTCCTTTTGTGAGTGACCTTAATGGAGGTGGGGTGTTTCACATATGCTAGAAGTCAATCCATATAGATGATGAAATCTTAATTGTTCTCAACCTATATCCGTATAAAATTTAAAGATATAAATGAACTCTATTGTTGTTAAATGGTTCTTTCATCCTAATTGATGTATATTTTTTGTTTAGAACTCTTAGTTTTACCTTAGTTGTATGACTACTTAATCAAACATGATCATTTCAAATGTTATAAGGTGTTGTCTTAACCTTATGTTATTTTCAAGGTTTTACTATAGTGAGCATATGATATGTGTTGGCTAGCTTTTTGACCAAGCCACCAAGGTTCACATACGGGAAGAGAATACGGAGCGTCATTCCTTTCAACTTTCAGAGATCAGGTCACGATCGCTCACCACCCTTCGAATCGCCAAGCACCCTCGGATCGCCAGGGCTGAACGCGACCCTATTCGTCCATGGGAACGCGACCCGTTTCGTCCATAGGAACGCGACCTGATCCGCCCATGGGAGCACGACCCGATCCGCACCTATGCCACCACCTCACTCCGATCCGATCCCCTGCTACGTGGCGAAACTTCTGACTTGTTCAAACCACGAGCGGGTCTTCAACAATCCGAAATGCACGGATCTCGCGACACCTATCCACAACTGTCATATTGACCAATTCCTCCTTAACGCTCGATCCGATCCGATTTTCTCGGGATCTGCACCACGTGTTACCGCGAACCGCCTGACAGAATCAGCTATAAATAGCCCAGAGACTGGCATTTTTCGAGAGCTTTTTGGCAGTATTGAGCACTGATTCCACCATTGCTGTCATACCACTATTTCTCACCAGTTCTACTTCGAAATTACTGAGAGAAATCATAATTGTAAGAGTGAGCTTGAGAGAAATCATTGATTGTACTAGCGTTCAAAGTATAATCGATAACATATAAAGTGGACGTAGGCTTATTAACGCCGAACCACTATAAATTCTGTGTGTTTTCTGCTTTTTCTTCATTTTCCAGTTATAATTCTCTACAAATCAGAACAATTTGGGTGTTAGGTCCAAATTTTGATCTAACATTTTGGTGCTTTCACTGAGAATTGAATTCACAGCCTACCGGATTGCTATTCTACTATTTGGATTTGAAAGTCCGGAGAAAACAGTCCCAAAACTTCACTGTTCATATTTCTTAAGATTCCAGCGACATCTGATATCATGGCTGGAAAGAAGTCTAAGGAAGTGCGAGCTTCGCAAGCGAATGAAGTCACGAATGAAGTGGTTGGCGAAAGTGCACACGAGCAGGTCGTCGAGGGGACCGTGGATCATGAGGACAGGGGGGCGACCCGAACCAATCAGGGTGCCACGATCCGACTTAAGGGTGGCGCTGCAAACCGAGAAGCTAGAGGGGTTGTTACTCGATCCCGTGATAACGCCCCGAATCCTCCGCATATCGTGACCACGAACCAACCCCAGGGGGGCGTACCGAATCACAGGCACTGATCCACCACGATCCGAAGTGATGACCAGATTACGACTCGACCTGGAAAGGAGCCTATGGCTCGCTCCTACCGTCCTGGCCCCTCTGCTCGACCTGGCTCAAGCTATTTGCGCATAAGAGAAAATGATGATGATCAATATAACCCTTCTGCTCCCGTTACTGAGGAAGATCTTTCTCGCTTTTCTGAAATGTGGGAGAGGTTGTTTGATGAATTGGCTGCTCAAAGGCAGGAGAGCTCCGTTCTGCGACAGAACTTGACTGCTATGGATAGAAGGCTCAATGATCTCGCAAGGCAAAGGACGCCCCCAGTTCGTCCGCTCACCCCAGAGTACTCTTCTTCATCAGAGGAATCGCCAAGACCTCTGCGGCGACCATATGAGAGGCCTGAAAACATATAGCAGCTCTGATTTGGAACCCTGCCATCACGAGAAGAAGAGGCACTGGGTGCAGGGCCCTCAAACCGCAATGTGAATGGTCGTGCCGCAACTCCCAGAGCTCGAGGCGTGAACAACCCTGTTCAGAATAGACTACCTCAGCCCCTTCGCCGTACAAATGCTCATGGTAACAGGGGGCATCGAAGCCCAATCCAAGCCCCGGATTTCGTGGCCGCTCCTGGAAGGGAGATTAGAGAATCCCACCGAGCAAGAAGTGCTGATCCCGAACCTCCGCTGACCAGTGCAAATGTTGCAGCTATGATCCATCAAATTCTGGCAGATAGCCGTGGAAAACGGAATGAAGATTGGGGAATTGACCGCAGTCACACCCCTTTCACTGATGACATTGAGGATGTGGCATTGTTATGGTTTACTCGCTTACCAGCAAGATCAATTTCCAGCTTCAGGGAGTTGAGTGAAAGGTTCGTGGAACAGTTCCGCATCTATGCACAAAAGACGAAGAGTGTGATTGACTTGTTCCTTGTCAAGCAACGACCAGGCGAGAGTTTGAGGGTGTATCTAGACCGTTTCAACCTAGCCGCTACTGAAGTCAAAGATCCTCATGAGCCAACTGTTGTGGCAGCCCTAATTGATGGGGTAGATAAAGACACCGAATTTGGGAGATACCTGGCCGGCAAGCCACCTCATACTAGAGAATTATTCTACGAAAAAGCTAACGTGCACTTACGCCGGGAGGAAATATATGCTAACCGAAAGGCAAAAACAGCCGATAAAGAGGAAATCCAGAGCAATGTCGCCATTAAGCAGACAGGAGACAGCTCGGGGAAGGTCGAGGTTAATGTCGGAAACCGGAACCAGGGTAGTCGTCAGTCAGGAAACAATGGTAATAACAGTAATGGCAACAACCAGAAGAGGAATCGAGGGAACGACTCCCAGAGAAGGACTCGTCCCAGGTCTTTTGAGAGTTATACGCCAATAAACGATATTTTGGAGAATATCTTCATGGATTCGTACAACGTCCTCCAAAATAAAAGGCCTCCTCCTAGAGAGTCGACGGAGAAAGAACGTGAAACGGGGAAGTTTTGTCTCTTCCATCAGATTCATGGCCATTCGACAAATGAATGCCGTCACCTAAGAGATGTGGTCGAGAGGTTTTTCCGAAAAGGAAAATTGGATGAATACAGGGTGACACCCAGAGACAGGGGGCAAGCCGTACAGGCCCCAAATCAGAACCAGAATCAACCTGCTGTCAGGCCAACTGCCCAGCAAAAGGGAAAGGACCTTGTTATCAATACCATAATCGGAGGGCTTTATCTTGTCGGGCACGGCTCCAAGGCATTGGATCAGTATGTCAATGCAGCTAAGCAGCACCTCGAGGTAGGAGAGTGTAGCAACCCTGAGGACAATGTCCCGGTAAAGCAACAAAAGACAATGTCTGACGATGTCGTTTTCCGCAAACGAGAAAGCATTGGAGTCCATGCTCCGACCGAAGATCCATTTGTAATCACAGTTCCTATTGGCCCGGCCACTGTTCGTAAAGTCTTGGTGGATAACGGGAGTTCCGTCAACATTCTTTTCAAAAAGACATTCGACCAGATGAATCTCAAGATAAAAGACTTGAAGCCCTGTGAGGGATGGATCCGTGGATTTAACGGAGCATCCACCACTCCAATGGGATATGTAGAGCTACCAGTTACACTTGGGGAAGGAGAACGCCAGAGAGTGAGGATTCTTCCCTTCGTGGTTTTGGGTATTGAATCACCCTATAATGCCTTCTTGGGCCGACCGGCCCTAGCAAAGTTCAGAGCCTGTATAGCTCCCTGGTGCTTGTTATTGAAGTTTCCTACAGAAGCTGGTGTTGGTATTGTCAGAGGAGATCAGGTTGCCGCACGAGCATGTTATATTGCAGAGCTAAAGCTACTCCGCAATGGAGGAGACATAGAAACCAAGGGCGCTTCTCCCCCCACAAGGGCGGAGACCTCATAGCAATTAAAGAGGATAACCGTAGGTGAGTCGCCCAGAGAGTTGCCCAAGGATATAGATCCCAGAGAGGACAAAGAACCTGGGGGCAGAATGGCGACTCCCAACGAGACAACTGTGGATGTACCGATCGATGATAGTGACCCAGAGAAGGTCCTTAAGATTGGATCCCAGTTAAATCCGAATTTAGCTAAAGAACTGACAGATTTCTTGAAAGATAATTTGGATGTATTTGCTTGGACCCACGCAGACATGTGCGGGATACCTCCATCAATCATGAGCCATTCATTAAGCATTAACCCTATGCATCCTCCGGTAAAACAAAAAAGGCGAATGCTGGGCCCAGAGAGGTCCGCTGCCTTGAAAGAAGAAGTTGGAAAGTTAAAGAGTAATGGATTTATCAGAGACTCAATTTACCCAGACTGGATTTCAAATCCAGTTCTGGTAAAGAAGGCCAACGGGAAGTGGCGAACATGTATCGATTTCTCGGATTTGAATAAAGCCTGCCCGAAAGACATTTTTCTGTTACCCAGGATCGATCAGTTGGTGGACTCAACGGAGGGTCATGAACTTCTCTCCTTCATGGACGCTTATTCAGGATATAACCAGATTCTAATGCATGTTCCGGATCAAGAACACACTAGCTTCATTACGGATCTGGGATTATACTGCTATGTGGTAATGCCCTTTGGCTTGAAGAACGCAGGCGCTACATATCAACGGTTAGTGAACAGAATGTTCTATAACCAGATTGGGTAAACAATGGAAGTATATGCCGACGACATGTTGGTTAAGTCCAGGCAATCCTCCAATCACACTACGGACTTGGCAGAGATGTTTGGCATTCTTCGAAAGTACGGGATGAAACTCAACCCAACAAAATGTTCATTCGGGGTCGCCTCCAGGAAATTCTTGGGATTCATCGTCAGTTCTCAAGGGATTGAGATTAATCCAGACCATATCGCAGCAATCAGAGACATTCAGGAGCCTAGGCAGATTAAAGATGTGCAAAGCCTTGCAGGGAAAGTAGCCGCACTAAGCAGATTCATCTCAAGGGCTACGGACAAATGCATCCCATTCTTCGAATTGATAAAGCGAGGAAAACGCCACTTCAAATGGACGCCTGACTACATAGAAGCGTTTCAGAACTTGCTGAGTCACCTGGAGAAACCTCTAATATTATCTAAGTCGGTGGATCACGAAGACTTATTCGTGTACTTGGCAGTGTTGTCCCACGCGATCAGCTCAGCATTGGTGAGAGAAGAAGATAAAGTTCAAAGACCAGTGTATTACGTGAGCAAAAAATTGACAGCAGTAGAGCGTAATTATCCAAGGATAGAAAAGTTGGCGTACAGTTTGCTGATTGCCTCTAGAAAGCTTCGACATTATTTTCAGGCTCATCCCATTATCGTATACACTGATCATCCACTCAAGCAAGTTTTACAGAGACCAGAAGCGTCTGGAAGACTACTCAAATGGAACATTGAGTTGAGTCAATTTGATCTGAACTTTAAGCCCCGGCGGTCAATACGGGGGCAAGTGATAACTGACTTCATAGCAGAGTTTACTGTCCCGGAGGAAGATATAGCGAACGAAGAAGTTGACCCCTCAAAGTTACTTCTCGACCCTAGTGCCTGGAGATTGTATACTGATGGCGCTAGGAATGACAAGAGATCCGGCGCTGGAGTAGTGCTTGAAACTCCCGAGAAACAGATGATATCCTATACTATCCGGATGGAGTTTCACGCCACTAACAACGACTCCGAATATGAAGCCCTGATAGCCGGGCTAAGGATCGCAAAGGAGTTGGAAATCACAAAGCAGGACATCTTTTGCGACTCCAAGTTAGTTGTAAACCAGGTCACTGGAAAATTCCAAGCCAAAAGCCCAAGATTGATTTTATACTTGGAGAAAGTGAAGGAGTTGCTGAACGGCTTTGATCGCTACAGCATATCTCATATTCCGCAGTCAGAGAACCAACAGGCAGATAAGTTGGCAAAGATGGCTAGTTCCGACGATCCTGAAGAGACAGGGCTAGCCCAGTTGAAGTACTTCGGTCTCCTAGTATAGATCATATGGAAATTGATCCGGTACTAGAGACGGAACCAGAAAGAGAGTCATGGATGACCCCTCTAAAGAATTTCTTGATGAATGGAACGCTTCCTACCAAGAAGAGCGAGAGGCGTAAAGTAATTCCTAAAGCTTCCTGATACGTTCTGCAAGGTGGAGTCCTTTACAGAAAGGGATTTTTTATGCCCCTTCTCTGGTGTATAGCTCATGACGACATCAAGCGTGTACTGCAGGAGGTACATAAGGGCGAATGTGGCGATCACACTGGAGGGCAAACATTGGCAAAAAAGGTGTTGCGGCATGGTTATTTCTGGCCTACCATAAACAAAGATGCGGCAAAGTACGCACGACGGTGTAATGCATGCCAGAGATTTTCAAAGATACCTAGGGCACCTCCTAGTCAATTAAAAACGATGATGAGCCCATGTCCTTTCGCTATGTGGGGAATTGATATCATCGGAAGTCTCCCCATAGCTAAGAGCGGAGCGAAGTTCGCTATTGTAGCTGTAGATTACTTCACTAAGTGGGTCGAGGCTGAGCCACTGACTACAATCACAACCAAACGAGTGATCAATTTCATCGTTAGAAACATCATCTGTCGATTTGGGATTCCAATGATTGTTATAACTGACAACGGAACTCAGTTCGATAGCACTGAATTCAGAGACTTCTGCCAGAAATACCACATTGAGAAACGGTACACCTCTGTGGCGCATCCGCAGTCGAACGGACAGGTCAAAGCGGCGAATAAAGTGATTAAGTCCATTCTGAAAAGAAGACTGAAACGGACCAGAGCCATGTGGGTTGATGAATTACCCTTAGCACTATGGGCCTACAGGACAACGTATAAATCGGCAACAGGACATACCCCCTTCTCCCTTGCTTTTGGAGCAGAAGTAGTCATCCCGGTTGAAATAAAAGTACCTTCTCACCGAGTGACTTATTACGATCCGATGACTAATAACGAATTGCTCCTTGAATCCTTGGATATGATCGAAGAAATGAGGGACGAAGCAGACCTGCGTGCCTTGAGATGCAAACAACAGGTCGCCCGATACTACAACAAAAAGGTTCGAGCCCGAACCTTTGAACCCGGAGACTTGGTTCTGAAGCCTGTCTTTCCACCCCCAACTCATATGGGTGCGAAGTGGGAGGGGCCGTACTCCATTCTGTGCAAGCTTGATAATGGAACCTTCAAGCTAGCAACCGTAGATGGAAAGGAAATCACCAGAGTGTGGAATGCCCAACATTTACGGTCGTATCTAACGTAAAGATGTCAGATCTGTTCTTTTGCTTAATTAAGGACCATGTACAAGGCACGACTTGCCTAGAATAGTACGATTTCTTAAGAAAAAAATTATAAAGTGGACGTAGGTCATGATTCGACCGAGCCACTATAAAAATATTGTGTGTCGTTTACCTTTATTGCACTATTATTTATCTGCCTTTCCTCTTTTATTGAAATTGCTGTGAACCATACGACGATCACAGGAATATATAATTTTAGGTGCCTTCCATTAGAATGGAGAGCAATCAACAGTCAAAACTCTAAGGGTGCGATAAAGTAAATCATATCATTAACAACACTCTAACTCTCCAGAGCCGAGAGAGAGTATAGCAGACACAAAAGCTATCCCATGAGTCACGACGATGTACCATGATCGGAACCGCCTTAACGGAACTCTAACTCTCCAGAGTAGAGAGAGAGTATAAAAGCATCTCCGACTGAGCGCTGAGAAAGAGCTCTTACCCCGCTGAAGGATCGGGGAGCGATTGAACTGCTGAGCTCAAACTCTAACTCTCCAGAGCAGAGAGAGTATAAAAGCGTCTCTGATTGAGCGCTGAGAAAGAGCTCTTACCCCGTTGAAGGATCGGGGGGAGACAGAACTGCTGAGCTCGAACTCTAACCTCGGCGACCGCCAGGAGAGTATAAAAGAGTCTATGATTAAGAGCTGAGAAAGGTGCCGGAAACTCAGAACAACAAGGACAGTTATCTTACTAAATTTTCTAAGTCCCCCATATTCAGAAATAGGGGCAATGTGCATACAACACTAATCAATCCTTAATAAGCCCTGGTTAGGCGCTACGTTAACGATTGATTGGGAGCATATACATATACACATGAACCTTGATGCAGCACAGAAATTTTTAAATTTTTCTTTCTGTTGCTTGACTGATTTGTAGTTATAATCAGATGATCTATGACTAAGCATGAAAAGTTTATTAAATGCAGGTACACAATGATGCAAAAGAGATAAACTTTCATTTATAAACTGCAAGCCTACAAAGTGAAAAACAACCTAAAACAAAAGTGAGGGCCAGTCTCACAATTACATTTCATGGCCAGTGGGAAGCCTAAAGACAAAATATAGACAAGCGACAATATCATATTTACGCTTGGACTTCTTCTCCTGTTTCTGCTTCTTCAGCTTCGCCTTGTCAGTGTCGGATTGATCACCCTTCTTTCTTTTCCTTTTGTCTATAAGAGGAACGTCCGACTCATCAGAAGACTCCTCCTCCTCCTTCTTTCTCTTTCTTTTATCAGTAAAGGAAGCTGGGAAATCATCAGGGTTCGCAAAATGAAGCTGTTTGGTGATGGATTTGGGCTGGAGTTACAGAAGCATCCCAGTTTTGGGATCAAACTCCGAGATAGGGGCCACGTTCAAAGGCTCTTGTCCCACCTGCTTTAAAGCCAGCTGCTTTTCCTTCCTAGCCTTTCTTTTAGCCAAAATTTCGTCGTTGTCGCCTTCGACTTCTTTGGTACTGATGATATCCTCCTCATCATCTACATGGCGCCCATCCATATCTTTCAAGGCATTGATGGTTTCATCATCCTTGGGAGCATCAGCACTGGGTGCCAGGACGCCCTTCTCCGCTGTTGTACCTTCATCTTGCTTCAGTATATCAACACCGGCGCTAGGCGAGACGTCAATCTTCTCCGCCTCCGTCTCTTTCTCAACATCATTATCGACTGGTCCGCCACCTATATTACGAGAAACGAATGTTATTTCAGGAGAGAATGTGGTCAGCTCAGTTGATTGTTCGGCAAGACGGCGACAAGTAATGATAGCTTTGACAAATTGTGGAGAAAATATAGGGATACCTTCCGCTGATCCTCTATCCACGCCAACGGCAGAAGCTCCGACAACAAGAGGAGTCGGACCCAGAGGAATCAATGGATCATCAGGATTGTATTCCTCAACTCCGGAGGCCTTGGGCTCTACAGCTGAGCTCGAACCTTCGTCAATCTTGTTTTTGCCCTTAGCCAGGGTCCTCTCCTTCTCCATTTCTTCTTGAATTAGGCGTCGGCCTTCTGCCAGATACTCGGGCTCGTTATCCCTCAGAATGGTCCTCATCAGCTCATCTTCATCATTCTCTTCAACTCCTAATCTTCGCTTCTCACCCTCGACGATGGCGTCCCATATGTTGGCTAAAGTGACGTGGTAGTCCGGGATCCACGAGATGTTATGGGTTTTGAGGACGTGGCCGAGGAAGTCAAATATCATCTCTTCAAACCCTTCGATATCCTTTTCCCTCTCGAGGAGCTTGTTGTTAGAAGCAGTAGCCATTTCAATGGCACTTTCTACATTCTTTTCGGCGAGAGCCGTGCGCCTCTCCGCATCCGCAACTTGATCATTCAAAATCACCTTCTCTGCTTCAGCCAAAGCTAGGCTTTCTTTCAAACTTGCTTTTTCTTCCTCCCAAGCAGCTCTCTCATCTTCAAAATGGCCCTGTGCCGTCTTCAACTCAATGTTGGCCATTTTAAGATCTTCTACCTCCTTCTTTAAGGCCATTTTCTCTTGACTATTTGAGTCGAGTTCAGAATGAAAGCGTTTCTTAGCATTCTCCAATTCAGTCTTATAATTTTCAGCATCTCTCCGCGCTAAGGCAAGTTGGGATTGAGTGTCTTCCAAGTCCTTCTCCATTTTTGTCCTGGCCCTTTCATTGTTATCTATCTTCACTTTGGATCTATGTGCTTCCATCTCAAGCATTTGGATGACCTCTGAAAGATTAACAGCATGTTTCTTCATCACTTTATACTGCCTGGCTACATGGAGAATGTGCCCGATGACTTCAGTATCCCAGTTCCTAAGGACTGGTTCCAAGGCTGGAACAAACATCATCCTTTCGAAGAAGATGTTAGGGAATTGTTCTCGCAACTTTTCCAGCTTAGCCTGAGTCTCGGGACCATGGATGTAATCTCGTGACCCAGGGGTAACCAAATCTTGCTGGCTGGAAGAGACAATGTCAATTTTCTCCTTCTCATAATCCTTGATTGGATCCTTGCTTTTATCCTTGGGCTCGTAGTGTCTTTTTGATAACCTGCTGTGAGAGGGTGCACTCTACGGAGGGGTTAATTCTTTGGGAAGTTTTTTCCCCCTGTAGGTGGCACCGAATAACTGGGAAGCTTGCTAGAGGTTGATTTTGATGGAGACCGGGATTGTGAAGAAGTAGGCTTGTGAGAAAGGCCGCGAGAACGCTCAGGATTTGGATGAAGACTGGGTGTGCCTTCACGAAGAGAGCGATAAGAATAAGACCGCCTGTGAGACATCTTTCCTGCAAAAGAAAAAAGAGCATATTACAACCTTGAATATTGTTGATATAAAAGTGTGGGGTCAGGCAGTGCGTGCGATTTGTGCATCCCATATAATTCCCCCCTAACAGACCAGGGCCCGAAGTTAGGCTCATCTGAGTAGTTTCTCGTTCTCCAACTAGAACAGTTGTTTCCTCAGAAACAGGGAAAAATGGCTCCCCTTCAAAGTCTCCCTGTGTGTATACATCATCAGGCAAACGAATTTTGCTCAACTCTTTAAATAGTTGTTCTTCTGTTAAATCATCGGGAGCAGCAGGTTCAATCGGAAGAGAAGCCCTTGAGGGGAAACCCCACGGAGAAACTGGGATTTCCTTAGACTTATCACCACGGGCCTCATCTCCTCTATATATGTTTAGGTCCTCGTCGTCCTGGATGATTATCGGGGAAGGACTCTTACGGAATTTAATTGTTTCTACTGCCCGTGACATTCCTTCTCCCTCCGTTGGGGGCACGTATTTGTAGGGTTTGCCGCCTGCACCAAGTCCAAACCTTATATCCAGAAGGCGATGCTTGTGAAGGTTCTCGTCAGTAATGCACTTCTTGATCTTTAGAAAATTGGATTTGCTTTGTAGAAGAAGAGACAGTCGATTATTGTATACCGAGCCTTCCGTCTTGGGAAAGACGTTATCTGCTTAAAAAAAGAGGGGGCATGTTAATGCTTCGATTTCTTAAACAAGTTATTCAGTCAAAAGATTAAAGTTTACTTGATTTAAGCCATCTTCTTGAACACCCAGCCTGTCTCTTTATACAGAACCAATCGGCTTTGGGATCCCCTATGTTGTTGTATCCGTCAGACAGAACCTTCCTATTTGCTACCGATTCGAAGAAAGAGAAATTTGGGGTTGCCGAGGAGCGATGCTTGAAAAGATAAAAGAATTTTAAATCTTTAAATGTGAGCTCGGTATGCAGGATTTCCGCGTATGCGATATATAGAGTGTATAGAGCCGCGTAGGCATTAGGATGAAGCTGCATCGGAGCAATACCCAATCGTTTTAAGGTCTCAATGACGATTGGAGGAAACGGAGGAATAGCTCCTACCCAACACATGAGTCGGCTGACTGTCATATATCCTTCCGGAGCTAAGTGAGGTCTATCATCGCTGCCGGATGTTCTCACATCATCCCAGGGGACCCCATGTCTCAAGCAAATTCTCTTAAGCATTATGTCATCGAGTTTGGAAGCTAGAGAGTCCGTGGATTTCTCTATTTCTATTGCACCGGGGACTTCGTCGGGAGCTTGGCCATCTACCTCTGATTCTTCATCAAGCGAGGTACTCTCAGACGGATTCGATTCTGTTTATGCCTCATATTCAGATCCAGAATCCGCACCCTCTGAATTAGATGGAAGAACCTCGGGGTTGAGATGCTCATACACCTCGGGATTCGTCTCTGTGTCAGATCTTGAAGGGGAATGATTATCCGACATTACTGTTTAGGCGAGTAAACATGATAAATAAGATTAAAACTATCCATCCCCCCTATTTGTGCAAGTGCCGGTGTGTGCTTGTACGTGCATTAAAGAAAAGTACGAAGGTCAACAAAATCATCGAGACATTGGTCGTTGTTCGATTGGTAGATTATGCATTTGTTCAGTCCAAAAAGTCCAACATAGAGGCTCTAACCTAACTGTCCGGATTCTTGTGATAACAGTGCATTATTTAAAGTTTAAAATATGTTTGGATCGTGGGTTGGAGACTCGGTTCACTCGAGGGATATGGCCGGGTCGCGATTCACGTAGCGAATCTAGGCATTAGGATCGCGGCACGTGGTCAGTTCGCAGTGAAGGGATCGATACATGGAAAGGGCACGGATCGTGGCGCGTTCCAATTCAGTCCATTCGGATCGTGACTACTTCCTGGCGATCCGTCTTGCCTCCCTCCCACCACGATCCGAAGCTCCTCCCTTCCTGTGACCCGATCCTTTAGCCGAATCTATACTTCGTCCTCATCTCTTCGAACCCTCGCCTCGCCAACGAAACGCACCGACCTGCTCTTTTCTTCCTCTCCCTCTCCCCTGAACCTCGCATCACCACGAACCGATGCTCCTATCCGATATGATTCGTCCTTCTTCTTCTCCCTCGCCTCTTCTTCATCACCTCTTCTTGCTCCGTCACGCGAGCACCTGAACCCATCATCCATCGCGGATGCGGTCTCAAACATCACCAATTTTCCCATTTTCTCTTCTTAAATTCCAGAAAAACAAGTGAGAAATTGCATGAGAATGATTTCGACGAGATTACCTTTCTTAAATTGGGAAGAACAATCGGGTTTTTTGGAAGAAAAAATTAGGGTTTTTCTCGAAAAGAATTGGCGGCGCGTTGCTGAAGGAAGAAGAAGAAAGAGAAAAGTGAAGTTCGGTTCGATTTATATAGAGAAAACGATGACCGTTGGCCTCCTCTTTTTTGTCCCACACGAACCGTGGGCTTCGGTGGATCGTAGGGGCAAGCCCATTGGGCCTAGCAGAGAAGAAAGAGGTCGATCCCTAGATCGACTCGCTACCAACGATGGGCCACCATACCTAAGGCCCACACAAAGGCTGAAACGAGACGAGCGTCTCGTCTCACTGGACCATGACAAAGAATGCTCCCGCGACCCATGGCGCGTCGCTGCGAACCGAACCGACCAAGGATGGAAAGAAGCGAACCTCTATAAATACTTACGGATCGCGGTGACATGCAGCGATCCGAACAAAAAAAAACAGGGAGAGAAAGAAGGGAGAAGAGAAGGAAAATTCAGAAATTTACTTGTTACACACGACAATGAGGTCTCCAAAGATTCCAAGAAAAGAATTGCCCAATGAACGAAAAATGATCGAAGACTGTACCGATGTTTATACTCGTCAAAGAGATACAACTTTCCAAAGCAACACGACATTTCAGACAGATGTGACCATTGGCTTGCACCGTTTTATGGAAAGATATCTTTGCAATTTCGAAGCATGTTCCATCCTCGATAAAACATACTTCGAGAGGGCAAAATGTTGGCTAGCTTTTTGACCAAGCCACCAAGGTTCACATACGGGAAGAGAATACGGAGCGTCATTCCTTTCAACTTTCAGAGATCAGGTCACGATCGCTCATCACCCTTCGAATCGCCAAGCACCCTCGGATCGCCAGGGCTGAACGCGACCCGATTCGTCCATGGGAACGCGATCCGTTTCGTCCATAGGAACGCGACCCGATCCGCCCATGGGAGCACGACCCGATCCTCACCTATGCCACCACCTCACTCCGATCCGATCCCCTGCTACATGGCGAAACTTCTGACTTGTTCAAACCACGAGCGGGTCTTCAGCGATCCGAAATGCACAGATCTCGCGACACCTGTCCACAACTGTCATATCGATCCGATCCATATCGATCCGATCCGATTTTCTCGGGATCTGCACCACGTGTGACCGCGAACCGCCTGACAGAATCAGCTATAAATAGCCCAGAGACTTGCATTTTTCGAGAGCTTTTTGGCAGTATTGAGCACTGATTCCACCATTGCTGTCATACCACTATTTCTCACCAGTTCTATTTCGAAATTACTGAGAGAAATCATAATTGTAAGAGTGAGCTTGAGAGAAATCATTGATTGTACTAGCATTCAAAGTATAATCGATAACATATAAAGTGGACGTAGGCTTATTAACGCTGAACCACTATAAATTCTGTGTGTTTTCTGCTTTTTCTTCATTCTCCAGTTATAATTCTCTATGAATCAGAACAATTTGGGTGTTAGGTCCGAATTTTGATCTAACAATATGTATGGTAAAAAATGCAAATGCAAGAAAACATCATTGTAAATTGGGAATGTAATTAAAAAAATTGGTTTGATGGATTTTGTTTCTATTTTTAAAAGATGTTTTTTTTGGGACTTAATTTACTTTGGTTTATTAGTTACACACATTAGTTTATGGTGTTTGCAAAAACATGGTTAATTACATGTGTTCTTGCTGTGCATAGAAAGTTGCTAGGATTGTCTATAGAAAATTTTAATTGGTATCTTTCACCTTATTCAGTTTTGATATTATTACTTTTAGTACTTTGTTTATCTACTTCGAAATTTAAGGATATTTTAACGACTATAGATACTTAACAGGTTAAAATTATAATTCTTAAATTTTAACATTACTATGCATTTGAGGATTAAACATGATAATAGGCATAGTAAACGAATCTAGAAAATATAATCCTGAATAAGTTAATAGCATGGATTTTTTTTCCTTTTAAAGACTAATTATTTTATTCCAAAGAGTAAATACTTTACTTTTGTTGCAAGTTATCGATTTAATTCTATTAATCTTTACTTTATTTGCTATTTCTTAATTATGCATATAAAGTTTCCGTGTATAGATATATTATGAATTATTGAACGATTTGTTCCTTATTATGTTGAATTCTTTCACTTCGAATGTGAAATGTAAGATTCTATTCTCAGATTATGATTTGAATTAATCAAACTTCCATGTATGTATATTAACTGCAAGCTCTTTATGTATAGCTGTCATGTATGTATATGTAAAGCTGAGGATAGGATTGTCCTCAAATCTGCTAATCTTTTATATTATTGCCCCTTTCACTTTTAGGTCTGCAGAATGCATGCCATGCCATTTTAAGAGTTTCACCACCCTTATAAAAATTAAAATAGAGATATTTTATTTTATTAATAACAGAAGTAGGTATATTATATATTAGCAGTCAGAATAATGCTATAGGATTTATCACACTATGTATCGATCATACTCTTCCTACATTTGTAGGAGATTGATATCACAACTATCCGACCGTAGGTTGTAAATTTACGTTGCACTGCAATCGCTGAGCCTCATTAACTCAATTGATGATAGTGGGAACTCTAGATATTTGAGAGGTAAATTTTCCTCCACCATGCCTAATGTTTGTATTATTTCGGTTTTATTTGGAACACGTTTACTAAAATAAACTTTTGACTTGAGTTGATTGATTTAAGTTAATAGTTTGCTTTAGTTCTTCCATAATGTGTCTAATTTCAGTACCATTACCCAAGTAGATTTTTATAAAATCATGTCATAATTTGCATATGGTAGATGTAAGAAAGATGGTTGATTTTCATATAATTTGAGATCACCAAGGTCTGCAGCTGTTTGTGCGTATGCAAGGGTATAAGCAACAAGTAGTCTTTTGACTGCATTAGTATTCTTTAGATTTATGTTCCATTTTTTAAGCTATCCTTTATTTTCTTGAGTTTTGCAACAAAATTATGTCTGAAATCTCCCCAGCATAGAAGCTGTACGCATTGGTGGCATACTTCTACATCGAATCATGTATTAATGTATCTGAGTGACATTTTTTTGTCTTTTTGCTTGCAGTCCTTGAGGTTGATTAATATTGGAGCATGACCACTCAGAATAGCATAAAGAGCATGTATTTTGGACGGACTGAAGGGAGTATTACTAAAAATTGTTAAAATGCCTCGCTGAGGATAAAGTTCGTTCACTTGAAAGGTTACTTCACACAACATATAAAATACATAAAGATTATCTACTCATTCAATATTTGTTATGTTTTTATTCGCTCTTCTATGCAAAATCGAAAATCTTACACCATTATGATGCCGCCTTCCTTTTTTCTGTTTTACAGGAAGATGTAAGAGCTTACTATTCAAAGCGGACATGTTAGCATTAAAGAAAAACGATATATATACATGCTAGAGAATGAAGCTTTGTCAATGAGTTGGTAGAAATTGAGATTTTACAGTTTAATTAAAAATTTTATTTGGTTTTCCGGAAGTTTTATTTATCACAGCACAATTTATACTTTGCATTATTCGATCATTATGTTCACTGCATTGTCCTAAGTTGGTAATTTTTCCAATGTTTATTCTATATTTAAATGCATTTGCATTATTTGTGCGCGGTATAACTCTAATACAATTTGTGCTCTATAGCAATGTATATTGTTCACACTTGAAGTTTTTGGTTATTTTAGAAATAATTTAAATGGATATTCTGTAATTCTCTAAACTATTATTGCTTTTGCAGGATGACGTAGCACATAGTTGCTTATTTTTTGTTAAAAATTATTCATTCTTATTTGTGGATATTGTTTGATAAATTATAAAAGAATTAATAATAGTTGTTTTCCTTCCATACTTGATGGCAGTATTTTTATTGATAGATTGATCTGTTTGCAATAAAATAATAAGTTTGCCCCTAATTATACCCTAATCGTTATTGACCTATGACTATACGGTTGGATGGGAAGAAGCAGCTAGCCAATAATAAGGCATGGTTTGTCCTTTTTAGACACTTTAAATCCTAATTTCTTTTATCCCTAATATATATCATCAATTTTAAGATTAACATTTCAAAATTTGTTCATGTTTGGAAGCTTTTAGGAGTAGTGGTAACTTGATACATTTTCATATGGTGTTTGAATTTGTGACCGTAAATTCCCTTTTTGTATAATCCAAGGATTTTTCTGTGTAATTAGCAACCATCTATTAAACGTTTATTAAGAAACCTAAGCTTACTATGGTAGAACTAGAAGCTACAATAAAGGTTATTTTTTGCTCAACTCTTTATGAACCATTTCTTTCTCAGTTAGTTGTTGAACTACACTGCACATGTCGATACCTCTGTTTACTTTGTTCTGCTTTAACATTATGCTTGCGAACATGAGTTAGTTCCTATTTATAATGCTGATGATGTTCCATCACAACCGATCAATATTTTTCTTGCATCCAGGTTCTTATTTGTTATTGATATAACTCCCCAACCTCCAACCTGTAGGCTTGCTTCTTACGACCTCCACCTTTCCGATTCTTCAACTGGTGCAGCTATTCTTTCTTTCTTGACATTATATTAGGTTTGTTCCTACTTAACTTTTCTCGAATGACCTCTTTATTGTATAATATAGGATGTATTAATTTAAATCTAAAAGCTTCCAAACATAAATCTGTTTAACCAACTTGGTTCATGTTTGCTAATCTACTATATATAAGCAATTTTCCTTCCACAGTGAATATAAACCTATTTGAGTAACTGGATATATATAAGTTCCAGGTTTGGTATATACAGCGAATTTTAGGTCATGTAATCAAAAAAATGGCTTTATGAAGTAAAATTTGGTAAATTCCTTCAAGTTTTCAACTTCCGAACACTTAACAAAGGTACTAAGTTGGATTGTGTAGTAACAATCCAACGAAGTAAAAATAACAGATACTAAGTTGGTAGATGGACTGAAGCAGGTGCTTAAGGAGAAGATGTGGCAATATGAGGAGGACAAAGGCATTGAAGAAGCTATGAGGCAGATGTGTTGTAAATAAGTTAAAGCTTTGAATAATTGGTACGTTGAAGAGGTTACATTCATGTTTGAAAAAAGTCAGAGAGCCTAAAGTAAATCATATTCAAACGCAGACTGACAAGACAGATAGGGTGCTTAAATATGCAAGTATTCTAAATAATTGATGTGCTGAAGTTGATACAAACAGCTGAGGTCGGAAGCCTATACCAACAAAGAATTGGTCGAATAGATCTAAAGCAAGGCACTAAATCATGTCCATTAATATCTTTGGTTGGAAAGTTTTTTCCATTGTTGTTTTTATCTATTCTTTTAATGCATGATTTTTTTTTTTTTTTGAAAAGTGTACTTTGAAAGTATTTTAGTTATATTTATTTTGGCTTGGTAAACACATGAGAATCAACTCCTCCAATTTGATGGTTTTGGTATTGATTGCTTATGACTGTTTCAATATTAAATATTAAATATCATGTTTTATTTTAGATAAATTTTACTTTCATCTTCTTTTGGTTATTCCACGATACAGTTCCAATCAAAGATGGGTTAACTACTTAAAATGGTGGATTGGTATAAAACTGACCTTTATTTTACTAGTCCATTAATATACAATTTGTTTGGTGATATTGCAGTGGTTATTTCATACTCCTGAATATGATATTATTATCATTGATGTATTAGTATGCAATCATTCACTTACAATTATTTATATTGTATATTTCTAAAAGCATTAATATAAAGTTATTTTTTTTTCAACCGTGCATGTGCACGGGACTAACCTAGTTATCTACTAATTTCGGCTTTAAAATGTTGAAGATTCTAAATTAAAAACAGTTGTTAATTAAAAATCTAAAAATAATTTATTTTTACATGACAATTACATGATTTATAAAATTAGCTAAAATATGACATGATTGACAAAATAATACTACATATCAAAACTTAGATAGGTGGTCATCTAACCAAAAAAATCTACTTCGAACTTAGCCTGCATCACGTAATTTGTTTAAATTTAAAACATTCATAGAAAATTGAAGAATCAAAATTTTGTTGTAATAAAGGCAAAATTCGAAAAATGCAACTAACCTGAGTGGATGAAGATGGTAAAACCCAAGAGGAGCTCAGATCTTAAGATAATGTAAAAGCATTTTAATTTTTTGTCTATAATTTCTAAAACAAAAAGTTCACATCTTATTTTTTAAGAGTGAGTTCAAATCAACAAGAAAACTCACTAATTTTCTAATACAACATAATAAAAAATACCATTAATTATATATTATAAAAAAATCAAGTTTTATTATTATTAATATCAAATTTTTAAAACTCAATCTTAAAAATACTTTTATATTTTCCTAATTTTCAATAATCTTATGCATGGCAATTATGGTAATGGTAACCGATACCAAAACGAGAAAACTGTTACCATCAATACAATTGATTACCCAAAAATGAATACTAATAATTAACCGTTACCACTGGTAAAATACTCATCGATATACCAATAAACTGATAAACTATTGGCTAGTAATGGTAAATTTACCAATACATAAAGCTATTAAAACATTATGTAACGGCGCGATTTTCGACCCTCCGAAAACCGTGTCATTTTTGAAAGAAATTAGAAGATGAGATAGAAAAGATAGAACTAATAGAATAGAAGAATAAGAAGTTATCAGAAATCTCACAGCGGAATTTAAAAATACAAATACATTACATCATAGGGTCTGATACATCATAATATATCAACAACTTACAACATCATAGTACATTCACATAATAATACATCATGATATGGAAATACAAATCTAACTGGATACATAGGTGTAGTTAAAACTACTAGACTTGTCCTGCAACTTGAACTTCGCGAGGATTCCATTTGCCAACCTGAATTACTTGCCTACTCATAATAATCATTATGAGTACCCAAGAGTTTAGGGAAAACACAGAAAATAAACTCCGGGTCAGTCAGGGGACTGGTGTGAGTAAACATAGTTAAAAAGATGTACACGAGGAAAAATAAGGGATATGGTGTTCCGTTATTAACAGATTCAATTACTTTAGAAATCTTAAGCCCAATCCATAACTACTATATGGAAAACGACCCTTGTATTTTAATATCAAAACGTTTGATATTTATGATAGTATTTATCAAATAAATAATCATCTAGTGAATCGCTTGCATCTCACGTTCACGTACATAGAATAAAATCTAAAACCGTCGAGCGCTTATTGCAAATTTGGTTTCTAACTGACAGGGTATGGGAGCACCCACCGATCAGTGTACTCTAGAGAAGATACACTGGGGTTCAACAAGAACGTCCTGCAACCCGGCCATACATGACCGTCCACTCATTTAGCTTGATTGTAACGAATATATTACCACCTCCACGGTTGGGAATGACCCTTCCGATTACCGAAGTTACAGCAGTGAATATAGATTAAGAAACAAAAGGAATTTACTCTAGATGGTGATAATATACCCTGCTTGGGTATGACCCAACTAGCCATGCTGCCTAGCCCAACTATTGTCTTTCTCGGGTTGTGAGGTTTGAAGTCACGTTACCGTTGACGGATTATTCTTCAACGTCTTTGAATATCACGCCGTCCTATCTGACAGATCACTCATTTGTTTCCACAAACATATTCTGGGTATAAGGCTAAAGAAACGAATTTCTTTGCCACCAACAAAATACACTTACGTAAAGTCGATGTGTAAAATCTGATCGATATACGTTGTCAGACATCCGATTGTTCGGATCTGTTCTGGGATTGAACAGACCGTAGATACTATTTTGAAATAGTCCTTGCATTCTTCATCTTTATCGATTTCGGTATACGTCGTATAAATCCGAGTCGAAGTGAAATGTAAATTCCGGACGCTTCGAAACGATGTACGAAATATCTTTTATAGTCGATAATTTATTTTCAGCTTAACTGTCTTTAATTCAGTTTGCACATCCTGTATTTATAATTATATATACAGTATAAAATTCTCAGGTTCATATCTGGATATCTTAAATATCATTTACAATTGTGTAGTTAAAGTGTGTGTGACGCACACAAGATGTTATACAGTTTTTATCACTATTTGGAAGTGTATAGAAAAAGCTCGTGCTACGCACACGGTGTTAAATCTTGCTTATCATTGACTGTCAGACGATGTTCTATACTCTGATTTGATTTGTCAAATATTTATTTCTTTTATTTAAACTTAAATAAATTGTTTTATAATTTATTTAAGTTAAATTATCTTTTAGAACTCATGTTCTAACTCGACGAACTTCTTCGAACAACTTCGATTCTCTGACCTCACTGTCATCTTTACTGTTTCACTTGTTTATGCCATATTAAATAAAAACTCTATTTTTATTTAAATAATTAATTTCTGATTAATTACTTTTAATTATTTAATTAAATTAAAATTGATTTAATTTAATTATTGTCTTTTGAAAACGATTCTTGTTTGGACTTGCCTTGCTAACTCTGGTGTTGCCAAACTCTCGTGCCCTGGTGTTGATCACTTCGAAAACGTTGCCAAACCCATGTTGTCAGACCTTCGTGCCAAGCCTTCGATCCCCCTCAAAACATGGTGATCCACCGATGGATCACTCGAAAATCACCGTGCCAAGTCTTCCCCTTTTCTTCTCCATTTTGCCATCGACTTCCTGTGCAAACGTGCACAGCTGTGCACGTGCACCACCTTCCCCGCCACCAGATCAACGTCGAACCTCCACCCACAAACTCCACTTCATCCACCGATCATCTCTGACGCCTTGCCACCACCCATCGTCACCTCCACCTCGATTTCACCCCCTCACCGCAACTTCCAGTACACAGTTCAAAAAGTACACCCCCTACATGGAGCTCGCACCACCACCTCCGACCACCTGAACACTTCGCACTGCCGCCACCAGCTCCGCCAAGTGTCGACGCCGCTCCACGCCCAATTCTGGCCAACTCGCACCACCATGGTTCCCCCCGTGTCGTCGCCAAACCGATGAACCCATTTTTGCTTTCAAAACCTAAATCGAGTTCGTCAGCTCAAATCACTTGATGGAAAAATCATTTGGTATTTTTCTCGAGTTCCCCGATGTGTGCAGCTCCTCCACGCTCCACGATTTGGTCACCACCTTCGTCGTTCGCCGGAATTTGGTCAACATGTCATTTCGGCCATCTCAAGCTTTCTCCCTCATCCCAACGTTTAAAATCGTGAAACCACTTTTAAAAATCATCATTTTGTTTGTTGATTACATTCATATCTCTGTAATTCAATTCTACGATGTTTGAATTTTCTGGTTGAAATGTTGATACAGAGAATCATCTGTTTCCTTGCATTCTTGGTTTCAAAACATATATAGTTGATCCTTTATTCTTGTTATAATGTATATATATATTCTCGTATACAAGGTAACTCATCAATACACTTGTATGGTTTGTGTTTTTAGATCATCAAGGTTTAGTTTCAAATAACAGAGTTGTGTTTTGACAGGAAACAAAACAACAGTATTTTCCTTGATCAAGATTAAGGTGATGAACTCCTTACTATTTTATAAACACTTGCATACATGGTTTACTGGTGATATATACTTGGTGTTCTAGCATCTACAAGGTTGATAACAACATGATAGAACTTGCATTGACATATATGAACATGAAAGCACAAACTGTTTACAGTAAAACATGAAATCAAACTTGAACTTAGTGAGGTTTACTCACTTGAAAAGCTTTCACAAATTTCTTGCTGTGGATGGTTTTTGTTTTCAGCAAAGTGTTCTTGTGTTTGTGAAAGACGATTTGCATGGATATGATGGTGTATTTATTGGCCAACTCTTCTCTTTAAACAATAGTTTTTCCCTTATGCTTTTAATAGTAAAAACCCACGTCTTTTACCTACCCCTTTCTCTCTCATTTGAATGGTCTAAACATTATACAGCATGTTTTTTTAAAGTACTTTCCACAAGAGATATTCCTACCAACGTCTCCTTGGTCTCTCCTAAGTACAAGACTATATGCTTTCATTAAATGCTCCCCTTGCTTGCATTAAATGCTCTCCATACTTACCATCACAAAACTTAAGATAAAATAGTTTTCCTCTTTGATATTTTGTTTGTCTTCATTTTTAGTTCAGCCGCAAGTAATAGTGTAGGGATTAGGTGATGATTAAATTCAAATCTATTTCTAAATGATGGGTTTTTGGACTTGATTTTGTTTAAAGGTTGGACTATACTTCTTGCAAATGAACTTGGTGTATATATATACTTATATATATACTTAGGCCGTAGCATATGTATATAGAAATATATATATATATGCATATACTTTTCATGCTATACTTATATATATATATATAAATATATAGGTGTTAATCTCATTACTTGTTTGCTTAGTATATGACAACTTATACATGTTAGTTGTAAAATAGGAATTTCCACACTTATTTCATGTTGCTAGCTTCCCTACACTTCCTAATGTTATAAAATGTGTCGCCAATATTTTCTTAAGTTGTTAAAACATTCATACTTAATATATCTTGTAATAATTAAGTTACAGTGTAAATCATATATGTATATACATACATATAAGTGATTATACATATTAATTGTTTGAGTTCTCTAGATACATTTAAATTTTCTTATTAAAATAAAATATCAGGTGCTTGAAAAATCCAGCCATTACAGACTACCCCACTTAAAAGAATTTCGCCCCGAAATTACATAAGAAAGATAGAAAGTTTCCAAAAGAAAATACTTCATAAACTGGTTGCTTTAGTACACATACACATACGACTAGTTTTATACTATCACTAGTCTCGATACATACAATAATACTAGACTTGACTGCTCAAGTTCTAAACTGCCCCAAAATATACATATGTAACTATCCTCCTCGAGTCCCTGTCCTACTACTCGTCGTCAGAGATATCTATTTTTTTTCTACGATCTCCTCGTCATCAGATATATTAAGGACCTCAACTACGTCCTCTGCATCAGTCTCCTCCTCGTCATCCTCTATATAAATCAGGCCCACTGGTGGTATTAAATATAGCCTCACCACGGGATATCCATACTCACCGAATACTTGTACTCCTCCTCCTGCCATGCGAAACTCGACGAGAACTTGTTCCAATCTATTCCATATCACTGTCCTTTGGGCTACTTGTTCTTCTTGCTGGTTTCCCGTAGCAATGACTGGGGTTCCCGGAACAACTTGGTCTTCTTCTTCCTCATATTCTTCCTCATATTCTTCTTCATATTCTTCTTCATATTCTTCCTCTTCTTCGCCATCCTCATCTCCTTCACCATAACCGTCAACACTTCCTTCATCTCCTATCACTTCATCCTCATCAGTAAAGTCTTGGTGTCCTCCATCTTGTTCTATTGGTTCGTTCCTGCCAAGCACCGATCCTTCTGATGATATGTGTGTACCTTCGTCATCGATGGGTGATCTCTCTCGGTTGTTGTCGGAATCTCCTACTCTTTGTCTCTTTGCTCGCAGCCTAAGAAACTGGAGTGGTGTCACCCTCTTTCTTGCCGTGGTCTTCCATACTGGAGCCATCTAACACGTAAGCAATAATATAGAACTCATCAGTGATGTAAACATACAAGAGAGTTCATAAGTCCTAATAAACTGAATCCATAAAACACACATGCATATGCTCCCAGAAATGTAGAAATCGAAATTTCCTTACATTTTACCCATACCATAGTAAATCATACCTAACTCGTAGGAAAATCTGGGTATAATTTCTTTATCTGCTTCTCGGTCTCCCACGTACAGTCTTTCGGGTTTTCGCTCCACTGGATCTTTAGTAGCCTCACCACTTTGTTGCGAAGTTGCTTTCCCTCTCGGTCAATAATACTGAATGGATGTCTAATCACTGTCAAGTCTGGCTCAATCTCTATCTCTTGCTGAACAGAGGGTTCCAGAATTAATGATGGATTGTGCATACATTTTCTCAAGTGTGATACGTGAAATACGTTGTGAATTCCAGCCATATATTCTGGTAATTCAACTTTATATGCTTGAAAACCAATTCTTTCTAAGACGCGGAAAGGTCCAACATATCTTGGTGCTAACTTTCCATATTTTCCAAATCTTACTACTCCCTTCATTGGTGAGATCTTCACAAAAACTAGATCTTCTATTTCGAATACTAAATCTCTTCGTCTTTGATCGGCATAACTTTTCTGGCGATCCTGGGCTTCTTTCATTCTCAGTTTCACTAATTCCACTTTCGTTGTCGCTTCTAGTATCATATCCGGATCAAGTACCAATTTGTTTCCGGACTCTACCCAACATGCTGGCGCTTTACAAGGTCTTCCATATAATGCTTCATATGGTGCCATCTGTATACTCGCCTGGTAACTGTTATTATATGAAAATTCTACTAGGTGTAAATGATCTTCCCACGACCCTCCAAAATCTAAAATACACGCTCTTAGAAGATCCTCCAATATACGATTAACTCTTTCCGTCTGACCGTCCGTTTGAGGATGGTAAGCTGTACTGAAATTTAATCTCGTTCCCAACGTTCTCTGCAAAGCTTCCCAAAATCTACTTGTGAAAATGGTATCTCTGTCACTTACAATGCTTGTTGGAATACCGTGCAGTCGTACTATCTCTTTCATGAATACTTCAGCTAATGTTATGGCAGTGCGCGTTGGTTTCACTGGAATAAAGTGCGCACTCTTAGTTAACCGATCTACGATTACCCAAATTCCTTCGTAGCCTCTCCTTGTTCTTGGCAAACCATCGATGAAGTCCATCGATATCATTTCCCACTTCCAGTTGGGAATCTCTAATGGTCGTAATAGTCCAGCAGTCTTTTGATGGTCTCCCTTGACTTGCTGACAACATAGACATTCATTTACGAAAGTAATGATATCTTTATTCATTCCTGACCACCAGAATACTCGTCTCATATCTTGATTCATTTTATGAATTCCTGGATGGATGCTCAACTTTGATGCATGGCATTCTTTTAAAACCTCCTGTCTTATCAATCCACGTCAGGTACGCATAATCTGTCGTTTATTCTCAATACTCCTTGATTGTCCAACTCGAAGTCAGTCTCTTTTCCATTTTTGACTCCTCGAATAATCTTTTCTAGTTTGGCATCCCTTTCTTGATTACTCATTATCCTTTCTTGGAGAGTCGGTGTGACTTCCAAAAGTGATAATATCGCATTTCTACTCAAGGCATCTGCCACTACGTTCGCTTTTCCCGGTGTATAAATGATATCTAAGTCATATGACGCAAGAAATTCCAACCACCGCTGTTGTCTCGGATTTAAATCTCTTTGCGTGAACAGATACTTTAATGGTTTATGATCGGTGAAAAGTTCGAATTTCCCCCTTAGCAGGTAATGTCTCCACATCTTCAATGCGAAAACGACTGCCAATAACTCCAAGTCGTGAGTTGCGTAATTCTTCTCGTGAATCTTTAACTGCCTACTTGCATATGCAATCACTTGTCCCTTCTGCATTAACACCGCTCCTACTCCTCTTACACAAGCATCGGTGTATACCGCAAATCCGCTCGTCCCATCGGGAACAGCTAATACTGGTGCTTCTGTTAATCTCTTCTTTAGTTCTTGAAACGATTTTTCACACCTTGGGTCCCACATAAACTTTTGGCCCTTCTTTGTTAACTTGGTCAGATGTGACGATATTTTGGAGCAGTCTCGGATAAATCTTCGATAGTATCCCGCCAGTCCTAGGAAACTACGAATATCTGTTGGTGTTTGAGGTTGTTTCCATAGTTGTACTGCATCTACTTTAACTGGGTCTACTGATATCCCATCTCCGTTTACTATGTGCCCCAAAAATCTCACTTCCGATTTCCAAAAGTGACATTTTGAAAACTTTGCCTTCAACACGTGTTTCCTGAGATTTTCTAGCACTACCCTAAGATGACCATGGTGCTCTTCTTCGGTTTTTGAAAAGATTAAGATATCGTCAATGAAAACGAGAACGAATTTATTAAGAATTTTCCTAAAGACTCTGTTCATCAGATCTACGAAGAAAGCTGGTGCGTTGGTTAATCCGAACGGCATAACCAACCACTCATAAAAGAAATCTGGGCCTCTGAATGCTGTTAAAGGAATACAATCTTCAGAGATTCTCAGTTGGTGAAATCCTGTTGCTAAATCCATTTGGGAGAATACCGTTGCTCCGTGCAATTGGTCGAAAAGGTCATCAATTCTAGGTAATGGATATCTATTTCGGATGGTTACTTTATTCAATTCTCGGTAGTCTACACACAGTCGTAAGGATCCATCCGACTTCACTACAAA
This sequence comes from Allium sativum, assembly GCA_030737875.1. Classification (NCBI taxonomy): domain Eukaryota; kingdom Viridiplantae; phylum Streptophyta; class Magnoliopsida; order Asparagales; family Amaryllidaceae; genus Allium; species Allium sativum. The sequence goes on along the minus strand of CM060920.1, from coordinate 740,596,388 downwards.
AACCACCGCAGAGCCCCAACTAGAAAAACTTGGTCGGATTAAGCCTTTACTCAGCAAATCCCGAGTTTGTTTCTCTAATTCCTGAACTTCCTTGGGAGCCATCCGTCTCTTTGGTTGAATCATTTGCCTAGCTCCTGGGACTAAATCAATTCGGAATTCGATCTCTCGATGCGGAGGCAAACTTCCGACTTCCTCGAATACGTCCTTGAATTCTCTTATTACTTCCAAAGTGTCAAGACTTTCTTGAGGTGCTTCTAAAGCGTATAGAAAACTACAGGTGTGAATTCCTGGTTTCCCACAAGTTATTATAGCTTTTCGCTCTAAGCTAGTTATAAGGGTTATGATTTCTTTATCACATTTTATCTTGGCTTGGAACTTGCTTAACCAGTCTAATCCAAGTATAAAATCGAAACTTTTGAAGTCTAGAACATAGAAGTCAAATCGAAAAGAGTGTGAGAGATATAAGAGAGTTATATCCTCACAACACATTTTAAGCTCAGTTTTTCCCCCTATGGGGTTTGATACGCAAATGGGGTTCGGTGATATAATTGGTCTAAGGTCAAACTGATCTATGGTTTCGGCTGAAATAAAACTGTGTGAAGCGCCCGTATCAAATAAAACACGTAGGTAAATTCCATTAAACTGTAAAGTACCTTCTAGCACTCCCTTCCCTTTCACATTCTGAGAAGTAGACGGTTCATCTTTGATTGTAAAAACCCTAGGCTGTGGTGCCCTCTTCATCAATGGACAGTCTTTCACCATGTGTCCTGGTTGATGACAATTGAAACAGAGATTCTTCACTACCATCTCGTTCCTTTGATTCTGGTTCTGGTTCTGATTCTATGTTGTTGATTCTGTTGCTGAGGTTTTTGTTGCTGTCGCGGGTATTGCTGGGGTTTCTGTGGCTGTTGTGGGTATTGCTGGGGTTTCTGGTTCCCCTTTTGTTTGCAGAATCGTGCAATGTGTCCCTTTTGTTTGCAGTTATGGCATAGGACATTTTTAAATCTACCTTCAAGTGTCTGTTGTCCCGTCTTAGCTTGGCCCTGATTATCTTTCCAATCTGGGTTGATCTTTCTTTTCATGGCATTTCCCCCACTTGTCTCCCCAGTCTGGATCCTCACTCCTGGTTTCTTTGCATCTAGTGCTTCATATCTAAGTGCTAGGTCTACTAGTTCCACAAATGGATCCTTCAAATGTCCCATCATCCTTCCTTGCAGATTATCTCTAAGACCAGCAACAAACATCTCGTTCTTTTTCAAAAGAGTATTTATCAGTTCCGGCCCAAAGATTGAAAGTGCATTGAACTGGTTTTCGTACTCAGCGACTGTCTTGCTTTCCTGCTTTAAGTCAATGAAGTCTCGGTACATCCTTGTCCTTCCAGTAGCAGGTAGATACTGACCTTCAAAAGCTTCTTTGAACATGGGCCAAGTAAAGTTTTCCTCAGGAGTGTTAGCAGTCTGGGCATCCCACCATATTGCTGCGGCTCCTTCCAAATTCCATGAAGCTAAGAGACGCTTATGCTCGTCATCCAACCTCAGTCCTTTAAAAATCTTCTCACATGATCTAATCCATGCTTGGACTCCGACCAATGATTCAGTACCTCTGAAAATCTTTCCTCCTAGAGTTGTGTAACTCTTACAGACCATAGCAAAGTTAGGTTGAGTTGGTGCTCGGACTACTTCAGTAGTATCCACTTGGGTCTGGTTAACAGTGTGTCCGTTTGTCGTAGTTGCTCCGCTTGCTCCTCGGCCTCTTCCTCCACGAGAACTCATTTTCAACTCCCTGAGTACACGGATTGAAATTTTATGACTCATCGGAAAAATATGTCAAGGGATTACCTAAGTAACTACGATCTACCTATACTAAAATATAGTTTTTAGTAAAATACGCTCTCTCGCTATTTTAAAGCCTAAATGTTTTCGAAGAACATAGGCTCTAATACCAACTGTAACGGCGCGATTTTCGACCCTCCGAAAACCGTGTCATTTTTGAAAGAAATTAGAAGATGAGATAGAAAAGATAGAACTAATAGAGTAGAAGAATAAGAAGTTATCAGAAATCTCACAGCGGAATTTAAAAATACAAATACATTACATCATAGGGTCTGATACATCGTAATACATCAACAACTTACAACATCATAGTACATTCACATAATAATACATCATGATATGGAAATACAAATCTAACTGGATACATAGGTGTAGTTAAAACTACTAGACTTGTCCTGCAACTTGAACTTCGCGAGGATTCCATTTGCCAACCTGAATTACTTGCCTACTCATAATAATCATTATGAGTACCCAAGAGTTTAGGGAAAACACAGAAAATAAACTCCGGGTCAGTCAGGGGACTAGTGTGAGTAAACATAGTTAAAAAGATGTACACGGGAAAAAAATAAGGGATATGGTGTTCCGTTATTAACAGATTCAATTACTTTAGAAATCTTAAGCCCAATCCATAACTACTATATGGAAAACGACCCTTGTATTTTAATATCAAAACGTTTGATATTTATGATAGTATTTATCAAATAAATAATCATCTAGTGAATCGCTTGCATCTCACGTTCACGCACATAGAATAAAATCTAAAACCGTCGAGCGCTTATTGCAAATTTGGTTTCTAACTGACAGGGTATGGGAGCACCCACCGATCAGTGTACTCTAGAGAAGATACACTGGGGTTCAACAAGAACGTCCTGCAACCCGGCCACACATGACCGTCCACTCATTTAGCTTGATTGTAACGAATATATTACCACCTCCACGGTTGGGAATGACCCTTCCGATTACCGAAGTTACAGCAGTGAATATAGATTAAGAAACAAAAGGAATTTACTCTAGATGGTGATAATATACCCTGCTTGGGTATGACCCAACTAGCCATGCTGCCTAGCCCAACTATTGTCTTTCTCGGGTTGTGAGGTTTGAAGTCACGTTACCGTTGACGGATTATTCTTCAACGTCTTTGAATATCACGCCGTCCTATCTGACAGATCACTCATTTGTTTCCACAAACATATTCTGGGTATAAGGCTAAAGAAACGAATTTCTTTGCCACCAACAAAATACACTTACGTAAAGTCGATGTGTAAAATCTGATCGATATACGTTGTCAGACATCCGACTGTTCGGATCTGTTCTGGGATTGAACAGACCGTAGATACTATTTTGAAATAGTCCTTGCATTCTTCATCTTTATCGATTTCGGTATACGTCGTATAAATCCGAGTCGAAGTGAAATGTAAATTCCGGACTCTTCGAAACGATGTACGAAATATCTTTTATAGTCGATAATTTATTTTCAGCTTAACTGTCTTTAATTCAGTTTGCACATCCTGTATTTATAATTATATATACAGTATAAAATTCTCAGGTTCATATCTGGATATCTTAAATATCATTTACAATTGTGTAGTTAAAGTGTGTGCGACGCACACAAGATGTTATACAGTTTTTATCACTATTTGGAAGTGTATAGAAAAAGTCCGTGCTACGCACACGGTGTTAAATCTTGCTTATCATTGACTGTCAGACGATGTTCTATACTCTGATTTGATTTGTCAAATATTTATTTCTTTTATTTAAACTTAAATAAATTGTTTTATAATTTATTTAAGTTAAATTATCTTTTAGAACTCATGTTCTAACTCGACGAACTTCTTCGAACAACTTCGATTCTCTGACCTCACTGTCATCTTTACTGTTTCACTTGTTTATGCCATATTAAATAAAAACTCTATTTTTATTTAAATAATTAATTTCTGATTAATTACTTTTAATTATTTAATTAAATTAAAATTGATTTAATTTAATTATTGTCTTTTGAAAACGATTCTTGTTTGGACTTGCCGTGCTAACTCCGGTGTTGCCAAACTCTCGTGCCCTGGTGTTGATCACTTCGAAAACGTTGCCAAACCCATGTTGCCAGACCTTCGTGCCAAGCCTTCGATCCCCCTCAAAACATGGTGATCCACTGATGGATCACTCGAAAATCACCGTGCCAAGTCTTCCCCTTTTCTTCTCCATTTTGCCATCGACTTCCTGTGCAAACGTGCACAGCTGTGCACGTGCACAGCTGTGCACGTGCACCACCTTCCCCGCCACCAGATCAACGTCGAACCTCCACCCACAAACTCCACTTCATCCACCGATCATCTCTGACGCCTTGCCACCACCCATCGTCACCTCCACCTCGATTTCACCCCCTCACCGCAACTTCCAGTACACAGTTCAAAAAGTACACCCCCTACATCGAGCTCGCACCACCACCTCCGACCACCTGAACACTTCGCACCGCCGCCACCAGCTCCGCCAAGTGTCGACGCCGCTCCACGCCCAATTCTGGCCAACTCGCACCACCGTGGTTCCCTCCACGTCGTCGCCAAACCGATGAACCCATTTTTGCTTTCAAAACCTAAATCGAGTTCGTCAGCTCAAATCACTTGATGGAAAAATCATTGGGTATTTTTCTCGAGTTCCCCGATGTGTGCAGCTCCTCCACGCTCCACGATTTGGTCACCACCTTCGTCGTTCGCCGGAATTTGGTCAACATGTCATTTCGGCCATCTCAAGCTTTCTCCCTCATCCCAAGGTTTAAAATCGTGAAACCACTTTTAAAAATCATCATTTTGTTTGTTGATTACATTCATATCTCTGTAATTCAATTCTACGATGTTTGAATTTTCGGGTTGAAATGTTGATACAGAGAATCATCTGTTTCCTTGCATTCTTGGTTTCAAAACATATATAGTTGATCCTTTATTCTTGCTATAATGTATATATATATTCTCGTATACAAGGTAACTCATCAATACACTTGTATGGTTTGTGTTTTTAGATCATCAAGGTTTAGTTTCAAATAACAGAGTTGTGTTTTGACAGGAAACAAAACAACAGTATTTTCCTTGATCAAGATTAAGGTGATGAACTCCTTACTATTTTATAAACACTTGCATACATGGTTTACTGGTGATATATACTTGGTGTTCTAGCATCTACAAGGTTGATAACAACATGATAGAACTTGCATTGACATATATGAACATGAAAGCACAAACTGTTTACAGTAAAACATGAAATCAAACTTGAACTTAGTGAGGTTTACTCACTAGAAAAGCTTTCAAAAATTTCTTGCTGTGGATGGTTTTTGTTTTCAGCAAAGCGTTCTTGTGTTTGTGAAAGACGATTTGCATGGATATGATGGTGTATTAATAGGCCAACTCTTCTCATTAAACAATAGTTTTTCCCTTATGCTTTTAATAGTAAAAACCCACGTCTTCTACCTACCCCTTTCTCTCTCATTTGAATGGTCTAAACATTATACAGCATGTTTTTTTAAAGTACTTTCCACAAGAGATATTTCTACAAACGTTTCCTTGGTCTCTCCTAAGTACAAGACTATATGCTTTCATTAAATGCTCCCCTTGCTTGCATTAAATGCTCTCCATACTTACCATCACAAAACTTAAGAGAAAATAGTTTTCCACTTTGATATTTTGTTTGTCTTCATTTTTAGTTCAGCCGCAAGTAATAGTGTAGGGATTAGGTGATGATTAAATTCAAATCTATTTCTAAATGATGGGTTTTTGGACTTGATTTTGTTTAAAGGTTGGATTATACTTCTTGCAAATGAACTTGGTGTATATATATACTTATATATATATACTTAGGCCGTAGCATATGCATAAAGAAATATATATATGCCTATACTTTTCATGCTATACTTATATATATAAATATATAGGTGTTAATCTCATTACTTGTTTGCTTAGTATATGACAACTTATACATGTTAGTTGTAAAATAGGAATTTCCACACTTATTTCATGTTGCTAGCTTCCCTACACTTCCTAATGTTATAAAATGTGTCGCCAATATTTTCTTTAAGTTGTTAAAACATTCATACTTAATATATCTTGTAATAACTAAGTTACAGTGTAAATCATATATGTATATACATACATATAAGTGATTATACATATTAATTGTTTGAGTTCTCTAGATACATTTAAATTTTCTTATTAAAATAAAATATCAGGTGCTTGAAAAATCCAGCCATTACACATTAACACATTAAAAATTCGATAATAATAAAAAGTAATTTTTTTACTAATCCTAACCCATTAGTATTTATATAAATATTTTAACTTATTTAAATTAGCATAGATAATTTACTTAGTATGTCATAAGATATTTACAACAATATGACATAATAACTTTGTTAATCTTAAACTTTAAATTAATATTAAGCCAAAAAGAATTATCATCCTAAATAAATCTATAAGCACACACATAAAATATGATAAACTTTCAAAAAAAAACATTAAAATTCATTAAAATAGCAAAAAAACAAAATTAATATAACGTATAAATTTACTATTACCACTGATACTAACATTTCTTTATCGTTATTTTACCGTTAACAATGGTAAAACTTATCGTTACAATACCAATAGCATTGGTATATCAATGCAACTCGATATTGATTACCACTGCTTTGATACTGGTATGACAAATTAACCATTACCATAACACCCTTAATCTAATCTAATGTAAAAAATTCATTTTTGTTTTAACTTCCAGGTATTCAGTAGGTAAAGTTCATTAAAAAAATCATAATGATAAAATCCCCTCACGCAAATTAATTTTAAGGCATGCGGTATCAATAACTCAAAAACATCGCATACTAATGACATAATATAAAAACATCCCTCAAATGAAAAACAATCATTTCTATTGTGATGCGCACAGTATGCTGCAAGTGAATATAAATCTTAAATGAAAACTATTTGTTTTTATTTATATAGTCACAAGGTATAATATAGTTGCAAGTAAAAGGAATTGATTTGATGGAACATTTGCAACCTATATGTATTGTTTACAACACATTATTTTGAGTCGCAACTGTTTACATAGCCAAAGGGCAAAATAGTTGTATTGGGAATACCAACTTGAATAAATATCACAAATAAACATACTTTGGAACACAAAGCTAAAGCAAAAAAATTGAAACCAATCAGTTGACTTACCAATCCAACGAAACTTTTGGTTTGTTAGCTTTAATTGGGTTTAATCAATAAATGTTAACCCCCAATTGACACACCCAACTTCATACAGTTACCGAGCAAACATCCAAACCAATTTAATGGTGATACTCACACCCAACTTCATGCAGATACCGAGCAAACATCCAAACCAATTCAGTATTCATACTACATACTGACCTGGTGAAAATTCAGATTTATTTTTATTTCACATGCTCTGAACTCTAGCAAAAAGAAGATAAACTCTTAATAATAGTTATGTTCATATCACCATGTTATTCAAAACGGTTACATCGTTTAATGGTGAACTTCCAATAATGAAAACAAGACTGCCACTTTGTATTCAAAAGAAATAGCAATCATACGACACTAAAGTAGAACTGTATATCCAAAACAATTGCGTAAAACAACCAAACATGTATAAAGGACTCATTTTATTATTCCATGATAATATATTGTAATATATTAATAATTAGGATCAGACTGACGTGCAATTTTTCAGCAGATATCGCTGCAATGTAAACATTGCAACCTATGCAACAAATAGTTCATCATTTCCCACATAATTTCATCGCAAATATATTTCTCAAAAAGTATATTTTAAACTATATATAATAAATAAACAAATAGTAATTATTTCATTAATATTTTTTCTGGACAACACGGATGCAAAAAGAAAAAATAATTGCTACACTAGTATAAAGGGGGTAAAGATGTATAACAGGGATAAGTCAACTTAGTTGCATCAACAACTAAGACATGCTTTGTTGCAGAATCACAGAGGGAAATCAAAGCTCAGAAGCCAAGCGTAACATGTGTATTTCATCGAAGATCCAAAAATAATTGAACCCACTTGTATGTTAGCAGTTCATCACAGCAAATCAAGTTGCTACCCACGTAGTTCATGCTGCATTAAAAAAAAAAAAAAAAAAAAAAATTTAATCAATTATAAAACGCACGTAGAAATCTACAATGAGAATCCTTCCATGAAAGCGAGGCAAGTACTTAATTTAGGGGAAACGTAAAAATCGACAGCTCAGAAGCCAAGCGTAACAAAAATATTTCACTGAAGATCCGTAGTTGAATCTTCTTACATGTTAAGAGCTCATCATCGCTGAATAGGAAAATCAAATTTGTATAAATGCAAATAAATCAATTATCGGAATGTTTGAAGAGTAAAGAAGGTACGCTTAAAAAGCTGTGTATGCTAAATCAAAACACCGGATTGAAAATAAACCAAACTGTATTTCGCTGACTTAATTGTATACGGACGCAGTATCATCAGAACAGGGGGAAAATACATAGAACGAAACCTGAGAAGATTGAGATGGCGGCGGCCATTTGATTTAGGGTTCGTTGGGAGGACTAAGATACTTATAGGGTTTCATTGGGAAACGTCAAAAACCCTTCCAACCTAACGATGGCCTTTGGAGCCCATAGAAATTGATCTGGGCTTATGCGCTAACAAATGCGGTCTTTTTCTTTCTTTCTTTCTCCCCAAACCAATTAAATACAACTACCTTTTATTTGTAATTTTTTTTTTTTTTTTTTTTTTTTAAAAAAAAGAAGGGTAAACCGCCTCGTTAAAAACCTGTTGATAATTATGATTAAGATTCGCTCCAAGACACGAAAGATTCGTTGTCTTTCAAGAATGTTTTCCTCTTTCTAAATCACAATGGGTTAATTGAAAACCTTCTTTCAGGATACAATAGAGATTATCTATGCAAGTTGTGATTACTTGCACAGATTAGAAGAAGCACTTAGAATTAATTTGATGATGTAGAAGATAGAGCAATTCGAGAAAGAAGATTTAAAAGTGAAGTCGTGACGAGGGAACGCTCTGTTATATAGGTGACGAAACATCCGTTCATCTGCAGGTGCGTCCGTTGGATTTAAACGGTAGTGACCGTTGTCTAACGGTCGTTCCCATTGGTTGTTGAATTCGAATTCAACAGCACATAAAATATACCGTTTCGGACGGGCCCTGGACCCCCGCGAGCTGACCGAACCCCGTTAGCGGGGGCGTTGCCCCCGCACCCCCACCTAGGGGGGTTGCCACCCCCCTCCCCCGGACCCCCCCTCCGTAGGGGATCATATTCGACAAAGGTTTTGGAAAAAACTTTCAACATTCCCCACCTTTTTTTCAAAACTTCACCTATAAACCAATATCTTAAGCATCACCATAGAAAATAGTACATATATGAAAGTAGCTTACGGCTTTGAACTTTCACTTAGTGTAAACAACTCAAAGTTTGTCAAGGTGCAATGGTGAACGTGTCTTGAACCAAGGACCCTTTTTGTGACTTACCGGAGTCATCACACATACTAATTTCATAGCAAAGTGCAATTCTTTGTTCCTACGCGTTAATGGCCTTGCGTAATATCCTGATTTCATGAATGTTATAGAGACGGTCCAATCTCATAGAAAGCGGCCTAACTTTCTCATTCATATAGGTGGGTTTTAACTAAAGTGATTCTGCGAGTCACTCCTTATAATTTAACCCATTAAGAATTTACATCATCCTCAATCTTGCAGAATTTAAACACTAGAGATTTTTCTTTTACAATGGGATCTTAATATTGTACTCTAATGTATCACCAATTTCATACTTCAACTTGTTTTACCCTTTGAACTTTGTCTGTTTTTCAAAACATAAGTAGGGTTCCTATTGAAGAATGAATTCAAATAGACCTTAATCCCATTCCTATTGATGTTTTCGCAATCATCTCTCTAGCCAGTCCTTTCGTCAAAGGATCTGCTAAATTATTCTTTGATTCAACATAACCGACTGTAATTACTCCTCGTTTGAGTAATCCTCTAATAGATTGATGTCGAAGGCTAAGATGTCTTTGTTTACCATTGTAAGTCTTTTGTGCCACTTTGTACAAAGTAGCTTGACTATCGCAGTGTACTTTAATAGCTGGAGTAGGTTTCATCCAAATCGGAATATCTATCAATAGCTCTCTTAGCCATTCAGCCTCTTTACATGCATCTGCAAGTGCTATAAATTCTGCCAACATAGTTGAGTCAGAAATGCATGTTTGTTTCTTAGAACTCCATGATATGGCAGCCCCACCTATTGTGAATATCCATCCTGAAGTGGACTTAGAGTTAGATTCTATGTTGTTCCAACTTGCATCGCTGTAACCTTCAAGTACTGATGGTTCTCCTTTGAAAACCAAACCATGATTCATAGTCCATTTTAGATATCTTAGAACTCTTGATATTGCATTCCAATGTTCTCTTCCTGGATTACTAGTGAATCGACACAAGATTCCTATAGCATATGCTATATCTGGTCTAGTGCAGTGCATGGCATACATAAGACTACCGATCACACTGGCATATTTCAACTGATCGCAACATCTGCTAGTATTTTTCATTAATTTGACACTAGGATCAATGGGTGTTTTTGCCAAAGGGAGATCTAAGTGATTGTATTTCTTAAGAATACTTTCAATATAATGAGATTGTGTCAATAAGATTGACCCTTCTTTTCTCACTATTTTGATTCATAAGATTACATTTGCTTCTCCCAAATCTTTCATGTCAAAATTAGACTCTAGAAACTTTTTAGTTTCTATTATAATTTCTATATTTGAACCAAATATTAGCATATCATCCACATACAAACAGACAATTCCACATATTCCATCTTTGTATGTGGAGTATATACACTTGTCTGCTTCATTCACTTTGTACCCTTTTGACAGCATGACTTTATTAAATTTTTCATGCCATTGCATTGGAGCTTGTTTTAATCCGTAAAGAGATTTCAACAGTTTACAAACTTTCTTCTCTTGTCCGGATAAAACAAATCCCTCAGGTTGTTCCATATACACTTCTTCTTCCAAATCACCATTTAAAAATGCAGTTTTTACATCCATTTGATGAACAATTAAATTGTGAATTGAAGCGAGTGATAATAACTGACGTATCGAAGATCTTCTTGCTACTGGAGCATATGTATCAAAGTAATCAATACCATGGTGCTGTTTATATCCTTTAGCAACCAACCTTGCTTTGTATTTATTAATTGAGCCATCGGCATTTAATTTTCTTTTGAAAATCCATTTGCTTCCTATTGGTTTTGATCCAGGTGGTAGATCAACCGAAGTCCAAGTTTGATTTGACAAGATAGAATTCATCTCATCTTTAATCGCATCTTTCCAAAAACTTGCATCATGACAAGTTACTGCTTCTGTATAAGTTTGTGGATCACCATCATTACTAAGAGTTATCTTAGTTTGGTTCGTGATTTTATTTAAATCTCCTTCTACCAAGTATGTCAAAAAATCTGGACCAAAATTCCTTTCAACCCTTTGTTTTTTGCTTTTGCGGGGTTCTGTGTCCAAACTTGGTGAAGTCGATTCTTTATGAATCTCTTTAGCAGTACCATGAATTTTGGTATTATCTTCCGAAGAAGATTTAAACATATACTCAAAAAATTCTACATCGATTGATTCTATCACATCATTTGTTTCTAAATTCAGAAATCTATATGCAGAACTATTTTGTGCATATCCAACAAAGACACATTTATAAGTTTGCTTCCTAACTTTGTCATTTCTGGGTGCGGTTTTCTTACATAAGCCAGACATCCCCATACTTTTAAACGACTAAGATTAGGTTTTCGATTATACCATAATTCATAAGGAGTTTTGCTAATTCTTTTCATAGCAACCCGGTTTAGGATATAACATGCACTTAAAAGTGCTTCTCCCCACCAACAATCAGATAAGCCAGAACTTAATAACATACAATTAACCATATTCATTAAAGTTCTATTTTTCCGTTCATCAATACCATTAGATTCTGGTGAATATGGTGGTGTAAATTCATGGACTATCCCATTAGATTCATAGAACTCTAAAAGTTATATTGATTTATATTCACCACCTCTGTTGGGTCTTAGTACTTTAATTTTACGATTTAATTGATTTTCAATTGTTGCCTTATATATAAGAAACTTGCTCAGAACTTCATCCTTACTATTTAGTAAGTATATATAAGTATATTTTGAATAATCATCAATAAACATTACAAAGTATTTGTTTCCTCCTCGTGAAACTTTACTATGTAAGTCTACAACATCAGTATGCACAAGTCCAAGCAATTCAGTTGTCCTACTTACTGATTTATGTGATTTGCAAGTTAATTTACCTTGCACACATATTTCACACTTATCAACAATCTCATTGTTACATTTCGAAATAAGTCCTAGATTATGCATATTTCGAACAGAATTATAGTTAATATGGCCTAATCTACCATGCCATAAGGGTATAGATTCAACAACATAAGCAGAAACTGATTTTATTAAATTCATTTTGAACATTCCATTATATGAGTACCATTTTCCAATAAATACATTATTCTTGGACATAACAACACTGTCTGATTCAATGACTAACTTAAACCCTCCTTTGTTAAGACGATCTCCAGAAATCAGATTCTTCGTCATTTCTGGAACATGAAATACATCGGCCAAAGTCAGAATTTTCCCTGAAGTAAACTTCAGAGTAATATTCCCAATACCAGCAACTTTGGCACGAACATCATTACCCATTTTGACTTCTTTTACATCGCTGCATTCTTTATAAGTCTGAAACTGTGACTTGTCATTACAGATATGAATGGTTGCACCTGTTTCTAACCACCATCTATCATCAACTGTAACAGAGTTGGCTTCCTCTACAACAACGACCAATTTAGGTTCGTTTTCAGAATCAGCAACGATGTTAACCTGTTTATTCTTTTCTTTCTCATCTCTTATGCGAATTCTGCATTCTCGGGCATAATGACCAGGTTTCTTACAGTAAAAGCAATCGCCTTTGGGCTTCTTGGATTTCTCCTGTTTATTCCCTTTGGAATTATTTTTTCTTTTCTTCCCATTACTATGATTCTTAGATATTTCTCCCTGAACCACATTTGCTTTTTCTGTCTCCTGATCTTCTTTCTTATCTCTCTTACGAGATTCTTCCTTAATACATAAATGTCGTATGAGGGATTCCAGAGAGTGTGTTTTTTCCTCATGCATCAGTTTCTTTTTATAGCAGTTCCAAGTACTAGGCAATTTTGCAATTACAACTCCTACTTGAAATGCTTCAGGAAGTTCTATTTTTGCATCCTTTAGTTTACTAACAATCAAATTTAATTCATGGGCTCTTCAATGCGGTACTTGACATCCAGAGCCATCCAGAGAGCTTTTGCGCCATCTATAGTTCTGTGTGCACTGTATACTGAATCTTAAAGTGCATTAAGAATGTGCCCTCGACAAAGAAAGTCTTCATTCTTTCGTTTCTGCCTTAATTCCTTTAACTCCTTCTTTCGTTGTTCTGGGTCTCCAGCCTTTTCTTCAGGAATTGGTTCTAAATCATCACTTATTATATGGTTCAGACCAATGGTAGTAAGAAAGATTAGAATTATTTCTAGCCATCGTGTAAAATTATTGCCATCAAATCTTTCAAGGTGGGTGAGATCCTGATTCATTACTTGGAGTGATTGCGCTGTAATTCTGCGAAGTGACGAATCTTGAACAGAAGACATTCTTGAAACTGTTGATAATTATGATTAAGATTCGCTCCAAGGCACGAATGATTCGCTGTCTTTCAAGAATGTTTTCCTCTTTCTAAATCACAATGGGTTGATTGAAAACCTTCTTTCAGGATACAATGGAGATTATCTATGCAAGTTGTGATTACTTGCACAGATTAGAAGAAGCACTTAGAATTAATTTGATGATGTAGAAGATAGAGCAATTATAGAAAGAAGATTTAAAAGTGAAGTTGTGACGAGGGAACGCTCTGTTATATAGGCGATGAAACATCCGTTCATCTACAGGTGCGTCCGTTGGATTTAAACGGTAGTGACCGTTATCTAACGGTCGTTCCCATTGGCTGTTGAATTCGAATTCAACAGCACATAAAATATACCGTTTCGGACGGGGCGCTGCCCCGCACCCCGCCTGGGGCGCTGCCCCTTGGACCCCGCGACCTGACCGAACCCCGTTAGCGGGGGCGTTGCCCCCGCACCTCCACCTAGGGGGGTTGCCACCCCCGGACCCCCCTCCGTAGGGGATCGTATTCGACAAAGGTTTTGGAAAAAACTTTCAACATAACCTATACTAGATATCAATGTGATATGTAGACAGGAAAAAAGAGTGCGGTGTTTTATTGACAACTCATCAATAAAATATACAATAATCAGTACAGTAGGCAAGCAAAGCTTCAATTTATGTGTTGCCTCTCCCATTTCAATAAATAAACAAAGAAATCAAAGAAGCCCAAAAGGCTTTAGCCCAAAACGTCATGAAGCAAAAATAAGAGAAAAACCACATGTCCACCGATTAACTCAGAGCTTGAAAAAAGAAAATAGATCGGTTGTATTCAAAGTATCCCCAAAATTAGGTCTTCTTCCCCAAAATGTAGTAACGGCTGAAAAATAAAGCATTATCCTACATCCGGCTTTCGATACCCCCATTGACCCCCATTGACTGTTCTCCTCTTCTTGGACTTCCCCAGTAAATATTTAATGCCTAATTCAAGTAGATCCCACCTCCGAAATTTGTTAAGTTGCTGATTATTGTGAACCCGATTGTTTCTCTCCATCCAAATATGGTATGTTGTCACCACCAAGCTGCAGAAGGCGCCTTCCCAAAAGGTATGCCGACTGTGAACATTGAAAGAACATGTGATTTTTGCTTTCAATTTTTTCGTTACATAGTATGCTGTTAGGTTCAATCTCATAGCCCTAACTAATCGTCATGTCCTTTGTGCTAAGACAGTTGAGATATGATTTGTATGCACAGATAGACATTTTGGGACTGTTAATTTTATGTCAGATAACTTTACACCAACCTAGTTCAGGCTTATGATTTCTTGATATGTCTCAAGCTGAGTAAAAGGAAAATGCGTTAGGTATACCATTCCAACCCCAAAAATCTTCAGTCATGTTCGTGTGAACTTGTAATTCCTTAATTTGATTCGAAAGCTGTCTCGTGGCCGGTAAAAGGTTAGGATTAAAAACCCCACCTTGAATTATGTTGTCAACATGTATGTTCTCACCACCAAACAAATCCAAGTTGTCCCATCCCAGTATATCTACCATAGTACTGTTACTGATCCAAGGGTCAAACCAAAGCGACGTATTTTGTCCGTTGACGATGCACCTATTATTACATTGGAGAGATTCATGCTTCTGTGTCGTAGAATCGTTTTCCAAACATAGCTAGTTCCGACCGACTCGACCTTGAATTGGACAAAACACGCGAATGTGATTTCATATGATGTTGGTGCACTCTTTTTTTGTATTTCGTGCTTACGTACTAGCAATATAATGCAAAGTGTGTTATGTATTCGAACATTAGGACACACGTTTCGCATTTAATTCTGATATACTAGTATAACCGCACAATAGTGAAAAAACCGGCCGATAAAGAATTTAGTATTAAATAAAAAGTTATTTGTTATTTTAATTCGAATTTAATGACACTACAACAAAACACCATATTACAACTTTAATTTTACAACGGTGGTAAAAGCACCTTTGTAATAAATGTTTTTTACAACTTTTTCCAGAAAAGTTGTAATAAACTTATTTTTAACAACGGTGTTATTTTGACAGTTGTAATAAAAGCCTATCATAACTTTTATTTTTTGAATGTTGTAATATATGACAATATTTTAATATAATTAATTAACAACTAATAATTAATACCTAATACATTTATAATTAATAACTAGTAATTACTATTAATAATCAATTAGAAAGTAATAAAGTAATAGTTATTAATTAATAAGTAATATTACTATTTAATAATAATAAATAATAGTTAATTTGAAAACATGCAATAACTAATATTAATAATAAAGTAATAATTTGAAATTAAAATTTTAGAATTACTAATAAGAAGTGATAAATAATTATTAAGAAGTAATATTTGTTAATTAAAAAATAAGATTTAATATTGTAACAAAAAATTTCAAGCTACTTTTATAATATTTTAATACAATTTTTCGAAAAAAATAAAGAAAAGGGAAATCATAAAATTAATTAATTTTTATATATCATTTAACTTACCATATTAAATGGCTTTCAAAACAATATATCTTCAGAATTTTCGTTTTAAAAGAGCAAAAAGAGGATGTGTCATTCAAGTACATTGGTATTTTCGTTTCCCCTACCATACGTCCGCTTTAAACATGCTGCGAAAATTTCATTTCCCTCCACCATCAGGCGCGCTTTTAACTGAGCAAGTTTATACTTTTTCACCGTCCTCCTTTTTACTCACTCAGCAAAATATATTTTCCCCAATTCGAAATTTAATGGCCACCGAATCAGCTTCTTCCCATACCTCCCCATTCAATCGCAATTCGTCCTCCCAATTTTCTTTTCCAATTCGAAATTCTCACAACCGTTCTTCCCTTTTCACCGCCAGCGACATTCTCCATGGGGATTAGGGTTTCCCCCTTTTCACCGCAACCCCCTTTATTCCTCCTCCTTCGACTCTGATTCATCTCTTTTCTTATCACCATCTCCTTAGCTTTCTCCACTGTCGACTAGGAAGGAGTTCGTGTCTTTTCTCTATCTGCCCCTTTCATCAGATCTAAGTCTCCATCATTTGTGCTTTCCGCTTCACCTCTGATCATCGCTTCTTGACCTAATTCGCAGTGGCCTCTGCTGTCACTAGATCTATACTCGGCGACCTCTTCAATAGTCTGCTTTGTGACTGCTTTAGCCTCCCTTTCTCTAGTTTACTAACTAGCTGTTCAAACACTAGGTAACCAAGGTTGTCCCCTTCTACACTTACAACTAGGCTGATGGTTAATTATCTAAGGGTCGCTCTAAGATATTCTCCTCTACTTGGTGAGTGTTTTCTTAGATGTTTTTTCTGGTTGCTTTTTGGATCTGAAGCTTGTGAGGGTGTTTGTTATGTTGGTGCTCTTTTTTTTATTGTTTGTGTATTTTCATGAGGAAGTCTGTGGTTCGACTTGTCTTGGGTTTGGATTTTACTTCTTAAACGTGGTGCACTTGACTTTCTTCAGTTCATTGTCAACTCCTTGCTGAATTTCACGATTCACCTTCTCTGGCCACGCTATGTATGTGTTGTTCTCTTAAAACACTGTTTTAACTTAGTGAGCTTAACCTTAGTACCCACAACTGCGAAGGTGGTTTATCATTCGCATCTGGTACAACTCTGTTCTACTCCAGCTCGGTGAGTTTTCCTGTTGTGTTTCATTTGTCTTGTCTTGCTATGTTGTAGTTGTGTAGTTGATTTTTATTGGTATTTGGTTCGGTTTTGCGTTGGCTATAGGCAGTTGGGTGACTTGTTGCGTTGGCTACTCCAGCTCTGAATGATATTGTCTGCACATCACGCCTATAGGAGGTGAGACTAGGTTTAAATCCATGCACCTATGGTTGCGACCTAATGTATACCAAACGAAGGATAAATTCGGTAATTTAAAGTATTTTATTGTATTGTTCTCTTTTAAATTTTAGTTAATAAATCACTTCCTCTACTATCACATGCATGACTATTAAATTATGAAAAGTAATTTGGGCATATTATATTAATAAAATATTTTGTAATGCCTAAATTTTGCTTGTCTGTGGAAAATATCAAAGGACCTATTGGTTGAAATCGTTACTTAATTCCTCACTGGGTGTATTGTTGAACATATCCTTATCACTAGATATTTGTAGCTCCTTTTAACTATTTGTAGCTCCTTTGTAGTATAGTATACTGTGCTAATGTTTGCGTATGACTTGTTTAATTGTATTGTTTTAGATGTATGTTATATCTCCCCGCTAAGTTATAGATGCATACCTAATCAAATGCGCCAGTATTTGTTTGATATTACAGTATTCTTGCATGATAGCATACGGTGTGTGTGCTCTGCAATATACTATAGCTAGGTGCTTAGGACGATTGTGTTTCCTGTTGTGCGCGACTTAATTAACGTTGTTTTGGTTTGTCACGTTTCAACATGATGTGGTCATCAAGAATGCTTGTTTAGAAGTCTCTTGGGCATGTGTAGTCTTCTTAGACTTGAAAATTGTAAATTGTATTCGTTATTTGATACAAACTGATGATGGATATTTATCACTCAGTGAAATAGATAAATGAGCCAAGCCTGGCTACAATATATAACAGATGTGTCATTTTATCTCGCTAATAGATGAAGACAACTGATTGGAGCTTGTGACTGGGTATTATGCTAAAGCAGTGAACTTGCTGGTTCAATCTTTGGTTGAGGGGATTATGAAATGCAGCGAAGAGTTGAAGCAGCTTAGGAGGTACTTGCTGAGTGTTGATGGACAATTGTAATTGGGTTCAAGGCTTTCAGAGGCAAATGAGGAGGACAATTGTAATTTTATACATTTCTATGTGGTACATGATTTGTAATTTGTATTTTAGATATAAAGTTGTGATTTTTGTCAATGAATAAATCATGATGCCTTTAATTTTACATCTATTTCTTATGTTATTTATCTATTTATTGTTGCACATATAAAATACATATAGATTCTTATGGAGTATTGCTACATTTAGTGTATTGTTCATTTTAGTTGCAATTATCAATCACAACGGTGCATAACAGTTGTAGTAGGTATTATTACAACGGTGTATAATTGTTGTAATAAAGTTTATTACAACGGTGGAAAAAAGTTGTAAAATATACATATTACAACGGTGTTGCAACAGTGCAAAAAAGTTGTAAAAGATTTTAGTCTATTACGGCTTCTTAATACACGACGGTTAGCCCACCGTTGTAAAATGTATATTACAATGGTGTTCCACCGTTGTAATAGGGTCATTTTGTTGTAGTGTGAAAAAGAATTATAGCGTAGGTCAATAAAAAAATAAAAGTAACTAAAAATTTATAAATCCAATTACACTATGAATTGTAAACGTAAATCAACTTAACAGTAAGAAATGTTATCAATGTATTAATACGAATCACTTAAAAATACATCCATTTATATTATGTATGTACTCTTAATGTAAACTCCATGAATATTATACATATTTCAAATATCATATTTTTGTTTAAAATTATATCTGTGTTGTGATGTTCCTACGCGAATTAGGCTGCGTTATCAATACTTATCTATATTGTTTTGTTACAGTCGTTATATGTTACATTATGTTAACGCAAAACCATCGCTCTTGTTAATGGAAAACCACCACTCCTGGTCGCTAACTTTCTTATAATCTAATTATATTCTATTAAGATAATCTTATATGCAAGCTCTTACGAAACCTATTCAATTTTTTGACTCAAAACAAAATTATTAGTTTTAAAAAAGAACAAGACAGATCTGGAGACCTGAGTGGCTACTTGCCATCAAGTCTCACATTTTCAATCCATACAATCATATGTTCAACAATTGGAATATAAACACCTCATTTAATAACTCGGGTTGAGGTCACTTGCAATACAAAGCTCAAACGAGTTGCGTCCTTAGATCTTTACTGAAAACTCGAATTAATTCAGCTGTTAGATAAGTTTACTTATAACTTCATAACTATTACCTACAAGGCTTAGTATTTCCATTGATTTGCTAAATACTATGTTACTTTATGTTTTGACAATCGCCCAGGGGAGTATAAAATGTGGCAACCATGTGACACTTGTATAGCATTACATTGTGTTTAACAAAAAGAGAAAGCATACAGTTATAATTATACCTTTTTTCACAAAGTATAATAGTTTCCAATTACCAATTTTATAAGAGAATCTAAGTAGTGTGCATGGCATAATAATATTAGAAACATAGTTTATATAATAGTAGGTTCTGATTCTTTTTTCAAAACATTTTTGCATGATTAAAGCAGTTGTTTTGCAAATGAGGCACATTCTTCTGCTTCAGCCATTATTTGATGCATGCAATATGGAAGTTGTGGCTATAGTCGAGTCTTCCCAAATCTTTGTCTTTTACGTGTTCTTGACAAATGCAGCATGATTCAGTTTCAGCTCCTGCCATTTTAATATGAATGTGTTTCCTTCTTCGAGTTCTTCATAACTTTCACCTCACTTGGCCTAGTACTAACATTTCCTATCCTCTCTTCCAAAGCCAGCAACAAGACATTTTATCAACGTCAAGTCTCACATCTCTATGCATATCATGCATATCTGCATGCCATGAAATAATGGGTTATCGAGCATAAAGGCATCCCCAAATATCAACTTTTCACCCCTCCACATTAGGTCTAGTGCGTTCTTAATTTTCTCTGAGATTACCCTTCTTCTGCTTTCTCTAGCTAACCGCACTGGTGTGGGGCCACCATTACCTTCCTCGCTATTACAACCTCCCTCTTCTATGGTCAAAGTTGTACATCGCTGCAATAGAAAATTACGAATACTGGGACGAGTTTCAAAATCGACTGATGTAAGTAACCTGCTATAATGAGAACCCTCTCTAACACTTCCAAGATTCTGATGCCTCTCTTTTGAAGTATGTCCCATTGTTCCATCAGTAATGGAACTAATTGCATTTTCCAGAGTAATCAAAGACTTTCAAATTTTCATTTCTTGGGGTTTTAGTGTTTCCTACTACTGTATCCTCTTTTATAGCATTTTAAATTTCCATTGAATTTAAAGAGTTTAGTGAGCTTCCACTTCTGGTGACCGGAGTTTAATTGTTCACAACTAAATTTGGATCATGTGGTATATTTCCTAGACATGAGTTGACATCTCTAGCTGTAGATCCAATTCTTGAAGTCTTTGAGGTTTATTCTCTTGCAAGCTAACAAAATCCCTTATAAAAATAGAAAAGCCAAAGTAAAGGCATTTCTTTTGTAACGGCCCAGAAAATTCGATGCTCGAATTATCGACACAAATAATTCATGTGCCCAAATCCGAGTACCGAAAATCCAAAATGCAAAAAGAAAAAAGTTGGAGGCTGAAATAAGAAAGAAATTTAGAATAGAAGAAGACGAACCAACACAAAAAAGAGTCTCACATCACAGCGGAATAAAATATAATATGGAAATAAATCTTTATTGAGAGCTTGAAATAAAACTTAAAATCATCAAAGTACATCAACACATCTGGACAGTTATAATAACTTGCCCTCATATACAAAACACAGCGGAATAATATCTATATAACATCATATGTCTGAACTCATTCAACTCATCTCTTCATAGCATCCGATAACTTGAACCTGTACAACCCGGTCTAACCTGAGCATTACAAACACCGTATCAGTCCAGTGAACCAGAGTGAGAAACCCACTAAGTTTAAAGGTATCACACAATTTGATTTTAAGGTCAAAATCTTTTCGAAAGAAAAGAATAATCGTAAGACCAATCCACACATAAACACGGATGGTTTTTACCATATGATAATCCAAAACAGTTTTGAAATCATATCTTTTCTGATATTATAATAATGTCAAAATACAAATAAATATCAATATAGCAGAACGCTTGCATCTCACGCTCTACATACATAGTATACAATCAAAACCGCAGACGCTTATTGGAGAATGGATATCCATGGCAACGTATGGGCAACTACCTTTTCGACAGTGTATCTCTAGAGAGGAATACACCGGGTTCAACAAGAACATCTTGCAACCTAGGCCAAACATGACCGGCCCCTCGCTTCACTTGAGAGTACCGAATATATTGTCACCTACTGTTGCTAGCAACATAACCATTCCTGGGAGATACAGAAGTGAAAAGAAGGAAAAATATGAATATTCTCTAGATGGTGACAATGCACTCTAATGGGAGCGACACACATAGCCATGCGACCGACACGATTTTTACCATTTCCCGGTTGATGAGGCTTGAGGTCATAACTTAATTATTTAATTTTATTATTTTAGAACATCTAGCCACTATTCACTTTGAATGCCACTTCGTCAGATCCGCCAGAAAATCACTAATTGAGGTCCACAAAAATACTCTGGTAGTTAAGCTAAAAGAAGTGCCCTTCTCAACCACCAACTACAGTACGTTTGAAGAAATCAACGTATGTAATCCTTAGAAATACTCTGTCAGACATCCGTCCATACAAGTCATCCAGGAACAGGATGAACCGAAGGCACCCTCCTACCACATCCTAGGTATCACCCTATGGATTAGTAACGATTGGTCCTTGCAATCCGTAGATTTCAACCACGACAGGATCACCATTAGAATATCTCCGGGCGCGACTCTAGAGAATTTGACAAGTAGTCCTTTTGCTTATGAAGTTCCACAGTCTTCGCTGCTCCATCTTTAATAAGCATCTTCCATGTATTTGTTAGTTCAGAATGGTTTTCGGATATAAATCCGATCCCGGTCTTTTCGTACCAACAATCGTATGGGTCAGATTTGATAGTTGGTTATTTAACTATCAAATAAAAAATCATGAAAATAAACGAGTTCACTGATTCACTACTCGGCATTACCTGGCTGCTTTTGTTAAAACAATTAACGATAGTTAATTTAAACTCTTAAATCTTTCAATACTACGAATATAGCTTTTCACTTCTTATTTAACATACAATTTATTTTCAAAACTATTTTATTTTAATACGTAGGAAAATATCCTATAATCTTATCTTATTTTCTATTTTACTTTCATTTTCAAAACATTTGTTACATCATTTCTCATTATCTATAATTTGGGAAATCAATTCATCTTATCGCTCGTAAAACAACATTATGAGATTTCTCCTGATTCATTGCATTAAAACAACAATCAACCCTTATTCTTTTAGAATAAAACCATTCCAAGACCCAACCTTTCATTTCCATTTACCTCGAAAATATCGTTATAATTTCACACACTCTCTTTTTATTTCCTTTTTTCGGGATATCATTATACTTATATTCTCAAATCTTCCTATTTCCGTAACTTTGGAAATCTCATTATATATTCTCAAATTTTGCAATTGATGTTGCGTTATTATTTCTCATATGGAAATAATAGATTATTCTTAACCTCTTTCCCACTACAAACTCATATCATCCTCAGATAATCCTAAAGTCATTCAAGTTGGGGTATTTATTTACCTCTCAGACCTTGATCAACAACATTCTTATCTTAAGATAGATATGAGTTGTAATTCAAAAACCGATATTTATTCTAATACCAAACCAAATCCCATTTAACTATTTGACTTAAACCACGATTTTATAATCCATTTATTATTTTTGAAAATCTCCATTTTCAAAGCTAACAATATTACTTAAATCGTTGATTTAATAAATACTTATTAAACATCCACTTTTATTTTAAATTCCTTTAATCAATTTATTTTATAACATGGATTTTTATTACAAAATCCTTTATCCCATACCACTGCAAATATCCCTTTTTTCAATCCATTTAACTATTTTCCCCTTGAGAATCTTATCTCAATTTCATCCATTTACTTAATTACATTATTAAGTAATGTTAATTTAAAATTAACGTTTTAACTCCACACCTCTTTTATAAATCTCATTTATAAAACTCATGTATAATACAAACCCTTTTAATCTCAATTCCTTTTTCCAACTTCAAATATTAAGTAAACATTTAATTCAAACTATCGTATTGCTTAAAATCCCTTTTATAATTTTCTTATAAAAACTAGGGTTCTATATTAAAACCCGTTCATAAACTCCTTCACAATTCAATCGGATTTCATTACAACTACACTTAAATTATTGTTACTTAAAATAATAATTCACTTCATCATTAACTACTGCAGTGATAGTTAACTTCTAAAATAATCATTAAATTTCTTAAGATCTTATTTAAATTAAAACAAATATTCATTAAGCTATTTCATTAGATTAATTCAAAAAAAAAAAATTAATTATCAATCCCAGTTAAAATGGTCGACTTAGTCAACTCAAAACACAGTTATCTCGTTAACCAAATTCAATTGGTCCTTATTTTAAATTAATTAATAATATAATTAATTTAAAATAATTCCACTTAATTATGTCTTAAATCAACTATCCAACTCTTAACAATTAGGTTAATTTTCTACTCTCTTGCTTATAAATCTGATTAATATTAGAATTTGCTTTATAAAATTATCTAATGATTACTTATAAACTTAAATTGTAACAACTTGGAAAATCTGAACCAATTTAAAAAAATTATTTTAGCTATTTTAATGAACTTTGAATATTTAAAATGATTTATTTTAAATAATAACGACTAAAAATTTATTTAAATTGAAGTTAGAATGAATAAATTTATTTTAGTTATATAACGAGCCTGAAATGGCGCGGCAGTTTGAAAATTCGATTTCAAATTTCAATTGAATGTACAGGCTTCAAATAAGCTGGATTTCGGTGAAATGACAAATATTTGAATCTGTTTAAAAACATCTTTCCAATGGTTGTGAAAAATCCAGATTTCATGACGGGAATAAAAAGTTATGTCCAGTTGAAAATTCAGAATAGTCGCTATGGAATTTATATTAATATAGCCCTTAAAAGTAGCCATTTTGCAAACGACCTCCGTTTTCGACGAGACCACTTTTGTTGGATCTGGAATGTCAAATTATTGTTAGATTCCAATTTTCATAATTTTTGGAGTAAATATGTGAGAATGGCGGATTTAAACGTGTTTGGTAATTTCAGTTTGAATTTAATCGACTAGAACATGACCGTTTTTAAAACGGTCTCCATATTCGATGAAATTAGTTTTGTTAGGACCGTATCATCAAAATATAGCAAGATTTAGAATTTGTATGTGGCCCCGATAAATTAAAATGTACGTTGAAATCAATTTTGAACGTTATATTAATTTATAATTTAATTTAAAGAAAAAACTGATCGAAACTGTTGAATTGGCTTACGAAACATATCCCAATGTGTCCAGAATGGGGGTATTTGGCTAAGGGTAACAGTCGTTGGGTTTGATATGGGGTTTGGATCGGTAAACAAGTTATTTTTGAAATTAAATAAAAAATAATAATAATAATATAAATAACTCAAAACCCTAGCTAACCCTAATCATTTCAGGGATGTCGTCGTTTTGCCATAAACGATCGAAATCTCTCAAACAATCAGTCCCAAATCGCGGTAAATATAGGAAGAATTAGACCATGAGCATGAAGGGAAAATTAAAGAGCTCTTCACAAGCTTTGAATCCATATAAGTTAGATGAGTTGTCGCTGAGAATTGGGGGTGATTTTCGAGCCCAAAGGGCCACTGTTTCATGGCAAATCGCGGCTGCTGGGGCCCACCAAGCCGGCCACCGTGCTCGGCGCCGCCGCCGTCCATGTGGCACCCTCCGATCAGGGTGCGCCCCCCTGTGGCGTTGCTGGTGGAGGAATTTTAAATGGAGCATATAGGGTTTGGGTGATGACTGATAAACGATGAAGAAGATGAAGCATTATTTAATTTTATTATTTATTAATTATTTTAAATTATGTAATTAAAAATTCGAACTATCATAACTTTTTGATTCTAACACAGAAATCGACGATTTCAGTTGTGTTGCACTCGCAACGACGAACACTTCAACATGGAACAGACTAGATGTGATTTGGAGCAAATCAGAATTTCAAGAAAATTCAAATCCAAGCGGTATAGAATTTCAGAAATAAAAGAATGAAGGAGTGGAAACGAATGTGAGAACTCCTTCTCACTCAAACTTTTTACAGTTAAAAATATACTAGGATGCAGATTGTGCGTAGCAGCACCTGACACCTTTTATTATACAAATTATGCTTGTTTTTTTGGATTGAATAGACTGTATTGTGGTTGTATTGTGTGAATAAAATATTGGAACAATATAAAAATCATTTTTATTACAGAAATGAGATAATAAAAATATTCATGTATGGAATAAAATATTTATACAATAAAAATACCATTTTTATTGAAGGAATAAAATATATAAAATGTTTATGTATGGAATAAAATATTTGAACAATAAAAATATCATTTTTATTGAATGAATAAAATATATAAAATATTCGTGTATGGAATAAAATATTTGGACAATAAAAATATCATTTTTATTGAATGAATAAAATATATAAAATATTCGTGTATGGAATAAAATATATAAACAATAAAAATATCATTTTTATTGAATGAATAAAATATCTAAAATATTCATATATGGAGTAAAATATTGAACAATAAAAATATTATTATTTTTATTGAATATCTTAACCATATAAAATGGTCATGTGTTGAGCAAAAATATTCATTTACAAATCGGACGATTTGTTTATGTACACCCATTTGACAGATATTGGTTGGGACAATAAATTTTACACATCGCCCAACTGTAGAAATAATAATCAATATTTGTTGTTTGAAAACCCCACACGGGTATTGGGATGATATTGGATATACACTAATCCTAATATTTAGTTGTATGTCAATCGATGGGTTGACAGGATGTGATGAGCGTTAATTATTTATTTTCAACACTTATACAGTTGTAAATTACACTCTGGATGATGGTTGATTGTGTACCATTATTGTTATGTACATTGTGTGAAATCCATATAAATAACATTATATGGCAATTGATTGTGTCTGATTCCAATTCAAAAAGAGCGAATATTTTAAAATAACGAATATTTTTAAATAATATCCAGTAAAGGATTAAAATCTGATTTGATGTCCGATTTGGGATGGACACAAAAATATCGAAATATATGAAGCGTGTTGATTAGATTTGCGCCATTTTGATGCGAGCGACATTTGTATCGATTTTATTCATTTTTATAATGAATATCGAAAGGAAATTATTTCAAAATCTGACTTTTTGAAAATATTATCATTTATACATTATAATGATACGAAAAATTCAATTTTGATTTAAAATTGAAAATAAAGTTAAAATCGTTTTTAAAACGAATTTAAACGATTTATAAAATATGTTTTAAATGGAAATCGATGAAATATATATAATATATATTTAATGGTCTGAATCGAACGCGCCGCGCCGCAACCGTTCGCGAATTTCAACCATTGACTTTAAGTTGACATTACGAGAGATCCGACTGTCGGATTCTCTTAAAATCGTAACCGTTGGTTTCGTATCAAAAAGAGCTTTCCAAATAATACAAGAGATTTTAAATCTAACAGTTGAATTTGGAATTATGTCCAAATAAAATTTGGAAAAGGACATTGTAAGTGCAGTTCGATGATCATTTATGGAAATCGACAGAAAGGGCCTTAATAAATTTATTAAAAATATTGATAGTTTGTGTAAAATCATAATAAATGATTTGGAAAGAATTGGGATGAAAAATTCCATGTTTGAAAAGATAAAAATAGACTTTTATCAAAACGAACT
This sequence comes from Allium sativum, assembly GCA_030737875.1. Classification (NCBI taxonomy): domain Eukaryota; kingdom Viridiplantae; phylum Streptophyta; class Magnoliopsida; order Asparagales; family Amaryllidaceae; genus Allium; species Allium sativum. The sequence continues at coordinate 740,569,072 of CM060920.1, read as the reverse complement.
AGTTATTAAATAGATTTGAATTCCAATAATTTTTAAAATAAAATAAACTGGATATGTGAATGGTTTTAACATAACCAAAAATTTCCAATGAACAAATTGAAATGAAATTGGAATGAAAATAATCTTCGAAATATTTCAATATTGGATTCCGTGATTATACGGATATTGTTATGGAAATTTGGAAGATATATTTATATCATTTTTCCAATACGATATTTGTTGGTTTAAGAATTTGATATTGAATATAAGCCGATATAATTTCTATTCAGAGCCTTGTATTTAATATCAAATGGGATTTTGGGTTTGTCGTGAATGGTGTCTACATTAACACTGTTCTTAAACCCAGTTTTGAAAAGAATAAATCTTTTAATTAAGATTTAGTGAAATTTTCCAATTAATTAATATTTAATTGGAATTGAATAAAAGAATTGGATTTTGGGTTTGTCGTGAATGGTGTCTTAAATAACACTGTTCTTAAACTCCATGTGAAAATAATAAATCTTTTAATTAAGATCATTAGTGTTTCCAGTTAATTAACATTTAATTGGAATAAAATGGAATGTGAATTGGGTTTATTGTGAACCGTGTTTTAACGACATTCATTCTTTAACCCGATTTGCAGTGAGATGTTATTTGGAATATATAAATCTTTTATTAAGATTTAATGGGATTTTCCAAAGGAAAGTTTTCCAATCTAATATATTAAATTGGAATTGAATGGAATTCGATTGGTAATAATCGAAGTGAGCTTCTGTGGAGGAAGACTGTTAATATATATGGAATTTAAAAGGCTTTGTCGTTATTCCATTTATATTATTGGTAGGATGCAGAAATTGATATCTATTATATATATTGATTTGTTTTTCCATGAAGATTCCATTTTTATGGAAGAGGATTTGGGTTTATCGCGAACTGTGTTTTAAATGACATTAGTTCTTTAAACCAGTTAAAGACAGGATTACATGTCTATCATTGTATTTCAAACTGTATGGTTGATCTCTATTAAACATATATCTATTTGGTGGCGGAGAATTTATTATCTTGCTTAACACCCTTCTCTAAGACGTACGAGCTTAGAGGTTATACATAAGCAGAAATCAATAGCACGGTGTAGATTGTCGATGCGACATGTCTGATTTTCCAAAGTTGAATAATCAATAATCAACCCTTATTCTTTTAGAATAAAACCATTCCAAAACCCAACCTTTCATTTCCATTTACCTTGAAAATATCGTTATAATTTCACACACTCTCTTTTTATTTCCTTTTTTCAGGATATCATTATACTTATATTCTCAAATCTTCCTATTTCCGTAACTTTGGAAATCTCATTATATATTCTCAAATTTTGCAATTGATGTTGCGTTATTATTTCTCATATGGAAATAATAGATAATTCTTAACTTCTTTCCCACTACAAACTCATATCATCCTCAGATAATCCTAAAGTCATTCAAGTTGGGGTATTTATTTACCTCTCAGACCTTGATCAACAACATTCTTATCTTAAGATAGATATGAGTTATAATTCAAAAACCGATATTTATTCTAATACCAAACCAAATCCCATTTAATTATTTTACTTAAACCATGATTTTATAATCCATTTATTATTTTTGAAAATCTCCATTTTCAAAGCTAACAATATTACTTAAATCGTTGATTTAATAAATACTTATTAAACATCCACTTTTATTTTAAATTCCTTTAATCAATTTATTTTATAACACGGATTTTTATTACAAAATCCTTTATCCCATACCACTGCAAATATCCCTTTTTCCAATCCATTTAACCATTTTCCCCTTGAGAATCTTATCTCAATTTCATCTATTTTACTTAATTACATTATTAAGTAATGCTAATTTAAAATTAACATTTTAACTCCACACCTCTTTTATAAATCTCATTTATAAAACTCATGTTTAATACAAACCCTTTTAATCTCAATTCCTTTTTCCAACTTCAAATATTAAGTAAACATTTAATTCAAACTATCGTATCGCTTAAAATCCCTTTTATAATTTTCTTATAAAAACTAGGGTTTTATATTAAAACCCGTTCATAAACTCCTTCACAATTCAATCGGATTTCATTACAACTACACTTAAATTATTGTTACTTAAAATAATAATTCACTTCATCATTAACCACTGTAGTGATAGTTAACTTCTAAAATAATCATTAAATTTCTTAAGATCTTATTTAAATTAAAACAAATATTCATTAAACTATTTCATTAGATTAATTCAAAAAAAATTAGTTTAATTATCAATCCCAGTTAAAATGGTCGACTTAGTCAACTCAATACACAATTATCTCGTTAACCAAATTCAATTGGTCCTTATTTTAAATTAATTAATAATATAATTAATTTAAAATAATTCCACTTAATTATGTCTTAAATCAACTATCCAACTCTTAACAATTAGGTTAATTTTCTACTCTCTTGCTTATAAATCTGATTAATATTAGAATTTGCTTTATAAAATTATCTAATGATTACTTATAAACTTAAATTGTAACAACCTGGAAAATATGAACCAATTTAAAATTTTTATTTTAGCTATTTTAATGAACTTTGAATATTTAAAATGATTTATTTTAAATAATAACGACTAAAAATTTATTTAAATCGAAGTTAGAACGAATAAATTTATTTTAATTATATAATGAGCCTTAAATGGCGCGGCAGTTTGAAAATTCGATTTCAAATTTCAATTGAATGTACAGGATTCAAAATAAACCGGATTTCAATGAAACAACAAATATTTGAATCTGTTTAAAAATATCTTACCAACGAATGTGAAAAATCCAGATTTCATTACGGGAATAAAAAGTGATGTCCAGTTGAAAACTCAGAATAGTCGCAATGAAATTTATATTAATATAACCCTTAAAAGTAGCCATTTTGCAAACGACCTCCATTTTCGACGAGACCACTTTTGTTGGATCCGGAATGTCAAATTATTGCTAGATTCCAAATTTCATAATTTTTGGAATCAATATGTGAGCATGGCGGAATTAAACGTGTTTGGTAATTTCAATTTGAATTTAATTGACTGGAAAATGACCGTTTTTAAAACGGTCTCCAAATTCAATGAAATTAGTTTTGTTAGGACCGTATCATCAAAATATAGCTAGATTTAGAGTTTGTATGTGGCCCCGATAAATTAAAATGTACGTTGAAATCAATTTTGAACGTAATATTAATTTATAATTTAAATTAAAGAAAAAAACTGATTGAAACTGTCGAATTGGCTTAAGAAACATATCCCATTGTGTCCAGAATGGGGGTATTTGGCTAGGGGAAACAGTCGTTGGGTTTGATTTGGGGTTTGGATCGGTAAACAAGTTATTTTTGAAATTAAATAAAAAAATAATAATATAAATAACTCAAAACCCTAGCTAACCCTAATCATTTCAGGGACGCTGTCATTTTGCCATAAACGATCGAAATCGCTCAAACAATCAGTCCCAAATCACGGTAAATATAGGAAGAATTAGACCATGAGCGTGAAGGGAAAATTAAAGAGCTCTTCATGAGCTTTGAATCCATATAAGTTAGATGAATTATTGCTGAGAATTGGGGGTGATTTTCGAGTCCAAAGGGCCACCGTTTCATGCCAAATCGCGGCCGTTGGGGCCCACCAAGCCGGCCACCGTGCTCGGCGCAGGGAGGCAGCGCCGCCGTCCATATGGCACCCATCGATCAGGGTGCGGCCCTCTGTGGCTTCGCCGGTGGAGGATTTTTAAATGGAGCAGATAAGGTTTGGGTGGCGGCTGATAAATGATGAAGAAGATGAAGTATTATTTATTTTTATTATTTATTTTAAATTATGTAATTAAAAATTTGAACTATCATAACTTTTTGATTCGAACACAGAAATCGACGATTTCAGTTGTGTTGCACTCGCAACGACGAACACTTCAACATGGAACAGACTAGAAGTGATTTGGAGCAAATCAGCATTTCAAGAAAATTCAAATCCAAGCGGTTTAAAATTTCATAAATAAAAGAATGAAGGAGTGGAAATGAATGTGAGAACTCCTTCTCACTCAAACTTTTAAAGTTAAAAATATATTAGGATGCAGATGGTGCTTAGCAGCACCTGACACCTTTTATTGTACAAATCATGCTTGTTTGTTTGGATTGAATAGACTGTATTGTGGTTGTATTGTGTGAATAAAATATTGGAACAATAAAAATATTATTTTTATTACAGAAATGAAATAATAAAAATATTCATGTATGGAATAAAATATTTATACAATAAAATATCATTTTTATTGAAGGAATAAAATATATAAAATGTTTATGTATGAAATAAAATATTTGAACAATAAAAATATCATTTTTATTGAATGAATAAAATATATAAATATTCGTGTATGGAATAAAATATTTGAACAATAAAAATATCATTTTTATTAAATGAATAAAATATATAAAATATTCATTTATGGAATAAAATATTTAAACAATAAAAATATCATTTTTATTGAATGAATAAAATATCTAAAATATTCATATATGGAATAAAATATTTGAACAATAAAAATATAATTTTTTTTATTGAATATCTTAACCATATAAAATGGTCATGTGTTGAGCAAAAATATTCATTTACAAATCGGGCGATTTGTTTATGTTTACCCATTTGAATGATATTGGTTGGGACGATAAATTTTACATATCGCCCAACTGCACAAATAATAATAAGTATTTGTTGTTTGAAAACCCCACACGGGTATTGGGATGATATTGGATATACACTAATCCTAATATTTAGTTGTATGTCAATCGATGGGTTAACAGGCTGTGATGAGCGTTAATTATTTATTTTTAACACTTATACAGTTGTAAATTGCACTCTGGATGATGGTTGATTGTGTATCATTATTGTTATGTAAATGTGTTGTATGAAATCCATATAAATAACATTATATGGTAATTGACTGTATTTGATTCTAATTCAAAAATAACGAATATTTTAAAATAATGAATATTTTAAAATAACGAATATTTTAATATAATATCCAGTAAAGGATTAAAATTTGATTTGATGTCCGATTTGGGATGGACACGATAATATTGAAATATAAGAAGCCGTGTGGATTAGATTTGTGCCATTTTGACGCGAACGACATTTATATCGATTTTATTCATTTTTATAATGAATATCGAAAAGGAAATTATTTCGAAATCTGACTTTTTGAAAATATTATCATTTATACATTATAATGACACAAAATATTCAACTTTGATTTAAAATTGAAAATAAAGTTAAAATAGTTTTTAAAATGAATTTAAACGATTTATAAAATACGTTTTAAATGGAAATCGACAAAATATATATAATATATATTTAATGGTCTGAACTGAACGCGCCGCGCCGCGACCGTTCACGAATTTTAACCATTGACTTCGAATTGACATTACGGGAGTTCCGACCATCGGATTCTCCCAAAACCGGAACCATTGGTTTCATATCGAAATAAGCTTTCCAAATAATACAAGAGATTTGAAATATAACTATTGGATTTGGAATTATGTCCAAATAAATTTTGGAAAAGGTCGTTCTAAGTGCAGTTCGATGACCGTTTCGTGAAGATTCAATTTTTATGGGAAAGGATTTGGGTTTATCATGAACTGTGTTTTAAGTGACATTAGTTCTTTAAACCAGTTAAAGATAGGATTACATATCTATCATTGTATTTCAAACTGTATGGTTGATCTCTATTAAATATATAACTGTTTGATGGCGGAGAATTTATTATCTTGCTTAACACCCTTCTCTAAGACGTACGAGCTTAGAGGTTATACCTACGAAGAAATCAATAGCACGGTGTAGATTGTTGATGCGACATGTTTGATTTTCCAAAGTTAAATAATCATTAATATTGATTTTTGGGAAGATTAATACCAAGTGGAGTTATAATGAATCTTTAATTAGATTGAAATATGAATTGATAATTTAAATTATCAAATTTGGGAAGTGGTCGAGAGTGGAGTATCACTAGTTTTGCTCCAAGCAATAGTTAAATCTTTAATTAGATTTGAACGAAAAATGGTAATTAATGTTACCGGTAACACCGTGGTGTTATATATGGAGTATTAGTAGTTTTGCTCTATGGGATAAATAAGTTGGGATTGGGAAATTAAACAAATGATTACTTCGATAAGGTGCGCTAATCCCGACTAGTTTGGATAAACCTTAATTTGGTTTGAATTGATATCCAAAGGAAGATTAAAGAATAAATTTAAAGAATTTATCTTTGATAAAATTAATTGGATGCTTTCCCAAAGGATTTGAATATTTAAATAAAGGAATATTCAGAATTGGAATGAGGCATATGTTGTGTGTTTATATCACTTGATTATAATATACACGAGATATTCGGAAAGTCCAGGTTTATGCCCATTCTGAATAACTGATTCGACGATAAGTCGATGATGAAGACAGTGGTTGAAGACCGGAGGTATTCACATCATTTGGATGATTACTAATGTCTTGATTAGGCTGTACACCCAAGACAAGGTAACAAGTAGTGATCGTCCAGACGTACTTGGAGATCGACCGGATATGCGAGGACCTCTCTCCTGTATTGGACATATGGGACGAGGAATAAGGTGCCTCCGGTTTCGTTCAGACCCAGAACGAACTTGTAAATGGATGTGTGTGTCTAACATTGGATTTTATTCTATGTTGATTGATCTCTATTAAATATATATTTGTTTGGTGGAGGAGAATTTATTCTCTTGCTTAACACCTTTCTTTGAGACGTACGAGCTTAGAGATTATATATCAATAGACATCAGTCGCATGGCGTGAATTGCCTATGTGGCATGCTGAGATGCAAAGGATGAAGGCTTCTGTTGAAAAGCGGAGTCTTGTGGTTGATGATCAAAGCACGGCTTTAACGTAGCATAGCTTTGTGTAGCGTTAATTCGCGAGCCTCACACCCTGGTATGAACCAAAAAGGGAGAGGACTGCAGGGAGGACATGCGTTTCTCCCAAGCTAAGAGTGGTGTCAAGGTATGGAGCCTAGACATTTTTACTTATGTGGTTATTGGAAAGCGAGGTACTTCAGATATATTGGTCACTACGGGGCCGATGGATGATATGTTCGACATACTGACCATTACGCCCCATAGGGAGGGAAACGTATTGTTCATGGATTATTAATCCACTTAAAATGTGGATAGGCCCTGAATATCTAAAGGACGATGCGTTCTGTTCCTGAGAAATGGAAGGCTAGATTGTCTCGAATTCGGTAAGAACGATCCCTTGCCTTGGTTCATATATGTAATCCAACTTCCAATACGACAATGTGCGGTTTTAATTGTAAAACTAGTATGGTGACATGATATATGGTACCTATGCCGTCTATGATTGGTACATTTATATTTGAAGTTGTTTTTAACACTATGCACTTATAGTAGTATCAAATGATTTGTTTTTAAACGTACCAAGCATGTTTGGCTATTGTAAGGTAAAACTCTATCCTCCGACTTGCGTTGCATTGTGTGATGGGACATGAGTCTTATAATAGCTTCATTTTTCCAAAAAGCATTGCCCTGTTTGTTATATGCACTTGGGAGAAAACCCGTTCCGTGTTGTACGGCGTGGTCCCTTGATTTACTTTATTTTTAAAGTAAAGATTTAATAACTTTTTTAGTTCTCACACCAGTTACATGACTGTCCTAGAGTTTATCGTTTTAACCTAAACTCTGGGTGCCCATATTTTCCACACGGGCAACTAGTAGTTTTGGTTTATAGATTTATTTACACAGGATCCTGATTTACAGCTGAAGCTATATTCAGAAGGCTCTGTATCCTGTATTTCTTCCATCTGTGTTATGTATTATTTTTCCGCTACTATGTATTTAAATGCAATTTAAATCTCTGATACTTATCAAATGTATACTATTTATTTATACTCTGTTATATTCTTGTACTATGATGTAAATTGTTGTAATAAGCAATGAAATGTTCTGTCGTTTGTATTCTGATTTGTTGTGTTCTCAACTCAATCCGGGCTTTCTCGTAAGGGTGAGATTGGGTCGTTTCATTTGGTATCAGAGCTTTGGTTTACAGAGCTTGAGAGCTAGACACATTAGAACCAAACGAAATAACTCATCTGTAGCAACCCGGATTTTCGGCGGCTTTGGTTATCGACGTAAGCCCGACGTCGATAACCAAACCATCGAAAAATCCCGGTAACTAATGAAAGAAATTAGAAGGTGAGGATAGATAAGATAGAACTTATAGAATAGAAGAAGAACATCACATCAGAGTAAACACGAATCTCACAGCGGAACGAATAAAATATAACATAACATATCTTTGAAATAACATCAGTATATGTATACAATAACACTTATCAGAGTACAACACTTACAACAACAGCGGAAATAATAATAGCTATAGAATCCTGAAGCCTCCTGCTCCAAGCTCTCCAAGTGTATCTGTAAAATCCCGACTACTTGACTGCCCGTACAAATTTAGGCACCCAAGAGTTTAGGGAAAAACAACAAAATAAACTACGGGTCAGTCATGGGACTGGTGTGAATAAACTTAAATCATTTAAACAGGTATATGATATCTCATAAGACCACGCCGTGAATACGGAACGGGTTTTTCCCTTATGAGAATCCAAATAACTTTTCAAAGCAATATCATTCTGATATTATAATAATGTCTAAGTACAAATATATATCAATCTAGCAGAAACGCTTGCATCTCACGTTACTACATATATAGTATACAATCAAAACCGCAAGCACGTATTGGATAATGGATTTCCAACTATGACAAGGTATGGAATCACCTTCCGATCAGTGTACTCTAGGAACGATACACTGGAGTTCAACAAGAACATCTTGCAACTCAGCCACACATGACCGACCACTCATTTCGCTTGAGTGTATCGAATGTACATCACCAACGGTTGGGATCAGCAACCGTTCCCGTATATATATATATGGGACATCATTGATAGATTTAAGAAACAAATGAATATTCACTAGATAGGTGATTATACACCCTACTTCGGTGCGACCGACTTAGCCATGCTGCCTGCCCGATTTCTGTCATTTACCGGATGTGAGGCTAGAAGCTACGCTTTATCATCACAATAGATTCACTTCGAATGCTACATTGTCAAATCCATCGAAAATCACTAATTGACGTCTACAACAATACATTACGTGTCAGCTAAAAGAAGTTTCCTTCTCCGCTTCCACTCTTGGTACGGTTGAAGAAATCAATGTACGTGACCTTTCTGGAAATACTCTGTCAGACATCCATCTTCATTCACTTAGAATGTCACATCGTCATACCCGCCAAATCACAAATTGACTTATCCAAAAATAACACGGGTATACAGCTAAGAGAAACGAATTCCTCCGCCACCAAACGTGTATACGTTTGAACAGATCAACTTACGCGATCCATTGGATATACTCTGTCAGACCTTCGTCCATACAAGTTGTCCTGGGACTGGACAAACAGAAGGCACTATTCTGTAAACAGGATAGCCCTTGCATTTTACTCCGTCTTCAATTATCTTTGGCATATATGATTCGCGACGCTTATGCCAATACAGAGTGGTTCTTTGGATAAAAATCCAACCGGTCTCTCCATATTAACAACGTTAAAATGGTCAAAACTTCGATAGTCTGTGATTTAACCATCAAAGAAAAACAAGTGTGCAAACAACGATATTATTCCCAGATGGAAATTATATCGAACAAACATCATTTAACATTAATCTCTTTAGTTCATTTATTTACTTATCTCCTGTTTCCCTATATTCTAAATTCTTGTTTTCTTTTATCAGAAAACATTTCTGATTCTCGTTTGGAAAACATTTCCAAAACTCCTTTACGATCAAACCTTACCATTTCTTAGTTAAGAAGGAAGTCACTCAAGTTGGGGTATAATTACCTCTCAGACCTTAACTGAACAACGTTATAACTTCGAAATGGTCAAAGTTTATCTTTTAATTTTTAACAACTTCTTTACGCCTTTCTCGGATTCAATTTTACTAGTCCACTTCTATATTTAAAACATTGGTTATAACGATAACTTTATAATCCCTACTTTCGAATTATCTAACTTTAATTATAACTTCTATTCTTATTAGTGAATAATTAACCTAACACTTATTTATTTATAAATAAATAAATCTCTATTTAAACACTGGAAAGTATAAGTACTTTCCCGAATTCGATATAATCGAATTTGCCGATTAACTCTCTTCGAGAAATCTCTATTCGATTAACTCTTCTTCGAATAACCTATATTCGATTAACTCCTTCTCGAATAAATTATATTCGAAAATCTCTCTTCGAATAACTAATATTCGATAACTCTTCTTTTTCAAATATCTCATATTTGAAAATCTTACTTCGATTAAACTATAATCGATAACTCCCTTCGATGAAACTAACATCGATAACTCCTTTCGATGAAACTAACATCGATAACTCCTTTCGATGAAACTAACATCGATAACTCCTTTCGATGAAACTAACATCGATTTATTTAACTCGACGAACTTAACTCGACTAACTTAACTCGACTAACTTAACTTACTTGGTTCGACCAATTCGATTCAATTAACTAGGCTCGACTAACTTGGTTTATTTAACTCAACTTGATTAACTCCTATCGAATAACTAATATTCGATTTAACTCCATTTAACTCTATTCGAATAACTACTATTCGATTAACTCCATTTAACTCTATTCGAATAACGACTATTCGATTAACTCTATTCAACTCTATTCGAATAAACTATATTCGACTAACTCTATTTAACTCCATTCGAATAAACTATATTCGACTAACTCTATTTAACTCCATTCGAACAACTACTATTCGACAACTCTATTTAACTCCATTCGCTTGACTCTAGATCGCAGCGATCACAATGGTTACGCCTGATTCCCTCAGGAAACATCCGACCGCCGAAGGCTATTTATAGCCCTGCGAATTACGCTAGCAGTCGTACACGATGGCAACTTACCCTGAATACTATGTTTGACTAACTCTGTCTCAAATAACTATATTTGATTAACTCTAGTTCGTTTTAACTCTAACCGATTAACTCTAACCGATTAACTCCACTGATTAACTCTAACTGATTAACTCTAACTGGTTAACTCTATTTGATTAACTCTAACTGGTTAACTCTATTTGACTAACACGACTCGACTAACCCCTTTCGAATAACTTGTTCGATTAACTAACTTTCGAATACTATATTCGATTAACTAACTTCGAATACCATATTCGATTAACTAACCTCGAATACCATATTCGATTAACTAACTTCGGATACCATATTCGATTTACTAACTTCGAATACCATATTCGATTTACTTTATTCACTTTATAAAGATTTCCTTTTTAACAACGTTTTATTCATTTGAGAAGATGTACTTTTAAATAACGGTTCTACACTTTAAAAATGATTTCCTTTTTATAATGTTTCCTTTCCAATTCTATTTGTAAATGGTTTACGAATATTTCCTTTTCAAATTTATTCTTGAAATATTCTAACTCCTTAAATTTCCTGAAAAATTCGCCATAACCTCCTTTGTAACGGAAGCATCGGGAAAATCCCCAAACTCGCCACACAGGCCTTTCCATTCAAAAAGAAAATGTTTTGAATTTATTTCCTTTTTTAAAATATCTCCTATTTATAAATATCCCAATTTATAAATATTCCTTATTTATAAATATTTAAATTTATAAATATCTCTTATTTATAAATATCTCATTTTATAAATATGCTATTTTCAATATCACTTTGAAAATTCTCCTTATCTACATTCCGGTATGTCATGGTATCCAATCATATCAAATCACGATGCTCAATATCGTTCAAACACATATAATCGCCAACAGATTATATATCACACTATATAAATCACAGTAAAATAACTGTTGAGGAATCCAGTTGGATTCCTCCAACCTATTTCCCTGCATCACAGATGTTAGACAATATAGATAACATCACTTTCAGTTCCATATGATATATTCGGTTAAACAGAATCAATATAGAAATTTAACTAACCGACTAGCAGTTCAATCAAACAATCAACACACAGTACATCAGACAATTTCTAATAGTTCTAAATATACAACATGAAATTATAAACTGTTCAGAGTTGGTGAGATTTACTCACATTTGCAGTTCATCGCTAAAGAACGATAAACTGTTTTTGATTTGAATCAAACAATTTATTTCGCCATAAATTCATACGAGCTCTAATCCACTTCCAGTCAGCTTCATTGTGAAGCTCTCGTCCATACGGTCCCAACGCAACTTACGGTTCCTGAATCTGATATCGTATGTGGAAGTTACACGTTATAGAAGTTATATGATTATTATAATTTAAATTAAAACTCAACTTTTAATTAAACGGGCCTCACCCCTCTTGAACTTCGGCCCAACCAAAGAATAAAAGCCCGCCTCTCTCTTCTTCCTTCCCAAATGCTTCGTCGCCTGCTTCTAACACCGCACCATTTCCACCGACTTCATCCTCCCATCGTACCCCCATTACTTCACTAAGTCAACCCCCAAAATCACCATTGTTCTTCTCGTTCGATTCTCTTCTACCTCCACCCAAAAGAAAAGAACTCGATCGCCTCCTTCTCACCGCGTTCTGGAAACCGCGGGTGCTGCTACAGGCACAGTATCGACACCAAATGTGTCGGTATCCCACCCAACCAAGCCAACAGGTGCGGTTCCCTTCGCCGAACTCAAAAATCCCATCCAAACTATGCCTCGACACTCCATAAACCCGCAAGTGCCAACCCTAGTTTACTGTTCGACAATTCGAACAGCAGGAAACGGCGCCGCTCCAACCAAAATGAGCACCAACTCGAAGCTCTTTACATGCTGAGTCCATACGTATACATCATACGATTTGTAGAATTTTATTTGGTTTATTCTTGATTTTTGAACTTGCCATTTTTGTTGAGAGGAAACAGAAAAGCGACGGCGGGTTGTTACTGAGGAAATTAGGTTTTAAGGAATGTTTGTGGGGGTATTTATACTGTTAAAAAAAAATATCTAGATATTTTATAGAGGGAATATTCCCGGTATATTCCTTTTTAAAAAATTTGTTTTGCCTTCTAAAAATCCGTGTGATCACACACGATACCCAAAAATCACGAAACTGGACTTGCAGCTACAGCTCAACATTACGGTCCCAACAAAACTGGTTTCGTCGAATTCTGACTCCGTATGCTCACACAACGTATTTTTAACTGTCGAAATACTGACTGTTTCTCACTCTAAAAATCCGTACGACCACACAGCGACTCTAAAAATCACGAAACTGGAAACCTAACAACTATTTGATATTGCGGATCCAACAAAACTGGTTTCGTCAAATTCCGACTTCGTTTGCAAAAGTGGCTATTTTTAGACCCTTGAATAATCCATTTAAATATATAAATATATTTAAATAAATTAAATTAAATATAAATAAATTTATATTCTCGTATATATTCACAGATGATGTCGTACGGCTCCAGAATATCCTGCTAGAATTTATGACTTGATTTCCAGAATTCTGATTTGATCGATATTCAATTCGTATCGAAAAATCGATTTATAACGTATATAAAGCGTCGCAAATTATAAAGGAAATCCATAGCGACTTTTCTGCAATTTGATTTGGACGTAAATCAAAATCTACACAACGAAATCCATATTTTTCCCTTCCACTAGAAAGATATACTCCACCAGCTCCACACGTTTCTTGTTTCACAGAAATCCGATTTAAAACGAATCCTGTATACTCAGTTGAAGTTCAAATCGCCAAATAGCGAACTGCAGCGCCATTTCAAGCTCTAATTTAATTATATTATAAATTATAAATTCAATTGGCTTATATAAATATATTCGTCAATATAATTCAATATAACTGAATTATATATTTTCAACTGTCCAGTTTACACAGTATTGTCAATTCCAATATTTCTGACTAATTCAGGAATAAATATATTTTATCCTATTATTTAAATTAATTAAAAAAAAATCATTTTTATTTAATTCAGGTCGTCGATATCGCCAAAACGATATTTAAATAATTAAATAATTTAATTATCGGCAACTAAAATGCGGGTTACTACAATCTTCCCCCCTTAATAAAATTTCGTCCTCGAAATTGCTAAGCTAGGGGATGACCCTATCTTCTGGGTAAAAATTTATCTGTTTACCTCTTGTCTCCGGTTTCAACTGAACCAATTAATATCGACTAAAATATTAATTTATTCCCACTAACTAAATTTTCAAAAATTCTGAAAATTTTCTAACGCCTTAACTTTTCGAAAAATTTCGCCAGCACCTCCTTTGTACTGGTCGATATCTCAAATTCCAACTCGCCTCTCTGGGCCTTCTTTAACCCAAAAGAAAATCAAACAGCCAAGCGGCTTGCCAATTCGGCTCATAAATCTCATATCCATATATAAAATGGTACCTTTTTGTCGGGCATATCATTATATCCCTTCAATCTGTTATCACTTCAACATATACCGATGTTATTCCAATCAACTCAAATCGATTTATTCTCAAATCCAATCATTCGGTTATATCTAAACCAAATTCCATTCAAACTCCAATATCAATTTCAAATTCTTAACTCATCAATGAAATTCCATTTCAGATTATTCTCTTATCACCCCAGTTTTACTTAACTTAACAAGTTAAATTTTAAATTCTAGAATTTAAATCCCTGGGCTCTTATTTCAAGTCAATTTGAAATCATAATACCGATTCAAAACATTTGAATTCTTAAACAACTTGTTTTCGCAAAACAAATTTGAAAATAAAATCTTGGGTAGTAATCCGTCACTTATAACTCGAAAATCACACTGATGATGTGTACACCATCATCAGAATTATTTTCCAGCGATCAAAGTGAGTTCAATACTATATTCATTTTCAGATTGAAAAACATTTTCAAAATCTCCCAGGAACTTAAAATTTCCTTATTTTAATTCCAATCTGGTTTAAATTCAGATTTTTCTTTATTTTATTTTATATACTTTACTTATATGAATTCTGATTAGTCATTTATAATCATTTTACCTTTTTATAATCTTACTCGATTATAATAACAACCAACACATCCAATTTACTATGTTAATTTCAAAACATACCATGTCGGTTCATCGTGTTCAAGTGTTTATAAAACTCCTACCGATACAGTGGATCAAACTGATCGACCAGAATTTATAAGCCACTCAACCAATAAATCTCCACAATATAAAATCATTTTATATTAACTAACAAATACGTTCACTCGTATATATACACTCATACTCAGTCTAGGATATTACTAATCCCATCTCTACTGAATCACGCCACAGAGCCAAGGTAATAACTAAACCAATGCTCTGATACCAACTGTAGTTACCGGGATTTTTCGATGGTTTGGTTATCGACGTCGGGCTTACGTCGATAACCAAAGCCGCCGAAAATCCGGGTTGCTACATCATCTGAGATTGGATTAGTAATATCCAATAAGAATGACTCGTTAGAGATGGGATCAATAGTATACTAGAATGAGTTGGAAGAGTGTTATTTTTACTATAAAAATGAAAACAAAATTTGTTTTGAAAATTTAAACCATATTATACGTATTTGAATATTTATTTCATATTGAATTTGGACAATCAAGTATATAGAGATTTTAATATATGTCTGATTCACATGTATTTTAAGTCTCAAATATACTGGATGGCCGCCTGGAGATGATTCTGATGATTGATATATCATCGTTAGAATTTATGTTCGAGTGACGAAAGTGGGATACCTATATGTTTCCAATTGACTGGTGTGAGAACCAAAACTAGATAGGATTTATTGTTTGTGAATTTGCTTCAAAAATACGATTTTTGTATATATATATAAATTACGTGTTTGAAACGATAATCAACTAATTGATTGATGATTGTGTTGTTTGATGATTGGTTTGATTAATTAAAATTTTGAACCATTAAGCCAAATTGAATCAAATATTGAACTGAACTGGAAATTTGATTGGAATTGCATGCATATACATGTATATACATTGAACAGGTCATAGCATGGGATCTAAGAAGAGGAATAAAATTGTATGCTCGACAAATAGGTACATGTTTACTATTTTCTGGGGTTTGGATGATTTTATGCGCCGATTGGCTAGCCGCTTGGAATTTTCTTTTTCTTTTGGAATTATGCGGGCCCTGTGTTGCTGGTTGTAGTGTTAAAGGTCTCCACATACAAAGGAGGTTATGGCGAAATTTTTCGAAAATTTAGGGTGTTAGCCAAATTTTTGAAAAGTTGGTTAATTCTTAGAAACTGAAAAGTTGAAGAATGAACGCCAGAATGAAAGTTGAGTTGGTTAGTTAAGCAACTTTCAGCTCCGTTCCTTTTCGAGGATGAAAAGATTTTAAGTGGGGGAGATTGTAACAACCCGGAAAATCAAAACCAATTTAAAAATTTTATATTAGCTATTTTAATGAATTTTGAATATTTAAAATGATTTATTTTAAATAATAATGACTAAAAGTTTATTTAAATCGAAGATAGAAGGAATAAATTTATTTTAATTATGTAACGAGCCTGAAATGGCGTGCAGTTTGAAAATTCGATTTCAAATTTCAATTGAATGTACGAGATTCAAAATAAACCGGATTTCAGTGAAATAAAAATTATTGGAATCTGTTTAAAATTATCTTCAAACGAATGTGAAAAATCAAGATTTCATAATGGGAATAAAAAGTTATATCCAGTTGAAAATTCAGAATAGTCGCTATGCAATTTATATAAATATAGCCCTTAAAAGTAACCATTTTGTAAACGACCTCTGTTTTCGATGAGTCCATTTTTGTTGGATCCTGAATGACAAATTATTGCTAGATTCGAATTTTCATAATTTTAGGAATCAATATGTGAGCATGGCGGATTTAAACGTGTTTGGTAATTTCAGTTTGAATTTAATCGACTGGAAAATGACCGTTTTCTGAACGGTCTCCAAATTCGACGAAATTAGTTTTGTTAGGACTGTATCGTCAAAACATATATTGCTAGATTTATATTTCGAAATTTTTTAGAGTTAGTATGTGGCCCCAGTAAATAAAAATGTACGTTGAAATCAATTTTGAACATTATATTAATTTATAATTTAATTAAAAAAACTGATCTAAACAGTCGAATTGGCTTACGAAACGTATCCCATTGTATTCGGAATGGGGGTATTTGGATAGAGGCAACAGTCGTTGGGTTTGATTTGGGGTTCAGATTGGTAAACAAGTTATTTTTGAAATCAAATAAAAAATAATAATATCAATAACTCAAAACCCTAGCTAACCCTAATCATTTCAGGGTCGTCGTCGTTATGCCATAAACGATCGAAATCGCTCAAACAATCAGTCCCAAATCACAGTAAATATAGTAAGAATTAGATCATGAGCGTGAAGGGAAAATTGAAGAGCTCTTCACCAGCTTTGAATCCATATAAGTTAGATGAGTTATCATTGAGAATTGGGAGTGATTTTCGAGCCCAAAGGACCACCGTTTCGTGGAAAATCGCGGCCGCTAGGGCCTACCGAGCCGGCCATTGTGCTCAGCGTAGGGAGGCGCCACCGCCGTCGTCCATGTGGCACCCTCCGATCAGGGTGCGACCCCCTGTGGCGTCGCTGGTGGAGGATTTTTTAATGGAGAAGATATGGTTTGATTGACGGCTGATAAACGAAGAAGAAGATGAAGTATTACCTAATTTAATTATTTAGCAATTATTTTAAATTATGTAATTAAAAATTCGAACTATCATAACTTTTTGATATGAACACAAAAATCGACGATTTCGATTGTGTTGCACTCGCAACGACAAACACTTTAACATGGAACAGACTAGAAGTGATTGAAGCAAATCAAAATTTCAGGCAAATTCAAATCCAAGCGGTACATAATTTTAGAAATAAAAGAATGGAGGAGTGGAAACGAATGTGAGATCTCCTTCTCACTCAAACTTTTTACAGTTAAAAATAAACTCGGATGCAGACGGTGCTTAGCAGCACCCGACACCTTTTATTGTACAAACCATGGTTGTTTGTTTGGATTGAATGGATTGTATTGTGTGAATAAAATATTGGAACAATAAAAATGTAACGTCCCGTATTTTTATCGATATAATAATTAACATATTTATTTAATTATTTAAAATAGTGATATAGAGATTTAAATGGTCGTTTAATTAAATAATATTGAATATTTAATTAACATAAATAATATATTTAATTCCGAAGTAGTCGGAATTAGCTGAATTCGCAATATTGTATGAATTGGATTATTTACAAGATTTAATTCAGTTTAGAATTGAATTATAATAACGAATTTATTATTTAAACAGAGTTTGAACGTATAATTTTATTATAATTATAATCGAGCCTGTAATGGCGCGACAGCTCGTAGTTTGGCGATTCGAACTTTAAACGAATATACAGAATCTGTTTTAAGTCGGATTTCTGTGAAACAAGAAACGTTCAAAGCCGGTGAAGCATATTTTTCTAATGGAAGAGAAAAATCGAGATATCATCCTGTAGATTGTGAGTTATGTCCAAATAAAATCTTCGAAAAATCGGTGTGGAATTCCTTTATAATTTATAACGATTTATTTACATTATAAATAGATTTTCAATATAAATTGAATACTGATTTAACCAGGATTTGAAATATCGAGTTATAAGTTATGATATGTATATTTTAGGGTTGTATGATATTCAATGTGAATACATATACGATAATATTAATTTACTTATATTAAATTTAATTATTTTTAAATATATTAATATTTACATGATTTTATTTAGATCATTGAAAATAGGCATTTTTGCAAACAACCTCCGTTTCCGACGAAACTAATTTTGTTGGATCCGGAATATTAATTATTGCTAAATTTCAAGTTTCGTGATTTTTGGGGTCAGTAAGTGGCCGTACGGAATTTTAATGTGAAAAACAGTCAATTATTTGACTTTAAAAATGCGCTATGTGAGCAAATGAAGTCGGAATTCAACGAAACCAGTTTCATTGGGTCCGTAATATCGAACTGTAGCTATATGTCCATTTTCATTAGATTTGGGTATTGTATGTGATCATACGTATTTTTAATGATAAATACGTATAGCGGTTGATTAAAAATAAATATAAAATTCGAATATTAAAATTTCTCTATAAATACTCTAACACATTCCTCCTAACCCTAACTTTCTTTCTCTGGTCAAAACACAAGAACGCCGTCACACTTTTTGTTCTCTACAGCAAAAATCGTAGCTTTGAAAATCCATACAAATTCATGCAAAGGTTTAAAAATCATAGTATATGCATATATAGATTTAGCAATGCAAGAACTTCATTTCCGTGTGTGTAATTTCCAGTTCAATGTCATCCTGTTCATTGAAATAGTTCCAGCGTGTTCTAGGGTTCCTTTTTGGGTGAGATTTAGAATGTTTTAAATCATTTTAGCTCGTATTGGGAATCAAGAGATCGAGTAGCTTGAGTTTTGAGTTGCTTGTAAAATTCCGTTCGAAACTGTGTCGCTCAAATTACTGTGCGAACAAGATGAAATCCTCGAAGTTGCATACCAACAGTAGTGTGCAAGCTCTTTGAAATTGTTGTGGGGTTAACAAGATTTTGATGAGAGGAAGTTGAGTGAAATTTGTTTGAGCTTTCGTTGAAGAAGGGAGCAACAGTGGAAGGTTGAAATTGCAGAAATGATGGAGTGATTTTTCTGGAGTGCGGATTTTCATTTCTAGGAAGAAAGGATGGTGCGGATTTGTGTAGTTCTTGGGCCAGGTGAGAGGACTAAGGCCAATTATGAAAGAAATAGTTTTATTTTTAATTTAAATAATGTATAAAACAATAATGCTAATAACTTACTCGTTCTTAATCAGAATTGAGCGAAACAGGATCCGTTGGGATCGTAGGAACGGACACTACAACATGCAACCAATTTGAAATGATTGGAGCTCGTTACAATTTATAGCGAAATAAATTGTCTGATCTGAATCAACAACAATTATCATTATTTAATGATGATCGTCAAATGTGAGTAAAGCTCGCTAACCCTTCCAGTTTATGTTTCTTAAATATAATCTAGTGTTGATAAATGATGATTGATTGCTGTGTGATGGTAGTTTGAATTGCTGATTTAGTGGTTGAAATTGTAGATAACGATATATATATATATATATGTCGTTAATCAAATATTGATTCTGTTTTTAGGAATATTTCTTATTGAAATGAAATCGATGTTATTTATATTGTTTAACATTTGTGATGCAGATAAACCAGGTTGGAGGGATCCAATAGGATTCCTCAATATTTATAATACTGTTTGTTTTAATATATTGTGATATATGATGTGATATATAATCATTGTTTGATTATGGGTGTGTAGATGAAGTTGATTATGGTTATTTGGTATTTTAAATACCATAAGAAATACCGGAATGTGAAAAGGGAATTTTCAAAGTGTATATTGAAAATAATATATTTAATTATTTATAAAATCCAAGAATTTTATAAAAGGATTATTATTTAGAAAATAAATAGAAGTATAAAAGGAATATTTTTTTAGAAAGTAAATAGGATATTATAAAAGGTAATATTTGGAAAACAAATATTGGGAAATATAATTAAGGATTTATATAAAATAAATAGAATTATATAAAAGGATTTTTGTAGAATAAATAGAATTATATAAAAGGATTTTATAGAATAAATAGAATTATATAACGGGAATTAAATGAGACTTAAGTATTAGAAATAAAACAGAGATTTGTATGAATAATTCTACAAATAAAAATATAAATAGAATTTGGGTTTGAGATATTGTTTTGTTATACAAAATCAAACTGTTTTGATTATATAAAGAAATATTATTCGCATTCTCTGTGAAAAATAGATTAAGGTAAATATTTTCTAAATAAAATATTATAAAGGAATTTGGGGTTTGCGTTAGGAATTTAAATTGAATTACTGAAATTAGAAACTGACTGAAAATTAGTTGAGTTGAATGGCTTTCTGTGTATCGATTTGATGTTGGTTTCGACCTTCAGGGTTGATGCTTAGAAATTTGTTCTTTTACTAGTTTATAGTTAGAGACTGATAGAGGTGGGAAGATATTGATGCGTGAATCCAAAATGGAAATGTTTTCCAAAGTTAATAACGTATATTTTCTAATTTTAGAAAATAAGGAATTTATGAATATATGTAAAGATAAACGGGAAATTGGGAAATGAAATGATGATTGATCGGTAAGATTTCCATTTGGGAATACGACCGTTGTTTGTACTCATGTTTTCCTTTGATAGTTAAATCACCAACTATCAAAGATTTTGACCATTTCCTTGTTAATACGGAGAGACCGGGATCAGATATATTATCTGAAAACCACTCCGCATGGTATCAGCGGTGCGAATCCAATATGATGAAGATAATTGAAGACGGAGTTATGCAAGGGCTGTTCAGTAAATCCTAGGTAGAAATTGCCTAAGATGGATTTACAGAATAGAGCCTTCGGGTTGTCCAGTCCTAGGACTACTTGAATGGATGAATGTCTGATAGAGTATATCTGGTAGATCGCGTAAATTGATCTTTCCAAAAATATTTACGTTGGTGTAGAGGAATTCATTTCTCTTAGCTTATACCCGTGGTATTTTTGGGGAAATCAATTTGTGATTTGACGTGTATAACGATGTGGCATTCGAAGTAATTAAAAGAGTGATCTGCTAAAAGATATGTTATGACCTCAAGCCTCATCAACTGGGAAATGACAAAAATCGGGCAGGCAGCATGGGTAAGTGGGTCGCATCCAATTAGGGTATATTGTCACCATCTAGAGAATATTCATATTTGTCACTTCTTTCGCTTCTGCATCTCCCGGGAACGGTTATGTTGGTATACCAACCATAAGGTGTTAATATGTTTGGAACATTCGAGCGAAATGAATGGCCGTTCAAGTGTGGTCGAGTTACAAGATGTTCTTGTTGAACTCCAGTGTATTGCTTCTAGAGTACACTGATCGGAAGGTGGTTCCATACCTTGTCATAGTTGGAAATCCATTGCCCAGAAAGCGCCCGCGGTGTTTGATTGTATATAATATATGTTAAACGTGAGATGAAAGCGTTTCCATTAGATTGCTATTTATTTGATTTAGACATTTTTATAATATAGGAAGAGTATGGATTTTTAAAAGAAATGTTTTGGGTTATCGTAAGGTAAAAACCATCCGTGTTTATGTGTGGATCGGTCTTACGATTATCATTTGTAAAGATTTTAAAAGTTAAACAGATTGTTGGAGTTTACTTACACCAGTCACATGACTGACCTAGAGTTTATTTTGTTTTGTTTTCCCTAAACTCTTGGGTGCCCAATTTTGTATGGGAAGTCAAGTAGTCGGGATTTTACAGATACTTGAAGAGCTGGAGCAGGAGGCTTCAGGATTATATAGCTATTGTTATTACCGATGTTGTAACACCCCACATCCATTAGTGTCACTCACAAAGGGAATTCATTTACTTCCATGGAGCGTATTTAGTGTATATAACAAAATATAACAAGAAAAACATAAATAATGGTACTTGAAAAATTTTAAGCAACTTTTATTACAGCGGAGAAATAGTTTGATTACAACAACTTCATAAACCGAGTACACTTAATATCCATCTTGATAAATTGTTTCAGAGTACATAAAATAAAAAGCATAAACCCCAACACAAGTAGCCATAAAAGAGATGAGCTGAACTTTACTTTTAGCAATCCAAGTAATTCCAAAAGAGAGAGAAAGAAATCCGACATCAAGCTCCACTAGTACTAGTCCCACCCTGTGAACCTGGGGGGGGGGGGGAAGGAAGAAAAGAGGCGAAAACAAGGGGGTCAGACATAAAGTCTGGCGAGTATAACAACTTTAACAATATATTTATTAAAGTAACTAGGATAAGGCATAAACTGGTAAGATAAGACATGACCATGAAACAAGTGGGCATGACAAAGAAAATAAGAGGAATATTCTAGCGTTAATCTCGTTCCTAATCATTATAGGATAATTACTTTACTGCACCACCACTAGTCACCCTAAAAGTTGATCCCTCGTACAGAACTTAATAATGATAATGGTAGTTTCGTGTACCCCTAGCTGCCTTCATAGGTGCCGTCTGCCCCTATCTCCACTAGTTGTACCCACTACCCCCATTCAATCGGCTCCCTAACTCGTAGATACGCGTGCTGGTCCCATAGTGGGGTGTATCACTCCCCGAAGTGGCAACCCGATCCACCAAAGATGCAAGGATTATATCTACACGATGCAACAACGTCTTACCTACCAGCACGGGCCCACGCACGCACATGACCCTGTTGGACTTGCGTTGCCACCGCTAACCCATTTTGACCTCTTACAATCAAATCCAGTAAGCGTGTCCCGTCCATGACTTGGGTCGAGCTCACAAAGATACTTAATGGGTTACTGGTTTAAAAAGGCCCCCACGCTTGACACAAGCCTTCCACCTATACTTGGCCCCCACTAAGGTTTCCCCACAACCCCATTCTTATTCATGTTTCAATCTTGGTTAAGTGCATCTAATCGTATTTCACATGCCACCCAAGGCACCCACTTAATTTCACATACCACCCAAGGCACCCACTTAACCCCCCATGTCCAACCACATGTTTATTTGGTTAATTGTTACTTAATTAATTAGAACTGTAACCTTTTAAAGACCTCCCACATTAGGCTGACATTTGCAGTTGCTGGATTTGCCGGGCGGGTCCGGGCAGTCTTATACCGCAAACGAGCTTAACCTCGTGTCTTTACAATTGTTACGCATTTAATTTGTGCCTTTGACCTCTCACATTAGACTAGCATTTGTGCCAGCTGGATTTGCCGGGCGGGTCCGGGCAGTCTTACGCCACAAAAGAGTCTAACCTCGTGCCTTAGGGGGTTAATTATTACACATCTTTATTTAACCCCAAATTGGATTAATATCCCTATTCAAATTTGTCAATAAGTTCCTAATTTATTTATGTCCATAATTGTCTCTTAAAATTATGTCCATAAATACCAATTATGCCAATTAATGTCTCAAATTAATTATATGCCTTTTAAGGCCATTTTATGCTGATTCATAATTTATGTATATTCAATATTATCCCATCATCCCAACGCTATTCGTACGTTTGCATATGACATATGTTAGACTCGCAAATAGTCTAACTTATAAAAAGAAAAACAACATCACATAACACATAAAATAGATCTAAGGATCATGACATAAGATTACATAGCCAATAACTTGCATATGAATTTCATTCAAACTAGCATATGATACAAAACTAGCATAGGTAATGGGCATAAACTTGCATAACTTATGTACTGCTATAAATCCAAACATAAAGGTGTGAACTTGCATATGGATCTAAACATAAAGATGTAAACTTGCATATAGATCTAAACATAAAGATGTAAACTTGCATATAGATCTAAACATAAAGATGTAAACTAGCATATGGATCAAGACATAAAGGTTAATGTCACATAAACAAGCATATGCATATACATGTCTCACATATATTTTGACAACCCAAACTTGCATAAGATTCCTACATGAATATATGATCCAATCATCACAAACTTGCATAAGATATATGATTCAACTTGCATAAGATTCACATAAGAAATAACATATGATCCAACTTGCATAAGACTAACATATGATTCAACACCACAAACATACATATAATTTACATCACATGATTCAAATTCATATTCTCATAATCCCAATTATATCTTATCATAATTAAATTAATTATTTTGTGAAAGCTATCATACTCACAATTAAAAAGAATAGTCTTGTCTTTCTAGGATCTGTATTCTGAAACTGAATTGCTCGCCTTTGATGTAGACTAATCGTTATTTAGATTTGATTTGATTTTGATTCAAGCTTCTATCTTGCTTTAGGGTTGAAACTGTATGGCAGCCACTCTAGGTTCTCCATTGACGACATGGCGTCTCTTGTTATGAATTAATGTGATCAGGGTTAGGGGTTTAGGAGTGTTTTTATAGAAGTTTAATTTAATAAGAGCTGTCGGATTAATCTAGGGATAACCAGACCCATCAGGACCACTCAGATGCCACATCAACCCTTAGGGCGAATCGGGCCACGGGTTGACAGCCAAACACCCTGGATCGACCCCTAGTCGACCCAGCAAGGCTCGGGTCGACACCAAAAATGGTGCGGTTCAGCTATTCCTCCTCCCGATTCGCTGTTTTGAACTTCTTTTGAAAATTATATATATACATATATTTCTCTCATATGCATACAAACTTCAAGGCTTAATAACTTCTTCATAAGTTATCCATTTTGTGACGACCCCAAAACCCCGTGAGACGGTGTTAAGGATAATCATTGGAATATAACACATTAATCATCATTAGCAGATCACAGATAATAGCACAAACAGAAAATAGAATAATTTACACACATATGACAGCGGAATCATATAAATATCATCACATCAGAGAAGCACAGTACATGATACAACTTAGTGCATAATGATACATAATCAGTCACCATCGCCAGAGGCGGAATCATACATAAGGAGTACACAAAAGAAATATCAGTCTACATCGCCAATGGTGGAATCATAATATAGATACAATAATGGCGAAGAAAATCCAAGTCAGCACGGTGTAGTCAAGCCTCGCCATGAGCCAAAAGGTGCGTCAGAAACCTGTGACTAGGCTGCCCGTGTGAAAATGAGGGCACCCGAGTTTGCAAGGTGAAACAAACTACGAGTCAGTCATGGGACTGGTATGAGAAATCCACTTAACTTATTAACAACAACAATAAGGCAAATCAAAGGACCATGCCACTTTCGCGGAACGGGTTTACTCCAATGAGTGCTAGTGCATGAAATAAAGTAAATGATTAAATCATCGCAATGCTTTTTATAAAATGAAGCCATTATAAGACTCAGGTCCCATCACACAATGCAACGCAAGCCGGAGGATAGAGTTTTTACCTTATAATGGCCAAAGATGCTTCATACGAATAAAACAAAAGTGCTTGATATTATTACTAGTGTATATATGTTTCAAAAGCAAATTCAATCATAAATATCAATCATAGGCGGCATAAATGAGCCATACCACTATGTCGCCATACTAGTAATACAATCACGTCCGCATATTTTGTATTGGAAATTGGGTTCCTTCATGAGTCGAGGCAAGGGGCAAGCTCCTCTCCGTTCGAGACACTCTAGCAAATGTCCCAGGACCCCACTATGATCCTTGGAATCGGCTGGGCCGGTCCTCTCTTACTTTTGAGGATTGGCAATTCCTGAACACACGTTTCCCGGTCCTAACAGACCTATAATCGAGGCGCCTCACATTCCAACAACCACACAGGTGAAAAGTATATATAATGTCAGGGCTGGTAGGTCACTGACACCACCATAGCTAGAAAGAAACGTCGTGCTCTCCCAGCGGTCCGTTACCGTTTTTGACTCATACCGGGGTGTGAGGCTCGCGAATTCACGTTATACACAAAGCTACGTCACACAGACCATGCTTTGATCATCAATCACAAGACTTTGCTTTGCAACAGAAGCCTTGGTCATATGCCACTTAGGCGTGCCACACAGGCAATCCACTCCATGCGACTGATTTCTGTTAATACATAACCTCTGAGCTCGTACGTCTCAGAGAAGGGCGTTAAGCAGGAGAATAAATTCTCCGCCGCCAAACAGATATATATTTAACAGAGATCAATCAACACAGAACAAAATCCAATGTCAGACACACAGTCGATTTACAAGTCCGTTCTGGGTCTGAACGAAACCGGAGGCACCAATTCCTCGCATATCCGTACAATCAACAGTATGTTTGGACGGCTACTACTTCAGTTCCTTCATGGTAGCTACTCTAATCATGAGCATCAGTAACGCCCATCCATCCAATGTGGAGATCGTCGGTCTTCAGCCGTCTTCAACTCTTCGACTTCTCAACGTCGATCGATTATTTGAAATGAGATAACCTCGTCCTTTTCAAACAACCCACGTATATTTAGATTTCAAATCAATTATTCACATGGTTGGACTATCCAACATTCACATTTCAGTTATTTAGTTATAATTTTCATGTCAAATACATTCAACCATCACATATCAAGGAAACACAACAAAATTGGTTTATTTTCACTCTATATCGTCTATAGTATTTTATAACGATATATCGCCATTTTTAATTAATTTGAAACGACCATTTTTAATTAAACGACGTTTCAGGTCGTGTCGATGCACTGGCGCTGCTTTTCACTAATTTTGTTTTACACATATCTGAAAATCTAACCATTGGATCTTCACAAATTTGGTGTCATTGGGAAGGTCATTTCAAAACGAATCCAACGGTTTCAGTTTTGGGAAAATCCGACGGTCGGATCTTCCACACTAGCCATTTGAAGTTACGATTTCAATTTACGAACTGCAGCGTCGTTATTCGATTTAATTTAATTAATTATATATATAAATATAAATATAATCGTTTCTGGCGCTGTTTTTCACTAATTTTGAATTAAACATTCCAGACAATCCAACCGTCGGATCTTCACAAAGTTGGTGCCGTTGGAAAGATATCTCCAAGGCGAACCCAACGGTTGTGGTTTCGGGAAAATCCAATGGTCGGATTTCCCATACTAGTCGTTTGAAATCATGGTTTCGAAACACGAACTGCACGGCCACGTTTCGTTTTAATTTTATTTATATTTATATATTTATATAAACATAGTTCATTCAAAAATTCCTATATCGTTTCCACTTCAATTATTTCACTAACGCCTTTAAATTTCGGAAAATTTCGCCATAACCTCCTTTGTACGGGAGGGTCTGGGAAAATTCCCAAATAGCCACACGGGCGTCTCATATCAAAAAGAAAAAGAAAAAGCCAAGCGGCTAGCCAACAGGCTCATAAAATCATCACCCAAACAAAACAGTAAATATGTACCTATTTGTCGGGCACAAAATTTTATTTCTCTTCTCTAGCCCCTTTGCTTTAACCTGTTCAATAGATATGCATGTACATATATACAATTTTTATCACTTATCATTTTCCATTCAATTTCATATTTGATTTACTTTGGTTTAAAAACACCATTCATTCTAATGTTGCATGCATAGGCTAAAATCATATCATTAGCTAGTTAATGTATATTTCAACTCATGCACATTTATTTGAACAAGTGGCTATTTTTAACACTTCACATTTCAAAGATGATAATTTTGGCGAACTAAAATAGATTTCAACACATGACTATTTTATTTACTTCCTATGCATGTTAAAAATAATATTTCATTCACAAATATTTATTTCAACGTCCGCATATATTTAGAATATCACAAATATGATAAAAATGATATTTTTATCGTTCAAAATATTTATTCGACAAATGGATATTTTCAACACTTCATAGTCTAAATAAAAATGTACTTTTTATTGTTCGATCTTTTTATTCAACACATGAACTTTTCCACTACACGCACTCCTCAACAAATGAGCATTTCCACACATGGACATTTTATTTATGTTGTTCATATTAGAAAGATGGGATTTTTATTATTGAAACTATTTATATAAGGCGAATATTTTTCATACTTCATATATATATATATATATATATATATATATGTGATTTTTATTGTTTAAACACTTCATTCATTCACAAAGGAATTTAATTTTTACACAACACTTTTCAGCATATGAATATTTCCACACATGGATATGGTTTCAATATATGACTTTAATTTCAACGCATGAAAATAATTTCAACATATGAAAATTATTCTAACACATAAAGATTATTCAAAATTTCGGCAGCATAACGGCAGGGTAGTTAAAACCGGCACCATCCCTAGTACGGCTCCTCGCTCTACCTTAAAACCTCGCGGTTTTTGACAATGGGGATTCATGCATCTAATTCGCACGCAGGCGGCATGCTTATTTTTATTTCCATAAATATTTCCAATTCATTTCAATCACCAGTGGGTATTCTTCAACCACAACCAAACAATGTCAACCACAAACAATTATTCAACCATTCATATTTTTCGTCCAATATTTCACATCAATTCACAACAATAAATATCGTCCATGGTTTGTGGACAAGGGGAGTACATATATATATATATATATATATATATATATATATATATATATATATAATTGCTATATTGCACTTGCTTTTCAACACATATATAAATTATTCGATGCATGTAAAATTCATACTTCGCTTATATAGCTTACACTACGCATGTACATGAGGTATACAACACGTATGTAATTTATATTTCGCTAATATAAATTATACACGACATTTTCCATTCAAATTCACGTTAATTTAGATTTCTAACATTGGTTTTCGGAGCGCTAAAAATCGATATGATGTCAGAAAAATCCGCGGCTTCTTCTATTGGGTAGAGAGCTTCCGTACGGCCCCGATGTTTCCTGTTTCATCGAATTTCGTCAACATACCAAAAAGATATGATTTTTCAAAGTGTAAAGATAAAAAAGAACTCACCTTTCACGAAGGTTTAAAACTAGGTTTGCGGTTTTCACGAGAACCGGGGCACGAGGGGATGATCGGCGAGTTGGACGTGGAAGAGCTTCGAGAGGGCTACAGGCGCGCGGCGGTATGGTAGCGTTCGGTGGTCCAGATCGGCGGCGGTGGCGGTTTAAAGGTCGGAACTTTGGAGGGGGATATCTCGACGTAGAAGCAACGATAGGGGGAGCTCCTTATATGGATTTGAAGAGGGGAAGGAGAACTACAAAAAGTTGAACTGGGGGAGGAGCTAATTTGGGCTGTGGCGATCGGAAATTGCCAGGGAAGGGGGGAAGCTTTTCCGTCGTCGATGTCCGGGTCGGGGGGGGGGGGGGGGGTTTCTGATTTTTTTTTTGAATGGAGAAATATGATTGGTCGATGGTTTTATTAAATTTTTAAATAGTGTTTTCTCAAACGAACTCCTTTTCAAACCCAACGACTGTCACCCCTAGCTAAATACCCCCATCCCGGACACAATGGGATATGTTTCGTAGGCCAACTAGACTGTTACAGTCAGTTATTTTTCAAATTAAAGTATAAAACATTTAATTTTTAACTTTGAACGTACATTTCAATTTGCTAGGGCCACAAACTGATTCGAAAAATTCCAGAAAAATAAATCTAGCTATGTTTTGACGCTACGGTCCCAACAAAACTAGTTTCATCGAATTCTGATATCGTTTGAAAAATGGCCATTTTCTGGTCGATCCAATTTAACAGAAATTGACCAAACGCATTTTCTTTTGCCACGCTCACATACTAGCTTCAAAAATTATGAAATTTGAAACCTAGCAATAATTTGACATCCCGGACCCAACAAAAGTGGTTTCGTCGAATTCCGAGGTCGTATGCAAAATATCAATTTTCCAGGGCTATATATTCTATATAGCGACCTATCTGAAAATTCATTCGGCCATAACTTTTGACTCCTGTTATGAAACTTCGATTTTTCGGATTCGCTAGAAAGGCATTGACTAACAGATTTAAATATTTTTGGTTTCGCTAAAATCCGTTATATTTTCCACCCTGCATGGTCAGTCAAAGTTTGAATTCAAATTTTCAAACTGACTCACTATTTCTAATTCACTATTTTATTGAAATATTCTATTTCAATTGCTCAAATTCCTTTGTAATTACCAATTTAAAATTTTTAAATCGGCTCGTATTTTCCGGGTTATTACAATCTCCCCCACTTAAAACTTTTCGTCCTCGAAAAGGAAATGACAGTAAAGTAGGAAATAAAATGTAAATGCAAAGTATTGTAAAGGTACCTTGCACCGGAGTTAGTTAGAGATATCCATTCTGCATTTGGGGTAAGCTTGCTTAATGCTTTCCTCAGTCTCCCAAGTACAGTCTCTAGGATCACTACTCCACTGCACTTTAACTAAACGAACCTTTTTGCTTCTGAGTTCTCTAGTTTCTTTGCCAACAATCTTTAATGGCTCTCTTCTGAGTGCTAATTCTGGAGTTATGTCTACATCCTGTTGCGCTGCTTCTTCTACAACAAGATCTGGATCATGCACATGTCTTCTAAGTTGAGATATGTGAAATACATCGTGCACTCCAGGCAACCAATCTAGCAATTGAACCCTATAAGCAAGAGTTCCAATTTGTTCGAGTATAGGAAAGGGACCAATAAATCTCGGTGCCAACTTCCCAGTTTTGCCAAATCTGATTACTCCTCTCATCGGAGAAACCTTCAAATAAACACGATCACCAACAACAAATGATAAATCTCTCCTTCTCACATCAGCATAACTTTTCTGTCGGCTTTGGGCGGTTCTCAACCGCTTTTTGATGAAGTCGACCTTATCAGATGCTTCTCTAATCATATCGGGTCCTAACACTAGTCTGTTGCCAGGTTCTACCCAACATGCTGGAGATCTGCAGGGTCTGCCATATAATGCTTCAAATGGCGACATTCCCAAACTTGCTTGATAGCTATTGTTATATGAGTATTCTGCCAAATGCAAATGATCTTCCCATGACCCGCCAAAATCAATTATACAAGCCCGCAATAAATCTTCTATAATTCTATTCACCTGCTCAGTTTGGCCATCAGTTTGAGGGTGATAAGCGGTGCTCATATTCAGTTTTGTTCCCAATTCTGTCTGGAAAGCCTCCCAGAATTTGCTAGTAAATAGGGGATCTCTATCACTGACTATGCTGATGGGAATTCCATGCAGCTTAACAATTTCTTTGAAGTATATCTGCGCTAGACTTTGAGCAGTTCTATTGGATCTGACAAGTATAAAATGGGCAGTCTTCGTGAAGCGATCTACGATTACCCAAATGCTGTCATTACCCTTCTTGGTTCGCGGCAAACCATCTATGAAATCCATGGAAATCTGTTCCCATTTCCAACCTGGGACTTCCAACGGTTGCAACAATCCAGCTAGCTTCTGTTGGTCGCTCTTGACCAATTGACAAGTAGGACATCGGCTAACATACAAAGAAATATCCCTTTTCATTGCCTTCCACCAGAAAGTGCGTTTGATATCGTTGTACATTTTACTCACCCCAGGATGGATGCAAAATTTGGATTTATGGCATTCATCCAGCACTTCTCTTTTGAGCTCAGGAATGTCAGGAACACATATTCTTCTGTTCAGCCTCAGAACTCCCTCACTATTCACCTGGAAACTGGAGCCTTCGCCCCTTTGAATCCTCCTTATCATCTCTTTCACAAAATTGTCACTTTTCTGAAGAACATATATTCTATCAATCAACCCAGGTGTAATTATAAGATTGGCAATGATTGCGGTTTTTCTACTAAGTGCATCTGCTATAACGTTAGCTTTCCCCGGCGTATACAGGATATCAAGATCATACGCTGTAAGAAATTCTAGCCAACGCTGCTGTCTCAGATTCAGGTCTTTCTGGGTATATAAATACTTCAATGATTGATGTTCTGTGTACAGTATAAATTTCTCGCCCAATAAATAATGCCTCCAGATTTTCAATGCAAAAACGATGGCTAGCAACTCAAGATCATGAGTCACATAATTCTTCTCATGCGGTTTCAGTTGGCGGCTTGCATAAGCGACTACTTGGCCTCTTTGCATTAACACTGCACCAAGACCTCTAATAGAAGCGTCTGTCCAAACCATTAAATTCTAATTGCCATCAATAATGGTTAACACTGGAGCAGTGGTCAGTTTCGATTTCAATTCCTGGAAAGCTTCTTCACAGTCGGAAGTCCACTTAAACTTCTCATGTTTCTTTGTGAGCTTCGTTAACGGACCGGATATCTTCGAAAAATCCTTAACGAACTTCCGATAATAACTAGCCAACCCCATAAAACTTCTAGCTTCTGTGGGATTAGTGGGTTGTTTCCAGTCTTGAATCGCTGTTATTTTGCTTGGGTCAACAGAAATTCCTTTCTCTAACACGACATGGCCAAGAAATTTGACTTCTTCTTGCCAGAAGACACATTTAGAAAATTTGGCTTTGAAGACGTTCTTCCTTAGAATCTCCAATACTTGTTCTAAGTGTTTTTCATGCTCGGGTTTTGATTTGGAGTAGATTAAAATATCATCGATAAATACGAGGACAAATTTATTCAGAACTCCCCTGAACACTCTATTCATTAGATCGACAAAGTATGCTGGAGCGTTACATAGGCCAAACGGCATTACTAACCATTCATAAAATATGTCTGGACCTCTGAAAGCTGTCAAGGGAACACACTCTTCTGCTATTCTCAATTGATGAAACCCTGTAGCTAGGTCCATTCGGGAAAATACTTTCGCCCCATTCAATTGGTCTAGCAAATCATCAATGCAGGGTAATGGATATTTATTTTTGAGTGTCTGTTTGTTGAGGTCTCGGTAATCAACGCATAATCGAAGAGTACCGTCTGACTTTGGGACAAACACAACAGCTGCACCCCAATTAGAAAAACTAGGTCTGATTAGACCCTTCCACAACAGTTGACGAGTTTGATCTCCTAATTCTTCATTTTCTTTCGGAGTCATTCTGTGAATTGGATGCACCACTGGTCTGGCATTGGGAATTAGATAGATTCGGAATTCTATTTCTCTTTGCGGAGGTAAGTTTTCAACTTCTTCAAACACATCCACATAGTTTCTTACAATAGGAATCTTTTCTGTGGAAGTGGGGATAAGTTCTAATGCTGACCAAAATTCTCCTCTATTCGGATTCGAACCGTGACATGGTACTGTAATATATCCAAGCTTCGTTCGAATTTTAACGATTCTTTCCGCACACTTCACTTCAGCTTCGTATTTCGTTAACCACAGCCCGAGAATGATATCGAATTCGGGAAAATCCATAACGATTAAATCAAAAGGAAACTTGCATCGAGAAAAAGAAATAGGTACTTTACAATATGAACCGAGAGTAATAGGACCCCCTATCGGGTTATGAACTTCCACTGATTCCTTGAGCTTTCGCTGTTTTAACTTTAATTTGTGCCCTGTGTTATTAGCAATAAAACTACGCGATGCACCTGGTCAAACAATACCGAAACAAGAATATTTTTAATGGTAAGGGTACCTCCCAAAACATCAGGTTTACCTGCTCCATCGGAAGCAGCTGGCGGGCTCGACCCGTCATAGACGTGAGCTACTGTAGCTTTCTTCAACAAAGGACAGTCTTTGACCAGATGATCGGTCTTGCGACAGTTGAAGCACGAGCGATGGTTCTGGGAGCCTTGGCTCGAGCCTTGAGAATTTGTCTTCTGTCTCTTCGGAGCTGTGCAGACGTTTGAGTAGTGCCCCGGCTTACCACAGTTAAAGCAACTTCCTCTTGGCGGCTTTCCAGTCTGAGGTTTTGAAGATGCTGCTTGGCTTGACTCGCCTTGATTTACAGCAGGCTTGCGCTTGTTTCCGGCTTGGCTTCTAGCGCGATCCTGATCCAGATCCAGATGCCTTTGATCAAGGTATTTATAGTTGCATGTCATTTCCACTAGCTCGTTGAATTCCAGCTTGACATGGGCCATGGCTCTATCATGATATTGTCGTCTTAGCCCAAGGATAAACCTCTTATTTTTGGATTTCGCAGTGGCGACGAGCTCCGGAGCATAGGGCGACAACAGTGTAAATTTATTCAGATAATCTTGCACGGAAAGATCCCCCTGCTGGAGATTGGCGAAGTCATCGTGCATTCATTCCAAAGCTTGTTCTGGGACATATTTCTCCTTGAAGAGTTCTTTAAATCCATCCCATGTTCTTCCAGCTTCTCTATTCCCGGCGGTAAGAGATTCTCACCATAATTCAGCTTGTTCCTGCATAAGCCAGGCGCCCATAATAGCTTTGTCTTCGTCTCCAAGCCTTAGGCCTTCAAGAATTTTCTCGCATGTTTTGAGCCATGCTAGAGCCTCTATTACGTTGCCAGTTCCCGATAAGGTCTTGCCTCCTAAGTTCTTATATCTCTTAGCTACGCGGTCTAGCTCGAAGTATTGAGCTGCCGGAAGTTGTATCAAAGGTCCTTCTTGAGCTGGGACTTCTCCCCTTCCACAGCCTCGGCCGGCACGGCCTCCTCTAGCGACGGCTGCTCTGGTAGCCATTTGTCAAATTCTGTATAAGCAATGAAAAAGTCAGCTAACAGAAATGATAGTCTATTACATAGTTAAGCAGAAAATTTTACGGAAAGATAACGATGGACTGATCAATTGTTTTGCTATTCTGCTCGGCTCATTCTAGGACTTTACTAGTCCTATCTCTAATGAGCGACTCGCCTTAGAATACTACTGATTCTATTTTGACGAAGTGTTTAATGTGTTAGACTCCAGAACTAAGGTTAACCAAAGCTCTGATACCAGCTGTGATGACCCCAAAACCCCATGACACGGTGTTAAGGATAATCATTGGAATATAACACATTAATCATCATTAGCAGATCACAGATAATAACACAAACAGAAAATAGAATAATTTACACACATATGACAACGGAATCATATATATATCATCACATCAGAGAAGCACAGTACAGGATACAACTTAGTGCATAATGATACATAATCAGTCACCATCGCCAGAGGCGGAATCATACATAAGGAGTACACAAAAGAAATATCAGTCTACATCACCAATGGCGGAATCATAATATAGATACAATAATGGCGGAGAAAATCCAAGTCAGCACGGTGTAGTCAAGCCTCGCCATGAGCCAAAAGGTGCGTTAGAAACCTGTGACTAGGCTGCCCGTGTGAAAATGAGGGCACCAGAGTTTGCAAGGTGAAACAAACTACGAGTCAGTCAGGGGACTGGTATGAGAAATCCACTTAACTTATTAACAACAACAATAAGGCAAATCAAAGGACCACGCCACTTTTTCGGAACGGGTTTACTCCAATGAGTGCTAGTAAACGAAATAAAGTAAATGATTAAATCATCGCAATGCTTTTTATAAAATGAAGCCATTATAAGTCTCAGGTCCCATCACATAATGCAACGCAAGCCGGAGGATAGAGTTTTTACCTTATAATGGCCAAAGATGCTTCATACGAATAAAACAAAAGTGCTTGATATTATTACTAGTGTATATATGTTTCAAAAGCAAATTCAATCATAAATGTCAATCATAGGCGGCATAAATGACCCATACCACTATGTCGCTATACTAGTAATACAATCACGTCCGCATATTTCGTATTGGAAATTGGGTTCCTTCATGAGTCGAGGCAAGGGGCAAGCTCCTCTCCATTCGAGACACTCTAGCAAATGTCCCAGGACCCCACTATGATCCTTGGAATCGGCTGGGCCGGTCCTCTCTTACTTTTGAGGATTGGCAATTCCTGAACACACGTTTCCCGGTCCTTACAGACCTATAATCGAGGCGCCTCGCATTCTAACAACCACACAGGTGAAAAGTATATATAATGTCAGGGCTGGTAGGTCACTGACACCACCATAGCTAGAAAGAAACGTCGTGCTCTCCCAGCGATCCGTCTCCCGTTTTTGACTCATACCGGGGTGTGAGGCTAGCGAATTCACGTTTTACACAAAGCTACGTCACACAGACCATGCTTTGATCATCAACCACAAGACTTTGCTTTGCAACAGAAGCCTTGATCATATGCCACTTAGGCGTGCCACACAGGCAATCCACTCCATGCGACTGATTTCTGTTAATACATAACCTCTGAGCTCGTACGTCTCAGAGAAGGGCGTTAAGCAGGAGAATAAATTCTCCGCCGCCAAACAGATATATATTTAACAGAGATCAATCAACACAAAACAAAATCCAATGTCAGACACACAGTCCATTTACAAGTCCGTTCTGGGCCTGAACGAAACCGGAGGCACCAATTCCTCGCATATCCGTACAATCAACAGTATGTTTGGACGGCTACTACTTCAGTTCCATCATGGTAGCTACTCCAATCACGAGCATCAGTAACGCTCATCCATCAAATGTGGAGATGGTCGGTCTTTAGTCGTCTTCGACTCTTCGACTTCTCAATGTCGATCGATTATTTGAAATGAGATAACCTCGGCCTTTTCAAATAACCCACGTATATTTAGATTTCAAATCAATTATTCACATGGTTGGACTATCCAACATTCACATTTCAGTTATTTAGTTATAATTTTCATGTCAAATACATTCAACCATCACATATCAAGCAAACACAACAATTGGTTTATTTTCACTCTATATCGTCTATAGTATTTTATAACGATATATCGCCATTTTTAATTAATTTAAAATGGCCATTTTTAATTAAACGACGTTTCAGGTCGTGTCGATGCACTGGCGCTACTTTTCACTAATTTTGTTTTACACATATCTGAAAATCTAGCCATTGGATCTTCACAAATTTTATGTCAATGGGAAGGTCATTTCAAAACGAATCCAACGGTTTCAGTTTTGGGAAAATCCGGCGGTCGGATCTTCCACACTAGCCATTTGAAGTTACGATTTCAATTTACGAACTACAGCGTCGTTATTCGATTTAATTTAATTATATATATATATATATAAATATAATCGTTTCTAGCGATGTTTTTCACTAATTTTGAATTAAACATTCCAGACAATCCAACCGTCGGATCTTCACAAAGTTGGTGCCGTTGGAAAGATATCTCCAAGGCGAACCCAACGGTTGTGGTTTCGGGAAAATCCAATGGTCGGATTTCCCGTACTAGTCATTTGAAATCACGGTTTCGAAACACGAACTGCACGGCCACGTTTCGTTTTAATTTTATTTATATTTATATATTTATATAAATATAGTTCATTCAAAAATTCCTATATCGTTTCCACTTCAATTATTTCACTAACGCCTTTAAATTTCGGAAAATTTCGCCATAACCTCCTTTATACGGGAGGGTCTGGGAAAATTCCCAAATAGCCACACGGGCGTCTCATATCAAAAAGAAAAAGAAAAAGCCAAGCGGCTAGCCAATAGGCTCATAAAATCATCACCCAAACAAAACAGTAAATATGTACCTATTTGTCGGGCACAAAATTTTATTTCTCTTCTCTAGCCCCTTTGCTTTAACCTGTTCAATAGATATGCATGTACATATATACAATTTCTATCACTTATCATTTTCCATTCAATTTCATATTTGATTTACTTTGGTTTAAAAACACCATTCATTCTAATGTTGCATGCATAGGCTAAAATCATATCATTAGCTAGTTAATGTATATTTCAACTCATGCACATTTATTTGAACAAGTGTCTATTTTTAACACTTCACATTTCAAAGATGATAATTTTGGCGAACTAAAATAGATTTCAACACATGACTATTTTATTTAGTTCCTATGCATGTTAAAAATAATATTTCATCCACAAATATTTATTTCAACGTCCGCATATCTTTAGCATATCACAAATATGATAAAAATGATATTTTTATCATTCAAAATATTTATTCGACAAATGGATATTTTCAACACTTCACAGTCTCAATAAAAATGTACTTTTTATTGTTCGATCTTTTTATTCAACACATGAACTTTTCCACTACACGCACTCCTCAACAAATGAGCATTTCCACACATGGACATTTTATTTATGTTGTTCATATTAGAAAGATGGGATTTTTATTGTTGAAACTATTTATATAAGGCGAATATTTTTCATACTTCATATATATATATATATAAATGTGATTTTTATTGTTTAAACACTTCATTCATTCACAAATGAATTTAATTTTTACACAACACTTTTCAGCATATGAATATTTCCACACATGGATATGGTTTCAATATATGACTTTAATTTCAACGCAAGAAAATAATTTCAACATATGAAAATTATTCTAACACATAAAGATTATTCAAAATTTCGGCAGCATAACGGCAGGGTAGTGAAAACCGACACCGTCCCTAGTACGACTCCTCGCTCTACCTTAAAACCTCACGGTTTTTGACAATGGGGATTCATGCATCTAATTCGCACGCAGGCGGCATGTTTATTTTTATTTCCATAAATATTTCCAATTCATTTCAATCACCAATGGGTATTTTTCAACCACAACCAAACAATGTCAACCACAAACAATTATTCAACCATTCGTATTTTTCATCCAATATTTCACATCAATTCACAACAATAAATATCGTCCATGGTTTGTGGACGAGGGGAGTACACACACACACACACACACACACACACACACACACACACATATATATATATATATATATAATTGCTATATTTCACTTGCATTTCAACACATATATAAATTATTTTATGCATGTAAAATTCATACTTCGCTTATATAGCTTACACTACGCATGTACATGAGGTATACAACACGTATGTAATTTATATTTTGCTAATATAAATTATACACGACATTTTCCATTCAAATTCACGTTAATTTAGATTTCTCACATTGGTTTTCGGAGCGCTAAAAATTGATACGATGTCAGAAAAATCCGCGGCTTCTTCTATTGGGTAGAGAGCTTCCGTACGGTCCCGATGTTTCCTATTTCATCGAATTTCGTCAACACACCAAAAAGATATGATTTTTCAAAGTGTAAAGATAAAAAAGAACTCAACTTTCACGAAGGTTCAAAACTAGGTTTGCGGTTTTCACGAGAACCGGGGCACGAGGGGATGATCGGCGAGTTGGACGTGGAAGAGCTTCGAGAGGGCTACAGGCGTGCGCCGGTTTGGTGGCGTTCGGTGGTCCAGATCGGCGGCGGCGGCGGTTTAAAGGTCGGAACTTTGGAGGGGGATATCTCGATGTAGAAGCAACGATAGGGGGAGCTCCTTATATGGATTTGAAGAGGGGAAGGAGAACTACAAAAAGTTGAACTGGGGGAGGAGCTAATTTGGGCTGTGGCGATCGGAAATCGCCAGGGAAGGGGGGGGGGGAGCTTTTCCGTCGTCGATGTCGGGGTCGGGGGGGGGGGGGGGGTTCTGATTTTTTTTTTTTTTGAATGGAGAAATATGATTGATCGATGGTTTTATTTAATTTTTAAATAGTGTTTTCTCAAACGAACTCCTTTTCAAACTCAACGACTATCACCCCCAGCTAAATACCCCCATCCCGGACACAATGGGATATGTTTCATAGGCCAACTAGACTGTTACAGTCAGTTATTTTTCAAATTAAAGTATAAAACATTTAATTTTTAACTTTGAACGTACATTTTAATTTGCCAGGGCCACAAACTGATTCGAAAAATGAAACACCCCACCTCCGTTAGGGTCACTCTCAAAGGGAATGCCCTAATTTTGGTGGAGGTTTATAAGTACAAGTCACAGATATACAAGACAGATATAAGAACACATATTTTGCAAACAGCGGAAGAACAACAAATTTTTATTTCATAAAGTCAAATATGTGTTACAACAACAACCTTTCCAAAAACATAACATAATACTTTCATAATCTGTCTTGAGTACATTATTTAAAGAAGCATAAATAAAACATGAGTAAACTGCAAAAGCCCCATAGAGTGTGTCCAAAGCCATAGTTCAAAATAGGAAAGTCCAAGCAATACATTTCTCTTCTTCAAGCTGGATGTCAAAGCTGATCAAGCTGCTGTGTTCCCTCCCTGAGGACCTGGGGGGGGGGGGGGGGAACGGAAGAAAGAAGACGAAAGAAAAGTAGAGTCAGACATAAGCCTGAGTAAGTCTAGTACTACTTTGTCTATGAATAAAGAACTGGGTATGATAAGTAATAACAAGAAGTGGGCAAACACTATAACTTGGTTAAGTTGTCTAGGGTCGAATATACTATCGTACCCCATGTTAATCTCTGAACCCATATAAACTAGTTTCCAACTGGCACCCCATAGTCAGGGTGATGTGATCCATTCTATGATGATCGGCTCCTACTCGCGTAGTTACATGTGTCTTACGGCCCCCGATGTCGTAGTTACCTATGCTGGTCCCACCATGGGGTGTATCAAGTCCCATAGTGGCAACCCGACACAACCTTAGAATGCACAGGTATGCTACTGGTGTCCAGTGCCTTATTTTTCTGCGCCGGAGTGTGTGCACGCCCGCACTCCGTTAGAACCTACACTGCTACACCACCGCCGTCGATTTTTGACCTCTTACAATCAGCCCAGTAATCGTGCCCCACCCTGCCTAGTTTCAGGGTATCATGATACACCGTGTAGGGTTACTGCTGAAAAGGGTCCCCCGTTACTAGGTTTTCTATCTCTAGCCAACATGCTAAGTTGGTTAAGTGTTTTATAACCTAACCCCACCAGTCCGTTTAGTTTAGCATGTTCCATTTTGATTAAGTCTTTAGTTCACTTAATCCTAACAATCCTAACTCAGCCTTAATTGTCTTATTAAGGCCCTGACCTCTCACATTAGACAGGTATTATTGTGGCTGCCTGTTGCCGGTTGGTTCCGGGCAGTCTTACGCCACAACTCAGTCTAACCTCGGGTCCTTATTGGGCTCCATGTTTAACCTCCCACATTGGATAGGTATTGTTGTGACTACTGGACAGCCGGGCGGTTCCGGGCAGGTTTACATCACAACTCAATCCAACCTCGGGTTAAACACATCGTATTTTCTACATTTACATATCTTGTCATTCTTCTTTATTTCTTATATGTAAATATTTGCGGCCCATTATTAAGTTAATGGTGTAAAGGTTACACCAATCATGGGCCCAACCCATACTTGAATTTGGGCCCTTCTACTTTAGTTTTCATTCATTAGTAATTTTAACCCAACATTATTTTCCCCCGTTTTACACGTCCGTTTATATATATTGGGCTTAGCCTTTTAAAGCCCAATTTAGCCATGCGAAAAGGGGAGGCTTAAAGCGTGATTACATACACAAAGAGGGGAAGGTGAGCGCATGAACTTGCATATGACGTTGGAAATACATAATAGAAACTGGTGTACTTGCATAGTGGTAACATAGGTGACATGAATCAAAGCATGTGAACTTGTAATTGAGATATCATTATTGACCCATGAACCTATATTTTTTACTTAGGCATAATGTCAAACATAAGCATGGCATAAATACTTTTAGCATAAACATGGCATAATGTCAAACATGGCATAAATACTTCTAGCATAAACATGGCATAATGTCAAACGTAAGCATGGCATAAATACTTCTAGCATAAACATGGCATAATGTCAAACATAAGCATGGCATAAATACTTCTAGCATAAACATGGCATAATGTCAAACATAAGC
Source organism: Allium sativum (assembly GCA_030737875.1). Classification (NCBI taxonomy): domain Eukaryota; kingdom Viridiplantae; phylum Streptophyta; class Magnoliopsida; order Asparagales; family Amaryllidaceae; genus Allium; species Allium sativum. The sequence continues at coordinate 740,526,796 of CM060920.1, read as the reverse complement.
ATGGCATAAATACTTCTAGCATAAACATGGCATAATGTCAAACATAAGCATGGCATAAATACTTCTAGCATAAACATGGCATAATGTCAAACATAAGCATGGCATAAATACTTCTAGCATAAACATGGCATAATGTCAAACATAAGCATGGCATAAATACTTCTAGCATAAACATGGCATAATGTCAAACATAAGCATGGCATAAATACTTCTAGCATAAACATGGCATAGGTATAGTTAAATTTGTTCATGGCATAAATATAAACAAGTCATGTTCATAAGGTTTCTACATGTTTACAAAGAGGATACTTTGTTACTAACACGAAAGCATAGTTCAACTTAATTAAATTTAATCACATAATGATGGTATACTTATGCATAAATATTCCTAATCATGGTGTTTGCTTTTAACTTGCAAAAAAAGGATTTTTGTGTCTAACTTAGCCATGTCTCACATATGTCATCATATAATTCTTTTAAACAAGATAGACTTAATCATGAATTTCAATTATGCCCAATATCATTCATAGCCTAGCCATATTCATAAGTTTTGCAAAAGCATGACTTAATACATGGATTATGGTGTCAAAATTCCAACATAGTTTCATATGAACTATAACAACCAAACTTGTCTCAATTACTTGCAAAATGATTTATGCACAAAATAGATATCATGATGGCATAATAACAAAGCCCCAAACTTGCATGAATTTCAATCAACTACATACATGTAGCTTCAACATAGACTACATAATTTGCGCAATATTCCAAACGTATATTTGCATAGAACTACCGCATGTAGTTCTTTATAATTGAATGACATAATTCAGAATATCCAAAAGTATATAAATCGCACAAATACGAATTTCATTGCCACAATTCAAGCATACATATCTACACAATCATTTGTTCATACCAAAGTAATACTCTACTTACAATGGTTGCGGCAAATTCTCTAATTAAGAGATATGATTCCTTTGTTGAATTGATTAGCTTTAGGTTGCTTGAATTGCTTTAGGCTTTAGAACTTTCTCCCTAATCCTCTCTCTCTAGATGGCGGCTACTCTTAGTCGTTCCTCAGCAACATGGCGGCTATGCTCTTAATTTGAATGAATAGATTAGGGTTTAGTCTAGGGTTGTTTATATAGAGGTTAGGAATTGATTAGAACCATTGATGTTGCTAGGTTAGATCGTAGCCATTCATTAGATAGAGAGACCAATTAAAACTTGCCACCTAGCCCTAATGACAAAGCAACCCACAGAAATTCGACCAAACACAGACCAGGCCAGCCAGGAGGGACTGGGTTCGATTTTCAAAAATTAAACTTTAAATTGAGCTGTTTTAGTCTATTTGAATTTTATCTATTGTATACATATATTTTTGCATATATATATATATTCTCATATATATACATATATTTTCTTTATTTCCTTATATGTACGTTCTTATCCTTTCAAAATTTGAATTTGTATACGTACATGTATTTGCATGCTCAGTTGGCCCTCTCTAAAACAGAGATAAAAATTATGTCGCCGCCGGGGTTCGAACCCCCGACCTCCATGCTACAAATCCAATGCCTTAACCAACTGAGCTACAGAGGCTTTTGTTAATAAGTCTTAGAATAATAATAATTATTGTCCTCTCCTTACTTCTCTTTTTTCATGTTTTGCTGTAATATTTAAATTAAAGATATCTTCTTCATACGTTATCCGTTTTGCGCAAACTCGGACTCTATCTCAAGCAGAATTCCGAGACGAACGCAATGGTGATGTCCGTTTCCCTTAATTTTTCTGTTACAATTTAATTATACTTTAATTTGTTAATTTACTGTTAACGGAAAAATCCGGGGTGTTACATTCTCCCCCACTTAAAAGGATTTCGTCCCCGAAATCTTCAAGTTTAGGAAGAATGTAAATCCTAACATTCAATCATCCATCTACTCATCCATCAAACACGAGCATCCATTGTCCATAAAAGACTTCTAATGCTTCATGATCATATGCGAAGTGTGTGTGTTCATGAACTTATCTAATGCAAAATCAGGCGGTCTACTGATTCAGTTGACCTCCTTAATGCGAATCATGTAAGTGCCATGTATCCATTATGTATGCAGATTTTTCCTATTCATGATTCTACATGGGTGCACAATCTTTCATACAAATGCAACATCCATATGACAACACATTACAATTCAACCATATACGAGTGCAAACATATATGCATATGCAATATGAAGTGACTGAGCCGATCTAAAACCTAGATTGTGTGTGTATATGCAGCCACGAGCAACTACTAGCAATCACTTGCAACCACTTGCAACCATCATACATAACATGTTTCAATTACATGTTTTCATCCAAAAGGTTTCTATCTAAAAGATAAGGCCGAGGAGATATTCCTAAAAAGATAGATAAAAGCGCAACTTAAGGAAAAAGAAAGATCAAGGACGTACCCTCGAAAAGAAAAGGGTAAGCAGTGCGTATTCTAGCTTCAGTTTCCCAAGTCGCGTCTCCCTCGGCGTCGCACCACTGAACTTTGACGAGTTTGACTTCGCGGTTGCGTAGCTTCTTCACTTCCGTTCCTAGTATGCGAGTTGGAACTTTTCTTATGGTTGCTTCGCGTTCCACTTCGGCCTCTTCGAGGATATTTGGCTCTACCACTTCAGCAGACTCATGTAGACATTTTCGGAGATGTGAAACGAGAAAAACGTTGTGGACTCCGGCCAATTTCTCGGGTAGCTCTAATCTATAGGTCATTTTCCAAATTTTCTCAATGATAGGAAATGGTCCTACCTAAAGGTATAGTCGAATGATAGAAGCAAGTAAAAATTTTGTGCCCATTAGGCAATGTCAAAACTGGAAATCTATGCCACATATATATTGATTAGGAGAAGAACTCTCTAAGCATCAGCCCTGAAGACCGAAATCAACATCAGACTGACACCCAAAGAATTAATCAACCCAACCACCACATATGATTCTAGGAAACTAAGCATGATGGACTCCTTTTAGGTCACAAGGGAGTCCCTTCCTAAGTCCAACTATGTTGCCAAATGTACTTACTAAGGTGATTCTTTACAACTCATGCATAAGTGAAATGAACCTTCAGCCTTAGTGGCGAACACTCCTGGAGTGCCCTATTCTGAAATGCTCCACCTAATGAACCCCTTCTCTAGAAGCTCTTTAATCTGTTTACTGAACTCTTTTCTTTCTCGTGGAGCCATGTGTCTAACGGGCAACGCAACGGGCTTTGCATTATCTACAAGATATATGCGGAAGTCTATTTCCCGCTTCGGAGGCAAGCCCTTCACCTCTTCGAAGACATCCGGATATTCCCGGACCACTCTAACTGATTGCAAATTTTCAACAGAGGCATCTAGCGACTCAAGATAACTAAGCATAACCGCATACGAGGGATTACAAGAAATTTCCAAAGTATTACTGAGCTGGGTTAGGAGCCTAACAACCCTTTTCTCACAATCAAGGATGGCCCCATTACTGGATAGCCAATCCATACCCAAAATCAAACCATACCCCGCAAAGCCCAAAACAAAGGCACTACATTCAAATTCTACACTTAGAATAGAAATTTTCAAATCCAAACAGATCATAGACAAATGAGCTGGGCCCCCAATTGGGTTTGAAACAATTAAGGGGTCCTCTACCATACTAGTTTTTAGGTGCAGAGATTCTACTAAAGCAGACGAGATAAAGGAGTGTGATGCGCCAGAATCAAATAAAGTGCGAACGGGGTGATCATAAAGATAAACTACACTTTCTACAGAAGTGTTTGTACCTCGCTGTTGCAAAGGTGGCGCTTCCGGCACATGAACCTGTGCCCTTGGGGTGGATCCAGTGCCCTGCCCCTGTCCTCGTTTCCTTGGGCAGTCCTTAGCCCTGTGGCCTGTCTGACCGCACGAAAAGCACCCACCATTCTCCTTAGCCTTCTTTTTCCGGCAGTCCTTTACTATGTGCCCCACTTTGCCACAGAAATTACACTTCCTCTTCTCTTTGTTGCCTTTTCCGCCCTTCTTAAAGTCTGTCTTCTTAGGCTGCAAACCCTCTTTCTTCCCTTGAGAGCTTTCTGCCTTGGTCTCCTTCTTGCCCCTGTCCTCTTCATTCAGCAATGCCATTTGCACCAATCTTTCATACGTGGCTCCCATGGGTATATGGGTCATGGCCAAACTGTGTAATGGCTCATTCAACCCTTTGACGAAACGGAGAGCCTTCTTGTGCGGGGTGTTGACTAGGTCAAGTCCAAACCTAGCCAGCTCATCAAACTGATTCACATACTCTCTGACAGTCTTGTCTCCTTGCTTAAGAAATAAGAATTTTTCCAACTGCAAACTTCTTTCCGCATCTGAGAGAAATTTAGTCTCAAACCTTGCCCTAAAGTCCTCTCATGTCTCCACTGGTCTTTCAGCATTAGTGACTTCCCACCAGTAGGAAGCCTCACCCTTCAATAGCCACACTGCCAACTGTACTTTTTGTCTATCTTCTACCTCAAAGATGATGAATAGGTCTTCAGTTTCTTTCAGCCAATTCCTAGCTGCTACGAAGGACTCAGTTCCATGGAAATCCCTTCCTCCCATAGCTTTAAAATCTTTACATATCTTAGCAAACGTGTTTCCCCGAGGAGGAGGTGGAGGAAAAGGTGCTGCTGCAGCTGGATGATTTCCGGCAGCTGGGGGAGGAGGAATGGTAGGACCTGGCTGAGTGGCTCTTGCTTCTAAGAATCGTCTAAACCAACCAGGTATTGGCACCCCTTCCGGCAAGTTAAGATCTTCGGACATGCTGAAACAAAAAGGATAGATTCAAAACGAAGGATAAGAGATAGTACCTATGGCTTTGGGGAGTGGACTTTGCCTTTTTAAAATAAAAATAATATTTTTCTTTTAAAAATGCGTCTTTAAATTTCCTTTTTGAAAATAATTTTTCAAAACTTTTTATCTTATCTGGTAAACCTATGCTCTGATACCAAGTGAAACACCCCACCTCCGTTAGGGTCACTCTCAAAGGGAATGCCCTAATTTTGGTGGAGGTTTATAAGTACAAGTCACAGATATACAAGACAGATATAAGAACACATATTTTGCAAACAACGGAAGAACAACAAATTTTTATTTCATAAAGTCAAATATGTGTTACAACAACAACCTTTCCAAAAACATAACATAATACTTTCATAATCTGTCTTGAGTACATTATTTAAAGAAGCATAAATAAAACATGAGTAAACTGCAAAAGCCCCATAGAGTGTGTCCAAAGCCATAGTTCAAAACAGGAAAGTCCAAGCAATACATTTCTCTTCTTCAAGCTGGATGTCAAAGCTGATCAAGCTGCTGTGTTCCCTCCCTGAGGACCTGGGGGGGGGGGAAACGGAAGAAAGAAGACGAAAGAAAAGTAGAGTCAGACATAAGACTGAGTAAGTCTAGTACTACTTTGTCTATGAATAAAGAACTGGGTATGATAAGTAATAACAAGAAGTGGGCAAACACTATAACTTGGTTAAGTTGTCTAGGTCGAATATACTATCGTACCCCATGTTAATCTCTGAACCCATATAAACTAGTTTCCAACTGGCACCCCATAGTCAGGGTGATGTGATCCATTCTATGATGATCGGCTCCTACTCGCGTAGTTACATGTGTCTTACGGCCCCCGATGTCGTAGTTACCTATGCTGGTCCCACCATGGGGTGTATCAAGTCCCATAGTGGCAACCCGACACAACCTTAGAATGCACAGGTATGCTACTGGTGTCCAGTGCCTTATTTTTCTGCGCCGGAGTGTGTGCACGCCCGCACTCCGTTAGAACCTACACTGCTACACCACCGCCGTCGATTTTTGACCTCTTACAATCAGCCCAGTAATCGTGCCCCACCCTGCCTAGTTTCAGGGTATCATGATACACCGTGTAGGGTTACTGCTGAAAAGGGTCCCCCGTTACTAGGTTTTCTATCTCTAGCCAACATGCTAAGTTGGTTAAGTGTTTTCTAACCTAACCCCACCAGTCCGTTTAGTTTAGCATGTTCCATTTTGATTAAGTCTTTAGTTCACTTAATCCTAACAATCCTGACTCAGCCTTAATTGTCTTATTAAGGCCCTGACCTCTCACATTAGACAGGTATTGTTGTGGCTGCCTGTTGCCGGTTGGTTCCGGGCAGTCTTACGCCACAACTCAGTCTAACCTCGGGTCCTTATTGGGCTCCATGTTTAACCTCCCACATTGGATAGGTATTGTTGTGACTACTGGACAGCCGGGCGGTTCCGGGCAGGTTTACATCACAACTCAATCCAACCTCGGGTTAAACACATCGTATTTTCTACATTTACATATCTTGTCATTCTTCTTTATTTCTTATATGTAAATATTTGCGGCCCATTATTAAGTTAATGGTGTAAAGGTTACACCAATCATGGGCCCAACCCATACTTGAATTTGGGCCCTTCTACTTTAGTTTTCATTCATTAGTAATTTTAACCCAACATTATTTTCCCCCGTTTTACACGTCCGTTTATATATATTGGGCTTAGCCTTTTAAAGCCCAATTTAGCCATGCGAAAAGGGGAGGCTTAAAGCGTGATTACATACACAAAGAGGGGAAGGTGAGCGCATGAACTTGCATATGACGTTGGAAATACATAATAGAAACTGGTGTACTTGCATAGTGGTAACATAGGTGACATGAATCAAAGCATGTGAACTTGTAATTGAGATATCATTATTGACCCATGAACCTATATTTTTTACTTAGGCATAATGTCAAACATAAGCATGGCATAAATACTTTTAGCATAAACATGGCATAATGTCAAACATGGCATAAATACTTCTAGCATAAACATGGCATAATGTCAAACGTAAGCATGGCATAAATACTTCTAGCATAAACATGGCATAATGTCAAACATAAGCATGGCATAAATACTTCTAGCATAAACATGGCATAATGTCAAACATAAGCATGGCATAAATACTTCTAGCATAAACATGGCATAATGTCAAACATAAGCATGGCATAAATACTTCTAGCATAAACATGGCATAATGTCAAACATAAGCATGGCATAAATACTTCTAGCATAAACATGGCATAATGTCAAACATAAGCATGGCATAAATACTTCTAGCATAAACATGGCATAGTTATAGTTAAATTTGTTCATGGCATAAATATAAACAAGTCATGTTCATAAGGTTTCTACATGTTTACAAAGAGGATACTTTGTTACTAACACAAAAGCATAGTTCAACTTAATTAAATTTAATCACATAACAATGGTATACTTATGCATAAATATTCCTAATCATGGTGTTTGCTTTTAACTTGCAAAAAAAGGATTTTTGTGTCTAACTTAGCCATGTCTCACATATGTCATCATATAATTCTTTTAAACAAGATAGACTTAATCATGAATTTCAATTATGCCCAATATCATTCATAGCCTAGCCATATTCATAAGTTTTGCAAAAGCATGACTTAATACATGGATTATGGTGTCAAAATTCCAACATAGTTTCATATGAACTATAACAACCAAACTTGTCTCAATTACTTGCAAAATGATTTATGCACAAAATAGATATCATGATGGCATAATAACAAAGCCCCAAACTTGCATGAATTTCAATCAACTACATACATGTAGCTTCAACATAGACTACATAATTTGCGCAATATTCCAAACGTATATTTGCATAGAACTACCGCATGTAGTTCTTTATAATTGAATGACATAATTCAGAATATCCAAAAGTATATAAATCGCACAAATACGAATTTCATTGCCACAATTCAAGCATACATATCTACACAATCATTTGTTCATACCAAAGTAATACTCTACTTACAATGGTTGCGGCAAATTCTCTAATTAAGAGATATGATTCCTTTGTTGAATTGATTAGCTTTAGGTTGCTTGAATTGCTTTAGGCTTTAGAACTTTCTCCCTAATCCTCTCTCTCTAGATGGCGGCTACTCTTAGTCGTTCCTCAGCAACATGGCGGCTATGCTCTTAATTTGAATGAATAGATTAGGGTTTAGTCTAGGGTTGTTTATATAGAGGTTAGGAATTGATTAGAACCATTGATGTTGCTAGGTTAGATCGTAGCCATTCATTAGATAGAGAGACCAATTAAAACTTGCCACCTAGCCCTAATGACAAAGCAACCCACAGAAATTCGACCAAACACAGACCAGGCCAGCCAGGAGGGACTGGGTTCGATTTTCAAAAATTAAACTTTAAATTGAGCTGTTTTAGTCTATTTGAATTTTATCTATTGTATACATATATTTTTGCATATATATATATATATATATTCTCATATATATACATATATTTTCTTTATTTCCTTATATGTACGTTCTTATCCTTTCAAAATTTGAATTTGTATACGTACATGTATTCGCATGCTCAGTTGGCCCTCTCTAAAACAGAGATAAAAATTATGTCGCCGCCGGGGTTCGAACCCCGACCTCCATGCTACAAATCCAATGCCTTAACCAACTGAGCTACAGAGGCTTTTGTTAATAAGTCTTAGAATAATAATAATTATTGTCCTCTCCTTACTTCTCTTTTTTCATGTTTTGCTGTAATATTTAAATTAAAGATATCTTCTTCATACGTTATCCGTTTTGCGCAAACTCGGACTCTATCTCAAGCAGAATTCCGAGACGAACGCAATGGTGATGTCCGTTTCCCTTAATTTTTCTGTTACAATTTAATTATACTTTAATTTGTTAATTTACTGTTAACGGAAAAATCCGGGGTGTTACAAAAAATTCCAGAAAAATAAATCTAGCTATGTTTTGACGCTACGGTCCCAACAAAACTAGTTTTGTCGAATTCTGAGATCGTTTGAAAAATGGCCATTTTCTGGTCGATCCAATTTAACAGAAATTGACCAAACGCATTTTCTTTTGCCACGCTCACATACTAGCTTCAAAAATTATGAAATTTGAAACCTAGTAATAATTTGACATCCCGGACCCAAAAAAAGTGGTTTCGTCGAATTCTGAGGTCGTATGCAAAATATCAATTTTCCAGGGCTATATATTCTATATAGCGACCTATCTGAAAATTCATTCGGCCATAATTTTTGATTCCTGTTATGAAACTTCGATTTTTTGGGTTCGTTAGAAAGGTATTGACTAACAGATTTAAATATTTTTGGTTTCGCTAAAATCCGTTATATTTTCCACCTTGCATGGTCAGTCAAAGTTTGAATTCAAATTTTCAAACTGACTCACTATTTCTAATTCACTATTTTATTGAAATATTCTATTTCAATTGCTCAAATTCCTTTGTAATTACCAATTTAAAAATTTTAAATTGGCTCGTATTTTCCGGGTTATTTCACGTTTTATGCAAACTAAATGTCTATCTTGACCCAAAATTTTGAGACGAACATAATAGCGCAACCCATTTCACTTAATTCTTCTTCTAAAAATTAAGTATACTTTAATTTGTGAATTTTAATGTTGTAAAATTACGGGGTGTTACAGCTGTGTTGTAAGTGTTATACTCTAATAACGGTATTGTATGCAGATACTGTTTTATTTCAAAGTTATATTATGAAATATATTTATTCGTTCCGCTGTGAGATTCGTGTTTACTCTGATGTTGTGATGTTCTCCTCCTTCTTCTATTCTAATTTTCTATCTTATCTATTCTCACCTTCTATTTTCTTTCATTAACTATCCTGTATTTCTGATGTTTGGATAGTCGACATTGAGTTTATGTCGATTACCAAGTTCGCAAATTCGCCGGGTCGTTACAGTGGTATTAGAGCTGAAGGTTAAGTGATCACCATGGCACTATGGTGTGACTCAGTAAAGATGGGGTGAGTAATGCCCTAGATTGAGTTGAGTATATATATGAGCGCATATTTGTTATTTGATATAAAAATGGTTTTATATTGTGGAGATTTATTGGTTGAGTTGTTTATGAGTTCTGGTTGATCAATTTGATCCACTATATCGGTAGGAGTTCATAAACACTTGAATACAATAAACCGACATGGTATGTTTTGAAAGAAGGGGAAATGAAATAATCTTACCCAAATTATATTTTGATATGAAAGAATGAGTAATATTTGAAGTATTATCGTATATTGGATGTGTTGGTTGTTATTATAATCGAATAAGATTATAAAAGTGAAATGGTTATATAAATAACCAATCAGAATTCATATAAGTGTAATATATGAAATCAGATGAATTAAATCTGAATTTAAATCAGAATTGGAATTAAAATTCCGAAAACATGAAAAGTATTTGTAAATGGAATTAGATTAAATATATGGGAATTTTAAAATCCTAGGAGACTTTAAATTGCTTTACAAACATTTTGAATGATATTTTGAAATGTATTTCAAAATGAAATGTTCAAAAGTGATATAGTATTAAACTCACTTCGGTCGCTGGAAAATAAATTCCGATGTTGCTCTGGGAATCATCGGTGTTCATTTTCGAGTTGTAAGCGATAGATTACTACCAAAGATTTTTTTTAAAATTGTTTTGCGAAAACAAGTATTCAGAAATTCAATGGTTTTGAATTGTTATTATGATTTCAAATTGATTTGAAATAAAAACCCAGGAATTTAAATTCTGGAATTTAAATTTAACTTGTGAAGTTAAATAGAATGAGATGGTAAAAGTAAATAAATAAACTAGAATTTAACTTGAACTAAGTTAAGTAAAACAGGATTTGGTTAGAGAATAATCTGAAATGGAATTGAATGATAAGTTAAGAGTTCGGAGTTTGTGATTGGGGTTGGAATGGAATTTGACTTAGATATAAGCGAGTGATTTGGATTGAGTATGAAGTGATCAGAGATTGATTTGGAATGATATTGATATATGCTGAATGGGTGACAGATGGAAGGGATATAATGATATGCCTGACAAGAAGGTATAAATTTATATTCTAATTGTGTATGAGATTTTTATGAGCCTGTTTGGTGAGACGCTTCGCTGTTTTATTTTCTTTTGGGTTGGAGAAGGCCTAGAGAGGCAAGTTGTAGTTATACCGATTGACCCGTACAAAGAAGGTACTGTCGAAATTTTTCAGAAATTTAAGGTGTTAGAAAATTTTCAGGATTTTTGAAAATTTTGTTAATAGAAATGAATTAATAATTTAGTTAAAGTAAATTGGTTCAGTGAAACTGGATTTAAGATGTAAACGAATAATCTTAACCCAGTTAACAGGGTTTGTTTTTTACCTTAGCAATTACGAGGACAAAATTATTTTAAAGGGGGAAGAATGTAACGTCCCGTATTTTTATCGATATAATAATTTATTTATTTAATTATTTAAAATAATGATATAGAGATTTAAATGGTTGTTTAACTAAATAATATAGAATATTAATTAACATAAATAATGTAATAATATATTTAATTTCGAAGTAGTCGGAATTAGCTGAATTCACCATATTGTATGAATTAGATTATTTACAAGATTAAATTCGGTTTAAAATTGAATTATAATAACGAATTTATTATTTATATGGATTTTGAACGTATAATTTTATTATAATTATAATCGAGCCCGTAATGGCGCGACAATTCGTAATTTGGCGATTCGAACTTTAAACGAATATACATAATCCGTTTTAAGTCGGATTTCGGTGTAACAAGAAAAGTTCGGAGCTAGTGAAGTATATTTTTCTAATACGAGATTTCATCATGTAGATTGTGAGTTATGTCCAAATAAAATTTTCGAAAAGTCGGTATGGAATTCCTTTATAATTTATAATGATTTATTTATATTATAAATGGATTTTCAATATAAATTGAATATTGATTTAATCGGGATTTGAAATATCGAGTTATAAATTCTGATACGTATATTTTAGAGTTGTATGATATTCAATGTGAATATATATACGATAATATTAATTTATTTATATTAAATTTAATTATAATTAAATATGTTAATATTTAAATGAGTTTATTTAGAGCATTGAAAATAGCCATTTTTGCAAACGATCTCTGTTTTCGACGAAACTAATTTTGTTGGATCCGAAATATTAAATTATTGCTAGATTTCGAGTTTCGTGATTTTTAGGGTCAGTATGTGGCCGTACAGAATTTTAATGTGAAAAACAGTCAATTATTTGACTTTAAAAATACGCTGTGTGAGCAAACGAGGTCAGAATTCGACGAAACCAGTTTCATTGGGTCCGTAATGTCGAATTGTAGCTATATGTCCATTTTCATCAGATTTGGGTATTGTATGTGATCATACGTATTTTTAATGATAAATACACATAGCGGTTGATTAAAAATAAATATAAAATTCGAATATTAAAATTTCTCCGTAAATACTCTAACACATTCCTCCTAACCCTAACTTTCTTTCTCTGGTCAAAACACAAGAACGCCGTCACACTTTTTTTTCTCTATAGCAAAAATCATAGCTTTGAAAATCCATATAAATTCATGCAAAGGTTTAAAAATCATAGTATATGCATATATAGATTTAGCAATGCAAGAACTTCATTTCCGTGTGTGTAATTTCCAGTTCAATGTCATCCTGTTCATTGAAATAGTTCCAGCGTGTTCTAGGGTTCCCTTTTGGGTGAGATTTAGAATGTTTTAAATAATTTTAGCTCGTATTGGGAATCAAGAGATCGAATAGCTTGAGTTTTGAGTTGCTTGTAAAATTCCGTTCGAAACTGTGTCGCTCAAATTACTGTGCGAACAAGATGAAATCCTCGAAGTTGCATACCAACAGTAGTGTGCAAGCTCTTTGAAATTGTTGTGGGGTTAACGAGATTTTGATGAGAGGAAGTTGAGTGAAATTTGTTTGAGCTTTCGTTGAAGAAGGGAGCAGCAGTGGAAGGTTGAAATTGCAGAAATGATGGAGTAATTTTTCCGGAGTGCGGATTTTCATTTATAGGAAGAAAGGATGGTGCGGATTTGTGTAGTTCTTGGGCCAGGTGAGAGGATTAAGGCCCAATTATGAAAGAAATACTTTTATTTTTAATTTAAATAATGTATAAAACAATAATGCTAATAACTTACTCGTTCGTAATCAGAATTGAGCGAAATAGGATCCGTTGGGATCGTAGGAACGGACACTACAACATGCAATCAATTTGAAATGATTGGAGCTCGTTACAATTTATAGCGAAATAAATTGTCTGATCTGAATCAACGACAATTATCGTTATTTAACGATGATCGTCCAATGTGAGTAAAGCTCACTAACTCTTCCAGTTTATATTTCTAAAATATAATCTAGTGTTGATAAATGATGATTGATTGCTGTGTGATGATAGTTTGAATTGCTGATTTAGTGGTTGAAATTATAGATAACGATATATATATATATGTCGTTAATCAAATATTGATTCTGTTTATAGGAATATTTCTTATTGAAATGAAATCGATGTTATTTATATTATTTAACATTTGTGATGCAGAGAAAACCGGTTGGAGGGATCCAATAGGATTCCTCAATATTTATAATACTGTTTGTTTTAATATATTGTGAAATATGATGTGATATATAATCATTGTATGATTATGGGTGTGTAGATGAAGTTGATTATGGTTATTTGGTATTTTAAATACCATAAGAAATACCGGAATGTGAAAAGGGAATTTTCAAAGTGTATATTGAAAATAATATATTTAATTATTTATAAAATCCAAGAATTTTATAAAAGGATTATTATTTTGAAAATAAATAGAAGTACAAAAGGAATATTTTTTTAGAAAGTAAATAGGATATTATAAAAGGTAATATTTGGAAAACAAATATTGGGAAATATAATTAAGGATTTATATAAAATAAATAGAATTATATAAAAGGATTTTTATAGAATAAATAGAATTATATAAAAGGATTTTATAGAATAAATAGAATTATATAAAGGGAATTAAATGTGACTTAAGTATTAGAAATAAAATGGAGATTTGTATGAATAATTCTACAAATAAAAATATAAATAGAATTTGGGTTTGAGATATTGTTTTTATATACAAAAACAAACTGTTTTGTTTATATAAAGAAATATTATTCGCATTCTCTGTGAAAAATAGATTAAAGTAAATATTTTCTAAATAAAATATTATAAAGGAATTTGGGGTTTGAATTAGGAATTTAAATTGAATTACTGAAATTAGAAACTGACTGGAAATTAGTTGAATTGAATGGCTTTCTGTGTATCAATCTGATGTTGGTTTCGACCTTCAGGGTTGATGCTTAGAAATTTGTTCTCTTACTAGTTTATAGTTAAAGACTGATAGAGGTGGGAAGATATTGATGCGTGAATCCAAAATGGAAACGTTTTCCAAAGTTAATAACGTATATTTTCTAATTTTAGAAAATAAGGAATTTATGAATATATGGAAAGATAAATGGGAAATTGGGAAATGAAACGATGATTGATCGGTAAGATTTCCATTTGGGAATACGACCGTTGTTTGTACTCATGTTTTCCTTTGATAGTTACATCACCAACTATCAAAGATTTTTACCATTTCCTTGTTAATACGGAGAGACCGAGATCGGATATATTATCTAAAAACCACTCCGCATGGTATCAGTGGTGCGAATCAAATATGATGAAGATAATTGAAAACGGAGTTATGCAAGGGCTATTCAGTAAATCCTAGGTAGAAATTGCCTAAGATGGATTTACAGAATAGTGCCTTCGGGTTGTCCAGTCCTAGGCAACTTGAATGGATGAATGTCTGACAGAGTATATCTGGTAGATCGCGTAAATTGATCGTTTCAAACATATTTACGTTGGTGCAGAGGAATTCATTTCTCTTAGCTTATACCCGTGGTATTTTTGGGGAAATCAATTTGTGATTTGACGGGTATAACGATGTGGCATTCGAAGTAATTAAAAGAGTGATCTGCTAAAAGATATGTTATGACCTCAAGCCTCATCAACTGGGAAATGACAGAAATCGGGTAGGCAGCATGGCTAAGTGGGTCGCACCCAATTAGGGTATATTGTCACCATCTAGAGAATATTCATATTTGTCACTTCTTTCGCTTCTGTATCTCCCGGGAACGGTTATGTTGGTATACCAACCATAAGGTGTTAATATATTTGGAACATTCGAGCGAAATGAATGGCCGTTCATGTGTGGTCGAGTTACAAGATGTTCTTGTTGAACTCCAGTGTATTGCTTCTAGAGTACACTGATCGGAAGGTGGTTCCATACCTTTTCATAGTTGGAAATCCATTGCCCAGTAAGCGCCCGCAGTGTTTGATTGTATATAATATATGTGGAACGTGAGATGTAAGCGTTTCCACTAGATTGCTATTTATTTGATTTAGACATTATTATAATATCAGAAGAGTATGGATTTTTAAAAGAAATGTTTTGGGTTATCGTAAGGTAAGAACCGTCCGTGTTTATGTATGGGTCGGTCTTACGATTATCATTTGTTTAGAAAGATTTTAAAAGTTAAACAGATTGTTGGAGTTTACTTACACCAGGCACATGACTGACCCAGAGTTTATTTTGTTTTGTTTTCTCTAAACTCTTGGGTGCCCAATTTTGTATGGGATGTCAAGTAGTCGGGATTTTACAGATACTTGAAGAGCTGGAGCAGGAGGCTTCAGGATTATATAGCTATTGTTATTACCGATGTTGTAACACCCCACATCCATTAGTGTCGCTCACAAAGGGAATGCATTTACTTCCATGGAGCGTATTTAGTGTATATAACAGAATATAATAGGACAAATATAAATAATGGTACTTGAAAAATTTAAAACAACTTTTATTGCAGCGGAGAAATAGTTTGATTACAACAACTTCATAAACCGAGTACACTTAATATCCATCTTGATAAATTGTTTCAGAGTACATAAAATAAAAAGCATAAACCCCAACACAAGTAGCCATAAAAGAGATGAGCTGAACTTTACTTTCAGCAATCCAAGCACTTCCAAAAGAGAGAGAAAGATATCCGAGATCAAGCTCCACTAGTACTAGTCCCACCCTGTGAACTTGGAGGGGGGGAGGGGGGAAGGAAGAAAAGAGGCGAAAACAAGGGGGGCCAGACATGAATTCTGGCGAGTATAATAACTTTAACAATATATTTATTAAAGTAACTAGGATAAGGCATAAACTGGTAAGATAAGACATGACCATGAAACAAGTGGGCATGACAAAGCAAATAAGAGGAATATTCTAGCGTTAATCTCGTTCCTAATCACTATAGGATAATTACTATACTGCACCACCACTAGTCACCCTAAAAGTTGATCCCTCGTACAAAACTTAATAATGATAATGGTAGTTTCGTGTACCCCTAGCTGCCTTCATAGGTGCCGTCTGCCCATATCTCCACTAGTTTACCTACTACCCCCATTTGATCGGCTTCCTAACTCGTAGATACCCGTGTTGGTCCCACAGTGGGGTGTATCACTCCCTAAAGTGGCAACCCGATCCACCAAAGATGCAAGGCTTATATCTACACGATGCAACAACGTCTTACCTACCAGCACGGGCCCACGCACGCACATGACCCTGTTGGACTTGCGTTGCCACCGCTAACCCGTTTTGACCTCTTACAATCAAATCCAGTAAGCGTGTCCCGTTCATGACTTCGGTCGAGCTCACAAAGATACTTAATGGGTTACTGGTTTGAAAAGGGCCCCCATGCTTGACACAAGCCTTCCACCTATGCTTGGCCCCCACTAAGGTTTCCCCACTTAACCCCATTCTTATTCAAGTTTCAATCTTGGTTAAGTGCATCTAATCGTATTTCACATGCCACCCAAGGCACCCACTTAATTTCACATACCACCCAAGGCACCAACTTAACCCCCCATGTCCAACCACATGTTTATTTGGTTAATTGTTACTTAATTCATTAGAACCGTAACCTTTTAAAGACCTCCCACATTAGGCTGACATTTGCAGTTGCTGGATTTGCCGGGCGGGTCCGGGCAATCTTATACCGCAAACGAGCCTAACCTCGTGTCTTTACAATTGTTACGCATTTAATTCGTGCCTTTGACCTCTCACATTAGACTAGCATTTGTGGCAGCTGGATTTGCCGGGCGTGTCCGGGCAGTCTTACACCACAAAAGAGTCTAACCTCGTGTCTTAGGGGGTTAATTATTACACATCTTTATTTAACCCCAAATTGGATTAATATCCCTATTCAAATTTTCAATAAATTCCAAATTTATTTATGTCCATAATTGTCTCTTAAAATTATGTCCATAAATACCAATTATGCCAATTAATGTCTCAAATTAATTATATGCCTTTTAAGGCCATTTTATGCCAATTCATAATTTATGTATTTTCAATATTATCCCATCATCCCAACGCTATTCGTACGTTTTCATATGACATATGTTAGACTCGCAAATAGTCTAACTTATAAAAAGAAAAACAACATCATATAACACATAAAATATATCTAAGGATCATGACATAAGATTACATAGCCAATAACTTGCATATGAATTTCATTCAAACTAGCATATGATACAAAACTAACATTAGTAATTGTAATGGACGGGATTTTCGACCCAGAAAATCAACATAAATACACTGTCAATTTCTCGAGCATCGAAAATACCAAGACATTAATAGAAGAATTTAGAGGATGAGATAGAAAAGATAGAACTAATAGAATAGAAGAAGAAGAAGATCATAACTGAACAGAATCAGAGTAAATACGAATCTCACAGCGGAAAAAAATAAAATGTATTATATACATTACTTTGAAATACAAAATCTGAATTTGTACTTACATATCATATCAGAGTACAGTACATCATATCACAGCGGAAAATAATCTCTATTTACTAACGGTGGAGCCTTCCTGCTTTTAGCTCCTCCAAGTGAATCTGCAAAGCCTGAAACACTTGACTGCCCGCACAAATTTGGGCACCCAAGAGTTTAGGGAAAACAACAAAATAAACTCTGGGTCAGTCATGGGACTGGTGTGAGTAAATTCCAACCATACTGTTTAACTTTGAAAAACCTTACTATTCCCAAAATTTCTTTAATATCAAAACCAGTGATATTATGATAATGTCTAAGCAAATAATTATACAAGTAGCAGAACGCTTGCATCTCACGTTCCACATATATATAGTATAAAATCATAAACCGCAGGGCGTTTATTGGAGAATGGACTCCAACAGACAAGGTATGGGAGCACCTTCTGAATAGTGTACTCTAGAGGGATACACTCAGGGTTCAACAAGAACGTCTTGCAACCCGGCCACACATGACCGCTCACTCATTTAGCTTGAGTGTCGCGAATATATTGCCACCACGGTTGTAGGCCATCCAACCGTCAAATCCGAAGATACAGAATCGAAAAGAAATATAAATATGAATTTTCACTAGATCGATGACAATACACCCTGCTTGGGGATGACCCAACTAGCCATGCTGCCTAGCCCAACTTCTGTCATTCTCGGTTGTGAGGCTAGAGGCTACGTCTATCTTCGGAACATCTGATAACCATTCACTTTGAATGTCACATCGTCAAATACGTAATCACACATTGATAACACAAATGCACACTGGGTGTAGAATAAAGAGAAGTTATCTTCTTCCCACCAACTTGGTATATTCGTAAAATCAATGGCATGACCGTTGGAAATACTCTGTCAGACACTCGTCCATAAAAGTTGTCCTGGGACTGGACAAACAGATAGCATCTTTTCTGGAACTGGACGACCCTTGAGTTTAACTCCGTCTTCAATTTGACTCAAATATAATTCGCAGCGCTTATGCCTATACGGAGTGGTTTTCGGATAATAAATCCAACCGGTCTCTCCGTATTGACACGATGGTCATAACACTTCGATGGCCGGTTATTTAACTATCGAAGTAAAAACAAACATCCATTCACAAACACTGGCCCTTTTATTTAAAACTAACTTTCTAGTTTCCCATATTTCTATAAACTCTTCCTTACTTCCCTTCATTTCTACTCTATTAGTTCCTCGTTATAAATCGGTAAGTGAATAAATTTCTAAGTATCAGCCCCGAAGGCCGAAACCAACATCAGATTGACGCCTCGAAAGTTACTCAACTCAACCAACGTACAACGGGTTCTAATTTCTTTAAAACTATATCACCTTCCTTATCATGCTCAGTATATCTTTTTAAAACATTATAACTTATCGACTTACTTTAAAACCGTTATATTTTAACTAATGTTGTTATCCTTTCCTTTATAACTAATGCAATACGCTGCTATATTCTCTTTTATAACTACTGCAATACGCTGTTGTATTCTCTTTTATAGCTACTGCAATACGCTGCTATATTCTCTTTTATAACTACTGCAATACGCTGCCATATTCACATTTCATTTGATAAACTCTGTTTCTAAGTCAGGTTCTTATTAAATCAATATCAGGTTTATAACTAAATACTGATTACATATCCTATTATAATTTGTTGGTTTAAAACTAAATATTAACTAGCCTATCCGATTATAATTCTTAATAATGTTATTTAGTTTCAGGTCGTGCATATAAATACTATACAACAAACAATACATACAAATATTGAGGAATCTGGTTTGATTCCTCTAACCGGTTTCCTGTATCCACAGATGTCAGCCACAATAAATATCATTAATTTCATATCATTATGAAATATCAGTGTTCAATCGTCAGTTTAAGATATATAATGGTTTATATTATTTCAACCAATTTAATTGTAATCTACCTAAACGACCATCACACAGCATGCAACCAATATTGAAATATAATTAAAAGATTTTAAAATAGATCAGAGTGAGTGAATTTACTCACCTTCGCGCGTTAACCGTTTAACAACAATTTGCGTTTGCTGATCTTATCAGGAAATTCCGATAGCTCCGTTCTCCGTGAAATCAGTGCCACACTGTAGATCTTGTCATTTCGATTTCAGCGGATCTAGTTGCATTCCGTCCGTAAATTTCATTTCTCAACATCTTCCCGATCAACTCACTTGCGTCAGTTCTTCTTTCTTTGACCTCCGCCAAGCATCACTCACGGCCATGCATGCTTCCTCATAAATCCGAAAGCACACAGTTCATCACTTGCTTTACACACAGAAACTCCATTGCGTAGCCACTCCGTTTACCTCGAGCTCTCCCTCCAGAACACTATAAGCTCGAGCCCTTCCCATCATGCTCGCGTAATCTCCAATACTCACGCCTTTCATGGCCTCGCTCGACACATCCTCTCTCAGTTTCGGTTTTATAGAACGCAAGCACCAAGGTTCTCGCATCCTTCAACCCTCCTCATCATTTACACGCATATAGTATTCCACGTGTATATTCACTTCTCCACTTCAATTGTAATTTGTTCTAGGTACCAAGGCAAAACAACTCACTCATTCCCGTACCTGCTTGCTCACGTGAAGGCACCATGGACTACCGCATCTCTCCACTATACCAACTTCTGTATGTACTCCCAACTCCCCACATCAATATATACACACCACATCCTCTCACTTCAAGCAGTGCGCCCCCCCTCCTTCACGGTAGTACACTGCTTCAACCATGACGAACTACACCACATCCAACGTCACTAGACTTTCACTGCAACTGGCCCTTATTAGTTCGGCCATGATTTTCCCATTTGTTTTGAGAGTGGCTGCTTCATTTTGGATCTGAGAATGGGTGAGCTTCGGTTTTACTGGAGTGTATATATATATGAGAAGTAGCTTAAACATTAAGCTATAGGGATAGGGTATGGTTTGCACCCTTGGACAGGTTATGGCGTATTCATTTGATTAGAAGGAATAGGGAATGGCCTATGTGTAGGTGCATTTACTTCATGATGAAGCCTTAGGTCTACTGTTGAGTATGTTTTAGGGTGATACGATGTGATAGAATGTGTGTAGGTTGATGATTCCTAGTCCAATGTTCACACTATTCATTGTCCTTTGTTAAGATTCAACTAGTGGAGGTGTTGAAGTCTTGTTCACTTCATGTTGCAAAGAGATGTACATATATTGATAGCTACGGACAGAATTAAAAGTGTACTTGCGCTCAACGAGGTGTCCAGATCCCAAAAATGTAATAAAACCGGTAGATTAACTCATATTTTGAAATCCCGAAATACCGATACAGGGTGCACAATACTCCAAATAAAAAGTTGCATATTTAATTAATTAAAAATTATAGTAAAATTCTAAAAATTAAATTATCGCTGTGCCTCAAAAGAACCTTGTCCCGATTTGCATCCGATATCAAGTTATATTCAAATAACCGTTACGGTCGATATACGATTTTCATAGCGACTTTTTGAATATTTGATTTGGAGATATCTTGCAATCTATACGATGAAATCTTGGTTTTTCACTTCTGTTAGGAAGATACAGCTCAACAGATTCCAACGTTTCTTGTTTCGAAGAAATCCGATTCAAAACGAGTCCGGTACACTCAGTTGAAGTTCAGAACGTTAAATTACGAACTGCAGGGTCGTTCTGAGCTCGATTATAATTAATATATATTTATATACGTTCAACTTCGTTTTAATTAATATATAAATCCATTTATATTTTGAATTCAATATTTAAAATGATTTAAATATTCAAATTCAAACCGTTCAAAATGCGGGACGTTACAGTCCTCCCCCCTTAAAATAATTTCGTCCTCGAAATTGCTAAGATAGGGAAAATGCTACAATCTCTGTTATAAACAGATAAAAATCTTTTTGGTTTACTTCATAATTTCAGTTTCAAATGAATTGATTAATTCCAATTAAAATATTAATTCCTTCTTATTACGAATATTTTCAAAATTCTGAAAATTTCCTAATAGCTTAAATTTTCAGAGAATCTCGCCAGCATCTCCTCTGCACGGTTCACTTGGTACTACAACAACTTGCCATTCTGGGTCTTCTCCAATCCAAAAGAAAATCAAACAGCCAAATGGCTTGCCCAAACCGACTCATAAAAATCTCATATTCGTATATAAATGTGTACCTTCTCTGTTGGGCATTCAACTCTATCTCTGCCATCTGCTATCAATTCAGCATATACCCATACAATCCAAATGTTGATCTCCAACCAACTTATCCTTAAATCCAATCCTTCGCTCATATTCGAGCCAACTTCCATTTCAACTCCAGCTCTATTTCAATTCCAAACTCTTACTTAACCATCTAATTCTATTTCAATACAAAATTCCCAATCAATCCCTTTACTCACATGAGTCCACTTTATTTCAAAATCCAATTTCAATTTTCTATTTGCTTTCGCAAACTTTTATTTATTTTAATTTTTTTAACTCCATATCTTAAATTTAAGTTACGGAATTCAAATCCCTGGGTTTTTATTTCAAATAAGTTTGGAATCTACAATAATAGCAAATTCAAAACATTTGAATTTTTGAACATCTTATTTCAAACAAAATCTTTTGGTAGCAATCTGTCACTTAGAACTCGAAAATGACACTGATGATGTAGCCAGCATCATCAGAATTATTTTCCAGTGATCGAAGTGAGTTCAATACTATATTACTTCTCAAAATTCATTTTGAAATACTTCCATTTTGAACATCACTTCAAAATATCTTTCACATCATTTGGAAAATTTTTTTTAAATCTCCTAGGATTTTAAAATTCCCTTATATCTAATTCAAATTCAATTTCAATTCTTTTCCAAGTTTCTAGAGTTTTATTTCAATTCTAGTTTTTAATTCAAATTCGGCTCATCTGATTTTGCATATAATATTTCGATTGGTAAATTATATAACCAACTCAATTATATATCTTATTTGATCATAACAACGATCAATACTATAATAATCTCAAGATATATATTTCTTTTATATCAAAATATATTTTTTGGGTAAAATATTTTTATTTACCCATTTTCAGAACATACTGTGTCGAATTACTCTGTTCAAGAGTTTAGAAACACCTATCGACGCAGTTTGCATTACTGTTTCGACCAGAATTTATAAACCACTCGACTGACCAGTCAACACAATATAAAACAGTTTTTAAATTAATTTACACATACGCGCTCATATATATACACTCATACTCAACCTAGGGCATTACTAACCCCATCTCTGTTGAGTTACGCCACAGAGCCAAGGTAATTACTTAACCTTCAGCTCTGATACCAACTGTAATGGACGGGATTTTTGACCCAGAAAATAAAAATAAATACACTGTCAATTTCTCGAGCATCGAAAATACCGAGACATTAATAGAAGAATTTAGAGGATGAGATAGAAAAGATAGAACTAATAGAATAGAAGAAGAAGAAGATCACAACTGAACAGAATCAGAGTAAATACGAATCTCACAGCGGAACAAAATAAAATGTATTATATACATTACTTTGAAATACAAAATCTGAATTTGTACTTACATATCATATTAGAGTACAGTACATCATATCACAGCGGAAAATAATCTCTATTTACTAACGGTGGAGCCTTCCGGATTTTAGCTCCTCCAAGTGAATCTGCAAAGCCTGAAACACTTGACTGCCCGTACAAATTTGGGCACCCAAGAGTTTAGGGAAAACAACAAAATTAACTATGGGTCAATCATGGGACTGGTGTGAGTAAATTACAACCATACTATTTAACTTTGATAAACCTTACTATTCCCAAAATTTCTTTGATATCAAAACTAGTGATATTATGATAATGTCTAAGCAAATAATTATACAAGTAGAAGAACGCTTGCATCTCACGTTCCACATATATATAGTATAAAATCATAAACCGCAGGGCGCTTATCGGAGAATGGACTCCAACAGACAAGGTATGGGAGCACCTTCTGAATAGTGTACTCTAGAGGGATACACTCAGGGTTCAACAAGAACGTCTTGCAACTCGGCCACACATGACCGCTCACTCATTTAGCTTGAGTGTCGCGAATATATTGCCACCACGGTTGTAGGCCATCCAACCGTCAAATTCGAAGATACAGAATCGAAAAGAAATATAAATATGAATTTTCTCTAGATCGGTGACAATACACCCTGCTTGGGGATGACCTAACTAGCCATGCTGCCTAGCCCAACTTCTGTCATTCTCGGTTGTGAGGCTAGAGGCTACGTCTATCTTCAGAACATCTGATAACCATTCACTTTGAATGTCACATCGTCAAATCCGTAATCACACATTAATTACACAAATGCACACTGGGTGTAGAATAAAGAGAAGTTACCTTCTCCCCACCAACTTGGTATATTCGTAAAATCAACGGCATGACCGTAGGAAATACTCTGTCAGACACTCGTCCATACAAGTTGTCCTGGGACTGGACAAACAGATAGCATCTTTTCTGGAACTGGACGACCCTTGCGTTTAACTCCGTCTTCAATTTGACTCAAATATAATTCGCAGCGCTTATGCCTATACGGAGTGGTTTTCGGATAATAAATCCAACCGGTCTCTCCGTATTGACACGATGGTCAAAACACTTCGATGGTCGGTTATTTAACTATCGAAGTAAAAACAAACATCCATTCACAAACACTGGCCCTTTTATTTAATACTAACTTTCTAGTTTCCCATATTTCTAAAAACTCTTCCTTACTTCCCTTCATTTCTACTCTATTAGTTCCTCGTTATAAATCAGTAAGTGAATAAATTTCTAAGTATCAGCCCCGAAGGCCGAAACCAACATCAGATTGACGCCTCGAAAGTTACTCAACTCAACCAACGTACAACGGGTTCTAATTTCTTTAAAACTATATCACCTTCCTTATCATGCTCAGTATATCTTTTTAAAACATTATAACTTATCGACTTACTTTAAAACCGTTATATTTTAACTAATGCTGCTATCCTTTCCTTTATAACTAATGCAATACGCTGCTATATTCTCTTTTATAACTACTGCAATACGCTGTTGTATTCTCTTTTATAGCTACTGCAATACGCTGCTATATTCTCTTTTATAACTACTGCAATACGCTGCCATATTCACATTTCATTTGATAAACTCTGTTTCTAAGTCAGGTTCTTATTAAATCAATATCAGGTTTATAACTAAATACTGATTACATATCCTATTATAATTTGTTGGTTTAAAACTAAATATTAACTAGCCTATCCGATTATAATTCCTAATAATGTTATTTAGGCTCAGGTCGTATATATAAATACTATACAACAAACAGTACATACAAATATTGAGGAATCCGGTTTGATTCCTCTAACCGGTTTCCTGTATCCACAGATGTCAGCCACAATAAATATCATTAATTTCGTATCATTATGAAATATCAGTGTTCAATCGTCAGTTTTAGATATATAATGGTTTATATTATTTCAACCAATTTAATTGTAATCTACCTAAACGACAATCACACATCATGCAACCAATATTGAAATATAATTAAAATATTTTAAAATAGATCAGAGTGAGTGAATTTACTCACCTTCGCGCGTTAACCGTTTAACAACGATTTGCGTTTGCTGATCTTATCAGGAAATTCCGATAGCTCCGTTTTCCGTGAAATCAGTGCCATACTGTAGATCTTGTCATTTCGATTTCAGCGGATCTAGTTGCTTTCCGTCCGTAAATTTCATTTCTCAACATCTTCCCGATCAACTCACTTGCGTCAGTTCTTCTTTCTTTGACCTCCGCCAAGCATCACTCACGGCCATGCATGCTTCCTCATAAATCCGAAAGCACACAGTTCATCACTTGCTTTACACACAGAAACTCCATTGCGTAGCCACTCCGTTTACCCCGAGCTCTCCCTCCAGAACACTATAAGCTCGAGCCCTTCCCATCATGCTCGCGTAATCTCCACTACTCACGCCTTTCATGGCCTCGCTCGACACATCATCTCTCAGTTTCAGTTTTATAGAACGCAAGCACCAAGGTTCTCGCGTCCTTCAACCCTCCTCATCATTTACACGCATATAGTATTCCACGTGTATATTCACTTCTCCACTTCAATTGTAATTTGTTCTAGGTACCAAGGCAAAACAACTCACTCATTCCCGGACCTGCTTGCTCACGTGAAGGCACCATGGACTACCGCATCTCTCCACTATACCAACTTCTGCATGTACTCCCAACTCCCCACATCAATATATACACACCACATCCGCTCACTTCAAGCAGTGCGCCCCCCTCCTTCACGGTAGTACACTGCTTCAACCATGACGAACTACACCACATCCAACGTCACTAGACTTTCACCGCAACTGCCCCTTATTAGTTCAGCCATGATTTTCCCATTTGTTTTGATAGTGGTTGCTTCATTTTGGATCTGAGAATGGGTGAGCTTCGGTTTTACTGGAGTGTATATATATATATGAGAAGTAGCTTAAACATTAAGCTATAGGGATAGGGTATGGTTTGCACCCTTAGACAGGTTATGGCGTATTCATTTGATTAGAAGGAATAGGGAATGGCCTACGTGTAGGTGCATTTACTTCATGATGAAGCCTTAGGTCTACTGTTGAGTATGTTTTAGGGTGATACGATGTGATAGAACGTGTGTAGATTGATGATTCCTAGTCCAATGTTCACACTATTCGTTGTCCTTTGTTAAGATTCAACTAGTGGAGGTGTTGAAGTCTTGTTCACTTCATGTTGCAAAGAGATGTACATATACTGATAGCTACAGACAGAATTAAAAGTGTAGTTGCGCTCAACGAGGTGTCCCGATCCCAAAAATGTAATAAAACCGGTAGATTAACTCATATTTTGAAATCCCGAAATACCGATACAGGGTGCACAATACTCCAAATAAAAAGTTGCATATTTAATTAATTAAAAATTATAGTAAAATTCTAAAATTTAAATTATCGCTGCGCCTCAAAAGAACCTTGTCCCGATTTGCATCCGATATCAAGTTATATTCAAATAACCGTTACGGTCGATATACGATTTTCACAACGACTTTTTGAATATTTGATTTGGACATATCTTGCAATCTATGCGATGAAATCTTGGTTTTTCACTTTTGTTAGGAAGATACAGCTCAACAGATTCAAACGTTTCTTGTTTCGAAGAAATCCGATTCAAAACGAGTCCGGTACACTCAGTTGAAGTTCAGGACGTTAAATTACGAACTGCAGGGTCGCTCTGAGCTCGATTATAATTAATATATATTTATATATGTTCAACTTCGTTTATATTAATATATAAATCCATTTATATTTTGAATTCAATATTTAAACTGATTTAAATATTCAAATTCAAACCGTTCAAAATGCGGGACGTTACAGTAATAGGCATAAACTTGCATAACTTATGTACTGCTATAAATCCAAACATAAAGGTGTGAACTTGCATATGGATCTAAACATAAAGATGTAAACTTGCATATAGATCTAAACATAAAGATGTAAACTTGCATATAGATCTAAACATAAAGATGTAAACTAGCATATGGATTAAGACATAAAGGTTAATGTCACATAAACAAGCATATGCATATACATGTCTCACATATATTTTGACAACCCAAACTTGCATAAGATTCCTACATGAATATATGATCCAATCATCACAAACTTGCATAAGATATATGATTCAACTTGCATAAGATTCACATAAGAAATAACATATGATCCAACTTGCATAAGACTAACATATGATTCAACACCACAAACATACATATAATTTACATCACATGATTCAAAATCATATTATCATAATCCCAATTATATCTTATCATAATTAAATTAATTAATTATTTTGTGAGAGCTATCATACTCACAATTAAAAAGAATAGTCTTGTCTTTCTAGGATCTGTATTCTGAAACTGAATTGCTCGCCTTTGATGTAGACAAATCGTTATTTAGATTTGATTTGATTTTTATTCAAGCTTCTATCTTGCTTTAGGGTTGAAAGTGTATGGCAGCTACTCTAGGTTCACCATTGACGACATGGCGTCTCTTGTTATGAATTAATGTGATTAGGGTTAGGGTTTAGGAGTGTTTTTATAGAAGTTTAATTTAATAAGAGCCGTCGGATTAATCAAGGGATAACCAGAACCATCAGGACCACTCAGATGCCACATCAACGCTTAGGGCGAATCGGGCTACGGGTTGACAACCAAACACCCTGGATCGACCCCTAGTCGACCCAACAAGGCTTGGGTCGACTCCAAAAATTGTGCGGTTCGGCTATTCCTCCTCCCGATTCGCTGTTTTGAACTTCTTTTGAAAATTATATATATACATATATATGACGGCCCGCCCCACACCAGCCGGCATTTCGTCCGAAAGTGCGCTGTACACATGTCCAGTTAGCACGGAACGGGTCGTGAGAAGAAAAGAAAGAAGGGAATTAACTAACGAGAAACCTGTAGAATGTCTCACAACGCATGGAATAAAATATAATAATAATAGCATACTTGACATAAAACAGGTGAGACAGTGCATAAGCTGATAACTAAAATCAACGTCAACATCAGAGCAGCGGAAATCCAAATACAGCTTATTACAACTTTTCAAAATCTACTGTCTCTAAACAAAAGAAAGCCAAAGTAGAAGATACACCACCAATGCCCAAGCAGTGATCTTCAACAACACAGGGAGAATACTATATATATGTATTACGGGGAAGCCTCCTGCTCGTCTCCGGATCATCTACTCGTGCATCACCAGCTAACCTGTCTCTAGTCTACTCGTGTGAGCACCCAGAGTAATAAGAGGAGACATAAAACTCTGGGTCAGACATAAAGCCTGGTATGAGCGATAAGCATCTAAACAGAATAATAACAGGTATACTAAACCATACCTGAACCTGAACCTGCAACCAAAGAGTTAGTACCACATACCGTATAGTACTCTAAGGTGCCATAATAAATAGTGCAAGAATACGGGGGTGGGGTGTGTATGCCATAATGATAACAAACAAACCATCCATACCAACCATCCTCACATCTCTCACTCAGTGCGTAAAGCATACGACATCTACCACCTTGGAATACTAGACAAATTGAGGTAACGACGGATCCCGACTTGTAGAAACCCTGCTGTGACCAAGCTAAACATATGGAGTCATGACCAAACATTTCAATGACCCATTTCATTGATCATAGCCCTTGGTTCTACCAATGCCATAATGGCCCTAAATCCACCTCCGTACCTCCTACCGTAGTGGTCCAAAGCTATAGACATCGTAAACCCCTTAGCACGCGTCCCGCAGCAAAGCCCAACCATGAAGCGAACTCGTTGATTCCCATCTGGATCTTGAGCTCTAACTTCTCATTTGGACTTCCTTTGCATCTCGGGTTTGGTCAATTTGGAGTGGGTCTTCAGAAGAGTTGTCGCGCAGTAACAGTCCTAGAATTCGGTTCGGTTCGGTAGTCATCACCCTCGTCGGTTCGGTTCGGTGGTCATCCTTTCATTCGGTTCGGATCGGATACTCCACTTCGGGTCGGGTCGGTGTCCTCCTTCGGGTCAGGTCGGTTTACTATA
Organism: Allium sativum; assembly: GCA_030737875.1. Taxonomy (NCBI): domain Eukaryota; kingdom Viridiplantae; phylum Streptophyta; class Magnoliopsida; order Asparagales; family Amaryllidaceae; genus Allium; species Allium sativum. The sequence goes on along the minus strand of CM060920.1, from coordinate 740,497,418 downwards.
TTCCTTCCAGTTTTCTCCGATCAGTTCCCTCATTTTCCATCTACTCCGATCCGATCCTCTCCCGTTTTCCATCTACTCCGATCCGATCCGCTCCCTTCGCCTTACTCCAGTCGTAGCCTTCCATTCTTGAGTCGATCCGATCTGGCCTCCATTATTCTTCCGATCCGATCCCCTCGTCCACTCCAACTCTAAGTAAACGGACTTCCTTCTCGCCAAGCCTCCTCCAGTGACAAGTCCCAATCCAGTTCGGATTCCCTCGGTCAGTTCACTAATCCGATCCGACCCCTGCTCCGATCCGAGCCGGTTCGGAACCTGCACATTTCTGCAACTTTCCAGCGAGCTTTCTACGCCATTCGACGACGTTTTCAACCAATTTAACTATTCTAATCAATCATAAAACATACCATAGAGTCATAGCAACATGTAAGAGCAACCACAAACACCAAAACCATGAATTTACATGTCAAAATGGATCAAAGATGCCCAAAATCCTATTTTTCCCTTAAGCATGATTAAATAAGACTAATCATAGAATTAATAAAACTTAACTAAATCGAACAAATTTCTAACAGAGGCATAAAATATTATTTAAGAATTTCTAAACATTTTTCCAGAATTTATTGGTGTATAAATTCGCTAATCTTCACTAATTACCCTTAATTAACTGTAATTAGTGTCAAGACGATGCTATCACTCACCTTGGCCACAAAATAGAACACAAAATCTGAAATACTCTCTGTTTGGGTCGAATTCCTATGTATAGCAGCAGCTCCAACCTTGCTTTGTTGCTATTTGGCCTTGCTTTGATGTAGTTTAGGTTTAATCTTCACTAAAAATGTGTTTTGGAGTGGTTTTAGAGGATGGAAGCCATTACTAGGGTCTCAAGAAGGTTTGTCGCGGCTCAAAACTGAAATGGAAGTGATTTCCTAACCCCAATCAGTCCTCCTATACCTCTAAACCCGAAATTCCCCTCTGGGCCTAGCTGCTAATCACCCGGTTAAGCCCAATTAAGTTGTTTTTCACCATCTGAAACTTGTTTCAGCCATATCTCCCAAATGGTGAGTCCGTTTGACTAATGTGACCACTCTACGGAAAGAGAAACCATCATCCGGAGCCAATGGAAGTGGTTTCAAATCAAAATTTATTTCCAGTCAAAAGTTATGGCCAAAACAGTGCCAACTAGGGGTAAAATGGTCATTTAAAAATCGGGAAAAATCTTGAACATGGGAAATGACCCCAATCGTCGCCTCCCAAAGTTACATGACCATACGACTTTGTATGTGACAGAAATAAATATTCTACGATCCTATGATGCGTAGAATGCGGGTCGTTACACTCTCCCCCCCTAAGAAATTTCGTCCCCGAAATTCCTTAATCAGAACATACACGAAGGTCCCGCATGCCTATCAATCATAAGACAACAATCAAACATGCAAACAAGCAAAACAAGTCTACCCTAGCATGCGGAAAACTAAATCAAAGTCAAAATCTTACCAGGCAAAGAGTTCTGGGTGTGTCTTCCTAATGTTCTCCTCTGTCTCCCGAGTACAATCATTCTCGCTCTCGCCCCACTGAACCTTGACTAGCTTCACCGCCTTCCTTCTAAGTTGTTTCATGTCGTGCTCGACAATACGGACCGGCTTGCGGTTCCCAACCGCCTCCGGTTCTACTTCGAAGTCCTCTAACTGATCAGGTGAAATAGTTATATCTGGGTCGTGAACGAACTTCCTTAGTTGGGAAACATGAAATACATTGTGAACTCCCGCCATTTTCTCTGGTAAGTAAACTCTATATGCCAAATTCCCGACTAGTTCGAGAACAGGGAATGGGCCAACGAATCTTGGTGCCAACTTGCCTCTCCTGCCAAATCGTATTACGCTCTTCAACGGAGAAATCTTGACAAACACCAAGTCGCCAACGGAGAATTTTAAGTCTCTTCTCCTCTTATCAGCATAACTATTCTGCCTATCTTGGGCAGCCTTCATTCGTTGTTGAATGGTCTTGATTTTATCTGAAGTTTCCTTCACCACATCTGGTCCAAGCATAAACTTCTCGCCAGTCTCTATCCAACATGATGGTGAGTTGCACGGCCTTCCGTACAAAGCTTCAAACGGAGCCATACCGATACTGGATTGGTAGCTATTATTATATGCAAACTCTACTAGATGCAAATGATCATCCCATGATCCACCAAAATCCAATATACATGCTCTCAAGAGATCTTCCAAAATACGATTCAACCTCTCCGTCTGACCGTCGGTCTGAGGATGATATGCGGTACTGAGATGTAACTCTGACCCTAGAGCCTCTTGTAAGCTGTTCCAAAACCCACTAGTGAACAATGGGTCTCGGTCACTCACAATGCTTTTAGGTACTCCATGAAATCTCACTACCCACTTCATATACAATTCTGCTAACTTAGCTGCCGTTCTGGTTGATTTGACTGGTATAAATCTTGCACTTTTAGTCAATCGGTCCACAATCACCCAAATGCTATCATGTCCCGATCTAGTCTTTGGTAAACCATCGATGAAATCCATCGAGACTTGCTCCCATTTCCATTCGGGAATTTCTAAGGGCTATAACAACCCACTAGGCTTCTTTTGCTCGGCTTTAACTAGCTGGCAATTCATGCACTTGGATATAAACTTCCCAATGTCTCTTTTCATCCCTTCCCAGTAATAGGTCTGCTTCATGTCTAGATACATCTTATTACCACTGGGGTGTATGGTCAGTTTTGAGTGATGACACCCTCTAAGCACTTCATCCCTCAATCCATTGACATTGGGTACGACTAATCTTCCATCCTTTCTAAGTCATCCATCTCGATCAAGCCCATAATTGTTCATCTCCTCATCGATACCCATCTCTAACCTGGAGATGATTTCCAATAGGTTAGGATCGTCCCTCTGACTAGAGCCGATCTGCTCAATCAAAGTGGGTCTGATCGTCAAACTTGCTAACATTTCTGGATCCAGTTCGCACTTTGGTCTGAAATCAAACCCCGCGATATACTCCAGTTGCTTCCATTCTAAAAACATAGCCCCTAAACTGGCATGTCTTCTACTCAATGCATCAGCCACCGCATTGCCCTTGCCCGGTGTATATGCAATGTCAAAATCATAGGAAGCCAAGAATTCTAACCACCTTTGTTGCCGGAGATTTAAATCCTTTTGGGAGAAGAGATACTTCAATGACTTATGGTCTGTAAACAGCTCAAATCTTTCTCCCAAGAGATAGTGTCTCCACATCTTTAACGCGAGCACAATCGCTGCCAATTCCAAATCATGGGTAGGGTATCTTCTCTCGTGCGGTTTCAATTGCCGACTTGCATAAGCAACAACCCTACCTCCTTGCATCAATACAGCACCCAGTCCGGTACCACAGGCATCCATGTATACCGTCATCTCTTCATTCCCCTTAGGAATGACTAACACTGGTGCGCTTATCAACTTGTCCTTTAGACTCTTGAATGCATTCTCGCACCTTCCATCCCAGACAAAAGCTTGATTCTTCTTGGTCAACTGGGTCAATGGTGCTGCTATCTTGGAGAAACCTTGGATAAACTTACGATAATATCCAGCTAATCCCAAGAAACTTCTTACATCTGTTGCATTCTTGGGTGTAGGCCAATCTTGTACCGTAGCCACCTTTGCCGGGTCCACGACAATACCATTCTCTGATACAACATGGCCCAAGAACCTCACTTCCCTCTTCCAGAAGTGACACTTAGAAAACTTTGCTTTCAATTGGTGTTTTCTCAACACCTCCATCACGACTCTTAAATGTTCCTTGTGTTCTTCCTCTGTCCTCGAATAGACTAAAATATCATCAACGAACACAAGGACAAACTTATTCAACTGATCTCTGAATACCCTATTCGTAAGATCCACAAAATATGCTGGGGCATTGGTCAGCCCGAATGGCATGACCAACCACTCATAAAATCCAGACGGCGTCCGAAATGCCGTTTTAGCTATACTCTCAGCTTCCACTCTAAGCTGATGAAAACTTGTCGCGAGATCCAACTGAGAAAATACTCTCGCGCCACTCAACTGATCGAACAAATCATCTATCCGCGGTAGAGGATACTTGTTCTTCCTCGTCACTTTATTCAACTCGCGGTAGTCTATACACAAACGAAGGGAACCATCCGCCTTGGTAGCAAACACAACTGGTGCTCCCCATTCAGAAACACTCCTTCTGATAAATCCCTTCTTCAAAAGATCGCTGACTTGCACCTCGAGCTCTCGCTGCTCCCTTGGTGCCATACGACGAAGTTGCATCACTATAGGTCTGGCATCCTTTACCAAATCAATACGGAACTCAATCTCTCGGTGTGGTGGAAGTCTGGTCACTTCTTCGAAAACATCCGGATACTGGCCAACCACGGGCAAACCTGACAACTCACTACGCGGAATGTCAAGGGAGTTTAGAAAACTAGCCAATACCCCCTCACTGGGTAGACCACCAAACACTATCCTCCGCCCATCATCCGCTCTAGCTGTCACCAAAAAGATCTCACAGTCTACCACCACCCCGTATCTTCGGAGCCAATCTACTCCCAAAATAATGCCAAACCCAGTAAAACCCAAAACAAAGCAATCACAAACAAACATGCATCCATGACTCGATAAGACCACATTACGATAAATCATGCTAAGGCTAGTAGAACCACCAATCGGGTTCGTTACTACTAAAGGTCTATCGACAATCTCGGGCTCCAATCTCAACCTATCTACCAGGTCACTAGATATGAAAGAACTGGAAGCTTCAGTATCAAACAAAACTCTAACAGGAACATCATAAACAGAAAGCATACCTCGAATGATGACATTCTTTCCCTTCTCCGCCGCAGTTGGGGCATTCGACGAAGAAGGAATAGCATTAAGGGCGTATGCTTTCACCATTTGCTTTTCTTTAGGGGGTTGCGGACACTTGTCCTTGTGATGTCCCATTTGGCCACAATTGAAGCACTTCCTATCCGCTGGCTTAGCCCGACAATTACTAGCATAATGGCCCTTCTTACCACAGCTGAAGCACTCAACATCTTGCTTATTCTTTTTCTTCTGGCCATCCTTAGTCTGATTCTGCTTTCTCTTATTCTGGGAACCACCTTTGCCTCCACCAGTTGCTTGTGGTTTTGGCTCTTCTGCAGATGCAACCACAGTCTTCGGCTTAGGGTAGAGACTCTCCGACCTCAATGCTTTTCCCACAATCGACTCAAACGTCTCATCGATGTGGTTAATAAGCTTTTCCCCCAAGTACTGATCCAAACCAGTTATGAATTTCTCATTCTTCTTCTCGGTAGTATCAATAAGAGATAACCCATACTTCGACAAAGTGTCGAATTCAGCAATATACTCCGAGACAGCTCTGCCATTCTGCTTGAGCTCCAAGAATTTCTTAAACAGCACTGACTTCTGAGCAGCTGGAATGAACTTCTCGCTAAAGCGAGCCTTAAACTGCTCCCAAGTAATCTGATCTTCGGGAGTGGCTGCCTTTATAGCATTCCACCAATTCATTGCCCGCCCTTGTAGCTGACGGGACGCTAGCTTTCTCTTCATCGCATCCTCGATACCCAAATCCTCGAAGATACGTTCGCAACTATCCAACCAATCTTGAACATCCGTGGCCGACTCTGTTCCGTGGAACGGCTTCCCACCAAGGCTAGTATAATCCTTATTCAGCTTGGCGAAGTCGACCCTCGGCGCCTGCACTATTGGACCACCACCATTTTCACCATTGGGAGATGTCCTCTGTACATCTCTAAGCATCTCTCTCATGAGGTCAGTAAACATCGTCCTCATGTCAGCAGCATTCCCATTATTGGCCCCTCTACCGGTACCTCTAAAATATCGGCTCATCGTCAATCTGAAAAAGGAAACGATTAACGACTCCATAGTGGTGCTAGTGCAGCACGACTTCATTCTTATACTACTAATAGTATATATATAGCTTTTGAAAACCAAAATAATCACAAATACGCCCTCTCGTATATGTATACTATCTCTCCCTGATAACTTCCCTAGGTTAACTACGCAACCTAGAGCTTTGATACCAAGTGTGATGGCCCGCCCCACACCAGCCGGCATTTCGTCCGAAAGTGCGCTGTACACATGTCCAGTTAGCACGGAACGGGTCGTGAGAAGAAAAGAAAGAAGGGAATTAACTAACGAGAAACCTGTAGAATGTCTCACAGCGCATGGAATAAAATATAATAATAATAGCATACTTGACATAAAACAGGTGAGACAGTGCATAAGTTGATAACTAAAATCAACGTCAACATCAGAGCAGCGGAAATCCAAATACAGCTTATTACAACTTTTCAAAATCTACTGTCTCTAAACAAAAGAAAGCCAAAGTAGAAGATACACCACCAATGCCCAAGCAGTGATCTTCAACAACACAGGGAGAATACTATATATATGTATTACGGGGAAGCCTCCTGCTCGTCTCCGGATCATCTACTCGTGCATCACCAGCTAACCTGTCTCTAGTCTGCTCGTGTGAGCACCCAGAGTAATAAGAGGAGACATAAAACTCTGGGTCAGACATAAAGCCTGGTATGAGCGATAAGCATCTAAACAGAATAATAACAGGTATACTAAACCATACCTGAACCTGAACCTGCAACCAAAGAGTTAGTACCACATACCGTACAGTACTCTAAGGTGCCATAATAAATAGTGCAAGAATACGGGGGTGGGGTGTGTATGCCATAATGATAACAAACAAACCATCCATACCAACCATCCTCACATCTCTCACTCAGTGCGTAAAGCATACGACATCTACCACCTTGGAATACTAGACAAATTGAGGTAACGACAGATCCCGACTTGTAGAAACCCTGCCGTGATCAAGCTAAACATATGGAGTCATGACCAAACATTTCAATGACCCATTTCATTGATCGTAGCCCTTGGTTCTACCAATGCCATAATGGCCCTGAATCCGCCTCCGCACCTCCTACCATAGTGGTCCAAAGCTATAGACATCGTAAACCCCTTAGCACGCGTCCCACAGCAAAGCCCAACCATGAAGCGAACTCGTTGATTCCCATATGGATCTTGAGCTCTAAATTCTCATTTGGACTTCCTTTGCATCTCGGGTTTGGTCGAATTGGAGTGGGTCTCCAGAAGAGTTGTCGCGCAGTAACAGTCCTAGAATTCAGTTTGGTTCGGTAGTCATCACCCTCGTCGGTTCGGTTCGGTGGTCATCCTTTCATTCGGTTCGGGTCGGATACTCCACTTCGGGTCGGGTCGGTGGCCTCCTCCGGGTCGGGTCGGGTTACTGTCTTCCTTCCAGTTTTCTCCGATCAGCTCCCTCGTTTTCCATCTACTCCGATCCGATCCGCTCCCGTTTTCCATCTACTCCGATCCGATCTGCTCCCTTCGCCTTACTCCAGTCGTAGCCTTCCATTCTTGAGTCGATCCGATCTGGCCTCCATTATTCTTCCGATCCGATCCCCTCGTCCACTCCAACTCTAAGTAAACGGCCTTCCTTCTCGCCAAGCCTCCTCCAGTGACAAGTCCCAATCCAGTTAGGATTCCCTCGGTCAGTTCACTAATCCGATCCGACCCCTGCTCCGATCCGAACCGGTTCGGAACCTGCACATTTCTGCAACTTTCCAGCGAGCTTTCTACGCCATTCGACGACGTTTTCGACCAATTTAACTATTCTAATCAATCATAAAACATACCATAGAGTCATAGCAACATGTAAGAGCAACCACAAACACAAAAACCATGAATTTACATGTCAAAATGGATCAAAGATGCCCAAAATCCTATTTTTCCCTTATGCATGATTAAATAAGACTAATCATAGAATTAATAAAACTTAACTAAATCGAACCAAATTTCTAACAGAGGCATAAAATATTATTTAAGAATTTCTAAACATTTTTCCAGAATTTATTGGTGTATAAATTCGCTAATCTTCACTAATTACCCTTAATTAACTGTAATTAGTGTCAAGACGATGCTATCACTCACCTTGGCCACAAAATAGAACACAAAATCTGAAATACTCTCTCTTTGGGTCAAATTCCTATGTATAGCAGCAGCTCCAACCTTGCTTTGTTGCTATTTGGCCTTGCTTTGATGTAGTTTAGGTTTAATCTTCACTAAAAATGTGTTTTGGAGTGGTTTTAGAGGATGGAAGCCATTACTAGGGTCTCAAGAAGGTTTGTGGCGGCTCAAAACTGAAATGGAAGTGATTTCCTAACCCTAATCAGTCCTCCTATACCTCTAAACCCGAAATTCCCCTATGGGCCTAGCTGCTAATCACCCGGTTAAGCCCAATTAAGTTGTTTTTCACCATCTGAAACTTGTTTCAGCCATATCTCCCAAATGGTGAGTCCGCTTGACTAATGTGACCACTCTACGGAAAGAGAAACCATCATCCGGAGCCAATGGAAGTGGTTTCAAGTCAAAATTAATTTCCAGTCAAAAGTTATGGCCAAAACAGTGCCAACTAGGGGTAAAATGGTCATTTAAAAATCGGGAAAAATCATGAACATGGGAAATGACCCCAATTGTCGCCTCCCAAAGTTACATGACCATACGACTTTGTATATGACAGAAATAAATATTCTACGATCCTATGATGCGTAGAATGCGGGTCGTTACAATATATTTCTCTCATATGCATACAAACTTCAAGGCTTAATAACTTTTTCATAAGTTATCCGTTTTATGCAAACCAAATGTCTATCTTGACCCAAAATTTTGAGATGAACATAATAGCGCAACCCATTTCACTTAATTCTTCTTCTAAAAATTAAGTATACTTTAATTTGTGAATTTTAATGTTATAAAATTACGGGGTGTTACAGCTGTGTTGTAAGTTTTATACTCTAATAAAGGTATTGTATGCAGATACTGTTTTATTTCAAAGTTATATTATGAAATATATTTATTCGTTCCGCTGTGAGATTCGTGTTTACTCTGATGTTGCGATGTTCTCCTCCTTCTTCTATTCTAATTTTCTATCTTATCTATTCTCACCTTTTATTTTCTTTCATTAACTACCCGGTATTTCTGATGCTTGGATAGTCGACATTGAGTTTATGTCGATTACCAAGTTCGCAAATTCGCCGGGTCGTTACAGTGGTATCAGAGCTGAAGGTTAAGTGATCACCATGGCACTATGGCGTGACTCAGTAGAGATGGGGTGAGTAATGCCCTAGATTGAGTTGGGTGTATATATGAGCGCATATTTGTTATTTGATATAAAAATGGTTTTATATTGTGGAGATTTATTGGTTGAGTTGTTTATGAGTTCTGGTCGATCAGTTTGGTCCACTGTATCGGTAGGAGTTCATAAACACTTGAATACAATAAACCGACATGGTATGTTTTGAAAGAAGGGGAAATGAAATAGTTTTACCCAAATTATATTTTGATATGAAAGAATGAGTAATATTTGAAGTATTATCGTATAATGGATGTGTTGGTTGTTATTATAATCGAATAAGATTATAAAAGTGAAATTGTTATATAAATAACCAATCAGAATTCATATAAGTGTAATATATGAAAGTAGATGAATTAAATCTGAATTTAATCAGAATTGGAATTAAAATTACGAAAACATGAAAAGTATTTGTAAATGGAATTAGATTAAATATATGAGAATTTTAAAATCTTAGGAGACTTTAAATTGCTTTACGAACATTTTAAATGATATTTTGAAATGTATTTCAAAATGAAATGTTCAAAAGTGATTTTGAAAAAGTGATATAGTATTAAACTCACTTCGATCGCTGAAAAATACCGATGTTGATCTGGACATCATCGGTGTTCATTTTCAAGTTGTAAGCGACAGATTACTACCAAAGATTTTGTTTTTAAAATTGTTTTGCGAAAACAAGTATTCAGGAATTCAAAGGTTTTGAATTGTTATTATGATTTCAAATTGATTTGAAATAAAAACCCAGGAATTTAAATTCTGGAATTTAAATTTAACTTGTGAAGTTAAATAGAATGAGATGGTAAAAGTAAATAAATAAACTAGAATTTAACTTGAACTAGGTTAAGTAAAACAGGATTTGGTTAGAGAATAATCTGAAATGGAATTGAGTGATAAGTTAAGAGTTCGGAGTTTGGGATTGGGGTTGGAATGGAATTTGACTTAGATATAAGCAAGTGATTTGGATTGAGTATGAAGTGATCAGAGATTGATTTGGAATGATATTGATATATGCTGAATGGGTGACAGACGGAAGGGATATAATGATATGCCTGAAAAGAAGGTATAAATTTATATTCTAATTGTGTATGAGATTTTTATGAGCCTGTTTGGAGAGACGCTTCGCTGTTTTATTTTCTTTTGGGTTGGAGAAGGCGTAGAGCGGCAAGTTGTAGTTGTACCGGTTGACCCGTACAAAGAAGGTACTGTCGAAATTTTTCAGAAATTTAAGGTGTTAGAAATTTTTCAGGATTTTTGAAAATTTGTTAATAGAAATGAATTAATAATTTAGTTAAAGTAAATTGGTTCAGTGAAACTGGATTTAAGAAGTAAACGAATAATCTTAACCCAGTTAACAGGGTTTGTTTTCTACCTTAGCAATTACGAGGACGAAATTATTTTAAAGGGGGAAGAATGTAACGTCCCGTATTTTTATCGATATAATAATTAATTTATTTAATTATTTAAAATAATGATATAGAGATTTAAATGGTCGTTTAATTAAATAATATTGAATATTTAATTAACATAAATAATGTAATAATATATTTAATTCCGAAGTAGTCGGAATTAGCTGAATTCGCCATATTGTATGAATTGGATTATTTACAAGATTTAATTCGGTTTAAAATTGAATTATAATAACGAATTTATTATTTATACGGATTTTGAACGTATAATTTTATTATAATTATAATCGAGCCAGTAATGGCGCGACAGTTCGTAATTTGGTGATTCGAACTTTAAACGAATATACAGAATCCGTTTTAAGTCGGATTTCTGTGAAACAAGAAACATTCGGAGCTAGTGAAGTATATTTTTCTAATATGAGATTTCATCATGTACATTGTGAGTTATGTCCAAATAAAATTTTCGAAAAGCCGGTATGGAATTCCTTTATAATTTATAATGATTTATTTATATTATAAATGGATTTTCAATATAAATTGAATATTGATTTAATCGGGATTTGAAATATCGAGTTATAAATTCTGATATGTATATTTTAGAGTTGTATGATATTCAATGTGAATATATATATACGATAATATTAATTTATTTATATTAAATTTAATTATAATTAAATATGTTAATATTTAAATGAGTTTATTTAGAGCATTGAAAATAGCCATTTTTGCAAATGATCTCTGTTTTCGACGAAACTAATTTTGTTGGATCCGAAATATTAAATTATTGCTAGATTTCAAGTTTCGTGATTTTTGGGGTCAATATGTGGCCCTACGGAATTTTAATGTGAAAAACAGTCAATTATTTGACTTTAAAAATACGCTGTGTGAGCAAACGAAGTCGGAATTCGACGAAACCAGTTTCATTGGGTCCATAATGTCGAATTGAAGATATATGTCCATTTTCATCAGATTTGGGTATTGTATGTGATCATACGTATTTTAATGATAAATACACATAGAGTTTGATTAAAAATAAATATAAAATTCGAATATTAAAATATTAAAATTTCTCTGTAAATACCCTAACACATTCCTCCTAACCATAACTTTCTTTCTCTGGTCAAAACACAAGAACGTCGTCACACTTTTTTTTCTCTACAGCAAAAATCGTAGCTTTGAAAATCCATACAAATTCATGCAAAGGTTTAAAAATCATAGTATATGCATATATAGATTTAGCAATGCAAGAATATCATTTCCGTGTGTGTAATTTCCAGTTCAATGTCATCCTGTTCATTGAAATAGTTCCAGCGTGTTCTAGGGTTCCTTTTTGGGTGAGATTTAGAATGTTTTAAATCATTTTAGCTCGTATTGGGAATCAAGAGATCGAATAGCTTGAGTTTTGAGTTGCTTGTCAAATTCCGTTCGAAACTGTGTCGCTCAAATTACTGTGCGAACAAGATGAAATCCTCGATGTTGCATACCAACAGCAGTGTGCAAGCTCTTTGAAATTGTTGTGGGGTTAATGAGATTTTGATGAGAGGAAGTAGAGTGAAATTTGTTTGAGCTTTCGTTGAAGAAGGGAGCAACAGTGGAAGGTTGAAATTGCAGAAATGATGGAGTGATTTTTCTGGAGTGCGGATTTTCATTTCTAGGAAGAAAGGATGGTGCGGATTTGTGTAGTTCTTGGGCCAGGTGAGAGGATTAAGGCCCAATTACGAAAGAAATAGTTTTATTTTTAATTTAAATAATGTATAAAACAATAATGCTAATAACTTACTCGTTCGTAATCCGAATTGAGCGAAACAGGATCCGTTGGGATCGTAGGAACGGACACTACAACATGCAACCAATTTGAAATGATTGGAGCTCGTTACAATTTATAGCGAAATAAATTGTCTGATCTGAATCAACGACAATTATCGTTATTTAACGATGATCGTCGAATGTGAGTAAAACTCACTAACTCTTCCTGTTTATATTTTTATTAATATAATCTAGTGTTGATAAATGATGATTAATTGCTGTGTGATGATAGTTTGAATTGCTGATTTAGTGGTTGAAATTATAGATAACGATATATATATATCGTTAATTAAATTTTGATTCTGTTTATAGGATTATTTCATATTAAAAAGAAATCAATGTTATTTATATTGTTTAACATCTGTGATGCAGAGAAAACAGGTTGGAGGGATCCAAAAGGATTCCTCAATATTTATAATACTGTTTGTTTTCATATATTGTGATATATGATGTGATATATAATCTGTGATTGATTATGGATGTGTAGATGATGTTGATCATGGTTGTTTGGTATTTTAAATACCTTAAGAAATACCGTAATGTGAAAAGGGAATTTTCAAAGTGTATGTTGAAAATAATATATTTAATTATTTATAAAATCAAAAGAATTTTATAAAAGGATTATTTATTTAGGAAATAAATATAAGTATAAAAGGAATATTTTTTAGAAAGTAAATAGGATATTATAAAAGGTAATATTTGGAAAAAATATATTGGGAAATATAATTAAGGATATATATAAAATAAATAGAATTATATAAAAGGATTTCTATAGAATAAATAGAATTATATAATAGGATTTTATAGAATAAATACAATTATATAAAGGGAATTAAATGAGATTTAAGTATTAGAAATAAAAAGGAGGTTTGTATGAATAATTCTACAAATAAAAATATAAATAGAATTTGGGTTTGAGATATTATTTTTATATACGAAATCAAAGTGTTTTGATTATATAAAGAAATATTATTCGCATTCTATGTGAAAAATAGATTAAAGTAAATATTTTGCAAATAAAATATTATAAAGGAATTTGGGTTTGAATTAGGAATTTAAATTGAATTACGGAAATTAGAAACTGACTGGAAATTAGTTGAGTTGAATTGCTTTCTGGGTATTGATCTGATGTTGGTTTCGACCTTCAGGGTTGATGCTTAGAAAGTTGTTCTCTTACTAGTTTACAGTTGGAGACTGATAGAGTTGGGAAGATAATAATGCGTGAATCAAAAATGGAAATGTTTTCCAAAGTTAAAAACGTATATTTTCTAATTTTAGAAAATAAGGAATTTTTGAATATATGGAAATGATAAATGGGAAACTGGGAAATGAAATGATGATTGATCGGTAAGATTTCCATTTGGGAATACGACCGTTGTTTGTACACATGTTTTCCTTTGATAGTTAATTCATCGACTATCAAAGATTTTGACCATTTCCGTTGTTAATACGGAGTGACAGGGATCAGATATATTATATGAAAACCACTCCGCATGGCATCGGCGGTGCGAATCAAATATGATGAAGATAATTGAAGACAGTGTTATGCAAGGGCTGTTCAGTAAATCCTAGGTAGAAATTGCCTAAGATGGATTTACAGAATAGTGCCTTTGGGTTGTCCGATCCTAGGAGAACTTGAATGGACGAATGTCTGACAGAGTATATCTGGTAGATCGCGTAAGTTGATCGTTTCAAACGTATTTACGTTGGTGGCAGAAGAATTCATTTCTCTTAGCTTATACCAGTTGTATTTTTGGGGAAATTAATTTGTGATTTGATGGGTATGACGATGTGGCATTCAAAGTAATTAAAAGAGTGATTTGTTAAAAGATACACTATGACCTCAAGCCTCATCAATTGGGAAATGACAGAAATTAGGCAGGCAACATAGCTAAGTGGGTCGCACCCAATAGGGTATATTATCACCATCTAAAGAATATTCATATTTGTTACTTCTTTCGCTTCTGTATCTCCCGGGAACGGTTATGTTGGTATACCAACCATAAGGTTATAATATATTCGGAACATTCAAGCGAAATGAATGGTCGGTCATGTGTGGTCGAGTTACAAGATGTCTTGTTGAACTCCTGTGTATCGCTTCTAGAGTACACTGATCGGAAGGTGGTTCCATACCTTTTCATAGTTGGAAATCCATTACCCAATAAGCGCCCGCAGTGTTTGATTGTATATAATATATGTGGAACGTGAGGCGAACGCGTTTCCACTAGATTACTATTTATTTGATTTAGACATTATTATAATATCAGAAGAGTATTGATTTCAAAGAAATGTTTTGGGTTATCGTAAGGTAAAAACCATCCGTGTTTATGTGTGGATCAGTCTTACGATTATCATTTATTTAGAAAGGATTTTAAAAGTTAAACAAATGGTTGGAGTTTACTCACACCAGTCACATAACTGACCCAAAGTTTATTTTTTTTTGTTTTCCCCAAACTCTTGGGTGCCCAATTTTGTACGAGCAGTCAAGTAGTCGGGATTTTACAGATACTTGAAGAGCTGGATCAGGAGGCTTCAGGATTATATAACTATTGTTATTTCCGCTATGTTGTAAGTGTTATACACTAATAACGGTATTGTATACAAATACCATTTTATTTCAAAGTTATGTTATGAAATATATCTTTTCATTCCGCTGTGAGATTCATGTTTACTCTGATGTCGTGATGTTCTCCTCCTTCTTCTATTCTAATTTTCTATCTTATCTATTCTCACCCCTATTTTCTTTCAATAACTATCGGTATTTCTGATGCTTGGATAGTCGACATTAAGTTTATGTCGATTACCAAGGTCGCAAATTCGCCGGGTTGTTACAAAAAATATCATTTTTATTACAAAAATGAAATAATAAAAATATTCATGTATGGAATAAAATATTTATACAATAAAAATGTCATTTTTATTGAATGAATAAAATATACAAAATATTCATGTATGGAATAAAATATTTGAACAATAAAAATATCATTTATATAAAATATTCATGTATGGAATAAAATATTTAAACAATAAAAATATCATTTTTATTGAATGAATAAAATATATAAAATATTCATGTATGGAATAAAATATTTGAACAATAAAAATATCATTTTTATTAAATGAATAAATTATATAAAATATTCATGTATGGAATAAAATATTTGAACAATAAAAATATTTTTTTTTATTGAATATATGAACCATATAAAATAGTCATGTGTTGAACATAAATATTCATTTACAAATCGGACGATTGGTTTATGTACACCCATTTGACTGATATTTATTGGAAAGATAAATTTTACACATCGCCCAACTGCACAAATAATAATAAGTACTTGTTGTTTGAAAACCCCACATGGGTATTAGGATGATATCGGATATACACTAATCCCAATATTTAGTTGTATGTCAATCGATGGGTTGACAGGCTATGATGAATGTTAATTATTTATTTGTAACACTTATACAGTTGTAAATTGCACTCTGGATGATGGTTGATTGTGTATCATCATTGTTATGTACATGTGTTGTATGAAATCCATATAAACAACATTATATGGTAATTGACTATGTTTGATTCCAATTAAGAAAAAATGAATATTTTAAGATAACGAATATTTTAAAATAATATCCAGTAAAGGATTAAAATCTGATTTGATGTCCGATTTAGGATGGACACAAAAATATTGAAATATATGAAGCCGTGTTGATTAGATTTGCGCCACTTTGACGCGAACGACATTTATATCGATTTTATTCATTTTTATAATGAATATCGAAAAGGAAATTATTTCAAAATCTGACATTTTGAAAATGTTATCATTTACACATTATAATGATACATAATATTCAATTTTGATTTAAAATTGAAAATAAAGTTAAAATCATTTTTAAAACGAATTTAAACAATTTATAAAATACGATTTAAATAGAAATCGATGAAATATATATAATATATATTTAATGGCCTGAAAAGAACGCGCTGTGCCGCTACCGTTCGCAAATTTCGACCATCGAATTCAAATTAACATTATGAGAGATCCAACCATCGGATTCTCCTAAAATCAGAACCGTTGGGTTCGTATCGAAAAGAGATTTCCGAATAATACAATAGATTTGAAATCTAATGGTTAGATTTGGAATTATGTCCAAATCGAATTTGGAAAAGGTCGCTGTAAGTGCACTTCGATGACCGTTTATGGAAATCAACTGAAAGTTCCCTATTAAAATTATTAAAAATATTGATAATTTGTGTAAAATCATAATAAATGATTTGGAAAGAATTGGGATGAAAACTCCATGTTTGCAAAGATAAAAATAGTTTTTTTTATCAAAATGAGCTAGTTATTAACTAGATTTGAATTCCAATAATTTTTAAAATAAAATAAATTGGATATGTGAATGGATATAATATAATCAGAAATTTCCAATGAACAAATTGGAATGCAATTGGAATGGATTTGGAATGGAAATAATCTTCAGAATATTTCTATATTGGATTCCATGATTATATGGATATTGTTATGGAAATTTGGAAGATATATTTATAACGTTATTTCTAATATGATATTTTTTGGTTTCAGAACTTGATACTGAATATAAGACGATATAATGTCTATTCAGAGCCTTGTATTTAACATCAAATGGGATTTTGGGTTTGTCGTGAATGGTGTCTACATTAACACTGTTCTTAAACCTAGTTGAGAAAAGAACAAATCTTTTAATTAAGATTTAGTGAAGTTTTCCAATTAATTAATATTTAATTGAAATTGAATGAAAGAATTGGATTTTGGGTTTGTCGTGAATGATATCTTAAATAACACTATTCTTAAACCTCGTGTGAAAAGAATAAATCTTTAAATTATGATTATTAGTGTTTCCAGTTAATTAACATTTAACCGGAATAAAATGGAATGTGAATTGGGTTTATTGTGAAATGTGTTTTAACGACATTCGTTCTTTAACACGATTTGCAGTGAAATGTTATTTGGAATATATAAATATTTTATTAAGATTTAATGGGATTTTCCAAAGGAAAATTTTCCAATTTAATATATTAAATTGGAATTTAATGGAATTCGATTGGTAATAATCGATGTGAGCTTCTATGGAGGAAAACTATTTTTTTGAGCAAAAGATGTATGGTCTTCCAAAAGGAAGAGAGCACACACACACACACACACACACAGACACACACACACACACACACACACACACACACACACAAATATATATATATATATATATATATATATAAGAAAAGGAAAAGAAGTGATACAATATCCAAATACAAATCAAAACGGAAGTCTCGCTCAGTAATGTAAGGGAAAATAGATAGATGAATTCCGGCAAGGCCACCACCCATCATACTTCGTTATCGAATTCCGGCAAGGCCACCACCTGATAAGAAGTATATCTATTCCCAAACATATAACCAACAATGTGCAAAAAGGTGATGTAACAAATCACCAAAAAATACAACAACTCAACTCCTCATACACTAATACATCCAAAGCAAGTCAATAATGATCAATCCAAACAGCATCTCCAAGAGCTCTACCATCACATCTACAATCTGTAATCTGAAAAACTAAGACAAAATATCAGTAAATTACATCTATATATGAATATATGACTATTTATATATATATATACATATATGTATATATATATATATATATGTACATATATCCATACATACATGTATAAAGAAGAAGGAATAAAAAACTAATAATCAAGAGATAATTATCATCCCAGGAAAAAAGAAATCAGCAACACAAACGATATCTAATACATCTAAAATAACTATTAATACGAATGAATAAGCTCAGATTTAATCTAACCTTGAACATAAAACTCTCAAATTGCACTTCACCAAAAAGTTTATAGCGCGAATTAGACATCCAAAACAGACAATAATTAACTATGTTGATTATTAAATTATCCTTAGAAACATAAGTTGAATGAAAGATTCTCCGATTCCTCTCAACCCAAATGAACCAACATATCAAAATTACTAATGTATCTAATATGTATTTCTGTTTAGAATTATATCGTAGTCTATGACAATACCAATAATCAATACAACTATTAGAAGAATTAAAACATTCAAAGGAAAAAATCCTGCTAATCATATTAAAAATAAAAAAGGTAAAATTACAAGAGAAAAATAAGTGATCTACATCCTCCTCCTCAGTATTACAAAAACAACATTTTACATTAAAAATAACATTTTTACTTTTTAACATCTCAATCGTATTAAGCTTCTTATGAATGATCAACTACATTAAAAACTTTGCTTTAGGTATAGAATTAGATTTCCATATAAATTTAAAGGGATATAATGTAACACCAGAAAAATTAATAAAACTATACATAGAATTAACAGTGTAAACTAAATTTTTTCTTATACCCCAACTAAAAGAGTCACTATTCTCGTCCAAGTGGTACAATGCTAACTTAGCTTTAAGTAAGGCCAATTGTCTTAATGAATCTTCCTCTAGAATATTATCAAATGAAAACTCCCATGGAGGATCTAAATCTGCTTTGTAAACATCCATAATTAGAGCATTCTTAAAACTACTAATGTTAAACAGCTTGCTAAATTCTATTTTAAGCGGCACTATAGAAATCCAGGCATCGTGCCAGAAATAAGTTAGATTTCCTGAATGTACTACCACTTTGCACCCTAATTTAAAATAGTTAAAACAATTCAAAACTGATTTCCAAAAGTGAGATAACCTATTATTCCAACCACCACTATTTTCTATAAAAAACTCTCCTCGTGAATAATAAGATTTGGAAACGATAGACTTCCAGGAAGCCTTCACTTTTGGACATCTATATTTCCATAACCATTTAGCAAGTAAAGCAGAATTAAAATTATGAAGATTTATGATCCCCAGGCCCCCCTCTATCTTAGATTTACAACACATATCCCAGTTAACTAGACATTTATAGCCTTTACAACTATAATCACCATTCCAAAGAAAATTTCGTCTAATCCTATCAATCTTCTCAATGACCCATTTAGGAAATTGATGAACAGCCATCCAGTAAGAGGGAATAGCTGAAAGGACTGAATTAACTAAAACTAATCTACCTTCTCTAGACAGGAATCTATTGTTCCAACTCAATAATCTATTACTAATCTTATCAATGATGACTATCCAATCTTCCTTCTTAAGCTTCGAAGGTCTTATCTTAAAACCTAAATAATCAAAAGGAAATTTCATAGTCGAACAGTTCAAAGTACTAGCTACTAAAGACTCAACATTGTTAAAATCATTAAGGACCATTACTGCACTTTTATCAAAATTAATTCTAAGACCGGATAACATTTCAAAACAGTAAAGAATAAACTTGAGAGCAATGATATGCTCAGGCAAATGGGAAGAAAATAATAGTGTATCATCTGCAAATTGAAGTATCGATAGTTCATTATTAAATTCCTCATTTCCTACTCTACCAATGACACCTAATCTCTCTGCTCTCTTAATTATTCTAGAGAACACATCGACCGCTAAATTAAACAAAAAGGCGATAAGGGATCTCCTTGTCTAAGACCCCTTTTAGATTGTATCTTCTTACCCACTACCCCATTCACAACAATATTGGAACAACCCGACTTGAGCAATAACAAGATCCAGTTAGTCCATCTAACACTAAAACCCCTAGCGAGACATAATTCACATATAAAATCCCAATCTATTGAATCAAAAGCCTTCTTAAAGTCTAACTTCAAAATGGCACATGATATATTATTCTTACAACAAGCATTAATGTATTCCTGAACCGCTGCCACTCCATCCACTATATTTCTACCTTTTATGAAAGCGGTTTGGGAGCAGTCAATTAGGTCTTTCATCTTACTACTCAGCCTATTTGCTAGGACCTTTGATATTATCTTGACAGAAACATTAATAAGAGAGATGGGTCTAAAATCCTTAAGAGAATTAGCCCCCTCTCTCTTATGAATAAGGATAACGTTCGCAATATTAAAACTACCTAAGCGAAGTTTCCCATTGTAAAATTCATTAAATAAATCAATAATGTCAAACTTTAAGACTTCCCAGAATTTCTTATAAAAATTAACTGAAAAGCCATCAGGTCCAGGAGCTTTGTCACTAGGCATGTCACAAATTGCCTTCCAAATCTCCTGTTCATAAAAGGGTTCATCTAAACTGTCAAGATTAATCCTAGTTTCATAAGGATATAATTCATTCCATCTTACATTTGTTCTTCTCTTAATCTTTGAGCCAAAAATCTGTTTATAGTAATTGGTGAAAGCTTCATTTAAATCCTTTTGTAGAGATAGTTCCACCTCATTAATAAAAATAGAATGAATTAAATTATCATGTCTCCTTTTATTCGCCATACTATGAAAAAAATGCGTGTTGTTATCTCCTTCCTTAATCCATTGTATACGGGATCTTTGCCTCCACATAACCTCTTCTTTTTCTAAAATCTGTTTGAGATCTTGTCTAAAGTTACAATATTTATCCTTCTCAGTTGAATTAAGAATTCTAGACTCACTTATCTTTTCTAATTCTAACAACCCACACATAATCTTATCCTTCTTAATTCTTACACTACCAAATACAAATTTATTCCAACGCTTAAGGAAAAATCTTAGTTTACCTAACTTAGCAACAAAAATCTTCGCACTATTACCACTATACATACTATTAAAATAGAACAATGATTTCCACTTAACATAAACAAGTTTGATAAAACTAGGATCAAGTAACCACATCTTCTCAAATTTAAAACTGCTACTAATAACGATATTCGAATCACACGTGAGGATGATAGGACAGTGATCAGAATGTAAAAAAGGTAAGCCCTTAACTTTACAAATTGAAAATTTATCCTCTACCTCAGAGCTAATAAAGAATCTATCTAATAAAGCAAAAGAAGGAGGAAAACTATTAATATATATGGAATTTAAAAGGCTTTGTCGTTATTCCATTTATATTATTGGTTGGATACGGAAATTAATATCGATTATATATATTGATTTGTATTCCTTTGAAGATTCCATTTTTATGGGAGAGGATTTGGGTTTATCGTGAACTGAATTTTAAATGACATTAGTTCTTTAAACCAGTTAAAAATAGGATTACGTGTCTATCATTGTATTTCGAACTGTATGGTTGATCTCTATTAAATATATATCTGTTTCGTGGCAGATTATTTATTATCTTGCTTAACACCCTTCTATAAGATGTACGAGCTTAGAGGTTGTATATAGGCAGAAATCAATAGTACGGTGTAGATTGTCGATGCGACATGTTTGTTTTTGCAAAATTAAATAATCATTCATATTGGTTTTTGGGAAGATTGAAACCAAATGGAGTTTTAATGAATCTTTAATTAGATTGAAATGTGAATTGATAATTTAAATTATCAAATTTTGGAAATGCTCGAGATGGAGTATCACCAGTTTTGCTCCAAGCGATAGTTAAGTCTTTAATTAGATTTGAACGGGAAATGGTAATTAATTTTACCGATAACACTGTGGTGTTAGATATAGAGTATTACCAGTTTTGCTCCATGGGATAAATAGGTTGGGATTGGGAAATTAAACAAACGATTACTTTAGTAAGGTGCGCTAATCCCGACTAGTTTGGATAAACCTTAATT
This sequence comes from Allium sativum, assembly GCA_030737875.1. Taxonomy (NCBI): domain Eukaryota; kingdom Viridiplantae; phylum Streptophyta; class Magnoliopsida; order Asparagales; family Amaryllidaceae; genus Allium; species Allium sativum. The sequence continues at coordinate 740,475,354 of CM060920.1, read as the reverse complement.
TGGTTTGAATTGATATCCAAAGGAAGATTAAAGAATAAATTAAAAGAATTTATCTTTTATAAAATTAATGGGAACCTTTCCCAAAGGATTTAAATACTTATAAAAGAATATTGGGAATTGGAATGAGGCTTATGTTGTGTGTTTATATTACTTGATTATAATGTACACGAATTATCCGGAAAGGCCGGGTTTATACCCATTCTAAATAACTGATACGACGATAAGTCGACGATGAAGACAGTGGTTGAAGATTGGAGGTTTTCACATTGTTTGGATGATTACTGATGTCTTGATTGGGCTGTACACCCAAGACAAGGTAATACGTAGTGACCGCCCAGACGTACTTGGAGATCGACCGGATACGCGAGGACCTCTCTCCTGTATTGGACATATGGGATGAGGAATAAGGTGCCTCCGGTTTCGTACAGACCTAGAACGAACTTGTAAATGGATGTGTGTGTCTGACATTGGATTTTATTCTACGTTGATTGATCTCTATTAAATATTTATTTGTTTGGTGGTGGAGAATTTATTCTCTTGCTTAACACCTTTCTCTGAGATGTACGAGCTTAGAGGTTATATATCGATAGACACCAGTCGCATGGCGAGAACTGTCTGTGTGGCATGCTGAGATGCAAAGGATCAAGGCTTCTGCTGAAAAGAACAGTCTTGTGGTTGATGATCAAAGTACTACTTTAATATAGCATAGCTTTGTGTAGCGTTAATTTGCGAGCCTCACACCCCGGTATGAACTAGAAACGGAAGAGGACAGCAGGGAGGACATGCATTTCTCTCTAGCTAAGAGTGGTGTCATGGTATGAAGCCTGAACATTTTTACTTATGTGGTTGTTGGAAAGCGAGGTACCTCGGATATATCGGTCACTACGGGGCCGATGAATGATATGGTCTACATACTGACCATTACGCCCTATAGGGAGGGGAAACGTATTGTTCAGGGATTATTAATCCACTTAAAATGTGGACTGGTCCTAAAGATCCAAGGAACAACGCGTTCTGTTCCTGAGACATGGTAGGCCAGATTGTCTCGAATTCGGTAAGGACGATCCCTTGCCTTGGTTCATAGATGTAATCCAACTTCCGATATGATTTTGTGCGGTTTTAATTATAGAACTAGTATGGTGACATGATATATGATACCCATGCCGTCTGTGATTGATACATTTATATTTGAAGTTGTTTTTAACACTATGCACCTATAATAGTACCGAATGATTTGTTTTTAAACGTACCAAGCATGTTTGGCTGTTATAAGGCAAAACTATAACCTCTAGCTTGCGTTGCATTGTGTGATGGGACCTGAGTCTTATAACTTCATTTTTCCAAAAAGCATTGCGCTATTTGTTATATGCACATGTATTCTTGGGAGAAAATCCGTTCCATTTTATACGGCGTGGTCCTTTAATTTACTTTATTTTTAAAGTGAAAATCTAATAACTGTTTTAGTTCTCACGCTAGTCACATGACTGACCTGGAGTTTATTGTTTTAACATAAACTCTGGGTGCCCATATTTTCCACACGGGCAACTAGTAGTTTTGGTTTTGCAGATTTATTTTCACGGGATCCTGATTTACAGCTGAAGCTATATTCAGAAGGCTCTGTATTCATGTATTTCTTCCAGCTGTGTTTTGTATTATTTTTCCATTGCCATGTATTTAAATGCAATTTAAATCTCTAATATTTATCAAATGTATATTATAAATTATTTATTTATTTATACTCTATTATATTCTTGTACTTTGATGTAAATTGTTGTAATAAGCAACGAAATGTTCTGTCGTTTGTACTCTGATTTGTCATGTTCTCAACTCAGTCCGGGCTTTCCCATAAGGGTGAGTTTGGGTCATTTCAGTTAGTTTCAGAGCTTTGGTTTGCAGAGCTTGAGAAAAAGACACATTAGAACCAAACGAAAGAATTCATCAGAGATTGGATTAGTAATATCCAATAAGAATGACTCGTTAGAGATGGGATCAATAGTATCCTAGAATGAGTTGGATGAGTGTTATTTTTAAAATAAAAATGAAAACAAAATTTGTTTTGAAAATTTAAACCATATTATACGTATCTGAATATTTATTTCATATTGAATTTGGACAATCAAGTATATAGAGATTTTAATATACGTCTGATCCACGTGTATTTGAAGTCTCAAATATACTAGATGGATATAGAATCACACTCTAGTCGCTCAGAGATGATTCTGATGATTGATATATCATCATGAAAATTTATGTTCGAGTGACGAAAGTGGGATACCTATATGTTTCCAATTGTCTGGTGTGAGAGCCAAAACTAGATAGGATTTATTATTTGTGAATTGGCATCAAAAATACGATTTTTGTATATATATATATATATATATATATATATATATATAAAAGTTAAGTGTTTGAAATGATAATTAACTAATTGATTGATGATTGTGTTGTTTGATGATTGGTTTGATTAATTAAAATTTTGAACCAATAAGACAAACTAAATCAAATATTGAACTGAACTGGAAATTTGATTGGAATTGCATGCATATACATGTATATACATTGGACAGGTCATAGCATGGAAGCTAAGAAGAGGAATAAAATTGTATGCTTGACAAATAGGTATATGTTTACTATTTTCTAGGGTTTGGATGATTTTATGAACCGGTTGGCCTTTTCGTTTTCTTTTGGATTGATGAGGGCCCTGCGTGGCTAGTTGTGGTTTTAAAGGTCTCCCCGTACAAGGGGGGTTATGGCGATTTTTTTCGAAAATTTAGGGTGTTAGCCAAATTTTTGAAAAGTTAGAAAATTCTTAGAAACTGAAAAGTTGAAGAATGAACGCCAGAATGAAAGTTGAGTTGGTTAGTTAAACAACTTTCAACTCCGATCCTTTTCGAGGACGAAAAGATTTTAAGTTGGGGAGATTGTAACAACCCGGAAAATCAGAACCAATTTAAAATTTTTATTTTAGCTATTTCAATGAATTTTGAATATTTAAAATGATTTGTTTTAAATAATAACAACTAAAAATTTATTTAAATCGAAGAACGAACGAATAAGTTTATTTTAATTATATAACGAGCCTGAAATGGCACGGAAGTTCAAAAATTCGATTTCAAATTTCAATTGAATGTACGAGATTCAAAATAAACCGGATTTCAGTGAAACAAGAAATATTTGAATCTGTTTTAAAATATCTTCCAACGAATGTGAAAATTCCAAATTTCAAAACGGGAATAAAAAGTTATGTCCAATTGAAAACTCAAAATATTCGCTATGGAATTTATATAAATATAGCCCTTAAAAGTAGCCATTTTGCAAACGACCTCCGTTTTTGCCAACCAATTTTCATAATTTTTGGAATCAATATGTGAGCGTGGCGGATTTAAACGTGTTTGGTAATTTCAATTTGAATTTAATCGACTGAAAAATGATCGTTTTTCAAACGGTCTCCCAATTCTACGAAATTAGTTTTGTTAAGACCCTGTTGTCAAAACATAGCTAGATTTATTTTTCGAGAATTTTTAGAGTCAGCATGTGGCCTCAATAAATTAAAATGTACGTTGAAATAAATTTTGAAAGTTATATTAATTTATAATTTAATTTAAAGAAAAAAACTGATCTAAACTGTCGAATTGGTGTATGAAACATATCCCATTATGTCCGGAATGAGGGTATTAGGCTAGGTGCAACACCCGTTGTGTTTGATTTGGGGTTCGGATCGGTAAACAAGTTATTTTTGAAATTAAATAAAAAAATAATAATATAAATAACTCAAAACCCTAGCTAACCCTAATCATTTCAGGGCCGCCGTCGTTTTGCCATAAACGATCGAAATCACTCAAACAATCAGTTCCAAATAGCGGTAAATATAAGAAGAATTAGTTCATGAGCGTGAGGGAAAATTGAAGAGCTCTTCATGAGCTTTGAATCCATATAAGTTAGATGAGTTATCGTTGAAAGTTGCGGGCGATTTTCAAGCCCAAAGGGCCACTGTTTCGTGGCAAATCACGGCCGTTAGGACCCACCGAGCCAGCTATCGTGCTCGGCGCAGGGAGGCGCCGCCGTCGCCGTCCATGTGGCACCCTTTGATCAGGGTGCGACCCCTCTGTGGCGTCGCTGATGGAGGATTTTTAAATGGAGCAAATAGGGTTTGGGTGACGACTGATAAACGATGAAACAGACGAAGTATTATTTAATTTTATTATTTAATATTATTTTAAATTATGTAATTAAAAATTCGAACTATCATAACTTTTTGATACGGACACAGAAATCGACGATTTCAGTTGCATTGCACTCGCAACGACGAACACTTCAACATGGAACATACTAAAAGTGATTTGGAGCAAATCATAATTTCAGGCAAATTCAAATCCAAGCGTTACAGAATTTCAGAAATAAAAGAGTGGAGGAGTGGAAACGAATGTGAGAACTCCTTCTCACTCAAACTTTTTATAGTTAAAAATAAACTAGGATGCAGACGGTGCTTAACAGCACCCGACACCTTTTATTGTACAAACCATGGTTGTTTGTTTGGATTGAATGGACTATATTGTGGTTGTATTGTGTGAATAAAATATTGGAGCAATAAAAATGTAAATTTTATTACAGAAATGAAATAATAAAAATATTCATGTATGGAATAAAATATTTATACAATAAAAATATCATTTTTATTCAATGAATGAAATATATAAAATATTCATGCATGGAATAAAATATTTGAACAATAAAATTATCATTTTTATTGAATGAATAAAATATATAGAATATTCATGTATGGAATAAAATATTTGAACAATAAAAATATCATTTTTATTGAATGAATAAAATATATAAAATATTCATGCATGAAATAAAATATTTGAACAATAAAAATATAATTTTTTTATTGAACGTCTGACCATATAAAATGGTCTTGTGTTGAACATGAATATTCATTTACAAATCGGACGATTTGTTTATGTAGACCCATTTGACTGATATTGATTGGAGCGATAAATTTTACATATCGCCCAACTGCACAAATAATAATAAGTATTTGTTGTTTGAAAACCCCACATGGGTATAGAGATGATATTGGATATACAATAATCCCAATATTTAGTTGTATGTCAATCGATGGATTGACAGGCTGTGATGAGCGTTAGTTTTTTATTTTTAACACTTATACAGTTGTAAATTGCACTTTGGATGACGGTTGATTGTGTATCATTGTAGTTATGTACATGTGTTGTATGAAATCCATATAAATAACATTATATGGTAATTGACTATGTTTGATCCCAATTCTGAAAGAACAAATATTTTAAAATAACGAATGTTTTAAAATAATATTCAGTAAAGGATTAAAATCTGATTTGATGTCCGATTTGGGATGTACACGAAAATATTGAAACGTACGAAGCCGTGTTGATTAGAATTGTGCATTTTGACGCGAATGGCATTTATATCGATTTTATTCATTTTTATAATGTATATCGAAAAGGAAGTTATTTCAAAATCTGACATTTTGAAAATATTATCATTTATACATTATAATGATACGGAATATTCAATTTTGATTTAAAATTGAAAATAAAGGTAAAATCATTTTTAAAACGAATTTAAACGATTTATAAAATACGTTTAAAATGGAAACCGACGAAATATATATAATATATATATTTAACGGCCTGAATAGAACGCGCTGCGCCATGACTGTTCGCAAATTTTGACCATTGACTTCGAATTGACATTACGGGAGATCAGACCGTCGGATTCTCCTAAAACCAGAACCATTGGGTTCGTATCGAAAAGAGATTTCCAACAAATACAGGAGATTTGAATTCTAACAGTTGGATTTGGAATTATATCCAAACCAAATTTGGAAAAGGTCGCTGTAAGTGTAGTTCGATGACCGTTTATGGAAATCGACTGAAAGGGCCTTAATAAAATTATTAAAAATATTGATAATTTGTGTACAATCATAATAAATGATTTGGAAAGAATTGGGATGAAAAATTTCATGTTTGCAAAGATAAAAATAGTTTTTTTATCAAAATGAACTAGTTATTAACTGGATTTGAATTCCAATAATTTTTAAAATAAAATAAATTGGATATGTGAATGGTTTTAATATAACCAGAAATTTCCAACGAACAAATCGGAGTAAAGTTGGAATGGAAATAATCTTCGGAATATTTCGATATTGGATTCCATGATTATACGGATATTGTTATGGAAATTTGGAAGATATATTTATATCGTCATTTCCAATACGATATTTGTTGGTTTCAGAATTTGATATTGAATATAAGCCAATATAATTTCTATTCAGAGCCTTGTATTTAATATCAAATGGGATTTTGGGTTTGTCGTGAATGGTGTCTACATTGAAACTGTTCTTAAATACAGTTGAGAAAAGAATAAATCTTTTAATTAAGATTTAGTGAAGTATTCTAATTAATTAATATTTATCTGGAATTGAATTGGATTTTGGGTTTGTTGTGAATGGTGTCTTAAATAGCACTGTTCTTAAAACCCGTTTGTAAAGAATAAATCTTTTAATTAAGATTATTAGTGTTTCCAGTTAATGAACATTTAATTGGAATAAAATGGAATGTGAATTGGTTTTATTGTGAACTGTGTTTTAACGACATTCGTTGTCTAACCCGATTTGCAGTGAAATGTTATTTGGAATATATAAGTCTTTTATTAAGATTTAATGGGATTTTCCAAAGGAAAGTTTTCCAATTTAATATATTTAGTTGGAATTGAATGTAATTCGATTGGTAATAATCGAAGTGAGCTTCTGTAGAGGAAGACTATTAATATATATGGAATTTAAAAGGCTTTGTCGTTATTCCATTTATATTATTGGTCGGATACGGAAATTGATTTCGATTATATATATTGTTTAGTTTTTCCATGAAGATTCCATTTTTATAGAAGATGATTTGGGTTTATCGTGAACTGTGTTTTAAATGACATTAGTTTTTTTAACCCAGTTAAAGACAGGATTACATGTCTATCATTGTATTTCGAATTGTATGGTTGATCTCTATTAAATATATATCTGTTTGGTGGCGGAGAATTTATTCTCTTACTTAACACCCTTCTCTAAGACGTACGAGCTTAGAGGTTATATATAGGCAGAAATCAATAGTAAGGTGTAATTTTTCGATGCGATATGTTTGATTTTCTAAAGTTAAATAATCATTAATATTGATTTTTGGGAAGATTAAAACCAAGTGGAGTTTTAATGAATCTTTAATTAGATTGAAATGTGGATTATAATTTAAATTATCAAATTTGGGAAATGGTCGAGAGTGGAGTATAACTAGTTTTGCTCCAAGCGATAGTTAAATCTTTAATTAGATTTGAACAGGAAATGGTAATTAATTTTACCGGTAACACCGTGGTGTTAAATATGGAATATCACCAGTTTTGTTCCATGGGATAAATAGGTTGGGATTGGGAAATTAAACAAACGATTACTTTAGTAAGGTGCGCTAATCCCGACTAGTTTGGATAAACCTTAATTTTGCTTGAATTGATATCAAAAGGAAGATTAAAGAATAAATTTAAATAATTTATCTTTGATAAAATTAATGGGAACCTTTCCCGAAGGATTTGAATATTTATATAAAAGAATATTGAGAATTGGAATGAGGCGTATGTTGTGTGTTTATATCACTTGATTATAATATACGCGAATTATCCGGAAATTCCGGGTTTATACCCATTCTAAATAACTCATTTGACGATAAGTCGACGATGAAGACGGTGGTTGAAGACCAGAGGTTTTCACATCTTTTGGATGATTACTGATGTCTTGATTGGGCTGTACACCCAAGACAAGGTAATACGTAGTGATCGTCCAGACGTACTTAGAGATCAACCGGATACGCGAGGACCTCTCTCCTATATTGGACATGTGGGACGAGGAATAAGGTGCCTCCGGTTTTGTACAGACCTAGAACGAACTTGTAAATGGATGTGTGTCTGACATTGGATTTTATTCTACATTGATTGATCTCTATTAAATATTTATTTGTTTGGTGGCGGAGAATTTATTCTCTTGCTTAACACCTTTCTCTGAGACGTACGAGCTTAGAGGTTATATATCGATAGACACCAGTCGCATGACGAGAACTGTCTGTGTGGCTTGCTGAGATGCAAAGGATCAAGGCTTCTGTTGAAAAGCAGAGTCTTGTAGTTGATGATCAAAGCACGACTTTAATATATCATAGCTTTGTGTAGCATTAATTCGCGAGCCTCACACTTCGGTATGAACTATAAACGGAAGAGGACTGCAGGGAGGACATGCGTTTCTCTCTAGCTAAGAGTGGTGTCATTGCATGGAGCCTAAACATTTTTACTTATGTGGTTGTTGGAAAGCGAGGTACCTTGGATATATCGGTCACTACAGGGCCAATGGATGATATGGTCTACATACTGACCATTACGCCCCATAGGGAGGGGAAACGTATTGTTCAAGGATTATTAATCCACTTAAAATGTGGACCGACCCTAAACATCCAAGGGACAATGCGTTTTGTTCCTGAGACATGGTAGGCTAGATTGTCTCGAATTCGGTAAGGACGATCTCTTGCCTTGGTTCATAGATGGAATCCAACTTCCAATACGACTGTGCGGTTTTAATTGTAGAACTAGTATGGCGATATGATATATGGTACCCGTGCCGTCTATGATTGATACATTTATATTTGAAGTTTTTTAAACACTATGCACTTATAATAGTATCAAATGATTTGTTTTTAAACGTACCAAGCATGTTTGGCTATTATAAGGTAAAACTCTATCCTCCGGCTTGCGTTGGATTGTGTGATGGGACCTGAGTCTTATAATAGCTTCATTTTCCAAAAAGCATTGCACTGGTTGTTATATGCACTGGTATTCTTGGGAGAAGGTCCGTTTCGTGTTATACGGCTTAGTCCCTTGATTTACTTTATTTTTAACGTAAAGATTTAATATTTGTTTTTGTTCTCATACCAGTCACATGACTGACCAGGAGTTTATTGTTTTAACCTAAACTCTGGGTGCCCATATTTTCCACACGGGCAGCTAGTAGTTTTGGTTTTGCAGATTTATTTTCATAGGATCCTGGTTTACAGCTGAAGCTATATTCGGAAGGCTCTGTATCCGTGTATTTCTTTCAGTTGTGTTTTGTATTATTTTTCTGTTGCTATGTATTTAAATGCAATTTAAATCTCTGATATTTATCAAATGTATATTATTTATTTATACTCTATTATATTCTAGTACTCTGATATAAATTGTTGTAATAAGCAATGAAATGTTATGTCGTTTGTATTCTGATTTGTCGTGTTCTCAACTCAATCCGGGCTTTCCCATAAGGGCGAGTTTGGGTTGTTTCATAAATAATAAATATTTATTTCCCTTTTATAACTTTTATTCAAAATATTAAATCTCAAAATCTATTTCACTTATAAAATATATTTTATAACTTCATTTTGTCGATTTACCTGACTGTACATTAATATAAATAAAACGATTCATTTTTAGGCCATTTACTGCCAGTTACTTAACAAATTCTTCCCATTTGTTGAAACAAAACAAATATTGAATTTCAAGTCAACGATCAACAATCAAATCAATCATTCAATCAAAACAGTTCATATAATGATAATATGAAAATAAATAACATCTAATATATATGAGGAATCCAGTTGGATCTCTCCAACATGTTTTTCCCTACATACAAATAGGTTATCTCAAATAATATCATTCAATTCAAGTTAACTGATTGTTTCCATAATGGTAAATAACGACTATTTAACATCAACCAACTTATTTAATATTAACAAAACTATTCAAACAATTCATTAAATTAAACACTTTTATTTTATAAATGTGACCAACAAGGTAAGTTACCTCAATTGGTTCTAGTCGTTTGAATAACGATTTGGTTTTCATTGATTAAACAATGTTTAATTTCATCGAGTCAATCAATATATGAAGATATATTTAACAAACAATCAACCATTAGCAACTATAGCATACAATTGTAAAATTTGACTTATATAAAATATAAGTGGGAAGAACTGCGCAAGTTTATCTCACGTTGAGTTGAATCCGATGTTTAAACTGTTTATTTTTAATTAAATTAAACATACGTTTAATTTAATTAAAAATATCAGCTTCTTCCAGTTTTGACTATTCCAGTTCCATAACGTAGTGCTCGTCCATCAAGTCTAACATTCCTTGAATTGTTCCATTTTGATAAGATATGAGTAAATTATTAATATTTAAGTGATCACAAGTTAAATTAATAATTTATGTCCATATTTAAGTTTATATATTAAACTAATTATACTTAAAAATAAAATTAACAAGGCCGATTAATTACGGTTTAAATCTTAACAGGCCAACCCTTTCGAATTTCCTAACGTTCAGCTCAACTTATTCTTCCTTCAGCCGATCCCAAATCCTATGCAAAATTCACGTTTTAGTCAATATGATTTGCTTGATAATTAATTATTTAATATATACATTAAATTCAATTACGTTATTAAGATACACGACTGAGCCTTTTGTTCTGGCGTGACCGTTTCTTCCCAGTTGGCCTTCGTTTTGTCCCTTTTGAATTCAACATCTCGAATGTCTTTTCTTGTCAGTTTGAAAAAAAAGCCCAATCCATATATTCCTTTCTCCCTTCCCAATCTTTATGTTTGGCACATTTGTTAAAGAATAAGGCCCAACATAGTTTCTTCACATCGTAACCCTACTGTTCCATTCTTCACAGTCCTTCGTTTACGAAGACAACATCAGCGCGAACTAAAAATTTCACCATTGCCCCTCAGCCCCTTCATCAGACCACCATAAGATGGAGCCACCCGAAGTAGCGCGACGTCGTCGACCTTCTCTTAAAACAACTAATTGATTCGACTCCTCCCCCTTCTAGAAAAGCCACCAAACTGCCTGGGTTTCGAACCCACACAACATCTTAAAACAAATCATTACCATCCATATTCTAGATCTTGATGTGCTCAATATTTTCGTAGTTGCAATTATTTCAATTTGATTTGTGGATTGAATGGATTATACGGAAGAAGATTGGGAAATTATGGCCGTTTAGAAATGTTTAAGTAGAGGCAGTAACGCTTTGACTATGCATAAAGAAAACAGACCAAAAACTAGGGTTTGCTACCCTTATATATATATAAACAAATATTGAATACAATAATATTTATCAAACTTTGATGTGACATAACATGCAAATACACCTACAAACGACTTGCGATCGAGATGAAAATTTACATTTTAGTATAAAACAATATTCCGGACACGATGGAACAAGTTTCGTTAAATTTCGAGATCGTCTGTGAAAATTCCTTTATAAATGCACAACTCGAATCTGTACATGTTTAAATTGCATAAGATCCCATATTAACTCCAAAATTTTTAAAATTTGAAGTACTAACATAATAAATCATTAAGGATTTAATAAAATTAATTTCGCCAAAAACGGAGTTCGTTAAATAATATGTTATTCTAAATTTCCAATTTAAATCGATAAAATGATGAAATAAAAATATAGGCATTTACGGCTACCATTATTACATACGATATCGGTTTGCCAAGAAATTTGTTATCGTACAATAATTTAATGTTACGATTCCAATGAAATTAATTTCATCGAAAACATAGGCCGTTTGCAAGATGGTCATTTTTAAGGCTTATAAAATATCGATAAAATATTAAATAAATTCCAAAATAATTCAATTAAATAATAATAATTTATTATTATCATAAATATCCAAGTAGAATAATATATACCGCTTCAAATATAAATTATACAACTTAATATCTTCAATTCGAGTTAAAATGATATCCAAATTATATTAAAACCCTATTACATTTATTAAATAAATGTTATATTTTAATAACTATTTGATAGTGACTATTTTAAAATTTGAATTGGACATAACTAACAATCTATAACACGAAATATGGATTTTTCTCTTTTATATGAAAATTATAATCAACAAGATTCAAACGTTTCTTGTTTCATAGAAATCCGACTTATATCGGATCCTGTATATTCAATTGAAGTTCAAAGCATAATATTACGAACTACCATGCCATTTTGAGCTCGTTTTAAATTATACATAAATTTAACATTTAAATTTCGTTTTAAATAAATGAATTCAATATTAAAATCCATTAATATTCCAAATATAATATTTAAAATAATAAAATAATTTAAATATCTGACTAGCAAAATACGGGACATTAAATCTTTAGTGAAATCCAATAATAACAAAAAATTCTTTACATAAAATTTCTCTATAAGTAAGAGAATAATAAAGCAACACAAATAATATGTGCGAAAAAGTAAGGATTGCTTGCATTTTGAATACTTCAAATGAAGCCATTTTGACTTCTAAAATTAACCATGCATTTTGAATTAAAACGCTAATGTACTTTTCTAATGAGTATCGTCCACATTTGCATAATAAAATGTGGTTATGGTAAAACTACATATAATATCATAGATGATTGTTCTACTATTACACTACAAGGACATCCGTAGCACATAGAGGAATATTGATGTTGTTTAACTTGTATACTCATGGGCAAATAAGTTATGAATGTTGATAGTTGGTTGGAATACATTATTGTGAACTTTGAGCCTCGTACATTATGAAATATGAAACAACCAAAAAACTTCTCACAAAAAATTTGAAACGACCCGAAAATCGCCCTTGCGGGAAATCGCCAGATACGCTTACTTTGGGCTAACACATCAGAACAATAACAACAGACTTTTATAAACATTACAATAATGTTACATCAGAGTACAGAATATCAGAGTACATCGAATAAAATTACAGCGGAAGATAAATTATAATATTAAATACAATAAACAGCGGAAGACTTCTATGCTCTAGACACAGCTTTAGGCTTCGATCCAGAATCCTGCTCAAGAGGTAAATATCTGCAAAAAGCTACTGGACTACCCGTGTGGAAAAGAGGGCACCCGAGTTTGCAAAGTGAAACAAACTACGAGTCAGTCATGGGACTGGTGTGAGAATTCTTAACTAATATAACTAATAGTAATAAGGCAAATCCAAGGACCACGCCGCTAACGCGGAACGGGTTTTATCCCATTGGATTGCCGGTGCATAATTAAAAGTAAATCGTTAAACAACTCAATGCTTTTTAGAAAAATGAAACCATTATAAGACCCAAGTCCCATCACACAATGCAACGCAAACCGGAGGATAGGATTTTACCTTATAATGGTAAAAAATGCTTGATACGATAAAATGGATTTGATATTATTGTTAGTGTATATATGTTTCAAAAACATTTCAATCATAATGTATCAATCATAGAATGCATAGTACCCCATCCTACTACGTCGCCATACTAGTTCTACAATCAAAACCGCATGGTGTTGTATTGGAAATTGGGTTTCCATCATGAGTGAAGGCTAGAGAGGAGCTCCTTACCGATTTGAGACACTCTAGCTAATGTCTTAGGATTCCCCGCAGAGAACCCATGGATAGCTGCAGGGCCGGTCCACGCATACAGCTTCGTGGATTAGTTATTCCTGAACACACGTTTCCCGATCCTATAGGACCTATCATCCGAGGAGCGCCCCATTCCATCATCCACATAAGTAAATATCAGCCAGTTTAAGCACCGACACCACTTCTATCTTGAAAGAAACATGCTGCTTTCCCTGCGTTCTCTTCTCCCATTTTAGACTCAACCGGGTTGTGTGGCTCGCGAAGTAACGTTATAACCACAACGCCTGCTTTCCAACAAAGCCTTGATCATCTTCATCTTAGCGTGCCACGTTGACAATTCACGCCATGCGATTGATAACTATTAATACACAACCTCTAAGGGTATTAAGCAAGAGAATAAATTCTCCACCACCAACGGTCGTATATTAATAGAAATCAATTTACATAGAACAAAATTCAACATCAGACACACATCCATTTATAAGCTTATGCTCCGGGTCTGAGCGAAAGCCAAACCCGTACAAATCAACACTACGTCCGGATAACTACCATTTTAGCCCCGTCTTGGGAGCAAATCAATCAAGGGCCTCAACACTAGTTACCCATTCGATGTGAAGACCGTCAGTCTTCAATCGCCGTCTTCAATTCTTCGAACGTCGTATCATTATTTGGAATGAGAGTAAACTCGGACTTTCCAAATAATCTTCGCATAATTATCATTTAAATTATTTCATAACGTTATTTTTTTATCACTATTTTTATTTTGATAAGAATAGATATAAATCATTCCATGTAGTCATTAACATATAAGGGCAACGAATCAACCAAACAAACAACACACAATCATGTTCATGTATCATATCATGTTCAATGAACATTTCAATTCCATTCCCACATTTATTTATTAATAAACAACAGCTAAAATGTAACTTTCAATTTATTCTTTTAATGCATAGAAAATGTCATTAAGACATCTCTTTTTCTTATTTATTTACACATGTGAATAAATGTTTTCCTTTTCTTCTACATATCCTATTTACATGAAAATGTAAATGAAAGTATCATCCAAAATAGTTCTTTTTATTTACATAAGAAAAGGTAAATAAATTTTTCACTAATAATATGTTCATTTTATTTACATACAAAATGTAAATAAAGTTTTCCTCATATATTGTTCTTTTTAATATATTAACGTTTACACTAAAAATATGTTCATTTTTGCTAAAACGACATAACGCCAAATATGTGTTCATTTTCTCTACAAGGACATACCGCTAAAAATGCGTTCATTTTCTCTAAATTGACATAACGCTACATATGTGTTCATTTTATGTGTTAATCTAATTTCATATAAAAATGATATTTTATATGTAAATAGTTTTTATGAATTCATAACATTACATAAAATGTTATCCTTTTATATAATCATGTTTTAATTTTCATTGAAATTGCAAATAAAAGTACTATGCTGAATTTCATTCTTTTATTTACATGAAAAATGTAAATATGAGTACCTCTTTAAGTTTCATTCTTTCACTAATGTTAAAGATGCACATAAAGACACTGCACTAAATTTCACCCTTTTATTATTGTTAAAAAAAATGCACGTAAGCCTTCATTCCTTTTAATTTATTAAAAATACAACACAAAATTTTAATCTTTTATTTACATTAACCATGTAAAAAATGCAACAATACACTTCATTCTTTACTTTACAATAAATTTCATTCTTTATAATTCATTGATAATACATGTAAAATGCATTAACGAAATCTAATCTTTTCTTTCATTAAAAATGTACATAAAAATGCAGCGTCGAATTCCTACTCTTTTTATTACATTAAAAATGTGAATAAAAATGCAATCCTAAATTCTAACCTTTTATTACATAAAAAAATGTAAATAAACATACTACACTAAATTTCATTTTTCTATTTGCATCAAAAATGTAAATAAAAACACTACGCTACATTTCATTCTTTTACTTGCATTAAAATGTAAACATTAAACTCTAATCTTTTATTACATTAAAATAAATATAAAAATGTAACACTAGATTTCACTCTTCCTAATTCATTAAAAATGCAACCTAAAGTTTCAATTCTTTGTTTTACATGAAAATGCATATGAAATGTGTCGACAAAATATAATCTTTTTATCTTTCATGAAAATGCATATAATACGCATTGGCAACATTTAATCTCTTTACTTCAATCGAAAATGCATGTGTGCTTCATCGTAAAAATTTCATTTCAAATTGCACGGAAATTTTATCATCAAAATTTCGCCTTTTTAATCACATCAACTTCCATGTCAAAATTCTTCCTTTTTAATTACATTAAAAATGTAATTAACATTTCATGTCAAATCTTGCATTTTTACTTTACAATATAAAAATTCAAGCGCATATGCAGATCTTAAGGAATAGATCTGAGGTAATAACATAGAAATTAAATTTCAGCGTGTACAATCTTATTCTTTAATTATACATAAAAACGTAATTTTATTTTACAATATAAAATCTCATTCTTTAATTACATAAAAAAAATGTAATTTTATATCTTTTTACATTAAAAATGTAACTTTTATTTTTATGTCTTATTTGCATTATGGAATGCAACGGAAAGTCTTACCTTTTATTTCAAGTTATATTTGCATTATGGAATGCAAATAAAAAGGTGAGCTCTTACTTCTAAGTTTTATTTACATTGGGGGACACAAATAAAAAGATGCACTTTTATTTCCATGTCATATTTGCATTGTGAAATGCAAATAAAGAACAAATTCTAATTTTAATGTATATTTGCACTAGTGAATGCAAATAAAAGAATAAACTTTAATGACAATTAAAAAGTAATTTTATTTGTAAAAAAAGTTCTATATTTCTAATCTTAACAAATAAAAAGGATAATTTTATTTGTTTAAAAACTCTATTTTAATGAAACATTTCATTCAAAAAGGTGATTTCTATTTTAATGTATGTTTCTGCTATGATATGTTAAAACAGAATGACAATTTATTCTAGTCTTTTTTATTTATTTAAGTCAAACATGAAAATAAAATTATTGTTTTTATTTTATACTTCAAATCTTGACACATATGAATATATGATTTTATTGTATACACAAAATTCTTGCAATCATAAATACACAATCACAATCAATCGTTCATCACAATCACAACACAATTGTAACAACCCGGAAAATCTGAACCAGTTTGAAAATTTTAATTTGGCTATTTTAGTGAATTTAAAGTATTTAAAATAAATATATAGATAAAAAATCCCCTCAGCCAATCATAACTTGCCACTTCAACATTCTCTCTACCCGACCTCTAGACGATTAATGGCGGCCTACCTTCTTTCCTTCTCTCCTCTTTTCCGGCCGATACACTACGAATTAGACCCTGCTCTAGTTGGGGATTTTGTAGAGCGCCCTCTCCTCTTCAAATCAAGACCAGGAGCGCCCCTCCTCGTCAAGCCGTTAGAGAGATCCGAGCCTCAAAAGTCACCCCGTTTCGAGCTGAATTGGGCCTTCCTCCGACCATCGGACCTGACGCGGTTGGCACCCCTGGAGCGGATTTCGAAGCTCTTCCACGTGGCAGTGACCGATCGACGAATCGTTGCACGGTTTGGTCGTAAATTCAAAACCTAGTTTTGAACAATTTCAGAGAAGGTACGGCTGTTTTTAATTTAACTATATTATAGCACTTTAAAGCGCTATAGTTTTTGATTTCACTGTAATATCTTTTTGCTATGTTGACGAAATTCAGTGAAACAAGAGACAGTGGACTCGTGTGGACGTCTTCTACATTCTAGAAGAGACCGCATATTTTTCTGAGCCTTCTGCTATTTTTGGTGGAGTGGAACCCAATGTGAGATTTCTGAATTATAAACGATATGGAAAACGACGATGTATAAATTATATAGTCGATGTATGAGTTATATAAGCATTGTACACCTCCTGTATAAGCGTTGTATAAGTTGTACGTTCGATGTATAAGTTATATATGCGTTGTAAAAATTATATATGTGTTGAAATAGAAGTGATATACTTATATATATATATATACACACGCCCCTCGTCCACAAACCATGGACGATATTTATTGGTTGTGATTGGTGTGAAAATTGGTTGATAGCGAATGGTTGAAATTGATAGTTTGTGGTTGAAATTGATTGATTATCATGAAAAATACCCGTTTGTGGTTGAGAATTATTTGGTTGAAACCACATAGGATTAGTTTGTGGAAAAGAAAAATATAAACATGCTGCTTGCGTGCGAACTAGATGCATGAAATCCCCATTGTCAAAAGCTGCGAGGCTTTAAGGTAGAGCGGGGAGCCGTACTAGGGACGACCCCGGTTTTAACTGCCCTGCTGTTATGCTGCCGAAATTTTGAATAATATTCATGTGTTAGAATTATTATCATGTGTTGAAACCACATTCATGTGTTAAATAGAAATTCATGTGTTGAATGGTATTCGTGTTTTAAATAAATTGCTTTAACAATAAAAACCACATTTTTATTATATATACGAACTATAGAAAACCTTCATGTGTTGAATCGAAATTCATTCGTTGAATAGAAATTCATGTGTTGAATGGTATTCGTGTTTTAAATAAATTGCTTTAACAATAAAAATCGCTTTTTTATTATATATACGAACTATAGAAAACCTTCTTGTGTTGAATAAAAATTCATTCGTTGAATAGAAATTCATGTGTTGAATGGTATTCGTGTTTTAAATAAATTGCTTTAACAATAAAAATCACATTTTTATTATATATACGAACTATAGAAAACCTTCATGTGTTGAATAGAAATTCATTCGTTGAATAGAAATTCATGTGTTGAATGGTATTCGTGTTTTAAATAAATTGTTTTAACAATAAAAATCGCATTTTTATTATATATACGAACTATAGAAAACATTCATGTGTTGAATAGAAATTCATTCGTTGAACATAAATTCATGTGTTGAATGGTAGTCATGTTTTGAAAGAAATTGTTTTATAATAAAAATCTTGTTTTTACCATATATAAGAACTATATAAAATAGTCATGTTTTGAAAGAAATTGTTTTATAATAAGAAACTTATTTTATCATCTATATGAGCTATATAAAATAGTCTTGTTTTGAAATAAATCGTTTTACAATAAAAATCACATTTTTATTATATACATGAATTGTAAAGATAGTGAAGTGTCGAAATAAATGTCTATTGGATAAAAATATCATTTTTATTAAATGTATGAAAATAATATGGTTTTGAAATCGAAGAATCGATTATATATATATAATCAAAATATATCGAGTAACGAAGCGACAGTTCGTGTTTTGAAACCGTGATTTCAAATGATTAGTGTGGGAGATCCGACCGTCAGATTTTCCCAAAACCATAACCGTTGGGTTCGTCTTGGAAATATCTTCCCAACGATACCCACTTTGTGAAAATCCAACGGTTGGATTGTCTAGAATGTTTAATTCAAATCTGAAGAAAAACAGCGCCACAATCGATTTTTATATATATATATATAAATATAATTAAATTAAATCGAAAAACGACGCTGCAGTTCGTATTTTGAAATCGAAATTTCAAACGAGTGTATCGGGAGATCTGACCGTCGGATTTTCCTAAATCTAAAACCGTTGGATTCGTTTTGAAAAGAACCTTCTAGTGATATAATATTTGTGAAGATCCAATGGTTAGATTTTCAGATATGTGTAAATCAAATCTGAAGAAAAACAGCGCCACGGTCGCGTTATGGCACGAAGCGTCGTTTGAATGAATTGGCTATAAATAAATAAATGAAAATAGCGATAAATCGTTATAAAATATTATAAATGATATGGAATGGAAATATACCGAATTTACCTGGATTGTTGAATATTTGATGGTTGAATGTGAAATTTATAAACTAATCGGAGGTTAGCTAAGTCGGATGGTTTCCTGGGTTTTGATCTGATGTTGGTTTCGACCTTTGGGTTTAATATCTGGGAAATCGTTCTCTTACTAATTTACGGTTAGCGAATAATGAATTGGAATGAAGCATATGTTGTGTTTGTGTAGCACTTGTTTATTATATACGCGAGTTGCTCAGAAAGACCGGGTTTATCCCATTCTGAATGACTGAATCGACGATAAGAAGTCGAAGATGAAGACGGTGGTTGAAGACCGGAGATCTTCACCTCGGTTGGATGATAACTGATGTCCTGATTGGGAGGCATCCCGAAATATGGATAATGAGTGGTGATCGTCCAGACGTACGTGGAGATCGATGGGTATGCGAGGTATATAGTGCCTTCAGTTTCGTTCAGACCTAGAACAGACTTATAAATGGACTGTGTATCAGACATTGGAATTCATTCCATGTGATTGATAGTCATCAGTTACATGGTGTGAATTGCCTGTGTGGCATGCTAAGATGCAGCGATCAAGGCTTCTGTTGAAAAGCAATGTCTTGTGATTGATGATCAAAGCACGGCCTGTGTGGCATAGCTTTGTGTATAACGTGAATTCGCGAGCCTTACACCCCGGTATGAACTAGAAACGGGAGAGGACCTCAGGGAGGGCATGCGTTTCTTTCTAGCTAGAGGTGGTGTCAGTGCTTAAACTGGCTGGCATTTATACTATTTTTCACCTATGTGGTTGTTGCTGTTGCGAGGCGCCTCGGATATATCGGTCGATCCGGGACCGATGGAGTCATTCGTTGGCTCACTTACGCCCCAAAGGGCGGGAAAACGCAGTGTTCAGGAATTTTAATCCATATCGGTGGACCGGCCCTGTCGCTCCAGAGGCTTGACTGAGTACTTGCCTGAGGCTCGGGCTAGAGAGTCTCGAAGTCGGTAAGGACTATCTTTTGCCTTGGTTCATGACGGAAATCCAATTTTCAAATAAGACATGTGCGGTTTTGATTGTATACTTATATATGGCGACATAGTGGTAGGGGCATTAATGCCGTCTATGATTGATATTTATGATTGTTTATAAAATTAGAAACTAACTGGAAACAAGCTAAGATGGGTGGTTTCCTGGGTATTGGTCTGATGTTGGTTTCGACCTTCGGGGTTAATACCTAGGGAATCATTCTCTTACTATTTTACAGTTGGAGTCTAATTAAGAATTAAACGACAAAACTTACATTTTAAGTGTTTTATTCGTATCAATCATATTTTGGCCATTGTAAGGTAAAACTCTATCCTCAGGTTTGCGTTGCATTGTGTGATGGGAACTGAGTCTTATAATGGCTTCATTTTTATAAAAAGTATTGCGATGTTTAAAAGATTTACTTGTTTTAAAGCACTGGCAATCCAATGGAGTAAACCCGTTCCGTGAAAGTGGCTTGATCCTGTGATTAGCCATATTATAAAATGTGTTAAGTAGATTTCTCATACCAGTCCCATGACTGACTCGTAGTTTCTTTCACTTGCAAACTCGAGTGCCCCTTTTTCTACACGGGCAACCTTGTATTCAGGCTCTAGCAGGCTCTTTCTGGATAGTTGGAGCTGAAGATGGATTCTATCATTTATCTCTTTTTATGCTTTTCAGTTCCTATTGTACATATTATGTTTGTTTTCCGCTATAGACATTTATGTATAGCTGAACTGTATTTGTACTGAGTATGATCCCGTACACTGTGTAACTCTGATGATTATCTTTATCCAGTGTATTATTTGTACATTATCTGGTGTATTTATTTATTTCTGTTCTGCTATTATCTGTTTATGTGTTATATTCCAAAGATTACCCTTGCCACCGTCAGTACGGGGTTTGGGGTCATCACAACAATCAACATTGAAATAAATACGTACATACAACATGAATCTCATACTGAATGAATATATATATTACTAAATAAAATAAATAATTAATTTTAATTTTTAAAATAGAAATTTCACCGAGCTTTAAAATCAGAATAGATCAGATCTGAAATTTGGTCAAAATTTCAACTTCTCCTTTTCAGATCTGATTTGTACCATCGCCTAGCTCTCGGAAAGACGATTCCAACGAGCCCTTGTTTGCTGATTTCTGTTCATGTTTGAATAAGTTATGGTAATTTAAACTTTAATTACATTAATAAGCAATTAATAATATAATTAAATTCTTAATTAACTTCTCTAATTACTTTTGCCTTAGGATTAGCCGCTCCTTCTTTCTTACTTCTATGCGTATGTGAACCCATCCTTCACCGATTCTCTCTCCTCTGCCGCTTCACCTACAAGCAACCGAACCCCAATCAAGCAACACCACCTCAAAGGCCTCGACACCCCCTCCTAGCGCCACCAGCCTGAGCCAACTGGGCCTCCCATCCACGCCCCAATTTGGACCCGAACCCGCCGACTTCAAGCTGAGAATTCGCGAAATCCGTGAACTTAAATCCGATCTTAACCGTATGGATCTGTAGATCTCTCCAAGAGCTTCGATTTGGTATATAATATGTTGAATTTCATTGAGCGGATCAAAAGTAATTGAGGTTTGAATTTTCAGTCTCTCGTGGCCTTCGGTTTCAATAGCAGGCGGCTGGCCATTTTTTTAGGGTTTTAAATAATTTTTTATTAATTTATTCATCGTAAAGCGTGTTATAAAGGTGAAAATACGGGCTGTCTCCGAATTGGGCTTGCTTACTGTCGTTCTTAAGGTTTTGACACCTTCTGTACGCAATGGGACAGGTCTCGTGGCCCAATTCCGAAATCAGTAAAATTTTTATTTAATTTTACATTAAAAATTAATTAATTAAATAATTACCGTACATTTAAATACGCCGGGGGCACAAACTAACTTCAAAAATTCCTGAAAAAATATATTTAGCTATGTTTTGACGCTGCGAACCTAGAAATATTAATTTCGTTCAATTCTGAGCCTATTTGAAAAATGACTATTTTCAAGTCGATTAAAATTGACCGAAATTGACAAAACAGAAATCTTTTTTCCACAGCCACAAATTTATTCTAAAAATTATGAAAAATTAAACTTAACCATATATTGACATTCCGGTTCCAACAAAAGTGGTTTCGCTGAAAACAGAGGTCGTTTGAAAAATGACTATTTTCAAAGGCGTATATATTAAATGTAACACCCCACGTCCATTAATGTCACTCACAAAGGGAATGCATTAACTTCCATGGAGGTTTTAAGTGAATATAGAACAGAAAAATTACAATAAGACAGATAATAAGTAGTACTTGGAAATCTAAAACTTTATTTCATTGCAGCGGAAATTAAACATGTTTGTTACATCATAAAACCATAAATCAGAGTCAAGTACAATATCCATCTTAGTAAAACAAAATACATAACCCCATTACATAAATAGCCATTAAAGAAGATATCAAGCTGGACTTTACTTCAGCGGTCCAAGATTTCTAAGAGAGAGATAAAGCAATCCAATCAAGCTCCACTAGAGCTGGGCCCACCCTAAGGACCTGGAGGGGGAAAAAGATAGAAATGGTGGGGGTCAGACATAAAGTCTGGCGAGTATGATAATTCTAACAATACTATTATCAAAATAACTAGACTTAGGCATAAGCTAGAAAACAAGGAAATGTCTATGAACTATTGGTTATGGAAGAGCAGATAAAGATAACGTTAAAGGCACACCTAATTACTAACGAATAATTACAACGCTGCACCACACCAGTTACCCTAAAGGTTGATCCCACTTGCTTCACTTAGAAATTATACAAATAGCTTCGTGTACCCCTAGCTGACTACATAGGTGCCGCCTGCCCCTATCTCCGCTAGGTGTACCCCACTACCAACTTACGATCGGCTCCCTACTCGTAGATACCCGTGCTGGCCCCACAGTGGGGTGTATCACTCCCCTAAAGTGGCAACCCAATACAACTTGAGAATGCACGACTTATACCTACATGATGCAACAACGTCTTACCTACCAGCCCAGGTCCACACACGCATATGAAACCCATTGGACTTGCGTTGCCACCGCTAACCCGTTTGGCCTCTTATAGTCAAGCCCAGCATGCGTATCCCGTCCTCGACTTGTGTCGAGCCCACAAAGATACGTTTGGGTTACTAGTTGAAATGGGCCCCCACAAGCTATCCACCTAAGCTTGTCCCCACTAGTATATCCCACTTAACCCTCTTCTTAGTCATGTTCATTTACATGTGTGTTTGGTTAAGTCTTACTAATCGTATTTCAAATGCCACTAAAGGCACCCACTAGATTCCTCATGCCACCCAAGGCACCTACTTAACCCCCATGTCCCACCTTACATGTTTATCTAGTTAAGTATTTCTTAATTCATTCAGGCCATAACCTCCTCTCACATTAGACTGGCAATTATGGCAGCTGGATTTGTCGGGCGGGTCCGGGCAGTCTTACACCATAAAAGAGTCTAACCTCGTGTCTTTACAACTGTTATGCTTTAGTTTGGGCCTAGGACCTCTCACATTGGGCTGACATTTGTGACTACTGGATTTGTCGGGCGGGTCCGGGCAGGTTTACGTCACAAACGAGTCCAACCTCGTGTCCTAAGCATTCATTAACACTTATAATCTTTTACCCCAGTTTTAAGTATATCCCTATTCAAATCATTAATTAATTCCAATTTTAATGATGTCCATAATTGACTCAATTATGGCCATCCACTTATGGTATGCAAAATCATATCAATTGCACCCCAATTTCTTAATATTAAATCCTTAATATTACCCCTACCCCACGTTATACGTTCGCTTATTCAACGCAAAATATACGTTAGACTCAATAGTCTAACTCATAGCACAAAGATAAATTATCACAACATATAGAAAAATAAAATAGATCTAATCATAATAGGGGTGAAACTTGCATGTGTGATAGATGTCCAACACCTAAACTTGCATAGGCCAAAAACTACAACTTGCATAAAACTACACATGTCATGGATCTAAAGGTGTCAACTTGTTTGGTAAAATGTCACAATTTACATAACATGATCATAATCCAAATTCATGTATAAACTTGCATATGTGGTTTATGCAACATAATGATGATGTGAACTAGCATCTAACACATAGAACTCACACATGTCATAACACAATTCTAGATCTATATAGATGTCATGACATATGTTCATAATCTTTACTAATCAATCTAAAATTGCATACATGATTTGTCATATAGATCAACATAGCCCAAATAATATCAACATTATGATTTGATTAACATGAACTAATTAGCATAGATAATAAGATCATGACTTTATAACATGTATGATTTATCACAACTTAGCATAGAAAATTACAACCTATACAATATCATCATAGCATGATTTACAACATATAGGATATCATCATCACATAACATAGGCTTTACAACATACATGATAGCATAAGGTTTACAACAACATATATGACAATTCACATCATTTTCTTATGATCCATATCACATCTTAATCTAATTAGTTTAATAATAATCTTATTAAAATCATCATACTCACAATTAGAGAAGAAAGAGAGTCTTGATTTGCTTTAGAGTTGAGTAGAATTAGGGTTTTGATTAGCTTTCTTCCTTCTTAGTTGGCGGCGGCTACACTGAGTTCCATGGCGATGACATGACTGCGGCTATTCTATTTTTCATGTGATTTAGAGTGAGAGATTACCTAGGTATATATAGAGTTTAGGATTTATTTTGGCCGTCAGATCAACTCAGAACTAACCTGAACCGTTTAATTTGCCCACTCAGCCCTAAAGACACATCAGCAGCTCAAGATTGGACTCAGTCAAACCCTAGCCGACTTGACCAGGTCGACACCCAGGTCGACTGCGCAGTCGACCTGGTCCCTGGGGTGTCGACTGCCCAGTCGACTCCCCAGTCGACCTGGGTGCTGGGCGGGAAATTTCCCGCCTAGCCTGTTTGACTTCGAATTTGAAATTTAAAATTTGTGAAATCGGTTTTGAACTTTCTGAAACTTCCGATGGCCATAACTTCTTCATACGAAGTCCAAATCACGCAAACTCGGACTCTATTCCAACCAGAATTCCGAGACGAACACAATGGCGCAACCCGTTTCCCACAATTCTCACGTCTGAGATTAGTTATTCTTTAATTTGTGAATATTAATATTAACAGAATTACGGGGTGTTACATTCTCCCCTCCTTAAAGGATTTCGACCCCGAAATCTTCAAGTCAAGAAGAATGTATATCCTAAAATCCAATCATCCATCTACTCAACCATCAAACACAGGCATCCATTGTCCTTATAGACTTCTAATGCTTTTCATGTTTAAATGCACAGTGTGTGTATATGTCTATATCTAATGCAAAATCAGGCGGTCCACTGATTCAGTTGATCTCCTTAATGCAAATCATGATAGTTCCATGCGTCCATTATGTATGCAAAAGTTCCTTAATGGTACATATTATCTCTATATGCGTGCACAATCATCATCTGAATGCAGCATCCATATGATAAAAAAATACTAAATACATCCATATAAATGCAATATGCAATATGAAGTGACTGGGCCGATCTAGTGCCTAATAGTGTGTGTATATGCGTCCACGAGCAACCACTAGCAAACACTTGCATCCACTTTGCATCCATCATACATAACATGTCTCAAACACATGTTTCAACCATAGGATTATCCTAAATAAAGGTCAAAGATACTAGCGAGAGGACATACTAAAGATAAGATAAGTGATAAGGAGAAATTAGAAGATATACCCTCAAAAAGAAAACGGTACAACGAACGCATCTTCGCTTCTGTCTCCCAAGTAGCGTTGCTCTCATCATCTCCCCATTGCACTTTGACTAGTCTGACCTCTCGATTCCTCAACTTCTTGATCTCCGACCCAAGAATGCATGTAGGAGCTCGTTGAATCGTCGCATCACGCTCTATCTCCACCTCTCTAAGCAAGCTCGGCTCTACCACTTCCGCGGTCTCGTGCAAGCACTTCCTCAAATGTGACACATGGAATACGTCGTGTACACCACTAAGTCTCTCAGGCAACTCCACTCTATACGCCATCTGTCCAATCTTCTTCTTAATAGGAAACGGCCCTACAAACCTTGGTGCTAATTTCCCAACGGACCCAAAGCGAACAACGTTCCGTAATGGAGACACTTTGATAAAGACCATGTCCCCAACATCAAACTCAAGATCTGTCCTCCTTTTGTCTGCGTAATATTTCTGCCTATCTTGCGCCGTCTTCATCTTCCTTCGAATCAAGTCGATCTTTTCCGAAGTCTCTCTAATCATATCGGGCCCAAGTAAGATCTTATCCGTAGATTCCCACCAACATGTAGGTGAACGATAAGGTCGTCCATAAAGAGCTTCGAAAGGTGCCGTGCCAATGCTAGATTGAAAGCTGTTATTATATGCGAACTCTACCAACGGAAGATGCTCTTCCCACGTACCCCCAAAGTCTAGGATACATAGCCACAAAAGATCCTCTAGAATGCGATTCACCCTCTCAGTCTGGCCGTCCGTCTGAGGATGATACGCGGTGCTCAGACATAACTGAGTCCCTACCGCTTCTTGCAAGCTCTTCCAAAATTCGCTAGTGAAGATAGGATCGCGGTCGCTTACTATGCTAGAAGGAACACCATGCAACCGAACTATCTCTCGAACGTATACAGAAGCTAACCATGGAGCAGTCCTCTTACTCTTCACGGGAATGAAATGGGCGCTCTTAGTAAGTCTGTCTACTATAACCCAAATCCCCATATTACCCTTCCTTGATCTTGGTAATCCATCCACAAAATCCATCGAGACACTATCCCACTTCCATAGTGGAACCTCCAATGGGTGAAGCAACCCACCAGGTTTCTTTTGCTCCGCTTTTACTTGTTGGCACACCAAGCATCTAGCGACATACTCGACCACATCCCTCTTCATACCGACCCAAAAGAAAACTCGCTTCATGTCTTTGTACATCTTGTCCCCGCCGGGATGAATGGTCATCTTCGAATGATGCGCTTCGTAAAGAATAGCCTTCCTCAAACCTTTGTCTCGAGGTATACAAAGTCTACTATCCCTACGTAACCAACCCTTATCATCTAGGGTATACTTACGGAGATGGCTTGATGACTCCCCTCTTTTGAGCTTTTCTACTAACTCAACCAACTATGGGTCGTCTCGCTGTGCCTCACCAATCCGTCCCAAAAGCGTAGGTCTGACCTCCAAGGATGCTAGCAAACCGGGTACAAAGTCAACGGAAGGTCTAAAATCAAACCTAGAGATGAATTCTAAGTTTTGCCGTTCAACAAACAACGGACTCAAGGACAGCCTTTTCCTACTTAAGGCGTCTGCCACCACGTTACCCTTGCTAGGGGTATATGCTATTTCGAAGTCGTAGGACGCTAAGAATTCCATCCACCTTTGCTGTCTTAAATTCAAGTCCTTCTGAGAGAATAAGTATTTTAAAGATTTGTGGTCAGTGAATAATTCGAAATTCT
This sequence comes from Allium sativum, assembly GCA_030737875.1. Taxonomy (NCBI): domain Eukaryota; kingdom Viridiplantae; phylum Streptophyta; class Magnoliopsida; order Asparagales; family Amaryllidaceae; genus Allium; species Allium sativum. The sequence goes on along the minus strand of CM060920.1, from coordinate 740,447,439 downwards.
CGCCAAGAAGATAATGGCGCCAAGACTTAAGTGCGAAAACAATTGCGGCCAACTCTAGGTCATGTGTAGGGTAATTCTTCTCATGCACCCTTAACTGCCTTCCACCATAGGCTATTACCCTTCCCTCTTGCAATAAGACTGCGCCTAGTCTTGTCCCACAAGCATCGGTATAAACAGTAAACGGCTTACTCGCGTCTGGCAGCACTAAGACTGGGGCTGAAGTCAAAGCTCTCTTCAAACGTTGGGACGCATCATCACAATCTACGTCCCATGTGAAACCTAGGTTCTTCTTCGTCAAACGCGTTAATGGAGCTGATATCTTTGCGAAGTCTTTGATAAACTTCCTATAGCAGCCAACCAACCCCAAGAAACTCCTTACTTCGGTAGCATTTTTAGGGACCTTCCAATCTTGGATGGCCACCACCTTCGCGGGATCCACAGCTATCCCTTCTTTGGAAACCACGTGCCCTAAGAATCGCACTTCCTCTCTCCAGAAGTGACACTTAGTAAATTTAGCTTTAAGGTTATGTGCTCGTAGAGTCTCCAACACTTCCCTAAGATGTAGGGCATGCTCTTCTTCATTCTTAGAAAAGATCAAGACGTCGTCTATAAAGACCACCATGAATTTATTAAGGTACTCCCTAAACACCCTGCTCATCAGATCAACAAAGTATGCGGGGGCGTTTGTCAAACCGAAGGGCATCACTAGCCATTCATAGAAACCGTCCGGAGTCCTAAAGGCAGTCTTATCTATGCTATCCTCAACCACTCTCAACTGATGGAATCCAGTGGCTAAGTCCAACTGCGAAAACACTGAGGCGCCCACTAACTGATCGAAGAGATCGTCAATCCTCGGCAGTGGGTGTCTATTCTTCTTAGTAAGCTTGTTAAGTTCTCTATGGTCCACACAAAGTCTAAGGGACCCATCCGCCTTCGTGGCAAATACTACTGGAGCACCCCACTCCGATATACTACTTCTTATGAACCCCTTCTCAAGCAACTCCTTCACTTGCTTATTGAGTTCCCTCCTTTCACGAGGATCCATGTGGCGTACTGGAAAAGATACTGGTTTTGCATTATCCACAAGATATATTCGAAAATCTATCTCCTGCTTCGGAGGCAAGCCCTTCACCTCCTCAAACACATCCGAATATTCTCGGACACTCTAACAGATCGTAGATTCTCCACAGACGCATCAAGCGATTCTAAATAACTTAGCATAACGGAATTTATGGGATTACAAAAGATTTCGAGAGTGTTGCCAAGGCGAGTCATGAGCCTAACTACTCTCCTTTCACAATCAAGAACGGCCCCATTTCTGGATAACCAATCCATTCCAAAAATTAGCCCATAGCCCGTGAAGCCCAAAACATAAGCATCACATCTAAACTCAACGCTAAGTATAGAAATTTTCAAATCCAAACACATCATGGACAAATAAGCTGAGCCCCCAATTGGATTCGAAACAATTAAGGGATCCTCTACTAAACTGGTGTTTAAGTGCAGTGATTCAACTAATGATGTAGAAATAAACGAATGCGATGCACCCGAATCGAATAAGGTACGGACAGGATGATCAAATAGAAAAACTAAGCTTTCAACAGAAATGGTTCTACCTCATTCTTGCAGCGGTGGGACCGCGAGAGCCTGAACTTGTCCCCTTGCCTGCCCTGGTGCCATAAGAGCCTGCACCTGTCCTCCCGAGGTAGACCCTGCCCTCTGCCCCTTCTTTGGGCAGTCCTTCACTAGATGTCCCGCTTCACCACAGTGAAAACAGCCAGTCTTCTTTTTCTTTCTGCAATCCTTGCTGAGATGGCTTGGTGTCCCACAGTTAAAGCATCTTTTCTTTCCTTTGCCATTATTGTCTTTACCACCCTTCTTGTTTTGCTATTTTGGTTTCTTCTGATCCCCTTTCTTCTCGGGTGCCTTATTAGCATTAGCGCCTTTCTCCTCGTGCATGAGTGCCATGTCTACTAGCTTCTCAAAGGTGGCCCCCATAGGGATGTGGGTCATAGCCAACCCCTGCAAATGCTCATTCAAGCCATTAACGAACCTCAGAGCCTTCTTCTTTGGCGTGTTCACTAAGTCCAAGCCAAACCTTGCTAACTGATTAAATTTGTTGACATATTCTTTCACTGATGAGCTTCCTTGCTTCAATGTCAATAACCTTTCCATGTATAGATTCTCTTCTTCCCTTGAGAGAAACTTTGCCTCAAACCTACGCCTGAAATCCGCACAAGAATCAACAGGACGCTCCCCATTAGTGACCTCCCACCAAAACGAGGCCTCTCCCTTCATTAACCAAGCTGATAATTTGACTTTCCTCCCTTCTTCTACTTCAAAGATTTCTAGAAATTCTTCCACCTCCTTAAGCCAATCTCTAGCTTCCACAAACGTTTCTGACCCTTGAAAAGGTTTTCCACCCATAGCCTTAAATTCCTTGCATGTCTTTGCAAAAGTATCAGCGCGAGGAGGGGGAGGAGGAGGAGCGGGTGCAACTGGTGGTGGAGGAACATTGGCTGGACCTGCAGCGGCCCTAGCCTCTAATAACCTCCTACACCATCCTGGTATCATTACACCATCCAGAAGGTTAAGATCTTCAGCCATGCTGAAACGAAATAGGACAGATTCAAAATGGAGAATTCGAAAGATAAAGATATATGGCTATTGGGGATTATGTTTTTCATAAAAACTTTCCTCTCTAAATTACTCATCAAGACATGTTTTTGAAAACACTTCTTCCAAAAATACTTTAGAAAAATAGTTTTTCTAAAAAAATTATCTGTTCTGGTAACCTTAAGCTCTGATACCACGCGTAACACCCCACGTCCATTAATGTCACTCACAAAGGGAATGCATTAACTTCCATGGAGGTTTTAAGTGAATACAGAACAGAAAAATTACAACAAGACAGATAATAAGTAGTACTTGGAAATCTAAAACTTTATTTCATTGCAGCAGAAATTAAACATGTTTGTTACATCATAAAACCATAAATCAGAGTCAAGTACAATATCCATCTTAGTAAAACAAAATACATAACCCCATTACATAAATAGCCATTAAAGAAGATAACAAGCTGGACTTTACTTCAGCAGTCCAAGCTTTCCAAGAGAGAGATAAAGCAATCCAATCAAGCTCCACTAGAGCTGGGCCCACCCTGAGGACCTGGAGGGGGAAAAAGATAGAAATGGAGGGGGTCAGACATAAAGTCTGGCGAGTATGATAATTCTAACAATAATATTATCAAAATAACTAGACTAAGGCATAAGCTGGAAAACAAGGAAATGCCTATGAACTATTGGGTATGGAAGAGCAGATAAAGATAATGTTAAAGGCACACCTAATTACTAACGAATAATTACTCGCTGCACCACACCAGTCACCCTAAAGGTTGATCCCACTTGCTTCACATAGAAATTATACAAATAGGTTCGTGTACCCCTAGCTGACTACATAGGTGCCACCTGCCCCTATCTCCTCTAGGTGTACCCCACTACCCACTTTCGATGGGCTCCCTACTCGTAGATACCCGTGCTGGCCCCACAGTGGGGTGTATCACTCCCCTAAAGTGGCAACCCGATAAAACTTGAGAATGCACGGCTTATACCTACACGATGCAACAACGTCTTACCTAGCAGCCCGGGTTCACACACGCATACGAAACCCATTGGACTTACGTTGCCACCGCTAACCCGTTTGGCCTCTTATAGTCAAGCCCAGTATGCGTGTCCCGTCCTCGACTTGGGTCGAGCCCACAAAGATACGTTTGGGTTACTGGTTGAAATGGGCCCCCACAAGCTATCTACCTAAGCTTGTCCCCACTAGTATATCCCACTTAACCCTCTTCTTAGTCATGTTCATTTACATGTGTGTTTGGTTAAGTCTTACTAATCGTATTTCAAATGCCACTAAAGGCACCCACTAGATTCCTCATGCCACCCAAGGGACCTACTTAACCCCCATGTCCCACCTTACATGTTTATCTGGTTAAGTATTTCTTAATTCATTCAGGCATTAACCTCATAAAGACCTCTCACATTAGACTGGCAATTATGGCAGCTGGATTTGCCGGGCGGGTCCGGGCAGTCCTACACCATAAAAGAGTCTAACCTCGTGTCTTTACAACTGTTATGCTTTAGTTTGGGCCTAGGACCTCTCACATTGGGCTGACATTTGTAACTACTGGATTTGCCGGGCAGGTCCGGGCAGGTTTACGTCACAAACGAGTCCAACCTCTTGTCCTAAGCATTGATTAACACTTATAATCTTTTACCCCAGTTTTAAATATATCCCTATTCAAATCATTAATTAATTCCAATTTTAATGATGTCCATAATTGACTCAATTATGGCCATCCACTTATGGTATGCAAAATCATATCAATTGCACCCAAATTTCTTAATATTAAATCCTTAATATTACCCCTACCCACGTTATACGTTTGCTTATTCAACGCAAAATATACATTAGACTCGAATAGTCTAACACATAGCACAAAGATAAATTATCACAACATATAGACAAATAAAATAGATCTAATCATAATAGGGGTGAAACTTGCATGTGTGATAGATGTCCAACACCTAAACTTGCATAGGCCAAAAACTACAACTTGCATAAAACTACACATGTCATGGATCTAAAGGTGTCAACTTGTTTGGTAAAATGTCACAATTTACATAACATGATCATAATCCAAATTCATGTATAAACTTGCATATGTGGTTTATGCAACATAATGATGATGTGAACTAGCATCTAACACATAGAACTCACACATGTCATAACACAATTCTAGATCTAAATAAATGTCATGGCATATGTTCATAATCTTTACTAATCGATCTAAACTTGCATACATGATTTGTCATATAGATCAAAATAGCCCAAATAATATCAACATTATGATTTGATTAACATGAACTAATTAGCATAGATAATAACATCATGACTTTATAACATGTATGATTTATCACAACTTAGCATAGAAAATTACAACCTATACAATATCATCATAGCATGATTTACAACATATAGGATATCATCATCACATAACATAGGCTTTACAACATACATGATAGCATAAGGTTTACAACAACATATATGACAATTCACATCATTTTCTTATGATCCATATCACATCTTAATCTAATTAGTTTAATAATAATCTTATTAAAATCATCATACTCACAATTAGAGAAGAAAGAGAGTCTTGATTTGCTTTAGAGTTAAGTAGAATTAGGGTTTTGATTAGCTTTCTTCCTTCTTAGTTGGCGGCGGCTACACTGAGTTCCATGGCGATGGCATGACGGCGGCTATTCTATTTCTCATGTGATTTAGAGTGAGAGACTACCTAGGTATATATAGAGTTTAGGATTTATTTAGGCCGTCAGATCAACTCAGAACTAACCTGAACCGTTTAATTTGCCAACTCAGCCCTAAAGACACATCAGCAGCTCAAGATTGGGCTCAGTCAAACCCTAGCCGACTTGACCAGGTCGACACCTGGGTCGACTGCGCAGTCGACCTGGTCCCTGGGGTGTCGACTCCCCAGTCGACCTGGGTGCTGGGCGGGAAATTTCCCGCCTAGCCTGTTTGACTTCGAATTTGAAATTTAAATTTTCTGAAATCTGTTTTGAATTTTCTGAAACTTCCGATGGCCATAACTTCTTCATACGAAGTCCAAATCACGCAAACTCGGACTCTATTCCAACCAGAATTCCGAGACGAACACAATGGCGCAACCCATTTCCCACAATTCTCACGTCTGAGATTAGTTATTCTTTAATTTGTGAATATTAATATTAATAGAATTACGGGGTGTTACATTAAATATTAAAAATACCTTTTTAAACAAATAATTTTCGAAACTCGAAATATATAAGTGTTTATACTTTTTAAATGCAGAAACATCATTCTGAACTCAGTGGGAGTGGTTTCGAGTCCAAATTCCTTCGTATGCAAAAAGTAGTGTTTTTGACCTTTATATATTTCATAGCGACCTTTCTAAATTTTAAACTGGGCATAACTTTTGATTTCCGCTATTAAATTTCAATTTTTCGAACTCGTTAGAAAGATATTTTTAAATAGATTCTAATATTTTTGGTTTCACTAAAATCCGTTAAATTTTGCATCCCGTACGGTCAGTCAAAGTTCAAGTTTGACTTTTCAAACTACCGCGCTATTTCTTACTCCTTTTATAATTAAAATTAAATTATTCCTTCTAACTTTGATTTAATCATTATTATTTTAAATAAATTGTTCTAAATATCAAAAACTCATTAAAATTACTTAAAAATAAATTTTTTAAATTTACCCCAAAATTCAGCCATTTCTTGCTTGTTTGAAATGCAATGCTCAAAGTCATTTCTTTGTCCAAATTCAGAAATTGTCTTGGTAGTAGTGGCATCCGTTTAGTGTTTAATCCTTTGTTCTTAAGTATTGATATAGGAAACACATAAAACTGATGTCTTGCTTTGTGAAAGGCCCATTGAGTTAAAAATTTATCATTCAATTCAAAATATTAAGAAGCAACTATGATAAAAGCATGTTTCATTGATTGGTGTTGTACATGTATATATGTGTTAGGATTACTAATTTACCTCTATCATAAACCACATAAAATAATGTTAATATAAAAGTCAAATTTTAGACAAAAAGTGTCACATAAGGTTCTTGTCTGCTGGTTCTGCAATATCACTATGACATAGCCAATTAATTAAGATGCCAAAGTTACCAACATGAGAACTAAAAAAATACACGAATCATCATAAAAATCAATTTCATTAAGGGCCAATCAAGTTTACTTCCGTTAACCACCATCAGAAAACAATGGCAATAGGTAATCCAAGTCAGTCTTTCCCCTTAAGGAGTAACACACACACATACATACATAGATGTGTGTGTGTATATATATGTGTAATATGTTCACACAGATGTATGAAGGTACACATAACAAGAGGAAATAACCCTACAATTTTATTCAATCACGTAACAGTAAACAAATTTGACGTTGTAGAATTTTTTATGTAATCAAAGTAGTAAACAATTTCAAGATATATCAAAAAATGTATTTCAGTAATTATTGAAGTCTTACATTATTAGGTGTTTTTCATCTTGTTTTAATGTCTCTGTTCCTTTTTCTTTTTTGTAAAACTGCAATCAAACTTCCCTAAACCATCAAGTAAACAATACCACCTCTACTTATATGTAACCCTTCTTAAATCCAACCTAAACTTCTTCAAGATTCCAACACATTACAATTTCCAACTAATACAAACCCTCCTAAATGTTCAAACTTTAATTTCCCATGTTTGAATTTGGAAATCTAGACCCTAAAAATTGATTTTTTTTAAAATATATCTTCCTGGCAAAGCAGCAACACATAGATAATAGAAAAAAAGCTTTTGATTATTTAAAAAGTGTGTAAAATTGAACAAGAGGAAGTGTTATACCTATATGTCAAAATGATTCGAGAGCGAGCAAGATCTCCAACACAAATTATTTGGTAGTCAAATCAGCAATGAAATAAGGAAACTAGCTAGGGTTCGAATCCGGAAGGATTTTACTACCCAAAAACTCAATTTGAAAAGATATCCAAATTAGTCATAATAGATGAGAAGAAAGAGAAGATATTTGAGGACGATGAGATTTAGATAAGGCAGGGAAGAGGATCGAACAAGAGATGAGAAGAGAAGCTGTTATGTCAGTAAACACTGCTTGACTTGTTGCGATAATAATTGGCTTCAGAAAAATTTATTTAGGCTCTCCTATCTTATAGTAGGGAGACCTCCCTAATGGGTTGTTTGATAATTTTGCATGTGAATTATGTTTTTAGAACGGTATATGTTTGACACATTTGAGTGAATATTTATATTGTTGCATTAAAATCATATTTACTTAGTTTCAATTTCATTTGAGTTATTAATTAACTAAGAATGGTGATGTAAAAGAACTCTAATATTGACTAGATTATGTTTCTAACTAATGTTAGAATTTGTTAACATGTGTGGAAATGTACTCTAAATTTGTAAAACGGTTTAGGTGGTGGATCTATTTTTAAGTGATATAAAATGCCAAAGATAAGGGTGGATCTAGTTTAGGTGGTCGATCTCCACCACATTTCAGTTTTGCAGCATCCTACAACACTTCTATTTTAGTTATAACTTTCTATTTAAAAAATAGTTTAAAGGGGTGAAAATGAGCGAATATAGAAAGAAATGGAAATATATGGCGGAAATGAAAAGATCTTTGAGGGAATTGTTTAAGGTGCAACAGAACTTATATATATCTGTGTGTTTATATATATATATATATATATATATATATATATATATATATAGAGAGAGAGAGAGAGAGAGAGAGAGAGGGAGAGGGGGAGGGAGAGAACAGTTCGGGAGCATCCTTCTTTTGAGCACCTTTAATGCTCCCCAATCACAGTCTTGCAATCAGATATGTACACTGTTGTGATTCCTGCTTATGTGGACTTCAACAAAAAATAACAATTGAAGAAGGGGGGAGAGAAATTGACACATTCACATCAGCTAATTACTTTCAACTCACATAACAAGTAAAATAATGAAAGGGGAAGAGAATGCTTACATCAAGTGATTATTTAGTGTTATTATTCAACAACATACATTTCTCCTTCCTTGCGAAACAGATTGCCTTTATTTCTCATTACAAACGAATTCTAATCCATTTTTGGAAAATCCATGAAGATCCAAGTATGTTTCTTCAGTTCTTTTTTCTTCAAGATCAATACTATCATTTAATTTAGTTAGTTTTCATATGTTTCAACATTGGAAATGAATGCATCAACGTTTACACTTTATTATGTGCTGACCTCTTCCATTTCTATTCTTAGATGCAATAATAAATTCTAGCGATTATTCTGATAGCGAACGTAGATGCTACAGTAAGTTTGAGCATTGATAACTTAGATCAGGAGCGTTTGATTATTCCTACTAGTACTACTGAAGATGAAATGGGAACATCCATAACCAAAGATGATGTTGAAATATTCCTTGGAAAGTTGTTTGATTCTGTAGAAGATGCAGAATTTTGCTACTAAGCATATGGAGCCAAAAATGTTTTTTCTATTAAAAGGAAGAAGACAGATAGAGCAAAACGAAGTAGTGATGAACCAATAGGTGTTAAATTTTGCTGTAATGGAGAAGGAACATACAAACCAAAACAAGTTGACAATGATGATGGAAAAAGTAGGAGGAATACGTTAACTATGAGAGCATCCTGTATGTCCAGATTGAAAATTTTGAATATTAGAAATACTAACAAGTGGAAGGTGACTATTTTCATTAATAAGCATAGTCATGACATAGTCACACCAAGCAAGAGAATACTAATAAAGCCCAAAAACCAATTACATATGGTGGCTAAATCACTGACAGAAACATTCAATCAAGAAAATCTTCAAATCAACAATGTCCACGTGCTTCTTAGCGAGCTTTCTAATGCTGAATTTAATGATAGAGATCTTTATAACCATTTTAGAGATGTGAGGATGGATAAATTTAATGAATTTTGAGATGTGGACGATGTAAGGATTTATTTTAACCAAATGGTTTAAGTGAATATAGATTTCTACTATGCTATTGACGCTGATGAAACAGGAAGGGCCGTAAATTTTTTTTTGGATTAATGGACATTCTCGTGTAGCATACAAATAGTTCGGAGATGCTATTACATTTGATAGTACTTATAAAACAAACAAGTATTTGATGTCATTTGCACCTTTTACGGCAGTAAATCATCATTTTCAATCGCTTCTTTTTTGCTGTGCATTGTTGGGAACCGAAGATGAATGAACATTTGTGTGATTATTTGAGTACTAGTTGTAAGCGATGGAATGTCGACAGCCTATCTCCATCTTTAAGATCAAGATCGAGCAATAACTAGTGCTATAGCAAAAGTTTTTCCTAATACTCATCATCGATTTAGTCTTTGGCATATCAAGAAAAAATTGGAGAGTAATAAGCCATATTTTCTATATAAAATCCTGGTTTAAGAAAGAAATGAAGATGTGCACTCGGTTTTCATGCATTATTGAAGATTTTGAAGAGCGATGAGCTAATTTAGTTGTAAAATATGAGCTTTTCAAAAATAAATATATGAATGATCTTTATTCTATTCGACATAGCTGCATACTGATTTACTGGAGGAGCACATTTTTTACGGGCATGAATACAACTCAGCGGAGTGAAAGTATTAATTCTTTCTTTGATGGGTTTGTTTCCTTCAAAATGAGTGCAAAAGAGTTTGTGCTAAAATATGATTTAATATTAGAATCAATATATCTAAGAGAACGAAAAGAGGACTACTATTCAATATATATGAAGCATGTGTTAAAAAGTAATGATAATCTGTTGGTAAATGCTGAAGATTTTTACATAAGAAATATATTTAGAAAGTTTGATGAGCAATTTCAACTAGCATGTCGACTTCGAGTGGATGAAAATGAGTCGGATGATAATATTAAAATGTATCATGGTGGATGCTGTAAAGGAAGTTATAAAGGAAGAAAAGTAATAATGCATACATGTACGAACAATGCTTCATGTGAATGTCAGTTGTTTGAATTTGAGGGGATACCATGCAAATATTTGATCAGGTATTTGACAAGTACTATCTTAATGAAATTCCATCCTATCATATATTAAAGAGGTGGACAAAAAATGCAAATAGATCTATTGTTACTACTCACAATGATATGCTTGTACACAGTTTTCATGCTAATTTAGAAGGAGCTAGGGTGAGTGCGATCATACAACAATCCGTGCAATGTGCTTATATAGCATGTAAGTCTGAAAAAAGTTTTCAATTCGTCACAAATGAATTGCATAACATATACAAAAAATTGAAAGAGTTCGATGATAGTTTGCTTCAAAAAGAGAACGATCATGCACAATCATCATCTGTGCACAGATAGAGTTGAAACTTTATTACTGGATCCACATATTTCACAAAGGGAAGAGCTAAGGAAGCCAATGGCATCAATGTAAGAATGATTGCTAATAATAAACGATTGAAGAGAGGGCTTGAGAAAGCAAATCAAAGGAAAAAGGTAAGAATTTGCAGGTAATGCAATGGTGTTAACATTGGTCACGACAGCAGGAATTGTCCAAAAACCATAGGAAACATGTAATGACCCGAAATCCCTGCCCGGCCTAGACCGAACTGGAATACGGATAGCTTGAGAACATGACGCATTGGAACGCAGAACAAGAAAACTTTTCATTGCTATTACAACAATATTACATCAGATAACAAAAATAACAGAGTGCGGAAAATAAATATAAAGCGGAAATACATATATTAAAGAATAAATAAATTACATAGCAGTAGAAAATGTGATATATATAAATACAATGCTGCGAAAAAATATAAACAAACACAGCTGAAAGCAATACACAGATATAGAGCTTTCCGAATATAGCTGCAGTCATAATCCAGGATCCTGTTAAATAAATATCAACAAAACCAAAACTACTGACTTATCGTATGGAAAATACGGGCACCCAGAGTTTAGGTGAAAACAATAAACACCAGGTTAGTCATGGAACTGGTATGAGAACTTAAAACAGTTATTAAAACTTACTTCAAAAATTAGGAAAATCATGGGACCACACCGTATGACATGGGACAGGTTTACTCTGTATGAGTATCAGTTTAAAAATAAAGTACCACAATGATTTTTGAAAAATGAAGTTATTATAAGACTCTGGTCCCATCACACAATGCAATGAAAACAGGAGTATAGAGTTTTACCTTATTATAGCCAAACATGCTTGATACTATTCAAAACAAATATTTTTGATAATATTATAAGTGCATAGTGCAGGAAACAATTTCAAATATAAACGTATCAATCCTGGACGACATAGGTACCATATATTATATCGCTATATGAGTTTACAACTAAAACCATAATGTCACATATTGGAAGTTGGATTCCATCTATGAGTCGAGGTAAGGAATCTTCCTCACTATTTTGGACCAACTCTAGCAAGATGCCCAGGATCAACAAGTGGCCCGTGGGAGCGCCAGGGTCGGTCCACACTTACTTTTGTGGATTAGTTATTCCTGAGCAATACGTTTCCTAGTCCTATAGGACCTAATGTCTGGTCAGTACGTCGACCGTCTTAGCCTTGTGCGACAATATATCTGAGGCGCCTCGCTATCCATCATCCACATAAGTAAAATGTCTGGGATCCATATAATGACACCACTCATAGCTGGAAAGAGACGCATGCCTTCCGTGCTGTCCTTCATCCTGTTTTTGACTCATACCCGGGTGTGAAGCTTGCGAATTAACGCTATACAAAAAGTGTGCAAACTAAAGCCGTGCTTTGATCATCATCCATGTAACAACCCGAATTTTTGATAACGTGTTAAGACAAGAATCAAGACAAAAATTTAATTTTAAAATCTGAATCATGGGAAATGGGCTGTGCCCTTGCATTCGTCTCGGAAAAATAAGCGAAATAGAGTCCGAGTTTTTGAAAATCGGAGTCCGTATGACCAAGTTATGGCCCGTCAAAGTTTTCAGAAAATTTCAAGTTCAAAAACAGTTCAAATTTGAATTCAGATTTCAAATTCAGCAAAGCAGAAGAGGCGGGAAAAATTCCCGCCACCCCAAGTCGACTGGGGAGTCGACTTGGGAGTCGACACCCCCCAGGTGGTGTCGACTGCCCAGTCGACACCCCTGTCGACCTGGGTGGTCCGACCACCTGGGCCTGGGAGCACCTGACTTATTCCTCAAGACATGCTTTAGGGCTGGTGACGGATTTTGAGGGTTCAGATCTATCCTAGGGCTTATCCTATTGCCTAAACTACTCCTAATCTATATAAAAACACCCTAGGACCTAACCTAAATCACTCAAAAATCAATCTAACAACGAAGTGCTGCCCAAATCCCTCTTGATCATGGCCTCCATCTCCAACTTCAAGAGCCTATGCATTCAAACTAGATGCAAGACGAAGGTGCAAGCTTTCTATACCAAATCAAGGGTTTTGATCATCATCTCAATATGGATTCTTCGACAAGACGATTCATGCTCCTAAATCTCTTGCCATGCTATGTAAGTTCTAGCTACTTCTAGATCTAAATGGTAGTTTTAATGATGGCATGGAATAAAATGGGATTAAACCAAGTATGCTAGCCTATATGAACCTTGTCATGCCTCTTTTGCTTGAACCTATGACTTTTGGCTATGCTTAGTGACTAAACCATGCTATTCATGTTATGATTAACCTAGTTTATCTTGCAAGTTTGAATCTTTATCTAGGTAATGCTAGCATGAACCTTTGGGAACCATTTGACTTGTGAAACATTGGCAAAGATTTGACTTTGGGGCTTATGCATGTAAATGAACCCAAACCCCTTATGTTATCATGCATGTTTGTGGCCAAATTCCCTTATGTTATCATGCATGTTTGTGGCCAAATTCTCTTATGATACTATGCATGTTTGTGGCCAAATTCCCTTATGATATTATGCATGTTTGTGGCCAAAAACCCCTTATGATGCTATGCATATTTTGAAGCCAAACCCCTTATGACACTATGCATGTTTGTGGCCAAAAACCCCTTATGATGCTATGCATATTTTGAGGCCAAACCCCTTATGACACTATGCATGTTTGTGGCCAATCCCTTCTTGACATCGTGTATGTTTTGAGGCCAACATGTAGCATAGTATCCTTACTATGTTGACTCACTTTTACTTGGGTTGGAAACACGATTTGGGGTAGGATAGACGAGCGTGATTATGACATGAAAATTTGATATGGGATTTCATGAAAATATGACACTCATGATACACCTAAATGGGGACATGACATGTGGGGTAAACATGGGACTTGAAACTAGACACGGGGGTTGTAAGTGTAATATGACACTAGACCAAACATGAAAGTGGCCAACTCGAGGTTGGGTCGAGTTTGTATCATAAATCTACCCGGACCCGCCCGTCTTAACTAGTGGCTACAAACAATAGGATCCAATGTGAGAAGTTGGTCATGTCGCGCTTAAGACCCGAGGTTAGACTAGGTTGTGGTGTAAAACTACCCGGACCCGCCCGGCTTAACTAGTAACCACAACAAGGTCTAATGTGAGAGGTTGAGAGTGCATTAATTAAATTAATGCCACATGATAAGGTCAAGTAAATTTGACTAATGACACTTAACCGATATGACACGAATGGGTAGGTTAAGTGGGACCGGGCTTGACTTCTTAATGACACTTAACCATACAAGACAATTAGGAGATGGGGTTAAGTAATTTACGCTTAACTAATCCGACTTGGTAATTAGATGGGGTTAAGTAATTTACGCTTAACTAATCCGACTTGGTAATTAGATGGGGTTAAGTAATTTACGCTTAACTAATCCGACTTGGTAATTAGATGGGGTTAAGTAATTTACGCTTAACTAATCCGACTTGGTAATTAGATGGGGTTAAGTAGTTTAGACTTAACTAATATAAACACGGTAATTAGATGGGGTTAAGTAACCTATACTTAACTAATCTAAAATTGGTAATTCGACGGGGTTAAGTTAAACACTTAACCAATCTAAACTTGGTAATTCAATGAGGTTAAGCAACCAATACTTAACAAACTTAACATGATAATTTAATGGAGTTAAGTAACTTATAGTTAACCAATTATACATGATGATTTGATGAGGTTAAGTAACCTATACTTAACCAATCTAACACGTGGACTTGATAGGGTTAAGTCATAAGATCTTTTGAATATACTTAACCCTTGTAGTATGATTAGTGGATGAGGTTAAGCTAACTCGTACTTAACCAATCCGGCTCGATGATCTGATGCAATTTAGATAATTTATGCTTGATCAAACTAACACGATAATCTGATAGGGTTAAGACAAACCAATACTTAACCAATTTGACTTGATAGGGTTAAGTCATGCGCTTCTTGGTATACTTAACCAACTTGTAGGGCTAAGCCTTGAACTTAAATACTTAGCCAATCTTGACATGATTCGTAGGCGGGCTAAGTCATGAACCTGAATAACAACACTTAACCCAATAGACAAAACCCTAGTGAGAGGAACTAGGTAGAAAATCATGGTTAATCAAGGGTAACGGGGAAAAGAAGCTAAGTGGTAAACCTTAGTTAAGTATAACTAAGTAATAATTCTTAGCCAAGGACATGGGACTAGTTCATGAATGGATGAGTAACCCGATATGGTAGGTCATCGCTTAAACACACGACGAGGAGCAAATTTTCCGACTTGGATAAGGGCTCCAACGAACTGGGTGACGAAGCGGTATCTTCGGGGGACGTGAGGGTACTCTTGGTATCCCTCTGTGAGGTGGCAGATGGTCCATGAAACCCGGCCTCACAGAGGTTCAGGTCTGCGGTAGAAGAGCCAAGAGTATGCCATGGTTGCTATGCGAGCGACCTAAAGACTGGGATGGATTAGCGTGGAGTCGACGATACTTGATTTTTGCCCTGGATAGCGCGTCGTCGACTACCTACCATCTTTAGTCAATCGTGTACGAACGGAAAGGCAGAGAACTCCCAACCGACCATGTTCTTGCTGTCGAGTCATGGGTGAGGTTGGCCCATAGGAAAGTGGGGCTATAGTGGGGCCGGGATGTGGTTCTCATACATGATTTTTTTGGATTGCCTTTCAGTAGTTGAGGGAGGGGTCACGTGGGACCATAGCCACGGATACAAAAACAGACCTTGATATCTGCATCAGCAGACGACTTAAATCTCCCGACCGAGTTCCGTATTTCTTGATTTGCCCTGGCACGGAACTCAGATGACACATTGAGGAACATGTGCGTCTAGACATGGAAAACGATTCACGATACTTACGTGGGATAAAGGGCGCGGTTGACGGGTGGCATAATCCCTAGTGGCCCTGGGTGGCTTGAACCCAAACTGAGACACAGAAACGTTCATTAGGTAGCATAATCCCTAGTGGTCCTAGGTGGCATAAATCCTAAGTGGACACGCGATAGTTCATGGTAAGTAAACATAACCGGATCAAGGGTAGCAGTCCAAAACATCTTCAAGGGTAAAATGGTACTACGTTGAGGTGGTATAGATTTACATGGGAAAGCCCGTATGGCGTACGACAAATGACTGAACTTATACATGGAAAGAAACATACGAGTTGGGAAAAACCTACATATGCTATATATTAGGTTGACATGGACCATTACATGACATTGGGAAAGGGACATTCATAGTTAACACATGACGCGGGTTGGGATACTAGTACGAGAGGTTCAGAGCAAATATACACGATAAATACCATGGAATGTTATACATGATAGATACCTTGGGATTGTATACTTGACAGAAACCTGACGATGTGATACCTTGGTTTATCTTGACACTGTAGTTTATCATGATACCTTAGTTTATCTTGCTACAGTAGTTCGTCCAGTTATCTTGTTTTAGCTTATCTATCTTGTCGTCATACTTACGTTTACTTTCAGTTTATGCATGTCATGTTACCTTTACCTGTTTTTATACTGGAAGTAGATAGGACTTACCAGTCTTTATGACTGACCCCGTTTTGTTTCGCCTCTTTGTCTTCCGTTCCCCCCCCCCCCAAGGTTTTCAGGGAGGAAATGATGTTGTTTATTTCGGACCTCTTATGCTTGAAGGTCATCATGTATAGCTTGGTCTTCTCATGGCTATGGCTGCTTCACCGCTTTATTTTGGGGAATAATTTATGAAAATGTTTTATGCTTCTTTACTATTGCAAGACAGGTTTTGATGTATTCTGATGTAAAAGGCTTTAGACCTTATTTTATAAGGTAATGAAATTTGTTTTACTTACGCTGTTTTATATATGTGTTCTGTCTTGTAATATTTCTGTGCATGTTTACCTCGATAATGCTTCACCAAACCTAGTGCATTCCCTTTGTGAGTGACCCTAGCGGAGGTGGGGTGTTACATTTGGTATCAGAGCAGAAGGTTACCAGGCTGGGCAAAAGTTTTTAAAACCCCCTGAAAACTATTTGAAAAACCGGTTACAAAGAAGCATTTTTCAAGAAAATTTTGTTTTAAAAGGCTATTCCCCAAAAGCCATTAGCACTATCCTTTGTTTCCTTGATCGAATCTCTTTTCCTTTCTTTCCTCCATCTGTAGTCACAGTAGTTTTAACTGCGACTAATCCTTGTCTAGCTACGTAAGTGTTTTCCCGTGCGATGGAGGAGGTTCTCGAGAGACCTGTTACCGAGGTTATAAGAAGGGATAATAAGAGCAAGGATAAAGGACACGGGCTTGATCCACAAAGGAAGATAAGGACAAGATTAACTAGAGGGCAATTGTATGCTCTCATTTCTAGCGTACCTAAGAGGAATGGTACCGTTCCTGTTAAAGGCTTAGCCTTTCTTTTCTATCATCCCGTCTAGACTTTGTTTTGATCATCGCATCGTTTAAGTCTGCCTCGATAGATAAGTCTCCGCACCTTAGTACTAGCATGGTAGAGGATCCAATTTTTGTCCCAAATCTTGTTGGAAGATCGGCCCATTTATTCAAGACTTGTTGGGCTATGGATGGATTCTAGGGGTAAAGTGGTTATCCAGTAAGGGATACCATTTTCGGTTTTGAAAAGTGGGTAGTCAGCTCTTAGCTTGCTTTGGTAATACCCTCGAAATCTCGTGTAACCTTTTGGGTTTTGTCAGGGTTAGTTACCTAGAATCACTTGATGTATTTATCGGAAATCCCTGATCCGATCAAGTAACGTTCGCCAATAAGGCGGATGGTACATTCCGCTTAAGCATGGGTTATAGGAATCACCCTAGTAAGTGCACGTGGTAACATGGATTGGCATCGGTAAACGAGATCCAGAATTCACTAGTGAATTTTAGAGAGCTTGCATGAGTACGCAGATATGGTTGAGCCAAGTATACTAGGGAAAGAATAAGTGAAAGTGGAATGAGAGGCGACAGTGAAATGAGTTCCGACTCACACCTTGGAAATAGGAATCAAGGAGCTACGAAATCATGAAGTCAAAGATGGCCAAGGCACAACGGAATTAAGCTCAAGGAAATGCGGCTTAGACGCGCGCATCATGTCTCTCTTTAAGAGTACATCTTTGATCATTGGTTCTCCTGTAGAGCTTGCTTGCATGCTATCGCTTTGTGGATATCCTCTCGGTCCTGTTTCTGTTGCAAACCACGTAAGGAGTTTGTCTTGTTTATCTCCTCGATCTTATCTTGGGAACCTTAGGTAGAACCCTATGGATGTAAACATGTTTTTGAAACATGTTATGATTGATATGGTTGCAAATGGTTGCAAGTGGTTGCTCGTGGATGCGCGAATACACATTAGATACTAGATAGACGCACTCACATTTCGTATTGCATATGCACGAGTATTTATACTTGTTATGGATGAAATCGAATGTGTTGTCATGTGGATGTTGCATGTAGATGAATGTTTGTGCACGCATATAGTACTTATATGACTAGGACTATTTGCATACATGTTGGACTCATGGCACTAAACATATTTTGCATTAGAAAGATCATTCAGGCCTGATCATTAGCATTAGCTAAGGAGCATATACACACACGTTCTGCATATGTTCATATGGCATTAGAAATCGTCTAAGGACAATGGTTGCCTGTGGATGATGTTTTGAGTAGATGGATGATGGATGGTAGGATATGTTCTTCCTAACTTGGAGATTTCGGGGACGAAATCCTTAAAGGAGGGGAGAATGTAACAAACCGAATTTTTGATAACGTGTTAAGACAAGAATCAAGGAAAAAAATTTAATTTTAAAATCTGAATCAAGGGAAACGGGCTGTGCCATTGCGTTCGTCTCGGAAAAATATGTGAAATAGAGTCCGAGTTTTCGAAAATCGGAGTCCGTATGACCAAGTTATGGCCCGTCAAAGTTTTCAGAAAATTTTAAGTTCAAAGCCAGTTCAAATTTGAATTCAGATTTCAAATTCAGCAAAGCAGAAGAGGCGGGAAAAATTCCCGCCACCCCAAGTCGACTGGGGAGTCGACTTAGGAGTCGACACCCCCCAGGTGGTGTCGACTGCCCAGTCGACACCCCTGTCGACCTGGTTGGTCCGACCACCTGGGCCTGGGTGCACTTGACTTGTTCCTCAAGACATGCTTTAGGGATGGTGATGGATTTTGAGGGTTCAGATCTATCCTAGGGCTTATCCTATGGCCTAAACTACTCCTAATCTCTATAAAAACACCCTAGGACCTAACCTAAATCACTCAAAATCAATCTAACAACGAAGTGCTGCCCAAATCCCTCTTGATCATGGCCTCCATCTCCAACTTCAAGAGCCTATGCATTCAAACTAGATCCAAGACGAAGGTGCAAGCTTTCTATACCAAATCAAGGGTTTTGATCATCATCTCAACATGGATTCTTCGACAAGACGATTCATGCTCCAAAATCTCTTGCCATGCTATGTAAGTTCTAGCTACTTCTAGATCTAAATGGTAGTTTTAATGATGGCATGGAATAAAATGGGATTAAACCAAGTATGCTAGCCTATATGAACCTTGGCATGCCTCTTTTGCTTGAACCTATGACTTTTGGCTATGCTTAGTGACTAAACCACGCTATTCATGTTGTGATTAACCTAGTTTATCTTGCAAGTTTGAATATTTATCTAGGGAATGCTAGCATGAGCCTTTGGGAACCATTTGACTTGTGAAACATTGGCAAAGATTTGACTTTGGGGCTTATGCATGTAAATGAACCCAAACCCCTTATGTTATCATGCATGTTTGTGGCCAAATTCCCTTATGTTATCATGCATGTTTGTGGCCAAATTCCCTTATGATACTATGCATGTTTGTGGCCAAATTCCCTTATGATACTATGCATGTTTGTGGTCAAATTCCCTTATGATACTATGCATGTTTGTGGCTAATCCCGTTGTGACATTATGCATGTTTGAGGCCAAAACCCCCTTATGATGCTATGCATATTTTGAGGCCAAACCCCTTATGATACCATGCATGTTTGTGGCCAATCCCTTTTTGACATCGTGCATGTTTTGGGGCCAATATGTAGCATAGTATCCTTACTATGTTGACTCGCTTTTACTTGGGTTGGAAACACGATTTGGGGTAGGATAGACGAGCGTGATTATGACATGAAAATTTGATATGGGATTTCATGAAAATATGACACTCATGATACACCTAAATGGGGACATGACATGTGGGGTAAACATGGGACTTGAAACTAGACACGGGGGTTGTAAGTGTAATATGACACTAGACCAAACATGAAAGTGGCCAACTCGAGGTTGGGTTGAGTTTGTAGCATAAATCTACCCGGACCCGCCCGGCTTAACTAGTGGCTACAAACAATAGGATCCAATGTGAGAAGTTGGTCATGTCGCACTTAAGACCCGAGGTTAGACTAGGTTGTGGTGTAAAACTACCCGGACCCGCCCAGCTTAACTTGTAACCACAACAAGGTCTAATGTGAGAGGTTGAGAGTGCATTAATTAAATTAATGCCACATGATAAGGTTAAGTAAATTTGACTAATGACACTTAACCGATATGACACAAATGGGTAGGTTAAGTGGGACCGGGCTTGACCGCTTAATGACACTTAACCATACAAGACAATTAGGAGATGGGGTTAAGTAATTTACGCTTAACTAATCCGACTTGGTAATTAGATGGGGTTAAGTAATTTACGCTTAACTAATCCGACTTGGTAATTAGATGGGGTTAAGTAATTTACGCTTAACTAATCCGACTTGGTAATTAGAAGGGGTTAAGTAATTTACACTTAACTAATCCGACTTGGTAATTAGATGGGGTTAAGTAATTTAGACTTAACTAATCTAAACACGGTAATTAAATGGGGTTAAGTAACCTATACTTAACTAATCTAAACACGGTAATTCGATGGGGTTAAGTTAAACACTTAACCAATCTAAACTTGGTAATTCAATGAGGTTAAGCAACCAATACTTAACAAACTTAACATGATAATTTAATGGAGTTAAGTAACTTATAGTTAACCAATTATACATGATGATTTGATGAGGTTAAGTAACCTATACTTAACCAATCTAACACGTGGACTTGATAGGGTTAAGTCATAAGACCTTTTGAATATACTTAACCCTTGTAGTATGATTAGTGGACGAGGTTAAGCTAACCCGTACTTAACCAATCCGGCTCGATGATCTGATGCGATTTAGATAATTTATGCTTGATCAATCTAACACGATAATCTGATAGGGTTAAGACAAACCAATACTTAACCAATTTGACTTGATAGGGTTAAGTCATGCGCTTCTTGGTATACTTAACCAACTTGTAGGGCTAAGCCTTGAACTTAAATAGTTAGCCAATCTTGACATGATTCGTAGGCGGGCTAAGTCATGAACCTGAATAACAACACTTAACCCAATAGACAAAACCCTAGTGAGAGGAACTAGGTAGAAAATCGTGGTTAATCAAGGGTAACGGGGAAAAGAAGCTAAGTGGTAAACCTTAGTTAAGTATAACTAAGTAATAATTCTTCGCCAAGGACATGGGACTAGTTCATGAATGGATGAGTAACCCGATATGGTAGGTCATCGCTTAAACTCACGAGGAGGAGCAAATTATCCAACTTAGATAAGGGCTCCAACAAACTGGGTGACGAAGCGGTAGCTTCGGGGGACGTGAGGGTACTCTTGGTATCCCTCTGTGAGGTGGCAGATGGTCCATGAAACCCGGCCTCACAGAGGTTAAGGTCTGCGGTAGAAGAGCCAAGAGTATGCCTTGGTTGCTATGCGAGCGACCTAAAGACTGGGATGGATTAGCGTGAAGTCGACGATACTTGATTTTTGCCCTTGATAGCGCGTCGTCGACTACCTACCATCTTTAGTCAATCGTGTACGAACGGAAAGGCAGAGAACCCCCAACAGACCATGTTCTTGCTATCGAGTCATGGGTGAGGTTGGCCCATAGGAAAGTGGGGCTATAGTGGGGACGGGATGTGGTTCTCATACATGATTTTTCTTGGATTGCCTTTCAGTAGTTGAGGGAGGGGTCACGTGGGACCATAGCCACGGATACAAAAACAGACCTTGATATCTGCATCAGTAGACGACTTAAAGCTCCCGACCGAGTTCCGTATTTCTTGATTTGCCCTGGCACGCAACTCGGATGGCACATTGAGGAACATGTGCGTCTAGACATGGAAAACGATTCACGATACTTACGCGGGATAAAGGGCGCGGTTGACGGGTGGCATAATCCCTAGTGGCCCTAAGTGGCTTGAACCCAAACCGAGACAAAGAAACGTTCATTAGGTAGCATAATCCCTAGTGCTCCTAGGTGGCATAAATCCTAAGTGGACACGCGATAGTTCATGGTAAGAAAACATAACCGGATCAAGGGTAGCAGTCCAAAACATCTTCAAGGGTAAGATGGTACTACGTTGAGGTGGTATAGATTTACATGGGAAAGCCCGTACGGCCTACGACAAATGACTGAACTTATACATGGAAAGAAACATACGAGTTGGGAAAAACCTACATATGCTATATATTAGGTTGACATGGACCATTACATGACATTGGGAAAGGGACATTCATAGTTAACACATGAAGCGGGTTGGGATACTAGTACGAGAGGTGCAGAGCAAATATACATGATAAATACCGTGGGATGTTATACATGATAGATACCTTGGGATTGTATACTTAACAGAAACCTGACGATGTGATACCTTGGTTTATCTTGACACCGTAGTTTATCATGATACCTTAGTTTATCTTGCTACAATAGTTCATCCAGTTATCTTGGTTTAGCTTATCTATCTTGTCGTCATACTTACGTTTACTTTCAGTTTATGCATGTCATGTTACCTTTACCTGTTTTTATACTGGATGTAGATCGGACTTACCAGTCTTTATGACTAACCCCGTTTTGTTTCGCCTCTTTGTCTTCTGTTCCCCCCCTCCAGGTTTTCAGGGTGGAAATGATGTTGTTTAGTTCGGACCTCTTATGCTTGAAGGTCATCATGTATAGCTTGGTCTTCTCATGGCTATGGCTGCTTCACTGCTTTATTTTGGGGAATAATTTATGAAAAGGTTTTATGCTTCTTTACTATTGCAAGACAGGTTTTGATGTATTCTGATGTAAAAGGCTTTAGACCTTATTTTATAAGGTAATGAAATTTGTTTTACTTCCGCTGTTTTATATATGTGTTCTGTCTTGTAATATTTCTGTGCATGTTTACCTCGATAATGCTTCACCAAACCTAGTGCATTCCCTTTGTGAGTGACCCTAGCGGAGGTGGGGTATTACAATCCACAAGGCTCTTCTTGTCAACAAAATTCTTGATCATTGCCTCTTAGCATGCCACATTGTCAATCCATACCATACCATTGATTTCCACCAATATATAACCTCCATGCTCGTACGTCTCAAAGAAGGGTGTTAAGAAAAGAGAATAAATTCTCCACCACCAAACAGATATACATTTAATAGAGATCAACAAATACAGCGTGAAATACAATGTTAGACATACAGTCCGTTTTCAAGTCCGTTCTGGGTCTGAACGAAACCTGAGGCACCTTATTCCTCATCCCATATGTCCAATACAAGAGGGAGGTCTTCGCATATCTGGTCTATCTTCAAGTACGTCTGGACGACCATCACTTATAACCTCAACTTGGGTGTACATTCCAAGTGAGACATTAGCAATAGCCTAAACGATGTAAAGATCTCCGGTCTTCAACCACCGACTTCATTTTTCGAATTTTAATCGTCGTAACAATTATTCAGAATGGGTTATACTCGGTCTTTCTGAATAACTGGCTCATCTTTAAAATCATGTGATAAATACGCAAAGATACCACCCATCTCATTCTAATCCTTATTCTTTTATTCAAATATTCTTATCTTTGGGGAAAGGTTCCCGTTAATTTTATCAAATATAATTTCTTTTAAACTTATAGTTTAATTCATTCCTCGAAAATCATTTCTAACGATTTTATTATATCTTTTTACTTCCAAAAGTCATAATTAAATGATTGTTCAACTTTAGAAATTCATCTGGTCTTTAACTGGGTTAAAAAACAACTGCCATTTAAAATCAACGTTCACGATAAACCCAAAATCATCTTCCGTTAATATGAAATCTTCTCAGAAATCTGAATAGTTTATAATCGATATAAATTTCCGTATCAGACTAATACTATAAATGAGATAATGGCAAAACCTTATAAATTCCATAAATTGTAAAGGCCTTCCTTGATAGAAGCTGATTTCGATTATTATGAATCGAATTCCATTCAATCCTAATTTAATTGAATAATCTGGAAAACCTCATTAAATCTTATTTAAAAGATTTATTCCTTTTTACCACTGGTCTAAGAACAATATTATTAAAGATACTATTCGCAATAACCCAAATTAACTTCCATTCAATTCCAATTTAATTTATCAAATTGGAAAATTCCATTAAATCTTGATGAAAAGATTTCTTATGTAACTCACATTTCAATAAGGTTTAAGAACAGTGGTATTAAAGCCACCATTTACAACAAACCTAAATCCAATTTGATATTAAATATAAAATCTTAAATGAAAATCATGTCGACTTGCATTCAGTACCAAATTCAGAAACCAACAGACGTCATATTGGAATAACGATATCAATATCTTCCAAATTCCAATAACAATATCCGTATGATTACGTAATCCAATATCGAAACATCTGAAGATAATTTCCATTCAAATACATTCCAATTTATTTGTTGGAAAAATTTGTCTATATTAAAACAATTTACCATCCAATTTATTAATTTAAAGTCATCGGTTTACTATTCTAGTTGTTAACTAGTTCATTCAGATAAAAATATTTTTTATCTCCTCAAAACTTGGAATATTTCATCCAAAAATCTTTCCAAATCATTTATTATGATTTATCATAATTTATTTATATTTTTAATAATTTTATTAAGGCTTTACGGTCGGTTTCCAATATCGGCCACCAAACTACATCCATAACTGCTTTTTTCTAAATGGATTTGGACTTAAATAAAAATCCAATCATTGGATTTTAAAATTCTTATTTTATTAGAAAGCTTATTATATTACAGCTCTAATTATTCCAATTTTAGGAGAATCCGACGGTCAGATCTTCCGTTACGTCAATTCGGAGTTACGATTGATGTTCACGAACTGTCACTGCACGACGCGTTCAATTCAAGCTCGAATAGATTTATAAATTTTAAATATAAATCGAAGCGCTTCAAAACCATTTTTATAAATTATATAAAATGTATAATTATCTTTGAAAGCTTGTTTCAGTCGTTTATATTCAAATTTCATATTTCAATGTACAATCGATTTTAATACCGTTTTTACTTCAAAACCATTTGTTATAGTTACAAATATTCATCGATATTTTTACATCTTTATGTCCATCCAAATCGGACGTCTAAATCAAACTCCAATTTTCATCGAATATTATATTATTAAAATATTCATTTTTATTCTGGATTGGAATGAAACGTAATCAATATCCATATAAATAAATTTATGTGGATTTCATACATTCAACAATAATTGTGAACATTCAATTAACATTTAGCGCGCACTTACATCCATATAAGCTTTAAACAAAATATTTAGCACTCATATTGGTCTGTCAATTAGTCGATTAACATCAAATCTAAACACTTGGGATTAGCGTGAATTATATACCATCACAATACCCGTGTGGGGTTCTCAACCAATAAATAATCAATTAATAAATTATTTATTCAATTCAAAATTGTTTTTTCAATCCAACCAAATATACTTAAGCAATTGATAATAAATTCACCATTTAAATTATAAATGGATATTTAAATCCAATTTCAACAACTATAGATAATTTAACATTGTTTTTAACACGTTAATTATTGCAAAATCACATTCGAATCATAACATAAACAATCAACAATTCATCCATCAGGTTTGCAAACAATTGTGATGTGAGCTACCATGCACCGTATAATAATTCCAGATAATTAAACAGATAAAAATCAGTACAGACAATCAATATACATTTATATATGATTATAATTAAATAATCGAGTGAGAGAGTTCTCACTTTGATCGATTCTGGAATCATTATTAATGATTGTTTTAATTAAATCAAAACATGATGTTTAATTTAATCAAAAATCCAAACTGCTTCCAAATCTAGTCCAAATTGGTTTCATTGCGAAGCCTTCGTCGTCACGGTTCCAACGCATGTGAAATCGTTGAATTAAGTTTCCGTATGCAAAAGTTATGGTATTTTAAACACTGATTACATAATTAAAATAAGGGTCCATTTGGCACAGGTCCATAGAAAGTTTCAAAATTAGGCTCACATCTGGACTTAAACTTATTGTAAATTAGGCCCCTATTTTTCGAAAATTCTTAAAAGAATAAAAATAAAAAATCCACGTAAATTCTTATTTAAGTAAAACATGTAAATGTAAAAAAAATCAGACCAAAAAACCATCGAAATACACATCAAAAGCCAAAAATACAAAAAAAACGAAATTACAGTTAATTGCATACTAGTATGCACATATTTTGAATTTCATGCATACATTAGTGCAAGTATTTCAATCATGCATCTGTGTAGGTTTTCTTGAATACATGCATGCAAGTATTACAGAAATCTTGCATACAAGTGTGCAAAATTTCACATATATGCAAATCAGTTCATATTTATTTACATACATGTATGCAGGTATTTGACATATTTTTCAATGTGAAACCTTCTTGCAAAATTTGCATACAAGTGTGCAAATGTTTTAAAATAGTTGCATATATTTATATATATGCTAGAATTTCTAAAGATTTTCAATGTAAACTGCTTCGTGAATACTTGCATTCATGTGTGCAACTATTATGAATATTTGTACACATGTATACAAGTTTTTTTTGTTTCCGTGGTCGTTTGGGAATATTTGTAGAATTTAGAACTTTTTTTTAGTGTACAACGCATTTTTTTGGGCAAAAACACGTAACTTTGATTTTAGGGACCCACTTTATATAAATAGTTTGGGAGGGATGCCGTTTTCATTTTGATACTTTTTGAGGACGTGAGGCAAATTTTCACTTAAAATAAACTAAGGTAATTAAGATGTTAATTACTTTAATTAAATTTTATCCTCCCCTAATCTCTCCTTCTCCCTCACATTTGCCGGTCATGCATGCTAGGAGGAAGAAAAAAAATGCAACACTACTCCTTAATACACACTACTTCCACTCCTGTAAGTGCCAATCAAAATACACCACATCAAAGCTCTCTTCTTCCTCCATCTTCACCATGAATAGCCTTAAATTTGAGCTCCCCCTTGGCAATGAAAAACGTAGCAAATGCCGCCCATTGAGGCCCGAAAATCGAACAAAATAGCACCAAAAACATGATCGTAGCCTTGTAGATTTGAAGAGAATACGAATCTCTACAGCTTCCGTTTAGAAATCATCTTCTAATTCTTGATGGATTGAGAAAGATTAAGGATCTATTTTGAATAATTGTGGACATTGAATTGCAAATGGTAGCTAGGATTTAGTGGAAAGGGTTTTGGGCTGAAAATGGGGGTATTTATACCTCTTTATTAATTAATATTTTAATCCTTTTATTCCTAAAAGTGAAGTTTTGCGTCCGAACTCCAAACTAACCCCAACAATTGTTGTTCCTAACCAAGTACCCTCATCCCGAACACAATAAGACATGTTTCGGGAGAACTAATTTGATCGTTTCAACCAGTTTTTCTCAAAATTAAAATATATGTCAATATAATGTTAAACATTGAATTTGAACATATGTTTTAATTTACAATGACCACGTGCTAACTCCAAAAATTATGAAATTTAAAATCTAGCTATGTTTCATTATATGGTTCTAATGGACCTGGTTTCTCGAATTTAGAGACCATTTTAAAAATTGCATTTTTTCTAGCTTATTGAATTTTAACTGAATTTGAACATGCGTTTATAGTTACCATGCTTACATACTACTTCCAGTTGACTTGAAACTTTAAATATGACAATAATTTGACGTTCTAGACCCAATAAAATTAGTTTCATCGAAAAACAAAGGTCGATTACAAAATATTTATTTTTAAAGGCTATATAATATTAAATAATATTATTAAATTTCAAAATCATTCAAATTAATAATAAAATTATTATTATTATCATATATATCTAACTGAAATACCATATAATTGTAAAATAAACATACCTGAGTTTTTAGTCAAATATCGATATGACAATTTTCTTGTCAAACGGTGCTCAATTTACATGAAAAATCCTTTATTCAATTTATTAAATCATTATATTTTATAACGATTTCATAGCTACTATCTTGAATTTTAATTTGGACATATACAATTTATAACTTGAAAACTCAATTTCTTACATTCGTTAGAAAGATATAATTAAGTAGATCCTTACGTTTCATGTTTCTTCAAATTCTATTTTATAACGAATTCTGTATACTCGTTTAAAGTTTAAAATTAAAATTTCAAACTACTACGCCATTACGAGCTCTTTTTAATTAAATTTTAAATTTATACGCTCAAACATCATTTTTAAAATAATTCTAAGTCGTTTATTCTAAAAATAAATCATTTAAAATATTTAATTTTGTTAAAATCAATTAAAAATAAATTTTAAATTGGTTCTAAAATTCCAGGTTGTTACAAAACTAATAGGTATAAAGTTACATTCTTATTTCACTACATGTTTTGTATTCATTATTTTGACAAACATTTTCTTTTGTTTGCTTGATTGCAAAACAAAGAGACAATGGTACAGAATTTGGTGATGATAGATGTTGACTAATATCAATGATGACTTGAAGTCATGCTGTTATGCTATGGTTTACTACTATATATGTGTATTTTGTGCAGAAGTGGAAAAAATTTATGCAACTCCTTTGTAATTTTTGTGCCTTTCTCTTGCATGGAAATTGTAAAGTAACATTTTGCGGTGCAACTGTTGCATGAAAGTTCTTTCTGCATTTATCACGTAAAAACCTCTTCTTTGACAAGCCTTATTGCTCTTCAGCCATTTGGAAATCCAACCTGTGCAGTTAGAGAAGCTGGACCAGTAGAACTGTCTTCTTCGCTTGTTCCAGAAGAAGCACTGCTCTTCTTACCTATACATGTGCATTTGGTGAAATTCTCTTCTTATGATTTGCTGCTATATATGCACATCTTAGTGTGAGCTAGGCCAAAATAAAAATAAAAAAAATGTTACATATATTGTACTTTCTTTTGCATGGGGATGTTGTTTTACCATGCATTTGCATGCAAACTGGACACTGCTTTTCCATTGCAATTGCTGCATTGTACCAAATTTCCTAAGTCTTATTTTTTGCACGTCTGTTTTCATGCATGCATGTGTTTTTTTATTCCTTCGTTTGAAACACATACTTTAATTTCAAAATAACAATAGCAAACATAACAATTGAAGATTTCAGCATGCATGCATGTGTGATGAAATATACTAAGAGTTTTAATTTTTCTTGTTGGTATTGCATCTTCCCTAAACCCCAAAAATGTAGTCATTGGAATCAAAAATAAATTTATAAAAATATTTTAGCTTTGAAACGCTCAAGGATTTTTTTTTGACAATAATGACATCAAAATCGTGAGAGTTGTAGAATGAGTTAACACCATTTACTTTATTCTATTCAGATAAAATTACACTTTAATCTCAAAAAAAGGTAAATGGAAGCACAAATAATATCAATTGGAAGTATTTTTCCTTCTTTAACCCTGCATTTGGTAACGTAGGTGAAGACCTTTATAGTAAGCAATTCCTATCATCATTGATATTACGTGAGTTGCAAGTAATTAGCTGATGTGAATGTGTTATATTCTCTCTTCCTTCAATTGTTATTTTTCGTTAAAGTTCACATAAGTAGGAATCAGAGCCATGTACATATTCGATCACAGGGTTGTGACCAGGGAGCATTAAAGGTGCTTAAAAGAAGGGTGTGCTCGAACCATTCTTCTATATATATATATATATATTTAAAATTGGTTCACTTTATTGCTAAAACCAATAAAAAACCTCCTTTACAAGCCTCGTTAAAACCATTCAATCCCCCTAACCTAAGTTGGTGCCTTACCAGGAAAAAGAGTACTTATAAATTTGGTATACATCATATAGAAGACAACTACATATATCAAAATAAAAACAACATTAAAACAACATAACTTTGACCGATCAAAAGAAAATCCTTGACAGCCCAAACCAGGCCCATCTACTCTCAAAAAACCGCGGCTTCGGGTCTTTTTTCAAACAGATTGACACTTTGCAAGTCAACTAGTGTCTTTAAGTTCAATTCCCCATCTACCAAGAATTAACTCAGTTCTCCCATCTCGAAAAGTCTTACTTCCATTATTGATTACCAGCCATTTAATTTCCCTTTCAATTTTCTAGAGACAAATTGAAGAATCCGATCTTTTGCCATGAAAAATTCTTAAATTTCTTTCCTTCCATATGAAGTAAATAACGTTGGTGAAGGTAGCGCTTGATAAATCTTTCAATTGATCTTTTTTCTTAAAATTGTCATGTATAAGCATCACTTCAACTTTCAGATCCAACAAATTCAAAGGAAGATCTAACCTTTGCTTTAGAGACAACTAGATGAAGGCTGCAAAGTCACAAGAGAAGAACAGATGTTGATTAGTCTCGGGATGATTGTTGCAAAGAGGACATAGCAGATCTGAAATGTTGAACCCTATCCTTCGTATTTAGTCTACCAAGTGAAGCAAGGTAAGCAATAAAAGACATTTGTCTACTGTTTTTAGCATGATAAATAACTGAAAAAACTGCTTCCTGATTTTCATGATTTCACAAATAATCCCATGTTTTATGGAATGAGAACTAGCCACCCTCACACATTCGTACACATCATAACTTCTGTTTGGAAAATTTGAGATGGCACTGATCTCTTCTAGCAATTCTCTTGTGGCAGGATGGATTTCAGGTATAAACATTTCATTTATGATAATACTACTTACTTTCTCATCTGCATTTCCTATTATATTCAATTTATCATAGCCAAGAAAATCAACTAGACTTTTACAGTTAATCCAACGTTCAAACCACAAATTAATTTCCTCACCATTAGCAATATTTTTATTAAACAACTGTTTTGATCTTGTCCTTAGCCTTAAAAGAGATTTCCATGTTGAGGATGCATTATTGTCCAGAGCCATTGACCAAAAATAGTCCTTTTTGCAATATCTATTATGAATCCATTTGCTCCAAAGTGAAGTATTAGATAAAAATTTCCAAAGTAACTTCACACATGCTGCTTTTTTAAGATCTGAGCATAACTTTACTCCAATTCCACCTTCCTTCTTAGGCCTACACAATTTTTGCCTTGATACTTTATGAGATGAACCCCTCCAAAAAAAATCAGCACATATTGATTGTAACTTATCTGTAGTATATTCTGGGATTTAATAGATGAAAATCCAATATAGGATAATGGGAGTAATGAAAGTATTGATCAGTTCAGCCCTTCCTGCAAAACTAAGCAATTTAGTTTCCCATCCATTAATTTTACTTTGTACTCTTTGAATGAGGGAATTACACTCTGAATAATGTAAGTAATTGGATGATAAAGGTACTCCCAAATATTTGATAGGTAGAGATCCTTGCTGAAATCCCAAAATATTTCTGATCTGCTTTGAATTTAAAACTGATGTGCTGAAGAATACTTTAGTTTTTGATGCATTTACATTTAGGCCAGCATACATACTTAGGTCTGAAAAATCTTCTTTAAAGACCGAGCATTGGAAATAGATGATTTTCCAAATATCATTAAATCATCGGCATATAGTAGGTGAGAAATTATAGGTTGAATTGCACTACTGGACTGAAGATCCTTGTTATGAGTTGCTTCATCCATCATATAAATAAAATATTGCATTTCTATATAAAACAAATAAGGGGACAGTGGGTCACCCTGTCTGATTCCCCTATTTGAATTGATAAACCCCTTAGGAACACCTTGGATCATGATAGAATACGAAGCAGTCGACATACATTCATATATGATATTTATGAAATGTGTAGGAAATTTCATTTTAGACATTATGTAACATATGAATTCTCTATTGACATGATCATATGCCTTCTGTAAATTTACTTCAACACACATTTTTGGCATCCCTTTTTTTTTTTTGAAATCCCTCAATAATTCATGTGCAAGCAATATATTATCCCCAATATATCTATTTTTTATAAAAGCACTCTGATTTTCCGAGATTAGATTAGGCAGAAAATGCTTTAGTCTATTACATAACACTTTTGAATTTTTTTTATAATAGACATTGCAACATGCAATTGGCCTATAATGTGCTATCTTGGTTGGCCTATCATTTTTGGTAATTAAAGTGGTGAAAGTGTGATTTAAAGACTTAGGAAGTTTACCTGATATAAAAATACCAGAAATAGCCAACAACAAATCATCTTTCAGGTCATCCCAGTGAACTTTAAAAAACTTTGAATTAATGCCATCAGGTCCAGGACTGGATTCAACATCTATTGAAAATAATGCATCTTTAATCTCTAATAAATCAATTGATTTTAAAAGAAAGTGCTGTCCTTTTGAATTCATAGTGTAGATAGGATGGAAACTTGGAAATGATATGGTGGTTGGACCATTAAACATGTCTTGAAAGTAATTGATAGCTTGAACGTCAATTTCATCAGCTTTGTATAATAAATTCCTATTTTGATCAATTATTGCCCTGATGTGGTTGAAAAACCTTCTGTTTGACATTCTTGAATAGAAGAATTTTGAATTTTTGTCTGCATGCTGTAGCCATGAAACTTTTGATTGATGTCTAAGAGCTTTAAAATGTATTTGTTCTAGGTTCCGATACTCTTATTTTGACAACAAATAATTTTCATACATATCAAAATCCTCTGGAGCATCATCAGCAGCTTTCTCTAGTTGAATTGCATCTTCGTCGGCTTGTTTAAGGTTAGTGGAATTTCTACCTCTAAATTTATTCCAATTTTTCAATTTAGATTTGCAATTTTTAAGCTTATGCATGAATTGATATTCTTGAAAACCCTAAACTACTGAATTTAGACCTTTAAGAACTGCATCGTTATATCCATCCAAATGATGCCAATCATTTCTATATTTGAAAGGAAATCCATTAGCATCTTAGTAGAAATAAGATCCAACATTATAGGGTTATGGTCACTTGATTTTTGGGAGAAGGAAAGATCTTTCATGTCAAGAAATAGATGAAGACAACTATTATTCACCAACATTTTGTCAATGCAAGTTGCAATTCCTTTTCTATTCCAAGTAAAATTAAAATCCATAGGTTGAATTTCTGAAAATGAAGCCTAGATTAAAAATTTTCTGAAATTCTCTTATCTATTGAAAAGGAACAGATAATCCCCCTCTCTTATCATTTGGAGTTAACACATTGTTGAAATCCCCCATAAGAACCCAAGCATTATTTATCAAACTTGCTTCACTCAATAGATTTTTCCACAAAGAGATCCTTTTTGCAAAGATATTGCTAGCGTAGATTACTGAAAAAAACTGTAACGGCCCGGAAATCCGTACTATCTGAGTTAACTACATACATCACACATCCAACCCAAATTGCACAGAAACATGAATCATTATTAGAAAGAAGTTAGAGGATGAGAAATAGAAAGAAAGAAAAGTTAGAATAGAAGAAAAACAAAGAACACAATTCTCATAGCGGAATATATTATATAAGATAACTTTTGAAATACAAATCAGTAACTGTATATACATACCATTATCAGAGCACAACAGTTATTCCTGGAACAGTTATAAACACCTGTTTCCTGATACAACATAGTACACAATAGAAATATGATAGTCTATAGCTAACTGGTGAAGCCTCCTGCTTCCAGCTCTTCCAAGTGAATCTGAAAAATCCTAAATACTTGACTGCCCATACAAATTTGGGAACCCAAGGGTTTAAGGAAAACAAACAAAATAAACTCTGGGTCAGTCATGGGACTGGTGTGAGTAAACTCCAACCATTTGTTTAACTTTCAAAATCCTTTCGAAAGAACGGATAATAGTAAGACCAGCCCACACATAAACATGGACGGTTTTTACCTTACTATAACCCAAAACACTTTGATATGAAAATCTAGTGATATTACTAGTGTCTAAATCAAATAAATAACAATCTAGCGGAACACTTGCATCTCACGCTCCATATATAAAATAAAATCAAAAAACCGCAGAGCGCTTATTGGAGATTGGATTTCCAACATGACAAGGTATGGAACCACCTACCGATAGTGTATCTCTAGAGGGGAATACACTGGGTTCAACAAGAACATCTTGCAACCCGTCCCACACATGACCGACCATTCATTTCACTTGAGTGTATCGAATGTATATCACCAACGGTTGGGATCAGCAACCGTTTCCCGATTGGGACAACATCGAATAGAATAAGGAATAAAATGAATTTCTAGATAGGTGATAATACACCCTAATAGGAGTGACCCACATAGCCATGCTGCCTGCCCGATTTTTGTCATTTTCCGGTTGTTGAGGCCTGAGGCTACGATTTCTTATCATTCATTGATAGCACAATCACTTTGAATGCCACATTGTTAGATCCGTTAATCATTAATTGTTTTGCATAAATATATTATGGATATTATGCCAAGAGAATAAATTCTCCGCCATCATATGTATTTACGCAGACCAACAAATACGATAATTGGAAATACTTTGTCAGACATTCATCCATACTCTTCGTTCTGGGACTGAACGAAACCGAAGGCACAATTTCTATTAATAGAAAAAGTCCTTGCACTTTACTCCGTCTTCGATTATCTTCATATAATCTGATTCGCAATGCTACTGCCAATACAGAGTGGGTCACGGATAATAATCCAACCGGTCTCTCCATATTGATAACGATATTGGCAAACACTTCGATAGTCGGTTATTTAACTACCGAAGAAAAATAAACAAACATTCATCCATCCAACAAATCACTGGGCCTCTTAATTAATATTTCATTTATTAAATCACTAATCCATTTCCTTATCAATATTTGTTAACCAAATATTTTCAGTAACCTTATTGGTCTCTTACGCTATTTGGAAAAACATTTCATATATCACTTTCTTTTATTTTCTATACCTAGAAAATATATTCTATTTGCAATTGAAAACAATTTCAATCACTTATCTCTTTCCCGACTACTTTAATTATACTCAGGAAATATTTACTTTTATATTTCCAAAATTCCACCACTTCGGTTAAAACGAATGCTGTGTAAAACATCGTTACAACAACCCAAATTATTTTATTCAACTAACTCTTATTCAGACACTTCTCTTTGAGAGTGGAACTTGCTATTTATCAATTAAAAATGAATTCAATCAAGTTGGGGTATAACTACCTCTCAGACCATGACTGAAAATATCCTTAACTTCAAAACGGACAGAACCACTTACCTCGAATAATCAACATCATACAAACCAATTATTCATTTTAAATCCGTAACGTTTCTCTTTCTAATTTTATCCGATTTAATTTTAGATTTCCCTTTTTGTTTATAACATTATATTTTAATTTCGTTTCCTTATCGAATTCTATATATGTCGATATATCGATTCATAATTATCTTATCTTCTTAAAATATTCTAACTCCTTAAATTTCCGGAAAAATTTCGCCATAACCTCCTTTGTACCAGGAGCATCGGGAAAATCCCCAAACCGCCACACAGGCCCTCTCCATTCAAAAAGAAAATCAGAAAGCTAAGTGGCTTGCCGATTCGGTGCATAAAACCTCATATGGAATTTAAACATGTACCATTTTGTCGGGCACTAAATCTATAAACTTCATACACTTAATATACTTCATTCCATACCTGTGTAACACATATATGTCCATTTCTAATTTATTTCAACTCAATCTGGCCATTTTAATTCAATTCGCTAATTAATTCTCTAATTAGATCTTTTGTCCATTCCACTTTATCTTTGAACATATCCTGTTTAATTATCATTTTATCTTGCTTATGTATTAATTTAATTCCCTTTCGGCTCAAGTTCCATACTCGATTTTGAATAAAAATTCTCAAATCTCCTTTACTTATTCAAAGTCCATTTTCATATCGAATTTCCATTAACTAATTATTGTTCAAATTAGTTAGTTTTATTCAATAACTAAAAATTACATTTTAGTCTCAAAAATCATTTCATTTACTTCACTGGAGTTCATATTTATTTTATATCTCCAGTATGGATTTTTCTAATGGCAATTCGGATTTTATTTCTTTAAAATCCTTTTATTTATTTAAATAAACCGTTATGGTTTTATAATGGTTCTGGCGCTGTAATTCTGAAAATTTGATTTTTACATAACTAAAAATCTGTAATATGAAATTCAAAATTTTCTCTTCCATTAGAAAACTATTATCAAGTCGGTCCTGACGATTCTTATTTCAAAGAATTCCGACTTCAATTGAGCTCTGTATACTCAATTGAAGTTCAAAACGCCCATTTACGAACTGCCATGCTACGGCAAGTTCGTTTTAATTATATTTATATATATAAACGTTTAAACTTCATTTATAATAAATTCAACTCCATTCTAGTATCTTTTTAACATATATAAAATCAAAATTTCCAATTCAACATAATATTTCCGATTTTATAAAATTGTCGATTTTTCCTAACTCGGTAATATATCTATTTATACTTCAATCTTCTATATTAAATTCCAATTCCTTTTACAAATTATAAATCCTTTGGATTTATTTTCTATTCTGTTTAAAAATCCGCATTCTGAAATATATTTCATCATTCCCATTTCGAAATGATTTCAACTTTCTATTTTCAAATTCTATTTTCAATTCTCTTTGAAATTTCTATATTCAAATTCCATTTGAATTCTCTATATTCAAATTCTATTTTATTTCCTATATACTCAAATTCTATTTGAATAAATTCGAATTAATTGACTTCAAAATCATGAATTCTTAAGGATTTATTTTAGTTCAATTTATATTCTGAACATCAGAATAAATTCCCTCGTTTATTTCTTAAAACGATTCCCCCATTTCTATTTTTTATAAATTCACATTTGAATTTAAATATTCAAATTATACAATGATAATTTTTCCACTTTCTTTATAAACACTGTTTATAAATTCTTTTCAATTCTCTGTATTTTTAATTTATAAACAACATTTATAAATTCACTATTTGTTTTATACATTCAAAACAAGTTAATATATTTATAGCCCAATTGAAATTCGATTTCTATTTTAGAAAAATAGATTTCTCCCTTTAAATTTCAAATATCCTTTTCCCTGATATTTATATATCAACATTTGGCACCAATGATAATTAAACAATCAAACAACCCAATTTTCAATTAACACATTATATATATGATAAATGTAAAAATAGAAAATCAATAAAATTTTGAGAAATCCAGTTGGATCCCTCGAACCTGTTCTCCTGCATCCACAGACGTTAGTTAATAGAAATAATACCCATCCTGCTTCGTGGCTGGATATCGCGGTATAGAAGGTCATCCACTATCATAGCATGGGGCGTATAGGGTCAACCGCTAATGATACTGCGGGCATCCGCTAATGAGACTGCGGGAATATCCAACCACCAATATATATATATATATATATATATATATATATATATATATATAATAGCATACCAATCCTAAATAACTAATATATTTAAGATGCACAAAAATATTAAATGCAACCAAACAAGAAACAAACAATTATTTTTAACTGATAAAAATAATTCTAAATAAAAGGTGAGTGAGATTTACTCACCGTGATTTTATTTGACGGGAAAAATCAGAGATGTTTAATTTAAATTCCATCTGTCGCCAGAAAATCCAAATCCATCCCCATTATAGATCTAACTTGATTTGCGCTAGCATTTTAGACCTTTACAAGTTAAGCACAATATTTTTAAAGGAACTGATTAACTATATTAGAAATTAAAACTTAATTAGCTAAATCAAATTCGTTTTCATCTCATTCCCTAATCTCTTTTTATCATGGTTTAATATTGTACTTATAAGTTAATGTGATTATATATATATATAATCCCTTAAATAAATCTAACTAATGTATTTATAAAAACAGGATATATCTAATTAGCTCCTAAATTCCTTTCTAAAGGTAACCCTTTACATTTATTAACCAATTTAGTGTTACCATCAAAAGCATACACGTTACATAAACTAACAAAATCTATTGTATTTAAAGGCTTGAATACCTTATAAGGATATAAATGGTTTTATATACTAATATAACCTAAAAATCCTAATGGAATCATTAATTAATTAAATTTCTAAATTTATTATATAACTTACTCAATAAAATTAACCTTCAGATTAAATTTTTAGCTTAATAACCTTAAAATAAACTGACCTTGCTTAATCCCTTTAATCCGTCCACTGTACTCTTATCCCCCTTCTGAAAATATATGTTCTATTTTCCTGTATCAACCCAGTTCATGTCGTGGTCTCCCTCCTTCCTAACAACCAACACGTGCCTTAAAATCATCCACTGACCACTCACATGAACTTCTCATCCC
The DNA here is from genome assembly GCA_030737875.1 of Allium sativum. Taxonomy (NCBI): domain Eukaryota; kingdom Viridiplantae; phylum Streptophyta; class Magnoliopsida; order Asparagales; family Amaryllidaceae; genus Allium; species Allium sativum. The sequence goes on along the minus strand of CM060920.1, from coordinate 740,408,786 downwards.
GAACACTCCCTGGTCATTACCCCCATGTGAAGTTCGATCACCATTGGCTCATCACGACCGCCACCTTATGCTTTAGTACAAAGAGATGCTATCGCATTGGCCTTCTAAACTTCGAAACTTGAACGCAACCTACTTCCACCGCTCGTGTTCGAGCTCTTGTTCAATTCACACCTCTCAAAAATACCCATGGATCCCCTTCGCACCCTGAAATCGCGAGTGGTCCTGCTTATGCCCTAAATCGAACAAAGGCTCGGTCCCAATTCTACCGTTTGAATTGCAGTGCTTTCGATGTATTCGAGCTTCACAAACTTCACTCTCCTCAGCTATTTCAAATCGCGTTGTGAAATTGGATCTCACGACAGTGTGAAGCTCGAGATCCCCAATCGCCAACATCCTATTTGAATGAATATAAATCGATGGACCTCCCTTTGCCTGAATCGCGAAATCCCCTTCCATCAAGTATTCAAAGTCAGGGATTTCGGTATCCTTCCTCGTTGCGTACGAGCTCCGGTCCTTTAATCCTGATTTCGATATATAAGGAAGGTTAGCGACATCCATTTATGAAGCTTCGGGTTTGGTTTATTTTTTTTATATATGAATTGAATAGGAGCCGGCCATTTTATTTTTCTCTGAAGCTTTTTTTTTTATTTGCAATGAATAAAAAGAGCAGGCGCATTTATAAAAGAGGAGATTGTGAGAGCAACGGTTTTTAGATTAATAGACGATGGCCATTTTCTATATGAGGCTTCGATCGAGTTGTTTTAGAAGAAATATAGAGAAGAGGAAAATCGCACTTATATAAGGAAATATACTTTAGCGTTAAGGAATTTAGTCTGTGCTAAAGTCCAAGTGTTTTTACTTCTGATTTGATTTAAATAGATTTTTACTCTTTTTAAATAGATTCTGATTTGATTTTGTTTTGACTTCGATTTGATCTCGTATTTAATACGATTCAATATAAATCGATTTCTATTCTTTTCGATGGATATCGATTTGATTTCGAACCTATCCGCAATCAAATATCTCGGGGTCCATTAATTTAAATCACGAACTGCTATTCTAGCATACCGACCGACATTTCAATATAATAACCTTATTCTGAACTCAACGGTAAATATTCTGAAATTCAATTTCAACATATATACCATATTAAATTAATATAATATAATTTAAGTTCAGAACTAATGAATTCGCCAGAAATAACTTATTTTATTATCGTCTATATTCAGTCAGAATTTATATCGGTCATCTGAATTGTTTTTGACTCCGTATTTAACTTTGATTTCCATTATATTTCATATTACATAATATACTATATTCAATATTAAATCAAAATTGATTATTAACTCGATAACATAATATAAAAATTCATTTATATTATCAACTCAATATTTAAAATAAATATTAAATATTAAAATTAATTGACCAAAATCTTGGGTCATTACATTCTTTCCCCGTTAAAAGAATTTCGTCCCCGAAATTAGTAAGGTAAGAAAAATGGTACAAACCCATTATCTTTTCAAAATCTCACTTATGTTAAAACTTGACCTTCATATTTCAACAAATTTTATTCTACCAAAACATTTGGTTTTCATTCATATGGCAACCCATCTATGTTTACATACACTTAGTCTGAATGATCTACAATTAATATATTCACATCCGATTCATATTCCATTTAATTCCACTCAAATTGATTTTGATCAATTTATCCACTTTGACCCATTTAACTTGCTTAAGTTAAATTTTAATTTCAGAATTCACATTCCTGGGTTTCTATTTCAAATCCTTTTGAAATCACACAAAAATATATACATATATCTATAATCATCTCAAATTCAAAAATATTTGAAATTTTCAAACCAACTTGTTTTCTTTCAAACAAATTTCCATCAAAACTTTTCTAAGGCAGTAATCCATCACTTAGAAACTCAAAATGAATACTGATGATGCTGCAGTCATCATCAGAGTTATTTTCTAGCCATTGAAGTGAGTTCAGTGCTTTATCACTTACAAAATTCATCAAAATGATTTTGATTCATAAATCCTTCAAACACAAAGTTATATTGTTCTAATATACTTCAAAAATATTTCCAACTTCCTAGGATTTAAATTCCAAATTCTGGTTTGAATTTAATTTTAATCCATCTCATTTGTATATTTGATTCTTATACAAATTATAATTGGTTATACATAACCATTTCAATTTTATATTCTCATTTCATTATAACGATAACAATCAACACATCCATCTATTAAAATAATTCCTGAAAATTATTTCTTTCTATATCAAGATAGAATTTTGGATAAAATTATCTCATTTACCCACTTTAAAACAATATCATGTCGAATTGCTCTGCCAAAGTGTTTAGAAATTCCTATCGACTTCGTGGCGTCCCACGATTCGATCAGAATTCATAAGTCACTCAACAGACTAACCAACACAATATAAAACAACTTTTATATCAACTAACAAATACGCGCTCTCGTATATATACACTCATAGCACAACCCAACAAAGCCTAGGTGTTCGCTCAACAACTATAACGGCCCGCAAATCCATACTATCTGAGTTGACTACATACATTACACGTCCAACGCAAATTGCACAGAAATACGAATCATTATTAGAAAGAAGTTAGAGGATGAGAAATAGAAAGAAAGAAAAGTTAGAATAGAAAAAAAACGACGAACACACATCTCACAATGGAACGAATAAAATATATTATATAACATAACTTTTGAAATACAAATCAGTAGCTGTATATACATATCATTATCAGAGCACAACAGTTATTCCTGGAACAGTTATAAACATCTGTTTCCAGATACAACATAGTACGCAACGGAAATATGATAGTTTATAGCTAACTGGTGAAGCCTCCTGCTTCCAGCTCTTCCAAGTGAATCAGAAAAATCCTGACTACTTGACTGCCATACAAATTTGGGCACCCAAGAGTTTAGGGAAAACAAACTAAATTAACTCTGGGTCAGTTACAGGACTGGTGTGAGTAAACTCCAACCATTTGTTTAACTTTCAAAATCCTTTCGAAAGAACGTATAATAGTAAGACCTGCCCACACATAAACATGGACGGTTTTTACCTTACTATAACCCAAAAAACTTTGATACGAAAATCCAATGATATTACAATAGTATCTAAATCAAATAAATAACAATCTAGCGGAACGCTTTCATCTCACGCTCCATATATAATATAAAATCAAAAACCGCAGGGCGCTTATTGGAGATTGGATTTCCAACATGACAAGGTATGGAACCACCTGCCGATAGTGTATCTCTAGAGGGGAATACACTGGGTTCAACAAGAACATCTTGCAACCCGGCCCATACATGACCGACCACTCATTTCGCTTGAGTGTATCGAGTGTATATCACCAACGGTTGGGATCAGCAACCGTTTCCCGAATGGGACAACATCGAATAGAATAAGGAATTAAATGAATTTCTAGATAGCTGATAATACATCCTAAGGGGAGCGACCCACATAGCCATGCTGCCTGCCCGATTTTTGTCAATTCCCAGTTGTTGAGGCCTGAGGCTATGATTTCTTATCATTCATTGATAGCACAATCACTTTGAATGCCACATTGTCAGATCCGTTAATCATTAATTGATTTGCATAAATTTATTCTGGATATTATGCTAAGAGAATAAATTCTCCGATACCATATATATTTACATAGACCAACATATACGATCATTGGAAGTACTCTGTCAGACATTCGTCCATACTCTTCGTTCTGGGACTGAAAGAAACCGAAGGTGCAATTTCTATTAATAGAAAAGGTCCTTGCACTTTACTTCGTATTCGATTATCTTCATATAATCTGATTCGCAATGCTACTGCCAATACAGAGTGGTTCACGGAAAATAATCCAACCGGTCTCTCCATATTGACAATGATATTGGCAAACACTTCGATAGTCGGTTATTTAACTATCGAAGAAAAATAAACAAACATTCATCCATACAACAAATCACTGGGCCTCTTAATTAATATTTCATTTATTAAATCACTACTCCATTTCCTTATCAATATTTGTTAACCAAATATTTCCAGTTATCTTATTGGTCTCTTACGCTATTTGGAAAAATATTTCCACATATCACTTTCTTTTATTTTCTATACCTAGAAAATGTATTCTATTTGCAACTAAAAACAATTTCAATTACTTATCTCTTTCCCAACTACTTTAATTATACTCAGGAAATGTTTACTTTTATATTTCCAAAATTCCACCACTTGGGTTAAAATGGATGCTGTGTAAAACATCGTTACAACAACCCAAAATATTTTGTTCAACTAACTCATATTCAAACACTTCTCTTCAAGACTGGATCTTGCTATTTATCAATTAAAAATGAAATCTATCATGTCGGGGTGTAACTACCTCTCAGACCTTGACTGAAAACATCCTTAACTTCAAAAAAGACAAAACCACTTACCTCGAATAATCAGCATCATACAAACCAATTATTCATTTTAATTCCATAATGTTTCTCTTTCTAATTTTATCTGATTTAATTATAGATTCCCTTTTTGTTTATAACATTCTATTTTAATTTCGTTTCCATATTGAATTCTATAAATATATCGATAAATCGATTCATAATTATCAAATCTTCTTAAAATATTCTAACTTCTTAAATTTCCGGAAAATTTCGCCATAACCTCCTTTGTACCAGGAGCATCGGGAAAATCCCCAAACCGCCACATAGGCCCTCTCCATTCAAAAAGAAAATCAAAAAGCCAAGTGGCTTGCCGATTTGGTGCATAAAACTCATATGGAATTTAAACATGTACCTTTTTGTCGGGCACTAAATCTATAAACTTCATACGCTTCATATACTTCATTTCATACTTGTCTAACCCATATGTGTCCATTTATAATTTATTTTAACTCAATCTGGCCATTTTAATTCAATCTGCTAATTAATTATCTAATTAGCTCTTATGCCTGTTCCACTTTATCTTTCAACATATCATGTTCAATTATCATTTTATCTTGCTTATGAATTAATTTAATTCCATTTCGACTTAAGTTCCATATTCGATTTCAAATTAAAATTCTCAAATCTCCTTTACATATTCAAAGTCCATTTTCATATCGAATTTCAATTAACTAATTATTATTCAAATTAGTTAGTTTTATTCAATAACTAAAAATTTGATTTTTGTCTCAAAAATCATTTCACTTACTTCACTGGAGTTCATATTTATTTTATATCTCCAGTCTGGATTTTTCTAATGGCAATTAGGATTTTATTTCTTTAAAATCCTTTTATTTATTTAAATAAACCGTTATGGTTTTATAATGGTTCTGCCGCCATTTTTCTGAAAATTTGATTTTTACATAACTCAAAATCTATAAGACGAAATTAAAATTTTTCTCATCCATTAGAAAACTATTATCAAATCGGACCAGACGATTCTTGTTTCAAAAAATTCCGACTTCAATTGAGTTCTGTATACTCAATTGAAGTTCGAAACGCCAATTTACGAACTACCGTGCTCCGACGAGTTCGTTTTAATTATATTTATATATATAAACATTTAAACTTCGTTTATAATAAATTCAACTCCATTCTAGAATCTTCTTAATATATATAAAATCAAAATTTCCAATTCAACATAATATTTTCGATTTTCTAAAATTGTCGATTTTTCCTAACTCGGTAACATATTTATTTATACTTCGATCTTCTATATTAAAATTCCAATTCCTTTTACAAATTATAAATCCTTTGGATTTATTTTCTATTCTGTTTAAAAATAAGCATGCGGAATTATATTTCGTCTTTCCCATTTCGAAATGATTCTATTTTAGTTTCCATAAATTCAAATTCCATATATTCAAATTCAATTTGAATAAATTCGAATTAATCGAATTCAAAATCATAAATCCTTATGGATTTATCTTAGTTCAATTTATATTCTGAACATCAGAATAAATTCCCTCGTTTATTTCTTAAAATGATTCCCCCATTTCTATTTTTATAAATTCACATTTGAATTTAAATATTCGAATCATCCAATGATAATTTTTCCACTTTATTTATAAACACTGTTTATAAATTCATTTCAATTCTCTGCATTTTTAATTTATAAACAACATTTATAAATTCACTATTTACTTTATATATTCAAAATAAGTTAATACATTTATAGCCCAATTGAAATTCGATTTCTGTTTTAGCAAAATAGATTTCTCCCTTTAAATTTCCAGTATCCTTTTCCCTGATATTTATATATCAACATTTTGGCCCCAATGATATTTAAACAATCAAACAACCCAATTTTCAATCAACACATTATATATATAATAATATGTGAAAACAGAAAATCAATAAAATTTTGAGTAATCCAGTTGGATCCCTCCAAACTGTTCTCCTGCATCCACAGACGTTAGTTAACCGAAATAATACCCATCCTGCTTCGTGGCAGGATATCGCGGTATAGAAGGTCATCCACTATCATAGCGTGGGGCGTATAAGGTCATCCGCTAATGACACCGCGGGCATCCGCTAATGAGACTGCGGGAATATCCAGCCACCAATATATATATATATATAATAGCATACCAAGCCTAAATAACTAATATATTTAAGATGCACAAAAATATTAAATGTAACCAAACAAGCAACAAACAATTATTTTTAATTGATAAAAATAATTCTAAATAAAAGGTGAGTGAGATTTACTCACCGTGATTTTATTTGACGCGAAAAATCAGAGATGTTTGATTTAATTCCATCTATCGCCAGAAAATCCAAATCCATCCCCATTATAGATCCAACTCGATTTGCGCTAGCATTTTAGACCTTGTATAAGTTAAGCACAATATTTCTAAGGAACTGATTAACTAAATTAGAAATTAAAACTTAATTAACTAAATTAAATTCGTTTTCATCTCATTCCCTAATCTCTTTTTATCATGGCTTAATAATGTACTTATAAGTTAACGTGATTATATATATAATCCCTTAAATAAATCTAACTAATGTATTTATAAAAACAAGATATATCTAATCAGCTCCTAAATTCCTTTCTAAAGGTAACCCTTTACATTTACTGACCAATTTAATGTTACCATCAAAAGCATACACGTTACATAAACTAACAAAATCTATTGTATTTAAAGGCTCGAATACCATGTAAGGATATAAATGGTTTTCTATACTAATATAACATAAAAATACCGATGGCATCATTAACTAATTAGATTTCTAAATTTATTAAATAACTTACTCAATAAAATTAACCTTCAGATTAAATTTTTAACTTAATATCCTTAAAATAAACTGACCTTGCTTAATCCCTTTAATCCATCCACTGTACTCTTATCCCCCTTCTGAAAATATATGTTCTATTTTCCTGTATCAACCCAGTTCATGTCGTGGTCTCCCTCCTTCCTAACAACCACCACGTGCCTTGAAATCTTCCACTGACCACTCACATGAACTTCTCATCTCGAACACTCCCTAGCCATCACCCTCATGTGAAGTTCGATCACCATTGGCTCATCACGACCTCCACCTTATGCTTCAGTACAAAGAGACGCTATCGCCTTGGCCTTCTGAACTTCGAAACTTGAACACAACCTACTTCCACTGCTCGTGTTCGAGCTCTAGTTCAATTCGCACCTCTCAAAAATACCCATGAATCCCCTTCGCACCCTGAAATCGCGATTGGTCCTGCTTATGCCCTAAATCGAACAAAGGCTCGGTCCTAATTCTATCGTTTGAATTGCAGTGCTTTCGATGTATTCGAGCTTCACAAACTTCACTATCCTCAGCGATTTCAAATCGCGTTGTGAAATTGGATCTTACGACAATCTGAAGCTCGAGGTCCCCAATCGCCAACATCCTATTTGAATGAATATAAATCGATGGACCTCCCTTTGCCTGAGTCGCGAAATCCCCTTCCATCAATCATTCAAAGTCAGGATTTCAGTATCCTTCCTCATCGCATACGAGCTTTGGTCCTTTAACCTTGATTTCAATTTATAAGGAAGGGTAGCAGCATCCATTTATGAAGCTTCGGGTTTGGTTTATTTTAATTTTTTTATAGATGAATTGAACAGTAGCCAACCATTTTTTTTTCTCTGAAGCTTTTTGTTTTGTTTTGATTTGCAATGAATAAAAAGAGCAGGCGCATTTGTAAAAGAGGAGATTGTAAGAGCAACGGTTTTTAGTCTAACAGACGATGGCCATTTTCTATATGAGGCTTCGATCGAGTTGTTTTAGAAGAAATACAGAGAAGAGGAAAGTCGCGTTTATATAAGGAAATATACTTCAGCGTTAAGGAATTTAGTCTGTGCTGAAGTACAAGTGTCTTTACTTCTAATTTGATTTAAATAGATTTTTACTCTTTTTAAGTAGAATCTGATTTGATTTTGTTTTTACTTTGATTTGATCTTGTATTTAATACGATTCGATATAAAGCGATTTTTATTCTTTTTAGATGGATATCGATCTGATTTCGAACCTATCCACAATCAAATATCTCGGGGTCCATTAATTTTAATCATGAACCGCTTTTCTAGCATACCGACCGACATTTCAATATAATAACCCTATTCTGAACTCAACAGTAAATATTTTGAAATTTAATTTCAACATATATACCGTATTAAATTAATATAATATAATTTAAATTCAGAACTAATCAATTTGCCAAAAATAATTTATTTTTATTATCGTCTATATTCAGTCAGAATTTATACCGGTCATCTGAATTGTTTTTGACTCCGTATTTAACTTCAATTTCCATTATATTTCGTATTACATAATATAATATTTTCGATATTAAATCAAAATTGATTATTAACTCGATAACATAATATAAAAATTCATTTGTATTATCAACTCAATATTTAAAATAAATATTAAATATTAAAATTAATCGATCAAAATCCTAGGTCGTTACAAAAACTGTCTCGAAACCCCCTTTATTATTCACTTTTACTATCATGTGTTGAAATGAAAAAGATGAAATTACCAAGTCCCAAACATTAGTGTCCTATATTAATAATATTATACTAGAAGACATAGCTGAATTCTTTATATATATATATATATATATATATTTATTTATTTATTTATCTTTCCTTGTAGCTAAGCCATCCAAGGTTCGAATAATCATAATAACAAGGCCTTGGTATCAAAAGTTATGCCAGTATAAGAGACATGCTTCAGATCGAATCGAGTTCACAGCGACCTAAATGGCTTTTCGCACTACAAGTTGTGAAAAATAAGAATTCGGGTCGAATTGTCCCCCTGTCAAACTATGCCGGATCGAATGACTCGATTTGATCACCATCTCGATCCCGCACATGACAGTTTCCCACGTTTCTAACCGCATACACCATGATATGTTGGATGCCCATAATCTCAGCCACATGCCCCACGATCCAAACCCACCTTCCACACGAAGTTGTTGCTGCTCACTATCGAAAAATGTGGATCGAAGTAGCAAACTGTTCCTGCCTTAAATTCAAACCGTTACACCATTGCTATAAATACTCGACCCGAGAGGTAGAAAAAGAACCTTTGGTCACTTGAAATACTGAAGCTCCATATACAATCCGCCACTTCTGTTCGACCCGGACTCTATTTTTACAATAATTGAGTGAATTTCCACATTTTGGAGAGAAACTTGATTGTATCTCGAGTGTTTGAAGATTTCAAGAGTTGTAATTTTAATTCTTCATTGACTAGAATAATTAAAAATGGATGTCAGCTCGTTAACGTCGAACCACTATAAATCTTGTGTGTTTTCTGATTGTTTCTCATTATTTATTTATATTTCTTCATTAATCTCTTCAAATCCTAATCTATTAGGTGTTAAAACTATTTTTTTGTCCAACATTTTGGCGCGTTCACTAAGAAATCTAAATTCCCAGCCCTTTTTGGATTATTCGCCTACTAACCGGATCACTAAGTCTGTTGAGATAGTCCATATTTTCATCGTCTTCGATAATCTCAGTCATTATGGTTTCAGTAAGAGATAAAGCTCATCAATCCTCTCGTGTAGCGTCAACCAGCAGCGCTCAACGGTCCAACTCTCAGATTGTTCTAGCATAGGGCCCCGGATCGAGCGGACTGGGCTCGAGCCATCCTAGATCGAACATGATATGATCTGAACCCTCAACTCGATCTGATCCCATGAATCGATCCGAGCCCATAGTTGAGACAACTCTTCTAAATCTCGACTAAGCCCCCATTTCAGCATCTAGTACGCAAGATGATTTTGCATGCCTTTTCAGCAAGCTAGAATATACTACCGCTGTCTTGGATGCGCAGAGACGACATAATGCTGTTTTGAGAAACGATGTGGATATCATAGCTAGACAGTGAGTAGAGTTCCAAAGGAAGAGGACACTATCCCTGCCACTTCGTCAAATGGCAAAAGACTCATCTTCATCTAAGGAAGGTGAAGGACGATCACATTAGAGGAGACCTTACGAAAGGCACGAAAACATTCGTCAGCCATGATTCGGTTTATTACCTTCATGAGAGGATGCATCAACTCGATCCCGATATCCCTCAAAGAAACAATGCTTTTCCCGAACTACTCATGCTTCCATGTCTCCGTCCACTCGTCCCGTGATTGATTCGGACCGTAGAGGGTAGAGAAGCACCGCCCAGACGGCAAATCAGGTGATGTTTCCTATGACAGGAACAGAGATAGTTCAATAAACTGATGATACCGAACCAGAACGTATGATGACCAATGCGGAAGTAGAAGCAATAATAAGGCAGATAATGCATGATAGAAGGGGTTACACAAACAAGGATTGGGGTATAGACTGTAGCCATACTCCCTTCGTCGATAATATATTGGAAGCTAAGTTCCCAAGACAGTTAAATTTCCCACTATGAGCCACTACTCAGGAAGGACGGACCCGCAACAGCATTTGATGCACTGTTCATGGTATATGAATGTGGCGGCGGCTCGTGATGCCATTAAATGTAAATCCTTCCTAATATATCTTGAAGGAGTGGCGATGATGTGGCTCATCAGACTTCGTTTTCGTCAGTTCTCAACTTCAAAGACCTAGGCGAAAAGTTATTAACTCAATTTCGATTGCACGCGTCGAAGTCTAAACATGTAATGGAACTTTCTATGGTTAAACAAGCACTTAGGGAGACTTTGAGGGGGTATCTCGACCACTTCAGTATGGCTATTACTTTGGTGATCAACCCAACCCCGGGGACTAATCTTGATGGAAATTGTCGATGGTATGGATACAGACTCAATGTTTGGGAGATATGTAGTTCGAAAACCTCCATCGACCATAGAATTGTTTATGAAAAATAGAATGTGCATTTGAGACAAGAAGATGCAAATATGCCTCGAAAGAGAAGGTTTAGAGAGGTTTTGAAAGAATAAATTCATAGTAATATTTCAGTAAGACTGTCTAGTGACAACTTCAGAAAAGTTGAAGTCAATGTTGGGAATCAGAATAAGAAGAATGATCGTCCGAAAAAGAATGGAAATAAAGGAAATCGGAATCATAAAGGTAATGCTAGTAAGCGACCCTGGTTCCAATCACTTGAAAGATACATGCCGTTGAATGATACATTGGAAAAAATATACCTTCACAAATGTAACATGATGTAGTACAAGAAAGGCCTCCGCGAGATTCGACGAAAAAAGAACGTGAGACTGGAAAGTACTGTTTGTTTCATGAGATGTTTGTACATTCAATGGATGAGTGTCATCACCCTGATAGATGTAGTTGAGAAGTTGTTGCGAGAGGGAAAGCTTGATGAGTACAAAGTAGCACTAATAGGGGCAAGGAGATTCATCCCCGAACCAAGATCAAATGGTCCCTAGGACCACTACCCCACAGAAAGAAAAGGGGATTGTCATCAATACAGTTGGAGGAGGACCTTATCCGATAGGATTTAACGTGAGGACAATGGAGCATTATGTGAACGCAGTAAAGCATATAAATGTTGGAGAATGTAGCATCCACAAGGATAGTGTTTCGACCAAGAAACTAAAGATGATGAAGGACGATATCGTCTTCCATGATAGAGAGAGTTCAGGGGTAGAGACCCCAAGCATTGACCCGTTAGTGATAACGCCATTATTGGCCCTACGATAATCCTGAAAGTCCTTGTTGATAGCAGGAGTTCCGTCAATATCTTGTTTAAGAAAGCATTTGATCAGATGAAATTGGAGTCGAGAGATTTGAAGCCATGTACATGATGGGTACGTGGTTTCAATGGTTTAACTACTGAAACAGTTGGTTTAATAAAGTTTCCTATTAATTTAGGTGAAGGAGATCGTCAGAGAGTACGAATCCTCATGTTCTTTGTGATGGGCATTAATTCTCCTGACAATGTATTTCTATGCTTACTGGCATTAGCAAAATTCTAGGCCTTTATAGCTCCCAAGTCTTTACTCTTGAAATTCCTGACTGGAGCTGGAGTGGGAATGGTCAGGGGTAATCAATTCATAGGAAGAGTGTGTTATTTGGCAGAATGGAAAGAGATCCACAATGAAGAAGGAGAACTACAAGAAGGTGCCTCCCTTGCCAAGGAGGCTGCAGCATAGAAAATAACGGATAGATCCCAACCAGGATCGCCAGTCATCAGTTCAAAGGCATTGATCCCAGAGAAAATGAAGAGTTGGGATATAGAAGGGTGCCACCTAACGAAGATAGAAATTGCGATTAGTGACGATGACTTGGCTAGGGTCTTGAAGATTGGATCCTATTTTCGTCCCGGACAAAGGAATTAGTTGATTTTCTTAAAGCGAACTCAGATGTGTTTGCTCGTTCCCATGATGATATGTGTGGAATATCCCCATCTATAATGAGTCACTCATTAAGCATTGATCCAAAGTATGTTCGTGTAAAACAGAAAAGATGCATGCTTGGCCCAAAAATGTCAGAAACTTTGTAGGAGGAAGTTGAGAAGTTGGAGATAAACAAATTCATTCGTGATGCGACATACATAGAGTGGGTATCGAATCCGATACCTGTGTATAAAGCTAACAGGAAGTGGTGTACGTGCATCGATTTCTCGGGTCTTAACAAGGCATGCCCGAAGGACAACTTTCCACTCGAGGATTGAACAACTAGTAGATTCGACAGCTGGACATGAGCTCCTCTCATTTATGGATGCATACTCTGGATATAACCAAATTCTGATGCATGTTTCGGACCAGAAGAATACCAATTTCATCACAGACCACAGTTTATTTGGCTATGTGGTGATTCCCTTCGGCTTGAAGAACGCCGAGGAAATGTACCAACAGTTAGTTAACCGTATGTTCCATATTCAAATTGGGAAAACGATGGAGGTGTATATAGATGATATATTGGTAAAGTCGAAGTAGTCGGATGATCATGTTGGAGACTTAGCAGAAATGTTCAATATCCTCTAACATTACAAAATTAAAATCAACCCTTTGAAATGCTCGTTTAGAGTTGCATCAGTGAAATTTTGGGTTTCATCTTCATTTCGTGTCGGATTGAGATCAATCTAGATCAGATTGGGCAATCAGGAACATCTGAGAACCTCAAAAGATTAAGAATGTACATTATTTAGCAGGAGAGATAGCAGCTTTGAGTAGATTTATCTCTAGGGCTATCGATAAGTGCATTCCCTTTTTTGAGTTAATAAAGCGAGGGAAACACAACTTTTGGTGGACTCCAGATTGCGTTCAGGCTTTCCAAAATCTATTGAATTACTTAGAGAGACCTTCGACATTATCCAAGCCAGTTGATCATGAGGACTTGTTTGAGTACTTAGCCATCTCATTGCATGCAGTCAGTTCACCGCTCGTTCGTATGGAAGATAAGGTCCAGAGGATAGTCTACTATGTGAGCAAGATGTTGACGGGGGAAGAATGCAACTATCCGAAGATTGAAAAGCTTGCTTGTAGCTTAGTAATCACTTCAAGGAAACTCCGCCATTATTTCCAAGTTCACCCGATCATGACATACACCAACCAGCCACTATGACGGTCCTTCATCAACCCGAGGCATCTGGTAGATTACTTAAGTGGAACATCGATCTGAGTCAGTTCGACTTCACATTCCTTCCTAGTAAGTCAATCTGAGGGCAAGCATTAGCTGATTTCTTAGACGAATTCACGACTTCGGAGGAAGATGCCTTGGATGATGGCATAAGCCCTCTGGATACTAGACTGGAATTGAGCATTTGGAAGCTCTATACAGACTGTGCTCACAATGATTAACATTCCGGTGCCGGAGTTGTATTGGTAACTTCTGAGGGACGATCAATCTATTATGCCTTAAGGCTGAATTTTCCTGCTACTAAAAATCATTCCAAGTACGAGGCCCTGATTGCCAGGATAAAGCTCGCGAAAGAACTAGGAGCAGTTGCATTGGATATTTTCTGTTACTCTCAAATTGTTGTGTTTCAGGTGTGAAAATACTACCACACAATGGGATCGTGGCTTGCTGCTTATCTGGGACGGGTAGAGGAACTGTCAGATGGCTTCGAGTGCCATAGCATTTCCCATGTCCCGTAAAAGGAGAGACTGATTAGCCAAGATGACCAGCTCTAAAAGCCCAAAGCAAATAAAGATGGTGCCAATTGAAGTCCTGAATGCTCCAAGTCTTGATCAAATGGAAGTTGGTCAAACATTGGAAGTTGAGCCTAAAAGAGAGTCATGGATAACCCCTATAAAGAGTTTTCTGCAGCATGAAACACTTTCTGAAAGGAAAAGGGAAAGGCGCGCCATTGTTCGTAAAGCTTCAAGATATATCATGCAGCATGACATTCTTTACAGAAGAGGATTTTCTGTGCCTTTACTCTTGTGCATCGCCAATGACAACATCAAGCGCGTTTTGCGAGAAGTGCACGAAGGTGATTGCGGTGATCACAACAAAGTGGAGACCTTAGCAAAGAATATAGTACAGTGTGGCTATTTTTTCCTACTATAAGTCGAGATGCGACTGATTATTTACGATGCTGCAATAAATGCATAGTTTTGCTAAGATTCCTAGAGCTCCGCCTAACCAACTCATCCAAATGGTGAGTCCTTGGCCATTTGCAGTTTGGGAGTAGACATCATCGGGAATATTCCGACATCCAAGGTTGGAGCGAAGTATGCAATCATAGTGGTGGATCACTTCACGAAGTGGGCTGAAGCAAAACCATTAACCACCATCACGACTAAGAGGGTGATCAACTTTATCATCATAAATATTATATGTCTTTTGGGCTGCCTCACACTATCATCACTGATAATGGAACCCAATTTGATAGCCTGGAGTTTAAAGATTTCTGTCGGCAATGCCACATTGAGAAGATATATGTAGCATTTTCACACTACAATCGAATGGACAAGTGGAAGCTGTGGACAAGATCATCAAAACCATCCTGAAGAATTGGTTAGAACAATCAAAGGAAAAATAAGTTGATGAATCGCCGTTATCTCTATGGGCATATCAAACTACCCATAAATCAACAACTGGATATACTCCTTTTACACTCTCATACGACTCGGAGGCAGTCATCCCCTTAGAACATGAAGTCCCTTTCCAACAGAATGACATATTATGATCCTTTGACTAATAAGGCTCTTCTCCTGGAGTCAAGCAGACTTGCATGCTTCAGAGCATAAGTACGCAACGTATTTACAGAAAAGTACAAAAAAATATGTATTTACAGCTTATTACCCACACCATAATAGTTTGTTATTTTATTTCGCACCTTGATGACCATCAAAGCGATGATCCTTCATTTTTGTTTGGGAATATTTCCATTAAATCATATATGGTTTTTGATGTGGTAATTAATAAAATTACAGTGTTCTCAACCTTACTGATCCCGCACAATTAAATTCAGATTTGTCGTCCTTCTTTGGCTTCAACTTCAATTCTTTGTCTCCGATTACGATTTATGTTGCTTCATCCATCTCTATTTGTTTCCCTGATCATCCCCATTTGTTGCCCCATCTTGCTAATCTCCATCATCAAATTCCACCACTGTAGCCATTTTCTTATTGGCTTTTGCTACTCCATCTTTTCAGATTAATGAAGGTATTTTTTAGTTGTTTCTTAGTTAGTGAATGTTTTGACTAGGTTTATTTAGTTGTTCGCTTCTTTTTATGTTTGTTAGTGGGAAATGCTAATATCATTTATTCTGCTATTGTATCTCATGAGTCAACAGTTTAAGTGCATCCTAGTTAAATCAGTAAACATAATGTAATAGTTAGTTGTAACGACCCGGCTTTTGGCTCAGTTTTCGCCGGTAATTAAACCAACTTAAACCGAACATAAAGACGGATTGTTAGGGGTACTTACACATTTGCATAAAATAAAAAGAACTTTTCCATTATCATTAAAATAATATTAATTCAGAGCTACGAAAGATACATCAGCGTACATCAATTACACAGTGGAAGAGATATTAAACTTAGCAGAAGAATATGCATGCTCTAAGATATAATAGCTCCAGAACCAGCATCCTGCTCTAACTAACTCCAAGACTAAATCTACGAAACAAACTACTAGGCTGCCCGTGCAAATATTATGGGCACCCAGGTTTAGGTATAGGAACAATAAACTCCAGGTCAATCCTGGGACTGGTGTGAGAACTCAAAACTTTTGTTTTTAGGGTTTATTTTAAAGTTAGGTAATTCACCGGACCATGCCGCTAATGCGGAACGGGTTTACTCCATGTGAATACCAGTGCATAGAAATTCACAATGACTTTTTGAAAAATGAAACTAACATAAGGTATCGTGGCACACACACAATGCAAACGCACACATGGGCGAGGTTTCTTCTTATGCAGTCAAAAATGCTTGATACGTTCAAATCCTCTTTTAATACTATAATATAATGTGAAAAATCCTTTCGAAAGTAAATGTATCAATCTTAGCCAGCAAAGGTAGCATATACTATACTGATGTATGATATACAGTCAAAATCGTACGGGCTCGTAGCGAAGATTGGGTTTCCGACAATGACCAGGCAAAGGAACTTCATTCCGAACTGAATTTTGAACACCTCTAAAGGGATGTACGAGGATCAACAATGACGCTCCTTATGCCAACACAATGTTGGGTTACCCCTTAATTGGGTAACTTAGAGTACGCCAGAGTATGTCATCTCCCGGTCGTTATCAATCTTTCCGAGCGCACGCCAACAACAACCACAAAAGCAGATGCTTTTACCACATAGGTTAATACCTAGGATCCATACCATAATACACTTTTTATCTAGAAGGAGACAACACCCCATAACCCTATTGCATTTCTTCCTGTTTTGGCCATTTACTAGGGTGTGAGGTTTACCGAGGTCTTGATATACACAAAGCTACACTTAAATAAGGCATGCTTTGATCATCTAAAGCTTACCACATAACTTAAGTATGCCTCATTGTCCATTCACAATGCATCACTGATTTCTATCGATATATAACCTCTAAGCTCATATGCCTTAGAGAAGGGTGTTAATCAAGAGAATAAATTCTCCGCTACTAAACAGATATATATTTAACAGAGATCAGTGCTACGCAGTCAATTACAATGTCAAACACACAATCCATAAATATCCATTCTGGGTCTGAACGAAACAATAATCCATAATTCCTTTACATAGGTTTGGGCTTCTTTCCACTTAGCTGATATAAAATCCATCTGCAAATGGGAGCTATCCATTTGAGACATTCAGCAAGTCGTCCTAACGATATGAAGGGTCCCGGTCTTCAACATTGTCTTCAATATCTTCAACTGCTCCACAACGTCGTATTATTACTTGGAATGGGTTTCAGACATACATCCGATCCCGGTCTTTCCAAATAATAAGTGCAATTTTAAACAAAATACAATTACGGAACATACAGTCTTTCAACCAAATCTCCTTCTATCTTAGATTTTGTTAAATTAAATTTAACCCATTCTCAAATTATCTTTAACAAAATTCATATTTTACCTTTCTCTTTTACAACACATCCCTTAAATCAAAGATAATTTAGCCCCAAAGCCTTTATTAATTTTTCGTTTGATAACTCGTTATCAAAACCTAGTTTCCTTTAAAAATCCTTTAATCCATATTTAAACCATAGTTTCCAATAAAATCGATTTTCCAACATTCAATTCTTTAATCTTAACTAAAAGATTATACTTGGTTCACAATTTCATATTTTTAATTTTCTTCAAAGATTTGATTAAATCCCAATTTACGATATGAATTTCCACAACTCAATCTCATTGGGTTTCAAGAATGATATTATTGAAGATATGATTCATTACAAAACCCAAACCAATCGATATTGAACATAAGTTACACAGAGATTATATCTACTTATATTCGATATCAATTCTCATAATCAATGAATACTATAAGTGGAATAACGATATAATAATAATGTAATGACCCGGGATTTTGACGACTTTGTTTATCGCCATAAACTCAGTGATAACTAACCAAACATCGAAAAATACCAGTCATTAGTGAAAGAAAACAGAGGGTGAGGAAAGATAAGATAGAAACTTAGAATAGAAGAAGAAGAAGAACATAACATCAGAGTAACACGAATCTCACAGCGGAACGAATAAATATATTTCATAACATAACTTTGAAATATACATCTGTACTTGAATATACATATCATTGTCAAAGTACAACACTTACAACACAACGGAAATAACTATAGCTATATAATCCTGAAGCCTCCTGCTCCAAGCTCTTCCAGTATATCTGTAAATCCCGACTACTTGACTGCCCGTACAAAATTGGGCACCCAAGAGTTTAGGGAAAACAACAAAATAAAACTCCGGGTCAGTCATGGGACTGGTATGAGTAAAACAGTTTAAAACAGTTTGAACAAGTAAACGATATCTCATAAGACCACGCCGTATAACGGAACGGGTTTTTCCCTTATGAGAATCCAAATTATCTTTATATCAAAAACTGTTTGATATTATAATAATGTCTATCAACACAATATAATAATCATCTAGCAGAAACGCTTTCATCTCACGTTCTACATATATAGTATACAATCAAAACCGCAAGCACGTATTGGGTAATGGATTTCCAACTATGACAAGGTATGGAACCACCTTTCGCTCGTGTACCTCTAGAGAGGAATACACTGGGTTCAACAAGAACATCTTGCAACCCGGCCACACATGACCGACCACTCATTTCGCTTGAGTGTATCGAATGTATATCACCAACGGTTGGGATCAACAACCGTTTCCCGAATGGGACAACATCAACAATAGATTTTTAGAAGTAAATGAAACTCTAGATCAGGTGATTATACACTCTACTTCGGTGCGACGAACTTAGCCATGCGGCCTGCCCGATTTCTGTCATTTACCGGATGTGAGGCTAAAAGCTACACTTTATCATCACACCAGATTCACTTTGAATGCCACATTATCAAATCCATCAAATCACCGATTGACGTCCTCAACCATACATTATGTGTTAGCTAAAAGAAGTTTCCTTCTCCGCTTCCACTCTTGGTACGGTTGGAGAAATCAATATATGTGATTGTCTGGAAATACTCTGTCAGACATCCGTCCATACAAGTCATCCAGGAACAGGATGAACCGAAGGCACTATTCTGTAAACAGGATAGCCCTTGCATAACTCCGTCTTTAATTTCCTTCGACATATATGATTCGCAACGCTTATGTCAATACAGAGTGGTTCTTTGGATAATAATCCAACCGGTCTCACCATATTAACAACGTTAAAATGGTCAAAACTTCGATAGTCTGTGATTTAACTATTGAAGAAAAATAGGTGTGCAAACAACGATATTATTTCCAAATGGAAATTTATATCGATCAAACATCATTCAACATTTATCTCTTTATTTCATTTATTTACTTATTTCTTGTTTCCCTATATTCAATATTTCTTATTTTCTAAATTTGGAAAATATACGTTATTAACAATGGAAAACATTTCCATTTCTTGTTTTCTTTATTAGAAAACATTTCTGGTTTCTTATTTGGAAAACATTTCCAAAGCTTCTTCATTGGACTTTGACAGATGTTTAAACAAACCATCGCGATGCCAACTCAAACCATTTCCTTTAATTACTAAATTCACTTAACTATCCTTTACTATTGTAACACCCCACCTCCGCTAGGGTCATTCACATAAGGAATGCACTAGGTTTGGTGAAGCATTATTGAGGTAAACATGCACAGAAATATTACAAGATAGAACATATAAAACAACGGAAGTAAAGCAAATTTCATTACCTTATAAAATAGTAAGGTCAAAAGCCTTTTACATCAGAATACATCGAAACTTGTCTTGCAATAGTAAAGAAGCATAAACCATTTCATAAATTATTCCCCAAGTAAAACAGTAAGGTAGCCATAGCCAAGAAAAGTCCAAGCCATTAATGATGACCTTCAAGCAGAGGAAGTCCGAACTAAATAACAGTGTTTCCTCCCTGAAAACCTGGGTGGGGGAACGGAAGACAAAGAGGCGAAACAAAACGGGGTCAGTCATAAAGACTGGTAAGTCCTATCTACTTCCAGTATAAAAACAGGTAAAGGTAACATGACATGCATAAACTGAAAGTAAACATAAGGATGTCGACAAGATATATACGCTAAACCAAGATAACCGGATGAACTACTATAGCAAGATAAACTAAGGTATCATGATAAACTACGGTGTCAAGATAAATCAAGGTATCTCATCGTCAGGTTTCTATCAAGTATACTATCCCAAGGTATCTATCATGTATAACATCCCACGGTATCTATCATGTATAACATCCCAAGGTATTTATCATGTATATTTGCTCTGCACCTCTCGTACTAGTATCCCAACCCGCGTCATGTGTTAACTATGAATGTCCCTTGTCCAATGTCATGTAATGGTCCATGTCAACCTAATATATAGCATATGTAGGTTTTCCCAACTCGTATGTTTCTTTCCATGTATAAGTTCAGTCCTTTACCGTAGGTCGTACGGACTTTCCCATGTAAATCTATACCACCTCAACGTAGTACCATTTTATCCTTGAAGTTGTTTTGGACTGCTACCCTTGATCGGGTTATGTTTTCTTACCATGAACTATCGCGTGTTCACTTAGGATTTATGCCACCTAGGACCACTAGGGATTATGCTACCTAATAAACATTTCCGTGCCTCGGTTTGGGTTCAAGCCACCTAGGGCCACTAGGGATTATGCCACCCGTCAACCACGCCCTTTATCCCACGTATGTATCGTGAATCGTTTTCCATGTCTAGACGCACATGTATCTCAATGTGCCATCCAAGTTCTGTGCCAGGGCAAATCAAGAAATACGGAACTCAGTCGGGAGCTTTAAGTCATCTGCCGATGCAGATATCAAGGTCTGTTTTTGTATCCGTGGCTATGGTCCCACGTGACCCCTCCCTCAACTACTGAAAGGCAATCCAAGAAAAATCGTGTATGAGAACTACATCCCGGCCCCACTATAGCCCCACTTTCCTATTGGCCAACCTCACCCATAACTCGATAGCAAGTATATGGTCTGTTGGGAGTTCTCTGCCTTTCCGTACGTACACGATTGACTAAAG
Organism: Allium sativum; assembly: GCA_030737875.1. Classification (NCBI taxonomy): domain Eukaryota; kingdom Viridiplantae; phylum Streptophyta; class Magnoliopsida; order Asparagales; family Amaryllidaceae; genus Allium; species Allium sativum. The sequence continues at coordinate 740,387,220 of CM060920.1, read as the reverse complement.
ATGGTAGGTAGTCGATGACGCGCTATCCAGGGAAAAAATCAAGTATCATCGACTCCACGCTAATCCATCCCCGTCTTTAGGTTGCTCGCACAGCAACCAAGGCATACTCTTGGTTCTTCTATTGCAGACCTTAACCTCTGTGAGCCCAGGCGGATCATCTGCAACCTCATAGATGGATACCAAGAGTATCCTCACGTCCCCCGAAGCTACAGCTTCGTCACCCAGTTCGTTGGAGCCTTTATCTAAGTCAGATAATTCGCTCCTCCACGTGTGTTCAAGCGATGACCTACCGTATCGGGTTACTCATCTATCTGTGAACTGGTCCAATTTCCTTGACTAAGAATAATTACTTAGTTATCCTTAACTAAGGTTTACCACTTAGCTTCTCTTCCCGCTATCCTTGTTAACTACGATTTTGAACCTAGTCCCCTGAGCTAGGGTTTTGTCTAATGGGTTAAGTGTTGTCATTCAAGTTCATGACTTAACCCGCCTACGAATCATGTCAAGATTGGCTAAGTATTTAAGTTCAAGGCTTAGCCCTACAAGTTGGTTAAGTATACCAAGAAGCTCATGACTTTACCCTATCAAGTCAAATTGGTTAAGTATTTGTTTGTCTTAACCCTATCAGATTATCGTGTGATATACACATAAATGTGTATATTTTATCCGCTTATTTATCTTATTTTCCCTTTAAAATAATTGATACTTTGTATTTATAGCTGTATTTTCAGATTGTTGACAAGAAGCATGGTTTAGAGCATTTGATGGATAAAGCATGAAGAATTTGCTTAAAAAGAGTGAAGTTTAAAATTGCTAAAGCTTGAAGAGTCTAAAGCTTGAAGAACGTTTGCAAATATAGTTCAGTTAGAAAGATTCGGCGAAATGAAGACTCAGATTGCATTCACATTAGCTCACTTGGAAGGCCTGTTACCTATGTTGCGTTCACACTAGCTTATTTGAAAGACCACTCACTCTAAAGCTGCGTTCACACTGGCTTAAGTGTTATTTGGGCTATTTCTTTAGTCCCACATTGTAGAATTTGCCTAATAGTCTTTGTCAATGCAACTATAAATAGATTGTATCTCCTTCATGTAAAAACACATTAGGTTTTATTCTGTAATTCTCTTCTTTGAATAAAATCATTCTCTCCCTTTCTTTTTACTTTTTGTTTATTTTATTTATGTTCATGTTATTTATTTTCTTTTTCTCTTCTTCTTTAGCTATGTCTAGCTAATCCCCTTTGATTAGGGGGTGATGATGCTGATAGTATGATTCGATATGAATCACATAGCCAAATGATGAGGAATTCATGTATATAGATCTAGATCTGAACCAAGGGTTAGATCTGAACATTAATATCCTGTGTCGTTTAAGAGCTATGCTCCTTCACAGGGTATATTCGTGTTCGGTCTAACAATTATCAGATTTAGATCTAATTTTAGGGTTTTAGAAATTAATTAGTGAATCTGTCCTGATAGTCTATGGTTGTAGAGCTGAGCTCCTGCATAGGCTATGCTTGTCGTTATTTACATATTGGTTTCTAAAAACCTATTATCGTTGATTCATGTTTGTGACAGAAACATGTATTAGATCTGGTTAATCTTTTGGCTATTGATGATTATGAATCTGATCTATGTCATTATCCCCTAATTGCTTTCACTTATTGTTAAAACTCTCTTTTATTTAATTTCTGCTATTTTCTTTGTTTTCCACCAATCAAAAGTTAGGGATAACTTGATTGGATTTATTAATAAAATAATTTGGTCCTAGAGTTCGACACCCTCTACAACAATCCTTGTTGTTTAGGAAAGACGAACGGATTTTACAGTTGTTTACAACTGCATAATTTGTTCGCAAACAAATTTTGGCGCCGTTGCCGGGGACCAAAATAGTTTTTATTTTTAAATCCTTCGGGTTATAGTTTTAATTTATTTTTTAGAAAAAAAAAACCCAAAAATATTTTTATTTTATTCCCTTTTGTTTTCTTGTCATATATAGAAAAAAATCTCTTAATTAATTCTGATTTGGAATTACTGATTGATACTATGATTTAATTAAGAGAAAAAAAAAACTTGCCGCTTTTGTCCTAGCTTTCTTTCCCTTTTATATTGACAGTTTCTTTCCCTCTTTACTAATTTCCTTTTCTTTTACAATTGACTTCTTTTCTTTTTGTACAAAAAGTTTTTTCAAAAAAAAAAAAATATATATCTAGTTTTCCACTTGCTATAAATTTCTTCACAAACAAAGACAGCCGCACTTTCTACCACATCCCATCCTTCAGTAAAACCTATCCAAACTTCACTAACACCCAACGCAAATCCCATGTCCACTACCACTGACACTTAGACTCTGTCAACATCATCATCTTGCACTGTCAAACAAGACCACTTCTCGACCTCCATCACCGAAATCACGAACACAGCACCTCCCACTTCATCGCCAGTTCCACCACTCCTTTACCACAAATCACCTTCCGTTACCACTCAAACCAAAACTCCTAACCATCAACATCGCCTCCTCAAAACTTCACCTGCAGCAAGCAAATCCAAGCTTGAATCACTCTTAAGCCATCCGATTACCTCCCATATTACCAGTCCTCAGCAACAATTTCCGTTCAACTTCTCTGATCTCTGCCGCCAAATTCATTACAGACTCATTCACCACAATCACCTTCCAGCCGTCATCAAACCTTCCTCCCCCATTCATACTACAGCAATATCCTACAAACGGTCACCCACATCATAATTTCACCTCCAGGCCATTCTCCGATAAAAGACCAATACAATCCCTCCAACAGCATTTCACTACCACTTCAACCATCCTGCCCGCAAAGCCTCTTCACCACAGTACCGCTAATCATAACACTGAAAGCTTCTTCACGTTCAAAGCCGTTACATACCACAGAGCAAACAACCGCAGCCAAGTTTACAACCACCATCCCCTGCGATACACTTGTTCTACCTTACCAAACTTCTTCAAACACTTCAAAATCCGATCCACAAGCAACCGCAATCGAACCCAGAACCAAATCGCTAGACCGCCTTCAATCCCGAGCTCGCACCACAAGTACCCTTCAGTCAGTTTAACTCGCAATCGTCAGCTCCCCAAATCCAGATCAATCCCCAATTTGAAAACCTCACATCGCGATTCACAACACGAAACCCTATTCCTCAATCGCACCTAATTCGGACTACTTGCTCGGAGTGACTTTTGCGCTTCGATCTCCTTTGTTTGCCGAAATCTGAAACTCTCAGTGCCATATCTTATTTTCGGGATATCAATCGGTGAACTGTGTGAAATGGGGCTTTTTGGGTATCAGAACTGTTGTTTTTATATTCAGTGTGGACTTTAGTAGACTGGGCCGGGCTGTTTGTTTTTACTGACGTGCGATTTTTGATTAGTTTTTACATTGATTCAGTCTAAGTGTGGACATTTTGTTCATACAAAAGGGTGTGCGAGTCTCTGTTTAAAATTTCTGAGCCTTGTTTTTTGTCGGTTTGCATTGTGTTGAGCCAATTTTTTTAGTGAGCCTAGTTCGTTTTTTTTTAAGTTCAGTTTAGTTTTTTTTAGTTTAATTTCAGTTTTGTATTTTTTTTTAGTTTAAAAATTCCTATTTATTTGCAATCTTTCAAAAAAAAAAAAAAATTTGCAATCTCAGAAACAAGGGCCAAAGCAAAAATCAAGCAATCAAACAAGGGTTCGAGAATTTGAATTATTGGAGCGGTTGAACATCAAGTGGGGTGTGAACGCGCTAGCGCTACCCAATTGCACTGGACGGACTGCCGATCAAGGTGAGTATTTTCTATCTCTACAGGGAGCGCTGCTGCAAATAAAAATATATATAGACATTGCTTGTAAAAATCTTCTGCAGGGCATCGGCTTGCTTGTAAACTATTTTTATTTATTTTTGCAATTGCCTGTTCTGTGACTGTTCTGAGACTGTGCATTCTGTGACTGATTAAAAAAAAAAAAATCCGCATTCATCGTAGTTTTGTTTTTACTTTCTAAGGACTTCATTATATTTTGACAATTTGGTTTAGTTCAAACGGATTATTTCTCGGTGTCTAGACTACGACAGAGTAATAACTGTTTATAAATATTACGGTGATTCGTAAATATTATATCAGTTGTTTCTCTGAAGGTACTTAAACCTTCGGCTGCATTGCTAGGGTGATTCCTGGTGCACCGATAACTCCTGTCCGTTAACTGGCTGAGAAGTCTTTTGTTGAAATAAATCAAACCGTCATTATATAATTCTAGAAATTGTAAATTGCATTAGGATCAATTAAAAAAAAAATCTTTTGTGTCTACTACTGTTTCTCTAAAAAAAAAAAAATTCAAAACAATTCTCGTTTTGTAAAAAAATATTCGCTTCTCAAAATTGTTTTTTCTCATCTTCCCTTATTCTTCTCGCTAGTGCATGCGTCATTGGACTCGTGATCCTTCAGACAACCGTTTACTTAGAACAAACATTTCTTTAACCATGGCCGAAGAAAATCCCCCTCGATCTCTTATGGATAGATACTTCCCCGATCGGGTTTCTATTCCTTCCTGCATCATATTGCCCGCCCCAACGGGTAACCACTTTGAAATTCATTCGAATCACATAAATACTCTTCCAAAGTTCGGCAATTTAGAATGTGATGATCCTTATATCTTCTTGACCAAATTTGAACAAGTTTGTGCAACTATGAAATTTCAACAATTAAGTGACGATGGAATCAAACTTAGGTTAATTCCATTTGCACTTACCGATTATGCTGAGAAATGGTTGTATAGCTTGCCTTCAAATACGATTGGAACTTGGGGTGAGTTTGTGAACATTTTTCTAAAGAAATTTTACCCTCTGGAAAAAACATCTAAAATTCGAAATGAAATCGTAAATTTTCGTCAATTTGGGGGTGAATCCTTTGCAAAATATTTTGAGAGATTTAAAGAGCTTCTAGTCAAATGTCCACATCATAATTTTGAAAAATGGACTCTTTGTCAAATTTTATACGATGGACTTGAAAATAAATCTCGAACCATGCTCGAATCAATGTGCCAAGGAAATTTTCTAGCCCAAGATCACAATGCCGCTTGGCAATTTCTCGAAAATTTGGCCGAAAAATCAGCTCAATGGGAAAGATCTAACGAGAAATCAATTTATTCCTGTTCTAACGCTCATTCGGTAGGATCATCAGTAGCCTTAGAAGCAAAAATAGACGCGATGATATCCAAATTCGATAACGTCCTTTCATTAACTCAAATAAATCAAGCTCAAGCATCTCAGACCTCATGTTACAAATGTAATGATCCTAACCACATAGCTGATCAATGCCCACATTCATTGGAACAACTCAACGCATTTAACAAAGTTAGGAATGACCCATTCTCCCCAACATACAATCCAGGTTGGAGAAACCATCCTAACTTCTCTTGGACCCAAAACAATACAAATTCGAATGTGATTCGACCTCCTTTTCAATCATTTTCGAATAATCCGTCGAAACCTCCCTTTCAACAAACTCAATTCCAAAACCCTGCGCCACCGTCTCAAAATCAAGCGCAACAATCTTTTGTTCCCCAAGATGATAAACGATTGACATCACTTGAGAAAACTCTCGAAGAATTGACTAAAGCGATGACCCAAAATCTCCACTCGAATACCAATCTTCAAAATTTATTGACTTCGCACATGCAAAACACAAGTCAATCGATCGCTAAACTTGAAATGCAAATGAGTCAGTTAGCCACTTCCATAAGCGAACGAGAAAGAGGCACTTTCCCGAGTCAACCCATTCCAAACCCCAACCGTCAAAATCCTAACTCCAACCAAATTCACATCATTCAAGATTCAAACGTTAGTCACTTGAATGCGGTCACGACTCTTAGATCTGGAAAAAAGATTGACAACCATGTGGTTAACCCAAATGCTTTACTGGACGATCTTCCAAACGCAACCGAAAATTCGACCAACTCAGATCAAAACATTGAGCCAATTTCTGACAAGGATCATCCTCAAACTCAAGTAGCCCAACCTACTGAGCTGTCTGCTCCATTTCCTCATAGACTCCGACCTAGGAAAAAGACGGATCAGCTAGAAAAAATCCTTGAAATATTTAAGCAAGTTAAAGTGAACATTCCTCTTTTAGATATTATACAACAAGTTCCACAATACGCAAAATTTCTAAAAGATATGTGCACTCAAAAACGTCATACACATGTACCTAAGAAAGTGTTTCTAGCGGCAACTCTAAGCGAAGTCTTGTCCCAATCAATGCCAGTGAAATACAAAGATCCTGGCTGCCCCACAATATCATGTACTATTGGGGACAAGAAAATCGATAGATGCCTGCTAGACTTAGGTGCTAGTGTCAACTTGCTTCCATATTCCGTCTATCGCCAATTAGGGCTAGGAGAATTGAAACCCACCAAGGTTACCCTTCAGCTTGCTGACCGTTCAATTAAGAAACCTGTGGGCGAAATCGAGGATGTGTTGATCAAAATTGGCGAATTCATCTTTCCAGTTGATTTTATTGTCTTAGAAACTCAACAGGTTAGCAATCCTGCAAACCAAATCCCTTTGATTCTAAGACGACCCTTCTTAGCAACCTCTAATGCCCTCATCAACTGTAGAAATGGGTCTATGAAACTTTCTTTTGGTAACATGACTGTCGAGCTAAATATCTTCAGAACTGAAAACTCTCCTAACTCTTATGTGGACCAGTTTTCTGAAATCCATGCTGTCCACGATAATGGATCTGAGCTCGACCATCTGAATAACGAAATTGAATCGAATTACGAAACCTTATTTCAAGATATTCTCGAAAATGTCTCTGATTCGATTCCTGTCGAGCCTCTCACAAATGAGTCCATCCCTCAACCAATTTCTTCGGTTGAGTCGCCCCCAAAATCTGACCTCAAAGTGCTGCCCAGTCATCTTAAGTACGCTTACTTAGGAGATAATGAAACTCTTCCTGTCATTATCTCTTCTGACCTTACTTTAGAGCAGGAACAATTGCTCCTTCCCATTCTTAAGAAAAATAAGGAGGCAATTGGTTGGTCCATGGCTGATATTAAGGGGATTAGTCCTTCGATAGTCCAACATCGAATCCACCTTATAGATGATGCCAAACCCACTCGTGACCCCCAACGTCGACTAAACCCTATCATGAAAGAAGCAGTTCGTGCTGAAATCCTTAAATGCCTTGACAATGGAATCATCTACCCGATTTCTGATAGTCAATGGGTTAGTCTGATTCATGTCGTACCTAAGAAATCAGGGATTACTGTGATCCAAAATGAAGCTAACGAGCTTATCCCAACCCGCACCCAGACCGGTTGGCGTGTTTGCATTGACTATAGGAAACTTAACGCTGCAACACGTAAGGATCATTTCCCTCTGCCATTTATCGATCAAATGTTAGAACGACTAGCTGGTCATGAGTACTACTGTTTCCTTGATGGGTACTCGGGCTATAATCAAATCCCTATCGCTCCTGAGGACCAAGAGAAAACCACTTTCACTTGTCCGTTTGGTACATTTGCGTACCGACGTATGCCTTTTGGTCTCTGTAATGCACCTGCAACCTTTCAGAGGTGCATGATTAGCATTTTTTCTGATATGATCGAGCGATATTTGGAAGTGTTCATGGATGATTTTTCCATATTTGGTGATTCTTACTCTGAGTGTTTACATCATCTCGATCTTGTTCTTAATCGCTGTAGAGAGAAACACTTAACGCTTAATTGGGAAAAGTGTCACTTCATGGTTAAACATGGCAATGTTTTGGGACATGTCATCTCTAACAAAGGAATTGAAGTTGACAAAGCCAAATTCGAGGTTATTTCAAATCTTCCCATTCCCAAATCAGTTAAGGACATCCGATCCTTTTTAGGTCATGCTGGTTTTTACCGTCGCTTTATAAAAGATTTTAGCAAAATCACTCGACCGTTGACCAATCTTCTTGGTAAGGATGTTCCTTTCGACTTCAATTCTGATTGCATTTCATCTTTTGAGCATCTTAAAAATGAACTTGACTCTGCTCCGATCATCTGCTCTCCCAACTGGAAGCTGCCTTTTGAAATCATGTGTGACGCCTCAAATTTCGCTGTTGGCGCTGTCTTAGGACAACGTATCGATAAGATTCTTCACGTCATTTACTACGCGAGTAAAACTCTGAATGACGCTCAAATCAATTATACGACCACCGAAAAGGAACTCTTGGCAGTCGTTTTCGCTCTAGAAAAATTCAGGCCTTATCTAGTTGGCTCACATATCACGGTTTATATCGATCATTCCGCACTTAGGTACCTTTTCTCTAAAAAGGATGCTAAGGCTCGTCTCATTCGTTGGATCCTTTTACTTCAAGAATTTGACCTTACCATTAAGGATAAAAAAGGATCCGACAACGTTATTGCGGACCACTTGTCTCGTCTTCCAAATGCCCCGTCTTCTTCTCTTCCAATCAACGAGAATTTCCCCGATGAACAGCTGTTTTCTCTATCCACTGATCCTTGGTTTGCTGACATTGTCAACTATTTAGTCACCAAGCAGATCCCTTCTTTTTGGTCTAAGCAGGATAAACACAAATTCTTTTCCCAAGTGAAACATTTTTATTGGGACGACCCCTATCTTTTCAAGTATTGTCCTGATCAAATCATTCGAAGGTGTGTTCCCGACACTGAAACTCACAATGTCCTCTCTTTCTGTCATGACCAAGCATGCGGTGGTTACTTCGGTCCCAAAAAGACAGCCGAAAAGGTTCTCCAATCGGGTTTCTACTGGCCCACCCTTTTCAAAGACGCATACGAATTTTGCAAAACTTGTGATCGATGTCAATTCTTAGGGAAAATTTCTAAACGGAATATGATGCCCCTAAACCCCATTCTAGAGGTCGAAATTTTTGATGTGTGGGGTATAGACTTCATGGGACCCTTCCCTAACTCTTTTGGGAACATTTACATTCTCTTGGCTGTTGACTATGTTTCTAAATGGGTCGAAGCTATTCCATGTAAAACGAACGACAATAAGGTTGTTGTGCGCTTCTTCAAGGAAAACATCTTTTCTAGGTTTGGCACACCTCGCACAATAATCAGCGACAACGGGACACATTTCTGTAATCGTTCTTTTGAAGCCCTCATGAGAAAGTATTCGATAACCCACAAGTTATCCACTCCTTACCATCCTCAAACTTGTGGGCAAGTTGAAGTATCGAATAGGCAGATTAAACAAATCCTTGAGAAAACTGTGAATCGAAATCGCAAAGATTGGTCCCAAAAGTTAACCGATGCTCTTTGGGCTTACCGCACCGCTTTCAAAACAAACTTGGGTATGTCCCCTTATCGGTTGATTTTTGGTAAACCATGTCACTTGCCAGTTGAACTAGAACGTAGGACGTTATGGGCAATAAAAACTTTGAATCTTGATTTAGAGAAAGCAGGTGAACATATGAAGCTTCAACTTAATGAACTTGATGAAATTAGAAATGATGCCTATGAAAATGAACGAATTTACAAGGACAGAACAAAAGTTTTTCATGATAAATCAATTTTACGTAAAACTTTCATGCCAGGTCAAAAAGTTCTGTTGTATGACTCCAAACTGCATCTATTTCCGGGTAAGCTAAAATCTAGATGGACAGGACCTTACACTGTACGGACTGTTTTTCCGTATGGTGCGGTAGAAATTGAGAATCCAACTGATGGATCATCCTTTAAGGTCAATGGTCAACGCCTTAAACCTTACTTGGAACCAATACCCAACCAAGAGGAAGAGCTCATGGTCCTCCATGAGCCACATTACATTCGGTAAGACGCACTAACCCTCTTTTGTACATATGTAAATATTCTCTTATTTGTTTTTACCTTTCGCTAAGATATGTCTGATTAAGACTGTGAGGACACAGTCACATTCAAGTGTGGGGGGAATTTACATTACATCAGCAATCAAATTTTATGAAGTAGGTCATTCATTGAACAAGGATTAACTTAAATTCATAAATAACACCTTGGTTCTTGTTTGATAAGTTGAATTGTTGGGTGATGGGAATGAACATTATTTATTCATTGAATCGTAATGTGTCTTTTTAAGATGCTAGCTTGAGACTGTGCAGACGTTAGTCGTGTTCTGGAGTAAGCGTGTCAACCTTTGTTATACATGTTAGAATGTGCAAGTAAAAATAATCAAAAAAAAAAAAAAAATCATGAAATAAAAGGATTTTGCACCTACATTTGTTGGATTTTCTGAGTTCGTTTTCATGCATAATATTTTCTTTTCCACTCAAATTTTCAAAATCGTAAGTTCTAAAATCCACTTGGCCCAATTAAGGAGAAATGACTCATTGTAGCGTTCTTCTTCGATACCCCACATTATTCAAACCCAAGTTTTAGTCGATTTACATCCATGTTTCGACAAGTTTATCTTATATTGGTATACTCAAGAACCTTTTCACTGATTTATGTTTAAAGGTCAAAAACGTCACTTTTTATATACCAATATTACACTACCCATTCCGTACTTGTTTTAAGGTAGGATAACCATATACCACATCTTATTTTATATGGGTTATCTATCTTACGAAACTTTGTTTATCATTCCTTTCAGCTTTTTGTATAACATCAATCCAGACTTGTGTGTTGAATTAAGGTTATAGAAGTAGAGTAACTAGGGCACAAAACTTTCCTTTCATGAAGTGTTGGTTTAGTAGAGGAGGAATCAAATGAAATAATGTGCGGTATCATTCCATTCCATCTCCATTCATCATTCATCATGCAAAAGAAAAAAAAATGAATGAAAAAAAAAAGGGAAAAGAAAAGAAAAAAAAAAGAAGAAAAAAAAAAGAAAAAAAGAAAAAAAATGAAATAAAGAGAGAGTCTCTCAGAATAAAATAGTCATTCATCATTCTTGACTATAAAGCATTCAGTTCCATTCCATCCACATCCATTATACCGTACTTGGAAGTGAGGATTGTAGTAGAGGAGATGAAAGGAAATAAACATGTTCATATGTGCCTTAGTATTACTTTATCTTTTGTAGCTTGAAGTTCAACTAATACACTTGCCCTCTTATCTATAACATTTTTAGAACTTACAAAATTTTCCTTCATCTATGCATAACTCACATCCAATACATTACAGTTACATTGGTGCAAAATTATTCAAAAAAAAAAAAAAAAGGGTCAAATAAATGATTGGGTGTACATTGTCGATGTGTAGAACTTTGGTTGACACCACGCTCTTAACCTTCAAGACAATTACAGTGTTATCAAGGAATTACGATTCAGCTTGAAAATTTTTATTCATTTTTGCACCAATTATGGGATGGACAATTTGGGACTAAACCGTTATTATTGAAGTTAGGTGAAATCCTTGGAATGTGAAAGATCTTAAATATATTGTTTGATTAATCCGCGTACATAAGACGCTTTGGATTTTGTGGGTAGTATCCGCTGAAAACCCTCACGAGACAACACTCGTCCTACTGGGGACACCCAGAGGTTTAACGGCTTGTTGCATACGCTAAATGCAATCGTGTTTCCTACGAAAGTGTGACATATCTTAGTTTAGTTTATTCGAGGACGAATAAAAAGATAAGTGTGGGGGTATTTGATATACACATAAATGTGTATATTTTATCCGCTTATTTATCTTATTTTCCCTTTAAAATAATTGATACTTTGTATTTATAGCTGTATTTTCAGATTGTTGACAAGAAGCATGGTTTAGAGCATTTGATGGATAAAGCATGAAGAATTTGCTTAAAAAGAGTGAAGTTTAAAATTGCTAAAGCTTGAAGAGTCTAAAGCTTGAAGAACGTTTGCAAATATAGTTCAGTTAGAAAGATTTGGCGAAATGAAGACTCAGATTGCATTCACATTAGCTCACTTGGAAGGCATGTTACCTATGTTGCGTTCACACTAGCTTATTTGAAAGACCACTCACTCTAAAGCTGCGTTCACACTGGCTTAAGTGTTATTTGGGCTATTTCTTCAGTCCCACATTGTAGAATTTGCCTAATAGTCTTTGTCAATGCAACTATAAATAGATTGTATCTCCTTCATGTAAAAACACATTTGGTTTTATTCTGTAATTCTCTTCTTGGAATAAAATCATTCTCTCCCTTTCTTTTTACTTTTTGTTTATTTTATTTATGTTCATGTTATTTATTTTCTTTTTCTCTTCTTCTTTAGCTATGTCTAGCTAATCCCCTTTGATTACGGGGTGATGACGCTGATAGTATGATTCGATATGAATCACATAGCCAAATGATGAGGAATTCATGTATATAGATCTAGATCTGAACCAAGGGTTAGATCTGAACCTTAATATCCTGTGTCGTTTAAGAGCTATGCTCCTTCACAGGGTATATTCGTGTTCGGTCTAACAATTATCAGATTTAGATCTAATTTTAGGGTTTTAGAAATTAATTAGTGAATCTGTCCTGATAGTCTATGGTTGTAGAGCTGAGTTCCTGCATAGGCTATGCTTGTCGTTATTTACATATTGGTTTCTAAAAACCTATTATCGTTGATTCATGTTTGTGACAGAAACATGTATTAGATCTGGTTAATCTTTTGGCTATTGATGATTATGAATCTGATCTATGTCATTATCCCCTAATTGCTTTCACTTATTGTTAAAACTCTCTTTTATTTAATTTCTGCTATTTTCTTTGTTTTCCACCAATCAAAAGTTAGGGATAACTTGATTGGATTTATTAATAAAATAATTTGGTCCTAGAGTTCGACACCCTCTACAACAATCCTTGTTGTTTAGGAAAGACGAACGGATTTTACAGTTGTTTACAACTGCATAATTTGTTCGCAAACATCGTGTTAGATTGATTAAGCATAGATTATCTTAATCGCATCAGATTATCGAGTCGGATTGGTTAAGTATGGGTTAGCTTAACCCCATCCACTAATCGTATTACAATGGTTAAGTATATTTAAAAGGTCTTGTGACTTAACCCTATCAGGTCCGCATATTAGATTGGTTAAGTATAGGTTACTTAACCTCATCAAATCATCATGTATAATTAGTTAAGTAAAAGTTACTTAACCCCATTAAATTATCATGTTAAGTTGGTTAAGTTGGTTAAGTATTGGTTACTTAACCTCATTGAATTACCAAGTTTAGATTGGTTAAGTGTTTAGCTTAACCCCATCGAATTACTGTGTTTAGATTAGTTAAGTGTAGGTTACTTAACCCCATCTAATTACCGTGTTTAGATTAGTGAAGTGTAGGTTACTTAACCCCATCTAATTACCAAGTCGGATTAGTTAAGAGTAAATTACTTAACCCCATCCCCTAATCGTCTTATATGGTTAAGTGTCATTAAGAAATCAAATCCGGTTTAACTTAACCTACCCATTCGTGTCATATCGGTTAAGTGTCATTAGTCAAAATTACTTAACCTTTTCATGTGGCATTAATTAGATTAATGCACCCCAACCTCTCACATTAGACTTTGTTGTGGTTACTAGTTAAGTCGGGCGGGTCCGGGTAGGTTTATACCACAACCTAGTCTAACCTCGGGTTTTAAGTGCTATATGACCAACTACTCACATTGGGTCCTATTGTTTGTAGCCACTAGTTAAGCCGGGCGGGTCCGAGTAGGTTTATGCTACAAACTCAACCCAACCTCGAGTTGGCCACTTTCATGTTTGGTCTAGTGTCATATTACACTTACAACCCATACGTGTCTAGTTTCAAGTCCCATGTTTACCCCACATGTCATGTGCACATTTAGGTGTATCTTGAGTGTCATATTTTCATGAAATCCCATGTCAAATTATCATGTCATAATCACGCTCGACTAAACTACCCCAAATCGTGTTTCCAACCCAAGTAAAAGCGAGTCAACATAGTAAGGATACTATGCTACATATTGGCCCCAAAACATGCACGATGTCAAAAAGGGATTGGCCACAAACATGCATGGTATCATAAGGGGTTTGGCCTCAAAATATGCATAGCATCATAAGGGGTGTTTGGCCTCAAACATGCATAATGTCACAACGGGATTAGCCACAAACATGCATAGTATCATAAGGGAATTTGGCCACAAACATGCATAGTATCATAAGGGAATTTGGCCACAAACATGCATAGTATCATAAGGGAATTTGGCCACAAACATGCATGATAACATAAGGGGTTTGGGTTCATTTACATGCATAAGCCCCAAAGTCAAGTCTTTGCCAATGTTTCACAAGTCAAATGGTTCCCAAAGTTTTATTCTAACATTCCATAGATAAAGATTCAAACTTGCAAGATAAACTAGGTTAAACATAACATGAGTGGCATGATTAAAACTTAGCTCAAGGTCATAGATCATAGAAAAGGGGCAAAATTAGGTTCACATAGGCTAGCATACTTATGTTTCATCGCATTTTATTCCATGTCACATTAGAACCACCGTTAGAATCTACAAGTAGCTAGAACTTACATAGCGTGGCTAAGGGGTTATGAGCATGAATCATTTTGACGAAGAAAGGTGGCTCCTTTATTAAAGAATCGTCATGAAATTGGCCTAGAAACGTTGCATTCCCTTGATTTGATGTAGCAAGCTAGCACCTTTGATTCGGATCTTGTTTGAGTGCATAGTCTCTTGGGGTTGGAGATGGAGGCCATGGTCAATGGAGATTTGGGCAGCACTTCGTTGCAAGAGTGATTTGTGAGGGTTTAATCTAGGTCTAGGGGTCTTTTTATAGAGATTAGGAGTAGTTTAGCCGTAGGATAAACCCTAGGATAGATCTGAACCCTCAAAATCCATCACAGGCCATCAGAACTGGGCACAAGGCCAAGCAGGTGCGCCCAGGCCAAAGTGGTCGGACCACCCAGGTCGACACCCGTGTCTACTGGGCAGTCGACCTGCCCCCTGGGAGTGTCGACTCCCCAGTCGACACCCCAGACGACCTAGGGCTTGGGCGGGAATTTTCCCGCCCAATCTGTTTGGCTCCAGATTTGAATTTTCGAGCTGTTTTGAACTTGGAATTTTTCTAAAAACTTTGACGGGCCATACCTTGGTCATACGGACTCCGATTTTCGAAAACTCGGACTCTATTTCGCGTATTTTTCCGAGACGAACGCAATGGCGCAGCCCGTTCCCCTTCATTCAGATTTTTAACATTTAGTTCTGCCTTGATTTACGTTATAACATGTTATTCAAAATACGGGTTGTTACATTCTCCCCAACTTAAAGGATTTCGTCCCCGAAATCTCCAAGTTAGGAAGAACATATCCTACCATCCATCATCCATCTACTCAAAACATCATTCACAGGCAACCATTGTCCTTAGACAATTTCTAATGCCATATGAACATATGCAGAACGTGTGTGTATATGCTCCTTAGCTAATGCTAACGATCAGGCCTGAATGATCTTTCTAATGCAAAATATGTTTAGTGCCATGAATCCAACATGTATGAAAATAGTCCTAGTCATATAAACACTATATGTGTGCACAAACATTCATTCATATGCAACATCCGCATGACAACACATTCAATTTCATCCATAAACAAGTATAAATACTCGTGCATATGCAACATGAAACGTGACCGCATCAATCTAGTATCTAATGTGTATACGCGCATCCACGAGCAACCACTTGCAACCATATCAATCATAACATCTTTCAAATACATGTTTACATCCATAGAGCTCTATCTAAGGTTCCCAAGATAAGATCGAGGAGATAAACAAGACAAACTCCTTACGGGGTTTGTAACAGAAACAGGACCGAGAGGATATCCACCAAGCGATAGCATGCAAGTAAGCTCTACAGGTGAACCAAGGATCAAAGATATACTCTTAAAAAGAGACATGATGCGTGTGTCTAAGCCGCATTTCCATGAGCTTAATTCCATTGTGCCTTGACCGCCTTTGACTTCATGATTTCGTAGCTCCTTGATTCCTATTTCCAAGGTATGAGTTGGAACTCATTTCACTATCGCCTCTCGTTCCACTTTCACTTATTCTTTCCCTAGTATACTTGGCTCAACCATATCTGCATACTCATGCAAGCTCTCCAAAATTAACTAGTGAATTCTGGATCTCGTTTACCGATGCCAATCCATGTTACCACGTGCACTTACTAGGGTGATTCCTATAACCTATGCTCAAGCGGAATGAACCATCCGTCTTATTGGCGAACGTTACTCGATTGTATCAGAGATTTCCGATAAATGCATCAAGAGATTCTAGGTAACTAACCATGACAGAACCCAAAAGGTTACACGAGACGTCGAGGGTATTACCAAGGCAAGTTAAGAATTTAACTATCCTCCTTTCAAAACCGAGAATGGCATCCCTTACTGGATCACCACGTCATCCCTAGAATCCATCCATAGCTCAACAATAGAAGCATTGCTTCTAATCTCAACACTTGGCATAGACGTTCTCAAATCCAAACAAGTCATGAATAAATGGACCGACTCTCCAACCAGATTTTGGGACTAAAGTGGGATCTTCTACCATGCTAGTACTAAGGTGCAGAGACTTAACTATCGAGGCAGACTAAAATGATGCGATGATCAAGACAAAGTCTAGACGGGACGATAGAAAAGAAAGCCTAAGCCTTTAACAGAAACGGTACCATTCCTCTTAGATAACCTAGAAATGAGAGCATACAATTGCCCTCTCGCTGATCTTGTCCTTATCTTCCTTTGTGGATCAAGCCATACCAATAAGTTGCTTATTCTTAAGCTCGTGTCCTTTATCCTTGCTCTTATTATCCCTTCTTGTAACTTCGGTAACAGGTCTCTCGAGAACCTCCTCCATCGCACGGGAAAACACTTACGTAGCTAGACAAGGATTAGTCGCAGTTAAAACTACTGTGACTACAGATGGAGAAAAGAAAGGAAAAGAGGTTCAATAAAGGAAACAAAGGATAGTGCTAATGGCTTTTGGGGAATAGCCTTTAAAAAAAAAAACTTTTCTTGAAAAATGCTTCTTTATAAACGATTTCTCAAATAGTTTTCAGAAGGTTTTAAAAACTTTTGCCCATTCTGGTAACCTTCTGCTCTGAAACCAAATGTAACACCCCACCTCCGCTAGGGTCATTCACATAGGGAATGCACTAGGTTTGGTGAAGCATTATCGAGGTAAACATGCACAGAAATATTACAAGACAGAACATATAAAACAGCGGAAGTAAATCAAATTTCATTACCTTATAAAATAGTAAGGTCAAAAGCCTTTTACATCAGAATACATCAAAACCTGTCTTGCAATAGTAAAGAAGGATAAACCATTTCATAAATTATTCCCCAAGTAAAACAGTAAGGTAGCCATAGCCAAGAAAAGTCCAAGCCATGCATGATGACCTTCAAGCAGAGGAAGTCCGAACTAAATAACAGTGTTTCCTCCCTGAAATCCTGGGAGGGGTGGGGGGAACGGAAGACAAAGAGGCGAAACAAAACGGGGTCAGTCATAAAGACTGGTAAGTCCTATCTACTTCCAGTATAAAAACAGGTAAAGGTAACATGACATGCATAAACTGAAAGTAAACATAAGGATGACGACAAGATAGATACGCTAAACCAAGATAACCGGATGAACTACTGTAGCAAGATAAACTAAGGTATCATGATAAACTACGGTGTCAAGATAAATCAAGGTATCACATCGTCAGGTTTCTATCAAGTATACTATCCCAAGGTATCTATCATGTATAACATCCCACGGTATCTATCATGTATAACATCCCAAGGTATTTATCATGTATATTTGCTCTGCACCTCTCGTACTAGTATCCCAACCTGCGTCATGTGTTAACTATGAATGTCCCTTGCCCAATGTGATGTAATGGTCCATGTCAACCTAATATATAGCATATGTAGGTTTTCCCAACTCGTATGTTTCTTTCCATGTATAAGTTCAGTCCTTTGCCGTAGGCCATACGGACTTTCCCATGTAAATCTATACCACCTCAACGTAGTACCATTTTATCCTTGAAGTTGTTTTGGACTGCTACCCTTGATCTGGTTATGTTTTCTTACCATGAACTATCGTGTGTTCACTTAGGATTTATGCCACCTAGGACCACTAGGGATTATGCTACCTAATGAACGTTTCCGTGTCTCGGTTTGGGTTCAAGCCACCCAGGGCCACTAGGGATTATGCCACCCGTCAACCACGCCCTTTATCCCACGTATGTATCGTGAATCGTTTTCCATGTCTAGACGCACATGTATCTCAATGTGCCATCCGAGTTCCGTGCCAGGGCAAATCAAGAAATACGGAATTCGGTCGGGAGCTTTAAGTCATCTGCCGATGCAGATATCAAGGTCTGTTTTTATATCCGTGGCTATGGTCCCACGTGACCGTCCCTCAACTACTGAAAGGCAATCCAAGAAAAATCATGTATGAGAACTACATCCCGACCCCACTATATCCCCACTTTCCTATTGGCCAACCTCACCCATAACTCGATAGCAAGTATATGGTCTGTTGGGAGTTCTCTGCCTTTCCGTACGTACACGATTGACTAAAGATGGTAGGTAGTCGACGACGCGCTATCCAGGGAAAAAATCAAGTATCGTCGACTCCACGCTAATCCATCCCCGTCTTTAGGTTGCTCGCACAGCAACCAAGGCATACTCCTGGTTCTTTTACCGCAGACCTTAACCTCTGTGAGCCCAAGCGGATCATCTGCAACCTCATAGAGGGATACCAAGAGTATCCTCACGTCCCCAGAAGCTACCGCTTCGTCACCCAGTTCGTTAGAGCCTTTATCTAAGTCAGATAATTCGCTCCTCCACGTGTGTTCAAGCGATGACCTACCGTATCGGGTTACTCATCTATCTGTGAACTGGTCCAATTTCCTTGACTAAGAATAATTACTTAGTTATCCTTAACTAAGGTTTACCACTTAGCTTCTCTTCCCGCTATCCTTGTTAACTACGATTTTGAACCTAGTCCCCTGAGCTAGGGTTTTGTCTAATGGGTTAAGTGTTGTCATTCAAGTTCATGACTTAACCCGCCTACGAATCATGTCAAGTTTGGCTAAGTATTTAAGTTCAAGGCTTAGCCCTACAAGTTGGTTAAGTATACCAAGAATCTCATGACTTAACCCTATCAAGTCAAATTGGTTAAGTATTTGTTTGTCTTAACCCTATCAGATTATCGTGTTAGATTGATTAAGCATAGATTATCTTAATCCCATCAGATTATCGAGTCGGATTGGTTAAGTATGGGTTAGCTTAACCCCATCCACTAATCGTATTACAATGGTTAAGTATATTTAAAAGGTCTTGTGACTTAACCCTATCAGGTCCGCATATTAGATTGGTTAAGTATAGGTTACTTAACCTCATCAAATCATCATGTATAATTGGTTAAGTATAAGTTACTTAACCCCATTAAATTATCATGTCAAGTTGGTTAAGTTGGTTAAGTATTGGTTACTTAACCTCATTGAATTACCAAGTTTAGATTGGTTAAGTGTTTAACTTAACCCCATCGAATTACCGTGTTTAGATTAGCTAAGTGTAGGTTACTTAACCCCATCTAATTACCGTGTTTAGATTAGTTAACTGTAGGTTACTTAACCCCATCTAATTACCAAGTCGGATTAGTTAAGTGTAAATTACTTAACCCCATCCCCTAATTGTCTTATATGGTTAAGTGTCATTAAGAAATCAAGTCCGGTTTAACTTAACCTACCCATTCGTGTCATATCGGTTAAGTGTCATTAGTAAAAATTACTTAACCTTTTCATGTGGCATTAATTAGATTAATGCACCCCAACCCCTCACATTAGACTTTGTTGTGGTTACAAGTTAAGCCGGGCGGGTCCGGGTAGGTTTATACCACAACCTAGTCTAACCTCGGGTTTTAAGTGCTATATGACCAACTACTAACATTGGGTCCTATTGTTTGTAGCCACTAGTTAAGCCGGGCGGGTCCGGGTAGGTTTACGCTACAAACTCAACCCAACCTCGAGTTGGCCACTTTCATGTTTGGTCAAGTGTCATATTACACTTACAACCCATACGTGTCTAGTTTCAAGTCCCATGTTTACCCCACATGTCATGTGCACATTTAGGTGTATCTTGAGTGTCATATTTTCATGAAATCCCATGTCAAATTATCATGTCATAATCACGCTCGTCTAACCTACCCCAAATCGTGTTTCCAACCCAAGTAAAAGCGAGTCAACATAGTAAGGATACTATGCTACATATTGACCCCAAAACATGCACGATGTCAAAAAGGGATTGGCCACAAACATGCATGGTATCATAAGGGGTTTGGCTTCAAAATATGCATAGCATCATAAGGGGTTTTTGGCCTCAAACATGCATAATGTCACAACGGGATTAGCCACAAACATGCATAGTATCATAAGGGAATTTGGCCACAAACATGCATAGTATCATAAGGGAATTTGGCCACAAACATGCATAGTATCATAAGGGAATTTGGCCACAAACATGCATGATAACATAAGGGATTTGGGTTCATTTACATGCATAAGACCCAAAGTCAAGTCTTTGCCAATGTTTCACAAGTCAAATGGTTCCCAAAGGTTCATGCTAACATTCCATAGATAAAGATTCAAACTTGCAAGATAAACTAGGTTAAACATAACATGAGTGGCATGATTAAGTCGCTAAAACTTAGCCCAAGGTCATAGATTATAGAAAAGGGGCAAAATTAGGTTCACATAGGCTAGCATACTTATGTTTCATCGCATTTTGTTCCATGTCACATTAGTACCACCGTTAGAATCTACAAGTAGCTAGAACTTACATAGCGTGGCTAAGGGGTTATGAGCATGAATCGTCTTGACGAAGAAAGGTGGCTCCTTTATTGAAGAATCGTCATGAAATTGGCCTAACAACGTTGATCCACTCCCTTGATTTGATGTAGCAAGCTAGCACCTTTGATTCGGATCTTGTTTGAGTGCATAGTCTCTTGGGGTTGGAGATGGAGGCCATGATCAATGGAGATTAGGGCAGCACTTCGTTGCAAGAGTGATTTGTGAGGGTTTAAGCTAGGTCTAGGGGTCTTTTTATAGAGATTAGGAGTAGTTTAGGCCGTAGGATAAACCCTAGGATAGATCTGAACCCTTAAAATCCGTCACAGGCCATCAGAACAGAGCACAAGGCCAAGCAGGTGCGCCCAGGCCAAAGTGGTCGGACCACCTAGGTCGACACCCGTGTCGACTGGGCAGTCGACCTGACCCCTGGGCGTGTCGACTTCCCAGTCGACACCCCAGTCGACCTGGGGCTTGGGCGGGAATTTTCCCGCCCAATCTGTTTGGCTCCAGATTTGAATTTTCGAGCTGTTTTGAACTTGGAATTTTTCTGAAAACTTTGACGGGCCATAACTTGGTCAAACGTACTCCGATTTTCGAAAACGCGGATCTATTTCGTGTATTTTTCCGAGACGAACGCAATGGCGCAGCCCGTTCCCCTTGATTCAGATTTTTAACATTTAGTTCTGCCTTGATTTACGTTATAACATGTTATTCAAAATACGGGTTGTTACAACTATCGAACCTTAACCATTCCATAGTTAAAAATGAAGTCAATCAAGTTGGGGTAATACTACCTCTTAGACCTCAACTGACAAACGTTTCTAACCTTGAAATAGACAAAGTTCACTCTTCTACTTCTTTAACAAACTTCCTTACGTAACTCTCTTTCAAATCTTTTCTATTCAAAAATTCTTTCCTTCGATAAGGTATATTCGATAACTCTATTCAATTTATTCTATTCACTTAACTCTTTTGATTTAAATTTAACTCTATTCACTTAACTCCTATCAAATAAACTATATTCGATAACTCTTTTAATTCTATTTGAATCAACTATATATTCGATTAACTCCTTTTACTCTATTCGAATAAACTATATATTCGATTAACTCATTTGCTTTAACTCTAATCGATTAAACTAACATCGATTAACTCCTTTTAACTCGATTAAACTATTCATTTATAAAGATTTACTTTTAGTAACGGTTCTTCACTTTACAAATGATTTCCCTTTTTTTAATTCTATTCGTAAATGGTTTTACAAATATCCCCTATTCAATCTCATTTGTAAATGGTTTACAAACATTTCTCTTTGTGATTGATTTGTAAATGGTTTACAAACCTTCCTCATTCTAATCTATTTGCTAATGGTTTTACACTATTTCCTTTTTAATCCTATTTGTAAATGGTTTACAAATATTTCCTTGTATATCTTTATTTATTCAACTCTAGTTATTTTCTTTTTTCTATTCTATTCATTTAATCAACATTTTTCCCTTTTATAAAACTCTATTCGTTTTATAGACATTTCCCCTTTTATTTACTTTCGAAATATTTCCTTTTATAAAATCTATTGATTTTATTAGATCCCTTTATTTCAATATACATTGAAATAATTCTTTTTACATCCCAGGTTCTTTTCTGATATTAAAAATATCGAATAACAATGATCAATATCATTTCAACACACATAATCCATAACAGATTATATATCACATCATATATCACAATATATGAAAAACAATAGAATAAATGTTGAGGAATCCAGTCGGATTCGTCCAACTCCAACATGTTTCCCTGCATCACAGATGTTAAACAATATAGATAACATCACTTTCAGTTCCATATGATATATTCTGTTAAACAGAATCAAATATAGAAATTCAACTAACTGACTAGCAGTTCAATCAAACAATCAACACACAGTGAATCAGCCAATATTTAAAAGTTCTAAAAATACAACATGAAATTATAAACTGTTTAGAGTTAGTGAGATTTACTCACTTTGGACTATCATCGTTAATAACGATAATTGTCATTGATTCAGATGAACAATTTATTTCACTATAAATTGTAACGAACCCCAATCCACTCCCAGTCAGCTTCATTGTGAAGCTCTCGTCCATACGGTCCCAACGTGACTGACGGTTCGTGATTCTGATATCGTATGGTAAAGATATTAAGGTTACAAGTTCATAAACATTTAAATTAAATTAAAACAATTATTTAAACTTATATTGGACTCACCCCATAACCCAAGGCCCAAACCGTATCCACGTTTTAAACCCATGACCCAAGAATTCCTTCTTCCCCAAATATTTCTGTCGTGACCTTCCTCTTGCCATTACCGAACTTCACAACCACCGAACATCATCTTTACTTCATGGAATCACCACCAGAAAACATAAACATACTCCTCATCAAAAACTACATCCACCCATACCATCTAATCCGAACTTGCACCTCCTCTCTCGACTGCGTCGCTCTGCCTCCAACAGTAACCCACCGACGTCTTTTGAACCATAAAATCACCAAAAACACAAAATTGAAGCTATTCGAACTACTGAATCCAAGAACCAGCACGATTTGGATTAAAACTCCTTGGATTTTGCTTGCGACCGAACCCTAGGTTCGCTGGAAACATTCGAACTCCAGGAGCAAGCATCGAGCTCCACAAAAACGATACCAACTCGAAGCCCTTGATCCCATGAATCCAAAAATGTGTGTATCATGATTTATTGGATTTGATTTCATTTGATTTGGATTTTTTCTTTTGATCGACCTTTGCTGTAATGGGTTTTGATGCGGTTATATAGGCTATTGTGGTAGGTAGGATTTGTGGTTGAGGAGGAAGTGTGAGTGGCTTGTTTATGATCAGAGAAAAATGAGGGGGATATTTTTATTTTGATTTTTATATTTTATTCTATTGATTTTATGTTCGTCTTAGGTTCTTAAAATCCATGCGATCACATAAAGTATCCAAAAATCACCAAACTGGATAGGTAGCTAGTGTTTGACATTACGGTCCCAAGGAAACTGGTTTCGTCGAATTCCGACTATGTATGCTTACACAACGTATTTTTAACTGTCAGAATATCGACTATTTTTCAACTTAAAATCGGTACGACCACATACTGACTTCAAAAATCACGGAACTTGATATCTAACAATAATTTGCTGTTGTGGATCCAACAAAACTAGTTTCGTCGAATTCTGAGCTCATATGAAAAAGTGGCTATTTTTAAAGCGCTGAATAGACCATTTAAATATATAAATATATTTAAATATAATTAAATATAATATAAATAAATTAATATTATAGTATATATATTCATAGTGGAATACCATACAGCTCTACTGGGATTTATAACTTGATATTTCAAATCTGGGTAAACCCGATATTCGATTTATATTGAAATTCCTTTTTAAAATATAAACAATTCCTTTATAAATTATAAAGGAATTCCACAGCGACTTTTCTAAAATTTGATTTGGTCGTAAATCAAAATCTACCCGATGAAATCCCGATTTTTCTCTTCCACTAGAAAGATATACTCCACCAGCTCCATACGTTTCTTGTTCCACAGAAATCCGACTTAAAACGAATCATGTACATTCAATTGAAGTTCGAATCGCCAATTTACGAACTGCAGCGCCATTTCGAGCTCGATTTTAATTATATTATAATTTATACGTTCAACGATCGTTATTTAAATATAATCGTTATCGTAATCAAATTCTAAACTGAATTATATATTTCAAATAATCCAATTCACAACATATCGCCATTTCAGCCAATTCTGATTATTTCAGAATTAAGTATATTATTTAATTTATTATTTTAATTAAATATTCATCATTATTTAAATTCCACGACCATTTAGTTCACTATATCACCATTTGTATAATTAAATAAATTAATTATAATACCTCTGCCAATGCGGGTCATTACATTCTTCCCTACTTAAAATAATTTCGTCCTCGAAATTGCTAAGGTAGAGAACGACGCTATCGATTGGTTAGAACAAATTTGTTCTCTTCTTGACTTTAGTTTTAACTGAACCAATTTAATTTCAATTAAATTATTAATTAATTCTTATCAACGAAATTTTCAAAAATCCAGAAAATTTTCTAACACCTTAACTTTTTTGAAAATTTTTGCCAGCACCTCCTTTTGTACTGGTCAATAATTCAAACTCCAACTCGCCTCTCTGGGCCGTCTCTATCCCAAAAGAAAATCAAACAGTCAAGCCCAATTCGGCTCATTAAAATCTCATACCATATGAAATATAAACTTGTACCTTTTGTCGGGCATATCAACTCTATCGCTTTCACCTGCTGTCAATTCCGCATATACCAGTGTTATCCCAATCAAATTCCAATCTGCTTTTATCCACAACACAACCATTCACTTATATTCGAGTCAAATATCATTTCAACTCGAGTTTCTTCTCGATTCCCAACTCGTAACTTGATTATCACATTACGCTTCAAATTTGAATCTCCCAATCCAATTTGTCTTGATATCATTCTAATTCAACCACAGTTACCACTTTATTGACTTTACTTTAATTCAAATTTGCTTTCACAAATTTCTGTTAAATTTGTTTTTAATTCAAACAGTCTTTCCCTGGTAGTTTTTAAACAGTTTACTCTTTTCAAAAATCAAATTTTCCTTTTGAACATGTCACTGAGCCCTTAATTAATATTCCATTAGTTAAATCACTCCTCTATTTCTTTATTAATATTTGTTAACCAAATATTTTCAATAACCATATTTGCCTTTTATGTTATTTGGAAAACATTTCTGAATATCGCTTTCCTTTATTTTCTAAACTTTAGAAAATATATGCTATTTATAATTGGAAAATATTCCAATTACTTATCTCTTTTCCGATCTCGTTTATTTCTATACTTAGGAAATATTCTTCATTATATTTCCAAGCTTACACTTATTTGGGTTAAAATGGATGTTGTGTAAAACATCATTAGACAACCCAAATAATATATTCAACTAACTCTTATTCAACATCGATCTTCGAGCCTGAAATCTTACTATTTATTTGTTAATAATGAAATCAATCAAGTTGGGGTATAACTACCTTTCAGACCTTGACTGAATAATCATTTATAACGTCAAAACAGATATGACTACTTACTCGAATAATCAATACCATACAACTACTTATTCACTTTCAAACACGTACACGCTTCCTCTTTCTATTCTTACTAGATTTTATTCTTAGTCTTCCTTTTTGATTTTACTATTCTATTTCTAAGTTCGTTTCCTTATCGACTTCTATATATATATATATATATCGATACGTTGATTTCTAACTATCAAATTATCTTATAAATATTCTAACTCTTTAAATTCCCGAAATTTTTTGCCATAACCTCCTTTGTACAAAGAGCATCGGGATATTTCAAATAGCCTCCCATGGCCCTCACCAATCCAAAAGAAAAAGAAAAAGCCAAGCAGCTAGCCGATACGGCGCATAAAATCTCATATATGAATTAAATACATACCTTTTCGTCGAGCATTCTATTTATATACCTTCATACCTTATCCATACCTATCTCATGTATATTTATAACTACCCAATCTATTTTAACTATACCTGATCGTTTTAACTCAATTCGTTAATTAATTTGTTAATTAACTTTTTAGTCTATTTCACTTTTATATTTGAACATGACATGTTCAAATATATTTTAACTTGCTTATTAACTAATTTGAATCCAAATTTCAAATTTAGGTTCTATATTCGATTTCGAATATCCATTTACAAATCCAATTCACCTTTCAAAGTTCAACTTCAAATTCAAAACTCGATTAACTAATTCCTCTTCGACTTAGTTAATTCTATTCGATTTCTATTCAAATTTTATATCACTAATCACATTTGAATTTTTTATTCAAATTCTATATATTCAAATTCTATATATTCAAATACTATATATCAAATTCTATTATTTAAATTCCATTTGAATTCTATATTCAAATTCTATTTTATAAATCCCATTTTGAAATTCAGCACAACTTGTCTTTCCCAAAACAAATTCAAAACAGTATCTCTGGTAGTAATTCGTCACTTACAACTCGAAAATGTATACTGATGATGCAGCTGTCATCCTCAGAATCTATTTTCCAGCGATCGAAGTGAGTTCAATACTATAAAAACATTTCTAAACATTTCCACTTTGAAATTCATTTCAAAAATATAATTCACACTGCTTGTAAAACAATTTAAAATCTCCCAAGATCTTAAATTTTCCTTATTTTTAATCCAAATCCATTTACAAACACTTATCCAATTTTCCAGAATCTTAATTCAATTCCTGGTTTTAATTTCAGATTTAACTCATCTGATTTCACGTATTTACTTATATGAATTCTGATTGGTTATTTACATAACCATTTAATTTATAATCTTATTCGATTATAATAACAACCAATATATCCATTATATTATAATTTTGGTATATATATCTTCCCTATATCGAGATATACCTTGGGTAAACTTATTTTAATTTACCCTCATTTCAAAACATATCGTATCGACCCATCGTATTCAAGTGTTTAGTAACTCCTACCGATACAGTGGATCAAACTGATCGACCAGAACTCATAAACAACTCAACCAATAAATCCACACAATATAAAACAAATTTTTATATCAATAACAAATACGTCCACTCATATATATACACTCAATCTCAGTCTAGGGTATTACTCACCCTATCTCTACCGAGTCACGCCACAGAGCCAAGGTATTAACTAAACCTTTGCTCTGATACCAACTGTAATGACCCGAGATTTTGACGACTTTGGTTATCGCCATAAACTCAATGATAACTAACCAAACATCGAAAAATACCAGTCATTAGTGAATGAAAACAGAGGGTGAGGAAAGATAAGATAGAAACTTAGAATAGAAGAAGAAGAAGAACATAACATCAGAGTAACACGAATCTCACAGCGGAACGAATAAATATATTTCATAACATAACTTTGAAATATACATCTGTACTTGAATATACATATCATTGTCAAAGTACAACACTTACAACACAGCGGAAATAACTATAGCTATATAATCCTGAAGCCTCCTGTTCGAAGCTCTTCCAGTATATCTGTAAATCCCGACTACTTGACTGCCCGTACAAAATTGGGCACCCAAGAGTTTAGGGAAAACAACAAAATAAAACTCCGGGTCAGTCATGGGACTGGTATGAGTAAAAAAGTTTAAAACAATTTGAACAAGTAAATGATATCTCATAAGACCACGCCGTATAACGGAACGGGTTTTTCCCTTATGAGAATCCAAATTTTCTTTATATCAAAAACCTTTTGATATTATAATAATGTCTATCAACACAATATAATAATCATCTAGCAGAAACGCTTTCATCTCACGTTCTACATATATAGTATACAATCAAAACCGTAAGCACGTATTGGGTAATGGATTTCCAACTATGACAAGGTATGGAACCACCTTTCGCTCATGTACCTTTAGAGAGGAATACACTGGGTTCAACAAGACCATCTTGCAACCCGGCCACACATGACCAACCACTCATTTCGCTTGAATGTATTGAATGTGTATCACCAACGGTTGGGATCAGCAACCGTTTCCCGAATGGGACAGCATCAACAATAGATTTTTAGAAGTAAATGAAACTCTAGATCAGGTGATTATAAACCCTACTTCGGTGCGACCGACTTAGCCATGTTGCCTGCCCGATTTCTGTCATTTACCGGATGTGAGGATAGAAGCTA
This sequence comes from Allium sativum, assembly GCA_030737875.1. Taxonomy (NCBI): domain Eukaryota; kingdom Viridiplantae; phylum Streptophyta; class Magnoliopsida; order Asparagales; family Amaryllidaceae; genus Allium; species Allium sativum. The sequence goes on along the minus strand of CM060920.1, from coordinate 740,358,678 downwards.
CGCTTTATCATCACACCAGATTCACTTTGAATGCCACATCGTAAAATCCATCAAATCACCGATTGACGTCCTCAACCATACATTATGTGTTAGCTAAAAGAAGTTTCCTTCTCCGCTTCCACTCTTGGTACGGTTGGAGAAATCAATATACGTGATTGACTGGAAATACTCTGTCAGACATCCGTCCATACAAGTCATCCAGGAACAAGATGAACTGAAGGCACTATTCTGTAAACAGGATGGCCCTTGCATAACTCCGTTTTCAATTTCCTTTGACATATATGATTTGCAATGCTTATGCCAATACAGAGTGGTTCTTTGGATAATAATCCAACCGGTCTCTCCATATTAGCAACGTTAAAATGGTCAAAACTTCGATAGTTTTTGATTTAACTATCGAAGAAAAACAGGTGTGCAAACAACGATATTATTTCCAAATGGAAATTTATATCGATCAAACATCATTCAACATTTATCTCTTTATTTCATTAATTTACTTATCTCCTATTTCCCTATATTCAATATTTCTTATTATCTAAATTTGGAAAATATACGTTATTAACAATGGAAAACATTTCCATTTCTTGTTTTCTTTATTAAAAAACATTTCTGGTTTCTTATTTGGAAAACATTTCCGAAGCTTCTTTATTGGACTTAGACAGATGTTTAAACAAACCATCGCGATGCCTACTCAAACCATTTCCTTTAATTACAAAATTCACTTAACCATCCTTTACTATCGAACCTTAACCATTCCTTAGTTAAAAATGAAGTCAATCAAGTTGGGGTAATACTACCTCTCAGACCTTAACTGAACAAAGTTTGTAACCTTGAAATAGACAAAGTTCACTCTTCTACTTCTTTATCAAAATTCCTTACGTAACTCTCTTTCAAATCTTTTCTATTCGAAAATTCTTTCCTTTGATAAGGTATATTCGATAACTCTATTCAATTTATTCTATTCACTTAACTCTTTTGATTTAACTTTAACTCTATTCACTTAACTCCTATCGAATAAACTATATTCGATAACTCTTTTAATTCTATTTGAATCAACTATATATTCGATTAACTCCTTTTACTCTATTCGAATAAACTATATATTCTATTAACTCATTTGCTTTAACTCTAATCGATTAAACTAACATCGATTAACTCCTTTTAACTCGATTAAACTATTCATTTATAAAGATTTACTTTTAGTAACGGTTCTTCACTTTACAAAAGATTTCCCTTTTTTAATTCTATTCGTAAATGGTTATACAAATATCCCCTATTCAATCTCATTTGTAAATGGTTTACAAACATTTCTCTTTCTGATTAATTTGTAAATGGTTTACAAACCTTCCTCGTTCTAATCTATTTGCTAATGGTTTTACACTATTTCCTTTTTAATCCTATTCGTAAATGTTATACAAATATTTCCTTGTATATCTTTATTTATTCTACTCTGGTTATTTCCTTTTTTCTATTCTATTCTTTTTATCAACATTTTTCCCTTTTATAAAACTCTATTCGTTTTATAGACATTTTCCCTTTTATTTACTTTCGAAATATTTCCTTTTATAAAATCTATTGATTTTATAAGATCCCTTTATTTCAATATACATTGAAATAAGTCTTTTTACATCCCAGGTTCTTTTCTGATATTAAAAATATCGAATAACAATGATCAATATCATTTCAACACACGTAATCCATAACAGATTATATATCACAATATATGAAAAACAATAAAATAAATATTGAGGAATCCAGTCGGATTCCTCCAACCTGTTTCCCTGCATCACAGATGTTAAACAATATAGATAACATCACTTTCAGTTCCATATGATATATTCTGTTAAACAGAATCAAATATAGAAATTCAACTAACTGACTAGCAGTTCAATCAAACAATCAACACACAGTCAATCATCCAATATTAACAGTTCTAAAAATACAACATGAAATTATAAACTGTTTAGAGTTAGTGAGATTTACTTACTTTGGACTATCATCGTTAATAATGATAATTGTCTTTGATTCAGATGAACAATTTATTTCACTATAAATTGTAACGAACCCCAATCCACTCCCAGTCAGCTTCATTGTGAAGTTCTCGTCCATACAGTCCCAACGTGACTGACGGTTCGTGATTCTGATATCATATGGTAAAGATATTAAGGTTACAAGTTCATAAACATTTAAATTAAATTAAAACAATTATTTAAACTTATATTGGGCTCACCCCTTAACCCAAGGCCCAAACCGTGTCCACGTTTTAAACCCGTGACCCCAGAATTCCTTCTTCCCCAAATATTTCTGCCGTGACCTCCCTCTTGCCATTACCGAACTTCACAACCACCGAACATCATCTTTACTTCATGGAATCACCACCAGAAAACATAAACATACCCCTCATCAAAAACTACATCCACCCATACCATCCAATCCGAACTCGCACCTCCTCTCTCGACTGCGTCGCTCTGCCTCCAACAGTAACCCACCGACGTCTTTTGTACCAGAAAATCACCAAAAACACAAAATCGAAGCTACTCAAACTACTGAATCCAAGAATGAGCACGATTTGGATTAAAACTCCTTGGATTTTCCTCGCGACCGAACCCTAGGTTCGCTGGAAACATTCGAACTCCAGAAGCAAGCATCGAGCTCCACAAAAACGATACCAACTCGAAGCCCTTGATCCCATGAATCCAAAAATGTGTGTATCATGATTTATTGGATTTGATTTCATTTGATTTGGATTTTTTCTTTTGATCAACCTTTGCTGTAATGGATTTTGATAGGGTTATATAGGCTATTGTGGTAGGCAGGATTTGTGGTTGAGGAGGAAGTGTGCGTGGCCTGTTTGTGATTAGAGAAAAATGAGGGGGATATTTTTATTTTGATTTTTATATTTTATTCTATTGATTTTATGTTCGTCTTAGGTTCTTAAAAATCCATGCGATCACATAAAGTATCCAAAAATCACCAAACTGGATAGGTAGCTAGAGTTTGACATTACGGTCCCAAGGAAACTGGTTTCGTCGAATTCCGACTACGTATGCTTACACAGCGTATTTTTAACTGTTAGAATATCGACTGTTTTTCACCTTAAAAATCAGTACGACCACATACTGACTTCAAAAATCACGGAACTTGATATATAACAATATTTTGATGTTGCGGATCCAACAAAACTAGTTTCGTCTAATTCTGAGCTCGTACGAAAAAGTGGCTATTTTTAAAGTGCTGAATAGACCATTTAAATATATAAATATATTTAATATGATTAAATATAATATAAATAAATTTATATTATAGTATATATATTTATAGTGGAATACCATACAGCTTTACTGGGATTTATAACTTGATATTTCAAATCTGGGTAAACCCGATATTCAATTTATATTGAAATTCCTTTTAAAATATAAATAATTCCTTTATAAATTATAAAGGAATTCCACAGCGACTTTTCTAAAATTTGATTTGGACATAAATCAAAATCTACCCAACGAAATCCCGATTTTTCTCTTCTACTAGAAAGATATACTCCACCAGCTCCATACGTTTCTTGTTCCAAAGAAATCCGGCTTAAAACGAATCCTGTACATTCAGTTGAAGTTCGAATCGCCAATTTACGAACTGCAGCGCCATTTCGAGCTCGATTTTAATTATATTATAACTTATACGTTCAACGATCGTTATTTAAATATAATCGTTATCGTAATCAAATTCTAAACTGAATTATATATTTCAAATAATCCAATTCACACCATATCACCATTTCAGCCAATTCTGATTATTTTAGAATTAAGTATATTATTTAATTTATTATTTTAATTAAATATTCATCATTATTTAAATTCCACGACCATTTAATTCACTATATCACCATTTATATAATTAAATAAATTAATTATAATACCTCTGCCAATGTGGGTCATTACAAATAATATCTTCCAAATTCCTCAAATAGTGTACGCTTACACCAAAGAATTTCACATAAAATATCCGAAGATTATTTCTATCCAACTTATCCCGATCAAATTGGGAAACCCATATCTTACTTAAAATATTTATCCAACTCTTTAACATCAGATCTGGATAGAAATACCATCAACTTATACTTAATATTAATCTCGATATCCAACTCAAGCTATAAACAGAATAATGGTGAACTACCTTTTAAATTCCTCAAATAGTAGGGGTCGTCATCTACCGAATTAATATCAAACATCCGAATATTTATGTAAAAACCCGAAATTCCCCGTGAAGGAAAGCACGGATTGAATTGAGAAAAAGCCACATCGGAACATAGACAGAAGAACATTTCATTGTTTATTACAACAATTTCATCAGAATACAAGAATATATAGAGTATGAATAATATTACACATTATACATCAGAAAAATATCAGAGATTCAATTTACATTACATAGCAGCGGAAAATAATAAAAAACACAAATGAAAGAGATAAACGGATACAGAGCTTTCTGAATATCATTCCAGCTACAAACCAGGATCTTGTGAATATAAGTCTGCAAAACCAAAACTACTAGCTGCCCGTGTGGAAAATAGGGGCACCAAGAGTTTATGTCAAAACAATAAACTCCAGGTCAGTCATGTAACCGGTGTGAGAACTAAACAGTTATTTAAAACTTTACTTTAAATCAGATATATCAAGGGACCACGCCGTAAAACACGGAACGGGTTACCTCCCAAGAATATCAGTGCATATAAAAAAAATGTAACGACCCGGAAAATCTGAACCAATTTAATTTTTTTAAATTGGCTAAAATAGTGGATTTTAAATATTTAAAGTAAATATTTTAAATAGTAAAGATGAAAACTGAGTTTGAATCGACATTTGAAAACGAATATAATTAATTCTAATTATAAACAAGGCCTAAAATGGCGTGGTAGTTTCAAAATTTGAATTCAAACTTTGACCGACTATACCGGGTGTAAAACAAAACTAATTTGAGTGAAACCAAAAATATTTAAATCTGTTAGTGAATACCTTTCTAACGAATCTGAAAAATCGAAGTTTCATAGCGGAAAGCAAAAGTTATGGCCAAATGAATTTTCAAAAAGGTCGCTATGGAATTTATATAGCCCGTGAAATTGGCCATTTTGCAAATGACCTCGGTATTCAATGAAACCACTTTTGTTGGATTCAGGATGTGATGTTATTGATAGGTTTCAAATTTCATAATTTTTGAAGCTTGTATGTGAGCGTGGCAAAGGAAAACGTGTTTTGGTCAATTACAGTTAAATTGGATCGACCAGAAATGGGCCATTTTGCAAACGGTCTCAGAATTCGATGAAACTAGTTTTGTTGGGACCGTATCGTCAAAACATAGCTTGATTTATTTTTCTGGAATTTTTTCGAATCAGTTTGTAGCCCTGGCAAATTGAAATGTAGGTTCAAATTAAATATTGAATGTTATATATTTTAAATTGAAGGAAAACTGATTGAAACAGTCGAATGGGCCTACGAAACATATTCCATTGTGTTCGGAATGGGGGTAAAACGCTAGGGACGACAGTCGTTGGGTTTGGATTGGAGTTCGTGTGCGAAAACCCTATTTTTCGAATTAATATAAATATCGGCTAATCAGATTTTTATATAAAAAAATGAAAATTCCGCTTTCTCTCTCCCCGTAAGCGACGCACGGCGGAAATCTCCTCGAAGCTTCCCAAGCGTTTTGCCGCCGCCACATCCACTTTCAACCCCGCCTCCAGTTGGGGTTTTTGTTCGCCTCCCTCCCCTCTTCAAATCCGACCCAACCTTGCCCTCCCACGTGGTGTCTTCGTCAAGATCCAGGCCTTGGAAGTCAGCACCTTCAAAGAGCCACCATGCCCTCCTCCCTGCGTCGAAGTGGGCCCCACCTACCTCCGCCTGAGCGTCGTTCCGAGCATTACAGGGTGGTACCCTCCGATCGTCTCCACGCTGCTCGGATTTCACGAAAATTCGAAACCTAGTTTTGAACATCAAGTTGAGGTAACGGCTGTTTAATTTTAAATTGATTTTTACACTTTTAAGCGTTGCAAACTTGTAAAAATCATATCTTTTTCGTTTCTTGACGAAATTCAGTGAAACAAGAGACAGTGGACTCGTGTGGACGACTTCTACATTCCAGAAGAGACCGCATATTTTTCTGAGCCTTCTGCTATTTTTGGTGGAGTGGAGCCCAAAGTGAGATTTCTAATTTATAAACAATATGAAAAACGACTATGTATAAATTATATAATCAATGTGTGGGTTATATAAGCATTGTACACCTCATGTATAAGCGTTGTATAAGTTGTACGTTCGATGTATAAGTTATATATGCTTTGTAAAAATTATATATGTGTTGAAATAGAAGTGAAATGCTATATATATATATATATATATATATATATATATATATATATATATATATATATATACGCCCCTCGTCTACAAACCATGGACGATATTTATTGATTGTGATTGGTGTGAAAATTGATTGATAGCGAATGGTCGATTGAAATTGTTTGTGGTTGAAATTGATTGATTGTGGTTGAAAAATACCCGTTTATGGTTGAGAAATATTTGGTTGAAACCACATAGGATTAGTTTGTGGAAATGAAAAAAATATACATGCCGCCTACGTGCGAACTAGATGCATGAATCCCCTTTGTCAAAAGCTGCGAGGCTTTAAGGTAGAGCGAGGAGCCGTACTAGGGACGGTCCCGGTTTTAACTACCCTGCCGTTATGCTGCCGAAATTTTGAATAATATTCATGTGTTAGAATTATTTCCATTTATTGAAACTATATTTATGCGTTGTATAGAAAACCTTCATGTGTTGAATTGAAATTCATTCGTTGAATAGAATTCATGTGTTGAATGGTATTCGTGTTTTTAAATATAAAAATCACCTTTTTATCTATATATATATATATATATATATATATATAAACTATAGAAAACCTTCATGTGTTGAATTGAAATTCATTCGTTGAATAGAATTCATGTGTTGAATGGTATTCATGTTTTTAAATATAAAAATCACCTTTATATATATATATATATATAAACTATAGAAAACCTTCATGTGTTGAATCGAAATTCATTCATTGAATAGAATTCATGTGTTGAATGGTATTCGTGTTTTTAAATATAAAAATCACCTTTTTATCTATATATATAAACTATAGAAAACCTTCATGTGTTGAATTGAAATTCATTCGTTGAATAGAATTCATGTGTTGAATGGTATTCGTGTTTTAACTATAAAAATCACATTTTTATCTATATATACAAACTATAGAAAACTGTCATGTGTTGAATCGAAATTCATTCGTTGAATTGAAATTCATGTGTTAAATGGTATTCATATTTTTAAAGAAATTGTTTTATAATAAAAATCCCATTTTTATCATCAATATGAAATATATAAAATAATCTTGTTTTGAAATAAATTGTTTTATAATAAATATCCTATTTTTATCACCTATATTAACTATATAAAATAGTCGAGTTTTGAAATAAATTGTTTTACATTAAAAATCACATTTTTATTATATACATGAATTGTTAAAAATAGTGAAGGATTGAAATAGAAGACAGTTAGATAAAAATATCATTTTTATCCAATGTATGAAAAGAATATAGTTTATTTGAAATCGAAGGATCGATATATATATATATATATATATATATATATATATATATATATATATAGAATTGAAATATATCGAATAACGAAGCTGCGGTTCGTATTTTGAAACCGTGAATTCAAGCGATTAGTGCGGGAGATCCGACCATCGGATTTTCCCGAAACCGCAACCGTTGGGTTCGCTATGGAAATATCTTTCCAACGGCACCAACTTTGTAAAAATCCAACGGTTGGATTGTCTGGAATGTTTAATTCAAATATGAAGAAAAACAATGCCAGAATCGATTATATATATATATATATAATTATATTTAATCGAATAACGACGCTGCAGTTCGTATTTTGAAATCGAAACTTCAAATGATTGTACCGGGAGATCCGACCGTCAGAATTTCCCGAAACTAGAACCGTTGGATTCGTTTTGAAAAGATCTTTCTAATGTTGTAAATTTTGTGAATATTCAACGGTTAGATTTTCAGATATGTGTAAATCAAATCTGAAGAAAAACAGCGCCACGGCCGCGTTATGGCCCGAAGCGTCGTTTGAATAAATTGGCTATTTTAAAATAAATAAAAATAGCGATAAATCGTTATAAAATATTAAAAATAATATGGATGTGAAATTAGTAACTAACTGGAGGTTGGTTAAGTCGAATGGTTTCCTGGGTGTTGATCTGATGTTGGTTTCGGCCTTCGGGGTTAATATTTGGGAAATCGTTCTCTTACTGATTGACGGTTAGTGACTAATGAATTGAAATGATGCGTAGTAGTGTTAGTGTTGCACTTGTTTATTATATACGCGAGTTGCTCAGAAAGACCGGGTTTATCCCATTCTGAATAACTGAATCGACGATAAGAAATCGAAGATGAAGACGGTGGCCGAAGACCGGAGATCTTCACCTCGTTTGGATGGTAACCGAGGTCCTGATTGGGAGGCATCCCGAAATATGGATAATGAGTGGTGATCGTCCAGACGTACGTGGTGATCGATGGGTTTACGAGGTATATAGTGCCTCCGGTTTCGTTCAGACCAAGAACGAACTTGCAAATGGACAGTGTGTCTGACATTGGAATTTATTCTGTGTGATTGATAGCCATCAGTTGCACGGTGTGAATTGTCTGTGTGGCATGCTAAGATGCAGTGATCAGGGCTTATGTTGAAAAGCAAAGTCTTGTAGAGATGATCAAAGCACCGCCTGTGTGGCGTAGCTTTGTGTATAACGTGAATTCGCGAGCCTCACACCCCGGTATGAACAGAAACAGGAGAGGACATCAGGGGGCACGTGCGTTTTTTTTTCTAGCTAGAAGCGGCGTCAGTGGTTTTACACACCCTGACGAGTTTGACTTATGTGGTTGTTACTGTTGCGAGGTGCCTCGGTTAGATCGGACGATCCGGGTCCGATGGAGTCATTCGTTGGCTCATTTACGCCCCAAAGGGCGGAGGGACGCATTGTTCAAGCATTATAATCCACTTCGTGTGGACCGGCCTTGACGATCCAAGCTACGGTTGCGGCTGTGCCTGAGAATGGGCTAGATTGTCTCGAATTCGGTAAGGACTATCTTTTGCCTTGGTTCATGATGGAAATCCAATTTCCATATACGTGACTGTGCGGTTTTGATTGTATACCTATATATGGCGACATAGTGGTATGGGGCATTAATGCTGTCTATGATTGATAGTTATGATTCGAAATTGTTTTTGAAACATGTAAACACTAGTAATAATATCAAATGCTTTTGTTTTATTCGAATCAAGCATATTTTGGCTATTATAAGGTAAAACTCTACCCTCTGGTTTGCGTTGCATTGTATGATGGGAACTGAGTCTTATAATGGCTTCATTTTATAAAAAGCATTGCGATGTTTAAAAGAATGATTTGTTTTAAAGCACTGGTAATCCAATGGAGTAAACCCGTTCCACGAAAGTGGCGTGGTCCTGTGATTAGCCATTATTTAAATGTGCTGAGTAGATTTCTCATACCAGTCCCATGACTGACTCGTAGTTTGTTTTACTTTCAAACTCGGGTGCCCCTTTTTCTACACGGACAGCCTTGTATTCAGGTTTAGCTGGCTCTATCCGGATAGCTGGAGCTGAGGATGGATTCTATCATTTATCTATTTTATGCTGTTTGGCTCCAATTGTACATATTTTTTTTGTTTTCCGCTGTAGACATTTATGTATAGCTGCACTGTATTTGTACTAAGTATGATCCTGTATACTATGTAACTCTGATGATTACGTTTATCCAGTATATTCTATTGTTCATTATCTGGTGTATTTATTTAATTCTGCTCTGCTGTTATCTGTTTTTGTGTTATATTCCAAGGATTACCCTTGCCACCGTCAGTACGGGGGGTCATCTCACAAAACAACGCAATGCTTTTTGGAAAATGAAGCTATTATAAGACCCAGGTCCCATCACAAAATGAAACGCAAGCCGGAGGATAGGGTTTTCCCTTATAATAGCCAAACATGCTTGGTACGTTTAAAACAAATCATTTGGTACTATTAGAAGTGCATATTGTATAAAACAACTTCAAATATAAATGTATCAATCCTAGGTGGCATGGGTACCATATATCATGTCGCCAATACTAGGCTCTACAATCAAATCCGCAGATTTCCATCCGTGAACCAAGGCAAAAGATAGTCCTTATCGAATTCGAGACGCTCTAGCCTATGTCTCAGGAACAGAATGCATCGTCCCTTGGATCGTCAGGGCCGGTCCACCGATGTGCATTGAAATGCCTGAACACGGCGTTTCCCCACACTTTGGGGCGTCAATTAGCCAAATGACTCCATCAGCTCCACATAGTCACTGATATATCCGAGGCGCCTCGCAATCTAACAACCACACAGGTGAAAATAATATAAATGTCAGGGTTGGTAGGTCACTAACACCACCCTAGCTAGAAGGAAACACATGCCCTCCGTGAGGTCCTCTCCCGTTTCTGGTTCACACCGAGGTGTGAGGCTCGCGAATTAACGCTACACAAAGCTACGCCCCAAAGGCCGTGCTTTGATCATCAACCACAAGACTTTGCTTTTCAACAGAAGCCTTGATCATTTGCATCTCAGCATGCCACATAGGCAATTCATGCTATGCAACCGATATCATTAACACAGAATGAAATCCGATGTCAGACACACATCCATTTACAAGTCCATTCTGGGTCTGAATGAAACCGGAGGAACCTTATTCCTCGCATATCCATCGATCTCCAAGTACGTCTGGACGATCACCAACTGATTCCCTCCTCTACGGTGTACAACCCAATTAAGATAATCAGTAATTATTCAAACGATGTGAAGACCTCTGGTCTTCAACCACCGTCTTCATCGTCGACTTATCGTCGAATCAGTTATTCAGAATGGGTATAAACCCAGCCTTTCCGAATAACTCGCGTATATAATAAACAAGTGTTACACAAACACAACATACGCCTCATTCCAATTCAGAATATTCTTTTATTTAAATATTCCTATACTTTGGGAAAGGTTCCCATTAATTTTATCAAAGATAAATTCTTTAAATTTGTTCTTTAATCTTCTTTTGAATATCAATTCAATCCAAATTATGGTTTATCCAAACTAGTCGGGATTAGCGAGCCTTACCGAAGTAATCACTTGTTAAATTTTCCAACCCCAACCTATTCATCCCATGAAGTAAAATTGGTCATACTTCATATCTAACACTACGGTGTTATCGGTAAATTCAATTACCATTTCACATTCAAATCTAATTACAGATTTAACTACCGCCTGGAGCAAAACTGGTGATACTCCTTTCTCGATCATTTCAATCTAATTAAAGATCCATTAAAACTCCACTTGGTTTTAATCTTCCCAAAATCACTATTAATGATTATTTAACTTGGGAAATCATATCATGTCTTTAACTGCGTTAAAGAACCAATGTCATTTAAAACACGGTTCACTATAAACCCAAAATTACAATCCATTCCATCAGCCTTTAACCATAAATTAGCAAGTGAACAATTCCCTATGTAATAACCCCGAAGGCCAAAGTCAACATCAGATCAATGCCTAGGAAACCATTCAACTTAACTAATCTTCAGTTAGTTTCTAATTTTATTGACTCCGTTGGGTCTAAGAACAGTATTATGAAAGATACCATTCACGACAACCCAAAATCACATTCCATTAACGATGGAATCTTCATGGAAAACAAATCGATATATATAATCGATATAAACTTCCATATCCGACTAATAATATAAATGGAATAACGACAACACCTTTTAAATTCTAGATTTATTAGTAGTCTTCCTCCACAGAAATTCACTTCGATTATTACCAAATCGAATTCCATTCCAATTTATTTTATTAAATTGGAAAACTTTACTTTGGAAAATCTCTTCCAAATCACATTTCACTATAAATCGGGTTAAAGATCGAATATCGTTAAAACACAGTTCATGATAAACCCAATTCACATTACATTAATTATCGGGTTAAAGAACAAGTGTTATTTAAAACACCGTTCACGATAAACCCAAAAATCAATTCCAATTCAATTCCAATTAAATATCATTTAATTAGTATACTTCATTAAATCTAAATAAAAAGATTTAATCCTTTTCTCAACTGGGTTTAAGAACAGTGTTAATGAAGACACCATTCACGACAAACCCAAATCCCATTTGATATTAAATACAAGGCTCTAAATAGAAAATATATTGGCTTATATTCAATATCAAATTCTACGACCAACAAATATCGTATTGGAAATAATGATATAAATATATCTTTCAAATTTCCATAACAATATCTGTATAATCACGAAATCCAACATCAAAATATTCCAAAGACAATTTCGATTCAAATCCATTCCAATTCAATTATTGGAAATTAAGGTTACTTTTAAAAAACTTTCAAATCCAATTTATTTATTTCAAAAATAAATGGATTATAATTCTAGTTCAAAACTAGTTCATTTCGATAAAAATCTATTTTTATCTTTTCAAATATGGAATTTTTCATCCCAATTCTTTTCAAATCATTTCTTATGATTTTACACAAATTATTGCTATTTTTAATAATTTTATCAATGCCCGTACAGTCGATTTCAATCAACGGCCATCGAACTACACTTACAGTGACCTTTTGCAAATTTGATTTGGACATAATTCCAAATCCAACCATTAGATTTCTAATTTCTTGTACTCGTTAGAAAGCTCTTTTCAATACGAACCCAACGGTTCTGGTTTTAGGAGAATCCGGCAGTCGGATCTCCCATAATGTACGCTCGAAGTCAATGGTCAAAATTCGCGAACTACCGCAGCGCGGCGCGTTCTATTCAGGCCATTATATATATATTATATATTTCGTCGATTTCCTTTTAAAACGTATTTTATAAATCATTTTAAATTCGTTTTCAAAACGATTTCAACTTCATATTCAATTTCTAATCAAAACTGAATATTCCTTATTATTGATATATAAAAGATAATATTTTCAAAACATTAGATTTTGAAATCTATTCCTTTTTGATATTCATTATTAAAATGAATAAAATCGATATAAATATCGTCCACGTCCAAATGGCGTCAATCTAAACAACACGGCTTTATATATTTAAATATATTCGTGTCCTTCCCAAATCAGACATCAGAATCATATATTGATTCTTTTCTGAATAATATTTGAAAATATTCGTTATTTCAAAATAATCGTTATTTCTGAATATTAATTTTTTCTGAACTGGAATCAGGCACAATCAATTACCATATAATTTGATTATATGGATTTCACACAACAAATGTGTATATCAACAATTAAAACAACAATCCATCATCCAGATTGCATTCTACACTATATAAGCATCAAATACAACTATTTAATGCTTACAACATCTTGTCAATCAATCGATCGACATACAGCTAATTATTGAGATTAGTGTATGTCCAATTTCATTCTAATACCCGTGTGGGGTTTCAAACGATCAAACACAGGTTTTATTTGTGCAGTTGGGCGATGCATAAAATTTATCGTCCCAATCCATATAAGTCAAATGTGTACATAAACAAACTCCCGATTTGTTTATAAATATTTATTTTATATACCCGTTAAAAATTATATTTTTAAATATAAAATATTTTCAACTATAAAATATTTAATTCCATTCCACTTCACACAATCAACTTTCAAAACACATCAATTAAACAAACAAGTCATCCATGGTCTGTGGACAACGGGTGTCGGGTGCTGCTAAGCACCGTCTGCATCCTAGTATATCTTTCAAACTAGAAAATAAAATAAAAGTAAGGAGTTCTCACCTTTGGGTCCCACTCCGCCATTCTATATTTTTGAACGGTCTAGATTTGTTCGAAATTCCAATGCAGTCCTTACCACGCTATTCATAATAAAAATTATATTTTTATTTCAAATCCATATGTGTAAAAATCACATTTTTATTATCACTACATGTACGTAAAACTCATATTTTTATTTTCCACTTCATATATATAAAAATCGTATTTTTATTTTCATGTCAAACGTATAAAGATCAAATGTTTATATTCTAAAAATTATATTTTTACATAACTAAAAATCGCATATTTTTCCTTGACTAAAAATCATATTTTTATATAAATAAAATCTCATCTTTATAGAAATAAAAACCATATTTTTACAATGTCTTTTCATTTTAAAAATCGTATTTTTATCACGATAAAAATCGCAACTTTCACATATGAAAAATCGTAGCTTTTATATAAATAAAAACCAAAACTTTTAAATAACTAAAAATTAAATTTTTATCATAAAAAAATCAAATTCTTTATCGTATAAAAATCTAAGCTTTTTCCTATAATCAAAAATCAAATTTTTATTACACAAATAAATAAAATAAACATAAAAGCTTATAGGAGGTGCAATCGGTGGCTGAGAAGATCAGGGGAGGCGGGTGTCGCGGCTTCGGGCAAGGGGGTGGCATCTACGCGTCGGAGGGTGGCAGTAGGCTAGGGTTGGGCGCTGTTTTTGGGTTCCGGGGGGCTGGGTTTCCACGGTGTCTAGGGGAAGAAGGAGAGAGGCGGTGGGGGAAGAGGAGGGGGCGAAGAAGCGGGGGTGGCGGCTCCTCCTGGCATGGCGGCGGAGACCTGGGTGCTAGGGCACAAGGCCTCGTCGATTTTCTTTTTTTTATAATTTATGATTTTAACGTTGAAGAGGAAGGAGAGAATAAGGGGAGGGTTTTATTGAAATTTAATTGTATTACTTAATTCCTTTGAAAGTTGACTTTTCATTCGAATCCCAAATCAAATCCAACGACTGTCGCCTCTAGCTAATTACCCTCATTCCGAGCACAATGGGATATGTTTCGTAGGCCAATTCGATCGTTAGGATCAGTTTTCATCAATTTTAAAATATGAATTAGTATATATTCAATTTGAACACATAGTTAAATTTACTAGGGCCACATACAGACCTCGAAAATTCCAGAAAAACAATTTCTAGCTTTGTATTGACCATACGGTCCTAACAAAACTAATTTCATCAAATTCGAAGACCGTTTGAAAAATGGCCATTTTCCAGTCGATTAAAGTCAACATAAACTGGTCAAACGCGTTTTCCTTTCGCCATGCTCACATATCAATTCAGGAAATTATGAAAATTGTAATCTAGCAATAATTTGAAGTCCCGAATCCAACAAAAGTGTTTTCGTCGAAAACGGAGGTCATTTGCAAAATTTCCATTTTTAAGGCCGGAATTCATAGCGACTATTCTGAATTTTCAACATAACGTATCTTTTGATTCCTGCTATGAAATTTTTATTTTTCGTATTCGTTAGATAGATATTCTCAATTAGATTCTAATATTTTTGGTTTCGCTAAAATCCGGTTTGTTTTGAATCCTGTACATTCATTTGAATTTTGAAATTGAATTTTCAAACTACCGCGCCATTTTCAACTCCTTTTATAATTAAAAATAAATAATTATACTCTAACGACAATTCAAATAAATATTTCCATTCTAATTCTATTCAAAATAAATTTCTCTTCATTATTATTTAAAAGAAATCATTTTAAATATTCGAAATTCATCAAAATTACCAAAATAAATGTTTTAAATTGGCTCGAATTTTCCGGGTTATTACAATCTCCCCCACTTAAAACTTTTTGTCCCCGAAAAGGAGCAAAGTTGAAAGTTATTTATATAATTAACTCAACTTTCATTATTTTCATTATGGCTTAAGTTCTTCAGCTTTTAAATTTCTAAGAACTTTTCAAATTTTTCAAAAATTTGGCTAACACCCTAAATTTTTGAAAAATTTCACCATAACCTCCCCTGCACGGGAGCACCGGGAAAATCCCGAAATTTCCATACAAGCCTCTCCAATCTGAAAAGACAAAGAAACAGCCAAGCGGCTAGCCAATCGGCTCATAAAATCATCGAAAACCCAAGAAATACAATAAACATGTACCTATTTGTCGGGCAAACAATTTTATTCTTCTGCTTAGCTTCCCTGCTATGACCTGTTCAATGTATATACATGTATATGCATGCAATTTCAAACAATTTTCAATACAGCTCAATATTTTGTTTAATTTGGCCTAAATTTACCTTTCTTTGACATATAGGTTTTATTTAGATAACAACTAATCATACAACTCAAACATCAATCAACTAATGAATTTAATGTTTCAAATTCATAATTTTGATACATATATAGAAAATCATGTTTTTGATGCCAAGGCACAACAATAGACCCTATAAATTCTGGTCCTCACACCAGTCAATTGGAAATATATTGAAGTCCCACTTTCAAAACCCGAACATAAATGCTGATGATGCTCGAGCGATCATCAGAATCATCTTCGAGTGATTAGAGCGTGATTCTATATCTATTAAGTATATTAAAACTTCAAATGCACGTGGATCAGATGTATACACAAGGTCTTTATATACTAGATTGTCCAAATCAACATAAAAATAATATTCAAATACAAATAATTGGTTTAAATTTTCAAAACAAAAATTGTTTTCAATTTTATTTTTCAAAACAACACTCTTCCGAATCATTCTTGGATACTACTGATCCCATCTCTAATGAGTCATTCTCATTGGATATTTCTAATCCAATCTTGATGAATTCTTTCGTTCGGTTCTAACGTGTCTTGTTCTCGAGTTTTGTAAACCAAAGCTCTGATACCAAATGTAAAAACCCGAACTTCCCCGTGACGGAAAGCCCGGATTAAATTGAGAACAAGCCACATCGGAACATAGACAGAAGAACCTTTCATTGTTTATTACAACAATTTCATCAGAATACAAGAATATACAGAGTATGAATGAATATTACACATTATACATCAGAAAAATATCAGTGATTCAATTCACATTACATACAGCGAAAAATAATACAAAACACAAATGAAAGAGATAAACAGATACAGAGCTTTCCGAATATCATTCCAGCTGTAAACCAGAATCTTGTGAATATAAATCTGCAAAACCAAAACTACTAGCTGCCCGTTTGGAAAATAGGTGCACCCAACGTTTAGGTCAAAACAATAAACTTCAGGTTAGTCATGTGACTGGTGTGAGGACTAAACAGTTATTTAAAACTTTACTTTAAATTAGATATATGAAGGGACCACGCCGTATAACACGGAACGGGTTTCCTCCCAAGAATACCAGTGCATATAACAAAACAACGCAATGCTTTTTGGAAAAATGAAGCTACTATAAGACCCATGTCCCATCACACAATACAACGCAAGCAGAGGATAGGGTTTTCCCTTACATGCTTGGTACATTTAAAACAAATCATTTGATACTATTATAATTGCATAGTGTATAAAACAACTTCAAATATAAAGGTATCAATCCTAGGTAGCATGGGTACCATATATCATGTCGCCAATACTAGGCTCTACAATCAAATCTGCAATTGTCACGTATTGGAAGTTGGATTTCCGTTAGTGAACCAAGGCAAAAGATAGTCCTTACCGAATTCGAGACGATCTAGCCCGTGTGTGACGATCCCAAAACCCCATGACACGGTGTTAAGGATAATCATTGGAATATAACACATTAATCATCATTAGCAGATCACAGATAATAGCGTAAACAGAAAATAGAATAATTTACACGCATATGACAGCGGAATCATATAGATATCATCACATCAGAGAAGCACAGTACAGGATACAACTTAGTGCATAATGATACATAATCAGTCACCATCGCCAGAGGCGGAATCATACATAAAGAGTACTCAAAATAAATATCAGTCTACATTGCCAATGGCGGAATCATAATATAGATACAATAATGGCGGAGAAAATCCAAGTCAGCACAGTGTAGTCAAGCCTCGCCATGAGCCAAAAGGTGCGTCAGAAACCTGTAACTAGGCTGCCCGTGTGAAAATAAGGGCACCCGAGTTTGCAAGGTGAAACTAACTATGAGTCAGTCATGGGACTGGTATGAGAAATCTACTCAACTTATTAGCAACAATAATAAGGCAAATCAAAGGACCACGCCACTTTCGCGGAACGGGTTTACTCCAATGAGTGCTAGTGCATGAAATAAAGTAAATGATTAAATCAACGCAACGCTTTTTATAAAATGAAGCCATTATAAGACTCAGGTCCCATCACACAATGCAACGCAAGCCGGAGGATAGAGTTTTCCCTTATAATGGCCAAAAATGCTTCATACGTATAAAACAAAAGTGTTTGATATTATTACTAATGCATATATGTTTCAAAAGCAAATTCAATCATAAATATCAATCCTAGACGGCATGGGTACCATATATCATGTCGCCATACTAGTAATACAATCACATCCACATATTTCGTATTGGAAATTGGATTCCTTCATGAGTCGAGGCAAGGGGCAAGCTCCTCTCTGATTCGAGACACTCTAGCAAATGTCCCAGGACCCCACTATGATCCTTGGATCTTCAGGGCCGGTCCTCTCTTACTTTTGAGGATTGGCAATTCCTGAACACACGTTTCCCGGTCCTTACAGACCTATATCGAGGCGCCTCGCATTCCAACAACCACACAAGTGAAAAGTATATATAATGTCAGGGCTGGTAAGTCACTGACACCACCTTAGCTAGAAAGAAACGTCGTGCTCTCCCTGCAGTCACTCTCCCGTTTTTGACTCATACCGAGGTGTGAGGCTCGCGAATTCACGTTATACACAAAGCTACGTCACACAAACCACGCTTTGATGATCAACCACAAGACTTTGCTTTGCAACAGAAGCCTTGATCATATGCCACTTAGGCGTGCCACACAGGCAATCCACTCCATGCGACTGATTTCTGTCAATACATAACCTCTGAGCTCGTACGTCTCAGAGAAGGGCGTTAAGCAAGAGAATAAATTCTCGGCCGCCAAACAGATATATATTTAACAGAGATCAATCAACATAGAACAAAATCCAATGTCAGACACACAGTCCATTTACAAGTCCGTTCTGGGTCTGAACGAAACCGGAGGCACCAATTCCTCGCATATCCGTACAATCAACAGTATGTTTGGACGGCTACTACTTCAATTCCTTCATGGTAGCTACTCCAATCACGAGCATCAGTAGCGCCCATCCATCCAATGTGGAGATCGTCGGTCTTCAACCGTCTTCGACTCTTCGACTTCTCAACGTCGATCGATTATTTGAAATGAGATAAACTCGGCCTTTTCAAATAACCCACGTATATTTAGATTTTCAAATCAATCAATCACATGGTTGGACTATTCAACAATCACATTTCAGTTATTTAGTTATCATTTTCATGTCAAATACATTCAACCATCACCTATCAAGCAAACACAACAAAATTGGTTTATTTCCACTCTATATCGTCCATAATATTTTATAACGATATATCGCCATTTTTATTTAATTTAAAACGGCCATATTTAATCAAACGACGTTTCAGGTCGTGTCGATGCACTGGCGCTGCTTTCCACTAATTTTGTTTTACACATATATGAAAATCTAACCGTTGGATCTTCACAAATTTTACATCATTAGGAAGGTCATTTCAAAACGAATCCAACGGTTTCAGTTTTGGGAAAATCCGACGGTCGGATCTTCCACACCAACCATTTGAAGTTACGATTTCAATTTACGAACTGCAGCGTCGTTATTCGATTTAATTTAATTATATTTATATATATATAAATATAGTCGTTTCTGGCGCTGTTTTTCTTCAGTTTTGAATTGAACATTCCAGACAATCCAACCATCGGATCTTCACAAAGTTGGTGCCATTGGAAAGATATTTCCAAGGCGAACCCAACGGTTGAGGTTTCGGGAAAATCCAATGGTCGGATCTTCCGCACTAGTCATTTGAAATCACGGTTTCAAAATATGAACTGCACGGCCACGTTTCGTTTTAATTCTATTTATATTTATATATTTATATAAATATAGTTCATTCAAAAATTCCAATATCGTTTCCACTTCAATTATTTCACTAACGCCTTTAAATTTTGGAAAATTTCGCCATAACCTCCTTTGTACGGGAGGGTCTGGGAAAATTCCCAAATAGCCACACGGGCGTCTCATATCAAAAAGAAAATGAAAAAGCCAAGCGGCTAGCCAACAGGCTCATAAAATCATCACCCAAACAAAGCGGTAAATGTGTACCTATTTGTCGGGCACAAAATTCTATTTCTCTTCTCTAGCCCCTTTTGCTTTAACCTGTTCAATAGATATGCATGTACATATATACAATTTCTAACATTTACCATTTTCCATTCAATTTCATATTTGATTTGCTTTGGTTTAAAAACACCATTCATTCTAATGTTGCATGCATAGGCTAAAATCATATCATTAGCTAGTTAATGTATATTTCAGCTCATGCACGTTTATTTGAACAAGTGGCTATTTTTAACACTTCACATTTCAAAGATGATAATTTTGGCGAACTAAAATAGATTTCAACACATGACTATTTTATTTAGTTCCTATGCATGTTAAAAATAATATTTCTATCACAAATATTCATTTCAACGTCCGCATATCTTTAGCATATCACACATATGATAAAAATGATATTTTTATCATTTATAATATTTATTCAATAAATAGATGTTTCAACACTTCATAGTTTCAATAAGAATGTAATTTTTATTGTTCGATCTTTTTATTCAACACATGAATATTTCCACTACACACACTTCTCAACAAATGAGCATTCCCACACATGGACATTTTATTTATGTTGTTCATATTAGAAAGATGAAATTTTGATTGTTGAAACTATTTATATAAGGCGAATATTTTGCATACTTCATATATATATAAAAATGTGATTTTTATTGTTTAACCACTTCATTCATTCACAAATGAATTTAATTTTCACACAACACTTTTCAACACATGAACAATTTCCACACATGGATATAGTTTCAATATATGGCTTTAATTTCAATGCATGTAGAATAATTTCAAAATATGAAAATAATTCTAACACACAAAGATTATTCAAAATTTCGGCAGCATAACGGCAGGGTAGTTAAAACCGGCACCGTCCCTAGTACGGCTCCTCGCTCTACCTTAAAACCTCGCGGTTTTTGACAATGGGGATTCATGCATCTAATTCACACGCAGGCGGCATGTTTATTTTTATTTCCACAAATATTCCCAATTCATTTCAATCACCAATGGGTATTTTTCAACCACAACCAAACCATATCAACCACAAACAATTATTCAACCATTCGTATTTTTCATCCAATATTTCACACCAATTCACCACAATAAATATCGTCCATGGTTTGTGGACGAGGGGAGTATATATATATATATAATATATATTTTACTTGCATTTCAACACATATATCAATTATTCTATACATGTAAAAATTCATACTTCGCTTATATAGCTTACACTACGCATGTACATGTGGTATACAACACGTATGTAATTTATGTTTCGCCGACATTTCCCATTCAATTTCACGTTAATTTAGATTTCTCATCTTGGTTTTCTGAGGGCTAAAAATCGATACGATGTCAGAAAAATCCGCAGCTTCTTCTATTGGGTAGAGAGCTTCCTTGCGGTCTCGATGTTTCCTGTTTCATCGAATTTCGTCAACACACCAAAAAGATATGATTTTTCAAAGTTTTGCAACACTTAAGAGTGTTTAAAACAGTTCAAATCAATACAACCCGTACCTCGTTATATGGTCCAAAACTAGGTCTGCAAAAATCGCGAGATCCGTTGATCGTTGAGACGATCGGCCTACACCACCTCGTCGGCCTTGGAGAGGGCTTTCCGTCGATGGTCACCACCCTCAGTTCGATGGCGGCAGGAAGGCAGGGCAGCGCTCGATAGGGTCGGACTTTGGAGGCTCGATCTGCACGCAACACGAGATGTTAGGAGGAGAGGTTGGTATGGATTTGAAGGTGGAGGGAAGGGCTGTCGTTTTTGGGTAGTGGCGGCGTCTGAAATTGGCGGAGGCGGCGGCGATCTGGTCTGGAACGGGGAATCACGAGTCGCCGTTGAACGAGGGGGGGGGGTTCTTTTTTTTATTTTATTTTTATTTTTAAAATTTATGAAAGGAAAAATATGATTAGCCGAGACTATATTAAATTTTTAAATAGTGTTTTCTTAAACGTACTCCTTTTTAAACCCAACGACTGTCGCCCCTAGCTAAATACCCCCATTCCGGACACAATGGGATATGTTTCGTAGGCCAATTCGACTGTTACAGTCAGTTATTTTTCAAATTAAAGTATGAAACATTTAATTTTTAACTCTGAACTCACATTTCAATTTGCCAGGGCCACAAACTAATTCAAAAAATTCCAGAAAAATAAATCTAGCTATGTTTTGACGCTACGGTCCCAACAAAACTAGTTTCGTCGAATTCTGAGGTCGTTTGAAAAATGGCCATTTTCTGGTCGATCCAATTTAACAGAAATCGACCAAACACATTTTCTTTTGCCACGCTCACATACTAGCTTCAAAAATTATGAAATTTGAAACCTAGCAATAGTTTGACATCCCGGACCCAACAAAAGTGGTTTCGTCGAATTTCGAGGTCGTATGCAAAATATCAATTTTCCAGGCCTATATATTCCATATACCGACCCTTCTGAAAATTCATTCGGCCGCAACTTTTAATTCCCGTTATGAAACTTCGATTTTTCAGATTCGTTAGAAAGGTATTGACTAACAGATTTAAATATTTTTGGTTTCGCCAAAATCCGTTATATTTTCCACCCTGCACAGTCAGTCAAAGTTCGAATTCAAATTTTCAAACTGACTCACTATTTCTAATTCACTATTTTATTGAAATATTCTATTTCAATTATTCAAATTCTTTTGAAATAATCAATTTAAATTTTTTAAATTGGCTCGTATTTTCCGGGTTATTACAATCTCCCCTACTTAAAAATTTTCGTCTTCGAAAAGGAAACAACAGTAAAGTAGGAAATAAAATGTAAATGCAAAGTATGGTAAAGGTACCTTGCACCGGAGTTAGTCAGAGATATCCACTCTGCATTTGGGGTAAGCTTGCTTAATGCTCTCCTCAGTTTCCCAAGTACAGTCTCTAGGATCACTGCTCCACTGCACTTTAACTAAATGAACCTTTTTGCTTCTGAGTTCTCTAGTTTCTTTGCCAACAATTTTTAATGGCTCTCTTTTGAGTGCTAATTCTGGAGTTATCTCCACATCCCGTTGCGCTGCTTCTTCTACAACAAGATCCGGATCATGCACATCTCTCCTAAGTTGAGATACGTGAAATACATTGTGCACTCCAGGCAACCAATCTGGCAATTGAACCCTATAAGCAAGAGTTCCAATTCGCTCAAGTATAGGAAAAGGACCAATAAATCTCGGAGCCAACTTCCCAGTCTTTCCAAATCTGATTACTCCTCTCATCGGAGAAACCTTTAGGTAAACATGATCACCAACAGCAAATGTCAAATCTCTCCTTCTAGAGTCTGCATAACTTTTCTATCGGCTTTGGGCGGTTTTCAATCGCTTCTTGATGAAGTCCACTTTATCAGATGCTTCTCTGATCATATCGGGTCCTAGTACAAGTCTGTTGCCAGGTTCTACCCAACATGCTGGAGATCTGCAGGGTCTGCCATATAATGCTTCAAATGGTGACATTCTCAAACATGCTTGATAGTTGTTGTTATATGAGAATTCTGCCAGATGCAAATGATCTTCCCATGACCCACCAAAATCGATTATACAAGCCCGCAATAAATCTTCTAGAATTCTATTCACCCGCTCAGTTTGGCCATCTGTTTGAGGGTGATAAGCGGTGCTCATATTCAGTTTTGTTCCCAATTCTGTCTGGAAAGCCTCCCAGATCTTGCTAGTAAATAAGGGATCTCTATCACTGACTATGCTGATGGGAATTCCATGCAGCTTAACAATTTCTTTGAGATATATCTGTGCTAGACCTTGGGCAGTTCTATTGGATCTGACAGGTATAAAATGGGCAGTCTTCGTGAAGCGATCTACGATTACCCAAATGCTGTCATTACCTTTCTTGGTTCGCGGCAAACCATCTATGAAATCCATGGAAATCTGTTCCCATTTCCAGCCTGGGACTTCCAACGGTTGCAACAGTCCAGCTAGCTTCTGTTGGTCACTCTTGACCAATTGACAAGTAGGGCATCTGCTAACATACAAAGAAATATCTCTTTTCATTGCCTTTCACCAGAAAGTGCGTTTGATATCGTTGTACATTTTACTCACCCCAGGATGGATGCAAAATTTGGATTTATGGCATTCATCCAGCACTTTTCTTTTGAGCTCAAAAAGGTTGGGAACACAAATTCTCCCATTCAGCCTCAGAACTCCTTCTTTATTTACCTGAAAGCTTGAGGGTTCTCCTTTCTGGATTCTTCCTTTGATCTTTTGAATGAAATCATCATTCTCCTGGAGAGCACATATCTTATCGATCAAGCTAGGTGTAATTATAAGATGGGCAACAATTGCGGTTTTTCTACTGAGTGCATCCGCTACTACGTTAGCTTTCCCTGGCGTATATAGGATATCAAGATCATACGCTGCAAGAAATTCTAGCCAACGCTGCTGTCTCAGATTCAGATCTTTCTGGGTATATAAATACTTCAACGATTGATGATCTGTGTACAGTATAAATTTCTCGCCCAATAAGTAATGCCTCCAGATTTTCAAAGCAAAAACGATAGCTAGCAGCTCAAGATCATGAGTTACATAATTCTTCTCATGCGGTTTCAGTTGGCGGCTTGCATAAGCGACTACTTGGCCTCTCTGCATTAACACTGCACCAAGACCTCTAATAGAAGCATCTGTCCAAACCGTTAAATCCTGATTGCCATCAATAATTGTTAACACTGGAGCGGTGATCAGCTTCGATTTCAATTCCTGGAAAGCTTCTTCACAGTCGGAAGTCCACTTAAACTTCTCATGTTTCTTTGTGAGCTTCGTTAACGGACCGGATATCTTCGAAAAATCCTTAACGAACTTTCGATAATAACTAGCCAACCCCATAAAACTTCTAACTTCTGTGGGAGTAGTGGGTTGTTTCCAGTCTTGAATCGCTATTATTTTGCTTGGGTCAACAGAAATTCCTTTCTCAGACACGACATGGCCAAGAAATTTAACTTCTTCTTGCCAGAAGACACATTTAGAGAATTTGGCTTTGAAGACGTTCTTCCTTAGAATCTCCAATACTTGTTCTAAGTGTTTTTCATGCTCGGGTTTTGATTTGGAGTAGATTAAAATATCATCGATGAATACGAGGACAAATTTATTCAGAACTCCCCTGAACACTCTATTCATTAGATCGACAAAGTATGCTGGAGCGTTACATAGGCCAAACGACATTACTAACCATTCATAAAATATGTCTGGACCTCTGAAAGCGGTCAAAGGAACACACTCTTCTGCTATTCTCAATTGATGAAAACCTGTAGCTAGGTCCATTCTAGAAAATATCTTCGCCCCATTCAATTGGTCTAGCAAATCATCAATGCGGGGTAATGGATATTTGTTTTTAAGCGTTTGTTTGTTAAGGTCTCGGTAATCAACACATAATCTAAGAGTACCGTCTGACTTTGGGACAAACACGACAGCTGCACCCCAATTAGAAAAACTAGGTCTGATTAGACCTTTCCACAACAGTTGACGAGTTTGATCGCCTAATTCTTCCTTTTCTTTCGGAGTCATTCTACGAATTGGATGCACCACTGGTCTGGCATTGGGAATTAGATCGATTCGGAATTCTATTTCTCTTTGCGGAGGTAAGTTTTCAACTTCTTCAAACACATCCGCAAAGTTTCTAACAACCGGAATCTTTTCCATGGAAGTGGGGATAAGTTCTAATGCTGACCAAAATTCTTCTCTATTCGGATTCGAACCATGACAGGGAACCGTAATATATCCAAGCTTCGTTCGAATTTTAACGATTCTTTCCGCACAATTCACCTCAGCTTCATATTTCGTTAACCAATCTAGCCCGAGAATAATATCGAATTCGGGAAAATCCATAACGATTAAATCAAAAGGAAATTTGTAGGAAGAATAAGAGATCGGCACTCTACAATATGAACCGAGCGTAACAGGACACCCTATCGGGTTATGAACTTCAACCGATTCTTTAAGCTTTCGCTGTTTTAACTTTAATTTGTGCACTGTGTTACTAGCAATAAAACTACGCGATGCACCTGTGTCAAATAATACAGAAACAGGAATATTTTTAATTGTAAGGGTACCTCCCAAAACATCGGGTTTACCTGCTCCGTCGGAAGCAGCTGGCGGGCTAGACCCGTCATAGACATGAGCTACAGTAGCTTTCTTCAGCAAAGGAAAGTCTTTGACCAGATGATCGGTCTTGCGACAATTGAAGCACGAGCGAGGGTTCTGAGAGCCTTGGCTCGAGCCTTGAGAATTTGTTTTCTGCCTCTTCGGAGCTGTGCAGACGTTTGAGTAGTGCCCCGGCTTACCACAGTTAAAGCAATTTCCTCTTGGCGGCTTGCCAGTCTGAGGCTTTGAAGATGCTGCTTGGCTTGACTCGCCCTGATTTACAGCAGGCTTGCGCTTGTTTCCGGCTTGGATTCTAGCGTGATCCTGATCCAGATGCCTTTGATCAAGGTCTTCATAATTGCATGTCATTTCCACCAGTTCGTTGAAATCCAGCTTGACATGGTTCATGGCTCTATCATGATATTGTCGTCTTAGTCCAAAGATAAACCTCTTATTTTTGGATTTCGCAGTGGCAACGAGCTCTGGAGCATAGGGCGACAACATTGTAAATTTTTTCAGATAATCTTGCACGGAAAGATCCCCTTGCTGGAGATTGGCGAAGTCATCGTGCATTCTTTCTAGAGCTTGTTCTGGGACATATTTCTCCTTGAAGAGTTCTTTAAATCCATCCCATGTTCTTCCAGCTTCTCTATTCCCGGCGGTAAGAGATTCCCACCATAATTCAGCTTGTTCCTGCATAAGCCAGGCGCCCATAATAG
Organism: Allium sativum; assembly: GCA_030737875.1. NCBI lineage: Eukaryota > Viridiplantae > Streptophyta > Magnoliopsida > Asparagales > Amaryllidaceae > Allium > Allium sativum. The sequence continues at coordinate 740,331,577 of CM060920.1, read as the reverse complement.
CTTTGTCTTCGTCTCCAAGCCTTAGGCCTTCAAGAATTTTCTCGCATGTTTTGATCCATGCAAGGGCCTCTATTACGGTGCCAGTTCCCGAGAAGGTCTTGCCTCCTAAGTTCTTATATCTCTTAGCTACATGGTCAAGCTCGAAGTATTGAGCTGCCGGAGGTTGTATCAAAGGTCCTTCTTGAGCTGGGATTTCTCCCCATCCTCGGCCTCGGCCGGCACGGCCTCCTCTAGCGGCGGCTGCTCTGGTAGCCATTTGTCAAATTCTGTATAAGCAACGAAAGAAGTCAGCTAACAGAAATGATAGTCTATTGCATAGTTAAGCAGAAATTTCTACGGAAAGATAACGATGGACTGATCAATTGTTTTTTCTATTCTGCTCAGCTCATTCTAGGACCTTGCTAGTCCAATCTCTAATGAGCGACTCGCCTTAGAATACTACCGATTCTATTTTGACGAAGTGTTTAATGTGTTAGACTCCAGAACTAAGGTTAACCAAAGCTCTGATACCAGCTGTGACGATCCCAAAACCTCATGACACAGTGTTAAGGATAATCATTGGAATATAACACATTAATCATCATTAGCAGATCACAGATAATAGCGTAAACAGAAAATAGAATAATTTACACGCATATGACAGCGGAATCATATAGATATCATCACATCAGAGAAGCACAGTACAGGATACAACTTAGTGCATAATGATACATAATCAGTCACCATCGCCAGAGGCGGAATCATACATAAAGAGTACTCAAAATAAATATCAGTCTACATCGCCAATGGCGGAATCATAATATAGATACAATAATGGCAGAGAAAATCCAAGTCAGCACAGTGTAGTCAAGCCTCGCCATGAGCCAAAAGGTGCATCAGAAACCTGTAACTAGGCTGCCCGTGTGAAAATAAGGGCACCCGAGTTTGCAAGGTGAAACAAACTACGAGTCAGTCATGGGACTGGTATGAGAAATCTACTCAACTTATTAGCAACAATAATAAGGCAAATCAAAGGACCACGCCACTTTTGCGGAACGGGTTTACTCCAATGAGTGCTAGTGCATGAAATAAAGTAAATGATTAAATCAACGCAATGCTTTTTATAAAAATGAAGCCATCATAAGACTCAGGTCCCATCACACAATGCAACGCAAGCCGGAGGATAGAGTTTTCCCTTATAATGGCCAAAAATGCTTCATACGTATAAAACAAAAGTGTTTGATATTATTACTAGTGCATATATGTTTCAAAAGCAAATTCAATCATAAATATCAATCCTAGACGGCATGGGTACCATATATCATGTCGCCATACTAGTAATACAATCACATCCGCATATTTCGTATTGGAAATTGGATTCCTTCATGAGTCGAGGCAAGGGGCAAGCTCCTCTCCGATTCGAGACACCCTAGCAAATGTCCCAGTACCCCACTATGATCCTTGGATCTTCAGGGCCGGTCCTCTCTTACTTTTGAGGATTGGCAATTCCTGAACACACGTTTCCCGGTCATTACAGACCTATATCGAGGCGCCTCGCATTCCAACAACCACACAGGTGAAAAGTATATATAATGTCAGGGCTGGTAAGTCACTGACACCACCTTAGCTAGAAAGAAACGTCGTGCTCTCCCTGCAGTCACTCTCCCGTTTTTGACTCATACCGAGGTGTGAGGCTCGCGAATTCACGTTATACACAAAGCTACGTCACACAGACCACGCTTTGATCATCAACCACAAGACTTTGCTTTGCAATAGAAGCCTTGATCATATGCCACTTAGGCGTGCCACACAGGCAATCCACTCCATGCGACTGATTTCTGTCAATACATAACCTCTGAGCTCGTACGTCTCAGAGAAGGGCGTTAAGCAAGAGAATAAATTCTCGGCCGCCAAACAGATATATATTTAACAAAGATCAATCAACACAGAACAAAATCCAATGTCAGACACACAGTCCATTTACAAGTCCGTTCTGGGTCTGAACGAAACCGGAGGCACCAATTCCTCGCATATCCATACAATCAACAGTATGTTTGGACGGCTACTACTTCAATTCCTTCATGGTAGCTACTCCAATCACGAGCATCAGTAGCGCCCATCCATCCAATGTGGAGATCGTCGGTCTTCAACCGTCTTCGACTCTTCGACTTCTCAACGTCGATCGATTATTTGAAATGAGATAAACTCGGCCTTTTCAAATAACCCACGTATATTTAGATTTTCAAATCAATCAATCACATGGTTGGACTATTCAACAATCACATTTCAGTTATTTAGCTATCATTTTCATGTCAAATACATTCAACCATCACCTATCAAGCAAACACAACAAAATTGGTTTATTTCCACTCTATATCGTCCATAATATTTTATAACGATATATCTCCATTTTTATTTAATTTAAAACGGCCATATTTAATCAAACGACGTTTCAGGTCGTGTCGATGCACTGGCGCTGCTTTCCACTAATTTTGTTTTACACATATATGAAAATCTAACCGTTGGATCTTCACAAATTTTACATCATTAGGAAGGTCATTTCAAAACGAATCCAACGGTTTCAGTTTTGGGAAAATCCGACGGTCGGATCTTCCACACCAACCATTTGAAGTTACGATTTCAATTTACGAACTGCAGCGTCGTTATTCGATTTAATTTAATTATATTTTTTTTATATATATATATAAATATAGTCGTTTCTGGCGCTGTTTTTCTTCAGTTTTGAATTGAACATTCCAGACAATCCAACCATCGGATCTTCACAAAGTTGGTGCCATTGGAAAGAAATTTCCAAGGCGAACCTAACGGTTGAGGTTTCGGGAAAATCCAATGGTCGGATCTTCCGCACTAGTCATTTGAAATCACGGTTTCAAAATATGAACTGCACGACCACGTTTCGTTTTAATTCTATTTATATTTATATATTTATATAAATATAGTTCATTCAAAAATTCCAATATCGTTTCCACTTCAATTATTTCACTAACGCCTTTAAATTTTGGAAAATTTTGCCATAACCTCCTTTGTATGGGAGGGTCTGGGAAAATTCTCAAATAGCCACACGGGCGTCTCATATCAAAAAGAAAAAGAAAAAGCCAAGCGGCTAGCCAACAGGCTCATAAAATCATCACCCAAACAAAGCGGTAAATGTGTACCTATTTGTCGGGCACAAAATTCTATTTCTCTTCTCTAGCCCCTTTTGCTTTAACCAGTTCAATAGATATGCATGTACATATATACAATTTCTAACATTTATCAATTTCCATTCAATTTCATATTTGATTTGCTTTGGTTTAAAAACACCATTCATTCTAATGTTGCATGCATAGGCTAAAATCATATCATTAGCTAGTTAATGTACATTTCAGCTCATGCACGTTTATTTGAACAAGTGGCTATTTTTAACACTTCACATTTCAAAGATGATAATTTTGGCGAACTAAAATAGATTTCTACACATGACTATTTTATTTAGTTCCTATGCATGTTAAAAATAATATTTCTATCACAAATATTCATTTCAACGTCCGCATATCTTTAGCATATCACACATATGATAAAAATGATATTTTTATCATTTATAATATTTATTCAACAAATAGATGTTTCAACACTTCATAGTTTCAATAAGAATGTAATTTTTATTGTTCGATCTTTTTATTCAACACATGAATATTTCCACTACACACACTTCTCAACAAATGAGCATTCCCACACATGGACATTTTATTTATGTTGTTCATATTAGAAAGATGAAATTTTGATTGTTGAAACTATTTATATAAGGCGAATATTTTGCATACTTCATATATATATAAAAATGTGATTTTTATTGTTTAACCACTTCATTCATTCACAAATGAATTTAATTTTCACACAACACTTTTCAACACATGAACAATTTCCACACATGGATATAGTTTCAATATATGGCTTTAATTTCAATGCATGTAGAATAATTTCAACATATGAAAATAATTCTAACACACAAAGATTATTCAAAATTTCGGCAGCATAACGGCAGGGTAGTTAAAACCGGCACCGTCCCTAGTATGGCTCCTCGCTCTACCTTAAAACCTCGCGGTTTTTGACAATGGGGATTCATGCATCTAATTCGCACGCAGGCGGCATGTTTATTTTTATTTCCACAAATATTCCCAATTCATTTCAATCACCAATGGGTATTTTTCAACCACAACCAAACCATATCAACCACAAACAATTATTCAACCATTCGTATTTTTCATCCAATATTTCACACCAATTCACCACAATAAATATCGTCCATGGTTTGTGGACGAGGGGAGTATATATATATATATATATAATATATTTTACTTGCATTTCAACACATATATCAATTATTCTATGCATGTAAAAATTCATACTTCGCTTATATAGCTTACACTACGCATGTACATGAGGTATACAACACGTATGTAATTTATGTTTCGCTTATATAAATTATACACGACATTTCCCATTCAATTTCACGTTAATTTAGATTTCTCACCTTGGTTTTCTGAGCGCTAAAAATCGATACGATGTCAGAAAAATCCGCAGCTTCTTCTATTAGGTAGAGAGCTTCCTTGCGGTCTCGATGTTTCCTGTTTCATCGAATTTCGTCAACACACCAAAAAGATATGATTTTTCAAAGTTTTGCAACACTTAAGAGTGTTTAAAACAGTTCAAATCAATACAACCCGTACCTCGTTATATGGTCCAAAACTAGGTCTGCAAAAATCGCGAGATCCGTTGATCGTTGAGACGATCGGCCTGCACCACCTCGTCAGCCTTGGAGAGGGCTTTCCGTCGATGGTCACCACCCTCAGTTCGATGGCGGCAGGAAGGCAGGGCGGCGCTCGATAGGGTCGGACTTTGGAGGCTCGATCTGCATGCAACACGAGATGTTAGGAGGCGAGGTTGGTATGGATTTGAAGGTGGAGGGAAGGGCTGTCGTTTTTGGGTAGTGGCTGCGTCTGAAAGTGGCGGAGGCGGCGGCGATCTGGTCTGGAACGGGGAAGCACGAGTCGCCGTTGAATGGGGGGGTTTCTTTTTTTTTTTTTTTTTTAAATTTATGAAAGGAAAAATATGATTGGTCGAGACTATATTAAATTTTTAAATAGTGTTTTCTTAAACGAACTCCTTTTTAAACCCAACGACTGTCGCCCCTAGCTAAATACCCCCATTCCGGACACAATGGGATATGTTTCGTAGGCCAATTCGACTGTTACAGTCAGTTATTTTTCAAATTAAAGTATGAAACATTTAATTTTTAACTCTGAACTCACATTTCAATTTGCCAGGGCCATAAACTGATTCGAAAAATTCCAGAAAAATAAATCTAGCTATGTTTTGACGCTACGGTCCCAACAAAACTAGTTTCATCGAATTCTGAGGTCGTTTGAAAAATGGCCATTTTCTGGTCGATCCAATTTAACAGAAATCGACCAAACACATTTTCTTTTGCCACGCTCACATACTAGCTTCAAAAATTATGAAATTTGAAACCTAGCAATAGTTTGACATCCCGAACCCAACAAAAGTGGTTTCGTCGAATTCCGAGGTTGTATGCAAAATATCAATTTTCCAGGCCTATATATTCCATATACCGACCCTTCTGAAAATTCATTCGGCCGCAAATTTTGATTCCCATTATGAAACTTCGATTTTTCAGATTCGTTAGAAAGGTATTGACTAATAGATTTAAATATTTTTGGTTTCGCTAAAATCCGTTATATTTTCCACCCTGCACAGTCAGTCAAAGTTCGAATTCAAATTTTCAAACTGACTCACTATTTCTAATTCACTATTTTATTGAAATATTCTATTTCAATTATTCAAATTCTTTTGAAATAATCAATTTAAAAATTTTAAATTGGCTCGTATTTTCCGGGTTATTACACCGTGTCTCAGGAACAGAACGCAACGTCCCTCGGATCGTCAGGGCCAGTCCACCGATGTGGATTAAAATGCTTGTACACTGTGTTTCCCCGCCCTTTGGGGCGTCAATGAGCCAAATGACTCCATCGGCTCCACATAGTCACCGATATATCCGAGGCACCTCACAATCCAACAACCACACAGGTGAAAATAATATAAATGTCAGGGCTGGTAGGTCACTGACACCACCTTAGCTAGAAGGAAATGCATGCCCTCCCCGAGGTCTTCTCCCGTTTCTGGTTCACAATGGGGTGTGAGGCTCACGAATTAACGCTACACAAAGCTACGCCCCAAAGGTCGTGCTTTGATCATCAACCATAAGACTTTGCTTTTCAACAGAAGCCTTGATCATTTGCACCTCAGCATGCCACACACGCAATTCACGCAATGCAACTGATATCAATAACACAAAATGAAATCTGATGTCATACACACATCCATTTACAAGTCCGTTCTGGGTCTGAACGAAACCGGAGGAACCTTATTCCTCGCATATCCATCGATCTCCAAGTACGTCTGGACGATCACCAACTGATTCCCTCCTCTTGGGTGTACAGCCCAATCAAGATCATTAGTAATTATCCAAACGATGTGGAGACCTCCGGTCTTCAACCACCATCTTCATCATCGACTTATCGTCAAATCAGTTATTCAGAATGGGTATAAACCCGGTCTTTCAGAATAACTCGCGTATATAATAAACAAGTGTTACAGAAACACAATATACGCCTCATTCCAATTCAGAACATTCTTTTATTTAAATATTCTTATACTTTGGGAAATATTCCCATTTATTTTATCAAAGATAAATTCTTTAAATTTATTCTTTAATCTTCTTTTGAATATCAATTCAAACCAAATTATGGTTTGTCCAAACTAGCGGGATTAGCGAACCTTACCGAAGTAATCACTTGTTAAATTTCCCAACCCTATCCTATTCATCCCATGAAGTAGAACTGTTCATACTTCATATCTAACACCACAGTGTTATCGGTAAATTCAATTACCATTTCATGTTCAAATCTAATTAAAGATTTAACTATCGCCTGGAGCAAAACTGGTGATACTCCTTTCTCGATCATTTCAATCTAATTAAAGATTCATTAAAACTCTCCTTGGTTTTAATCTTCCCAAAAATCATTATTAATGATTATTTAACATAGGAAATCATATCCTGTCTTTAACTGGGTTAAAGAACCAATGTCATTTAAAACACGGTTCACTATAAACCCAAAATCACATTCCATTTCATTAGCCTTTAACCGTAAATTAGCAAGTGAACAATTCCCTAAGTAATAACCTCGAAAGCCGAAACCAACATCAGATCAATGCCCCGGAAACCATTCAGCTTAACTAATTTTCAGTTAGTTTTTGATTTTCTTAACTCCGTTGGGTCGAAGAATAGTATTATTAAAGATAACATTTACGATATCCCAAAATCACATTCCATTAATGATGGAATCTTCATGGAAAACAAATCGATATATATAATCGATATAAAATTCCAAATCTGACTAATAATATAAATGGAATAACGGCAACGCCTTTTAAATTCCATACTTCCTCCACAGAAATTCACTTCGATTATTACCAAATCGAATTCCATTCCATTCCAATTTATTTTATTAAAATGGAAAACTTTACTTTGGAAAATCTCTTCCAAATCACATTTCACTGTAAATCGGGCTAAAGAACGAATGTCGTTAAAACACAGTTCACGATAAACCCAATTCACATTCCATTAATTATCGGGTTAAATAATAAGTGTTATTTAAATCACCGTTCACGATAAACCCAAAAATCAATTCCAATTCAATTCCAATTAAATATCATTTAATTGGTATACTTCATTAAATCTAAATAAAAAGATTTAATTTTTTTCTCAACTGGGTTTAAGAACAGTGTTAATGAAGACACCATTCACGACAAACCCAAATCCCATTTGATATTAAATATAAGGCTCTGAATAGAAAATATATCGGCTTATATTCAATATCAAATTCTACGACCAACAAATATCGTATTGGAAATTACGATACAAATATATCTTTCAAATTTCCATAACACTATCTATATAATCACGAAATCCAACATCGAAATATTCCAAAGACAATTTCGATTCAAATCCATTCCAATTCAATTATTGGAAATTATGGTTACTTTTAAAACCCTTTCAAATCCAATTTATTTATTTCAAAAATAAACGGATTATAATTCTAGTTCAAAACCAGTTCATTTCGATAAAAATCTATTTTTATCTTTTCAAATATGGAATTTTTCATCCAAATTCTTTCCAAATCATTTCTTGTGATTTTACACAAATTATTGCTATTTCTAATAATTTTATCAAGGCCCGTACAGTCGATTTCCATCAACGGCCATCGAATTGCACTTACAGTGACCTTCTGCAAATTTTATTTGGACATAATTCCAAATCCAACCATTTGATTTCTAATTTCTTGTATTCGTTAGATAACCCTTTTCGATACGAACCCAATGGTTCCAGTTTTAGGAGAATCCGACGGTCGGATCTCCTGTAATGTCCGCTCGAAGTCAATGGTCAAAATTCGCGAACTGCCGCAGCGCGGTGCGTTCTATTCAGGCCATTATATATATATATATATATATATATATATATATATATATAATGTATATATTATATATTTCATCGATTTCCTTTTAAAATGTATTTTATAAATCGTTTTAAATTCGTTTTAAAAACGATTTCAACTTCTTATTCAATTTCTAATCAAAACTGAATATTCCTTATCATCGATATATAAATGATAATATTTTCAAAACTTTAGATTTTGAAATATATTCCTTTTCGATATTCATTATAAAAATGAATAAAATCGATATAAATATCGTCCATGTCAAAATGGCGTCAATCTAATCAACACGGCTTTATATATTTAAATATATTAGTGTCCTTCCCCAATCGGATATTAGAATCATATTTTGATTCTTTTCTGAATATTGTTTGAAAATATTCGTTATTTTAAAATAATCGTTATTTTTGAATATTCATTCTTTCTGAACTGGAATCAGGCACAGTCAATTACCATATAATTTGATTATATGGATTTTACACAACGAATGTGTATTACAACAATGAAAACAGCAATCCATCATCTAGAGTGCATTCTACACTGTATAAGCATCAAATATAATTATTTATTGCTTACAACAGCTTGTCAATCAATCGATCGACATACAACTATTTATTGGGATTAGTGTATGTCCAATTTCATCCCAATACCCATGTGGGGTTTCAAATAATCAAAGACAGGTTTTATTTGTGCAGTTAGGCGATGTGTAAAATTTATCGTCCCAATCCATATCAGTCAGATGTGTGTAGATAAACAAATCGTCCGATTTATTTATAAATATTTATTTTATATGCACGTTAAAAATTATATTTTTAACTATAAAATATTTTCAACTATAAAATATTTTATTCCATTCCACTTCACACAATCAACTTTCACAACACATTAATTAAACAAACAAGTCAACCATGGTCTGTGGACAATGGGTGTCGGGTGCTGCTAAGCACCGTCTGCATCCTAGTATATCTTTCAAACTAGAAAATAAAATAAAAGTGAGGAGTTCTCACCTTTGGGTTCCACTCCGCCATTCTATATTTCTGAACGGTCTGGATTTGTTTGAAATTCCAATGCAGTCCTTACCACGCTGTTCATAATAAAAATTATATTTTTATTTCAAATCCATATGTGTAAAAATCACATTTTTATTATCAATACATGTACATAAAAATCATATTATTATTTTCCACTTCATATATATAAAAATCGTATTTTTATTTTTATGTCAAACGTATAAAGATCAAATCTTTATCTTCTAAAAATTATATTTTTACCTAACTAAAAATCGTATATTTTTCCTTGACTAAAAACATATAAAGATCAAACTTCATTTATATAACTAAAAATTATATTTTCATTTTAAAAATCATATTTTTATCACGATAAAAACCACAACTATCACATCTGAAAAATCGTTACTTTTATATAAATGAAAATCAAAACTTTTAAATAACTAAAAATCAAATTTTTGTCATAGAAAAATCAAATTCTTTATCGTATAAAAATCTAAGCTTTTTCCTATAATCAAAAACCAAATTTTTGTTAAGCAAATAAATAAAATAAACATAAAAGCTTATAGGAGGTGCAATCGGTGGCCGAGGAGGTCAGGGGAGGCGGATGTCGCAGCTTCGGGCAAGGGGGTGGCATTTGCGCGTCGGAGGGTGGTGGTAGGCTAGGGTTGGGCGCGGTTTTTGGGTTCCAGGGGGGCTTGGTTTCCACGGTGGCTAGGGGAAAAAGGAGAGAGGCGGTGGGGGAAGAGGAGGAAGGGGCGACGAAGCGGGTGTGGCGGCTCCTCCTGTCGTGGCGGCGGTGGCCTAGAGGCTAGGGCACGAGGTCTCGTCGGTTTTTTTTTATAATTTCTGATTTTAACAGTGAAGAGGAGGGAGAGAATAAGGGGAGGGTTTTATTGAAAAATAATTATATTATTTAATTCCTTTGAAAGTTGACTTTTCATTCGAATCCAAATCAAACCCAATGACTGTCGCCTCTAGCTAATTACCCTCATTCCAAACATAATGGGGTATGTTTCATAGGCCAATTCGATCATTACGATCAGTTTTCATCAATTTTAAAATATGAATTAGTATATATTCAATTTAAACACACATTTTAATTTACTAGGGCCACATACGGACCCTAAAAATTCCAGAAAAATTATTTCTAGCTTCGTATTGACGATACGGTCCTAATAAAACAAATTTCATCAAATTTGAAGGCCGTCTGAAAAATGGTCATTTTCCGGTCGATTAAAATCAACTGAAACTGGTCAAACGCGTTTTCCTTCCGCCACGCTCACATATTGATTCAGAAAATTATGAAAATTGAAATCTAGCAATAATTTGACGTCCCGAATCCAACAAAAGTGGTTTCGTCGAAAACCGAGGTCGTTTGCAAAATTTCCATTTTTAAGGGCAAGAATTCCATAGCGACTATTCTGAATTTTCAACTGGACGTATCTTTTGATTCCTGCTATGAAATTTTGATTTTTCGGATTCGTTGGAAAGATATTCTCAATTAGATTCTAATATTTTTAGTTTATCTAAAATCCAGTTTGTTTTGAATCCTGTACATTCATTTGAATTTTGAAATTGAATTTTCAAACTGCCGCGCCATTTTCAATTCCTTTTATAATTAAAAATAAATAATTTTACTCTAACGACGATTCAAATAAATATTTCCATTCTAATTCTATTCAAAATTAATTTCTCTTCATTATTATTTAAAATAAATCATTTTAAATATTCGGAATTCATCAAAATTGCCAAAATAAAAATTTTAAATTGGCTCGGATTTTCCGGGTTATTACAATTTATCTCCTACCATATCCAATTATTTAAAATTGGAAAACCCTTTTTAATATTAAATAAATCAATTTAAATTCCATCTAAAACATTTCCAATACTTTTAAACCTTTGAAAACATTCCTTAAATCATTACTTATAGTTCGGAATATAGTTACGGGTTAAAACTTCAAAATAGATTGTTTTCGAAGAAAGCGTTTCATTAGCGTTTCAAAAGTGTTACAAAAGCGTTACAAAACAGTTATCTTACCTATTTTGATCAAAATATCGTCTATCTTAGCCAAAACTTAAAGTTTACAATTCAAAACACCTTTTCATAATTTGTAACGATTTTACAAATTTTTTCCATATTTTTAAAACATTTAAAAATAGCTGTTTATAGTTATGGTCAACAATTGTTCTTGCATCGACCTTTGCCAAAACGGTTTCAAACATAACTTGAAATTATAACTTGAACTTAAAGTCTGTTTTTAATCATTTGAAAGTTCTTGTTAATAGAAATCAAAAGTTTTTCATTTTATGGAAATCCGATTTAGATTGTAAAAGTTATAAGCGTTTAAAGTTTGCATCTAAAATACATAAATTGCCATTATGCGACAAGCTCTATTTTGACCATAATAACCATTATTCTACGATACTTCAAAATATCTTAGAAAACCATTATATCCTTATATAACCCTTTTAAAGTCATTTAAATTTTCTTTCAAAATTATTTTTGATCTAAAATTCAACTTTTTTTTACTTGATAAATCAAATTCCAATTCATTTCTAAATTCAAATATCTTCAAATTAACCATCCCATTCGTCGGATCAGTTAGGGATAGCCTGGGAGAGCAGAAAACTTTATTTCCAAACCCAAGCCTAGATACTATTCTCTCTGTCATCCTAGAATGTTCCGGTATTTTTGTTATTCATTTAAAGGACTTTAGCAATATATATGAATCCATACATATGGTCTTTCCAAATTATTAACCTTTAAATTCAATAATGATATTGCTTCTAATTACGAAGGAGATTTGTCAATCACCAATGTAATACCATAATTGTTGTGTCATAGTATGTGCAAAACAACATCAACAACCATTTAAACATCCATAAAAACCATCATCAACATAATTAAATAAATCATAACTATGCACAAGCGTTATAACACTAATGCTTAATAGTGTGTGTGGTCTAAACTATGCATCCATCATCCATCACAACAAACATTAACCACTAATAATTCATCACTATATTTAAATTAGTCTAACCACTAATTAAATATATAAATTGTGGTTCAAGAGTTCTCACGTAACAGATTTCCAAATCTTCATGGTAGGCGAGCCTAGTTGAGCGAACCATCGGACAGTATTTCAGCGCACCGTCTAGTTCACCAAAATATATATTATACAATATATAATAATCTTCCTCTCTCTATAAATTATAAGAGGAGGAAGAGGATGACGAACTTCGGGAAGGTGGTGGTGGAAAAGAAGAAGACTTATGCCATGGAAACCATGGCCATAAGCTTAAAGAAGAAGATGGGAAGAAGAAAATGGAGTGGAATGGTTAAAAAATGGAGGAAAGGCCTCCTTATACAGGAATGGAGGGTTAAGGAGTGTGACGAGAAGGAATTTCGCTCGGTCCGAACCAGTCGCTAAACCGATCCAGGCCGGTCGAAACGCCCTATCGTTTGAGAACACGACCAAATAGAACGCATACGGAAGAACTTTTCATTGCATATAACCACAATGCATCAGATTACAAGAATATACAGAGTATGAATGAATATTACACAGAAATATCAGAGATTTAAATTACATTTAAATACATCGCAGCGGAAAAATAATACAATACACAACTAGAATGAGATATACGGATACAAAGCTTTCCGGATATCGTTCCAGCTGTAAACCAGGATCCTGTGAATATAAATCTGCAAAACCAAAACTACTAGCTGCCCGTGTCAAAATAAGGGCACCCAGAGTTTAGGTTAAAACAATAAACTCCATGTCAGTCATGTGACTGGTGTGAGAACTAAAACAGTTAATCTTTATTTTTAAAGCTAGGTAAATCAAGGGACCACGCCGTATAACACGGAACGGGTTTCCTCCCAAGAATACCAGTGCATAAATAAACAGCGCAATGCTAAATAAAGAAAAATGAAGCTGTTATAAGACCCAGGTCCCATCACACAATGCAACGCAGTCGAGGATAGGGTTTTCCCTTATAAAAGCCAAAGAATGCTTGATACGTTTTAAAACAAATCATTTGATACTATTATAAGTGCATAGTGTATAAAACAACTTCAAATCATAAGTATCAATCATAGGCGGCATGAATGCCCCATACCACTATGTCGCCATTTATAGGTTATACAATCAAAATCGCAAAGTCACGTATTTGGAAATTGGATTTCCGTCTATGAACCGAGGCAAAAGATAGTCCTCAACCGATTCGAGGCGCTCTAGCCCGCCCCTCAGGACCCAGACTCAGGTAGGCCCTTGGATCCTCAGGGCCAGTCCACCGATGTGGATTAAACTTAAACCCTGAACATGCATTTCCCCGCCCTATGGGGCGTAAACGAGCCAACTAAATGACTCCATCGGTTCGAGAACGACCGATCAATCCGAGGCGCCTCGCAACAGCAACAACCACATAAGTCAAACTCGTCAGGGCGTGTAAAACCACTGACGCCACTTCTAGCTAGAAAGAAACGCATGCCCTCCCTGACGTCCACTCCCGTTTTTGGTTCATACCGGGTGTGAAACTCGCGAAGCAAACGTTACACAAAGCTACGCCACAAAGGCCTTGCTTTGATCATCACCACAAGACTTTGCTTTTCAACAGAAGCCTCGATCAACTGCCACTTAGGCATGCCACACAGGCAATTCACTCCATGCGTTTGATATCCATCAATATATAACCCCTGAGCTCGTACGTCTCAGAGAAGGGCGTTAAGCAAGAAAATAAATTCTCCGCCGCCAAACAGATATATATTTAATAGAGATCAATCACACGGACTAAAATCCAATGTCAGACACACAGTCCTTTTACAAGTTCGCTCTGGGTCTGAACGAAACCGGAGGCACCTAGTACCCCGCATATCCATCGATCTCCAAGTACGTCTGGACGATCACTAACTGTTTCCATCTTCTTGGGTGTACAGCCCAATCAAGATCATCAGTAATTACCCAAACGACGTGAAAACCTCCGGTCTTCGACCATCGTCTTCATCTTCGACTTATCGTCGTATCAGTTATTCAGAATGGGATAAACCCGGTCTTTCCGAATAACTCGCGTATATTTTAAATAAGTGTTACACAAACACAACATACGCCTCATTCCAATTCATTAGTCACTAACCGTAAATTAATCAAGAGAATAATTTCCCAAATATTAACCCCGAAGGCCGAAACCAACATCAGATCAATATCCAGAAAACCATTCTGCTTGGCTAACCGACAGTTAGTTTCTAAATTTCACATTCATAGGGAAAGATTCCCATTAATTTTTATCAAAGATAAATTCTTGAATTTATGCTTTAATCCATTTTTGAATATCAATTCAAACTAGTCGGGATTAGCGAACCTTACCGAAGTAATCATTTGTTTTAATTTCCCAATCCCAACCTATTCATCCCATGAAGTAAAACTGGTAATACTTCATATCTAACACCACAGTGTTATCGGTAAATTCAATTACCATTTCACGTTCAAATCTAATTAAAGATTTAACTATCGCCTGGAGCAAAACTGGTGATACTCCACTTTCGATCATTTCAATCTAATTAAAGATTCATTAAAACTCCACTTAGTTTTAATCTTCGACTGGGTTAAAGAATCAGTGTCATTTAAAACACGGTTCACGATAAACCCAAAATCACATTCATTAATTATCGGGTTAAAGAACGAGTGTTATTTAAAACACTGCTCACGATAAACCCAAAAATCAATACCAATTCAATTCCAATTAAATATTATTTAATTGGTACACTTCATTAAATCTAATTAAAAGATTTAATCTTTTCTCAACTGGGTTCAAGAACAGTGTTAGTGAAGACAACATTCACGACAAACCCAAATCACATTTGATATTCAATACAAGGCTCTGAATAGAAAATATATCGGCTTATATTCAATATCAAATTCTACGACTAACAAATGTCGTATTGGAAATAACGATATAAATATATATCTTTCAAATTTCCATAACAACATCTGTATAATCACGAATTCCAACATCGAAATATTCCGAAGACAATTTCGATTCAAACCCACTCCAATGCAATCATTGGAAATTTTGGTTATTTTCAAAACCCTTTTCAAATTCAATTTATTTATTTAAAAATAAATAGAATTATAATTCTAGTTCAAAACTAGTTCATTTCGATAAAAATCTATTTTTATCTTTTCAAATATGGAGTTTTTCATCCCAATTCTTTCTAAATCATTTCTTATGATTTTACACAAATTATTACTATTTTTAATAATTTTATCAAGGCCCGTGCAGTCGATTTCCATCAATGGCCATCGAACTGCACTTACAGCGACCTTTTTCGAATTTGATTTGGACATAATTCCAAATCCAACCGTTAGATTTCTAATTTCTAGTATTCGTTAGAAAGCTCTTTTCGATACGAACCCAACGGTTCCGGATTTAGGAGAATCCGACGGTCGGATCTCCCGTAATGTCCGTTTGAAATAAATGGTCGAAATTCACGAACTGCCGCGGCGCGGCGCGTTCTATTCAGGCCATTATATTATATATATAATATATATAATATATATTTCGTCGATTTCTATTCAAAACGAATTATATAAATAGTTTTAAAATCGTTTCAAAACCTATTTCAACTTCCATTTCAATTCAAAGCAAAATTGAATTCTTCCTTATAAATTCGTTTTAAAATTCATTTCTATTTAATTCAAATTTCAATTCAATTTGAATTCAATTTCAATTCAATTCACTTCGAAATCATTTTCAATTC
This sequence comes from Allium sativum, assembly GCA_030737875.1. NCBI lineage: Eukaryota > Viridiplantae > Streptophyta > Magnoliopsida > Asparagales > Amaryllidaceae > Allium > Allium sativum. Next base: position 740,315,252 of record CM060920.1, on the reverse strand, counting down.
AATTCATTTCGAAATCGTTTTCAATTCAATTCATTTCGAAATCGTTTTCAATTCAATTCGAATTCGTTTTCAATTCATTTTATTTCGAAATCGTTTTCAATTCAATTCATTTCGAAATCACTTTCAATTCAATTCACTTTGAAATCACTTTCAATTCAATTCACTTTGAATTCGTTTTCAATTCAATTCATTTTGAAATCACTTTCAATTCAATTCACTTTGAATTCGTTTTCAATTCAATTCATTTTGAATTCGTTTTCAATTCAATTCATTTCGAAATCGTTTTCAATTCAATTCATTTCGAAATCACTTAAAATTGATATAAATATCGTTCACGTCAAAATGGCGTCAATCTAATCAACACTGCTTCATAAATTTCTATTTTCAAATATTCTATTTCAAATATTTCTTTTTCAAAACTGGAATGAGGCCCAATCAGTTACCATATAAAATTAATTATATGGATTTGCATACAACACATGTATATAATAGCATTGAAAATAATCAACCATCAACCAAAGTGCACTACACTGTATAAGCATCAAATATAGATATTCAACGCTTATAACAGCCTGTCAATCAATCGATCGACATATTTAATCAATCAGGATGAGTGAACTTCAAATTTCATCCCAACACCCGTGTGGGGTTTCAAACAATCAAACACAGATTTTTATTCGTGCAGTTGGGCGATGTGTAAAATTTATCGTCCCAATCAATGTCATTCAAATAGGTGTACATAAACAAACCGTCCGGTTTATAAATGAATATTTTATTTTATTTACTTCACGTTAAAAATTATATTTTTAACGACAAAACATTTTATTTCAACATATGAATTTTTATTCAATTCGTTCTTTAAATAAAATGATATTTTTATTTTTCTAACATATTTTTAGAAAATTTCGGCGGCATAACGGCACGATACTAGAAACGGGACAAGGCCTGGCCTTATCCCCGGTCTAGTGAAGGCCCACGCCATTCACACATTATCATATCAATTTCATTTCACCAAACTATTCAAATCAACCCAAACAATCTAACTAACAACACAGCCAAACAAACAAGTCCATGGTCTGTGGACGATTGTGTCGGGTGCTACTAAGCACCGTCTGCATCCTAGTATATATATATATATATAACTAGAAAAATAAATTGAAAGGTGAGAAATTCTCACTTATAGCTATCCTAGCTCCACGGCTCTTCTTTTGCAGAAGTCTTCGTCGTTTCGCCTTTTTGTCACCTTCGTTGCTGCTTTCACTACATACGTAAAAATCGAATTTTTACTTCGCTATTTAATATTTAAAAATCGAATTTTTACTTCGCTATTCAATATATAAAAATCGAATTTTTACTTCGCTATTCAATATATAAAAATCGAATTTTTACTTCGCTATTCAATATATAAAAATCGAATTTTTACTTCGCTATTCAATATATAAAAATCGAATTTTTACTTCGCTATTCAATATATAAAAATCGAATTTTTACTTCGCTATTCAATATATAAAAATCGAATTTTTACTTCGACTATTCAATATATAAAAATCGAATTTTTACTTCGCTATTCAATATATAAAAATCTGATTTTTACTCTTAAATTTCTAATCTTCTTCTAGTTTATAAATCATTTTAAAAATCAGTTTTTATATTTTTATAAATCAGTTTTAAAATTCTTTTAAAAGAAATCAGTTTTTACTTTCTTTACAAAAAATCCAGTTTTAAAAATTCTTTTATAAAAATCTGTTTTACTTTTAAAACTTTCAGTTTTATACTTTTAAAACATTCAGTTTTTATACCTAAAACCATTTTCAGTTTTTATTACTTTTAAAAATATCATTTTTAACCTTTAAACATTTTCAGTTTTTAATTACTTTTAAAAATATCATTTTTAACCTTTAAACATTTTCAGTTTTTATTTATTCCTAAAATCAGTTTTCTTTAAAATTCCTATAAAAAAAACAGTTTTTAATACTGTTTATCTAAACCAAAAATAAAATAAAATAAATAAAAAAAACTTACAGGGGCTGAGGGGTAGCAGGTCGGAGCTGATGGTGGGGGTGCTCGACGGCAGGGTAGGGCGGCGTCAGGAGGCGAAGCGGGGCTGGAACGGTGGCATCGGGGTTTCGCCGAAGGTGGCGCGAGGGATGCTGGGGGGGGGGGGGGAGAGAATCGACGGTGAACGTCGGAGGGGGAGGCGTCGACGAACTCCGGCGGGTTGGCTGAACGCGATCGACGCTATCGGGTTTTTTTTTTTTTTTCTTCTTTTTTTTTTATCTGATGAATGAATCGGGTTTTGGGGAAATGGGGGGGGGCCATAGTTAAAAGGAGGGAGTTATTTTATTATTATTATTATTATTATTATTATTATTATTTAATTATTTTATTTTCGAAGAAGTTGACTTTTCACACATGACCTCTAAACGAGGCCCACCGCCTGTCGTCCATAGCGTTTCACCCCCATTCCGAACACAATTGGATATGCCACGCAAGCTGATTCGGCTGTTACAATCAGTTTCCTTTTGAATTTACATTTAAATCACTATATTGAATTTTAAACGTACCTTTCAAATTACCGGGGTCACATACTAACTAGAAAAATTCCCGAAAAATATTTTCTAGCTTCGTATTGACGATACGGTCCTAACAAAACTAGTTTCGTCGAATTCTGAGACCGTTTGATAAATGGCCAATTTCCAGTCGATTAAAATCAACTAAAACCGGTCAAACGCGTTTTCCTTTGCCACGCTCACATATTGATTCGAAAAATTATGAAATTTGAAACCTAGCAATTACTCGACATCACGGACCCAACAAAACTGGTTTCGTCGAAATCCGAGGTCTTTTGCAAAATGTCCATTTTTAAGGGCCTGAATTCCATAGCGACTATTCAGAATTTTCAACTGGACATATCTTATCATTCCTAAGATGAAATCTTGATTTTTCTGATTCGTTGGAAAGATATCATCAATTAGATTCCATTATTTTTGGTTTCACTAAAATCCGGATTGTTTTGCACCCGGTACATTCAATTGAAGTTTGAAATCGAATTATCGAACTACCGCGCCATTTTCAATTCTATTTATAATTATATATAAATATTTATATTCTAACGACGACGTATATAATATATACGTTCTAATTATACTCAAAATAAATTTCTCGTCGATATTATTTAAAATAATTCATTTTAAATAATCAAAATTCGCTAAAATTACCAAAATAAAAATTTCAAACTGGCTCGCATTTTACGGGTTGTTACAATCTCCCCCACTTAAAACTTTTCGTCCCCGAAAAGGAACAAAGTCGAAAGTGGTTTGATTATTCAGCTCTACGTTCGATCTGGTTTCCATCCTCCAACTCTTTAGTTTCTGAGAATTTCCAAAATTTCAAAAATTTGGCTAACACCCTAAATTTTTGAAAAAATTCGCCATAACCTCCCCTGCACCGGGAGCATCGGGGAGTTTCAAATAGCTTCCCCGGTCCTTCAGATCTCAAAAAGAAAAAGAAAAAGCCAAGCGGCTAGCCAATAGGCTCACAAAATCATCATCACCCAAACAAAACAGGAAATTATGTAGTAAACATGTACCTATTTGTCGGGCAAACAAATTTTATTCTCTGGCTCTAGCCTCCTTGCTATGACCTGTTCAATGATATATATGTATATGCAAACAAATGCGACCAATTTTCAATACAATTCAATATTTGATCAAATTAGGCATAATGGTTCAAAATTATCAAACAAATAAACAAACAACACAAACATCAATCAATTAGTGAATTAGAGTTTCAAATTGATAATTTTGATACATATACAAAAATCATGTTTTTGATGCCAATTCACAACAATGTGTTCTAACTATATATAAGTTTTGGTTCTCACACCAGTCTAATGGAAATATATAGATATCACACCTTCGAAACACGAATATAAATACTGAGGATGTGGCCACATCATCAGAATTATCCCCGGGTGTCTAGAGTGTAATTCTATATCTATCCAATATATTAAAACTTCGAATACACGCGGATCAGACGTATACGCAAAATCTATATATACTGGATTGTCCACATCAATATAAATAAATAATCAAATACGAATAATTGATTTAAATTTTCAAAACAAAATTTGTTTTCATTTGAGAAATATACTCTTCACACTCGTTCTAGGATACTACTGATCCCATCTCTAACGAGTCATTCCCGTTGGATATTACTAATCCAGTATCTGATGAATTCTTTCGTAAGGTTCTAATGTGCCTTGTTCTCTGAGCTTTGTAAACCAAAGCTCTGATACCAACTGTGACGAGAAGGAATTTCGCTCGGTCCGAACCAGTCGCTAAACCGATCCAGGCCGGTCGAAACGCCCTATCGTTTGAGAACACGACCAAATAGAACGCATACGGAAGAACTTTTCATTGCATATAACCACAATGCATCAGATTACAAGAATATACAGAGTATGAATGAATATTACACAGAAATATCAGAGATTTAAATTACATTTAAATACATCGCAGCGGAAAAATAATACAATACACAACTAGAATGAGATATACGGATACAAAGCTTTCCGGATATCGTTCCAGCTGTAAACCAGGATCCTGTGAATATAAATCTGCAAAACCAAAACTACTAGCTGCCCGTGTCAAAATAAGGGCACCCAGAGTTTAGGTTAAAACAATAAACTCCAGGTCAGTCATGTGACTGGTGTGAGAACTAAAACAGTTAATCTTTATTTTTAAAGCTAGGTAAATCAAGGGACCACGCCGTATAACACGGAACGGGTTTCCTCCCAAGAATACCAGTGCATAAATAAACAGCGCAATGCTAAATAAAGAAAAATGAAGCTGTTATAAGACCCAGGTCCCATCACACAATGCAACGCAGTCGAGGATAGGGTTTTCCCTTATAACAGCCAAAGAATGCTTGATACGTTTTAAAACAAATCATTTGATACTATTATAAGTGCATAGTGTATAAAACAACTTCAAATCATAAGTATCAATCATAGGCGGCATGAATGCCCCATACCACTATGTCGCCATTTATAGGTTATACAATCAAAATCGCAAAGTCACGTATTTGGAAATTGGATTTCCGTCTATGAACCGAGGCAAAAGATAGTCCTCAACCGATTCGAGACGCTCTAGCCCGCCCCTCAGGACCCAGACTCAGGTGGGCCCTTGGATCCTCAGGGCCAGTCCACCGATGTGGATTAAACTTAAACCCTGAACATGCATTTCCCCGCCCTATGGGGCGTAAACGAGCCAACTAAATGACTCCATCGGTTCGAGAACGACCGATCAATCCGAGGCGCCTCGCAACAGCAACAACCACATAAGTCAAACTCGTCAGGGCGTGTAAAACCACTGACGCCACTTCTAGCTAGAAAGAAACGCATGCCCTCCCTGACGTCCACTCCCGTTTTTGGTTCATACCGGGTGTGAAACTCGCGAAGCAAACGTTACACAAAGCTACGCCACAAAGGCCTTGCTTTGATCATCACCACAAGACTTTGCTTTTCAACAGAAGCCTCGATCAACTGCCACTTAGGCATGCCACACAGGCAATTCACTCCATGCGTTTGATATCCATCAATATATAACCCCTGAGCTCGTACGTCTCAGAGAAGGGCGTTAAGCAAGAAAATAAATTCTCCGCCGCCAAACAGATATATATTTAATAGAGATCAATCACACGGACTAAAATCCAATGTCAGACACACAGTCATTTTACAAGTTCGCTCTGGGTCTGAACGAAACCGGAGGCACCTAGTACCCCGCATATCCATCGATCTCCAAGTACGTCTGGACGATCACTAACTGTTTCCATCTTCTTGGGTGTACAGCCCAATCAAGATCATCAGTAATTACCCAAACGACGTGAAAACCTCCGGTCTTCGACCATCGTCTTCATCTTCGACTTATCGTCGTATCAGTTATTCAGAATGGGATAAACCCGGTCTTTCCGAATAACTCGCGTATATTTTAAATAAGTGTTACACAAACACAACATACGCCTCATTCCAATTCATTAGTCACTAACCGTAAATTAATCAAGAGAATAATTTCCCAAATATTAACCCCGAAGGCCGAAACCAACATCAGATCAATATCCAGAAAACCATTCTGCTTGGCTAACCGACAGTTAGTTTCTAAATTTCACATTCATAGGGAAAGATTCCCATTAATTTTTATCAAAGATAAATTCTTGAATTTATGCTTTAATCCATTTTTGAATATCAATTCAAACTAGTCGGGATTAGCGAACCTTACCGAAGTAATCATTTGTTTTAATTTCCCAATCCCAACCTATTCATCCCATGAAGTAAAACTGGTAATACTTCATATCTAACACCACAGTGTTATCGGTAAATTCAATTACCATTTCACGTTCAAATCTAATTAAAGATTTAACTATCGCCTGGAGCAAAACTGGTGATACTCCACTTTCGATCATTTCAATCTAATTAAAGATTCATTAAAACTCCACTTAGTTTTAATCTTCGACTGGGTTAAAGAATCAGTGTCATTTAAAACACGGTTCACGATAAACCCAAAATCACATTCATTAATTATCGGGTTAAAGAACGAGTGTTATTTAAAACACTGCTCACGATAAACCCAAAAATCAATACCAATTCAATTCCAATTAAATATTATTTAATTGGTACACTTCATTAAATCTAATTAAAAGATTTAATCTTTTCTCAACTGGGTTCAAGAACAGTGTTAGTGAAGACAACATTCACGACAAACCCAAATCACATTTGATATTCAATACAAGGCTCTGAATAGAAAATATATCGGCTTATATTCAATATCAAATTCTACGACTAACAAATGTCGTATTGGAAATAACGATATAAATATATATCTTTCAAATTTCCATAACAACATCTGTATAATCACGAATTCCAACATCGAAATATTCCGAAGACAATTTCGATTCAAACCCACTCCAATGCAATCATTGGAAATTTTGGTTATTTTCAAAACCCTTTTCAAATTCAATTTATTTATTTAAAAATAAATAGAATTATAATTCTAGTTCAAAACTAGTTCATTTCGATAAAAATCTATTTTTATCTTTTCAAATATGGAGTTTTTCATCCCAATTCTTTCTAAATCATTTCTTATGATTTTACACAAATTATTACTATTTTTAATAATTTTATCAAGGCCCGTGCAGTCGATTTCCATCAATGGCCATCGAACTGCACTTACAGCGACCTTTTTCGAATTTGATTTGGACATAATTCCAAATCCAACCGTTAGATTTCTAATTTCTAGTATTCGTTAGAAAGCTCTTTTCGATACGAACCCAACGGTTCCGGATTTAGGAGAATCCGACGGTCGGATCTCCCGTAATGTCCGTTTGAAATAAATGGTCGAAATTCACGAACTGCCGCGGCGCGGCGCGTTCTATTCAGGCCATTATATTATATATATAATATATATAATATATATTTCGTCGATTTCTATTCAAAACGAATTATATAAATAGTTTTAAAATCGTTTCAAAACCTATTTCAACTTCCATTTCAATTCAAAGCAAAATTGAATTCTTCCTTATAAATTCGTTTTAAAATTCATTTCTATTTAATTCAAATTTCAATTCAATTTGAATTCAATTTCAATTCAATTCACTTCGAAATCGTTTTCAATTCAATTCATTTCGAAATCGTTTTCAATTCAATTCATTTCGAAATCGTTTTCAATTCAATTCATTTCGAAATCGTTTTCAATTCAATTCGAATTCGTTTTCAATTCATTTTATTTCGAAATCGTTTTCAATTCAATTCATTTCGAAATCACTTTCAATTCAATTCACTTTGAAATCACTTTCAATTCAATTCACTTTGAATTCGTTTTCAATTCAATTCATTTTGAAATCACTTTCAATTCAATTCACTTTGAATTCGTTTTCAATTCAATTCATTTTGAATTCGTTTTCAATTCAATTCATTTCGAAATCGTTTTCAATTCAATTCATTTCGAAATCACTTAAAATTGATATAAATATCGTTCACGTCAAAATGGCGTCAATCTAATCAACACTGCTTCATAAATTTCTATTTTCAAATATTCTATTTCAAATATTTCTTTTTCAAAACTGGAATGAGGCCCAATCAGTTACCATATAAAATTAATTATATGGATTTGCATACAACACATGTATATAATAGCATTGAAAATAATCAACCATCAACCAAAGTGCACTACACTATATAAGCATCAAATATAGATATTCAACGCTTATAACAGCCTGTCAATCAATCGATCGACGTATTTAATCAATCAGGATGAGTGAACTTCAAATTTCATCCCAACACCCGTGTGGGGTTTCAAACAATCAAACACAGATTTTTATTCGTGCAGTTGGGCGATGTGTAAAATTTATCGTCCCAATCAATGTCATTCAAATAGGTGTACATAAACAAACCGTCCGGTTTATAAATGAATATTTTATTTTATTCACTTCACGTTAAAAATTATATTTTTAACGACAAAACATTTTATTCCAACATATGAATTTCTATTCAATTCGTTCTTTAAATAAAATGATATTTTTATTTTTCTAACATATTTTTAGAAAATTTCGGCGGCATAACGGCACGATACTAGAAACGGGACAAGGCCTGGCCTTATCCCCGGTCTAGTGAAGGCCCACGCCATTCACACATTATCATATCAATTTCATTTCACCAAACTATTCAAATCAACCCAAACAATCTAACTAACAACACAGCCAAACAAACAAGTCCATGGTCTGTGGACGATTGTGTCGGGTGCTACTAAGCACCGTCTGCATCCTAGTATATATATATATATATATAACTAGAAAAATAAATTGAAAGGTGAGAAATTCTCACTTATAGCTATCCTAGCTCCACGGCTCTTCTTTTGCAGAAGTCTTCGTCGTTTCGCCTTTTTGTCACCTTCGTTGCTGCTTTCACTACATACGTAAAAATCGAATTTTTACTTCGCTATTTAATATTTAAAAATCGAATTTTTACTTCGCTATTCAATATATAAAAATCGAATTTTTACTTCGCTATTCAATATATAAAAATCGAATTTTTACTTCGCTATTCAATATATAAAAATCGAATTTTTACTTCGCTATTCAATATATAAAAATCGAATTTTTACTTCGCTATTCAATATATAAAAATCGAATTTTTACTTCGCTATTCAATATATAAAAATCGAATTTTTACTTCGCTATTCAATATATAAAAATCGAATTTTTACTTCGACTATTCAATATATAAAAATCGAATTTTTACTTCGCTATTCAATATATAAAAATCTGATTTTTACTCTTAAATTTCTAATCTTCTTCTAGTTTATAAATCATTTTAAAAATCAGTTTTTATATTTTTATAAATCAGTTTTAAAATTCTTTTAAAAGAAATCAGTTTTTACTTTCTTTACAAAAAATCCAGTTTTAAAAATTCTTTTATAAAAATCTGTTTTACTTTTAAAACTTTCAGTTTTATACTTTTAAAACATTCAGTTTTTATACCTAAAACCATTTTCAGTTTTTATTACTTTTAAAAATATCATTTTTAACCTTTAAACATTTTCAGTTTTTAATTACTTTTAAAAATATCATTTTTAACCTTTAAACATTTTCAGTTTTTATTTATTCCTAAAATCAGTTTTCTTTAAAATTCCTATAAAAAAAACAGTTTTTAATACTGTTTATCTAAAACAAAAATAAAATAAAATAAATAAAAAAAACTTACAGGGGCTGAGGGGTAGCAGGTCGGAGCTGATGGTGGGGGTGCTCGACGGCAGGGTAGGGCGGCGTCAGGAGGCGAAGCGGGGCTGGAACGGCGGCATCGGGGTTTCGCCGAAGGTGGCGCGAGGGATGCTGGGGGGGGGGGGGGAGAGAATCGACAGTGAACGTCGGAGGGGGAGGCGTCGACGAACTCCGGCGGGTTGGCTGAACGCGATCGACGCTATCGGGTTTTTTTTTTTTTTTTTTTTTCTTCTTTTTTTTTATCTGATGAATGAATCGGGTTTTGGGGAAATGGGGGGGGCCAGAGTTAAAAGGAGGGAGTTATTTTTTTTTTTTTATTATTATTTAATTATTTTATTTTCGAAGAAGTTGACTTTTCACACATGACCTCTAAACGAGGCCCACCGCCTGTCGTCCATAGCGTTTCACCCCCATTCCGAACACAATTGGATATGCCACGCAAGCTGATTCGGCTGTTACAATCAGTTTCCTTTTAAATTTACATTTAAATCACTATATTGAATTTTAAACGTACCTTTCAAATTACCGGGGTCACATACTAACTAGAAAAATTCCCGAAAAATATTTTCTAGCTTCGTATTGACGATACGGTCCTAACAAAACTAGTTTCGTCGAATTCTGAGACCGTTTGATAAATGGCCAATTTCCAGTCGATTAAAATCAACTGAAACTGGTCAAACGCGTTTTCCTTTGCCACGCTCACATATTGATTCGAAAAATTATGAATTTTGAAACCTAGCAATTACTCGACATCACGGACCCAACAAAACTGGTTTCGTCGAAATCCGAGGTCTTTTGCAAAATGTCCATTTTTAAGGGCCTGAATTCCATAGCGACTATTCAGAATTTTCAACTGGACATATCTTATCATTCCTAAGATGAAATCTTGATTTTTCTGATTCGTTGGAAAGATATCATCAATTAGATTCCATTATTTTTGGTTTCACTAAAATCCGGATTGTTTTGCACCCGGTACATTCAATTGAAGTTTGAAATCGAATTATCGAACTACCGCGCCATTTTCAATTCTATTTATAATTATATATAAATATTTATATTCTAACGACGACGTATATAATATATACGTTCTAATTATACTCAAAATAAATTTCTCGTCGATATTATTTAAAATAATTCATTTTAAATAATCAAAATTCGCTAAAATTACCAAAATAAAAATTTCAAACTGGCTCGCATTTTACGGGTTGTTACAAGGAGGTAATGACACTGTAATGACCTGCACTGGCAGAGGTATTATAATTAATTTATTAAATTATATAAATAGTGATATAGTGAATTAAATGGTCGTGGAATTAAATAATGATGAATATTTAATTAAAATAATAAATTAAATAATATATTAAATTCTGAAATAATCAGAATTGGCTGAAATGACGATATGGTGTGAACTGGATCATCTGTGATTTAATTCAGCCCAGAATTGAATTAGAATAACGAATATGTAACACCATGTAGTTCTATAACATTAAGCTTCACAAATTAAAGTATAATTAATTCTAAATGAAAGAATTAAGGAAAATGGGTTACACCATTGCGTTCGTCTCGAAATTCTTCTTGAGATAGAGTCCAAGTTTGCGTAAAACGGATATCGTATGAAGAAGATATGGACGAACAAAGTTGGCCAGAAAAACCAGAAAACGGTTCAGAATGCATTGGCGCACTTGGGAAGTGCGCCAGAACAAAATTGAACTGGCACACTTGGAAAGTGCGCCAGTACAAATTTAGCCTGGCACACCTGCCAAGTGCGCCCAGGTCTGAAAGACCTGCTGGTCAGGCCCCGGCTGGCCTGGTCAGGGTCTGATCGAATTCTGAGGCTTGGCTGAGTCACTAGGGCTTACATGTCACTTTCTGATTGGCTTCTCTTGAGATGGATGGTCTGGATTCACTCTAGCTTCATCGACGGCTCTAATTAGATTGAAATTCTATAAATACAACTCAAGTCTAACCCTAAATTCACACAAATAATAGAATACTAAAGCCGTCATGCTGCTGGAAAGGAACTAGGAATGACCGTCAATTAGAAAGACTAGAGACAAGCCAACACTAAAGCTTAGAGACGAATAAAATTAAGAAGAAGATAAAAGTCTAATCTAATTTCTACACAACGTTTTCTACTCCAAAGGAAAGCTTTGCAAATTCAGAATAACAGAAACCAGAAAACAAGTTTTAGTGCCCGTTGTAAGTATAGTGGTTTTCTGAATATAAATAGAAATTGCGATGTGATTCAATGTAAATGAAATTGGGGTTTTACTATTGTAAAAAAATATTGATGTAAATTCTGTGTATTGCGTTGATTATGTCATATTTTGTATTGGGTGTTTGTGACATAAATTGGTTGATGTGAGCCTATTGACATTTATATATGAAAATAAATATCACTTGCAAGTTTGTAGTAAAAACTAAAATCAACATCTTTATGTTATGTTGTTAACATGGTTAGTATACATTCTTTTTAGGCCTTAGTTGAGACTCATGTAAACATGTTCCAAGTTGAAGCCTTTTATGCCTACACGACTCAAAACCTTTGTATACATTAGTATGTTTAATTGCAAGTGATAATTGGGTTTATGCACGTACCCTTTGGTTACACAAATTATACTAGTTTCATGTTGAAATAGGCTACTTGATGAAAAGTTTGTTTACACCTTCGGGTTATGTCAATATGTGTATAAAACCATGTTTAAACAAGTCTAAAAGTATGTCATTTCATGTGACACCTATTATGCTATACCATGTTATACCATGTTATATCTTTATAATAGTCCATAATTTATGATTTACATGACGCCTATCTAACTAGATCTAATATTCATGTGCAAGTTTGTGACATGTTATGCAATGTTATAATTCATGTTATGCGAGATCACCTTATTTATATAGTTACACATTTATGTCACACGCTAATCGATAACTATGTTTAGGCCAAATTTCATAGTATAGGTTCATTGAACCTATGCTCCCTTCCCTACTTTGTTTATGGATTGGGCCTATTAGCGGGCCCAATATCTTCATACGATTAATATGAATAATCGAGCGAGGGTAACGTTGGGACTAACTATTAAATTAAAGTATGTTAATATGCCGGCGGGCCTAAAAACCATGAAATGGGTTAAGGCCATAAATGATATAAATTATGTACCATTAGTGGAGTAAAACATGTGACATGAAATATTTACATAAGTAAAAGTGTAAATCTAGAAAATACGAGTATGCTTAACCCGAGGTTGGATTGAGTTGTGATGTAAACCTTCCCGGACCCGCCCGGCTGTCCAGTAGTCACAACAATACCTATCCAATGTGGGTGGTTAAGCATTGAGCCCAATAATGACCCGAGGTTAGACTGAGCTACGGTGTAAACTTGCCCGGAACCGACCGGCACATCCAGTAACCGTAGCAATATCTGTCTAATGTGAGTGGTCAGGTGCTCTAAGAGGCTAAGGACAGATGTTAAGGTTAAGTTAACTAAAACACTTAACCAGCTTAACATGTTAACAAGACAAGACTTGTAGGGGTTAAGTAACTAAGAAAACACTTAGCCAATTTAACATGTTAACTAGACTATAAGGTGAGGTTAAGTAAAGTTAATATACTTAACCAATTTAACATATTAATTAGACTAGAGGGTGAGGTTAAGTAAATTCAGGAAACTTAACCGTTATAACCTGATAATTAGATAAGTGGGTGAGGTTAAGTAAATTTAGAATACTTAACCATTATAACACGTTAGCTAGATAAGTGGGTAAGGTTAAGTAAATACACTTAGCCAATTTAATATATTAGCTGGACTAGAGGGTAGGGTTAGGTAAACTTAGAACACTTAACCGTCATAGTGTGATAAATTGAACAGGGTTAAGTTGAAACATGAAGGGACAATACCTAACCATTAGAACATGTTAATTAAACAGATGTTAGGGTTGAGTTAACTAAGGGAACACTTAACCGTTATAACATGTTAGCTAGAACAGATGGGCAAGGTTAGGTTAAAAGGGACACTTAACCAATACAAGATGAATGGGTAGGGTTAAGTAATAACAAATACTTAACCAATATTACTTGGTTTGTGGTAGGATTAAGTCAACATGAACTACTGATAACACTTAGCCATTTTAATACGACAAAGGAATGGGTTAAGCTAACTTGAATTGACTAATGACACTTAACCAATCCAACTTGACGAGAAAGAAGGCTAAGTAGTAAACCCTAGTTAAGAAACAATTGAGAACGGGAGCTAAGTTGAAATCCACAGTTAAAGAAACTAAGTGATAAACCTTAGTTAACAAGATTTATGGGAAAATAAACTAAGTTGTAAACCTTAGTTGAGAACAACTAAGTAATAATTCTTAGTCAAGAAAACTGAGCCGGTCCATAATAGATGAATAACCCGATATGGTAGATCATCGCTTAACAAGTACATGAGAAGGAGCAAACGTTTATCTGATTTCGAAAAAGGCTCTAGCGGACTGGGTTTAGAAGCACGTAGCTTCGGGGGACGTGAGGGTACTCTTGGTATCCCTCTGTGAGGTTGCAGATGATCCTCCTGGGCTCACATAGCGGTTAAGGTCTGCGTCAGGAGAACCAAGGGTATGCCTTGGTTGCAATTTAAGGCAACCTAAAACTAGGATGGACCAGCGTGATTCGACGAGACCAGTAGCCCTATGATAGCGACTCGTCGTCTACCTACCATCTTCAGTCAATCGTAGTACGCATGCGGAAAGGCAGAGAACTCCCAATAGACCATATACTTGCTATCTAGTTATGGGTGAGGCTGGCCAATAGAAAAGTGGGGCATATGTGGCAGGAGTACAGTTCTCGTGCTTGATTTTCTTGGATTGCCTTTCATTAGTTGAGGGAGGGGTCACGTGGGACCATAACCACTGGTAGAAAAACAGACCTTAGCATCTGCATTGGCAGATATCTGAAATCTCCCGACCGAGTTCCGTGTTTCTAGAATAACCCTGCCACGGGAGTCGGGTCGCACATTTCAGGACATGTGCATCTAGACAGCGATAAACGATTCGCGACACATATGTGGGGAAAGTCTAGGAACATATACCACTCTAGGTAGTGTGTCCTAGACTAGGGGCATCGTTCGACAGGTAGCATAATCCCTAGTGGACCTAGGTGGCATAAATCCTGAATCCGAGAAGTAGTAGACAAGTCGCATAAACCCTAGTTGAATCTAGGGAACGCTGGATAGAAAACCCTAGATTAATTCTAGGAAATAAATAAATGCGCGCCTGATGGAAACTACAGTTACGAGGACTGGAATCACATTATAATTTTATACAGATTACTAGTTGGGATACTAGTTAGGTGATGCAGAGATTAGTATGGGATGCGATAATAATTTCGATTCTAAACTGCTTTGCCTTAGTTTATGGTATTTTCCCATTTTCATTTTATGCCTGTCATGTCCTTTTCCTTATTCATATACCGAAGCACCACTAGACTTACCAGGCTTTATGTCTGACTCTATGTTTTCTTTCGTCTTCTTTTCTTCTGTTCCCCCCAGGTAGTCAGGGAGGGAATAACTCAGATTTGTATGGACCTGTTACTCTTCCCAAGCTTGAAGACTCTTTGATGTGCTGCTTTGGACTCTCTTTTCCACCGCTATGGTTGGCTAATGTTTTATTGGGGAATATCATTGTATATTTATGCTCCTTTATTTTGTTAAACAAGATAGATACTTTGTTGTTGGAAAACAATCTTTGTACAAGTTGTTCATAAATGAAATAAAGTTTTATTCACTTTTCCGCTTCTTTATTTATCTGTCTTGTAATTTATCTGCATCTTTTACCTTAAATGCTCCACAGAACTTAGTGCATTCCCTTTGTGAGTTACACTAACGGATGTGGGGTGTTACACGTGGTATCAGAGTTGAAGGTTACCAGATCAGATAAAAGATTTGGAAAACTATTTTTAAAACGGGTTTAAAAGAAGCATTTTCAAAAGAAAAGTTTTTTTTAAAGGCATATTCCCCAAAGCCATATTCACTATCTTTTGATTCTCTGTTTGAGTCCTTGTTTCCTTCTTTCTTGAGTCTTTGGGGCTCCTGGCTTTCTGGGATGTAACCTCATTGAAGGGCGAAATAGTACCCGACTTCCATCTATAGCCGTAATAGTTTCACCTGCAGCTAATTTTCTTTCAAGCTTTGTAGGGTTTTCTGTACGATGGAGGCAGCTTACGAGAGATTCGTCAACATGATTTCACAAGGAAGAGGACGAGGAGTTTGGCTAAGGGGCACAACCCACGGATGAGGAATTCATGGATATGGACTTGGCTCACGAAGGAGGAAGGAATTATAAAATCTAAGACAAGAGGAAGTAGCTTTTCTATGGTATAATAGGACATATAGTTAAGGACAAGGGCAAGGACAAGGGAAAGGATTTTCAAGAGGATGAGTGTGTGCTTTCACCATCAGAATACCTGGGAGAGAGATAGTAAGAGTCTCCATTGGAAAAGTTTAACTTTTCATTTGATCAACCTGTGAGTGCTCTTTTGATCTTAGCGCTTCACATTCGTTTATACCTGCTTTCATAGTTGAGTCTCTGCATATAGTTACTTGTATAGTAGAATATCCCAGTTAGTCTCAGATCCAAATTGGTGGTTCGGCCCGTTATGTCCAGTTTAAAATTTAAATTAGTCGTTATGGAATTCATATATGTTTTAATATAATAAATAGCCCTTAAAAATAAACATTTTGCAAACGACCTCCGTTTTCGACGAAACCACTTTTGTTAGATCCGGAATGTAAAAGTATTGCTAGGTTTCAAATTTCATAATTTTTGGATATAATATGTGAGCGTGGTAAATTTAAATGTGTTTTGACAGTTTCAGTTTGAATTGGATCGACCAGAAAATGGCCATTTTTCCAACGGTCTCCAAGTTCAACGAAATTTATTTTGTTAGGACCGTATCATCAAAACATAGCTAGATTTATTTTTCTGTAATTTTTGGAGTCACTATTTGGCCTCGGTATATTAAAATGTACGTTGAAATCCATAATGAACGTTATATTAATTTATATTTTAATTTAACGAAAACTGATAAAAACAGCAGAATTGGCTTACGGAACATATCCCATTATGCCCAAAATGGGGTATTTAGCTAGGGGTAGTCATTGTGGTTGGTTTGGAGTTCGTACCGATACACAGGTAATAAATAATATAAATACAAATTGAAAAATCCCTAATTTTTCATTATCTGGAAAAAATCAAAATCTTCCCCCGTTGACTGCGATGAATGACAGAAATGGGCTCAATCCTTCTCTCCTACTTTTATCTTCATCCACACAATGAAATCCCAAAATTTCTGAACCAAAATCGTAGTGCTATCTTCCCTCTTCATATTCATACCAGTTTGGTGAATTATCGTTGAGTATTCTTCTCTAATTTTAAGCCCAAAGGGCTATCTTTCGTCATCGTTTTGGAGAGGCCATAGGGAAACGAGTTCGACGCGGTCACGGGTGGAGGAAGGCGGCGCTGGGGGCTCGCGAGTGGACACCTCCGATCATCCTCCAGTGGCCTCAGGTGGTCACGGCGATGGGTTCGTGGGTTCGAACGATGGGTTCCAGTGTCGGCCACGAGGAAAAAAGGTTAAATAATTAAATTAATTTAACTAATTATCGTATTAATTATTCAAATGTACTTAATACAATATCTTTTTCATAAGAGGTAAGCGTTGGACTCGCGTCGAAGAGTACTACAACATGGAACTGACCAGAACTGTGATGACCGCCCGTAACGCCTGCACTATACAAAAGAAATAATGCACTGAAGGGTGTGCAAGGCAGTCACAGATGATCATCAGAGTAGGTAAACACAAGCGGAACCTATCGTAAACTCACAGTGCAAAGATAAAATATAATAGAACATATACAACAGAGAGTAATAGTGAAGCAGAAACACAAGACTTTCATACAACCAGAAAGTAATATCCACAAACTTGGAAATAGTGTTTATACAAAGTTGCCTCACTACATTATTCAGAACAAACAGCGGAAACCCAATTATTAGATAGTAGTAAAACTGGTATGTGAGCCTCCTGCTCGCTACCGATCAGCACCATCATCCTCACTAAAGCATCACCTGTCACCTGCTACTTTGTCTGCCCATCCACAACCGGATGAACAGCCCAAGGTAATAAGAGGAGACATAAAACCTTGAGTCAGACAACAGTCTTAGTGAGCGATAAAACATCTAACAAACTTCAACAATAAAGTGTATGAGAAAGGATAGATAATCATACAAATTTACCCATGACACCAGAGAAAAACTCAATCTTATCTTTCCCACATCGGACAGTGATAGCCTTTACAATCCATTCAACCAAAGTAATAGCAATTCATACATGGAAACCAGAGCAACCATTCAATCATCGAAAAACACTCATAACATCCATTTTATATAAATCTCACACAGACTACCCTAATCGAGTTTAACATTCCCCAAGTACTCTCCCTAGAGGTCTAAACTAATATCAGTTAAGCACTCAAAGAACATCTCCCTCGACTTTGGGTAATCTATGTGAGATAGTACAAACAGAACAACCAATCATCCATGACTGACTCTATCTATCACCGCCAATCCTGCTTTGAGACCACCGTTAATCGTATGACGGCCAACCTTGCCATATGTCTAGGGCTAATGGTAACCCCAGTTCTAGCATAAACTCCATATGTCCAACCTTGACAATGTCCAACCTTGACAAATAGGCCTTTCAACGATACCCAAGGTACTCGAACAACAACCTTCCAGTCTATTGGGTACCCCCATTGTGCCTCTGCTTTGAGCATGCTAGAACTTACGACAATTATGACTTCTCGGCCTTCGCATCTCATGTCGTCAGTCATCCAACATTGACGAAATTTTATAGCACAAGCAACCTTCTTGAGCAACCATTATCCAACAACTCACAACCTTTGATTTGCCACCTCATTCATTTTTCCACCTTGATCAACGAACACATTCAACACTTCAAAGCTTCCTACTTAAATTTATTTCGAAGTCACATCATCACCGAGCAAATTATACCTCTGCGCTGCGGCTACGGTTTGGGGGTTGCCCCCAAAAAAATATTTTTTTGACCTTTTCTCTAAATCTGAGTCGTACCCGAAAAACGTACTTTTTCAGAAAATGACCCTATTAGAAACAAACCATAGAATCATCACTATCAACCACAGCGTTTAAAAGCGATGTCAAAAACATGACCGATTCGCCTCCTTTCAGACCGACCCTATCCAAACTAGGCCAACCCAAACCACATCTGACCGATCCGTTCCACATCTAACCAATCCACTATGGTCTGATCCAATCCATATGACAACCAACTAACCCGATTTAGCCTCCCACTGCCCGACCCAGTTACAACCTCCCGATCTGATCCGTGATAACCGATCTGATCCAATCCCTGGCCAATTAAATTTATAGCCTAGCCAATTCCTGATCGAGCCAATTCCCGGACGATTCAATCTATGGCCGAGCCAATTCCTGCATATTGCAGTTCAACTCCGATTTTGACCAAAACTTCGCCAAACGACGAATCCGACGAGACCAACTCAACCAAAATCATCAAACACAATCATAAACATATCATAACATTACTATCCACATGAATATGACGATTACCACAAAAATGATGTAAATCTCAACAAAAACCATTAAAATGAACATATGATCAAAATGAGAGATCTAACTAACATAAACATGTAAAATGACATGAAATTAACGAGTAAAACTTGTTAGATTAGATCATAGGCTGATGCATACAAAAAATGAACTTATAATGGTGTAAATCATGGTAAAACATCCCGATTTGATGATAAACATGCACAAACACTCATATACTTCATTGCATTCATGTGAGAGATGTAAATCACTCACCAATTTGCCGAAACAATCTAAAATGGTATAAATAAGAATCCGGACAGCGAGTACTCCAAATCAAACCCCTCAATCCGATGAATTTGCCTTTGAAATGATGTATATCTAGCCTTGAATGGTGTAGATCTTCGATTTCCTCCCTTAGATTTGGATTTTTAATGGTGGAAAGGTGTAGGAGGAAGAAGGAGATCAAATGCCTTCAAATGAGGTAATGGGAAAAAGTAAACCTTTTCCCTCTACTCTCACCCCCTATTTATAGGATTGCACTAAGGCTCCAAAACCTGAATAGCCAACTGAAAAACCTTAAAATAGCGATTTCTCCTAAACCGCTGAGCCTAATCCTTAATGTAACTACTCTAAGGAAAGGGAATCATCAATTCCTTTCCAATGGCATAGGTCTCACCCTCTGATTCGATCTGAGTCAAAAGTTATGCCCTGTACAAGGCTGACAGGTGCAAAATGGTCTCAAACAAAACCGGTAAAAATTATGGACATGTCTCACATCCGCATAAACAACATATTAAAAGATGAGAATGACACAACCCTCAGAGAATGAAATAAAAATATTTTACGATCTTTCGATACGTAAAATGCGGGCTATTGCATTCTCTCCCCCCCCCCTTAAGAATTTCGCCCCGGAAATTCCGAACAAGCCCAAGTAATCACAACGATTCCACATGCCTATCATCCATGAAAAGCCAATTCTATTATCCAAACTAGCATTCCATCAAGGCATGCCCATAGCCCTATCTTAGCACGTGGAATTCTAACAATCAACAACAAGATACAACGATATAACGAAGATACGATATCAAAGGGTCCTACCGACGAAGAATTCTGGATGAGTCACTCTCATGCTCTCCTCCGTCTCCCATGTACAATCGTCTCCATCCTCACTCCATTGCACCTTGACTAGCTTAACTGTCTTCGTCCTAAGTTGTTTCGTGTCATTCCCCATAACACGAAGTGGCTTACGTGATCTCAAAACTATGGTCTCTAAGTCTTCATACTGCTCTGGAGATGCCACTATATTCGAATCATGCACGAATTTCCATAGAAACTACACATGGAACACATTATGCACGCTCGACATCTTCTCGGGTAACTCCAATCTATATGCGAGCTTTCCAATTCGCTCGACTATCGGAGATGGTCCAAAAAACCTTGGAGCTAACTTTGCTTTCTAACCAAATCTAACCATGTGCTTTAACGGCGAAGCTTTCACGAAAACCATATCTCCTATGTCGAATTCCATGTCCCTACGCTTCTTGTCGGCTTAACTCTTTTAACGATCCTGGGCTGCCTTCTTTCGTTGCCTCGATACAATCTCAGGTTTCTCTAATCATCTCAGGCCCAAGTACCAACTTATCTCTAGTTTCTAGCCAACATGCTGGAGAATTGCACGGCCTTCCATACAACGCTTCGTATGGTGCCATCCCAATGCTAGATTGGTAGCTATTATTATACACAAACTTAGTTAGATGTAGATGGTCTTCCCATGATCCTTCGAAGTCTAACACACAAGCCCTCAAGAGATCTTCCAAAACTCGATTGACTCTCTTGGTCTGACCATCAGTTTGGGGATGATATGTCATACTTAAGCACAACGCGGTTCCCAAAGCTTCTTGCAAACTTTTACAAAATCCACTCGTGAATAATGGATCTCAGTTTCTCACTATACTCTTTCAGACACCATGGAATCGAACTATCCATTTCACATAAAGTTCAGCCAATTTCGATGTCGTCCTAGTTGACTTGATAGGAATGAATCTCGCACTTTTGGTCAAATTGTCCATGATGACCCAAATCCCCTCGTTTCCTTCCCTGGTTCTGGGTAGTCCATCGAAATAATCCATCGATACATGCTCCCACTTCCACGTAGGAACTTCCAATGGCTGAAGTAAACAGATCGGCTTCTTCTGTTCAGCTTTCACCAACTGACAGTTCATACACTTGGAAATGAACTTTCTCATTTTTCGCTTCACCCTTCCCAGTAGTAGACTCTCTTCATGTCCTAATACATCTTATTTCCACCGGGATGAATCGTCAGCTTCAAGTGATGACATTCTCTCAGAACCTCATCCCTCAATCCGTCAATATCAGGGATAACTAATCGCCCTTGCTTTCGAAGCCAACCTTCTCGATCGAACTCGAACTCTTTATCTCCTGGTTCCAGTTTCTGAATGAACTCGAAAGCTTCGCATCCTTCTTCTGGCTTTCTCCAATCCTTTCGATAAGAGTAGGTCTTATCGACAAGCTCGCCAACATTTCAGGTTCCAACTCACACCTTGGCCTGAAATCGAACCTTGCCAAGTACTCGAGGCTTTTCAATTCCGAAAACATCGCTCCCAAACTTGTGTGTCTTCGATTTAACGCATCTTCAACTGCGTTGCCCTTGCCCGGAGTATAGGCTATGCCAAAATCATATGGCACCAGAAACTCTAGCCATCTTTACTGCCGAAGATTCAAATCCTTTTGGGAGAAAAGATACTTCAACGACTTGTGATCCGTAAACAACTCGAAACTCCCAACAAATAATGTCTCTACATCTTCAAAGAAAATACAATCGCCGCCATCTCCAAATCACGAGTCTGGTAATTCTTCTCATGCGGCTTCAGCTATCGACTCGCATAGGCCATAACCTTATCCTTCTGCATTAGCACTGCTCCAAGTCTAGTACCACATGCATCGGTATATACCACCATCTCTTCATTCCCACTTGGAATGGTCAACACAGGTGCACTCGTTAATCTCTCCTTCAGGAGTCTGAATGCTTGTTCACACTTTGCATCCCATGTGAACACTTGGTTTTTCTTCATCAATCCTGTCAATGGTGCACCTACCTTGTAGAAATCCTTGATAAACCATCAGTAATATCCTGCCAACCCAAGAAAACTCCGAACATCCGTCGCATTCTTAGGTCGATCCCAGTCCTGGATTACTGCTACTTTAGCGGGGTCAACCGCTATCCCTTTTTCAGAAACTACATGACCTAAGAACCTCACTTCATCCTTCCGGAAGTGACACTTTGAGAACTTAGCCTTAGGCTGATGCTTCCGCAAGATCTCTAACACAACTCTCAAGTGCGTCTTATGTTCTTCCTTATTTCTGGAGTAAACCAGAATATCATCCACGAACACAAGCACGAACTTGTTCAACTGATCTCTGAATACTCTATTCATAGGATCCACAAACTACGCTGGCGCGTTAGTCAACCCGAATGGCATCACCAACCATTCGAAGAAACCTGATGGTGTCCTAAAAGCAGTCTTTGGCACACAATCCTTAGCCACTCTCAACTGATGAAATCCCGTTGCCAAATCCATTTGAGAAAACACTTTGGCTTCGTGAAGCTGATCGAACAAGACATCAATCCTTGGCAACGGATACTTGTTCTTCTTAGTCACCTTATTCAGCTCACGATAGTCCACATAGAATCTTAACGAGCCATCTGCTTTAGTTGCAAATACGATCGGTGCACCCCATTCGGATACACTCCTCCGAATTTACAGTCCGTCCCCATTAACCGCTCGGGCATCGATAATGAATCCTTTTCCCGAAAGGTCTCTAACTTGCACCTCTAACTCTCGTTGTTCCTTAGGCGCCATCCGCCTAAGTGGCATAACGATTGGTCTAGCACCCTCGACCAAATCGATTCTAAACTCGATCTCACGATGCGACGGCAAACCTTTGACCTCGTAAAGGACATCTACATACTCATTAGCGATCAGCACTGATGACAGGTCTTCTTGTGGAATCCCAAGCGAATATAGATAACTCACGAAGACCCTATCTTCGTGATTACATCTAATCAACACCTTTCTCCCTTCCACATCCCCGACCCTCACCTCTAGCTTCTCGCAATTCACCCTTGCCGCATACCTCTTGAGCCAATCCATGCCCAAGATGATCCCAAACCCAGTGATGTTAAGAACAAAGCAACAACACACAAAAGCGCAACCATGACTCGACAACACTAGACCTCGATATATCATGAAAAGATTTGACAAACCCTCAATTGGATTAGTCACTATGAAGGGTCTATCACAAATCTCAGGTTCCAAACCAAAGAGACACACAAGCTCATTGCAAATGAAGGAATGCGATGCTCCAGTATCGAAAAGCATATGAACTGAAACACCATTAACTGAAAGAGTACCTCGCATCACGACACCCTTTCCCTTCTCCTCTGCAGTAGGAGCTCTCGAAGAAGATGGCATAGCTTCCAAAGCATATGCCTTCACAATCTGCTTGCCCTTAGCTGATTCTGGACAATCTTTCTTCTCATTCCCAGGCTTTCCACATTTGAAGCACTTCTTCTCAGCTTTGGGATTTTTACACTCACTAGCATAATGGCCTTTCTATTGGCAGTTAAAGCAAACCACCTCACTCTTGGGTTTCTTTTGGCCATCTTTTCCTTTTGCTGTTGCTGCTTCCTCTTCTTATTATTATTACCACCCTGTTATCGTTTCTGAGCCTCTTTGGTCACAGCTACAACGTTTTCTTCCTTAGGAAACAAGCTCTCATGACGAATAGCTTTTTCCACAATATTCTCAAACGAATCATCAAGATGGTCCACTAACGGTTTTCTGATATAAGCATCCAAACCCAAGACAAACTTTCAATCTTCTGATATGGTGTATCAACGTACGAACGAGCATATCTAGACAAAGCTTTGAAATCAGAAATATAGTCAAGCAAAGAACGACCATTCTGTTTTAGCTCTATGAACTTCTTGAATAGAGCAGATTTCTGATCTGTGGAGATAAACTTTGCTTCAAACTTAGCTTGGAATAACTCCCATGAAATTTCTTCCTTTGGAGTCTTGAGTATAATAGAATTCCACCCTTCCGTGGCCCTATTCTACAGTTGACTTAATGGAAGTTTTCTCTTTATTGCATCTTCGATACCCAAGTCTCCAAAGATTCGAACACAAGAATCCATCCACTGCTGAACCTCTTCAGCTGGTTCAGTTCCCTTGAATGGTTTCCCCCCTAGAGATGTAAAGTCCTTGCTCAGCTTTGCAAAATCTACTACTCTAGGAACTCACACACTAACATCTACCGTTGCCGCCACTGGAGCGGGTACCCTTCGCAAAATTGCTACTGCCATGGCTTCAAATATGGCCAGGTAATTAGGTTCACCACCATTTCCCCATCCAGTACTTGCTCCCCTAGCAGCGCGTCTTGTTTCTCGTCTAGTCATTCTAAATTTGCAATTTAGAATAATTAGTCACTTTAAGAAAAACTGCTAAAGGAAAACAACCGTTACTACCATATATGCTAATATATATAGTAAGCATCCAACTGAAATCTACAAGTACGTCTCTAATATGTGATTACATCCTTGAAATTTAGCTAAAAATCGATGACCAGAGCTCTGATACCAAAGGTGACGATCGCCCATAACCCCCGCACTATACAAAAGAAATAATGCGCTGAAGAGTGTTCAAGGAAGTCATGGACGATCATCAGAGTAGGTAAACACAAGTGGAACCAGTTGCAAATTCATAGCTTAAAGATAATATATAATAAAACATATACAACAGGGAGTAATAGTGAAGCAAAAACACAAGACTTACATACAACCAGAAAGTAATATCCACAAACTTGGAAATAGTGTTTATACAAAGTTGCCTCACTACATTATTCAGAATATACAACGAAAACCCAATTATTAGATAGTAGTAAAACTGGTACGTGAGCCTCCTGCTTCCCACCGACCAGCACCATCATCCTCAGTAGATCATCACCTGTCACCTACTACTTAGTCTGCCCATCCACAACCGGATGAACAGCCCAAGCTAATAAGAGGAGATATAAAACCTTGAGTCAGGCAACAGTCTTAATGAGCGATAAAACAGCTAACAAACTTCAACAATAAAATGTATGAGAAAGGATAGATGAACATACTAATCTACCCACGACACCAAAGAAGATCTCAACCTTATCTTCCCCACATTGGACAGTGATAGCCTTTACAATCCATTCAACCAAAGGAACAACAATTCATACATGGAAACCAGAGCAACCATTCAATCATGGATAAACACTCATAACATTCAGGTTATATAAGTCTCACATAGACAAACCTAATCGAGTTTAACAGTCCCCAAGTACTCTACCCAGAGGCCTAAACCAATATCAGTTAAGAACTCAAAGAACATCTCCCTCGACTCTGGATAATCTATGTGAGATAGTACAAACATAACAACCAATCATCCATGACCAACTCTAGCTGTTACCGCAAATCCTGCTTTGAAACCACCGTTAATCATATAACGGCCAACCTTGCCGTATGTCAAGGGCTAATGGTAACCCCAGTTCTAGCATAAACTCCATATGTCCAACCTTGACAATGTCCAACATTGACAACTAGGCCTTTCAACGATACCCAAGGTACTCAACCAACAACCTTCCAGTCCATTGGGTACCCCCATTGTACCCCTGCTTTGTGCCTACTAGAACTTACGACAACGATGACTTCTCGGCCTTCGCATCTGTAGTCATCCAACCTTGACAACATTTCATAGCTCAAGCAACCTTCTCGAGCAACCATTATCCACCAACGCACAACCTTTGAGTTACCACCTCATTCATTGTTCCGTCTTGCTCAACGAACACATTAAACAATTTGAACTTTCCTACTTGAATTTATTACGAAGTCACATCATGACCGAGCCAATTACACCTCTGCGCTGCGGCTGGGGTTCGGGGGTTGCCCCCAAAAAAATAGTTTTTTCAGATCTTTTCTCCAAATATGAGTCGTACCCGAAAAACGCACTTTTTCAGAAAATGACCCTATTGGAAACAAACCATAGCATCATCACTATCAACCACAGCATTAAAAAGCGCTGTTGAAAACATGACTGATCTGCCTCCTTTCAGATCGACCCTATCCAAACTAGGCCGACTCGAACCACATTTGACCGATCCGTTCCACATCTGACCGATCCACCATGGTCCGATCCAAACCTTATAACAACCAACGGACCCGATTCAGCCTCCCACTGCCCGACCCGATCCAGTTACAACCTCCTGATCCGATCCATGATAACTTATCCGATCCAATCCCTGGTCGAACCAATCCCTGGCCGATTCAATCTATGGTCGGGATAATTCCTGATCGAGCCAATTTCTAGCCGATTCAATGTTACGACCCCGAACCCCGTACTGACGGTGGCAAGTGTAATCTTTGGAATATAACACATAAACAGATAATAACAGAACAAAATTAAATAAATACACAAGATAATGCACAATAGAATATACTGGATAAACGTAATCATCAGAGTTACGCAGTATACAGGATCTTACTTAGCACAAATACAGTTCAACTATACATAAATGTCGATAGCGGAAAACAAACATAATGTACAATAGGATCTAAACAGCATAAAAAGAGATAAATGATAGAATCCATCTTCAGCTCCAGCTATCCAGAAAGAGCCAGCTAAACCTGAATACAAGGCTGCCCGTGTAGAAAAAGGGGCACACGAGTTTGAAGGTGAAACAAACTACGAGTCAGTCATGGGACTGGTATGAGAAATCAACTCAACACATTTAAAATATGGCTAATCACAGGACCACGCCACTTTCGTGGAACGGGTTTACTCCATCGGATCGCCAATGCTTTAAAACAAATAATTATTTGAAACATTGCAATGCTTTTTATAAAAATGAAGCCATTATAAGACTCAGTTCCCATCACACAATGCAACCCAAACCGAAGGATATAGTTTTTACCTTATAATGGCCAAGATATGTTTGATACGAATAAAACAAAAGCATTTGATATTACTACTAGTGCTTATATGTTTCAAAAACAATTTCGAATCATAACTTTCAATCATAGACGACATTAATGCCCCATACCACTATGTCGCCATATATAGGTATACAATCAAAACCGCACAGTCACGTATTTGGAAATTGGATTTCCGTCATGAACCAAGGCAAAAGATAGTCCTTACCGACTTCGAGACAATCTAGCCCATGTCTCAGGAACAGCCGCAACTTCCCCTTGGATCGTCAGGGCCGGTCCACCGATGTGGATTATTAAGCTTGAACACTACGTTTCCCCGCCCTATGGGGCGTAAATGAGCCAACGAATGACTCCATCGGTCCCGGATCGACCGATATATCCGAGGCGCCTCGCTATCCATCATCCACATAAGTAAAATGTCAGGCCGTGTAAAAACACCGACACAACTCCTAGCTAGAAAGAAACGCATGCCCTCCCTGAGGTCCTTCTCCCGTTTCTGGTTCATACCGGGGTGTGAGGCTCGCGAATTCACGTTATACACAAAGCTACACCACACAGGCGGTGCTTTGATCATCAATCACAAGGCTTTGCTTTTCAACAGAAGCCCTGATCACTGCATCTTAGTATGCCACACAGGCAATTCACACCATGCAACTGATGGCTACCAATCACATATAATAAATTCCAGTGTCGGACACACAATCCATTTACAAGTCCATTCTGGGTCGAAACGAAACCGGAGGCACTATATACCTCGCATATCTATCGATTTCCACGTACATCTGGACGATCACCACTCATTATCCATATTTCGGGATGCATCCCAATCAGGACATCAGTTACCATCCAAACGAGGTGAAGATCGGTCTTCGACCACCGTCTTCATCTTCGATTTCTTATCGTCGATTCAGTTATTCAGAATGGGATAAACCTGGTCTTTCTGAGCAACTCGCGTATATAATAAACACATGCTACACAAAAACTGCATATGCATCATTTCAATTCATTAGTCACTAACCGTAAATCAGCAAGAGAACGATTTCCCAAATATTAACCCCGAAGGCCGAAACCAACATCAGATCAACACCCAGGAAACCATTCGACTTAGCCAACCTTCAGTTAGTTTCTAAATTTCACATCCATATCGTTTATAATATTTTATAACGATTTATCGCTATTTTTATTTATTTTAAAATAGCCAATTTATTTGAAACGACGCTTCGGGCCATAACGCGGCTGTGGCACTGTTTTTCTTCAGATTTGATTTACACATTCCAGACAATCCAACCGTTGGATCTTTACAAAGTTGGTGTCGTTGGAAAGATATTTCCAAAGTATACCCAACGGTTGCAGTTTCGGGAAAATCCGAAGGTCGGATCTCCCGCACTAATCGTTTGAAATCACGATTTCAAAATACGAACTACAGCTTCGTTATTCGGTATATTTCAATTCTATATGTATATATCGATTCTTCGATTTCAAAACTACATGATTTTCTTACATTTGATAAAAAAGATGTTTTTGTCTAACTGTCTTCTATTTCAACACTTCACTATTTTTAACAATTCATGTAAATAGTAAAAATGTGATTTTTATTGTAAAACGATTTATTTCAAAACACGACTATTTTATATAGTTAATATAGGAGATAAAAATAGGTTTTTTATTATAAAACAATTTCTTTCAAAATATGAATACCATTCAACACATGAATTTCTATTCAACGAATGAATTTCGATTCAACACAAGAAGGTTTTCTATAGTTTATATATATAGTTAAAAAGGTAATTTTTATATTTAAAACATGAATACCATTCAACACACGAATTTCTCTTCAACGAATGAATTTCGATTCAACACATGAAGGTTTTCTATTCAACAAACGAATATAATTTCAACACAGAAAAATAATTCTAACACATGAATATTATTCAAAACTTCGGCAGCATAACAGCAGGGTAGTTAAAACCGGGACCGTCCCTAGTACGGCTCCTCACTCTACCTTAAAGCCTCGCAGCTTTTGACAATGGGGAATCATGCATCTAGTTCGCACGTAGGCGGCATGTATATGTTTTTCATTTCCACAAACTAATCCTATATGGTTTCAACTAAATATTTCTCAACCACAAACGGATATTTTTCAACCACAATCAATCAATTTCAACCACAAACAATTTCAATCAACCATTCGCTATCAATCAATTTTCACACCAATCACAACCAATAAATACCGTTTATGGTTTGTGGATGAGGGCGTATATATATATATATATATATTTGTATATTGCATTTCACTTCTATTTCAACATATATATAATTTTTACAATGCATATATAACTTATACATCGAACGTACAACTTATACAATGCTTATACAAGAGGTGTACAACGCTTATATAACTCATACATCGACTATATAATTTATACATCGTCGTTTTCCATATCGTTTATAAATTAGAAACCTCACATTGGGTTCCACTCCACCAAAAATAGCAGAAGGCTCTGAAAAATATGCGGTCTCTTCTAGAAGGTAGAAGACGTCCACACGAGTCCACTGTCTCTTGTTTCACTGAATTTCGTCAACACATGAGAAAGATACGATTTTTCAAAGTTTGCAACGGTTTAAAGGTGTTAAAACAGTTGAAAATAAACATAGTCGTACCTCCATAGTTTGGTTCGAAACTAGGTTTTCGATTTTCGCGAAATCCGTGCAGCTATATGACGATCGGCCTTCGCAGCGTCGAAGGGCTAGGAGAGGCGCAGGGATCGGTGGTGGAGGGGGTCAACTCGGTCAAGCCAGGAAGCGGCGGCGGCTCCCTGAAGTCGACGACTTCACAACACCCAATCTCGACAGCCACGCCACGAAAAAAATCCAAGGTAGGTATGGATTTGAAGGTCTTCTCTAGCTCTACAAAAATCTCCAAAGGACCATATGGGTTTGGTACGTGGATCGATCAGAAAATGGATGGGAAGCGGGGGAGGCTTAATCACCATTTGATGTGGGCTCTAGAAGTAAAGCGGGGAGAGAGAACAAAGTGTAGGCCAATCAGATTTTTTCATTTTATTTATATTTTTTTTCAAAAATACCCTCTTCCACACACGAACACCAATCCAAACCCAACAACTGTCGTCCCCAGCATTTTACCCCCATTCCAAACACAATGGGATATGTTTCGTAGGCCCATTCGACCGTTTCAGTCAGTTTTCTTTCAGATTAAAATATAAAACATTCAATATTTGATTTGAACGTACATTTCAATTTGCCAGGGCCACAAACTGATTCGAAAAATCCCAGAAAAATAAATCCAGCTATGTTTTGATGAACGTTCCCAACAAAGCTGGTTTCATCGAATTCTGAGATCATTTGAAAAATGGCCCATTTCTGGTCGATCCAATTTAACAGAAATCGACCAAACACATTTTCCTTCGCCACGCTCACATACTAGCTTCAAAAATTATGAAATTTGAAACCTAGTAATTACTTCACATCCCGGATCCAACAAAAGTGGTTTCATCGAATTCCGAGGTCGTTTGAAAATGGCCAATTTCACGGGCTATATAAATTCCATAGCGACATTTCTGAAAATTCATTTGGCCATAACTTTTGCTTTCTGCTATGAAACTTCGATTTTTCAGATTCGTTAGAAAGGTATTCACTAACAGATTTAAATATTTTTGGTTTCACTCAAATCCGTTTTGTTTTGCACCCAGTACAGTCTGTCGAAGTTTGAATTCAAATTTTGAAACTACCGCGCCATTTCAGGCCTTGTTTATAATTCAAAGTAATTATATTTATTTTCAACTTCGATTCAAACTACTTTTCATCATTATTATTTAAAATATTTATTTTAAATATTTAAAATCCACTATTTTAGCCAATTAAAATTTTTTAAATTGGTTCAGATTTTCCGGGTCGTTACATTCAATCTATGGCCGAGCCAATTCCCGCGTATTGCACTTCAACTCCGATTTCGACCAAAAATTCGCCAAACGACGAATCCGAAGAAACCATTTCAACCAAAATCATTAAACACAATCATAAACATATCATAACAATACTATCCACATGAATATGACGATTACCACAAAAATGATGTAAATCTCACCAAAAACCATTAAAATTAACATATGATCCAAATGAGATATCTAACTAACAAAAACATGTAAAATGACATGAAATTAATGAGCAAAACTTGTTAGATTAGATCATAGGGTGATGCATATAAAAAATGAACTTGTAATGGTGTAAATCATGGTAAAACATCCCGATTTGATGAGAAACATGCACAAACACTCATATACTTCATTGCATTCATGTGAGAGATGTAAATCACTCATGGATTTGCCAAAACAATCTAAAACGATAGAAATAAGAATTCGGACAGCGAGTACTCTGAATCAAACCCCTCGATTCGATGAGTTTGCCTTTGAAATGATGTAAATCTAGCCTTGAATGGTGTAGATCTTCGATTTCCTCCCTTAGATTTGGATTTTAATGGTGGAAAGGTGTAGGAGGAAGAAGGAGATCAAATGCCTTCAAATGAGAGAATGGGAAAAGTAATCTTTTTCCCTCCACTCTCACCCCTATTTATAGGATTCCACTAAGACTCCAAAACCTGAATAGCCAACTGAAAAACCTTAAAACAGCGATTTTTCCCAAACTACTGAGCAAAATCCTTAATGTAACCATTCTACGGAAAGGCAATCATCAATTCCTTTCCAATGGCATAGGTCCCACCCTCTGATTCGACCTGAGTCAAAAGTTATGCCCTATACAAGGATGACAGGGGCAAAATGGTCACAAACAAAATCTGTAAAAATTATGGACATGTCTCACATTCCCGTAAACAACATATTAAAAGATGAGAATGATCCAACCCTCAGAGAATGAAATAAAAATATTTTACGATCTTTCGATATGTAAAATGCGGGCTGTTATAAGAATGGAAACGGAGCTTATTGGAATTTTTGATAAAATTAAACGCACATTCAATTCTATTAAATTAAAATCCTTCAATAAAGAATGACAGAGTGGAAACTAATGTGAGAACTCCTTCTCACTGAAATTATTTTATCAGTTAATATTATAAAAGTGTACACGGTGTCTATTAGCTAATCTCCCTCATCCACGGATCATGGACGATTTTACTGGCTACATTGTGTTTTAATTATGATGCTGAAATGTTTAAAATATTAAAAATAACATAATATTATTTTATGGTAGTTGAAATTAAATTATGAATATTCATTTATAATTTAAACAGCTAAAATTGGTTAATTATAAAAATAATTCAAATTGAATTAGAAGTGGTTAAATTTATTAACTAGTGATTATTTTAAATAAACTGTTGTTGTTTGAAAACCCCACAGGGTTATTGGGATGATTTCGACATACATTAATCCCAATATTTAATTGTATGTCAATTGATTGTTTGACCGACTATGATAAGCGTTATTTAATTATTTAATGCTTATGTAGTTGTAAATTGCACTCTCGACGTGAATTCACTGTTTGATGATTATTTATCATTAGTGTTGAATACATGTGATGTAAGAAACCCATATAACTGAAATTATATGGTAATTGATTGAGCTGCATTCCGATTCAAAATTAATGAATATTTTAAAATAAAGAGTATTTTAAAATAATGAATATTTTAAAATAATATTCAGAAAAGAATCAAAATACGATCTTGATGTCCGATTTGGGATGGACACAAAAATATTGAAATATGGAAGCCGAGTTGAGCATATACACCATTTTTAACCCGAATGGAATTATCGATCGATTTTATTTGTTTTATAACGAATATCGAAAAGAAATGATTTCAAAATCTAACATTTTGAAAATATTATCATTATAAAATTATAATGATATGTAATATTCAATTTTGATTTAAAATTAAAAATGAAATCTTTTTAAAACAAATTTATAAAATACGTTTTAAATCAAAATCGAAAAAATATTACATATATATATATATATATATATATATATATATATATATATTAATGGCCTGAATTGAACGCGTCGCGTAGCGACTATTCGCGAATTTCGACCATTAACTTCAAATGGATGTAACGGGAGATCCGACCGTCGGATTCTCCTAAAACTGAAACCGTTGGGTTCGTATCGAAAAGAGCTTTCCAATGAAATAAGATATTTGAAATCTAACTTGTAGATTTTGAGATATGTTAATCATTTTAGAAAATGCTATGGATGCAGTTCAGTGGCCGTTATTGGAAACCGAATGTAAGGGCCTTAATAAAATTATTAAAAATATGAAAAAATTATGTAAATTCATAATAAATGATTAGAAAAGATTTTGAATGAAAAATTCCAAGTGTTGGAAAGATAAATGATATTTTTATCGAATTGAAATAGTTATTAACTAGAGTAATAAATCCAACGTTTTTAAATAAATAAATTGTATTTGTAAATAAGTTTTAAAATAACAAGAAGTTTTTCAATGTATGAGTTGGAATGGATTTAAATGTAAATAAGCTTCAGAATATTTCGATATTTGATTTCGTGATTATACAGATATTTTTATGGAAATTTGGAAGATACAGACATCGTTATTCCCAATACGATTTCCGTTAGTTTCAGAATTTGAAATTGAATATAAGAAGATATAATTTTTGTTTACAACCTGGTATTTAATATCAAATTGGATTTTGGATTTGTCATGAATAGTGTCTTTAATAACACTGTTCTTAAACCCAGTTGAGAAAAGATTAAATCTTTTAATTATGATTTAGAGAAGTTTACCAATTAATTAATATTTAATTGGAATTGGATAATGGACTTGGATTTTGGGTTTATCATGAACAATGTTTTAAATAACATTTGTTTTTTAACCCAATTAAAAGTAAAGATATGATTCATAATTTATAAATATTTTTTTATTAAGAATGTAATGACTCGCATTGGCAAAGGTATTATGATTAATTTATTTAATTATATAAATGGGTGATATAGTGAATTAAATGGTTATCGAATTAAATAATGGTGAATATTTAATTAAAATAATAAATTAAATAATATATTTAATTCTGAAATAGTCGAAAATAGTGAATTGACAATATAATGTGAACTAGACAATTCAAAGTATATAATTCAGTTTAGAGTTGAATTATAATAACGAATATATTATATAAACGACAGTTGAACGTATGGATTATAATATAATTATAATCGAGCCCGTAATGGCGCGGTTGTTCGCTATTTGGCGATTCGAACTTTAACTGAATGAACAGGATTTGTTTTAAGCCGGATTTCTGTGAAACAAAAAATGTGTGGAGCAGGTGGAGTATATCTTTCTAGTGGAAGAGAAAATTCGGGATTTCGTCGTGTAGATTTTGATGTACGTCCAAATCATATTTTAGAAAAGTCGCTGTGGAATTCCTTTATAATTTATAAAGGAATTATTTATATTTTAAAAAGGAATTTCAATATAAATCGAATATCGGGTTGACCCAGAAGTGAATATCAAGTTAGAAATTCATATAGGAATATTCTAGAGCTGTATGGTATTCCACTGTGAATATATACGATAATATTAAATTATTAATATTATATTTTATTATATTTAAATATATTTATATATTTAAATGGGTCATTTAGAGCTTTAAAAATAACAACTTTTGCAAATGACCTCAGAATTCGACGAAACCAATTTTGTTGGATTCGTAACATCAAATTATTGTTAGATTTCAATTTCTGTGATTTTTGAAGTCAGTATGTGGCCGTGCGAGATTTTAATGTGAAGAACAATCAGTATTTTAATAGTTAAAAACACGCTATGTGAGCAAACGAAGTCAGAATTCGACGAAACCAGTTTCGTTGGGACCAAAATGTCGAACTGAAGATGCATGTCAATTTTCATGATTTTTGGGTGTCATATATGATCATGAGGATTTTTAGAATACGAATACACACAACGATTGATTAAAAATCAATATAAAAACAATTCCCTCTCCTTATAAATACCACTACCTTTACCCCTTTAACCTAAGTCTTCGTTCATTTCTGGTCAAAATTGTTCCGCCGTCATTTTCTCCTTCCAGTAAAAATATTCGATCTTCAAAATTCTAAATAAAAACCAAATAAATTCCCGTAAATCATCATAGTAATATTTATGGACTACGAAGGGCTTGTTCTTCATTTCGGTATAGTTTTGTTTGGATCGAACCAGTTTTCCAGTTCACTGGGATTTCGATGTTGCTTCTAGGGTTGGAGGTCGAGCGAGATACAGGGAGTGTTAGTTCGATTCGAAGTGGGTTTTGCGTTTGAGAGGAAGAGTGGAGGTCGCGTGAGATTTCTGGGTGGATTTCGGTTGTAAATTTGATCGAAGGTTTGCTGCGTCCGATGGTTTTGGGTTTCGACGGAAACCAGGAAGTGGGCTCGAGTTGATCTACGTTGGTAGGAGGTTGAAGAGGAGATCGTGACAAGAGTGTGGTGTGCTTAGTTTTTGATTCGGTTGTAAGAAGGAGGAGATGGAAGTAGTCAACGTTCTGTAACGACCCAGAAAATCTGAACCAATTAATTTTTTTTAAATTGGCTAAAATAATAGATTTTAAATATATAAAATAAATATTTTAAATAATGGCAATGAAAACTGAGTTTGAATCGATGTTTGAAAACGAATATAATTAATTATAATTATAAACAAGGCCTGAAAAGGCGCTGTAGTTTCAAAAATTGAATTCAAAATTTGTCGGACTGTACCGGGTGCAAAACAAAACGGATTTTAGTGAAACCAAATATATTTAAATCTGTTAGTGAATACCTTTCTAACGAATCTGAAAAATCGAATTTTCATAATGGGAAGCAAAAGTTATGGAAAAATGAATTTTCAGAAAGGTCCCTATGGAATTTATATAGCCCGTGAAATTGGCCATTTTCCATACAACCTCGGAATTCGACGAAACCACTTTTGTTGGATCCGGGATGTGAAGTTATTGCTAGGTTTCAAATTTCATTATTTTTGAAGCTAATATGTAAGCGTGGCGAAGGAAAACGTGTTTTGGCCAATTACAGTTAAATTGGATCGACCAGAAATGGGCCTTTTTGCAAACGGTCTCAGAATTCGACGAAACTAGTTTTGTTAGGACCGTATCGTCAAAACATAGCTAGATTTATTTTTCTGGAATTTTTCGAATCAGTTTGTGGCCTTGGCAAATTGAAATGTACATTCAAATTAAATATTGAATGTTTTATATTTTAATTTGAAGGAAAACTGACTGAAACATTCGAATGGGCCTTCGAAACATATCCCATTGTGTTCGTAATAGGGGTAAAACGCTAGGGGCGACAGTCATTGGGTTTCGACTGGTGGTCGTGTCAGAAAACCCCTTTAAAACTTCCCCGACCAATCAGAATTTTTATGAAAAAAGAAAATACTTTCTCTCTCCCCGACGATCGAAGGCGGAAACCTATTCGCCGGTTCCCGAGCTTTTTCCGGCTGCCACACGCCTCGTTGACACCCGACCCTTTGGAACTTTTTGTAGATCTCTCCGAGAGCTTCACATCCATAGTTGGTACGCCACCCCTCGTCGCCCCATCAACGAGATCTCCTCCTCCAAAGTCGCGTCGTTCGCGGTCGATTTTCTCCTCCTTGCCGCCGCCGAGTTCGCTGCCGTCAGGGGTGCAGGAGCGCCACTCCAAGCTCGTCGACGTGGCATAGGCTGATCGACATATCGTGCTTCGGATTGAGAGAAAAGATCAAACCTAGTTTTGAACCATATTGAAAGGTATATGGCCAGATTTATTTTCAACAGTTTTAACACCTTTAAACCATTGCAAACTTTGAAAAATCATATCTTTTTCGTTTCTTGACGAAATTCGATGAAACATGAAATATCGTGACCATGAGTACGTCTTCTACCTTCTAGAAGAGACCGCGTATTTTTCTGAGCCTTCTGCTATTTTTGGTGGAGTGGAACCCAATGTGAGATTTCTAATTTATAAACGATATGGAAAACGACGATGTATAAATTATATAGTCGATGTATGAGTTATATAAGCGTTGTACACCTCTTGTATAAGCGTTGTATAAGTTGTATGTTCAATGTATAAGTTATATATGCGTTGTAAAAATTATATATGTGTTGAAATAGAAGCGAATTGCTATATATATATATATATATATATATATATATATATATATATATATATATATATATATATATATATATACGCCCCTCGTCCACAAACCATGGACGATATTTATTGATTGTGATTGTTGTGAAAATTGATTGATAGCGAATGGTTGGTTGGAATTGTTTGTGGTTGATATTGATTGATCGTGGTTGAAAAATACCCATTTGTGGTTGAGAAATATTTGGTTGAAACCACATAGGATTAGTTTGTGGAAATGAAATAAATATATACATGCCGCCTGCGTGCGAACTACATGCATGATCCCCATTGTCAAAAACCGCGAGGTTTTAACGTAGAGCGAGGAGCCGTACTAGGGACGGTCCCGGTTTTAACTACCCTGCCGTTATGCTGCCGAAATTTTGAATAATATTCATGTGTTTGAATTATTTTCATTTGCTGAAACTATATTTATTCGTTGAATAGAAAACCTTCATGTGTTGAATCGATATTCATTCGTTGAATTAAAATTCATGTGTTGAATGGTCTTCGTGTTTTAAATATAAAAATCACATTTTTATCTATATATATAAACTATAGAAAACCTTCATGTGTTGAATCGATATTCATTCGTTGATTAGAAATTCATGTGTTGAATGGTATTCATATTTTGAAATAAATTGTTTCATAATAAAAATCCTATTTTCATCACCTATATAAACTATATAAAATAATAGTGTTTTGAAATAATTTGTTTTACAATAAAAATTACATTTTTATTATATATATGAATTGTTGAAATGTGAAGTGTTAAAAATAGCAACTCGTTCAAATAAATATGCATGAGTCGAAATATTCATGAATTAGCTAATGATATGATTTTTGCCTATGCATGCAACATTAGAATGAATGGTGTTTTTTAACCAAATGAAATCAAATATGAAGTTGAATAGAAAATGATAAGTGATAAGAACTGTATATATGTACATGCATATTTATTGAACAGGTTATAGCAAAGGGGCTAGAGAAGAGGAATAAAATTTTGTGCTCGACAAATAGGTACACATTTACTGTTTTGTTTGGGTGATGATTTTATGAGCCTGTTGGCTAGCCGCTTGGCTTTTTCTTTTTCTTTTTGACATAAGACGCACGTGTGGCTATTTGGGAATTTTCGCAGCCCCTCCCGTACGAAGGAGGTTATGGCGAAATTTTCCAAAATTTAAAGGCGTTAGTGAAATATTTAAAGTGAAAACGATATTGAAATTGTTGAATGAACTATATTTGTATAAATATATAAATATAAATAAAATTAAAATGAAACGTGGCCGTGCAGTTCGTGTTTTGAAACCGTGATTACAAACAACTAGTTTGGGAAATCCGACCATTGGATTTTCCCGAAACCGCTACCGTTGGGTTCGCCTTGGAATAATCTTTCCGACGGCACCAACTTTGTAAAAATCCAACGGTTGGATTGTCTGGAATGTTTAATTCAAATCTGAAGAAAAACAGCACCAGAAATGATTATATTTATATATATATATAAATATAATTATATTTAATTGAATAACGACGCTGCAGTTCGTATTTTGAAATTGAAACTTCAAACGATTGTACCGGGAGATCCGACCGTCGGATTTTCCCGAAACTGGAACCGTTGGATTCGTTTTAAAAAGACCTTTCTAATGATGTAAATTTTGTGAAGATCCAACGGTTAGATTTTCAGATATGCGTAAATCAAATCTGAAGAAAAACAGCGCCACGGCCGCGATATAGCCCGAAGCGTCGTTTTGAATAAATTGGCTATTTTAAAATAAATAAAAATAGCGATAATTCGTTATAAAATAACATAAATGATATGGAATGGAAATAAACTGAATTTGCTCGATTTATGTGGTATTTGATGGTTGAATGTGTTTGGTGTGAAAATTACATTAAAGAACAAAATTGGTGTTGCCGAGTGATTTAACCATTGAAATAAATTGATTTGAAATTCTAAATATACGTGAATTATTTGAAAAGGCCGAGTTAATTCTCATTTCAAATAATCGACCGACGATTGAAAGTCGAAGATGAAGACAGTGGTCAAAGACCGGAGATCTTCACCTCGTTTGGATGGTAACCGAGGTCCTGATTGGGAGGCATCCCGAAATATGGATAATGAGTGGTGATCGTCCAGACGTACGTGGTGATCGATGGGTTTGCGAGGTATTTAGTGTCTCCGGTTTCGTTCAGACCCAGAATAGACTTGTAAATGGACTGTGTGTCTGACATTGGATTTTATTCTGTGTTGATTGATCTCTATTAAATATACATTTGTTTAGGGGCGGAGAATTTATTCTTTTGCTTAACGCCCTTCTCTGAAACGCACGAGCTCAGAGGTTGTATATCGATGGACATCAGTCGCTTGGCATGAATTGCTAGTGTGGCATGCCTAAGTGGCAAATGATCAAGGCTTCTGTTGAAAAGCAAAGTCTTGTGGTGATGATCAAAGCCCCGCCTGTGTGGCGTAGCTTTGTGTATAATGTGAATTCGCGAGCCTCATACCACGGTATGAACCAGAAACGGGAGGAAGGACCTCAGGTAGGACATGCGTTTCTTCCTAGCTAGGGTGGTGTCAGTGACCTACCAGCCCTGACATTTATATACTTTTCACATGTGTGGTTGTTGCTGTTGCGAGGCGCCTCGGTTTGATCGGACGATCCGGGTCCGATGGAGTCATTCGTTGGCTCGTTTACGCCCCAAAGGGCGGGGAAACGTATTGTTCAGGAATTTTAATCCACATCGGTGGACCGGACCTGTCGCTCCTAGGGTCACTCGAGCTCTGATCCTGAGACTCGGGCTAGGCAGTCTCGAATTCGGTAAGGACTATCTTTTGCCTTGGTTCAGGATGGAAATCCAATTTCCAAATACGACATTGTGCGATTTTGATTGTATACCTATATATGGCAACATAGTGGTATGGGGCATTAATGCCGTCTATGATTGATAGTTATGATTTGAAATTGTTTTCAAACATATAAACACTAGCAATAATATCAAATGCCTTTGTTTTATTCGTATCAAGCATATTTTGGCCATTATAAGGTAAAACTCTATCCTCCGGTTTGTGTTGCATTGTGTGATGGGAACTGAGTCTTATAATGGCTTCATTTTTATAAAAAGCATTGCGATATTTAAAAGAAAGATTTGTTTTTAAAGCACTGGCAATCCAATGGAGTAAACCCGTTCCACGAAAGTGGCGTGGTCCTGTGATTAGCCATTTATTAAATGTGTTGAGTAGATTTCTCATACCAGTCCCATGACTGACTCGTAGTTTGTTTCACTTTCAAACTCGAGTGCCCCTTTTTCTACATGGGCAGCCCTAATTCAGGTTTAGCTGGTTCTTTCTGGATAGCTGGAGCTGAAGATGGATTCTATTATTTATCTCTTTTTATGCTATTCAGCTCCTATTTTACATATTTTGTTTGTTTCCGCTGTAGACATTTATGTATAGCTGAACTGTATTTGTACTAAGTAAGATTCTGTATACTGTG
Source organism: Allium sativum (assembly GCA_030737875.1). Lineage (NCBI taxonomy): Eukaryota > Viridiplantae > Streptophyta > Magnoliopsida > Asparagales > Amaryllidaceae > Allium > Allium sativum. The sequence goes on along the minus strand of CM060920.1, from coordinate 740,274,178 downwards.
TAACTCTGATGATTACCTTTATCCAGTATATTCTATTGTTCATTATCTGGTATATTTAATTATTCTGTTCTGCTATTATCTGTTTCTGTGTTATATTCCAAAGATAACCCTTGTCTCCAAAGAACGGGAATTGGGTCGTCACAACGTGGTATCAGAGCTTTGGTTAAGCTTAGTTCTGGAATATAACATATTAACGAAATCGTCAGAAATAGAACCAGTAGTGTTCTAGGATGGGTAACTCAATACAGATAGGATCAGTAGTATCCTAGTATGAGTAGCAGAATGAAATAACACCTAGATAGACACATTTACATGCAAGTATTTGTCTCTATATTTTGAAATATCTTTTCTGTTGACCTGACACTTGATCTACTATTTGCAGAACAACAAGAAAATGAGTGCCAGAAATAGAAGAAGAAATACAGACCAGGATATAGAAGCTCTATTTTTGAACTATAGAAATCTGGGTGGAAAACCCTTCACGGGTGAAGAATCAATTATGAAAACACAAGCCTAGATTCGTTCGGCTGAGAAAATCTTTGAAGGATTAAAGCTAAGGGATGACCAAAAAAGATTACTGGCCTCCTGGGCACTCAAGATGAAGCTTTGTTCTGGTGGGATTCTGTTATTAAGGATAATCCAGAAGGTGATATCACCTGGGATAAATTCAAAGTGATTTTCCTGGAAAGATTTACTCCTCCAGAAGTAATTGAGCGACTATGTGATGAATTTTCTTATCTGATACAAGGAGATATGACCATTCCCGAATATCATAAGAAATTCAATGAACTTTCTCACTTTGCCCCTCATCTAATTGAAAATCCGAAGAGGAAAAATCTGAGATTTATTCACGGGCTTCAAAGAAAATATCAGAACAGTGTAATGAGGAACGTGAAGCTCCCCTTTTCTGAAATGATATACATGGCTTATCAGTACGAAGATCTAGACAAGAAAGGTATGCTACAGTACGAAGAAGAAGTCAGCTCTAGTAATAAAATTGAGTATGAAACTGATCGTCCTGAGGCCAGTACAATGTCTGAAGTCGGTAAGGAGCCCAAAGTTAATCGAAAAAGGGCCAGATCCGAAAAAGAACCAGTAACGACAGCTGTATGCAGTAACTGCCATAAACAGGGGCATTTGACTAGGAATTGTAAACCCTTGAAGAAGCTAAGGAAAGATGAAACTAAATCCGGTAAGAAGTTCCAAGAGAATAGAAAGTGCAGTCAATGCCATCAGTCCGGTCATCTTTCAAAGGCCTGCCCGCTATTCAGAAAACCTAAAGCAGTACATGTAAATGAAGTGGTAGATGTACCTGCATCCTCGTCTGCTCAGGAAAGGTCTGATGTTTTAGAAGGCACGCTCAATGTCAAGAACATTCTAGTTAAAGTACTGTTTGACACAGGCGCGTCACGAAGCTTTATTGCAAAGAGTGCAGTCAAGAAGTTGGATTTGAATTTGAAGAAGCTCAAAGAGCCAATGACTGTCCAAAATCCAGTTGGGGGTTCCATCAATCTCAGTTGGATTTGTGCAGTACCTGTCTCTTTTTCTTGCTATAAATTCCCTATTATCTCTATCGTCATGAATTTTAATGAATTCGATCTTATTCTGGGATTGGATTGGCTAACCAAATATGAAGCAGAGGTTAGATGCGCCGAGAGAGTTGTTAAGGCAAAGGCACAATTGGGGAATTATATAACTATACCATGTGAAGGCCCGACTTCAAATAGAAAGGACTTTTGAGCAGCTTTGGATGTTTCTCCAGCCCAAATAGAAAATATCCCTGAAGTCACGGAGAATATTCCTGACCTCATTAAAGACATTCCTGTCGTCAAGAATTATGCGGATGTGTTTGAAGAAGTTGTTCGCTTGCCTCCACAGAGAGAAATAAATTTCAAGATCGCTTTGATTCCCAATGCAAGGCCGGTAGTTCACGCTATTCGAAGATTGTCCTTGAAAGAGAAAGAAGAATTAGACAATCAAACACGACAGCTTGTATGGAAGGCTCTTATCAGGCCTAGTTTCTCTGATTGGGGTGCAGCAGTGGTGTTTGTCCCAAAATCTGACGGTACTCTACGGCTATGTGTGGATTATCGTGATTTGAACAAACAGACAATAAAGAACAAATATCCATTGCTGCGAATAGATGATTTGTTGGATCGTCTAAATGGAGCAAAAGTATTTTCACGAATGGACATAGCTACAGGTTTCCATCAACTTCGAATTGCCAAAGAGTGTGTTCCAATGACAGCATTCAGAGGTCCCGACTTATTCTATGAGTGGTTAGTAATGCCGTTCGGCTTATGTAACGCTCCAGCTTACTTCGTCGATCTGATGAATAGAGTGTTCAGAGGAGTTTTGAATAAATTTGTTCTGGTTTTTATTGACGATATTCTAATCTTCCCTAAATCAAAGGCCGAATATGAAAAGCATCTGGAATAGGTTCTAGAAATTCTGAGATGAAATGTATTAAAAGCCAAATTTTCCAAATGTATCTTCTAGAAAGATGAAGTAAAATTTCTAGGCCACGTCGTATCGAAAGAAGGAATTGCTGTGGATCCAAGAAAAATCACAGCTATTCAAAATTGGAAACAGCCCAGTACCCCCACTGAAGTCCGCAGTTTTCTCGGATTGGCTAGCTATTACCGGAAGTTCGTTAAAAACTTTTCGATAATATCAGGTCATTTAACGAAGCTTACGAAGAAGCACTCTAAGTTCAAATGGACTCCAGAAAGTGAGGAGGCTTTTGAAGAGCTAAAATTAAGACGAACGACTGCTCTAGTGTTAACCATCATCGATGGCAACCAGGATTTGAAAGTCTGGACTGATGCTTCTAGAGAAGGCCTTGGCGCAGTGTTAATGCAAAGAGGCCAAGTGATTGCTTATGCTAGCCGTCAACTGAAGCCGCACGAGAAGAACTACGTAACTCATGATCTTGAGTTATTGGCTATTGTGTTCGCTTTGAAAATATGGAGACACTATCTTCTGGGTGAGAGATTTGAACTGTTTACATATCACCAGTCGTTAAAGTATCTGTTCACCCAGAAGGACTTGAATCTGAGACAGCAACGTTGGCTAGAGTTTCTTGCAGCATATGACTTTGAAATTATATACACTCCAGGGAAAGCCAATGTTGTGGCCGATGCGCTGAGCCGAAAGAATGTAATGATCGCCAGCTTTATTATTACGACTTCCTTGATTGACAAAATATCTATTCTTCAGAAGGAGGATAACTTTATTAAGGATATGATCAAAAGGATTCAGAAAGGCGAACCCTCGTGTTTTCAAATAGATAACGACGAGACCCTGAGATTGAAAGGAAGGATTTGTGTTCCCGACGTCCCAGAGTTAAAAAGGGAAGTGTTAGACGAGTGTCACAAGTCCAAGCTGAGTATCCATCCTGGTGTGGCCAAAATGTACAACGATCTCAAACGAACATTATGGTGGAAGGCTATGAAAAGAGATGTTTCAATATATGTTAGCTGATGCCCTACTTGCCAACTAGTCAAGAGCGACCAAAAAAAATTGGCTGGATTGTTACAAACACTAGAAGTTCCTGGTTGGAAGTGGGAACATATTTCTATGGATTTCATAGATAGTTTGCCCAGAACCAGAAAGGGGAATGACAGTATTTGGGTGATCGTAGATCGCTTCACGAAGACCGCCCATTTCATACCTGTCAGATCAAACAGAACTGCTCAGAGTCTGGTGCGGATATACTTCAGGGAAATAGTTAGACTACATGGAGTGCCGCTCAGTATAGTCAGTGATAGAGATACAATATTCACTAGCAAATTCTGGGAAGCATTTCAAGTCGAGCTGGGTATAAAGTTGAACTTGAGCACCGGTTATCATCCTCAGACGGACGGTCAGACTGAGAGGGTGAATCGTATTTTAGAAGATCTATTGCGGGCTTGTGTTATAGATTTCGGTGGGTCATGGGAAGACCATCTGCATTTGGCTGAATTCTCTTATAACAACAGCTACCAGGCGAGTCTGACAATGTCGCCATTCGAAGCATTGTATGGTAGACCGTGCCGATCTCCTGCTTGTTGGGTCGAACCCGGAAATAGACTTGTGTTGGGTCCGGATATGATCCGAGAAGCCGCCGACAAAGTCGATTTTGTTAAGAAGCGATTACTCGCCACTCAAAGCCGACAAAAGAGCTATGCCGATAGAAGAAGAAGGGATATATCCTTTGCTGTTGGCGACTATGTATATTTGAAAGTATCGCCGATGAGAGGAGTTATCCGGTTCGGTAAAACTGGAAAGTTAGCGCCCAAATTCATTGGTCCGTTTCCTATTCTGGAACGGATCGGAACTCTCGCTTATAGGGTCAAACTGCCTGATTGGTTGCCTGGAGTTCATGATGTATTTCATATATCTCAACTCCGAAAGCATGTTCATGATCCAGACTTGATCGTGGAAGAAGCAGCTCAGCAGGATATTGAAATTACCCCCGAATTAGCTGTGAGAAGAGAGCCGCTAAAGATTATCGGCAAAGAAACCAAAGAGCTGAGGAACAAGAAGGTTCACTTAGTCAAAGTGCAATGGAGTGGAGATCCGCGAGATTGTACTTGGGAAACTGAGGAGAGCGTTCAGAAAGCTTATCCTAGATGCCAAGTGGATATCTCTGATTAACTCTGGTGCAAGGTACATTTACCCTACTTTGCATTACCATTTAATTCTCTACTCTATTGTTATTTTCTTTCCATGGATGTGCACTTTTAAATTCTATAGTCTGAATGATTTTAAAAAAGGAATATAGGAATTGACTAGTATATTTTGGAAAAAATTAAAAACAATTGGATTGGTTGTTGTGTTGTGTGATTGTAGATTTATCAAACCACTTTCGACTTTGTTCCTTTTCGGGGACGAAAAGTTTTAAGTGGGGGAGATTATAACGACCCAGAAAATCTGAACCAAATTTTTTTTTAAATATGCTAAAATAATGGATTTTAAATATTTAAAATAAATATTTTAAATAATGGCGATGAAAACTGAGTTTGAATCGACATTTGAAAACGAATATAATTAATTATAATTATAAACAAGGCCTGAAAAGGCGCTGTAGTTTCAAAAATTGAATTCAAACTTTGTCGGACTGTACCGGGTGCCAAAAAAACGGATTTTAGTGAAACCAAAATTATTTAAATCTGTTAGTAAATACCTTTTTAACGAATCTGAAAAATCGAATTTTCATAACGGAAAGCAAAAGTTATGGCCAAATGAATTTTCAGAAAGGTCGCTATGGAATTTATATAGCACGTGAAATTGGCCATTTTGCATACGACCTCGGAATTCGACGAAACCACTTTTGTTGGATCCGGGATGTGAAGTTATTGCTAGGTTTCAAATTTCATTATTTTTGAAGCTAATATGTGATCGTGGCAAAGGAAAACGTGTTTTGGCCAATTACAGTTAAATTGGATCGACCAGAAATGGGCCTTTTTGCAAACGGTCTCAGAATTCGACGAAACTAGTTTTGTTAGGACCGTATCGTCAAAACATAGCTATATTTATTTTTCTGGAATTTTTCGAATCAGTTTGTGGCCCTGATAAATTGAAATGTACGTTCAAATTAAATATTGAATGTTTTATATTTTAATTTGAAGGAAAACTGACTGAAACATTCGAATGGGCCTTCGAAACATATCCCATTGTGTTCGGAATGGGGGTAAAACGCTAGGGGCAACAGTCGTTGGGTTTCGATTGGTGGTCGTGTCAGAAACCCCTTTAAAACTTCCCCGACCAATCAGAATTTTTATATAAAAAAATACTTTCTCTCTCCCCGGCGATCGAAGGCAGAAACCTATTCGCCAGTTTCCGAGCTTTTTCCGGCCGCCACACGCCTCGTTGACCCCTGACCCTTTGGAACTTTTTGTAGATCTCTCCGAGAGCTTCACATCCATAGCTGGTACGCCACCCCTCGTCGCCCCAACAACGAGATCTCCTCCACCAAAGTCGCGCCGTTCGCGGTCGATTTTCTCCTCCTTGCCGCCGCCGAGTTCGCCGCCGTCAGGGGTGTAGGCACGCCTCTCCAAGCTTGTCGACATGGCATAGGCTGATCGGCATATCGTGCTTTGGATTGAGAGAAAAGATCAAACCTAGTTTTGAACCATATTGAAAGGTATATGGCCAGATTTATTTTCAATAGTTTTAACACCTTTAAACCGTTGCAAACTTTGAAAAATCATATCTTTTTCGTTTCTTGACGAAATTCGATGAAACATGAAACATCATAACCGTGAGTACGTCTTCTACCTTCTAGAAGAGACCGCGTATTTTTCTGAGCCTTCTGCTATTTTTTGTGGAGTGGAACCCAATGTGAGATTTCTAATTTATAAACGATATGGAAAACGACGATGTATAAATTATATAGTCGATGTATGAGTTATATAAGCATTGTACACCTCTTGTATAAGCGTTGTATAAGTTGTATATTCGATGTATAAGTTATATATGCGTTGTAAAAACTATATGTGTGTTGAAATAGAAGTGAATTGCTATATATATATATATATATATATATATATATATATATATATATATACGCCCCTCGTCCACAAACCATGGACGATATTTATTAATTGTGATTGTTGTGAAAATTGATTGATAGCGAATGGTTAGTTGGAATTGTTTGTGGTTGATATTGATTGATCGTGGTTGAAAAATACCCATTTGTGGTTGAGAAATATTTGGTTGAAACCACATAGGATTAGTTTGTGGAAATGAAATAAATATATACATGCCGCCTGCGTGCGAACTAGATGCATGATCCCCATTGTCAAAAACCGCGAGGTTTTAAGGTAGAGCGAGGAGTCGTACTAGGGACGGTCCCGGTTTTAACTACCCTGCCGTTATGCTGCCGAAATTTTGAATAATATTCATGTGTTTGAATTATTTTCATTTGCTGAAACTATATTTATTCGTTGAATAGAAAACCTTCATGTGTTGAATCGATATTCATTCGTTGAATTAAAATTCATGCGTTGAATGGTCTTCGTGTTTTAAATATAAAAATCACATTTTTATCTATATATAGAAACAATAGAAAACCTTCATGTGTTGAATCGATATTTATTCGTTGATTAGAAATTCATGTGTTGAATGGTATTCATATTTTGAAATAAATTGTTTCATAATAAAAATCCTGTTTTCATCACCTATATAAAATATATATAAAATAATAGTGTTTTGAAATAATTTGTTTTACAATAAAAATCACATTTTTATTATATATATGAATTGTTGAAATGTGAAGTGTTAAAAATAGCAACTCGTTCAAATAAATATGCATGAGTCGAAATATTCATGAATTAGCTAATGATATGATTTTTTCCTATTCATGCAACATTAGAATGAATGGTGTTTTTAAACCAAATGAAATCAAATATGAAGTTGAATAGAAAATGATAAGTGATAAGAACTGTATATATGTACATGCATATTTATTGAACAGGTTATAGCAAAGGGGCTAGAGAAGAGGAATAAAATTTTGTGCCCGACAAATAGGTACACATTTACTGTTTTGTTTGGGTGATGATTTTATGAGCCTGTTGGCTAGCCGCTTGGCTTTTTCTTTTTCTTTTTGACATGAGACGCCCGTGTGGCTATTTTGGAATTTTCCCAGCCCCTCCCATACAAAGGAGGTTATGGCGAAATTTTCCAAAATTTAAAGGCGTTAGTGAAATATTTGAAGTGAAAACGATATTGAAATTGTTGAATGAACTATATTTATATAAATATATAAATATAAATAAAATTAAAACAAAACATGGCCGTGCAGTTCGTGTTTTGAAACCGTGATTTCAAACAACTAGTGCGGGAAATCCGACCATTGGATTTTCCCGAAACCGCTACCGTTGGGTTCGCCTTGGAATAATCTTTCCAACGGCACCAACTTTGTAAAAATCCAACAGTTGGATTGTTTGGAATGTTTAATTCAAATCTGAAGAAAAACAGCACCAAAAACGATTATATTTATATATATATATATATAAATATAATTATATTTAATCAAATAACGACGCTGTAGTTCGTATTTTGAAATCGAAACTTCAAACGATTGTACCGGGAGATCCGACCGTCGGATTTTCCTGAAACTGGAACCGTTGGATTCGTTTTGAAAAGACATTCTTAATGATGTAAATTTTGTGAAGATCCAACGGTTATATTTTCAGATATGTGTAAATCAAATCTGAAGAAAAACAGCGCCACGGCCGCGTTATGACCCGAAGCGTCGTTTTGCGTAAATTTGCTATTTTAAAATAAATAAAAATAGCGATAATTCGTTATAAAATATCATAAACGATACGGAATGGAAATAAACTGAATTTGCTCGATTTATGTGGTATTTGATGGTTGAATGTGTTTGGTGTGAAAATTACATTAAAGAACAAAATTGGTGTTGTCGAGTGATTTAACCATTGAAATAAATTGATTTGAAATTCTAAATATACGTGAATTATTTGAAAAGGCCGAGTTAATTCCCATTTCAAATAATCGACCGACGATTGAAAGTCGAAAATAAAGACGGTGGTCGAAGACCGGAGATCTTCACCTCGTTTGGATGGTAACCGAGGTCCTGATTGGGAGGCATCCCGAAATATGGATAATGAGTGGTGATCGTCCAGACGTATGTGGTGATCGATGGGTTTGCGAGGTATTTAGTGCCTCCGGTTTCGTTCAGACCCAGAATGGACTTGTAAATGGACTGTGTGTATGACATTGGATTTTATTCTGTGTTGATTGATCTCTATTAAATATACATTTGTTTGGGGCGGAGAATTTATTCTTTTGCTTAAAGCCCTTCTCTGAAACGCACGAGCTCAGAGGTTGTATATCGATGGACATCAGTCGCATGGCATGAATTGCTAGTGTGGCATGCCTAAGTGACAAATGATCAAGGCTTCTGTTGAAAAACGAAGTCTTGTGGTGATGATCAAAGCCCCGCCTGTGTGGCGTAGCTTTGTGTATAATGTGAATTCGCGAGCCTCACACCCCGGTATGAAACAGAAACGGGAGGAAGGACCTCAGGGAGGACATGCATTTCTTCCTAGCTAGGGTGGTGTCAGTGACCTACCAGCCCTGACATTTATATACTTTTCACCTGTGTAGTTGTTGCTGTTGCGAGGCGCCTCGGTTTGATCGGACGATCCGGGTCCGATGGAGTCATTCGTTGGCTCGTTTACGCCCCAAAGGGCGGGGAAACGTATTTTTCAGGAATTTTAATCCACATCGGTGGACCGGCCCTGTCGCTCCTAGGGTCACTCGAGCTCTGATCCTGAGACTCAGGCTAGGCAGTCTCGAATTCGGTAAGGACTATCTTTTGCCTTGGTTCAGGACGGAAATCCAATTTCCAAATACGACATCGTGCGATTTTGATTGTATACCTATATATGGCGACATAGTGGTATGGGGCATTAATGCCATCTATGATTTATAGTTATGATTTGAAATTGTTTTCAAACATATAAACACTAGCAATAATATCAAATGCCTTTGTTTTATTCGTATCAAGCATATTTTGGCCATTATAAGGTAAAACTCTATCCTCCGGTTTGCGTTGCATTGTGTGATGGGAACTGAGTCTTATAATGGCTTCATTTTTATAAAAAGCATTGTGATATTTAAAAGAAAGATTTGTTTTTAAAGCACTGGCAATCCAATGGAGTAAACCCGTTCCACGAAAGTGGCGTGGTCCTGTGATTAGCAATATATTAAATGTGTTGAGTAGATTTCTCATACCAGTCCCATGACTGACTCGTAGTTTGTTTCACTTTCAAACTCGGGTGCCCCTTTTTCTATACGGGCAGCCTTGTATTTAGGTTTTGCTGGTTCTTTCTGGATAGCTGGAGCTGAAGATGGATTCTATTATTTATCTCTTTTTATGCTGTTCAGCTCCTATTGTACATATTTTGTTTGTTTCCGCTGTAGTCATTTATGTATAGCTGAACTGTATTTGTACTAAGTAAGATCCTATATACTGTGTAACTCTGATGATTACCTTTATCCAGTATATTCTATTGTTCATTATCTGGTATATTTAATTATTCTGTTCTGCTATTATCTGTTTCTGTGTTATATTCCAAAGATAACCCTTATCTCCAAAGAACGGGAATTGGGGTCGTCACACGTTCGCCCATTTTTGGTTTGAGAATACAGGAGCAGGTCAGCAGTTGTATTGGGGAAGAAAAGAAATAGCGGGTGGGCTGTTTGGTAGTTGGGCCGGAGAGGTAATTAAGGGGGAAAGCCCAACTTTTAATTTAGTTAAGTTTTAATTAAATTTATATAATGTACAAATTTGTGAATACGTTAACTTGGTCATACGAGGTCAGATTGACGAACCGTAAGTTGCGTTAGGACCGTATGGACGAGAGGTTCACAATGAAGCTGAGTGGATGTGGATTGGGGATCGTATGAATTTATGGTGAAATAAATTGTTTGATTCAAATCAAATAACAGTTTATCGTTTTTTTAACAACGTTGTTCAGTTAATGTCTGAGAGGTAGTATTACCCCAACTTGATTGACTTCATTTTTAACTAAGGAATGGTTAAGGTTCGATAGTGAAGGATGGTTAAGTGAATTTAGTAATTAAAGGAAATGGTTTGAGTTGGCATTGCGATGGTTTGTTTAAACATCTGTCTATGTCCAATGAAGAAGCTTTGGAAATGTTTTCCAAATAAGAAACTAGAAATGTTTTTCTAATAAAGAAAACAAGAAATGGAAATGTTTTCCATTGTTAATAACGTATATTTTCTAAATTTAGAAAATAAGAAATATTGAATATAGGGAAACAGGAGATAAGTAAATTAATGAAATAAAGAGATAAAATGTTTAATGATGTTTGATCGATATAAATTTCCATTTGGAAATAATATCATTGTTTGCACACCTGTTTTTCTTCGATAGTTAAATCAAAGACTATCGAAGTTTTAACTATTTTAACGTTGTTAATATGGGGAGACCGGTTGGATTATTATCCAAAGAACCACTCTATATTGGCATAAGCATTGTGAATCATATATGCCAAAGGAAATTGAAGACGGAGTTATGCAAGGGCTATCCTATTTACAGAATAGTGCCTTCGGTTCATCCTGTTCCTGGGTGACTTGTATGGACGGATGTCTGACAGAGTATTTCCAGACGATCACCTATATTAATTTCTCCAACCGTACCAAGAGCGGAAGCGGAGAAGGAAACTTCTTTTAGCCAACACACAATGTATGGTTGAGGACGTCAATCGGTGATTTGATGGATTTGACGATGTGGAATTCAAAGTGAATCTGATGTGATGATAAAGCGTAGCTTCTAGCCTTATCAACCGGTAAATGACATAAATCGGGCAGGCAGCATGGCTAAGTCGATCGCTCCAAAGTAGGGTGTATAATCACCTGATCTAGAGTTTCGTTTACTTCTAAAAATCTATTGTTGATGCTGTCCCATTCGAGAAATGGTTGCTGATCCCAACCGTTGGTGATATATATTCGATACAGTCAAGCGAAATGAGTGGTCAGTCTTGTGTGGCCGGGTTGCAAGATGTTCTTGTTGAATCCAGTGTATTCCTCTCTAGAGGTACACTAGCGAAAGATGGTTCCAAACCTTGTCATAGTTGGAAATCCATTACCCAATACGTGCTTGCGGTTTTGATTGTATACTATATATGTAGAACGTGAGATAAAAGCGTTTCTGCTAGATGATTATTATATTGTGGTTGATAGACATTATTATAATATCAAAAGGTTTTTGATACAAAGATAATTTGGATTCTAATAAGGGAAAAACATGTTCCGTTATACGGCGTGGTCTTATGAGATATCGATTACCAGCTTGAACTGTTTTAAACTGTTTTACTCACACCAGTCCCATGACTGACCCAGAGTTTATTTTTTTTTGTTTTCCCTAAACTCTTGGGTGCCTAAATTTGTACGGGCAGTCAAGTAGTCGGGATTTACAGATATACTGGAAGAGCTTGGAGTAGGAGGCTTCAGGATCATATAGTTATAGTTATTTCCGCTGTGTTGTAAGTGCTGTACTTTGACAATGATATGTATATTCAAGTACAAATTTGTATTTCAAAGTTATGTTATGAAATATATTTATTCGTTTCACTGTGAGATTCGTGTTACTCTGATATTGTGTTCTTTTCTTCTTCTATTCTAAGTTTTTATCTTATCTATCCTCATCCTCTAATTTCTTTCATTAATGATCAGTATTTTTCGATGTTTGGTTAGTTGTCATCGTGTTTTTGTCGATAACCAAAGTCATCAAAAACCCGGGTCATTACAAAGAATTAATGGAAGTTTTCCAAAGTAAAGTTTTCCAATTTAATAGACTAAATTGGAATTGAATGGAATTTGATTTGGTAATAATCGAAACGAGTGTGAATGAAGACCGTTACTATATATGGAATTTAAAAGGCTTTGCCGCTATTCCCTTTATATTATTAGTCTGATACGAGAATTTATATTGATTGTACACTGTTATGATTTCCGTGTAGATTCCATTTTGATGAAAGATGATTTTGTGTTTATCGTGAATGATGTTTTAAAGGACATTCGTTCTTTAACCTAATTAAAGACGAGATTTATTTCCTAAATTTGAATAATCATTAAATAATGATTTTTGGATATTAAAACTAAGCAGAGTTTTAATGAATCTTTAATTAGATTGAAAAGTTAATGTGGAAATTAAATTGGCCAAATTTGAGAAGTAATCGAGATTGGAGTACCACCAGTTTTACTTCATGCGATAGTTAAATCTTTTATTAGATTTGAACGTGAAATGGTAATTAAATTTACCGATAACACCATGGGTGTTAGATATGGAGTACTACCAGTTTTGCTCCATGGGATGGATATGTTGGGATTTGGACAATAAATAATAAATGATTATGTAACGACCCAACTTTTGAACACATCGGAAGTCATGCCATTAATAAGAATAAGAATAGATAGAAGATAAAATCACAGAAAACATCAAAATCTCACAGTGGAATTTTTACAAAAGATAATATTACACAGCGGAACATATTACATCAGAGCATACTGAATCTAGTGATACTAGCCATTCATAATACATCTTTAATTATACATATCATTGATGACCAACTGACAGACTTAATTATACAGTAGATAAGATAAGTGGATCAGCCCACAGAAAGTTCCATTCCAGCTTTCCAAGTTTTATCCAATCCTGATTCACTTGTCTATTCATAACAAGTGTTATGAATACCCAAGAGTTTAAGGTAAATACAGAAAAATAAACTCCGGGTCAGTCAGGGAACTGGTATGAGTAAACAGTTTAAAACAGATTTAAAGAAATAAAAATATCTCATAAGACCATGCCGTAAATACGGAACGGGTTTTTACCTTATGAGATCAAAACACTTTGTATACTTGAAATCAGATATTAACATAGTGTCTAGGGTTTTTCACAAATAAATTAGAATCTAGAAGAATGCTTACATCTCATATTCTCCTATATAATATACAAGTAAAAACTGCTTAGAGCTTATCGAAATTTGATTTCCAACTATGACAAGGTATGGGACCACCTTCCGATGATGTATCTCTAGAGGCGAATACACCTGGGTTCAACAAGAACGTCTTGCAGCCTGGCCCACACATGACCGACCACTCAATTCGCTTGAGTGTATCGAATGTATATCACCAACGGTTGAGCTCAAACCACCGTTTCCTGAAAAGGGATAGCATCGAAATATATTAATGAAGTAAAAGGAATTTCTCTAGATAGGTGATTATACACCCTAATGGGAGCGACCCACATAGCTATGCTTCCTGCCCGATTTTTTCATTTCCTGGGTGTGAGGCTTGAGTCTAGACTTACCTTTTCATCATCACAGTTTATTTTCATTGAATGCCACATCATCAAATCCATCGGAAATCACTAATTGATTTCCCCAAAAATACTCTGGTTGTCAGGCTAAAGAAGTTTCCGTTCTGTACCAGCAACTAGTACGTTTGAAGAAAACAACGTACGTGATTCTTTTGGAAATACTTTGTCAGACATTCGTCCATACAAGTTGTCCTGGGACTGGAAAAACCGAAGGCACTATTTAAGAATAGCCCTTGTATATCGCCGTCTTCAATTTACAAATCTCTAACGCGCGGCGTATAATCAAATCAAAGTGAAATATTTATTTCGGCCACTTTGAAATGATTAACGAACAGTTTTCTTTTTTTTCTTAAATTTTTTAATCTAATACGATTATAATATAATTTACATATACAGTTACAGTCAAACTACATAGTATATGATCAACTGGCTTATATATGGTATTTTTATCATGTCCTACAAATGGACAGATTTAGTGTGTGCATCGCACACGGTTTTATTTTGTTTATCACCTTTAAAATGAATACTTTCCTTAATTTTCCTTAGAAAATATTTCTCATCATTATTGCTTAATCTAATCACTCATAAATGACTTAAGTTATGACTTAATCATTTATTTTACAACTTTTACACTTGGTATATTTCTCGTCAAATTTTCCCTTTGATCCTTCATTCTTGATTTACTTATTCTTCTTTCTATACTGATAAAGTTCCTCTTTTATTTTCCTTTTTTTATTAGTCTAAACATGATTAAAAACATTATTCGCAGTTCTTGTTTTAAAAAGTACAGAACTGTTCATGATCAGTTTCTTATATCATATATTTTAGATTACAGATTAAAACTGACAAATTCCAGCATATGTGTTACATACGATCTCTCTACCTCATTTAAAATTTAAACATTTCATTCGAAAATAAGTTCTGATTATAAACTAAATTTATAATTTAATAAAATTACAGCTTCTGTGCTGACTTATCGACTTCTGTCAAAACCACAACCGATCTGCTATATTTGAACGGCTTCATTGTTAACTTTAAATTTTGAATATTTCATAAAAAAACATCTCCAATTATATTTATAAATTAAATTTATTATTTAATTTAAATTACAGTTTATGTATTTGAAATTTAGTTCCTGACAAAACTGCGTTTTTATCCTGATTCACTTATTTCTTGACTCACTAATTTAAATAAAAATTCTATTTTTACTTAAAAATTTATTTAAATATTTATTTTCCTATTTTATTTAAAAAGGTGTTTAAATTAAAAACTAATTTGAATTTAAAATATATTTAAAAATCTTCATTTTAAGGCTTAATTACTAAAGTACCACCTTTGGTAAAGTACCAAGCCTAGAAAACATGGTGTGCGTTCCTAGAAAACTGGCCAGCCCTCATGATTTCGGAAAGTACCACTTCATTAACCAAAATGCCACTCAACCCAAAGTACCACTTCATTTCCATTGTGTGCACACACAAAAATCGGCCTTGTTCCCATGTTTTCGCAAAGTACCACATGGATTGCCAAAGTACCTCCCCTGTTCTTCTTCTTCGTGTTATTCTCGTGTACAGATGTACACTGGTGCACATGCACCGACGGTCTGATCACCCGATGGCCACCCAACCACCATCCGCCAACTCCAATTCCTTCACTGACCTCACTGCCAAACTCAGATTTGTTCATCTCTACTTCTACAGTATTCCCACTAATAAACTCGATTCCCTTCATGAACATCGATTGAGGAAAACACCTCCCATCACCTCCTCTGACCACCGGAATGCACCGTACTCTGGCCCCACCTTGGTGACGACCCACCGCACTCATCCTCTCTGATGCGCACCCCTCTATCGCTGCGTTGGAGGTGCAGTTTGCCACCAAAAAACCCACCCAAAAACAGCCATGAACCCTAAATTGACCTCGTTCTTGAAATCTACACAATAGAAAATTTATTTTGTATTTTTCCTATATTTATCCTACCCTCTAGCACCTCTACGCCAAAGCTCACCACCTCCAATTGTTTTGATCGCCGGAATTTGGCCGAGAAGGTACTTCCGTCCATCGCAATATTTCTCGTTATTCCCAAATTTAAAAATCACAAAACTTATACTAAAAATCATCATTTTCATTAGGGATTCCACCAATATATTCAAATTGATTTAATATGGGGTTTGAAAATTCGATGAAACAGAGAGCAAATGAACTGTCAGTGTTATTTTCTTGTTAAAATACAGTGGTTGTTTAAGTGTTTGTTTTTACAAATTACACCTTCTTTCCTTGTTTCCTATGAAATGTATGTTATATATAAAGGGTTTAAAATCAACAGAATGTCCTACTCAAACCTTATTTAGTTCCCTAACCAAAGAATCAAGGGTTTGATTCTTTTAAAACTGGATCAGAACAACAAAGTTTATGATAACATTCTTAACTAATGCCACTAAATATTTTAATTACTAACTACTAGATATGTGATTAGGCAAAGATTACTAAGCAATCAAGAAATACAACTTAACAAAATCATCACAAAGGCCAAGTTCAATTTACAGTTCAAAACTAGCAAAATACAGGAAATTTAAAAAGCAGTTTACTCACTTTACACTAGAAACCCTTAGCTTTATTCTTCTTACCGATCAAATTAGAAAGACTTGTGTGGTGAGGAAAAGAGTGTGTGCTTATGGCCTGATTTATAGTGGTAGGGGTCATTAAAATAATGGCAGCAAAATCAGGTTTTAGATTTGTTTTTGACAAATGATGGACATAATAGAAAATCCTTTTCTCTTGCCAAATCAAAACAACACCCCTTCCTATTCACATGGCTTATCTCATCCTAACATCACCCTAGAAATCTCTTGCACATGCCCTTCTTTTTCCCTCATTGGCCTACCATAAACATCACTTTAAATGCCATTGTACCCCCCCCTGTTCTTCCCAAATCTCTCCTTGGTTTAAACAAATTTTAGCATCCTTTTTGGTACCATAAAAATTCAGTTTTGCCTTGGGTTTTTAAACAATATCTTCACATGACAAAATGATATAACATGAAAATGTATAAATACTTTTACTTGCCTTCAAAGCCAATACAAAATCTGGAAATTCTTCTACTCTTTTGAGCTCGGCCATGTGATGATTTAACATTGAAATATCACGGAAATTCCATGGTTTTAGTGTAGATCTAGTGTAGGCAAGATCATGTCATATATGCAAGATTTTGTGAATCTTCATGCACATGTTTCTAGACAAATGCGAACACGCTTTTGACGATGGAAAGGAAGTGAAATTTTCAGAAAATATTGTGTAGAAAAGAGAGAGATTTGAAAACTGAAAATACATTGATATCAAATGATTTTGCCATGTAAACACATATTTTACAAGACTTTCTTTACTAGCTTATTACTAGTGTACGTATTATCTTGAATCATTTTATATGAAAACATGTTTGCAAATGGTACTTCATTTCTTGGTTTATGTACAAGTGAATTTGAAATGGATCTTTAAACTTGCTTTGACACAAGAAAAAGGGTTTTGGCATGATAAGTTCTTAAATCAAAAATTTGCAAAAAATAATAATTCAAAGTTCTAAATCCTTTGAAACAAAGCACAAAACATATATAATAAAATGGCATTAGAACTTGCTATGAAAAAGTGTTGTTATCCATACATGTGTAAAAATCAATTTAAACAAATGCTGTCAATTTCATGCTATCATACATGATTGTAAAAAAATGGGTTTTGGTAAACGCTATAATATATGCGTATGTAAATGTTTTTAAACACCAGTTATCATGTTTTGAAATTATTTAAGGTATGAATTTTAAATTGTATTTGTAAATACATACTTATGATCAATTCATATCTGTGTCAGTGATATGTGTAAATACCGGGTCATTACAGATTACTTCGGTAAGGTTCGCTAATCCCGACTAGTTGATAAAACTTAATATGGTTTAGAATTGTGAAAAGATAAAACAAAATCTTTTGAAATGAGATCCAAGGGAAGATTAAATAATAAATTTAAAAGAATTTTTCTTTGATAAAATTAGTGGTAACCTTTCCCATACAATGTGAATATTTGAATAAAAGAATATTTTGGAATTGAATGAGGCGTATGATGTGTTTTTATAACACTTGATTATAAGATATGCGAATTATTCGAAAAGACCAGGTTTAACTCATTCTGAATAATTGATACGATGACTAAAGGTCGACGATGAAGATGGTGGTTGAAGACCGGAGATCTTTACATCATTTGGATGATTACTTATGTCTTGATTGGGCTGTACTCCCAAGACAAGGTAATAAGTGGTGATCATCCAGACGTACTTGGAGATCGACTGGATATGCGAGGACCTCTCTCCTGTATTGGGCATATGGGACGAGGAATAAGGTGCCTCCGATTTTGTTCATACGCAGAACGGACTTGTAAATGGATGTGTGCCCGACATGGGATTTCGATATGTGTTGATTGATTTCTATTAAATGTATATCTGTTTGGTGGCGGAGAATTTATTCTCTTGCTTAACACCCTTCTCTGAGACGTACGGCTTAGAGGTTATATATTGATAGATATCGATTGCATGGCATGAATTGTCAGTGTGACATGCTAAGATTTAAATGACCAAGGCATATTGTTGAAAAGCAAGACCTTGTGGATGATGATCAAAGCACAACTTTAATTAGCACAGCTTTGTGTATAGCTCTAATTCGCGAGCTTCACACCCCGGTATGAACCAGAAACGGGATAAAGGACAGCAGGGAGAACATGCGTTTCTTTCTAGCTAGAAGTGGTGTCATGGTATGAAGCCCAGACATTTTACTTATGTGGTTGTTGGAAAGGGAGGTACCTCGAATATGATGTTGACATACTAACCAGATTTTAAGCCCCATAGGGCTGGGAAACGTATTGTTCAGGAATAACTAATCCACTAAAGTAAGTGCGGACCGACCCTGAAGATCCTAAGGGCTCGACTGAGTACGAACCCTGAGACATGACCTAGATTGTCTCGAATTCGGTAAAGACGATCCCTTGCCTTGGTTCATGACGGAAATCCAATTTCCAATACGATTTCGTTGGGTTTTGATTGTAAAACTAGTATGGTGACATAGTATATGGTAGCTATGCCGCCTAGGATTGATACATTTATATTGAAAGTGTTTTGAACTAACTAGACACAAATAATAATATCAAATGATTTTTGTTTCATATGTATCAAGTATATTTTGCTATTATAAGGTAAAAATCTACCCTCCAACTTGCGTTGCATTATGTGATGGGACCTAAGTCATATAATAGCTTCATTTTTCCAAAAGGCATTGCGTTGTTTTTTTCTAAACTGAGGTTCTTGTGGAATAAATCCATTCCGTCTTATACGGCGTGGTTCTATGATTTCTCAACTTTTAAAGTAAAGATTTAATAACTATTTTAGTTCTGTAACACCCCGAATTTTCTATTAACTGTAACTTAACAAATTAAAGTATAATTAATTCTAAATGATGGAATTAAGGGAAATGGGTTATGCCATTGCGTTCGTCTTGGAATTCTGCTTGAGATAGAGTCCGAGTTTGCGTAAAACGGATACAGTATGAAGAAGATATGGACGAATGAAGTTGGTCAGAAAAACCAGAAACGGGTCAGAATGCATTGGCGCACTTGGGAAGTGCACTAGAACAAAATTGCACTGGCGCACTTGGGAAGTGCGCCAGTACAATTTAGCACTGGCGCACCTACCAAGTGCGCCCAGGCCAGAAACCCTGCTTGGTCAGGCTTTGGCTGGCCTGGTCAGGTTCTGGTCGATTTCCATGGCTTGGCTGAGTCACATGGGCTTACATGTCACTTTCTGATTGGCTTCTCTTGAGATGGATGGTCTGGATTCACTCTAGCTTCATCGATGGCTCTAATCAGATTAAAATTCTATAAATACAACTCAAGTCTAACCCTAAATCCACACAAATAATATAATACTAAAGCCGTCATGCTGCTGGAAAGAAACTAGGAGTGGCCATCAGTTAGAAAGCTTAGGGAAAAGCCAATACTAAAGTGAAACACGAATCAAAACAACGTTAGTCTACCCAAAAGAAAGCATATCAAATTCAGAATTTAGAATCCAAAATCCAAGTTCGTCGTTCGTAGTAAGTATAGTGATTTTTCCGATGAGAATAAAACTAAGACTTGATTCGATGTAAATTGGAAGTGGAATTGTGCTATTATGTAACGACGATGTTAATTCATATCTATGTATTGAAATGATTGGTTGCGAATGAAATTGGGATGTTTGTGGTATAATTAAGATTGATGTTGATCCTATTGTACTTTTAGAATGACAACAACATCACAAGCAAGTTATATAGTTCATGTTTATGTGATTATATATGTTGTTTGTGATTAGAACCTTATGTATATACTTTATGCAAGAATCTTTATGCCTAAATGGTTATGTTCATATACATGCCCCTATGTTTATACAAAAGTTGCAAGTTCCTAATTGGATCCATGTCAAGATCCACTTTAGTACATGTTTCATGTTGTAATTAGATATGCGATTGGATCTAGTTCACACCCTTGTCATAAAGTTATACATATTTATGAAAATGTCATATTCTTATCATGTGCTAGTGATGTTCGATGTTATGCCTAGATCCAAAAACAAGTTTAGACTTATGTTGTCTAAATCATATGCTAATTCATGTGACACCTATTTGGTAAGACCCTTATTTCAATGCAAATTCACATATATGTAAATTGATTTAGGCTATGTTGCAAATTCACATATATATATATATATATTGACTATTTTGCAAGTTCACATCTATGACATTTATGTTGGCTATTTTGCAAGTTCACACCTATGATGTTCATACTGACTATGCCAAAAATGCCAAGTTTACACCTATTTCATGTTTATGTTTATGAATTCCCTTATGCCTGTTTGTGTGCGCTAAATTGGGCTAAGTTTTTTGCCTAATATTATATGTTAAAACTATGTGAATGAAAATTAGGCTAAGATTGTTAGCCTAATGTTTAATCGGGGTAACGTTGGGAATATTAGTAAAACTTGTCATAAAATATATGGAATTGGCATGTTTGTCACATGCAAAAATTGGTGGCATTTAAACGGTATAAATTCTTATACCAAAAATGTAAAACTTGGAATGTGGGCCATAACATTTAATTGTTGACAAACTTACATATATTAGGTAATAAAGACAAATATGTAAATTTAGAAAATACAAATATGCTTAACACGAGGTTGGATTGAGTTGTGATGTAAATCTGCCCGGACCCGCCCGGTTGTCCAGTAGTCACAACAATACCTATCCAATGTGGGTGATTAAGCATTGAGCCCAATAAGGACCCAAGGTTAGACTGAGTTATGGTGTAAATCTGCCCGGAACTGACCGGCACATCTAACAACCGTAACAATATCTGTCTATTGTGAGTGGTCGGTGCTTTAAAAGGTTAAGGACAGACAAGGCAGGATGATAGGTTAAGTTAACTAAAACACTTAACCAATTCAACATGTTAATGAAATTGATGGGTGGGGTTAGGTAAATACAGACACTTAACCGCTTAACATGTTTGACTAGAAAACCCTAGTAACGTGGACCCGTTTCAGCAGTAACCCAATTAGGTATCATGGTACCCTGAAACTAGGCAGGGTGGGGCATGAATACTGTGCTAATTGTAAGCGGTCAAAGCGACGGCGGTGGGTGCAACAGTGTGGATTCTAATGGAGTGCGGGCGTGCACACACTTCGGAGAAGACAAATAGGGCACTGGAGGCACCAGTAGTATAACTTATGCATTCTAAGTATTGTGTCGGGTCGCCACCATGGGACTTGATACACCCCATGGTGGGGCCAGCATAGGTATCTACAATATTTGGGGGCCATAAGACACATGTAGTTATGCGAGTAGGAGACGATCATTAAATAAGGGGATCACTTCACCCTCAGCATGGGGTGCCAGTTTAGAACTAATGCATGTAGGTGCAGAGATATAGTGTGGGGTGCGATAGTATATTCGTTTCAAAACTACTTTACCTTAGTTTATGATACTTTCTCGTTTCCAGTTTATACCTATCATGCCCTTATTCTTATTCTCATACCGAAGAGTCACTAGACTTACCAGGCTTTATGTCTGACCCTATTTTATTTCGTATTCTTTTCTTCCGTTCCCCCCCCACAGGTTCACTGGGAGGAAACAACCCAGCTTATTAAGATTCTTTAAAAGCTTCAAGATAGTTGATGTACGGTTTGGAGTCTCTTTCCTTGGCTATGGCTGTTGGACTCACTCTATGGGGATTTATGCAGTTTTAATCATGTTTTATGCTTCCTTATTTAAAAACCAAGACAGAAATGATGTTGTAATGTTTTGGAAGTTGTTATGAGACAATTATGGAAATGTGTTGGTATTTTATGAAATAAAAGTCTGATGATTTCCACTGCTTATATATATATATATACACATATGTATTTATATCTGTCTTGTGTTTTATCTGTGACTTTTACTTACAAACCTCCACCAAAGTTAAGGCAGTCCCTTGTGAGTGACCTTAATAGAGGGTGGGGTGTTTCACTTGGTATCAGAGAATAGATTTACCAGACTAGATAAAAGTTTTTAAAACTATTTTCAAAAAGAAGTTTAAAGAAGCATCTTTTTCAAGAAAAAGTGTTGTTTTTTTAAAAGGCATAATTCTCCAGAGCCATATGCACTATCCCTCTATCCCTTTATCTTGAATACTTTCCTTTTTGTTCCAGCATGTCTGGAGATCTTAACCTTCCAGAAGGAGTACCGATCCCTGGCTGGTTCCGAAGGTACCTAGAGGCTATGGCCAATGCTGCGGGACAAGCATACATTCCTCCTCCTACGGTGGCAGCGGTTCCACCTCCCCCTCCTCGTGGGAACACTTTCGCTAAGACGTGTAGAGACTTCAAGGCTATGGGAGGAAAGGACTTTTATGGAACTGAATCATGTGTGGTAGCAAGGAACTGGCTGAAGGAGACTGAAGATTTATTTGTTATCTTCGAAATTGATGACAGGCAAAAGATACAGCTAGCAGTGTGGTTGCTCAAAGATGAAGCTTCATATTGGTGGGAAGTTACGCATGCGGAGAGGCCAGTGGAAACATGGGAAGATTTCAGGACAAGGTTTGAGATGAAATTCCTCTCCCAAGCTGAAAGAAGTCTGCAGATGGAGAAGTTCCTAACTCTTAAGCAATGGAGTATGACGATCAGGGAGTATGTCAATCATTTAATCAGTTGGCCAGATTTGGGCTTGATTTAGTAAACACCCAACACAAGAAGGCCCTTCTCTTCGTCAAAGGCCTGAATGAGCCTCTACACAGCCTTGCTTTGACCCATATACCCATGTGGGCAACCTATAAAAGCTTGGTGGACATGGCGCTGATACACGAGGAAGATAAAGGCAAGTAAGAGGCAAAGGCAGAAGTGCCTCAAGAAAAGAAGGAGGGTCTACAGGCTAAGAAAACAGACTTCAAGAAAGGCGGGAAGAACAACAAATCCCGTGAAAAGAGAAAGTGCAATTTCTGTGGCATTGTGGGACATATAGCAAAAGACTACAGGAAGAAGAAGGCAAAGCTGAATGGTGGTTGCTTCAGTTGTGGCGAGACTGGACACTGGGCTAAGGACTGCCCAAAGAAGCGGGGGCAGGCACAGAGGACTTGATCCACCTCAGGTGGACAAGTTCACGCGCTAGTGGCACCTCCACAGGAAAGAGGTAGAAATATTTCTATAGAAAGCTTAGTTTATCTGTATGATCATTCGGTTCGCACTCTCTTTGATTCTGGTGCATCACACTCCTTTATTTCATCTGCTTTAGTAGAATCTCTGCACCTAGACACTAGTATGGTAGAAGATCCCTTGGTTGTCTCAAATCCAATTGGGGGCTCGGCTTATTTGTCGATGGTTTGCTTGGATTTGAAAATCTCTATTCTAAGTGTTGAATTTAGATGTAGTGCCTTTGTTTTAGGCTTCTCAGGATATGGACTGATCTTACGCATGGACTGGTTATCCAGTAATGGTGCCATTCTTGATTGTGAGAAAAGAGTGGTTAGGCTCTTGACTTGGCTCGTTAACACTCTAGAAATTTCTTGTAATCCCTTAAATGCGGTTATGCTTAGTTATCTAGAGTCGCTTGATGCTTCTGTTGAGAATTTGCAGTCGGTTAGAGTAGTCCGGGAATATCCGGATGTCTTTGAAGAGGTGAAAGGCTTACCTCCGAAGTGGGAAATAGACTTCCGCATATATCTTGTGGATAATGCAAAGCCCGTAGCTCTGCCTGTTAGACACATGGCTCCAAAGGAGAGAAAGGAGCTCAGTAAGCAAGTTAAGGAGCTTCTCGAGAAAGGGTTTATAAGAAGGAGTATCTCGGAATGGGGTGCTCCAGTGGTGTTTGCCACCAAAGCAGATGGTTCATTACATCTTTTTGTGGACTATAGGGAGCTAAACAAGTTGACTAAAAAGAACAGATACCCGCTTCCCCGAATAGACGATTTGTTTGATCAACTTGTAGGTGCATCGGTCTTCTCCCAACTTGATCTAGCTACTGGGTTCCATCAGCTAAGGGTAGCTGAAGATAGTATTGATAAAGTGGCGTGTAGAACCCCAGGCGGTTTCTTCGAGTGGCCTGTCATGCCTTTCGGTTTGACAAATGCACCCGCTTATTTCGTAGACCTAATAAGCTGGGTGTTCATAGAATTCTTCAATAAGTTCGTGGTTGTCTTCGTAGACGATATTTTGATCTTCTCAAAGAATGAGGAAGAACATGCTCAGCATCTGGAAGAGATCATGGGTACTCTCCGTACACATCAGCTAAAAGCCAAATTCTCCAAATGCCACTTTTGGAGAGAAGAAGTAAGATTTCTTGGACATATAGTGTCCAAATAGGGGTTGGCTGTGGACCCCGCGAAAGTGGTGGCAGTGCAAGATTGGAAGACACCAAGAAATGCAACCGAAGTTCGATGCTTTCTTGGGCTAGCCGGTTTTTACCGAAAGTTCATTAGGGATTTCGCGAAAACTCATCTCCACTCACAAGGCAAACAAAGAAGAATCTGGCGTTCACTTGGGATTTGGATTGCGAGTTTGCTTTCCAACGACTAAAAAGGGCTCTCACAACAGCCCCAGTTCTGACTTTGCCGGATGGAAGCAAAATGTTCATAGTATATACGGATGCTTGTGGTACGGGCTAGGCGCTGTTCTGATGCAAGAAGGGAGGGTGGTAGCTTACGGTGGTAGACAATTGAAGGTTCATGAAAAGAACTACCCAACCCACGATCTAGAGTTGGTAGCCATCGTGTTTGCGCTAAAGTTTTGGCGCCATTATCTCCTAGGTGAGAAGTTCGAATTATATAATGACCATAAATCGTTGAGGTATCTTTTCTCGCAGAAAGATCTTAACTTGAGGCAGCAAAGGTGGATGGAGTTCCTTGCCTCGTATGACTTTGAAATTTCCTGTACTCCTGGAAAAGGCAACGTAGTAGCAGACGCGTTGAGCAGAAATAAACTGACCCTAAGCCCTCTCTTTGTAGAAAGGCAACGCTTGGAGTATATAGCCAGTTTTGACTTTAGGCCCACTCTTTTAGACTCGATAGGGGCCGCACTCTTTTAGACTCGAAGTACGGCCCACTCTTTTTGACTCGATAGGGGCCGCACAACGTGAAGATCCGCAGCTTGTGGATGTGATTGATAAACTTACTAGGGGTGAAACTTCTAGTCACCTCAATAGGTACTCTATCGATGATAAGGGTTGGCTGAGACGGGATGGAAGGCTATGCATCCCACAAGCTAGGGATTTAGTGAAGAAGGTTCTCGAGGAGACCCATCATTCCAAGATGACAATACACCCAGGTGGAGACAAGATGTACAAGTACGTAAAGAGAGTTTTCTATTGGAGCGGGATGAAGAAGGACGTGGCAGATTTCGTTTCTAAATGCGTGACATGCCAACAGGTCATGGCGGAACAAAAGAAGCCTGGAGGACTGCTTCATCCTCTAGAAATCCCGCAATGGAAGTGGGATAGCATTTCAATGGGCTTCGTTGGCGGGTTGCCTAGGTCAAGAAGAGGCAATACTAGCATTTGGGTAATAGTGGACATGCTTACTAAAAGCGCCCACTTTATACCTATCAAGAGTAGAAGGACTGCTTCGTCTCTAGCTTCTCTTTATCTCAAGGAAATAGTTCAACTCCATGGAATACCCTCCATCATAGTGAGTGACAGAGACCCCATCTTCACAGGCGAATTTTGGCAGAGTCTGCAAGAAGCTGTCGGCACACAGTTATGCTTGAGCACGGCCTATCACCCCCAAACTGATGGTCAGACAGAAAGGGTGAATAGATTACTAGAAGATCTTCTGAGACTGTGCGTTCTTGACTTCGGAGGAACTTGGGAGGATCACCTTCCTTTAGTTGAATTCGCCTATAACAACAGTTACCAAGCCACCACCGGTATGGTGCCCTTCGAAGCTTTATATGGAAGACCTTGCCGATCACCGACTTGTTGGTGGGAGTCCACTGACAAGATTATACTTGGGCCAGACATGACTAGAGAGACTTCAGAAAAAGTGGACTTGACACGAAGGAGAATCAAGACTGCCCAAGACAGACAGAAATCCTACGCCGACAAAAGAAGGACCGACCTTGAGTTTGAGGTTGGGGACAGGGTTTTCCTTAAGGTATCTCCCTTAAGGAACGTCGTTCGCTTTGGATCCGCAGGAAAGCTAGCACCAAGATTTGTAGGACCGTTCCCTATCATCGAGAAGATTAGGAAAATGGCTTATAGAGTAGAGCTGCCTGAAAGATTGGCTGGGATTCACAATGTCTTTCACGTTTCTCATCTCCGGAAATGTCTACATGGATCAACGGAAGTTGTAACACCCCGTATATTCTATGACAGTGAAATTCATAAATTAAAGTATAATTAATTCTAATGAAAGAATTAAGGGAAATGGCTTAAACCATTGTGTTCGTCTCGGAATTATGGTTGAGATAGAGTCCGAGTTTGCATGAAACGGACTCCGTATGAAGGAGTTATGATCTCCGGAAGTTTCAGAATAAATTTGAAATTCAAAAACAGCTCAGAACAGGTTTAAAATTCAAATTCGAGTTCAAACTGGGTTGGGCGGGAAAATTCCCGCCCAGTGACCTGGTCGACACTAGTGTCGACTGGGCAGTCGACCTGGCCCCCCAAGTCGACTTCGGTGTCGACCTGCAGGTCGACTTGCCTGGTCGGCCTGACCAGGTGGGTTTGACCCTGGTTCGACTCTGGTGTGCTGTACGGTCTGATTTCCCTCCCTGTTTGCATCTGACGGCTCAAATTTACTTGAAAACTCTATAAATACACACTAAGACTCAACTAATTCACATAAGAAAACAAGTGAGGAGTCGTCATGCTGTGTGGAAGGAGTTGATCGTAGCCGCCAAGAATTAAACTTTGAAGCAAATTAAGGTCTAATCAAATCAATCAACAAATTGCTACCCAAAGGAAAGCATCCCCAAATTCAGAAAAACAGAAATCAGAAAACAAGATCTCGTCACGTTGTAAGTATAGTGGTCTTTCAAAATTTGAATAAAATTAAGATGTGATATGATGTAATTGGGAATAGAATTGTATCATTGTAATGATGTAGATCTTGTGTATTGTAATGTTTTTATCGTGATTGTTTTGGTGAATTGATTTGTGGCATAAATGGATTGATGCAAGTTTATTATACGTTTGTATATGAAAGCGATGGTAATTGCAAGTTTTGTGGCAAAGTCTATGATTAGATCCCTCTCATGTTTATGCTAATATCCCCTTTATGTTTATGTTGATATCATGGTCCATATACTTATGTAAACACACCCTAAATTTGATATCCTTTATGCTACATGACCCAGAACTTATGTATACATCTTAGATCCATTACAAGTATGATTAGAACTATGTTAAATGCAGTTTGGGCTACATAAACTATGCAAGTTCATGTGGAAATAGACTATATAAATTAGATTTGGACATTTTGGGTTAATTTACAACATGCTAGTTTTGTGTTCGACGTTATGCCAAGTTAATATGTTAAAACCCAAGTTTGTATAAGTCTACATATGCCATCCTATGTGACACCCATTTAGTTGTACGCCAATTTTGAATGCAAGCTCACATGCTCCAATGTTTATGTTAATATCAATTTGCAAGTTCATGCGCTACACCTTCAATGTATCATAGAAATATTATATGTTCTGAATTTCCCCTTTTCTCACGTTTATCAAGTTGGGCTGAATTGTGTCGAGCCCAACATTAGTACGTACAAACAGAGGTGGGGTGTTTCACTTGGTATCAAAGCATAGGTTTACCAGATAAGATAAAGTTTTTGATATTATTTGCAGAAGAAAGTTTAAAGAAGCATTTTTTTTAGAAAAAGTGTTATATTTTAAAAGGCATGATCCCCCAAAGCCATGTGTACTCTGTCTCTCTATCCTTCGTTTTGAATCTTTCCTTTCTGTTTCAGCATGTCTGGAGACCTTAACATTCTTGAAGGAGTACCGATACCCGGTTGGTTTAGAAGGTTCTTAGATGCTAGGGCCGCAAATGGCGCGGGCCCGGCAGATATCCTTCCTCCCCCAGTAGCACCAGTTCCTCCTCCTGCTCCTCCCCTTGGAAATGCTTTTGCCAAAACATGTAGAGACTTCAAGTCTATTGGTGGAAAAGACTTCCATGGAACTGGACCCTTTGTAGGAGCAAGAAATTGGCTAAAGGAGACCGAGGATCTGTTTGACATCTTCGGAGTTGATGATAGGCAAAAGATACAGCTAGCAGCGTGGTTGCTCAAAGATGAAGCTTCCTATTGGTGGGAGCTCACTAATGCTCAAAGGGCAGTGGAAACTTGGGATGATATTAGGACAAGGTTCGAACTGAAATTCCTCTCCCAAGCTGAAAGGAGCCTGCAAATAGAGAAGTTCTTGAATCTTAAACAGGGAAGCATGACGGTCAGAGAGTACATCAATCAGTTTAATCAGCTGACCAAATTTGGGATGGACTTAGTAAATACCCAACACAAGAAGGCGCTTCACTTCGTCAAAGGTCTAAATGAGCCTATACACAGCCTTGTCATGACCCATGTGTCCACGGGAGCAACTTATAAAAGCTTGGTGGACATGGCGTTGCTACATGAGGAAGACCACGACAAGAAGGAGACTAAGGCTGAGGAAAAGAAAGAATGTTTACAGGCTAAGAAGACAGACTTTAAGAAAGGAGGAAAGAATAAGAAGTCCCGTGAGAAGAGAAAGTGCCATTTCTGTGGCATAGTTGGGCATATAGAGAAAGACCGCTGGAAGAAGAAGGCAAAGATGGGTGGTTGCTTCCATTGTGGGGAGACCGGGCACCAAGCTAAGGACTGCCCAAAGAAGAAAGGACAGGGACAGAAAGCTGGATCTACTTCAGGGGGTCAAGTTCATGCTCTGGCAGCACCTTCACAGGAGCGAGGTAGTAATATTTCTGTAGAAAGTGTAGTCTATCTTTATGATCATCCAGTTCGCACACTTTTTGACTCTGGTGCATCACACTCCTTTATTTCATCTGCTTTAGTAGAATCTCTGCAGCTAGACACTAGTATGGTTGAGGATCCCTTAGTAGTTTCAAATCCAATTGGAGGCTTCGCTTACTTGTCAATGGCTTGTTTGGGTTTGAAAATCTATTTTCTCAGTGTTGAGTTTAGTTGTAATGCCTTTGTTCTAGGCTTCTCGGGATATGGTTTGATCTTAGGCATGGACTGGTTATCCAGTAACGATGCCATTCTTGATTGTGAGAAAAGAGTAGTTTGACTCTTGACTCGGCTTGGTAACACTCTAGAAATTTCCTGTAATCCTTTGAATGCTGTTATGCTTAGTTATCTAGAGTCGCTTGATGCTTCTGACGAGAATTTGCAGTCGGTTAGAGTAGTCCGGGAATATCCGGATGTCGTCGAGGAGGTGAAAGGTTTACCTCCGAAGTAGGAAATAGACTTTCGAATCTATCTTGTGGATAACGCAAAGCCCGTAGCTTTACCTGTCAGACATATGGCTCCAAAAGAGAGAAAGGAGCTTAGTAAGCAGGTTAAAGAACTTCTTGAGAAGGGGTTCATTCGAAGGAGCATTTCAGAATGGGGTGCTCTAGTGGTGTTCGCAACCAAAGCAGACGGTTCGCTTCGCCTCTGTGTTGACTATAGGGAGTTAAACAAGTTGACCAAGAAAAATAGGCACCCTCTTCCCCGAATCGACGATTTGTTTGATTAGCTTGTAAGCGCGTCGGTTTTCTCCCAACTTGATCTAGCAACTGGGTTTCATCAGCTGAGAGTGGCTGAAGATAGTATTGATAAAACGGCGTTCAGAATCCCAGACGGTTTCTTTGAGTGGCTTGTCATGCCTTTCGGCCTGACGAATGCACCCGCTTATTTCGTGAACCTAATGAGCAGAGTGTTCAGAGAATTCCTCAACAAGTTTGTGGTTGTCTTCGTAGACGATATCTTGATCTTTTCAAAAAGTGAGGAAGAGCATGCTCAACATCTGAAGGAAATCATGGATACTCTCCGAGCACATCAGCTAAAGGAAAAATTTTCAAAATGCCACTTTTGGAGAGAAGAAGTAAGGTTTCTTGGGCATGTAGTATCTAAAGAGGGGCTGGCCGTAGACCCCGCGAAGGTAGTTGCGGTGCAAGACTGGAAGGCACCAAAGAATGCAATTGAGGTCCGAATTTTTCTAGGACTAGCAGGCTTCTACCGAAAATTCATAAGGGATTTTGCGAGAATCTCAGCTCCACTCATAAGGCTGACAAAGAAGAATCTAGTGTTCAATTGGGGCTTGGATTGTGAGTTGGCTTTCCAAGGCCTAAAAAGGGCTCTTACAACAGCCCCAGTCCCGACTCTGCCAGATGGAAGCAAGATGTTCATAGTTTATACAGATGCATGTGGGAGAGGGCTAGGCGCTGTCTTGATGCAAGAAGGGAGGGTAGTGGCTTATGGTGGAAGGCAATTGAAAGTTCATGAAAAGAACTACCCAACCCACGATCTTGAGTTAGCCGCCATCGTCTTTACACTTAAGTCTTGGCAACATTATCTCCTAGGTGAGAAGTTCGAACTTTACACTGACCATAAATCGTTGAAATATCTTTTCTCGCAGAAAGATCTTAACTTGAGGCAACAGAGATGGATGGAGTTTCTTGCCTCGTATGACTTCGAGATTTCCTATACTCCGGGCAAGGGCAATGTGGTGGTAGACGCCTTGAGTAGAAAGAAACTGACCCTAAGCCCACTCTTTCTAGAAAGGCAAAGCCTAGAGTATATAGCCAGTTTTAAATTTAGGCCCTCCTCTGATTACGTACCGGGTTTGTTAGCATCTCTTGAGGTGCGCCCTACCCTTTTGGACCCAATAGGGACGGCACAACATGAGGACCCTCAGCTAGTCGAAGGGGTTGAAAAACTAATTAGGGGTGAGACTTCTAGTCACCTCAGTAGACACTCTATTGATGATAAAGGCTGGCTGAGACGCGACAGAAGACTATGCGTTCCACAAGCAAAGGAGTTGATAAAGAAGGTTCTCGAGGAAGCACATCGTTCCAAGATGACAATACACCCAGGAGGAGACAAAATGTACAAGGACATGAAAAGAGTTTTCTTTTGGAACGGCATGAAGAAGGACGTGGCAGATTTCGTTTCTAAGTGTATGGTATGCCAACAAGTTAAAGCGGAACAGAAAAAGCCTGGAGGACTGCTTCATCCCCTAGAGGTCCCACAGTGGAAGTGGGATAGCATTTCAATGGACTTCGTTGATGGGTTGCCTAGGTCGAGAAGGGGCAATACTAGCATTTGGGTAATAGTGGATAGGCTTACAAAGAGCGCCCACTTTTTACCTGTCAAGAGTAGAAGGACCGCCTCATCCCTAGCGTCTCTTTACATCAAGGAGATAGTTCGACTCCATGGGATACCCTCCAGCATCGTTAGTGACCGAGACCCTATCTTCACAAGCGAGTTTTGGCGAAGTTTGCAAGAAGCTATAGGCACACAGTTATGTTTGAGCACGACCTATCACCCTCAGACCGATGGCCAGACGGAAAGGGTGAATAGAGTTTTAGAGGATCTTTTGAGACTTTGTGTTCTTGACTTTGGAGGGACATGGGAGGATCACCTTCCCTTAGTGGAGTTTGCTTACAACAATAGCTTCCAAGCTACAATAGGCATGGCACCCTTTGAAGCATTGTATGGAAGACCGTGCAAGTCACCAACTTGTTGGTGGGAGTCTACAGATAAGGTTATTCTTGGTCCAGACATGATCAGAGAAACTTCAGAAAAAGTGGACTTGATTCGAAGAAGGATGAAGACGGCCCAAGATAGACAGAAATCCTATGCCAACAAGAGAAGGACCAACCTTGAGTTTGAGGTTGGGGACAGAGTTTTCTTAAGGTATCTCCTCTAAGGAACATTGTTCGTTTTGGATCCATTGGAAAGCTAGCAACAAGATTTGCAGGACCATTTCCTATCATCGAGAAGGTTGGGAAGCTGGCCTATAGATTAGAGCTACCCGAAAAACTGGTCGAGGTTCACAACGTCTTTCATGTTTCTCACCTCCGGAAGTGTTTACACGAGTCTGCTGAAATAGTAGAGCCTAGCGTTCTAGAAGAAGCCGAAGTGGAACGTGAAGCAACAGTGAGAAGAGTTCCAACACGCATCTTAGGAACTGAAGTGAAAAAGCTACGCAACCGCGAAGTCAAGCTCGTCAAAGTTCAGTGGAGCGACGCCGAGGAAGACGCGACTTGGGAAACTGAGGCTAGAATACGCGCAGCCTACCCTTTTCTTTTCGAGGGTACATCATTGATCTCTCTTTTTCCTTAAGTTATGATTTATCTATCTTTTAGGCATATTTCCTCGACCCTTTTCCCTTAACTCCTTAGGTAGAAAACAAATGGATGCAAACATGTATTTGAAAACATGTTATGGATTATGGCTGCAAGTGGTTGCAAGTGATTGCTAGTGGTTGCTCGTGGATGCATATACACACAAACCCTAGGTTTTAGATCGGCTCAGTCACTTCATACTGCATATGCATATATGTATGCTCGTTCATATGTGGTTGAAATTTTATATGTTATCATATGGTTATCGCATTTGTATGAATTGTTGTGCACTCATGTAGAATTATGAGTAGGAAAAATTTTGCATACATAATGGATTCATGACACTTACATGATTCGCATTTAGGAGGTCAACTGAATCAGTCGACCGCGTGACTTCTGCATTAGATAAGGACATATACACACACAATGCATATGAACATAAAGCATTAGAAGTCTTTAAGGACAATGGACACTTGTGTTTGTTGGTTGAGTAGATGGACGATTGGATGGTAGGATATACATTCTTCCTAACTTGAGGATTTCGGGGACGAAATCCTTTTAAGTGGGCGAGAATGTAACACCCCGTATATTCTATAACAGTGAAATTCATAAATTAAAGTATAATTAATTCTTTTGAAAGAATTAAGGGAAATGGCTTACGCCATTGCGTTCGTCTCGGAATTATGGTTGAAATAGAGTCCGAGTTTGCGTGAAACAGACTCCGTATGAAGGAGTTATGATCTCCAGAAGTTTCAGAATAAATTTGAAATTCAAAAACAGCTCAGAACAGGTTTAAAATTCAAATTCGAGTTCAAACTGGGCTGGGCGGGAAAATTCCCGCCCAGTGACCAGGTCGACACTAGTGTCGACTGGGCAGTCGACCGGGCCCCCCCAAGTCGACTGCGCAATCGACTTGGGTGTCGACCTGCTGGTCGACTTGCCTGGTCTGCATGACCAGGTGGGTTTGACCCTGGTTCGACTCTGGTGTGCTGTACGGTCTGATTTCCCTCCCTGTTTGCATCTGACGGCTCAAATTTACTTGAAAACTCTATACATACACACTAAGACTCAACTAATTCACATAAGAAAATAAGAGAGGAGTCGTCATGCTGTATGGAAGGAGTTGATCGTAGCCGCCAAGAATCAAACTTAGAAGCAAATTAAGGTCTAATCAAATCAATCAACAAATTGCTACCCAAAGTAGAGCATCTCCAAATTCAGAAAAACAGAAATCAGAAAACAAGATCTCGTCACGTTGTAAGTATAGTGGTCTTTCAAAATTTGAATAAAATTATGATGTGATACGATGTAATTGGGAATAGAATTGTGTCATTATAATGATGTAGTTCTTGTGTATTGTAATGTTTCTATCGTGATTGTTTTGGTGAATTGATTTGTGGCATAAATGGATCGATGCAAGTTTATTATACGTTTGTATATGAAAGCGATGGTAATTGGAAGTTTTGTGCCAAAGTCTATGATTAGATCCCTCTCATGTTTATGTTAATATCCCCTTTATGTTTATGTTGATATCATGGGCCATATACTTATGTAAACACACCCTAGATTTGAGATCCTTTATGCTACATGACTCAGAACTTATGTATACATCTTAGATCCATTACAAGTATGATTAGAACTATGTTAAATGCAGTTTGGGCTATATAAACTACGCAAGTTCTTGTGGAAATAGACTATATATATTAGATTTGGTCATTTTGGGTTAATGTACAACATGCTAGTTTTTTGTTCGACGTTATGCCAAGTTAATATGTTAAAACCCAAGTTTGTATAAGTCTACATATGCCATCCTATGTGACACCCATTTAGTTGTACACCAATTTTGAATGCAAGCTCACATGCTCCAATGTTTATGTTAACGCCAATTTGCAATTTCATGCGCTACACCTTCTATGTATCATAGAAATATTATATGTTCTGAATTTCCCCTTTTCTCACGTTTATCAAGTTGGGCTGAATTGTATCGAGCCCAACATTAGTACGTACAAACGGAGGTGGGGTGTTTTAGAAGTGGTGGAGCCAAGCATTTTAGAAGAAGCCGAAGTGGAACGGGAAGCAATTGTGAGGAGAGTACCAACTCGAATCGTAGGAACTGCAATCAAAAAGGTACGCAACCCCGAAGTGAAGCTCGTTAAGGTTCAGTGGAGTGACGCCGAGGAAGACGCGACTTGGGAAATCGAGGACAGAATACGGGCGGCCTATCCTTTTCTTTTTGAGGGTACATCTTTGACCTCTCTTTTTCCTTAAGTTGTGCTTATATCTATCTTTTTAGGTATATCTTGTAACAACGCGTATTTTTATAACATGTTAAAACAAGAAATCAAGGCAGAATTAAATTTGAAAATCAGAATCAGGGGAAACGGGTTATGCCATTGCGTTTGTCTCGAAATTTTACATGAAATAGAGTCCGAGTTTTCGAAAATCGGAGTCCGGATGAAGAAGTTATGGCCTGTACAAGTTTCAGTAGTTTTCAGGCAGGACTGGACCAGGGGGTCGACCATAGGGTCGACCCACCCCCCCAGGTCGACCATAGGGTCAACCTACCCTCCAGGTCGACCATAGTGTCAACCCCCCCACCTTACAGGTCGACCTGGTCGGCCTGGTTTGACCCAGAACTCATTTTTGAAGCCTAAGACGTGTTTTGACGGTCCGGATTGATTCTAGGGTTAATCTAAGGGCCTAAACTAGTTGCTACACCTATAAAAACACCCTTAGACCAAACCTAATTCATATCAAATCATTCTTACACTATTATGCTGCTGAACTCCCTCTTGAACCATGGTCGCTGCCCCCAAATCAAAGAACAAGCATTCAAACTCAATCCAATTCGAAGATTAAAGCTTGTACAATGATTCAAGACAATAAATCAACACTACTACAACGTTCTATGAGAATTTCACTTCCTAGATCACTAGCCATGCTCTGTAAGTTCTATTTGTTTTTAGATTTAAACATTTAATTATAATACGGACATGAAATAAAGTGGAATTGGATCTAAGTATGTTTATCAATTCTGATCTATTTCTGTTGCTCCTTGAATCTTCTGTTTTGGGACTTGTCTATCTTTATGTTCATGACAAGTTTATGATCTATTCAACAATTTTCTTGATTTGTGATGACGTTATCATCAAGTTGTAATATTTATGCCTATGATGATGTTTTCCTCTGATCTCATTTTTTTTATTCAATTTCTATCTCCCCCAATTAATTTTCTTCTCATGAACCTTGGTCAATTTCGGACCTTGGCCTAAAATCGCGATTTGCGTACGATATGTACACGGGGGAATTATGGGATTATTGCCTTTATGAACATGATGTAATAATTGGCAACATGAAATTGGATATTATCATTGTATTTGCAAATTTGGGCTTGATCTGTAAATTTCGGTATAATTTTGTTATGAACAAATTTGCATAAATATTATATACATGGAATTTGGCACAAATAGGATCTATGTAATGTAACATGAGATTTGGTATATATAACATGTATGTAATTTGGCATGTAAATTAAACCACGAGTTCAGGCCTATGTAAATTAAATCAAAAGATTTGGCTTACGATTGGGCATATGTAGAATTGGGGATTTGAATATAAAAGCGATTGTAAATTTGATAATTGGCATAAATATGTATTATGAACTTGGGTAGTTGGCGTGTGTTGTAATAAAAAGATTACAATTTAGGATAACTACATCATGACTCATGATTTGGGTTTATTTGGGCATGATACATGCAATTTTGGCTAGAACTAGATATGGGTGAAATAGCATAAACTTGGCATACATGTAAATAGGCAAGAATTGGACATATGAAACTGACTAGAATTGGGTATATATATCCATATATATATATATATATATATATATATATATATATATATATATATATATATATATATATTGGCATGTAATTTTGAAACTTGGGCATATGTTTATTAATATGTAAAGTTGGGAATTTGAAACATGAAAATGACTGTGTATTGGATAATTGACTTGAACACGAACATGAACATTTCTATATGTTAAACATGTGAACTGACATTGGGGTTTTGGGGGTAATACGACCATTAATGAACCTTTGACACGAGGTTAGACTCAGTTTGTGGTGTAAATCTGCCCGGAAACGCCCGGCAAATCCAGTAGCCACAAAGTGTCAGTCTAATGTGAGAGGTCAAAGGTCGAATTGTAGGCGTAACAATTTATGACACGAGGTTTGTGACGGCCCGCCCCGCACCAACCGACATTTACTCCAAAAGTGCGCTGTACACATGTCCAGTTAGCACGGAACGGGTCGCCAGAAGGAAAAGGAAGAAGGAAATGAACATACAAAGAACCTGTAGAATGTCTCACAGAGCATAGAACAAAATATAATAATAACATACTTGACATAAAACAGGAGAGACAATGCATAAGCTGAAAATCAGAACTAAACATCATAGCAGCGGAAATTCAGAATACAGCTTATTACAACTTTCAAACTGTCTCAAAGCAAAACAAGATAAAGGAGGTACACTACTAATGCCCAAGTAGCGACCACCAACTACACAGGGAGAATGTGTATATATATAATACGTGGAAGCCTCCTGCCCACCTCCGAATCAGCTACTCGCACATCACCAGCTAACCTGTCTCTAGTCTGCTCGTGTGAGCACCCAGAGTAATAAGAGGAGACATAAAACTCTGGGTCAGACATAAAGCCTGGTATGAGCGATAAGCATCTAAAGTGAACAATAACAGGTAGACTAAAACATACCTGAACCTGGACCTGCAACCAAAGAGTTAGCACTACATACTGTACAACACTCTAAGGTATCATATCAAACAGTGTAAAGATACGGAGGTGGGGGAGGTGTGCATGTCATAATGATGGCAAACAATCAAGCATAGCATCCATCCTCACATCTCTCACTCAGTGCATAAAGCATACGATATTCACCACTTCGATCACCCAACATTCCTTGCTACGATCACTTTGCCCCATGAAGTCATAAATGGCTTCACTGCACTGATAACGTAGCCACAAATCCTTCGCTATGTCCACTTTGCCCCAAGGAGTCACAAGGACCCCACTGCACTGGCTCATAGCCTTACTAATCCTTACTATGTCCACTCTGCCCCATGGAGTCACAAGGACCCCACTGCACTGGCTCATAGTCTTACTACGCATCACCTTGCCCCTTGGGTCATAATGACCCTACTGCACTGATAACGTAGTCTTGCTACCATCACTTTGCCCCTCAGGTCATAACGACCCTACTGCACTGATAAGTAGCCCATCATTCCTTTTTAGTGGTGAATCGAAGTTATGAACGTCGACAACTCCTTAGCACACGTCCCGCAGCAAAGTCCAACCATGAAGTGAACTCATTGGTTCCCAACTGGTTCCGGGATCCTGAGCTCTAACTCCCATTTGGACTACCTTTGCATCTCGGGTTATTGGTCCTCACCATCGAATCGGATCGGATCAGCCTTCACATTCTTCCTCGGATCGGATCGGCCTTAGGCATTCGGATCGGGTCGCGCCTCCTGCATCGGATCGGGTCGTGATCCTCCAGGTGATTGGATCGTCCTCCTCCATTGTCTCGTGAATCCAGTCTCCATCGGATCGGGTCTCCTCTTCTGGTCGGATCGTGAACTCCCTGCGGATCGCGTTCCAACGGGTCGGATCGTGCTACATGGATCGGTTCGTGACTTCCCATCAGTTCGTGAGGCTGGTCGGTTCGTGGAAGGACGAGGCAGATCGCATAACAACTCCTCATGTCGGATCGTGATCATCTGGTTCGGATCGGAGTGCGAAGCGTGAGTGCGAATCATGGTCATGGCATGCGATCCGATCCGGATCCCTGCATACTTCCTGCAGCTGTTCCAGCGAGTTGTTTACGCCTCTCGACGGCGTTTTCGACCATTCCAACTATTCTAATCAGTCACAAAGCATTTCATACAGTCATAGCAACATACATAATCAACCCCAAACATCCAAACATCAACATAATAGGTTAAAATGGATCAAACATACCCAAAACCCCATATTTCCCCCTAAGCATGTTTAGGTGGAACTAATGATAGTATTAGCAAATCTTAACCAAATTAACCCAAATTCATATCAGAGGTCTAAAACATCATTCCGAATTTTATAAACATTTTTCCAGAATTTTATCATGTTTAAATTCGCTAATTAACACTAATCACCCCTAATTAGCCATAATTAGTGTAAAACTATGCAAATCACTCACCTTAGCCACAAAATAAACTAAGATCTGAAATAATTCTCTGATTTGATGTGAATCTTAATGCCAAACAGCAGCACCTATGTTGCTTTGGTGAAGATCTTCCTTGATTAGAGGTTGCTAAGCCAAATCCTTGACCAAAAGGTGATTTGGAGGTGATTTAGAGGTTGGACGCCATTTTTATGGTTCTTTGGTGATAAGTGGAGGCTAGAAAACTGAAATGGAATGATCCTCTATCTCGTTTCAGCCTTCCCATAACCCTAATCCCGAAATGGGTTATGGGCCTACTCACTAATCACCCGATTTGGCCCAGTTAAGCAGTTTTTCACCTTTCAAACCTTATTTCAGCCATATCTCCCAAACGGTAAGTCCGTTTGGCTATTACGACCACTCTACGGAAAGGCAAACCATCAAACGAATCTAATGGAAGAGATTTCAGGTCAAAATTCCTTTCCAATCAAAAGTTATGGTCAAAACAGTACCAACTAGGGGCAAAATGGTCATTTAAAAATCGACAAAAATCATGAACATGGGAAATGACTCTAATGGTTGTTTCCCAAAGTTATATGACCATACGACTTCACATGGGAAAGAAATAAATATTCTACGATCCTATGACGTGTAGAATACGGGTCATTACACTCTCCCCCCTTAAGAAATTTCGCCCCCGAAATTCCCTAATCCAAACATACACAAAGGTTCCCGCATGCCTATCAATCATAAAACAACAATCAAACATGCAAACAAGCAAAGCAAGTCTATCCTAACATGCGGAAAACTAAATTGCAAAGTAAATCTTACCAGGAAAAGAGTTCTGGATGCATCTTCCTAATGCTCTCTTCTGTCTCCCAAGTACAATCATTCTCGTTCTCGCCCCACTGAACCTTGACTAGCTTCACCGCCTTCCTTCGAAGTTGCTTCGTATCGTGCCCCACAATACGAATCGGCTTGCGGTTCCCAACCGCCTCGGGTTCTACTTCGAAGTCCTCTAACTGATCAGGTGAAATTGCCACATCTGAGTCATGAACGAACTTCCTTAGTTGGGAAACATGAAATACGTCGTGAACTCCTTCCATTTTCTCTGGTAAGCCAACTCTATATGCCAAATTCCCGACTAACTCAAGAACAGGGAATGGGCCAACTAATCTTGGTGCCAACTTGCCTCTCCTGCCAAATCGAATCACGCTCTTCAACAGAGAGATCTTGACAAACACCAAGTCACCAACGGAGAATTTCAAGTCTCTTCTCCTCTTATCGGCATAGCTTTTCTGTCTATCTTGAGAAGCTTTCATTCGTTGCTGAATGACCTTAATCTTATCTGAGGTTTCCCTCACCACATCTGGTCCAAGCACAAACTTCTCGCCAGTCTCTATCCAACATGATGGTGAGTTGCACGGTCTTCCGTACAAAGCTTCATATGGAGCCATACCGATATTGGATTGGTAGCTATTATTATATGCAAACTCTACTAGATGCAAATGGTCATCCCATGATCCACCAAAATCCAATATACAATCTCTCAAGAGATCTTCCAATATACGATTCACCCTCTCCGTTTGACCGTCGGTCTGAGGATGATATGCGGTACTGAGATGTAATCTTGACCCTAGAGCCTCTTGTAAGCTCTTCCAAAACCCACTAGTGAACAACGGGTCTCGGACACTCACAATGCTTTTAGGTACTCCATGAAATCTCACTACCCACTTCATATACAATTTTGCCAACTTGGCTGCCGTTCTGGTCGATTTGACTGGTATAAATCTTGCGCTCTTAGTCAATCGATCCACAATTACCCAAATGCTGTCATATCCCGATCTAGTCCTTGGTAAAACATCGATGAAATCCATCGAGACTTGCTCCCATTTCCATTCTGGAATTTCTAATGGTTGCAACAACCCACTAGGCTTCTTTTGCTCGGCTTTAACTAGCTGGCAATTCATGCATTTGGATATAAACTTCCCAACGTCTCTTTTCATCCCCTCCCAGTAGTAGGTATGCTTCATATCTCGATACATCTTATTACCACCGGGATGTATAGTTAGTTTTGAGTGATGACATTCTCTAAGCACTTCATCTCTCAAACCATTCACGTTGGGCACAACTAACCTTCCATTCTTTCGAAGCCGTCCATCTCGATCAAGCCCATACACATTCATCTCCTCATCCATACCCATCTCTAACTTGGAGATGATTTCTAATAGATTAGTATCGTCCCTCTGGCTAGAACCAATCCGCTCTATCAAAGTGCGTCTGATCGTCAAACTAGCTAGAATAACTGGATCCAATTCGCACTTTGGTCTGAAATCAAACCCCGCGATACACTCCAGTTGCTTCCATTCAAGAAACATTGCCCCTAAGCTGGCATGTCTCCTACT
Source organism: Allium sativum (assembly GCA_030737875.1). Classification (NCBI taxonomy): domain Eukaryota; kingdom Viridiplantae; phylum Streptophyta; class Magnoliopsida; order Asparagales; family Amaryllidaceae; genus Allium; species Allium sativum. Next base: position 740,232,843 of record CM060920.1, on the reverse strand, counting down.
CAAGGCATTGGCTACCGCATTACCCTTCCCAGGTGTATATGCGATATCAAAATCATACGAAGCCAAGAACTCTAACCATCTCTGCTGACGGAGATTCAGATCTTTCTGAGAGAAGAGATACTTTAACGATTTATGATCGGTAAACAACTCAAATCTTTCTCCCAAGAGATAGTGTCTCCACATCTTCAGCGCAAATACAATCGCTGCCAATTCCAAATCATGGGTAGGATACTTCTTCTCATGCGGCTTTAGCTGTCGACTAGCATAAGCTACAACCCTGCCTCCTTGCATCAATACTGCACCCAGTCCGGTACCACAAACATTTGTGTATACCGTCATCTCTTCATTCCCTTTAGGAATGACTAACACTGGCGCACGCGTCAACCTCTCCTTTAGACTTTTGAAGGCATCCTCACACACTCCGTCCCAGACGAAGGACTGATTCTTCTTAGTCAACTGAGTCAACGGTGCTGCTATCTTGGAGAAGTCCTGGATAAAATTACGATAATATCCAGCTAATCCCAAGAAACTTCTCACATCTGTAGCATTCTTGGGTGTAGGCCAATCCTGTACCGTAGCCATCGCAGGGTCCACGGCAATACCATTCTCGGAAACAACATGACCCAAGAATCTCACTTCCCTTCTCCAAAAATGACATTTAGAGAATTTGGCTTTCAATTGGTGTTTCCTCAACACCTCCATCACTATCCTCAAGTGTCCCTTGTGTTCCTCCTCTGTCCTTGAGTAAACAAGGATATCATCCATGAACACAAGAACAAACTTATTCAACTGATCTCTGAATACTCGATTCATAAGATCCACGAAATAGGCTGGTGCATTGGTCAACCCAAATGGCATGACCAACCACTCATAAAATCCAGATGGCATCCTAAATGCCGTTTTCGGAACACTCTCATCTGCTACTCGAAGCTGATGAAATCCTGTCGCGAGGTCCAACCGGGAGAACACTCTAGCTCCTTCCAGCAGATCAAACAAATCATCTATCCGCGGTAGAGGATACTTATTCTTCCTCGTCGCCTTATTCAACTCGCGATAGTCCACACACAAACAAAGGGAACCATCTTCCTTAATGGCAAACACAACTGGTGCTCCCCACTCGGAGACACTCCTTCTAATAAATCCCTTCTTCAAAAGATTGCTGACTTGCACCCCAAGCTCTCGCTGCTCTCTTGGTGCCATACGACGAAGTGGCAACACTATAGGTCTGGCGTCTTTCACTAAATCAATACGGAACTCAATCTCTCGGTGTGGTGGAAGCCCGGTCACCTCCTCGATGACGTCCGGATACTGGCCAACCACGGGCACATCTGACAACTCATCTTGCGGGATGTCGATGGAATTTACAAAACTAGCCATAACCCCATCACTAGGTAGGCTACCAAACACAACCCTCCGCCCATCATCCGCCCTAACTTTCACCAAAAAGCCCTCACAGTCTACCACCACCCCGTATCTTTGGAGCCAATCGACTCCCAATATAATGCCATACCCAGTAAAGCCCAAAACAAAGCAATCACATACAAACATACATCCATGACTCGATAAGACCAAATTCCTGCAAATCATACTAAGGCTAGTCGAACCACCAATCGGGTTTGTCACAATCAATGGTCTATCGACTATCTCGGGTTCTAGTCCCAACCTATCTACCAGGTCACTAGATATGAAGGAACGGGAAGCCCCAGTATCAAACAAAACTCGAACTGGTATATCATAAATAGAAAGCATACCTTGAATAACAACATTCTTTCCTTTCTCCGCCGCAGTTGGGGCATTCGACGAAGAAGGAACAACATCAATAGCATATGCTTTCACAATCTGCTTCTCCTTAAGAGGTTGCGGACACTTGTCTTTCTGATGTCCCACTTGGCCACAGTTGTAGCACTTCCTTTCTGCTGGCTTGGCCCGACATTCCTTAGCATAATGGCCCTTCTTTCCACAGCTGAAGCACTCAACATCCTTCTTGATCTTTTTCTGGCCACCTTTTGATTGGTCCTGCTTCCTCTTATTCTGAGAGTTATTCTTGCCTCCACCGCCTGCATGCGACTTTGGCCCTTCTGCAGATGCAGCCTCAGTCTTTGACTTAGGGTAAAGGCTCTCTGATCTCAAAGCTTTCCCCACGATCGATTCAAAAGTCTCATCGATGTGGTTAATAAGCATCTCCCCTAAGTACCCATCCAACCCAGTGATGAACTTCTCATTCTTCTTCTCAGGAGTATCAATGAGAGACAGTCCATACTTTGACAAAGTGTCGAACTCCGCAATATAATCAGAAACTGCCCTTCCGTTCTGCTTGAGTTCCAAGAACCTCTTAAACAATACTGACTTCTGGACAGCTGGAATAAACTTCTCGCTAAAGCGAGCCTTGAACTGATCCCAAGTAACCTGATCCTCTGGAATAGCTGTTCTAATGGCATTCCACCAATTCATCGCTCGTCCTTGCAGCTGACGAGACGCTAGCCTCCTCTTCATCGCATCCTCGAGACCCAAGTCATCAAAGATACGGTCACAGCTATCCATCCAGTCCTGAACATCTGTGGCTAACTCCGTCCCGTGGAACGGCTTCCCACCAAGATTAGTGTAATCCTTGCACAACTTGGCGAAATCGACCCTAGGCGCCTGCACTACTGGACCACCACCATTTCCGGGATTGGGAACTGCTCCCTGAACATCTCTAAGCATGTCTCTCATGAAGTTAGTGAACATTGTCCTCATGTCAGGAGCATTCCCATGGTTGGTCCCTCTACTAGCACCTCTAGGATATCGGCTCATCGTTAATCTGTAAAAAGGGAAATGATTAACGACCCCATAGTGGTGCTAGTGCAGTGCGACTTCATCTTTATACTACTAATAGTATATACATACATAGCTTTTGAAAACCAAAGTAATCACAAATACGCGCTCTCATATACGTACTATCTCTCCCTAGTGTCTTTCCCTAGGTTAACTACGCAACCTAGAGCTCTGATACCAAGTGTGACGGCCCGCCCCGCACCAACCGACATTTACTCCAAAAGTGCGCTGTACACATGTCCAGTTAGCACGGAACGGGTCGCCAGAAGGAAAAGGAAGAAGGAAATGAACATACAAAGAACCTGTAGAATGTCTCACAGCGCATAGAACAAAATATAATAATAACATACTTGACATAAAATAGGAGAGACAGTGCATAAGCTGAAAATCAGAACTAAACATCATAGCAGCGAAAATTCAGAATGCAGCTTATTACAACTTTCAAACTGTCTCAAAGCAAAACAAGATAAAGGAGGTACACTACTAATGCCCAAGTAGCGACCACCAACGACACAGGGAGAATGTGTATATATATATATAATATGTGGAAGCCTCCTGCCCGCCTCCGAATCAGCTACTCGCACATCACCAGCTAACCTATCTCTAGTCTGCTCGTGTGAGCACCCAGAGTAATAAGAGGAGACGTAAAACTCTGGGTCAGACATAAAGCCTGGTATGAGCGATAAGCATCTAAAGTGAACAATAATAGGTAGACTAAAACATACCTGAACCTGGACCTGCAACCAAAGAGTTAGCACTACATACTGTACAACACTCTAAGGTATCATATCAAACAGTGTAAAGATACGGAGGTGGGGGAGGTGTGCATGTCATAATGATGGCAAACAATCAAGCATAGCATCCATCCTCACATCTCTCACTCAGTGCATAAAGCATACGATATTCACCACTTCGATCACCCAACATTCCTTGCTACGATCACTTTGCCCCATGAAGTCATAAATGGCTTCACTGCACTGATAACGTAGCCACAAATCCTTCGCTATGTCCACTTTGCCCCAAGGAGTCACAAGGACCCCACTGCACTGGCTCATAGCCTTACTAATCCTTACTATGTCCACTCTGCCCCATGGAGTCACAAGGACCCCAATGCACAGGCTCATAGTCTTACTACGCATCACCTTGCCCCTCGAGTCATAATGACCCTACTCCACTGATACCGTAGTCTTGCTACCATCACTTTGCCCCTCAGGTCATAACGACCCTACTGCACTGATAAGTAGCCCATCATTCCTTTTTAGTGGTGAATCGAAGTTATGAACGTCGACAACTCCTTAGCACACGTCCCGCAGCAAAGTCCAACCATGAAGTGAACTAATTGGTTCCCAACTGGTTCCGGGATTCCGAGCTCTAACTCCCATTTGGACTACCTTTGCATCTCGGGTTATTGGTCCTCACCATCGAATCGGATCAGATCAGCCTTCACATTCTTCCTCGGATCGGATCGGCCTTAGGCATTCGGATCGGGTCGCGCCTCCTGCATCGGATCGGGTCGTGATCCTCCAGGTGATTGGATCGCCCTCCTCCATTGTCTCGTGAATCCAGTCTCCATCGGATCGGGTCTCCTCTTCTGGTCGGATCGTGAACTCCTTGCGGATCGCGTTCCAACGGGTCGGATCGTGCTACATGGATCGGGTCGTGACTTCCCATCAGTTCGTGAGGCTGGTCGGTTCGTGGAAGGACGAGGCAGATCGCATAACAACTTCTCATGTCGGATCGTGATCATCTGGTTTGGATCGGAGTGCGAAGCGTGAGTGCGAATCGTGGTCATGGCATGCGATCCGATCCGGATCCCTGCATACTTCCTGCAGCTGTTCCAACGAGTTGTTTACGCCTCTCGACGGCGTTTTCGACCATTCCAACTATTCTAATCAGTCACAAAGCATTTCATATAGTCATAGCAACATATATAATCAACCCCAAACATCAACATAATAGGTTAAAATGGATCAAACATACCCAAAACCCCATATTTCCCCCTAAGCATGTTTAGGTGGAACTAATGGTAGTATTAGCAAATCTTAACCAAATTAACCCAAATTCATATCAGAGGTCTAAAACATCATTCCGAATTTTATAAACATTTTTCCAGAATTTTATCATGTTTAAATTCACTAATTAACACTAATCACCCCTAATTAGCCATAATTAGTGCAAAACTAAGCAAATCACTCACCTTAGCCACAAAATAAACTAAGATCTGAAATAATTCTCTGATTTGATGCGAATTTCAATACCAAACAGCAGCTCCTTTGTTGATTTGGTGAAGATCCTCCTTGATTAGGGGTTGCTAAGCCAAATCCTTAACCAAAAGATGATTTGGAGGTGATTTAGAGGTTGGAGACCATTTTTAGGGATCCTTGGTGATAAGTGGAGGCTAGAAAACTGAAATGGAATGATTCTCCATCTCATTTCAGCCCTCCCATAACCCTAATCCCGAAATGGGTTATGGTCCTACTCACTAATCACCCGATTTGGCCCGGTTAAGCAGTTTTTCACCCTCCAAACCTTATTTCAGCCATATCTCCCAAACGGTAAGTCCATTTGGCTAATGTAACCACTCTACGGAAAGAGAAACCATCATTTGAATCCAATGGAAGTGGTTTCAGATCAAAATTCCTTTCCAATCAAAAGTTATGGCCAAAACAGTACCAACTAGGGGCAAAATGGTCATTTAAAAATCGACAAAAATCATGAACATGGGAAATGACTCTAATAGATGTTTCCCAAAGTTACATGACCATACGACTTCACATGGGAAAGAAATAAATATTCTACGATCCTATGACGTGTAGAATACGGGTCATTAAAAGGTTAGACTCAGTTTGTGGTGTAAATCTGCCTGGAACCGCCTGGCAAATCCAGTGGCCACAAAGTGCTCGGTCTATTGTGAGAGCTCATGATTCGTTCGTCATAATGAATGAATTAAGGAATACTAACCATAATAAGACCTGGGTATGGTTAGAGGGTTAGGTGGGATAACATGGAAATTTGACATGTAAATGTGGACCTAACCGGTATGAGTTAAGAACATGTAAAACTTACAAGTGTAGGCTTAACCAACGTAACAGTTAATCAGACCAATGGGTGGGTTAAGTAATATGATTAGACAAATGACACTTAACCAATATAACAAGACACGTGGCAGGTTTAACTCAACTGGAACATATACATAATACTTAACCAAATTTGCATGATACGTGGGCGGGTTAAGCCATGAATCACTTGAATATACTTTAACCAATTTGACACGATGATTTGATAGGGATAATTCATGAACCACTTGAATATACTTAACCAATTTGACATGATGATTTGATAGGGTTAAGTCTTGAACCACTTGAATATACTTAACCAATTTGACACGATGATTTGATAGGGTTAAGTCATGAACCACTTGAATATACTAAACCAATTTGACACGATGATTTGATAGGGTGAAGTCATGAACCGGTTGAATATATTTAACCAACTTGACAGATGATTTGTAGGGCTAAGTCATGCACTTGAATGACAACACTTTGCCAATTTTACATGACACGTAGGCGGGTTAAGTCACGAACTTGAATGACAACACTTAACCAACTTGACATGCTAGACTGATGGGGTTAAGTCTCGAATTTAAATGACAACACTTATCCTACTGAACGGAAATCCTAGTTGCGCGGTCCTTTTCAGCAGTAACCCACTAGATGTATCATGGTACCCTGGAACTAGGAAGGGTGGGGCACGATTACTAGGCTGATTGTAAGCAACCAGAACGACGGCTGAGTTGGTGCGCCATTGTAGGTTCAGGCGGACTATGGTCGTGCACGTAGTCCGGAGTTGAAAAAGCAGGCATTGGGCACCAGTAGGTTTACACTGTGCGTGCTTGATTTGTGTCGATGGTTGGCACCATAGGGCTTGATACACCCTATGATGGACCTAGCACAGGTAACTACATTTCGTGATTGGGTCGTATGACACAGACACATGAACGAGCTAGGACTTGTAGGGAGCCGATCGACTAATAGATCGTTACGTGGAATTTGTTAGGCAGCATAATCCCTAGTGGTCCTAGGTGGCATAAACCCTAATCGAATCTAGAAAACGTTCAATAGGTAGCATAATCCCTAGTGGTCCTAGGTGGCATAAATCCTAGTTGAACACGCGATAGTTCATGATAAGGAAACCTAGCCAGAACAAGGGTGGAAGTCCAAAAGATTTCAAGAATAGTGGCACTACGTTGAAGTAGTATAGAAATACGTAATGAAACCCGTACGATATACGTCAAGGGACTGTACATATACATGGAAAGGATGATACGGGTTGGGATTCTAGTACAGATGGTGCAGAGAATATAGGAAATCAAAGAAAACAGTGGAATGGTGAAGCTTAGAAATCTTGCGATGTTATACTTAATATAAACCTTGCAATGTTATACTTGATTCATCGTGCATGTAGCTTACCTTGTCATCATGCTTATGTTTACTTTCAATTTATTCATGCCATATTATCTTCACCTGTTTTTATGCTGAAAGCCACTAGGACTTACTCAGTCTTTATGACTGACCCAGTTTGTTTCGCCTCGTTTTCTTTCGTTTCCCCCCCAGGTTCGTAGGGTGGGAATACAGCTTAGTTCGGATCTTACCAAGCTCCAAAGCTCTTTCATATACTGCTTGAATTTCTCTTGGCTATGGGTTGCTTTGCTGTTTTACTTGGGGAATGATTTATGGTTTTATGCTTCTTTACTATTGCAAGACAGATTTCGATGAAATGGATTTGATAGCATTTTGATGTAAAATGCTTTAGACCTTTCTAGATTTTAAAGCAATGAAATTTGGTTCTTCTTCCACTGTTTTATATGTTCTGTCTTTTAATATTTCTGTGTATGTTTACCTAGATAATGCTCCACCAAAGCTAGTGCATTCCCTTTGTGAGTGACCCTAGCGGAGGTGGGGTGTTACATTTGGTATCCGAGCAGAAGGTTACCAGACTAGGCAAAAGTTTTTAAAACCTTTTGAAATTATTTTCAAAACCGTTTACAAAGAAGCATTTTTCAAGAAAAGTTTTATTTTTAAAGGCTATTCCCCAAGGCCATTAGCATTATCCTTTGTTTCCTTGTTCGAATCCCTTTTCCTTTCATTCCTCCATCTGTAGCCACATTAGTTCCATCTGCGACTAATCTTATTTCAAGCTTTGTAGGGTTGCCGTGCGATGGAGGTAGTTCTCGAGAGACCTGTTAACATGTTATATAAGAGGGGATAAGAGTGGTTAAGGCGAATGAGGCTCAGAACAAGAAGGTAGAAATGTTTCTATAGGAAAACCTATTTTATCTTTCTATCATGTCCGTACCCTTTTTGATTATGGTACATCGCATCCTTTTTATTTCTGCTTCGATAGTTGAGTCTCTGCACCTTAGTACTAGCGTAGTAGAGGATCCCATTTTTGTCTCAAATCCTATGGGGAATCGGCTCATTTATTCACGACTTGTTTGGATTTGAGAATGTCTATGCTAAGTGTTGAGTTTAGAAGTAATGCTTATGTTTTTGGGCAATGGGTTGATTCTAGAGATGGAGTGGTTTCCCAAAAATGATACCATTCTTGAGTATGAAAAGAGGGTAGTTAGACTCTTGACTTGCCCCGGTAATGTCCTCGAAGTCTAGGGTAACCCTTAGGGTTCTTCCATGCTTAGTTACCTAGAATATCTTGATACATTTATCGATCCGTTCTTGATACATTTATCGATCGGCTCGAGTAGTGTTCGCCACTAAGGAGGATGGTTCATTTCGCTTATGCATGAGTTATAGAAAATCACCTTAGTAAGTACATTTGGCAACATGGTTGACATTTGTTTGTTTTCAAGAGATAGTTCTTCTACGTGGAATAACTTAAAGTGAGTAAACGAGATCCATGATTCACTAGTGAATTTTGGAGAGCTTGCATGAAACCATGAGTACGAAGTTATGTTTAAGCCGAGTATACTAGAAAGAGAATAAGGGAAAGTGGAACGAGAGGTGACAGTGAAATGAGTTCCAACTCATATTTTGGAAACAAGAATTAAGAAGCTACGAAATTGTAAAGTTAAAAACGGCCAAAGCACAATGGAGTTAAGCTCAAGGAAATGCCACTTAGAAGATTGAAGACTAGATGCGCTCATCATATCTCTATTTAAGAGTATATCCTTGATCCCTCTTTTCCTGTAGAGCTTACTTGCATACTATCTTTCAAGTATATCCTCTCGGTCTTATTCTCAATCCTATTTTTGTTGCAAACCCCATAGGAGGTATGACTTATCTATTAGTAATACATGTTGGGTCTTGAGGGTGTCCGTTGGGTTGACTAAACTTTTTGGGATTTATAGGATATGGACTGGTGCTTAGGGAGTTCTTCTCCTATTCAGTATATATGTGACGTAGATTTCCAGCTTTGACATTGCCTGATGGGCACAAAGTTTTTACTTGCTTCTATCATTCGGCTATATCTTTAGGTAGGAACAATTGGGTGAAACATGTGTTTGAGACATGTTATGATTGATGGTTGCAAGTGGTTGCAAGGGGTCGCAAGTGGTTGCTCGTAGTTGCATAACACACATTAGGCACTAGATCGGCTTAGACACATTTTCATATTGCATATGCATGAGTGTTTATACTTGTTTATGGATGGAATTGAATGTGTTTTCATGTGGATGTTGCATATGGATGGATGTTTGTGCACACATATAGTGTTTATATGACTAGGACTATTTGCATACATATTGGATTCATGGCACTAAACATATTTTGCATTTAAAAAGATCAATCAGGCCTGATCATTTGCATTAGATAAGGAACATATACACACACTTTCTGCATATGTTCATACAGCATTCGAAATCTCTTAAGGACAATGGATGCCTGTGATTGATGATTGAGTATATGGATGATTGGATGGTAGGATACATTCTTCTTAACTTGAAGATTTCGGGGACGAAATCCTTTAAGGAGGGGAGAATGTAACAACTCGTATTTTTATAACATGTTAAAACAAGAAATCAAGGCAGAATTAAATTTAAATTTAGAAACAGGGGAAACAGGTTATTCCATTGCGTTCGTCTCAAAATTTTACATGAAATAGAGTCCGAGTTTTCGAAAATCGGAGTCCGGATGAAGAAGTTATGGCCTGTACAAGTTTCAGCAGTTTTCAGGCAGGACTGGACCAGGGGGTCGACCTACCCCCCCTCCCCCCCCCCCCCAGATCGACCATAGGGTCGACCTACCCCCCAGGTCGACCATAGTATCGACCCCCCCCCCCCACCTTATAGGTCGACCTGGTCGGCCTAGTTTGACCCGGAACTCATTTTTGAAGCCTGAGACATGTTTTGATGGTCCGGATTGATTCTAGGGTTAATCTAAGGGCCTAAACTAGTTGCTACACCTATAAAAACACCCTTAGACCTAACCTAATTCATATCAAATCATTCCTACACTATCATGCTGCTGAGCTCCCTCTTGAACCATGGTCGCCGCCCCCGAATTAAAGAACAAGCATTCAAACTCAATCCAATTCGAAGATTAAAGCTTGTACAATGATTCAAGACAATAAATCAACACTACTACAACGTTCTATGACAATTTCACTTCCTAATTCACTAGCCATGCTCTGTAAGTTCTAGTTGTTTTTAGATTTAAACATTTAATTATAATATGGACATGAAATAAAGTGGAATTGGATCTAAGTATGTTTATCAATTCTGATCTATTTCTATTGCTCCCTGAATCTTCTGTTTTGGGACTTGTCTATCTTTATGTTCATGACAAGTTTATGATCTATTCAGCAGTTTTCTTGATTTGTGATGATGTTATCATCAAGTTGTAATACTAATGCCTATGATGATGTTTTTCTCTGATCTCATTTTTTTTTACTCAATCTCCCCAATTAATTTTCTTTTCAAGAACCTTGGTCAATTTCGGACCTTGGCCTAAAATCACGATTTGCGTACGATATGTACACGGGGGAATTATGGGATTATTGCCTTTATGAACATGATGTAATAATTGTCAACATGAAATTTGATATTATCATTGTATTTGCAAGTTTGGGCTTGATCTCTAAATTTTGGTATAATCTTGTTATGAACAAATTTGCATAAATATTATATACATGGATTTGGCACAAACAGGATCTATGTAATGTAACATGAGATTTGGTATATATAACATGTATGTAATTTGGCATGTAAATTAAACCACGAGTTCGGGCCTATGTAAATTAAATCAAAAGATTTGGCTTACGATTGGGCATATGTAGAATTGGGGATTTGAATATAAAAGCAATTGTAAATTTGATAATTGGCATAAATATGTATTATGAACTTGGGTAGTTGGCGTGTGTTGTAATAAAAAGATTACAATTTGGGATAACTACATCATGACTCATGATTTGGGTTTATTTGGGCATGATACATGCAATTTTGGCTAGAACTCGATATGGGTGAAATAGCATAAACTTGGCATACATGTAAATAGGCAAGAATTGGACATATGTAAACTGACTAGAATTGGCTATATATATCCATACATACATACATACATACATACATAAATATATATATATATATATATATATATATATATATTGTAACACCCCGTGAATTCTATAACTGTGAAATTCACAAATTAAAGTATAATTAATTTCAAATCAAAGAACTAAGGGAAAAGGGATACGCCATTGCGTTCGACTCGGAAAAATACGCGAAATAGAGTCCGAGTTTTCGAAAAACGGAGTCCGTATGAAGAAGATATGGCCTTCGGAAGTTTCTGAATTAAGTTTAAAATTCGAACAGAATAAAACAGCTCAGAAAAACAAGTTTAAATTCCAAAATCGGGCCCAATTGGCCAGGGCGGAAAAACTCCCGCCTAATGCACCCAGGTCGACTGGGCTGTCGACCTGGTCTAGCCAGGTCGACAGGGCTGTCGACAGGGCTGTCGACCTGGTCCAGAGCCAGGTCGAACCCAGCCCAACCTGGCTGGCCTATTCTATGTTGGTCGATTTTCAGAAGTCTGCTTTGTCATTAGGGCTAGGTGGCAGGCTCTAATTGGTCTCTCTTTCGAATGAATGGCTACGATCAATCCAAGCAACATCGATGGTCCTAATCAGTTCATAAACTCTATAAAAATGACCCTAGACTCAACCTAACCTATTCATTCAAAAATAAGAACAAAGCCATCATGCTGTCGAGGAACGACTAGGAGTAACCACCAATTTGGGAGAAGACTAGGAGGAAAATTCTAAAGCATAAAGCAACTTAAACAAATCAAATCATCGCATCTCCAAATCCCTAAATTGGAGAATTCGCCACACAATTGTAAGTAGAGTATTATTTTGGTATGAACAAATAACTGTGTTGGTTTGTATACTTGATTGTGGTGATGAATAATTCATATTTGTGCGTTACTATGATTCTTATCGATTTGGAATATTGTATAGCGATTGGATATTCGCAAAGTATGTTATTCATTATAAAAACTACATGTTTGCGGTAGTTTTATGCAAGTATACGTTTGGATATTCTCAAAATATGTAATTCATGTTGAAGCTACATGTATATAGTTGTTTAATTGAATTCATGCAAGTTTGAGGTTTTGCTACTATGCCATCATAATGTATATTTTTGTACAAAAATCATTTTGTGCGTAATTGGAACAAATTTGGGTTATTATAGTTCATATGAAACTATGTTGAAATTTTGGCACCATGATCTATGTATTAAGCCATGCTTTTGTACTAGAAAACTTATTTGCAAACTTATGAATATGACTAGGCTATGATTGATATTTTGCATAATTGAAAACCATGTTAGGTCTATATTGTTAACAAGAATTATGTGATGACATATGTGGTACATAGCTAGGTTAGATTCAAAATCCCATTTGCAAGTTTGCATGACTAAAGTAAAAATCATGATTTCATGTTTAGAAATATTTATGCCATAAGTATATGTGCGCCATGGTTAGGTGAATAGATTTAAAATCATGATTAAGTTGGAATAATTCAAGTTGAAACTATGCTTTTGTATTAGTAACAAAAGTAAACCCCTTTGTAAACATGTAGGAATCTTATGAGCATGATTTGCTTATGTTTGACATTATGCCTAAATAAAAACATAGGTTTATGTTGTAGTTAAGACTATGTGTCAATAATGATATCCAATTTAGATTCTTATCTCAACTACAAGTTTACATGCTTTGATTCATGTCACTTATGCTTTATGACCAAAGTATACATTACGACTATGCAAGTACACCAGTATCTATTTTGTAGTTCCAACGTTATGTTGCAAGTTCATGCGTTCACATTCCCCTTCTTGTGTATGAAACCATGCTTTAAGCCTCCCCTTTTTCACGTGGCTAGGTTGGGCTTAAAAAGGCTAAGCCCAACATATATATAATAAACGAGCGAATTAAACGGGGGTAAATAGCGTTGGGCCAAATTAATTAATAAATGAAAATATAAAGTAAAGGGGCCCAAATTCAAGTATGGGTTGGGCCCAAGATTGGTGTAACCTTTACACCATTAACTTAATAATGGGCCGCAAATATTTACATATAAGAAAATAAAGAAGAAAGACAAAATATGTAAATGTAGAACATACGATGTGTTTAACCCGAGGTTGGATTGAGTTGTGATGTAAACCTGCCCGGAACCGCCCGGCTGTCCAGTAGTCACAACAATACCTATCCAATGTGGGAGGTTAAACATGGAGCCCAATAAGGACCCGAGGTTAGACTGAGTTGTGGCGTAAGACTGCCCGGAACCAACCGGCAACAGGCAGCCACAACAATACCTGTCTAATGTGAGAGGTCAAGGCTTTAATAAGACAATTAATGCTGAGTCAGGATTGTTAGGATTAAGCGAACCAAAGACTTAATCAAAATGGAACATGCTAAACTAAACGGACTGGTGGGGGTTAGGTTAGAAAACACTTAACCAACTTAGCATGTTGGCTAGAGATAGAAAACCTAGTAACGGGGGACCCTTTTCAGCAGTAACCCTAGAAGGTGTAACACCCCGTGTATTCTATAACTGTGGAATTAACAAATTAAAGTATAATTAATTTGAAATCAAAGAACTAAGGGAAACGGGATACGCCATTGCGTTCGTCTCGGAAAAATACGCGAAATAGAGTCCGAGTTTTCGAAAAACGGAGTCCGTATGAAGAAGATATAACCTCCGGAAGTTTCTGAATTAAGTTTAAAATTAAAAATCGGGCCCAATTGGCTAGGGCGGGAAAATTCCCGCCTAAGACACCCAGGTCGACTGGGCTGTCGACCTGGTCTAGCCAGGTCGACAGGGCTGTCGACAGGGCTGTCGACCTGGTCCAGACCCAGGTCGAACCCAGTCCACCCTGGCTGGCCAAGTCTATGTTGGTCGATTTTCAGAAGCATGCTTTGTCATTAGGGCTAGGTGGCAGGCTCTAATTGGTCTCTCTTTCGAATGAATGGCTACGATCAATCCAAGCATCATCGATGGTCCTAATCAGTTCATAAACTCTATAAAAATGACCCTAGACTCTTCCTAACCTAAGTCTCTAACACAATTCTCTAGCCTCCATTGCTCTCTCTCCTTCTAATTAAAAATAAAAATGGCGACGCTACTCTGCTAGAATCAAAACTAGAAGTCAATCAACATCATCCTAAATTCAAATTTGAGATAAAAGCTTCTGCAACAATTCTGTAACAACTAAAGTTCTTTCTTTAACCCAATCAAGGCAAGTACAGTTATTTTCCGCTATAAACGTTAATTATAATTTTGATATGTTTTTAATTCTGAATCTGAGATTGTATATATATTCTCTTCTGTCAGATCTGTTTTTCTGTGACTGTTCTGTATCCCTTTTCTTCTTTTCTGTTTCTATAGCCAGGCTACCACGAGCCTGTGCCTAATCTCATAAGAGATGAACGTATGAACGCAAATTTTGGGATGAATGATGCGAAATTTGACAAGACTAAATTGAATGTATGACTTTAGGTCTGAGGCATAAAATATATTGGACATATGCATAAATTTGACTATGAACATATAATTTATGCATGTTGTATGCATAGTTATGTTGTAATTTAGATCTGTAATTAATGAGCATATGTTGTAAACTAGATTTGGATCTATGCATATTCTATGATAGAAGAAAAGAGGAACCATTGTATGATTACATATGATTTGAGACTTTGGACAAAATGCATATAAAAGTCAAGATCGGATTTTTAGAAGATATGATTTAAAGATTGTTGGGTATAGTTTGCATAATGATTCATGACTTAAAAAGAAGAAGATATGGAAACTTAGGTGTAAAGATTTACATTAATTAGGATATCTATTATTGTGATTACACCTAAATAGGGATTTTTGGATATATGGTATGCATTAAAATTAATGGTTATATTTGGTACAATTTATATGTATAAAGGCTAGTTTAACAAAAATTGGAACATATGTTATATGGAAAATTATGTCCATATTCTGCGCTTATGCAAACATGGAGTATATGTTGTGAGTCATGACAATTATGTAGGCATATGAATTTAAGCCAATTTATGATTAGGCAAGGCATGTAAATAGAACCTTTAGAAATATTAAATTTGGTAAATCTGCTAATTTGCTAAGTTGCCTAAACTACTAGTTTTGTTATATTGCCTAGACTGCTAATTAGATTGAAATGCATAATCTGTTAAATTTGTCGGTTGAAATGCCTAACCTGTTATATGCCAAAATCTGCTAAGTTGCTAAATCTGTTAAATCCGTTAAGTCATATAAAATCTGTTATCTGCTATGTTGATATAATCATCCTGTTATTGATATAATCTGAATTGGCATATATATTGGGCGTGCGCATAAACGGTAAATTATTAATTAATTGGCCGCAAAGATAAATATGGCTAACTCGAGGTTAGAACGAGTTTGCGGCGTAATTCTGCCCGGAACCGCCCGGCACATCCAGTGGTCGCAAACAATAGGTTCTAATGTGAGAAGTTAGTCATAACCTGCTTAAGACACGAGGTTAGGTCTGGCTTGTGGCAGAAGTCTGCCCGGAACCGCCCGGCCCATCCAGCGGCCACAAGCTAGCTACCTAATGTGAGAGGTCTGGGCATTAATAATTAATTAATGCAAATCTAAGATAAGAATGACGTCTAAAACGTATTGGGGGAAAATAGGGTTAAACCAACTGGATTAATAGGTGTAGTAAGCCCGTCCATGAATCTGTAGGCCCAATACAAAGTTAGACAAATCTGAAAAATCTGTACATCTGATCTGTTAGTCTGAAAACTTGTCAACTTAATCTATGAACTAGTAAATCTGAATTCTGTATGTCTGAACTTGTAAACAAGTTAATCTGAGATCTGTTAATCTGGGGACACAAGGTTAGGAGGGGAATTACTTGTGTCATCTGTTGTTTGGGACCCATATTAGTCAGTAACCCTTTCTGGTATCAAAACTTTGACCCAACAGTAGGTAGGGTCCGGGCACGCTTACTGAACTAATTATAAGTGGTTCATTCTGATAATGGCGAGGGGTGTTGATGGTGCGTTCCAACCGGGTCATGTGCGTGCATGGATCCCGGTCTGCCTCTGAGGATGTAAGACGCCGTGACATCTGTAAATAGGTCTGTGCCAATTGGTTGTCACTTTAGGGAGTGATACACCCTACTGTGGGGCCGACACAGGATATTTATGTATTAGGGAGCCGATCGCTTAGGGTAGGGTTTTAGGGTACGCTTAGTTCTGTCTGTTTCTGTTGGTACCGTCTGTTTCTGTTGGGTGGTAACACCTGTCTGTTTCTCTGTGGTACCATCTGTTCGGGTGGTAAAGGCCCATTACTAGTGTACACCTAATTCCACATACTGTTTCCGTAGAGATAAATCTGTTTCTGCTTCTGTCTGTTTCTGATCGGGTAGTAAAGGCCCATTATTAGCATTCTGTTTCTGTTAAAGTATTCTGTACCCGTTCCTGCTTCAATTTAGACATTAGGGAGACACCTAATTCTGCTATACTAGTATTAGTGCAGAGAAATGTAAAACAATAGTTTATATCATTCTGTTTTTCTGTTATATCTGTTACACCTGTTATAGTTATCTCACATCCAGTTTTATGTTGATATCATATTATTATTATCTGTTCATATGCTGAAAGTCACTGGACTTGCCAGACTTTTTGTCTGACCCTTGTTGTTTCGCCTCCTTTCTTCCGTTTCCCCCCCCCCCCCAAGGTTATCCAAGGAGGGAAATACTTTAGCTTGATTCGGATTTCTCTTTGCTTGAAGTGCTTAAAGTATGGCTTGGCTCTGTATAGCTTCCGTTCCATGGGGATTATGATTTTAAACTATGCATTTTGAAGGCTTTTGTACAAGACTGATATTTTGTACTTGAATTCTGAAATTGAAAGGATGTAACCATATTAATTTCTGTTTCCGCTGTAATAAAGTCAAAAATTTTCAAGTACTGTTTTATCTGTCTTGTAAGTTTCTGTCCTGTTTACTAAAATGCTCCACCAAAGTTAAGGCATTCCCTTTGTGAGTGACCTTAACGGAGGTGGGGTGTTACACTTGGTATCAGAGCTGAAGGTTACCAGAATTTATAAAAAGTTTTGAAAATTATTTTCAAAAAAAAAAGGTTTTGAAGGAAAGTATTTTCAAAAAAATAATAATAATAAAGCTTATTTTGAAAAACATAATCCCCAAGAGCCATATATCTTTCTTTCAGTCCTTTTTGTATTGAACCTTCCCTTTTTCGTTCCAGCATGTCTGAAGCATCTGAGATACCAGAGGGTGTTCATGTACCCGGTTGGTTTCGTCAATATCTTGAGGCTAGGACCGCCGCTGCAGGTCCAGCAAATGATCCCCCTCCACCACCCCCTCCTCGTGCAATTGCTTTCTCAAAAATCTGTAGAGATTTTAGGGCCATGGGTGGGAAGGATTTCAAAGGAACTGAATCATTCGTAGAAGCAAGGAATTGGCTCAAAGAAACCGAGGATCTGTTCGTTATCTTCGAGGTGGACGATAGGCAGAAGGTACAGTTGGCAGTATGGCTGCTCAAAGACGAAGCTTCCTACTGGTGGGAAGTCACTAACGCCGAGAGGCCGGTTGAGACATGGATGGATTTCAGAACAAGGTTTGAGACAAAATTCCTCTCGCAAGCTGAACGAAGTTTACAATTGGAAAAGTTCTTGTCTCTTAAGCAAGGAAGTATGACGATCAAGGAATACGTCAACCAGTTCAACCAACTAGCAAGATTCGGATTGGATTTAGTCAACACTCAGCATAAAAAGGCTCTCCGCTTTGTTAAAGGATTGAATGAGCCACTGCACAGCCTAGCCATGACCCATGTACCCATGGGAGCAACTTACGAGAAATTGGTGGATATGGCACTACTGCACGAGGAAGACAAGGGCCCGAAAGAGACAAAGAAGGAAGAACCACAGAATAAGAAAGCGGGGCCCAAAAAGGAAACACAAAAGAAGGATGAGAAGTCTGAAGATAAGAAGGGGAAAAAGTGCTTTACTTGTGGGAGCTCAACTCATCTGAACAAGGATTGCAGAAAAAGGAAGGGCGCTTGCTTCAACTGTGGGGAGATGGGACACTTCACTAGGGACTACCCGAAGAGACGAGGACAAGGAGGGCAGGCGAACACTCTTGAGGCTAGTGGCTAGGATAGAAATAGGAAAATTTCTATAGTAGGTTTAATTTCTTTATCTGATTGTGACTTTTTCTGATTCTGGTATTTTGATTTTGTAATCGATACTCTGCACTTTAATGCTAGTATTATTTCTGAATTCCGCTGTAGACTCAGACCCATAAGGGTTATGGATCATCTGTTTGAGATTGGGGTTTGAGGGATATCTGTGTTAGGCGTCAAGTATGGCGCATACATTCTGAGTTTTCGTAGAGTATGATTTTATCATGCTTAGCTTCCTAAGAATCATTAGGGAACCTGATCTGTACCAGTAGTCTGTAAATATCTAAATACTTTTTATAGGATTTCCAGTTTTGACATTGTCTAAAGAAGGTACTCCTCTGGGTGTCAATTTGATATTGGTTTCGGTCTTTGGGGCCGATACTTAGGACCCATGTCTAATGGGAACCAAATTTTCGTTCTATCTGTACTCGCTTCCATCATTCGACTGTATCCTATCGATCGAATATTTGAACTTTAGGTAGAAACTAATGGGTGTAAACATGTGTTTGAGACATGTTATGTTTGATGGTTGCAAGTGGATGCAAGTGGTTGCTAGTGGTTGCCCGTGGATGCATATACACACACTAGGCACTAGATCGGCTCGAAAACACTCTCATACAGCATATGGATGGGTGAGCATTTTTCAATTCTTGTGGATGCAAAATGGTTGATTCAGCACATGGATGTTGCATTTGAGTGAATGGTTGTGCACTCATATAGAAATAATATATATCATCAGAATTCTATTGCATACATGTTGGACTCATGGCACTGACATAATTCGCATTAAGGAGGTCAACTGAATAAGTAGACCGCCTGATCTTTGCATTAGATAAGGAACATATACACACACTTTTACATATGTTCATACAGCATTAGAAGTTTTCTAAGGACAATGGATGCTTGTGGATGATGGTTGAGTAGATGGGTGATTGGATGGTAGGACGCATTCTTCTTAACTTGAAGATTTCGGGGACGAAATCCTTTTAAGTGGGGGAGAATGTAACACCCCGTGTATTCTATAACTGTGGAATTAACAAATTAAAGTATAATTAATTTGAAATCAAAGAACTAAGGGAAACGGGATACGCCATTGCGTTCGTCTCGGAAAAATACGCGAAATAGAGTCCGAGTTTTCGAAAAACGGAGTCCGTATGAAGAAGATATAACCTCCGGAAGTTTCTGAATTAAGTTTAAAATTAAAAATCGGGCCCAATTGGCCAGGGCGGGAAAATTCCCGCCTAAGACACCCAGGTCGACTGGGCTGTCGACCTGGTCTAGCCAGGTCGACAGGGCTGTCGACAGGGCTGTCGACAGGGCTGTCGACCTGGTCCAGACCCAGGTCGAACCCAGTCCACCCTGGCTGGCCAAGTATATGTTGGTCGATTTTCAGAAGCATGCTTTGTCATTAGGGCTAGGTGGCAGGCTCTAATTGGTCTCTCTTTCGAATGAATGGCTACGATCAATCCAAGCATCATCGATGGTCCTAATCAGTTCATAAACTCTATAAATATGACCCTAGACTCTTCCTAACCTAAGTCTCTAACACAATTCTCTAGCCTCCATTGCTCTCTCTCCTTCTAATTAAAAATAAAAATGGCGACGCTACTCTGCTAGAATCAAAACTAGAAGTCAATCAACATCATCCTAAATTCAAATTTGAGATAAAAGCTTCTGCAACAATTCTGTAACAACTAAAGTTCTTTCTTTAACCCAATCAAGGCAAGTACAGTTATTTTCCGCTATAAACGTTAATTATAACTTTGATATGTTTTTAATTCTGAATCTGAGATTGTATATATATTCTCTTCTGTCAGATCTGTTTTTCTGTGACTGTTCTGTATCCCTTTTCTTCTTTTCTGTTTCTATAGCCATGCTACCACGAGCCTGTGCCTAATCTCATACGAGATGAACGTATGAACGCAAATTTGGGATGAATGATGCGAAATTTGACAAGACTAAATTGAATGTATGACTTTAGGTCTGAGGCATAAAATATATTGGACATATGCATAAATTTGACTATGAACATATAATTTATGCATGTTGTATGCATAGTTATGTTGTAATTTAGATCTGTAATTAATGAGCATATGTTGTAAACTAGATTTGGATCTATGCATATTCTATGATAGAAGAAAAGAGGAACCATTGTATGATTACATATGATTTGAGACTTTGGACAAAATGCATATAAAAGTCAAGATCGGATTTTTAGAAGATATGATTTAAAGATTGTTGGGTATAGTTTGCATAATGATTCATGACTTAAAAAGAAGAAGATATGGAAACTTAGGTGTAAAGATTTACATTAATTAGGATATCTATTATTGTGATTACACCTAAATAGGGATTTTTGGATATATGGTATGCATTAAAATTAATGGTTATATTTGGTACAATTTATATGTATAAAGGCTAGTTTAACAAAAATTGGAACATATGTTATATGGAAAATTATGTCCATATTCTGCGCTTATGCAAACATGGAGTATATGTTGTGAGTCATGACAATTATGTAGGCATATGAATTTAAGCCAATTTATGATTAGGCAAGGCATGTAAATAGAACCTTTAGAAATATTAAATTTGCTAAATCTGCTAATTTGCTAAGTTGCCTAAACTACTAGTTTTGTTATATTGCCTAGACTGCTAATTAGATTGAAATGCATAATCTGTTAAATTTGTCGGTTGAAATGCCTAACCTGTTATATGCCAAAATCTGCTAAGTTGCTAAATCTGTTAAATCCGTTAAGTCATATAAAATCTGTTATCTGCTATGTTGATATAATCATCCTGTTATTGATATAATCTGAATTGGCATATATATTGGGCGTGCGCATAAACGGTAAATTATTAATTAATTGGCCGCAAAGATAAATATGGCTAACTCGAGGTTAGAATGAGTTTGCGGCGTAATTCTGCCCGGAACCGCCCGGCACATCCAGTGGTCGCAAACAATAGGTTCTAATGTGAGAAGTTAGTCATAACCTGCTTAAGACACGAGGTTAGGTCTGGCTTGTGGCAGAAGTCTGCCCGGAACCGCCCGGCCCATCCAGCGGCCACAAGCTAGCGACCTAATGTGAGAGGTCTGGGCATTAATAATTAATTAATGCAAATCTAAGATAAGAATGACGTCTAAAACGTATTGGGGGAAAATAGGGTTAAACCAACTGGATTAATAGGTGTAGTAAACCCGTCCATGAATCTGTAGGCCCAATACAAAGTTAGACAAATCTGAAAAATCTGTACATCTGATCTGTTAGTCTGAAAACTTGTCAACTTAATCTATGAACTAGTAAATCTGAATTCTGTATGTCTGAACTTGTAAACAAGTTAATCTGAGATCTGTTAGTCTGGGGACACAAGGTTAGGAGGTGAATTACTTGTGTCATCTGTTGTTTGGGACCCATATTAGTCAGTAACCCTTTCTGGTATCAAAACTTTGACCCAACAGTAGGTAGGGTCCGGGCACGCTTACTGAACTAATTATAAGTGGTTCATTCTGATAATGGCGAGGGGTGTTGATGGTGCGTTCCAACCGGGTCATGTGCGTGCATGGATCCCGGTCTGCCTCTGAGGATGTAAGACGCCGTGACATCTGTAAATAGGTCTGTGCCAATTGGTTGTCACTTTAGGGAGTGATACACCCTACTGTGGGGCCGACACAGGATATTTATGTATTAGGGAGCCGATCGCTTAGGGTAGGGTTTTAGGGTACGCTTAGTTCTGTCTGTTTCTGTTGGTACCGTCTGTTTCTGTTGGGTGGTAACACCTGTCTGTTTCTCTGTGGTACCGTCTGTTCGGGTGGTAAAGGCCCATTACTAGTGTACACCTAATTCCACATACTGTTTCCGTAGAGATAAATCTGTTTCTGCTTCTGTCTGTTTCTGATCGGGTAGTAAAGGCCCATTATTAGCATTCTGTTTCTGTTAAAGTATTCTGTACCCGTTCCTGCTTCAATTTAGACATTAGGGAGACACCTAATTCTGCTATACTAGTATTAGTGCAGAGAAATGTAAAACAATAGTTTATATCATTCTGTTTTTCTGTTATATCTGCTACACCTGTTATAGTTATCTCACATCCAGTTTTATGTTGATATCATATTATTATTATCTGTTCATATGTTGAAAGTCACTGGACTTGCCAGACTTTTTGTCTGACCCTTGTTGTTTCGCCTCCTTTCTTCCGTTTCCCCCCCCAGGTTATCCAAGGAGGGAAATACTTTAGCTTGATCCGGATTTCTCTTTGCTTGAAGTGCTTAAAGTATGGCTTGGCTCTGTATAGCTTCCGTTCCATGGGGATTATGATTTTAAACTATGCATTTTGAAGGCTTTTGTACAAGACTGATATTTTGTACTTGAATTCTGAAATTGAAAGGATGTAACCATATTAATTTCTGTTTCCGCTGTAATAAAGTCAAAAATTTTCAAGTACTGTTTTATCTGTCTTGTAAGTTTCTGTCCTGTTTACTAAAATGCTCCACCAAAGTTAAGGCATTCCCTTTGTGAGTGACCTTAACGGAGGTGGGGTGTTACAGAAGGTGTATCATGATACCCTGAAACTAGGCAGGGTGGGGCACGATTACTGGGCTGATTGTAAGAGGTCAAATCGACGGCGGTGGTGTAGCAGTGTAGGTTCTAGCGGGGTGCGGGCGTGCACACACTCCAGCGCAGAAAAATAAGGCACTGGACACCAGTAGCATACCTGTGCATTCTAGGATTGTGTCGGGCCGCCACCATGGGACTTGATACACCCCATGGTGGGACCAGCATAGGTAACTACAACATCGGGGGCCGTAAGACACATGTAACTATGTGAGTAGGAGCCGATCATCATAGAATGGATCACTTCACCCTGATTATGGGGTGCCAGTTGGAAACTAGTTTATATGGGTTCAGAGATTAACATGGGGTACGATAGTATATTCGACCCTAGACAACTTAACCAAGTTTATAGTGCTTTCCCACTTCTTGTTTATACTTATCATACCCAGTTCTTTATTCATTGACAGAATAGTCCTAGACTTACTCAGGCTTTATGTATGACTCTACTTTTCTTTCGTCTTCTTTTCTTCCGTCCCCCCCCCCCCAGGTCCACAGGGAGGGAACACTGCAGCTTGACCAGCCTTAATATCCAGCTTGAAGAGGAGAAATGTATTGCTTGGACTTTTTCGTTTTGAACTATGGCTTTGGACAGCAACTATGGGGCTTTTGCAGTTTATTTATGTTTTCTTTAAGCTTCTTTAAATAATGTAATCAAGACAGATTATGAAAGTGTTATGTTATGATTTTGGAAAGGATGTAAGACAATCATGGTGATGTTGTTGTAACACGTATTTACTTTTATGAAATAAAAGTTACCACTTTTCTGCTGTTCACAAATATGTGTTTTTATATCTGTCTTGTATATCTGTGACTTATACTTATAAACCTCCACCAAAATTAGGGCATTCCCTTTGAGAGTGACCCTAACGGAGGTGGGGTGTTTCACTTGGTATCAGAGAATAGGTTTACCAGATAAGATAAAAAGTTTTGAAAATTTATTTTCAAAAAGGAAATTTAAAGAAGCATTTTTAAAAAGATAAAATATTATTTTATTTTAAAAAGGCAAAGTCCACTCCCCAAAGCCATAGGTACTATCTCTTATCCTTCGTTTTGAATCTATCCTTTTTGTTTCAGCATGTCCGAAGATCTTAACTTGCCAGAAGGGGTGCCAATACCTGGTTGTTTTAGATGGTTCTTAGAAGCAAGAGCCACTCAGCCAGGTCCTACCGTTCCTCCTCTCCCAGCTGCAGCGGCACCTTTTCCTCCACCTCCTCCTCGGGGAAACACTTTTGCTAAGATATGTAAAGATTTTAAAGCTATGGGAGGAAAGGATTTCCATGGAACTGAGTCCTTCGTGGCAGCTAGAAATTGGCTGAAGGAAACAGAGAACCTATTCATCATCTTTGAGGTAGAAGATAGACAAAAAGTACAACTGGCAGTATGGCTATTAAAGGGCGAGGCCTCCTACTGGTGGGAAGTCACTAATGCAGAAAGACCAGTGGAGACATGGGAGGACTTTAGGGCAAGGTTTGAGACTAAATTTCTCTCAGATGCGGAAAGAAGTTTGCAGTTAGAAAAATTCTTATTTCTTAAGCAAGGGGACAAGACAGTCAGAGAGTATGTGAATCAGTTCGATGAGCTGGCTAGGTTTGGGCTTGGCCTAGTCAACACCCCGCACAAGAAGGCTCTCCGTTTCGTCAAAGGGTTAAATGAGCCATTACACAGTTTGGCCATGACCCATATACCCATGGGGGCCACGTATGAAAGATTGGTGCAAATGGCATTGCTGAATGAGGAGGATAAGGGTAAGAAGGAGACAAAGGCAGAAAGCTCTCAAGGGAAGAAAGAGGGTTTGCAGCCTAAGAAGACAGACTTTAAGAAGGGCGGGAAAGGCAACAAAGAGAAGAGGAAGTGCAATTTCTGTGGCAAAGTGGGGCACTTAGTAAAGGACTGCCGGAAAAAGAAGGCCAAGGAGAATGGTGGGTGCTTTTCTTGCAGTGAGACAGGCCACAGGGCTAAGGACTGCCCAAAGATACGAGGACAGGGGCAGGGGGCCGGATCCACCTCAGGGGCACAGGTTCATGTGCTAGAAGCGCCACCTCTGCAACAGCGAGGTATAAATACTTCTGTAGAAAGTGTAGTTTATCTTTATGATCACCCCATTCGCACTTTATTTGATTCTGGCGCATCACACTCCTTTATCTCGTCTGCTTTAGTAGAATCTCTGCACCTAAAAACTAGTATGGTAGAGGACCCCTTAATTGTTTCAAACCCAATTGGGGGCCCAGCTCATTTGTCTATGATCTGTTTGGGATTGAAAATTTCTATTCTAAGTGTAGAATTTCAATGTAGTGCCTTTGTTTTGGGCTTTTCGGGTTATGGTTTGATTTTGGGTATGGATTGGCTATCCAGTAATGGGGCCATCCTTGATTGTGAGAAAAGGGTTGTTAGGCTCCTAACCCAGCTCGGTAATACTTTGGAAATTTCTTGTAATCCCTCATACGTGGTTATGCTTAGTTACCTTGAATCGCTAGATGCCTCTGTTGAAAATTTGCAATCAGTTAAAGTGGTCCGGGAATATCCGGATGTCTTCGAAGAGGTGAAGGGCTTGCCTCCGAAGCGGGAAATAGACTTCCGCATATATCTTGTAGATAATGCAAAGCCCGTTGCGTTACCCGTTAGACACATGGCTCCACGGGAAAGGAAAGAGCTCAGTAAACAGATTAAAGAGCTTCTAGAAAAGGGGTTCATTAGGAGGAGCATTTCAGAATGGGGCGCTCCAGTGGTGTTCGCTACAAAGGCGGATGGTTCACTCCGTCTATGTGTTGACTATAGGGAGCTCAACAAGCTAACGAAAAAGAATAGGCACCCTCTCCATAGAATTGACGATTTGTTTGACCATCTTGTAGGAGCGTCTGTTTTCTCCCAGCTCGATTTAGCAACCGGTTTTCATCAGCTAAGGGTGGCTGAAGATAGCATCGATAAAACGGCGTTCAGAACCCCAGACGGCTTCTTTGAATGGCTTGTCATGCCTTTCGGCTTGACAAATGCACCTGCTTACTTCGTGGACCTGATGAGTAGGGTATTCAGAGATTTCCTCAACAAGTTCGTAGTGGTCTTCGTAGATGATATCCTTATTTTCTCAAAGAGTGAAGAGGAACATGCTCAACACTTAAGGGCAATCATGGAAATTTCGCGAGTCCATCAACTAAAAGCCAAATTCTCCAAATGCCACTTTTGGAGGGAAGAGGTGAGGTTCCTTGGGCACATAGTACCCAAACAAGGGTTAGCAGTGGACCCTGCTAAGGTAGTGGCGGTACAGGATTGGAAGACACCAAGGAATGCAACTGAGGTCCGAAGCTTTCTAGGACTAGCAGGTTTCTATCGAAAGTTTATAAGGGATTTTGCGAAAATCTCAGCTTCGCTCACGAAATTGACTAAGAAGAATCTAGTGTTCAATTGGGATTTGGATTGCGAGTTTGCTTTCCAACGACTGAAAAGGGCTCTTACAACAGCCCCAGTTTTGACGCTGCCAGATTTGAGCAAGATGTTCACTGTTTATACGGATGCATGTGGGACAGGGCTAGGCGCCGTCTTAATGCAAGAAGGAAGGGTAGTAGCTTATGGCGGGAGGCAGTTGAAAGTGCACAAAAAGAACTACCCAACCCACGATCTTGAGTTAGCCGCCATCGTCTTTGCACTCAAGTCTTGGCGACACTATCTCCTACGTGAGAAGTTCGAACTTTACACTGACCATAAATCGTTGAAATATCTTTTCTCGCAGAAGGATCTTAACTTGAGGCAACAGAGATGGATGGAGTTTCTTGCCTCGTATGATTTCGAAATCTCCTATACTCCGGGCAAAGGCAACGTAGTGGCAGACGCGTTGAGCCGAAAGAAATTGACCCTAAGCCCGTTGTTTGTTGAAAGACAAAGCCTAGAGTTTATAGCCAGCTTCGACTTTAGGCCCTCCTCCGATTTTGTACCAGGCTTGCTAGCATCTCTCGAAGTACGGCCAACTTTAGTGGATTTAGTAGAGACAGCACAACGCGAAGACCCTCAGCTTATGGAAATGATTGATAGGCTAATTAGGGGTGAGACTTCAAGTCACCTCAACAGATACTCCATCGACGATAAGGGTTTGCTAAGGCGAGACGGAAGACTATGCGTCCCACAAACAAAAGATTTAGTAAAGAAGGTTCTCGAGGAAGCACATCACTCCAAGATGACGATACACCCAGGCGGAGATAAAATGTACAAAGACATAAAAAGGACTTTCTTCTGGAACGACATGAAAAAGGACGTGGCAGAATTTGTTTCTAAGTGTATGGTGTGCCAACAGGTTAAAGCGGAACAGAAAAAGCCTGGTGGACTACTACATCCTCTAGAGGTCCCGCAGTGGAAGTGGGATAGAATATCAATGGACTTCATCGATGGGCTGCCTAGGTCTAGAAGAGGCAACACTAGCATTTGGGTAATAGTGGATAGGCTTACTAAAAGCGCCCACTTTTTACCTGTCAAAAGTAAAAGAACTGCCTCATCCCTAGCATCACTTTACCTCAAGGAAATCGTTCGACTCCATGGAATACCATCTAGCATTGTTAGTGACCGAGACCCCATCTTCACCAGTGAGTTTTGGCGGAGTCTGCAAGAAGCAGTAGGAACGCAGTTATGCTTGAGCACAGCCTATCATCCCCAAACCGACGGCCAAACAGAGAGAGTAAACAGAGTTTTGGAAGACCTTTTAAGGCTATGCGTCCTCGATTTCGGAGGGACATGGGAAGACCACCTTCCTTTGGTGGAATTTGCCTACAACAACAGCTATCAAGCAACCATCGGAATGGCGCCCTTCGAAGCTTTATATGGAAGACCGTGCCGATCGCCCACTTGTTGGTGGGAGTCTACGGATAAGCTCATACTTGGACCAGATATGATCCGAGAGACTTCAGAGAAAGTAGACTTAATACGAAGAAGGATGAAGACGGCCCAAGACAGACAAAAGTCCTATGCCGACAAGAGAAGGACCGACCTTGAATTTGAGGTTGGAGACAGAGTTTTTCTCAAGGTATCACCGCTAAGGAACGTTGTTCGTTTTGGAACCACAGGAAAACTGGCACCAAGGTTCGTAGGGCCATTCCCTATCATCGAGAAAATTGGGAAAATGGCCTATAGATTAGAGCTACCCGAGAAGTTGGCTGGAGTCCACAACGTTTTTCACGTTTCACATCTTCGAAAATGTCTACATGAGTCAGCTGAGGTGGTAGAGCCAAATATCCTCGAAGAGGCCGAAGTGGAACGCGAAGCATCCATAAGAAAAGTTCCAACCCGCATATTAGGAACGGAAGTGAAGAAGCTACGCAACCGCGAAGTCAAGGTCGTCAAAGTTCAGTGGAGCGACGCCGAGGGAGACGCGACTTGGGAAACTGAAGCTAGAATACGCACTGCCTACCCTTTTCTGTTCGAGGGTACATCCTTGATCTTTCCTTTTCCTTAAGTTGCGCTTTTATCTATCTTTTTAGGTATATTTCCTCGACCTTATCTTTTAGGTAGAAACCCTTTGGATGGAAACATGTAATTGAAACATGTTATGGATGATGGTTGCAAGTGGTTGCAAGTGATTGCTAGTGGTTGCTCGTGGTTGCATATACACACACAATCTAGGTTTTAGATCGGCTCAGTCACTTCATATTGCATATGCATATATGTTTGCATTCGTATATGGTTGAACTCTAATGTGTTGTCATATGGATGTTGCATTTGTATTGAATGATTGTGCACTCATGTAGAATCATGAATAGGAAAATTTGCATACATAATGGATTCATGGCACTTACATAATTCGCATTAAGGAGGTCAACTGAATCAGTAGACCGCCTGATTTTGCATTTGATAAGTACATGTACACACACACTTCGCATTTGATCATGAAGCATTAGAAGTCTTTTAAGGACAATGGATGCTCGTGTTTGATGGATGAGTAGATGGATGATTGGATGTTAGGATATACATTCCTCCTAACTTGAAGATTTCGGGGACGAAATCCTTTTAAGTGGGGGAGAATGTAACACCCCGCGAATTCTATAACTGTGAAATTCACAAATTAAAGTATAATTAATTTCAAATCAAAGAACTAAGGGAAACGGGATACGCCATTGCGTTCGTCTCGGAAAAATACGCGAAATAGAGTCCGAGTTTTCGAAAAACGGAGTCCGTATGAAGAAGATATGGCCTTCGGAAGTTTCTGAATTAAGTTTAAAATTCGAACAGAATAAAACAGCTCAGAAAAACAAGTTTAAATTCCAAAATCGGGCCCAATTGGCAAGGGCGGGAAAACTCCCGCCTAATGCACCCAGGTCGACTGGGCTGTCGACCTGGTCTAGCCAGGTCGACAGGGATGTCGACAGGGCTGTCGACCTGGTCCAGAGCCAGGTCGAACCCAGCCCAACCTGGCTGGCCTATTCTATGTTGGTCGATTTTCAAAAGTCTGCTTTGTCATTAGGGCTAGGTGGCAGGCTCTAATTTGTCTCTCTTTCGAATGAATGGCTACGATCAATCCAAGCAACATCGATGGTCCTAATCAGTTCATAAACTCTATAAAAATGACCCTAGACTCAACCTAACCTATTCATTCAAAAATAAGAACAAAGCCATCATGCTGCTGAGGAACGACTAGGAGTAGCCACCAATTTGGGAGAAGACTAGGAGGAAAATTCTAAAGCATAAAGCAACTTAAACAAATCAAATCATCGCATCTCCAAATCCCTAAATTGGAGAATTCGCCACACAATTGTAAGTAGAGTATTATTTTGGTATGAACAAATAACTGTGTTGGTTTGTATACTTGAT
Source organism: Allium sativum (assembly GCA_030737875.1). Classification (NCBI taxonomy): domain Eukaryota; kingdom Viridiplantae; phylum Streptophyta; class Magnoliopsida; order Asparagales; family Amaryllidaceae; genus Allium; species Allium sativum. The sequence goes on along the minus strand of CM060920.1, from coordinate 740,202,927 downwards.
TGTGGTGATGAATAATTCATATTTGTGCGTTACTATGATTCTTATCGATTTGGAATATTGTATAGCGATTGGATATTCGCAAAGTATGTTATTCATTATAAAAACTACATGTTTGCGGTAGTTTTATGCAAGTATACGTTTGGATATTCTCAAAATATGTAATTCATGTTGAAGCTACATGTATATAGTTGTTTAATTGAATTCATGCAAGTTTGAGGTTTTGCTACTATGCCATCATAATGTATATTTTTGTACAAAAATCATTTTGTGCGTAATTGGAACAAATTTGGGTTATTATAGTTCATATGAAACTATTTTGAAATTTTGGCACCATGATCTATGTACTAAGCCATGCTTTTGTACTAGAAAACTTATTTGCAAACTTATGAATATGACTAGGCTATGATTGATATTTTGCATAATTGAAAACCATGTTAGGTCTATATTGTTAACAAGAATTATGTGATGACATATGTGGTACATAGCTAGGTTAGATTCAAAATCCCATTTGAAAGTTTGCATGACTAAAGTAAAAATCATGATTTCATGTTTAGAAATATTTATGCCATAAGTATATGTGCGCCATGGTTAGGTGAATAGATTTAAAATCATGATTAAGTTGGAATAATTCAAGTTGAAACTATGCTTTTGTATTAGTAACAAAAGTAAACCCCTTTGTAAACATGTAGGAATCTTATGAGCATGATTTGCTTATGTTTGACATTATGCCTAAATAAAAACATAGGTTTATGTTGTAGTTAAGACTATGTGTCAATAATGATATCCAATTTAGATTCTTATCTCAACTACAAGTTTACATGCTTTGATTCATGTCACTTATGCTTTATGACCAAAGTATACATTACTACTATGCAAGTACACCAGTTTCTATTTTGTAGTTCCAACGTTATGTTGCAAGTTCATGCGTTCACATTCCCCTTCTTGTGTATGAAACCATGCTTTAAGCCTCCCCTTTTTCACGTGGCTAGGTTGGGCTTAAAAAGGCTAAGCCCAACATATATATATATAATAAACGAGCGAATTAAACGGTGGTAAATAGCGTTGGGCCACATTAATTAATAAATGAAAATATAAAGTAAAGGGGCCCAAATTCAAGTATGGGTTGGGCCCATGATTGGTGTAACCTTTACACCATTAACTTAATAATGGGCCGCAAATATTTACGTATAAGAAAATAAAGAAGAAAGACAAAATATGTAAATGTAGAACATACGATGTGTTTAACCCGAGGTTGGATTGAGTTGTGATGTAAACCTGCCCGGAACCGCCCGGCTGTCCAGTAGTCACAACAATACCTATCCAATGTGGGAGGTTAAACATGGAGCCCAATAAGGACCTGAGGTTAGACTGAGTTGTGGCGTAAGACTGCCCGGAACCAACCGGCAACAGGCAGCCACAACAATACCTGTCTAATGTGAGAGGTCAAGGCTTTAATAAGACAATTAAGGCTGAGTCAGGATTGTTAGGATTAAGCGAACCAAAGACTTAATCAAAATGGAACATGCTAAACTAAACGGACTGGTGGGGGTTAGGTTAGAAAACACTTAACCAACTTAGCATGTTGGCTAGAGATAGAAAACCTAGTAACGGGGGACACTTTTCAGCAGTAACCCTAGAAGGTGTATCATGATACCCTGAAACTAGGCAGGGTGGGGCACGATTACTGGGCTGATTGTAAGAGGTCAAATCGACGGTGGTGGTGTAGCAGTGTAGGTTCTAACGGGGTGCGGGCGTGCACACACTCCGGCGCAGAAAAATAAGGCACTGGATACCAGTAGCATACCTGTGCATTCTAGGATTGTGTCGGGCCGCCACCATGGGACTTGATACACCCCATGGTGGGACCAGCATAGGTAACTACAACATCGGGGGCCGTAAGACACATGTAACTATGCGAGTAGGAGCCGATCATCATAGAATGGATCACTTCACCCTGATTATGGGGTGCCAGTTGGAAACTAGTTTATATGGGTTCAGAGATTAACATGGGGTACGATAGTATATTCGACCCTAGACAACTTAACCAAGTTTATAGCGCTTTCCCACTTCTTGTTTATACTTATCATACCCAGTTCTTTATTCATAGACAGAATAGTCCTAGATTTACTCAGGCTTTATGTCTGACTCTACTTTTCTTTCGTCTTCTTTTCTTCCGTTCCCCCCCCCCCCCCCAGGTCCACAGGGAGGGAACACTGCAGCTTGACCAGCCTTAATATCCAGCTTGAAGAGGAGAAATGTATTTCTTGGACTTTTTCGTTTTGAACTATGGCTTTGGACAGCAACTATGGGGCTTTTGCAGTTTATTTATGTTTTCTTTAAGCTTCTTTAAATAATGTAATCAAGACAGATTATGAAAGTGTTATGTTATGATTTTGGAAAGGATGTAAGACAATCATGGTGATGTTGTTGTAACACGTATTTGCTTTTATGAAATAAAAGTTACCACTTTTCTGCTGTTCACAAATATGTGTTTTTATATCTGTCTTGTATATATGTGACTTATACTTATAAACCTCCACCAAAATTAGGGCATTCCCTTTGAGAGTGACCCTAACGGAGGTGGGGTGTTTCATATATATATATATATATATATATATATATATATATATTGGCATGTAATTTTGGAACTTGGGCATATGTTTACTAATATGTAAAGTTGGGAATTTGAAACATGAAAATGACTGTGTATTGGATAATTGACTTGAACACGAACATGAACATGAACATGAACATTTCCGTATGTTAAACACGTGAACTGACATTGGGGTTTTGGGGGTGATACGACCATTAATGAACCTTTGACATGAGGTTAGACTCAGTTTGTGGTGTAAATCTGCCCGGAACCGCCCGACAAATCCAGTAGCCACAAAGTGTCAGTCTAATGTGAGAGGTCAAAGGTCGAATTGTAGGCGTAACGATTTATAACACGAGGTTAGACTCAGTTTGTGGTGTAAATCTACCCAGAACTGCCCGGCAAATCCAGTGGCCACAAAGTGCACGGTCTAATGTGAGAGGTCATGATTCGTTCGTCATAATGAATGAATTAAGGAATACTAACCATAATAAGACGTGGGTATGGTTAGAGGGTTAGGTGGGATAACATGGAAATTTGACATGTAAATGTGGACCTAACCGGTATGAGTTAAGAACATGTAAAACATACAAGTGTAGGATTAACCAACGTAACAGTTAATCAGACCAATGGGTGGATTAAGTAATATGACTAGACAAATGACACTTAACCAATATAACATGCCACGTGGTAGGGTTAAGTCAACTGGAACATATAGATAATACTTAACCAATTTTGCATGATACGTGGGTGGGTTAAGCCATGAATCACTTGTATATACCTAACCAATTTGACACGATGATTTGATAGGGTTAAGTCATGAACCACTTGAATATACTTAACCAATTTGACATGATGATTTGATAGGGTTAAGTCATGAACCACTTGAATATACTTAACCAATTTGACACGATGATTTGATAGGGTTAAGCATGAACCACTTGAATATACTTAACCAATTTGACACGATGATTTGATAGGGTTAAGTCATGAACCGCTTGAATATACTTAACCAATTTGACACGATGATTTGATAGGGTTAAGTCATGAACCGGTTGAATATACTTAACCAACTTGACAAATGATTCGTAGGGCTAAGTCATGAACTTGAACGACAACACTTAGCCAATTTGACATGACACGTAGGCGGGTTAAGTCACGAACTTGAATGACAACACTTAACCAACTTGACATGCTAGACTGATGGAGTTAAGTCTCGAATTTAAATGACAACACTTAACCTACTGAACGGAAATCCTAGTTGCGCGGTCCTTTTCAGTAGTAACCCACTAGATGTATCACGGTACCCTGGAACTAGGCAGGGTGGGTCACGGTTACTGGGCTGATTGTAAGCGACCAGAACGACGGCTGAGTTGGTGCGCCATTGTAGGTTTAGGCGGACTATGGTCGTGCACGTAGTCCGGAGTTGAAAAACAGGCATCGGGCACTAGTAGGTTTACACTATGCATGCTTGATTCGTGTCGATGGTTGGCAACATAGGGCTTGATACACCCTATGGTGGACCTAGCACAGGTAACTACATTTCGTGATTGGTCCGTATGACACAAACACATGAACGAGCTAGGACTTGTAGGGAGCCGATCGACTAATATATCGTTACGTGGAATTCATTAGGTAGCATAATCCCTAGTGGTCTTAGGTGGCATAAACCCTAATCGAATCTAGAAAACGTTCAATATGTAGCGTAATCCCTAGTGGTCCTAGGTGGCATAAATCCTAGTTGAACACGCGATAGTTCATGATAAGGAAACCTAGCCTGAAAAGTGGTGGCAGTCCAAAAGATTATAAGAATGGTGGCACTACTTTGAAGTAGTATAGAAATACGTGATGAAACCCGTACGATATACATCAAGGGACTGTACATATACATGGAAAGGATGGTACGGGTTGGGATACTAGTACAGTTGGTGCAGAGAATATAGGAAATCAAAGAAAATAGTGGAATGGTGAAGCTTAGAAATTTTGCGATGTTATACCTAATATATACCTTGCAATGTTATACTTGATTCATCGTGCCTGTAGCTTACCTTGTCATCATGCATATGTTTACTTTCAGTTTATTCATGCCATATTAATGCTGAAAGCCACTAGGACTTACTCAGTCTTTATGACTGACCCAGTTTGTTTCGCCTCGTTTTCTTTCGTTTCCCCCCCAGGTTCACAGGGTGGGAATATAGCTTAGCTCGGATCTTACCAAGCTCCAAGGCTCTTTCATGTACTGCTTGGATTTCTCTTGGCTATGGCTTGCTTTGCTGTTTTACTTGGGGAATGATTTATGGTTTTATGCTTCTTTACTATTGCAAAACAGATTTCGATGAAATGGATTTAATAGCATTTTGATGTAAAAGGCTTTAGACCTTTCTGGATTTTAAAGCAATGAAATTTGGTTCTTCTTCCGCTATTTTATATGTTCTATCTTGTAATATTTCTGTGTATGTTTACCTAGATAATTCTCCACCAAAGCTAGTGCATTCCCTTTGTGAGTGACCCTAGCGGAGGTGGGGTGTTACACATCTTCTCGATATGATCCTTTATCCTTAGGTAGAAACCCCTTTGGATGTAAACATGTATTTGAAACATGTTATGGTTGATGGCTGCAAGTGGTTGCAAGTGGTTGCTAGTGGTTGCTTGTGGATGGATATACACACACAACCTAGGTTTTAGATCGGCTTAGTCACTTCATACTGCATATGCATATATGTATTCATTTTTGTATGTGGTTGAAACTTGATATGTTGTCATATGGATGTCGCATTTGTATTGATGGTTGCGCACTCATGTAGAATTATGAGTAAGGACAAATTTGCATACATAATGGATTCATGACACTTACATGATTTGCATTAAGGAGGTCAACTGGATCAGTAGACCGCCTGATTTTGCATTAGTTAAGGACATATACACACACTGTGCATATAATCATAAAGCATTAGAAGTATTTTAAGGACAATGGACGCCTGTGTTTAATGGTTGAGCAGATGGACGATTGGATGTTAGGACTTACGTTCCCCTAGACTTAAAGATTTCGGGGACGAAATCCTTTATGGAGGGGAGAATGTAACACCCCGAATTTTCTATTAACTTTAACTTAACAAATTAAAGTATAATTAATTCTAAATGATGGAATTAAGGGAAATGGGTTATGAGTTGCATTCGTCTCGGAATTCTGCTTGAGATAGAGTCCGAGTTTGTGTAAAACGGATAAAGTATGAAGAAGATATGGACGAACGAAGTTGGTCATAAAAACCAGAAATGGGTCAGAATGCACTGGCACAATTGGGAAGTGCGCCAGAACAAAATTGCACTGGCGCACTTGGGAAGTGCGCCAGTACAATTTAGCACTAGCGCACCTGTCAATTGCGCCCAGGCTAGAAACCCTACTTGGTCAGGCCCTGGCTGGCCTGGTCTGGTTTTGGTCGATTTCTGAGGCTTGGCTGAGTCACTAGGGCTTACATGTCACTTTCTGATTGGCTTCTCTTGAGATGGATGGTATGGATTCACTCTAGCTTCATTGACGGATCTGATCAGATTAAAATTCTATAAATACAACTCAAGTCTAACCCTAAATCCACACAAATAATATAATACTAAAGCTGTCATGCTGCTAGAAAGAAACTAGGAGTGGTCATCAGTTAGAAAGATTAGGGACAAGCCAATACTAAAGTGAAACACGAATAAAAACAACGTTAGTCTACCCAAAAGAAAGCATATCAAATTCAGAATTTAGAATCCAGAATCCAAGTTCGTCGTTCGTTGTAAGTATAGTGATTTTTCCGATACTAAAACTAAGACTTGATTCGATGTAAATTGGAAGTGGATTTGTGCTATTATGTAACGACGATGTTAATTCATATCAATGTATTGAAATGATTGTGCTGCGAATGAAATTGGGATGTTTGTGGTATAATTAAGATTGATGTTGATCCTATTGTAGTTTTAGAATGACAACATCATCATAAGCAAGTTGTATATTTCATGTTTATGTGATTATATAGGTTGTTTGTGATTAGAACCTCACGTATATACTTTATGCAAGAATCTTTATGCCTAAATGGTTATGTTCATATACATGCCCCTATGTTTATACAAAAGTTGCAAGTTCCTAATTGGATCCATGTCAAGATCCACTTTATTACATGTTTCATGTTGTAATTAGATATGCGATTGGATCTAGTTCATACCCTTGTCATAAAGTTATACATATTTATGAGAATGTCATATTCTTGTCATGTGCTATTGATGTTCGATGTTATGCCAAGATCCAAAAACAAGTTTAGACTTATGTTGTCTTAATCATATGCTAATTCATGTGACACCTATTTGGTTAGACCCTTATTTCAATGCAAATTCACATATATGTAAATAGATTTAGGCTATGTTGCTAATTCACATATATGTATATTGACTATTTTGCAAGTTCACATCTATGACATTCATGTTGGCTATTTTGCAAGTTCACACCTATGATGTTCATATTGACTTTGCCAAAAATGCCAAGTTTACACCTATGTCATGTTTATGTTTATGAATTCCCTTATGCCTATTTGTGTGCGCTAAATTAGGCTAAGTTTTTAGCCTAATATTTTATGTTAAAACTGTGCGAACGAAAATTAGGCTAAGATTGTTAGCCTAATTTTTAATCGGGGTAACTTTGGGAATATTAGTAAAACTCGACATAAAATATATGGAATTGGCATGTTTGTCACATGCCAAAATTGGTGGCATTTAAACAGAATAAATTCTTATACCAAAAATGTTAAACTTGGAATGTGGGCCATAACATTTAATTGTTGACAAATTTACATATATTAAGTAACAAAGACAAATATGTAAATTTAGAAAATACGATTATGCTTAACACGAGGTTGGATTGAGTTGTGATGTAAATCTGCCCGGACTCGCCCGGCTGTCCAGTAGTCACAACAATACCTGTAATGACCATCGGGGGATCGTATGGTCATGTAACTTTGGGAAACATCCCTTAGAGTCATTTCCCATGTTCATGATTTTTGTCGATTTTTAAATGACCATTTTGCCCATAGTTGGTACTGTTTTGGCCATAACTTTTATTGGAAAGGAATTTTGACCTGAAACGACTTCCACTAGATTCGTTTGATGGTTTACCTTTCCGTAGAGTGGTCACAATAGCCAAACGGACTTACCGTTTGGGAGATATGGCTGAAATAAGGTTTGGAGGGTGAAAAACTGCTTAACCGGGCCAAATCGGGTGATTAGTGAGTAGGCCTATAACCCATTTCGGGATTAGGGTTATGGGAAGGCTGAAATGAGATGGAGAATCATTCCATTTCAGTTTTCTAGCCTCCACTTATCACCAAGGAACCCTAAAAATGGCCTCCAACCTCTAAATCACCTCCAAATCACCTTTTGGTCAAGGATTAAGCTTAGCAACCTCTAATCAAGAGAGATCTACACCAAAGCAACATTGGAGCTGCTGTTTAGCATTGGGGTTCACATCAAATTAGAGAATTATTTCAGATCTTAGTTTATTTGTGGCTAAGGTGAGTGATTTGCTTAGTTTTACACTAATTATGGCTAGTTAAGGGTAATTAGTGTTAATTAGCGAATTTAAGCATGATAAAATTCGGGAAAAATGTTCATAAATTCTTAAATGATGTTTTAGACCTCGGATATGAATTTGGGTTAATTTGGTTAAGTTTTGCTAATCCTATCATTAGTTTCACCTAAACATGCTTAAGGGGAAATATGGGATTTTGGGGTTTGTTTGACCCATTTTAACCTATCATATTGATGTTTTGATGTTTGTGGTTGATCATGTATGTTGCTATGACTGTATGAAATGCTTTGTGATTGATTCCAATAGTTAGAGTGGTCGAAAACGTCATCGAATGGCGTAAACACTTGCTGGAACAGTTTCAGAAAACAATGCAGGGTTCGGATTGGATCGGATAAGGGGCTCGGATCGGATAAGGGGCTCGGATCGGATATGTTGAACTGAGCAAAGAATCCGATCGGATCGGAACCCAACACTTGGGAAAAGTGGCAAAAAGGAAGGCCACGCTAACTGATCTGGGATCGGATCGGATTAAGGAGGACGGATCGGAGCGGAGGCATGAGGATGGATCGGATAGGAGCATGTGAAGGACGAGGAGACGGATCGGAACGGAGGCACGAGCTGGAGGGGAGATGGCACCCGACCCGACCCGACCCGAGGTGAAGCACCCGACCCGAACCGATGGAGGACAACCGACCCGAACCGCACCAGTAGAAGACCCGACCCGAACCAATGAAGGATACCCGACCCGAACCGATGGCTTGAAGAGGACCCGATCCGACCCAGTATTGACCAATAACCCGAAATGCAAAGGTAGTCCAATATGGGAAGTTAGGGCTCAGGATCCAGTTGGGAACCAATGAGTTCACTTCATGGTTGGACTTTGCTGCGGGACGTGTGCTAAGGAGTTGTCGACGTTCATAACTTCGATTCACCACTAAAAAGGAATGATGGGCTACTTATCAGTGCAGTAGGGTCGTTATGACCTGAGGGGCAAAGTGATGGTAGCAAGACTACGTTATCAGTGCAGTAGGGTCATTATGACCCGAGGGGCAAGGTGATGCGTAGTAAGACTATAAGCCAGTGCAGTGGGATCCTTGTGACTCCATGGGGCAGAGTGGACATAGTAAGGATTAGTAAGGCTATGAGCCAGTGAAGTGGGGTCCTTGTGACTCCATGGGGCAAAGTGGAGATAGCGAAGGATTTGTGGCTACGTTATCAGTGCAGTGAAGCCATTTATGACTTCATGGGGCAAAGTGATCGTAGCAAGGTATGTTGGGTGATCGAAGTGGTGAATATCGTATGCTTTACGCACTGAGTGAGAGATGTGAGGATGGATGCTATGTTTGATTGTTTGCCATCATTATGACATGCACACCTCCCCCACCTCCGTATCTTTACACCGTTTGATATGGTACCTTAGAGTGTGGTACAGTATGTAGTGCTAACTCTTTGGTTGCAGGTTCAGGTATGTTTTAGTCTACCTGTTATTGTTCACTTTAGATGCTTATCGCTCATACCAGGCTTTATGTCTGACCCAGAGTTTTATGTCTCCTCTTATTACTCTGGGTGCTCACACGAGCAGACTAGAGACAGGTTAGCTGGTGGTGCGCGAGTAGCTGATTCAGAGGCGGGCAGGAGGCTTCCGCGTATTATATATATACACATTCTCCCTGTGTCGTTGGTGGTCTCTACTTGGGCATTAGTAGTGTACCTCCTTTATCTTGCTTTTGCTTTGAGACAGCTTGAAAGTTGTAATAAGCTATATTTTGGATTTCCGCTGCTATGATGCTTAGTTCTGATTTTAGCTTATGAACTATCTCTCCTGTTTTATGTCAAGTATGTTATTATTATATTTTGTTCTATGCACTATGAGACATTCTACAGTTCCTTGTATGTTCATTCCCTTCTTCCTTTTCCTTCTGACGACCCGTTCCGTGCTAACTGGACCTGTGTACAGCGCACTTTTGGAGTAAATGTCGGTTGGTGCGGGGCGGGCCGTCACACTTGGTATCAGAGCTCTAGGTTGCATAGTTAACCTAGGGAAAGACACCAGGGAGAGATAGTACGTACATGAGAGCGCATATTTGTGATTACTTTGGTTTTCAAAAGCTATGTATATATATACTATTAGTAGTATAAAGGTGAAGTTGTACTGCACTAGCACCACTATGGGGTCGTTAATCATTTCCCTTTTTCAGATTGACGATGAGCCGAGAAACGAGGGGTGCTGGTAGAGGGACCAACCATGGGAATGCCGCTGACATGAGGACGATGTTTACTAACCTCATGAGAGACATGCTTAGAGAAGTGCAAGGGGCAGTTCCCAATCCCGGAGTTGGTGTTGGCCCAGTAGTGCAGGCGCCTAGGGTCGATTTCGCCAAGTTGTGCAAAGATTACACTAATCTTGGCGGAAAGCCGTTCGACGGGACGGAATCGGCCACATATGTTCAAGATTGGATGGATAGCTGTGACCGTATCTTCGATGACTTGGGTCTTGAGGATGCGATGAAGAGAAGACTAGCGTCTCGTCAGCTGCAAGGGCGAGTGATGAATTGGTGGAATGCCATTAGAACAGCTACCCCAGAAGATCAGGTTACGTGGGATCAGTTCAAGGCTCGCTTTAGCGAGAAGTTTATTCCATCTGCCCAGAAGTCAGTGTTGTTTAAGAGGTTCTTGGAACTCAAGCAGAATGGTAGGGCAGTTTCTGATTATATTGCTGAGTTCGACACTTTGTCGAAGTATGGACTGTCTCTCATTGATACTCCTGAGAAGAAGAATGAGAAGTTCATTACTGGTTTGGATGGGTACTTGGGGGAAAGGCTTATCAACCACATCGATGAGACTTTTGAATCGATTGTGGGAAAAGCTTTGAGATCGGAGAGTCTCTACCCTAAGTCAAAGACCGAGGCTGCATCTGCAGAAGGGCCAAAGCCGCAAGTAGGCGGTGGAGGCAAGAATAACTCTCAGAATAAGAGGAAGCAGGACCAATCTAAAGGTGGTCAGAAAAAGAGCAAGAAGGATGTTGAGTGCTTTAGCTGTGGTAAGAAGGGCCATTATGCTAAAGAATGTTGGGCCAAGCCAGCGGAAAGGAAGTGCTACAACTGTGGTCAAGTGGGACATCATAAGGATAAGTGTCCGCAACCTCTTAAGGAGAAGCAGATTGTTAAAGCATATGCTATTGATGTTGTTCCTTCTTCGTCGAATGCCCCAACTACGGCGGAGAAAGGAAAGAATGTTGTTATTCAAGGTATGCTTTCTATTTATGATGTACCAGTTCGAGTTTTGTTTGACACTGGGGCTTCCCGTTCCTTCATATCTAGTGACCTGGTAGATAGGTTGGGACTGGAACCCGAGATAGTCGATAGACCATTGGTTGTGACGAACCCGATTGGTGGTTCGACTAGCCTTAGTATGATTTGCAGGAATTTGGTCTTATCGAGTCATGGATGTATGTTTGTTTGTGATTGCTTTGTTTTGGGCTTTACTGGGTATGACATTATATTGGGAGTCGATTGGCTCCAAAGATACGGGGTGGTGGTAGACTGTGAGGGCTTTTTGGTGACAGTGAGGGCGGATGATGGGCGGAGGGTAGTGTTTGGTAGTCTACCTAGTGATGGGGTTATGGCTAGTTTTGTAAATTCCCTCGACATCCCGTAGGATGAGTTGTCAGATGTGCCCGTGGTTGGCCAGTATCCGGACGTCTTCGAGGAGGTGACCGGGCTTCCACCACACCGAGAGATTGAGTTCCGTATTGATTTAGTGGAAGATGGCAGACCTATAGTGATGCCACTTCGTCGTATGGCACCAAGGGAGCAGCGAGAGCTCGGGGTGCAAGTCAGCAATCTTTTGAAGAAGGGATTTATTAGAAGGAGTGTCTCCGAGTAGGGAGCACCAGTTGTGTTTACCACTAAGGAAGATGGTTCCCTTCGTTTGTGTGTGGACTATCGCGAGTTGAATAAGGTAACGAGGAAGAATTAGTATCCTCTACCGCGGATTGATGATTTGTTTGATCAGCTGGAAGGAGCTAGAGTGTTCTCCCAGTTGGACCTCGCGACAGGATTCCATCAGCTACGAGTAGCGGATGAGAGTGTTCCGAAAACGGCATTTAGGATGCCGTCTGGATTTTATGAGTGGTTGGTCATGCCATTTGGGTTGGCCAATGCACCGGCCTACTTTGTGGATCTTATGAATCGAGTATTCAGAGATCAGTTGAATAAGTTTGTTCTTATGTTCGTGGATCATATCCTTGTTTATTCAAGGACAGAAGAGGAACACAAGGGACACTTGAGGATAGTGATGGAGGTGTTGAGGAAACACCAATTGAAAGCAAAATTCTCTAAGTGTCATTTTTGGAGAAGGGAAGTGAGATTCTTGGGTCATGTTGTTTCCGAGAGTGGTATTGCCGTGGACCCTGCGAAGGTGGCTACGGTACAGGATTGGCCTACGCCCAAGAATGCAACAGATGTAAGAAGTTTCTTGGGGTTAGCGGGATATTATCATAAGTTTATCCAGGACTTCTCCAAGATAGCAGCACTGTTGACTCAGTTGACTAAGAAGAATCAGTCCTTCGTCTGGGACGGAGTGTGTGAGAATGCCTTCAAAAGTCTAAAGGAAAAGTTGACGCGCGCACCGGTGTTAGTCATTCCTAAAGGGAATGAAGAGATGACGGTATACACAGATGCTTGTGGTACCGAACTGGGTTCTGTATTGATGCAAGGAGGTAGGGTTGTAGCTTATGCTAGTCGACAGCTAAAACCGCATGAGAAGAAGTATCCTACCCATGATTTGGAATTGGCAGCGATTGTATTTGCGCTGAAGATGTGGAGACACTATCTCTTAGGAGAAAGATTTGAGTTGTTTACCAATCATAAATCGTTAAAGTATCTCTTCTCTCAGAAAGATCTAAATCTCCGTCAGCAGAGATGGTTAGAGTTCTTGGCTTCGTATGATTTTGATATCGCATATACACCTGGGAAAGGTAATGCGGTAGCCGATGCCTTGAGTAGGAGACATGCCGGCTTAGGGGCAATGTTTCTTGATTGGAAGCAACTGGAGTATATCGCGGGGTTTGATTTCAGACCAAGGTGCGAATTGGATCCAGTTATGCTAGCTAGTTTGGCGATCAGACCCACTTTGATAGAGCGGATTGGTTCCAGCCAGAGGGACGATCCTAACCTATTGGGAATCATCTCCAAGTTAGAGATGGGTATCAATGAGGAGATGAATGTGTATGGGCTTGGTCGAGATGGATGGCTTCGAAAGAATGGAAGACTAGTTGTGCCCAACGTGAATGGTTTGAGAGATGAAGTGCTTAGAGAATTTCATCACTCAAAACTGACTATACACCCCGGTGGTAATAAGATGTATCGAGATATGAAGCAGACTTACTACTGGGAAGGGATGAAAAGAGATGTTGGGAAGTTTATATCCAAATGCATGAATTGCCAGCTAGTTAAAGCCGAGCAAAAGAAGCCTAGTGGGTTGTTGCAACCATTAGAAATTCCCGAATGGAAATGGGAGCAAGTCTCGATGGATTTCATCGATGGTTTACCAAGGACTAGATCGGGATATGACAGCATTTGGGTAATTGTGGATCGATTGACTAAGAGTGCAAGATTTATACCAGTCAAATCGACCAGGATGGCAGCCAAGTTGGCAGAATTGTATATGAAGTGGGTAGTGAGATTTTATGGAGTACCTAAAAGCATTGTGAGTGACCGAGACCCGTTGTTCACTAGTGGGTTTTGGAAGAGCTTACAAGAGGCTCTAGGGTCAGGATTACATCTCAGTACCGCATATCATCCTCAGACTGACGGTCAGACGGAGAGGGTGAATCGTATATTAGAAGATCTCTTGAGAGCTTGTATATTGGATTTTGGTGGATCATGGGATGACCATTTGCATCTAGTAGAGTTTGCATATAATAATAGCTACCAATCCAGTATCGGTATGGCTCCATATCAAGCTTTGTACGGAAGACCGTGCAACTCACCATCATGTTGGATAGAGACTGGCGAGAAGTTTGTGCTTGGACCAGATGTGGTGAGGGAAACTTCCGATAAGATTAAGATCATTCAGCAACGAATGAAAGCTACCCAAGATAGGCAGAAGAGTTATGCTGATAAGAGGAGAAGAGACTTGAAATTCTCCGTTGGTGACTTGGTGTTTGTCAAGATCTCTCCGTTAAAGAGCGTGATACGATTTGGCAGGAGAGGCAAGTTGGCCCCAAGATTTGTTAGCCCATTCCCTGTTCTTGAACTAGTTGGGAATTTGGCATATAGAGTTGGCTTACCAGAGAAGATGACGGGAGTTCACAATGTATTTCATGTTTCCCAACTAAGGAAGTTCGTTCACGACTCAGATATGACTATTTCACCTGATCAGTTAGAGGACTTCGAAGTAGAACCCGAGGCGGTTGGGAACCGCAAGCCGATTCGTATTGTGGGGCACGATCCGAAGCAACTTCGAAGGAAGGCGGTGAAGCTAGTCAAGGTTCAGTGGGGCGAGAACGAGAATGATTGTACTTGGGAGACAGAGGAGAGCATTAGGAAGATGCATCCAGAACTCTTTACCTGGTAAGACTTACTTCGTAATTTAGTTTTCTGCATACTAGGGTAGACTTGTTGTGCTTGGTTGCATGTTTGATTGTTGTTTTGTGATTGATAGGCATGCGGGACCGTTGTGTGTGTTTTGATTAGGGAATTTCGGGGACGAAATTTCTTAAGGGGGGACAGTGTAATGACCCGCATTCTACGCATCGGGGGATCGTAGAATATTTATTTCCTTCCCGTATGAAGTCGTATGGTCATGTAACTTTGTGAAACATCCCTTAGAGTCATTTCACATGTTCATGATTTTTGTCGATTTTTAAATGACTATTTTGCCCCTAGTTGGTACTGTTTTGGCCATAACTTTTTATTGGAAAAGAATTTTGACCTGTAACCACTTCCATTAGATTTGTTTGATGGTTTACCTTTCCGTAGAGTGGTCACAATAGCCAAACGGGCTTACCGTTTGAGAGATATGGCTGAAATAAGGTTTGGAGGGTGAAAAACTGCTTAACCGGGCCAAATCGGGTGATTAGTGAGTAGGCCCATAACCCATTTCAGGATTAGGGTTATGGGAAGGCTGAAATGAGATGGAGAATCATTCCATTTCAGTTTTCTAGCCTCCACTTATCACCAAGAAACCCTAAAAATGGCCTCCAACCTCTAAATCACCTCCAAATCACCTTTTGGTCAAGGATTAAGCTTAGCAACCTCTAATCAAGGGAGATCTACACCAAAGCAACATTGGAGCTGCTGTTTAGCATTGGGATTCACATCAAATCAGAGAATTATTTCAGATCTTAGTTTATTTGAGGCTAAGGTGAGTGATTTGCTTAGTTTTACACTAATTATGGCTAGTTAAGGGTAATTAGTGTTAATTAGCGAATTTAAGCATGATAAAATTCGGGAAAAATGTTCATAAATTCTTAAATGATGTTTTAGACCTCTGATATGAATTTGGGTTAATTTGGTTAAGTTTTGCTAATCCTATCATTAGTTTCACCTAAACATGCTTAAGGGGAAATATGGGATTTTGGGGTATGTTTGATCCATTTTAACCTATCATATTGATATTTTGATGTTTGTGGTTGATCATGTATGTTGCTATGACTGTATGAAATGCTTTGTGATTGATTCCAATAGTTAGAGTGGTCGAAAATGTCGTCGAATGGCTTAAACACTTGCTGGAACAGTTTCAGAAAACAGTGCAGGGTTCGGATCAGATCGGATAAGGGGCTCGGATCGGATATGTTGAACTGAGCAAAGAATCCGATCGGATCGGAACCCAACACTTGGCAAAAGTGGCAAAAAGGAAGGCCACGCTAACTGAACTGGGATCGGATCGGATTAAGGAGGACGGATCGGAGCGGAGGCATGAGGATGGATCGGATAAGAGCATGTGAAGGACGAGGAGACGGATCGGAACGGAGGCACGAGCTGGAGGGGAGATGGCACCCGACCCGAGGTGAAGCACCCGACCTGAACCGATGGAGGAAAACCGACCCGAACTGCACCAGGAGAAGACCCGACCCGAACCAATGAAGGATACCCGACCCGAACCGATGGCTTGAAGAGGACCCGATCCGACCCAGTATTAACCAATAACCCGAAATGCAAAGGTAGTCCTATATGGTAAGTTAGGGCTCAGGATCCAGTTGGGAACCAATGAGTTCACTTCATGGTTGGACTTTGCTGCGGGACGTGTGCTAAGGAGTTGTCGACGTTCATAACTTCGATTCACCACTAAAAATTGGATGATGGGCTACTTTTCAGTGCAGTAGGATCATTATGACCTGAAGGGCAAAGTGATGGTAGCAAGACTACGTTATCAGTGCAGTAGAGTCATTATGACTCGAGGGGCAAAGTGATGTGTAGTAAGACTATGAGCCAGTGCAGTGGGGTCATTGCGACTCCATTGGGCAGAGTGGACATAGTAAGGATTAGTAAGGCTATGAGCCAGTGCAGTGGGGTCCTTGTGACTCCATGGGGCAAAGTGGACATAGCGAAGGATTTGTGGCTACGTTATCAGTGCAGTGAAGCCATTTATGACTTCATGGGGCAAAGTGATCGTAGCAAGGTATGTTGGGTGATCGATGTGGTGAATATTGTATGCTTTACGCACTGAGTGAGAGATGTGAGGATGGATGCTATGTTTGATTGTTTGCCATCATTATGACATGCACACCTCCCCTACCTCCGTATCTTTACACCGTTTGATATGGTACCTTAGAGTGTTGTACAGTATGTAGTGCTAACTCTTTGTTTGCAGGTCCAGGTTCAGGTATGTTTTAGTCTACCTGTTATTGTTCACTTTAGATGCTTATCGCTCATACCAGGCTTTATGTCTGACCCAGAGTTTTATGTCTCCTCTTATTACTCTGAGTGCTCACACGAGCAGACTAGAGACATGTTAGCTGGTGGTGCGCGAGTAGCTGATTCGGAGGCGGGCAGGAGGCTTCCACGTATTATATATATACACATTCTCCCTGTGTCATTGGTGGTCTCTACTTGGGCATTAGTAGTGTACCTCCTTTATCTTGCTTTTGCTTTGAGACAGTTTGAAAGTTGTAATAAGCTATATTTTGGATTTCCGCTGCTATGATGCTTAGTTCTGATTTTAGCTTATGCACAGTCTCTCCTGTTTTATGTTAAGTATGTTATTATTATATTTTGTTCTATGCGCTGTGAGACATTCTACAGGTTCCTTGTATGTTCATTTCCTTCTTCCTTTTCCTTCTGACGACCCGTTCCGTGCTAACTGGACATGTGTACAGCGCACTTTTGGAGTAAATGTCGGTTGGTGCGGGGCGGGCCGTCACAATACCTATCCAACGTGGGTGGTTAAGCATTGAGCCCAATAAGGACCCGAGGTTAGACTGAGTTACGGTGTAAATCTGCCCAGAACCGACTGGCACATCTAGTAACCGTAACAATGTCTGTCTAATGTGAGTGATCGGTGCTTTAAAAGGCTAAGGACAGACAAGTCAGGATGGTAGGGTTAAGTTAACTAAAACACTTAACCAATTCAACATGTTGATGAAATTGATGGGTGGGGTTAGGTAAATACAGACACTTAACCGCTTAACATGTTTGACTAGAAAACCCTAGTAACGGGGACCCATTTCAGTAGTAACCCAGTTAGGTATCATGGTACCCTGAAACTAGGCAGGGTGGGGCACGATTACTGGGCTGATTGTAAGCGGTCAAAGCGACGGCGGTGGGTGCAACAATGTGGGTTATAATGAAGTGCGGGCGTGCACACACTTCGGAGCAGACAAACAGGGCACTGGGGGCACCAGTAGTATAACCTATGCATTCTAAGTATTGTGTCGGGTCGCCACCATGGGACTTGGTACACCCCATGGTGGGGCCAGCATAGGTATCTACAATATTTGGGGACCATAAGACACATGTAGTTATGCGAGTAGGAGCCGATCGTTAAATAAGGGGATCACTTCACCCTCAGCATGGGGTTCCAGTTTAGAACTAATGCATGTAGGTGTAGAGATATAGTGTAGGGTGCGATAGTTTATTCGTTTCGAAACTACTTTACCTTAGTTTATGGTACTTTCCGGTTTCCAGTTTATACCTATCATGCCCTTATTCTTATTCTTATTCTCATACTGAAGAGTCACTAGACTTACCAGGCTTTATGTCTGACCCTATTTTATTTCGTCTTCTATTCTTCCGTTCCCCCCTCCCCCAGCTCCACAGGGAGGAAACAACCCAGCTTAGTAAGATTCTTTAAAAGCTTCAAGATAGTTGATGTACGGTTTGGAGTCTCTTTCCTTGGCTATGGCTGTTGGACTCACTCTATGGGGATTTATGCAGTTTTAATCAAGTTTTATGCTTCCTTATTTAAAAACCAAGACAAAAATGATGTTGTAATGTTTTGGAAGTTGTTATGAGACAATTATCGAAATGTGTTGTATGAACAAGTATTTTATGACATAAAAGTCTGATGTTTTCCACTGCTTATATATATATATGTATGTATTTATATCTGTCTTGTGTTTTGTCTGTGACTTTTACTTACAAACCTCCACCAAAGGTAAGGAAGTCCCTTGTGAGTGACCTTAATGGAGGGTGGGGTGTTTCAAGTTCTCACACCAGTCCCGTGATTGACTCGGAGTTTATTGTTTCTACCTAAACTCTGGGTATCCATATTTCCACACAGGCAGCTAGTAGTTTTGGTTTTTGCAGATACTTCTTTTCCCAGGATTTTGGATTATAGCTGGAGCTATATTCGGAAAGCTTTGTATCCGTATATCTCTTTTGGTTTTGTCAGTTTTTATTTTCCACTACTATGTAAATTCTTAATCTCCGATATTGTATTTCCAATGTGAAATATTTATTCCTACTCTGGAAATTCTTGTACTTTGATGTATATTTTTGTAATAGCAATGAAATTTTCTATTGTTTGCGTTCTGATGCATCGTATTCTCAAAGCAATTCGGACTTTCCCGATAGGGGAAGTTTGGGTCGTTTCACAAACTTTGATTATATTCTTATTACCACCACAACTATATACATACACAAGGTATTTCCATGTTGGTCAGTTTTACATCTCACTTCTTTCAACCATTCCACCATTACCATGTTACTCTTGAAAACAATGAATACAAATAATGGCATTGGATCTAGGTTGTCAAAAGGATGTAAAAAAATAATCAGTTATTTGTAATGACAGTCATTTTCATATATTGATCTTTACTCTCAAATATATAGGTATGCGTGTATGTGTCCATGCACATCATTGCATATAAGTACACCACATCATCATTTTCCATTAGAATCATACTTTATAATTTATCTTTTCAATCACTCCCTATATAAAATATTTTTTCCACATGTACTTAGGAAAAAATCAATAACCTGCTATCTTGTGATTAACTATTTAATTTTTGTCACTCTTTCTATTTTAGTATAGAGATATTCACTTTTCCAAATAAAATTATATTTAATTGCCTATTATTATTTTGTAGTGATATTCATTTTCTCCAGTATAACAATTATTAGATTCATGTTCTTATTTTATTCAGTAAAATGCTTTAATTATATACATATGAACAAAATTTTGATGTTTATACTTTTTCACTTATTATTGAGTTAATTGTTTATTATGGATATTTAATGTTGAGATCCACCTTCAACCTCCATTTTGAGAGAATGCCATTGAAAATTGCAGAGATATGTTCCAATAGGAAAATGCAAAAGCTTTGACACTTTTAAGATATCATATCCACGGTAATCTTAAAAAATAGAATCGAAAGGTCTCTCCACTTATGAAGCTTAAGTTTAAGGATCACGAGTAAACATCAATACATCTAAACACTAGGCAAGAATTGTTAAACACATGTTTTTTTTTTGAAATTATAGAAATAAACATGGAATTTTTACAACAAATCGCTTTGGCTGAGTGGTTAAGGCGTGTGCCTGCTAAGTACATGGGGTTTCCCCGCGAGAGTTCGAATCACTCAGGCAACGAGCTATTCATCTAAATTAGATGAATGAAGGATTTTTTTTGAACTCGAGTTTCATGACTTAAAATCAATAAAGAAAAGATTGATAATGCATAAATACTTCGAAATATGGAGTAAACCCGTTCCGCTTTAGCGGCGTGGTCCTGTGATTAGCCTTATTATTAAACACATTAAGTAGATTTCTCATACCAGTCCCATGACTGACTCATAGTTTGTTTCACTTACAAACTCGGGTGCCACTATTTCCATATGGGAAGTCGAGTGGTTTGTTTTGCAGATATTTGTTTATCGAGCAGGATTCTGGATTGAAGCTTAACGTTGCGTCCAGAGCATTGATATGGTTCCGCTGTGTTAGTTTATTGGTTCCGCTGCATCATATAAAATTTGTTGTAAATTAATCTTCCGCTATAGTATTATTTTTCGATGTACTCTGATATATTCTGTACTCTGATGTAACATTATTATGATGTTTATAAAAGTCTTCTGTTATTTGTTTTAATGTGTTGTATGCCCAGAGTTAGCGCATTTAGGCTCTGAACGGTCTTGGTCGATTTAGCGATCGATTAGGTCTGAGCGAAATCCATACCATTACAGTTGGTATCGGATCTTTAGTTAACTCAAATCTTTGGGTATGTAATAACCCGGAAATACGAGATTTAAATTGGCTCGGATTTCCGGGTTATTACAGGGTACAACTCGTTAGAACTGAACAAAAAACTCATCAGAGGTAGGATTAGTAATATCCTATTGAAGAATACTCATTAGGGATAGGATCAGTAGTATCCTAGAATGAGAAACTCAATAGAGATGGAGTTAGTAATGCCCTAGAATGAGTTGAGAGTGACAAGTTTATAATTAACGTATTAATGATTATATATATAATCAGATCTTAGAAAGTATGATTTTTGGCTATATAAAAGTTATTTATTTGAAAATCTAATCAATTAATAGAATGTTAATTGTGTCGTTTAATTAATTAAAAATTTTGAACCATTACGCCAAATAAAATTTAATGATTAAATTAAATTGAAAATTTATTAGAATTGCATACATATACATGTATATATAATGAACAGGTCATATTATGGAAGCTAAGAAGAGGAGTAAAATTGCATGCCCGACAAATAGTTACATGTTTATTGTATTTCTTGGGTTTTGATGATTTTATGAGCCGCTTAGCTTTTTCTTTTTCTTTTGGATTGATGAGGGACCTGTGATGCTAGTTGCGGTTTTAAAGGTCTCCCCGTATAAAGGAGGTTATGGCAAAAAAATTCGAAAATTAGGGTGTTAGCCAAATTTTTGAAGAATTAGAAAATTCTTAGAAACTGAAAAGTTGAAGAATGAAAGCCAGAATGAAAGTTGAGTTGGTTACTTAAGTAACTTTCAGCTCCATTCCTTTTCAAGGACGAAAATATTCTAAGTGGAGGAGATCGTAACAACCCGGAATTTCTGAACCAATTTAAAATTTTGATTTAAATTATTTAATGAATATGCGAATAGAAATTGGTTATTTCTGCTAAATAAAGTTTGAGAACAATTTCAAAATTAGTTTTTATATTTTATTTGACTTAAAATAAACTCGGTAAAATTATTAAATTGATTTATAAGCTTTATTTTTTAAAATTTTGAAAATTAGATTTTGAAAATTAACGCATAGCCCTTAAAAAGTGAAATTTTGCATATGAGCTCGGAATTCGACGAAATAATTTTTTTGGAATCATAATGACAAATCATTGTTGGCTACCAAAGTGCGCGTCGAATGGAGTCAGTACGTGTTCTTGAAAGGCAAAATCATTTCAAAAACAGGTAGTCATTTTACAAAGGAACATTATTCAGACGACCTCGGAATTCGATTCTAATTTTTCTGTGTTTGTATAATCAAATAATGGTTAAATCCAAAAGGGCATAATTTTTAAGTTAGCATTTGGGCGTACAAGAAGAAAAGGTACGCTTAAATCGCATTTTTGAAGCTAATTTGAATAATTTTACAAAGAAACATTACTGAGACGACCTCGGAATTTGACGAAACCTTTTTATTGAATGCATAGCATCAAATAATGGTAAGATTCAAAATTATATGATTTTTTAAAATCAGTATGTGACCGGGCGTGATTTTTAAAGTGAAAAACAGACAATATTTTGATAGAAATTCATTGTTTGTGCATACAGACTCAGAATTCGACGAAACCAGTTTCGTTGGGTCCGTAATGTCAGAGAGTAGTTGCATTTCAATTTTCATTGAAAACGGGATCCGTTGGTGATCACGTAGATTTTTAAACGATGAAAATAAGTGAAAATTTAGTATAATAAAATATAAATTCCTTAAAAATAACAATTTCCTCCACTATATAACATCCTTTTCACTTCCTTCACCTAATTCTATTTTTCAATATCACATTGCCGCTATCCTTTCTCTCCAATGTATGTTTCCCCCTTTTCTAAAATAAAAATCAAACAAAATAAAAAGCTATAAAATCATGAGACAAATATATATGTGATCCTTATAGCTTGCTTTTCGATTTGGTATGAGTATGGGAGAGGTTCAAGAACATTTTGTATGCTAGTTTTTCCATCATATGGTTTATATGGGCTAGGGTTGATGAATATGTGAAATAAAAGCAACGATGCATGAAATCAAGTTTGTTTTGGTGTTTAGGAGGTAGAATAGCACGTTGCAGCAAAATTTGAGGCGATTCGGAGACAAAAAGTGTTGGGATGAATATGGACAACGTGCGTTTTGGAGTTGGCTGTTGCATGAGGGTGTTTGGAGAAGAAGTGAGATTAGAGGAAGAGATTAGAGAAGGTTTGGAGTTAAATACTTATTTTAATTGTTAATGACTTATATGTATGCAATCTTATAAAAAACATAACTTACTCATACGAATTCGAAATTCAACGAAACAGGATCCGTTGGAACCGTATCAACGAGAGCTTCACAATAAAACTGATTTGGATTAATTTTGGAGCTTATCTCAATTTTTGGCAAAGTGGAAACCATCGGTGAGCAATCTAAATTCAAAATAAATGATGACATTATATTAGGTTGCAGACGGAGCGTAGTAGCTTCCATAACCATTTTCTGTTAAACCATGGATGATTGTGTGATGGTTGTATTATGGAAATTGATTGTGATTTGAATGAGTGATTGTGGTTGAAACAAAAATGTTCACTGTTTGAAATAAAATGTTTTAACAATAAAAATTACATTTTTATTGTATGTATGAATCATTAAAAAAGAATCATGTTTGAAATAAAATGTTTTAACAATAAAAAATACATTTTTATTGTATGTATGAATCATTAAAAAGATTCATGTTTGAAATAAAATGTTTTAACAATAAAAATTACATTTTTATTTTATGTATAAACCAATAAAAAGAACTATGTGTTAAATATCATTTTTGTTTGTTAAAAATGTAATTTTTAACATGTTAATGAAAATAAAATAATCATTTGTTGAATTACAATTTTGTTTATTAAAAATGTAATCTTTAACATGTTAGTGAAGATAAAAATTGTCATTTGTTAAAATATCATTTTGTTTGTTAAAAATGTAATCTTTAACATGCCAATGAAGATAAAAATAGTCATTTGTCAAAATATCATTTTTGTTTGTTAAAAAAATGTAATCTTTAACATGTTAGAAAATAAAATAATCATTTGTTGAATTACAATTTTATTCGTTAAAAATGTAATTTTTAACATGTTAGTGAAGATAAAGATAGTCATTTGTTAAAATATCATTTTGTCTGTTAAAAATATAATCTTTAACGTTTTAATGAAGATAAAAATAATCATTTGTTGAATTATAATTTTGTTTGTTAAAAATGTAATCTTTAACAAGTTAGTGAAGATAAAAAATAGTCATTTGTTAAAATATCATTTTATTTGTTAAAAATGTAATCTTTAACATGTTAGTGAAAATAAAATAATCATTTGCTGAATTACAATTTTGTTTGTTAAAAATGTAATCTTTAATATGTTAGTGAAGTAGAAAATAGTCATTTGTTGAAATATGTTTTGTTCATTAAAAATATTACCTTTAACATCTTAGTGAAGTTATAAAAAGAATCATATGTTGAAATTTGTTTTGTTCATTAAAAATATTGTCTTTAACATGTTAGCGAAGTTGTAAAAAGAATCATATGTTGAAATGTGTTTTGTTCATTAAAAATGTTGTCTTTAACATGTTAATGAGAATAAAAGAACCATTTGTTAAAAATATGTTAATGTTAGATAAAAATGTTGTTTTTAACATGTTAATGAGAATAAAAGAACCATTTGTTAAAAATATGTTATTGTTAGATCAGAATGTCGTCTTTAACATGTAAACGAAGTTATAAAAATAGTCATATGTTAAAAATATGTTATTGTTAGATAAAAATGTCCTCTTTAATATGTTAGCGAAGTTATAAAATAGCAATACGTTAAAAATATGTTATTGTTAAATAAAAATATCGTATTTAATATGTTAGCGAAGTTATAAAATAGTCATATGTTAAAATATGTTATTGTTAGATAAAAATGTTATCTCTAACATGTTAGTGAAGTTATAAAAATAGCCATATGTTAAAATATGTTATTGTTAGATAAAAATGTCGTCTTTAACATGTTGGCGAAGTTATAAAAATAGTCATATGTTAAAAATATGTTATTGTTAGATAAAAATGTCGTCTTTAACATGTTAGTGAAGTTATAAAATAGACATATGTTAAAATATGTTATTGTTAGATAAAAATATCGTCTTTAACATGTTAGCGAAGTTATAAAATATTCGTATGTTAAAATATGTTTATTCTTAGATAAAAATGTTGTCTTTAACATGTCAGCGAAGTTATAAAATAATTATATGTTAAAATATGTTATTATTAGATTAAAAATGTCGTCTTTAGCATGTTAATGAAGAATAAAATAATAATGTGTTGAAATATATTTTTGTTCAATAAAAATATTATTTTTAACATGTGTATGTGAAGCATATAAAATTTACATGTATTAAAATGTATTTTTGTTCATTAAAAATATTCTTTTTATAACATGAATATGAACTGTACAAAATTTACGTGTAATGAAATAAATGGTTTTGAAATTGTCGAATGAATTATATATATATATATATATATATATATACATAATAAATCGAATCGCGCGAGGTAGTTTACGTTTTGGAATCATAACTTTAAATGATTATAGCAAGAGATCCGACCGTCGGATTTTACCAAAACTGTAACCGTTGGGTTCGCTTTGTAAAGATCTTTCCAACGGTGTTAAATTTATTAAGATCCAACGGTTAGATTTCGAGAAATGTGTAATTCAAATCTGAATAAAAACAACGCCTGGGCCGCGTAATGGCCTGAAACGTCGTTCGAATTAAATGAGCTATTTTTATATAAATAAAAATAGCGTTAAATCATTATAAAATATTATGAACGATATGGTGGGGGAATAAACCAATTTCCCTTGGTTTATAAAGTAATATGGACGATTAGATTTATTTGACATTAATCTATAGAATTGAATTAAATTAAACCAAAAAAAGAAATGATTTGATTTATATATATTCGAGAATTATTTGAAAAGGCTGAGTTAAATCTCATTTCAAATAACTATACGATGGCTAAAAGTCGAAGATACTGAAGATGGTGGTTAAAAACCAGTGATCTCCACATCGAATGGATGACTACCGATGCCCTGGATTGGTTAGCTCCTAGGAAAGGGTTAGAGTGGTAGTTATCCGGATGTACTTGTCGATTGTCTGGATACGCGAGGACCTCTCTTCCATATTGGACATATGGAACGAGGAATAAGGTGTCTCCGGTTTCGTTCAGACACAGAACAGACCTGTAAATGGATGTATGCCTGACATTCTATTTTATTCCGTGTTGATTGATTTCTATTAAATATATATTTGTTTGGTGGCGGAGAATTTATTCTCTTGCTTGACACCCTTCTCTGAGACGTACGAGCTTATAGGTTATATATCAATAGACTTCAGTCGCATGGCGTGGATTGTCAATGTGGCATGCTAAGATGCAAATGATCAAGGCTTTTGATGAAAAGAAAAACCTTGTGGTTGATGATCAAAGCACAGCTTTAATTAGCATAGCTTTGTGAATAGTGTTAATTCGCGAGCCTCACACCCCGATAAGAGTCAGAAATGGGATAAGGGAACACAGAGAGTGCACGACGTTTCTTTCTAGCTAGAATTGGTGTCATGGTATAGAGCCCAAATATTTTAATTATGTGGATGATGGATTGCGAGGTACCTCGATATATTGGTCGCTACTGGCCAGGTGATAGGTCCGATAGGACCGGGAAACGTATGTTCAAGAATAACCAATCCTCTAAATTCTGTGTGGATTGGCCCTGCAGGATCCAAGGGCTCGCCAGTGTCCGAGCCCTGAGACATTTGTTAGAGTGTCTCGAATAGGCAAGGGGACCATCCCTTGCCTTGACCCATGATGGAAACCAAATTTCCAATAGGAAATTACGGATTTGATTGTAAACCTATATATGGCAACATAATGTATAGTAGCTATGCCATCTAGAATTGATACATTTATATTGAAAAGTGTTTTAAATTGACTAGACACAAGTAATAATATCAAATGAATTTTCTTATACGTACCAAGCATTTTTGGCCATTATAAGGTAAAACTTTATCCTCTGGAGGGCTTGTGTTGCATTGTGTGATGGGACCCGAGTCTTATAAGGGATTCATTTTTCTAAAAAGCAATGCGTTGTTTAAAAAATTTACTTATTTTATGCACTGGCAATCCAATGGGGTAAACCCGTTCCGCGTTAGTGGTGTGGTCCTATGATTAGGCTTATTATTAAATAAGTTAAGTAG
The DNA here is from genome assembly GCA_030737875.1 of Allium sativum. NCBI lineage: Eukaryota > Viridiplantae > Streptophyta > Magnoliopsida > Asparagales > Amaryllidaceae > Allium > Allium sativum. The sequence goes on along the minus strand of CM060920.1, from coordinate 740,175,896 downwards.
ATTTCTCATACTAGTCCCATGACTGACTCGTAGTTTGTTTCACTTGCAAACTCAAGTGCCCCCAATTCCTGTATCAACCCGGAAAATCTGAGCAAATTTAAATTTTTTTAATTTGGCTATTTTAGTTAATTTAAAATATTTAAAATAAATATTTTAAATAATAACGACGAAAAGTAAGTTTGAATCAATGTTTGAAAATGAATATAATTATTTCTAATTATAAACAAGGCCTGAAATGGCGCGGTAGTTTCAAAATTTGAATTCAAACTTTGACTGACTGTACCGGGAGCAAAACAAAACGGATTTCTGTGAAACCAAAAATATTTAAATCTGTTAGTGAATATCTTTCTAACAAATCTGAAAAATCGAAGTTTCGTAGCAAAGTTATGGCCAAACGAATTTTCAGAAAGGTCGCTATGGAGTTTATATAACCCATGAAAATGGCCATTTTGCAAACGACCTCAGAATTCTATGAAACCACTTTTGTTGGATCCAGGATGTCAAATTATTGCTAGGTTTCAAATTTCATAATTTTTTAAGCTTGTATGTGAGCGTGGCAAAGGAAAATGTGTTTGGTCGATTTTTGTCAAATTGGATCAACTAGAAAAGGGCCATTTTTCAAACGGTCTAAGAATTCGACGAAACTAGTTTTGTTGGGACCGTATCGTCAAAACATAGCTAGATTTATTTTTCAGGAATTTTTAGAATCAGTATGTGGCCTCGGCAAATTGAAATGTACGTTCAAATCAAATATTGAATGTGTTATATTTTAATTTGAAGGAAAACTGACCAAAACAGTCGAATGGGCCTACGAAACATATCCCATTGTGTTCGGAATGGGGGTATTTAGCTAAGGATGACAGTCGCTGGGTTTGGATTGGAGTTCGTGTGAGACAAGGGGTATTAACGAACTTTTAAAAATATATAAATAAAAGGAAATTTCTCATTGGCCGGTTAACTTTCCCAAACCTGACAAACCCCTGTAACGAACGACGGAAGCTGCAATTTCCTTCTCTCCTCAATTTCTTCTTATCCACGCATCAGAATCAAGCCCTCCAGTTGGGAAATCTGATGTACTCCTCGAGATCTTCCAATCTATACCCGATTTGCAAAAAATCATTGAGTATATATGGAGGATCGTGGCCAGGAAGTTTGGATCTATCGAGCACCGCCCCGCCTTCACTTCACCGTCGAGTTCATCGCGGTTAGGGTCCCCTGGCACGTCTCTCCTTGCTCTTCTTCGTGGTGAAGGCCGATCGTCCTATCGGTTCACGGATTGCATGAAAATCACAAACCTAGTTTCGAAGAAAATAGAGAGGTATACAGCCTATTTTATTTTAAACTGATTATAGCACTTTAAAGCACTACGGTTTTTGATTTCACTGTAAAAATCATATCTTTCTCGTTTATTGACAAAATTCAGTGAAACAAGAGACAGTGGACTCGGGTGGACGTCTTTTACATTAGAGAAGAGACCGCATATTTTTCTGAGCCTTCTGCAATTTTTGGTGGAGTGGAACCCAATGTGAGATTTCTGAATTATAAATGATATGGAAATGGCGATGTATAAATTATATATTCGAAGTATGAGTTATATAAGCATTGTACACCTCATGTATAAGCGTTGTATAAGTTGTATGTTCGATGTATAAGTTATATATGCATTGTAAAAATTATATATGTGTTGAAAAGTAAGTGAAATATACTTGTATAAATAGATATATATATATATATATATGCCCCTCGTCCACAAATCATGGACGATATTTATTGGTTGTGATTGATGAGAAAAGTGGTTGATAGCCAATGGTTGATTATAATTGTTTGTGGTTGAAATTGATTGATTGTGGTTGAAAAATACCCGTTTGTGGTTGAGAATTATTTGTTTGAAACCACATAGGATTAGTTTATGGAAAAGAAAAAAAATAAACATGCCACCTGCGTGTGAACTAGATGCATGAAATCCCCATTGTCAAAAGCTGCGAGGCTTTACGGTAGAGCGAGGAGCCATACTAGGGACGGTCCCGGTTTTAACTAACCTGCCGTTATGCTGCCGAAATTTTCAATAATATTCATGTATTAGAATTATTTTCATGTGTTGAAACTATATTCATGTGTTGAATAGAAATTCATGTGTTGAATAGAAATTCATGTGTTAAACGACATTCATATTTTGAAATAAATTGTTTTATAATAAAAATCATATTTTTATCATCTATATGAACTATATAAAATAGTCATGTTTTGAAATAAATTGTTTTATAATAAAATCATATTTTTATCATCTATATGAACTATGTAAAAAAGTCGTGTTTTAAAATCAATGGTTTTACAATAAAAATCACATTTTTATTATATACATGAATTATTAAAAAAAGTGAAATGTTGAAATAAATGTTTGTTGGATAAAAATATCATTTTTATCTAATGTATGAAAAGAATATGGTTTTGAAATCGAAGAATAGATTATATTTATATATATAAATATAATTAAAATGAATCGAATAATGAAGCTGCAGTTCGTATTTTGAAACCGTGATTTCAAACGATTAGTGCGGGAGATCCGACCATCGGATTTTCCCAAAACTGAAACCGTTGGGTTCGCTTTGGAAATATCTTTCCAATGACACCCACTTTGTGAAAATCCAATGGTTGGATTGTCTGGAATGTTTAATTCAAACCTGAAGAAAAACAGTGCCAGAATCGATTATATATATATATATATATATATATATATAATTAAATTAAATTAAATCAAATAATGACACTGCACTTCGTATTTTGAAATCGAAACTTCAAACGAGTATACCGAGAGATCCAACCGTCGGATTTTCCTAAAACTGAAACCATTGGTTTCATTTTGAAAAGATCTTTCTAATTATATAAAATTTGTGAAGATCCAAAGGTTAGATTTTCATATATGTGTAAATCAAATCTGAAGAAAAACAGCGCCACGGCCGCGTTATGGCCTGAAGCGTCGTTTGAATGAAATGGCTATTTTTAAATAAATAAAAATAGCGATAAATCGTGATAAAATATTATAAACGATATGGAATGGAAATAAACTGAATTTACTTGGTTTATGTGATATTAGATGGTTGAATGTGTTTGGCGTGAATTGTTGTCGAATAATTTAACCATTAAAATGAATTGATTTAAATTCTAAATATACGTGAATTTATTGAAAAGGCAGAGTTAAATATCATTTCAAAAAATTGATCGGCGATAAGAAGTCGATGATGAAGACGATAGGTTGAAGACCGGAGATCTTCACCTCGGTTGGATGATAACTGATGTCTTGATTGGGAGGCATCCCAAAATATAGATAATAAGTGTTGATCATCCAGACGTACGTGGAGATCGATGGGTATGCGAGGTATATAGTGCCTCCGGTTTCGTTCAGACCCAGAACGAACTTGCAAATGGACTGTGTGTCTGACATTGGATTTTGTTCTGTGCTGATTGATCTCTATTAAATATATATCTGTTTGGCAGCGGAGAATTTATTCTCTTGCTTAACGCCCTTCTCTGAGACGTACGAGCTCAGAGGTTATATATCGATAGAAACCAGTCGCATAGCGTGAATTGCCTGTGTGGCATGCCTAAGTGGCAGATGATCAAGGCTTGTATTGAAAAGCAAAGTTTTGCGGTTGATGATCAAAGCACGGCCTGTGTGGCATAGCTTTGTGTATAACGTGAATTCGCGAGCCTCACCCCCTGGTATGAGCCAGAAATAGGAGAGGACATCCGGGAGGGCATGTGTTTCCTTCTAGCTAGAGGTGGTGTCAGTGCTTAAACTGGATGATATTTATATTATTTTCACCTGTGTGGTTGTTGCTGTTGCGAGGCACCTTGGATATATCGGTGACTATGTAAAGCCGATGGAGTCATTTGGCTCATTTACGCCCCAAAGAGTTGGAAAACGCAGTGTTCAGGCATTTTAATCCACATTGGTGGACCGGCCCTGACGATCCAAGGGTCACTCGAGCTCTGACTGAGGCTCGGGCTAGAGAGTCTCGAAATCGGTAAGGACTATATTTTGCCTTGGTTCATGACGGAAATCCAATTTCCAAATACGTGACTGTGCAGTTTTGATTGTATACCTATATACGACGACATAGTGGTATGGGGCATTAATGCCGTCCATAATTGATACTTATGATTTGAAATTGTTTTTGAAACATATAAACACTAGTAGTAATATCAAATGATTTTGTTTTATTCGTATCAAGCATATTTTCGCCATTATAAGGAAAAAACTCTATCCTCCGGTTCGCGTTGCATTGTGTGATGGGAACTGAGTCTTATAATGGATTCATTTTTATAAAAAGCATTACGATGTTTAAAAGATTTACTTGTTTTAAAGCACTGGCAATCTAATGGAGTAAACCCGTTCTGCGGAAGTGGCGTGGTCCTATGATTAGCCATTTTATAAAATGTGTTAAGTAGAGTTCTCATACCAGTCCCATGACTGACTCGTAGTTTGTTTCACTTGCAAACTCGGGTGCCCCCTTTTTCTGCACGGGAAGCCTTGTATTCAGGTTTTAGCAGGCTCTTTCTGGATAGCTGGAGCAGAAGATGGATTCTATCATTTATCTCTTTTTATATTGTTCAGATCCTATTGTACATATTATGTTTGTTTTCCGCTGTAGACATTTATGTATAGCTGAACAGTATTTGTACTAATTATGATCCTATATACCGTGTAACTCTGATGATGTTTATCCAGTGTATTATTTGTACATTATCTAGTGTATTTATTTATTTATGTTCTGCTATTATCTGTTTATGTGTTATATTCCAAAGATTACCCTTGCCGCCGTCAGTACAGGGTCTGGGGTCGTCACAACTCCATACGGGCAGTCGAGTGGTTTGTTTTGCATATATTTATTTATTGTGCAGGATTCTGGATTAAAGCTTAAAGCTGCGTCCAGAGCATTGATAGGGTTCCGTTGTGTTAGTTTATTGGTTCCGCTACATTGCATTAAATTTATGTTAAATTAACCTTCCGCTGTAGTATTATTTTTCGATGTACTCTGATATATTTTGTACTCTGATGTAACATTATTATGATGTTTATAAAATTCTTCTGTTATTTTTTCTAATGTTGTTGTATGCCCAGAGTTAGCACATCCGGTCTTCGATCGGTCTTGGTCGATTTAGCGATCGATTAGTTCCGAGCCAAATCTGTACCATCACAGTTGAGCCCGTAGATTCAAAATGGTGCAAAGAAAATGGTTCAAAACTAAAAACATTGAATAATTATATCTATCTAGACACATATATAAGGGCATCTATTTAGATATAAATTGGAAGGGGAGTCAAAATCTGTTCCGTTGGATTAGCTTGCCTATGTGAAGGAAAGAAGCAAAAGGGTAATTTGATGGTAGAGATTCAATATATCATTGTCCATGTCTATTTTTCAAATAGACTTTACTTATACATATATATATCATGTTTTCTCCTCTGGCTCTTCAAATAAGGATTTTTGTATGCTTGATCGTTCTTCGTTTTAGTATCGATACATTCACTAATTGTACCATATTATATACTATATAAAACACACAAACTTTGATTATATTCTTATTACCACCAGTACTATATACATACGCAAGGTATTTTCATGTTGGGCAGTTTTACATCTCACCTCTTGTAATAGCCCAGAATTTTAATAGTTTTATTTAATATTTAAATATGATTTTAAATATTGTTTTGGAATTTAAATAGTTAAATTTAATGATCTTGAATAGTTTATTAATAAATAATATCATGATATCTTATAATTTCGAAATAATCAAAATTGGTTAAATTTGTAATATTATATGAATTGGCCAATATGGAAATATTTAATTGAGTTAGAATTGAATTATATTAGCGTATTCATTAATTAAACGATATTAGAAAGTATAATTTATAATTTAATTGTAAAACGAACTGCAACGGCGCGGTAGTTTGTAATATAACGTTTGAAACTTTAAATGGTTGTACAAGATCCAGTTTAAGTCGGATTTCTTCGAAAAAAGAAATGTCTGACTCTATTTGGTAATAATTTTCTAATAAAGCCGAAAAATCGAGTTTTCATATTGTAGATTGTGTTTTATGTCCAAATCAAATTTTCAAATAGTCGCTATGGAATTTCGTTTATAAATTATAACGTTTATATAAATAATAAAAGAATTTTATTATAAGATTAGTTTCGTGTTGAATGATTTATTTTGAAAAAATTCATTTCGTATGCAGTTATTATATGACATAATGATCACTAATGCAGGGAAGGACAGGTTGGAGGGATCCGACCGGATTCCTCAAATATATTGTATGTTTTTTATTATTCCATGTTACCTAAATTTGAACTATTTACCCAAACAACATATATTCTTATTGAATAGTGATGGTTGATTATATATTGAACGTTGAAATGAAATTCAACATTGGTGTGATGTTTTTAATCAATAGATGGTATTGATTCATTTTTTGGCAACAAATGTTCTAAACTGTTGTTTTTAAAACATTAGTTCACTGTTAGACGAATTAGCATAATTGAAGTTATAAATTTATTTATATAACTAAAGTGAAAAATTTAAATTATATTTCTGTTTAGATTAAAGTTTTAAAATAATCGATATTTTAAAATGGTTTCAATGTTTTTAATAAATTGAACCTATAGATTAATATTTGGAAATTTCTATTTTGAGGAAAAGCTGATAGGGAATATAATTAGATTTATTATATAAATCTAATGAGAGGAGTAAGTAAAATCAGTTAGTAAATAACTAATGTTTAAATTGATGGAATAAATTGTTTAATTAGAATCAATAATTAGATTAATCGGTCTTCGATTAATATAATAGAAATGGTTTAACGAACCATTGGTTTAATACTATTTCTTAAATATAAATTAACTTTTTATTAATGATATTTAAAAATGTTTATAAAATCACAAAGGGAATAGTTATTATTTAATAATATCGTTAAGAGATTAACTGAATTATTTTTAATGAGGTTAACTATATTTTACTTCAGTTAATAATGAAATTAATCATATTAATAATAATCAAGGCAAATGGAAACCAATTAGGAAGTGATCAAGTTTTGAAATGAATTGTGTTAAGAGCGATCTATACAAAGTTATAAAAACAAGTTTTGAAGCTAATGTGACGTTTTGAGTAATTGTTACTTATTGATTGGATTAAGTATAAGCAAGGGAACTGGAAAGGAATTTTCGTAAGAAATGTGATATTAAATATAATAGAGAGTTTATACGGAGATGAGTAATGCAAAGATTTCAGTAAGATTTTGTTTTTACTTAGTTATTTATTTAATTAAAATAAAGCGAAATGTGATTTTGAAAAGGGAAAAGGATAAATGGATTTCATAAAAAGATATAGAATTGAATTCAAGTTAAGCAAATGAATGAGGGGATCGGTAAGCGAATACCAAGTTCATAAATAAGTATAAATTCGGCAATGAATTTGAATTATGGTTTATGTAAGGAACTGGATAAAAAAAGCGATTATGAGTTGAAAGAAGATTTGCAAGGGTATGGGGCATAGAAGAATTTGTGAAAAGACTTAGTAAATGGTTTTGAAGCAAAACCAAATGAGCTATATTACTGGGTTTTCAAAGCAAAAGAGATTTTACGTTAGTTAAAGGATTAAAGAGTTAAATAGGGAATAAATGTGGCAAATACAAGGAATGGTTATTATAACCATATTTTTGAGTAAATAGTAAATGGAATGATGGGTTTTGTGTTGCAAACTTTTATCCATTCTGAGATAAGAACATTGTCGATCAAGGTTTGAGAGGTAATTAAAATACCCCAACTTGTACGACTTCGCTATTATCAAGGGATGATATTAGTTTGTGACAGTAAAAGTGTTAAGATTTGTTTAAGAGAATATTGCAACGTTTTTTTGGTAGATTTCAAACGTAATTGAGACCGTTCGTTTTAAAATAAAATAATGTATAAAAAACATTGCTTGACCCGGTTTAAAGTGTGAATATATTTATACCTTGGATATATATATATATATATGGTAGTTTTCCGAAGTAAAGGAAATAAAAGATTTAGTGAATATAATGATGTTTCCAAAGCAAAGTAGTGGAGTGGAGTCAAAGATATATTATCGTGTTTCAATGTAACGAAAACAATGGAAATTGAAATAAGAATAATAAATCGATTTTTAAGAATCGACAATATAGTTTTAATGAAGAAATCAGAGCTGCCAATATACTTGACTGTACTATTTTGACATTGATAGTTAAAACACCAACTATCAACGAAATATATTATACCTTTTTGACGTGTTGTTACGAAGAGAACGGGATGGGAACTAGACCTAAAACCACTTCGAATCAACGTTATGTACGAGACTAACATGCAGCAAATGAAGATGGAGCAATTAAAGACGATGGATCTTCATGTAATAGAAGAATTACGTATAATCTATGGGTCGCTTCCGGAGATAAATTGTGGTTCATGATTGAAATCGACGGATTTGCAGGCACTACTCGCTGTGACATCCCGCAAATTTAGATCGTTTAATTATTGAATTAATTGAATTTAATCCTTGAATTTAAAATGGCTTGAAAATAAATTTTAGGATAATATTAATAAACGATTTCAAATTTATTTCGAATAAACAACAATTTATGACTAGATGAATGATGATTTATTACAATGGAAACAATTATTAAATTTTGTAGAATTATTAACTTTGAAGTATTTTTTATAAAAGGAAAGATAGTTGTCAATCGTGAAATAATAACCGTAATAATATTGAAATGGTAGGCATTAGAATTATTTTCAAATTTTAATTCCGTACATGAAATTATATATGTTTGTTTAATTAAAGTAAATTTAAATTAAACATTAATAATGGAAGTTTCAATGATTTTAATAATGTACGATTTAAATGGTGCAGTTACTCGAAATATTATGTAAAATTTTGCCGTCAAATTTAATTACGAAAATTTGATATTAGGAATACGTGTAATTTAATATAGCAATGAAGAAATTTTCATAGTAGTGTACAAAAGTTCATTTCGTTTGTAATATAGAGAAAATTTTAAATAAGTTAGACCATTACCAATAAATTGAATTTAATATAGTGGTGAAGGAATTTTCATAGTAATGTACAAAAGATCATTTCTTTTGTAATATAGAGAAAATTTTAAATAAATTAGATGGTTACCATTAAATTGAATTTAATATAACAATGAACGGTAAGCATTTGGATTTGGAAACGTGGGACCTCACTTAAACACATATATAAAGTCTATCGTTTCTTCAAAATTTGTGCTATTCCTTCTTGTGAATCTGGCTCCATTCGGTTATTTTAAATAAACAAATAAGAGGAAATTGCATCATTTTGGTTTATCTACCCTTTTGACCGCTTCTCTCTCCCCTTCTTTATTTAACTCTTGCCATTCTTCTCCTCAGATCTGCTCACGCATCGTTCCTCCCTTCTTTCTATTCAACGCAAACCATTCATCTTGGAAAAATAAAAAAAATAAAAAAAAAAATAAAAAGAGAAAAGAAAAAATAAAAAAAGTAAATGTTTGAATTGGTAAATCACTGTCCTGTTCTTTTGGTATTTGAGGAGACACATTCAAATGGCTACACACGTTATCCATTCAAGTTTCCGTTCAAACTGCCCTTCTTTTCATCTATAAAGACTAAGAACCTATTTACTTCTTCCCCCAAAAATCTCGTTCTTTTCCAAATCAAGGAATATAGTGGCCGACATCAATTCCTACCCAAACCTAATAATGGCTGCCACAAAGAAAAAACCATTTCCTTAAATATAATTCGAACCACCCCTTCTACCACAAACCGCCTCCTCCACCAGCAACCGTCCGTCGGTCCTTCGCGTCGCTGTTCCGCCTTCTTAAATATGTCCTTGCCGCCGTCCAACTGTGACGCCCCATAGTCTTGCACAACCACCATGGCCAAAGCCACTGTGCCATGCCTGGCTCAACACCGCTTGCTATCCGTTATCTGCTGCGTTGTCTACTGTTGTAGGTGAGTATTTTGCTCACGATCGATTACTGTTTCAAGTAGTTTAATTTCCTTTTAAACTAGAGTACAATAGTAGGAATTCTATCGATTAATCTTATATTGCGAAAATCCGGCTTTTGTTTTCGATGGTTATACGGTTTATGTGTTGACCGCGATCCATTTGTGCAACTTTGTGGTTATGCTTTGAACTGATATATATGTATTTGGAAGCTTGTCTAGTTGTATTTGTGCTTGGTGACTTATTTGTGTATGATGGGTTCATAATCCGTGGGCCTAAGTGCAACAACCCGGAAAATCAGAACCAATTTAAATTTTTTATTTTGGCAATTTTAATGAATTTTGAATATTTTAAATGAATCATTTTAAATAATAACGACAAGAAACTTATTATCAATAGAATTAGAACGTATATATTTATTTAAATCGAAATTAGAATATATATTTATTTTAATTATAAAAGGAGTTGGAAATGGTGCGGTAGTTTGAAAATTCGATTTCAAATTTCGAATGAATGTACAGGATTCAAAATAAACTGGATTTTAGTGAGACCAAAAGTATTTGAATCTAATTGAAAATACCTTTCCAATGAATCTGAAAAACTGTAATTTCATAGCGGGAATAAAAAGTTATGCCCAGTTGAAAATTCAGAAGAGTCGCTATAGATATATAAGGCCCTTAAAAATGGAAATTTTGCAAATGTCCTCCGTTTTCGTCGAAACCACTTTTGTTGGATCCGGAATGTCAAACTATTGCTAGATTCCAATTTTCATGATTTTTGGAATCAATATGTGAGTGTGGAGAAGTTAAACGTGTTTTGACAGTTTTAGTCAATTTGAATCGACCAGAAAATGGCCATTTTTCAAACGGTCTCCATATTCAATGAAATTAGTTTTGTTAGGACAATATCATCAAAACATAGCCAGAAATAATTTTTCTGTAATTTTTGGGGTCAGTATGTGGCCCTGGTAAATTGAAATATGCGTTAAAAATTAAATATATTGATTTATATTTTAATTTAAATAAAAACTGATCGTAACAGTCGAATGGGGTTATGAAACATATCCCACTATGTCCAGAAAGGGAGTATTTAGCTAGGGGCAACAGACGTTGGTTTCGATTTGGAGTTAGTGGCAAAAACCGGTATTATTGGAGTTCAAAATAATAAAATAATTTTTCTATAAAAGCCCCCTGGAATTTTCTGAAACCCTAATCCCCCATTCAACCCAGCCTCCATTTTCAAATCGAGGGCCCGAAACATCCCAAACAAATCCCTAAATTGCTCGTCCTATGATCCGAATTAGTTATTGATTTCAAAGCAGAAATTCGAGAGCCTTCCACCCTCTTTATGTTGATATGGACAAGATCATTTATTTTTGAATTATTTGGTCAGAATTGAGCCTCTTAGGGCTACCGTTTGGAGCAGGTTTGGGTGGGGACGAGGGCCGCAGACGCCAGGACGTGGACAGTGGAGGGTGGTCTTGCATAAGGGGTTCATACAGCGTGCTCGGATCATCGTCTGCCCTCCTCGATTGTCGTGCGCAGAGGGAGGAATCGATCGATCTAATGGGTTCCGTTGATTTACAGTGAACGACGAAGAGGAAACGGAAACTGTTTTTAAGCATTATTAAAATATTAATTATATAATTAGTTTAAATTAATTACTCGTTTAATTATCTCAATGTATTTAAATCCATAACTTTTTCGTACGAGGTCCAAATCGCACGAAACTGGATCTGTTGCGATCGTGGGGACGAGAGCTTCACAACAATACTAGCCGGGTCAAATTTGGAGCATGTTAGCATAATAGTTAAATTCAAATCCGTATGGTGCTGAATTCGTCAGATAAACACTGATGGAGTGGATCCCAAAGTGAGAACTCCTCACTGAAATTTCTTATTCAGTTATTTATTTTATAACAGCAAATATGAACTGCTCCCTTTCTTCCATAGACCATGGACGACTTGTTTGTTTGATTGAATTGTGTTGTTGAAATTGATTGCGATGTGAAATGGACTGTATAAGATATCCATATGTTGAATAAAATATTTGAAGAATAAAAATATCATTTTTATTGTGAAATGAACTGTATAAAATATTCATAAATTGAATAAAATATTTTATAGTGAAAAATATAATTTTTAACATGTATATGAATAAATAAATATTCATCTCCAAATCAGATGATTTGTTTGTGTACACTCATTTGACTGATATTGATTAGGACGATAAATTTTACACATCGCCCAACCGAACTAATAATACACAGTGTTTGTTGTTTGAAAACCCCACACGGGTTTTGGGATGATACTGGACATACATTAATCCCAATATTTAGTCGTATGTCAATCAATGGGTTGATAGGTTGTTGTAAGCGTTAATTATTTATATTTAACGCTTATGCAGTTGTGTAATACACTCTAGATAATAGTTGATTGTTTATCATTGTTGTTCTATACATGTATTGTATGAAATCCATACAATCAACATTATAGGGTAATTGATTATGTCTTATTCCAGTTCAGAAATATTTTTAAAAAACGAATATTTTAAAATAATATTCAGTAATGGATCAAAATCTGATTTTGATGTCCGATTTGGGATGGACACGAAAGTATTTAAATATATGAAGCCATGTTGATTAGATTAATGCCATTTTGACGTGAACAATATTTATATCAATTTTATTCATTTTTATAATGAATATCGAAAAGGAAGTGATTTCAAAGTCTAATGTTTTGAAAATGCTATCATTTATATATCGATGATATAGAATATTCAATTTTGATTTGAAATTAAATACGAAGTTAAAATCATTTTGAAAATGAATTTAAAACGATTTATAAAACACGTTTTAAATAGAAATCGATGAAATATATAATATATATATAATGGCCTGAATATAATGCCCCGCGCCTCGGCATTTCACGAATTTCAACCATTGACTTCGAATGGACATTACGGGAGATCTGACCGTTGGATTCTCCTAAAACCAGAACAGTTGGGTTCGTACTGAAAAGAGATTTCCAACAAATACTAGAAATTTGGAATCTAATTGCTAGATTTGGAATTAAGTCCAAATCAAATTTGGAAAAGGTCGTTGTAAGTGCAGTTCGATGGCCGTTTATGGAAATCGACTGTACGGGCCTTGATAAAATTATTAAAAATATCAATAATTTGTGTAAAATCATAATAAATGATTTCGAAAGAACTAGAATGAAAAATTTCATATTTTAAAAGATAAAAATATATTTTTATCGAAATGAACTAGTTATGAACTAGCATCATAATCCATTATTTTTAAATAAATAAATTGGATTTGAAATGGTTTAAAAGAAAATAACCGGAATTTCCAATATATGAATTGAAATGAATTTGAATCGAAATTATCTTCGGAATATTTAGATATTGGATTCCGTGATTATATGGACATTGTAAAGGAATTTGGAAGATATATATCGTTATTCTAATACGATATTTGTTGATTTCAGAATTTGATATTGAATATAAGCCAATACATTTTCTATTCGGAGCCTTGTATCTAATATCAAATGGGATTTTGGGTTTGTCGTGAACGGCGTCTTCACTAACACTGTTCTTAAACGCAGTGGAGAAAAGATTAAATCTTTTTATTAAGATTTAATGAAATTTACCAATTAATTAATATTTAATTGGAGTTGAATTATTACGACCCAAACTTCCCCGGTAAGGAAAGCCCGGATACTTCGAGAACAACACACAAAACAACACAAACAGAAGAACATTTCATTGCTTATTACAACAATTCCATCAGAATATAAGAATATACAGAGTATGAATAAATATTACATAGAAAATATCAAAGATTTAAATTACATTTAAATACATCGTAGCGGAAAATAATACAAAACACAACTAGAAGTAATACACGGATACAGAGCTTTCCGAGTATCGTTCCAGCTGTAAACCAGGATGCTGTGTATATAAATCTGCAAAACCAAAACTACTAGCTGCCCATGCAGAAAATAGGGGCACCCAGAGTTTAGGTTAAAACAATAAACTCTAGGTCAGTCATGTGACTGTTGTGAGAACTAAAACAGTTATTTATCTTTATTTTAAAGTTAGGTAAATCAAGGGACCACGCCGTATAACATGGAATGGGTTTCTCCCAAGAATACCAGTGCATAAAACAACAGTGCAATGCTAAATAAAGAACAATGAAGCTATTATAAGACCCAGGTCCCATCACACAATGCAACACAAGCCGGAGGGTAGGGTTTTACCTTATAATAGCTAAAGAATGCTTGATACGCTAAAGACAAATCATTTGATACTATTATAAGTATATAGTGTCAAAACGATTTCAATCATAAGTATCAATCATAGACGGCATGGGTACCATATATCATGTCGCCAATACTAGGCTCTACAATCAAAACCGCAAATGTCACATATTGGAAGTTGGATTCCCATCTGTGAACCGAGGCAAACGATAGTCCTCTACCGATTCGAGACAATCTAGCCCATGTCTTAGGCAAGCGCGCAGACAAGTCTTAGATCGTCAGGGCCGGTCCACCGATATGGATTAAACTTAAATCCTGGACACTGCGCTTCCCCGCCCTATGGGGCGTAAATGAGCCCAATGACTCCATCGGCTGCACACGGTCACCGATATATCCGAGGCGCCTCGCAACAGCAACAAGCACATAAGTCAAACTCGTCAGGGCGTGTAAAACCACTGACGCCACTTCTATCTAGATGGAAACGCATGCCCTCCCTGATGTCCTCTCCCGTTTCTGGTTCACAACCGGGGTGTGAGCTCGTGAATCAACGCTACACAAAGCTATGCCACACTGGTCGTACTTTGATCATCACCCATAAGACTTTGCTTTTCAACATAAGCCTTGATCATTTTCCACTTAGGCATGCCACACAGACAATTCACTCCGTGCGTTTGATATCCATCAATATATAACCTCTGAGCTCGTACGTCTCAGAGAAGGGCGTTAAGCAAGAGAATAAATTCCCCGCCGCCAAACAGATATATATTTAATAGAAATCAATCACACAGAATAAAATCCAATGTTATACACACAGTCCATTTACATGTTCGTTCTGGGTCTGAACGAAACTGGAGGCACTTTGTACCTCGCATATCCACCGATCTCCAAGTACGTCTGGACGATCACCAATTGATTCCCTCCTCTTGGGTGTACAGCCCAATCAAGATCTTCAGTAATCACCCAAACGATGTGAAGACCTCCGGTCTTCGACCATCGTCTTCATCCTCGACACCACGTCGAATCAGTTATTCAGAATGGTATAAACCCGGTCTTTCTGAAAAACTCGCGTATATGATAACAAGTGTTACATAAACACAACAAACGCCTCATTCCAATTCAGAATATTCTTTTATTCAAATATTCTTATTCTTTGGGAAAGGTTCCCATTAATTTTATCAAAGATAAATTCTTTAAATTTATTCTTTAATCTCCTTTGAATATCAATTCAAACTAGTCGGGATTAGTGAACCACACCGAAGTAAACTTTTATTTTATTTCCCAATCCCAACCTATTCATCCCATGAAGTAAAACTGGTAATACTTCATATCTAACACCACGGTGTTATAGGTAAATTCAATTGACATTTCACATTCAAATCTAATTAAAGATTTAGCTATCGCCTGGAGCAAAACTGGTGATACTCCATTCTCGATCAATTCAATCTAATTAAAGATTCATTAAAACTCCACTTAGTTTTAATCTTCCCAAAAATCATATCAGTGATTATTTAACTTGGGAATTCATATCCCATCTTTAATTGGGATAAAGAACCAATGTCATTTAAAACACGGTTCATATAAACCCAAAATCACACTCTATTTCAATTTCAATTAAATACCATTTAATTGGTATACTTCATTAAATCTAAATAAAAAGATTTAATCTTTTTCTCAACTACGTTAAGAACAGTGTTAATGAAGACACCATTCACGACAAACCCAAATCACATTTGATATTAAATACAAGGCTCTGAATAGAAAATATATCGGCTTATATTCAATATCAAATTATACGATCCAAAAATATCGTATTGGAAATAACGATAAAAATATATCTTTCAAATTTCCATAACAATATCTGTATAATCACGAAATCCAACATTGAAATATTCCAAAGACAATTTCGATTCAAATCCATTCCAATTCAATTATTGGAAATTCTGGTTACTTATAAAACCCCTTTCAAATTCAATTTATTTATTTCAAAAATAAATTGATTTTAATTCTTGTTCAAAACTAGTTCATTTCGATAAAAAGCTATTTTTATCTTTTCAAATATGGAGTTTTTCATCCCTATTCTTCCCAAATCATTTCTTATGATTTTACACAAATTATTACTATTTTTAATAATTTTATCAAGGCCCGTATAGTCGATTTCCATCAACGGCCATCAAACTCTAGTTATAGCGACCTTTTCCAAATTTGATTTGGACATAATTCCAAATCCAACTATTAGATTTCAAATCTCTAATATTCGTTAGAAAGCTCTTTTTGATACGAACCCAACGGTTCCGGTTTTCGGAGAATCCGACGGTCGGATCTCCCGTAATATCCATTCGAAGTCAATGGTCAAAATTCGCGAACTGTCGCGGTGCCGCGCGTTCTATTCAGGTCATTCTATATATATATATATAATATATATATTATATATATTTCGTCGATTTCCTTTTAAAATGTATTTTATAAATCGTTTTAATTCGTGTTTCAAAACGATTTCAACTTCATATTCAATTTCTAATCAAAATTGAATATTCCACATCATCGATATACAAATGATATTATTTTCAAAACGTTACATTTTGAAATCACTTCTCTTTCTATTTTCATTATGAAAATGAGTAAAATCGATATAAATATCGTTCACGTAAAAATGGCGTCAATCTAATCAACACGGCTTTTATTCAACACACGAATGTTTTCAATTCAACACATGAATTTATTTTCTATTCAACACATGAATATTTATTTTATTCAACACATGAATATTTATTCTTTTCAACACATGAATGTAATTTCAATTCAACACATGAATTTATTTTCTTATTTTCCAAATTGGAATGAGGCCCAATCAATTACCATATAACGTTTATTATATGGATTCCCTATAACACATGTATATAACAGCAATGATAAATCATCAACCATCATCCAGAGTGCACCACACAACTGCATGAGCATTAAATATAAATAATTAACGCTTACACAGTCTGTCAACGCATGGATTGACATACAACTAAACCATCGGGATTAGTGTACGTCAAATCTCATCCCAATACCCGTGTGGGGTTTCAAAACAACAAACACAGATTTTATTTGTGCAGTTGGGCGATGTGTAAAATTTATCATCCCAACCAATATCAGTCAAATTAGTGTATATGAACAAATCGTCCGATTTGTTTATAAGTATTTATTTTATATACAGGTTAAAAATCATATTTTTAACTATAAATTATTTTCCACTATAAAATATTTTATTTCATTCCACATCACACAATCAAATTTCACAACATAGCAACCAAACAAACAAGTCACCCATGGTATGTGGACGACGGGTGTCGGGTGCTACTAAGCACCGTCTACATCCTAGTATATATTTCAACTAGAAATTAAAATAAAAGTGAGGAGTACTCACCGAGGGTTCCACTCCGCCGTGCTTTACTTTTGAACAGCTGCACCGTCTGGATCTGTTTGAAATTCTAATGTAGTCCTTGCCCCGCTGTTCATAATAAAAATTATATTTTTATTGCTTCATTTCAATAAATAAAAATCATATTTTATTTCTACTTCATATATTTTTACAACGCTTCTTTCTATATAAAAATTATATTTTTATATTTCTACTGTATATATAAAGATCGAATTTTTATATCATCGCTATAAAAATCACATTTTTATTTCAACATATATGTAATAAAATCAGATTTTTATTTCGCTACATATATAAAGATCAAATTTTTACTAGTTATATAATATAAAAATTGTATTTTTAATATCTACATTATATAAAAAATCATATTTTTATTATCTTTATTCTATAAAAATCGAATCTTTTCTATTTAAATATCGAATCTTTTCTATTTAAAAATCTTAACTTTCTTTATAAAAAAATCATCCTTTTTTTTTTTGTAAAAATCAAATCTTTTTGATGATAAAAATCAAACCTTTCAACTATGAAAAATTATATCTTTCAACTATGAAAAATCATATATTTCATTAACAAAAATATAATCTTTTTCTATAATAAAGATTTAAACTTTCCTATAAATAAAAATCAAACCTTTCTAATAAATAAAAATCCGACCTTTCTAATAAATAAAAATCTGACCTTTCTAATACATAAAAATCCGGAGGCGCGCCGGCCAGGGGAAGGGGTGGCGGTAGGGCGACGTCGGAAGGGCCGGGGGGGCTGCCTGGGGAGCGACGCGATTTTTTCCCTTTTTTTGTTGAATCGGATTTGAACGAGAGAAAAGGGGAAGGGGGGTTTGACTGAGCGGGTTGAGAGGACAAGTGCTTGGGCCTTTATTTAAATAATTTAATTAATTAATTATCCATAAAGTTGACTTTTAATTCGAACACAAAACGAGACCCACCGACTGTCGTTCATAGCTAATTACCCCTATTCCGAACACAATGGGATATGTTTCGCAAGCCAATTCGCTTGTTACGATCAGTTTCCATTAAAATTAAAATATAAATGAGTGTATATTGAATTTAAACGCACATTTCAATTTACCAGGGCCACATACTAACACTAAAAATCCCCGAAAATTTTTTTCTAGCTTCGTGTTGACGATACAGTCCAAACTTAACCAATTTCATCAAATTCCGAGACCGTTTGAAAAATGGTCATTTTCCATTCGATTGAAATCAACTAAAACTGGTCAAACACGTTTTTCTTTCGCTACGCTCACATATTGATTAAGAAAATTATGAATTTTGAAACTTAGCAATAACTTGACATCACGGATCCAACAAAAGTTGTTTCGTCGAAAACGGAGTTCGTTTGCAAAATTTCCATTTTTCAGGGCTAGAATTCCATAACGACTATTCTGAATTTTCAATTGGGCATAACTTTTGATTCCCGCTATCACTACACCATACAGGCAGATTTGCAACGCCAGAAAGCGGAAAATTTGTAACGGCTTTGGGCCGTTGCTATTTAGCAACGGCTCAAATCCGTTATGAACCTTTGGACAACGGACTTAGTCCGTTCTACATTTTAGAACGGTTCAAACCCGTTCTTTAATGTCAAACGCCCTACAATAACCCCCCCGTTCCCAATAGTACGCTCATTTGTTTTCTTCGTACGCTTCAAAAGAAATTTCCCAAAATACCTAGATCCCTTTTTTTTCAGATCGATCTCTTTTTTTAAGTAAATCTCGATCTCGATTTCAAAGAGATTTCATAAGTAAATCTCGATCGAATCAGGTCCTTTTTCCCAGAACGAACAGCTCGCGAAATCTCGATTCGAGGTCAGATCTACTCTCGCTCGGTATGTGAAAAATGTTTTTGGTTGTTTTATTGTTGAATTAATGTCGTAGAAATAGGATCGTTGATTTCCTTTTAATAGTGAATGATTGTTTGTTGATTAGATTTTAATTTTCGTTGGTTGTTTTACTCTTCGAATGCGATGTTGCCCCTGATTAGATTTTCATTTTGGTTGGTTAGTTGTTTTAATTTTGGTTGGTTGTTTGATTAGATTTGCAGGTTATTCTTTTACAGTTGTTCTTCAATTTAGGAGTTCTAGTGTGTTTTCTTTTTCAGTTGTTCTTCAATTTAAGACTTGTTATGCAGGTTATTTGCTGTAGAATAATTGGTGGAACAACCGTTCAGACATCGATACTAGGTTTTCTTACTGTTTGACGGTCAAAGAGGTAAAATTATTTCTTCTGTTATTATTACTATGTTTTTCATGTTCAACTTAAGCTCAAAAATGCACATTAGAAATTTAAGGTTGGACGGTTTTTATTTTAGTGTTGATATTATTATTATTTCTTAAATGCATAATCATTGTAGAGAACAAAGCTCCCTGGCCAATCAGCAGATCAAACGAATTAGATTTGTAAATATACGTTTGATTATATTATTAATGAATCATATAAAGCTTGTAGAGGCATTAATGTCGTTACGTAACCAATAATCATCGTATCTGCAAATCTTGAACATTGACTTTGTTTTATAGTAGTAATTACAATATAATGCAACTTACTTAGTTACTTATTCAATTTATTAGTGGTGGACAGTAGTTTCAATGAAGAAATGTTTTCTTTTTCTTTTTCTTTTTCTTTTTCGCTCTCGATTTCAAGAGATAACCAATTCTTGTAATTAGGCAAAATACAAATATTTTATACCAAGGACATAGATCAACATTTCATGATTTGTTATAACAACTTATTTTTATTGAATATGAGGAAAAATCATTAAAACTAAGAATAGAGAAGTCTTTTATTTTCGAATATGAGAAAAAAGAACATATAAAACATCACAATTACGCGTAACTTTCTTGCTTAGATTGCACAATTTGATAATACAATTAGTGATACAATGAATTAAATATCCTATTATATGATTATTTTATGTGAGTTTTATTTCAATGAAGCTTTTTATTTATCTTTTGTTTCATGGCAATGATAATATAACTGATCATGAGAGATGAAGCAATTAGTCATACAAAGAAGTAAGTCATTACTTCATCTCTCATGATCGGTTATATTGTTTAATCGTTCTTTTAGTTTGTTTACTTTAAAAATAGTTAAAATCTTCTAAAGTGAATATGCCTTCTTTCTTTACACAGCCACACATTAACAGTTTAATTTAATAATTCACACAGATCTATAATAAACTGTCATTATTTCTTACATAATACTATCGTTTTGACAGTATCAACCTTAGCGTAATCCTTGCAAGTTACAACTGAATTTGTGCTTTTGATGCCGACAAAATGGACCACCTCCTTTCTACAAATCAAAGCATACTACTACAAGTCTGTTCCACAACCTAACCACTATATATAATGCTGCTTCCTATAACCATATTATCATACATTATGAAACTTTCAAGTATTAACCATACAGCATAATGTATATACATAACATAAACAATGGTGAACCATACATGGACAAGGATATATATATATATATATTCATTTAATACAACATAGGTCGTGCACGCTCTCGCTTTTTACCTGCACTCATGAGTTATAAGCAGAAACAATGATTAATCCGCCATTAATTCGGTTGCTGCGTTGTTGCTTTGTGGCAGTAGGAAGATGATATGGCAGTAGAACACGGGAAGTTTTAAGTCAACTTTTCCTTTTTCCATTGAGTTCGTATTTGGTTTTTCTGTGTGTATTAATTTTGTTTGTTCCTCCCCATTGTTACATTGACTTTGCATTTTCTTTTCCATAACATCAATCACAAAGCTATTGAGGATTTAGATGTGAAATGTGAGCCTGCAGTAATAATACAACTATTTCTCTGTACACTGATCCTTTTGCACAATTTTATCCTTGATTAATAATTTAATTCAAGGGGCTCAGTAACATCGAAATGTCAATACTTTGATCTTTTGTACGTAAGACAGACAGGCACACCTCACCTCTTTTTGCTAATGTATTATCATAAAAAAAAGAGAAAAAAATGCCATTTTTTTATTAGCTGCATGGTTATCCTAAAAAAATTTGGAAGTCAATAGGAAATTAAAACGTTCACTTTTTAGATCAATATCACTGAGTTATATGGATTGTTAAATGGACAATACAATAACGTATGGATTGATGTCATTACATGAACTAAGTGGTATCTCTCAATTGGTTCTGTAAATATTTTATTTATGAAGGGGACAAAAGTAGTACTGAGTTAAGTGCATACAATTAGGATGAAACAATATCAATTCAACTAGTATAAAGCACCAATATAATAATATCGCTTGTATCAGCATGAACTGCATACAGTAATAAACTAGGTTTAATAACATATGCTCAGCACGAATTGAGTTGACACCAAATTAGTTATTCATGAACATAAAGGCACAAAGTGTGTACAAATAAAATACGAAATAGTAAATAGAAATCTCAAAACCATTATAACTATTCATTTATGTACAGAAAAATTAAGTACACATAAATATCAAGTTTCATGACAACTTAATAATTCATTAATTGAATGGTTGTTGGCAACCTGCAAAAGAGAGCAAATCGCCTACAAATTATCGGAGAAGACACGTACCATCACTTATTCAGTTATTCCAGAAATTTGCTGGAAATTCGCTGAACAAAGAGGTTATTCCAGAAAGATTAAATGAGCTATGACAGCGAGAGCGCTTAAACTAACAGAAACAAAACACTTGAGATTTAATTATGAAAGGGGATAAAATTAACAGTACTGAGTTGAATATATACAATTAGGATGAACCAATAACAACTCAATTAGTCTGAAAACACTAACATAATGTAATAATATTTGATTTATAACAGTATTGATCAGTCTTATATCATTCAACCCTGGAAATATAGCGTAAAATGGTATTTCATTCAAGCTTCTACCATTCCACGTAAACAACTCAAAAAGAGTAAAGCAGGCTCGGATATTTTGACAGCAAAGATGGATACAATGGAGGGGCAATTGGGTAATATGCAAGGGACATTGAATTCAATTGTCGGCTTGTTAAAAGGATATATGAGTCAAGAAAACCCGATAACAGACATTGCTTCCAACGAAGGTGGAAGTGGTGGGACACATCGGGAAAGTGGTGGAAGAACGTCGAACAACGACGTTGTTGCTAATCCGCTGATTTCGCATCTTTCGGCAAATCAAAAATGTGAAGTGTTAAACTTTAATCTAGAGGTTGTTGCAACAGGTTTAGTATGCAGAGATTCAACGACATGCATCATACATGGAAAACCCGTACCCCCAACACATGAGACGGTGATTGTGGACAATATACTGTTACCGGATGAGATCACAGCCAGACAAAATCATCCTCTTACTATGACCTTTGGTGACGTTGGAGTCGGCGGTTATGTGTGTCATCCAAAGAGTTCAATTCGATTTCTTTAGATGGAGGAGCAGGTATGAGCTATTACAGTCTTTTAGATTTATTTCGATATCTTTAGATAATGGTTATGTGATGCCGTTCAGCATTTACAAATGCATTTTATTAGTTTTTACTGACTATTAAGAATGTCAAATCTTAAACAAAGGATATGACACACTAAATATACTGATGCTTGCTGAGTTGAATTATGTCTAGTATATACAATTATGTCTAGTTTTTACTGGCTTTTCTTCCAACTATTGAACAAGGAATGATCATATAATTCACTTCCTTGTGTTCAAAAAGCACCAGACATCTGCAGGAACTACAATAACCATGTTTTGGTTATTATGAACGAAATTGAACATGATTTTTTTTTTAACTATTTGGATTGAAGACGTACGTACGACTGTAAAACAAGAAAAAAATTGACTGAGCTTATATTCTCATGTATATTGTAACGACCCAAATTCTTGACCGTTCAAATCGACAATAAACCACACATGTCGACCTAAACGAATCGCAAATGCAGGTAGTTATTGGGAAAAAGAAGAAAAAGAAAGAAAGAAGAGAAAGACAATTAACAGAATCTCACAGC
Organism: Allium sativum; assembly: GCA_030737875.1. Lineage (NCBI taxonomy): Eukaryota > Viridiplantae > Streptophyta > Magnoliopsida > Asparagales > Amaryllidaceae > Allium > Allium sativum. Next base: position 740,152,204 of record CM060920.1, on the reverse strand, counting down.
GGAAGGACAACATATAATAACAAATAGCAGTTAAAACAGTGGAAATATATATACATTGACTATAACCTTCAATGATTATCAGAGTTACATATACATACAGCTGTACATAATAAGCAGCGGAAAAATAATGCAGCGGATATACATATGTATAGATATATACGCCAAACTTCGTCTTCGTCCTCCAAGGCAAGGAAATCTTCGCTAACTGCAATATCTGCTGACCCGAGCATATTGCATATAAGAAAACACAACAAACACTCGGATCAGCACTAAATCATCTCATATTAGTCAAATTAAAATACGAAATAACATCAGTATCATGGGTGCAGTAACTCAAGAGATGTTACGGGATTTTTCCATCTCTCAAGGATCCGTTAAATTAATACATACATAATATAGTACGCTATTATGATAGTGTCTATCCAGTAAAGTATAAATACTGAAAATAGCGTAAGCGGGATTACCATATTACCCTTACGCCGTTTATAGGCACCAACAGTCTATACAATACCGTAAATTCACCGTACTGGTGTTATCAGAGGGCACTCCATAGAAGGCAATGCTAAATCAAATCGTATGGGGCTCGATATGGATATATATGACAAGGCACTCGAGGCAAATGCCCAGGGTAGGATTCTACCAATCGCACTCCCGGACCGGTGGTAACGCATAGCAGCCACTACCGCCCACCTCGGAACACACCCCCAAAGTCATAAATGGGCCCAAATCATCATTATCATCATAGTCATAGAAATAGTATCGAAGGAGTGAGTCCGATCAAAGGTGCTACCTCAATTAGTCACGGTATAGCTCCTGTTTTAGTCATTTCAATTCTGACCCGAAGGTCAGGGCTATTTCGTCATCGATCATGTTCTTCGGTTCAATAATCGCCTCCAAGTCATCATACTCGTTCTGGATACGTCATAACGTTCACAGTTGTCAAAGTGGTATCGACACTGACAGAGAGTATGCCTTATGTCGACTCCGGTCTCTTTAACAACCAACGCTTACATCTTTCACATCGGTCGGTTCTTTTATATTTGAAAGGTTCGCTTTCATATCAAAACATCATATTTTGTTTCGAACCAATTTATATTCAAATAAAATAAAATTTCATATCAAAATATCATAAATCATCCCAAGCCGATTTTATTCTAAATTAGAATATATCCCATACCATTATATTATAATCATATAATATTCCCAAAACGAAATATTCAAATAGAATATAATTTACCTCAAAGGTTTCCAATTATCTCGGATTCTCATCTCAACTCCATTTGAACCAGTGGTTCAAACTCAAGCATTTCCATTCGGAAGAATTTAAATTTTGAGAAAATACTTGTAAACTAAATGTTCATATAATAATAATAATAATAATAAATTTTTATATAATAAATATATATAGATGTATATATAGAATATAATAGTTAAGATAAATTAGTAATTTAAACATTATATATATACTTAAAATAAGATTTACTAGAAACCTTTGAAAATGAATTATAAGGAAATTATTTAAATACAATAGTAGTAAGTAAAGGTAATTAATAGTTTTAAAGCTAGAATAATCATTTAGAATCAAAGCATAAATAATTAAAAATAAATTCCTCAAATCAAATCCTTTCTTCCTTCCAAATTCCAAATACTTGAATTTATCCTCCGGTCTCAACGGAGTTCATTAAATTCCCTATCTCGTTTCAAACTCGTTCAAACAACTACTTGATTTCAAGAGTTCCGAGATATATATATTCCAACTGAGTTAAAACAACTCGGATACCCTTGATTTCTAAATTCCCCAAAATTTGATTTCCATAAGAAATTTTTCTTACTTCTAATCCAACTCTTATTCTGGAAAGTTTTCAATTCATATTCAAACCCCAATTTAAATATTTCTATTTTGGTTTGGAAAATTCCTTCAACCCTTTTAATCACCATCCCAGTTCAGAATCTTTAAAGAATTCAAAATCGAGTATCGACACATTCTTTTATGTGAAATTTTATCAAATAAAATTTCAAATATTAAAATCATTTAACCAACCGATGTCTGTATATAATTATCTATCCAACGGCCAAGTGATTTTAAATTTAAGTTTCTCGATACTTCAGGGACGGATCTATCATTTCAATCCGAATCAGGGTCACAGAGATTTATCATTTCACTTTGTGTTCTTAATTCATTTTTATCGATAAATCCCGGGTTCATTAGATGCCCGCAACATCAAGGGTACAAATGAGATTTATCGTCAAAACCAACATGCAATACGATATACTGAATATGGGCATAAGCAGTGTCAATATCAACAGTAATAAAATCCAACCAAACATCCATCACATCATTCCATTCAACTGATCAGCATTAACTGTTCCAGGATTAACAAGGGTTCGAATTTCAACTAGAGATTTAAATTAAATTAAATAACTAATCATTTACTTAGATTGCATGTTAACACACTTGCATGTCAAATTTAAACAACACATCAACAATCCAATGCAACCATGCAACCAAACTTATTTCATAATTTAATTCAATAAATATGGGAAAAATTCAGTATTTCGTGAGTGAGGAAACCACTCACCTTTGGGTCCTTAGTGGATCGGACGTCCAATCATAGCTCAAAATTTGACAGTCTCTAAACGCAGCCAGGTTAGTGTCCAAACGTCCGCAATTCCTCCACGATCCCAACGCAACAAACCGCGTCCAAATCCGAGTCCATACGAAGAAGTTATGAGCATTTTACGGTTTGAATTTAAAAATATATAAAAATTTATATAAAACCCTCACCCAACCATCACTTGACACGTCAGCCTTTCTTTCTTTTACTTCCCGCTCGTGCCTTCTTCTTCTACAGTAAACCGACGTTGGAAAACCCATACCCGCGCCCACTTTGACCGTCGATTGACACCACCTCGGACCTCTAGATGACCGGCGACCACTGCCATGCCGAAGCTCCCTCCGAGGCGCGTCTTTCCAGACCGGACCCACCTCCTCCGGTCGCCTCTGCTGACCGTGCCGCCACCCCAAAACTCGCCAAATCTGAGCTTTAAACCCCAAAATCCGACGATCTACTCAATGATAAAACGAACGGCCACCACTTACGGACTCGTATGAGTCTCCTCTTCGAAACCTATATCACAATTTCATCGATTGAAGCCTGAATCGAAAACCCCCAATTCGAAATATAGGGTTTCGAATTTCAGATACTTTGACCGAGTTTTCTGACCAACCTAGTCGCTGCATGTCAAAAGAAACTATAGATCTGCATTCTACAAGTCGAGAGCTTCGATTTGATATATAATTTGTTGGGTTTTGAAGAGATTTGATTTTGGAGTTGTATTTTATTTTGAATCTAGGGTTTTGAAAAATGTTTCTGCCATTAACGATGAAGCTTTGATAGAGAAAAGTATACGTATCATAGAAATGAGCTGGTGAGGTGGTCATGGACTTAAGTTTATACATATATAAGGCCCAATTATGAGAAATACCCAATTATCCATTTACAAAGAACTCGTTCACATTTTCTCTCGTACGATCAAACGGTAAGTCGGATTGTACCGCAAATTGAAATCCTATAATAATTCACCGTTCCGGTCCCAATGGCGCCAGTTTCGTCGAATTCCGAGACAGTCGCCAAAACCGCTAAATTTCACAGTTGATAAATAAATAAACATTCAAAATCCATTTAACTGTTTTAAATTCGATCTAAATATCCATTAAATTCAAATTTAAGTCAAATTATAACTTATATAAATTTTATAAACAAATTCCTTCCATTTCAAATCTAAATTTGAATTTAAATTTGAATTACAGTTATTATTACCCAACTTAGAATTCTCCATTTCAAGTTAAATTCGAATTTCCAATTTAACTAAATAACTCAAATTATTTAAATAAATAAAAATGTGAATTTCCAAATTTCACAAATTCTAAGTATAAACTAAATAAAAATCTATTTATACTCCATTCAAATAATCATCACCATTATAATCAACGAAATTTGATTTGTATCTAGTATCTTCCCATTTTATTCTTTTTAACTTGAAAAAATTAAATATACAAAAATTGTGGGATGTTACATTCTCCCCCACTTAAAAGCTTTTCGTCCTCGAAAAGAAAACGAAACGAATTTAAACACATATCTATTTCAAATTCATACTTTAAATAGTATTTATAAAATAAGTTATAAAGTTGTAAACTCATAAATTTTCTAACTCCCGAAATCACGGAAATTTCGGCAGCATCTCCCCTGTACGGAGAGCCCCGGGAAAAATCCCGATACATATATTAACCCAAATATACATCTCATCAACGATGAGGCATCCCTGAACCAGGGGAAAACAAAAACAAAACCACCAAGCTTTATATAACCCCAAATACTTACCTCTTTAAGCGTTTATTTGCATTTTGATTTACCTTAGCATTTTAGTATTTAGCGCACGCGAGCTCCAAGCGTAGTTCCGACTCCTTGCACCTACCAAAACACTCAAACATGCCTAAGAATCAAATATATAACAATATATGGCGAATTTATATAGCTTACACAACATATACAAAGTAATTTAACCACAAAACCAAGATCTTCATAGCGGACCAGCGAACAAATCATTGATTATCACCCTTTAAAAGTTGGAATTTGACTAAAACATACTAGGCAAAAGTTGTAGCATTTGTTTCAGGCTTTCCGAATTGTCCGGATTCGTCGAATTTCGACGATTCGCTCAAAAGTTATGACTATTTTAGTGAAGGCAAACATCTCAGCCCGTACACTGAAAAATGCAGATCTGAATTGTTCAACCCAGTTTTTAACCCTCTAAACATCAGAATTTGACTCATCATATTAAGAGAAAGTTTTAGTTTACATTCTGGCCTTTCCGAATTGTACTCGCACATCAAAATCCGATATTCGGTTAGAGAGTTATGGTCAAAACAATATCGATATTCAGTTCAGATTTTTATTTTCTACGCATACGACTTTGACTAAATCTTAAATTTCAACATGTAGGCTTGGAAAATCTGATGAGGCTCTATTCATGACAATTCTAGTTCAGATTCTAAGGTTTCTGAAAAGTCCAGAATCGCCCGAATCTGATCATCCATACAAAAGTTATGCTCATTTTGTTTCAGCTTATTGAATACTTCAAATTTACGCATCAACCTTGACTCATTTATTTTGGAACTTCCAACTTTCGGATTCTAAATTTTCTAATTTTAAGTCTTCATCATTCCAAAACTAGTGGTCACTTCTTTATTCAAGAAATGAATTCATATTCATTTGCTTATTCAATCTCGATATATTTCTATTCGCTTCATTTTCAAACATTCAATTTCAAACAACATTGAATTTTTTTTTTTTTTTTTTTTTTTTAATGTTTCCAACCAACTCGATTTAAATAAAACATAATTTCATAAATATAAATTAAGTTGCCACTTCATTACTTATTCAAAGTTACTTTATCCTTTTGCGTTGAATAATATCTTGTTTACCCACATTAGCTTAACCATTCACTTGAACTAGTTCGGATTCATTTATTCTGAACTAGCTCAAGTTCATTCACATTCACTCCTTTCACTTGTGTCTGCATCTCGCTATTCTTATGTTGGTACTTCCTTCATATATTAACCACTCTCTTCTTCACCTATCTAAATTTAATCTTCTTAGTTCAAAGTCCTTCCGATATTCTAATTTAACAAATTAGACTTGGTTTACATTTTTATCACCTTATCTCATATTCTAAACCTCAAGTTTATTTCAGTTGCTCCCTCATTTGGGTTAACTTCGAATCTATATAACGGGTTAAGGTTCGTCATGGTTTTATATAAACCATTTTTATTTCATCCCGTTTATTAACTCTACTTGACTCGCCTACTCATCACTTACTAATATGAGTCAAATTTTTCTTATATAACCAAAGTTCTGTATTGGTTCTAGACTGACTTATTAAAATTTTTCAAGTCAATTTCATTTTATTGAATCCATCAACTCGAACTACGATTTCCCCAAATTCGGATTTAGAATTCGTTAACTGTTATTACCCCGTATAAGCCAATTTTATATTTGCACCATATTATTCATGTTTGGCACTTCGATTCAAATCTTAATCATTTTCTCTCGTCCATTACTTTTCTTTTTATTTCAAGTAGATCCATAATTTTAATTAAATCAATGTTGTTCATGATTTTAAATTTAGACTTAGTCTCCAATCATCATTACTCACTTTCCTTAAGTTAAACCTTTTATAAGATTTCCATTTCTAAACTTATATATTAATAAAGTATATATGAATATATAAATTCCATAGCGCTATTTCTAAATTTTAATTTAGTCATAACTTACCATTTATAAAGTAAAAACTAAATTTCTTACATTCATTAGAAAGATATGGTCAATTCGATCCTAGAGTTTCTCGTTTTATCCAATTCCAACTTATATTGAATTTTATATTTTTATTCAAAGTTAGAAATCGAATTTTCGAACTACCGCGCCATTTCAGGCTCGTAATATAAATTTTATAAATCTCGAATTCAAAATTTCGCTTTAAATAGATTTATAGTTGTTATTAGTTGAGGTAAACTCAATACTCGATTCCGGATTTTCAAATCAAGTTTAAAATAGCATACATATATACTTATATAATTTATAAAAAAACTTACCATATACAATTTTAAAACCAAATCTTTGGTCATCAAAGAACTCAAAATTTAAATTCTGGGTTTAAACTCAAATTCATCCTTCAAATATTATATATTAATACCTTTATATAAAATTTATACTATATGGAGTTAAATTCAAAATCCTTTGTCAAAATTGATTTTAATAATCATTGAGTGGTCTCTCCCCCACTTAGACTCTTCGGAGTAACATCGATAATGTGTGCACTCATTACCGACATCGTTTCTAAGGTCCAAGGAGGGATTATACCACTTTGAATAATCATTAAAACCATTTCTTTTCGATCATACCTAAAATATAGTATTATTTAAAACTTTGGCAACTATTTCCAAAGATACCCCAGGATCAAGTTTCAAGTTCATTTATATTTAAATCTCAATCTTTCTCACCCAATTTTATTTTGGATATCATTTCATTTTCAAATTGTTCTCATATATCATTTGAATTTCCCTTATAAAATTTATTATCGAATCAACCATATTAGGTGATAACTTAAAATTACCACCTATTAAAACGATTTCACATATACTTGAACTAATATTATATTTGATATATAAATATTTAGAATATGAATGAAAACCATATTATGTCGATTCATCCTGTTCGATTATTTATAAATTCCTATCGATACGATGGCGTCCCATATATCGACCAGAACCCATAAATATTCAACAGAACAAGCCAACACAATAAAACTATTTTTATATCAAAACACAAGTACGCTCTCTCATATCACTCAAACTCATTCTAGGGCACTACTAACCCTATCTCTAATGAGTTAATTCCCAACAGAGCCAAGGTTATCGCTAACCATCGCTCTGATACCAACTGTAACGACCCAAATTCTTGACCGTTCAAATCGACAATAAACCACACATGTCGACCTAAACGAATCGCAAATGCAGGTAGTTATTGGGAAAAAGAAGAAAAAGAAAGAAAGAAGAGAAAGACAATTAACAGAATCTCACAGCGGAAGGACAACATATAATAACAAATAGCAGTTAAAACAGTGGAAATATATATACATTGACTATAACCTTCAATGATTATCAGAGTTACATATACATACAGCTGTACATAATAAGCAGCGGAAAAATAATGCAGCGGATATACATATGTATAGATATATACGCCAAACTTCGTCTTCGTCCTCCAAGGCAAGGAAATCTTCGCTAACTGCAATATCTGCTGACCCGAGCATATTGCATATAAGAAAACACAACAAACACTCGGATCAGCACTAAATCATCTCATATTAGTCAAATTAAAATACGAAATAACATCAGTATCATGGGTGCAGTAACTCAAGAGATGTTACGGGATTTTTCCATCTCTCAAGGATCCGTTAAATTAATACATACATAATATAGTACGCTATTATGATAGTGTCTATCCAGTAAAGTATAAATACTGAAAATAGCGTAAGCGGGATTACCATATTACCCTTACGCCGTTTATAGGCACCAACAGTCTATACAATACCGTAAATTCACCGTACTGGTGTTATCAGAGGGCACTCCATAGAAGGCAATGCTAAATCAAATCGTATGGGGCTCGATATGGATATATATGACAAGGCACTCGAGGCAAATGCCCAGGGTAGGATTCTACCAATCGCACTCCCGGACCGGTGGTAACGCATAGCAGCCACTACCGCCCACCTCGGAACACACCCCCAAAGTCATAAATGGGCCCAAATCATCATTATCATCATAGTCATAGAAATAGTATCGAAGGAGTGAGTCCGATCAAAGGTGCTACCTCAATTAGTCACGGTATAGCTCCTGTTTTAGTCATTTCAATTCTGACCCGAAGGTCAGGGCTATTTCGTCATCGATCATGTTCTTCGGTTCAATAATCGCCTCCAAGTCATCATACTCGTTCTGGATACGTCATAACGTTCACAGTTGTCAAAGTGGTATCGACACTGACAGAGAGTATGCCTTATGTCGACTCCGGTCTCTTTAACAACCAACGCTTACATCTTTCACATCGGTCGGTTCTTTTATATTTGAAAGGTTCGCTTTCATATCAAAACATCATATTTTGTTTCGAACCAATTTATATTCAAATAAAATAAAATTTCATATCAAAATATCATAAATCATCCCAAGCCGATTTTATTCTAAATTAGAATATATCCCATACCATTATATTATAATCATATAATATTCCCAAAACGAAATATTCAAATAGAATATAATTTACCTCAAAGGTTTCCAATTATCTCGGATTCTCATCTCAACTCCATTTGAACTAGTGGTTCAAACTCAAGCATTTCCATTCAGAAGAATTTAAATTTTGAGAAAATACTTGTAAACTAAATGTTCATATAATAATAATAATAATAATAAATTTTTATATAATAAATATATATAGATGTATATATAGAATATAATAGTTAAGATAAATTAGTAATTTAAACATTATATATATACTTAAAATAAGATTTACTAGAAACCTTTGAAAATGAATTATAAGGAAATTATTTAAATACAATAGTAGTAAGTAAAGGTAATTAATAGTTTTAAAGCTAGAATAATCATTTAGAATCAAAGCATAAATAATTAAAAATAAATTCCTCAAATCAAATCCTTTCTTCCTTCCAAATTCCAAATACTTGAATTTATCCTCCGGTCTCAACGGAGTTCATTAAATTCCCTATCTCGTTTCAAACTCGTTCAAACAACTACTTGATTTCAAGAGTTCCGAGATATATACATTCCAACTGAGTTAAAACAACTCGGATACCCTTGATTTCTAAATTCCCCAAAATTTGATTTCCATAAGAATTTTTTCTTACTTCTAATCCAACTCTTATTCTGGAAAGTTTTCAATTCATATTCAAACCCCAATTTAAATATTTCTATTTTGGTTTGGAAAATTCCTTCAACCCTTTTAATCACCATCCCAGTTCAGAATCTTTAAAGAATTCAAAATCGAGTATCGACACATTCTTTTATGTGAAATTTTATCAAATAAAATTTCAAATATTAAAATCATTTAACCAACCGATGTCTGTATATAATTATCTATCCAACGGCCAAGTGATTTTAAATTTAAGTTTCTCGATACTTCAGGGACGGATCTATCATTTCAATCCGAATCAGGGTCACAGAGATTTATCATTTCACTCTGTGTTCTTAATTCATTTTTATCGATAAATCCCGGGTTCATTAGATGCCCGCAACATCAAGGGTACAAATGAGATTTATCGTCAAAACCAACAAGCAATACGATATACTGAATATGGGCATAAGCAGTGTCAATATCAACAGTAATAAAATCCAACCAAACATCCATCACATCATTCCATTCAACTGATCAGCATTAACTGTTCCAGGATTAACAAGGGTTCGAATTTCAACTAGAGATTTAAATTAAATTAAATAACTAATCATTTACTTAGATTGCATGTTAACACACTTGCATGTCAAATTTAAACAACACATCAACAATCCAATGCAACCATGCAACCAAACTTATTTCATAATTTAATTCAATAAATATGGGAAAAATTCAGTATTTCGTGAGTGAGGAAACCACTCACCTTTGGGTCCTTAGTGGATCGGACGTCCAATCATAGCTCAAAATTTGACAGTCTCTAAACGCAGCCAGGTTAGTGTCCAAACGTCCGCAATTCCTCCACGATCCCAACTTAACAAACCGCGTCCAAATCCGAGTCCATACGAAGAAGTTATGAGCATTTTACGGTTTGAATTTAAAAATATATAAAAATTTATATAAAACCCTCACCTAACGATCACTTGACACGTCAGCCTTTCTTTCTTTTACTTCCCGCTCGTGCCTTCTTCTTCTACAGTAAACCGACGTTGGAAAACCCATACCCGCGCCCACTTTGACCGTCGATTGACACCACCTCGGACCTCCAGATGACCGGCGACCACTGCCATGCCGAAGCTCCCTCCGAGGCGCGTCTTTCCAGACCGGACCCACCTCCTCCGGTCGCCTCTGCTGACCGTGCCGCCACCCCAAAACTCGCCAAATCTGAGCTTTAAACCCCAAAATCCGACGATCTACTCAATGATAAAACGAACGGCCACCACTTACGGACTCGTATGAGTCTCCTCTTCGAAACCTATATCACAATTTCATCGATTGAAGCCTGAATCGAAAACCCCCAATTCGAAATATAGGGTTTCGAATTTCAGATACTTTGACCGAGTTTTCTGACCAACCTAGTCGCTGCATGTCAAAACAAACTATAGATCTGCATTCTACAAGTCGAGAGCTTCGATTTGATATATAATTTGTTGGGTTTTGAAGAGATTTGATTTCGGAGTTGTATTTTATTTTGAATCTAGGGTTTTGAAAAATGTTTCTGCCATTAACGATGAAGCTTTGATAGAGAAAAGTATACGTATCATAGAAATGAGCTGGTGAGGTGGTCATGGTCTTAAGTTTATACATATATAAGGCCCAATTATGAGAAATACCCAATTATCCATTTACAAAGAACTCGTTCACATTTTCTCTCGTACGATCAAATGGTAAGTCGGATTGTACCGCAAATTGAAATCCTATAATAATTCACCGTTCCGGTCCCAATGGCGCCAGTTTCGTCGAATTCCGAGACAGTCGCCAAAACCGCTAAATTTCACAGTTGATAAATAAATAAACATTCAAAATCCATTTAACTGTTTTAAATTCGATCTAAATATCCATTAAATTCAAATTTAAGTCAAATTATAACTTATATAAATTTTATAAACAAATTCCTTCCATTTCAAATCTAAATTTGAATTTAAATTTGAATTACAGTTATTATTACCCAACTTAGAATTCTCCATTTCAAGTTAAATTCGAATTTCCAATTTAACTAAATAACTCAAATTATTTAAATAAATAAAAATGTGAATTTCCAAATTTCACAAATTCTAAGTATAAACTAAATAAAAATCTATTTATACTCCATTCAAATAATCATCACCATTATAATCAACGAAATTTGATTTGTATCTAGTATCTTCCCATTTTATTCTTTTTAACTTGAAAAAATTAAATATACAAAAATTGTGGGATGTTACATTTTTGTATATTTAATTTTTTCAAGTTAAAAAGAATAAAATGGGAAGATACTAGATACAAATCAAATTTCGTTGATTATAATGGTGATGATTATTTGAATGGAGTATAAATAGATTTTTATTTAGTTTATACTTAGAATTTGTGAAATTTGGAAATTTACATTTTTATTTATTTAAATAATTTGAGTTATTTAGTTAAATTGGAAATTCGAATTTAACTTGAAATGGAGAATTCTAAGTTGGGTAATAATAACTGTAATTCAAATTTAAATTCAAATTTAGATTTGAAATGGAAGGAATTTGTTTATAAAATTTATATAAGTTATAATTTGACTTAAATTTGAATTTAATGGATATTTAGATCGAATTTAAAACAGTTAAATGGATTTTGAATGTTTATTTATTTATCAACTGTGAAATTTAGCGGTTTTGGCGACTGTCTCGGAATTCGACGAAACTGGCGCCATTGGGACCGGAACGGTGAATTATTATAGGATTTCAATTTGCTGTACAATCCGACTTACCGTTTGATCGTACGAGAGAAAATGTGAACGAGTTCTTTGTAAATGGATAATTGGGTATTTCTCATAATTGGGCCTTATATATGTATAAACTTAAGTCCATGACAACCTCACCAGCTCATTTCTATGATACGTATACTTTTCTCTATCAAAGCTTCATCGTTAATGGCAGAAACATTTTTCAAAACCCTAGATTCAAAATAAAATACAACTCCAAAATCAAATCTCTTCAAAACCCAACAAATTATATATCAAATCGAAGCTCTCGACTTGTAGAATGCAGATCTATAGTTTGTTTTGACATGCAGCGACTAGGTTGGTCAGAAAACTCGGTCAAAGTATCTGAAATTCAAAACCCTATATTTCGAATTGGGGGTTTTCGATTCAGGCTTCAATCGATGAAATTGTGATATAGGTTTCGAAGAGGAGACTCATACGAGTCCGTAAGTGGTGGCCGTTCGTTTTATCATTGAGTAAATTATCGGATTTTGGGGTTTAAAGCTCAGATTTGGCGAGTTTTGGGGTGGCGGCACGGTCAGCAGAGGCGACCGGAGGAGGTGGGTCCGGTCTGGAAAGACGCGCCTCGGAGGGAGCTTCGGCATGGCAGTGGTCGCCGGTCATCTGGAGGTCCGAGGTGGTGTCAATCGACGGTCAAAGTGGGCGCGGGTATGGGTTTTCCAACGTCGGTTTACTGTAGAAGAAGAAGGCACGAGCGGGAAGTAAAAGAAAGAAAGGCTGACGTGTCAAGTGATGGTTGGGTGAGGGTTTTATATAAATTTTTATATATTTTTAAATTCAAACCGTAAAATGCTCATAACTTCTTCGTATGGACTCGGATTTGGACGCGGTTTGTTGCGTTGGGATCGTGGAGGAATTGCGGACGTTTGGACACTAACCTGGCTCCGATACCAACTGTAACGACCCAAATTCTTGACCGTTCAAATCGACAATAAACCACACATGTCGACCTAAACGAATCGCAAATGCAGGTAGTTATTGGGAAAAAGAAGAAAAAGAAAGAAAGAAGAGAAAGACAATTAACAGAATCTCACAGCGGAAGGACAACATATAATAACAAATAGCAGTTAAAACAGTGGAAATATATATACATTGACTATAACCTTCAATGATTATCAGAGTTACATATACATACAGCTGTACATAATAAGCAGCGGAAAAATAATGCAGCGGATATACATATGTATAAATATATACGCCAAACTCCGTCTTCGTCCTCCAAGGCAAGGAAATCTTCGCTAACTGCAATATCTGCTGACCCGAGCATATTGCATATAAGAAAACACAACAAACACTCGGATCAGCACTAAATCATCTCATATTAGTCAAATTAAAATACGAAATAACATCAGTATCATGGGTGCAGTAACTCAAGAGATGTTACGGGATTTTTCCATCTCTCAAGGAACCGTTAAATTAATACATACATAATATAGTACGCTATTATGATAGTGTCTATCCAGTAAAGTATAAATACTGAAAATAGCGTAAGCGGGATTACCATATTACCCTTACGCCGTTTATAGGCACCAACAGTCTATACAATACCGTAAATTCACCGTACTGGTGTTATCAGAGGGCACTCCATAGAAGGCAATGCTAAATCAAATCGTATGGGGCTCGATATGGATATATATGACAAGGCACTCGAGGCAAATGCCCAGGGTAGGATTCTACCAATCGCACTCCCGGACCGGTGGTAACGCATAGCAGCCACTACCGCCCACCTCGGAACACACCCCCAAAGTCATAAATGGGCCCAAATCATCATTATCATCATAGTCATAGAAATAGTATCGAAGGAGTGAGTCCGATCAAAGGTGCTACCTCAATTAGTCACGGTATAGCTCCTGTTTTAGTCATTTCAATTCTGACCCGAAGGTCAGGGCTATTTCGTCATCGATCATGTTCTTCGGTTCAATAATCGCCTCCAAGTCATCATACTCGTTCTGGATACGTCATAACGTTCACAGTTGTCAAAGTGGTATCGACACTGACAGAGAGTATGCCTTATGCCGACTCCGGTCTCTTTAACAACCAACGCTTACATCTTTCACATCGGTCGGTTCTTTTATATTTGAAAGGTTCGCTTTCATATCAAAACATCATATTTTGTTTCGAACCAATTTATATTCAAATAAAATAAAATTTCATATCAAAATATCATAAATCATCCCAAGCCGATTTTATTCTAAATTAGAATATATCCCATACCATTATATTATAATCATATAATATTCCCAAAACGAAATATTCAAATAGAATATAATTTACCTCAAAGGTTTCCAATTATCTCGGATTCTCATCTCAACTCCATTTGAACCAGTGGTTCAAACTCAAGCATTTCCATTCGGAAGAATTTAAATTTTGAGAAAATACTTGTAAACTAAATGTTCATATAATAATAATAATAATAATAAATTTTTATATAATAAATATATATAGATGTATATATAGAATATAATAGTTAAGATAAATTAGTAATTTAAACATTATATATATACTTAAAATAAGATTTACTAGAAACCTTTGAAAATGAATTATAAGGAAATTATTTAAATACAATAGTAGTAAGTAAAGGTAATTAATAGTTTTAAAGCTAGAATAATCATTTAGAATCAAAGCATAAATAATTAAAAATAAATTCCTCAAATCAAATCCTTTCTTCCTTCCAAATTCCAAATACTTGAATTTATCCTCCGGTCTCAACGGAGTTCATTAAATTCCCTATCTCGTTTCAAACTCGTTCAAACAACTACTTGATTTCAAGAGTTCCGAGATATATATATTCCAACTGAGTTAAAACAACTCGGATACCCTTGATTTCTAAATTCCCCAAAATTTGATTTCCATAAGAAATTTTTCTTACTTCTAATCCAACTCTTATTCTGGAAAGTTTTCAATTCATATTCAAACCCCAATTTAAATATTTCTATTTTGGTTTGGAAAATTCCTTCAACCCTTTTAATCACCATCCCAGTTCAGAATCTTTAAAGAATTCAAAATCGAGTATCGACACATTCTTTTATGTGAAATTTTATCAAATAAAATTTCAAATATTAAAATCATTTAACCAACCGATGTCTGTATATAATTATCTATCCAACGGCCAAGTGATTTTAAATTTAAGTTTCTCGATACTTCAGGGACGGATCTATCATTTCAATCCGAATCAGGGTCACAGAGATTTATCATTTCACTTTGTGTTCTTAATTCATTTTTATCGATAAATCCCGGGTTCATTAGATGCCCGCAACATCAAGGGTACAAATGAGATTTATCGTCAAAACCAACATGCAATACGATATACTGAATATGGGCATAAGCAGTGTCAATATCAACAGTAATAAAATCCAACCAAACATCCATCACATCATTCCATTCAACTGATCAGCATTAACTGTTCCAGGATTAACAAGGGTTCGAATTTCAACTAGAGATTTAAATTAAATTAAATAACTAATCATTTACTTAGATTGCATGTTAACACACTTGCATGTCAAATTTAAACAACACATCAACAATCCAATGCAACCATGCAACCAAACTTATTTCATAATTTAATTCAATAAATATGGGAAAAATTCAGTATTTCGTGAGTGAGGAAACCACTCACCTTTGGGTCCTTAGTGGATCGGACGTCCAATCATAGCTCAAAATTTGACAGTCTCTAAACGCAGCCAGGTTAGTGTCCAAACGTCCGCAATTCCTCCACGATCCCAACGCAACAAACCGCGTCCAAATCCGAGTCCATACGAAGAAGTTATGAGCATTTTACGGTTTGAATTTAAAAATATATAAAAATTTATATAAAACCCTCACCCAACCATCACTTGACACGTCAGCCTTTCTTTCTTTTACTTCCCGCTCGTGCCTTCTTCTTCTACAGTAAACCGACGTTGGAAAACCCATACCCGCGCCCACTTTGACCGTCGATTGACACCACCTCGGACCTCTAGATGACCGGCGACCACTGCCATGCCGAAGCTCCCTCCGAGGCGCGTCTTTCCAGACCGGACCCACCTCCTCCGGTCGCCTCTGCTGACCGTGCCGCCACCCCAAAACTCGCCAAATCTGAGCTTTAAACCCCAAAATCCGACGATCTACTCAATGATAAAACGAACGGCCACCACTTACGGACTCGTATGAGTCTCCTCTTCGAAACCTATATCACAATTTCATCGATTGAAGCCTGAATCGAAAACCCCCAATTCGAAATATAGGGTTTCGAATTTCAGATACTTTGACCGAGTTTTCTGACCAACCTAGTCGCTGCATGTCAAAAGAAACTATAGATCTGCATTCTACAAGTCGAGAGCTTCGATTTGATATATAATTTGTTGGGTTTTGAAGAGATTTGATTTTGGAGTTGTATTTTATTTTGAATCTAGGGTTTTGAAAAATGTTTCTGCCATTAACGATGAAGCTTTGATAGAGAAAAGTATACGTATCATAGAAATGAGCTGGTGAGGTGGTCATGGACTTAAGTTTATACATATATAAGGCCCAATTATGAGAAATACCCAATTATCCATTTACAAAGAACTCGTTCACATTTTCTCTCGTACGATCAAACGGTAAGTCGGATTGTACCGCAAATTGAAATCCTATAATAATTCACCGTTCCGGTCCCAATGGCGCCAGTTTCGTCGAATTCCGAGACAGTCGCCAAAACCGCTAAATTTCACAGTTGATAAATAAATAAACATTCAAAATCCATTTAACTGTTTTAAATTCGATCTAAATATCCATTAAATTCAAATTTAAGTCAAATTATAACTTATATAAATTTTATAAACAAATTCCTTCCATTTCAAATCTAAATTTGAATTTAAATTTGAATTACAGTTATTATTACCCAACTTAGAATTCTCCATTTCAAGTTAAATTCGAATTTCCAATTTAACTAAATAACTCAAATTATTTAAATAAATAAAAATGTGAATTTCCAAATTTCACAAATTCTAAGTATAAACTAAATAAAAATCTATTTATACTCCATTCAAATAATCATCACCATTATAATCAACGAAATTTGATTTGTATCTAGTATCTTCCCATTTTATTCTTTTTAACTTGAAAAAATTAAATATACAAAAATTGTGGGATGTTACATTCTCCCCCACTTAAAAGCTTTTCGTCCTCGAAAAGAAAACGAAACGAATTTAAACACATATCTATTTCAAATTCATACTTTAAATAGTATTTATAAAATAAGTTATAAAGTTGTAAACTCATAAATTTTCTAACTCCCGAAATCACGGAAATTTCGGCAGCATCTCCCCTGTACGGAGAGCCCCGGGAAAAATCCCGATACATATATTAACCCAAATATACATCTCATCAACGATGAGGCATCCCTGAACCAGGGGAAAACAAAAACAAAACCACCAAGCTTTATATAACCCCAAATACTTACCTCTTTAAGCGTTTATTTGCATTTTGATTTACCTTAGCATTTTAGTATTTAGCGCACGCGAGCTCCAAGCGTAGTTCCGACTCCTTGCACCTACCAAAACACTCAAACATGCCTAAGAATCAAATATATAACAATATATGGCGAATTTATATAGCTTACACAACATATACAAAGTAATTTAACCACAAAACCAAGATCTTCATAGCGGACCAGCGAACAAATCATTGATTATCACCCTTTAAAAGTTGGAATTTGACTAAAACATACTAGGCAAAAGTTGTAGCATTTGTTTCAGGCTTTCCGAATTGTCCGGATTCGTCGAATTTCGACGATTCGCTCAAAAGTTATGACTATTTTAGTGAAGGCAAACATCTCAGCCCGTACACTGAAAAATGCAGATCTGAATTGTTCAACCCAGTTTTTAACCCTCTAAACATCAGAATTTGACTCATCATATTAAGAGAAAGTTTTAGTTTACATTCTGGCCTTTCCGAATTGTACTCGCACATCAAAATCCGAAATTCGGTTAGAGAGTTATGGTCAAAACAATATCGATATTCAGTTCAGATTTTTATTTTCTACGCATACGACTTTGACTAAATCTTAAATTTCAACATGTAGGCTTGGAAAATCTGATGAGGCTCTATTCATGACAATTCTAGTTCAGATTCTAAGGTTTCTGAAAAGTCCAGAATCGCCCGAATCTGATCATCCATACAAAAGTTATGCTCATTTTGTTTCAGCTTATTGAATACTTCAAATTTACGCATCAACCTTGACTCATTTATTTTGGAACTTCCAACTTTCGGATTCTAAATTTTCTAATTTTAAGTCTTCATCATTCCAAAACTAGTGGTCACTTCTTTATTCAAGAAATGAATTCATATTCATTTGCTTATTCAATCTCGATATATTTCTATTCGCTTCATTTTCAAACATTCAATTTCAAACAACATTGAATTTTTTTTTTTTTTTTTTTTTTTTAATGTTTCCAACCAACTCGATTTAAATAAAACATAATTTCATAAATATAAATTAAGTTGCCACTTCATTACTTATTCAAAGTTACTTTATCCTTTTGCGTTGAATAATATCTTGTTTACCCACATTAGCTTAACCATTCACTTGAACTAGTTCGGATTCATTTATTCTGAACTAGCTCAAGTTCATTCACATTCACTCCTTTCACTTGTGTCTGCATCTCGCTATTCTTATGTTGGTACTTCCTTCATATATTAACCACTCTCTTCTTCACCTATCTAAATTTAATCTTCTTAGTTCAAAGTCCTTCCGATATTCTAATTTAACAAATTAGACTTGGTTTACATTTTTATCACCTTATCTCATATTCTAAACCTCAAGTTTATTTCAGTTGCTCCCTCATTTGGGTTAACTTCGAATCTATATAACGGGTTAAGGTTCGTCATGGTTTTATATAAACCATTTTTATTTCATCCCGTTTATTAACTCTACTTGACTCGCCTACTCATCACTTACTAATATGAGTCAATTTTTTCTTATATAACCAAAGTTCTGTATTGGTTCTAGACTGACTTATTAAAATTTTTCAAGTCAATTTCATTTTATTGAATCCATCAACTCGAACTACGATTTCCCCAAATTCGGATTTAGAATTCGTTAACTGTTATTACCCCGTATAAGCCAATTTTATATTTGCACCATATTATTCATGTTTGGCACTTCGATTCAAATCTTAATCATTTTCTCTCGTCCATTACTTTTCTTTTTATTTCAAGTAGATCCATAATTTTAATTAAATCAATGTTGTTCATGATTTTAAATTTAGACTTAGTCTCCAATCATCATTACTCACTTTCCTTAAGTTAAACCTTTTATAAGATTTCCATTTCTAAACTTATATATTAATAAAGTATATATGAATATATAAATTCCATAGCGCTATTTCTAAATTTTAATTTAGTCATAACTTACCATTTATAAAGTAAAAACTAAATTTCTTACATTCATTAGAAAGATATGGTCAATTCGATCCTAGAGTTTCTCGTTTTATCCAATTCCAACTTATATTGAATTTTATATTTTTATTCAAAGTTAGAAATCGAATTTTCGAACTACCGCGCCATTTCAGGCTCGTAATATAAATTTTATAAATCTCGAATTCAAAATTTCGCTTTAAATAGATTTATAGTTGTTATTAGTTGAGGTAAACTCAATACTCGATTCCGGATTTTCAAATCAAGTTTAAAATAGCATACATATATACTTATATAATTTATAAAAAAAACTTACCATATACAATTTTAAAACCAAATCTTTGGTCATCAAAGAACTCAAAATTTAAATTCTGGGTTTAAACTCAAATTCATCCTTCAAATATTATATATTAATACCTTTATATAAAATTTATACTATATGGAGTTAAATTCAAAATCCTTTGTCAAAATTGATTTTAATAATCATTGAGTGGTCTCTCCCCCACTTAGACTCTTCGGAGTAACATCGATAATGTGTGCACTCATTACCGACATCGTTTCTAAGGTCCAAGGAGGGATTATACCACTTTGAATAATCATTAAAACCATTTCTTTTCGATCATACCTAAAATATAGTATTATTTAAAACTTTGGCAACTATTTCCAAAGATACCCCAGGATCAAGTTTCAAGTTCATTTATATTTAAATCTCAATCTTTCTCACCCAATTTTATTTTGGATATCATTTCATTTTCAAATTGTTCTCATATATCATTTGAATTTCCCTTATAAAATTTATTATCGAATCAACCATATTAGGTGATAACTTAAAATTACCACCTATTAAAACGATTTCACATATACTTGAACTAATATTATATTTGATATATAAATATTTAGAATATGAATGAAAACCATATTATGTCGATTCATCCTGTTCGATTATTTATAAATTCCTATCGATACGATGGCGTCCCATATATCGACCAGAACCCATAAATATTCAACAGAACAAGCCAACACAATAAAACTATTTTTATATCAAAACACAAGTACGCTCTCTCATATCACTCAAACTCATTCTAGGGCACTACTAACCCTATCTCTAATGAGTTAATTCCCAACAGAGCCAAGGTTATCGCTAACCATCGCTCTGATACCAACTGTAACGACCCAAATTCTTGACCGTTCAAATCGACAATAAACCACACATGTCGACCTAAACGAATCGCAAATGCAGGTAGTTATTGGGAAAAAGAAGAAAAAGAAAGAAAGAAGAGAAAGACAATTAACAGAATCTCACAGCGGAAGGACAACATATAATAACAAATAGCAGTTAAAACAGTGGAAATATATATACATTGACTATAACCTTCAATGATTATCAGAGTTACATATACATACAGCTGTACATAATAAGCAGCGGAAAAATAATGCAGCGGATATACATATGTATAGATATATACGCCAAACTTCGTCTTCGTCCTCCAAGGCAAGGAAATCTTCGCTAACTGCAATATCTGCTGACCCGAGCATATTGCATATAAGAAAACACAACAAACACTCGGATCAGCACTAAATCATCTCATATTAGTCAAATTAAAATACGAAATAACATCAGTATCATGGGTGCAGTAACTCAAGAGATGTTACGGGATTTTTCCATCTCTCAAGGATCCGTTAAATTAATACATACATAATATAGTACGCTATTATGATAGTGTCTATCCAGTAAAGTATAAATACTGAAAATAGCGTAAGCGGGATTACCATATTACCCTTACGCCGTTTATAGGCACCAACAGTCTATACAATACCGTAAATTCACCGTAATGGTGTTATCAGAGGGCACTCCATAGAAGGCAATGCTAAATCAAATCGTATGGGGCTCGATATGGATATATATGACAAGGCACTCGAGGCAAATGCCCAGGGTAGGATTCTACCAATCGCACTCCCGGACCGGTGGTAACGCATAGCAGCCACTACCGCCCACCTCGGAACACACCCCCAAAGTCATAAATGGGCCCAAATCATCATTATCATCATAGTCATAGAAATAGTATCGAAGGAGTGAGTCCGATCAAAGGTGCTACCTCAATTAGTCACGGTATAGCTCCTGTTTTAGTCATTTCAATTCTGACCCGAAGGTCAGGGCTATTTCGTCATCGATCATGTTCTTCGGTTCAATAATCGCCTCCAAGTCATCATACTCGTTCTGGATACGTCATAACGTTCACAGTTGTCAAAGTGGTATCGACACTGACAGAGAGTATGCCTTATGTCGACTCCGGTCTCTTTAACAACCAACGCTTACATCTTTCACATCGGTCGGTTCTTTTATATTTGAAAGGTTCGCTTTCATATCAAAACATCATATTTTGTTTCGAACCAATTTATATTCAAATAAAATAAAATTTCATATCAAAATATCATAAATCATCCCAAGCCGATTTTATTCTAAATTAGAATATATCCCATACCATTATATTATAATCATATAATATTCCCAAAACGAAATATTCAAATAGAATATAATTTACCTCAAAGGTTTCCAATTATCTCGGATTCTCATCTCAACTCCATTTGAACTAGTGGTTCAAACTCAAGCATTTCCATTCGGAAGAATTTAAATTTTGAGAAAATACTTGTAAACTAAATGTTCATATAATAATAATAATAATAATAAATTTTTATATAATAAATATATATAGATGTATATATAGAATATAATAGTTAAGATAAATTAGTAATTTAAACATTATATATATACTTAAAATAAGATTTACTAGAAACCTTTGAAAATGAATTATAAGGAAATTATTTAAATACAATAGTAGTAAGTAAAGGTAATTAATAGTATTAAAGCTAGAATAATCATTTAGAATCAAAGCATAAATAATTAAAAATAAATTCCTCAAATCAAATCCTTTCTTCCTTCCAAATTCCAAATACTTGAATTTATCCTCCGGTCTCAACGGAGTTCATTAAATTCCCTATCTCGTTTCAAACTCGTTCAAACAACTACTTGATTTCAAGAGTTCCGAGATATATATATTCCAACTGAGTTAAAACAACTCGGATACCCTTGATTTCTAAATTCCCCAAAATTTGATTTCCATAAGAAATTTTTCTTACTTCTAATCCAACTCTTATTCTGGAAAGTTTTCAATTCATATTCAAACCCCAATTTAAATATTTCTAGTTTGGTTTGGAAAATTCCTTCAACCCTTTTAATCACCATCCCAGTTCAGAATCTTTAAAGAATTCAAAATCGAGTATCGACACATTCTTTTATGTGAAATTTTATCAAATAAAATTTCAAATATTAAAATCATTTAACCAACCGATGTCTGTATATAATTATCTATCCAACGGCCAAGCGATTTTAAATTTAAGTTTCTCGATACTTCAGGGACGGATCTATCATTTCAATCCGAATCAGGGTCACAGAGATTTATCATTTCACTCTGTGTTCTTAATTCATTTTTATCGATAAATCCCGGGTTCATTAGATGCCCGCAACATCAAGGGTACAAATGAGATTTATCGTCAAAACCAACATGCAATACGATATACTGAATATGGGCATAAGCAGTGTCAATATCAACAGTAATAAAATCCAACCAAACATCCATCACATCATTCCATTCAACTGATCAGCATTAACTGTTCCAGGATTAACAAGGGTTCGAATTTCAACTAGAGATTTAAATTAAATTAAATAACTAATCATTTACTTAGATTGCATGTTAACACACTTGCATGTCAAATTTAAACAACACATCAACAATCCAATGCAACCATGCAACCAAACTTATTTCATAATTTAATTCAATAAATATGGGAAAAATTCAGTATTTCGTGAGTGAGGAAACCACTCACCTTTGGGTCCTTAGTGGATCGGACGTCCAATCATAGCTCAAAATTTGACAGTCTCTAAACGCAGCCAGGTTAGTGTCCAAACGTCCGCAATTCCTCCACGATCCCAACGCAACAAACCGCGTCCAAATCCGAGTCCATACGAAGAAGTTATGAGCATTTTACGGTTTGAATTTAAAAATATATAAAAATATATATAAAACCCTCACCTAACCATCACTTGACACGTCAGCCTTTCTTTCTTTTACTTCCCGCTCGTGCCTTCTTCTTCTACAGTAAACCGACGTTGGAAAACCCATACCCGCGCCCACTTTGACCGTCGATTGACACCACCTCGGACCTCCAGATGACCGGCGACCACTGCCATGCCGAAGCTCCCTCCGAGGCGCGTCTTTCCAGACCGGACCCACCTCCTCCGGTCGCCTCTGCTGACCGTGCCGCCACCCCAAAACTCGCCAAATCTGAGCTTTAAACCCCAAAATCCGACGATCTACTCAATGATAAAACGAACGGCCACCACTTACGGACTCGTATGAGTCTCCTCTTCGAAACCTATATCACAATTTCATCGATTGAAGCCTGAATCGAAAACCCCCAATTCGAAATATAGGGTTTCGAATTTCAGATACTTTGACCGAGTTTTCTGATCAACCTAGTCGCTGCATGTCAAAACAAACTATAGATCTGCATTCTACAAGTCGAGAGCTTCGATTTGATATATAATTTGTTGGGTTTTGAAGAGATTTGATTTCGGAGTTGTATTTTATTTTGAATCTAGGGTTTTGAAAAATGTTTCTGCCATTAACGATGAAGCTTTGATAGAGAAAAGTATACGTATCATAGAAATGAGCTGGTGAGGTGGTCATGGTCTTAAGTTTATACATATATAAGGCCCAATTATGAGAAATACCCAATTATCCATTTACAAAGAACTCGTTCACATTTTCTCTCGTACGATCAAACGGTAAGTCGGATTGTACCGCAAATTGAAATCCTATAATAATTCACCGTTCCGGTCCCAATGGCGCCAGTTTCGTCGAATTCCGAGACAGTCGCCAAAACCGCTAAATTTCACAGTTGATAAATAAATAAACATTCAAAATCCATTTAACTGTTTTAAATTCGATCTAAATATCCATTAAATTCAAATTTAAGTCAAATTATAACTTATATAAATTTTATAAACAAATTCCTTCCATTTCAAATCTAAATTTGAATTTAAATTTGAATTACAGTTATTATTACCCAACTTAGAATTCTCCATTTCAAGTTAAATTCGAATTTCCAATTTAACTAAATAACTCAAATTATTTAAATAAATAAAAATGTGAATTTCCAAATTTCACAAATTCTAAGTATAAACAAAATAAAAATCTATTTATACTCCATTCAAATAATCATCACCATTATAATCAACGAAATTTGATTTGTATCTAGTATCTTCCCATTTTATTCTTTTTAACTTGAAAAAATTAAATATACAAAAATTGTGGGATGTTACATTTTTGTATATTTAATTTTTTCAAGTTAAAAAGAATAAAATGGGAAGATACTAGATACAAATCAAATTTCGTTGATTATAATGGTGATGATTATTTGAATGGAGTATAAATAGATTTATATTTAGTTTATACTTAGAATTTGTGAAATTTGGAAATTTACATTTTTATTTATTTAAATAATTTGAGTTATTTAGTTAAATTGGAAATTCGAATTTAACTTGAAATGGAGAATTCTAAGTTGGGTAATAATAACTGTAATTCAAATTTAAATTCAAATTTAGATTTGAAATGGAAGGAATTTGTTTATAAAATTTATATAAGTTATAATTTGACTTAAATTTGAATTTAATGGATATTTAGATCGAATTTAAAACAGTTAAATGGATTTTGAATGTTTATTTATTTATCAACTGTGAAATTTAGCGGTTTTGGCGACTGTCTCGGAATTCGACGAAACTGGCGCCATTGGGACCGGAACGGTGAATTATTATAGGATTTCAATTTGCTGTACAATCCGACTTACCGTTTGATCGTACGAGAGAAAATGTGAACGAGTTCTTTGTAAATGGATAATTGGGTATTTCTCATAATTGGGCCTTATATATGTATAAACTTAAGTCCATGACAACCTCACCAGCTCATTTCTATGATACGTATACTTTTCTCTATCAAAGCTTCATCGTTAATGGCAGAAACATTTTTCAAAACCCTAGATTCAAAATAAAATACAACTCCAAAATCAAATCTCTTCAAAACCCAACAAATTATATATCAAATCGAAGCTCTCGACTTGTAGAATGCAGATCTATAGTTTGTTTTGACATGCAGCGACTAGGTTGGTCAGAAAACTCGGTCAAAGTATCTGAAATTCAAAACCCTATATTTCGAATTGGGGGTTTTCGATTCAGGCTTCAATCGATGAAATTGTGATATAGGTTTCGAAGAGGAGACTCATACGAGTCCGTAAGTGGTGGCCGTTCGTTTTATCATTGAGTAAATCATCGGATTTTGGGGTTTAAAGCTCAGATTTGGCGAGTTTTGGGGTGGCGGCACGGTCAGCAGAGGCGACCGGAGGAGGTGGGTCCGGTCTGGAAAGACGCGCCTCGGAGGGAGCTTCGGCATGGCAGTGGTCGCCGGTCATCTGGAGGTCCGAGGTGGTGTCAATCGACGGTCAAAGTGGGCGCGGGTATGGGTTTTCCAACGTCGGTTTACTGTAGAAGAAGAAGGCACGAGCGGGAAGTAAAAGAAAGAAAGGCTGACGTGTCAAGTGATGGTTGGGTGAGGGTTTTATATAAATTTTTATATATTTTTAAATTCAAACCGTAAAATGCTCATAACTTCTTCGTATGGACTCGGATTTGGACGCGGTTTGTTGCGTTGGGATCGTGGAGGAATTGCGGACGTTTGGACACTAACCTGGCTCCGATACCAACTGTAACGACCCAAATTCTTGACCGTTCAAATCGACAATAAACCACACATGTCGACCTAAACGAATCGCAAATGCAGGTAGTTATTGGGAAAAAGAAGAAAAAGAAAGAAAGAAGAGAAAGACAATTAACAGAATCTCACAGCGGAAGGACAACATATAATAACAAATAGCAGTTAAAACAGTGGAAATATATATACATTGACTATAACCTTCAATGATTATCAGAGTTACATATACATACAGCTGTACATAATAAGCAGCGGAAAAATAATGCAGCGGATATACATATGTATAGATATATACGCCAAACTTCGTCTTCGTCCTCCAAGGCAAGGAAATCTTCGCTAACTGCAATATCTGCTGACCCGAGCATATTGCATATAAGAAAACACAACAAACACTCGGATCAGCACTAAATCATCTCATATTAGTCAAATTAAAATACGAAATAACATCAGTATCATGGGTGCAGTAACTCAAGAGATGTTACGGGATTTTTCCATCTCTCAAGGATCCGTTAAATTAATACATACATAATATAGTACGCTATTATGATAGTGTCTATCCAGTAAAGTATAAATACTGAAAATAGCGTAAGCGGGATTACCATATTACCCTTACGCCGTTTATAGGCACCAACAGTCTATACAATACCGTAAATTCACCGTACTGGTGTTATCAGAGGGCACTCCATAGAAGGCAATGCTAAATCAAATCGTATGGGGCTCGATATGGATATATATGACAAGGCACTCGAGGCAAATGCCCAGGGTAGGATTCTACCAATCGCACTCCCGGACCGGTGGTAACGCATAGCAGCCACTACCGCCCACCTCGGAACACACCCCCAAAGTCATAAATGGGCCCAAATCATCATTATCATCATAGTCATAGAAATAGTATCGAAGGAGTGAGTCCGATCAAAGGTGCTACCTCAATTAGTCACGGTATAGCTCCTGTTTTAGTCATTTCAATTCTGACCCGAAGGTCAGGGCTATTTCGTCATCGATCATGTTCTTCGGTTCAATAATCGCCTCCAAGTCATCATACTCGTTCTGGATACGTCATAACGTTCACAGTTGTCAAAGTGGTATCGACACTGACAGAGAGTATGCCTTATGTCGACTCCGGTCTCTTTAACAACCAACGCTTACATCTTTCACATCGGTCGGTTCTTTTATATTTGAAAGGTTCGCTTTCATATCAAAACATCATATTTTGTTTCGAACCAATTTATATTCAAATAAAATAAAATTTCATATCAAAATATCATAAATCATCCCAAGCCGATTTTATTCTAAATTAGAATATATCCCATACCATTATATTATAATCATATAATATTCCCAAAACGAAATATTCAAATAGAATATAATTTACCTCAAAGGTTTCCAATTATCTCGGATTCTCATCTCAACTCCATTTGAACCAGTGGTTCAAACTCAAGCATTTCCATTCGGAAGAATTTAAATTTTGAGAAAATACTTGTAAACTAAATGTTCATATAATAATAATAATAATAATAATAATAAATTTTTATATAATAAATATATATAGATGTATATATAGAATATAATAGTTAAGATAAATTAGTAATTTAAACATTATATATATACTTAAAATAAGATTTACTAGAAACCTTTGAAAATGAATTATAAGGAAATTATTTAAATACAATAGTAGTAAGTAAAGGTAATTAATAGTTTTAAAGATAGAATAATCATTTAGAATCAAAGCATAAATAATTAAAAATAAATTCCTCAAATCAAATCCTTTCTTCCTTCCAAATTCCAAATACTTGAATTTATCCTCCGGTCTCAACGGAGTTCATTAAATTCCCTATCTCGTTTCAAACTCGTTCAAACAACTACTTGATTTCAAGAGTTCCGAGATATATATATTCCAACTGAGTTAAAACAACTCGGATACCCTTGATTTCTAAATTCCCCAAAATTTGATTTCCATAAGAAATTTTTCTTACTTCTAATCCAACTCTTATTCTGGAAAGTTTTCAATTCATATTCAAACCCCAATTTAAATATTTCTAGTTTGGTTTGGAAAATTCCTTCAACCCTTTTAATCACCATCCCAGTTCAGAATCTTTAAAGAATTCAAAATCGAGTATCGACACATTCTTTTATGTGAAATTTTATCAAATAAAATTTCAAATATTAAAATCATTTAACCAACCGATGTCTGTATATAATTATCTATCCAACGGCCAAGCGATTTTAAATTTAAGTTTCTCGATACTTCAGGGACGGATCTATCATTTCAATCCGAATCAGGGTCACAGAGATTTATCATTTCACTCTGTGTTCTTAATTCATTTTTATCGATAAATCCCGGGTTCATTAGATGCCCGCAACATCAAGGGTACAAATGAGATTTATCGTCAAAACCAACATGCAATACGATATACTGAATATGGGCATAAGCAGTGTCAATATCAACAGTAATAAAATCCAACCAAACATCCATCACATCATTCCATTCAACTGATCAGCATTAACTGTTCCAGGATTAACAAGGGTTCGAATTTCAACTAGAGATTTAAATTAAATTAAATAACTAATCATTTACTTAGATTGCATGTTAACACACTTGCATGTCAAATTTAAACAACACATCAACAATCCAATGCAACCATGCAACCAAACTTATTTCATAATTTAATTCAATAAATATGGGAAAAATTCAGTATTTCGTGAGTGAGGAAACCACTCACCTTTGGGTCCTTAGTGGATCGGACGTCCAATCATAGCTCAAAATTTGACAGTCTCTAAACGCAGCCAGGTTAGTGTCCAAACGTCCGCAATTCCTCCACGATCCCAACGCAACAAACCGCGTCCAAATCCGAGTCCATACGAAGAAGTTATGAGCATTTTACGGTTTGAATTTAAAAATATATAAAAATTTATATAAAACCCTCACCCAACCATCACTTGACACGTCAGCCTTTCTTTCTTTTACTTCCCGCTCGTGCCTTCTTCTTCTACAGTAAACCGACGTTGGAAAACCCATACCCGCGCCCACTTTGACCGTCGATTGACACCACCTCGGACCTCCAGATGACCGGCGACCACTGCCATGCCGAAGCTCCCTCCGAGGCGCGTCTTTCCAGACCGGACCCACCTCCTCCGGTCGCCTCTGCTGACCGTGCCGCCACCCCAAAACTCGCCAAATCTGAGCTTTAAACCCCAAAATCCGACGATCTACTCAATGATAAAACGAACGGCCACCACTTACGGACTCGTATGAGTCTCCTCTTCGAAACCTATATCACAATTTCATCGATTGAAGCCTGAATCGAAAACCCCCAATTCGAAATATAGGGTTTCGAATTTCAGATACTTTGACCGAGTTTTCTGACCAACCTAGTCGCTGCATGTCAAAACAAACTATAGATCTGCATTCTACAAGTCGAGAGCTTCGATTTGATATATAATTTGTTGGGTTTTGAAGAGATTTGATTTTGGAGTTGTATTTTATTTTGAATCTAGGGTTTTGAAAAATGTTTCTGCCATTAACGATGAAGCTTTGATAGAGAAAAGTATACGTATCATAGAAATGAGCTGGTGAGGTGGTCATGGACTTAAGTTTATACATATATAAGGCCCAATTATGAGAAATACCCAATTATCCATTTACAAAGAACTCGTTCACATTTTCTCTCGTACGAT
This sequence comes from Allium sativum, assembly GCA_030737875.1. NCBI lineage: Eukaryota > Viridiplantae > Streptophyta > Magnoliopsida > Asparagales > Amaryllidaceae > Allium > Allium sativum. The sequence continues at coordinate 740,122,073 of CM060920.1, read as the reverse complement.
CAAACGGTAAGTCGGATTGTACCGCAAATTGAAATCCTATAATAATTCACCGTTCCGGTCCCAATGGCGCCAGTTTCGTCGAATTCCGAGACAGTCGCCAAAACCGCTAAATTTCACAGTTGATAAATAAATAAACATTCAAAATCCATTTAACTGTTTTAAATTCGATCTAAATATCCATTAAATTCAAATTTAAGTCAAATTATAACTTATATAAATTTTATAAACAAATTCCTTCCATTTCAAATCTAAATTTGAATTTAAATTCGAATTACAGTTATTATTACCCAACTTAGAATTCTCCATTTCAAGTTAAATTCGAATTTCCAATTTAACTAAATAACTCAAATTATTTAAATAAATAAAAATGTGAATTTCCGAATTTCACAAATTCTAAGTATAAACTAAATAAAAATCTATTTATACTCCATTCAAATAATCATCACCATTATAATCAACGAAATTTGATTTGTATCTAGTATCTTCCCATTTTATTCTTTTTAACTTGAAAAAATTAAATATACAAAAATTGTGGGATGTTACATATATTGTCCACACAAGTGTTATACCAGCACCATTATGTTCTTTTTATAAGAAAACAAATAATAAAATCATATTTATTATTTGGTACAAAGTTTTTCTACAACTTTATTTACATTACATATTTCTATTTCAAAATGGATAATGAAATTTTTCAATGTGGATTTGAACTTTAGATATTAGGGTATTTTGGAACTTTGGACCAGACAAAAAAAAGTTGTGCTTGTGTTTTATGTACAGTTTTAGTAAGTATAAACGACTAACAAAAATATGAATTTTGTTGAGATTTAGTTTTGAACTTGTTATCCTATTAAGTATTAATATACCTATTTTTCCATTTCGAGAATAATATTGTCGGTTCTTTTGAATGTCCAATTTGTGACATCTCTTTGTTTATAGGAACAATTTTGAATGTTTATCCGATCAAAAGCTGCATTTGCATTCCAATGTTTAATAAATTTCTACTGAATGCATCAGACAAAATTTTGGTATATATGCTAAAAAGTTATTACTAAATCTTTTTAGTAATATATATGATATTACATTTAGTACCACATAGGCTGCGGATCTCACAAATAATTTCTTTCCTTTTCATTAACATTATTTTGCAGTACATTTCCTTCTCTCTGAGTTATAGCATTTTTTTTTGTTTTTTTACATTGAAAATGACAACTTTGTATTTTTGTAATGTCATGTAATGATGCTACTGTTTATTTTTTAAAAGAAAAACGATGTACATAATATATATAAGAACGTCAAACACTTGCTAAGTTGAATTATGCCGATCATCTCCAGTTCGCTTCATGAGTCTTGGTACTTCATTTTAAAAAAGTGGTAAAGTTGTAGATTGAGCTAACATCCATGTCCAATTTTTGAACCATCATACTTGGCACCGAGCCTTCCAACAGGGCTGATTCACCACATTCTCCGTTCATCCTGTTGGAGGAAATCGGTCTGCCGACGTTTGGCGTGTTGGATGTGTCGCGATCATAAGTAATTTATTGATTTTAATCATAGTTAATTCTTTTTCTTATTATTTTTTTAAAAAAAGATTTAATAACTTGCGCAAATGAATTCGATTTAAAAAAATATACTGTACCAAATGCCTGTATCCTCATAATTATGTATGTGACCGAAATGTTATCCCTTCCCATTAAAATCGCAGTAAAAATAAAGCTTAAGAATTTCTTATGGTTACTATGTGTATATACCATGTACCCTATATGTACACAGAAAAAAGAAAAAAAAATTGCGCTCTTGCCGAAGTGAAATGAATTATTAAAAAAAAGCCTCAGGGTTGAGTGCTATTACAAAGGAATCAAAATCAGTTCCAATTATATGTTCTGTTTTTATATAAAAAAAATTCTAAAAAATTATTTACGTATGGGATTTGGCTTAACAAGGTCAAGCTGTACTTTCTTCTAGGTGCAACTTATTTTTCCTACTGCCTTTGAAAAGAATCCATGAAAACTTGAACATTACAGCCAACAATTTAGTTAAGTCATAATGGGTTGAACTGTGAGTGGCAATGTCCAAAGATGACTCATTTATATTGCATGAGTGATTGTGGCTACAAGCTGCAAAGGAAAATATAACATTTTTAATGGTACCCATTTTATACTGTATTTAGTTTCAAGTTTTGTCAAAATTATTTATATAGCTCACATGTTCGAAAGGCTCGCTAGTTTCTTCGATCAACCATTTTTGGCAGCACACTCACCGCATCATAGTATGATTTTATAATTATTTCATATATTTTTACTAGACTGTAGTTCATTCCTACTTTAATGAAATTGTACTGTTATGTAACCAACCTGTTTTTAGTTCATTCTTACACAAATCCATGGTAACAGTTCTGGTGAAGATTCGTGATTGACTGAGAACAGATAAAGTGATGGAAGGTAAGTTTGGGTCTCATTCCTCATCTGTAAAATAAAATATATTAAAAGAATCCTTATGTATCTCCACACTTATGTAAAATAAACTACACTGAGCTGAAGTAATGCAAGTCTGAAATAGCTCGAATTTTTTTATGCAGGGAGCGAGATGAAGTAATGCAGACTCTAACTCAAGAAAGAAAGCTAATTAAGTAATGATGCAACACTAATTTATGATATATGTGAACAAGTAATATCATTGTGATGAAGTTGAAATGCACTGTAATATTATTTTAGCTACGTACCGCTATTGAACTTTGTAATGCACGGTAATATTTTGCTGCTACAAACTGTTAGAACTTTTAAGTTTGTAATATATTGTGAAGTTTGTTGTTAATTTTGGTTTTTATGTTGAATATATTGGAAATATTTGGTTTATTGACATTTATTTTGTGATAATATTCTGATCTGTAACGTTTGTACTGAATAGGCATTATCAGATGAGAGGAAAGCACAAATTTTTTTTTATATATATATTATAAATCAGCAACGGCTAAAAGCCGTTGCTATTAAAAATATAGCAATGGATTAGAGCCGTTGCAAAAAGGAAAATTGCAACGGCTCTAAGCCGTTGCAAAATACAAATTTTGCAACGGCTTCGAGCCGTTGCAATTTTTTTGCTACTCCATGTTTTGCAACGGCTTGTAGCCGTTGCGAAATGAGTTTGCAACGGCTCTAAGCCGTTGCAAATCGGCGATTCTGGTGTAGTGTATGACATTTGAATTTTTCGGATTCGTTGGAAAGATATTCTCAAATAGATTCTAATGTTTTTGGTTTCGCTAAAATCCAGTTTATTTTGCACCCGGTACATTCGTTTGAACTTTGAAATCGAATTTTCGAACTACCGCGCCATTTTCAATTCCTTTTATAATTATAAATAATTATTTATATTCCAACAATGATCTATATAAATATATACGTTTGAATTCTATTCCAAATAAATTTCTCGTCGTTATTATTTAAAATAATTCATTTTAAATAATCAAAATTCACTAAAATTGCCAACATAAAAATTTTAAATTGGCTCGGATTTCCGGGTTATTACAATCTCCCCCACTTAAAACTTTTCGTCCCCGAAAAGAAACGAAGCCGAAAGTTGTTTCACAAATCAACTCCACTTTCAGTATTTTAATTATGGCTTAAGTTCTTCAACTTTTCAGTTTCTAAGAACTTTTCAAATTTTTCAAAAATTTGGCTGACACCCTAAATTTTCAAAAAAATTCGCCATAATCTCCCCTGCACCGGGAACTTCGGGATATTTCAAATAGCATCCCATGCCCTCATCAATCCAAAAAGAAAAAGAAACAGCCAAGCGGCTAGCCAATCGGCTCATAAAATCATCCAAAACCCAATAAATTAGTAAACATGTACCTATTTGTCGGGCAAACAATTTTATTCTTCTGCTCTAGCCTCCTTGCTATGACCTGTTCAATGTAAGTACATGTACATGCATGCAAATGCGATAAATTTTCAATACAATTCACTATTTGGTACTATTTGGCTAGGGGTTCAACATTTAATTAATCAACCAATAATTAAACAACACAACCATCAATCAATTAGTCGGTTATTGTTTCAAATTCATTATTTTGATACAGTCAAAAAATCATATTTTTGGTGCCAAATCACAACAATAAGCCCTATCTAGTTTTGGTTCGCACACTAGTCTAATGGAAATATATAAATATCACCCCCTTCGAAACTCGAATACCAATTCTGATGATGTCTAGACTATCATCAGAATCGTCTACGGGCGACTAGAGTGTGATTCTATATCTATCCAGTATATTAAAACTTCAAATACACGCGGATCAGACGCAAAATCTTTATATACTGGATTGTCCAAATAAATATAAAATAAGTAATCAAATACGATTAATTGATTTAAATTTTTAAAACAAAATTTGTTTCATTTTAAAAATATACTCTTCACACTCGTTCTACGATACTACTGATCCTATCTCTAACGAGTCATTCTCGTTGGATATTACTAATCCAATCTCTGATGAATTCTATCGTATGGTTCTAATAAGCCTTGTTCTCCGAGCTCTGTAAACCAAAGCTCTGATACCAAGCTGTTACGACCCAAACTTCCCCGGTAAGGAAAGCCCGGATACTTCGAGAACGACACACGAAAGAACGCAGACATAAGAACATTTCATTGCTTATTACAACAATTCCATCAGAATACAAGAGTATACAGAGTATGAATAAATATTACACAGAAAATATCAGAGATTTAAATTACATTTAAATACATCGCAGCGGAAAATAATACAAAACACAACTAGAAGTAATACACGGATACATAGCTTTCCGAGTATCGTTCCAGCTGTAAACCAGGATCCTGTGAATATAAATCTACAAAACCAAAGCTACTAGCTGCCCGTGTGGAAAATAGGGGCACCCAGAGTTTAGGTTAAAACAATAAACTCCAGGTTAGTCATGTGACTGGTGTGAGAACAAAAACAGTTATTTATCTTTATTTTAAAGTTAGGTAAATCAAGGGACCACGCCGTATAACACGGAACAGGTTTCCTCCCAAGAATACCAGTGCATAAAGCAACAACGCAATGCTAAATAAAGAACAATGAAGCTATTATAAGACCCAGGTCCCATCACACAATCCAACACAAGCCGGAGGATAGGGTTTTACCTTATAATAGCCAAAGATTGCTTGATACGCAAAAGACAAATCATTTGATACTATTATAAGTGTATAGTGTCAAAACAATTTCAACCATAAGTATCAATCATAGACGGCATGGGTACCATGTATCATGTCGCCAATACTAGAATCTACAATCAAAACCGCAAATGTCACATATTGGAAGTTGGATTTCCATCTGTGAACCAAGGCAAAAGATAGTCCTCTACCGATTCGAGACAATCTAGCCCATGTCTCAGGCAAGCGCGCAGAAAAGCCTTGCATCATCAGGGCCGGTCCACCGATGTGGATTAAACTTAAACCCTGGTCACTGCATTTCCCCGCCCTATGGGGCGTAAATGAGCCCAACGACTCCATCGGCTCCACACAATCACCGATATATCCGAGGCGCCTCGCAACAGCAACAAGCACATAAGTCAAACTCGTCAGGGCGTGTAAAACCACTGACGCCACTTCTATCTAGAAGGGAAACGCATGCCCTCCCTGATGTCCTCTACTGTTTCTGATTCACAACCGGGGTGTGAGGCTTGCGAATCAATGCTACACAAAGCTATGCCACACAGCCGTGCTTTGATCATCACCTACAAGACTTCGCTTTTTCAACAGAAGCCTTAATCATTTTCCACTTAGGCATGCCACACAGGCAATTCACTCCATGCGTTTGATATCCATTAATATATAACACCTGAGCTCGTACGTCTCAGAGAAGGGCGTTAAGCAAGAGAATAAATTCTCCGCCGCCAAACAGATATATATTTAATAGAAATCAATCACACAGAATAAAAAACAACGTCAGACACACAGTCCATTAACAAGTTCGTTCTGGGTCTGAACGAAACCGGAGGCACCTTGTACCTCGCATATCCATCGATCTTTAAGTACGTCTGGACGATCACCAACTGATTCCCTCCTATTGGGTGTACAGCCCAATCAAGATCTTCAGTAATCACTCAAACGATGCGAAGACCTCCGGTCTTCGACCATCATCTTCATCCTCGACACCACGTCGAATCAGTTCTTCAGATTGGGATAAACCCGGTCTTTCTGAATAACTCGCTTATATAATAACAACTGTTACACAAACACAACATACGCCTCATTCCAATTCAGAATATTCTTTTATTCAAATATTCTTATACTTTGGGAAAGGTTCCGATTAATTTTATCGAAGATAAATTCTTTAAATTTATTATTTAATCTCCTTTGAATATCAATTCAAACTAGTCGGGATTAGTGAACCACACCGAAGTAAACATTTATTTTATTTCCCAATCCCAACGTATTCATCCCATGAAGTAAAACTGGTAATACTTTATATCTAACACCACGGTGTTATCGATAAATTCAATTACCATTTCACTTTCAAATCTAATTAAAGATTTAACTATTGCCTGGAGCAAAACTGGTGATACTCCATTCTCGATCAATTCAATCTAATTAAAGATTCATTAAAACTCCACTTAGTTTTAATCTTCCTAAAAATCATATCATGATTATTAAACTTGGGAAATCATATCCCATCTTTAACTAGGTTAAAGAACTAATGTCATTTAAAATACGGTTCACAATAAACCCAAAATCACACTCTATTTCAATTCCAATTAAATACCATTTAATTGGTATGCTTCATTAAATATAAATAAAAAGATTTGATCTTTTTCTCAACATGGCTTAAGAACAGTGTTAATGAAGACACAATTCACGACAAACCCAAATCACTTTTGATATTAAATACAAGGCTCCGAATAGAAAATATAACGGCTTATATTCAATATCAAATTCTACGACCCACAAATATCGTATTGGATATAAATATATCTTTCAAATTTCCATAACAATATCTGTATAATCACGAAATCCAACATCGAAATATTCCAAAGACAATTTTGATTCAAATCCATTCCAATTCAATTATTGGAAATTCTAGTTACTTTTAAAACCCCTTTTAATTAAAATTTATTTATTTCAAAAATGAATTGATTTTAATTCTAGTTCAAAACTAGTTCATTTCAATAAAAATCTATTTTTATCTTTTCAAATATGGAGTTTTTCATCCCAATTCTTCCCAAATCATTTCTTATGATTTTACACAAATTATTACTATTTTTAATAATTTACCAAGGCCCGTATTGTCGATTTCCATCAACGGCCATCGAACTGCACTTACACCTACCTTTTCCAAATTTGATTTGGACATAATTCCAAATCCAACCGTTATATTTTGAATCTCTAAAATTAGTTAGAAAGGTCTTTTCGATACGAACCCAACGGTTCAGGTTTTAGGAGAATCCGACGGTCGGATCTCCCATAATATCCATTCGAAGTCAATGGTCCAAATTCGCGAACTACCACGGCGCCGCGCGTTCTATTCAGGCCATTCTATATATATATATAATATATTTCATTGATTTCATTTTAAAACATATTTTATAAATCGTTTTAAATTCGTTTTTCAAAATGATTTCAATTTCATATTCAATTTCTAATCAAAATTGAATATTCCACATCATCGATATACAAACGATAATATTTTCAAAACATTATATTTTGAATTCACTTCTATTTCTATATTTGTTATAAAAATGAATAAAATCGATATAAATATCGTTCACGTCAAAATGGCGTCAATCTAATCAACACGGCTTTTATTTAACACATGAATTTTTTCAGTTCAACACATGAGTTTATTTTCTATTCAACACATGAATTTTTATTTTATTCAACACATGAATATTTATTCTTTTCAACACATGAATGTAATTTCAATTCAACACATGAATTTATTTCCTTATTTTCCAAATTGGAATGAGGCCCAATCAATTACCATATAACTTTAATTATATGGATTCCCTACAACACATGTATATAATAGCAATGATAAATCATCAACCATCATCCAGAGTGCACCACACAACTGCATAAGCATTAAATAAAAATAATTAACGCTTACACAGTCTGTCAATCCATCGATTGACATACAACTAAACAATCGGGATTAGTGTACGTCAAATCTCATCCCAATACCTGTGTGGGGTTTCAAAACAACAAACACAGATTTTATATGTGCAGTTGGGCGATGTGTAAAATTTATCATTCCAATCAATATTAGACAAATCAGTGTATATAAACAAATCGTCCAATTTGTTTATAAATATATATTATATATACACGTTAAAAATCATATTTTTAACTATAAAATATTTTCCATTATAAAATATTTTATTTCATTCCACATCACACAATCAAAATTCACAACATAGCAACCAAACAAACAAGTCGTCCATGGTCTGTGGACGACGGGTGTCGGGTGCTACTAAGCATCTTCTGCATCCTAGTATATATTTCAACTAGAAATTAAAATAAAAGTGAGGATTTCTCACTAAGGGTTCCACTTCGCCGTGCTTTACTTTTGAACAGCTATACCGTTTGGATCTGTTTGAAATTCTAATGTAGACCTTGCCCCGCTGTTCATAATAAAAATTATATTTTTATCGCTTCATTTCTATAAATAAAAATCATATTTTATTTCTACTTCATATATTTTTAAAACGCTTCTTTCTATATAAAAATTATATTTTTATATTTCTACTACATATATAAAGAACAAATTTTTATATCATCGCTATATAAATCACATTTTTATTTCGACATATATATAATAAAAATCAGATTTTTATTTCGCTACATATATAAAGATTAAATTTTGACTAGTTATATAATATAAAAATCGCATTTTTAATATCTACATTATATAAAAATCATATTTTTATTATCTCTATTCTACAAAAATCGAATCTTTTCTATTTAAAAATCGAATCTTTTCTATTTAAAAATCTTAACTTTCTTTATATAAAAATCGTCCTTTTTTATAAAAATCAAATCTTTTTGATGATAAAAATCAAACCTTTCATATATGAAAAATCATATCTTTCAACTATGAAAAATCATATATTTCATTAACAAAAATATAATCTTTTCTATAATAAAGATTTAAACTTTCCTATAAATAAAAATGCAACCTTTCTAATATATAAAAATCCGATCTTTCTAATGAATAAAAAACCGACCTTTCTAATACATAAAAATTCGGCCTTTCCTACTTTAAAAATCATTTATAAAAAATCTAACTTTTATTATCTCCATATCATTATAAAAATCCAATTTTTTTATTATCAATAAATAAAACTCATGACTATATAAATAAAGATTGCAACATTTATGTAATTAAAAATTATAATTCATAGAAACAAGGGAATAAAAGGAAACTCACAAATTTTCAGTGCTTTGGCGAATGGGGTGGGCAACGAAGCGTTGGTGGTGGCTTGTGGTCGGCCTTACGGTAAGGGGGAGGCGGCGCACCTGCTGCAGGTAGCGGAGAGGGTCGGTTCAGGCGGGGGTAGGCCAAGCAAGTGGCTGCGTTGGGTTTCAGTGGGGTGCTAGGACTTTAACGTGGAGAGGGAGATGAGGGGGGCATCGGCGGTGTTGGTCGGAGGCGCGCCGGCCAGGGGAGGCGGTGGCGGTAGGGAGACGGCGGAAGGGCAGGTGGGCTGCCTGGGGAGCGACGCGACTTTTTTCCCTTTTTTTGCTGAATCAGATTTGAACGAAAGAAAAGGGGAAGGGGGGTTTGACTGAGCGGGTTGAGAGGATAAGGGCTTGGGCCTTTGTTTAAATAATTTAATTAATTAATCATCCATAAAGTTGACTTTTAATTCAAACACCAAACGAGACCCACCAACTGTCATCCCTAGCTAATTACCCCCATTCCGAACACAATGGGATATGTTTTGCAAGCCAATTTGCTTGTTACAATCATTTTTCGTTCAAATTAAAATATAAATCAGTGTATATTGAATTTAAACGCACATTTTAATTTACCAGCGCCACATAACGACACTAAAAATTCCCAAAAAATATTTTCTAGCTTCGTATTGACGATACAGTCCAAACTAAACCAATTTCGTCAAATTCCGAGACCGTTTGAAAAATGGTCATTTTCGAGTCGATTGAAATCAACTAAAACTGGTCAAACACATTTTCTTTCGCCGCGCTCACATATTGATTCAGAAAATTATGAATTTTGAAACTTAGCAATAACTTGACATCGTGGATCCAACAAAATTGGTTTCGACGAAAACCGAGGTCGTTTGCAAAATTTCCATTTTTAAGGGCCAGAATTCCATAGCGACATTTCTGAATTTTCAACTGGGCATAACTTTTGTTTCCCGCTATGAAATTTCGATTTTTCTGATTCATTGGAAAGAAATTCTCATACAGATTCTAATGCTTTTGGTTTCGCTAAAATCTAGTTTATTTTGCACCTGGTACATTCATTTGAACTTTGAAATCGAATTTTCGAACTACTGCGCCATTTTCAATTCCTTTTATAATTATAAATAATTTTTTATATTCTAGTGACGATCTATATAAATATATACGTTCGAATTCCATTCCAAATAAATTTCTCGTCGTTATTATTTAAAATAATTCATTTTAAATAATCAAAATTCACTAAAATTGCCAAAATAAAAAATTTAAATTGGCTCGGATTTCCGCGTTATTACATGAGTTGAATTGAAATTTGTGTTTGTCGTGAATGATATCTTTAAAAATGCTGTTCTTAAACACAATGGAGTTAAGAAAATTAGAAACTAATTAGAGGTTAGCTAAGTTGAATGGTTTCCTGGGTACTGATTTGGTTTCGGCCTTCGGGATTGGATTAATACTTAAGGAATTGTTCTCTTACTAATTTACTGTTTGAGACTGGTGGAATGTGAATTGGGTTTATCGTGAATTGTATTTTAACGACATTCGTTCTTTAACCCGAATTACAGTGAAACGTGATTTGGAATTTATAAATCTTTTGTTAAGATTTAATGTAGATTTTCCAAAGTAAAGTTTTCCAGTTTAATAAAATAAATTGGAATGGAATTCGATTAGGTAATAATCGAAGTGAACATTTGTGTAGGAAGAATGTTAACTATATACGGAATTTAAGAGGCTTTGACATTATTCCATTTATATTATCAGTTGGATACGGAAGTTCATATTGATTATATATTGATCAGTATTCCATGAAAATTCCATTGTTAATGGAATGTATTTTGGGTTTATCATGAGTTGTTCTTTAAAAGACATTAGTTCTTTAACCCAGTTAATAAGATTAATTTCTCAACTTGGAATAATCATTAAGTAATTATTTTCGAGATAAAAACTGAAATGGAGTTTCAATGAATCTTTAATTAGATTGACATGGGAATGTGATAATTTAAATTATCAATCTCGGGAAATGATCGAGAATGGAGTACCACCAGTTTTACTCCATTCGATAGTTAAATCTTTAGTTAGATTTGGACGTGAAATGGTAATTAAATTTACCAATGACACCGAGGTGTTAGATATGAAGTATTACCAGTTTTGCTTCATGGGATGAATAGGTTGGGATTGGGAAATTAAACAATGATTACTTCAGTAAGGATCGCTAATCCCAACTAGTTTGGATAAACCTTGATTTGGTTTGAATTGATATTCGAAGGAAGATTAAAGAATAAATTTAAAGAATTTATCTTAGATAGAATTAATGGGAACCTTTCCCAAAGTAAAAGAATATTTGAGCAAAGGAATATTCTGGATTGGAATGAGGCGTATGTTGTGATTTTAAAGCACTAGTTTATTATATACGCGACTTATTCAGAAAGACCGGGATTATCCCATTCTGAATAACTGAATCGGCGATGAGTCGACGATGAAGACGGTGGTTGAAGACCGGAGGTCTTCACATCGTTTGGATGGTTACTGATGTCTTGATTGGGCTGTACACCCAAGACATGGTAATAAGTGGTGATCGTCCAGACGTACTTGGAGATCGACCGGATATGCGAGGGCCTCTCTCCTGTAATTGACATACGGGACGAGGAATAAAGTGCCTCCAGTTTCGTTCCGGCCCAGAACGAACTTGTAAATGGACTGTGTGTCTGACATCGGATTTCATTCTGTGTGATTCATAGACGTCAGTTGCGTGGCGTGAATTGCCTGTGTGGCATGCTGAGATGCAAATGATCAAGGTTTATGTTGAAAAGAAGAGTCTTGTGGTTGACGATCAAAGCACGGCTTTAATATAGCATAGCTTTGTGCAGCGTTAATTTGCGAGCCTCACACCTCGGTGTGAACCGAAAACGGGAGAGGACCTCAGGGAGGGCATGCGTTTCCTTCTAGCTAGGAGTAGTGTCTGGGTTTTGCATGCCCAGATGTTTTACTTATGTGGATGATGGATAGCGAGGCGCCTCAGATATATCTGTCACTACAGAGCTGATAGTTTGGTCAGGATATGACCAATTTACACCCCATAGGGCAGGGAAACGCATTGTTCAGGCATTTTAATCCACTTTGTGTGGACCAACCCTGACGCTCCAAGGTCCCACCTATGTCTGGGTCCTGAGATGTGGGCTAAATTGTCTCGAAGTGGTAATGATGATCCCTTGCCTTGGTTCACAGACGAATATCCGACTTCCAATATGTGACATTTGTGGTTTTGACTGTAAAGCCTCACTACACCAAAACAGCAAATTTGGCACACCGGGATTCAGAGATTTGATATGGGTTTAAGCAGTATCAAATTTGATACGACTCTTAAGCGTATCAAATTTTCTTTGCTACATCTCTACCGATCCACACCTCCCCAATCTTTAAAATCCAAACGTTGATCGCCGATGGTTCAGATCACATCGTATGATAAGGCATTGAGCCATATCAATCTTCGCCTCCTCCCAATTTTATTTTTTCGTTTCTGCTGTATCCCTTTTCATTTCAGCCGAAGAAAGAAAAATTCCCAAACGAAAATCATGTCGTCCCTCCCCTCTTCTCCAAATCACCGCTTCCCAAAATCGAAACGCGTCTTCTATGTAAAAAACTATTGTTCGATTGCTTGAGTATCTTGCGTGCTTGTCAATGATTTGGGGATTTCGATTTTGATACGGTTTTAAACCGTATCAAAGCAACAGAGACGCCATTTTTTCATACGATCTAGGGCACTGCCAAACCGATTTTGATACGGTCATGAGCACTGCCAAATTTGCATTTCTGTTGTAGTGCCTAGTATTGGCGACATGATATATGGTACCCATGCCGTCTAGGATTGGTACATTTATATTTAAACTTTTTTTATACACTATGCACTTATAATAGTATCAAATGATTTGTTTTAAACGTACGAAGCATGTTTTGCTATTATAAGGGAATACCCTATCCTCCAGCTTGTGTTGCATTGTGTGATGGGACCTGCGTCTTATAATAGTTTAATTTTTCCAAAAAGCATTGCGATGTTTATTTTATGCACTGGCATTCTTGGGAGGAAACCCGTTCCATGTTATATGGTGTGGTCCCTTAATATACTCCATTTTAAAGCAAAGTTTTAAATAAATATTTTAGTTCTCACACCAGTCATATGACTGACCTGGAGTTTATTGTTTTAACATAAACTTTGCATGCCCCTATTTTCCACATGGGCAGCTAGTAGTTTTGGTTTTGCAGATTTATATTCATAGGATCCTGGTTTATAGTTGGAATGATATTCGGAAAGCTCTGTTTCCATATATTCTTTTCAGTTGTGTTTTGTATTATTTTCTGCTGCATTCTAATTTGTAAATCTCTGATATTTTTCTGGTGTATAATATTTATTCATACTCTGTATATTCTTGTACTCTGATGTAAATTGTTGTAATAAGCAATGAAATGTTCTTCTGTTTGTGTTCCGATGTATGTTGTTCTCAACTCAATCCGGGCTTTCCTTTACGGGGAAGTTCGGGTTGTCTCATCTGGTATCGGAACTTTGGTTTACAGAGCTCGAGTATAAGACACATTAGAACCAAACCAAAGAATTCATCAGAGATTGGATTAGTAATATCTAATAAGAATGGCTCGTTAGAGATGGGATCAATAGTATCCTAGAACAAGTGAGAAGAATGTTATTTTTAAAATAAAAGTGAAAACAAATTTTGTTTTTAAAATTTAATCAAATTACATGTATGTGAGTATATTATTTTATTTGATTTTGGACAATCGAGCATATGAGATTTTGCATGTACCCATCATGAACGTATATTCGAAGTTTTAATATACTGGTTAGATATATAATCACTCTGGTCGCTCGGAGATGATCTTAATGATGGAGCTCCATCATCAATATTTATATTTGAGCTTCGAAAGTAGGATTTCTATATATTTCCATTAGACTTGTGTGAGAACCAAAACTAGATAGGGTTTATTGTTGTGATTTGGCACCAAAAAGATGATTTTTGAATATATATTAAAGTTATGCATTTGAAATCCTAATCCACTAATTGATTATGGTTGTTTGTGTGATTATTCATTTAAAACATTATGTGAGTGTTAGGTAAATCTAGCCAAATTGTATTAAATGGTGAACTGAATAGAAAATTGTTTGAGATTGCATACATGTACATGCATATGTATTGAACAGTTCGTAGCAAGGAGGTTAGAGCAGAGGAATAAAATTGTATGCCCGACAAATAGATACATGTTAACTAATTTATTGGGTTTGGATGATTTTATGAGCTGATTGGCTGGCCGCTTGGATTTTTATTTTTGAGATAAGAGGACCTGTGTGGCGGCTTGGGGATTTTCTCGATGCTCCCCATACAAAGTGGGTTATGGCGAAATTTTTCGAAAATCTAGGGTGTTAGCCAAATTTTTGAAGAATTAGAAAATTCTTAGAAACTGAAAAGTTAAGGAATGAAAGCCAAAATGAAAGTTGATTAGTTTAACAACTTTCAGCTCCATTCCTTTTCGAGGAGGAAAAGATTTTAAGTGGGGGAGATTGTATCAACCCGTAAAATCAGAACTAATAAAAAAAATTTATTTTGGCAATTTTAATGAATTTTGAATATTTAAAATGAATTATTTAAATAATAAAGACAAGAAATCTATTATGAATAGAATTAGAATGTATATATCTATTTAAATCAAAATTAGAATATAAATATTTTAATTATAAAAAGAATTGGAAATGGTGCGGTAGTTTGAAAATTCAATTTCAATTGAACGGACAGGATTCAAAATAAACTGGGTTTTAGTTAAACCAAAAATATTTTAATCCGCTTGAAAATATCTTTCAAACAAATTCGAAAAATTGAAATTTCATAGTGGGAATAAAAAGTTATGCCCAGTTGAAAATTCAGAAGAGTCGCTATGGATATATAAGGCCCTTAAAAATGGAAATTTTGCAAACGACCTCCGTTTTCAACGAAACCACTTTTGTTTGATCCGGAATGTCAAACTATTTCTATATTCCAATTTTCATTATTTTTGGAATCAATATGTGAGTATGGCGAAGTTAGATGCGTTTTGATAGTTTTAGTCAATTTGGATCGACTAAAAAATGGCCATTTTTCAAACGGTCTCCAAATTCGACGAAATTAGTTTTATTAGGACCGTATCGTCAAAACATAGCTAGAAATAATTTTTTTTGTAATTTTTGGGGTCAATATGTGGCCCGATAAATTGAAATGTGCGTTAAAAATTAAATATATTGATTTATATTCTAATTTAAAGAAAAACTGATCGTAACAGTCAAATGGGGTTCTGAATCATATCCCATTGTGTCTGGAAAGGGTGTATTTAGCTAGGCGCGACAGTCATTGGGTTCGATTTGGAGTTAGTGGCAAAAACTGGTATTATTGGAATTTAAAATAATAAAATAATTTTTCTATAGAAGCCCTCCCCATCTCCGGAATTTTCTGAAACCCTGATACCCGATTCAACCCAGCCGCCATTTTCAAATCGAAGGCTCAAATCGTCCCAAACAAATCCCTAAATCGCTCCGCCTATGATCCGAATTAGATATTGATTTCAAAGCAGAAATTCAAGAGCCTTCCACCCTCTTTAAATTGATACAAACAAGATCAGTTATTGTTGAGTTATTTGGTCGGAATTGAGCCACTTAGGGTTTCCGTTCGAAGCAGGTTTGGGTGGGGACGAGGGACATGGACACCAGGACGTGGATGATGGAGGGTGGTCTCGCGTAGGTGGTTCGTATGGCGTGCTCTGCTTATCATCTACCCTCCTCGATTGTCATGCGCAGAGGGAGGAATCGATCGAGCTAATGGGTTCCGTTGATTTACAGTGAACGACGAAGAGGAAACGACAAAATTTTTTAAGTGTTATTAAAAGGTTAATTATATAATTAGTTTAAATTAATTACTCGTTTAATTATCTCAATGTATTTAAATCCATAACTTTTTCGTACGAGGTCCAAATCGTGCGAAACCGGATCCGTTGCGATCGTGGGGACGAGAGCTTTACAACATTAACGGGGTCAAATTTGGAGCATGTTAGCATAATAGGAAAATTCAAATCCGAACGGTGATGAATTCGCCAGATAAACACTGACGGAGTGTATGCCAAAGTGAGAACTCCTCACTGAAATTTATTGTTCAGTTATTTATTTTATAACCGCAAATATGAACTGCTCCCCGTAGTCCACTGACCATGGACGACTTGTTTGTTTGATTGAATTGTGTTGTTGAAATTGATTGTGATGTGAAATGGACTATATAAGATATTCATACGTTGAATAAAATATTTGAAGAATAAAAATATCATTTTAATTGTGAAATGGTCTGTTTAAAATATTCATGAGTTGAATAAAATATTTTATAGTGAAAAATATAATTTTTAACGTGTATATGAATAAATAAATATTCATTTACAAATTAGATGATTTGTTTATATGCACCATTTGACTGATATTGATTGGGACGATAAATTTTACACATCGCCCAACTACACTAATAATAATCAGTGTTTGTTGTTTGAAAACACCACACGGGTATTGGGACGATATTGGACATACACTAATCCCAATATTTAGTCGTATGTCAATTGATGGGTTGATAGGCTGTTGTATGCGTTAATTATTTATATTTAACGCTTATGCAGTTGTGTAATACACTCTGGATGATAGTTGATTGTTTATCATTGTTGTTCTATACATGTATTGTATGAAATCAAAATAATCAACATTATATGGTAATTGACTGTGTCTGATTCTAGTTCAGAAAAAATGAATATTTTAAAATAACGAATATTTTAAAATAACGAATATTTTAAAATATTGAATATTTTAAAATAATATTCAGTAATGGATCAAATCTGATTTTGATGTCCGACTTGGGATGGACATGAAAATATTTAAATATATGAAGCCGTGTTGATTAGATTAACGCCATTTTGACATGAACGATTTTTATGTTGATTTTATTCATTTTTATAATGAATATTGAAAAGGAAGTGATTTCAAAATCAAATGTTTTGAAAATGCTATCATTTATATATTGATGTTATGGAATATTCAATTTTGATTTGAAATTGAATGTGAAGTTGAAATCGTTTTGAAAACGTATTTAAAAAGATTTATAAAATACATTTTAAATAGAAATTAACAAAATATATATAATATATATGTATTATAATAATGGCTTGAATAGAACGCACCGCACCGTGGTAGTTCGCGAATTTTGACCATTGACTTCGAATGGACATTACGCGAGATCCGACTGTCGCATTCTCCTAAACTGTAATAACCCGGAAATCTGGGCCAGTTTAAATTTTTATTTTGGCAATTTTAGCGAATTTTGAACATTTAAAATGAATTATTTTAAATGATAACGACGAGAAATTTATTTTGAATATAATTCGAACGTTTATATTTATATAGTTCGTCGTTAGAATATAAATATTTATTTATATTTATAAAAGGAATTGAAAATGGCACGATAGTTCGATAATTCGATTTCAAAATTCAAATGAATGTACCGGGTGCAAAATAAACCAGATTTTAGTGAAACAAAAAATAATAGAATCTAATTGGGAATATCTTTCCAACGAACCCGAAAAATTGAAATTTCATAGCGGGAATCAAAAGATATGTCCAGTTGAAAATTCTGAATAGTCGCTATGGAATTCTGGCCTTTAAAAATAGCCATTTTGCAAACGACCTCGGATTTCGACGAAACCACTTTTGTTGGATCCGTGATGTCAAGTTATTGCTAGGTTTCAAATTTCATAATTTTTCGAATCAATATGTGAGCTTGGCAAAGGAAAACGCGTTTGACCAGTTTCAGTTGATTTTAATCGACTGGAAAATGGCCATTTTTCAAATGGTCTCAGAATTCGACGAAACTTGTTCTGTTAGGACCGTATCGTCAATACGAAGCTAGAAAATATTTTTCTGGAATTTTTAGAGTTCGTATGTGACCCCGGTAAATTGAAATGCGCGTTCGAATTCAATATATAGAGTTATATGTTGATTTTGACGGAAACTGATCGAAACGGTCGAATCAGCTCACGATACATATCCCATTGTGTTCAGAATGGGGGTAATTAGCTAGGGCGACAGGCGGTGGGTTTTGTTTCGTGTTCGAAATAAAAAGTTACTGATTGGTGGAAAATAAAATAAAATAAAATATATAAAATCCTCTCCACTCCTTTTCTCTCTCCTCCTTTTTACCTTTACCCCCCTTCTCGTTCATTTCTGAATTAAACAAAAAAAAACCAAATTTACAATCGCCCCCCCCCCCCAGTTCGTCAAGCCACCGCCGCGCCTCGTCGGCGATGCCTCCCCCTGCCGCGTCGCCTTCCCTCCGACCTCTCCCCCTCTACCTCGCGCTACGCGTTACGCCCTCCTCCTCTGAATCGAACCACACCCCAAATCGACTGATGCAACACCCCACTCCGACCACTCAAGGCCAGCGCACCTCCCCCATTGCCACCTCATCTCCGACGAACCCCCCCTCGTCTTAAACCTCCTCCTCCACTCAGAAACCATGCCAACAGCTCCGAACCCGAAGCAAACCCGCTGCCATCGCGCCTGTGGAACCCTCCGCCAACTCCGATGGATCACCGGCACCTCGCTATACATTCCGACCATCAGTAGCCCCCTCAAACAACGTCTACGCTGTAAGTTCTTTCATTTATTTATTTATATACGAAGTATAATATAAAAGAAATGATTTTTGGTGTAAAAGGAATGATTTTTAACATGATAAAGGATTGATTTTTAATATAGGAAGGTAGGATTTTTATAATGAAAATAGACATAAAAATTCGATCTTTATTACGTAGAAGTAATAAAAATATGGTTTTTGTTAAAGTAGAAATATAAAAATATAATTATTTATATAGTTATGATAGAAAAAAAATTCAATTTTTATATATTGAATAGCGAAGTAAAAATTCGATTTTTACATATGTAGAGAATACGGGCAAAGAAAGTGACAAGAGGCGAGAACGGCGAAGATCTCTACATAAGAAGAGTCGTGGGATCGGATAGCTATCTGTGAGAACTTCTCACCTTTTATTTAATTTTTCTAGTTAAAATATATACTAGGATGCAGACGGTGTTTAGTAGCACCCGATACCCGTCGTCCACAGACCATGGACGGCTTGTATGCTTCTTTGTTTGATTTTGATGTGTAGTTGATTATGTGATGTGATGTGAAATGAAATAAAATATTTATATAGTTGAAATAAAATATTTTATAGTGGAAAATATTTTATAGTTAAAAATAGAATTTTTAACGTGTATATGAAATGAAATAAAAATAAACAAATCGGACAATTTGTTTATATACACACATTTGACTGATATTGATTGGGACGATAAATTTTACACATCGCCCAACTGCACAAATAAAATCTATGTTGGATTGTTTGAAACCCCACACGGGTATTGGGATGATATTTGACGTACACTAATCCCGATTGTTTAGTTGTATGTCGATCGATGGATTGACAGGCTGCTGTAAGCGTTGAATATTTATATTTGATGCTTATACAGTGTAGAATGCACTCTGGATGATGTTTGATTATTTATCGTTGTTATCGTATGCATGTGTTGTAGAAAACACATATAATTAACATTATATGGTAATTGATTGGACCTCGTTCCAGTTTTGAAATAGAAAGTTTTGAAAAAGAAATATTTGAAATGGAATATTTGAAAATAGAAATATATAAAGCCGTGTTGATTAGATTGACGCCATTTTGACGTGAACGATATTTATATCGATTTTATTCATTTTATAATGAATATCGAAAGTGATTTCAAAATCTGATATTTTGAATAGAAATGAATTCGAATTGAAATTGAATAGAAATGAATTCGAATTGAAATTGAATAGAAATGAATTCGAATTGAAATTGAATAGAAATGAATTCGAATTGAAATTGAATATAAATGAATTCGAATTGAAATTGAAATTAATTGAAAACGAACTGAAATTGAATTAGAAATCAATTTGAATTGAAATCAATTTGAATTGAAATCAATTTGAAATGAATTTAAAACGAATTTATATTGGAATATTCAATTTTGATTTGAAATTGAATATGAAGTTGAAACCATTTTGAAAATGAATTTAAAACGATTTATAAAGCACGTTTTGAATTGAAATCGACGAAGTATATATTATATATATAATATAATGGCCTGAATAGAATGCGCCGCGGCAGTTCGCGAATTTCGACTATTGACTTCGAACGGATATTGTGGGAGATCCGACCGTCGGATTCTCCTAAAACCAGAACCGTTGGGTTCGTATCGTAAAGAGCTTTCTAACGAATATTAGAAATTTGAAATCTAACGGTTGTATTTGGAGTTATATCCAAATCAAATTTGGAAAAGGTCGTTGTAAGTGCAGTTCGATGGCCATTGATGGAAATCGACTGTACGGGCCTTGATAAAATTATTAAAAATAGTAATAATTTGTGTAAAATCATAAGAAATGATTTGTGAAGAATTGGGATGAAAAACTCCATATTTGAAAAGATAAAAATAGATTTTTATCGAAATGAACTAGTTTTGAACTAGAATTATAATTCTATTTATTTTTAAATAAATTAGTTGAATGTGAAAAGGGTTTTAAAAATAACCAGAATTTCCAACGATTGCATTGGAATGGATTTGAATCAAAATTGTCTTTGGAATATTTCGATCTTGGATTTCGTGATTATACAGATGTTGTTATGGAAATTTGAAAGATATATATATATATCGTTATTTCCAATACGATATTTGTTGGTCGTAGAATTTGATGTTGAATACAAGCCGGTATATTTTCTATTCAGAGCCTTGTATTTAATATCAAATGTGATTTGGGTTTTTCATGAATGGTGTTTTCATCAACACTGTTCTTAAGACCCGTTGAGAAAAGATTAAATCTTTTTATTTAGATTTAATGAAGTGTACCAATTAAATAATATTTAATTGAACTGGTATTGATTTTTGGGTTTATTGTGAATAGTGTTTTAAATAACACTTGTTCTTTAACCCGATAATTAATGGAATGTGATTTTGGGTTTATCGTGAACCGTGTTTTAATGACACTGATTCTTTAACCCAGTTAACGATTAAAACTAAGTGGAGTTTTAATGAATTTTTAATTAGATTGAAATGATCGAGAATGGAGTATCACCAGTTTTACTCCAGGCGATAGTTAAATCTTTAATTAGATTTGAACGTGAAATGGTAATTGAATTTACCGATAACACCGTGGTGTTAGATATGAAGTATGACCAGTTTTACTTCATGGGATGAATAGGTTGGGATTGGGAAATTAAAATAAATGGTTACTTCGGTGTGGTTCGCTAATCCCGACTAGTTTGAATCGATATTCAAAGGAGATTAAAGAATAAATTTAAAGAATTTATCTTTGATAAAATTAATGGGAACCTTTCCCAAAATATAAGAATATTTGAATAAAAAAGAATATTCTGAAGTGGAATGATGTGTATGTTGTGTTTTTTAACACTTTTATTATATATACGCAAGTTGTTCAGAAAGACCGGGTTTAACCCATTCTGAATAATTGATACGACGATAAGTCGAAGATGAAGACGGTGGTCGAAGACCGGAGGTCTTCACGTCGTTTGGGTAATTACTGGTGATCTTGATTGGGCTGTACACCCAAGAATATGGAAACAGTTGGTGATCGTCCAGACGTACTTGGAGATCGATGGATATGCGGGGTACTAGGTGCCTCCAGTTTCGTTCAGACCCAGAACGAACTTGTAAATGGACTGTGTGTCTGACATTGGATTTTAGTCCGTGTGATTGATTTCTATCAAATATATATCTGTTTGGCGGCGGAGAATTTATTCTCTTGCTTAACGCCCTTCTCTAAGACGTACGAGCTCAGGGGTTATATAATTATGGATATCAAACGCATGGAGTGAATTGCCTGTGTGGCATGCCTAAGTGGCGATTGATCGAGGCTTCTGTTGAAAAGCAAAGTCTTGTGGTGATGATCAAAGCACAGCCTGTGTGGCACAGCTTTGTGTAACATGAATTCGCGAGCCTCACACCCCGGTTGTGAACCAAAAATTGGAGACGGACCTCAGGTAGGGCATGCGTTTCTTTCTAGCTAGGGTAGTGTTTGTGACCTACCAGCCCTGACATTTATATACTTTTCACCTGTGTGGTTGTTGCTATTGCGAGGTGCCTCGGTTTGATCGGACGATCCAGGTCCGATGGAGTCATTCGTTGGCCCATTTACGCCCCAAAGGGCGGGGAAACGTAGTGTTCAGGCATAATAATCCACATCGGTGGACCGGCCCTGACGATCCAAGGGGCAGTTGCGGCTGTTCCTGAGACACGGGCTAGAGCGTCTCGAATCGGTTGAGGACTATCTTTTGCCTCAGTTCATTGATGGAAATCCAATTTCCAAATACGAGACATTTTCGGTTTTAATTGTAGAACTAGTATAGCGACATGATATATGGTACCCATTCCGCCTATGATTGATACTTATGATTTGAAGTTGTTTTATACACTATGCACTTATAGTAGTATCAAATAATCTGTTTTTAAATGTATCAAGCATTCTTTGGCTGTTATAAGGGAAAACCCTATCCCCCGGCTTGCGTTGCATTGTGTGATAGGACCTGGGTCTTATAACAGCTTCATTTTTCTTTATTTAGCATCGCGCCGTTTGTTTTATGCACTGGTATTCTTGGGAGGAAACCCGTTCCGTGTTATACGGCGTGGTCCCTTGATGTACCTAACTTTAAAATAAAGATTAATAACTGTTTTTAGTTCTCACACCAGTCCCATGACTGACCTGGAGTCTATTGTTTTGACCTAAACTCTAGGTGCCCCTATTTTGATACGTGCAGCTAGTAGTTTTGGTTTTGCAGATTTATATTCATAGGATCCTGGTTTACAGCTGGAACGATATCCGAAAAGCTTTGTATCCGTATATCTCTTCTAGTTGTGAATTGTATTATTTTCCGCTGCTATGTATTTAAATGTAATTTAAATCTCTGGTATTTATGTGTAATATTCATTTATACTCTGTATATTCTTGTATTCTGGTGCATTGTTGTAATATACAATGAAATGTTCTTCCGTCCGCGTTCTGATGTGGCTTGTTCTCGAACTATCCGCGCTTTCCTTCACGGGGAAGTTACTGGTTTTCACAGTTGGTATCAGAGCTTTGGTTTATAAAGCTCAGAGAACAAGACACATTAGAACCATACGAAGGAATTCATCAGATATTGGATTAGTAATATCCAATGGGAATGACTCGTTAGAGATGGGATCAGTCGTATCCTAGAACGAGTGTGAAGAGTATATTTTTTAAAATGAAAACCAGTTTTGTTTTGAAATTTAAATCACTTATTCGTATTTGATTATTTATTATAAATTAATTTGGACAATCCAATATATAAAGATTTTGCATATATGTCTTGCAAACGTGTTTTCGAAGTTTTAATGTATTGGATAGTTATAGAATCATACTCAAGTGCCCGGGGATAATTCTAGTGACGGGGCACCATAGCCAGTATTTATATTCGAGTGTCGAAAGTGAGATTTCTATATATTTCCAATTGACTGGTGTGAGAACCGAAACTAGATAGGGCTTATTGTTGTGATTTGGCATCAAAAATGTGATTTTTTGACTATATATCGAAGTTATGAATTTCAAAAGCTAATCAACTAATTGATTGATGTTTGTGTTGTTTGGTTATTTGTTTGAAATTTGAACCATTACGCCTAGTTGTATCAAATATTGAATTGTATTGAAAATTAGTCGCATTTGCTTGCATATACATGTACTTACATTGAACAGGTCATAGAAAGGAGGCTAGAGCAGAGAATAAAATTTGTTTACCCGGCAAATAGGTACATGTTTACTATATAATTTACTGTTTTGTTTGGGTGATGATGATTTTATGAGCCGATTGGCTAGCCGCTTGGCTTTTTCTTTTTCTTTTTGAGATCAAAAGGCCTATATGGCAATTTCGAGATTTTCCCGTGGCTCCCGGTGCAGGGGAGGTTATGGCGAAATTTTTCGAAAATTTAGGGTGTTAGCCAAATTTTTGAAGAATTTGAAAATTCTCAGAAACTAAAAAGTTGGAGAACGGAAGCCAGATCGAACGTAGAGTTGATTTGTGAAACAACTTTCGGCTTTGTTCCTTTTCGGGGACGAAAAGTTTTAAGTGGGGAGATTGTAATAACCCGGAAATCTGGGCCAGTTTAAAATTTTTATTTTGGCAATTTTAGCCAATTTTGAACATTTAAAATGAATTATTTTAAATAATAATGACGAGAAATTTATTATAATAGAATTCGAACGTATATATTTATATAGTTCGTCGTTAGAATATAAATATTTATTTATATTTATAAAAGGAATTGAAAATGGCGCGGTAGTTCGATAATTCGATTTCAAAATTCAAATGAGTGTACCGGGTGCAAAATAAACCGGATTTTAGTGAAACAAAAAAATAATAGAATCGAATTGGGAATATCTTTCCAATGAACCCGAAAAATTCAAATTTCATAGCGGGAATCAAAAGATATGTCCAGTTGAAAATTCTGAATAGTCGCTATGGAATTCTAGCACTTAAAAATAGCCATTTTGCAAACGACCTCGGATTTCGACGAAACCACTTTTGTTGGATCCGTGATGTCACGTTATTGCTAGGTTTCAAATTTCATAATTTTTCGAATCAATATGTGAGCGTGGCAAAGGAAAACGCGTTTGACCAGTTTTAGTTGATTTTAATCAACTGGAAAATGGCCAATTTTCAAATGGTCTCAGAATTCGACGAAACTTGTTTTGTTAGGACCGTATCGTCGATATGAAGCTAGAAAATATTTTTCTGGAATTTTTAGAGTTCGTATGTGACCCCGGTAAATTGAAATGCACGTTCGAATTCAATATATAGAGTTATATGTTGATTTTGATGGAAACTGATCGAAACAGTCGAATCAGCTCATGATACATATCCCATTGTGTTCAGAATGGGGGTAATTAGCTATGGGCGACAGGCCGTGGGTTTTGTTTCGTGTTTGAAATAAAAAGTTACTGATTGGTGGAAAATAAAATAAAATAAAATATATAAAATCCTCTCCACTCCTTTTCTCTCTCCTCCTTTTTACCTTTACCCCCCTTCTCGTTCATTTCTGAATTAAACAGAAAAAAACAAATTTACAATCGCCCCCTCCAGTTCGTCAGCCCACCGGTGCGCCTCGTCGGCGACGCCCCCCTTGCCGCGTCGCCTTCCCTCCGACCTTTCCCCCTCTACCTCGCGCTACGCGTTACACCCTCCTCCTATGAATCGAACCACACCCTAAATCGACCGACGCAACACCCCACTCCGACCACTCAAGGCCAGCGCACCTCCCCCATTGCCACCTCAGCTCCGACGAACCCCCCCTCGTCTTAAACCTCCTCCTCCACTCAGAAACCACGCCAACAGCTCCGAACCCGAAGCAAACCCGCTACCATCGCACCTGTGGAACCGTCCGCCAACTCCGATGGATCACCGGGGATATTTCTGATCCTATCTGTATAGAGTTACCCATCCTAGAACACTACTGGTTCTATTTCTGACGAGTTCATTCAAATGTTATATTCCAGAACTAAGGTTAACCAAAGCTCTGATACCAAATTGAGACGACCCCAAACCCCGTACTGACGGTGGCAAGGGTAATCCGTGGAATATAACACATAAACAGATAATAGCGGAACATAATTAAATAAATACACCAGATAATGAACAATAGGATATACTGAATAAAAGTAATCATCAGAGTTACAAAGTATACAGGATCACACTTAGTAAAAATACAGTTCAGCTATACATGAATGTCTACAGCGGAAAACAAACATAATATGTACAATAGGAGCTGAACAGCATAAAAAGAGATAAATGATAGGATACATCTTCAACTCCAGCTATCCAGAAAGAACCAGCTAAACCTGAATACAAGGTTGCCCATGTAGAAAAAGGGGCACCCGAGTTTGAAAGTGAAACAAACTACGAGTCAGTCATGGGACTGGTATGAGAAATCTACTCAACACATATATAATATGGCCAATCACAGGACCACGCCACTTTCGTGGAACGGGTTTACTCCCTTGGATTGCCAGTGCTTTAAAACAAATCTTTCTTTCAAACATCGCTACGCTTTTTATAAAAATGAAGCCATCATAAGACTCAGTTCCCATCACACAATGCAACGGAAACCGGAGGATAGAGTTTTACCTTATAACGGCCAAAATATGCTTGATACGAATAAAACAAAGGCATTTGATATTATTGCTAGTGTTTATATGTTTTGAAAACAATTTCAAATCATAACTATCAATCATAGACGACATGGGTACCATATATCATGTCGCCATATATATATATACAATCAAAACCGCACAATCACGTATTTGGAAATTGGATTTCCGTCATGAACCAAGGCAAAAGATAGTCCTTACCGACTTCGAGACTGCCTAGCCTGAGTCTCAGGATCAGAGCTCAAGTGACCCTAGGAGCGACAGGGCCGGTCCACCGATGTGGATTAAAATTCCCAAACAACGTGTTTCCCCGCCCTTTGGGGCGTAAACGAGCCAACGAATGACTCCATCGGACCCGGATCGTCTGATCAAACCGAGGCGCCTCGCAACAGCAACAACCACATAGGTGAAAAGTATATAAATGTCAGGGCTGGTAGGTCACTGACACCACCTTAGCTAGGAAGAAACGCATGTCCTCCCTGAGGTCCTTCCTCCCGTTTCTGGTTCATACCGGGGTGTGAGGCTCGCG
The DNA here is from genome assembly GCA_030737875.1 of Allium sativum. NCBI lineage: Eukaryota > Viridiplantae > Streptophyta > Magnoliopsida > Asparagales > Amaryllidaceae > Allium > Allium sativum. The sequence goes on along the minus strand of CM060920.1, from coordinate 740,094,809 downwards.
AATTCACGTTATACACAAAGCTACGCCACACAGGCGGTGCTTTGATCATCACCCCAAGGCTTTGCTTTTCAACAGAAGCCCTGATCACTGCATCATAGCATGCCATACAGGCAATTCATGCCATGCGACTGATGTCCATCGATATACAACCTCTGAGCTCGTGCGTCTCAGAGAAGGGCGTTAAGCAAAAGAATAAATTCTCCACCGCCAAACAGAGGTATATTTAACAGAAATCAATCAACACAGAATAAACTCCAATGTCAGACACACAGTCCATTTACAAGTCCGTTCTGGGTCTGAACGAAACCGGAGGCACTAAATACCTCGCAAACCCATCGATCACCACGTACGTCTGGACGATCACCACTCATTATCCATATTTCGGGATGCCTCCCAATCAGGACCTCGGTTACCATCCAAACGAGGTGAAGATCTCCGGTCTTCGACCACCGTCTTCATCTTCGAATTTCAATCGTCGGTCAATTATTCGAAATGAGAATTAACTCGGCCTTTTCAAATAATTCACGTATATTTAGAATTTCAAATCAATTTATTTCAATGGTTAAATCATTCGACAACACCAATTTTGTTCTTTAATGTAATTTTCATACCAAACACATTCAACCATCAAATACCACATAAATCGAGCAAATTCAGTTTATTTCCATTCCCTACCGTTTATGATATTTTATAACGATTTATCGCTATTTTTATTTATTTTAAAATAGCCAATTTATTCAAAACGACGCTTCGGGCCATAACGCGGCGGTGGCGCTGTTTTTCTTTAGATTTGATTTACACATATCTGAAAATCTAACCGTTGGATCTTCACAAAATTTACATAATTAGAAAGATCTTTTCAAAACGAATCCAACGGTTTCAGTTTCGGGAAAATCCGACGGTCGGATCTCCCGCACTAGTTGTTTGAAATTTCGATTTCAAAATATGAACTACAGCGTCGTTATTCGATTAAATATATTTATATATATATATATATATAAATATAATCGATTCTGGCGCTATTTTTCTTCAGATTTGAATTAAACATTCCCGACAATCCAACCGTTGGATTTTTACAAAGTTGGTGCCGTTGGAAAGATTTTTCCAAGGCGAACCCAACGGTTGTGATTTCAGGAAAATCCGATGGTTTGATCTCCCGCACTAGTTGTTTGAAATCACGGTTTCAAATCACGAACTGCACGGCCACGTTTCATTTTAATTTTATTTATATTTATATATGTATATAAATATAGTTCATTCAACAATTTCAATATCGTTTTCACTTCAAATATTTCACTAACGCCTTTAAATTTTGGAAAATTTCGCCATAACCTCCTTTGTACGGGAGGGGCTGGGAAAAATCCCAAATAGCCACACGGGCGTCTCATGTCAAAAAGAAAAAGAAAAAGCTAAGCGGCTAGCCAGCAGGCTCATAAAATCATCACCCAAACAAAACAGCAAATGTGTACCTATTTGTCGGGCACAAAATTTTATTCCTCTTCTCTAGCCACTTTGCTATAACCTGTTCAATAAATATGCATGTACATATATACAGTTCTTATCATTAATCATTTTCCATTCAACTTCATATTTGATTCCATTTGGTTTAAAAGCACCATTCTTTCTAATGTTACATGCATAGGTAAAAGTCATGTCATTAGCTAATTAATGAATATTCCAACTCATGCATATTTATTTGAACGAGTTGCTATTTTTAACACTTCGCATTTCAACAATTCATGTATATAATAAAAATGTGATTTTTATTGTAAAACAATTCATTTCAAAACACTATTATTTTATATAGTTTATATAGGTAATAAAAATAGGATTTTTCTTATAAAACAATTTCTTTTAAAACGAGATTATTTTACATAGTCCATATAGTTGATAAAAGGTGATTTTTATTATGAAACAATTTATTTCAAAATATGAATACCATTCAACACATGAATTTCAATCCAACGAATGAATATCGATTCAACACATGAAGGTTTTCTATAGTTTCTATATATAGATAAAAATGTGATTTTTATATTTAAAACACGAATACCATTCAACACATGAATTTCTAATCAACGAATGAATATTGATTCAACACATGAAGGCTTTCTATAAAATGAATAAATATAGTTTCAGCAAATGAAAATAATTCAAACACATGAATATTATTCAAAATTTCGGCAGCATAACGGCAGGGTAGTTAAAACCGGGACCGTCCCTAGTACGGCTCCTCGCTCTACCTTAAAACCTCGCGGTTTTTGAAAATGGGAATCATGCATCTAGTTCGCACGCAGGCGGCATGTATATATTTATTTCATTTCCACAAACTAATCCTAGGTGGTTTCAACCAAATATTTCTCAACCACAAATGGGTATTTTTCAACCACAATCAATCAATATCAACCACAAACAATCCCAAACAACCATTCGCTATCAATCAATTTTCACACCAATCACAACCAATAAATATCGTCCATGGTTTGTGGACGAGGGGCGTGTATATATATATATATATATATATATATATATATATATATATATATATATATATATATAGCAATTCACTTTCATTTCAACACAAATATAATTTTTACAACGCATATATAACTTATATATAAAACGTACAACTTATACAACGCTTATACATGAGGTGTACAACGCTTATATAACTCATACATCGACCATATAATTTATACATCGTCGTTTTCCATATCGTTTATAAATTAGAAATCTCACATTGGGTTCCACTCCACCAAAAATAGTAGAAGGCTCAGAAAAATATGCGGTCTCTTCTAAAATGTAGAAGGCGTCCACACGGTCACGATGTTTCCTGTTTCACCGAATTTCGTTAACACAGCAAAAAGATATGATTTTTCGAAGTTTGCAACGGTTTTAAACTGTCGAAATCAGTTAAATAATTAACAGCCGAACCTCCACTGTTTTGTTCGATACTAGGTTTCGATCTCTCGCGAAATCCGTGAAGCTAGAGGACGATCGGCCTTCGCAGCGTCGAAGGGCTAGGAGAGGGCTTCGCGCGCGTAGGGATGTGGGCCAGCTCGGTGGACCCAGGTGAAGGCGGCGGCGGTTGAAAGGCCGCGACTTTGAAGGCCTGGTTCTCGCGATTCACCAGACGAGAGGGGGTGCCATGACCATGGATTTGAAGCTTGAGGGGAGCTCTTCAAAAACCCCAATTGGGTCGAAGGCTATCAATGCGTGTAGGAGGAGAAAACGAGGGGGAAAGCTCCGAACCTTCTTCCGTCGTTCGTGATTTAGAAACGTCGGGGAGAGAGAAAAGATATCAGCCAATCATATTTTTTCTTTTATTTATATATTTTTAAAATTTCTAAAATACCCCTTGTCACACACGAACACCAATCCAAACCCAACGACTGTCGTCCCTAGCGTTTTACCCCCATTTCGAACACAATGGGATATGTTTCGTAGGCCCATTCAACTGTTTCAGTCAGTTTCCATTCAATCTAAAATATATAACATTCAATATTTGATTTGAACGTACATTTCAATTTTCCAGGGCCACAAATTAATTCGAAAAATTCCAAAAAATAAATCTGGCTATGTTTTGATGATACGGTCCCAACAAAACTAGTTTCGTCGAATTCTGAGACTGTTTGCAAAAAGGCCCATTTTTGGTCTATCCAATTTAACTGTAATTGACCATAACACGTTTTTCTTTGCCACGCTCACATATTAGCTTCAAAAATTATGAAATTTGAAACCTAGCAATAACTTCACATCTCGGATCTAACAAAAGTGGTTTCGTCGAATTCGGAGGTCGTATGCAAATGGCCAATTTCACGAGCTATATAAATTCCATAGTGACCTTTCTTAAAATTCATTCGGCCCTAACTTTTGCTTTCCGCTATGAAAATTCGATTTTTCAGATTCGTTAGAAAGGTATTCACTAACAGATTTAAATATTTTTGGTTTCACTAAAATCCGTTTTGTTTTGTACCCGGTACAGTCCGACAAAGTTTGAATTCAATTTTTCGAAACTGCAACGCCTTTTCAAGCCTTGTTTATAATTAGAATTAATTATATTCGTTTTCAATTGTCGATTCAAACTCACTTTTCATTGCCATTATTTAAAATATTTATTTAAAATATTTAAAATCCATTATTTCAGCCAATTTAAATTTTTTAAATTGGCTCAGATTTTCTGGGTTGTTACAATCTCCCCCACTTAAAACTTTTCGTCCCCAAAAAGGAACATAGTCGAAAGTGGTTTGATATATCTACAATCACACTACACAAAACCAATCCAATTGTTTTCAACTTTTCAAAAATATACTAATCAATTTCTATACTCTTTTTAAAATCATTTAGACCATAAAGTTAAAAGTGCACATCCATGGAAAGAAAATAACAGCAGAGTAGAGAATTAAATGGTAATGCAAAGTATGGTAAATGTACCTTGCACCAGAGTCAAACGGAGATATCCACTCGGCATCTAGGATAAGCTTTCTGAATGCTCTTGTAACAACCCGAAAATCTGGGCCAGTTTAAAATTTTTATTTTGGCAATTTTAGCGAATTTTAATTATTTAAACTCGGTTATTTTAAATAATATCGACGAGAAATTTATTTTGAATATAATAGAATGTATATATTTATATATGTCGTCATTAGAATATATATAATTATATATAATTATAAAAGGAATTGAAAATGGCGCGGTAGTTCGATAATTCGATTTCAAACTTCGATTGAATGTACCGGGTGCAAAACAATCCGGATTTTAGTGAAACCAAAAACATTAGGATCTAATTGATAATATCTTTCCAACGAATCCGAAAAATCAAAATTTCATAGCGGGAACCAAAAGATATGTCCAGTTGAAAATTCTGAATAGTCGCTATGGAATTCAGGCCCTTAAAAATGGCCATTTTGCAAACGACCTCGGATTTCGACGAAACCACTTTTGTTGGGTCCGTGATGTAAAGTTATTGCTAGATTCCAAATTCCATAATTTTTCGAATCAATATGTGAGCGTGGCAAAGGAAAACACGTTTGACCAGTTTTAGTTGATTTTAATCGACTAGAAAATGGCCATTTTTCTAACGGTCTCAGAATTCGATGAAACTAGTTTTGTTAGGACCGTATCGTCAATACGAAGCTAGAAAATATTTTTCTAGAATTTTTAGAGTTAGTATGTGACCCCAGTAATTTGAAGTGTACGTTTGAAATTCAATATAATGATTTAAATGTAAATTCAACGAAAACTGATCGAAACGAGCGAATCAGCCTTCGATACATAGGCCATTGTGTTCGGAATGGGGGTAATACGCTAGGGACGACAGTCGTTAGGTTCGATTCGGAGTTCGAAAGAAAAAGTTGCTTTTTGGATATAAAAATAAAATAAATTATATTATATAACTCCCTCACCCCTCTTCTTTCTCTCTCAGATTGTCAACGAGAAAAAAAAATAAAAAAAAATGGCCGAAGCCCTCCTGCCCTCGTCGATGTCCCACTCCAGACGTCGTCGCTCCTCTCTCCGCCCTCACCACCGCCTCACTCTCTCTCCGCCGCTTCTCCCTCCTCTTAGAACCCCACGCGAAACCCTCCAGACCCCCAACGCCTTGTCGCGAGACCCTATTCCGCCCTCACCACCGAAGTCTAGCACAGGTCCCACCGTCCGTGCCAACCTCAGGCCGCCGGAGCCCACCTCCGCGCAAAGTAGCAACTCCGAGCCCCCCCTTTCCCTCAGGCCGACGATCCCTTCCTCCCCCTTTCTTGAACGCACCGATCACCCCCCCTAAACGCGCTAAACAGTGAGTCTTTCTTTTTATTTTTGTTTATTTAGTTTATTTCGATTTCCTTAGGTTATAAAAACTGATTTCCTTAGTTAATATAAGACTTGATTTTTATTCGCTAAAAGACTAGATTTTTAAATTGAAAAAGACTAGATTTTTAAATTGAAAAAGACTAGATTATTAAATTGAAAAAGACTAGATTTTTAAATTGAAAAAGGCGAGATTTTTAAATTGAAAAAGACTAGATTTTTTAAATTGAAAAAGACTAGATTTTTAAATTGAAAAAGGCGAGATTTTTAAATTGAAAAAGACTAGATTTTTAAATTGAAAAAGGCGAGATTTTTATATATTGAACATCGAAGTAAAAATATGATTTTTATATATTGAACATCGAAGTAAAAATTTGATTTTTATATATGGAACATCGAAGTAAAAATATGATTTATATATATTGAATAACGAAGTAAAAATGTGATTTTTACATATGTAGTGAATACGGGCAACGAAAGTGAAGAAGGGCGAGAACGACGAAGATTTCTACTTTTGAAGTGTCGTGAAGATGGAATAGCTATGAGTGAGAACTTCTCACTCAAAATCTCTTTTTCTAGTTATATATATATACTAGGATGCAGACGGTGTTTAGTAGCACCCGACACCCGTCATCCACAGACCATGGATGGCTTATTTGTTAAATTGTTTGGTTGTGTAGTTGGTTAGATTATTGGTTTGAATTGAATTGTTTGATGAAATGAGATTGATTTGATTGATGTGTGAATGGCGTGGGCCTTCACTAGACCGGGGATAAGGCTAGGCCTCGTCCCGTTTCTAGTATCGTGCCGTTATGCCGCCGAAATTTTCTAAAAATAAGTTAGAAAAATAAAAATATCATTTTATTTAAAGAATGAACTGAATAGAAATTCGTATGTTGAAATAAAATGTTTTATCGTTAAAAATATAATTTTTAACGTGAATGTTAATAAATAAATATTCATTTACAAACCGGACCGTTTGTTTATGTACACCTATTTGACTGACATTGATTGGGACGATAAATTTTACACATCGCCCAACTGCACAAATAAAACCTGTGTTTGTTGATTTGAAACCCCACACGGGTGTTAGGATGAAATATGAAGTTCACTCATCCTGATTGATTAAATATGTCGATCGATTGATTGACAGGCTGTTATAAGCGTTAGATATCTATATTTGATGCTTATGCAGTGTAGTGCACTTTGGTTGATGGTTGATTATTTTTCAATGCTATTATATACATGTGTTGTATGAAAATCTATATAATTAATTTTATATGGTGATTGATTGGGCCTCATTCCAATTTAGAAAATAAAGAATATTATAATATAAAGGTTCATGCGTTGACTGTACTCATCCGTTGAGATTAGTCATGGGTTGAACGTAATATTTTAATAACAAAATTTACATCTTTATCAATATAAAATAAAGGTTCATGTATTGACTGTACTCATCCGTTGAGATTAGTCATGTGTTGAACGAAATATTTTAACAAAAATAGTCACACGTGGATGGTACTCATTCGTTGAGATTAGTCGTGTGTTGACAAAAAGAAATATTTGAAACGAAATATTTGAATTAGAATATTTGAAAATAGAAATATATGAAGCCGTGTTGATTAGATTGACGCCATTTTGACGTGAACGATGTTTATATCGATTTTACTCATTTCGAAATGAATTGAATATAAAACGATTTCGAAATGAATTGAACATAAAACGATTTCGAAATGAATTGAACATAAAACGATTTCGAAATGAATTGAATATATAGTGAATTCGAATTGAATGAGAAACGAATTTGATTTTAATTGAATATATAATGAATTCGAATTGAATGAGAAACGAATTTGATTTTAATTGAATAGATAACGAATTTGAATTGAATTGAATATAAAACCAATTCGAATTGAACTGAAAACGAATTCGAATTGAATTGGAAACAAATTGAAATGAATTTAAATTGAATTGAATAGGAATGAATTTTAAAACGAATTTACAAGGAAGAATTCAATTTTGATTTGAAATGAAATGGAAGTTGAAATTGTTTTCGAAACGAATTCAAAACTATTTTTAAAAAAACTTTGTTTTAAATAGAAATCGACGAAATATATATTATATATATTATATATATAATATAATGGCCTGAATAGAACGCGCCGCGCCGCGGCAGTTCGCGAATTTCGACCATTGACTTCGAACGGATATTACGGGAGATCCGATCGTCGGATTCTCCTGAAACCGGAACCGTTGGGTTCGTATCGAAAAGAGATTTCTAACGATTATTAGAAATTAGAAATCTAACGGTTGGATTTGGAATTATGTCCAAATCAAAATTTGAAAAAGGTCCTTGTAAGTGCAGTTCGATGGCCGTTGATGGAAATCGGCTGTGCGGGCCTTGATAAAATTATTAAAAATAGAAATAATTTGTGTAAAATCATAAGAAATGATTTAGAAAGGATTGGGATGGAAAACCCCATATTTGAAAAGATAAAAATAGATTTTTATCGAAATGAACTAGTTTTGAACTAGAATTATACTTCTATTTATTTATTTGTAAATAAATTGAATTTTAAAAGGGTTTTAAAAATAACCAGAATTTCCAATGATTGCATTGGAGTGGATTTGAATCGAAATTGTCTTCGGAATATTTCGATGTTGGAATTCGGGATTATACAGATGTTGTTATGGAAATTTGAAAGATATATATATTTATATCGTTATTTCCAATACGACATTTGTTAATCGTAGAATTTGATATTGAATATAAGCCGATATATTTTCTATTCAGAGCCATGTATTGAATATCAAATGTGATTTGAGTTTGTCGTGAATGGTGTCTTCATTAACACTGTTCTTGAACCCAGTTGAGAAAAGATTAAATCTTTTTATTTAGATTTAATGAAGTGTACCAATTAAATAATATTTAATTGGAATTGAATTGGTATTGATTTTTGGGTTTATCGTGAACAGTGTTTTAAATAACACTTGTTCTTTAACCCGATAATTAATGGAATGTGATTTTGGGTTTATCGTGAACCGTGTTTTAAATGACACTGATTCTTTAACCCAGTCAAAGATTAAAACTAAGTGGAGTTTTAATGAATCTTTAATTAGATTGAAATGATCGAGAATGGAGTATCACCAGTTTTACTCCGGGCGATAGTTAAATCTTTAATTAGATTTGAACGTGAAATGGTAATTGAATTTACCGATAACACCGTGGTGTTAGATATGAAGTATTACCAGTTTTACTTCATGGGATGAATAGGTTGGGATTGGGAAATTAAAATAAATGATTACTTCGGTAAGGTTCGTTAATCCCGACTAGTTGAATCGAAATTCAAAAGGATAGATTAAAGAATAAATTTTAAAGAATTTATCTTTGATAAAATTAATGGGAACCTCTCCCTAAGAATATTCCGAATTGGAATGAGGCGTATGTTGTGTTTGTGTAACACTTATTTAAAATATACGCGAGTTATTCGGGAAGACCGAGTTTATCCCATTCTGAATAACTGATACGACGATAAGTCAAAGATGAAGACGATGGTCGAAGACCGGAAGTCTTCACGTCGTATGGGTGATTACTGATGATCTTGATTGGGCTGTACACCCAAGAAGATGGAAATAGTTGGTGATCGTCCAGACGTACTTGGAGATCGATGGATATGCGGGGTACTAGGTGCCTCCGGTTTCGTTCAAACCCAGAACGAACTTGTAAATGGACCGTGTGTCTGACATTGGATTTTAGTCTGTGTGATTGATCTCTATTAAATATATATCTGTTTGGCGGCGGAGAATTTATTCTCTTGCTTAACGCCCTTCTCTGAGACGTACGAGCTCAGGGGTTATATACTGATGGATATCAAACGCATAGAGTGAATTGCCTGTGTGGCATGCCTAAGTGGCAAATGATCAAGGCTTCTGTTGAAAAGCAAAGTCTTGTGGTTGATGATCAAAGCACGGCCTTTGTGGCGTAGCTTTGTGTAGCGTTTTACTTCGCGAGTATCACACCCGGTATGAACCAAAAACGGGAGACGGACCTCAGGGAGGGCATGCGTTTCCTTCTAGCTAAAAAGTGGCGTCAGTGGTTTTACACGCCCTGACGAGTTTGACTTATGTGGTTGTTGCTGTTGCGAGGCGCCTCGGTTTGATCGGACGATCCGGGTCCGATGGAGTCATTCGTTGGCTCATTTACGCCCCCAATGGGCGGGGAAACGTAGTGTTCAGACATTTTAATCCACATCGGTGGACCGGCACTGTCGCTCCAAGGGTCAATCGAGCTCTAATCCTGAGACTCGGGCTAGACAGTCTCGAATCGGTTGAGGACTATCTTTTTCCTCGGTTCATAGAAGGAAACCCAATTTCCATATACGTGACTTTGCGATTTTGATTGTATAACCTATATATGGCGACATAGTGGTATGGGGCATTCATGCCGCCTATGATTGATACTTATGATTTGAAGTTGTTTTATACACTATACACTTATAATAGTATCAAATGATTTGTTTTAAACGTATCAAGCATTCTTGGCTATTATAAGGTAAAAACCCTATCCTCCGGCTTGCGTTGCATTGTGTGATGGGAACTGAGTCTTATAACAGCTTCATTCTTCTTTCTTTAGCATTGCGCTGTTGTTTTATGCACTGGTGTTCTTGGGAGGAAACCCGTTCCGTGTTATACGGCGTGGTCCCTTGATTTACCTAACTTTAAAATAAAGATTTACAACTGTTTTAGTTCTCACACCAGTCCCATGACTGACCTGGGGTTTATTGTTTTAACCTAAACTCTGGGTGCCCTTATTTTTACATGGGCAGCTAGTAGTTTTGGTTTTGCAGATGTATATTCACAGGATCCGGGTTTACAGCTGGAACGATATCCGGAAAGCTTTGTATCCGTATATCTCTTCTTGTTGTGTATTGTATTATTTTCCGCTGCTATGTAATTTATTGTAATCTCTGATAATCTGTGTTGTATAATATTCATTTATACTCTGTATATTCTTGTAATCTGATGCATTGTTGTAATATACAATGAAATGTTCTTCCGTCTGCGTTCTGTTTTGTGTTGTTCTCAAACGATAGGGCATTTCGGACGGTCTGGGTCGGTTTAGCGACTGGTTCGGACCGAGCGAAATTCCTTTTCGTCACAGCTCTCCTCAGTTTCCCAAGTACAATCTCGCGGATCTCCACTCCATTGCACTTTGACTAAGTGAACCTTCTTTTTCCTCAGTTCTTTGGTCTCTTTGCCGATGATCTTTAGCGGCTCTCGTCTCACTGCTAATTCTGGAGTAATTTCAATATCCTGTTGAGCTGCTTCTTCCACGATCAAGTCTGGATCATGAACGTGCTTTCGAAGTTGAGATATGTGTAATACATCATGAACTCCAGGCAACTAATCTGGCAATTTAACCCTATAAGCGAGAGTCCCGATCCGTTCCAGAATAGGAAACAGACCAATGAATTTGGGTGCTAATTTTCCAGTTTTACCGAACCGGATAACTCCTCTCATCGGCGATACTTTCAAATATACGTAGTCGCCAACAGCAAAGGATATATCTCTTCTCCTTCTATCGGCATAGCTCTTTTGTCGGCTTTGAGCGGCAAGTAATCGCTTCTTAATAAAATCGACCTTGTCGGCAGCTTCTCGAATCATGTTTGGCCCTAACACAAGTCTATTTCCAGGTTCGACCCAACAAGCAGGAGATCGGCACGGTCTACCATACAATGCTTCAAATGGCGACATTGTCAGACTCGCCTGGTAGCTATTGTTATAAGAGAATTCAGCCAAATGCAGATAGTCCTCCCATGATCCACCGAAATCTATAACACAAGCCCGCAATAGATCTTCTAAAATTCGATTCACCCTCTCAGTCTGACCATATGTTTGAGGATGATAAGCGGTGCTCAAGTTCAACTTCGTTCCCAGTTCGACTTGAAATGCTTCCCAGAATTTGCTAGTGAATATTGTATCTCTATCACTGACTATACTGAGCGGCACTCCATGTAGTCTAACTATTTCCCTGAAGTATATCTGCGCCAGACTCTAAGCAGTGCTGTTTGATCTGACAGGTATGAAATGGGCGGTCTTCGTGAAGCGATCTACGATCACCCAAATACTGTCATTCCCTTTTCTGGTTCGGGGCAGACCATCAATGAAATCCATAGAAATATGTTCCCACTTCCAGCCTGGAACTTCTAGTGGTTGTAACAATCCAGCCAATTTCTGTTGGTCGCTCTTGACTAGTTGGCAAGTAGGGCATCGACTTACATATAAGGAAATGTCCCTTTTCATTGACTTCCACCAGAAAGTGCGTTTGATGTCATTATACATTTTGCTTACTCCCGGATGGATACTGAGTTTCGACTTGTGGCATTCATCTAGTACTTCATTTCGAAGCTCAGGAATGTTAGGGACACAGATTCGACCTTTGAGCCTTAGAATTCCATCATTATCAACTTGAAAACTCGAGGGTTCACCTTGTTGAATTATCTCTCTGATCTTCTGAATGAAGTGATCATCCTCCTGAAGAGCAGATATTTTATCTAGTAATGAAGTCGTGATAATAAAACTGGCGATCATCTCATTCTTTCGGCTTAACGCATCGGCCACGACATTGGCTTTCCCTGGAGTATATATAATTTCAAAGTCATATGCCGCAAGAAACTCCAGCCAGCGTTGCTGCCTCAGATTCAGGTCTTTCTGAGTGAACAGATACTTTAACGACTGATGATCTATAAACAGTTCAAATATCTCACCCAGAAGATAGTGTCTCCAGATTTTCAAAGCAAACACAATAGCCAATAACTCAAGATCATGAGTTACGTAGTTCTTCTTGTGCGGCTTCAGTTGACGGCTAGCATAAGCAATCACTTGGCCTCTTTGCATTAACACTGCGCCAAGGCCTTCTCTAGAAGCATCAGTCCAGACCTTTAAATCTTGGTTGCCATCGATGATGGTTAACACTGGAGCAGTTGTTAATCTTAACTTTAGCTCCTCAAAAGCCTCCTCACTTTTATGAGTCCACTTGAATTTAGAGTGCTTCTTTGTAAGCTTTGTTAAATGACCAGATATCTTCGAAAAGTTTTTAACGAACTTCCGGTAATAACTAGCCAATCCGAGAAAACTGCGGACTTCAGTGGGGGTACTGGGCTGTTTCCAATTCTGAATAGCTGTGATTTTGCTTGGATCCACAGCGATTCCTTCTTTCGATACGACGTGGCCTAGAAATTTTACTTCATCTTGCCAGAATATACATTTGGAAAACTTTGCTTTCAATGCATTCCTGATTTAGAGAAGATTAGAATATCATCAATAAAAACCAGAACAAATTTATTCAAAAATCCTCTGAACACTCTATTCATCAGATTGACGAAGTAAGCTGGAGCGTTACATAAGTCGAACGACATTACTAACCACTCGTAGAATAAGTCGGGACCTCTAAATGCTGTCATTGGAACACACTCTTCGGCAATTCGAAGTTGATGGAAACCTGTAGCTAGGTCCATTCGTGAAAATACTTGTGCTCCATTTAGACGATCCAACAAATCATCTACTCGCGGCAATGGATATTTGTTCTTTATGGTTTGTTTGTTCAGATCACGATAATCCACACATAGACGTAGAGTACCGTCAGATTTTGGGACAAAAACCACTACTGCTCCCCAATCAGAGAAACAAGGTCTGATCAGACCTTTCCACACTAGCTGTCACGTTTGATTGTCTAATTCCTCTTTCTCTTTTATGGACATTCTTCGAATAGCGTGAACTACCGGCCTTGCATTAGGAATCAAAGTGATCTTGAAATCTATTTCTCTCTGCGGAGGCAAGCGAACAACTTCCTCGAACACATCCGCATAGTTCTTGACGACAGGAATATCTTTGATGAGGTCAGGAATATTCTCTGTGACTTCAGGGACATTTTCCATTTGGGCTGGAGAAACATTCAAAGCTGCCCAGAAGTCTTTTCTATTTGAAGTCGGGCCTTCACATGGTATGGTTATATAATTCCCCGATTGGGCCTTTGCTTAACCACTCTCTCGGCGCATCTAACCTCAACTTCATATCTAGTTAGCCAATCTAATCCCAGAATAAGATCGAATTCATTAAAATTCATGACGATAGAGATAATAGGGAATTGATAGCAAGAAAAAGAGACAGGTACTACACAAATCCAACTGAGATTGATGGAACCTCCCACTGGATTTTGGACAGTCATTGGCTCTTTGAGCTTCTTCAAATTCAAAACCAACTTCTTGACTGCACTCTTTGCAATAAAGCTTCGTGACGCGCCTCTGTCAAACAGTACTTTAACTGGGATGTTTTTGACATTGAGCGTGCCTTCTAAAACATCAGACCTTTCCTGAGCAGACGAGGATGCAGGTACTTCTACCACCTTATTTACATGTACTGCTTTAGGTTTTCTGAATAGCGGGCAGGCCTTGGAAAGATGACCGGGCTGATGGCATTGATAGCACTTTCTATTCTCTTGGAACTTCTTACCGGATTTAGTTTCATCCTTCCTTTGCTCCTTCGAGGGTTTACAATTCCTAGTCAAATGCCCCTGTTTATGGCAGTTACTGCATACAACTGTCGTTACTGGTTCTTTTTCGGATCTGACCCTTTTTCGACTAACTTTGGGCTCCTTACCGACCTCAGACATTGTACTGGCCTCAGGACGATCAGTTTCAGACTCAATTTTATTACTAGAGCTGACTTCTTCTTCGTACTGTAACAAACCCTTCTTGTCTAGATCTTCGTACTGATAAGCCATGTATATCATTTCAAAAAAAGGAAGCTTCACATGCCCCGTTACTTTATTCTGATATTTCCTTTGAAGCCCGTAAATAAATCTCAAATTCTTTCTCCTCGTGTTCTGAATTAGATGGGGAGCAAAGTGAGAAAGTTCGTTGAATTTCTTATGATATTCTGGGATGGTCATATCACCTTGTATCAAATAAGAAAATTCATCACATAGTCGCTCGGTCGCTTCGGGAGGAGTAAATCTTTCCAGGAAAATCACTTTGAATCTATCCCAGGTGATATCACCTTCTGGATTATCCTTAATAACTGAATCCCACCAGAACAAAGCTTCGTCTTCGAGTGCCCAGGAGGCCAGTAATCTTTTCTGGTCATCCCTAAGCTTTAATGCTTCGAAGATTTTCTCAGCCGAATGAATCCAAGCTTGTGTTCTCATAATAGATTCTTCGCCCGAGAACGGCTTTCCACCCAGATTTCTACATTTCATAAATAGTGCTTCTATATCCGGGTCAGTATTACCTCTTCTGTTTCTGGCACTCATTTTCTAGTACTTCTGCAAACAGCAGATCAAGTGTTAGGTCACATAAAAGATAATTTAAATTATAGAAACATATACTTCAATGTAAATGTGTCTATCGAGGTGTTATTTCATTCTGCTTTTCTCATACTAGGATATTTCTGATCCTCTGTATGGAGTTACCCGTCCTAGAACACTACTTGTTCTATTTCTGACGAGTTCGTTCAAATGTTATATTCCAGAACTAAGCTTAACCAAAGCTCTGATACCAAATTGAGACGACCCCAAACCCCATACTAACGGTGGCAAGGGTAATCCGTGGAATATAACACATAAACAGATAATATCAGAACAGAATTAAATAAATACACCAGATAATGAACAATAGGATATACTGGATAAAAGTAATCATCAGAGTTACACAGTATACAGGATCACACTTAGTAAAAATAAAGTTCAGCTATACATGAATGTCTACAGCGGAAAACAAACATAATATGTACAATAGGAGCTAAACCGCATAAAAAGAGATAAATGATAGGATCCATCTTCAGCTCCAGCTATCCAGAAACTAAACCTGAATACAAGGTTGCCCATGTAGAAAAAGGGGCACCCGAGTTTGAAAGTTAAACAAACTACGAGTCAGTCATGGGACTAGTATGAGAAATCTACTCAACACATATATATAATATGGCCAATCACAGGACCACGCCACTTTCGTGGAACGGGTTTACTCCCTTGGATTTCCAGTGCTTTAAAACAAATCTTTCTTTCAAACATCGCTATGCTTTTTATAAAAATGAAGTCGTCATAAGACTCAGTTCCCATCACACAATGCAACGGAAACCGGAGGATAGAGTTTTACCTTATAACGGCCAAAATATGCTTGATACGAATAAAATAAAGGCATTTGATATTATTGCTAGTGTTTATATGTTTTGAAAACAATTTCAAATCATAACTATTAATCATAGACGGCATGAGTACCATATATCATGTCGCCATATATATATACAATCAAAACCGCACAGTCACGTATTTGGAAAGTGGATTTCCGTCATGAACCAAGGCAAAAGATAGTCCTTACCGACTTCGAGACTGCCTAGCCCGAGTCTGAGGATCAGAGCTCGAGTGACCCTAGGAGCGACAAAGCCGGTCCACCGATGTGGATTAAAATTCCTGAACAATGCGTTTCCCCGCCCTTTGGGGCGTAAACGAGCCAACGAATTACTCCATCGGACCCGGATCGTCCGATCAAACCGAGGCACCTCGCAACAGCAACAACCACATAGGTGAAACGTATATAAATGTCAGGGCTGGTAGGTCACTGACACCACCTTAGCTAGGAAGAAACGCATGTCCTCCCTGAGGTCCTTCCTCCCGTTTCTGGTTCATACCGGGGTGTGAGGTTCGCGAATTCACGTTATACACAAAGCTACGCCACACAGGCGGTGCTTTGATCATCAACCCAAGGCTTTGCTTTTCAACAGAAGCCCTGATCACTGCATCTTAGCATGCCACACAGGCAATATATGCCACGCGACTGATGTCCATCGATATACAACCTCTGAGCTCGTGTGTCTCAGAGAAGGGCGTTAAGCAAAATAATAAATTCTCCGTCGCCAAACAGAGGTATATTTAACAGAAATCAATCAACACAGAATAAACTCCAATGTCAGACACACAGTCCATTTACAAGTCCATTCTGGGTCTGAATGAAACCAGAGGCACTAAATACCTCGCAAACCCATCGATCACCACGTACGTCTGGACGATCACCACGCATTATCCATATTTCGGGATGCCTCCCAATCAGGACCTCGGTTACCATCCAAACGAGGTGAAGATCTCCGTTCTTCGACCACCGTCTTCATCTTTGAATTTCAATCGTCGGTCAATTATTCGAAATGAGAATTAACTTGGCCTTTTCAAATAATTCACGTATATTTAGAATTTCAAATCAATTTATTTCAATGGTTAAATCATTCGACAACACCAATTTTGTTCTTTAATGTAATTTTCACACCAAACAAATTCAACCATCAAATACCACATAAATCGAGCAAATTCAATTTATTTCCATTCCCTATCATTTATGATATTTTATAACGATTTATCACTATTTTTATTTATTTTAAAGTAGCCAATTTATTCAAAACGACCCTTCGGGCCATAACGCGGCCGTGGCGCTGTTTTTCTTCAGATTTGATTTACACATATATGAAAATATAACCGTTGGATCTTCACAAAATTTACATCATTAGAAAGATCTTTTCAAAACGAATCCAACGGTTTCAGTTTCGGGAAAATCCGATGGTCGGATCTCCCGCACTAGTTGTTTGAAATTTCGATTTCAAAATACGAACTGCAGCGTCGTTATTCGATTAAATATAATTATATATATATATATATATAAATATAATCGATTCTGGCGCTGTTTTTCTTAAGATTTGAATTAAACATTCCCGACAATCCAACCGTTGGATTTTTACAAAGTTGGTGCCGTTGGAAAGATTTTTCCAAGGCGAACCCAACGGTTGCGATTTCAGGAAAATCCGATGGTCGGATCTCCCGCACTAGTTGTTTGAAATCACGGTTTCAAATCACGAACTGCACGGCCACGTTTCATTTTAATTTTATTTATATTTATATATTTATATATTTGTATAAATATAGTTCATTCAATAATTTCAATATCGTTTTCACTTCAAATATTTCACTAACGCCTTTAAATTTTGGAAAATTTCGCCATAACCTCCTTTGTACGGGAGGGGCTGGGAAAATTCCCAAATAGCCACATGGGCGTCTCATGGCAAAAAGAAAAAGAAAAAGCCAAGCGGCTAGCCAACAGGCTCATAAAATCATCACCCAAACAAAACAGCAAATGTGTACCTATTTGTCGGGCACAAAATTTTATTCCTCTTCTCTAGCCACTTTGCTATAACCTGTTCAATAAATATGCATGTACATATATACAGTTCTTACCATTTATCATTTTCCATTCAACTTCATATTTGATTCCATTTGGTTTAAAAGCACCATTCTTTCTAATGTTACATGCATAGGTAAAAGTCACGTCATTAGTTAATTAATGACTATTCCAACTCATGCATATTTATTTGAACGAGTTGCTATTTTTAACACTTCGCATTTCAACAATTCATGTATATAATAAAAATGTGATTTTTATTGTAAAACAATTCATTTCAAAACACTATTATTTTATATAGTTTGTATAGGTAATAAAAATAGGATTTTTCTTATAAAACAATTTCTTTTAAAACGAGATTATTTTACATAGTCCATATAGTTGATAAAAGGTGATTTTTATTATGAAACAATTTATTTCAAAATATGAATACCATTCAACACATGAATTTCAATACAACGAATGAATATCGATTCAACACATGAAGGTTTTCTATAGTTTCTATATATGGATAAAAATGTCATTTTTATATTTAAAACACGAATACCATTCAACACATGAATTTCAAATCAATGTATGAATATTGATTCAACACATGAAGGTTTTCTATAAAATGAATAAATATAGTTTCAGCAAATGAAAATAATTCAAACACATGAATATTATTCAAAATTTCGGCAGCATAACGGCAGGGTAGTTAAAACCGGGACCGTCCCTAGTACGGCTCCTCGCTCTACCTTAAAACCTCGCGGTTTTTGACAATGGGAATCATGCATCTAGTTTGCATGCAGGCGGCATGTATATATTTATTTCATTTCCACAAACTAATGCTATGTGGTTTCAACCAAATATTTCTCAACCACAAATGGGTATTTTTCAACCACAATCAATCAATATCAACCACAAACAATCCTAAACAACCATTCGCTATCAATCAATTTTCATACCAATCACAACCAATAAATATCGTCCATGGTTTGTGGACGAGGGGCGTATATATATATATATATATATATATTTATATTTATATTTATATTTATATATAGCAATTCACTTCCATTTCAACACAAATATAATTTTTACAACACATATATAACTTATACATCGAACGTACAACTTATACGACGCTTATACATGAGGTGTACAACGCTTATATAACTCATACATCGACCATATAATTTATACATCGTCGTTTTCCATATCGTTTATAAATTTGAAATCTCACATTGGGTTCCACTCCACCAAAAATAGCAGAAGGCTCAGAAAAATATGCGGTCTCTTCTAAAATGTAGAAGGCGTCCACACGGTCACGATGTTTCCTGTTTCACCGAATTTCGTTAACACAGCAAAAATATATGATTTTTCAAAGTTTGCAACGGTTTTAAACTGTCGAAATTAGTTAAATAATTAACAACCGAACCTCCACTGTTTTGTTCGAAACTCGGTTTCGATCTCTCGTGAAATCCGTGAAGCTAGAGGACGATCGGCCTTCGCAGCGTCGAAGGGCTAGGAGAGGGCTTCGCGCGCGTGGGGAAGTGGGCCAGCTCGGTGGACCCAGGTGATGGCGGCGGCGGTTGAAAGACCGCGACTTTGAAGGCCTGGTTCTCGCGATTCACCAGACGAGAGGGGGTGCCATGACCATGGATTTGAAGCTTGAGGGGAGCTCTTCAAAAACCACAACTGGGTCGAAGGCTATCAATGCGTGTAGGAGCAGAAAACAAGGGGGAAAGCTCCGAACCTTCTTCCGTCGTTCGCGATTTAGAAATGTCGGGGAGAGAGAAAAGATATCAGCCAATCATATTTTTTCTTTTATTTATATATTTTTAAAATTTCTAAAATACCCCTTGTCACACACGAACACCAATCCAAACCCAACGACTGTCGTCCCTAGCGTTTTACCCCCATTTCGAGCACAATGGGATATGTTTCGTAGGCCCATTCGACTGTTTTAGTCAGTTTCCATTCAATCTAAAATATATAACATTCAATATTTGATTTGAACGTACATTTCGATTTGCCAGGGCCACAAATTAATTCGAAAAATTCCAGAAAAATAAATCTGGCTATGTTTTGACGATACGGTCCCAACAAAACTAGTTTCGTCAAATTTTGAGACTGTTTGCAAACAGGCCCATTTTTGGTCGATCCAATTTAACTGTAATTGACCAAAACACGTTTTTCTTTGCCACGCTCACATATTAGCTTCAAAAATTGTGAAATTTGAAACCTAGCAATAACTTCACATCCCGGATCCAACAAAAGTGGTTTCGTCGAATTCCGAGGTCGTATGCAAAATGGCCAATATCACGGGCTATATAAATTCCATAGCGACCTTTCTGAAAATTCATTCGGCCATAACTTTTGCTTTCTGCTATGAAAATTCGATTTTTCAGATTCGTTAGAAAGGTATTCACTAACAGATTTAAATATTTTTGGTTTCACTAAAATCCGTTTTGTTTTGCACCCGGTACAGTCCGACAAAGTTTGAATTCAATTTTTTGAAACTACAACGCCTTTTCAAGCCTTGTTTATAATTAGAATTAATTATATTCGTTTTCAATTGTCGATTCAAACTCACTTTTCATTGCCATTATTTAAAATACTTATTTTAAATATTTAAAATCCATTATTTCAGCCAATTTAAAATTTTTAAATTGGCTCAGATTTTCTGGGTTGTTACACCGGCGCCTCGCTATACATTCCGACCGTCAGTAGCCCCCTCAAACAACGTCTACGCTGTAAGTTCTTTCATTTATTTATTTATATATGAAGTATAATATAAAAGAAATGATTTTTAGTGTAAAAGGAATGATTTTTAACATGATAAAGGATTGATTTTTAATATGGGAAGGTAGGATTTTTATAATGAAAATTGAGATAAATATTCGATCTTTATTTTGTAGAAGTAATAAAAATAAGGTTTTTGTTAAAGTAGAAATATAAAAATATAATTTTTTATATAGTTATGATAGAAAAAAATTCGATTTTTATATATTGAATAGCGAAGTAAAAATTCGATTTTTACATATGTAGAGAATACGGTCAAAGAAAGTGACAAGAGGCAAGAACGGCGAAGATCTCTACATAAGAAGAGTCGTGGGATCGGATAGCTATCTGTGAGAACTTCTCAACTTTTATTTAATTTTTCTAGTTAAAATATATACTAGGATGCAGACGGTGTTTAGTAGCACCCGACACCCGTCGTCCGCAGACCATGGACGGCTTGTATGCTTGTTTGTTTGATTTTGATGTGTAGTTGATTGTGTGATGTGATGTGAAATGAAATAAAATATTTATATAGTTGAAATAAAATATTTTATAGTGGAAAATATTTTATAGTTAAAAATAGAATTTTTAACGTGTATATGAAATTAAATAAAAATAAACAAATCGGACGATTTGTTTATATACACACATTTGACTGATATTGATTGGGACGATAAATTTTACACATCACCCAACTGCACAAATAAAATCTATGTTGGATTGTTTGAAACCCCACACGGGTATTGGGATGATATTTGACGTACACTAATCCCGATTGTTTAGTTGTATGTCGATCGTTTGATTGACAGGCTGCTATAAGCGTTGAATATTTATATTTGATGCTTATACAGTGTAGAATGCACTTTGGATGATGGTTGATTATTTATCATTGTTATCGTATGCATGTGTTGTAGAAAACCCATATAATTAACATTATATGGTAATTGATTGGGCCTCGTTCCAGTTTTGGAAAAGAAAGTTTTGAAAAAGAAATATTTGAAATGGAATATTTGAAAATAGAAATATATAAATCCGTGTTGATTAGATTGACGCCATTTTGACGTGAACGATATTTATATCGATTTTATTCATTTTATAATGAATATTGAAACTGATTTCAAAATCTGATATTTTGAATAGAAATGAATTCGAATTGAAATTGAATAGAAATGAATTCGAATTGAAATTGAATAGAAATGAATTCAAATTGAAATTGAATATAAATGAATTCGAATTGAAATTGAATTGAATTGAAAACGAACTGAAATTGAATTAGAAATCAATTGGAATTGAAATCAATTTGAAATGAATTTAAAACGAATTTATATTGGAATATTCAATTTTGATTTGAAATTGAATATGAAGTTGAAACCGTTTTGAAAATGAATTTAAAACGATTTATAAAGCACGTTTTGAATTGAAATCGACGAAGTATATATTATATATATATTATATATATGTAATATAGTGGCCTGAATAGAACGCGCCGCGCCGCGGCAGTTCGCGAATTTCGACTATTGACCTCGAACGGATATTACGGGAGATCCGACCGTCGAATTCTCCTAAAACCGGAACCGTTGGGTTTGAATCGAAAAGAGCTTTCTAACGAATATTAGAAATTTGAAATCTAACGGTTGGATTTGGATTTATGTCCAAATCAAATTTGGAAAAGGCCGTTGTAAGTGCAGTTCGATGGCTATTGATGGAAATCGACTGTACGGGCCTTGATAAAATTATTAAAAATAGTAATAATTTGTGTAAAATCATAAGAAATGATTTGTGAAGAATTGGGATGAAAAACTCCTTATTTGAAAAGATAAAAATAGATTTTTATTGAAATGAACTAGGTTTGAACTAAAATTATAATTCTATTTATTTTTAAATAAATAAGTTGAATGTGAAAAGGGTTTTAAAAATAACCAGAATTTCTAACGATTGCATTGGAATGGATTTGAATCGAAATTGTCCTAAGAATATTTCGATGTTGTATTTCGTGATTATACAGATGTTGTTATGGAAATTTGAAAGATATATATATATATATATATATATATATATATATATATCGTTATTTCCAATACGATCTTTGTTGGTCGTAGAATTTGATGTTGAATACAAGCCGGTATATTTTCTATTCAGAGCCTTGTATTTAATATCAAATGTGATTTGGGTTTGTCGTGAATGGTGTTTTCATCAACACTGTTCTTAAGCCCCGTTGAGAAAAGATTAAATCTTTTTATTTTTATTTAATGAAGTGTACCAATTAAATAATATTTAATTGAACTGGTATTGATTTTTGGGTTTATTGCGAACAGTGTTTTAAATAACACTTGTTCATTAACCCGATAATTAATGGAATGTGATTTTGGGTTTATCGTGAACCATGTATTAATGACACTGATTCTTTAACCTAGTTAACGATTAAAACTAAGTGGAGTTTTAATGAATCTTTAATTAGATTGAAATGATCGAGAATGGAGTATCACCAGTTTTACTCCAGGCGATAGTTAAATCTTTAATTAGATTTGAACGTGAAATGGTAATTGAATTTACCGATAACACCGTGGTGTTAGATATGAAGTATGACCAGTTTTACTTCATGGGATGAATAGGTTGGGATTGGGAAATTAAAATAAATGATTACTTCGGTGTGGTTCGCTAATCCAGACTAGTTTGAATCGATATTCAAAGGAGATTAAAGAATAAATTTAAAGAATTTATCTTTGATAAAATTAATGGGAACCTTTCCCAAAATATAAGAATATTTGAATAAAAAAGAATATTCTGAAGTGGAATGAGGTGTATGTTGTGTTTTGTAACACTTTTATTATATATACGCAAGTTGTTTAGAAAGACCGGGTTTAACCCATTCTGAATAACTGATACGACGATAAGTCGAAGATGAAGACGGTGGTCGAAGACCGGAGGTCTTCACGTCGTTTGGGTAATTATTGATGATCTTGATTGGGCTGTACACCCAAGAAGATGGAAACAGTTGATGATCGTCCAGACGTACTTGGAGATCGATGGATATGCGGGGTACTAGGTGCCTCCGGTTTCGTTCAGACCCAGAACGAACTTGTAAATGGATTGTGTGTCTGACATTGGATTTTAGTCCGTGTGATTGATTTCTATCAAATATATATCTGTTTGGCGGCGGAGAATTTATTCTCTTGATTAACGCCCTTCTCTGAGACGTACGAGCTCAGGGGTTATATATTGATGGATATCAAACGCATGGAGTGAATTGCCTGTGTGGCATGCCTAAGTGGCAATTGATCTAGGCTTCTGTTAAAAAGCAAAGTCTTGTGGTGATGATCAAAGCACAGCCTGTGTGGCACAGCTTTGTGTAACGTGAATTCGCGAGCCTCACACCCCGGTTGTGAACCAAAAACGGGAGACGGACCTCAGGGAGGGCATGCATTTCTTTCTAGCTAGGGTGGTGTCAGTGACCTACCAGCCCTGACATTTATATACTTTTCACCTGTGTGGTTGTTGCTGTTGCGAGGTTCCTCGGTTTGATCAGACGATCCGGGTCCGATGGAGTCATTTGTTGGCTCATTTACGCCCAAAGGGCGGGGAAACGTAGTGTTCAGGCATAATAATCCACATCGGTGGACCGGCCCTGACGATCCAAGGGATAGTTGCGGCTGTTCCTGAGACACGGGCTAGAGCGTATCGAATCGGTTGAGGACTATCTTTTGCCTCGGTTCATAGATGGAAATCCAATTTCCAAATACGTGACATTTGCGGTTTTAATTGTAGAACTAGTATGGCGACATGATATATGGTACCCATGCCGCATATGATTGATACTTATGATTTGAAGTTGTTTTATACACTATGCACTGATAATAGTATCAAATGATTTTTTTAAAACGTATCAAGCATTCTTTGGCTGTTATAAGGGAAAACCCTATCCCGCGGCTTGTGTTGCATTGTGTGATAGGACCTGGGTCTAATAACAGCTTCATTTTTCTTTATTTAGCATCGCGCTGTTTGTTTTATGCACTGGTATTCTTGGGAGGAAACCCATTCCGTGTTATACGGCGTGGTCCCTTGATGTACCTAACTTTAAAATAAAGATTAATAACTGTTTTTAGTTCTCACACCAGTCCCATGACCGACCTAGAGTTTATTGTTTTGACCTAAACTCTGGGTGCCCCTATTTTGACACGGGCAGCTAGTAGTTTTGGTTTTGCAGATTTATATTCATAGGATCCTGGTTTACAGCTGGAACGATATCCGGAAAGCTTTGTATCCGTATATCTCTTCTAGTTGTGTATTGTATTATTTTCCACTACTATGTATTTAAATGTAATTTAAATCTCTGATATTTCTGTGTAATATTCATTTATACTCTGTATATTCTTGTATTCTGGTGCATTGTTGTAATATACAATGAAATGTTCTTCTGTCTGCGATCTATTTTGTCATGTTCTCAAAACAATCAGGCGTTTCGAACGGTCTAGATCGGTTTAGCGAGTGGTTCGGATCGAGCGAAATTCCTTTTTGTCACATAAACCTGGAACCGTTGGGTTCGTATCGAAAAAAGCTTTCCAACGAATACTAGAAATTTGGAATCTAATGGTTTGATTTGGAATTATGTCCAAATAAAATTTGGAAAAGGTCGTTATAAGTACAGTTCGATGGCCGTTTATGGAAATCGACTGTACGGGCCTTATTAAAAATATCAATAATTTGTGTAAAATCATAATAAATGATTTGCAAAGAACTAGGATGAATTTTTTTAAAAACATAAAAATATATTTTTATCGAAATGAACTAATTATGAACTAGAATTAAAATCCAATATTTCTAAATAAATAAATTGGATTTGAAATGGTTAAAAGAAAATAATCTGAATTTCCAACATATGAATTGGAATGGATTTGAATTGAAATTATCTTTAGAATATTTCGATATTGGATTCTATGATTATACAGACATTGTCGAGGAATTTGGAGGATATATATATATATCATTATTCCAATACGATATTTATTGATTTCAGATTTTGATATTGAATATAAGTCGATACATTTTCTATTCAGAGCCTTGTATCTAATATCAAATAGGGTTTTGGGTTTGTCATGAACGGTGTCTTCCATAACATTGTTCTTAAACCCAGTTGAGAAAAGAATAAATCTTTTTATTAACAATTGAAATTTACCAATTAATTAACATTTAATTGGAGTTGAATTGAATTGAACTTTGGGTTTGTCGTGAATGGTATCTTCAAAAATGTTGTTCTTAAACCCAATGGAGTTAAGAAAATTAGAAACTAATTAGAGATTAGCTAAGTTGAATGGTTTCCTGGGTATTGATTTGAAGTTGGTTTCCTCCTTCGGCATTGGATTAATACTAAAGGATTTATTCTCTTACTAATTTACGGTTAGAGACTGATGGAATGTGAATTGGTTTTATCGTGAACCGTGATTTAACGACATTTGTTCTTTAACCCGAATTACAGTGAAATGTGATTCGGAATTTATAAATCTTTTATTAAGATTTAAAGGAGAGTTTCAAAAGTAAAGTTTTCCAGTTAAATAAAATAAATTGCAATGGAATGGATTTCGATTCGGTAATAATGAAGTGAACTTCTATGGAGGAAGACTGTTACTATATATGGAATTTAAGAGGCTTTGCCGTTATTCCATTTATATTATCGGTTGGATATGGAAGTTCTTATCGATTATATATATTGATATGTGTTGGATCTAGATTAACCCTAGAGGGGGGTGAATAGGGTTTATTGCAAATTATCGCAGAGTTCAAATATCACGGGATATTAAAACATTCAAAGATCGTAGAATATAGCAGAAATAGAAATGCAGAAAAGTAAATGACACAAGATATACCCAGCTTCGGCAAAATCCTGCCTACTGCTGCATTCCTAAGGTTTCTACTAGATGATAGAACAGATCCCGCATACAAGACCATGTACACTTGCGAACCCCTCGTGTAACACCCCGCCTCCGCTAGGGTCACTCGCAAAGGAATGCACTAGCTTTAGAGGGGCATTATTGGTAAACATGCACAGAAATATCACAAGACAGAACATATAAAATAGCGGAAGTAAAATCAATCTTTCATAACATGAATAAATAAGGTCTAAAGCCTTTTACATCAGAGTACATCAAAACCTGTCTTGCAATAGTAAAGAAGCATAAAGACATTTTCATAAATTATTCCCCAAGTAAAAACAGTAAAGTAGCCATTAGCCAAGAAAAGTCCAAGCCATCCATGATGACCTTCAAGCAGAAGAAGTCCGAACTAAACAACAGTATTTCCTCCCTGTAACCTGGGGGGGGGGGGGGGACGGAAGAAAAGAGGCGAAACAAAACGGGTCAGTCAAAAAGACTGAGTAAGCCCTATCTACTATTAGCATAAAAACTAGTAAAGTTAACTGACATGAGAAACTGAGATGAACATAAGCATGATGACAAGATAGATAAGCTAAATCAAAATAACAGGATGAACTACTGAACTCAGATAAACTAAGGTGTCATGATAAATTACGATGTCAAGATAAAACAAGGTATCACATCGTCAGGTTTCTATCAAGTATAATATCCCCAAGATATCTATCACGTATAACGTCCCCTGATATCTATCCTGCATTTTAGCTCTGCACCTACCGTACTAGTATCCCCACCGTATCATGTGTTAACCAAGAATGACCCTCACTCAAAAGTCGTGTAATGGTCCATGTCAACCTAATATATCGCATATATAGGTTACTCAACTTGTATGTTTTATTCCATGTAAATGTTCAGTCCCTTGCCGTAGACCATACGGGCTTTCCCATGAGATTCTACATTACTTTAACATAGTTCCATGATCCTTAAGATCAGTTTGAACTGTTACCCTAAACCTAGCTAGGGTCTTCCAACATGAATTATCGTTTGTACAACTAAGACTTATGCTACCTAGGGCCACTAGGGATTACGCTTACCTATTGCACGTTTTCGTATCTCGGTTTTGGTTCAACCACCCAGGGCCACTGGGATTTACGCTAACCGTCAACCGCGCCCTTTTTCCCACGCATTCATCGTGAATCGTTTTCCATGACTGTATGCACATGTATCACATCGTGCCATCCGAGTCCTGTCACAGGGCAGATCGAGAAATACAGGACTCGGTCGGGAGCTTTCGATTTATCTGCCGATGCAGATGCTAAGGTCTGTTTTTCTATACGTGGCTATGGTCCCACGCGACCCCTCCCTCAACTAGTGAAAGACAAGACAGGATAAATCCTGTATGAGAACACACTACTGGCCAACCCACAATCCTAGCCTTACCGCAACCATAATTAGATAGCAATTATGGTCTATTGGGTGTTCTCTGCCTTTCCGTACGTACACGCTTGACCAAAGATGGTAGGTAGTCTGACGAAATGCTATCTAGGGTACGACCGTGTATCGTCGACTATCCCATATCCATCCCCGTCTTTAGGTCGCTCGCATAGCAACCAAGGCATACTCTTGGTTCTTCTAACGCAGACCTTAACCTCTCATGAGCCTAGTATAATCACCTGGCAGCTCATAGAGGGATAGCAAGAATACCCTCACGTTCCCCGAAGCCGCTGCTTCGTTACCCAGTTCGCTGGAGCCTTTATCTAAATCAGATACTTGCTCCTATTCGTATACTTAAACGATGACCTACCGTATCAGGTTACTCATCTATCTATGAACTAGTCTAAATTTCCTTGACTAAGAATCATTACTTAGTTATTCCTCAACTAAGGTTTACCACTTAGCCTTATTCCCGTTATCCTTGTTAACTACGGTTATCCCCTATCCTCAGAACTAGGGTTTACATAATGGATTAAGTGTCACTTAAGTTCATGACTTAACCCGTCTACCAATCATGTCAAAATTGGCTAAGTATCCAAGTCCAAGACTTAACCCGTCTTCAAATCATGTCAAAATTGGCTAAGTATCCAAGTCCAAGACTTAACCATACAAACCATGCTCACGTTGGTTAAGTATGTATTAAGCAATTCACGACTTAACCTCGTCCAATTATCATTCTAGATTGGTTAAGTATATATTAACTTGACCCTATCAATTTACTCAGTCAAATCGGTCAAGTGTATTCAAGCGATTCGTGACTTAGCCTTATCATGTTTTCACGTTAGATCGGTTAAGTATAGGTTAACTTAACCTCAATAAATTCACGAGTTAGATTGGTTAAGTATAGGTCACTTAACCACATCAATTCATCATGTTTAGATTAGTTAAGTGTTTAACTTAACCCCATTAAACTACCAAGTGGGATTAATTAAGTCTAGGCTAACTTAACCCCATCCGATTTCCATGTTTAGACTAGTTGAGTCTAATCTTAACCCCATTCGTTAACCGTATTTTTCGGTTAAGCGTCATTAAGAAAACTTACTTAACCTTACCAAGTTATCGCGTTGGATTGATTAAGTGTTGGTTAACTTAACCCCATCCACTAGTCATATAAAAATGGTTAAGTGTCATTAGGCAAATCAAGTTACTTAACCTACCCAACCTTGTCATGTTTTGTTAAGTATCATTAGCCTAATCAAATTACTTAACCCATTTGTCCATGTCATATTTGGTTAAGAGTCATTAATCAAATTAACTTAACCCTATCATGTGGCATTAATTACTTAATGCACCTTCACCTCTCACATTAGACTTTGTTGTGGTTACCAGTTAAGCTGGTCGGTTCCGGGTAGCTTTACACCACAACTTGGTCTAACCTCGGGTTCAAGCACAACATGACCAACTTCTCACATTGGGTCCTATTGTTTGCAACTACTAGTTAGGCCGGTCGGTTCCGGGTAGTTTTACGTTGCAAACTCAACCCAACCTCGAGTTGGCCACACTTATATTATCTAAGTGTCATGTCCATCATGTTTCCCAAAACATGTTACAAGTTTTCAAGCATTTGGGTAGACCTAACTTAATAGGTAAATTCCCAAAGGGTAGACCTAACTTAATAGGTAAATTCCCAAGCTTATGTTTTTATGCATACTTACATGTCAACTTCCATGTTATATTTCAAGTCATGTTTTCAAGTTGTATTTTCATGTCATTAGAAATTACCCATAACATAACCCAATGCTTTTAAACTCGCATATACGTTCGCGACAACGTAATGGATTTAAAGAAGAGACTTGGCAAAGGCATGACAAAAATGGATATTAAGCCACAAGTTAATCATGGTGGAAAATGAGGCACAAATGTGTTCATTAACTTGCATGTTACATTCTTAAGCCTCAAAACATGCATAAACCCAAACTTGGCACATAAGCGAATCATGGTGACAAAAGATATGGAATGATGACTAGTAACTCGCATATATCATCATATAAGGGTTATGACTTCATATTCAAGTTGACATAAAGGTTATGAGGGTTCTCATGTTGCCTAATGCAACATTTCAACATAAAGGTTGTAGCTTTTAGCTCACAAGATCAAGATAATGACTTCATAAACTTGCATGACATGATAGCATGTATCATACTCAATGATCAAACCCAAACTTGCAACATGAACATTTAACTTCATAGTTAATATCTAAGAGTAGGGAAAGGGCTTACATTGCTATGAAGGCACAAAAGATATGACAAAGCCCTTATGCAATCAAATAGACCCGAAATGCAAGCTCTAACATAAAAACCCTTGAGCCAAAATGATCAAAACCCTTGCTTTATGATGCAAAGATAGAAACTTGACTTGAATGCAAGCTAATGACACTCATACAAGCTTGAAAACACTTGTATGCATGGAAAATCTCTCATAGAAACCATTTAGAAATTTTATGAAGAGAGTGGAGGCCATGAGAGGTAAAATTTTGCCATAGTTTAGTTGCATGAATGAATAATGAGGATTTAGGATAGGTTAGGGTCTTATTTATAGATTAGGCAAGTGTTTTAGGCCATAGGATTAAACCTAGATTCAATCCAAGCCATCAAAGCATGTCTTGGGGAAGAAGTCAAGTGTAGGAACCATCTAGGGCCTTTAGATTAAAGATGAACCATGAGAACCATCCAAATGCAAAATCTGCATTTGAGCGAATCGGCCCACGGGTTGACAGCCAAACACCCTGGATTAACCCCTAGTCGACCCAGCGAGCTCGGGTCGACCTCAAAAATCGGCGGGTTCGGTTATTCCCCTCTCCCAATTCGCTGTTTTGAACATTTTTGCATATTTATTTATTTAATTTTCAATTATATATATATATCAATATATATATATTTCTCTGCGCAACCCATATCACTTAATTAAGTATACTTTAATTTGGGAATTTTTCGTGAAACTTCGCGAGGCCATATCTTGGTCATACGGACTCCGATTCTCGAAAACTCAGACTCTATTTCGCGTATTTTTCCGAGACGAACGCAATGGCATAGCCCGTTATACTTGATTCAGAATTTAAAATTAAATTCTGCCTTGATTCTCGTCTTAACACGTTATCGAAAAATACGGGTTGTTACACCTCGCTCCTATTCTAACTCTACGCTCAAAACTCTAGACTAGTCTAAATCCCCTTGACCAGATTTCCCTTAGTTTTACAGACGCTAGTAAACTGCCAGTTAACACCCTAACTGGATTCCCCTAGAATTTTATAGACTCTAGAAAACTGTTTGAACGATTACAAAAGAAATAAACAAAAAAACCCCTTTGTCTAAAGTAATATAGGCGTGCCACTTTGCTTTGTCAAAAAAAACTTGCTCTCCTCTTTGTTGATGGTGGATGAGAAAATAAAGTGGGGTTTTGCCCCAAATCAATTCGACATCGATTGAAAAAAAATGATTCTCTGATGATCTTTAACGTTGTTCTTCATCGATGATTTGGCTGAGGTTGCGATTGAGAACAAAGTGAGTAGTACTGATTTGAACTTGTTTTCCTTTTTGAGTTGTTGCTTTTGTTTTTCCATGCACTAATGCCTGTGATGAAGTGGTGATTAAATAGGATTATAGAATCCTATTAATGCTCTGATTTCGACTAGTGACTTGGCTTTGATTTTTTTTTGTTGCCCCTTTTGAATGCTCTGTAAATTACCTTCTTTTTTGCCAAGTTTGATTTGAGTGATTTAAAAACTTTGCCGTGAATAACTTGTTGATTGCTGGAAATACATTGAACCTTGACAGAAGAATTCCTCACTGATTGTGTATTTGTGGAAATGTTTGACAACATGTTTCCTGGAAATTAAAAACTGACATGAACATCTCAGGAAATATTTAAAAGACCTTGCCAAATATGTCTCTCTGAGTTCTTGAAAAAAAAAACATTTTGCTTGATTGATGCTACAAAAACTATCACCAAAAATGCTTTTCCTAAAAAAATTTCTTGCCTAGTACCATACTGGAAAAAAAAACTTGTTTCCAGGAAATTTACAACTTGCCATAAATTGTCAATTGATTGCCTTGTTGGAAAGATGTAATTACTTGCCAAAAAATGTTGTTCACTGATTGAGTACTTGCCACAATATTTATTCATTTCTGGAAAAAGAATTGTATATGATTTAGGAAATCATTCAATTGTTTTTCTTGGCCCTGAATAAAATCCTTAAATGCATGAAACATTAAAGAGTGTTCAATTTGATTTTTGTCAATTCTGGAAACATAAAAAATGTTTTCTTGCCAAAGATATCTTTGTCCAAAACATGTGTGCTCTTGTGTGATTTAGACAATCATTTAAAAACTTTATTTTGCCATAAAGACTTGAATTGTGGTTTTCTGGAAACTGATTTGTTGTGCATGATTTGTCCTGCCTTTGATCACTCTTCTTCACCATTGTTGTCCATATTCATGTGTTGTACTACATGCAAAAACAGTATTCACATGTATTGAAGTTGCTCCATGTTCATGCAACTTGTTCAATTAAAAAATTTGCCGTGTCAGGTTGAATGTGTGCACAGGCCTTGACACTGTTCTTTATCAATGTGAATGCGCACTTGCCAAAAATAAACTTTTTGCCATACTTCTGAAAAACTGAAAACATTTTTGAGAATGTTCTTGCCCAAAAACTGTGCATGTTGATGAACTAAATTGCCTTTTTATATTTTTCCAAAAATGAGACATTAAAGTTAAAAACAAACTACCCTTGTATACTTTCTGAATTGCTCGTACACATATTTGTGTAAACCTTCCATGTTTTTCACTGGTCCATTATTTTGTACTTGCTTGACCATACTTGATCATACTGGTTCATGTTGACTTGAGGTATCACCCTAACATGATGTTGCATGCATGCTTGTTGGCTTATCCTCTGCTTGTATGTTCCTACAAAATAAAAATGTTTTCTAAGTTAGATTCTGCATGTGCTAGATTTTTTAATCCAGGAAACTGCTTTTTGATTGTGTATTATTGAACCATGCAATTATGAATACATGCATGATAAAAAAGATGTTTTATCCAAATCTTTTCTTGTCAAATTTTACATTTGCCAAGGTTGCAAGCTTAATCTCTTTCCTTCTTTTGAACCTATGACTTTTCTTTTCAAATTTCAAAAGAGATTCCCCTTTTTTTTTTTTTTTACCCATTTGAACATGAAAAGAATTCTTTGTTGCTCCACTGAACCTCTGCATGTATATTTTCATCAAATTAGTTCACTTGAGCCTTGCATGTTGATGCATGTTGTACACTGTTGCTTTTGGCCTTTTTTTTTAACATCTTGCTTTAATGAAGATTGCTTTGTAGTTGCCAATTTTTCACATGTTCAAAAAATAATAATTGAAACATGCCCTTTTTCACTGTTGTACACTTGTGAACATCAACTGCTTGCATACTTGGTTTCTTGCTTTGTTCTTTGGCTTGATAATTTGTATTAGTATCATTGTGAGCTACTTGGACAAAAAAAAAATGTTGTTCCTCCTTTTTTGTGTTCCATAATTGTAATGTGAATGAGTGAAATGCTGTAGTGAGACAATGACTGTATTTGTGATGAGCGTTTGTAGCGAGGAACAAATGTATAGAATGAGAAAAATTGTACTGATATTTGTAATAAACAAATTTGATTGAAATAAAATATTATTTTATTGTGTTCAAACAAATTTATCTATCGTATTCAGTTTATATACAAGTACAATATCATGTGAACGAATATGAAATGTGAAATATTAGTGAAGTGTACAAATAGTGGAGTTGTAAAACTGTACTATTTGAAAATTGAAATAAAATATTATATTTAAACAAAATACTGTGTAAATATCTGAATGTCTGTACAGTTGTATTTTGTTTGAATATAAATAATATATTCCTATCTGTGATGATATATGAAAACAGTACAGTAACAAACACATTTAAAATAATAAATATTTGGTTGTTATCATCAAACAAAAATCATATAATTGTGTATACAACACCGTTATATACAACAATCTCCCCCTTTTGATGATGACAAACGAATATAAGATTTTGAGCATAGTAAATGTGTTTGACAGTGAATACTGAACTCCCCCTATTTATTAGCTCCCCCTACAGCAAAAAATTCCCTTATAACTGCGCATGAGTGAAATTTTTTGAATAATAATGAATTTTCAAAATAAAAAATATTTATAAAATATTCACTCATAAATCAAAATCTCAACCCATTCTCCCCCTTTTGTTATCATCAAAAGGATATAGAATTTAAAATATAGATGACAAATGACTAACAAATACA
Organism: Allium sativum; assembly: GCA_030737875.1. Classification (NCBI taxonomy): domain Eukaryota; kingdom Viridiplantae; phylum Streptophyta; class Magnoliopsida; order Asparagales; family Amaryllidaceae; genus Allium; species Allium sativum. The sequence goes on along the minus strand of CM060920.1, from coordinate 740,060,380 downwards.
ATATCAGCTTAAGAGGAAGAACGGTCATCATAAATCTCAATCAGTCAAACAAAAATCATAATAAACTAAGAACTGGTGGCATATTTCACATTGTAGAGAATGACGGATTTATGATGAATTTTATATAAAATGAAGAGATTTACAAAAATATGATTTCCAATTATGTTGTAAAATTTAGCACAAAAACAGTGATGGATTTGGACTATAGTTAATAATTCAATTTAAGTGACAAATTCGTATAATCTCAAATCCCAATAGCTATCAATCAACAAATCATAATACTTCATAAGATTTCAACACATTTCACATATTAGAAAGATGGATTGATAGGCTAGTTTTTGTACACCAAGGAGAATTTCAGATTAATTTCAATTTATAGCAGAATATTTCCTTTTTCGTTTTATTTTATTTAAGAGCACACTGACCACGCATAACCAGAGCTTGGATTTTTAAATGAGGTCAGTCGCAGCTTAAATTATAAGTTGTCTTATAACCATGCATGACCAGAGCTTGGATTTTTAAATGAGGTTAGAGACACACTTATGTATTAATTATATATTTATCGTTTTCAGCTTCAAAAGAAAAAACTCCTTGGTATATACAACCAATATGAATGATAGAAATGTGGTAGGTACAGAAATGGACTATGAAATAAATTTCTAAATTAATTATATTATGAAATATGCTCGACTGTACCGGGATCATTGAAAATTTTCAATTATCACTAATTCTGAAAAATAACATAGTCCAATTTCTATCACAAATATCTTCACTGTTTATTTAAAAAGTTTTTTTTTAAAATATTAAACTCTCCACATTAATATAAAAAACATGACGGATGACAGAATAATGGTAGATAAAGAAGAAGGTCGTGAAATAATCGCCAATTCAAAGATATTATAATAATTATTCAACCATCATGAAAATCTAAATAAAATCTCCTCTTGATGTGAAATATACTGCAGTCACAATTCATCACAGTTTCAAAATCTAATAATAATTTTGATGAATTAAAAATATAGTTTAATTTGGATATTGATTTCAATTTCTGAATGAATAGTCAATAAATAATTTTAAAATTGAAAATCAATTATAAGAGGGATTTGAAAGATCTATACAGGACATGAGAGAATAAAAATATATATAGCAAAACAAATTCAGTACCTCCACTTTATGTCTCTATTAATGAGGATTGTAACAAGACACTGGAGACAAAAAGGATATCACAAACAAAAGAATTTTAAGCACAAAGCCCAAGTAGACAAGACAAACAAATCAGGCTTTTTTTTATCAGAGCAGCAAACAGTTCTTCTCAAAACAAGCAGTCATTTAAAGCATTTTTCAAATCAAGATCTTATAATAAGAACAGCATGATAACCAATTTTAAAGCAGACTTGTCAAGATGATGGTCACATAAGATGATTCATGATCCAAGATTAAAATACAGTTTATTTGAAATCATTTGAGAAATATGAAACTCTTAAGATTCAGTGAATCAGTCACACCAGAATGTAAATTTTAGATTCAAGATATGTGTGTGATTCAATAAATCAATAACTTCAAATGATTTTAAACAAACATATATTCAAATCAAATAATCATGAAATACCAATAAATTTCAAGACCTAAATTTTTCAAGGAATTTTTCAAAACAATTTCTGACAAGAACATGTGTAATTTCAGATCATTTACATCAAATTTAAGAGATATTCATGATCTAGAAAATTAAAAAATATTTTTTTTTGAAATCACTTGAATCAATGTCAAGTTTTGAGATATAATGAATCAGTCACACAAGATTGAGAATTTCAAATTTAAGAGGTATGTGAGATTCAGAATATCAAGTATTGCAGATGATTTCAAACAAATAGATTTCAACCATAAAATGATCATGAATATAAGAAGAATTTCTAGATGTATCACTGTAATTCAAGACATTTCAAAATATCCAAGCCAATCTGAAAAACAAAGAAATTTTCACAACTGAGAAGTAGCAGTGTGCTGTAATGAGTATAATATTTCAAGCTTTTCTAAAATGAATTAGAAGAAACTCAAAACAGCAGAGGTGCGTGAATTTCCATTTAATTTTCAGATCTTCAAAAATTTAGAATTCACATTAACAATGTTCAAGATATAACAAGAATACATCAACATTGTTATGAATTCAGAAAACAGAAAATAAACTTCAAAACAATTGCAGATATTTACAAATTTATATTCAAGATCTGAAAAAGACTAAAACATCAGATTTTCATTCAAGTGAAGCACATTTCCAGAAAATCAAGAGTTTTGCAATTGGAAGTTAATGAAGCCCAAAAGAAGTTACAATGATATAACAGTGACAAATCAAAACAGAAAACAAAGAAAAATAAACAGAAGGGACAGAAGGAGAAATAACAAAGAAAATAAAAACAGAGAATATTCACAAAGGAGAGTTCAGAGATCATACCAGAATCCAATGTAAATCAGAATCTCTAACTCAACAAATCTTGGCCAAGGAACTATAAAGAATACAGAAATATAGAACAGCTTGAAGTCAATCTCTTTTCAGCACAGCTGTTCCTCAACCTTCTTCGGTACCTAACAGTTGAAAGGATCGAGTGGTCTAACAAAATTTGTAAAACCACTCATAGTTTTGTTAACATCTTTCAGTACCCAAACTTGTTTGTATAACAATCCACTTGAATCTACCTTTGTGCCTTTGGTAACCCAAACATGTTTAGTTTTTCCAAAAATCATTTTATTTCTTTTTGGGGTCCACAACTGTTCAACTGGATTGTTATCAAATCAATTCTTGTCTCGTTTGCGATTTAAAAACCTTTTAGAATTTTCACAATTCAAATTTTCAGAATGACCCATCTTGAAGCAGTTTGAAGGATTTTTAAAATCACACGAGCTCAAAAAATCATTTCCTTTCCCAAAACCAATACCCTTTTTATTTCCCGAAAATTGTTGATTTTTCAACAACATATTTAAAGATTTTTCTCCGTTAGAGAATTTGATTAGAGTTAATTCAAGTTGTTGAATTTTAGATTTAAGGTCAGAATTCTCTTTCATTAGATTCGAACAACGATTAATGCTACTCTTTCTCTTTTCAGTATCTTTCTGTTTCAAAATCAAATTTTCATTTTCAAGGAACTTGATTTTGGTCTTGGATTCAAGAATCTCAGATTCAAAATTAATTTGTTTTTCAAATTAAACTTTCTTGAAATTTTCAATCTCTTTTTCAAGCTCATTTAAAATCAAATCACTTTTCAACAAACTTTCTTTTTCAGCAATTTCATGTTTGGAATTTTTGATGGCCTTAAAATTATTAAATTCTTTTTGCAAAGAATTGTTTGAATCTTTTAACTCAACCTCGTTATCATTTAAAATCAAAATTTCCCCTTTAAGCCTTTGAATATTTCTATTGAGATGAACGACGTTAGTTTTCAACTTCAAACAACTTTCACAGTTAGAACTTTCTAACTTCACGACATTTGTAACTTCTGATTCCAAACAGTTAATTTTGCTATATAACTCGTGATTTTTAGATTTTAAAGATTTATTTTTACGATGGAGTTTATCAACGATTTTCGTCAAATCAGTACACATATAAACCAAATCTTCATATGAGAGGCTTTCAGTTTCATTGTCTGTTGAGTCTCTATCGTCTGATCTACTTGAATTTTCATCTGTTTCTTCTTCCGAGCATAGATCCGAATCTGAGTTGATCTTTTTGGGTTTTGAGCTGTTGTTGTCAATTTTTCCATACCTCGTATTGAGAGTATTCCATATTTCCTGCGCAGTTAAACAATGTGAGATAAGGCCATACTGAACATCATCAATATGGGAATATAAGATATGTGTAACATGATTATTAAAATATTTATCTTCTTTATCATAACCATTAATAACAACATCCCAACATTTAAAATTAATAGATTTTAAAAAGGATTCCATTTCTGACTTCCAATTTGAAAAATCCGAACCATTAAAAATAGATGGAATGCAACTGGACTGACTCTCTAAGGACTGACAATTAGAAAGACCCATGACTCTAGAGTTAAAGAAATAACCTGCTCTGATACCACTTGTTGGATCTAGATTAACCCTAGAGGGGGTGAATAGGGTTTATTGCAAATTATAGCAGAGTTCAAATATCACAGGATATTAAAACATTCAAAGATCATAGAATATAGCAGAAATAGAAATGCAGAAAAGTAAATGACACAAGATATACCCAGCTTCGGCAAAATCCTGCCTACTGTTGCATTCCTAAGGTTTCTACTAGATGATAGAACAGATCCCGCATACAAGACCATGTACACTTGCGAACCCCTCGCTCCTATTCTAACTCTGCGCTCAAAACTCTAGACTAGTCTAAATCCCCTAGACCAGATTTCCCCTAGTTTTACAGACGCTAGTAAACTGCCAGTTAACACCCTAACTGGATTCCCCTAGAATTTAACAGACTCTAGAAAACTGTTTGAACGATTACAAAAAAAATAAACAATAAAAACAATAAAACCCTCTTTGTCTAAAGTAATATAGGCGTGCCACTTTGCTTTGTCAAAATAAACTTTCTCTCCTCTTTGTTGATGGTGGCTGAGAAAATAAAGTGGGGTTTTGCCCCAAATCAATTCGACATCGATTGAAAAAAATGATTCTCTGATGATCTTTAACGTTGTTCTTCGTCGATGATTTGGCTGAGGTTGCGATTGAAAACAAAGTGAGTAGTACTGATTTGAACTTGTTTTCTTTTTTGAGTTGTTTCTTTTGTTTTTCCATGCACTAATGCCTGTGATGAAGTGGTGATTAAATAGGATTATAGAATCCTATTAATGCTATGATTTCGACTAGTGACTTGGCTTTGATTTTTTTTGTTACCCCTTTTGAATGCTCTGTAAATTACCTTCTTTGTTGCCAAGTTTGAATTTGAGTGATTTAAAAACTTTGCCGTGAATAACTTGTTGATTGCTGGAAATACATTGAACCTTGACAGAAGAATTCCTCGCTGATTGTGTATTTGTGGAAATGTTTGACAGCATGTTTCCTGGAAATTAAAAACTGACATGAACATCTAAGGAAATATTTCAAAGACCTTGCCAAATATGTTTCTCTGAATTCTTGAAATAAAACATTTTGCTTGACTGATGCTACAAAAACTATCACCAAAAATGTTTTTCCTAAAAAGTTTTCTTGCCTAGTACCATACTGGAAAAAAAAACTTGTTTCCAGGAAATTTACAACTTGCCATAAATTGTCAATTGATTGCTTAGCTGGAAAGATGTAATTACTTGCCAAAAAATGTTGTTCACTGATTGAGTACTTGCCACAATGTTTATTCATTTCTGAAAAAACAATTGTATATGATTTAGGAAATCATTCAATTGTTTTTCTTGGCCCTGAATAAAATCCTTAAATGCATGAAACATTAAAGAGTGTTCAATTTGATTTTTGTCAATTCTGGAAACATAAAAAATGTTTTCTTGCCAAAGATATCTTTGTCCAAAGCATGTGTGCTCTTGTGTGATTTAGACAATCATTTAAAAACTTTATTTTGCCATAAAGACTTGAATTGTGGTTTTCTGGAAACTGATTTGTTGTGCATGATTTGTCCTGCCTTTGATAACTCTTCTTCACCATTGTTGTCCATATTCATGTGTTGCACCACATGCAAAAACAGTACTCACATGTATTGAAGTTGCTCCATGTTCATGCAACTTGTTCAATTAAAAAATTTGCCGTGTCGGGTTGAATGTGTACACAGGCCTTGACACTGTTCTTTATCAATGTGAATGCGCACTTGCCAAAAATAAACTTTTTGCCATACTTCTGAAAAACTGAAAACATTTTTGAGAATGTTCTTCCCTAAAAACTGTGCATGTTGATGAACTAAATTGCCTTTTTATATTTTTCCAAAAATGAGACATTAAAGTTAAAAACAAACTTCCCTTGTATACTTTCTGAATTGCTCGTACACATATTTGTGTAAACCTTCCATGTTTTTCAATGGTCCATTATTTTGTACTTGCTTGACCATACTTGATCATACTGGTTCATGTTGACTTGAGGTATCACCCTAACATGATGTTGCATGCATGCTTGTTGGCTTATCCTCTGCTTGTATGTTCCTACAAAATAAAAATGTTTTCTAAGTTAGATTCTGCATGTGCTAGATTTTTCAAACCAGGAAACTGCTTTTTGATTGTGTATTATTGCACCATGCAATTATGAATACATGCATGATAAAAAAGTTGTTTTATCCAAATCTTTTCTTGTCAAATTTTACATTTGCCAAGGTTGCAAGCTTAATCTCTTTCCTTCTTTTGAACCTATGACTTTTCTTTTCAAATTTCAAAAGAGATTCCCCTTTTTTTTTTACCCATTTGAACATGAAAAGAATTCTTTGTTGCTCCACTGAACCTCTGCATATATATTTTCATCAAATTATTTCACTTGAGCCTTGCATGTTGATGCATGTTGTACACTGTTGCTTTTGGCCTTTTTTTTAACATCTTGCTTGAAATGAAGATTGCTTTGTAGTTGCCAAATTTTCACATGTTCAAAAAATAATAATTGAAACATGCCCTTTTTCACTGTTGTACACTTGTGAACATCACCTGCTTGCATACTTGGTTTCTTGCTTTGTTCTTTAGCTTGATAATTTGTATTAGTATCATTGTGAGCTACTTGGATAGAAAAAAAATGTTGTTCCTCCTTTTTTGTGTTCCATAATTGTAATGTGAATGAGTGAAATGCTGAAGTGAGACAATGACTGTATTTGTGATGAGCGTTTGTAGCGAGGAACAAATGTATAGAATGAGAAAAATTGTACTGATATTTGTAATAAACAAATTTGATTGAAATAAAATATTATTTTATTGTGTTCAAACAAATTTATCTATCGTATTCAGTTTATATAAAAGTACAATATCATGTGAACGAATATGAAATGTGAAATATTAGTGAAGTGTACAAATAGTGGAGTTGTAAAACTGTACTATTTGAAAATTGAAATAAAATATTATATTTAAACAAAATACTGTGTAAATATCTGAATGTCTGTACAGTTGTATTTTGTTTGAATATAAATAATATATTCCTATCTGTGATGATATATGAAAACAGTACAGTAACAAACACATTTAAAATAATAAATATTTGGTTGTTATCATCAAACAAAATTCATATAATTGTGTATACAACACCGTTATATACAACAATATGTATTCCATTAAAATTCCGTTGTTAATGGAATGTGATTTTGGGTTTATCATGAGTTGTGTTTTAAAGGACATTAGTTCTTTAACCGAGTTAAAGATAAGATTAATTTCTTAACTTGGAAAAACCATTAAGTAATGATTTTCAAGATTAAAACTGAATTTGAGTTTTAATGAATCTTTAATTAGATTGAAGTTGGAATGTGATAATTTAAATTATCAAATTCGGGAAATGATCAAGAATGGAGTACCACAAGTTTTACTCCAGGCGATAGTTAAATCTTTAATTAGATTTGGACGTGCAATGGTAAATAAATTTACCGATGACACCGTGGTGTTAGATATGAAGTATTACCAGTTTTTCTTCATAGGATGAATAGGTTGGGATTGGGGAATTAAACAAATGATTACTTCGGTAAGGATCGCTAATCCTGACTAGTTTGGGTAAACCTTAATTTGGCTTGAATCGATATCCAAAGGAATATTAAATAATAAGTTTAAAGAATTTATCTTTGATAAAATTAATGGGAACCTTTCCGAAAGTAAAAGAATATTTGAGCAAAGGAATATTCTGGATTGGAATGAGGCGTATATTGTGTTTTTAAAGCACTTGTTTGTTATATACGCTAGTTATTTAGAAAGACCGGGTTTATCCCATTCTGAATAACTGAATCAGCAATGAGTCGACGATGAAGACGGTGGTTGAAGACTGGAGGTCTTCACATCGTTTTGATGATTGCTGATGTCTTGATTGGGCTGTACACCCAAGACAAAGTAATAAGTGGTGATCGTCCAGACGTACTTGGAGATCGACCGGATATGTGAGGGCATCTCTCCTATATTGAACATACGGGATGAGGAATAAGGTGCCTCCGGTTTCGTTTCGACCCAGAACGATCTTGTAAATGGACTGTGTGTCTGACATCGGATTTCATTCTGTGTGATTGGTAGACGTCAGTTGCATGGCGTGAATTGCTTGTGTGGCATGCTGAGATGCAAATGATCAAGGCTTTTGTTGAAAAACAGAGTCTTGTGGTTAATGATCAAAGCACGACTTTAATATAGCATAGCTTTGTGTAGTGTCAGTTCGCGAGCCTCACACCCCAGTGTGAACCAGAAATGAGAGAGGACCACAGGAAGAGCATGCGTTTCCTTCTAGCTAGGAGTAGTATCTGGGTTTTGCACGTCCAGATGTTTTACTTATATAGATGATGGATAGCGAGGCGCCTCAGATATATTTGTAAAGACCTGCATTCTACACATTAAAGGACATAGGATATTTATCTCTTTCACATATGAAGTCGTATGGTCATGTAACTTTGGGGAACGACTATTAGGGTCATTTCCCATGTTCATGATTTTTACTGATTTTTAAATGACCGTTTTGCCCCTAATTGATCTTGTTTTGGCCATAACTTTTGATTGGTAGTTATTTTGACTTGAAACCACTTCCAATAGATCCGAAAATGGTTTACCTTTCCATAGATTGGTCACATTAGCCAAACGGACTCACTGTTTGGGAGATATGCGTGAAACAAGTTTTTGAAGATGAAAAACAGCTTAACCGGGCCTAATTAGGGTGATTAGCAAGAGGGACCATAACCCATTTCAGGATTAGGGTTATGGGGAGGCTGAGAACAATAGGAAAATGAATTTTATTTCATTTTTCAGCCGCCTAAAACATTTCTCTAACCCTAGCCATGGCCTTCACCTTCTAATTTCATCCCAAATCGCTCTCTAATCAAGTTTTAGCTTAATCTACGTCAAATCAAGGAGAAATAGCACTAAATCAGAGTTGGAGCTGCTGTATTGCATAGAGATTCAACCCAAATATGTGGAGTTTCAGTTTTGAAAGTTTTATTTGTAGCTAAGGTGAGTAATTTGCATAGTTTCTCACTAATTACCGTTGATTATGGTTAATTAGTGTTAATTAGAGAAATTATTGCTCAGATAAATCTGGAAAAATTTGTAAAATTCTTAAACATCATTTTATGCCCCTGTTAGAAATTTGGGTCAGTTTGGTTAAGTTTTGTTAATCCTACCGTTAGTTGTGCTTGAACATGATTAAGGAGAAAATATGGGTTTTGGGTAGGTTTGATCCATCTTTAACTTATTGAAATTGTTATTTTGGTGCTTGTGGTTTATTTTACATGTTACTATGACTATTCGGATTGCTTTGTGATCGATTAGGAGAGTTAGAATTGTCGAAAACGCCGTCATATGGCGTAAAATAGCTTGCTGGAGAGGTGCAGGAATCCGGATCGGATCGGTGAAGGAACATCGGGTCGGGTCGCGTAGCCCACCCACGAGCCGCCTCATATATCCGAACCGAAGCTTGCACCACGAAGTATCTTCCTCAAACACACTTGTGGAGTGTGTGTCTCAAACCGCTCGTAACCATAGTCCCCGATCCAAACCGCCTGGATGTAGCTGTCACGAATCGCTAGGAGGGGGAAATCCATGAGCCGATCCCAAATAGATGGAGGAATTCGACTCGATCCGAAATGGGGCCACGAACGGGGTCCCACGAACCAAAGCTCAGCTCGAACCTAAGGGAGGACGATCCGAACAGGGTGGTGTGTCACGACCCAAACCGGGTGGTTGATCACGACCTGAACCAAATTGGGTGTCATGACTCATACCAGATGTGCATCATGACCGAACCAAACCGAGGACGAGGAGAAAACCAAAACCCGAGTTGCAAGGGTAATCCAAATGGGAAGTTTGTACTCAGGATCTAGTTGGGAACCAACGAGTTAACTTCATGATTGGACTTTGCTGCGGAATGTGTGCTAAGGGGTTATCGACGTCCATAACTTTGATTCACCACCAAGAAGGATGTTAGGCTACGGATCAGTGCAGTGGGGTAGTTACTACTCCATAGGGAAGAGTGATCGTAGCATGGCTATGAGCCAGTGCAGTGGAGTCGTCATGACTTCATGGGGCAGAGTGGACATAACAAGAACTAATGGCTATGGATCAGTGCAGTGGAATCGCCATGACTCCGTGGGGCAAAGTGATCATAGTAAGGATTTGGGTGATCAAAGTGGTGATATCGCATGCTTTACGCACTGATGAGAGATGTGAGGATGGTTGCTATACTTGATTGTTTGCCATCGTTATGACATGCATACCCCCACCCCTATTATCTTTACAACATATGTTAGTGTCACCTAAGAGTATTGTACATCTCGTTGTGCTAACTCTTTGGTTGCAGGTCCAGGTTCAGGTATGGTTTAGTATACCTGTTATTGTTCTTTTTTTTTGCTGCTTATCGCTCATACCAGACTTTTGTCTGACCCAAAGTTTTATGTCCCTTCTTATTACTCTGGTTGCTCTCAAACGGGCAGACTAGAGACATGTTAGGTAGTATTCACAAGAAGGTGTACCGGAGATGAGCATGAGACTTCCACATATGATATATATAGATACTCTCCCTGTGTCGCTGCTGGTGACTACTTTCGTCATTAATAGTGTACCTTTCTTATTTTGTTTAGAGACAGTTGAAAATTTGTAATAACGATGATGTGGAACATAAGTTGTATTTTGAATTTTCCGCTGCTATCATGGTTTAGTTTTCAGATTGTGCACTGTCTCGCCTGTTTTATGTCAAGTATGTTATTATTATATTTTATTCCATGCGCTGTGAGACATTCTACAGGTTCCTTGCTAGTTCAAATTCCCTTATTTTCCTTTCTTTGGCGATCGTCCTGTGCCGGTTGGACTTCGGCACAACGCACTTTCATTGGAAATGTCGGCTAGCGCGGGCGGGCCGTCGCATTAGGTATCAGAGCCAGGTTGCGTAGTTAACATAGGGAAAACCCCAGAGAGAGATAGTAAGTATATGAGAGCGCGTATTTGTGAAATTTTGGTTTTCAAAAGTTATATATATATTTATGTACACATATACTATGAGTATATTTAAGAATGAAGTCGCATTGCACTGGCACCACTTAAGAGATGGTTAATCTTTTTCTCCTTACAGATTGAACGATGAGTCGATATACTAGGGGTACTGGTAGAGGGGGTAATAATGGGAATGCTCTTGATATGAGGACGATGTTCACTGACTTCATGAGAGAGATGCTTAGAAATGTGCAAGGTGTAGTTCCCAATGCTGCAAATGGTGTGGTATAGCGGTGCAGGCGCCTAGAGTCGATTTCGCCAAGCTTTGCAAGCATTACACTAGTCTTGGTGGGAAGCCGTTCCACAGAACAGAATCGGCTACAGAAGTTCAGGATTGGTTGGATAGTTGTGAGCGTATCTTCGTAGACTTGGGTATCAAGGATGCGACGAAGAGAAAGCTAGCATCCCGTCACCTGCAAGGACGGGCGATGAATTGGTGGAATGCTATTAAGGAAGCTACTCCAGAGGACCAAGTTACATGGGATTAGTTTAAGGCCCGATTCAGAGAAAAGTTTATCTCCGCTGCTCAGAAGTCAGAGTTGTTTAGGAAGTTCTCGGAGCTTAAGCAGAATGGTAGGGCAGTCTCGGAATAAATTGCTGAGCTCGATACTTTATTGAAGTATGGATTATCTCGTATCGACACTCCCGAGAAGAAGAATGAGAAGTACATAACAGCTTTGATTAGTACATGGGGGAAAGGCTTATAAACCATATCGATGAGACGTTTGAATCGATTGTGGGGAAAGCTTTGAGATCAGAGAGTCTATACCCTAAGTCGAAGACTGAGGTTGCATCTGTAGAGGAGCCAAAACTTCAAGCAAGCGGTGGAGGCAAGAATGGTTCTCAGAATAAGAGAAAGCAGAATCAGACCAAGGATGGCCAGAAGAAAAAGAATAAGAAAGATGTGGAGTGCTTTAGCTTTGGAAAGAAGGGCTATTATGCTAAAGAATGTCGAACGAAGCCAGTGGACAGGAAGTGGTGACATCACAAGGATAAATGTCCGCAACCTCCTAAAGAGAAGAAAATTGTGAAAGCATATGCTCTTAATGTTGTTCCTTATTCGTCGAATGCCCTAATCGCAACAGAGAAAGGAAAGAATGTCATCATTCAAGGTATGCTTTCTATTTATGATGTTCCTGTTCGAGTATTGTTTAATACCGTAGCTTCCCGTTCCTTCATATCTAGTGACCTGGTAGATGGGTTAGGATTGGAACCCGAGATAGTTGATAGACCTTTAGTGGTGACGAACCCGATTGGTGGTTCAACTAGCCTTAGCATGATTTGTCGTAATGTAGTCTTATCGAGTTATGGATGCATGTTTGTTTGGGATTGCTTTGTTTTGGGCTTTTTCGATTGACTTCAAAGGTCTGGGATGGTGGTAGACTATGAGGGCTTTTTGGTGATAGTTAGAGCGGATGATGGGTGGAGGATAGTGTTTGGTGGTCTACCTAGTGATGGGGTAATGGCCAGATTTCTAAATACCCTCGACATCTCGCATGATGAGTTGTCAGATGTGCCAATGGCTGGCCAGTATCTGGATGTCTTCGAGGAAGTGAACGGACTTCCACCACACCAAGAGATTGAGTTTCATATTGATTTAGTGAAAGATGCCAGACCTATAGTGATGTCATTTCATCGTATGACACCAATGGAGCAGCGAGAGCTTGGGTTGCAAGTAAGCGATCTTTTGAAAAGGGATTTACCAGAAGAAGTGTTTCTGAGTGGGGAGCAACTGTTGTGTTTGCTACCAAGGCAGATGGTTCCCTTCGATTGTGTGTGGACTACTGCGAGTTGAATAAGGTGACGAGGAAGAATAAGTATCCTCTATCGCAGATAGATGTTTTGTTTGATCAGTTGGGTGGCGCGAGAGTGTTCTCACAATCGGATCTCGTGACAGGTTTTCATCAGCTTAGGGTGGAAGCTGAGAGTATAGCTAAAACGGCCTTTCAGACGTCGTCTGGATTCTATGAGTGGTTGGTCATGCCATTCGGGTTGACCAATGCACCAGATATTTTGTGGACCTTATGAATAGAGTATTTCGAGATCAATTGAATAAGTTTGTCCTTGTGTTCATGGATGACATACTTGTCTACTCGAGCGCAGAGCAAGAATACAAATAAGACATGAAGATAGTGATGGAGGTGTTGAGAAAACACCAGTTGAAAGCAAAGTTTTCTAAGTGTCGCTTCTAGGACAGGGAAGAGAGATTCTCGGGCCATGTTGTTTCATAGAATGGCATTGCCGTGGATCCTGCAAAGGTGGCTACGGTACATGATTGGTCTACGCCCAAGAATGCAACAAATGTAAGAAGTTTCTTGGGATTGGCTGGATATTATCGTAAGTTTATCCAAGACCTCTCCAAGATAGCAGCACTGTTGACTAAGTTGACCAAGAAGAATCAAGCTTTTGGTCAGGTCAAAATGTGTGAGAATGCATTTAAGAGCCTAAAGGAAAAGTTGACTTGTGCACCAGTGTAACACCCCGTATTTCTGTTAACACTAATGTTCACAAATTAAATAATAACTAATCTCCGACAGGAGAATTAAGGGAAATGGGTTGCGCCATTGTGTTCGTCTCGGAATTCTGGTTGAGATAGAGTCCGATTTGAGTGAATTGGACTTCGTATGAAGAAGTTATGGCCATCGGAAGTTTCAGAAAATTCAAACATATTTCAGAAAATTCAAATTTTGGAGTCAGACTGGCTAGCGGGAAAATTCCCGCCAGGGCCAGGTCGACCATAGGGTCGACCTAGGGGTCGACCTGGGGGTCAACTTGCCCCCCCCCCCGGCAGATTTGTTTTATGACCTGTTGATGACCAAATGCTGACTCATTAGGGTTTCTGATATGCTCTGATTGGCTGGGATTAATTCTGGGTTGATCGGACGGCTTAAACTAATCCTAAACTCTATAAAAACACCTATAGACTCAAACCCTAAAATCAAAACAAAAATTAGATTCATGGCCTCCATGCCATCACCTAGCAACTCAGCATAGCCGCCTCCAATTAGAGAGGAAGAAAGCTAGTCTAAATCAATTCTTTTCAACTTAAACAACGAATCTTCTTCAAGGGAAAGCTATTACAACTTCAGAATTCAGAACTCAAGACCTTCTTCGAGCTGTAAGTTCAATAATTTTAATAAAATAATTAGCAAATTAATTGGATTGAGTTATGATGTGGACTATTTGGATATGATGTGAATTATTGACCGCATGTTATTATTCATGTAGTAAAATTGTGATGTTTATGTTGTAAATTCTATGATGCTATCTTGTAAATTTAAGATCATCTATGTTGTAATTTTATGATTGGCTTATGTATAATCGAATCACCATATTGTTCATATGCTAGTTTGGGTATGTTGATTCATATGATAAATCATAAGTATGTATGCAAGTTTAGATTTTTATTAAGAAATGAATCATATGCAAGTTGGGGTAATTATATGTATAACCTTATATGCTTTGTGACATCTATTTTAGATCTAAAGTTAGGCTATGACATGTGTGAGTTATATGCCAAACTCTACATGCTAGTTTACATGTTTAGATGTAAGTTTATACCATTGTTATGTTGCATAAATCACATATGCAAGTTTATATGAATACATGCGTTTGAATATGAATCATGTTATGCAAGTTTGTGGTTATTGCCTATGCAAGTTTACACCTTTAGATATAGATCTATGACATACATGGTTTATGCAATTTTGTGACCATTATCTAAACAAGTTTACACCTTTAGATTTGGATCTATGACATATGTTGTTTATTCAAGTTGTAACTTTGGCCTATGCAAGTTTTAGATGTAGAACTTCATTCACACATGCAAGTTCACCCCTTATGTTTAGATCTAGTTTTAGTTATATGTATGTTGTGATGTTTTCTATTTATTCCATGAGTTAGACTATTCGAGTCTAACGTATATTTTACGCTAAATGAACAAACGTACAATGTGGGGTAAGGGGATAATATTAAAAAGATTTAATATTAAAAATTGGCATAAATGCCTTAAATGGCATAAAATAAATTTGTGATGAAAATTGGTATGATTTTACATACCATAAATAGATGGACATAATTGAGTCAATTATGGCCACAATTAAATTTAGAATTAATTGATAATTTGAATAGGGAAAGAAATTCAAATTGGGGAATGATTAATTAGGAGTAATTAATCGTCTAAGACACGAGGTTAAGCTCTTTTGTGGTATAAGACTGTCCGGACCCGCCCGGCAAATCTAGTTGCCACAAATGCCAGTCTAATGAGGGAGGTCTTAGGCATAAATTAAATACGTAACAATTGTAAAGACACGAGGTTAGGCTCTTTTGTGGTGTAAGGCTGCCCGGACCCGCCCGGCAAATCCAGCTGCCACAAATGCCAGTCTAATGTGAGAGGTCTTTATGAGGTTACGGTCTTAATGAATTAAGAAACACTTAACCAGATAAACATGTAGTGGGACATAAGGGGGTTAAGTGGGTGCCTTGGGTGGGATGTGGAATCTAGTGGGTGCCTTGGGTGGCATTTGAAATACGATTAGAAATACTTAACCAAAAATTGAAACATGTAAGTGAACATGAATAAGAAATGGGTTAAGTGGGATGTACTAGAGGGGACCAAGCTTAGGTGGATAGCTTGTGTCAAGTAATGGGGGCCCGTTTCAACCAGTAACCCATACGTACCTTTGTGGGCTCGACCCAAGTCGAGGATGGGACACGCATACTGGGCTTAACCGTAAGAGGCCAAAACGGGTTAGCGGTGGCAACGCAAGTCCAACGGGTTCATATGCGTGCGTGGACCCGGGATGGTAGGTAAGACGTTGTTGCATCGTGTAGGTATAGGTCGTGCATTATTTATGGTATCGGGTTGCCACTTTAGGGAGTGATACACCCCACTGTGGGGCCAGCACATCTATGAGTTAGGGAGCCGATCGCTTGGTGGTAGTGTGTGCACCTGGTTGAGATAGGGGCAGGCGGCACCTATGAAGGCATCTAGGGGTGCACGAAACTACCATTGTCATTATTTAAGTCTGTAGGCGGGATCAACCTTAGGGTGACTAGTGGTGGTGCAGTATAGAAATTATCCTACAGTGTTGGTGTAGTTTAGTAATTATCATATAGTGGTTTAGGTGCGCTTTAACGATATCGTTGTTCATCTTGTTTCCTTGTTTACTCTGCCATACTCAATGGTTCATGGTCATTTCCTGATTTTCCAACTTATGCCTCTGCCTAGTTACTTTGGTGATTATATTGTTAAAGTTATTGCACTCGCCAGACTTTATGTATGACCCCCTTTGTTTCCTTCTCTTTTCTTCCTCCCCCCCTCCCCAGGTGCTCAGGTTGGAAGTAGCACCAGTGGAGCTTGATTTTGGACAGCTGTGCTTCTTACTTTTAGAAGATTGCTTGGATACCTGAAGTAAAGTTCAACCTCTCTTTTATTTATGGCTATTTTGTATTGGGGATTATGTCTTTCAGTTTATGTACTTTGATTTAGTCAAGATGGATATTATGTACTTGGCTCTGTTTTTGATGATGTAATCAAACATACGTATTTTCCACTGCAATGAAATAAAGTTTTTAATTTTTCAAGTACTATTTATATCTGTCTTGTTGTTAAGTTTCTGTTCTATACTCACTTAAAACGCTCCATAGAAGTTAATGCATTCCCTTTGTGAGTGACATTAATTGACGTGGGGTGTTACAACCAGTGTTAGTCATTCCTAAGGAGAATGAAGGGATGACGGTATACACATATGCATCTGGTACCGGACTAGGTTTTGCATTGATGCAAGGAGGTAGGGTCGTATCTTATGCTAGTCGGCAACTAAAATAGCATGAGAAAAGATATCCTACCCATGATTTGGAATTAGCAGTGATCGTGTTCGCATTGAAGATGTGGAGACATTATCTCTTGGGAGAAAGATTCGAGTTGTTTTGTAACACCCCGTAATTCTGTAACACTAAGATTCGCATATCAATGAAGAATTAAAAGTTAAATTCAAAATCAAGGGAAACGGGCTGCACCATTGCGTTCGTCTCGGAAAAATACGTGAAACAGAGTCTGAGTTTTCGAAAATCGGAGTCCGTATGACCTAGATATGGCCCGTCAAAGTTTTCAGAAAATTCCAAGTTCAAAATAGTTTAAACTAGAGTTAAATTCGAATTCAAACGCGCAGGGGGCAGGGCGGGAAAATTCCCGCCCAGGTCAAATCAACAGGGGTGTCAACTGCACAGTCGACACCACCCCCCCCCCCATGTCGACCTCCCAGTCGACATGGGTGTCGACCTGCCCGTTTTTTCCAGCTTTATGCACCTGGTTCATTCTGCTGTATTTGGTCACGTTTTCTGACCAGGTTCGTCCGCCTAACACTATATAAACAGCCCTGGTCTTCTTCTCTATTCACAATTCTTTTCTACCCTTATGCTGCAAAGATTCTTGTTAGACATGGCTTCTCCTCCTCCTCAAAAATAATAAATAAAATATATATAAAATAAACCAAGACGAGGAAATGCTGCAAAATGATTTTCAAGAAAAGGTTCAAGTCAAGCTAGGATTCAAGAGGAGGTTCAAACGACTTCAACGACTGTTTTTCTACGAATCTTAGCAACGCCATCTTTCTGTTCTGAACTAATCTCTGTAAGTCAATTATTTTTAGATTTGAACGTTTTTCTTTGTTCGTGACATAAAATTAAAGGAATAAAAGAATATGCCAAATCTCTTTCTCTCTCTCTCTATTCGAATCAGTGCCTATATTCTTGGACCTAACCAAGAACTGTTATGATTCAAGGACAAATAAGACTGTATGCCTCTTTGACTATGAACATTGCCTATGACTGTCGACGTTGCCTATGACTATGAACATTGCCTATGACTATGGACATTGCCTATGACTGTGAACGTTGCCTATGACTATGAACATTGCCTATGACTATGGACATCGCCTATGACTGTGACTGTGACTATGAGAATTATTTCCTTGACTAAGCTTATGCTTTTGATTTGGAAACATAAACTATTGCCTATGACATAACAAGGACAAATGTGACTAAACACCTATGATTTCTGACTAGGAAACGGTTGCTGTGAAATTGGGTCTAAACCTGATCTTTCTATTCTGTCTATCCTTGGTTTTCGTTGGTTTTAGACCTCGGAAATTTACCTATTAAGTTAGGTCTACCCATGTTCTTGAACCTACATCTCTCTTGGTTTTCTTTGGTTTTAGACCTTGGGAATTTACCTATTAAGTTAGGTCTACCCATGTTCTTGAACCGACGTCGTTATTCAACCCTCTTTATGCCAGTTAGTATGTCTATCTTTTGCATAGCATCTTTGGTTCATTCCCTATTTTCTACGAACCTAGCTTTATTTATAATCTAGACTGAATCACGATTATATGAACGGTGGGAATGCGGTTTGGGCAAAATTTACTAAAAACGTAGTTTAACTTGGAAATTGGCATAAATTGGGAACATGTATTACGGCATGTTCATAGAATAAATTTGACATGAATTATAAGATGTGTAATTTGAATCTAGTATTCACGTGTAAATCTTGCATTTACATGAATAGTGAACTAGAGTAATAAGTCTAGTTTGACGTGAATTAGAATGTTGAATCGGAATTGGATTAGCTAATTTGGCACGGTAAGTATATCAGCATAAACTTGAAATTGGCCATAATTGGGAGTAATTGTCAGGATTAGCAAAATCACGGTTAGTGACACTTTATTTGGTATGGTTTACATACCAAAAAGCAAAAACATGATATAGAGGGGGAAATGGGCCGTAAGAATAAATGTTGACAATTTACATTAAAAGAGTAATTGGGAAATAAGTAAATTAGGATTAATTTACTTATAGAATTTGTCCTAAATGAGGAAATGTTTATTTAGACAAGTTAAAGGTTTGTTAATGACATCTCTTTTAATAATAAAAAGAAAGTTCTAGGGTGATAGAGAGGATAGTGTCTAGGCTTGAGTTTGGAAAATACAAGTTTCCTGCTGTCCCTGGCTATCCCTAAATGATCCGACGGACGGGATGGTTACTTTCAAAACCTGATTTGAAAATTAATCAAAACCCTTTGAACTAGAAAACACGAATAGGCCTAACCTGAGGTTAGACTGAGTTGCGATGTAAACCTGCCCGGAACCAACCGGCACATCCAGTAATCGCAACAATATCTGTCTAATGTGAGTGGTCGTGGCTTTAATTTATTTAGTTAAAGCTAGAACAAGAATTCTAGGATTAAGTTAACTAAGACACTTAACCAACTCAACATGATAAAAAGACTGGTAGGTGGGGTTAGGTTCATACGGTTAAGCTAGAATGGGAGGGTTAAGTCCATAGGAACACTTAACCAACTTAAGCACAGTTAAGCTAGAACGGAGGGCAAAGTCCACAGGGACACTTAGCCAAACTCATGGTAACAAGACAAGATTTGTATAGGTTAAGTAACTAAGAAAACACTTAGCCAAATTAACATGTTAACTAGTCTAGAAAGTGGGGTTAAGTAAAGTTAATACACTTAGCCAAATTAACATGTTAACTAGACTAGAGGTTGGGGTTAAGTAAGATTTAATACACTTATCCAATTTGATATGTTAGCTAGGCTAGACCGTAGGGTTAAGTAAACTTGAACACTTAACCATTAGATTTTGATAAAGGAAAAAGGGTTAAGTCTAAAACATAAAGGGATAATACTTAATCGTTAATAACGGGTTAGTTAAAACAGACGGGCAAGGTTAAGTTAAAAAGGAACACTGAACTAATACAGGGTGAATGGGTAAGGTTAAGTAATAAGAAATACTTAACCAATATAACTTGGTTTGTGGTGGGGTTAAGTCGGCTTGAATTGACTAATGACACTTAACTAATCCAAATTGACGGGAAAGGGAACTAAGTAGTGAACCTTAGTTAAGAAAACAACGATTTTGTAAACTAAGTGGTAAATCTTAGTTAGTAAAGCTAAGTAGTAATTCTTAGTATAACACGGGAAGGAGCGAATGTCCGTCTGAGTAAAAAGAAGGCTCCAACGAATTGGGTTACGAAGCCCGAGGCTTCGAGGGGACGTGAGGGTACTCTTGGTATCCCTCTGTGAGGCTGCAGAAGGTTCTCCTGGGCTCACAGAGGTTAAGGTCCGCGTAGAAGAACCAGGAGTATGCCTTGGTTGCAATACATGTCAACCTAAAGACCAGGATGGACCAGCGTGATTCGGCGAGAAGACAGTAGCCCTGTGATAGCAACTCGTCGTCTACCATCCATCTTGAGTCAATCGAGATACGTGAAGCGGAAAGGCGGAGAACTCCAAAAGACCATATACTTGCTATCTAGTTATGGTTGCGGATGGCCATAGGATAGTGGGGCACCGGGGCTGGCGTATAGTTCTCATTTTACAAGGTGTGCCTTTCATTAGTTGAGGGAGGGGTCAAGTCGGACCATAGCCACTGGAATAAAAACAGACCTTAGCATCTGCATCGGCAGATATCTGAAAGCTCCCGACCGAGTTCTGTATTTCCTGATTTGCCCTGTCACGGGACTCGGATCGCACATTACAGGACATGTGCATCTAGACAAGCGATAACGATTCGCGATACATGCGTGGGGAAGTATTGGAACATATACTACTCTAGGTGGTGTGTCCTAGACTTGGGGGCATCGTTCGACAGGTAGCGTAATCCCTAGTTGGACTAGGTGGCATAAACCCTGGACTCGAGAAGCGTTCAGCAGATAGCGTAAAACTCTAGTTAAATCTAGAAAGCACTTGATAGAAAACCCTAGATTTGATCTAGGTAATAAATAATGAATGTATGCCGGAAGGCAATGGAAAATACAGGGATTGGGATCACGTTATCGTTACTAGTTGGGAAACTAGATAGGCAGAGCAGAGATATAGAAACTAGTATAACAAGGAAATAGCGAAGCGGCAAAAGTAATAGAGCATATTCAGTTTTAGCATATCTTGTGATTATCTTGTCTAATCTTGCTGACCCTATGGTCATGGTGTAATCTTGGATTCAGTTAATTCATGTCGTTTGTTTTTCCATGTTCACATGCTAGAAGTTACTGAACTTACTCAGGCTTTATGTCTGACTCTGTTTTTCTTTCGTCTTCTTTTCTTCCATTCCCCGCCCCCCTCCCCCCCCCCCCAAGGTGGTAGAGGAGGGAATAGTACAACTCAGGTTAAGTTGGAATGTCACCCTTTCCCGTCTTGAAGATTTGTCGAAGTTTGGTTGGATTCTCTTTTCAGATGTTATGGCTGGCTCTTGCTAAAATCGGGGAATATAAATGTTGTTTTTATGCTTCTTTATTTTGTAAGACAGATGATACTCTGATAGTGTAAAGAAACCATTGTACAAACTATTTTATCAATAAAGCAAAGTTTTATTTTCCGCTGTTTAATTTCTGTCTGTCTTGTAATTTATCTGCATCTTTTACCCAAAATGCTCCACAGAACTTAGCGCATTCCCTTTGTGAGTGACACTAACGGACGTGGGGTGTTACACGTGGTATCAGAGCTGAAGGTTACCAGATCAGATAAAGGATTTGAAAAATTATTTTCAAAACGGTTTTTAAAGAAGCATTTTCAAGAGAAAAGATTTGTTTTAAAGACATATTCCCCAAAGCCATACGCACTATCTTCTCTTCCTCTGTTTAAATTCTTGTCTTCTTCTTTCTTGAGTCTCTGGGGCTCCTGGCTTTCTGGGAGGTAACCTCATCGAAGGGCAAAGTAGTGCCTGGCTTCCATCCATAGCCGTAGTTGTTTCATCTACGGGAAGTTTTCTTTCGAAGCTTATAGGGTTTTCCAGACGATGGAAGCAGTTTTCGAGAGATTTGTCAACATGACTACACATGGAAGGGGATGAGGAGTTTGGCTAAGGAGCATAACCCTAGGATGAGGAATTCATGGATGTAGATTTAGCTCACCAAGAAGGAAGGAATTATAAAACCTAAGACAAGAGGAAGTATCTTTGCTAGGGAATGATAGGGCATATAATTAAGGACAAGGGCAAGAACAAGGAACAAGATTTTCAGAAGGGCAAGTACATACTTTCACCACCAAGCGTACATAGGAGAAAGTTAGTAAAGTTCTGTTGGCAGAGTCTAGTTGTGTTGTTCGTACTCTTTCCTTTGGATTTAGCACTTCATAATTGTTTATATCCACTTCCCTAGTTGAGTCTCTGCACCATAGTACTTGTATAGTAGAAAGATCCCACTAGAGTCTCAAATCCAATTGGTGTTCAGATCAGTCTATTTTTAGTAGGGATTTGAGGATAGCTATCGAATTTGCATATATCATCTCACGTAGGTCGTCTAAATTCGGAGGAGATATTCCTTGGATGCTTGTCAGGTATTGGTTTAGGCCTTTGGGGCTTGTACTTGAGGAATGTCGAGTTCGACTAGGGTGGTTTGCTTAAGAAATGAATAGTTGTGGCAGGCACTCTAGAAAGTGCGTAGTGACCTTTTTACCCTAATAGTTATGGCGTGATGGATAAGCTAAGAGGAGAGACCTCTAATCATCTTAGTACATACACTTGGTATCATAGTTGACATCTGTTTATTTTGGAGATGGAGGTCAGAAACTTCACAATCGTGAAGTTAAATTAGTTAAGATACAGTGGAGTAAAGCTCAAGAAGGCTAGATACTAGCATCATACCCTTTTTCCTTGGGTGCATCCTTGATTTCTTTTGTTTGTAGGAGCTTTACGCATAATTGTTTCTCTCTTTCCAAAGTATATCCTCTAGGACGTATCATCGATCCTTAGGTAGAAGCCAATGGATGTAAACATGTATTTGAAACATGTTATGGTTGAATGGTTGCAAGTGGTTGCAAATGGTTTCTCGTGAATGCATATGCATACGTATTAGGCACTAGATCAAGTTTGGACGCTTTCATATTGCATTTACAGATATGTATTTGTTTGTAAGTTGAACTAGATATGTTATCATATGGATGTTGCATATGGATGAATGGCTGTGCATGCATGTAGTATTTACATCACTAGGGATGATTGCATACATGATTGGACGCATGGCACTGACATGATTCGCATTAAGGAGGTCAACTGAATCAGTAGACCGCCTGATTTTGCATTAGATAAAGAAATATACACACACTATGCATATGAACATGAAGGCATTATAAATCTTTTAAGGACAATGGATGCCTATGATTGAATGGTTGAGTAGATGGGTGATTGGATGGTAGGACACATTCTTCCTAACTTGGAGATTTCGGGGACGAAATCCTTTTAAGTGGGGGAGAATGTAACACCCCGTAATTCTGTAACACTAAGATTCGCAAATCAAGGAAGAATTAAAAGTTAATTCAAAATCAAGGGAAACGGGCTGCGCCATTGCGTTCGTCTCGGAAAAATACGCGAAATAGAGTCCGAGTTTTCGAAAATCGGAGTCCGTATGACCAAGACAAGGCCCGTCAAAGTTTTCAGAAAATTCCAAGTTCAAAACAGTTTAAACTAGAGTTAAATTCGAATTCAAACGCGCAGGGGGCAGGGCGGGAAAATTCCCGCCCAGGTCAATTCGACAGGGGTGTCGACTGCACAGTCGACACCCCCCCCCCCATGTCGACTGCCCAGTCGACATGAGTGTTGACCTGCCCGTTTTTTCCAGCTTTCTGCACCTGGTTTGTTCTGCTGTATTTGGTCACGTTTTCTGACCAGGTTCGTCCGCCTAACACTGTATAAACAGCCCTGGTCTTCTTCTCTATTCACAATTCTTTTCTACCCTTATGCTGCAAAGATTCTTGTTAGACATGGCTTCTCCTCCTCCTCTAAAATAACAAATAAAATATATATAAAATAAACCAAGAGGATGAAATTCTGCAAAAAGATTTTCAAGAAAAGGTTCAAGTCAAGCTAGGATTCAAGAGGAGGTTCAAACGACTTCAACGACTGTTTTTCTACGAATCTTAGCAACGCCATCTTTCTGTTCTGATCTAATCTCTGTAAGTCAGTTATTATTAGATTTGAACGTTTTTCTTTGTTCGTGACATGAAATTAAAGGAATAAAAGAATATGCCAAATCTCTCTCTCTCTCTCTATTCGAATCAGTGCCTATATTCTTGGACCTAATCAAGAACTATTATGATTCAAGGACAAATAAGGCTGTATGCCTCTTTGACTATGAACATTGCCTATGACTGTGAACTTTGCCTATGACTATGAACATTGCCTATGACTATGGACATTGCCTATGACTGTGAACGTTGCCTATGATTATGAACATTGCCTATGACTATGGACATTGCCTATGACTGTGACTATGAGAATTATTTCCTTGACTAAGCTTATGCTTTTGATTTGGAAACATAAACTATTGCCTATGATATAACAAGGACAACTATGACTAAACACCTATGATTTCTGACTAGGAAAAGGTTGCTGTGAAATTGGGTCTAAACCTGATATTTCTATTCTGTCTATCCTTTGTTTTCGTTGGTTTTAGACCTTGGGAATTTACCTATTAAGTTAGGTCTACCCATGTTCTTGAACCTACGTCTCTCTTGGTTTTCTTTGGTTTTAGACCTTGGGAATTTACCTATTAAGTTAGGCCTACCCATGTTCTTGAACCGACGTCGTTATTCAACCCTCTTTATGCCAGTTAGTATGTCTATCTTTTGCATAACATCTTTGGTTCATTCCCTATTTTCTACGAACCTAGCTTTATTTATAATCTAGACTGAATCACGATTATATGAACGGTGGGAATGCGGTTTGGGCAAAATTTACTAAAAATGTAGTTTAACTTGGAAATTGGCATAAATTGGGAACATGTATTACGGCATGTTCATAGAAATGAAAATTGGATAAATTTGACATGAATTATAAGATGTGTAATTTGAATCTAGTATTGACGTGTAAATCTACCATTTACATGAATAGTGAACTAGAGTAATAAGTCTAGTTTGACGTGAATTAGAATGTTGAATCGGAATTGGGTTAGCTAATTTGGCACGGTAAGTATATTGGCATAAACTTGAAATTGGCCATAATTGGGAGTAATTGTCGGGATTAGCAAAATCACGGTTAGTGACACTTCATTTGGTATGGTTTACATACCAAAAAGCATAAACATGATATAGACGGGAAAATGGGCCGTAAGAATAAATGTTGACAATTTACATTAAAAGAGTAATTGTGAAATAAGTAAATTAGGATTAATTTACTTATAGAATTTGTCCTAAATGAGGAAATGTTAATTTAGACAAATTAAAGGTTTGTTAACGACATCTCTTTTAATAATAAACCAGAAAGTTCTAGGGTGACAGAGAGGATAGTGTCTAGGCTTGAGTTTGGAAAATACTAGTTTCCTGCTCTCCCTGGCTATCCCTAACTGATCCGACGGACGGGATGGTTACTTTCAAAACTTGATTTGAAAATTAATCAAAACCCTTTGAACTAGAAAACACGAATAGGCCTAACCCGAGGTTAGACTGAGTTGCGATGTAAACCTGCCCGGAACCAACCGGCACATCCAGTAATCGCAACAATATCTGTCTAATGTGAGTGGTCGTGGCTTTAATTTATTTAGTTAAAGCTAGAACAAGAATGCTAGGGTTAAGTTAACTAAGACACTTAACCAACTCAACATGATAAAAGACTGGTAGGTGGGGTTAGGTTCATACGGTTAAGCTAGAATGGGAGGGTTAAGTCCATAGGAACACTTAACCAACTTAAGCACAGTTAAGCTAGAACGAAGGGCTAAGTCCACAGGGACACTTAACCAAACTCATGGTAACAAGACAAGATTTGTAGAGGTTAAGTAACTAAGAAAACACTTAGCCAAATTAACAGGTTAACTAGTCTAGAAAGTGGGGTTAAGTAAAGTTAATACACTTAGCCAAATTAACATGTTAACTAGACTAGAGGTTGGGGTTAAGTAAGATTTAATACACTTAGCCAATTTGATATGTTAGCTGGGCTAGACCGTAGGGTTAAGTAAACTTGAACACTTAACCATCAGATTTTGATAAAGGAAAAGGGTTAAGTCTAAAACATGAAGGGATAATACTTAACCGTTTATAACGGGTTAGTTAAAATAGACGGGCAAGGTTAAGTTAAAAAGGAACACTGAACCAATACAGGGTGAATGGGTAAGGTTAAGTAATAAGAAATACTTAACCAATATAACTTGGTTTGTGGTGGGGTTAAGTCAGCTTGAATTGACTAATGACACTTAACCAATCCAAATTGACGGGAAAGGGAACTAAGTAGTAAACCTTAATTAAGAAAACAACGATTTTGTAAACTAAGTGGTAAATCTTAGTTAGTAAAACTAAGTAGTAATTCTTAGTATAACACGGGAAGGAGCGAATGTCCGTCTGAGTAAAAAGAAGGCTCCAACGAATTGGGTTACGAAGCTTGAGGCTTCGAGGGGACGTGAGGGGACTCTTGGTATCCCTCTGTGAGGCTGCAGATGATCCTCCTGGGCTCACAGAGGTTAAGGTCTGCGTAGAAGAACCAGGGGTATGCCTTGGTTGCAATATATGGCAACCTAAAGACTAGGATGGACCGGCGTGATTCGGCGAGAAGACGGTAGCCCTGTGATAGCAACTCGTCGTCTAGCATCCATCTTGAGTCAATCGAGATACGTGAAGCGGAAAGGCGGAGAACTCCAAAAGACCATATACTCGCTATCTAGTTATGGTTGCGGATGGCCATAGGATAGTGGGGCACCGGGGGCTGGCGTATAGTTCTCATTTTACAAGGTGTGCCTTTCATTAGTTGAGGGAGGGGTCAAGTGGGACCATAGCCACTGGAATAAAAACAGACCTTAGCATCTGCATCGGCAGATATCTGAAAGCTCCCGACCGAGTTCTGTATTCCCTGATTTGCCCTGTCACAGGACTCGGACCGCACATTACAGGAAATGTGCATCTAGAAAAGTGATAATGATTCGCGATACATGCGTGGGGAAGTATAGGAACATATACTACTCTAGGTGGTGTGTCCTAGACTTGGGGGCATCGTTCGACAGGTAGCCTAATCCCTAGTTGGACTAGGTGGCATAAACCCTGGACTCCAGAAGCGTTCAGCAGATAGCGTAAAACTCTAGTTAAATCTAGAAAGCACTTGATAGAAAACCCTAGATTTGATCTAGGTAATAAATAATGAATGTATGCCGGAAGGCAATGGAAAATACAGGGATTGGGATCACGTTATCGTTACTTGTTGGGACACTAGATAGTCCGTGCAGAGATATAGAAACCATTATAACAAGGAAATAGCGAAGCGGCGAAAGTAATAGAGCATATCCAGTTTTAGCATATCTTGTGATTATCTTGTCTAATCTTGCTGACCCTATGGTCATGGTGTAATCTTGGATTCAGTTAATTCATGTCGTTTGTTTTTCCATGTTCACATGCTAGAAGTTACTGAACTTACTCAGGCTTTATGTCTGACTCTGTTTTTCTTTCATCTTCTTTTCTTCCGTTCCCCCCCCCCCCAAGGTGGTAGAGGACGGAATAGTACAGCTCAGGTTAAGTTGGAATGTCACCCTTTCCCAGCTTGAAGATTTGTCGAAGTTTGCTTGGATTCTCTTTTCAGATGCTATGGCTGGCTCTTGCTAAAATCGGGGAATATAAATGTTGTTTTTATGCTTCTTTATTTTGTAAGACAGATGATACTCTGATATTGTAAAGAAACCATTGTACAAACTATTTTAGAAATAAAGCAAAGTTTTATTTTCCGCTATTTAATTTCTGTTTGTCTTGTAATTTATCTGCATCGTTTACCCAAAATGCTCCACAGAACTTAGCGCATTCCCTTTGTGAGTGACATTAACGGACGTGGGGTGTTACATGTTTACTGATCATAAATCGTTAAAGTATCTTTTCTCTCAGAAGGATCTAAATCCCCGACGGCAAAGATGGTTAGAATTATTAGCTTCCTACGATTTCGATATCGCATATGCACCAGGAAAAGGCAATGCAGTAGCTGATGCGTTGAGTAGGAGACATGCCAGTTTAGGGGCTATGTTCCTAGAATGGAAGAAACTGGAGTACATCGCTGGGTATGATTTCAGACCAAAGTACGATTTGGATCCAGAAGTATTAGCAAGTTTGACGATCAGACCCACTTTGATTGAGCGGATTGGCTCCAGTCAGAGGGACGATCCTAACTGAAACACCCCACCTCTGTTAAGGTCACTCTCAAAGGGAATGCCTTAATTTTGGAGGAGGTTTATAGGTACAAGTCACAGATAAAACACAAGATAGATATTCAACACAAGTATAAGTAGCAGAAAATAAACCAACTTTCATTTCACAAGTACTTGTCCATACAAATCACTTCCATAAAATAAAACTTTCCATTATTACAACAAATACTGTCTTGAGTTTTAAAATAACTTAAAGAAGCAACATAAACCAAAAACTGCATAAATCCCCACAACGTGTCCAAAAGCCATAGCCATGCAAAGAAGGTCCAAACCATACATCACTATCCTGAAGCTTTCAAAGAGTCTGACTAGGCTGAATTGTTTCCTCCCGGTGGACCTGGGGGGGGGGGAACGAAAGGAAAAGGGGCGAAAGAAAAGTAGAGTCAGACATAAAGCATGGTATGTCTAATGGTACCTCGGTATATGAATAAGAAAAAGGATATGATTGGCATAACTGAAAATGGGAAAAATACTATAAGCTCAGATAAGCGGTTTAGAACCGAAATTACTATCGCACCCCATATTAATCTCTACACCCACTAGTACTTGTTCCGACTGGCACCCCATAAGTCTAGGTGAAATGATCCCTTTCTAATGATCGGCTCCTACTCGCATAAACAACTGTGTCTAACGGCCCCCAAGAGTGTAGCTACCTATGCTGGTCCCACCATGGGGTGTATCAAGTCCCGTGGTGGCGACTCCACACAATTCTAGAATGCAAAGGTACACTACTGGTGCCCAGTGCCTAATTTTTTAACGCCGGAGTGTGTACACGCCCGCACTTCGTTTGAACCTACACTGCTGCACCACTGCCGTCGCTTTGACCGCTTACAATCAACCCAATAATCGTGCCCCAACCTACCTAGTTTCAGGGTACCCTGATACACCTTATTGGTTTACTGCTGAAATGGGTCCTCGTTACTAGGGTTTTCTAGTCCACGTGCTAAGTTGGTTAAGTTTCTGTATGAACCTAACCCCTAATCTCTAGTTCAGTTAGCATGTGAATTTGGTTAAGTATTTTCTTAAGTGACTTAACCGCACCAGTCCTGACTTAGCTTTTTAATTAAAGCACCATCCACTCACATTAGACACGTGTTGTTGCGGTAACTAGATATGTTGGTCGGTTCCGGGCAGGTTTACACCGCAACTCAGTATAACCTCGGGTCCTTATTGGGCTCAATGCCTTAACCACCCACATTGGATAGGTATTGTTGTGATTACTGGACAGCCGGGCGGGTCCGGGCATGTTACATCACAACTCAATCCAACCTCGAGTTAAGCATACTTGTATTTTTCTAATTTACATATTTGTCACTATTCATTTTGTATGCAAATGTTTATGGCCCAATTATCCAAATTCACCAGTTTTGGGTACAACAATTTATACCGCTTAATATGTCACTTGTCATTGGCATGTGCCAGACATGCCAATATAGGTATTTTATTTTAAACCCAACGTTATTACCCCCGTCCAAACGTACGCAACATTATAACATATGTTGGGCTTAACAATTTAGCCCAACTTATAAACATGAAAAGAACAAAATTGGGGAACACAGAATCGTGACATATTCTAGAATTACATAAAAGTGTGTGGCGCATGAACTTGTAGTATAGCGTTTACACTAACATAGATTATGGATCAGGTAAACTTGCATTCAAGTGAGAACATAGCTAACTTGATGTCACATGAAATGGCATACTTTTAAACTTGCCTAAACATGGTTCTATACACATATAACTAGGAATAATGTCAAGTATGTTACATGTCATAAATTTGTCCACTATTTGTCATGAACCAAGGGTGCAAACTAACTTTACATCAAGTAGTCTATTTTTAACATGAAACTAGCATAGTTTGTGTAACTAGAAGGTACTTACATAAACCAAGTTATGACTTGCAAATAAATCCAAGAATATATATATATAAGTTTTGGAGTCGTGTGGGCATAAAAGGTCACAATTCTAGAACATGTTTACATAAGCCTTAATTTAGACTTAGAAAATGTGTACAGCTCATACTAGTTACATAATCACAAAGGTGTCGATTTTAGTTTTTGGTCACAAACTTGCAAGTGTCATTATTTTCATACCCAATTATCCAATAGACTTGCATCAATCAACTTATGCCACAAACGTCAGTCACAAACTATGACTGAATCATCACAGAACATAGAATTTACGTTATTATATACAAATAGAAAAGCCCCAATTTCATTTAAAACAAATTACATCGCAATTTCTATTCATACTCAGAAATTCCATTATACTTACAATGGGCGCTGAAACTTGTTTTCTGGTTTCTGTTATTCTGAATTTGCCAAGCGTTCCCTTGAAGTAGAAAACGATGCGGAGAAAATAGATTAGATTGTTGTGTTCTTATTTGAATTGGCTTTTCTTTAAGCTTTTCCTCTTGACGGCTATTCTCAAACTCCTCTTAGTAGCATGTTGGCTCAAGGTTTATTTCTTTGTGAGAATTTTAGTTGAGACTTAGGTTGTATATGTAAAATTTTAAGTTGATTTGAGCCGTTCGATGAAGACAGAGGAATATAAGCCATTCATGCCAAGAGTAGCCAATAAAAATTTGACATGTAAGCCCTAGTGACACACTGGAGCTTAGGAATTCAACCAGAACACAGAACAGGCCAGCCAAGTCGACCAGGCAGGTTGACACCTAGGTCTACACTATGGTCAACCTGGGGTGACCAGCTCGATACCATGGTCGACCTGGTCCCTGGGCGGGAATTTTCCTGCCCAACCCAGTTTGAGGCTGTTTTTTTCGAAATTTGAACTTGAAACTGAGCTGTTTGAATTTTCAGTTTAATTCTGAAACTTCCGAAGGTAATAACTCCTTCATACAGAGTATGATTCACACAAACTCGGACTCTATCTCAAGTAGAATTCCGAGACGAACACAATGGCGTAAGCCATTTCCCTTAATTCTTAAGTTTTGAATTAAGTTTACTTTAATTTATCAATATACTGTTAACCGAAAACTCAGGGTGTTACATTCTCCCCTCATTAAAGGATTTCGTCCCCGAAATCTTCAAGTCCGGAAGAAGATATAACCTACCATCCAATCGTCTATCTACTCAACCATCAAACACAGGAAACCATTGTCCTTAAAAGACTTCTAATGCTTCATGATCATATGCAGAGTGTGTGTATATGTCCTTTATCTAATGCAAAATCTGGTGGTCTACTGATTCAGTTGACCTCCTTAATGCGAATTATGTTTGTGTCATGAATCCATTATGTATGCAAATTTTCCTACTCAAGATTTTCTACATGAGTGCACAGCCATTCGTACAAATGCAACGTCCATATGACAACTCATCAAATACAATCCATATACAAGTGTATGCAAATGCAAGGTGAAAGTGACTTGAGCCGATCTTACCCCTAATTGTGTGTGTGTATATGCAGCCACGAGCAACCACTTGCAACCACGTGCAACCATCAACCATAACATGTTTCAAATACATGTTTACATCCAAAAAGGGTTTCTACCTAAGGATAACAGATAGGACTAAGGAGATACACTAAAAGATAGGTACAAGTATAAACTTATGGAAAAAGAGAGGTTATAGATGTACCCTCAAAAAGAAAAGGGTAAGTCGCGCGTATTCTATCCTCAGTTTCCCAAGTTGCATCTTCCTCGGTGTCGCTCCACTGAACTTCGACGAGCTTAACTTCGCGGTTGCGTAGCTTTTTGACTTCAGTTCCCAAAATACGAGTTGGAACTTTCCTTACGGTTGCTTCACTTTCTATTTCAACCTCTTCTAGAATGCTAGGCTCCACCACTTCCGCATACTCATGCAAACACTTCCGTAGATGAAAAAAATGAAAGACATTGTGAACTCCTGCCAACCTTTCGGGAAGCTACACTCTATAAACCATCTTCCCAATCTTCTCAATGATAGGGAACGACCCTACAAATCTTGGTGCTAGCTTTCCTGCTGATCCAAAGCGAACGACGTTCCTTAAAGGAGACATCTTAAGAAAAACTCTGTCCCAAAACCTCATATTCAAGGTCGGTCCTCCTTTTATCGGCGTAGGACTTCTGCCTATCTTGGGCAGTCTTCATTCTCCTTTGTATCAAGTCTACCTTTTCTGAGGTCTCTCGAATCATGTCTGGTCCAACTATAAGCTTGTCTGTTGATTCCCACATACAAGTTGGTGATCGGCACGGCCTTCCATATAAGGCTTCGAAGGGTGCCATGCCGATGGTGGCTTGGTAGCTGTTGTTGTAGGAAAATTCCACCAAAGGAAGGTGGTCCTCCCACGTCCCTCCAAAGTCAAGGACGCACAGTCTTAGAAGATCTTCCAATACCCTGTTCACCCTTTCTGTCCGACCATCCGTCTGGGGGTGATAAGTCGTGCTCAAGCATAACTGTGTGACTACAACTTCATGCAGACTCCACCAGAATTCACTTGTAAAGATATGATCCTTGTCACTCACTATGCCAGAGGGTATCCCATGGAGTCGAACAATTTCCTTGAGATAAAGAGATGCTAGAGATGAGGCAGTCCTTCTACTCTTGACAGGTATGAAGTGAGCGCTTTTCGTAATCCTATCTACTATTACCCAAATACTGGTATTGCCCCTTCTGGACCGAGGCAATCCATCAATAAAGTCCATTGAAACGCTATCCCACTTCCACTGTGGGACCTCTAGAGGATGAAGCAGTCCTCCTGGCTTTTTCTGCTCTGCCTTGACTTGTTGGCATATCATGCACTTGGAAAAGAACTCAGCCACATCCCTTTTCATGCCATTCCAAAAGAAAACTCTTTTCAAATCCTTGTACATCTTATCTCCGCCGGGGTGTATTGTCATTTTGGAGTGGTGTGCTTCCTCAAGAACCACCTTTACTAAATCTCTTGCTTGTGGTACGCACAGTCTTCCATCCTGCCTTAGCCAACCCTTTTCGTCGACGGAGTACCTGTTGAGTTGACTAGAAGCCTCACCCCTACTTAGCTTATCAATCACTTCAGCAAGCTGAGGGTCCTCACGTTGTGTTGTCCCTATCGAGTCCAAAAGAGTGGACCAAACTTCTAGTGATGCCAACAATCCGAGTACCAAATCAGATGAAGGCCTAAAGTTAAAACTGGCTATAAACTCCAGGCTTTGCCTTTCTATGAAGAGAGGACTTAAGTTTAGCTTCTTCTTACTCAGAGCGTCTGCGACCACATTGCCTTTTCCAGGAGTATAGGAAATCTCAAAGTCATACGAGGCAAGAAATTCCAACCACCTTTGCTGCCTTAAGTTAAGGTCTTTATGCTAGAAGAGATATTTCAGAGATTTATGGTTAGTGTATAGTTCAAACTTCTCACCTAGGAGATTATGGCGCCAAGACTTAAGCGCAAAGACAATGGCTGCCAACTCAAGATCGTGGGTTGGGTAGTTCTTTTCATGGACCTTTAACTGTCTCCCGCCATAGGCTACTACCCTCCCTTCTTGCATTAATACAGCGCCAAGTCCCGTGCCGCACACATCTGTATAAACTGTAAACCTTTTGCTTCCATCTAACAAGGTCAGAACTGGGGCTGTTGTAAGAGCCCTTTTCAATCTTTGGAAAGCAAACTCACAATCCAAATCCCATGAGAACTCTAAGTTCTTTTTTGTCAATCTGGTGAGTGGGGCAGATATTTTTGCAAAATCTCTTATGAACTTTCTGTAAAAACCTGCTAACCCGAGGAAACTTCGAACCTCGGTTGCGTTCCTTGGTGTCGTCCAGTCCTGCACCACTATTACTTTCGCGGGGTCCACTGCTAACCCCTCTTTGGACACTACATGCCCAAGTAACCTCAATTCTTCTCTCCAAAAGTGGCACTTGGAGAATTTGGCCTTTAACTGATGCACTTGAAGAGTCTCCGTGATTTCTTTCAAATGCTGAGCATGCTCTACCTCATTCATGGAGAAGATTAGAATATCGTCTACGAAGACAACTACAAACTTGTTGAGGAATTCTCTAAACACTCTGCTCATTAGATCCAAGTAAGCGGGTGTGTTCGTCAATCCGAAAGGCTTGACAAGCCACTCAAAGAAACCATCTGGGGTTCTGAACGTCGTTTTGTCAATGCTATCCTCAGCCACCCACAGTTGATAAAACCCCGTAGCCAAATCAAGTTAGGAGAAAACCGACGCTCCTACAAGCTGATCGAACAAACCATCAATTCTGGGAAGAGGGTGTCTATTCTTCTTAGTCAGCTTGTTTAACTCCCTATAGTCAACACATAGACGGAGCGAATCATCCGCTTTCGTTGCGAACACCACTGGAGCACCCCATTCTGAAATGCTCCGTCTAATGAACGCCTTCTCTAGAAGCTCTTTAACCTGCTTACTGAGCTCCTTTCTCCCCCTCGAACCCATGTGTCTAACAGGTAAAGCAACGGGCTTTGCATTATCAACCAGGTATATGTGGAAGTCAATTTCCCGCTTCGGAGGTAAGCCCTTCACCTCATCAAAGACATCCGAGTATTCATGGACCATCCTAACCGACAGCAAGTTTTCAACAGAGGCATCTAACGATTCAAGATAACTAATCATAACCGCATTAAAGGGATTACAAGCAATTTCGAGAGTGTTACCGAGCCGAGCCGAAAGCCTAACCACTCTCTTCTCACAATCAAGAATGGCACCATTACTGGATAACCAGTCTATGCCCAAAATCAATCCATATCCAGAGAAGCCCAAAACAAAGGCACTACACATAAACTCTATGTTGAGAATAGAAATTTTCAAATCCATATAGATCGTTGACAAATAAGCTGAGCCCCCAATTGGATTCGAAACAACCAAGGTATCCTCTACCATACTAGTGTCTAGGAGCAGAGATTCTACTAAAGAAGATGAAATAAAAGTGTGTGATGCGCTAGAATTAAATAAAGTGCGAAACTGGATGATCATAAAGATAAACAACACTTTCTACAGAAATATTTCTACCTCGCTGTTGGGGAGGCGCCACTAATGCATGAACCTGTCCCCTTGAGGTTGATCCATCCCTCTGTCCTGCCCCTGTTTCTTTGGGCAATCCTTAGCCAAGTGGCCCGTCTCTCCACACTGAACGCATCCACCTGTCATTTTGGCCTTTTTCTTCCTGCGGTCTTTCACCAAATGCCCTACATTGCCACAGTAATTGCACTTTCTCTTCTCGTGGGATTTGTTTTCTTTCCCGCCTTTCTTGAAATCTGTCTTATTAGGCTGTAAGCCCTCTTTCTTTCCTTGAGGCACTTACACTTTTGCCTCTTTCTTGCCTTTGTCCTCTTCGTGAAGCAATGCCATATCCACCAACCTTTCATAAGTAGCCCCCATGGGTACATGAGTCATGGCCAGGCTGTGCTGTGGTTCGTTTAGTCCTTTAGCGAATCAGAGAGCTTTCTTGTGCTGAGTGTTGACTAAGTCCAGTCCGAACCTAGCCAGCTGGTTGAACTGGTTTACATAATCTTTAACGGTTAGGCTCCCTTGCTTAAGAGATAGGAACCTCTCCATTTGCAGACTCCTTTCAGCTTGTGAGAGGAATCTCATCTCAAATCTTGCTCTGAAATCCTCCCATGTCTCCACTGACCTTTCAGCATGGGTAACTTCCCACCAGTTGGAAGCCTCATCTTTCAACAACCACACCGCCAGCTGTACTTTTTGTCTGTCCTCATCTTCAAAGATGAAGAATAAATCTTTGGTCTCTTTCAGCCAGTTCCTAACTGCCACAAAGGATTCTGTTCCATGGAAGTCTTTTCCACCCATAGCCTTAAAATATCTACAAATCTTAGCAAAGGCATTAGCATGAGGAGGAGGAGGTGCAGCAGCTAGGGGAGGTGGAACATTTGCTGGGCCCGCTTCGTTGGCCCTCGCCTCGAGGTACCTTCTAAACCGACCAGGTACCGGTACACCATTGGGAAGGTTTAGTTCCACAGACATGCTAAAAACGAAAAAAAGGAAAGATTCAATATCTAAGGATAGATAGATAGAGCATATGGCCTTGGGGGATTATGTCCCTTTTTTAAAAAAAAAAAAATTTAACTCAACACTTTTTCTTGAAAAATGCTTCTTTAAACTTTGTTTTGAAAATTAGTCTCAAGAACTTTTTATCTGGTCTGGTAAACCTATGCTCTGATACCAAGTGAAACACCCCACCTCTGTTAAGGTCACTCACAAAGGGAATGCCTTAATTTTGGAGGAGGTTTATAGGTACAAGTCACAGATAAAACACAAGATAGATATTAAACACAAGTATAAGCAGAGGAAATAAACCAACTTTCATTTCACAAGTACTTGTCCATACAAATCATTTCCATAAAATAAAACTTTCCATTATTACAACAAATACTGTCTTGAGTTTTAAAACAACTTAAAGAAGCAACATAAACCAAAAACTGCATAAATCCCTTCAACGTGTCCAAAAGCCATAGCCATGCAAAGAAGGTCCAAACCGTACATCACTATCCTGAAGCTTGCAAAGAGTCTGACTAGGCTGAATTGTTTCCTCCCTGTGGACCTGGGTAAGGGGGAATGAAAGAAAAAGGGGCGAAAGAAAAGTAGAGTCAGATATAAAGCTTAGTAAGTCTAATGGTACTTCGGTATATGAATAAGAAAAAGGATATGACTGGCATAACTGAAAATGGGAAAAATACTTTAAGCTAAGACAAGCGATTTAGAACCGAAATTATTATCGCACCCCATATTAATCTCTGCACCCACTAGTACTTGTTCTGACTGGCACCCCATAAGTCTGGGTGAAATGATCCCTTTCTAATGATCGGCTCCTACTCGCATAAACACCTGTGTCTAACAACCCTCAAGAGTGTAGCTACCTATGCTGGTCCCACCATGGGGTGTATCAAGTCCCGTGGTGGCGACCTAACACAATTCTAGAATGCAAAGGTACACTGCTGGTGCCCAGTGCCTAATTTTTCAACGCCGGAGTTTGTGCACGCTCGCACTCTGTTTGAACCTACACTCCTGCACCACCGCCGTCGCTTTGACCACTAACAATCAGCCCAGTAATCGTGCCCCACCCTGCCAAATTTCAGGGTACCTTGATACACCTTATTGGCTTACTGCTGAAATGAGTCCTCATTACTAGGGTTTTCTAGTCTACATGCTAAGTTGGTTAAGTGTCTGTATGAACCTAACCCCGAATCACTAGTTCAGTTAGCATGTGAATTTGGTTAAGTATTTTCTTAAGTGACTTAACCCTACAAGTCCTGACTTAGCTTTTTAATTAAAGCACCAACCACTCACATTAGACACGTGTTGTTGCGGTAACTGGATATGCCGGTCGGTTCCGGGCAGTTTTACACCGCAACTCAGTCTAACCTCGGGTCCTTATTGGGCTCAATACCTTAACCACCCACATTGGATAAGTATTGTTGTGAGTACTAGATAGCCGGGCAGGTCCGGGCAGGTTTACATTACAACTCAATCCAACCTCGGGATAAGCATACTCGTATTTTTCTAATTTACATATTTGTCACTATTCATTTTGTATGTAAAAGTTTATGGCCCAATTATCCAAATTCATCAGTTTTGGGTATAACAATTTATACCGCTTAATATGTCACTAGTCTGGCATGTGCCAAACATGACAATACAGATATTTTATTTTAAACCCAACGTTATTACCCCCGTCCAAACGTACGCAACATTATAACTGTAACACCCCACATCTGTTAAGGTCACTCACAAAGGGAATGCCTTAACTTCAATGGAATATTATGGGTACTGGAACAGAAATATTACAAGACAGACATATATAAAATAGCGGAAAGTAAAGTGGAAATACTTCAAACCATTTACTAAATAGAATTGTTTACAATAAAAAGCCCATCAACTTCCAATACCCAAATACATAGCTAAAATATCTGTCTTGCTCAAAAACAAAGAAGCATAAAAATAAGTTATAGTATTCCCCAATAAAGCAAAGCAAGCCATAGCCAAGAGAAATCCAAGCCTTACATGAAAGAGCCTTGGAGCTTGGTAAGATCCGAACTAAGCTGTATTCCCACCCTGTGAACCTTGGGGGGGGGGGGAACGGAAGAAAAAGAGGCGAAACAAAACGGGTCAGTCATAAAGAATTAGTAAGTCCTTTTGACTTTCAGCATAAAAATGAGTAAAGATAACATGGCATGAATAAACTGAAAGTAAACATAAGCGTGATGACAAGGTAGGCAGGATAAACTAAGATAACAAGATAAACTATGGTAACAAGATAAACTAAGGTAACAAGATAAACTTCGGGCACGATGAAACAAGTATAACATCCCATAATTCCTATCAAGTATCCCACCGCATGGTTTCTATAAAGAGTAACATCGCAAGGTTTCTAAGCTTTACCATTAAAACGATATCTATTTGCTCTACACCACATAACTAGCATCCTCATAAGTGTCTTACATTGAATGATCCGTATTCCTACTAGTGTCCCAACTAGTGTCCTATGTAACAAGGATCCGCACCCCCTACTAGTGTCCCAACTAGTAGCCCGTGTTATATAGTAATTACAACGTGATCCCAATCCCCGCAATTATGGTAGCCTTCAGGTGTACATTCGATAACAAGGTAGGCGAGATAAACTAAGATAACAAGATAAACTATGGTAACAAGATAAACTTCGGGCACGATGAAACAAGTATAACGTCCCATAATTCCTATCAAGTATCCCACTGCATGGTTTCTATCAAGAATAACATCGCAAGGTTTCTAAGCTTTACCATTAAAACGATATCTATTTGCTTTGCACCACCTAACTAGCATCCTCGTAAGTGTCTTACATTGAATGATCTGTATTCCTACTAGTGTCCCAACTAGTGTCCTGTGTAACAAGGATCCGCACCCCCTACTAGTGTCCCAACTAGTAGCCCATGTTATATAGTAATTACAACATGATCCCAATCCCCGCAATTATGGTAGCCTTCAGGTGTACATCGATTTTGAGGATTCCACCTCGATCACCCCAATGGCCATGTATATATTCAATGCACCCTTACTACCTTATCGATCGGCTCCCTATTTGACCTAGTTCTCGTTTGTGTCACGCGGCCCCCTACTTGTAGATACCTGTGCTGGTCCCACCATGGGGTGTATCAAGTCCCATGGTGGCAACCCTGACACAATCAAGATGCACAGCTTTATACCTACTGATGCCCAGTGGCTAAATTTTCTGCGCCGAAGTGTGTGCACGCCCGCACTCCATTAGAACCTGCACTGCTGCACCATCCGCCGCTAATTTGACCTCTTATAATCAGCCCAGTAATCGTGCCCCACCCTGCCTAGCTCAGGGTTCCGTTGATACCTAATGTGGGTTACTGCTGAAATGGGTCCCCGTTACTAGATTTTTCTAATGGTTAAGTCTGTGGGCCTATATTCTCTGATATTACCCACAAACCCTGATGTGTACTTAACCCCGTTACTGATTCAAGCATGTGTATTTAATGGTTAAGTGTATGTGGGCCTATATATACTAATATTACCCACCAACCTGATATGTACTTAACCTTCCTACCTGTTATGTTACCATGGTCAAGTGTTTACCTTAGTTAACTTAACCTTTCTCGCTTATTATGTTTGATTGATTAAGTGTGTTTTATTAACTTAACCCCGTTCGTCTATCTGGTTACATTGGTTAAGAATTTTCTTGTTAACTTAACCCCGTGTGTTACTTAACCCTACCACGCATCACATCAGATTGGTTAAGTGCATGTTAACTTAACCCCATCCACTAGTCATATTATAATGGTTAAGTGTTATCAACTTATTCAAGTTAACTTAGCCCACCCGCTTGTCCTGTTATGTTGGTTAAGTGTTACTACTTAACCACAACCACTTGTCTAATTAACCCATTGTATTAGTTAAGTGTTCTCATTAACTTAACCTCACTCTCTAGTCTAGTTTAATCATTTTATAATGGTTAAACATTTTCTTAACCTTACCTACTCCCGTAGTCAACATATTAAATTGGTTAAGTATCCAGATTAACCTAACCCTACCAACCCTAGCTCAGCTCTAGTTGTCTTATTAGGGCACCAACCTCTCACATTAGACAGATATTGTTGTGGTTGCCGGTGTGCCGGTCGGGTCCGACCCGTCTTACGCCACAACTCAGTCTAACCTCGGGTCTTTATTGGGCCTAATGCTTAGCCTCCCACATTGGATAGGTATTGCTGTGATTACTGGACAGCCGGGCGGGTCCGGGCAGGTTTACATCACAACTCAATCCAACCTCGTGCTAAGCATATTCGTATTTTCCAATTTACATTAATTATGTATATTATTCAAATTCATATTACTGCCCAATTTGTTTCCAATCAATCTCATTAAATTAGGTATATAATTAATACCATTTTATGCCATAAATCACTTATGTGATTAATGACTAATTTATGGCAAGTTTCCTAAAAATTACCAATTATCTTTATGTCCATAATTTACATTAATCAACATTTACTATTATGGCCCACCTTCCATTTAAACCGTGTTTATAATTTTTGGTATGTAAATCATACCAAATTAAATGTCACTAACCATCATTATGCTAAACACGACAATTACATGTTAATTAACATACGCCCACATTCCAAATTACATGCCCATCAATATATGTACCCAATTCTAGTTGGTTTACATATGTCTAATTCTTGCCTGTTTACATGTATGCCAAGTTTATGCCAATTTACACATATCAAGTTATAGCCAAATTACACATATATCAAGATCCATGCCAAATTTCATATGCCAATTTATATATGCCTAATCCTAGACAATTTACATATATACCAAGTTTCATGCCTTTTTACATATGTCAAGATTCAGAGTTTACATGTTTACAAAGCTATGCCCAATTTACATAGGTCAAATTTTAGCCAAGTTATACATATCAATATTCTTGCCAAATTTTTCATAGGTCAAGTTTCATACCAAACTGCATGTATTCCATGTTTACCCCAATTTACCCAAGCTAGCGAATTTTAATTATAACGATAATACCCAATTTCATGTTAATGGCAATAATACCCAAATATGACTTCGATTCTATCAAACACATATATCCAACAAGACAATATCCCAATATTTCCCCCGTATTCAATCGCACGCAAATCGCAGTTTAAGCCTAGGTCCGAAATAGACCTAGGTTCATCAAAAGAAAATAAATAGGGGAAAGGTAGAATTTTGCATCAAAACAAGATCAGAGAGAAAAACATCATCACAGGCATATTAAGATTACAACTGGATAATAATATCAACATGAATCAAGAAAATTGATTTACAACAGGCTGAATAGATCATGAACTTAGCATGAGAGTAAAGATAGAAAAGTCCAAAGATCAAGATTCAAGAAGAAACAGAAATAGATCTGAATCGATACACATACTTAAATCCAAATCCACTTTATTTCATGGCCATATTATAATTAAATATTTAAAACTAAAAATAACTAGAACTTACAAAGAACGGCTAATGAATTAAGAAGTGAATTTGTCTTAGAAAGTTGCAGTGTCATTGATCTATCCCCTTGAATTTGTTGTAGAAGCATTGATCTTTAATTTGATTTGAGTTTGGACGCTTAAGCTTTAATTTGGAGACGGCGACCATGGCTCAAGAGAGATTCCAGCAGCATTTAGGTGTCATATGAATTTGTGTGAGTTAGGCTAGGTCTAGGTGTTATTTTATAGGTGTAGCACTTCATTTCAGCCATCAGATTAACCCTAAAACCCATCCGGACCATCAAAACTCGTCCCGGGCCTCAAAAATGGGTTCTGGACCACCCCAGGCCAACCAGGTCGACCTGGACAGGGGGGAGTCGACACTACAGTCGACACAGGGGGGGCAGGTCGACTTGGGTGTCGACACTACAGTCGACACGGGTAGTCTGCCAAAAAGTCTGCTGAAATCTTGTTTTGGCCATATCTTGGTCATACGGACTCCGATTTTCGAAAACTCGGACTCTATTTCGCGTATTTTTCCGAGAGGAACTTAATGGTGATGTCCATTTTACCTAATTCCTGATTCTTGAATTAGTTATCCTTATTTTACTATCTTTTCCGTTACATACGCCGTTATCGAACTAATTTTTCTTCTCTTCCATGTATTAATTAATTCTCCTTATGCATCACCATTATTTACCTATCATAAGCATATTTTCAAATATTTTATTTCATTTTTAATTATATTAAAAAAAATATGGGGTGTTACATTCTCCCCTCCTTAAAGGATTTCGTCCCCGAAATCTTCAAGTTAAGAAGAATGTGTCATACCATCCATCATCCATCTACTCAATCATCAATCACAGGCATTCATTGTCCTTAAGAGGTTTCTAATGCTGTATGAACATATGCAAGAAGTGTGTGTATATGTTCCTTGTCTAATGCAAATGATCAGGCCTGATTGATCTTCTAGATGCAAAATGTGTTTAGTGCCATGAGTCCAACATGTATGCAAATAGTCCTAGTCACATAAAGACTATATGTGTGCACACACATCCATCCATATGCAACATCCACATGATAACACATTCAATTTCATCCACAAATAGGTGTAAACACTCATGCATATGCAATATGAAAGGTGATTGAGCCGATCTAGTGCCTAATGTGTAAATGCATCTACGAGCAACCACTAGCAACCACTTGCAACCACTTGCAACCATCAATCATAACATGTCTCAAACACATGTTTACACCCAATTGTTCCTATCTAAAGATATAGTCGAATGATAGAAGCAAGTAAAAACTTTGTGCCCATTAGGCAATGTCAAAACTGGAAATCTATGCCACATATATATTGATTAGGAGAAGAACTCTCTAAGCATCAGCCCCGAAGACCGAAATCAACATCAGACTGACACCCTAAGAATTAATCATCCCAACCAATATATATAATTCTAAGAAACTAAGCATGATGGACTCCTATTAGGTTACAAGGAAATCCCTTCCTAAGACCAACCCGTATCCTATAAAACCCAAAAAGTTTAGTCAACCCAATGAACACCCTCAAACCCCAACATGTGTTACTAACAGATGAGTCATACTCCCAATGGGGTTTGCAACAGAAATTAGATTGAGGATAGGACCGAGAGGATATACACAAAAGATAGCATGTGAGTAAGCTCTTAAGGGAAAGAGAGAGATCATGGATATACTCTTAAAAAGAGATATGATGCACGAATCTAGTCTTCAATCTTCTAAGTCGTATTTCTTTGAGCTTAACTCCATTGTGCTTTGACCGCCTTTAACTTCACAATTCCGTAGCTTCTTAATTCTTGTTTCCAAAATATGGGTTGGAATCCATTTCACTGTTGCTTCTCGTTCCTCTTTCACTTACTCTACTTCTAGTATACTCGACTCAAACATAACGGCGTACTCATGGTTTCATGCAAGCTCTCCAAAATTCACTAGTGAATCTTGGATCTCGTTCACTTACTATCAGATATTTGACGCAGAAGAACTATCTCTTGGAAATAAATGCCAACCATGTTGCCAAATGTACTTACTAAGGTGATTCTCTACAACTCATGCATAAGCGAAATGACCCATCCGCCTTAGTGGCGAACACTAGCCGATCGGATTACAAATTACCAATAAATGTGTCAAGAGATTCTAGGTAACAAATCATGACAGAACCCTAAAGGTTACATGCGACTTCGAGGGTATTACCGAGGCAAGTCAAGAGTCTAACTACACTCTTTTCAAAACCGAGAATATCACCCTCACTGGATAACCACTCCATCGCTAGAATCAACCCATAGTCCAAAACGTAAACATTACTTCTAGACTGAACACTTAGCATAGACATTCTCAAATCCAAACAAGTCATGAATAAATGAGCCGATTTCTCCCAAAGGATTTGAGACAAAAACGGGATCCTCTACTATGCTAGTACTAAGGTGCAGAGACTCAACTATCGAAGCAGAATTAAAAGGATGCGATGTACAAAAACAAAGTTCTAGCGGGATGATAGAAAAGAAAAGCCAAACTTTTCAACAGAAACGTTACCACTTCTCTTAGGTATGCTAGTATTGAGAGTATACAATTGCCCTCTCGACGATCTTGTCCCTTGCCCTTGTCCTATAATACTTAACTACATGTCCCTCCTCACTAAAGATACTCTCTCCTGTCATGGGTTTTACTATTCTTTCACTTTGGCCTCTTTCCTTTCACCTTTTTCCTCCTTCGTGGATTAAGCTATAACAACTAGTTCCTTGTTCTTACTGTCCTTGTATAGTTTGTTGACAAGTCTCTCGAAGCTACCTCCAACGCACGGCAACTCTACCCAACTTGAAATAAGATTAGACGCAGATGGAACTACCACGACTATAGATAGAGGTTGGGCACTCCTTTGCCCTCCGACATGTGTAGGATGCCTACGAAACTATAGTGAAAAGAGTGAGAAGAGATTTCTAGAGAGAATCAAAAGATAGTGCATATGGCTTTGGGGAATATGCCTTTTAATTAAAACAAAATTTTCTTGAAAATTTGCTTCTTTGTAAATGTTTTGAAAATAATTTCAGAAGGTTTTGAAAACTTTAGCCTAGTCTGGTAACCTTCTGCTCTGATACCAAATGTAACACCCCACATCTGTTAAGGTCACTCACAAAGGGAATGCCTTAACTTCAATGGAGTATTATGGGTACTGGAACAGAAATATTACAAGACAGACATATAT
Source organism: Allium sativum (assembly GCA_030737875.1). Taxonomy (NCBI): domain Eukaryota; kingdom Viridiplantae; phylum Streptophyta; class Magnoliopsida; order Asparagales; family Amaryllidaceae; genus Allium; species Allium sativum. Next base: position 740,015,440 of record CM060920.1, on the reverse strand, counting down.
AAAACAGCGGAAAGTAAAGTGGAAGTACTTCAAACCATTTATTAAATAGAATTGTTTACAATAAAAAGCCCATCAACTTCCAATACCCAAATACATAGTTAAAATATCTGTCTTAGTCAAAAACAAAGAAGCATAAAAATAAGTTATAGTATTCCCCTATAAAGCAAAGCAAGCCATAGCCAAGAGAAATCCAAGCAATACATGAAAGAGCCTTGGAGCTTGGTAAGATCCGAACTAAGCTGTATTCCCACCCTGTGAACCTGGAAGGGGGGAAACGGAAGAAAAGGAGGCGAAACAAAACGGGTCAGTCATAAAGACTGAGTAAGTCCTAGTGACTTTCAGCATAAAAATGAGTAAAGATAACATGGCATGAATAAACTGAAAGTAAACATAAGCATGATGACAAGGTAACCAGGATAAACTAAGATAACAAGATAAACTATGGTAACAAGATAAACTAAGGTAACAAGATAAACTTCGGGCACGATGAAACAAGTATAACATCCCATAATTCCGATCAAGTATCCCACCGCATGGTTTCTATCAAGAGTAACATCGCAAGGTTTTTAAGCTTTACCATTAAAACGATATCTGTTTGCTCTGCACCACCTAACTAGCATCCTCATAAGTGTCTTACATTGAATGATCCGTATTCCTACTAGTGTCCCAACAAGTGTCCTGTGTAACAAGGATCCGTACCCCCTACTAGTGTCCCAACTAGTAGCCCGTGTTATATAGTAATTACAACGTGATCCCAATCCCCGCAATTATGGTAGCCTTCAGGTGTACATTCGATGACAAGGTAGGTGAGATAAACTAAGATAACAAGATAAACTAAGGTAACAAGATAAACTTCGGGCACGATGAAACAAGTATAACATCCCATAATTCCTATCAAGTATCCCACCGCATGGTTTCTACCAAGAATAACATCGCAAGGTTTATAAGCTTTACTATTAAAACGATATCTATTTGCTCTGCACCACCTAACTAGCATCCTCGTAAGTGTCTTACATTGAATGATCCGTATTCCTACTAGTGTACCAACTAGTGTCCTGTGTAACAAGGATCCGCACCCCCTACTAGTGTCCCAACTAGTAGCCCGTGTTATATAGTAATTACAACGTGATCCCAATCCCCGCAGTTATGGTATCCTTCAGGTGTACATCGATTTTGAGGATTCCACCTCGATCACCCCAATGGCCATGTATATATTCGATGCACCCTTACTACCTTATCGATCGGCTCCCTACTTGACCTAATTCTCGTTTGTGTCACGCGGCCCCCTACTTGTAGATACCTGTGCTGGTCCCACCATGGGGTGTATCAAGTCCCATGGTGGCAACCCTGACACAATCAAGATGCACAGCTTTATACCTACTGATGCCCAGTGGCTAAATTTTACGTGCCGAAGTGTGTGCACGCCCGCACTCCGTTAGAACCTGCACTGCTGCACCAACCGCCGCTAATTTGACCTCTTATAATCATCCCAGTAATCGTGCCCCACCCTGCCTAGCTCAGGGTTCCGTTGATACCTAATGTGGGTTACTGCTGAAATGGGTCCCCGTTACTAGGTTTTTCTAATGGTTAAGTCTGTGGGCCTATATTCTCTGATATTACCCACCAACCCTGATGTGTACTTAACCCCGCTACTGATTCAAGCATGTGTATTTAATGGTTAAGTGTATATGGGCCTATATTTACTAATATTACCCACCAACTCGATATGTACTTAACCCTCCTACCCGTTATGTTACCATGGTCAAGTGTTTACCTTAGTTAACTTAACCTTTCTCGCTTATTATGTTTGATTGGTTAAGTGTGGTTTATTAACTTAACCCCGTTCGTCTATCTGGTTACATTGGTTAAGAATTTTCTTGTTAACTTAACCCCGTGTGTTACTTAACCCTAGCACGCATCACATCAGATTGGTTAAGTGCATGTTAACTTAACCCCATACACTAGTCATATTATAATGGTTAAGTGTTATCAACTTATTCAAGTTAACTTAGCCCACCCGCTTGTCCTGTTATGTTGGTTAAGTGTTACTACTTAACCGCAACCACTTGTCTAATTAACCCATTGTATTAGTTAAGTGTTCTCATTAACTTAACCTCACTCTATAGTCCAGTTTAATCATTTTATAATGGTTAAACATTTGCTTAACCTTACCTACTCCCGTAGTCAACATATTAAATTGGTTAAGTGTCCAGATTAACCTAACCCTTAGTTTATCTTGTTATCTTAGTTTATCTCGCCTACCTTGTCATCGAATGTACACCTAAAGGCTACCATAATTGCGGGGATTGGGATCACGTTGTAATTACTATATAACACGGGCTACTAGTTGGGACACTAGTAGGGGGTGCGGATCCTTGTTACACAGGACACTAGTTGGGACACTAGTAGGAATACGGATCATTCAATGTAAGACACTTATGAGGATGCTAGTTAGGTGGTGCAGAGCAAATAGATATCGTTTTAATGGTAAAGCTTAGAAACCTTGCGATGTTACTCTTGATAGAAACCATGCGGTGGGATACTTGATAGGAATTATGGGATGTTATACTTGTTTCATCGTGCCCGAAGTTTATCTTGTTACCTTAGTTTATTTTGTTACCATAGTTTATCTTGTTATCTTAGTTTATCCTGCCTACCTTGTCATCATGCTTATGTTTACTTTCAGTTTATTCATGCCATGTTATCTTTACTCATTTTTATGCTGAAAGTCACGAGGACTTACTCAGTCTTTATGACTGACCCGTTTTGTTTCGCCTCTTTTTCTTCCGTTCCCCCCCCCCCCCAAGGTTCACAGGGTGGGAATACAGCTTAGTTTGGATCTTACCAAGCTCCAAGGCTCTTTCATGTATGGCTTGGATTTCTCTTGGCTATGGTGTAATAACCCGGAAAATGTGAACCAGTTTAAAATTTTTAAATTAGGTTATTAACAAGAAATTTGAATGATTAAAATAGCCTATTTCCATAAAATATAGAATTGTGTATAATATGGCCGTTTGAAATTTTGAATACAAACTAAGTCTGACGGTGCAGGATGGAAACTATAACGGATTTTAACGAAACTGAAAATATTTAAATCTGTTAGTCAATACCTTTCTAACGAATCTGAAAAATCGAAGTTTCATAACGGGAATCAAAAGTTATGGCCGAATGAATTTTCAGAAGAGTCGGTATATAGAATATATAGGCCTGGAAAATTGATATTTTGCAAACGGCCTCGGAATTCGACGAAACCACTTTTGTTGGGTCCGGGATGTCAAACTATTGCTAGGTTTCAAATTTCATAATTTTTCGAATCAATATGTGAGCGTGGCAAAAGAAAACACGTTTGACCAGTTTCTATTGAATTTAATCGACTGGAAATTGGCCATTTTTCAAACGGTCTTAGAATTCGATGAAACTAGTTTTGTTAGGACCGTATCGTCAATACGAAACTAGAAAATATTTTTCTGGAATTTTTCTAGTTAGTATGTGACCCCGGTAATTTGAAATGTACGTTTAAAATTCAATATAAGGATTTAAATGTAAATTTCAACGGAAACTGATTGTAACGATCAAACCAGCTTACGATACATGTCCCATTGTGTTCGGAATGGGGGTAAAACGCTATGGACGACAGGCGGTAGGCCTCGTTTCGAGGTCGTATGTAAAAGTCAACCTTTTTACAAAAATTAAATAATTAAATAATAAAAAAAAATTATTTTAATTTCTCCCCCCTTTTTTCTTCTTCATTGCCCCCCCCCCCTCGATTCAGTTATCAGAAAACGAAAAAAAAAAAAAACCTAACTCATCGAAGCCGCCTTACCTCGAAGCGGAGAGGAGCTTGCCCCTTGCCTCGACTCATGACGGAAATCCAATTTCCAATACGAAATAACGGTCTTGATTGTAGAACTAGTATGGCGACATAGTGGTATGGGGCACTTATACCGTCTATGATTGATATTTATGATGCTATTCGTTTTTGAAACATATATGCACTAGTAATAATATCAAATGATTTCGCTTTATACGTATCAAGCATATTTGGCTATTATAAGGTAAAACTCTATCCTCCGGCTTGCGTTGCATTGTGTGATGGGACCTGAGTCTTATAATAGCTTCATTCTCTTTAAAAGCATTGCGTTGTTTTAAAAGAATTTACCTTGTTTTAAATGCACTAGCAATCACTGGAGTGAACCCGTTCCGCGAAAGTGGCGTGGTCCGATGATTTGCTATTACTGTTGTCTAACTGTTAAATAGATTCCTCATACCAGTCCCCATGACTGACTCGTTGTTTGTTTCACTTTGCAAACGCGGGTGCCCTTATTTTCACACGGGCAGCCTAGTACACAGGTGACAGGTGGTTTTTGGTTCTGCACTGCTGCATAGCATGCACTTTTGGCTCATGGCGAGGCTGACTTCATAGAGATGACTTAGATATTTTCCGTCATTCCTGTATTTATGTTATGATTCCGCCACTGGCGATGCAGACTGATTTACTTTCCGTATTTCTCACTATATGTATATGTATTCCGCCTTCGGCGAGGTAGACTGATACTCTTATTATGTCACTGCATGTATGTATTCCGCCTCTGGCGATGATGACTGATCACTTCTCTTTCTTTTTACTAAGTATATCCCACGTTATGCTATTCTGATATTCCTACATGTTGTGATTCCGCTGTCATATCCATGTAAAAATTTATTTTATTTATTGTTTCTGCTATTATCTGTACTCTGCTATGATGATTAATGTGTTATTTCCTAATGATTATCCTTAATATCCATGCAAAGTCTTAGAGTACCGTCTGATTTAGGGACAAATACTACTGCGGCTCCCCATGCTGAAAAGCTTGGTCTGATCAGACCTTTCCAAAGTAATTCTCGGGTTTGGGTACTTAGCTCTTCGTTTTCTTTCGGGGCCATTCTTCTTATTGGATGTACTACTGGTCGGGCGTTCGGAATTAGATCAATTCTAAACTCAATTTCTCTTTGCGGCGGTAAGTTTTCTACTTCTTCAAACACATCCGCGTAGTTTTTCACGACCGGTATCTTTTTTAATGAAGGGGGAATAACTTCTAAAGAAGACCAAAATTCGGTTCTATTAATTTCTGAGAAGAAATGTCTTGAAAGCTAAATTTTCTAAGTGTGTCTTCTGGCAGAATGAAGTTAAATTCCTTGGCCACGTTGTGTCAAAGGAAGGAATTGCTGTAGACCCAAGCAAAATTATAGCGATTCAGAACAGGAAACAACCTACTACGCCCACAGAAGTTCGAAGTTTCCTTGGATTAGCTAGTTACTATCGGAAATTCGTTCAGGATTTTTCAAAGATATCAGGAGTACTGACAAAGCTTACAAAGAAGCATGAGAAATTCAAATGGACTCCCGAATGTGAAGAAGCTTTCCAGGAGCTGAAACTGAAGTTGACAACCGCTCTGGTATTGACAATAATAGAAGGTAACCAAGACCTGACAGTATGGACAGATGCTTCTATTAGAGGGCTAGGAGCAGTGTTAATGCAAAAGGGCCAAGTGATCGCTTATGCTAGTCGTCAACTAAAGCCGCATGAAAGAAACTATGCTACTCATGATCTTGAGTTATTAGCCATCGTGTTTGCTTTAAGAATATGGAGGCATTATTTACTGGGCGAGAAATTCGAACTATACACCGATCATCAATCCCTGAAATATCTGTTCACCCAGAAAGATTTAAACCTGAGGCAACAGCGTTGGTTAGAATTCCTTGCAGCATACGATTTTGAAATTATATACACTCCGGGGAAAGCCAATGTTGTAGCAGATGCGCTCAGCAGAAAGAATGAAATCATCGCCAGTTTTGTCATCATGTCTTCATTAATAGACAGAATCTCGACCCTTCATAAGGAGCATAATTTTGTAAAGGTAATGATAAAAAGGATCAATGAAGGCATAGACTCCAGCTTCCAAGTGGAAAGTGAGGGGGTTTTGAGATTAAAAGGAAGAATTTGTGTTCCCGACATCTCCGAGCTAAAAAGAGAAGTGCTTGATGAATGCCACAAATCCAAATTAAGCATCCATCCTGGTGTGAGCAAAATGTACAACGATATCAAATGCACCTTCTGGTGGAAGGCGATGAAAAGAGATATCTCATTATATGTTAGCAGATGCCCCACTTGTCAGCTAGTTAAGAGTGATCAGCAGAAATTGGCTGGATTATTACAACCATTAGAAATTCCAGGTTGGAAGTGGGAACAAATCTCGATGGATTTTATCGATGGCTTGCCTCGGACTAGAAAAGGAAACGACAGTATATGGGTAATCGTAGATCGCTTCACGAAGACTGCCCATTTTATACCTGTCCGATCCAACAGAACGGCCCAAAGTCTGGCACAGATTTACTTCAAAGAAATTGTTAAACTTCATGGAGTACCGCTCAATATAGTAAGCGATAGAGATCCCCTGTTCACTAGCAAATTCTGGGAAGCATTCCAGGAAGAATTGGGAACCAAATTAAATCTAAGCACCGCTTATCACCCTCAGACAGATGGCCAAACTGAGCGGGTGAATAGAATTTTAGAAGATTTGCTGCGGGCTTGCGTTATTGATTTTGGAGGTTCATGGGAAGATCATTTACATTTAGCAGAATTCTCTTACAACAATAGCTATCAAGCAAGTTTGGGAATGTCCCCATTTGAAGCACTATACGGTAGACCGTGCAGATCTCCCGCATGTTGGGTAGAACCTGGCAACAGACTTGTGTTAGGGCCCGATATGATTCGAGAAGCATCGGATAAAGTCGATTCCATTAAGAAGCGATTAAAAACCGCACAGAGCCGGCAGAAAAGTTATGCTGATGCGAGAAGAAGGGATATATCGTTTGCCGTTGGCGATTATGTTTATTTAAGAGTTTCTCCAATGCGAGGGGTAATCAAGTTTGGCAAGACTGGGAAGTTGGCACCGAGATTTATTGGTCCCTTTCCTATACTTGAACGGATTGGAACTCTTGCATATAGGTTTTCATTACCTGATTGGTTGCCTGGTGTACATAATGTGTTCCACGTATCTCAACTCAGAAAACATGTTCATGATCCAGATCTTGTTGTGGAAGAAACAGCACAACAGGATATTGACATAACTCCAGAATTAGCACTCAAAAGAGATCCATTAAAGATAGTTGGCAAAGAAACCAGAGAGCTAAGGAGGAAAAAGATCCATTTAGTCAAAGTGCAGTGGAGTAGTGATCCTAGAGATTGTACTTGGGAAACTGAGGAAAGCATTAAACAAGCCTATCCCAAATGCAGAGTGGACATCTCTGACTAACTCCGGTGCAAGGTACCTTTACAATACTTTGCATTTACATTTTATTTCCTGCTTAACTATTCTTTCCTTTTCGAGGACGAAAAGTTTTAAGTGGGGGAGATTGTAATAACCCGGAAAATGTGAACCAGTTTAAAATTTTTAAATTAGGTTATTAACAAGAAATTTGAATGATTAAAATAGCCTATTTCCATAAAATATAGAATTGTGTATAATATGGCCGTTTGAAATTTTGAATACAAACTAAGTCTGACGGTGCAGGATGGAAAATATAACGGATTTTAACGAAACTGAAAATATTTAAATCTGTTAGTCAATACCTTTCTAACGAATCTGAAAAATCGAAGTTTCATAACGGGAATCAAAAGTTATGGCCGAATGAATTTTCAGAAGAGTCGGTATATAGAATATATAGGCCTGGAAAATTGATATTTTGCAAACGGCCTCGGAATTCGACGAAACCACTTTTGTTGGGTCCGGGATGTCAAACTATTGCTAGGTTTCAAATTTCATAATTTTTCGAATCAATATGTGAGTGTGGCAAAAGAAAACGCGTTTGACCAGTTTCTGTTGAATTTAATCGACTGGAAATTGGCCATTTTTCAAACGGTCTTAGAATTCGACGAAACTAGTTTTGTTAGGACCGTATCGTCAATACGAAACTAGAAAATATTTTTCTGGAATTTTTCTAGTTAGTATGTGACCCCGGTAATTTGAAATGTACGTTTAAAATTCAATATAAGGATTTAAATGTAATTTTCAACGGAAACTGATTGTAACGATCAAACCAGCTTACGATACATGTCCCATTGTGTTCGGAATGGGGGTAAAACGCTATGGACGACAGGCGGTAGGCCTCGTTTCGAGGTCGTATGTAAAAGTCAACCTTTTTACAAAAATTAAATAATTAAATAATAAAAAAAATATTATTTTAATTTCTCCCCCCTTTTTTCTTCTTCATTGCCCCCCCCCCCCCCCGATTCAGTTATCAGAAAATGAAATAAAAAAAAAAAAAAAACCCTAACTCATCGAAGCCGCCTTACCTCGAAGCGGAGAGGAGCTTGCCCCTTGCCTCGACTCATGATAGAAATCCAATTTCCAATACGAAATAACGGTCTTGATTGTAGAACTAGTATGGCGACATAGTGGTATGGGGCACTTATGCCGTCTATGATTGATATTTATGATGCTATTCGTTTTTGAAACATATATGCACTAGTAATAATATCAAATGATTTCGCTTTATACGTATCAAGCATATTTGGCTATTATAAGGTAAAACTCTATCCTCCGGCTTGCGTTGCATTGTGTGATGGGACTTGAGTCTTATAATAGCTTCATTCTCTCTAAAAGCATTGCGTTGTTTTAAAAGAATTTACCTTGTTTTAAATGCACTAGCAATCACTGGAGTGAACCCGTTCCGCGAAAGTGGCGTGGTCCTATGATTTGCTATTACTGTTGTCTAACTGTTAAATAGATTCCTCATACCAGTCCCCATGACTGACTCGTTGTTTGTTTCACTTTGCAAACGCGGGTGCCCTTATTTTCACACGGGTAGCCTAGTACACAGGTGACAGGTGGTTTTTGGTTCTGCACTGCTGCATAGCATGCACTTTTGGCTCATGGCGAGGCTGACTTCATAGAGATGACTTAGATATTTTCCGCCATTCCTGTATTTATGTTATGATTCCGCCACTGGCGATGCAGACTGATTTACTTTCCGTATTTCTCACTATATGTATATGTATTCCGCCTTCGGCGAGGTAGACTGATACTCTTATTATGTCACTGCATGTATGTATTCCGCCTCTGGCGATGATGACTGATCACTTCCCTTTCTTTTTACTAAGTATATCCCACGTTATGCTATTCTGATATTCCTACATGTTGTGATTCCGCTGTCATATCCATGTAAAAATTTATTTTATTTATTGTTTCTGCTATTATCTGTACTCTGCTATGATGATTAATGTGTTATTTCCTAATGATTATCCTTAATACCGCCCCTCGGATTTTGGGATTGTCACATATGGCTTGCTTTGCTTTATTGGGGAATACTATAACTTATTTTTATGCTTCTTTGTTTTTGAGCAAGACATATATTTTAGCTATGTATTTGGGTATTGGAAGTTGATGGGCTTTTTATTGTAAACAATTCTATTTAATAAACGGTTTGAAGTACTTCCACTTTACTTTCCGCTGTTTTATATATGTCTGTCTTGTAATATTTCTATTCCAGTACGCATAATACTCCATTGAAGTTAAGGCATTCCCTTTGTGAGTGACCTTAACAGATGTGGGGTGTTAAAATAACATATGTTGGGCTTAACAAGTTAGCCCAACTTATAAACATGAAAAAAAAAAGGGAACACAGAATCATGACATATTCTAGAATTACATAAAAGTGTGTGGCGCATGAACTTGCAGTATAGCTTTTACACTAACATAGATCATGGATCAGGTAAACTTGCATTCAAATGAGAACATAGCTAACTTGATATCACATGAAATGGCATACTTTTAAACTTGCCTAAACATGGTTCTGTACACATATAACTAGGCATAATGTCAAATATGTTACATGTCATAAATTTGTCCACTATTTGTCATGAACCAAGGGTGCAAACTAACTTCACATCAAGTAGTCTATTTTTAACATGAAACTAGCATAGTTTGCGTAACTAGAAGGTACTTACATAAACCAACTTATGACTTGCAAATAAACCCAAGAATATATATACAAGTTTTGGAGTCGTGTGGGCATAAAAGGTCACAATTCTAGAACATGTTTACATAAGCCTTAATTTAGACTTAGAAAATGTGTACAGCTCATACTAGTTACATAATCTCAAAGGTGTCGATTTTATTTTTTGGTCACAAACTTGCAAGTGTCATTATTTTCATACCCAATTATCCAATAGACTTGCATCAATCAACTTATGCCATAAACGTCAGTCACAAACTATGACAGAATCATTACAGAACATAGAATTTACATTATTATATACAAATAGAAAAGCCCCAATTTTATTTATAACATATTACATAGAAATTTCTATTCATACTCAGAAATTCCATTATACTTACAACGGGCGCTGAAACTTATTTTCTGCTTTCTGTTATTCTGAATTTGCCAAGCATTCCCTTGAAGTAGAAAACGATGTGTAGAAAATAGATTAGATTGTTGTGTTCTTATTTGTGTTGGCTTGTCTTTAAGCTTTTCCTCTTGACAGCTATTCTCAAACTCCTCTCAGCAGCATGTAGGCTCAAGGTTTATTTCTTTGTGTGAATTTTAGTTGAGACTTAGGTTGTATATATAGAATTTTAAGTTGATTTGAGCCGTTCGATGAAGACAGAGGAATCCAAGCCATTCATGCCAAGAGTAGCCAATCAAAATTTGACATGTAAGCCCTAGTGACACACTGGAGCTCAGGAATTCGACCAGAACACAGACCAGGCTAGCCAAGTCGACCAGGCAGGTCGATAGGCAGGTCAACACCCAAGTCGACCAGAACAATGATGATCCAATTCACACTATTTTGTGAATTCCACTATTTCTGACTATTTTAGAAATTAAATATATTATTATATTATTTATTTTAATTAAGTATTCAGTAGTGTTTAATTCTTGTCATTTTAAAATAACCAAACAATTATTTAAATAATTAAATTAATTAATTATATCGCTGAAAAATGCAGGTCATTACACTAGAGCCTCTTGTAAGCTCTTCCAAAACCCACTAGTAAACAACGGGTCTCGGTCACTCACAATGCTTTTAGGTACTCCATGAAATCTCACTACCCATTTCATATACAATTATGCCAACTTAGCTGTCGTTCTGGTCGATTTGACTGGTATAAATCTTGCACTCTTAGTCAATCGATCCACAATTACCCAAATACTATCATGTCCCGACCTAGTCCTTGGTAAACCATCGATGAAATCCATCGAGCTTGCTCCCGTTTCCATTTGGGAATTTCTATTGGTTGCAACAAACCACTAGGCTTCTTTTGCTCGGCTTTAACTAGCTGGCAATTCATGCGTTTGGATATAAAATTCCCTACGTCTCTTTTCATCCCTTCCCAGTAGTAAGTCTGCTTCATGTCTCGATACATCTTATTACCACCGAGATGTATAGTCAGTTTTGAGTGATGACATTCTCTAAGCACTTCATCTCTCAAACCATTCACGTTGGGTACAACTAGTCTTCCATTCATTCTAAGCCATCCATCTCGATCAAGCCCATACAAATTCATCTCCTCACCGTCGATATTCATCTCTAACTTGGAGATGATTTCCAATAGATTAGGATCGTCCCTCTGGCTGGAACCAATCCGCTCTATCAAAGTGGGTCTGATCGCCAAACTAGCTAGCATTTCTTGATCTAATTCGCACTTTGGTCTGAAATCAAACCCCGCGATATACTCCAGTTGCTTCCATTCAAGAAACATAGCCCCTAAACTGGCATGTTTCCTACTCAAGGCATCGGCTACCGCATTACCTTTCCCAGGTGTGTACGCGATATCAAAATCATACGAAGCCAAGAACTCTAACCATCTCCGCTGACGGAGATTCAGATCCTTCTGGGAGAAGAGATACTTTAGCGATTTATGATCGGTAAACAACTCAAATCTCTCGCCCAAGAGATAATGTCTCCACATCTTCAGCACAAACACGATCGCTGCCAATTCCAAATCATGGGTAGGGTACCTTTTCTCATGTGGCTTTATTTGCCGACTAGCATAAGCTACAACCCTACCTCCTTGCATCAATACAGCACCTAGTCCGGTACCACAAGCATCTGTGTATACCGTCATTTCTTCATTCCCTTTAGGAATGACTAACACTGGAGCACGCATCAACTTTTTCTTTAGACTCTTGAATGCATTCTCACACACTCCGTCCCAGACGAAGGCCTGATTCTTCTTAGTCAACTGAGTCAACGGTGCTGCTATCTTTGAGAAGTCCTGGATAAACTTACGATAATATCCAGCTAACCCCAAGAAACTTCTTATATCTTTTGCATTCTTGGGCATAGGCCAATCCTGTACCGTAGCCACCTTTGCAGGGTCCACGGCAATACCATTCTCTGAAACAACATGGCCTAAGAATCTCACTTCCCTCCTCCAGAAGTGACACTTAGAGAATTTCGCTTTCAATTGGTGTTTCCTCAACACCTCCATCACTATCCTCAAGTGTCCCGTGTATTCCTCCTCTGTCCTCGAGTAAACAAGGATGTCGTCTACGAACACAAGAACAAACTTATTCAACTGATCTCTGAATACTCGATTCATAAGATCCACAAAGTAGGCTAGTGCATTGGTCAACCCAAATGGAATGACCAACCACTCATAGAATCCAGACGGCGTCCTATATGCCGTTTTCGGAACACTCTCATCCGCTGCTCGGAGCTGATGAAATCCTGTCGCGAGGTCCAATTGGGAGAACACTCTTGCTCCTTCCAGTTGATCAAACAAATCATCTATCCGCGGTAGAGGATATTTATTCTTCCTTGTTACCATATTCAACTCGCGATAGTCCGCACACAAACGAAGGGAACCATCTGCCTTAGTGGCAAACACAACTGGGGCTCCCCACTCGGAGACACTTCTTCTAATAAATCCCTTCTTCAAAAAATTGCTGACTTGCACCCCGAGCACTCGCTGCTCCCTTGGTGCCATACAACGAAGTGGCATCACTATAGGTCTGGCATCTTTCACTAAATCAATACGGAAATCAATCTCTTGGTGTGGAGGAAGCCCGGTCACCTCCTCGAAGACGTACGGATACTGGCTAACCACGGGCACTTCTGACAACTCATCATGCGGGATGTCGAGGGAATTTATAAAACTATCCATTACCCCATCACTAGGTAGACTACCAAACACTACCCTCCGCCCATCATCCGCCCTAACTATCACCAAAAAGCCCTCACAGTCTACCACCACCTCGTATCTTTGGAGCCAATCGACCCCCAATATAATACCATACCCAGTAAAGCCCAAAACAAAGAAATCACAAACAAATATACATCCATGACTCGATAAGACCAAATTTATGCAGATCATACTAAGGTTAGTTGAACCACCAATATGGTTCGTCACAACCAACGGTCTATCGACTATCTCGGGTTCCAGTCCCAACCTATCTACCAGGTCACTAGATATGAAGGAACGGGAAGCCCCAGTATCAAACAAAACTCGAACTGGTACATCATAAATAGAAAGCATACCTTGAATGACGACATTCTTTCCTTTCTCCGCCGCCGTTGGGGCATTCGACGAAGAAGGAACAACATCGATATCATATGCTTTCACAATCTGCTTCTCCTTAAGAGGTTGTGGACACTTATCCTTATGATGTCCCACTTGGCCACAGTTATAGCACTTCCTATCCGCTGGCTTGGCCCGACATTCTTTAGCATAATGGCCCTTCTTACCACAGCTGAAGCACTCAACATCTTTCTTGCTCTTTTTCTGGCCATCCTTCGATTGGTTCTGCTTCCTCTTGTTCTGAGAGTTGTTCTTGCCTCCACCGCCTGCTTGCGACTTCAGCCCTTCTGCTGATGCAGCCTCAGTCTTTGGGTTAGGGTAAAGACTCTCTGATCTCAAAGCTATCCCCACAATCGATTCAAAAGTCTCATCGATGTGGTTGATAAGCCTTTCCCCCAAGTATCCATCCAACCCAATAATGAACTTCTCATTCTTCTTCTCAGGAGTATCGATAAGGGATAATCCATACTTCGACAAAGTGTCGAATTCAGCAATATGGTCCGAGACTGCCCTACCATTCTGCTTGAGTTCCTAGAATCTCTTAAACAACACTGACTTCGGGGCAACTGGAATAAACTTCTCGCTAAAGCGAGCCTTGAACTGATCCCAAGTAACCTGATCTTCTGAAGTAGCTGTTCTAATGGCATTCCACCAATTCATCGCTCGCCCTTGCAGCTGACGAGACGCTAGCCTTCTCTTCATCGCATCCTCGATACCCAAGTCGTCGAAGATACGATCACAGCAATCCAACCATTCCTGAACATCTATGGCCGACTCCGTTCCGTGGAACGGCTTCCCACCAAGGTTAGTGTAATCCTTGCACAACTTGGCGAAATCGACCCTAGGCGCCTGCCTCATGTCAGGAGCATTCCCATTATTGGTCCCCCTACCAACACCTCTAGCATATCGGCTCATCGTTCAATCTGTAAAGAGGAAACGATTAACGACCCCATAGTGGTGCTAGTGCAGTACGACTTCATTCTTATACTACTAGTAGTATATATATATAGCTTTTGAAAACCAAAGTAATCACAAATACGCGCTCTCATATACGTAATATCTCTCCCTGGTGTCTTTCCCTAGGTTAACTACGCAACCTAGAGCTCTAATACCAAATGTGACGGCCCGCCCCCACACCAACCGACATTTACTCCAAAAGTGCGTTGTATACATGTCCAGTCAGCGCGGGACGGTCGTCAGAAGGAAAAGGGAAGAAGGAAATGAACTAACAAGGAACCTATAAAATGTCTCACAGCGCATGGTACAAAATATAATAACAACATACTTGACATAAAACAGGTGAGACAGTGCATAAGATGAAAACAAACTAACATAGCAGCGGAAAATCCAAGTACAGGTTATGATCCAAAGCTAACATTATTACAACTTTTAAACTGTCTCAAAAGCAAAAGAAAGATAAGGGAGGTACATTACTAATGCCCAAGTAGCGACCACCAACGACACAGGGAGAATACCTATATATCATACGTGGAAGCCTCCTGCTCGCCTCCGAATCAGCTACTCGCACATCACTAGCTAACATGTCTCTAGTATGCTCGTGTGAGCACCCAGAGTAATAAGAAGAGACATAAAACTCTGGGTTAGACAAAAAGTCTGGTATGAGCGATAAGCATCTAAACAGAACAATAACAGGTATACTAAACCATGCCTGAACCTGGACCTGCAACCAAAGAGTTAGCACTACATACTGTACACCACTCTAAGGTGCCATTTCAAATGGTGTGAAGATAACGGGGGTGGGAGTGTGCATGTCATAGTAATGGCAACAATCAAGCATAACAACCATCCTCACATCTCTCACTCAGTGCGTAAAGCATACGATATCCACCACTTCGATCACCCAATATACTTTGCTATGATCACTTTGCCCCATGAAGTCTCAATGACTTCACTGCACGGATCCATAGCCGCTAATCCTTCGCTATGTCCAGTTTGCCCCATGGAGTCGTAATGACCCACTACACTGGTTCATAGCCTTACTAATCCTTCACTATGTCCACTCTGCCCCATGAAGTCACAACGACCCCACTGCACTGGCTCATAGTCTTACTACGCATCACTTTGCCCCTCGAGTCATAATGACTCTACTGCACTGATAACGTAGTCCTGCTACCATCACCTTGCCCCTCGAGTCATAATGACTCTTCTGCACTGATAAGTAGCCCATCATCCATTTTCAGTGGTGAATCAAAGTTATGATTGTCGACAACTCCTTAGCACACGTCCCGCAGCAAAGTCCGACCATGAAGTGAACTCATTGGTTCCCAACTGGATCCTGAGCTCTAACTTCCATTTGGACTACCTTTGCATCTCGGCTTATTGGTCATTACCAGATCGGTTCGGATCGTCGCCTTCATGTCATAATGGTTTGGATCGGCCTTCAACATCCTCCACTGGATCAGATCGGGTTCTTCAGAACAAGCCTTCCCCTCTTCTCCGGATTGGGTCAAGGTCTAAACTCCCTAGCAAGCTTCTTCGGATCGGATCGGAAGTCCTCACAAGATGCTGGATCAGATAGATCTCCTTCATAGCACTCCGGATCGGGTTGGAGTCTCCAAGCCGCGTTTCCATAAAATGATACGGATCGGATCGGAGTTTCTTCATACGATAAAAGGGTAGAAGCTTCTGAACTCGCATGGGAGGTGGTTCGGATCGGGTCCTTTCCTCCGTTCCGATCCGGATCGGCCAATTTTCTGCACTTTCTCCAGCAAGCAGTTTACGCCACTCGACGACGTTTTTCGACCATTACAACTATTCTAATCAATCATAAAGCATACCATACAGTCATAGCCACATGTACAATCAACCACAAACACCAAAACAACAATATGATAGGTTAAAATGGATCAAACACAGCCAGAACCCCATATTTTCCCTTAAGCATGTTTAGGTGAAACTAAGGATGTGATTAGCAAAACTTAACCAAATTAACCCAAGTTCATATCATAGGTCTAAAACATTATTTCGAATTTTATAAATATTTTTCCAGAATTTTATCATGTTTAAATCCGCTAATTAACACTAATTACCCTTAATTAGCCATAATTAGTGAGGAACTATACAAATCACTCACCTTAGCCACAAATAAGACTTATATCTAAAATAAATCTCTGATATGGTGTGAATTCCAATGCTAAATAGCAGCTCTAATGTTGATTTGGTGAAGTTCTCCCTTGATTTGATGTTGCTAAGCTTAATCCTTGATTAAAAGGTGATTTGGAGGTGATTTAGAGGTTGGAGGCCATTTTTAGGGTTTCTAAGAGGTAAGTGGAGGCTAGAAAACTGAAATGGAATGAATCTCTAACTCTTTTCAGCCTCCCCATAACCCTAATCCCGAAATGGGTTATGGGCCCATTCACTAATCACACTATTTGGCCCGGTTAAGCAGTTTTTCACCTTCCACACCTTATTTCAGCCGTATCTCCCAAACGGTGAGTCCGTTTGGCTATTATTACCAATTTACGGAAAGGTAAACCATCAAACGAATGTAATGGAAGTGGTTTCAGGACAAAATTCCTTTCCAGTCAAAAGTTATGGCCAAAACAAGATCATCTAGGGGTAAAACGGTCATTTAAAAATCGGCAAAAATCATGAGCATAGGAAATGACTCTAATGATTGTTTCCCAAAGTTACATGACCATACGACTTCATATGGGAAGGAAATAAATATTCTACGATCCTCCGATGCGTAGAATGCGGGTTGTTACAATGCTTGTCTAATATTTTATGAAGTTGCACACTGTATTTTCTGTATATTTAGATGTGAAATTACCTGTATGTTCACACTTCGAAACCCATCTTGAACACCTTACTTGGACCGTGAACGAACTACTTATATCCAGGATTTTGTAACTTCAAGACTAGACCGGATTTTACTATTATATTCAGTTTCTATTGAAATTATCTTACTTGAATAAGTAATCCTGATTCGAGTGTTTATTGTGTTTTTTTTTTTGGCAATATGCTCGGGTCAGATATGAGTGTTCCAGATTTAAGGATATTCAGTTTGCAAACAGGAGAGGAACGTACAGACGCATACGCACGCGCAAGATGACAAAATTGTAACTTTATTTAAAATTCATGTATATTTTTATATTTTTCCGCTCTACCGAATATTTTGTATAAACCCTGATATTTGTTATAAAACTGTTTTTCCACTTTTAAATACAATATAAAAATCTGTTTGTGATTTTGTGTGATGTCCTGTTAAACCATGTAAGCTAATAACAAACTGCCGTTTTCAAAATATCAAGAACGAATGTTATTCGAACATGAAACAAAATCCAAACGGTTAATTCTAAAATGTTAGAATTTGAAAATCGATAATCTTATATTTATATAAGTGTCGAAATGAAATAGTTTTGAAAGCTATGACTACTAAAATTTTTGAATTCGGCAAAGATTCAAAATTGAACAATTTGATTCTTATATAAAATTGGAAGTTATATAAGTATGTGGTGAATTCGATATTACTGATTTGAACGAATATTGATTGGAAAGGAAGAAAAACTTTTGTAAATGGGATTTTATATAAGCACGATATATGCGACGTACAAAATGAAAAATACTGTATGTAGTATTATCTATTTTGAAGTCGAAGATATGGAAAGTACTTTCTATCGAAAATCGTGATCCTACTTGAAAGGGTTGTGTTGGACTCCGCACGGGATGTCCATCGAAAATCGCGAACCTACTCGGCAGGGGCTGCGTTGGAACTCCACCTGACGGGAGTGTCCATCGGAAATGGGGGTCCTACTCGGTAGGAACATGTATTGGAATCCTACTCGGTGGGTCACTTTGATATATTTATATTCACTTGATGTTTCATAGCGTAATTCCAGGGGCGAGATACCTACGGTTACAAGCGATTCCACTGGGATAGTGGCGTAACCGTCATGAAACTGCGATCTACGGCAACGACCATGACGAAATTCGATGGGTGTGATACCTACGGGCATAGGCAATTCTACTGGGATAGTAGCGTAACCGCCGCGTGTCCGCCATCCATGGGGAATGTACTTTCCATCTATTTAAAAAGTTTTAAGTACTTTCATTGGAAGTTCAAACAAGTATATTGAGCAATTGGAGATTTTTAGTCGTGCATCAGATCAACGTATGTCTAAAACTTTTAAGAATGAAAATAAACTTTTTAAGCCTTCGAGTTATAAAGTATTTTGACATTAACTAACTAATAAATGACATAAAAATTTAACATTGTATCACTTCAACATAGTAAAATAAGAAAGAGATTTTAAATGTTTTGCAAGTTCACCGCTTTGAAATAAATCAAAGTACTAATTTTCGTCTCCAGAAAGGAAAGGAACTAATGGAATGAATATGTAGTTAAACATAAATCATTTTATTCGCATGACAGTTTTAATTATTTTGAGTATAAAATGTTGATTCTAAATAGAATTGTTTTCTTGATTTTCGACGATGACTTTCAAAAAAGAATTTTGATATGAATCTGAAATTCTCTATCATAACTTACTGCTATGTAAGGAGAATATTAGTTTCTTGTTAAAAAGTCGAATTTGAAGTTCGCACTAGAGTGATCAGATTATCAATACTATTTGGAAGCATAATTTTGTATTTAAACGAGCGATTGAGGTTGATAAGCGAATGAATTATATATCGTTAAATTACCAGTTCTTTACTATGTTCCTTTTCAAGGACTAAAAGTTATGAGTGAGGGAGAATGTAACATCCCACAAATTTAGATCATTTAATTATCGAATTAATTGAATTTAATCCTTATACTTAAAATGGTTTGAAAATAAATTTTAGGATATTATTAGTAAACGATTTCAAATTTATTTCTAATAAACATCAATTTATGATTAGACGAATGATGATTTATTACAATGGAAAAAATTATTAAATTTTGTGAAATTATTAACTTTGAAGTATTATTTATAAAAGGAATGATAGTTGTCAATCGTGAAATAATAACCGTAATAATATTGAAATGGTTGGTGTTAGAATTTAAATTCAAACTTTAATTCCGTACATGAAAATACATATGTTTATTTAATTTAAGTAAATTTAAATTAAACATTAATAATGGAAGTTTCAACGATTTTAATAATATACGATTTAAATGGTGCAGTTACTCAAAATATTACATAAAATTTTGCAGTCAAATTTAATTACAAAAATTGATATTAGGAATACGTGTAATTTAATATAGCAATGGAGGAATTTTCGTAGTAATGTACAAAAGTTCATTTCATTTGTAATATAGAGAAAATTTTAAATAAGTTAGGCCGTTACCAATAAATTGAATTTAATATAGCAAAGAAGGAATTTTCGTAGTAATGTACAAAAGTTCGTTTCTTTTGTAATATAGAGAAAATTTTAAATAAATTAGACTGTTAACAATAAATTGAATTTAATAAAGCAATTGAAACGGTAAACTTAGGATTTGAAAATGTGGGACCTCGTTTAAATACATATTTAAAGTCTATCGTTTCTCCAAAATTTGTGTTGTTCCTTCTTGTGAGTCTGGCTACGTTCGGTCATTTTATATAAACAAATAAAAGGAAATTGCATCATTTTGGTTTATCTACCCTTTTGACCGCTTCTCTCTCCTCTTCTTTATTTAGCTCTTGCCATTCTTCTCCTTAGATCTGCCCATGCATCGTTCCTCCCTTCTTTATGTTCAACGCAAACCATCCCCCATAAAAAAATAAAAAGAAATAAAAAGAAAAAAAGTAAATGTTTGAATTGGTAAATCACTGATCGGTTCTTTTGCTTTTTGGGGAGACACGTTCAAATGGCTACACACATTATCCGTTCAAGTTTCCATTCAAACTGCCCTTCTTTTCATCTATAAAGACTCAGAACCTATTTACTTATTTCCCCAAAAATCTCGTTCTTTTCCAAATAGAGGAAAATGATAGCCGACATCTATTCCTACCAAAACCTAATAATGGCTGCCACAAAGAAAAAACCGTTTCCTCAAATATAATTCGAACCACCCAATTCTACCGCAAATCGCCTCTTCTGCCAGCAACCATCCGTTAGTCCTTCGCGTCGTTGTTCGGCCTTCTTAAATATGTCCCCGCCGGTGTCGAACTGCTGCGCCTCATAGTCTCGTGCAACCACCGTGATCAAAGCCTCTGCGCCACGCCTAGCTCAACATCGCTTGCAATCCGTTATCTGCTGCATTATCTACTGTTGTACGTTAGTATTTTGCTCACGATCGATTACTGTTTCAAGTAGTTTAATTTCTTTTTAAACTAGAGTATAATAGTAGGAATTCTATCGATTAATCTTACATTGCGAAAATCCTGCTTTTGTTTTCGATGGTTATGCAGTTTTTGTGTTGATTGCGATCCATTTATGCAATTTTCTGGTTATGCTTTAAACTGATATATATGTATTTGGAATGTCTAGTTGTATTTGTGCTTGGCTGGTTATCTGTGTATGCTAGGGTATCCTTGGTTCATAATCTGTGGGCACAAGCATGTTTTATTATCAATAAGTGGATATATCATGTAAATGTTACCTGTAAGATAGATCTGAAATATTCTAATGCATGCAAACCTTTGGGTCACTTTTTATATATGTTCCCATCTTTTACTGTTATCTCGAAAACCTGTGTAGATCCCAAGTGTGTTCGTTATGTTATTAAAAGGGAACTGAACAGAAAAGTTCATATAATATACAAGTATTGGAATGTCTTATTAAATATGAAAAGAAGGCATAAGCCTGCTCTTTTTTCAGGCCCTGTCATTCAAAATGTACACCCATTTAATCAACTTTCACTTTATTTATAAACATGGTTGCCATTTAAGTTTACCTTATGTCCAATTTTGTATTGCTTCAATTTAAATATTGTTGCCTTTTTATGCATGAACCTATTGAGCCGCTCATTATATACTGCTGAGAATCATGCCCCTTTGAAACTTTATAGTGCCACCTGTGAAGCACAACCTTTGTAGGCACCCTTGATTATGTATGGTTCAATTGCAATGGAAATTACATATATGAATATTGTTTTAGCATTGCGTTCAGGGTCTATGCAGTGTAGGGCTGTTTTAGGTGGATCCTATAAAATGTTGCATTCAAAATAGAAGGCTGACTTAAAAAAAGGAAGCAGTGTGTTTACCTGGGATTTATACTTATGAGTGTACATAGAAAATTTTGGTTTTGCATGTATAAAAATGGCTCGTGTATACAGTTAGAAGTATTCAGTGTGTAATGAAAATGCTGGTCTAATATTTTATGAAGTTGCACACTGTATTTTCTATATATTTAGATGTGAAATTGCCTACATGTTCAAACTTCTAAACCCATCCTGATCACCTTACGTGGACCGTGAATGGGCTACTTATATCCAGGATCTTGTAACTTCAATACTAGAACGGATTTTACTATTTTATTAAGTTTCTATTGAAATTATCTTATTTGAATAAGTAATCCGGATCCGAGTATTTGTTGTATTTTTTTTTTTCCAATACGCTCGGGTTAGATATGAGTATTCCAGATTTAAGGATATTTAGCTTGCAAACTGGAGAGGAACATGAAGATGCATATGCGTGCGCAAGACGATAAAACCGTAACTTTATTTAAAATTCATGTATATTTTTTTATTTTTCCGCTTTACCGAATATTTTGTATAAACTCTGATATTTGTTATAAAAATGTTTTTCCACTGTTAAATATTGCATACTAAGTTGGGTGATACCTAGGATGCGGTAGGAGGGTGCATTCGGTACATCCTATTCCTGGATGACTTGTATGGACGAATGTCTGATAGGGTATTTCCTTAAGAGTCATGTTCGTTGATTTTACAATTATATCAAATTTGGTGGCAGAGAAATTCTCTTGCTTAACCCCAGACTATATTTGTGGACGTGAATTAGTGATTTGACAGATTTGACAATATGGCATTCAAAGTGAATGGAGGCCAGATGTTCTATGAAAAATAAATGTAGCCTCATGCCTCACAACCGGGAAATGACAAAAATCGGCAGGCAACATGGCTTGGTGGGTAATTCCCAAGCAGGGTATATTGTCACAATCTAGAGAACACTCATATTTGTTACTTATTTCCATTTCTGTATCTCCGGGGAATTTTGGTGGTCGCGAAAAAAAGCCGAAAGGGTGATAATATATTCGACACACTCAAGTCAAATGAGTGGTCGGTCATTTGTGGGCTGGGTTGCAAGATGTTCTTGTTGAACCAAGTGTACTCCCCTTTAGAGATACACTAAAGGCAGGTGGTTCCATACCTTGTCATAATCAGAATCCAGTCTTCAATAAGCACCCATAGTCTTGATTGTATACTATATAAGTGGAGCGTGAGATGCAAGCGTTCCGCTAGATTGCTATTTATTTCTGATTTGATAGACACCATTATAATATCATAATAATATTGTTTTCAAAGATGTTTTGGGTTACAGTAAGGTAAAAACCGTCCGTGTTTATGTGTGGGCTGGTCTGACTGTTATACTTTCCTTTCAAAGGGATTTTTAAAGTTAAACAAGTTATTGTGCTATGAATTTATCACTGAAAGTATTCCAGAATAATCCGAGTGAATTTTGCTTTGCTTCAAATGTGCTCGGGTCAGACCGAGTATATTTGCAAGGTAAGTTCCGCTAGATGTTCAAGAGCTGAAAGCATGAGGCTTCAACGTTTGTTATTTAGAGATTATTTCCATTGTGTCTGGTATATGATGTACTCTGATGATTGGTATGTATATATACAGTTTCTTTTTGTAAGAGATTTGATATATTTTATTTATTCATTCCGCCGTGAGATTCTGATGTTGATCTTCTTATTCTTCTATTCTAATATTCTTTCTTTCATATCTCATCTTCTTATCTCTTTTTATTAACGTTTTGGGATTTGATACTTGGATTTTTGGCAAGTAATACGAAGTTATGTATTATTGTCGAAAATTTGAGCGTCCAATTTTCCGGGTCGTTACAGTTGGTATCAAAGCATAAGGTTTAGAGATAACCTTTGCTTGGTGGTGTAACTTAATAGTCATGGGGTTAGTTATACCCTAAATTGAGTTTGAGTGTATATATGAGTGCGTGTATTTGTAATTTGAATACAAATTTATTTTTAATTATTTTGCTAAGAGGGTAAATGGAATAATTTTACCCAGAACATATTTTTGTACAAAAGGAAAATAATTCTCTCAAATTATTGACTAGTTTTTTGATACTTGTATTGGCTGGATTAGTTGATTTGAGTTGGTTTAGTTCTGAAATTGAAAGGATTAACCAAGCAAGAATTTCAAATGTGAATCAAAATTTAACTTAATTATTGGGATAAATTTAACATAAGTCAATGAAAAATTTGACTTGTGTTTGGAAAATTGAAATACATGCAAATGATCCAATAGGAGTGTTCGAAAAACCAAGTCAATTATATGGTTGAAATTGGTTGCATAATTATAGGATAAACTTAATTTGGAAGAAAATCTTGAATAAATGAATTGAATCCATTAAAATGAATCTAAGTTAATAAATTTGAATGGAGTTCGATGAATTCAAGAAAATGAATTTGAATAAGATAAAGGAATTGATTGATGTATCCAAAGGGATTTAAAAGAAATGGTTATAAAGAAAATTCATATGAAGTGAACAAGCATGTAAAATTGTTTGGAATAGCTATATAACACCCCGAATTTTTAACGAGATTAAAGAGAATAAATTAAATAATAATTAATTTAATGTTCAGAGTTAGAGGAAATGGACTGCACCATTGCGTTCGTCTCGAAATTCTGGTAAAGATAGAAATTTGATTTACGTAAAACGGACACGTATGAAGAAGTTATGAGGGTTTTAAGTTTGTATACGCATATAAATATTTTATATATATGCTTGAGTCAGAGGTGAGTCAGATATGAGTCAGAATTCTATCTAGAGGATTCAAATTCAAAAAATTACTCTGAGCGGCAAAATTCCCGTTCTAGGGGGTAGACCCCTAGAGGGGTGTCAACCTGGGGATTGACCCACCCACAGGGGTGTCGACACCCCTAGGGCTGAGGTGGCACTTGGTTTCAGGTGGTCTGGCAGTTATATATACTTGACATATTTCTCGTATTCTCTTCATTGGGAGCCATGGAGGCCATATGCTGCTGGAGTGCAAACTGAACCATTTCTACAACAACATATTATACAAATTCAATTCAGAAATTCTAGATCCGTTCTTCCTGAATTCTCTAAACCTAAGGCTGTAAGTTTCTAGATCACTTTTAGGTTTAGATAAGTAAAAGTATACTTTGAAAGACTATGAATTGGATATGTTATAAAATATGATTCTGCGTTAATGTGAAATCCTATACTATGTCATGACAGATCTATTTTCCTAGATCTAATACAATTGTGGTGATTTGATTATTTTACTTTTATGGATCTTGACTTAAAACCATGATTATGGTGGATGTACATCTATTAATTGGGATAGTTGTAACATTACTTGGATCTAGATCTTTATGTTAATCACCTTTCACCTGTCATATTGTGATCCTTTGAGATATGTTATAAATTGACATGTCAATCCATCTTTAGATTTAATCATGTTACTATGTCACCCTTACTATGCAAGATATAAATAATTGGACACCTTACGGTTAATTTAGATCTCATCATGTTGCTGTTATGACCCGGATTTCGCCCGACCCCAATCGATCGCAAGATCGATCAAGACCGTTCAAAACCTGCGTACGTTAACTTTGGGCATACAATAACATCAGAAAAACAACACAAACTTCTATAACATCATTAATAAATGTTACATCAGAGTACAAAATATATCACAGTACGTCGGAATAAAATTACAACGGAAGATACATTTACAATAAATTAAATACATTGCAGTGGAAATAATCCCAGCAGAAGGCTATCAATATTCTGGACCCAGCTCAGGCTTCAATCCAGGATCCTGCTTAACTATATCTGCAAAAAGCTACTTGACTGCCCGTGTGAAAAGAGGGCACCCGAGTTTGCAAAGTGAAACAAACTACCGGTCAGTCGTTGGACTGGTGTGAGAATCCTTAACTTAACTATCCAATAAGTAGGCTAATCACAGGACCACGCCGCGAACGCGGAACGGGTTTACGCCATTGGATTGCCAGTGCATAAATAAAGTAAATCGTCAAATATCGCAATTCTTTTTAGAAGAATGAAACCATTATAAGACCCAGGTCCCA
This sequence comes from Allium sativum, assembly GCA_030737875.1. Lineage (NCBI taxonomy): Eukaryota > Viridiplantae > Streptophyta > Magnoliopsida > Asparagales > Amaryllidaceae > Allium > Allium sativum. The sequence continues at coordinate 739,989,682 of CM060920.1, read as the reverse complement.
TCACACAATGCAACGCAAACCGGAGGATAGGGTTTTACCTTATAATGGTCAAAAGATGCTAAATACGCAAAATATGATATTATTAGTGTGTATATATATATATATATATATATATATATATATATTTAAAACATTTCAAATATAATATCAATCCTAGACGGCATAGATACCATCTACTATGTCGCCATACTAGGTATACAATCAAAACCGCAAGGGCGTATTGGAAATTGGGTTTCCACCATGAGTCAAGGCTAGGGAGGAGCTCCTGACCGATTCGAGACACTCTAGCAATGTCTCAGGATTCGGACGCTGGCGAACCCTTGGATATAGCAGGGCACGTCCACAAATACTTTAGTGGATTAGTTATGCCTGAACACATGCTCCCTGATCCTATTGGACCTACAAATTAGCCGAGGGCGACCGATAAGAATAAACCGAGGCCTCGCAAAAATTCCATCAACCACATAAGCAAATGTCGGGCCGTGTTAGAGCCCAACACCACTTCTAGCTAGAAAGAAACGTGTGCACTCCCTACATTCCCTTCTCCTATTTTAGACTCAACCGGTGTGTGAGGCTCGCGAAGTCACGACATACACAAAGCTATGCCTAAAGAGATTGTGCTTTGATCATCAACCACAAGGCCTTCTTTTCAACAAAGCCTTGATCATTTGCATCTTAGCATGCCACATTGTCAGAACCTACCATATTATTGATCATCTACCAATATATATATATATATATATATATATATATATATATATAACCTCTAAGCTCATACGTCTTAGAGAAGGGTGATAAGTAAAGAATAAATTCTTCACCACCAAACAGAAATATATAATCAGTAGCATTCAACAAATACAGTAGAAAGGAATACAATGTCAGACATGCAGTCCATTTACAAGTTCGCTCTGGGTCTGAGCGAAACAACGTGTCCGTCGATCTCCAAATGCGTTTGGACGATCATTACCAAATACCTTGCCTTGGAAGGCCAATCCCAATTCAAGATACTAGTCATCATCATCCCAACGATGTGAAAACCTTCTGTCTTCAATCACCGTCTTCATCTTCGACTCTTGATCGTCGTGATGATTATTCAGAAGGGGTTAAACCCGGTCTTTCTGAATAACTCGCGTATTTTGTGAAAAAAAAGAATATTGGAAAATCACACATTTCGCCACATTCCAACTCAGAATATTCTTTTAATAAGATATTCGTGTTTAAAGATTCTCATTAATTTTATCAAAGATAAACTCTGGATCTTAAATCTTCCTTAAAAGATTTATTAAAACTCCAGTTTGATTTGATATCAAAAATCATTATTACAAGATCGTTTATTTCAAATCTATAAAATAGATTTATAAATTCCAAATAATAATTTCGATGTAAATTAGATTAAAGGACAAATGTTGTTTAAAAACACCGTCCATGATAAATCCACTTCACATCTCCATTTATTTATAATTACAAATTCTAGAAATCTAAATTAAAAGATATCCCTTTAAATATTAATTATTATAAAAACATATTTTAAAATAATCATTAAAAATATTCTTTATATAAAAGATTCTAAATGAGAAGTAGTCTTTATATTACAAATTCTTATCTTTTCCAAATATTCTATGTTTTAACATATACTTGATTAAAAATATATTTTATGAAAATATATACACTTTATATAAAATGGGTTTCTAATGTAAAAATATTCTTATTTAAAGGAACACCTGAATCGAACTGCGTCTCAAACATTTACCATATAATTTGGATTATATGGATTTCATACACATCATATATATGACAATATCAGTATAATCATTAAATCATCCATATCCATCCAAAGTGTAATTTCTACTGTGTAAGCGTTAAAATTAAATCATAACGCTCATCGCAGCTTGTCGATCTAGCGATCAACATACAACTAAATATTGGGATTAGTGTATGTAAATTTTCATCCCAACACCCGTGTGGGGTTTCAACCATCAAAAAAATAATAAACTAATTTGTGCACTTGGGCGATGTGTGAAAATTATCGTCCCAATCACATAAACAAGTCGGGTAACTTGTGAATGGAAGTGTAATACACAATATATATAACCATGGCAAGAAAATATCTTTATTGCAAGGAATGAATAAGCATAATAAATTCGTCTCTATTGACAATTTCTACTTTGTTAGTTTAAGCTCAAGCAGAAATGGTTATATTGTCTTGGCAACTATAATTGAACAAAAATGATAATTTTTGTTTAACTAACCTATCTTGAAAAGTATATACCTTGCCAAACATAAGAGATATAGATATCTATATGTAAATTGCTTTAACTAATTCATTTTGACAAAATGAATATTTTTGACAAAATGTCTATTTTGGTTTAACTAGTATAAATTGACTAAAATAAATAATTATTTTCAACAAATGTAAATTGATAAAAGTGAATATTTTGTTATTAACTAGTATAAATTGACAAAATGTATATTTCATTTTAACTAATCAATTTGACAAAAATGCATATTTTGTTTCCAATAGTATAAATTGATAAAAGTGATTATTTAATAATCAAGTTTGGCAAAAATGTTTATTTCATTTTTATGTTTGCAAATAAAAATGTAACTTTTATTTTTGATGTTATATTGCATTGTGGAATGCAAATAAAAGAACAAACTTGATTTTTCAAAGTATATTCACATTTGTGAATGTAAAAAGTGCAAACTTTATTTTCAATATATATTTGCATTTGTGAATGCAAATAAAAGAAATAATTTTATTTCCAATGTATATTTGCACTGAAGAATGCAAATAAAAGAACAAAATTTATTTTCAGAATATATTGCATTTGTGAATGCAAATAAAAGGGCAAACTCTATTTTCAAAATATATTTGCATTAGGGAATCCAGATAAAATAACAATTTATATTTTAATGTATATTTGCATTAGAGAATGCAAATAAAAGAATCAACTTTAATTTCCATGTACATTTACATTAGTGATTCCAAATAAAAGAACAATTTTCCTTTCAAAATATATTTGCCATAATGAATGTAAATAAAAGAATTAATTTCATTTTCAATGTATTTTTACATTTGTGAATGCAAATAAAAGAATAAATTATGGTTTCAACATATATTTGTATTGGTGAATGCAAATAAAAGGGCAAATTTTATTTTCAATGTATGTTTGCATTAGTGAATGCAAATAAAAGAGTGAACTCAAAATTTCAGTTCTAGGATAACATAAAAAAGGGTATTTCATTGTTTTACACTTTTCTGTGTGTTCTAATAACAAATAAAAGAATCCTTTTATTTGTTTATACCTTTCTATACATTCTAATAACATATAAAAGAATATTTTACATGTAAATATTTTTCTATGTATTCTAATGTCAAATAAAAGTGAATTTTATTTGTATAATAAATACTAATTTTTAAATGACAAGTAAAAAAAGTAGATTTTATTCGTCTAATAAATTCTGAGTTTCAAATGAGAAATAAAAAGTGAATTTTATTTGTGCAACAAATTCTAAGTAAATATTTGTATTGTAGCGTGTATATAAAAAGATAGACTTTATTTCTATGTCATATTTTTATGGAAAAATACAAATAAAAAGATGAACTTAATTTCTATCTTATATTTGCATTGAAAATACAAATAAAAAAGATACTTCATTCGCTAAGTGTATATTTGTGTTAAGAACACAAATAAAAAGAAACAATTCAATTTCTATGTTATATTTGTGTTGAGTACACAAATAAAAGAAACAATTCAATTTCAATGTTAATATTTGTGTTAAGGGACAAAAATTAAAAGACATTCATTATTCTATGTGTATTTGTGTTAAGAACACAAATATAAAGACATTTATTTTTCTTATGTTTATGCTTGTGTTAAGAATACAAATGAAAAGATGATTCATGTTCTATGTTTATGTTAAGAACACAAATATAAAGATAATTCATTTGTGATCTCATTTTCTATGTAATATTTGCATTGTAAAATGCAAACAAATAGATAGTCCATATTATAAGTTTTATTTGTGTTGGTAAACACAAATAAAAAAGATAATTCTTTTGCTAAGTTATATTTGTGTTGAAAAACACAAATAAAAATAATAATTCATTTCTATGTATATATTTATGTTGAAAAATACAAATAAAAGAACGGTTCTTTTTCTATGTTATTATTTGTGACGAAAACACAAGTAAAAGAATGGTTTCTTTTTCTCAAATAAAATGTAAACACTTATGTGTTTTTCTCCAAATATTACTTTTAATTTACAAATACAATGTAAATAAAGTTTTGTTTTATAAACATGGTTTTAAAATTAACAATAAAATTTAGTATCTTATAACGATTCTAATTCTATAACATCCTATGTTTAAGGTGACAGTAAAAAGAGATTTTTTACTGTAATCCATAAACTGTGTCCTACATGTAAACCAATCAAATAGGATTTTTATTGTTAGCCAAATTCTGTCAAAATGTAAACAAATAAAAAATATTCTATTTGTTGTTCATATTCTATTGTAAATAAACAAATAAAAGAATATTTTAGTTGTCATTCAAATTTCATTGTTCATTTTAAAATAATAAAATAATATTTTAATATTTTAAAATAGACTAGAGAAACTAGATTAAATAAAATATGATTTAAATCTAAATTTTGATTTAATCCTCTAACCACAAATAAATTCAACAATATATTAAATTCAATGCATCTAGCCTATCATGAACAACAAAGCATACCACCAACCACAATCAACAATTCATCAATCACATAACATTTCATATCTGAATTACATCATTATACAATTATTTTTAACGCAGGAAAAATAATTTATAATTAATTAAATAATAAAATTCAGAATTCTCACCTTGATATGGCTGAAAATTCGACTGTCTCAGAATTAGCTCTGGTCTGCGCCATCGCGAAGCTCTCGGAAAGACGAGTCCAATGCAACTTATGGTTCGTCAATCGGACCTCATATGAAAGAGATACTGATTTTTAAATATTGCATAAATTAAATATTAAATTAATAAAATAATAATATAATATACTCTTTCTTCTTCGTTGCTGTGACCAAGCCGCACCGAAATCCGTTCCTCCCACCTTCTGCACGCGCCCCCCTATGGCCCACCGTCGACCAATCAGAGCCCACCACTCCGAAGCCCCGCCTGCGAGCCGCCACCACCACCAATAGCTCCGAACTCGGCCTCCTCCTCCTCCTCTCGAAAATCGAACCCGAACGCCCCCACTTCCTCGCCAGAATTCGCAAAATCCGTGCACCAAAACTCGATCTTAACCGTATAGATTCGAAGCTCTCTGAATTCTCTTCGATTTGGTATATAATTTGTAGATTTTCGTTGAACGGATTGAGAGAAATTGATGTTTGATAATCGGAGCTTTCTGGCCTTCGAATGAATAGGTGGCGGCGGACATTTTCTAGGTTTAGGGTTTTATTTTCAGATTTTTTTTTATTTTTTTATTAAAAATGTGTTAAAAAGGTGAAAATGCGGGCTGTCTTCGAATTGGACTTGCTTACTGTCGATCTTAACATTTTGAGGCCTTCTGAACGCAATGGGATGAGTCTCGCGGTCCAATTCCGAATTCTATATAAAATTTATTTAAAATCCCATTAAAAATTAATTAATTAAATATTGACCGTACATTTAAATATGTCGGGGCCACATATGACCTCAGAAAATTCCAGAAAAAATATTTTTAACTTTCTTATGACGATACGAATCCAACAAAATTATTTTCGTCAAATTCTGAGACTTTTTGAAAAATGGCTATTTTTAAGGCGTTTAAATTTAATTAAAATAGTCAAAACACATTTTATTTTTCCACGCTCACATATTAATTCGAAAAATTCTGAAAATTGAAACCTAGCTATAATTTGACATTCTGGTTCCAACAAAAGTGGTTTCGTCGGAAATGGAGGTCGTTTGAAAAATAACTATTTTTAAGGCCAATATATTTAATATTAAAAATACATTTTTAACAAGTAGTTTTCGAAATTCAAAATATATAAGTGTTTATACTTTTTAAATCCAGAAACATCATTCCGGACTCAATGGACGTGGTTTGGAGTTGAAATTCCTTCATATGTGAAAAGTAGCCTTTTGAGCCATATATATTATATGTATAAATTCTACAACGACCTTTCTAAAAATTGAATTGGCCATAACTTTTGATTTCCGCTATGAAATTTCAGTTTTTCAGATTCGTTAGAAAGATATTATTAAACAAATTTAAATATTTCTTGTTTCACTCAATTCTGATTTATTTTGAATCCTGTACATTCAGTTAAAGTTTAAAATTAAAATTTTAAAACTACCGCCACATTTCTAACTCCTTTTATATTTAAATTAAATTTATTCATTCTAACTTTAATTAAAATAAATTCTAGCCATTATTATTTAAAATAAATTACATTATATCCTCAAAATTCATTAAAATTTTAAAAAATAAAAAATTTAAATTGGGTCAGAATTTGCGGGTTGTTACAATTGCTTTGACATCGTAGTTATTGCAAGTTCATCACTTTTATGCCTTGCCATGATGATTACATGACCATTCACCTTGTTATCATACCGGTTTATGTCTATGCCAAGATATGTTGTGTAACACCCCACGTCCGTTAAGGTCACTCACAAAGGGAATGCCTTAACTTTGATGGAGCATTTTAGTAAACAAAATAGAATATTACAAGACAGATATAAAAATAATACTTGAAAAGCTTTATAACTTTATTGCAGCGGACAGAAATCAGTTTGGTTACAACTTTACCAAAAACTCAAGTACATATATATCAGCCTTGTTCAAAAGCCATCAGAGTACAAAATTTAAAATCATAATCCCCACCAAAGATGCCGGAAAAAGACAAGCCATACTTTAAGCACTTCAAGCACTCCAAGCAGGAAGAAAGATCCAGATCAAGCTAGAGTATTCCCTCCTTGAAAACCTGGGGGGGGAACGGAAGAAAAGAGGCGAAACAACAAGGGTCGGACATAAAGTCTGGCAAGTCCAGTGACTTTCAGTTATGAACAGATAATAATGTCATGGCATGCAAATAAAACTGGATGAGAGATAACAGGAAACAGGAATAACAGATATACTTAGGTTAAACAGAAGAAACATGATGATATTACTTTTCACTTCTCTACACTAATACTAGTATAACAGGATTAGGTGTTACCCTAATGTCTAAACAGAAATAGAAACAGAATAATGGGCCTTTACCACCCTAACAGAAGGTACAGAAACATAACGCTAATAATGGGCCTTTACCACCCGAACAGAAAGTACAGAAACAGAATGCCAGTAATGGGCCTTTACCACCCGAACAGAGACAGAAACGGAAACAGAATAATCCCTATTGAAATAGAATGTTAGAATTAGGTGTACACTAGTAAATCGGCCTTTACCACCCCAACAGACGGTACCACGCAGAAACAAACAGGTGTTACCACCCAACAGAAACAGACGGTACCCCACAGAACAGACAGAACTAAGTGTACCCTAAAACCCTACCCCAAGCGATCTACTCCCTTAACATAAATACCCTGTGTCAGCTCCACAATAGGGTGTATCACTCCCTAAAGTGACAACCAATTGGCACAGACCTATTTACAGATGTCACGACGTCTTACATCCTCAGAGGCAGACCGGGATCCATGCACGCACATGACCCGGTTGGAACGCACCATCAACACCCCTCGCCATTATCAGAATGAACCGCTTATAATTAGTTCAGTAAGCATGCCCGGACCCTACCTAATGTTGGGTCAAAGTTTTGATACCAGAAAGGGTTACTGACTAATATGGGTCCCAAACAACAGATGACACAAGTATTTTCCCTCCTAACCTTGTGCCCCCAGACTAACAGATTTCAGATTAACTTGTTTACAAGTTCAGACATACAGAGTTCAGATCAACTAGTTCACAGATCAGGCAAGTTTCAGACTAACGGATCTGATATACGGATTTAACAGATTTACAGATTTGTCTAACTTTGTAATTGGGCCTAAAGATTCACGGAATGGGTTTGTTAAATTCATTAGTCCAATTGGTTTAACCCTATTCACCCAAAACGTTTTAGACATCATATTTATCCTAGATTTACATCAATTAATGCAAAGACCTCTCACATTAGGTCGGTAGCTTGTGGCCGCTGGATATGCCGGCGGTTCCAGGCAGACTTCTGCCGCAAGCTAGACCTAACCTCATGTCCAAGCATATTTTAGTTATGCCTATGACCTCTCACATTAGACTGACAGTTTGTGGTTCGTGGTTAAGCCGGTTGGTTCCGGGCAGGCTTCCACCGCAAACAGAGTCTAACCTCGTGTCATAGACAATTCATTCCAATACAGATTTTACAGGTATCAGACTAATTCTGCTTATTTAACAGATTAAACTTCTGTACAAGTTACAGCAGATTATTCGAGGTTCTATTAACAAGTTTTGCCCAAATTTAAATCGAGCCTACAGATTCACTTACTTCAAATTTCAGCATTTCAGTTCCAACAGATTACGTCATTCAACAGATAACAGATCTTGCAGATTATGCTATTTAGCAGATTTAACATATAAGGCAATTTAACATAATTAGCAGATTAAGCAGTTCAATCTAATTAGCAGTTTAGGCAATATAACAGAACTAGCAGGTTAGGCAATATAACAGATTTAGCAGATAACAGATTTAGCAGATTATATATATCTAAAACTCTATTTACCTATCTTGCCTAATCATAAATTTAGCCTAACCTTATATGCCCAAATCAAGGTCATAATTCATAATACAATATATGCCCCAAATCTTAGCCTTAATATTCCCATTTACAGTTCATGTCAAAACTAGATTCAATATTCTAGTTTACCATTTTTGTCCAAGACTAATACACATGTAAATCATTCTCTATTATAGCCAATTCAGATTATGCCAACATATTGTTATGCCAAATTAACTTAATTAAGCTACGCCCAATCCCCCGTATAACATATTTCCACAAGTTCTCTAAATACTCATGAAATGGCCCTAGCAAAAGGAATAGGGGATAAACACAAGAAAGAATAGGCATGCATTAATGAACCACATACAATGATAATGGCCCTATTGGGCTCGATGTACATAACAGTGAATGGGAATAAACTAGCAAGGTTACATACTAAATATGAGATCCAACATCATTAAGGGAATAGGCATAAGAAACTAGCTACAATAGTTATAGGCAACTAACCACAATAGTCATGGGCGACTAATCACAATAGTTTCTTATTCAATGTCATAGGCAATAGTCTCATAGGCGTGAATCATAGTCATAGGCAAAAGTCCCATAGGCGTGAATCACAGTCATAGGCAATAGTCTCATAGTCATGAATCATAGTCATAGGCAACAGTCTCATAGTCATGAATCATAGTCATAGGCAATAATAGTCTCATAGGCAACAGTTTCATGTCCAATTATGCATTATTCATTCTTTGTCCCAAAATTTAGCGTTCGTGCGTTAATCTCTTATGAGATTCGGCGCAGGCTCGTAGTAGCCTGGCTATAGAACAAAAAGAAGAAAGAGATACAGAATAAGATAGATCTAAACAGAATAGAACAGACATAACCTCAGATTCAGATTTATAATTCATGCCACAATAATAACTAACGTTTATATCGGAAAATAACTGTACTTGCCATTCGGGGCTAAAGAAAAGGATTATAAATCGAATTTGATGTAGAAACGCTGATTAATCTTCTTCGATTGTTGTTGCAGCTCTAAACTTTAATTTGAATTGTGAATGAACACTTGAGATTAGATTTAGAGGCAACGGCTAGAGTTTAAGAGAGAGTTTGGTAGCATAATGGTGTCATAGACAATATTCTATGAATTAGGGTTAGGTTAATCACATATTTATAGGTGTAGAGAGTGTTTCAGAACCATTAGATCACCCTAGAAGCCATCAGGTCCGTCCAGCACATCAAAAATCGTCACTAGAACTCTTTAAAACCCTGTGCAGGTTTCTGGCTCGATATGGGCCCACTTCCCAAGTGCGCCAGTGTATTTTTGTGCTGGCGCACTTCACAAGTGCGCCAGTGCATTTCGGGCCTGTTTCCGGTTTTTCTGCCTAACTTCGTTTGTCCATATGTCCTTCATACAGTATCCGTTTTACACAAACTCGGACTCTATCTCAAGCAGAATTTCGAGACGAACGCAATGGCGCAACCTGTTTCCCTTAATTATTCTCCTAAAAATTAAGTATACTTCAATTTGTTACTTATACGTTCACAGAAAATACGGGGTGTTACATTCTCCCCTCCTTAAAGGATTTCGTCCCCGAAATCTTCAAGTTAAGAAGAATGTGTCCTACCATCCAATCATCCATCTACTCAACCATCATCCACAAGCATCCATTTTCCTTAGAAAACTTCTAATGTTGTATGAACATATGCAAAAGTGTGTGTATATGTCTCTTATCTAATGCAAAGATTAGGCGGTCTACTGATTCAGTTGACCTCCTCAATGCGAACCATGTTGGTGCCTTGAGTCCAATTATGCATGCAAGAAATCCTATTTGATACACATCGTTTCTATATGTGTGCGCAATCATTCATCCAAATGCTACATCCATGCGACGAATCAATCATTTTGCATCCACAAAATTGAAAATGCACACACATCCATATGCAGTATGAGAGTGTTTTCGAGCCGATCTAGTGCCTAGTGTGTGTATATGCATCCACGAGTAACCACTAGCAACCACTTGCATCCACTGGAAACCATCAAACATAACATGTCTCAAACACATGTTTACACCCATTGGTTTCTACCTAAAGTTCGAAGATTCGATCGATAGGATACAGTCGAATGCTGGAAGCGAGTACAGATGAAACAAAAACTTGGTTTCCATTAGACCATGGTTGAGGGAATAATTTCCCTAAGTATTGGCCCCAAAGACCGAAACCAACATCAGATTGACACCCAGAGGATTACCCTCTTTAGACAATGTCAAAACTGGAAATCTTAACCTTATCAGAAATATTCAGATATTTACAGATTACTGGTACATATCAGATTACCGAACTAAGCATGATAAAAACCAGAATGTATGCGTCCTACTTGACGCCTAACACATATATCTCTCAATCCCCAATCTATCACAAACAGATGAGTCCTAACCCTTAGGGGTTTGAATCTACAGCGGAACCAGAAACAATACTAGTATTAAAGTGCAGAGTATCGATTTCAAAATCAAAATGCCATAATCATAAAGAGTTTTAACTCAAAAATTAGATAAGAAAATTAAACCTTCTACATAAATTTTCTTATTTATACCCTATCTACCAGTCACTTGAGCATTCGCCTGTCCTCCAGAAGTGGGTTCTGCCCTCTGCGCTTTCCCTCGTTTCATCGGGCAATCCCTAGTGAAGTGTCCCATCTCACCAAAGTTGAAGCAAGTGCCCTTCTTTTTTCTGCAATCCTTGTTCAGATGAGTCGAGCTTCCACAAGTAAAGCACTTTTTCTCCTTCTTATCTTCAGACTTCTCATCCTTCTTTTGTGTTTCCTTTTTGGGCCATGCTTTCTTATTCTGTGGTTCTTCCTTCTTTGTCTCTTTCTGGCCCTTGTCTTCCTCGTGCAGTAGTGCCATGTCCACCATTTTCTCGTAAGTCGCTCCCATGGGTACATGGGTCATGGCTAGGCTGTGTAGTGGCTCGTTCAATCCTTTAACAAAGCGGAGAGCCTTTTTATGCTGAGTGTTGACTAAATCCAGTCCGAACCTAGCCAGTTGGTTGAACTGGTTGACGTAATCCTTGACCATCATACTTCCTTGCTTAAGAGATAAGAACTTTTCCAATTGTAGACTTCGTTCGGCTTGCGAGAGGAATTTCATCTCAAACCTTGTTCTGAAATCCATCCATGTTTCAACCGACCTCTCGGCGTTAGTGACTTCCCACCAGTAGGAAGCTTCGTCTTTGAGCAACCATACCGCCAACTGTACCTTTTTCCTATCGTCCACCTCGAAGATAACGAACAGATCCTCAGTTTCTTTAAGCCAGTTCCTCGCTTCTACGAATGATTCAGTTCCCTTGAAATCCTTTCCACCCATGGCCCTAAATTCTTTACAGATCTTTGAGAAAGCAATTGCACGAGGAGGGGGCGGAGGAGGGGGATCATTTGCTGGACCTACGGCAGCGGTCCTAGCCTCAAGGTATTGACGAAACCAACCGGGTACATGAACACCCTCTGGTATCTCAGATGCTTCAGACATGCTGAAACGAAAAAGGAAAGGTTCAATACAAAAAGGACCGAAAGAAAGACATATGGCTCTTGGGGATTATGTTTTTCAAAATAAGCTTTACTTTTGAAAATACTTCCTTTTAAACCTTTTTGAAAATAGTTTTCAAAAACTTCTATCTAATCTGGTAACCTTCTGCTCTGATACCAAGTGTAACACCCCACGTCCGTTAAGGTCACTCAAAAAGGGAATGCCTTAACTTTGATGGAGCATTTTAGTAAATAGAATAGAATATTACAAGATAGATATAAAAATAATACTTGAAAAACTTTATACCTTTATTGCAGCGGACAGAAATCAGTTTGGTTACAACTTTACCAAAAACTCAAGTACATATATATCAGCCTTGTTCAAAAGCCATCAGAGTACAAAACTTTAAAATCATAATCCCCACCAAAGATGCCAGAAAAAGACAAGCCATACTTTAAGCACTTCAAGCACTCCAAGCAGAAAGAAAGATCTAGATCAAGCTAGAGTATTCCCTCCTTGAAAACCGAGGGGGGTGGGGAACGGAAGAAAAGAGGCGAAACAACAAGGGTCAGACATAAAGTCTGGCAAGTCCAGTGACTTTCAGTTATGAACAGATAATAATGTCATGGCATGCAAATAAAACTGGATGAGATATAACAGGAAACAAGAATAATAGATATACTTAGGTTAAACAGAAGAAACATGATGATATTACTTTTCACTTCTCCGCACTAATACTAGTATAACAGGATTAGGTGTTACCCTAATGTCTAAACAGAAACGGAAACAGAATAATGGGCTTTTACCACCCTAACAGAAGGTACAGAAACATAACGCTAGTAATGGGCCTTTACCACCTGAACAGAAAGTACAGAAACAAAATGCTAGTAATGGGCCATTACCACCCGAATAGAGACAGAAACGGAAACAGAATAATCCCTACGGAAACAGAATGTTAGAATTAGGTGTACACTAGTAAATGGGCCTTTTCCACCCCAACAGACGGTACCACGCAGAAACAGACTGGTGTTACCACCCAACAGAAACAGACGGTACCCCACAGAACAGACAGAACTAACTTTACCCTAAAATCCTACCCCAAGCGATCGGCTCCCTAAACATAAATACCATGTGTCGGCTCCACAATAGGGTGTATCACTCCCTAAAGTGACAAACAATTGGCACATGCCTATTTACAGATGTCACGGCGTCTTACATCCTCATAGGCAGACCGGGATCCATGCACGCACATGACCCGGTTGGAACGCACCATCAACACCCCTCGCCATTATCATAATGAACCGCTTATAATTAGTTCAGTAAGCGTGCCCGGACCCTACCTACTGTTGGGTCAAAGTTTTGATACCAGAAAGGGTTACTGACTAATATGGGTCCCAAACAACAGATGACACAAGTATTTTCCCTCCTAACCTTGTGCCCCTAGACTGACAGATTTCAGATTAACTTGTTTACAAGTTCAGACATATAGAGTTCAGATAAACTAGTTCACAGATCAGACAAGTTTCAAACTAATGGATCAGATATACGGATTTAACAGATTTACAGATGTGTCTAACTTTGTAATTGGGCCTACAGATTCATGGAACGGGTTTGTTAAATTCATTAGTCCAATTGGTTTAACCCTATTCACCCAAAACGTTTTAGACATCATATTTATCCCAGATTTGCATCAATTAATGCACAGACCTCTCACATTAGGTCGGTAGCTTGTGGCCGCTGGATATGCCGGGAGGTTCTGGGTAGACTTCTGCCACAAGCCAGACCTAACCTCGTGTCTAACCATATTTTAGTTATGCCTACGACCTCTCACATTAGACTTACAGTTTGCGGTTCCTGGTTAAGTCTGTTGGTTCCGGGCAGGCTTCCACCGCAAACAAAGTCTAACCTCGTGTCATAGACAATTCATTCCAATATAGATTTTACAGGTATCAGACTAATTCTGCTTATTTAACAGATTAAACTTCTGTACAAGTTACAACAGATTATTCGAGGTTTTATTAACAAGTTTTGCCCAAATTTAAATCGACCCTACAGATTCACTTACTTCAAATTTCAGCATTTCAGTTCCAACAGATTACGTCATTCAACAGATAATAGATCTTGTAGATTAGGCTATTTAGCAGATTTAACAGATAAGGCAATTTAACATAATTAGCAAATTAAGCAATTCAGTCTAATTAGCAGTTTAGGAAATATAACAGAACTAGCAGATTAGGCAATATAACAGATTTAGCAGATAACAGATTTAGCAGATTATATATATCTAAAACTCTATTTACCTATCTTGCCTAATCATAAATTTAGCCTAAACTTATATGCCCAAATCAAGGTCATAAATCAAAATACAATATATGCCCCAAATCTTAGCCTTAATATTCCCATTTACAGTTTATGTCAAAACTAGATTCAATATTCTAGTTTACCATTTTTGTCCAAGACTAATACACATGTAAATCATTCTCTATTATAGCCAATTCAGATTATGCCAACATATTGTTATGCCAAATTAACTTAATTAAGCTACGCCCAATCCCCCGTATAACATATTTCTACAAGTTCTCTAAATACTCATGAAATGACCCTAGCAAAAGGAATACGGGATAAACACAAGAAAGAATAGGCATGCAATAATGAACCACATACAATGATAATGGCCCTATTAGGCTCGATGTACATAATAGTGGATGGGAATAAACTAGCATGGTTACATACTAAATATGAGATCCAACATCATTAAGGGAATAGGCATAAGAAACTAGCTACAATAGTTATAGGCAACTAACCACAATAGTCATGGGCGACTAATCACAATAGTTTCTTATTCAATGTCATAGGCAATAGTCTCATAGGCGTGAATCATAGTCATAGGCAATAGTCCCATAGGCGTGAATCACAGTCATAGGCAATAGTCTCATAGTCATGAATTATAGTCATAGGCAATAGTCTCATAGTCATGAATCATAGTCATAGGCAATAATAGTCTCATAGGCAACAGTTTCATGTCCAATTATGCATTATTCATTATTTGTCCCAAAATTTAGTGTTCGTACGTTAATCTCTTAAGAGATTCGGCGCAGGCTCGTAGTAGCCTGGCTATAGAACAGAAAGAAGAAAGAGATACAGAATAAGATAGATCTAAACAGAATAGACATAACCTCAGATTCAGATTTATATTTCATGCCACAATCATAATTAACGTTTATATCGAAAAATAACTGAACTTGCCTTTCGTGGCTAAAGAAAAGGATTATAAATCGAATTTGATGCTGAAACGCTGATTAATCTTCTTCGATTGTTGTTGCAGCTCTAAACTTTAATTTGAATTGTGAATGAGCACTTGAGATTAGATTTAGAGGCGGCGGCTAGGGTTTAAGAGAGAGTTTGGTAGCATAATGGTGTCATAGACAATATTCTATGAATTAGGGTTAGGTTAATCACATATTTATAGGTGTAGAGAGTGTTTCAGAACCATTAGATCACCCTAGAAGCCATCAGGTCCGTCTAACACATCAAAAATCGTCATTAGAACTCTTTAGAACCATGTGCAGGTTTCTGGCTCGATATGGGCGCACTTCCCAAGTGCGCCAATGTACTTTTGTGCTGGCGCACTTCACAAGTGCGCCAGTGCATTTCTGGCCTGTTTCCGGTTTTTCTGCCTAACATCGTTCGTCCGTATCTCCTTCATACGTTATCCGTTTTACGCAAACTCGGACTCTATCTCAAGCAGAATTTCAAGACGAACGCAATGGCGCTACCCGTTTCCCTTAATTCTTCTCCTAAAAATTAAGTATACTTTAATTTGTTACTTATACATTCACAGAAAATACGGGGTGTTACATGTTGAAACTATCACCTTCTTCATATTCACTTTTCCTTGTTATAGCTAGGCTACTTTATAGCCCAGATGCTGCCAAAGTACGTACGAATACATTAGAGAGGAAACGGGGAAAACGGATTATAATTGGCATGATTTATGTAATGTTTATACAAAATGGGACATGTAATTCAAATGGGAAAAACATAGAAATAATTACCTATAATGACATAGGTAGATTTGGATTAATTTGGAATGTTTAGTAATTTACAATTAGGAATTGTAAATTGTACTTATAACACGAGGTTAGGTTACATTAATGGTGGAAGTCTATCTGGACCCAACCGGCATATCCAGCAGCTACTAATGTTGAACCTAATGTGGGAGGTCTAAGTACGCAAATATGAATCGGCCTAAGACACGAGGTTAGGCCCAACTGTGGAATAAGACTGCTTGGATCCGACCGACATATCCAACATCCACACATTGTAGGCCTAATGTGGGAGGTCTTGCCCACTATAACCATAAATGGACATGGTAATGAAATAGACTACTTAACCTAATTTAATATGACTATGGACTTAAGTTAGGGTTAAGTAAAAATTGAATGGGTGGCAGTGGGTTAAGTAAATTAGAGGGGGTGGGTAATATGTATATATAGGCCCATGAACTTAACCCAGTAAGGTTATGTAATTAAAGACACCTAGTGGTATACATAAACAGTAGATAATGAAATAGGGTTATGTAATTAAAGACACCTAGTGGTATACATAACCAATAGATAATGTAATGAAGTTATGTAATTAAAGACACCCTTTATGGTAGGAATAACTAGTATATGGCTATGTGATTAAAGACACCTAAGGTTATACATATTCAGTGGAAAACCTAGTGGGGGATATAAGACAAGGCGGAGAGCTTGTATCATATTGTGGGACCCATTTCGGTCAGTATCTTGGAGTTGGTATCAAGTAAAGACCTCCATACTAGGTAGAGAAGGGGCACACTTACTGATTGATTGTAAGAGATCCGCACGAGGAAAATGGTGTGGGTGGCGCAAACCAAACGGGGACATGTGAGTGCATGGGCCGGGCAGAGGGGGCTAAGACGACCATGACGCCAGTAGATATATTTGTGCACACCATGGGTTGCCACTTTAGGAAGTGATACCTCCTACTTTAGGGCCAGCACAGGATATCTACCAGGTAGGGAGACGAACGATTAGGGTATGGGTTAGGGTATACTTGGATGTATGACCTAAGCCTACTAACTTATAGTGGAGGGGATCATCTCATTTCAGTTATAGTAGTAATAGTGCAGAGTAATCAGTAGCGAGGAACATACACCTTATCTTGCTTACGTTGTCACACCTGCCGTTTATGCAGTGATCTCTCTTATCCACTTTATATGCCTATCATGTTGCATTTATTTATTTACTAGCTAAAAGTAACTAGACTCGCAAGACTTTATGTTTGACCCTGTTGTTTCTCCTTCTTTCTTCCGTTCCTCACCCAGGTTGTCAGGGAGGAAACACTCAGGCTTAATCAGGAATCAGATATCATCTTGCTATGAGCTACTTCTGAAGTATGGCTCAAGTTCTTTTCTCTACTATGGCTTAACTCATTTTTTATTCAGGGAATGATACTTTTTATTTACTTATGTACTATGATGGTGCAAGACATAATTTATTTTATTGTAATGATTTTTGTGACTTATGGAATTGTGGACCACGGTAGTATGACTTATGTTTGAAATAAAAGTTTAAATTTTCCACTACGGCCTTATTTATATCTGTCTTGTAATTATTCTGTGTCTTTTTACCTATAGCACATAATGAGACTTACTAAATTCCCTTAGTGAGTGACATTAACGGACGCGGGGTGACACACTTGGTATCAGAGCTGAAGGTTACAGATTAGACAAAAGTTTTTGTTTTTTTTCAAAAAGGATAGCATTTTAAAAAAAAGAGTCTATTTTGAAAAACATTCCCCAAAAAGCCATATGTAGTATACTTCGGTCCTTTATCTAAATTTCTTCCTTTTCCCTTTTTCAGCATGTCTGGGGAACAAAACATCCCTAATCTCCCAGATGGCGACACAATACCCGGATGGTTTCAGAGGTATTTGGAAGCCATGGCGCCTACCGAAGGCCAAAGAGACGTTCCTCCCCAAGCTGCACCAGTCATTCCTCCTCCTTCCCCTCCAAAAACTTATAACTTTGCCAAAATCTGCAAAGACTTTCGGGCTATGGGAGGGAGGCCATTCCATGGGAATGAGACAGACGTAGAAGCTTAGAATTGGCTTAAGGAGACCGAGGACTTATTCATAAACTTTGAAGTGGAGGACCGAAGAATGATCCAGTTAGCTACTTAGCTGTTAAAGGACGAAGCCTCATTTTGGTGGGAAGTCACCCAAGCTGGACGTCCAGTAGAAACTTAGGAAGAATTTAGACAGAGGTTCGAAACGAAATTTCTTTCCCAAGCAGAGAGAAACAAACATATAAAGAGGTTCTAAACACTCAAACAAGGAAATCTGACAGTGAAGGAGTATGTGAACAGGTTCAACCAACTGGCAAGGTTCGGGCTAGAGTTGGTAGACACACTGCATAAAAGGGCTTTGTAGTTTGCTAAGTGGCTGAATGAGCCTCTGCATGGTTTAGCTATGTCCCATCTTCAAATGGGGGCCACCTTTGAAAAGCTTGTTGATATGGACCTAATGCATGAGGACAAGGGAGAAAAGAAGGAAACAAAAGCTGAGTGGACATCACCGAATAAGAAGGTATGGCCCAAGAAAGGGTAGCAACAACAACAACAGCAACAGAAGAAAGGGGGAAGATGATAAAGGCAAGGATAAGAGAAAATGTCACAGTTGTGGAAACGAGGGCCACCTGATGAAAGATTATAAGAGAAGGAAGGTCAATTGCTTTAATTGCGAAGAGGTCGTACACTTATCTAAAGAGTGCCCGAAAAAACAGGGATCGCAGGGACAAGGGCAAAGAGCAGGGACTTCTGGAGGGCAGGTGCATGCTCTCGCGATCGGTGCTCCTGAGAGAGGCATAAAAATTTCCTTAGAAATTTTAGTTTCTCTTTCAAACCATCTAGTTAGAACATTTTTTTATTCTGGTGCATCACACTCGTTTATTTCTAGTTTTATGGTTGAATCTCTGCACTTAATTACTAGTATTGTAGTAGATCCCATAGTTGTTTCAAACCCCATTGGTGGTTTGGCACATTTATCGATGATTTGTCGGGGTTTTAAAATATCTGTGTTAGGTGTCGAATTTGAATGCGACGCGTATGTGCTTGGGTTTATGGGCTATTGGTAGATTCTAGGAATGGATTGGCTTACCACGTATGGGGGCATTCTGGATTATGAGAGGATGTTTGTTAGACTCCCAACTTATCATGGGAAGGCCCTTGAAGTTTCTTGTGACCCTCAAGGGTCTGTTATGCTTAGCTTCCTAGAGTCTCTAGATGCATCCATAGATAATTTGCAATCTGTTCCAATGGTTCGAGATTATTCAGATGTTTTTGATAAGGCACATAGTTTACCTCCAAGGCGTGAAATTGACTTCTGCATATATCTGGTGGACAATGTAGAGCCAGTTCCATTACCAGTATGCTAATTGGCTCCAAGGGAAAGGAGGGAGCTAAGTAAGGAAGTAGGGGAGCTACTTGAAAAAGGGTTTATCATACGAAGCATATCTGAGTGGGTGCTCCAGTAGTATTTGCAACTAAAGCGTATGGTTCACTTCATTTGTGTATTGACTATAGGAAGTTAAATAATCTCACCAAGAAGAATAGGCACCCGCTTACAAGGATTGATGATTTATTTGATCAGCTTGGTGAAGTTTGGGTATTTTCTCAGTTGGATTTGGCTATGGGGGTTCCATCAGTCGAGGGTGGCTGAAGACAGCACTGATAAGACTGCTTTTAGAACTCCAGAAGATTTCTTTGAATGGCTAGTTATGCCTTTTGGGTAAAAAAATGCAGCCTCCTATTTTGTTGATTTGATGAGTAGGGTGTATCAGGAGCTCCTAAACAAATTCGTCGTAGTCTTCATTGATGATACTTTGATCTTCTCCAAGAGTGAAGAAGAGCATGCCCAGCATTTGGGAGAAGTTTTGAAAACTCTCTATGACCATCAGCTAAAAGCAAAGTTCTCCAAATGCCATTTCTAGAGAAAGGAGGTGAGGTTCTTGGGGCATGTAGTCTCCAAATAAGGGATAGCTGTAGATCCCGTGAAGTTGGTTGCAGTACAAGATTGGCAGATTCCTAAAAATACAACAGAGGTGAGAAGCTTTCTTAGGTTGGAAGGTTATTATGGGAAGTTCATTAAGGACTTCGCGAAGATATCAGGCCCTTTCACTAGGATGACAAAGAAGAATCTGGAATTTTCATAGGACATAGACTATGACATTGCTTTCTAACGTCTGAAGAAGGCTCTGACAACAACCTCAGTCTTGACCTTGCCCGATGGGAGTTAATTGTTTACGGTTTACACAGATGCGTGTGGTACAGGGCTTGGTGCGGTTCTGATGCAAGAAGGGAATGTAATATATCTCGGGGGTACATAGTTGAGATTTCATGAGAAGAACTACCCCACCCATGATTTAGAGTTAGCTTCCATTGTTTTCATGTTAAAGACGTGGCGACATTATTTACTTGGAGAAAAGCTCGAGTTGTGCACTGATCATAAATATCTCAACTATCTATTCTCATAGAAGGATCTAACTTAAGGCAACAACGGTGGATAGAGTTCTTATCTTCATATGATTTTGAGATTGCTTATACCCTTGGCAAGGGAAATGTGGTGGCAGACGCACTAAATAGGAAGCGAGTGGCCCTGAGTCCTCTGTTTATGGATCGAAAGAACTTGGAGTTCATATTATCTTTTGATTTTAAAACCTCCATCGAGGTTTTGCCTGATTTATTTGCATCCTTAGAGATACGACCGATTCTTGTGGATCAGATAGGAGCTTAGCAACAAGGTGACCCACAGATTCTAGACATCATGGATAAGTTTAGAAGAGGGGAGACTTCTAGTCACCTCAGTAGGTATGCCATAGATGAAAAGTGGTGGTTGCGACGAGATGGAAGACTTTTTGTTCCTCAAACTGGAATCTTGATAAACGCAGTCCTAGAAGAAGCCCACCATTCTAAGTTGACCATTCATTCAGGAGGTGACAAGATGTACAGGGACATGAAGAGAGTTGTCTTTTAGGCTAGGATGAAGAAGGATGTGGCTGAATTTGTTTCTCAATGTTTGGTTTGCCAGTAAGTCAAAGCTGAGCAAAAGAAGCCCGGTGGATTGCTTCATCCTTTGAAGGTTCCGCAGTGGAAATGGGATAGCGTCTCTATGGATTTAATAGATGGTTTGCCTAGATCAAAAAAAGGTAGTACCAGCATTTGGGTGATAGAGGATAGACTCACTAAGAGAGCTCACTTTGTTCCAGTTAAGAGTAAGAGGACGACATCATGGTTGGCAACAATTTATGTCCGAGAGATAGTGTAATAACCCGAAAATCTATGCCAGTTTAAAATTTTTATTTCGGCAATTTTAATGAATTTAGAATATTTAAAATGGATTATTTTAAATAATATCGACGAAAATTCATTTTGAATATATTTAGAACGTATATATTATATACGTCGTCGTTAGAATATAATAATTATATATAATTATAAATAGAATTGAAAAATGGCACGGTAGTTCGGTAATTCGATTTCAAACTTCAATTGAACATACCGGGTGCAAAATAAACCGGACTTCAGTGAAACCAAAAATAATAGGATCTATTTGAGAATATCTTTCCAACGAATCCGAAAAATCAAGATTTCATAGCGGGAATCAAAACATATGTCCAGTTGAAAATTCTGAATAGTCGCTATGGAATTCAGACCCTTAAAAATAGACATTTTGCAAACGACCTCGGATTTCGACGAAATCACTTTTGTTGGATCCGCAGTGTCAAATTATTGCTAGATTTCAAATTTCATAATTTTTCGAATCAATATGTGAGCGTGGAAAAGGAAAATGCGTTTTACCAGTTTCAATCGATTTTAATCGACTAGAAAATGGCCATTTTTCTAACGGTCTCAGAATTCGACGAAACTAGTTTTGTTAGGACCGTATCGTCAATACAAAGCTAGAAAATATTTTTCAGGGATTTATAGAGTTAGTATGTGACCCCGGTAAATTGAAATGCGCGTTCAAAATCAATATATAGAGTTATATGTTGATTTTAACGGAAACTGATCGAAACGAGATAATCAGCTTACGATACATATCCCATTGTGTTCGGAATGGGGGTAATTAGTTATGGACGACAGGCGGTGGGCCTCGTTTTGAGGTCGAAAATAAAAGTTGCTTTTTGATGGAAAATAAAATAATTAAAAATCAAAACCCTCTCCCCTATTATACTCAGCCCCCCCTACGTTAAAAATCAAAATCAATTTCAAAGGAAAAAAAGAAAAAAAAAGAGAAAAAAAGGCGACGGGGGGGGGGGGGGGGGGAGCCTCCGCTGCTTCCATCGCCCCCCCCCCCCCCCCCCCTCTTCGATCGACGCACCTCCGAAGCCTCCCCCCCTTGCTGCGCCGCCCCTCCTTCTTCTTCCTCCTCCTCCACTGTTCCTTCCTGACGCGAAGACCCCCTCCCCCCTTATGATCGACGCGCCGCAGCTACCCCCCTGCGGCCATCTTCCTCCGTCTCGAGCCCCCCCCCCCCTCCGTCGATCTTCAACGCAGCCACTCCCTCCTCTCTTCAAAACCGTCGAACCCTCCACCCTAACCCCCTGTAAGTTTTTTTTGTTTATTTTTATTTGTTTTCTTTATTCATTTATTATGAATAGATTTTATAAATATAAAAATCGGTTTTTAGCAAGATTAAAATCAGTTTTAATTTAAATCAATTTTAGAAATCAATTTTTGTATAGGTTTTGATTTAAAAGATAAGATTTTTATTAAGTTAAAGTTAGGATTCTTGTGATAGAGAAAGATTAGATTTTTAGTGTAAAAAGATTTGATTTTTGGTAAGGTAAAAGAACAAGGATGATAATATGACAAAGGTGAGGGTTTTATTTGGATAAAGATAAGATTTTTACTAAAGAAAAGAGAATAAAAATATAATCTTTATATTTGAAAAGGCGAAATTTTTATATTTGAAAAGGCGAAATCTTTATATTTGAAAAGGGCGAAATCTTTTAATAGAAAATAGCTAAGTAAAGATTCGCTTTTTATATATTGAATAGCAAAGTAAAAATTCGATTTTTTTATATATTGAATAGCAAAGTAAAAAATTCGATTTTTATATATTGAATAGCAAAGTAAAAATTCGATTTTTATATATTGAATAGCGAAGTAAAAATATGATTTTTATATATTGAATAGCGAAATAAAAATTCGATTTTTATATATTGAATAGTAAAGTAAAAATTCGATTTTTACATATGTAGAGAATACGGGCAACGAAGGTGACAAAAAGGCGAGCACGACGAAGATTTATCTAAATGAAGAGTCGTGGAGTTAGGATAGCAATCGGTGAGAACTTCTCACCTTTCAAAATTTCTTTTTCTAGTTATATATATATATATACTAGGATGCAGACGGTGTTTAGTAGCACCCAACACCCGTCATCCACAGACCATGGATGGCTTGTTTGTTTGTTTGATGTGTTGTGAAATTTGTTTGTGTTGTTGATGTGAAATCGATAATATAAATTAATGTGTTGAAAGGAAATAAAATATTTATATAGTTAAAAATATTTTATCGTTAAAAATATAATTTTTAACGTGAAAGTGAATAAATAAATATTTATAAACAAATCGCACGATTTGTTTATATACACTGATTTGACTGATATTGATTGGGTCGATAAATTTTACACATCGCCCAACTGCACAAATAAAATATGCGTTTGATTGTTTGAAACCCCACACGGGTATTGGGATAATATACGGCATACACTAATCCCAATAATTAGTTGTATGTCGATCGATGGATCGACAGGCTGTTATAAGCGTTAGGTATCTATATTTGATGCTTATAAAGTGTAGTGCACTTTGTAATATGGTTGATTATTTATCGTTGCTATTGTATACATGTGTTGTATGGAATCCATATAATTAACTTTATATGGTAATTGATTGGGCCTCATTCCAATTTAGAAAATAAAGAATATTATAAAATAAAGGTTCATTTGTTGACTGTACTCATCCGTTGAGATTAGTCATATGTTGAAAAAAATATAGATTCATTGGTTGAATAGAATAATGGAATTATTGAAATATATAAAACCGTATTGATTAGAGACGCGCTATTTTGACGCGAACGATATTTATATCGATTATATTCGTTTTTAAATTTGAATTGAATCGAATAGAAAACCAATTCGAATTGAATCGAATAGAAAACCAATTCGAATTGAATCGAATAGAAAACCAATTCGAATTGAATCGAATAGAAAACCAATTTGAATTGAATCGAATAGAAAACCAATTTGAATTGAATCGAATAGAAAACCAATTTGAATTGAATCGAATAGAAAACCAATTTGAATTGAATCGAATAGAAAACCAATTTGAATTGATCGAATAGAAAACCAATTTGAATTGAATCAAATAGAAAACCAATTTGAATTGAATCGAATAGAAAACCAATTTGCATTGAATCGAATAGAAAACCAATTTGAATTGAATCGAATAGAAAACCAATTTGAATTGAATCGAATAGAATTAAAATCAATTTGAAATGAATTCAAAATGAATTGAAATTTGAATTGAATAGAAATGAATTTTAAAACATGTTTATAAGAAAAAAAATTCAATTTTGATTTGAATTGAAATGGAAGTTGAAATTGTTTTTTAAACGAATTTAAAACGATTTATAAAATTAGTTTTAAATAGTAATCGACGAAATATATTATATATATATTATATATATAATATAATGGCCTGAATAGAATGCGCCGCGCCGCGGCAGTTCGCAAATTTCGATCATTGACTTCGAATGGACATTACGGGAGATCCGACCGTCGGATTCTCCTAAAACCAGAACCATTGGGTTCGTATCGAAAAGAGCTTTCTAATGAATATTAGAAATTCAAAATCTAACGGTTGGATTTGGAGATATGTCCAAATCAAATTTGAAAAAGGTCGCTGTAAGTGCAGTTCGATGGTCGTGGATGGAAATCGACTGTATGGGCCTTGATAAAATTATTAAAAATAGTAGTAATTTGTCTAGAATCATAAGAAATGATTTGGTAAAAATTAGGATGAAAAACTCCATATTTGAAAAGATAAAAATAGATTTTTATCGAAATGAACTAGTTTTGAACTGAAATTTAAAACCCATTTATTTTTAAATAATTAAATTGGATTTGAAATGGGTTTTAAATAGAATTGATTTGTGGGTTTATCATGAAGGGTGTTTTAAATAACACTTGTTCTTTAACCCGATAATAAATAGAATGTGATTTGGGATTGTCGTGAACGGTGTTTTAAATAACACTAGTTCTTTAACCTAGTAAAAGAAGTTTTAATGAATCTGCAATTAGATTGAAATGTGAATTGATAATTTAAATTATCAAATTTAGAAAGTGAGCGAGAATGGAGTATCACCAGTTTTGCTCCAAAGTGATAGTTAAATCTTTAATTAGATTTGAACGTGGGATGGTAATTAATTTTACCGATAACACCGTGGTATTAGATATGGAGTATTACCAGTTTTGCTTCATGGGATGAATAGGTTGGGATTGAGAAATAAAATAAATAATTACTTCGGTGTGGTTCGCTAATCTCGACTAGTTTGAAAAACCATAATTTGGTTTGAAATGACATCCAAAGGAAGATTAAAGGATAAATTTTAAAGAATTTATCTTGGATAAAATTAATGGGAACCTTTCCCTAAGAATATGAAATTTAGAAACTAGCTGTAGGTTTGTTAAGAAGAATGGTTTCCTGGGTATTAATCTGATGTTGGTTTCGGCCTTCGGGGTTAATATTTGAGAAATTGTTCTCTTGCTGATTTACGGTTAGTGACTAATGAATTGGAATGAGGCGTATGTTGTGTTTTTGTAACATTTGTTTTTAATATACGCGGATTGTTCGGAAAGGCCGGGTTTATACCCATTCTGAATAACCGATTCGACGATATGTCGAAGATGAAGACGGTGGTTGAAGACCGGAAGTCTTCACATCGTTTGGGTGATTACTGATGATCTTGATTGGGCTGTACACCCAAGATGAGGGAATCAGTTGGTGGTCGTCCAGACGTATTTGGAGATCGATGGATATGCTCGGAAAGTGCCTCCGGTTTCGTTCAGACCCAGAACGAACTTGTAAATGGATTGTGTGTCTGACATTGGATTTTATTCTGTGTTGATTGATTTCTATTAAATATATATCTATTTGGCAGCGGAGAATTTCTTCTCTTGCTTAACGCCCTTCTCTGAGACGTACGAGCTTAGAGGTTATATATCGGTAGATATCAATCGCATGGCATGAATTGCCTGTGTGGCACGCTGAGTTGCAAGGATCAAGGCTTCTGTTGAAAAGCAAAGTCTTGTGGTTGATGATCAAAGCACGGCCTACGTGGCAGCTTTGTGTAAAACGTGAATTCGCGAGCCTCACACCTCGGTATGAGTTAAAAACGGGATAAGGACTGCAGGGAGAGCACGACGTTTCTTTCTAGCTTTGGTGGTGTCAATGACTTACCATCTCTGACATTTATATACTTTTCACCTATGTGGTTATTGGATGAGGCTCCTCGATTTTAGGTCTGTAAGGACCGGGAAACGTGTGTTCAGGAATTGCCAATCCTCAAACGTAAGAGAGGACCGGCCCAGAAGATCCAAGGGTTAGCCAGAGTGTGTAGTCCTGAGGCATTTGTTAGAGTGTCTCGATGCGGAGAGGAGCTTGCCCCTTGCCTCGACTGATGACGGAAATCCAATTTCCAATACGTGTATTTCGGTTTTATTTGTAGAGCCTAGTATGGCGACATGATAGATGGTACCCATGCCGCCTAGGATTGATATTTATGATTGAAAATGTTTTGACACTATACACTTATTATAGTATCAAATGATTTGTTTTAAACGTACCAAGCATGTTTGGCTATTATAAGGGAAAACCCTATCCTCCGGCTTGCGTTGCATTGTGTGATGGGACCCGGGTCTTATAATAACTTCATTTTTCGAAAAAGCATTGCGTTGTCTTTTCTATGCACTGGTATTCTTGGTAGGAAACCCGTTCAGTGTTATACGGCGTCGTCCCTTGAATTACTCTCTTTTAAAGTAAAGTTTTAAATAACTGTTTTAGTTCTCACACCAGTCACATGACTGACCTGGAGTTTATTGTTTTAACTTAAACTCTGGGTGCCCTCATTTTCCGCACGGGCAGCTAGTAGTTTTGGTTTTGCAGATTTATATTCACAGGATCCTGATTTACAGCTGGAACGATGCTCGGAAAGCTCTGTATCCGTGTATTACTTTCAGTTGTGTTTTGTATTATTTTTTCGCTGCAATACTGTATTTAAATCTCTGATATTCTTTGTTGTATAATATTCATTCATACTCTGTATATATTCTTGTATCTGATGGAATTGTTGTAATTAACAATGAAATGTTCTTCCGTCTGCGTTCTTTTGTGTGTTGTTCTCAAGGTAATCCGCTCTTTCCTTCACGGGAAGTTACGGGCTATCACAGTTGTCTTGTCCTCACAGTAATTCGTTCTTTCTCATCTCTTCGGAGACCGGGGAAGTTCGGGTCGCTTCATTTGGTATCAGAGCTTTGGTTTACAGAGCTCGAGAACAAGACACATTAGAACCATACGAAAGAATTCATCAGAGATTGGATTAGTAATATCCAATTAGAATGAATCGTTAGAGATAGGATTAGTAGTATCCTAGAACGAGTGTGAAGAGTATATTTTTCAAATGAAAACAATTTTGTTTTGAAAATTTAAATCGTTTTATACGTATTTGAATATTTATTTGTATAGAATTTGGACAATCCAATATGTAAAGATTTTGCATATACGCGTCATGAACGTATATTCGAAGTTTTAATATACTGGATAGATATAGAATCACATTCTAGTCGCCCGAAGATGGTACTGATAATTGTCATGACATCATCAGTATTTATGTTTGTGTTTCGAAGGTGTGATATCTATATATTTCCATTAGACTAGTGTGAGAACCAAAACTAATATAGATAGGTTTGTTGTTGTGAATTGGCATCAAAAACAAGATTTTTGTATATATATCAAAATTATGAATTTGAAACGTTAAATTCACTAATGGATTGATGTTTGTGTTGTTTGTTTATTTGTTTGATAATTTTGAACCATTATACCTAATAGAACCAAATATTGAATTGTATTAAAAATTGGTCGCATTTGCTTGCATATACATGTACTTACATTGAATAGGTAATAGCAAAGAGGCTAGAGCAGAGAATAAAATTTGTTTGCCAGACAAATAGGTACATGTTTACTATAATTTACTGTTTTGTTTGGGTGATGATGATTTTATGAGCCTATTGGCTTTTTCTTTTTCTTTTTGAGATCAGAAGGCCTGTATGGCAATTTCGGGATTTTCCCATGGCTCCCGGTGCAGGGGAGGTTAAGGCGAAATTTTTCAAAAATTTAGGGTGTTAGCCAAATTTTTGAAGAATTTGAAAATTCTCAGAAACTGAAAAGTTGGAGAATGGAAGCCAGATCGAACGTAGAGTTGATTAATCAAACCACTTTCGACTTTGTTCCTTTTCGGGGACAAAAAGTTTTAAGTGGGGGAGATTGTAATAACCCGAAAATCTAGGCCAGTTTAAAATTTTTATTTCGGCAGTTTTAATGAATTTAGAATATTTAAAATGGATTATTTTAAATAATATCGACAAAAATTCATTTTGAATATATTTAGAAGTTATATATTATATACGTCGTCGTTAGAATATAATAATTATATATAATTATAAATAGAATTGAAAAATGGCGCGGTAGTTCGATAATTCGATTTCAAACTTCAATTGAACATACCGGGTGCAAAATAAAACGGATTTTAGTGAAACCAAAAATAATAGGATCTATTTGAGAATATCTTTCCAACGAATCCGAAAAATCAAGATTTCATAGTGGGATTCAAAAGATATGTCCAGTTGAAAATTCTGAATAGTCGCTATGGAATTCAGACCCTTAAAAATAGACATTTTGCAAACGACCTCGGATTTCGACGAAACCACTTTTGTTGGATCTGTAGTGTCAAATTATTGCTAGGTTTCAAATTTCATAATTTTTCGAATCAATATGTGAGCGTGGCAAAGGAAAATGCGTTTGACCAGTTTCAGTCGATTTTAATCGACTGGAAAATGGCCATTTTTCTAACGGTCTCAGAATTCGACGAAACTAGTTTTGTTAGGACCGAATCGTCAATACGAAGATAGAAAATATTTTTCAGGGATTTATAGAGTTAGTATGTGACCCCGGTAAATTGAAATGCGCGTTCAAAATCAATATATAGAGTTATATGTTGATTTTAACGGAAACTGATCGAAACGAGAGAATCAGCTTACGATACATATCCCATTGTGTTCGGAATGGGGGTAATTAGTTATGGACGACAGGCGGTGGGCCTCATTTTGAGGTCGAAAATAAAAGTTGCTTTTTGATGGAAAATAAAATAATTAAAAATTAAAACCCTCTCCCCTATTATACTCAGCCCCCCCCCCAAGTTAAAAATCAAAATCGATTTCAAAGGAAAAAAAGAAAAAAAAAAGAGAAAAAAAGGCGATGGGGGAGGGGGGTGAGCCACCGCTGCTTCCATCGCCCCCCCCCCCCCCCCCCTCTTCGATCGACGCACCTCCGAAGCCTCCCCCTCCCCTTGCTGCGCCGCCCCTCCTTCTTCTTCCTCCTCCACTGTTCCTTCCTGACGCGAAGACCCCCTCCCCCCTTATGATCGACGCGCCGCAGCTACCCCCCCTGCGGCCATCTTCCTCCGTCTCGAGCCTCCCCTCCGTCGATCTTCAACGCAGCCTCTCCCTCCTCTCTTCAAAACCGTCGAACCCTCCACCCTAACCCCTTGTAAGTTTTTTTGTTTATTTTTATTTGTTTTCTTTATTCATTTATTATGAATAGATTTTATAAATATAAAAATCGGTTTTTAGCAAGATTAAAATCAGTTTTAATTTAAATCAATTTTAGAAATCAGTTTTTGTATATGTTTTGATTTAAAAGATAAGATTTTTATTAAGTTAAAGTTAGGATTTTTGTGATAGAGAAAGATTAGATTTTTAGTGTAAAAAGATTTGATTTTTGGTAAGGTAAAAGTACGAGGATGATAATATGACAAAGGTGAGGGTTTTATTTGGATAAAGATAAGATTTTTACTAAAGAAAAGAGAATAAAAATATAATCTTTATATTTGAAAAGGCGAAATCTTTATATTTGAAAAGGCGAAATCTTTATATTTGAAAAGGGCGAAATCTTTATATAGAAAATAGCGAAGTAAATATTCGCTTTTTATATATTGAATAGCAAAGTAAAAATTCGATTTTTTTATATATTGAATAGCAAAGTAAAAATTCGATTTTTATATATTGAATAGCAAAGTAAAAATTCGATTTTTATATATTGAATAGCGAAGTAAAAATACGATTTTTATATATTGAATAGCGAAATAAAAATTCGATTTTTATATATTGAATAGTAAAGTAAAAATTCGATTTTTACATATGTAGAGAATACGGGCAACGAAGGTGACAAAAAGGCGAGCACGACGAAGATTTCTCTAAATGAAGAGTCGTGGAGTTAGGATAGCAATCGGTGAGAACTTCTCACCTTTCAAAATTTCTTTTTCTAGTTATATATATATACTAGGATGCAGACGGTGTTTAGTAGCACCCAACACCCGTCATCCATAGACCATGGATGGCTTGTTTGTTTGTTTGATGTGTTGTGAAATTTGTTTTTGATGTTGATGTGAAATCGATAATATAAATTAATGTGTTGAAAGGAAATAAAATATTTATATAGTTAAAAATATTGTATCGTTAAAAATATAATTTTTAACGTGAAAGTGAATAAATAAATATTTATAAACAAATCGCACGATTTGTTTATATACACTGATTTGACTGATATTGATTGGGTCGATAAATTTTCCACATCGCCCAACTGCACAAATAAAATATGCGTTTGATTGTTTGAAACCCCACACGGGTATTGGGATAATATACGGCATACACTAATCCCAATAATTAGTTGTATGTCGATCGATGGATCGACAGGCTGTTATAAGCGTTAGGTATCTATATTTGATGCTTATAAAGTGTAGTGCACTTTGTAATATGGTTGATTATTTATCGTTGCTATTGTATACATGTGTTGTATGGAATCCATATAATTAACTTTATATGGTAATTGATTGGGCCTCATTCCAATTTAGAAAATAAAGAATATTATAAAATAAAGTTTCATGTGTTGACTGTACTCATCCGTTGAGATTAGTCATATGTTGAAAAAAATATAGATTCATTGGTTGAATAGAATAATGGAATTATTGAAATATATAAAACCGTATTGATTAGAGATGCGCTATTTTGACGCGAACGATATTTATATTGATTATATTCGTTTTTAAATTTGAATTGAATAGAATAGAAAACCAATTTGAATTGAATCGAATAGAAAACCAATTTGAATTGAATTGAATAGAAAACCAATTTGAATTGAATCGAATAGAAAACCAATTTGAATTGAATCGAATAGAAAACCAATTTGAATTGAATCGAATAGAAAACCAATTTGAATTGAATCGAATAGAAAACCAATTTGAATTGAATCGAATAGAAAACCAATTTGAATTGAATCGAATATAAAACCAATTTGAATTGAATCGAATAGAAAACCAATTTGAATTGAATCGAATAGAAAACCAATTTGAATTTAATCGAATAGAAAACCAATTTGAATTGAATCGAATAGAAAACCAATTTGAATTGATTGAATAGAAAACCAATTTGAATTGAATCGAATAGAAAACCAATTTGAATTGAATCGAATAGAAAACCAGTTTGAATTGAATCGAATAGAAAACCAATTTGAATTGAATCGAATAGAAAACCAATTTGCATTGAATCGAGTAGAAAACCAATTTGAATTGAATCGAATAGAAAACCAATTTGAATTGAATCGAATAGAATTAAAATCAATTTGAAATGAATTCAAAATGAATTGAAATTTGAATTGAATAGAAATGAATTTTAAAACGAGTTTATAAGAAAAAAAATTCAATTTTGATTTGAATTGAAATGGAAGTTGAAATTGTTTTTGAAACGAATTTAAAACGATTTATAAAATTCATTTTAAATAATAATCGACGAAATATATATTATATATATTATAAATGTAATATAATGACCTGAATAGAACGCGCCGCGCCGCGGCATTTCGCGAATTTCGACCATTGACTTCAAACGGACATTACGGGAGATCCGACCGTCAGATTCTCCTAAAACCAGAACCGTTGGGTTCGTATCGAAAAGAGCTTTCTAATGAATATTAGAAATTCAAAATCTAACGGTTGGATTTGGAGATACGTCCAAATCAAATTTGAAAAAGATCGCTGTAAGTGAAGTTCGATGGCTGTGGATGGAAATCGACTGTACGGGCCTTGATAAAATTATTAAAAATAGTAATAATTTGTCTAATATCATAAGAAATGATTTGGGAAAAATTAGGATGAAAAACTCGATATTTGAAAAGATAAAAATAGATTTTTATCAAAATGAACTAGTTTTGAACTGAAATTTAAAACCCATTTATTTTTAAATAAATAAATTGGATTTGAAATGGGTTTTAAATAGAATTGATTTGTGGGTTTATCGTGAAGGGTGTTTTAAATAACACTTGTTCTTTAACCCGATAATAAATAGAATGTGATTTGGGTCTGCCGTGAATGGTGTTTTAAATAACACTAGTTCTTTAACCCAGTAAAAGAAGTTTTAATGAATCTACAATTAGATTGAAATGTGAATTGATAATTTAAATTATCAAATTTAGAAAGTGAGCGAGAATGGAGTATCACCAGTTTTGCTCCAAAGCGATAGTTATATCTTTAATTAGATTTGAACGTGGGATGGTAATTAATTTTACCAATAACACCGTGGTATTAGATATGGAGTATTACCAGTTTTGCTTCATGGGATGAATAGGTTGGGATTGGGAAATAAAATAAATAATTATTTCGGTGTGGTTCGCTAATCTCGACTAGTTTGAATAACCATAATTTGGTTTGAAATGACATCCAAAGGAAGATTAAAGGATAAATTTTAAAGAATTTATCTTGGATAAAATTAATGGGAACCTTTCCCTAAGAATATGAAATTTAGAAACTAGCTGTAGGTTAGTTAAGAAGAATGGTTTCCCTGGTATTGATCTGATGTTGCTTTCGGCCTTCGGGGTTAATATTTAGGAAATTGTTCTCTTGCTGATTTACGGTTAGTGACTAATGAATTGGAATGAGGTGTATATTGTGTTTGTGTAACATTTGTTTTTAATATACGCGGGTTGTTCGGAAAGGCCGGGTTTATACCCTTTCTGAATAACCGATTCGACGATATGTCGAAGATGAAGACGGTGGTTGAAGACTAGAAGTCTTCACATCATTTGGGTGATTACTGATGATCTTGATTGGGCTGTACACCCAAGATGAGGGAATCGGTTGGTGGTCGTCCAGACGTACTTGGAGATCGATAGATATGCGAGGAAAGTGCCTCCAGTTTCGTTCAGACCCAGAACGAACTTGTAAATGGATTATGTGTCTGACATTGGATTTTATTCTGTGTTGATTGATTTCTATTAAATATATATCAGTTTTGCGGCAGAGAATTTATTCTCTTACTTAACGCCCTTCTCTGAGACGTACGAGCTTAGAGGTTATATATCGATAGATATCAATCGCATGGCATGAATTGCCTGTGTGGCACGCTGAGTTGCATGGATCAAGGCTTCTGTTGAAAAGCAAAGTCTTGTGGTTGATGATCAAAGCACGGCCTATGTGGCAGCTTTGTGTATAACGTGAATTCGTGAGCCTCACACCTCGGTATTAGTTAAAAATGGGATAAGGACTGCAGGGAGAGAACGACGTTTCTTTCTAGCTTTGGTGGTGTCAGTGACTTTCCAACCCTGACATTTATATACTTTTCACCTATGTGGTTGTTGGATGAGGCGCCTCGATTATAGGTTTGTAAGGACCGGGAAACGTGTGTTCAGGAATTGCCAATCCTCAAACGTAAGAGAGGACCGACCCTGAAGATCCAAGGGTTACCCAGAGTGTGTAGTCTTGAGGCATTTGCTAGAGTGTCTCGAAGTGGAGAGGAGCTTGCCCCTTGCCTCGACTCATGACGTAAATCCAATTTCCAATACGTGTATTTCGGTTTTATTTGTACAGCCTAGTATGGTGACATGATAGATGGTACCCATGCCTCCTAGGATTGATATTTATGATTGAAAATGTTTTGACACTATACACTTATTATAGTATCAAATGATTTGTTTTAAACGTACCAAGCATGTTTGGCTATTATAAGGGAAAACCCTATCCTCCGGCTTGCGTTGCATTGTTTGATGGGACCTGGGTCTTATAATAGCTTCATTTTTCGAAAAAGCATTGCGTTGTCTTTTCTATGCACTGGTATTCTTGGGAGGAAATCCGTTCAGTGTTATACGGCGTGGTCCCTTGAATTACTCTCTTTTAAAGTAAAGTTTTAAATAACTGTTTTAGGGCTCACACCAGTCACATGACTGACCTGGAGTTTATTGTTTTAACCTAAACTCTGGGTGCCCTCATTTTCCGCACGGGCAGCTAGTAGTTTTGGTTTTGCAGATTTATATTCACAGGATCCTGATTTACAGCTGGAACGATGCTCGGAAAGCTCTATATCCGTGTATTACTTTCAGTTGTGTTTTGTATTAGTTTTCCGCTGCAATACTGTATTTAAATCTCTGATATTCTTTGTTGTATAATATTCATTCATACTCTGTATATTCTTTATCTGATGGAATTGTTGTAATTAACAATGAAATGTTCTTCCATCTGCGTTCTTTTGTGTGTTGTTCTCAAGGTAATCCGCTCTTTCCTTCACGGGGAAGTTACGGGCTATCAAAGTTGTCTTGTCCTCATAGTAATTCATTCTTTCTCATCTCTTCGGAGACCGGGGAAGTTCGGGTCGCTTCATTTTTGTCATCACAGAGTACCTTCCAGCATCGTAAGCGAACATGACCCCATCTTTACCAGCGAATTTTGTAGGAGCTTGCAAGAAGCATTAGGTACGCAGTTGTGTTTGGGCACCGCTTATCATCCTCAGACCGATGGGCAGACAGAGAGGGTCAACAGAATTCTAGAAGATCATTTAAGGCTATGTATCCTTGACTTCGGAGGAACTGGGGAAGAGAAACTTCCTTTAGTAGAGTTTTCCTATAATAACAGCTATCAGACTAGCATCGGTATGGCACTCTTCGAAGACCCTGTAGATCGCCAACTTGTTGGTGGGAATCTACAGAAAGATTATTATTTGGACCAGATATGGTTAGGGAAACATCCGAAAAGATTAACCTTATTCAACGGCGAATGAAGACAGCTCAAGATAGGCGGAAGTTCTATGCAGATAAGAGAAGGACTGACATCGAATTTGAAGTGGAAGACTTAGTTTTTATCAAAGTATCACCTCTGAGGAATGTGGTTCATTTCGGGTCAATAGGGAAGTTGGAACCTAGGTTTATGGGACCATTCCCCATAACTGAGAGAATTAGCCAAATGGCCTGCAGAGTAAAGCTCCCAGAAAATCTATCCGGTGTTCATGACTTTTTTCATGTCTCTCATCTGCGGAAGTGCCTGCATGACACCGCGGAAGTTGTTGAGTCGAGCATGTTGGAAGAAGCCTAAGTGGAACGGGAGGTGACAGTCAGACGAGTCCCCACCCATATTCTTGGGTCAGAGGTTAATAAGCTGGGCAATAAGGAAATCAAGTTGTTAAAGTTTTAATGGGGAGATAACATAGAAGATGCAACTTGGGAGACCAAAGACAAAATTCGTGCTTCTGTAATGGCCCACAAATCCGCATTATCTGAGTTGACTAATAACACCACACGTTCAACCCAAATTGCACAGAAATACGAATCATTATTATAAAGAAGTTAGAGGATGAGAAATAGAAAGAAAAAAAATATTAGAATAGAAGAAAATGAAGATCCCAAACTCATAGCGGAACGAATAAAATATATTAAATAACATAATTTTTGAAATACAAATCAGTAGCTTTATATACATACCATCCTCAGAGCACTACAATTATTCCTGGTACAGTTTTAAAAACCTGTTTCCAGATACAACATAGTACACAGCGGAAAATATGGTAGTCTATAGCTAACTGGTGAAGCCTCCTGTTTCCAGCTCCTCTAAATGAATCTGTAAAATCCCGACTACTTGACTGCCCATACAAATTCGGGCACCCAAGAGTATAGGGAAAACAAACAAAATAAACTCTGGGTCAATCATCGGACTGGTGTGAGTAAACTCCAACCATTTGTTTAACTTTAAAAATCCTTTCAAAAGAAAAGATAATAATATGACCAGCCCACACATAAACATGGACGTTTTTTACCTTACTATAACCCAAAACACTTTGATGCAAAAATCCAGTGATATTATAATAATGTCTACATCAAATAAATAGAATCCAGCGGAACGCTTCCATCTCACGCTCCATATATAATATAAAATCAAAAACAGCAGGACGCTTATTGGGGATTGGACTTCCAACATGACAAGGTATGGAACCACCTTCCGATCAGTATACTCTAGAGGCGATACACTGGGGATCAACAAGAACATCTTGCAACCCAGCCCAAACATGACCGACCACTCATTTCTCTTGAGTGTATCGAATATATATCACCAACGGTTGGGATCAACAACCGTTTCCCGAATGGAACAGTATTGAATAGAATAAGGAATTAAACGAATCCCTAGATAGGTGATTATACATCCTAATGGGAGCGACCCACATAGCCTTGTTGCCTGCCCGATTTTTGTCATTCCCCGATTGTTGAGGCCTGAGGCTACGCTTACTTGCCATTCATTTATAGCACAATCACTTTGAATGCCACATTGTCAGATCCGTTAATCATTAATTGATTTTCAAAAATATTCTGGATGTTATGCTAAGGGAATAAATCCATTGCAACCATATATATTTATACAGACCAACATATTCGATCATTGGAAATACTCTGTCAGACATTCGTCCATTTACGTTCGTTCTGGGATTGAACGAAACCGATGGCACAATTTCTAATAATAGAAAAAGCCCTTGCATTTTACTTCATCTTCGATTATCTTCATATAATCTGATTCGCAACGTTACTGCCCATACGAAGTGGTTCACGGATAAAAATCCAACCGGTCTCTCCATATTGACAACGATATTGGCAAACACTTCGATAGTCGGTTCTTTAACTATCGAAGAAAACAAACATCCATTCAAAACATCAAACAATCACAGGGCCCCTTGATTATTATTCATTAATTAAATCACCCTCTCCATTTCCTTATCAATATTTGTTAAACAAATATTTTCAATTATCATCTCGGTCTCTTACATTCTTTGGAAAACATTTTTATATCTCGCCTTCTTTTATTTTTTACACTTAGAAAATATATTCTATTTGAAATCGAAACAATTTCAATCACTTATCTCTTCCCTGACTACTTTAATTATACTCAGGAAATATTTACTATTATATTTCCAAAATTCCATCACTTGGGTTAAAACGAATGCTGTGTAAAACATCGTTACAACCCAAAATATTTTATTCAACTAAATATTATTCAAACACTTCTCTTCGAGATTGAATCTCGCTATTTATCAATTAAAAATGAAATCAATCAAGTTGGGGGAAAATTACCTCTCAGATCTTGACTGAAAACATCCTCAACTTCAAAACGGCAAAACCACTAACCTCGAATAAACACACTATAAAACCCAATTATTCATTTTTTTAAAATATGTATATGGTTCTCTTTCTATTTCTAATTTATAGATTTCCCTTTTTGTTTATAATATTCTATATTTTTTAATTTCGTTTCCTTATCGAATTCTATATATATCGATACATTGATTTCTAACTATCAAATTATCTTAAAAATATTCTAGCTCCTTAAATTCCCGGAAAAATTCGCCATAACCTCCCTTGTACCGGGAGCATCGGGATATTTCAAATAGCCTCCCATGGCCCTCAGCAATCCAAAAGAAAAAGAAAAAGCCAAGCGGCTTGCCGATACGGCGCATAAAATCTCATATATGAATTTCAACATCTACCTTTTTTGTCGAGCACATAAATTAAAATCTTGATATATTTTATCCTATACCTGTCTACACATGCTCACCTGTTTTCAATTCAATTCCACTCAATCCAATCGTTAGAATCCAGTTCGCTCATTTATTGTTTAATTAGCAATTTTGCCTATTTCACTTCTTTTTTTGAACATAACATGTTCAAACAAAAATTTAACTTGCTCATAACTAAATTGAATTTTTCAATTTCAATTCTAGTTTTCTTTTCGATTTCGAATATAAATTTTCAAATCGAATTCACTTATTCAAAGCCCAATATTAATTAAAAATCTCATTAACTAATTACTACTCTAATTAGTTAATTCTATTCAATAAATCAAAAATCTGATTTCTGTTTTCAAAAATCAATTCATTACTCCACTTGAGTTCGCATATAATTTACAACTCAAATCTGACATTTTCTAAATAGAAATTTGGATTTTTTCTCTTAAAATCCTTTTGTAAAATTAAATTGTAATAACACGGAAATCCGGGCCAATTTAAAAAATTTATTTTGGCAATTTTAGTGAATTTTTATTATTTAAAATGAATTATTTTAAATAATAATGACGAAAAATTTAGTTTGAATGGAATTAGAACGTATATATTTATATAGCTCGTCGTTAGAATATAAATATTTATATTAAATTATAAAAGGAATTGAAAATGGCATGGTAGTTTGGTAATTCGATTTCAAATTTCAAATGAACGTACCGGGTGCGAAATAAACCGGATTTTAGTGAAACCAAAAATATTTTAATCCAATTGAGAATATCTTTCCAACAAATCCGAAAAATTGAAATTTCATAGCGGGGATAAAAAGATATGTCTAGTTGAAAATTCAGAGTAGTCGCTATGGAATTCAGGCCCTTAAAAATGGCCATTTTGCAAACGACCTCGGTTTTCGACGAAACCACTTTTGTTGGATCCGCGATGTCAAATTATTGTTAAGTTTCAAATTTCATAATTTTTCGATTCAATATGTGAGCGTGGCAATGGAAAACGCGTTTGACCAGTTTAAGTTGATTTTAATCGACTGGAAAACGGCCATTTTTCAGACTTTCTCAGAATTTGACGAAATTAGGTTTTTAGGACAATATCGTCAATACGAGGCTAGAAAATATTTTTCGGCAATTTTTAGAGGTCATATATGGCCACGATAAATTGAAATTTGCGTTCAAATTCAATATATAGAGTTATATTTTGATTTTGACGAAAACTGATCGAAACAGTCGAATCAGCCTACGACACATATCCCGTTGTGTTCGGAATGGGGGTAATTAGCTATGGATGACAGTCGGTGGGTTCAATTTTGAGGTCAAAATTAAAAGTTGCTTTTTGAAATAATTAAATAAATAAACAAAATAAACAAAAAATATCTCCCTCCCTCCTATACCCTCAGCCCCCCCGTTAGTTCATTTCAGTTTTAAGATTAAAAAAATAGAGAAAAAGTCGATCTTGCGCCCCCTCCCCCCCGATGTTCCACCGCCGGCGCTATGCGTCGTCGCCCTCACCAAGTCCGGCCAACCCTCCGCTTCGCGCCGTCTCTCACCCAAAACCCGACGCCCCCTGAAACCCTAGCCCCTTTTCCCGCCTAATCCATCTCCGCCGCCAAGCCCAAACCCCCCTTCGCCACCCTCTATCACTTCAGCCCCTCTCCTCCTTCGTACAGAGAAAAAAGTGAGTATTCCCTTTTTTTACTTTATTTTAGTTTATTTCTGATTTTATTTTAAGTTAAAAATATAGTTTTAAATCAGTTTTATATAATGTAGAAGTTAAAGATACCATTTTTATGAAGTAATAGCGAATATAAAGATATGATCTTTATATAGTAAAAGTATTAAAAATCGGATTTTTTATTAACAAGAAGTAGCGAGTAGAAAGATCGAATTTTTCTATGTTAAAAGATCGAATTTTTCAACGTTAAAAGATCGATTTTTTATATGTTAAAAGATCGAATTTTTCTATGTTAAAAGATTAGATTTTTGAAGTATAAAAGGTACTATTTTTACTGATGAAAAAAAAATTAGAATTTTTATCTATATAGTGGCGGGGTAAAAATGGAATTTTTATCTATATAGTAGCGGTATAAAAATGTGATTTTTTTTTTAATCCACAGAGAGCGATTATGAAAATGTGATTTTTATATAAATAGCAACAATATAAAAATGTGATTTTTATATATTTAGTGGCTACGGACATTGAAATTGACAAAAGGCAAGCACGGTGAAGATTTCTACATAAGAAGAGTCGTGCTGTTTGGATTAGCTATTTGGTTAGAACGTCTCACTTTTAATTTAATTTTCTAGTTAAAATATATACTAGGATGCAGACGGTGTTTAGTAGCACCCGACACCCGTCGTCCACAGACCATGGACGGCTTGTTTGTTTGTTTGTTTGATTTTGATGTGTAGTTGATTGTGTGAAGTGGATTGAAATAAAAATATTTTTATAGTTAAAAATAGAATTTTTAACGTGTATATGAAATGAACTAAATTAATATAAACAAGTCGAACGATTTGTTTATATACACCCATTTGACTGATATTGATTGGGATGATAAATTTTACACATCACCCAACTGCACAAATAAAATCGGTGTTTAATTGTTTGAAACCCCACACAGGTATTGGGACGATATATGACATACACTAATCCCAATAATTAGTTGTATGTCGATCGATTGATTGACAGACTGTTATGAGCGCTAAATATATATATTTGATGCTTATACAGTGTAGAATGCACTTTGGATGATTGTTGATTATTTGTCAATGTTGATATATACATGCGTTGAATGGAAATCCATAGAAATAAAATCTATGGTAATTGATTGGGCCTTATTTAAGTTTTGAAATAGAATATTTGAATAGAATATTTGAAATAGAAATATATAAAGCCGTGTTGATTAGATATGCGCTATTTTGACGCGAACGATATTTATATTGATTTTATTCGTTTTTATAATGAATATTGAAAAGTGATTTCAAAATCGAATATTTTGAAATGAAATTCGAATTAAATTGAATTGAAACGAATTATAATTTGAATTGAATTGAAACGAATTAGAATTCGAATTGAAAATAAAATGAATTCGAATCGAATTGAAATTGAATGGAAATAAATTTGAAATGAATTCGAATTGAAAATGAATTCGAACTGATATTGAATACAATTGAATTCGAATTGAAATTGAATAGAAATGAATTCGAATTGAAATTGAATTGAAAACGAACTGAAATTGAATTAAAAATCGATTTGAATTGAAATCAATTTGAAATGAATTTAGAACGAATTTATAAGGAAATATTCAATTTTGATTAGAAACTGAATATAAAGTTGAAATCATTTTGAAAACGAATTTAAAACGATTTATAAAATACGTTTTCAAAGGAAATCGACGAAATATATAATATATATATATATATATATATATATATATATATATTATAATGGCCTGAATAGAACGCGCCACGCTGTGTCAGTTCGCGAATTTCGACCACTGAATTCGAATGGATATTACGGGAGATCCGACCGTCGGATTCTCCTAAAACCGAAACCGTTAGGTTCGTATCGAAAAGAGCTTTCTAACGAACATTAGAAATTAGAAATCTAATGGTTGGATTTGGAATTTTGTCCAAATCAAATTTGGAAAAGGTCGCTATAAGTGCAGTTCGATGGCCGTTGATGGAAATCGACTGTACGTGCCTTGATAAAATTATTAAAAATAGTAATAATTTGTGTAAAATCATAAGAAATGATTTGTGAAGAATTGGAATGAAAAACTCCATATATGAAAAGATAAAAATATATTTTTATCAAAATGAACTAGTTTTGAACTAGAATTATAATTCTATTTATTTTTAAAATAAAAAGTGGATTTGAAATGGTTTTGAAAATAACCAGAATGTCCAATAATTGAATTGGAATGGGTTTGAATCAAAATTGTCCTTGGAATATTTCGATATTGGATTTCGTGATGATACAGATATTGTTATGGTAATTTGAAAGATATATTTATATCTTTATTTCCAATACGATATTTGTTGGTCGTAGAATTTGAT
Organism: Allium sativum; assembly: GCA_030737875.1. Classification (NCBI taxonomy): domain Eukaryota; kingdom Viridiplantae; phylum Streptophyta; class Magnoliopsida; order Asparagales; family Amaryllidaceae; genus Allium; species Allium sativum. The sequence goes on along the minus strand of CM060920.1, from coordinate 739,947,148 downwards.
ATTGAATATAAGCCAGTATATTTTCTATTCAAAGCCTTGTATTTAATATCAAATGTGATTTGCGTTTGATGTGAATGGTGTCTTCATTAACACTGTTCTTAAACCCAATTGAGAAAAAGATTAAATCTTTTTATTTAGATTTAATGAAGTGTACCAATTAAATAATATTTAATTGGAATTGAATTGGCATTGATTTTTGGGTTTACCGTGAACAGTGTTTTAAATAACACTTGTTCTTTAACCCGATAATAAATGGAATGTGATTTTGGGTTGTCGTGAACGGTATCTTCAATAATACTGTTCTTAGATCCAAAGGAGTTAAGAAAATTAGATACTAACTGGAGATTAGTTAAGTTGAACGGTTTATGGGGTATTGATCTGATGTTGGTTTCGGCATTCGGGGTTAATACTTCGGGAATTGCTCACTTGCTAATTTACGGTTAGGGACTGATTGAAATGTGATGTGATTTTGGGGTTTATTTTGAACCGTGTTTTAAATGACACTGATTCTTTAACCCAGTTAAAGATTAAAACTAAGTGGAGTTTTAATGAATCTTTAATTAGATTGAAAAGATCGAGGATGGAGTATCACCAGTTTTACTCCAGGCGATAGTTAAATCTATGATTAGATTTGAACGTGAAATGGTAATTGAATTTGCCGATAACACTGTGGTGTTAGATATGAAGTATGACCAGTTTTACTTCATGGGATGAATAGGTTAGGATAGGGAAATAAAATAAATGATTACTTCGGTGTGGTTCGCTAATCCCAACCAGTTTGAATTGATATTCAAAAGAAGATTAAAGAATAAATTTAAAAGAACTTATCTTTGATAAAATTAATGGGAACCTTTCCCTAAGGAAGTGGAATTTAGAAACTAACTGTAGGTTAGCTAATATGAATGGTTTCCTAGGTGTTGATCTGATGTTGGTTTCGGCCTTCAGGGTTATTGTTTGGGGAATTATTCTCTTGCTAATTTACGGTTAGTGACTGATGAATTGGAATGAGGCGTATGTTGTGTTTGTGTAACACTTGTTTATTATATATGCGAGTTATTCAGAAAGGCCAGGTTTATACCTATTCCGAATAACCGAGTCGACGATAAGTCGAAGATGAAGGCGGTGGTTGAAGACCAGAAGTCTTCGCATCATTTGGGTGATTACTGATAATCTAGATTGGGCTGTACACCCAAGATGAGGGAATCAGTTGGCGATCGTCCAGACGTACTTGGAGATCGATGGATATGTGATGAAAGTGCCTCCGGTTTCGTTCAGACCCAGAACGGACTTGTAAATGGAATGTGTGTCTGACATTGGATATCATTCTGTGTGATTGATGGATATCAGTTGCATGGAGTGGTTTTCCTGTGTGGCATGCTAAGATGCAAATTATCAAGGCTTCTGTTGAAAAGCAGAGTCTTATGATGGATGATCAAAGCATAGCCTGTGTGGCATAGCTTTGTGTAACGTTGATTTGCGAGCCTCACACCCCGGTTGTGAGCCAAAAACGGGAGAGGGACTTCAGGAAGGACATGCGTTTCCTTCTAGTTAGAAGTGTCGTCAGTGGTTTTACATGCCCTAACGAGTTTGACTTAGGTGGTTGTTTCTGTTGCGAGGCGCCTCAGATATATCGGTGACTATGCGAATCCGATGGAGTCATTCGTTGGCTCATTGACACCCCAAAGGGTGGGGAAACGCAGTGTTCAGGCATTTTAATCCACATCGGTGGACCGTCCCTAACAATCCAAGGCTTGTCTGCGCGCTTTCCTGAGGGGCGGACTAGAGCGTCTTGAATTCGGTAAGGACTATCTTTTGCCTCGGTTCACAGATGGAAATCCAACTTCTAATACGTGACGTTTTGGTTTTAGTTGTAATCCTATATATGGCGACATAGTGGGATGGGGCGCTCATGCCGTCTATGATTGATACTTATGATTGTATATAAAATCAGAATCTAACTAGAAACGAGCTAAGATGGGTGGTTTCCTGGGTATTGGTCTAATGTTGGTTTTGGCCTTCGGGGTTAATACTTAGGGAATTGTTCTCTTACTAATTTACGGTTGGAGTCTGATTAAGAATCAAAAGATGAAATTTAGCGTATCAAGCATTCTTTGGCAATTACAAGGTAAAACCCTATCCTCCGGTTTGTGTTGCATTATGTGCTGGTACCTGGGTCTTATAATAGCTTCATTTTTCTTTATTTAGCATTGCGCTGTTTGTTTTATGCACTGGTATTCTTGGGAGGAAACCCATTCCGTGTCATACGGCATGGTCCCTTGATTTACCTAACTTTAAAATAAAGATTAGTGACTGTTTTAGTTCTCACACCAGTCACATGACTGACCTGGGGTTTATTGTTTTAACCTAAACTCTGGGTGCCCTTATTTTGACACGGGCAGCTAGTAGTTTTGGTTTTGCAGATTTATATTCACATGTTCCTTATTTACAGCTGGAACGATACTTGGAAAGCTCTGTATCCGTGTATTACTTCTAGTTGTGTGTTGCATTATTTTCCGCTGCTATTTAAATGTAATTTGAATCTCTGATATTTTCTGTGTAATATTTGTTTATACTCTGTATATTCTTGTAATCTAATGGAACTATTGTAATAAGCAATGAAATGTTCTTCTATTTGCGTTCTAATTTGTCGTATTCTCAAAACAATCAGGCGTTTCGTAAGGTCTTAGTCGGTTTAGCGAGTGATTTGGATCGAGCGAAATTCCCAGTCGTTACAGGTGGTATCAGAGCTTTGGTTTACAGAGCTCAGAGAATAAGACACATTAGAACCATATGAAAGAATTCATCAGTAATTGGATTAGTAATATCCAATGGGAATGTCTCGTTAGAGATGGGATCAGTAGTATCCTAGAACGAGTGTGAAGAGTATATTTTTAAAATGAAAACACTTTTTGTTTTGAAATTTAAATCGTTTTATACGTATTTGAATATTTATTTATATTAAATTAATTGGGAAAATCCAATATATATAGATTTTTCCAATACGCCTTAGAAATGTGTATTCGAAGATTTAATGTACTAGATAGTTATATAATCACACTCTAGTTGCCCGGGGATAATTCTGGTGACGGGGCACCATCGCCAGTATTTATTTTCGAGTTTCGAAAGTGAGATTTCTATATATTTCCAATTGACTGGTGTGAGAACCGAAACTAGATAGGGCTTATTGTTGTGATTTGGCATCAAAAATCTGATTTTTTGACTATGTATCAAAATTATGAATTTGAAATGTTAGTCAACTAATTGATTGCTGATTGTGTTGTTTGATTATTGTTTCATTAATTAAAACGTTGAACCTTTACCCAAATTGAACCAAATATTGGTTGTATTAAAAATTGTCGCATTTGCATGTATATACATGTACTTACATTGAACAGGTCATAGCAAGGAGGCTAGAGCAGGAGGATAGAATTGTTTGCCCGACAAATAGGTACATGTTTACCATAATTTACTGTTTTGTTTGGGTGATGATGATTTTATGAGCCGATTGGCTAGCCGCTTGGTTTTTCTTTTTCTTTTGGATTGAAGAAGGCCATGGGAGGCTATATGAAATATCCCGAAGTCCCCGGTGCAGGGGAGGTTATGGCGAAATTTTTCGAAAATTTAGGGTGTTAGCCAAATTTTTGAAAATTTTGAAAAGTTCTTAGAAACTAAAAAGTTGAAGAACTTAAGCCGTAATGAAAATAGTGAAAGTTGAGTTGATTATTTAAAAAACTTTCGGCTTCATTCCTTTTCGGGGACGAAAATTTTTAAGTGGGGGAGATTGTAATAACCCGGGAATCCGGGCCAATTTAAAAATTTTATTTTGGCAATTTTAGTGAATATTGAATATTTAAAATGAATTATTTTAAATAATAACGACGAAAAATTTAGTTTGAATGGAATTAGAACGTATATATTTATATAGCTCATCGTTAGAATATAAATATTTATATTAAATTATAAAAGGAATTGAAAATGGCGTTGTAGTTCGATAATTCGATTTCAAATTTCAAATGAATGTACCGGGTGCAAAATAAACCAGATTTTAGTGAAACAAAAAATATATGAATCTAATTGAGAATATCTTTCCAACGAATCCGGAAAATTGAAATTTCATAGCGGGGATAAAAAGATATGTCCAGTTGAAAATTCAGAATAGTCACTATGGAATTCAAGCCCTTAAAAATGGACATTTTGCAAACGACCTCGGTTTTCGACGAAACCGCTTTTTTTGGATCGGTGATCTCAAATTATTGCTAGGTTTCAAATTTCATAATTTTTTGAATCAATATGTGAGCATGGCAAAGGAAAACGCATTTGACCAGTTTTAGTTGATTTTAATCGACTGGAAAATGGCCATTTTTCAGATGTTCTCAGAAATTGACGAAATTAGTTTATTAGGACCATATCGTCAATACGAGGCTAGAAAATATTTTTCGGGAATTTTTAGAGGTCGTATATGGCCCCGGTAAATTGAATTTTGCGCTCAAATTCAATATATAGAGTTATATTTTGATTTTGACGAAAATTGATCGAAACAGTCAAATCAGCCTACGACACATATCCCATTGTGATCGGAATGTGGGTAATTAGCTATGGACGATAGTCGGTGGGTTCGATTTCGAGGTCGAAATTAAAAGTTGTTTTTTGAAATAATTTAAAAAAATAAAAATAAAATATCTCCCTCCCTCCTATACCCTCAGCCCCACCGTTAGTTCATTTCAGTTTTAAAATAAAACCAAAAAGAGAAAAAGTCGATCTCGCGCCCCCCGCACCCCCCCCTATGTTCCACCGCCGGCGCTAGGCGCCGTTGCCCTCCGTAGGTCCGGCCAACCCTCCCCTCTGCTTCGCGACGTCTCTCACCCAAAACCCGACCCCCCTGAAACCCTACCCCCTTTTCCCGCCTAATCCACCTGCGCCGCCAAGCTCAGACCCCCCCCCCCCCCCCCGCGCCACCCTCCATCACTTCAGCCCCTCTCCTCCTTCTTGGTACAGAGAAAAAAGTGTGTTTTCCCTTTTTTTACTTTATTTTAGTTTATTTATGATTTTATTTTAAGTTAAAAATATAGTTTCAAATCAGTTTTATATAATGTAGAAGTTAAAGATACAATTTTTATGAAGTAATAGCGAATATAAAGATATGATCTTTATATAGTAAAAGTATTAAAAATCGAATTTTTTATTAACAAGAAGTAGCGAGTAGAAAGATCGAATTTTTCTATGTTAAAAGATCGAATTTTTCTATGTTAAAAGTTCGAATTTTTATATGTTAAAAGGTCGAATTTTTCTATGTTAAAAGATTAGATTTTTGAAGTATAAAAGGTACTATTTTTATTGATGAAAAAAATAGAATTTTTATCTATATAGTAGCGGTGTAAAAATGGAATTTTTATCTATATAATAGCGGTATAAAAATGCGAATTTTTTTTAATCCATAGAGAGCAATAATGAAAATGTGATTTTTATATAAATAGCAACAATATAAAAATGTGATTTTTATATATGTAGTGGCTATGGACAGTGAAATTGACAAAAGGCAAGCACGACGAAGATTTCTACATAAGAAGAGTCGTGGCGTTTGGATTAGCTAATTGGTGAGAACTTCTCACTTTTAATTTAATTTTCTAGTTAAAATATATACTAGGATGCAGACGGTGTTTAGTAGCACCCGACACCCGTCGTCCACAGACCATGGACGACTTGTTTGTTTGTTCGATTTTGATGTGTAGTTGATTGTGTGAAGTGGATTGAAATAAAAATATTTTTATTGTTAAAAATAGAATTTTTAACGTGTATATGAAATGAAATAAATTAATATGAACAAATCGAACGATTTATTTATATACACCTATTTGACTGAAATTGATTGGGAAGATAAATTTTACACATCGCCCAACTACACAAATAAAATATGTGTTTGATTGTTTGAAACCCCACATGGGTATTTGGATGATATATGACATACACTAATCCCAATAATTAGTTGTATGTCGATCGATTGATTGACAGACTGTTATGAGCGTTAAATATTTATATTTGATGCTTATACAGTGCAGAATTCACTTTGGATGATGTTTGATTATTTGTCATTGTTGATATATACATGCGTTGTATGGAAATCCATAGAAATAAAATCTATGGTAATTGATTGGGCCTCTTTCCAGTTTTGAAATAGAATATTTGAAGAGAAAGATTTGAATAGAATATTTGAAATAGAAATATATAAAGCCGTGTTGATTAGATATGCGCTATTTTGACGCGAACGATATTTATATCGATTATATTCGTTTTTATAATGAATATTGAAAAGTGATTTCAAAATCGAATATTTTGAAATGAAATTCGAATTAAATTGAATTGAAACGAATTAGAATTAGAATTGAATTGAAACGAATTAGAATTCGAATTGAATTGAAAATAAAAGGAATTCGAATCGAATTGAAATTGAATGGAAATCAATTTGAAATGAATTCGAATTGAAATTGAATAGAATTGAATTCGAATTTATATTGAATACAAATGAATTCGAATTGAAATTGAATTGAATTGAAAACGAACTGAAATTGAATTAAAAATCGATTTGAATTGAAATCAATTTGAAATGAATTTAAAACGAATTTATAAGGAAATATTCAATTTTAATAAGAAATTGAATATGAAGTTGAAATCCTTTAGAAAACGAATTTAAAACGATTTATAAAATATGTTTTCAAAAGAAATAGATGAAATATTATATATATATATATATATATATATATATATATATATATATATATATATAAAGGCCTGAATAGAACACGCCGCGCTGTGTCAGTTCGCGAATTTCGACCATTGACTTCGAATGGATATTACGGGAGATCAGACCGTCGGATTCTCCTAAAACCAGAACTGTTGGGTTCGTATCGAAAAGAGCTTTCTAACGAATATTAGAAATTAGAAATCTGACGGTTGGATTTGGTGTTATGTCCAAATCAAATTTGGAAAAGGTCGCTATAAGTGCAGTTCATTGGCCGTTGATGGAAATCGACTGTACGGACCTTGATAAAATTATTAAAAATAGTAATAATTTGTGTAAAATCATAAGAAATGATTTCTGAAGAATTAGGATGAAAAAATCCATATTTGAAAAGATAAAAATAGATTTTTATCAAAATGAACTAGTTTTGAACTAGAATTATAATTCTATTTATTTTTAAAATAAATAAAGTGGATTAGAAATGGTTTTGAAAATAACCAGAATTTCCAATAATTGAATTGGAATGGGTTTGAATCGAAATTGTCCTTGGAATATTTCGATGTTGGATTTCATGATGATACATATATTGTTATGGGAATTTGAAAGATATATTTATATTGTTATTTCCAATACGATATTTTTTGGTAGTAGAATTTGATATTGAATATAAGCCGATATATTTTCTATTCAGAGCCTTGTATTTAATATCAAATGTGATTTGGGTTTGCCGTGAGTGGTGTTTTCATTAACACTGTTCTTAAGCCCAGTTGAGAAAAAGAATAAATCTTTTTATTTAGATTTAATGAAGTGTACCAATTAAATAATATTTAATTGGAATTGAATTGGTATTGATTTTTGTGTTTATCGTGAAAGTGTTTTAAATAACACTTGTTCTTTAACCCGATAATTAATGGAATGTGATTTTGGGTTGTCGTGAACGGTATCTTCAATAATACTGTTCTTAGACCAAAAGGAGTTAAGAAAATCAGAAACTAACTGGAGATTAGTTTCGTTGAATGGTTTCTGGGGTATTGATCTGATGTTGGTTTCGGCCTTCGGGGTTAATACTTAGGAAATTGCTCACTTGCTAATTTACGGTTAGGGACTTATTGAAATGTGTTGTGATTTTGGGGTTTATCATGAACCGTGATTTAAATGACACTGATTCTTTAACCCAGTTAAAGATTAAAACTAAAAGGAGCTTTAATGAATCTTTAATTAGATTGAAAAGATCGAGGATGGAGTATCACCAGTTTTTCTCCAGGAGATAGTTAAATCTTTAATTAGATTTGAACGTGAAATGGTAATTGAATTTACTGATAACACCGTGGTGTTAGATATGAAGTATGACCAGTTTTACTTCATGGGATGAATAGGTTGGGATGGGGAAATAAAATAAATGATTACTTCGGTGTGGTTCGCTAATCCCGACTAGTTTGAATTGATATTCAAAAGAAGATTAAAGAATAAATTTAAAAGAATTTATCTTTGATAAAATTAATGGGAACCTTTCCCTAAGGAAGTGAAATTTAGAAACTAACTGTAGGTTAGCTAAGATGAATGGTTTCCTGGGTATTGATCTGATGTTGGTTTCGGCCTTCGGGGTTAATGTTTGGGGAATTATTCTCTTGCTAATTTACGGTTAGTGACTGATGAATTGGAATGAGGCATATGTTGTGTTTGTGTAACACTTGTTTATTATATACGCGAATTATTCGGAAAGGTCGGGTTTATAACCATTCTGAATAACCGATTTGACGGTAAGTCGAAGATGAAGATGGTGGTTGAAGACCGGAAGTCTTCACATCGTTTGGGTGATTACTAATGATCTTTCTTGGGCTGTACACCCAAGATGATGGAATCAGTTAGTGATCGTCCAGACAAACTTGGAGATCGATGGATATGCGAGGAAAGTGCCTCCGTTTTCGTTTAGACCCAGAACGGACTTGTAAATGGATTGTGTGTTTGACATTGGATATCATTCTGTGTTATTGACGGATATCGGTTGCAAGGAGTGGTTTGCCTGTGTGGCATGCTAAGATGCAAATGATCAAGGCTTCTGTTGAAAAGCAGAGTCTTGTGGTGGATGATCAAAGCACAGCATGTGTGGCATAGCTTTGTGTAACATTGATTCGCGAGCCTCACACCCCAGTTGTGAACCAAAAACGGGAGAAGGACTTCAGGGAGGACATGCGTTTCCTTCTAGTTAGAAGTGGCGTTAGTGATTTTACACGCCCTGACGAGTTTGAATTATGTGGTAATTGCTGTTTTGAGGCGCCTCGGATATATCGGTGACTATGTGAAGTCGATGGAGTCATTCGTTGGCTCATTGACACCCCAAAGGGTGGGGAAACGCGGTGTTCAGGCATTTTAACCCACATCGGTGGACCGGCCCTGACGATCCAAGGCTTGTCTGCGCGCTTGCCTAAGGGGCGGACAAGAGCGTCTCGGATTCGGTGAGGACTATCTTTTGCCTCGGTTCACAGATGGATATCCAACTTCCAATACGTGACGTTTCGGTTTTAGTTGTAATCCTATATATGGCGACATAGTGGGATGGGGCGCTCATGCCATCTATGATTGATACTTATGATTGTATATAAAATTAGAAACTAACTGGAAACGAGCTAAGATGGGTCGTTTCCTGGGTATTGGTCTGATGTTGGTTTCGGCCTTCGAGGTTAATACTTAGGGAATCGTTCTCTTACTAATTTACGGTTGGAGTCTGATTAAGAATCAAAAGATGAGATTTAGCGTATCAAGCATTCTTTGGCTATTATAAGGTAAAACCCTATCCCCCGGTTTGTGTTGCATTGTGTGATGGGACTTGGGTCTTATAATAGCTTCATTTTTCTTTATTTAGCATTGCGCTACTTGTTTTATGCACTGGTATTCTTGGGAGGAAACCTGTTCCATGTTATATGGCGTGGTCCCTTGATTTACCTAACTTTAAAAAAAAGATTAGTAACTGTTTTAGTTCTCACACCAATCACATGACTGACCTGGGGTTTATTGTTTTAACCTAAACTCTGGGTTCTCTTATTTTGACACCGGCAGCTAGTAGTTTTGGTTTTGCAGATTTATATTCATAGGATCCTGATTTACAGCTGGAACGATACTCGAAAAGCTCTGTATCCGTGTATTACTTCTAGTTGTATGTTGTATTATTTTCCGCTGCTATTTAAATGTAGTTTGTATCTCTGATATTTTATGTGTAATATTTGTTTATACTCTGTATATTCTTGTATTCTAATGGAATAGTTGTAATAAGCAATGAAATGTTCTTCTGTTTGCATTCTAATTTGTCGTGTTCTCAAAACAATCAGGCGTTTCGTAAGGTCTTGGTCGGTTTAGCGACTGATTCGGATCGAGCGAAATTCCCGGTCATTACATAAATAAACTGTTATGGTTTTTAAATGGTTATGGCGCTGTTTTTATGACATAACTCAAAATCTATTCGATGAAATCTAGATTTTCTCCTTCATTAGAAAACTATTATCAAATCGGTCCTGACGTTTCTTGTTTCAAAGAATTCCGACTTCAATTGAGTTATGTATATTCAATTGAAGTTCGAATCGCCAATTTATGAACTATAGTGCTGCAGTGAGTTCGTTTAATTATATTTATAAATATACGTTTTAACTTCGTTTAAAATGAATTCAACTCCATCCTGATATATTTTTAATATATATCAAATCATTTTTTCCCAATTCAACATACTATTTTCAATCTTCTAAAATTGTCTATTTTTCCTTATTCAGTTATAAATTCATTTATGTTTCAATCTTCTATTTTTAATTTCAATTCCTTTTATAAATTATAAATCCTTTGGAATTATTTCTATTCTTTTTAAAAATCCACACTTCAAAATATATTTCGTCGTTCCCATTTTGAAATGATTTCAGCTTTCTATTTCAAATTCTCTTTGAAATTTCTATTTCCAAATTCTATTTCAATCTATTTGAATCATATATTCAAATTCCATTTCAAACTATTTGAATTCTATATTCAAATTCAATATTTAAAATCTCTTTATTCAAATTCCATTTCACTTTCGATATTCAAATTCTACATTTGAATTTCCTTTATATTTTCTATATTCAAATTCTATATTTGAATTCCATTTGAATTTCTATATTCAAATTCTATTTGAATTTCTATATTCAAATTCTATTTGAATTTCTATATTTAAACTCCATTTCACTTCTATTTTCAAATTTTATATTTTAAATTTCATTTGAACTTCCTTTATTCAAATCCATTTGAATTCCTTTGAATTCAAATTCCGTTTGAATTTTTTTAAATTCAAATTCTAATTCAATCCCTTTTTAAATTTTATATTCATTCTTACACAAGTCTCGATTTCAATTTCTTTTGAAATCGATATTTCTATTTTTGGAAAAATAGATTCCCTTTTCAGTTCCACACTCGTATTTTTATTTCTGAGTTATCCAATGATAATTCTTTTCACTTCCTTTATAAACTTTATTTATAAAAGAACTACTTATAAACTTCGTTTATAAGGGAACTACTTGTTTTATTTTTTTCAAAACAAGTTTATATCTCAAATCTATTTAAAAATTCAAATTCTATTTTTTAAAATAGAATTTCGTTTTTAAATCTCAAATTTCCTTTCCGCGATATCTTTAAATATCAACCTTTGGGCCCAGTGAAATTCAAACACCAAACAACAAATTATTTATTTTCTAACACATCATATATGACAGTATATATGCAAACAAATAAACGAACAGATAATATATTTTTGAGGAATCCAGTTGGATTCCTCCAACCTGTTTTCCTGCATCCACAGACATTAGTCAACAGAAATAATACCCATCCTGCTTCAAGGCAGGATATTGAGGTATAAAAGGGGATCCACTTATATACGTGTGCGTAGGGTCATCCGCTAATGGTACTGCGGGCATCCGCTAATAGTATTGCGGGAAATATCCAATAACCACAAAAATTCAACAATTCATTCATGCAGCCAAGCAACAAACAATTTTTTTTTCGATAAAAATAAATTTAAATATAATCTGTGAGTGCGATTTACTCACCGTGATTTTAAAATGGCAATCCATTTCAATTCCAAATTGATATTCCTTTGCATTGATTTCAATCGTTTCTGATAAAATTCCAAATTGTATTCCAAAGCTACCACCCAAATAGCTTTATGATTTTCTTGATCTCGTCTACATTTTATATTATATTTATAGGTTAACAGGATCATATATATATATATATATATATATATATATATATATATATATAATCAATTGAATAAATTAAAAAGTTATTTATTTAAATTTACCTTTACCCTTGTAATAATTTATTCTTCTCTATTTGAATAATATATCTGCTTCGAGACCAACACAGCTCACGCTCGAGCCTCTCAATCCCAAAATTGTGTACTTTCCCTGTTCACTACTAAGGCTACTTGCACCTGAAGCCAACAACCCATTTGCACCATCCTTTGTCGACCCCAAAGCACTTGAATCATGAGCTCCAACACCTTCCGATTTCCTAAACCATTCTACAAACATGATCGTTCGTTTATCGCTCCTCCATCACATGCTAAATCCCCACATCCGAAATTCTGCTTACAGTAAGAAGCCGAACCCCAAAGCCATCACAACCTTACAACACACCTTTCCAGAATTCCAGATCTGCTTCGAAACCCAGTCGCAACTTCCCTTTCCGATCAATATCGCGATTTCAGCTTTCCATTTTCATTGCCTCCCAGAAGATGTATTGCGGTCTGCAAACATTGACGTCGAACCCTAGATTTTCCCAATCGCGAACTCCCAGTTGAGGAGTTCAAACTCTTCGATTTACATCCATCGAACTATAGAAACCCCTGCGCTTAACTTGATTGGTTCGAGTTCGAACGTCAGCATTTCCACGCCATCGAGATGAATTAAGGACTCGAATTGGAATTCCCTCTTTTTTTTCTTTTCGGTAATTCCATTTTGAGTTGTGAACGATGAAAAGGAAACGAGAGGAAAAGGAAAAATAGACAGAGAAGGGGGAGGAGTTGCGGATTTATAGAAAAATAAGGGGACATGGTCGGCCAAGTACAGAACAAATCCTTTAAGGAATTTAAAAGGATTTCGATTTTAAATATAATTCAATTTAATTTGATTTGACTTCAAGATATTTTCACTTTATTTTATACAGATATCGATTTGATCTGATGCTTATTCACTCAAATAATATCTGGGTCTATTAATTTAAATCACGAACCGCTATTCTAGCGTACCAACCGACATTTCAATGTAATAACCCTATTCTGAACTCGACCGAAAATATTCTGAAATTTAATTTGAACGTATATATAAAATAACCATATTAATCTAATATAATATAATTTAAATTCAAATACAAATAAATTCTCTAATAATAAAATATTTTTATTATCATCGATATTCAAATCCAATTAATACTGATCATCTGAACTGTTTTGATTTAATTCTAACTTCAAATTGAATTATTTTAAATTCTCGTATTACGGTGATTATCAAAATAAATCGTATTTCGATTATTTAATCGATAACCCAAAAAAATATGTAACAACCCGGAAAATGCGAGCCAGTTTGAAAATTTTAAATTGGCAATTTTAGCGAATTTTGAATATTTAAAATAGATTATTTTAAATAAAATCGACGAGAAATTTATTTTGAATATAATTCGAACATATATAGTTATACACGTCGTCGTTAGAATATAAATAATTATATATAATTATAAAAGGAATTGAAAATGGCGCGGTAGTTCGAAAATTCGATTTCTAATTTCAAATGAATATACAGAATTCAATATAAGTCAGAATTGAACGAAACAAGAAATATTTGAATCTGTATAACTATATCTTTGTAACGAAGTTAACAAACTGGGATTTCATCTTAGAAATGATAAGATATGTCCAGTTTAAAATTAGAAATAGTCGCTGTGGAATTTATATATATTTTTATATATATAAGGCCCTTAAAAATAGCCGTTTTGCAAACGACCTCGGATTTCGACGAAACCAGTTTTGTTGGGTCCGTGATGTTAAGTTATTGCTAGGTTTCAAATTTCATAATTTTTCGAATCAATATGTGAGCGTGGCAAAGGAAAACGTGTTTTGGCCATTTCAGTTGATTTTAATCGACTGGAAATTGGCCATTTTTCCAACGGTCTCGGAATTCGACGAAACTAGTTTTGTTAGGACCGTATCGTCAATACGAAGCTAGAAAATATTTTTCTGGAATTTTTCGAGTTCGTATGTGGCCCCAGTAATTTGAAATGTACGTTTAAAATTCAATATAATGATTTAAATGTAAATTTAACGGAAACTGATTCAAACAATCGAATCAGCCTACGATACATATCCCATTGTGTTCGGAATGGGGGTAAAAGGCTAAGGACGTCAGGCGGTGGGCCTCGTTTAGAGGTCGTATGTGAAAGTCAACTTTTTGAGCAAAATAAAATAATTAAATTAATAAATAATATAAATTCTCCTCCCCCCCTTTATCTTCATTGCCCCCCCCCCCGTTCGTTTTAATTCCAAACGAAAAAAGAAAAAAGAAAAAAAAAACCCTAAAGCCTATCGACGCCCCCCCCCTGAAGCGCCGCCGCCCATCACCGCACCCCCCCCTCTCCCTCGTACGACGAACTCCCACCGAAGCCCCCCCCAGATCGCACGAGACCCGAAGCAGCGACGCCCCCTGGAAGCGAACGCCTTACCGCCGACGAACTGCGAAATTCTCCTCCCCCCCTGTAAGTATTTCTTTATATTTTTATTATTTTATTTTTATATTTTTTTTTATATAAACGTAATTTAAAAAAACTGATTTTTAAATGTTGAGAAAACTGATTTTATAATGTTTAGAAAACTGATTTTATAATGTTTAGAAAACTGATTTTTAAATGTTTAGAAAACTGATTTTATAATGTTTAGAAAACTGATTTTATAATGTTTAGAAAACTGATTTTATAATGTTTAGAAAACTGATTTTATAATGTTGAGAAAACTGATTTTATATAAAAGAAAAATAAAAACTGATTTTAAAAATGAATTTAAAAACTGATTTTTATGAAGTAATAAAACTGATTTAAAAAGGCAAAAACTGTTTTTTTTTGAAATATATAAACTGTATTTTTAAAGAAAGAAAAACTGATTTTTCTAAAAGGCAAAAACTGTTTTGATGGAAACTAAAAACAGTTTAAAAAAAAAAGGGATTATAAAAGCAGTTTTGAAAGAATAATATAATCTTTATATTTAATAGCGAAGTCAAAATGCAATCTTTATATATGGAATAACGATGTAAAAATAGAATTTTTATATATTGAACTTCGAACTAAAAATATGATTTTTATCTATAGGACTTCGAAATAAAAATTCGATTTTTATATATTGAGAAGCAAAATAAAAATTCGATTTTTATTTATTGAGAAGCAAAATAAAAATTCGATTTTTATATATTGAATAGCGAAGTAAAAATTCGATTTTTACATATGTAGTGAAAGCGGACAACAAAGGCGAGTTGGCGAAGATTTCTATCAATGAAGTGCCGTGGAGCTAGGATAGCTATATGTGAGAATTTCTCACCTTTCAAATTTATTTTCTAGTTATATATATATACTAGGATGCAGACGGTGTTTAGTAGCACCCGACACAATCGTCCACAGACCATGGACTTGTTTGTTTGGCTGTTTGGTTATTGATTGTGATATTGGTTTGAATGTGATTGGTGGTGTGAAAAATCGAATCGATAAATTGGTTAGGATTAGACGTGCGCCGTTATAAGGCGAAGGAGTAAGGCTAGGTTAGACCCTTACTCCAAATTTTGTGGTTTGCAAAATGAAATTGATTTGATTGATGTGTGAATGGCGTGGGCCTTCACTAGATCGGGGATAAGGCTAGGCCTCGTCCCGTTTCTAGTATCGTGCCGTTATGCCGCCGAAATTTTCTAAAATATGTTAGAGAATAAAAATATCATTTTATTGTGTAAATGAATTGAATAGAAATTCATATGTTGGAATAAAATGTTTTATCGTTAAAAATATAATTTTTAACGTGAGAATGAATATAGTGAAAGTGAATAAAATAAAATATTCATTTACAAACCAGACGGTTTGTTTATGTACACCTATTTGAAGGACATTGATTGGGTCGATAAATTTTACACATCGCCCAACAGCACAAATAAAATATGTGTTTGATTGTTTGAAAACCCCACACGGGTGTTGGGATGAAATATGAATGTCACTCATCCTGATTGATTAAATATGTCGATCGATTGATTGACAGGCTGTTATAAGCGTTGAATATCTATATTTGATGCTTATACAGTGTAGTGCACTTTGGTTGATGGTTGATTATTTTTCAATGTAATTGTATACATGTGTTGTATGAAAATCCATATAATTAACTTTATATGGTAATTGATTGGGCCCCATTCCAATTTGAAAAATAAAGAATATTATAAAATAAAAGTTCATGTGTTGACAGTACTCATTCATTGAGATTGGTCATGTGTTGAACGAAATATTTTAGTAATAACAACTATTTTGAAAAAGAAATATTTGAAATAGAATATTTGAAAATAGAAATTTATGAAGCCGTGTTGATTAGATTGACGCCATTTTGATGTGAACGATATTTATATCGATTTTATTCATCTTAAAAATGAATATTGAAAAGTGATTTCGAAATCGAATATTTTGAAATGAATTGAAAACGAATTCAAATTGAATTGAAAACGATTTCGAAATGAAATGAATTGAAAACGAATTCAAATTGAATTGAAAACGATTTCGAAATGAAATCAATTGAAAACGAATTCAAATTGAATTGAAAACGATTTCGAAATGAAATGAATTGAAAACGAATTCAAATTGAATTGAAAACGATTTCGAAATGAAATGAATTGAAAACGAATTCAAATTGAATTGAAAACGATTTCGAAATGAAATGAATTGAAAACGAATTCAAATTGAATTGAAAACGATTTCGAAATGAAATGAATTGAAAACGAATTCAAATTGAATTGAAAACGATTTCGAAATGAATTGAATTGAAAACGATTTCGAAATGAATTGAATTGAAAACGATTTCGAAATGGATTGAATTGAAAACGATTTCGAAATGAATTGAATTGAAAACGAATTGAAATGAATTCAAATTGAATTGAAATTTGAATTGAATAGAAATGAATTTTGAAACGAATTTATAAAGAAGAATTCAATTTTGATTTGAATTGAAATGGAAGTTGAAATTGTTTTTGAAACGAATTCAAAACTATTTATATAATTCGTTTTAAATAGAAATCGACGAAGTATATATTATATATATTATATATATAATATAATGGCCTGAATAGAACGCGCCGCGCCGCGGCAGTTCGTGAATTTCGACCATTTATTTCAAATGGACATTGCGGGAGATCCGACCGTCGGATTCTCCTAAAACCGGAACCGTTGGGTTCGTATCGAAAAGAGCTTTCTAATGAATATTAGAAATTTGAAATCTAACGGTTGGATTTGGAGATACGTCCAAATCAAATTCGAAAAAGGTCGCTGTAAGTGCAGTTCGATGGCCGTTAATGGAAATCGACTGTACGGGCCTTGATAAAATTATTAAAAATAGTAATAATTTGTGTAAAATCATAAGAAATGATTTAGAAAGAATTGGGATGAAAAACTCCATATTTGATAAGATAAAAATAGATTTTTATCGAAATGAACTAGTTTTGAACTAGAATTATAATTCTATTTATTTTTAAATAAATAAATTGAATTTGAAATGGTTTTGAAAATAACCAAAATTTCCAATGATTGCATCGGAGTGGAGTTGAATCGAAATTGTCTTCGGAATATTTCGATGTTGGAATTCGTGATATTACAGGTGTTGTTATGGAAATTTGAAAGATATATATTTGTATCGTTATTTCCAATACGACATTTGTTAGTCGTAGAATTCGATATTGAATATAAGCCGATATATTTTCTATTCAGAGCCTTGTATTGAATATCGAATGTGATTTGGGTTTGTCGTGAATGGTGTCTTCACTAACACTGTTCTTGAACCCAGTTGAGAAAAGATTAAATCTTTTTATTTAGATTTAATGAAGTGTACCAATTAAATGATATTTAATTGGAATTGAATTGGTATTGATTTTTGGGTTTATCGTGAACAGTGTTTTAAATAACACTTGTTCTTTAACCCGATAATTAATGGAACGTGATTTGGGTTTGTCGTGAATGGTGTCTTCACTAACACTGTTCTTGAACCCAGTTGAGAAAAGATTAAATCTTTTTATTTAGATTTAATGAAGAGTACCAATTAAATGATATTTAATTGGAATTGAATTGGTATGGATTTTTGGGTTTATCGTGAACAGTGTTTTAAATAACACTTGTTCTTTAACCCGATAATTAATGGAATGTGATTTTGGGTTTATCGTGAATCGTGTTTTAAATGACACTGATTCTTTAACCCAGATAATGATTATAACTAAGTGGAGTTTTAATGAATCTTTAATTAGATTGAAAAGATCGAGAATGGAGTATCACCAGTTTTGCTCCAAGCGATAGTTAAATCTTTAATTAGATTTGAACGTGAAATTTAGAAACTAACTGTCGGTTAGCCAAGCAGAATGGTTTTCTGGATATTGATCTGATGTTGGTTTCGGCCTTCGGGGTTAATATTTGGGGAATTATTCTCTTGATTAATTTATGGTTAGTGACTGATGAATTGGAATGAGGCGTATGTTGTGTTTGTGTAACACTTATTTAAAGTATACGCGAGTTATTCGGAAAGACCGGGTTTATCCCATTCTGAATAACTGATACGACGATAAGTCGAAGATGAAGACGATGGTCGAAGACCGGAAGTCTTCACGTCGTTTGGGTGATAACTGATGATCTTGATTGGGCTGTACACCCAAGAAGATGGAAACAGTTGGTGATCGTCCAGACGTACTTGGAGATCGATGGATATGCGGGGTACTAGGTGCCTCCGGTTTCGTTCAGACCCAGAACGGACTCGTAAATGGACTGTGTGTCTGACATCGGATTTCATTCTGTGTGACTGATATCGGTTGCATAGGATGCTTTGCCTGTGTGGCATGCTAAGATGCAAATGATCAAGGCTTCTGTTGAAAAGCAAAGTCTTGTGGTTGATGATCAAAGCACGGCCTTTGTGGCGTAGCTTTGTGCAACGTTTACTTCGCGAGTTTCACACCCGGTATGAACCAAAAACGGGAGACGGACCTCAGGGAGGACTTGCGTTTCTTTCTAGCTAGAAGTGGCGTCAGTGGTTTTACACGCCCTGACGAGTTTGACTTATGTGGTTGTTGCTGTTGCGAGGCGCCTCGGTTATATCGGTTTCGGCCGATGCTTCTGGTCGGCTGACGGACCAGACTTGCGCCCCAAAGGGCGGGGAAACGTAGTGTTCAGGCATTTTAATCCACATCGGTGGACCGGCCCTGTCGCTCCTAGGGTCACTCGAGCTCTGATCCTGAGACATGGTAGGCTAGATTGTCTCGAATCGGTTGAGGACTATCTTTTGCCTCGGTTCATAGACGGAAATCCAATTTCCAAATACGTGACTTTGCGGTTTTAATTGTAAAACTAGTATGGCGACATGATATATGGTACCCATGCCGCCTATGATTGATACTTATGATTTGAAGTTGTTTTATACACTATGCACTTATAGTAGTATCAAATGATTTGTTTTTAACGTATCAAGCATTCTTTGGCTGTTATAAGGAAAAACCCTATCCCCCGGCTTGCGTTGCATTGTGTGATAGGACCTGGGTCTTATAACAGCTTCATTTTTCTTTATTTAGCATTGCGCTGTTTGTTTTATGCACTGGTTCTTGGGAGGAAACCCGTTCCGTGTTATACGGCGTGGTCCCTTGATTTACCGAACTTTAAAAATAAAGATTAATAACTGTTTTAGTTCTCACACCAGTCACATGACTGACCTGGAGTTTATTGTTTTAACCTAAACTCTGGGTGCCCTTATTTTGACACGGGCAGCTAGTAGTTTTGGTTTTGCAGATTTATATTCACAGGATCCTGGTTTACAGCTGGAACGATATCCGGAAAGCTTTGTATCCGTATATCTCATTCTAGTTGTGTATTGTATTATTTTCCGCTGCGATGTTTTTAAATGTAATTTAAATCTCTGATATTTCTGTGTAATATTCGTTTATACTCTGTATATTCTTGTAATCTGATGCATTGTTGTTATATACAATGAAACGTTCTCCTGTATGTGTTCTGTTGTGGTTTGTTCTCGAACTATCCGACGCTTCCCTTTACGGGGAGGTTGCGGGTCTTTACACGTGGTATCAGAGCTTTGGTTTACAAAGCTCAGAGAATAAGGCACATTAGAACCATACGAAAGAATTCATCAGATATTGGATTAGTAAAATCCAATGAGAATGACTCGTTAGAGATGGAGTCAGTAGTATCCTAGAACGAGTGTGAAGAGTATATTTTTAAAATGAAAACCAATTTTGTTTTGAAAATATAAATCAACTATTCGTATTTGATTATTTATTTTGAAATTGAATTGGGCAATCCAGTATATAAAGATTTTGCATATATGTCTTGCAAACGTGTGTTCGAAGTTTTAATATATTGGGTAGATATAGAATCCCCCTAGTGCCCGGGAATAATTCTGGTGATGGGGCACTGTCGCCAGTATTTATATTCGAGTGTCGAAGGTGTGATATTTATATATTTCCATTAGACTGGTGTGAGAACCGAAATTAGATAGGGCCTATTGTTGTGATTTGGCATCAAAAACATGATTTTGTATATGTATCAAAGTTATCAATTTGAAAACTCTAATCCACTAATTGATTGATGTTTGTGTTGTTTGCCTATTTGTTTGGTAATTTTGAACCATTATGCCCAATTGAATTGTATTGAAAATTGGTCGCATTTGTTTGCATATACATATATATCATTGAACAGGTCATAGCAAGGAGGCTAGAGCCAGAGAATAAAATTTGTTTGCCCGACAAATAGGTACATGTTTACTACATAATTTCCTGTTTTGTTTGGGTGATGATGATTTTATGAGCCTATTGGCTAGCCGCTTGGCTTTTTCTTTTTCTTTTTGAGATCTGAAGGACCGGGGAAGCTATTTGAAATTCCCCGATGCTCCCGGTGCAGGGGAGGTTATGGCGAAATTTTTCAAAAATTTAGGGTGTTAGCCAAATTTTTGAAATTTTGAAAATTCTCAGAAACTGAAAAGTTAGAGAAGGGAAGCCAGATCGAACGTAGAGTTGATTAATCAAACCACTTTCGACTTTGTTCCTTTTCGGGGACGAAAAGTTTTAAGTGGGGGAGATTGTAACAACCCGGAAAATGCGAGCCAGTTTGAAATTTTTAAATTGGCAATTTTAGCGAATTTTGAATATTTAAAATAGATTATTTTAAATAAAATCGACGAGAAATTTATTTTGAATATAATTCGAACATATATAGTTATACACGTCGTCGTTAGAATATAAATAATTATATATAATTATAAAAGGAATTGAAAATGGCGCGGTAGTTCGAAAATTCGATTTCTAATTTCAAATGAATATACAGAATTCAATATAAGTCAGAATTGAACGAAACAAGAAATATTTGAATCTGTATAACTATATCTTTGTAACGAAGTTAACAAACTGGGATTTCATCTTAGAAATGATAAGATATGTCCAGTTTAAAATTAGAAATAGTCGCTGTGGAATTTATATATATTTTTATATATATAAGGCCCTTAAAAATAGCCGTTTTGCAAACGACCTCGGATTTCGACGAAACCAGTTTTGTTGGGTCCGTGATGTTAAGTTATTGCTAGGTTTCAAATTTCATAATTTTTCGAATCAATATGTGAGCGTGGCAAAGGAAAACGTGTTTTGGCCATTTCAGTTGATTTTAATCGACTGGAAATTGGCCATTTTTCCAACGGTCTCGGAATTCGACGAAACTAGTTTTGTTAGGACCGTATCGTCAATACGAAGCTAGAAAATATTTTTCTGGAATTTTTCGAGTTCGTATGTGGCCCCAGTAATTTGAAATGTACGTTTAAAATTCAATATAATGATTTAAATGTAAATTTAACGGAAACTGATTCAAACAATCGAATCAGCCTACGATACATATCCCATTGTGTTCGGAATGGGGGTAAAAGGCTAAGGACGTCAGGCGGTGGGCCTCGTTTAGAGGTCGTATGTGAAAGTCAACTTTTTGAGCAAAATAAAATAATTAAATTAATAAATAATATAAATTCTCCTCCCCCCCTTTATCTTCATTGCCCCCCCCCCGTTCGTTTTAATTCCAAACGAAAAAAGAAAAAAAAAAAACCCTAAAGCCTATCGACGGCCGCCCCCCCCCCCCCCCCCTGAAGCGCCGCCGCCCATCACCGCACCCCCCCTCCCTCGTACGACGAACTCCCACCGAAGCCCCCCCCCAGATCGCACGAGACCCGAAGCAGCGACGCCCCCCTGGAAGCGAACGCCTTACCGCCGACGAACTGCGAAATTCTCCTCCCCCCCCTGTAAGTATTTCTTTATATTTTTATTATTTTTTTTTATATTTTTTTTTATATAAACGTAATTTAAAAAAACTGATTTTTAAATGTTGAGAAAACTGATTTTTAAATGTTTAAAAAACTGATTTTATAATGTTTAGAAAACTGATTTTATAATGTTTAGAAAACTGATTTTATAATGTTTAGAAAACTGATTTTATAATGTTTAGAAAACTGATTTTATAATGTTTAGAAAACTGATTTTTAAATGTTTAAAAAACTGATTTTATAATGTTTAGAAAACTGATTTTATAATGTTTAGAAAACTGATTTTATAATGTTTAGAAAACTGATTTTATAATGTTTAGAAAACTGATTTTATAATGTTGAGAAAACTGATTTTATATAAAAGAAAAATAAAAACTGATTTTATATAAAAGAAAAATAAAAACTGATTTTAAAAATGAATTTAAAAACTGATTTTTATGAAGTAATAAAACTGATTTAAAAAGGAAAAAACTGTTTTTTTTGAAATATATAAACTGTATTTTTAAAGAAAGAAAAACTGATTTTTCTAAAAGGCAAAAACTGTTTTGATGGAAACTAAAAACAGTTTAAAAAAAAAAAGGGATTATAAAAGCAGTTTTGAAAGAATAATATAATCTTTATATTTAATAGCGAAGTCAAAATGCAATCTTTATATATGGAATAACGATGTAAAAATAGAATTTTTATATATTGAACTTCGAACTAAAAATATGATTTTTATCTATAGGACTTCGAAATAAAAATTCGATTTTTATATATTGAGAAGCAAAATAAAAATTCGATTTTTATATATTGAGAAGCAAAATAAAAATTCGATTTTTATATATTGAGAAGCAAAATAAAAATTCGATTTTTATATATTGAATAGCGAAGTAAAAATTCGATTTTTACATATGTAGTGAAAGCGGACAACGAAGGCGAGTTGGCGAAGATTTCTATCAATGAAGTGCCGTGGAGCTAGGATAGCTATATGTGAGAATTTCTCACCTTTCAAATTTATTTTCTAGTTATATATATATACTAGGATGCAGACGGTGTTTAGTAGCACCCGACACAATCGTCCACAGACCATGGACTTGTTTGTTTGGCTGTTTGGTTATTGATTGTGATATTGGTTTGAATGTGATTGGTGGTGTGAAAAATCGAATCGATAAATTTGTTAGGATTAGACGTGCGCCGTTATAAGGCGAAGGAGTAAGGCTAGGTTAGACCCTTACTCCAAATTTTGTGGTTTGCAAAATGAAATTGATTTGATTGATGTGTGAATGGCGTGGGCCTTCACTAGATCGGGGATAAGGCTAGGCCTCGTCCCGTTTCTAGTATCGTGCCGTTATGCCGTCGAAATTTTCTAAAATATGTTAGAGAATAAAAATATCATTTTATTGTGTAAATGAATTGAATAGAAATTCATATGTTGGAATAAAATGTTTTATCGTTAAAAATATAATTTTTAACGTGAGAATGAATAAAGTGAAAGTGAATAAAATAAAATATTCGTTTACAAACCAGACGGTTTGTTTATGTACACCTATTTGAAGGACATTGATTGGGTCGATAAATTTTACACATCGCCCAACAGCACAAATAAAATATGTGTTTGATTGTTTGAAAACCCCACACGGGTGTTGGGATGAAATATGAATGTCACTCATCCTGATTGATTAAATATGTCGATCGATTGATTGATAGGCTGTTATAAGCGTTGAATATCTATATTTGATGCTTATACAGTGTAGTGCACTTTGGTTGATGGTTGATTATTTTTCAATGTAATTGTATACATGTGTTGTATGAAAATCCATATAATTAACTTTATATGGTAATTGATTGGGCCTCATTCCAATTTGAAAAATAAAGAATATTATAAAATAAAAGTTCATGTGTTGACAGTACTCATTCATTGAGATTGGTCATGTGTTGAACGAAATATTTTAGTAATAACAACTATTTTGAAAAAGAAATATTTGAAATAGAATATTTGAAAATAGAAATTTATGAAGCCGTGTTGATTAGATTGACGCCATTTTGATGTGAACGATATTTATATCGATTTTATTCATCTTAAAAATGAATATTGAAAAGTGATTTCGAAATCGAATATTTTGAAATGAATTGAAAACGAATTCAAATTGAATTGAAAACGATTTCGAAATGAAATGAATTGAAAACGAATTCAAATTGAATTGAAAACGATTTCGAAATGAAATGAATTGAAAACGAATTCAAATTGAATTGAAAACGATTTCGAAATGAAATGAATTGAAAACGAATTCAAATTGAATTGAAAACGATTTCGAAATGAAATGAATTGAAAACGAATTCAAATTGAATTGAAAACGATTTCGAAATGAAATGAATTGAAAACGAATTCAAATTGAATTGAAAACGATTTCGAAATGAAATGAATTGAAAACGAATTCAAATTGAATTGAAAACGATTTCGAAATGAAATGAATTGAAAACGAATTCAAATTGAATTGAAAACGATTTCGAAATGAATTGAATTGAAAACGATTTCGAAATGAATTGAATTGAAAACGATTTCGAAATGGATTGAATTGAAAACGATTTCGAAATGAATTGAATTGAATTGAAAACGAATTGAAATGAATTCAAATTGAATTGAAATTTGAATTGAATAGAAATGAATTTTGAAACGAATTTATAAAGAAGAATTCAATTTTGATTTGAATTGAAAAGGAAGTTGAAATTGTTTTTGAAACGAATTCAAACTATTTATATAATTCGTTTTAAATAGAAATCGACGAAGTATATATTATATATATTATATATATAATATAATGGCCTGAATAGAACGCGCCGCGCCGCGGCAGTTCGTGAATTTCGACCATTTATTTCAAACGGACATTGCGGGAGATCCGACCGTCGGATTCTCCTAAAACCGGAACCGTTGGGTTCGTATCGAAAAGAGCTTTCTAATGAATGTTAGAAATTTGAAATCTAACGGTTGGATTTGGAGATACGTCCAAATCAAATTCGAAAAAGGTCGCTGTAAGTGCAGTTCGATGGCCGTTAATGGAAATCGACTGTACGGGCCTTGATAAAATTATTAAAAATAGTAATAATTTGTGTAAAATCATAAGAAATGATTTAGAAAGAATTGGGATGAAAAACTCCATATTTGATAAGATAAAAATAGATTTTTATCGAAATGAACTAGTTTTGAACTAGAATTATAATTCTATTTATTTTTAAATAAATAAATTGAATTTGAAATGGTTTTGAAAATAACCAAAATTTCCAATGATTGCATCGGAGTGGAGTTGAATCGAAATTGTCTTCGGAATATTTCGATGTTGGAATTCGTGATATTACAGGTGTTGTTATGGAAATTTGAAAGATATATATTTGTATCGTTATTTCCAATACGACATTTGTTAGTCGTAGAATTCGATATTGAATATAAGCCGATATATTTTCTATTCAGAGCCTTGTATTGAATATCAAATGTGATTTGGGTTTGTCGTGAATGGTGTCTTCACTAACACTGTTCTTGAACCCAGTTGAGAAAAGATTAAATCTTTTTATTTAGATTTAATGAAGTGTACCAATTAAATGATATTTAATTGGAATTGAATTGGTATTGATTTTTGGGTTTATCGTGAACAGTGTTTTAAATAACACTTGTTCTTTAACCCGATAATTAATGGAACGTGATTTGTGTTTGTCGTGAATGGTGTCTTCACTAACACTGTTCTTGAACCCAGTTGAGAAAAGATTAAATCTTTTTATTTAGATTTAATGAAGAGTACCAATTAAATGATATTTAATTGGAATTGAATTGGTATGGATTTTTGGGTTTATCGTGAACAGTGTTTTAAATAACACTTGTTCTTTAACCCGATAATTAATGGAATGTGATTTTGGGTTTATCGTGAATCGTGTTTTAAATGACACTGATTCTTTAACCCAGATAATGATTATAACTAAGTGGAGTTTTAATGAATCTTTAATTAGATTGAAAAGATCGAGAATGGAGTATCACCAGTTTTGCTCCAGGCGATAGTTAAATCTTTAATTAGATTTGAACGTGAAATTTAGAAACTAACTGTCGGTTAGCCAAGCAGAATGGTTTTCTGGATATTGATCTGATGTTGGTTTCGGCCTTCGGGGTTAATATTTGGGGAATTATTCACTTGATTAATTTATGGTTAGTGACTGATGAATTGGAATGAGGCGTATGTTGTGTTTGTGTAACACTTATTTAAAGTATACGCGAGTTATTCGGAAAGACCGGGTTTATCCCATTCTGAATAACTGATACGACGATAAGTCGAAGATGAAGACGATGGTCGAAGACCGGAAGTCTTCACGTCGTTTGGGTGATAACTGATGATCTTGATCGGGCTGTACACCCAAGAAGATGGAAACAGTTGGTGATCGTCCAGACGTACTTGGAGATCGATGGATATGCGGGGTACTAGGTGCCTCCGGTTTCGTTCAGACCCAGAACGGACTCGTAAATGGACTGTGTGTCTGACATCGGATTTCATTCTGTGTGACTGATATCGGTTGCATAGGATGGTTTGCCTGTGTGGCATGCTAAGATGCAAATGATCAAGGCTTCTGTTGAAAAGCAAAGTCTTGTGGTTGATGATCAAAGCACGGCCTTTGTGGCGTAGCTTTGTGTAACGTTTACTTCGCGAGTTTCACACCCGGTATGAACCAAAAACGGGAGACGGACCTCAGGGAGGACTTGCGTTTCTTTCTAGCTAGAAGTGGCGTCAGTGGTTTTACACGCCCTGACGAGTTTGACTTATGTGGTTGTTGCTGTTGCGAGGCGCCTCGGTTATATCGGATTCGGCCGATGCTTCTGGTCGGCTGACGGACCAGACTTGCGCCCCAAAGGGCGGGGAAACGTAGTGTTCAGGCATTTTAATCCACATCGGTGGACCGGCCCTGTCGCTCCTAGGGTCACTCGAGCTCTGATCCTGAGACATGGTAGGCTAGATTGTCTCGAATCTGTTGAGGACTATCTTTTGCCTCGGTTCATAGACGGAAATCCAATTTCCAAATACGTGACTTTGCGGTTTTAATTGTAAAACTAGTATGGCGACATGATATATGGTACCCATGCCGCCTATGATTGATACTTATGATTTGAAGTTGTTTTATACACTATGCACTTATAGTAGTATCAAATGATTTGTTTTTAACGTATCAAGCATTCTTTGGCTGTTATAAGGAAAAACCCTATCCCCCGGCTTGCGTTGCATTGTGTGATAGGACCTGGGTCTTATAACAGCTTCATTTTTCTTTATTTAGCATTGCGCTGTTTGTTTTATGCACTGGTTCTTGGGAGGAAACCCGTTCCGTGTTATACGGCGTGGTCCCTTGATTTACCGAACTTTAAAAATAAAGATTAATAACTGTTTTAGTTCTCACACCAGTCACATGACTGACCTGGAGTTTATTGTTTTAACCTAAACTCTGGGTGCCCTTATTTTGACACGGGCAGCTAGTAGTTTTGGTTTTGCAGATTTATATTCACAGGATCCTGGTTTACAGCTGGAACGATATCCGGAAAGCTTTGTATCCGTATATCTCATTCTAGTTGTGTATTGTATTATTTTCCGCTGCGATGTTTTTAAATGTAATTTAAATCTCTGATATTTCTGTGTAATATTCGTTTATACTCTGTATATTCTTGTAATCTGATGCATTGTTGTTATATACAATGAAACGTTCTCCTGTATGTGTTCTGTTGTGGTTTGTTCTCGAACTATCCGACGCTTCCCTTTACGGGGAGGTTGCGGGTCTTTACAAAATACCATTTATATTATAAATTCAATATTTAAAACCATACTAAATATTTAAAAAAAATCGACCAATAATCCGGGTCCTTACATTCTTCCCCCCTTAAAATAATTTCGTCCTCGAAATTGCTAAGGTAGGAAAAATGGTACAAATCCATTACTTTTCAAAATCTCACTTATGTTGAAACTCAAATCCTCATATTTCAACAAATTTTAGTTCTACCAAAACTTTTGGTTTCCATTCATATGCATTATAATTCAATTTAAATTGATTCTGATTCGATTTATGCACTTCGATTCATTTAACTAGCTTAATTTAAATTCCACTTCCAGAATCCAAATCCTAGGGTTTTCATTTGAAATCCTTTTCGGAATCACATATATTTATAACTAATTCAAATTCAAAACATTTGAATTTTCAACTTAACTTGTTTTCTTGCAAACAAATTTCCATTAAAACTTTTCTAATGCAGTAATTCGTCACTTAGAAACTCGAAAATGAACACTGATGATGCTGCAGTCATCATCAGAATTATTTCCCAGCCACTGAAGTGAGTTCAGTGCTTTAACACTTTCAGAATCCATTCAACAATGATTTTTTTTAATTCAAAATTCCCTTTCAAACAAAGCTGTATTATACTTCAGAAAATATTTTCCAACTTTCCAGGATTTAAATTCTGAATTCTGTTTTGAATTCAATTTTAATTCATCCCATTTGTATATTTTATTCGTATACAAATTCTATTTGGTTCTATATAACCATTTCATTTCATATAATCTCATTTGATTACAATAACAACAACAAACACATCCATATATTATAATAATCTCAAAAATTATTCTTTCTACATCAAAATATAATTTTGGATAAAATAATTTCATTCACCCACTTTAAAACAATATCATGTTCAATCTTCTGTTCAAATGTTTAGAAATTCCTATCGACTTTTTGGCGTCCCACTATTCGATCAGAATTCATAAACAGCTCAATAGACTAGCCAACACAATATAAAACGGTTTTTATATCAATTTACAAATACGCGCTCTCGTATGTACACTCAACTCATTCTAGGGTACTACTGACCCTATCTCTAATGATCACGTGCCACACAAGCCTAAGTATTCGCTCAACCTAAGCTCTGATACCCACTGTAAAGGCCCGCAAATCCGCACTATCTGAGTTGACTAATAACACCACACGTTCAACCCAAATTGAACAGAAATACGAACAATTATTAGAAAGAAGTTAGAGGACAAGAAATAGAAAGAAAGAAATATTAGAATAGAAGAAATTGAAGATCACAAACTCACAGCGGAACGAATTAAATAAATTAAATAACATAACTTTTGAAATACAAATCAGTAAATTTATATACATACGATCATCAGAGCACAACAGTTATTCCTGGAACAATTATAAACACCTGTTTCCTGATACAAGGTAGTATACAGCGGAAAATATGGTAGTCTATAGCTAACTTTTGAAGCCTCCTGTTTCCAGCTCCTCTAAATGAATCTGTAAAATCCCGACTACTTGACTGCCCGTACAAATTTGGGCACCCAAGATTTTAGGGAAAACAAACAAAATAAACCCTGGGTCAGTCATGGGACTGGTGTGAGTAAACTCCAACCATTTGTTTAACTTTCAAAATCCTTTCGAAAGAAAAGATAATAGTAAGACCAGCCCACACATAAACATGGACGGTTTTTACCTTACTATAACCCAAAACACTTTGATACAAAAATCCAGTGATATTATAATAATGTCTACATCAAATAAATAGAATCTAGCGGAACGCTTGCATCTCACGCTCCATATATAATATAAAATCAAAAACCGCAGGGTGCTTATTGGGGATTGGATTTCCAACATGGCAAGGTATGGAACCACCTTCCGATCAGTGTACTCTAGAGGCGATACACTAGGGTTCAACAAGAACATCTTGCAACCCGGCCCATACATGACCGACCACTCATTTCGCTTGAGTGTATCGAATATATATCACCAACGGTTGGGATTAGCAAAAGTTTCCCGAATGGGACAACATCGAATAGAATAAGGAATTAAATGAATCTCTAGATAGGTGATTATACATCCTAATGGGAGCGACCCACATAGCCATGATGCCTACCCGATTTTTGTCATTCCCCGGTTGTTGAGGCCTGAGGCTACGCTTACTTGCCATTCATTTATAGCACAATCACTTTGAATGCCAC
This sequence comes from Allium sativum, assembly GCA_030737875.1. NCBI lineage: Eukaryota > Viridiplantae > Streptophyta > Magnoliopsida > Asparagales > Amaryllidaceae > Allium > Allium sativum. The sequence continues at coordinate 739,916,841 of CM060920.1, read as the reverse complement.
ATTGTCAGATCCCTTAATCATTAATTGATTTGAATAAATATTCTGGATGTTATGCTAAGGGAATAAATCCGTTGCAACCATATATATTTATACATACCAACATATTCGATCATTGGAAATACTCTGTCAGACATTAGTCCATTTACGTTCGTTTTAGGATTGAACGAAACCGAAGGCACAATTTCTATTTATAGAAAAAAGTCCTTGCATTTTACTCCGTCTTCGATTATCTTCATATAATCTTATTCGCATTGTTACTACCAAATCGAAGTGGTTCATGGATTAAAATCCAACAGGTCTCTCCATATTGACAACGATATTGGCAAACACTTCGATAGTCGGTTCTTTAACTATCGAAGAAAAAAAACATCCATTCAAAACATCAAACAATCACTGGGCCCCTTGATTACTATTCATTAATTAAATCACCCTCTCCATTTCCTTATCAATATTTGTTAAACAAATATTTTCAATTATCATCTCGGTCTCTTACATTCTTTTAAAAACATTTCTATATCTCGGCCTCTTTTATTTTCTACACTTAGAATATATATTCTATTTGAAATTGAAACAATTTCAATCACTTGCCTCTTTCCCGACTACTTTAATTATACTCAGGAAATATTTCCTATTATATTTCCAAAATTCCATCACTTGGGTTAAAATGAATGCTATGAAAAACATCGTTACAACCCAAAATATTCTATTCAACTAAATATTGTTCAAACACTTCTCTTCGAGAATGGATCTCGCTATTTATCAATTAAAAATGAAATCAATCAAGTTGGGGTAAAATTACCTCTCAGACCTTGACTGAAAACATCCTCAACTTCAAAACGGCAAAACCACTAACCTCGAATAAACACACTATAAAACCCAGTTATTCATTTTTTTAAAACATGTATATGGTTCGCTTTTTATTTCTAATTTATATATTTCCCTTTTTGTTTACAATATTGTATATTTTTTTATTTTGTTTCCTTATCGAATTCTATATATATCGATACATTGATTTCTAACTATCAAATTATCTTAAAAATATTCTAAATCCTTAAATTCCCGGAAAAATTCGCCATAACCTCCCTTGTACCGGGAGCATCGAGATATTTCAAATAGCCTCCCATCACCCTCACCAATCCAAAAGAAAAAGAAAAATCCAAGCTGCTTGCCGATACGGCACATAAAATCTCATACATGAATTTAAACATGTACCTTTTTGTCGGGCACATAATTTAAAATCTTCATATACTTTATCCCACACCTGTCTACACATGCTCACCTGTTTTCAATTCAATTCCACTCAATCCAATCGTTTGAATTCAGTTCGCTCATTTATTGTTTAATTAGATATTTTGCCTATTTCACTTCTTTGTTTACACATAACATGTTCAAACAAAAATTTAACTTGCTCATAACCAAATTGAATTTTTCAATTTCAATTCTAGTTTTCTTTTCGATTTCGAATACAAAATTTCAAATCGAATTCACTTATTCAAAGCCCAATATTAATTAAAATCTCAGTAACTAATTACTACTCGAATTAGTTAATTCTATTCAATAAATCAAAAATCTGATTTCTGTTTTCAAAAATCAATTCATTACTCCACTTGAGTTCGCATATAATTTACAACTCAAATCTGACATTTTCTAAATAGAAATTTGGATTTTTTTCTCTTAAAATCCTTTTATAAAATTAAATAAACCATTATGGTTTTTAAATGGTTATGGCGCTATTTTCCAGAAAATTTGATTTTGACATAACTCAAAATCTATTCAACGAAATCTAGATTTTTCTCCGTTATTAAAAAACTATTATCAAATCGATCCTGACGTTTCTTGTTTTAAAGAATTCCGACTTCAATCGAGTTCTGTATACTCAATTGAAGTTCGAATCGCCAATTTACGAGCTGCAGCGCTGCGGCAAGTTCATTTTAATTATATTTATAAATATAAACGTTTTAACTTCGTTTAAAATGAATTCAACTCCATCCTGATATATCTTTAATATATATCAAATAAAATTTTCCCAATTCAACATACTATTTTCAATCTTCTAAAATTGTCGATTTTTCCTTATTCAGTAATAAATTCATTTATGTTTCGATCTTCTATATTTAATTTCAATTCCTTTTATGAATTATAAATCCTTTGGATTTATTTCTATTCTGTTTAAAAATCCCCTCTTCTAAATATATTTCGTCGTTCCCATTTCGAAATGATTTCAACTTTCTATTTCAAATTCTCTTTGAAATTTCTATTTCCAAATTCTAGTTCATTCTATTTGAATCATATATTCAAATTCCATTTCGAACTATTTGAATTCTATATTCAAATTCCATATTTAAAATCTATTTATTCAAATTCCATTTCACTTTCGATATTCAAAATCTACATTTGAATTTCCTTTATATTTTCTATATTCAAATTCTATATTTGAATACCATTTGAATTTCTATATTCTAATTCTATTTGAATTTCTATATTTAAACTCCATTTCACTTCTATTTTCAAATTCTATATTTTGAATTTCATTTGAACTTCCTTTATTCAAATCTATTTGAATTCCTTTGAATTCAAATTCCATTTGAATTCTTTTAAATTCAAATTCTATTTCAATGCCTTTTTAAATTTTTTATTCATTCTTACATAAGTCTCGATTTAAATTTCTTTTGAAATTGATATTTCTAATTTTGGAAAAATAGATTCCCTTTTCAATTCCACACTCGTATATTCATTTTTGAATTATCCAATGATAATTCTTTTCACTTCCTTTATAAACTTCATTTATAAAAGAACTACTTATAAACTTCGTTTATAAGGGAACTACTTGTTTTATTTTTTTCAAAACAAGTTTATATCTCAAATCTATTTACAAATTCAAATTCTATTTTTGTAAAATAGAATTTCCCTTTTAAATCTCAAATATCCTTTCCACGATATCTTTAAATATCAACCTTTGGGCCCAGTGAAATTCAAACACCAAACACAACAAATTATTTATTTTCTAACACATCATATATGACAGTATATATGCAGACAAATAAACGAACATATAATATATTTTTGAGGAATCCAGTTGGATTCCTCCAGCCTGTTTTCCTGCATCCACAGACGTTAGTCAACAGAAATAATACCCATCCTGCTTCAAGGCAGGATATCGCGGTATAATAGGGGATCCACTTATATACGTGGGCGTAGGGTCATCCGCTAATGATACTGCGGGCATCCGCTAATAGTATTGCGTGGAATATCCAATAACCACAAAAATTCAACAATTCATTCATGCACCCTAGTAACCAACAATTTTTTTTTCGATAAAAATAAATTTAAATATAAACTGTGAGTGAGATTTACACACAGTGATTTTAAAATGGTATACCATTTCAATTCCAAATTGATATTCCTTTGCATTGATTTCAATCATTTCTGATAAAATTCCAGATTGTATTCCAAAGCTATCACCCAAATAGCTTTATGATTTTCTTGATCTCGTCTACATTTTATACTATATTTACAGGTTAACAGGATCAAATATATATAATCAATTGAATAAATAACAAAGTTATTTATTTAAATTAACCTTAACCCTTGTAATAATTTATTCTTCTCTATTTGAATAATATGTCTGCTTCGAGACCAACACAGCTCACGCTCGAGCCTCCCAATCCCAAAATCGTGTACTTTCCCTGTTCACTACTAAGGCTACTTGCACCTGAAACAAACAACCCATTTGCACCTTCCTGTGTCGACCCCAAAGCACTTAAATCATGAGCTCCAACACCTTCCGATTTCCTAAACCATTCTTCAAACATAATCGTTCGTTTATCGCTCCTCCATCACATGCTAAATTCCCACATCCCAAATTCTGCTTACAGTAAGAAGCTGAACCCCAAAGCCATCACAACCTTACAACGCACCTTTCCAGAACTCCAGATCTGCTTCGAAACCCAGTCGCGACTTCCCTTTCCTATCAATATCGCGATTTCAGCTTTCCATTTTCATTGCCTCCCAGAACATGTATTGCGGTCTTCAAACATTGACGTCGAACCCTAGATTTTCCCAATCGCGAACTTCCAGTTGAGGAGTTCGAACTCTTCGATTTACATCAATCGAACTCTAGAAACCCCTGTGCTTAACTTGATTGGTTCGAGTTCGAATATCCGCACTTCCACGCCATCGCGAAGAATTAAGGACTCGAATTGGAATTCCCTCTTTTTTTCTTCTCGGTGATTCCATTTTGAGTTGTGAACGATGAAAAGGAAACGAGAGGAAAAGGAAAAATAGACAGAGAAGGGGTAGGAGTCGTGGATTTATAGAAAAGTAAGGGGACATGGTCGGCCAAGTACAGAACAAATCCTTTAAGGAAATTAAAAGGATTTCGATTTCGATTTTAAATATAATTTAATTTAATTTGATTTGACTTAAAGAGATTTTCACTTTATTTTATACATATATCAATTTGATTTGATGCTTATCCACTCAAATAATATCGGGGTCTATTAATTTTAATCACGAATCGCTATTCTAGCGTTCCCACCGACATTTCAATGTAATAACCCTATTCTGAACTCGACCGAAAATATTCTAAAATTTAATTTGAACGTATATAAAATAACCATATTAATCTAATATAATATAATTTAAATTCAAAAACAAATAAATTCTATGATAATAAAATATTTTTATTATCATCTATATTCAAATATAATTAATACTGATCACCTGAATTGTTTTGATTTAATTCTAACTTCAAATTGAATTATTTTAAATTCTCGTATTACGATGATTATCAAAATAAATCGTATTTCGATTATTTAATCAATATCCAATAAAATACCATTTATATTATAAATTCAATATTTAAAACCATACTAAATATTTAAAATAAATCGACCAAAAATCCGAGTCGTTACAGCTTCGTACCCTTTTCTTTTTGAGGGTATGTTCTTAACACCTTTCCTAAGTTTTATCAGTACTTGTTTCTGTCAATATAATATATCTTATCCATCATATTTTCGACCTTTAGATGGGAATCCTATGGATGTAAATATGTGTTTGAAACATGTTATGTTTGATGGATGCAAGTGGATGCAAGTGTTTGTTAATGGTTGGCTGTGGACGCATATACACACACATTAGGCACTAAGATCGACTCAATCACTTTCATATTGCATATGGATGTGCATGCATTTTCTTTTCTTTTGTGGATGGAAATGGATCAACTGGCATTCGGATGTCGCATTTGGACGAGTGGGTGTGCACACATATAGAACTTATATGATACATTAGGTTTATTTGCATATATATTGGATTCATGGCACTAACATACATTGCAGTAAGGAGGTCAACTGATTTAGTAGACCGCCTGATCATTGCATTAGTGTTGGGATATATACACACACCTTTGCATATATTCATATAAGCATTAGAAATCTTTAAGGACAATGGATGCAAGTGATTGGTGCATGAGTAGATGGTTGATGGATGGTAGGATATGCATTGTTCTCAACTTAGTGATTTCGTGGACGAAATCCTTTGAGTAGAGGAGAATGTAACACCCCAAATTTGTAACGAAATTAAAGAGAACAAATTAAATAGTAATTAATTTAATTATCATAATTATAGGAAATGTACAATACCATTGCGTCCATCTTGAAATTCTGGTCAAGATAGACATTTGGTTTGCATAAAACAGACACCGTATGAAGAAGTTATGATGGTTTTATGTTTGTATACGCACAAAAATAGCTTATATACATGCATGAGTCAGAGGTGAGTCAGAGATGAGTCAGAATTCTATCCAGAGGATTCAAATTCAAAAATTACTCTAAGCGGCTAAATTCCAGCTCTAGGGGGTCGACCCCCCCCCCCCGAGGGGTGTCGACCTAGGGGTCGACCCACCCATAGTGGTGTCGACACCCGTAGGGATGAGGTGGAACTCGGTTTCTAGGGGTCTGGCAACTATATATGCATGTCATATTTCTCCATATTCTCTTCATTGGGAGCCATGGAGGCTATATGCTGCTGGAGTGCAAACTGAACCGTTTCTTCAACAACATATTCTATAAATCCAATTCAGAAATTCTAGATCCGTTCTTCCTAAATTCTGTAAACCTAAATTTGTGAGTTTCTAGATTACTTTTAGGTTTAGATAAATAAAAGTACACTTTGAAAGACAATGAATTGGATATGTTGTAAAATATGATTTTGTGTTAATGTGAAATCCTATACTATGTCATGACAGATCTATTTTCCTAGATTTAATACAATTTTGGTGATTTGGTTATGTTATTTATGTGTATCTTGACTTATAACCATGATTATGGTGGATGTACATCTATTAATTGGGATAGTTGTAACATTACTTGTATCTAGATCTTTTTGTTAATCACCTTTCACCTGTCATATTGTGATCCATAGAGATATGTTATAAACTTGACATGTGAATCCATCTTTGGATCTAAACATGTTACTATGTCACCCTTACTATGCTAGATCTAAATAATTGGACACCTTATGGTTAATTTAGATCTCATCATGTTGCTTTGACATCGTAGTTGTTGCAAGTTCATCACTTTTATGCCTTGCCACGATGATTACATGACCATTCACCTTGTTGTCATACCAGTTTATGTTTATTCCAAGATATGTTGAAACTATCACCTTCATCATATTCTCTTTTCATTGTTAAAGCTAGGCTACTTTATAGCCTAGATGCTGCCAAAGTACGTACGCATACATTAGAGAGGAAACGAGGAAAAATGGATTATAATTGGCATGATTTATGTAATGTTTATATGAAATGGGACATGTAATTCAAATGGGGAAAACATAGAAATGATTACCTATAATGACATAGGAAGATTTGGATTAATTTGGAATGTTTAGTAATTTACAGTTAGGAATTGTAAATTGTACTTATGACACGAGGTTAGGTTACATTAGTGGTAGAAGTCTGCCCGGACCCGACCGGCATATCCAGCAGCCACTAATGTTGAACATTATATGGGAGGTCTAAGTACGCAAATACGAATCGGGCAAAGACACGAGGTTAGGCCCAACTGAGGAATAAGACTGCCCAGACCCAACTGGCATATCCAGCATCCACACGTTACGGGCCTAATGTGGGAGGTCTAGCCCATTATAACCGTACATGGACATGGTAACGAAATAGACTACTTAACCTTATTTAATATGAATGTGGACATAATTTAGGGTTATGTAAAAATTGGATTGGTAGTGGTGGGTTAAGTAAATTAGAAGGGTGGGTAATATGTATATATAGGCCCACGAACTTAACCCAATAAGGTTATGTAATTAAAGACACCTACTGGTATACATAACCAGTGGATAATGTAATAGGGTTATGTAATTAAAGACACCTAGCGGTATACATAACCGATAGATAATGTAATGAAGTTATGTAATTTAAGATACCCTACAGGGTAAGCATAACTATTATAGGGCTATGTAATTAAAGACACATAAGGGTATACATAGTCAGTCGAGAAGCTAGTGGGAGATACAAGATACGGGGGCGAGCTTGTATCATATTGTGTGGTACCCATTTCAGTCAGTAACCAGGAGTTGGTATCAAGTAAAGACCGCCGTACTAAGCGGAGAAGAGGCACACTTACTGATTGAATGTAAGACATCCAAATGAGGTGGATGGTGTGGGCGGCGCAAACTGACTAGGGACATGTGCGTGCATGGGTCGGGTAAAAGGGCCTAAGACGACCGTGACACTAGTAGATATGGTTGTGCACACCATGGGTTGCCACTTTAGGAAGTGATACCTCCTATTGTGGGGCCAATACAAGATATCTACACGGTAGGGAGCCGATCGATTAGGGTAGGGGTTAGGGTATACTTGGACGTATGACCTAAGCCTACCAACTTATAGTGGAAGGGATCATCTCATTTCAGCTATACTAGTAATAGTGCAGAGTGATTAGTAGTGAGGCACATACACCTTAACTTGCTTACCTTGTCACACCTGCCATTTATGTAGTGATCTCTCTTATCCACTTTATATGCATATCATGTTGGTTTTATTTATCTACCGGCTAAAATAAACTAGACTCGCCAAACTTTATGTCTGACCCTGTTGTTTCTCCTTCTTTCTTCCGTTCCCCCCTCCAGGTTCTCAAGGAGGAAACACTCAGACTTAATCAGGAATCAGATATCATCATGCTAGGAGCTACGTCTGAAGTATGGCTCAAGTTCTTGTCTATACTATGGCTTAACTCTTTTTTTTATTTGGGGAATGATGCTTTTTATTTACTCATGTACTCTGATGGTGCAAGTCAGAAGTTGTTTTATTGTAATGGTTTTTGTGACTTATGAAATTGTGGACCACGGTATTATGACTTATGGTTGAAATAAAAGTTAAAAAATTTCACTGCGGCCTTATTTATATCTATCTTGTAATTATTCTATGTCTCTTTAACTATATCACTTTGCGAGACTTAATGCATTCCCTTAGTGAGTGACATTAACGGACGTGGGGTGTCACAGGATGGTTGGAATGTTTAATCCAACTTGATGATTTTGAGACTAATAAATTCCATCTGAATTGAGAACAGGTACATAGCTAATATTAATTAAATTTTGGAGATGATTGAATCTAGTTTGGTTAGAGCTGCATTATAATTGAGCAGACTCAAGTATAATATATTGCTAATAGCTTATTAACGCTCGCAAAAAGGTACGCCTACGCAAATATAAATTTTTGGTTTCTAACTTGGGTTTTGAATTGGATTTTCCGACCATATGATTCAATGGAGATGTGGGTGGGTTTTTCTTTTCAGTCGCATGCGTGGATGTTAATTAGTATTGGGTGGTTTCTTACAGTTTCATCGAGAAGAGAGGTGCATGGGAGTTTTGAAGAATCTGTAGCAGGTTCATGCGTATGGGGTGATGGCGCTCGTGTGTAGAAGGCGGTGACTTTGAACTCAGCAGGCAACTGGACAAGAAGTGATAACGTCAGGGTAGAGGTGTCGGGGTTAAGGGGCATACGCTTCAACGGGGTTCAGAGGATAACACGATATACAGCGGGACTAAGAAGGAAAAGAATGGTTTGAATGGTCTGATTGATAAATGAATTGCGGTAAACTTGAAACGGCGAAGGGGAGGATATTGGAGGAAAGGGAGCAGTGATAAATCATGGAGTCGTTTACGCCTAATGTATTGTGTTCAGTGGGGAAGAAAGCACAAAATACTGTGAATAAGAGGTTTCGAAAGTCGGATACAAGGAGACAGTTTTATTTTACTGGGAGAAGAAGTCTTGGAAAAAAAGAAGGGCTGATAGGAGAAGATTAGATATGAAGATTGGGTAGCGTTTTTCGTTGGTGTTGGGAAGGAGAGAAATCAGGGAATTTGGGTATTGAAGAAATAGACGCATGATTAAGACCGCGATTAACAGTAATTAAAAATGATTAGAGACTTGTTCATAAATTTAATTAATTCATATTATTTTAAATCTAAGTAACATTAAAATGCCATAATGCGTTCATAGAGCCAGTGACTTTCAAATCGTACCAATGGAGATTACATTGTTGTGCTGAACGGGAAGAGATCGAAGACAATCGAGTTTTCAGCGTTCGTTTACAAGTAAACAAAACAATTCATGAACCATCAATCAAAAACATTTGGTGAGTTAATTCACTTCTATGATGTGTTAAATTCATATAACCATAAATTATAGTTAATAATATAAATGAGATGTTTGGATGCCTTGGATGCTATTGATTATTTTTGACATTTATATTAGTATCGTGTTGAATGATTTATTAAAAAAAATCATTTCGTATGCAGTTATTATATTACATAATGATCGCTAATGCAGGGAAGGACAGGTTGGAGGGATCCGACCGGATTCCTAAAATATATTGTATGTTGATTATTTTTTCATATTACCCAAATACGAAGTATTTACCCCAAACAACATATATTCTTATTGAATAGTGATGGTTGATTATTTATTGAACGATGAATTGAAATTCAACGTTGGTGTGATGTTTTTAATCCATAGATGGTATTGATTAAGTTATTGGCAACAAATGTTCTAAACCGCTATTTTTAAAATGTTAGTTCACTGTCAGACGAATTAGCATAATTGAAGTTATAAATTTATTTATATAACTGAAGTGAAAATTTTAAATTATGTTTCTATTTAAAATAAATTTTTAAAATAATTGATATTCAAAAATGGTTTTAACGTTTTTAATAAGCTGAACCTATAGATTAATATTTGAAAATTTCTGTATTGAGGAAAAACTGATAAGGAATATAATTAGATTTATTATATAAATCTAATGAGAGGAGTAAGTAAAATCAGTTAATAAATAACTGATGTTTAAATTGAAGGAGCAAATTGTTTAATTAGAATCGATAATTAGATTAATCAGCCTTCGATTAATCTAATATAAATGGTTTAACGAACCATTGGTTTAATAATATTTTTTAAATATAAATTATCTTTTTACTAATGATATTTAAAAATGTTTATAAAATTACAAATGGAATAGTTATTATTTAATAATATCGTTAAGCGATTAACTGATCTATTTTTATTGAAGTGAACTATATTTTACTACAGTTAATAATGAAATTAATTATATTAGTAACAATTAAGGCAAATGGAAACCAATTAGGAAGTGATCAAGTTTTAAAATGAATCATGTTAAGAGCGATCTATACAAAGTTATAAAAACAAGTTTTGAAGCTAGTGTGTCGTTTTTAGTAATTGTTACTTAATGATTGTATTAATTATAAGCAATGTAATTGGAAAGGAGTTTCCGTAAGAGATGTGATATTAATTATAATTGAGAGTTTATATACAGATGAGTAATGCAAAGATTTCAATAAGATTTTTTTTATTTAGTTATTTAATTAAGTAAAATAAAGTGAAATGTGATTTCGAAAAGGGAAAAGGATCAATGGATTCCATAAGAAGTTATAGAATTGAATTCAAGTTAAGCAAATCAATCGGGAGATCGGTAAGGGAATAACAAGTTTATAAAGAAGTATAAATTCAGCAATGAATTTGAAATAAGGTTTACGTAAGGAATTGGATCAAAAAAGCAAGTATGAGTTGAAAGAAGATTTGCAAGGTTATGAGGCATAGTAGAATTTGTGAAAAGACTTAGTAATTTGTTTTGAAGCAAAACCAAATGACCAATATTACCGGGTTTCAAAGCAAAAGAGATTTTACGTTAGTTAAAGGATCAAAAAGTTTAATGGGGAATAAATGTGGCAAAAACAAGGAATGGTTATTAAAACCATATTTTTGAGTAAGTAGTAAATGGAATGATGGGTGTTGTTCTTCAAATTTTTATCCATTCTGAGATAAGAACGTAGCCGATCAAGGTTTAAGAGGAAATTAAAATACCCCAACTTAAACGACTTCGCTATTATTAAGGGATGATATTAGTTTGTGACAGTAAAGGTGTTGAGATTTGTTTAAGAGAATATTGCAATCTTTTTTTTTGCAAGATTTCGAATGTAGTTGAGACCATTCGTTTTAATTAAAACAATGTATAAATAAACATTGTTTGACCCAGTTTGAAGTGTGAATATATTTATACCTTGGATATATACATACATACATATATATATATATATATGTCGGTTTTCCTAAGTAAAGGAAATAAAAGATTTAGTGAATATAGTGATGTTTCCAAACCAAAGTAGTGAAGTGGAGTCAAAGATATATTATCGTGTTTCAATGTAACGAAAACAGTGGAAATCGAAATAAGAATAATACATCGATTTTTAAGAATCAATGATATAGTTTTAATGAATAAATTAGAGCTGCCAATATACTTGACTGTACTATTTTGACAATGATAGTTAAAACACCAAACTATCAATGAAATATATTATACCTTATTGACGTGTAGTTTCAAAGAGACCGGGATGGGAACTATACCCAAAACCACACCGAATCAACGTTACATACGAGACTAACTTGCAGCAAATGAAGACGGAGAATTTGAAGACCGTGGATCTTCATGAAACAGAAGAACTACTTATAATCTCTGGTCACTCCCGGAGATAAACTGTAGTTCTGTCGTGATTGAAATCTACGGATTTGCAAGCACTACTCACTACTGATCCTTTGGGTGATTCCTAGCTAGGATACGGTAGGAGGGTGCCTTCGGTTCATTCTGTTCCTGGATGACCCGTATAGACGAATGTCTAACAGGGTATTTCCTTAAGAGACACGTACATTGATTTTTACAAATTTATCAAGTTTGGTAGCAGAGAAATTCTCTTGCTTAACCCCAGAGTATATTTGTGAACGTCAATTAGTGATTTGACTGGTTTGACAATGTGGTATTCAAAGTGAATGGTGGCTAGATGTTCTAAGAAAAACAAACGTAGCCTCAAGTCTCACAACCAAGAAATAACAAAAATCGGGCAGGCAACATGGCTAGGTGGGTCATTCCCGAGCAGGATATATTGTCACCAATCTAGAGAACATTCATATTTGTTACTTATTTCCATTTTTGTATCTCCCGGGAATTTCAGGGGTTGCAAAAAAAAAAGCCGAAAGGGTGATAATATATTTGGCACACTTAAGTTAATTGAGTGGTCGGTCATGTGTGGGCCTGGTTGCAAGACATTCTTGTTGAACCCAGTGTATTCCCCTTTAGAGATATACTATCGGCAGGTGGTTCCATACGTTGTCATTATCGAAATTCAATCTTCAATAAGCACCCGCAGTTTTGATTGTATACTATATATGTGGAGCGTGAGATTCAAGCGTTCAGCTAGATTGCTATTTATTTGTGATTTGATAGACACTATTATTATATCATAATAATACTGTTTTCAAAAAAAGTTTGGGTTATAGTAAGGTAAAAACCGTTCGTGTTTATGTGTGGGCTGGTCTTACTATTTTCCTTTCCTTTCAAAGGGATTTTAAAGTTAAACAAGTTATTGTGCCATGAATTTATCACTGAAAGTATTCCAGACCGATCCAAGTGAATTTTTCTTTGCTTCAAATGTGCTCAGGTCAGACCAAGTATATTTACAGGTTAGGTTCCGCTAGATGTTCAGAGGCTAAAAGCACGAGGCATCAACGTTAGTTATTTAGAGTTTATTTCCGCTATGTATGATATATGATGTGCTATGATGATTGGAATGTATATATACAGTTTCTTTTTGTAAGAGATTTGATATATTATATTTATTCGTTCCGCCATGAGATTCTGATGTTGATCTTCTTATTCTTCTATTCTAATATTCTTTCTTTCCTATCTCATCTTCTAATCTCTTTCTATTAACATTTTGGGATTTGATACTTGGATTTTTGACAAGTAATACGAAGTTATGTATTATTGTCGAAAATTCAAGCATAGAATTTTCCAGGTCGTAGCATGTAACACCCTACCTCCGCTAGGGTCACTCACAAAGGGAATGCATTAGCTTTGGTGGAGCATTAACTAGGTAAACATGCACAGAAATATTACAAGACATAACATATAAAACAGCGGAAAAAAAACCAAATTTCATTTCATTAAAATCTAGAAAGGTCGAAAGCCTTTTACATCAAAATGCCATTAAATCCATTACATCGAAATCTGTCTTGCAATAGTAAAGAAGCATAAAACCATAGTCATAAATCATTCCCCAAGTAAAACAGTAAAGCAAGCCATAGCCAAGAGAAATCCAAGCCGTTCGTGAAAGAGCCTTGGAGCTTGGTAAGATCCGAACTAAGCTGTATTCCCACCCTGCGAACCTTGGGGAGGGGGGGGGGGGGGAGAATGGAAGAAAAAGAGGAAAAACAAAATGGGTCAGTCATAAAGACTGAGTAAGTCCTAGTGACTTTCAACATAGAAACAAGTAAAGATAACATGACATGTATAAACTGAAAGTAAACATAAGGATGATGACAAGATAGGCAAGTTAAACTAAGATGACAAGATAAACTATACTAACCAGATAAACTACGGTAACAAGATAAACTATGCAAACCAGATAAACTACGTATAGCATCGCATGTTTAACATTCTCTGCACCAACTATACTAGTACCCCAACCCGTATCATCCTTTCTGTGTATATGTACAGTCCTTTGTCGTATATCGTACGGGTTTCATCACGTATTTCTATACTATTTCAAGTAGTGCCACCATTCTTGAAATCGTTTGGACTGCCACCCTTGTTCTGGCTAGGTTTCCTTATCATGAACTATCGCGTGTTCAACTAGGATTTATGCCACCTAGCACCACTAGGGATTATGCTACCTATTGAATGTTTTCTAGATTCGATTAGGGTTTATGCCACCTAGGACCACTAGGGATTATGCTACCTAACGAACAACACCCTTTTTCCACATAATGATCTATTAATCGATCGGCTCCCTACAAGTCCTAGCTCGTTTATGTGTCTGTGTCATACGGCCCAATCACGAAATGTAGTCACCTATGCTAGGTCCACCATAGGGTGTATCAAGCCCTAGGGTGCCAACCACCGACACGAATCAAGCACGCACATTGTAAACCTACCGATGCCCAATGCCTGCTTTTTCAACTCCGGACTACGTGCACGACCGTAGTCAGCCTGAACCTACAATTGCGCACCAACTCAGCCGTCGTTCTGGTCACTTACAATCAGCCCAGTAATCGTGCCCCACCCTGCCTAGTTCCAGGGTACCGTGATACATCTAGTGGGTTACTGCTGAAAAGGACTACGTAACTAGGGTTTCCGTCCAGTAGGTTAAGTATTGTCGTTTAAATTCGAGACTTAACCCCATCAGTCTAGCATGTAAAGTTGGTTAAGTGTTGTCATTCAAGTTCGTGACTTAACCCGCCTATGTGTCATGTCAAATTGGTTAAGTATATTCAAGCGGTTCATGACTTAACCCTATCAAATCATCGTGTCAAATTGGTTAAGTATATTCAAGCGGTTTATGACTTAACCCTATCAAATCAACATGTCAAATTGGTTAAGTATGTTCAAGCGGTTCATGACTTAACCTTATCGTGTCAAATTGGTTAAGTATATTCAAGCGGTTCATGACTTAACCCTATCAAATCATCGTGTCAAATTGGTTAAGTATATTCAAGCGGTTCATGACTTAACCCTATTAAATCATTGTGTCAAATTGGTTAAGTATATTCAAGCAGTTCATGACTTAACCCTATCAAATCATCGTGTCAAATTGGTTAAGTGTATTCAAGAGGTACATGACTTAACCCTATCATGTGGCATTAATTCATTACTGCACCCCAACCTCTCACATTAGACTAGTTGTTGTAGTCACTGGATTCGTCGGGCGGTTCCGGGCAGATTTACACCACAACCTAGTCTAACCTCGGGTCTTAAGCGCGATATGACCAACTACCCACTTTGGGTCCTATTGTTTGCAGTCACTGGATTCGCCGGGCGGTTCCGGGCAGATTTACACTGCAAACTCAACCCAACCTCGAGTTGGCCATTTTCAAGTTCATTCTAATGTCATTTCCATGTTCAAGTTTCATGTCAAGTTCGTGTCAAGTTCCTAAGCGGGTTTCATGTCAAGTTTTAATGTTAAGTTTTCAAGTTTCAACTTATGCCTATTATCAAGTTCATGATTCATATTCATTACCAATTCACGTTTCAAGTTCATAAGCATGTTTACGTGCCTTCTAGATGTCCAATATCAACTATCAAGTCATAGTCAAATTTGTATTCAAGTTATTCCCATCGTATCAATTTCATCCTATTCGTCGCGTTCCACAATTACCTAAAAAAACATGGTTTGACTACCAGATCTATTTCCTCTAATTACTTTCCGAGTTCACAATTAACATTCATGTCAATTATCAAGTTTACAATCGCTTTTGTGTTCAAGTTATGCCAATTCATGTCCAAGCTAATTCATGTCAATTACCAATTCATGTCTAAGTGAATCTTCATGTTTTGTCCAATATCCACAAATCGTATTCCTACCATGCGCGTATCGAGATTAATTCAAAAAGGGATAAACAAGGAAATCATGACAAAGATGGGCATGTGAATAGGCATGAGATTATAATCCAAATCATATGTTCAACAAAATTGGTGTATAATAGTTTAACACATCATAGGCATGTGAATAGGATCTAGAACAAAAATATGAAAACCAAGGTTTAGGAACATAGGTAGACTTGCATTAATCCAAATTCAAGATTCAAGAGAGAATAGGGTGAAAAAGTCTTATCATCAAGTCAAGGTCCAAGAATTCATATTACAATCTAGCGTTTAAATAATAAACTAGGTCTAACAACATGAATGGGCATGATTCAATCGATAAGGAATAACCCAAAATACTAGATTCAAGAAGAAACAAGAACAGATCTAAATAGATAATCAAGCTTAGGTCCAATTACATTTTATTCCATGTCCATATTAAATTTAACCAGTTTCAATCTCAAAGTAACTAGAACTTACAGAGCGTGGATCGAGAATTAGAGTGTAGAG
Organism: Allium sativum; assembly: GCA_030737875.1. Lineage (NCBI taxonomy): Eukaryota > Viridiplantae > Streptophyta > Magnoliopsida > Asparagales > Amaryllidaceae > Allium > Allium sativum. The sequence goes on along the minus strand of CM060920.1, from coordinate 739,900,390 downwards.
ATTTGATTCTGGAAACGATTAGTGTAGTTGTTGAATCTCTATTCATTTAGTCTTGTTCTACTTGAAAACCCCCAATTTGCAATTCCTAGATGTTGTCTTGACGAAGAAGAAGTAGTCTCTTTTAATTTTAATATTATCATTTTGATTTTCACAAAGGTAGCATAAGGACATAATGAAATGGTGTAGAGAGAATGAGGCTAGGGGCTGTTTATATAGGATTAGGCTGGCGAATCTGGTCACGAAACAAGTCTAAAAACATCAGAATGCATCTGGTTCAGGAAATAGGTTCGGGAGGCAGGTCGACCCCCAGGTTGACTCCTCAGTCGACCTGGTCATGGGGAGGTCGACACCCCAGTCGACTCCCCAGTCGACCTGGTTGGGGGAGGTTGACTCCCCAGTCGACCTGGGTATATGGGCGGGAATTTTCCTGCCAGCCTTCTCTGGGTTTGAATTTCGAATTTTCTGGCTATATTTTCGAGCTGTTTTATTTTATTCAAATTCCTGAAACTTCTGAGGGTCATAACTTGGTCATATGAACTCCGATTTTTGAAAACTCGGACTTGATTTCATGCAGAATTTCGAGATGAACGCAATGGCGCAACCTGTTTCCCTTGGTTCTTATTTTAAAATTTAATTCTTCCTTTTATGGTTATAACATGTTACTAAAATACAGGTTGTTACATTCTCCCCTCCTTAAAGGATTTCGTCCCCGAAATCTCTAAGTTAGGAAGAATGTATCCTACCATCTATCATCCATCCACTCAAAACATCATCCACAAGCAATCATTGTCCTTAAAAGATTCCTAATGCTTTATGTATATAGGCGGAAAGTGTGCGTATATGTACTTATCTAATGCAAAAGATCAGGCGGTTACTGATTCAGTAAACCTCCTTAATGCAAAGTATGCTAGTGCGATGAGTCCAACAAGTATGCAAATTTCTATTACATTTCACAATTTCTACATGAGTGCTCAAACATTCATTCATATGCAACATCCAAATGATAGCATATCAAGTTTCCATCCATGTACAAGTATAAACATTCATGCATATGCAATATGAAAATGTGACTGAGCCGATCTAGTGCCTAATGTGTGTTATGCAACCACGAGCAACCACTTGCAACCACTTGCAACCATTTGCAAACATCAACCATAACATGTCTCGAACACATATTTACACCCAATTGTTCCTACCTAAAGATATAGTCGAACGATAGAAGCAAGTAAAAATTTTGTGCCCATTAGGCAATGTCAAAACTGGAAATCTATGTCACATATATACTGATTAGGAGAAGAACTCCCTAGGCACCAGCCCGAAGACCGAAATCAACATCAGGCTGACACCCAAAGAATTACTCAACCCAGCGGACACCATCAAGCCCCAACATTCATTACTAACAGATGATCCGTATGGGGTTTTGCAACAGAAATAGGATTGAGAATAGGACCGAGAGGTTATACTTAAAAGATAGCATGCAAATAAGCTCTACTGGAAAAGAGGGATCAAGGATATACTCTTAAAATGAGATATGATGCGCGTGTCTAGTCTTCAATCTTCTAAGTCGCATTTCCCTGAGCTTAACTCCATTGTGCTTTGATCGTATTTAACTTCACATTTCATAGCTTCTTAATTCCTATTCCAAAATATGAGTTGGAACTCATTTCACTGTCACCTCTCGTTCCACTTTCACTTATTCTTTTTCTAGTACACTCAGCTTAAACATAACTGCGTACTCATGGTTTCGTGCAAGCTCTCCAAAATTCACTAGTGAATCTTGGATCTCATTCACTTACTAGAAGGTATTCCAAAATGAATTATCTCTTGAAAATAAACAAATGCCAACCATGTTGCCAAATGTACTTACTAAGGTAATTTTCTATAACTCATGCATAAGCGAAATGAACCATCCTCCTTAGTGGCGAACACTACTCGAGCGGATCAACAAATGTATCAAGAGATTCTTGGTAACTAAGCATGACAAAACCCTAAGAGTTACACTAGACTTCGAGGGCATTACCAAGGCAAGTCAAGAGTCTAAATACCATGGAACTAGTACAAACAAGTCATGAATATACAATTAGCATAGACATTCTCAAATCCAAACAAGTCATGAATAAATGAGCTGATTCCCCAACAGGATTTGAGACACAAAAAAAAATGGGATCCTTTACTATGCTAGTACTAAGGTGTAGAGACTCAACTATCGAAGAGAAATTAAAAGGATGCGATGAACAAAAACAAAGTTCTACCAGGATGAAACTAAACCTTCAACAGAAATATTACCACCTCTCTTAGGTATGCTAGTAATGAGAGCATACAATTGCCCTCTCGACGATCTTGTTCTTTGCCCTTATCCTTGTCCTATAACACTTAACTACATGTCCCTTTTTACCATACTAACGATACTCTTTCTTGTCATGGGTTTTATTATTCTTTCACTTTGGCCTCTTCCTTTTTAACTTTTCCTCCTTCGTGGATTAAGCCATATCAACAAGTTTCTTATCCTTAGGTTTGTGTTCTTTTATCCTCGTTCTTACTATCCTCGTATAGCTTGTTGACAAGTTTCTCGAAGTCTACCTCCATCGCACGACAACCCTACAAAGCTTGAAATAAGATTAGTCGCAGATGGAACTACCGCGGCTACTGATGGAGGTTGGGCACTCCTTTTCCCTCCGACACACGCCTACAAGACTATGGTGAAAAGAGAGGAAGAAGAGATTCAAAGAGAGAATCAAAAGATAGTGCATATGGCTTTAGGGAATATGCCTTTCGTAAAACAAAACTTTTCTTAGGAAAATGCTTCTTTGTAAATGTTTTGAAAATAATTTCAGAAGGATTTTAAAAGATTTTGCCCAGTCTGGTAACCTTCTGCTCTGATACCAAATGTAACACCCTACCTCCGCTAGGGTCAGTCGCAAAGGGAATGCACTAGCTTTGGTGGAGCATTATCTAGGTAAAAATACACAAAAATATTACAAGACAGAACATATAAAACAGCGGAAGAAAAACCAAATTTCATTTCTTTAAAATCTAGAAAGGTCTAAAGCCTTTTACATCAATATGCCATTAAATCCATTACATCGAAATCTGTCTTGCAATAGTAAAGAAGCATAAAACCATAGTCATAAATCATTCTCCAAGTAAAACAGTAAAGCAAGCCATAGCCAAGAGAAATCCAAGCCGTTCGTGAAAGAGCTTTGGAGCTTGGTAAGATCTGAACTAAGCTGTATTCCCACCCTGCGAACCCTAGGGGGGGGGGCGAGAATGGAAGAAAAAGAGGCAAAACAAAACGGGTCAGTCATAAAGACGGAGTAAGTCCTAGTGACTTTCAGCATAGAAACAAGTAAAGATAACATGACATGTATAAACTGAAAGTAAACATAAGGATGATGACAAGATAGGCAAGTTAAACTAAGATGACAAGATAAACTATACTAACCAGATAAACTACGGTAACAAGATAAACTATGAAAACCAGATAAACTATGTATAGCATCGCATGTTTAACATTCTCTGCGACAACTGTACTAGAACCCTAACCCGTATCATCCTTTCTGTGTATGTGTACAGTCCCTTGCCATGTATCGTACGGGTTTCATCACGTATTTCTATATTATTTCAACGTAGTGCCACCATTCTTGAAATCGTTTGGACTGCCACCCTTGTTCTGGCTAGGTTTCCTTATCATGAACTATCGCATGTTCAACTAGGATTTATGTCACCTAGGACCACTAGCGATTATGCTACCTATTGAATGTTTTCTAGATTCGATTAAGGTTTATGCCACCTAGGACCACTAGGAATTATGCAACCTAACGAACAACACCCTTTTTCCACGTAACGATATATTAATCGATCGGCTCCCTACAAGTCCTAGCTCGTTTATGTGTCTGTGTCATACGGCCCAATCACGAAATGTAGTCACCTGTGCTAGGTCCACCATAGGGTGTATCAAGCCCTAGGGTGCCAACCACCGACACGAATCAAGCACGCACAGTGCAAACCTACCGGTGCCCAATGCCTGCTTTTTCAACTTCGGACTATGTGCACGACCATAGTCCGCCTGAACCTACAATGGCGCACCAACTCAGCCGTCGTTCTGGTCGCTTACAATCAGCCCAGTAATCATGCCCCACCGTGCCTAGTTCCAGTGTATCGTGATACATCTAGTGGGTTATTGATGAAAAGGACCACGTATCTAGGGTTTCTGTCCAGTAGGTTAAGTGTTGTCATTTAAATTTGAGACTTAACCCCATCAGTCTAGCATGTCAAGTTGGTTAAGTGTTGTCATTCAAGTTCGTGACTTAAACCGCCTACGTGTCATGTCAAATTGGTTAAGTATATTCAAGCGGTTCATGACTTAACCCTATCAAATCATCGTGTCAAATTGGTTAAGTATATTCAAGCAGTTCATGACTTAACCCTATCAAATCATCGTGTCAAATTGGTTAAGTATATTCAAGAGGTTCATGACTTAACCCTATCAAATCATCGTGTCAAACTGGTTAAGTATATTCAAGCGGTTCATGACTTAACCCTATCAAATCATCGTGTCAAATTGGTTAAGTATATTCAAGCGGTTCATGACTTAACCCTATCAAATCATCATGTCAAATTGGTTAAGTATATTCAAGCGGTTCATGACTTAACCCTATTAAATCATCGTGTCAAATTGGTTAAGTATATTCAAGCAGTTCATGACTTAACCCTATCAAATCATCGTGTCAAATTGGTTAAGTATATTCAAGAGGTTCATGACTTAACCCTATCAAATCATCGTGTCAAACTGGTTAAGTATATTCAAGCGGTTCATGACTTAACCCTATCAAATCATCGTGTCAAATTGGTTAAGTATATTCAAGCGGTTCATGACTTAACCCTATCAAATCATCATGTCAAATTGGTTAAGTATATTCAAGCGGTTCATGACTTAACCCTATCAAATCATCGTGTCAAATTGGTTAAGTATATTCAAGCGGTACATGACTTAACCCTATCATGTGGCATTAATTCATTACTACACCCCAAACTCTCACATTAGACTAGTTGTTGTAGTCACTGGATTCGCCGGGCGGTTCCGGGCATATTTACACCACAACCTATTCTAACCTCGGGTCTTAAGCGCGATATGACCAACTACCCACATTGGATCCTATTGTTTGCAGTCACTGGATTCGCCGGGCGGTTCCGGGTAGATTTACACTGCAAACTCAACCCAACCTCGAGTTGTCCATTTTCAAGTTCATTCTAATGTCATGTCCATGTTCAAGTTTCATGTGAAGTTCCTAAGCGAGTTTCATGTCAAGTTTTCATGTTAAGTTTTCAAGTTTCAACTTATGCCTATTATCAAGTTCATGATTCATATTCATAACCAATTCACATTTCAAGTTCATAAGCATGTTTACGTGCCTTCTAGATGTCCAATATCAACTATCAAGTCATAGTCAATTTTGTATTCAAGTTATTCCCATCGTATCAATTTCATCCTATTTGTCGCGTTCCACAATTACTTAAAAAAACATGGTTTGACTACTAGATTCTATTTTCTCTAATTACGTTCCGAGTCACAATTCACATTCATGTCAATTATCCAGTTTACAATCGCTTTCGTGTTCAAGTTATGCCAATTCATGTCCAAGCTAATTCATGTCAATTACCAATTCATGTCTAAGTGAATCTTCATGTTTTGTCCAATATCCCCAAATCGTATTCCTACCATGCGCGTATCGAGATTAATTCAAAAAGGGATAAACAAGGAAATCATGACAAAGATTGACATGTGAATAGGCATGAGATTATAATCCAAACCATATGTTCAACAGAATTGGTGTATAATAGTTTAACACATCATAGGCATGTGAATAGGATCTAGAACAACAATATGAAAACCAAGGTTTAGGAACATAGGTAGACTTGCATTAATCCAAATCCAAGATTCAAAAGAGAATAGGGTGAAAAAGTCTTATCATCAAGTCAAGGTCTAAGAATTCATATTACAATCTAGCGTTTAAATAATAAACTAGGTCCAACAACATGAATGGGCATGATTCAATCGATAAGGAATAACCCAAAATCCTAGATTCAAGAAGAAACAAGAACAGATCTAAATAGATAATCAAGCTTAGGTCCAATTTCATTTTATTCCATGTCCAATTAAATTTAACCAGTTTCAATGTCAAAGTAACTAGAACTTACAGAGCATGGATCGAGAATTAGAGTGCAGAGATTTGATTTTGGAAATGGTTATTGTAGTTGTTGAATCTCTATTTGTTTAGTCTTGATCTAGTTTGAAACCCCCAATTTGCAATTCCTAGATGTTGTCTTGATGAAGAAGAAGTAGTCTCTTTTAATTTTAATATTATCATTTTGATTTTCACAGAGGTAGCATAAGGACAGAATGAAATGGTGTAGAGAGAATGAGGCTAGGGGGCTTTTTATATAGGGTTACGCAGACGAATCTGGTCACGAAACAAGTCTAAATACATCAGAATGCATCTGGTTCAGGAAATAGGTTCGGGAGGCAGGTCGACTCCCCAGTCCACCTGGTCATGGGGAGGTCGACACCATAGTCGACTCCCCAGCTGACCTGGTTGGGGGGAGGTCGACTCCCCAGTCGACCTGGGTATATGGGTGGGAATTTTCCCACCAGCCTTCTGTGGGTTTGAATTTCGAATTTTCTGGCTTTATTTTCGAGCTGTTTTATTTTATTCAAATTCCTGAAACTTCTGAGGGTCATAACTTGGTCATACGAACTCCGATTTTCGAAAACTCGGACTCGATTTCATGTAGAATTTCGAGACGAAAGCAATGGAACAACCCGTTTCCTTTGGTTCTTATTTTAAAATTTAATTCGCCTTTTTTGGTTATAACATGTTATTAAAATACGGGTTGTTACATAACATCTCTTTCAACAATTCCAACATTACCATATTACTCTTTAAAATGATGAATACAAATAATGGCATTGGATCTACGATTGTTAAAAGGATGTAAATTACAATCAGTTATTTGTAATGATAGTCGTTTTCATATAGTAATCTTCACTCTCAAATATGTGGGTATGTGTGTATGTGTCCATGTACATCATTGCCTTTAAAGTACTCCCCATCATCATTTTCCGTTAGAATCATACTTTATAATTTATCTTTTTAATAACTTCCATATACAAGATATATTTTTCCTTATGTACTTAGGCAAAAACTAACAACCTCTATCTTGTGATTAACTATTTAATTTTGCACTCTTTCTATTTTAGTATAGAGATATTCAATTTTCCAAATCAAATTATATTTTACTGCCTTTTACTGTTTTGTAGTGATGTTCATTTTCTTTAGTCTATCAATTATTAGATTCACATTCATATTTTATTCAGTGAAATGCTTTAATTACGTACATATGAACAAAATTTTGATGTTCATACATTTTCCATCTATTATTGAGATAATTGTTTATCACAGATATTTATTGTTGAGATCCACCTTAAACCTGAATTCTAAGAGAATGCAATTAAAAATTGTAGTGATATGTTCCAACAGGATAATGCAAAAGCTTTAATACTTTTAAGATATCATATCCATGGCAATCTTAAAAAAATAGAATCGGAAGGTCTCTCCACTTATGAAAATTAAGTGTTAGGATCACGAGTATAAATTAATCCATCTAAACACTAGGCAAGAATTGTTGAACACACGGTTTTTTTGAAATTATAAAAATAAACCTGAAATTTTTACAACAACGTCGCTTTTGTCGAGTGGTCAAGGCGTGTGCCTGCCAAGTACATGGGGTTTACTCACGAGAGTTTGAATCTCTTAGGCGACGAGCTATTCATCTAAATTTGACGAATAAGGGAATTTTTTTGAACTCAACTTTCATGAATTAAAATCTATAAGAAAAGAATGATAATGCATAAAATACCTTGAAATATGATTATGTTCAATCAACAGTGTGTAAATTAACACTTTTTTCTAGTACATACGTTCTTGGGCTTATTAACACATTTTTTGGAGATTGTTTGTTATTTTAATTCGATGGCTATATTGTAATGTATGAATATAATTTGTACGATTTTTTCTTGTGTGTTAGGGGCTGTGAGCTTTCAATGGTACATATTATCAAAATATATGATTTACTTTTAATTGTAAAAAAGTACCAATTAAAAAAAAAACTTTTTTGGCATTTCTTGGCTTAAATATAATCATGCAACAACTATATGGAGAACATTATTATGTAAAATATTATGTAATCTTATCATAATTATTAATTATTAAACAAAATAATGAGTTTCTGATTAAAGTCACTTATCGAAACCAACCGGTTTAGTTGCATAATCTAAAGTAAATGCTAATTTTGCTCACTTTAAATGATATCGTTGTCAAGGTAGACAACATGGTCACGAACATAGATGTAACTCCAATAAAAGTTGTTTTAGAGTTAACAGAACCACCTAGTTTAGAAGGCAACCATAACCATAAAATTTCTCTTTATATACATAAAATAATGTCCCATAATATAAGCATGCATCGTAAATGTTTTTCAGCTACGTGAATTTTTTTGTCTAGTAGAAATTGATGTTACTTTTTGGCAAAGATATACGTAAGAAAAAGGTAAACATTTATGACACTGGGATGTCATGAAAGTCCAGAAAATTCTACAAATGATTTGCATTATAAGTTCCTCATTTTCCTCAGCATCAGTTACAAACTTGTTTAATCATCGATATATAGATACAATAATGAAAGGTAGTTTCGCTGCATAATTTTTTTTTATTAAAACCATGTACTTATGTTGCAAATAGTTATATTTCTAGATGTCGCTAATACTGCTAATATTCATGAAACCCAGACAAAACGCCACTGCTTCTAGAGATGTGTTGCATTTAGCATGAAAATATCACCACTTACCGATTTCGTTTTGTCTTAGTGAAGAATAATAGTGACTTATTTATGTTTTCACAAAAAAACATTTCACCCATGTTATTCAACTTTGAATTTAGTCAATACATGAATTGTTTTAAAAATCACTAGTGTGTACTCTTTTCTGTATCAATACAACTTTAGCTAGACTCATAAGATTCAAACAAAATCGCACTAGAACCAGACTTGGCATGAATATTTAAAAGACAAGAAAGCAAAACTTATGAAGGTTAAACTTATGGGCATGAGCTGGCAACAAAAATAAACTACGCATCGATACCAACTCATGTTGGCTTAAGTAATAAAGTTATTACTCATAGGTTAGACATTTTACTCATCTACATGACATCTGTCAAATTTTATGTGATCTAGTTTAGCATTGAACAAGTTATGGATGACTCTTACTCGAAATTGAATTGATTAGGATGACTCATGTGTATAGATGATCAAAAAACTCGGAATGGCTTAAGGATGAGCCCGTAAACATGGAGCAAAGAAAATGGTTCTGAAGTCAAAACATTGAAAAATTATATCTATCTAGACATATATAAGGGCTTCTATTTAGATATAAATTGGAAGGGTCAAAATCTGAGCTATTGGATTAGCTTGGCTATGTGAAGGGAGGAAACTAAAGGCTAATCCGATGGTAAAGATTCAAATATTATTGTCTATGTCTATTTTTTTTAAAAGACTTTACCAAAATATATATTTTTATATATATCATGTTTTCTCCTCTAACTCCTCAAATAAGTATTTTTGGTATGCTCAATCCTTCTTGGTGTTAGCATTGACACATTCGCTAATTGTATCATATTATATACTATAAAAAACACACAAACTTTGATTATATTCTTATTACCACAACTACTATATACATACACAAGGTATTTCCTTTTTGGGCAGTTTTACCTCTCACCTCTTTCAACCATTCCACCATTACCATGTTACTCTTGAAAACAATGAATACAAATAATGGCATTGGATCTGTGGTTGTCAAAAGGATGTAAATAACAATCAATTATTTGTAATGATAGTCATTTCCATATACTAAACTTTACTTTCAAATATAAGGGTATGCGTTTATGTGTCCATGTACATCATTGCCTTTAAAGTACTCCACATCATCATTTTCCATTAGAATCATACTTAATATTTTATCTTTTTAACCACTTCCATATACAAAATATATTTTTTTCCTTATGTACTTAGGCAAAAATCAATAACCTGTTGTCTTGTGATTAACTATTTAATTTTTCTCACTCTTTCTATTTTAGTATAGAGGTATTCACTTTTCCAAATCAAATTATATTTTAATACCTTTTACTATTTTGTAGTGAAGTTCATTTTCTTCATTCCAACAATTATTAGATTCATGTTCTTATTTTATTCAGTGAAATTCTTTAATTACGTACATATGAACAAAAATTTTATGTTCATACATTTTTCACTTATTATTGAATTAATTGTTTATCATGGATATTTAATGTTGAGATCCACCTTCAACCTCCGTCCTCATAGAATGCCATTGAAAATTGCTACGATATGTTCCAACAGGACAATGCAAAAGCTTTGATACGTTTAAGATATCATATCCATGGCAATCTTAAAAAATAGAATCGAAAGATCTCTCCACTAATGAAGCTTAAGTTTAAGAATCACGAATATACAATAATACATCAAAACACTAGGCAAGAATTGTTGAACACAAGTTTTTTTCTTTGAAATTATAAAAATAAACATGAAATTTTAACAACAAAGTCGCTTTGGCCGAGTGGTTAAGGCGTGTGCCTGCTAAGTACATGGGGTTTCCCCGCGAGAGTTCGAATCTCTCAGGCGACGAGCTATTCATCTAAATTAGATGAATAAAGGTTTTTTTTTTGAACTTGAGTTTCATGATTTAACTTAAAATCTATGAGAAAAGACTAATAATGCATAAATACCTCGAAATATTGCTATGTTCAATCACCAGCACGTAAATTTACATTTTTTTTCCTATTATATACGTTCTTGGGCTTATTAACACATTTTTTGGAGATTGTTTGTCATTTTAATTCAATGGCTATATTGTAAGGTATGAATATAATTTGCACTATTTTTTCTTGTTATGTTATGGGTTGTAAGGTTTCAACGGAACATATTATTAAAATATATGATTTACTTTTTATTGTAAAAAAGTTCCAATTAAAAAAAAAACATTTTTGGCATTTCTTGCCTTAAATATAATCGTGCAACAAATATATGGAGATTGAAGAACACTATTATGTAAAATATTATAAAATCTTATCATAATTAGTAATTATTAAACAAAATAATGAATTGCATATCAAAATCACTTATCGAAACCAACCGGTTTATCTGCATAATCTAAAGTAAATGCTAATTTTACTCACTTTAAATGAGATCGTGGTCAAGGTAAACAACATGGTCACGAACATGGATATAACTCCAATAAAAGTTGTTTTAGAGTTAATGGAGCCACCTACTTTAGAAGGCAACCACAACCACAAAGTTTCTCTTTATATACATAAAATAGTGTCCTACAATATAAGCATGCATCACAAACGATTTTCAGCCACATAAATTTTTTTTGTGGGGTAGACATAGAAATTACTTTTTGGCAAAGATATATGCAAGAAAAAGGTAAACTTTCACGACACTGGGGATATAATGCCCTCACCTTTCTCTTCCTCCCACCCGTTCATTTCCAGAAGAAAAAAAATTAACTTTTTGGAGAATTAAATTAAAATGTAAATAAATATCAGATGTTGAAATCATTTCCTTTTTGATATTCATGATAAAAATGAACAAATCGATATAAATATCATTCGCGTTAAAATGACGCATATCTAATCAACAAGGCTTCTTTTTACATCCTGGTTTACAGTTGGAGCTATATTCGGAACGCTCTGTATCCGTATATTTCTTTTAGATGTGTTACGTATTATTTTTCCACTATTTTGCAATTTAAATATATGATATTTATCAAATGTGTATTATTTATTCATACTCTGTTATATTTTTATACTCTGATGTAATTGTTGTAATAAGGAATGAAATGTTCTTCTGTTTGCGTTCAGATTTGTCGTGTTCTCAACTCAATCTGTACTTTCCCGTAACGGTGAGTTTGGGTCGTTTCAAGGGATGTCATGAAAGTCTAGAAAATTCTGCAAATGGTTTGCTTTATAAGTTCTTCATTTTTCCTCAGCATTAGTAACAAACTTGTTTAAGCATCGATATATATGCACACACACACACACAATTATGAAAGGTCGTTTCACTACAAATTTTTATTTTAAAAACCCTCAACTTATGTTGCAACTAGTTATATTTCTAGAAGTTGCTAATACTGCTAATATTCATGACACCCGGACAAAACACTAATGTTGCTTGTGATGTGTTGCATTTAGCATGTAAATATCACTAGTTTCTTTTTTTCTTTGTGACGACTAATAGTGACTTATTTATGTTTCACAAAAAAATCATTTCATCCATGTTATTCTGCTTCGAGTTTGGTCAATACATTGTTTTGAAAAGCATTAATGTTTACTCTTTTCTGTACCAGTACAACTTTAGCTAGACCCATAAGATTCAAACAAAATTGCACTGGAACCAGACTTGGAAGAAATGCGTAAAAGTCATGAATGTAAAACTGGGGAAGGTTGGACTTAAGGGCCTGAGTTGGCACAAAACATACCCTATGTATCGATATCAACTCACGTTAGCTTAACTAATAAAGTTGCGACACATTAGTTAGACATTTTACTCATCTACACAACATCTGTGAAGTTTCATGTGATTTAGTTTAGCATTGAACATGTTATGGATGAAACTTACTCGAAATTGAATAGATTTAGATGAACCGTGAGTATAGATGATTAACAAAAAACTCGGAATGACTTAAGTTTGAGGCCATAGAATCAACACGGAGTAAAGAAAATGGTTCAAAAGTTAAAACGTTGAATAACTATATCTATCAAGACATATATATAAGGGCATCTATTTAGATACAAATTAGAAGGGTCAAAATCCGAGCCATTGGATTAGCTTATCTATGTGAAGGGAGGAAACAAAGGGGTAAACAAATGGTAGAGATTTAATATATCATTGTCCTCGTCTATTTTTTTAAATAGACTTTACTTATATATATATATGTATATATCACGTTTTCTCCTCTGGCTCTTCAAATAAGGATTTTTGTATGCTTGATCCTTCTTGGTGTTAGTATTGATACGTTCACTAATTGTATCATATTATATACTATAAAATCACACAAACTTCGATTTTATTACCACAACTACTATATACATCCACAAGGTATTTCCTTTTTGGGCAGTTTTACATCTCACGTCTTTCAACCATTCCGCCTTTACCATGTTACTCTTGAAAACAGTGAATACAAATAATGGAATTGGATCTACGGTTGTCAAATGGGTGTAAATAGCCATCAATTATTTGTAGTGATAGTCATTTCCATATATTAATCTTTACTTTCAAATCTAATGGTATGCGTGTATGTGTCCATGTACATCGTCGCCTTTAAAGTACTCCACATCATCATTTTCCATTAGAATCATACGTTACAATTTATCTTTTTAATCACTTCCATATATAAGATATATTTTTTCCTCATGAACTTAGGCAAAAATCAATAATCTGCTGTCTTGTGATTAACTATTTAATTTTGTTCACTCTTTCTATTTTAGTATAGAGATATTCACTTTTCCAAATCAAATTATATTTGAGTACCTTTTACTATTTTGTAGTGATGTTCGTTTTCTTCAATCTAACAATTTTTAGATTCATGTTCTTATTTTATTCAGTGAAATGCTTTAATTACGTACATATGAATAAAAATTTTATGTTCATACATTTTTGACATATTATTGAGTTAATTGTTTATCGTGGATATTTAATTTTGAGATCCACCTTCAGCCTCAATCCTCATAGCACGCCATTGAAAATTGCTATGATATGTTCCAATAGGACAATCAAAAGCTTTGATACATTTAAGATAACATATCCGTGGCAATCTTAAAAAAATAGAATCGAAAGATCTCTCCACTTACAAAGCTTAAGTTTAAGGATCACGAGTATACAATAATACATCTAAACACTAGGCAAGAATTGTTGAACACAAGTTTTTTTTTGAAATTATAAAAATTAACATGAAACTTTAACAACAAAGTCGCTTTGGCCGAGTGGTTAAGGCATGTGCCTGCTAAGTACTTGGGGTTTCCCTACGAGAATTCGAATCTCTCATGCGACGAGCTATTCATCTAAATTAGACGAATAAAGGTATTTTTTTTTGAACTCAAGTTTCATGACTTAAAATCTATAAGAAAAGACTGATAACGCATAAATACCTCGAAATATGGCTATGTTCAATCACCAGCATGTAAATTTACACATTTTTCTAGTATATACGTTCTTGGGCTTATTAACACATTTTTTGGAGATTGTTTGTTATTTTAATTCAAAGGCTATATTGTAATGTATGAATATAATTTGTACGATATTTTCTTGTTATGTTAGGGGTTGTAAGGTTTCAATAGGACATATTATTAAAATATATGATTTAATTTTATTGTAAAAAAGTACCAATTTTAAAAAAAAGCAGTTTTGGCATTTGTTGCCTTAAATATAATCATGCAACTACTATATGGAGATTGGAGAACACTGTTATGTAAAATATTATGAAATCTTATTATAATTAGTAATTATTAAACAAAATAACGAATTGGTTATCAAAATCACTTTTCGAAACCAACCCGTTTAGCTGCATAATCTAAAGTAAATGCAATTTTTGCTCACTTTAAATGAGATCATGGTGAAGGTAGACAAAATGGTCGCGAACATGGTATAACTCCAATAAAAGTTGTTTTAGAGTTAACGGAACCATCTACTTTAGAAGGCAACCACAACCACAAAGTTTCTCTTTATGTACATAAGATAGTGTCCTACAATATAAGCATGCATCACAAAGGATTTTCAGCTACGTGAATTTTTTTTTTGTGGGGTAGACATAGAAATTACTTTTTGGGAAATATATACGCAAGAAAAAGGTAAACTTTCATGACATTGTGGATATAATGCCCACACTTTTCTCTCCCTCCTACCCATTCATTTCTAGAAGATTTTTTTTAACTTTTTGGAGAATTAAATTAAAATGTAAATAAATATCAGATTTTTAAATCATTTCCTTTTAGATATTCATGATAAAAATGAATAAATCGATATAAATATCGTTCGCGTTAAAATGGCGCATATCTAATCAATACGGCTTCTTTTTACAGGATCCTGGTTTACAGATGGAGCTATATTCGGAATGCTCTATATCCGTATATTTCTTTCAGTTGTGTATTTTTCCACTACTTTATAATTTAAATATATGATATTTATCAAATGTGTATTATTTATTCATACCCTGTTATATTTTTGTACTCTGATGTAGTTGTTGTAATAAGGAATGAAATGTTCTTCTGTTTACATTCTGATTTGTCGTGTTCTCAACTCAACCTGTGCTTTCGCGCAATGGCGAGTTTGGGTCATTTCAGGGGATGTCATGAAAGTCTAAATAATTCTGAAAATGGTTTGCATTATAAGTTCTTCATTTTTCCTCAGCATTAGTAACAAACTTGTTTAATCATCGATATACATATACACACACACACACACAATTATGAAAGGTCGTTTCACTACAAATTGTTTTTTTATTAAAACAATCTACTTATGTTGCAACTAGATATATTTCTATAAGTCGCTAATACTGCTAATATTCATGACACCCAGAAAAAACGCTAATGTTGGTTGTGATGTGTTGCATTTAGCATGTAAATATCACCAGTTTCTTTTTGTCTTAGTGATGACTAATAGTGACTTATTTATGTTTCACAAAAAATCATTTCATCTATGTTATTCTACTTTGAATTTGGTCAATAAATTGTTCTAAAAAGCATTAATGTTTACTCTTTTCGGTACCAATACAATTTTAGCTAGACCCATAAGATTCAAACAAAATTGCACTGGAATCAGACTTGGAAGAAAAGCTTAAAATTCATGAAAGCAAAACTTGGGAAGGTTGGACATAAGTGCCTGAGTTGGCACCAAACATACCCTATGTGTTGATACCAACTCTTTTTGGCTTAAGTAATAAAGTTGCAACTCATTGGTTAGGCATTTTACTCATCTACATGACATCTGTGAAGTTTTATGTGATTTAGTTTAGCATTGAACACGTTATGGATTAAACTTACTTGAAATTGAATAGAGTTAGGATGATTCATGACTATAGATGATTAAAAAACTCGGAATGACTTAAGGTTGATCCCACAGAATCAACATGGAGCAAAGAAAATGGTTCAAAAGTTAAAACATTGAATAAATATATCTATCAAGACATATATATATATATATATATAAGGGCATCTATTTAGATATAAATTGGAAGGCTCAAAATATGAGCCATTGGATTAGATTGTCTATGTGAAGGGAGGAAACAAAGGGGTAATCTAATTGTAGAGATTCAATATATCATTGTCCGTGTCTACTTTTTTAAATAGACATTACTTATATATATATATATCACGTTTTCTCCTGTGGCTCTTCAAATAAGGATTTTTGTACGCTCGATCCTTCTTGGTGTTAGTATTGATACATTCTCTAATTGTATCATATTATATACTATATAAAACACACAAACTTTGATTATATTTTTATTACCACCAATACTATATACGTACACAAGGTTTTACATGTTTGGCAGTTTTACGTCTCACCACTTTCAACCATTCCACCACTACCATGCTACTCTTGAAAATGTTGAATACAAATAATGGCATTGGATCTACGGTTGTCAAAAGGAAGTAAATTACAATTAATTATTTGTAACGATGTCATTTTCATATAATAATCTTCAATCTCAAATATATGGGTATGTGTGTATGTGTCCATGTACATCATTACCTTTAAAGTACTCCACATCATCATTTTCAATTCGAATCATACTTTATAATTTATGTAGTGACCCGAAAATCCGGTCCAATTTGAGCTGACTAAATAACACAAGTCCAACCCCAAATTGCACTAGAAATTCAAGAAACTAATAGAAAGAAGATAGAGGGTGAGGATAGATAAGATACAACTAGTAGAATATAAGAAGAAGAAGAACATCATCATCAGAGTAACACGAATCTCACAGCGGAACGAATAAAATATAACATAACTTTTGAAATACAAAGTTATAACTGTTTATACATACCATTTTCAGAGTACAACATATAATATCACAGCAGAATAAATAATAGCTATCGACTGCTGAAGCCTCCTGCTCCAAGCTCTTCAAGTGCATCTGTAAATCCCGACTACTTGACTGCCCGTACAAATTTAGGCACCCAAGAGTTTAGGGAAAACAAAACAAATAAACTCCGGGTCAGTCATGTGACTGGTGTGAGTAAACACAAATCATTTAAACAGGTATATGATATCTCCTAAGACCACGCCGTGAATACGGAACGGGTTTTTCCCTTATGAGAATCCAAACATCTTTCAAAAGCAATATCATTCTGATATTATGATAATGTCTAAATACAAATAGATATCAGTCTAGTAGAAACGCTTGCATCTCACGTTCTACATATATAGTATATAATCAAAACCGTAGGTGCGTATTGGATGATTGGGTTTTCCAACTATGACAAGGTAGAGAACCACCTTCCGATCAGTGTACTCTAGGAATGATACACTGGAGTTCAACAAGAACATCTTGCAACTCAGCCACACATGACAGACCACTCATTTCGCTTGAGTGTATCGAATGTACATCACCAACGGTTGGGATCAGCAACCGTTTCCCATATATATGGGACAGCATTGATAGATTAAAAGAAGCAAATGAACATTCTCTAGATAGGTGATTATACACCCTACTTCGGTGCGACCGACTTAGCCATGTTGCCTGCCCGATTTTTGTCATTTACGGGATGTTGAGGCTAGAAGCTACGCTTACTTTCCATTCATTGATAACACGATCACTTTGAATGCCACATTATCAGATCCGTTAATCATTAGTTGGATCTGCACAAATAGATTCTGGATATTATGCGAAGGGAATAAATCCGTTGGCCACCATATATATTTGTACAGTCCAACTCTTTCGATCATTGGAACTATTCTGTCAGACATTCGTCCATATACGTTCGTTCTGGGACTGAACGAAACCGAAGGCACTATTCAGTACATCCATCTTAGTCCATGTTATCTAAGACTTGTACAACAGCCCTTGCACTTTACTCCGTCTTCCATTTTCTTTGGCATATTCGCAACGCTTATGCCAATACAGAGTGGTTCTTTGGATATTAATCCAACCGGTCTCTCCATATTAACAACGTTAAAATGGTAAAACTTGATAGTCTGTGATTTAACTATCAAATGAAAACATGTCGGTGTTCACACAACGATCTTAATTCCAAATGGATTTATCGATCAAATCATCCAACTTATAAATATATATGTATATGTATATTCACATTTCCTTATTTTCTATGATTAGAAAATATACGTTTATTTACATTGGAAAAACATTTCCAATCCTCATTCACGCATCACTATCATTCCACAACTATTAGTCCCTAACTGTAAACTAGTAAGAGAACAATTCTCTAAGTATAAACCCCGAAGGCCGAAACCAACATCAGATCAACACTCAGAAAAATATTCAACTTACCAATCTCTAGTCAGTTTCTAATATTGTTTAACTCTATTTGATTTACTCTTATTCGAATACTATAGTCGATTAACTCTAGTGATTTAACTCTATCGAATAACTAAATTCGATAAACTTCTTTTGATTAACTCTATCGAATAACTAAATTCGATAACCTCCTTTTGATTAACTCTATCGAATAACTAAATTCGATAAACTCCTTTTGATTAACTCTATCGAATAACTAAATTCGATAAACTCCTTTTGATTAACTTGTATTCGGTTACTAAATTCGATTAGCTAATATTAGATTATTCTTATTCGATTAACTAATATTAGACTAACTCAAATCAGGTTATTTCTAATTGAATGACTAATATTCAATTACTCTATTTCGATTATCTCTTTTATATCTCATCAATTTCTTTTTTTATAACATTTATTTTCCGTTACAACTATTTCCTTATTTACAACTTCTATTTACCGTTACAAATATTCCCTATATTCTATTTATTTTCTAAATAAATATTCCTTTTCTATTTCTAATTATTTTCTAAATTAATATCCCTTTTATAAAACTCTAATCGTTTTATAAATAATTTCCTTTTATAAAACCGTGTTCGTTTTATAAATAATTTCCTTTTATAAAACCGTGTTCGTTTAATAAATAATTTCCTTTTTCAAATTGTTTCCTTTTATAAAATCGGTTGATTTTATAAAACTCCTTTATTTCGATATACATTGAAATATTCTTTTTTTTTACAACTCAGGGTTTCTTATGATATTCAAAATATCAAACAACGATGATCAATATCGTTCTAACATCCATAATCAATAACAGAATATAAATCACAACAGATATGAAAACAGTAAAATAATTGTTGAGGAACCCAGTCGGATTCCTCCAACCTGTCTCCCTGCATCCACAGATGTTACACAGTATAATATATATCATAATTCATTTTGAAATGAAATATCCTGCTGTACAGAACCATATTTGATTAACAGTACATAGATTAACTATAACTATGTTTTCAACCAAATCTATTTAACAGTCCAGTTTAACAATCAATATAGAGCAGTCAATAAATAAAGTACAATTTATATTAAAATATAAATTGAGGAGAGTTAATGAGTTTTACTCACATTGTCCGTAATCGTTAAACAATGATTTACGGTCGTTGATACGGATCAAGCAATTTATTTTGAAATAAATTCTAGACGAGCTCCAATAGATACCAGAATGTAGTTGTCGCTCATACGCTCCTATCGGATCCAGTTTCGCCAAGTTCTTATTCGCTTGGACCCAAACCCCAAATCAAAAGCCCAAGGCCTGCCGTATTCCCCTTCTTCTAAAAGTTTTACATCCGACCTTATTAAGTCACGAACTCCAGTAATTCCTCAGCCATTTCCGCCATTTCACGTTTTCCCATCACACAACAATACTCCAGCTAAACCCCATACAAACATCCATCCGTTCTTCATGCTCCAACAGTAAAAACGTGAGTTGTTCCTTCCCAAAACCAACGCCTTAGTCATACTGATCATCTCCTCTTCCAAATGTCGAGACCCGCAATGCAGCAGCCCCATGCCGTCTTGCTTTCACTCCTCACTGTTTCGAACCTCCTTCAAAATCCTCTCTTCTCCATACCCTTTTCCTGCAGTTCGTAGCCTTCTTCTAAAACGCGACCTCAACTTGTTCGCATCCATCAGTACAGAGCACTGAATCAAACGCGATGGATTTCCCCAGTTTTGAAACAACACTGCACCAGCTAAGAGCTATTCGAAATTGAGGCTCTTGAACACACGAAGCCGATGGATCCATCACCGCCTAATATCCTTGATGATTTGATTTTTAAAAAGACCGAAATTTGCTTTTGTTTTCTGGAAAAGAGAGATGACTCGGCTGAAGAACGGATACGAGAATTTGGGGCTTAGGGATTTACAGACATGGATTTTATAAGTTTTGTTTGATTTGTTTTGAGGTTTAGAACTCACGACTTTGTTGGAAGAAAAAAAAAGAAAGTGGCGGCCTCTTTCCCATTTACAGAAGAAGGAAGAATTAGGTTAAAGCTAAGGGTATGGTTATTTATAGTATTTCATTTGCTTGGTTAAAAAAAATAGGGCACGTAGGTTACTTTGGTATAAAGCATATAGGGAGGACGTGGTTACTGGCGAGGCTTCAGATATGTAAGGTTTTGGGGTTACCTACGTTTACTTACTGTAAACCAATTTGTGTTTCCTATCATTTGCTCATACATTTATCAAAATGTGCTTGTATCCGTTATGATGGTACGTATGTATTCATGGTCTCAGGTTACCCAACATTTTCCTTTGTTTTACAAATTGTTATGGACAGAAATAAAAATACCATTGTGATCAGCGATGTGCCCGGATTCCAAAAATATAAAAATATCGGTAGTTCAACTCATATTGTGAAACCTCAAAATGTTGATTACAGGGTGCACAATACTCCAAATAAAAAGTTGCTTATTTAATTAATTAAAATTTCAGTAAAATTCTAAAAATTAAATTATCATTACTTCCTAAAAGAACCTTGTCTAAATTCAAACCCGATCTCTAGTTATATCGAATAATCCGTTACGGTCGATAAACGATTCTATAGCGACTATTTTAAAATTTGATTTGGACATATCTCAAAATCTACACGACGAAATCCTGATTTTTCTCTCCCACTAGAAAGATATACTCCACCAGCTCCACGCGTTTCTTGTTTCACAGAAATCCGATTTAAAACGAACTCTGTACATTCAGTTGAAGTTCGAATCGCCAAATAACGAACTGCAGCGCCATTTCAAGTTCGATTTTAATTATAATATAATTATACGTTCTAACGTCGACGATTAAATAATATATTTGTTATTTAAATAATTAAATAAGTTAATTATTACACCGTCAAATATCCGGGTCATTACATTCTTCCCCACTTAAAAATAATTTCGTCCTCGAAATTGCTAAGTTAGAGGACGACCCTATCTATTGGAATTCCTAAGATTTGTTTACCCCTTATTTCTGATTTCAACTGAACCAATTAATATTGACTAAAATATTAATTCCTTCCGACTAACCTAAATTTTCAAAAATTCTGAAAATTTTCTAACACTTTAAATTTTCAGAAAATTTCGCCTTAACCTCCTTTGTACAGCCCTATCGGTAAAACCACAACTCGCCTCTCTAGGCCTTCTCCAACCCTAAAGAAAATCAAAACGCCAAGCGGCTTGCCAAATCGGCTCATAAATTCCTACTCATATGAAATATAAACTTGTACCTTTTTGCTGACCATATCATTATAACATTCCCATCGGTTACCAGTTCTGCATATACCATGCCATCCAAATCAACTCCAATCAGTTTACTCTCAACTAAATCATTTGGTTATATCCAAGCCAAATCACATTTCAAACTCAAATCCATTATTGATCCCACAATCATTACTTAACAATCTGATTCCATTTTGTTTAACTTAGTTAGAGTTAAATCCTAATTTACTTATTCACCTTCACCATTTTAATCCATTTAACTTCATAAGTTAAATTAAAATTTTCAGAATTTAAATTCCTGGGTTTATTACAAATCAATTTTGAAATCATAACACCAATTCAAAACATTTGAATTTCTAAACACTTGTTTTCCTTAAACAATTCAAAAACAAAACCTTTGGTAGTAATCCGTCACTTAGCAACTCGAAAATGAACACTGATGATGTGGCCACACTCATCAGGGTTATTTCCCAGTTTATCGAAGTGAGTTCAATACTATAACACTTTCAAATTTGAAAACATTTTCAAAATCTCCCAGGAACTTAAAATTTCCTTATTTTAATTCCTAATCCTGATTAAATTTCAGATTAAATTCATCTTATTTCATATACTTTACTTATATGAATTCTGATCAGTTATTTATAACCATTTCGTCTTTTTATAATCTCATCTGATTATAATAAAAACCAACACAACCAATTATACTATGTTAATTTCAAAAGATATCATGCTGGTTTATCGTATTCGAGTGTTTAGAAACCCTTATCGATATTGTGGTGCCCCACTATCGACCAGAATTCATAAGCCACTCAACCAATAAAGCTCCACAATATAAAACAAATTTTTATATCAAATAACAAATACGTTCACTCGTATATATACACTCAATCTCTGTCTAGGATATTACTAATCCCATCTCTACTGAGTTACGCCACAAAGCCAAGGTAATTTACCTTAACTTAAGCTCTGATACCAACTGTAGTGACCCGAAAATCCGGTCCAATTTGAGCTGACTAAATAACACAAGTCCAACCCCAAATTGCACTAGAAATTCAAGAAACTAATAGAAAGAAGATAGAGGGTGAGGATAGATAAGATAGAACTAGTAGAATAGAAGAAGAAGAAGAACATCATCATCAGAGTAACACGAATCTCACAGCGGAACGAATAAAATATAACATAACTTTTTAAATACAAAGTTATAACTGTTTATACATACCATTTTCAGAGTACAACATATAATATCACTGCAGAATAAATAATAGCTATCGACTGCTGAAGCCTCCTGCTCCAAGCTCTTCAAGTGCATCTGTAAATCCCGACTACTTGACTGCTCGTACAAATTTAGGCACCCAAGAGTTTAGGGAAAGCAAAACAAATAAACTCCGGGTCAGTCATGTGACTGGTGTGAGTAAACTCAAATCATTTAAACAGGTATATGATATCTCATAAGACCACGCCGTGAATACGGAACGGGTTTTTCCCTTATGAGAATCCAAACATCTTTGAAAAGCAATATCATTCTGATATTATGATAATGTCTAAATACAAATAGATATCAGTCTAGTAGAAACGCTTGCATCTCACGTTCTACATATATAGTATACAATCAAAACCGCAGGTCTGTATTGGATGATTGGGTTTTCCAACTATGACAAGGTAGAGAACCGCCTTCCGATCAATGTACTCAAGGAACGATACACTGGAGTTCAACAAGAACATCTTGCAACTCAGCCACACATGACCGACCACTCATTTCGCTTGAGTGTATCGAATGTACATCACCAACGTTTGGGATCAGCAACCGTTTCCCGTATATATATGGGACAGCATTGATAGATTAAAAGAAGCAAATGAATATTCTCTAGATAGGTGATTATACACCCTAATTCGGTGCGACCGACTTAGCCATGTTGCCTGCCCGATTTTTGTCATTTACCGGATGTTGAGGCTAGAAGCTACGCTTACTTTCCATTCATTGATAACACGATCACTTTGAATGCCACATTATCAGATCCGTTAATCATTAGTTGGATCTGCAAAAATAGATTCTGGATATTATGCGAAGGTAATAAATCCGTTGGCCACCATATATATTTGTACAGTCCAACTCTTTCGATCTTTGGAACTATTCTGTCAGACATTCGTCCATATACGTTCGTTCTGGGACTGAACGAAACCGAAGGCACTATTCAGTACATCCATCTTAGTCCATGTTATCTAAGACTTGTACAACAGCCCTTGCACTTTACTCCGTCTTCCATTTTCTTTGGCATATTCGCAACGCTTATGCCAATACAGAGTGGTTCTTTGGATATTAATCCAACCAGTCTCTCCATATTAACAACGTTAAAATGGTAAAACTTGATAGTCTGTGATTTAACTATCAAATGAAAACATGTCGGTGTTCACACAACGATCTTAATTCCAAATGGATTTATCGATCAAATCATCCAACATATAAATATATATGTATATGTATATTCACATTTCCTTATTTTCTATGATTAGAAAATATACGTTTATTTACATTGAAAAAACATTTCCAATCCTCATTCACGCATCACTATCATTCCACAACTATTAGTCCCTAACTGTAAACTAGTAAGAGAACAATTCTCTAAGTATAACCCCGAAGGCCGAAACCAACATCAGATCAACACTCAGAAAAATATTCAACTTACCAATCTCTAGTCAGTTTCTAATATTGTTTAACTCTATTTGATTTACTCTTATTCGAATACTATAGTCGATTAACTCTAGTGATTTAACTCTATCGAATAACTAAATTCGATAAACTTCTTTTGATTAACTCTATCGAATAACTAAATTCGATAAACTCCTTTTGATTAACTCTATCGAATAACTAAATTCGATAAACTCCTTTTGATTAACTCTATCGAATAACTAAATTCGATAAACTCTTTTTGATTAACTTGTATTCGGTTACTAAATTCGATTAGCTAATATTAGACTATTCTTATTCGATTAACTAATATTAGACTAACTCAAATCAGGTTATTTCTAATTGAATGACTAATATTCAACTACTCTATTTCGATTATCTCTTTTATATCTCATCAATTTCTTTTTTTATAACATTTATTTTCCATTACAACTATTTCCTTATTTACAACTTTTATTTACCGTTACAAATATTCTGTATATTCTATTTATTTTCTAAATAAATATTCCTTTTCTATTTCTAATTATTTTCTAAATAAATATCCCTTTTATAAAACTCTAATCGTTTTATAAATAATTTCCTTTTATAAAACCGTGTTCGTTTTATAAATAATTTCCTTTTATAAAACCGTGTTCGTTTTATAAATAATTTCCTTTTTCAAATTGTTTCCTTTTATAAAATCGGTTGATTTTATAAAACTCCTTTATTTCGATATACATTGAAATATTCTTTTTTTTACAACTCAGGGTTTCTTATGATATTCAAAATATCAAACAACGATGATCAATATCGTTCTAACATCCATAATCAATAAAGAATATAAATCACAACATATATGAAAACAGTAAAATAATTGTTGAGGAACCCAGTCGGATTCCTCCAACCTGTCTCCCTGCATCCACAGATGTTACACAGTATAATATATATCATATTTCATTTTGAAATGAAATATCCTGCTGTACAGAACCATATTTGATTAACAGTACATAGATTAACTATAACTATGTTTTCAACCAAATCTATTTAACAGTCCAGTTTAACAATCAATATACAGCAGTCAATAAATAAAGTACAATTTATATTAAAATATAAATTGAGGAGAGTTAGTGAGTTTTACTCACATTGTCCGTAATCGTTAAACAACGATTTACGGTCGTTGATTCGGATCAAGCAATTTATTTTGAAATAAATTCTAGATGAGCTCCAATAGATTCCAGAATGTAGTTGTCGCTCATACGCTCCTATCGGATCCAGTTTCGTCAAGTTCTTATTCGCTTGGACCCAAACCCCAAATCAAAAGCCCAAGGCCTGCCGTATTCCCCTTCTTCTCAAAGTTTTACATCCGACCTTATTAAGTCACGAACTCCAGTAATTCCTCAGCCATTTCCGCCATTTCACGTTTTCCCATCACACAACAATACTCCAGCTAAACCCCATACAAACATCCATCCGTTCTTCATGCTCCAACAGTATAAACGTGAGTTGTTCCTTCCTAAAACCAACGCCTTAGTCATACTGATCATCTCCTCTTCCAAATGTCGAGACCCGCAATGCAGCAGCCCCATCCCGTCTTGCTTTCACTCCTCACTGTTTCAAACCTCCTTCAAAATCCTCTCTTCTCCATACCCTTTTCCTGCAGTTCGTAGCCTTCTTCTAAAACGCGACCTCAACTTGTTCGCATCCATCAGTACAGAGCACTGAATCAAACGCGATGGATTTCCCCAGTTTTGAAACAACACTGCACCAGCTAAGAGCTATTCGAAATTGAGGCTCTTGAACACACGAAGCCGATGGATCCATCACCGCCTAATATCCTTGATGTTTTGATTTTTAAAAAGACCGAAATTTGCTTTTGTTTTCTGGAAAAGAGAGATGACTCGGCTGAAGAACGGGATACGAGAATTTGGGGCTTAGGGATTTACAGACATGGATTTTATAAGTTTTGTTTGATTTGTTTTGAGGTTTAGAACTCACGACTTTGTTGGAAGAAAAAAAAAGAAAGTGGCGGCCTCTTTCCCATTTACAGAAGAAGGAAGAATTAGGTTAAAGCTAAGGGTATGGTTATTTATAGTATTTCATTTGCTTGGTTAAAAAAAATAGGGCACGTAGGTTACTTTGGTATAAAGCATATAGGGAGGACGTGGCTACTGGTGCGGCTTCAGATATGTAAGGTTTTGGGGTTACCTACGTTTACTTACTGTAAACCAATTTGTGTTTCCTATCATTTGCTCATACATTTATCAAAATGTGCTTGTATCCGTTATGATGGTACGTATGTATTCATGGTCTCAGGTTACCCAACATTTTCCTTTGTTTTACAGATTGTTATGGACAGAAATAAAAATACCATTGTGATCTGCGATGTGCCCGGATTCCAAAAATATAAAAATATCGGTAGTTCAACTCATATTGTGAAACCTCAAAATGTTGATTACAGGGTGCACAATACTCCAAATAAAAAGTTGCTTATTTAATTAATTAAAAATTTCAGTAAAATTCTAAAAATTAAATTATCACTACTTCCCAAAAGAACCTTGTCTAAATTCAAACCCGATCTCTAGTTATATCGAATAATCCGTTACGGTCGATAAACGATTCTATAGCGACTATTTTAAAATTTGATTTGGACATATCTCAAAATCTACATGACGAAATCCTGATTTTTCTCTCCCACTAGAAAGATATACTCCACCAGCTCCACGCATTTCTTGTTTCACAGAAATCCGATTTAAAACGAACTCTGTACATTCAGTTGAAGTTCGAATCGCCAAATAACGAACTGCAGCGCCATTTCAAGTTCGATTTTAATTATAATATAATTATACGTTCTAACGTCGACGATTAAATAATATATTTGTTATTTAAATATCCAGTTCATTACAATTTATCTTTTTAACCACTTTCATATACAAGATATATTTTTCCACATGTAATTAGGCAAAAATCAATAACCCGCTATCTTGTGACTAACTATTTAATTTTACTCACTCTTTCTGTTTTATTATAGAGATATTCACATTTCCAAATCAAATTATATTTAACTGTCTTTTATTATTTCGTAGTTATGTCCATTTTCTCCATTCTAACAATTATTAGATTCATGTTCTTATTTTATTAAGTGAAATGCTTTAATTATGTACATATGAACAAAATTTTGATTTTCATACATTTTTAACTTATTATTGAGCTAAATGTTTATCATGGATATTTAATGTAGAGATCCACCTTCAACCTCCATTTTCGGATAATGCCATTGAAAATTGGAGTGATATGTTCCAGCAGGACAATGCAAAAACTTTGATACTTTTAAGACATCATATCCATGGTAATCTTAAAAAAAATTAGAATTGAAAGGTCTATCCACCAATGAAGCCTAAGTTTAAGGATCACGAGTATATAGTAATACATCTAAACACCAGGCAAGAATTGTTGAACATAAGTTTTTTTTTTAAATTATAAAAATAAACAAGTAATTTTAACAACAAAGTCGCTTTGGCCGAGTGGTTAAGGCTTGTGCCTGCTATGTACATGGGGTTTCCTTACGAGAGTTCGATTCTCTCAGGCGACGAGCTATTCATCTAAATTAGATGAATGAAGGATATTTTTTAAGCACAAGTTTCATGACTTAAAATCTAAAAGAAAAGACTGGTAATGCATAAATACTTCGAAATATGGCTATGTTCTATCACTTTTTTCTAGTACATACGCTCTTGGGTTTATTAACACATTTTTTGGAGATTGTTTGTTATTTTAATTCAACGGCTATATTGTAATGTATGAATATAATTTGTACGATTTTTTCTTGATATGTTAGAGGTTGTAAGGTTTCAATGGGACATATTATTAAAATATATGATTTACTTTTATTGTAAAAAAATACAATGTATAAAAAAAGATTTTTTGGCATTTCTTGCCTTAAATATAATCATGAAACAACTATACGGAGAACGCTATTATGTAAAATATTATGAAATCTTATCATAACTAATAATTATTAAACAAAGTAATGAATTGCTTATCAAAATCACTTATGAAACCAACCGATTTAGTTGAATAATCTAAAGTAATTGCTAATTTTGCTCACTTTAAATGAGATCATGGTCAAGGTAGACAACATGGATATAAATCCAATAGAAGTTGTTTTAGAGTTAACAAAACCACCTACTTTAGAAAGCAACCACAACCACAATGTTTCTCTTTATATACATAAAATAGTATCCTACAACATAAGCAAGCATCGTAAATGATTACGTGGATTTTTTTTGGGTAGACATAGAAATTACTTGTTGGCAAAGATATACGCAAGAAAAAGGTAAACTGTCATGAAACTGGGGATGCCATGAATGTCTAGAAAATTCTGCAAATGGTTTGCCGTATATGTTCTTCATTTTTCCTCAGCATTAGTTACAAACTTGTTTAAGCATCGATATATATGCACATATACACACAATTATGAAAGGTCGTTTCACTGCAATTTTTTTTTAAAACCCTTTACCTATGTTGCAACTAGTTATATTTCTAGAAGTTGCTAATACTACTAATATTCATGACACCCGGACAAAACACTAATGTTGCTTGTGATGTGTTGCATTTAGCATGTAAATATCACTAGTTTCTTTTTTTCATTGTGACGACTAATAATGACTTATTTATGTTTCACAAAAAAATCATTTCATCCATGTTACTCTACTTTGAGTTTGGTCAATACTTTCTTTTGAAAAGCATTAATGTTTACTCTTTTCTGTACCAATACAACTATAGCTAGACCCATAAGATTCAAACAAAATTGCACTGGAACCAGACTTGGAAGAAATGCGTAAAAGCCATGAAAGTAAAACAGGGGAAGGTTGGACATAAGGGCCTGAGTTGGCACAAAATATACCCTATGTATCGATATCAACTCACTTTGGCTTAAGTAATAAAGTTGTGACTCATTGGTTAGACATTTTGCTCATTTACACGTCATCTGTGAAGGTTCGTGTGATTTAGTTTAGCATTGAACAAGTTATGGATGAAAATTACTCGAAATTGAATAGATTTAAATGACTCATGAGTATAGATGATTAATAAAAACTCGGAATGACTTAAGTTTGATGCCATAGAATCAACACGGAGTAAAGAAAATGGTTCAAAAGTTAAAACATTGAATAATTATATCTATCAAGACATATATATAAGGGCATCTATTTAGATATAAATTGGAAGGGTCAAAATCTGAGCCATTGGATTAGCTTGTCTATGTGAAGGGAGGAAACAAAGGGGTAATCTGATGGTAGAGATTTAATATATCATTGTCCATGTCTATTTTTTTAAATAGACTTTACTTATATATGTAATAACCCGGAAATGCGAGCTAATTTAAAATTTTTATTTTGGCGATTTTAGCGAATTTTGAATATTTAAAATGAATTATTTTAAATAATATCGACGAGAAAATTTATTTTGAATATAAATAGAACGTATATATTATATACGCCGTCGTTAGAATATAAATATTTATATATAATTATAAATAGAATTGAAAATGGCGCAGTAGTTCGATAATTCGATTTCAAACTTCAATTGAACATACCGGGTGCAAAACAATCCGGATTTTAGTGATACCAAAAACATCAGGATCTAATTGATAATATCTTTCCAACGAATCCGACAAATCGAAATTTCATAGCGGGAATCAAAAGATATGCCCAGTTGAAAATTCTAAACAGTCGCTATGGAATTCAGGCCCTTAAAAATGGGAATTTTGCAAACGACCTCGGATTTCGACGAAACCACTTTTGTTGGGTCCGCAGTGTCAAATTATTGCTAGGTTCCAAATTTCATAATTTTTCGAATCAATATGTGAGCGTGGCAAAGGAAAACGCGTTTGACCAGTTTTAGTTGATTTTAATCGACTGGAAAATGGCCATTTTTCCAACGATCTCAGAATTCGACGAAACTAGTTTTGTTAGGACCGTATCGTCAATACGAAGCTTGAAAATATTTTTATGGGATTTATGGAGTTAGTATGTGACCCCGGTAATTTGAAATGTACGTTTAAAATTCAATATAGCGATTTAAATGTAAATTCAACGGAAACCGATCAAACCGATCGAATCAGCTTACGATACATATCCCATTGTGTTTGGAATGGGGGTAATTAGCTATGGACGACAGGCGGTGGGCCTCGTTTAGAGGTCGTATGTAAAAGTTAACTTTTTGAAATTAAATAATAAAAAAATTAAATAAAATATCTCCCCCTTTTACCCTCTGGCACCCCGATTGAATCAGAAAAATCATTCGAAATAAAAAAAAAAGAAGAAAGGAGGAACGCAGCAGCCGCCGCGTCGCCTAGGGAGCCGCCGCCCTCCCCGATGACCACCGCGCCACCTCCGAGACCCCCTTCTACCTCGACCAGGCGACACCCTCCAAACCCCCCCCCCCCCCCGATGAACCGCGCCGACGCGCGGGAGCCCCCCCCCCCTTTTCCTCCACCGCCGCACACCCCCCTTCCCCTCAGCGCCGCCACCCTCCTCCGTTCTCTCGCTCCTCCCTGCAGCGAATCCGCCCCTCCTCCCTTTGAAAATTACTGTAAGTTTCACTGATTTTTATTGATTTTAAAAACTGATTTTTACATGATTTTAATACTGAAATTAAGGTGATTTTAAAACTGAGATTAGTATTGTTTTAAAATATATATACATAGTAGAGAAAGGAGGGATTTTTAATTTTAAAAGTGAAAAGACGATATTTTGATATAAGTAGTGAAGTAAAAATACGATTTTTACTTATGTAGTGGATTGAAAATATAATCTTTATGAGATATAGAATATAGAAATATCATCTTTGTATATGTAGCGAAATAAAAATCTGATTTTTATGATATATATGTTGAAATAAAGAGGTGATTTTTATAGTGATGAAA
Source organism: Allium sativum (assembly GCA_030737875.1). Taxonomy (NCBI): domain Eukaryota; kingdom Viridiplantae; phylum Streptophyta; class Magnoliopsida; order Asparagales; family Amaryllidaceae; genus Allium; species Allium sativum. Next base: position 739,868,904 of record CM060920.1, on the reverse strand, counting down.
TAAAAATAAAATCTTTATATGTGAAAAGGCGAAGTCTTTATATGGAGAATAGCGTGATAAAAATAGAATTTTTATCTATATAGCGTGATAGTAAAAATTCGATTTTTATATATTGAATAGCATAGTAAAAATTCGATTTTTATATATTGAATAGCATAGTAAAAATTCGATTTTTATATATTGAATAGCGAAGTGAAAAATCAATTTTACATATGTAGTGAATACGGGCGACGAAAGTGACGAAAGGCGAGAACGACGAAGACATCTAAAAAAGAAGAGCCAAGATAATTGGATGGCTTTCGGTGAGAACTTCTCAGTCTTCAATTTCTTTTTCTAGTTATATATATATATATATATACTAGGATGCAGACGGTGTTTAGTAGCACCCAACACAATCGTCCACAGACCATGGACTTGTTTGTTTGATTGCAAAAATTAGTTAGATTATTTGATTGGATTGAATTGTTTGGTGAAATGAAATGGATTTGATTGATGTGTGAATGGCGCGGGCCTTCACTAGACCGGGGATAAGGCTAGGCCTTGTCCCGTTTCTAGTATCGTGCCGTTATGCCGCCGAAATTTTCTAAAATATGATAGAAAAATAAAAATATCATTTTATTGCATAAATGAACCGAATAGAAATTCATGTGTTGGAATAAAATGTATTATCGTTAAAATATAATTTTTAACGTGAAAGTGAATAAATAAATTTTTATAAACAAATCGGCCGATTTGTTTATATACACTGATTTGACTGATATTGATTGGGCCGATAAATTTTACACATCGCCCAACTGCACAACAAAATCTGTGTTTGATTGTTTGAAACCCCACACGGGTGTTGGGATGAAATTTGAAGTTCACTCATCCTGATTGATTAAATATGTCGATCGATTGATTGACAGGCTGTTATAAGCGTTAGATATTTATATTTGATGCTTATACAGTGTAGTGCACCTTGGTTGATGGTTGATTATTTTTCAATGCTATTATATACGTGTGATGTATGAAAATCCATATAATTAACAATCTTTGGTGATTGATTGGGCCTCATTCCAATTTAGAAAATAAAGAATATATGAAGCTGAGTTGATTAGATTGACGCCATTTTGACGTGAACGATATTTATATCGATCTTATTCATTTTAAAATGAATATTGAAAAATGATTTCGAAATGAATTGAATATAAAATGATTTCGAAATGAATTGAATGTAAAATGATTTCGAAATGAATTGAATGTAAAATGATTTCGAAATGAATTGAATATAAAATGATTTCGAAATGAATTGAATGTAAAGCGATTTCGAAATGAATTGAATGTAAAGCGATTTCGAAATGAATTGAATGTAAAGCAATTTCGAAATGAATTGAATATAAAACAATTTCGAATTGAATTGAATAGAAAACCAATTTGATTTAAATTGAATAGAAAACGAATTGATTTCAAATTGAATAGAAAGCGAATTGAATTCGAATCGAATTAAAATCGATTTGAATTGAAATAAAATAGAAATGAAAGTAAAAAGGATTTAAAATAGGAAATTCAATTTTGATTTGAATTTGAAATAAAGGTTTAAATTGTTTTTGAAACAAATTCAAAACTATTTATAAAATTCGTTTTAAATAGGAAATCGACGAAATATATTATATATATATAATATAATGGCCTGAATAGAACGCGCCGCGCCGCGGCAGTTCGTGAATTTCGACCATTTATTTCAAACGGACATCACGGGAGATCCGACCGTCGGATTCTCCTAAAACTAGAACTGTTGGGTTCGTATCGAAAAGAGCTTTCTAAAAAATATTAGAAATTTGAAATCTACCGGTTGCATTTGGAGATACGTCCAAATCAAACGTGGAAAAGGTCGCTGTAAGTGCAGTTCGATGGCCGTTGATGGAAATCGACCGTACGGGCCTTGATAAAATTATTAAATATATCAATAATTTGTGTAAAATCATAAGAAATGATTTGGAAAATTTGGGATGAAAAACTCCATATTTGAAAAGATAAAAATAGATTTTATCGAAATGAACTAGTTTTGAATTAAAATTAAAACCCATTTATTTTCAAATAAATAAACTAGATTTGAAATGGGTTTTAAACAGAATTGATTTGTGGGTTTATCGTGAACGGTGATTTAAATAACATTACTTCTTTACCCCGATGATAATTAGAATGTGATTTGGGTTTGTCGTGAACTGTGTTTTAAATAACATTAGTTCTTTAACCCAGTAAAATGAGTTTTAATGAATCTGCAATTAGATTGAAATGTGGATTAATAATTTAAATTATCAAATTTGGAAAATGAGCGAGAATGGAGTATCACCGGTTTTGCTCCAAAGAGATAGTTAAATCTTTAATTAGATTTGAACGTGGAATGGTAATTAATTTTACCGATAACATCGAGGTGTTAGATATGAAGTATTACCAGTTTTGCTTCATGGGATGAATAGGTTGGGATTGTGAAATAAAATAAATAATTACTTCGGTGTGATTCGCTAATCTCGACTAGTTTAGAAAACCATAATTTGGTTTGAAACGACATCCAAAGGAAGATTAAAGGATAAATTTTAAAGAATTTATCCTGGATAAAATTAATGGGAACCTTTCCCTAAGAATGTGATTTAGTGAATAAAAAGGATATTCTGGATTGGAATGAGGCGTATGTTGTGTTTGTGTAACACTTGTTTTTAATATACGCGGGTTGTTCGGAAAGGCCGGGTTTACACCCATTCTGAATAACCGATTCGACGAAATGTCGAAGATGAAGACGGTGGTTGAAGACCGGAAGTCTTCATATCGTTTGGGTAATTACTGACGATCCTGATTGGGCTGTACACCCAAGAGGATGGAAATAGTTGGCGGTCGTCCAGACGTACTTGGAGGTCGATGGATATGCGAGGAAAGTGCCTCCGGTTTCGTTCAGACCCAGAACGGACTTGTAAATGGATTGTGTGTATGACATTGGATTTTATTCTATGTTGATTGATTTCTATTAAATATACATCTGTTTGGCGGCGGAGAATTTATTATTTTGCTTAACGCCCTTCTCTGAGACGTACAAGCTCAGAGGTTGTATATCGATGGACATCAGTCGCATGGCATGAATTGCCTCTGTGGCACGCTAAGATGCAATGATCAAGGATTTTGTTGAAAAGCAGAGTCTTGTGGTTGATGATCAAAGCACGCCTACGTGGCAGCTTTGTGTATAACGTGAATTCGCGAGCCTCACACCTCGGTATGAGTTAAAAACGAGATACGGGCCGTTGGGAGAACACGACGTTTCTTTCTAGCTTTGGTGGTGTCAGTGACTTACTAGCCCTGACATTTATATACTTTTCACCTTTGTGGTTGTTGAAATGAGGCGCCTCGATTATAGGTCTGTAAGGACCGGGAAACGTGTGTTTAGGAATAAATAATCCTCTAACGTAAGTGAGGACCGGCCCAACCGATCCAAGTGGCTGCCCAGAGTGTGTAGTCCTGAGCATTTGCTAGAGTGTCTCGAAGCGGAGAGGAGCTTGCCCCTTGCCTCGACTCATGACGGAAATCCAATTTCCAATACGTGTATTGCGGTTTTAATTATAGAACTAGTATGGCGACATGATAGATGGTACCCATGCCGCCTATGATTGATATTTATGATTGAAATGTTTTGACGCTATACACTTATTATAGTATCAAATGATTTGTTTTAAACGTACCAAGCATGTTTGGCTATTATAAGGGAAAACCCTATCCTCCTGCTTGTGTTGCATTGTGTGATGGGAACTGGGTCTTATAATAGCTTCATTTTTCAAAAACGCATTGCGTTGTTTATTGATATGCACTGGTATTCTTGGGAGGAAACCCGTTCTGTGTTATACGGCGTGGTCCCTTGAATTACTCTCTTTTAAAGTAAAGCTTTAAATAACTGTTTAAGTTCTCACACCAGTCACATGACTGACCTGGAGTTTATTGTTTTAACCTAAACTCTAGGTGCCCCTATTTTCCGCACGAGCAGCTAGTAGTTTTGGTTTTGCAGATTTATATTCATAGGATCCTGGTTTACAGCTGGAATGATATCCGGAAAGCTCTGTATCCGTATATCACCTTCAGTTGTGCTTTGTATTATTTTCCGCTGCTATGTAATTTATTGTAATCTCTGATATTTATCGAATGTAATTTATTCATTTATACTCTGTATATTCTTGTATCTAATGGAATTGTTGTAATAGCAATGAAATGTTCTTCCGTCTGCGTTTTGTCTTGTCCTCACAGTAATTCGTTCTTTCTCATCTCTTCGGAGACCGGGGAAGTTCGGGTCGTCACAATATATATATATATATATATCACGTTTTCTCCTCTGGCTCTTCAAATAAGGATTTTTGTATGCTTGATCCTTCTTGGTATTAGTATTGATACGTTCACTAATTGTATCATATTATATACTATAAAAAACACACAAACTTCGATTTTATTACCACAACTACTATATACATCCACAAGGTATTTCCTTTTTGGGCAGTTTTACATCTCACCTCTTTCAACCATTCCGCCTTTACCATGTTACTCTTGAAAACAATGAATGCAAATAATGGAATTAGATCTACGGTTGTCAAACGGATGTAAATAGCAATCAATTATTTGTAGTTATAGTCATTTCCATATATTAATCTTTACTTTCAAATCTAATGGTATGCGTGTATGTGTCCATGCATCATAATTTTCCATTAGAATCATACTTTATAATTTATCTTTTTAATCACTTCCATATACAAGATATATTTTTTCCTCATGAACTTTGGCAAAAATCAATAACCTGTTGTCTTGTGATTAACTATTTAATTTTGCTCACTCTTTCTATTTTAGTATAGAGATATTCACTTTTCCAAATCAAATTATATTTGAGTACCTTTTACTGTTTTGTAGTGATGTTCGTTTTCTTCATTCTAAGAATTATTAGATTCGTGTTCTTATTTTGTTCAGTGAAATGCTTTAATTACATACATATGAACAAAAAAATTATGTACATACATTTTTCACTTATTATTGAGTTAATTGTTTATCATGGATATTTAATTTCGAGATCCACCTTCAAACTCCATCCTCATAGAACGCCATTGAAAATTGCTATGATATGTTCCAATAGGACAATGCAAAAGCTTTGATACGTTTAAGATATCATATCCGTGGCAATATTAAAAAAATAGAATTGAAAGATCTCTCCACTTATGAAGCTTAAGTTTAAGGATCACGGGTACACAATAATACAACTGAACACTAGGCAAGAATTGTTGAACACAAGATTTTTTTGAAATTATAAAAATTAACATGTAACTTTAACAACAAAGTCGCTTTGGCCGAGTGGTTAAGGCATGTGCCTCCTAAGTACATGGGGTTTCCCCGTGAGAATTCGAATCTCTCATGCGACGAGCTATTCGTCTAAATTAGACGAATAAAGGAATTTTTTTTGAACTCGAGTTTCATGACTTAATATCTATAAGAAAAGACTGATAACGCATAAATACCTCGAAATATGGCTATGTTCAATCACCAGCATGTAAATTTACACATTTTTCTAGTATATACGTTCTTGGGCTTATTAACACATTTTTTGGAGATTGTTTGTTATTTTAATTCAAAGGCTATATTGTAATGTATGAATATAATTTGTATGATTTTTTCTTGTTATGTTAGGGGTTGTAAGGTTTCAATGGGACATATTATTAAAATATATGATTTAATTTTTATTGTAAAAAATTACCAATTTAAAAAAAAATTGGCATTTGTTGCCTTAAATATAATCATGCAACAACTATATGGAGATTGGAGAACACTGTTATGTAAAATATTATGAAATCTTATCGTAATTAGTCATTATTAAACAAAATAATGAATTGGTTATCAAAATCACTTTTCGAAACCAACCGGTTTAGCTACATAATCTAAAGTAAATGCAATTTTTTCTCACTTCAAATGAGATCATGGTGAAGGTAGACAACATGGTCACGAAAATGGTATAACTCTAATAAAATTTGTATTAGAGTTAATGGAACCATCTACTTTAGGAGGCAACCACAACCACAAAGTTTCTCTTTATATACATAAGATAGTGTCCTACAATATAAGCTTGCATCACAAACGATTTTCAGCTACGTGAATTTTTTTTTGTGGGGTAGAAATAGAAATTACTTTTTGGGAAAGATATACGCAAGAAAAAGGTAAACTTTCACGACACTATGGATATAATGCCCTCACCTTTCTCTCCCTCCCACCCATTCATTTCTAGAAGAAAAAAATTTAACTTCTTGGAGAATTAAATTAAAATGTAAATAAATATCATATTTTGAAATCATTTCCTTTTTGATATCCACGATAAAAATGAATAAATCAGTACAAATATCGTTTGCGTTAAAATGGCGCATATCTAATCAACACGGCTTATTTTTAAAGGATACTGGTTTACAGCTGGAGCAAAATTTGGAATGCTCTGTATCCGTATATTTCTTTCAGTTGTGTAATGTATTATTTTTCCACTACTTTGTAATTTAAATATCTGATATTTATTAAATGTGTATTATTTATTCATACTCTGTTATATTTTTGTACTCTGATGTAGTTGTTGTAATAAGGAATAAAATGTTCTTCTGTTTGCGTTCTGATTTGTCGTGTTCTCAACTCAATCTGTGCTTTCCCGCAAGGGCGAGTTTGGGTCATTTCAAGGGACGTCATGAAAGTCTAAAAAATTCTGCAAATGGTTCGCGTTATAAGTTCTTCATTTTTCCTCAGCATTAGTAAAAACTTGTTTAAGCATCGATATACATATACACACACACACAATTATGAAAGGTCATTTCACTGCAAAATATTTTTTTATTAAAACAATCTACTTATGTTGTAACTAGATATTTTTCTAGAAGTCGCTAATTCTGCTAATATTCATGACACCCGGACAAAACGCTGATGTTGCTTGTGATGTATTGCATATAGCATGTAAATATCACCAGTTTCTTTTTGTCTTAGTGATGACTAATAGTGACTTATTTATGTTTCACAAAAAATAATTTCATATATGTTATTCTACTTTGAATTTGGTCAATACATTGTTCTAAAAAGCATTAATGTTTACTCTTTTCTGTACCAATAAAACTTTAGCTAGACCCATAAGATTCAAACAAAGTTGCATTGGAACCAGACTTGGAAGAAATGCTTAAAATTCATGAAAGCAAAACTTGGGAAGGTTGGACATAAGGGCCTGAATTGGCAACAAACATACCTTTTGTGTTGATACCAATTCTTGTTGGCTTAAGTAATAAAGTTTCAACTCATTGGTTAGACATTTTACTCATCTACATGACATCTGTGAAATTTTATCTGATTTAGTTTAGCATTGAACACGTTGTGGATGAAATTTGCTTGAAATTGAATAGATTTAGGATGATTCATGAGTATAGATGATTAAAAAACTCGGAATGACTTAAGGTTGATCCCGCAGAATCAACATGGAGCAAAGAAAATGGTTCAAAAGTTAAAATATTGAATAAATATTTCTATCAAGACATATATATAAGGGCATCTATTTAGATATAAATTGGAAGGTTCAAAATATGAGCCATTGGATTAGCTTGTCTATGTGAAGGGAGGAAACAAAGGGGTAATCTAATGGTACAGATTCAATATATCATTGTCCGTGTCTACTTTTTTAAATAGACATTACTTTTATATATATATATATATATATCACGTTTTCTCCTGTGGCTCTTCAATTAAGGATTTTTGTATGCTTGATCCTTCTTGGTGTTATTATTGATACATTCGCTAATTGTATCATATTATATACTATATAAAACATACAAACTTTGATTATATTCTTATTACCACCAATACTTTATACCTACACAAGGTTTTCCATGTTTGGCAGTTTTACATCTCACCTCTTTCAACCATTCCACCACTACCATGTTACTCTTGAAAATGATGAATACAAATAATGGCATTGGATCTACGGTTTTCAAAAGGATGTAAATTACAATTAATTATTTATAACGATGTCATTTTCATATATTAATCTTCACTCTCAAATATATGGGTATGTGTGTATGTGTCCATGTACATCATTGCCTTCAAAGTACTCCACATCATCATTTTCCATTAGAATCATACTTTATAATTTATCTTTTTAACCACTTTCATATACAAGATATATTTTTCCACATGTACTTAGGAAAAAATCAATAACCTGCTATCTTGTGACTAACTATATAATTTTGCTCACTCTATCTATTTTATTATAGAGATATTCACATTTCCAAATCAAATTATATTTAACTGCCTTTTAATATTTCGTAGTTATGTCCATTTTCTCCATTCTAACAATTATTAGATTCATGTTCTTTTTTTATTGAGTGAAATGCTTTAATTATGTGCATATGAACAAAATTTCGATTTTCATACATTTTTATCTTATTTTTGAGCTAAATGTTTATCATGGATATTTAATGTTGAGATCCACCTTCAACCTCCATTTTCAGATAATGCCATTGAAAATTGCAGTGATATGTTCCAACAGGACAATGCAAATGCTTTGATACTTTTAAGATATCATATCCATGGTAATCTTAAAAAAAAATTAGAATTGAAAGGTCTATCCATCTATGAAGCTTAAGTTTAAGGATCACGAGTATATAGTAATACATCGAAACACCAGGCAAGAATTGTTGAACACATGTTTTTTTTAAATTATAAAAATAAACAAGGAATTTTAACAACAAAGTCGCTTTGGCCGAGTGGTTAAGGCGTGTGCCTTCTAATACATGGGGTTTCCCCGCGAGAGTTCGAATCTCTCAGGCGACGAGCTATTCATCTAAATTAGATGAATGAAGGAATTTTTTTAAACACTAGTTTCATGACTTAAAATCTATAAGAAAAAACTGGTAATGCATAAGTACTTCAAAATATGGTTGTGTTCTATCAACAGCGTGTAAATTTACACTTTTTTCTAGTACATACGCTCTTGGGCTTATTAACACATTTTTCAGAGATTGTTTGTTATTTTAATTCAACGACTATATTGTAATGTATGAATATAATTTGTACGATTTTTTCTTGTTATGTTAGGGGTTGTAAGGTTTCAATGGGACATATTATTAAAATATATGATTTACTTTTATTGTAAAAAAGTAAAATGTATAAAAAAAGATTTTTTGGCATTTCTTGCCTTAAATATAATCATGAAACAACTATACGGAGAACGCTATTATGTAAAATATTATGAAATCTTATCATAACTAATAATATTAAACAAAGTAATGAATTGCTTATCAAAATCACTTATGAAACCAACCGATTTAGTTGAATAATCTGAAGTAATTTCTAATTTTGATCACTTTAAATGAGATCATGGTCAAGGTAGACAACATGGTCGCGAACATGGAAATAAATCCAATAAAAGTTGTTTTAGACTTAACAAAACCACCTACTTTAGCAGGCAACCACAACAACAATGTTTCTCCTTATATACGTAAAATAGTATCCTACAATATAAGCAAGCATCGTAAATGATTACGTGGATTTTTTTCGGGTAGACATAGAAATTACTTGTTGGCAAAGATATACGCAAGAAAAAGGTAAACTTTCATGACACTTGGGATGCCATGAATGTCTACAAAATTCTGCAAATGGTTTGCGTTGTATGTTCTTCATTTTTCCTCAGCATTAGTAACAAACTTGTTTAAGCATCGATATATATATAAACACACACACACAAACACAATTATGAAAGGTCGTTTCACTGCAAAATATTTTTTTATTAAAACCATATACTTATGTTGCAACTAGTTATATTTCTAGAAGTCGCTAACACTGCTAATATTCATGACACCCAGAAAAAACGCCAATGTTGCTGTGGTGTGTTGCATTTAGCATGTAAATATCACCACTTGCCAGTTTCTTTTTGTCATAGTGATGACTAATGGTGACTTATTTATGTTTCACAAAAAATCATTTCATCCATGTTATTCTACTTTGAATTTGGTCAAAGAATGAATTGTTTTAAAATGCACTAATGTTTACTCTTTTGTGTACCAATATAACTTTAGCTAGACCCATAAGATTCAGAAAAAATTGCACTAGAACCAGACATGGCAGAAATACTTAAAAGACATGAAAGCAAAACTTGGTAAGGTTGAACTTAAGGGCCTGAGTTGGCACCAACCATACCTTATGTGTTGATACCAACTCTTGTTGGCTTATGTAATAAATTTGTGACTCATTAGTTAGATACTTTACTCATCTAAATGACATCTGTGTAGTTTTATGTGATTTAGTTTAGCATTGAACAAGTTATGGATGACACTTACTTGAAATTAAATAGATTTAGGATGACGCATGAGTATAGATAATTAAAAAAACTCGGACTGACTTAAGGTTGAGCCCGTAGAATAAACATGGAGCAAAGAAAATGGTTCAAAAGTCAAAACATTGAAAAATTATATCTATCTAAACATATATATATAAGGGCGTCTATTTAGATATAGATTGGAAGGGTCAAAATGTGAGCCATTGGATTAGCTTGTCTATGTAAAGGGAAGAAACAAAGGGGTAACTTGATGGTAGAGATTCAATATATCATTGTCCGTGTCTATTTTTTTAAATAGACTTTAATTACATATATATATCACGTTTTCTCCTGTGGCTCTTCAAATAAGGTTTTTTGTATGCTTGATCCTTCTTGGTGTTAGTATTGATACATTTACTAATTTTATCATATTATATACTATATAAAACCCACAAAATTTGATTATATTATTATTTCCACCAATACTATATACATACACAAGGTATTTCCATGTTGGGCAGTCTTACATCTCACCTCTCTTAACAATTCCAACATTACCATGTTACTCTTGAAAATGATGAATACAAATAATGGCATTGGATCTACGGTTGTCAAAAGGATGTAAATTACAATCAATTAATTGTAATGATAGTCATTTTCATATATTAATCTTCACTTACAAATATATGGGTATGTGTGTATGTGTCAATGTACATCATTGCCTTTAAAGTAATCCACATCATCATTTTTCATTAGAACCATACTTTATAATTTATCTTTTTAATCACTTCCATATACAAGATATATTTTTTCCTCATGTACTTAGGTAAAATCAATAAGCTGGTGTTGTAATGGCCCGCAAATCTGTACTATCTGAGCTGACTAATACAACACACGTCCAACTCAAATAATACAGAAATATGAGTCATTAGGGTTAAAGAAAATAGAAAAGATAGAATAAGAACATAAATAACAGCACAGAACCTCACAGCGGAATGAATAAAATATATTATATAATATAATCTTGAATATAAAATTTGTATCATACATATATACCATCATCAGTGCATAATACGATATTTGATACAGTGGAAATAACTCTAAAATAACTAGCGGTGAAGCGTCCTGCTTCAAGCTCCTCCAAGTGTATCTGTAAAAACCTAAAACACTTGACTGCCCGTACAAATTTAGGAACCTAAGAGTTTAGGAAAACAAACAAAATAAACTCTGGGTCCGTCATGGAACTGGTGTGAGTAAACTCCAACCATATGGTTTAACTTCAAAAATCTTTTGAAAGAAAGAGATAATTGTAAGACCAGCCCACATATAAACGCGGATGGTTTTTACCTTACTATAACCAAAACATTTTTGATATCAAAATCCAGTGATATTATCATAATGTTAAATCAAATAAATAACCAAATAGTAGAATGCTTGCATCTCACGCTCTACATATATAGTATACAATCAAAAACCACAGGGCGCTTATTGGGGATTGGATTCCAACTATGACGAGGTATGGGACCACATTCCGAAGATGTATCTCTAGAGGAGAATACACCTGGGTTCAACAAGAGCGTCTTAAAGCCCGACCCACACATGACCGACCACTCATTTCGCTTAAGCGTACCGAATAGAAGAATTTAGAGGATGAGATAGAAAAGATAGAACTAATAGAATAGAAGAAGAAGATCACAACTGAACAGAATCAGAGTAAACACGAAAACTCACAGCAGAATGAATAAATTGTATTATAACATAACTTTGAAATACAAATCTGAATTTGTACATATATACATACCATATCAGAGTATAACTCATATACATCTCAGCGGAAATAATCTCTAAATATCTACCGGTGAAAACTCCTGCTTTGAGCCCTCTAAGTGAATCTGTAAAATCCTGAAACATTTGACTGCCCGTACAAATCTGGGCACCCAAGAGTTTAGGAAAACACAAACAATATAAACTCTGGGTCAGTCATGGGACTGGTGTGAGTAAATTCCAATTATACTGTTTAACTTTGAAAACCTTGCTATAACCCAAAATATCTTTGATATCAAATCCAGTGATATTATGATAATGTCAAAGCAAATAAATATCCAAGTAGCAGAACACTTGCATCTCACGTTCCACATATATATAGTATAAAATCATAAATCGCAGGGTGCTTAGTGGAGATTAGATTTCAACAGACAAGGTATGGGAGCACCTTCTGAATAGTGTACTCTAGAGGGGATACACTCAGGGTTCAACAAGAACGTCTTGCAACCCGGCCACACATGACCGCTCACTCATTTAGCTTGAGTGTCGTGAATATATTATCACCACGGTTGTAGGCCATCCAACCGTCATCCGAAGATACAGAATTGAAAAGAAGTATAAATATGAATTTTCTCTAGATCGGTGACAATACACCCTGCTTGTGGATGACCCAACTAGCCATGCTGCCTAGCCCAACTTCTGTCACTTCTTGGTTGTGAGGCTAGAGGCTACGTCTATCTTCAGAACATCTGATCACTATTCACTTTAATGTCACATCGTCAAATCCGTAATCACACATTGATTACACAAATGCACACTGGGTGCAGAATAAAGAGAAGTTACCTTCTCCCCACCAACTTGGTATATTCGTAAAATCAACGGCATGACCGTTGGAAATACTCTGTCAGACACTCGTCCATACAAGTTGTCCTGGGACTGGACAAACAGAAAACACCATTCTAGAACTGGACGACCCTTGTATTTAACTCCGTCTTCAATTATCTTTAGCATATCTAATCGCACGCTTATGTCTATACGGAGTGGTTTTCAGATAACATATCCAACCGATCTCCCCGTATTGACAACGATGGTCAAACTCTTCGATAGTCAGTTATTTAACTATCGAAGTAAAAATAACATCCATTCAAATGATCAACTAAACACACACAACCACGGGAACTTTTATTTAACATTCGTTTTTTTTATTCGCATTCCAATATCTTACTAGATATTTCTTAAATCTCGTTTTAGCCTTTTTACACTTTCTGGAAAACATTTCCAGTTGTTATAACTCTTATTCTTTCAGAACATACGTTCGAAAACATTTCCATTCTTTTCACGTTCTTCATCTCCTACACTTGGATAATATACTCTAACTATATTGGGAAAATATTTCCAATTCCCATTTTAAACATTTTAATCTGCCAGGCGTTCACTTTAAAACATCATTCACTTTAAAAGTGAATATCATTTCTATTATATAAATCTGAACTCCTTTATCGAATAACTCTTTATTCAAGTATTAATTTCCCTTATCTTGATTTTCGAATCTCTTTCATAAATTTATATTCCAAATCCACTTTATAAACTCTGTTTCTAAGCCAACTTCTTATCAAATCGCTATCAAACTTATAACTAAATACCGATTCCTATACTATTAACATTTATTTGTTTAAAACTAAATGTTAATTATTCTATCAGATTATAATCCCTAAAACGAGTTTTCTTTTAATACTTTCGACATCGTCGACTCCTAGTTCCAAATCCTAACGGTTTAATTCTAATCACATTTCGAACATCGAAATGCTGTCATCGTTTTCTAACACGATTCTCCAATTTCTCTTTCTAAGACTGATTCTTATATTTTCTTACGACATCGTTATTTATCACTTTCGAATAAGTGGATTGCAACTAAACTGTTTCATTTCCTAGGAAGTGCTGCCATATATACAAATCCCTCTTAAGTTTGGTGAAGAGCGTTAATTTATCGCTGTTGTTCTAAACTTGTCATACGCTGCAATATTCTCCTTTATAACTAATCGCGACATAACAGTCACGTTTAAGCCTAGTCAACAACGTTTATTTTATCGCTATAGTTTTCGACCTGAAATATGCTGCCCTATTCCCTTTATACTAATCTTGACATCTATTTCCATCACAAAAATCTTGACATCTCTTTCCGTTACAAAAATCTTGACATCTCTTTCCGTTACAAACTAATATCGTTCCTCGGTAATAGCGAAGCCGTTCAAGTTGGGGTATTTTATTTACCTCTCAGACCTTGATCGACAACGTTCTTACCTTTAAACCGATACAAGTCTGTATTCTAACTCCTTATTACTTATAACATTTATTAAATCATATTTCCGTTTTTTTATTTTGGAATATGGTTTTACAACACCATATTCTTACTTTGGAATCTCTGTTGTTTATGAATATTTATTTTAAACATTAACTCTTTGCCTTCTCCATTCCAAAGTTCTTATCTATAACTTATTAAATGGTAATTAAATCTCATTAATTTCGATAAACTTATTTCTAACCTGTTTTCATTAGATTAATTAAAGACCAATTAATCTAATAATCATTTTCCCAAATAACAGTTGATTAAATCAACTTAATTCCATTAGTAAATTCATTAACTGATTTTAATTACTTCTTAACATTAGATTAGTCTAATTAATCTAATGATATCTCTAAATTATTTATCTTAAATATAATTATCCAAATATTTAATCGTCGGATAATTTTTACTTTATAAACTTGTTTAAATGTCAACAATCATTTTTATTTGCTTTATAAAAACGAACTCTAAAATACTGGTTTATAATAGAACTTCTATTATAATTTAAAACTTCACTTTAATTATAAAAATATGATTTTTATAATTAACTTCATTGATTTTCCTGACAGTAAATCAGTTTCTTAACAAAACGATGTTTTACGGTCGACTGTTAACACTTTCTAAATCGATATCATTTATTTATTTAATCTAAACAAATGTTGAATTTCCGTTCAACATCAATATTCACACCGGGTTTTAAATATAATTCGGGTTCAAACAGTGCATACAAAACAAACATTACCAATAAATATCGAGGAATCCGGTCGGATTCCTCCAACCGGTTTCCGGATCCACAAATGTTAGTCAAACAATTATCACTGATTCCATACTAGGGGATATTTAAAATCGACGGAATCAGTATTCAACTGGTGATGTGTACATATGCAACGATATATAATATTTAACCAATTTTAACTGTAATCTACCTAATCGACCATCACACAACATTCAAACAACATTAAAATATAATTAAAATAGATCAGAGTGAGTGAATTTACTCAGCTTGGCGCGTTAACCGTTAAATAACGATTTTCGTCAGTTGATTTTATCCCGAAATTCCGGTGGCTCAGTTCTCCGCGAAATCTGTTCCGTTATGTCGACCTTATCATTACGATTTCAACGGTCCGGTTGCGTTCGTAAATTCTATTTTCTTTTCGCTGATTTCTTCATCCCGGCTAATTCACGTCCACCGTACATATTGCTTTCCTCCATCATTACTTCGACATCGCTGCATGCACCTCTGAACGGAGTCTACCAGATTCGCGCCTCGACGACCATCCTCCCTAACATCGAGACTTCCCCCTCGGACTCTTCTGCGTCGAGCCACATTACAACAGCTACAGGCGCCTCAATCCTCTTCAATATATAACACAATATCTTCATGCCTGCACACCAACAATCACGTTAATCTACTTTAAACACAGTCATGGCCGACCCTTCATAGTTTTCCATGCATCCAACTCTCTACTAACATACATTCCATACTGCAAACGTTTTCCCCATTTGTTCCCTAAGAAAAAACGAACAATACCCCTCAACCTTTCCACCATCCGCATGCCACTGTTGTTTCTCCGCATCAGAGACTCCATCTTCCCATACTCACGTTCTGCTCCGAAACCCGCTAATGTCATGCCAGTGCTTTTCCATTTTGAAACTTTGCTCTTTTAACAAACTGCTGCGTCATTTTTGAATTGGCCCGTCACTATTACAAACCGCATGGGTACTGTACCCATTTTCATCCTTGAAACTTGCAATTACCTACTCCTTGACTATTCTTCCCTGGTACAACCACTTACTCCATCTGAATAACCAATCCAACGTTCAAGCCTTCACGCATCATGCCCCTTTTCTTCCTTCACAACTGTGCACGCGCCTATCCTCAAGCCATAACCACAAAACATTGGCTCCACGTTAAACTTCTTCCTTATATATAACAGGACGTAAAGCCTAGGGCCATGAATATGATCACCAATACAGCCCATCACGTCCCCAGTCCTTCCACTATCCCAAAGTTGCGGCAACAGCTTAAATAACGAGACTTCCCCTGTCCTTCTTAAATGCAAATGTTCCTCTCACCACATATCACTTCTTTCACATTGTAACAACCCGGAAAATGCGAGCCAGTTTGAAATTTTTATTTTGGCAATTTTAGCGAATTATGAATATTTAAAATAAATTATTTTAAATAATATCGACGGGAAATTTATTTTGAATAGAATTAGAACGTATATATTTATATTCGTCGTCGTTAGAATATAAATACTTATATATAATTATAAATAGAATTGAAAATGGCGCGGTAGTTCGATAATTCGATTTCAAACTTCAATTGAATGTACCGGGTGCAAAACAATCCGGATTTTAGTGAAACCAAAAACATTAGGATCTAATTGATAATATCTTTCCAACGAATCCGAAAAATCAAGATTTCTTAACGGGAATCAAAAGATATGTCCAGTTGAAAATTCTGAATAGTCGCTATGGAATTCAGGCCCTTAAAAATGGGAATTTTGCAAATGACCTCGGATTTCGACGAAACCAGTTTTGTTGGGTCCGTGATGTCAAGTTATTGCTAGATTCCAAATTTCATAATTTTTCGAATCAATATGTGAGCGTGGCAAAGGAAAACGCGTTTGACCAATTTTAGTTGATTTTAATCGACTGGAAAATGACCATTTTTCAAACGGTCTCAGAATTCGACGAAACTAGTTTTGTTAGGACCGTATCATCAATACGAAGCTAGAAAATATTTTTCTGGAATTTTTAGAGTTAGTATGTGTCCCCGGTAATTTGAAATGTACGTTTAAAATTCAATATAGCGATTTAAATGTAAAATTAAAGGAAACTGATCGAAACGATCAAATCAGCTAGCGATACATATCTCATTGTGTTCGGAATGGGGGTAAAACGCTATGGGCGACAGGCGGTGGGCCTCGTTTTGAGGCCGTATGTAAAAGTCCACTTTTTACAAATAATTAAATAATTAAATAAAAAAAACCTTTCTCCCCTTTTATTCGCTCTGCCCCCCCCCCCCCTTCAAAAATCAAATCGTCAGAGGAAATAAAAAAAAACGATCGACTCCAGGCGGATCTCCTCCGCGCCTCCGCTGGCATCAGGCGCCACTCCACCCTCCGCCTTCCTGCCGTCCTCTTCCCCTTCCTGATCGAGCTCGAGCTCGAGAGCCCTCCCCAAGACCGCCGGTTCGAGCTTGAATCCTGACGTGGGGACCCCACCGAGTTAGTATGCGTGAAGGGAGGAGGTGCGGCTCTCTTGGGCCATCAGGGTGAAGCAATCCGATCATCTCCTAGTGCGTTGTAGTGGGCGCTAGTTTGAGCCCTAGTTTTGAACCATGGTTTGAGCGACGTCGGCCTGTGGTTTTAATAGAAGGAGAAAGGTAAAATACTACAGTGTTTTTCTGTTATTATTAGGCAATAAATAAAAATGATCTATTTCCAGTTTTAAATGTAGTTTTAATTTTTAAAAAATCAGTTTTTACATACAATAGTTTATATAAAATGTGATTTATGTTTATACAAAAAAAAGAATAGATGTTTATATATGCAAAAGAATAGATTTTTATATATGCAAAAGAATAGATTTTTATATATGAAAAAGAATATGTTTTTAATATGAAACCTTTAAATAAGTAGCGAAGAAAAGAAAAATTTTATTGTAAATATGCTGAAATAAAAATATGATTTTTATTTATTGAACTTCGAAGTAAAAATTCGATTTTTATATATTGAACATCGAAGTAAAAATTCGATTTTTACATATGTAGTGGAAGCGGACAACGAAGGTGACAAAAAAGGCGAGAACGTCGAAGAATTCTGCTAAAGAAGAGTCGAGATGATTGGATGGCTATCGGTGATAATTTCTCACATTTCAATTTCTTTTCTATATATATATATATATATATATATATATATATATACACTAGGATGCAGACGGTGCTTAGTAGCACCCGACACAATCGTCCACAGACCATGGGCTTGTTTGTTTGGTTGCATAGATTAGTTATATGATGTGATTTGAATTTGGTTGTTTGGTGATTTTGATTGATGTGTGAATGGCGTGGGCCTTCACTAGACCGGGGACAAGGCTAGGCCTCGTCCCGTTTCTAGTATCGTGCCGTTATGCCGCCGAAATTTTCTAAAATATGTTAGAAAAATATAAATATCATTTTATTGAATAAATGAACTGAATAGAAATTCATATGTTGAAATAAAAATGTTTTTTTATCGTTAAAAATATAATTTTTAACGTGAAGTGAATAAAATAAAATATTCATTTACAAACCGAACGGTTTGTTTATGTACACCTATTTGAAGGACATTGATTGGGTCGATAAATTTTACACATCGCCCAACTGCACAACTAAAATCTGTGTTTGATTGTTTGAAACCCCACACGGGTGTTAGGATGAAATTTGAAGTTCACTCATCCTGATTGATTAAATATGTCGATCGATCGATTGACAGGCTGTTATAAGCGTTAGATATCTATATTTGATGCTTATACAGTGTAGTGCACTTTGGTTGATGGTTGATTATTTTTCAATGCTATTATATGTGTGTAAAGTATGAAAATCCATATAATTAACTTTATATGGTGATTGATTGGGCCTCATTCCAATTTAGAAAATAAAGAATAATATAAAATAAAGGTTCATGTGTTGACAGTACTCATCCATTGAGATTGGTCATGTGTTGAACGAAATATTTTTATAATAAAATTTACATCTTTATCAATATAATATAAAGGTTCATGTGTTGACTGTACTCATCCGTTGAGATTAGTCATGTGTTGAACGAAATATTTTGATAATAACAAATATTTTGATAATAGGAAATATTTGAAATAGAATATTTGACATAGAAATATGTGAAGCCGTGTTGATTAGATTGACGCCATTTTGACGTGAACGATATTTATATCGATTTTATTCATTTCGAAATGAATTGAATAGAAAACGATTTCGAAATGAATTGAATAGAAAACGATTTCGAAATAAATTGAATATATAACGATTTCGAAATAAATTGAATATATAACGAATTGGATTCGAATAGAAAACCAATTTGAAATGAATTGAATAGAAAACGATTTCGAAATGAATTGAATAGAAAACGATTTCGAAATGAATTGAATAGAAAACGATTTCGAAATGAATTGGATATATAACGAATTTGATTTCAATTGGATATATAACGAATTTGATTTCAATTGAATATATAACGAATTTGATTTCAATTGAATATATAAAGAATTTGATTTGAATAGAAAACGAATTTGATTTCAATTGAATATATAACGAATTGGATTCGAATAGAAAACCAATTTGAAATGAATCGAATAGAAAACCAATTTGAATTGAATCGAATAGAAAACGACTTTGGAATTGAATTGAATTGAAAACGAATTCAAATTGAATTGAAAGCGAATTGAAATGAATTCAAATTGAATTGAAATTTGAATTGAATAGAAATGAATTTTAAAACGAATTTATAAGGAAGAATTCAATTTTGATTTGAATTGAAATGGATATTGAAATTGCTTTTGAAACGAATTTAAAACTATTTATAAAATTCGTTTTAAATAGAAATCGACGAAATATATAATATATATATTATATATATATAATATAATGGCCTGAATAGAACGCGCCGCGCCGCGGCAGTTCGTGAATTTCGACCATTTATTTCAAACGGACATTACGGGAGATCCGACCGTCGGATTCTCCTAAAACCGGAACCGTTGGGTTCGTATCGAAAAGAGCTTTCTAACGAATATTAGAAATTTGAAATCTAACGGTTGGATTTGGAGATACGTCCAAATCAAATTTGAAAAAGGTCGCTGTAAGTGCAGTTCGATGGCCGTTGGTGGAAATCGACTGTACGGGCCTTGATAAAATTATTAAAAATAGTAATAATTTGTGTAAAATCAGAAGAAATGATTTGTGAAGATTTGGGATGAAAAAATCCATATTTGAAAAGATAAAAATAGACTTTTATTGAAATGAACTAGTTTTGAACTAGAATTATAATTCTATTTATTTTTAAATAAATAAATTGAATTCGAAAAGGGTTTTAAAAATAACCAGAATATCCAATGATTGCATTGGAGTGGATTTGAATCGAAATTGTCTTCGGAATATTTCGATGTTGGAATTCGTGATTATACAGGTGTTGTTATGGAAATTTGAAAGATATATATTTATATCGTTATTTCCAATACGACATTTGTTAATCGTAGAATTTGATATTGAATATAAGCCGATATATTTTCTATTCAGAGCCTTGTATTGAATATCAAATGTGATTTGGGTTTGTCGTGAATGGTGTCTTCATTAACACTGTTCTTGAACCCAGTTGAGAAAAGATTAAATCTTTCTATTTAGATTTAATGAAGTGTACCAATTAAATAATATTTAATTGGAATGAATTGATATTGATTTTTGGGTTTATCGTGAACAGTGTTTTAAATAACACTCGTTCTTTAACCCGATAGTTAATGGAATGTGACTTTGGGTTTATCGTGAACCGTGTTTTAAATGACACGGATTTTTTAATCCAGTTAACGATTAAAACTAAGTGGAGTTTTAATGAATCTTTAATTAGATTGAAATGATTGAAAATGGAGTATCACCAGTTTTGCTCCAGGCGATAGTTAAATCTTTAATTAGATTTGAACGTGAAATGGTAATTGAATTTACCGATAACACTGTGGTGTTAGATATGAAGTATTACCAGTTTTACTTCATGGGATGAATAGGTTGGGATTGGGAAATTAAAATAAATGATTACTTCGGTAAGGTTTGCTAATCCCGACTAGTTTGAATAGAGATTCAAAAATAGAATAAAGAATAAATTCAAGGAATTTATCTTGGATAAAATTAATGGGAACCTTTCCCCATGAATGTGAAATTTAGAAACTAACTGTCGGTTAGCCAAGCAGAATGGTTTTCTGGATATTGATCTGATGTTGGTTTCGGCCTTCGGGGTTAATATTTGGGAAATTATTCTCTTGATTAATTTACGGTTAGTGACTGATGAATTGGAATGAGGCGTATGTTGTGTTTGTGTAACACTTATTTAAAATATACGCGAGTTATTTGGAAAGACCGGGTTTATCCCATTCTGAATAACTGATACGACGATAAGTCGAAGATGAAGACGGTGGTCGAAGACCAGAAGTCTTCACGTTGTTTGGGTGATTACTGATGATCTTGATTGGGCTGTACACCCAAGAAGATGGAAACAGTTAGTGATCGTCCAGACGTACTTGGAGATCGATGGATATGCGGGGTACTAGGTGCCTCCGGTTTCGTTCAGACCCAGAACAGACTTCTAAATGGACTGTGTGTCTGACATTGGATTTTAGTCCGTGTGATTGATCTCTATTAAATATATATCTGTTTGGCGGCGGAGAATTTATTCTCTTTCTTAACGCCCTTCTCTGAGACGTACGAGCTCAGGGGTTATATATTGATGGATATCAAACGCATGGAGTGAATTGCCTGTGTGGCATGCCTAAGTGGCAATTGATCGAGGCTTCTGTTGAAAAGCAAAGTCTTGTGGTGATGATCAAAGCACAGCCTTGTGGCGTAGCTTTGTGTAACGTTTACTTCGCGAGTTTCACACCCGGTATGAACCAAAAACGGGAGATGGACCTCAGGGAGGACGTGCGTTTCTTTCAAGTTAGAAGTGGCGTCAGTGGTTTTACACGCCCTAACGAGTTTGACTTATGTGGTTGTTGCTGTTGCGAGGCGCCTCGGTTTGATCGGACGATCCGGGTCCGATGGAGTCATTTAGTTGGCTCACCTACGCCCCATAGGGCGGGGGAACCATGTTCAGGCATTTTAATCCACATCGGTGGACCGGCCCTGACGATCCAAGGGCCCACCTGTGTCTGGGTCCTGAGACACGGACTAGAGCGTCTCGAATCGGTTGAGGACTATCTTTTGCCTCGGTTCGTAGATGGAAACCCAATTTCCAAATATGCGACATTTGCGGTTTTAATTGTAGAACTAGTACGGCGACATGATATATGGTACCCATGCCGCCTATGATTGATACTTATGATTTGAAGTTGTTTTATACACTATGCACTTATAATAGTATCAGATGATTTGTTTTAAACGTATTAAGCATGTTTGGCTATTATAAGGGAAAACCCTATCCTCGGCTGCGTTGCATTGTGTGATGGGACCTGGGTCTTATAATAGCTTCATTTTTCTTTATTTAGCATTGCGCTATTTGTTTTATGCACTGGTATTCTTGGGAGGAAACCCGTTCCGTGTTATACGGCGTGGTCCCTTGATTTACCTAACTTTAAAAATAAAGATTAACTGTTTTAGTTCTCACACCAGTCACATGACTGACCTGGAGTTTATTGTTTTAACCTAAACTCTAGGTGTCCCTATTTTGACACGGGCAGCTAGTAGTTTTGGTTTTTTGCAGATTTATATTCACAGGATCCTGGTTTACAGCTGGAACGATATCCGGAAAGCTTTGTATCCGTATATCTCTTCTAGTTGTGTATTGTATTATTTTCCGCTGCTATGTATTTAAATGAAATTTAAATCTCTGATATTTCTGTGTAATATTCACTTATACTCTGTATATTCTTGTAATCTGATGCATTGTTGTAATTTACAATGAAATGTTCTTCTGTATCAGTTCTGTTGTGGCTTGTTCTCGAACTATCCGCCGCTTTCCTTTACGGGGAAGTTACGGGTTTTCACAGTTGGTATCAGAGCTTTGGTTTACAGAGCTCGAGAACAAGGAACATTAGAACCATACGAAAGAATTCATCGGAAATTGGATTAGTAATATCCAACGAGAATGACTCGTTAGAGATGGGATCAGTAGTATCTTAGAACGAGTGTGAAGAGTATATTTTTCAGATGAAAACAAATTTTGTTTTGAAAATTTAAATCAACTATTTGTATTTGAATAATTTATTTATATTGATTTTGGACAATTCAGTATATAAAGAATTTGCATATACGCCTTGCAAACGTATATTCAAAGTTTTAATATATTGGATAGATATAGCATCACACTCTAGTCGCCCGGAGATGATATTGATGATAGCGATCGCATCATCAACATTTATGTTCGAGTTTCGAAGGTGTGATTTTCTATATATTTCCATTAGACTGGTGTGAGAACCAAAACTAATATAGCTAGAATACATTGTTGTGATTTGGCATCAAAACATGATTTTCTGTATATATATCAAAATTATGAATTTGAAACGTTAAATTCACTAATTGATTGATGTTTGTGTTGTTTGTTCATTTATTTGCTAATTTTGAACCATTATGCATAATTGAACCAAATATTGAATTATATTGAAAATTGGTCGCATTTGCTTGCGTATACTTGTACTTACCTTGAACAGGTCATAGCAAGGAGGCTAGAGCAGAGAATAAAATTTCTTTGCCGACAAATAGGTACATGTTTACTACATAATTTCCTGTTTTGTTTGGGTGATGATGATTTTGTGAGCCTATTGGCTAGCCGCTTGGCCTTTTCTTTTTCTTTTTGAGATCTGAAGGACCGGGGAAGCTATTTGAAATTCCCCGATGCTCCCGGTGCAGGGGAGGTTATGGCGAAATTTTTCGAAAATTTAGGGTGTTAGCCAAATTTTTGAAATTTTTGAAAATTCTCAGAAACTGAAAAGTTGGAGAATGGAAGCCAGATCGAGCGTAGAGTTGATTAATCAAACCACTTTCGACTTTGTTCCTTTTCGGGGACGAAAAGTTTTAAGTGGGGGAGATTGTAACAACCCGGAAAATGCGAGCCAGTTTGAAATTTTTATTTTGGCAATTTTAGCGAATTATGAATATTTAAAATAGATTATTTTAAATAATATCGACGGGAAATTTATTTTGAATAGAATTAGAACGTATATATTTATATTCGTCGTCGTTAGAATATAAATATTTATATATAATTATAAATAGAATTGAAAATGGCGCGGTAGTTCGATAATTCGATTTCAAACTTCAATTGAATGTACCGGGTGCAAAACAATCCGGATTTTAGTGAAACCAAAAACATTAGGATCTAATTGATAATATCTTTCCAATGAATCCGAAAAATCAAGATTTCTTAATGGGAATCAAAAGATATGTCCAGTTGAAAATTCTGAATAGTCGCTATGGAATTCAGGCCCTTAAAAATGGGAATTTTGCAAATGACCTCGGATTTCGACGAAACCAGTTTTGTTGGGTCCGTGATGTCAAGTTATTGCTAGGTTCCAAATTTCATAATTTTTCGAATCAATATGTGAGCGTGGCAAAGGAAAACGCGTTTGACCAATTTCAGTTGATTTTAATCGACTGGAAAATGGCCATTTTTCAAACGGTCTCAGAATTCGACGAAACTAGTTTTGTTAGGACCGTATCATCAATACGAAGCTAGAAAATATTTTTCTGGAATTTTTAGAGTTAGTATGTGTCCCCGGTAATTTGAAATGTATGTTTAAAATTCAATATAGCGATTTAAATGTAAAATTAAAGGAAACTGATCGAAACGATCAAATCAGCTAGCGATACATATCTCATTGTGTTCGGAATGGGGGTAAAACGCTATGGGCGACAGGCGGTGGGCCTCGTTTTGAGGCCGTATGTAAAAGTCCACTTTTTACAAATAATTAAATAAAAAAAACCTTTCTCCCCTTTTATTCGCTCTGGCCCCCCCTCTTCAAAAATCAAATCGTCAGAGGAAATAAAAAAAAAAAAAAACGATCGACTCCAGGCGGATCTCCTCCGCGCCTCCGCTGGCGTCAGGCGCCACTCCACCCTCCGCCTTCCTGCCGTCCTCTTCCCCTTCCTGATCGAGCTCGAGCTCGAGAGCCCTCCCCAAGACCGCCGGTTCGAGCTTGAATCCTGACGTGGGGACCCCACCGAGTTCGTATGCGTGAAGAAAGGAGGTGCGGCTCTCTTGGGCCGTCAGGGTGAAGCAATCCGATCATCTCCTAGTGCGTTGTAGTGGGCGCTAGTTTGAGCCCTAGTTTTGAACCATGGTTTGAGCGACGTCGGCCTGTGGTTTTAATAGAAGAAGAAAGGTAAAATACTGCAGTGTTTTTCTGTTATTATTAGGCAATAAATAAAAATGATCTATTTTCAGTTTTAAATGTAGTTTTAATTTTTAAAAATCAGTTTTTACATACAATAGTTTATATAAAATGTGATTTATGTTTATACAGAAAAAAGAATAGATTTTTATATATGCAAAAGAATAGATTTTTATATATGCAAAAGAATAGATTTTTATATATGAAAAAGAATATGTTTTTAATATGAAACCTTTATATAAGTAGCGAAGAAAAGAAAAATTTTATTGTAAATATGCTGAAATAAAAATATGATTTTTATATATTGAACTTCGAAGTAAAAATTCGATTTTTATATATTGAACATCGAAGTAAAAATTCGATTTTTACATATGTAGTGGAAGCGGACAACGAAGATGACAAAAAAGGCGAGAACGTCGAAGAATTCTGCAAAAGAAGAATCGAGATGATTGGATGGCTATCAATGAGAATTTCTCACCTTTCAATTTCTTTTCTATATATATATATATATATATATATATATATATATATACTAGGATGCAGACGGTGCTTAGTAGCACCCGACACAATCGTCCACAGACCATGGGCTTGTTTGTTTGGTTGCATAGATTAGTTATATGATGTGATTTGAATTTGGTTGTTTGGTGATTTTGATTGATGTGTGAATGGCGTGGGCCTTCACTAGACCGGGGACAAGGCTAGGCCTCATCCTGTTTCTAGTATCGTGCCGTTATGCCGCCGAAATTTTCTAAAATATGTTAGAAAAATAAAAATATCATTTTATTGAATAAATGAACTGAATAGAAATTCATATGTTGAAATAAAAATGTTTTTTTATCATTAAAAATATAATTTTTAACGTGAAGTGAATAAAATAAAATATTCATTTACAAACCGAACGGTTTGTTTATGTACACCTATTTGAAGGACATTGATTGGGTCGATAAATTTTACACATCGCCCAACTGCACAACTAAAATCTGTGTTTGATTGTTTGAAACCCCACACGGGTGTTAGGATGAAATTTGAAGTTCACTCATCCTGATTGATTAAATATGTCGATCTATCGATTGACAGGCTGTTATAAGCGTTAGATATCTATATTTGATGCTTATACAGTGTAGTGCACTTTGGTTGATGGTTGATTATTTTTCAATGCTATTATATGTGTGTAATGTATGAAAATCCATATAATTAACTTTATATGGTGATTGATTGGGCCTCATTCCAATTTAGAAAATAAAGAATAATATAAAATAAAGGTTCATGTGTTGACAGTACTCATCCATTGAGATTGGTCATGTGTTGAACGAAATATTTTTATAATAAAATTTACATCTTTATCAATATAATATAAAGGTTCATGTGTTGACTGTACTCATCCGTTGAGATTAGTCATGTGTTGAACGAAATATTTTGATAATAACAAATATTTTGATAATAGGAAATATTTGAAATAGAATATTTGACATAGAAATATGTGAAGCCGTGTTGATTAGATTGACTCCATTTTGACGTGAACGATATTTATATCGATTTTATTCATTTCGAAATGAATTGAATAGAAAACGATTTCGAAATGAATTGAATAGAAAACGATTTCGAAATAAATTGAATATATAACGATTTCGAAATAAATTGAATATATAACGAATTGGATTCGAATAGAAAACCAATTTGAAATGAATTGAATAGAAAACGATTTCGAAATGAATTGAATAGAAAACGATTTCGAAATGAATTGAATAGAAAACGATTTCGAAATGAATTGGATATATAACGAATTTGATTTCAATTGGATATATAACGAATTTGATTTCAATTGAATATATAACGAATTTGATTTCAATTGAATATATAAAGAATTTGATTTGAATAGAAAACGAATTTGATTTCAATTGAATATATAACGAATTGGATTCGAATAGAAAACCAATTTGAAATGAATCGAATAGAAAACCAATTTGAATTGAATCGAATAGAAAACGACTTTGGAATTGAATTGAATTGAAAACGAATTCAAATTGAATTGAAAGCGAATTGAAATGAATTCAAATTGAATTGAAATTTGAATTGAATAGAAATGAATTTTAAAACGAATTTATAAGGAAGAATTCAATTTTGATTTGAATTGAAATGGATATTGAAATTGCTTTTGAAACGAATTTAAAACTATTTATAAAATTCGTTTTAAATAGAAATCGACGAAATATATGTTATATATATAATATATATAATATAATGGCCTGAATAGAACGCGCCGCGCCGCGGCAGTTCGTGAATTTCGACCATTTATTTCAAACGGACATTACGGGAGATCCGACCGTCGGATTCTCCTAAAACCAGAACCGTTGGGTTCGTATCGAAAAGAGCTTTCTAACGAATATTAGAAATTTGAAATCTAATGGTTGGATTTGGAGATACGTCCAAATCAAATTTGAAAAAGGTCGTTGTATGTGCAGTTCGATGGCCGTTGGTGGAAATCGACTGTACGGGCCTTGATAAAATTATTAAAAATAGTAATAATTTGTGTAAAATCAGAAGAAATGATTTGTGAAGATTTGGGATGAAAAACTCCATATTTGAAAAGATAAAAATAGATTTTTATCGAAATGAACTAGTTTTGAACTAGAATTATAATTCTATTTATTTTTAAATAAATAAATTGAATTCGAAAAGGGTTTTAAAAATAACCAGAATATCCAATGATTGCATTGGAGTGGATTTGAATCGAAATTGTCTTCGGAATATTTCGATGTTGGAATTCGTGATTATACAGGTGTTGTTATGGAAATTTGAAAGATATATATTTATATCGTTATTTCCAATACGACATTTGTTAATCGTAGAATTTGATATTGAATATAAGCCGATATATTTTCTATTCAGAGCCTTGTATTGAATATCAAATGTGATTTGGGTTTGTCGTGAATGGTGTCTTCATTAACACTGTTCTTGAACCCAGTTGAGAAAAGATTAAATCTTTCTATTTAGATTTAATGAAGTGTACCAATTAAATAATATTTAATTGGAATGAATTGATATTGATTTTTGGGTTTATCGTGAACAGTGTTTTAAATAACACTCGTTCTTTAACCCGATAATTAATGGAATGTGACTTTGGGTTTATCGTGAACCGTGTTTTAAATGACACAGATTCTTTAACCCAGTTAACGATTAAAACTAAGTGGAGTTTTAATGAATCTTTAATTAGATTGAAATGATTGAAAATGGAGTAACACCAGTTTTTCTCCAGGCGATAGTTAAATCTTTAATTAGATTTGAACGTGAAATGGTAATTGAATTTACCGATAACACTGTGGTGTTAGATATGAAGTATTACCAGTTTTACTTCATGGGATGAATAGGTTTGGATTGGGAAATTAAAATAAATGATTACTTCGGTAAGGTTCGCTAATCCCGACTAGTTTGAATTGAGATTCAAAAATAGAATAAAGAATAAATTCAAGGAATTTATCTTGGATAAAATTAATGGGAACCTTTCCCCATGAATGTGAAATTTAGAAACTAACTGTCGGTTAGCCAAGCAGAATGGTTTTCTGGATATTGATCTGATGTTGGTTTCGGCCTTCGGGGTTAATATTTGGGAAATTATTCTCTTGATTAATTTACGGTTAGTGACTGATGAATTGGAATGAGGCGTATGTTGTGTTTATGTAACACTTATTTAAAATATACGCGAGTTATTTGGAAAGACCGGGTTTATCCCATTCTGAATAACTGATACGACGATAAGTCGAAGATGAAGACGGTGGTCGAAGACCAGAAGTCTTCACGTCGTTTGGGTGATTACTGATGATCTTGATTGGGCTGTACACCCAAGAAGATGGAAACAGTTAGTGATCGTCCAGACGTACTTGGAGATCGATGGATATGCGGGGTACTAGGTGCCTCCGGTTTCGTTCAGACCCAGAACGGACTTGTAAATGGACTGTGTGTCTGACATTGGATTTTAGTCCGTGTGATTGATCTCTATTAAATATATATCTATTTGGCGGCGGAGAATTTATTCTCTTGCTTAACGCCCTTCTCTGAGACGTACGAGCTCAGGGGTTATATATTGATGGATATCAAACGCATGGAGTGAATTGCCTGTGTGGCATGCCTAAGTGGCAATTGATCGAGGCTTCTGTTGAAAAGCAAAGTCTTGTGGTGATGATCAAAGCACAGCCTTGTGGAGTAGCTTTGTGTAACGTTTACTTCGCGAGTTTCACACCCGGTATGAACCAAAAACGGGAGATGGACCTCAGGGAGGACGTGCGTTTCTTTCTAGTTAGAAGTGGCGTCAGTGGTTTTACACGCCCTGACGAGTTTGACTTATGTGGTTGTTGCTGTTGCAAGGTGCCTCGGTTTGATCGGACGATCCGGGTCCGATGGAGTCATTTAGTTGGCTCACCTACGCCCCATAGGGCGGGGGAACGCATGTTCAGGCATTTTAATCCACATCGGTGGACCGGCCCTGACGATCCAAGGGCCCACCTGTGTCTGGGTCCTGAGACACGGACTAGAGCGTCTCGAATCGGTTGAGGACTATATTTTGCCTCGGTTCGTAGATGGAAACCCAATTTCCAAATACGCGACATTTGCGGTTTTAATTGTAGAACTAGTACGGCGACATGATATATGGTACCCATGCCGCCTATGGTTGATACTTATGATTTGAAGTTGTTTTATACACTATGCACTTATAATAGTATCAGATGATTTGTTTTAAACGTATTAAGCATGTTTGGCTATTATAAGGGAAAACCCCATCCTCGGCTGCGTTGCATTGTGTGATGGGACCTGGGTCTTATAATAGCTTCATTTTTCTTTATTTAGCAATGCGCTATTTGTTTTATGCACTGGTATTCTTGGGAGGAAACCCGTTCCGTGTTATACGGCCTGGTCCCTTGATTTACCTAACTTTAAAAATAAAGATTAACTGTTTTAGTTCTCACACCAGTCACATGACTGACCTGGAGTTTATTGTTTTAACCTAAACTCTGGGTGCCCCTATTTTGACACAGGCAGCTAGTAGTTTTGGTTTTTGCAGATTTATATTCACAGGATCCTGGTTTACAGCTGGAACGATATCCGGAAAGCTTTGTATCCGTATATCTCTTCTAGTTGTGTATTGTATTATTTTCCGCTGCTATGTATTTAAATGTAATTTAAATCTCTGATATTTCTGTGTAATATTCACTTATACTCTGTATATTCTTGTAATCTGATGCATTGTTGTAATATACAATGAAATGTTCTTCTGTATCAGTTCTGTTGTGGCTTGTTCTCGAACTATCCGCCGCTTTCCTTTACGGGGAAGTTACGGGTTTTCACACACATCCACATTACTCACACTTTGGGTCATCAACGCCTGCTAGAGCGCTGCTTTATTAAACAGTCCATCCTTCGCGGCTATTCTCCATCCCTTTAACAGCTGACGCCACACCATTCACCCCCTCTTCTCAAGCTGAACACACCTTCTCCAATTTCCCAACGTAAACCTCTCGGAAAGCCACTCAAAAAGAGTTAGCAGCGTTCTTCTACACTGCCATTTTCTCCGATCATCCTTGTTCAACTCGGAAGTCCTCCTCTTACGGTGGTTTCGAACGCAGCAGTCTCACGAAATCTGTCGTGTCGTACCCCTTGTGAAAACTACCGTGACTTCCTCATACGCTTGCCACCTCTCCCTTCATTAATCTCCACCCCGATCCCTAACACTCCTCCACTTCGCGTATAATTCCGAGGCTAGTAGCTCGCTATGAATATAATATGGTTTGGTTTTGCGGAAAGGAAAAAGATGAACTGCGAGTTTATATAGGGTAAGATTCCTTGGATGTTAAGGAATAGACATGCCGCTGCTTCGATAGCTTAGGGTAGGTGACAGGCTTCATAAATACTGATTTGCTTTGACATGAAGTTTTAGGTTAGCATATAGGTTCTACAGTCCCGTTGGAAGGCTTAAGATTTTGAGTATACGAGCTGTTTACTATATGCTTTAGGGGAGGTGCATGACTTTTCACTTCAGCTGGGTTTTCCCTTGATCTTCGTTGGATGTGATGTGTAGTGGGCTAAGGCGTTGATTACTAGGTAGGTTGGCTTGAGTCTGTCTTGTCTACACGACTTTGGTGATAGGTTTGCTGATCGAAGAAACTTAACATGCAGGTTTTTAGGGTATAGGCACATGGTACATGTTTAGGGGTATGGTGTTATTTTTACAATTTTAGACTAATATTTAGTACCTATGTCGGCTTTGTTTCATTGTCTGCACGTTCTTACTTATAGGTAGAATAGGTTTTTGCTGTAATGAGAGTACACTTCTAATTAATATATAGGTTGGTTGTTTGTTTTATATTAGATATTCACTGAGCGTGCCCATTTCGTAAAATTATGTTCATATCCGAGCAGCTGCGGACAGAAATAAGAATACTGTTGTGATCAACAATGTGCCACGATCACAGAAATATAATAATATCGGTAGTTTAACTTATATTTTGAAACTCCGAAATATCGATACAGGGTGCGAAATACTCCAAATAAAAAGTCGCATATTTAATTAATTAAAAATTATAGTAAAATTCTAAAAATTAAATTATCTCTGCGCCTCAAAAGAACCTTGTCCAGATTTGTATCCGATATCTAGTTATATTTAAATAACCGTTATGGTCGAAGAACGATTCGGTAGCGACTTTATGAATATTTGATTTGGACATATTTTGCAATCTATACGACGAAATCTTGGTTTTTCACTTCTGTTAGGAAGATACAGTTCAACAGATTTCAATGCTTCTGGTTTCGAAGAAATCCGATTTAAAACGAGTCATGTACACTCAGTTGAAGTTCAGAACGTTAAATTACGAACTACAACGTTATTTCGGGCTCGATTATATTATATATATATATATATATTTTTATACGTTCAACTTCGTTTTTAATTAATATATATATCAACTTATATTACGAATTCAATATTTAACTGATTTAAATATTTAAATACAGACCGACAAAATGCGGGACGTTACAGTCCTTCCCCCTTAAAATAATTTCGTCCTCGAAATTGCTAAGATAGGGAAAATGCTACAATCTTTGTTATAACAGGTTAAAAATATTTTTGGTTTACTTCATAATTTCAGTTTCAACTGAACTGATTAATTCCTATTTAAAATATTAATTTCTTCTTGTTACCGAATATTTTTGAATTTCTGAAAATTTCCTAACGGCTTAAATTTTCAGAGAAGTTCGCCAGCATCTCCTCTGCATGGCTTATCGGTACCGCTACAACTTGTCACTCTGGGCCTTCTCCAATTCAAAAGAAAATCAAACAGCCAAAACGGCTTGCCAAACAGACTCATAAATCCCATATTCAAATATAAACTCGTACCCTTTCGTCGGGTCATTCCTCATTTTTATCTCTTCAATTTGATACCCTTCAACACATATAAGTGCATTTCCAATTTATCTCCAATCAACTTATCTTCAAATCCAGTCATTTGCTTATATCCAATTCGAATTCCATTTCAACTTCCCATTTTAAACTCCATATCACATTCCAACTTAATAATCCAATCCCATTCCGGATTACCCCTTATGTAATCCAATTTTTATTCAACTCAGATTAAGTTAAACTCTAAATTATTTATTCATTTTTACTATTTAATTTATTTCACTTCAGATGTTAAATTTCTATTTCAGAATTCAAATTCCTGGGATTTATTTCAAATCAGTTTGAAATCATATATCATAATAGAAAATTCAAAACATTTGAATTTCTAACAACTTGTTTCAAAACAAAATCTTTGGTAGTAATCCGTCACTTAGCAACTCTAAAATGTACACCGATGATGGTCGACTTCATCATCGGAATTTATTTCCCAGCGATAAAGTGAGTTCAATACTATATCACTTTCAAAACTTGTTTTCAAACCTTTTCATTTTGAAATCTCTTCAAAATATACTTCACAACGTTTAGAAAACATTTCTAAATTCACCCAGGATCTTAAAATTTCCATATATTTAATCCAAAATTTGTTTACAACATCTTCTCAAACTCCTAGAGTTTTATTTCAATTTTAGTTTTAAACTCAGGTTTTATTCATCTGGTTTTTCATATTATACTAATATAATATTTCGATTGGTTATTTATATAATCGACTCAATTGTAGATCTTATTTGATCATAATAATGGTCACACATCCAGTATATATATAATAATTTCAACATATATATTTCTTTTTATATCAAAATTTATTTTGGGTAAAATTCTTTCATTTACTCTCTTTACAAAACATACTGTGTCGAATTACTCTGTTCAAGAGTTTAGAAACACCTATCGACGCAGTTTGCATTACTGTTTCGACAAGAATTTATAAACCACTCGACTGACCAGTCAACACAATATAAAACAGTTTTTATATTAATTCACAAATACGCGCTCATATATATATATACACTCAACTCAATCTAGAGTATTTCTAACTCCATCTATATTGAGTTACGCCACAGAGCCAAGGTAATAACTTAACCTTATGCTCTGATACCTACTGTAACGTCTGGGATTTTCGACCCAAAAAATCAACATAAAAACACACTGTTGACTATTCAAGCATCGAAAATACCGGCACATTAATAGAAGAATTTAGAGGATGAGATAGAAAAGATAGAACTAATAGAATATAAGAAGAAGATCACAACTGAACAGAATCAGAGTAAACAAGAAAACTCACAGCGGAATGAATAAATTGTATTATAACATAACTTTGAAATACAAATCTGAATTTGTATATATATATACATACCATATCAGAGTACAAATCATATACATCTCAGCGGAAATAATATCTAAATATCTAACGGTGAAAACTCCTGCTTTGAGCCCTCCAAGTGAATCTGTAAAATCCTGAAACACTTGACTGCCCGTACAAATTTGGGCACCCAAGAGTTTAGGAAAACAAAAACAAAATAAACTCTGGGTCAGTGATGGGACTGGTGTGAGTAAATTCCAATTATACTGTTTAACTTTGAAAACCTTACTATAACCCAAAATATCTTTGATATCAAAACCAGTGATATTATGATAATGTCTAAGCAAATAAATATCCAAGTAGCAGAACTCTTGCATCTCACGTTCCACATATATATAGTATAAAATCATAAACCGCAGGGCGCTTATTGGAGATTGGATTTCAACAGACAAGGTATGAGAGCACCTTCTGAATAGTGTACTCCAGAGGGGATACACTCAGGGTTCAACAAGAACGTCTTGCAACCCGGCCACACATGACCGCTCACTCATTTAGCTTGAGTGTCGCGAATATATTATCACCACGGTTGTAGGCAATCCAACCGTCATCCGAAGATACAGAATTGAAAAGAAGTATAAATATGAATTTTCTCTAGATCGCTGACAATACACCCTGCTTGGGGATGACCCAACTAGCCATGTTGCCTAGCCCAACTTCGGTCACTTCTTGGTTGTGAGGCTAGAGGCTACGTCTATCTTCAGAACATTGATCACTATTCACTTTGAATGTCACATCGTCAAATCCGTAATCACACATTGATTACACAAATGCACAATGGGTGTAGAATAAAGAGAAGTTACCTTCTCCCCACCAACTTGGTATATTCGTAAAATCAACGGCATGACCGTTGGAAATACTCTGTCAGACACTCGTCCATACAAGTTGTCCTGGGATTGGACAAACAGAAAACACCATTCTGGAACTGGACGACCCTTGTATTTAACTCCATCTTCAATTATCTTTAGCATATCTAATCGCACGCTTATGTCTATACGGAGTGGTTTTCAGATAACATATCCAACCGGTCTCCCCGTATTGACAACGATGGTCAGACTCTTCGACAGTCGGTTATTTAACTATCGAAGTAAAAATAACATCCATTCAAATGATTAACTAAACACACACAACCACGGGCACTTTTATTTAACATTCGTTTTTTTATTCGCATTCCAATATCTTACTAGATATTTCTCAAATCTCGTTTTAGCCCTTTTACACTTTCTGGAAAACATTTCTAGTTGTTATAACTTTTATTCTTTCAGAACATACGTTCGAAAACATTTCCATTCTTTTCACGTTCTTCATCTCCTACACTTGGATAATATACTCTAACTATATTGGGAAAATATTTCCAATTCTCATTTTAAACATTTTAATCTGCCAGGCGTTCACTTTAAAACATCATTCACTTTAAAAGTCAATATCATTTCTATTATATAAATCTGAACTCCTTTATCGAATAACTCTTTATTTAAGTACTAATTTCCCTTATCTTGATTACCGAATCTCTTTCATAACTTTATATTCCAAATCCACTTTATAAACTCTGTTTCTAAGCCAACTTCTTATCAAATCGCTATCAAGTTTATAACTAAATTCCGACTCCTATACTATTAACATTTATTTGTTTAAAACTAAATGTTAATTATTCTATCAGATTATAATCCCTAAAAATAGTTTTCTTTTAATACTTTCGACATCGTCGACTCCTAGTTCCAAATCCTAACGGTTTAATTCTAATCACATTTCGAACATCGAAATGCTGTCATCGTTTTCTAACACTATTCTCCAATTTCTCTTTCTAAGACTGATTCTTATACTTTCTTACGACATCGTTATTTATCACTTTCGAATAAGTGGATTGCAACTAAACTGTTTCATTTCCTAGGAAGTGCTGCCATATATACAAATCCCTCTTAAGTTTGGTTAACATCGTTAATTTATCGCTGTTGTTCTAAACTTGTCATACGCTGTAATATTCTCCTTTATAACTAATCGCGACATAACAGTCACGCTTAAGCCTAGTCAACAGCGTTTATTTTATCGCTATAGTTTTCGACCTGAAATATGCTGCCCTATTCCCTTTATACTAATCTTGACATCTATTTCCGTCACAAAAATCTTGACATCTCTTTCCGTTACAAAAATCTTGACATCTCTTTCCGTTACAAACTGATATCGTTCCTCGGTAATAGCGAAGCCGTTCAAGTTGGGGTATTTTATTTACCTCTCAGACCTTGATCGACAACGTTCTTACCTTTGAACCGATACAAGTCTGTATTCTAACTCCTTATTACTTATAACATTTATTAAATCATATTTCCGTTTTTTATTTTGGAATATGGTTTTACAACACCATATTCTTACTTTGGAATCTCTGTTGTTTATGAATATTTATTTTAAACATTAACTCTTTGCCTTCTCCATTCCAAAGTTCTTATCTATAACTTCTTAAATGGTAATTAAATCTCATTAATTTTGATAAACTTATTTCTAACCCGTTTTCATTAGATTAATTAAAGACCAATTAATCTAATAATCATTTTCCCAAATAATAGTTGATTAAATCAACTTAATTCCATCAGTAAATTCATTAACTGATTTTAATTACTTCTTAACATTAGATTAGTCTAATTAATCTAATGATATCTCTAAATTACTTATCTTAAATATAATTATCCAAATATTTAATCGTCGGATAATTTTTATTTTATAAACTTGTTTAAATGTCAACAATCGTTTTTATTTGCTTTATAAAAACGAACTCTAAAATACTGGTTTATAATAGAACTTCTATTATAATTTAAAACTTCACTTTAATTATAAAAATATGATTTTTATAATTAACTTCATTGATTTGCCTGACGGTAAATCAGTTTCTTAACAAAACGATGTTTTACGGTCGACTGTTAACACTTTCTAAATCGATATTGTTTATTTATTTAATCTAAACAAATGTTGAATTTCCGTTCAACATCAATATTCACACCGGGTTTTAAATATAATTCGGGTTCAAACAGTGCATACAAAACAAACAGTACCTATAAATATCGAGGAATCCGGTCGGATTCCTCCAACCGGTTTCCGCATCCACAAAATGTTAGTCAAACAATTATCACTGTGTAACAACCCGAAAATCTGGGCCAGTTTAAAATTTTTATTTTGGCAATTTTAGCGAATTTTGATTATTTAAAATGAATTATTTTAAATAATATCGACGAGAAATTTATTTTGAATATAATTCGAACGTATATCTTATACACGTCGTCGTTGGAATATATAATAATTATATATAATTATAAAAGAAATAGAAAATGGCGCGGTAGTTCGACAATTCGATTTCTAATTTCAAATGAATATACAGAATTCAATATAAGTCAGAATTGAACGAAACAAGAAATATTTGAATCTGTATAACCATATCTTTGTAACGAAGTTAACAAACTGAGATTTCATCTTAGAAATGATAAGATATGTCCAGTTTAAAATTAGAAATAGTCGCTGTGGAATTTATATATATTTTTATATATATATAAGGCCCTTAAAAATGGACATTTTGCAAACGACCTCGGATTTCGACGAAACCAGTTTTGTTGGGTCCGTGATGTCGAGTTATTGCTAGATTCCAAATTTCATAATTTTTCGAATCAATATGTGAGCGTGGCAAAGGAAAACGCGTTTGACCAGTTTTAGTTGATTTTAATCGACTGGAAATTGGCCATTTTTCAAACGGTCTCAGAATTCGACGAAACTAGTTTTGTTAGGACCGTATCTTCAATACGAAGTTAGAAAATATTTTTCGGGAATTTTTAGAGTCGGTATGTGGCCCCGGTAAATTAAAATGTGCGTTTAAATTTAATATATAATGATTTATATTCTTATTTCAATAAAAATAGGCCGAAATGATAAAATTGGCTTACGATACCTATCCCATTGTGTTCGGAATGGGGGTAATTGGCTAGGGGCAACAGTCATTGGTTCTCGTTTGGAGTTCACTATATTAAATAAGTAAAAATAGAATTATATATTAATAAAACTAGGTTATAAATAACCATTCTAAAACCCTAGACTCGGTCAAACATTCTAACTCGTGGTCAACGCCTAGGGGAGCCGTCGTTTGCGATCTACGGCTCAAACAATCCGAAATGAAACCCAAAATTCTCCCTAAATGTTTCGAATATAATCTCCACTCCAAAATGAAAATCGTAGAACTCTTATCGATCTTTAAAATGATACTGGGAAGATGGATCTTCTTTTCGTATATGGGTGGAAATCCCTGCTCGACGGTGCGAGGTTCGGAGTGGAATGGCGAAGGCCTGGAACCTTCGATGAGGGTATCGCCGCTGGCATCGGAAAGGGGGGAGGGAGGCCTTCACGGTGGTCAGTCCTGATCAGCGGCTAGATGCTCCGATAGTCGAGCGCAGGTGGTGTAAGGGCACGATGTCGGGTTCAGTTTTTGTCTGTATCACGATAGTGAACCTTTGGCGATTTGCAGTGAGTTTTCCTCTCTTCTGATTTCATATAAATAAAAATCATTGTTTTAAAACTGATTTTGTTTGAATAAAAAGAGATAATAAATTATAAAAAGATCATTATGGAAAAATATGTGATTTTTATATATATGATAGCAATAAAAATATACGATTTTTATATATGTATTTTGGAAATAAAAATGCGAATTTTAATTTATGATACGGTCTATAAATATGTGATTTTTCTTATTAGGAAATTATTTTAAATTAAAAGTATGATTTATACAATATAAACTTCCTTTGTTTTGAAAATAGGAAAATATACTTTGTTTTGAAAATAGGAAAATATACTTTGTTTTGAAAATAGGAAAAATATACTTTGTTTTGAAAATAGCAAAAATATGATTTTTATATATTGAACTTCGAAAGAAAAATATGATTTTTATATATTGAACTTCGAAGTAAAAATTCGATTTTTACATAGGTAGTGAAAGCGGACAACGAAGGTAACAAAAAGGCGGGAACCAAGAAGATTTCTATAAAAGAAAAGTCAAGATGCTTGGATAGCTATAATGTGAGAATTTCTCACCTTTCAATTTATTTTTCTAGTTATATATATATACTAGGATGCAGACGGTGCTTAGTAGCACCCGACACAATCGTCCACAGACCATGGACTTGTTTGTTTGATTGCAAATTAGTTAGATTATTGATTGAAATTGAATTGTGTGGTGAAATGAATTAATTTGATTGATGTGTGAATGGCGTGGGCCTTCACTAGACCTGTAACGACCCGTGTTTTTGCCCGTCAATTACTTAATTTAATTTATTTAATTTAAATATTATATTTGGAATATCGATGGAATTTAATATTGAATTCGTTATTTAAACGAAGTTCGAACGTTATATATTTATATAATTATAAATCGAGCTTGAAAATGGCGTGCAGTTCGTAAATTTGAATTTTTAACTTCAACTGAGAATACAGGATTCGATATAAGTCGGATTTCTGTGAAACAAGACACGTTGGAACCGTATTGACGATAGTTTTCATATGGAAGAGAAAAATCCAGATTTCGTGTTATAGTTTGATAGTTATGGCCAAATCAAAATTTGAAATAGTCGCTATGGAAAATCGTTATTAAATTATAGGCCTTTAAAATAGCCGTTTTGCAAACGGACTCAGATTTCGATGAAATCAGTTTCATTAGAACCGTATCGCTAAATTATTGTACGGTGGTGAATTGCGTGGAAAACCGATATCGTATGTGACCACGGTAGCCATAAACGCTCGTTCATTTTCTATAGCATGTATTTAAATAAATAAAAGGATATTTGAGTGTAACTTGAGCAGACGATCGAATTAGGCCGTGGAACCAGTTCCGTTGAGTTCGTATCGTCGATTAGAGTCAGGATAGGTATATAGTTTGTTATTTTTAGAGATCGGGAAATTTGGCGTTAAAAAGGGTAGGGCGGTTCGGGGTAAAAACAGCCTACCGGGGAAACAGTCTCAGAATGCGACGAAACTGGTGCCGTTGGGTTCGTATCGAAAAGTTATTGTCGATGTTCGCAGTTTCAAGTTGATTTGATTTATCTAGTGACCGTGGAAAAATTAAACGCGTGTTCATTTCTGGTTTTATAAAGGAAATTTTTCCAACCGACCTCAGATTGCGACGAAACTTGTTCCATTGGATCCGGAATATCTTTTTACATTAAGAACATCCCTTTTATCAGTAGACAGAAATCGTTAGTGATAGTTTCCGCGTGTTACTCCGTGTTGAAGTTTAATGAATAATATTTTATTTTTATTGTCCACTCTGTACACTAAAGTACATGCAGACTCAGAAGAGAACTCAGCTTGCTGGCCTATGTTTTTTCACATCAAATACGTCTACGTACTAAAATTTAACCATATACTAATGCCTACTCTCAACTGTTCATTCATAGCCTTTTTAAAATTTCTGCCGACAAGTCATGTGAACTTCTTTTCAAACAGCTGTGATGTGCCACAGCTAGTTAAGTCACACGCAGACCTACCAGCAATACCTTGCGCGCCAAACAAGTGAAGACCGTGATGGCCAAGGCAGCAGACACTATAAATACACGCAGCCTCTTTCCCATCTCGTACTCATACCCACCACTTCCTTTCACTGTTATAACCAAAATGAAATACACGGAAAAAAAAAAAAAGAACGAAAAAAAAAGAAGAGGGGGCGTCAGCATGTACTGGGCGGAGAAGTGTGCGGGTTCCATTCTTAACGTGGGTACTGGGAGGAGTAGAAGGAGGGACGGACGTGGAAACTAAGAAGAAGGGAAAGAAGGCTGAACTTGAGACAAATGGGAAGGGGTGGACTGTGCGTTGCAATATGGAGAGGCCGTGTGTCAGTTCCTAGTACATGGTAGAGGATACGGTGGGAATGGAAGGAGGGAGTGAAGGTTCGGTTTTCACGATGAAAGGGGTGAAGCAGTTTTCTATTGGGAAATGATTTAAGCATACGGGTCAACCGTTTATTAAAGGTAACAATTATTTATACATAATACTAATTAAGCCGTGATTAGGAAATTATATAGTAAGTTTAATTATATTATACGTGATGCAGTGGGGAAATTGGTCCATGAGCAGTTGATGGCGTGTGTTCTGGAAAGATGAAGAAGTTGAAAGAGGATAACAATGTGAACGAAACAATATAGCAGGAAACAACCGAAATGTAACTGCCTAATATCCTTCCAATTTAGTAATTAATTAACTATTTAATTATAATTATTTAATATGAAATGGCTATATGTTTAATGAGATAATACATGGTACAGGTTTCAAACAAGGAGTATACATGGGACGGAAGTAAACAGGAACAATGTGAATAAAGGCAAAAACGGAAAGAACCCTAGACCTGCTTTGTTTTCACAAAACGTAATTAGAAATTAATCATTTAATTAAGAAAAATTAGTCTACCTATAATCATATAGCTAAAATATGGTGTAACTATTGCCTACGTGAACAGAATTGGATCAAATAAGAAGCAATGGGTCCGTATTGCCGAGCACAACGTCTTGGAATTTGACTGCGGCAGGATTAGAGACTACTGGAAATTTTAGTTAAATTAAACGCTAGTTTAATTTAGCCGAAACTGAATCGCTTAGCGACAATGGAATCAAGGTGAGTTAAACTCACTCAGTTACCCTTTTTATATTTTATATAAATTGGGTGTTTTTATTTTGTGTGCTCTGCTTGCCAATGGTTGACTGTTTTGCTAATTATCTATTCATCTGTTAGTTTAACAGATGAAATTAAACCGTGTTTAATTTCAGTGAAATACCAAATCGTTATTTTTAACGATTGATTCCAATAAAGGTGACTCACCTTGGTTGGTCACGTTTATTTATAAACGTGTTTTAAATGGTTGAATTGTTTGAATTGCTTGTGGTTGATGTAAAATGGTCGTTATTTAATTTATCAGTTAAACAAAACTGAACAGTCTGATTTGAGATAACCATTTGAATACAGGGAAGAACAGGTTGGAGGGACCCAACCGGATCCCTCAAATTTATTATTTATTTTCATATTATCATATATGAACTGATCTGTTTGTGTGATTGATTTGATGGTTGATTATTAATTGAATATTCAACGTCTGTTTGGGTTGAACCAATGGGCGGTATTGGTTAAGTGTTTGGCAGAATATGGCCTATAGAATAAATCGGTTTATAAATGTTGGTTCACCGTCAAGTGAATCGATAGAGTTGAGGTTATAAAATTTATTTTATAACTAGAGTTAGATTTTGAAATATTATTTTGAATAAAGTGTAAAAAGGGGAATTAAATAATTTATTTAAAACTTTGATTTATGGTTGGGTTATTTTATAAAGTATACGCTGATGTTAATCAGACTTTCAAGTATGAAGATAAGAAATGAATCGAATGGTTTAACTTTGATAATCGTTTGTTAAGAAAACAATTAATGGGATTTATTTAAATTAATTATTTAATTAATTAATTTAAAGTGAAATTTTATTTGGAATGGGCTAACGAGATAATCAAGTTGAGTGAATTAAATCGACCCTTTTGAATTTGAATTGATTATCGAATTAATGTGATTTTGGATTAAATATCGTCTAAATGTAGATAGGGTTTTGAAAAGGGTTTAAGATAAACCAGGATTTATAAATGAGTGTCAAAGTGTAAATCGTTAATATTGAATTAACGTTATTTGAAATGAGATCAAGTAAAAAGGGAAATTTGAAATAAGATTTCAAAAAGTGGGCAATGGTCGAACAGATGTGAAAGAAGATTGGAAATAAATGAATCTGGTTAAAGAGGTGGGTTATAGGGTTGTATAACTAAACCCAAGTTATAATGGAATGTATTTCGAGACTGAAATGGGAATATTGATTTTGTGATTACAACTTATATTCATCTGAGGATAAGAACGTTGTTTGATCAAGGTCTGAGAGGTAATTAAAATACCCCAACTTGAACAACATCGGGATTATTCGAAGATGATGTTAGTTGGCGATCGAAAAAGAGGTTCATGATAATACAACGAATGTTTGAAAGGGGAATTGAGTGAAAATCATATATGGTTATAAGTTATTCTACTAAAGTATTATAACGTAATGATTCTGAGAACATTTGTATATAAAAATATAGTTATTCGAGATTGAATTAGTCAACATAGTTTTTTTCAAAATGAGTGCCATTTCATACGACTGCTAGCGAAATTCGTAGGGCTGCAGATAGCCTACGGCGGTCGGATGTTTCCTGAGGGAATCAGGCGTAACCATTGTGATCGCTGTGATCTAGAGTCAAGCGAATGAAGTTAAGACGAATGTTAATTAATCAATTAGAGTTATTCAAATATCGTATTTTTGAATATTTAAAAGAGTTAGAAGTTTTAATTTAACAAAAGTAAATCAGTTTGTTAAAAGGCCAAGTGATGCTAAATACTGAATCAGTGAACTCATTGGAGTGTCATGATTGAAACACCGTGTATTTTGATAGTTAAAACACCGACTATCAAATCTGTCCAATGCGATTGTTGGTATGGAAAGACCGGGATCGAATTTATATTCGAAAACCATTCCGTCCAACAAATACGTGAAGATCTCAGAAGATGATCGAGATGGAGCACTGAAGACCGTGGGTTTTCATAAACGGAAGAACCACTAATATTCTCTGCCTGGCAAGCAGAGGAAAGCTGTGATTCTGTCGTGGTTGGAATCAACGGGTTGCAAGGACTTCTCGCTATTGATCCATGGAGTGATTTCTATATGGATGCGGTAGGAGAGTGCCTTCGGTTCATCCTGTTCCTGGATGACGTGTATGGACGGATGTCTGACAGAGTATTTCC
The DNA here is from genome assembly GCA_030737875.1 of Allium sativum. Lineage (NCBI taxonomy): Eukaryota > Viridiplantae > Streptophyta > Magnoliopsida > Asparagales > Amaryllidaceae > Allium > Allium sativum. The sequence goes on along the minus strand of CM060920.1, from coordinate 739,824,763 downwards.
AAAGGATCACGTACGTTGATTTCTTCAAACGTACGATAGTTGTTGGCAGGGAATTGCCATTCTCTAGCTTCCAGCTAGAGTATTTTTTGTGGACGTCAATTAGTGATATCTGACGGATCTGACGATGTGGCATTCAAAGTGAATGGCGACCAGATGATCAGAAATTAATTCTGGCCTCAAGCCTCATCAACCAGGAGATGACAAAAATCGGGCAGGCAGCATGGCTATGTGGGTCGCTCCCATTAGGGTGTATGATCACCTATCTAGAGGAAATCCTATTTGCTTCTCTAATCTATGTTTCGATGCTGTCCCTTTTCGGGAGACGGTTGCTGATCCCAACCGTCGGTGATATACATTCGATACACTCAAGCGAAATGAGTGGTCGGTCATGTGAGGGCCGGGTTGCAAGAAGTTCTTGTTGAACCCAGTGTATTCGTCTCTAGAGATACACTATCGGCAGGTGGACCCATACCTTGTCAAGTCGGAATCCAATTCCCAATAAGCGCCTGCGGTTTTGATTGTATACTATATATGTGGAGCGTGAGATGCAAGCGTTCCACTAAATTGTTATTTACTTGTATTTAGACATTATTATAATATCAGACAAGATATTGATTTCAAAGCTGTTTTGGGTTATCGTAAGGTAAAAACCGTCCGTGTTTATGTGTGGATTTGGTCTTACGATTATCCTTTTCTATTGAAAGATTTTGAACTTTAAAATCATGATTGGATGATTTACCCTTAATACTGTGCGAGTTTATCTCACTCTGGTTCACCAGACTGACCCGGTGTTTTGTAAATGCTCGGGTTAGCCCGAAATGTACAGGTTCAGGTTATCGACTGCTGTGAAGAGACGAGCTGGAAGAGTCCAGACGTATGATATTATTATTCCGCTGTGTGTTATATGAGGACAGATTAGTATCACTGTCCAGATGTGTACTCTGATATTGTAAGTATTTCAAAAGCTTTCAATAAAGGTTATTTCTATATTATATTTTGTTCCGCTGCGATGTGAGACTCTGTGTGGTGTTTCTTCTTCTTCTTCTATTCTAATATTTCTTTCTTTCTTATCTCACCCTCTAACTTCTTTCTATTAATGATCTGGAATATTCGATGTCTGAATGGTCAACACGATAGTTTGATGTTGATTTTCGGAGTCGAAAATCCCGGTTCGTTACAGTGGTATCAGAGCTTAAGGTTAAGTAATTACCTTGGCTCTGTGGCGTGACTCAATAGAGATGGGGATAGCAATACCCTAGATTGAGTTGAGTGTATATATACGAGTGAACGTATTTGTAGTTTTGATATAAAATTTGTTTTATATTGTGGAGATTTATCGGTTGAGTTGTTTATGAGTTCTGATCGATCAGTTTGATCCACTGTATCGATAGGGGTTTATAAACACTCGAATACATGGGTCGTCATGATATGGTTTAAAAGAGGGTAAATGAAATAATTTTACCCAAATTATATTTTGATATAAAGAAAATATATATTTGGAAATATTATGGTATATTAGATGTGTTGGTTGATTATAATTGAAATGATTATATAAATAACCAATTCAAATGCGTATAATACAAAAGCAGATTTATTAAATCTGGAATTAAAATCAGAATTTGAAATTAAAATTCCTTAAAGTGGGAAAAATGATTGCAAATGAACTTGGATTGAATATATGAGAATTTTACAATCCTGGGAGATTTTAAATTGTTTTACAAGCCTTGCAAAGGATATTTTGAACTGATTTCAAAATGAAAGTGTTTAGAACTAGTTTTGAAAGCGACATGGTATTGAACTCACTTCGATAGCTGGAAAATAGATTCCGATGATGTGCGCGCCATTATCGGTATTCATTTTCGAGTTCTAAGTGACGGATTACTACCAAAGGTTTTGTTTTGAATTGCTTTAAGAAAGACAAGTTTGAATCCTGAAAAAGATTATTTGATTTTTGAAAGAGCTGAACTGTTTGAAAACTCCCAGGGAAATTGTTTGAACAAGGCAAAATTAAATAGAAATTGTGAAAGCAAATATGAATTGAATTAAAACCAATTAACTGGAAATTGAATCGGGATATAATATATCTAGCAGAATCAGATTTGAGTTGTGAGACAGGAATCTGAAATGATATTGGACTGGTAAGTCAAGAGTTGAAATTGACAATGGATGGAAATTGAGTTGAGAATGGAATTTGGCTTGGACGCATGAAGGATTTGGTTGTGAGGTTAAAATTGGAATTTTGGTTGGAAATGCCTGTGTATATGCTGACAGGGTGGCAGACGGGAAGGATATAGTGATATGGCCGACAAAAAGGTACACGTTTAATTTATATGGATTTGGTGATTTATGAGCCTATTTGGCAAGCCACTTGGCTGTTTGTTTTCTTTTGGATGGGAGAAGGCCTAGAAAGGCGAGTTGGGTTGTACCGATTGAGCCGTACAGAGGAGGTGCTGGCGAAATTTTTCAGAAATTTAATGTGTTAGAAAATTTTCAATATTTTTGAAAATATATATGGATTGTATTGAATTGGTTTCTAATTTAAAAATAAATTAGATTGGAAATTAATGAGTTTATAACGTTTTTTCTTACCTTAGCAATTTCGAGGACGAAATTATTTTAAGGGGGGAAGAATGTAACGACCCGTGTTTTTGCCCGTCAATTACTTAATTTAATTTATTTAATTTAAATATTATATTTGGAATATCGATGGAATTTAATATTGAATTCGTTATTTAAACGAAGTTCGAACGTTATATATTTATATAATTATAAATCGAGCTTGAAAATGGCGTGCAGTTCGTAAATTTGAATTTTTAACTTCAACTGAGAATACAGGATTCGATATAAGTCGGATTTCTGTGAAACAAGACACGTTGGAACCGTATTGACGATAGTTTTCATATGGAAGAGAAAAATCCAGATTTCGTGTTATAGTTTGATAGTTATGGCCAAATCAAAATTTGAAATAGTCGCTATGGAAAATCGTTATTAAATTATAGGCCTTTAAAATAGCCGTTTTGCAAACGGACTCAGATTTCGATGAAATCAGTTTCATTAGAACCGTATCGCTAAATTATTGTACGGTGGTGAATTGCGTGGAAAACCGATATCGTATGTGACCACGGTAGCCATAAACGCTCGTTCATTTTCTATAGCATGTATTTAAATAAATAAAAGGATATTTGAGTGTAACTTGAGCAGACGATCGAATTAGGCCGTGGAACCAGTTCCGTTGAGTTCGTATCGTCGATTAGAGTCAGGATAGGTATATAGTTTGTTATTTTTAGAGATCGGGAAATTTGGCGTTAAAAAGGGTAGGGCGGTTCGGGGTAAAAACAGCCTACCGGGGAAACAGTCTCAGAATGCGACGAAACTGGTGCCGTTGGGTTCGTATCGAAAAGTTATTGTCGATGTTCGCAGTTTCAAGTTGATTTGATTTATCTAGTGACCGTGGAAAAATTAAACGCGTGTTCATTTCTGGTTTTATAAAGGAAATTTTTCCAACCGACCTCAGATTGCGACGAAACTTGTTCCATTGGATCCGGAATATCTTTTTACATTAAGAACATCCCTTTTATCAGTAGACAGAAATCGTTAGTGATAGTTTCCGCGTGTTACTCCGTGTTGAAGTTTAATGAATAATATTTTATTTTTATTGTCCACTCTGTACACTAAAGTACATGCAGACTCAGAAGAGAACTCAGCTTGCTGGCCTATGTTTTTTCACATCAAATACGTCTACGTACTAAAATTTAACCATATACTAATGCCTACTCTCAACTGTTCATTCATAGCCTTTTTAAAATTTCTGCCGACAAGTCATGTGAACTTCTTTTCAAACAGCTGTGATGTGCCACAGCTAGTTAAGTCACACGCAGACCTACCAGCAATACCTTGCGCGCCAAACAAGTGAAGACCGTGATGGCCAAGGCAGCAGACACTATAAATACACGCAGCCTCTTTCCCATCTCGTACTCATACCCACCACTTCCTTTCACTGTTATAACCAAAATGAAATACACGGAAAAAAAAAAGAAGAACGAAAAAAAAAAAAGAGGGGGCGTCAGCATGTACTGGGCGGAGAAGTGTGCGGGTTCCATTCTTAACGTGGGTACTGGGAGGAGTAGAAGGAGGGACGGACGTGGAAACTAAGAAGAAGGGAAAGAAGGCTGAACTTGAGACAAATGGGAAGGGGTGGACTGTGCATTGCAATATGGAGAGGCCGTGTGTCAGTTCCTAGTACATGGTAGAGGATACGGTGGGAATGGAAGGAGGGAGTGAAGGTTCGGTTTTCACGATGAAAGGGGTGAAGCAGTTTTCTATTGGGAAATGATTTAAGCATACGTGTCAACCGTTTATTAAAGGTAACAATTATTTATACATAATACTAATTAAGTCGTGATTAGGAAATTATATAGTAAGTTTAATTATATTATACGTGATGCAGTGGGGAAATTGGTCCATGAGCAGTTGATGGCGTGTGTTCTGGAAAGATGAAGAAGTTGAAAGAGGATAACAATGTGAACGAAACAATATAGCAGGAAACAACCGAAATGTAACTGCCTAATATCCTTCCAATTTAGTAATTAATTAACTATTTAATTATAATTATTTAATATGAAATGGCTATATGTTTAATGAGATAATACATGGTACAGGTTTCAAACAAGGAGTATACAGGGGACGGAAGTAAACAGGAACAATGTGAATAAAGGCAAAAACGGAAAGAACACTAGACCTGCTTTGTTTTCACAAAACGTAATTAGAAATTAATCATTTAATTAAGAAAAATTAGTCTACCTATAATCATATAGCTAAAATATGGTGTAACTATTGCCTACGTGAACAGAATTGGATCAAATAAGAAGCAATGGGTCCGTATTGCCGAGCACAACGTCTTGGAATTTGACTGCGGCAGGATTAGAGACTACTGGAAATTTTAGTTAAATTAAACGCTAGTTTAATTTAGCCGAAACTGAATCGCTTAGCGACAATGGAATCAAGGTGAGTTAAACTCACTCAGTTACCCTTTTTATATTTTATATAAATTGGGTGTTTTTATTTTGTGTGCTCTGCTTGCCAATGGTTGACTGTTTTGCTAATTATCTATTCATCTGTTAGTTTAACAGATGAAATTAAACCGTGTTTAATTTCAGTGAAATACCAAATCGTTATTTTTAACGATTGATTCCAATAAAGGTGACTCACCTTGGTTGGTCACGTTTATTTATAAACGTGTTTTAAATGGTTGAATTGTTTGAATTGCTTGTGGTTGATGTAAAATGGTCGTTATTTAATTTATCAGTTAAACAAAACTGAACAGTCTGATTTGAGATAACCATTTGAATACAGGGAAGAACAGGTTGGAGGGACCCAACCGGATCCCTCAAATTTATTATTTATTTTCATATTATCATATATGAACTGATCTGTTTGTGTGATTGATTTGATGGTTGATTATTAATTGAATATTCAACGTCTGTTTGGGTTGAACCAATGGGCGGTATTGGTTAAGTGTTTGGCAGAATATGGCCTATAGAATAAATCGGTTTATAAATGTTGGTTCACCGTCAAGTGAATCGATAGAGTTGAGGTTATAAAATTTATTTTATAACTAGAGTTAGATTTTGAAATATTATTTTGAATAAAGTGTAAAAAGGGGAATTAAATAATTTATTTAAAACTTTGATTTATGGTTGGGTTATTTTATAAAGTATACGCTGATGTTAATCAGACTTTCAAGTATGAAGATAAGAAATGAATCGAATGGTTTAACTTTGATAATCGTTTGTTAAGAAAACAATTAATGGGATTTATTTAAATTAATTATTTAATTAATTAATTTAAAGTGAAATTTTATTTGGAATGGGCTAACGAGATAATCAAGTTGAGTGAATTAAATCGACCCTTTTGAATTTGAATTGATTATCGAATTAATGTGATTTTGGATTAAATATCGTCTAAATGTAGATAGGGTTTTGAAAAGGGTTTAAGATAAACCAGGATTTATAAATGAGTGTCAAAGTGTAAATCGTTAATATTGAATTAACGTTATTTGAAATGAGATCAAGTAAAAAGGGAAATTTGAAATAAGATTTCAAAAAGTGGGCAATGGTCGAACAGATGTGAAAGAAGATTGGAAATAAATGAATCTGGTTAAAGAGGTGGGTTATAGGGTTGTATAACTAAACCCAAGTTATAATGGAATGTATTTCGAGACTGAAATGGGAATATTGATTTTGTGATTACAACTTATATTCATCTGAGGATAAGAACGTTGTTTGATCAAGGTCTGAGAGGTAATTAAAATACCCCAACTTGAACAACATCGGGATTATTCGAAGATGATGTTAGTTGGCGATCGAAAAAGAGGTTCATGATAATACAACGAATGTTTGAAAGGGGAATTGAGTGAAAATCATATATGGTTATAAGTTATTCTACTAAAGTATTATAACGTAATGATTCTGAGAACATTTGTATATAAAAATATAGTTATTCGAGATTGAATTAGTCAACATAGTTTTTTTCAAAATGAGTGCCATTTCATACGACTGCTAGCGAAATTCGTAGGGCTGCAGATAGCCTACGGCGGTCGGATGTTTCCTGAGGGAATCAGGCGTAACCATTGTGATCGCTGTGATCTAGAGTCAAGCGAATGAAGTTAAGACGAATGTTAATTAATCAATTAGAGTTATTCAAATATCGTATTTTTGAATATTTAAAAGAGTTAGAAGTTTTAATTTAACAAAAGTAAATCAGTTTGTTAAAAGGCCAAGTGATGCTAAATACTGAATCAGTGAACTCATTGGAGTGTCATGATTGAAACACCGTGTATTTTGATAGTTAAAACACCGACTATCAAATCTGTCCAATGCGATTGTTGGTATGGAAAGACCGGGATCGAATTTATATTCGAAAACCATTCCGTCCAACAAATACGTGAAGATCTCAGAAGATGATCGAGATGGAGCACTGAAGACCGTGGGTTTTCATAAACGGAAGAACCACTAATATTCTCTGCCTGGCAAGCAGAGGAAGGCTGTGATTCTGTCGTGGTTGGAATCAACGGGTTGCAAGGACTTCTCGCTATTGATCCATGGAGTGATTTCTATATGGATGCGGTAGGAGAGTGCCTTCGGTTCATCCTGTTCCTGGATGACGTGTATGGACGGATGTCTGACAGAGTATTTCCAAAGGATCACGTACGTTGATTTCTTCAAACGTACGATAGTTGTTGGCAGGGAATTGCCATTCTCTAGCTTCCAGCTAGAGTATTTTTTGTGGACGTCAATTAGTGATATCTGACGGATCTGACGATGTGGCATTCAAAGTGAATGGCGACCAGATGATCAGAAATTAATTCTGGCCTCAAGCCTCATCAACCAGGAGATGACAAAAATCGGGCAGGCAGCATGGCTATGTGGGTCGCTCCCATTAGGGTGTATGATCACCTATCTAGAGGAAATCCTATTTGCTTCTCTAATCTATGTTTCGATGCTGTCCCTTTTCGGGAGACGGTTGCTGATCCCAACCGTCGGTGATATACATTCGATACACTCAAGCGAAATGAGTGGTCGGTCATGTGAGGGCCGGGTTGCAAGAAGTTCTTGTTGAACCCAGTGTATTCGTCTCTAGAGATACACTATCGGCAGGTGGACCCATACCTTGTCAAGTCGGAATCCAATTCCCAATAAGCGCCTGCGGTTTTGATTGTATACTATATATGTGGAGCGTGAGATGCAAGCGTTCCACTAAATTGTTATTTACTTGTATTTAGACATTATTATAATATCAGACAAGATATTGATTTCAAAGCTGTTTTGGGTTATCGTAAGGTAAAAACCGTCCGTGTTTATGTGTGGATTTGGTCTTACGATTATCCTTTTCTATTGAAAGATTTTGAACTTTAAAATCATGATTGGATGATTTACCCTTAATACTGTGCGAGTTTATCTCACTCTGGTTCACCAGACTGACCCGGTGTTTTGTAAATGCTCGGGTTAGCCCAAAATGTACAGGTTCAGGTTATCGACTGCTGTGAAGAGACGAGCTGGAAGAGTCCAGACATATGATATTATTATTCCGCTGTGTGTTATATGAGGACAGATTAGTATCACTGTCCAGATGTGTACTCTGATATTGTAAGTATTTCAAAAGCTTTCAATAAAGGTTATTTCTATATTATATTTTGTTCCGCTGCGATGTGAGACTCTGTGTGGTGTTTCTTCTTCTTCTTCTATTCTAATATTTCTTTCTTTCTTATCTCACCCTCTAACTTCTTTCTATTAATGATCTGGAATATTCGATGTCTGAATGGTCAACACGATAGTTTGATGTTGATTTTCGGAGTCGAAAATCCCGGTTCGTTACAAGACCGGGGATAAGGCTAGGCCTTGTCCCGTTTCTAGTATCGTGCCGTTATGCCGCCGAAATTTTCTAAAATATGTTAGAAAAATAAAAATATCATTTTATTGAATAAATGAATTGAATAGAAATTCATAGGTTGAAATAAAATGTTTTATCGTTAAAAATATAATTTTTAACGTGAATATGAAAATAGTGAAGTGAATAAATAAATATTCATTTACAAACCAGATGGTTTGTTTATGTACACTTATTTGAATGACATTGATTGGGACGATAAATTTTACACATCGCCCAACTGCACAACTAAAATCTGTGTTTGATTGTTTGAAACCCTACACGGGTGTTGGGATGAAATATGAATTTCACTCATCCTGATTGATTAAATATGTCGATCGATTGATTGACAGGCTGTTATAAGCGTTGAATATCTATATTTGATGCTTATACAGTGTAGTGCACTTTGGTTGATGGTTGATTATTTTCAATGTTATTATATACATGTGTTGTATGAAAATCCATATAATTAATTTTATATGGTAATTGATTGGGCCTCATTCCAATCGTGAAAATAAAGAATATTTTGATAATAACAAATATTTTGATAATAGGAAATATTTGAAATAGAATATTTGAAAATAGAAATTTATGAAGCCGTGTTGATTAGATTGACGCCATTTTGACGTAAACGATATTTATATCGATTTTATTCATTTTAAAATGAATATTGAAAAGTAATCTCGAAATCGAATATTTTGAAATGAATTGAATTGAAAACGATTTCGAAATGAATTGAATTGAAAACGATTTCGAAATGAATTGAATTGAAAACGATTTCGAAATGAATTGAATTGAAAACGATTTCGAAATGAATTGAATTGAAAACGATTTCGAAATGAATTGAATTGAAAACGATTTCGAAATGAATTAAATTGAAAACGATTTCGAAATGAATTGAATTGAAAACGATTTCGAAATGAATTGAATTGAAAACGATTTCGAAATGAATTGAATTGAAAAGGATTTCGAAATGAATTGAATTGAAAACGATTTCGAAATGAATTGAATTGAAAACGATTTCGAAATGAATTGAATTGAAAACGATTTCGAAATGAATTGAATTGAAAACGATTTCGAAATGAATTGAATTGAAAACGATTTCGAAATGAATTGAATTGAAAACGATTTCGAAATGAATTGAATTGAAAACGATTTCGAAATGAATTGAATTGAAAACGATTTCGAAATGAATTGAATTGAAAACGATTTCGAAATGAATTGAATTGAAAACGATTTCGAAATGAATTGAATTGAATATGAATTCAAATTGAATTGAAATTTGAATTGAATAGAAATGAATTTTAAAACGAATTTATAAAGAAGAATTCAATTTTGAATTGAATTGAAATGGAAGTTGAAATTGCTTTTGAAACGAATTTAAAACTGTTTATATAATTCGTTTTAAATAGAAATCGACGAAGTATATATTATATATATTATATATATAATATAATGGCCTGAATAGAACGCGCCGCGCCGCGGTAGTTCGTGAATTTCGACCATTGATTTCAAACGGACATTACGGGAGATCCGACCGTCGGATTCTCCTAAAACAGGAACCGTTGGGTTCGTATCGAAAAGAGCTTTCTAACGAATGTGATAAATTAGAAATCTAACGGTTGGATTTGGAATTATGTCCAAATCAAATTTGAAAAAGGTCGCTGTAAGTGCAGTTCGATGGCCATTGATGGAAATCGACTATACGGGCCTTGATAAAATTATTAAAAACAGTAATAATTTGTGTAAAATCATAAGAAATCATTTGTGAAGATTTGGGATGAAAAAACTCCATATTTGAAAAGATAAAAATAGATTTTTATCGAAATGAACCAGTTTTGAACTAGAATTATAATTCTATTTATTTTTAAATAAATAAATTGAATTTGAAATGGTTTTGAAAATAACCAAAATTTCCAATGATTGCATTGGAGTGGATTTGAATCGAAATTGTCTTCGGAATATTTCGATGTTGGAATTCGTGATTATATAGGTGTTGTTATGGAAATTTGAAAGATATATATTTATATCGTTATTTCCAATACGGCATTTGTTAGTCGTAGAGTTCGATATTGAATATAAGCCGATATATTTTCTATTCAGAGCCTTGTATTGAATATCGAATGTGATTTGGGTTTGTCGTGAATGGTGTCTTCACTAACACTGTTCTTGAACCCAGTTGAGAAAAGATTAAATCTTTTTATTTAGATTTAATGAAGTGTACCAATTAAATAATATTTAATTGAAATTGAATTGATATTGATTTTTGGGTTTATCGTGAACAGTGTTTTAAATAACACTCGTTCTTTAACCCGATAATTAATGGAATGTGATTTTGGGTTTATCGTGAACCGTGTTTTAAATGACACTGATTCTTTAACCCAGTCGAAGATTAAAACTAAGTGGAGTTTTAATGAATCTTTAATTAGATTGAAATGATCGAAAGTGGAGTATCACCAGTTTTGCTCCAGGCGATAGTTAAATCTTTAATTAGATTTGAACGTGAAATGGTAATTGAATTTACCGATAACACTGTGGTGTTAAATATGAAGTATTACCAATTTTACTTCATGGGATGAATAGGTTGGGATTGGGAAATTAAAACAAATGATTACTTCGGTAAGGTTCGTTAATCCCGACTAGTTTGAATTGAGATTCAAAAATAGATTAAAGAATAAATTAAAGAATTTATCTTTGATAAAATTAATGGGAACCTTTCCCTATGAATGTGAAATTTAGAAATTGACTGTCGGTTAGCCAAACAGAATGGTTTTCTGAATATTGATCTGATGTTGGTTTCGGCCTTCGGGGTTAATATTTGGGGAATTATTCTCTTGATTAATTTACGGTTAGTGACTAATGAATTGGAATGAGGTGTATGTTGTGTTTGTGTAACACTTATTTAAAATATACGCGAGTTATTCGGAAAGACCGGGTTTATCCCATTCTGAATAACTGATACGACGATAAGTCGAAGATGAAGACGATGGTCGAAGACCGGAGGTCTTCACGTCGTTTGGGTAATTACTGATGATCTTGATTGGGCTGTACACCCAAGAAGATGGAAACAGTTAGTGATCGTCCAGACGTACTTGGAGATCGATGGATATGCGGGGTACTAGGTGCCTCCGGTTTCGTTCAGACCCAGAACGGACTTGTAAATGGACTGTGTGTCTGACATTGGATTTTAGTCCGTGTGATTGATCTCTATTAAATATATATCTGTTTGGCGGCGGAGAATTTATTCTCTTGCTTAACGCCCTTCTCTGAGACGTACGAGCTCAGGGGTTATATATTGATGGATATCAATCGCATGGAGTGAATTGCCTGTGTGGCATGCCTAAGTGGCAAATGATCAAGGCTTCTGTTGAAAAGCAAAGTCTTGTGGTTGATGATCGAAGCACGGCCTTTGTGGCGTAGCTTTGTGTAACGTTGATTCGCGAGTATCACACCCGGTATGAATCAAAAAAGGGAGACGGACCTCAGGGAGGGCCTACGTTTCCTCCTAGCTAAAAGTGGCGTCAGTGGTTTTACACGCCCTGACGAGTTTGACTTATGTTGTTGTTGCTGTTGCGAGGCGCCTCGGATTGATCGGTCGTTCTCGAACCGATGGAGTCATTTAGTTGGCTCGCTTACGCCCCAAAGGGCGGCGAAACGTAGTGCTCAGGTATAATAATCCACATCGGTGGACCGGCCCTGAGGATCCATGGGGCAGTTGCGGCTGTTCCTGAGACTCGGGCTAGGCAATCTCGAATCATTGAGGATCTTGCCCCTAGCCTCGGTTCATACCATAAATGATAACCCAACTTCCAATACGACATTTGCGGTTTTGATTGTAAACTTATATATGGCGACATAGTGTTATGGGCCATTCATGCCGCCTATGATTGATACTTATGATTTGAAGTTGTTTTATACACTATGCACTTATAATAGTATCAAATGATTTGATTTAAACGTATCAAGCATTCTTTGGCTGTTATAAGGGAAAACCCTATCCCCCGGCTTGCGTTGCATTGTGTGATAGGACCTGGGTCTTATAACAGCTTCATTTTTCTTTATTTAGCATTGCGCTGTTTGTTTTATGCACTGGTATTCTTGGGAGGAAACCCGTTCCGTGTTATACGGCGTGGTCCCTTGATTTACCTAATGATTTAAAATAAAGATTAATAACTGTTTTAGTTCTCACACCAGTCACATGACTGACCTGGAGTTTATTGTTTTAACCTAAACTCTGGGTGCCCTTATTTTGACACGGGCAGCTAGTAATTTTGGTTTTGTAGATTTATATTCACAGGATCCTGGTTTACAGCTGGAACGATATCCGGAAAGCTTTGTATCCGTATATCTCTTCTAGTTGTGTATTGTATTATTTTCCGCTGCTATGTATTTAAATGTAATTTAAATCTCTGATATTTCTGTGTAAGATTCATTTATGCTCTGTATATTCTTGTAATCTGATGCATTGTTGTAATATACAATGAAATGTTCTTCTGTATGCGTTCTGATTTGTCTTGTTCTCAAACGATAGGGCGTTTCGAACGACCTGGATCGGTTTAGCGACTGGTTTGGACCGAGCGAAATTCCTTGCCGTCACAGTTGGTATCATAGCTTTGGTTTACAAAGCAAAGAACAAGGCACATTAGAACCATACGAAAGAATTCATCAGAAATTGGATTAGTAATATCCAACGAGAATGACTCGTTAGAGATGGGATCAGTAGTATCCTAGAACGAGTGTGAAGAGTAAATTTTTAAAATGAAAACAAATTTTGTTTTGAAAATTTAAATCAATTATTCGTATTTGATTGTTTATTTATATTGATGTGGACAATCCAGTATATATAGATTTTGTGTATACGTCTGATCCGCGTGTATTCGAAGTTTTAATATATTGGATATATATAGCATCACACTCTAGTCGCCCGGAGATGGTACTGATGATTGTCATGACATCATCAGTATTTATGTTCGTGTTTCGAAGGTGTGATTTTCTATATATTTCCATTAGGCTGGTGTGAGAAGCCAAAACTTATATATAGCTAGAATACATTGTTGTGAATTGGCATCAAAAACATGATTTTTGTATATATATCAAAGTTATGAATTTCAAACTCTAATTCAACTAATTGATTGATGTTTGTGTTGTTTGTTTATTTGTTTGCTAATTTGTAGCCATTTAGCCTAATTGAACCGAATATTGAATTATATTAAAAATTGGTTGCATTTGCTTGCATATACATATACTTATATTGAACAGGTCATAGCAAGGAGGCTAGAGCAGAGAATAAAATTTGTTTGCCCGACAAATAGGTACATGTTTACTACATAATTTCCTGTTTTGTTTGGGTGATGATGATTTTGTGAGCCTATTGGCTAGCCGCTTGGCTTTTTCTTTTTCTTTTTGAGATCTGAAGGACCGGGGAAGCTATTTGAAATTCCCCGATGCTCCCGGTGCAGGGGAGGTTATGGCGAAATTTTTCAAAAATTTAGGGTGTTAGCCAAATTTTTGAAATTTTGAAAATTCTCAGAAACTGAAAAGTTGGAGAATGGAAGCCTGATCGATCGTAGAGTTGATTAATCAAACCACTTTCGACTTTGTTCCTTTTCGGGGACGAAAAGTTTTAAGTGGGGGAGATTGTAACAACCCGAAAATCTGGGCCAGTTTAAAATTTTTATTTTGGCAATTTTAGCGAATTTTGATTATTTAAAATGAATTATTTTAAATAATATCGACGAGAAATTTATTTTGAATATAATTCGAACGTATATATTATACGCGTCGTCGTTGGAATATATAATAATTATATATAACTATAAAAGGAATAGAAAATGGCGCGGTAGTTCGACAATTGGATTTCTAATTTCAAATGAATATACAGAATTCAATATAAGTCAGAATTGAACGAAACAAGAAATATTTGAATCTGTATAACCATATCTTTGTAACAAAGTTAACAAACTGAGATTTCGTCTTAGAAATGATAAGATATGTCCAGTTTAAAATTAGAAATAGTCGCTGTGGAATTTATATATATTTTTATATATATAAGGCCCTTAAAAATGGACATTTTGCAAACGACCTCGGATTTCGACGAAACCAGTTTTGTTGGGTCCGTCATGTCGAGTTATTGCTAGATTCCAAATTTCATAATTTTTCGAATCAATATGTGAGCGTGGCAAAGGAAAACGCGTTTGACCAGTTTCAGTTGATTTTAATCGACTGGAAATTGGCCATTTTTCAAACGGTCTCAGAATTCGACGAAACTAGTTTTGTTAGGACCGTATCGTCAATACGAAGCTAGAAAATATTTTTCGGGAATTTTTAGAGTCGGTATGTGGCCCCAGTAAATTAAAATGTGCGTTTAAATTTAATATATAATGATTTATATTTTTATTTCAATAAAAATAGGCCGAAATGATAAAATTGGCTTACGATACCTATCCCATTGTGTTCGGAATGGGGGTAATTGGCTAGGGGCAACAGTCATTGGTTCTCGTTTGGAGTTCACAATATTAAATAAGTAAAAATAGAATTATATATTAATAAAACTAGGTTATAAATAACCATTCTAAAACCCTAGACTCGGTCAAACATTCTAACTCGTGGTCAACGCCTAGGGGAGCCATCGTTTGCGATCTACGGCTCAAACAATCCGAAATGAAACCCAAAATTCTCCCTAAATGTTTCGAATATAATCTCCACTCCAAAATGAAAATCGTAGAACTCTTATCGATCTTTAAAATGATACTGGGAAGATGGATCTTCTTTTCGTATATGGGTGGAAATCCCTGCTCGACGGTGCGAGGTTCGCAGTGGAATGGTGAAGGCCTGGAACCTTCGATGAGGGTATCGCCACTGGCGTCGGAAAGGGGGGAGGGAGGCCTTCACGGTGGTCAGTCCTGATCAGCGGCTAGATGCTCCGATAGTCGAGCGCAGGTGGTGTAAGGGCACGATGTCGGGTTCAGTTTTTGTCTGTATCACGATAGTGAACCTTTGGCGATTTGCAGTGAGTTTTCCTCTCTTCTGATTTCATATAAATAAAAATCATTATTTTAAAACTGATTTTGTTTGAATAAAAAGAGATAATAAATTATAAAAAGATCAGTATGGAAAAATATGTGATTTTTATATATATGATAGCAATAAAAATATACGATTTTTATATATGTATTTTGGAAATAAAAATGCGAATTTTAATTTATGATACGGTCTATAAATATGTGATTTTTCTTATTAGGAAATTATTTTAAATTAAAAGTATGATTTATACAATATAAACTTCCTTTGTTTTGAAAATAGGAAAATATACTTTGTTTTGAAAATAGGAAAATATACTTTGTTTTGAAAATAGGAAAATATACTTTGTTTTGAAAATAGGAAAAATATACTTTGTTTTGAAAATAGCAAAAATATGATTTTTATATATTGAACTTCGAAATAAAAATATGATTTTTATATATTGAACTTCGAAGTAAAAATTCGATTTTTACATAGGTAGTGAAAACGGACAACGAAGGTAACAAAAAGGCGGGAACCAAGAAGATTTCTATAAAAGAAAAGTCAAGATGCTTGGATAGCTATAATGTGAGAATTTCTCACCTTTCAATTTATTTTTCTAGTTATATATATATACTAGGATGCAAACGGTGCTTAGTAGCACCCGACACAATCGTCCACAGACCATGGACTTGTTTGTTTGATTGCAAATTAGTTAGATTATTGATTGAAATTGAATTGTGTGGTGAAATGAATTAATTTGATTGATGTGTGAATGGCGTGGGCCTTCACTAGACCGGGGATAAGGCTAGGCCTTGTCCCGTTTCTAGTATCGTGCCGTTATGCCACCGAAATTTTCTAAAATATGTTAGAAAAATAAAAATATCATTTTATTGAATAAATGAATTGAATAGAAATTCATAGGTTGAAATAAAATGTTTTATCGTTAAAAATATAATTTTTAACGTGAATATGAAAATAGTGAAGTGAATAAATAAATATTCATTTACAAACCAGATGGTTTGTTTATGTACACTTATTTGAATGACATTGATTGGGACGATAAATTTTACACATCGCCCAACTGCACAACTAAAATCTGTGTTTGATTGTTTGAAACCCCACACGGGTGTTGGGATGAAATATGAATTTCACTCATCCTGATTGATTAAATATGTCGATCGATTGATTGACAGGCTGTTATAAGCGTTGAATATCTATATTTGATGCTTATACAGTGTAGTGCACTTTGGTTGATGGTTGATTATTTTCAATGTTATTATATACATGTGTTGTATGAAAATCCATATAATTAATTTTATATGGTAATTGATTGGGCCTCATTCCAATCGTGAAAATAAAGAATATTTTGATAATAACAAATATTTTGATAATAGGAAATATTTGAAATAGAATATTTGAAAATAGAAATTTATGAAGCCGTGTTGATTAGATTGACGCCATTTTGACGTAAACGATATTTATATCGATTTTATTCATTTTAAAATGAATATTGAAAAGTAATCTCGAAATCGAATATTTTGAAATGAATTGAATTGAAAACGATTTCGAAATGAATTGAATTGAAAACGATTTCGAAATGAATTGAATTGAAAACGATTTCGAAATGAATTGAATTGAAAACGATTTCGAAATGAATTGAATTGAAAACGATTTCGAAATGAATTGAATTGAAAACGATTTCGAAATGAATTGAATTGAAAACGATTTCGAAATGAATTGAATTGAAAACGATTTCGAAATGAATTGAATTGAAAACGATTTCGAAATGAATTGAATTGAAAACGATTTCGAAATGAATTGAATTGAAAACGATTTCGAAATGAATTGAATTGAAAACGATTTCGAAATGAATTGAATTGAAAACGATTTCGAAATGAATTGAATTGAAAACGATTTTGAAATGAATTGAATTGAAAACGATTTCGAAATGAATTGAATTGAATATGAATTCAAATTGAATTGAAATTTGAATTGAATAGAAATGAATTTTAAAACGAATTTATAAAGAAGAATTCAATTTTGAATTGAATTGAAATGGAAGTTGAAATTGCTTTTGAAACGAATTTAAAACTGTTTATATAATTCGTTTTAAATAGAAATCGACGAAGTATATATTATATATATTATATATATAATATAATGGCCTGAATAGAACGCGCCGCGGTAGTTCGTGAATTTCGACCATTGATTTCAAACGGACATTACGGGAGATCCGACCGTCGGATTCTCCTAAAACCGGAACCGTTGGGTTCGTATCGAAAAGAGCTTTCTAACGAATGTGATAAATTAGAAATCTAACGGTTGGATTTGGAATTATGTCCAAATCAAATTTGAAAAAGGTCGCTGTAAGTGCAGTTCGATGGCCATTGATGGAAATCGACTATACGGGCCTTGATAAAATTATTAAAAATAGTAATAATTTGTGTAAAATCATAAGAAATGATTTGTGAAGATTTGGGATGAAAAAACTCCATATTTGAAAAGATAAAAATAGATTTTTATCGAAATGAACTAGTTTTGAACTAGAATTATAATTCTATTTATTTTTAAATAAATAAATTGAATTTGAAATGGTTTTGAAAATAACCAAAATTTCCAATGATTGCATTGGAGTGGATTTGAATCGAAATTGTCTTCGGAATATTTCGATGTTGGAATTCGTGATTATATAGGTGTTGTTATGGAAATTTGAAAGATATATATTTATATCGTTATTTCCAATACGGCATTTGTTAGTCGTAGAGTTCGATATTGAATATAAGCCGATATATTTTCTATTCAGAGCCTTGTATTGAATATCGAATGTGATTTGGGTTTGTCGTGAATGGTGTCTTCACTAACACTGTTCTTGAACCCAGTTGAGAAAAGATTAATCTTTTTATTTAGATTTAATGAAGTGTACCAATTAAATAATATTTAATTGAAATTGAATTGATATTGATTTTTGGGTTTATCGTGAACAGTGTTTTAAATAACACTCGTTCTTTAACCCGATAATTAATGGAATGTGATTTTGGGTTTATCGTGAACCGTGTTTTAAATGACACTGATTCTTTAACCCAGTCGAAGATTAAAACTAAGTGGATTTTTAATGAATCTTTAATTAGATTGAAATGATCGAAAGTGGAGTATCACCAGTTTTGCTCCAGGCGATAGTTAAATCTTTAATTAGATTTGAACGTGAAATGGTAATTGAATTTACCGATAACACTGTGGTGTTAAATATGAAGTATTACCAATTTTACTTCATGGATGAATAGGTTGGGATTGGGAAATTAAAACAAATGATTACTTCGGTAAGGTTCGTTAATCCCGACTAGTTTGAATTGAGATTCAAAAATAGATTAAAGAATAAATTAAAGAATTTATCTTTGATAAAATTAATGGGAACCTTTCCCTATGAATGTGAAATTTAGAAATTGACTGTCGGTTAGCCAAACAGAATGGTTTTCTGAATATTGATCTGATGTTGGTTTCGGCCTTCGGGGTTAATATTTGGGGAATTATTCTCTTGATTAATTTACGGTTAGTGACTAATGAATTGGAATGAGGTGTATGTTGTGTTTGTGTAACACTTATTTAAAATATACGCGAGTTATTCGGAAAGACCGGGTTTATCCCATTCTGAATAACTGATACGACGATAAGTCGAAGATGAAGACGATGGTCGAAGACTGGAGGTCTTCACGTCGTTTGGGTAATTACTGATGATCTTGATTGGGCGGTACACCCAAGAAGATGGAAACAGTTAGTGATCGTCCAGACGTACTTGGAGATCGATGGATATGCGGGGTACTAGGTGCCTCCGGTTTCGTTCAGACCCAGAAAGGACTTGTAAATGGACTGTGTGTCTGAAATTGGATTTTAGTCCGTGTGATTGATCTCTATTAAATATATATCTGTTTGGCGGCGGAGAATTTATTCTCTTGCTTAACGCCCTTCTCTGAAACGTACGAGCTCAGGGGTTATATATTGATGGATATCAATCGCATGGAGTGAATTGCCTGTGTGGCATGCCTAAGTGGCAAATGATCAAGGCTTCTGTTGAAAAGCAAAGTCTTGTGGTTGATGATCGAAGCACGGCCTTTGTGGCGTAGCTTTGTGTAACGTTGATTCGCGAGTATCACACCCGGTATGAATCAAAAACGGGAGACGGACCTCAGGGAGGGCCTACGTTTCCTTCTAGCTAAAAGTGGCGTCAGTGGTTTTACATGCCCTGACGAGTTTGACTTATGTTGTTGTTGCTGTTGCGAGGCGCCTCGGATTGATCGGTCATTCTCGAACCGATGGAGTCATTTAGTTGGCTCGCTTACGCCCCAAAGGGCGGCGAAACGTAGTGCTCAGGTATAATAATCCACATCGGTGGACCGGCCCTGAGGATCCATGGGGCAGTTGCGGCTGTTCCTGAGACTCGGGCTAGGCAGTCTCGAATCATTGAGGATCTTGCCCCTAGCCTCGGTTCATACCATAAATGATAACCCAACTTCCAATACGACATTTGCGGTTTTGATTGTAAACTTATATATGGCGACATAGTGTTATGGGCCATTCATGCCGCCTATGATTGATACTTATGATTTGAAGTTGTTTTATACACTATGCACTTATAATAGTATCAAATGATTTGATTTAAACGTATCAAGCATTCTTTGGCTGTTATAAGGGAAAACCCTATCCCCCGGCTTGCGTTGCATTGTGTGATAGGACCTGGGTCTTATAACAGCTTCATTTTTCTTTATTTAGCATTGCGCTGTTTGTTTTATGCACTGGTATTCTTGGCAGGAAACCCGTTCCGTGTTATACGGCGTGGTCCCTTGATTTACCTAATGATTTAAAATAAAGATTAATAACTGTTTTAGTTCTCACACCAGTCATATGACTGACCTGGAGTTTATTGTTTTAACCTAAACTCTGGGTGCCCTTATTTTGACACGGGCAGCAAGTAGTTTTGGTTTTGCGGATTTATATTCACAGGATCCTGGTTTACAGCTGGAACGATATCCGGAAAGCTTTGTATCCATATATCTCTTCTAGTTGTGTATTGTATTATTTTCCGCTGCTATGTATTTAAATGTAATTTAAATCTCTGATATTTCTGTGTAAGATTCATTTATGCTCTGTATATTCTTGTAATCTGATGCATTGTTGTAATATACAATGAAATGTTCTTCTGTATGCGTTCCGATTTGTCCTGTTCTCAAACGATAGGGCGTTTCGAACGACCTGGATCGGTTTAGCGACTGGTTCGGACCGAGCGAAATTCCTTGCCGTCACACACTGATTCCATACTAGGGTATATTTAAAATCGACGGAATCAGTATTCAACTGGTGATGTGTACATATGCAACGATATATAATATTTAACCAATTTTAACTGTAATCTACCTAATCGACCATCACACAGCATTCAAACAACATTAAAATATAATTAAAATAGATCGGAGTGAGTGAATTTACTCACCTTGGCGCGTTAACCGTTAAATAATGATTTTCGTCAGTTGATTTTATCCCGAAATTCCGGTGGCTCAGTTCTCCGCGAAATCTGTTTCGTAATGTCGACCTTATCATTACGATTTCAACGGTCTGGTTGCGTTCGTAAATTCTATTTTCTTTTCGCTGATTTCTTCATCCCGGCTAATTCACGTCCACCATACACATTGCTTTCCTCCATCATTACTTTGACATCGCTGCATGCACCTCTGAACGGAGTCTACCAGATTCGCGCCTCGACGACCATCCTCCCCAACATCGAGACTTCCCCCTCGGACTCTTCTGCGTCGAGCCACATTACAACAGCTACAGGCGCCTTAATCCTCTTCAATATATAACGCAATATCTTCATGCCTGCTCACCAACAATCACCTTAGTCTCTTTTAAACACAGGCATGGCCGACCCTTCATAGTTTTCCATGCATCCAAATCTCCACTAACATACATTCCATACTGCATACGTTTTCCCCATTTGTTCCCTAAGAACAAACGAACAATACCCCTCAACCTTTCTACCATCCGCTTGCCACTGTTGTTTCTCTGCATCAGAGACTCCATCTTCCCATACACACGTTCTACTCCGGAACCTGCTAATGTCATGCCAGTGCTTTTCCATTTCGAAACTTTGCTCTTTTAACAAACTGCTGCATCATTTTTGAATTGGCCCATCACCATTACAAACCGCATGTGTACTGTACCCATTTTCATCCTTGAAACTTGCAATCACCTGCTCCTTGACTATTCTTCCCTGGTACAACCAATTTACTCCACCTGAATAACCAATCCAACGTTCAAGCCTTCACGCATCATGGCCCTTTTCTTCCTTTATAACTGTGCACGCGCCTATCCTCAAGTCATAACCACAAAATATTGGCTCCACGTTAAACTTCTTCCTTATATATAACATGACGTAAAGCCTAGGGCCATGCATATGATCACCAATACAGCCCATCACGTCCCCAGTCCTTCCACTATCCCAAAGTTGCGGCAGCAGCTTAAATAACGAGACTTCCCCTGTCCTTCTTAAATGCAAATGTTCCCCTCACCACATGTCTCTTCTTTCACATCCACGTTACTCACACTTTGGGTCATCAACGCCTGCTAGAGTGCTGCTTCATTCAACAGTCCATCCTTCGTGGCAATTCTCCATCCCTTTAACAGCTGACACCACACCATTCACCCCCTCTTCTCAAGACGAACACACCTAATCCAATTTCCCAACGTAAACCTCCAGGAAAGCCACTCAAAAAGAGTTAGTAGCGTTCATCTACACTGCCATTTTCTCCGATCATCCTTGTTCAACTCGGAATTCCTCCTCTTACGGTGGTTTCGAACGCAATAGTCTCACGAAATCTGTCGTGTTGTACCCCTTGTGAAAACCACCGTGACTTCCTCAAACGCTCGCCACCTCTCCCTTCATTAATCTCCACCCCGATCCCTAACACTCCTCCACTTCGCGTATAATTCCGAGGCTAGTAACTCGCTATGAAGATAATATGGTTTGGTTTTGCGGAAAGGAAAAAGATGAACTGCGTGTTTATATAGGGTAAGATTCCTTGGATGTTAAGGAATAGACATGCCGCTGCTTCTATAGCTTAGGGTAGGTGACAGGCTTCATAAATACTGATTTTCTTTGACATGAAGTTTTAGGTTAGCATATAGGTTCTACAGTCCCGTTGGAAGGCTTAAGATTTTGAGTATACGAGCTGTTTACTATAGGCTTTAGAGGAGGTGCATGACTTTTCACATCAGCTGGGTTTTCCCTTGATCTTCGTTGGATGTGATGTGTAGTGGGCTAAGGCGTTGATTACTAAGTAGGTTGGCTTGTGTCTGTCTTGTCTACACGACTTTGGTGATAGGTTTGCTGATCGAAGAAACTTAACATGCAGGTTTTTAGGGTATAGGCACATGGTACATGTTTAGGGGTATGGTATTATTTTTACAATTTTAGACTAATATTAAGTACCTATGTCGGCTTTGTTTCATTGTCTGCACGTTCTTACTTATAGGTAGAATAGGTTTTTGCTGTAACGAGAGTACACATCTAATTAATATATAGGTTGGTTGTTTGTTTTATATTAGATATTAACTGAGCGTGCCCATTTCGTAAAATTATGTTCATATCCGAGCAGCTGCGGACAGAAATAAGAATACTATTGTGATCAACAATGTTCATATAATTTTTAACGGCTATGTGAATAAAATAAATATTTATAAACAAATCGAATGATTTGTTTATATACACTGATTTGACTGATATTGATTGGGACGATAAATTTTACACATCGCCCAACTGCACAAATGAAATATGTGTCTGTTGATTTGAATCCCCACAGGGGTATTGGGATGAGATTTAACGTACACTAATCCCGATTGTTTTGTTGTATGTCAATCGATGGGTTGACAGACTGTGTAAGCATTAATTATTTATATTTAATGCTTATGCAGTTTTGTGGTACACTATGGATGATGGTTGATGACTTATCGTTGCTATTATATACATGTGTTGTAGGAAATCCATATAATTAACATTATATGGTAATTGATTGGGCCTCATTCTAATTTAGAAAATAAATTCATGTGTTGAATTGAAAATAAATTCATGTGTTGAATTGAAAATAAATCCATGTGTCGGATAGAAAAATATTCATGTGTTGAATAGAATAAACATTCATGTGTTGAATAAAAGTCATGTTGATTAGATTGACGCCATTTTGACGTGAACGATATTTGTATCGATTTTATTCATTTTTATAATGAATATAGAAAAGAAAGCGATTTCAAAATTTAATGTTTTGAAAATATTGTCAATTGTATATCGATGATGTGGAAAATTCAATTTTGACTAGAAATTGAATATGAAGTTGAAATCGTTTTGAAAACGAATTTAAAACGATTTATAAAATACGTTTTAAAAGGAAATCGACAAATTATATATATATATATATTATATAATGGCCTGAATAGAACACGCCGCGCTGCGGTAGTTCACGAATTTCGACCATTGACTTTGAATGGATATTGCGTGAGATCCGACCGTCGGATTCTCCTAAAACCGGAACCATTGGGTTCGTATCGAAAAGATCTTTATAACGAACGTTATAGTTTTGAAATCTAACGGTTTGATTTGGAATTATGTCCAAATCAAATTTGGAAAAGGTCGTTGTAAGTGCAGTTCGATGGCCGTTGATGGAAATCGACTGTATGGGCCTTGATAAAATTACTAGAAATAGTAATAAATTGGGTAAAATCATAAGAAATGATTTGTGGAGAATTGGGATGAAAAATTTCATATTTGAAAAGAAAAAAATAGATTTTTATCGAGATGAACTAGTTTTGAATTAGAGTAATAATTTATTTATTTTTAAATAAATAAATTGGATTTGAAATGGTTTTGAAAATAATCAGAATTTCCAATATATAAAGTGGAAATGGATTTGAATTGAAATTGTCTTTGGAATATTTCGATGTTGGATTTCGTGATTATACAGATATTGTTATGGGAATTTGAAAGATATATTTATATCGTTATTTCCAATACGATATTTGTTGGTCATAGAATTTGATGTTGAATATAAGCCGTATATTTTCTATTCAGAGCCTTGTATTTAATATCAAATGTGATTTGGGTTTGTCGTGAATGGTTTCTTCATTAACACTGTTCTTAAACCCCATTGAGAAAAAGATTAAAACTTTTTATTTAGATTTAATGAAGTGTACCAATTAAATGGTATTTAATTGGAATTGAATTTAAAATTGATTTTTGGGTTTATCGTGAACGGTGTTTTAAATAACACTTGTTCTGTAACCCGATAATTAATGGAATGTGATTTCGGGTTTATAATGAACCGTGTTTTAAATGACATTGGTTCTTTAACCAGTTAAAGACAGGAAGATTAAAACCAAGTGGAGTTTTAATGAATCTTTAATCAGATTGAAATGATCGAGAATGGAGTATCACCAGTTTTGCTCCAGGCGATAGTTAAATCTTTAATTAGATTTGAACGTGAAATGGTAACTGAATTTACTGATAACACCGTGGTGTTAGATATGAAGTATGACTAGTTTTACTTCATGGGATGAATAGGTTGGGATTGGGAAATAAAATAAACGATTACTTCGGTGTGGTTCACTAATCCCAACTAGTTTGAATTGTTATTCAAAAGAAGATTGAAGAATAAATGTAAAGAATTTATTTTTGATAAAATTAATGGGAACCTTTCCCAAAATATAAGAATATTTGAATGAAAGCATATTCTGAACTGGAATGAGGCGTATGTTGTGTTTGTGTGACACTTGTTTTTTATATACGCGAGTTATTCAGAAAGACCGGGTTTATCCCATTCTGAATAACTGATTCGACGTGGTTTCGAGGATGAAGATGGTGATTGAAGACCGAAGGTCTTCACGTCGTTTGGGTGATTACTGATGATCTTGATTGGGTCGTACACCCAAGAGGAGGGAATCAGTTAGTGATCGTCCAGACGTACTTGGAGATCGATGGATATGCGAGGTACCAAGTGCCTCCGGTTTCGTCCAGACCCAGAACGGAATTGCAAATGGACCGTGTGTCCGAAATTGGATTTTATTTTGTGTGATTGATTTCTATCAAATATATATCTGTTTGGCGGCGGAGAATTTATTCTCTTGCTTAACGCCCTTCTCTGAGACGTACGAGCTTAGATGTTATATATTGGTGGATATCAATCGCATGGAGAGAATTGCCTGTGTGGCATTCCTAAGTGGCAAATGATCAAGGCTTTTGTTGAAAAGAAAATTCTTGTGGTTGATGATCAAAGCATGGCCTGTGTGGCATAGCTTTGTGTATCGTTGATTTACGAGCGACACACCTCGGTTGTGAACCAAAAACGGGAGGACTTTAGGGAGGGCATATGTTGGTTTCGGCCTTCAGGGTTATTGTTTGGGGAATTATTCTCTTGCTAATTTACGGTTAGTGACTGATGAATTGGAATGAGGCGTATGTTGTGTTTGTGTAACACTTGTTTATTATATACGCGAGTTATTCGGAAAGGCCAGTTTTATACCTATTCCAAATAACCGATTCGACGATAAGTCGAAGATGAAGACGGTGGTTGAAGACCAGAAGTCTTCACATCATTTGGGTGATTACTGATAATCTAGATTGGGCTGTACACCCAAGATGAGGGAATCAGTTGGCGATCGTCCAGACGTACTTGGAGATCGATGGATATGTGATGAAAGTGCCTCCGGTTTCGTTCAGACCCAGAACGGACTTGTAAATGGAATGTGTGTCTGACATTGGATATCATTCTGTGTGATTGATGGATATCAGTTGCATGGAGTGGTTTTCCTGTGTGGCATGCTAAGATGCAAATGATCAAGGCTTCTGTTGAAAAGCAGAGTCTTATGATGGATGATCAAAGCATAGCCTGTGTGGCATAGCTTTGTGTAACGTTGATTTGCGAGCCTCACACCCCGGTTGTGAGCCAAAAACGGGAGAAGGAATTCAGGAAGGACATGCGTTTCCTTCTAGTTAGAAGTGTCGTCAGTGGTTTTACACGCCCTAACGAGTTTGACTTAGGTGGTTGTTTCTGTTGCAAGGCGCCTCGGATATATCGGTGACTATGCAAAGCCGATGGAGTCATTCGTTGGCTCATTGACACCCCAAAGGGTGGGGAAACGCAGTGTTCAGGCATTTTAATCCACATCAGTGGACCGGCCCTAACAATCCAAGGCTTGTCTGCGCGCTTTCCAAAGGGGCGGACTAGAGCGTCTTGAATTCGGTGATGACTATCTTTTGCCTCGGTTCACAGATGGAAATCCAACTTCTAATACGTGGCGTTTTGGTTTTAGTTGTAATCCTATATATGGCGACATAGTGGGATGGGGCGCTCACGCCGTCTATGATTGATACTTATGATTGTATATAAAATCAGAATCTAACTGGAAACGAGCTAAGGTGGTTGGTTTCCTGGGTATTGGTCTGATGTTGGTTTCGGCCTTCGGGGTTAATACTTAGGGAATTGTTCTCTCACTAATTTACGGTTGGAGTCTGATTAAGAATCAAAAGATGAAATTTAGCGTATCAAGCATTCTTTGGCTATTACAAGGTAAAACCCTATCCTTCGGTTTGTGTTGCATTATGTGATGGTACCTGGGTCTTATAATAGCTTCATTTTTCTTTATTTAGCATTGCGCTGTTTGTTTTATGCACTGGTATTCTTGGGAGGAAACCCATTCCGTGTTATACGGCATGGTCCCTTGATTTACCTAACTTTAAAATAAAGATTAGTGACTGTTTTAGTTCTCACACCAGTTACATGACTGACCTGGGGTTTATTGTTTTAACCTAAACTCTGGGTGCCCTTATTTTGACACGGGCAGCTAGTAGTTTTGGTTTTGCAGATTTATATTCACATGATCCTTATTTACAGCTGGAACGATACTTGGAAAGCTCTGTATCCGTGTATTACTTCTAGTTGTGTGTTGTATTATTTTCCGCTGCTATTTAAATGTAATTTGAATCCCTGATATTTTCTGTGTAATATTTGTTTATACTCTGTATATTCTTGTAATCTAATGGAACTATTGTAATAAGCAATGAAATGTTCTTCTATTTGTGTTCTAATTTGTCGTATTCTCAAAACAATCAGGCGTTTCGTAAGGTCTTAGTCGGTTTAGCGAGTGATTTGGATCGAGCGAAATTCCCAGTCGTTACAGGTGGTATCAGAGCTTTGGTTTACAGAGCTCAGAGAACAAGACACATTAGAACCATATGAAAGAATTCATTAGTAATTGGATTAGTAATATCCAATGGGAATGTCTCGTTAGAGATGGGATCAGTAGTATCCTAGAACGAGTGTGAAGAGTATATTTTTAAAATGAAAACACTTTTTGTTTTGAAATTTAAATCATTTTATACGTATTTGAATATTTATTTATATTAAATTAATTGGGACAATCCAATATATAAAGATTTTGCCTATACGACTTGGAAATGTGTATTCGAAGATTTAATGTACTGGATAGTTATATAATCACACTCTAGTTGCCCGGGGATAATTCTGGTGACGGGGCACCATCGCCAGTATTTATTTTCGAGTTTCGAAAGTGAGATTTCTATATATTTCCAATTGACTGGTGTGAGAACCGAAACTAGATAGGGCTTATTGTTGTGATTTGGCATCAAAAATCTGATTTTTTGACTATGTATCAAAATTATGAATTTGAAATGTTAGCCAACTAATTGATTGCTGATTGTGTTGTTTGATTATTGGTTGATTAATTAAAACGTTGAACCTTTACCCAAATTGAACCAAATATTGGTTGTATTGAAAATTGTCGCATTTGCATGTATATACATGTACTTACATTGAACAGGTCATAGCAAGGAGGCTAGAGCAGGAGGATAGAATTGTTTTCCCGACAAATAGGTACATGTTTACCATAATTTACTGTTTTGTTTGGGTGATGATGATTTTATGAGCCGATTGGCTAGCCGCTTGGCTTTTTCTTTTTCTTTTGGATTGAAGAAGGCCATGGGAGGCTATATGAAATATCCCGAAGTCCCCGGTGCAGGGGAGGTTATGGCGAAATTTTTTGAAAATTTAGGTTGTTAGCCAAATTTTTGAAAATTTTGAAAAGTTCTTAGAAACTAAAAAGTTGAAGAACTTAAGCCGTAATGAAATAGTGAAAGTTGAGTTGATTATTTAAAAAACTTTCGGCTTCATTCCTTTTCGGGGACGAAAATTTTTAAGTGGGGGAGATTGTAATAACCCGGGAATCTGGGCCAATTTAAAATTTTTATTTTGGCAATTTTAGTGAATATTGAATATTTAAAATGAATTATTTTAAATAATAACGACGAAAAATTTAGTTTGAATGGAATTAGAACGTATATATTTATATAGCTCATCGTTAGAATATAAATATTTTTATTAAATTACAAAAGGAATTGAAAATGGCGTTGTAGTTCGATAATTCGATTTCAAATTTCAAATTTCAAATGAATGTACCGGGTGCGAAATAAACCAGATTTTAGTGAAACAAAAAATATATGAATCTAATTGAGAATATCTTTCCAACGAATCCGAAAAATTGAAATTTCATAGCGGGGATAAAAAGATATGTCCAGTTGAAAATTCAGAATAGTCGCTATGGAATTCAAGCCCTTAAAAATGGACATTTTGCAAACGACCTCGGTTTTCGACGAAACCGCTTTTTTTGGATCGGTGATCTCAAATTATTGATAGGTTTCAAATTTCATAATTTTTCGAATCAATATGTGAGCGTGGCAAAGGAAAACGCGTTTGACCAGTTTTAGTTGATTTTAATCGACTGGAAAATGGCCATTTTTCAGATGGTCTCAGAAATTGACGAAATTAGTTTATTAGGACCGTATCGTCAATACGAGGCTAGAAAATATTTTTCGGGAATTTTTAGAGGTCGTATATGGCCCCGGTAAATTGAATTTTGCGCTCAAATTCAATATATAGAGTTATATTTTGATTTTGACGAAAATTGATCGAAACAGTCAAATCAGCCTACGACACATATCCCATTGTGTTCAGAATGTGGGTTCGATTTCGAGGTCGAAATTAAAAGTTGTTTTATGAAATAATTAACAAAATAAAAATAAAATTTCTCCCTCCCTCCTATACCCTCAGCCCCACCGTTAGTTCATTTAAGTTTTAAAATAAAACCAAAAAGAGAAAAAGTCGATCTCGCGCCCCCCGCACCCCCCCCCCCCCCGATGTTCCACCGCCGGCGCTAGGCGCCATTGCCCTCCCCAGGTCCGGCCAACCCTCCCCTCTGCTTCGCGACGTCTCTCACCCAAAACCCGACCCCCCTGAAACCCTAGCCCCTTTTCCCGCTTAATCCACCTGCGCCGCCAAGCCCAGACCCCTCCCCCCCCCCCCCCCCCCCGCGCCACCCTCCATCACTTCAGCCCCTCTCCTCCTTCTTGGTACAGAGAAAAAAGTGAGTTTTCCCTTTTTTTTACTTTATTTTAGTTTATTTATGATTTTATTTTAAGTTAAAAATATAGTTTCAAATCAGTTTTATATAATGTAGAAGTTAAAGATACAATTTTTATGAAGTAATAGCGAATATAAAGATATGATCTTTATATATTAAAAGTATTAAAACTCGATTTTTTTATTAACAAGAAGTAGCAAGTAGAAAGATCGAATTTTTCTATGTTAAAAGATCGAATTTTTCTATGTTAAAAGTTCGAATTTTTATATGTTAAAAGGTCGAATTTTTCTATGTTAAAAGATTAGATTTTTGAAGTATAAAAGGTACTATTTTTATTGATGAAAAAAGTAGAATTTTCATCTATATAGTAGCGGTGTAAAAATGGAATTTTTATCTATATAATAGCGGTATAAAAATGTGAATTTTTTTTTATCCATAGAGAGCAATTATAAAAATGTGATTTTTATATAAATAGCAACAATATAAAAATGTGATTTTTATATATGTAGTGGCTATGGACAGTGAAATTGACAAAAGGCAAGCACGACGAAGATTTCTACATAAGAAGAGTCATGGCGTTTGGATTAGCTAATTGGTGAGAACTTCTCACTTTTAATTTAATTTTCTAGTTAAAATATATACTATGATGCAGACGGTGTTTAGTAGCACCCGACACCCGTCGTCCACAGACCATGGACGACTTGTTTGTTTGTTTGATTTTGATGTGTAGTTGATTGTGTGAAGTGGATTGAAATAAAAATATTTTTATTGTTAAAAATAGAATTTTTAACGTGTATATGAAATGAAATAAATTAATATGAACAAATCGAACGATTTATTTATATACACCCATTTGACTGAAATTGATTGGGACGATAAATTTTACACATCGCCCAACTACACAAATAAAATCTGTGTTTGATTGTTTGAAACCCCACATGGGTATTGGGATGATATATGACATACACTAATCCCAATAATTAGTTGTATGTCGATCGATTGATTGACAGACTGTTATGAGCGTTAAATATTTATATTTGATGCTTATACAGTGTAGAATGCACTTTGGATGATGGTTGATTATTTGTCATTGTTGATATATACATGCGTTGTATGGAAATCCATAGAAATAAAATCTATGGTAATTGATTGGGCCTCTTTCCAGTTTTGAAATAGAATATTTGAAGAGAAAGATTTGAATAGAATATTTGAAATAGAAATATATAAAGCCGTGTTGATTAGATATGCGCTATTTTGACGCGAACGATATTTATATCGATTATATTCGTTTTTATAATGAATATTGAAAAGTGATTTCAAAATCGAATATTTTGAAATGAAATTCGAATTAAATTGAATTGAAACGAATTAGAATTAGAATTGAATTGAAACGAATTAGAATTCGAATTGAAAATAAAAAGAATTCGAATCGAATTGAAATTGAATGGAAATCAATTTGAAATGAATTCGAATTGAAATTGAATAGAATTGAATTCGAATTTATATTGAATAGAAATGAATTCGAATTGAAATTGAATTGAATTGAAAACGAACTGAAATTGAATTAAAAATCGATATGCATTGAAATCAATTTGAAATGAATTTAAAACGAATTTATAAGGAAATATTCAATTTTAATAAGAAATTGAATATGAAGTTGAAATCCTTTAGAAAACGAATTTAAAACGATTTATAAAATACGTTATCAAAAGAAATCAATGAAATATTTTATATATATATATATATATATATATATATATATATATATATATAAAGGCCTGAATAGAACACGCCGCGCTGTGTGAGTTCGCGAATTTCGACCATTGACTTCGAATGGATATTACGGGAGATCAGACTGTCGGATTCTCCTAAAACCAGAACTGTTGGGTTCGTATCGAAAAGAGCTTTCTAATGAATATTAGAAATTAGAAATCTGACGGTTGGATTTGGTGTTATGTCCAAATCAAATTTGGAAAAGGTCGCTATAAGTGCAGTTCGTTGGCCGTTGATGGAAATCGACTGGGACCTTGATAAAATTATTAAAAATAGTAATAATTTGTGTAAAATCATAAGAAATGATTTGTGAAGAATTAGGATGAAAAACTCCATATTTGAAAAGATAAAAATAGATTTTTATCAAAATGAACTAGTTTTGAACTAGAATTATAATTCTATTTATTTTTATAATAAATAAAGTGGATTTGAAATGGTTTTGAAAATAACCAGAATTTCCAATAATTGAATTGGAATGGGTTTGAATCGAAGTTGTCCTTGGAATATTTCGATGTTGGATTTCGTGATGATACAGATATTGTTATGGGAATTTGGAAGATATATTTATATTGTTATTTCCAATACGATATTTTTTGGTAGTAGAATTTGATATTGAATATAAGCCGATATATTTTCTATTCAGAGCCTTGTATTTAATATCAAATGTGATTTGGGTTTGCCGTGAGTGGTGTTTTCATTAACACTGTTCTTAAGCCCAGTTGAGAAAAAGAATAAATCTTTTTATTTAGATTTAATGAAGTGTACCAATTAAATAATATTTAATTGGAATTGAATTGTTATTGATTTTTGTGTTTATCATGAAAGTGTTTTAAATAACACTTGTTCTTTAACCCAATAATTAATGGAATGTGATTTTGGGTTGTCGTGAACGGTATCTTCAATAATACTGTTCTTAGACCAAAAGGAGTTAAGAAAATCAGAAACTAACTGGAGATTAGTTTCGTTGAATGGTTTCTGGGGTATTGATCTGATGTTGGTTTCGGCCTTCGGGGTTAATACTTAGGAAATTGCTCACTTGCTAATTTACGGTTAGAGACTTATTGAAATGTGTTGTGATTTTGGGGTTTATCATGAACCGTGATTTAAATGACACTGATTCTTTAACCCAGTTAAAGATTAAAACTAAGTGGAGTTTTAATGAATCTTTAATTAGATTGAAAAGATCGAGGATGGAGTATCACCAGTTTTTCTCCAGGAGATAGTTAAATCTTTAATTAGATTTGAACGTGAAATGGTAATTGAATTTACTGATAACACCGTGGTATTAGATATGAAGTATGACCAGTTTTACTTCATGGGATGAATAGGTTGGGATGGGGAAATAAAATAAATGATTACTTCGGTGTGGTTCGCTAATCCCGACTAGTTTGAATTGATATTCAAAAGAAGATTAAAGAATAAATTTAAAAGAATTTATCTTTGATAAAATTAATGGGAACCTTTCCCTAAGGAAGTAAAATTTAGAAACTAACTGTAGGTTAGCTAAGATGAATGGTTTCCTGGGTATTGATCTGATGTTGGTTTCGGCCTTCGGGGTTAATGTTTGGGGAATTATTCTCTTGCTAATTTACGGTTAGTGACTGATGAATTGGAATGAGGCATATGTTGTGTTTGTGTAACACTTGTTTATTATATACGTGAGTTATTCGGAAAGGCCGGGTTTATAACCATTCTGAATAACCGATTCGACGATAAGTCGAAGATGAAGATGGTGGTTGAAGACCGGAAGTCTTCACATCGTTTGGGTGATTACTGATGATCTTGCTTGGGCTGTACACCCAAGATGACGGAATCAGTTAGTGATCGTCCAGACAAACTTGGAGATCGATGGATATGCGAGGAAAGTGCCTCCGTTTTCGTTTAGACCCAGAATGGACTTGTAAATGGATTGTGTGTCTGACATTGGATATCATTCTGTGTGATTGACGGATATCGGTTGCATGGAGTGGTTTGCCTGTGTGGCATGCTAAGATGCAAATGATCAAGGCTTCTGTTGAAAAGCAGAGTCTTGTGGTGGATGATCAAAGCACAGCTTGTGTGGCATAGCTTTGTGTAACGTTGATTCGCGAGCCTCACACCCCAGTTGTGAACCAAAAACGGGAGAAGGACTTCAGGGAGGACATGCGTTTCCTTCTAGTTAGAAGTGGCGTCAGTGACTTTACACGCCCTGACGAGTTTAACTTATGTGGTTATTGCTGTTTCGAGGCGCCTCAGATATATCGGTGACTATGTGAAGTCGATGGAGTCATTCGTTGGCTCATTGACACCCCAAAGGGTGGGGAAACGCGGTGTTTAGGAATTTTAACCCACATCGGTGAACCGGCCCTAACGATCCAAGGCTTGCCTGCGCGCTTGCCTGAGGGGCGGACTAGAGCATCTCGGATTCGGTGAGGACTATCTTTTGCCTCGGTTCACAGATGGATATCCAACTTCCAATACGTTACGTTTCGGTTTTAGTTGTAATCCTATATATGGCGACATAGTGGGATGGGGCGCTCATGCCATCTATGATTGATACTTATAATTGTATATAAAATTAGAAACTAACTGGAAACGAGCTAAGATGGGTCGTTTCCTGGGTATTGGTCTGATGTTGGTTTCGGCCTTCGAGGTTAATACTTACTGAATCGTTCTCTTACTAATTTACGGTTGGAGTCTGATTAAGAATCAAAAGATGAGATTTAGCGTATCAAGCATTCTTTGGCTATTATAAGGTAAAACCCTATCCTCCGGTTTGTGTTGCATTGTGTGATGGGACTTGGGTCTTATAATAGCTTCATTTTTCTTTATTTAGCATTGCGCTATTTGTTTTATGCACTGGTATTCTTGGGAGGAAACCCGTTCCGTGTTATATGGCGTGGTCCCTTGATTTACCTAACTTTAAAATAAAGATTAGTAACAGTTTTAGTTCTCACACCAGTCACATGACTGACCTGGGGTTTATTGTTTTAACCTAAACTCTGGGTTCCCTTATTTTGACACCGGCAGCTAGTAGTTTTGGTTTTGCAGATTTATATTCATAGGATCCTGATTTACAGCTGGAACGATACTCGAAAAGCTCTGTATCCGTGTATTACTTCTAGTTGTATGTTGTATTATTTTCCGCTGCTATTTAAATGTAGTTTGTATCTCTGATATTTTATGTGTAATATTTGTTTATACTCTGTATATTCTTGTATTCTGATGGAATAGTTGTAATAAGCAATGAAATGTTCTTCTGTTTGCATTCTAATTTGCCGTGTTCTCAAAACAATCAG
This sequence comes from Allium sativum, assembly GCA_030737875.1. Taxonomy (NCBI): domain Eukaryota; kingdom Viridiplantae; phylum Streptophyta; class Magnoliopsida; order Asparagales; family Amaryllidaceae; genus Allium; species Allium sativum. The sequence goes on along the minus strand of CM060920.1, from coordinate 739,789,817 downwards.
GCATTTCGTAAGATCTTGGTCGGTTTAGCGACTGATTCAGATCGAGCGAAATTCCCGGTCATTACATAAATAAACCGTTATGGTTTTTAAATGGTTATGGCGCTGTTTTTCTGACATAACTCAAAATCTATTTGACGAAATCTAGAATTTTCTCCTTCATTAGAAAACTATTATCAAATCGGTCCTGACGTTTCTTGTTTCAAAGAATTCCGACTTCAATTGAGTTATGTATATTCAATTGAAGTTCGAATCGCCAATTTACGAACTATAGTGCTGCAGTGAGTTCGTTTAATTATATTTATAAATATACGTTTTAACTTCGTTTAAAATGAATTCAACTCCATCCTGATATATTTTTAATATATATCAAATCATTTTTCCCAATTCAACATACTATTTTCAATCTTCTAAAATTGTCTATTTTTCCTTATTCAGTAATAAATTCATTTATGTTTCAATATTCTATATTTAATTTCAATTCCTTTTATAAATTATAAATCCTTTGGAATTATTTCTATTCTGTTTAAAAATCCACACTTCAAAATATATTTCGTCGTTCCCATTTCGAAATGATTTCAGCTTTCTATTTCAAATTCTCTTTGAAATTTCTATTTCCAAATTCTATTTCAATCTATTTGAATCATATATTCAAATTCCATTTCAAACTATTTGAATTCTATATTCAAATTCAATATTTAAAATATCTTTATTCAAATTCCATTTCACTTTCGATATTCAAATTCTACATTTGAATTTCCTTTATATTTTCTATATTCAAATTCTATATTTGAATTCCATTTGAATTTCTATATTCAAATTCTATTTGAATTTCTATATTCAAATTCTATTTGAATTTCTATATTTAAACTCCATTTCACTTCTATTTTCAAATTCTATATTTTAAATTTCATTTGAACTTCCTTTATTCAAATCCATTTGAATTCCTTTGAATTCAAATTCCATTTGAATTTTTTTAAATTCAAATTCTAATTCAATCCCTTTTTAAATTTTATATTCATTCTTACACAAGTCTCGATTTCAATTTCTTTTGAAATCGATATTTCTATTTTTGGAAAAATAGATTCCCTTTTCAGTTCCACACTCGTATTTTTATTTCTGAGTTATCCAATGATAATTCTTTTCACTTCCTTTATAAACTTTATTTATAAAAGAACTACTTATAAACTTCGTTTATAAGGGAACTACTTGTTTTATTTTTTTCAAAACAAGTTTATATCTCAAATCTATTTAAAAATTCAAATTCTATTTTTCTAAAATAGAATTTCCTTTTTAAATCTCAAATATCCTTTCCGCGATATCTTTAAATATCAACCTTTGGGCCCAGTGAAATTCAAACACCAAACAACAAATTATTTATTTTCTAACACATCATATATGACAGTATATATGCAAACAAATAAACGAACAGATAATATATTTTTGAGGAATCCAGTTGGATTCCTCCAACCTGTTTTCCTGCATCCACAGAAATTAGTCAACAGAAATAATACCCATCCTACTTCAAGGCAGGATATTGCGGTATAAAAGGGGATCCACTTATATACGTGCGCGTAGGGTCATCCGCTAATGATACTGCGGGCATCCGATAATAGTATTGCGGGAAATATCCAATAACCACAAAAATTCAACAATTCATTCATGCACCCAAGCAACCAACAATTTTTTTTCCGATAAAAATAAATTTAAATATAAACTGCGAGTGCGATTTACTCACCGTGATTTTAAAATGGCAATCCATTTCAATTCCAAATTGATATTCCTTTGCATTGATTTCAATCGTTTCTGATAAAATTCCAAATTGTAATCCAAAGCTACCACCCAAGTAGCTTTATGATTTTCTTGATCTCGTCTACGTTTTATATTATATTTATAGGTTAACAGGATCATATATATATATAAAATCAATTGAATAAATTAAAAAGTTATTTATTTAAATTTACCTTAACCCTTGTAATAATTTATTCTTCTCTATTTGAATAATATATCTGCTTCGAGACCAACACAGCTCACGCTCGAGCCTCTCAATCCCAAAATTGTGTACTTTCCCTGTTCACTACTAAGGCTACTTGCCCCTGAAGCCAACAACCCATTTGCACCATCCTTTGTCGACCCCAAAGCACTTGAATCATGAGCTCCAACACCTTCCGATTTCCTAAACCATTCTTCAAACATGATCGTTCGTTTATCGCTCCTCCATCACATGCTAAATCCCCACATCCGAAATTCTGCTTACAGTAAGAAGCCGAACCCCAAAGCCATCACAACCTTACAACACACCTTTCCAGAATTCCAGATCTGCTTCGAAACCCAGTCGCAACTTCCCTTTCCGATCAATATCGCGATTTCAGCTTTCCATTTTCATTGCCTCCCAGAAGATGTATTGCGGTCTTCAAACATTGACGTTGAACCCTAGATTTTCCCAATCGCGAACTTCCAGTTGAGGAGTTCAAACTCTTCGATTTACATCCATCGAACTCTAGAAACCCCTGCGCTTAACTTGATTGGTTCGAGTTCGAACGTCAGCACTTCCACGCCATCGAGATGAATTAAGGACTCGAATTGGAATTCCCTCTTTTTTTCTTTTCGGTAATTCCATTTTGAGTTGTGAACGATGAAAAGGAAACGAGAGGAAAAGGAAAAATAGACAGAGAAGGGGGAGGAGTTGCGGATTTATAGAAAAATAAGGGGACATGGTCGGCCAAGTACAGAACAAATCCTTTAAGGAATTTAAAAGGATTTCGATTTCGATTTTAAATATAATTCAATTTAATTTGATTTGACTTCAAGATATTTTCACTTTATTTTATACAGATATTGATTTGATCTGATGCTTATCCACTCAAATAATATCTGGGTCTATTAATTTAAATCACGAACCGCTATTCTAGCGTACCAACCGACATTTCAATGTAATAACCCTATTCTGAACTCGACCGAAAATATTCTGAAATTTAATTTGAAAGTATATATAAAATAACCATATTAATCTAATATAATATAATTTAAATTCAAATACAAATAAATTCTCTAATAATAAAATATTTTTATTATCATCGATATTCAAATCCAATTAATACTGATCATCTGAACTGTTTTGATTTAATTCTAACTTCAAATTGAATTATTTTAAATTCTCGTATTACGGTGATTATCAAAATAAATCGTATTTCGATTATTTAATCGATAACCCAAAAAAATACCATTTATATTATAAATTCAATATTTAAAACCATACTAAATATTTAAAAAAAATCGACCAATAATCCGGGTCCTTACATTCTTCCCCCCTTAAAATAATTTCGTCCTCGAAATTGCTAAGGTAGGAAAAATGGTACAAATCCATTAATTTTCAAAATCTCACTTATGTTGAAACTCAACTCCTCATATTTCAACAAATTTTAGTTCTACCAAAACTTTTGGTTTCCATTCATATGCATTATAATTCAATTTAAATTGATTCTGATTCGATTTATGCACTTCGATTCATTTAACTAGCTTAATTTAAATTCCACTTCCAGAATCCAAATCCTAGGGTTTTCATTTGAAATCCTTTTCGGAATCACATATATTTATAACTAATTCAAATTCAAAACATTTGAATTTTCAACTTAACTTGTTTTCTTGCAAACAAATTTCCGTCAAAACTTTTCTAATGCAGTAATTCATCACTTAGAAACTCGAAAATGAACACTGATGATGCTGCAGTCATCATCAGAATTATTTCCCAGCCACTGAAGTGAGTTCAGTGCTTTAACGCTTTCAAAATTCATTCAACAATGATTTTTTTTAATTAAAAATTCCCTTTCAAACAAAGCTGTATTATACTTCAGAAAATATTTTCCAACTTTCCCGGATTTAAATTCTGAATTCTGTTTTGAATTCAATTTTAATTCATCCCATTTGTATATTTTATTCGTATAAAAATTCTATTTGGTTCTATATAACCATTTCATTTCATATAATCTCATTTGATTACAATAACAACAACAAACACATCCATATATTATAATAATCTCAAAAATTATTCTTTCTACATCAAAATATAATTTTGGATAAAATAATTTCATTCACCCACTTTAAAACAATATCATGTTCAATCTTCTGTTCAAATGTTTAGAAATTCCTATCGACTTTGTGGCGTCCCACTATTCGATCAGAATTCATAAACAGCTCAATAGACTAGCCAACACAATATAAAACGGTTTTTATATCAATTTACAAATACGCGCTCTCGTATGTACACTCAACTCATTCTAGGGTACTACTGACCCTATCTCTAATGAGCACGTGCCACACAAGCCTAGGTATTCGCTCAACCTAAGCTCTGATACCAACTGTAAAGGCCCGCAAATCCGCACTATCTGAGTTGACTAATAACACCACACGTTCAACCCAAATTGAACAGAAAAACGAACAATTATTAGAAAGAAGTTAGAGGATGAGAAATAGAAAGAAAGAAATATTAGAATAGAAGAAATTGAAGATCACAAACTCACAGCAGAACGAATAAAATAAATTAAATAACATAACTTTTGAAATACAAATCAGTAAATTTATATACATTCGATCATCAGAGCATAACAGTTATTCCTGGAACAATTATAAACACCTGTTTCCTGATACAAGATAGTATACAGCGGAAAATATGGTAGTCTATAGCTAACTTTTGAAGCCTCCTATTTCCAGCTCCTCCAAATGAATCTGTAAAATCCCGACTACTTGACTGCCCGTACAAATTTGGGCACCCAAGATTTTAGGGAAAACAAACAAAATAAACCCTGGGTCAGTCATGGGACTGGTGTGAGTAAACTCCAACCATTTGTTTAACTTTCAAAATCCTTTCGAAAGAAAAGATAATAGTAAGACCAGCCCACACATAAACATGGACGGTTTTTACCTTACTATAACCCAAAACACTTTGATACAAAAATCCAGTGATATTATAATAATGTCTGCATCAAATAAATAGAATCTAGCAGAACGCTTGCATCTCACGCTCCATATATAATATAAAATCAAAAACTGTAGGGTGCTTATTGGGGATTGGATTTCCAACATGACAAGGTATGGAACCACCTTCCGATCAGTGTACTCTAGAGGCGATACACTGGGGTTCAACAAGAACATCTTGCAACCCGGCCCACACATGACCAACCACTCATTTCGCTTGAGTGTATCGAATATATATCACCAACGGTTGGGATTAGCAAAAGTTTCCCGAATGGGACAACATCGAATAGAATAAGGAATTAAATGAATCTCTAGATAGGTGATTATACATCCTAATGGGAGCGACCCACATAGCCATGATGCCTACCCGATTTTTGTCATTCCCCGGTTGTTGAGGCCTGAGGCTACGCTTACTTGCCACTCATTTATAGCACAATCACTTTGAATGCCACATTGTCAGATCCCTTAATCATTAATTGATTTGAGTAAATATTCTGGATGTTATGCTAAGGGAATAAATCCGTTGCAACCATATATATTTATACATACCAACATATTCGATCATTGGAAATACTCTGTCAGACATTAGTCAATTTACGTTCGTTTTGGGATTGAACGAAACCGAAGGCACAATTTCTATTTATAGAAAAAGCCCTTGCATTTTACTCCGTCTTCGATTATCTTCATATAATCTTATTCGCAACGTTACTGCCAATACGAAGTGGTTCATGGATTAAAATCCAACAGGTCTCTCCATATTGACAACGATATTGGCAAACACTTCGATAGTCGGTTCTTTAACTATCGAAGAAAACAAACATCCATTCAAAACATCAAACAATCACTGGGCCCCTTGATTACTATTCATTAATTAAATCACCCTCTCCATTTTCTTATCAATATTTGTTAAACAAATATTTTCAATTATCATCTCGGTCTCTTACATTCTTTGGAAAACATTTCTATATCTCGCCCTCTTTTATTTTCTACACTTAGAATATATATTCTATTTGAAATTGAAACAATTTCAATCACTTGCCTCTTTCCCGACTACTTTAATTATACTCAGGAAATATTTGCTATTATATTTCCAAAATTCCATCACTTGGGTTAAAATGAATGCTGTGTAAAACATCGTTACAACCCAAAATATTCAATTCAACTAAATATTGTTCAAACACTTCTCTTCGAGAAAGGATCTCGCTATTTATCAATTAAAAATGAAATCAATCAAGTTGGGGTAAAATTACCTCTCAGACCTTGACTGAAAACATCCTCAACTTCAAAATGGCAAAACCACAAACCTCGAATAAACACACTATAAAACCCAATTATTCATTTTTTTAAAACATGTATATGGTTCGCTTTCTATTTCTAATTTATAGATTTCCCTTTTTGTTTACAATATTGTATATTTTTTTATTTTGTTTCCTTATCGAATTCTATATATATCGATACATTGATTTCTAACTATCAAATTATCTTAAAAATATTCTAAATCCTTAAATTCCCGGAAAAATTCGCCATAACCTCCCTTGTACCGGGAGCATCGAGATATTTCAAATAGCCTCCCATCGCCCTCACCAATCCAAAAGAAAAAGAAAAATCCAAGCGGCTTGCCGATACGGCACATAAAATCTCATACATGAATTTAAACATTTACCTTTTTTTCGGGCACATAATTTAAAATCTTCATATACTTTATCCCACACCTGTCTACACATGCTCACATGTTTTCAATTCAATTCCACTCAATCCAATCGTTTGAATTCAGTTCGCTCATTTATTGTTTAATTAGATATTTTGCCTATTTCACTTCTTTGTTTACACATAACATGTTCAAACAAAAATTTAACTTGCTCATAACCAAATTGAATTTTTCAATTTCAATTCTAGTTTTCTTTTCGATTTCGAATATAAAATTTCAAATCGAATTCACTTATTCAAAGTCCAATATTAATTAAAATCTCGGTAACTAATTACTACTCGAATTAGTTAATTCTATTCAATAAATCAAAAATCTGATTTCTGTTTTCAAAAATCAATTCATTACTCCACTTGAGTTCGCATATAATTTACAACTCAAATCTGACATTTTCTAAATAGAAATTTGGATTTTTTTCTCTTAAAATCCTTTTATAAAATTAAATAAACCATTATGGTTTTTAAATGGTTATGGCGCTATTTTCCAGAAAATTTGATTTTGACATAACTCAAAATCTATTCAACGAAATCTAGATTTCTCTCCATCATTAAAAAACTATTATCAAATCGATCCTGACGTTTCTTGTTTCAAAGAATTCCGACTTCAATCGAGTTCTGTATACTCAATTGAAGTTCGAATCGCCAATTTACGAGCTGCAGCGCTGCGGCAAGTTCGTTTTAATTATATTTATAAATATAAACGTTTTAACTTCGTTTAAAATGAATTCAACTCCATCCTGATATATCTTTAATATATATCAAATAAAATTTTCATAATTCAATATACTATTTTCAATCTTCTAAAATTGTCGATTTTTCCTTATTCAGTAATAAATTCATTTATGTTTCAATCTTCTATATTTAATTTCAATTCCTTTTATGAATTATAAATCCTTTGGATTTATTTCTATTCTGTTTAAAAATCTCCTCTTCGAAATATATTTCGTCGTTCCCATTTCGAAATGATTTCAACTTTCTATTTCAAATTCTCTTTGAAATTTCTATTTCCAAATTCCAGTTCAATCTATTTGAATCATATATTCAAATTCCATTTCGAACTATTTGAATTCTATATTCAAATTCCATATTTAAAATCTCTTTATTCAAATTCCACTTCACTTTCGATATTCAAAATCTACATTTGAATTTCCTTTATATTTTCTATATTCAAATTCTATATTTGAATTCCGTTTGAATTTCTATATTCTAATTCTATTTGAATTTCTATATTTAAACTCCATTTCACTTCTATTTTCAAATTCTATATTTTGAATTTCATTTGAACTTCCTTTATTCAAATCCATTTGAATTCCTTTGAATTCAAATTCCATTTGAATTCTTTTAAATTCAAATTCTATTTCAATGCCTTTTTAAATTTTATATTCATTCTTACATAAGTCTCGATTTCAATTTCTTTTGAAATTGATATTTCTAATTTTGGAAAAATAGATTCCCTTTTCAATTCCACACTCGTATATTCATTTTTGAATTATCCAATGATAATTCTTTTCACTTCCTTTATAAACTTCGTTTATAAAAGAACTACTTATAAACTTCGTTTATAAGGGAACTACTTGTTTTATTTGTTTCAAAACAAGTTTATATCTCAAATCTATTTAAAAATTCAAATTCTATTTTTGTAAAATAGAATTTCCCTTTTAAATCTCAAATATCCTTTCCACGATATCTTTAAATATCAACCTTTGGGCCCAGTGAAATTCAAACACCAAACACAACAAATTATTTATTATCTAACACATCATATATGACAGTATATATGCAGACAAATAAACGAACAGATAATATATTTTTGAGGAATCCAGTTGGATTCCACCAACCTGTTTTCCTGCATCCACAGACGTTAGTCAACAGAAATAATACCCATCCTGCTTCAAGGCAGGATATCGCGGTATAATAGGGGATCCACTTATATACGTGGGCGTAGGGTCATCCGCTAATGATATTGCGGGCATCCGCTAATAGTATTGCGCGGAATATCCAATAACCACAAAAATTCAAAAATTCAACAATTCATTCATGCACCCAAGCAACCAACAATTTTTTTTTTCGATAAAAATAAATTTAAATATAAACTGTGAGTGAGATTTACTCACAGTGATTTTAAAATGGTATACCATTTCAATTCCAAATTGATATTCCTTTGCATTGATTTCAATCATTTCTGATAAAATTCCAGATTGTATTCCAAAGCTATCACCCAAATAGCTTTATGATTTTCTTGATCTCGTCTACATTTTATACTATATTTACAGGTTAACAGGATCAAATATATATAATCAATTGAATAAATAACAAAGTTATTTATTTAAATTAACCTTAACCCTTGTAATAATTTATTCTTCTCTATTTGAATAATATGTCTGCTTCGAGACCAACACAGCTCACGCTCGAGCCTCCCAATCCCAAAATCGTGAACTTTCTCTGTTCACTACTAGGGCTACTTGCAACTGAAGCAAACAACCCATTTGCACCTTCCTGTGTCGACCCCAAAGCACTTAAATCATGAGCTCCAACACCTTCCAATTTCCTAAACCATTCTTCAAACATAATCGTTCGTTTATCGCTCCTCCATCACATGCTAAATTCCCACATCCCAAATTTTGCTTACAGTAAGAAGCTGAACCCCAAAGCCATCACAACCTTACAACGCACCTTTCCAGAACTCCAGATCTGCTTCGAAACCCAGTCGCGACTTCCCTTTCCTATCAATATCGCGATTTCAGCTTTCCATTTTCATTGCCTCCCAGAACATGTATTGCAGTCTTCAAACATTGATGTCGAACCCTAGATTTTCCCAATCACGAACTTCCAGTTGAGGAGTTCGAACTCGTCGATTTACATCCATCGAACTCTAGAAACCCCTGTGCTTAACTTGATTGGTTCGAGTTCGAACATCAGCACTTCCAAGCCATCGAGATGAATTAAGGACTCGAATTGGAATTCCCTCTTTTTTTCTTCTCGGTGATTCTATTTTGAGTTGTGAACGATGAAAAGGAAACGAGAGGAAAAGGAAAAATAGACAAAGAAGGGGGAGGAGTCATGGATTTATAGAAAAGTAAGGGGACATGGTCAGCCAAGTACAGAACAAATCCTTTAAGGAAATTAAAAGGATTTCGATTTCGATTTTAAATATAATTTAATTTAATTTGATTTGACTTAAAGAGATTTTCACTTTATTTTATACATATTTCAATTTGATTTGATGCTTATCCACTCAAATAATATCGGGGTCTATTAATTTTAATCACGAATCGCTATTCTAGCGTTCCCACCGACATTTCAATGTAATAACCCTATTCTGAACTCGACCGAAAATATTCTAAAATTTAATTTGAACGTATATAAAATAACCATATTAATCTAATATAATATAATTTAAATTCAAAAACAAATAAATTCTATGATAATAAAATATTTTTATTGTCATCTATATTCAAATATAATTAATACTGATCACCTGAATTGTTTTGATTTAATTCTAACTTCAAATTGAATTATTTTAAATTCTCATATTACGATGATTATCAAAATAAATCGTATTTCGATTATTTAATCAATATCCAATAAAATACCATTTTTATTATAAATTCAATATTTAAAACCATACTAAATATTTAAAATAAATCGACCAAAAATCCGAGTCGTTACAGCTTCGTACCCTTTTCTTTTTGAGGGTAGGTTCTTAACACCTTTCCTAAGTTTTATCAGTACTTGTTTCTGTCAATATAATATATCTTATCCATCGTATTTTCGACCTTTAGATGGGAATCCTATGGATGTAAACATGTGTTTGAAACATGTTATGTTTGATGGATGCAAGTGGATGCAAGTGTTTGTTAATGGTTGGCTGTGGACGCATATACACACACATTAGGCACTAAGATCGACTCAATCACTTTCATATTGCATATGGATGTGCATGCATTTTCTTTTCTTTTGTGGATGGAAATGGATCAACTGGCATACGGATGTCGCATTTGGACGAGTGGGTGTGCACACATATAGAACTTATATGATACATTAGGTTTATTTTCATATATATTGAATTCATGGCACTAACATACATTGCAGTAAGGAGGTCAACTGATTCAGTAGACCGCCTGATCATCGCATTAGTGTTGGGATATATACACACACCTTTGCATATATTCGTATAAGCATTAGAAATCTTTAAGGACAATGGAGGCAAGTGATTGGTGCATGAGTAGATGGTTGATGGATGGTAGGATATGCATTGTTCTCAACTTAGTGATTTCGTGGACGAAATCCTTTGAGTAGAGGAGAATGTAACACCCCAAATTTGTAACGAAATTAAAGAGAACAAATTAAATAGTAATTAATTTAATTATCATAATTATAGGAAATGGACAATACCATTGCGTCCATCTCGAAATTCTGGTCAAGATAGACATTTGGTTTGCATAAAACAGACACCGTATGAAGAAGTTATGAGGGTTTTAAGTTTGTATACGCACAAAAATATCTTATATACATGCATGAGTCAGAGGTGAGTCAGAGATGAGTCAGAATTATATCCAGAGGATTCAAATTCGAAAATTACTCTAAGCGGCTAAATTCCAGCTCAAGGGGGTCGACCCCCCCCAGAGGGGTGTCGACCTAGGGGTCGACCCACCCATAGTGGTGTCGACACTCGTAGGGATGAGGTGGAACTCGGTTTCTAGGGGTCTGGCAGCTATATATGCATGTCATATTTCTCATATTCTCTTCATTGGGAGCCATGGAGGCTATATGCTGCTGGAGTGCAAACTGAACCGTTTCTTCAACAACATATTCTATAAATCCAATTCAGAAATTCTAGATCCGTTCTTCCTAAATTCTGTAAACCTAAATTTGTGAGTTTCTAGATTCTTTTAGGTTTAGAAAAATAAAAGTACACTTTGAAAGACAATGAATTGGATATGTTGTAAAATATGATTTTGTGTTAATGTGAAATCCTATACTATGTCATGACAGATCTATTTTCCTAGATTTAATACAATTTTGGTGATTTGGTTATGTTATTTATGTGTATCTTGACTTATAACCATGATTATGGTGGATGTACATCTATTAATTGGGATAGTTGTAACATTACTTGTATCTAGATCTTTTTGTTAATCACCTTTCACCTGTCATATTGTGATCCATAGAGATATGTTATAAACTTGACATGTGAATCCATCTTTGGATCTAAACATGTTACTATGTCACCCTTACTATGCTAGATCTAAATAATTGGACACCTTATGGTTAATTTAGATCTCATCATGTTGCTTTGACATCGTAGTTGTTGCAAGTTCATCACTTTTATGCCTTGCCACGATGATTACATGACCATTCACCTTGTTGTCATACCAGTTTATGTTTATTCCAAGATATGTTGAAACTATCACCTTCATCATATTCCCTTTTCATTGTTATAGCTAGGCTACTTTATAGCCTAGATGCTGCCAAAGTACGTACGCATACATTAGAGAGGAAACGGGGAAAAATGGATTATAATTGGCATGATTTATGTAATGTTTATATGAAATGGGACATGTAATTCAAATGGGGAAAACATAGAAATGATTACCTATAATGACATAGGAAGATTTGGATTAATTTGGAATGTTTAGTAATTTACAGTTAGGAATTGTAAATTGTACTTATGACACGAGGTTAGGTTACATTAGTGGTGGAAGTATGCCCGGACCCGACCGGCATATCCAGCAGCCACTAATGTTGAACCTTATATGGGAGGTCTAAGTACGCAAATACGAATCGGGCAAAGACACGAGGTTAGGCCCAACTGAGGAATAAGACTGCCCAGACCCAACTGGCATATCCAGCATCCACACGTTACGGGCCTAATGTGGGAGGTCTAGCCCATTATAACCGTACATGGACATGGTAATGAAATAGACTACTTAACCTTATTTAATATGACTGTGGACATAACTTAGGGTTATGTAAAAATTGGATGGGTAGTGGTGGGTTAAGTAAATTAGAGGGGTGGGTAATATGTATATATAGGCCCACGAACTTAACCCAATAAGGTTATGTAATTAAAGACACCTACTGGTATACATAACCAATGGATAATGTAATAGGGTTATGTAATTAAAGACACCTAGTGGTATACATAACCGATAGATAATGTAATGAAGTTATGTAATTAAAGATACCCTACAGGGTAAGCATAACTATTATAGGGCTATGTAATTAAAGACACATAAGGGTATACATAGTCAATGGAGAAGCTAGTGGGAGATACAAGATAAGGGGGCGAGCTTGTATCATATTGTGTGTTACCCATTTTAGTCAGTAACCATGAGTTGGTATCAAGTAAACACCGCCGTACTAAGCGGAGAAGAGGCACACTTACTGATTGAATGTAAGACATCCAAATGAGGTGGATGGTGTGGGCGGCGCAAACTGACCAGGGACATGTGCGTGCATGGGTCGGGTAGAAGGGCCTAAGACGACCGTGACACTAGTAGATTTGGTTGTGCACACCATGGGTTGCCACTTTAGGAAGTGATACCTCCTATTGTGGGGCCAATACAAGATATCTACACGGTAGGGAGCCGATCGATTAGGGTAGGGGTTAGGGTATACTTGGACGTATGACCTAAGCCTACTAACTTATAGTGGAAGGGATCATCTCATTTCAGCTATACTAGTAATAGTGCAGAGTGATTAGTAGTGAGGCACATACACCTTAACTTGCTTACCTTGTCACACCTGCCATTTATGTAGTGATCTCTCTTATCCACTTTATATGCATATCATGTTGGTTTTATTTATCTACTGGCTAAAATAAACTAGACTCGCCAAACTTTATGTCTGACCCTGTTGTTTCTCCTTCTTTCTTCCGTTCCTCCCCTCCAGGTTCTCAAGGAGGAAACACTCAGACTTAATCAGGAATCAGATATTATCATGCTAGGAGCTACGTCTGAAGTATGGCTCAAGTTCTTGTCTATACTATGGCTTAACTCTTTTTTTTATTTGGGGAATGATGCTTTTTATTTACTCATGTACTCTGATGGTGCAAGACAGAAGTTATTTTATTGTAATGGTTTTTGTGACTTATGAAATTGTGGACCACGGTATTATGACTTATGTTTGAAATAAAAGTTAAAAAATTTCACTGCGGCCTTATTTATATTTATCTTGTAATTATTCTATGTCTCTTTAACTATATCACTTTGCGAGACTTAATGCATTCCCTTAGTGAGTGACATTAACGGACGTGGGGTGTCACAGGATGGTTGGAATGTTTAATCCAACTTGATGATTTTGAGACTAATAAATTCCATCTGAATTGAGAACAGGTACATAGCTAATATTAATTAAATTTTGGAGATGATTGAATCTAGTTTGGTTAGAGCTGCATTATAATTGAGCAGACTCAAGTATAATATATTGCTAATAGCTTATTAACGCTCGCAAAAAGGTACGCCTACGCAAATATAAATTTTTGGTTTCTAACTTGGGTTTTGAATTGGATTTTCCGACCATATGATTCAATGGAGATGCGGGTGGGTTTTTCTTTCAGTCGCATGCGTGGATGTTAATTAGTATTGGGTGGTTTCTTGCAGTTTCATGGAGAAGAGAGGTGCATGGGAGTTTTGAAGAATCTGTAGCAGGTTCATGCATATGGAGTGATGGTGCTCGTGTGCAGAAGGCGGTGACTTTGAACTCAGCAGGCAACTGGACAAGAAGTGATAACGTCAGGGTAGAGGTGTCGGGGTTAAGGGGCATACGCTTCAACGGGGTTCAGAGGATAACACGATATACAGCGGGACTAAGAAGGAAAAGAATGGTTTGAATGGTCTGATTGATAAATGAATTGCGGTAAACTTGAAACGGCGAAGGGGAGGATACTGGAGGAAAGGGAGCAGTGATAAATCATGGAGTCGTTTACGCCTAATGTATTGTGTTCAGTGGGGAAGAAAGCACAAAATACTGTGCATAAGAGGTTTCGAAAGTCGGATACAAGGAGACAGTTTTATTTTACTGGGAGAAGAAGTCTTGGAAAAAAAGAAGGGCTGATAGGAGAAGATTAGATATGAAGATTGGGTAGCGTTTTTCGTTGGTGTTGGGAAGGAGAGAAATCATGGAATTTGGGTATTGAAGAAATAGACGCATGATTAAGACCGCGATTAACAGTAATTAAAAATGATTAGAGACTTGTTCATAAATTTAATTAATTCATATTATTTTAAATCTAAGTAACATTAAAATGCCATAATGCGTTCATAGAGCCAGTGACTTTCAAATCGTACCAATGGAGATTACATTGTTGTGCTGAACGGGAAGAGATCGGAGACAATCGAGTTTTCAGCGTTCGTTTACAAGTAAACAAAACAATTCATGAACCATCAATCAAAAACATTTGGTGAGTTAATTCTCACACTTCTCTAGACTTCTATGATGTGTTAAATTCATATAACCATAAATTATAGTTAATAATATAAATGAGATGTTTGGATGCCTTAGATGCTATTGATTGTTGTTGACATTTATATTAGTATCGTGTTGAATGATTTATTAAAAAAAATCATTTCGTATGCAGTTATTATATTACATAATGATCGCTAATGCAGGGAAGGACAGGTTGGAGGGATCCGACCGGATTCCTAAAATATATTGTATGTTGATTATTTTTTCATATTACCCAAATACGAAGTATTTACCCCAAACAACATATATTCTTATTGAATAGTGATGGTTGATTATTTAGTGAACGATGAATTGAAATTCAACGTTGGTGTGATGTTTTTAATCCATAGATGGTATTGATTAAGTTATTGGCAGCAAATGTTCTAAACCGCTATTTTTAAAATGTTAGTTCACTGTCAGACGAATTAGCATAATTGAAGTTATAAATTTATTTATATAACTGAAGTGAAAATTTTAAATTATGTTTCTATTTAAAATAAAGTTTTAAAATAATTGATATTCAAAAATGGTTTTAACGTTTTTAATAAACTGAACCTATAGATTAATATTTGAAAATTTCTGTATTGAGGAAAAACTGATAAGGAATATAATTAGATTTATTATATAAATCTAATGAGAGGAGTAAGTAAAATCAATTAATAAATAACTGATGTTTAAGTTGAAGGAGCAAATTGTTTAATTAGAATCGATAATTAGATTAATCGGCCTTCGATTAATCTAATATAAATGGTTTAACGAACCATTGGTTTAATAATATTTTTTAAATATAAATTATCTTTTTACTAATGATATTTAAAAATGTTTATAAAATTACAAATGGAATAGTTATTATTTAATAATATCGTTAAGCGATTAACTGATTTATTTTTATTGAAGTGAACTATATTTTACTACAGTTAATAATGAAATTAATTATATTAGTAACAATTAAGGCAAATGGAAACCAATTAGGAAGTGATCAAGTTTTAAAATGAATCATGTTAAGAGCGATCTATACATAGTTATAAAAACAAGTTTTGAAGCTAGTGTGTCGTTTTTAGTAATTGTTACTTAATGATTGTATTAATTATAAGCAATGTAATTGGAAAGGAGTTTCCGTAAGAGATGTGATATTAATTATAATTGAGAGTTTATATACAGATGAGTAATGCAAAGATTTCAATAAGATTTTTTTTATTTAGTTATTTAATTAAGTAAAATAAAGTGAAATGTGATTTCGAAAAGGGAAAAGGATCAATGGATTCCATAAGAGGTTATAGAATTGAATTCAAGTTAAGCAAATCAATCGGGAGATCGGTAAGGGAATAACAAGTTTATAAAGAAGTATAAATTCGGCAATGAATTTGAAATAAGGTTTACGTAAGGAATTGGATCAAAAAAGCGAGTATGAGTTGAAAGAAGATTTGCAAGGTTATGAGGCATAATAGAATTTGTGAAAAGACTTAGTAATTTGTTTTGAAGCAAAACCAAATGACCAATATTACCGGGTTTCAAAGCAAAAGAGATTTTACGTTAGTTAAAGGATCAAAGAGTTTAATGGGGAATAATGTGGCAAATACAAGGAATGGTTATTAAAACCGTATTTTTGAGTAAGTAGTAAATGGAATGATGGGTGTTGTTTTTCAAATTTTTATCCATTCTGAGATAAGAACATAGCCGATCAAGGTTTAAGAGGTAATTAAAATACCCCAACTTAAACGACTTCGCTATTATTAAGGGATGATATTAGTTTGTGACAGTAAAGGTGTTGAGATTTGTTTAAGAGAATATTGCAATCTTTTTTTTGCAAGATTTCGAATGTAGTTGAGACCATTCGTTTTAATTAAAACAATGTATAAATAAACATTGTTTGACCCAGTTTGAAGTGTGAATATATTTATACCTTGGATATATATATATATGGTGGTTTTTCTAAGTAAAGGAAATAAAAGATTTAGTGAATATAGTGATGTTTCCAAACCAAAGTAGTGAAGTGGAGTCAAAGACATATTATCGTGTTTCAATGTAACGAAAACAGTGGAAATCGAAATAAGAATAATAAATCGATTTTTAAGAATCAACGATATAGTTTTAATGAATAAATTAGAGCTGCCAATATACTTGACTGTACTATTTTGACAATGATAGTTAAAACACCAAACTATCAATGAAATATATTATACCTTATTGACGTGTTGTTTCAAAGAGACCGGGATGGGAACTATACCCAAAGCCACACCGAATCTACGTTACATACGATACTAACTTGCAGCAAATGAAGATGGAGAACTTGAAGACCGTGGATCTTCATGAAACAGAAGAACTACTTATAATCTCTGGTCGCTCCCGGAGATAAACTGTAGTTCGGTCGCGATTGAAATCTACGGATTTGCAAGCACTACTCACTACTGATCCTTTGGGTGATTCCTAGCTAGGATACGGTAGGAGGGTGACTTCGGTTCATTCTGTTCCTGGAAGACCCGTATGGACGAATTTCTAACAGGGTATTTCCTTAAGAGACACGTACATTGATTTTTACAAATTTATCAAGTTTGGTGGCAGAGAAATTCTCTTGCTTAACCCCAGAGTATATTTGTGAACGTCAATTAGTGATTTGACTGGTTTGACAATGTGGTATTCAAAGTGAATGGTGGCTAGATGTTCTAAGAAAAACAAACGTAGCCTCAAGTCTCACAACCAGGAAATAACAAAAATCGGGCAGGCAACATGGCTAGGTGGGTCATTCCCGAGCAGGATATATTGTCACCAATCTAGAGAACATTCATATTTGTTACTTATTTCCATTTTTGTATCTCCCGGGAATTTCAGGGGTTGCAAAAAAAAAGCCGAAAGGGTGATAACATATTTGGCACACTTAAGTTAATTGAGTGGTCGGTCATGTGTGAGCCTGGTTGCAAGACATTCTTGTTGAACCCAGTGTATTCCCCTTTAGAGATATACTATCGGCAGGTGGTTCCATATGTTGTCATTATCGAAATTCAATCTTCAATAAGCACCCGGAGTTTTGATTGTATACTATATATGTGGAGCGTGAGATTCAAGCGTTCAGCTAGATTGCTATTTATTTGTGATTTGATAGACACTATTATTATATCATAATAATACTGTTTTCAAAAAAAGTTTGGGTTATAATAAGGTAAAAACCGTTCGTGTTTATGTGTGGGTTGGTCTTACTATTATCCTTTCCTTTCAAAGGGATTTTAAAGTTAAACAAGTTATTGTGCTATGAATTTATCACTGAAAGTATTCCAGACCGATCCAAGTGAATTTTTCTTTGCTTCAAATGTGCTCGGGTCAGACCAAGTATATTTACAGGTTAGGTTCCGCTAGATGTTCAGAAGCTAAAAGCACAAGGCATCAACGTTAGTTATTTAGAGTTTATTTCCGCTATGTATGATATATGATGTGCTATGATGATTGGAATGTATATATACAGTTTCTTTTTGTAAGAGATTTGATATATTATATTTATTCGTTCCGCCATGAGATTCTGATGTTGATCTTCTTATTCTTCTATTCTAATATTCTTTCTTTCCTATCTCATCTTCTAATCTCTTTCTATTAACATTTTGGGATTTGATACTTGGATTTTTGACAAGTAATACGAAGTTGTGTATTATTGTCAAAAATTCAAGCGTAGAATTTTCCAGGTCGTAGCATGTAACACCCAACCTCCGCTAGGGTCACTCACAAAGGGAATGCACTAGCTTTGGTGGAGCATTAACTAGGTAAACATGCACAGAAATATTACAAGACAGAACATATAAAACAGCGGAAGAAAAACCAAATTTCATTTCATTAAAATCTAGAAAGGTCTAAAGCCTTTTACATCAAAATGCCATTAAATCCATTACATCGAAATATGTCTTGCAATAGTAAAGAAGCATAAAACCATAGTCATAAATCATTCCCCAAGTAAAACAGTAAAGCAAGCCATAGCCAAGAGAAATCCAAGCCGTTCATGAAAGAGCCTTGGAGCTTGGTAAGATCCGAACTAAGCTGTATTCCCACCCTACGAACCTTGGGGAGGGGGGGGGGGAATGGTAGAAAAAGAGGAAAAACAAAATGGGTCAGTCATAAAGACTGAGTAAGTCCTAGTGACTTTCAGCAAAGAAACAAGTAAAGATAACATGACATGTATAAACTGAAAGTAAACATAAGGATGATGACAAGATAGGCAAGTTAAACTAAGATGACAAGATAAACTATACTAACCATATAAACAAAGGTAACAAGATAAACTATGCAAACCAGATAAACTACGTATAGCATCGCATGTTTAACATTCTCTGCACCAACTGTACTAGTACCCCAACCCGTATCATCCTTTCTGTGTATATGTACAGTCCTTTGTCGTATATCGTACGGGTTTCATCACGTATTTCTATACTATTTCAAAGTAGTGCCACCATTCATGAAATCGTTTGGACTGCCACCCTTGTTCTGGCTAGGTTTCCTTATCATGAACTATCGCGTGTTCAACTAGGATTTATGCCACCTAGCACCACTAGGGATTATGCTACCTATTGAATGTTTTCTAGATTCGATTAGGGTTTATGCCACCTAGGACCACTAGGGATTATGCTACCTAACGAACAACACCCTTTTTCCACGTAACGATCTATTAATCGATCAGCTCCCTACAAGTCCTAGCTCGTTTATGTGTCTGTGTCATACGGCCCAATCACGAAATGTAGTCACCTATGCTAGGTCCACCATAGGGTGTATCAAGCCCTAGGGTGCCAACCACCGACACGAATCAAGCATGCACAGTGTAAACCTACCGGTGCCCAATGCCTGCTTTTTCAACTCCGGACTACGTGCACGACCGTAGTCCGCCTGAACCTACAATTGCGCACCAACTCAGCCGTCGTTCTGGTCGCTTACAATCAGCCCAGTAATCGTGCCCCACCCTGCCTAGTTCCAGGGTACCGTGATACATCTAGTGGGTTACTGCTGAAAAGGACTACGTAACTAGGGTTTCCGTCCAGTAGGATAAGTATTGTCGTTTAAATTCGAGACTTAACCCCATCAGTCTAGCATGTAAAGTTGGTTAAGTGTTGTCATTCAAGTTCGTGACTTAACCCGCCTACGTGTCATGTAAAATGGGTTAAGTATATTCAAGCAGTTCATGACTTAACCCTATCAAATCATCGTGTCAAATTGGTTAAGTATATTCAAGCGGTTTATGACTTAACCCTATCAAATCAACATGTCAAATTGGTTAAGTATGTTCAAGCGGTTCATGACTTAACCTTATCAAATCATCATGTCAAATTGGTTAATAATATTCAAGTGGTTCATGACTTAACCCTATCAAATCATCGTGTCAAATTGGTTAAGTATATTCAAGCGGTTCATGACTTAACCCTATCAAATCATCGTGTCAAATTGGTTAAGTATATTCAAGCGGTTCATGACTTAACCCTATCAAATCATCGTGTCAAATTGGTTAAGTATATTCAAGAGGTACATGACTTAACCCTATCATGTGGCATTAATTCATTACTGCACCCCAACCTCTCACATTAGACTAGTTGTTGTAGTCACTGGATTCGTCGGGCGGTTCCGGGCAGATTTACACCACAACCTAGTCTAACCTCGTGTCTTAAGCGCGATATGACCAACTACCCACTTTGGGTCCTATTGTTTGCAGTCACTGGATTCGCCGGGCGGTTCCGGGCAAATTTACACTGCAAACTCAACCCAACCTCGAGTTGGCCATTTTCAAGTTCATTCTAATGTCATTTCCATGTTCAAGTTTCATGTCAAGTTCGTGTCAAGTTCCTAAGCGAGTTTCATGTCAAGCTTTCGTGTTAAGTTTTCAAGTTTCAACGTATGCCTATTATCAAGTTCATGATTCATATTCATTACCAATTCACGTTTCAAGTTCATAAGCATGTTTACGTGCCTTCTAGATGTCCAATATCAACTATCAAGTCATAGTCAATTTTGTATTCAATTTATTCCAATCGTATCAATTTCATCCTATTTGTCGCGTTCCACAATTACCTAAAAAAACATGGTTTGACTACTAGAACTATTTCCTCTAATTACTTTCCGAGTTCACAATTCACATTCATGTCAATTATCAAGTTTACAATCGCTTTCGTGTTCAAGTTATGCCAATTCATGTCCAAGCTAATTCATGTCAATTACCAATTCATGTCTAAGTGAATCTTCATGTTTTGTCCAATATCCACAAATCGTATTCCTACCATGCGCGTATCGAGATTAATTCAAAAAGGGATAAACAAGGAAATCATGACAAAGATGGGCATGTGAATAGGCATGAGATTATAATCCAAATCAAATGTTCAACAGAATTGGTGTATAATAGTTTAACACATCATAGGCATGTGAATAGGCTCTAGAACAACAATATGAAAACCAAGGTTTAGGAACATAGGTAGACTTGCATTAATCCAAATTCAAGATTCAAGAGAGAATAGGGTGAAAAAGTCTTATCATCAAGTCAAGGTCCAAGAATTCATATTACAATCTAGCGTTTAAATAACAAACTAGGTCTAACAACATGAATGGGCATGATTCAATCGATAAGGAATAACCCAAAATCCTAGATTCAAGAAGAAACAAGAACAGATCTAAATAGATAATCAAGCTTAGGTCCAATTACATTTTATTCCATGTCCATATTAAATTTAACCAGTTTCAATCTCAAAGTAACTAGAACTTACAGAGCGTGGATCGAGAATTAGAGTGTAGAGATTTGATTCTGGAAACGATTATTGTAGTTGTTGAATCTCTATTCGTTTAGTCTTGTTCTAGTTGAAAACCCCCAATTTGCAATTCCTAGATGTTGTCTTGACGAAGAAGAAGTAGTCTCTTTTAATTTTAATATTATCATTTTGATTTTCACAAAGGTAGCATAAGGACAGAATGAAGTGGTGTAGAGAGAATGAGGCTAGGGGGCTGTTTATATAGGGTTAGGCAGGCGAATCTGGTCACGAAACAAGTCTAAATACATCAGAATGCATCTGGTTCAGGAAATAGGTTCGGGAGGCAGGTCGACCCCCAGGTTGACTCCCCAGTCGACCTGGTCATGGGGAGGTCGACACCCCAGTCGACTCCCCAGTCGACCTGGTTGGGGGAGGTTGACTCCCCAGTCGACCTGGGTATATGGGCGGGAATTTTCCTGCCAGCCTTCTCTGGGTTTGAATTTCGAATTCTCTGGCTATATTTTCGAGCTGTTTTATTTTATTCAAATTCCTGAAACTTCTGAGGGTCATAACTTGGTCATATGAACTCCGATTTTTGAAAACTCGGACTTGATTTCATGCAGAATTTCGAGATGAACGCAATTGTGTAACCCGTTTCCCTTGGTTCTTATTTTAAAATTTAATTCTTCCTTTTATGGTTATAACATGTTACTAAAATACAGGTTGTTACATTCTCCCCTCCTTAAAGGATTTCGTCCCCGAAATCTCTAAGTTTGGAAGAATGTATCCTACCATCTATCATCCATCCACTCAAAACATCATCCACAAGCAATCATTGTCCTTAAAAGATTCCTAATGCTTTATTTATATAGGCGGAAAGTGTGCGTATATGTACTTATCTAATGCAAAAGATCAGGCGGTTACCGATTCAGTAAACCTCCTTAATGCAAAGTATGCTAGTGCGATGAGTCCAACAAGTATTCAAATTTCTATTACATTTCACAATTTCTACATGAGTGCTCAAACATTCATTCATATGCAACATCCAAATGATAGCATATCAAGTTTCCATCCATGTACAAGTATAAACATTCATGCATATGCAATATGAAAATGTGACTGAGCCGATCTAGTGCCTAATGTGTGTTATGCAACCACGAGCAACCACTTGCAACCATTTGCAAACATCAACCATAACATGTCTCGAACACATGTTTACACCCAATTGTTCCTACCTAAAGATATAGTCGAACGATAGAAGCAAGTAAAAATTTTGTGCCCATTAGGCAATGTCAAAACTGGAAATCTATGTCACATATATACTGATTAGGAGAAAAACTCCCTAGGCACCAGCCCGAAGACCGAAATCAACATCAGGCTGAAACCCAAAGAATTACTCAACCTAGCGGACACCCTCAAGCCCCAACATTCATTACTAACAGATGATCCGTATGGGGTTTTGCAACAGAAATAGGATTGAGAATAGGACCGTGAGGTTACACTTAAAAGATAGCATGCAAATAAGCTCTACAGGAAAAGAGGGATCAAGGATATACTCTTAAAAAGAGATATGATGCGCGTGTCTAGTCTTCAATCTTCTAAGTTGCATTTCCCTGAGCTTAACTCCATTGTGCTTTGATCGTATTTAACTTCACATTTCATAGCTTCTTAATTCCTATTCCAAAATATGAGTTGGAACTCATTTCACTGTCACCTCTCGTTCCACTTTCATTTATTCTTTTTCTATTACACTCAGCTTAAACATAACTACGTACTCATGATTTTGTGCAAGCTCTCCAAAATTCACTAGTGAATTTTGGATCTCATTCACTTACTAGAAGGTATTCCAAAATGAATTATCTCTTGAAAATAAACAAATGCCAAACATGTTGCCAAATGTACTTACTAAGGTAATTTTCTATAAATCATGCATAAGCGAAATGAACCATCCTCCTTAGTGGCGAACACTACTCGAGCGGGTCAACAAATGTATCAAGAGATTCTAGGTAACTAAGCATGACAAAAACCTAAGAGTTACACTTGGCTTCGAGGGCATTACCAAGGCAAGTCAAGAGTCTAACTACCATGGAACTAGTACAAACAAGTCATGAATATACAATTAGCATAGACATTCTCAAATCCAAACAAGTCATGAATAAATGAGCCGATTCCCCAACAGGATTTGAGACACACAAAAAAAATGGGATCCTTTACTATGCTAGTACTAAGGTGTAGAGACTCAACTATCAAAGCGGAATTAAAAGGATGCGATGAACAAAAACAAAGTTCTACCAGGATGAAACTAAACCTTCAACAGAAACATTACCACCTCTCTTAGGTATGCTAGTAATGAGAGCGTACAATTGCCCTCTCGACGATCTTGTTCTTTGCCCTTATCCTAGTCCTATAACACTTAACTACATGTCCCTTTTTACCATACTAACGATACTCTTTCTTATCATGGGTTTTATTATTCTTTCACTTTGGCCTCTTCCTTTTCAACTTTTCCTCCTTCGTGGATTAAGCCATATCAACAAGTTTCTTATCCTTAGGTTTGTGTTCTTTTATCCTCGTATAGCTTGTTGACAAGTTTCTCGAAGTCTACCTCCATCGCACGACAACCCTACAAAGCTTGTAATAAGATTAGTCGCAGATGGAACTACCGCGGCTACTGATGGAGGTTGGGCACTCCTTTTCCCTCCGACACACGCCTAAAAGACTATGGTGAAAAGAGAGGAAGAAGAGATTCAAAGAGAGAATCAAAAGATAGTGCATATGGCTTTAGGGAATATGCCTTTCGTAAAACAAAAATTTTCTTAGGAAAATTTTTCTTTGTAAATATTTTGAAAATAATTTCAAAAGGTTTTTAAAAGATTTTGCCCAGTCTGGTAACCTTCTGCTCTGATACCAAATGTAACACCCTACCTCCGCTAGGGTCAGTCACAAAGGGAATGCACTAGCTTTGGTGGAGCATTATCTAGGTAAAAATACACAAAAATATTACAAGACAGAACATATAAAACAGCGGAAGAAAAACCAAATTTCATTTCTTTAAAATCTAGAAAGGTCTAAAGCCTTTTACATCAATATGCCATTAAATCCATTACATCGAAATCCGTCTTGCAATAGTAAAGAAGCATAAAACCATAGTCATAAATCATTCCCCAAGTAAAACAGTAAAGCAAGCCATAGCCAAGAGAAATCCAAGCCGTTCGTGAAAGAGCTTTGGAGCTTGGTAAGATCTGAACTAAGCTGTATTCCCACCCTGCGAACCCTGGGGGGGGGGGGGGCGAGAATGGAAGAAAAAGAGGCAAAACAAAACGGGTCAGTCATAAAGACTGAGTAAGTCCTAGTGACTTTCAGCATAGAAACAAGTAAAGATAACATGACATGTATAAACTGAAAGTAAACATAAGGATGATGACAAGATAGGCAAGTTAAACTAAGATGACAAGATAAATTATACTAACCAGATAAACTACGGTAACAAGATAAACTATGAAAACCAGATAAACTACGTATAGCATCGCATGTTTAACATTCTCTACATCAACTGTACTAGTACCCCAACCCGTATCATCCTTTCTGTGTATGTGTACAGTCCCTTGCCATATATCGTACGGGTTTCATCACGTATTTCTATATTATTTCAATGTAGTGCCACCATTCTTGAAATCGTTTGGACTGCCACCCTTGTTCTGGCTAGGTTTCCTTATCATGAACTATCGCATGTTCAACTAGGATTTATGCCACCTAGGACCACTAGGGATTATGCTACCAATTAAACGTTTTCTAGATTCGATTAGGGTTTATGCCACCTAGGACCACTAGGAATTATGCAACCTAACGAACAACACCCTTTTTCCACGTAACGATATATTAATCGATCGGCTCCCTACAAGTCCTAGCTCGTTTATGTGTCTGTGTCATACGGCCCAATCACGAAATGTAGTCACCTGTGCTAGGTCCACCATAGGGTGTATCAAGCCCTAGGGTGCCAACCACTGACACGAATCAAGCACGCACAGTGCAAACCTACCGGTGCCCAATGCCTGCTTTTTCAACTTCGGACTATGTGCACGACCATAGTCTGCCTGAACCTACAATGGCGCACCAACTCACACGTCGTTCTGGTCGCTTACAATCAGCCCAGTAATCATGCCCCACCGTGCCTAGTTCCAGTGTATCGTGATACATCTAGTGGGTTATTGCTGAAAAGGACCACGTAACTAGGGTTTCCGTCCAGTAGGTTAAGTGTTGTCATTTAAATTTGAGACTTAACTCCATCAGTCTAGCATGTTAAGTTGGTTAAGTGTTGTCATTCAAGTTCGTGACTTAAACCGCCTACGTGTCATGTCAAATTGGTTAAGTATATTCAAGCGGTTCATGACTTAACCCTATCAAATCATCGTGTCAAATTCGTTAAGTATATTCAAGCAGTTCATGACTTAACCCTATCAAATCATCGTGTCAAATTGGTTAAATATATTCAAGCGGTTCATGACTTAACCCTGTCAAATCATCGTGTCAAATTGGTTAAGTATGTTCAAGCGGTTCATGACTTAACCCTATCAAATCATCGTGTCAAATTGGTTAAGTATATTCAAGCGGTTCATGAATTAACCCTATCAAATCATCGTGTCAAATTGGTTAAGTATATTCAAGCGGTTCATGACTTAACCCTATCAAATCATCGTGTTAAATTGGTTAAGTATATTCAAGCGGTACATGACTTAACCCTATCATGTGGCATTAATTCATTACTGCACCCCAAACTCTCACATTAGACTAGTTGTTGTAGTCACTGGATTCGTCGGGCGGTTCCGGGCATATTTACACCACAACCTAGTCTAACCTCGGGTCTTAAGCGCGATATGACCAACTACCCACATTGGATCCTATTGTTTGCAGTCACTGGATTCGCCGGGCGGTTCCGGGAAGATTTACACTGAAAACTCAACCCAACCTCGAGTTGTCCATTTTCAAGTTCATTCTAATGTCATGTCCATGTTCAAGTTTCATGTCAAGTTCCTAAGAGATTTTCATGTCAAGTTTTCATGTTAAGTTTTCAAGTTTCAACTTATGCCTATTATCAAGTTCATGATTCATATTCATAACCAATTCACATTTCAAGTTCATAAGCATCTTTACGTGCCTTCTAGATGTCCAATATCAACTATCAAGTCATAGTCAATTTTGTATTCTAGTTATTCCCATCGTATCAATTTCATCCTATTTGTCGCGTTCCACAATTACCTAAAAAAACATGGTTTGACTACCAGATTCTATTTTCTCTAATTACGTTCCGAGTCACAATTCACATTCATGTCAATTATCCAGTTTACAATCGCTTTCGTGTTCAAGTTATGCCAATTCATGTCCAAGCTAATTCATGTCAATTACCAATTCATGTCTAAGTGAATCTTCATATTTTGTCCAATATCCCCAAATCGTATTCCTACCATGCGCGTATCGAGATTAATTCAAAAAGGGATAAACAAGGAAATCATGACAAAGATGGGCATGTGAATAGGCATGAGATTATAATCCAAACCATATGTTCAACAAAATTGGTGTATAATAGTTTAACACATCATAGGCATGTGAATAGGATCTAGAACAACAATATGTAAACCAAGGTTTAGGAACATAGGTAGACTTGCATTAATCCAAATCCAAGATTCAAAAGAGAATAGGGTGAAAAAGTCTTATCATCAAGTCAAGGTCTAAGAATTCATATTACAATCTAGCGTTTAAATAATAAACTAGGTCCAACAACATGAATGGGCATGATTCAATCGATAAGGAATAACCCAAAATCCTAGATTCAAGAAGAAACAAGAACAGTTCTAAATAGATAATCAAGCTTAGGTCCAATTTCATTTTATTCCATGTCCAATTAAATTTAACCAGTTTCAATGTCAAAGTAACTAGAACTTACAGAGCGTGGATCGAGAATTAGAGTGCAGAGATTTGATTTTGGAAATGGTTATTGTAGTTCTTGAATCTCTATTTGTTTAGTCTTGGTCTAGTTTGAAACCCCCAATTTGCAATTCCTAGATGTTGTCTTGACGAAGAAGAAGTAGTCTCTTTTAATTTTAATATTATCATTTTGATTTTCACAAAGGTAGCATAAGGACAGAATGAAATGGTGTAGAGAGAATGAGGCTAGGGGGCTGTTTATATAGGATTATGCAGACGAATCTGGTCACGAAACAAGTCTAAATACATCAGAATGCATCTGGTTCAGGAAATAGGTTCGGGAGGCAGGTCGACTCCCCAGTCGACCTGGTCATGGGGAGGTCGACACCATAGTCGACTCCCCAGTCGACCTGGTTGGGGGGAGGTCGACTCCCTAGTCGACCTGGGTATATGGGCGGGAATTTTCCCACCAGCCTTCTCTGGGTTTGAATTTCGAATTTTCTGGCTTTATTTTCGAGCTGTTTTATTTTATTCAAATTCCTGAAACTTCTGAGGGTCATAACTTGGTCATACGGACTCCGATTTTCGAAAACTCGGACTCGATTTCATGTAGAATTTCGAGACAAAAGCAATGGCACAACCCGTTTCCCTTGGTTCTTATTTTAAATTTTAATTCGCCTTTTATGGTTATAACATGTTATTAAAATACGGGTTGTTACATAACATCTCTTTCAACAATTCCAACATTACCATATTACTCTTTAAAATGATGAATACAAATAATGGCATTGGATCTACGATTGTTAAAAGGATGTAAATTACAATCAGTTATTTGTAATGATAGTCGTTTTCATATAGTAATCTTCACTCTCAAATATGTGGGTATGTGTGTATGTGTCCATGTACATCATTGCCTTTAAAGTACTCCCCATCATCATTTTCCGTTAGAATCATACTTTATAATTTATCTTTTTAATAACTTCCATATACAAGATATATTTTTCCTTATGTACTTAGGCAAAAATTAACAACCTGCTATCTTGTGATTAACTATTTAATTTTGCACTCTTTCTATTTTAGTATAGAGATATTCAATTTTCCAAATCAAATTATATTTTACTGCCTTTTACTATTTTGTATTGATGTTCATTTTCTTTAGTCTATCAATTATTAGATTCACATTCATATTTTATTCAGTGAAATGCTTTAATTACGTACATATGAACAAAATTTTAATGTTCATACATTTTCCACCTATTATTGAGATAATTGTTTATCACAGATATTTATTGTTGAGATCCACCTTAAACCTCAATTCTAAGAGAATGCAATTAAAAATTGTAGTGATATGTTCCAACAGGATAATGCAAAAGCTTTAATAATTTTAAGATATCATATCCATGGCAATCTTAAAAAAATAGAATCGGAAGGTCTCTCCACTTATGAAAATTAAGTGTTGGGATCACGAGTATAAATTAATCCATCTAAACACTAGGCAAGAATTGTTGAACACACGGTTTTTTTGAAATTATAAAAATAAACATGGAAATTTTACAACAACGCCGCTTTGGTCGAGTGGTCAAGGCGTGTGCCTGCCAAGTACATGGGGTTTACTCGCGAGAGTTTGAATCTCTTAGGCGACTAGCTATTCATCTAAATTTGATGAATAAAGGAATTTTTTTTGAACTCAACTTTCATGAATTAAAATCTATAAGAAAAGAATGATAATGCATAAAATACCTTGAAATACGATTATGTTCAATCAACAGTGTGTAAATTAACACTTTTTTCTAGTACATACGTTCTTGGGCTTATTAACACATTTTTTTGGAGATTGTTTGTTATTTTAATTCGATGGCTATATTGTAATGTATGAATATAATTTGTACGATTTTTTCTTGTGTGTTAGGGGCTGCGAGCTTTCAATGGTACATATTATCAAAATATATGATTTACTTTTAATTGTAAAAAAGTACCAATTAAAAAAAAAAAACTTTTTTGGCATTTCTTGGCTTAAATATAATCATGCAACAACTATATGGAGAACATTATTATGTAAAATATTATGTAATCTTATCATAATTATTAATTATTAAACAAAATAATGAGTTTCTGATTAAAGTCACTTATCGAAACCAACCGGTTTAGCTGCATAATCTAAAGTAAATGCTAATTTTGCTCACTTTAAATGATATCGTTGTCAAGGTAGACAACATGGTCACGAACATAGATATAACTCCAATAAAAGTTGTTTTAGAGTTAACAGAACCACCTAGTTTAGAAGGCAACCATAACCATAAAATTTCTCTTTATATACATAAAATAATGTCCCATAATATAAGCATGCATCGTAAATGTTTTTCAGCTACGTGAGTTTTTTTGTCTAGTAGAAATTGATGTTACTTTTTGGCAAAGATATACGTAAGAAAAAGGTAAACATTTATGACACTGGGATGTCATGAAAGTCCAGAAAATTCTACAAATGATTTGCATTATAAGTTCCTCATTTTCCTCAGCATCAGTTACAAACTTGTTTAATCATCGATATATAGATACAATAATGAAAGGTAGTTTCACTGCATAATATTTTTTTATTAAAACCATGTACTTATGTTGCAAATAGTTATATTTCTAGATGTCGCTAATACTGCTAATATTCATGAAACCCAGACAAAACGCCACTCCTTCTAGAGATGTGTTGCATTTAGCATGTAAATATCACCACTTACCGATTTCGTTTTGTCTTAGTGAAGAATAATAGTGACTTATTTATGTTTTCACAAAAAAACATTTCACCCATGTTATTCAACTTTGAATTTAGTCAATACATGAATTGTTTTAAAAATCACTAGTGTGTACTCTTTCCTGTACCAATACAACTTTAGCTAGACCCATAAGATTCAAACAAAATCGCACTAGAACCAGACTTGGCATGAATATTTAAAAGACAAGAAAGAAAAACTTATGAAGGTTAAACTTATGGGCATGAGCTGGCAACAAAAATAAACTACGCATCGATACCAACTCATGTTGGCTTAAGTAATAAAGTTGTTACTCATAGGTTAGACATTTTACTCATCTACATGACATCTGTCAAATTTTATGTGATCTAGTTTAGCATTGAACAAGTTATGGATGACTCTTACTCGAAATTGAATTGATTAGGATGACTCATGTGTATAGATGATCAAAAAACTCGGAATGACTTAAGGATGAGCCCGTAGAATCAACATGGAGCAAAGAAAATGGTTCTGAAGTCAAAACGTTGAAAAATTATATCTATCTAGACATATATAAGGGCTTCTATTTAGATATAAATTGGAAGGGTCAAAATCTGAGCTATTGGATTAGCTTGGCTATGTGAAGGGAGGAAACTAAAGGCAAATCCGATGGTAGAGATTCAAATATTATTGTCTATGTCTATTTTTTTTAAAAGACTTTACCAAAATATATATTTTTATATATATCATGTTTTCTCCTCTAACTCCTCAAATAAGTATTTTTGGTATGCTCAATCCTTCTTGGTGTTAGCATTGACACATTCGCTAATTGTATCATATTATATACTATAAAAAACACACAAACTTTGATTATATTCTTATTACCACAACTACTATATACATACACAAGGTATTTCCTTTTTGGGCAGTTTTACCTCTCACCTCTTTCAACCATTCCACCATTACCATGTTACTCTTGAAAACAATGAATACAAATAATGGCATTGGATCAGTGGTTGTCAAAAGGAAGTAAATAACAATCAATTATTTGTAATGATAGTCATTTCCATATACTAAACTTTACTTTCAAATATAAGGGTATGCGTGTATGTGTCCATGTACATCATTGCCTTTAAAGTACTCCACATCATCATTTTCCATTAGAATCATAATTAATATTTTATCTTTTTAACCACTTCCATATACAAGATATATTTTTTTCCTTATGTACTTAGGCAAAAATCAATAACCTGTTGTCTTGTGATTAACTATTTAATTTTTCTCACTCTTTCTATTTTAGTATAGAGGTATTCACTTTTCCAAATCAAATTATATTTTAATACCTTTTACTATTTTGTAGTGAAGTTCATTTTCTTCATTCCAACAATTATTAGATTCATGTTCTTATTTTATTCAGTGAAATTCTTTAATTACGTACATATGAACAAAAATTTTATGTTCATACATTTTTCACTTATTATTGAATTAATTGTTTATCATGGATATTTTATGTTGAGATCCACCTTCAACCTCCGTCCTCATAGAATGCCATTGAAAATTGCTACGATATGTTCCAACAGGACAATGCAAAAGCTTTGATACGTTTAAGATATCATATCCATGGCAATCTTAAAAAATAGAATCGAAAGATCTCTCCACTAATGAAGCTTAAGTTTAAGAATCACGAATATACAATAATACATCTAAACACTAGGCAAGAATTGTTGAACACAAGTTTTTTTCTTTGAAATTATAAAAATAAACATGAAATTTTAACAACAAAGTCGCTTTGGCCGAGTGGTTAAGGCGTGTGCCTGCTAAGTACATGGGGTTTCCCCGCGAGAGTTCGAATCTCTCAGGCGACGAGCTATTCATCTAAATTAGATGAATAAAGGTTTTTTTTGAACTTGAGTTTCATGATTTAACTTAAAATCTATAAGAAAAGACTGATAATGCATAAATACCTCGAAATATTGCTATGTTCAATCACCAGCATGTAAATTTACATTTTTTTTTCCTATTATATACGTTCTTGGGCTTATTAACACATTTTTTGGAGATTGTTTGTCATTTTAATTCAATGGCTATATTTTAATGTATGAATATAATTTGCACTATTTTTTCTTGTTATGTTATGGGTTGTAAGGTTTCAACGGAACATATTATTAAAATATATGATTTACTTTTTATTGTAAAAAAGTTCCAATTTAAAAAAAAAAAATTGGCATTTCTTGCCTTAAATATAATCGTGCAACAACTATATGGAGATTGAAGAACACTATTATGTAAAATATTATAAAATCTTATCATAATTAGTAATTATTAAACAAAATAATGAATTGCATATCAAAATCACTTATCGAAACCAACCGGTTTATCTGCATAATCTAAAGTAAATGCTAATTTTACTCACTTTAAATGAGATCGTGGTCAAGGTAGACAACATGGTCACGAACATGGATATAACTCCAATAAAAGTTGTTTTAGAGTTAATGGAGCCACCTACTTTAGAAGGCAACCACAACCACAAAGTTTCTCTTTATATACATAAAATAGTGTCCTACAATATAAGCATGCATCACAAACGATTTTCAGCCACATAAATTTTTTTTGCGGGGTAGACATAGAAATTACTTTTTGGCAAAGATATATGCAAGAAAAAGGTAAACTTTCACGACACTGGGGATATAATGCCCTCACCTTTCTCTTCCTCCCACCCGTTCATTTCCAGAAGAAAAAAAATTAACTTTTTGGAGAAATAAATTAAAATGTAAATAAATATCAGATGTTGAAATCATTTCCTTTTTGATTTTTATGATAAAAATGAACAAATCGATATAAATATCGTTCGCGTTAAAATGACGCATATCTAATCAATACGGCTTCTTTTTACATCCTGGTTTACAGTTGGAGCTATATTCGGAACGCTCTGTATCCGTATATTTCTTTCAGATGTGTTACGTATTATTTTTCCACTACTTTGTAATTTAAATATATGATATTTATCAAATGTGTATTATTTATTCATACTCTGTTATATTTTTATACTCTGATGTAATTGTTGTAATAAGGAATGAAATGTTCTTTTGTTTGCGTTCTGATTTGTCGTGTTCTCAACTCAATCTGTGCTTTCCCATAACGGTGAGTTTGGGTCGTTTCAAGGGATGTCATGAAAGTCTAGAAAATTTTGCAAATGGTTTGCTTTATAAGTTCTTCATTTTTCCTCAGCATTAGTAACAAACTTGTTTAAGCATCGATATATATGCACACACAAACACACAATTATGAAAGGTCGTTTCACTACAAATTTTTATTTTAAAAACCCTCAACTTATGTTGCAACTAGTTATATTTCTAGAAGTTGCTAATACTACAAATATTCATGACACCCGGACAAAACACTAATGTTGCTTGTGATGTGTTGCATTTAGCATGTAAATATCACTAGTTTCTTTTTTTCTTTGTGACGACTAATAGTGACTTATTTATGTTTCAAAAAAAAATCATTTCATCCATGTTATTCTGCTTCGAGTTTGGTCAATACATTGTTTTGAAAAGCATTAATGTTTACTCTTTTCTGTACCAGTACAACTTTAGCTAGACCCATAAGATTCAAACAAAATTGCACTGGAACCAGACTTGGAAGAAATGCGTAAAAGTCATGAATGTAAAACTGGGGAAGGTTGGACTTAAGGGCCTGAGTTGGCACAAAACATACCCTATGTATCGATATCAACTCACGTTAGCTTAAGTAATAAAGTTGCGACTCATTAGTTAGACCTTTTACTCGTCTACGCAACATCTGTGAAGTTTCATGTGATTTAGTTTAGTATTGAACATGTTATAGATGAAACTTACTCGAAATTGAATAGATTTAGATGAACCGTGAGTATAGATGATTAAAAAAAACTCGGAATGACTTAAGTTTGAGGCCATAGAATCAACACGGAGTAAAGAAAATGGTTCAAAAGTTAAAACGTTGAATAACTATATCTATCAAGACATATATATAAGGGCATCTATTTAGATACAAATTTGAAGGGTCAAAATCTAAGCCATTGGATTAGCTTATCTATGTGAAGGGAGGAAACAAAGGGGTAATCTAATGGTAGAGATTTAATATATCATTGTCCTCGTCTATTTTTTTAAATAGACTTTACTTATATATATATGTATATATCACGTTTTCACCTCTGGCTCTTCAAATAAGGATTTTTGTATGCTTGATCCTTCTTGGTGTTAGTATTGATACGTTCACTAATTGTATCATATTATATACTATAAAATCCCACAAACTTCGATTTTATTACCACAACTACTATATACATCCACAAGGTATTTCCTTTTTGGGCAGTTTTACATCTCACCTCTTTCAACCATTCCTCCTTTACCATGTTACTCTTGAAAACAGTGAATACAAATAATGGAATTGGATCTACGGTTGTCAAATGGATGTAAATAGCCATCAATTATTTGTAGTTATAGTCATTTCCATATATTAATCTTTACTTTCAAATCTAATGGTATGCGTGTATGTGTCCATGTACATCGTCGCCTTTAAAGTACTCCACATCATCATTTTCCATTAGAATCATACGTTACAATTTATCTTTTTAATCACTTCCATATACAAGATATATTTTTTCCTCATGAACTTAGGCAAAAATCAATAATCTGCTGTCTTGTGATTAACTATTTAATTTTGCTCACTCTTTCTATTTTAGTATAGAGATATTCACTTTTACAAATCAAATTATATTTGAGTACCTTTTACTATTTTGTAGTGATGATCGTTTACTTCAATCTAACAATTTTTAGATTCATGTTCTTATTTTATTCAGTGAAATGCTTTAATTACGTACATATGAATAAAAAAATTATGTTCATACATTTTTGACATATTATTGAGTTATTGTTTATCGTGGATATTTAATTTTGAGATCCACCTTCAACCTCCATCCTCATAGAACGCCATTGAAAATTGCTATGATATGTTCCAATAGGATAATCAAAAGCTTTGATACATTTAAGATATCATATCCGTGGCAATCTTAAAAAAATAGAATCGAAAGATCTCTCCACTTACGAAGCTTAAGTTTAAGGATCACGACTATACAATAATACATCTAAACACTAGGCAAGAATTGTTGAACACAAGTTTTTTTTTTGAAATTATAAAAATTAACATGAAACTTTAACAACAAAGTCGCTTTGGCCGAGTGGTTAAGGCATGTGCCTGCTAAGTACTTGGGGTTTCCCCACGAGAATTCGAATCTCTCATGCGACGAGCTATTCATCTAAATTAGACGAATAAAGGTAATTTTTTTGAACTCAAGTTTCATGACTTAAAATCTATAAGAAAAGACTGATAACACATAAATACCTCGAAATATGGCTATGTTCAATCACCAGCATGTAAATTTACACATTTTTCTAGTATATACGTTCTTGGGCTTATTAACACATTTTTTGGAGATTGTTTGTTATTTTAATTCAAAGGCTATATTGTAATGTATGAATATAATTTGTACGATATTTTCTTGTTATGTTAGGGGTTGTAAGGTTTCAATAGGACATATTATTAAAATATATGATTTAATTTTATTGTAAAAAAGTACCAATTATTAAAAAAAAGCAGTTTTGGCATTTGTTGCCTAAAATATAATCATGCAACTACTATATGGAGATTGGAGAACACTGTTATGTAAAATATTATGAAATCTTATTATAATTAGTAATTATTAAACAAAATAACAAATTGGTTATCAAAATCACTTTTCGAAACCAACCCGTTTAGTTGCATAATCTAAAGTAAATGCAATTTTTGCTCACTTTAAATGAGATCATGGTGAAGGTAGAAAAAATGGTCGCGAACATGGTATAACTCCAATAAAAGTTGTTTTAGAGTTAACAGAACCATCTACTTTAGAAGGCAACCACAACCACAAAGCTTCTCTTTATATACATAAGATAGTGTCCTACAATATAAGCATGCATCACAAACGATTTTCAGCTACGTGAATTTTTTTTTGTGGGGTATACATAGAAATTACTTTTTGGGAAAGATATACACAAGAAAAAGGTAAACTTTCATGACATTGTGGATATAATGCCCACACTTTTCTCTCCCTCCTACCCATTCATTTCTAGAAGAATTTTTTTTAACTTTTTGGAGAATTAAATTAAAATGTAAATAAATATCAGATTTTGAAATCATTTCCTTTTAGATATTCATGATAAAAATGAATAAATCGATATAAATATCGTTCGCGTTAAAATGGCGCATATCTAATCAATACGGCTTCTTTTTACAGGATCCTGGTTTACAGATGGAGCTATATTCGGAATGCTCTGTATCCGTATATTTCTTTCAGTTGTGTATTTTTCCACTACTTTATAATTTAAATATCTGATATTTATCAAATGTGTATTATTTATTCATACTCTGTTATATTTTTGTACTCTGATGTAGTTGTTGTAATAAGGAATGAAATGTTCTTCTGTTTGCATTCTGATTTGTCGTGTTCTCAACTCAACCTGTGCTTTCGCGCAAGGGCGAGTTTGGGTCGTTTCAGGGGATGTCATGAAAGTCTAAATAATTCTGAAAATGGTTTGCGTTATAAGTTCTTCATTTTTCCTCAGCATTAGTAACAAACTTGTTTAATCATCGATATACATATACACACACACACAATTATGAAAGGTTGTTTCACTGCAAATTATTTTTTTATTAAAACAATCTACTTATGTTGCAACTAGATATATTTCTAGAAGTCGCTAATAATGCTAATATTCATGACACCCAGACAAAACGCTAATGTTGGTTGTGATGTGTTGCATTTAGCATGTAAATATCACCGGTATCCTTTTGTCTTAGTGATGACTAATAGTGACTTATTTATGTTTCACAAAAAATCATTTCATCTATGTTATTCTACTTTGAATTTGGTCAATACATTGTTCTAAAAAGCATTAATGTTTACTCTTTTCTGTACCAATACAACTTTAGCTAGACCCATAAGATTCAAACAAAATTGCACTGGAATCAGACTTGGAAGAAAAGCTTAAAATTCATGAAAGCAAAACTTGGGAAGGTTGGACATAAGTGCCTGAGTTGGCACCAAACATACCCTATGTGTTGATACCAACTCTTTTTGGCTTAAGTAATAAAGTTGCAACTCATTGGTGAAGCATTTTACTCATCTACATGACATCTGTGAAGTTTATGTGATTTAGTTTAGCATTGAACACGTTATGGATGAAACTTACTTGAAATTGAATAGATTTACGATGATTCATGACTATAGATGATTAAAAAACTCGGAATGACTTAAGGTTGATCCCACAGAATCAACATGGAGCAAAGAAAATGGTTCAAACGTTAAAACATTGAATAAATATATCTATCAAGACATATATATATATATATATATATATATAAGGGCATCTATTTAGATATAAATTGGAAGGCTCAAAATCTGAGCCATTGGATTAGATTGTCTATGTGAAGGGAGGAAACAAAGGGGTAATCTAATGGTAGAGATTCAATATATCATTGTCCGTGTCTACTTTTTTAAATAGACATTACTTATATATATATATATATATATATATATATATATATATATATATACACACACACACCACGTTTTCTCATGTGGCTCTTCGAATAAGGATTTTTGTACGCTTGATCCTTCTTGGTGTTAGTATTGATACATTCGCTAATTGTATCATATTATATACTATATAAAACACACAAACTTTGATTATGTTTTTATAACCACCAATACTATATACGAACACAAGGTTTTCCATGTTTGGCAGTTTTACATCTCACCTCTTTCAACCATTCCACCACTACCATGTTACTCTTGAAAATGCTGAATAAAAATAATGGCATTGGATCTACGGTTGTCAAAAGGAAGTAAATTACAATTAATTATTTGTAACGATGTCATTTTCATATAATAATCTTCACTCTCAAATATATGGGTATGTGTGTATGTGTCCATGTACATCATTGCCTTTAAAGTACTCCACATCATCATTTTCCATTAGAATCATACTTTATAATTTATCTTTTTAACCACTTTCATATACAAGATATATTTTTCCACATGTAATTAGGCAAAAATCAATAACCCGCTATCTTGTGACTAACTATTTAATTTTGCTCACTCTTTCTGTTTTATTATAGAGATATTCACATTTCCAAATCAAATTATATTTAACTGCCTTTTATTATTTCGTAGTTATGTCCATTTTCTCCATTCTAACAATTATTAGATTCATGTTCTTATTTTATTAAGTGAAATGCTTTAATTACGTACATATGAACAAAATTTTGATTTTCATACATTTTTAACTTATTATTGAGCTAAATGTTTATCATGGATATTTAATGTAGAGATCCACCTTCAACCTCCATTTTCAGATAATGCCATTGAAAATTGGAGTGATATGTTCCAACAGGACAATGCAAAAGCTTTGATACTTTTAAGATATCATATCCATGGTAATCTTAAAAAAAATTTAGAATTGAAAGGTCTATCCACCAATGAAGCTTAAGTTTAAGGATCACGAGTATATAGTAATACATCTAAACACTAGGCAAGAATTGTTGAACATAAGTTTTTTTTAAATTATAAAAATAAACAAGGAATTTTAACAACAAAGTCGCTTTGGCCGAGTGGTTAAGGCTTGTGCCTGCTATGTACAAGGGGTTTCCTTGCGAGAGTTCGATTCTCTCAAGCGACGAGCTATTCATCTAAATTAGATGAATGAAGGAACTTTTTTAAACACAAGTTTCATGACTTAAAATCTATAAGAAAAGACTGGTAATGCATAAATACTTCGAAATATGGCTATGTTCTATCACTTTTTTCTAGTACATATGCTCTTGGGTTTATTAATACATTTTTTGGAGATTGTTTGTTATTTTAATTCAACGGCTATATTGTAATGTATGAATATAATTTGTACAAATTTTTCTTGTTATGTTAGAGGTTGTAAGGTTTCAATGGGACATATTATTAAAATATATGATTTACTTTTATTGTAAAAAAATACAATGTACAAAAAAAGATTTTTTGGCATTTCTTGCCTTAAATATAATCATGAAACAACTATACGGAGAATGCTATTATGTAAAATATTATGAAATCTTATCATAACTAATAATTATTAAACAAAGTAATGAATTGCTTATCAAAATCACTTATGAAACCAACCGATTTAGTTGAATAATCTAAAGTAATTGCTAATTTTGCTCACTTTAAATGAGATCATGGTCAAGGTAGACAACATGGATATAAATCCAATAGAAGTTGTTTTAGAGTTAACAAAACCACCTACTTTAGAAAGCAACCACAACCACAATGTTTCTCTTTATATACATAAAATAGTATCCTACAACATAAGCAAGCATCGTAAATGATTACGTGGATTTTTTTTGGATAGACATAGAAATTACTTGTTGGCAAAGATATACGCAAGAAAAAGGTAAACTGTCATGAAACTGGGGATGCCATGAATGTCTAGAAAATTCTGCAAATGGTTTGCCGTATATGTTCTTCATTTTTCCTCAGCATGTAAAGACCCGCAACTTCCCCGTAAAGGAAAGCGTCGGATAGTTCGAGAACAAACCACAATAGAACGCATACAGAAGAACATTTCATTGTATATAACAACAATGCATCAGATTACAAGAATATACAGAGTATGAATGAATATTACACAGAAATATCAGAGATTTAAATTACATTTAAATACATAGCAGCGGAAAATAATACAATACACAACTAGAAGAAGATATACGGATACAAAGCTTTCCGGATATCGTTCCAGCTGTAAACCAAAATCCTGTGAATATAAATCTGCAAAACCAAAACTACTAGCTGCCCGTGTCGAAATAAGGGCACCCAGAGTTTAGGTTAAAACAATAAACTCCAGGTCAGTCATGTGACTGGTGTGAGAACTAAAACAGTTGTTAATCTTTGTTTTTAAAGTTAGGTAAATCAAGGGACCACGCCGTATAACACGGAACGGGTTTCCTCCCAAGAATACCAGTGCATAAAACCAACAGCGCAATGCTAAATAAAGAAAGATGAAGCTGTTATAAGACCCAGGTCCTATCACACAATGCAACGCAAGCCGGGGGATAGGGTTTTCCCTTATAACAGCCAAAGAATGCTTGATACGTTTAAAACAAATCATTTGATACTATTATAAGTGCATAGTGTATAAAACACTTCAAATCATAAGTATCAATCATAGGCGGCATGAGCGCCCCATCCCACTATGTCACCATATATAGGTTTACAAATAAAACCGCAAATGTCACGTATTTGGAAATTGGATTTCCGTCTATGAACCGAGGCAAAAGATAGTCCTCAACCGATTCGTGACTCTCTAGCCCGAGCCACAGGTCAGAGCTCGAGTGACCTTGGAGCGACAGGGCCGGTCCACCGATGTGGATTAAAATGCCTGAACACTACGTTTCCCCACCCTATGGGGTGTAAGTCTGGTCCGTCAGCCGACCAGAATGCATCGGCCGAAACCGATATAACCGAGGCGCCTCGCAACAGCAACAA
Source organism: Allium sativum (assembly GCA_030737875.1). Classification (NCBI taxonomy): domain Eukaryota; kingdom Viridiplantae; phylum Streptophyta; class Magnoliopsida; order Asparagales; family Amaryllidaceae; genus Allium; species Allium sativum. The sequence goes on along the minus strand of CM060920.1, from coordinate 739,748,760 downwards.
CCACATAAGTCAAACTCGTCAGGGCGTGTAAAACCACTGACGCCACTTCTAACTAGAAAGAAACGCAAGTCCTCCCTGAGGTCCGTCTCCCGTTTTTGGTTCATACCTGGTGTGAAACACGCGAGGTAAACGTTACACAAAGCTACGCCACAAAGGCCGTGCTTTGATCATCACCACAAGACTTTGCTTTTCAACAGAAGCCTTGATCATTTGCATCTTAGCATGCCACACAGGCAAACCATCCTATGCAACCGATATCAGTCACACAGAATGAAATCCGATGTCAGACACACAGTCCATTTACAAGTCCGTTCTGGGTCTGAACGAAACCGGAGGCACCTAGTACCTCGCATATCCATCGATCTCCAAGTACGTCTGGACGATCACTAACTGTTTCCATCTTCTTGGGTGTACAGCCCAATCAAGATCATCAGTTATCACCCAAACGACGTGAAGACCTCCGGTCTTCGACCATCGTCTTCATCTTCGACTTATCGTCGTATCAGTTATTCAGAATGGGATAAACCCGGTCTTTCCGAATAACTCGCGTATATTTTAAATAAGTGTTACACAAACACAACATACGCCTCATTCCAATTCATTAGTCACTAACCGTAAATTAATCAAGAGAATAATTCCCCAAATATTAACCCCGAAGGCCGAAACCAACATCAGATCAATATCCAGAAAACCATTCTGCTTGGCTAACCGACAGTTAGTTTCTAAATTTCACGTTCAAATCTAATTAAAGATTTAACTATCGCCTGGAGCAAAACTGGTGATACTCCATTCTCGATCTTTTCAATCTAATTAAAGATTCATTAAAACTCCACTTAGTTTTAATCTTTTGACTGGGTTAAAGAATCAGTGTCATTTAAAAACACGGTTCACGATAAACCCAAAATCACATTCATTAATCGTCGGGTTAAAGAACGAGTGTTATTTAAAAACACTGTCCACGATAAACCCAAAAATCAATATCGATTCAATTCCAATTAAATGTTATTTAATTGGTACACTTCATTAAATCTAAATAAAAAGATTTAATCATTTCTCAACTGGGTTCAAGAACAGTGTTAGTGAAGACACCATTCACGACGAACCCAAATCACATTCATTAATTATCGGGTTAAAGAACGAGTGTTATTTAAAACACTGTTCACGATAAACCCAAAAATCAATATCAATTCAATTCCAATTAAATGTTATTTAATTGGTACACTTCATTAAATCTAAATCAAAAGATTTAATCTTTTCTCAGCTGGGTTCAAGAACAGTGTTAGTGAAGACACCATTCACGACGAACCCAAATCACATTCATTAATTATCGGGTTAAAGAACGAGTGTTATTTAAAACACTGTTCACGATAAACCCAAAAATCAATATCAATTCAATTCCAATTAAATGTTATTTAATTGGTACACTTCATTAAATCTAAATAAAAAGATTTAATCTTTTCTCAGCTGGGTTCAAGAACAGTGTTAGTGAAGACACCATTCACGACAAACCCAAATCACATTCGATATTCAATACAAGGCTCTGAATAGAAAATATATCGGCTTATATTCAATATCGAATTCTACGACTAACAAATGTCGTATTGGAAATAACGATATACATATATATCTTTCAAATTTCCATAACAACACCTGTATAATCATGAATTCCAACATCGAAATATTCCGAAGACAATTTCGATTCAAATCCACTCCAGTGTAATCATTGGAATTTTGGTTACTTTTAAAACCCTTTTCGAATTCAATTTATTTATTTAAAAATAAATAGAATTATAATTCTAGTTCAAAACTAGTTCATTTCGATAAAAATCTATTTTTATCTTTTCTAATATGGAATTTTTCATCCCAATTCTTTCTAAATCATTTCTTATGATTTTACACAAATTATTACTATTTTTAATAATTTTATCAAGGCCCGTACAGTCGATTTCCATCAATGGCCATCGAACTGCACTTATAGCGACCTTTTTCGAATTTGATTTGGACATAATTCCAAATCCAACCGTTAGATTTCAAATTTCTAACATTCATTAGAAAGCTCTTTTCGATACGAACCCAACGGTTCCGGTTTTAGGAGAATCCGACGGTCGGATCTCCCGTAATGTCCGTTTGAAATAAATGGTCGAAATTCGCGAACTGCCGCGGCGCGGCGCGTTCTATTCAGGCCATTATATTATATATATAATATATATATAATATATACTTCGTCGATTTCTATTTAAAACGAATTATATAAATAGTTTTAAAATTCGTTTCAAAAGCAATCTCAACTTCCTTTTCAATTCAAATCAAAATTGAATTCTTCTTTATAAATTCGTTTCAAAATTCATTTCTATTCAATTCGAATTTCAATTCAATTTGAATTCATTTCAATTCGCTTTTAATTCAATTCGAATTCGTTTTCAATTCAATTCATTTCGAAATCGTTTTCAATTCAATTCGAATTCGTTTTCAATTCAATTCATTTCGAAATCGTTTTCAATTCAATTCGAATTCGTTTTCAATTCAATTCATTTCGAAATCGTTTTCAATTCAATTCATTTCGAAATCGTTTTCAATTCAATTCATTTCGAAATCGTTTTCAATTCAATTCGAATTCATTTTCAATTCAATTCATTTCGAAATCGTTTTCAATTCAATTCATTTCGAAATCGTTTTCAATTCAATTCGAATTCATTTTCAATTCAATTCATTTCGAAATCGTTTTCAATTCAATTCATTTCGAAATCGTTTTCAATTCAATTCGAATTCATTTTCAATTCAATTCATTTCGAAATCGTTTTCAATTCAATTCGAATTCATTTTCAATTCAATTCATTTCGAAATCGTTTTCAATTCAATTCATTTCGAAATCGTTTTCAATTCAATTCGAATTCATTTTCAATTCAATTCATTTCGAAATCGTTTTCAATTCAATTCATTTCGAAATCGTTTTCAATTCAATTCGAATTCATTTTCAATTCAATTCATTTCGAAATCGTTTTCAATTCAATTCATTTCGAAATCGTTTTCAATTCAATTCATTTCGAAATCGTTTTCAATTCAATTCATTTCGAAATCGTTTTCAATTCAATTCATTTCGAAATCGTTTTCAATTCATTTCATTTCGAAATCGTTTTCAATTCATTTCGAATTCGTTTTTAAAATCGATATAAATATCGTTCACGTCAAAATGGCGTCAATCTAATCAACACGGCTTCATATATTCCTTTATTTTCAAATATTCTATTTCAAATATTTCTTTTTCAAATATTTCTTTTTCAAAACTGGAATGAGGCCCAATCAATTACCATATAAAATTAATTATATGGATTTTCATACAACACATGTATATAATAGCATTGAAAATAATCAACCATCAACCAAAGTGCACTACACTGTATAAGCATCAAATATAGATATTCAACGCTTATAACAGCCTGTCAATCAATCGATCGACATATTTAATCAATCAGGATGAGTGAACTTCAAATTTCATCCTAACACCCGTGTGGGGTTTCAAACAATCAAACACATATTTTATTTGTGCAGTTAGGCGATGTGTAAAATTTATCGACCCAATCAACGTCATTCAAATAGGTGTACATAAACAAACCGTCTGGTTTGTAAATGAATATTTATTTATTCACATTCACGTTAAAAATTATATTTTTAACGATAACACATTTTATTTTGACATATGAATTTCTATTCTTCATTTACACAAATAAAATGATATTTTTATTTTTCTAACATATTTTAGAAAATTTCGGCGGCATAACGGCACGATACTAGAAACGGGACAAGGCCTAGCCTTATCCCCGGTCTAGTGAAGGCCCACGCCATTCACACATCAATCAAATCAATTCGTTATGCAAACCACAAACTTTGGAGTAAGGGTCTAACCTAGCCTTACTCCTTCGCCTTATAACGGCGCACGTCTAATCCTAACCAATTTATCGATTCGATTTTTCACACCACAAACCACATTCAAACCAATATCGCAATCAATCACCAAACAGTCAAACAAACAAGTCCATGGTCTGTGGACGATTGTGTCGGGTGCTACTAAGCACCGTCTGCATCCTAGTATATATATATAACTAGAAATAAAATAGAAAGGTGAGAAATTCTCACCTTTAGCTATCCAACCATCTCGACTCTTCTTTTGCAGAAGTCTTCGTCGTTTCGCCTTTTTGTCACCTTCGTTGCTGCTTTCACTACATACGTAAAAATCACATTTTTACTTCGCTATTCAATATGTAAAAATCGAATTTTTACTTTGCTATTCAATATATAAAAATCGAAGTTTTTTTCTACTATGTTATATAGATAAAAATTATATTTTTATCACGCTATTTTCTATATGAAGATTTCGCCTTTTTAAATTTAAAGATTTCGCCTTTTTAAATTTAAAGATTTCACCTTTTTTTAAATTTAAAGATTTCACCTTTTTCAAAAACAAAGATTTGATTTTTATAGTTCCTACTATGCAAAGATTATATTTTTACTATTCTTATGATGTAACAATTATATTTTTATTGCTTTAAAAATATAAGAATCATACCTTACTATTTCTACTTAACAAAAATTCCATCTTTTCTGTTTTTAAAAATATGATCTTTATTTTCAAGTTCAAATCTTTTTCTATTAAGAGATCAAACCCCTTTTTTTCTCTATCTCAAAGTTTAAAATAAAATCAGTTTTCTTTTCCTTTTCAAATCAGTTTTTATTTTCTTTTCAAAACAGTTTTTCAAAACAGTTTTTCAAAACAGTTTTTGTTTTTAAAATGCAGTTTTGCCTTTTTAAAAATGCAGTTTTTTTTTTTTTTTCCTTTATCCTTTTCAAATCAGTTTTTAAACTCTTAAAATTCAGTTTTTTTTAAACTTTTAAAATCCAGTTTTTTTTAAACTTCTAAAAATCCAGTTTTTTTTAACTTTTAAAACCAGTTTTTAAACTTCTATAAATCCAGTTTTTTTTAACTTCTAAAAATCCAGTTTTTAAACTTTTAAAAATCCAGTTTTTAAACTTTTAAAAATCCAGTTTTTAAACTTCTAAAAATCCAGTTTTTAAACTTCTAAAAATCCAGTTTTTAAACTTCTAAAAATCCAGTTTTTAAACTTTTAAAAATCCAGTTTTTTTAAACTTCTATTAATATAAAAAAAAAAGAAAACAAATAAATTGAAAAACGACTTACAGGGGGGACTCGTCGACGGCTCGGAGGGGATGCGGGGTTGACTGGGCGGAGGCGAAGATGGTGGTTGCGGTGTTCATCGGTGGCGGTCTTCGAGGGGAGCGTGGTGGTCTTCGCGGTGGGGTTTTGAGCTTCGTGAGTTGGGAGGAGGGAGAGGAGAGGGCAGAGGGTCGGGTTTGAAGCGGAGGAGGGCGGTGGTCCTCCTGGGAGGCGGCGCCTGAGGCGCGGCGGCCTCGCTGGCCGCGGCGGCGCGATTCGCCCCCCACCCCGTCGCCTTTCTCTTTTTTTTTTTTTTTATTTGAAATCGATTTGAGAAAAAAACAAAAGGGGGGGGCCAGCGGGTTTTTAAGGGGAAGGGGTATATTTTATATTTTTTTTATTTTAATTTAGTTATTTAATTCAATTTAAAGTTGACTTTTCGTTTTAACTCGAAATCAAGCCCACCGACTGTCGCCCCTAGCTAATTACCCCCATTCCGAACACAATGGGATATGTAACGTAAGCTGATCTGATCGCTTTGATCAGTTTCTGTTGAATTTACATTTAAATCATTATATTGAATTTTAAACGTACATTTCTAATTACCGGGGTCACATACTAACTAGAAAAATTCCAGAAAAATATTTTCTAGCTTCGTATTGACGATGCGGTCCTAACAAAACTAGTTTCGTCGAATTCCGAGACCGTTTGAAAAATGGCCAATTTCCAGTCGATTAAAATCAACTGAAAATGGTCAAACGCATTTTCCTTTGCCACGCTCACATATTGATTCGAAAAATTATGAAATTTGGAATCTAGCAATAACTCGACATCACGGACCCAACAAAACTGGTTTCGTCGTAATCCAAGGTCGTTTGCAAAATTGCTATTTTTAAGGGCCTTATATATATAAAAATATATATAAATTCCACAGCGACTATTTCTAATTTTTAACTGGACATATCTTATCATTTCTAAGATGAAATCCCAGTTTGTTAACTTCATTACAAAGATATAGTTATACAGATTCAAATATTTCTTGTTTCGTTCAATTCTGACTTATATTGAATTCTGTATATTCATTTGAAATTAGAAATCGAATTTTCGAACTACCGCGCCATTTTCAATTCCTTTTATAATTATATATAATTATTTATATTCTAACGACGACGCGTATAAATATATACGTTCGAATTATATTCAAAACAGATTTCTCGTCGATATTATTTAAAATAATCTATTTTAAATATTCAAAATTCGCTAAAATTGCCAAAATAAAATTTTTAAACTGGCCCAGATTTTCGGGTTGTTACAATCTCCCCCACTTAAAACTTTTCGTCCCCGAAAAGGAACAAAGTCGAAAGTGGTTTGATTATTCAGCTCTACGATCGATCAGGCTTCCATTCTCCAACTCTTTAGTTTCTGAGAATTTTCAAAATTTCAAAAATTTGGCTAACACCCTAAATTTTCGAAAAATTTCGCCATAACCTCCCCTGCACCGGGAGCATCGGGGAATTTCAAATAGCTTCCCCGGTCCTTCAGATCTCAAAAAGAAAAAGAAAAAGCCAAGTGGCTAGCCAATAGGCTCACAAAATCATCATCACCCAAACAAAACAGTAAATTATGTAGTAAACATGTACCTATTTGTCGGGCAAACAAATTTTATTCTCTGGCTCTAGCCTCCTTGCTATGACCTGCTCAATATAAGTATATGTATATGCAAGCAAATGCGACCAATTTTCAATATAATCCAATATTTGATTCAATTAGGCTAAATGGTTTAAAATTAGCAAACAAATGAACAAACAACACAAACATCAATCAATTAGTGAATTTAACGTTTCAAATTCATAATTTTGATATATATACTGAAAATCTTGTTTTTGATGCCAATTCACAACAAAGTGTTCTAGCTATATAAGATTTGGTTCTCACACCAGCCTAATGGAAATATATAGATATCATACTTTCGTTACTCGAAAATAAATGCTGGTGATGGTATACTTCATCATCAGGACCATGTCCGGGCGACTAGAGTGCGACTCTATATCTATCCAATATATTAAAACTTCGAATACACGCGGATCAGACGTATACGCAAAATCTATATATACTGGATTGTCCACATCAATTTAAATAGATAATCAAATACGAATAATTGATTAAATTTTCAAAACAAAAATTTGTTTTCATTTTCAAAAATATACTCTTCACACTCGTTCTAGGATACTACTGATCGCATCTCTAATGAGTCATTCTCGTTGGATATTACTAATCCAATTTCTGATGAATTCTTTCGTACGGTTCTAATGTGTCTTGTTCTCTGCTTTGTAAACCAAAGCTCTGATACCACGTGTAAAGACCCGCAACTTCCCCGTAAAGGAAAGCGTCGGATAGTTCGAGAACAAACCACAATAGAACGCATACAGAAGAACATTTCATTGTATATAACAACAATGCATCAGATTACAAGAATATACAGAGTATGAATGAATATTACACAGAAATATCAGAGATTTAAATTACATTTAAATACATAGCAGCGGAAAATAATACAATACACAACTAGAAGAAGATATACGGATACAAAGCTTTCCGGATATCGTTCCAGCTGTAAACCAAAATCCTGTGAATATAAATCTGCAAAACCAAAACTACTAGCTGCCCGTGTCGAAATAAGGGCACCCAGAGTTTAGGTTAAAACAATAAACTCCAGGTCAGTCATGTGACTGGTGTGAGAACTAAAACAGTTGTTAATCTTTGTTTTTAAAGTTAGGTAAATCAAGGGACCACGCCGTATAACACGGAACGGGTTTCCTCCCAAGAATACCAGTGCATAAAACCAACAGCGCAATGCTAAATAAAGAAAGATGAAGCTGTTATAAGACCCAGGTCCTATCACACAATGCAACGCAAGCCGGGGGATAGGGTTTTCCCTTATAACAGCCAAAGAATGCTTGATACGTTTAAAACAAATCATTTGATACTATTATAAGTGCATAGTGTATAAAACACTTCAAATCATAAGTATCAATCATAGGCGGCATGAGCGCCCCATCCCACTATGTCACCATATATAGGTTTACAAATAAAACCGCAAATGTCACGTATTTGGAAATTGGATTTCCGTCTATGAACCGAGGCAAAAGATAGTCCTCAACCGATTCGTGACTCTCTAGCCCGAGCCACAGGTCAGAGCTCGAGTGACCTTGGAGCGACAGGGCCGGTCCACCGATGTGGATTAAAATGCCTGAACACTACGTTTCCCCACCCTATGGGGTGTAAGTCTGGTCCGTCAGCCGACCAGAATGCATCGGCCGAAACCGATATAACCGAGGCGCCTCGCAACAGCAACAACCACATAAGTCAAACTCGTCAGGGCGTGTAAAACCACTGACGCCACTTCTAACTAGAAAGAAACGCAAGTCCTCCCTGAGGTCCGTCTCCCGTTTTTGGTTCATACCTGGTGTGAAACACGCGAGGTAAACGTTACACAAAGCTACGCCACAAAGGCCGTGCTTTGATCATCACCACAAGACTTTGCTTTTCAACAGAAGCCTTGATCATTTGCATCTTAGCATGCCACACAGGCAAACCATCCTATGCAACCGATATCAGTCACACAGAATGAAATCCGATGTCAGACACACAGTCCATTTACAAGTCCGTTCTGGGTCTGAACGAAACCGGAGGCACCATAAGCGCCCCATCCCACTATGTCGCCATATATAGGATTACAATTAAAACCGCAAATGTCACGTATTTGGAAATTGGATTTCCGTCTATGAACCGAGGCAAAAGATAGTCCTCAACCGATTCGAGACTGTCTAGCCCGAGCCTCAGGACCCAGACTCAGGTGGGCCCTTGGATCCTCAGGGCCGGTCCACCGATGTGGATTAAAATGCCTGAACATGCGTCTCCCCACCCTATGGGGTGTAAGTCTGGTCCGTCAGCCGACCAGAATGCATTCGGCCGAAACCGATATAACCGAGGCGCCTAGTACCTCGCATATCCATCGATCTCCAAGTACGTCTGGACGATCACTAACTGTTTCCATCTTCTTGGGTGTACAGCCCAATCAAGATCATCAGTTATCACCCAAACGACGTGAAGACCTCCGGTCTTCGACCATCGTCTTCATCTTCGACTTATCGTCGTATCAGTTATTCAGAATGGGATAAACCCGGTCTTTCCGAATAACTCGCGTATATTTTAAATAAGTGTTACACAAACACAACATACGCCTCATTCCAATTCATTAGTCACTAACCGTAAATTAATCAAGAGAATAATTCCCCAAATATTAACCCCGAAGGCCGAAACCAACATCAGATCAATATCCAGAAAACCATTCTGCTTGGCTAACCGACAGTTAGTTTCTAAATTTCACGTTCAAATCTAATTAAAGATTTAACTATCGCCTGGAGCAAAACTGGTGATACTCCATTCTCGATCTTTTCAATCTAATTAAAGATTCATTAAAACTCCACTTAGTTTTAATCTTTTGACTGGGTTAAAGAATCAGTGTCATTTAAAAACACGGTTCACGATAAACCCAAAATCACATTCATTAATCGTCGGGTTAAAGAACGAGTGTTATTTAAAAACACTGTCCACGATAAACCCAAAAATCAATATCGATTCAATTCCAATTAAATGTTATTTAATTGGTACACTTCATTAAATCTAAATAAAAAGATTTAATCATTTCTCAACTGGGTTCAAGAACAGTGTTAGTGAAGACACCATTCACGACGAACCCAAATCACATTCATTAATTATCGGGTTAAAGAACGAGTGTTATTTAAAACACTGTTCACGATAAACCCAAAAATCAATATCAATTCAATTCCAATTAAATGTTATTTAATTGGTACACTTCATTAAATCTAAATCAAAAGATTTAATCTTTTCTCAGCTGGGTTCAAGAACAGTGTTAGTGAAGACACCATTCACGACGAACCCAAATCACATTCATTAATTATCGGGTTAAAGAACGAGTGTTATTTAAAACACTGTTCACGATAAACCCAAAAATCAATATCAATTCAATTCCAATTAAATGTTATTTAATTGGTACACTTCATTAAATCTAAATAAAAAGATTTAATCTTTTCTCAGCTGGGTTCAAGAACAGTGTTAGTGAAGACACCATTCACGACAAACCCAAATCACATTCGATATTCAATACAAGGCTCTGAATAGAAAATATATCGGCTTATATTCAATATCGAATTCTACGACTAACAAATGTCGTATTGGAAATAACGATATACATATATATCTTTCAAATTTCCATAACAACACCTGTATAATCATGAATTCCAACATCGAAATATTCCGAAGACAATTTCGATTCAAATCCACTCCAGTGTAATCATTGGAATTTTGGTTACTTTTAAAACCCTTTTCGAATTCAATTTATTTATTTAAAAATAAATAGAATTATAATTCTAGTTCAAAACTAGTTCATTTCGATAAAAATCTATTTTTATCTTTTCTAATATGGAATTTTTCATCCCAATTCTTTCTAAATCATTTCTTATGATTTTACACAAATTATTACTATTTTTAATAATTTTATCAAGGCCCGTACAGTCGATTTCCATCAATGGCCATCGAACTGCACTTATAGCGACCTTTTTCGAATTTGATTTGGACATAATTCCAAATCCAACCGTTAGATTTCAAATTTCTAACATTCATTAGAAAGCTCTTTTCGATACGAACCCAACGGTTCCGGTTTTAGGAGAATCCGACGGTCGGATCTCCCGTAATGTCCGTTTGAAATAAATGGTCGAAATTCGCGAACTGCCGCGGCGCGGCGCGTTCTATTCAGGCCATTATATTATATATATAATATATATATAATATATACTTCGTCGATTTCTATTTAAAACGAATTATATAAATAGTTTTAAAATTCGTTTCAAAAGCAATCTCAACTTCCTTTTCAATTCAAATCAAAATTGAATTCTTCTTTATAAATTCGTTTCAAAATTCATTTCTATTCAATTCGAATTTCAATTCAATTTGAATTCATTTCAATTCGCTTTTAATTCAATTCGAATTCGTTTTCAATTCAATTCATTTCGAAATCGTTTTCAATTCAATTCGAATTCGTTTTCAATTCAATTCATTTCGAAATCGTTTTCAATTCAATTCGAATTCGTTTTCAATTCAATTCATTTCGAAATCGTTTTCAATTCAATTCATTTCGAAATCGTTTTCAATTCAATTCATTTCGAAATCGTTTTCAATTCAATTCGAATTCATTTTCAATTCAATTCATTTCGAAATCGTTTTCAATTCAATTCATTTCGAAATCGTTTTCAATTCAATTCGAATTCATTTTCAATTCAATTCATTTCGAAATCGTTTTCAATTCAATTCATTTCGAAATCGTTTTCAATTCAATTCGAATTCATTTTCAATTCAATTCATTTCGAAATCGTTTTCAATTCAATTCGAATTCATTTTCAATTCAATTCATTTCGAAATCGTTTTCAATTCAATTCATTTCGAAATCGTTTTCAATTCAATTCGAATTCATTTTCAATTCAATTCATTTCGAAATCGTTTTCAATTCAATTCATTTCGAAATCGTTTTCAATTCAATTCGAATTCATTTTCAATTCAATTCATTTCGAAATCGTTTTCAATTCAATTCATTTCGAAATCGTTTTCAATTCAATTCATTTCGAAATCGTTTTCAATTCAATTCATTTCGAAATCGTTTTCAATTCAATTCATTTCGAAATCGTTTTCAATTCATTTCATTTCGAAATCGTTTTCAATTCATTTCGAATTCGTTTTTAAAATCGATATAAATATCGTTCACGTCAAAATGGCGTCAATCTAATCAACACGGCTTCATATATTCCTTTATTTTCAAATATTCTATTTCAAATATTTCTTTTTCAAATATTTCTTTTTCAAAACTGGAATGAGGCCCAATCAATTACCATATAAAATTAATTATATGGATTTTCATACAACACATGTATATAATAGCATTGAAAATAATCAACCATCAACCAAAGTGCACTACACTGTATAAGCATCAAATATAGATATTCAACGCTTATAACAGCCTGTCAATCAATCGATCGACATATTTAATCAATCAGGATGAGTGAACTTCAAATTTCATCCTAACACCCGTGTGGGGTTTCAAACAATCAAACACATATTTTATTTGTGCAGTTAGGCGATGTGTAAAATTTATCGACCCAATCAACGTCATTCAAATAGGTGTACATAAACAAACCGTCTGGTTTGTAAATGAATATTTATTTATTCACATTCACGTTAAAAATTATATTTTTAACGATAACACATTTTATTTTGACATATGAATTTCTATTCTTCATTTACACAAATAAAATGATATTTTTATTTTTCTAACATATTTTAGAAAATTTCGGCGGCATAACGGCACGATACTAGAAACGGGACAAGGCCTAGCCTTATCCCCGGTCTAGTGAAGGCCCACGCCATTCACACATCAATCAAATCAATTCGTTATGCAAACCACAAACTTTGGAGTAAGGGTCTAACCTAGCCTTACTCCTTCGCCTTATAACGGCGCACGTCTAATCCTAACCAATTTATCGATTCGATTTTTCACACCACAAACCACATTCAAACCAATATCGCAATCAATCACCAAACAGTCAAACAAACAAGTCCATGGTCTGTGGACGATTGTGTCGGGTGCTACTAAGCACCGTCTGCATCCTAGTATATATATATAACTAGAAATAAAATAGAAAGGTGAGAAATTCTCACCTTTAGCTATCCAACCATCTCGACTCTTCTTTTGCAGAAGTCTTCGTCGTTTCGCCTTTTTGTCACCTTCGTTGCTGCTTTCACTACATACGTAAAAATCACATTTTTACTTCGCTATTCAATATGTAAAAATCGAATTTTTACTTTGCTATTCAATATATAAAAATCGAAGTTTTTTTCTACTATGTTATATAGATAAAAATTATATTTTTATCACGCTATTTTCTATATGAAGATTTCGCCTTTTTAAATTTAAAGATTTCGCCTTTTTAAATTTAAAGATTTCACCTTTTTTTAAATTTAAAGATTTCACCTTTTTCAAAAACAAAGATTTGATTTTTATAGTTCCTACTATGCAAAGATTATATTTTTACTATTCTTATGATGTAACAATTATATTTTTATTGCTTTAAAAATATAAGAATCATACCTTACTATTTCTACTTAACAAAAATTCCATCTTTTCTGTTTTTAAAAATATGATCTTTATTTTCAAGTTCAAATCTTTTTCTATTAAGAGATCAAACCCCTTTTTTTCTCTATCTCAAAGTTTAAAATAAAATCAGTTTTCTTTTCCTTTTCAAATCAGTTTTTATTTTCTTTTCAAAACAGTTTTTCAAAACAGTTTTTCAAAACAGTTTTTGTTTTTAAAATGCAGTTTTGCCTTTTTAAAAATGCAGTTTTTTTTTTTTTTTCCTTTATCCTTTTCAAATCAGTTTTTAAACTCTTAAAATTCAGTTTTTTTTAAACTTTTAAAATCCAGTTTTTTTTAAACTTCTAAAAATCCAGTTTTTTTTAACTTTTAAAACCAGTTTTTAAACTTCTATAAATCCAGTTTTTTTTAACTTCTAAAAATCCAGTTTTTAAACTTTTAAAAATCCAGTTTTTAAACTTTTAAAAATCCAGTTTTTAAACTTCTAAAAATCCAGTTTTTAAACTTCTAAAAATCCAGTTTTTAAACTTCTAAAAATCCAGTTTTTAAACTTTTAAAAATCCAGTTTTTTTAAACTTCTATTAATATAAAAAAAAAAGAAAACAAATAAATTGAAAAACGACTTACAGGGGGGACTCGTCGACGGCTCGGAGGGGATGCGGGGTTGACTGGGCGGAGGCGAAGATGGTGGTTGCGGTGTTCATCGGTGGCGGTCTTCGAGGGGAGCGTGGTGGTCTTCGCGGTGGGGTTTTGAGCTTCGTGAGTTGGGAGGAGGGAGAGGAGAGGGCAGAGGGTCGGGTTTGAAGCGGAGGAGGGCGGTGGTCCTCCTGGGAGGCGGCGCCTGAGGCGCGGCGGCCTCGCTGGCCGCGGCGGCGCGATTCGCCCCCCACCCCGTCGCCTTTCTCTTTTTTTTTTTTTTTATTTGAAATCGATTTGAGAAAAAAACAAAAGGGGGGGGCCAGCGGGTTTTTAAGGGGAAGGGGTATATTTTATATTTTTTTTATTTTAATTTAGTTATTTAATTCAATTTAAAGTTGACTTTTCGTTTTAACTCGAAATCAAGCCCACCGACTGTCGCCCCTAGCTAATTACCCCCATTCCGAACACAATGGGATATGTAACGTAAGCTGATCTGATCGCTTTGATCAGTTTCTGTTGAATTTACATTTAAATCATTATATTGAATTTTAAACGTACATTTCTAATTACCGGGGTCACATACTAACTAGAAAAATTCCAGAAAAATATTTTCTAGCTTCGTATTGACGATGCGGTCCTAACAAAACTAGTTTCGTCGAATTCCGAGACCGTTTGAAAAATGGCCAATTTCCAGTCGATTAAAATCAACTGAAAATGGTCAAACGCATTTTCCTTTGCCACGCTCACATATTGATTCGAAAAATTATGAAATTTGGAATCTAGCAATAACTCGACATCACGGACCCAACAAAACTGGTTTCGTCGTAATCCAAGGTCGTTTGCAAAATTGCTATTTTTAAGGGCCTTATATATATAAAAATATATATAAATTCCACAGCGACTATTTCTAATTTTTAACTGGACATATCTTATCATTTCTAAGATGAAATCCCAGTTTGTTAACTTCATTACAAAGATATAGTTATACAGATTCAAATATTTCTTGTTTCGTTCAATTCTGACTTATATTGAATTCTGTATATTCATTTGAAATTAGAAATCGAATTTTCGAACTACCGCGCCATTTTCAATTCCTTTTATAATTATATATAATTATTTATATTCTAACGACGACGCGTATAAATATATACGTTCGAATTATATTCAAAACAGATTTCTCGTCGATATTATTTAAAATAATCTATTTTAAATATTCAAAATTCGCTAAAATTGCCAAAATAAAATTTTTAAACTGGCCCAGATTTTCGGGTTGTTACACAGCATTAGTTACAAACTTGTTTAAGCATCGATATATATGCACACATACACACAATTATGAAAGGTCGTTTCATTGCAATTTTTTTTAAAACCCTTTACTTATGTTGCAACTAGTTATATTTCTAGAAGTTGCTAATACTACTAATATTCATGACACCCGGACAAAACACTAATGTTGCTTGTGATGTGTTGCATTTAGCATGTAAATATCACTAGTTTCTTTTTTTCATTGTGACGACTAATAATGACTTATTTATGTTTCACAAAAAAATCATTTCATCCATGTTACTCTACTTTGAGTTTGGTCAATACTTTCTTTTGAAAAGCATTAATGTTTACTCTTTTCTGTACCAATACAACTATAGCTAGACCCATAAGATTCAAACAAAATTGCACTGGAACCAGACTTGGAAGAAATGCGTAAAAGCCATGAAAGTAAAACAGGGGAAGGTTGGACATAAGGGCCTGAGTTGGCACAAAATATACCCTATGTATCGATATCAACTCACGTTGGCTTAAGTAATAAAGTTGTGACTCATTGGTTAGACATTTTGCTCATTTACACGTCATCTGTGAAGTTTCATGTGATTTAGTTTAGCATTGAACAAGTTATGGATGAAAATTACTCGAAATTGAATAGATTTAAACGACTCATGAGTATAGATGATTAATAAAAACTCGGAATGACTTAAGTTTGAGGCCATAAAATCAACACGGAGTAAAGAAAATGGTTCAAAAGTTAAAACATTGAATAATTATATCTATCAAGACATATATATAAGGGCATCTATTTAGATATAAATTGGAAGGGTCAAAATCTGAGCCATTGGATTAGCTTGTCTATGTGAAGGGAGGAAACAAAGGGGTAATCTGATGGTAGAGATTTAATATATCATTGTCCGTGTCTATTTTTTTAAATAGACTTTACTTATATATGTAATAACCCGGAAATGCGAGCTAATTTAAAAATTTTATTTTGGCGATTTTAGCGAATTTTGAATATTTAAAATGAATTATTTTAAATAATATCGACGAGAAAATTTATTTTGAATATAAATAGAACGTATATATTATATACACCGTCGTTAGAATATAAATATTTATATATAATTATAAATAGAATTGAAAATGGCACAGTAGTTCGATAATTCGATTTCAAACTTCAATTGAACATACCGGGTGCAAAACAATCCGGATTTTAGTGAAACCAAAAACATCAGGATCTAATTGATAATATCTTTCCAACGAATCCGACAAATCGAAATTTCATAGCGGGAATCAAAAGATATGCCCAGTTGAAAATTCTAAATAGTCGCTATGGAATTCAAGCCCTTAAAAATGGAAATTTTGCAAACGACCTCGGATTTCGACGAAACCACTTTTGTTGGGTCCGCAGTGTCAAATTATTGCTAGGTTCCAAATTTCATAATTTTTCGAATCAATATGTGAGCGTGGCAAAGGAAAACGCGTTTGACCAGTTTCAGTTGATTTTAATCGACTTGAAAATGGCCATTTTTCCAACGATCTCAGAATTCGACGAAACTAGTTTTGTTAGGACCGTATCGTCAATACAAAGCTTGAAAATATTTTTATGGGATTTATGGAGTTAGTATGTGACCCCGGTAATTTGAAATGTACGTTTAAAATTCAATATAGCGATTTAAATGTAAATTCAACGGAAACCGATCTAAACGATCGAATCAGCTTACGATACATATCACATTGTGTTTGGAATGGGGGTAATTAGCTATGGACGACAGGCGGTGGGCCTCGTTTAGAGGTCGTATGTAAAAATTAACTTTTTGAAATTAAATAATAATAATAAAAAAAATATCTCCCCCTATTACCCTCTGGCCCCCCGATTGAATCAGAAAAATCATTCGAAATAAAAAAAAGAAAGGAGGAACGCAGCAACCGCCGCCGAGCCCAGGGAGCCGTCGCCGTCCCCGATGACCACCGCGCCACCTCCGAGACCCCCCCTTCTACCTCGACCAGGCGACACCCTCCAACCCCCCCACCCCCTCCCCCGATGAACCGCGCCGACGCGTGAGAGCCCCCCCTTTTCCTGCACCGCCGCACACCCCCCTTCCCCTCAGCGCCGCCACCCTCCTCCGTTCTCTCCCTCCTCCCTGCAGCGAATCCGCCCCTCCTCCCTTTGAAAATTACTGTAAGTTTCACTGATTTTTGTTGATTTTAAAAACTGATTTTTACATGATTTTAATACTGAAATTAAGGTGATTTTAAAACTGAGATTAGTATTGTTTTAAAATATATATACATAGTAGAGAAAGGAGGGATTTTTAATTTTAAAAGTGAAAAGACGATATTTTGATATAAGTAGTGAAGTAAAAATATGATTTTTACTTATGTAGTGGATTGAAAATATAATCTTTATGAGATATAGAATATAGAAATATCATCTTTGTATATGTAGCGAAATAACAATATGATTTTTATGATATATATGTTGAAATAAAGAGGTGATTTTTATAGTGATGAAATAAAAATAAAATCTTTATATGTGAAAAGGCGAAGTCTTTATATGGAGAATAGCGTGATAAAAATAGAATTTTTATCTATATAGCGTGATAGTAAAAATTCGATTTTTATATATTGAATAGCATAGTAAAAATTCGATTTTTATATATTGAATAGCATAGTAAAAATTCGATTTTTATATATTGAATAACATAGTAAAAATTCTATTTTTATATATTGAATAGCGAAGTGAAAATTCAATTTTACATATGTAGTGAATACGGGCGACGAAAGTGACGAAAGGCGAGAACGACGAAGACTTCTAAAAAAGAAGAGTCAAGATGATTGGATAGCTTTCGGTGAGAACTTCTCACTCTTCAATTTCTTTTTCTAGTTATATATATATATATACTAGGATGCAGACGGTGTTTAGTAGCACCCGACACAATCGTCCACAGACCATGGACTTGTTTGTTTAATTGCAAAAATTAGTTAGATTATTTGATTGGATTGAATTGTTTGGTGAAATGAAATGGATTTGATTGATGTGTGAATGATGCGGGCCTTCACTAGACCGGGGATAAGGCTAGGCCTTGTCCTGTTTCTAATATCGTGCCGTTATGCCGCCGAAATTTTCTAAAATATGATAGAAAAATAAAAATATCATTTTATTGCATAAATGAACCGAATAGAAATTCATGTGTTGGAATAAAATGTATTATCGTTAAAATATAATTTTTAACGTGAAAGTGAATAAATAAATTTTTATAAACAAATCGGCCGATTTGTTTATATACACTGATTTGACTGATATTGATTGGGCCGATAAATTTTACACATTTCCCAACTACACAATAAAATCTGTGTTTGATTGTTTGAAACCCCACACGGGTGTTGGGATGAAATTTGAAGTTCACTCATCCTGATTGATTAAATATGTCGATCGATTGATTGACAGGCTGTTATAAGCGTTAGATATTTATATTTGATGCTTATACAGTGTAGTGCACCTTGGTTGATGGTTGATTATTTTTCAATGCTATTATATACGTGTGATGTATGAAAATCCATATAATTAACATTCTTTGGTGATTGATTGGGCCTCATTCCAATTTAGAAAATAAAGAATATATGAAGCTGAGTTGATTAGATTGACGCCATTTTGACGTGAACGATATTTATATCGATCTTATTCATTTTAAAATGAATATTGAAAAATGATTTCGAAATGAATTGAATATAAAATGATTTCGAAATGAATTGAATGTAAAATGATTTCGAAATGAATTGAATGTAAAATGATTTCGAAATGAATTGAATATAAAACGATTTCGAAATGAATTGAATGTAAAGCGATTTCGAAATGAATTGAATGTAAAGCGATTTCGAAATGAATTGAATATAAAACGATTTCGAATTGAATTGAATAGAAAACCAATTTGATTCAAATTGAATAGAAAACGAATTGATTTCAAATTGAATAGAAAACGAATTGAATTCGAATCGAATTAAAATCGATTTGAATTGAAATCAAATAGAAATGAAAGTAAAAAGGATTTAAAATAGGAAATTCAATTTTGATATGAATTTGAAATAAAGGTTGAAATTGTTTTTGAACCGAATTCAAAACTATTTATAAAATTCATTTTAAATAGAAATCAACGAAATATATTATATATATATATATATATATATATATATATATATATAATATAATGGCCTGAATAGAACGCGCCGCGCCACGGCAGTTTGTGATTTTCGACCATTTATTTCAAACGGACATTACGGGAGATCCGACCGTCGGATTCTGCTAAAACCGGAACCGTTGGGTTCGTATCGAAAAGAGCTTTCTAACAAATATTAGAAATTTGAAATCTAACGGTTGGATTTGGAGATACGTCCAAATCAAACGTGGAAAAGGTCGCTGTAAGTGCAGTTCGATGGCCGTTAATGGAAATGGACTGTACGGGCCTTGATAAAATTATTAAAAATATCAATAATTTGTGTAAAATCATAAGAAATAATTTGGAAAATTTGGGATTAAAAACTCCATATTTGAAAAGATAAAAATAGATTTTATCGAAATGAACTGGTTTTGAATTAAAATTAAAACCCATTTTTTTTCAAATAAATAAACTGGATTTGAAATGGGTTTTAAACAGAATTGATTTGTGGGTTTATCGTAAACGGTGTTTTAAATAACATTAGTTCTTTACCCCGATGATAATTAGAATGTGATTTGGGTTTGTCGTGAACTGTGTTTTAAATAACATTAGTTCTTTAACCCAGTAAAAGGAGTTTTAATGAATCTGCAATTAGATTGAAATGTGGATTGATAATTTAAATTATCAAATTTGGAAAATGAGCGAGAATGGAGTATCACCAGTTTTGCTCCAAAGCGATAGTTAAATCTTTAATTAGATTTGAACGTGGAATGGTAATTAATTTTACCGATAACATCGAGGTGTTAGATATGAAGTATTACCAGTTTTGCTTCATGGGATGAATAGGTTGGGATTGTGAAATAAAATAAATAATTACTTCGGTGTGATTCGCTAATCTCGACTAGTTTAGAAAACCATAATTTGGTTTGAAACGACATCCAAAGGAAGATTAAAGGATAAATTTTAAAGAATTTATCTTGGATAAAATTAATGGGAACCTTTCCCTAAGAATGTGATTTAGTGAATAAAAAGGATATTCTGGATTGGAATGAGGCGTATGTTGTGTTTGTGTAACACTTGTTTTTAATATACGCGGGTTGTTCGGAAAGGCCGGGTTTACACCCATTCTGAAAAACCGATTCGACGAAATGTCGAAGATGAAGATGGTGGTTGAAGACCGGAAGTCTTCACATCGTGTGGGTAATTACTGACGATCCTGATTGGGTTGTACACCCAAGAGGATGGAAATAGTTGGTGGTCGTCCAAACGTACTTGGAGATCGATGGATATGCGAGGAAAGTGCCTCCGGTTTCGTTCAGACCCAGAACGGACTTGTAAATGGATTGTGTGTATGACATTGGATTTTATTCTGTGTTGATTGATTTCTATTAAATATACATCTGTTTGGCGGCGGAGAATTTATTCTTTTGCTTAACGCCCTTCTCTGAGACGTACAAGCTCAGAGGTTGTATATCGATGGACATCAGTCGCATGGCGTGAATTGCCTGTGTGGCACGCTAAGATGCAATGATCAAGGCTTTTGTTGAAAAGCAGAGTCTTGTGGTTGATGATCAAAGCATGCCTACGTGGCAGCTTTGTGTATAACGTGAATTCGCGAGCCTCACACCTCGGTATGAGTTAAAAACGGGATACGGGCCGTTGGGAGAACACGACGTTTCTTTCTAGCTTTGGTAGTGTCAGTGACTTACTAGCCCTGACATTTATATACTTTTCACCTTTGTGGTTGTTGAAATGAGGCGCCTCGATTATAGGTCTGTAAGGACCGGCAAACGTGTGTTTAGGAATAACTAATCCTCTAACGTAAGTGAGGACCGGCCCAACCGATCCAAGTGGCTGCCCAGAGTGTGTAGTCCTGAGCATTTGCTAGAGTGTCTCGAAGCGGAGAGGAGCTTGCCCCTTGCCTCGACTCATGACGGAAATCCAATTTCCAATACGTGTATTGCGGTTTTAATTGTAGAACTAGTATGGCGACATGATAGATGGTACCCATGCCGCCTATGATTGATATTTATGATTGAAATGTTTTGACGCTATACACTTATTATAGTATCAAATGATTTGTTTTAAACGTACCAAGCATGTTTGGCTATTATAAGGGAAAACCCTATCCTCCGGCTTGCGTTGCATTGTGTGACGGGACCTGGGTCTTATAATAGCTTCATTTTTCGAAAAAGCATTGCGTTGTTTATTGATATGCACTGGTATTCTTGGGAGGAAACCCGTTCCATGTTATACGGCGTGGTCCCATGAATTACTCTCTTTTAAAGTAAAGCTTTAAATAACTGTTTTAGTTCTCACACCAGTCACATGACTGACCTGGAGTTTATTGTTTTAAACTAAACTCTGGGTGCCCCTATTTTCCGCACGGGCAGCTAGTAGTTTTGGTTTTGCAGATTTATATTCACAGGATCCTGGTTTACAGCTGGAATGATATCCGGAAAGCTCTGTATCCGTATATCACCTTCAGTTGTGCTTTGTATTATTTTCCACTGCTATGTAATTTATTGTAATCTCTGATATTTACCGAATGTAATTTATTCATTTATACTCTGTATATTCTTGTATCTGATGGAATTGTTGTAATAGCAATGAAATGTTCTTCCGTCTGCGTTTTGTCTTGTCCTCACAGTAATTCGTTCTTTCTCATCTCTTCGGAGACCGGGGAAGTTCGGGTCGTCACAATATATATATATATATATATATATATATATCACGTTTTCTCCTCTGGCTCTTCAAATAAGGATTTTTGTATGCTTGATCCTTCTTGGTATTAGTATTGATACGTTCACTAATTGTATCATATTATATACTATAAGAAACACACAAACTTCGATTTTATTACCACAACTACTATATACATCCACAAGGTATTTCCTTTTTGGGCAGTTTTACATCTCACCTCTTTCAACCATTCCGCCTTTACCATGTTACTCTTGAAAACAATGAATGCAAATAATGGAATTAGATCTATGGTTGTCAAACGGATGTAAATAGCAATCAATTATTTGTAGTTATAGTCATTTCCATATATTAATCTTTACTTTCAAATCTAATGGTATGCGTGTATGTGTCCATGTACATCATCGCCTTTAAAGTACTCCACATCATAATTTTCCATTAGAATCATACTTTATAATTTATCTTTTTAATCACTTCCATATACAAGATATATTTTTTCCTCATGAACTTTGGCAAAAATCAATAACCTGTTGTCTTGTGATTAACTATTTAATTTTTCTCACTCTTTCTATTTTAGTATAGAGATATTCACTTTTCCAAATCAAATTATATTTGAGTACCTTTTACTGTTTTGTAGTGATGTTCGTTTTCTTCAGTCTAGGAATTATTAGATTCATGTTCTTATTTTGTTCAGTGAAATGCTTTAATTACATACATATGAACAAAAAAATTATGTTCATACATTTTTCACTTATTATTGAGTTAATTGTTTATCATGGATATTTAATTTTGAGATCCACCTTCAAACTCCATCCTCATAGAACGCCATTGAAAATTGCTATGATATGTTCCAATAGGACAATGCAAAAGCTTTGATACGTTTAAGATATCATGTCCGTGGCAATATTAAAAAATAGAATCGAAAGATCTCTCCACTTATGAAGCTTAAGTTTAAGGATTACGGGTACACAATAATACAACTGAACACTAGGCAAGAATTGTTGAACACAAGATTTTTTTGAAATTATAAAAATTAACATGAAACTTTAACAACAAAGTCGCTTTGGCCGAGTGGTTAAGGCATGTGCCTGCTAAGTACATGGGGTTTCCCCGTGAGAATTCGAATCTCTCATGCGACGAGCTATTCATCTAAATTAGACGAATAAAGGAATTTTTTTGAACTCGAGTTTCATGACTTAAAATCTATAAGAAAAGACTGATAACGCATAAATACCTCGAAATATGGCTATGTTCAATCACCAGCATGTAAATTTACACATTTTTCTAGTATATACGTTCTTGGGCTTATTAACACATTTTTTGGAGATTGTTTGTTATTTTAATTCAAAGGCTATATTGTAATGTATGAATATAATTTGTATGATTTTTTCTTGTTATGTTAGGGGTTTTAAGGTTTCAATGGGACATATTATTAAAATATATGATTTAATTTTTATTGTAAAAAATTACCAATTTAAAAAAAAAAAAATTTGGCACTTGTTGCCTTAAATATAATCATGCAACAACTATATGGAGATTGGAGAACACTGTTATGTAAAATATTATGAAATCTTATCGTAATTAGTAATTATTAAACAAAATAATGAATTGGTTATCAAAATCACTTTTCGAAACCAACCGGTTTAGCTACATAATCTAAAGTAAATGCAATTTTTTCTCACTTTAAATGAGATCATGGTGAAGGTAGACAACATGGTCACGAAAATGGTATAACTCCAATAAAATTTGTATTAGAGTTAACGGAACCGTCTACTTTAGGAGGCAACCACAACCACAAAGTTTCCCTTTATATACATAAGATAGTGTCCTACAATATAAGCATGCATCACAAAAGATTTTCAGCTACGTGAATTTTTTTTTTGTCGGGTAGACATAGAAATTACTTTTTGGGAAAGATATACGCAAGAAAAAGGTAAACTTTCACGACACTGTGGATATAATGCCCTCACCTTTCTCTCCCTCCCACCCATTCATTTCTAAAAGAAAAAAATTTAACTTCTTGGAGAATTAAATTAAAATGTAAATAAATATCATATTTTGAAATCATTTCCTTTTTGATATCCACGATAAAAATGAATATATCGATACAAATATCGTTTGCGTTAAAATGGCGCATATCTAATCAACACGGCTTATTTTTACAGGATACTGGTTTACAGCTGGAGCAAAATTTGGAATGCTCTGTATCAGTATATTTCTTTCAATTGTGTAATGTATTATTTTTCCACTACTTTGTAATTTAAATATCTGATATTTATCAAATGTGTATTATTTATTCATACTCTGTTATATTTTTGTACTCTGATGTAGTTGTTGTAATAAGGAATGAAATGTTCTTCTGTTTGCGTTCTGATTTGTCGTGTTCTCAACTCAATCTGTGCTTTCCCATAAGGGCGAGTTTGGGTCGTTTCAAGGGACATCATGAAAGTCTAAAAAACTCTGCAAATGGTTTGCGTTATAAGTTCTTCATTTTTCCTCAGCATTAGTAACAAACTTGTTTAAGCATCGATATACATATACACACACACAATTATGAAAGGTCGTTTCACTGCAAAATATTTTTTTATTAAAACAATCTACTTATGTTGTAACTAGATATTTTTCTAGAAGTCGCTAATAATGCTAATATTCATGACACCCGGACAAAACGCTAATGTTGCTTGTGATGTATTGCATATAGCATGTAAATATCACCAGTTTCTTTTTGTCTTAGTGATGACTAATAGTGACTTATTTATGTTTCACAAAAAATCATTTCATCTATGTTATTCTACTTTGAATTTGGTCAATACATTGTTCTAAAAAGCATTAATGTTTACACTTTTCTGTACCAATACAACTTTAGCTAGACCCATAAGATTCAAACAAAATTGCATTGGAACCAGACTTGGAAGAAATGCTTAAAATTCACGAAAGCAAAACTTGGGAAGGTTGGACATAAGGGCCTGAATTGGCAACAAACATACCTTTTGTGTTGATACCAATTCTTGTTGGCTTAAGTAATAAAGTTTCAACTCATTGGTTAGACATTTTACTCATCTACATGACATCTGTGAAGTTTTATCTGATTTAGTTTAGCATTGAACACGTTATGGATGAAATTTGCTTGAAATTGAATAGATTTAGGATGATTCATGAGTATAGATGATTAAAAAACTCGGAATGACTTAAGGTTGATCCCGCATAATCAACATGGAGCAAAGAAAATGGTTCAAAAGTTAAAATATTGAATAAATATTACTATCAAGACATATATATAAGGGCATCTATTTAGATATAAATTGGAAGGTTCAAAATATGAACCATTGGATTAGCTTGTCTATGTGAAGGGAGGAAACAAAGGGTTAATCTAATGGTAGAGATTCAATATATCATTGTCCGTGTCTACTTTTTTAAATAGACATTACTTATATATATATAGCACGTTTTCTCCTGTGGCTCTTCAATTAAGGATTTTTGTATGCTTGATCCTTCTTGGTGTTATTATTGATACATTCGCTAATTGTATCATATTATATACTATATAAAACACACAAACTTTGATTATATTCTTATTACCACCAATACTTTATACGTACACAAGGTTTTCCATGTTTGGCAGTTTTACATCTCACCTCTTTCAACCATTCCACCACTACCATGTTACTCTTGAAAATGATGAATACAAATAATGGCATTGGATCTACGGTTGTCAAAAGGATGTAAATTACAATTAATTATTTATAACGATGTCATTTTCATATATTAATCTTCACTCTCAAACATATGGGTATGTGTGTATGTGTCCATGTACATCATTGCCTTCAAAGTACTCCACATCATCATTTTCCATTAGAATCATAATTTATAATTTATCTTTTTAACCACTTTCATATACAAGATATATTTTTCCACATGTACTTAGGCAAAAATCAATAACCTGCTATCTTGTGACTAACTATTTAATTTTGCTCACTCTTTCTATTTTATTATAGAGATATTCACATTTCCAAATCAAATTATATTTAACTGCCTTTTAATATTTCGTAGTTATGTCCATTTTCTCCATTCTAACAATTATTAGATTCATGTTCTTTTTTTATTGAGTGAAATGCTTTAATTATGTACATATGAACAAAATTTTTATTTTCATACATTTTTATCTTATTTTTGAGCTAAATGTTTATCATGGATATTTAATGTTGAGATCCACCTTCAACCTCCATTTTCAGATAATGCCATTGAAAATTGCAGTGATATGTTCCAACAGGACAATGCAAATGCTTTGATACTTTTAAGATATCATATCCATGGTAATCTTAAAAAAAAATAGAATTGAAAGGTCTATCCATCTATGAAGCTTAAGTTTAAGGATCACGAGTATATAGTAATACATCGAAACACCAGGCAAGAATTGTTGAACACATGTTTTTTTTAAATTATAAAAATAAACAAGGAATTTTAACAACAAAGTCGCTTTGGCCGAGTGGTTAAGGCGTGTGCCTGCTAAGTACATGGGGTTTCCCCGCGAGAGTTTGAATCTCTCAGGCGACAAGCTATTCATCTAAATTAGATGAATGAAGGAATTTTTTTAAACACTAGTTTCATGACTTAGAATCTATAAGAAAAAACTGGTAATGCATAAGTACTTCGAAATATGGCTGTGTTCTATCAACAGCGTGTAAATTTACACTTTTTTCTAGTACATACGCTCTTGGGCTTATTAACACATTTTTCGGAGATTGTTTGTTATTTTAATTCAACGACTATATTGTAATATATGAATATAATTTGTACGATTTTTTCTTGTTATGTTAGGGGTTGTAAGGTTTCAATGGGACATATTATTAAAATATATGATTTACTTTTATTGTAAAAAAGTACAATGTATAAAAAAAAGATTTTTTGGCATTTCTTGCCTTAAATATAATCATGAAACAACTATACGGAGAACGCTATTATGTAAAATATTATGAAATCTTATCATAACTAATAATTATTAAACAAAGTAATGAATTGCTTATCAAAATCACTTATGAAACCAACCGATTTAGTTGAATAATCTGAAGTAATTTCTAATTTTGATCACTTTAAATGAGATCATGGTCAAGGTAGACAACATGGTCGCGAACATGGAAATAAATCCAATAAAAGTTGTTTTAGACTTAACAAAACCACCTACTTTAGAAGGCAACCACAACAACAATGTTTCTCCTTATATACATAAAATAGTATCCTACAATATAAGCAAGCATCGTAAATGATTACGTGGATTTTTTTCGGGTAGACATAGAAATTACTTGTTGGCAAAGATATACGCAAGAAAAAGGTAAACTTTCATGACACTGGGGATGCCGTGAATGTCTACAAAATTCTGCAAATGGTTTGCGTTATATGTTCTTCATTTTTCCTCGGCATTAGTAACAAACTTGTTTAAGCATCGATATATATATATAAACACACACACACAAACACAATTATGAAAGGTCGTTTCACTGCAAAATAGTTTTTTATTAAAACCATATACTTATGTTGCAACTAGTTATATTTCTAGAAGTTGCTAACACTGCTAATATTCATGACACCCAGAAAAAACGCCAATGTTGCTGTGGTGTGTTGCATTTAGCATGTAAATATCACCACTTGCCAGTTTCTTTTTGTCATAGTGATGACTAATGGTGACTTATTTATGTTTCACAAAAAATCATTTCATCCATGTTATTCTACTTTGAATTTGGTCAAAGAATGAATTGTTTTAAAATGCACTAATGTTTACTCTTTTGTGTACCAATATAACTTTAGCTAGACCCATAAGATTCAAACAAAATTGCACTAGAACCAGACATGGCAGAAATACTTAAAAGACATGAAAGCAAAACTTGGTAAGGTTGAACTTAAGGGCCTGAGTTGGCACCAACCATACCTTATGTGTTGATACCAACTCTTGTTGGCTTATGTAATAAATTTGTGACTCATTAGTTATATACTTTACTCATCTAAATGACATCTGTGTAGTTTTATGTGATTTAGTTTAGCATTGAACAGGTTATGGATGACACTTACTTGAAATTAAATAGATTTAGGATGACGCATGAGTATAGATAATTAAAAAAAACTCGGACAGACTTAAGGTTGAGCCCGTAGAATAAACATGGAGCAAAGAAAATGGTTCAAAAGTCAAAACATTGAAAAATTATATCTATCTAAACATATATATATATATAGGGGCGTCTATTTAGATATAGATTGGAAGGGTCAAAATGTGAGCCATTGGATTAGCTTGTCTATGTAAAGGGAAGAAACAAAGGGGTAACTTGATGGTAGAGATTCAATATATCATTGTCCGTGTCTATTTTTTTAAATAGACTTTAATTACATATATATATATATATATATATATCACGTTTTCTCCTGTGGCTCTTCAAATAAGGTTTTTTGTATGCTTGATCCTTCTTGGTGTTAGTATTGATACATTTACTAATTTTATCATATTATATAGTATATAAAACCCACAAAATTTGATTATATTATTATTTCCACCGATACTATATACATACACAAGGTATTTCCATGTTGGGCAGTCTTACATCTCACCTCTTTTAACATTTCCAAAATTACCATGTTACTCTTGAAAATGATGAATACAAATAATGGCATTGGATCTACGGTTGTCAAAAGGATGTAAATTACAATCAATTATTTGTAATGATAGTCATTTTCATATATTAATCTTCACTCACAAATATATGGGTATGTGTGTATGTGTCAATGTACATCATTGCCTTTAAAGTAATCCACATCATCATTTTTCATTAGAACCATACTTTATAATTTATCTTTTTAATCACTTCCATATACAAGATATATTTTTTTCCTCATGTACTTAGGTAAAATCAATTAGCTGGTGTTGTAATGGCCCGCAAATCCGTACTATCTGAGCTGACTAATACAACACACGTCCAACTCAAATAATACAGAAATACGAGTCATTAGGGTTAAAGAAAATAGAAAAGATAGAATAAGAACATAAATAACAGCACAGAACCTCACAGCGGAATGAATAAAATATATTATATAATATAATCTTGAATATAAAATTTGTATCATATATATATACCATCATCAGTGCATAATACAATATTTGATACAGTGGAAATAACTCTAAAATAACTAGCGGTGAAGCCTCCTGCTTCAAGCTCCTCCAAGTGTGTCTGTAAAAACCTAAAACACTTGACTACCCGTACAAATTTAGGAACCCAAGAGTTTAGGAAAACAAAAAAAAAATAAACTCTGGGTCAGTCATGGGACTGGTGTGAGTAAACTCCAACCATATGGTTTAACTTCAAAAATCTTTTGAAAGAAAGAGATAATTGTAAGACCAGCCCACATATAAACGCGGATGGTTTTTACCTTACTATAACCAAAACATTTTTGATATCAAAATCCAGTGATATTATCATAATGTTAAATCAAATAAATAACCAAATAGTAGAACGCTTGCATCTCACGCTCTACATATATAGTATACAATCAAAAACCACAGGGCGCATATTGGGGATTGGATACCAACTATGACGAGGTATGGGACCACATTCCGAAGATGTATCTCTAGAGGAGAATACACCTGGGTTCAACAAGAGCGTCTTATAGCCCGACCCACACATGACCGACCACTCATTTCGCTTAAGCGTACCGAATGTATATCACCAACGTTTGGGCTCAAACCACTGTTTCCCGAAAAGGGACAGCATAGAAGTAGATTAAATAAGTAAAAGGAATTTCTCTAGATAGGTGATTATACACCCTAATGGGAGCGACCCACATAGCCATGCTGCCTGTAACGTCTAGGATTTTCGACCCAGAAAATCAACATAAAAACACACTATTGACTATTCAAGCATCGAAAATACCGGGACATTAGTAGAAGAATTTAGAGGATGAGATAGAAAAGATAGAACTAATAGAATAGAAGAAGAAGATCACAACTGAACAGAATCAGAGTAAACACGAAAACTCACAGCGGAATGAATAAATTGTATTATAACATAACTTTGAAATACAAATCTGGATTTGTACATATATACATACATACCATATCAGAGTACAACTCATATACATCTCAGCGGAAATAATATCTAAATATCTACCGGTGAAAACTCCTGCTTTGAGCCCTCTAAGTGAATCTGTAAAATCCTGAAACATTTGACTGCCCGTACAAATCTGGGCACCCAAGAGTTTAGGAAAACACAAACAATATAAACTCTGGGTCAGTCATGGGACTGGTGTGAGTAAATTCCAATTATACTGTTTAACTTTGAAAACCTTACTATAACCCAAAATATCTTTGATATCAAATCCAGTGATATTATGATAATGTCTAAGCAAATAAATATCCAAGTAGCAGAACACTTGCATCTCACGTTCCACACATATAGAGTATAAAATCATAAACCGCAGGGTGCTTACTGGAGATTGGATTTCAATAGAAAAGGTATGGGAGCACCTTCGGAATAGTGTACTCTAGAGGGGATACACTCAGGGTTCAACAAGAACGTCTTGCAACCCGGCCACACATGACTGCTCACTCATTTAGCTTGAGTGTCGTGAATATATTATCACCACGGTTGTAGGCCATCCAACCGTCATCCGAAGATACAGAATTGAAAAGAAGTATAAATATGAATTTTCTCTAGATCGGTGACAATACACCCTGCTTGGGGATGACCCAACTAGCCATGCTGCCTAGCCCAACTTCTGTTACTTCTTGGTTGTGAGGCTAGAGGCTACGTCTATCTTCAGAACATCTGATCACTATTCACTTTGAATGTCACATCGTCAAATCCGTAATCACACATTGATTACAAAAATGCACACTGGGTGTAGAATAAACAGAAGTTACCTTCTCCCCACCAACTTGGTATATTCGTAAAATCAACGGCATGACCGTTGGAAATACTCTGTCAGACACTCGTCCATTCAAGTTGTCCTGGGACTGGACAAACAGAAAACACCATTCTGGAACTGGACGACCCTTGTATTTAACTCCGTCTTCAATTATCTTTAGCATATCTAATCGCACGCTTATGTCTATACGAAGTGGTTTTCAGATAACATATCCAACCGGTCTCCCTGTATTGACAACGATGGTCAAACTCTTCGATAGTCAGTTATTTAACTATCGAAGTAAAAATAACATCCATTCAAATGATCAACTAAACACACACAACCACGGGAACTTTTATTTAACATTCGTTTTTTTTATTCGCATTCCAATATCTTACTAGATATTTCTCAAATCTCGTTTTAGCCTTTTTACACTTTCTGGAAAACATTTCCAGTTGTTATAACTCTTATTCTTTCAGAACATACGTTCGAAAACATTTCCATTCGTTTCACGTTCTTCATCACCTACACTTGGATAATATACTCTAACTATATTGGGAAAATATTTCCAATTCCCATTTTAAACATTTTAATCTGCCAGGCGTTCACTTTAAAACATCATTCACTTTATAAGTGAATATCATTTCTATTATATAAATCTGAACTCCTTTATCGAATAACTCTTTATTCAAGTATTAATTTCCCTTATCTTGATTATCGAATCTCTTTCATAACTTTATATTCCAAATCCACTTTATAAACTCTGTTTCTAAGCCAACTTCTTATCAAATCGCTATCAAGTTTATAACTAAATACCGACTCCTATACTATTAACATTTATTTGTTTAAAACTAAATGTTAATTATTCTATCAGATTATAATCCCTAAAACTAGTTTTCTTTTAATACTTTCGACATCGTCGACTCCTAGTTCCAAATCCTAACGGTTTAATTCTAATCACATTTCGAACATCGAAATGCTGTCATCGTTTTCTAACACGATTCTCCAATTTCTCTTTCTAAGACTGATTCTTATATTTTCTTACGACATCGTTATTTATCACTTTCGAATAAGTGGATTGCAACTAAACTGTTTCATTTCCTAGGAAGTGCTGCCATATATACAAATCCCTCTTATGTTTGGTTAAGAGCGTTAATTTATCGCTGTTGTTCTAAACTTGTCATACGCTGTAATATTCTCCTTTATAACTAATCGCGACATAACAGTCACGTTTAAGCCTAGTCAACAACGTTTATTTTATCGCTATAGTTTTCGACCTGAAATATGCTGCCCTATTCCCTTTATACTAATCTTGACATCTATTTCCGTCACAAAAATCTTGACATCTCTTTCCGTTACAAAAATCTTGACATCTCTTTCCATTACAAACTGATATCGTTCCTCGGTAATAGCGAAGCCGTTCAAGTTGGGGTATTTTATTTACCTCTCAGACCTTGATCGACAACGTTCTTACCTTTGAACCGATACAAGTCTGTATTCTAACTCCTTATTACTTATAACATTTATTAAATCATATTTCCGTTTTTTATTTTGGAATATGATTTTACAACACCATATTCTTACTTTGGAATCTCTGTTGTTTATGAATATTTATTTTAAACATTAACTCTTTGACTTCTCCATTCCAAAGTTCTTATCTATAACTTCTTAAATGGTAATTAAATCTCATTAATTTTGATAAACTTATTTCTAACCTGTTTTCATTAGATTAATTAAAGACCAATTAATCTAATAATCATTTTCCCAAATAACAGTTGATTAAATCAACTTAATTCCATTAGTAAATTCATTAACTGATTTTAATTACTTCTTAACATTAGATTAGTTTAATTAATCTAATGATATCTCTAAATTATTTATCTTAAATATAATTATCCAAATATTTGATCGTCGGATAATTTTTACTTTATAAACTTGTTTAAATGTCAACAATCGTTTTTATTTGCTTTATAAAAACGAACTCTAAAATACTGGTTTATAATAGAACTTCTATTATAATTTAAAACTTCACTTTAATTATAAAAATATGATTTTTATAATTAACTTCATTGATTTGCCTGACGGTAAATCAGTTTCTTAACAAAACGATGTTTTACGGTCGACTGTTAACACTTTCTAAATCGATATCATTTATTTATTTAATCTAAACAAATGTTGAATTTCCGTTCAACATCAATATTCACACCGGGTTTTAAATATAATTTGGGTTCAAACAGTGCATACAAAACAAACAGTACCAATAAATATCGAGGAATCCGGTCGGATTCCTCCAACCGGTTTCCGGATCCACAAATGTTAGTCAAACAATTATCACTGATTCCATTCTAGGGGATATTTAAAATTGACGGAATCAGTATTCAACTGGTGATGTGTACATATGCAACGATATATAATATTTAACCAATTTTAACTGTAATCTACCTAATCGACCATCACACAGCATTCAAACAACAGTAAATATAATTAAAATAGATCAGAGTGAGTGAATTTACTCAGCTTGGCGCGTTAACCGTTAAATAACGATTTTTGTCAGTTGATTTTATCCCGAAATTCCGGTGGCTCAGTTCTCCGCGAAATCTGTTCCGTAATGTCGACCTTATCATTACGATTTCAACGGTCCGGTTGCGTTCGTAAATTCTATTTTCTTTTCGCTGATTTCTTCATCCCGGCTAATTCACGTCCACCGTACATATTGCTTTCCTCCATCATTACTTCGACATCGCTGCATGCACCTCTGAACGGAGTCTACCAGATTCGCGCCTCGACGACCATCCTCCCTAACATCGAGACTTCCCCCTCGGACTCTTCTGCGTCGAGCCACATTACAACAGCTACAGGCGCCTCAATCCTCTTCAATATATAACGCAATATCTTCATGCCTGCTCACCAACAATCACGTTAATCTCCTTTAAACACAGTCATGGCCGACCCTTTATAGTTTTCTATGCATCCAACTCTCTACTAACATACATTCCATACTGCATACGTTTTCCCTATTTGTTCCCTAAGAACAAACGAACAATACCCCTCAACCTTTCTACCATCCGTATGCCACTGTTGTTTCTCTGCATCAGAGACTCCATCTTCCCTTACTCACATTCTGCTCCGGAACCCGCTAATGTCATGCCAGTGCTTTTCCATTTTGAAACTTTGCTCTTTTAACAAACTGCAGCGTCATTTTTGAATTGGTCCGTCACCATTACAAACCGCATGTGTACTGTACCCATTTTCATCCTTGAAACTTGCAATCACCTACTCCTTGACTATTCTTCCCTGGTACAACCACTTACTCCATCTGAATAACCAATCCAACGTTCAAGCCTTCACGCATCATGCCCCTTTTCTTCCTTCACAACTGTGCACGCGCCTATCCTCAAGCCATAACCACAAAACATTGGCTCCACATTAAACTTCTTCCTTATATATAACAGGACGTAAAGCCTAGGGCCATGAATATGATCACCAATACAGCCCATCACGTCCCCAGTCCTTCTACTATCCCAAAGTTGCGGCAGCAGCTTAAATAACGAGACTTCCCATGTCCTTCTTAAATGCAAATGTTCCCCTCACCACATATCACTTCTTTCACATCCACATTACTCACACTTTGGGTCATCAACGCCTGCTAGAGCGCTGCTTTATTCAACAGTCCATCCTTCGCGGCAATTCTCCATCCCTTTAACAGCTGACGCCACACCATTCACCCCCTCTTCTCAAGCTGAACACACCTTCTCCAATTTCCCAACGTAAACCTCCCGGAAAGCCACTCAAAAAGAGTTAGCAGCATTCTTCTACACTGCCATTTTCTCCGATCATCCTTGTTCAACTCGGAAGTCCTCCTCTTACGGTGGTTTCGAACGTAGCAGTCTCACGAAATTTGTCATGTTGTACCTCTTGTGAAAACTACTGTGACTTCCTCATACGCTTGCCACCTCTCCCTTCATTAATCTCCACCCCGATCCCTAACACTCCTCCACTTCGCGTATAATTCCGAGGCTAGTAGCTCGCTATGAATATAATATGGTTTGGTTTTGCGGAAAGGAAAAAGATAAACTGCGTGTTTATATAGGGTAAGATTCCTTGGATGTTAAGGAATAGACATGCCGCTGCTTCGATAGCTTAGGGTAGGTGACAGGCTTCATAAATACTGATTTGCTTTGACATGAAGTTTTAGGTTAGCATATAGGTTCTACAGTCCCGTTGGAAGGCTTAAGATTTTGAGTATACGAGCTGTTTACTATATGCTTTAGGGGAGGTGCATGACTTTTCACTTCAGCTGGGTTTTCCCTTGATCTTCGTTGGATGTGATGTGTAGTGGGCTGAGGCGTTGATAACTAGGTAGATTGGCTTGAGTCTGTCTTGTCTACACGACTTTGGTGATAGGTTTGCTGATCGAAGAAACTTAACATGCAGGTTTTTAGGGTATAGGCACATGGTACATGTTTAGGGGTATGGTATTATTTTTACAATTTTAGACTAATATTTAGTACCTATGTCGGCTTTGTTTCATTGTCTGCACGTTCTTACTTATAGGTAGAATAGGTTTTTGCTGTAATGAGAGTACACTTCTAATTAATATAAAGGTTGGTTGTTTGTTTTATATTAGATATTCACTGAGCGTGCCCATTTCGTAAAATTATGTTCATATCCGAGCAGCTGCGGACAGAAATAAGAATACTATTGTGATCAACAATGTGCCGCGACCACAGAAATATAATAATATCGGTAGTTTAACTTATATTTTGAAACTCCGAAATATCAATACAGGGTGCGAAATACTCAAAATAAAAAGTCGCATATTTAATTAATTAAAAATTATAGTAAAATTCTAAAAATTAAATTATCTCTGCGCCTCAAAAGAACCTTGTCCAGATTTGTATCCGATATCTAGTTATATTTAAATAACCGTTATGGTCGAAGAAAGATTCGGTAGCGACTTTATGAATATTTGATTTGGACATATTTTGCAATCTATACGACGAAATCTTTGTTTTTCACTTCTGTTAGGAAGATACAGTTCAACAGATTTCAACGCTTCTTGTTTCGAAGAAATCCGATTTAAAACGAGTCATGTACACTCAGTTGAAGTTCAGAACGTTAAATTACGAACTACAACGTTATTTCGGGCTCGATTATATTATATATGTATTTTTATACGTTCAACTTCATTTTTAATTAATATATATATCCACTTATATTACGAATTCAATATTTAACTGATTTAAATATTTAAATACAGACCGACAAAATGCGGGACGTTACAGTCCTTCCCCCTTAAAATAATTTCGTCATTGAAATTGCTAAGATAGGGAAAATGCTACAATCTTTGTTATAACAGGTTAAAAATATTTTTGGTTTACTTCATAATTTCAGTTTCAACTGAACTGATTAATTCCTATTTAAAATATTAATTTCTTCTTGTTACCGAATATTTTTGAATTTCTGAAAATTTCCTAACGGCTTAAATATTTAGAGAAGTTCGCCAGCATCTCCTCTGCATGGCTTATCGGTACCGCTACAACTTGTCACTCTGGGCCTTCTCCAATTCAAAAGAAAATCAAACAGCCAAAACGGCTTGCCAAATAGACTCATAAATCCCATATTCAAATATAAACTCGTACCCTTTCGTCGGGTCATTCCTCATTTTTATCTCTTCAATTCGATACCCTTCAACACATATAAGTGCATTTCCAATTTATCTCCAATCAACTTATCTTCAAATCCAGTCATTTGCTTATATCCAATTCGAATTCCATTTCAACTTCCCATTTTAAACTCCATATCACATTCCAACTTAATAATCCAATTCCATTCCGGATTACCCCTTATCTAATCCAATTTTTATTCAACTCAGATTAAGTTAAACTCTAAATTATTTATTCATTTTTACTATTTCATTTATTTCACTTCATATGTTAAATTTCTATTTCAAAATTCAAATTCCTGGGATTTATTTCAAATCAGTTTGAAATCATATATCATAATAGAAAATTCAAAACATTTGAATTTCTAACAACTTGTTTCAAAACAAAATATTTGGTAGTAATCCATCACTTAGCAACTCTAAAATGAACACCGATGATGGTCGACTTCATCATCGGAATTTATTTCCCAGCGATAAAGTGAGTTCAATACTATATCACTTTCAAAACTTGTTTTCAAACCTTTTCATTTTGAAATCTCTTCAAAATATACTTCACAACGTTTAGAAAACATTTCTAAATTCACCCAGGATCTTAAAATTTCCATATATTTAATCCAAAATTTGTTTACAACATCTTCTCAAACTCCTAGAGTTTTATTTCAATTTTAGTTTTAAACTCAGGTTTTATTCATCTGGTTTTTCATATTATACTAATATAATATTTCGATTGGTTATTTATATAATCGACTCAATTGTAGATCGTATTTGATTATAATAATGGTCACACATCCAGTATATATATAATAATTTCAACATATGTATTTCTTTTTATATCAAAATTTATTTTGGGTAAAATTCTTTCATTTACTCTCTTTACAAAACATACTGTGTCGAATTACTCTGTTCAAGAGTTTAGAAACACCTATCGACGCAGTTTGCATTACTGTTTCGACCAGAATTTATAAACCACTCGACTGACCAGTCAACACAATATAAAACAGTTTTTATATTAATATATATATATATACACTCAACTCAATCTAGAGTATTTCTAACTCCATCTATATTGAGTTACGCCACAGAGCCAAGGTAATAACTTAACCTTATGCTCTGATACCAACTGTAACGTCTGGGATTTTCGACCCAGAAAATCAACATAAAAACACACTGTTGACTATTCAAGCATCGAAAATACCGGGACATTAATAGAAGAATTTAGAGGATGAGATAGAAAAGATAGAACTAATAGAATAGAAGAAGAAGATCACAACTGAACAGAATCAGAGTAAACAAGAAAACTCACAGCGGAATGAATAAATTGTATTATAACATAACTTTGAAATACAAATCTGAATTTGT
This sequence comes from Allium sativum, assembly GCA_030737875.1. Classification (NCBI taxonomy): domain Eukaryota; kingdom Viridiplantae; phylum Streptophyta; class Magnoliopsida; order Asparagales; family Amaryllidaceae; genus Allium; species Allium sativum. The sequence goes on along the minus strand of CM060920.1, from coordinate 739,710,700 downwards.
ATATATATACATACCATATCAGAGGACAAATCATATACATCTCAGCGGAAATAATATCTAAATATCTAACGGTGAAAACTCCTGCTTTGAGCCCTCCAAGTGAATCTGTAAAATCCTGAAACACTTGACTGCCCGTACAAATTTGGGCACTCAAGAGTTTAGGAAAAATAAATAAAAATAAACTCTGGGTTAGTCATGGGACTGGTGTGAGTAAATTCCAATTATACTGTTTAACTTTGAAAACCTTAATATAACCCAAAATATCTTTGATATCAAATCCAGTGATATTATGATAATGTCTAAGCAAATAAATATCCAAGTAGCAGAACTCTTGCATCTCACGTTCCACATATATATAGTATAAAATCATAAACCGCAGGGCTCTTATTGGAGATTGGATTTCAACAGACAAGGTATGAGAGCACCTTCTGAATAGTGTACTCCAGAGGGGATACACTCAGGGTTCAACAAGAACGTCTTGCAACTCGGCCACACATGACAGCTCACTCATTTAGCTTGAGTGTCGCGAATATATTATCACCACGGTTGTAGGCCATCCAACCGTCATCCGAAGATACAGAATTGAAAAGAAGTATAAATATGAATTTTCTCTAGATCGGTGACAATACACCCTACATGGGGATGACCCAACTAGCCATGCTGCCTAGCCCAACTTCTGTCACTTCTTGGTTGTGAGGCTAGAGGCTACGTCTATCTTCAGAACGTCTGATCACTATTCACTTTGAATGTCACATCGTCAAATCCGTAATCACACATTGATTACATAAATGCACACTGGGTGTAGAATAAAGAGAAGTTACCTTCTCCCCTCCAACTTGGTATATTCGTAAAATCAACGGCATGACCGTTGGAAATACTCTGTCAGACACTCGTCCATACAAGTTGTCCTGGGACTGGACAAACAGAAAACACCATTCTGGAACTGGACGACCCTTGTATTTAACTCCATCTTCAATTATCTTTAGCATATCTAATCGCACGCTTATGTCTATACGGAGTGGTTTTCAGATAACATATCCAACCGGTCTCCCCGTATTGACAACGATGGTCAAACTCTTCGATAGTCGGTTATTTAACTATCGAAGTAAAAATAACATCCATTCAAATGATCAACTAAACACACACAACCACGGGCACTTTTATTTAACATTCGTTTTTTTTATTCGCATTCCAATATCTTACTAGATATTTCTCAAATCTCGTTTTATCCCTTTTACACTTTCTGGAAAACATTTCCAGTTGTTATAACTCTTATTCTTTCAGAATATACGTTCGAAAACATTTCCATTCTTTTCAATTTCTTCATCTCCTACACTTGGATAATATACTCTAACTATATTGGGAAAATATTTCCAATTCTCATTTTAAACATTTTAATCTGCCAGGCGTTCACTTTAAAACATCATTCACTTTAAAAGTGAATATCATTTCTATTATATAAATCTGAACTCCTTTATCGAATAACTCTTTATTTAAGTACTAATTTCCCTTATCTTGATTACCGAATCTCTTTCATAACTTTATAATCCAAATCCACTTTATAAACTCTTTTTCTAAGCCAACTTCTTATCAAATCGCTATCAAGTTTAAAACTAAATACCGACTCCTATACTATTAACATTTATTTGTTTAAAACTAAATTTTAATTATTCTATCAGATTATAATCCCTAAAAATAGTTTTCTTTTAATACATTCGACATCGTCGACTCCTAGTTCCAAATCCTAACGGTTTAATTCTAATCACATTTCGAACATCGAAATGTTGTCATCGTTTTCTAACACGATTCTCCAATTTCTCTTTCTAAGACTGATTCTTATATTTTCTTACGACATCGTTATTTATCACTTTCGAATAAGTGGATTGCAACTAAAAAGTTTCATTTCCTAGGAAGTGCTGCCATATATACAAATCCCTCTTAAGTTTGGTTAAGAGCGTTAATTTATCGCTGTTGTTCTAAACTTGTCATACGCTGTAATATTCTCCTTTATAACTAATCGCGACATAATAGTCACGTTTAAGCTTAGTCAACAGCGTTTATTTTATCGCTATAGTTTTCGACCTGAAATATGCTGCCCTATTCCCTTTATACTATTCTTGACATCTATTTCCATCACAATAATCTTGACATCTCTTTCCGTTACAAAAATCTTGACATCTCTTTCCATTACAAACTGATATCGTTCCTCGGTAATAGCGAAGCCGTTCAAGTTGGGGTATTTTATTTACCTCTTAGACCTTGATCGACAACGTTCTTACCTTTGAACCGATACAAGTCTATATTCTAACTCCTTATTACTTATAACATTTATTAAATCATATTTCCGTTTTTTATTTTGGAATATGGTTTTACAACACCATATTCTTACTTTGGAATCTTGGTTGTTTATGAATATTTATTTTAAACATTAACTCTTTGCCTTCTCCATTCCAAAATTCTTATCTATAACTTCTTAAATGGTAATTAAATCTCATTAATTTCGATAAAATTATTTCTAACCTGTTTTCATTAGATTAATTAAAGACCAATTAATCTAATAATCATTTTCCCAAATAACAGTTGATCAAATCAACTTAATTCCATCAGTAAATTCATTAACTGATTTTAATTACTTCTTAACATTAGATTAGTCTAATTAATCTAATGATATCTCTAAATTATTTATCTTAAATATAATTATCCAAATATTTAATCGTCGGATAATTTTTACTTTATAAACTTGTTTAAATGTCAACAATCGTTTTTATTTGCTTTATAAAAACGAACTCTAAAATACTGGTTTATAATAGAACTTCTATTATAATTTAAAACTTCACTTTAATTATAAAAATATGATTTTTATAATTAACTTCATTGATTTGGCTGACGGTAAATCAGTTTCTTAACAAAACGATGTTTTACGGTCGACTGTTAACACTTTCTAAATCGATATTGTTTATTTATTTAATCTAAACAAATGTTGAATTTCCGTTCAACATCAATATTCACACCGGGTTTTAAATATAATTCGGGTTCAAACAGTGCATACAAAACCAACAGTACCTATAAATATCGAGGAATCCGGTCGGATTCCTCCAACCGGTTTCCGCATCCACAAATGTCAGTTAAACAATTATCACTGATTCCATACTAGGGTATGTTTAAAATCGACGGAATCAGTATTCAACTGGTGATGTGTACATATGCAACGATATATAATATTTAACCAATTTTAACTGTAATCTACCTAATCGACCATCACACAACATTCAAACAACATTAAAATATAATTAAAATAGATCAGAGTGAGTGAATTTACTCACCTTGGCGCGTTAACCGTTAAATAATGATTTTCGTCAGTTGATTTTATCCCGAAATTCCGGTGGCTCAGTTCGCCGCGAAATCTGTTCCGTAATGTCGACCTTATCATTACGATTTCAACGGTCTGGTTGCGTTCGTAAATTCTATTTTATTTTCGCTGATTTCTTCATCCCGGCTAATTCACGTCCACCATACACATTGCTTTCCTCCATCATTACTTCGACAACGCTGCATGCACCTCTGAACGGAGTCTACCAGATTCGCGCCTCGATGACCATCCTCCCCAACATCGAGACTTCCACCTCGGACTCTTCTGCGTCGAGCCACATTACAACAGCTACAGGCGCCTCAATCCTCTTCAATATATAACGCAATATCTTCATGCCTGCTCACCAACAATCACGTTAATCTCTTTTAAACACAGGCATGGCCGACCCTTCATAGTTTTCCATGCATCCAAATCTCCACTAACATACATTCCATACTGCATACGTTTTCCCCATTTGTTCCCTAAGAACAAACGAACAATACCCCTCAACCTTTCTACCATCCGCATGCCATTGTTGTTTCTCCGCATCAGAGACTCCATCTTCCCATACACACATTCTGCTCCGGAACCTGCTAATGTCATGCCAGTGCTTTTCCATTTCGAAACTTTGCTCTTTTAACAAACTGCTGCATCATTTTTGAATTGGCCCGTCACCATTACAAACCGCATGTGTACTGTACCCATTTTCATCCTTGAAACTTGCAATCACCTTCTCGTTGACTATTCTTCCCTGGTACAACCACTTACTCCACCTGAATAACCAATCCAACGTTCAAGCCTTCACGCATCATGGCCCTTTTCTTCCTTCACAACTGTGCACGCGCCTATCCTCAAGTCATAACCACAAAATATTGGCTCCACGTTAAACTTCTTCCTTATATATAACATGACGTAAAGCCTAGGGCCATGAATATGATCACCAATACAGCCCATCACGTCCCCAGTCCTTCCACTATCCCAAAGTTGCGGCAGCAGCTTAAATAACGAGACTTCCCCTGTCCTTCTTAAATGCAAATGTTCCCCTCGACCACATATCTCTTGTTTCACATCCACGTTACTCACACTTTGGGTCATCAACGCCTGCTAGAGCGCTGCTTCATTCAACAGTCCATCCTTCACGGTAATTCTCCATCCCTTTTACAGCTAACACCACACCATTCACCCCCTCTTCTCAAGCCGAACACACCTTCTCCAATTTCCCAACGTAAACCTCTCGGAAAGCCACTCAAAAAGAGTTAGCAACGTTCGTCTACACTGCCATTTTCTCCAATCATCCTTGTTCAACTCGGAATTCATCCTCTTACGGTGGTTTCGAACGCAATAGTCTCACGAAATCTGTCGTGTTGTACCCCTTGTGAAAACCACCGTGACTTCCTCAAACGCTCGCCCACCTCTCCCTTCATTAATCTCCACCCCGATCCCTAACACTCCTCCACTTCGCGTATAATTCCGAGGCTAGTAACTCGCTATGAAGATAGTATGGTTTGGTTTTGCGGAAAGGAAAAAGATGAACTGCGTGTTTATATAGGGTAAGATTCTTGGATGTTAAGGAATAGACATGCCGCTGCTTCGATAGCTTAGGGTAGGTGACAGGCTTCATAAATACTGATTTTCTTTGACATGAAGTTTTAGGTTAGCATATAGGTTCTACAGTCCCGTTGGAAGGCTTAAGATTTTGAGTATATGAGCTGTTTACTATAGGCTTTAGGGGAGGTGCATGACTTTTCACTTCAGCTGGGTTTTCCCTTGATCTTCGTTGGATGTGATGTGTAGTGGGCTAAGGCGTTGATTACTAATTAGGTTGGCTTGTGTCTGTCTTGTCTACACGACTTTGGTGATAGGTTTGCTGATCGAAGAAACTTAACATGCAGGTTTTTAGCGTATAGGCACATAGTACATGTTTTGGGGTATGGTATTATTTTTACAAATTTTAGACTAATATTTAGTACCTATGTCGGCTTTGTTTCATTGTCTGCACGTTCTTACTTATAGGTAGAATAGGTTTTTGCTATAATGAGAGTACACATCTAATTAATATATAGGTTGGTTGTTTGTTTTATATTAGATATTTACTGAGCGTGCCCATTTCGTAAAATAAGTTCATATCCGAGCAGCTGCGGACAGAAATAAGAATACTATTGTGATCAATAATGTTCATATAATTTTTAACGGGTATGTGAATAAAATAAATATTTATAAACAAATCGAATGATTTGTTTATATACACTGATTTGACTGATATTGATTGGGACGATAAATTTTACACATCGCCCAACTGCACAAATGAAATATGTGTTTGTTGATTTGAAACCCCACATGGGTATTGGGATGAGATTTGACGTACACTAATCCGATTGTTTTGTTGTATGTCAATCGATGGGTTGACAGACTGTGTAAGCGTTAATTATTTATATTTAATGCTTATGCAGTTTTGTGGTACACTATGGATGATGGTTGATGACTTATCTTTGCTATAATATACATGTGTTGTAGGAAATCCATATAATTAACATTATATGGTAATTGATTTGGCCTCATTCTAATTTAGAAAATAAATTCATGTGTTGAATGAAAATAAATTCATGTGTTGAATTGAAAATAAATTCATGTGTTGGATAGAAAAATATTCATGTGTTGAATAGAATAAACATTCATGTGTTGAATAAAAGTCGTGTTGATTAGATTGACGCCATTTTGACGTGAACGATATTTGTATCGATTTTATTCATTTTTATAATGAATATAGGAAAGAAAGCGATTTCAAAATTTAATGTTTTGAAAATATTATCAATTGTATATCGATGATGTGGAATATTCAATTTGACTAGAAATTGAATATGAAGTTGAAATCGTTTTGAAACGAATTTAAAACGATTTATAAAATATGTTTTAAAGGAAATCGACGAATTATATATATATATATATATATATATATATATATATTATATAATGGCCTGATAGAACACGCCGCGCTGCGGTAGTTCGCGAATTTCGACCATTGATTTTGAACGGATATTGCGTGAGATCCGACCGTCGGATTCTCCTAAAAACCGGAACCATTGGGTTCGTATCGAAAAGATCTTTATAACGAACATTATAGGTTTGAAATCTAACGGTTTGATTTGGAATTATGTCCAAATCAAATTTGGAAAAGGTCGCTGTAAAAGCAGTTCAATGGCCGTTGATGGAAATCGACTGTACGGGCCTTGATAAAATTACTAGAAATAGTAATAAATTGGGTAAAATCATAAGAAATGATTTGTGGAGAATTGGGATGACAAATTTCATATTTGAAAAGATAAAAATAGATTTTTATCGAAATGAACTAGTTTTGAATTAGAGTAATAATTTATTTATTTTTAAATAAATAAATTGGATTTGAAATGGTTTTGAAAATAATCAGAATTTCCAATATATAAAGTGGAAATGGATTTGAATTGAAATTGTCTTTGGAATATTTCGATGTTGGATTTCGTGATTATACAGATATTGTTATGGGAATTTGAAAGATATATTTATATCGTTATTTCCAATACGATATTTGTTGGTCATAGAATTTGATGTTGAATATAAGCCGTATATTTTCTATTCAGAAGCCTTGTATTTAATATAAAATGTGATTTGGGTTTGTCGTGAATGGTGTCTTCATTAACACTGTTCTTAAACCCCGTTGAGAAAAAGATTAAAACTTTTTATTTAGATTTAATGAAGTGTACCAATTAAATGGTATTTAATTGGAATTGAATTTAAAATTGATTTTTGGGTTTATCGTGAACGGTGTTTTAAATAACACTTGTTCTGTAACCCGATAATTAATGGAATGTGATTTCGGGTTTATAATGAACCGTGTTTTAAATGACATTGGTTCTTTAACTAGTTAAAGACAGGAAGATTAAAACCAAGTGGAGTTTTAATGAATCTTTAATCAGATTGAAATGATCGAGAATGGAGTATCACCAGTTTTGCTCCAGGCGATAGTTAAATCTTTAATTAGATTTGAACGTGAAATGGTAACTGAATTTACTGATAACACCGTGGTGTTAGATATGAAGTATGACTAGTTTTACATCATGGGATGAATAGGTTGGGATTGGGAAATAAAATAAATGATTACTTCGGTGTGGTTCACTAATCCCAACTAGTTTGAATTGTTATTCAAAAGAAGACTGAAGAATAAATTTAAAGAATTTATTTTTGATAAAATTAATGGGAACCTTTCCCAAAATATAAGAATATTTGAATGAAAGAATATTCTGAACTGGAATGAGCTGTATGTTGTGTTTGTGTGACACTTGTTTTTTATATACGCGAGTTATTCAGAAAGACCGGGTTTATCCCATTCTGAATAACTGATTCGACGTGGTGTCGAGGATGAAGACGGTGATCGAAGACCGAAGGTCTTTACATCGTTTGGGTGATTACTGATGATCTTGATTGGGTCGTACACCCAAGAGGAGGGAATCAGTTAGTGATCGTCCAGACGTACTTGGAGATCGATGGATGTGCGAGGTAACAAGTGCCTCCGGTTTCGTCCAGACCCAGAACGGAATTGCAAATGGACTGTGTGTCCGAAATTGGATTTTATTCTGTTTGATTGATTTCTATCAAATATATATCTGTTTGGCGGCGGAGAATTTATTCTCTTGCTTAACGCCCTTCTCTGAGACGTACGAGCTTAGATGTTATATATTGGTGGATATCAATCGCATGGAGAGAATTGCCTGTGTGGCATTCCTAAGTGGCAAATGATCAAGGCTTTTGTTGAAAAGCAAATTCTTGTGGTTGATGATCAAAGCATGGCCTGTGTGGCATAGCTTTGTGTATCGTTGATTTGCGAGCCTCACACCTCGGTTGTGAACCAGAAACGGGAGAAGGACTTTAGGGAGGGCATGCGATTCCTTCTAGCTAGAAGTGGCATTAGTGGTTTTACATGCCCTAACGAGTTTGACTTATGTGGTTGCAGCTGTTGCGAGGCGCCTCGGGTATATCGGCGACTATGTGGAGCCGAAGGAGTCATTGGACTCATTGACACCCCAAAGGGTGGAGAAACGCAGTGTTCAAGCATTTTAATCCACATCGGTGGACCGACCCTGTCGCTCCAAGGGCCCACCCGAGTCTGGGTCCTGAGACACGGGCTAGAGCGTCTCGAATAAGTAGAGGACTATCTTTTGCCTCGGTTCACAGATGGAAATCCAACTTCCAAATACGTGATTTTGCGGTTTTAATTGTAGAACAGTAAGGCGACATGATATATGGTACCCATGCCGTCTATGATTAATACTTATGATTGAAATTGTTGTGACACTATACACTTATAGTAATAATAAAATATGAAATTTAGCGTATCAATCATTCTTTGGCTATTATAAGGTAAAACCCTATCCTCCGGCTTGTGTTGCATTGTGTGATGGGACCTGGGTCTTATAATAGCTTCATTGTTCTTTATTTAGCATTGCGCTGTTGTTTTATGCACTGCTATTCTTGGGAGGAAACCCGTTCCGTGTTATACGGCGTGGTCCCTTGATTTACCTAACTTTAAAATAAAGATTAATAACTGTTTTAGTTCTCACACCAGTCACATGACTGACCTGGAGTTTATTGTTTTAACCTAAACTCTGGGTGCCCCTATTTCCACATGGGCAGCTAGTATTTTTGGTTTTACAGATTTATATTCACAGGATCCTGATTTACAGCTGGAACGATACTCGGAAAGCTCTGTATCCGTGTATTACTCCTGTTTGTTTTTTGTATTATTTTCCACTGCAATGTATTTAAATGTAATTTAAATCTTTGATATTTTCTGTGTAATATTTAGTCATACTCTGTATATTCTTGTAATCTGATGAAATTGCTGTAATATACAATGAAATGTTGTTCTGTTTGCGTTTTGGTTTGTCGTGTTATCAAAACATTCAGGGGTTTCAAATGGTCTTGGTCGGTATAACGACTGATTCGAATTGAGCGGAATTCCTGATCGTTACAGCGTGGTATCAGAGCTTTGGTTTACAAAGCTCAGAGAACAAGACACGTTAGAACCATACGAAAGAATTCATCAGATATTGGATTAGTAATATCCAATTAGAATGACTCATTAGAGATAGGATCAGTAGTATCCTAGAACGAGTGTGAAGAGTATATTTTTCAAGAGGAAAACAATTTTTGTTTTGAAAAATTTAAATCAATTATTCATATTCGATTATTTATTTTAAATTGATTTGGACAATCGAGTATATGAAGATTTTGTATATACATCTGATCCACGTGTGTTCGAAGTTTTAATATACTGGATAGATATAAAATCCTACTCTAGTCGCCCGAAGGTGATTTTTATGATGGAGCTCCATCACCAGGATTTATGTTTGAGTTTCGAAAGTGGGATGTCTATATATTTCCAATTGACTGGTGTGAGAACCAAAATATAGTTAGAATATATTGTTGCGATTTGGCATCAAAAATCTGATTTTTAGTACTCTATATCAAAGTTATGAATTTGAAAAGATAATCAACTAATTGATTGCTGATTGTGTTGTTTGATTATTGTTTGATTAATTAAATGTTGAACATTTAGCCAAATTGAACCAAAAAGTGAATTATATAAAAAATTGTCGCATTTGCATACATATAGATGTACTTACATTGAACAGGTCATAGCAAGGACGCTAGAGAAGAGGAATAAAATTGTTTGCCCAACAAATAGGTACATGTTTATTGTATTTCTTTAGGTTTGGATGATTTTATGAGCCGATTGGCTTGCCGCTTAGTTGTTTCTTTTTCTTTTTGGATTGGTGAGGGCCATGGGAGGCTATCTGAAATATCCCGAAGTCCCCGGTGCAGGGGAGGTTATGGCGAAATTTTTCGGAAATTTAGGGTGTTAGCCCAATTTTTGAAAAATATGAAAAGTTCTTAGAAACTAAAAAGTTGAAGAACTTAAGCCGTAGGGAAAAAAATAGAAGTTGAGTTGATTAGTTAAACAACTTTCAGCTTTGTTTCTTTTTGGGGATGAAAAGTTTTAAGTGGGGGAGATTGTAACAACCCAGAAATTTTGGGCCAATTTAAAATTTTTGTTTTGGCAATTTTAATGAAGTTTGAATATTTAAAATGAATTATTTTAAATAATGACGATGAGAAATTTATTTTGAACAGAATTAGAACGTATATATTTATATGGATCGTCGTTAGAATATAAATATTTTATTTTATATTATAAAAGGAATTGAAAATGGCGCGGTAGTTTGAAAATTCGATTTCAAACTTCAAATGAATGTACAGGTTTCAAAATAAACCGAATATTAGCAAAACCAAAAATATTAGAATCTATTTGAAAATATCTTTCCAACGAATCCGAAAAATTGAAATTTCATAATGGGAACCAAAAGTTATGTCCAGTTGAAAATTCAGAATAGTCGCTATGGAATTCTGGCCCTTAAAAATGAAAATTTTGCAAACGACCTCGGTTTTCGACGAAACTGCTTTTGTTAGATCCGTGATGTCAAGTTATTGCTAGGTTTCAAAATTCGTAATTTTTCGAATCAATATGTGAGCATGGCAAAGGAAAACGCGTTTGACCAGTTTAAGTTGATTTTAATTGACTGGAAAATGGCCATTTTTCAAACGGTCTCAAAATTTGACGAAATTAGTTTTGTTAGGACCGTATCGTCAATACGAAGCTAGAAAATTTTTTTTGGGAATTTTTCTAGTTAGTATGTAGTCCCGGTAAAATGAAATGTGCGTTCAAATTCAATATAAAGAGTTATATTTTGATTTTGACGAAAACTTATCGAAACGATCGAATCAGCTTATGAAACATATCCCATTGTGTTCAAAATGGGGATAATTAGCTATGGACGACAGTCAATGGGTTCGGTTTCGAGGTCAAAATATAAAGTTGTTTTTTTTTTAAATTAAATAATTAAACAAAAAATAAAATAATAACCTCTCTCACCCCTTTTTGCCTCTCAGCCCCTCCCCCCCCCCCCCCCCAGGTTTCATTTTCAATAGAAAAAAAGAAAAGAAAAGAAAACTGCAAAACTCTCGATCGCGCCTCATAGGACGCCACCTGGCCTGCGCCTGCGCCCCCTCGAAGACTGCCCCGCCCCCCTTACTCCTCCGCCATTGGCGATCTCAACAAGCCCCTCCCCTTCTTCGATTCTCCCTCCTCCTCTGATGTGAACCGCGCCAAAAAAAAACCTATCTTCATATCTGAAAACCGCCACCACAAACGGCCACCACAGCCCAACGCCGACTTCGAGACCTCCCCCGACCCTCCTCAACCATGTGAGCATCCCTCCTCTCCCATCGAAGACACTGTAAATTTCCTTGTTTAATTTACTTCGAAAAAAAAACAGTTTTTTTATATAGCAAATAGAAAATTTTGATTTTCTTTATATGAATAACGTGTAATGGTTTGATTTTTCTTTATATAATTAGCGTTGTAAAAATATAATCTTTATATAGAAAGTGGCATTGTAAAAATATAATCTTTAGATAGAAAGTAGCAAAGAAAAATATAATTTTTCCATGTATGAAGTAGCGAATAAAATTGTGATTTTTATCATATATGTAGCAAAGTAAAAATACAATTTTTATCGTTTGAATGGTTAAGGAAAAATATGATTTTTAAATTGAAAGTGAAAAAATAGAAATGTGATTTTTGTTTTAAAGATAGTGGAATAAAAATATGATTTTTATATGTGATATTAGCAAAGAAAGATTCGATTTTTATATTATATAGATAGTAAAAATTTGACCTTTATATGTGTAGCGAAAAAAAAATCTGATTTTTATTACATTTATATATGTGGAAATAAAAATGTGATTTTTATAGCGATGATATAAAAATTCGATCTTTATATTAGAAGTAGATATAAAAATATAATTTTTATATAGGAAGGAGCGTTATAAAAATATAATCTTTATTGGAAGAAAAGTGATATAAAAATGTAATTTTTATATAGAGAAAAGCGTGATAAAAATGTGATCTTTATTATATGAACACCGTTATAAAAATAGAATTTTTATCTATATAGTAGCGGTGTAAAAATAGATTTTTTATCTATATAGTAGTGGTGTAAAAATAGAATTTTTATCTATATAGTAGCGGTATAAAAATAGAATTTTTATCTATATAGTAGCAGTGCAAAAATATGATTTTTATATACATAGAAACAATATAAAAATGTGATTTTTATATATGTAGTGGGTACGGACAACGAAATTGGCAAAAGGTGAGCATGACGAAGATTTCCTACATATGAAGAGTCGTGGCGTTTGGTTTAGCTATTCGGTGAGAACTTCTCACTTTAAATCTTGTTTTCTAGTTAAAATATATACTTGGATGCAGATGGTGCTTAGTAGCACCCGACACCCGTCGTCCACAGACCATGGATGGCTTGTATGTTTGATTGTTTGTTGTGGTGAAAAAAATTTATTATGTGATGTGAAATGAAATAAAATATTTATATAGTTAAAAATATTTTATCGTTAAAAATATAATTTTTAACGGGTATGTGAATAAAATAAGTATTTATAAACAAATCGGACGATTTGTTTATATACACTGATTTGACTGATATTGATTAGGACGATAAATTTTACACATCGCCCAACTGCACAAATGAAATCTGTGTTTGTTGATTTGAAACCTCACACGGGTATTGGGTTGAGATTTGACGTACACTAATCCCGATATTTTAGTTGTATGTCAATCGATGGGTTGACAGACTGTGTAAGCGTTACTTATTTATATTTAATGCTTATGCAGTTGTATTGTAACGTCCCGGAAAATCTAAACCAATTTAAAAAATTTAAATTGGCTATTTTAGTGGATTTTATGTAATTAAAATAAATATTTTAAATAATAATGATGAAAAGTAAGTTTGAATCGAAGTTGAAAATAAATATAATTACTTTGAATTATAAACAAGGCCTAAAATGGCACGGTAGTTCAATAATTCGATTTCAAAATTCAAATGAATGTACAGGATTCAAAACAAAACGGATTTGAGTGGAACCCTAAGGTGAGAACTTCTCACTTTTAATTTAATTTTCTAGTTAAAATATATACTAGGATGTAGACGGTGTTTAGTAGCACCCGACACCCGTTGTCCACAGACCATGGACGGCTTGTATGCTTGTTTGTCTGATTTTGATGTGTAGTTGATTGTGTTGTGTGATAGTAGATTTGATTAATTAAATTATTAAAACGATAGTTAATTTAATCAATAAGAGGATAATGGTAGAATTTATTCGATTAAATCGCACATTGAACTGATTTAAAAATTGAATAGACATAAATTCGAAATGAAATTGAAATAAAAATATGATTTTTATTTATTAGGATAAAACGATATAAATATATTTGAAATATGAAAACGATATATACATGAAGTGTGAAAACTATATATATATATATATATATATATATATATATATATATATATATATATATATGAAATGTAAAAACAATATATATATGAAATATGAAAACAATATAGATATGGAATGTGAAATCGATATATATATGAGGAGTGAAAATGATTTGATTGTTAAAAATATAATTTTTAACATATATATACATTGTATAAAATTGTCGTGTATATGAAATATTCAATTTTGACATGAAAATTGAAATAAAGTTGAAATTGTTTTGATAAAGAATTTAAAACGATTTATAAATTATGTTTTGAATTGAAATCGACGAAATATATATAATATATATATTATATATATTAAATGGCCTGAATAGAACGCGCCGCGCCGCGGCAGTTCGCGAATTTCGACCATTGACTTCGAATTGATGTTACGGGAGATCCGACCGTCTGATTCTCCTAAAACCAGAACTGTTGGGTTCGTATCGAAAAGAGCTTTCCAATGAATATGAGAAATTTGAAATCTAATGGTTGGATTTGGAATTATGTCCAAATCAAATTTAGAAAAGTTCGTTGTAAGTGCAGTTCGATGGCCATTGGTGGAAATCGACTATACGGGCCATGATAAAATTATTAAAAATAGTAATAATTTGTGTAAAATCATAAGAAATGAATTAGGAAGAATTGGGATGAAAAATTCCTTATTTGAAAAGATAAAAATATATTTTTATCGAAACGAACTAGTTATTAACTAGAAAAATAATCCAATGGTTATAAATTAATAATTTGGATTAGATTTGAATTGAAATTATCTTTGGATATTTTCGATATTGGATTCCGTGATTACAGATATTGTGATGGGAATTTGGAAGATATCGATATCGTTATTCCCGATATGGTATCTGTTGGTTTCAGGATTTGAAGTTGAATATAAGTCGATACTATCTCTATTCAAAACCTTATATTTAATGTCAAATTTGTTTGATTGATTGTTTGGATGGTGCTTGACCAATTTATGAGCAGAATGTGCTTTTGCATTTAGCACTGGGTTGGGTAGAAATACTGGTATGCTAACACCTTATGAAACACTTCACGATTTGACGATAAGGTGTTTAGCGATGTTGTGTTCATTTCAAATTTAATGAATGATTGTGAAATGATATATTTTTCTTAAGTGAAAAGAAATGTATTCCCGATTTTGGACAGGGAATGTTTTTTATAAAAATGTTTTATAAAACAGAAAGGATTTCGAGGCCCAAAACCCGATGATTTCTAAAATGATTTAGAAATTTATTATATGTTACATTGTGGTTCATCGCATATTAGATTAGTTGCTATTGATGATGTATCTATTTGGTGGCGGAGAATTTATTCTCTTGCTTAACACCCTTCTTTGAGACGTACAAGCTCAAAGGTTATGTAATTAATAGTGACTGATCATATGTGTGAATTACTGATGTGAAGTACTATATTTTGAAAGTACTTGTGATTATTGTGTTGTGAAATGATTTTCCCTACTTCGGGATATGAAATGATTTTGTGTGTGGCTAAAGATTCGGGTAACCCTGAGACTAAAAGTATGGGTCAAGCCTACTCCAGTGTGGGGTAGGTGCATCGTCGGTGTAGCCTACTCCTATGTGGGGTAGGTGCACATTTATATATCGAGTTGCGAGGTGGGTACCCTTTGCCTTGTTGATGGGAGCACGATATTTGGTTGCATACTTGTTTGTATGCATTGTTATGTTTTGGAATTCATATTTCCAAACGATTTGATTTGATATCCCGAAGTGAAATCTACTTTGATATAGAAAGCTAGATATTTATTTCAAATGATTTGAAATATGAAATCGGGAATAAAATCCAAAGGAATAATTTCTATAAATTGAATCGGATTTGGAAAATCTAAGTGTGGTGATTAATCTAAATGGGTAGATTGGGGTATTTCATGTTGATTGATGCATAGTAGATCCATATATCTATATTGATTGCTTTTTATACACTGGCATTCATAGGGGTAAACCCGTTCCGCGTTAGCGGCGTGGTCCCGTGATATGCCATATTATTAAATAAGTTGATTATAACTGTTTAGAGTTTCTCACTCCAGTCCCATGACTGACCTGTAGTTTTCTTTTCCCTTGCAAACTCGGGTGCCCGTATTTTCCACACGGGCAGTCGAGTAGTTTATTTTGCAGATATATGAGCAGAATTCTGGATTGAAGCTTTAAGCTATGTCCAGTGCATTTATCGTCTTCCGCTGTGTTATTTTATATTACCGCTATGCATTGTATTACATTTATGTAAATTTATCTTCCGCTGTATATTATATTTCGAAATACTCTGAAATATTCTGTACTCTGATGTAACATTATTACGATGTTTATAAAAGTCTTCTGTTATTTGTTATGATGTGTTGTATGCCCAGAGTTAGCGTATGCGGGATTCGAACGGTCTTGGTCGATTTAACGATCGATTAGGTCCGAGCGAAATCCGTATCGTTACATGTGTGGTGCACTCTGGATGATGGTTGATGATTTATCGTTGCTATTATATACATGTGTTGTAGAAAATCCATATAATTAGCCTTATATGGTAATTGATTGGGCCTCATTCTAATTTATAAAATAAATTCATGTGTTGAATTGAAAATAAATTCATGTGTTGAATTGAAAATAAATTCATGTGTCGGATAGAAAAATATTCATGTGTTGAATAGAATAAACATTCATGTGTTGAATAAAAGCCATGTTGATTAGATTGACGCCATTTTGACGTGAACAATATTTATATCGATTTTATTCATTTTTATAATGAATATAGAAAAGAAAGTGATTTCAAAATTTAACGTTTTGAAAATATTATCAATTGTATATCGATGATGTGGAATATTCAATTTTGACTAGAAATTGAATATGAAGTTGAAATTGTTTTGAAAACGAATTTAAAACGATTTATAAAATACGTTTTTAAAGAAAATCGACGAAATATAATATATATATATATATATATATATATATATATATATAATGGCCTGAATAGAACACGCCGCGCTACGGTAGTTCGCGAGTTTCGACCATTGACTTCGAATAGATATTGCGGGAGATCCGACCGTCGGATTCTCCTAAAACTGGAACCATTGGGTTCGTATCAAAAAGAGCTTTCTAACGAATATTAGAGATTTGAAATCTAACGGCTGGATTTGGAATTATGTCCAAATCAAATTTGGAAAAGGTCGTTGTAAGTGCAGTTCGATGGCCGTTGATGGAAATCGACTGTACGGGCCTTGATAAATTATTAAAAATAGTAATAATTTGGGTAAAATCCTAGGAAAAGATTTGTGAAGAATTGGGATGAAAAATTCCATATATGAAAAGATAAAAATAGATTTTTATCGAAATGAACTAGTTTTGAATTAGAATAATAATTTATTCATTTTAAATAAATAAATTGGATTTGAAATGGTTTGGAAAATAATCAGAATTTCCAATATATAAATTGGAAATGCATTTGAATCGGAATTGTCTTTGGAATATTTCGATGTTGGATTTCGTGATTATACAGATATTGTTATGGGAATTTGAAAGATATATTTATATCGTTATTTCCAATACGATATTTGTTGGTCGTAGAATTTGATGTTGAATATAAGCCGATATATTTTCTATTCAGAGCCTTGTATTTAATATTAAATGTGATTTGGGTTTGTCGTGAATGGTGTCTTCATTAACACTGTTCTTAAACCCGGTTGAGAAAAAGATTAAATCTTTTTATTTAGATTTAGTGAAGTGTACCAATTAAATGGTATTTAATTGGAATTGAATTTTAAATTGATTTTTGGGTTTATCGTGAATGGTGTTTTAATTAACACTTGTTCTTTAACCCAATAATTAATGGAATGTGATTTTGGGTTTATAATGAACTGTGTTTTAAATGACATTGGTTCTTTGACCCAGCTAAAGACAGGAAGATTAAAACCAAGTGGAGTTTTAATGAATCTTTAATCAGATTGAAATGATCGAGAATGGAGTATCACCAGTTTTCCTCCAGGCGATAGTTAAATCTTTAATTAGATTTGAACGTGAAATGGTAACTGAATTTACCGATAACACCGTGGTGTTAGATATGAAGTATGACCAGTTTTACTTCATGGGATGAATAGGATGGGATTGGGAAAAAAATAAATGATTACTTTTATGTGGTTCGCTAATCCCGACTAGTTTGAATTGATATTCAAAAGAAGATTAAAAAATAAATTTGAAGAATTTATCTTTGATAAAACTAATGGGATCCTTTCCCAAAGTATAAGAATATTTGAATGAAAAATATTATGAATTGGAATGAGGCGTATGTTGTGTTTGTGTGACACTTGTTTATTATATGCGCGAGTTATTCAGAATGACCGGGTTTATCCCATTCTGAATAACCGATTCGACATGGTGTCGAGGATGAAGACGATGGTCGAAGACCGGAGGTCTTCACGTCGTTTGGGTGATTACTGATGATCTTGATTGGGCCATACACCCAAGAGGAGGGAATCAGTTATTGATCGTCCAGACGTACTTGGAGATCGATGGATATGCGAGGTACCAGGTGCCTCCGGTTTCGTTCAGACCCAGAACGGACTTGCAAATGGACTGCGTGGCTGACATTGGATTTTATTCTGTGTGATTGATTTCTATTAAATATATATCTGTTTGGCGGCGGAGAATTTATTCTCTTGCTTAAAGACCTTCTTTGAGACTTACGAGCTTAGAGGTTATATATTGGTGGATATCAATCGCATAGAGTGAATTGCCTGTGTGGCATGCCTAAGTGGCAAATGATCAAGGCTTTTGTTGAAAAGCAAAGTCTTGTGGTTGATGATCAAAGCACGGCCTGTGTGGCATAGCTTTGGGTAGCGTTGATTCGCGAGCCTCACACCCCGGTTATGAACCAGAAATGGGAGAAAGACTTCAGGGAGGGCATGCATTTCCTTCTAGCTAGAAGTGGCGTCAATGGTTTTACACGCCCTGACGAGTTTGACTTATGTGGTTGTTGTTGTTGTGAGGCGCCTCTGGTATATCGGTGACTA
The DNA here is from genome assembly GCA_030737875.1 of Allium sativum. Taxonomy (NCBI): domain Eukaryota; kingdom Viridiplantae; phylum Streptophyta; class Magnoliopsida; order Asparagales; family Amaryllidaceae; genus Allium; species Allium sativum. The sequence goes on along the minus strand of CM060920.1, from coordinate 739,691,895 downwards.
TGTGGATCCGATGGAGTCATTGGACTCATTGACACCCAAATGGTGGGGTAACGCAGTGTTTCGGCATTTTAATCCGCATCGGCGGACAGGCCCTGTCGCTCCAAGGACCCACCCGAGTCTGGGTCCTGAGACACGGGCTAGATCGTCTTGAATCGGTATAGGACTATCTTTTGCCATGGTTCACAGATGGAAATCCAACTTCCAAATACGTGATTTGGCGGTTTTAATTGTAGAATTAGTATGGCGACACGATATATGGTACCCATGCCGTCTATGATTGATACTTATGGTTGAAATTGTTTTGACACTATACACTTATAGTAATAATAAAAGATTAAATTTAGCGTATCAAGCATTCTTTGGCTATTATAAGGTAAAACCTATCCTCCGGCTTGTGTTGCATTGTGTGATGGGATATGGGTCTTATAATAGCTTCATTGTTCTTTATTTAGCATTGCGCTGTTGTTTTATGCACTGGTATTCTTGGGAGGAAACATTTTCCATGTTATACGGCGTGGTCCCTTGATTTACCTAACTTTAAAATAAAGATAAATAACTATTTTAGTTCTCACACAAGTCACATGACTGACCTGGAGTTTATTGTTTTAACCTAAACTCTGGGTGCCCTATTTCCACACGGGCAGCTAGTAGTTTTGGTTTTGCATATTTGTATTCACAGGATCCTGATTTACACCTGGAACGATACTCGGAAAGCTCTGTATCCATGTATTACTCCTAGTTGTTTTTTGTATTATTTTCCGCTGCGATTTATTTAAATGTAATTTAAATCTCTGATATTTTCTGTGTAACGTTTAGTCATACTCTGTATATTCTTGTAATCTGACGAAATTGCTGTAATATACAATGAAATTTTGCGTTTTGGTTTGTCGTGTTCTCAAAACAATAAGGGGTTTCGAACGGTCTTGGTCGGTTTAACGACTGATTCGGATCGAGCGGAATTCCTGGTCGTCACAGTTCGGAATACTCTATCAGACACTCGTCCATACAAGTTATCCTGGGACTGGACAAACATAATAGTTCTTTGAATTTCACTCCATCTTCGATTATCTTCAGCATAATTTAATTCGCAACGCCTATGCCTATACGGAGTGGTTTTCGAATATTAAATTCAACCGGTCTGTCCGTATCGATAACGATGGGAAAAAATCTTTGATAGCCGGTGTTTTAACTATCAAAGCAAAAAGAGAAACATCCATCAAACAATTTCACAATTACTGGCCCTTTCTAATATTTCATTTTAAGTTTTCTTATCGAATTCTAAATATCGATATAGCGATTTCTAATTATCAAAACTTCTTAAAAATGTTCTAATTCCGTAAATTTCCGGAAAAATTCGCCATAACCTCCTTTGTACCGGCAAATAGTTCAAACCTCAACTCGCCTCTCTAGGCCCTTTCCATTCAAAAAGAAAATCAAAAAGCCAAGCGGCTTGCCGATTCGGCGCATAAAACTTCATCTGGAAATTGAAACATGTACCTTTTGTCGGGCACTTAAATATATTCTTCATACTCTCTTCATATTCTCCATCCCATACCTATTTGACATATATACGCCCATTTCCCAATTCATTCCAAATCAGTTCAACACTTTTTACTTTAATTACCTTCCGTTTGCTAATTAATTTTCTAATTGGCTTCTTGGTTTACCCTGTTTTTAATTTGAACATATTGCGTTCAATACATATGCATTCGCTTACCCATAAATCAAACTTAAATCCCTTACTCGTTTTCAAATTCCAATCCAAGTTTTTATTCGAAATTCCAATTTCAATTAACAAAATCAATTCATTTAAATAAAACTAAGTTTAAATCAAAACTCTATTCACTAATTCCTTTTGAAATTAGTTAACTTCATTCAATAAATAAAATTCTAATTTTTGTATCAAAAAATCACTTTATCTATTCCACTTGAGTTCATAATTAATTTATAACTCAAACTGGATTTTTCTATTGGAAATTCGGGTTTATATTCACTCAAGATCCTTAAATTTTATTTAATAAATCGTTATGGCTTAAAGCGATTATGGCGCTATTTTTCTAAAAATTTGATTTTGACATAACTCAAAATCTATGCGATGAAATCTAGGTTTTTCTCTTCCATTAGAAATCTATCATTCAATAGGTCCGGGCGTTTCTTGTTTCGTCGAATTCCGACTTAATTTGAGTTCTATATACTTAATTGAAGTTCGAATCATCAATTTACGAACTGCTGCGCCGCGGCGAGTTCGTTTTGATTTAATTAAATATAAATGTTAAAACTCTTCGTTTATTAGTAAATTTCAACACCATTTCAATATTTTAAAATAAACCAGTTATCCGAATCGATTTCTCCAAACTTGTTGATTCCTTTATGCCACATTCAGAACTCAGTTAGGAATTGATTCAAAACTAAATTATATATTCTATTCCAATTTCCTCGGATATAAATTATTTTATAAATTTTTTTCGATATAATCGAATTTCAATTATAAATTACCTTTGTGGAGAAAATCAATTTATTCAACACCTTCACCATTACAAACTAATATCATTCCTTGATAATAGCGAAGTCGTTCAAGTTGGGGTATTTTATTTGCCTCTCAGACTTTGATAGACAACGTTCTTATCTCGAGACCGATAAGAGTTTGTAATTCCAAAACTCGATTACTTATCATAAAAATCCCCTCTTTTATCTCATTTAAAAATATGATATTTAAATGTCATTTCTTATATTTGGAAAAATCTATTTCCAATCTACCCAAAGGAAATTACTTCATTTCCTTTATAAACATGGTTTATAAATCGCTTTCTTATTTTATATTTAACAACTTCCATTTAAAACTCGATTTCCTTGATTGAAATATGTTATTATTATAACAATATATATATAAGCATAGAATCTATTTTCATATTAAAATTCTAATATAGTTCCAATATCCTTTTGGAATAAATTTATTTCTATAAATTCAATCTACTCGAATTCTGTCCATAAATCCAAATGGATTTATTTCAATTCGATTAACTTTCGAACATCGTAAATAGATTCCATTGTTTTCTTTTCAAAACGATTCTATTTACCCTTTTAAACTCACACTTGAATTTAATTTATAAATTATCAAATGCTGATTTTCACCTTTAAAACATCGTTTATACATTTCACTTCTTGGTTTAAATATTAGAACAAGTTTCTCTTTCAAATTCCATTTGAAAACCTACTTTGGAAAATAAATTTTCCTTTTTAAAATCATGCTTGAATTTGCATTCATAGATTATCCAATGATAATATAATTTCTGTTCATTTATAAATATTGTTTATATATTCCACTTCTTGTTTTAAATTATTTAAAACAAGTCCTTATTTCAAATCTTATTTGAAATCCAATTCCCATCACGGAAAATAAATTTTCCTTTTTAAATTCAAACTGAAATTTAAAAATCTAATATTATCAATGATAATTTCTCTTTCCATTTATAACATGTTTATAAATTCATGTACTTGTTTTTATCATTAATACAAGTCAATACTTCTCAATCCATTCGAAATTTCATTTCCATTTCGAAAAGTAAAATTTCCCTTTTAAATCCAAAAATCCCTTTTTGTTATTTTTATATATAAATATCTAGGACCAGTGATATTTAATCATCCAAATACACAAACCGTCAATCTAATTCAACATATCACACACATATAAACCTGTGAACAACAATAAATAAATCTGAGGAATCCAATTGGATTCCTCCAACCTATTTTCCCTGCATCCACAGATGTTAGTAAATAAAAATAATACCAATCCTGCTTCAAGGCAGGATATCGCGGTATAAAAGGGGATCCACTTATATATCGTGGGCGCAGGGTCATCCGCTAATGATACTGCGGGCATCCGCTAATGATACTGCGGGAAATCCAATATATATATATATATATATATAAAAGCGACAACCACCAAGCCTAAATAACTAATATATACAAGAACCAAGACTGATAACAATTTATAAAAGCAACCAAGCAGTCAACAATTCATTTTAATGATAGAAATAAACTTTTTAGTGAGATTTACTCACCTGATTTCATTTGCCGAATATCTTGTTAATTTCCATAACGTTTCGACTTCGAATGTACCCAAATGAATTTATCTTCCCCCTATGATTTTATAATTTTATTAATCGACTATGTTATCATTAATTTAAATTAATCTAACAAGTTAATAAATTAATTGTCCTAAGTATTTAAAATAAAAACGTATACCTTATTCATATGCAAATCCTGCCCAATCGAGGCAACAACTTGTCAATTAGCTCCAATCTAGTTTGTATGCTTAAATATTGTTGATACGACTGTAATGCACTTCATTTCACTTGGATCTGGGATCATATGATAGTGTTGTTATTTTTACAAGTTGTATACAACATATACATATATATGTATATAAATAAAATTAAACATTTTTAATTAATTTAATTAAGCAAATTTTACCTTAATCCATTTATAATCTTCTTGCTACTAATACACTATACCCAACCGTGCACTACATCGATTATAGTCGCCACTACTGCATCACCGAACACTTGAATTCTTCTCTGCCCTTGACCAAACCTACTGCTACACCAGACAATCCCACTCTAGATTCATACAGTCCAAACTTTACTCCAGTTTCACATACCCTACCTTCACGTTGGTTTGGACATTGCCCCAAAAACATACCTATAGCATACTGGCACTGCCCCTATCGCACGCCACAACCAAGCATCGATCAACTCCTCTATCCTTACAATACAGATCGCACACCCCCAGCTTACCTCGTCATCAACAGTAAATTCGAGAGACGGCCTTTCCACCATCGATCGGTCATCCCAAAACCATTTAGAAAACGAGAACCCTAACTTCTTATATACTACATCGCGACCGCATCTAGTCGCCGAGCGTCAGGAGGGTCCAGGGTTGTATCGCGATTTGAGTTCGCGATTTATGATTTGGTTTTACTCTTTTTTTCTATTTCTTTCGGTGGATTTGATTTCTGGGAGATAGAACAAAAGAGGGATAAAGGATTAAATGGGTATATTAAGAAGAGTACGAAGTCGATAGGCTAATATATAGAAGTGAAAACAGACAGAATGTCTACGACATTTAATTTGGCCATTAATTTGCTTTTTTGTTGATATTGAAGATTGGAGGCAGAAGATTGAGCTCTAGGAAAACATGTCTGTACGATTGTCTTTACTAGGTCTGCGTATCACATAAAGAGGTCGGCTAATGGCTGTTAATTAAATTTGATTTGATTTTTTTAGTTACATAAAATATTTTCAAATATCTCGTGTCCTTAACTCGAAAACCCCAAACCGCAATTTAACATAATGACTGACGTTTCCAACCTTATACGATATTATGGACTCAATGGTACAAATTCTGATATTTAAATTTGACTATACTAAAGATATAACAGTTTAATTTAATAATATAAATTAAATTCAATTTAAAATATGAATCAATTTCAAACAATTAATTTATCGATAACAAATTATTAATATCGCTCTAGTTCAAAATAGAATTATACTGATCGATTGAATTGTTTGGATTCAGTTTCAACTCTGAATTCAATTGTTACTGTTTCATATTACGATAATTAAATATATTCGATATTAAAACATATACAAATTATTTGTAACACCCCGAATTTCAGTTAATGCTAAAATTCACTAATTGCAGAATAAATAATCTCAGATATGAGAATTGGGGGAAACGGGCTGCGTCATTGCGTTCGTCTCAGAAAAATACGCAGAATAGAGTCCGAAATTTTGTAAATCGGAGTCCGTATGACCCAGTTAAGGCCCAAGGAAGTTTTCAGAAAAATCAAAGTTAAAAACAGATTTAAAATTCAGTTCTAAAACAGGATTGGAGCCAAAAGCGGAGGTGGCGGGAAAGTTCCCGCCTAGCCCCGTGTCGACAGGCATGTCGACAGGGGTGTCGACAGGCATGTCGACAGGGGTGTCGACAGCCCTGTCGACAGGGGTGTCGACACAGGGTGTCGGCCCTGTTGATCTGGGTGCACCAGATCTGGTTTTTGGTTGAGTCTTGGGCTGTGTTCTAGAGATTTCCGAAATCTAAGGGTCCTAATCTAATCTAGGGTTAATCTAAGGGCCTAAAACACTCACCTAATCTATAAATACACCCTAAACCTACCCTAATCCATACTAAAAATAGAAATGATGGCCTCATGCCGCAAAAATCAAACTTGAGAGGAGCCTCCACTAGTTTATGAAGGAAGTTGCAAGCTAATCAACCTCTAATCATCATCTTCTTCATATTTAGCAACTAGTTCTACTTCATAAGTTTGCTAATCTTGGTTTTGGTGAGTTTCTATCACTTTAACATCAATTGCTAAAGTAAGTAGATTGGGTGTAATGAGACTTATGGTCTTAAATGCGGATTAGTGAGTTTGAATCATTTGTAATGATATGCTACTCTATGTTTTCCTATGTTTATGCATGTTTAATAAGTTGGTTTATGCATGTTTAACAAGTGGGTTTATGCATGTTTAATAAGTTGGTTTATGCATGTTTAACAAGTGGGTTTATGCATGTTTAATAAGTGGGTTTATGCATGTTTAACAAGCAAGTTATGCAAGTTATGTGTATGATGTTATGTAAGTTATGTGTAGGTTGTTATGTAAGTTCATATGCAAGTTATGTATATGCTTAAATGCAAGTTTAACATGATATGCAAGTTATGCATGCTTATGCAAGTATGTGAATGCTTATGCAAGAATGTGAATGCTTATGCAAGTTATGTGTATGCTTAACATGTTATGCAAGTTATGAGAATGCTTATATGCAAGTTCAACATGTTATGCAAGTTATGAGAATGCTTATATGCAAGTTCAACATGTTATGCAAGATATGTGTATGATAATATGCAAGTTCATATGCAACATGTTATGCAAGTCATATGTATGATAATATGCAAGTTCATATGCAACATGTTATGCAAGTCATGTGTATGTGCAAGTTTGGGTTAAATGTAGTTGGGTTAATATATGCTCATATATGCAAGTTGACATCCTCTTAACCCATGACAAAGTTATATGCTAAGATTTGGTTAAACCCATGATATTTGTGATGGATCTTCCCTTTATTATGTCATGAAATGAGAACGATTTACGTGGGGAACGATGGGGTTAATAAATATGTTAATAAAAGTATGATTGGGTATGATTAAGCATACCATAAAAAAATAAATTAACATGAGTGGGAATTTACCTATTGAGTTAGGTCTACCCCATGGGAATTTACCTATTGAGTTAGGTCTACCCATGTTATGAAAAACTTGATATTAATTAGGGATAATTAATATGGGGGTGATTAATTAGGTGTAATTAATCAACTAAGACACGAGGTTGGACCCTTTTGTAGCGGAAGTCTGCCCGGAACCGACCGGCCATCCAGCGGCTACAAATGATTGGCCCAATGTGAGAGGTCTTAGTCATAAATTAAATACGTGATTAAAGTAAAGACACGAGGTTAGACCCTTTTTATGACAGAAGTCTGCCCGGAACCAACCGGCATATCCAGCAGTCATAAAAGATGGTCTAATGTGAGAGGTCTTTATGAGGTCATGATCTTAATTAATTAATTAAGAAACACTTAACCATATTAGCATGTAGAGGGACATGAGGGGTTAAGTGGGTGCCTTGGGTGGCATGTGGAAATCTAGTGGGTTGCCTTGGGTGGCAATAGAAAATACGATTAGAATACTTAACCAAGTGGAAACATGTAATTAAACATGATTAAGGGTTAAGTGGGATACACTAGATGAATGACAAGCTTAGGTGGGTAGCTTGTGGCGGCCCATTTCAACCAGTAACCCATATGTATCTTATTGGGCTCGACCCATGTCGAGGACGGGACACGCGTACTGGGCTTGACTATAAGAGGCCAAAACGGGTTAGCGGTGGCAACGCAAGTCCAACGGGTTTCATATGCGTGTGTGGACCCGGGCTGGTAGGTAAGACGTTGTTGCATCGTGTAGATATAAGTCGTGCACCGTTAATTATATCGGGTTGCCACTTTGGGGAGTGATACACCCCACTGTGGGGCCAGCACGGGTATCTACGGTAGGGAGCCGATCGCTTGGGAGTAGTGGGTACACCTAGTAAAGATAGGGGCAGAAGGCACCTATGTAGGGGTACACGAAACTACTGGGGAAAAATTACTAAGTACACTTAGTGGGATCAACCTTTAAGTAGGAATTACCCTTGGGTGGGTAGAACTGGTGTGGTGCAGTGTAGTAATTATCCTCGGGTGGTTAAATGCGTCTTTACAGTTATCTTAGTTTATCCTAAGTCTACCAAGCTGCTTAGTGTAGCCATTCATCCCCAGACATTACCATATGTCAAGATTATGTCTTCTCTGGTTACTTTAATGATTGTATTGTTAAAGTTATAGGACTCGCTCAGACTTATGTCTGACCCCGTTGTTTTTATATTTTTTTTCCAACCCTCAGGTTCTCAGAGTGGGCCCAGTACGAGTGGGCTTTGATCAGGCTGCTTTTATTACTCTCTTGGAGCTTGGACCCTAGATGTAGAGCTCGGCTTACCCTTTTTCTTTTATGGCTATCAGTTCATGTATTGGGATTATGTATTTTTATTTAGCAAGAATGGATATTTGTACTTAACTCTTATTATGGTTTTGTGATGTAACCAGACATGTTTTATTTTCCGCTGCATTGAAATGTGGTTTTAACTTTCAAGTATTACTTATATCTGTCTTGCTGTAATTTCTCTGTTCTTTATTCACTAAAATACTCCGCCGATGTTATGGCATTCCCTTAGAGAGTGACCATAGAGGGTGTGGGGTGTTACACGTGGTATCAGAGCAAAGGTTACCGGAACAAATAAATTATTTTTAGAAAACTATTTTTCTAAAAACATTTTTGGAAGAAATATTTTCAAAAACATGTCTTTAAAGAGAAAAGTTTTTGAAAGAAAAGCATAATCCCCGATAGCCATATCTTTATCTTTCGAATTCTCCATTTTGAATCTTTCCTTTTTCGTTTCAGCATGGCTGAGGATCTTAACTTTCCGGAGGGTGTGACGATACCAGTATGGTATAGGAGATTGATGGAGGCTAGGGCCACCACTGCGGGTCCAGCAAATGTTCCTCCACCAACCGTAGCACCCGATCTTCCTCCTCCCCCTCCTCCTCGCACGGATACTTTTGCTAAGACTTGCAAGAAATTTAAAGCTATGGGAGGGAAACCTTTTCAAGGATCTGAAACTTTTGTGGAGGCTAGAGATTGGCTTAAGGAGGTGGAAGAGTTGATAGATATCTTTGAGATGGAAGAAGGAAAGAAAATCAAGTTAGCTGCTTGGTTAATGAAAGGAGAGGCCTCATTCTGGTGGGAGGTCACTAATGGAGAACGCCCCGTTGACTCTTAGGCGGATTTTAGGCAAAGATTTGTGGCAAAGTTTCTCTCAAGGGCGGAGGAAAACTTGTATATGGAAAGATTCTTGACTCTAAAACAAGGAAATCTCTCAGTGAAGGAATATGTCAACAAGTTTAATCAATTGGCAAGGTTTGGCCTAGACATGGTGAATACACCGGAGAAGAAGGCTTTGAGGTTCGTGAAAGGCTTGAATGAACCAATGCATGGGTTGGCTATGACTCATATCCCTATGGGGGCCACCTTCGAGAAGCTAGTTGACATGGCACTCATGCATGAAGAAGAGAAGGGTCCCAATGCTAATAAGGCACCCGAGAAGAAGGGAGATCAAAAGAGACCTCAGCAACAACAGCAAAATAAAGGTGGGAAAGGCAACGGTGGCAAGGGCAAGAAGAAGAAGTGTTTCAATTGTGGGACACCTGGTCACCTAAGCAAGGATTGTCGCAAGAAGAAGAAGACTGGCTGCTTCCACTGTGGCGAAGCAGGGCATCGAGTGAAAGACTGTCCTAAGAAGGGGCAAAGGACGGGGTCTACCTCAGGAGGACAGGTGCAAGCTCTTATGGCACCGGGTCAGGCTAGGGGGCAAGTACAGGCTCTCGCGGTCCCACCGATTCAGGAAAGAGGTAGAACTATTTCCGTTGAAAGTCTGGTTTTTCTATTTGATCATCATGTCCGTACATTGTTTGATTCAGGCGCATCGCATTCGTTTATCTCATCATCATTAGTTGAGTCACTGCACTTAGACACCAGTCTGGTAGATGATCCCTTGGTTGTTTCAAACCCAATTGGGGGCTCCACTTATTTGTCCATGATATGTTTGGGTTTGAAGATTTCTATACTTAGCATTGAGTTTAGATGTGATGCTTTTGTTTTGGGCTTCACGGGCTATGGTTGATTTTGGGCATGGACTGGTTATCCAGTAATGGTGCCGTTCTTGATTGCGAAAGGAGAGTTGTTAGGCTCATGACCCGCTTGGGTAACACTCTCGAGATCTCTTGTAATCCCATGGATTCTGTTATGCTAAGTTATCTTGAGTCGTTGGACGCTTCGGCCGAGAGTTTGCAATCTGTTAGAGTGGTCCGGGAATACTCGGATGTGTTTGAGGAGGTGAAGGGCTTACCTCCGAAGCGGGAGATTGACTTCCGAATATATCTGGTGGATAATGCTAAACCTGTATCCTTACCAGTGCGCCACATGGCTCCTCGTGAGAGGAGGGAACTCCATAAGCAAGTTGGGGAGTTGCTTGAGAAGGGGTTCATAAGACGAAGTATATCAGAGTGGGGTGCTCCAGTAGTTTTTACTACGAAGGCGGATGGGTCCCTCAGACTTTGTGTAGACTATAGAGAACTCAACAAACTCACAAAGAAGAATAGACACCCATTGCCGAGGATTGATGATCTTTTCGATCAGTTGGTTGGCGCTTCAGTATTTTCTCAGTTGGACTTAGCCACGGGGTTTCATCAGTTGAGGGTGGCTGAGAATAGCATAGACAAGACCGCCTTTAGGACTCCGGATGGTTTCTATGAGTGGTTGGTGATGCCATTTGGGTTGACGAACGCCCCTGCATACTTTGTTGATTTGATGAGTAGGGTGTTCAGGGAGTTCCTTAATAAATTCGTGGTGGTCTTTGTGGATGATATCTTAGTATTTTCTAAGAGTGAAGAAGAGCGTGCCCTACATCTTGGGGAAGTATTGAAGACTCTTCGAGCACATAGCCTTAAGGCTAAATTCTCTAAATGTCACTTCTGGAGGAAGGAAGTGCGGTTCTTGGGGCACGTGGTCTCCAAGGAAGGGATAGCTGTGGATCCCGCGAAGGTAGTATCAATTCAGGATTGGAAGGTTCCAAAGAATGCTACCGAAGTAAGAAGTTTCTTGGGGTTGGCGGGTTATTATTGGAAGTTTATTAAGGACTTCGCGAAGATATCAGCCCCATTAACCCGCTTAACGAAGAAGAATCTTGTTTTCGCATGGGACATAGATTGTGATGATGCGTTCCGACGGTTAAAGAGAGCTTTAACCACCGCTCCAGTTTTGGTGTTGCCAGATGGGAGTAAGCCATTTGTTGTCTATACCGATGCTTATGGGACAGGACTAGGCGCAGTCTTAATGCAAGAGGGAAGGGTAATAGCCTATGGTGGACGGCAGTTGAGGGCACATGAGAAAAATTACCCTACCCATGATCTAGAGTTGGCCGCTATTGTTTTTGCGCTTAAGATTTGGCGCCATTATCTTCTTGGTGAGAGATTCGAATTGTTCACTGACCACAAATCATTGAAGTACTTGTTTTCTCAGAAGGATTTGAATTTGAGACAACAAAGGTGGATGGAGTTCTTAGCATCCTATGATTTCGAGACAGCGTATACCCCTGGCAAGGGTAACGTGGTGGCGGACGCCTTGAGCAGAAAGAGGTTGTCCTTGAGTCCATTGTTCGTGGAACAACGAAGCTTGGAATTTATCTCGATGTTTGATTTCAGACCTTCCATTGATTATGTACCCGGTTTGCTAGCATCCTTGGAGGTCAGACCTACTCTTCTGGGGCGAATTGAAGAAGCACAGAGGGACGACCCACAGTTGGTTGAGCTGGTAGAGAAGCTCATAAGGGGGGAGTCGTCCAGCCATTTGAGTAGGTACACCCTAGACGATAGGGGGTGCTTGCGTAGAGACGGTAGGCTTTGTGTACCGCAAGACGAAGGTTTGAGGAAGGCTATTCTTGATGATGCACACCGTTCTAGGATGACCATTCATCCCGGTGGGGACAAGATGTACCAAGACATGAAGAGTGTTTTCTTCTGGGCCGGTATGAAGAAAGATGTGGCCGAGTATGTCGCTCGATGCTTGGTGTGCCAACAAGTGAAGGCGGAGCAAAAGAAACCTGGTGGGTTGCTTCACCCATTGGAAGTTCCGCAATGGAAGTGGGATAGCGTCTCGATGGATTTTATTGACGGGTTACCCAGATCAAGAAAGGGTAATACGGGAATTTGGGTTGTGGTAGACAGACTTACTAAAAGCGCCCATTTCATACCTGTGAAGAGCAAGAGGACTGCTCCATGGCTAGCTTCAGTATATCTTCGAGAGATAGTACGACTGCATGGGGTACCCTCTAGCATAGTGAGTGATCGAGATCCTATCTTCACTAGCGAGTTCTGGAGAAGTTTGCAAGAAGCAGTGGGGACTCAATTGTGTCTGAGCACCGCATATCATCCTCAGACGGACGGCCAGACTGAGAGGGTGAATCGTGTCCTAGAAGACCTTTTGAGGCTTTGTATCTTAGATTTTGGAGGTACATGGGAAGAGCATCTTTCATTGGTGGAGTTCGCATATAATAACAGCTTTCAGTCCAGTATTGGTATGGCTCCTTTCGAAGCTCTCTATGGAAGGCCTTGTCGATCACCTACATGTTGGTGGGAATCTACGGATAAAATTTTGCTTGGGCCTGATATGGTTAGGGAGAATTCTGAGAAGATTGACTTGATTCGAAGAAGGATGAAAGCAGCGCAGGATAGGCAAAAATCTTATGCGGACAAGAGAAGGACGGATCTTGAGTTTGAAGTTGGGGACATGGTCTTTGTCAAAGTGTCTCCGTTACGAAATGTGGTTCGCTTTGGATCTGTTGGGAAGTTAGCACCAAGGTTCGTGGGGCCGTTTCCTATTAAGGAAAGGATTGGACGGATGGCATATAGAGTGGAGTTGCCCGACAGACTTAGTGGTGTACATGATGTATTCCATGTATCGCATTTGAGGAAGTGCTTACATGAGACGGCAGAGGTGGTAGAGCCGAGCTTGCTTAAAGAAGTGGAAGTAGAGCGTGATGCGACTATTCGACGAGCTCCTACCCGCATCCTTGGGTCAGAGACTAGGAAATTGAGGAATCGAGAGGTTCAACTAGTCAAAGTGCAATGGGGAGAAGATGAGAGCAACGCAACTTGGGAAACGGAAGCGAAGATGCGTTCATTGTACCCATTTCTTTTTGAGGGTATGTCTTTAATTTCTCCTCTATCGTTGTCTAGTACTTATCTTATCTTTAGTATGTCCTCTCGTTAGTACTGTTTGACCTTTAGATAGGGTAAACCTATGGTTGAAACATGTGTTTGAGACATGTTATGGTTGATGGATGCAAGTGGATGCAAGTGTTTGCTAGTGGTTGCTCGTGGATGCATATACACACACTCTAGGCACTAGATCGGCTCAGTCAATTCATATTGCATATTGCATAAAATTGTGTGTAGGAAGCTATATTTATGGATGTATAATGATGGTGGTATCATATGGATGATGCATTTTGGTGAATGATTGTGCACTCATGTAGATATTGTATGTGTCGATAGGGTTCTTTCGCATACATAATGGATGCATGGCACTATCATGGTTTGCATATGTTCATACATTAGATAGGGAACATATACACACACTTTTTGCATATGCTCATACATCATTAGAAATTGTTTTAAGGACAATGGATGCCCGTGTTTGATGGATTGAGTAGATGGTTGTTCGGATGGTAGGATATGCATTCTCCTTAGCTTAGTGATTTCGGGGGCGAAATCCTTTAAGGAGGGGAGAATGTAACACCCCGAATTTCAGTTAATGCTAAAATTCACTAATTGCAGAATAAATAATCTCAGATATGAGAATTGGGGGAAACGGGCTGCGTCATTGCGTTCGTCTCGGAAAAATACGCAGAATAGAGTCCGAAATTTTGTAAATCGGAGTCCGTATGACCCAGTTAAGGCCCAAGGAAGTTTTCAGAAAATTCAAAGTTAAAAACAGATTTAAAATTCAGTTCTAAAACAGGATTGGAGCCAAAAGCGGAGGTGGCGGGAAAGTTCCCGCCTAGCCCCGTGTCGACAGGCATGTCGACAAGGGTGTCGACAGGCATGTCGACAGGGGTGTCGACAGCCCTGTCGACAGGGGTGTCGACACAGGGTGTCGGCCCTGTTGATCTGGGTGCACCAGATCTAGTTTTTGGTTGAGTCTTGGGCTGTGTTCTAGAGATTTCCGAAATCTAAGGGTCCTAATCTAATCTAGGGTTAATCTAAGGGCCTAAAACACTCACCTAATCTATAAATACACCCTAAACCTACCCTAATCCATACTAAAAATAGAAATGATGGCCTCATGCCGCAAAAATCAAACTTGAGAGGAGCCTCCACTAGTTTATGAAGGAAGTTGCAAGCTAATCAACCTCTAATCATCATCTTCTTCATATTTAGCAACTAGTTCTACTTCATAAGTTTGCTAATCTTGGTTTTGGTGAGTTTCTATCACTTTAACATCAATTGCTAAAGTAAGTAGATTGGGTGTAATGAGACTTATGGTCTTAAATGCGGATTAGTGAGTTTGAATCATTTGTAATGATATGCTACTCTATGTTTTCCTATGTTTATGCATGTTTAATAAGTTGGTTTATGCATGTTTAACAAGTGGGTTTATGCATGTTTAATAAGTTGGTTTATGCATGTTTAACAAGTGGGTTTATGCATGTTTAATAAGTGGGTTTATGCATGTTTAACAAGTAAGTTATGCAAGTTATGTGTATGATGTTATGTAAGTTATGTGTAGGTTGTTATGTAAGTTCATATGCAAGTTATGTATATGCTTAAATGCAAGTTTAACATGATATGCAAGTTATGCATGCTTATGCAAGTATGTGAATGCTTATGCAAGAATGTGAATGCTTATGCAAGTTATGTGTATGCTTAACATGTTATGCAAGTTATGAGAATGCTTATATGCAAGTTCAACATGTTATGCAAGTTATGAGAATGCTTATATGCAAGTTCAACATGTTATGCAAGATATGTGTATGATAATATGCAAGTTCATATGCAACATGTTATGCAAGTCATATGTATGATAATATGCAAGTTCATATGCAACATGTTATGCAAGTCATGTGTATGTGCAAGTTTGGGTTAAATGTAGTTGGGTTAATATATGCTCATATATGCAAGTTGACATCCTCTTAACCCATGACAAAGTTATATGCTAAGATTTGGTTAAACCCATGATATTTGTGATGGATCTTCCCTTTATTATGTCATGAAATGAGAACGATTTACGTGGGGAACGATGGGGTTAATAAATATGTTAATAAAAGTATGATTGGGTATGATTAAGCATACCATAAAAAAATAAATTAACATGAGTGGGAATTTACCTATTGAGTTAGGTCTACCCCATGGGAATTTACCTATTGAGTTAGGTCTACCCATGTTATGAAAAACTTGATATTAATTAGGGATAATTAATATGGGGGTGATTAATTAGGTGTAATTAATCAACTAAGACACGAGGTTGGACCCTTTTGTAGCGGAAGTCTGCCCGGAACCGACCGGCCATCCAGCGGCTACAAATGATTGGCCCAATGTGAGAGGTCTTAGTCATAAATTAAATACGTGATTAAAGTAAAGACACGAGGTTAGACCCTTTTTATGACAGTAGTCTGCCCGGAACCAACCGGCATATCCAGCAGTCATAAAAGATGGTCTAATGTGAGAGGTCTTTATGAGGTCATGATCTTAATTAATTAATTAAGAAACACTTAACCATATTAGCATGTAGAGGGACATGAGGGTTTAAGTGGGTGCCTTGGGTGGCATGTGGAAATCTAGTGGGTTGCCTTGGGTGGCAATAGAAAATACGATTAGAATACTTAACCAAGTGGAAACATGTAATTAAACATGATTAAGGGTTAAGTGGGATACACTAGATGAATGACAAGCTTAGGCGGGTAGCTTGTGGGGGCCCATTTCAACCAGTAACCCATATGTATCTTATTGGGCTCGACCCATGTCGAGGACGGGACACGCGTACTGGGCTTGACTATAAGAGGCCAAAACGGGTTAGCGGTGGCAACGCAAGTCCAACGGGTTTCATATGCGTGTGTGGACTCGGGCTGGTAGGTAAGACGTTGTTGCATCGTGTAGATATAAGCCGTGCACCGTTAATTATATCGGGTTGCCACTTTGGGGAGTGATACACCCCACTGTGGGGCCAGCACGGGTATCTACGGTAGGGAGCCGATCGCTTGGGAGTAGTGGGTACACCTAGTAAAGATAGGGGCAGACGGCACCTATGTAGGGGTACACGAAACTACTGGGGAAAAATTACTAAGTACACTTAGTGGGATCGACCTTTAAGTAGGAATTACCCTTGGGTGGGTAGAACTGGTGTGGTGCAGTGTAGTAATTATCCTCGGGTGGGTAAATGCGTCTTTACAGTTATCTTAGTTTATCCTAAGTCTACCAAGCTGCTTAGTGTAGCCATTCATCCCCAGACATTACCGTATGTCAAGATTATGTCTTCTCTGGTTACTTTAATGATTGTATTGTTAAAGTTATAGGACTCGCTCAGACTTATGTCTAACCCCGTTGTTTTTATCTTTTTTTTCCAACCCTCAGGTTCTCAGAGTGGGCCCAGTACGAGTGGGCTTTGATCAGGCTGCTTTTATTACTCTCTTGGAGCTTGGACCCTAGATGTAGAGCTCGGCTTACCCTTTTTCTTTTATGGCTATCAGTTCATGTATTGGGATTATGTATTTTTATTTAGCAAGAATGGATATTTGTACTTAACTCTTATTATGGTTTTGTGATGTAACCAGACATGTTTTATTTTCCGCTGCATTGAAATGTGGTTTTAACTTTCAAGTATTACTTATATCTGTCTTGCTGTAATTTCTCTGTTCTATATTCACTAAAATACTCCGCCGATGTTATGGCATTCCCTTAGAGAGTGACCATAGCGGGTGTGGGGTGTTTCATTATTAAATCGATAAAATCAATAAAAATCCATTTATAATTCTAATTCAATATTTAAAATAAATTTAAATATTAATTATTGAATGGAAAAAATTCTGGGATGTTACATTCCTTTCCCCTTAAAAGAATTTCGTCCCCGAAATTTCTAAGGCAGTAGAAATGCTACAGACTTGTTATCTTTTTCAAAATACCAGTTAGTTATAACTCAGTATTTCATATTCTATACTTAAGTCTTATAAAATTTTAAGTTTTCATGGGAATTTTCAATTTCAGTTTGTTTAATCAATTTCCATCATTTCGATTTATTTAACTTGCTTAAGTTAAATTTAGATTTCAAAATCCAAATTCCCGGGTTTTTATTTCAAATCCTTTTTGATATCATATAAATATATTTAAAATTATCTCAAATTCAAACATTTTAATTTTTCAACAACTTGGTTTCTTCTAACTAATTTTCATTACAAGCTTTTCTAAGGTAGCAATCCATCACTTAGTTACTCGAAAATGAACACCGACGTTGCCGCGGTTCATCATCGGAATTAGTTTCCAGTAACCGAAGTGATTTCAATGCTTTATCACTTTCAAAATCCATTAAAATCATTTTCATTCAAAATCATTCCAAAACGAAGCTATATTATTTAAATATACTTTGGAAAATATTTTCGAACTTTCCGGGATTTTAAATTCCAAATTCTGGTTCAATCCAATTTTAATTCATCTCATTTGTATTCGCAAATTTTATTTGGTTATATATATAACCATTCCAATTTATTTATAATCTCATTTGATTATAATAATACAACCAACGTATCCATATCAATATTAATTTTGAAAAATTATTCCTTTTATATATAAAAATATAGTTTTGGGTAAAATTATTTCATTTACCAAGCTTTAAAAACAATACTGTGTTGAATTACTCTATTCAAGTGTTTATAAATACCATTCGATTCAACTGATCATACTATCGACCAGAATTCATAAACCACTCGACAAACCAACCAATACAATATAAAACAATTTTTATATCATCTTACAAATACGCTCTCTCATATATACACACTCGACTCATTCTAGGGTACTACTGACCCTATCTTTAATGAGTAAACCCCCACCAAAGCCTAGTTGTTCACTCAACCTTAGCTCCGATACCAATTGTAATGGCCCGCAGATCCGTACTATCTGACCTGACTAATACAACACACGTCCAACTCAAATAATATAAAAATACGAGTCATTAGGGTTAAAGAAAATGGAAAAGATAGAAGAAGAACAGAAATAACAACACAGAACCTCACAGCGGAACGAATAAAATATATTATATAATATAATATTGAATACAGAATTTGTATCATACATACATACCATCATCAGGGCATAATACAATATTTGATACCGCAGAAATAACTCTAAAATAACTAGCGGTGAAGCCTCCTGCTTCAAGCTCCTCCAAGTGTATCTGTAAAAACCTGAAACACTTGACCTGCCCGTACAAATTTGGGCACCCAAGAGTTTAGGAAATCAAACAAAATAAACTCTGGGTCAGTCATGGGACTGGTGTGAGTAAACTCCAACCATATGGTTTAACTTCAGAAACCTTTTGAAAGAAAGAGATAATAGTAAGACCAGCCTACACATAAACACAGACGGTTTTTACCTTACTATAACCCAAACATTTTTGATATCAAAGTCCAGTGATATTATCTTAATGTCTAATCAAATAAATAACTAAATTGTAGAACGCTTGCATCTCACGCTCTACATATATAGTATACAATCAAAAACCGCTGGGCGCTTATTGGGGACTGGATTCCAACTATGATAAGGTATGGGACATCCTTCCGATGATGTATCTCTAGAGGCGAATACACCTGGGTTCAACAAGAACGTCTTGCAACCCGGCCCACACATGACCGACCACTCATTTCGCTTGAGTTTATCGAATGTTTATCACCAACGGTTGGGCTCAAACCACCGTTTCCCCAAAAGGGACAACATCGAAATAAATTAAAGAAGTAAAAGGAATTTCTCTTGATAGGTGATTATACACCCTAATGGGAGCCACCCACATAGCCATGTTGCCTTCCCGATTTTTGTCATTTCCTGGTTGTGAGGTCTGAGGCTACGTCTATCTTTTAGAACATCTGGTCACCACACACTTTGAATGCCACATTGTCAAAACCGTCAAATCACTATTTGATCTTCCTAAAAATATTACGGATATAAAAGCTAAGAGAAACGAATTTTTTCGCCACCAGATGTAATACCTTGAAAAGATCGTCTTATGTGACCGTTAGGAATACTCTGTAAGACACTCATCCATACAAGTTGTCCTGGGGCTAGACAAACATAATAGCCCTTTGAATTTCACTCCGTCTTCGATTATCTTCGGCATAATCTAATTCGCAAAGCCTATGGCTATACGGACTGGTTTTCGAATACTAAATTCAACCGGTCTCTCCGTATCGACAACGATGGTAAAAAAATCTTTGATAGACGGTGTTTTAACCATCAAAGGAAAAAAATAAAAATCCATCAAACAATTTCATAATCACTGTCCCTTTCTTATATTTTATTTTAAGTTTTCTTATCGAATTCTAAATATCGATATATCGATTTCTAATTATCAAAACTTCTTAAAAATGTTCTAACTCCTTAAATTTCTGGAAAAATTCGCCATAACCTCCTTTGTACCAGCAAATAGTTCAAACCTCAACTCGCCTCTCTAGGCACTTTCCATTCAAAAAAAAAAATCAAAAAGCCAAGCGGCTTGCCGATTCGGTGCATAAAACCTCAAATGGAAATTCAAACATGCACCTTTTGTCGGGCACTTAAATATATTCTTCATACTCTCTTCATATTCTCCATTCCATACCTGTTTGACATATATATGCCCATTTCCCAATTCATTCCAAATCAGTTCAACACTTTTTACTTTAATCGCCTTCCATTTGCTAATTAATTTTCTAATTAGCTTCTTGGTTTAACCTGTTTTTAATTTGAACCTATTGCGTTCAATACATATGCATTCGCTTACCCATAAATCAAACTTAAATCTTTTACTCGTTTTCAAATTCCAATCCAAGTTTTTATTCGTAATTCCAATTTCAATTTACAAAATCAATTCATTTAAATTAAACTAAGTTTAAATAAAAACTCTATTCACTAATTCCTTTTGAAATTAGTTAACTTTATTAAATAAATAAAACTCTGATTTTTGTATCAAAAAATCACTTTATCTATTCCACTTGAGTTCATATTTAATTTATAACTCAAACTGGATTTTTCTATTGGAAATTCGGGTTTATATTCACTCAAAATCCTTAAATTTTATTTAATAAACCGTTATGGCTTAAAGCGATTATAGCGCTGTTTTTCTAAAAATTTGATTTTGACATAACTCAAAATCTATATGAAAAAATCTGGGTTTTTTCTCTTCCATTAGAAAACTATCATTCAATAGGTCCGGCGTTTCTTGTTTCGTCAAATTTCGACTTAATTTGAGTTCTATACACTCAATTGAAGTTCGAATCGTAAATTTACGAACTACCATGCCGCGGCGATTTCGTTTTAATTAAATTAAATATAAATGTTTAAACTCTTCGTTTATTTGTAAATTTCAACACCATTTCAATATTTTAAAATAGACCAGTTATCCGAATCGATTTTTCTAGACTCGTCGATTCCTTTATGCCACATTCATAACTCAGTTATGAATTGATTCAAAACCAAATTATATATTCAATTCCAATTTCCTCGGATATAAATTATTTTATAATTTTTTTTAGATATAATCGAATTTCAATTATGAATTACCTTTATGGAGAAAATCAATTTTGTTCAACACCTTCACCATTACAAACTAATATCATCCCTTGATAATTGTGAAGTCATTCAAGTTGGGGTAATTTATTTACCTCTCAGACCTTGATCGACATCCTTCTTATCTCGAGACCTATAAGAGTTTGTAATTCCAAAACTCGATTACTTATCATAAAAATCCCCTCTTTTATCTCATTTAAAAATATGATTTTTAAATGCCATTTCTTATATTTGGAAACATCTATTTCCAATCTACCCAAAGGAAATTACTTCATTTCCTTTATAAACATGGTTTATAAATCGCTTTCTTATTTTATATTTAACAACTTCCATTTAAAACTCGATTACCTTGTTTTAAATATGTTATTTTTATGACAATATGTATATAAACATAGAATCTATTTTCATATTAAAATTCTAATATAGTTCCAATATCCTTTTGGAATAAATTTATTTCTATAAATTCAGTCTACTTGAATTTTATCCATAAATCGAAATGGATTTATTTCAATTCGATTACCTTTCGAACATCGTAAATAGATTCCATTGTTTTATTTTCCAAACGATTCTATTTACCCTTTTAAACTCACACTTGAATTTAATTTATAAATTATCAAATGTTGATTTTCACCTTCAAAACATTGTTTATACATTTCACTTCTTGGTTTAAATATTAGAACAAGTTTCTCTTTCAAATTCCATTTGAAAACCTACTTTGGAAAATAAATTTTTATAACGAACTGGGATTTTCGACCCAGGAAATCAACATAAAACCCATGTTGACTATTCAGACATTGGAAATTCCTGATCATTAATAGAAAGAAGTTAGAGGGTGAGAATAGATGAGATAGAAAATTAAAATAGAAGAAGAAGAACACAATCAGAGTAAACACGAATTTCACAGTGGAACGAAGTAAATATATTATAACATAACTTTGAAATAAAACAGTATATATATACAATAACATTATCAAAGTACAACACTTACACACAGCGGAAATACAATAGCTATATAGTTCTGAAGCCTCCTGCTTCAAGCTGCTCCAAGTATATCTACAAAGACCTGAACTACTTGACTGCCCGTACAAATTTGGGCACCCAAGAGTTCAGGAAAAAAAAAAAAAAAAACTCTGGGTCAGTCATGAGACTGGTGTGAGTAAGCTCAAATCATTTGGTTTAACTTTCCAATATCCTTTTCAAAAGAATAGATAATCGTAAGACCGATCCACACATAAACACGGACGGTTTTTACCTTACGATAATCCAAAACAGTTTTGGAAATCAACACTTCTCTGACATTATAATAATGTCTAATCACATGTAATTAACAATCTAGCAGAACGCTTGCATCTCACGTTCCACATATATAGTATACAAACAAAACCGCGGGCGCTTATTGGAGATTGGATTCCAA
This sequence comes from Allium sativum, assembly GCA_030737875.1. Lineage (NCBI taxonomy): Eukaryota > Viridiplantae > Streptophyta > Magnoliopsida > Asparagales > Amaryllidaceae > Allium > Allium sativum. Next base: position 739,669,467 of record CM060920.1, on the reverse strand, counting down.
CTATGACAAGGTATGGGACCACCTGCCGATAGTGTATCTCTAGAGACGAATACACTGGGTTCAACAAAAACGTCTTGCAACCCGGCCTACACATGACCGGCCACTCATTTCGTTTGAGTGTATCGAATGTATATCACCAACGGTTGGGAGCTACCCACCGTTTCCCGAAAAGGGACAGCATTGAACGTAGATAAAAGAATGAAATGGAATTTCTCTAGACAGGTGATATACACCCCAATGGGAGCGACCCACTTAGCGATGCTGCCTGCCCGATTTCTGTCATTTCCCGGTTGATGAGGCTTAAGGTCATTACGTCTCTTTTGAAACACTTGGCCACCATTCACTTCGAATGCGTAATGACCCGGTATTTTCACGGATTACTAACACAGATATCGATTGATAGGGAGTACGTATTTTCAAATAAGATTTAAAATTTGAATTTTATTAATTTCAGAAATTTATTAACATATGTATAATAGCAGTTATATGTGCAACATTTATCAAAACCCATTTTTGATACATTCACATATATGTGATAGCATGTATGTGATAACACTTGTTTAAAATCATATTTTTAAATGATTGATAAATAACACTTGTACATAGCTATTTTAAAAGCTATTTTTTTTTTTGAAAAAAAACACTTGTTTATATTTTTTCAAAGGCTTTAAAAACTTTAGTTTGGCAAACTCCTTATTGTGAAAGCATGACTAACTACTTTGCCTAAAAACATGATTTAAACACCTCTTTTCTCTCAAACCAATGCAAGGAAATATTTGAATTTTTATATGCATTAAAATCAAAAACATGTATTTCCTCATCTCTTTTAAATTCATGATCTCATAGATGTGATAGCATATAAAATCTCATGAAAATCATTTGCAGTTTTATGCATTGAAACAAGAACTTGTATTGTCGAATCCCTTTGTAAAATCATACTTTTATAGATATGATGAGATCTCATGACATTTATTTGAATTTGCTTATGCATGGAAAAGAGAACTTGTGTTGTCCAATTCTATTTCACTTCATGATGTCATACATGATGGATCATGCTAGCAAGTAGGGGCCTATAGGAAGATTCATAGGCACATGATAGAATCATTTTGGAATCAAACATTTTCAATTTTGAATCTTTTTATTTCTTTCAAATTGAATTTTCTGAAATATACAAGTCATGTTTCTATTTCCAAAACTTTGGCCATTTTATCAATGAAAACATACATAAAAAGATTTACCAAATCATATATAGATACTAAGATCTTACCTACACTAGAAAGACACTAGAATAAGGATTTGAAAGCATATGCATCTTCACATGGCAAAATCATTCTTGTTCTACTCTTTTAGATTTTCTGATTTATTCTTCTTTGTATTTTTCCAAAAAAAAAACACATTCATTTTGTCACCAAACCATGTACTAAAAGATCACCAAATCTTGCATAATTATACCATGGATCTTCACTACCCTAGATGAGCACTTAAGAAGGGATTTTCTGAGATTTTTCTTGCTAAAAACTCATATGGCCATGAGCTAGTATGGTGCAGGAAATTTTAGATTTTAAGTACCTTGAAGGCCAAGGTATAGTAATTTAATGATATACGTTAAATCAACAATTTTCATGTAGAAAATATAAGCTAGGGACATGTGAAAACTGAACATTTTAGTACATAAAATGATCTCAATATCTTGTTTAAACCAAAGAAAGGCATTGGAAGGAAGAGGGTTGTACCTAGCACATTTAATGTGATGGTTCACGGTTCACCAATGGGGAGAGTTTTAGTACATTGATTAGGGGTTTAGGAGGTATAATCTATGTGATGGCCCGAAAATATGTACCAATTTGAGCTGACTAATATCTTACACATTCAACTCAAAGTGCACGAATATTCAGGTCATTAATAGAAGAATTTAGAGGGTGAGATAGAAAAGATAGAACTAATAGAATAGAAGAAGAAGAAGAACATTGAACAGAATCAGAGTAAACACGAAACTCACAACGGAATGAATAAATTTTATTATAACATAACTTTGAAATACAAATCTGAATTTGTATATATACATACCATATCAAAGTATAACTCATATACATCACAACAGAAATAATCTCTAAATATCTAACGGTGAAAGCTCCTGCTTTGAGCCCTCTAAGTGAATCTGTAAAATCCTGAAACACTTGACTGCCCGTACAGATCTGGGCACCCAAGAGTTTAGGGAAAACAAACAAAATAAACTATGGGTCAGTCATGGGACTTGTGTGATTAAATTCTAACTATACGGTTTAACTTTGAAAATCCTTTTGAAACAAAAGGATAATAGTAAGACTAACCCACACATAAACATGCATGGTTTTTACCTTACTATAACCCAAAATATTCTTGATATCAAAACCCAGTGATATTATAATAATGTCTAATCAAATAAATAACCAAGTAGCGGAACGCTTGCATCTCACGCTCCATATATATAGTATAAAATCATAAACTGCAGGGCTTGGAGATTGGATCCCGACAGACAAGGTATGGGAGCACCTTCTGATCAGTGTTCTATAGAGGGGATACTCTCAGTGTTCAACAAGAACGTCTTGAAACCTGGCCACACATGACCGACCACTCATTTATCTTTAGTGTATCGAATATTTTTCCACCCACGGTTGTTGGCCATCCAACCGTAATCCGAAGATATAGAATCGAAAAGAAGTATAAATATGAATTTTCTCTAGTTCGGTGACAATACACCCTGCTTGGGGATGACCCAACTAACCATGCTGTCTACCCAAACTTTTGTTACTTCCTAGTTCTAAGGCTAGAGGCTACGTCTATCTTCAGAACATCTGATCACCATTCACTTTGAAGGTCACATCGTCAAATCCGTAATCACACATTGATTACACAAATGCACACTGGGTGTAGAATAAAGAGAATTTACCTTCTCCCCACCAACTTGGTATATTTCTAAAAATCAACGGTGTGACAGTTGGAAATACTCTGTCAGACACTCGTCCATACAAGTTGTCGTGGGACTGGACAAACAAAAACACCATTCTAGAACTGGACGACCCTTGCATTTAACTCCATATTCAATTATCTCCAGCATATCTAATTCGCAGCGCTTATGCCTATATGGAGTGGTTTCCGAATAATGTATCCAACCGGTCTCTCCGTATAGACAAAGATGGTCAAAACACTTCGATAGTCGGTTATTTAACCATCAAAGTAAAACAAACATTCATTCAAATGTATACTAGACATCACACAAACACGGGTACTTTTTATTTAACATTCGTTTTTATTCTTCGAAATCCCATTTCTTACCAGATATTTCTCAAATCCTGTTTTAGCCTTTTTACACTTCTTGGAAAACATTTCCAGTTATTATAAACTCTTATTCTTTCATTGTTCCAGAAAATATACGTTATTAACGTTCGAAACATTTCCATTCTTTTCACGTTATTTATTTTCTACACTTGGATAATATATCCTAACTTCATTGGAAAAATATTTCCAATTTCGTTTTAAATATTTTAATCTGCCAAGCGTTCACTTTAAAACATTGTTCACTTTAAAATGTGAATATCATTTCTATTATAGAAATCTGAGTATCTTTATCAAATAACTTATTATTCAAGTAATTAATACCATTATCTTGTTTACCGAAATCTCTTTCCTGATTTATATTCCCATTTCACTTCATAAACTCTGTTTCTACGTCAACTCCTTGTTAAATCAATATCAAGCTTATAACTACTTATTGATTACATATGCTATTATAATTTGTTGGTCTAAAACTAAATATTAACTATCCTATAAGAATCATATTTCCTAAAAATAATTAACTTTTAATACATTTGACATTGTCGCATCCTAGTTCCAAATCCTAATGGTTTAATTCTAACCACATTTTGAACATCGAAATGTTGTCATCGTTTTCTAACACGATTCTATAGATTCTCTTTCTAAACTTATTCTTTTATTTCCTTTGGACAAACACCGTTACCTATTACTTTTAGAATAAGTGGATTTCAGATCAAACTATTTCATTTCCTTGGAACTGCTGCTATATATAAAAATCACACTTAAGTTTGGTTAACAGCGTTAATTTATCGCTATAGTAAAAACTTGCAATACGTTGTAATATTCTCTTTATAACTAATCTCAACATTACAGTCACAATTACTTTATCAACATCGTTAATTTATCGTTATGGTTTAAACTTGTCATATGCTGTAATATTCTTCATTAGAACTAATCTTGACATAACAGTCACGCTTAAGCCTAGTCAACAGCGTTATTTTATCGCTATAATTCTAAGACTTGCAATACGCTGCAATATTCCCTTTATACAAATCCTGACATTTTTTTCCGTTACAAACTGATATTGTTTCTCGATAATAGTGAAGCCGTTCAAGTTGGGGTATTTTATTTACCTCTCAGACCTTGATCGACAACGTTCTTACCTTAGAACAGATATAAGTTTGTACTCTAATCTCTTATTACTTATAATATCTATCAGACTGTATTTCTTGTTTAATTTGAACTAGGTTTTATAATACCATATCCTTACTTTGAAACTCGGTTGTTTTTTACTATCTATATTAACTCTTCACTTTAACTTCATTTCACAGTTCTATTAATAACTTCTTTACCAAGATCTATGGACATTCTTTATCTTCTGACGGTTTACCTTTATTTGAAACATTATGCTTAATTCAGGTAACATTTTAATTACTTCTTTCTATTAGATTAATAATATTTCTAAATTATTTGTCTTAATTAATTATCCAAATATTTACTCGTAGGTTAACTTCTGCTTTATAAACTTAGTTAAATGTCAACAATCGTTTTTATTTACTTTATAAATCGAACTTTAAAATACTGGTTTATAATAGAACTTCTATTATAAATTTAAAACTTCACTTTAATTATAAAAATATGATTTTATAATTAACTTCATTTATTTTCCTGACGGCCAATCCATTTCTTAACAAAACGGTGGTTTTACGCTCGACTGTTACCATTTTCTCAATCGTTATCATTTACTAATTTATCGAAAGAAATGTTGAGTTTTCATTCAACATCAATATTCACACAGGGTATTAGATGTAATTCGGTTCAAACAGTGCATACAAAACAAACTGTTCATATAAATATCGAGGAATCCGATCGGATTCCTCCAACCGGTTTCCACATCCACAGATGTTAGTCAAACAATTACCACTGATTCCATACTAGGGGATATTTATAATCGACGGACTCGGTATCCAACCGGTGATGTGTACATATGCAACGATATGTAATATTTAACCAATTTAATTTGTAATCTACCTAATCGACCATCACACAACATTCAAACAACATTAAAATATATTAAAATATTTTAAAATAGTTCAGAGTTAGTGATTTAACTCACTTTGCGCGTTAACCGTTAAATAACGATTTGCGTCTGTACACCGGATCAGACGTTACAATTTCCAATGAGCTTCCAAGAAAATAGACCTTGACTTCACGTTCACCTCATCTTCTCCCCGATCACCGTTGCGCCTTCGGTTTCAGTCCCGACCACTTCTAAAAATTTTGTCATCTACCTTCTTACGGTTGCGCTACCGCAAACAGGAAGCCCAAAACGTCACATGTAAACCTGTCTTCAGATGCATGGAACACTTCAAACACCTCAACGCTTACTAAAACAGCACACTACTTCCACTTCCACCCTTTCAACGCGTCCCTCAGAAAAACATGGCGATCATTTTCAGGCATTACATGTGCACGCATGCACGGCACTTACTCTCAGGATGGTGGAAGTATGAAAAATGAATAAAATGGGATCCGAACCCAACATGAAATAAACGGACGCACTTTGCCAACTGGACCACAACACGCATGAAAGTGCCAACCTTTCATCTTGAACATACCGCTCCAATAAACACATCCACCATTATACTTTACAAAAAAACAATCTGCATGCACTACACAGATGTGCCCAACACTGCACAGGCAAATCTTGCATCATCCACTACAATCCGTGACATCAACTCATCCCGTAACCATATTCTTCTTTTCACAGTCATTCTGCATGCCACTTTCATTTCACACATATGCGAAACTCAAGACCTCCCCTACCATTCATGGGTTGCCCCTTCAGGTTCCATTTTTTCCCTCAACATTTCATTTCTTGCAACGTCCCATCACTCCTATGCATGCGTGCATCATCCCGACATCTTCCCCTCACACAAACAACCACGTTTCCTGATGCCTCTTATAATTTTTCCCCCTGTTACTTCATCCCGCTCGGCCCACTTCACACACACGGCCGAAGCCCCCTCCTCTCTTTCGACGTCCAGATTTTCTTCCATCTTCATTCCTTCAACTTCTACTCCTCGTGCTTGCAAAGCAAAACTTCATGCATGCAAACCCACTTAACACGTCACCTCATTTTACACGTCCTATATTTTTGTTAAACAAACCTCAACTTTAAGTTTCCCCCAGCCTTACTTATTCTCCGATGCAAACAGGGGCTCCAGATGAGTCTTCATGAAAAGCTGCGCCTAGAACCTCCTTCTCTTCGTTTTAGAACTGCAGAATCCCCTCTAGAGCAATCGCCTCACAAACAGCCTTCATTGCTTCCAGTCCCTGACTGCCCAACGTCCCCACCTCATCAAATCTCACGCTTCCAATGTTAAAAGAAATATCGTCCTTAAACCTATCTAATAACATACGAGTGAAACCCCCGTGTACGCGAGTTTTGTTTAGAAGTTCCTTTTCCTCTGGTTTCTTTTTAGAAGATTCAGCTTGGGTTCATTTTCTGAGTACTTGAATGAAGAGTGAAATTAGGGTTTTTAGGAGAGGGAGAGCTGCTGCGTGGTTTTTATAGCTTTAGAAATCTTCATGCTTAAGTAATAGCATGAGTAGGATTATAGGTAGGCGTCAGTGTGAATTTAATATATCAAAGAGACTTAATACTTAAGGAATATGACATAGGTGTATGGTCGAGGAATGTAGGCTTCTCGTTGAAGGAAAAGGAGACAATGGATTGTCAGATATTTTCTTACTTAGGTCTTTAAGTAGAAGTGAAAAATAGGGACGTGGTTGAGTGGTATAGGGTATGATGAATTTACATTTAGGCATTAAAAACGAAAGCTATACACTAAAACTTGGAAATGAAGGAACGATTATATATATTTATATAGGTTACTACTATAGGGTAATGTTTCCCATTTTCAAGGTTAGGCATGATCGTTGGTTGACAATTCATAAAGGGGTATGGTCTATTGTTTATTGTATTTACACATAGTATGTATATAGGGTCTGCTATATAGAATAGCAGAATTCATGTGATTTTTGTCTATGTGTTGTCTCATTTGTCGTTAATACCGATTCAAACATTTCACTCTCTTTTTAGAATGATGTTTGGTATGTTCAGTTACGCACAATATAGAATTTATTGGACAATTGGTACGAACAATATATATATATATATGTGTGTGTGTGTGTGTGTTTGTCTTAATGATTGGTTTACCTCAGTTCCTCAAATTATACTTACGTACGGACAGAAGTAAGAGTACATTCGTGCTCAACGAGGTGTCACGATCCCAAAAATATAATAATACCGGTAGATTAACTCATATTTTGAAACCCCGAAATACCGATCCAGGGTGCAAAATACTCCAAATAAAAAGTTGCCTATTTAATTAATTAAAAATTACAGTAAAATTCTAAAAACTAAATTATCGCTGGCCTCAAAAGAACCTTGTCCAGATTTGCAACCGATATCTAGTTATATGAAATAAATTGTTACGGTCAATAAACTGTTTTACATCGACTATTTGGAAATTTGATTTGGACATAACTCGCAATCTATAACATGAAATTTCGGTTTTTCACTTTCATTAGAAATATACAGTCCAACAGATTCGAACATTTCTTGTTTCGCCGAAATCTGATTTATAATGGATCTGGTACGGTCATTTGAAGTTCAGAATGTTAAATTACGAACTGCTGCGATATTACGGGCTCGATTATATTTAATATATATTTTTATATGTTCAACTTCGTTTTAATTAAAATATAAATCCACTTATATTACGAATTCAATATTTAAACTGATTTAAATATTCCAATATAAACCGATAAAAATGCGGGACATTACATTCCTTCCCCCTTAAAATAATTTCGTCCTCAAAATTGCTAAGATGGGGAAAATGCTACAATCTCCGTTGTAAACAAGTAAAAAAATCCTTTTGGTTTACTTCATAATTTCGGATTCAACTGAACTGATTAATTCCAATTAAAATATTAATTCCTCCTTATTAACGAACACTTTCAGAAATTTTGAAAATTCCTAACAGCTTAGTTTTTGGCGAATTCCGCCAGTATCTCCTCTGCTCGGCTCATTTGGTATTTCTACAACTTACCACTCTGGGCCTTCTCTAATTCAACAGAAAATCAAACAGCCAGATGGCTTGCCAGACAGACTTATACAAATCTCATAATCGAAGAAAATATAAACATGTACCCTTTTGGTTGGGCATCCAAGTCTAACTCTTCCATCTGATATTCCATCAGCATATATCCAAACATTTACAACTGATCTCCAATCAATTTATTTTCCAATCCAATCATTCGCTTTTACTCAGCCAAATTTCTATTTCAACTCCAATTCCATTTACTGATTTATTTTTCAATTCAGTTATCTCCATCTCCCATTTTAAAATTTGATTCTTATTCTCCAAGAATCATTTCATTTTACTAACTCGAATCTCCAATATTTCTCTTTTACAATTTTCATTCTGGGTCGTCCAACTTCAGTCCAATTTTGTTTATCTTAGTTTAAGTTCCACTTTTACCATTTTACTCCATAAGTTAAATTTTTATTTCAGAATTCAAATTCCTGGGATTTTATTTCAACCAAGTTTGAAATCATATATAATAGGAATTCAAAGCATTTGAATTCCTGACAACTTGTTTCCTCAAAACACTTCAAAAACAAAATCCTTTGGTAGTAATCTGTCACTCTGAAACTCGAAAATTACACTGATGATGCAGCCGTCATCATCAGAATTATTTTCTAGTCATCATCAGAATTATTTTCCAGTGATCAAAGTGAGTTCAATACTATATCACCTTTAAAAATTCAATTTTAAAACACTTCCATTTTGAATTTTTACTTCAAAATATCTTCCACAACACTTGGAAAACAATTTTCAAATCTCCCAGGATTTTAAAATTCCCTTATATTAATCCAAATTTATTTACTTTCCAAGTTTCTAGAGTTTTATTTCAATTCTGGTTTTAAATTCAGATTCACTTCATCTGATTTTACATATTATATTTATATAATATTTAGATTGGTTATTTATATAACCAACTCAATTATAAATCTTATTCGATCATAATTTCAACCAACACATTCAATATATATTAGATAATTCCAATATATATGTTTTCTTTATATCAAAATATATTTTTGGGTAAAATTATTTTATTTACCCTCTTTTAAAAACATACTATGTCAAATTACTCTGTTCAAGAGTTTAGAAACACCTATCGACACAGTTTGCATTACTGTTTCGAACAAAATTCATAAACCACTCGACTGAGGAGTCAACACAATATAAAACTGTTTTTATATTAATTACACATACGCGCTCATATATATATATATATATATATATATATATATATATATATATATATACACACACACACACACTCATACTCAATCTAGAGTGTTACTAACTCCATCTCTATTGAGTTACGCCACAGAGCCAAGGTAATCACTTAACCTTTATCTCTGATACCAACTGTGATGGCCCGAAAATCCGTACCAATTTGAGCTGACTAATATCTTACACATTCAACTCAAAGTGCATGAATATTCAGGTCATTAATAGAAGAATTTAGAGGGTGAGATAGAAAAGATAGAACTAATAAAATAGAAGAAGAAGAACACTGAACAGATTCGGAGTAAACACGAAACTCGCAGCGGAAATAATAAATTTTATTATAACATAACTTTGAAACACAAATCTGAATATGTATATATACATACCATATCAGAGTATAACTCATATACATCACAACGGAAATAATCTCTAAATATCCAATGGTGAAAGCTCCTTCTTTGAGCCCTCCAAGTGAATCTGTAAAATCCTAAAACACTTGACTTCCCGTACAAATTTGGGCACCCAAGAGTTTAGGGAAAACAAACAAAATAAACTCTGGTTCAGTCATGGGACTAGTGTGAGTAAATTCCAACTATACGGTTTAACTTTGAAAATCCTTTTAAGACAAAAGGATAGTAGTAAGACCAACCCACACAAAAACATGGACGGTTTTTACCTTACTATAACCCAAAATATTCTTGATATCAAAACCCAGTGATATTATAATAATGTCTAATCAAATAAATAACCAAGTAGCGGAACTCTTGCAACTCATGCTCCATATATATAGTATAAAATCATAAACTACAGGGCGCGTATTGGAGATTGGATCCCGACAGACAAGGTATGGGAGAACCTTCTGATCAGTGTACTCTAGAGGGGATACACTCTGTAACGAACCAGAATTTTCTAAATTTAAATATGAATTTCGTAACACATTTTGAGATTTTCTGAATACATATTTTGGAATTAATAGGATTTAATATTCGAAATTCCCTTTTTATTAGTTTAAATAAATAATTTTATTTTGTATAAGACTTATTTTAAAGATTGTGTATAGAAATGATTTTTGTAATTTTTATTATAATGGTTTTTATATTTATAGGTAATAAAATTTTGTATTAATATATATATATATATATATATGTTTTATAATATGAATTTTTTATTGAAAGATTTATTTTAAGAAATATTTAATATATAAAGATTTTAAAAACAATTAGATATGGATTTTATATGGATTTTTAATTTTTAATAGTTGTTTGACTTGAAAATAAATTATAATTAAATATCAGTTAAAAATATTCATCCGATTTCTGCACGCGCTGTTTTAAAATAATTTTTAGAATTTTTCTGTAATTTTTATTTTGAAAAATAAACAGATAATTTTTCAACGTATTTTGGGTATAAACGTGGTCCTTTAGACGCTTTACAAAATTGATCAATCAGACCGGTTTTATTGCTGTTTTCAAATCAGAGCGTGTTGTTGTTTACGATGATGGTCTTGCTCCGGTACAACTCGCGGTAAATAACTCTAACAATTAAAAATGGAAGTGAACAAAATGTATACGCTACACTTGGATATGAAACAATACATGGTTATGCATCAAATGGCTCTCGCGTGTGTGTATTTTAGAGTGCCGTGTGTTCCGTATATGTGGCATTAGGCATGAGCAAGAGTGGTAGAAGAGGGCCATGTGTCCATAGATGTGTCCTTTTGCATGAAGACTTGTATTACAAAATGGACGTGTGTCCTTTGATGTTCCAAAACTACCCCCCTCCTTATATCACATATAAAAACGCATGCACCTTTTCGCCGCTTCAGCCTCCCTCTTCTCCCCATCAAAATCCATCCGCGCCATGTCCCTTCTCCCCTCCTTTTCCTCCTCTTTTCCACACGTCCTCACCACCACTCTCTCCCCTCCTTCCGGGAAGCTCACACGCATGTTTCCCTTTCCTCTCACCGCCTCTCTCCCTTTCGGCTCACGGCCTTCCTCCATTCTCTCTCTCGCACCTCTCCTCAGTCCACCCATTTCCGCACTTCTCTCCCTTCTCCTCCATGCGCTGTGCCACAACATCAGTCCACCAGTCCATCGCCTGCACTTGAACCCCTTGCGCCATCAAGTCCTGCTCTCTACTCATCAAAAGCACGTCCGCACCAACCACTCCATCACTTCATGCATATCGTCCACTCATTTCCCTCAAAAGCATCCGCATGCGGACCTATCCGCATGGCCATCTCTCCTCAGACCACTCAGCTCGCATCCGCATCCACTAGTTTAGATGACCAGTGCTCCAAACTCCGCCCTGTTGCATGTAGCGTCATCAAACCTTAAAGAGAAGAAAATTTACATATATATATATGTAAACTTTTGCTATGAACCAATTATAGTGAGATTTGTCGGAAGAGATGGGGCGCAACGTTCGAAAAGCTGGTTCGTGATGGTTAGTAAGCCGGTGCGCGATGGATACAAGGATGTTCGACGGTGAAAGTTTCGGAAAGCGCAAGGTGAGAACTCTAATTTAAAATATTTTAAATTAGTTGCAAGGGTTAATGATCTTTAATTGATAATAATTAGTTAATGTTGTCGATTGTGTGAGTACGAAATGGTTGCATGCGATGTATGAATGAATTGTGCAATTAGAAACACGGAACACCAAGCGTTATTTATAGTAACGCTTTGCGCACAACAAATTGTTTGTTTTAACGACTTTGTTTGTAATGAATGATTCATGAATGTATATGGTCGATTGATATGGTTGGTTTTGATTGCATGAAAACACACACACACTCCGTTGTTGTGGATGTATCGATTATACTCTCCTTTCCATGAACGACCTTTTTAAACATTAAATTATTTGAATTTTCGATCGAACTTAGTTTTCAAGTGGTTTGAAAATCTAAACTGTGAATGATTAACGACTGTCGTCGTAGGCAGAAACGAAAAGAAGAGAGAGGGTTCTAAACCAAATTTTGGATTGTCAAAGTCGAAATAGGTTTGGAATTTAAAGAATAAAGTGATATTGGAATTTATATATATTTGATTCCATTATGATACACTTCAAAGTGATTAAACAAGTTGAAATATGTCATATTGTGATCCGATTTAATTGAAATGGAAATACGTTAGTACCCTTTGAATTTAGTCTAAAGTTAGTGTGGAAAAATGATTGAGAAAAGTGTCTTATTAAATAATCAGTTAAATTAACTGTATAACGATTAGCAACAAACTTGAACACGATTGAACGAGTTTTAAAAAATAATTAAGTTCAATAAAATTTTAATAGTGGACTTTGAAATTTCAAAACATGGTTAGGAATTTTATGTTAAAACAATTAAGCGTTTCTCGTGAAAGACAAAGCAGTTCCGAGATAATTCGGTGGTTTATATTGGCCTAGTTGGTTTTAAGAAAATTTCCATTATTTGAAAATCTAAATGATCAACAAATGCTCATATAAGCGATTTTTGAAATTTAATTGGTCTAAATTATAGATCGAGTAAGGATTGTAATATGTTTCGGCATTAGTGATCGATTTTGAGAAATTGGATGAGATTTCAAATATTATCATAAGTTTTCAATTTAATTTGAATTAGATATTTGGAATTTGAAATGATAAGAAAAGTTACTTTGAAAGTAAACTGGGAATATAAAATACTTTTTGAGATATGATTATAAGATTTGAGTTACAAAATTCAAGTTCATTTTGGAAATATTGAGAAGTTTACATTGAAGCGTTATATAACATGAACTGATTGTATAGCGTAACGACTATTCGTGAAGATTGATTTTTAGTCTTCAAAACGAATACAACTTGAACAATGTGAATCAGGTTAACGCGAAACGAAAAACGTTGGATTTCTAAGAACTTCTGATTTGAAAAGAAATTTTCAAACTTTGACATACGGTTTTCAAGTTATGGTTAAACAAAATTTAAAAAAGTTGACATACGTGCGGTTCGTCGATTGTAATGGAAAGCGAATAAAACAAATTTATAGTAAATTGAAACTTGAAATCCAAATTGAGCTTTCTGGATTAAGAAGACTTATTGGATGATAACAGCGAATAAAGAATTGTGTTCGGAATATAAGATCGGAAATTTGAATATCGGATCGGAAAAGAAGAATTAGAATGGTAAGGGATATTTTGAAATTTAAATGAATCCAACTCTGTTTTGTAAATACATTGATAATGATTGGGAAGGAGATTCAAATCGAAGTCTTGTATAGTCTATAGCTATTCCTTTAAATACGCGTATTACTTGGAAAGTCCGGGATCGGACATAGGTCCGAAAACCATTCCAAGTAATATTACGACGTTATGAAGAAATTCAAGCTTGGAATCAAAGATGAAGACCGAGAATATTCAGATTATTTAGATTGATCGCTGCTAATGTCTCGTATCGGCCCGTACACCCAATACGAGGTGTAAGTGGCATGAGATCTGAATATATTTGAATATTTGTCGGGTGGTTGTTCCGTTCAGACCCAGAACGGACTTGGATGGATTGTGTGTCTGACATTGAGTTTTACCACATAGCACTGATTTCCGTTAATATATATCGGATTGGTGGCAAATTATTATCCTCGTCTCTAAGTCATATGAACTTAGAGGATATGCATTGATCGAAATCAGTGATATGTCGTGAATTGTCAATGTGGCATACTCAAGTTATGAAACGAGCTATTGATGAGTAAAGCACGGCTTATTGAAGCGAAGCCTTGCGTATGACGTGACAACGACAAACCTCACACCCCGGATTGATGAGAAACTGGCGGTTAGGTTTTATACTTATATCTGAATTGATGATGAAGCTGTGCAGCAGTGGGAAACCACTTATGAACTTGGGGAAGTTGGGTATGTTCGGGGGGCCGCGTCTGGTCGAAAACCGTTGATCTGCCCTGACGATGTGTATTCGGTGTCCGCGTATGGTCGAAAAAGCCGTTGAGGCACTTCGTTTATATCCCTGATTGATCTTTCGTGCCAGGAATCATCAAGTTGGAAATCCAAATCTCCAATACGAGCCTTGCAATTTTGATTTTATTTATATAGGGCGACATAGTGGTATGGGACACTCATGCCGTCTAGGATTAATACATTTATTTGTCAACTTGTTTTTCCACACTATATGATAATATTAAAAGAGGATTTTCACGTATGAAATCATGTTTGGTTATCATAAGACAAAACTCGCCCATCTGGTGTGCGCTTGCATTGTGCGATGTGGGACGAGCTTATGATAGCTTCATTTTTCAAAAGTCATTGCGTATTTCTATGCACGGGAATTCATATGGAGTAAAACTCGTTCCGCATTAGCGGCGTGGTCTGTTGAATTACCCAACTTTAAAATGAAACCTAAATGATAACTGTTTTGAGTTCTCACACCTGTCCCACGACTGACCTGGAGTTTATTGTTCCTTCCTAAACTCTGGGTGCCCACTAATTTCCACTCGGGCAGCTAGTGTTTAGTTTGCAGTTATGGATTGTGGAGAAGATTCAGAGTGCTTCCGGAGTTAGAGTTCACGCTAGGGTTGGAGCTTCCGCTGTATCAGATGATGTTCTTCCGCTGAGAGTTATTTCTTCCGCTGTGTATATTTATGTGTAACTCTGATATTCATGTAACTCTGATGTAATATTGAATTATTCAATGAAAAGTTCTGTTGTTTTGTCCAATATATGTAAGTACCCATAACAATTCGTCTTTATGAACGATTTGAGTCGGTTTAATTACCGGCGAGAATCGGGCAAAAAAAAAAAAAAATGGCGGGTCGTTACAGTTGGTATCAGAGCTTTGGTTATACAAAGCTATTGGGTACGTACATATTTGGACAAAAGAATAGGACTCCTCAGAGCTACAATATCTCATTAGAGATAGGGTTAGAAAATACCCTAGAATGAGATCTCGGAATATTATGACGAGAGAGCGTATATTTTTGAAACCAATATAAGGTATTTTTGAACAAGTAAATCATTTTGAAACAATGATTATTTGGAATATAATTTGAAATAAGGATTTCGAGTGTTTTATTCGACGTCATGATTGGACTATCGAGTATGTAAGAATTTCGAATATACGTCTGATCAACGTATATACGAAGTTCGGTATATACTAGATAGATATGGAATCCCATTCTAGTCGCTGGAGGATAACTCTATTGATGATCCGGACATCGTCAGTGATTATTCTCGAGTTTCAAAAATGGGATGACCATATGATTCTGATTTAAACGTCGAGAATACTTGAAACCATTTTCATAAGTGTTTGAAATTGTTGATGAATTAAAGTGAGAGCTGATATAGTAACTTGAAATAGGAATGAATATAGGTTATATTTTCTTAAAATGAAGAATATAAATGTAGTTCGCAAATGAACCAGGACGAGTAGGGAATATTTATGAATCTAGAAAATTGGATGAATAACTTGAGTATAAAATTCTTACAATAATAGTTAAGAAAATGTGGGAATACACTGAAACTTAAGTAAATTGCACTAATTCTTTTGCGTAAAATAATGATTCTGTTAGCTTAGTAGGAATTAAGATGACCCAACTTGGACTCTTGACCATTTGTTGATCTTGGTAAACCCCTTTGCAAATTTTAAGAACCTTAAAAGGAGAAATTTTGGGTATAAGCACTTAATGTGAATCGTTTGGTTAAGTTAATGATGAGTAGGTTTGGACGACCCATGAGCTTAAACTTTTAACTTTATGGAAGTAAACGGCTAAGTGTACGATAATAGCTTGCGTAGTCCAGCATAAGGGTAGCGGTAATCGAGAATTCAATCATTTCTTATAACTAGGGTAACCATAGGAAAATTGAGATTCCATCAAAATTCCAACCTGATTCAGGACCAGACCAAGTCCCCAGCAGTAACGTGGACAGTAGTTCTGATCTTTATCTTGATGTGTTAAGAATAGGTCCAAACCTGCAGTAGGATGACCCTGTAATAAGATATGAGTATGTTCTAAGACCTGTGATTTTGACTAGAGGGTAAGGGATAAGGCAGCAGCCTACTTTGGATTTAATGTCCCCCATAGATTTATAATGATGCATTAGAGTTTTGGGTAGTAGATCCTAGACCAGAGCAATCAGGAGTTGTTAGGAAACGCCACAATAGCACAGGCTGCACCAGAAGACATTAATTGGCCTATAGATCCTGTATTCGTTGAGCAGTTAGAAAGGTTGATGCATGAAATGGGATAACTAGTAGTTATAGCTGAGGACGACCCACTCCCAGAAGCGGGAAATGATGGATTTGACGATGTTATAGAAAAGAGTGGAGAAACCCCAACATGGTGATGATGTCGGGGTAGACGATAATAAGGCTGTAGCCGATGAGGGTGATTTTGAATAACCTACACTCGAGGATGACCTACTTCCAGAAATGGGAGATGATGAGAAAATGGAGGATATGGCCAGCTCTTGGACAAGGCTGATGAAGATGGATTTATGGGTAATGAGCACGATAAATTTATCGTGGGAGTAGATGATGATGGCTTCATGGCAGACGATGAAGAGCCATTAGCTGATGAAGAACCTAAGGAGATTGGCTTGACCGATCCACCAGATGATGGGTCGACAGATGATTAGTTGCGATGAGTCTGGACCTTGTATATATAGTGTTTATATGTTATCTTAAGTACCAGATGCATTAAGTTGTTTTGGGCTAGTATGGTTTTGAGGACTAGTAACAGATAGCTAGGTGCACCCTTGATGACTGTATTTTTGACTGCCCAAGTGCGTAGTATGTGCTCAGGAAAGGTTAGATACGTTTTGTATGCTAACTTGAGAGATCGATATGATATGATATGTTGGACTGACTATGATATGCGTGTCCCACTATTTTAAATCTGGTTGTTTTGAGACCTATTCCAAAGCTTATAGAAAAGTTGATTTATAGTTTATATAGAAGTTTTAAAATTTACTATCTTCCTTTTCGAGGACGAAAAGTCTTAAGGGGGGAAGAATGTAACGAACCAGAATTTTCTAAATTTAAATATGAATTTCGTAACACATTTTGAGATTTTCTGAATACATATTTTGGAATTAATAGGATTTAATATTCGAAATTCCCTTTTTATTAGTTTAAATAAATAATTTTATTTTGTATAAGACTTATTTTAAAGATTGTGTATAGAAATGATTTTTGTAATTTTTATTATAATGGTTTTTATATTTATAGGTAATAAAATTTTGTATTAATATATATATATGTTTTATAATATGAATTTTTTTATTGAAAGATTTATTTTAAGAAATATTTAATATATAAAGATTTTAAAAACAATTAGATATGGATTTTATATGGATTTTTAATTTTTAATAGTTGTTTGACTTGAAAATAAATTATAATTAAATATCAGTTAAAAATATTCATCCGATTTCTGCACGCGCTGTTTTAAAATAATTTTTAGAATTTTTCTGTAATTTTTATTTTGAAAAATAAGCAGATAATTTTTCAACGTATTTTGGGTATAAACGTGGTCCTTTAGACGCTTTACAAAATTGATCAATCAGACCGGTTTTATTGCTGTTTTCAAATCAGAGCGTGTTGTTGTTTACGATGATGGTCTTGCTCCGGTACAACTCGCGGTAAATAACTCTAACAATTAAAAATGGAAGTGAACAAAATGTATACGCTACACTTGGATATGAAACAATACATGGTTATGCATCAAATGGCTCTCGCGTGTGTGTATTTTAGAGTGTCGTGTGTTCCGTATATGTGGCATTAGGCATGAGCAAGAGTGGTAGAAGAGGGCCATGTGTCCATAGATGTGTCCTTTTGCATGAAGACTTGTATTACAAAATGGACGTGTGTCCTTTGATGTTCCAAAACTACCCCCCTCCTTATATCACATATAAAAACGCATGCACCTTTTCGCCGCTTCAGCCTCCCTCTTCTCCCCATCAAAATCCATCTGCGCCATGTCCCTTCTCCCCTCCTTTTCCTCCTCTTTTCCACACGTCCTCACCACCACTCTCTCCCCTCCTTCCGGGAAGCTCACACGCATGTTTCCCTTTCCTCTCACCGCCTCTCTCCCTTTCAGCTCACGGCCTTTCTCCATTCTCTCGCTCGCACCTCTCTTCAGTCCACCCATTTCCGCACTTCTCTCCCTTCTCCTTCATGCGCTGTGCCACAACATCAGTCCACCAGTCCATCGCCTGCACTTGAACCCCTTGCGCCATCAAGTCCTGCTCTCTACTCATCAAAAGCACGTCCGCACCAACCACTCCATCACTTCATGCATATCGTCCACTCATTTCCCTCAAAAGCATCCGCATGCGGACCTATCCGCATGTCCATCTCTCCTCAGACCACTCATCTCGCATCCGCATCCACTAGTTTAGATGACCAGTGCTCCAAATTCCGCCCTGTTGCATGTAGCGTCATCAAACCTTAAAGAGAAGAAAATATACATATATATATATGTAAACTTTTGCTATGAACCAATTATGGTGAGAGTTGTCGGAAGAGATGGGGCGCAACGTTCGAAAAGCTGGTTCGTGATGGTTAGTAAGCCGGTGCGCGATGGATACAAGGAGGTTCGACGGTGAAAGTTCGGAAAGCGCAAGGTGAGAACTCTAATTTAAAATATTTTAAATTAGTTGCAAGGGTTAATGATCTTTAATTGATAATAATTAGTTAATGTTGTCGATTGTGTGAGTACGAAATGGTTGCATGCGATGTATGAATGAATTGTGCAATTAGAAACACGGAACACCAAGCGTTATCTATAGTAACGCTTTGCGCACAACAAATTGTTTGTTTTAACGACATTGTTTGTAATGAATGATTCATGAATGTATATGGTCGATTGATATGGTTGGTTTTGATTGCATGAAAACACACACACACTCCGTTGTTGTGGATGTATCGATTATACTCTCCTTTCCATGAACGACCTTTTTAAACATTAAATTATTTGAATTTTCGATCGAACTTAGTTTTCAAGAGGTTTGAAAATCTAAACTGTGAATGATTAACGACTGTCGTCGTAGGCAGAAATGAAAAGAAGAGAGAGGGTTCTAAACAAAATTTTGGATTGTCAAAGTCGAAATAGGTTTGGAATTTAAAGAATAAAGTGATATTGGAATTTATATATATTTGATTCCATTATGATACACTTCAAAGTGATTAAACAAGTTGAAATATGTCATATTGTGATCCGATTTAATTGAAATGGAAATACGTTAGTACCCTTTGAATTTAGTCTAAAGTTAGTGTGGAAAAATGATTGAGAAAAGTGTCTTATTAAATAATCAGTTAAATTAACTGTATAACGATTAGCAACAAACTTGAACACGATTGAACGAGTTTTGAAAAATAATTAAGTTCAATAAAATTTTAATAGTGGACTTTGAAATTTCAGAACATGGTTAGGAATTTTATGTTAAAACAATTAAGCGTTTCTCGTGAAAGACAAAGCAGTTCCGAGATAATTCGGTGGTTTATATTGGCCTAGTTGGTTTTAAGAAAATTTCCATTATTTGAAAATCTAAATGATCAACAAATGCTCATATAAGCGATTTTTGAAATTTAATTGGTCTAAATTATAGATCGAGTAAGGATTGTAATATGTTTCGGCATTAGTGATCGATTTTGAGAAATTGGATGAGATTTCAAATATTATCATAAGTTTTCAATTTAATTTGAATTAGATATTTGGAATTTGAAATGATAAGAAAAGTTACTTTGAAAGTAAACTGGGAATATAAAATACTTTTTGAGATATGATTATAAGATTTGAGTTACAAATTTCAAGTTCATTTTGGAAATATTGAGAAGTTTACATTGAAGCGTTATATAACATGAACTGATTGTATAGCGTAACGACTATTCGTGAAGATTGATTTTTAGTCTTCAAAACGAATATAACTTGAACAATGTGAATCAGGTTAACGCGAAACAAAAAACGTTGGATTTCTAAGAACTTCTGATTTGAAAAGAAATTTTCAAACTTTGACATACGGTTTTCAAGTTATGGTTAAACAAAATTTAAAAAAGTTGACATAAGTGCGGTTCGTCGATTGTAATGGAAAGCGAATAAAACAAATTTATAGTAAATTGAAACTTGAAATCCAAATTGAGCTTTCTGGATTAAGAAGACTTATTGAATGATAACAGCGAATAAAGAATTGTGTTCGGAATATAAGATCGGAAATTTGAATATCGGATCGGAAAAGAAGAATTAGAATGGTAAGGGATATTTTGAAATTTAAATGAATCCAACTCTGTTTTGTAAATACATTGATAATGATTGGGAAGGAGATTCAAATCGAAGTCTTGTATAGTCTATAGCTATTCCTTTAAATACGCGTATTACTTGGAAAGTCCGGGATCGGACATAGGTCCGAAAACCATTCCAAGTAATATTACGACGTTATGAAGAAATTCAAGCTTGGAATCAAAGATGAAGACCGAGAATATTCAGATTATTTAGATTGATCGCTGCTAATGTCTCGTATCGGCCCGTACACCCAATACGAGGTGTAAGTGGCATGAGATCTGAATATATTTGAATATTTGTCGGGTGGTTGTTCCGTTCAGACCCAGAACGGACTTGGATGGATTGTGTGTCTGACATTGAGTTTTACCACATAGCACTGATTTCCGTTAATATATATCGGATTGGTGGCAAATTATTATCCTCGTCTCTAAGTCATATGAACTTAGAGGATATGCATTGATCGAAATCAGTGATATGTCGTGAATTGTCAATGTGGCATACTCAAGTTATGAAACGAGCTATTGATGAGTAAAGCACGGCTTATTGAAGCGAAGCCTTGCGTATGACGTGACATCGACAAACCTCACACCCCGGATTGATGAGAAACTGGCGGTTAGGTTTTATACATATCTGAATTGATGATGAAGCTGTGCAGCAGTGGGAAACCACTTATGAACTTGGGGAAGTTGGGTATGTTCGGGGGGCCGCGTCTGGTCGAAAACCGTTGATCTGCCCTGACGATGTGTATTCGGTGTCCGCGTATGGTCGAAAAAGCCGTTGAGGCACTTCGTTTATATCCCTGATTGATCTTTCGTGCCAGGAATCATCAAGTTGGAAATCCAAATCTCCAATACGAGCCTTGCGATTTTGATTTTATTTATATAGGGCGACATAGTGGTATGGGACACTCATGCCGTCTAGGATTAATACATTTATTTGTGAACTTGTTTTTCCACACTATATGATAATATTAAAAGAGGATTTTCACGTATGAAATCATGTTTGGTTATCATAAGACAAAACTCGCCCATCTGGTGTGCGCTTGCATTGTGCGATGTGGGACGAGCTTATGATAGCTTCATTTTTCAAAAGTCATTGCGTATTTCTATGCACGGGAATTCATATGGAGTAAAACCCGTTCCGCATTAGCGGCGTGGTCCGTTGAATTACCCAACTTTAAAATGAAACCTAAATGATAACTGTTTTGAGTTCTCACACCAGTCCCACGACTGACCTGGAGTTTATTGTTCCTTCCTAAACTCTGGGTGCCCACTAATTTCCACTCGGGCAGCTAGTGTTTAGTTTGCAGTTATGGATTGTGGAGAAGATTCAGAGTGCTTCCGGAGTTAGAGTTCACGCTAGGGTTGGAGCTTCCGCTGTATCAGATGATGTTCTTTCGCTGAGAGTTATTTCTTCCGCTGTGTATATTTATGTGTAACTCTGATATTCATGTAACTCTGATGTAATATTGAATTATTCAAATGAAAAGTTCTGTTGTTTTGTCCAATATATGTAAGTACCCATAACAATTCGTCTTTATGAACGATTTGAGTCGGTTTAATTACCGGCGAGAATCGGGCAAAAAAATAATAATTGGCGGGTCGTTACACACTCAGGGTTCAACAAGAACATCTTGAAACCTGGCCACACATGACCGACCACTCATTTAGCTTGAGTGTATCGAATATACTACCACCCACAGTTGTTAGCCATCTGACTATATCCGAAGATACAAAATAGAAAAGAAGTATAAATATGAATTTTCTGTAGATCTGTGACAATACACCCTGCTTGGGGATGACCCAACTAGACATGCTGCCTAGCCCAACTTTTGTTACTTCCTGGTTGTGAGGCTAGAGGCTACGTCTATCTTTATAACATCTGATCACCATTCACTTTATATGTCACATCACCAAATCCGTAATCGCACATTGATTACACAAATGCAGACTGGGTGTAGAATAAAGAGAAGTTACCTTCTCCCCACCAACTTGGTATATTCGTAAAAATCAACGGTGTGACAGTTGGAAATACTCCGTCAGACACTCGTCCATACAAGTTGTCCTGGGACCGGACAAACAAAAACACCATTCTAGAACTGGATGACCCTCGAATTTAACTCTGTTTTCAATTATCTTCAGCATATCTAACTCGCAGCGCTTATGCCTATACGGAGTGGTTTCCGGATAATATATCCAACCGGTCTCTCTGTATTGACAACGATGGTCAAAACACTTCGATAGTCGGTTATTTAACCATCAAAGTAAAACAAACATTCATTCAAATGTATACTAGACATCACACAAGCACGGGTACTTTTTATTTAACATTCATTTTTATTCTTCGAATTCCCATTTTTTACCAGATATTTCTCAAATCCCGTTTTAGCCTTTTTACACTTCTTGGAAAACATTTCCAGTTATTATAAACTCTTATTCTTTCATTGTTCCAGAAAATATACGTTATTAACGTTCGAAACATTTCCATTCTTTTCATGTTATTTCTTTTCTACACTTGGATAATATATCCTAACTTCATTGGAAAAATATTTCCAATTTCATTTTAAATATTTTAATCTGCCAAGCGTTCACTTTAAAACATTATTCACTTTAAAATGCGAATATCATTTCTATTATAGAAGTCTGAGTATCTTTATCAAATAACTTATTATTAAAGTAATAAATACAAATTATCTTGTTTACCAAAATCTCATTCCTGGTTTATATTCCCTTTTCACTTTATAAACTCTGTTTCTACGTCAATTCCTTGTTAAATCAATATTAAGCTTATAACTACATATTGATTACATATGCTATTATAATTTGTTGGTTTAAAACTAAATATTAACTATCCTATAAGAATCATAATTCCTAAAAATAATTTACTTTTAAAATATTTGACATCATTGAATCCTAGTTCCAAATCCTAATGGTTTAATTCTAATCACATTTTGATCATCGAAATGTTGTCATCGTTTTCTAACACGATTCTCCAATTTCTCTTTCTAAACTTATTCTTATATTTCCTTTGGACAAACACTGTTACCTATTACTTTTAGAATAAGTGGATTTTAGATCAAACTGTTTCATTTCCTAGGATGTGCTGCTATATATAAAAATCACGTGTAAGTTTGGTTAATAGTGTTAATTTATCGCTACAGTAAAAACTTGCAATACGTTGTAATATTCTCTTTATAACTAATCTCAACATTACAGTCACACTTACCTTATCAACATCGTTATTTTATCGTTATAGTTCAAACTTGTCATACGCTGTAATATTCTTCGTTATAACTAATCTTGACATAACAGGCATGCTTAAGCCTAGCCAATAACGTTATTTTATCGCTATAATTCAAGACTTACAATACGGTGCAATATTCCCTTTATACAAATCTTGACATTTTTATTTGTTACAAACTGATATCATTTCTCGATAGTAGTGAAGCCGTTCAAGTTGGGGTATTTTATTTACCTCTCAGACCTTAATCGACAACGTTCTTACCTTAGAACAGATATAAGTCTGTACTCTAATCCCTTATTACTTATAATATCTATCAGACCGTATTTCTTATTTAATTTGAACTATGGTTTTATAATACCATATCCTTACTTTGAAACTCGGTTGTTTTTGACTATCTATATTAACTCTTCACTTAAACTTCATTTCACAGTTCTATTAATAACTTCTTTACCAAGATCTATGAAAGTTCTTTGTCTTCTGACGGTTTACCTTTATTTGAAACATTATACTTAATTCAAGTAACATTTTAATTACTTCTTTACATTAGATTAATATATTTAATCTAATAATATTTCTAAATTATTTGTCTTAATTAATTATCCAAATATTTACTCGTAGGGTAACTTCTTCTTTATAAACTTATTTAAATATCCACAATCGTTTTTATTTACTTTATAGAACGAACTTTAAAATACTGGTTTATAATAGAACTTCTATTATAAATTTAAAACTTTACTTTAATTATAAAAATATGATTTTATAATTAACTTCGTTGATTTGCCTGACGGGCAATCCATTTCTTAACAAAACGGTGGTTTTAAAGTGGACTGTGACCATTTTCTCAATCGATATCGTTTACTGATTTATCGAAACAAATGTTGAGTTTTCATTCAACATCAATATTCACATGGGGTATTAAATGTAATTCGGTTCAAACAGTGCATACAAAATAAACTGTACACATTAATATCGAGGAATCCGGTTGGATTCCTCCAACCGTTTTCCGCATCCACAGTTGTTAGTCAAACAATTATCATTGATTCCATACTAGGGGATATTTATAATCGACGGACTCAGTTTCTAACCGGTGATGTGTACATATGCAACGATATGTAATATTTAACCAATTCAATTTGTAATCTACCTAATCGACCATCACAAAGCATTAAAACAACATTAAAATATTTTAAAATATTTTAAAATAGATCAGAGTTAGTGATTTTACTCACCTTGCGCGTTAACCGTTAAATAATGATTTGCGTCTGTACACCGGATCAGACGTTATAATTTCCAACGAGCTTCCAAGAAAACAGACCTTGACTTCACGTTCACCTCATCTGCTCCCCGGATCACCGTTGCACCTTCGGTTTCAGTCCGGACCACTTCTAAAATTTCCGTCATCTGCCTTCTTACGGTCGCGCTACCGCAAACAGGCAGCCCAAAACGTCACATGTAAACCTGTCTTCAACGGCATGGAACACTTCAAACTCCTCAACGCTTACTGAAACAGCACACTACTTCCACTTCCACTCTTTCAGCGCGTCCTTCAGAAAAACATGGCGATCACTTTCAGGCATTACCATGTGCACGCATGCACGACACTTACTCTCGGGATGGTGGAAGTATGAAAAATGAATAAAATGGGATCCGAACCCAACATGAAATAAACAGACGCACTTTGTCAACTGGACCACAACACGCATGAAAGTGCCACCCCTTCATCTTGAACATACCGCTCCAATAAACACATCCACCATTATAATTTACAAAAAAACTATTTGCATGCACTACACAGATGTGCCCAAAACTGCACAGGAAAATCATGCATCATCCACTACAATCCGTGACTTCAACTCATCCCGTAACCATATTCTTCTTTTCACAGTCATTCCGCATGCCACTTTTATTTCACACATATGAGAAACTCAAGACCTCCCACACCCTTCACGGTTTGCCCCTTCAGGTTCCATTTTTTCCCTCAACATTTCATTTCTTGCAACATCCCATCACTCCCATGCATGCGTGCATCATCCCGACATCTTCCCCTCACACAAACAACCACGTTTCCTGAAGCCTCTTATAATTTTTCCTCTTGTTACTTCATCCCGCTTGGCCCACATCACACACACGGCCCAAGCCCCCTCCTCTCTTTCCACGTCCAACTTTTCTTGCATCTGCATACCTTCAACCTCTACTCCTCATGCCTGCATAGCACCACTTCATGCATGCAAACCCACTTAACACGTCACCTCATTTTACATGTCCCATGTTTTTGTTAAACAAACCTCAACTTCAAGTTTCCCCCAGCCTTACTTATTTTCCGATGCAAACAGAGGCTCCAGACAAGTCTTCATGAAATGCTGCGCCCAGAACCTCCTTCTCTTCGTTTTAGAACAGCAGAATCCCCTCTAGAGCAATCGCCTCACGGACAGCCTTCATTGCTTCCAGTTCCCGACTGCCCAACGTCCCCACCTCGTTAGATCTCACGCTTCCATATTTCTAAGAAATATCGTCCTTAAACCTATCTAATAACATACGAGTGAAACCCCCGTGTATGCGAGTTTTGTTTAGAAGTTCCTCTTCCTCTAGTTTTCTTTTTAGAAGATTCAAATTGGGTTCGTTTTCTGAGTACTTGAATGAAGAGTGAAATTATGGTTTTTAGGAGAGGGATAGCTGTTGCGTGGTTTTTATAGCTTTAGAAATCTTCATGCTTAAGTAATAGCGTGAGTAGGATTGTAGGTAGGCGTTAGTGTGAATTCAATATATCAGAGAGACTTAATACTTAAGGAATAGGACATAGGTGTATGGTCGAGGAAAGTAGGCTTCTCGTTGAAGGAAAAATAATAATGGATTGTCAGATATTTTCTTACTTAGGTCTTTAAGTAGATAGGAAAAATAGGGACGTGGTTGAGTGGTATAGGTATGGTGAATTTACATTTAGGCGTTGAAAACGAAAACTGTACACTAAAACTTGGAAATGAAG
This sequence comes from Allium sativum, assembly GCA_030737875.1. Classification (NCBI taxonomy): domain Eukaryota; kingdom Viridiplantae; phylum Streptophyta; class Magnoliopsida; order Asparagales; family Amaryllidaceae; genus Allium; species Allium sativum. Next base: position 739,642,349 of record CM060920.1, on the reverse strand, counting down.
GAACGATTATATATATTTATATAGGTCACTACTATAGGGTAATTTCCCATTTTCAAGGTTAGGCATGATCGTTGGTTGATAATTCATGAGGGGGTATGGTCTGCTGTTTATTGTATTTACACATAGTATGTATATAGGGTGTGCTATATAGAATAGCAGAATTCATGTGATTTTTCTCTATGTGTTGTCTCGTTTGTCGTTAATACCGATTCAAACATTTCATTCTCTTTTTAGAATGATGTTTGGTATGTTCAGTTATGCACAATATAGAATTTATTGGACAATTGGTACGAACAATATATATATATATATATATATATATATATATATATATATATATATATATATATATGTAACAGCCCCCATTTTACGTATCGGAAGATCGTAAAATATTTTTATTTTATTCCCTGAGGGTTGGATCATTCTCATCTTTTGGTGTGTTGCTTATGGGGATGTGTGACATGTCCATAATTTTTACCGATTTTGTTTGTGATCATTTTGCCCCTGTCAGTCTTGTACTGGGCATAACTTTTGACTCAGGTCGAATCAGAGGGTGAGACCAGTGCCATTGGAAAGGAATTGATGATTCCCTTTCCGTAAAGTGGTTACATTAAGGATTTGGTTCAGCGGTTTGGAAAAAATCTCTGTTTTAAGGTTTTTCAATTGGCTGTTCAGGTTTTTGAAGGCTAATGGGCTGATTTGGAGAAGGTCCATTAGAGGGTGGGTGGAGACTATAAATAGGGGGTAAGGGGTATGGAGAAAGGTGGGCATTTTCCATTCTCTTATGGGGAGGCTTTGATCTCCTTCCTCCTCTAACTTCTTTCCACCATTAAAATTCCAAAATCCAAGGAGGGAAATCGAAGATCTACACCATAAGAGGCTAGATCTACATCGTCTCAAGGGCGAATTCATCGGATTGAAGAGTTTGATTCGAAGTGTTCGCTGTCCGGATTGCGTTTTCATTGCTTTTGCTTAGATTTGGATAATTGACTAAGTAGCAGGTTACAGGTAATGGAGCTTAGTGATACGAGGAAGCTGAGCGATGACGAGCAGGAGGCTGGCGTACCAGTTTTATTCTATCTAGTATTTCTGTTTCCGCTGTTTGAGTTGCTTGAGAGTTGTAGTGAGGCCTTATGTACAAACTTGGATATCAGTTGGATAATCTTTCTGGATGTTGAAAGAGTTTCAAAAGTTTGCTATATGATACCTCATTACTATCACCTGTTGTATATGTTCTATTATATTTTATTCTTGCGCTGTGAGTTCTACGGCAGGTTTCGATGTGTTCACTTACTATGATGATCGTCCATAGCAGCCTGGCACGCCTTTCAGCGCATTATTCCTCTTGTTTAGTGCGGGGGTTATGGGCGGTCGTCACATTTGGTATCAGAGCTCTGGTCAACGATTTTGGCCAAAGTTCAAAGACGTAATTGCGTATGAGGGACGTATTTGTAGATTTTAGTTGGATGTTACTATATATATTAGCATATATAGTAGTAGCGGTTGTATTCTTTTAGCAGTTTTCTTGGAAGTGGCTAACTATTCTACATTTCAGATTTATAATGAGTAGATGACCATCAAGGCACGCTGCTAGGAGAGCTAATACTGGAGGGGGAAATGGTGGTGAGCCAGATTACCCGGCCATGTTTGAAGCCATGGCAGAAGCAATTATGCGAAGGGTACCCGCTCCAGTGGCGGCCACGGTAGATGTAGGGGTGCGAGTTCCTAGAATAGATTTTGCAAAGATGTGCAAGGACTTTATATCTCTAGGAGGGAAACCATTCAAGGGAACTGAACCAGCTCAAGAGGTTCACAGGTGGATGGATTCATGTGTTCGAATCTTTGGGGACTTGGGTATTGAAGATGCAATGAAGAGAAAGCTTGCATCAAGGCAGCTGCAAAGCAGGGCCATGGAATGGTGGAATTCTGTTATACTCGAGACTCCGGAAGAGGAGATTTCATGGGAGCAATTCCAAGCTAAGTTTGAAGCAAAGTTTATCTCCACTGCTCAAAAGTCGGTTCTCTTCAAGAAGTTCGTAGAGTTGAAGCAGAATGGCAGATCAGTTCTTGACTATATTTCTGATTTTGAGGCTTTGTCTAGATATGCTCGTTCATACATTGATACGCCCTATCAGAAGAACGAGAAGTTTGTCTTGGGTTTGGATGCACATATTGGGAAGCCACTTGTGGACCATCTTGATGATTCATTTGAAAAGATTGTGGAAAAAGCTATTCGCCATGAGAGCTTGTTTCCCAAGGAAGCAAATGTTATCGCTGCAACCAAGGAAGCTCAGAAACCACAGCAGGGTGGTAATAATAAAAAGAGGAAGCAGCAACAACAGAAAGGAAAGGATGGCCAAAAGAAACCCAAGAGTGAGGTGGTTTTCTTTAACTGCCAACAGAAGGGTCATTATTCAAATGAGTGTAAGAATCCCAAAGCTGAGAAGAAGTGCTTCAAGTGTGGAAAGCCTGGGCATGAGAAGAAAGATTGTCCGGAATCAGCTAAGGGTAAGCAGATTGTTAAGGCATATGCTTTGGATGTTGTGCCATTTTCTTCAAGAGCTCCTACTGCAGAGGAGAAGGGAAAGGGTGTCATGGTGCAAGGTACTTTTTCCGTTAACGGTGTTTCAGTTCGAGTGTTGTTTGATACTGGAGCATCACATTCATTCATCTGCAATGAGCTTGTGTGTCGCTTGGGTTTGGAAACCAAGATTTGTGATAGACCATTGATCGTGACTAATCCAGTTGGGGGTTCGTCCAGTTTGTGCATGATTTGCCGTGGTCTAGTATTATCGAGTCATGGTTGCTCTTTTATGTGTGATTGCTTTGTTCTTAACTTCGCTGGGTATGGGATCATCTTGGGCATGGATTGGCTCAAGAGATATGCGGCAAGGGTGAATTGCGAGAAGCTAGAGGTGAGGGTCAGGGATGTGGAAGGGCGAAAGGTGTTGATTAGATGTAAGCGCGAAGACGGGGTCTTCGTGAGTTATCTATATTCGCTTGGGATTCCACAGGAAGACCTATCATTAGTGCTGATCGCTAATGAGTATGTGGATGTCTTTGACGAGGTCAAAGGGTTGCCGCCGCATCGTGAGATCGAGTTTAGGATCGATTTGGTCGAAGATGCTAGACCAATTGTTATGCCCCTTAGGCGGATGGCGCCTAGGGAACAGCGAGAGTTAGAGGTGCAAGTTCGTGACCTTTTGGGTAAAGGTTTCATTCGGAGGAGTGTTTCCGAGTGGGGTGCACCAGTTTTGTTTGCAACTAAAGCAGATGGCTCGTTAAGGTTGTGTGTGGACTATCGTGAGCTGAACAAGGTGACTAAGAAGAACAAGTATCCGTTGCCAAGGATTGATGACTTGTTCGATCAGCTTCACGAAGCCAAAGTGTTTTCTCAGATGGATTTGGCAACGAGATTTCACCAGTTGAGAGTAGCTAAGGATAGTGTGCCAAAGACTGCTTTTAGGACACCGTCCGGATTTTTCGAGTGGTTGGTGATGCCATTCGGGTTGACTAACGCGCCAGCGTATTTTGTGGATCTTATGAATAGAGTGTTCAGAGATCAGTTGAATAAGTTCGTGCTTGTGTTCGTTGACGATATACTAGTTTACTCTAGAAATGTGGAAGAACATAAGACGCACTTGAGAGTTGTGTTAGAGATCTTGCGAAAGCATCAGCTTAAAGCTAAGTTCTCAAAGTGTCTCTTCTGGAAGGATGAAGTGAGGTTCTTCGGTCATGTTGTTTCTGGAAAAGGTATAGCGGTTGACCCCGCTAAAGTTGCAGCAACCCAGGACTGGGATAGACCTAAGAATGCAACGGATGTTCGGAGTTTCCTTGGATTGGCTGGTTATTACCGAAGGTTTATCAAGGATTTCTCTAAGATGGCTGCACCATTAACAGGATTGATGAAGAAGAACCAAGTGTTCGCATGGGATGCGAAGTGTGAACAAGCGTTCGAAATCTTGAAGGAGAGATTGACGAGTGCACCTGTGTTGACCATTCCAAGTGGGAATGAAGAGATGGTGGTATATACTGATGCATGTGGTACTGGACTTGGAGCAGTGCTAATGCAGAAGGATAAAGTAGTGGCTTACGCAAGTCGACAGCTAAAGGCACATGAGAGAAACTATCCAACTCATGATTTGGAGTTGGCCGCGATTGTGTTTGCTCTGAAGATGTGGAGACATTACCTGTTGGGAGTACGATTCGAGTTGTTTACGGATCACAAGTCGTTGAAGTATCTTTTCTTCCAAAAGGATTTGAATCTTCGGCAGCAACGATGGTTAGAGTTTCTGGCATCGTATGATTTTGGGATAGCCTATACTCCTGGCAAAGGCAATGCAGTTGCAGATGCATTGAGTCGAAGACACGCAAGTTTGGGAGCGATGTTTTCGGAATGGAAAGGCCTCGAGTATTTGGCAAGGTTCGATTTCATGCCAAGGTGTGAGTTGGAACCTGAAATATTGGCAAGCTTGTCGATAAGGTCTACTCTTATCGAAAGGATTGGCGAGGGCCAAAAGAAAGATGCGAAGCTTGTCGAGTCCATTAAGAAACTGAAACCAGAGGATAAGGAGTTCGAGGTCGACCGAGAAGGCTGGCTTCGAAAGAAAGGACGATTAGTTGTTCCTGATGTCGACGGATTGAGGGATGAGGTTCTGAGAGAATGTCATCACTCGAAGCTAACGATTCATCCCGGTGGTAATAAAATGTATCAGGACATGAAGCGAGTCTACTACTGGGAAGGGATGAAAAGAGATATTGGAAAATTCATTTCCAAGTGTATGAACTGTCAGTTAGTGAAAGCTGAACAGAAGAAACCGAGTGGTTTACTTCAGCCATTAGAGGTTCCTACGTGGAAGTGGGAGCAGATATCGATGGATTTTATCGATGGACTACTTAGAACTAGGGCAGGGAATGAAGGGATTTGGGTCATTGTGGATCGTTTGACCAAAAGTGCAAGATTTATTCCTATCAAGATGACTAGGACAACGTCAAAATTGGCTGAGCTTTATGTGAAATGGATAGTTCGATCCCATGGTGTACCAAAGAGTATAGTAAGTGACCGGGATCCATTGTTGACGAGTGGATTTTGGAAAAGTTTGCAAGAAGCTTTGGGAACCGAATTGTGCTTAAGTACGGCATATCATCCCCAAACTGATGGTCAGACCGAGAGAGTCAACCGAGTTTTAGAAGATCTCCTGAGGGCTTGTGTGATAGACTTCGGAGGATCATGGGAAGACCATCTGCATCTGGTTGAGTTTGCGTATAATAATAGCTACCAGTCGAGTATTGGGATGGCACCATACGAGGCGTTGTATGGAAGGCCGTGCAATTCTCCAGCTTGTTGGTTAGAAACTGGAGATAAGTTGGTACTTAGGCCCGAGATGATTAGAGAAACCTCGGGTTGTATCAAAATTGTTCGGCAATGAATGAAAGCGACCCAAGATCGTCAAAAGAGTTACGCCGATAAGCGTCGTAAGGATTTAGAATTCGACGTAGGTGATATGGTTTTTGTGAAGATTTCACCGTTAAAGCATATGGTTCGATTCGGAAGTAAAGGGAAGTTGGCTTCTAGGTTTGTTGGACCATTTCCGATAGTCGAGCGAATAGGAAAGCTCGCATATAGGTTGGAGTTACCCGAGAAGATGTCGAGTATGCATAATGTTTTCCATGTGTCGTTTCTACGGAAGTTTTTGCACGACTCGAATGTGGTGGTATCTCCAGAAAAGTATGAAGATTTAGAAGTCGAGACCGCAGTTGCGAAACCTCGTAGGCCACTTCGTATTGTGGGAAATGATATGAAACAGCTTAGGAGGAAGACGGTTAAGCTAGTCAAGGTACAATGGAGTGAAGATGGCGACGATTGTACATGGGAGACGGAAGAGAGCATGAGGGCGACTCATCCAGAACTCTTCGTCGGTAGGACCCATTGATATTGTATCTTCGTTGTGTCGTTGTATCTTGTTGTTGTGTGGTAGAATTCCGCGTGCTAGGATATGGCTAGGGATGCATGGCTTGATGGTTGCTAGTTTGGATGATAGAATTGGCTTTACATGGATGATAGGCATGCGGAATTGTTGTGATTGCTTGTGTTTGCTAGGAATTTCGGGGGCGAAATTCTTAAGGGGGGGAGAATGTAACAGCCCGCATTTTACGTATCGGAAGATCGTAAAATATTTTTATTTTATTCACTGAGGGTTGGATCATTCTCATCTTTTGGTATGTTGCTTATGGGGATGTGTGACATGTCCATAATTTTTATTGATTATGTTTGTGATCATTTTGCCCCTGTCAGTCTTGTACTGGGCATAACTTTTGACTCAGGTCGAATCAGAGGGTGAGACCTGTGCCATTGGAAAGGAATTCATGATTCCCTTTCCGTGGAGTGGTTACATTAAGGATTTGGTTCAGCGGTTTGGGAGAAATCGCTGTTTTAATGTTTTTCTGTTGGTTGTTCAGGTTTTTGAAGGCTAATGGGCTGATTTGGAGAAGGCCCATTAGAGGGTGGGTGGAGACTATAAATAGGGGGTAAGGGGTATGGAGAAAGGTGGGCATTTTCCATTCTCTTATGGGGAGGCTTTGATCTCCTTCTTCCTCTAACATCTTTCCACCATTAAAATTCCAAAATCCAAGGAGGGAAATCGAAGATCTACACCATAAGAGGCTAGATCTACATCGTCTCAAGGGCGAATTCATCGGATTGAAGAGTTTGATTCGAAGTGTTCGCTGTCCGGATTGCGTTTTCATTGCTTTTGCTTAGATTTGGATAATTGACTAAGTAGCAGGTTACAGGTAATGGAGCTTAGTGATACGAGGAAGCTGAGCGATGACGAGCAGGAGGCTGGCATACCAGTTTTATTCTATCTAGTATTTCTGTTTCCGCTGTTTGAGTTGCTTGAGAGTTGTAGTGAGGCCTTATGTACAAACTTGGATATCAGTTGGATAATCTTTCTGGATGTTGAAAGAGTTTCAAAAGTTTGCTATATGATACCTCATTACTATCACCTGTTGCATATGTTCTATTATATTTTATCCTTGCGCTGTGAGTTCTACGGCAGGTTTCGTTGTGTTCACTTACTATGATGATCGTCCATAGCAGCCTGGCACGCCTTTCAGCGCATTATTCCTCTTGTTTAGTGCGGGGGTTATGGGCGGTCGTCACAATATATATGTTTGTCTTAAAGATTGGTTTACCTCAGTTCCTCAAATTATACTTACGTACGGACAGTAGTAAGAGTACAGTTGTGCTCAACGAGGTGTCACGATCCCAAAAATATAATAATACTAGTAGATTAATTCATATTTTGAAACCCCGAAATACCGATACAGGGTGCAAAATACTCCAAATAAAAAGTTGCCTATTTAATTAATTAAAAATTACAGTAAAATTATAAAAATTAAATTATCGCTGCACCTCAAAAGAACCTTGTCCAGATTAGCAACCAATATCTTGTTATATCAAATAAACTGTTACGGTCGATAAACTATTTTACAACGATTATTTGGAAATATGACTTGGACATTACTCGCAATCTATAACATGAAATATCGGTTTTTCACTTTCATTAGAAAGATACAGTCCAACAGATTCGAACGTTTCTTATTTTGCCGAAATCCGGTTTAAAATGGATCCGGTACAGTCAGTTGAAGTTCAAAACGTTAAATTACGAACTTTCGCAATATTATGGGCTCGATTATATTTAATATATATTTTTATACGTTCAACTTCATTTTAATTAAAATATAAATCCACTTATATTACGAATTCAGTATTTAAACCGATTTAAATATTCCAATATAAACCGATAAAAATGTAGGACATTACAATCTAGGCTGAGATTGCCATGTGAAATGAGGGGAGGATGTAGGGATTGTGAGAGAGAAATTGGTTGTTTATATGGTCTTTCACTTGTCATTTAAAAGGCTGTTTTGCTACTTCACATCAAACATTAAATGCACATGTATTTTATTCATTTTCTATACTTATATAAGGACCAGTACATGCACCACTTTCACTCACACAAACACCCAATAGTTCAAAGGTTTTTAGCAAAGAAAAACATGGGTTTGTGAGCTTTTAAGGTGAGTAAAACAACACTTTCTTTCCTGTTTTCATTACTGTAGGTTTTGTTGTTATAACATGAAGTAATATTGGATTTTCTGTTATGATCTTGTTCACATATACTGTCATGTTGTGTTGCTTGTTTGATAATGATGGATTGACCACTGGTTTGAATGTAGGAACGTTAAGGATATTATGCTAATAGTTATGTTTATAGTTACTGTCACTAAACCAAGTTTTGTTTGGTTGAACACTTATAGGTTTAGTTAGATCATTAAACATGGGTTTGGAGTTTTGAAAGAGGTAGTGTACCATGTTTAAACCTTTGATATAAGGTATGTAAGTATTTAAAGGAAATAAGCTCGGCAAATCTTTACTATTATTTAAAATTAAAAAACAATAGTAGTTGTCTCTGTTTCTCAAAACAAACTTGGATTTTCAAACCATTCAAAAACAATGTTTGATTGCATAAACATGATCGGTGAACCAAATAATGATTTTTAAAACAAAAATCATGATTTTTAGAAGTATAAATAAAGAGAAAACGAGAGATGGCCATAAAACTGAAATTAACGATCCTCCGTCGATGCATGGGTTCAGAGTTGATGGCATTCAGCCTCGAGGAGGGGAAGGAGGTGTAGAAGATTGGAAAAATACTAATTAAATTTTTAAATGAATGAATTTTGTAAAATCAGTAAAAATAGGTTTTAAAATTGTTTTTGGGTTCATTGGGTTTGGGGCCGAACTGCTCAACATAGGAGACGAAAGGGAGGTGCGGTCCAGGAGGTTTTGGTGCGTCGGGGGCATGGGCTGATGTGGCCCAGAGGCTGTGGCGTCCAGTGGTCGAGGGAAGGAGGTGGAGCAGGTTTTCTTTGATGATGTTTTTTTTCAAAGGGGATGGCACGGCCAATTTTTGGTTTAGGCCGAGGGGAGGCGTTTGGAAGGTGGTAACAGGATCAACGGACGGAGGGTGGTTGGTGGCGACGGTCGTTGGTGGCTGGAAGGGTTCCTGGCACGTATGCACGTGCACAACTATGGACGGAGAAGGAAGAAGGAAAATAGGAGTGGCCACCATGGTTTTCATGTGATCGGATGTGTTTTGGCAATGAAATACTTGGTACTTGGCATTTGGTTAGTAATCAAAAGTGGTACTTTGCGTTTACACAGGGTTTTGTAGGATCGGGGCTAGTTTTCGTGTGCGCAGCACGGGTTTTCAAACTGGCACTTTGATCAACTTGGTACTTTAGTTTTTTAATGAAAATTTCAAACTTTGGATTAAACTAAAATACGGGTTTCAACAAATAAATGGTAATTTAAATTATCACGAAAATTAATAAATAACATTATAATTTCAAGCGGCCAAATCTAGGAAGGAAAGTGAATCAGGATCGACAATACAGTTCGTCAAAAGATGGAATTAAAATACAAAAGTTGTATTTTAAATTAAATTATAAATTTTATTTATAAAGAATTAGAAATGATTTTTCTGATGAAATGTTGTTGAGAAATACAGGAGTGACAATGATTAAAATTTCAGTTTATAATTAAAATTTGATTTTTTATTTAAATTGAAATATTTGATTTAAAGTGATAAGATAGGAATATTTTATTTACACTAAAATTTACAAGTTCTAATCTGTAAGTCAGAAATCCTTGATAATAGTGTACTATCTGAACTGGTATAAACAAGAACCGTATTTTTCTCAGTAGATTAATAATTTAAAAAGAGGAAAATTTTATTTAAATTATAGAAAGAAGAAGGAGATTTAGTTAAGGAATCAAAGAAAATTTGACACAGAAATATACAGTATAAAAGTTGTAAATGAAATTTAAATTATAAATTTAAGAATAAAAATTGGAGGTAATTGAGGAAAGATTAAATTTTGAAAGAATAAATATAAGTATTCATTTTCAAAAGTGACATACAGGATGGAAAGAAAAACCCGTGCAGCGTGCACACTAAAATTGTCCAATTCTAAAATATTTTCAAAATGACAGATACAAGCAAGATGATCGTATACTGTTTGATTCGACTATATATTTGATTGATTTTACTCATGTTAGATCAATAATCTAAAGGAAAAATGTTCGTAATCATTTCAAAGAGACCGGAGGTACATTCCACTTTGAATTGATTATACGTTGCGCGTCAAAGATTGTTAAATTGAAGACGATGATGGTAAATGATATTGTCGATCTGTTCAATCCCAGAACAAACTTGAATGGACGAGTGTTTGACAATGTATATCAGTCAGATTCTACGCATCGAATTTACGTAAGTATATTACATTGGTGGCAGAGAAATTCATTTCTCTTAGCTTTATTGCCCAGGATATATTTGGGAAATCGAATGAGTATTTCTGACGGGTAGGACGATGTGGCATTCAAAGGAAATGAACCAGTGAGGATGAAACGTAAGTCTAGCCTCAAGCCTCATACCCAGGAAATGACAAAAATCAGGCATGCAGGATGGCTATGTGGGTCGCTACCATTAGGGTGTAGTATCACCTATCTAGAGAAATTCCTTTTGTTTCTTAAATCTATCGATTCTGCCCATTCGGGGATTGTTTTCGTACACAACCATCGGTGATATACATTTGATACACTCAAGAGAAATGAGTGGTCTGTCATGTGAGGGCCGGGTTGCAAGAAGTTCTTGTTGAACCCAGGTGTGTTTGCCTCTAGAGATACATCATCAGAAGGTGGTCCCATACCTTGTCGGAGTTGGAAATCCAATTTCCCTAAGTGCCAAGCGGTTTTTATTTCTATACTATATGGGAGAATGTGAGATGCAAACATTCTTCTAGATTCTAAATTATTTGTGAAAAACCAAATAGACATTATAATAATATCTGGTTTAAAGTATACAAAGTGTTTTTATCTCATAAGGTAAAAACCTGTTCCGTATTTACAGCGTAGTCTTATGAGATATTTTGATTTCTTTAAGCTGTTTACTCTTACCAGTCCCCTGACTGACCCGGAGTTTATTTTTCTGTGTTTCCCTTAAACTCTTGGGTATTCATAACGCTTGTTATGAATAGACAAGTGAATCAGGATTTGGATAAACTTGTGAAGCTGGAATGAAGATTTTGTTGTATGCCGGTCCGTCTATCTAATGTATAATTAAGTCTGTCAGTTGATCATCTGTGATATGTATAATTACTGATGTACTATGAATGGGCTGTATCACTAGATTTTGTATGCTATAATGTAATATATTCCGCTGTGAAATGTTAAAGTATTATCTTTTTGTGAAAATTCCACTGTGAGATTATGAATTTTCTGTGATTTATCTTCTATCTATTCTCATTTCTTATTAATGGCACGACTTCCGATGTGTTCGAATGTTGGGTCATTACAATTGGTATCAGAGCTTAGGTTACTGAATACCTAGGCTTTGGGTGAGTGCGAGAGAGCATAATTTTATACAAAAATTTAAAATAAATTTAAATTAACTTGGATGGTATACCTAAGTTAGTTATATCCAATCAAGTCTGGAATGATGACCTGTTATATTCAGGTGATTAAGATGAGTGGATGTGTACGAAGACGTCGAGCTAGGGGATCTTCCACTGTTACTGGTCGTACTGCTGGATCCCAAGACCAAGGGTAAACAGTAGAGGATGTTGCACTAGCCCAACAGGACAAGAGCTTTGCAACCATTTGTAAAGAGTACACGACTCTGGGAGGAAAAGTTTTCAAAAGGACATAATCTTTCATTGAAGTCCAAGCATGGTTGAGATCCTGTGAGAGGATTTTCAAGAGACTGAAATTGAATGATGAGCAAAAACGTCTCTTAGCTTCGTGGCAACTTCAAGAAGCTGCTGCTACTTGGTGGGATGCTCAAACTACGAATGTTCCTGTAATGGCCCCGGATTCCGCCCGAATCGATCGATCGCAAAATTGACCAAGATCGTTCAAAACCCGAATACGTTAACTTTGGGAATACAACAACATCAGAATGACAATAGCAGAATTTTATAAACATTGCAATAATGTTACATTGGAGTACAGAATATCAGAGTACATTGAATAAAATTACAGCGAAAGATAAGTTACAACAAATAAAATACAGTGCAGCGGAAAAGAACTATGCTCTGGACACATCTTTAAACTTCAATCCAGGATCCTGCTCGAGATGAAGACCTGTAGACAAACAACTCGATTGCCCGTGTGGAAAAAAGGGCACCCGAGTTTGTAAAGGTGGAAACAAACAACGGGTCAGTCTTGGGACTAGTGTGAGAATTCTTAACTAATTTCACTAATAGTAATAAGGCAAATCCAAGGACTACGCTGCTAATGCGGAATGGGTTTTATCCTAATGGATTGCCGGTGCATAATTAAAAGTAAATCGTTAAACCACGCAATGCTTTTTAGAAAAATTATACCATTATAAGACCCAAGTCCCATCACACAATGCAACGCAAACCGGAGGATAGAGTTTTACCTTATAATGGTCAAAAATGCTTGATACGTTAAAAACGGATTTGATATTATTATTAGTGTATATATATTTCAAAAACATTTCAATCATAATGTATCAATCATAGACGGCATAGTACCCCATCCTACTATGTCGCCACACTAGTTCTACAATCAAAATCGCATGGTGTCGTATTGGAAATTGGGTTTCCATCATGAGTCAAGTCTAGGGAGGAGCTCCTTACCAATTCAAGACGCTCTATCTAATGTCTTAGGATTCCCCGCAGTTAACCCTTGGATCGTGCAGGGCCGGTCCACACATACAGCTTCGTGGATTGGCAATTCCTGAACACACGTTTCCCGGTCCTATAGGACCTGTCATCCGAGGCGTGCCACATTCCATCATCTACATAAGTAAATATCAGCCAGTTTAAGCACCGAAACCACTTCTAGATAGAAAGAAACGTGCTGCTCTCCCTGCATTCCCTTCTCCCATTTTAGACTCAACCGGGTTGTGAGGCTCGCGAAGTAACGTTATAACCACAAGACCTGCTTTTCAAAAAAGCCTTGATCATCTTCATCTTAGCGTGCCACGTTGACAATTCATGCCATGTGATTGATGGTTATTAATACACAACCTCTAAGGGCGTTAAGCAAGAGAATAAATTCTCCGCCACCAACGGTCGTATATTAATAGAAATCAATTTACATAGAACAAAATTCAACATTAGACACACATCCATTTATAAGCTTATGCTCTGGGTCTGAGCGAAAGACAAATCCGTACAAATCAACACTGCGTCCGGACAACTACCACCTTAGCCCCGTCTTAGGAGCAAATCTATTAAGGGCCTCAACACTAGTTACCCATTCGATGTGAAGATCGTAGGTCTTCAATCGCCGTCTTCAACTCTTCGACATAGATCAACGTATAATCATTTGAAAAGAGATTGAACTCGAACTTTTCAAATGATCCTCGCATATATATATTATATAATTAAAAATCATTTCGTGTCGTCATTAGTGTTTAATACAATTTATCGCTATTTTTATTTAACGACGCTTCGGGTCAATGGCCGACCCTGGCGCTGTTTTCATCCAAATTTGTTTTACACATTTCTCTAAATCTAACCATTGGAATTTAACACAATTCATATCGTTGGAAAGATCTTCCCAAGGCGAACCTAAGGTTTTAATTTTGAGAAAATCCAACAGTCGGATATTTCAGTATAAATAATTAAAGGTACAATTCCAAAACACGAACTACCACGCTCGATTCTTTTAATTAAAATTTGTTTATATATATAACTATATATATACATACAATTTCTTCAGCCATTTCATTATTGTGATAATCATGACAAGTAAAGATATATAACATAACACACAATAACGTTTATTTTAATTCACATACACAATCTATACATGCAATGTAGATTTTTCCTATTTTCAATTTATACAAACATGCAATTTCTTGTGCGTCATTTCTAATTCAACAAAAATGATTATTTTGTGTCATTCTTTTTTTACAAGCAAAATGATATTCTTGCTTTAACCTTTACACATGAAAATGTAAATTTCATATTTTTAATCTTTTAATGAAATCAACTTCATTAAAATGTAAATTCTCATTGTTATAATTTTCATTGAAAACCTATATGCATAAAAATGTAAATTTCCTATCCTTATCCTCTTCAAAATGAAAATCTAATTCATTAAAATATGAAACTTCACTTTAAAGCTTTTACATGAATATGTAATTTCTACCTTTAAATCTTTTACATGAAAAATGTAAACTTTCTCCTTAATCCTAAATGCAGATTTTCTTTTTAATCGAATTACATTAAAATGTAACTTTTCTTTTTAATCTAATTCACATTAAACATGTAAACTTTTCTAACAAAAAATGTTATTTTCAAACAAGTGTGACATTTTAACAAAAATGATATTTTTATACTAAAGTGACATTTTAACAAAAATGTAACTTTATTCCTAATGCAACGTCTTTGACTAAAAATGATAATTTCTAAATGCAACATTTTATAGAATAAAAATGTTACTTTTCTATGCTAACATTATATATAATAAAAATGATCTTTTCTAATGTTAGCATCTTATATAAGAAAATGTTCCTTTATATACTGACATAAAAATGAGATTTTATTATGCAAACATTTTATACATAAAAATGTTTCTTTTCTAATGTTAACATAAAAATGTGGCTAACATTATGGTGAAAATTTCTATCCTTTTTAAAATGTAATTTCCATTACGACGATGAATCCTTATCTTATATTCACATTAAAAATGTAATTCTCTTTTCTTTTTAATCTTGATTACATGAGAATGTAATTCTCTTTCTCTAAATCTTGATTACATAAAATGTAATTCTCATTCTCTTTCCTTTAATCTTAATTACATAAAATGTAATTTTCTTGTAATCTTAATTTCTTTTAATCTTAATTTAATTTAATCTTAATTACTTTTAATTTTATTCCCTTTTAATCTTAATTACTTTTAATCTAATTCTCATTACAGTGTGAATAATGTCATTTTCCATGTATTCTAATATCAAACAAAAGAACATTTATTTGTTAACCTTTTGCTATGTTTTCTCATATCATATAAAAGCATATTTTTATATGTAAATATTTTTAACCATTCATATTAACATAAAAAGGATATTTTATGTTAAATCCTTCTTAACATCTTATTTTAACATAAAAGGAATACTTTATGTTAAATCTTTCTAACATTTCAACGAAAACAAATAAAAGATAGTTTTGATTGTCGTCAATTCTAGCACAACAAAATAGATAAAGAGTTATATTTTGTCTGCTTAACATTTTATAACTAAATTGTTATTTTAACCAATCTCAACATTTTATATCTAAAATGTTATTTTTCTTTTACTTTAACAATTTTCTATTTAACAAAATGAACATTTTGTTATGATATACCCTTCTATTTAAAAAAATAAATATTTTATTTTACATATAACATGTAAATAAAAATGAGTTTACAAATTTTGCCTTTTTATTTACCCATGGGATATAAATAAAAATGTATACAACAAGTTTGTCTTTTTATTTACACATGTAGTGTAAATAAAATGTGTTTTTCTAAGTTTATCTATATCTAAATAAAATGTTTAACCATTTGTCCCTAAATAAACACAGTCTATATAATATTCTCATTGAATTAAAATTTTCTGATCTAATCCGATTTACAGTCAAGTCACTATTTTTAATTGGATTAAAATTCTAGTTTAATTTAATTCATAGAACATGATGATTTTTATCGGATTCATCTAGATCTAGATCGTACAATAACAGATCTAAACAATACAATCCAATAAAATTCATTAGAACACAAGCAAAATTCATCACAACACAGATCTGAATAAATAACATACATATAATTATTTAACAATGATAGAACAGTTAATTAGATTAATTAAATTGTAAAAATCAGAGATTCTCACATCGATTTGGCTGAAAATTCAAAGTGTTTGTTTTCAGATCTGGTCAGTTTCATTGTGTAGAGCTTGACATAAGTATTCCAACGCATTTCAGTTTTCTGAATTTCGATAAGGTTTGAAACATTTTTGGATTTTTAAAGTTTAATTACACTTTAAAATAATTTAAATAATAATAATTAAATGAGCTAATGACCTTTCCTTTACATCGTTTACTCCAGGAAACTAGGCCGCCCCATTGAACCCAACGTCGAAGATTAGGGCTTCACCTCCTCGTCGCCACAGCCCACCAGAACCCGATCAGACAACACCACGCCCAAGCCCCTCGTGAGCCGTACCTCCACGCCTAGCCTCGGCCAATTCGGTTGTTTCCTCCGCCCTCGATCCTCGTGCGAGCGGTCAATTTTAGGTGCCTAGAGCCCCAATCTGTGATGCCAGAATTGATCATAACCGTTGGTATTATAGAGCTTGTTGTGCTCTTTGATTTCCCTTTTGAAGATTCGAATTTAACTGAGCAGACTGAAAGATATTTGGGATTGAAAATGGGATGAAATCGGCCATTGGTTTCATATGGTGCGGCGGCTGTAGAATTCAAATTAGGTTTTAATTTTTATTATTTTAATAATAAATCTCGATTTTCGTGCTTTAAAGGTGGAATTTCGGACTGTCTCCAAATCAGGCCCAGTTAGTGTCAAAAATAAGGTTTTGACGCCACCTGAACGCGATGGGCTATGCCCCGTGGCCCAATTCTGAAGTCTGTTGCGTGTTTTATTAAAATTACAATATTAAATTAATAATTTAATTTCCACTGTACATTTAAATACGCCGGGGCTACATACGGAATCCGAAAATTCGAAAAAAATTATTTCTAGTTATGTTTTGACGATACGGTCATAACAAAACTAATTTCATCGAATTCCGAGACTGTTTGAAAAATGGTCATTTTCTGGTCGATCCGATTTACCTGAAATGGTCAAAACATATTTTCTTTTGCCCCGCTCAGATATTAATTCGAAATTTTTTGGAAAATTAAACTTAGCAATAATTCGACATTCCGGTTCCAACAAAAGTGGTTTCGTCGAAAACCGAAGTCGTTTGCAAAATGGCTACTTTTAAGGCCAATATATTATACTAAAATATATAAATTCTACAACGACTTTTCTAAATTTTAAACTGGCTGTAACTTTCAATATATAAAGTGAAATTTCAATTTTTTAGATTCATTAGAAAGTTATTTTTAAATAGATTCCAATATTTTTGATTTCACTAAAATCCGTTAAATTTTCCATCCTGTACGGTCAGTCAAAATTCAAGTTTGACTTTTCAAACTACCGCGCTATTTCTAACTCTTTTTTTTTAAATTAAATTATTCATTCTAACTTCGATTTAAATCAAATTTTTAATCATTATTATTTTAAATAAATTATTTTAAAATATCAAGACCCATTAAAACTACTTAATATAAATTTTTAAATTTACCCCAACATTCAGGGTTGTTACAGTTCCTGAAGAAGATTTCACTAGGGAAAAATTCAAAGAAGCTTTCGAAGCATAGTTTCTACCTGTTGTAGGAAAGACTAGGATGTATCGGGGTTTCATTGATCTCAAGCAGGAGAATATGAAAGTATCTGAAAATGAGAACAAATTCAATTCGGTTTCTTTTTTTGGCCCAGAACTGATAAACACTCCGCTTAATAAGAATGAAATGTTCATAGCCGGATTGAAGGATACTCTGCAAGTTCAGATGATTGGACACCTCAAGATTCCATTTGTTGATCTAGTTGATATGGCAGTTCGTTATGAGGCATTGGAGGGTAAGAAGCCAGTGACAAAAGCAGCAAAGACAGGTGGACCTAGTGGTGAGAATCCAAACAAAAGGAAGTTCAACCCGAACTGGAACAACAGCAACAAAGGAGTACTTAAGATGGGAGAAAAGGCCAAAGATCGATTCAAAGATACCAAATGCCACAACTGTTTGCAGAATGGACACATTGCCAAATTCTACCCCAAACCAACAGCAAAAAAGCCGCAGCAAGCTTAGTAGCCGGAGCAACCTCAACCAAAGGGAACAAGTGATGCTATTCCACAGAAGTTTTCATGCTATAACTGTCAACAGCCTGGGCACTTGTTTAAAGACGGTTCACTTATGAAAAAGGCACAGCAACCAAAGGTCTACGCTTTAATGGATAAGTCGTCGACTTCTGAGAATGCGAAAATAGAAGGAGCTTTAGAAGGTAACTTACTCTTTTTAGATAAAAGGAGTTAATTAACTAGGGTCAGCCTCGAGATAAATTAAATATGGTTAGATTAAATATGGATAATATCCAATCACATTGATACCGGGAAATTGGGATATAACTCTAAATTGAAGTAAAATTTAGATTTCTTGAAATTTAGGCTGGAATTAAGTATTTATTTGGGTATGGACTCAGGAAAAGTGGATTGATCGATTTGTGAAATCAAATCATATTTGTGAATCCCGAACCGGAGATGATTAACAGAGTGAATGAATATTTTGGAAATACTTAACGGAGTTAAGTAAATTGACCGATGAGTTAGAAAGGGAATTTTTGACAGATATTTTTGAATAAGATATTGCTGATGTGTGTTTTATTTATTGATATGTGTTTATATATATAAGTCGATAACTCTAATCTACTACTTACAAATTTCGAGGACGAAATTTTTATAAGGGGGTTAGAATGTAATGACCCGGTATTTTACGGATTACTAACACAGATATCGATTGATCGGGAGTACATATTTTCAAATACGATTTAAAATTTGAATTTTATTAATTTCAGAAATTTGTTAACATATGTATAATAGCATTTATATGTGCAGCATTTATCAAAACCCATTTTTGATACATTCAGGTATATGTGATAGCTTGTATGTGATAACACTTGTTTAAAATCATATTTTTAAATGTTTGATAAATAACACTTGTACATAGCTATTTTAAAAGCTATTTTTTTGAAAAAAACACTTGTTTATATTTTTTCAAAGGCTTTAAAAACCTTAGATTGGCAAACTCCTTATTATGAAAACATGACTAACCACTTTGCCTAAAAACATGATTTAAACACCTCTTTGCTCTCAAACCAATGCAAGGAAATATTTGAATTTTTATATGCATTAAAATCAAAAACATGTATTGCCTCATCTCTTTCAAATTCATGATCTCATAGATGTGATAGCATATAAATTCTCATGAAAATCATTTGCATTTTTATGCATTGATACAAGAACTTGTATTGTCGAATCCCTTTGTAAAATCATACTTCCATAGATATGATGAGATCTCATGACATTTATTTGAATTTGCTTATGCATGGAAAAGAGAACTTGTGTTGTCCAATTATATTTCACTTCATGATCTCATACATGATGGATCATGCTAGCAAGTAGGGGCCTATAGGAAGATTTATAGGCACATGATAGAATCATTTTGGAATCAAACATTTTCAGTTTTGAATCTTTTTATTTCTTTCAAATTGATTTTTCTGAAATATACAAGTCATGTTTCTATTTCCAAAACTTTGGCCATTTTATCAATGAACACATAAATAAAAAGATTTACCAAATCATATATAGATACTAAGATCTTACCTACGCCAGAAAACACTAGAATACGGATTTGAAAGCATATGCACCTTCACATGGCAAAATCATTCTTGTTCTACTCTTTCAAATTTTCTGATTTATTCTTCATTGTATTTTCCAAAAAAAACACATTCATTTTGTCACCAAAGCATGTACTAAAAGATCACCAAATCTTGTATAATTATACCATGGATCTTCGCTACCCTATATGAGCACTTAAGAAGGGACTTTCTAAGATTTTTCTTGCTAAATACTCGTATACCCGTGAGCTAATATGGTGCAGGAAATTTCAGATTTTAAATAACTTTAAGGCCAAGGTATAGTAATTTAATGATATATGTTAAATCAACATTTTTCATGTGGAAAATATAAGCTAGGGACATGTGAAAAATGAACATTTTAGTACATAAAATGATCTCAATATCTTGTTTAAACCAAAGAAAAGCATTGGAAGGAAGAGGGTTGTACCTAACACATTTAATGTGACGGTTCGTGGCTCACCAATGGGGAGAGTTTTAGTACATTACTTAGGGGTTTAGAAGGTAGAATCTAGGCTGAGATTGCCATGTGAAATGAGGGGAGGATGTAGGGATTCTGAGAGAGAAATTGGTTATTTATATGGTCTTTCACTTGTCATTCAAAAGGTTGTTTTGCTACTTCACATCAAACATTAAATGCACATGTATTTTCTTCATTTTCTATACTTATATAAGGACCAGTACATGCACCACTTTCACTCACACAAACACCCAATAGTTCAAAGGTTTTTAGCAAAGAAAAACAAGGGTTTGTGAGCTTTTAAGGTGAGTAAACAACATTTTGTATCATGTTTTCATCACTGCAGTTTTTGTTGTTATAACATGAAGTAATCTTGGGTTTTCTGTTATGATCTTGTTCACATATATTATCATGTTGTGTTGCTTGTTTGATAATGATGGAGTGACCACTGGTTTGAATGTAGGAACCTTAAGGATCTTATGCTAACAGTTATGTTTATAGTTACTGTCACTAAACCAAGTTTTGTTTGTTTGAACACTTATAGGTTTAGTTAGACCAATAAACATGGGTTTGGAGTTTTGAAAGAGGTAGTGTACCATGTTTAAACCTTTGACACAAGGTATGTATGTATTTAAAGGAAATAAGCTCAACAAACCTTTACTGTTGTTTAAAATTTAAAAACAACAGTAGTTGTGTCTATTTTTCAAAACAAACTTGGATTTTCAAACCATTCAAAAACAATGTTTGATTACATAAACATGATCGGTAAACCAAATAATTATTTTTAAAACAAAAATCATGATTTTTAGAAGTATAAATAAAGAGAAAAAGAGAGATGGCCATAAAACTAAAATTGATGATCCTTCGTCGATGCATGGGTTCAGAGTTGATGGCATTCAGCCTGGAGGAGGGGAAGGAGGTGCAGAAGATAGTAAAAATACTAATTAAATTTTTGAATGAAGGAATTTTGTAAAATCAGTAAAAATAGGTTTTAAAATTGTTTTTCGATTCATCGGGTTTGGGGCCGAACTGCTCAACAAAGGAGAAGAAATGAAGGTGCGGTCCAGGTGGTTTTTGTGCGTCGGGGTCATAGGCCGATGTGGCCAGGAGGCTGTGGCGTCCAGTGGTCGAGGGAAGGAGGTGGAACAGGTTTTCTTTGATGATGTATTTTTTGAAAGGGGATGGCATGACCAGTTTTTGATTTAGGTCGAGGGGAGGCATTTGGAAGGTGGCAACATGATCAACGGACATAGGGTGGTTGGTGGCGACGTTCGTTGGTGGTTGGAGGGGTTCCTGGCACGTGTGCACGTGCACAACTTTGGACGGAGAAGGAAGAAGGAAAAGGGGAGTGGCCACCATGGTTTTCATGTGATAGGATGTGTTTTGGCAATGAAATACTTGGTACTTGGCATTTGGTTTGTAATCAAAAGTGGTACTTTCCATTTACACAGGGGTTTGTGGGATCGGGGCTAGTTTTCGTGTGTGCAACACGGGTTTTCAAACTGGCACTTTGATCAACTTGGTACTTTAGTTTTTTAATGAAGATTTTAAACTTTGATTTAAACTAAAATTCGAGTTTCAACAAATAAATGGTAATTTAAATTATCATGAAAATTAATAAATAACATTATAATTTCAAGCGGCCAAATCAAGGAAGGAAAGTGAATCAAGATCGACAATACAGTTCGTCAGAAGCTGGAATAAAAATACATAAGTTGTATTTTAAATTTAATTATAAATTTTATTTATAAAGAATTAGAAATGATTTTTCTGATGAAATGTTGTTGAGGAATACAGGAGTGACAATGATTATAATTTCAGTTTATAATTAAAATTTGATTTTTTTTAAATTGAAATATTTGATTTAAAGTGACAAGATAGGAATATTTTATTTACACTAAAATTTATAAGTTCTAATCTGTAAGTCAAAAATCCCTGATAATAGTGTACTGTCTGAACTGCTATAAACAAGAACTATATTTTTCTTTGTAGATTAATAATTTAAAAAGAGGAAAATTTTATTTAAATTATAGAAAGAAGAAGCAGATTTAGTTAAGGAATCAAAGAAAATTTGACACAGAAATATACAGTATAAAAGCTGTAAATGAAATTTAAAATTATATATTTAAGAATCAGAATTAGAGGTAATTGAGGAATGATAAAATTCTAAAAGAATAAATATAAGTATTCATTTTCAAAAGTGACAGACAGGATGGAAAGAAAAACCCGTGCAGCGCTCATGTAACAACCCGGAAAATCTGAACCAATTCAATTTTTTTAAATTGGCTATTTTAGTGGATTTTAAATATTTAAAATAAATATTTTAAATAATAACGATGAAGAGTAAGTTTGAATCGACGTTTGAAAATGAATATAATTAATTTTAACTATAAACAAGGCCTGAAATGGCACGGTAGTTTCAAAATTTGAATTCAAATTTTGACTGACTGTATAGGGTGCAAAACAAAACGGATTTTAGTGAAACCAAAAATATTTAAATCTGTTAGTGAATATCTTTCTAGAGAATCTGAAAAATCGAAGTTTCATTGCGGGAAGCAAAAGTTATGGCTAAATGAATTTTCAGAAAGGTCGCTATATAGTTTATATAACCCGCGAAAATGACCATTTTGCAAACAACCTCAGAATTCGACGAAACCACTTTTATTGGATCCGGGACGTCAAATTATTGCTAGTTTTCAAATTTCATAATTTTTGAAGCTAGTATGTGAGCGTGGCAAAGGAAAATGTGTTTGGTCGATTTCTATTAAATTGGATCGACCAGGAAAAGTCCATTTTTCAAACAGTCTCAGAATTCGACGAAACTAGTTTTGTTGGGACCGTATCGTCAAATCATAGCTAGATTTATTTTTCGGGAATTTTTAGAATCAGTATGTGGCCTCGGAAAATTGAAATGTACGTTCAAATTAAATATCGAATGTTTTATATTTTAATTTGAAGAGAAGCTGACTGAAACAGCCGAATGGGCCTACGAAACATATCTCATTGTGTTCGGAATGGGGGTATTTAGCTAGGGACGACAGTCGTTGGGTTTGGATTGGTGTTAGTACGTGAAGAGGGGTATTTTTATATTTTTAAAATATATAAATAAAATAAAAATCTCTCATTGGTCAACACACACTCTCTCTCCCCGTAATCAAATGCGAATGACAGAAAGGGCTCTCTTCCTTCTTTCTTCATTTTCTCCCTCTACAAGCAAAATCAGTCCCTCCTCCAGTTGAAGATTTTAAAGTGCTCGAGATGAGCTTCAAATCCATATAGAGTTTGGATTTTTTTCATTGAGTGATTTGTGAAAACCGACGTCACGAAGTCGGAGTGTTCATCGCGCCACCGCCACCTCTTGGTCAGCTCGAGTTTGCCGCCTCCCCCATCGATCCATGCGCCTCTCCTCCCTCTTGCTCATGGTGAAGACCGATCGTCGTATCGTGCAACGGATTTCACCAAAAATCAAAACCTTGTTTTGAACAGATTTTGAAAGGTACGACCAATTTTATTTTAAACTATTCTATAGCACTTTAAAGCGCTACGGTTTATGGTTTCACCGTAAAAATCATATCTTTTTCGTTTTTTGACGAAATTCAGTGAAACAAGAGATAGTGGACTTGTGTGGACGCCTTCTACATTCTTGAAGAGACCGCATATTTTTCTGAGCCTTCTGCTATTTTTGGTGGAGTGGAACCCAATGTGAGATTTCTGAATTATAAACGATATGGAAAACGACGATGTATAAATTATATAGTCGATGTATGAGTTATATAAGAGTTGAACACCTCATGTACAAGCGTTGTATAAGTTGTATGTTCGATGTATAAGTCATATATGCATTGTAAAAAATTATATATGTGTTGAAAGTGAAGTGAAATATACTTATATACTTATATATATATATATATATATATATATATATATATGCCCCTCGTCCACAAACCACGGACGATATTTATTGGTTGTGATTGGTGCGAAAATTGGTTGATAGCGAATGGTTGATTAGAATTGTTTGTGGTTGAAAAATACCCGTTTGTGGTTGAGAATTATTTGGTTGAAACCACATAGGATTAGTTTGTGGAAAAGAAAGAAAAAAATATACATGCCGCCTGCATGCGAACTAGATGCATGAAATCCCCATTGTCAAAAGCTATAAGGCTTTAAGGTAGAGCGAGGAGCCATACTAGGGACGACCCCGGTTTTAACTACCCAACCGTTATGCTGCCGAAATTTTGAATAATTTCATGTGTTAGAATTATTTTCATGTGTTGAAATTATATTCATGTGTTGAATAGAAATTCATTCGTTGAATAGAAATTCATGTGTTGAATGGCATTCTTGTTTTAAATAAATTGTTTTAACAATAAAAATCACATTTTTATTATATATACGAACTATAGAAAACATTCATGTGTTGAATAAAAATTCAATCGTTGAATAGAAATTCATGTGTTGAATGGCATTCGTGTTTTAAATAAATTGCTTTAACAATAAAATCACACCTTTATTATATATACAAATTATAGAAAACATTCATGTGTTGAATAGAAATTCATTCGTTGAATACAAATTCATGTGTTGAATGGCATTCGTGTTTTAAATAAATTGCTTTAACAATAAAAATCACATTTTTATTATGTATACGAACTATAGAAAACATTCATGTGTTGAATTGAAATTCATTCATTGAATAGAAATTCATGTGTTGAATGGTATTTGTGTTTTAAATAAATTACTTTAACAATAAAAATCACATTTTTATTATGTATACGAACTATAGAAAACATTCATGTGTTGAATTGAAATTCATGTGTTGAATGGTATTCATGTTTTAAATAAATTGCTTTTATAATAAAAATCATATTTTTATCATCTATATTTTATCAAATGTATGAAAAGAATATGGTTTTGAAATCGAAGAATAGATTATATATATATATATATATATATATATATATATATATATATATATATTTATAATTAAAATACATCGAATAACGAAGCTGCAGTTCATGTTTTGAAACCGTGATTTCAAACGATTAGTGCGGGAGATCCGACAATCGGATTTTCCCAAAACCGAAACCGTTGGGTTCGCTTTGGAAATATCTTTCCAACGACACCAACTTTGTAAAAATCCAACGGTTGGATTGTCCGGAATGTTTAATTAAACTCTGAAGAAAAAAGTGCCAGAATCGATTATATATATATATATATATATAATTAAATTAAATCGAATAACGACGCTGCAGTTCGTATTTTGAAATCGAAACTTCAAACCAGTGTATCGGGAGTTCCGACCGTCGGATTTTCCCAAAACTGGAACCGTTGGATTCGTTTTGAAAAGTTCTTTCTAATGATATAAAATTTGTGAAGATCCAACGGTTAGTTTTTCAGATATGTGTGAATCAAATCTAAAGAAAAACAGCGCCACGACCGCATTGTAACACCGCACGTCCATTAATGTCACTTCCAAAGGGAATGCATTAACTTCCATGAAGGTTTTAAGTGAATATAGAACAGAGAAATTACAACAAGATAGATAATAAGTAGTACTTGGAAATCTAAAACTTCATTTTATTGGAGCGGAAATTAAACATGTTTGTTACATCATAAAACCATAAATCAGAGTCAAGTACAACATCCATCTTCATAAAACAAAATACATAACCCCATTACATAAGTAGCCATTAAAGAAGATAGCAAGCTGGACTTTACTTCAACGGTCCAAGCTTTCCAAGAGAGATAAAGTAATCCAATCAGACTCCACTAGAGCTGGGCCCAACTTGAGGACCTGGAGGGGGGAAAAGGATAGAAATGGAGGGGGTCAGACATAAAGTCTGGCGAGTATGATAATTCTAACAATACTATTATCAAAATAACTAGACTAAGGCATAAGCTGGAAGACAAGTAAACGTCTATGAACTATTAGGTATGGAATGAGAAGATAATGATAACATGAAAGATAACGTCAAAGGCATACCTAATTACTAACGAATGATTGCTACACTGCACCGCACATTACTACACTGCACCGCACCAGTCACCCTAAAGGTTGATCCCACTTGCTTCACACAGAAACAATATAAATAGCCTTACATACCCCTAGCTGACTACATAGGTGCCGTCTGCCCCTATCTCCACTAGGTGTACCCCACTACCCACTTTCGATCGGCTCCCTACTCGTAGATACCCGTGCTAGCCGCACAGTGGGGTGTATCACTCCCCTAAAGTGGCAACCCGATACAAATTGAGAATGCACGGCTTATACCTACACGATGCAACAACGTCTTACCTACCAGCCCGGGTCCACACACGCATATGAAACCCGTTGGACTTGCGTTGCCACTGCTCCCCGTTTTGGCCTCTTACAGTCAAATCCAGCATGCGTGTCCCGTCCTCGACTTGGGTCGAGCCCACAAAGATACGTTTGTGATACTGGTCGAAATGGGCCCCCCACAAGCTACCCACCTAATCTTGTCACTACTAGTATATCCCACTTAACCCTCTTAGTCATGTTCATTTACGTGTGTGTTTGGTTAAGTCTTACTACTCGTATTTCACATGCCACTAAGGGCACCCACTAGACTCCTCATGCTACCCAAGGCACCTACTTAACCCCCATATCCCACCTTACATGTTTATCTGGTTAAGTATTTTTTAATTCATTCAGGCCATAACCTCATAAAGACCTCTCACATTAGACTGGCATTTATGGCAGCTGGATTTGCCAGGCGGGTCCGGGCAGTCTTACACCATAAAAGAGTTTAACCTCGTGTCTTCACAACTGTTTTGCTTTAGTTTAGGCCTAGGACCTCTCACATTGGGCTGACATTTGTGACCACTGGATTTGCCGAGCGGTTACGGGCAGGTTTACGTCACAAACGAGTCCAACCTCGTGTCCTAAGCATTGATTAACACTTATAATCTTTTACCCCAGTTTTAATAATTCCCTATTCAAATTATTAATTACTTCCAATTTTAATGATGTCCATAATTGACTCAATTATGGTCATCCACTCATGGCATGCAAAATCATATCAATTGCACCCCAACTTTTTAATATTAAATCCTTAATATTACCCCTACCCCACGTTTATACGTTCGCTTATTCAATGCATAATATAGGCTAGACTTGAATAGTCTAACACATAGCACAAAGATAAATTATCACAACATATAGACAATTAAAATAAATCTAATCATAATAGGGGTGAAACTTGCATAAACTACACATGTTAAGGATCAAAAGGTGTCAACTTGTTAAATGTCTCAATTTACATGATATGATCTTAGCCCAAATCTATACATAAACTTGCATATGGAGTTTTTAGGCAACATAATGATGGTGTGAACTAGCATAGGGTATCACATATGTCATAGCATAATTCTAGTTGTCATAATAGATGTCATGGCATATGTTCATAACTTTTCTAATCAATCTAACTTGCATATGTGACTTGTCATATAGATCAACATAGCCCAAACATGATGATTCAATTAATATGAACTAACTAGCATAGATAGTAACATCATGGCTTTTTAACATGTATGATTCATCACAACTTAGCATAGAAACTTTCAACATACATAACATCATCATAGCATGATTTACAACATATAGGATATCATCACCACATAGCATAGGATTACAACATACATGATAGCATAAGGGTTTACAACAACATATATGATAATTCACATCATCTACTCATAATCCATTCATAACTCAGTCTAATTAAAATAATAATAATCTTGTTAAGATCATCATACTCACAATTTAGAGAAGACAAGAGAGAGTTTTGCTTTGCTTTAGGGTTGAGAGGATTAGATTTGAATTTGCTTTTCTACTTTCTTAGTTGGCGGCGGCTCCATTGATTTCCATGGCAACGGTATGACGGTAACTATTCTATTTTTCTTATGAATTAGGGTGAGAGACTACCTAGGTATTTATAGAGTTAGGGTTTATTTTAGACCGTCAAATTATCTCAGAATTAATCCTAGCCAACCAGATTAGGTCAGAAACCCTAATGGGTCATTAGCCCATTAAAAACAGGTCAGCTAGAAACCCTAGCCGCCAGACCAGGTTGACACCCAGGTCGACTTCCCAGTCGACCTGGTCCCTGGGGTGTCGACTGCCCAGTCGCCTCCCCCTAGGGTGTCGACTGCCCAGTCGACTCCCCAGTCGA
The DNA here is from genome assembly GCA_030737875.1 of Allium sativum. NCBI lineage: Eukaryota > Viridiplantae > Streptophyta > Magnoliopsida > Asparagales > Amaryllidaceae > Allium > Allium sativum. The sequence goes on along the minus strand of CM060920.1, from coordinate 739,614,094 downwards.
CCTAGGGTGCTGGGCGGGAAATTTCCCGCCTAGCCTGTTTGACTTCGAATTTTGAATTTTAAATTTTCTGCTAGCTGTTTTAAATTTTCAGAAACTTCCGATGGCCATAACTTCTTCATACGAAGTCCAAATCACGCAAACTCGGACTCTATTTCAACTAGAATTCCGAGACGAACACAATGGCGCAACCCGTTTCCCACAATTCTCACTTCTGAGATTAGTTATTCTTTAATTTGTGATTATTAATATTATCTGAATTACGGGGTGTTACATTCTTCCCTCCTTAAAGGATTTCGTCCCCGAAATCTTCAAGTTAAGAAGAATGTATATCCTAACATCCAAACAACCATCTACTCGACCATCAAACAAAGGCATCCATTGTCCTTATAGACTTCTAATGCTTTTATGTTTAAATGCACAGTGTGTGTATATTTTCCTTGTCTAATGCAAAATCAGGCGGTCCACTGATTCAGTTGACCTCCTTAATGCAAACCATGATAGTGCCATGCGTCCATTATATATGCAAAAGAACCCTATCGATACATATTATTTCTACATGCGTGCACAACCATTCACCAAAATGCGGTATCCATATGATAACACAACCATTATACATCCATTTTACTAAATACAACCATTTATATCCAATATGCAGCATGAAGTGACTGAGCCGATCTAGTGCCTAATAGTGTGTGTATATGCGTCCACGAGCAACCACTAGCAAACACTTGCATCCACTTTGCACCCACCTTACATAACATGTCTCAAACACATGTTTCAACCATAGGATTATCTTAACTAAAGGTCAAAGATACTAGCGAGAGGATATACTAAAGATAAGATAAGTACAAGCTAAACAATAAAGGAGAAGTTAAAGGACATACCCTCGAAAAGAAAAGGGTATCGCGAACGCATATTCTCTTCCGTCTCCCAAGTAGCGTTGCTCTCATCATCTCACCATTGCACTTTGACTAGCTGACCTCTCAATTCCTCAACTTCTTGATCTCCGACCCAAGAATGCGCATAGGAGCTCGTCGAATCGTCGCATCACGCTCTATCTCCACCTCTCTGAGCAAGCTCGGCTCTACCACTTCCGCGGTCTCGTGCAAGTACTTCCTCAAATGTGACACATGGAATACGTCATGTACACCACTAAGTCTCTCGAGCAACTCCACTCTATACGCCATCCGTCCAATCCTCTCCTTAATAGGAAACGGCCCTACGAACCTTGGTGCTAATTTCCCAACGGACCCAAAGCGAACAACGTTTCGTAATGGAGACACTTTGACAAAGACCATGTCCCCAACTTCAAACTCGAGATCTGTCCTCCTCTTATCCGCATAAGATTTCTGCCTATCTTGTGCTGCTTTCATCCTCCTTCAAATCAAGTCGATCTTCTCCGAAGTCTCCCTAATCATATCGGGCCCAAGTAAGATCTTATCTGTAGATTCCCACCAACATGTAGGTGAACGACAAGGTCGTCCATAAAGAGCGTCGAATGGTGCCATATCAATGCTGGACTGAAAGCTGTTATTATATGCGAACTCCACCAATGGAAGATGCTCTTCCCACGTACCCCCAAAGTCTAGGATACATAGCCTCAACAGATCCTCTAGAATGCGATTCACCCTCTCGGTCTGGCCGTCCGTTTGAGGATGATATGCGGTGCTCAAACATAACTGAGTCCCTACCGCCTCTTGTAAGCTTCTCCAAAATTCGCTAGTGAAAATAGGATCGCGGTCGCTCACTATGCTAGAAGGAACACCGTGAAAGCGAACTATTTCTCGGACATATACAGAAGCTAAACATGGAGCGGTCCTCTTACTCTTCACGGGAATGAAATGGGCACTCTTAGTATGTCTATCTACTATAACCCAAATCCCCATATTACCCTTCCTCGATCGCGGTAATCCATCCACAAAATCCATCGAGACACTCTCCCACTTCCATAGTGGAACCTCCAATGGGTGAAGCAACCCACCGGGTTTCTTTTGCTCCGCTTTTACTTGTTGGCATACCAAGCATCTAGCGAAATACTCGGCCACGTCTTTCTTCATGCCGGCCCAAAAGTAAACTCTCTTCATGTCTTTGTACATCTTGTCCCCGCCGGGATGAATGGTCATCTTCGAATGATGTGCTTCGTCAAGAATAGTCTTCCTTAGGTCATCGTGTTTTGGTACACAAAGTCTCCCGTCCCTACGTAAGCAACCCTTATCATCTAGGGTATACCTACAGAGATGGCTTGATGACTCCCCTCCTTTGAGCTTTTCTACTAACTCAACTAACTGTGGGTCGTCTCGCTATGCCTTGCCAATCCGTCCCAAAAGCGTAGGTCTGACCTCCAAGGATGCTAGCAAACCGGGTACGAAGTCAACGGAAGGTCTAATGTCAAACATCGAAATGAATTCTAAACTTCGTCGCTCAACAAACAAAGGACTTAAGGATAATCTTTTTCTACTTAAGGCGGTTGCCACCACGTTACCCTTGCCAGGGGTATATGCTATCTCAAAGTCGTAGGACGCCAAGAACTCCATCCACCTTTGCTGCCTTAAGTTCAAGTCCTTCTGAGAGAACGAGTATTTTAAAGACTTGTGGTCAGTGAATAATTCGAATTTCTCGCCAAGAAGATATTGACGCCAAGACTTAAGCGCGAAAACAATAGCGGCCAATTCTAGGTCATGTGTAGTATAATTTTTCTCATGCGCTCTCAACTGCCTTCCACCATAGGCTATTACCCTACCCTCTTGCATTAAGACTGCGCCTAGTCCTGTCCCACAAGCGTCAGTATAAACGGTAAACGGCTTACTCCCGTCTGGCAATACTAAGACTGGGGCTGAAGTCAAAGTCTCTTCAAACGTTGGAACCCATCATCGCAATCTACGTCCCATGTGAAAACTAGGTTCTTCTTCGTTAGGCGTGTCAATGGAGCTATTATCTTTGCGAAGTCTTTGATAAACTTCCTATAATAGCCAGCCAACCCCAAGAAACTTCTCACTTTGGTAGCATTTTTAGGGACCTTCCAATCTTGGATGGCCACCACCTTCGCGAGATCTACAGCTATCCCTTCTTTGGAAACCACGTGCCCCAAGAACCGTACTTCCTTCCTCCAGAAGTGACACTTAGAAAATTTAGCCTTAAGGCTATGCACTCGTATGGTCTCCAACACTTCCCTAAGATGTAGGGCATGTTCTTCTTCATCATTAGAAAAGATCAAGATGTCATCTACAAAGACTACCACGAATTTGTTAAGGTACTCCCTAAACACCCTACTCATCAAATCAACAAAATATGCTGGGGAGTTTGTCAAACCGAAGGGCATCACTAGCCATTCATAGAAACCGTCCGGAGTCCTAAAGGCAGTCTTGTCAATGCTATCCTCAGTCACTCTCAACTGATGGAAACCAGTGTCTAAATCTATCTACGAAAACACTAAGGCGCCAACTAACTGATCGAAGAGATCGTCAATCCTCGGCAGTGGGTGTCTTTTTTTCTTAGTTAGCTTGTTAAGTTCTCTATAGTACACACAGAGTCTAAGGGACCCATCCACCTTCGTGGCAAATACTACTGGAGCACCTCACTCCGATATACTTCGTCTTATGAACCCCTTCTCAAGCAAATCCTTCACTTGCTTATCGAGTTCCCTCCTTTCACGTGGAGCCATGTGGCGTACTGCCAAAGATATTGGTTTCGCATTATCCACAAGATATATTCGAAAATCTATCTCCTACTTCGGAGGCAAGCCCTTCACCTCCTCAAACACATCAGAATATTCTCGGACCACTCTAACAGATCATAGATTTTCCTCAGACGCCTCAAGCGATTCTAGATAACTTAGCATAACCGAATTTATGGGATTACAAAAGATTTCGAGAGTGTTGCCAAGGCAAGTCACGAGCCTAACTACTCTCCTTTTACAATCAAGAACGGCCCCATTTCTGGATAACCAATCCATTCCTAAAATTAGCCCATATCCCGTGAAGCCCAACACATAAGTATCACATCTAAATTCAACGCTAAGTATGGAAATTTTCAAATCCAAACACATCATAGACAAATAAGCTGAGCCCCCAATTGGATTCGAAACAACTAAGGGATCCTCTACTAAACTGGTGTTCAAGTGCAGTGATTCAACTAATGATGTAGAGATAAACGAATGCGATGCGCCGGAATCGAATAAGGTACGGACAAGATGATCAAACAGAAAAACTAAGCTTTCAACAGAAATGGTTCTACCTCGTTCTTGCAGCGGTGGGACCGTGAGAGCCTGAACTTGTCCCCTTGCCTGCCCTGGTGCTATAAGAGCCTGCACCTGTCCTCCCGAGGTAGCTCCTGCCCTCTGCCCCTTCTTTGGGCAGTCCTTCACTAAATGTCCCGCATCGCCACAATGATAACAGCCAGTCTTCTTTTTCTTTCGGCAATCCTTGCTGAGATGGCCTGGGGTTCCACAGTTAAAGCACTTCTTCTTTCCCTTGCCGTTATTGTCTTTTCCGCCCTTCTTGTTTTGTTGTTGTGGTTTCTTCTGATCACCCTTCTTCTCGGGTGCCTTATCAGCTTTAGCGCTTTTCTCCTCAAGCATGAGCGCCATTTCTACTAACTTCTCAAAGGTGGACCCATCGGGATGTGGGTCATAGCCAACCCTTGAAATGGTTCATTCAAGCCATTCACGAACCTTAGAGCCTTCTTCTCCGGCATGTTCACTAAGTCCAAGCCAAACCTTGCTAACTGATTAAATTTATTGACATATTCTTTCAGTGATGAGCTTCCTTGCTTCAATGTCAAGAACCTTTCCATATATAGATTTTCTTCCACCCTTGAGAGAAACTTCGTCTCGAACCTACGTCTGAAATCCGCCCAAGAGTCAACAGGACGCTCCCCATTAGTGACCTCCCACCAAAACGAAGCCTCTCCCTTCATCAACCAAGCTGCTAAACGAACTCTCTTCCCTTCTTCTACTTCAAAGATTTCTAGCAATTCTTCCACCTCCTTAAGCCAATCTCTAGCTTCCACAAACGTTTCTGACCCTTGAAATGGTTTTCCACCCATAGCCTTAAATTCCTTGCACGTCTTTGCAAAAGTATCTACGCGAGGAGGACGAGGAACGGGTGCAACTGGTGGTGGAGGAACATTAGCTGGACCTGCAGCGGCCCTAGCCTCTAATAACCTCCTATACCATCCTGGTATCGTTACACCGTCGGGTAGATTAAGATCTTCAGCCATGTTGAAACGAAAAAGGAAAGATTCAAAATGGAGAATTCGAAAGATAAAGATATGGCCTTTAGGGATTATGTTTTTCAAAAAAAAAAAACTTTTCTCTTTAAATTACTCATTAAAACATGTTTTTGAAAGCAATTCTTCCAAAAATAACTATTTTTCTAAAGTATTTTTATCTGTTCTGGTAACCTTAAGCTCTAATACCACGTGTAACACCCCACGTCCATTAATGTCACCCGCAAAGGGAATGCATTAACTTCCGTGGAGGTTTTAAGTGAATATAGAACAGAGAAATTACAACAATACAGATAATAAGTAGTACTTGGAAATCTAAAACTTCATTTTATTGCAGCGGAAATTAAACATGTTTGTTACATGATAAAACCATAAATCAGAGTCAAGTACAATATCCATCTTCATAAAACAAAATACATAACCCCATTACATAAGTAGCCATTAAAGAAGATAGCAAGCTGGACTTTACTTCAACGGTCCAAGCTTTCCAAGAGTGATAAAGTAATCCAATTAGACTCCACTAGAGTTGGGCCCAACTTGAGCACCTGGAGGGGGAAAAAGGATAGAAATGGAGGGGGTCAGACATAAAGTCTGGCGAGTATGATAATTCTAACAATACTATTATCAAAATAACTAGACTAAGGCATAAGCTGGAAGACAAGTAAACGTTTATGAACTATTAGGTATGGAATGAGCAAATAATGATAATGTGAAAGATAACGTCAAAGGCACACCTAATTACTAACGAATGATTGCTACACTGCACTGCACATTACTACACTGCACCGCACATTACTACACAGCACCGCACTAGTCACCCTAAAGGTCGATCCCACTTGCTTCACACAGAAACAATATAAATAGCCTTACGTACCCCTAGCTGACTACATAGGTGTCGTCTGCCCCTATCTCCACTAGGTGTACCCCACTACCCACTTTTGATCGGCTCCCTACTCGTAGATACCCGTGCTGGCCCCACAGTGGGGTGTATCACTCCCCTAAAGTGGCTGCCCGATACAACTTGAGAATGCACAGCTTATACCTACACGATGCAACAACGTCTTACCTACCAGCCCGGGTCCACACACGCATATGAAACCCGTTGGACTTGCGTTGCCACCGCTCCCCGTTTTGGCCTCTTACATTCAAATCCAACATGCATGTCCCGTCCTCGAGTTGGGTCGAGCCCACAAAGATACGTTTGGGATACTGGTCGAAATGGGCCCCCCACAAGCTACCCACATAAGCTTGTCACTACTAGTATATCCCACTTAACCCTCTTAGTCATGTTCAATTACTTGTGTGTTTGTTTAAGTCTTACTACTCGTATTTCACATGCCACTAAGGGCACCCACTAGACTCCTCATTCCACCCAAGGCACCTACTTAACCCCAATGTCCCACCTTACATGTTTATCTGGTTAAGTATTTCTTAATTCATTCAGGCCATAACCTCATAAAGACCTCTCACATTAGACTAGCATTTATGGCAGCTGGATTTGCCGGGCGGGTCCGGGCAGTCTTACACCATAAAAGAGTCTAACCTCATGTCTTTACAACTGTTATGCTTTAGTTTAGGCCTAGGACCTCTAACATTGGGCTGACATTTGTGACCACTGGATTTGCCGGGCGGTTCCGGGCAGGTTTACGTCACAAACGAGTCCAACCTCGTGTCCTAAGCATTGATTAACACTTATAATCTTTTACCCCAGTTTTAATAATTCCCTATTCAAATTATTAATTACTTCCAATTTTAATGATGACCATAATTAACTCAGTTATGGTCATCCACTCATGGCATGCAAAATCATATCAATTGCACCCCAACTTTTTAATATTAAATCCTTAATATTACCCCTACCCCAAGTTTATATGTTCGCTTATTCAACGCATAATATAGGCTAGACTTGAATAGTCTAACACATAGCACAAAGATAAATTATCACAACATATAGACAATTAAAATAAATCTAATCATAATAGAGGTGAAACTTGCATAAACTACACATGTTAAGGATCAAAAGGTGTCAACTTGTTAAATGTCTCAATTTACATGATATGATCTTAGCCCAAATCTATACATAAACTTGCATATGGGGTTTTTAGGCAACATAATGATGGTGTGAACTAGCATAGGGTATCACATATGTCATAGCATAATTCTAAATGTCATAATAGATGTCATGGCATATGTTCATAACTTTTCTTATCAATCTAACTTGCATATGTGACTTGTCATATAGATCAACATAGCCTAAACATTATGATTCAATTAATATGAACTAACTAGCATAGATAGTAACATCATGGCTTTTTAACATGTATGATTCATCACAACTTAGCATAGAAACTTTCAACATACATAACATCATCATAGCATGATTTACAACATATAGGATATCATCACCACATAGCATAAGATTACAACATACATGATAGCATAAGGGTTTACAACAACATATATGATAATTCACATCATCTACTCATAATCCATTCATAACTTAATCTAATTAAAATAATAATAATCTTGTTAAGATCATCATACTCACAATTTAGAGAAGAAAAGAGAGAGTTTTGCTTTGCTTTAGGGTTGAGAGGATTAGATTTGAATTTACTTTTCTTCTTTCTTAGTTGGCGGCGACTCCATTGATTTCCGTGGCGACGGTATGACGGTAACTATTCTATTTTTCTTATGAATTAGGGTGAGAGACTACCTAAGTATTTATAGAATTAGGGTTTATTTTAGACCGTCGGATTATCTCAGAATTAATCCTAGCCAACAAGATTAGGTCAGAAACCCTAATGGGTCATTAGCCCATTAAAAACAGGTCAGCCAGAAACCCTAGCCGCCAGACCAGGTCGACACCCAGGTCGACTGCCCAGTCGACCTGGTCCCTGGGGTGTTTACTACCCAGTTGACTCCCCCTGGAGTGTCGACTGCCCAGTCGACTCCCCAGTCGACCTGGGGTGCTGGGCGGGAAATTTCCCGCCTAGCCTGTTTGACTTCGAATTTTAAATTTTAAATTTTCTGCTAGCTATTTTAAATTTTCAGAAACTTCCGATGGCCCTAACTTCTTCATACGATGTCCAAATCACGCAAACTCGAACTCTATTTCAACTAGAATTCCGAGACGAACACAATGGCGCAACCCGTTTCCCACAATTCTCACGTCTGAGATTAGTTATTCTTTAATTTGTGAATATTAATATTATCTAAATTACGGGGTGTTACATGCATTATGGCCTGAAGCGTCATTTGAATAAATTGGCTATAAATAAATAAATAAAAATAGCGATAAATCGTTATAAAATATTATAAACGATATGGAATGAAAATAAATCGAATTTACCCGATTTATTGGATATTTGATTGTTGAATGTGAAATTTATAAACTAACTAAAGGTTAGCTAAGTCAAATGGTCTCCTGGGTTTTGATCTGATGTTGGTTTCGGCCTTCGGGGTGAATATTTGGGAAATCTTTCTCTTACTAATTTACGGTTAGTGACTAATGAATTGGAATAAGGCGTATGTTGTGTTTGTGTAGCACTTGTTAATTATATACGCGAGTTGCTCAGAAAGACCGGGTTTATCCAATTCTGAATAACTGAATCGACGTCAAGAAGTAAAAGATGAAGACGGTGTTTGAAGACCGGAGATCTTCACCTCGGTTGATTGGTAACTGATGTCCTGATTGGGAGGCATCCCGAAATATGGATAATTAGTTGTGATCGTCCATACGTACGTGGAGATCGATGGGTATGCGAGGTATATAGTGCCTCCGGTTTCGTTCAGACCAAGAACGGACTTGTAAATGGATTGTGTGTCTGACATTGGAATTCATTCTGTGTGATTGATAGCCATCAGTTGCATGGTGTGAATTGCCTGTGTGGCATGCTAAGATCCAGTGATGAAGGCTTCTGTTGAAAAGCAAAGTCTCGTGGAGGATGATCGAAGCACCGCTTGTGTGGTGTAGCTTTGTGTATAATGTGAATTCGCGAGCCTCACACCCCGGTATGAACCAGAAACGGGAGAGGACCTCAGGAAGGGCATGCGTTTCCTTCTAGCTAGAGGTGGTGTCAGTGCTTAAACTGGCTGACATTTATACTAATTTTCACCTATGTGGTCGTTGCTATTGCGAGGCGCCTTGGATATATCGGTCGATCTAGGACCGATGGAGTCATTCGTTAGCTCAGTTACGCCCCCAAAGGGCGGGGAAACGTAGTGTTCAGGCATAATAATCCACATCGGTGGATCGGCCCTGACGTTCCAAAGGGTTGATGCGATCTGATCCTAAGACTTGGGCTAGATTGTCTCGAATTCGGTAAGGACTATCTTTTGCCTTGGTTCATGACGGAAATCCAATTTCCAAATACGACACCGTTTGGTTTTGATTGTGTGTGTGTGTGTGTGTGTATATATATATATATATATATATATATATATATATATATATATGGCGACATGATATATGGTACCCATGTCGTCTATGATTGATACTTATGATTTGAAATTGTTTTGAAACCTATAAACACTAGTAATAATATCAAATTCTTTTGTTTTATTCGTATCAAGCATATTTTGGCCATTATAAGGTAAAACTCTATCCACCGGTTTGCGTTGCATTGTGTGATGGGAACCGAGTCTTATAATGGCTACATTTTTATAAAATGCACTGCGATGTTTAAAAGATTTACTTGTTGTAAAGCACTGGCATTCCAATGGAGTAAACACGTTCCGCGAAAGTGGCGTGGTCCTGTGATTAGCCATATTATAAAATGTGTTAAGTAGATTTCTCATACCAATCCCTTGACTGACTCGTAGTTGGTTTCACTTGCAAACTCGGGTGCCCCTTTTCATACATGGGCAGCCTTGTGTTTAGTTTTAGCAGGCTCTTTCTGGATAGTTGGAGCTGAAGATGGATTCTATCATTTATTTCTTTTTATGTTGTTCAGCTCCTATTGTACAAATTATGTTTGTTTTCCGCTGTAGACATTTATGTATAACTGAACTGTATTTGTACTAAGTATGATCCTATATACTGCGTAACTCTGATGATTATGTTTATTCCGTGTATTATTTGTACTTTATCTGGTGTATTTATTTATTTTTGTTCTGTTATTATCTGTTTATGTGTTATATTCCAAAGATTACCCTTGCTACTGTCAGTACCGGGTTTGGGGTCGTCAAAGCGCACACTAAAATTGTCCAATTCTAAAATATGATCAAAATGCCAGATACAAGCAAGATGATCGTATACTGTTTGATTCGACTATATATGTGATTGATTTTACTCATGTTAGATCAATAATTTAAAGGAAAAATGTTCGTAGTCATTTCAAAGAGACCGGAGGTACATTCCACTTAGAATTGATTATACGTTGCGCGTCAAAGATTGTCAAATTAAAGACGATGATGGTAAATGATATCGTCGGTCTGTTCAATCCTAGAACAAACCTGAATGGACGAGTGTCTAACAATGTATATCAGTCAGATTATACACATCGAATTTACGTAAGTATATTGTAACACCCTACGCCCGTTATTGTCACTCACAAAGGGAATGCACTAAGTTCTGTGGAGCATTTAGAGTAAAAGATGCAGATAAATTACAAGACAGACAGAAATTAAACAGCGGAAAATAAAACTTTGCTTTATTGATAAAATAGTTTGTACAATGATTTCTTTACAATATCAGAGTATCATCTGTCTTACAAAATAAAGAAGCATAAAACAACATTTATATTCCCCAATTTTAGAAAGAGCCAGCCATAGCATCTAAAAAGAGAATCCAAGCAAAACTTCGACAAACCTTCAAGCTGGGAAAGAGTGACAGTCCAACTTAACCTGAGTTATACTATTCCCTCCTTTACTACCTGGGGGGGGGGACGGAAGAAAAGAAGACGAAAGAAAAACAGAGACAGACATAAAGCCTGAGTAAGTTCAGTAACTTCTAGCATGTGAACATGGAAAAACAAAACGACATGAATTAACTGAATACAAGATTACACCATGACGATAGGGTCAGCAAGATTAGAAAAGATAATCACAAGATATGCTAAGCTAAGATAAACTGGATATGCTCTAATACTTTCGCCGCTTCGCTATTTCCTTGTTATACTAGTTTCTATATCTCTGCACCACCTAACTAATGTCCCAACTAGTAACGATAACGTGATCCCAATCCCTGTATTTTCCATTGCCTTCAGGCATACATTTATTATTTATTACCTAGATCTAATCTAGGGTTTTCTATCAAGTGCTTTCTTGATTCAACTAGAGTTTACGCTATCTGCTGAACACTTCTCGGATTCAGGGTTTATGCCGCCTAGTCCAACTAGGGATTATGCTACCTGTCGAATGATGCCCCCAAGTCTAGGACACACTACCTAGAGTGGTATATGTTCCTATACTTCCCCACACATGTATCGCGAATCGTTTATCGCTTGTCTAGATGCACATGTCCTATAATGTGCGGCTCGAGTCCTGTGGCAAGGCAAATCAAGAAACACAGAACTCGGTTGGGAGCTTTCAGATATATGCCGATGCAGATGCTAAGGTCTGTTTTTATTCCAGTGGCTATGGTCCCGATTTAATACACTTAGCCAATTTGATATGTTAGCTGGACTAGACCGTAGGATTAAGTAAACTTGAACACTTAACCATCAGACTGTGATAAAGGAATAGGGTTAAGTCTAAAACATGAAGGGATAATACTTAACCATTAATAACGTGTTAGTTAAAACAGACGGGCAAGGTTAAGATAAAAAAGGAACACTTAACCAATACAGGATGAATGGGTAGGGTTAAGTAATAAGAAATACTTAACTTGGTTTGTGATAGGGTTAAGTCAACATGAATTACTGATAACACTTAACCAGTTTAACAGGATAAATGAAGAGGGTTAAGTTAGCTTGAATTGACTAATGACACTTAACCAATCCAAATTGACGAGAAAGTGAACTAAGTAGTAAACCTTAGTTAAAAGGAGCTAAGTAGTAAACCTTAGTTAAGAAAACAATGATTCGGGAAACTAAGTGGTAAACCTTAGTTAACAGAACTAAGTAGTAATTCTTAGTATAACACGGGAAGGAGCGAACGTCCGTCTGATTAAAACGAAGGCTCCAACGAATTGGGGTACGAAGCCCGAGGCTTCGAGGGGACGTGAGGGTACTCTTGGTATCCCTCTGTGAGGCTGCACATGATCCTCCTGGGCTCACAGAGGTTAAGGTCTGCGGTAGAAGAACCAATGGTATGCCTTGGTTGCAAAATATGGCAACCTAAAGACTAGGATGGACCAGCGTGATTCGGCGAGAAACCGGTAGCCCTGTGATAGCAACACGTCGTCTACCATCCATCTTCAGTCAATCGAGATACGTGGAGCGGAAAGGCGGAGAACTCCAAAAGACCATATACTTGCTAGCTAGCTATGGGTGAGGATGGCCATAGGTTAGTGGGGCATAGGGGGCCTGCGTATAGTTCTCATTTTTTTCAAGGTGTGCCTTTCATTAGTTAAGGGAGGGGTCGGGTGGGACCATAGCCACTGGAATAAAAACAGACCTTAGCATCTGCATCGGCAGATATCTGAAAGCTCCCGACCGAGTTCTGTATTTCTTGATTTGCCCTGCCACAGGACTCGGTTCGCACATTACAGGACATGTGCATCTAGACAAGCGATAAACGATTCGCGATACATGCATGGGGAAGTATAGGAACATATAACACTCTAGGTAGTGTGTCCTAGACTTGGGGGCATCGTTGACAGGTAGCATAATCCCTAGTTGGACTAGGTGGCATAAACCCTAAATCCGAGAAGCATTCAGAAGATAGCGTAAACTCTAGTTGAATCAAGAAAGCACTTGATAGAAAACCCTAGATTAGATCTGGGTAATAAATAATAAATGTATGCCTAAAGGCAATGGAAAATACAGGGATTGGGATCACGATATCGTTACTAGTTGGGACACTAGTTAGGTGGTGTAAAGATATAGAAAATTGGAGTATAACAAGGAAATAGCGAAGCGGCGAAAGTATTAGAGCATATCCAGTTTATCTTAGCTTAGCATATCTTGTGATTATCTTGTCTAATCTTGCTGACCCTATCGTCATGGTGTAATCTTGTATTCAGTTAATTCATGTCGTTTTGTTTTTCCATGTTCACATGCTAGAAGTTACTAAACTTACTCAGGCTTTATGTTTGACTCTTTTTTTCTTTCTTTTTCTTTTCTTCCGTTCCACCCAGGTAGTAAAGGAGGGAATAGTATAACTTAGGTTAAGTTGGACTGTCACTCTTTCCCAGCTTGAAGGTTTGTCGAAGTTTTGCTTGGATTCTCTTTTCAGATGCTATGGTTGGCTCTTGCTAAAATTAGGGAATATAAATGTTGTTTTATGCTTCTTTATTATGTAAGACAGATGATACTATGATATTGTAAAGAAATCATTGTACAAACTATTTTATCAATAAAGCAAAGTTTTATTTTCCGCTGTTTAATTTCTATCTATCTTGTAATTTATCTGCATCTTTTACCCTAAATGCTCCACAGAACTTAGTGCATTCCCTTTGTGAGTGACACTAACGGACGTAGGGTGTTACATATATTACGTTGATGGCAGAGAAATCTGTTTCTCTTAGCTTTATTGCCCGGGATATATTTGGGAAATCGAATGAGTATTTCTGATGGGTAGGACGATGTGGCATTCAAAGGAAATGAACCAGTGAGGATGAAACGTAAGTCTAGCCTCAAGCCTCACACCCAGGAAATGACAAAAATCGGGCAGGCAACATGGCTATGTGGGTCGCTCCCATTTGGGTGTAGTATCACATATCTAGAGAAATTCCTTTTGTTTCTTAAATCTATCGATTCTGCTATTCGGGGATGGTTGCCGTACACAACCATCGGTGATGTACATTCGATACACTCAAGAGAAATGAGTGGTCGGTCATGTGAGGGCCGGGTTGCAAGAAGTTCTTGTTGAACCCAGGTGTATTTGCCTCTAGATATACATCTTCGGAAGGTGGTCCCATACCTTGTCAGAGTTAGAAGTCCAATTTCCCTAAGTGCCATTATTTGTATATTATATGGGAGAATGTGAGATGCAAGCATTCTTCTAGATTCTAAATTATTTGTGAAAAACCAAATAGACATTATGATAATATCTGGTTTAAAGTATACAAAGTGTTTTTATCTCATAAGGTAAAAATCTGTTCCGTATTTACAACATGGTCTTATGAGATATTTTGATTTCTTTAAACTGTTTACTCATACCAGTCCCCTGACTGACCCGGAGTTTATTTTTCTGTGTTTCCCTTAAACTCTTGGGTATTCTTAATGCTTGTTTGAATAGACAAGTGAATTAGGATTTGGATAAACTTGTGAAACTGGAATGAAGATTTTGTTGTATGCTGGTCCGTCTATCTACTGTATAATTAAGTCTGACAGTTGATCATCTATGATATGCATAATTACTGATGTACTACGAATGGGTTGTATCACTGGATTCTATATGCTCTGATGTAATATATTCCGCTGTGAAATGTTAAAGTATTATCTTTTTGTGAAAATTCCGCTGTGAGATTCTGATGTTTCTGTGATTTATCTTCTATCTACTCCCATTTCTTATTATTGGCACGACTTCCGATGTGTTCGAAAGTTGGGTCGTTACAGAATGCCACATAGTCATACCTGTCAAATCACAAAATTGATTTCCTCAAAAATACCATGGGTATAAAGCTAAGAGAAACGAATTCCTCCGCCACCAAACGTATGTACGTTTGAAGAGATCAACTTACACGATCCTTTAGATATACTCTGTCAGACATTCGTGCATTCACGTTTGTCCTGGGACTGGACAAACCGAAGGCACTATTCTGTAAACATGATAGCCTTGGCATAATTCCGTGTTTAATATTTGATCGCAACGCCAACGTCCATACATAGTGGTTTTTAGATAATGAATCTGATCCCGATCTCTCCATATGGACGATGGAAAAATGGTCAACAACTTCGATAGTCGGTGATTTTGCTATTAAAGAAAAACAGGTGTGCAAACAACGATATTATTTCCAGATGGAAATTCTATCGATCAATCATCAATCAACACTTATCTCTTTTAATTAAATTAATCATTTATTTATTCATTTCCCATTTTTATATACTCGTAAATTCTTATTTTCTAAATTTAGAAAATATACGTCATCAATCATTGGAAAACATTTCCATCTCTGTTTCACGTATCACTGTCATTCCAGTATTCTTTCTCATCAACAATTCATTTTCTATGATTAGAAAATATCTCTGATTATATTTGTAAAAATGTTTCAAAAATTTATTCATTTGATTTAAACACATGTTTAAATAAAACATCACTAAGCCAATTCAAACCATTATACTCATTAACTAAATTCACTTAATCAATACTCACTATCGAACCTTAACCATTCCTTAGTTAAAAACGAAGTCAATCAAGTTGGGGTATAATTACCTCTCAGAACTTAACTGAACAACATTCCTAACCTCGAAATAAACAAAGTTCACCTTTCAAATCTTTAACACTTCCTTACGTAACTCGGATTCTATTAATGAATCCCCTTTTTTATTTTAAAACATTGATTTAACTATAGCGTTATAATTCCTTTCTTCTTGAATATCCAACTTCAAAATGTAACTTTTATCCTTAATTTAATTCAATAGCTAAACCACTCAGCTATTAATAAATAAGTAAATCTTGATTAAACCGGAAAGCAAACATTACTTTCCCGAATTTCGATATAATCGAATTCAATGGATAATTCTCTTTTCGAATAATCTCTATTCGATAACTCCTTTTCGAATAAACTACATTCGATAACTTTTCCTTCGAATAACTATATTTGATAATCTCTCTCCGAATAACTATATTTGATTAACACCCTTCGAATGATTTACATTGGATTAACCCTCTTCAAATGTTTTACATTTGATTAACTCCCTTCGAGTATACTATATTCGATTAACTCCTTTGAATTAACTCATTTTGACTAACTCAAGTCGATTAACTCAACTTAATTAATTTACTTGATTAACTCAATTTATTTAACTCTTATTGAATAACTAATATTCGATTAACTTATATTCGAATAACTATGTCTGTTTTAACTTTATTTCGAATAGCCAATATTCGATTTAACTCCATTCGCTTGACTCTAGATTGCAGCGATCGCAATAGTTACGCCTGATTCCCTCAGGAAACATCCGACCGCCGTAGGCTATCTGCAGCCCTGTGAATTATGCTAGCAATCGTACGAAATGGCAACACATCCTAATTAACAATGTTTGACTAACTCTATCTCAAATAACTATATTCGATCAACTCTAATTGAATAACTAATATTCAATTAATACTAATTCGATTAACTCTATCTAATTAACTCTAACTGGTTAACTCTAACTGATTAACTCTATTTGATTAACTCTAACTGATTAACTCTATCTGGTTAACTCTAATTGATTAATTCTAACTGAAGAACTCTACGTTTATTCAGTTTCAAATATCGATGTTGAAATCGATTCTTACTTCTCTATATAAGTCCCGACTAATATATTCTATTTATCCATGATAAATATTTCATTTAATTTATAAAATATTATTTATAAATTTATTTACCAATCCATCGGTCAGAGTAGATTCTATTTAAAATCTTTGCTTTAAATCCATATCGAGTTATACCCGTGTGCAAAGCGCAGGTCTAAACCTTTCAAATGTAAAATTCTCCTTTTCTATAATTACAGTCACTTTTCAAGTATTTTCTTTTATAATCTATTCATTTACAAAATAAATCCCTTTCTAATAATTCTATTTGTTTATAAAATATTTCTTTTTATATAAAATCTATTGATTTTATAAGTAATTCCTTTGATAATCTATCTATTTCCTTTCAATTTGTTTTACACATAATTCCCATTTCAACTCTATTTATTTTCAAATAAATATCCCTTTGCAATTCTATTTGTAAATAGCTTACAAATATTTCTTTTTCAATTTTATCTATTCGATTAACAAATAAATATTCCTTTTCAATCTATTTATTTTCTAAATAAATATTTTCTTTTTATAAAATCTTTTGATTTTATAAATAATTCTTTTTCAATATAACATTGAAAATTCCCTTTTTAACATTCCAGTATTCCTTATGGTGTTTAACATACCATATAACAAGGATCGGGAGCATTCAACCATACAAAATCAACAACGGGTTTCATATCACAACATATAACACAATATAAAAAACAGTAAATTAAATGTTGAGGAACCCAGTTGGGTCCCTCCGACCTGTTTCCCTGCATCCACAGACGTTAACCCGAAACGATCGGGAATTTCGCTCGATCCGAATCAATCGCTAAACCGACCCAGACCATTTGAAACCCCTGATTGTTTTGAGAACACGACAAATTGGAACGCAAACAGAAGAACATTTGATTGTTAATTACAACAATTCATCAGAATACAAGAATATACAGAGTATTAACGAACAATATACATTATAAAATATCAGAGATTACAATACATTACATAGCAGCGGAAAAACAATATAAAACACAACTGAAAGAAATACATGGACACAGAGCTTTCCGAGCATCGTTCCAGCTGTAAATCAGGATCCTGTGAATATAAATCGGCAAAACCAAAACAAGTAGCTGCCTGTGTCGACAATAAGGGCACCCAGAGTTTAGGTTAAAACAATAAACTCCAGGTCAGTCATGTGACTGGTGTGAGAACTAAAACAGTTATTAATATTCATTTTAAAGTTAGGTAAATCAAGGGACCACGCCGTATAACACGGAATGGGTTTCCTCCCAAGAATACCAATGCATAAAATAACAATGCAATGCTAAATAAAGAACAATGAAGATATTATAAGACCCAGGTCCCATCCCACAATGCAACGCAAGCCAGAGGATAGGGTGTTTAACTTATAATACCCAAGAATGCTTGATACGTTTAAAACACATAATTTATTATTACTATAAGTGTATAGTGTATAAAACAACTTCAAATCATAAGTATCAATCATAGACGGCATAAGTGCCCCATCCAACTATGTCGCCATACTAGGCTCTACAAATGTCACGTATTTGGAAATTGGATTTCCGTCTGTGAACTGAGGCAAAAGATAGTCCTCTACCGATTCGAGACTGTCTAGCCCGAGCCTCAGGTCAGAGCTCGAGTGACCTTTGGAGCGACAGGGCCGGTCCACCGATGTGGATTAAAATGACTTAACACTGCATTTCCCCGCCCTTTGGGGTGTAAATGAGCCAACCAATGACTCCATCAGACCCGGATCATCCGATCAAACCGAGGCGCCTCGCAACAGCAACAACCACATAAGTCAAACTCGTCAGGGCGTGTAAAACCACTGACACTACTTCTAAATAGAAAGAAACACATGTCCTCCCTGAGTTTCTTCTCCCATTTTTAGTTCACAACCGGGGGGTGAGGCTCACGAATTCACATTGCACAAAGCTATGCCACACAGGCTAACCTTTGATCATCAACCACAAGACTCTTCTTTTTAACAGAAGCCTTGATCATTTGCATCTTAGCATGCCACACAGGCAAACCACTCCATGCAACCGATATCCATCAATCACACAGAATGATATCCAATGTCATACACATAGTCCATTTACAAGTCCGCTCTGGGTCTAAACGAAACCGGAGAAACCTTATTCCTCGCATATCCATCGATCTCCAAGTACGTCTGGACGACCACTAACTGATTCCCTCCTCTTGGGTGTACGGCCCCATCAACATATCCTGTAATAACCCGAACGATGTGAAGACCTCCGGTCTTCAACCACCGTCTTCATCTTCGACTTATCGTCGTATCAGTTATTCAGAATGGGATAAACCCGGTCTTTCTGAATAACTCGCATATATAATAAACATGTGTTACACAAACACAACATATGCCTCATTCCAATTCATCAGTCACTAACCGTAAACTAGTAAGAGAACAATTCCCCAAATATTAACCCCGAAGGCCGAAACCAACATCAGATCAATACCCAGGAAACCATTCATCTTAGCCAACCTACAGTTAGTTTCTAAATTTCACATTCTTAGGGAAAGGTTCCCATTAATTTTATCAAAGATAAATTCTTTTAAATTTATTCTTTAATCTTCCTTTCAATATCACTTCAAACTAGTCGGGATTAGCGAACCACACCGAAGTAGTTATTTATTTTATTTCCCAATCCCAACCTATTTATCCCATGAAGTAAAACTGGTCATACTTCATATCCAACACCACGGTGTTATTGGTAAATTCAATTACCATTTCACATTCAAATTGAATTAAATATTTAACTACTGCCTGGAGTAAAACTGGTGATACTCCATTCTCGTTCTTTTCAATCTAATTAAAGATTCATTAAAACTCCACTTAGTTTTAATCTTTAACTGGGTTAAAGAATCAGTGTCATTTAATACACGGTTCATGATAAACCCCAAAATCACATCACATTTCAATCAGTCCCTAACCGTAAATTAGCAAGTGAGCAATTCCCTAAGTATTAACCCCAAAGGCCGAAACCAACATCAGATCAATACACAAGAAACCATTCAACTTAATAATCTCCAGTTAGTTTCTGATTTCCTTAAATTCGTTGGGTCTAAGAACAGTATTATTGAAGATACTGTTCACGACAACCCAAAATCACATTTTATTAATTATCGGGTTAAAGAACAAGTCTTATTTAAAACACTGTTCACGATAAACCCAAAAATCAATACCAATTCAGTTCCAATTAAATATTATTTAATTGATACACTTCATTAAATCTAAATAAAAGATTTAATCTTTTTCTCAAATGGACTTAAAAACAATGTTAATGAAGACACCATTCACGACAAACCCAAATCACATTTGATGTTAAATACAAGGCTCTGAATAGAAAATATATCGGCTTATATTCAATATCAATTTCTACGACCAACAAATATCGTATTGGAAATAACGATATATATATATATATCTTTCAAATTTCCATAACAACATCTGTATAATCACAAAATTCGACATCGATCCATTCCGAAGATGATTTCGATTCAAATCCATTCCAATTCAATTACTGGAAATTCTGGTTTCTTTTAAATCCATTTCAAATTCAATTTATTTATTTAAAAATAAATAAATTATTATTCTAATTCAAAATTAGTTCATTTCGATAAAAATCTATTTTTATCTTTTCAAATATGGAGTTTTTCATCCCAATTTTTCACAAATCATTTCTTATGATTTTACACAAATTATTGATATTTTCAATAATTTTACCAAGGCCCGTACAGTCGATTTCCATCAACGGCCATCGAACTGCACTTACAGCGACCTTTTCCAACTTTGATTGGGACATAATTCCAAATCCAACCATTAGATTTCAAAAATCAAATATTCGTTAGAAAGCTCTTTTCGATACAAACCCAACGGTTCTGGTTTTAGGAGAATACGACGGTCGGATCTCCCGCAATATCCATTCGAAGTCAATGGTCGAAATTCACGAACTGCTGCAGCGCGGCGCGTTCGATTCAGGCCATTATATATATAATATATATATATATATATATTATATTTCCTCGATTTCCTTTTAAAATGTATTTTATAAACCATTTTAAATTCGTTTCAAAAACAATTTCAACTTCAAATCAAAATTGATTTTTTCCTCATAAATTCGGTTTAAATTCATTTCAAATCGATTTCAATTTAAATCAATTTCAAATCAATTTCAGTTCGATTTCAATACGTTTTAAATTCAATTCAAAACGACTTCAATTCTATTTCAATTTAATTCGAATTTAAATTCTATTCAGTTTAATTCGAATTTCAATTCTTTTCAATTTTTTCGAATTTCAATTCTATTCAATTTAATTCGAATTTCGATTATTTTCAGTATAATTCAAATTTCAATTCTTCTCAATATAATTCGAATTTCGATTATTTTCAATATAATTCAAATTTCTCAATATTCATTGAAAAATGAATAAAATCGATATAAATATCGTTCGCGTCCAAATGGCGTCAATCTAATCAAAACGGCTTCATATATTTCTATTTTCAAATATTTCTATTCAAATATTTCTTTTCAAATATTTCTTTTTCAAAACTGGAATGAGGCCCAGTCAATTACCATAGATTTTACTTCTATGGATTAACATACAACGCATGTATACATCGGTAATGACAAAAAATCAACCATCATCCAAAGTGCATTCTAAACTGTATAAGCATCAAATATAAATATTTAACGCTTATAACAGTCTGTCAATCAATCGATCGACATACAACTAATTATTGGGATTAGTGTATGTCATATATCATCCCAATACCCGTGTGGGGTTTCAAACAATCAAACACAGATTTTATTTGTGCAGTTAGGTGATGTGTAAAATTTATCGTCCCAATCAATATCAGTCAAATGTGTGTATAAAAACAAATCGTTCGATTTTTTTATATTAATTTATTTCATTTACACGTTAAAAATTCTATTTTTAACTATAAAATAATTTTAACTATATAATTTTTTTATTTCCTTTTATATCATATTACCCAATCAACTACACATCAAAATCAAACAAACAAGCATACAAGCCGTCCATGGTCTGTGGACGACGGGTGTCGGGTGCTACTAAACACCGTCTGCATCCTAGTATATATTTTAACTAGAAAAATTAAAAGTGAGGAGTTCTCACTGATTTGCTAATCCAAACACCATGACTCTTCATATGTAGAAAATCTTTTTGTACTCGCCTTTTGTCACTTTCGTTGCCTGTATTCACTACATAAATAATAATCACATTTTTATCACTTCGCTATTTTTATAAAGATCAAATCTTTTCGCTACACCATATATAAAAATCAAAATTTTATATTCTCTATCTTATAAAAATCATATTTTTATAATCTCTACTATATAAAAATCATATTTTTTATTATCGCCACTGTATAAAAATCATATTTTTATTATCATATTAGAAGGATAAAGATCGTATTTTTAACTTGTTATTCACATATTAAAATTTATATTTTTATTTCGATAGTTTCGTAATAAAAATCACACCTTTTTATGTTTTAAAAATCTCCTCTTTTCATGAACAAAAATCATAACTTTTCTAATCAAAGATCTAAGCTTTATAACGCCTCTCATATGATAAAAATCCAATTTTTATCACATCAATATAAAGGAAAAATCCAAGCTTTTCTAAGTTAAAAATCCCATCTTTTCTATTTTCAAAAGGCAAATCTTTTCATTTTCAAAACTCTAATCTTTTTATTTATAAACAAAGCATCTTTCCCTGATCAAATCATATATTTACATAACGAAAAATCACCCCTTTGCCTTAATAAAAATCTGAACTTTTTATTTTTTCAATAATTCATATTTTTCAACTCCACATTTATATAAATAAAAACTGAAAATAAAAACAAAAAGCCAAAACTTACTTTGATTTACAGCGGAGAGGGGGGGGTGATGTCTTCAACCCAGGTGGTAGGAGGGGAAGAAAGAATAGAAGGTCGGAGTAGGAGGAGGAGGGGCTAGGGAGGTAGTAGGCGGTCGGTGGAGGGGGTAGGGTCGACGCAGGCTGCGTGGGGGTGTCGCGTTCCGTTTTGGGGAAGGAGGGAGAGGGGGAGAAGGAGAAGAGGGGAACGGAGCTAAGGGGGTGGGCGGCGCCAGCATCGATGGTCTGGGGGGGGGGGGGGTTCTCCGACGAGCGGCGACTAGGGCTTCCTCCCTTTCTTTTTTTCCCTCTGATTCGGAAAGTAACGGGTGGGGGGTATAGGAGAGGGTATTGTATATTTATATTTATTTTATTATTTTAATTTAAAAAAATTGACTTTTTTTCCGACCTCTAAACGAGGCCCATCGCCTATCGTTCCTAGCTAATTACCCCCTTCCAAACACAATGGGATATGTATCGTAAGCTGATTCGATCGTTTCGACCAGTTTTCGTCAAAATCAACATATAACTCTATATATTGAATTTGAACGCGCATATCAATTTACCGGGGCCACATACTAACTCGAAAAATTCCAGAAAAATATTTTCTAGCTTTGTATTGACGATACGGTCCTAACAAAACTAATTTCGTCTAATTCTTAGACAGTTTGAAAAATGTCCATTTTCCAGTCGATTAAAATCAATCGAAACTGGTCAAACGCGTTTTCCTTCCTTACGCTCACATATTGATTCGAAAAATTACGAATTTTGAAACCTAGTAATAAGTTGACACTGCGGATCCAAAAAAAGTGTTTTCGTCGAAAACCGACGTCGTTTGCAAAATGGCCATTTTTAAGGGCCAGAATTCCATAGCGACTATTCTGAATTTTCAACTGGGCATAACTTTTTATCCCCACTATGAAATTTCGATTCTTCAAATTCGTTGGAAAGGTATTCTCAAATAGATTCAAATATTTTTGGTTTCACTAAAATCCGGTTTATTTTGAATCCTGTTCATTCTTTTGAATTTTGAAATCGAATTATCGAACTACCGCGCCATTTTCAATTCCTTTTATAATTTAAAATAAATATTTATATTTTAACGTCCAGATATATAAATATATACGTTCTAATCTATTCAAAATAAATTTTTCTTCGTTTTTATTTAAAATAATTCATTTTAAATAATCAAAATACATTAATATTGCCAAAATAAAAATTTTAAATTGGCTCGTATTTCCGGGTTGTTACAATCTCCCCCACTTAAAACTTTTCGTCCCCAAAAAGGAACGAAGCCGGAAGTTGTTTCACAAATCAACTCAAATTTCATTATTTTCATTGCGGCTTAAGTTCTTCAACTTTTCAGTTTCTAAGAACTTTTCAAATTTTTCAAAAATTTGGCTAACACCCTAAATTTTCGAAAAATTTCGCCATAACCTCCCCTGCACCGGGGACTTCGGGATATTTCTTATAGCCTCCCATGGCCTTCTTCCATCCAAAAGAAAAAGAAAAAGTCAAGCGTCTCATAAAATCATCATCACCCAAACAAAACAGTAAATTATGGTAAACATGTACCTATTTGTCGGGCAAACAATTTTATTCTTCTGCTCTAGCCTCCTTGCTATGACCTGTTCAATGTAAGTACATGTATATGTATGCAAATGCGACAAATTTTCAATACAGTTCACTATTTGGTTCAATTTGGTTAAAGGTTCAGATTTTAATTAATCAACCAATAATCAAACAACACAATCAGCAATCAATTAGTTGATTAACGTTTCAAATTCATAATTTTGATATGTAGTCAAAAATCACATTTTTGATGCCAAATAACAACAATAAGCCCTATCTAGTTTCGGTTCTCACACCAGTCAATTGGAAATATATAAAAATCTCACTTTCGAAAATCGAAAATAAATACTAGCGATGGTGCCCCGTCACTAGAATTATCCCCGGGCAACTAGAGTGTGATTCTATAACTATCCAGTACATAAAAACTTCGAATACACATTTGCAAGGCGTATATGCAAAATCTTTACATATTAGATTGTCCAAATTCAATATAAAATAAATATTCAAATACGTGTACAACTATTTAAATTTAAAAAAAAAATTGTTTTCACTTTTAAAAATATACTCTTCACACTCGTTCTAGGATACTACTAATCCCAACTCTAACGAGTCATTCTTATTGGATATTACTAATCCAATTTCTGATGAATTCTTTCATATGATTCTAATGTGTTTTTTCTCCAAGCTCTGTAAACCAAAGCTCTCATACCAAAATGAAACGACCAGGAATATC
Organism: Allium sativum; assembly: GCA_030737875.1. NCBI lineage: Eukaryota > Viridiplantae > Streptophyta > Magnoliopsida > Asparagales > Amaryllidaceae > Allium > Allium sativum. Next base: position 739,589,094 of record CM060920.1, on the reverse strand, counting down.
CCTCGATCCGAATCATTTGCCAAACCGACCTAGAACGTTTGAAACCCCTGATTGTTTTGAGAACACGACAAATTGGAACGCAAACAGAAGAACATTTCATTGTTAATTACAACAATTCATCAGAATACAAGAATATACAGAGTATTAACGAATAATATACATTATAAAATATTAGAGATTACAATACATTACATAGCAGCGGAAAAACAATATAAAACACAACTGAAAGTAATACACGGATACAGAGCTTTCCGAGCATCGTTCCAGTTGTAAATCAGGATCCTGTGAATATACATCTGCAAAACCAAAACTACTAGCTGCCTGTGTCGAAAATAAGGGCACCCAGAGTTTAGGTTAAAACAATAATCTCCATGTCAGTCATGTGACTGGTGTGAGAACTAAAACAGTTATTAATATTTATTTTAAAGTTAGGTAAATCAAGGGACCACGCCATATAACACGGAACGGGTTTCCTCCCAATAATACCAGTGCATAAAACAACTGCGCAATGCTAAATAAAGAACAATGAAGCTATTATAAGACCCAGGTCCCATCACACAATGCAACGCAAACCGGAGGATAAGGTTTTTACCATATAATAGACAAGAATGCTTGATACGTTTAAAACAAATCATTTATTATTACTATAAGTGTATAGTGTATAAAACAACTTCAAATCATAAGTATCAATCATAGACGGCATAAGCGCCCCATCCCACTATACTAGGCTCTACAAATAAAACCGCAAATGTCATGTATTTGGAAATTGGATTTCCGTCTGTGAACCGAGGCAAAAGATAGTCCTCTACCAATTCGAGACTGTCTAGCCCGAGCCTCAGGTTAGAGCTCGAGTGACCTTTGGAGCGACAGGGCCGGTCCACCGATGTGGATATAAATGCTTGAACACTGCATTTCCCCGCCCTTTGGGGCGTAAATGAGCCAACGAATTACTCCATCGGACCCGGATCTTCCGATCAAACTGAGGTACCTCGCAATAGCAACAACCACATAAGTCAAACTCGTCAGGGCATGTAAAACCACTGACGCCACTTCTAGCTAGAAAGAAACGCATGCCCTCCCTGAGGTCCTTCTCCCGTTTTTAGTTCAAAACCGGGGTGTGAGGCTCGCGTATTCACGTTACACAAAGTTATGCCACACAGGCTAAGCTTTGATCATCAACCACAAGACTATGCTTTTGAACAGAAGCCTTGATCATTTGCATCTTAGCATGCCACACAGGCAAACCACTCCATGCAACCGATATCCATCAATCACATAGAATGATATCCAATGTCAGACACACAGTCCATTTACAAGTCCGCTCTGGGTCTAAACGAAACCGGAGGAACCTTATTCCTTGCATATCCATCGATCTCCAAGTACGTCTAGACGACCACTAACTGATTCCCTCCTCTTGGGTGTACGGCCCAATCAAGATCATCAGTAATCACCTGAACGACGTGAAGACCTCCGATCTTCAACCACCGTCTTCATCTTCGACTTATCGTCGTATCAGTTATTCAGAATGGGATAAACCCGGTCTTTCTGAATAACTCGCGTATATAATAAACACATGTTACACAAACACAACATAGGCCTCATTCCAATTCATCAGTCACTAACCGTAAACTAGTAAGAGAACAATTCCCCAAATATTAACCCCGAAGGCCGAAACCAACATTAGATCAATACCCAGGAAACCATTCATCTTAGCCAACCTACAGTTAGTTTCTAAATTTCACATTCTTAGGGAAAGGTTCCCATTAATTTTATCAAAGATAAATTCTTTTAAATTTATTCTTTAATCTTTCTTTCAATATCACTTCAAACTAGTCGAGATTAGCGAACCACACCGAAGTAATTATTTATTTTATTTCCCAATCCCAACCTATTTATCCCATGAAGTAAAACTGGTCATAATTCATATCTAACACCAGGGTGTTATTGGTAAATTCAACTACCATTTCACATTCAAATCTAATTAAAGATTTAACTACCGCCTGGAGTAAAACCGGTGATACTCCATTCTCGATCTTTTCAATCTAATTAAAGATTCATTAAAACTCCACATAGTTTTAATCTTTAACTGGATTAAAGAATCAGTGTCATTTAAAACACGGATCACGATAAACCCCAAAATCACATCACATTTCAATCAGTCCCTAACCGTAAATTAGCAAGTGAGCAATTCCCTAAGTATTAACCCTGAAGGCCGAAACCAACATTAGACCAATACCCAAGAAACCATTCAACTTAACTAATCTCCAGTTAGTTTCTGATTTTCTTATATTCGTTGGGTCTAAGAACAGTATTATTGAAGATACCGTTCACGACAACCCAAAATCACATTTGATTAATTATCGGGTTAAAGAACAAGTGTTATTTAAAACACTATTCACGATAAACCCAAAAATCAATACCAATTCAATTCCAATTAAATATTATTTAATTGGTACACTTCATTAAATCTAAATAAAAGATTTAATCTTTTTCTCAACTGGGCTTAACAACAGTGTTAATGAAGACACCATTCACGACAAACCCAAATCACATTTGATATTAAATACAAGGCTCTAAATAGAAAATATATCGGCTTATATTCAATATCAATTTCTACGACCAACAAATATCGTATTGGAAATAACGATATGTGTGTGTATATATATATATATATATATATATATATATATATCAAATTTCCATAACAACATCTGTATAATCACAAAATCCAACATCGAACCATTCCGAAGATGATATTGATTCAAATCCATTCCAATTCAATTATTGGAAATTCTGGTTTCTTTTAAAACCATTTCAAATCCAATTTATTTATTTAAAAATAAACAAATTATTATTCTAATTCAAAATTAGTTCATTTCAATAAAAATCTATTTTTATCTTTTCAAATATGGATTTCTTTCATCGCAATTCTTCAAAAATCATTTCTTATGATTTTACACAAATTATTGATATTTTTAATAATTTTATCAAGGCACGTACAGTCGATTTCCATCAATGGCCATCAAACTGCACTTACAACGACCTTTTCCAACTTTGATTGGGGCATAATTCCAAATCCAACCATTAGATTTCAAATCACTAATATTCATTAGAAAGCTCTTTTCGATACGAACCCAACGGTTCCGGTTTTAGGAGAATCCGACGGTCGGATCTCCCGCAATATCCATTCGAAGTCAATGGTCGTAATTCACGAATTGCCACGGCGCGGCGCGTTCGATTCAAGCCATTATATATATAAATATACATACATATATATATATATATTATATTTCATCTATTTCCTTTTAAAACGTATTTTATAAATCGTTTTAAATTCGTTTCAAAAACAATTTCAACTTCAAATCAAAATTGAATTTTTCTCCATAAATTCTGTTTAAATTCATTTCAAATCGATTTCAATTTAAATCAATTTCAAATCAATTTCAGTTCGATTTCAATACATTTTAAATTCAATTCAAAACGACTTCAATTCTATTTCAATCTAATTCGAATTTCAATTCTATTCAGTTTAATTCGAATTTCAATTCTTTTCAATTTAATTCGAATTTCAATTCTTTTCAATATAATTCGAATTTCGATTATTTTCAATATAATTCGAATTTCAATTCTTTTCAATATAATTCAAATTTCGATTATTTTCAATATAATTCAAATTTCGAAATCACTTTCAATATTCATTGAAAAATGAATAAAGTCGATATAAATATCGTTCGCGTCCAAATGGAGTCAATCTAATCAACATGGCTTCATATATTTCTATTTCCAAATATTTCCATTCAAATTTTTCTTTTTCAAATATTTCTTTTTCAAAACTGGAAGGAGGCCCAATCAATTACCGTAGATTTTACTTCTATGGATTTACATACAACGCATGTATACATTGATAATGACAAATAATCAACCATCATCCAAAGTGCATTCTACACTGTATAAGCATCAAATATAAATATTTAACGCTTATAACAGTCTGTCAATCAATCGATCGACATACAACAAATTATTGGGAGTAGTGTATGTCATATATCACCCCAATACCCATGTGAGGTTTCAACCAATCAAACACAGATTTTATTTGTGCAGTTGGGCCATGTGTAAAATTTATCGTCCCAATCAATATCAGTCAAATGTGTGTATATAAACAAATCGTTCGATTTGTTTATATTAATTTACTTCATTTACACGTTAAAAATTCTATTTTTAACTATAAAATATTTTTAACTATATAAATATTTTATTTCCTTTCACATCATATTACACAATCAACTATACATCATAATCAAACAAACAAGCATACAAGCCGTCCATGGTCTGTGGACGACGGGTGTCAGGTGCTACTAAACACCATCTGCATCCTAGTATATATTTTAACTAGAAAAATTAAAAGTGAGGAGTTCTCACCAATTCGCTAATCCAAACGCCACGACTCTTTATATGTAGAAAATCTTGTCGTTTTCGCCTTTTGTCACTTTCGTTGCCCCTATTCACTACATTAATAATAATCACATTTTTATCACTTCGCTATTTTTATAAAGATCAAATCTTTTCGCTACACCATATATAAAAATCATATTTTTATATTCTCTATCTTATAAAAATCATATTTTTACAATCTCTACTATATAAAAATCATATTTTTATTATCGCCACTATATAAAAATCATATTTTTATATTCTGTATCTTATAAAAATCATATTTTTATAATCTCTACTATATAAAATCATATTTTTTACCGCCACTATATAAAAATCATATTTTTATTATCACATTAGAACGATAATGATCATATTTTTAACTTGCTGTTCACATATTAAAATTTTTATTTTTATTTCGCTAGTTTCACAATAAAAATCACACCTTTTTATGTTTTAAAAATCTCCCCTTTTCATGAACAAAAATCATAACTTTTCTAATCAAAGATATAAGCTTTATAACGCCTTTCATATGATAAAAATCCGATTTTTATCACATCAATATAAAGGAAAAATCCTAGCTTTTCTAAGTTAATGATCCCATCTTTTCTATTTTCAAAACGCAAATCTTTTCATTTTCAAAACTCCAATCTTTTTATTTATAAACTATGCATCTTTCCCCGATCAAAATCATATCTTTACATAACGAAAAATCACCCTTTTGCCTTAATAAAAATCTGAACTTTTTATTTTTTCAATAATTCATATTTTTCAACTCCGCATTTATATAAATAAAAATTGAAAATAAAAACAAAAAGCAAAAACTTAATTTGATTTAAAGCGGAGAGGGGGGTGCTGTCTTCAACGCAGGTGGAAGGTGGGGGAGAAAGAATAGAAGGTCGGAGTAGGAAAAGGAGGGGCTAGGGAGGTAGTGGGCGGTCGGTGGAGGGGGTAGGGTCGGCGTAGGCTGCGTGGGGGTGTCGCATTCGGTTTTGGGGAAGGAGGGAGAGGGGGAGAAGGAGAAGAGGGGAACGGAGCTGAGGGGGTGGGCGGCGCCGGCATCGATGGTCGAGGGGAGGGGGCGTTCTCCGACGAGCGGCGACTAGGACTTTCGCCCTTTCTTTTTTTTTCCTCTGATTCGGAAAGTAACCGGGGGGGTGTATAGGAGAGGGTACTGTATATTTATATTTATTTTATTATTTTTAATTTCAAAAAGTTGACTTTTTTTTCGACCTCTAAGCGAGGCCCACCGCTTGTCGTTTCTAGCTAATTACCCCCTTCCGAACACAATGGGATTTGTATCATAAGCTGATTCGATCGTTTCGATCAGCTTTCCTCAAAATCAACATATAACTCTATATATTGAATTTGAATGTGCATTTCAATTTGCCGGGGCCACATACTAACTTGAAAATGTCCAGAAAAATATTTTCTAGCCTCGTATTGACGATACGGTCCTAACAAAACTAATTTCGTTGAATTCTGAGACTATTTGAAAAATGGCCATCTTCCAGTCAATTAAAATCAACTGAAACTGGTCAAACGTGATTCCTTTGCCACGCTCACATATTGATTCGAAAAATTATGAATTTTGAAACCTAGAAATAAGTTGACACTGCGGATCCAACAAAAGTGGTTTCGTCGAAAACCGACGTCGTTTGCAAAATGGCCATTTTAAGTGCTAGAATTCCATAGCGACTATTCTGAATTTTCAACTGGGCATAACTTTTTATCCCCGCTATGAAATTTCGATTCTTCAGATTCGTTGGACAGGTATTCTCAAATAGTTTCAAATATTTTTGGTTTCACTAAAATCCGATTTATTTTGAATCTTATACATTCATTTGAATTTTGAAATTGAATTATCGAACTACCATGCCATTTTCAATTCCTTTTATAATTTAAAATAAATATTTATATTCTAACGTCGAGCTATATAAATATATATGTTCTAATCTATTCAGAATAAATTTTTCGTCATTTTTATTTAAAATAATTCAATTTAAACAATCAAAATTCATTAAAACTGCCAAAATAAAATTTTGAAATTGGCTCGCATTTCCGGGTTGCTACAATCAACATAAACAACATGAGTATGAAATATTATGATAAACAAAATCAATATTCGATTACGATTTATATATATCGTTGTCAATATTTTCAACCAATTAACTAGCAGTTCAACCAAAAAGCCAACACACAACAAATCAACCAATAATTTCAATTCTAAAAATACTTTATAGAAATATAGATTGATCAGAGTTAGTGAGAGTTACTCACCTTGTTTGGTTTATCGTTAAATAAAGATATACGTTCATTGATTTGATTCAGGCGTTTAATTTCACCATAAATCCGAGCGAGCCCAAATTCACTCCCGGTCAGTTCCATGGTGTAGCCACTGTCCATACGACCCCAATGGATCATGTTTTGTCCAATTCTGATAACGTATGACACAGTTATTAAAGTTACGAGCTATAACTTAATTTAACGGCAATTAACTATTAAATAAATACTTAATTAAACACCTTAATCATGATTATCCCATAATACCGTTCCTCGTCGATTTCTTTCCACGCCTCCTTCCAGAAATACTATCGCCATTTGCAGTAGAATAATCACAAACTCCCTTTTCTTTTTCTTTGGTTTTTTTCCTTTTTCTTTTTTTCTTCTTCTTTGGGCTTCATGTTAAAGCCTAGCCCAACACAACCAATACCCACCCTCATCGTTGTTCACTGTATTCCTTCCAGTGAAATACCCGTCTTCCATGCTTTTCTCAAACATTATTCTCAAACTCGTACTCCTCTGTTAATTCGAACACCATTTTTCCACTTCCAATCCAAACTGCTCCTTCTCCTCTTCGCCGATTTGCAAACCGATCCCACTGAACTACTCTCCATCCAAATACGTAACACCAATACCCAGTTCGCTGAGCTCATCACTCTTTGCGGCCATATACTTTGACCACATCGCTTTTTTTGATCGAGTCCCACAAAAGAAATCACAACAAATGCTAAAACCTCCTACAAACTCAAATCCAACAACCGATTTCGCAAACAACGCTCCAACCTATCGATTCACGGAACCCTAAATTTCGCTGTAGAGAATAGTTGCGACAAATTTTGTTTCGAACCCAACAATATGGGTATGAGGTTGAACAGCATAGCACCATAAATCCAAATATATACATAGGAAGATTTATAAATTTTGTTGTGATTTGTTTTTGATTTTTGAAGTCATGATTTTGGGTATTTTGGGGATAAAAATGGCGACATGAGTTTTCTGCAGAGTGGAAAAATTTAGGGTTAAGGTAAGGATGTAAGGATATTTATAGGTAGGTTAAATTATTATTTTATCGAATATTTTATTTATTTATAACCAATCGCTACCTGAAATCCTTGTTTAAAAATCCCTGTGATCACATACCATACTCGAAAATCATGAAAACAGATATGCAGCTACAGTTCGACATTGCAGACCCAACGAAACTGGTTTCGTCGAATTCCGACTCCGTTTGCTCACATAACGTATTTTTAAAGGTCAATTTATCGACTGTATTTCACATTAAAATCCAGTACGGCCACATCCTTATTTCAAAAATCACGAAAACTGAACTCTTGCAATAATTTAATATTGCTGATCCAACAAAATTAGTTTCGTCGAATTCAGAGGTCGTTTGAAAAACTAGCTATTTTTAAAGCTCTAAATTACCCATTTAAATATATAAATATATTTAAAAACAATTAAAATTAATATTTAAAAATAAATATTATCGTATATATTCACAACCGAATATCATATCGCTACATGGGGATTTATAATTTGATATTTCAAATCAAGTGATACATCGATATTCGATTTATATTTAAAAATCCATCTTAAAATATAAATAAATCGATATAAATTATAAAGGAATTCCATAGCGACTTTTCTAAAATTTAATTTGGACATAAACAAAAATCTACACGATGAAATCTCGATTTTTCTCTTCCAACAGAAAAATATACTTCACCACCTCCTAGCGTTTCTTGTTTCACAGAAATCCGATTTAAAACTAACCCTTTATATCCAGTTGAAGTTCGAATCGCCAAATAGCGAACTGCCGCGCCATTTCGAGCTCGATTTTAATTATAATATAATTATACGTTCAAATTGTCGTTCAAATAATACATTCGTTATTCTAATTCAATTCTAAACTGAATTAAATATCACCGATGATCCAATTCACGCCATTTTGTGAATCCCACTATTTATGACTATTTCTGAAATTAAGCATATTATTATATTATTTATTAATTAAATATTCAATATTATTTAATTTAATGACCATTTAATTCCATAATTCACTATTTAAATAATTAAATAAATTAATTATATTGCTGAAAAATGCGGGTCGTTACACTCTTCCCCCCTTAAAATAATTTCGTCCTCGAAATTGCTAAGGCAGAGAACAAACCCTGTTGACTAGTACAAATTTATTTGTTTACTTACCAACCTTATTTTCAACTGAACCAATTTTATTTCAATTAAAATATTAATTAATTCTTACTAACGAAAATTTTCAAAACTGCTGAAAATTTTCTAACATCTTAAATTTCCAGAAAATTTCGCTAGCACCTCCTTTGTACTGGTCAATAGTTCAAACCCCAACTCGCCTCTCTTGGCCCTTTCCAATTCAAAAGAAAATTAAATAGCCAAGCGATTGCCAAATCGGCCCATAAATCACCAAAACCATAAAGTGTACCTTTTTGTCGGGCTTATCATTAAATCCTTTCATTTTGCTACCCTGCCAGCATATACACATGCATTCCCAAACAAAATTTCAATTTTATTCTCAAAACCAAATTATTTACGTATCTAATCAAATTCCATTTCAAACCAAGTACCATTCTTGATTTCAAACTCCTAACTCATCAATCCAATACCATTTCAGATTCCCTATCTCACAATTCAAAAATCTGATTCTAATTCAATTTCCAGTTAATTGGTTTCAATTCAATTCATATTTGCTTTCACATATTCCTGTTTAAATTTGTTTTTAACTCAGACGATCTTTTCCTAGGAGTTATAAATAACTTTGCTTTTCACAAAAAAATCAAATATTTCCCTTTCGAGGTTAAAAACAACTTGTTTTCCTCTAAACAATTCAACACAAAATCTAGGAAGTAATCCGTCACTTAGGACTCGAAAATGAACACTGATGATGTAGCCAACATCATAAGAGTTATTTTCTAGTTATCAAAGTGAGTTCAATACTATATCCCACTAAAAACCATTTTTAAACAATTTCATTTTGAAATCTTTTTCAAAATATCATTCACGATGCTTGTAAACAAATTAAAATCTCCCAAGAATTTAAAATTTCTTATATTTAACTCAAATCCATTTACGAACACTTTTCCCATTTCCTAGAATTTTAATTCCAATTCTGAATTAATTCAGATTTAATTAATCTGCTTTCATATTCTACGAACTCAAATTGGTTATTTATAGAACCATTTCAATTTTAATCAACCAACACATCCAATATACTATAATAATTCGAATATAAATATTTTCTTTATATCGAAATATACTTTGGGTAAAACTATCTCATTTACCCTCTTTCAAATCATACTGTGTCGGTTTATCGTATTCAAGTGTTTGGTAATCCATATCGATACAGTGGATCAAGCTGATCAACCAGAATTCACAAGCTACTCAACCAATAAATCTCCACAATATAAAATCATTTTTATTCTATCTACAAATACGTTCACTCGTATATATACACTCAAACTCAATCTAGGGTATTACTAACACCATCTCTACTGAGCCACGCCACAGGGCCAAGGTAATCACTTAACCTTCAGCTCTGATACCAATGTAACGAACTGGGATTTTCGACCCAGAAAATCAACATAAAACCCATGTTGACTATTCAGACATCGGAAATTCCAGATCATTAATAGAAAGAAGTTAGAGGGTGAGAATAGATGAGATAGAAACTTAGAATAGAAGAAGAAGAAGAAGAAGACAATAAGAGTAAACACGAATCTCACAGCGAAACGAAAAATATATATTATATCATAACTTTGAAGTAAAATAGTATATATACACAATAACATTATCAGAGTACAACACTTACACACAGCGAAAATACAATAGCTATATAGTTTTGAAGCCTCCTTCTTCAAGCTCCTTCAAGTATATCTGTAAAGACCTGAACTACTTGACTGCCCGTACAAATTTGGGCACCCACGAGTTTCGGAAAAAAAAAACAACACAAAATAAACTCTGGGTCAGTCAAGGGACTGGTGTGAGTAAACTCAAAACATTTGGTTTAACTTTCCAAAATCCTTTTCAAAAGAAAAGATAATCGTAAGACCGATCCACACATAAACATGGACTGTTTTTACCTTACGATAACCCAGAACAGTTTTGGAAATCAATAATTCTCTGATATTATAATAATGTCTAATCACAAGTAATTAACAATCTAGCAGAACGCTTGCATCTCACGTTCCACATATATAGTATACAAACAAAACCGCGGGCGCTTATTGGGGATTGGATTCCAACTATGACAAGGTATGGGACCACCTGCCGATAATGTATCTCTAGTGACGAATACACTGGCTTCAACAAGAATGCCTTGCAACCCGGCCCACACATGACCGACCACTCATTTCGCTTGAGTGTACCGAATGTATATCACCAACGGTTGGGAGCTACCCACCGTTTCCCGAAAAGGGACAACATCAAACATAGATAAAAGAATGAAATGGATTTTCTCTAGATAGGTGATATACACCCTAATGGGAGCGACCCACTTAGCCATGCTGCATGCCCGATTTCTATCAATTCCCGGTTGATCAAGCTTGAGGTCATTACGTATCTTTTGAAACACTTGACCACCATTCACTTCGAATGCCACATAGTCATACCCGTCAAATCACAAAATTGATTTCCTCAAAAATACCACGGGTATAAAGCTAAGAGAAACAAATTCCTCTGCCGCCAAACGTAAGTACGTTTGAAGAGATCAACTTACGCGATCCTTTAGATATACTCTGTCTGACAATCGCCTATTCACGTTTGTCCTGGGACTGGACAAACTGAAGGCACTATTCTGTAAACAGGATAGCCTTGGCCTAACTCCGTGTTTAATATTTGAACGCAACGCCAACATCCATATAAAGTGGTTTCTAGATAATGAATCTCATCCCGGTCTCTCCATATTGACGATGGAAAAATGGTCAACAACTTCGATAGTCGGTGATTTAACTATCAAAGAAAAACAGGTGTGCAAACAATGATATTATTTCCAGATGGAAATTCTGTCGATCAATCATCAATCAACACTTATCTCTTTTAATTAAATTAATCATTTATTTATTCACTTCCCATTTTTATATATCATAAATTCTTATTTTCTAAATTTAGAAAATATACGTTATCAATCATTGGAAAACATTTCCATCTCTGTTTCACGTATCACTGTCATTCCAATATTCTTTCTCATCAACATTTCATTTTCTGTGATTAGAAAATATCTCTGATTATATTTGGAAAAATGTTTCCAAAATTTATTCATTTGATTTAAACATATGTTTAAATAAAACATCACTAAGCCAATTCAAACCATTATACTCATTAACTAAATCCACTTAATAAATCCTCAATATCGAACCTTAACCATTCCTTAGTTAAAAACAAAGTCAATCAAGTTGGGGTATAATTACATCCCAGACCTTAAATGAACAACATTCCTAAACTCGAAATAAACAAAGTTCACCTTTCAAATCTTTAACACTTCCTTACGTAACTCAGATTCTATTTATGAATCCCCTTCTTCATTTTAAAACATTGATTTATCTATAGCGTTATAATTCCTTTTTTTTTAATATCCAACTTCAAAATGTAACTTTTATCCTTAATTTAATTCAATTGCTAAACCACTCATCTATTAAAAAACAAGTAAATCTTGATTAAACCGGAAAGCAAATATTACTTTCCCGAATTCCGATATAATCAAATTCAATGTATAATTCTCTTTTCGAATAATCTCTATTCGATAACTCCTTTTCGAATAAACTACATTCAATAACTTTTCCTTTGAATAACTATATTTGATAATCTCTCTGCGAATAACTATATTCGATTAACTCCCTTCGAAATATTTACATTGGATTAACCCTCTTCGAATGTTTTACATTCGATTAACTCCCTTCAAATGAACTATATTCGATTAACTCCTTTGAATTAACTCATTTTAACTAACTCAACTCGATTAACTCAACTTAATTAACTTACTTGATTAACTCAATTTATTTAACTCTTATTAAATAACTAATATTAGATTAACTTATATTCGAATAACTATGTCTATTTTAACTTTATTTCGAATAGCTACTATTCGATTTAACACCATTCGCTTGACTCTAGATCGCAGCGATCACAATGGCTACGCCTGAATCCCTCAGGAAACATCCGACCGCCGTAGGCTATCTGCAGCCCTGCGAATTATGCTAGCAGTCGTAAGAAATGGCAACACGTCCTAATTAACTATGTTTGACTAACTCTATCTCAAATAACTATATTTGACCAACTCTAATTGAATAACTAATATTCAGTTAATTCTAATTCGATTAACTCTATCTAATTAACTCTAACTGGTTAGCTCTAACTGACTAACTCTATCTGATTAATTCTAACTGATTAACTCTAACTGATTAACTCTAACTGATTAACTCTACGTTTATTCAGTTTCAAATATCGATGTTGAAATCGATTCTTACTTCTCTATATAAGTCCCGATTTATATATTCTATTTATCCATGATAAATATTTCATTTAACTTATAAAATATTATTTATAAATTAATCTTATCAATCCATTGATCAGAATAGATTCTATTTGAAATCTTTGCTTTAAATCCATATCAAGTTATACCCTTGTGCGAAGCGCGGGTCTAAACCTTTCAAATGTAAAATTCTCCTTTTCTATAATTCTAGTCACTTCTCAAGTATTTTCTTTTATAATCTATTTATTTACATAATAAATCCCTTTCTGATAATTCTATTTATTTATAAATATTTCTTTTTATATAAAATCTATTGATTTTATAATAATCCCTTTGATAATCTAACTATTTCCTTTCAATTTGTTTTACACATAATTCCCCTTTCTATTCTATTTATTTTCAAATAAATATCCCTTTGCAATTCTATTTGTAAATAGTTTACAAATATTTCTTTTTCAATTCTATCTATTCGATTAACAAATAAATATTCCTTTTCAATCTATTTATTTTCTAAATAAATATTTTCTTTTTATAAAAAATTTTGATTTTATAAATAATTCTTTTTCAATATAACATTGAAAATTCCCTTTTTTAATATTCCAATATTCTTTATGGTGTTTAACATACCATATAACAATGATCGGCAGCATTCAACCAAACAAAATCAACAACAGGTTTCATATCACGTCATATAACACAATATATGAAGAAAAAAAACAGTAAAATAAATGTTAAGGAACCTAGTTGGGTCCCTCCGACCTGTTTCCCTGCATCCACAGACGTTAATCAACATAAACAACATGAGTATGAAATATTCTGATAAACAGAATCAATATTCGATTATGATTTATATATATCGTTATCGATATTTTCAACCAATTAACTAGCAGTTCAACCAAACAGCCAACACACAGCAAATCAACCAATAATTTCAATTCTAAAAATACTTTATAGAAATATAAATTGATCAGAGTTAGTGAGAGTTACTCACCTTGTTCGGTTTATCGTTTAATAACGATATACGTTCATCGATTTGATTCAGTCGTTTAATATCACCATAAATCCAAACGAGCCCAAATTCACTCCCAGTTAGTTCCAAGGTGTAGCCACCATCCATACGACCCCAAATTCACTCCCAGTTAGTTCCATGGTGTAGCCACCATCCATACGACCCCAACGGGTCATGTTTTGTCCAATTCTGATAACGTATGGCATAGTTATTAAAGTTACGAGTTATAACTTAATTTAACTGCAATTAACTATTAAATAAATACTTAAGTAAACACCTTAATCATGATTATCCCATAATACCGTTCCTCATCGATTTCTTTCCGCGCCTCCTTCCAGAAATACTATCGCCATTTGCAGTAGAATAATCACAAACTCCCTATTCTTTTTCTTTGTTTTTTTCCTTTTTCTTTTTTTTTCTTCTTCTTTGGGCTTCACATTAAATCCTGGCCCAACACAACCAAAACCCACCCTCATAGTTGTTCACTGTATTCCTTCTAGTGAAATACCCATCTTCCATGCTTTGCTCAAAGACTATTCTCAAATCTGTGCTCCTCTGTTAATTCGAACACCATTTTCCCACTTCCAATCCAAACTGCTCCTTCTTCTCTTCACAGAATTGCAAACAGATTCCACCGAACTACTCTCCATCCAAAAACGCAACACCCAATACCCAGTTCGCTGAGCTCGTCAGCATTCCTTGTTGCATCTATCTATAGTGGCCACGTCACTTTTTTTGATCGAATCCCACAAAACAAATCACAACATATGTTAAAACCTCCTACAAACTCAAATCCAACAACTGATTTCGCAAACAACGCTCCAACCTATCGATTCACGGAACCCTAAATTTCGCCGTAGAGAATAATTGCGACAAATTTTTTTTCGAACCCAACAATATGGGTATGAGGTTGAAGAGCATAGCACCAGAAATCCTAATATATACATATGAAGATGTATAGATTTTGTTGTGATTTGTTTTTTATTTCTGAAGACACAATTTTGTGTATTTTGGGGATAAAAATGGCGGCGTGAGTTTTCTGCAGAGTGGAAAAATTTAGGGTTAAGGTAAGGATGTAAGGATATTTATAGTTAGGTTTAATTATTTTTTTATCAAATATTTTATTTATTTATAACCAATCGCTACCTGAAATCCTTGTTTAAAAATCTCTTTGGTCGCATACCATACCCAAAAATCATGAAAACGGACATGCAGCTACAGTTCGACATTACAGACTCAACAAAACTGGTTTCATTGAATTCCGACTCTGTTTGCTCACATAGCGTACTTTTAAAGGTCAGTTTATCGACTATATTTCACATTAAAATCCCGTACGGCCACAGACTAATTTCAAAAATCATGAAAACTGAACTCTAGCAATAATTTAATATTGAGAATCCAACAAACTTAGTTTCGTCGAATTCTGAGGTCGTTTGAAAAACTGGATATTTTTAAAGCCCTAAATAACCCATTTAAATATATAAATATATTTAAAAACAATTAAATATAATATTTAAAAATCGATATTATTTTATATATTCACAATCGAATATCATACCGCTACACGGGGATTTATAACTCGATATTTCAAATCCAGTGTTACACCGATATTCGATTTATATTTAAAAATCTATCTTAAATTATAAATAAATCGATATAAATTATAAAGTAATTCCATAGCGACTTTTCTAAAATTTGATTTGGACATAAATCAAAATCTACACGACCAAATCTCGATTTTTCTCTTGCATCAGAAAAATATACTTCACCAGCTCCTAGCGTTTCTTGTTTCACAGAAATCCGATTTAAAACGAAACACTTATATTCAGTTGAAGTTCAAATCGCTAAATAGCGAACTATCACGCTCGAGTTTAATTATAATATAATTATACGCTCAAACTGTCGTTCAAATAATACATTCGTTATTCTAATTCAATTCTAAACTAATTTAAATATCACCGATGATCCAATTCACACCATTTTGTGAATCCCACTATCTCTGACTATTTCAGAAATTAAATATATTGTTATATTATTTACTAATTAAAAATTCAATATTATTTAATTTAACGACCATTTAATTCCCTAAATCACTATTTAAATAATTAAATTAATTAATTATATTGCTGAAAAATGCGGGTCGTTACAATTTTCCTTTTTAAAATCATGCTTGAATTTACATTCATAGATTAACCAATGATAATATAATTTCTGTTTGTTTATATATTCCACTTCTTGTTTTAAATTATTTAAAACAAGTCCTTATTTCTAATCTTATTTGAAATCCAATTCCCATCCTAGAAATAAATTTTCCTTTTTAAATTCAAACTGTAATTTAAAAATCTAATATTATCAACGATAATTACTCTTCCCATTTATAACATGTTTATAAATTCATGTAGTTGATTTTATCATTAATACAAGTCAATACTTCTCAATCCATTCGAAATTCCATTTCCATTTCGAAAAGTAAAATTTCCCTTTTAAATCCAAAAATCACTTTTTGATATTTTTAAATATAAATATCTAGGAACAGTGATATTTAATCATCCAAATACACAAACCATCAATCTAATTCAACATATCAGACACATATAAACATGTGAACAACAATAAATAAATTTGAGGAATTTAGTTGGATTCCTCCAACCTGTTTTACCTGCATCCACAGATGTTAGTCAATAAAAATAATACCAATCCTGGTTCAAGGCAGGATATCGCGGTATAAAAGGGGGTCCACTTATATAACGTGGGCGTAGGGTCATCCGCTAATGATTCCGCGGGCATCCACTAATGATACTGCAGGAAATCCAATATATATATATATATAATAGCGATAACCACTAAGCCAAAATAACTAATATATATAAGAACCAAGACTGATAACTATTTATAAAAGCAACCAAGCAGCCAACAATTCATTTTAATGTTAGAAACAAACTTTTTAGTGAGATTTACTCACCTGATTTCATTTGCCGAATATCTTCTTAATTTCCATAACGTTTCGACTTCGAATGTACACGAATGAATTTATCTTCCCCCTATGATTTTATAATTTTATTAATCAACTATGTTATCATTAATTTAAATTAATCTAACAAGTTAATAAATTAATTGTCCTAAGTATTTAAAATAAAAATGTATACCTTATTCATATGCAAATCCCTCCCAATCGAGGCAACAGCTTGTCAATTAGCTCCAATCTAGTTTGTATGCTTAAATATTGTTGATACGACTCTAATGCACTTCGTTTCACTTGGATCTGGGAGCGTATGATAGTGTTGTCATTTTTACAAGTTGTATAACATATACATATATGTACATAAATAAAATTAAACATTTTTAATTAATTTAATTAAGTCAATTTTACCTTAATCCATTTATAATCTTCTTGCTGCTAAGACAGTATAGCCAACCGTGCACTACTTCGATTATAGCGGCCACTACTACATCACCGAACACTTGAATTATTCTTTCCCCTTGACCAAACCTACTGCTACACTAGACAATCCCACTCCAGATTCATACAGTCCAAACTTCACTCCAGTTTCACATACCCTACCTTCACGTTGGTTCCGACATTGCCCCAAAAACAAACCTGTAGCATACTGGCATTGCCCTCATCGCACGCCACAACCAAGCGTCGATTAACTCCTCTATCCTTACAATACAGATCGCACCCGCCAGCTTACTTCGTCATCAACAGTAAATTCAAGAGCCGGCCTTTCCACCATCGATCGATCATCCCAAAACCATTTAGAACTCGAGAACCCTAACTTCTTATATACTGCATCGTGACCGCATCTAGTCGCCGAGCGTCAGGAGTGTCCAGTGTTGTATCGCGATTTGAGTTCGCGATTTCTGATTTGGTTTTACACTTTTTTTAATTCTTTCGGTGGATTCGATTTTTGGAAGATAGAACAAAAGAGGGAAAAAGTACTGAATGGGTATATTGAGAAGAATACGAAGTCGATAGGCTAATATATAGAAGCAAAAACAGACAGAATGTCTGCAGCATTTAATTTGGCCGTTAATTTGTTATTTTGCTTATATTGAAGATTGGAGGCAGAAGATTGAGCTCGAGAAAAACATGTCTGTACGATTGTCTTCACTAGGTCTGCGTGTCACATAAAGTGGTCGGCTAATGGCTGTTAATTAAATTTGATTTGATTTTTTTTAGTTATATATAATATTTTCAAATATCTCGTGTCCTTAACTCGAAAACCCCAAACCGCAATTTAACCATAATGACTGACGTTTCCAACCTTGTACGATATTATGGACTCAACAGTACAAATTCTGATATTTAAATTTGACTTTATAGAAGAAATAACAGTTTAAATTAATAATATAAATTAAATTCGATTTAAAATATGAATCAATTTCAAACAATTAATTTATCGATAACAAATTATTAATATCGCTCTAATTCAAAATAGAATTTATACTGATCGATTGTATTGTTTTGATTCAGTTTCAACTCTGAATTCAATTGTTACTGTTTCATATTATGTTAATTAAATATATTCGATATTAAAACATATACAAATTATTAAATCGATAAAATCAATAAAAATCCATTTAAAATTCTAATTCAATATTTAAAATAAATTTAAATATTCAATATTGAATGGCAAAAATTCTGGAATGTTACAGGTATCCTGTTATTAACAATTTAATTTTGTTGTCTTTCTATTTTAGTATTGAGATATTCACTTTTAGTAATCAAATTATTTTTAACTGCCTTTTACTATTTTGTAGTGATGTTCATTGTTGGCTAGCTTTGTAACCAAGCCACCCAGGTCCATTCATAAGAAGAAAGTATGAAACCACATTCCCTAAGTACATGAGGGAACGAATTGCACCATCGACTCGCCCCTCATCGGATCGCCCCTTATCGGATCGCACCTAATCGGATCGCGCCTCAACGGATCGCCCCCATTTCATCAGCGAAACGACACCTCTATGCGATTCAATCCGTACATGCATTATTGCCCAGTATAGACCGATCCGATCCCCTGATGCACGGCGAAACCTCTGACCCGTTCAAACACGAGCTAGTCTTCAGCGATCCGAGACGCACGGATCCAGCGACACATGTCCCTAACCGTCATTTTGACTGATTCTCCCCATTTGCTCGATCCGATTTTCAAGGGGATCGCGACACCTATCTACAACGGCTAATTTGATTATTTCTTCAACGGCAGCGATGCGATCTGATGTTCTTGGGATTCGTGCCACGTGTTACCATGATCGGCCTGACAAAATCAGCTATAAAGAGCCCGGAGTTTGGCATTTTTGAGGATCTTTTTGGCAATATTGAGGACTGATTCCGCCATTATTGTCATACTACCATTTCTTATCTGTGTTATTACTAGATTACTGAGAGAAATCACAATTGTAAAAGTGAGCTAGAGAGAAATCATTGTTTGTACCAGCATTCAAATTATAATCAATAACATATAAAGTGGACGTAGGCTCGTTAACGCCGAACCACTATATATTCTGTGTGTTATTTTCTTTTTCTTCATTCTCCAGTTAAAACTCTATAAGATTCAGAACGATTTGGGTGTTAGGTCCAAATTTTGAACTAACATTTTGGTGCTTTCACTGAGAAAACAGTCCTAAAGTTTCACTATTCAGTTCTTTGAAGATTCCAGCGATTCGGGTATCATGGCTGGAAAGAGATCTAAGGAAGTACGAGCTTCACGAACCAATGAAACCGCGTATGAAGCAGTCGAAGAAAGTGTGCACGAGCTAGGCAATGAGGGAACTTTGGATCGCGGAGCGCCGGGGGCGAACCGATCCGATGAAGACGCCACGCTCCGAGTCGACGAGAACGAGGCCATCCAGACTGCTGAATGGGTTGTTACTCGATCCCTAGATAACGCCTCGAATCCTTCGCGTACCGTGACCACGAACCGATCCCAGGGGGGCGCTGCGAGCCACCATCCTCAATCCACAGTGATCCGAATTGATGATCGGACTACAACTCGACCTGGGAAGGAGCCTATGGCTCGCTCCTACCGTCCTGGCCCCTCCGCTCGACCTGGCTCAAGCTCTTTGCGCATAAGAGAAAGTGATGATGATCAATATGACCCTGTTGCTCCCGTTACTGAGGGGGATCTCTGTCGCTTTTCCGAAATATGGGAAAGACTGTTTGATGAATTGGCTGCCCAAAGGCAGGAAAGCTCCGTTCTGCGACAAAATTTAACCGCTATGGATAAAAGGCTTAATGATCTCGTAAGGCAAAGGACGCCGCCAGTTCGTTCGCTCACTCCAGGATACTCTTCTTCGTCAGAGGAATCGCCGAGACCTCCGCGACGACCATATGAGAGAGCCGAAAACATAGAGCAGCTTCGGTTCGGAACCCTGCCATCACAGGAAGAAGAAGCACTAGAGGCGGGGCCCTTAAACTGTTATGTGAACGATCACGCCGCAACTCCTAGAGCTCGAGGTGTGGACAGTCCTGTATAGAACAGACTACCTCGGCCCCGTCGCCGCGCAAATGCTCATGGCAATAGGGGGCAACGAAGCCCTATCCGAGCCCCGGATTTTGTGACTACTCCAGGAAGAGAGATTAGAGAACCCCGCCGAGCAAGAAGCACTGACCCTGAACCTCCGCTGACCAGTGCAAATGTTGCAGCTATGATTCATCAAATTCTGGCAGATAGCCGTGGACAACGGAATGAAGATTGGGGAATCAACCGCAGTCACACCCCTTTCACTGATGATATTTTGGATGCAACTTTCCCGAGGCGTTTCAACATGCCATAGATGAACCGATACGCGGGTAGGTCTGATCCCGTCCAGCATCTGATGAGATATTCTTGGTCAATGACCGCTGCCGCAGCTTCTGACGTCGTCAAGTGCAAAGCATTTCCCATATTCTTGGAGGATGTAGCATTGTTATGGTTTACTCACTTACCAGCAAGATCGATTTCTAGCTTCAGGGAGTTGAGTGAAAAGTTCGTAGAACAATTCTGCATCAATGCACAAAAGACAAATAGTGTGATTGACTTGTTCCTTGTCAAGAAGCGACCAGGCGAGAGTTTGAGGGTGTACCTAGACCGTTTCAACCTGGCCGCTACTGAAGTTAAAGATCCCCATGAGCCAACCGTTGTCGTAGCTCTGATTGATGGAGTAGATAAAGACACTGAATTTGGGAGATACCTGGCAGGCAAGCCACCCCATACTAGAGAGTTATTCTACGAAAAAGCTAACGTACATTTACGCCGGGAAGAAGTATATGCTAACCGAAAGGCAAAAACGGCCGATAAGGAGGAAATCCAGAGCAATGTCGCCATTAAGCAGACAGAAGACAACTCGGGAAAGGTCAAGGTTAATGTCGAAAATCGGAATCACGGTGGTCGTCAGTCAGGGAACAATGATAATAATGGTAATGGCAACAACCGGAAGAGGAACCGAGGGAACGACTCCCAGAGAAGGACTCGTCCCGGGGCCTTTGAAAGTTATACGCCAATAAATGATACTCTGGAAAATATCTTTATGGATTCGTACAACATCCTCCAGAATAAAAGGCCACCTCCCAGAGAGTCGACGGAGAAAGAACGTGAAACGGGGAAGTTTTGTCTCTTTCATCAGATTCATGGCCATTCGACAAATGAATGCCGTCACCTAAGAGATGTAATCGAGAGGCTTTTTCGAGAAGGAAAATTAGATGAATACAGAGTAACGCCCAGAGACAGGGGGCAAGCAGTACAGGCCCCAAATCAGAACCAGAATCAACTTGCTGCCAGGCCAACTGCCCAGCAAAAGGGAAAGAACATTGTTATCAATACCGTAATCGGAGGACTTTATCTCGCCGGACATAGTTCCAAGGCATTGGATCAATATGTCAATGCAGCCAAGCAACACCTCGAGGTAGGGGAGTGCAGCAACCCCGAGGACAATATTCCGGTAAAGCAACAAAAGATGATGTCCGACGATGTCGTTTTCCGCGAACGAGAAAGCATTGGAGTCCATGCTCCGACTGAAGACCCATTTGTAATCACAGTACCTATTGGACCAGCCACTGTTCATAAGGTTTTAGTGGACAACGGGAGTTCCGTCAATATTCTTTTCAAAAGGACATTCGACCAGATGAACCTCGAAATAAAAGACTTGAAGCCCAGTCAAGAATGGATCCGTGGATTTAACGGAGCATCCACCGCTCCAATGGGTTATGTAGAGTTACCAGTTACGCTTGGGGAAGGAGAACGCTAGAGGGTGAGAATCCTTCCCTTCATGGTTTTGGATGTCGAATCACCCTACAATGCCTTCTTGGGCCGACCGGCCCTCGCAAAGTTTAGAGCCTGTATAGCCCCCTGGTGCTTATTATTGAAATTCCCCACAGAAGCTGGCATTGGTATTGTCAGAGGAGATCAGGTTGCCGCACGAGCATGTTATGTTGCCGAGCTAAAGTTACTTCGCAATGGAGGGGACATAGAAACCAAGGGCGCTTCTCCCCCTACACGGCCGGAAGCCTTATAGCAACTAAAGTGGATGACCGTAGGAGAGTCGCCCAGAGAATTGCCCAAGGATATAGATCCCAGAGAGGACCAAGAACCTGGGGGCAGAATGGCGACTCCCAACGAGACAACTGTGGATGTACCGATCGATGATAGTGACCCAGAGAAGGTCCTTAAGATTGGATCCGAATCTCGCTAAAGAACTGATGGATTTCTTAAAAAATAACTTGGATGTATTCGCTTGGACCCACGCAGACATGTGCAGGATATCCCCATCAATCATGAGCCATTCATTAAGCATTAACCCTAAACATCCTCCGGTTAAGCAAAAAAGGCGAATGCTGGGCCCAAAGAGGTCCGCTGACTTGAAAGAAGAGGTTGGAAAGCTAAAGAGTAATGGATTTATCAGAGACTCGATCTACCCAGACTGGATTTCAAATCCAGTCCTGGTAAAGAAGGCCAACGGGAAGTGGCGTACGTGTATCGACTTCTCGGATTTGAACAAAGCCTGCCCAAAAGACAGTTTTCAGTTACCCCGGATCGACCAGTTGGTGGACTCGACGGCGGGTCATGAACTTCTCTCATTTATGGATGCTTACTCGGGATATAACCAGATTCCAATGCATGTTCCAGATCAAGAACACACTAGTTTTATCACGGATTTGGGATTATATTGCTATGTAGTGATGCCCTTGGGCTTGAAGAACGCAGGTGCTACATATCAACGTTTAGTCAACAGAATGTTCTATAACCAGATCGGGAAAACAATGGAAGTATACGTCGACGATATGTTGGTTAAGTCCAAGCAATCCTCCCATCACACTACGGACTTGGCAGAGATGTTCGGCATTCCTCGAAAGTACCGAATGAAACTCAACCCAACAAAATGTTCATTCGGTGTCGCCTCCAGAAAATTCTTGGGGTTCATCGTCAGTTCCCGTGGGTTTGAGATTAATCCAGACTAGATCGCGGCAATCAGAGACATTCATGAACCTAGGCAAATTAAGGATGTGCAAAGCCTTGCAGGAAAAGTAGCCGCACTAAGCAGATTTATCTCCAGGGCTACGGATAAGTGCACCCCATTCTTCGAATTAATAAAGCGGGGGAAACGCCACTTCAAATGGACGCCCGACTGCGTAGAAGCATTTCAGAACTTACTAAGGCACCTGGAGAAACCTCCGATATTATCTAAGCTAATGGATCACGAGGACTCATTCATGTATCTGGCAGTGTCATCCCATGCGATCAGCTCAGCGTTGGTAATAGGAGAAGATAAGGTCCAAAGACCTGTGTATTACGTGAGCAGAAAATTGACGGCAGCAGAGTGTAATTATCCAAGGATAGAAAATTTGGCGTATAGTTTACTGATCACCTCTAGAAAGCTTCAACATTATTTTCAGGCGCATCCCATTACCGTATACACAGATCATCCACTCAAGCAAGTCCTACAGAGACCAGAGGCGTCTGGAAGATTACTCAAATGGAACATTGAGTTAAGTCAATTTGATCTGAACTTTCAGCCCAGACGGTCAATTCGGGGGCAAGTGATAGCCGACTTCATAGCAAAGTTTACCGTCCCGGAGGAGGATATAGCAAACGAAGAAGTTGATCCCTCAAAGTTACTTCTCGATCCCAATGCCTGGAGATTGTATACTGATGGCGCTAGGAATGACGAAAGATCCAGGGCTGGAATAGTGCTTGAAACTCCCGAGAAACGATTGATATCCTATGCAATCCGGATGGAGTTTCATGCCACTAACGACTCCGAATATGAAGCCCTGATAGTCGGATTAAGGATCGCAAAGGAATTAGAGGTCACAAAGCTGAACATCTTTTGCGACTCCAAGTTAATTGTGAACCATGTTACTGGAAAATTCCAAGCTAAAAGTGCAAGATTGATTTTATACTTGAAGAAAGTGAAGGAGTTGCTGAACGATTTTGATCACTACATCATATCTCACATTCCGCAGTCAGAGAATCAGCAGGCGGATAAGTTGGCAAAGATGGCTAGTTCTGACGATCCTGAAGAGACCGGGCTATGTAACAACCCGTATTTTCAATAACCTGTAATAACATAAATCGAGGCAGAATTTAATTCTAAAATGGAATCAAGGGAAACGGGCTATGCCATTGTGTTCGTCTCGGAAAAATACGCGAAATAGAGTCCGAGTTTTCGAAAACTCGGACTCTATTTCGCGTATTTTTCCGAGACGAACACAATGGCATAGCCCGTTTCCCTTGATTCCATTTTAGAATTAAATTCTGCCTCGATTTATGTTATTACAGGTTATTGAAAATACGGGTTGTTACAGGCTAGCCCCCGTTTAAGTACTTCGGTCCCCTAGTATAGATCAAATGGAAATCGATCTAATACTAGAGACGGAACCGGAAAGGGAGTCGTGGATGACCCCTCTAAAGAATTTCTTGATGAATGGAGTGCTTCCGACCAAGAAAAGCGAGAGGCGTAAAGTAATTCGTAAAGCTGCCCGATACGTTCTGCAAGGCGGAATTCTTTACAGACAAGGATTTTCGATGCCCCTCCTCCGGTGTATAGCTCACGATGACATCAAGCGTGTGCTGCAGGAGGTACACGAAGGCGAATTCGGCGATCACACTTGAGGGCAAACTTTGGCAAAAAAGGTGTTGCGGCATGGTTATTTCTGGCCTACCATAAACAAGGATGCGGCAAGATACGCACGACGGTGTGATGCGTGCCAGAGATTTTCAAAAATACCTAGAGCACCTCCTAATCAGTTAAAAACAATGATGAGCCCATGGCCTTTCGCTATGTGGGGAATTGATATCATTGGAAGTCCCCCATAGCTAGGGGCGGAGCAAAGTTCGCTATTGTGGCTGTGGATTATTTCACTAAGTGGGTCGAGGCTGAACCACTAACTACAATCACAACCAAACGAGTGATCAATTTTATCGTTAGAAACATCATCTGTCGATTTGGGATTCCAATGATTGTGATAACGGATAACGGAACTCAGTTCGATAGCACTGAATTCAGAACGGACAAGTCGAAGCGGCGAATAAAGTGATTAAGTCCATTCTGAAAAGAAGACTGAAGCGGGCCAGAGCCATGTGGGCTGATGAATTTCCCTTGGCACTATGGGCCTACAGGACAACATATAAATCGGCAACAGGACATACCCCCTTCTCCCTTGCTTTTGGAACGGAAGCGGTAATCCCGGTTGAGATAAAGGTACCTTCTCAACGGGTGACATATTATGATCCGATGACCAATAATGAATTGCTCCTTGAGTCCCTGCATATGATCGAAGAAAAGAGGGATGAAGCAGACCTGCGTGCCTTGAGATGCAAACAACAGGTCGCTCGATATTACAACAAAAAGGTTCGAGCCCGAACCTGGGAACCCGGAGACTTGGTTCTGAAACGTGTCTTTCCACCCCCAACTCATATGGGAGCGAAGTGGGAAGGACTGTACTCCATTCTGAGCAAGCTTGATAATGGAACCTTCAAGCTGGCAACCGTAGATGGAAAGGAAATCCCCAGAGTGTGGAATGCCCAACATTTACGGCCATACTTAACATGAAAGTTTCAAATCTATTCTTTTGCTTTGTTGAAAACCATGTACAAGGCACGACTTTCCTAGAATAGTCTGATTCCTTAAAGCAAAAAATTATGAAATGGACGTAGGTCATGATTCGACCGAACCACTATAAAAATATTGTGTGTCATTTACCTTTATTGCACCTTTATTTATCTGCCTGTTTATTTTTATGGAAATCGCTGTGAATAATGCAACGATCCCAGAAGCATATAATAATAAATGCCTTCCATCAGAATGGAATGTAATCACAAGTCAAAATTCTGAGGATGCAATAAAGTAAATTATATCGTTGATAGCGCTCTAACTCTCCAGAGCCAAGAGAGAACATAACGGACATGAAGCCGATGTCCATAAGTCATGGCGGTGTACCGTGATCGGAATCGCCTTGACGGAACTCTAACTCTCCAGAGAGAGAGAGAGAGAGAGTATAAAACGTCTCCGATTGAGCGCTGAGAAAGAGCTCCTTCCCCGCTGAAGGATCGTGGAGCGAATGAATTGCTGAGCTCGAACTCTAACTCTCTAGAGAGAGAGAGTATAAAAGCGTCTCTGATTGAGCGCTGAGAAAGAGCTCCTTCCTCGCTGAAGGATCGTGGAGCGAATGAATTGCTGAGCTCGAAATCTAACTCTCCAGAGAGAGAGAGAGAGTATAAAAGCGTCTCCGATTGAGCGCGGAGAAAGAACTTCTTCCCTGCTGAAGGAACAGGGACCGACTGAACTACTGAATTCAAACTCTAACCTCGGCGACCGTCAGGAGAGTATAAAGAAGTCTATGATTAAGCACTGAGAGAGGTGCCATAAATTCGGTACCACAAGAAAAATTATCCTATGAAATTTTCTAAGTCCCCATATTCAGAAATAGGGGGCAACCTGCGAATAATGTTAATCAATCTTTAATAAGCCCTAGTTAAGCGCCACATTAACGATTGATTGGGGGCCATATGCATATACACATGAACTTTAATGCAGCAATGCAGCACGAAAATTTTCTTTCTGTTGTTTGACTGATTTGTAGTTATAATTAGATGGTCTATGACTAATCATGGAAAGTTTATTTGAATACAGGTACACAATGATGCAAAAAGAGATAAACTTTCCTTTATATACTGCAAGCCTACAAAGTGAAAAATAACCTAGAAAACAAAAGTGAGGGCCAGTCTCACAATTACACTTCCTAGCCAGTGGAAAACCTAAAGACAAAATATAAACCAGCGACAATATCCTATTTACGCTTTGACCTCTTCTCCTGCTTCTGTCTCTCCAGCTTCGCCTTGTCAGCGTCAGATTGATCTGCTTTCTTCCTCTTCCTTTTGTCTATGAGGGGAACATCCGACTCTTCAGAAGATTCCTCTTCCGCCTCCTTTCTCTTCCTTTTATCAGAAAGGGAAGCCGGGAAATCATCAGGATTCGCAAAATGAAGCTGTCTGCTGATGGATTTGGGCTGGACTTTCAAAATCATCCCAATTTGGGGATCAAATTCTGCGATAGGGACTATGTCCAAAGGCTCTTGTCCCACCTATTTCGAAGCCATCTCTTTTTCCTGCCTAGCTTTTCTGCTGGCCAAAGTTTCGTTGTCGTCGTCTTCGGTCTCTTTGGCGCCAATGATATCTTCCACATCCTCTAGATGGCGCCCATCCATGTCCTTCAAGGCCTCGATGGTTTTAGCATCCTTCGGGACATCAGCACTAGGTGCCAGGACGCTTTTTTCGGCCGTTGTATCCTCAGTCTGCATCGATATATCAACACCGGCACTGGGCAAGACGACCTCCTTCTCCGCCTCTTTTCCTTTTTCAACACCCTTGTCGACGGGCTCACCACATGTATTATGGGGAACACACGTTACTAATTCAATTGGTTGTTCTACCAGACGACGACAATTCACAATTGCTTTGACAAATTGTGGGGAAAAAAGGGAGATACCTTCTGCAGATCCTCCTTCCTGGGTAGCTGCAGGAGCTCCAACAACCATAGGAGTTAGGCCCAAAGGGATTAGTGGATCATCAGGATGGTATTCCTCAACTCCGGAGGTCTTGGGCTCCACGGCTGAACTCGAACCTTCGTCAGCTTTGCCTTTACCCTTAGCCAGGGCCCTCTCCTTTTCCATTTCCGCTTGAATCAGACGACGACCTTCTGCCAGGTCCTCGGGCTCGTTATCCCTCAAGATGCTCTTCATCAACTCCTCTTCATCAATCTCTTCGACTCCCAATCTCTGCTGCTCACCCTCAACGATGGCATCCCATAAATTGGCTAAGGTAACGTGGTAATCCGGGATCCACGAGATGTTGCGGGTTTTGAGGACTTGGCCCAGGAAGTCAAAAATCATCTCTTCAAACCCCCCGATATCCTTCTCTCTCTCGAGGAGCTTGTTGTTAGACGCAGTAGCCATTTCGATGGCACTTTCAACATTCTGTTCGGCGAGAGCTGCCCGTCTCTCCGCATCTGCGACTTGATCATTCAAAATCAGCTTTTCCGCTTTAGCTAAAGCTAAACTTTCTTTCAAACTTGCTTTTTCTGCCTCCCAAGCAGCTCTCTCAGCTTCAAAATGGCCTTGTGTTGTTTTCAACTCAATATTGGCCATTTTGAGATCTTCAACCTCCTTCTTTAAGGCCATTTTCTCTTGGCTATTGGAGTCAAGTTCCGAATGAAAGCGTTTCTTAGCATTCTCCAATTCGGTCTTATAATTTTCAGTATCTCTCCGCGCTAAAGAAAGGTGGGATTGAGCATCTTCCAGGTCCTACTCCATCTTTGTCCTGGTCCTTTCGTTGTTATCAAGTTTCTCCTTAGATCTATGTGCTTCTATTTCAAGCGTTTGAATGACTTCTGAAAGGTTAACTGCTTGTTTCTTCATCATCTCATACTGCCTGGCTACATGGCGAATGTGCCCGACAACATCATTATCCCAGTTCCTAGGGACTGCCTCCAAGGCCTGAACAAATGTCATCCTTTCGAAGAAAATGCCTGGGAATTGTTCCCGCAGCTTTTCCAGCCTACCTTGAATCTCGGGACCATGGATGTAATCCCGTGACCCGGGGGGAGCCAACTCTGGCTGGCTGGAAGGGACGATGTCACTCCTCTCTTTTTCAGACTCTTTGATTGGATCCTTGCTTTTATCCTTAGGCTCGTGATGTCTTTTTGATGACCTACTGTGAGAAGGTGCACTTTTTGGAGGAGTTAACTCTTTAGGAAGTTGTTTTCCTCCTGTAGGAGCTACCGGATAACTGGGGAGCTTGCCAGATGTCGATTTTGGTGGAGACCGGGGTTGCGAAGAAGTAGGTCTGTGAGTAGGGCCGCGAGATCGCTCGGTACTCGGATGGAGACTGGGTGTGCCCTCACGAAGAGAACGATAAGAATAAGATCGCCTGCGGGACATCTTTCCTACAAAAAAGAAAATAGTATATTAAAACTTTGAATGCTGACGATATAAAAGTGCGGGGTCAGACAGTGTGTGTGATTTTTGCATCCCATATAATTCCCCCTAACAGACCCGGGCCTGAAGACAGGCTCTTCTGACTAGTTTCTTGTTCTCTAGTTGGAGCGATGGTCTCCTCAGAAGCAGGGAAGAATGGCTCCCCTTCAAAGTCTCTCTCTGTATATACATCGTCGGGCAGAGGAATTTTGCTTAGCTCTTTGAATAGCTGTTCGTCTGTCAAGTCATCGGGAGCAGCGGGTTCGATTGGAGTAGAAACTGGGATTTCCTTGGACTTGTCACCGCGGGCCTCATCCCCTCTGTATATGTTCAGGTCCTCATCGTCTTGGATGACTATCGGGGAAGGACTCTTGCGAAATTTAGTTGTTTCTACTGCTTGCGATGTTCCCTCTCCCTCTGTTGGAGGCACGTATCTATAAGGTTTGCCGCCAGCGCCAAGTCCAAATCTTATATCTAGAAGACGATGCTTAAGAAGATTCTTGTCAGTGATGCACTTTTTGATCCTTAGAAAGTCGGATCTGCTTTGCAAAAGAATAGACAATCGATTATTGTATAACGGACCCTCCGTTTTCGGGAAGACGTGATCTGTTTAAAACAAAGAAAAAGAGGGGGAATGTTAATGCTTCGGCTTCTTGAACAAGATATTCAGTCAAAAGATTAAAGTTTACTTGATTTAAGCCATCTTCTTGAGCATCCGGCCTGTTTCTTTATGTAGAACCAATCAGACTTAGGATCCCCTATATTGCTGTATCCGTCATACAGAACCTTCCTATTGGCCACCAATTCAAAGAAAGAGAAATTTGGAGTTGCCGAGGAGCGATGCTTGAAAAGAAAGAAGAATGTCAAATCTCTAAATGTGAGTTCAGTATGTAGGATCTCCGCGTATGCAACGTATAGGGTGTATAGAGATGCATAGGCGTTAGGATGAAGCTGCATCGGAGCGATACCCAGTCATTTTAAAGTCTCGATGACGATTGAAGGAAACGGAGGAATAGCTCCTACCAAGCACATGATTCGACTGACTGCCATATACCCTTCTGGAGCTAAGTGGGGTCTATCTTCGCTACCGGGTGTCATCACGTCATCCCAAGGGATCCCATGTCTCAGGCAGATTCTTTTAAGCTTTATATCATCGAGTTTAGATGCTAAAGAATCAGAAAATTTCTCTATCCCGAGCGCGCCAGGAATCTCGTCGGGAGCTCGCTTGTCTATCTCAGACTCTTCACTAGATGAAGTACTTCCAGACGGATCCGATTCCGTTGCCTCGTATTCAGATCCAGAATCTTCGCCTCCTTGGTTAATTGGAGGGATCTCGAGGTTGTATTGCTCAGGAACCTCGGACTCCGTTTCTGTAACGTATCTTGAAGAAGATTGATTATCCGACATTAATATTAGGCGAGAAAACATGAAAAATGAGATCAAAACTACCCGTCCCCAGTGTGTGCAAGTGCCGGTGTGTGTGTGCTTGTGCATGCATTAAAGAAAAGCGTAAAGGCTGATGAGATCGTCAAAATATTGGTCGTTTTATGCTGTTAAGTTATGCACTTGGTCAGTCCAGAATGTTCGTCATGAAGGGTCTAGCCTAACTGTCCATTAGTGTACTGGAATTAAATTGCATTGCTTATTCTACAAGTTCTTTGGAGCATTCACTCTTCGGTTCGTGAAAACCCTTTCGGATCGTGGAGTGTGGATCGGATCGTGGCACGATCACGGGTTCGCGATGCCAGCCTGGACCAGCAACAGAGGCGCTAACTCCAGGAAGTATTTCGGATCGGATCGCTATAATCTCGTAGCGATCCGTGTCCCCGCCACCTCGTCACGATCCGCTGCTTGCTCTTCTCCCATCCTCACAAGCATCTCCACGATCCGATTCACCATTTCCTCCACGATCTGAAGCTCTAGTATCCCCACGAGTCGACCTGGTCATCTCTTCCATCTTCTTCCTCAACTCTCCTCTTCGCACCAGGCACACTCATGTCCATTCTCACCAAATCTTATAAAATCCCGCTGTCCATGCTCTCTAAACTAGTGCGAACACGGTATAAATTCAAGAGAAATCATCTAGTTACCTTTTTAAAAGTTTGAAATCGGGCAGAAATTTGGAAATGGAGACTAAGGTTTTTTCCTCGCTGAGATAGCGATACGATACGAAAGCAAGAAGAAGGAAGAAAGTGGAGAGGAGGGTCGACTTATATAGGCAAAAGGGCGACCGTTTGTCTCCCCTTTTTTGTCTTATTTGATCCGCGAAAATAGACGGGCCGCGAACCAAAAGCCCACCACGTCTCGAAGAGAAGCCCATCTCGTTCCGTTCCGTGAAGAGGTCCAAGTGCTCACCAAAGAACGAGGCGAATGGCTTGCTAACGGACCATGACTCGAGCACGCGATCCGAATCGATAAATGACCGACAGATCCAGTGATGAAGACTCTGAAAGATCCCAGAAAAGGAATTGTTCACTGATTTGCGTCTCGTTGTGAAAAGACGATTCGATAGCTTCGAAGCATGTTCCATCATCGATAAAACATACTTCGAGGGGGCTAAATGTTGGCTAGCTTTTTGACCAAGCCACCCAGGTTCATTCATAAGAAGAAAGTATGAAACCACATTCCCTAAGTACATGAGGGAACGGATCGCACCATCGACTCGCCCCTCATCGGATCGCCCCTTATCGGATCGCACCTCATCGGATCGCGCCTCAACGGATCGCCCCCATTTCATCAACGAAACGACACCTCTATGTGATTCAATCCGTACATGCATTATTGCCCAGTATAGACCGATCTGATCCCCTGATGCACGGCGAAGCCTCTGACCCGTTCAAACACGAGCTAGTCTTCAGCGATCCGAGACGCACGGATCCAGCGACACGTGTCCCTAACCGTCATTTTGACTGATTCTCCCCATTTGCTCGATCCGATTTTCAAGGGGATCGCGACACCTATCCACAACGGCTAATTTGACTATTTCTTCAACGGCAGTGATGCGATCCGATGTTCTCGGGATTCGTGCCACGTGTTACCATGATCCGCCTGACAAAATCAGCTATAAAGAGCCCGGAGTTTGGCATTTTTGAGGATCTTTTTGGCAATATTGAGGACTGATTCCGCCATTATTGTCATACTACCATTTCTTATCAGTGTTATTACTAGATTACTAAGAGAAATCACAATTGTAAAAGTGAGCTAGAGAGAAATCATTGTTTGTACTAGCATTCAAAGTATAATCAATAACATATAAAGTGGACGTAGGCTCGTTAACGCCGAACCACTATAAATTCTGTGTGTTATTTTCTTTTTCTTCATTCTTCAGTTAAAACTCTATAAGAATCAGAACGATTTGGGTGTTAGGTCCAAATTTTGATCTAACATTCATTTTCTTTAGTCTATCAATTATTAGATTCATGTTCTTATTTTATTCAGTGAAATGCTTTAATTACGTACATTTGAAAAATATTTTGATGTTCATACATTTTCCACTATTATTGAGATAATTGTTTATCATGGATATTTAATGTTGAGATCCACCTTCAACCTCAATTCTAAGAGAATGCCAATAAAAATTACAATGATATGTTCCAACAGGACAATGCAAAAGCTTTGATATTTTTAAGATATCATATCCATGGCAATCTTTAAAAAATAGAATCGGAAGGTCTCTCCACTTATGAAACTTAAGTTTTAGGATCACGAGTATACATTAATACATCTAAACACTAGGAAAGAATTGTTGAACACACGTTTTTTTTGTTTGAAATTATAAAAATAAACATGGAATTTTAACAGCAAAGTTGCTTTGGCTGATTGGTTAAGGCGTGTGCCTGCTAAATATATGGGGTTTCCACGCAAGAGCTTGAATCTCTCAGGCGATGAGATCGTGGTCATATTAACACTTTTTTTTGGAGATCGTTTGTTTTTTAATTCAATTGCTATATTGTAATGTATGAATATAATTTGTATGATTATTTCTTGTTATGTTAGGGGATGTAAGGTTTCAATGTTACATATTATTAAAATATATGATTTACTTTTTATTGTAATAAAGTACAAATTTAAAAAAAGCATTTTTTTGCATTTCTTGCCTTAAATATAATCATGCAACAACTACATGGAGAACACAACTATGTAAAATATTATGTAATTATCATAATTATTAATTGTTAAACAAAATGAATAAATGCTTATTAAATTCACTTATCGAAACCAATCGGATTAGCGACAGAATCTAAAGTTAGTGCTAATTTTGCTCACTTTAAATGAGATCGTGGTCAAGGTGGAAAACATGGTCCCGAAAATAGGTATAACTATAATAAAAGTTGTTTTAGAGTTAACAGAGCCACCTACTTTAGAAGGCAACCACAACCACAAAGTTTCTCTTTAGGTACAAAAAATATTGTCCTACAATATAAGCACGCGTCGTAAATGATTTTCAGCTACTTGAATTTTTTTGTCGGGTAGACATAGAAATTACTTTTTGGCAATGATACACGCAAGAAAAAGGTAAAGTTTTATGACATTGGGGATGTCGTGAAAGTCTAGAAAATTATGCAAATGATTTGCATAATAAGTTCCTCATTTTCCTCAACATTAGTTACAAACTTGCTTAAGCATCAATATATAGATACAATTATGAAAGTTAGTTTCACTGCAAAATATTTTTTCATTAAAACCATATAGTTATATTGCGAATATTTATATTTCTAGATGTCGCCAATGCTTCTTGATATGTGTTGCATTTAGCATGTAAATACCACAACTTACCAGTTTCTTTATGTCTTAGTGATGACTAATAGTTACTTATTTATGTTTTTGCAAAAAAATCATTTCATCCATGTTATTCTACTTTGAATTTGGTCAATACATGAATTGTTTTAAAAAGCACTAATGTTTACTCTTTTCTGTACCAGTACAACTTTAGCTAAACCAATAAGATTTAAAGAAAATCGCACTAGAACCAGACTTGGAACATATATTAAAAAGACATGAAAGAAAAACCTAGGAAGTTGGAACTTATGGGCATGAGCTAGCCCCAAACATATCCAATGTATCGATACCAACTCATATTGGCTTAATTAATAAAGTTGCGGCTCATAGTTTAGATATTTTACTCATCTACATGACATCCGTGAAATTTTATGTGATATAGTTTAGCATTGAACAAGTTATGGATGAGTCTTACTCGAAATTGAATAGATTAGGATGACTCATGAGTATAGATGATCAAGAAAACTCAGATTGACTTAAGGTTAAACCCGTAGAATCAACATATAGTAAAGAAAATGGTTCTAAAGTCAAAACATTGGAAAAGTATATCTATTTAGACATATATATAATGACATTTATTTAGATATAAATTGGAAGGGTCAAAATCTGAGCCGTTGGATTAGCTTGTCTATGTGAAAGGCGGAAATGAAGTGGTAATCTGATGGTAGAGATTCAATATATCATTGTTTGTGTCTATTTTTTTAAAAAAACTGATACATAGATATATAACATTTTCCCCTCTGGCTCTTTAAATAAGCATTTTGGCATGCTTGATGCTTCTTGGTGTTAGTATTGATACATTCACTAATTGTATCATATTATATACTATATTAAACAAAAAAACTTCGCTTATATTCTTATTACCACCACTACTGTATACATACACAAGGTACTTCCATGTTGGGCAAATTTAAATCTCACCTCTTTCAACCATTCCACCATTACCATGTTACTCTTGAAAATAATGACCACAAATAATGGCGTTGGATCTACGATTGTCAATAAATATAACAACCTGAAATCCCCCTTACGGGAAATCATGGATTGTATTGAGGACAAGATGAATCAGAATACAAACAGAAGAACATTTCATTGCTTATTACAACAATTCCATCAGAATATAAGAATATAAAAGAGTATAAATAAATATTATACATTCGATAAATATCAGATATTTAAATTACATTTAAATACATAGCAGCGGAAAACAATACAAAACACAACTGAAAGTAATACACAGATACAGAGCTTTCCGAATATCGCTTCAGCTGTAAATCAGGATCCTTGAATATAAATCTACAAAACCAAAACGAGTAGTTGCCCATGCGGAAAATAGGGGCACCTAGAGTTTAGGTTAAAACAATAAGCTCTAGGTTAGTCATTTGACTGATGTGGGAACTAAAACAGTTATTATATTGGTTTAAACATAATGTAAATCAAGGGACCACGCCTTATAACATGAAACGGACTTCCTCCCAAGAATACCAGTGCATAAAACCATAACGCAATGCTAAATAAAGAACAATGAAGCTATTATAAGACTCATGTCAAATCACACAATGCAACACAAGCCGGAGGATAGATTTTTTACCTTATGACAACCAAGAATGCTTGGTACGTGAAATTTCATCTTTTATTATTACTATATGTGTATAATGTCAAAACAATTTCAATCATAAGTATCAATCATAGATGGCATAAGTGCCCCATACCACTATGTCGCCATATATAGGTTTACAATTAAAACCGCAAAATGTCATATTGGAAGTTGGATTTCCATCTATGAACCAAAGCAAGGGATCGTCCTCACGCTTCGAGACAATCTAGCCCATGTCTTAGGTAAGAGCTCGTTTACCTTTGGATCGTCAGGGTCAGTCCATACGGAGTCAATTAAAATGCCCGAACACTGCATTTCCCCGGCATATGGGCGTAAACTAGTCATATCCCGACCAAACTATCGACCTCGGAACGACCGATATAACCGAGGCGCCTCGCAATCCATCATCCACATAAGTAAAATGTCAGGGCTAGTAAAACGCTGACACCACTCCTAGCTAAAAGGAAACACATGCCCTCGCTGAGATCCTATCACGTTTCTGGTTCACACCAGGGTGTGAGGCTCGCGAATTAATGCTACACAAAGCTACGCTATATTAAAGTCGTGCTTTGATCATCAACCACAAGACCCTGCTTTTTAACACAGGCTTTGATCTTTTTCATATCAGCATGCCACACAGGCAATTCATGCCATGCAACCAATGTCAATCAATCACACAGAATGAAACCCGATGTTAGACACACATCCATTTACAGGTTCGTTCTGGGTTTGAACGAAATCAGAGGCACCTTATTCCTCGTCCCGTATGTCCAATATAGGAGAGAGGTTGTAACGACCCGGGGATTTTCGGCCCTGAAAATCGACATAAATAGCTTTACTATAACCCATGCCAACCTTCCAAACATCGAAAACACTGGACATTACTAGAAAGAAATTAGAGGGTGAGATATGAAATAAATAAATATTAGAATATAAGAAGAAGAAGAAGAAACAACACAACACAGAGTCTCACATTGCAGCGGAACAAAACATAAAACAGAAATGCTTTATTGAGAGCATTAAATAAAACTTACAATATCAGAGTACATCTATACCACTGGACAGTTATAATAATCTGTCCCATATACAACACACAACGGAATAGTAGCTATATAATATCATACGTCTGAACACCTCTAGCTCGTCTCTTCACAGCATTCAATAACCTGAACCTGTACACCCTGGGCTAACCCGAGCATTTACAAAACACCATGTCAGTATGGTGAACCAGAGTCAGAGAATCTCGCACAGTATTAAGGGTATCACACAACCTGATTTTAAAGTTAAAATCTTTCTGAAAGAAAAGGATAATCATAAGACCAAATTCACACATAAACACGGACGGTTTTTACCTTACGATAACCTAAAACATTTTTGAAATCAATATCTTGTCTGATATTATAATAATGTCTAAATACAAGTAAATAGGAATTTAGTAGAACGCTTGCATCTCACGTTCTACATATATAGTATACAAACAAGACTGCGGGCGCTTATTGGAAATTGGATTCCGACTATGACAAAGTATGGGGCCAACTGACGATAGTGTATCTCTAGAGGCGAATACACTGGGTTCAACAAGAACGTCTTGCAACCCGGCCCTCACATGACCGACCACTCATTTTGCTTGAGTGTATCGAATATATATCACCAAAGGTGGTAGCTAGCCACCGTTTCCCGAAAAGGGACAACATCGAAATAGATTGTAACACCCTTTATTTC
Source organism: Allium sativum (assembly GCA_030737875.1). NCBI lineage: Eukaryota > Viridiplantae > Streptophyta > Magnoliopsida > Asparagales > Amaryllidaceae > Allium > Allium sativum. The sequence goes on along the minus strand of CM060920.1, from coordinate 739,551,323 downwards.
TGTTAACACTAATGTTCACAAATTAAAGAATAACTAATCTCAGACATGAGAATTAAGGGAACCGGGTTGCGCCATTGTGTTCGTCTCAGAATTCCGGTTGAGATAGAGTCCAAGTTTGCATAAATTGGACTTGTATGAAGAAGTTATGGCGGTCGGAAGTTTCAGAAAATTCAAAACAGATTTCAGAAAATTCAAATTTCGGAGTCAGACAGGCTAGGCTGGAAAATTCCCTCCAGGGCCAGGTCGACCTTGGGGTCGACCTACCCCCCCCCCCCTCGGTAGATTTGTTTTATGACCTGTTGATGACTAGATGCTGACTCATTAGGGTTTCTGATATGCTTTGATTGGCTGAGATTAATTCTGAGTTGATCGGATGGCTTAAACTAGTCCTAAAATTTATAAAAACACCTATAGACTCAAACCCTAAAATCAAAATAAAAATTAGATTCATGGCCTCCATGCCGTCGCCTAGCAACTCAGCATAGCCGCCACCAATTAGAGAGGAAGAAAGCTAATCTAATTCAATTCTTTTCAACTTAAACAACGAATCTTCTTCAAGGGAAAGCTGTTACAACTTCAGAATTCAGAACTCATGAACTTCTTTGAGTTCTGAGTTCGATAATTTTAATAAAATAATTAGCAAATTAATTGGATTGAGTTATGATGTGAATTATTTGGTTATGAGTTAGGAGTAATTAATCGTCTAAGACACGAGGTTAGGCTCTTTTGTGGTGTAAGACTGCCCGGACCCGCCCGGCAAATGCAGCTGCCACAAATGCCAGTCTAATGTGGGAGGTGTTAGGCATAAATTAAATATGTAACAATTGTAAAGACACGAGGTTAGGCTCATTTGTGGTTTAAGACTGCCCGGATCTGCCCGGCAAATCCAGCTGCCACAAATGCCAGTCTAATGTGAGAGGTCTTTATGAGGTTAGGGTCTTAATGAATTAAGAAACACTTAACCAGATAAACATGTAGTGGGAGATGAGGGGTTAAGTGGGTGCCTTGGGTGGCATGTGGAATCTAATGGGTGCCTTGGGTGGCATTTGAAATACGGTTGGAAATACTTAGCCAAAATTGAAACATGTAAGTGAACATGAATAAGAAGTGGGTTAAGTGGGATGTACTAGAGGGGACCAAGCTTAGGTGGATTGCTTGTGTCAAGTAAAGGGGGTCCGTTTCAACCATTAAACCATACGTATCTTTGTGGGATCGACCCAAGTCGAGGACGGGACACGCATACTGGGCTTGACTGTAAGAGGCCAAACCGGGTTAGCGGTGGCAACGCAAGTCCAACGAGTTCATATACGTTTGTGGACCCAGGCTGGTAGGAAAGACGTTGTTGCATCATGTAGGTATAAGCCGTGCATCATTGGGGTGTCAGGTTGCCACTTTGAGGAGTGATACACCCCACTATGGGGCCAGCATGGATATCTACGGGTTAGGGAGTCGATCGCTTGGGGGTAGTGGTTACACCTAGTGGAGATAGGGGCAGGCGGCAGCTATGAAGGCAACTAGGGGTGCACGAAACTACCATTATCATTATTGAAGTCTGTAGGCGGGATCAACCTTAGGGTGACTAGTGGTGGTGCAGTATAGCAATTATCCTACAGTGTTGGGGTAGTTTAGTAATTATCTTTTAGTGGGTTAGGTGCGTTTTAACAATATCGTTATTCATCTTGTTTCCTTGTTTACTCTGCCATACTCAATGGTTCATGGTCATTTCCTTATTTTCCAACTTATGCCTTAGCTTGGTTACTTTGCTGATTATATTGTTAAAGTTATCGCACTCGCCAGACTTTATGTCTGACCCCCTTTGTTTCCTCAACTTTTCTTCCTTCCCCCCCACCCCCCAGGTGCTCAGGTTGGAACTAGCACCAGTGTTGCTTGATTTTGGACAGGTGTGCTTCTTGCTTTTAGAAGATTGCTTGGATCGCTGAAGTAAAGTGTAAAACCCCACCTCCATTAAGGTCACTCACAAAGGGAATGCCTTAACTTCAGTGGAGCGTTTTTGGTAAATAGACACCGAATATCACAAGACAGATATAAAAATTTTGCAGCGGAAAATAAACAACTTTATTAAATCACCAAAATATTTTGTAAAATAATACCATGAGTCGTAAAACCCTTACAACAAAGCACTTCTGTCTTATATTATCAGAGTACATAGGTATTTAAAAGAAAACATCATTCCCCATATTAAAGAGGAAGCCATATAAGAGACATAGACTCAAGCCATACTTCAGAAGTAGCTCCTAGAAGATGATATCCAAATCCTGACTAAACCTGTGTGTTTCCTCCCTGAGAACCTGGGGAGGAAACGGAAGAAAAGAGGCGAATTAAACTAGGTCAGACATATGTCTAGTGAGTCCAGTAACTTTTAGCCAGTAAATAAATAAAGGTAAACATGATAGGCATACAAAGTGGATAAGAGGATCACGGTACAGATGACAGGTATGACAGGATAAATAAGGTAAGGTGTATGCATGATTCACTACTAATTAGTCTGCAATATTACTAGTCAAATCAAGATGGGATGATCCCTTCCGCTAATGATAACGATGGTGGCAGTTTCGTGTATTCCTTGCTGCTGCCATATGTGTCGCCTGCTCCTATCTCAACTAGTCGTACCCACTACCCTCCTACTTTAAATTGGTAGACTTAGGGCATACGTCCAGGTATACCCTAACAACTGCCCTAACTGATCGGCTCCCTACTCTATAGATACCCTGTGCTGGTCCCACAACTAGGTTGTATCAATTCCCTAAAGTGGCAACCTAAGGTGTGCATAGCTATATGTACTGGTGTCACTGTAGTCTTGTCCCCCTCTGCCCGGCCCATGCACGCACATGTCCACAGTCAGTTTGCGCCGCCCACCCCATCCGTCTCGTTTTGGATCTCTTACAATCAATCGGTAAGCGTGCCCCTTCCCTACCTAGTACGGAGTTCTTTACTTTGATACCCCTCCGTGTTACTGACTGAAAAGGGTCCCATAAAACATGGTAAAAGCTCTCCCCTATGTCTTGTATCCCCACTAAGTTTTCTACTGACTATGTATACCCCTAAGGTGTCTTTAATTACATAGCCCTCAATCAGTTATGCATACCTATAGGTGTCTTTAATAAATAACTCATATTCTACCTATCAGTTATGCGTACCTATAGGTGTCTTAAATACATAACTCTATCTATTCCCATTAGTTATGCATACCCCTATGGGTGTCTTTAATACATAACTTTACTATTTTTCCCCGGTTATGTATACCGTTAGGTGTCTTTAATTACATAACCATTTTTATCTGGTTAATTTTGTGGGCCTATATGCATTAATATTACCCACCTACCCTTCAATTATACTTAACCCTCCCAATGATTTAATCCTATTTATTTAACGGTTAAGTTTGTGGGCCTATATATATATATATTAATATTACACACTTACCCTTCAGTTGTACTTAACCCACCCACAATCCAATTCGTTTTGCTTAACCCTAACATATGTGAACCATTATACAGTCCATATGTATTATGTTAGGTTAAGTAGCATTAATTAATTATTGAGACATCTAATCATATTTCACATGCCACCCAAGGCACCCACTTAATTCCACATGCCACCTAAGGCACCCACTTAACCCCTCATGTCCCACTACATGTTTATATGGTTAAGTGTTTCTTAATTCATTAAGACCGTAACCTTATAAAGACCTCTCGCATTAGACTGGCATTTTTCGCAGATGGATTTGCTGGGCGGGTCCGGGCAGTCTTACACCACAAAAAAGCCTAATCTTGTGTCTTTACAACTGTCACGCATTTAATTTATGCCTAAGAACTCCTACATTAGACTGGCATTTGTGGCAGCTGGATTTGCCGGGCGGGTCCGGGCAGTCTTACACCACAAAAGAGCCTAACCTCGTGTCTTAGATGATTAATTACACCTAATTAATCATTCCCCAATTTGAATTACTTTCCATATTCAAATTATCAATTAATTCCAAATTTAACTATGGCCATAATTGACTCAATTATGTCCATCCATTTATGGTATGTAAAATCATACCAATTTCTTCACAAATTTATTTTATGCCATTTAAGGCATTTATGCCAACTCTCAATATTAAATCTTCAGAATTTAATTGCTTAAACATTCCTCTTTTGATTAATTAAGTTAATTAGTTAATCCTTTCCTTTTTATAAGTGTCAATACCTATCTTATTAACAATTTGAATTTCCTATCCATAAATGGTCATATTCAAATTATACCATTTTAACCCAATTTTACCCATATCATAATAGGTAATTATTTATATGTTTCCCTACCAAAATCATGTGTCCAATTTACATAATCACTAAGTAAATTATGCCTATTACAAATTCCCCTTTTTCCCCGCTTCTTAACTAGCGTAACCGTTTGTGTTTTGGCGTCATTGAGGCTACAAAATAGTCTCGCCATAACAATAAAATAAAGGGAATGACAAGGTGATCATTTTCAATACAATTTTTGGCATAATCATGACAACTAGGGAAAATGACATGATAACTTCACATATAATTGTGATTCGCCACATAATTAACAACTTGCACAGATTCATGATTTTGCAACATAACAACTTGCATTGGTTCATGATTCTCAACATAATTAACAACTTAGATAGGTTCACGATTCACAACATAACAACTTGCATGATTCATAGCATAACCTCTTCCATAGGTGACTTACAGAGGTTCATGATCCACAACATAACAACTAGCATAGGTCCATGAATTAACAACCTATCAACTTGCATAGGTAGCTTGCATGGGTTCATAATAATTTGCATAACATCATGATTCACAACAATAATAAACTTGCATCATATCATGATTCACAACAATAATGAACTTGCATAGCTTCATGATTCACAATAATAATAAACTTGCATCATATCATGATTCACAACAATAAACTTGCATAACTACAAACAACATATACCCAAATCATAGTCTACCACAATTCACTTCTATTTATTTAAACCTAAAAGTGACTAGAACTCATAGAATAAGGGGTCTTGAGTTCTGGGAACTGAATTATGCAATTGATTAGCGTTCCCTTATTGTAGACAATTTCGTTGTTGTAGTTTTAGGCTTAATTTGAATTGAATTGTTGTCTTTAATTTTCTTCTAGTTGGTGGCAGCTACTCTCGAGTTTGGAGTGACAACATGACGGCCACAGATCTAATTTTGATTTTGATTCTAGGGTTTGAGTCTACACATGTTTATATAGAATTTCAATTTAATTATAGCTGTCGGATGACCCTACAGTTAACCGCAACCATCAGTCCAGATTAGAACTATCCAGAAACCCTAATGACTCATTAACTAGTCAGAAATGACTCAGCACTCACTCACCGTTCGAACCAGAGCCTCAGAAATCGATGCAGATTTTTACCTCGGCCTGGGCGCACCTGCCAAGTGCAACATTGCAATATTGCATGGGCGCACTTCCCAAGTGCGCCAGTGCATTCTGGCCCGTTTCTGGTTTTTCTGCCTAACTTCGTTCGCCCATATCTTCTTCATACGGCATCCGTTTTACGCAAACTTGGACTCTATCTCAACCAGAATTCCGAGACGAACGCAATGGCGTAACCCGTTTCCATTAATTCCCAGATTTGAAGTTAAGTATTCTTTAATTTAGTTAATCTGATTATTCAAAAATTCGGGGTGTTACAATCTCCCCTCCTTAATGGATTTTGTCCCTGAAATCTTCAAGTCAAGAAGAATGTGCATCCTACCATACAATCATCCATCTACTCAACCATCAAACACAGGCATCCATTGTCCTTAAAAGATTTCTAATGCCGTATGAACATATGCAAAAAGTGTGTGTATATGTTCCTTATCTAATGCAAAATCTGGCGGTCTACTGATTCAGTTGGCCTCATCAATGCAAACCATGATAGTGCCATGCGTCCATTATGTATGCGAAAGAATCCTATCGATACATATTATTTCTACATGTGTGCTCAACCATTCATCAAAATGCAGCATCCATATGATAACACAACCATTGTTCATCCATTAACCTAAATATGCACACACATTTATATGCAATATGAAAGTGATTTGAGCCGATCTAGTGCCTAATGTGTGTGTAAATGCATCCACGAGCAACCACTAGCAAACACTTGTATCCACTTGCAACCATCAAACATAACATGTCCCAAACACCTGTTTACATCCATGCATTTCCTATCTAAAGGTCGAAGATCAGGTCGATGGGATATAAACAAATGATATAACTAAAACAAAAGCTCTGTTCCAATTTGACATCGGTTAAGAGAATAATTCCCTAAGTCTTAGCCCCGAAGACAGAAATCAACATCAGACTGACACCCAAAGAATTACACCCATTAAATAATGTCAAATCTGGATATCTACTTCATGCTTCGAGTAGAAACCCGTATCCTTCAGAAATATCCAGATACTTACAAATTACTAGTATAGATCAGATTACAGAATGATTCTCAGAAAGATAAGCATAACAGACCCTTGCGGGTCACAAGAAATTTTGGGGGTCTTCCCATGACAAGTTAGAAACTTAACGACCCTCCTCTCAAAATCTAGAATGACCCTATACATAGAAAGCTGGTCCATTTAGAACGAACCCATAACCCATAAACATGAGCACACAAACATCACATTCAAATTTTTGACACCTAACACAGATAATTTCAACCCCTTACAAATCACTAATAAATGAGCCGAACCACAAAAGGGGTTTGAAACAACTACGGGATCAGAAACAAGACAAGTATTAAAGTGTAGATTCAATTACAAAATCAAAATGCCAGAATCCAAAAGAGTCTTAACTTCATAAGGAAATTAAACCTTTTACATAAATTTTTCCTATCTCTATCATATCCGTCTACCATGAGAGCATTCGCCTGCCCCCAGAAGTCCCTTGCGATCCCTGTACCTTCGGGCATTCCTTGGAAAAGTGTCCGACCTCTCTACACTTAAAGCAATTGGACTTCCTCCCTTTACATTCTTTGACTAGGTGACCTTCTTTCCCACTATAGTGGCATTTCCTCTTATCCGTTCCCTTTTCATCCTTCTTGCCTTTCTTCTGCTGTTGTTGTTGTTGTCCTTTCTTGGGTCCCGCCTTTTCATTTTTTTGTTTCCCTTCAACTTTTTCCTCTTTCTTTGCTCCTTTGTCCTCTTTATGCATGAGGGCCATACCCACCAGCTTTTCAAAAGTGGCCCCCATGGGAACATGGGTCATAGCCAATCCGTGTAGCGGCTCATTCAAGCCTTTAATAAATCTCAGAGCCTTCTTCTCATGTGTGTTCACTAAATCTAAGCCGAACCTCGCCAACTGTTTGAACTTGTTGACGTACTCTTTTACTGACAGATCACCCTGCTTTAATGCCAAAAACCTTTCCATATATAGATTTTCTTCCGCTCATGAGAGAAATTTCGCCTCAAACCTACGCCTGAAATCCAGCCATGTATCAACTGGACGCTCTCCATTAGCGACCTTCCACCAAAACGAAGCTTCGTCTTTCATCAACCAAGCAACCAATTGGATCTTCTTACAGTGATCTAAGTCGAAAATGCCAAGCAGATCCACCACTTTCTTCAACCAATTTCTAGCTTCAATAAACGTTTCAGTCCCACTAAAACATTTTCCACCCATTAAACGAAAGTCCTTACATATCTTGGAGAAAGTATCTCCACGCAGAGGAATGACTAGAGCTGGGGGGTGGGGAAGGAGGAGGAACATTGGCCGGACTCGCGGTAGCGGCCCTAGCCTCGAGATAGTGACGAAACCAACCGGGTACATGAACACCCTTTGGTGTCTCAGATGCTCCAGACATGCTAAAACGAAAAAGTAAAGACTCAATACAAAGAACCGAAGGAAAGATATATGGCTCTTGGGGAATGTTTTTCAAAACATGCAATTTTTTTTTAAAATAATTTCTTTTAAAACCTCTTTGAAAATAGTTTTTCAAAAGCTTTTTATCAAGTTAAGTAACCTTCAGCTCTGATACCAAGTGTAACACCCCACCTCCATTAAGTTCACTCACAAAGGGAATGCCTTAACTTCAGTGGAGCGTTTTCGGTAAACAGACACCGAATATCACAGGACAGATATAAAAATTTTGCAGCGGAAAATAAACTGCTTTATTAAATCACCAAAATATTTTGTTACATAATACCATGAGTCATAAAACCCTTACAAAAAAGAACTTCTATCTTATATTATCAGAGTACATAGGTATTTAAAAGAAAACATCATTCCCCATATTAAAGAGCAAGTCATATGAGAGATAGAGACTCGAGCCATACTTAAAAAGTAGCTCCTAGAAGATAATATTCAAATCCTGGCTAAACCTATGTGTTTCCTCCCTGAGACCCTTGGGGAGAATGGAAGAAAAGAGGTGAAACAAAATAGGTCAGACATACGTCTGGTAAGTCAAGTAACTTTCAGCCAGTAAATAAATAAAAGTAAACATGACAGGCATACAAAGTGGATAAGAGGATCACGGTATAAATGACAGGTATGACAGGAAAAATAAGGTAAGGTGTATGCATGATTCACTACTAACTAGTAAGCACAATTACTAGTCAAATCAAGATGGGATGATCCCTTCCGCTAATGATAACGATGGTGGTAGTTTCGTGTATTCCTAGCTGCTACCATAGGTGCCGCCTGCTCCTATCTCAACTTGTCGTACCCACTACCCTCCTACTTTAAATTGGTAGACTTAGGGCATACGTCCGGGTATACCCTAACCACTTCCCTAATCGATCGGTTCCCTACTCTATAGATACCCTGTGCTGGTCCCACAACTAGGGGGTATCACATCCCTAAAGTGGCAACCTAAGGTGTACATAGTTATATCTACAGGTGTCACTGTCGTCTTGTCCCCCTCTACTCGACACATGCACACACTTGTCCCCGGTCGGTTTGCGCCGCCCACACCGTCCGTTTCGTTTTGGATCTCTTATAATCAATCAGTAAGCGTGCCCCTTCCCGGCCTAGTACGGAGTTCTTTACTTTGATACCCCTCCGGGTTACTGACTGAAATGGGTCCCCTACAACATGATACAAGCTCTACCCTATGTCTTGTATCCCCACTAGGTTTTCTACTGACTATGTATACCCTAAGGTGTCTTTAATTACATAGCCCTCAGTCAGTTATGCGTACCTATAGGTGTCTTTAATACATAACCCATATTCTACCTATTAGTTATGCGTACCTATAGGTGTCTTAAATACATAACTCTATCTATTCCCATTAGTTATGCGTACCCCTATGGGTGTCTTTAATACGTAACTTTACTATTTTGCCCCGGTTATGTATACCGTTAGGTGTCTTTAATTACATAACGCTTTTTATCTGGTTAAGTTTGTGGGCATGTATGTATTAATATTACCTACCTACCCTTCATTAGTGCTTAACCCTCCCACTGATTTAATCCTATTTATTTAACCGTTAAATTTGTGGGCCTATATATATTAATATTACCCACCCACCCTTCAGTTGTACTTAACCCACCCACAATCCAATTCGTTTTGCTTAACCCTAACTTATGTCAACAATCATACAATCCATATGTATTAAGTTAGGTTAAGAAGCATTAATTTATTATTGAGACATCTAATCGTATTTCACATGCCACCCAAGGCACCCACTTAATTCCACATGCCACCCAAGGCACCCACTTAACCCCTCACGTCCCACTACATGTTTATTTGGTTAAGTGTTTCTTAATTCATTAAGACCATAAACTTATAAAGACCTCTCACATTAGACTGGCATATGTGGCAGCTGGATTTGCCGGGCGGGTCCGGGCAGTCTTACACCACAAAAGAGCCTAACCTCGTGTCTTTGGAACTATCATGCATTTAATTTATGCCTAAAACCTCCCACATTAGACTGGCATTTGTGGAAGCTGGATTTGCCGGGTGGGTCCAGGCAGTCTTACACCACAAAAGAGCCTAATCTCGTGTCCTAGACGATTAATTACTCCTAATTAACCATTCCCCAATTTGAATTACTTTCCCTATTCAAATTATCAATTAATTCCAAATTTAACTATGGCCATAATTGACTCAATTATGTCCATCCATTTATGGTATGTAAAATCATACAAATTTCTTCACAAATTTATTTTATGCCATTTAAGGCATTTATGCCAATTCTCAATTTCAAATCTTCAGACTTTAATTGCTTAAACATTCCTCTTTTGATTAATTAAGTTAATTAATTAATCCTTTCCTTTTTATAGGTGTCAATACCAGCTTATTAACAATTTGAATTTCCTATCCATAAATGGTCATATTCAAATTATACCAATTTTACCCAATTTTACCCATATCATAATAGGTCATTATTTATATGTTTCCCTACCAGAATCATGTGTCCAGTTTACATAATCACTAATTAAATTATGCCTATTACAAATTCCCCTTTTTCCCCGCTTCTTAACTAGCGTAATCGTTCGCGTTTTGGCGTCATCGGGGCTACAAAGTTGTCTCGCCATAACAATAAAATAAAGGGAATGACAAGGTGATCATTTTCAGTACAATTTTTGGCATAATCATGACAACTAGGGAAAATGACACGATAACTTCACATATAATTGTGATTCGCCACAAAATTAACAACCTACACAGATTCATGATTTTACAACATAACAACTTGCATAGGTTCATGATTCTCAACATAATTAACAACTTTGATAGGTTCACGATTCACAACATAACAACTTGCATGATTCATAACATAACCTCTTGCATAGGTCACTTACATAGGTTCATGATCCACAACATAATAACTAGCATAGGTCCATGAATTAACAACCTATCAACTTGCATAGGTAACTTGCATGGGTTCATAATAATTTGCATAACTTCATGATTCACAACAATAATAAACTTGCATCATATCATGATTCACAACAATAATGAACTTGATAACTTCATGATTCACAATAATAATAAACTTGCATCATATCATGATTCACAACAATAAACTTGCATAACTACAAACAACATATACCCAAATCATAGTCTACCACAATTCACTTTTATTTATTTAAACCTAAAAGTGACTAGAACTCACCGAATAAGAGGTCTTGAGTTCGGGATCTGAATTCTGTAATTGATTAGTGTTCCCTTATTGTAGACGATTTCGTTGTTGTAGTTTTAGGCTTGATTTGAATTGAATTGTTGTCTTTAATTTACTTTTAGTTGGTGGCGGCTACTCTAGGGTTTGGAGTGACAACATGGCGGCCACTGATCTAATTTTGATTTTGATTCTAGGGTTTGAGTTTACACATGTTTATATAGAATTTCAATTTAATTATAGCCGTCGGATGACCCAGGAGTTAACCTCAACCATTCAGTCCAGATTAGACCTATCTAGAAACCTTAATGACTCATTAACTAGTCAGAAATGACTCAGCACTGACTCACCGTTCGAACCAGAGCCTCAAAAATCTGTACAGATTTTTACCTCGGCCTGGCCAAGTGCGCCAGTGCAATTTTGTTCTGGCGCACTTCCCAAGTGCGCCAATGCATTCTGGCCTGTTTCTGGTTTTTCTGCCTAACTTCGTTCGTCCATATCTTCTTCATACGGCATCTGTTTTACGCAAACTCAAACTCTATCTCAACCAAAATTCTGAGATGAATGCAATGGCGTAACCAGTTTCCCTTAATTCCCACATTTGAAATTAAGTATTCTTTAATTTAGTTAATCTGATTATTCAAAAATTCGGGGTGTTACATAAAGTTCAGCCTCTCTTTTATTTATGGCTATTTTGTATGGGGGATTATGTCTTTCAACTTATGTAATTTGATTTAGTCAAGATGGATATTATGTACTTGGCTCTAGTTTTGATGATGTAATCAAACATATGTATTTTCCGCTGCAATGAAATAAAGTTTTTAATTTTTCAAGTACTGTTTATATCTGTCTTGTTGTTAAGTTTCTGTTCTATACTCACTTAAAATGCTCCATAGAAGTTAATGCATTCCCTTTGTGAGTGACATTAATGGACGTGGGGTGTTACACGTGGTATCAGAGCTGAAGGTTACCAGAACAGATATGAATTTTGAAAAGTTGTTTTTCAAAAACCACTTTTATAAAGAAGTACCTTCAAAAGTAAGTTTTAAGGAAAGTATTTTCAAGAGAAAAGCTTATTTTAGAAAGCATAATGTAACAACCCGTATTCTACGCATCATGGGATCGTAGAATATTTCTTTCTTTCACATATGAAGTCGTATGGTCATGTGACTTTGGGAGACGACTATTGGGGTCATTTCCCATGTTCATGATTTTTGTTGATTTTTAAATGACCGTTTTGCCCGTAGTTGGTACTGTTTTGGCCATAACTTTTGACTGGAAAGGAATTTTGACCTGAAACCACTTCCATTGGATTCAAATGATGGTTTCTCTTTCCGTAGAGTGGTCATAATAGCCAAACGGACTTACCGTTTGGGAGATATGGCTGAAACAAGGTTTGGAAGGTGAAAAACTGCTTAACCGGGCCAAATAGGGTGATTAGTGGATAGACCCATAACCCATTTCGGGATTAGGGTTATGAGGAGGCTGAAATGGGTTAGAGAATCATTTTCATTTCAGTTTTGAGCCGCCACTTTCCTCCTTGAAACCCTAGTAATGGCCTCCACATTCTAATTTCATCCCAAATCGCCTTATAATCACTTTCTAATCAAGTCTTGGCCTAATCTACATCAAATCAAGGCGGATTAGCATCAAATCAAGATAGGAGCTGCTGCTAAGCATTGGAATTCATCCCAAACAGAGAATCATTTCAGATCTATAGTTTACTTTGTGGCAAAGGTGAGTGATTTGCATTGTTTTTCACTAATTATGGCTAATTATGGTAATTAGCGAAGATTAGCGAAATTATAGCTCAGAAAAATCTAGAAAAATTCCTAAAATTCTAAAACATCATTTTATGCCTTTGATATGAATTTCGGTTAATTTCGACTAATTTTGCAAATCCCGGAATTTGGGAGATTAAGGGGTAATTAGTGATAATTAGCGAATTTATGCATGTTAAAAATCTGGAAAAATGTTCAAAAATTCTGAAATATTGTTTTAGACCTCTGTTAAAAGTTTGGTTCAATTTGGTTAAGATTTGCTAACCTTATCGTTATATTTGCTTAAGTATGCTTAAGGGAAAATAAGGGGTATTGGCTATGTTTGATCCATTTTACATGCTATGATTTATGTTTTGGTGTTTGTGGTCGATACTATATGTTGCTATGACTGTATGGTATGCTTTGTGATTGTTTAGAAGTGTTAGTTTGGTCAAAAACGTCGTCGAATGGCGAAACACAGTCGTTGGAACGAAGTGCAGGAAATACCCCGGACCGGATCGCCCCTACCCCATGCGAACCGATCCGATTGAAGCTCGCGCCACGAGACGACCTGATCCGCCCTATTTTCTCCGACCCGATCGCGAGTCATCTCCACGATCCGCTCCAGTTTGGGCGCCACGATCCACTCACGAATGGTTCTCACGATCCGGAGTTGAAGCCACGAACTGCTTCAGAAGCTAAGGGATCGATGGCCAAGGAATCACGAACCACGATCTGAACCGTATGCAGATGACCACGATCCGAGCTGAAGGAGCTTGTCGCGAATCGATCTGGAGGGAAGCGCACGATCCGAAACAGAGGGTGACCACGAGCTAGTGACTGCGAACCGAACCAATGGTGCGACCCGAACCGATGGTGCGACCCGAACCGTTGGAGGGAGGAGCACGATCCGAACCTGAAGGAAGACCACGACCTGAAGCAAAGTGAAGTGAAGAAAGGAAGACCGATCCGTATGGAGATGACGACCAAAACCCGAGATGCAAAGGTAGTCCAAATGGAAGTTAGAGCTCAGGATCCAGATGGGAACCAATGAGTTCACTTCATGATTGGGCTTTGCTGCGGGACGTGTGCAAAGGGGTTGTCGGTATTCATAACTTTGGTTCACCACTGAGAGATGGATGGTGGGCTTGTAGTGATAGTTACACGGGATTGGATTCCGTCATGGCCCAAAGTATTAGGTGACAAAAGTAGTGGATATCGTATACTTTAAGCACTGAGTGAGGGATGTGAGGATGATTGTTATGCTTGATTGTTTGACATCACTATGACATGCACACCCCCACCCCCGTTATCTTTACACCACTTGAAATGGCACCTTAGAGTGTTGTACAGTATGTAGTGCTAACTCTTTGGTTGCAGGTCCAGGTTCAGGTATGATTGGATTATACCTGTTATTATTTTGTTTAGATGCTTATCGCTCATACCAGGCTTTATGTCTGACCCAGAGTTTTATGTCTCTTCTTATTACTCTGGGTGCTCAAACGAGCAGACTAGAGACAGGTTATGGTTAGCTGGTGATGCGCGAGTAGCTGATTCGGAGGCGAGCAGGAGGCTTCCACGTATGATATATATAGATATTCTCCCTGTGTCGTTGGTGGTCACTACTTGGGCATTAGTAGTGTACCTTCTTTATCTTGCTTTTGCTTTAGAGACAGTATTTTAAAAGTTGTAATAAGCTGTATTCTGAATTTCCGCTGCTATGATGTTTAGTTCTGATTTTCAGCTTATGCACTGTCTCCCCTGTTTTATGTCAAGTATATTATTATTATATTTTGTTCGATGCGCTGTGAGACATTCTACAGGTTCTTTGTATGTTCATTTCCTTCTTCCTTTTCCTTCTGGCGACCCGTTCCGTGCTAACTGGACATGTGTACAGCGCACTTTTGGAGTAAATGTCGGTTGGTGCGGGGCGGGCCGTCACACTTGGTATCAGAGCTCTAGGTTGCGTAGTTAACCTAGGGAAAGACACTAGGGAGAGATAGTACGTATACGAGAGAGCGTATTTGTGATTACTTTGGTTTTTAAAAAAAGTTATATGTATATACTATTGGTAGTATAGGAAAGAAGTCGTACTGCACTAGCACCACTATGGGGTCGTTAATCGTTTCGCTTTTTACAGATTAACGATGAGCCGATATCCTAGAGGTGCTGGTAGAGGGACCAACCATGGGAATGCTCCTGACATGAGGACAATGTTCACTAACTTCATGAGAGACATGCTTAGAGATGTTCAGGGAGCAGTTCCCAATCCCGGAAATGGTGGTGGTCCAGTAGTGCAGGCGCCTAGGGCCGATTTCGCCAAGTTGTGCAAGGATTACACTAGCCTTGGTGGGAAGTCGTTCCACGGAACGGAGTCAGCCACAGATGTTCAGGATTGGTTGGATAGCTGTGATCGTATCTTCGATGACTTGGGTCTTGAGGATGCGATGAAGAGAAGGCTAGCGTCTCGTCAGCTGCAAGGGCGAGCGATGAATTGGTGGAATGCCATTAGAACAGCTACTCCAGAAGATCAAGTTACTTGGAATCAGTTTAAGACTCGCTTTTGTGATAAGTTTATTCCAGCTGCTCATAAATCAGAACTATTCAGGAAGTTCTTGGAGCTTAAGCAGAACGGCCGAGCAGTCTCGGAGTATATCGCTGAATTCGACACTTTATCGAAATATGGATGGTCCCTTATCGATACAGTCGAAAAGAAGAACGAGAAGTTCATAACTGGCTTGGATGGGTACTTGGGGGAAAGACTTAAAAACCATATCGATGAGACGTTTGAGTCTATTGTAGGAAAGGCATTAAGGTCAGAGAGCCTTTTCCCCAAGTCGAAGGCCGAAGTTGCTACGGCATCTGCAGAGGAGCCAAAGCCGCAAGCAGGCGGTGAAGGCCAGAAGAATTCTCAGAACAAGAGGAAGCAGAACCCGACCAAGGATGGTCAGAATAAGAAAAATAAGAAAGATGGCGAATGCTTTAGTTGTGGCAAGAAGGGCCATTACGCCAGAGATTGTCGAGAAAAGCCTGGGGAAAGGAAGTGCTTTAACTGCGGCCAGGCGGGACATCACAAGGATGATTGCCCACAACCTCCTAGGGAGAAGCAGATTGTGAAAGCATATGCTATCAACGCTGTTCCTTCTTCGTCAAATGCCCCAACTGCGGCGCAGAAGGAAAAAGGTGTCGTTATTCGAGGTATGCTTTCTATTTAAGATGTTTTGATCGGGTTTTGTTTGACAAACCTGAGTTAGTCGATAGACCTTTAGTAGTGACGAACCTGATTGGTGGTTCGACGAGTTTTGGCATGATTTGTTAATGTGGTCTTATCGAGCCATGGATGTATGTTTCCTTGTGATTGCTTTGTTTTGGGCTTTACTGGGTTTAGCATTATTTTGGGGAGTCGATTTACTCCAAAGGAATAGGGTGGTATTAGGTACCTACCTAGTGATGGCGATAGTAACTGGAGTTAAGGAAGCTAAGAGGTTATCGTTGTAATAAGTTGTCTCTGGGAGGCAAATGAGTGCTCCAGTGCTAGATTGTTTTGCTAGTATCACCTCATGTGGATTGTCTGAATTCGGAGGAGATGTTCCTTGGGTGCTTGTCTGATATTGGTTTAGGCCTTTGGGGCTTGTGCTTGGGGAATGTCGATTTCGACTAGGATGGTTCACGTGAGGGGTAAATAGTTGTTGTGATTTTTCATTGGATGATATCTTGGTTTACTCGAGGAGTGAAGGGCAAACGGAACATGATAAGACTATTCAATGGTATAGACTGCCCAGAGTTAGACTCGATAGGGTTATGAGATTGCTCGAGTGGGACTCGAGAAAGATACAAAGTAATGGATTGTTTAGGACCCTATGTTGATGTTCTCTATTGGATAGTAGAAATTTGAAGGAATAGGATGTGTTCGTTGATCATGGAAGATACAACGAAGATTAGAGCGATTCAAGTTGGACTTGAACTCGTAAAAGAAAATAGGTGTTCGTTGATCTTGGAGATGCAACGAATAAGGAGGCGACTCACGTTGGACTAGAGTTTGTCGGTACTCAAGACTGGGTCTGAGTTATAGATTGACTCGAGTTGGACTCGAGAAGGCTGCAAGGAATTGGAATCAGCTCGAGTTGGACTCGAGAGGGCAGCAAGATAATGGATAGACTTGGGTTGGACTCAAGTATTTTAGGAGGACTAAAAGCAGGGGTATCTGGGGACGCCCGTTACCTTGGATCCGTTGGACGTGATCTAGTTATCCTTGGAGGATAAACGTACGTTGGACGTACGGTAGTCCGATTGGAGGCTGGGCTTCCATTAGTTTAATTATCCTTGGAGGATAAACGTGCGTTGGACGTACGATAGTTAGTAGGGAGGCGGGGCTTCCATTAGCCTGGGATTGGTTGGACCAGTCAAGTAGGCATCGGTGTATGTATGGGGGCTGGGCTTCCATTAGTTAGTGATGTTGGTTGGACCAGACATGCTAGAATCGACATATTGGGATTGGTTAGACCAGTCATGTAGGTGTCGATGTGTTTATGAATTTAACAGGTGATAGGTAGGACTTGTTTGATGGATGTTATGGTTGCTATGTTTGTTCCTATCTTTCTTCTCTTGAGTAAACTATCACCTGTAGTGTTCCAGCGATAGGGAACAAAGTGATTGTAATAGGACTATGAGCCAGTGCAGTAGAGTCGTCATGACTCGAGGGGCAAAGTGGACATAGTAAAGGATTAGTAAGGCTATGAGCCAGTGCAGTGGAGTTGTTATGACTTCATGGGGCAGAGTGGACATAGCAAAGGACTAATGGCTATGGATCAGTGCAGTGGAGTCGCCATGACTCCATGGTTAGAGTGATCATAGTAAAGGATGTGGGTGCAGTACTAGTTGCATTGAGTAGGAAACATGCCAGTTTAGGGGTTTTGTTTCTAGGATGGAAGCAACTAGAGTATGTCACAGGATATGATTTCAGACCCAAGAGTGAATTGGATTCAGAAACACTGGTAAGCTTGACGATTAGATCGATTTTGATTGAGTGGATTGGTTCCAGTTAGAAGGACGATCCTAACCTATTGGAAACCATCTCTAGGGTAGAGATGGGTATCGATGGAAAGAGAATGATCAAATAAGGATTTGATCGAGAAGGGTGGCTTCGAAAGAATAAGGGACTAGTTGTACCCAACGTAGATGGACTGAGAGGTGAAGTGCTTAGAGCATATCATCACTCGAAATTGACTATACATCCCAGTGGTAATAAGATGTATTGAGACATAGAGCAGATCTACTACTGGGAAGGGATAAAGATAGGCAGAAGACTTATCTCGATAAGAAACGAAGAGATTTGGAATTCTTCGTTAACGACTTGGTGTTCGTCGGGATCTCTCCATAGAGAATGCGATTCGGATTGGCTGGAAAGGTAAGTTAGCACCAAGATTTGTTGGCCCATTCCCAGTCCTCGAGCAAGTTGGGAATTTGGCGTATGAAGTAGAGCTACCTGACAAGATGGTGGGAGTTCACAACGTATTTCATGTTTCCCAGTTAAGGAAGTTGTGCAAGACCCTAATGTGGCTATTTCACCAGATCAGTTGGATGATAGCAAAGTTGAACCCGAGGCGGTTGAGAACCACAAGTCTATGCGTATCGTTGGGAACGATACGAAGCAGCTTCGAAGGAAGGCGGTGAAACTAGTCAAAGTCCAGTGGGGTGAGAATGAAAAAGACTGTACTTGGGAAACAGAGGAGGAGATAAAAAAGAAGTATCCAGAACTCTTTGCCTGGTAAGGTTTTGGTAGTGATAGTTCCTTCCCTTGTTAGTAAACCGCATGCTAGGATAGACTTGTTTTGCATGATGATTGTTGTTTTATGATTGATAGGCATGCGGAACCCTTTGTATGTTTTGGTTAGGGAATTTCGGGGGCGAAATTTCTTAAGGGGGGGAGAGTGTAACAACCCGTATTCTACGCATCATGGGATCGTAGAATATTTCTTTCTTTCACATATGAAGTCGTATGGTCATGTAACTTTGGGAGACGACTATTGGGGTCATTTCCCATGTTCATGATTTTTGTTGATTTTTAAATGACCGTTTTGCCCGTAGTTGGTACTGTTTTGGCCATAACTTTTGACTGGAAAGGAATTTTGACCTGAAACCACTTCCATTGGATTCGAATGATGGTTTCTCTTTCCGTAGAGTGGTCATAATAGCCAAACGGACTTACCGTTTGGGAGATATGGCTGAAACAAGGTTTGGAAGGTGAAAAACTGCTTAACCGGGCCAAATAGGGTGATTAGTGGATAGGCCCATAACCCATTTCGGGATTAGGGTTATGAGGAGGCTGAAATGGGTTAGAGAATCATTTTCATTTCAGTTTTGAGCCGCCACTTTCCTCCTTGAAACCCTAGTAATGGCCTCCACCTTCTAATTTCATCCCAAATCACCTTCTAATCACTTTCTAATCAAGTCTTGGCCTAATCTACATCAAATCAAGGCGGATTAGCATCAAATCAAGATAGGAGCTACTGCTAAGCATTGGAATTCATCCCAAACAGAGAATCATTTCAGATCTATAGTTTACTTTGTGGCAAAGGTGAGTGATTTGCATTGTTTTTCACTAATTATGGCTAATTATGATAATTAGCGAAGATTAGCGAAATTATGGCTCAGAAAAATCTAGAAAAATTCCTAAAATTCTAAAACATCATTTTATGCCTCTGATATGAATTTGGGTTAATTTCGACTAATTTTGCAAATCCCGGAATTTGGGGGATTAAGGGGTAATTAGTGATAATTAGCGAATTTATGCATGTTAAAAATCTGGAAAAATGTTCAGAAATTCTGAAATATTGTTTTAGACCTCTGTTAAAAGTTTGGTTCAATTTGGTTAAGATTTCCTAACCTTATCTTTATATTTGCTTAAGTATGCTTAAGGGAAAATATGGGGTATTGGCTATGTTTGATCCATTTTACATGCTATGATTTATGTTTTGGTGTTTGTGGTCGATACTATATGTTGCTATGACTGTATGGTATGCTTTGTGATTGTTTAGAAGTGTTAGTTTGGTCAAAAACGCCATCGAATGGCGAAACACAGTCGCTAGAACGAAGTGCAGGAAATACCCCGGACCGGATCGCCCCTACCCCATGCGAACCGATCCGATTGAAGCTCGCGCCACGAGACGACCCGATCCGCCCCATTTTCTCCGACCCGATCGCGAGTCATCTCCACGATCCGCTCCAGTTTGGGCGCCACGATCCACTCACGAATGGTTCTCACGATCCGGAGTTGAAGCCACGAACTGCTTCAGAAGCTAAGGGACCGATGGCCAAGGAATCACGAACCACGATCCGAACCGTATGCCGATGACCACGATCCGAGCTGAAGGAGCTTGTCGCGAATCGATCTGGAGGGAAGCGCACGATCCGAAACAGAGGGTGACCACGAGCTAGTGACTGCGAACCGAACCAATGGTGCGACCCGAACCGATGGTGCGACCCGAACCGTTGGAGGGAGGAGCACGATCCAAACCTGAAGGAAGACCACGACCTGAAGCAAAGTGAAGTGAAGAAAGGAAGACCGATCCGTATGGAGATGACGACCAAAACCTGAGATGCAAAGGTAGTCCAAATGGAAGTTAGAGCTCAGGATCCAGATGGGAACCAATGAGTTCACTTCATGATTGGGCTTTGCTGCGTTACGTGTGCAAAGGGGTTGTCGGTATTCATAACTTTGGTTCACCACTGAGAGATGGATGGTGGGCTTGTAGTGATAGTTACACGGGATTGGATTCCGTCATGGCCCAAAGTATTAGGTGACCAAAGTAGTGGATATCGTATACTTTACGCACTGAGTGAGGGATGTGAGGATGATTGTTATGCTTGATTGTTTGACATCACTATGACATGCACACCCCCACCCCCGTTATCTTTACACCACTTGAAATGGCACCTTAGAGTGTTGTACAGTATGTAGTGCTAACTCTTTGGTTGCAGGTCCAGGTTCAGGTATGATTGGATTATACCTGTTATTATTTTGTTTAGATGCTTATCGCTCATACCAGGCTTTATGTCTGACCCAGAGTTTTATGTCTCTTCTTATTACTCTGGGTGCTCACACGAGCAGACTACAGACAGGTTATGGTTAGCTGGTGATGCGCGAGTAGCTGATTCGGAGGCGAGCAGGAGGCTTCCACGTATGATATATATAGATATTCTCCCTGTTTCGTTGGTGGTCACTACTTGGGCATTAGTAGTGTACCTTCTTTATCTTGCTTTTGCTTTAGAGACAGTATTTTAAAAGTTGTAATAAGCTGTATTCTGAATTTCCGCTGCTATGATGTTTAGTTCTGATTTTCAGCTTATGCACTGTCTCCCCTGTTTTATGTCAAGTATATTATTATTATATTTTGTTCAATGCGCTGTGAGACATTCTACAGGTTCTTTGTATGTTCATTTCCTTCTTCCTTTTCCTTCTGGCGACCCGTTCCGTGCTAACTGGACATGTGTACAGCGCACTTTTGGAGTAAATGTCGGTTGGTGCGGGGCGGGCCGTCACACATAACCCCAATGGCCATATATCTTCCCTTCGGTTCTTTTGTATTGAATCTTTCCTTTTTCGTTTCAGCATGTCTGAAGCATCTGAGATACCAGAGGGTGTTCATGTACCTGGTTTGTTTCGTCGATATCTCGAGGCTAGGGCCGCCACCGCAGGTCCAGCAAATGCTCCTCCTCCTCGCGTCGATACTTTTGCTAAGATATGTAAGGACTTTCAGGCAATGGGTGGAAAACCTTTTCACGGGACGGAGACATTTGTTGAAGCTCGAAACTGGACAAAGGAGGTGGAAGAATTATTTGGAATCTTTGAAATGGATGATGGAAGAAAGGTCCAGTTAGTTGCCTGGCTAATGAAGGATGAGGCCTCGTTTGGGTGGGAGGTCACTAATGGAGGACGCCCAGTCGATACATGGCCAGATTTTAGGCAGAGGTTTGAGGCGAACTTTCTCTCACGGGCTGAAGAGAATCTATACATGGAAAGGTTTCTAGCGTTGAAGCAAGGGAATCTATCGGTGAAAGAGTAGGTCAACAAATTCAATCAATTGGCAAGATTTGGCTTGGACTTGGTGAATACTCCTGAAAAGAAGGCCCTGAGATTTGTTAAGGGTTTGAACGAGCCGCTTCATGGGTTAGCTATGACCCACATCCCCATGGGGGCTACCTTTGAGAGACTAGTTGACAGGGTGCTTATACATGAAGAAGAGAAGGGAGCTAATGCTAATAAGGCACCCGAGAAGAAAGGGGATCAAAAGAAGCCGCAACAGCAACAACAGAACAAGAAAGGTGGCAAAGGCAACAATGGTAAGGGAATGAAAAGATGCTTTAACTGTAGGACACCCGGCCATCTAAGCAAAGATTGTAGGAAGAAAAAGAAGACTGGTTGTTTCCACTATGGCGAAGAGGGACATCTGATTAATGACTGCCCAAGGAAAGGGCAGAGGGCAGGGTCTACCTCGGGAGGACAGGTGCAAGCTCTTATGGCACCAGGGCAGGCAAGGGGACAAGTTCAGGCTCTCGTGGTCCCACCGCTGCAAGAACGAGGTAGAGCAATTTCCGTTGAAAGTTTAGTTCTTATGTTTGATCATCCTGTCTGTACTTTATTCGATTCTGGCACATCACATTCATTTATCTCTACATCATTAGTTGTAACACTGCACCTAGATACTAGTCTTGTTATAGATCCCTTTGTAGTCTCAAATCCTATTGGTAGTTCGGCTCATCTTTCTATTATTTGTCGGGATTTGAGAGTGTTTATCTTGGGCGTTGAGTTTGAATGCAACGCCTTTGTTCTTAGTTTCATGGGCTAAGGCTTGATTATAGGTATGGATTGGCTAACTAGATAGGGCGCCATCCTAGATTGTGAAAAATGGGTAGATAGATTGTTGACTCGTTTTGGAAAGACCCTTGATATTTCTTGTGACCCTAGAGGTCCAGTAATGCTTAGCTACCTAGAATCCCTTGAAGCATCCGATGATGATTTACATTATGTTCCCATAGTCCGTGAATATGTTGATGTCTTCGATGTGGTGAGCGGTTTACCCCCAAAACGTGAGATAGACTTTCGAATATATCTAGTAGATAATGCAAAGCCAGTTGCATTACCAGTGTGCCACATGACTCCAAGAGAGAGAAGAGAACTCAGTAAGCAAGTGAAAGAACTGCTTGAGAAGGGGTTCATCAGATGTAGTATATCGGAGTGGGGTGCTCCAGTAGCATTTGCCACAAAGGCAGATGGGTTCCTTAGACTTTGTGTGGGCTATAGAGAAGTTAATATGCTTACTAAGAAGAATAGACACCCACTGCCTAGGATTGACGATCTCTTCGATCAGTTAGTTGGCGCCTCAGTGTTTTCGCAGTTGGACTTAGCCATGGGTTTCCATCAGTTGAGAGTGGCTGAGGATACCATAGACAAGACTGCCTTTAGGACTCCAGACGGTTTCTTCGAGTGGCTTCTGATGCCCTTTGGTTTGACAAACGCCCCCGCATACTTTGTTGACTTGATGAGTAGGGTGTTTAGGGAGTACCTTAATAAATTCGTAGTAGTCTTTGTGGACGACATCTTGATCTTTTATAAGAATGAGGAAGAGCATGCCCTACATCTTAGGGAAGTGTTGGACACTCTTTGAGCGCATAGCCTTAAAGCTAAATTTTCTAAATGTCACTTTTGGAGGAAGGAATTGCGATTCTTAGGGCACGTGGTTTCCAAAGAAGGGATAGCCGTGGATCCCGCAAAGGTAGTGGCCATCCAAGATTGGAAGGTCCCTAAAAATGCTACCGAGGTGAGGAGTTTCTTAGGGTTGGCTGGCTACTATAGGAAGTTTATCAAAGACTTCGCAAAAATATCAGCTCCATTAACACGCTTGACGATGAAGAACTTAGTTTTCACATGGGACGTAGATTGTGATAATGTGTTCCAATGTCTAAAGAGAGCTTTGACCACAACCCTAGTCTTATTGTTTCCAGATGGAAGTAAGCCATTTACTGTTTATATCGGTGCTTGTGGGACAGAACTAGGCGCAGTCTTAATGCTAGAGGGAAGGGTAATAACCGATGGTGGAAGGCAGTTGAGAGTGCATGAGAGAAATTACCCTACACATGACCTAGAGTTGGCCGCTATTGTTTTCGTGCTAAAGTCTTGGCGCCATTATCTTTTTGGTGAGAAATTCGAATTATTCACTGACCACAAATCGCTAAAATAATTATTCTCTCAGAAGGACTTGAACTTAAGGCAGCAAAGGTGGATGGAATTCTTAGCATCCTACGACTTCGAAATAGCATATACCCCAGGCAAGGGTAACGTGGTGGCAGACGCCTTAAGTAGAAAAAGGTTGTCCTTGAGTCCGTTGTTTATTGAGCGGCGAAGCTTAGAGTTCATCTCTACATTTGTCTTTAACCTTCTGTTGACTTTATACCCGGTTTGCTAGCATCCTTGGAGGTCAGACCTACGCTTTTGGGACGGATTGGTGAGGCACAGCGAGATGACCTACAGTTGGTTGAGTTAGTAGAAAAGCTCAAAGGAGGGGAGTCATCGAGCCATCTCCATAGGTATACTCTAGATGATAAGGGTTGGTTACGTAGGGACGGTAGACTTTGTGTACAAAAAACGAGGACCTAAGGAAGACCATTCTTGATGATCCACATCGTTCGAAGATGACCATCCATCCCGGCGGGGACAAGATGTACATGGACATGAAACGAGTTTACTTTTGGGCCAGTATGAAGAAGGATGTGGCCGAGTTTGTCGCTAGATGCTTGGTGTGCCAACAAGTAGAAGCAGAGCAAAAGAAGCCCGGTGGATTGCTTCACCCATTGGAGGTCCCACAATGGAAGTGGGAAAGTGTTTCGATGGACTTGTTTTGCGGATTACCGAGATTTAGGAATGGTAATACATGGATTTGATCATGTAGACAGACTTACTAAGAGCGCCCATTTCTTTCCCATAAAGAGTAAGAGGACTGCTCCATGGTTAGCCTTCGTATACATTCGAGAGATAGTTCGTTGCATGGTGTTCCTTCTAGCATAGCGAGCGACCACGATCCTATCTTTACTAGCGAATTTCAGAAGAGCTTGCAAGAGGCGGTAGGGACTCAGTTATGTTTGAGCACCGCATATCATCCTCAGATGGACGACCAGACCGAGAGGGTGAATCGTATTGTAGAGAACATGTTGAGGTTGTGTGTCTTAGATTTCGGGGGTACATGGGAGGAACATCTTCCGTTGGTGGAGTTCGCATATAATAACAGCTTTCAGTCTGGCATTGGCATGGCAACGTTCGAGGCTCTTTATGGACGGCTGTGTCGTTCTCCTACATGTTAGTGGTAGTCTATAGATAAGATCTTGCTTGGGCTGATATGATTAGAGAGACTTCGAAAAAGATCGATTTGATTCGAAGGAGGATAAAGACGGAGCAAGATAGGAAGAAATCTTATGCGGACAAGGGGAGGACAGATCTTGAGTTTGATGTTGGGGACATGGTCTTTGTCAAGGTGTCTCCATTGCAGAACGTCGTTCGCTTTGGGTACGTTGGGAAGTTAGCACCAAGGTTCGTAGGGCCGTTTCCTATTAAGGAGAGGATTGGGCAGATGGCGTATAGAGTGGAATTTCCTGAGAGACTTAGTGGCGTACACGATGTATTCCATGTATCACATTTGAGGAAATGCGTGCACGAGATCGCAGAAGTGGTAGGGCCGAGCTTGCTTAGAAAGGTGGAGATAGAGCGTGATACGACGATTCGACGAGCTCCTATGTGCATTCTTGGGTCAGAGATTAAGAAGTTGAGGAATCAAGAGGTCAAGCTAGTCAAAGTGCAATAGGGAGATGATGAGAGCAATGCTACTTGGGAGACGGAAGAGAAGATGCGTTCATTATACCCTTTTCTTTTCGAGGGTATGTCTTTTAATTTCTCCTTTATCGCTTACCTTGTACTTATCTTATCTTTAGTATGCCCTCTCGCTAGTATCTTTGACCTAATAGGGTAGTCCTACGGTCGAAACATGTGTTTGAGACATGTTATGTATGATGGATGCATGTGGATGCAAGTGTTGTGGATGCAAGTGTTTGCTAGTGGTTGCTCGTGGATGCATATACACACACTTTAGGCACTAGATCGGCTCAGTCATTTCATATTGCATATTGTATATAAATGTGTGTACATATTTAAGGAATGGATGTATAATGGTTGTACCATCATATGGATGTTGCATTTTGGTGAATGGTTATGCACACATGTAGAAATAATATGTATCGATAGGGTTCTTTGCATACATAATGGACGCATGGCACTATCATGGTTTGCATTACGGAGGTCAACTGAATCAGTAGACCACCAGATTTTGCATTAGATAGAGAACATATGCACACACTTCTTGCATATGTTCAAACAACATTAGAAATTTATAAGGACAATGGATGCATATGTTTGATGGTTGAGTAAATGGTTGTTTGGATGGTAGGACATGCATTCTCCTTAACTTGGAGATTTAGGGGGCGAAATCCATTAAGTAGGGGAGAATGTAACACCCCTTATTTCTGTTAACACTAATGTTCACAAATTAAAGAATAACAAATCGCAGACATGAGAATTAAGGGAACCGGGTTGCGCCATTGTGTTCGTCTCGGAATTCTGGTTGAGATAGATTCCAAGTTTGCGTAAACTGGACTTCGTATGAAGAAATTATGACCATCAAAAGTTTCAGAAAACTCAAAACAGATTTTAGAAAATTCAAATTTCGGAGTTAGACAGGCTAGGCGGGAAAATTCCCGCCAGGGCCAGATCGACCATAGGGTCGACCTGGGGTTTGACCTGCCCTGACCAGGTCGACCGTAGGGTCGACCTGGGGGTCGGCCTTCCCCCCTCCCTCGGCAGATTTGTTTTATGACCTGTTAATAACTAGATGCTGACTCATTAGGGTTTCTGATATGCTCTGATTGGCTCGGATTAATTCTGGGTTGATCGGACGGCTTAAACTAATCCTAAACTCTATAAAAACACCAATAGACTCAAACCCTAAAATCAAAATAAAAATTAGATTCATGGCCTCCATGCCGTCACCTAGCAACTCAACATAGCCGCCACCAATTAGAGAGGAAGAAAGCTAATCTAATTTAATTCTTTTCAACTTAAACAACGAATCTTCTTCAAGGGAAAGCTATTGCAACTTCAGAATTCAGAATTCAGAACTCAAGACCTTCTTTGAGTTGTGAGTTCAGTGATTTTAATAAAATAATAGCAGTTTAATTGGATTGAGTTATGATGTGGATTATTTGGATATAATGTGAATTATTGACCGCATGTTATTATTCATGTAGTAAAATTGTGATGTTTATGTTGTAAATTCTATGATGCTATCTTGTAAAGTTGAGATCATCTATGTTATAATTTTGTGGTTGGCTTATGTATAATCGAATCACCATGTCGTTCATATGCTAGTTTGGGTATGTTGATTCATATGATAAATCATAAGTATGTATGCAAGTTTAGATTTTTATTAAGACATGAATCATACGCAAGTTGGGGAAAATTATATGTATAACCTTATATGGTTCATGACATCTATTTTTAGATCTAAGGTTAGGCTATGACATGTGTGAGTTATATTCCAAATTCTACATGCTAGTTTACATGTTTAGATGTAAGTTTATACCATTGTTAGGTTGCATAAATCACATATGCAAGTTTATATGAATACATGTGTTTGAATATGAATCATGTTATGCAAGTTTGTGGTTACTGCCTATGAAAGTTTACACCTTTAGATGTAGATCTATAACATACATGATTTATGCAATTTTTTGACCATTATCCCAACAAGTTCACACCTTTAGATTTGGGTTTATGACGTATGTAATTTTATGCAAGTTGTAACTTTGGCCTATGCAAGTTTTAGATGTAGAACATCGTTCACACATGCAAGTTCACCCCTATGTTAAGATCTAGTTTTAATTATATGTATGATATGATGTTTTCTCTTTATTCCATGAGTTCGACTATTCGAGTCTAACGTATATTTTACGTTAAATCGAATAAACGTACAAGTGGGGGTAAAAGTGGATAATATTAAAAGATTTAATTGGCATAGATGTCTTAAAAGGCATAAAATAAATTGTGATGAAAATTGGTATGATTTTACATACCATAAATAGATGGACATGAGTCAATTATGGCCATAGTTAAATTTGGAATTAATTGATAATTTGAATAGGGAAAGTAATTCCAATTGGGGGATGATTAATTAGGAGTAATTAATCGACTAAGACACGAGGTTAGGCTCTTTTGTGGTGTAAGACTGCCCAGACCCGCCCGGCAAATCCAGCTGCCACAAATGCCAGTCTAATGTGGGAGGTCTTAGGCATAAATTAAATACGTAACAATTGTAAAGACACGAGGTTAGGCTCATTTGTGGTGTAAGGCTGCCCGGAACTGCCCGGCAAATCCAGCAGCCACAAATGCCAGTCTAATGTGAGAGGTCTTTATGAGGTTACGGTCTTAATGAATTAAGAAACACTTAACCAGATAAACATGTAGTGGGACATGAGGGGGTTAAGTGGATACCTTGGGTGGCATGTGGAATCTAGTGGGTGCTTTGGGTGGCATTTGAAATACGATTAGAAATACTTAACCAAAATTGAAACATGTAAGTGAACATGAACAAGAAGTGGGTTAAGTGGGATGTACTAGAGGGGACCAAGTTTGGTGGATAGCTTGTGTCAAGTAATTGGAGCATGTTTCAACCAGTAACCCATACGTATCTTTGTGGGCTCAACCCAAGTCGACGACGGGACACGCATACTGGGCTTGGCTGTAAGAGGACAAACTAGGTTAGCGTGGCAACGCAAGTCCAATGGGTTCATATGCGTGTGTGGACCTGGGCTAGTAGGTAAGACATTGTTGCATCGTGTAGGTATAAGCCGTGCATCATTGGTGGTACCGGGTTTCCACTTTGGGGAGTGATACACCCCACTGTGGGGCCAGCATGAGTATCTACGAGTTAGGGAGCCGATCGCTTGGGGGTAGTGGGTACACCTGGAGATGGGGACAGGCGGCACCTATGAAGGCAGCTAGGGGTGCACGAAACTACAATTATCATTATTTAAGTCTGTAGGCGGGATCAACCTTAGGGTGACTAGTGGTGGCGCAGTATAGCAATTATCCTACAGTTTTGGGGTAGTTTAGTAATTATCTTATAGTGGGTTAGGTGCCCTTTAATGATATCGTTATTCATCTTGTTTCCTTGTTTACTCTGCCATACTCAATGGTTCATGGTCATTTCCTGATTTTCCAACTTATGCCTTAGCCTAGTTACTTTGGTGATTATATTGTTAAAATTATCGCACACGCCAGACTTTATGTCAGACCCCCTTTCTTTCCTCCTCTTTTCTTCCTTTCCCACCCGCCCAGGTACTCAGGTTGGAACTAGCACCGGTGGAGCTTGATTTTGGATAGTTGTGCTTCTTGCTTTTAGAAGATTGCTTGGATCGCTGAAGTAAAGTTCAGCCTCTCTTTTATTTATGGCTATTTTGTATTGTGGATTATGTCTTTCAATTTATGTACTTCAATTTAGTCAAGATGGATATTATGTACTTGGCTCTGATTTTGATGATGTAATCAAACATATGTATTTTCCGCTGCAATGAAATAAAGTTTTTAATTTTTCAAGTGATGTTTATGTCTGTTTTGTTGTTAAGTTTCAGTTCTATACTCACTTAAAACGCTCCATAGAAGTTAATGCATTCCCTTTGTGAGTGAAATTAATGGACGTAGGGTGTTACATAGATTAAAGAATGAAATGGAATTTCTCTAGATAGGTGATTACACACCCTAATGGGAGCGACCCATATAGCCATGCTTCCTGCCCGATTTCTGTCATTTCCCGGTTGATGAGGCTTGAGGTCAGATTTACTTTATAACGCATCTAGCCACCATTCACTTTGAATGCCACATCGTTAGATTTGTTAAGTCACTAATTGAAGTCCACAAATATACTCTGGGTATAAAAGAAGTGCCCCTCTCTGCCACAACTTGGTATATTTGTAAAAATCAACGTACGTGGTTTCAAGAAATACTCTGTCAGACATTCGTCCATACAAGTCACCCAGGAATAGGATGAACCGAAGGTACTCTCCTACTGCATCCAATAAAGGAATCACCCCATGGATCAGTAGCGAGAAGTCCTTGTAACCCGTAGATCCCAACCACGACAGAACCACAGTTTATCTCTGGCCGCTAAACCAGAGATTATTAGCAGTTCTTCCGTTTATGAATATCTACGGTCTTCAATGCTCCATCTCGATCATCTTCTGATCTCTTTGCTTATTTGTTAGTTGGAATGGTTTTCGAATATGAATTCGATCATTGTCTTTCCGTACTAATAATCGTATTAGACAGATTTGATAGTCGGTGATTTAACTATCAAAATAAACAGTGTTTCAATCATGGTAATCCAGTGAGTTCACTGGTTCAGTATTCGGTCCCACTTGGCCTTTTAATTAAACAAATGTAGATTCAAAACTCTTAAATCTTTTTATATTAAAAATATAGTTTTCTCGCTTCTTATTTAACATAAGGTTGTTCTTTAAACGAGTTCATTTTAATACTTAGGAAATCCTATATATTAAGTTTTCAAATTTCACTTTCAAAACAATAGCCACACTATTATATAATATAATATTGGAAAATCACTTTAACTTGATGCTCGTAAAACGATGTTACGAAATATTATCTATTTCAGTACTTGAAACAATACACAAGTTTATTCTAATAGAATAAAATTCAGCCTTACGTTTTCCTTCTAATTCGAAAATATTGATATATTTTCGGCAACTCCTTTTATTTACTTTTTTTTTACTTAACTCACATAACTATGTAACATTTACTTCAAGCTATTTTATTCGCTTGAATTCCTTTTATATCTTTGTTATAACAATTTGGGTTTTAAAAACCCATTCATAAACCTCTTTCACCAAGTTGATTGGATTTCATTCCACCTTCGACAAATTTCCATTAAAAGTAATTTCTAATTTATTATTAACTAAAATAATAATTTATTTCAATCATTAACTACCTCAGTAGTTAATTTCTTTATTAACTAAAATAAAAAGTAAATCCCTTTTTGGAACTTAAATAAAATTAAACAATATTCTTTAAATCATTTTATTTGATTAATTCAAACAATACAAATATAATAACCAACTCCAGTTAAGACGGTTGGCTTAATCCACTCAAAAACACGGTTACCTCGTTAACCGATTCCAATTTGTCCCCCTTTTAAATTAATTTAAATAATTCCGTATAATGGTTTTTAACAAAATAATCATTCACTTTAACCGTTAGGTAAATTTCCTATTTTCATACTAAAAATTCTGATTAACATCAGAATTGACTTTATTAACTCAATTAATAAAATAAAAATAAATACCTATTTCTTTTTTTAAACTTTTATTCAAATAATATTTCAAAATCTATCACCAGTTATAAATTTATTACATCAGTTCCATCGATTCACTTGATAGTAAATCAGTATAAACAAAATAATTTACTTTTAAGCCATTTACTGTCGATTACCCAACCAATATAACCCATTGGTTAAACATAACACAAGTTGACTTTTCAGTCAATGACCACTACTCAAATCAATCACCCAAACATGATCGTTCATACGATAATATGAAAATAAATCATACATTTAAGGAATCCGGTTGGATCCCTCCAACCTGTTCTTCCCTGTATCGAACTGTTATCTCAAATCAAATCATTCAGTTTCATATAACTAATAGGAATAAATAACGACCATTAACAGCAAGCAAATCAACAAATTCAAACAATTTAAACACGTTTATTTTATAAACGTGACCAACCAAGGTGAGTTATTGGAACCAATCGTTACAATAACGATTTGGTATTTCACTGAAATTAAATGACGGTTTAATTTCATCAGTTATATCAATAAATAATTATAATATTAGCAACCAGTCAACCCTTATCAAACAGAGCACACTAAATAAAAACCCAATTTATATAAAATATAAATGGGAAAAACTGAGTGAGTTTAACTCACCTTGGTTTTATTTATCGCTGATGCGGTTCCGTTACAGTTAAATTAAATAGTCTTTAATTTAACCGTAAATTTCCATTGTCTTTACTTCCATCCAGACTAGATCCAAAACTTAGATTCCATCAAGACGATTCCAATGGCCTCTTGTTTGTCCAGTTCTGATGATATATAAACGAGTTATACCATTTACAGTTAATATAATTTAATTATATAATTAATTAACTCTAATCTAATAATTACATTCTAAGTTCAAGTAATTTGGCCATTTGTTCTTCTTGGTACACGCAACACTGCTTCGTTCCTCAAACAGCCTACAACAATTACATTTTAATAAAATAGGTTACTTAAGTTAAATAATTAACTCTGAAATTATAAAATTATAAAAATTTGATTACGGTTGTTAAAAAGACACAGGCCGACACCTATTGGTTACTGCTCCTTCATTCCGAAGTCAAAGATCGCAGAATACCCTGCAACCGAAGCCACCGATCTAATTAAATAAATAATTACTTATATAGATAATTGGGCCAACCACTTACGGTAAATAACAAGGCGGACCACTTTACTCTCAGATGGAGGGAAGATATATGGTCTAGGTTATTTCTTTACATTAAAATAATTGGTAGTGCTTACATTGTTTCGTTTGTTCAGGCTTGTGGTTCTTGCGGTTTAGGATATACGGCTGACCCATCATCATCCCGTTTTCAAATCTCACCACTCATGAAGCGAAACCAACGCAACTGCACAAAGGGTTGAGTCACCATAAGTTCATCATTTGGTATAATAATTAACCCCTTAATTCAATTATAATTAACCAAATAATTATGCTTCTACACACGAACAAAGGTTGATTTTGTTTCACTATCTCTGAATTTTTTTCCAGGTTTCCATACAAACTTGTGTAGGTAATATAAACCCATAGTTAGGCAAATTTAAACCCACTGTATACATATATAGCAGGATTCGACAATTATAAAATATAGTTCACTGTTTATCTCCTATTTCCAATACCTGCTCCAACGCAACTGCTCACAAGCCTCCCACCGCAACTGAGCCACTGAGCCATCTCCCCACTTCCGATCCACACTGGAACCAAATCCGACGCCTCCAAAGTTCACCACCTTCACACTTCGAAAACTCCCTGTTCCATTTCAACGTCACGGCCTTCGCTTCATGCTGCTTCCAGCTCCTCTTCCCGTCCGCCGGATCACCATCGAAGACTACCAAAGTGTGCGCCTCCTTCTCCTATGTCAGCACCCCAAACGACATTGGACCCTGTCCTGGTTTCACCGTGAGATCCCTCCTCATCTGCAGTGGCTTCAAGCCTAAACTGGGCCATCTCAGGGCTTGAAAACCCATGCTGTATACGAAACTTCGGACACATATATACCCTCCACTAATACCTAGCGCCGTTTCTTTTTCTTATTATGAGTTCGATTCCTTTTTGGTGACCAAAATGAAGGAAAAGCACGGGTATATATAGTAGACGGATGTGTGGAGAGCACGCAACTAAGATATCATTTTCACTTGGTGGTCCTTGGTCGGTAAGGTTCCTTTTCCCTAGGTGAAAAGAAAATACAAATATAGGGTAGGTTACTGTCTTGTGTACTTTGTTTGCAGCGTTTTCATTTTCCAGTGAGGAAGCGAGGAAGGTTGTATGTATTTGGGGTTGATACAGGGGCAGGCTTTGTTTGTTTTGAAAACACAGGGTAGCTACTGCATCCTGATGGAGTTTATTGATGTGATTTGAAGATTCATGTGTTGGAGAGTAGGAACTAGGAGCTATGCCATGCGCGTGTGACGTGAAGTCCATGTGTTTGAGAGTAGGATTAGAAATAATATTATTTAATTCTATCGAAACTACGTGGTAAAATAGTGTGTTAAATTAACCACAAATGACTCCTGTCTACTGATAAAAAAGCTAATATTGGTGTAAAAAGATATTCCAGATCCAATGGGACAAGTTTTGTCGAAATCCGAGGTCGTATGAAAAAATTTCCTTTATAAAACCAGAAATAAACGCGCATTTAAATTTTTCACGATCACCAGATAAATCAAATCAACTTGAAACCTTGAAATCCTAAAATAATTCTTCAATACGAACCCAATGGCACCAGTTTCATCGCATTCTGAGACAGTTTCCCCGGTAGGCTATTTTTACGCGCACCGCAATGCCATTTTGGACACCAAATTTCACGGTACCCAAAAATAACAAACCTATATACCTATCCTGACTCTAATCGACGATACGAACTCAACAAATTGGTTTCGCCACCTAATTCGATTGCCTATTCAAGTTATACCCAAATAACCCTTCATTAAATTAATTACGCGCTATAGAAATTGAATGGGCATTTTTGGCTGCCGTGGTCACATAAGACATCGGTTTGCCACGCCATTCGACGCCATGAAATAATTTAAAGATACAGTCCCAATGAAACTGATCTCGTCAAAATCAGTCCGTTTGCAAAATGGCTATTTTAACGCGTATATTTTAATAACGATTTTCACAACGACTATTTTAAAATTTGAATTGGCCACAACGTACAATTTACAATACGAAATCTGGATTTTTCTCTTTCATATGAAAACTATCATCAACATGCTCCCAACGTTTCTTGTTTCACAGAAATCCGACTTATATTGGATTCTATATACTCAATTAAAGTTCAAAATTCATTATAACGAACTGCCGCGCGATTTCGAGCTCGATTTATATTATACATAAATTAACGATCAATCTTCATTTTATATAACGAATTAAATATTAAACCCATTAATATTCCAAATATAATGCTTAGAATAATACATTAAATATAATATTTAAAATAATAAATTAAATTAAATATTTGACGGCCCAAATACGGGTCGTTACATTCTTCCCCCCTTAAAATAATTTCGTCCTCGAAATTGCTAAGGTGAGAAAGAACGTTACAAACCCATTATCTTTATAAAAATAAATTTAAAACTCGATTTTTATTTCCAAAACTAATTTAATTGGATTTAAAACTAATTTATTCCACATAAAAGAATTTTCCTAAAAAAATCTTCAAAAAAATTTCTAACACCTTAAATTTTGGAAATTTTTTGGCAGAGTCTTCCTGTACGGAGGACATCTGCAATATCGCAGGTTCAAGAAATATATATACATCGACCAATAGGGCTGGAAAAATTCAAAAACCAAACTCAAAACTCAAATAAAAACCACAATTTCATATGCTGCGTTTTTTGCGAGCATTATTATGCGGTAAACGATATTTTATATTCGAGCTTGCTAAGTATCGTGCAGCTCTATTCAAACTGGATTCAATTAGCTTCAGAATTTTGTCTTGGATGGATTTAAAATTGAATTGGCACTCCTGCACCTATTCTCAACTCAAATAAATTTCATTAGCCCTCAAAACAACATCAATTAGGTTCAAATATCCATATCATACGATACAACCTGTTCTACACACAATCTAATCAACATGAGATTATAATTATTTATAATCACTTCATTTATTTCTTTAGTTATCGATTCACGTTTATTAATCTGGATTATTTATTTAACTTAATTATCTCACATTGGTTTTAAACCAAGTCTATCATTTTCAGATTTATTCAAGCAACCAACAACACAATCCAACATATCATTCAAATCAACATTAACAAATCAATCGATTTCCCATATTATAATAAATTGAGAAAATCGTTACTTTTATTATAAAATAAATTGGGCAAAAATAATTTCAAAAATAATTTTATATCAAATTACAAATATGCGCTCTCATATATATAACAAACTCAATCTAGGGTATCACTAACCCCATCTCTATCGCGTTATGCCACAGAGCCAAGGTTATCACTAATCCAATAGCTCTGATACCACTGTAACAACCCAGAGATTTGGTAGGCTTTTCAACCATCCCTCATCCCCCAAGGCAGAGGGCTAACCTCCCTCCGTGGCTTACACTGGTACCTCAGAACTGCTTTTACGGTCACCCTCACGAGTCGACAAACCCACATTGTCGGGGGATGTCGGGGTAAGAGTCTCCTGTTCGCCACCTAACGCGAAGCGAGAACCCCCTTAGCATCCGTACCAATTAAGAAACTAGCTCTGATACCACTGTAATGACCTGGGGATTTTCGGCCCTGAAAATCGACATAAATACCTTTACCGTAACTCATGTCGACCTTCCAAACACCGAAAACAATGGATGTTATTAGAAAGAAATTAGTGGGTGAGATAAGAAAGAAGTAAATACTAGAATAGAAAAAGAAGAAGAAGAAACAACACAACACAGAGTCTCACATCGCAGCAGAACAAAATATAATACAGAAATACTTTGTTGAGAGCTTTAAATAAAACTTACAATATCAGAGTACATCAGTACCACTGGACAATTATAATAATCTGTCCCGTATACAACACATAACGAAATAGTAGATATATAATATCATACGTCTGAACACCTCCAGCTCGTCTCTTCGCAGCATTCAATAACCTAAACCTGTACACCCCGGGCTAATCCAAGCATTAACAATACACTGGGTCAGTCTGGTGAACCAGAGTGAGAGAAACTCGCACAATATTAAGGGTATTACACAACCTTATTTTAAATTTAAAATATTTTTAAAGAAAAGGATAATCGTAAGACCAAATTCACACATAAACACGGAAGCTTTTTACCTTACGATAACCCAAAACATTTTTGAAACCAATATCCTGTCTGATATTATAATAATGTCTAAATACAAGTAAATAGGAATCTAGTAAAACGCTTGCATCTCATGCTCTACATGTATAGTATACAAACAAAACCGCGGGTGCTTATTGGAAATTGGATTCCGACTATGACAAGGTATGGGATCACCTGCTGATAGTGCATCTCTAGAGGCGAATACACGGGGTTCAACAAGAACGCCTTGCAACCTGGCCCGCACATGACCGACCACTCATTTCGCTTGAGAGTATCGAATGTATATCACCAACGGTGGTAGCTAGACACCGTTTCCCGAAAAGGGACAGCATCAAAATAGATTAAAGAGTGAAATGGAATTTCTTTAGATAGGTGATTATACACCCTAATGGGAGCGACCCCCATAGCCATGCTGCCTGCCCGATTTCTGTCGTTTCCCGGTTGATGAGGCTTGAGGTTAGAATTTATTTTATAACACATCTAGTCACCATTCACTTTGAATGCCACATAGTTAGATTCGTCAAGTCACTAATTGACATCCACAAATTTACTTTGGGTATAAAAGAAGTGCCCCTCTTTGTCACCACTTGGTATATTTGTAAAAATCAACCTACTTAGTTTCAGGAAATACCCTGTCAGACATTCGTCCATACAAGTCACCCAGGAACAAGATGAACCGAAGGTACTCTCCTACTGCATCAAATATAGGAATCACCCCATAGATCAGTAGCGAGAAGTCCTTGCAACCAGTAGATCCCAACCATGACAGAACCATAGTTTATCTCTGGCCTCTAAACCAGAGATTATTAGCAGTTCTTCCGTTTATGAATATCTACGGTCTTCAATGCTCCATCTCGATCATCTTCTGGTCTCTTTTCATATTTGTTGGTCGGAATGGTTTTTGAATATGAATTCGACCCCAGTCTTTCCGAACCAACAATCGTATTGGACAGATTTGATAGTTGGTGATTTAACTATCAAAATAAACAGTGTTTCAATCATGGTAATCTAGAGAGTTCAATGGTTCAGTATTTGGTCTCACTTGGCCTTTTAATTAAAAAAATTTAGATTCAAAACTCTTAAATCTTTTTATATTAAAAATATAGTTTTCTCGCTTCTTACTTAACATAATGTTATTCTTTAAACGAGTTCATTTTAATACTTAGGAAATCCTATATATTCAGTTTTCAAATTTCACTTTCAAAACATTAGCCACATTATTATATAATATAATATTGGAAAATCACTTTAACTTGTTACTCGTAAAACGATGTTACGAAATATAATCTACTTCATTACTTGAAACAATACACAAGTTTATTCTAATAGAATAAAACTCAGCCTTACGTTTTCCTTCTAATTCGAAAATACTGTTATATTTTCGGCAACTCCTTTTATTTCCTTTTTTCTACTTAACTCACATAACTAAGTAACATTTACTTCAAGCTATTTTATTCGCTTGAATTCCTTTTATATCTTTGTTATAACAATTTGGGTCTTAAAAACCTGTTCATAAACCTCTTTCACCAAATTGATTGAATTCATTCCACCTTCGATAAATTTCCATTAAAAGTAATTTATAATTCATTATTAACTAAAATAATAATTTATTTCAATCACTAACTACCTCAGTAGTTAATTTTTTTATTAACTAAATAAATAGTAAATCACTTTATGAAACTTAAATTAAATTAAACAATATTCTTTAAATCATTTTATTTGATTAATTCAAACAAAACAAATTTAATAATCAACTCCAGTTAAGACGGTTGGCTTAGTCAACTCAAAAACACGATTATCTCGTTAACCGATTCCATTTTGTCCTTCCTTTAAATTAATTTAAATAATTCCATTTAATGGTTTTTAACAAAATAATCATTCACTTTAACCGTTAGGTAAATTTCCTATTTTCATACTTAAAATTCTGATTAACATCATAATTGACTTTATTAACTCAATTAATAAAATCAAAATAAATATCTGTTTCCTTTTTTAAAACTTTTATTCAAATAATATTTCAAAATCTATCACCAGTTATAAATTTATAACTTCAGTTCTATCGATTGACTTGACAGTAAATCAATATAAACAAAATAATTTACTTTTAGGCCATTTACTGTCGATTACCCAACCAATATAGCCCATTGTTTAAACATAACACAAGTTGACTTTTCAGTCAATGATCACTACACAAATCAATCACCCAAACATGACCGTTCATATGATAATATGAAAATAAATCATATATTTGAGGAATCCGGTTGGATCCCTCCAACCTGTTCTTCCCTATATCAAACTGGTTATCTCAAATCAAATCATTCAGTTTCATATAACTGATAAGAATAAATAACGACCACTAACAGCAAGCAATTCAAAAAATTCAAACAATTTAAACACGTTTACTTTATAAACGTGACCATCCAAGGTGAGTTACCTTTATTGGAACCAATCGTTAGAATAACGATTTTGTATTACACTAAAATTAAATGACGGTTTAATTTCATCAGTTATATAAATAAATAATCATAATATTAGCAACCAGTCAACCCTCATCAAACAGAGCACACAAAATAAAACCCAATTTATATAAAATATAAATGGGAAAAAATGAGTGAGTTTAACTCACCTTGGTTTTATTTATCACTGATGCGGTTCTGTTATAGTTAAATTATATAGTCTTTAATTTAGCCGTAAATTTCCATTGTATTTACTTCCATCCAGACTAGATCCAAAACGTAGATTCGGTCAAGAAGATTCCAATAGCTTCTTGTTTTTCCAGTTCTGATGATATATAAACGAGTTATAGCATTTACAGTTAATATAATTTAATTATATAATTAATTAACTCTAATCTAATAATTACATTCTAAGTTCAAGTAATTTGGCCATTTGTTCTTCTTGGTACACGTAACACTGCTTCGTTCCTCAAACGGCCTACAACAATTATATTTTAATAAAATAGGTTATTTAAGTTAACTAATTAACTCTGAAATTAAAAAATTATAAAAATTTGATTATGGTTGTTAAACAGACCTAGGCCGACCCCTATATGTTACTGCTCCTTCATTCCGAAATCGAAGATCGCAAAATACCCTGCAACCGAAGCCAACATTTTAGTTTAGCAATCTAATTAAATAAATAATTAATTATATAAATAATTGGGAAAACCACTTACGGTAAATAACCAGGAGGACCACTTTACCCTCATATGTAGGAAAAATATGTGGTCTAGGTTATTTCTTTACATTAAAATAATCAGTAGTGTTTCCATTGTTTCGTTTGTTCAGGCTTGTGGTTCTTGCAGTTTAGGATATACGGCTGACCCATCATCATCCCGTTTTCAAATCTCACTACTCACGAAGTGAAACCAACGCCACTACACAAAGGGTTGAGTCACCGTAAGTTCATCATTTGGTATAATAATTAACTCCTTAATTCAATTATAATTAACCAACTAATTATTCTTCTAAACACGAACAAAGGCTGATTTTGTTTCAGTGTCTCTGTGTAACAACCCGGAAAATGTGAACCAATTTAAAAATTTAAAAATTGGTTATTGTCAAAGAATTTAAACAATTGAAATAGAATATTTCAATAAAATAATGTATTGGAAATAGTGAGGCAGTTTGAAAATTTGAATTCAAACTTTGACTGACTGTACCGGGTGGAAAATATAACAGATTTTAGTGAAACCAAAAATATCTAAATCTGTTTATGAATTCCTTTCTAACAAATCTAAAAAATCAAAGTTTCATAGCAGGAATCAAAAGTTATGGCCAAATGAATTTTCAGAAAGGTCGCAATATAGAATGTATAGCCCTTGAAAATAGACATTTTGCATACGACCTCGGAATTCGATAAAACCACTTTTGTTGGATCCGGGACGTCAAACTATTGCTAGGTTTCAAATTTCATAATTTTTGAAGCTAGTATGTGAGCGGTGCAAAAGAAAATGTGATTGGTCAATTTCTATTAAAATGGGTCGACCTGAAAATGGCCATTTTGCATACGATCTCAGAATTCGACGAAACTAGTTTTATTGGGACCGTATCATCAAAACAAAGCTAGATTTATTTTTCTGGAATTTTTCGATTCAGTTTGTGGCCCTGGCAAATTGAAATGTACGTTTAAATTGAATATTAAATGTTTTATACTTTAATTTGAAAAATAACTGACTGTAACAGTCGAATTGGCCAACGAAACATATCCCATTGTGTCCGGAATGGTGGTATTTAGCTAAGGATGACAGTCGTTGGGTTGAAATTGGTGTTCGTTTGTTCAAAAGGATATTTTTGGAATTTAAAATTTAAATATAATAGGTCAAAGCCTTTATTTTCTCTCACTTCTGAAAACTCGATCAAACCCCTACCACGAACGACGGAAAAGAGCTCAGAACTTCCAAGCCCGATCGCCACCGCCACACGCGTTTTCACCACCCCCTCAAGTTAGCTTTACTGTTCATCTTCCCCTCCTCTTTCAATCCATCCAACCCTCGTCAGAAATAGGTTGCTATTCGTGTCAAATTTCTGCAAGGAAGTCATAGTCTTTGGAGCGCCGCCGAGCATCGTAGGGACCACCGAGTTGAGTACCACCACTGGCGCTGGAGACACTGTTCGAAGCTCTTCGACGTTGCAGCATCTGATCGTGACAATACTTCACGGATCGATCGTGAAATTAAAACCTAGTTTGGAAGATTGGAAAAGGTGAGACCTTTGTTTTGTCTGAACTTTGAAAAATAATATCTTTCACATGTGTTGACGAAATTCGATGAAACAGGAAACATCGGGACCGCAAGGAGGCTCTCTACCATCTAGCAGAGGCCGCGGACTTTTCTGATACTACATATGATTTTTAGCACTTCAAAAACCAATGTGAGGAATCTAAATTAAATTGTGTGAATGAAATCGTTTGTATAAATTATATAAGTGAAGTGTAAATTATATACGCATTGTACACCTCATATACATGTGTTGTATAAGTTATATTAGCGATGTATAAATTATACAAGCGTTGTATGAAACATATATGCTTTGAATTGTGTTTAAATGCAAGTGAAATATAGAAATAATATATATATATATACTCCCCTCGTCCACTGACCATGGACGATATTTATTGCTTGTGATTGGCGTTGTAAATATATAGTATGACGAATGGTTGGAAATAATTGTTTGTGGTTGATTTTGTGGTTAAAAAATACCTTTGTGGTTGAAAAATACCCTCTTGTGGTTGAAACAAATTAGAATAGGATTGTGGAAATGAAGATAAAACATGCCGCCTGCGTGCGAACTAGACGCATGATTCCCCATTGTCAAAATCCACAAGGTTTTAAGGTTGAGCGAGGAGCCGTACTAGGGACGGTCCCGGTTTTAACTACCCTGCCATTATGCTGCCGAAATTTTCTGAAATATTCATGTGTTAGAATAATTTTCATTTGTTGAAATTAAATTCATATGTTGAAACTGATATTCATGTGTTGAATTGAAATTCATTCGCTGATTTGCAATTCATGTGTTGAATGTTATTTGAATTTTAAATAAATAACTTTGACAATAAAAATCTCATTTATATATATATATACAAACTATAGAGAATATTCATGTGTTGAATTAAAATTCATTCGTTGAATTGAAATTCATGTGTTGAATGTTATTCGAATTTTAAATAAATAGCTTTAACGATATAAATCACATTTTTTATATATATACAAACTATAAAGAATATTCATGTGTTGAATTGAAATTCATTCGTTGAATTGAAATTCATGTGTTGAATGTTATTCGAATTTTAAATAAATAGCTTTAACGATAAAAATCACATTTTTATATATATACAAACTGTAAAGGATATACATGTGTTGAATTGAAATTCATTCGTTGAATTGAAATTCATGTGTTGAATGTTATTCGAATTTTAAATAAATAGCTTTAACGATAAAAATCACATATATATATATATATATATACAAACTATAAAGGATATTCATGTGTTGAATTGAAATTCTTTCGTTGAATTGAAATTCATGTGTTGAATGTTATTCGAATTTTAA
This sequence comes from Allium sativum, assembly GCA_030737875.1. Classification (NCBI taxonomy): domain Eukaryota; kingdom Viridiplantae; phylum Streptophyta; class Magnoliopsida; order Asparagales; family Amaryllidaceae; genus Allium; species Allium sativum. Next base: position 739,508,628 of record CM060920.1, on the reverse strand, counting down.
ATAAATAGCTTTAACGATAAAAATCACATTTTTATATATATACAAACTATAGAGAACATTCATATATTGAATTGAAATTCATTCGATGAATTGAAATTCATGTGTTGAATGTAATTCATATTTTAAATAAATTTATTAGACAATAAAAATTAAATTTTTTTAGTGAATATGAAGTGTTAAAAACATTCACTTGAGGAATAAATATTTCTGATGATAAAAATATTACTTTTATCTTGTATACGCTTTGATAAAAATACACACGTGTTGAAATAAATATTAGTTCACTAGAAATATTATTATTAGCTTTGTTCTGCATATATATACATGTGTCGAACAGGAAAAATGGATTAGCTGTAGAGTAAAGAAATTATTTGCGTGCCCGACAAATAGGTAAGCCTTGATGAGTTGGCTGCGCAATTTTATTTTTATATCAACTCCTGTGAATGCCATTGGATGCGGAGTGCTGCTTATTCAGTGTGTAATAATAAACATCGCCATAGGATAGTAACAATTAATTTTGAACTACACTACATGGCATACTTCTCGACGATAGGCATACTTCATCATATTCCACATAAGCATTTGGAGCTTGTGTGACGAGGTTGAAGATTTACCATACGAGCGAGAGGCTTGTATGGCGATTATTATATTACAGGTTGAACTGATGACTGATATGGACTATATAAAATATAACGATAAATTGCCAGATTAATAAAAACCCCACACGGGTCTGGAGTTGACAATAATCACGTCTCTCTAGTCATTAGATATGGCACATGGACAATTAATTCCCACACGGGACGAGGTGACGAGGATTTATCCTCTGGAGTAATTAAAAATACACGCTCCCTCAGGCTTGACAAGGTGACGAGAATTTATTCTCTGGAGTTATTATCTATACACGCTCCCCTATAAACACCAGAATATATCACTATAAATATGTGTATGCTTTATAAGATTTATTTTTGTACCTAACACGGCCCAATAAATTTCCAAACCCCTTCCCGTACAAAGGAGGTTATGGCAAAATTTTTCGAAATATAAAGGCGTTAGTGAAATATTTGAACTAAAAACGATGTTGAAATTAAAGAATGAACTGTATTTGAAATTAAGGAATGAACTATATTTATATATATAAATATAAATAGAATTGAAAGGAATCGAAGCTGTGCAGTTCATGTCTTGAAATCGTAATTTGAATCGATTAGTATGAGAGATCCGACCATCGGATTTTCCCGAAACCGCAACCGTTGGGTTCGCCTTGGAAATATCTTTCCAACGGCACCAACTTTGTAAAAATCCAACGGTTGGATTGTCCGGAATGTTTAAATTCAAATCTGAAGAAAAACAGCACCAGAATCATTTATATTATCATATAAATAAAAATATAATTAAATTAAATCGAATAACGACGCTGCAGTTCGTATTTTGAAAACGTAACTTCAAACGACTAAAGTGGAAGATCCGACCGTCGGATTTTCACGAAACAGGAACCGTTGGATTCTCTTTGGGAATACCTTCCTAGTGGTATAGACATTGTAGAAATCCAACGATTATATTTTCTGATATGTGTAAAACAAATTAGGGGAAAAACAACGCCAGTGCCACGGCACGACCTGAAACGTCGTTTAATTAAATATTGCCATTTTTAATTAAATAAAAATGGCGAAAAATCGTTATAAAATATAATATGCAACATGGATTGGAAATAAACCAATTTGGCTTGATCTGCTTGATATTTGATGGTTGTATGTGTTTGACACGAAAATTATACTAAAGAACTGAAATATGAATGTCGAATAATATAACCATGGAAATAATTGATTTGAATTCTAATTATACGTGAATTATTTGAAAAGGCCGAGCTAACCCTCATTTCAAATAATTGATTGAACGATTCGAAGGCGAAAATACAAAGACGATTCAAGATCGACGGTCTTCGTATCGGTTGGATGGGCGCTGCTGAGGTTCCTGATTGGAGTAGCTACCGTGAAGGAACGGAAGTAGTAGCCATCTGAACGTATGTATTGATTGTACGGATATACGAGGAATATGGTGCCTCCGGTTTCGTTCAGACCCAGAACGGACTTGTAAATGGATTGTGTGTCCGACATTGGATTTTATTCTATACTGATTGATCTCTGTTAAATATATATCTATTTGGCGGTGGAGAATTTATTCTTTTGCTTAACGCCCTTCTCTGAGACGTATGAGCTCAGAGGTTATATATCGATAGAAATCAGTCGTATGGAGTGGATTGCCTATGTGGCATGCCAAGATGCAGTGACCAAGGCTTCTGTTGTAAAGCAAAGTCTTGTGTTCGATCAAAGCACGACCTACGTGGCCTGGCTTTGTGTATAGCGTGGATTCGCGAGCCTCACACCTCGGTTTGGGTTAAAAACGGGCTAAGGACTGCGGGGAGAGCTCGACGTTTCTTTCTAGCTATGGTGGTGTCAGTGACCTACCAACCCTGACATTTATATCTACTTTTCACCTATGTGGTTGTTGGAATGCGAGGCGCCTCGATTTTAGGTCTGTAAGGACCGGGAAACGTGTGTTCAGGAATACTAATCCACTAACGTAAGTGTGGACTGGCCCTGAAGCATCCAAGGGTTACCCAGAGTGTGCAGTCATGAGGCATTTGCTAGAGTGTCTCGAAGCGGAGAGGAGCTTGCCCCTTGCCTCGACTCATGACGGAAATCCAATTTCTAATACAAGATAACAGATTCGATTGTAACTTATGTATGGCGACATAGTGGCATGGGATGCTCAAGTCGTCTATGATTGATATTTATGATGATATTCGTTTTTGAAATATATATGCACTAATAATAATATCAAATGATTTTGCTTTACACGTATTAAGCATATTTGGCTATTATAAGGTAAAACTCTATCCTCTGGTTTGTGTTGCATTGTATGATGGGACTTGAGTCTTATAACGGCTACATTCTTTTCAAAAGCATTGCGTTGTTTTAAAGAATTTACTTTGTTTTAAATGCACCGGCAATCACTGGAGTAAACCCGTTCGGCGAAAGTGGCGTGGTCCTATGATTTGCCTTATTACTGTTGTTTAACCTGTTAAGTAGATTTCTCATACTAGTCCCATGACTGACTCGTTGTTCGTTTCACTTTGAAAACTCGGGTGCCCTTATTTTCACACGGGCAGCCTAGTTCACAGATGACAGGTTGTTTTGGCTTGGCAGTGCAGTACGAGGTGCACTTTTGGCTTGATGGCGATGGATTAGATTTGCATTTTGGCTATTGACTTTCCACCTATCTTTTGTATATGATTCCGCCGATGGCGGTGCAGACTGTTTTACTTCCAGTACTTATTATCATATGTATATGTACCGCCTCCGGCGATGTAGACTGATACCCTTATTATGTCTCACTGTATGTATATGTTCCGCCTATGGCGATGGTGACTGATCATTCCCCTTTTATTTACTAAGTTATATCCTACGTTGTGTTATTCTGATGTTGTTACATATTATGATTCCTCTGTCATATCTATGTAAAATTATTCTATTTATTGTTTTTGCTATTATCTGTACTCTGCTATGATGATTGATGTGTTATATTCCAATGATTATACTTAATACCGTCACACGGATTTTGGGATCGTCACAGTTGGTATCAGAGCTTTGGTTAACCTTAGTTCTAGAATCTAACACATTAAACACCTCGTCATAATAGAATCAGTAGTGTTCTAAGGCGAGTGGCTCATTAGAGATAGGATTAGTGATGTCCTAGAATGAGCTAAGCAGATTAGCAAAACAATTTGATCAGTACATCATTACCTTTCCTTATGTTGTCCTGCTTTATCATATATGAAAGTTATCATTTCTGTGAGCTTGACTCTTTTCTTGCTTATACAGTACTTTATCTGATGGCTACACGAGCAACTGCAGCCAGAGGTGGCCGAGGAAGCCGAGCAGGCAGAGCTGGAGGATGGGGGAATATCCCCGTAGCAGAGGAGGGTCCTATTATACAACCACCAGCACCCCAGGATTTCGAGCTTGACAGATTAGCAAAGAGATACAGGAACCTGGGAGGAAAACCCTTTTCTGGCCTTGGTACTGTGACAGAGGCTATTGCATGGTTGAAGACTTGTGAGAAGATTTTTGAGGGCATGGAACTGGGGACCCACAACAAGGCACGTCTAGGCATTTGGCTCTTACAAGAGGAGGCCGAGTTGTGGTGGGATGCCATCACCTCCGAACATGAGGAGGATACTGTTAGGACCTGGGAACAATTCAAGACCATGTTCAAGGAGTAGTTCATACCTGAGTAGGCCTTAGAGCGGATGCGTGATCAGTTTGCTAATCTCCAACAGGGTGACCTCTCTATCCAAGACTACCTCGACAAATTCACTCAGCTATCACGCTATGCTCCAGAGCTTATTTTGACAACCAAAGCTAAGAATAAGAGGTTTATATTTGGGCTACGGCGCAAGTTCCAGGACAAGGCCATGAGCAACATCAAACTCCCATTCTCAGAATTGGTAGAGATGGCCTACAACTACTTAGATATGGATGAGAGAAACTCCAACCTAGACTGTGCTAAAAGCCAAGCTGGAAACAAGCGCAAAGCTTCAGGAGATCAGCCAAAGTCCAGCAATGCAGCAGCCGCTACTCAGCAGAAAGAATAAAATCATCGCCAGTTTTATCATTACTTCTTCCTTAGAAGATAAGATTACTGTTCTCCATAAAGACGGTGAATTTATTAAAAGGATTAGTCAGCTGATCCAGGAAGGAAAAACTTCAGATTTCAGCCTAGATAGCTAAGGGGTCCTAAGATACGAGGGCGAATTTGTGTACCAGAAATTTATGAGCTCAGAAGGGAAGTACTTAATGAATGTCACAAGTCTAAATTGAGTATCCATCCGGGAGTTAGCAAAATGTACAATGATATTAAGCGTGCGTTCTGGTGGAAGTCCTTAAAAAGGGACATTTCAATATATGTTAGTCGGTGTCCCACCTGTCAACAATTTAAGAGCGATCAGCAGAAATTGGTTGCACTATTACAACCATTAGAAATTCCAAGATGGAAGTGGGAGCAGATTTCCGGGGACTTCATTGATGTTTTGCCTCGAACTAAGAAAGGAAACGACAATATTTGGGTGATCGTAGATCGCTTCACGAAGATTTCCCATTTCATACCTGTTAGATCCAACAGAACGGCTCAATGTTTAGCAGAAATTTACTTCAAAGAAATAGTTAAACTACATGAAGTGCCGCTCAATATAGTCAGTGATAAAGATCCCCTATTTACTAGAAAATTCTAGGAAGCATTCCAAACCGAATTGGGAACCAAATTGGATCTAAGCACCGCTTATCACCCTCAGATAGATGGCCAAACTGAGCGGGTGAATAGAATTCTAGAAGATTTACTGCGGGCTTGCATTACTGATTTTGGCGGGCCATGGGAGGATCACTTACATTTGGCATAATTCTCTTATAACAATAGCTATCAAGCAAGTTTGGGAATGTCGCCATTTGAAGCATTATACGGTAGACCGTGCAGATCTCCCGCATGTTGGGTAGAACCTGGCAACAGACTTGTGTTGGGGCCCGATATGATTCGAGAAGCATCTGATAAAGTCGATTTCATCAAGAAGCGATTGAAAACCGCACAAAGCCGACAGAAAAGTTATGCTGATGCGAGAAGAAGAGATTTATCATTTGCCGTTGGCGATTATGTTTATTTAAGAGTTTCTCCGATGAGGGGAGTAATCAGATTTGGCAAAACTAGGAAGTTGGCACTGAGATTTATTGGTCCCTTTCCTATAGTTGAACGGATTGGAACTCTCGCATATAGGGTTTCATTACCTGATTGGTTGCCTGGAGTGCATGATGTGTTCCATGTGTCTCAACTCAGAAAACATGTGCATGATCCGGATCTTGTTGTAGAAGAAGCAGCACAACAGGACTTGGAAATTACTCCAGAATTAGCAGTCAGAAGAGATCCATTGAAGATCATTGGCAAAGAAACTAGAGAGCAATGGAGCAAAAAGATTCATTTAGTTAAAGTGCAGTGGAGTAGTGATCCTAGAGACTGTACTTGGGAGACAGAGGAAAGCATTAAGCAAGCCCACCCCAAATGCAGAGTGGACATCTCTGACTAACTCCGGTGCAAGGTACCTTTATAATACCTTGCATTTACATTTTATTTCCTACTGTACTATTGTTTCCTTTTCGGGGACGAAAAGTTTTAAGTGGGGGAGATTGTAACAACCCGTAAAATGTGAACCAATTTAAAATTTTTAAAATTGGTTATTGTCAAAGAATTTAAACAATTGAAATAGAATATTTTAATAAAATAATGTATTGGAAATAGTGAGGCAGTTTGAAAATTTGAATTCAAACTTTGACTAACTGTACCAGGTGGAAAATATAACAGATTTTAGTGAACCAAAAATATTTAAATCTGTTTATGAATATCTTTCTAGCGAATCTGAAAAATCGAAGTTTCCTAGCAGGAATCAAAAGTTATGGCCAAACGAATTTTCAGAAAGGTCGCTATATAGAATGTATAGTCCTTGAAAATAGACATTTTGCATACGACCTCGGAATTCGACGAAACCACTTTTGTTGGATCCGGGATGTCAAACTATTGCTAGGTTTCAAATTTCATAATTTTCGAAGCTAGTATGTGGGCGGCGCAAAAGAAAATGTGGTTGGTCAATTTCTGTTAAAATGGGTCGACCTGAAAATGGCCAATTTGCATACGATCTCAGAATTCGACGAAACTAGTTTTGTTGGGACCGTATCGTCAAAACAAAGCTACATTTATTTTTCTAGAAATTTTCAATTCAGTTTGTGGCCCTGGCAAATTGAAATGTACGTTTAAATTGAATATTAAATGTTTTATACTTTAATTTGAAAAATAACTGACTATAACAGTCGAATTGGCCAACGAAACATATCCCATTGTGTCTAGAATGGGGGTATTTAGCTAGGGGCGACAGTCATTGGGTTGAAATTGGTGTTCGTTTGTTCAAAAGGATATTTTTGGAATTTAAAATTTAAATATAATAGGTCAAAGCCTTTATTTTCTCTCACTTCTGAAAACTCGATCAAACCCCTACCATGAACGACGGAAAAGAGCTCAGAACTTCCAGGCCGATCGCTGCCGCCACACGCGTTTTCACCGCCCCCTCCAGTTAGCTTTTTTGTTCATCTTCCCCTCCTCTTTCAATCCATCCAACCCTCGTTAGAAATAAGTTGCTATTCGTGTCAAATTTCTGCGAGGAAGTCATCGTCTTTAGAGCGCCGCCGAGCATCATAGGGACCACCGAGTTGAGTGCACCACTGGCGCTGGAGACCCTGTTCGAAGCTCTTCGACGTTTCAGCATCTGATCATGACAATACTTCACGGATCGATCGTGAAATTAAAACCTAGTTTGGAAGATTTGAAAAGGTGAGACCTTTGTTTTGTCTAAACTTTGAAAAATAATATCTTTCACGTGTGTTGAAGAAATTCGATGAAACATGAAACATCGGGACCGCAAGGAGGCTCTCTACCATCTAGCAGAGGCCGCGGATTTTTCTGATCTACATATGACTTTTAGCACTTCAAAAACCAATGTGAAGAATCTAAATTAAATTGTGTGAATTAAATCGTGTTGTATAAATTATATAAGCGAAGTGTAAATTATATACGCATTGTATACCTCATATACATGTGTTGTATAAGTTATATTAGCGATGTATAAATTATACAAGCGTTGTATGAAACATGTATGCTTTGAATTGTGTTTAAATGCAAGTGAAATATAGAAATAATATATATCTATATATATATATATATATATATATACACACTCCCCTCGTTCACAGACCATGGACGATATTTATTGTTTGTGATTGGCGTGAAAGTATATAGTATGACGAATGGTTGGAAATAATTGTTTGTGGTTGATTTTGTGGTTGAAAAATATCTTTGTGGTTGAAAAATACCCTCTTTTGGTTAAAACAAATTAGAATAGGATTGTGGAAATGAAGATAAAACATGCCGCCTTCGTGTGAACTAGATGCATGATTCCCCATTGTCAAAAACCGCGAGGTTTTAAGGTAGAGCGAGGAGCCGTACTAGGGACGGTCCCGGTTTTAACTACCCTGCCGTTATGCTGCCGAAATTTTCTGAAATATTCATATGTTAGAATAATTTTCAATTGTTTAAATTAAATTCAATTGATGAAACCGATATTCATGTGTTGAATTGAAATTCATTCATTGAATTGAAATTCATGTGTTGAATGTTATTCGAATTTTAAATAAATAGCTTAACAATAAAAATTACATTTTTATATATATACAAACTATAGAGAATATTCATGTGTTGAATTGAAATTCATTCGTTGAATTGAAATTCATGTGTTGAATGTTATTCGAATTTTAAATAAATAGCTTTAACGATAAAAATCACATTTTTTATATATATAAAAACTATAAAGAATATTAATGTGTTGAATTGAAATTCATTCGTTGAATTGAAATTCATGTGTTGAATGTTATTCGAATTTTAAATAAATAGCTTTAACGATAAAAATCACATTTTTATATATATAAAACTGTAAAGGATATTCATGTGTTGAATTGAAATTCATTCGTCGAATTGAAATTCATGTGTTGAATGTTATTCGAATTTTAAATAAACATCTTTAACAATAAAAATCACATTTTTATATATATACAAACTATAGATAATATTCATGTGTTGAATTGAAATTCATTCGTTGAATTGAAATTCATGTGTTGAATGTTATTTGAATTTTAAATAAATAGCTTTAACGATAAAAATCACATTTTTTATATATATAAAAACTATAAAGAATATTCATGTGTTGAATTGAATTCATTCGTTGAATTGAAATTCATGTGTTGAATGTTATTCGAATTTTAAATAAATAGCTTTAACGATAAAAATCACATTTTTATATATATACAAACTGTAAAGGATATTCATGTGTTGAATTGAAATTCATTCGTTGAATTGAAATTCATGTGTTGAATGTTATTCGAATTTTAAATAAATAGCTTTAACGATAAAAATCACATTTTTATATATATACAAACTGTAAGGGATATTCATGTGTGGAATTGAAATTTATTTGTTGAATTGAAATTCATGTGTTGAATGTTATTATAATTTTAAATAAATAGCTTTAACGATAAAAATCACATTTTTATATATATACAAACTATAGAGAACATTCATGTGTTGAATTGAAATTCATTCATTGAATTGAAATTCATTCGTTGAATTGAAATTCATTTGTTGAATGTTATTCGTATTTCAAATAAATTGATTAGACAATAAAAATCACATTTTTTTGGGTGAATATGAAGTGTTAAAAACATTCACTTGAGGAATAAATAATTCTGATGATAAAAATATTACTTTTATCATGTATACGCTTTGATAAAAATACACACGTGTTGAAATAAATATTAGTTCGCTAGAAATATTATTATTAGCTTTGTTCCGCATATATATACATGTGTCGAACAGGAAAAATGAATTAGCTGTAGAGTAAAGAAATTATTTGCGTGCCCGACAAATAGGTAAGCCTTAATGAGTTGGCAGCGCAATTTTATTTTTATATCAACTCCTGTGAATGCCATTGGATGCGGAGTGCTCATTATTCTGTGTGTAATAATAAACATCGCCATTGGATAGTAACAATTAATTTTTAACTACACTACATGGCATACTTCTTGACGATAGGCATACTTCATCATATTCCACATAAGCATTTGGAGCTTGTGTGACAAGGCTGAAGATTTACCATACGAGCGAGAGGCTTGTATGGCGATGATTATATATTACAGGTTGAACTGATGACTGATACGGACTATATAAAATATAATGATAAATTGCTAGATTAATAAAAATCCCACACGGGTCTGGAGTTGACAATAATCACGTCTCTCTAGTCATTAGATACGGCACATGGACTATTTATTCCCACACGGGACGAGGTGACGATGATTTATCCTCTGGAGTAATTAAAAATACACGCTCCCTCAGGCTTGACAGGGTGACGAGAATTTATTCTCTGGAGTTATTATCTATACACGCTCCCCTGTAAACACCAGAATATATCACTATAAATATGTGTATGCTTTATAGGATTTATTGGGTACCTAACACGGCCCAATAAATTTCCAAACCCCTTCCCGTACAAAGGAGGTTATGGCGAAATTTTTCAAAATATAAAGGCGTTAGTGAAATATTTGAAGTGAAAACGATGTTGAAATTAAAGAATGAACTATATTTGAAATTAAAGAATGTACTATATTTATATATATAAATATAAATAGAATTGAAAGGAATCGAAGTCGTGTAGTTCGTGTTTTGAAATCATAATTTGAATTGATTTGTATGAGAGATCCGACTATCGGATTTTCCCGAAACAACAACCGTTGGGTTCGCCTTGGAAATATCTTTCCAACGGCACCAACTATGTAAAAATCCAACGGTTGGATTGTCTGGAATGTTTAATTCAAATCTGAAGAAAAACAGCGCTAGAATCGTTTATATTTATATATAAATATAAATATAATGAAATTAAATTGAATAACGACGTTGCAGTTCGTATTTTGAAAACGTAACTTCAAACGACTAGTGTGGAAGATCCGACCTTCGGATTTTCACGAAACTGGAACCATTGGATTCGCTTTGGGAATACCTTCCCAGTGGTATAGACTTTGTAGAAATCCAACGGTTAGATTTTCCGATATGTGTAAAACAAATTAGGGGAAAAACAGCGCTAGTGCCACGGCACAACTTGAAACGTCGTTTAATTAAATATGGCCATTTTTAAATAAATAAAAATGGCGAAAAATCGTTATAAAATATTATAAGCAACATGGATTGGAAATAAACCAATTTGGCTTGATCTGCTTGATATTTGATGGTTGTATGTGTTTGACACGAAAATTATACTAAATAACTGAAATATGAATGTCGAATAATATAACCATGGAAAGAATTGATTTGAATTCTAATTATGCGTGAATTATTTGAAAAGGCCGAGCTAACCCTCATTTCAAATAATTGATTGAATGATTCGAAGGCAAAAATACAAAGACGATTCAAGACCGATGATCTTCGTCTCGGTTGGATGGGCGCTGCTGAGATTCCTTATTGGAGTAGCTACCGTGAAGGAACGGAAGTAGTAGCCGTCTGAACGTATGTGTTGATTGTACGGATATACGAGGAATATGGTGCCTCCAGTTTCGTTCAGACCCAGAACGGACTTGTAAATGGACTGTGTGTCTGACATTGGATTTTGTTCTATACTGATTGATCTCTGTTAAATATATATATCTGTTTGGCGGCGGAGAATTTATTCTTTTGCTTAATGCCCTTCTCTGAGACGTACGAGCTCAAAGGTTATATATTGATAGAAATCAGTCGTATGGAGTGGATTGCCTATGTGGCATGCCAAGATGCAGTGACCAAGGCTTCTGTCGCAAAGCAAAGTCTTGTGTTCGATGATCAAAGCACGGCCTATGTGGCCTGGCTTTGTGTATAGCATGGATTCGCGAGCCTCACACCTCGGTATGAGTTAAAATCAGGATAAGGACTACGGGGAGAGCACGACGTTTCTTTCTAGCTATGGTGGTGTCAGTGACCTACCATCCCTAACATTTATATCTACTTTTCACCTATGTGGTTGTTGGAATGCGAGGCGCCTCGATTTTAGGTCTGTAAGGACCGGGAAACATGTGCTCAGGAATACTAATCCACTAACGTAAGTGTGGACCAACCCTAAAGCGTCCAAGGGTTACCCAGAGTGTGTAGTCCTGAGGCATTTGCTAGAGTGTCTCGAAGCGGAGAGGAGCTTGCCCCTTGCCTCGACTCATGACGGAAATCGAATTTCCAATACGAGATAACAGATTTGACTGCAACTTATGTATGGCGTCATAGTGGCATGGGACGCTCATGTTGTCTATGATTGATATTTATGATGATATTTGTTTTTGAAACATATATTCACTAGTAATAATATCAAATGATTTTGCTTTACACGTATTAAGCATATTTGGCCATTATAAGGTAAAACTCTATCCACAGGTTTGTGTTGCATTGTATGATGGGACTTGAGTCTTATAACGGCTACATTCTTTTTAAAAGCATTGCGTTGTTTTAAAGAATTTACTTTGTTTTAAACGCACCGGCAATCACTGGAGTAAACCCGTTCTGCGAAAGTGGCGTGGTCCTATGATTTGCCTTATTACTGTTGTTTAACCTGTTAAGTAGATTTCTCATACCAGTTCCATGACTGACTCATTGATTGTTTCACTTTGCAAACTCGGGTGCCATTATTTTCACACCAGCAGCCTAGTTCACAGATGACAGGTTGTTTTGGCTTGGCACTACAGTACGAGGTGCACTTTTGGCTTGATGGCGATGGATTAGATTTGTATTTTGGCTATTGACTTTTCGCCTATCTTATGTAAATGATTCCGCCGATGGCGATGCAAACTGTTTTACTTCCAGTACTTATTATCATATGTACATGTACCGCCGCCTCCGACGATGTAGACTGATACCCTAGTTATGTCTCACTGTATGTATATGTTCCGCCTAAGGCGATGGTGCCTGATCATTCCCCTTTTATTTAATAAGTTATATCTTACGTTGTGCTATTCTGATGTTGTTACATATTATGATTCCGCTGTCATATCTATGTAAAATTATTCTATTTATTGTTTTTGCTATTATCTGTACTCTGCTATGATGATTGATGTGTTATATTCCAATGATTATCCTTAATACCGTCACATGGATTTTGGGATCGTCACACTCTGATTTTTTTCCAGGTTTCCATACCAACTTGTTTAGGTAATATAAACCCTTGGTTAGGCAAATTTAAACCCACCGTATACATATATAGTAGAATTCGACAATTATAAAATATAGTTTACTATTTATCTCCTGATTCCAATACCTACTCCAAGTCAACTGCTCACAAGCCTCCCACCGCAACTGAGCCACTGAGCCATCTCCCCACTTCGGATCCTCACTAGAACCAAAACCGAGGCCTCCAAAGTTCACCACCTTCACACTTTGAAAACTCCCTGCTCCATTTCAACGTCACAGCCTTCACTTTATGCTGCTTCCAGCTCCTCTTCCCGTCCATTGGATCACCATTGAAGACTGCCAATGTGTCCGCCTCCCTCTCCTCAGTCAGCACCCCAAACGAAATTGGGCCCGGTCCTACTTTCACCGCGAGATCTCTTCTCATCTGCAATGGCTTCAAGCCTAAATTGCGGCCATCTCAGGGCTTGAAAACCCATGCTGTATATGAAACTTCAGACACATATATACCCTCCACTAATACCCAACACTGTTTCTTTTTCTTATTATGAGTTTGATTCCTTTCTGGTGAGCAAAAGAAAGGAAAAGCACAGGTATATATAAAAGACGGATGTATAGAGAGCACGCAATTGAGATGTCGTTTTCACTTGGGGGTGCTTGTTCAGCAAGGTTCCTTTTCCCTAGGTGAAAAGAAAATACAAATATAGGGTAGGTTACTGTCTTGTGTACTTTGTTTGTAGTGTTTTCATTTTCAAGGGAGAAAGCGAGGAAGGCTATATGTATTTGGGGTTGATACAGGGGCAGGCTTTGTTTGTTTTGAAAACACCGGGTGGGTGCTGCATCCTGATGGAGTTTATTGATGTGATTTGAAGATTCACATGTTTGAGAGTAGGAACTAGGAGCTAAGCCATGCGCGTGTGATGTGAAGTCCATGTGTTTGAGAGTAGGATTAGAAATAATATTAATTAATTATATCGAAACTTCGCGGTAAAGTAACGCATAAAATTAACCACAAACAACTCCTATCTTTTGATAAAAAAGCTAATCTTGGTGTAAAAAGATATTTCGGATCCAATGGGACAAGTTTCGACAAAATTCAAGGTAGTATGAAAAAAAATTCCTTTATAAAACCAGAAATAAACACGCGTTTAAATTTTCACGATCACCAGATAAATCAAATCAACTTGAAACCTTGCAATCCTATAATAATTCTTCAATACGAACACAACGGCACCAGTTTCGTCGCACTCGGAGACTGTTTCCCCAGTAGGCTATTTTTACGTGCACCGCAATGCCATTTTGGACACCAAATTTCACGGTCCCCAAAAATAACAAACTATATACCTATCCTGACACTAATCGACGATACAAACTCAACGGAATTGGTTTCTCCACCTAATTCGATCATCTGTTCAAGTTATACCCAAATAACCCTTTATTAAATTAATTATGTGCTATAAAAATTGAACGGGCGTTTTTGGCTGCCGTGGTGACATACGACATCGGTTTTCCACGCCATTTAACACTGTGCAATAATTTAACGTCACGGTCCAAATGAAACTTATTTCGTTAAAATCTGAGTCTGTTTGCAAAACGGCTATTTTAACGCGTATATTTTAATAACGATTTTCACAACGACTATTTTAAAATTTGAATTGGCCATAACTTACAATTTACAATATGAAATCTGGATTTTTCTCTTTCATATGGAAATTATTATCAACATGCTCCCAACGTTTCTTGTTTCACAGAAATCCGACTTATATTGGATTCTGTATACTGAGTTAAAGTTCAGAATTCAATATTACGAACTACCGTGCGATTTCGAGCTTGATTTATATTATAAATAAATTAACGATCAAACTTCATTTTAAATAACGAATTAAATATTAAACCCATTAATATTCCAAACATAATACTTAGAATAATACATTAAATATTATATTTAAAATAATAAATTAAACTAAATATTTGACGGCCAAGATACGGGTCGTTACAGAGGTCCTCGCATATCCGGTCGATCTCCAAGTACGTCTGGACGATCATCACTTATTACCTCGTCTTGAGTGTACAGCCTAATCAAGACATCAGTAATCATCCAAACGATGTGAAGACCTCCGGTATTCAACCACCGTCTTCATCCTCGACACATCGTCAAATCAGTTATTCGGAATGGGATAAACCCGGTCTTTCTGGATAACTCGCATATATAATAAACAAGTGCTATAAAAACACAACATACGCCTCATTCCAATCCAGAATAATTATTTATCCAAATATTCATATACTTTGGGAAAGGTTCCCATTAAGTTTATCAAAGATTAATTCTTTAAATTTATTCTTTAATCTTCCTTTGGATATCAATTCAATTTAACTAAAGATGCATTAAAACTCCACTTGGTTTTAATCTTCCCAAAAATCAATATTAACGATTGTTTAACTTGGGAAATCATATCCTGTCTTTAACTGGGTTAAAGAACTAATGTCATTTAAAACACGGTTCAAGATAACCCAAAATCACATTCCATTCCATCAGCCTTTAACCGTAAATTAGCAAGTGGCCAATTCCCTAAGTATTAACTCCAAAGGCTGAAACCAACATAAGATAAATACCCAGGAAACCATTCAACTTAACTAATCTCCAGTTAGTTTCTGATTTTTTTAAATCCGTTGGGTCTACCAACAGTATTATTAAAGATACCATTCTCGACAACCCAAAATCTAATTCCATTGTTAATCGGGTTAAAGAACATGTGTTATTTAAAACACTGTTCACGCTAAACCCAACGACCAATTTCGATTCAATTACAATTAAATATTAATTAATTGGTATGTTTCATTAAATCTAAATAAAAGATTTAATCTTTTCTCTCCTGGGTTCAAGAACAGTGTTAATGAAGATACCATTCACGACAAACCAAAAATCACATTACATTCCATCAGCCTTTAACCGTAAATTAGCAAGTGAACAATTCCCTAAGTATTAACCCCGATGGCTGAAACCAACATCAGATCGAAATCCAGGAAACCATTCAAGTTAACTTATCTCTAGTTAGTTTCTGATTTTCTTAACTCCATTGGGTCTAAGAACAATATTATTAAAGATACCATTCACGACAACCCAAAATCACATTTGATATTAAATACAAGGCTCTGAATAGAAAATATATCGTCTTATATTCAATATCAAATTCTGGAATCAACAAATACCATATTGGAATAACGACATATATATCTTCCAAATTCCTCCTCAATATCCGTATAATCACGGAATCCAATATCGAAATATTCCAAAGATAATTTCGATTCAAATCCATTCCAATTCATGTATTGGAAATTCTGGTTATTTTTAAAACCATTTCAAATCCAATTTATTTATTTAAAAATATCGAATTTCACAATTCTAGTTAATAACTAGTTAATTTCGGTAAAAATATATTTTTATCTTTTCAAATATGGAATTTTTCATCCCAATTCTTTCCAAATCATTTTTTATGATCTTACACAAATTATTGATATTTTTAATATTTTTATCAAGGCCCGTACAGTCAATTTCCATAAACGGTCATCGAACTGCACTTACAACGACCTTTTCCAAATTTGATTTGGACATAATTCCAAATCCAACTATTAGATTTGAAGTCTCTGTTATTCGTTAGAAAGCTCTTTTAAAAAAGAACCCAACTGTTCTAGGTTTAGGAGAATCCGACGGTAGGATCTCCCGTAATATCCATTTGAAGTCAATGGTCGAAATTCGCGAACAGCCGCCGCGCGGCGCGTTCTATTCGGGCCATTATATTGTATATATAATATATATGTCATCGATTTCGTTTAAAACATATTTTATGAAGCATTTTAAATTCAATTCAAAACAGTTTCAACTTCATATTCAATTTAAATCAAAATTGAATATTCCATATCATTAACATATAAATGATAATATTTTCAAAACATTAAATTTTGAAATCAATTCCTTTTTGATATTCGTTATAGAAATGAATAAAATCAATATAAATATCATTCACGTCAAAATGGCGTTAATCAACACGGCTTTATATATTTTAATATATTCGTGTCCATCCCAAATCGGACATCAAAATCAGATTTTGATCTATTATTGAATATTATTTTAAGATATTCATTATTTTAATATATTCGTTATTTTAAAATATTCATTCTTCCTGAACTGGAATTAGGCATAGTCAATTACCATATAATTTGATTTATATGTATTTCATACACACATGTACACAACAGCGATCAAACACAGTCAACCATCATCCAAAGTGCATTCTACACTGCATAAGCATCAAATATAAATATTTAACGCTTAGAACAGCCTGTCAATCAATCGATCGACATACAGCTAATTTTGGGGACTAGTGTATGTTCTATATCACCCTAATACCCGTATGGGGTTTCAATCAACAAATAATGAATTTTATTTGTGTAGTTAGGCGATGTGTAAAATTTATCATCCCAATCAATATCAGTCAAATGTGTGTACATAAACAAATCGTCTGAATTGTCTATAAATATTTATTTTATTCATATCAACGTTAGAAATAATATTTTTAACTATAAGATTATTATTTCCATTCCACATCACACAATCAACTTTTACAACACAATCAAACAAACAAATAAGTCATCCATGGTTTGTGGACGATTGGTGTCGGGTGCTGCTAAGCGCCGTCTGCATCCTAGTATATATTATAACTAGAAAATAAAATTAAAGTGAGAAGTTCTCACATTGTGGTATCACTCCTCCATTCCTTAATTCTGAACGGTTCAGATTTGGATTTGTTTTCTACCAGTTTCATCGCAGTTCTTTCCACACTGTTCATAGTAAAAATCATATTTTTATCGCTATCTAGATAATAAAAATTGAATTTTTAAACCGCTATCGTATTTTTATAATGCTACTTCATATATAAAAAGTATAATTTTATATCTCTATTCATGTAATAAATATTATATTTTTATTATGCCATTTTATAAATAAAAATCATATTTTTATTTTGCTATTCGTGTACTAAAGATCCAATTTTTACATGCCATTCGTATAAATAAAAATCATATTTCTATCTGCCACTTTCATATGAAAAATCATATCTTTTACCAACCAAAAATCATTTCTTTTCATGACTAAAAATATAATCTTTCCAAAATAATAATCTAAACTTTCATAAATAAAAATATAAACTTTCATAAAAAAAATATAAACTTTCATAAATAAAAATATAAGTTTTCATATATAAAATATATTCTTGTTATGGTTAAAAATCAATTCTTTTTACATAAAAATCTATACTTCCTATCATTAAAAATATAACATTTTTTTCATTAAAAATCAAACATTTTTATCATTAAAAACATATAAGAAAAGAGGAAAAAAAGTAAATCAAAACTCACTGTAAAAATCGGTGCTTTGTTGGAGACGGGGTGAAGACGAATAGGCCGGGCTATGGTGGTGCGGCGGCGTCAGGTACACGGAGCGACGGGCAGTGCAGGGTTTGGGGGAGGGGGGCTCTCGGTGGATCCGCGAAGGGGGAAAGAGGGAGGAGAAGAGAGGAAAGCTGGAGGGGGGTGTTCCCTTTGGTGGCGGCGCTGGAGGCGCGGCGACCGTGAGGACAGCCGCGGCGGCGGCGATCCCCCCCACCGCGTTCTCTTTTTTTTTCAATAAACCCGAGGACGGGTTATGGAAGAGAGGAAAGGAGGTTGACCCCCTTTTCTATATTATATATATATATATATTATTTAATTTTTCGTAAAAAGTAACCTTTAAATTCGAACTTTAAATTGAACCCACCGACTGTTGTCCATGACTAATTACTCTTATTCCGAACACAATGAGATATGTCCGGTAAGATGATTCGACTGTTTCGATCAGTTTCCGTCAAAATCAAAATATAAGTCTATATATTGAATTTGAACACACATTTCAATTAATCGAGGCCACATACGGACCCCAAAAATTTCCAAAAAAAATCTCTAACATCGTATTGAAGATACGGTTCAAATAAAACTAATTTCATCAAATTTGTAGACCTTTTGAAAAATGGCCATTTTCTGGTCAATCCAAATTGACTAAAACTGTCAAAACACGTTTTACTTCGCCACGCTCACATATTAGTCCCAAAAATTATGACTTTTGGAATCTAGCAATAACTTGAAATCTTGGATCCAACAAAAGTGGTTTTGTTGAAAATGGAGGTCGTTTGCCAAATTTCCATTTTTAAGGGCTATATTTTCCATAATGATTATTCTGAATTTTCAACTAGGCATAACTTTTTATTCCCACCATGAAATTTTTATTTTTCGGATTCGTTAGAAGGATATTTTCAAATAGATTTTCTAATATTTTTGGTTTCGCTAAAATCCGGTTTATTTGAATCATGTACATTCATTTGAAATTTGAAATCGAATTTTCAAACTACCGCACCATTTCCAATTCCTTTTATAATTAAAAATAAATATTTATATTCTAACTTCGCTTCGAATAAATATTTACATTTTAGTTCTATTAAAAATAAATTTCTAATCGTTATTATTTAAAATAATTCAACTTAAATATTCAAAATTCATTAAAATTGCCAAAATAAAAAATTTAAATTGGTTCGGATTTTCCATGTTGTTACAATCTCCCACACTTAAAATCTTTTCGTCCTCGAAAAGGAACGGAGCTATAAGTTGTTTTACTAATCACCTCAACTTTCATTATTTCCATTATGGCTTAAGTTCTTCAACTTTTCAGTTTCTAAGAACTTTTCAATTTTTTCAAAAATTTGGCTAACACCCTACATTTTCGAAAATTTTCGCCATAATCTCCTTTGTACGGGAGCACCGGGAAATTCCCCAAACTGCCACACAGGCCTCTACAATCAAAAAGAAAAAGAAAAAGAAACAGCCATGTGGCTAGCCAATCGGCTCATAAAATCATCAAAAACCCCAAGAAATACAATAAACTTGTACCTATTTATCAGGCAAATGATTTTATTCCTCTTCTCTAGCCTCCTTGCTATGACCTGTTCACACATATATATGTACATGCGTGCATTTCAAAAAAAATCAATACAGTTCAATATTTTGTACAATTTGGCCTAAATTTACCTTTCTTTCATATGTTGGTTTAAAGGAATAATCATACAACACAACTATCGATCAATTAGTTGATTAACGTTTCAAATTTACAATTCTGATATATATACAGAAAATCGTGTTTTTGATGCCAAGTCACAACAATATATTCTAACTATGTTTTGGTTCTCACACCAATCAATTGGAAATATACAGATATTCCACTTTCGAAACCCGAACATAAATGCTGATGATGCTCGAGCAATCATCTGAATCATCTTCGAGCGTCTAGAGTATGATCCTATATCCATCCCGTATATTTGAGGCTTCAATACACGTGGATCAGACATATATTAAAATCTCTATATACTCAATAGTCCAAATCGATTTATAATAAATATTTAAATACGCATAAACAAGTTTAAATTTTCAAAATAAAATTCATTTTCATTTTTGTTTTAAAAATATCACTCTTCAAACTCGTTCTAGGATACTACTGATCCTATCTCTAACGAGTCATTCTCATTGGATATTACTAATCCAATCTCTAATGAATTGTTTCATTAGGTTCTAATATATCTTATTCTCCGAGCTCTATAAACCAAAGCTCCGATACAAAACTATAACGACCCAAAATCCCCCATACGGGAAATCACGGATTGTATTGAGGACAAGACGAATCAGAACACAAACAGAAGAACATTTCATTGCTTATAACAACAATTCCATCAGAATACAAGAATATAATAGAGTATAAATAAATATTATACATTCGATAAATATCAGAGGTTTAAATTACATTTAAATACATAGCAGTGGAAAACAATACAAAACACAACTGAAAGTAACACACGGATACAGAGCTTTCCGAATATCGCTTCAGCTGTAAATTAGGATCATGTGAACATAAATCTGCAAAACCAAAACTACTAGCTGTCCGTATGGAAAATAGGGGCACCAAGAGTTTTGGTTAAAACAATAAACTCTAGGTCAGTCATGTGATTGGTGTGAGAACTAAAACAGTTATTATCTTGTTTTTAAAGTAAGGTAAATGAAGGGACCACGCCGTATAACACGGAACAGGTTTCCTCCCAAGAATACCAGTGCATAAAACAACAGCGCAATACTAAATAAAGAACAATGACGCTATTATAAGACTCAAGTCCCATCACACAATGCAACGCAAGACGGAGGATAGAGTTTTTCCCTTATAATAGCCAAGAATGCTAGGTACGTGAAATTTCATTTTTTATTATTAATATTAGTGTATAGTGTCAAAAAAATTTCAATTATATGTATCAATAATAGATAGCATAAGTGCCGCATACCACTATGTCGCCATATATAGGTTTACAATTAAAATCGCAAAATGTCGTACTGGAAGTTGGATTTCCATCTGTGAACCGAGGAAAGGGATCGTCCTCACCGCTTCGAGACAATCTAGCCCATGTCTCAGGTCAGAGCTCAAGTGACCTAAGGATCGTCAGGGTCGATCCACACTGAGTAGATTAAAATGCCCGAACACTGTGTTTCCCTGTTCTATTGGGGCGTAAACTAGTCATATCCCGACCAAACTATCGGCCCCGGAATAAACGATATAACCGAAGCGCCTCACAATCCATCATCCACATAAGTAAAATGTCAGGGCTAGATTTATGCTGACACCACTCCTAGCTAGAAGGAAATGCGTGCCCTTCCTGAGGTCCTCTCCCGTTTCTAGTTCACACCGGGGTGTGAGGCTCGCGAATAAAGATTATACAAAGCTACGCTACATTAAAGCCGTGCTTTGATCATCAACCATAAGACTCTGTTTTCAACAGATGCCTTGATCATTTGCATCTCAGCGTGCCACACAGGCAATCCAGGCCATGCAACCGATGTCAATCAATCACACAGAATGAAATCCGATGTCAGACACACATCCATTTACAAGTTCATTCTGGGTCTGAACGAAACCAGAGGCACCTTATTCCTCGTCTAGTATGTCCAATACAGGGGAGAGGTCCTCGCATATCCACTCGATCTCCAAGTACGTCTGGACGATCACCACTTATTACCTCATCTTGGGTATACAGCCAAATCAATACATAAGTAATCATCCAAACGATGTGAAGACCTCCGGTCTTCAACCACCGTCTTCATCCTCGACACATCGTCGAATCAGTTATTCAGAATGGGATAAACCCGATCTTTTTGAATAACTCGCGTATATAATAAACAAGTGCTATAAAAACACAAAATATGCCTCATTCCAATCCAGAATATTTCTTTATTCATATATTTTAGGAAAGGTTCCCATTATTTTGATCAAAGATAAATTCTTTAAATTTATTCTTTAATCTTCCTTTGGATATCAATTTAATCTAACTAAAGAAGCATTAAAACTCCACTTGGTTTTAATCTTCCCAAAAATCAATATTAACGATTGTTTAACTTGGGAAAGCATATCCTGTCTTTAACTAGGTTAAAGAACCAATGTCTTTTAAAACACGGTTCACGATAAACCCAAAATCACATTCCATTCCATCAGCCTTTAACCGTAAATTAGCAAGTGGACAATTCCCTAAGTATTAACCCCGAAGGCCGAAGCTAACATCAGATCAATACCCAGGAAACCATTCAACCTAACTAATCTCTAATTAGTTTCTGATTTTCTTAACTCTGTTGGGTCTAAGAACAGTAATATAAAAGGTACCATTCACGACAACCAAATATCTCATTCCATCGTTAATCGGGTTAAAGAACAAGTGTTATTTAAAACACCGTTCACGATAAACCCAAAGATCAATTTCAATTCCAATTAAATATTAATTAATTGGTATACTTCATTAAATCTAAATAAAAAGATTTAATCTTTTCTCTACTGGGTTCAAGAACAATGTTAATGAAGACACCATTCACGACAAATCCAAAATCACATTCCGTTCCATCAGCCTTTAACCGTAAATTAGCAAGTGAACAATTCCCTATGTATTAACCCCGAAGGCCGAAACCTACATCAGATCAATACCCAGGAAACCATTCAACTTAACAAATCTCCAGTTAGTTTCTGATTTTCTTAACTCCATTGTGCCTAAGAACAGTATTATTACTCATAAATTTGGTACAAAATGGATCGGGCTGCTTTGATTGAATCGGCCTAAATGATATGTCGTGGATCGGCCTGCTTGTGTGATGATGGATCGGTCTACTTCGTAGCAGATTGAATCGGCCTCAACTGGTTCGTATCGGACCGGGCTGCTGCAGTGTGACTTGAATCGGCTTGAGACGAACCAAACAAGGCTGAAGCGCGATCCACTGGCTCGAGAGGTTCCGGATCGGGTAGAAGTATGTTGTGGCCGCTCGAGATGTATTGAATCTGGTAGAATCACTCTGGATCGGATTGGAAGATTGGAAACTAGAAATTAACTTCAGTGGAATTTCGGTAAATGCTTAACACACTGATCCAAACCTTGAAAGCTACATTACACTCATCCCTCACTCCTATAAATAGAGCTTCACATCCACTTGAAGAGGGTGGCTTTTTAGTGACCCCGAAGGGCTGTCAAACCCTATTCTCAACTTCTTCTAAGTAATTTGATCATCTCAAACACTTCAATTCAAAGATCCATCTCTGAATTCATTACAAAGATATGAAGATTCATCAAAACTCGTGAGAGAGTTCAGATTGATTCTATTGACATCCATACTTGGAGGATCTCAACCATTTCTCATAGGAATTTCACTAATTATAAGAGTGAGAAAAGTGAGGTGAATCATGGATGTATTGAGAGAGTATGTTTATTTTGTAATCCAAAAGGTAATAATGGAATCAATTGATAAATTGGATGTAGATCACGCTTGATCGAACCACTATAAAACTTTCTTATTCTCCTTAGTTGCATCTTCTTAGTTTTTGGCTCCATTTTTACTATTCAGGAGAAGATTGTGAAGTGCATCTTACATCTTTGGTGTTGACTCAAGTTTTGAGATCAACATTTGGCACCCACCGTGGGGACGATTCAATCCTCCGTCTTCTCTCATTCTTCCCCAAGTTTTGAAGCCTTGCATTGGAAAA
Source organism: Allium sativum (assembly GCA_030737875.1). Lineage (NCBI taxonomy): Eukaryota > Viridiplantae > Streptophyta > Magnoliopsida > Asparagales > Amaryllidaceae > Allium > Allium sativum. The sequence continues at coordinate 739,484,654 of CM060920.1, read as the reverse complement.
GATCCAATCCTATTTCACTACGATCTACTCCAAGCCTTTACCTAATCTATGAGTAAACTGGGTAGACCACCTAAGAGGGTCACGGATCAAAATGCCGAGAATGGTGATAATATCGCTGATCGTGAAACTACTCCTCCTATCACATGATTTGAGGTTGGAGAAGGTTACGGGGATGGAGCCGCCATAACAAGACGAGAGTTAGATGAAGTGGCCGCTAATTTAACTACCCAAATGAATATTGCAAATGAGGCCATGATGAAGAGACTCGAAATGATGTTCTCCATGCAAGTCGCTACGGCAAAAGTCACCATGAATACTACCCATGCTAAATCCATACAGACTCCACATATAGAAAACACCGGTTCCTCTTCTTCAAGCCCAATCCGAGGAAATTCTGTCCAAGAGATGACAAATCCTAAGCATAAGGGGGCAAAGCTCCCGTTCATGACTATCCTGATAAAGCGACTTCTCAACAAGTGCTTGGTTCTGCCAAAGGAGCACCTCTCCAAGCGGGAGGTTCAAGGCCCTGAAATCCGAACCATGACCGTCTGCTTAGGTAGACATCCGACATGGAAGACGGCGTCCGCCCCACAGACCAACACAATGAGGAGGAGCGAATATCCGAAATGATCCCTAAAATCATGGAGAGTAACCAGAAGAGGTAGGATGATGAAAAAGAATGGAGATTTGCTCCTACAAAAACTCCGCTCACCGAAAGAATCAAAATGGAAACATATCCGAAAAATTCAAGCCTCAAGTAGTGCAAGCTTATAATCGGACGACTGATCCAAATGTGTTTCTGTTCAAGTACGACCAACAAATGAATGGGGCTCGTGCCACTGATGAGTTGAAGTGTTTATACTTTCCGACTAACCTTGAGGGGGTGGCGTCGCTTTGGTTCACCAAATTGCTACCGAGGTCAGTGGACGATTTCACTACCCTTGCCAAGTTGTTAAGAGAGAAATTCAGACTTCAAGCCACAAAAGTGCGAGATGTTATGGAATTGAATGAACTCAAGCAAAGACCGGGAGAATCCATTAGGACCTTCCTTACTCACTTTAATACCGCTGCAGCTGAAGTGGGAAACTATGAGCCTCGCCTGGCTTTGATGGCCTTAAAGGGAGCTATAAGTAAGAAAACTAAGCTCAGACAGTGGATTAAAAAAAAGCAAGTACTCTAGAGGAGTAATTTGATAAGGCTGAGGAATACATAGGTGTGGATGATGATCCTCCTTATGCTATGGATATCCCGGAAAGCAACATACAATCTGAAAAGAAGAATAATGGTGCGCCAAGTGATCAGAAAAACCATGGAGATCAGAAACGGGGTAATGATGGGAAGGATAGTTGAGTCAACAAAAAGTTCTGCTTCTTCAAGAAAATGGAGTTGATCCCATTAATGAAATGGTGGAGAATATTTTCATGGCCACTAAGGAGACTGAAGAGTACCCAGTACCAAAGCAGATAAAGGTTAGCGATGCCGCCATAAAATCCGGGAGATTTTGTCGGTTTCATAACCAGCCCGACCATAGCATAAATGATTGTAGGCACCTAAAGAGTCTAATTGAGGAACTAATAAGGAAGAATAGACTTCAGGAATACACAAAGAATCTGCAAAATACTCAAGCTTCACAAGGTCAAGGAACTTCCATAGGACAACCAAAGCAAAGTGACAATGCCGCAAACGTTATTATGCCAAGGCTGATCATTAACACCATTACAGGGGGTCCACATCCTACAGGGAAAAGATGGGGGCATATTGTGAAATATGCTAATGGGATGAAAGACCTTCTGAGAGGAGAAGAACTCATGATTATGGATGAAGCCTCTTTAGCAAAGATACCTAGGTCTCGCTGGGATGACTTTGTGTTTAAGGATCGAGACTCAGAGGGATTGATAAATCCAACTGAAGATCCGATGGTAATAACCATAGGCTTGGGCCCTGCCATTGTTAGAAGAGTTCTAGTTGACAGTGGAGCATCCGTTAGTGTTCTTTTCGTCATTGCATTCCAAAGGATGAAGCTCTCCATGGAGGATGTGAAAGCTTGTCAAAGAAAAATTCATGGGTTCACAGGACAAGCTGTTCAACCAATCGGAGTCATCAATCTACTTGTTGAGCTCGAAGAAGGGGAAAACAAGGTGACACAGAATCAATATTTCAACGTTGCCGATGAGTGGTCCGCTTATAATGCTTTCCTTGGAAGACCAACCCTCACGGCTTTCAGAATAACGATGGAGCCATGGTGCATAACAATGAAATTTCCCACTTAAAACGGGGTTAGATTGGTCAAAGGTGATCAGCAAACAGCAAGGGAATGCTACCTGTTGAAACTTGCTAAGGCGAGGAAAAAAGAAGTGGGAAAGGATGCGGAGCTCCCACCCCGCATTCATGGATCCCTCTTATAGCAATTAAGGCGGGGCTCTTATACTAGCGAACATAGTGGGGCCCAGATGGAAATCGATACGAGAAAAACTAGTATGGGGGAAAACAGAGAAGCACCGGTTGAAGATACCATTTCCATTTCAATACATGTCAAAGATCCTGACCGAGTCTTAAAGATAGGTTCTCAGTTAGGCCAAAAGCTGCAGAAGGACATGATATTTTTTCTAAAAGCAAATTTAGATGTCTTTGCTTGGAAACACTCAGACATGTATGGAATATCAACAGATGTAATTGTTCATAAATTGAATATTAATCCCAACTTAACTCTTGTAAAACAGAAACGACGAACTCAGGGACCTGAAAGATCAATGGCATTAAAAGAAGAAGTAGATAAACTTTTTAAGAATAATTTTATACGAATATCTACGTATCCGGACTGGGCCTCAAATCCAGTTCTCGTCAAAAAGTCTAATGGCAAGTGGAGAGTATGCATAGACTACTCAGACCTTGACAAAGCATGCCCCAAGGACAGTTTTCCTCTGCCTAGAATCGATCAACTTGTCGATGCAACTACGGGGCATGCACTATTATCTTTCATGGATGCGTATTCCGGATACAATCAAATTATGATGCACGAACCGGATTAGGAGAACATAAGTTTTATAACTGACAGAGGCTTGTACTGTTATAAGGTTATGCCATTCGGGCTAAAGAATGCAGGAGCAACATACCAGCGTCTTGTAAACTCCATGTTCAAATCTCATAATTGGAACACTATGGAGGTTTACGTCGATGACACGTTAATAAAGTCCAAAAAGGGTGAAGACCACCTAGAGGATCTAGCAGAGATGTTCCATATCCTTATAAAATTCGGCATGAAGTTAAATCCTTTGAAATGCTCATTTGGGGTTTCTTCAGGGAAATTTCTCGGATTCATAGTCAATGCCAGAGGCATTGAGGAAAAACCTTCCCAAGTCATGGCATTACGAGAAATGCGAGCACCAAAAACGATAGAGGAGCATCAGAACTTGAATGGGAAGATTGCTGCCCTTAACCGCTTCATTTCTAAAGCATCGGATCGATGCATTCCCCTTTTTGATGCTTTAAGGAAAGGAAAGAAAAACTTCCAGTGGACCCCAGAATGTCAAATCGCTTTCGAGCAGTTGATTCAACATTTGGAGTCTCCACCAATGCTTTCTAAACCAAGAAATGGAGAAGAACTGTTCCTATACTTGGCGATATCACCGCATGCCCTGAGCGCCGCACTCATCCGCGAGGATGCTAAGATTCAACGACCAATTTACTATATTAGTAAGCGGCTAGCTGGGGCAGAAATGAATTATACGAAGCTGGAGAAACTTGCGTATTGTCTACTTATTGCTTCAAAGAAATTGAGACCATATTTCCAGTCGCATCCAATAAAAGTCCTCACTAATTAGCTGCTAAGGAAAATTCTCTTCCGTCCGGAAACTTCTAGAGGGCTATTGAAATGGAACATTGTGCTTAGTCAATATGACATTACCTATCACCCTCGAAGTGCTATCAATGGGAAAGCTTTAGCAGATTTCATCGCCGAGTTCAAGGACAAAGGAGATGAAATTGAAGAACCAACAAGAACAGTCACTACCTGGAAGCTATACATTGATGGCTCAAGGAACGATTACTGTTCAGGGGTCGGAATTGTCTTAGAAACTCCAGAAGGCCATTCCTTGTGTTATGCATTAAGTTTGGAATTTCCATCAACCAATAACGAGACCGAATATGAAGCATTGATCAACGGATTAAGACTAGCAAAGGAGCTGAATCTAAAAACCGTGCAGATCTTCAGTGATTCCCAATTGGTAGTAAGTCAGGTTCTTGGGGAATTCCAAGCCAAAGTTGGGAACCTACCTTCCTATCTTATAAAAGCTATGGAGCTTCTCAATAACCTCGATTATTACACCATATCTCACATTTCGAGGGAAGAAAATGCAAAGGCGAATTCACTCGCTAAATATGCTAGTTCTTCTGATGCACATTTGCCCGGGTTAATACCTATTGAAGTCCTTACAATCCCGGCCATTGAAGATGTAGATATTGACCGGTTTATGGAAACAGTTGAAGAACCTATGTCTTGGATGACACCGATTAAGGAATATATCCTCAACGGAACACTTCCAAAGGAGCCAAAAAAGCGGAGGAAAATACTGTGCAAAGCTCTGTTATATCTTGTTTTGGATGGGAGGTTGTATAGATGGGGATTCTCTATGCCATTACTACGATGTGTGTCCAAGGAAGAATAGAAAGCAATTTTGGCGAATTACATGAGGGAGACTGCGGGGGTCAGGTTGGTTTGTCAGACGTTAGCCAAAAAAGTTCTGTAATACGGCTATTTTTGGCCCAATGTGAATTTGGACGCAATGACTTATGCCAAAAGATGTGATAAGTGTCAAAGATATGCAAAAATCCCGAGGGCACCAACAACGGAGTTGACCCAGATGGTCAGTCCATAGCCATTCGCTGTTTGGGGCATAGAATTGGTTGGGGGCACTAACCACTACAAAATCAAATATGATGTACGCAATAGTGGTGGTCGATTATTTTACTAAATGGGATGAAGCAGAGCCACTAGCCACTATTACTTCAAAGAAGGTGATCAACTTTGTCTTAAAAAACATCGTCTGCAGGTTTGGCATTCCACAGAAGATAATAACTGATAATGGAACTCAATTTAAGAGCGCTGAGTTTATGGACTTTTGTGGCAAGTACGCGATCAAGAAAAGTTTTTCGGTCGTTGCCCCTCCGTAGGCTAATGGGCAAGTTGAAGCAATCAAAAATATCCTAAAGTCAACCATCAAAAACTGACTTGAGAAAGCCATGGGTAGTTGGGTTGATGAGCTTCCGCTTGCATTGTGGGCATGTTGTACTACTCATAAAACAACAACTAGGCACACTTCGTTTTCCCTTGCATTTGGATCAGAGGCAATGATCCCGGTTAAGCTTGAGGTTCCGACTCAAAGATGGATCTAATTCAACCAAGCGGGGAATGAAAAACTTCAACTCGAAGCGCTTGACTTACTCGAGGATAGAAGAAAGGAATCAGAACTTAGAATTATTGCACATCAGAGAAGAATAGCTCATCATTTTAATGCTCAAGTTAGGCTAAGGACCATCCAAGTTGGGGATCTCGTTCTTAAAAAGAATCATGACAGGAACCAGATTATTGGGACCCAACTGGGAGGAGCCATATGTGATAGGCAAAGAATTCTCGGATGGTACATTTGAACTAAAGACAACATACGGATTTCAACTCCCAAGAGCATGGAATGTTATACATCTTCATCGCTACTTCTTTTAATGTTTCTTTTGTAGTATTTGTAAACAAAATGCATTGTACATAACATGCAACGCTATTACAAGTTTTGTAAATATAAATCGAATTACTTGCCAAAATCGTACATTTGCAAATTACTCGCTAAAGATCGATTTTGATTGCAAGTCCTCTAAAACATACACATATATCACTATAACCTAATAAGTCCTTGAGGCTATTGGATCATCGCTTAATGCTCAAAAACATCATTCGCAATTGCTCGATGATATGGAAAGCATAGCGGTGCAAGTACAAGACACCAAGGTTAGTCTGTCAAATGATATGACGCCTAAATCACAAAAAATACTATAAGCGGCTGGGTCATTCAGCTAGCGACGGACCCAAAGGCCTTCACAGAGGCACCCTATAGTTTCTATAAGCGGTTGGGTCATTCAGTTGCAATGAATAATGGGTTTACAAATATTCCTTCAGGAAAGCGAAAAATATAAAACTTCTCAAACAAGGGAACAAAGGCCCAAAAACTCATCCTCGTTTAAAGGGTATGAGTTGAAACAGTTAGGCCGGAATCCCTTAATCATGATCATGCTAAAAATCAATGATAGCAAGAATGCGGGATTCAAAGGTTCTGGAGGAAATCAACCACAAAGTACGGTTTCTAAACTATAAAAAAACTGTGACAAACCTTGGTATGGGGGCAATGCCGCCACATTAAAGAAATTCAATAATGTTTGTTTCTCAAACATGCCACAGATTTGTCACAGCTTGAGATCAAAAGTTCAACCTAAGCTGAACCCCGAAATGGCTGTAGCAAACTCGATAACTTCAATACCGTGACAAACACAAAGGTGGTTGTTCGCGGAGAAGAAGTTTCAGGAGTTGATTCAGCCAAAATCAACAAGAGGCAACGAAAATCTGGTTAAGCAAATTCATCTAGCGATAACTTATGGTTGCGGTCAAAAATAACTTATCAAAATGTCGCAGGATCATTCTTATACCATGTATTGCATTAATAAGTAATTTACAGTGTAAAATTCCTATGTTGCAATCATGAAAGGATGATAAGTGCAGAGTGCAAAGAAGCAAAGTAAGACACAGTTCGACTGCAATAGAAGAACACATTTTCATTCCAGCAGCACAGAATCAGATCACAAAATTACAAAGTCAAACACAAACTACGATTCATAAGAATGCGTAAAGTAACAAGCGTAAAGTTAAGTGAGCGAGGGTCGACACTCGCATATACAACCAGTCTAAATACAGTGCATAAAAAGGGAAATAACTGAATAAGGGAAACTTGTTTGAGACATTACTTCTTCTTTCCACTCTTTGAGCTCCCCAGATCTTAAAGTCAATCCTGCTGATCGATCGCAATCTTTGATCACTATACCATTGGGACTCTCTTGGGAAGATATAATAATGGCCTTCTTCTTCTTTCTGACTATCATTTTTCCCTTGCGGCCCGAAGACGTCCCCAATTTCTTGAATCTTAGTGTCTTGTGCAGGGGACTCGTCAGTATGCCCTGAATCCTCTTCGCTTGTGAAATAATTAACATCCTTGTCCAGGTCTGCAATTGCTCCAATCTTGGTGTCCATCCCGGGGTCGTAACATTAGCCATGGACTTGTAACCCTGACTTGGAGGAAGAGCTGGGGTAGAGGGTGTCGATATTAGAATTGAGTCGGTGGTTGTGGCTTCAGTCATCATGGCAGTAAATCTACCAACAGGAAATGTTGGTGAGATTAAACCTAAGAAAGATGAACAGTGAGTTAAGTACGTGGTTGTAGCGGGAGAAGAGAACAAGCGACCTAGGTTTGGTACGATTTGAGAAACCTTAGGTTTACCTACAGTCATGAGACTCACCTCGATATTCGTACGTGCTTCGACTTCAAACCCGCTTGCATCAAGAGGGCTACCAGCATCGTTACCTTTGCTTTTGTCTTTTTGTGGGTCAGAAGGATCAACAAGAGTCTGCGAATTAGAGGCCTCAACATTAACAACGTCCGCATGGGTTTCCACATTTGTATTGAGGATGGGTTCCCCTGAACATTCAGCTTTGTCACCAAGAAGGCCTCTTGTCGCTGCTAAATGAGCCTTCCCCACGGTTAGAGCATTGCGAGACTCTGGATTAAGAAGATCCTCAATGAGATCGTCCTCGCTACAAAAGCCATCATTGATTTCTAAAATTCGCTACAAAACACGAGCTCGAGTAGTCTCGAATTTTTCCACCAAGAAACACAAGCTTCCTTTGTTCATGACACTGTAAACAAAAATGTGAAAAAAGGAATCTTCATCTTCTGAGCGAACCCTCTCAAGATCAGCGGCAGCTTTAAGCTTCACTTTCTCAAGGGCTGTGCAAAGTGAAGCAATCCTCTCATGAATAACAGCATTCTCTTGTTGGTAGGAAGCTGATGAGTCCTTTTCCATGGCTAACAGAATTTCGGTCATCTGTCTAACAGTTTGAGCTCCTTGTAATTGTGCTGATAGAGCATTTTCATTCAGCTTCGCAACAGCAAGTTCCTCTTTAAGCCTTTTATTTTCCAGCTCTAAGTTTGATAATTCTAAGTCCTTCTCGGAATGGGAAGCGATGATTTTCTCTTGTGATTTTATGGCTTTAATTAGTACAGCCTTGTCGCTCTCTAAGGTGGCAATATGATCGAGGCTAACTCCATTGACTCTTGAAAGTTTGCGAGCAAACATCTGCCACTGTCCTAATTGCTTCTCAGCTTCAATTTTGAGCTTGTTCAATTTCATGTCAAATTGATCACTAACTGTTTGTAACAGATTCTGAGCCACATCAAAATGTGAAGATGCCTTACCTTGCAAGTTATCAAACTGTTCAAGAAAATCTCTCTTGTCGTTGGGATATATATCCAGATCGAGACATGTTCCTCTGAGATTCCAACCTGGGAACCGGTCAACAAGGCCAAAATCAGCCTGACCAGGAATATAAGGCCGCCTATTCATGAAGGTATCAAGGTCAGCAGGGATAGGAGTGATTGATGGAGAGCCCAGGGACATTTCCTTGAAGGTGGAGTGAGCATCTGGCACAGAAGAGTAATCAAACTTATGGCGCTTTCGAGAATCTCTCTTATTCCCTTCACCCGCAGCATCTTTTCGCTTGGATTTCTTCTTTTTCTTTTCGAACTTTTTCCTCTCCTTTTCCTCCTGCCGAGCTTCATCATCCTTCCTCCATCGCCTCTCTTCTTCGGTTTCAGGAAGCTCGGGAAGTGGCCAAGAGTCATGGAATGTTTGTGAATGCTGAGGAGGATTGGGCTGACAGGGATGTTCTGAAGGACGAGGTCTATTTAGAAAACGCTTTGGATCTTGTTGATTTTGCTTTTCTTTGAAATCTTGCAAGAATGAGGACTTTAGCATTTCTCTTGTACCTGTAATAAAGTAAACAACGAGAATTTAGTACTCGCATTAGTAGAGGATAAAACTGTTTCAAAAAGGAAAGTTTGGGAAACCAATAAGCAATGTAGTAACAAACCAATGTTAGGAGAGGCATTGGTAGCAGTTTTACCGGGATAGAGATCCTTGCAAGGGGCATCTAATGAGATTCCTATGCTAATGACCCTCTTGGCTTTATCGTTTGCAGACAGTGCAGGATTTGATAATGAAACATCATGATGAATAATATGTTTAGAAGAGCTAATGTCACTTAAATCCTTAAAGGTGTCCGAAGAATAACCTTTAGGTGTAATCGACGTGGAGGGTTCTTTAGAAGTCTTCTTGACACTAGTATTGTCATGAGAAGTAACTTCAGCATCTCCTTCTACTTTATCTCCCTTAGCTGGATCAGAAAGGGTTCGCGAAGAAGTCAAGTCCTCCTCACCTCCCTCAGTCACTTTCCTAAAATTTCCGCCTCGCCCCTTCTTATGATCGGACTTCCCTTCCTTAATAGAATATAGCTTGGCCTTAATAGGTGTCTTACTACTTCCTGCGGTACTAAGGCATTTTTGTGAGGGAGACCTAAGAGTAGGGCCTTTAACCACAATTCTTGTCCTGGGAAACAATCGCTTTTTGAGAGTATGGGAAGGATCAAGCAAATGGATTGGTAAAGAAATTCCTCGGTGATCAAATATCTCCTAATTCTATGTGCCTAGGGTATAGTTAGTAGAGTGGTGTACAACTCGTCACCGATATTATCATTTGATATAGAAGAGGGCAGTTCTGCAAAATACAAAAGGATGATTTCACATACTGAAGATAATTGGAAGGATAAAAATAAAATGTACGAATATGTTATTACCTCCTTCCATCCATCTTCCATAGAAATTGTCGGGGCAGTGCACAAAGCAATAGTTTTCTAAGTAGCCTTTGACACTTTCCATCAAGTTGGTTACAATCTTAGGGTACTTCCCTTCTAAGCTAACAATCGATGGCGAAGGATGTTTCTTTTTGAAAATATATAAAGAGCAAACCTCTTCGAAGAACGGAGGACGCTCCTTGGTTCTCATAAAAAGTACGTAAAGGCAGTTTAGGACAGCGTAACTATTTGGATGAAGCTGCATGGGGGAAATGGCTAGACGCTTTAGAATCATCTCTATGAACGGGTTAAAATATGGCACAGCACCCATCGTCAACATGAGTCAGTTGACAGTAACATGTCCAAAGGGAGGGTTATTTGCAATCTCACCATCCTCTGGAAGTTTAGACTCATCCTCTCATATAATGACTTGAGAACATAACGACTTATACCCACGTTCGCCCAGTTTGTTTGGTTTACTATCATGGGGTTTTTTAGTCAAAGGCTTGGGTGTCGGAAATTCAAGATTAGCATCAACTCCAGAAGGATTTTCTGCAATAATAGAAGTATTGGCCGATGCAGACTTCGATGTTGCTTCAGACTGTTGACGAAATTTCTGTCTGGTATCCATCTCTACACAAATAAAGATGTTTGACAATGAAATACAGGGTGGAAAATGATAAGATATTAGGCCCTCAAATGGATCAATCATTCAGATCAAGTGGAATTAATCCGGACCAGTACAATTCGGATCAGCTAACCGATTCAAACTGGATTGGCTAGAGCCAGTTCAATCTGATTCAACAAGGATCGATCCAGATTGAATAAGCCTAGGTCAATCCTGGTTGAATCGGTCAAGGATAGTCCAAAATGGATCATCCTAGACTGATCCAGATTGAATCGATTAAGGAAGGTCCAAAATGGATCAGCCCAGGCCGATCCAGATAGAATCGGTCAAGGCAGGTCCAATATGGATCAGCCTAGGCCGATCCAAATTGAATCGGTCAAGGCAGGTCCAAAATGGATCAGCCCAGACTGATCCAGACTGAATCAATCATAACCGATCCAAAATGGATCTGTCATGACCAATCCCTATTGGATCGACCAGGGCTGATCCAAGTTGGATCGTCCATAACCGGTTCAATATTATCCTGATTCATGAGCAACTTCCTGGTTCGAACATTTCTACAAACACCTCGCATGCATCCTGAGAAAATCAAAATTCAAAGACCGGTTTGCAAAATGAATTCATCACATACTACCATCAATCCATTCCAAACATGTTCAAACCATTTTAGCACCCAAAATTCACAATTTAAAACCCTATGATTCCAAGAAATGACTCGAGTTGTCAACACATGAATTCCACGTATCCAATTCATTCAAACCCAATTCCAAAACCAAAAGAAATTATCAAGAGGAGGACGAATCACCTGCAATCGTGATGACCAAGACGAATTTGAGTTTGGAATGGCACAAATTTGAAAAGCAGGGTTTTCGGCTCGAGTTGTTTCGAAGGGAAGAAACTTGGATATGAGTTGAAAGAGGAGATTGGATCAGATATTCAAATTAAAGGGACTTGATTTAAAAAGAAGATGCAGCCATTAAAGACCTTCGGGCAAAATAAAATGGAAAAAGGGAAAAATAACGGGTTAGTTAATATAATACCCATGCAATAGGTCGATTCAAAGCCAATTAGGCCACGAAGGCAACATGGCCGAGCCGAAGTCAGAACCCATAATAGTGGACCATTGGCTCACCAAATGTCATGGATTTAAAATGTTTCGAAGCCCACAATCTTCACGAATGAAATTGTGAACTTCGAGGGGCAAAATGTTACCCATAAATTTGGTACAGAATGGATCGGGCTGCTTTGATTGAATCGGAAAAAATGATATATGATGAATCGGCCTGCTTGTGTGATGATGGATTGGTCTGCTTCATAGCATAATGGATCGGCCTCAACAGGTTTGGATCAGACCGCGCTACTATAGTGTGACTTGAATCGGCTCGAGATGAACCGGACTGGGCTGAAGCGCGTTGCACTTGCTCGAGAGGTTCTGGATCGGGTAGAAGTGTGTTGAGGCGGCTCGAGATGTATTGAATCAGGCATAATCACTATGGATCGGATCGAAAGCTTGGAAACTAGAAATTAACTTCAGTGGCATTTCTGTAAATACTTGACACACCAATCCAAACCTTGAAAGCTACATTACACTCATCCCTTACTCCTATAAATAGAGCTTCACATCCACTTGAAGAGGGGGACTTTTTGGTGATCCCGAAGGGTAGTCAAACTATATTCTCAACTTCTTCTAATTAATTTGATCATCTCAAACACTTCAATTCAAAGATCCATCTCCGAACTCATTACAAATATACGAAGATTCATCAAAACTTGTGAGAGAGTTCGGATTGATTCTATCGACATCCATACTTGGAGGATCTCAAACATTGCTCATAGGAATTTCACTAAGTATAAGAGAGAGAAAAGTGAGGTGAATCACGGATGTATTGAGAGAGTATGTTTGTTTTGTAATCCAAAAGGTAATAATGGAATCATCTGATAAAGTGGATGTAGATCATCCTTGATCGAACCACTATAAAACTTTATGTCTCTCCTTACTTGCATCTTCCTAGTGTTCGGCTCCATTTTTACTATTCTATAGAATATTTTGAACTGCATATTGCATCTTTGGTATTGACTTAAGTTTTGAGATCAACAAGTATTATTAACGATACCATTCAGGACAACCCAAAATCACATTTGATATTAAATACAAGGCTCTGAATAAAAATATATTGTCTTATATTCAATATCTAATTCCGGAATCAACAAATACCGTATTGGAATAACGATATATATATCTTCCAAATTCTTCCTCAATATCTGTATAATCGCGGAATCCAATATCGAAATATTCCGAAGATAATTTCGATTCAAATCCGTTCCAATTCATATATTGGAAATTCTGGTTATTTTTAAAACGATTTCAAATCCAAATTATTTATTTAAAAAATTGGATTTCATAATTCTAGTTCATAACTAGTTCATTTCGATAAAAATGTATTTTTATCTTTTCAAATATGGAATTTCTCATCCTAATTCTTTCCAAATCATTTGTTATGATTTTACACAAATTATTGATATTTTTAATATTTTTATCAAGGCCGTCGAACTACACTTACAATGACCTTTTCCAAATTTGATTTCGACATAATTCCAAGTCCAACCGTTAGATTTCAAATCTCTGTCGCTAGAAATCTCTTTTCGATACGAACCCAACGGTTTTGCTTTTATGAGAATCCGATGGTCGGATCTCCCGTAATATCCATTCGAAGTCAATTGTCGAAATTCATGAACTACCGTAGCGCGGCGCGTTCTATTCAGGCCATTATATTATATATAATATATTTCGTCAATTCCATTTAAAACATATTTTATAAATCGTTTTAAATTCATTTCAAAACGGTTTCAACTTCATATTCAGTTTTAAATCAAAATTGAATATACCATATCATTAACATATAAATGATAATATTTTCAAAACATTAAATTTTGAAATCAATTCCTTTTCGATATTCAATATAGAAATGAATTAAATCGATATAAATATCGTTCATGTCAAAATGGCATTAATCTAATCAACACGGTTTTATATATTTAAATATATTCGTGTCCATCCCAAATTGGACATCAAAATCAGATTTTTGATCTATTACTAAATATTTTTTTAAAATATTCATTATTTTAAAATATTCGTTATTTTAAAATATTCATTCTTTCTGAACTGGAATCAGGCACGGTCAATTACCATATAATTTGATTTATGTGGATTTCATACACACATGTACACAACAATAATCAAACACAGTCAACCATCATCCAAAGTGCATTCTACACTACATAAGCATCAAATATAAATATTTAACGCTTACAACATCCTGTCAATCAATCGATTTACATACAGCTAATTATTGGGACTAGTGTATGTCCTATATCACCCCAATACCCGTGTGTGGTTTCAATCAACAAATAATGAATTTTATTTGTGTAGTTGGCCGATGTGTAAAATTTATTGTCCCAATCAATATCTGTCAAATGTGTGTACATAAACAAATCGTCTGATTTGTTTGTAAATATTTATTTTATTCATATCAACGTTAGAAATTATATTTTTAACTATAAAAAATATTTATTTCCATTCCACACCACACAATCAATTTTTACAACACAATCAAACCAACAAACAAGCCGTCCATGGTTTGTGCACGATGGGTGTCGGGTGCTGCTAAGCACGCCTACATCCAAGTATGTATTTTAACTATAAAATAAAATTAAAGTGAGAAGTTCTCACATTGGGGTACCTCTCCTCCATTCTTTAATTCTGAACGGTTTAGATTTGGATTTGTTTTCCACCAGTTCCATCGCAATTCTTTCCACGCTGTTCACAGTAGAAATCATATTTTTATCGCTATCTAGATAAAAAAAATTGCATTTTTAAACCGCTGTCATATTTTTATAATACTACTTCATATATAAAAAGTATATTTTTATATCGTAATTCGTATAATAAAAATTATATTTTTACTATGCTATAGTATAAATAAAAATCATATTTTTAGTTTGTTATTCAAATACTAAAGAACCAATTTTTACATGCCATTCGTATAAATAAAAATCATATTTTTATATGCCACTTTCATGTGAAAAATCATATCTTTTACCAACCAAAAATCATTTCTTTTCATGACTAAAAATATAATCGTTTCGAAATAAGAATCTAAACTTTCATAAATAAAAATATAAACTTTCACAAATAAAAATATAAACTTTCGTAAATAAAAATATAAGTTTCATATACAAAAATGTATTCTTTTTATGGTTAAAAATCATTTCATTTTACATAAAAATCTATACTTCCTATCATTAAAAATCTAACATTTTTGTCATTAAAAATCTAACATTTTTATCATTAAGAACATATAGTAAAAGGGGAAAAAAGTAAACCGAAACTCACTATAAAAATTGGTGCTTTGTTGGAGACGAGGTGAAGACGAGGAGGCGGGGCTCTAGTGGTGCGGCAATGTCGGGTACAGGGAGCGACGGGCGGTGTAGGGTTTGGGGTGGGGCACTCGTGGGATCCACGAAGGGGAAAGAGGGAGAAGAAGAGAGGAGAGTTGGAGGGGAGGGGCGGTTCCCTCTGGTGGCGGCGCCGGAGGCGCGGCGCCTTTAGGGACCGCCGCGGCAGCGATCCCCCTACGTTCTCTTTTTTTTCAATAAACCCGATGTCGGGTTGTGGAAGAGGGGAAAAGGCATTGACCCCCTTTCGATATTTTATATATATTTTTTTATTTAATTTTTCCAAAAAAGTAACCTTTAAATTCGAACTCTAAATTGAACCCATTGATTGTCGTCTATAACTAATTACCCCCATTATGAACACAATGGGATATGTCCGGTAAGCTGATTCGACTGTTTCGATTAGTTTCCGTCAAAATCAAAATATAAATCAATATATTGAATTTGAATGGACATTTCAATTTATCTGGGCCACATACGAACCCCAAAAATTTCTGAAAAATATTTTCTAGCTTCATATTGACGATATGGTTCTAATAAAACTAATTTCGTCAAATTTGGAGACTGTTTGAAAAATGGCCATTTTCTGGTCGATCCAAATTGACTAAAACTATCAAAACACGTTTTACTTCGCCACGCTCACATATTAATCCCAAAAATTATGAATTTTGGAATCTAGCAATAACATGACATACCTGATCCAACAAAAGTGGCTTCATCGAAAACAGAGGTCGTTTGCAAAATTTCCATTTTTAAGGGCTATATTTTCCTTAGCGACTATTCCGAATTTTCAACTGGGCATAACTTTTTATTCCTGCTATGAAATTTTTATTTTTCGGATTCGTTGGAACGATATTTTCAAACAGATTCTAATATTTTTGGTTTTGCTAAAATCCGGTTTGTTTTGAACCCTGTACATTCATTTGAAATTTGAAATCGAATTTTCAAACTACCGCGCCATTTCCAATTGCTTTTATAATTAAAAATAAATATTTATATTCTAACTTCGCTTCTAATAAATATTTACATTATAATTCTATTCAGAATAAATTTCTCGTCATTGTTATTTAAAATAATTCATTTTAAATATTCAAATTCATTAAAATTGCCAAAATAAAATTTTTAAATTGGTTCGGATTTTCCAGTTTGTTACAATAACCTGCTATCTTTCAACCACTCCACCATTACTCTCAAATATATGGGTATGCGTGTATGTGTCCGTGTACATCATTGCCTTAAAAGTATCCACATCATCATTTTCCATTAGAATCATATTTTATAATTTATTTTTTTCATCACTTCCATATACAAGATATGTTATTTTCCACGTACTTAGAAAAAATCAATAACCTGCTATCTTGTGATTAACTATTTGATTTTTCTTACTCTTTCTATTTTAGTATAGAGATATTCACTTTTCCAAATCAAATTATATTTAACTGCCTTTTACAATTTTGTAGTGATGTTTATTTTCTTCAGTCTAACAATTATTAGATTCATGTTCTTATTTTATTCACTAAAATGCTTTAGTTACGTACATATGAACAAAAATTTTATGTTCATACATTTTTCGCTTATTATTGATTTAATTGTTTATCATGGATAATTAATGTTGAGATCCACCTTCAACCTCCATTCTCAGATAATGCCATTGAAAATTGCTATGATATATTCCAATAGGACAACGCAAAAGCTTTGACACTTTTAAGATATCATATCCATGGCAATCTTAAAAAAATAGAATCGGTGTAACATCCCGTATTTTTATGGTATAATAATTATTTTATTTAGTTATTTAAATATTGATTTAGAGATTTAAATGGTCGTTTAATTAAATAATATTGAATATTTAATTAATATAAATAATAGAATAATATATTTATTTCCGAAATAATCAGGAAATAATAGAATTCACAATATTGTGTGAATTGGACAATTTGAAATATATTATTCAGTTTAGTATTGAATTGTATTAACGAATTCATTTATAAATGTCAGTTGAACGTATAATTTATATTATAATTATAATCGAGCTCGAAATGGCGCGGTAGTTCGTAATTTGCCGATTCAAAATTTAAACGAATATACAAAATCCGTTCGGAGCTGGTGAGGTATATTTTTTTAATAGAAGAGAGAAATCGGGATTTCGTCGGGTGGATTTTGATTTATGATCAAATCAAATTTTGGAAAAGTCGCTATGGAATTCCTTTACAATTTATAACAATTTATTTATATTATAAAAGGATTTTTAATATAAACTGGATATCAATTTTACCCAGATATGAAATATCGAGTAATAAATCCAACCGTGTTTATTTTATAGCTGTACGATATTTTATGTCAATATATACATGGCAATATTAATTTATTAATATTAAATTAAATTGTTTTTAAATATATTAATATTTAAATGGGTTTATTTAGAGCTTTAAAAATAGTCATTTTTGCAAACGACCTCCGTTTTTGACGAAACTAAATTTGTTCGATCCGTAATATTAAATTATTCATAGATTTCAATTTTCGTGATTTTTGGAGTCAGTATATGGCAGTACGGGATTTTAGTGTAGAAAATAGTGAATAATTTGACTTTAAAAAATACGCTGTGTGAGAAAAAAGACTCGGATTTCGACGAAACAAGTTTCGTTGGGTCCGTAATGCCAAACCATAGCTGCGTGTCCATTTTCATCGAAAACAGGAATCATATGTGATCATATGGATTTTTAAACAACGAAAACGTATAGCGATTGAGTATAATTGAATAAGTGGAAATTAGGCTAAGGTCCCTATTTTGAAACTTAATTTGGCTCAGGTCCGGTCACAAACTTATTGTAAATTAGGTCCCTATTTTTCTATTTAGAAAAAACATATATTTATGCAACAATTCATCAACGTTAATTCAACTTTATTTGCATATATGTTTGCAACAATTCAGAATATTTGCATACATGTATGCAAATATTCGTTTAGAATAGTTGCATACATGTATGCAAATGTTAAGAATATTTGTAAACATGTATGCAAATATTCGTTCATAATAATTGCATACATGTATGTAAATATTTTGAATAGTTGCATACATGTGTGCAACTATTCTGAACGAATATTTGCATACATGTATGCAAATATTCGTTCAGAATAGTTGTGTACATGTATGCAAATATTCATCAGAATTTTTGCGTACATGTATGTAAATATTCAAAATATTTGCATACATGTATGCAAATATTCGTTCATAATAGTTGCATACATGTATGCAAATTTTTGGAATATTTGCATACATGTATGCAAATATTCGTTAAGAATATTTGCAAACATGTATGCAACTATTCATCAGAATAGTTGCATACATGTATGCAAAAATTCAAAATATTTGCATACGTTTATGCAAATATTCATTCAGAATATTTGCGTACATGTATGAAAATATTATGAAGAACACGTAAAAATGAAAACAGGGACTAAATTTATAATAATGTTTATGACCGCATGTAAGCCTAATTTTGAAACTTAATAGGGACCTGTAGAAAACGCACCCATTGAATAAAATAATCATTTGAAAATAAAATAAAATATTTTTCCTATCCTATAAGTACCTACTTTCCTTTACCTAAGCTCATTTTTCTCTGGTCAAAGTTTATAAGCCGCCGTTGTTTTTCATTCTTCAGTAAAAATATCGTCCTTTGAAAATCAAACAAAAATCAAAAGAAAATCTATAAATTATATTATATGTATATGTACTCGTATCAGTGTTGGCAACAATCTCATATGGTTTTTAGAGGGTTCGAAGTCGATTTTCTTTGCTGCATTCTTCTACAACGAACCTTGGGTTCGGTCTTGAGCGAGATTTAAGAAGTTTTAAATCGATTCGAGTTTGTCTTAGTGTTCGTGAGGTCGAATGGAAAGTTTGGGAAAATTTTTGTGATTTTCTAAAACAAAAGATGTTGATCATCTGTAGTGTATGCATGGAAGAAGCAGTTGGACGGAATGATGGAACAGGGTGCGAGCTAGTTAATTATGGTATAAGGACGGTGGCTACACTGTGAAATGACTAGGACTTAATTAGAGCTCGTTACAATTTACAGCAAAATAATTTTTTTTCTGAATCAACCAACAGTTATTGTTATTTAACGATGATCGTCCAATGTGAGTAAATCTCACTAACTCTACCCAGTTTATATTTTTATAATGTATTTTTAGAATTGATAAATGTGGGTTGATTGCTGTTTGTTGTTTATTTGGATTAACTGCTAATTGATTGGTTGAATATATATATATATATACATACATATATATATATATATATATATATATATATATATATATATTTAATCAAATATTGATTCTGTTGATTAGAATATTTCATGTTCAAATGAAATTGATGTTAATTATATTATTTAACATCTGTGGATGCAGGGTGACAAGTAGGAGGGATCCAACTGGATTCCTCAACATTTATATTACTGTTTTTCATATATTGTGATATATGATGTGATGTATAATCTGTTAATGATTACGTGTTTTTGGATAATATTAATCTTTGTTATTTGGTATTTTAAATACCATATATAATACTAGAATTAAAAAGGGAATTTTCAAAGTGTATATTGAAAATAATATATTTATAAAATCAAAGGATTTTATAAAAGGAAATATTTGGGACATAAATAGAATTATAAAAGGAAATATTTATAAAATGAATAAAATTTTATAAAAGGAAATATTTGGGAAATAAATAGAATTTTATAAAAGGAAATAATTGGGAAATGAGTAGAACTATAAAAGGAAATATTTATAAAATGAATAGAATGTTATAAAAGGAAATATTTGGGAAATGAACAGAATTTTACATTAGGAAGGTTTAGACCCGTGTTTCACACACGGGTGTAACATGATATTGATTTAAAGTAAATATTTAATAGAAATCTGTTTTAATAGATAAATTGTGGAGAATAATTCATAAACGATGTTTATAAATTAAGGAAACATATATCATTTGATAAATTAATATATATATATATATATATATATTTGAATTTATATAGAGAAGTAAAATCGGTTTTAACACCGACAATTGAAATGGAATGTGAACGTAGTAGTTATAAAGGAAATTTGCAATGAGTTTATAAACATTGGAAATGAAATAAGAATTTTATGAATAATTCTGAAAATAAAAATGTAAATAGAATTAGGGTTTGAGATATTATTTTTAAATACGAAATCAAACTTTTTTGATTATATAAAGAAATATTATTCACATTCTATGTGAAAAATTAGATTAAAGTAAATATTTTGCAAATAAAATATCATTAAGGAATTTGGGGTTCGATTAGGAATTTAAATGGAATTACTGAAATTAGAAACTGATTGGAAGTTAGTTGAGTTGAATGGCTTTTTGGGTGTCAATCAGATATTGGTTTCGGCCTTTGGGGTCTATACTTAGGAAATTGTTCTCTTACTAGTTTACAATTAGAGACTGATAGAAGTGGGAGGATATTGATGCCTGAATCAGAAATGGAAACCTTTTCCAAAGTTAATAACATATATTGTCTAATTTTAGAAAATAAGGAATTTATGAATGTATGGAGATGATAAATGCAAAATTGGGGAATGAAATGATGATTGATCGGTAAGTTTTCCAATTAGGAATATGACCGTTGTTCTTGCACATGTTTTCCTTTGATATTTAAATAACCAGCTATCAAAGTTTTTGAACATTTCCATTGTCAATACGGAGAGACCGGGATTAGATATATTATTTGAAAACCACTCCATATGGCATCAGCATTGCTAATCAAATATGATGAAGACAATTGAAGATGGATTTATGCAAGGTTTGTTCAGTAAATCCTAGATAGAAATTGCCTAAGATGGATTTACAGAATAGTGCCTTCAGGTTGTCCAGTCACAGGACAACTTGTGTGGACGAGTGTCTGACAGAGTATATCTGGCGGATCTCGTAAATTGATCATTTCAAACGTATTTACATTGGTAGTGGAGGAATTCGTTTCTCTTAGCTTATACCCATCGTGTTTTTGGGGAAATCAATTTGTGATTTGATGGGTATGACGATGTGGCATTCAAAGTAAATGAAATATGATCTGTTAAAGATACGTTATGGCCTTAAGCCTCATCAACTAGGAAATGGCAGAAATTGTGCAGGCTGCATGGCTAAATGGGTCGCACCCAACTAGGGTATATTGTCACCATCTAAAGAATATTCATATTTGTTACTTTTTTCAATTCTGTATCTCTCGGGAATGGTTATGTTGGTATACCAACCGTAAGCTGACAATATATTCGGACATTCAAGAGACATGAATGGTCGGTCATGTGTGGCTGAGTTACAAGATGTTATTGTTGTTCTCCAGTGTATCGCTTCTAGAGTACACTGATCGGAAGGCGGTTCCATACCTTGTCCTAGTTGGAGATCCATTACCCAAATAGAATATGCGATTTTTGATTGTATATTATATATGTCGAGCGTAAGATGAAAGTGTTCTACTAGATTGTTATTTACTGGATTTAGACATTATTATAATATCAAAAAATATTTGTAACAACCTGGAAAATTAGAACCAATTTAAAATTTTTAATTTGGCTATTTTAATGAATTTAGAATATTTAAAATGATTTATTTTAAATAGTAACCGCAAAAAATTTATTAGAATCAAAGTTAGAACAAATAAATTTATTTTAATTATATAACGAGCCTGAAATGGTGTGGCGGTTCGAAAATTGACTTTGAAATTTGACTGAATGTGCACGATTCAAAATATATCGGATTTCAGTAAAACCAAAAATATTTAAATCTGTTTAGTAATATCTTTCTAAAAATCTGAAAAATTGAAATTTCATAGCGGGAATAAAAAGTTATGGCCAGTTGAATATTCAAAATAGTCACTATGAAATTTAAAATAAATATAGCCCCTAGGATTAAAATTCCATAATTTTTGGAATTAATATGTGAGCGTGGCAAATGAAAATGCGTTTGGTAATTTTAGTTTGAATTGGATCGACTAGAAAAAGTCCATTTTTCAAGCGGTCTCCAAATTCGACGAAATTAATTTTTTTGGGACCATATCATCCCAACATAGCTAGATTTATTTTTCAGGAATTTTTGGAATCAGTATGTGGCCCGGCAAACTAAAATGTACGTTCAAATCCAAATTTGAATGTTTTAATTCAAAGAAAAATTGACTGAAAAAGTCGAATGGGCTTATGAAACATATTCCGTTGTGTCTAGAATGGGGGTACTTAGCTGGGGGCAGCGGTCGTTGGGTTTGATTTGGAGCTTGGATTAGAAAACACTATTTTTGAATTAATATATATATATATATGGGCCAATCAAATAATTTCCTTTATAAATTATATTTTCCAAAAAAAAAACGTAAACCCTCCTCATCGACGGCAGCTAGCTGCTCCCTCCTTCTCTCCTCGTTTTCTGTTAATCCACGCAATAAAATCTCTTGCTCTAGTTGAAGTTTTTGTAGAGTTTTCCCTCCTCTTCAATTCCATTTAAGTTGCACCCCCCATCGTGAAGTGTTTGTCGAGTTCTGCTCCTCCGAAATCCACGACTTCAAACCTCCGTCGAGACCGCTAGGGACCGTCGAACTGGGCCCCACACTCAGTTATGGGCGCGTCTCACCTCCCTCGTCAATGTGGTATACTTCAATTTCGTCCTAGTTCAACGGGTTAGAAGTTAATTCCAACCCTAATTTTGAATCCATCGTGAAGGTATACGGCTGAAGTTTATTTAAAAGGTTTTAACACTTTAATGTATTGCAAAGTCCGTTTTACTAATAAAAATCGTATCTTTTTCATATGTTGTCGAAATCCAGTGAAACAAGAGACATCGGGACCGTGAATCATACACTACATTCTAGAAGAGACCAGAATGCATTTGGTGCTCTCTACGAATTACAAATTAGGGGAACCTAATGTGAGATGTCTAAATTCAAATTTATATGGAATAACGATGTATAAATTATATAATCGATGTACAAATTATATAAGCATTGTATATCTCACATACAAGCGTTGTATAAATTATATATACGATATATATAAGTTATCTATACATTGTGAAAATCATATGTGCATTGAATGGAATTGAAATGGAAATATATATATATATATATATATATATATATATATACACATACTCCCCTCGTCCACAAAACATGGACGATATAAATTGATTGTGTTGTGGAAAATGATTATGTTGTGAAATTTGATTATGATTGTGAATGGTTGATTGTGGTAGCAACGAAATTGGTAATGTTTGGTTAAAATCCATTGTGTTGTGAAAATGAATTATATTGTAGGAATCATTGAAATAAACCCCTGTATAGCCACGAGGCCTAGGATAGCAGAGGAGCCGTACTGGACATGGCGCCGGTGATAAATACCCTACCGTTGTAATGTCGAAATTTCCTTAAATATTCATGTGGTAGAAAAATTTATGTGTTGTTAAATATGCATGCTTGAAATAAATTGTTTGAACAATAAAAATAACATTTTTATTGTATATATGAATCACTAAAACTATTCATGTTTGAAATAAATTGTTTGTACAATAAAAAACACATTTTTATTGTATGTATGAATCACTAAAAATATTCATGTTTGAAATAAATTATTTAAACAATAAAAATCACATTTTTATTGTATATGTGAATCACTAAAAATATGCATGTTTGAAATAAATTGTTTGAATAATAAAAATCACATTTTTATTGTATGTATGAATCACTAAAAATATTCATGTTTGAAATAAAATGTTCGAACAATAAAAATCACATTTTTATTGTATGTATGAATCACTAGAAATATTCATGTTTGAAATAAATTGTTTGAACAATAAAACTCACATTTTTATTGTATATATGAATCGCTAAAAATATTCATTTTGAAATAAAATCTTTCAACAATAAAAATCACATTTTTATTGTATTTATGAACCCTTAAAAATATTCAAAGTTGAAATAAATAATTGTTGATTGAAAATTATATTTTTAACATGTATATGAAGTGTTAAAATAACCGTGGGTTGAAAAAATATTTGTTG
Organism: Allium sativum; assembly: GCA_030737875.1. Classification (NCBI taxonomy): domain Eukaryota; kingdom Viridiplantae; phylum Streptophyta; class Magnoliopsida; order Asparagales; family Amaryllidaceae; genus Allium; species Allium sativum. The sequence continues at coordinate 739,460,561 of CM060920.1, read as the reverse complement.
ATTGAAAATAATATTTTTAACATGTATATGAAGAGTTAAAAATAACCGTTTATTGAAATAAATATTTGTTGATTGAAAATAATATTTTTAACATGTATGTGAAGTATTAAAAATAACAGTTGGTTGAAATAAATTTTTGTTGATTGAAAATAATTTTTTTAACATGTATATGAAGTGTTAAAAATAACCTGTGTTGAAATAAATATTTGTTAGTTGAAAATAATATTTTTAACATGTATTTGAAGTTCTAAAAATAGTCATGTATGGAAATAAATATTTGTTTGCTACAAATATTATTTTTAGCATAGATATGCATATATATACATATATGCTAAACAGGTAAATGGATTTGCTGTAGAGTAAAGAATTTACTTGCGCGCCCAACAAATAGGTAAACCTTATTAAGTTGGATATGCAATTTTATTTAAATATCGAATACTGTGAATGTCATTGGATGCGGTGTGTTGGTGGTTCTGTGTGAGATTATAAACATCGCCATAGGATAACAATAATTAATTTTGAACTACACTACATGGCGTACTTCGTGAAGATAGCATACTCTATCATAGTACATACATGCATTTGGAGCATGTATGACAAGGTTTGAATTACCATACAAGCGAGAGGCTTGTACGGTGATGACTGTATTTCAAGTTTAACCGAAGACGAATTATTGATGCCATAGCATATCATATTCCATATAAGCATTTAGAGCTTTTATGACGAGGTTGAGATTACCAAACGAGCGAGATATTCGTATGGCGATGTTTGAATTACAGGTTGAACTGAGGAATGATATGGACAAAATAAATATAACGGTAAATTGTCATATTAAATTAAAAACCCTACACGGGTGCAGAGTTGACAATAATCACGTCTCTCTAGTTATTAGATACGGTACATGGATTATTTATTTTCCAACACTAGACGAGGTGATGAGAATTATCTCTAGAGTAATTTTACACACTCCCTTGGGCATAGAATAGGACACTAAAAATTGTGTATGCTTATACTGCATTTATTGGGTACCTAATACAGCCCAATAAATTTCCAAACCCCTCTCCGTACAAAGGAGGATATGGCGAAATTTTTCAATATTTAAAGGTATTAGCTAAATTTTTAAAATAAAAACGGTCTGAAAATCTTTGAATGAATTTTATATATATATATATTAAAATAGAACGAATCGCGTAGCTGTAGTTCATGTTTTGGAATCGTGATTTTAAATGATTATACCGAGAAATCCGATCATCGGATTTCCCCAGAACTAAAACCATCGATATAAATTTTGTTGAGATCCAATGGTTAGATTGTGTGAAATGTTTAAATCATATCTGAGGAAAAACAGCATCGGAACAAATTATATATTTATACAAATATAAATATAAATTAAAATAAAATGAATCGCACCACTACAGTTCGTGTTTTGAAATCGTAAATTTAAACGATTATATCGAGAGATCCGACTGTCGGATTTTCCCGAAACCAGAACCGTTGGGTTCACTCTGTAAAGATCTTTCCAACGGTATTAACTTTGTTAAGATCCAACAGTTAGATTTTGAGAAATGTGTAAATCAAATTTGGAGAAAAACAGCATTAGGGCTACACTATGACCCGAATCGTCATTTAATTAAAACGAGCTATTTTTAAATAAATAAAAATAGCGATAAATCATTATAAAATATATATAGCAATAGGGAATGGAAATAAATCGACTTTACTCGGTTTACCAGATATTTTGATGGTTGGATGTGTTTGACATGAGAATTATATTAATGAGTTGAAATGTGGATGTCAAATAGTTTAACCATAGAAAGGATTGATTTGTATTATATATTTACGTGAATTATTGGAAAAGGCGGAGTTAATTCTCATTTCAAATAATTGATCGACGATAAAATGTCAAAGATATAAAGACGGTGTAAGACCGGTGATCTTAGCATCGTATGTATTACTACTGATGCCTTATATATGGGTAGCTCCCTTGACGAGGTTACAGTGGTAGTGGTCTGGAAGTATTTGTTGATCGTCAGGATGTGTGAGGGCCTCTCTTCCGTATTGGACATATGGAACGAGGAATAAGGTGCCTCCGGTTTCGTTCAGAACCAGAACGGACTGGTAAATGAATGTGTTTCTGATGTGTATTCTATGCTGTATTCGTTGATCTCTACTAAATATACATATGTTTAGCGGTGGAGAATTTATTCTCTTGCTTAACGCCTTTCTCTGAGACGTACGAGCTCATAGGTTGTACATCAGTAGACATCGATGGTATGGCGTGGAATAACAGCGTGGCATACAAAGATGCAAATGAGCAAGGCTTTTGTTGAAAAGCAAAGTCTTGTGGTTGATGATCAAAGCTCGGCCTTAAAGGGCATAGCTTCATGTATAGCGTTGATTCGCAATCCTCACACCTCGGTATGAGTTAAAAACGGGATAAGGGATCCAAGGAGGACACGACGTTTCTTTCTAGCTATAGGTGGTGTCATGGTATGGAGCCCAGACATTTATTATATTTTTACCTATGTGGATGTTGGAATGCTAGGCGCCTCGGTTATATCAGTTACTACGGAGCCGACGGATAGGTTCGATAGGACCGAGAAACATGTGTTCAGGAATTTCCAATCCTCAAACATAAGAGAGGACTGACCTTGGAGGATCCAGGGGTTGCCCAGAGTGTGCAGTCCCGAGACATTTGCCAGAGTGTCTCAAAGCAGAAAGGAGTACATCGCATTCCTAGACTCAGGACGGAAATCCAATTTCCAATATGACATTTCGGTTTTGATTGAAAACCTATATATAACGACATAGTAGGATGGGGTACTGTGTCGTCTACGATTGATACATTATGATTAGAATTTCTTTTGAAACATATATGCACTAGTGATAATATCAAATGATTTTTTTTATTCGTATCAAGCATATTTTGGCCATTATAAGGTAAAACTCGATCCTCCGGCGTGCGTTGCATTGTGTGATGGGACTTGAGTCTTATAATGGCTTCATTTATTATAAAAAACATTGCATTGTTTAAAAGATTTACCTTATTTATTGCACTGGCAATCACTGGAGAAAATATGTTCCGCATTAGCAACGTGGTCCTCTGATTTGCCTTATTATTATTGTTAAATCAGTTAAGTAGATTTCTCATACCAGTCCCATGACCGACTCATAGTTTGTTTCCACTTGCAAACTCGGGTGCCCTTATTTTTTACATGGGCAGCCTAGTGACAGGTTACAGGATGTATTTTGGCTTTGCACTATAGCATGGAGAGCGTTTTTGGCTGGTGGCGAAGACTAGCTTTCTCTATATTTCGGGTATTAACATTTCCACCCGTATTATCTAATGTATATGTAACGCTGATCGCGATGTAGACAGATTTATCTCTATTATGTATTATCTGATGTAAATGTCCTAGTGATCTTGATGTAGACTTATCATTTCCTTTATGTACTAAGTTGTATCCTATGACTATGCCAATCTGATGTTTATTACATTTTATGATTTTGTTGTCATATTGATGTAAATTATTCTATTTCATGTTTATGCTATTATCTGTAATTTTCTCATGTCGATTAATGTGTTATATTCCAAATTATTATCCTTAATTCTTTGACACGGGGTTTGGGTTATCACAATATTGATCTTAAGAAGTATTTTTGATTATCGTAAGGTAAAAACCATCTGTATTTATGTGTGGATCGGTCTTACAATTATCATTGCTTTTGAAAGGGATTTGGAAAAGTTAAACCAAGTGTTTGGAGTTTACTTACACAGGTCACATGATTGACCTAGAGTTTATTTTGTTTTGTTTTCCCTAAACTCTTGGGTGCCCAATTTTGTACGGGCAGTCAAGTAGTCGGGACTATACAGATACTTGGAGAACTAGAGCAAGAGGCTTCAAGAACATACAGCTATTGTTATTTCAGCTGTGTTATAAGTGTTGTACTCTCATAATAGTATTGTATACCGATACTATTTTATTCCAAAGTTATGTTATATAATATATTTTATTCGTTCTGCTATAAGATTCGTGTTATTCTGAGGTTGTTGTATTTGTGTTCTTATTCTTCTATTCTAATTTTCTATCTTATCTATTCTCACCCACTAACTTCTTTCTATTGATGTTTTGGTATTTTCGATTTTGGATAGTCGACATTGTGTTGTATGTCGATTACCGAGGTTGCAAATTCCCCGGGCCGTTATAGTGGTATCAGAGCTGAAGGTTAAGTAATTACCTTGGCTCTGTGGTGTGACTTGGTAGATGGGGCTAGTAATACCCTAGATTGAGTTGAGTGTATATATACGAGAGAACGTATTTGTAGATTTTATAAATATTGCTTTACATTGTGGATATTTACTGGTAGAGTTGTTTATGAGTTTTGGTCGATCAGTTTGATCCAATGTATCGATAGGGGTTTCTAAACACTTAAATATGATGAACCAACACAGTATGTTTTGAAAAGAGGGTAAATGAAATAATTTTGACCAAATCATATTTTGATATAAAAGATTGATATTGAAATGATTATAATATATTGGATATATTGGTTATTATTATAATCGAATGATATTTTAAGAAGTGAAAGGTTAGATATAACCAATTAGAATTCGTATTAATGTAAGATATATAAAGCAAGATGAATTAAATCAGAATTGAAATTAAACCTCGAAAAATAGAGAAATGTTTGTAAATGTTTTTGGATTAAATATATGAGAATTTAAAAATCCTAGGGGATTTTAAATTGTTTACAAGCATTGTGAATGGTATTTTGAAATGAATTTCAAAATGGAAATAGTTAGAAATGGTTTTGAAAGTGATATAGTATTGAACTCACTTGGTCACTGGAAATCAGAATTGAAATTAAAACTCTGAAAATAGAGAAATGTTTGTAAATGTTTTTGGATTAAATATATGAGAATTTAAAAATCCTAGGGGATTTTAAATTGTTTTACAAGCATTGTGAATGGTATTTTGAAATGAATTTCAAAATGGAAATAGTTAGAAATGGTTTTGAAAGTGATATAGTATTGAACTCACTTGGTCACTGGAAAGAGATATAGTATTGAACTCACTTGATCACTGGAAATTAATTTACAAGCATTGTGAATGGTATTTTGAAATGAATTTCAAAATGGAAATAGTTAGAAATGGTTTTGAAAGTGATATAGTATTGAACTCACTTGGTCACTGGAAAGTGATATAGTATTGAACTCACTTGGTCACTGGAAACTCACTTGGTCACTGGAAAGTTATATAGTATTGAACTCACTTGGTCAATGGAAATTAATTTACAAGCATTGTGAATGGTATTTTGAAATGAATTTCAAAATGGAAATAGTTAGAAATGGTTTTGAAAGTGATATAGTATTGAACTCACTTAGTCACTGGAAAGTGATATAGTATTGAACTCACTTGGTCACCGGAAATTAATTTCCATGATGATCCGGACATCATCGGTGTTCGATTTCGAGTTTCTAAGCGATGGATTACAACCAAAGAGATTGTTTTTGAATTGTTGTGAGAAACAAGTTGTTTGAAATACAAAGAGGAATATTTGGTTTCAGAAAAGAAATGCTGTTTAAAATTCCCAGGAAGAGAATGTTTGAATTAAAAAGAAATGTGAGAAAACAAATTGAAATCGAACTAAAGATTAAGTGGGAATTTAATTGGTTTAGAATGATATCGAGAAAAATTGGATTTGTGATATAGAAATTTGAAATGATGTTGGATTGGTGAATTATGAGTTTGGAATCCAGAATAGAACTCGAGTTCGAAATGGAATTTGGCTGGGGTAATAGCAAATAATTGTGTTGAGAATGAATTGATTGGAGATTGATTGGGAATGAATGGATTTATGCTGAATTAATATAAGATGAAAATGGCAGAGTTGTATGCACGACAAAAAGGTACAAGTTTATAGTATATATTGAGTTTGGTGATTTTATGAGCCTATTTGGCAAGCCGCTTGGCTGTTTGATTTTCTTTTGGATTGGAGATGACCTATAAAGGCGAGTTGTAGTTGTATTGATTGAGCCGTATAATGGAGACGCTGGCTAAATTTTCCAAAAATTTAAGGTGTTAGAAAATTTTCAAAGTTTTGAAAATTTTGGTTATTTGGAATGAATTAATATTTAATTGAAATTAAATTGGTTTAGTTGAAACTGAAGTTAATATGCAAGCAAATAATTTTTTACCTAGTTAATAGGGTTCGTTTTCTACCGTAGCAATTTCGAAGATGAAATTATTGTAAGGGGGGAAGAATGTAACGTCCCGTATTTTTACGGGATAATAATTATTTAATTTAGTTATATAAATAGTGATTTAGAGAATTAAATGGTCATTTAATTAAATAATATTTAATATTTAATCAATATAAATAATAAAATAATATATTTATTCCAAAATAATCAGGAAATAACAGAATTCACAATATTATGTGAATAGGACAATTTGAAATATATATTTCAGTTTAGAATTGAATTGTATTAACGAATTTATTTATAAATGTCAGTTGAACGTATAATTCATATTATAATTCTAATCGAGTTAGAAATGGCACGGTAGTTTGTAATTTGGCGATTCAAACTTTAAACGAATATACAAAATCCGTTTTAAGCCGAATTTCTGTGAAACAAGAAACGTTCAAAGTCGGTGAAGTATATTTTTCTAATGGAAGAGAAAAATCGGGATTTCGTCGGGTGGATTTTGATTTATGATAAAATCAAATTTTCGAAAAGTCGCTATGGAATTTCTTTATAATTTATAATGATTTATTTCTGTTATAAAAGGATTTTTAATATAAATTGGATATCGATTTAACCCAGATTTGAAATATCGAGTTATAAATCCATCTGTGTTTATTTTATAGTTATATGATATTCTATGTGAATATATACATGATAATATTAATTTATTAATATTAAGCTAAATTGTTTTTAAATATATTAATATTTAAATGGGTTTATTTAGAGCTTTAAAAGTAGCCATTTTTGCAAATAACGTCTGTTTTCGACGAAACTAATTTTGTTGGATCCGGAATATTAAATTATTGTCAAATTTCAATTTTCGTGATTTTTCGAGTCAGCATGTAGTTACTATTGGATGTAAGGACTGCTTTTATGAATATTTCATTTTCGGGAAAAAAAAAGAAAAAAAGTAATGAACCAAACCCCAGTTTTCAGGCTCTCATGAAGCGGCGAAAGCAATTATTCCTGTTGAGGCGGTTAATCCAATTCCAATATTATTGAATAATCGAACATTACATGCGCTGTTATCGGCGTAAAGAAGGAAGAAGTCTTGGCTAAGCCAGAAGTTCCTTTGCCAGCCTTAACGCCCCCATTCTTTCGAAGTTGCTAGCACCGTATGGGATTTTATTGTGAAAAATAGTGAATAATTGACTTTAAAATACGCTTTGTGAGAAAACGGATACGAAATTCAACAAAACAAGTTTTGTTGGGTCCATAATTCCAAACCATAGCTGCATGTCCATTTTCACTGAAAATGGGATTCATATGTGATCATACGGATTTTTTAGCAATGAAAATGTATAGCGAATGATTATAAGCCACCATAGTTTTTCATTCTTCAGTAAAAATATCCTCCTTTGAATATCAAACAAAAATCAAAAGAAAATCTATAAATTATATTATATATATGTATGAAAGTCTATCAGCATTGGCAATAATCTCATATGGTTTTTAGAGTGTTCGAAGTTGATTTTCTTTGTTGCATTCTTCTACAGCGAACCTATGGTTTGGTCTTGAGCGAGATTTAAGAAGTTTTAAATCAATTCGAGTTCGTCTTAGTGTTCACGAGGTCGAATGGAAAGTTTGGGAAAATTTTGGTGATTTTCTGAAATAAAAGATGTCGATCATCTATAGTGTATGCGTGGAAGAAGCGGTTTGACGGAATGATGGAATAGGGTGCGAGTTGGTTAATTCTGGTACAAGGATGGGCTTTTGTGAAGAGAATCGCAGTGATATCTTTCGTTTGAATTCTAGTGGAGTACAAGTGGAGAAAGGTGAGATTAAAGGTGCGAAAATGGTGCTGGAGTCGGGCTCGAAGCATTCTGGAGGAAGAAGATATATTTTAAAACTGTCATGGGTTTTAATTAGGTAATGGTCCCGAATTGTTAATGGTGTAATGCCGAAAAATGTAAATAGTAATTGTTTAAATTAATTTAAATAATGTAGTAACTTTAAATAATCATATCTCTATCATATGGTACTAGAATCTGGCGAAATAACATCCATTGGGATCGTATGGACGGTGGCTACACAATGAAACCGACTAGGAGTGAATTGGAGCTCGTTACAATTTATAGCGAAATAAATTGTCTGTCTGAATCAACCAACAGTTATCATTATTTAAATGTGAGTAAATCTCACTAACGCTACAAAGTTTATGTTTTTATAACGTATCTTTAGAATTGATAAATGTTGGTTGATTGTTGTGCGTTGTTTGTTTGGATTAATTGCTAATTTATTTGTTGAAAATATATATATCGTTAATCAAATATTGATTCTATTGATCAGAATATTTCATGTTGAAATGAAATTGATGTTAATTATATTGTTTAACATCTATGGATGTAGGGAAACAAGTTAGAGGGACCCAACAGGATTCCTCTACATTTATATCACTGTTTTTCATATATTGTGATATATGATGTGATGTATATTCTTTTAATGATTATGTGTGTTTGGATAATATTGATCCTTGTTATTTGGTATTTTAAATACTATGTATAATACTGGAATTAAAAATGGAATTTTCAAAGCATATGATGTAAATAATATATTTATAAAATCAAAGGATTTTATAAAAGGAAATATTTGGGAAATAAATAGAATTATAAAAGGAATATTTATTTATAAAATAAATAGAATTATAAAAGGAAATATTCATGAAATGAATAGAATTTTATAAAAGGAAATATTTGTGAAATAAATAAAATTTTATAAAAGGAAATATTTGGGAAATTAATAGAATTATAAAAGGAAATATTTATAAAATGAATAGAATGTAATAAAAGGAAATATTTGGAAAATGAATAGAATTTTATAAAAAGAGAATTTTACATTAGGAAGGTTTAGACACGTGCTTCGCACATAGGTACAACATGATATTGATTTAAAGTAAATATTTAATAGAAATAAATTTTAACAGATGAATTGAGGAGAATAATTTAAAAATGATTTAAGGAAACATTTATCATTTAATAAATTGAATATATATATATATATTTGAATTTATGTAGAGAAATAAAATCGGTTTTAACACCAACAATTGAAATGGAATGTGAACGTAGTAGTTATAAAGGAAATTTGCAATGAGATTATAAATGTTGGAAATGAAATAAGATTTGCATGAATAATTCTGAAAATTAAAATGTAAATAGAATTTGGGTTTGAGATATTGTTTTTAAATACGAAATCAAACTGTTTTGATTACATAAAGAAATATTACTCACATTCTATGTGAAAAATTAGATTAAAGTAAATATTTTGCAAATAAAATATCATAAAGGAATTTGGGGATTGAATTGGGAATTTAAATGGAATTACTGAAATTAGAAACTGACTAGAAATTATTTGAGTTGAAATGCTTTCTGGGTATCGATCTGATGTTGGTTTCGGCATTCGTGGTTTATACTTGGGAAGTTGTTCTCGTATTAGTTTACAGTTAGAGACTGATAGAAGTGGGAAGATATTGATGGGTGAAGCAGAAATGGTAACTTTTTCCAAAGTTAATAACACATATTTTCTAATTTTAGAAAATAAGGAATTTATGAATATATGGAAATGATAATGGTAAATTGGGAAATGAAATGATGATTGATCGGTAAGATTTCCAATTGGGAATATGACCGTTGGTTGTACACATGTTTTCTTTTGATAGTTAAATAACCGACGATCAAAATTTTTAACCATTTCTGTTGTCAGTACGGAGAGACCAAGATTAGATATATTATCTGAAAACCACTCTGTATTGAATCAGCGTTGCGAATCAAATATGATGAAGATAATTGAAGACTGAGCTATGCAAGGGCTGTTCAGTAAATCCTAGGTAGAAATTGCCTAAGATGGATTTATAGAATAGTGCCTTAGGCTTGTCCAGTCCCAGGACAACTTGAGTGGACGAGTGTATGATAGAGTATATCTGGCGGACTGCGTAAGTTAATCGTTTCAAACGTATTTACGTTGATGGCGGAGGATTTCATTTCTGTTAGCTTATACCCGTGTTATTTTTGGGAAAACCAATTTGTGATTTGATCGGTATGACGATGTGGAATTCAAAGTAAATGAAATATGATATGTTAGGGATACGTTATGGCATCAAGCCTCATCAATCGGAAAATGACAGAAATCGGGCAGGCAGCAGGGCTAAGTGGGTTGCACCCAATTAGGGTATATTGTCACCATCTAGAGAATATTCATATTTGATACTTCTTTCAATTATGTATCTCCCAGGAACGGTTATGTTGGTATACCAAATGTAAGGTGATAATATATTCAGAACATTCAAGCAAAATGAATAGCCGGTCATGTGCGGCCGAGTTACAAGACGTTCTTGTTGAACTCCATTGTATCGCTTCTAGAGTACACGGATCGGACGGTGGTTTCATACCTTTTCATAGTTGGAAATCCATTACCCAATAGGGGTATGCGGGTATTGATTGCATATTATATATGTAAAACGTGAGATGAAAGCGTTCTACTAGATTGCTATCTACTTGAATTAGAAATTATTATAGTATCAGAAAATATTGACCTTAAGAAATATTTTGGGTTATCGTAAGGTAATAACCATCCGTATTTATGTGTGGATCGGTCTTACAATTATCATTGCTTTTGAAAAGGATTTGGAAAAGTTAAAACAAGTGTTTGGAGTTTACTCACACCAGTCACATGACTGGCCCAGTGTTTATTTTGTTTTGTTTAACTAAACTCTTGGGTGCCCAATTTTGTACGGGCAGTCAAGTAGACGGGATTTTCCAGATACTTGGAGAACTGGAGCAGGAGGCTTAAGGATTATATAGCTATTGTTTTTTCCGTTGTTTTGTAAGTCTTGTACTCTGACAATACTATTGTATACCGATATTGTTTTATTCCAAAGTTATGTTATGTAATATATTTTATTCGTTCTGCTGTGAGATTTGTGTTACTCTGATGTTGTTGTAGTTGGGATCTTCTTCTTCTATTCGAATTTTCTATCTTGTCTATTCTTACACTCTAACTTCTTTCTACTGACGTTCTGGTATTTTCGATTCTTGGATAGTCGACATGGTGTTGTATGTCGATTACCGAGGTCGCAAATTCCCTAGGCCGTTACAATCAGAAGGTCTCTCCACTTATGAAACTTAAGTGTTAGGATCACGAGTATACATTAATAAATCTAAACACTAGGCAAGAATTGTTGAACACACACTTTTTTTTGAAATTATGAAAATAAACATGTAATTTTAACAACAAAGTCACTTTGGCCAGGTTTTTAAGGCATGTGCCTGCTAAGCACATGGGGTTTTCCCGCAATGTGGGACTAAATAGGATATGACAAAAGCATATTCACTCGTATATATTACAACACTCCCCCTTGAATATGTGTACGTAAAGATGATAAGATTAATTGCCTCATTAAAAACCTTTTTATGAAAAACCCTATGGGAAAAATCATAAATAAGGAAAAGAGCAATTTTTATTTCATCTCTATGTAACATACTGACAATGTTCCAATGAGGTTGATACTTCTGGATCAAAATAATGCCTCATTAAAAAGCTTACTAATAAAAACCCAGTGGGAAAAATATTAGTGATGGAAAAGAGTACATTACAGCATAATATATGCTCCCCTTGATTCATAACGCATTATTCAAGTAGTTTGGTGATGCAAGCGGCGCATACCAATTTTATATCATCTTCTGCAATGTTGATTTTGGAAGTGCCTTCGTGAATGGATCTACTTGATTTTCTTGAGATTGGATTTTCTTCACTTTTGAAATATTGTCCATTTTTTGGAGCTCATGTGTGAAAAAGAATTTGGGAGAAATGTGTTTTGTCCTATCACCGTTGATATATCCTTCTTGAATTTGAGCTATGCATGCTATGTTGTCTTCATAAATAATTGATTTTCCGTAGTTGAGGGAAGTTGATATGTTCTTCAAATATGTTCAATTAATTATCTTAACCAAACACATTATTGACTTGCTTCATGTAGTGCTAGTATTTCAGAATGATTGGATGATGTTACTACCAATGTTTACTTTGTAGATCTCCATGAAATAGCTGCATTGTTGTTTGTTAACACATATCCAGTTTGTGATTTTGCTTTATGTGGATTAGAAAGGTAACTTTAACACTCCTTCTGGAATATGTGTCTTCAAATTATTGAATTCACTTGTAGTAGCTTGAAACTATCCCCTTTCAAAGATTATTGCTCCTCCTCATAGTATATTGCTTGCAAATATCTATTCGGATGACATAGATATTGTTTCAAACCTCTATTAGGAAAAACCAATGGGACAAACCTTGATCAAGGAAAATAGTGCAACTCTTGAAATTATAAATACAATATTAAAATGGTATTTCTTCTAAGAGTTCGATACTTCAGGATCAATGTAATGCCTTATTAAAACCTTACTAAAAAAACCCTATAGGAAAAATCTTATTGAAGGAAAAAGAGCACAAAAACATATTTTCAATAATTTACTACATTAAATGTAGAATGATACTTTTGGATCAATATAATTCTTCAGTAAAAACCTTACAAAGGAAAACCCGATGACATAAACCTTAGTTAAGGATAAAAATATAGATTAACTTAAATAACATATTTGAGATGTTATTCCTTGATGTGGTGCTTGATTCTTCTAGATCAAGATAATGCCTCATTAAAACTTGCAAATATTACTTTGAGGATGATACTCCTTTTGATACTCCCCCTAATTTAATTTCCTCTAAAATTATAATTATCCTTTGATATCTCAATTTCATTATAGATACTTCTGGATCTATAAATATGTATCTCATTGACAATATTACTCAAACAAATCTTGTATAGGAAATAAAATCAAGAGATATTAATCTTTAGTCTTCATAATTCCGAAGTTCATAATTTATTAATGTAACAACCTGGAAAATCTGAACCAGCTTGAAAATTTTAATTTGGCTAATTTAGTGGATTTTAAATATTTAAAATAAATTATTTTAAATAATAACGACAAAAAAAGTATGTTTGAATCGATGTTTGAAAACGAATATAATTAATTTGAATTATAAACATGGCTTGAAAAGGCGCGGTAGTTTAAAATTTTCAATTCAAACTTTGACTGATAGTACCGGGTGCAAAATAAAAGGGATTTTAGTGAAACCAAAAACGTTTAAATATGTTATTGAATATCTTTCTAACAAATCTGAAAAATCGAAATTTCGTTGCGGAAGTCAAAAGTTATGGCCAAATGAATTTTCAGAAAGGTCGCTATAGAGAATATATCGCCCTTGAAAATAGACATTTTCCAAACGACCTCGGAATTCAACGAAACCACTTTTGTTGGATCCGGGATGTGAAGTTATTGCTAGGTTTCAAATTTCATAATTTTTGAAGCTAATATGTGAGCGTGGCGAAGAAAAATGTGTTTTGGTGAATTTATGTTAAATTGGATCGACTAGAAAAGGGCCATTTTTCAAACGGTCGAAGAATTCGACGAAACTATTTTTGTTGGGACCATATCGTCAAAACATAGCTAGATTTATTTTTCGGGAATTTTTAGAATCAGTATGTGGCCCCTGCAAATTGAAATGTATGTTCAAATCGAATATTGAATGTTTTATATTTTAATTTGAAGAAAATCTGACTGAAACAATAGAATGGGCCTTCGAAACATATCCCATTGTGTTCGGAATGGGGGTTTTTAGCTAGGGACAACAGTCGTTGGGTCTGGATTGGGGTTCATGTGTAAAAGAGGGTATTTTCGAGATTTTAAAAATATATAAATAAAAAAAGGTTCCGTTTGTCACAGGTCCCTATTAAGTTTCAAAATTAGGCTCACATCCGGTCCTAAACTTATTGTAAATTAGGTCCCTATTTTTCAAAAACATATAAAAAAATATAAAAAAATAACGTAAATTCATTATTAAATATAACATGTTCACGCCAAAAATATCAGGTGGAAAAACAATCAAAAACCACCTCAAAATCCAAAAAAACACAAAATCAGCGAAACAGCAGGTTTTTGCATCAAAAGATGCACATATTCGTAAATAGTTGCATACATTCATGCTTATATTTCAGTGTTGCGCCCAAAGAGCAGTATAAATGCATACATGTATGCAGCTAAACAGCATTACATGCATCCTTTTATGCATATATTCAAATTTGACCTGTTTTTTCAAGCATTCGCCGTTTTCAAACATTGTTGCACACATTTATGCTTCTGTACAAAATATATGCATGCATTCATGCGCATATTCACAAGCCGTCATCCCTTTTATATATGTTGCACACATGCATGCATATATTGCCTATAGTAGCATTCATGTATGCAACTTTTCGTAACACATGAATCTCAGTTCAACTTTGTATGCACACATGTATGCAGTTATTTGCTAATAGTTGCATACGTGTATGCGTATATTGGTCCAGATTTTCAATAGAATTACACTATATAAATATATGCATGTATGTATGCTACTATAGGCAATAGTTGCACAGAAGTATGCAACTTTTGTTTTTCAACTTGCGTGGACTCCTGGGATTATTTCCAGATTTTAGAATTTTTTTATTTTTTATGCATGAGCGCATTTTTTTTGGGTGCAAAATGGGAAAAAGCGAAGGGGAGCAGCAGGAGGCGGAGGGGACCAAATTTTGAAAAGCGGCAGCTCATTTTTAGGGACAGGAAACTAAAGAAAAGTTAGGGTGGATGTGGCGTGAATTAACTTTGGTTTTAGGGATGTGAGCCTAATTTTCACTAAAAAAAAATCCTAGCCAATCAAATCTATTCTCTCTCCCCAACCTTTTCCCCGAAACCCTCCCAGTGAACATCGGAATAGGTCCCCATCTTCTCTCCTCTTTTTCTCCTCAATCATTCAACGAAATTAGTCGGTCCTATGGGGTTTTTTGAAGCGCTCACTCTCCTCTTTAAATCCATACAACCCTCACCTTCTCTCATGGTGTTTTTGGCTCGGATCGAGCTCCTAAAGTGAAGCCGCGTCGATCAAAACTGCGCCGCCATCAGCGACTCGAGCTCGACATGGAGCATGGCGTCGTGAAGCTCCTTCCAAGCTCTTCGGAGTTGCATAACCTGATCGATCTATAGCGCAACGGATTTCACGAAAAGATCAAACCTAGTTTTGAAGAATATTGAAAGGTATACGGTTTATATATTTTAAACTATATTATAGAACTTTAAAGCGCTACGATTTTTGATTTCACTGTAAAAATCATATCTTTTTCGTTTGTTGATGAAATTCAGTGAAACAAGAGACAGTGGACTCATGTGGGCATCTTCTACATTCTAGAAGAGACCGCATATTTTTCTGAGCCTTCTGCTATTTTTGGTGGAGTGGAACCAAATATGAGATTTCTAATTTATAAACGATATGGAAAACAATGATGTATAAATTATATAGTTGATGTATGAGTTATATAAGCGTTGTACACCACATGTATAGGTGTTGTATAAGTTGTATGTTCAATGTATAAGTTATACAAGCATTGTAAAAGTGATATATGCGTTGAATTAATTGAAATGAATTGATTTGAAATTCTAAATATACGTGGATTATTTGAAAAGGTCGAGTTAATTCTCATTTCAAATAATTGATCGACGATCGAAAGTCAAAGATATGAAGATGATGCAAGACCGATGATCTTAATGTCGGATGGGAAGGTGCTACTAATGTCATGACGGGAGTAGCTACCTTGAAGGGGTTGAAGTAGTAGCCGTCAGGATGTACATGTTGATTGTACGGATATGCGAGGAATAAAGATCCTCCGGTTTCGTTCAGATGCAGAATGGACTTGTAAATGGACTGTGTGTCTGACATTGGATTTCATTCTGTGTGATTGATAGACGTCAGTTGCATGGCGTGAATTGCCTGTGTGGCATGCTGAGATGCAATGATCAAAGCTTATGTTGAAAAGCAGAGCTTTGTGGTGGACGATCAAAGCACTGCCTGTGTGGCTTAGCTTTGTGTATAACGTAAATTCGCGAGCCTCACACTCCGGTATGGACCATAAACGGGAGAGGACTGCAGGGAGAACATGTGTTTCCTTCTAGCTAGGAGTTGTGTCAGTGGTTTTATACGGCCTGACATTTTACTTATGTGGATGATGGATAGCGAGGTGCCTCGGATATATCGGTCGTTCTCGAACCGATGGAGTCATTCGTTGGCTCATCTACGCCCCATAGGGCGGGGAGACGTAGTGTTCAGGATTTCGTCTAATCCACATCGGTGGACCGGCCCTGAAGATCCAAGGGTCGATGTGTTCTGATCCTGAGGGGAAGGCTAGAGCATCTCGAATTCGGTAAGGACTATCCTTTGCCTTGGTTCATGATGGAAATCCAATTTCCAAATACGACACCGTGCGGTTTTGATTGTATATATATACGGCAACATGATATATGGTACCCATGCCGTCTATGATTGATATTTATGATTGTATCTAAAATCAGAAACTAACTGGAAACGAGTTAGGACGGATGGTTTCCTGGGTATTGGTCTGATGTTGGTTTCGGCCTTTGGGGTTAATACTTAGGGAATCGTTCTCTTACTAGTTTACGGTTGGAGTCTGATTAAGAATTAAACGATAAAATTTACATTTCAAATGATTTTTTTCCTCGTATAAGGCATATTTGGCCATTATAAGGTAAAACTCTATCCTCCGTTTTGTGTTGCATTGTGTGATGGAAACTGAGTCTTATAATGGCTTCATTTTTATAAAAAGCATTGCGATGTTTAAAAGATTTATTTGTTTTAAAGCACTGGAAATCCAATGGAGTAAACCCGTTCCGCAAAAGTGGCGTGGTCCTGAGATTAGCCATAATTGAAAACGTGTTAAGTAAATTTCTCATACCAGTCCCATGACTGACTCATAGTTTGTTTCACTTTTAAACTCGGGTGACCCTTTTTCTAAATGGACAGCCTTGTATTCAGGTTTTAGCAGGCTCTTTCTGGATAGCTGGAGCTGAAGATGGATTCTATCATTTATCCCTTTTTATGTTGATCAGCTCCTGTTGTACATATTATGTTTCCTTTTCCGCTGTAGACATTTTATGTAAAGCTGAACTGTATTTTGTACTAAGTATGATCCTATATACTGTGTGACTCTGATGATTATATTTATCCAGTGTATTCTATTGTACATTATGTGGTGTATTTAATTATTTCTGTTCTGCTGTTATCTGTTTATGTGTTATATTCCAAAGATTACCCCTGCCACCGTCATATCGGAAATGGTGTCGTCACAATTAACATTTGCCTTATTAAAAATTTCACAATGGAAAACCCAACGGGAAAAAAACCAAATTGAAGGAAAAAGAGTACAACATCACAAGATAATTCTTAATGAACTTTTCTTTAAAAACTTTTATGTGCATTTTCATGCTTCAGGCATGTTTTCTAATTTAAATCACCTTTTGTTTGTGCTTGCTTGCTATACACTTCGAGTGTTTACAATTTTGTGCTTCATTCAGCTTTGCACACTGCAATACATTTGTAATGAACAATAATAGTTTCATTACAGCTATACTTAAAAGCCGGAAGTAATCTACTCATATTGAATTATATCAAGATTTTCATTACAACAATACTTAGAAGCATATTGTAATCTATATTCTATGTTATTTACATTCTTTAAAATTACTAAAGTTATTTTTATTCTTCAGGAACCTGTACACTTCAATGGATTTTGCATATCGCAACTATACTCAAAAGTATATTAAATGTTTCATTACACCAATACTTAAAAGTAGGAAACAATCTATTAATCATGAATTATATCATGATTTTCATTATAAAAATACTTAGGATAATGTTGTAATCAACTCTCTTTATTCTTTATATTTTATTTAACCAACAAGTTAGTTTATGTTCTTCAAGAACTAATATTCTTTCATCATTTAGTTTGATTTAACATATATTGATACCTTCGAGGTTTATTCACTACTTTACGGGCTATAGGTCCACATTTCTCAATTAGAGAGGGATTTATGATGGCTAATCATGATTTAACATAAGCGCTTTACTTTTTATAAATTTATCATCGATGATTTTATATTGTCAGTTCTAGATAAAATTTATTCAGATCTCTTTGTTTATCTATTTTAGGTACCTAAGCCACTTCTGGGGTTATTTGACAATCATGTCATGGATCTCTTCAAGAGACTCCTTAGGTGTTTCTTCAAGAACACTCACCTCCTTCATGTGGCATCTTTATTACTTACTTCAAAAATATTTCCAGCTGACTTTTAAACCAATCTTTAAATGTGGTTTATGCATTTTGATCCTTCAGGGATTCAAATAAATATTGAAGCAAGTCTACAAGGGATATTATTTATAATTTATTCGTGTGTCAATTATTTAACACTGATACTCAAAATGAAATTGTATCCCTTTATCCTCACCCCAATGTTGACAAACATTGTCACACTGCACAATAATCATCATGGGATTCTCATTTTGACCCATTATCACATTGTTGCTAGCAAATATATTATATGTATATCAGTTGTAGGAGGATAACCCTTTAATTAGTCAATAAGGTGCATTCACGTTTTTATTATTTATTCTCTTTCATTAATCTAGCAATATTGGAGGAATTTTCTTATTATACAAATCATTTGAATACACATATGACTTCAGGTCATTCAACATTCATGTTGATTGAAATTTAAATCACTAAACAATATTTATGAATAACCTATAAAATAAGCTTATAACAAACTTTAGGTTGTTAGTTAAATATTTATAGATATGAATATATAAATACATGCGTCCACGTATTATAAATTTGCATAGTCTTTCTCATTTAAGTTAGTGATTTTAGAATAAATTATTACAAAGATCAAACTATTGATTTTAATGTATTGATCAATGTCATTACAAATTATTCAGGATTGTATGTTAATGTTCAAAACTTCTGGTTTGGAAACATATCGAACTTCTGGTCGAAATAAATATATGAACAACTTCAAGTTGTTAAGTTGATGGAGTTTTAATTTCGCTTCTGGGATATTCCATAAACACCATTTGTGGAGTTTTAATACATATTTTCTCATTTAGGATAAATTTATGAACTTTTACAAATATATATCACTTTAATTGTAGAAATCTCTGTTGGAGATATTTTATTATTTTCAAATAAACAGATCTCTTCTGGAGATATCTTACCATTTCCAAATATACAAATATCCTCTAAAGATATTTTTTTATCATGACTTATGGGATGAACTTATCTCCTCCAGAGATAAATATATACAAACTATTGAAATATCATATCAATATACAAAAATACATATCAAACTTTAAATGCAGTAACAAAATTAGATGCATTAAATAAAAATAAGATTCAAGAAAAGAAATCACTACTTCTGGAGTGTATGATATTCCTTCAGGGAACATATCTTTTATTTATGTAATTGCAATGCAATAAAAAAATCTCTAACATCTCTTCTAGGATTTTGGATTTTCTATATAAAAATAAATCTCAAGAACATCTCTTCAGGAGACTAATATGCATATTATATCTTCAGGATATTCAGTTAATATAAATTGTACATGAAAGATGTTAGTTA
This sequence comes from Allium sativum, assembly GCA_030737875.1. NCBI lineage: Eukaryota > Viridiplantae > Streptophyta > Magnoliopsida > Asparagales > Amaryllidaceae > Allium > Allium sativum. Next base: position 739,440,764 of record CM060920.1, on the reverse strand, counting down.
GATGAAACCCATTTAAAAATTTTCTATTGAATCCAATGTTATTGTCATATATTATTATTTGTGTGTCTCTTTTAACTTCTTCTGGAAGTACAATCTTTTCATCTCACAACTTCGTGAAAGCTTAGGGTTTCTATTTCTTGAGTATTATGATAATTTTATTTCCTTTAACTTCTTCAGGAAGTAAAATCTTATCATTTTACATAATTTCAACATAACTTTAGGTTACTTATTTATGAACTTCAGGTTCATTAAAAAAAATTAATGAACTTCGGGTTCTCAAATTATGTGTAAACTTCTTGTTTAGAAGCTTATAAATTTTGATAAGTTAAGAAGAATGTTGATATGAATTCAAGAATTCAGGTCTTGGATTTTGATTACATAACTTGTTGTTAAAACAATTTCTTCACATAACTTCAGGTTGTTGTTGAATCTATTTCTTGCATTATATCATATATTACTTTCCAAAATAAAAACATAAAAAAATCATACTTATATCCATATTCTAAGCATGAACATATAACATTTAATTTACAATAACCAATGCATTTATGATAATAATAATTGCAATTAACATTTATATGGCCTAGGATATAGCTAATGTCACGGTAAAATGATTTCATTACAAATATATGAATCAACTGAGAAATGGTACTTAAAGTAACACAATTTCATCTCAGGTTTAAGTTAAATATTACTCAATAATAAAATTAAAATGAATATCTTGATAATAAAATTTATTTCTCAATAATTGGATTTCATAAATAAATATCTCTTCTATAAAACCAAACGTTCTTACTGGAAATGGCGGCAGAACGGTTACCTTTCTTCTCCCCACAATCAAACATCCCGCCAGAGCCATCGCTTAACACAACCACTAATTGTTACTCTCAATCGTTTACATCATTTCCTCCACAAACATACGTAGAAGCACTCCTGTGTAATCTTCCAACCATTCCAACAACGAGAAAACTTAGATACGTGAAACCAACAACCGCCCACGTCTCAATACCAGAATCTATATTCTACAGATCAAAGGACAAATGGATGCATACCATTGTCTTACACCCAGTAGATTCTGATTATTGGTGCTCAAACTGAAAGAATATATTTCTATTGTCTGGAAACCAATAGGGAAATATTCAATTCATATAGGGTCATATTTTTAATTTTCCATTTAATTTGATAATGAAGAGGATTTCACGCCCATTGTTCAATCAACCACATATTCTTACTATGGAAAACTGTTATCGGTCGACGCATGGTAACCAAGGTATAAATCCAAGACATTCAAAATGGAATCGGTACAGATATGGGTGAGACTGTTGAATTTAGACATGGAGATGTGGTCAAACGATGTTATATCAATGATTTCAAGTTTTCGGGGTGAACCCATACAGATTGATGACAAAACGCACTCAAAGCATTTCACTACATATGCAAGAGTTCAAATAGGCATTACCACTGACTCAAAGCTTCCAAACCAAATTCCAGTGCATCTACATACAGGTATTACCAAACATATTGACGTACAATATGAATTTATTCCCCCAAAGTGTGAAAATGCAAACTTTTTGGGCACACAGTATATATAGACAAAAGTAACTACACAAAGAAATGGATACCAAAGAAGAAAGAAGACCTGCCTTCCTTTACAACCCACCACATGATTCATCAGCTCAGCTCCCTCCTGCACAACCGGATTATTTCGAGCCTCTTACAGACCATCTTGACTTTCTAGATGATGGATTACCTTCAACTATTATGCCTGATGATCTCGAGCAAGTGGCAGACCACATCGCAGACCCTCCTCCTGTAGAAGACAGTATTGATTTATCTCAGTTTGTTACCAAAAATGACAAATATTTTGGGACAATCTTAAAACCCCATACGACGGTGTTAAGGATAATCATTGGAATATAACACATTAATTGTCATTAGCAGAGAACAGGTAATAGCATAAACAGAAAACAGAATAATTTACATCAATATGACAGCGGAATCATAACATGTAATAAACATCAGAGTAGCGCAGTGTAGGATACAACTTAGTGTATGAAAGTAAATGATCAGTCTACATCACCATAAGCGGTACATATACATAAAGTGAGACATAATAGAGATATCAGTCTACATCGCTATAAGCAGTACATATAAATAAATACTAATGGCGGAATATCAATAGCCAAAATATAGAGAAGTCAGGTCCTCGCCATACAAGCAAAAAGATGCACTCGTTGGTGTAATGCAAAAGCCAGAATATTTCCTACTACCTGTCACTGAGCTACCCATGTGAAAATAAGGGCAACTGAGTTTGCAAGGTGAAACAAACTATGAGTCAGTCATGGGACTGGTATGAGAAATATACTTAACTAATTAAACAACAATAATAAGGCAAATCATAGGACCACGCCACTTTCGCGGAACGGGTTTACTCCAATGATTGCCAGTGCATGAAAAAAAGTAAATTATTTAATCATCACAATGCTTTTTGTAAAAATGAAGTCATTATAAGACTCAGGCCCCATTACACAATGTAATGCAAGCCGGAGGATAGAGTTTTACCTTATAATGGCCATGAAATGCTTGATAAATATAAAACAAAAGTACTTGATATTATTACTAGTGCATATATATTTCAAAGCAAATTCAATCATAAATATCAATCATAGACGGCATAAGTGACCCATACCAATATGTCGCCATACTAGTTCTACAATGTAATCCATAATTTCGTATTGGAAATTTGGATTCCATCATGAGTCGAGGTAAGGAGCAAGCTCCTCTCTGATTCAAGACACTCTAGCAAATGTCTCAGGACCACACACAGCGATCCTTGGAACCTCCAAGCCGGTCCTCTCTTACTTTTGAGGATTAGTATTCCAGAATACACGTTTCTTGGTCCTATCAGACCTATATCCGAGGCACCTCGCATTCCAACAACCACATAGGTAAAAATAATATAAATGTCAGGGCTGGTAGGTCACTGACATCACCCATAGCTAGAAAGAAACATCGTGCACTCCTTGGATCCTTATCCCGTTTTTTACTCATACCGAGGTGTAAGGCTCACGAATCAACGTTATACACAAAAAGCTATGCCACGTAGGTCGTGCTTTGATCATCAACCACAAGATTTTGCTTTTCAACAGAAGCCTTGATCATCTGCCACTTAGCCATGCCACATAGGCAATTCACTCCATGTGACTGATTTCTGTCGATATATAACCTCTGAGCACATACGTCTCAGAGAAGGGCATTAAGCAAGAGAATAAATTCTCCGCCGCCAAACAGATATATATTTAATAGAGATCAATCAGCATAGAACAAAATCCAATGTCAGACACGCATCCATTTACAAGTTCGCTCTGGGTCTAAATGACACCGGAGGCACCTTATTCCTCGCATATCCGTACAATCAACAAGTACGTCCAGACGGCTACCACTTTAGCTCCTTCAAGGTAGCTACTCCAACCATGAGCCTCAGAAGCACCCATCCATCCGATGTGAAGATCGTCGGTCTTGAACCGTCTTCATATCTTCGATTTCTAATCGTCGATTAATTATTTGAAATGAGAATTAACTCGGCCTTTTCAAATAATTCACGTATATTTAGAATTCAAATCAATTCTGTCCATGGTCAAATTATTTGACATCCACAATTCAGTTCATTAGTATAATTTTCATGTCAAACACATTCAACCATTAAATGACAAGCAAACCAAGTACAATCGATTTATTTCCATTCCGTATCGTCTATAATATTTTATAACGATATATCGCCATTTTTATTTATTTAAAATGGCCTTATTTAATTAAACGACGTTTCAGGTCGTGCCGAGGCATTGGCGCTGTTTTTCTTCAAATTTGTTTTGCACATATCTGAAAATCTAACCGTTGGATCTTAACAATGTTTATATAATTGGAAAGATCTATCAAAAGCGAACCTAACGGTTCTAGTTTCGTCAAAATCTGATGGTCGGATCTTTCGGTATAATCGTTTGAAGTTATGATTTCAAAACGCAAACTGTAGGGGCTCAATTAGTTTTATTTAATTTATATTTATGTATATAAATATAATTTATTCGATGATTTCAATATCATTTTCACTTCAAATATTTCACTAACACCTTTAAATTTCAGAAAATTTCGCCATAACCTCCTTTGTACGGGAAGGCATTTGGAAATTTGTTGGGCCGTATTAAGCACCCAATAAATCCTAAAAAGCATGCACATGTATATATTGATATATTCCGGTGTCCACAGGGGAGTGTGTATAGATCATAACTCCAAAGAATAAATTCTCGTCACCCTATAAATTGTTTTTGTGCCTTAATGACCAGAGAGACGTGTTTATTATCATCTCCAGACCCGTTTGGGGTTGTTATTAATCTTGCAATTTACCGTTACATTTTATATAGTCAATATCAGTCATCAGTTAAACTTGTAATATATAGTCATCGCCATACAAGCCTTTCGCTCGTAGGGTAAATCTTCAACCTCGTCACACAAGCTCCAAATGCTTATGTGGTATATGATGAAGTATGCCTATCTTTATGAAGTATGCCATGTAGTGTAGTTCAAAATTAATTGTTACTATCCTATGGCGACGTTTATTATTATACACAGAACAACCAGCACTCCGCATCCAATGGCATTCACAGGAGTTGATATAATAAGAAAATTGTGCAGCCAACCCATTAAGGTTTACATATTTGTCGGGCACGCAAATAAATTATTTACTCAACAGCTAATCCATTTTCCTGTTCAACACATGAATATATATATATATACACATATATATATGTGCAAAACTAAGCTAAAATAATATTTCTAGTGAACAATTGTTTATTTTCCATACATGGTTATTTTTAACACTTCCTACACATGTTAAAAATAATACTTTCAACCCACAAATATTTATTTGAACAAGTGGTTATTTTTAACACTTCATATTTCGTATAAAAATGATATTTCTAGCGAAGAAAAATATATTTCAACGCATGATTATTTTATTTAGTTCATATATATGTTAAAAATAATATTCATAGCAGACAAATATTTATTTCAACACTTGTGTATTTTTATCGAGTCGTATACATGATAAAAATGATATTTTTATCATCAGAAATATTTATTCAACAAATGAATGTTTTTAGCTCTTCATATTCACAATAAAAATGTAAATTTTATTGTTTAATTCATATATTCAACACATGAACGTTTTCGACTTCACACGTACGATAAAAATATGATTTTTATCATTTTAGTCCTTTATTCAACACATGAATGTTTTTTATAGTTTATATGTATAATAAAAACGTGATTTTTATTGTTAAAACAATTGATTTAAAACACAAATATTTTATATAGTCTATATATGTGATGAAATGTTATTTTTATCTTTCAAAGAATTTATTCAACACATGAATTTCTATTCAACACATGAATATAGTTTCAACACATGAATATAGTTTCAACACATGAATATAGTTTCAACACATGAAAATAATTCTAACACATGAATATTATTGAAAATTTCAGCAGCATAACGACCAGGTATTTAGAATCAGCACCGTCCCGAGTACGGCTCCTCGCCCTACCTTAAAACCTCGCGGTTTTTGACATTGGGGATTTCATACACCTAGTTCGTATGTAGACGAGTATGTTTTCCTTTTCCACAACCTATTCTAATTTTGTTTCAACCACAAATGGGTATTTTTCAACCACAATCCAACAATATCAACCACAAACAATCTATCAACCATTCGCATTATTCACCAAATTTTTCATGCCAATTCACAATCAATAAATAGCGTCAATGGTTTGTGGATGAGGGGAGTATATACATATAAGTATATTTTATTTCCATTCCAATGCACATACGATTTATACAATGCATGTAAAATTTATACATCACTCATATAAATCATACAACACATGTACATGAGGTATACAACGCGTATACAATTTATACTTCGCTTGTATAATTTATACATCATATTTCCATTCACATTTCAGTTTAGATACCTCACATTGGTTTTCAAGATGTTAAAAATCGTAGCGAGCTCATAAAAATCCCCGGACTCTTCTAGAATGTAGAGAGCGTCCTCATTGTCTCGATGTCTCCTGTTTCATCGAATTTCGTTAATATATGTTAAAGATACGATTTTTAAAAGTTTGCAACACTTAATAGGGTAAAAATCGGTTTGGGTTTTCAAAGCCGTTACCCCTCTAAATGGTTCAAAATTAGGTTTTGAAATAACATCCAATCTGAAGAACGTTGTGTCGATCAGAATACACAGCGTCGAAGGGGGTGGAGAAGGCTTTCCACGTAGGGTGGTTTCACGCTGATCGACGACGCTTGGCTTCCTCGGCGGCGTTCCAAAGTCTGGGACTTTGGTGAGCTCGACCTCGAAGCTGGGGCGACGATATGTAATGGGGTTTGTCTTGATTTTAAGAGGGGAGTGAGGGCTTCAAAAAGTTGCAAAGGGGCCTAGGGTAATGGAGCTTGGTTTGATCAAAAAGTGGCCAGGAACGGAGGAGCCCCTTCCGTCGTTGATAACAAAGGAGGACGGGTTTTTTTATAAAATTAATTAATGAACGAGAAATTCCTATTCGCCGATATTTATATAAATTCGAAAATAGGTTTGTTTTCCATATGAACTCCAATCCAAACCCAATGACTGTCGTCCCTAGCTAAATACCCCCACCGAGCATAATGGGACATGTTTCGTAAGCCAATTCCACTGTTACAGCCAGTTATTCTTCAAATTAAAATATAAAACATTTAAATTCTGTCTTGAACGTACATTTTAATTTGCTGGGGCCACATACTGATCGAAAAATTCCAGAAAAATAAATCTAGCTATGTTTTGACGATACGGTCCCAACAAAACTAGTTTCGTCGAATTTTGAGACCGTTTGAAAATGGCCATTTTCTGGTCGATCCAATTTAACTAAAATCAACCAAATACATTTTCCTTTGCCACTCTCACATATTAACTTCAAAAATTATGGAATTTGAAACCTAGCAATAATTTGACGTCCTGGATCCAACAATAGTGGTTTCATCAAATTCTGAGGTCGTTTGCAAAATGTCTATTTTCAAGGGCTATATATTCTATATAGCGACCTTTCTGAAAGTTCATTTAGCCATAACTTTTGATTCCCACTACGAAATTTCTATTTTTCAGATTCGTTAGAAAGATATTCATAAACAGATTTAAATATTTTTGGTTTCACTAAAATTCATTTTATTTTGCACTCGGTACAGTCAATCAAAGTTTGAATTCAAATTTTGAAACTGCCGCGCCATCACAGGGCTTGTTTATAATTAAAAATAGTTATATTTATTTTAAAACATTGATTCAAACATACTTTTTGTCGTTTATTATTTAAAATAATTTATTTTAAATATTAAAATCTACTAATATAGCCAAATTAAAAAAATTAACTTGACACAGATTTTCTGGGTTGTTACAATCTCCCCCACTTAAAACTTTTCGTCCTCGAAAAGGAAATAGCAGTATAGTAGGAAATAACACGGAAACGTAAAGTATTTTAAATGTACCTTGCACCAGAGTTAATCAGAGATGTCCACTCTGCAATTGGGATAAGCTTGCTTAATGCTTTCTTCTGTCTACCAAGTACAGTCTCTTGGATCTCCACTCCACTGCACTTTAACTAAATGAACCTTCTCGTTTCTTAGCTCCTTAGTTTCTTTGCCAATAATTTTTAATGGCTCTCTTCTGACTGCTAATTCTGGAGTAATTTCCAAGTCCTGTTGCGCATCTTCTTCCACAACAAGATCTGGATCATGCACATGTTTTCTAAGTTGAGATACGTGAAACACATTATGTACTCTAGTCAACCAATTAGGTAATTGAACCCTATAAGTGAGAGTTCCAATTCGTTCAAGTATAGGAAAGGGACCAATAAATCTGGGTGCCAACGTCCCTGTTTTACCGAATCGGATTACTCCTCTCATCGGAGAAACTCTCAAATAAACATAATCACCAACAATAAATTCTAAATCTCTTCTTCTAGAGTCCGCATAACTTTTCTGTCGGCTTTGCGTGGTTTGTAATTGTTTCTTGATGAAATCGACTTTCTCTGAAGCTCCGCGAATCATATCGGGTCCCAACACAAGTCTGTTGCCAGGTTCTACCCAGCATGCGGGAGATCTGCACAAACTACCGTACAGTGCTTCAAATGGCGACATTTTCAAACTTGTAACTGTTGTTGTATGAGAACTCTGCCAAATGCAAGTGATCTTCCCATGACACGCCAAAATCAATAATGCAAAATCGAAGTATATCTTCTAGAATACGGTTAACCCTCTTAGTTTGGCCATCTGTCTGAGGGTGAAATGCTGTGTTTAGATTTAGCTTTGTCCCCAGTTCTACTTGAAATGCGTCCCAGAATTTGCTAGTAAATGATTGATCTCTATCACTGACTATGCTGGTCGGCACTCCATGTAGCTTAACAATTTCCTTGAGATAAATCCGTGGTAGACTTTGAGCGGTTCTATTGGATCTGATAGGTATGAAATGGGCGGTCTTCGTGAAGCGATCTACAATCACCCAAATACTGACATTTACTTTCCTGGTTCGGGGCAAGCCATCTATGAAATCCATACAAATCTATTCCCACTTCCAACCTAGGACTTCCGACGGTTGCAACAATCCGGCCAGTTTCTGTTAGTCGCTTTTGACTAGTTGGCAAATAGAGCACCTGCTAACATATAAAGAAATATTTCTCTTCATTGTCTTCCACCAGAATGTGCGCTTGATATCATTTTACATTTTTCTCACACCAGGATGGATACTAAGTTTGGACTTGTGGCATTCATCAAGCACTTCACTTTTGAGCTCAGGGATGTCAGGAACACAAATTCTTCCTTTTAATCTCAGAACTCCCTCATTATCCCCTTGGAAACTAGAGTCTTTTCCTTTTTGAATTCTTTTGATAATTTCTTTAACAAAATTGCTATTTTTCTGAAGAACATAGATCTTGTCATTCAATGAAGGCGTAACGATAAGACTGCCGATGATTTCATTCTTTCTGCTGAGCGCATCAGCTACAACGTTGGCTTTACCCGGAGTATACAAGATATCTTGATCATATGCTACGAGAAATTCTAACCAACGCTGCTGTCTCAAGTTCAGATCTTTCTGGGTGAACAAATGCTTCAATGATTGAAGATCTGTAAATAGTTTGAACTTCTAACCCAATAGATAACGTCTCCAGATTTTCAAAGCAAACACGATGGCTAAAAACTCAAGATCATTAGTTACATAATTCTTCTCATGCGGTTTCAGCTGACGGCTTGCATAAGCGACTACTTGGCCTCTTTGCATTAATACTGCACCAAGACCTCTAATAGAAGCATCCGTCCAAACCGTCAAATCCTGATTGCCATCGATAATGGTTAATACTGGAGCGGTTGTCAATTTTAGTTTCAACACTTGGAAAGCTTCCTCACATTCTAGAGTCCACTTAAATCTTTCGTGCTTCTTCGTCAGCTTGGTTAATGAACCGAATGTCTTCGAAAAATTCTTAAGGAATTTTCGATAATATCTAGCCAATCCCGGAAAACTTCGAACTTCTGTGGGTGTAGTAGGCTGTTCCCAGTCTTGAGTTGCTGTAATTTTGCTTGGGTTTACATAAATTTCTTCCTTTGACACGACGTGACCAAGGAATTTCACCTCCTCGTGCACGAAGATACATTTAGAGAATTTTTCTTTGAAGACGTTCTTTCTCAGAATCCCCAATACTTGTTCTAAATGTTTTCATGCTTGTTTTTTGACTTGGAGTAGATTATAATATCATCAATGAATACCAGAACAAATTTATTTAGAACTTCCCTAAACACTATATTCATTAAAACGACGAAGTATGCTGGAGCGTTGCATAAGTCGAACGACATTATTAACCACTCATAAAATATGTCTAGTCCTCTAAAAGTTGTCAAAGGAACACAGTCTTCTGTGATTCTCAGTTGATGGAAACCTGTATCTAGGTCCATTCTGGAAAATATTCTCACTCCATTTAATTGGTCTAACAGATCATCGATGCAGGGTAATGGATATTTGTTTTTGAGTGTCTGCTTATTGAGGTCTTGGTAATCAACACACAATTGGAGAGTACCGTCTGACTTAGGAACAAACACTACAGCTTCACCCCAATTAGAAAAGCTAGGTCTGATCAGACCCTTTCATTGCAGTTGACGAGTTAGATCGCCCAATTCTTCCTTTTCTTTTGGAGTCATTTTTCGAATTGGATGTACCACTGGTCTGGCATTCAGAATTAGATCGATTCTGAATTCAGTTTCTCTTTGCGGAGGTAAGTTTTCGACTTCTTCAAACACATCCGCATAATTTTTATCAACAGGAATCTTTTCTAATGAAGTGGGAATAACTTCTAGCGCAGACCAAAATTCTTTTCTATCTGGATTTGAGCCATGACATGGTATAACAATACATCCAAGTTTTTTTTAATTTTAACTTCTCTTTCGGCACATTTTACTTCGGCCTCATATTTCGTTAACCAGTCAAGCCCAAGAATAGCATCGAATTAACGATCAACTTAAAAAGAAACCGTTAAAAAGAATAAGAGACTGGCACATTACAATATGAACTGAGAACAAGAGAGCCACCTATCGGATTTTGAACTCTAATCGATTCTTTAAGCTTTCTTGAATTTATCTTTAACTTGTTAACAATGTTACTAGAAATAAAACTACGTGATGCATCAGTGTCAAATAGTATAGAAACAGGAATATTCTTAATAGTAAGGGTACCTCCCAAAACATCGGGCTTACCCGATCCATCCGCAATAGCTGGCGGGTTTGCCCCGTCACAAACATGAGCAAATTCTGCCTTCTTTAGCAATGGACAATCTTTGACGAGATGCCCTGTTCGGTGGCAGTTGAAGCATGATCTAGAACTTTGAGGGTTTTGACTTGAGCTTTGTGGGTTTGTCTTCGCCTCTTTGGAGCGGTGCACACATTGGAGTAATGTCCCATCTTACCGCAATTAAAAGAGCTTCCCTTAGGTGGCTTACTAGCTTGCTGATTTGCGGCTGCCGCGTTGCTGGACTCAGGTTGGTTCCCAAAAGCCTTGCGTTTGTCTCCCTCTTGATTCTTGGCGCGGTCTAGATTGAGGTTCCTCTGGTCCAAGTCTTCATAGTTGCAGACCATTTCCACCATTTCTGCAAATGGGAGTTTGATGTGGCTCATGGCTCTATCTTGATACTTACACTTAAGTCCATCTATGAACCTTTTGTTCTTTGTCTTTGCAGTCATGACAAGCTCCGGTGCATAACGAGATAGCTGCTTGAACTTGTTAAGGTAGTCCTGGATGGAGCGGTCTCCCTGTTGGAGATTGGTAAATTCATCGTTCATACGCTCTATCGCTTGCTCAGGGATGAACTTCTCCTTAAATAATGCCTTGAACTCATCCCAAGTCCCTACTGTGATGGCATCCCACCATAATTCTGCCTCTTCCTGTAAAAGCCATGCACCCATAAATGCCTTATCGTGGTCTCCGAGTCTTAGGCCACCTAAGATCTTTTCACAAGTTTTCAACCATGCCAAGGCTTCTATCACTGTGCCAGTGCCTGAAAAGGTTTTGCCCCCGAGATTCTTGTATTTCTTCGCCACTCGGTCCAGGTCGAATGGATGAGGGGCTGGTGGTTGTATCAAAGCCTCTTCCACAACACAGATATTCCCCCGTCGTCTACCTCGGCCTCCTTGGCCTCCTCTAGTTGTAGCTGCTCAGGTAGTCATCTATCAAGTTCTGTATAAGCAAGAAAAGAGTCAAGCCCACAGAAACGATAAGTTTAATATATGGTAAAGCAGAAGAACCTAAGGAAAGACAATGATGTACTGATCAAATTATTTTTGCTATTCTGCTTAGCTCATTCTGGGACATTACTAATCCTATCTCTAATGAGCTACTCGCCTTAGAACACTACTGATTCTATTCTGATGAGGTGTTTAATGTGTTAAATTCCAGAACTAAGATTAACCACAGCTCTGATACCACCTGTGACGATCTCAAAACACCGTACGACGGTGTTAAGGATAATCATTGGAATATAACACATTAATCATCATTAGCAGAGAACAGGTAATAGCATAAACAGAAAACAAAATAATTTACATCGATATGGTAGCAGAATCATAACATGTAATAAACATCAAAGTAGCACAGTGTAGGATACAACTTAGTGCATGAAAGTAAATGATCATTCTACATCGCCATAAGTGGTACATATACATAAAGTGAGACATAATAGAGATATCCGTCTAAATCGCCATAAGCAATACATATACATAAATAATAATGGCGAAATATCAATAGCCAAAATACTGAGAAGTCAGGTCCTCTCCATACAAGACAAAAGATGCAATCCCTGTAGTAGTGAAAAAGCCAAAATATATCCTGCTACCTGTCACTAGGCTGCCCGTGTGAAAATAAGGGCACCCGAGTTTGCAAGGTGAAACAAACTACGAGTCAGTCAAGGGACTGGTATGAGAAATCTACTTAATTGATTAAACAACAATAATAAGGCAAATCATAGGACCACGCCACCTTTGCGGAACGGGTTTACTCCAGTGATTGCCAGTGTATGAAATAAAGTAAATTATTTAATCATTGCAATGCTTTCTATAAAAATGAAGCCATTATAAGACTCAGGTCCCATCACACAATGCAAGCCGGAGGATATAGTTTTACCTTAAAATGGCCAAGAAATGCTTGATATGTATAAAACAAAAGTACTTGATATTATTACTTGTGCATATATGTTTCTAAAGCAAATACAATCATAAATATCAATCATAGACGGCATAAGTGACCCATACCATTATGTCGCCATACTAGTTCTACAATCAAATCCGCAATTTCGTATTGGAAATTTGGATTCCATCATGAGTCGAGGCAAAGGGCAAGCTCCTCTCCGATTCGAGACACTCTAGCAAATGTCTAACGACCACACACAGCGATCCTTGGAAACTCCAAGGCCGGTCCTCTCTTACTTTTGAGGATTAGTATTCCTGAACATACGTTTCCCGGTCCTATCAGACCTATATCCGAAGCGCCTCGCATTCCAACAACCACATAGGGAAAAATAATATATATGTCAGGGTTGGTAGGTCACTGACATCACCCATAGCTAGAAAGAAACGTTGTGCACTCCTTGGGTCATTATCCCGTTTTTGACTCATACCGAGGTGTGAGGCTCGCGAATCAACATTATACACAAAGCTATGCCACATAGGTCGTGCTTTGATCATCAACCACAAGACTGTGCTTTTCAACAGAAGCTTTGATCATCTGTCACTTAGGCATGCCACATAGGAAATTCACTCCATGCGACTGATTTCTATCAATATATAACCTCTAAGCTCGTACGTCTCAGAGAAGGGCGTTAAGCAAGAGAATAAATCCTCCACCTCCAAACAGATATATATTTAATAGAGATCAATCAGCACGGAACAAAATCCAATGTCAGACACGCATCCATTTACAAGTTCGTTCTGGGTCTGATTGAAACCGGAGGCAGCTTATTCCTCGCATATCCGTACAATCAACAAGTACGTCCGGATGGCTACCACTTTAGCTCCTTCAAGTTAGCTACTCCAATCTTGAGCCTCAGTAGCACCCATCCATCTGATGTGAAGATTGTTGGTCTTAAACTGTCTTCATATCTTCGATTTCTAATCGTCGATTAATTATTTGAAATGAGAATTAACTCGGCCTTTTCAAATAATTCACGTATATTTAGAATTCAGATCAATTCTGGCCATGGTCAAATTATTCGACATCCACAAATCAGTTCATTAGTATAATTTTCATGTCAAACACATTCAACCATCAAATTACAAGCAAACCAAGTATAATCGGTTTATTTTATTCCATATCGTCTATAATATTTTATAACGATATATCGCCATTTTTATCTATTTAAAAATGGCCCTATTTAATTAAACGACGTTTCAGGTCGTGCCGAGGCACTGGCGCAGTTTTTCTTTAAATTTGTTTTACATATATTTTAAAATCTAACCATTGGATCTTAACATAGTTTATATCGTTGGAAAGATCCCTCAAAAGCGAACCTAACGATTCTAGTTTCGTGAAAAATCGATGGTTGGATTTTTTGGTATAATCGTTTGAAGTTACGATTCCAGAACGGGTATTTTTCAACCGCAGTCCAACAACATCAACCACAAACAATCTATCAACCATTCTCATTATTCACCTAATTTTTCACGGCAATCAATAAATATCGTCCGTGGTTTGTTGACGAGGGGAGTGTGTGTGTGTATATATAAGTATATTTTATTTCCATTCCAACACACATATGATTTATACAATGCATGTATAATTTATACATCGCTCATATAAATCATACAACACATGTACATAAGGTATACAATGCGTATATAATTTATAATTCGCTTGTATAATTTATACATCACATTTCCATTCACATTTCAGTTTAGAAATCTCATATTGATTTTCTACATGTTAAAAATCGTAGCAAGCTCAGAAAAATCCCCGGACTCTTCTAGAATGTAGAGAGCGTCCTAACTGTCCCGATGTCTCATGTTTCATCAATTTTCGTTAACATATGTTAAAGTTACGATTTTTAGAAGTTTGCAACACTTAAAAGTGTAAAAATCAGTTCAGGGTTTTCAAAGCCGTTACCTCTCTAAATGGTTCAAAACTAGGTTTTGAAATAACTTCCAATCCGAAGAACGTTGCGTCGATCAGACTACACAACGTCGAAGGGGTGGAGAAGGCTTTCCACGTTAGGTGGTTTCACCCAGATCGATGGCGCCTGGGGTCCTCGGCGGCGTTCAAAAGTCTGGGACTTTGGGGAGCTCGATCTCGAAGCCGGGGAGACGATAGGTGATGGGGTTTGTCTTAATTTGAAGAGGGGAGTGAGGGCTTCAAAAAGTTGCAAAAGGGGACTAGGGTATTGGAGCTTGGTTTGATCGAAAAGTGGCCGGGAATGGAGGAGCTCCTTCCGTCGTTGATAACAGAGGGGGGCAGGTTTTTTTATAAAATCAATTAATGAATGGAAAATTCCTATTCACCGATATTTATATAAATTCGAAAATAGGTTTTTTTTTACGTATGAACTCCGATCCAAACCGAACGACTGTCGTCCCTAGCTAAATACCCCCATTCCGAACACAATGGGATATGTTTCGTTAGCCAATTCGACTGTTTCAGCCAGTTATTCTTCAAATTAAAATATAAAATATTCAGATTCTGTTTTAAACGTACATTTTGATTTGTCAGGGCCACATACTGATCCCAAAAGTTCCAGAAAAATAAATATATCTATGTTTTGACGATGCAGTCCCAACAAAACTAGTTTCGTCGAATTCTGAGACCGTTTGAAAA
Organism: Allium sativum; assembly: GCA_030737875.1. Lineage (NCBI taxonomy): Eukaryota > Viridiplantae > Streptophyta > Magnoliopsida > Asparagales > Amaryllidaceae > Allium > Allium sativum. The sequence continues at coordinate 739,425,345 of CM060920.1, read as the reverse complement.
ATGGCCATTTTCTGGTCGATCCTATTTAACTAAAATCAACCAAACACATTTTCCTTTACCACACTCACATATTAACTTCTAAAATTATGGAATTTGAATCCTAGCAATAATTTGACATCCCAGATCCAACAAAAGTGGTTTCGTCGAATTCTGAGGTCGTTTGCAAAATGCCTATTTTCAAGGGCTATATATTCTCTATAGCGACCTTTTTAAAAATTCATTTGGCCATAACTTTTGATTCCCGCTATGAAATTTCAATTTTTCAGATTCGTTAGAAAGATATTCATAAAGAAATTTAAATATTTTTGGTTTCACTAAAATCCGTTTTATTTTGCACCCGGTACAATCGATCAAAATTTGAATTCAAATTTTGAAACTACCGCACTATCTCTGGCCTTGTTTATAATTTAAAATAATTATATTTATTTTCAAACATCGATTCAAACATACTTTTCGTCATTTATTATTTGAAATAATTTATTTTAAATAATAAATCCACTAAAATAGCCAAATTTTAAATTTTAAATTTGCTCAGATTTTCCGGGTTGTTACATATTTGCAGCATCTCAAGGGTAAACAAACAACACACTCTTCAGCTCCTCCTAAAAGAACTTTGAGTAGCAATTCATCCATTAAATGACATTCATGACATGGAATGTTAGGGTTATAAATACACCAGAAAGAGTTGATGATGTGTTCACACTCCTAACAAAATTCAAACCAACATTTGTTGGTTTGGTAGAAAATAAATTGAGTGTCACAAATTTAGATAGATTTATGAAAAGATTACCTACGCAGTGGAGTAATTTAACAAACAACACATCTAAAAGACTAGGTAGGATTTTGGTTATATGGGATACTACTGTCTGGAACGTCACCATCTTTTCCTCATCAACCCAGCATACAACTATGCACGCAACAAATACTGGTGGCCTGAGCTTACACATCACGACAATATATTCCAGTAATTCATTACATGACAGGCAGCATTTATGGGATACTTTGACCCAAGAAGAATCCATTATATCTGATGTTTGGATATTCACGGGCGACTATAATCACGTTTCTTCAGTTCACAACATAAAGGCAGGTGTCCCCGTACCTTTCCAACATTTACGTGTGTTCACATCTTTTTTAAACCTAAGTGGTCTAACTAAGATAAGGCCTTCATGTTGTGATTTCACTTGGCAGAGGAAGGGGATTGCAACAAATATTGATAAAATTCTAGTAAACAATGCTTGCCTCAACAAATTCCTAAACCTGAGAGCCTACATTCTTTCTCAACTTTCAAGAGACCATAATCCATTGCTTCTCCACCTTATTCCTACCACAAACCCTAAAGGCTTTCCATTCCGGCATAAAAACGACTGGCATTTATATGCTGGTTATTCATAATGTGTATGTACAGGCTTGATTGCCGAAACTTGGGGCTTTCCCAATTATAACTTTCAAGCCAAGCTGTCTGCATGCAAGCAAACACTAAAACAATGGAATAAGCTTCGACCAAAGGAAGATGATCTTCTTGAACAGGCAAAGAAACTTGTAGAACACTTAGGAAAGGAAGTAGACAATAACCCCACTGATTTGGATATATATGAAGATTATTTGAAGGCTGAGCACAATTTAACTACACAAAAGGAAAAAATAGCATAGTTACAACAGGGGACTACAACTCTAAAAAAATTCATTCCAGGATGTCATCAAGAAGATTTACAAATAACATTTCTGCACTTATTAAAGAAAATGCTGAATTTCTCTTCAAACCAGAAGACATTGAAAAGGAAGTTGTTGCAAACCTTACTGATTTATTTAATGGACCAACATCTTCTACTTTTCACTATTTCCAACCTACATACACGATCAATTAGCATGGACAACAGTTATTATCTCTCCCAATCACATTAGACGAAGTTACGGATGTTGTTTTCTCCGTACATGACGATTCCAGCCTCGGACCAGATGGTTTTAAAGCCAAAATTTTCAAACTGCATTGGGAAGATCTGAAGTTTGACCTGCTAACAGCTATAGCTGACATGTTCAACTCCGGAAAACTGCCTCGGGGAGTGAATCATACTTTCATTACCCTTATGCCAAACCATAACACAATTCTTTCCAATTTTTCTCTGTAACAGGTTAAAACATTTCTTACCATATCTTATCTCACAAGATCAATGTGCTTTTATTTCGGGCAGGTATATCGGAGAGAATATTTTATTAGCTCATGAGCTTCTATGAGATCTCAATAAAGCGACCATGTCCAAATTTTGTGTAAATGTTGATCTTAAGAAGGCGTACTGCCCGATCAACAGGGAGCTTATATGTCCCATCCATTTTATCAACATAGTGTACAAGTGTATATCCACACCCACATTCTCTATCATGATTCAGAGAATTCCACGAGGCTTCATCACATCAACTAGAGGAATCCGGCAAGGTGACCCATTATCTCCGTACCTCTTTACCATAGCCATGGAGTACTTTACTTTTTTGATGAATGAAGCTGCTTTTGACCGAAGTTTCTGCCCTGCATCCAAGACTTATCCAATTATTACACATCTCCTTTACGCAAATAATCTCATGGAGTTCAGCAAATCATCTACTGCTTGTGCTTTAACTTTGCAAACCATCTTCTCAAAGCTTAGTTTATATGCCGGTCTTTCGGTAAACAATGATAAAACGAAACTTTACTTCAGCAAAACCGCAACTAATATGCATACCATACAAATTATCTTACGCTTTCGCCTCTGTAATTTTCCAATCAAATACCTAGGAGTGCCTTATTACGTTCACGCAATTGATTTCCAGTCCTTAATCCAAAGGGTCCAATGCAAACTTCAAGGGTGGCAACTCAAAATTTTGAGCTTTGCAGGGAGAGTGGAATTTATTTCATCCGTCATTACTCCAATGTTCCTCTATTGGCTACTTGTATATTAAATACTAGAAATAATTTTGGATAAAATACAGGCTATGTGCGCTGATTTCTTTTGGGTAGTTGGTAGTCACAAGGTTGCATGGAGCACATAGTGCAAACCCAAATCTGATGAGGGTATTGGTCTCAAGCTATTCTCAGATTTAAAGAGGGCTGCATGCATTAAACTGGTATGGAATTTCTTAACTAATAATAATCTATGGCAGACATGTATGTACAATAGGTACTGTAGAGGCAAACATTTCTGGACTATGGCGATCGACAACAATGCTTCATCAACTTGAAAATCAATGCTTCGCATTCGTTCAATTGGAAGGCAATTATTTAACAAAGCAATAGTAAATGGAAATACTACCTCACTGTGGCACAAACCTTGTTTAACAACCAGAACTTCCCCGTGAAGGAAAGCACAGATTGCTTTGAGAACAAGACGAATCAGAATGCAAACAGAAGGACATTTCATTGCTATTCAACAATTTCCGTCAGAGTACAAAGAATATACAGAGTATGAATAAATATTACACATTTGATAAATATCATAGATTTAAATTACATTTAAATAAATAACAGCGGGAAATAATACAACACACAACTGAATGAAATACACGGATATAGAGCTTTCCGAGTATCGCTTCAGCTATAAACCAGGATCCTGTGAATATAAATCTGCAAAACCAAAACTACCAGCTGCCCATGTGGAAAATAAGGGCACCCAGAGTTTAGGTTAAAACAATAAACCCCAGGTCAGTCATGTGATTGGTGTGAGAACTAAAAACAGTTATTAATCTTTATTTTTAAAGTTAGGTAAATCAAGGGACTACGCTGTATAACACGGAACGTGTTTCCTCCCAAGAATACCAGTGCATAAAACAAACAGCGCAATGCTAAATAAAGAAAAATGAAGCTAATATAAGACCCAGGTCCCATCACACAATGCAACGCAAGCCAGAGGATAAGGTTTTAACTCATAATAGCCAAAGAATGCTTGACACGCTAAATTTCATCTTTTATTATTACTATAAGTGAAGAAAACAACTTCAATCGTAATGTATAAATCATAGACGGCATAAGTGCCCCATACCACTATGTCGCCATACTAGGCTCTACAAATAAAAATGAAATGTCACATATTGGAAATTGGATTTCCGTCATGAGTCGAGGCAAGGTGCAAGCTCCTCTCTGTTCGAGACACTCTAGCAAATGTCTCAGGACCATACGCAGTGATCCTTGGAACCTCCAAGGCCGGTCCTCTCCTGCTTTTGAGGATTAATTATTCCTGAACACACGTTTCCCGGTCCTACAGGACCAATATCTGAGGAACCTTGCATTCCAACAACCACACAGGTAAAAATAATATGTCGCGGCTGGTAGGTCACTGACATCACCCTTATCTAGAAAGAAACGTCGTGCACTACTTGGGTCCTTATCCCATTTTTGACTCATAACGAGGTGTGAGGCTCGCGAATTAATGCCATAAACAAAGCTATGCCACATAGGTCGTGCTTTGATCATCAACCACGATACTTTGCTTTTCAACAGAAGCCTTGATCATCTACCACTTAGGCATGCCACTCAGGAAATTCATGCCATGTGATTGATATCCATCAATATGCAACCTCTGAGCTCGTACGTCTCAAAGAAGAGCGTTAAGCAAGAGAATAAATTCTCTGCCGCCAAATAGATATATATTTAATAGAGGTCAATCAGCACAGAACAAATTCCAATATCAGACACACAGTCCATTTACAAGTTCGTTCTGGGTATGAACAAAACCGAAGGAACCATATTCCTCGCATATCCATCAATCTCCAAGTACGTCTGGACGATCACCAACTGATTCTCTCCTCTTGGGTGTACAGCCCAATCAAGATCATCAGTAATCATTCAAAGGATGTGAAGACCTCCGGTCTTCAACCACCGTATTCATCTTTGACTTATCGTGGAATAAGTGGTTCAGAATGGGTATAAACCTGGCCTTTCCGAATAACCCGCGTATATAATAAACAAGTGTTACGCAACCACAACATATGCCTCATTCAAATTCAGAATATTCTTTTATTCAAATATTCACATTCTTAGGGAAATGTTCCCATTAGTTTTATCAAAGATAAATTCTTTTAAATTTATTCTTTAATCTTCCTTTGGATATCATTCCAAACCATGTTAAGGTTTTCCAACTAGTCGGGATTAGCGAACCACACCGAAGTAATCATTTATTTTATTTTCCAATCCCAACCTATTCATCCCCTGGAGCAAAACGGGTAATACTCCATATCTAACACCATGGTCCTATCGGTAAATATTAATTACCATTTCACGTTCAAATCTAATTAAAGATTTAACTATCGCTTTGGAGTAAAACTGGTGATACTCCATTCTCGATCAGTTAAATCTAATTAAAGATTCATTAAAACTCCGCTTAGTTTTAATCTTCCCACTAATCAATATCCTGTCTTTAACCAGGTTAAAGAACCAATGTCATCTAAAAAACGGTTCACGATAAACCCAAAATCACTTTCCATTGTTAATCGGGTTAAAGAATAGGTGTTATTCAAAACACCGCTCACAATAAACCCCAAAAACCAATTTGAATTCAATTTCAAGTAAATACTGATTAACTAGACAATTTCACTAAATCTTAATTAAAAGATTTATTCTTTTGTAAACTGGGTCCAAGAATAGTGTTATTCAAGATACCATTCACGACGAACCCAAAATCCGATTTGATATTAAATACAAGGCTCTGAATAGAAAATATATCGGCTGATATTTAATATCAAATTCTGAAATCAACAAATATCGTGTTGTAAATAATGATATAAATATATCTTTCAAATTTCCATAACCATATCTGTATAATCACAGAATCCAACATCGAAATATTCCGAAGATAATTTCGATTCAAATCCATTCTGATTCATATAGTGGAAATTCTAATTATTTTTAAAACGACTTCAAATCCAATTTATTTATTCAAAAAACATTGGATTATAATTCTGGTTCATAACTATTTCATTTCGATAAAAATATATTTTTATCCTTTTTAAATATGGGATTTTTCACCACAATTCTTTCTAAATCATTTGTTATGATTTTACACAAATTATTGATATTTTTAATAATTTTATCAAGTCTTTTACAGTCGATTTCCAATAACGGTCGTCGAACTGCACTTACAACGACCTTTTCCAAATTTGATTTGGACATAATTCCAAATAAAACCATTTGATATCAAATTTCTAATATTCATTGGAAATCTCTTTCGATACGAACCTAACAGTTCCAGTATCAGGAGAATCCGACGGTCGGATCTCCTGTAACATCAATTCAAAGTCAATGGTCGAATGCCACGGCGCGGCGCATTCTATTTAGGCCATTTAATATATATTATATATATTTCGTCGATTTCAATTCTAAACGTATTTTATAAATCGTTTAAATTCGTTTTAAAAACGATTTCAACTTCATATTTAATTTTAAGTCAAAATTGAATATTCCATATCATTATTATATAAATGATAATATATTCAAAACATTATATTTTGAAATCATTTCCTTTTCTATATTCATTATAAAAATGAATATAATTGATATAAATATCGTTTGCATCAAAATGGCGCAAATCTAATCAACACGGCTTTATATATTTCAATAACTTCGTTATTCTATACAACAAATGAATATTTTATTCAACACATGAATATATACTTTATTCAACATATGAATATTTATTAATTCTTACTTACGGTAAAAATGTGAATTTTATTGTATAAATACTTTATTCAACATATGAATATTCTCAACACATGAATATTTTCAACACATGAATGGTTTCAACACATGAATATTCTCAACACATGAGTATTGTCAACACATGACTATTTTTGTTTATTCAACACATTAATATGATTATTTTCTAAATTGGAATGAGACCCACTCAATTACCATATAATGTTATTTATATATATTCTGTACAACACATGTATATAATAGCAATGACAAATAATCAACCATCATCCAGAGTGTACCACACAATTGTTTGTCAACCTATCGATTGACATACAACTAAATAATTGGGATTAGTGTACGCCAAATATCATCCCAACACCCATGTGGGGTTTCAAATTAACAAACACTGAATATTATTTGTGCTGTTGGGTGATGTGTAAAATTTATCGTCCCAATCAATATCAATCAAATCAGTGTACATACACAAATCGTTCGATTTGTAAATGAATATTTATTTATTCACACTCACGTTAAAATTATATTTTTAACGATAAATAATTTATTTCAACACAAGAATATATTTCCATCTATTCCAAATCACAATCAATTTTCACCACACAACAAAATCAAACAAGTCGTCCATGGTCTGTGGACAATGGGGGTCAGGTGCTGCTAAGCACCGTCTGCATCCTAGTATATATTTTTAACTAGAAAACAAGAATTAAAGTGAGAAGTTCTCACAGAGAGCTAAACCAAACGTTGCAACTCTTCATATGTAGAAAATCTTCGTCGTGCTTCTAACGAGATCTATTTCACGCAGTATATGTTAAAAATTATATTTTTAACAAAGCTACTTCCTATATAAAGATTATATATTTATTTCAAGTCTATTTATATAAAAATCACATTTTTATTTTCCTCATTATATAAAAATTATATTTTTTACCCACTACTTACATAAAAATCATACTTTTATTATCCTACATATATAAAAATCATATTTTTATTATCCTACATATATAAAAATCATATTTTTATTATCCTACTTATATAAAAATCATAATTTAATTATCTCTATAATATAAAAATCATATTTTTATTATCTTTATAATATAAAAATCATATTTTTATTATCTCTATAATATAAAAATCATATTTTTATTATAAATAATAATCATATCCTTCTAACACTACAACATATGTAAAGATTATATTTTTAAAACGGTTCTTCATACCTGAAAATCACATTTTTATATTTACAAAAGAAATCACATTTTTATTCTACTAAAAATTGTATCTTTACTTCTAAAAATCAAAACTTTATATGAATAAACCTCCTAACTTCATATAAATTAAAATCCTCCCTTATATAAGTGAAAAATCAGAAATTTATTTAAACAACACTGAAAACTCACTGCTTTCGCTCGGGATTGGATCGGAGCAGGGCTGTAGAGGTGTCGGAGCATGCCGGAGACGGGCCAGTGGGCTGGTGGTGGTCTTCGGTTGGTCGGTGCGGCGCTAGTTTCTCAAAAGGGGGTTATGGGGTCTCGGATTGGGTGCTATGTGAGAGGAGGAGTGTGGTGGGTCTGGTCTTCGGGAGCCACGTCTTGGGGAGGAGAGGGAGTCGGAGTGGGTGTCGGAGGTGGGGGCGCCTGCCTGAGCGGCGGCGAGGGACGAAGGGGAAAAGCCGCGGCAGTCCTGGGCAGCGGCGGGCGCGACATTGACAAGGGCTTTTGCCCTCTTTTTATTTATTTATTTAAAGTGACGGGGAGAGAGAATATTTAGGGGGGGTTATATTTATTTGTATATTTTCTTCATAAAGTTGATTTTTGATTCGAATCTCAAATCGAGCACAACGACTGTCGTCCCAAGCGTAATACCCCCATCCCGAACATAATAGGATATGTTCGGTAATTCAATTCCATCGTTTCGATGAGTTTTCACCAAAATCAAAATATAAATCTATATATTGAATTTGAACGCACATTTCAATTCACCGGGGCCATATACGGACTCTAAATATTCCCCAAAAATATTTTATAGCTTCTTATTGATGATACGGACCTAACGAAACTAATTTCGTCAAATTCTGAGACCATTTGAAAAATGGCCATTTTCTGGTCGATCGAAATTGACTTAAACTGTTAAAACACGTTTTACTTCGCCACGCTCACATATTCATTCAGAAAATTATGAATTATGGAATCTAGCATTAACTTGACATCCCAAATCCAAAAAAAGTGGTTTCGACGAAAATTGAGGTCATTTGCAAAATTTCCATTTTTAAGGGCTCAAAATTCCATAGCGACTATTCTGAAATTTCAACTAGGCGTAACATTTTATTCCCGCTATGAAATTTAGATTTTTCGGATTCGTTGGAAAGATATTCTCAATTAGATTCTAATATTTTTTGTTTCGCTAAAATCCGGTTTATTTTGAATCCTGCACATTCATTTGAGATTTGAAATCGAATTTTCAAACTACCGCGCCATTTTCAATCCCTTTTATAATTAAAAATAAATAATTATATTCTAACGTTGATTCAAATAAATATATATGTTCTAATTCAATTCAGAATAAATTTCTCGTTGTTATTATTTAAAATAATTCATTTTAAATATTCAAAATTCATTAAAGTTGCCAAAATAAAAAAATTAAATTGGCTCAGATTTTCGGGTTCTTCCAATCTCCCCCACTTAAAATTTTTCGTCCCCGAAAAGGAATGAAGCTAATAGTTGTTTAACTAATCAACTCAACTTTCATTATTTTCATTATGGCTTAAGTTCTTCAACTTTTCAATTTCTAAGAACTTTCCCAATTCTTCAAAAATTTGGCTAACACACTAAATTTTCGAAAAATTTCGCCATAACCTCCCCTGCACGGGAGCAATGAGAAAATCCCGAAATTTCCATATAGGCATCTCCAATCCACAAAGAAAAAGAAACAGCCAAGCGGCTTGCCAATCAGCTCATAAAATCATCAAAAACCCAAGAAATACAATAAACATGTACCTATTTGTCGGGCATACAATTTTATTCCTCTGCTTTAGCCTCTTTGCAATGACCTGTTCAATGGATATACATGTATATGCATGCAATTGTAATCAATTTTCAATTCAGTTCTAAATTTGGTCCTATTAGGCTAAATGGTTCAAAATTTTAATAAATGAAACCAATAATCAAACAACACAACCATCAATCAATTAGTGGATTATCATTTCAAACACATAAATTTGATATATATACAGAAAATCGTGTTTTTGATGCCAAATCACAACAATAAACCCTATCTAGTTTTGGTTCTCCAGTCTAATGGAAATATAGAAATATCACAACTTTCGAAACTCGAACACAAATACTGATAATGAGGCCGCATTACCAGAATTATCTCCGGGCGACTAGAGTGTGATTTTATATCTATCCAGTAAATTAAAACTTCGAATATACGTTCATGACGCTTATATGCAAAATCTTTATATACTCGATTGTCCAAATTCAATACAAATAAAATATTCAAATACGTACAAAATGGTTTAAATTTTCAAAACAAAACTTGTTTTCGTTTTTTTTTTTAAATAACACTCTTTCGACTCGCTCTTAGATACTACTGATCCCATCTCTAACGAGCCATTCTTATTGGACATTACTAGTCCAATCTCTGATGAATTCTTTCGTTTGGTTCTAACATGTCTTTTTCTCGAGCTCTGTAAAACAAAGCTCTGATACCAAATTTAACGACTCGAACTTCCCCATGAAGGAAAGCACGGATTGCTTTGAGAACAAGACGAATCAGAACGCAAACAGAAGGACATTTCATTGCGATTCCAACAATTTCCATCAGAGTACAAGAATATACAGAGTATGAATAAATATTACACATTTGATAAATATCATATACTTAAATTACATTTAAATACATAGCAGCGAAAAAATAATAAAACATACAACTGAAAGAAATACATGGATACAGAGCTTTCCGAGTATCGCTTCAGCTATAAACCAGGATCCTGTGAATATAAATCTGCAAAACCAAAACCACTAACTGCCCATGTGGAAAATATAGGCACCCATAGTTTAGGTTAAAACAATAAACTCCAGGTCAGTCATGTGACAGGTGTGAGAACTAAAAATAGTTATTAATCTTTATTTTTAAAGTTAGGTAAATCAAGGGACCATGCCGTATAACACAGAACGGGTTTCCTCCCAAGAATGCCAGTGCATAAAACAAACATCGCAATGCTAAATAAAGAAAAATGAAGCTATTATAAGACCCAGGTCCCATCGCACAATGCAACGCAAGCTGGAGGATAGGGTTTTACCTTATAATAGCCAAAGAATGCTTGATACGCTAAATTTCATCTTTTATTATTACTATAAGTGAAGAAAACAACTTTAATCATAATGTATAAATCATAGACAACATAAGTGCCCCATACCACTATGTTGCCATACTAGGATCTACAAATAAAACTGAAATGTCACGTATTGCAAATTGGATTTCCGTCATGAGTCGAGGCAAGGGGCAAGCTCATCTCCATTCGAGACACTCTAGAAAATATCTCAGGACCATACACAGCGATCCTTGGAACCTCCAAGGCCAGTCCTCTCCTGCTTTTGAGGATTAATTATTCCTGAACACACGTTTCCCAGTCCAATAGGACCTATATTCGAGGCGCCTCGCATTCCAACAACCACACAGGTAAAAATAATATATATCTTGGCTGGTAGGTCACTAACATCACCCATAGCTAGAATGAAACGTCGTGCACTCCTTGGTCCCGAGGTGTAATGCTCGCGAATTAACACCATACACAAAGCTGTGCCATATAGGTCGTGCTTTGATCATCAACCACAAGACTTTGCTTTTCAACAGAAGCCTTGATCATCTGCCACTTAGGCATGCCAAACATGCAATTCATGCCATGCGATTGATATCCATCAATATACAACCTCTGAGCTCGTACGTCTCTGAGAAGGGCGCTAAGCAAGAGAATAAATTCTTAGCCGCCAAACAGATATATATTTAATGGAGATCAATCAGCACGGAACAAAATCCAATGTTAGACACACAGTCCATTTACAAGTTCGTTCTGGGTCTGAACGAAACCAGAGAAAAAATATTCCTCGCATATCCATCGATCTCTAAGTACGTCTGGACAATCACCAACTGATTTCCTCCTCTTAGGTGTACAGCACAATCAAGATCATCAGTAATCATCCAAACAACGCGAAGACCTCCGGTCTTCAACCGCCGTCTTCATCTTCGACTTATCATCAAATCAGTTATCCAGAATGGGTATAAACCTGGCCTTTCCGAATAACCCACATATATAATAAACAAGTTTTACACAACCACAACATATGCCTCATTCAAATTCAGAATATTCTTTTGTTCAAATATTCACATTCTTAGGGAAAGGTTCCCATTAATTTTATCGAAGATAAATTCTTTTAAATTTATTCTTTAATCTTCCTTTGGATTTCATTTGAAACCATGTTAAGGCTTTCCAAACTAGTCGGGATTAGCGAACCACACCAAAGTAATCACTTATTTTATTTCCCAATCCCAATCTATTCATCCCCTGGAGAAAAACTGGTAGTACTCCATGTCTAACACCACGGTGCTATCGGTAAATATTACTTACCATTTCACATTCAAATCTAATTAAAGATTTAACTATCGCTTTGGAGCAAAACTGGTGATACTCCATTCTCGATCACTTTAATCTAATTAAAGATTCATTAAAACTCCACTTAGTTTTAATCTTCCCAAAAATCAATATCCTGTCTTTAACTGGGTTAAAGAACTAATGTCATCTAAAACACGGTTCACGATAAAGCCAAAATCACTTTCCATTGTTAATCGGGTTAAAGAACAGGTGTTATTCAAAACACCACTCACGATAAACCCCAAAAACCAATTTAAATTCAATTCCAATTAAATATTGATTAACTGGACAATTTCACTAAATCTTAATTAAAAGATTTATTCTTTTCTAAACTGGGTCCAAAAACAGTGATATTTAAGATACCATTCACGACGAACCCAAAATCCAATTTGATATTAAATACAAGGCTCTAAATAGAAAATATATCAACTTATATTCAATGTCAAATTCTGAAACCAACAAATATCGTGTTGGAAATAACAATAAAAATATGTCATTCAAATTTACACAACCATATCTGTATAATCACGAAATCCGACATCGAAATATTCCGAAGATAATTTCGATTCAAATCCATTCCAATTCGTATACTGGAAATTCTAATTATTTTTAAAACCACTTCAAATCCAATTTATTTATTCAAAAACAGTGGATTATAATTCTAGTTCATAACTAGTTCATTTCGATAAAAATAAATTTTTATCCTTTTTAAACATGGGATTTTTCAACCCAATTCTTTCTAAATCATTTATTATGATTTTACACAAATTATTAATATTTTTAATATTTTTATCGAGGCTTGTACAATCAATTTCCAATAACGGTCGTCGAACTGCAATTACAACGACCTTTTCCAAATTTGATTTGGACATAATTACAAGTCCAACTGTTTGATTTAAAATTCCTAATATTCATTGGAAATCTCTTTTCGATACGAACCCAACGGTTCTTGTTTCAGGAGAATTCGACGGTCGGATCTCCCGTAACGTCAATTCGAAGTCAATGGTCGAAATTCACGAACTGCCACGGCGAGGTGTGTTCTATTCAGGCCATTTAATATATAATATATATATATATATATTATATATTTCATCGATTTCAATTCTAAATGTATTTTATAAATCGTTTAAATTCGTTTTAAAAACGATTTCAACTTCATATTCAAATTTAAATCAAAATTTAATATTCCATATCATTAATATATAAATGATAATATTTTCAAAACATTATATTTTGAAATCACTTTCTTATCTATATTCATTACAAAAACGAACATAATCAATATAAATATCGTTCGTGTCAAAATGGCGCAAATCTAATCAACATGGCTTTATATATTTCAATAACTTCGTTACTCTATTCAACAGATGAATATTTTCTTCAACACAAGAATTTAAACTTTATTCAACACATGAATAATTATTAATTCTTACCTACAATAAAAATGTGAATTTTATTGTATAAATAATTTATTCAACATATGAGTATTCTCAACACATGAATATTTTCAACACATGAATATTCTCAACACATGATTATTGTCAACACTTGACTATTTTTGTTTATTCAACACATGAATATGATTTATTTTCTAAATTGGAATGAGACCCACTCAATTACCATATAATGTTATTTAGATGTATTCTATACAACACATGTATATAATAGCATTGATAAATAATCAACCATCATCCAGATTGCACCACACAACTGTTTGTCAACCTATCAATTGACATACAACTAAATAATTGGGATTAGTGTACGCCAAATATCATCCCAACACCCATGTGGGGTTTCAAATCAACAAACACTGAATATTATTTGTGTAGTTGGGAGATATGTAAAATTTATCATCCCAATCAATATTGGTCGAATCAATGTACATACACAAATTGTTCGATTTGTAAATGAATATTTATTTATTCACATTCACGTTAAACTTTTATTTTTAACGATAAATAATTTATTTCAACACATGAATATATTTCCATCTATTCCACATCACAATCAATTTTCACCGAGCAACAAAATCAAACAAGTCATCCATGGTCTGTAGACAACGGGTGTAGGGTGCTGCTAGGCACCGTTTGCATCCTATTATATATTTTTTAACTAGAAAACAAGAATTAAAGTGAGAAGTTCTCACAGAGAGCTAAACCAAACGTTGTGACTCTTCGTATGTAGAAAATCTTCGCCATGCTTCTAACGAGATCTGTTTCACGCAACATATGTTAAAAATTATATTTTTAACAACGCTACTTCCTATATAAAGATTATATTTTTATTTCAAATCAATTTATATAAAAATCATATTTTTATTCTCCTCATTATATAAAAATTATATTTTTGACCAACTACATACGTAAATATCATACTTTTATTGTCTTACATATATAAAAATCATATTTTTATTATCCTACATATAGAAAAATCATATTTTTATTAACCTACAAATATAAAAATCATATTTTTATTGTCTCTAATATAAAATCATATTTTTAGTATAAATAATAATCATATCCTTCTAACACTACAACATATGTAAAGATTATATTTTTATAACGGTTCCTCATACCTAAAAATCACATTTTTATATTTACAAAAGAAATCACATTTTTATTCACCTAAAAATTGTATCTTTACTTCTAAAAATCAAAACTTTATGTAAATAAACCTCCTAACTTTATATAAATTAAAATCCTACCTTATATAAGTGAAAAATTAGAAATTTACTTAAACAAAACTGAAAACTCACTGTTTTCGCTCGGGATTGGATCAGAGGAGGGCTGTGGAGGCGTCGGAGCATGTCGGAGAGGGGCCGGCTGGCCGACAGCCGTCCTCAGTTGGTCGGGGCGGCGTTGGTTTCTCGAAGGGGTTATGGGGTTTAGGATTGGGTGTTGCGCGATAGGAGGGGTGCGGCGGGTCTGGTCTTCGGGCACCGCGTCTTAGGGAGGAGAGGGAGTCGGAGTGGGTGTCGGAGATGGGGGCGCCTGCCTGGGCGGCGGTGAGGGAGGAGGGGAAAGAGCCGCGGTAGTCCCTGGCGGCGGTGGGCGCGACATCGATGAGGGCTTTTGCCCTCTTTTTTCTATTTAAAGTGACAGGGAGGGAGAATACTGAGGGGAGGGGGTTTATATTTATTTTTTTATATTTTTTTTGTATATTTTCTCCATAAAGTTGATTTTTAATTCGAATCTCAAATCGAGCCCAACGACTATTATCCCTAGTGTAATACCCCCGTCTCGAACATAATAGGATATGCCCGGCAAGTCAATTCCGTAGTTTCTATGAGTTTTCACCAAAATAAAAAAATAAATCTATATATTGAATTTGATCGCACATTTCAATTTATCGGGGCCACATACGGACTCTAAAAATTCCCGAAAAATATTTTCTAGCTTCCTATTGACGATACAGTCCTAACAAAACTAATTTCGTCAAATTCTAGGACCATTTGAAAAATGGCCATTTTCTGGTCTATCAAAATTGACTAAAACTGTTAAAACATGTTTTACTTCGCCACGCTCACATATTGATTCAGAAAATTATAAATTACGGAATCTAGCAATAACTTGACATCCCGGATACAACAAAAATGGTTTTGTCGAAAACCGAGGTCGTTTGCAAAATTTCAATTTTTAAGGGCTCAAAATTCCATACCGACTATTCTGAAATTTCAATTGGGCATAACCTTTTATTCCCGCTATGAAATTTCGATTTTTCGGGTTCATTGGAAAGATATTCTCAATTATATTATAATATTTTTGATTTCGCTAAAATCTGGTTTATTTTGAATCCTGTACATTCATTTGAAATTTGAAACCGAATTTTCAAACAACCACGCTATTTTCAATTCCTTTTATAATTAAAAATAAATCATTATATTCTAACGTCGATTCTAATAAATATATACGTTCTAATTCAAAACAATATAAATTTTTTGTCGTTATTATTTAAAATAATTCATTTTAAATATTCAAAATTCATTAAAATTGCCAAAATAAAAAATTTAAATTGGCTCAGATTTCCGGGTTATTACACCTTGGATCAATTGCAAGTGTCTATCGGATATCGTTGGCCTTAGCAGAATTCAGTCAGCAAGAGATGACAATGAAAAGGTATCCGTGCTAATACAAGATGGCTCTATGTGTCCAGCACTCCATCTGATTACTCGTGAGATTGCGAGGGAGATTCAAAATGTAAATGCTCGATCAGACCAACATGAAGACTACTATGAATGGAAAGACAGAGGTAAATTTACCTTTGCCAAAGCTATGCATTCTATGCATGCTGCTGAAGAATCCAAGCCATATTTACGTGTAATCTGGCATACCAGAAATATTAGGAGAATGACTTTTGTGTCATATATGGCTCTCCTTAATCGACTGAATACTAGAATGCGATTATCTCGGTTTGGTATTATTTTGAGCACTTCATGTACGCTCTGCCAACGAGAACCAGAAACACATGAGCACCTTATTTTCAATTGCGAGTACAGTGGATTTATTTGGACTACTTTGAAGATGAACCTAGAATTACCTCCTACAGCGCAACCATCATTGGAAGAAGAAATTAGACAAGTTTACAACGCTTTTAAAGAATCTGATCAGGTGCAAGATTTGGCCTTTGCTGCATTAACAACCTCTATATACTATATATGGAATGAATGCAATCATAGGATCTTTCACAATAAATCTCGTCATTCTACGATTAAATTAAGACAGATTGAGCGTGAAATACACTATTTGATTGCTAATAATGGAAGTACAATGTTGAGGAATCCCAGGAATCTACGATTACTCTCACGTTGGGGATTTGAACTTAATGATGTGGGCTGAAGATTAGGAAAGCTAGT
This sequence comes from Allium sativum, assembly GCA_030737875.1. Lineage (NCBI taxonomy): Eukaryota > Viridiplantae > Streptophyta > Magnoliopsida > Asparagales > Amaryllidaceae > Allium > Allium sativum. Next base: position 739,408,167 of record CM060920.1, on the reverse strand, counting down.
AATTGAGGAAAAGAGGGAAATAGTGGTGTATGTATTTTTGAAATCATGAAATCGTGGTGTATGTTTTTAATTTATATGTTCATTATTATTTTATAATAAAGGGAAACCACTTTCAAAAAAATAAAATAAAAATAAATATCTCTTCTTGATATATATATATGTGTATATGTATATTTCATACGAATATAATAGCATCTTCAGGATGCAACAAATTTTACATCTGTAATTTTAGCAAATGAGATATATTGCATAAAAGATTTCTGTCTAAAATAATAAATGCATTCAATAATTCATGGAAACTCAAATACTAAAAATTAAGTTTGTCGTGTATGCTTTCATTAATACTTCCATTCACCTCAGGTGCTAAATAAAAAATAACTTCAATAAATGAAAGCTTTTCTTTTTCTTCTTCCTTGCTTTTTCAAATCCTTTTCAATTACATGTCATTTGCTATAAGCAAAAAATTAAATGCCATTACGTGCTTCGAGGCTTTTATTTCATATTTCTCATTTGCATATGAACTTCAGGTTCTTCATTTGCATACGAAATTCAGGTTCCGCGTTTGCATATGAACTTCAGGTTCCTCATTTGCATATGAACTTTAGGTTCCTCGTTTGCATATGAACTTCAGGTTCCTCATTTGAAAAATTTTGTTTACATCATGATTTTTCAATTTCACTTCCAGTGATAAATCAATATTGCTATTGAGTTTATATGCTACATCATCATATTTTATACCTATAATTCTGTTGGGTGTACATAAAAAAAATCATACATATTTTACCTTCAGTCAATCCAGAAGGATTACATACGAAAAGTAATAGTAGATCAGAAAGGATAGAACTATATCTACCTCTACATCATCAATAATGTAAATAATACATATACAATCGAATCTACACATATTTAGGATAAAAAAAATAATTAGATCTAAAAAGTTAGATCCATTAGAATATAATCTAGATCTACAGAAAAAATATATAGGAAAATAGATCTAGAAGTTTGAGTCAGATCTAAAAAAACAAAAGATATAAAAAATTCATAGATCCAGTGATCAAACGTTCTCAAACAGAAAATAATTGTATAATAAATATATAGATCCATGAATTGATGTCTTCAAATTAAAATCACTTACATGGTAGATAGATATAGATCAAGAATATTTCAAACAATAGCTCTAATAGAATCTCGTGCTGATAACGTGTTGTAAACAATATACAATAAGAAATCCATTAAAGGATAAAGAAGATAATTTTATTCATTCCAAAATTAGTACACTATTTACATTACATGAGCTCTTTATATAAAGGCTTGGGAGCTTGGAGTATGTAACAACCCGGAAAATCAGAACCAATTTAAAAAATTTATTTTGGCAATTTTAACGAATTTTGAATATTTAAAATGATTTATTTTAAATAATCATGAAAAAAAATATTTTCGATGAATTTAAAACAAATAATTTTATTTTAATATATAACGAGCCTGAAATGGCACGGTAGTTTGAAAATTCGATTTCAAATTTCAATTAATTATACAGAATTCAATATAAGTTAGAATTGGACGAAACCATAAATATTAGAATCCATTTGAAAATATCTTTCCAATGAATCTGAAAAATTGAAATTTCATAGCGGGAATAAAAAGTTATGTCCAGCAATAATTCAGAATAGTCGCTATGGAAATATAACCCTTAAAAATAGCGATGTTGCGAACGACCTCCATTTTTGACAAGACAACTTTTGTTGGATCCGGAATGTCAAATTATTGTTAGATTCCAATTTCCATAATTTTTGGGATTAATATGTTTCTCAATTTTAGTCAATTTGGATCGACCAGAAAATGATCACTTTTCAAATGATCTTCAAATTCGACGAAATTAGTTTTGTTAGGACCGTATCGTCAAAACAAAGCCCGATTTATTTTTCTGGAATTTTCCGAGTCAGTATGTGGCCCCGGTAAATTAAAATGTGCATTCAAATTCAATATATATTGAATTATATTTTAAATTTGATAAAAATCTATCAAAACAGTCGAATGGGCTTATGATACATATCCCATTACATTCGGAATGGGGGTAATTAGTTAGGGATGGTAGTCGTTGGGGTCAATTTGGAGGTCAAAAAAAAAATCAACTTTTGGGGAATTTAAAATTAAAGTAAATATAAATATTTTGGGTCAACCCCCTTATTTCTTTCAGCCCCTCCCTCCCGTTCATTTCTGATTGAACAAAAATAGAACCCGATGCTCCCCAAATCGCCATCGCCCTCCTCTATACAGGCCACCACTATCGACTCCCCCCTTTTCTCCGGCGCTCCCCTTCCCTCTGCCTCCAGCTCCTCCACCTTGGCCTCCTCCTCCTATAAATCGAACCCCGACCAACCGCGAGCCCTAGACCACCCCTCCAGCGCCGCTCCGGCCGCCGTGGCACCAACTCCGACTGTCACGCCATTTGTAACACCCCGTATTTTCTGTGAACGTATAAGTAACAAATCATAGAATAATTAATTTTTAAAATAAGAATCAAGGGAAACGGGTTGCTCCATTGTGTTCGTCTCGAAATTCTGCTAGGAAATGAGTTCGAGTTTTCGAGAAACGGAGTTCGTGTGAGGGAGATATGACCCTCCGAAGTTTCAGGAATTTTCAGAACCGAAAACGGCTCGAAATTCGAATTCAAAAGCCAGCGCAGACTTCGAGGGAATTTTCCCACCCAGGACCAGGTCGACCTGGTGGTCGACACTATGGTCGACCTCCCAGGGACCAGGTCGACCCTATGGTCGACCTGGGGGTCGACTTGGTGACAGAACCCAGTTCTGAGCCTGGGTTCATTCTGATGTATCTGGTCACGTTTTCTATCTAGATTCGTCCGCCTAATCCTATATAAACAGCCTCCCAGCCTCATTCTCTTTACACCATTTTATTCTCTCCTTATGCTGCCTATGAAATATTATAAATAAATAAAATTATGGTGTCGCTACTCTGTTGGATTCAAAACTAGAAATAGTGCATCTTCTTCCAAATCCGAATTAGGTTAAAAGAGAACTACTGCAACTCTTCTTCTATAATCCAATCAAGGCAAGCACAGTTATTTTTAGATATGAATTTTAATTATGATCATGACATGGTTGTAAATCTGAATCTGAGGTTATGCATATTATATTCTGTTTAGATCTATCCTATTGTAACTATTATGTATCTCTCTTCTTTCTGTTCTATAGCCAGGCTACCATGAGCCTGAGCCAAATCTCATAAGAGATTGACACACGAATGCCAAACTTTTGGGGCAAATAATGAATGATGCATAAATTGGGCATGACTGATCTGTGATTGATTTGAGGAAAGAATATAGGCTGTAGCTAGAACATAAATCTAAGACATATGGCTAGACATGTTTGAAACCTAAAGTGTATTGAACATATGACTTGAGTCATAGAAGAATATTGGACATATGACTTAGGATTTGGGCGTAAAGATTTAACTGTAAATAAGCAATTGATTTAGATACATATCACATGTTGTAATTCAGGACATAAGTTGGAGGCATATTATATGAGATTTTTTATGACTTAGAATATAAAGGACATAAGTTGTAATTCTAGATCTGGACATACTTTATATATTATAGACTGTAATTTAGAAGAAGGAGGATTATTTAGTGTATAACTTAGGCGTAAAGACCTATATTAAATAGGATAACCATTAATGTGAACACGCCTAAAAGTGGGTTTTTGGATATATGACGTGCATTGTAATCCATGGCTCTATTTGGCATAATTTATATGTAAGGTTTTTGGAGAATATTCTGAACTATGCAAGTTTAACTAAAATTTGGGACCTAGGTTATATGGTGGATTATGACCATAATTTGGGCTTATAAGTTTAGGCTTACTTTATGAATTAGGCAAGATATGTGAATAGGACTTTAAGGAATGTTTAATCGACTAAAACTGTTATCTGTTTAATATGCTAAATTTGCCTATTTGCTAAATCTGTTACCTGTTTAATTTCCTGAATTGCCTAAACTGTTAGATATGTTGAATCGGATAATCTACTAATTGTGCCCAATCTGCTAAATCTGTTGAGTTGCCTAATCTGCTAAATCTGTTGAACCGCCTGAGCTGCTAAATCTATTAGATCTGTTGAAAAGATGAATGATTGTCATTTGTGTAAAACATGTTAATTTGTTTAATTTGCCGCAACTTGAAAAAAAGTCAAATCTGTTAAATTGGCATAATTAGTCTGATATTTGTATCATTTGTAATGGAATAAATGGGTTATAATAAAAATGCTGAGACACGAGGTTAGACTCATGTTTGCGGTAGAAGCCTGCCCAGACCCAACCGGCTTAACCAGCAACCGCAAACTTCTAGTCTAATGTGAGAGGTCGTAGGCATAAATAAAATATGCTTAGACACGAGGTTAGGTCTAGCTTGTGGCAGAAGTCTGCCCGAAACCGCCCGGCTTATCTAGCGGCCACAAGCTACCGACCTAATATGAGAGGTCTGCGCATTAATATTTAATTAATGCAAATCTAAGGTAAATATGATGTCTAAAACATGTTGGGTAGATAGGGCTAAACCAACTGGACTGATGAATTAATAAACCAGTTTCGTGAATCTGTTGGACCAATACAAAGTTAGACAATCTGTAAGTCGGTTAAAACTGTACATCTGATCCGTTAGTCTGAAAACCTATTAACCTGATTTTTCTGATCTGTGAACTAGTTGACTTGAACTCTGTATGTCTTAAAACTTGTAAACAAGTTAATCTGAAATCAGTTAGTCTGGGGACACAAGGTTAGGAGGAAAAATACTTGTGTCATCTGTTGTTTGGGACCCATATTAGTCGGTAACCCTTTCTGGTATCAAAACTATGACCCAACAGTAGGTAGGGTCCGGGCACGCTTAACTGAACTAATTATAAGCGGTTCATTCTGATAATGGCGAGGGGTGTTGAAGGTGCATTCCAACAGGGTCATGTGCGTGCATAGATCCCGGTCTGCCTCTGAGGATGTAAGACACCGTGACATCTGTAAATAGGTCTGTGTCATTTAAAGGTTGCCACTTTGTGGAGTGATACACCCTTCCGTGGGGCTAGCACAGGGTATTTATGTATTAGGGAGCCGATCGCTTTAGGTAGATTTAGGGTACACTTAGTTCTGTCTATTTCTGTTGGGGTACCGTTTGTTTCTATTGGGTTCTAACACCTGTCTGTTTCTGCGTGGTACCATCTGTTGAGGTGGTAAAGGCCCTTTTTCTAGTGTACACCTAATTCTAACATTTTGTTTTCGTAAGGATTATTCTGTTTCTGTTTCTGACCTTCTGTTCTGGTGGTAAAGGCCCATTATTCTGTTCCTGTTTAGACATTAGGGCAACACCTAATCTTGTTATACTAGTATTAGTGCAGAGAAGTAAAATATAAGTAAGAAGCATAGCTTGGGTTATATCATTCTGTTTCTTCTGTTTAGCTTAAGTATATCTGTTACACTTGTTGATATTGTCTCTTATCCAGCTTTATTTTTCATGTCATGATATTATTATCTGTTCATATTCTGAAAGTCACTGGACTTGCCAGACTTTATGTCTGACCTTGCTTGTTTTCGCCCCTTCTCTTTCGTTCTCCCCCCCCCAAGATTGTAGGGTGGAAATCTAGGATTTTGATTCGGATCTTCTCTGCCTGAAGTATCGCTTGGCTTTGGCTCTATCTTTCCATGACAGTTTATGTTGGGGATTATGACTTTAAAAACTATGCATTCTGAAGGCTTTGTACAATACCGATATTTTGTACTTGAATTCTGATATTGTGATTTGAAAAGATGTAACCAAACTTACTTCGGTTTCTGTTGAAATAAAGTTATTAATTTTTCAAGTACTGTTTTATCTGTCTTGTAAATTTTTGTTCTGTCTACTAAAATGCTCCATCAAAGTTAAGGCATTCCCTTTGTGAGTGACCTTAACGCAGGTGGGGTGTTATACCGTTTGAGCCACCTCCTGCCGCGAAGAAACCCCCCTCTCTCCATTTCAAACCACCTGTATGTTTTTTAATTTTAATTTATTTCTCTTTATTTATTTAATGATTTTCATTTTATATTAAAAACGTTTTTTAATATAAAAATAAGGTTTTTAATGTAGATAAAAATTAGATTTTTAATGTAGATAAATGTTTGATCTTTGAAGTAAAAAAGATTAGATCTTTGAAGTAGAAAAGATTAGATTTTTAAAAGGGAAAAGTTATGATTTTTGATAATATTAAAAATATTATTTTTTCTATTTTTATGTAATAACCCGGAAAATCTGGGCCAGTTTAAAATTTTTATTTTGGCAATTTTAGCGAATTTTGATTATTTAAAATAGATTATTTTAAATAATATCGACGAGAAATTTATTTTGAATAGAATTCGAACGTATATATTTTATACGTCGTCGTTAGAATATAAATAATTATATATAATTATAAATAGAATTGAAAATGGCGCGGTAGTTCGATAATTCGATTTCAAACTTCAATTGAATGTACCGGGTGCAAAACAATCCGGATTTTAGTGAAACCAAAAACATTAGGATCTAATTGATGATATCTTTCTAACGAATCCGACAAATCGAAATTTCATAGCGGGAATCAAAAGATATGTCCAGTTGAAAATTCTGAATAGTCGCTATGGAATTCAGGCCCTTAAAAATAGCCATTTTGCAAACGACCTCGGTTTTCGACGAAACCACTTTTGTTGGATCCGCAGTGTCAAGTTATTGCTAGATTCCAAATTTCATAATTTTTCGAATCAATATGTGAGCGTGGCAAAGGAAAACGCGTTTGACCAGTTTAAGTTGATTTTAATCGACTGGAAAATGGCCATTTTTCTAACGATCTCAGAATTCGTCGAAATTAGTTTTGTTAGGACCGTATCGTCAATACGAAGCTAGAAAATATTTTTCTGGAATTTTTCGAGTTAGTATGTGACCACAGTAAATTGAAATGTACGTTTAAAATTAAATATAATGATTTAAATGTAAATTCAACGGAAACTGATCGAAATGATCGAATCAGCCTACGATACATATCCCATTGTGTTCGGAATGGGGGTAAAATGCTAGGGGCGACAGTCGGTGGGTTCGATTCTGAGTTTGAAAGAAAAAGTTACTTTTAGCGGACTGAATTAAATAAATAATTAAAAATATTATAAAACCCTCTCTCCACCCTTTATTTGGTCAACGTTCAAAACAAAAACAAAAAACAAAAAAAGAAAATGAAAAAAGGGCGGAGCCCGCTCATTGACGACACGCGCCACCCCCTCCGTTCACCCTCCACCACCGTCGGAGACCGCGCCTTCCCCCTCCACATCAGATCGACGACCGATCCTCTCCCCCTTCCTCCTCGCGCTGAGCGCGATACCCTTAGCCCCAATTCGAGGACGTCGCGCCCCTAGCCCACGCCATCACCTCGACTGTTGCGCCCCCATGCCTGCGCTGCCCCTCTCTGCCTTCGATCCCCCACCACTAAGCCCTCTTCTCCCACTGAAGCCCGAGACCCCTTCCCTCTTCAGCGTGAGCAACCTCTCCTCCAATCTCTCAAAGCCAACACCACAGTGAGTTTTATAATTTGATTTTCACTTCAGTTTTAAATATAGAAAGGCTTAGGATTTTATAAATTAAAAGCTTTTATTTTTATAGTTAAAAAAAAGCTTTGTTTTTTTTTTAGAAGTAAAGATTAAATTTTCAACATTAAAAGATTTGTTTTTTTTAGAACTGAAAAGCTTATATTTTTGTTCAAAAGAAAGCTTATATGTTTAATAGAAAAGATTTTATTGTTCAATTAGAAAAGACAAGATTTTATGGTGTGGTCATAGAAGAAAATTTTAGATTTTTGTTAAGGGGGAAATGATTATTTTTGTTAAGATAAAATTTAGATTTTTTATTAGAGAAAGATCGGATTTTTGAATGTGATATTAGCAAAGGAAAGGCGATGTTCTTATATTAGAAAGACGAGATTTTATTATGCATATCATTATAAAAGGAAGTGATTTTTAATGCGGTTAAAAATATATTTTTTTTTATATATTATACAAAGGATAAAAATATAATCTTTATATTTGAAAAGGCAAAATCTTTATATTTGAAAAGGCAAAATCTTCATATTTGAAAGGGCGAATTCTTTATATTGGAAAGGGCGAATTCTTTATATTGGAAAGGGCGAAATCTTTATATATTGAATAACGAAGTAAAAAATTCGATTTTTATATATTGAATAACGAAGTAAAAATTCGATTTTTATATATTGAGTAGCGAAGTAAAAATTTGATCTTTACATATGTAGTGGCTACAGCAACGAAGGTGATAAAAAGGCGAGAACAACAAAAATTTCTATAAATGAAGAGTCGTGGTATTGGATAGCTTTCGGTGAGAATTTCTCACCTTTCAATTTCTTTTCTAGTTATATATATATACTAGGATGCAGACGGTGCTTAGTAGCACCCGACACAATCGTCCACAGACCATGGACTTGTTTGTTTGGTTGCATAGATTAGTTAGATTATTTGATTGAAATTGAATTGTTGGGTGAAATCAAATGGATTGATTGATATGTGAATGGCGTGGGCCTTCACTAGACTGGGGATAAGGCTAGGCCTTGTCCTGTTTCTAGTATCGTGCAGTTATGCCGCCGAAATTTTCTAAAATAAGTTAGAAAAATAAAAATATCACTTTATTTAAAGAATGAACTGAATAGATATTCATAGGTTGAATAAAATGTTTTATCGTTAAAAATATAGTTTTTAACGTGAAGTGAATAAAATAAAATATTCATTTACAAACCGGACGGTTTGTTTATGTACACCTATTTGAATGACATTGATTGGGACGATAAATTTTACACATTGCCCAACTGCACAAATAAAATCTGTGTTTGATTGTTTGAAACCCTACATAGGTGTTGGGATGAAATTTGAAGTTCACTCATCCTGATTGATTAAATATGTCGATCGATTGATTGACAGGCTGTTATAAGCATTAAATATCTATATTTGATGCTTATACAGTGTAGTGCACTTTGGTTGATGGTTGATTATTTTTCAATGCTATTATACTTGTGTTGTATGAAAATCCATATAATTAACTTTATATGGTAATTGATTGGGCCTCATTCCAGTTTTAAAATAGAAATATTTGAAATAGAAATATTCGAAATGGAATATTTGAAAATATCAATATATGAAGCCGTGTTGATTAGATTGACGCCATTTTGACGTGAACGACATTTATATCGATTTTATTCATTTTAAAATGAATATTAAAAAGTAATTTTGAAATCGAATATTTCGAAATGAATTGAATTGAAAACGATTTCGAAATGAATTGAATTGAAAACGATTTCGAAATGAATTGAATTGAAAACGATTTCGAAATGAATTGAATTGAAAACGATTTCGAAATGAATTGAATTGAAAACGATTTCGAAATGAATTGAATTGAAAACGATTTCGAAATGAATTGAATTGAAAACGATTTCGAAATAAATTGAATTGAAAACGATTTCGAAATGAATTGAATTGAATATGAATTCAAATTGAATTGAAATTTGAATTGAATAGAAATGAATTTTAAAACGAATTTATAAAGAAGAATTCAATGTTGAATTGAATTGAAATGGAAGTTGAAATTTCTTTTGAAACGAATTTAAAACTGTTTATATAATTCGTTTTAAATAGAAATCGACGAAGTATATTATATATTATATATATAATATAATGGCCTGAATAGAACGCGCCGCGCTGCGGCAGTTCGTGAATTTCGACCATTTATTTCAAACGGACATTACGGGAGATCCGACCGTCGGATTCTCCTAAAACCGGAACCGTTGGGTTCGTATCGAAGAGGGCTTTCTAACGAATGTGAGAAATTAGAAATCTAACAGTTGGATTTGGAATTATGTCCAAATCAAATTTGAAAAAGGTCGCTGTAAGTGCAGTTCGATGGCCATTGATGGAAATCGATTGTACGGGCCTTGATAAAATTATTAAAAATGGTAATAATTTGTGTAAAATCATAAGAAATGATTTAGAAAGGATTGGGATGAAAAACTCCATATTTGAAAAGATAAAAATAGGTTTTTATCGAAATGAACTAGTTTTGAACTAGAATTATAATTCTATTTATTTTTAAATAAATGAATTGAATTTAAAAAGGGTTTTGAAAATAACCAGAATATCCAATGATTGCATTGGAGGGGATTTGAATCGAAATTGTCTTCGGAATATTTCGATGTTGGAATCCGTGATTATACAGGTGTTGTTATGGAAATTTGAAAGATATATATTTATATCGTTATTTCCAATATGGCATTTGTTAGTCGTAGAATTCGATATTGAATATAAGCCGATATATTTTCTATTCAGAGCCTTGTATTGAATATCGAATGTGATTTGGGGTTGTCGTGAATGGTGTCTTCACTAACACTGTTCTTGAACCCAATTGAGAAAAAAATTAAATCTTTTTATTTAGATTTAATGAAGTGTACCAATTAAACGATATTTAATTGGAATTGAATTGGTATTGATTTTTGGGTTTATCGTGAACAGTGTTTTAAATAACACTTGTTCTTTAACCCGATAATTAATGGAAGGTGATTTTGGGTTTATCGTGAACCGTGTTTTAAATGACACTGATTCTTTAACCCAGTTAAAGATTAAAACTAAGTGGAGTTTTAATGAATCTTTAATTAGATTGAAATGATCGAAAATGGAGTATCACCAGTTTTGCTCCAGGCGATGGTTAAATCTTTAATTAGATTTGAACGTGAAATGGTAATTGAATTTACCGATAACACTGTGGTGTTAGATATGAAGTATTACCAGTTTTACTTCATGGGATGAATAGGTTGGGATTGGGAAATAAAATAAATGATTACTTCGGTGTGGTTCGATAATCCCGACTAGTTGGAATTGATATTCAAAGGAGATTAAAGAATAAATTTAAAGAATTTATCTTGGATAAAATTAATGGGAACTTTTCCCAAAGTATAGGAATATTTGAATAAAAGAATATTCTGAATTGGAATGAGGCGTATATTGTGTTTGTGTAACACTTTTATAATATATACGCGAGTTATTCAGAAAGACCGGGTTTATCCCATTCTGAATAACTGATTCGACGTGGTGTCGAAGATGAAGACGGTGGTCGAAGACCGGATGTCTTCACGTCGTTTGGGTGATAACTGATGATCTTGATTGGGCTGTACACCCAAGAAGATGGAAACAGTTGGTGATCGTCCAGACGTACTTGGAGATCGATGGATATGCGGGGTACTAGGTGCCTCCGGTTTCGATCAGACCCAGAACGGACTTGTAAATGGACTGTGTGTCTGACATTGGATTTTAGTCTGTGTGATTGACCTCTATTACATATATATCTGTTTGGCGGCGGAGAATTTATTCTCTTGCTTAACGCCCTTCTCTGAGACGTACGAGCTCAGGGGTTATATATTGATGGATATCAAACGCATGGAGTGAATTGCTTGTGTGGCATGCCTAAGTGGCAATTGATCGAGGCTTCTGTTGAAAAGCAAAGTCTTGTGGTGATGATCAAAGCAAGGCCTTTGTGGCGTAGCTTTGTGTAACGTTTGCTTCGCGAGTTTCACACCCGGTATGAACCAAAAACGGGAGAGGACGTCAGGGAGAGCATGCGTTTCTTTCTAGCTAGAAGTGGCATCAGTGGTTTTACACGCCCTGACGAGTTTGACTTATGTGGTTGTTGCTGTTGCGAGGTGCATCGGTTATATCGGTTTCGGCCGATGCATTCTGGTCGGCAGATGGACCAGATTTACACCCCATAGGGTGGGGAAACGCATGTTCAAGGTTTAAGTTTAATCCACATCGGTGGACTGGCCCTGAGGATCCAAGGGTCACTCGAGCTCTGATCCTGAGGGGCGGGCTAGAGCGTCTCGAATCGGTTGAGGACTATCTTTTGCCTCGGTTCATAGACGGAAATCCAATTTCCAAATACGTGACATTTGCGGTTTTATTTGTAGAGCCTAGTATGGCGACATAGTGGGATGGGGCACTTATGCCGCCTATGATTGATACTTATGATTTGAAGTTGTTTTATACACTATGTACTTATAACAGTATCAAATGATTTGTTTTAAACGTATCAAGCATTCTTGGCTATTATAAGGTAAAAACCCTATCCTCCGGCTTGCGTTGCATTGTGTGATGGGAACTGGGTCTTATAATAGCTTCATTTTTCTTTATTTAGCATTGCGCTGTTTGTTTTATGCACTGGTATTCTTGGGAGGAAGCCCGTTCCGTGTTATACGGCGTGGTCCCTTGATTTACCTAACTTGCAAATAAAGATTAATAACTGTTTTAGTTCTCACACCAGTCCCATGACTGACCTGGAGTTTATTGTTTTAACCTAAACTCTGGGTGCCCTTATTTTGACACGGGCAGCTAGTAGTTTTGGTTTTGCAGATTTATATTCATAGGATCCTGGTTTACAGCTGGAACGATATCCGGAAAGCTTTGTATCCGTATATCTACTTCTAGTTGCGTATTGTATTATTTTCCGCTGCTACGTATTTAAATGTAATTTAAATCTCTGATATTTCTGTGTAATATTAATTCATTTTTACTCTGTATATTCTTGTAATCTGATGCATTGTTGTAATATACAATGAAATGTTCCTTTGTATGCGTCCTGTTGTGGCTTGTTCTCGAACTATCCGCACTTTCCTTTACGGGGAAGTTACGGGTTTTCACAGTTGGTATCAGAGCTTTGGTTTACAAAGCAGAGAACAAGGCACATTAGAACCGTACGAAAGAATTCATCAGATATTGGATTAGTAATATCCAATGGAATGACTCGTTAGAGATGGGATCAGTAGTATCCTAGAACGAGTGTGAAGAGTATATTTTTGAAAATGAAAACAAAACTTGTTTTGAAAATTTAAATCAATTATTCGTATTTGGTTATTTATTTATATTGATGTGGACAATCCAGTATATATAGATTTTGCGTATACGTCTGATCCGCGTGTATTCAAAATTTTAATATATTGGATAGATATAGAGTCACACTCTAGTCGCACGGACCTGATTCTGATGATTGACGCGTCATCATTAGTAATTATTTTCGTGTTTCGAAGGTGTGATATCTATATATTTCCATTAGACTGGTGTGAGAACCAAAACTTATATAGTTAGAATACATTGTGGTGAATTGGCATCAAAAACATGATTTTCTTTATATGTAGTAAAATTATCAATTTGAAACGTTAAAGTCACTAATTGATTGATGTTTGTGTTGTTTGTTTATTTGTTTGATAATTTTGAACCATTATGCCTAATATAACCAAATATTGAATTGTATTGAAAATTGGTCGCATTTGCTTGCATATACATATATATCATTGAACAGGTCATAGCAAGGAGGCTAGAGCAGAGAATAAAATTTGTTTGTCCGACAAATAGGTACATGTTTACTACATAATTTACTGTTTTGTTTGGGTGATGATGATTTTATGAGCCTATTGGCTAGCCGCTTGGCTTTTTCTTTTTCTTTTTGAGATCTGAAGGACCGGGGAAGCTATTTGAAATTCCCCGATGCTCCCATTGCAGGGGAGGTTATGGCGAAATTTTTCGAAAATTTAAGGTGTTAGCCAAATTTTTGAAATTTTGAAAATTCTCAAAAACTGAAAAGTTAGAGAATGAAAGCCAGATCGAACGTAGAGTTGATTAATCAAACCACTTTCGACTTTGTTCCTTTTCGGGGACGAAAAGTTTTAAGTGGGGGAGATTGTAATAACCCGGAAAATCTGGGCCAGTTTAAAATTTTTATTTTGGCAATTTTAGCGAATTTTGATTATTTAAAATAGATTATTTTAAATAATATCGACGAGAAATTTATTTTGAATAGAATTCGAACGTATATATTTTATACGTCGTCGTTAGAATATAAATAATTATATATAATTATAAATAGAATTGAAAATGGCGCGGTAGTTCGATAATTCGATTTGAAAATTCAATTCAATGTACCGGGTGCAAAACAATCCGGATTTTAGTGAAACCAAAAACATTAGGATCTAATTGATGATATCTTTCCAACGAATCTGACAAATCGAAATTTCATAGCGGGAATCAAAAGATATGTCCAGTTGAAAATTCTGAATAGTCGCTATGGAATTCAGGCCCTTAAAAATAGCCATTTTGCAAACGACCTCGGTTTTCGACGAAACCACTTTTGTTGGATCCGCAGTGTCAAGTTATTGCTAGATTCCAAATTTCATAATTTTTCGAATCAATATGTGAGCGTGGCAAAGGAAAACGCGTTTGACCAGTTTCAGTTGATTTTAATCGACTGGAAAATGGCCATTTTTCTAACGATCTCAGAATTCGTCGAAATTAGTTTTGTTAGGACCGTATCGTCAATACGAAGCTAGAAAATATTTTTCTGGAATTTTTCGAGTTAGTATGTGACCACAGTAAATTGAAATGTACGTTTAAAATTAAATATAATGATTTAAATGTAAATTCAACGGAAACTGATCGAAATGATCGAATCAGCCTACGATACATATCCCATTGTGTTCAGAATGGGGGTAAAATGCTAGGGGCGACAGTCGGTGGGTTCGATTCTGAGTTTGAAAGAAAAAGTTACTTTTAGCGGACTGAATTAAATAAATAATTAAAAATATTATAAAACCCTCTCTCCACCCTTTATTTGGTCAACGTTCAAAACAAAAAAAAACAAAAAAAATGAAAAAAGGGCGGAGCCCGCTCATTGACGACACGCGCCACCCCCTCCGTTCACCCTCCACCACCGTCGGAGACCGCGCCTTCCCCCTCCACATCAGATCGACGACCGATCCTCTCCCCCTTCCTCCTCGCGCTGAGCGCGATCCCCTTAGCCCCAATTCGAGGACGTCGCGCCCCTAGCCCACGCCATCACCTCGACTGTTGCGCCCCCATGCCTGCGCTGCCCCTCTCTGCCTTCGATCCCACACCACCAAGCCCTCTTCTCCGACTGAAGCCCGAGACCCCTTCCCTCTTCAGCGTGAGCAACCTCTCCTCCAACCTCTCAAAGCCAACACCATAGTGAGTTTTATAATTTGATTTTCACTTCAGTTTGAAATATAGAAAGGCTTAGGATTTTATAAATTAAAAAGCTTTTATTTTTATAGTTAAAAAAAAGTTTTGTTTTTTTTTTAGAAGTAAAGATTAGATTTTCAACATTAAAAGATTTGTTTTTTTTAGAACTGAAAAGCTTATATTTTTGTTCAAAAGAATGCTTATATGTTTATTAGAAAAGATTTTATTGTTCAATTAGAAAAGACAAGATTTTATGGTGTGGTCATAGAAGAAAATTTTAGATTTTTGTTAAGGGGGAAATGATTATTTTTGTTAAGATAAAAATTAGATTTTTTATTAGAGAAAGATCGGATTTTTGAATGTGATATTAGCAAAGGAAAGGCGATGTTCTTATATTAGAAAGACGAGATTTTATTATGCATATCATTATAAAAGGAAGTGATTTTTAATGAGGTTAAAAATTTTTTTTTTTATATATTATACAAAGGATAAAAATATAATCTTTATATTTGAAAAGGCAAAATCTTTATATTTGAAAAGGCAAAATCTTCATATTTGAAAGGGCGAATTCTTTATATTGGAAAGGGCGAATTCTTTATATTGGAAAGGGCGAAATCTTTATATATTGAATAACGAAGTAAAAATTCGATTTTTATATATTGAATAACGAAGTAAAAATTCGATTTTTATATATTGAGTAGCGAAATAAAAATTCGATCTTTACATATGTAGTGGCTACAGCAACGAAGGTGATAAAAAGGCGAGAACAACAAAGATTTCTATAAATGAAGAGTCGTGGTATTGGATAGCTTTCGGTGAGAATTTCTCACCTTTCAATTTCTTTTCTAGTTATATATATATACTAGGATGCAGACGGTGCTTAGTAGCACCCAACACAATCGTCCACAGACCATGGACTTATTTGTTTGGTTGCATAGATTAGTTAGATTATTTGATTGAAATTGAATTGTTGGGTGAAATTAAATGGATTGATTGATATGTGAATGGCGTGGGCCTTCACTAGACTGGGGATAAGGCTAGGCCTTGTCCTGTTTCTAGTATCGTGCCGTTATGCCGCCGAAATTTTCTAAAATAAGTTAGAAAAATAAAAATATCACTTTATTTAAAGAATGAACTGAATAGATATTCATAGGTTGAATAAAATGTTTTATCGTTAAAAATATAGTTTTTAACGTGAAGTGAATAAAATAAAATATTCATTTACAAACCGGACGGTTTGTTTATGTACACCTATTTGAATGACATTGATTGGGACGATAAATTTTACACATCGCCCAACTGCACAAATAAAATCTGTGTTTGATTGTTTGAAACCCTACACAGGTGTTGGGATGAAATTTGAAGTTCACTCATCCTGATTGATTAAATATGTCGATCGATTGATTGACAGGCTGTTATAAGCATTAAATATCTATATTTGATGCTTATACAGTGTAGTGCACTTTGGTTGATGGTTGATTATTTTTCAATGCTATTATACATGTGTTGTATGAAAATCCATATAATTAACTTTATATGGTAATTGATTGGGCCTCATTCCAGTTTTAAAATAGAAATATTTGAAATAGAAATATTCGAAATGGAATATTTGAAAATATCAATATATGAAGCCGTGTTGATTAGATTGACGCCATTTTGACGTGAACGACATTTATATCGATTTTATTCATTTTAAAATGAATATTAAAAAGTAATTTTGAAATCGAATATTTCGAAATGAATTGAATTGAAAACGATTTCGAAATGAATTGAATTGAAAACGATTTCGAAATGAATTGAATTGAAAACGATTTCGAAATGAATTGAATTGAAAACGATTTCGAAATGAATTGAATTGAAAACGATTTCGAAATGAATTGAATTGAAAACGATTTCGAAATGAATTGAATTGAAAACGATTTCGAAATGAATTGAATTGAAAACGATTTCGAAATAAATTGAATTAAAAACGATTTCGAAATGAATTGAATTGAATATGAATTCAAATTGAATTGAAATTTGAATTGTATAGAAATGAATTTTAAAACGAATTTATAAAGAAGAATTCAATGTTGAATTGAATTGAAATGGAAGTTGAAATTGCTTTTGAAACGAATTTAAAACTGTTTATATAATTCGTTTTAAATAGAAATCGACGAAATATATTATATATATAATATAATGGCCTGAATAGAACGCGCCGCGCCGCGGCAGTTCGTGAATTTCGACCATTTATTTCAAACGGACATTACGGGAGATCCGACCGTCGGATTCTCCTAAAACCGGAACCGTTGGGTTCGTGTCGAAGAGAGCTTTCTAACGAATGTGAGAAATTAGAAATCTAACAGTTGGATTTGGAATTATGTCCAAATCAAATTTGAAAAAGGTCGCTGTAAGTGCAGTTCGATGGCCATTGATGGAAATCGATTGTACGGGCCTTGATAAAATTATTAAAAATGGTAATAATTTGTGTAAAATCATAAGAAATGATTTAGAAAGGATTGGGATGAAAAACTCCATATTTGAAAAGATAAAAATAGGTTTTTATCGAAATGAACTAGTTTTGAACTAGAATTATAATTCTATTTATTTTTAAATAAATGAATTGAATTTAAAAAGGGTTTTGAAAATAACCAGAATATCCAATGATTGCATTGGAGGGGATTTGAATCGAAATTGTCTTCGGAATATTTCGATGTTGGAATCCGTGATTATACAGGTGTTGTTATGGAAATTTGAAAGATATATATTTATATCGTTATTTCCAATACGGCATTTGTTAGTCATAGAATTCGATATTGAATATAAGCCGATATATTTTCTATTCAGAGCCTTGTATTGAATATCGAATGTGATTTGGGGTTGTCGTGAATGGTGTCTTCACTAACACTGTTCTTGAACCCAGTTGAGAAAAAAATTAAATCTTTTTATTTAGATTTAATGAAGTGTACCAATTAAACGATATTTAATTGGAATTGAATTGGTATTGATTTTTGGGTTTATCGTGAACAGTGTTTTAAATAACACTTGTTCTTTAACCCAATAATTAATGGAAGGTGATTTTGGGTTTATCGTGAACCGTGTTTTAAATGACACTGATTCTTTAACCCAGTTAAAGATTAAAACTAAGTGGAGTTTTAATGAATCTTTAATTAGATTGAAATGATCGAAAATGGAGTATCACCAGTTTTGCTCCAGGCGATGGTTAAATCTTTAATTAGATTTGAACGTGAAATGGTAATTGAATTTACCGATAACACTGTGGTGTTAGATATGAAGTATTACCAGTTTTACTTCATGGGATGAATAGGTTGGGATTGGGAAATAAAATAAATGATTACTTCGGTGTGGTTCGATAATCCCGACTAGTTGGAATTGATATTCAAAGGAGATTAAAGAATAAATTTAAAGAATTTATCTTGGATAAAATTAATGGGAACTTTTCCCAAAGTATAGGAATATTTGAATAAAAGAATATTCTGAATTGGAATGAGGCGTATGTTGTGTTTGTGTAACACTTTTATAATATATACGCGAGTTATTCAGAAAGACCGGGTTTATCCCATTCTGAATAACTGATTCGACGTGGTGTCGAAGATGAAGACGGTGGTCGAAGACCGGAAGTCTTCACGTCGTTTGGGTGATAACTGATGATCTTGATTGGGCTGTACACCCAAGAAGATGGAAACAGTTGGTGATCGTCCAGACGTACTTGGAGATCGATGGATATGCGGGGTACTAGGTGCCTCCGGTTTCGTTCAGACCCAGAACGGACTTGTAAATGGACTGTGTGTCTGACATTGGATTTTATTCTGTGTGATTGACCTCTATTAAATATATATCTGTTTGGCGGCGGAGAATTTATTCTCTTGCTTAACGCCCTTCTCTGAGACGTACGAGCTCAGGGATTATATATTGATGGATATCAAACGCATGGAGTGAATTGCCTGTGTGGCATGCCTAAGTGGCAATTGATTGAGGCTTCTGTTGAAAGGCAAAGTCTTGTGGTGATGATCAAAGCAAGGCCTTTGTGGCGTAGCTTTGTGTAACGTTTGCTTCGCGAGTTTCACACCCGGTATGAACCAAAAACGGGAGAGGACGTCAGGGAGAGCATGCGTTTCTTTCTAGCTAGAAGTGGCGTCAGTGGTTTTACACGCCCTGACGAGTTTGACTTATGTGGTTGTTGCTGTTGCGAGGCGCCTCGGTTATATCGGTTTCGGCCGATGCATTCTGGTCGGCAGACGGACCAGATTTACACCCCATAGGGTGGGGAAACGCATGTTCAGGGTTTAAGTTTAATCCACATCGGTGGACTGGCCCTGAGGATCCAAGGGTCACTCGAGCTCTGATCCTGAGGGGCGGGATAGAGCGTCTCGAATCGGTTGAGGACTATCTTTTGCCTCGGTTCATAGACGGAAATCCAATTTCCAAATACGTGACATTTGCGGTTTTATTTGTAGAGCCTAGTATGGCGACATAGTGGGATGGGGCACTTATGCCGCCTATGATTGATACTTATGATTTGAAGTTGTTTTATACACTATGTACTTATAACAGCATCAAATGATTTGTTTTAAACGTATCAAGCATTATTGGCTATTATAAGGTAAAAACCCTATCCTCCGGCTTGCGTTGCATTGTGTGATGGGAATTGGGTCTTATAATAGCTTCATTTTTCTTTATTTAGCATTGCGCTGTTTGTTTTATGCACTGGTATTCTTGGGAGGAAGCCCGTTCCGTGTTATACGGCGTGATCCCTTGATTTACCTAACTTGCAAATAAAGATTAATAACTGTTTTAGTTCTCACACCAGTCCCATGACTGACCTGGAGTTTATTGTTTTAACCTAAACTCTGGGTGCCCTTATTTTGACACGGGCAGCTAGTAGTTTTGGTTTTGCAGATTTATATTCACAGGATCCTGGTTTACAGCTGGAACGATATCCGGAAAGCTTTGTATCCGTATATCTACTTCTAGTTGCGTATTGTATTATTTTCCGCTGCTATGTATTTAAATGTAATTTAAATCTCTGATATTTCTGTGTAATATTTATTCATTTTTACACTGTATATTCTTGTAATCTGATGCATTGTTGTAATATACAATGAAATGTTCCTTTGTATGCGTCCTGTTGTGGCTTGTTCTCGAACTATCCGCACTTTCCTTTACGGGGAAGTTATGGGTTTTCACAGTTTAGCGAATTACAAATATGATTTTCATATTTGTTGCGAATTAAAAATAAGATTTTTATATATGTAACAACTTAATAAAAATATGATTTTTATTATGAAGTTAGAAAAAATTAGATTTTTAACATTATAAACACTTGATTTTTATTGTATGAACAACTTCATAAAAATGTGATTTTTATATTATGAAGTAGCGGATTAAAGATACGATTTCTATTATGTGAAGAACAAAATAAAGAAATGATTTTTTATTATGGAGAATGAATGATAGAAATGAGATTTATATGTGAATGGTATGAAAATAAAATTTTGATTTTTATTTAGATAATTTCTCTTAGAAATATTATTTTTATATATGAAGATAGAGAATAAAAATATGATTTTTATCTAAATAGCTTCATTTTAAAAATGTGATCTTTATAATGTAAACATCGTTATAAAAATGTGATTTTTATTTATATATAACGTTGGAATAAAAATGTGATTTTCAAATGTATGAAGCGTTATTAGAAATGTGATTTTTAATATAAAAATCATATGAAACAGATTACGATGGAACTGGTGGAAAACAAATCCAAATCTGAACCATTCAGAAATATAGAATGAAGGAGTGTATCCTAAAGGTGAGAACTTCTCACTCTATTTATTTTCTAGTTAAAATATATACTAGGATGTAGGCGGTGCTTAGCAACACCCTACCCCGTCATCCACAGACCATGGACGACTTGTTTTTTGGTTGTATTGTGTTGTTTGAAAATTGTTTATGATGTGAAATGGACTGTATAAAATATTCACGTGTTGAAATAAAATATTTTATTGTCAAAAATATAATTTGAACGTGTATATGAATAAAATAAATATTCATTTACAAATCCAATGATTTGTTTATGTACACCCATTAGACTGATATTGATTGGGATGATAAATTTTACAAATCACCCAACTGAACAAATAAAATTTGTGCTTGTTGATTGAAACCTCACACGGGTGTTGGGATGATAATTGACGTACACTAATCCCAATTGTTTAGTGGAATGTCGATCATTTGGGTTGACAGACTGTGTAAGCGTGAATTATTTATATTTAATGCTTATGCAGTTTTGTAGTGCACTTTGGATGATGGTTGACTGTTTATCAATGCTGTTACGTATACGTATTGTATGAAATCCATATAAATCACATTATATGGTAATTGACTGTGTCTGATTCCAGTTCAGAAATAAGGAATATTTTAAAATAACGAATATTTTAAAATAATGAATATTTTAAAATAATATTTAGTAAAAGATCAAAATCTGATTTTAATGTCCGATTTGGGAAGGACACGAATATATTTAAATATATAAAGCTGTGTTGATTAAATTAACGCCATTTTGACGTGAACGATGTTTATATCGATTTTGTTCATCTCTACAATGAATATTGAAAAGGAAATGATTTCGAAATATAATACTTTGAAAATATTATCATTTATATATTAACGATATGGAGTATTCCATTTTGATTTAAAATTGAATATGTAGTTGAAATCGTTTTCAAAACGAATTTAAAACGATTTATAAATTACGTTTTAAAAGGAAATCGACTAAATATAATATATACATATATATATATATATATGTATTTAATAGCCTGAATAGAACGTGCCGCGCCATGGCAGCTCGCAAATTTCAATAACTGACTTCAAATGGACATTACGGAAGATCCGACCATCGTATTCTCCAAAAACTAGAACCGTTGGGTTCGTATCGAAAAGGGCTTTCCAACGAATATGAGAGATTTGAAATCTAATGGTTGGTTTTGAAATTATGACCAAATATTCACGTTTCTACGAGTTATAATTAAAAATTCTTAACTTCTTGTTCAAAGACCAATGGCGGCCGATGTTTTCTCTTTCTCAATGTTAAATAGATGTCGATTCAATCAATCGGTTAAGCAATCTCTTCATGGGTTTTATCGATTGAATGATCAGATGGAAAAGGCGACTATCTCAGATTCATTTGTATCAAGAACCCAGAAACGGCGTAGACGCTGTTATCGATGTGGGGATTAAAATCATTTGGTCAGTCGATGCAATAATCAAGTTAAGTGTTTTAATTGTGGAAAGGATGGGCACAGAAGGTTCAATTGTGTTGATTCAATTATTACTGATCGTATGGAAGGAAGAGATGTTGAGATTCATCACTAAATCTTGAGCTCTGGCATGATTTTGTTAAAGAAGTTCCTAAGTATTCAGGATCAGATCAACATCGCTAAAGTATGTCAAGATATTGGGAGTGGTAAAGGTGGATTCTACAGGCCAGGGTATGATAATGGTGCAAAGTTAAATCTTTGCATGATGTGCCTCGGAAAGAACTAGAACCCAAAGACAAATGAGTATGATGATAGAAGAGCATGTGATGGTGAGGTTCCCCCTGAAATTCCATGGGTTTTTAAAACGCTGGTTGGGCATTCAATTGATCAAGCTCTAAAGGAAATTGTGGGGAGAGGTGGGAGAGCCGATGATATTCCTAATATGACGCCAGATATATGTATTGTTAATTTCTATAACAATGGTGGGAAATTGGGGCTCCATCAAGACAAAGATGAAAGTGAAGAAAGTCTCATGGTGGGACTTCCTGTTGTATCATTCTCAATTGGCGACTCAGCAAAATTTATGTATAAGGATGAGAGGGGCAATGGAGTTGTTAAGAAAGTTTTGCTTGAATCTGGTGATGTTATAATATTCGGAGGAAAATCAAGATTAATATTCCATGGAATTCCTCGTATATTCAGTAGTATGGCTCCTTCTTGGCTTCGTGAAGAAACTAATCTAAAATTGGGCAGACTGAATCTTACATTTAGACAGAGATTATTTCCAAGACTACAAGAGGTAAATCCATTTGCAGAATCACATTTTTTCTCTGATCTTTCCTCTCGGAGATCATATGCTGATGTTATTAAGTTTACAAGTCCTCATAATATTTGGATACCTGATCGTAAAAGTGTTGTTAAGGTGAAAACTGTAAAGGATAAATACTGTTTAAAATGCAGTGAGCCTGATCATTATGCAAAGGAGTGTAGAAATGGTATTCGCTGTTTTAAGTGTATAGGAATAGGTCACCGTTCAACAAGTTGTCCAGAATTATTCAGGGGAAAAACAGTATATGACCTATTGCACTTTAACTGTTTGAGATTATGTCTGAAACTTTCTGAGCTTATTGAAAGTTATGCTAGGGATTCCTCATATCAGGACAATAGAGGGTCATATTTGTTGTTGATGTTGGGTTGGCATTTAGAAGGCCTAGTTGATGGTATATTGTGGTGCAAAAGTTCTACGGTGGAATTGGTTTTCCCACCATCGCCGAAACCATTAAACATGAAGGAACATGCTTTTCAGTTTAGTTTAAATCTCTTGAAACTGAGAAGAGTATTTTTAGATTCGATTGTGAGGAGTAAGGAAAAAGCTCTATTGCTAATAGATGGTATACTGTCACATTTCGACATGATAAACACAGCTGTCAACTGTGAACACTGTGTGTCTGAATTCTAGTCGCTGGTCAAAGATGGGGATGTGGTTTTTTAGAATAATATGAAGAATTTGAAGCAAGTTGAGTCTGATAAGTTTGGGGGAAAGGGACTGTCAGTTAAATCAGGCTTAGAAGATCATGACAGAGAGTTTATGGTGGAGAGTTGCTTGAATTTTGATCCTTTAAATTTTGATCATAGTGTAACAGTCTTCGAAGAACATGATAAGGAGGGGACTATCGGATATAATGCTGATCCTATGAACTTAGATCCTTATGTTTTACATTGTTATGGGTTTTATAATGATGTTGGACTTATTGATGGTAAGGACGGGAGTACTGAAAAAGGAAAAGAGGTGATGACGGGTGATGATTCGATAGACATGGATGGATATGTTCGGTCTAATGGTGAGAAGTTGTTGAATGATTGTTATGTCAATGAAGAAGTGATTTTGTCGAATGGATTTGAGGTGCTGTTGGATAATGAGAAAGAAATGGAGGACTCAGAGGATCAGATAAAGGGGACGGTTCCGTTCTCATCGAAGTTTAAAAAGGGATTTAAAGTGGGCAAGGTCAAAATTGCAAGGAAATGGAAGTCTTTGTTGGGGAGTGAAGCGGTTTTGAATAATAATAATACTGACATAGAGAGGTTGGGAGTGGTAGGGCACTTGAAAGGTGGTGTTGTCCATAAAAATTGCGAAAGGAGGGCATTGGTGGAATTCATCATTTGTCAGGAAGGTGAGGTGGAATGTAGAGGGTGCAATGTGTTGGATAATGAGAGCTGGAAAGATTTGAGAGGGATACAATTATTGGATGGCTATAGATCAAATAGAGGGGTGGTGGGATTGGGTTTGTCAAGTTGTATAATATGGTTGGAGGAATTGGCTGTGAGGGTTATTTCATTGATATGGTGTCCGAATTTTTGTGAATTTCAGTCGGAGTGTATATTGCCGTGTTTGGGGTTAGGGGCTGATGATCAGTTCAGTGGCTTGATATCGGTTGGTGTAACCGAATATAGTGGGGGGTCACCACTAATTAGTGACTTTTCTTCTTCGTCAACGAGGGGAAGGAGGAGGAGAGTAGAGTGCCATTCTGGAGTGGTTAGACGAAGCGCAAGGATAAGATATAGATCTGCATCATCACATGGTAGGTCCCCGAGTTCGTTAGCTAGTAGATGTAATGCGAACTCGGGCTCAGGTATGGTTATTGTTTATGGTAGTGAGTATTCTCCGTATGCTTTAGGTAGTCTTTCGACTGATCAATTATTCCAACTTGCTAGTGACACAGCTTTTGTTTTTTCTGACTTAGATTTAGATGCTGATTTCATTAGAAATAAGGAATTAGAGAGGGTTTCCTCTTTGGGCAGATGAGGATTGTTAGTTGGAATATTAGAGGTCCAAATGACCCTAAAAATTGTGCTAAAGTTAAGTCCTTTTTTAAAGATTTTCATCTTGATATTGTTATGCTTCAGAAAACTGAAACCCTGATTCTAGTTTTTTTGGTAGGATAGGGGGTCTCTCTTTCATAACTGGTCGTATCTGCCAGCCATAGGTAGTGCGGGTGGTCTTATGATTGGTTGGAAAGATAATCAATTTAGACTTGTACAGGAGTTACCTATGTTACATTCTTTGCACATTATATTAGTTTCGTTTGGTAGATAATTCTCTTTTGGGCATTTCAAATGTTTATGGTCCACACACAATAATTGAGAGGGGACGATTGTGGATTGAATGTACTGAATTTAGAAATCTCATTTTCAATCAATGGATAGTTGGGGGTGATTTCAATGTTACTAGATTTTTAGGGGAGAGATCAACTAGAGAAGGGGATTTCCCTGATATGGAGGAATTTAATGATTTCATTTTAGGTAATAATGTGATAGAGATTCCACTCAATAACAGAATGTTCACCTGGTCTAATGATAGAGATATTCCTTCTTTTGCTCTTTTAGATAGATTTTTTATTAATTTTGAGATGGAGGATAGATTTGCCATATGTAGAGTAAAGGGATTACCATTCTTATTGTCTGATCACTGCCCTATTATTCTTTCGTGTGACTCGAACTTATCTATAAGTAGCAATTTTAAATTTGAAAAGATGTGGTTAATGGATAGTAGTTTCAGCAATTTGGTTACTGTTAAATGGAATTCTTTATTTTACTTTAATATTTTGTATAAGAATAATTCAGCAAAGTTTTTTGTTGCTAAGCTAGGAAAGCTAAGATTTTTTATTAAACGTTGGAACAAGTTCATTTTGGGTAATGTTAGGATTAGAAAAAAATAAGATTTTATGTGAAATGGTAGACTTAGATAAAGTTAGTGAAATCAGAATTTTTAATATGAATTAGAGGGACAGACTTAGCAATCTTAGAAATGATCTTAAATCGATTTTAGAAAAATAAGAGATCATGTGGAGGCAAAGATCTCGAATTCAATGGATCAAGGATGGGGATAATAACACAAATTTTTTTCATAGCATATCTAATTAGAGAAGGCCCGATAATTTGATTCATTCTATTTTTATTAATGATGTAAAGGTGTCTGTTCAGAAGGATTTAAATGAAGCCTTTACAAGTTGTTATAAGCAGATTTTAGGTACTAGGATTAACACAAGAATTAATGTTATGGAATGATATTTATCCGTCGGACTCTAGGATTGAATTAGCTGACCTAGATAGTCCTTTCACAGAGGGAGAGATTTGGAAGGCAATCTGTGATATGCCTAGTGACAAAGCTCCAGAACCTGATGGTTTTTCTGTTCTTTTTTATAAACATTTTTGGGAGGTTTTAAAGGTGGATATTATTAATCTATTTAATGAATTTTATAGCTTTAATTTTGTGTAACGACCCGGGAAAAGACGACCTTGATTATCCGATATACAACACATATCGAACATCAAGGGTCGACAATTTCCGAATAGTTAATGAAAGAATTTAGAGGGTGAGGATAGATAAGATAGAAAATTAGAATAGAAGAAGAAAAAGAAGAACACAACATCAGAGTCACACGAATCTCACAGCGGAACGAATAAAATATAATATATCACATAACTTGAAATCAAAAGAAGTATATGCATACAATACCATTATCAGAGTACAACCCTTGCATCACAGCGGAAATAAACAATAGCTGTATAAGTCCTGAAGCCTCCTGCTCCAAGCTCTCCAAGTCTATCTGAAAAATCCTGACTACTTGACTGCCCGTACAAAGTTGGGCACCCAAGAGTTTAGGGAAAACAAAACAAAATAAACTCTGGGTCAGTCATGGGACTGGTGTGAGTAAACTCAAATCATTTGGTTTAACTTTTCAAAATCCTTTTCAAAGAAAAGATAATCGTAAGACCAATCCACACATAAATACGGACGGCTTTTACCTTACGATAACCCAAAACACTTTGGAAATCATATATTATCTGATATTATAATAATGTCTAATCACAAGTAATTAAAATCTAGTAGAACGCTTACATCTCACGCTCTACATATATAGTATACAAATCAAACTCGCGGGCACTTATTGGAGATTGGATTCCGACTTGACAAGGTATGGGACCACCTTCCGAACGTGTATCTCTAGAGGCAAATACACTGGGTTCAACAAGAACATCTTGCAACCCGGCCCACACATGACCGACCACTCATTTCGCTTGAGTGTATCGAATGTATATCACCAACGGTTGGGATCAGCAACCGTCTCCCGATAAGGGACAGCATCGATAGATTTAAGAAGCAATTGGAATTTCTCTAGATAGGTGATTATACATCCTAATGGGTGCGACCCACATAGCCATGCTGCCTGCCCGATTTTTGTCATTTCCCGGTGGATGAGGCTTGAGGTCATAACGTATCTTTTGACAGATCACACCTCCATTACTTTGAATGCCACATCGTCATACCCGCCAAATCACAAATTGATTTCACCAAAAATACCACGGGTATAAAGCTAGGAGAAACGAATTCCTCCGCCACCAAACGTAAGTACGTTTGAAGACATCAACTTACGCGATCCTTTGAATATACTCTGTCAGACATTCGTCCATTCACGTTTGTCCTGGGACTGGACAAACCGAAGGCACTATTCAGTAAACAGGATAGCCCTTGCACAACTCCGTCTTCAATATATTCAGCATACTTGATTCGCAACGCTTATGCTAATACGGAGTGGTTCTCTGGATAATAATCCAACCGGTCTCTCCATATTAACAACGTAAAATGGTCAAAACTTTGATAGTCGGTGAGTTAACTATCAAACGAAAACATGTCGGTGTGCAAACAACGATATTATTTCCCGAAGGAAATTCTATCGACCAATCATCATTTCATCCATTCGTTCATTTCCCTATTCCTATTGTTTAATGTTTTCTTATTCACTATATTTAGGAAATATATATCATTATCATTGGAAAACATTTCCATCTCTTGTTTCTATATTCAGAAAACAATTCTGCTTCTCATTTGGAAAAACATTTCCATCTCTTGTTTCTATATTCAGAAAACAATTCTGCTTCTCATTTGGAAAACATTTCCAAATCTC
The DNA here is from genome assembly GCA_030737875.1 of Allium sativum. NCBI lineage: Eukaryota > Viridiplantae > Streptophyta > Magnoliopsida > Asparagales > Amaryllidaceae > Allium > Allium sativum. The sequence goes on along the minus strand of CM060920.1, from coordinate 739,379,863 downwards.
CTTCATTTGACTAAACAGATGTTTGAATAAACATTACTATGCCAAGTCTCCTTCATTTGGTTTCCACTTAACCACTTTTCACCATCGAATCTTAACCATTTCTTAGTTAAAAACGAAGTCAATCAAGTTGGGGTATAGTTACCTCTCAGACCTTAACTGAACAACATTTCTAACTTCAAAATAGGCAAAGTTCATCTTTCTAAATCTTTAACACTTCTTTACGACATCCTCGGATTTTATTTACAAATCCGCTTCTCGTACGAAAAACACTTGATTATAACAATGGTGTTATAATCCCCTGCATCCGAATTTTTATGACTTTATAAATACTTTGATTTTCTAACTCGAATAAATAACGAACTAAATTATTAACTCATACTCGGCTAACTCTAAGTTGTAACTCTTATTCCATTTACTCTTATTCTATTTAACCTTTACTGGCTAACCCTTGTCCAGATAACTCGGTCTGATTTACTCATTTTGACCCACTTACTTGATCAGTTCAACTGGTCTAACTCAGCTTAATTAACTCGACTAAAATACTTTTATCAATTAACTAATATTTGACTTGACACCATTCGCTCGACTCTAGATCGCAGCGATCACAATGGTTACGCCTGATTCCCTCAGGAAACATCCGACCGCCTTAGGCTATCTGCAGCCCTGCGAATTACGCTAGCAGTCGTGCCCACTGGTAGCTTACCTTAAATGACTACTTCTGTTTAACTCTATCTCGAATAACTAAATTCGAGCAAATCTAATTGAATAACTAATATTCAATTAACCTTTATTCGATTTCTATATTTGAATAACTCTAGTTCGATTAGGCTCAAATCGATTAACTCTAACTAATTAACTTTAATTGGTTAACTCTAACTAACTAACTCTAAATGTTTACTCCAACGGTTTAACTCTACGGTTTAACCCTAACGGTTTAACTCTAACAGTTCAACCTTAACAGTTTAACTCTAACGGTTTATCTCAATAAATTTATTCTATTGGATTAACTCTATTGGATCAACCCATTTCGAATAACTAATATTCAATAACTCCCTTTCGAATAAAATGATATTCGATAACTTTACTTCGAATATCCCTTATTCGATAAATTCTCTTTCATACATATTCAGTTTCAAATATCGATGTGGAAATCGATTTTTACTTCTCTATATAAGTCTTGACTTATATACTCTATTTATCCAAAGACAAATAACTAAATTAATTTATAAAACTTTATTTACAAATTTACCTTCTCACTTTATCTGTTTTAAACAGATCTCTCTTAAATTCTCACTTTGAATTCATATTCTGTTTACCCGTGTGCGAAGCACGGGCCTAAATTCTTCCTAGTGTAAAATTCTCCTATATTACACTTTTATCCATTTCCAAGTACTTCAGTATTCTATTTATTTTCTAAATAAATAATTACTTTTCATAACTCAGTTTATTTCTCTAGATAATTATTTCCTTTTAATCTATTTGTAAATGTTTTACAAATAATTTCTTTTCTATTTTATTTGTAAATGTTTTACAAACAATTCCCCTTCTCTATTTGTTTTACAAATATTTTTCCTTTATTGCTTTGATTTTATAAAATGATTTCTTTTTATAAAACCCTTTTTCCCTTTTTATATATAAAATCTGCTGATTTTATATAAATAATCTATTTTCAAAATATACTTTGAAAATCTCCCTTTTTACTTTCTCGTATCACTTATGGTGTAAAAATATCAAATCAACTGATCGGTCATCATCCAAACACATAGCATCAACAACAGATGATATAACACTTCATATATCAGAATATATGAAAATTGTAAAATAAATGTTGAGGAACCCAGTTGGGTCCCTCCGACCTGTTTCCTTGCATCCACAAATGTCAGTCCACATAACTAACATGAGTATAAAATATTCTGATAAACAGAATCAATATTTCGATACGATTTATATATATCGTTATCGATGTTTTCAATCAACTGACTAGCAGTTCAACCAAACAACCAATACACAGCAAATCAGCCAATATTTATCAATTCTAAAAATACTTTATAAAATATAAAGCGTTCAGAGTTAGTGAGATTTACTCACCTTTGCGCGTTACCCGATAAATGTCGGTTTGTGTTGTCTGATTCAGTCGAACAATTTATTTCGCCATAAATTGTAACGAGCTCGGATTGACTCGCGGTCTGTCCCATTGTGTTGCTCCCGTCCATACGATCCCAACGCAACTTACGGTTCGTCAATCTGACTCCGTATGACGAAGATATTAGCATTACAAGTTAATACATTATATAATTAAGCAAACACTTGAATTATAATAACCAAAATTCTATTGGGCCTCACCTCAAACTCTTGGCCCACCTCCCCTAATTAAAACCCGTCTGGTTTCTCTTCTTCCCCAATTGAAAATCGGCCGTGACCTGCTACATGAAACTCCACCATTTCAACCACTTCGTCGATCCCATTCTCCATCAATACTTCACGAACCCCCCCTTCTGACTTCACCATCATTTTTCTCATCTCCTCCTCTCTCTAGCCATGTGAATTTCTCCCAACTCGCAGGCCCTTTCAGCGCCGCGACATTGGCTGCTCCAGCGAGACCATCGACGTATAACGGCGTCGATTTCCACAAAATGAAGCATGCCGAAGCTAATCGACCCTCTGAACCCGAATCCACCCTTAAATTTCCCAAACGATGCACCAAAATCCCACAATACCTAACCCTAAGCTCGCTGAGCAAAACGCAGGCCCTCAAAACTGACGTCGAACATCAGAAGAAGGGTACGAGACTGAAGCTCACACCAATTCGAACTCAGACATATATATTGTACAATTTATATGATTTTATTTCAGTTCCTTTTGATTTTACTTCTCTCGATTTTTGTTGCTGTGATGTTAGAAAATGTGGCGGCTAAGAATGTGGTTGACTACAGAAGTGAGAAATTAGGTTTAGGAAGTTGTTGAGAGGTTTATATAGGAATTTTATATTATTTTTATATTGAATATAATATTAAATATAAGCAAATGCTATTTCTATCCGTCCTCTAAAATTCCTGTGATCACACGAAATATCCAAAAATCACGAAACTGGACATGCAGCTACAGTTCGACATTACGGTCCCAACGAAACTGGTTTCGTCGAATTCCGACTTCGTATGCTCACACAGCGTATTTTTAACTGTCAAAATACTGACTGTTTTACACTCTAAAAATCCGTACGACCACACAGTGACTCTAAAAATCACGAAACTTGACCTCTAACAACTATTTGATATTGCGGATCCAACAAAATTAGTTTCGTTAAAATCCGACTTCGTTTGCAAAAGCGGCTATTTTTAAAGTCCTAAATAGCCCTTTTAAATATATAAATATATTTAAAAACAATTAAATTTAATATTTAAAAATAAATATTATCGTATATATTCACATACGATATACCACAACTCTAAAATATCCTATCAGAGTTTATACATCGATATTCAAATTCCAGTCTTAATTCGATATTCAAATTATATAGAAAATCCATTTATAACGTAAATAAAGCATTGCAAAATATAAAGGAATTCCATAGCGACTATTTTAAAATTTGATTTGGACATAAAACAAAATCTACACGACGAAATCTCGATTTTTCTCTTCCACTAGAAAAATATACTTCACCAGCTCCACGCGTTTCTTGTTTTCACAAAAATCCGGGTTAAAACGAATCCTGTATAACCAGTTGAAGTTCGAATCGCCAAATAGCGAACTGCAGCGCCATTTCGAGCTATATTATAATTATAATATAAATTATACGTTCAAACGGCGTTTATAAATATATTCGTCAATATAATTCAATATAAACTGAATTATATACATTTTATATTGCCCATTCACACCATATTGTGAATTCAACTATTTCTGACTATTTCAGAAATAAATATATTATTCCCTTATTTAATTTAATTAAATATTCACTAAAATTCAATTCAACGACCCTTTAATTCTCTAAATCACTATTCAAATAATTAAATAAATTAATTATTCTGTTGCTGAAAATGCGGGTCGTTACATTCTTCCCCCCTTAAAATAATTTCGTCCTCGAAATTGCTAAGATAGAGAACAACCCTATTAACTAGTTTTGAATTATTTGTTTACTTCCTTAACTTCAGTTTCAACTGAATTTATTTATTTCAATTATTACTTCACTTCTATAAACGAAAATTTTCAAAACTCCTGAAAATTTTCTAACACCCGAAATTTCCAAAAAATTTCGCCAGCACCTCCTTTGTACCGGGAGCATCGGGAAAATCCCCAAACCGCCACACAAGCCTCTCCAATCCAAAAGAAAATCAAACAGCCAAACGGCTTGCCAAACAGGCTCATAAAACTCCAACCTTATATCAATATAAATGTGTACCTTTTTGTCGGGCCTTCAACTCTGCTATCAATTTAGCATATACCAATATCATCCCAATCAATTTCCAATCCATTTTCATCCCCAATACAACCATTCGCTTAACCAAGCCAAATTCCAATCAAACTGCAATTCCAATCTCAATTCAAAATTCTTACTCAATAATTCATTTATATTCCAGATTATCTCTGATCCAGTCCAATTCTACTTGATACCATTCTAATTCAATTAAATTACCTGCTGAATCGGTTTTATTCACTTTCAAATCTGCTTTCACAAATTTCCATTCAATTTGTGTTTATTTCAAATAATCTGTTTCTGGGAGTTTCAAATAGTTTCAACTTTTTCAAAAATCAAATATCCTTTTCTAGAATTTCAAAACAACTTGTTTTCTCAAAACAATTTAAAAACAAGAATTTTGGTAGAAATCTGTCACTTACAACTCGAAAATGAATACCGATGATGTCCGGATCATCATCGGAATCTATTTTCCAGCTATCGAAGTGAGTTCAATAATATGTCACTTTCAAAACCATTTCTAAACACTTACATTTTAAAATTATTTCAAAATATCCCTTTCAAAGCCTGTAACAAATTTAAAATCTCCCAGGATTTTAAAATTCACATATATTTATCCAGATTCATTCTACACACTTCACATTTTCAGAGTTTTAATTTCATTTCAGATTTAAATTCAAATTTAATTCATCTGATTTCATATATTTCACTTATGTGAATTCTATTTGGTTATTTATATAACCATTTCACATTTTATAATCTTATTCGATTATAATAACAACCAACACATTCAATATACTATAATAATTCAAATATCAATACCTTGTTCATATCAAGATATAATTTGGGTAAAATTATTTCATTTACCCTTTTTCAAAACATACTGTGTCGGTCCATCGTATTCAAGCGTTTAGAAACCCCTATCGATACAGTGGATCAAACTGATCGACCAGAATTCATAAACAACTCAACCAATAAATCTCCACAATATAAAACCAATTTATATCAAATAACAAATACGTTCACTCGTACATATACACTCAAACTCAGTCTAGGGTATTACTAACCCTATCTCTACTGAGTCACGCCACAGAGCCAAGGTAAATCACTAAACCTGGCTCTGATACCACTGTAACGACCCGGGAAAAGACGACCTTGATTATCCGATATACAACACATATCGAACATCAAGGGTCGACAATTTCCGAATAGTTAATGAAAGAATTTAGAGGGTGAGGATAGATAAGATAGAAAATTAGAATAGAAGAAGAAAAAGAAGAACACAACATCAGAGTCACACGAATCTCACAGCGGAACGAATAAAATATAATATATCACATAACTTGAAATCAAAAGAAGTATATGCATACAATACCATTATCAGAGTACAACCCTTGCATCACAGCGGAAATAAACAATAGCTGTATAAGTCCTGAAGCCTCCTGCTCCAAGCTCTCCAAGTCTATCTGAAAAATCCTGACTACTTGACTGCCCGTACAAAGTTGGGCACCCAAGAGTTTAGGGAAAACAAAACAAAATAAACTCTGGGTCAGTCATGGGACTGGTGTGAGTAAACTCAAATCATTTGGTTTAACTTTTCAAAATCCTTTTCAAAGAAAAGATAATCGTAAGACCAATCCACACATAAATACGGATGGCTTTTACCTTACGATAACCCAAAACACTTTGGAAATCATATATTATCTGATATTATAATAATGTCTAATCACAAGTAATTAAAATCTAGTAGAACGCTTACATCTCACGCTCTACATATATAGTATACAAATCAAACTCGCGGGCACTTATTGGAGATTGGATTCCGACTTGACAAGGTATGGGACCACCTTCCGAACGTGTATCTCTAGAGGCAAATACACTGGGTTCAACAAGAACATCTTGCAACCCGGCCCACACATGACCGACCACTCATTTCGCTTGAGTGTATCGAATGTATATCACCAACGGTTGGGATCAGCAACCGTCTCCCGATAAGGGACAGCATCGATAGATTTAAGAAGCAATTGGAATTTCTCTAGATAGGTGATTATACATCCTAATGGGTGCGACCCACATAGCCATGCTGCCTGCCCGATTTTTGTCATTTCCCGGTGGATGAGGCTTGAGGTCATAACGTATCTTTTGACAGATCACACCTCCATTACTTTGAATGCCACATCGTCATACCCGCCAAATCACAAATTGATTTCACCAAAAATACCACGGGTATAAAGCTAGGAGAAACGAATTCCTCCGCCACCAAACGTAAGTACGTTTGAAGACATCAACTTACGCGATCCTTTGAATATACTCTGTCAGACATTCGTCCATTCACGTTTGTCCTGGGACTGGACAAACCGAAGGCACTATTCAGTAAACAGGATAGCCCTTGCACAACTCCGTCTTCAATATATTCAGCATACTTGATTCGCAACGCTTATGCTAATACGGAGTGGTTCTCTGGATAATAATCCAACCGGTCTCTCCATATTAACAACGTAAAATGGTCAAAACTTTGATAGTCGGTGAGTTAACTATCAAACGAAAACATGTCGGTGTGCAAACAACGATATTATTTCCCGAAGGAAATTCTATCGACCAATCATCATTTCATCCATTCGTTCATTTCCCTATTCCTATTGTTTAATGTTTTCTTATTCACTATATTTAGGAAATATATATCATTATCATTGGAAAACATTTCCATCTCTTGTTTCTATATTCAGAAAACAATTCTGCTTCTCATTTGGAAAAACATTTCCATCTCTTGTTTCTATATTCAGAAAACAATTCTGCTTCTCATTTGGAAAACATTTCCAAATCTCCTTCATTTGACTAAACAGATGTTTGAATAAACATTACTATGCCAAGTCTCCTTCATTTGGTTTCCACTTAACCACTTTTCACCATCGAATCTTAACCATTTCTTAGTTAAAAACGAAGTCAATCAAGTTGGGGTATAGTTACCTCTCAGACCTTAACTGAACAACATTTCTAACTTCAAAATAGGCAAAGTTCATCTTTCTAAATCTTTAACACTTCTTTACGACATCCTCGGATTTTATTTACAAATCCGCTTCTCGTACGAAAAACACTTGATTATAACAATGGTGTTATAATCCCCTGCATCCGAATTTTTATGACTTTATAAATACTTTGATTTTCTAACTCGAATAAATAACGAACTAAATTATTAACTCATACTCGGCTAACTCTAAGTTGTAACTCTTATTCCATTTACTCTTATTCTATTTAACCTTTACTGGCTAACCCTTGTCCAGATAACTCGGTCTGATTTACTCATTTTGACCCACTTACTTGATCAGTTCAACTGGTCTAACTCAGCTTAATTAACTCGACTAAAATACTTTTATCAATTAACTAATATTTGACTTGACACCATTCGCTCGACTCTAGATCGCAGCGATCACAATGGTTACGCCTGATTCCCTCAGGAAACATCCGACCGCCTTAGGCTATCTGCAGCCCTGCGAATTACGCTAGCAGTCGTGCCCACTGGTAGCTTACCTTAAATGACTACTTCTGTTTAACTCTATCTCGAATAACTAAATTCGAGCAAATCTAATTGAATAACTAATATTCAATTAACCTTTATTCGATTTCTATATTTGAATAACTCTAGTTCGATTAGGCTCAAATCGATTAACTCTAACTAATTAACTTTAATTGGTTAACTCTAACTAACTAACTCTAAATGTTTACTCCAACGGTTTAACTCTACGGTTTAACCCTAACGGTTTAACTCTAACAGTTCAACCTTAACAGTTTAACTCTAACGGTTTATCTCAATAAATTTATTCTATTGGATTAACTCTATTGGATCAACCCATTTCGAATAACTAATATTCAATAACTCCCTTTCGAATAAAATGATATTCGATAACTTTACTTCGAATATCCCTTATTCGATAAATTCTCTTTCATACATATTCAGTTTCAAATATCGATGTGGAAATCGATTTTTACTTCTCTATATAAGTCTTGACTTATATACTCTATTTATCCAAAGACAAATAACTAAATTAATTTATAAAACTTTATTTACAAATTTACCTTCTCACTTTATCTGTTTTAAACAGATCTCTCTTAAATTCTCACTTTGAATTCATATTCTGTTTACCCGTGTGCGAAGCACGGGCCTAAATTCTTCCTAGTGTAAAATTCTCCTATATTACACTTTTATCCATTTCCAAGTACTTCAGTATTCTATTTATTTTCTAAATAAATAATTACTTTTCATAACTCAGTTTATTTCTCTAGATAATTATTTCCTTTTAATCTATTTGTAAATGTTTTACAAATAATTTCATTTCTATTTTATTTGTAAATGTTTTACAAACAATTCCCCTTCTCTATTTGTTTTACAAATATTTTTCCTTTATTGCTTTGATTTTATAAAATGATTTCTTTTTATAAAACCCTTTTTCCCTTTTTATATATAAAATCTGCTGATTTTATATAAATAATCTATTTTCAAAATATACTTTGAAAATCTCCCTTTTTACTTTCTCGTATCACTTATGGTGTAAAAATATCAAATCAACTGATCGGTCATCATCCAAACACATAGCATCAACAACAGATGATATAACACTTCATATATCAGAATATATGAAAATTGTAAAATAAATGTTGAGGAACCCAGTTGGGTCCCTCCGACCTGTTTCCCTGCATCCACAAATGTCAGTCCACATAACTAACATGAGTATAAAATATTCTGATAAACAGAATTAATATTTCGATACGATTTATATATATCGTTATCGATGTTTTCAATCAACTGACTAGCAGTTCAACCAAACAACCAATACACAGCAAATCAGCCAATATTTATCAATTCTAAAAATACTTTATAAAATATAAAGCGTTCAGAGTTAGTGAGATTTACTCACCTTTGCGCGTTACCCGATAAATGTCGGTTTGTGTTGTCTGATTCAGTCGAACAATTTATTTCGCCATAAATTGTAACGAGCTCGGATTGACTCGCGGTCTGTCCCATTGTGTTGCTCCCGTCCATACGATCCCAACGCAACTTACGGTTCGTCAATCTGACTCCGTATGACGAAGATATTAGCATTACAAGTTAATACATTATATAATTAAGCAAACACTTGAATTATAATAACCAAAATTCTATTGGGCCTCACCTCAAACTCTTGGCCCACCTCCCCTAATTAAAACCCGTCTGGTTTCTCTTCTTCCCCAATTGAAAATCGGCCGTGACCTGCTACATGAAACTCCACCATTTCAACCACTTCGTCGATCCCATTCTCCATCAATACTTCACGAACCCCCCCTTCTGACTTCACCATCATTTTTCTCATCTCCTCCTCTCTCTAGCCATGTGAATTTCTCCCAACTCGCAGGCCCTTTCAGCGCCGCGACATTGGCTGCTCCAGCGAGACCATCGACGTATAACGGCGTCGATTTCCACAAAATGAAGCATGCCGAAGCTAATCGACCCTCTGAACCCGAATCCACCCTTAAATTTCCCAAACGATGCACCAAAATCCCACAATACCTAACCCTAAGCTCGCTGAGCAAAACGCAGGCCCTCAAAACTGACGTCGAACATCAGAAGAAGGGTACGAGACTGAAGCTCACACCAATTCGAACTCAGACATATATATTGTACAATTTATATGATTTTATTTCAGTTCCTTTTGATTTTACTTCTCTCGATTTTTGTTGCTGTGATGTTAGAAAATGTGGCGGCTAAGAATGTGGTTGACTACAGAAGTGAGAAATTAGGTTTAGGAAGTTGTTGAGAGGTTTATATAGGAATTTTATATTATTTTTATATTGAATATAATATTAAATATAAGCAAATGCTATTTCTATTCGTCCTCTAAAATTCCTGTGATCACACGAAATATCCAAAAATCACGAAACTGGACATGCAGCTACAGTTCGACATTACGGTCCCAACGAAACTGGTTTCGTCGAATTCCGACTTCGTATGCTCACACAGCGTATTTTTAACTGTCAAAATACTGACTGTTTTACACTCTAAAAATCCGTACGACCACACAGTGACTCTAAAAATCACGAAACTTGACCTCTAACAACTATTTGATATTGCGGATCCAACAAAATTAGTTTCGTTAAAATCCGACTTCGTTTGCAAAAGCGGCTATTTTTAAAGTCCTAAATAGCCCTTTTAAATATATAAATATATTTAAAAACAATTAAATTTAATATTTAAAAATAAATATTATCGTATATATTCACATACGATATACCACAACTCTAAAATATCCTATCAGAGTTTATACATCGATATTCAAATTCCAGTCTTAATTCGATATTCAAATTATATAGAAAATCCATTTATAACGTAAATAAAGCATTGCAAAATATAAAGGAATTCCATAGCGACTATTTTAAAATTTGATTTGGACATAAAACAAAATCTACACGACGAAATCTCGATTTTTCTCTTCCACTAGAAAAATATACTTCACCAGCTCCACGCGTTTCTTGTTTTCACAAAAATCCGGGTTAAAACGAATCCTGTATAACCAGTTGAAGTTCGAATCGCCAAATAGCGAACTGCAGCGCCATTTCGAGCTATATTATAATTATAATATAAATTATACGTTCAAACGGCGTTTATAAATATATTCGTCAATATAATTCAATATAAACTGAATTATATACATTTTATATTGCCCATTCACACCATATTGTGAATTCAACTATTTCTGACTATTTCAGAAATAAATATATTATTCCCTTATTTAATTTAATTAAATATTCACTAAAATTCAATTCAACGACCCTTTAATTCTCTAAATCACTATTCAAATAATTAAATAAATTAATTATTCTGTTGCTGAAAATGCGGGTCGTTACATTTTGCTAACGTTATTCTTATACATAAGAAAGTGGGTGCGAACTCACTTAAGGATTTCAGGCCTATTTCCCTAATTAATGTATCGGTAAAGATTATCTCAAAAGTCCTTGCTAACAGACTTAGTTCTAAGATGAATGACCTAATAGATATTTCACAAACAACGTTCATCAAGGGTAGAAATATAGTAGATGGAGTAGCCGCAGCACAGGAATACATTAATGTCTATGTTAAAAATATTTTTTCATGTGCCATTCTGAAGTTAGATTTCGAGAAGGCATTTGATTCTGTTGATTGGGATTTTATCTGTGAACTATGTCTCGCTAGGAGGTTTAGTGTTAGATGGATCAATTGGTTCATGCTATTGCTTAGTTCTGGTTGTTCCCGCATTGTTGTTAATGGAGTAATTGGTAAGAAGATACAATCTAAGAGAGGTCTAACACAAGGTGACCCTCTTTCACCTTTTTTTGTTTAACCTAGCGGTTGATGTTTTCTCTAGAACCATTAAGAGGGCTGGGAGTTTAGGGGTCTTAGGTAAGGTCGGCAATGAGGAGTTTCATAATGAACTTTCTATACTCCAATTCGTAGATGATACATTATTATTTTCTTCTCACCTACTAAGCATGTTACTGCCCTTAAGTTTATTCTATACTGCTTTGAGATGTTGTCCGGTCTTCGTATCAATTTTGACAAGAGTGATGTCATGGTTCTCAATGATAGTGGTGACGTTGAGTCTTTAGTTGTTAGCACATTAAACTGTTCAATCATGAATTTTCCTTTTGACTATTTAGGTTTTAAGATTAAACCTTCGAAACTTAAGAAGGACGATTTGTTAGTTATTATAGATAAGATCAATAATAGATTATCGAGTTGGAATAATAGATTTCTTTCTAGAGCAGGTAGATTAGTTTTAGTTAATTCAGTTCTATCAGCCATCCCCACTTATTGGATGACTGTCCATAGATTTCCTCAATGGGTTATTGAGAAAATTGATAGAATTTGAAGAAATTTTCTTTGGAATGGTAATCCTAATTGTAGTGGTTATAAATGTCTAGTTAATTTGGAGGTGTATTGCAGGCCCAAGAAAGACGGGGGTTTAGGGATTATTAACCTTTTTAAATTTGATTCTTCATTATTAGTTAAATGGTTATGGAAATTTAGATGTCCTGATATTGTTGCTACTTGGAAAAATATAGTTTCTAAATTTTATTATTCTGGGGGTGAGTTTTTAGTTGGGTCGGGATTCAGTTGGTCCAATAGATTATCTCATTTTTGGAAGTCAATATTATATTGTTTTGATTTTTTTAAGATAGGGTGTAAGGTGACAGTACATTCTGATAATTCTACCATCTTTTGGCATGATGCTTGGATTTCTAGTGTTCCACTTAAAATTGAATTTATTAGGCTATTTAATTTTTGTGACTTTAAGAATTCCTTAATTGCTGATGTTTATAGAAAGAACATAGATCCCCCGTGGGAATTTTAATTCTCTAATATTTTAGAGGGGGGTCCATTAAGACAATTGGCCTTATTAAAAGCTAAATTAACCTTATATCACATGGATGATTATAGAGATACCATTAGTTGGGGATTGGGTAAGAGTTCAGTTTACTCTGTTAATTCAATGTATAAACTTATTAATTTTTCTGGTATTTCTTTACTCCCCTTCAAGTTTATTTGGGCATCAAATTCTCCCCCTAAAGCTAAGTTTCTTATGTGGCTGATTGTACATAAGAAGCTTAATACAGTGGAGCATTTAAAGGAGAAGAATATTTTGTTAGATGTTAAATGTTGTTTTTGTAGTCATATGGAGGAAGATGTGGATCATTTATTTTTTTCTTGTAATTCTACTAATCATGTTTTAACTATGGTGTTCAGGATTTTTGTTATGGTTAGTCTGAATACATTTAGTAATTGCGAAAAATATCGGAATCAGCATAGACTTGTGTATAAATCAAAGCATAGGTATGTATTGGATTCATTAGTTATCATCATCAGTTGGTTTATTTCGCTGGAAAGGAACCAGAGATTTTTTCATTCTATTTCAATGTCCTCTGATAAATTAATTATTAAGATAGTTTATTTCTGTCTAGATTGGATGTCTACTTCGTGCAACAAGTTTTTTAGGGATTCGAGATTTGGTAATTTTTTGCAAAAGGTTAGGTTAAATGTCTGTTTATTTATGAGATTTAATAGCTATTTTAGAGGCAATAGTTTTCGTATTTGTGTTTAAAATTTCAATTTTTTTGATGATAGTTTGTCTCTTATTAAGTATCATATTTCTTCTCTTATTACATATATGTATGGATATATATTTATTGGTACATATATATATATATATATATATATATATATATATATATATATATATATATATATGTATGTATATGAATACAAATATATTCTTACATATATGTGATGGGTACTAATGGTGGTTGTTAAGTAATTCACAGGTTTTTCAGGTGGCGGGCTAAAGTTGGAAAACTATATGGACTGAAGATTGGCTTGGGGCTTGGCATTGCTTACGGAGTTCTTTTTGTTATCGTGTTTTAGAGAGTTTTTTTGGGTTTGTACTATTTCATTATAGTGTTTGGGGTGTATGGTTTATAGTATTGGAGTAGATATACTCCTATATCGGGTGGTGGCTTTGCCGGAATTCGATATAGGAGTAGAAGGGCGGTGGTTTATCCGGATCTCATCTATCTACAATCCTTTACTTTCATAGAGTCGTTGCTGTTATTTTTGAGTATTCGTTTGTTGGTCACCCCTACTGTGCTGTAGTTGGACTCTGTATTATTGTTATTTTAGTATATATATGTGCTCTCTTCTTTTCAGAAGATCACACATTTTGATTTTTCTCAAAAAAAGAAATTATGACCAAATCAAATTTGGAAAAGGTCATTGTTAGTGCAGTTCGATGACCATTTATGGAAATCGAATGTATGGGCCTTGATAAAATTATTAAAAATATTAATAATTTGTGTAAAATCATAAGAAATGGCTTAGAAAGAATTGGGAAGTAAAATAAATGATTTGGAAAAAATTGGGATGAAAAATTCCATATTTGAAAAGATAAAAATATATTTTAACAAAACGAACTAGTTATGAACTAGAATTATAATCCAATATTTTTAAATAAATAAATTGGATTTGAAATGGTTTTAAAAATAACCGGAATTTCCAATATATGAATTGGAATGGATTTGAATCGAAATTATCTTCGGAATATTTCGATATTGGATTTCGTGATGATACGGACATTGTGGAGGAATTTAGAAGATATATATATATATATCGTTATTCCGATACGATATTTGTTGATTTCAGAATTTGATATTGAATATAAGCCGATATATTTTTTATTCAGAGCCGTGTATTTAATATCAAATGGGATTTTGGGTTTGTCGTGGACGGTGTCTTCGCTAACACTGTTCTTAAACCCAGTTGAGAAAATATTAAATCTTTTTATTAAGATTTAATGAAGTTTACCAATTAATTAATATTTAATTGGAATTGAATTGAATTGAATTTTTTTGTTTGCCGTGAATGGTATCTTTAAAAATGCTGTTCTTAAATCCAACGGAGTTAAGAAAATTAGAAACAAACTGGAGATTAGCTAAGTTGAATGGTTTTCTGGGTATTGATCTTATGTTGGTTTCGGCCTTGGATATTAATACTTAGGGAGTTGTTCTCTTACTAATTTACGGTTAGAGACTGATGGAATGTGATTTTGGGTTTATCGTGAACCGTATTTTAAATGACATAGGTTCTTTAACCCAGTTAAAGACTGGATATGATTTCCCAAGTTATATAATCATAAATATTTATTTTTGGGAAAATTAAAACTAAGTGGAGTTTTAATGAATCTTTAATTAGATTGAAATGATCCAGAATGGAGTATCACCAGTTTTCCTCCAAGCGATAGTTAAATCTTTAACCTGATTTGAATGTGAAATGGTAATTAATATTTAACAATAACACTGTGGTGTTAGATATGGAGTATTACCAGTTTTGCTCCATGGGATGAATAGGTTGGGATTGGGAAATAAAATAAATGATTACTTCGGTGTGGTTCGCTAATCCCGACTAGTTTGGAAAGCCTTAATATGGTTTGAAATGATATCCAAAGGAAGATTAAAGAATAAACTTAAAAGAATTTATCTTTGATAAAATTAATGGGAACCTTTCCCAAAGAATAAGAATAGTGGAATAAAGTAATATTCTGGATTTGAATGAGGCGTATGTTGTGTTATTATAGCACTTGTTTATTATGTACACGAGTTATTCATACTCTATATATTCTTGTACTCTGATGTAAATTGTTGTAATAAGCAATGAAATGTTCTACTGTTTATGTTTTGATTTGTTGTGTTCCTAACTCAATCCGGGTTTTCCTTCACGGGGAAGTTCAGGTTGTCACATTTGGTTTCGGAGCTTTAGTTTACAGAGTTCGAGAACAAGGCACATTAGAACCAAACGAAAGAATTCATCAGAGATTGGATTATTAACATCCAATGAGAATGAATCATTAGAGATAAGATCAGCAGTATCCTAGAACGAGTGTCAAGAGTGTTATTTTAAAATAAAAATGAAAACAAATTTTGTTTTGAAAATTTAAACCTTATTATACGCATTTGAATATTTTATTTATATTGAATTTGGACGATCTAGTATATAAAGATTTTGCATATACGCCTTGCAGACGTGTATACAAAGCCTCAAATATAGTGGATAAATATAGAATCACACTCTAGTCGCCCGAGCCTAATTCTGGTGATGTCACGACATCATCAGCATTCATTCTCGAGTTTCGAAAGTGGGATATCTATATATTTCCATTAGACTGGTGTGAGAACCAAAACTATATAGGGTTTATTGTTGTGAATAGGCATCAAAAATATGATTTTGTGTATATATACCAAAGTTATATTATTGAAAAATTAACCAACTAAATGATTGTTGGTTGTGTTGTTTGATTATTGGTTTGATTAATTAAAATTTTGAACCATTAAGCCAAATAGAATCAAATATTGAACTGAATGGGAAAACTGTGTGAAATTACATGCATATGTGCATGTATATATTGAACAGGTCATAGCAGAGAAGCTAAGTAGAGGAATAAAATCTTCTGCCCGACGAATATATACATATTTACTAATTTATTGGGTTTGGATGATTTTATGAGCCGATTGGCTAGCCGCTTGTCTTTTTCTTTTTACTTTTGAGATGAGAGGGTCTGTGTGGCGGTTTTGGGATTTTCCCGATGCTCCCCATACAAAGGAGATTATAGCGAAAAATTTCGAAAATTTAGGGTATTAGCCAAATTTGTGAAAAATTAGAAAATTTTTAGAAACTGAAAAGTTGAAGAATGAACGCCATAACGAAAGTTGAGTTGTTTAGTTAAAGAAATTTCAGCTCCGTTCCTTTTTGAGGACGAAACCATTTTAAGTGGGGGAGATTGTAACAACCCGGAAAATCAGAACCAATTTAAATTTTTTATTTTGGCAATTTTAATGGATTTTGAATATTTAAATTGATTAATTTTAAATAATAATGACAAAAAATTTATTTTAGACAAAGTTAAAACAAATAATTTTATTTTAATTATATAACGAACCTGAAATGGCGCGGTAGTTTGAAAATTCGATTTCAAATTTCAATTGATTATACAGAATTCAATATAAGTCAGAATTGGACAAAACCAGAAATATTAGAATCCATTTGAAAATATGTTTCCAACGAATTTGAAAAATTGAAATTTCATAACAGGAATAAAAAGTTATGTCCAGTGAGAATTCAGAATAGTCGCTATGCAAATATAGCAGTAACGTCCCGTATTTTCTAGGCAATTATTTAATTTATTTTATTGTTTAAAATAATAATTTGAATTTAAATAGTTTGAATTTAAAAAGTTTGAATTTAATAATTTTGATAACAATATAATTTTTTGTACGTTCAAATTAAACGTTGATACTTTTTACCGTGTGTTTCAAATATTGATTAATGCTAAAAAAAACGTCGGTTGCGACATTTTAATTGAGGTCCAAAACCGCAAAATGTTTTATAAAATAAGAATGCTCGCATATACACTAGTATACCATTCACAAAATCTTTATAAGTCGTGTTCAAGCAAAACTATGTTAAATCTTGACCGAATATACCAATCCTTGAAAATTGCAAACAAATCTCTGGTGAGAATACTCAAGCAAACACTTTCTGACATTGTTTAGTAAATAAACGTAAATGAATAAATACCTTGTCTTAATATTCATTTGTTCCATTAGATCACGTTAAAATCCAGTACCGTTCTAAACGAAACCTCTTCGAAAAATCTATATGATATAAGCCTGCTGTAGATTTTTAAATGTTTCCTTATGAAATCTCAAGCAAAAGTCTTGATCAAATATGAGTAAAATCTTCCAAGTATCTCACTGCATTCAATAGTCACACTCTTCGGCAAAACATTGGTGTACTGTTAAAGGGGAAAAATCACCGCAAATCTTGGGGAAAGCCTTGTCCAAATCTTATATGATGTATATAGTAAGGTATAGCTCTGTGTACATTTTCAAAGGGTCCATTCGTTCAGAAAAGAAAAATATTCATTCATTTTCAAAGTCTTCGGCTATAATCCTATCATCTCCATTAAACAGTGAAATCATGTGGCTACAGCATTTAAAACTTCTCTGAATAATTGCATAGGTTTGATTTGACACCAGTGGTCACAACATCCTTGACCAATAAAAACACATATCACTGTCGCATTTGTACAAACGCATGTGCAAGCTAAAGGATCTGCCATCTCGCGTACATTCTGCGTTCAAATGAAAAGATATAGATATAATTAAATTTGGCCTATCCTTGTGAAGCATGGTGGAAAACGACATTTCATGAATTGTCTTTGGCCAGCCTGTTGAAAACTGTCTGCTGCCCTATTTGCACAACGTGCACTCTAGTTTCTGCCCATACCCTATCTTGCCCATATTTTGTTCTATCGCCAGACAAATGTGTTCCTACGTACGATGATATTTTATTTTATTTTCATTTGCTGGGTAGCCATGGTTCCTTTCAATACATATTGACTGCTCTTTCTCTTCGTTTTCGAAAACCAAAGCATATCGTTTCTTTACATATAAAATATATCGCATCCTTCCCATCCGTTTTCTTTTCCTGAACAAGCAAACATTCCATTCGAAATTACCAACTCCATAATCCAGCGTCCCACCAAATATCCTCCATGCGTCTCTTTCCCAGTTCATTGAACGGCTGTGAAATTCCATTCTTCTTTCCCAAAAGTCTTCCAAATCACGCATCAAATTCAATATTATCCAACTAGGGATTGCTAAGCTCAGAGAGGGTATTGATTTGAATGGTTGTGACTGTGTTTAGTGTGCTGAGGTGGCCGTGATCGACCCAGAAAATCGCTGCAATCGAAGTAACTTTGTAGGCAAACAACGAGAGTATGCTGTTCGTGGCTCGGACTAAGGATGTCAAGCGATGAGGCGCACGGTCCAGTCACCTCAGACGGTGGTCAGGAGAAGTGTTTTGGCATGGGGTTGGTGAATGCGAGCGGTGCATCTGAGTACGCAAACGGGATTCGTGAATATGGGGAGACGAAGATGATGGCTCTGTAAGGGTTGTGATTTGAACAAAAGGAGAACGGTGGTGGTGATTGTTGGATCGGTGAAGTGAAGAGGGTGTTTAAAGAAGGTGAAAGCGGCGGCCATGGAGTGTACTGTAGTAAGAAAATGAAGGAATGCTTTGAAGTGTTAAAACCTGGAAGAAGCCTCTATTGCTTAATAGCATTTATGCACGTGGTTTATTTATATAAGTAAGGGAGTTAAAAGAAGGAATGCTTTGAAGTGTTAAATCCTGGGTTTCAGGAAGGAAGTTTGTGCATGAAAGTTTTTTTTGATGTCATGGAGTATTAATGTGTAAAGGGGGAAAGGTAACCATGGGGATGATTGTGGCTTGCTGGAAGATAGGAAAGAAGAGGAAATAAAGGGAGGGAGGACGTCAGTTGTGCGGTGTGTGGTTCATGCAGTTTTCAAATAGTGAGGTAGAAGGAGAATCAGCGGAGAGGGGTGAGAACGTAGGCTTTGCATAGGGTAGTGGGTATTCGAATGGTGTTGAGAACTTATGGGGGAAAAGGTGCTGTACAATTCGTGTATGCATAGGGAAACATCTTGCGTGAAATTGAAGCAGGCTGAAGGGAATAAACAATGCAGGTGGATTGAGCAAAATTGACCCTTAGTAAAGTAATTAGTTTTCTAATCTATTATAATTAAAGAATTTTTATTAAAATAAAGTCTATAATGGTGTGCATGCAAATCAATGAGGTTGAGGACAAGGTTTTGGATGGAACGCAGAGTAGTGGATGAAAGGATCGTACATAGAAGGAGATTTATAGCTCTATATCTGATAATAGAAGCCCATTAAGTTAATAATTAATTAATTAAAGAATTTATTATTTAATTTAAATCAATTAAATTTATAATTATCATAACTCATGCCTATGTGATCAGAATCAAACAAAATCAGAGGCGTTGGAATCGCAATGGTATATACGACATTGATGTGCTGATTTAGAAGGAGTCAGAAACAACTGGGGATTTCTTTTAATTTTAAACGTCTGTTTAAAATTAAACGAAACAATGCGACAAAACAATCAATCGAAATGGTGAGTTAATTCTCACACTTTTCTAGACTACTATGATGTTATAAATCCGTATAATATCATTAAAAATATTTATTGCTTCATTGGATGCGTTGGTTGTTTGTGGTTGATTTAATGGTTGTTGTTAATTTATCGCCTTTAATTTAATATCATGAAATGTTACAATAATCCGTGATGCAGAGAACGACAGGTTGGAGGGATCCTACGAGATTCCTCAAATATTATGGATATTGTCTATTTTTGTATTGTTTATACATGAACTGATTGAACCCCAAATGACATTGAAAACTGGTCTGAATGTTAATGGTTGAATGGATACGACCGTTTGTTGTGATTTTTAATCAATTGAAGGTATTGATTACGGGGTTGGCAGTGAGGGCCTAAAATCTATTGTTTCAAGACGTCGTGTTGCCGTCAGGCGAAGTTGACGCGGTTTTAAATTATAAAATTTATTTTATAAATGAATTAATGTTTTGACTTTATTTATTTAAGAAGTGAATATGAAGTTTATAAATATATTCATATGTTTATAATCATGTTTTTAATAGAAATTACTTAATATTTTATAATGAGAATTTAATGCCATTAATGAGGATTATGAACTTCAGTCAGAAACAACCTACGAGTGTTAAAATAGAATAATTGTTTTTATAAAACAATTAATAGATATTTTAAATTAATTAAGTTATTTAATTAATTTAAGGAGTAAATGATAATGGAAATCAGTAAATAGTTAACTGATATGTACGGGTAGCAAAAATCAACCGTTTTAATTTGAAATTGACGGTTGGGTTAATTTGATTTAAATTAATCTAGTCATTGGTTTTCAAATATTCGTTAACTTAACGAATGTTGTTAAAAGTTAATTATTCTTAGATTAACTATAATATTAAGTGATTATTGAATTGTTTAGTTATTTATAAAGTCAATAATTATTTAATAACTTTTGAAATATCATTTAATTATCCTATCTTTATTTAATAATGAAGTAATTGATGAATGATTAATTATTGAAATTGACTACCTTTATTCGGTTAATAATGAAGTTAATTATTTTGTTAACAATAAATAAAGCTATTATTCCAATTATTGACATTCCTTTCCAAAAGGGAATCGAGTTATAATGAGATTTTAATTAAGTAAAGCTTACAGAAGGATTTTGTTGTAAATCCCAGGATTTTTATAAGCATAAATTTATAAAGGAAGGCTCGAGCTACAACGATGTTTAAGATAACATTTTTCTTAATAAAAGCGATCCGATCAAAAAGAGATTAATGAAATAAAAGCGATGAAAATAGATTAGCATAAAAGGGTCTGAAATTTAGTTCAAATCGTACAAACAAAGTGTAAATGGGATTTATAAGCTAATGCAGGCGCGGCGATAAGATTTTATTAAGTAAAAATGAAGGGGATTAAATAGGACTTCTTAGAAGAGGATTTAATGGGTTCATTCAAATAGGATGTTAAATCGTTTAATATGCAAGTAAAGAGATTACAAGTTAATTACCAATATAAGATATGGTATGAAAATCATATTGAATTCGAATGGTAAATAAGATCGGGAAGTTTACTTAAGTAAAGGGTATGGACATGGAAAGAGGGTGTTCAAATATAAGGAATGGTTTATAAAACCATAACATATGGAGATGGGAATAATATATTGGATTATTGAGATAATATTAGTTTTAAATTACAAGCTTGTATCTATCTTGAGATCAGAACATTGTCGATCAAGGTCTGAGAGGTAATTAGAATATCCCAACTTAAACGGCTTCACTATTATTGAGAGATAATATTAATTTGTAATGGGTAGGGAAATGATATCGAGTTATTCACGATTAATAAAATTCATCATTTTTTAAATAACCTTTTAAAATGGATTAACTATGCTAGTTTATTTAATCAAAAATATAACTACTTTTATTTAATAATAACTAAAGTGAGTACTTCACGATTGTAATTCTTTTCTTAAACGAAATAAAAGTTATGGGGTGGACTAGTATGGAAAGGATCTGAAGTTTAATTCAAATCAAATAAACAATGTTGTAAAAAGGGTTTTACCCAAGGAGATGATTAAAAAAAATAAGAGTTCACCTGGGAACGGAATTAATTGAAATAGTTTAATCGAAATAAGGGAAAGATTTGGTAACTAATCATATGCCGTTTGATTAGGTAAAAATATAACGATTGTTCCAATGGTAAGGGGAATGAAAATTGGGTTTATAAAGCTAAAGTGATAATTTTAAATATAAGAAAATATGAAAAGAGTTTTGAGAATATAAAAATGAAATTCCACGATTAAAGAAATAAAAGATGTTGATAATGAATATAGTAATATTTCCAAACAAAAGAAATAAAAAGTGAAGTTAATAAAAAGGAGTGTTGTGTAATGTTTTCAAAGTAACGAAACTAGAAGACTTTTGACGAGATTAAATTCATGGAATCGTTTATAAGAAATCGATAAAATGATTTAAAGACATATTTCATGTAAAGGACCTGAGCTGCCAATTCACCTAGATGTACTGTTATGATTTGACAGTTAAATAACCGACTATCAAAATCTGCCCTTTTATTGATTGTTGGTACGGAAAGACCGGGATCGAATTTATATTCGAAACCATTCCGACCACTGGATACGAAACATTGAAGAAATCATAAGATGGTTGAGATGGAGCATTCTAGACCGTGGATCTTCATAAGCAGAAGAACTACTTGTTAGATTTCTCTGGTTAGCTCCTAGAGATATTTCAGCAGTGATTCTGTCGTGGTTGAAATCTTCGGGTACTGATCCTTGGGGTGATACCTATATAGGATGTGGTAGAAGGGTGCCTTTGGTTCATCCTGTTCCTGGATGACTTTTATGGACGAGTGTCTGATAGAGTATTTCCAAAGGAGTCACGTACATTGAATATTTACAAATGTATCTGTTGGTGGCAGAGAAGGGTGCACACCTTCTTTAAGATTAACGCTCAGAGCTTTTTTGTGAGGATCAATTAAGTGATATCCAGTGGATCTTACAATGTGGCAATCAAAGTGGATGGAGATTCGTTGTTTGAAGGATAAACTTAACCTCTAGCCACATCAATCGGGAATGGCACAAAATCGGGTAGGCAACATGGCTATGTGGGTCGCACCCATTAAAAGGGTATATCATTACCGGATCTGGAGAAATCAAATGCCTTCTATTGTTCTTTTATTTTATTTGTATGCTAATGGTTCGGTTGGCTGGCCCCTAACCGTGGTGATGATATATTAGGTACTCTCAAGCGAAATGAGGGGCCGGTCATGTGTAGCCGGGTTGCAAGACGTTCTTATTGAACCCAAATGTATTCATCTCCAGAGGTACATTGTCGGAAAGGTTGTCCTATACCTTGCCAGGAAATCCATTCTCCAATATGCGTCGCGATTTTGATTGTATACTATATATGTAGAACGTGAGATGCAAGCGTTCTGCTAAATTATTATTTATTTGTGGTTTGATAGTCATTATTATAATATCAGAAAAGATACTGATTTCAAAAATATTTTGGGTTATAGTAAGGTAAAAACCATCTGTGTTTATGTGTGGGTTGTTCTTACTATTATCCTTTTATTTCAAAAGGAATATTTCAAAGTTAAACTAGTTGTTTGTGCTATGAATTTATCACTGATTCTAGACTGATTCGGGTGAACTTTGCTTTGCTTCAAATGTGCTTGGGTCAGACCGAGTATATTTTCAGGTTAGGTTTCGCTTGGAGTTTCAGGAGCTGGAAGCAGGAGGCTTCACTGGTAGTTATATATAGTTATTTTCCATTGTGACAGATATATGTTGTACTCTGTTGATTGGTATGTATACAGTTTGCCTTTGTATAAAGAGATTTGTTATATTATATTTATTCGTTCCGCTATGAGATTCTGATGTGTTCATCTTTTTCTTCTATTATGATACTTCTTTCTTTCTACTTCTCATCCTCTAACCTATTTCTATTAACTGTCGGGGGTTCAATACTTGGATTTTTGACAGGTAATACGGGATAATGTATTAGTATTGAAAATTCGAGCATCAAATTTTTTGGGCCGTTACAGTTGGTATCAGAGCAATTGGTTTAGTGATAACCTTGGCTCTATGGTGTAACTCGATAGAGATGGGGTTAGTAATACCCTAAATTGTGTTTGAGCGTATATATGAGATATTTGTAATTTATTATAAAATTATTTTTATATAGTTTTGTACGGATTATATTTTCATATAAATATATTTTTATGTTTTTCTCAAATGATTATAATATGGATTTGGTTGAATAACTTGAAGAAGAATTAAAATAGCAATATTGAACTTGAATAGATGTATATAATAAAAAGAGATTTCACTTGTGAAATCGAGTAAATGATAATTGGATGGAAATTAATCCAATATAAATCAATTGATGTGAAACCAAAGTAAAAGCAAATGAGAAATAATTATGTGAATCTAAATGGTTTGGTTGAATTGTTATGCCTTGGTTGTTTCTTATGTATTGAATGGTTTGTATAGAATTCGCCAACCGTTGATTGAAAACCAATCTAGAATAAATGAATTGAAATGATTGAGATGGATCAAAGTATAATGTGGAAATCAAGGAATTGTTTGGTTGAAATGTATGGCATGGATATAGATTTGAACATTGGTTGGAAACCAGTAAATGATCTAATTCAAGAAGTAGAATCAGAATGGATATTTAAATAAGTAAATGGATTATTAAAACTTGGTTATAATCAAATCCATCAGAATTATATAAAATGGTATGACTATTTCCAATTGTTTGTAATGGATGATATGGATGACATGGATGATATGAATATTTGGATCTGACTGACATTTGTTTTGGAAACTAATGAAGTTCATTGAAGTTGAGAACAGGTACAAATGTGCTAATTCAATTTTAAATTTCAGCCAAGAGAACTCTGGAGTAAACTAAATCCAGTTTGGCATGCCAATCGAGCAAGCATGAGTAAATTTATCGCTTATCACATAATAACGCACGCAAAATATAAAATTTTGGGTTTTTATTTGGGTTTTGAGTTTGGATTTTGGATTTTTCCGACCGTGTTGGTCGATGTATATATTTGTTGAATTTGCAATATTGCAGATGTCCCTCCGTACAGGGGAGCCTCTGCCAAAATTTTTCCAAAATTTAAAGGTGTTAGAAATTTTTTGAAATATTTGGAAAAAATTTGTTATTTTAAATAATTTTGGTTTAGAACCAACTAGGTTAGTTTGAAAATAAAACTGAGTTTTAATTAAATAGATTGTTTAAAGATATAATTGGTTTGCAACATTCTTTCTGCCTTAGCAATTTCGGGGATGAAATTCTTTTAAAGGGGAAGGAATGTAACATCCCGTATTTTCTGGGAAATTATTTAATATATTTTATTATATAAAATACTGATTTGAATTTAAATAGTTTTAATTTAATAATTATGATAATAATATAATTTTCCATACATTCAAATTAAACATTGATACTTTTTACCGCGTGTTTCAAATATTGATCAATGCTAGAAAACGTCGGTCGTGACATTTTGATTGGGGTCCGAAACTGCAAAATGTTTTATAAGATAAGAACGCTCGTATATATGCTAGTATATCGTTCGCAAAATCTTTACAAGTCGTGTTCAAGAAAAATTGTGTTAAATCATTGCCTACTATACCAATCCTTGAAAATTGCAAACAAATCTCCAGTGAGAATAGTCAAGCCAACACTTTCTGACATTGTTGAGTAAATAAACGTAAATGAATAAATACCTTGTCTTAGTATTCATTTGTTCCATTAGATCGCGTTAAAATCCTGTACCATTCTAAACGAAACCTCTGCGATAAATCTATATGATACAAGCCTGTTGTAGACTTTTAAATGTTTCCTTCTGAAATCTCAAGCAAAAGTCTTGATCAAATATGAGTAAAATCTTCCAAGTATCTCACTGCATTCAATAGTCACACTCTTTGGCAAAACATTAGTGTACTGTTAAAGGGGAAAAATCACCGCAAATCTTGGGAAAGCCTTGTCCAAATCTTATCTGATGTACATAGTAAGGTATAGCTCTGTGTACATTTTTCAAAGGGTCCATTCGTTCAGAAAAGAAAAATATTCATTCATTTTCAAAGTGTTCGACTATAATCCTATCATGTGCATTAAACAATGAAATCATGTTACTACAGCATTTAAAACTTCTCTGTATAATTGCATAGTTTGGATTCGAAACTAGTGGTCACAACATCCTTGACCAATGAAAATACAAATCACTATCGCATTTGTACAAACTCATGTGCATGCTGAAGGATCCGCCAGCTCAGGTATGTTCTACCTTCAACTGAAAAGATATAGATATAATTAAATATTGGTCTGTCCTTGTGAAGCAAGGTGGAAAACGAAATTTCAAGAATTGTCTTTAGCCAGCCTATTGATCAACCGTCTGCTACCCTATTTGCACAACATGAGTTTCTGCCCACATCCTATCTTGCCCATATTTTCTTCTATCGCCAGACAAGCATGTGCCTACGTACGATCATATTTTATTTTATTTTCATTTTCTTGGTGGCCACAGTTCCTTTCAATATATATTCACTGCTCTTTATCTTCGTTTCTGAAAACCAAAGCATATCGTTTCTTCACATATAAAATATATCGCATCCTTTCCGTCTGTTTTCTTTTCCTGAACAAGCAAACATTCCATTCGAAATTATCAACTCCTTAACCCAGCGTCCCACCCAATATTCTCCACGCCTCTCTTTCCTAGTTCATTGAACGGATGTGAAACTCCGTTCTTCATTCCTAAAGATCTTCCAAATCACACGTCAAATTTAGTATTCACCAAATAGGGATTGTTAAGCTCAGAGAGGGTATTGATTTGCATGGCAGTGATTGTGTTTAGTGTGCCGAGGTGTCCGTGATCGACCCATGAAGTTGCTGCAATCGAAGTAACTTTGCAGGCGTATAACGAGGGTATGCTGTCCATGGCTCGGAACGAGGATATCAAGCGATGAGGCGCACATTCCAGACACCTCAGATGGTGGTTGAAACACCCCACCTCCGTTAGGGTCACTCTCAAAGGGAATGCCCTAATTTTGGTGGAGGTTTATAAGTATAAGTCACAGATACACAAGACAGATATAAATACACATATTTTTGAACAGCGGAAAACAACAGCAATTTTTATTTCAACGAAATACGTGTTACACAAACCATGTCATAATTGTCTTACAATACTTCCAAAAACCATTACATTCTCATAACTGTCTTGATTTCATAACTTAAAGAAGCATAAAAACAAAAGTAAACTACAAGTCCCCATAGTTGCAATCCAAAGCCATAGTCGAAAACGAAAGAGATCCAAGCAATACATTCTTTCTCTTCAAGCTGGATGTGAAAACTGGTCAAGCTGTGGTGTTCCCTCCCTGTGGAACTTGAGGGGGGGGGGACGAAAGAAAAGAAGACGAAAGAAAAGTAGAGTCATACATAAAGCCTGAGTAAGTCTAGGACTATTCAGTCTATGAATAAAGAACTGGGCATGATAAGTATAAACTGGAAATGGGAAAGCACCATAAACAAAGTTAAGTTGTCTAGAGTCGAATATACTTATCATACCCCATAATAATCTCTGCATCCATATAAACTAGTTCCCAACAGGCACCCCATAATCACGGTGAAGTGATCCGTTTCTAATGATCGTCTCCTACTCGCATAGTTGCATGTGTCTTACGGCCCCCGATGTTGTAGTTACCTATGCTGGTCGCACCATGGGGTGTATCAAGTCCCATGGTGGCGGCCCAACACAATTCTAGAATGCACAGGTATACTACTGGTGCCCAGTGCCTTATTTTTCTGCACCGGAGTGTGTGCACGCCTGCACCCCGTTAGAACCTACACTGCCGCACCACCGCCGTCGATTTGACCTCTTACAGTCAGCCCAGTAATCGTGCCCCACCCTGCCTAGTTCAGGGTATCCTGATACACCTTGTAGGGTTACTGCTGAAAAGGGTCCCCCCGCTACTAGGTTTTCTATTTCTAGCCAACATGCTAAGTTGGTTAAGTGTTTTGTAAACCTAACGCCCAATCAGTTTGTATAGTTTAGCATGTTCCATTTTGATTAAGTATTAATTCAATTTACTTAATCCTATCAATCCCGACTCAGCCTTAATTGTCTTATTAAAGCCTCGACCTCTCACATTAGAAAGATGTTGTTGTGGCAGCCTGTTGCCGGTTGGGTCCGGACAGTCTTACGCCACAACTTAGTCTAACCTCGGGACCTTATTGGGCTCCGTGTTTAACCACCCACATTCGATAGGTATTGTTGTGACTACTGGATAGCCGGGCGGTTCCGGGCAGGTTTACATCACAACTCAATCCAACCTCGGGTTAAACACATCGTATTTTCTAAATTTACATATTTTGTCTCTTTTCTTTTTATATGTAAATATTTGCGGTCTATTATTCAAATTCATCTTTATTGGGTGAAATTAATTTACACCACTTAATTGTTTTTCAAGGTCGTTGGCATGCGTCAAACATGCCAACACATATGTTTTATATTTTAACCCAAACGTCATTACCCTCGTTTTATAGTTCACTACAATATAACATATGTTGGGTTTAACATTTAAACCCAACTTAGCCACATGAAAAAGGGAAGGCTTAGAACATGGTGTTTACATATTCTAAGTAACATAAAAAGGGGATTGTGAACGCATGAACTTGCAACATAGCGAACTAATTAACATAAATTAGGCACTTGTGAACTTGCATTGTAATAGCATATAATCAAGGCATAAGCATACCTAAACATGAAATCATGGTTTTTTATCTATTCATATAATCATGGCATAAACATACCTAAACATGAAATCATGGTTTTTAATCTATTCATGTAAACTTGCAAGTGGAATGTAAATCTAACTTAATTATGTCACATATATTATCATGTGATTTTGGTAACAACATAGGCCTAAAACATGTTTTCAATTAGGCATAACACCAAACATAGTTTAGTCGTGTTCATAGAGTCAACACAAGTTCACAAAGATGTTTACTTTTGTCTCTAATACAAAATTATGGTTTTACATTTGAATCATGATGCCAATTCTAACATAAATTCACATAAGTCATAATACCCAAATGGATCCAACTACACTAAAAGTGATTATAATATATATTATGTTGGCATAATAGTGAATCATATACTTGCATGAATCTCAAATAAACTACCACAAACATGTAGTTGTTAACTTTCAACATGAATCACATACTTGCAAATATCCAATCGTTATACCACAACATCCCAAATCGTTTAGAATCAAAGCAACATTCAAATATGAATTATTATCACCACAAATCAAATACAATTCTATTTATGATTTTACACAAATCAAAACACAATTATTTATTCACATCGGAATAGCACTCTACTTACAACGTATGACGAATCTTCAATTCAGGAATCTGAATTCTGAATTTGGAGATGCTATCCTTTGTTGTAGGCGTTGTTTTGATTTAGTTGTCGTTGCTTTAAGCTGTTGAATTGTCTCCTAATCGTCTCTCAATTTTGACGGCTACTCCTTGTCTCTCCTCAGCAGCATGACGGTCTCATTCTCATTTTTATTTGTATGAATTAGGGTGAGTCTTTGGTCCTTTTTATAGAGTTTGTGAATTTATTAGGACCGTCGATGGAGCTTGGATTAATATTAGCCGTTCATTTGAAGGAGAGACCAATCAGGAGCTGACACCTAGCCCTAGTGACCAGGCAAGGCTAAGAAATTCGACCAGACCCTGATCAGGCCAGCCAAGACCTGACCAGCAGGTCATTCTGACCTGGGCGCACTTGGCAGGTGCGCCAGGCTAAAAATGTACTGGTGCACTTCCCAAGTGCGCCAGTTCATTTCTGTTCTGGCACACTTCCCAAGTGCGCCAGTTCATTTCTGTTCTGGCACACTTCCCAAGTGCGCCAGTGCATTCTGACCCGTTTTCTGGTTTTTCGCCCAACTTCGTTCGTCCATATCTTCTTCATACGATATCCGTTTTATGCAAACTCGGACTCTATCTCAAGTAGAATTACGAGACGAACGCAATGGAGTATCCCGTTTCCCTTAATTCTTTGATTTGAAATTAGTTATACTTTAATTTGTGAATTTCACAGTTATAGAATACACGGGGTGTTACATTCTCCCCCACTTAAAAGGATTTCGTCCCCGAAATTTTCAAGTTTAGGAAGAATGTACATCCTAACATCCAAACATCCATCTACTCATCCATCAAACACGAGCATCCATTGTCCTTAAAAGACTTCTAATGCTTCATTATCATATGCGAAGTGTGTGTACATGTACTTATCTAATGCAAAATCAGTCGGTCTACTGATTCAGTTGACCTCCTTAATGCAAATTATGTAAGTGTCATGAATCCATTATGTATGCAAATTTTCCTATTCATGATTTTACATGGGTGCACAATCATACACATATAAATGCAACATCCATATGGCAACACATTAAACTTCATCCATATACAAATATAAATACATATATGCACATGCAACATGAAGTGACTGAGCCGATCTAAAACCTAAATTGTGTGTGTATATGCAACCACGAGCAACCACTAGCAATCACTTGCAACCACTTGCAACCATCATCCATAACATGTTTCAATTACATGTTTTCATCCAAAGAGTTTCTACCTAAAAGATACGGTCGAGGAGATATACCTAAAAAGATAGATAAAAGCGCAACTTAAGGAAAAAGAAAGATCAAAGATGTACCCTCGAAAAGAAAAGGGTAGGCAGCGCGTATTCTAGCTTCAGTTTCCCAAGTTGCGTCTCCCTCGGCGTCGCTCCATTGAACTTTGACGAGCTTGACTTCGCGGTTGCGTAGCTTCTTCACTTCCATTCCAAATATGCGGGTTGGAACTTTCCTCATGGTTGCTTTGCGTTCCACTTCAGCTTCTTCTAGGATATTTGGATCTACCACTTCAGCATATTCATGTAGACATTTTCGGAGGTGCGAAACGTGAAAGACGTTGTGAATTCCGGCCAGCTTTTCGGGTAGCTCTAATCTATAGGCCATTTTCCCAATTTTCTCGATGATAGGAAATGGCCCTACGAACCTTGGTGCTAGCTTCCCGGTGGTTCCAAAACGAACAACGTTCCTTAGCGGAGATACCTTAAGAAAAACTCTGTCCCCAACCTCAAATTCAAGGTCGGTCCTCCTCTTGTCGGCGTAGGATTTTTGTCTGTCTTGGGCTACCTTCATTCTTCTCCGTATTAAGTCTACTTTTTCTGAAGTCTCTCGGATCATATCTGGCCCAAGTATGAGTTTATCAGTAGACTCCCACCAACAAGTGGGCGATCGGCACGGTCTTCCATATAAAGCTTCAAAGGGCGCCATTCCGATGGTTGCTTGGTAGCTGTTGTTGTAGGCAAATTCCACCAAAGGAAGATGGTCTTCCCACGTCCCTCCGAAGTCAAGGATGCACAGTCTTAAAAGGTCCTCCAAAACTCTGTTCACTCTTTCTGTCTGGCCGTCGGTTTGGGGGTGATAGGCTGTTCTCAAGCATAACTGTGTGCTTACCGCTTCTTCCAGACTCCGCCAAAACTCACTTGTGAAGATAGGGTCTCGGTCACTAACAATGCTGGAGGGTATTCCATGGAGTCGAACAATTTCCTTGAGGTAAAGAGATGCTTGGGATGAGGCAGTTCTTTTACTCTTGACAGGCAAAAGGTGGGCGCTTTTAGTAAGCCTATCCACTATTACCCAAATGCTAGTGTTGCCTCTTCTAGACCTAGGCAGCCCATCAATGAAGTCCATTGAGATGCTATCCCACTTCCACTGCGGGACCTCTAGAGGATGGAGCAGACCGCCAGGTTTCTTCTGTTCCACCTTAACCTGTTGGCAAACCATACACTTAGAAACGAAATCTGCCACGTCCTTCTTCATGCCGTTCCAAAAGAAAGTTCTCTTTATGTCCTTGTACATTTTATCTCCGCCTGGATGTATCGTCATCTTGGAGTGATGTGCTTCCTCGAGAACCGTCTTTACCAAATCCCTTGTCTGTGGGACGCATAGTCTTCCGTCTCGCCTTAGCCAACCCTTATCGTCGATGGAGTATCTGCTGAGGTGACTTGAAGTCTCACCCCTAATTAGCCTATCAATCGTCTCCACAAGCTGAGGGTCTTCGCGTCGTGCTGTCCCTATTGAGTCCACTAAAGTCGGGCATACTTCGAGAGATGCTAGCAAGCCCAGTACAAAATCGGAGGAGGGCCTAAAGTCAAAGCTGGCTATAAACTCTAGGCTTTGTCTTTCAACAAACAGCGGGCTTAGGGTTAGTTTCTTTCGTCTTAACGCGTCTACCACTATGCTGCCTTTTCCCGGAGTGTAGGAGATCTCGAAATCGTACAAGGCAAGAAACTCCATCCATCTCTGTTGCCTCAAGTTAAGTTCTTTCTGTGAGAAAAGATATTTCAACGATTTATGGTCAGTGTAAAGTTCAAACTTCTCACCTAGGAGATAGTGTCGCCAAGACTTGAGTGCAAAAACGATGGCGGCTAACTCAAGATCGTGGGTCGGGTAGTTCTTTTCATGAACTTTCAATTGTCTTCCGCCATATGCTACTACCCTTCCTTCTTGCATTAAGATAGCGCCTAGCCCTGTCCCACATGCATCTGTATAAACTGTGAACATCTTGCTTCCATGTGGCAACGTCAAAACTGGGGCTGTTGTAAGAGCCCTTTTTAGTCGTTGGAAAGCAAACTCGCAATACAAGTCCCAATTGAACAGTAGATTCTTCTTGGTCAGCCTTGTGAGAGGAGCTAAGATTTTCACAAAATCCCTTATGAATTTTCTGTAGAAACCTGCTAGCCCTAGAAAACTTCGGACCTCAGTTGTGTTTCTTGGTGTCTTCCATTCCTGCACCGCTACTACTTTAGCAGGGTCCACAGCTAACCCATTTTTGGATACTATGTGCCCAAGAAACCTTACTTCCTCTCTCCAAAAGTGGCATTTGGGGAATTTGGCTTTTAACTGATGGACTCGCAGAGTTTCCATGATTGCCCTTAGGAGCTGGGCATGCTCCTCTTCACTCTTTGAGAAGATCAAGATATCGTCTACGAAAACCACTACGAACTTGTTGAGGAAATCTCTGGACACCCTACTCATTAGGTCCATGAAGTAAGCGGGTGCGTTTGTCAAGCCAAAAGGCATGACAAGCCATTCAAAGAAGCCGTCTGGGGTTCTGAATGTTATCTTATCGATGCTATCTTCAGCCACCCTTAGCTGATGAAAACCGGTCGCCAAATCGAGTTGGGAGAAAACAGACGCTCCTACAAGCTGATCGAACAAATCGTCAATTCTGGGGAGAGGGTGCCTATTCTTTTCCGTTAGCTTGTTGAGCTCCCTATAATCAACACACAGATGGAGTGAACCATCCGCCTTTGTAGCGAACACCACTGGAGCGCCCCATTCTGAAATGCTCCTTCTAATGAACCCCTTCTCTAGAAGCTCTTTAATATGTTTACTAAGCTCCTTCCTTTCCCGTGGAGCCATGTGTCTAACGGGCAACGCAACGGGCTTTGCATTATCTACAAGATATATGCGGAAGTCTATCTCCCGCTTCGGAGGCAAGCCCTTCACCTCTTCGAAGACATCCGGGTACTCCCAGACCACTGTGACCGATTGCAAACTTTCAACAGAGGCATCTAGCGATTCAAGATAACTAAGCATAACCGCATACGAGGGATTACAAGTAATTTCCAGAGTGTTACCGAGTTGGGTCAGAAGCCTAACCACCCTTTTCTCACAATCAAGGATGGCACCATAACTGGATAGCCAATCCATGCACAAAATCAAACCATATCCCGACAAGCCCAAAACAAAGGCACTACATCTAAATTCTACGCTTAGAATAGAAATTTTCAATCCCACACAGATCATAGACAGATGAGCTGGGCCCCCAATTGGATTTGAAACAATTAAGGGGTCCTCTACCATACTAGTTTCTAGGTGCAGAGATTCTACTACAGCATATGAGATAAAGGAGTGTGGTGCGCCAGAATCAAATAAAGTGCAAACTGGGTGATCATAAAGATAAACTACACTTTCTACAGAAGTATTTATACATCGCTGTTGCAGAGGTGGCGCTTCTAGCACATGAACCTGTGCCCCTGAGGTGGATCCAGCCCTCTGCTCTCGTTTCTTTAGGCAATCCTTAGCCATGTGGCGTGTCTCACCGCAAGAAAAGCACCCACCATTCATCTTGGCCTTCTTTTTCCGGCAATCCTTCACTAAATGCCCCACTTTGCCACAAAAATTACACTTCCTCTTCTCTTTGTTGTCTTTCCCGCCGTTCTTAAAGTCTGTCTTCTTAGGCTGTAAACCCTCTTTCTTCCCTTGAGAGCTTTCTGCCTTTGTCTCCTTCTTGCCCTTATCCTCTTCGTTCAGCAATGCCATCCGCACCAACCTTTCATACGTAGCTTCCATGGGTATATGGGTCATGGCCAAACTGTGTAATGGCTCATTCAATCCTTTGACAAAGTGGAGAGCCTTCTTGTGCAGAGTGTTGACTAGGTCCAGTCCGAACCTAGCCAGCTGATCGAATTGATTAACATACTCTTTGACTGTCATATTCCCTTGCTTAAGAAATAAGAATTTTTCCAACTAAAAACTCCTTTCAGCTTCTGAGAGAAATTTAGCTTCAAACCTTGCCCTAAAGTCCTCCCATGTTTCCACTGGCCTTTCTGCATTGGTGACTTCCCACCGATAGGAAGCCTCGCCTTTAAGTAGCCATACTGCCAGTTGTACCTTCTGCCTATCTTCTACCTCAAATATGACGAATAAGTCCTTGGTTTCCTACAGCCAATTCCTGGCTGCCACGACGGACTCGGTTCCATGAAAGTCCTTTCCTCCCATAGCTTTGAAATCTTTACATATCTTAGCAAAAGTATTACCCCGCGGAGGAGGTGGAGGAAGAGGTGCTGCTACAGCTAGATGATTTCCCGCAGCTGGGGGAGGGGGAACGGTAGGACCTGGCTGAGTAGCCCTCGCTTCTAAGAATCGTCTAAACAAACCAGGTATTGGTATACCCTCTGGCATGTTAAGTTCTTCGGACATGCTGAAACAAAAAGGGTAGATTCAAAACGAAGGATAAAAGATAGTACCTATGGCTTTGGGGGACTATGCCTTTTTAAAATAAATAATATTTTATCTTTAAAAATGCTTCTTTAAATTTACTTTTTTGGAAATTAATTTTCAAAAACTTTTTATCTTATCTGGTAAACCTATGCTCTGATACCAAGTGAAACACCCCACCTCCGTTAGGGTCACTCTCAACGGGAATGCCTTAATTTTGGTGGAGGTTTATAAGTAAAAGTCATAGATACACAAGACATATATAAATACACATATTTTTGAACATCGGAAAACAACAGCAATTTTTATTTCAACGAAATACGTGTTACACAAACCATGTCATAATTGTCTTACAATACTTCCAAAAACCATTACATTCTCATAACTGTCTTGATTTCATAACTTAAAGAAGCATAAAAACAAAAGTAAACTGCATAAGTCCCCATAGTTGCAATCCAAAGCCATAGTCCAAAACGAAAGAGATCCAAGCAATACATTCTTTCTCTTCAAGCTGGATGTGAAAACTGGTCAAGCTGCGGTATTCCCTCCCTGTGGACCTGGGGGGGAGGGGGGAACGAATGAGAAGAAGACGAAAGAAAAGTAGAGTCAGACATAAAGCCTGATTAAGTCTAGGACTATTCAGTCTATGAATAAAGAACTGGGCATGATAAGTATAAACTGGAAATGGGAAAGCACCATAAACTAAGTTAAGTTGTCTAGAGTCGAATATACTTATCGTACCCCATAATAATCTCTGCATCCATATAAACTAGTTCCCAACAGGCACCCCATAATCAGGGTGAAGTGATCCGTTTCTAATGATCGGCTCCTACTCGCATAGTTACATGTGTCTTACGGCCCCCGATGTTGTAGTTACCTATGCTGGTCCCACCATGGGGTGTATCAAGTCCCATGGTGGCGGCCCGACACAATTCTAGAATGCACATGTATACTACTGGTGCCCATTGCCTTATTTTTCTGCGCCGGTGTGTGTGCACTCCCGCACCCCATTAGAGCCTACACTGCCACACCACCGCCGTCGATTTGACCTCTTACAATCAGCCTAGTAATCGTGCCCCACCCTGCCTAGTTCAGGGTATCCTGATACACCTTGTAGGGTTACTGCTGAAAAGGGTCCCCCCCCCCCCCCCCCGCTACTAGGTTTTCTATTTCTAGCCAACATTCTAAGTTGGTTAAGTGTTTTGTAAACCTAACCCCCAATCAGTCTGTAGTTTAGCATGTGCCATTTTGATTAAGTATTATTTCAATTTACTTAATCCTATCAATCCTGACTCAGCCTTAATTGTCTTATTAAAGCCTCGACCTCTCACATTAGACATATGTTGTTGTGGCTGCCTGTTGCCGGTTGGGTCGGGGCAGTCTTACACCACAACTCAGTCTAACCTCGGGTCCTTATTGGGCTCCGTGTTTAATCACCCACATTGGATAGGTATTGTTGTGACTACTGGACAGCCGGGCGGTTCCGGGCAGGTTTACATCACAACTCAATCCAACCTCGGGTTAAACACATCGTATTTTCTAAATTTACATATTTTGTCTCTTTTCTTTTATATGTAAATATTTGCGGCCCATTATTCAAATTCATCTTTATTGGGTGAAATTAATTTACACCACTTAATTGTTTTTCAAGGTCGTTGGCATGCGTCAAACATGCCAACACATATGTTTTATATTTTAACCCAAACGTCATTACCCCCGTTTTATACGTTCACTACAATATAACATATGTTGGGTTTAACATTTAAACCCAACTTAGCCACGTGAACAGGGGGAGGCTTAGAACATGGTGTTTACATATTCTAAGTAACATAAAAAGGGGAGTGTGAACGCATGAACTTGCAACATAGCGAACTAATTAACATAAATTAGGCACTTGTGAACTTGCATTGTAATAGCATATAATCAAGGCATAAGCATACCTAAACATGAAATCATGGTTTTTGATCTATTCATATAATCATGGCATAAACATACCTAAACATGAAATCATGGTTTTTAATCTATTCATGTAAACTTGCAAGTGGAATGTAAATCTAACTTAATTATGTGTCACATATATTATCATATCATTTTGATAACAACATAGGCCTAAAACATGTTTTCAATTAGGCATAACACCAAACATAGTTTAGTCGTGTCCATAGAGTCAACACAAGTTCACAAAGATGTTTACTTTTGTCTCTAATACAAAAGTATGGTTTTACATTTGAATCATGATGCCAATTCTAACATAAATTCACATAATTCATAATACTCAAATGGATCTAACTACACTAAAAGTGATTATAATATATATTATGTTGGCATAATAGTGAATCATATACTTGCATGAATCTCAAATAAACTACCACAAACATGTAGTTGTTAACTTTCAACATGAATCACATACTTGCAAATATCCAATCGTTATACCATAACATCCCAAGTCGTTTAGAATCAAAGCAACATTCAAATATGAATTATTATCACCACAAATCAAATACAATTCTATTTCTCATTTTACACAAATCAAAACACAATTATTTATTCACATCGGAATAGCACTCTACTTACAACGTATGACGAATCTTCAATTCAAGAATCTGAATTCTGAATTTGGAGATGCTATCCTTTGTTGTAGGCGTTGTTTTGATTTAGTTGTCGTTGCTTTAAGCTTTTGAATTGTCTCCTAATCATCTCTCAATTTTGACGGCTACTCCTTGTCTCTCCTCAACAGCATGACGATCTCATTCTCATTTTTATTTGTATGAATTAGGGTGAGTCTTAGGTCCTTTTTATAGAGTTTGTGAATTGATTAGGACCGTCGATGGAGCTTGGATTAATATTAGCCGTTCATTTGAAGGAGAGACCAATCAGGAGCTGACACCTAGCCCTAGTGACCAGGCAAGGCTCAGAAATTCGTCCAGACCCTGATCAGGCCAGCCAAGACCTGACCAGCAGGTCATTCTGACCTGAGCGCACTTGGCAGGTGTGCCAGGCTAAAAATGTACTGGCGCACTTCCCAAGTGCGCCAGTTCATTTATGTTCTGGCGCACTTCCCAAGTGCGCCAGTGCATTCTGACTGGTTTTCTGGTTTTTCGCCCAACTTCGTTCGTCCATATCTTCTTCATACGATATCCGTTTTATGCAAACTCAGACTCTATCTCAAGCAGAATTCCGAGACGAACGCAACGGCGTATCCCGTTTCCCTTAATTATTCGATTTGAAATTAGTTATAATTTAATTTGTGAATTTCACAGTTATAGAATACACGGGGTGTTACAGTGGTCAGGCGAAGTGTTTTGGTGCGGCGTTGGTGAATGTGATCGGCGCCTCTGAGTATGCAAACGGGATTCGTGAATAAGGAGAAATGAAGACGATGGCTCTGTTGGGGTTGCGATCTGAACAAAAGGAGAACGGTGGTGGTGATTGTTGGATCGGTGAAGTGAAGGGGGTGTTTAGAGAAGGTGAGAGCAGCTACCATGGAGGATATTGTAGTAAGAAAATGAAGGAATAGTTTGAAGTGTTAAAACCTGGAAGAAGCCTATATTGCTTAATAGCATTTATGAACATGGTTTATTTATATAAATAAGGTAGTTAAAAGAAGGAAGTTGGGGAAGTCAAGACATTTTTAGTTCTTGGTGAAAGTCGGGGGAGAGGTTCGTTAGCTATGAAGGAGTAGTTCGAAAATCTTTAGCATGGGGAAAGCAGCAAATGTAAAGGGAAGGTAAGAAGTTGGCTTTTAAAGTGAGCATCAGGAGGACATGCGGTTTCAGGAAGGAAGTGTGTGCATGAAGTATTTTTTAATGGCATACAGTATTAATGTGTAAGGGGGAAAAGGTAACCAATGGGGATGATTGTGGTTTGCTGGAAGATAGAAAGAAACAAAAATAAAGGGAGGGAGGACTTCAGCTGTGCTGTGTGTTGTTCATGCAATTTTCAAATAGTTAGGTAGAAGGAGAATGAGAGGATAGGGGTAAGGATGTGGGCTTTGCATAGAGGAGTAGGTATTCGAATGGTGTTGAGAACGTATGGGGGAAACCGTGCTATATAATTCGTGTATGCATAGGGAAACATCTTGCGTGAAATTGAAGCAGGCTGAGGGGAATAAACGATGCAGGTGGATAGAGCAAAATCGAACCTTAGTAAAGTATTTAGTTTTCTAATCTATTATAATTAAAGAATTTTTGTTAAAATAAAATCAATAATGGTGTACAGGCAAATCAATGAGGTTGAGGACAAGGTTTGGAATGGAAGCAGAGTAGTGGATGAAAAGATCAGACTTAGAAGGAGATCTATAGGTCTGCATCCTATAATAGAAGGTGATTAAGTTAATAATTAATTAATTAAAGAATTTATTATTTAATTTAAATCGGTTAAATTTATAATTAGTATAACTCATGCCTATGTGATCAGAACCAGACAAAATCAGAGGCTTTGGAATAGCAATGGAAAATACGACACTGCTGTGCCGATTTAGAAGGAGTCAGAAACAATTGGGGATTTCATTAAATTTTAAATGTCTGTTTAAAATTAAACGAAACAATGCGACCAAACAATCAATCGAAATGGTTAGTTAATTCTCACATTTTTCTAGACTGTTATGATGTGATAAATCCATATAATATCATTAAAAATATAAATTGCTTTATTAGATGCGTTGGTTGCTTATGGTTGATTTAATGGTTGTTGTTAATTTATCGCCGTTAATTTAATATCATGAAATGTTACAATAATCCGTGACGCAGAGAAGGACAGGTTGGAAGAATCTGACCGAATTCCTCAAATAGTATGGACAATTGACACAGAAATTAAAGATTCTCCAGTAATTAATTTATACGAACCCGATGGCACCAGTTTCATCGCATTCTGAGACTATTTCCTGGTACGTTATTTTTACACGTACTGCAACGCTATTTTGGACACCAAATTTCCCGGTCTTCAAAAATAATAAACTATATACCTATTCTGACTCTAATCGTGGATACGAACTCAACGGAACTGGTTTCATCCCTTAATTCGATCTTCGGCTCTAGTTACACTCAAATATCTCTTTAATAATTTGAATTAATTTAATTAAACACTATATAAAAGGAATGGGCGTTTATGGTTACGGTGGTCACATACGACATCGGTTTTCCATGAAATTTGATTTTCTTACAATAGTTTAATGATATGGTTCCAATGAAACTAATTTCATCGAAAACGGAGTCCGTTTGCAAAATCACTATTTTAAAGGGCTATATTTTAAATAACGATTTCCATAGCGACTATTTCAAAATTTGATTTGGCCATAACTAACAAACTATAACACGGAATCCGAATTTTTCTCTTTCATATAAAAATTACCATCAATACGATTCCAACATTTCTCGTTTCATAGGAATCTGACTTATATCGGATCTTGTATATTCAGTTGAAGTTCAAAACTCCATATTACGAACTGCAATGCTATTTCGAGCCCGATTTATAATTATATAAATATATAATTTTCAAACTTCGTTTTGCATAACGTATTAAATATTAAAAATCTATTAATTTTCCAAATCAAATATTTAAAATAATAAATTAAATAAAATCTTTGACTGCCAAAAATACGGGTTGTTGCATTCTTCTCCCCTTAGAATAATTTCGTCCTTAATTTCCAAATCCAATTTACTTTAAATCAAAAACAGTTGAATACCGTACATAAATATTTCCAAAAATATCAAAAAAATTCTAACACTTTAAATTTCCGAAAAAACTCGGTAGAGTCTCCCTTGTACGGAGTGACATCTACGATATCGCAAGAACAAAAATATATATACATCGACCCACACGGTTGGAAAACAAAAATCAAAAGCCGAAAATTTTATATTTTCGCGTAGGAGTACCTTTTACGAGCGCTATTGGGCATAATTGCTTAATGTATATGCGATTTACTCAACCAATATCAATTTTCCTAGCCATCTGGCACCTGTACTTAATCAATACACATATGAGTGATAAATATATGAAATTCTGAAATAATATTTAACTAATCAACAAGTATAACTATTCCAATTTCAAAATCAGCTGGTAGCATCAATTCATTTTCAAATACAGGGTTGAATCATATATTCCAATTCATTTGCAGATTCATTCCAGTTTAATTATACAGAAAATTATTCTTTAGTTTATAATTCATTTGGCTCCTTCAAATTGCCGATTATTTCATTCTAACAACTATCATCCAATAACAAACAATTCACAATCAACAACCAATACACAACCAAATCAACCCAAATCAATTGAATTTATATTCAATATAAATATTTTATTTTGGTTTCACAGATTTGAACATCAATCGATTAATATCCGATCGATTTTTATTTGATTATTATTTATTCAACAAATTCCCACTTTTTAAATATATTTAATTTAATTTCACTTAACGAGGTTAAGTTTCAATTCAAATTTCCAGTCCAATTTGAATTCCATTCCAATCAATCAAATACACTAATACCTCAATAATTTGATAAGATTATTTCTTCTCTATACAAAAATATACTTTGGGTAAAATTATTTCATTTGCCCTTTTTCAAAACAATATTGTGTCCACTGACAGTTCAATGCTTCTCAACACTTGAACCAATCAACAAACACAATACAAAATATTTGTATATAAAATTACGAATACGCTCTCATATATATGCACTCAATATTATTACTAACCCAGTCTCTATAGAGTTATACCACAGAGCCAAGGTTACTAGTAAATCAATATCTCTGATACCACTGTAACGACCCAAGAATTTTCAGCCCCGAAAATTGACATAAATACAATTCTGTACCTCATGCCGACCTTCCAAACACTGGAACGTTATTTGAAATAAATTAGAGGGTGAGATAAGAAAGAAAGAAATATTAGAATAGAAGAAGAAGAAGAAGAAGAAAACAACACAACACAGAGTCTCACATCGCAGCGGAACAAAATATAGTATAGAAATAAAAATTTACTAAGAGCTTTTAAAATACTTACAATCATCAGAGTACATCACACATATGGATAGTGATAATAACCTACCCTCATATACAATACATAGCGAAATAGTAACATACATCTGAACATCTTCAACTCGTCTCTGGACTTCACAACATCCGATAACCTGGACCTGTACACCCGGTCTAACCCGAGCATTTACAAAACACTGGGTCAGTCTGGTGAACCAGAGTGAGAAAACTCGCACAGTATTAAGGGGGATCATCCAACTTGATTTTTAAGTTCAAAAATATTTTCGAAAGAAAAGGATAATCGTAAGACCAAATCCAGACATAAATACAGACGGTTTTCACCTTACGATAACCCAAAACATTTTTGAGATCAATATCTCTTCTAATATTATAATAGTGTCTAAATTAAAGTAGATATCAATCTAGCCGAACGCTTGCATCTCACGCTCCACATATATAGTATACAATCAAAACCGCGGGCACTTATTGGAGATTGGATTCCGACTATGACAAGGTATGGGACCATCTACCGATAGTGTATCTCTAGAGGCGAATACACTGGGCTCAACAAGAACGTCTTGCAACCCGGCCCACACATGACCGACCACTCAATTCGCTTGAGTGTATCGAATGTATATCACCAACGGTTGGGCTCAAACCACTGTTTCCCGAAATGGACAGCATTGAAATAGATTAAAGAATGGAAAGGAATTTCTCTAGATAGGTGATTATACACCCTAATGGGAGCGACCCACATAGCCATGTTGCCTGCCCGATTTTTGTCATTTCCCGGTTGATGAGGCTTAAGGTTTTAATTCCCTTTTAGAACATTTGATCACCATCCACTTCGAATGCCACATCGTCAGATCCGCTAGATATCACTAAATGATGTCTAAAAAAACACTCTAGTTATTTGGCTAGAGAAAAACCATTTCTCCGCCATAAACTACGGTACATTTGAAGAAATCAACGTACGTAATTCCTTTGGAAATACTCTGTCAGACATCCATCCATACCAGTCACCCAGGAATAGGATGAACCCAAGGCACTCTCCTACCACATCCAAGGAATCACCCTATAGATTAGTAGCGAGCAGTCCTTGTAATCCGTAGATTCCAACAATGACAGACCAACAACTTAACTCTGGGAGCTAACCAAAGATTATTAGCGGTTCTTCCGTTTATGAAAATCTACGGTCTTCAATCCTCCATCTCGATCATCTTCTGATATCTTCACGTATTTGTTGGTCGGAATGGTTCTCGAATATAAATTCTATCCCGGTCTTTCCGTACCAACAAACGTATTGGATAGATTTGATAGTCGGTGATTTAACTATCAAAATAAATAGTGATTCAGTCATGAGAATCCAATGAGTTCACTAGTTCAGTATTCAGCATCAATTGGCCTTTTAATTTAAAAAAATGTAAATTTGAAACTCTTAAATATTTTGGTTTTACGAATATAGCTCTGCGCTTCTTATTTAACATAAGATTTTATTTTTTTAAACTTTTTCAAAAAAAAAAGCATTAGAATTCATTCTATATATATACTCCCAACCTTATTTTTTTTTAACAAATTTCACGTAAACCATTGTTATTTGAAAACAATATCCAATCTCTATTCTTGGAATAAACTCATTCCAAAAACTTACCATTTTTATTTCCTTTTACTTTGGAATCATCATTTTATATTTACACTTCTTGCTAATTCCTTTTACTTCAGATCTCTCGATATATATATATATATATATATATATATATATATATATATGTATATGTATATATATATGCTCCAAATTTCACTAAAAATTGCATTATTATTTCACTAATGAAAATAATAAATGAAACACCCCACCGCCGTTAAGGTCACTCACAAAGGGAATGCCTCAACTTTAGCGAAGGGTTATAGGTACAAGACACAGAAAAATTTACAAGATAGATTAATATAAGCCGTGAAATTCAATTATTTATTTCATACGTGGCTCAATACAAAAGCATTATGTCAAATTGTCTCAAAATAACATCCAAAACATTAAACATAATTTCTGTCTTGGTTATTTAATAAAGAAGCATAAAACACAAATAAAATTGCATAAATCCCCACGGAAAATGTCCAAGAGCCATAGCCAAGGTGAGGGAGTCCAAATCATACATCTACTTTCTTGAAGCTTGCAGAGAGTCTGACTAAGCTGCAGTATTCCCTCCCCGTGGACCTGGGGGGAAGGGGGAACGGAAG
Organism: Allium sativum; assembly: GCA_030737875.1. Taxonomy (NCBI): domain Eukaryota; kingdom Viridiplantae; phylum Streptophyta; class Magnoliopsida; order Asparagales; family Amaryllidaceae; genus Allium; species Allium sativum. Next base: position 739,335,564 of record CM060920.1, on the reverse strand, counting down.
GAAAGAGGACGAAGGAAAACGGGTCAAACAATAAGTCTGGTAAGTTAGGTGATTACTAGTATTTAAACAAAGAAAGGGATCACGACAGTAATAACAGAACATAGGGCAGTACGCTAATATAAGATAAGAGGAACATGTGATCGCACCCATTACTATAGTCTCTGCACCTACTTAACCATTGGTTCAACCAGCCCTACGTGTTCATAACAAACGATCCCCTTTATGATCGGCTCCTACTAGTATGCATTCATATCCAGTGTCATTCGGCCCCTCTTAACTACGGATACCTGTGCTGGTCCCACCATGGCGTGTATCGGTCCCTCTGGTGGCAAACCGACACGATTCAAGATGCACAGTGTATACTACTGATGCCTAGTGCCTGATTTTTCCACTCCGAAGTACATGCACACCCATACTCCGTCGGAACCTACACTGGCCCACCAACCGCCGATGTTTTGACCACTTATAATCAGCCCAGTATCGTGCCCTACCTTGCCTAGTTTCAGGGTACCATGATACATCTATGTGGGTTACTACTGAAATGGGTCCCCGCTACTAGGGTTTTCTAATCAACATGTTTATTTGGTTAAGTGTCCAAGTTTACCTAACCCCACTTAGTCATTTAGTTAACATGTTGAATCGGTTAAGTGTTTCACTAATTGACTTAACCCTACCAATCCTGACTTAGCTTTAATTTATTAAACCTCCAACCACTCACATTAGACAAGTATTTTTGTGGTCACTGGATGTGCCGGTCGGTTCCGGGCAGATTTACACCACAACTCAGTCTAAACTCGGGTTATTTTTGGGCTTGATCCACTAACCACCCACATTAGACAGGTCTTGTTGTGGTCACTGGATATGCCGGTCGGTTCCGGGTAGATTTACACCACAACTCAGTCTAACATCGGGTTAGGCATATTCGTCTTTTTCTAAATTCACATTTTTCTATATATGTCTAATTTCTTTATGTAAATTTAATTTAATTTAATCATGCCATAATTATCCTTTGATTATGATCACCACAAATGGTATATCAAATATACCATTTTATGAACAAATCCATGACATGAATTTTCATATTTTCCAATCGCTACCCCCGTGGAACGTACGCATGAATCACATACAATGTTGGGCTAGTAAATTCGCCCAAACCCATAAACAAAAAGGGTAGTAAACAAGGGACATGAAATAAACATAAAATAGCATACATTTCTACTTGTTATGTGTAACTTGGCATAGAAGTATCATTAACTTTAATTAAACGGGTAAAGGTGAACTTGTGACTAAGTTGGGTCTGATTGTCGTGTAAACTTGGCAAAGGTCTAGCATGGAGGTTTAACATATAATCACAGTTTCAACCCACAACTTAGCATATAAACTTATGTATGTCAAAACATAAGAAAGCTACTATAATCATTTTTAAATCGCAACTTAGCATATTAACTTATGTGTGTTAAACATAAGAGAACTATTATCAAAATATTCGAATCACAACTTAGCATGATGACTTATATGTGTGTTAAACATAAGAGGGCTGTTATAAACATATTCGAATCACAACTTAGCATGATACTTATGTGTTAAAACATAAGAGGACTATAATTCAAAATTTTCAACATGAATAGATTCAAATTAACATGAATATACATGAGTGTTGTTCTAACATATAAGCATGTGTTTTAGACCATAAACTTGCAAGTAACCACCAATTTATAACATGGCATGTTTCACCATTTAATTGGAAAAATAAGTCCATTACACAATCATAATAGATTCCAATAACATAGAATATGTTCATCCCCACAAGCATATAGACATGATTAATATATAATATGTTCATCACCACAAGCATATAGACATGATTAATTGCAACGATACTTTAAGATAAACGAGAATCAAATATTATACATAAGCATCATTCTATATTCAAATTACAACATGTGATGATTCATTTGAAAGAACACTTAAATCTGCGTAATAACCAACTTACAAACTAAGAAGGAATTCTTGCTTTCTGAAATCTGAATTCTGAAATTGGTAAGCTCGCCATTGATATAGATCATTGAATTTGATTACTTTAAATATGATTTTTGATTCAAGTTCTTATCTTGTCTTTGAATTGGTTACGGCTACCCCAAGTTTTCTATTGACTACATGATAGATATAGGATTATTTTTGTGTGATTTTTAGGTTTGAGCATTGGGTTGTTTATATAGAATTTCAATTCAATTTAAGCCGTCGGATGATCCTAGGGTTAACCACAACCATTCAATCAAGATAGGGTGACACCTCAGCCCTAGTGACTCATCACTCAGTCACAAAATCCTCACCTTTCAGATCTGGCCAAGGGGAGGGGGGCAGGTCGACCTGTAGGGGGGAGGTCAACACTGGGGTCGACCCCTTGGTCGACCTGGGTCTTGGGCGGGAATTTTTCTGTCCAGCCCGCTTTTGACTTTTGTTTTGAATTTGAATTTGTTTTCGAGCTGTTTGAATTTATTTGAATTTTCTGGAAAATTCCGACAGCCATAACTTTTTCATATGAAGTCCAATTTCTGCAAACTCAGACTCTATCTCAACCAGAATTCCGAGACGAACACAATGGCATAACCTGTTTCCCTTAGTTCTCACATTTTAAATTAAGTATTGTTTAATTCGTTACTATACTTTAGCAGAAAATATTGGGTGTTACATTCTCCCCTCCTTTTAGGATTTCGTCCTCGAAATCTTCAAGTCGAGAAGAACTTATATCCTACCATCCAATCACCCATCTACTCAACCATCAAACACAGGCGTCCATTTTTCTTCAAATATTTCTAATGCTTCATGATCATACGCATTGTGTGTGCACATGTCCTTATCTAATGCAAAATCAGGTGGTCTACCGATTCAGTTGACCTCCTTAATGCAAATTATGTCAGTGCCATGAGTCCATTATGAATGCAATTTTTCCTACTCAAAATTTCCTACATGATTGCACAATCATTCATACAAATGCAACGTCCATATGATAACACATCAAGTTTCAATCCATACACCAATACATATATGCATATGCAATATGGAAGTGACTGAGCCGATCTAATACCTAATGTGTGTGTATATGCATCCACTAACAACCACTTGCGACCATCAATCCTAACTTGTTTCAATTACGTGTTTACATCCAAATGGGTTCCTACCTAAGGATAAAGGATAAGATCGAGGAGATATACCTAAAAAGATAGATATGAGCATAAACTTAAGGAAAAAGAGATTAGGGTAGGCTGCGCGTATTCTTTCCTCAGTTTCCCAAGTCGCGTCTTCCTCAGTGTCACTCCATTGAACTTTGACGAGCTTAACTTCACGGTTGTATAGCTTTTTGACTTCTTTTCCTAAGATACGGGTTAGAACTCTCCTCAAAGTTGCTTCTCGTTCAACTTCAACATCCTCTAGCATACTTGGTTCTACCACTTCCGCAGACTCGTGTAAGCATTTCCGCTGGTGAGAGACATGAAAGACATTATGAACCCCGGCCAACCTTTCGGGGAGCTGTACCCTATAAGGCATCTTCCCAATCTTCTCGATGATAGGGAATGGCCCTACAAATCTTGGTGCTAACTTTCCTGCTGATCCAAAGCGAACGACGTTCCACAAAGGAGATACTTTAAGGAACACCTTGTCTCCAACTTCGAACTCAAGGTCAGTTCTTCTTTCGTCTGCGTAGGACTTCTGTCTATCTTGGGCAGTCTTCATTCTTCTTCGTATCAAGTCTACTTTCTATGAAGTTTCCCTAATCATGTATGGTCTAAGTATGAGCTTGTCTGTGGAATCCTACCAGCAAGTTGGTGACATGCACGGTCTTCCATATAAAGCTTCGAAAGGCGCCATGCCTATGGTGGCTTGGTAGCTATTTTTGTAAGCGAATTTCACCAAAAGGTAGATGATCCTCCCATGTACCTCTGAAGTCAATAATGCATAATCTCAACAGGTCTTATGATACCCTATTGACTCTTTCTGTCTGACCATCGGTTTGAGGGTGATAGACCGTGCTTAAGCATAACTGTGTGCCTACAGCCTCTTGTAAACTCTTCCAATACTCGCTCGTGAAGATAGGGTCTTGATCACTCACTATGCTGGAGGGTATCCCATAGAGTCGAACTATTCTTTAAGATATATTGATGCTAGAGATGAGGAAGCCCTTCTACTCTTGATGGGTATAAAGTTGGCGTTTTTGTGAGCCTGTCCACTATTACCCAAATGCTGGTATTTCCCCTTCTTGACCTAGGCAACCCATCTATAAAGTCCATCGAGATGCTATCCCCTTTCTACTGTGAGACCTCTAGAGGATGGAGCAGACCACCAGCCTTCTTCTGCTCCGCTTTGACTTGTTGGCATATTAAACACTTAGAAACAAATTCAGCAACGTCTTGCTTCATTCCATTCCAAAAGAAAACTCCCTTGATGTCTTTACACATTTTGTCTCCGCTTAGGTGTATGGTCAGCTTGGAATGGTGTGCCTCTTCTAGAACCGCATTTACCAAATCCCTTACTTGTGGGACACATAGTCTTCCATCTCGTCTCAACCATCCCTTGGCATCAATGGAGTATCTATTGAGGTGACTAGAAGTCTCACCCCTAATTAACATGTCCATCACATCGGCTAGCTGAGGGTCTTCACTTTGTGCGGCTCCGATTGAGTCTAGTAGAGCTAGTCGCACTTCTAACATTGCTAACAAGCCAGGTACAAAGTCAGAGGAGGGTCTGAAGTTAAAGCTTGCTATGAACTCCAAGCTTTGCCTTTCCATAAAGAGAGAGGCTTAAGGCCAGCTTCTTTCTACTTAAGGCGTCTGCTACTGCATTGCCCTTGCCAGGAATGTAGCAAATCTCAAAATCGAACGAGGCAAGAACTCCATCCATCTTTGCTGCCTCAAATTGAGATCTTTCTACGAGAAAAGGTATTTCAACGATTTATGTCAGTATACAGTTCAAATTTCTCACCTAGGAGATAATGGCGCCAAGACATATGCGCAAAAACGATGGCTGCAAACTCTAGGTCATGGGTTGGGTAGTTTTTCTCGTGTACTTTAAACTATCTTCCACCATAAGCCACTACCTTCCCTTATTGCATCAGAACAGCGCCTAGTCTCGTTCCGCAAGCATCTGTGTATGCTGTAAACATCTTGCTCCATTAGGCAATGTCAGAACTGGGGCTATTATTAGAGCCCTTTTCAAACGTTGGAAAGCAATATCGCAATCCAAATCCCAATTGAAAGCTAGATTCTTTTTTGTCAATCTTGTCGGTGGAGCTGAGATTTTAGCAAAATCTTTGATAAATTTTCGATAAAAGCTTGCTAGCCCGAGAAAGCTTTGGACTTCGGTTGCGTTTCGAGGAACCTTCCAATCTTGCATAGCAACCACTTTCGCGGGGTCCACAGCTATCCACTCTTTGGACCCCACGTGCCCAAGGAACCTAACTTCTTCCCTCCAGAAACGACATTTAGAGAATTTTGCCTTCAACTGATGTGCACTGAGAGTATCCATGACTTCTTTTAGATGCTGAGCGTGCTCTTCCTCATTCTTTGAGAGGATCAGAATATCGTCAACGAAGTAAGCGGGTGCATTTGTCAAGCCGAAAGGCATGACAAGCCACTCGAAGAAACCATCTGGAGTTCTGAACGCGGTCTTATTAATGCTGTCTTCAGCCACTCTTAGCTGATGAAACCCGGTAGTTGAATCTAATTGGGAGAAAACCGATGCACCTATACGCTCATCGAACAAATCATCTATTCTCGGGAGTGGGTGCCTATTCCTCTTGGTCAGCTTGTTTAGCTCCCTATAGTCCGCGCACAGGAAAAGCAAACTATCTGCTTTAGTTGCGAACACTACTGGAGCACCCCATTCAGTAATACTCCGCCTTATAAACCCCTTCTCAAGAAATTCTTTAACTTGCTTGCTGAATTCTTTCCTCTCCCTCGGAGCCATGCGTCTAACGGGTAAAGCAACCGATTTTGCATTGTCCACGAGGTATACGCGGAAGTCTATTTCCCGCTTCGGAGGTAAGCCTTTTACCTCTTCAAACACATCCGAGTATTCATGGACTATCCTTACAGACTACAAGTTCTCAACGGATGCATCAAAAATTCTAGATAACTAAGCATAACGGAGTTCATAGGATTACAAGAAATCTCGAGAGTGTTACCGAGGCGAGTCATGAGTCTAACCACTATCTTTTCACAATCGAGGACGACACCATTACTGGATAGCTAGTCCATGCCTAGAATCAACCCATAGCTCCTGAAGCCCAAAACAAAGGCATTACATCTAAACCCAACGCTTAGTATAGATATTTTCAAATCCATACAAACCATTGACAAATAAGCTGAGCCCCCAATTGGATTTGAAACAACCAAGGGATCCTCTACTATACTGGTGTCTAGTTGCAGAGATTCCACTAAAGAAGTAGATAAAAGAGTGTGATGCGCCAGAATCAAATAGTGTGCAAACAGGATGATCAAAAAGATAGACTAAACTTTCGACAGAAATATTTCTATCTCGATCTTGTGGACGTGCCGTGAGAGCGTGAACTTGTCTTCCAGAAGAAGGTCCAGCTCCCTGCCCTTGCTTCCTTGGGAAGACCCTAGCCATGTGTCCTGTCTCACCAAAGTGGAAACAGCCACCCATCTTCCTTTTCTTCTTCTTGCAGTCTTTGATTAGATGTCCAGGAATGCCACAGAAATTACACTTTCTCTTATCATGGGGTTTGTTTTTCTTCCCGCCTTTCTTTGAATCAGCCTTCTTGTTCTGCGACCCCTCCCCCTTCTTATCTTGAGGCACTTCCGCTTTTGCCTCTTTCTTGCCCTTGTCTTCCTCAAGTAAGAGTGCCATGTCCACTAACCTCTCATAAGTAGCCCCCATAGGTATATGGGTCATAGCCAAGCTGTGAAGTGGCTCATTTAATCCCTTGACAAAGCAGAGAGCCATCTTATGAGTATTCACTAAGCCCAGTCCAAATCGGGCCATTTGATTGAATTGATTGACGTACTCCTTGACCGTCGTACTTCCTTGCTTAAGAGATAAAAACTTTTCCAGCTGTAAACTTCGTTCACCTTGTGCGAGGAATTTCATCTAAAACCTTATTCTGAAATCGATCCATGTGCCAACTGGTCTTTCAGCGTTAGTGACTTCCCACCAACAGGAAGCTTTGTCTTTGGGCAACCATACAGCCAAATGTATCTTCTACCTGTCGTCCACCTCGAAGATAACGAATAGATCCTCAGTTTCTTTGAGCCAGTTACTTGCCTCTACGAATGATTCAGTTCCCTTGAAAACCTTTCCACCCATGGCCCTAAATTCTCTACAAATATTTGAGAAAGAATTTGCACGAGGAGGAGGAGGGACCGCTGTAGCTGGAGGAGGAGGAATATCTGCTGGGCCTACGTCGTTCGCCCTAGCCTCTAAGTACCTCCTAAACCAGCCAGGTATCGGTACACCCTATGGAAGGTTAAGATTCCCAGACATGCTAAAACGAAAAAGAAAAGATTCAAAATGAAGGATAGAAAGATAGTGCGTATGGCTTTGGGGATTATGCCTTTTTAAATTTAAAACAACACTCTTAAAATGCTTCTTTATATTCCTTTTTGAAAATAATTTTCAACAACTCTTATCTGATCTGGTAAACCTTGGCTCTGATACCAAGTGAAACACCCCACCTCCATTAAGGTCAGTCACAAAAGGAATGCCTTAACTTTGGTGGAGGGTTATAGGTACAAGACACAGAAAACTTTACAAGATAGATAAATATAAGCAGCGAAATTCAATTATTTATTTCATTGGTTCCATACAAAAGCATTACATCAAATTGTCTTAAAATAACTTCCAAAACATTACAACATAATTTTCTGTCTTGATTATTTAATAAAGAAGCATAAACCACAAATAAACTCCATAAATCCCTAAGGAAAATGTCCTAGAGCCGGAGCCAAGGTGAGAGAGAGTCCAAATCATACATCTACTTTCTTGAATCTTGCAAAGAGTCTGACTAAGTTTCAGTATTCCCTCCGTGTGGACTTGGGGGAGAACTGAAGGAAAGAGGACGAAGGAAAACGGGTCAGACAATAAGTCCGGTAAGCTCGGTGATTACTAGTATTTAAACAAGGAAAGGGATCATGACAGTAATAACAGAACATAGGACAATACCCTAATATAGGATAAGAGGAACATGTGATCGCACCCATTACTATAGTCTCTGCACCTACTTAACCATTGGTTCAACCAGCCCTATGTGTTCATAACAAACGATCCCCTTTATGATTGGCTCCTACTCGTATGCATTCATATCCTGTGTCATTCGGCCCCGCTTGACTGTAGATACCCGTGCTCATCCCACCATGGGGTGTATCAGTACCTCTGGGGGCAACCCGACACGATTCAAGATGCACAGTGTATACTACTGATGCGCAGTGCCTGATTTTTCCACTCTGGAGTACGTGCACGCCCATACTCCATTGGAACCTACACTGGACCACCAACCACCAAAGTTTTGACCGCTTATAATCAGCCCGGTAATCGTGCCCCACCCTTCCTAGTTTCAGGGTACCATGATACATCTATGTAGGTTACTGCTGAAATGGGTCCCCGCTACTAAGTTTTTCTAATCAACATGTTTATTAGGTTAAGTGTCCAAGTTTTCCTAACCCCACCCGTTCGTTTAGTTAACATGTTGAATCAGTTAAGTGTTTCCCTAATTGACTTAACCCTACCAATCCTGACTTAGCTTTAATCTATCAAAGCACCAAGCACTCACATTAGACAGGTATTGTTGTGTTCACAGGATGTTCCGGTCGGTTTCGGGCAGATTTACACCACAACTCAGTCTAACCTCGGGTTATTTTTCGGCTTGATGCACTAAACACCCACATTAGACAGGTCTTGTTGTGGTCATCGGATATGCTGGTCGATTCCGGGCAGATTTACACCACAACTCAGTCTAACCTCGGGTTAGGCATATTCGTCTTTTTCAAAATTCACATTTTTCTATATATGTCTAATTTCTTTATGTAAGTTAATTTAAATTAATCATGCCATAATTATCCTTTGATTATGCTCACCACAAATTGTATACCAAATATACCAATTTATGAACAAATCCATGCCATAAATTTTCGTATTTTCCCATCGCTACCCCGTGGAACGTACGCATGAATCACATACAATGTTGGGCTAGTAAATTAGCCCAAACCCATAAACAAAAAAGGTAATTAAAAAGGGACATGAAATAAACATAAAATAACATACATTTCAACTAGTTATGTGCAACTTGGCATAGAAGTATCATTAACTTTAATTAAATGGGTAAAGGTGAATTTGTGACTAAGTTGGGTCTAATTGTCATGTAAACTTGATAAAGGTCTAGCATGGAGGTTTAACATATAACCATAGTTTCAACCCACAATTTACCATATTAACTTATGTATGTCAAAACATAAGAAAGCTACTATAATCATTTTTAAATCGCAACATAGCATATTAACTTATGAGTGTTAAACATAAGAGAACTATTATCAACATATTCGAATCACAACTTAGTATGATGACTTATGTGTGTGTTAAACATAAGAGGGCTGTAATAAACATATTCGAATCACAACTTACCCTGATACTTATGTGTTAATACATAAGAGGACTACAATTCCAAATTTTTCAACATAAATAGATTCAACTTAACATGAATATACATGAGTGTTGATCTAACATATAAGCATGTGTTTTAGATCATAAAATTGCAAGTAACCACCAATTTATAACATGACATGTTTCACCATTTAATTGGAAAAATAAATCCATTACCCAATCATAATAAATTCCAATAACATACAATATGTTCATCCCCACAAGCATATAGACTTGATTAATTTGTAATATGTTCATCACCAGAAGCATATAGACATGATTAATTGCAACGATATTTTAAGATAAACGAGAATCAAATCTTGTACATAAGCATCATTCTATATTCAAATTACAACATGTCATGATTAATTTGAAAGAACGTTAAAATCTGTATAATAACCAACTTACTAACTAAAAAGGAATTCTTGCTTTCTTAAATCTGAATTCTGAAATTGGTAAGCTCGCCTTTGATGTAGATCGTTGAATTTGATTACTTTTAATTTGATTTTCGATTCGGGTTCTTATCTTGTCTTTGAATTGGTGACGGCTACTCCAAGTTTTCTATTGACAACGTGATAGTTCTAGGATTATTTTTTTGTGATTTTTACGTTTGAGCATTGGGTTGTTAATATAGAATTTCAATTCAATTTGAGCCGTCGGATGATCCTAGGGTTAACCACAACCATTCAATCAAGATAGGGTGACACCTCAGCCCTAGTGACTCATCACTAAGTCACAAAATCGTCACCCTTTAGATCTGCCTGAGGGGATAGGGTGTAGGTCGACCCCCTAGTCGACCTGTAGGGGGAGATCGACACTAGAGTCGACCCCCTGATCGACCTGGGTCCTGAGCGGGAATTTTCCGGCCTACCGTACTTCTGACTTTTGTTTTGAATTTGAATTTGTTTTCGAGCTGTTTGAATTTATTTGAATTTTCTGCAAACTTCCGACAACCATAACTTTTCATACGAAGTCCAATTTACGCAAACTCGGACTCTATCTCAACCATAATTCCGAGATAAACACAATGGCATAACCCGTTTCCCTTAATTCTCTTATTTAAATTAAGTATTGTTTAATTCGTTACTATATCGTTAACAGAAAATACGGGGTGTTACAATAAATTATCACTAATCTCTTTTACCATTACCAACTAATATTATCCTCGGATAATCCAGATGTTGTTCAAGTTGGGGTATTTTAATTACCTCTCAGAACTTGATCAACAACGCCCATATCTTAAGATAGATATCACTTGTAATTCAAAAACCAGTATTCCATTCTGTTATCAAACAAATACCATTTAACTATATTATTCAAAATACAGTTTCATACAACCTTATTACTCTTCGAAAATCTCTTTCCCTAATATATCATTATTTCTTAATTGAAAAATTAAATAATTACTAAAAAATACCATCCTTTAATCTCTATCTCTTCAAATAAATTCATTCATAATTCTAACTTAGTTCCACAATCTTATGACACGTTTCTTTAACAAATTCACTTTTACCAATTCCCTTTCTAATCGACTCAATCATTTCCCACTTGAAATTCTTATTTCGATTTCCCAATTTTCCCTAATCCCTTTAAGTAACTTTAATTCGGAATTAACAAGATAACCCTTTATCTCTTTTTATAAAACTTGTTCAATTACATTCTTGTTTAATCTAGACCTTTTTCATCCCACTTTTTTTTAATATAATTCAAATATTAAGTCAACCAAATTTAGCCCTCGTATTCGCTTAAATTCCTCTTTATGATTTCGTTATAAAAATTCAGGTTTCAATTATAAAACTCATTCATAACTCTTTTCACCATTCAACTAGATTTCATTCCAACCTTGAAGAATTTCTATTAAAAAGAATTTCCCTAAATTATTATTTATCAGGATAATATTTTACTTTGATCATTAACTACATCAGTAGTAAATTCCTTGATTAACTAAGATAAATAGTAAATTCCCTTTTGAAAATTTTTATTAACATAAAAACAATATTCATTAAAATATTTATGTAAAACACACTAATTTAGTAATCAATTCCAATTAAGAACAGTCGATTTAGTCGACCCAAATACGGTTATCCATTAATCAATTCCAATTTTTTTCCCGTTAAATTAATTAATAATATAATTAATTTAAATAAATTTTATTTAATGTTCCTTACCAAAACCATCATTCAGTTTAAATCTTCAGGTTAATTTCTATTCACTTTTATATCATTCTGATTAACATCTGGATTTCCTTATAAAATTAATTAATAATTTATTCTAAATTCAAATAAAAATAAATAAATATTCATTTCCTTTTTATCAAACTTTTATTCAAAATAATATATTTCAAATTTTATATTCAGTTATAAAATAAATTTCATAACTTCAGTTCTATCGATTCACTTGATGGTAAATTTACATTTTTAAACCAATTGATTTTACAGGCCATATTTTACCAAATATTTAACTAATACCGCACATTGGTTTAAACTAAACAGATGTTTAAATTTCAAACAACAATCAACAATCAAATCAATCACCCCATCAAATCAGTTCGTATATGATAATATGAAAATAAATAATATCTTTGCGGAATTCCGTTGGATCCCTCCAACCCGTTCTTCTCTGTATCCAAATTGGTTAGCTCAAATTATACCATTCTATTTTATTAACTAATAACAATAATTAACGACTATTTAACATCAACCAACCCACAAGCAATTCAAACAGTTTAAAACACGTTTATTTTATAAACGTGACCAACAAGGTAAGTTACCTCCATTGGATCGAATTGTTAAAATAACGATTTGGTATTTCACTGAAATTAAACAACTTTTTAATTTCATTGATTAAATCAACAAATAAATATATAATTAGAAAACATTGAATCATCAAAAAACAGAGAAAATAAAATAAAAAAACCCAATTTATATAAAATATAAATGGGAAGAACCGAGTGAGTTTAACTCATCTTGATTTGATTTCGTTGCCAAAATAGATTGTTTCAGTTAAATTAAACTGGCGTTAAATTTAACTGAAAATTTTAGTTGATTCCAAATGCGTCCAGTTTTGTTCCATAATATTGCGTTTATTGCCACAATCCCCCTAATGCTTCTTGATTTGTTCCATTCTGATAACACGGTGAAATGTTACACGAGTTTTTAGCTTAAACACTTTTATTTAAAACTAAAAATCTATTAATTAAAAGACTAAGTTATACTAATTTCTAATTCTTCTACATAGTTAACAGCCGACCTAACCTTTTACTCACGTTCGAAAATTCCTAGTCCATCCATACTTTGATTAAGTTGAACAATTTGTTATATAAAAATTTCATTAATTTAGCCAACCAATTACTTATCATTTTTCATACTGACAGGCCAACTAAACTTTAATATGGTCCGCACCACAAATAGGACGATACCTGATTTAAATTCATCTGGGACCATTTTATTTATTCCCCTAAATATAAATTACTTGATATGGTTTTTATGTCTAAACTAATTACACTTAGAATTAGTTTACAAATTACATTATTATAAGGGCTGATAGTTTTCTCCTTCACCGTTCCTGATATCCTCGCCTGCTTCAAATACCTAGAATATACACATTTACAAATTAGTTAATGCAAACTAATTAACTAGTTTATCCTTAACCAATGTTTTAATTAAACTAATTATAGTTCAAACCAATTACGTTTAGTATCTCGGCCCACTAAACTCGTCCCTTCTGTGTCACAAAAGCCTTTACTGTCGTGGAACCCTTCAGGCCTTCACCCCGTTGGCTTATCAACACAGGCCGATATGAATTTGAATATACTAGGCATGACTTTGTTTGCGCCTCCTGTCACATTCTTCTGAGGCCGCTGAACAACATATCTACTACTTTGTGAAACACTCCCTTCCCCTTATCTTCATTCAGAACGATTCCTTATACATGCCGACTTCACCTTGATTTTTGCACTGCCTTCTGTCAACCGGACGACCATCAAGGACTACCACTTCATGCTCCATGACGTCCTGACCCATCACCTGAAATGGCTCATCACTAGTCCTCGCTACTCACTCCAGAATCCCAACGAAATGCGCTGCCTTCAGCCACCCTACACGATCACCACAGGTCGATAATTCCAATATCGACGGTCTAGATCGTAGAGCATGCCAAGTTCTACGGTTTCGACGTTGAACAATTTAAGGATAGATCATCGATTTAAGTGGATTTAGGGGAAGAAAGTTATGTAATTTCGGTCGTTCGTGTTTTGTGGGTGGCGGCCTAAATACACGTTGACCACACTCAATCAGTTTGACGGGAATTAGGGCTTGGTAATTGTGGGTATATATAGGGTATGGAGAATTTATAAAGTATTATATACGATACTTCGTCATGAAGTAACTCAAAAAAACAACCACATATGATTTCAGTGTTCCGATATAAATGTTAATCCTAGCATAAAAAATTATTCTAGACCCAACATGACAGGTTTCGTCGAATTCTGAGATCATTTGTGAAAAGTCCTTTATAAATATCGATAAAAATAAAGCATTTAAAATTCCTATAATTACAGAAAAAATCCAATAAATATGAGTCTTTGACATTTTACTAGACCTCTTCCTTACGGATCTAATGAATCTTGTTTGTTCAAATCAGAGTTTATTTGGCTAGCCGTTTATTTGTTTAATGTTACCCCTATTTGAATTGACCAAATAATAGAACTAATTAAGGCGTTTATCGTTGCCAAGATCACATGATTAGTCCAATTAACACGGAAATTGAAGATCCTACAATAATTAATTTATATGAACCCGATGGCACCAGTTTCTTCGCATTCTAGGACTATTTCCTGGTACGCTATTTTTGCACGTACCGCAATGCCATTTTGGACACCAAATTTCCCCGGTCTTCAAAAATAACAAACTATATACCTATCCTGACTTTAATCATCGATACGAACTCAACGGAACTGGTTTAGTCGCTTAATTCGATCATCTGCTCTAGTTACACTCAAATATCTCTTTAATAATTTGAATTAATTTAATTAAACACTATATAAAAGGAATGAGCGTTTATGGTTACCGTGGTCACATACGACATCGGTTTTCCATGAAATTTGATTTTCTTACAATAGTTTAATGATACTGTTCCAATGAAACTAATTTCATCGAAAACGGAGTCCGTTTGCAAAATCGCTATTTTAAAGGCCTATATTTTAAATAACGATTTCCATAGCGACTATTTCAAAATTTGATTTTGACATAACTATTAAACTAAAACACAGAATCTGGATTTTTCTCTTTTTTATAAAAATTACCATCAATACGATTCCAACATTTCTCGTTTCACAGAAATCTGACTTATATCGGACCTTGTATATTCGGTTGAAGTTCAAAACTCCATATTACGAACTGCAACGCTATTTCGAGCTCGATTTATAATTATGTAATTATATAATTTTCAAACTTCGTTTTGAATAACGAGTTAAATATTAAAAAATTCATTAATTTTCCAAATAAAATATTTAAAATAATAAATTAAATAAAATATTTGACTGCCAAAAATACAGGTCGTTACATTATAATTACCGTGTGATCTAATATTTTGGGATAACCATTTTAGATAAATGGTTAAGTGGTGTTTTCGACCAATTATACTAAACTGATGGTAAGAAGTAATTAAGATCGAGTGACAAATTAACTGATGATTTGAAGTTGATTAAATCAACTGTTTTGTTAGCAAATGATTATTTGATTAATTGATCTTGAATTAATCAAGTGATAGTAGCTTAAAAATTAATTGTTTAAATCAACAAGATTTCTTAGTTAATAATTACCTTTTTATTTAATGGAGTTTAAATGATTATTGAACTAATATAATTAGTTAATATGTGTTAGGTATGCAACTAATCTATTTTTGATTAATAATGAAGTAAATTGTTTACTTCAGCAATAATGAAGTTAATTAATTATTAAATTATTTAATTAAAGAAATTGTTTTTAAATGAAATTCATTTAAGATAATATTGATTTTGTATGAGAGGTTTACTTGAATTAGGTAAAATGATTCGAATGGAAAGTGGAACGTTAATTACAAATGGAATTCTATAAGGAAGATGAAGCGAAGATTTAATGTTAAATGTAAATAATCATAATCAACCAAGCTTCAAAGCAAGGATATGGTTTTATAAAACCCTATTCCAAAATAAAATAATAAATACCGTTTAGAGGATTTTAAAGTAATAAGGAGTTAGAGTTACGAACTTTTATCTATGCTAAGATAAGAACATCGTCAATCAAGGTCAGAGAGGTAAATAGAATACCCCAACTTAAACGACTTCAGTATTATCGAGGGATGGTATTAGTTTATAATGGACAGAGACGTCGAGATTAGTTATAGAAGGGGAATATGGCAGCGTATTGCATTAGTTATAAAAAGGGGAATATGGCAGCGTATTGCATTAGTTATAAAAAGGGGAATATGGCAGCGTATTGCATTAGTTAAAAAAGGGGGAATATTACGACGTATTGCATGTTTTTAAAACTATAACGATAAATTAGAGTTGTAAACCAAGCTTAAGCATGATTATTATATATATATAACGCTATTCCTTAGAAAGGTTTGAAATTTACTTATTTCAAGTGATAAGAATATAATTATGTTTTCCCCGAAGAAGTATAAATGAATTATACAAAGTTGGAAGTAGAAGTAAATAATTGAGATCTGATATATATACATACTACTCGTGCTGAAGGGAGCTCTTTAAAATATGGATTTGGGATAAAAACATTTGAGTTTATATAACATGTCATTCGACATTATTTTGGATCATATAAGAAATGGTGATTGAATATTGAACAAATAATATATATTGTTATTTCCGAACTAAAGGAAGGCTAAACAAGTTTTAATCAAATAGGAAGTCGACATTAAATTATAATGGTATTTATTATCTAAATAAAGAATAATTTGATAAGCGAAATCAGATTTCTATAAGAAACAAATGTTCACATTTCAAAGTGAATAAGGTTTTGAAAAGAAAATGTTTGTAGATTAAGTTATTAAAAGGGAAATGTTTTCCAATGTAAATAACATATATTTTCTAATATACCGGAAATAAGAAATGTGAAATGATGAGAATGTTTTTCGAACATTAACAATATATATCTATAATATGGGAGAATAAAGGTTTATAATAACTAGAAATGCTTTCCAAGAAATGAAACTGGCTAAACGGGTTTTGGAAAATATCTGGGAAGATATGGAAAAATGGGGAAAGTAATGTTAAATAAAGGGCCAATGATTTGTTTGATGCTTAATGTAAATTTGAATGGATGTTTTGTTTTACTTTGATAGTTAAATAACTGACCATCGAAATGTTTTGACCATCGTTGTCAATACGGAGAGGCCGGTTGGATATATTATCCGAAAACCACTCCGTAGAGGCATAAGCGCTGCGAATTTGATTCTGCTGAAGACAAATAAAGAAGGAGTGAAATGCGAGGGTTGTCCAATTCCAGAATGATGCTTTCTATTTGTCCAGATCCAGGACAACTTGTATGGACGAATGTCTGACAGAGTATTCCTAACAGATCACATAAGATGATCTTTCCAATGTATTACATCAGGTGGAAGAGAAATTCGTTTTGTCTTAGCTATTCATATCTGTAACATTTTGGGATGATCAACTAGTGATTTGATGGGTTTGACGATGTAGCGTTCAAAGTGTATGGTGGCCAGATGTTCTAAAAGATAGACGTAGCCTCAAGCCCCACAACCTGAAATGACAAAAATTGGGCAGGCAGCATGGCTAGGTGGGTCATACCCAAGCAGGGTATATTTATCACCGATCTAGAGAAAATTCAATTATTTGTTCTTCTTTCGATTCTGTATCTTATGGATTACGGTTGGATGGCCAACAACCGTGGGTGACAATATTTCGATACTCTCAACTAAATGAGTGGTCGGTCATGTGTGGGAAGGTTTGCAAGATGTTCTTGTTGAACCCCAGTGTATCCCCTCTAGAGTACACTGATAAGGAGGTGGTCCCATACCTTGTTATAGCTAGAATCCAATCTCTAATAAGCGCCCTGCTGTTTTTGATTTTATACTATATATGTAGAGCGTGCACTACAACAAAAACACCATATTACAACTTTAATTTTACAACCGTGGTAAAAGCACCGTTGTAGTAAATGTTTTTTACAACTGTTGTGACGGCCCGCTCCGCACCAGCCTACATTTCCTTCGGAAGTGCGATGTACACATGTCCCGACTAGCACGGAACGGTCGCCAAAGAAAGGAAAGGAAAGGAAATGAACTAATCAAGGAACCTGTAGAATGTCTCACAGCGCATGGAATAAAATATAATAATAACATACTTGACATAAAACAGGCGAGACAGTGCATAAGCTGATAACTAATAATCAATGTCAACATCATAGCAGCGGAAATCCAAATACAGCTTATTACAACTTTCCAAATTTACTGTCTCTAACAAAGAAAACTAAAGTAGAAGATGCACCACCAATGCCCAAGCAGTGATCTTCAACAATAAAGGGAGAATACTATATATATTACGTGGAAGCCTCCTGCTCGTCTCCGGATCATCTACCCGTGCATCACCAGCTAACCTGTCTCTAGTCTGCTCGTGTGAGCACCTAGAGTAATAAGAGGAGACATAAAACTCTGGGTCAGACATAAAGCCTGGTATGAGCGATAAGCATCTAAACAGAGTAATAACAGGTATACTAAACCATACCTGAACCTGGACCTACAACCAAAGAGTTAGTACCACATACCGTACCATACTCTAAGGTGCCATAATAAATAGTGTAAGGATACTGGGGTGGGGTGTGCATGTCACAATGATAGCAAACAAATCATCCATAGCAACCATCCTCACATCTCTCACTCAGTGCGTAAAGCATACGATATCTACCACTTTGGAACACTAGACAAACTGAGGTAACGACGAATCCCGACTTGTAGAAACCCTGCTGTGACCAAGCCAAACACTTGGAGTCATGACCAAACATTTCAATGACCCACTTCATTGGTCATAGCCCTTGGTTCTACCGATGCCATAATGGCCCTGAATCCGCCTTCGTACCTCCTACCATAGTGGTCCAAAGCTATAGACGTCGCTAACTCCTTAGCACGCGTCCCGCAGCAAAGCCCAACCATGAAGCGAACTCGTCGATTCCCATCTGAATCTTGAGCTCTAACTTCTCATTTGGACTTCCTTTGCATCTCGGGTTTGGTCGAATTGGAGTTGGTCTTCAGAAGAGTCATCACGGAGTAGTAAAAGTACACGTCCGGTTCGGTCCGGTCACCCATGCTCGGTTCGGTTCGGATACGTTCCCTGGTTCGGTTCGGAGTGCCACCATCCTCTGGGTTCGGGTCCTTCTCCCTCATGCGGTTCGGTTCGGTGATTCTGAAGCGGTTCGGTTCGGATACTCCATGGCTTGAGTGCCTCCATCTCCGTCTCGTCAGCATCAGTTCGGTTCGTGTATTGCTCTTGGTTCGGTTCGGAATACGGTATCCATGCTCCTCTTTCTTCCACTTCAGTTCTCCTTGTTTCCTTCCGATCCCACGCTACGCCCCTCCGATCCGACCAGGCCCTCCTTGTTGCCTCTTCACGTCATGCTCCAGAAAGTACCACGCTCTGGTCCGGTTCGGATATGTCCGATCCGATCCCCTACCTGATCCGATCCCTTACCCGATCCGATCCGGATCCCTGCAGTATTTCCTGCAACTTTTCCAGCGAGTGTTTTGCGCCATACGACGGCGTCTTCGACCAATCAAACTATTCTAATCAATCATAAAACATACCATAGAGTCATAGCAATATGTAAGAGCTACCACAAACACCAAACAACAATCCAAATGAATCAAAATAGATCAAAAGTGGCTAAAACCTCACATTTTCCCATAATCCTTCTTAATGATGTTTAAGCACATACTTAGTAAAACTTAATCAAATCGTCTAAATTTTCTAACAGAGGCATGAAATATTATTTCAGAATTTCTAAACATTTTTCCAGAATTTATTAGTGTATAAATTCGCTAATCTTCACTAATTACCCTTAATTAACTGTAATTAGTGTCAAAACGATGCTATCACTCACCTTTGCCACAACTAGAACCCCAAAACTGAAATATTCTCTGATTTGGCGTTGTTCCCAATCTTACACAGCAGCTCCACCTCGGTTCTTGTGCTAATACTCCTTGATTCGATGTTTGCTAAGCCCAATCTTCAATTAGAAAGTGATTTTTGGGTGTTTTAGAGAGATTTAGAGAGTGGAGGCCATGGCTAGGTCAAGAGGAATGAAAGTGGCGGCTGGGAAATGTCTAAAGAAATGTTTTCTAACCCTAATCAGCCCCTATATACCCCTAAACCCGAAATTCCCCTTGGGCCTAGCTGCTAATCACCCGTTTAAGCCCAATTAAGCTGTTTTTCACCATCTGAAACTTGTTTCAGCCATATCTCCCAAACGGTGAGTCCGTTTGGCTAATGTGACCACTCTGCGGAAAGAGAAACCATAATCCGGAGCCAATGGAAGTGGTTTCAGGTCAAAATTCCTTTCCAGTCAAAAGTTATGGCCAAAATAGTGATAACTAGGGGTAAAATGGTCATTTAAAAATCGGGAAAAAATCATGAACATGGGAAATGACCCCAATAGTTGTTCCCCAAAGTTACATGACCATACGACTTCACATGTGACAGAAATAAATATTCTACGATTCTATGATGCGTAGAATGCGGGTCGTTACACTCTCCCCCCTTAAGAAATTTCGCCCCCGAAATTCCTTAACCCAAAACATACAAAGGATCCCGCATGCCTAACAACCACATACAACAATCAAACATGCAAAACAAGCAAACAAGCCTATCCTAGCATGCGGAAAACTAAATTGAAGTCAAAATCTTACTAGGCAAAGAGTTCTGGGTGTGACTTCCTAATGTTCTCCTCTGTCTCCCAAGTACAATCATTCTCGTCCTCGCCCCACTGTACCTTGACTAGCTTCACCGCCTTCCTTCGAAGTTGCTTCATGTCATGCTCGACAATACGGACTGGCTTGCGGTTCCCAACCGCCTCGGGTTCTACTTCGAAGTCCTCTAACTGATCAGGTGAAATAGTCATATCTGAGTCGTGAACGAACTTCCTTAGTTGGGAAACATGAAATACGTTGTGAACTCCCGCCATTTTCTATGGTAAGTCAATTCTATATGCCAAATTCCCGACTAGTTCAAGAACAGGGAATGGGCCAACGAATCTTGGTGTCAACTTGCCTCTCCTGCCAAATCGTATTACACTCTTCAACGGAGAAATCTTGACAAACACCAAGTCACCAACGGAGAATTTTAAGTCTCTTCTCCTCTTATCAGCATAACTCTTCTGCCTATCCCGGGCAGCCTTCATTCGTTGTTGAATGATCTTAATCTTATCTGAAGTTTCCCTCACCACATCTGGTCCAAGCATAAACTTCTCGCCAGTCTCTATCCAACATGATGGTGAGCTGCATGGTCTCCCGTACAAAGCTTCAAACGGAGCCATACCAATACTGGATTGGTAGCTATTATTATATGCAAACTCTACTAGATGCAAATGGTCATCCCATGATCCACCAAAATCCAATATACATGCTCTCAAGAGATCTTCCAAAATACGGTTCACCCTCTCCGTCTGACCGTCGGTCTGAGGATGGTATGCGGTACTGAGATGTAACTCTGACCCTAGAGCCTCTTGTAAGCTCTTCCAAAACCCACTAGTGAACAACGGGTCTCGGTCGCTCACAATGCTTTTAGGTACTCCATGAAATCTCACTACCCACTTCATATACAATTCTGCTAACTTAGCTGCCGTTCTGGTCGATTTGACTGGTATAAACCTTGCACTTTTAGTCAGTCGATCTACAATTACCCAAATGCTGTCATATCCCGATCTAGTCCTTGGTAAACCATCGATGAAATCCATCGAGACTTGCTCCCATTTCCATTCGGGAATTTCTAAGGGCTGTAACAACCAACTAGGCTTCTTTTGCTCTGCTTTAACTAGCTGGCAATTCATGCATTTGGATATAAACTTCCCAACGTCTCTTTTCATTCCTTCCCAGTAGTAAGTCTGCTTCATATCTCGATACATCTTGTTACCACCGGGGTGTATAGTTAGCTTTGAGTGATGACATTCTCTAAGCACTTCATCCCTCAATCCATTGACATTGGGTACAACAAGCTTTCCATTCTTTCTAAGCCATCTATCTCGATCAAGCCCATACTTGTTCATCTCCTCATCGATATCCATCTCTAACTTGGAGATGATTTCCAATAGGTTAGGATCGTCCCTCTGACTAGAGCCGATTCGCTCAATCAAAGTGGGTCTGATCGTCAAACTTGCTAACATTTCTGGATCCAATTCGCACTTTGGTCTGAAATCAAACCCCGCGATAAACTCCAGTTGCTTCCATTCAAGGAACATAGCCCCTAAGCTGGCATGCCTTCTACTCAATGCATCAGCCACCGCATTGCCCTTTCCTGGTGTGTATGCGATGTCAAAATCATAGGAAGCTAAGAACTCTAGCCATCTCTGCTGACGGAGATTCAGATCTTTCTGAGAGAAGAGATACTTTAACGACTTATGATCTGTAAACAGCTCAAATCTTTCTCCTAAGAGATAGTGTCTCCACATCTTTAATGCTAACACGATTGCTGCCAATTCTAAATCATGGGTAGGGTATTTTCTCTCGTGTGGTTTCAATTGCCGACTTGCGTAAGCCACCACCCTACTGCCTTGCATCAATACAGCACCCAGTCCGGTACCACAGGCATCCGTGTATACCGTCATCTCTTCATCCCCCTTAGGAATGACTAACACCGGTGCGCTTGTCAACTTGTCCTTTAGACTTTTGAATGCATTCTCGCACCTTTCATCCCAGACAAAAGCTTGATTCTTCTTGGTCAACTGGGTCAATGGTGCTACTATCTTGGAGAAACCTTGGATAAACTTACGATAATATCCCGCTAACCCCAAGAAACTTCTTACATCTGTTGCATTCTTGGGCGTAGGCCAATCTTGTACCGTAGCCACCTTCGCTGGGTCCACGGCAATACCATTCTCTGATACAACATGGCCCAAGAACCTCACTTCCCTCTTCCAGAAGTGACACTTAGAAAACTTTGCTTTCAATTGGTGTTTTCTCAACACCTCCATCGCTACTCTTAAATGTTCCTTGTGTTCTTCCTCTGTCCTCGAATAGACCAAAATATCATCAACGAACACAAGGACAAACTTATTCAACTGATCTCTGAATACCCTATTCATAAGATCTACAAAATATGCCGGGGCATTGGTCAGCCCGAATGGCATGACCAACCACTCATAAAATCCAGGCGGCGTCCGAAATGCCGTTTTAGCTATACTCTCAGCTTCCACTCTAAGCTGATGAAAACCTGTCGCGAGATCCAACTGAGAAAATACTCTCGCGCCACTCAACTGATCAAACAAATCATCTATCCGCGGTAGAGGATACTTGTTCTTCCTCGTCACTTTATTCAACTCGCGGTAGTCTACACACAAACGAAGGGAACCATCCGCCTTGGTAGCAAACACAACTGGTGCTCCCCATTCAGAAACACTCCTTCTGATAAATCCCTTCTTCAAAAGATCGCTGACTTGCACCTCGAGCTCTCGCTGCTCTCTTGGTGCCATACGGCGAAGTGGCATCACTATAGGTCTGGCATCCTTTTCCAAATCAATACGGAACTCAATCTCTCGGTGTGGTGGAAGTCCGGTCACTTCTTCGAAAACATCCGGATACTGGCCAACCACGGGCAAACCTGACAACTCACTATGCGGAATGTCGAGGGAGTTTAGAAAACTAGCCAATACCCCCTTACTGGGTAGACCACCAAACACTATCCTCCGCCCATCATCCGCTCTAGCTGTCACCAAAAAGCCCTCACAGTCTACCACCACCCCGTATCTTCGGAGCCAATCTACTCCCAAAATAATGCCAAACCCAGTAAAGCCCAAAACAAAGCAATCACAAACAAACATGCATCCATGACTCGATAAGACCACATTACGACAAATCATGCAAAGGCTAGTCGAACCACCAATCGGGTTCGTCACTACTAAAGGTCTATCGACAATCTCCGGCTCCAATCCCAACCTATCTACCAGGTCACTAGATATGAAAGAACTGGAAGCTCCGGTATCAAACAAAACTCTAACAGGAACATCGTAAACAGAAAGCATACCTTGAATGACGACATTCTTTCCCTTCTCCGCCGCAGTTGGGGCATTCGACGAAGAAGGAATAGCATTAAGGGCATATGCTTTCACCATTTGCTTTTCCTTAGGAGGCTGTGGACACTTGTCCTTGTGATGTCCCATTTGGCCACAATTGAAGCACTTCCTATCCGCTGGCTTGGCCCGACAATTACTAGCATAATGGCCCTTCTTACCACAGGTGAAGCACTCCACATCTTGCTTATTCTTTTTCTTCTGGCCGTCCTTAGCTTGGTTCTGCTTTCTCTTATTCTGGGAGCCACCCTTGCCTCCACCACTTGCTTGTGGCTTTGGCTCATCTGCGGATGCAACCTCAGTTTTCGGTTTAGGGTAGAGACTCTCTGATCTTAATGCTTTCCCTACAATCGACTCAAACGTCTCATCGATGTGGTTAATAAGCCTTTCCCCTAAGTACTGATCTAACCCAGTTATGAATTTCTCATTCTTCTTCTCGGCGGTATCAATAAGAGATAACCCATACTTTGACAAAGTGTCGAATTCAGCAATGTACTCCGAGACAGCTATGCCATTCTGCTTGAGCTCCAAGAATTTCTTAAACAGCACTGACTTCTGAGCAGCTGGAATGAACTTCTCGCTAAAGCGAGCTTTAAACTGCTCCCAAGTAATCTGGTCTTCGGGAGTAGCTGCCTTTATAGCATTCCACCAATTCATTGCCCGCCCTTGCAGCTGACGGGACGCTAGCTTTCTCTTCATCGCATCCTCGATACCCAAATCCTCGAAGATACGTTCGCAACTATCCACCCAATCCTGAACATCCGTAGCCGACTCCGTTCCGTGGAACGGCTTCCCACCAAGGCTAGTATAATCCTTATTCAGCTTGGCGAAGTCGACTCTTGGCGCCTGCACCATTGGACCACCACCATTTCCACCATTGGGAGCTGTCCTCTGTACATCTCTAAGCATCTCTCTCATGAGGTCAGTAAACATCGTCCTCATGTCAGCAGCATTTCCATTATTGGCTCCCCTACCGGTACCTCTTACATATCGGCTCATCGTCAATCTGAAAAAGGAAATGATTAACGAATCCATAGTGGTGCTAGTGCAGTACGACTTCATCCTTATCCTACTAATAGTATATATATATAGCTTTTGAAAACCAAAGTAATCACAAATACGCTCTCTCGTATACATATATTATCTCTCCCTGATAACTTCCCTAGGTTAACTACGCAACCTAGAGCTCTGATACCAAGTGTGACGGCCCGCTCCGCACCAGCCTACATTTCCTTCGGAAGTGCGCTGTACACATGTCCCGACTAGCACGGAACGGTCGCCAAAGAAAGGAAAGGAAAGGAAATGAACTAATCAAGGAACCTGTAGAATGTCTCACAGCGCATGGAATAAAATATAATAATAACATACTTGACATAAAACAGGCGAGACAGTGAATAAGCTGATAACTAATAATCAATGTCAACATCAGATCAGCGGAAATCCAAACACAGCTTATTACAACTTTCCAAATTTACTGTCTCTAACAAAGAAAACTAAAGTAGAAGATGCACCACCAATGCCCAAGCAGTGATCTTCAACAATACAGGGAGAATACTATATATATTACGTGGAAGCCTCCTGCTCGTCTCCGGATCATCTACCCGTGCATCACCAGCTAACCTGTCTCTAGTCTGCTCGTGTGAGCACCCAGAGTAATAAGAGGAGACATAAAACTCTAGGTCAGACATAAAGCCTGGTATGAGCGATAAGCATCTAAACAGAGTAATAACAGGTATACTAAACCATACCTGAACCTGGACCTGCAACCAAAGAGTTAGTACCACATACCGTACAATACTCTAAGGTGCCATAATAAATAGTGTAAGGATACTGGGGTGGGGTGTGCATGTCACAATGATAGCAAACAAATCATCCATAGCAACCATCCTCACATCTCTCACTCAGTGCGTAAAGCATACGATATCTACCACTTTGGAACACTAGACAAACTGAGGTAACGACGAATCCCGACTTGTAGAAACCCTGCTGTGACCAAGCCAAACACTTGGAGTCATGACCAAACATTTCAATGACCCACTTCATTGGTCGTAGCCCTTGGTTCTACCGATGTCATAATGGCCCTGAATCCGCCTTCGTACCTCCTACCATAGTGGTCCAAAGCTATAGACGTCGCTAACTCCTTAGCACGCGTCCCGCAGCAAAGCCCAACCATGAAGCGAGCTCGTCGATTCCCATCTGAATCTTGAGCTCTAACTTCTCATTTGGACTTCCTTTGCGTCTCGGGTTTGGTCGAATTGGAGTTGGTCTTCAGAAGAGTCATCACGGAGTAGTAAAAGTACACGTCCGGTTCGGTCCGGTCACCCATGCTCGGTTCGGTTCGGATACGTTCCCTGGTTCGTTTCGGAGTGCCACCATCCTCTGGGTTCGGGTCCTTCTCCCTCATGCGGTTCGGTTCGGTGATTCTGAAGCGGTTCGGTTCGGATACTCCATGGCTTGAGTGCCTCCGTCTCCGTCTCGTCAGCATCAGTTCGGTTCGTGTATTGCTCTTGGTTCGGTTCGGAATACGGTATCCATGCTCCTCTTTCTTCCACTTTAGTTCTCCTTGTTTCCTTCCGATCCCACGCTACGCCCCTCCGATCCGACCAGGCCCTCCTTGTTGCCTCTTCACGTCATGCTCCAGAAAGTACCACGCTCTGGTCCGGTTCGGATATGTCCGATCCGATCCCCTACCTGATCCGATCCCTTACCCGATCCGATCCGGATCCTTGTAGTATTTCCTGCAACTTTTCCAGCGAGTGTTTTGCGCCATACGACGGCGTCTTCGACCAATCTAACTATTCTAATCAATCATAAAACATACCATAGAGTCATAGCAATATGTAAGAGCTACCACAAACACCAAACAACAATCCAAATGAATCAAAATAGATCAAAAGTGGCTAAAACCTCACATTTTCCCATAATCCTTCTTAATCATGTTTAAGCACATACTTAGTAAAACTTAATCAAATCGTCTAAATTTTCTAACAGAGGCATGAAATATTATTTCAGAATTTCTAAACATTTTTCCAGAATTTATTAGTGTATAAATTCACTAATCTTCACTAATTACCCTTAATTAACTGTAATTAGTGTCAAAACGATGCTATCACTCACCTTTGCCACAACTAGAACCCCAAAACTGAAATATTCTCTGATTTGGCGTTGTTCCCAATCTTACACAGCAGCTCCACCTCGGTTCTTGTGCTAATACTCCTTGATTCGATGTTTGCTAAGCCCAATCTTCAATTAGAAAGTGATTTTTGGGTGTTTTAGAGAGATTTAGAGAGTGGAGGCCATGGCTAGGTCAAGAGGAATGAAAGTGGCGGCTGGGAAATGTCTAAAGAAATGTTTTCTAACCCTAATCAGCCCCTATATACCCCTAAACCCGAAATTCACCTTGGGCCTAGCTGCTAATCACCCGTTTAAGCCCAATTAAGCTGTTTTTCACCATCTGAAACTTGTTTCAGCCATATCTCCCAAACGGTGAGTCCGTTTGGCTAATGTGACCACTCTACGGAAAGAGAAACCATCATCCGGAGCCAATGGAAGTGGTTTCAGGTCAAAATTCCTTTCCAGTCAAAAGTTATGGCCAAAACAGTGATAACTAGGGGTAAAATAGTCATTTAAAAATCGGGAAAAAATCATGAACCTGGGAAATGACCCCAATAGTCGTTCCCCAAAGTTACATGACCATACGACTTCGCATGTGACAGAAATAAATATTCTACGATTCTATGATGCGTAGAATGCGGGTCGTTACAACTGTCAATTCTCTAAAGTTGTAATAAACGTTTTTTAACAAATTTTTATTTTGTTAGTCGTAATAGATGTCTATTACAAACTTCATGTTTATAATATCTATATTTAATAACTAATTATATTAATATTTAATAATAATTAATAATGAACTTAGGAATCAATCATATTTATTAATTATTATTAAATAATTGATATTTAATAAGTAGTAATTTATTGTTAATAGTTCGTTTATGTTAATTGCTTATTAATCAATAATTAGTAACATACATTATAAGCTTTTAATAACTATTAATCTATTATATCTAAGTAGAAATAACTGAAAGTTAAATAATAACTATTATTAATAATTAATACATAATTTGGTAGTAACTATTTCAGAAATTTTAATAAATATAATTTTGGCAACTAATAACAATTTTGGCTACTAAATAATAATAATTTATTTGAAATATTAAATAATTAATTATAAATATAATTATTACTGAATAGTAATTAGCTTTTAATTATTACTATTAAATATTTAATGATTGATAATTGGTAATATATACATAACAATTAACGAATAATTAGACTTCATGCATTAGATAAAGTCTTTAAATTGGTTACGCCCCATTTCAAATTATCCTACTCCTCATCATTTAGTTGTTGGAATTTTTGGACTAACCGTCGAATCTTGAATATCAAGCCTTGATGTTCATTGTTGGCTACTGCGCTGCGGTATGGGTTCGGGGGCATTTTGGCTTTTTTATGCCTTTTTTTTAAAATTTAGATCATACCTGATTTTATTTTTTTAATATACATTTTGGCTTCGAGTGCAGAGAGTGTTTAACCGATCAGAAAACAATGAAATATTACGTAGGTTAGAAAACAATGAAATGTTACAACTTTTTTTGTTAGTGGTAAAAGATGCTTTTGACACCAAAAAAAAATCTCGTTTTTTGATCCAGAATTTTTTTTTTAGCGGCAAACGTAAATTTTTAGTGCCAAACCCACACATTGACATATGTTTACTGCTTATCTCCTTAGTCAAAATTAACTTTCCCCAAATTTACATTTCTTTATATTCCTTCTTCTTCCTCATCAAAAATTCTCGATCAAGCCCACCCCATCACCTGAAAATCGGACCTCCACCTTCAGATTAAGCCTCCGACTGGCTTCTCCCTCCGCCATCGAACACCCTCCTCTCAGCTCTACTGCCTTGTTTCTCCTCACAACAGATCTGCACCAGAAAGCAAGCCGCCTTCGTTCCCTAGCTTCCCCTCGCCTAAACCGACCACACATCTGAAACCTACGCCTGAGCCACTGACCACATCCAAATCGATGCAGAAAGGCTTCGGCTACTTGCTTGAGGACTTGATGGTGAGTCCTTTTATCGCTTTTATTGATACTTCTTTTCAAAATTACATTATGTTGGGTGTGTTTGTGTAAAAGCTAGTGGCTTTTCAGAATAACATTATTGTTGTTTTTTTCCTTTCCATTTGGTTCTTTTATGAATTACATTTCGTTGTTTCCTATTGTTTTCTTTTTAAGAATACATCTTAGTGATCTATTGGATGTGTTGAATTAGAATGGTAAAGGCTGTGATAATGTCTGGGCGGTTGGATGTAATGAAGTTGTCAAAATTTCTTCTGGCTTAGATGTTTATGTTGGTTGCAAAAGAAGTGTTTGCATAAATGCTTATTCAAAAAATCCCCTTTCTATAGCTGGAGATTTTGATTCCACTTACAATGTATGATAACTTAGATGTATTTTGATTCAAAATCTTCAGCTATTTGTGGATGTATTTTGAACATGAAACATATAGGACATGTGAAGGTGAACAACCAAGCATTGACAACGAACCCTTCAAAAAGGTAAGCATCTACCTTGTATTACCTATTCACATTGGATTTGTAGCTTTCTTATTGAATTTTAAATATCATACCATTGTTCCTGCATATATGGTTTTCTTACATAGATCTGATCTCAATATGATCATTCGAACATGTATTGAGTCACTCTCAATTTCATAAATATTAATTAGCAGTCTTCTATAACATTTTACAACAATCCTATTCTATATTTTGTGGGTGGCATATAAAATGCACAATTTATAGAACGTTATTGAGAAGATATCTTTGTTATGTGCGGTAAAAATGCATGTAAACAAACATACCTTATTGTATTAAATTTTGATTTTGTATGTAATTTCAATAGACATAAATTAAAAGTCTTCTATAACATTTTACAATAATCCTATTCTATATTTTCTGGGTGGCATATAAAACGCACAATTTGTAGAATGGTTATTGATAAGAGATCTTTGTTATGTGCGGTAAACATGCATGTAAACAAACATATATTATTGTATTAAATTTTGATTTTGTTATGTGCGGTAAACATGCAGATGCTTTTTTCTAGAAGTTGTGCAACATCCAATTGTTTAAAAAGGGGATATGGACCACATGCAGTTCATGCTATCAGGTACGTTAAGCATTATTGTTAAGTTTTTTTATTGCTGGCTTAAAAAAACACTTTTTGTTCTTTTTTCTAACAACAGACATATTCTTATGCAATAGGTTTGATCACTGCAGTGAACTTGCGCCAAAAAGATAAATGGCGTAAAGATTTTCTTGTCTTCGACTAGTGTACTCCTATAGGATATGCATTTTTTTTTGGATAAGTTGTGCTTGTACTAAGTTGCTTTGAAACGGTCATGTATGTAATAATGTACGAAATGTTGTCTAAAACTTATTGTTTGTAATACTAAATATTTCAGTATTTTATATATTAGTTTGCAAATAACTGTAATATCGGATTTGCTTATGGAGTATTGCAATATTTAGTGCATTGTTCTTTTCAGTTGCAAAAGATGTTTATTTTTTTAAAAACCGAAATATCAATCACAACGATGCATAACAATTGTAGTATATTTTACAACAACGGTGCAAAATCGTTGTAATAAAGTTTATTACAACGATGGAAAAAAGTTGTAAAATATGCATATTACAATGGTGTTGCAATAGTGCAAAAAAGTTGTAAAATATATTAGTCTATTACAACTTCTTAATACATGACGGTTTGCCCACCGTTGTAAACCATATATTACAACGGTGTTCCACCGTTGTAATAGGGTCATTTTGTCGTAGTGGTGAGATGCAAGCGTTCTACTATTTGGTTATTTATTTGATTAGACATTATTATAATATCATTGGATTTTGATATCAAAAATGTTTTTTTATAGTAAGGTAAAAACCATCCATGTTTATGTGTGGGTTAGTCTTACTATTACCCTTTCTTTCAAAAGGATTAACAAAGTTAAACAATATGGTTGGAGTTTACTCACATAAGTCCCATGGCTGATCCAGAGTTTATTTTGATTGTTTTCCCTAAACTCTAAGGTTCCCAAATTTGTACGGGCAGTCAAGTGTTTCAGGCTTTTACAGATACACTAGGAGGAGCTCGAAGCAGGAGGTTTCACCACTAGTTATTTAGAGATTATTTCCGCCGTGATGTATAAGTGTTATACTCTAATATGGTATGTATATACAATACAGTTTTGTATTTCAAATTTATGTTGTATATATTTTATTCGTTTCGCTGTGAGATTAATACTGACTCTGATTCTGTACTGTTATCTTCTTCTTCTTCTATTCTATTTGTTCTATCTTTCTCTATCTCATCCTCTAACTTCTTTCTATTAATAACCCAGTATTTACGATACTTGAATAGTCAACGTTGTGTTTATGCTGATTTTCTGGGTCAAAAATCCCGCGACTGTTACACTGGTATCAGAGAGAGGTTAAGTGATTATCTTGTCTCTTTGGCGTAACTCAATATATGTGGAGTTAGTAATACTCTAGATTGAGTTTGAGTGTATATATATGAGTGTGTATTTGTAAATTTGTATAAAAAAAGTTTTATATTGTGTTGGTTGATCTGTTGAGTGGTATATAAATTCGAGATCGACGCGTTTAGATGACGCGGCCGATAGGGATTTATAAATGCTTGGAAAGACAAATTCGACACAATATTGTTTTAAAAGCTGGGTAAGTAAAATAATTTTACCCAAATATATTTTGATATAAAAGAAGTATATATCTTGAGATTATTATAATGTGTTGATCGTTATTATGATCAAATAAGATTTATAATTAAGTTGGTTATATAAGTAACCAATCGATATATTATATAAGTATAATATGCAAAATCAGATGAACAAAATCTGAATTTAAAGCCAGAATTGAAATAAAACTCTGGAAACTTGGAAAAAAGTTGTAAATACTATATGGATTAAATATATGGAAATTAAGAAAACTTGGGAAAATTTGGAAATGTTTTCCAAGTGTTGAAAAGTATATTTTAAAGTAAAATTCAAAACGGAAGTGTTTTAAAATGAATTTTGAAAGTGATATAGTATTGAACTTACTTTGATCACTGGAAAATAATTCTGATGATGACGGGCGCATCATCAGCGTTCATTTTCAAGTTTCTAAGTGACGGATTACTAACAAAGATTTTGTTTTTGAATTATTGTAAGGAAACAAGTTGTTAGAAATTCAAATGTTTTGAGTAATATATGATTTCAAACTGATTTGAAATAAATCCCAGGAATTTGAGTTCTGAGATAAAGATTTAACTTATGGAGTTAAAATGGTAAAAGTGGAACTTAAACTAAGATAAATAAAATTGGACTGAATATGGAACGATCCAGAATGAAAATTGTAAAAGAGAAATTTTGGAGATTCGAGTAATTAAAGTAAATTGATTCTTGGAAAATAAGAGTAGAATTTTGAAATGAGAGATGGAGATAACTGATTTGAGAAATAAATCAGTAAATGGAATATCATAATAGAACTTAACAAGGTTAAGAGTTTGGAATTGAGAATGGAACTGGAGTTGAAAATAATTTGGCTTGGGTATAAATGGATTATTGGTTTGATGATTAATGGATTTGAGATCAATTGGAATGTTGGAGTATAGATTGGATTAGTAGCCAATGGGAGAGGCAGAGTTGAATCTCCGACAAAAAGGTACGGATTTATATTTTATTTGAATATGAGATTTATGAGTCTGTTTGGTAAGCCGCTAGGCTATTTATTTTTTTTGGGTTGGAGATATCCCAGAGAGGCAAGTTGTAGTAGTACCGAATAAGTCGTGCAAAGGGGATGCAAGCGAAATTCTCCGAAAATTTGAGCTGTTAGGAAATTTTCAGAATTTATGAAAGTATTCGGTAATAAGAAGAAATTAATATTTTAATTAGGATTAATCTCTTCTAGTGAAACTAAATTTAAGAAATTAAATAAAAGATTTTTATCATGATTATAATATAGATTGTATAATTTTCCATACCTTAGTAATTTCGGGGACGAAATTCTTTTAAGGGTAAGGTATGTAACGTCCCACATTTTTATCGGTTTGTATTTGAATATTTAAATCGGTTTAAATATTGAATTCGTAATATAAGTGGATTTATATATTAATTAAGACGAAATTGAATGTATAAAATTATATATTAAATATAATCGAGCCCGTAATATCGCGGTAGTTCGAAATTTAACGTTCTGAACTTCAACTGAGTGTACATGATTCGTTATTAGTCGGATTTCTTCGAAACAAGAAATGTTGGAATCTTTTGAACAGTATTTTTCTAATGGAAGTGAAAAATGGAACTTTCGCCTTATAGATTATGTGATATGTCCAAATTAAATATTCAGAAAAAGCAGCGGCATATTCATTTATGGCCATAACTGTTATTTAAATATTGGATTCGAATTTGGACAAGATTCTTTTGAGACGTAGGGATAATTTTATTTTTGGAATTTTATTGTAATTTTTAATTAATTACATACGAAACTTTTTATTTGGAGTATTTTGCACCCGATATCAATATTTTGGAGTTTCACAATATGAGTTAACCTACCGATATTATTATATTTTTTGAATCGGAGCACCTCACTGGACAAGATCGTAATCTTAATTCTGTCCGTAGTAGCTCGGACATGAACAAAATGTTACGTAATGGATACGCTAAAACTTTATAGCTCAAACCAAATTTAAGTAAACATATGCTCGACTTGTTTGACAAAATGAACGAGTTGGAATCATTTTACTGCCCCACACGAAATGCCCATATATTCTTTCAGTATACATACACGTTCCATCCACATGAATGCTGCATATCGTAAACTTAACTGTTAGGTATATTATATTACATATAAATCAAACGCATACCCTACTCTCTACCTACAAACTACAAAATGTACTTACCTCCCCTTATTACTTCATGCCAAAGGAAGTCACCCATATGAGTTTTCAGATCAATGGTCACTATCCTAGGTATAAAATAACATGCAGACCCTATCTCCAACAGTGAACGTGGTGATCTAACACTAATACTTCATAACTAAGGAAGAAAATAACACGCATGCCCTATGATACATCTAATCAAAATTTTTACGTGTACCCTATATTGGTACAACAACTACTCTACTTGCATCTATTCGTTGGGCTCGAAGGTTTATAACTAAATAAATACATAGAGTTCTTACATTTTCCGTTTTAAAAACACAGCAACTAAAAGAAAATTTCAAAATAATATATATAAAACTCAATAAAAACCGAGCCTCACCACACTTCTTTCTTCTTCTGAGACCTAAATGGAAACAGTAGCAAAAAGGGTAATAACATAAAGCAAAGAAGGGAGACGCAGAAGTGTAGTAAGGTGTTGCGGATAGTAGAAGAAGTGTAAAAAGGGTTGAGTATGGACTGGCTTGAAATATGCTGGAGTTGGCTTTAAGTTTGGGGGAAGTTTCAAGCAACAATTTGAAAGGGGACAGGATGCATGCGTTCTGATGAATGAAGCATGAAGTCATGCATTGTTTTAGTGGGAGAGAACTTGGTAGGAGTTATAGTGACAGTTTGAAGGAAAACAGTTGCAGCAACTGTGTATATGATGGCCTGGAGCTTGCACGTAAAGGAGTTGAAGAGGTGCGAGCATGTGAGATTTTTGGATGGTGTATATATATTTATGGTAGAAGAAGGATTAAGTGAAAACATGGGAGTAGGTGAAGTAAACGAGAGCGTGTGGTTTAGTAACAATGGACGTGAAGCTCAAAGCTTTCGGAAGATCGGTTGGCATGCGTGGTATTTATTGAAGGATAAGGCTATTAAAAGAAAGGTGTCAGAGAAATTAGGAAGGAGGGGTTTGAATGCAAGATCATAGATATGAAAGCTTGGTTTTCTTTGAACAGGGTAAGAACTGAGGAAAAAGGGAAGTCCATCGCACATCAATGGAATGGTGTATACCGAGAAGAAGTCGGGCTATGGTAAACGTGGAGGTGGGATCATTAACGGTGCATATTTTCAGAGCAAGAGTTTTTTAAATGGAGTATTCTACATTACAAAGGGGCCATGGTTTTTATTTTTGGAGGCGATTTGGATAATGGTGGGAGGTGGTTGGGTTATAGTACGCTAGTGGACCGACGTGATGGGGGCACGCTGCTCTGGTGATAGGGAGGACAAAACTAAGGAAACAGTAGTGCGTGAGTGGTAAACATAAGGCCTTCCTCAGGCGCAGTTGCAATGGTGGATGCGAGTTGCAATATATGAGTACTGGAACGGAGGGTTCGAACATGATCTGAGTGGAGATTTAAATGGTGGCAAAGTATAGCATAATAAAACGCCTGCTCAGATCTATCAACTAATGTAAATCGCTATTTAACGGTTAACGCGCAAAGGTAAGTAAATTCACTAACTCTGATATATTTTAATATATTATAATTATACTTTAATATTTGTTGGATGCTGTGTGATGGTCGGTTAGGTAGAGTACAATTCAATTGGTTGAAATATATGTATCGTTGTATATGTACACATCATTGTTGGATACTGATCCATCGATTATAATATTCCCTAGTAAGGAATTAGTATTAATTGTGTTGACTAACATCTATAGATGCAGGAAACCGGTTGGACGAATCCTATGACAGCCCGCCCCGCACTAGCCGACATTTCCCTGAAATGGGCTATACAGATGTCCAACCAGCACGGGACGGTAGCCAAAGAAAGGAATTTGAACTAACAAGGAACCTGTAGAATGTCTCACAACGCATGGAATAAAAATATAATAATAACATACTTGACATAAACAGGCGAGACAGTGCATAAGCTGAAAACTAAACCATAATCATCATAGCAGCGGAAATCCAAAATACAGCTTACGATCCATAAACATTAATACAACTGCAAAATACTGTCTCTAAAGCAAAAGAAAGGAGAGGTTCACTACTAATGCCCAAAGTAGTGACCATCTACCACACAGGGAGAACATATGTGGACAATACGTAGGAGCCTCCTGCTCATCTACAGATCAGCTACTCGTGCGTTATCAGCTAACCCGTCTCTAGTCTACTTGTTTAGGAGCACCCAAAGTAATAAGAAGAGACATAAAACTCTGGGTCAGACAAAAGTCTGGTATGAGCGATAAGCAACAAAACAAAACAATAACAGGTATACTAAATCATACCTTAACCTAGACCTGTGTAATGTTCCGCAAATTCGTACTATCTAAGTTGACTAATAGCACCACACGCCCAACCCAAATTGCATAGAAATACGAATCATTATTAGAAAGAAGTTAGAGGATGAGAAATAGAAAGAAAAAAATATTAGAATAGAAGGAAACGAAGATAACAAACTCACAGCGGAACGAATAAAATATATTATATACCATAACTTTTGAAATACAAATCAGTAACTTTATATACATACCATCATCAGAGCACAACAGTTATTCCTGGAACAGTTATAAACACCTGTTACCAGATACAAACATAGTACACAACGGAAATATGATAGTCTATAGCTAACTAGTGAAGCCTCCTGCTTCCAGCTCTTCCAAGTGAATCTGGAAAAAATTCCGACTACTTGACTGCCTGTACAAATTTGAGCACCCAAGAGTTTAGGGAAAATAAAAACAAAATAAACTCTGGGTCAGTCATGGGACTGGTGTGAGTAAACTCCAACCATTTGTTTAACTTTCAAAATCCTTTCGAAAGGAAAGATAATAGTAAGACCAGCCCACACATAAACATGGACGGTTTTTACCTTTCTATAACTCAAAACACTTTGATATGAAAATCTAGTGATATTATAATAATGTCTACATCAAATAAATAACAATCTAGCAGAACGCTTACATCTCACGCTTCGTATATAATATAAAATCAAAAACCGCATGGCGCTTATTGGAGATTAAATTTCCAACATGACAAGGTATGGGACCACCTTCCGATCAGCGTACTCTAGAGGCGATACACTGGGGTTCAACAAGAACATCTTGCAACCCAGCCCACACATGACCGACCACTCATTTCGCTTGAGTGTATCGAATGTATATCACCAACGGTTGGGATCAGCAACCGTTTCCCAAATGGGACAGCATCTAATAGAATAAGAAATTAAATGAATATCTAGATAGGTGATTATACATCCTAATGTGAGCGATCCACATAGCCATTCTGCCTGCCCGATTTTTGCCATTTCCTGGTTGTTGAGGCCTGAGGCTACGATTACTTTCTATTCATTGATAGCACAATCATTTTGAATGCCACATCGTTAGATTCGTTAGTCACTAATTGATTTGCACAAATATTCTGGATATTATGCTAGGGGAATAAATCCATTACCACCATATATACATTTATACATACCCTCGTATTCGATCATTGGAAATACTCTGTCAGACATTCGTCCATATACGTTCGTTCTGGGATTGAATGAAACCGAAGGCACAATTTCTGTTAATTGAAAAAGTCCTTGCACTTCACTCCGTCTTCGATTATCTTCATATAAATTTGATTCGCAACGCTACTGCCAATACGGAGTGGTTCACGTATAATAATCCAACCGGTCTCTCCATATTGACAACGATATTGGCAAACACTTCGATAGTCGGTTATTTAACTATCGACGTAAAACAACATCCATTCACAGCATCGAACAATCACTGGGCCTTTTAATTTATATTTCATTAATTAAAACACTTCTCCACTTCCTTATCAATATTTGTTAACCAAATATTCCCAGTAATTTTATTGGTCTCTTATGCTCTTTGGAAAAACATTTCCATGTATTGCCTTCTTTTATTTTCTATATTTAGAAAATATATTCTATTTGCAATTGAAAATAATTTCAATCACTTACCCCTTTTTCGACTGCTTTAATCATACTTAGGAAATATTTACTTTTATTTTTCCAAAATTCCACCACCTTGGTTAAAACGAATGTTGTGTAAAATATCGTTACGATAACCCAAAATATTTTATTGAACTAACTCTTTTTCAAACACCTTTCTTCGAGGCTA
The DNA here is from genome assembly GCA_030737875.1 of Allium sativum. Lineage (NCBI taxonomy): Eukaryota > Viridiplantae > Streptophyta > Magnoliopsida > Asparagales > Amaryllidaceae > Allium > Allium sativum. The sequence continues at coordinate 739,297,512 of CM060920.1, read as the reverse complement.
GATCCTTGACTGAATGTGGGGGTAAAATTACCTCTCAGACCTTGACTGAAAACATCCTCAACTTTAAAACGGCAAATCCGCTTACCTCGGATAAACACACTATAAAACCCAATTATTCATTTTCAAAACATGTATATGCTTCGCTTTCTATTTCTAACTTATAAATTTCCTTTTTGTTTACAATATTCTATTTTTTTATTTCGTTTCCTTATAGAATTCAATATATTTTGATATATTGATTTCTAACTATCAAAATTTCTTAAAAATATTCTAACTCCTTAAATTTCCGGAAAATTTCGCCATAACCTCCTTTGTACCAGGAGCATCAGGATATTTCAAGTAGCCTCCCATGGCCCTCACCAATCCAAAAGAAAAAGGAAAAGCCAAGCAGCTTGTGGATACGGCGCATAAAATCTCATATATGAAATTAAACGTGTAACTTTTTGTCGGGCACTTAAATTAAAATCTTCATTTACTTCATCCCATACTTGTCTAACACATGCTCAACTGTTTTCAATTCAATTCAACACCATCCAATCGTTTGAATTCAGTTTCGCGTATAATAATCCAACCGATCTCTCCATATTGACAATGATATTGGCAAACACTTTGATAGTTGGTTATTTAATTATCGAAGTAAACCAACATCCATTCAAAGCATCAAACAATCACTGGGCCTTTTAATTTATATTTCATTAATTAAAACACTTCTCCACTCCCTTATCAATATTTGTTAACCAAATATTCCTGGTAATCTTATTGGTCTCTTATGCTATTTGGAAAAACATTTCCACGTATCGCCTTCTTTTATTTTCTATATTTAGAAAATATATTATTTTTGCCATTGAAAATGTAACACCCCGTATTTTTAATATAATTTAAAATAAAATAAAATATATAAAAATATGCTTATGATGGGTAAATAATGGTGATGCATAAGAAGAATTAATTAATACATGGAAGAGAAGAAAAATTAGTTCGATAACGATGTATGTAACGGAAAAGATAGTACAATAAGGATAATTAATTTAAGAATCAGGAATTAGGTAAAATAGACATCACCATTGCGTTCCTCTCGAAATTTTACATGAAATAGAGTCCGAGTTTTCGAAAATCGGAGTCTGTATGACCAAGATATGGCCAAAACAAGATTCAGAAGGTTTCGGTCAGCACAGAACTGGCCAGGTCGACCTGGGTGTCGACCTGGGGGCCAGGTCGACCAGGGGGTCAACCTGGGAGTCAACCTCCCCCATGTGGATCGACTATAGTGTCGACCTCCCCCCCCTGCAGGTCGACCTGGTCGGCTTGTTTCGGGATAGAACCCATTTTTGAGGCCTAGGACGAGTTTTGATGGTCCAGATGGGTTTTAGGGTTAATCCGATGGCTGAAATGAATTGCTACACCTATAAAATAACACCTAGACCTAGCCTAACTCACACAAATTCATATGACACCGTTATGCTGCTAAAATCTCTCTTGAGCCATGGCCGCCGTCTCCAAATTAAAGCTTAAGCGTCCAAACTCAAATCAATTCAAAGATCAATGCTTCTACAACAAATGCAAGGGGATAGATCAATGACACTGCAACTTTCTAAGACAAATTCACTTCTTAATTCATTAGCCGTTCTCTGTAAGTGCTAGTTATTTTCAGATCTAAATATTTAATTTTAATATGGGCATGAAATGAAGTGGAATTGAATCTAAGTATGTTTATCGATTTAGATCTATTCCTGTTGCTTTTTGAATCTTTAGTTTTGAGGCTTGTCTACCTTTATTCTCATGACAAGTTTGTGATTTATTCAGCAATTTCCTTGATTCGTAATGATGTCATCATCAAGTTGTAATCTTTATGCCTATCATGATGTTGTTTTCTCTCTGATCTATTTATTATGCAAATTTCTACCTCCCCCTATTTATTTTCTTTTGATGAACCTTGGTCAACTTCGGACCTTGGCCTAAAATCGCAATTCACAGACAAGATGTATACGGGGGAAATATAGGATTATTGCCTATATGGGTATGATTAATAATTGGCAACATGAAATTGGATATTACCATTCAATTTGCAAGTTTGGAGTAGATCTGTAAAGTTTGGTATAACCTTGTTATGATAAAATTTGCATAAATATTATATACATGGAATTCGACATCAATTGGATCTATGTAAATTAAATCAAAAGATTGGGCTTATGTTAATTAGGCATATGTAGATTTGGGAATTTTAGCATGAAAGCGATTGTAAACTTTATAATTGGCATAAACATGTATTATGAACTTGGGCAACTGGCACGTATTGAAATAAAAAAGATTATAGCTTGGGATAACTATATCATGAATCATCGGATTTGGGTATGAAACTTTGATACATGTAATTTTGGCTAGATCTTGACATATTAAAAAAAAGCATGAAACTTGGTATATTTGTAAACTGACTAGAATTGGGTACATATATTAGTTGGTATATAATAGCCTTGAAAGAGGGATAAATATAAATTGAGATAAGTTGCCTTTAATGGCCTAAGATAAATTGTGGTAAAATTGGTATGATTTTGCATACCATTAATAGATGGACATAATTGAGTCAATTATGGACATCGTTAAATTAGGAATTAATTGATAATTTGAATAGGGGAAATAAATTCAAATTGGGGTAAAAGATTATAAGTGATAATCAATGCTTAGGACACGAGGTTGGACTCGTTTGTGACGTAAACCTGCCCGGAACCGCCCGGCGAATCCAGTAGTCACAAATGTCAGCCCAATGTGAGAGGTCCTAGGCCCAAATTAAAAGTGTAACAGTTGTAAAGACACGAGGTTAGACACTTTTATGGTGTAAGACTGCCCGCCCGGCAAATCCAGCTGCCATAAATGTCAGTCTAATGTGAGAAGTCTTTATAAGGTTACGACCTTAATGAATTAAGAAATACTTAACCAGATAAACATGTGGTGGGACCAGCACAGGAATCTACAAGTAGGGGGCCGCGTGACACAAACGAGAACTAGGTCAAGTAGGGAGCCGATCGATAAGGTAGTAAGGGTGCATCAAATATATACATGGCCATTGGGGTGATCGAGGTGGAATCCTCAAAATCGATGTACACCTGAAGGCTACCATAATTGCGGGGATTGGGATCACGTTGTGATTATTATATAACATGGGCTACTAGTTGGGACACTAGTAGGGGGTACGGATCCTTGTTGCACATGACACTAGTTGGGATACTAGTAGGAGTACAGATCATTCCATGTAAGAAACTTATGAGGATGCTAGTTAGGTGGTGCAGAGCAAATAGATATCGTTTTAATCGTAAAGCTTAGAAACCTTGCGATGTTACTCTTGATAGAAACCATGCGATGGGATACTTGATAGGAATTATGGGATGTTATACTTGTTTCATCGTGCCCGAAGTTTATCTTGTTACCTTAGTTTATCTTGTTATCATAGTTTATCTTGTTCTCTTAGTTTATCTTGCCTACCTTGTCATCATGCTTATGTTTACTTTCAGTTTATTCATGCCATGTTATCTTTACTCATTTTTATGCTGAAAGTCACTAGGACTTACTCAGTCTTTATGACAGACCCGTTTTGTTTCGCCTCTTTTTCTTCCGTTCCCCCCCGGTTCACAGGGTGGGAATACAGCTTAGTTCGGATCTTACCAAGCTCCAAGGCTCTTTCATGTATGGCTTGGATTTCTCTTTGCTATGGCTTGCTTTGCTTTATTAGGGAATACTGCTGTTTGTTTTTATGCTTCTTTGTTTTTGAGCAAGACAGATATTTTAACTATGAAATTGGGTATTGAAAGTTGATGGGCTTTTCTTGTAAACATTTATATTTAATAAATGATTTTAAGTACTTCCACTTTATTTTCCGCTGTTTTATATATGTCTGTCTTGTAATATTTCTGTTCCAGTACCCATAATACTCCATTGAAGTTAAGGCATTCCCTTTGTGAGTGACCTTAACAGATGTGGAGTGTTACAGAAAATAATTTCAATCACTTACCTCTTTTCCGACTACTTTAATCATACTCAGGAAATATTTACTTTTATATTCCCAAAATCCCACCACTTGGGTTAAAACGAATGTTGTGTAAAATTTCCTTACGATAACCCAAAATATTTTATTCAACTAACTCTTTTTCAAACACCTTTCTTCGAGGCTGGATCCTGCTATTTATCAATTAAAAATGAAATCAATCAAGTTGGGGTTAAATTACCTCTCGGACCTTGATTGAAAACATCCTCAACATCAAAACGGCAAAATCACTTACCTCGGATAAACACATTATAAAACCCAATTATTCATTTTTAAAACATGTATATGCTTCGCTTTCTATTTCTAACTAATAAATTTCCTTTTTGATTACAATATTCTATTTTTCATTTCGTTTCCTTATAAAATTCAATATATTTTGATATATTAATTTCTAACTATCAAAATTGTTTAAAAATATTCTAACTCCTTAAATTTCCGGAAAATTTCGCCATAACCTCCTTTGTACCGGGAGCATCGGGATATTTCAAATAGCCTCCCATTTCCCTCACCAATCTAATGGAAAAAGGAAAAGCCAAGCGGCTTGCCGATACGGCGCATAAAATCTCATATATGAATTTAAACGTGTACCTTTTTGTTGGGCACATAAATTAAAATCTTCATATACTTCATCCCATACTTGTCTAACACATGCTCACCTGTTTTCAATTTAACTCAGAATCATCCAATCGTTTGAATTCTGTTTCGCTCATTTTTTCTTTAATTAGCTATTTTGCCTATTTCACTTCTTTGTTTGAACATAACATGTTCAAACAAAATATTTAACTTGCTCATAACCAAATTGAATTTCAATTTCAATTCAAGTTTTCTTTTCGATTTCGAATATAAATTTCCAAATCGAATTCACTTATTCAGAACCCAATTTTTATTCAAAATCTCATTAACTAATTTCTATTCAAATTAGTTAATTCTATTCAATAATAATAAAAATCTGTTTTACGTTTCAAAGATCAATTCATTACTCCACTTGAATTCACATATAGTTTACAACTCAAATAAGAAATTTTCAAAATAGGAATTGGGATTTTATTCGCTTAAAATCCTTTTATAAAATTAAATAAACCCTTTTGGATTTTAAATGGTTATGGCGCTGCTTTTCTAAAAAAATTTGATTTTGATATAACTCAAAATCTATTCGACGAAATTCATATTTTTCTCCTCCATTAGAAAACTATTATCAAATCGGTCCTGACGTTTCTTGTTTCAAAGAATTCCAACTTCAATTGAGTTCTGTATACTCAATTGAAGTTCGAAACAACAATTTACGAATTGCAGCGCTGCGGCGAGTTCATTTTAATTAGATTTATATATAAAAACTTTTAAAACTTCGTTAAAATGAATTCAACTCCATTTTAACACTATTCGAATTCAAATATTCAAACTCCATTTCATTTCTGTTTGATTTTTCTTGATTCAAACTCCATTTTCACTTTTATTTGAATTCTATATTCTAATTCCAGTTTCACTTCTATTTGAATCCTATATTCAAATTCCATTTTTTAATTTCTATTTAAATTATATATTTGAATCCCACAGTTTAAAATTCCATTTGAATGCTATATTCAAATTCTTAAGTTTAAATTCCATTTGAATTCTTTTGGAATTCTACATTCAAATTCCCTTTGAATTCAAATTCCATATTTATTCTATTTGACTTTCAAATATTCAAACTCCAATTTAATTCTATTTGAAATTTCAAATATTCAAACTCCTTTTTAATTCTATTATTCAAATTCTATTTAAATCCTCTTACTCAAATTCTATTTCAAATTCTATTTACATTCCTATATTCAAATTCTAAATTTGAATTCTCTTTGAATTTCTATATTCAAATTCTATATTTAAATTCCCTATTCAAATCCCGTTTGAATTTCTATGTTCAAACTCCATTCAAATTCTATATTTGAATCTTCTTTATATTAAAATTCCATTTCAATTTCTATATTAAACAAATCTTGATTTCCAATTCAGTTGAAATCAATAATTTTTACTTTGGAAAAATAACTTTCCCTTTTAAACTTCACACTTGTGTTTTTTATTTCTGAATTACCCTATGATAATTCTTTTCACTTCATTTTTAAACTTCGTTTATAAAAGAACTATTTATAAACTTCGTTTATAAAGGAACTACTTATCTTATTTTTCAAAAAAGTTTATATCTCAAATCTATTTAAAAATTCAAATTCTATTTTTCTAAAATAGAATTTCCCTTTTAAATCTCAAATACCACTTTTAGGGTATTTTTATAAATTAACACTTAGGCGTAGCGATATTTAAACACCAAACAACCAATTATTTATTTCAAGGTTTCTAACACATCATATATGACCGTATATATGCAAACAAATAAACAAACATGTAATATACTTTTGAGGAATCTAGTTGGATCCCTCCAACCTGTTTTTCCTGCATCCACAGACGTTAGTCAATAGAAATAATACCCGTCCTACTTTGGGGCAGGATATCACGGTATAGAAGGTCATCCACTATCATAGCGTGGGCCGTCTAGGGTAATCATCCGCTAATGGTACCGCATGCATCCTTTAATGAGACTGCAGGAACAATCCAATCATCAACCCAATATATATATATATATATATATATATAATAGTCAACCCTAAATAACTAATATACTTAAATCAACTAGAAAGCATTCAAACAAGCAATAAACAATTATTTTTAACGAAAATAATAATTATAAAAGGTGAGTGAGATTTACTCAACGAGAATATTTATTTTGCACTTGTACCAATTTCAATTTCCTTTCAGGGATTTCCGAGACTCTGAACCCCACTCGAATGATTCCATTCGATTCATCCTAACATAAGAAAAACCCGAATTTTTAAGATAAGCTATCAAATTTCTTAGCAAATTTTTATCTTAAGGATATATAAAAAAATTACTTTTTCATCCATCTAATTTTCTATATATATATTGATTTATTAAACAACATTCTATTCTTAGTTCCAAAATTCCGACTAAAAGTGTTTCTCTTAGAAATATACAAATTTAGCTTCAACTAATATACTACTAAATAAATATAAGTAAAACAAGAATCAACTTCAAATGAGGATTTACCTTCTACTAGTTTGATTCTCCAACATGAGCATCTCACTTTCCAATCCTAAACCTAGGACTCCCAATCCCATGCTGCCGAACCGCAATTTCCACCCGACACAATCACCAGAAATATAAAAGTTCCCAATTAGAACCTCTCCAACTCAATACGTTTGCACTCATCAGTTCCCTATTTGAAATCGCAACCCATACGAAGTCGGTTTCAGATTTGAACCAGAACGCTCGTGCGCTGCCACTTCCACTCCTAACCCCGATCTCGACCATCGCTACCTCTCTTCCAATCTCTCCTTGACCTCCTCAGAAATCGCGATGTCACCCTCATCAACTCGCGACCGTCGATGCCCCCTAGAAGACAACGTCGCGCCTCATCGAACCTCTTCCAGCTTCCATCGCAACCACGAACCATCTAATTCGAATGTCAGAACCAACTCGCAACCGATAAAATTTCATCGTCGCCTTCATCATCGAGTCGAGCTCCGTGATGCTGATTCGAATCACACCCCTGCCACTCCCGTTCGTTCGAACTCCAACCCTTATCCTAAAACCGAGAACGCCTTTGAGAAGAGGGAAAAGGGGCGGAACTAAATTCGATTTCGATTGAGGAATACTGGGTTAAACAAAAGAGATTAAAGGGAAAAAAGGGGTAGTCGCGGCCTTTATAGAATAAGGAGGTGGGACAAGAAGTACAATCAGATCTTTGTATTTAGTTAAAAAGATTTTCTAATTAATTTGATTTGATTCTGATTCGATATAAAGAGATTTTTATTTTTTTAAACAGATATCGATTTGATTTTGATCCTATCCATAATCAAATATCTCGGGATTCATTAATTTAAACCACGAACCGTTATTTTAACGTAACCACTGTTATTTCAACAGTGTAACACTATTCTGAACTAACTGAATATATTTTGACATTTAATTTGAACGTAAATATAAATAACCAAAATAAATTAATATGATATAATTTAAATTCAAAAACAAATAAATTTTTCTGATAATAATATTTTTATTATAATATATACTCAAATACAATTAATATTGATCATCAAAATTGTTTTGATTAAATTCTAACATCGAATTGAATTATTTTAAATTTCTCATATTTTGATAATTATAAAAATTCAAAATAAAATGTATTTCGATTATAAACCTATAACTCAATATAAATATAAATTTATATTGTCAACTCAATATTTAAAACCATATTAAATATTTAAAATAACTATTCAAAAAATCCGGGTCGTTACAACCTGCAAGCAACTAGTTAGCACAACAAGATGTACAATACTCTAAGGTGACACTAACATATGGTGTAAAGATACGGGGAAGGGGGTGTGTATGTCATAGTGATGGCAAACAATCAAGCATAGCAACCATCCACACATCTCTCACTCAGCGCGTAAAGCATACAATATCAACCTCTTTGACCACCCAAATCCTTGCTATGATCACTCTGGCCCATGGAGTCATGGCGACCTCACTGCACTGATCCATAGCCACTAGTCCTTGCTATGTCCACTCTGCCCCCCATGAAGTCATGACGACTTCACTGCACTGGCTCATAGAAATGCTTTGATCACTTTGCCCCATGGAGTAATAACTACCCCATTGCACTGATCCGTAGCCTAACATCCATCTTGGTGGTGAATCAATGTTATGGACGTCGACAACTCCTTAGCACACGTCCCGCATCAAAGCCAAACTCATGAAGTTAACTCGCGGGCTCCCAACTGGATCCGTAGTTCTACTTCCTATTTGGACTACCTTTGCATCTCGGGTTTTGATCATCATCCTGGTTCGTGACTCCCTAGCTCGGCTCGTGATTCTCCTTGCACCGGTTCGTGGCACTTCACCCTTGGTCTGACTTGTGTTTCTTAACCATCTAATTCGTGGTGACCTCCTTAAGGATTGAGTCGTGACCCTGCTTCACTCGTTACATCCGGGTCGTGGGTCAATGCTCCAGCTTGCGGCTCGTGGCGCTATGGTCTTCTGGTTCGTTGTTCACTTGGACGGTTGGCTCATGGTGGAACCTCCAAGCACGGTTTGTGAGGAGCGTCAGGTCTGGCTCGTGATGAGTGGTTCATGGGGGTACCTCAAAGTCGATTCGTGGTCATGTGGTGCTTCACGAATGGGAGGGGCAAACTAGTTTCCTGCACTGTTTTCCTACGACTTCCAACGATTGTTTTTACACCACACTATGGCGTTTTCAACCATACTAACTATTCTAAACAACCATAAAACATGCCAAACAGTCATAGCAACATGTATAATCATCTAGAAATACCAAAACCATAATTTAACATGTATATAAAATCAAACATACCCAAAAACCCTTAATCCCCTTTAATCATGTTTAAGCATACAATTAGCAAAACTTATCCAAATTGACCCAAATTTCTAACAGAGGCCTAAAATAATATTTTAGAATTTTACATATTTTTTTTAGACTTTTTTGAGTTATAATTTTGCTAATTATCACTAATCACCCCTAATTAGCCGTAATTAGTGAAAACAATGCAAATCGCTCACCTTGGCCACAAATAAAACTTAGATCTAAAACTATCTCTGATTTGGGTCGAATCTCTATGCAACAAAGCAGCTCCAACTCTGATTTGGAATTATTTCTCTTTGATTTGACGTAGATTAGCTTAATCCGTGATTAGAGAGCGATTTGGGATGAAATTAGAAGGTGGAGGCCATGGCTAGGGTTAGAGAAATGTTTTAGGCGGCTGAAAAATGAAAATAGATCGTTTTATAACTAATTTCAGCCTTCCCATAACCCTAATCCCAAAATGGGTTACGGGCCTAGCTGCTAATCATCCTAATTAGTCCCAATTAAGCTGTTTTTCTCCTTCTAAACCTTGTTTCAGCCTTATCTCCCAAACAGTGAGTCTGTTTGGTTAATGTGACCAATCTACAGAAAGGTAAACCATCATCCAGATCTAATGGAAGTGGTATTAAGTCAAAACTCTTTACCAATAAAAAGTTGTGGCCAAAACATGATCAGCTAGGGGTAAAATAGTCATTTAAAAGTCGGCAAAAATCGTGAACATGGGAAATGACCGCAATAGTTGTTCCCCAAAATTACACGACTTTACAACCTCATACGAAAAAGAAATAAATATTCTACGATCCTCCGTTGCTTAGAATGCGGATCGTTACACACTTCCCCCCTTAAGAAATTTCGCCCCTGAAATTCCTTAACCAAAAACATATAAAAGTGTTCTGCATGCCTATCCGTCATTCATAAATAATCAAACACACAAAACAAACCTATCCTAGCATGCGGAAAGACTAAATCGAAATCTTACCCGGCAAAGAGTTCTTGATACATCTTCCTAATGCTCTCCTCTATCTCCCAAGTACAGTCATTGTCATCCTCGCCCCACTGAACCTTGACTAGATTCACCGCTTTCCTTCGAAGTTCCTTCATACCATCCTCGACAATATGAATTGGCTTGCGGTTCCCAACAGCCTCGGGTTCTACTTCGACATCATCCAACTGATCAGGTGAAATAGCCATGTCGGGGTCATGCACGAATTTCCTTAACTGGGAAACATGAAATACGTTATGAACTCCCGCCATCTTGTCAGGAAACTCAACTTTATATGCCAAATTCCAAAGTTGCTCGAGGACTGGGAATGGACCAACAAATCTTGGTGTCAACTTGCCTCTCCTACCAAATTGTATCACGCTCTTTAATGGAGAAATCTTGACAAACACCATGCCACCAACGGAGAATTTTAAATCTCTTCTCCGCTTATAAGCATAAATCTTCTGCCTATCTTGGGCAGCCTACATTCGTTGTTGGATAACCTTGATCTTATCTGAGGTTTCTCTTATCACATCTGGCCCAAGCACAAATTTCTCAGTAGTTTCTAACCAACATGATGGTAAGTTGCACGGTCTTCCGTATATAGTTTCAAATGGAGCCATACCAATACTTGACTAATAACTATTATTATATGAAAACTCTACTAGATGCAAATGGTCATCCCATGATCCACCAAAATCTAATATGCAAGCTCTTAAGAGGTCTTCTAATACTCGATTCACCCTCTTTGTCTGACCGTCGGTTTGAGGATTGTAACACCCCACGTCCATTAATGTCACTCACAAAGGGAATGCATTAACTTCCATGAGGTTTTAAGTGAATATAGAATAGAAAAATTACAACAAGACAGATAATAAGTAGTACTTGGAAATCTAAAACTTTATTTCATTGCAGCGGAAATTAAACATGTTTGTTACATCATAAAACCATAAATCAGAATCAAGTACAATATCCATCTTGGTAAAACAAAATACATAATCCCATTATATAAATAGCCATTAAAGAAGATAACAAGCTGGACTTTACTTCAGCGGTCCAAGCTTTCCAAAAGAGAGGTAAAGCAATCCAATCAAGCTCCACTAGAGCTGGGCCCACCCTGAGGACCTGGAGGGAAAAAAAGATAGAAATGGAGGGGTCAGACATAAATTCTGGCGAGTATGATAATTCTAACAATACTATTGTCAAAATAACTAGACTAAGGCATAAGCTGGAAAACAAGGAAATGTCTATGAACTATTGGGTATGGAAGAGCAAATAAAGATAACGTTAAAGGCACACCTAATTACTAACGAATAATTACTACACTACACCACACCAGTCACTCTAAATGTTGATCCCACTTGCTTCACTTAGAAATCATACAAATAGCTTCGTGTACCCCTAGCTGGCTACATAGGTGCCGCCTGCCCCTATCTCCGCTAGATGTACCCCACTACCCACTTTCGATCGGCTCCCTACTCGTAGATACCCGTGCTGGCCCTACAGTGGGGTGTATCACTCCCCTAAAGTGGCAACCCGATTCAACTTGAGAATGCACGACTTATACCTACGCAATGCAACAACGTCTTACCTACCAGCCCGGGTCCACACACACATATGAAACCCGTTGGACTTGCGTTGCCACCGCTACCCCGTTTGGCCTCTTACAGTCAAGCCCAGTATGCGTGTCCCGTCCTCGACTTGAGTCGATCCCACAAAGAAACGTTTGGGTTACTGGTTGAAATGGGCCCCCACAAGCTATCCACCTAAGCTTGTCCCCACTAGTATATCCCACTTAAACCTCTTAGTCATGTTCATTTACATGTGTGTTTGGTTAAGTCTTACTAATCGTATTTCAAATGCCACTAAAGGCACCCACTAGATTCCTCATGCCACCCATGGCACCTACTTAACCCCCATGTCCCACCTTACATGTTTATCTGGTTAAGTATTTCTTAATTCATTCGGGCCATAACCTCATAAAGACCTCTCACATTAGACTAGCAATTATGGCAGCTGGATTTGCCGGGCGGGTCCGGGCAGTCTTACATCATAAAAGAGTCTAACCTCGTGTCTTTACAACTGTTATGCTTTAGTTTGGGCCTAGGACCTCTCACATTGGGCTGACATTTGTGACTACTGGATTTGCCGGGCGGGTCCGGGCAGTTTTACGTCACAAACGAGTCCAACCTTGTGTCCTAAGCATTGATTAACACTTATAATCTTTTACCCCAGTTTTAAATATATCCCTATTCAAATCATTAATTAATTCCAATTTTAATGATGTCCATAATTGACTCAAATATGGCCATCCACTTACGGTATGCAAAATCATATCAATTGCACCCCAATTTCTTAATATTAAATCCTTAATATTACCCCTACCCCACGTTATACGTTTGCTTATTCAACACAAAATATACATTAGACTCGAATAGTCTAACTCATAGCACAAAGATAAATTATCACAACATATATACAACTAAAATAGATCTAATCATAAACTGGGTGAAACTTGCCTGTGCGATAGATGCCCAACACCTAAACTTGCATAGGCAAAAACTATAACTTGCATAAAGCTACACATGTCATGGATCTAAAGGTGTCAAATTGTTTGGTTAAATATCACAATTTACATAATATGATCATAACCCAAATTCATGTATAAACTTGCATATGTGGTTTATGAAACATAATGATGGTGTGAACTAGCATCTAACATATAGAACTCACACATGTCATAGCACAATTCTAGATCTAAATAGATGTCATGGCATGTGTTCATAATCTTTACTAATCATTCTAAACTTGCATACATGATTTGTCATATAGATCAACATAGCCCAAATAATATCAACATTATGATTTGATTAACATGAACTAATTAGCATAGATAATAACATCATGACTTTATAACATGTATGATTTATCACAACTTAGCATAGAAAATTACAACCTATACAATGTCATCATAGCATGATTTACAACATGTAGGATATCATCATCACATAACATAGGCTTTACAACATACATGATAACATAAGGTTTACAACAACATATATGACAATTCACATCATTTTCTTATGATCCATATCACATCTTAATCTAATTAGTTTGCTAATAATCTTGTTAAGATCATCATAAGTCCTAATTTGCTTTAGAGTTGAGTAGAATTAGAGTTTTGATTGGCTTTCTTCCTTCTTAGTGGGCGGTGGCTACACTGAGTTCCATGGCGATGGCATGACGGCGGCTATTCTATATTTCATGTGATTTATAGTGAGAGACTACCTAGGTATATATAGAGTTTAGGATTTATTTAGGCCATCAGATCAACTCAGAACTAACCTGAACCGTTTAATTTGCCAACTCAGCCCTAAAGACACATCAGCAGCTCAAGATTGGGCTCAGTCAAACCCTAGCCGACTTGACCAGGTTGACACCCAGGTCGACTGCGCAGTCGACCTGGTCCCTGGGGTGTCGACTCCCCAGTCGACTCCCCAATCGACCTGGGTGCTGGGCGGGAAATTTCCCGCCTAGCCTGTTTGACTTCGAATTTGAAATTTAAATTTTCTGAAATTTGTTTTGAATTTTCTGAAACTTCCGATGGCTATAACTTCTTCACGAAGTCCAGATCACGCAAACTCAGACTCTATTTCAACCAGAATTCCGAGACGAACACAATGGCGCAACCCGTTTCCCACACTTCTCACGTCTGAGATTAGTTATTCTTTAATTTTTGAATATTTATATTAACAAAACTACGGGGTGTTACATTCTCCCCTCCTTAAAGGATTTCGACCCCAAAATCTCCAAGTCAATAAGAATGTATATCCTAACATCCAATCGTCCATCTACTCAACCACCAAACACAGGCATCCATTGTCCTTATAGACTTCTAATGCTTTCATGTTTAAATGCACAGTGTGTGTATATGTCCATATCTAATGCAAAATCAGGAGGTCCACTGATTCACTTGACCTCCTTAATGCAAATCATGATAGTGCCATGCGTCCATTATGTATGCAAAAGTTCCTTAATGCTACATATTATCTCTATATGCATGCACAATCTTCATCTGAATGCAGCATCCATATGATAAAAAAAAATCCTCATACATCCATTTTACTAAATACATCCATATATATGCAATATGCAATATGAAGTGACTGAGACGATCTAGTGCCTAATAGTGTGTGTATATGCGTCCACGAGCAACCACTAGCAAACACTTGCATCCACTTTGCATCCATAATACATAACATGTCTCAAACACATGTTTCAACCATAGGATTATCCTAACTAAAGGTCAAAGATACTAGCGAGAGGACATACTTAAGATATGATAAGTACAAGATAAGCGATAAGGAGAAATTAAAAGATATACCCTCAAAAAGAAAAGGGTACAACGAACGCATCTTCGCTTCTGTCTCCCAAGTAGCGTTGCTCTCATCATCTCCCCATTGCACTTTGACTAGTCTGACCTCTCGATTCCTCAACTTCTTGATCTCCGACCCAAGAATGCATGTAGGAGCTCGTCGAATCGTCGCATCACGCTCTATCTCCACCTCTCTAAGCAAGCTCGGCTCTACCACTTCCGCGGTCTCGTGCAAGCACTTCCTCAAATGTGACACATGGAATACGTCTTGTACACAACTAAGTCTCTCAGGCAACTCCACTCTATACGCCATCTGTCCAATCTTCTCCTTAATAGGAAACGACCCTACGAACCTTGGTGCTAATTTCCCAACGGACCCAAAGCGAACAACGTTCCGTAATGGAGACACTTTGATAAAGACCATGTCCCCAACATCAAACTCAAAATCCGTTCTCCTTTTGTCTGCATAAGATTTCTGCCTATCTTGCGCCGTCTTCATCCTTCTTCGAATCAAGTTGATCTTTTCCGAAGTCTCTCTAATCATATCGGGCCCAAGTAAGATCTTATCCGTAGATTCCTACCAACATGTAGGTTAACGACAAGGTCGTCCATAAAGAGCTTCAAAAGGTGCCATGCCAATGCTAGATTGAAAGCTGTTATTGTATGCGAACTCTACCAATGGAAGATGCTCTTCCCATGTACCCCCAAAGTCTAGGATACATAGCCTCAAAATATCCTCTAGAATACGATTCACCCTCTTGGTTTGGCCGTTCGTCTGAGGATGATATGCGGTGCTCAAATATAACTCAGTCCCTACCGCTTCTTGTAGGCTCTTCCAAAATTCGCTAGTGAAGATAGGATCACTGTCGCTTACTATGTTAGAAGGAACACCATGCAAACGAACTATCTCTCGAACGTATACAGAAGCTAACCATGGAGCAGTCCTCTTACTCTTCACAGGAATGAAATGGGCGCTCTTAGTAAGTCTGTCTACTATAACCCAGATCCCCGTATTACCCTTCCTTGATCTTGGTAATCCATCCACAAAGTCCATCGAGACACTTTCCCACTTCCATAGTGGAACCTCCAATGGGTGAAGCAACCCACCGGGTTTCTTTTGCTCCGGTTTTACTTGTTGGCACACCAAGCATCTAGCAACATACTCGGCCACATCCCACTTCATACCGGTCCAAAATAAAACTCGCTTCATGTCTTTGTACATCTTATCCCCGCCGGGATGAATGGTCATCTTCGAACGATGTGCATCATCAAGAATAGCCTTCCTCAAACTCTCATCTTGTGCTTCACAAAGTCTACCATCCCTACGTAACCAACCATTATCATCTAGGTTATACCTACTGAGATGGCTAGACGACTCCCTTCTTATGAGCTTTTCTACTAACTCAACCAATTGTGGGTCGTCTCGCAGTGCCTCACCAATCCGTCCCAAAAGTGTAGGTCTGACCTCCAAGGATGCTAGCAAACCGGGTACAAAGTCAACGGAAGGTCTAAAATCAAACATAGAGATGAATTCTAAGTTTCGCCGTTCAACAAACAACAGACTCAAGGACAGCCTTTTCCTACTTATGGCGTCTGCCACCACATTACCCTTGCCAGGGGTATATGCTATTTCGAAATCGTAGGACGCTAAGAACTCCATCCACCTTTGTTGCCTTAAGTTCAAGTCCTTCTGAGAGAATAAGTATTTTAACGATTTGTGATCAGTGACTAATTCGAATTTCTCGCCAAGAAGATAAAGACGCCAAGACTTAAGCACGAAAACAATAGCGGCCAACTCTAGGTCATGTGTAGGGTAATTTTTCTCATGCACCCTTAACTGCCTTCCACCATAGGCTATTACCCTTCCCTCTTGCATTAGGACTGCGCCAAGTCCTGTCCCACAAGCGTCAGTATAAGAGGTAAATGGCTTACTCCCATCTGGCATCACTAAGACTGGAGCTGAGGTCAAAGCTCTCTTTAAACGTTGGAATGCATCATCACAATCTACGTCCAACGCGAAGACTAGGTTCTTCTTCGTCAGGCGTGTCAATGAAGCTGATATTTTTGCGAAGTATTTGATAAACTTCCTATAGTAACCAGCCAACCCCAAGAAACTTCTCATTTCGGTAGCATTTTTAAGGACCTTCCAATCTTGGATGGCCACCACCTTCGCGGGATCCACAGCTATCCCTTTCGTTGGAAACCACGTGCACTAAGAATCGCACTTCCTCTCTCCAGAAGTGACACTTAGTAAATTTAGCTTTAAGGTTATGCGCTCGTAGAGTCTCCAACACTTCCCTAAGATGTAGGGCATGCTCTTCTTCATTCTTAGAAAAGATCAAGATGTCGTCTACAAAGACCACCACGAATTTATTAAGGTACTCCCTAAACACCCTACTCATCAGATCAACAAAGTATGCGGGGGCGTTTGTCAAACCGAAGGGCATCACTAGCCGTTCATAGAAACCGTCCGGAGTCCTAAAGGCAGTCTTATCTATGCTATCCTCAGCCACTCTCAACTGATGGAATCCAGTGGCTAAGTCCAACTGCGAAAACACTGAGGCGCCCACTAACTGATCGAAGAGATCGTCAATCCTCGGCAGTGGGTGTCTATTCTTCTTAGTAAGCTTGTTAAGTTCTCTATGGTCCACACAAAGTCTAAGGGAACCATCCGCCTTCGTGGTAAATACTACTGGAGCACCCTACTCCGATATACTACGTCTTATGAACCCCTTCTCAAGCAACTCCTTCACTTTCTTATTGAGTTCCCTCCTTTCACGAGGAGCCATGTGGCGTACTGGCAAAGATACTGGTTTTGCATTATCCACTAGATATATTCGAAAATCTATCTCCCGCTTCGGAGGCAAGCCCTTCACCTCCTCAAACACATCCGAATATTCTCGGACCACTCTAACAGATCGTAGATTCTCCACAGACGCATCAGTCGATTCTAAATAACTTAGCATAACGGAATTTATGGGATTACAAAAGATTTCGAGAGGGTTGCCAAGGCAAGTCATGAGCCTAACTACTCTCCTTTCACAATCAAGAACGGCCCCATTTCTGGATAACCAATCCATTCCTAAAATTAGCCCATAGCCCGTGAAGCCCAAAACATAAGCATCAAATCTAAACTCAATGCAAGTATAGAAATTTTGAAATCCAAACACATCATGGACAAATAAGCTGAGCCCCCAATTGGATTCGAAACAACTAAGGGATCCTCTACTAAACTGGTGTTTAAGTGTAGTGATTCAACTAATGATATAGAGATAAACGAATGCGATGCGCCCGAATCGAATAAGGTACGGACAGGATGATCAAACAGAAAAACTAAGCTTTCAACAGAAATGGTTCTACCTCGTTCTTGCAGCGGTGGGACCGCGAGAGCCTGAACTTGTCCCCTTGCCTGCCCTGGTACCATAAGAGCCTGCACCTGTCCTCCCGAGGTAGACCCTGCCCTCTGCCCCTTCTGTGGGCAGTCCTTCACTAGATGTCCCGCTTCACCACAGTGAAAACAGCCAGTCTTCTTTTTCTTTCTGCAATCCTTGATGAGATGGCCTGGTGTCCTACAGTTAAAGCATCTTTTCTTTCCTTTGCCATTATTGTCTTTACCACCCTTCTTGTTTTGCTGTTTTGGTTTCTTCTGATCCCCTTTCTTCTCGGGTGCCTTATTAGCATTAGCGCCTTTCTCCTCGTGCATGAGTGCCATGTCTACTAGCTTCTCAAACGTGGCCCCCATAGGGATGTGGGTCATAGCCAACCCCTGCAACGGCTCATTCAAGCCATTAACGAACCTCAGAGCCTTCTTCTCCGGCGTATTCACTAAGTCCAAGCCAAACCTTGCTAACTTATTAAAATTGTTGACATATTCTTTCACTGATGAGCTTCCTTGCTTTAATGTCAAGAACCTTTCCATGTATAGATTCTCTTCTGCCCTTGAGAGAAACTTTGCCTCAAACCTACGCCTGAAATCCGCCCAAGAATCAGCAGGACGCTCCCCATTAGTGACCTACCACCAAAACGAGGCCTCTCCATTCATTAACCAAGATGCTAATTTGACTTTCCTCCCTTCTTCTACTTTAAAGATTTCTAGCAATTCTTCCACCTCCTTAAGCCAATCTCTAGCTTCCACAAACGTTTCTGACCCTTGAAAAGGTTTTCCACCCATAGCCTTAAATTCCTTGCATGTCTTTGCAAAAGTATCAGCGCGAGGAGGGGGAGGAGGAGGAGTGGGTGCAACTGGTGGTGGAGGAACATTGGCTGGACCTGCAGCGGCCCTAGCCTCTAATAACCTCCTATACCATCCTAGTATCGTTACAACATCCGGAAGGTTAAAATCTTCAGCCATGCTGAAACGAAAAAGGAAAGATTCAAAATGGAGAATTCGAAAGATAAAGATATATGGCTATTGGGGATTATGTTTTTCATAAATAATTTCATCTTTAAGTTACTCATCAAGACAAGTTTTTGAAAACACTTCTTCCAAAAATACTTTAGAAACATAGTTTTTCTAAAAAAAAAATCTGTTCTGGTAACCTTAAGCTCTGATACCACGTGTAATACCCCATGTCCATTACTGTCACTCACAAAGGGAATGCATTAACTTCCATGGAGGTTTTAAGTGCATATAAAATAGAAAAATTACAACAAGACAGATAATAAGTAGTAATTGGAAATCTAAAACTTTATTTCATTGCAGCGGAAATTAAACATGTTTGTTACATCATAAAACCATAAATCAGAGTCAAGTACAATATCCATCTTGGTAAAACAAAATACATAATCCCATTACATAAATAGCCATTAAAGAAGATAACAAGCTGGACTTTACTTCAGCAGTCCAAGCTTTCCAAAAGAGAGATAAAGCAATCTAATCAAGCTCCACTAGAGCTGGGCCCATCCTGAGGACCTGGAGGGGAAAAAAGATAGAAATGGAGGGGATCAGACATAAAGTCTGGCGGGTATGATAATTCTAACAATACTATTGTCAAAATAACTAGACTAAGGCATAAGCTGGAAAACAAGGAAATGTCTATGAACTATTGGGTATGGAAGAGCAGATAAAGATAACGTTAAAGGCACACCTAATTACTAACGAATAATTACTACACTGCACCACACCAGTCACTCTAAAGGTTGATCCCACTTGCTTCACTTAGAAATCATACAAATAGCTTCGTGTACCCCTAGCTGACTACATAGGTGTCGCCTGCCCCTATCTCCGCTAGGTGTACCCCACTACCCACTTTCGATCGGCTCCCTACTCGTAGATACCCATGCTAGCCCCATAGTGGGGTGTATCACTCCCCTAAAGTGGCAACCCGATACAACTTGAGAATGCACAGCTTATACCTACACGATGCAACAATGTCTTACCTACCAGCCCGGGTTAACACACGCATATGAAACCCGTTCGACTTGCGTTGCCACCGCTACCCCGTTTGGCCCCTTACAGTCAAGCCCAGTATGCGTGTCCCGTCCTCGACTTGGGTCGAGCCCACAAAGATATGTTTGGGTTACTGGTTGAAATGGGCCCCCACAAGCTATCCACCTAAGCTTGTCCCCACTAGTATATCCCACTTAACCCTCTTAGTCATGTTCATTTACATGTGTGTTTGGTTAAGTCTTACTAATCGTATTTCAAATGACACTAAAGGCACCCACTTGATTCCTCATGCCACCCATGGCACCTACTTAACCCCCATGTCCCACCTTACATGTTTATCTGGTTAAGTATTTCTCAATTCATTCGGGCCATAACCTCATAAAGACCTCTCACATTAGACTGGAAATTATGGCAGCTGGATTTGCCGGGCGGGTCCGGGTAGTCTTACACCATAAAAGAGTCTAACCTTGTGTCTTTACAACTGTTATGCTTTAGTTTGGGCCTAGGACCTCTCACATTGGGCTGACATTTGTGACTACTGGATTTGCCGGGCGGGTCCGGGCAGTTTTACGTCACAAACGAGTCCAACCTCGTGTCCTAAGTATTGATTACACTTATAATCATTTACCCCAGTTTTAAATATATCCCTATTCAAGTCATTAATTAATTCCAATTTTAATGATGTCCATAATTGACTCAATTTTGGCCATCCACTTACGGTATGCAAAATCATATCAATTGCACCCCAATTTCTTAATATTAAATCCTTAATATTACCCCTACCCCACGTTATACGTTTTCTTATTCAATGCAAAATATACGTTAGACTCGAATAGTCTAACTCATAGCACAAAGATAAATTATCACAACATATATACAACTGAAATAGATCTAATCATAAACGGGGTGAAACTTGCATGTGTGATAAATGTCCAACACCTAAACTTGCATAGGCAAAAACTATAACTTGCATAAAGCTACACATGTCATGGATCTAAAGGTGTCAACTTGTTTGGTTAAATGTCACAATTTACATAATATGATCATAACCCAAATTCATGTATAAACTTGCATATGTGGTTTATGAAACATAATGATGGTGTGAACTAGCATCTAACACATAGAACTCACACATGTCATAGCACAATTCTAGATCTAAATAGATGTCATGGCATGTGTTCATAATCTTTACTAATCAATCTAAACTTGCATACATGATTTGTTATGTAGATCAACATAGGCCAAATAATATCAACATTATGATTTGATTAACATGAACTAATTAGCATAGATAATAACATCATGACTTTATAACATGTATGATTTATCACAACTTAGCATAGAAAATTACAACCTATACAATATCATCATAGCATGATTTACAACATATAGGATATCATCATCACATAACATAGGCTTTACAACATACATGATAGCATAATGTTTACAACAACATATATGACAATTCACATCATTTTCTTCTGATCCATATCACATCTTAATCTAATTAGTTTGCTAATAATCTTGTTAAGATCATCATACTCACAATTAGAGAAGAAAGAGAGTCTTGATTTGCTTTAGAGCTGAGTAGAATTAGGGTTTTGATTGGCTTTCTTCCTTCTTAGTTGGCGGCGGCTACACTGAGTTCCATGGCGATGGCATGACGGTGGCTATTCTATTTTTCATGTGATTTAGAGTGAGAGGCTACCTAGGTATATATAGAGTTTAGGATTTATTTAGGTCGTCAGATCAACTCAGAACTAACCTGAACCGTTTAATTTTCCAACTCAGCCCTAAAGACATATCAGCAGCTCAAGATTGGGCTCAGTCAAACCCTAGCTGACTTGACCAAGTCGACACCCAGGTCGACTGCGCAGTCGACCTTGTCCCTGGGGTGTCGACTGCCCAGTCGACTCCCCAGTCGACCTGGGTGCTGGGCGGGAAATTTCCCGCCTAGCCTGTTTGACTTCGAATTTGAAATTTAAATTTTCTGAAATCTGTTTTGAATTTTCTGAAACTTCCGATGGCCATAACTTCTTCATACGAAGTCCAAATCACGCAAACTCGGACTCTATTTCAACCAGAATTCCGAGAAGAACACAATGGCGCAACGCGTTTCCCACACTTCTCACGTCTGAGATTAGTTATTCTTTAATTTGTGAATATTTATATTAACAGAACTACGGGGTGTTTTAAGGATGGTACGTGGTACTGAGATGTAATTCTGATCCTAACGCCTCTTGTAAGCTCTTCCAAAATCCACTAGCAAACAACGGATCTTGGTCACTCATAATGCCTTTGGGTACTCCATGAAATCTCACTACCCACTTCACCTACAGTTCTGCTAAATTAGCTGTTGTTCTATTCGACTTGATGGGTATAAACCTTGCACTCTTGGTCAATTGGTCCACAATCACCCAAATGATATCATGTCCCGATCTAGTCCTTGGTAACCCATCAATGAAATCCATTGAGACTTGTTCCCATTTCCATTCGGGGATTTTTAATGGTTGCAACAAACCACTAGGTTTCTTTTGCTCAGCTTTAACTAACTGGTAATTCATGCATTTGAATATAAACTCCCTAATGTCTCTTTTCATCCCTTCCTTGTAGTAAGTCTACATCATGTCCCAATACATTTTGTTACTACCGAGATGTATAGTCGATTTTGAGTGATGACATTCTCTAAGCACTTCATCCCTCAATCCATTGACATTGGCTACAACCAGTCTCCCATTCTTTCGAAGCCATCCTTCTCGATCAAGCCCATACTTGTTCATATCCTCATTGATTCCCATCTCTAACTTAGAGATGATTTCCAGTAGATTAGCGGTTTCCCTCTGAGTGGAACCAAACTTCTCAATCAAAGTGGGTCTGATCGTCGAAATTGCTAATATTTCTGGATCCAATTTGCACTTTGGTTTGAACTCATACCCTGCAATATACTCCAGTTTCTTCCATTCAAGAAACATAGCCCCTAAACTGGCATGTCTTTTACTCAATGTGTCATCTATCGCATTTCCTTTTCCTGGTGTATATGCGATATCGAAATCATAGGAAGCTGAAAATTCTAATCATCTTTGCTGTCGGAGATTTTGATCCTTCTGAGAGAAAAGATACTTTAACGATTTGCGATCGGTAAACAACTCGAATCTTTCTCCCAAGAGATAATGTCTCCACATCTTCAATGTGAATATGATCGCTGTCAATTCCAAATCATAGGTAGGATATCTTTTCTCATGCGGTATTAGTTGCCGACTAGCGTAAGCTACAACCCTACATCCTTGCATCAATACAACACCTAGTCTGGTACCACATGCATTTGTAAATACTGTCATCTCTTCATACCCTTTAGGAATGACTAACACTGGTGCACACGTCAACTTTTCCTTTAGACTCTTGAGTGCATTCTCGCACTTTCGTCCCAGACGAGAGCTTGATTCTTCTTGGTTAACTGAGTTAATGGTGCTGCTATCTTAGGGAAGTCTTGGATAAACTTACAATAATATCCACCTAATCCCAAGAAACTCCTTATGTTTGTCGCATTCTTGGGCGTAGACTAATCTTGTACTGTAGCCACCTTCGCAGGATCCACGGCAATACCATTCTCTGAAACAACATGGCCCAAGAACCTCACTTCCCTCCTCCAGTAGTGACACTTAGAAAAATTTGCTTTCAATTGGTGTTTTCTCAACACCTCCATCACTATCCATAGATATTCCTTGTATTCTTCCTCTGTCCTCGAATAAACCAAGTTATCGCCTACGAACACAAGAACAAACTTATTTAATTGGTCTTTGAATACCCTATTCATAAGATCCACAAAATATGCTGGTGCATTGGTCAACCCGAATGGCATGACCAACCACTCATAGAATCCAAATGGCGTCCAAAAGGCCGTTTTAACTATACTCTCAGCTTTCACCCTAAGCTGATGAAAACCTATCGCGAGATCCAATAGGGAGAACACTCTCGTGCAACTCAACAGATCAAACAAATCATCTACCAGCGATACAGGATACTTATTCTTCCTCGTCACCTTATTTAGCTCGCAATAGTCCACACCCAATTGAAGGAAACCACCTTCTTTAGTAGCAAACACAACTGGTGCTCCCACTCAGAAACACTTCCTATGATAAATCCCTTCTTCAAACGATCGCTCACTTGCACCCCGAGCTCTCGTTGCTCCCTTGGTGCCATACAACGAAGTGGCATCACTATAGGTCTAGCATCTTTCACTAAATCAATATGAAACTCAATCTCTCGGTGTGGTGGAAGTCCGGTCACTTCCTCAAAGACATCCGGATACTGGCCAGCCACGGGCACATCTGACAACTCATCAGGCGGGATGTCGAGGGAATTTAGATAACTAGCCATTAACTCATCACTAGGTAGACCACTAAACACTACACTTCGCCCATCATCCACTCTAAATGTCACCAAAAAGCCCTCACAGTCTACCACCACCACGTACCTTTGGAGCCAATCGACTCTCAGAATAATCCCAAACCCAGTAAAGCCCAAAAAAAAGCAATCACAAACAAACATACTGTAATGACCCGTGTTTTGACCGTCAAATATTTAATTTAATTTATTTAATTTAAATATTTTATTTGGAAAATCGATGGAATTTAATATTTAATTCGTTATTTAAACGAAGTTCGAACGTTATATATTTATATAATTAAAAATCAAGCTTGAAAATGACATGCAGTTCGTAAATTTGAGTTTTGAACTTCAACTGAGAATACAGAATCCGGTATAAGTCGGATTTCTGTGAAACAAGAAACGTTGGAATCATGTTGACGATAGTTTTCATATGAAAGAAAAAAATCCAGATTTCGTGTTATAGATTGCGAGTTACGGCTAAATCAAATTTTGGAAAAAACGCTGTGGAAATCGTTATTTAAAATATCGACCTTTAAAATAGCCGTTTTGCAAACGGACTCTGTTTTCGACAAAATCAGTTTCATTGGAACCGTATCGTTAAATTATTGTACGGTGTTGAATGGCGTGGAAAACCGATGTCGTATGTGACCACGGCAGCCATAAACGCTCGTTCAATTCCTATAGCGCGCAATTAAATTAATAAAGGGATAATTGGGCATAACTTGAGCAGACGATAGAATTAGGCTGCGAAATCAGTTCCGTTGAATTCGTATCGTCGATTAGAGTCAGGATAGGTATATAGTTTGTTATTTTTAGAGACCAAGAAATTTGGTGTTAAAAAGGGTATTGCGGTACATGGTAAAAATAGCCTACCGGGCAAACAGTCTTAGAATGTGACGAAACTGGTGCCGTTGGGTTCGTATTGACAAATTATTGTAAGATTTCAAAGTTTCAAGTTGATCGGGTTTATTCGGTGATCGTGAAAAAATAAAACGCGTATTGATTTCCGGTTTTATAAAGGAAATATTTTCAAACGATGTCGGATTTCGACAAAACTTGTCCCATTGGGTCCGGAATACTTTTTTACACTAAGATTAGCCTTTTCATCAGGAAACGAAAATCGTCTATAGTGGTTTTTAACGTGATTTCTCACACGACAAAGTTTGCACATTATAATATTATTAAATCAATCCCACCTTTCTTTTTGGCTTTCTCTTTTAGTTACGTAACCTTTCTTTTTGGCTTTCTCTTTTAGTTACGTTGGTCCTTTTGGTCCCTTGCGTCCCAAACTTTTGTCCCACTGTGCATTACTTGATTCCCAATCCATCTTTGTCATGCCGACCAAGGGTCTGACATATTCACATCACACAACAGCTATTCAACTTTTAGCAGCATGCCTACTCTAAACAGCGTGGCCTCCAAGTCGCCTATCTTATATATATACGGTGCTATTATTTGGTTTTCTTTCCAATACTATAACTGAGTTTTCTTCACCGAATGAAAACAGCAAGCTTCAAATTCAAAAAAAAAAAAAAAAAAACAACGTCAGTCAACTTTTTAGTTGATGGAAGGAAGAGACCTTTCTGTGCATGCGCAATGCATGGACTTGGGGTAATGGACCTGGGAATCAATGAAAAAGAAACGGATGATATGAAGAGGAAATGGTTTCAGCGGTTAGCAGGAGTGCAAACAGAAAAGTGGGGAGAACAGTTAAGTGGGGAAGAATGTTAGCAGGGTTCGAAAGTTTTAAAAAGAAGGAGATGACACTGTTACAAGCAGGTTTCGAGCGGAAAAAAAACGAATTTAAAGAAGAGGAGAGAAGTGGCGGGACTGAAGGAAGAACAGTGGGTGAAAGCTGTGATGTCCAGGCGGGTGCAAGGCAAGGGGCAGACTTGCGGATTCTCAGGGACGAGAAGAAGGTGAGCAGTAAAGTTTCGAAAGAATTAAAGGTGCCTAATCTTTATTAAAATGTCTAATTGAAGTTTAAGTAATATTTAAAGTGTCTAATTAATGAATTATATATGCCAACTACTGTTTACGATTAGAAGAAACATGTAACGTATTACACGTGGCCATTTTCGAAATCAATATTAAATGGATTTTGAGCGGTTTCAAAGTTATAAATATATTTTTGATATGATTTTAAAATGCGACTCTTATGGCAAAGATAATAGTCGAAGCTAAATGTACAAAATTTATAACTAACAGAAATGTAAGAGATTAGCAAATAAATGTTTAAACGATATAAATTTTTTGAATTGGCTATTTAAATGTTGAAATGATTTTGTAAAAGCCTTATTGGTCAGATGGGAAGTTTAAGTATTTCAAAATAGGATCATTGGACCGTGAATATACGAGAATGTGTAAAAGAGTTCAAAGACAGATGTTTTGTAATAAATGATTGTTTTCAACAAACAGTGTTTCAAATAAATAAATACGATATGTGATTTAATATCATTTCGTGAATGAGATTAACAAATCAATGGATTGGAAATGAGTGGTGATTTGGAAATGGGATTTGATATTTTAAATGAAACAAAGTTGAAATTGTGAATATGAATGGGAGTGAATTAAACAAATGGATGTGAGTTTATTGCTAGGTTCGGAATGTTAACTAAAGGCACAAGTATATATGAGGTTAATGTTTTGGATAACAACAACGAATATTAGTTGTCGATAATGAATTGCAAAAGAGATTTGTAAACAAAGTTAAAGAAGTGAAAATGAAAACAAATGGTGAATTTTCGTACTTTATTTACAAAAATTTTGTACATGGAAATTCTAAAGTTTTGGGAATGAAATCAAGTTAGTAAATGAAGTTAGTGGTTTGTAAATATGTTTTGTAACGCTTGTTACAAACGAGATGAACTATATTTTAGACATAAGATTTTATAAAGGATTATTATATGTTTTTAAACAATGAATAAGTTATCGAATATAAGTGGTTAAGAAGGTGACAAGTAAAATGGTTTTGAAAGGAAATAAGTAATGATTGTTATGGATAATAAGTTGAATTGTTTTTGATAAATACAAATATAAGAATTTGAAAAGATACTCATACAATAAGATATTTAATATAAAATTTACAAAGGCTTTGTTTATGAGATTTTAAACAAATGAATTGGGGTTGTTGAAAATATTTTGTAAATATAATAATAAAGAGATATTAAGGAAATTTTATAAGAATTCTATTTATAATAGAATTGAAGCTCGTATATAATATCAAAAAGGGTTGTTAACATAAATCAGAAGAGATTAAGAAGAATTTACTTAATAATTAGTTAAGTAAACACAGTCGAGACTTAAATAAGGGAAATATGTGGTTAATAAACTTCTAATCATTCTGACGATATGAATGTTATTGGTCAAGGTCTGAGAGGTAAATAAAATACCCCAACTTGAACGACGACATGATTATCCAAGAATAATATTAGTTTATAAACGAGGGTAGTTGAGGGAAATATAAGTTATGATTTCCGTATATGATATTATAAACTGTATTCGGAAAGTTTATAAGCTGGATAAGTTGAATTGGGAGTATATTCTTATTTTATAATAAGAAGTAAAAGCAATGTTCCAAATATTGGAAAATTTGGAAATTTTAATTAATGGACGATTCGTTAAAGAGGCTAAATGATACTGAGTATTGAATCAGTGAATCCATTTTATGGATGAATGTTTGTTTATTTGATAGTTAAATAACCGACTATCAAAATTGGCCCATACGATTGTTGGTACGGAAAGACCGGGATCGAATATATTCGAAAACCATTCCGTCCAGCAAATACGAATACGTTAAAGATGCTAATTCAAGACAGAGCTATTGAAGACCGTTGATTTTTGTAAGTGGAAGGATTACTTAAAATCTCTGATTGCAAGCAGAGATATACTGTGATTCTGTCGTGGTTGGAATCTACGGATGGCAAGGACTTCTCGCAACTGATTCTCAGGGTGATTCCTAGAATGCAGTAGGAGGGTACCTTCGGTTCACCCAGTTCCTGGGTGACTTGTATGGATGAATGTCTGACAGAGTATTTCCAAAAAGGTCACGTACATTGATTTCTTTAACCATACCAAGAGTGGAAGCGGAGAAGGAAACTTCTTTAACCAACACGTAATGTATTATTGTGGGCGTCAATTAGTGATTCTAATGGATTTGACGATGTGGCATTCAAAGTGAATGTGATGTGCTGATAAAGCGTACCTCAAGCCTCATCAACCGGGAAACGACAAAAATCGGGCAGGCAGCATGGCTATGTGGCTCGCTCCCATTAGGGTGTATGATCAACTATCTAGAGAAATTCTTTTCGCTTCTTTAATCTATCATTGTTGTCCCTTTCCGGGAAACGGTGGTTTGAGCCCAACCGTTGGTGATATACATTCGATACACTCAAGCGAAATGAGTGGTCGGTCATGTGAGGGCCGGGTTGCAAGACGTTCTTGTTGAACCCAGTGTATTCACCTCTAAAGATACACTATCGGCAGGTGGTCCCATACCTTGTCATGGTTGGAATCCAATCTCCAATAAGCGCCTGTGGTTTTGATTGTATATTATATATGTGGAACGTGAGATGCAAGCGTTCCACTAGATTGATATTTACATGTATTTAGACATTATTATAATATCAGACAAGATATTGGTTTCAAAAATGTTTTGGGTTATCATAAGGTAAAAACCGTCCATGTTTATGTGTGGATTTGGTCTTACGATTATCCTTTTCTTTCAAAAGGATTTTAACTTTAAAATCAAGTTGTGTGATACCCTTAATACTGTGCGAGTTTATCTCACTCTCGTTCACCAGACAGACCCGGTGTTTTGTAAATGCTCGGGTTAGCCCGGGGTGTACAGGTTCAGGTTATCGAATGCTGTAAAGTCCAGAGATGCGCTAGAGGTGTTCAGACGTATGGTTTTATATAGCTACTATTCCGCTGCGTGGTGTATATGGGAACAGGTTATTATAACTGTCCCATTATGTGGTGCACTCTGATATTGTAAGTATTTTTAAAGTTCTCGATAAAGATTTATTTCTGTATTATATTTTGTTCCGCTGCGATGTGAGACTCTGTGTTGTGTTGTTTCTTCTTCTTCTATTCTAACATTTGTTTCTTTCTTATCTCACCCTCTAACCTCTTTCCCATAACTATCTGGTATTTTGATACTTGAGTTCTGACAAGTGATACAGGATTGGCGTATTATTGTCAGGATTTTGGCGTTGAAATCCTCGGGTCGTTACAGTGGTATCAGAGCTGAAGGTTAAGTGATTACCTTGGCTCTGTGGCGTGACTCAGTAGAGATGGTGTTAGTAATACCCTAGATTGAGTTTGAGTGTATATATACGAGTGAACGTATTTGTAGATTTTATAAAAAATGTTTTATATTGTGAAGATTTATTGGTTGAGTTGTTTATGAGTTTTGGTCGATCAGTTTGACCCACTGTATCGACAGGGGTTTCTAAACACTCAAGTACGATAAACCGACGCAGTATGTTTTGAAGAGGGTAAATGAAATAATTTTACCCAAATTATATTTTGATATAAAGAAAATATATATATTTGAAGTATTATAGTATATTGGATGTGTTGGTCGATTATAATTGAAATGGTTATATAGATAACCAATTAGAATTCGTATAATATCAAAGCAGATTTATTAAATCTGAAATTAAAATTAGAGTTGGAATTAAAATTCCCAAAAGTAGGAAAGGTGTTTGCAAATGAACTTGGATTGGATATATGAGAATTTTAAGATCCTGAGAGATTTTAAATTAGTTTACAAGCATCGTGAGTGATATTTTGAAATAGATTTCAAAATGGAGGTGTTTAAATATGATTTTGAATGGTTATATAGTACTGAACTCACTTTGATAGCTGGGAAATAACTCTGATGATGCTGACCACATCATCAGTGTTCATTTCCGAGTTCTAAGTGACAGATTACTACCAAAAATCTTGGTTTGAATTGCTTTGAGAAAAGAAGAAAAAAACAAAATTGGAAAAGTAAATATGAATTGAATTGTAACCAATTAACTAGAAATTTAATCGAGATATAATATATCGAGTAGAATCAGATTTTGAATGTGAGACAGGAATCTGAAAATGGTATTGAATTGGGTTTGATTTAAGATAAATCGGATTTGAAAGTTAATGGCTTTATAACGTTCTTCATACCTTAGCAATTTCGAGGACGAAATTTTTCTAAGGGGGGAAGAATGTAATGACCCGTGTTTTGACCATCAAATATTTAATTTAATTTATTTAATTTAAATATTTTATTTGGAAAATCGATGGAATTTAATATTTAATTCGTTATTTAAACGAAGTTCGAACGTTATATATTTATATAATTAAAAATCAAGCTTGAAAATGGCATGCAGTTCGTAAATTTGAGTTTTGAACTTCAATTGAGAATACAGAATCCGGTATAAGTCGGATTTCTGTGAAACAAGAAACGTTTGGATCATGTTGACGATAGTTTTCATATGAAAGAAAAAAAATCCAGATTTCGTGTTATAGATTGCGAGTTACGGCTAAATCAAATTTTGGAAAAAACGCTGTGGAAATCGTTATTTAAAATATCGACCTTTAAAATAGCCGTTTTGCAAACGGACTCTGTTTTCGACAAAATCAGTTTCATTGGAACCGTATCGTTAAATTATTGTACGGGGTTGAATGGCGTGGAAAACCGATGTCGTATGTGACCACGGCAGCCATAAATGCTCGTTCAATTCCTATAGCGCGCAATTAAATTAATAAAGGGATAATTGGGCATAACTTGAGCAGACGATCGAATTAGGCTGCGAAATCAGTTCCGTTGAATTCGTATCATCGATTAGAGTCAGGATAGGTATATAGTTTGTTATTTTTAGAGGCCAAGAAATTTGGTGTTAAAAAGGGTATTGCGGTACATGGTAAAAATAGCCTACCGGGCAAACAGTCTTAGAATGCGACGAAACTGGTGCCGTTGGGTTCGTATTGACAAATTATTGTAAGATTTCAAAGTTTCAAGTTGATCGGGTTTATTCGGTGATCGTGAAAAAATAAAACGCGTATTGATTTCCGGTTTTATAAAGGAAATATTTTCAAACGATGTCGGATTTCGACAAAACTTGTCCCATTGGGTCCGGAATACTTTTTTACACTAAGATTAGCCTTTTCATCAGGAAACGAAAATCGTCTATAGTGGTTTTTAATGTGATTTCTCACACGACAAAGTTTGCACATTATAATATTATTAAATCAATCCCACCTTTCTTTTTGGCTTTCTCTTTTAGTTACGTAACCTTTCTTTTTGGCTTTCTCTTTTAGTTACGTTGGTCCTTTTGGTCCCTTGCGTCCCAAACTTTTGTCCCACTGTGCATTACTTGATTCCCAATCCATCTTTGTCGTGCCGACCAAGGGTCTGACATATTCACATCACACAACAGCTATTCAACTTTTAGCAGCATGCCTACTCTAAACAGCGTGGCCTCCAAGTCGCCTATCTTATATATATACGGTGCTATTATTTCGTTTTCTTTCCAATACTATAACTGAGTTTTCTTCACCGAATGAAAACAGCAAGCTTCAAATTCCAAAAAAAAAAAAAACAACGTCAGTCCACTTTTTAGTTGATGGAAGGAAGAGACCTTTCTGTGCATGCGCAATGCATGGACTTGGGGTAATGGACCTGGGAATCAATGAAAAAGAAAAGGATGATATGAAGAGGAAATGGTTTCAGCGATTAGCAGGAGTGCAAACAGAAAAGTGGGGAGAACAGTTAAGTAGGGAAGGATGTTAGCAGGGTTCGAAAGTTTTAAAAAGAAGGAGATGGCACTGTTACAAGCAGGTTTCGAGCGAAAAAAAAACGAATTTAAAGAAGAGGAGAGAAGTGGCGGGATTGAAGGAAGAACAGTGGGTGAAAGCTGTGATGTCCAGGCGGGTGCAAGGCAAGGGGTAGACTTGCGGATTCTCAGGGACGAGAAGAAGGAAAGCAGTAAAGTTTCGAAAGAATTAAAGGTGCATAATCTTTATTAAAATGTCTAATTGAAGTTTAAGTAATATTTAAAGTGTCTAATTAATCAATTATATATGCCAACTACTGTTTACGATTAGAAGAAACATGTAACGTATTACACGTGGCCATTGCGAGATGGTTAAAAGTTAATAGAAGCTAGTCGACTGTTAAATTGAGTCCAGAAAAGTATAGCAAATCATAATTGTTAGGGGTATATATAATTGTATGGGTATATTCTGGACACGAGCAGAGAAAAACCTTGAGTTGGAAATAACTATGTAACTGTCGAACTTATCAATTTGACATTGTTCGTGTAAATTACAGGTATCTTTCATTGACCGTATAATCTGTCTCTAAATCATTATTCAAAAAACCAAGGCAGTGCAAAATAGAGTATAAACTGTAATGTTAAAAAAAAAAAATTAAGGGTCCAAGGCATGTTGAAATCGAAATAAATTAAAAATCAATACAGTCTATCTTGGTCTCATCGAAGACTGTTGCATGATGCTGATCTACATAATTATGACTAAAGTTTTAGTGATATGATTTTAAATAAAATAGTATACAACGTATAATTATAACTTGTGTATCGCACCCATATATATTAACAGAAACAGACAAAAACAAGGAACGTTGAAACCATATCAACGGGCGTAACGATCTGGAATTGGAACGGACAGAGTTGAATGCAGCTGGGAGCTTGTAAAACAAACCGTTCTGACAACGACTGGAAGTCAAGGTGAGTTAAACTCACTCAGTTCTCCCCTCTTATATTTTATATAAGTAGGGTTTTATAATTGTGTGCTATGGTTGTTACTGGTTGTTTAGTTGTTTGTTCGTTATTGATTTTATATGTTCATATATTGACTGGAATAGTTAAATTAAACGTTTGTTTAATTTAAATAAATCGTTATTTTTTTAACGATTAAATCCAATTGAGGTAACTTACCTCAGTTGTTACGTTTATAACACTATAAACGTTAAGTTGAATGCTTGAACTGCTGTCATTACCCCAGTATTGACTGTTACAGTTATTTTTGACCGTTAAACTATTTTATTTCATCTGTCTAGATGGAAACAAATATCGAACTGAATGGTTTGAATTGTGGTAACAATTGTTTTGCAGGGAATAACAGGTTGGATAATATTGATAACGTTTATCAATATGATAAAATTGTTGTTATTGAATGTGAAATTAGTGTATATTTCACGGTTTGGTACTACAGTAGTCATTTGCCTCTTTAGTACCGTTGGTTAAAAGGAATGATTTTCGAAATCAATATTAAATGGATTTTGAGCGGTTTCAAAGTTATAAATATACTTTTGATATGATTTTAAAATGCGACTCTTATGGCAAAGATAATAGTCGAAGCTAAATGTACAAAATTTATAACTAACGGAAATGTAAGAGATTATCAAATAAATGTTTAAACGATATAAATTTGTTGAATTGGCTATTTAATTGTTGAAATGATTTTGTAAAAGCCTTATTGGTCAGATGGGAAGTTTAAGTATTTCAAAATAGGATCATTGGACCGTGAATATACGAGAATGTGTAAAAGAGTTCAAAGACAGATGTTTTGTAATAAATGATTGTTTTCAACAAACAGTGTTTCAAATAAATAAATACGATATGTGATTTAATATCATTTCGTGAATGAGATTAACAAATCAATGGATTGGAAATGAGTGGTGATATGGAAATGGGATTTGATATTTTAAATGAAACAAAGTTGAAATTGTGAATATGAATGGGAGTGAATTAAACAAATGGATGTGAGTTTATTTCTAGGTTCGGAATGTTAACTGAAGGCACAAGTATATATGAGGTTAATGTTTTGGATAACAACAACGAATATTAGTTGTCGATAATGAATTGCAAAAGAGATTTGTAAACAAAGTTAAAGAAGTGAAAATGAAAACAAATGGTGAATTGTCGTACTTTATTTACAAAAATTTTGTACATGGAAATTCTAAAGTTTTGGGAATGAAATCAAGTTAGTAAATGAAGTTAGTGGTTTGTAAATATGTTTTGTAACGTTTGTTACAAACGAGATGAACTATATTTTAGACATAAGATTTTATAAAGGATTATTATATGTTTTTAAACAATGAATAAGTTGTCGAATATAAATGGTTGAGAAGGTGACAAGTAAAATGGTTTTGAAAGGAAATAAGTAATGATTGTTATGGATAATAAGTTGAATTGTTTTTGATAAATACAAATATAAGAATTTGAAAAGATACTCATACAATAAGATATTTAATATAAAATTTACAAAGTCTTTGTTTATGCGATTTTAAACAAATGAATTGGGGTTGTTGAAAATATTTTGTAAATATAATAATAAAGAGATATTAAGGAAATTTTATAAGAATTCTATTTATAATAGAATTGAAGCTCGTATATAATATCAAAAAGGGTTGTTAACATAAATCAGAAGAGATTAAGAAGAATTTACTTAATAATTAGTTAAGTAAACACAGTCGAGACTTAAATAAGGGAAATATGTGGTTAATAAACTTCTATTCATTCTGAAGATATGAATGTTATTGGTCAAGGTCTGAGAGGTAAATAAAATACCCCAACTTGAACGACGACATGATTATCCAAGAATAATATTAGTTTATAAACGAGGGTAGTTGAGGGAAATAAAAGTTATGATTTCCGTATATGATATTATAAACTATATTCGGAAAGTTTATAAGCTGGATAAGTTGAATTGGGAGTATATTCTTATTTTATAATAAGAAGTAAAAGCAATGTTTCAAATACTGGAAAATTTGGAAATTTTAATTAACGGACGATTCGTTAAAGAGGCTAAATGATACTGAGTATTGAA
This sequence comes from Allium sativum, assembly GCA_030737875.1. Taxonomy (NCBI): domain Eukaryota; kingdom Viridiplantae; phylum Streptophyta; class Magnoliopsida; order Asparagales; family Amaryllidaceae; genus Allium; species Allium sativum. The sequence goes on along the minus strand of CM060920.1, from coordinate 739,262,074 downwards.
TCAGTGAATCCATTTTCTTTATGGATGAATGTTTATTTATTTGATAGTTAAATAACCGACTATCAAAATTGGCCCATACGATTGTTGGTACGGAAAGACCGGGATCGAATATATTCGAAAACCATTCCGTCCAGCAAATACGAATACGTTAAAGATGCTAATTCAAGTCAGAGCTATTGAAGACCGTTGATTTTCGTAAGCGGAAGGATTACTTAAAATCTCTGATTGCAACCAGAGATATACTGTGATTCTGTCGTGGTTGGAATCTACGGATGGCAAGGACTTCTCGCTACTGATTCTCAGGGTGATTCCTAGAATGCAGTAGGAGGGTACCTTCGGTTCACCCAGTTCCTGGGTGACTTGTATGGATGAATGTCTGACAGAGTATTTCCAGAAAGGTCACGTACATTAATTTCTTTAACCATACCAAGAGTGGAAGCGGAGAAGGAAACTTCTTTAGCCAACACGTAATGTATTGTTGTGGGCGTCAATTAGTGATTCTAATGGATTTGACGATGTGGCATTCAAAGTGAATGTGATGTGCTGATAAAGCGTAGCCTCAAGCCTCATCAACCGGGAAATGACAAAAATCGGGCAGGCAGCATGGCTATGTGGGTCGCTCCCATTAGGGTGTATGGTCACCTATCTAGAGAAATTCTTTTTGCTTCTTTAATCTATCGATGTTGTCCCTTTCCGGGAAACGGTGGCTTAAGCCCAACCGTTGGTGATATACATTCGATACACTCAAGCGAAATGAGTGGTCGGTCATGTGAGGGCCGGGTTGCAAGAAGTTCTTGTTGAACCCAGTGTATTCGCCTCTAGAGATACACTATCGGCAGGTGGTCCCATACCTTGTCATGGTTGGAATCCAATCTCCAATAAGCGCCTACGGTTTTGTTTGTATATTATATATGTGGAGCGTGAGATGCAAGCGTTCCACTAGATTGATATTTACTTGTATTTAGACATTATTATAATATCAGACAAGATATTGGTTTCAAAAATGTTTTGGGTTATCATAAGGTAAAAACCGTCCATGTTTATGTGTGGATTTGGTCTTACGATTATCCTTTTCTTTCGAAAGGATTTTAACTTTAAAATCAAGTTGTGTGATACCCTTAATACTGTGCGAGCTTATCTCACTCTGGTTCACCAGACTGACCCGGTGTTTTGTAAATGCTCGGGTTAGCCCGGGGTGTACAGGTTCAGGTTATCGAATGCTGTAAAGTCCAGAGACGCGCTAGAGGTGTTCAGACGTATGGTTTTATATAGCTACTATTCCGCTACGTGGTGTATATGGGAACAGGTTATTATAACTATCCCATTATGTGGTGCACTCTGATATTGTAAGTATTTTTAAAGTTCTCAATAAAGATTTATTTCTGTATTATATTTTGTTCCGCTGCGATGTGAGACTCTGTGTTGTGTTTTTTCTTCTTCTTCTGTTCTAACATTTCTTTCTTTCTTATCTCACCCTCTAACCTCTTTCCCATAATTATCTGGTATTTTGATACTTGAGTTCTGACAAGTGATACAGGATTGGCGTATTATTGTCAGGATTTTGGCGTCGAAATCCTCGAGTCGTTACACATACATCCATGACTCAATAAGGCCACATTACGACAAATCATACTAAGGCTAGTTGAACCGCCAATCAGGTTCGTCGTCGCTAAAGGTCTATCGACTATCTCGGGTTCCAATCCGAACCTATCTACTAGGTCACTAGATATGAAGGAACGGGAAGCCCCAGTATCAAACAGTACTCTAACAGGAACATCATAAACAGAAAGTATACCTTGAATGACGGCGTTCTTTCCTTTCTCCGCCGCAGTTGGGGCATTCGACGAAGAAGGAACAACATTGATAGTGCTTTCACAATCAGCTTCTCTTTAGGGGGTTGCATACATTTATCCTTGTGATGTCCAACTTGGCTGTAGTTGAAGCACTTCCTGTCCGCAAGCTTTGCTCGACATTCTTTAGCACAATGGCCCTTCTTGCCACAACTAAAGAACTCAACATCTTTCTTACTCTTTTTCTGACAATCCTTAGTTTGGTTCTGCTTCATCTTATTCTGAGAATTATTCTTGCCTCCACTGCTTGCTTGCGGCTTTGGCCCTTTTACAGATGCAACATCGACTTCAGTCTTGAGCTTAGGATAAAGGCTCTCTGACCTCAATGCTTTCTCAAAAATCGATTCAAAAGTCTCATCAATATGGTTTATAAGCCTTTCCCCCAAAAACTGATCTGAGCCTGTTATGAACTTCTCATTCTTCTTTTCGGGAGTGTCAATATAGGATATTCCATACTTCGATAAAGTATCGAACTTAGCAATGTACTCCGAGACTGCCCTACCATTCTGCTTAAGCTCTAGAAATTTCCTAAAAAAATCAGATTTCTGAGCAGTTGGGATAAACTTATCGCTGAATCGGTCCTTATACCGATCCCAAGTAACTTGATCCTCAGCGGTAGCTGCCTTAATAGCATTCCACCAATTCACAGCCCATCCTTGCAACTGACTGGATGCTAGCTTTCTCTTCATCGCGTCTTTGATTCCCAGATCCTCGAAGATACGCTCACAACTATCTGACTAATCCTGAACTTCTATAGCCAATTCCGTTCCGTGGAAAGGCTTCTCTCTAAGACTAGTGTAATCCTTGCAAAGCTTGGAGAAATCGACCATAAGGGCTTGCACCGCGGCATCACCATCATTTGCAGCATTAGGAACTGCTACTTGCACATTTCTAAGCATCTCTCTCATTAAGTCAGTGAACATTGTCCTCATATCAGGAGCATTCCCATTATTGGCTCCTCTACCAGTACCCCTCGTATGTCGGCTCATCATTCCCTCTGTAAGGAGAAAACGATTAACCATATGTTTAGTTGTGCCAGTGCAGTGCGACTACTTCCTTAAATATACTAATAGTGTATATATAGATATTTTGAAAACCAAAATATCAAAAATACATGCTCGCATATACGTATTATCCCTCCTTGGTGTCTTTCCTTAGGTTAACTATGCAACCTAGAGCTCTGATACCAAGTGTGACGGCCGCCCCGCACCAGCCGACATTTCCCTAAAATGCGCTGCACAGATGTCCAACCAGCACGGGATGGTCACCAAAGAAAGGAAAAAAAAGGAATTTTAACAAACAAGGAACCTGTAGAATGTCTCATAGCACACAGAATAAAAATATAATAATAATACACTTAGGCGAGACAGTGCATAAGCTGAAAACTAAAACATAATCATCATAGCAGCGGAAATCCAAAATACAACTTATGATCCATAACCATTATTACAACTGCAAAATACTGTCTGTAAAGCAAAGAAAGGAGAGGTGCACTACTAATGCCCAAAGCAGTGACCATCTACAACGTAGGGAGAATATATGTGGATAATACGTAGGAGCCTCCTGCTCGTCTCCGGATCAGCTACTCATGCATAACCAGCTAACATGTCTCTAGTCTGCTCATTTAGGAGCACCTAGAGTAATAAGAAGAGACATAAAAACTCTGGGTTAGACAAAAGTCTGGTATAAGCGATAAGTAGCAAAACAAAACAATAATTGGTATACTAAACCACACCTTAACTTGGACCTGCAACCAAAGAGTTAGCATAACATGATGTACAATACTCTAAGGTGACACTAACACATGGTGTAAAGATACGGGGAAGGGGTTGTGAATGTCATAGTGATGGAAAACAATCAAGCATAGCAACTACCCTTATATCTCTCACTCAGTGCGTAAAGCATACGATATCCACCGCTTTGACCACCCAAATCCTTGCTATGATCACTTTGCCCCAGGAGTCATGGTGACCCCACTGCACTGATCCATAGCCACAAGTCCTTGCTATGTCCACTCAGCCCCATGAAGTCATCACGACTTCACTGCACTGGCTCGTAGCCATGCTACGATCACTCTGCCCCATGGAGTAATAACTACCCCATTGCACTGATCTGTAGCCTAACATCTGTCTTAGTGGTGAATCAAAGTTATGGACGTCGATAACTCCTTAGCACACGTCCCACAGCAAAGTCCAACTTATGAAGTTAACTCGCTGGTTCTCAAGTGGATCCTGAGTTCTACTTCCTATTTGGACTACCTTTGCATCTCGGGTTTTGATCATCATCCAGGTTCGTGACTCCCCAGCTCGGCTTTTGATTCTCCTTGCACCAGTTCGTGGCACTTCACCTCGGTCCGACTCATGGTGCTTAACCTTCTGGGTCATGGTGGCCTCCTAAAGGATCAGGTCCCGCTTCACTCGTTACATCCGAGTCGTGGGTCAATATTCCAGCTTGCGGCTCGTGGAGTTATGGTCTTCTGGTTCGTGGTTCACTTGGACGGTTGCCTCGTTGTGGAACCTCCAAGCATGGTTCGTGAGGAGCATCAGGTTTGGCTCGTGATGAGTGGTTCGTGGGGGTACCTCACGGTCAGTTCGTGGTCATGTGGTGCTTCACGAACGGGAGGGGCGAAACGGTTTCCTGCACTGTTTTCCTACAACTTCCAACGACTGCTTTTACGCCACACGACTGCATTTTCGACCATTCCACTTGTTCTAAACAACCATAAAACATGCCAAACAGTCATAGCAACATGTATAATCATCCACAACACCAAAACCATAATTTAACATGTATATAAAGATCAAACATACCCAAAAACCCTTTTTTTCCCTTAATCCCCCTTAATCATGTTTAAGCATGCAATTAGCAAAACTTATCCAAATTGACCCAAATTTCAAACAGAGGCCTAAAATAACATTTTACAATTTTACAATTTTTTCCTGATTTTTCTGAGTTGTAATTTCGCTAATTATCACTAATCACCCCTAATTAGCAGTAATTAGTGAATAACAATGCAAATCACTCACCTTGGTCACAAATAAAACTTAGATCTGAAACTATCTCTGATTTGGTTCAAATCTCTATGCAACACAGCAGCTCCAACTCTGATTTGGAGCTATTTGTCCTTAATTTGACGTAGATTAGCTTAGTCCTTGATTAGACAGCGAATTGGGATGAAATTAGAAGGTGGAGGCCTTGGATAGGGTTAGAGAAATGTTTTAGGCGGCTGAAAAATGAAAATAGATCGTTTCCTAACTGATTCCAACCTCCCCACAGCCCTAATCCCAAAATGGGTTATGGGTCTAGCTGCTAATCACCTTAATCAGGCCCGGTTAAGCTATTTGTCATCTTCTAAACCTTGTTTCAGCCATATCTCCCAAACGGTGAGTCCGTATGGCTAATGTGACCACTCTACGGAAAGGTAAACCATCATCCGGGTCTAATGGAAGTGGTTTCAGGTCAAAACTCTTTACCAATCAAAATTTATGGCCGAAACAAGATTAGCTAGGGGTAAAACGGTCATTTGAAAGTTGACAAAAATCGTGAACATGGGAAATGGCCCAATAGTTGTTCCTCAAAGTTACATGACTATACGACCTCATACGAAAAAGAAATAAATATTGTACGATCCTTCGATGCGTAGAATGCGGGTCGTTACAAATCCAACCGGATTCCTAAATATTTATATGTATTGTTGTCTTATATATGTACTGTTTGAACCCAAATGACATTGAAACCCTATGTGGATATTTATGTTGAATGGAAATTCAACGTTATTTTGATTTAATCAATAGACAATATCGATTAAAAAAGTGGCAGCACCGACCCTAAACCCATCTCTATATTAAAAAGTCGATTAGCCGGTAGATGAATCAAAGAAGTTAAATTATAAAAATTATATTTTTATAATTGAAGACGAGTTCTAAATTATAATAGGAATTATATTATAAACATTCCATAGTCAGTTTTATAGAGTAAATATTAACAATTGTTTTAATAGTTTATATAGGGTTATACGTAAGTGAAGTTATCATTACCGTGTGAGCTAATATTTTAGGATAACCATTTTATACAAATGGTTAAGTTGTGTTTTAGACCAATTATATTAAACTGATGGTAAGAAGTAATTAAGATCGGGTGACAAATTAACTGATGATTTGAAGTTGATTAAATCAATTGTTTTGTTAGCAAATGATAATTAGATTAATTGATCTTCAATTAATCAAGTGATAATAGCTTATAAATTAATTGTTTAAATCAATAAGATTTCTCAATTAATAATTACCTTTTTATTTAATGGAGTTTAATTGATTACCGAACTAATATAATTAGTTAATATGCGTAAGATAAGTAACTAATCTATTTTAAATTAATAATGAAGTAAACTGTTTACTTCAGCAATAATGAAGTTTATTAATTATTTAATTATTTAATTAAAGGAATTGTTCTTAAATGGAATTCATTTGAGATAATATTGATTTTGTATGAGAGGTTTACTTGAATTAGGTAAAATGATTCGAATGGAAAGTAGAACGTTAATTTCAAATGGATCTGTACAAGGAAGATGAAGCGAAGAGGTAATATTAAATGTAAATAATCATAATCAACCGAGCTTACAAAGCAAGGATATGGTTTTATAAAACCCTATTCCAAAATAAAATAAGAAATACCGTCAGAGGATATTAAAGTAATAAGGAGTTAGAGTTACGAACTTTTATTTATCCTAAGATAAGAATGTCGTCGATCAAGGTCTGAGAGGTAAATTGAATACTCCAACTCGAACGACTTCACTATTATCGAGGGATTGGTTAGTTTGTAATGGACCGAGATATCGAGATTAGTTATAGAGGGGAAATATGGCAGCATATTGCATTAGTTATCAAAAGGGGAATATGGCAGCGTATTGCATTAGTTATAAAAGAGGGAATATGGCAGCGTATTGCATTTGTTATAAAAGTGGGAATATTACAGCGTATTGCAGTTGTTATAAAAGGGGGGATATTACAGCGTTTTGCAAGTATTTAAAACTATAATGATAAATTAGCGTTGTTAACTATGCTTAAGCATGATTATTATATATAACACTATTCCTTGGAAAGATTTGAAATTTACTTATTCCAAGTGATAAGAAAATAATTATGTTTTCCCCAAAGTAGTATAAATGAATTACATGAAGTTGAAACTAGAAGTAAATAACGAAGATCTGATATATATATATATATATATATATATATATATATATATATTACCCGTACTAAAGGGAATTCTTTAAAATATGGGAATGGGATAAAAACATTTGAGTTTATATAACTTGTCATTCGACATTGTTTTGCATCATATAAGAAATGGTAATTGAATATTGAACAAATAATATATATTGTTATTTCCGAACTAAAGCAAGTCTAAACAAGTTTTAACCAAATAGGAAGTCAGCATTAAGTTATAGTGGTATTTATTATATAAATAAGGAATTATTTGATAAGCGAAATCTTATTTCTATAAGAAAAAAATATTCACATTTCAAAGTGAACAAGGTTTTAAAAAGCAAATGTTTGCAAATTAATAGTTAAAGTGGAAATTGGAAATGTTTTCCAACGTAAATAACATATATTTTCTAATATACCAGAAATAAGAAATGTGAAAGGATGAGAATGTTTTTCGAACACTAACAATATATATATATATATATATATATATATATATATATATATATATATATCTAGAATATGGGAGAATAAAGGTTTAAAATAACTGGAAATGCTTTCCAAGAAATGTAAAGGGCTAAATGGGTTCAGGAAAATATCTGGAAAGCTATGGAAAAATAGGGAAAGTAATATTAAATAAACGGGCCAGCAATCTGTTTGATGCTTAGTCTAAATTTAAATGGATGTTTTGTTTTACTTCGATAGTTAAATAACCGACTATCGAAGTGTTTTGACCATCGTCGTCAATACAGAGAAACCGGTTGGATATATTATCCAAAAACCACTCCGTAGAGGCATAAGCGCTGTGAATTTGATTCTGCTGAAGACAAATAAAGAGGAGTGAAATGTAAGGGTCGTCCTGTTTCAGAATGGTGTTTTCTGTTTGTCCAGACCCTGGAAGACTTGTATGGACAAATGTTTGACAAAGTATTCCTAACAGATCACATAACACGATCTTCCCAAGATATTACGTCTGGTGGAAGAGAAATTCATTTCTCTTAGCTTTTTATACCCGTAATATTTTGGGATGATCAACTAGTGATTTGACGGGTTTGACGATGTGGCGTTCAAAGTGTATGGTGGCCAGATGTTCTAAAAGATAGAAGTAGCCTCAAGCCTCACAATTGGAAATGACAAAAATCGGGCAGGCAGCATGGCTAGGTGGGTCATACCCAAGCAGGGTATATTTGTCACCGATCTATAGAAAATTCAATTATTTTTTCTTCTTTCGATTCTGTATCTTACGGATTACGGTTGGATAGCCAACAACCGTGGGTAACAATATATTCGATACACTCAACCTAAATGAGTGGTTGGTCATGTATGGGCCGGGTTGCAAGATGTTCTAGTTGAACCCCAGTGTATCCCCTCTAGAGTACACTGATCAGGAGGTGGTCCCATACTTTGTCATAGTTGGAATCCAATCTCCAATAAGCGCCCCGCGTTTTTTGATTTTATACTATGTATGTAGACCGTGAGATGCAAGCTATCTACTATTTGGTTATTTACTTGATTAGACATTATTATAATATCACTGGATTTTGATATCAAAAATGTTTTGGTAATAGTAAGGTAAAAACCGTCCATGTTTATGTGTGGGTTGGTCTTACTATTACCTTTTCTTTCAAAAGGATTTTCAAAGTTAAACAATATGGTTGGAGTTTACTCACACCAGTCCCATGACTGATCCATAGTTTATTTTGTTAGTTTTCCATAAACTCTTGGGTGCCCAAATTTGTACCGGCAGTCAAATGTTTCAGGATTTTACAGAAACACTTGGAGAATCTCGAAGCATGAGGTTTCACCACTAGTTATTCAGAGACTATTTCTGCTTGATGTATAAGTGTTATACTCTGATATGGTATGTATATACCATATAGTTTTGTATTTCAAATTTATGTTATATATATTTTATTCGTTCCGCTATGAGATTCGTGTTGACTCTGATTCTTTACTGTTATCTTCTTCTTCTTCTATTCTATTAGTTCTATCTTTCCCTATCTCATCCTCTAACTTCTTTCTATTAATGACCTGGTATTTTCGATACATGAATAATCAATGTTGTGTTTATGTTGATTTTCTGAGTCGAAAATCCCGCGGTCGTTATACCCAAAGAATAAGAATATTGGAATAAAGGAATATTCTAAATTGGAATGAGGCATATGTTGTGTTATTATAGCACTTGTTTATTATATACGCGAGTTATTCGGAAAGGCCGACCCATTCTGAATAACTGATTTGATGATAAGTCGATAATGAAGATGGTGGTTGAAGACCGGAGGACTTCATATCATTTAGATGATTATTGATTTCTTGATTGGGCTGTACACCCAAGACGAGGTAATAAGTGGTGATCGTCCAGACGTAATTGGAGATCAACGGATATGAAAGTGCCTCTCTTCTGTATTGGACATATGAGACGAGGAATAAGGTGCCTCCGGTTTCGTTCAGACTTAGAACGAACTTATAAATGGACTGTGAGCCTGACATTGGATTTTATTCTATGTTGATTGATTTCTCTTAAATATATATTTGTTTGGCAGCAGAGAACTTATTCTCTTGCTTAACACCCTTCTATGAGATGTACGAGCTCAGAGGTTATACATCGATAGATATCATTCGCATGGCATGGATTGCCTGTGTGGCATGCTGAGATGCAGTGATCAAGGCTTTTGTTGAAAAGGAGAGTCTTGTGGTTGTTGATCAAAGCACAGCTTTAATTTAGTGCCGCTTTGTGTATAGCATTAATTCGTGAGCCTTACACCTCGGTATGAGTCAAAAACGGGATCTGGGATGCAGGGAGGACATGACTTTTCTTTTTTGCTATGGGCGGTGTCAGCGTTTTGCAAGCCCTGACATTTTTATATATTTACCAGTGTGGTTGTTGGAATGCGAGGTGCCTCAGATATATTGGTTACTACGGAGTCGATGGATATAGGTCTAATAGGACCAGGAAACGTGTTCAGGAATAACTATCCTCAAACGTAAGGGAGGACTGGCACTGCAGGATCCAGGGTTCCTTGCAAGGAATCCTGAGGCATTTTCTAGAGTGTCTCGAAGCGGTGAGGAGCCACCACTGGCCTCGACTCATGACGGAAATCCAATTTCCAATACGTGATATTTCAGTTTTGATTGTAGAGCCTAGTATGGTGACATGAAAGATGGTACCCATGCCGCTTATGATTGATACATTTATATATGAAGTTGATTTCTTCACTTATAGTCATAATAAAAGACTAAATTTCACATATCAAGCATTATTTGGCTATAATAAGGTAAAACCCTATTCTCCGGCTTGTGTTGCATTGTGTGATAGGACCTGGGTCTTATAATAGCTTCATTTTTCTTTAATTAGCATTGCTTTGTTTGTGAAATGCACCGGTATTCTTGGCAGGAAACCTGTTCCGTGTTATATGGCGTGGTCCCATGATTTACCCAACTTTAAAAATAAAGATTAATAATTGTTTTAGTTCTCACACCAGTCGCATGACTGACCTGGAGTTTATTGTTTTAACCTAAACTCTGGGTGCCCTTATTATCAATAAGGGCAGCTAGTAGTTGGGTTTCGCAGATATTATATTCACAGGATCCTGGTTTATAGCTGAAGCGATATTCGGAAAGCTCTTTGTCCGTGTACTACTTTCAGTTGTGTTTTGTATTATTTTTCCGCTGCTATGTATTTAAATGTAATTTAAATCTCTGATATTCTTCTGATATATAATATCTATTCATACTCTTTATATTCTTGTACTCTGATGTAAATAGCTATAATAAGCAATGAAATGTTCTATTGTTTGTGTTCTAATTTGTCGTGTTCTCAGCTCAATCCGGGTTTTCCTTCACGAGGAAGTTCGGGATGCTACAGAGTAAAACTTATCCCACAATGTAGGACTGAACAGGATATGACAAAAGCATATTCACTCATACATATTACAACAAAAAAAGAATTTTTGGCATTTCTTACCTTAAATATAATAATGCAACAACTATATAGAGAACACTATTATGTAAAATATTATGTAATCTTATCATAATTATGAATTATTTAAAAAAATAATGAATTTCTTTTTAAAGTAACTTATCGAAACCAATCGGTTTAGCTGCATAATCTAAAGTTAGTGCTAATTTTTCTCACTTTAAATGAGATCGTGGTCAAGGAAGACAATATGGTTGCGAACATATATATAACTCCAATAAAAGCTGTTTTAGAGTTAACAGAACCACCTACTTTAGAAGGCAACCACAACCACAAAATTTCTCTTTAGATATATAAAATATTGTCCTATAATATAAGCATGCATAGTAATTGATTTTCAGCTACGTGAATTTTTTTGTTGGGTAGACATAGAAATTACTTTTTTGGCAAAGATATATGCAAAAAAAAAGGTAAACTTTTATGACACTTGGGATGTCATGAAAGTTTGGAAAATTCTACAAATGATTTGCGTTATAAGTTCCTTATTTTCCTCAGCATTAGTTACAAACTTGTTTAAGAATTGATATATAGATACAGTTATGAAAGGTAGTTTCAGTGCAAAATATTTTTATTATTAAAACCATATACTTATGTAGCGAATAGTTATATTTCTAGATGTCACTAGTACTACTAATATTCATGACACTCAGACAAAACGCCAATGCTTCTTGAGATGTGTTGCATTTAGCATGTAAATATCACCACTTACCAGTTTCATTATGTCTTAGTGATGACTAATAGTGACTTATTTATGTTTTCACAAAAAATCATTTCATCCATGTTATTCTACATTGAATTTGGTCAATACAAGAATTGTTTTAAAAAGCAATAATGTTTACTCTTTTCTATACCAATACAACTTTAGCTAGACTCATAAGATTCAAAAAAAATTGCACTTGAACCAAACTTGGCACGAATACTCAAAAGACATGAAAGCAAAACATAGGAAGGTTGAACTTATGTGTAATGGCCCAAATTTCCATACCCTTTGAGTCGACTAATAACACCACACGTCCAACCCAAAAGGCACAGAAATATGAATCATTTGTAGAAAGAAATTAGAGGATGAGGAATAGAAAGAAAGAAATGCTAGAATAGAAGAAAGAAGAAGAAGAACACATCAGAATCTCACAGCGGAACGAATCAAATATAATATATCCAAGCTCTTTATAAAAGATACTATAAATCAAACATAACAAAAATAACTTTGAATAACTAATGATGAAGCCTCTTGCTTCCAGCTCCTGAAATTCCAAGTGAAAATCTAACCTGGAAATATACTCGGTCTGATCCGAGCACATTTGAAGCAAAGCAAAATTGACCGGGTCAGTCTGCAATACTTTCAGTGATAAATTGACATCAAGAACAACTTGTTTAACTTTGGAAATCCTTTTGAAATAACAGGATAATAGTAAGACCAGTCCACACATAAACACAGATGATTTTTACCTTACTATAACCCAAATATTTTTGAAATCGATATCTTTTCTAATATTATCATAGTGTCTATCAAACCACAAATAAATAACAATCTACTAGAACACTTGCATCTCACGCTCTATGTATATAGTTCACAATCAAAAACCACGGGCGCTTATTGGAAATTGGATTCCGACTATGACAAGGTATGGGACCACCTGCCGATAGTGTATCTCCAGAGGCGAATACACTAGGTCCAAGAAGAACATCTTGCAACCCGGCCAACACATGACCGAACACTCATTTCGCTTGAGTGTATCGAATGTATATCACTAATGGTTGGGCTCAAACCACCGTTTCCCGAAAAGGGACATCATCAAAATAGATTAAAGAAGCAAAAGGAATTTCGCTAGATAGGTGATTATACACCCTAATCGAAGTGACCCACATAGCCATGCTGCCTGCCTGATTTTTGTCATTTCCTGGTTGATGAGGCCTGAGGCTATGCTTTATCATTACATCAGATTCACTTAGAATGCCACATTGTCGGATCCATCGAAATCACTAATTGACGTCCACAATAATATATTATGTATTAGCTAAAGAAGTTTCCTTCTCCGCTTCCACTCTTGGTATGGTTGGAGAAATCAAGGTATGTGACCTCTTTGGAAATACTCTGTCTGACATTCATCCATACAAGTCATCCAGGAACAGGATGAACTGAAGGTATTCTCCTACTGCATCTAATATAGTAATCACCCCAAGGATCAATAGCGAGAAGTCCTTACCACCCGTAGATTTCAACCATGACAGAACCCCAGTATATCTCTGCGTCGACTTAGAGATTGTTTGTGGTTCATCCATTTATGAAGATCTGTGGTCTTCAATGCTCCATCTTTACCGCTTGACGTTAGTCGCAATCACACAGTTGATTCGAAGTGGTTTTGGGTCTAGTTCCCATCCCGGTCTCTTCGAAAAAACTCGTCAAATGGTAAATATAATATTCCATTTGATAGTTGGTTATTTAACTATCAAAATGTAACAGTGATGTTAAGTACACTGGAAACTCAGGTTTGTTTATATTAAAATACATCAGTAAATCATTCTATCGATTCCTATAATCAATTTCATAAGTTTTATCTCGATAAGACTCTTCTGGTTTATTACTTTGAAAAAATAAATGAACACCTGCTTTTGAATAACATATTTACTCTTATCTCCTCCGTTCAAAAATATTCTTTACATTTCATAAAAAACTTTATTCCTCCTTAGCTCGGAAAAACACTAATTTCATTTCTTAATCCCTTTTTGGTATTCTCTTATCTTTAAATATCGCAATCGCTTCATAACTCCTTTCAGTTTCATTAATCGCTGGGAATGTCATTATATTTATACTTAACCAAAGGGTATAATTTCAATTAAAAATCTTATATTTTTACAATATCGTCAAGTGACATATTTCCTATAGTATAATCTTAAACAAATTTACTTACTGTAAAATATTCACGCTAATGGAAATCATAATATATTTCCAAGATAATTTCATTTCAAACCATTATAATTTTTTATTTCATGTCGCCCATAAAGAACAACTTATTTCTTTAAATAGATGTGCTTGCCAAAACATACCATTTCATTACTTCATAATAGCGTCATACTTTTAATTACATTACATAAGACAAATCATATTTTGGGTCTGACCCACATAATATAGTATTTAATTTGAACCCAATTGTTTTAATATATTTCTAAACCATTAAGAATTTATATTGCAATGTTTTCTCAGTATATTATTCCCAACATCCTCTACTATCGCAAACCAATATCATCTTTTGACAATAGTGAAGTTTTCCAAGTTAGGGTATTTTAATTACCTCTCAGACCTTGATCGACCCCGTTCTTATCTCCAGACAATAAAAGTTTACAACCAAAATTCTGATATTCAATTTCCATTTCCACTTATCTTGGTTTGATAAACCATTTCCTTTTGTTTCAAAACCTTTTTTACACATTTATTCCCACTCCTTAATTAGGTAACTTCCTCGATAAATCTTATTTGCCATTGGATTAAGATAGGGTTTTATAACCTATCTCTTCCATTGTTAATTCCCTGGTAACTTATTTACTTAATTTGTTAAGTAAATATACCAAATTTTCTTTTAAGCCTTATTTTAACCAAACCCACCTTAGTTAATTAAGTAAATTCTTATTCGAACTCTCGAATTGGCTAACGAGTCGTTTTTACAAACTCTGTTTGGAAACCCAGACTAAAATCCTCTTATAAAACTCTAACCAAATCTTAGTCAACCTTATATCCCTTTTGATCACATTCTAATTTAATTCATCATTAAAAATAATCACTTCGATTATTATTATTTAAAATGATAATTTACTTTAGCATTAACTACTTTAATCGTAGTTAATTCTATTAAAATAGAGTGATTAACCAATTAAAGGATTTTTAAATAATAATTTATTTTATTAACACAAATTCAAATTCGATAATTCCCTTTAAAGTATAGTTAATCAAAGGTTAACTAACTTCTAACAATATTCATATTTTTGGAAACTATCCATTATATTAATTTAAAACAAATCAGTTAAATGGTTAACTGATTTTCAATACATTCCTTATAAAATTCTTATTCAACCCTACTCCAACTTATCGCTATTAGATTACTTCTTATTTGAATTCTAATCAAAAAGTAATCGCTTTAATTAATTAAAGTGATAATTAATTACAACATTAACTATGTTAAAATAACTAATTCCATTATTAACTAGAAATTAAAAATTAATCATTTTAAAAGATCGTTAAATCATAATTAACTTCCTTAAGAATAATTAACTTGATAATCATAGTTAATCAAAGATTAACTAAGATTAAACAACCTTCATTAAGTTACAAATATTGGAAACTAATCGATTTGATTAATTAAAATCAAATCAACCCAATTGTCAGTTTCGTCTAAAAAAGTCTCCTTTATCGACCGTCAAAATCAGTTAATTATTAACTGATATTCATTCACCGTTTCCCCTTTTTAAATTAATTTATAACTTAATTAAAAAATATCATTTAATTTGTTATATAAAACTATTATTTAATTTTTCTGACCCGTATATTAGTTTCTGCCTTTTTAACAAGATATTTCATTATACAAAATATTTAAATAAATCCTTATATAAAATCATGATTTTAAGCATAGATATAAATATGTTTATAGATTTTTGTTTCTAATTAACATGTATGAAATAAATTAAAATCCTATTTCAGTTTAAAAAAAATTATAACTTTAATCTTCATCAGTCTACCTAACGGCAAAATGAAGCCATAAATAACAGATTAAGACCATTACTGCCAATTACTTAACCAATACTGTCGATTGGTTAAAATTACAACACGATTAATATCTACTCAATCCGAACAGGTTTGATATCGTTTTGGGGTGTCAATTAATATATGTGAGAAATATAACAAATAACATAAAATAAATCTGTGGAATCCGGTTTGATTCCTCCTACTTGTTCTTCCCTGCATCACATATCGCATATGAAATAATTTCATTAATATAACGCATTAACTAAGATGAATAAATAGCGTCAACCAATCAAAAAATATCAACCAATAGCAATCATAACATCCAATCAATCAATATAAATGATATTTTAAATTATATGGATTTATCACATCATAGCAGTCCAGAGAAGTGTGAGAATTAACTCACTAGTAAATACGGTTGATGGTTGTTGCGTTTATTTCATATAAAATTTAAACGGACGTTTAAAATCACATGAAATTCCAACTATCTCCATTTGCAACCCAACTTGTTTGTACGCGTAGTGCTGGTCGCTACGATCCCAACGAATCCTGTTTCATGTAAATCCATTAACATATTTAAAAGATATCGAGATTTAAAGTTTATATAAATTTAACGATAATTAAATTAAACTAGCTATTGATTAATTAAATCAAATTATTAATTGCCCTTTTATTAGTTTACGTCATCCCACCTTTGATCCGTTTATGCGTTTTCTCTAATTGCTTGCCTCAAACCCGATTCCTCCCAAGATAGAAAAACACGATGTCCCCGTTGAAACCTCAACCACTTTGAACGTCTGCCGCGCCTCCATCGCGGCGCCAGAGGTCTGGCTCTCACAACCGTCAGCTGCGCCAGCCTGTGGTGGTCCTCTTCCGATTGGCCCTTCCACCACCAGAGACCTGTAGGCCCCGCAAGCACCCAAAATATGAAATAGCCTCCCTCGCGTTCATCTCCGCCGTGACGATGCCATGGCCCACCGGAACAACACAAACCACCACCAAAATGACCGCTGGCCTCCCCTCTTCGATCATCCCTCAGATCCCTGCCACCAATGACCCACAAGCCACCGGAAATTGAAGAAATCTGTCTGCCACTTCAAATAAAATACCCAAAAACACCATCTCCGTTCAACCCCACTTTCTGATCACCACGGCCAACTTTAGGCACTTCGACTTGAACCAAAAACATAGCCCTCTTCCTCCTCTACAACATCACCACAGACTCCATCATCAGTCGTCCACCCAAACTCCACCAAAAAGCCCAAAATGAAAGTGGAATCTCACTGTTGCTCGCGATTTTCTACCACCACACTCGAAGATACCTCCCCGAATTTTTATGGTATTTAGCCCTCGACCCGATCTACAGCTTTGCTTCAGAACCCCATAGAAAATTCTTCACGGATCGAGAGAAATAAATTGTTTAGTGATTAGGGACTTATTTGTAAATTTCATGGATGGAAATGAACTTAGCTGGAGAAATTCTGATTTGTGGGGTATACATATGTGGGATTTATTATATTTTAATCTGATGTGACAAGCGATGTTGACTAACGATTTTTATTTCGTGCTTATCACTATTTTCAATACTGTTTATTGGTTACCGTGGCTACATACATGCTCCATTCGTGACCGAAATAGACGGCATGATCTAATTTGACGATATGGTCCTAACGATCCTTGTTTCATCGAATTCCGAGTCCGTTTGCTCAAACGGGCTCGTTCACATCCAAATAGTCGTTTTTATTTGTATTTTATTTTGCCGCGCTCACAAAATAACTCCGTTTTGCGTGCAGCTTGAAATATAGCAATAATTTTCCATTATGGTCCCAGTAAAATTTGTTTCATCGAAACGGAGGTCGTTTGAATAAAGTCCCTTTTAAATGGTCCAATTTGAATTAAAATAATTTAATTTAAAAATACTCCAATATAATTAAAATAAAATATTGCAATTGGCCATATATGACAAGAATTTGATGTAGATTCAAAATAAAATAACCCAGGTTGAAATCCAAGTCAGTTCGATATTTAAAATATTCAAAAACCCCTTATTTTATAAAATAAATCGATTTAAATTATAAAGGAATTCCATAACGACTATTTTAAAATTTGATTTTGACATAAAATAAAATCTACATGATGAAAACTCGATTTTTCACTTCCATTAGAAAGATATTGTCCAATCGGCCCTGATGTTCCTTGTTTCGAGAAAATCCGACTTATTTTGAACCCTGTACAGCCAATTGAAATTTTATACTCCATTTTACGGACTATTGCACCCCTGCAGCTCGTTATATAATTAAATTATAAATTATACATGTAACTGTCGTTAAATGAAATCATCAATATATTTTCAATAAAAACAATATTAACCCTTTTATATTTTGCTAATTCACCTTATACAGCAAATTCAACAAATTCCAAATATTTTGGAATTAAAATATTTATTATATTATTTATATCATTAATTAAATATTCAAAACAATTGAATTCAATTAATTAAATTCAGACTGAAATTTTAAATAAATAAAATAATTTAAATAATTGGTCAGAAAATACGGGTCGTTACATTCCTTCCACCTTAAAAGAATTTCGTCCCCGAAATTGCCAAGGCAGAAAGAATGGTACAACCCTATTATTTTTACAAAATTATTTAATTAAAAGCACGGATTTTTTTCCAAAATTAATTCAATTGGTTTTAAACCCAATTAATTTCAAATAACACAATTTTCCAAAAATCTTAAAAATAAATCTAACTCCATAAATTTTGGAAAAATTTCAGCACAGTCTCCCCTGTACGGAGGGACATCTGCAATATTGCAGGTCCACTAAATATGTATACATCGACTCTCAGGGTCGGAAAATCCAAAATCAGATCTCAAAACTCAAACCAAAATCCAAAAATTTATATTTTGCATACGCGTATCCTTTCGCGATGATATCAAGTAAAATTCTCAATTTATAGCAATCTACGCAATCCAATTCTATCCTCAAAATTTGTCTCATACCTATACTTAACTGCATTTACCAGGTAAGTAACAATATATGAAATAATATTCCAATGCTATACATGTGATTACACAAATCCCAAAATCAAACACTTGGATTCATTATTGGGTTTAATCTTTTGGTTTCCAATCACCATTATTATACTGAATCTTATTTACTTAACCTTTCAAGTTATTCAACTTTTAGATTTAACTATTGCTGAATTCTATACAAACCATTCAACAACCGTACGAACAAGGCATAACAATCCAACCAAATCATTCAGACTCAACCTTACTATTTCTTGTTTGTTTTCACTATGGTTTAACATATTCCAATATCAATTGGTTCATATAAAATTGATTTCTTATTCAATTATTAGTTCGATTAACAAATTCCAAATGTATCTTATTTAATTCCAAACACTATATCCATTTCTAATTTAACTCGAATCAACCAAAGTAAGTCGTATTTCTATACTCAGTTTTAATTTATTCAAATCAATCCAACCATCAGGTATCTCAATAATTTGATAAAATAATTTCCTTTCTATAAAAAAATAATTTGGCAAAATTATTTCATTTACTCTCTTCACAAAATATTTAAAGACAATTTATATTCAAATACAAATATGCACTCTCAACATATATGCACTCAACTCAATCTAGGGTATTCTAACCCAATTTCTATTGAGTTACACCACAGAGCAAAGGTTATCACTAAACCAATAGCTCTGATACCAACTGGAACGGCCCGGGTAAAATTCAATGCTCGAATTTTTGACAATAATACATAACCTCGTACCACTCGCCAAAAATCCAAGTATCGAACCCCAACTGTTAATAGAAAGAAGTTAGAGGGTGAGAAAAGAAAGAAAGAAATGCTAGAATAGAAGAAAGAAGATGAACACATCAGAATCTCACAGTGGAACGAATCAAATATAATATATCCAAACTCTTTATAAAAGAAACTATATATACACATAACAATCATCAGAGTACATCATATATCAAACACGGCGGAAATAACTTTGAATAACTAACGGTTAAGCCTCCTACTTCCAGCTCGTGAAACTTCAAGCGAAAACCTAACCTGGAAATATACTCGGTCTGACCCGAGCACATTTGAAGCAAAGCAAAATTCACCGGGTCTGTTTGGAATACTTTTCGTGATAAATTCACATCAAGAACAACTTGTTTAACTTTGGAAATCCTTTTGAAATAATAGGATAATAGTAAGACCAGTCCACACATAAACACGGACGGTTTTTACCTTCTTATAACCTAAAATATTTTTGAAATCAATATCTTTTCTAATATTATCATAGTGTCTACCCAACCACAAATAAATAACAATCTAGTAGAACGCTTGCATCTCACGCTCTACGTATATAGTTCACAATCAAAAACCGCGTGCGCTTATTGGAAATCGGATTCTGACTATGACAAGGTATGGGACCACCTGCAAATAGTGTATCTCTAGAGGCGAATACAATGGGTCTAACAAGAACGTCTTGCAACCCGACCCACACATGACCGACCACTCATTTCGCTTGAGTGTATCGAATGTATATCACCAACATTTGGGCTCAAACCACCGTTTCCCGAAAAGGGACAGCATCAAAATAGATTAAAGAAGCAAAAGGAATTTCTCTAGGTAGGTGATTATACACCCTAACGGGAGCGACCCACATAGCCATGCTGCCTGCCCGATTTTTGTTATTTCCCGGTTGATGAGGCTTGAGGCTACGCTTTATCATCACATCAGATTCAGTTCGAATGCCACATTTTCAGATCCATCGAAATCACTAATTGACGTCCACAACAATACATTACGTGGTAGCTATAGAAGTTTCCTTCTTCGCTTCCACTCTTGGTACGGTTGGAGAAATCAAGGTATGTGACCTCTTTGGAAATACTCTGTCAGACATCCGTCCACACAAGTCATCACAGAACAGGATGAACCGAAGGTACTCTCCTACTGCATCCAATATAGAAATCACCCCAAAGATCAGTAGCGAGAAGTCCTTGCAACCCGTAGATTTCAACCATGACAGAACCCCAGTATATCTCTGCGTCGACTCAGAGATTATTAGTGGTTCTTCTATTTATGAAGATCTACGATCTTCAATGCTCCATCTTTACCGCTTGTACGTTAGTCGCAATCGCAATGTTGATTCGAAGTGGTTTTGGGTCTGGTTCCCATCCCAGTCTCTTCGAAACTACTCATCAAAAGGTAAATATAATATTCCATTTGATAGTCGGTTGTTTAACTATCAAAACGTAACAGTGATGTTTAGTCCATTGGCAGCTCAGGTTTGTTTATATTAAAATACTTCATTAAATCATTCTATCAATTCTTATAATCAATTTCATAAGTTTTATCTCGACAAGACTCTTCTGGTTCATTACTTTGAAAACATAAATGAACACCTACTTTTGAATAACGTATTTACTCTTATCTCCTTTGTTCAAAAATATTCTTCACATTTCATTAAAAAACTTTATTCCTCCTTAGCTCGGAAAAGCTCCAATTTCATTTCTTAAACCCTTTTTGGTATTCTCTTATCTATAAATATCGCTATCGCTTCATAACTCCTTTCAGTTTCATTAATCGTTGGGAATATCATTATATCTATACTTAACCAAAAGGTATAATTTCAATTAAAAATCTTATATGTTTACAATATCGTCAAGTAACATATTTCCTACAATATAATCTTAAACAAATTTATTTACTGTAAAATAATCACGCTAATGGAAATCATAATTATATTTCCAATATAATTCCATTTCAAACCATTATAATTCTTTATTTCATCACGCCCATAAAGAACTACTTATTTCTTTGAATAGATGTGCTTGCCAAAACATACCATTTCATTACTTCATAATAGCGTCATACTTTTAATTACATTACATAAGACAAATCATATTTCGGGTCTGACCCACGTAATATACTATTTAATTTGAACGAAATGGTTTTAATATATTTCTAAACCATTACGAATTTATATTGCAATGTTTTCTCAATATATTGTTCCCAACATCCTCTACTATCGCAAACCAATACCATCTTTTGATAATAGTGAAGTCGCCGAAGTTGGGGTATTTTAATTACCTCTTAGACCTTGATCGACCCCGTTCTTATCTCCATAAAATAAAAGTTTACAACCAAAACTCTGATATTCCATTTCCATTAACACTTATCATGGTTTGATAAACCATTTCCTTTTGTTTGAGAACCCACTTTACACATTTAGTCCCACTGCTTAATTAGGTAACTTCCTCGAAAAATCTTATTTGCCATTGGATTCAAATAGTGTTTTATAACCAATTTCTTCCATCGTTAATTCCCTGGTAACTTCTTTACTTAATTTGTTAAGTAAATATACCAAACTCCCTTTTAGGCCTTGTTTTAACTAAACCCACCTTAGTTAATTAAGTAAATTCTTATTTGAACTCTCGAATTGGCTTACAAGCCGTTTTTACAAACTATGTTTGTAAACCGGGATTAACATCCTCTTATAAAACTCTAACCAATTCTTAGTCAACCTTATATCCCTTTTGATCACTTTCTAATTTAATTCATCAATAAAAATAATCACTTCGATTATCATTATTTAAAATGATAATTTACTTTAGCATTAACTACTTTAATCGTAGTTTGTTCTATTAACATAGAGTGATTAACCATTTAAAGGATTTTTAAATAATAATTTATTTTATTAACATAAATTCAAATTTGATAATTCCCTTTAAAGAATAGTTAATCAAAGGCTAACTAACTTCCAACAATATTCATATTTTTGGAAACTATCAATTAGATTAATTTAAAACAAATCAGTTAAATGGTTAACTGATTTTCAGTTCATTCCTTATAAAATTCTTATTCAACCCTACTCCATCTTATCGCTAGTAGATTTATTTTTATTTGAATTCTAATCAAAAAGTTATCACTTTAATTAATTAAAGTGATAATAATTACAACATTAACTATGTTAAAATAACTAATTCCATAATTAATTAGAAATTAAATAATTAATCATTTTAAAATATCATTAAATCATAAATAATTTCCTTAATGATAATTAACTTGATAATCATAGTCAATCAAAGATTAACTTATTTTAAACAACCTTCATTAAGTTACGAATATTGGAAACTAATCGATTTGATTAATTAAAATCAAATCAACCCAATTGTCAGTTTCTACTAAAACAGTCTCCTTTGTCGACTGTCATCATCAATTAATTATTGACTGATATTCATTCACCATTCCCTATTTTAAATTAATTTATAACTTAATTAAAAAATATCATTTAATTTGTTATATAAAACAATTATTCAATTTTTTTGACCTATATATTAGTTTCTGCCTTTCTGACAAGATATTTCATTATATAAAATATTTAAATAAATTCTTTTCTAAAATCATGATTTTAAACATAAATATAAATATGTTTATAGATTTTCGGTTTTAATTAACTTGTATAAAACAAATTAAAATTCTATTTCAGATAAAACAAATAAATTTATAACTTTAATCTTCGTCAATTCGCCTGACGGCAAAATGACGCCATAAATAACAGATTAAGAACATTACTGCCAATTACTTAACCAATACTGTCAATTGGTTAAAATCACAACACGATTAACATCTACTCAATCCGAACAGGTTTGATATAGTTTTCGGGTGTCAATTCATATATATGAGAAATATAACAAATAACATAAAATAAATTTGAGGAATCTGGTTTGATTCCACCTACCTGTTCTTCCCTGCAACACATATCGCATACGAAATGAGTTCATTAATATAACGCATTAAATATGACGAATAAATAGCGTCAACCAATCAAACAATAGCAACCAATAGCAATCATATCATACAATCAACCAATATAAATGATATTTTAAATTATATGGATTTATCTCATCATAGCAGTCTAGAGAAGTGTGAGAATTAACTCACCAGTAAATACGGTTGATGATTGTCGGGTTTGTTTCACATAAATTTTAAATGGACGTTTAAAATCACATGAAATTCCAACTATCTCCATTTGCAACTCAACCAGTTTGTACGCGTAGTGCTCGTCGCCACGATCCCAAGGAATCTTGTTTCATGTAAATCCGTTAACATATGTAAAAGATATCGAGATTTAAAGTTTGTATAAATTTAACGATAATTAAGTTAAACTAGCTATTAATTAATTAAATCAAATTATTAATTACCCTTTAATTAGTCCACGTCAACCCACCATTAATCCGTTCACGCGTTTTCTCCAATTGCTTGCCTCAAACTCGATTCCTCCCAAGACAGAAAAACATGATGTCCTCGTTGAAACCTCACCCATTTTGAACGTCTGATGCGCCTCCATCGCGGCGCCGGAGGTCTGGCTCTCACCACCATCAGCTGCGCTAGCCTGTGGCGGTCCTCCTCTGGTAAGCCCTTCCCCCACCGGAGACCTGTAGGCCCCGCCAGCACCCAAAATACGAAACAACCTCCCTCTCGTTCATCTCTTCCGTGATGACGCCATGGCCCTCCGGAACAACCCAAACCACTACCAAAATGACCGCTGGCCTCCCCTCTTCGATCATCCCTCAGACCCCTACCACCAACGACCCACCAGCCACCGAAAATTGAAGAAATCCGTCCGCCACTTCAAATAAAACACCCAAAACACCATCTCTGTTCAACCCTACTTTCTGATCACCACGACCAACTTCAGTCACTTCTACCTGAACCAAAAACATAGCCCTCTTCCTCCTCTACAACATCACCATTGACTCCATCATCAATCGTCCACCTAAACTCCACCAAAAAGCCCAAAAACGAAAATGGAATCTCACCATTGCTCGCGATTTTCGGCCACCACACTCGATTATACCTCCCCGAGTTTTTATGATAGCTAGCCCTCGACCCGATCTACAGCTTTGCTTCAGAACCCCATAGCAAATTCTTTACGGATTGAGAGAAATAAATTGTTTACTGATTAGGGAATTATTTGCAAATTTCATGGACGGAAATGAACTTGGCTGGAGAAATTCTAATTTGGGGGGTATATATAAGTGCAATTTATTATATTTTAACCTGATGTGACAAGCGATGTTGACTAATGATTTTTATTTCGTGCTTATCGCTATTTTCAATACTGTTTATTGGTTACCATGGCTACATACAAGCTCCGTTCATGATCGAAATGGATGGCATAATATAATTGACGATACGGTCCTAACGAATCTTGTTTCGTTGAATTCTGAGTCCGTTTGCTCAAACGACGCTTGTTCACATCCAAATAGTCGTTTTTATTTGCATTTTATTTTGCCACGCTCACAAAATGTAACGACCCGCAAATCAGTACTATCTGAGTTGACTAATAACACAACACGTCTAACCCAAATTGCACAGAAATACGAATCATTATTAGAAAGAAGTTAGAGGATGAGAAATAGAAAGAAAGAAATATTAGAATAGAAGAAAAACAAAGAACACAAACTCACAACGGAATGAATAAAATATATTAAATAACATAACTTTTGAAATAAAAATCAGTAACCGTATATACATACCATTATCATAGCACAACAGTTATTCCTGGAACAGTTATGAACACCTGTTTCCAGATACAAACATGTTACACAACAGAATATATGATAGTATTTAGCTAACTGGTGAAGCCTCCTGCTTCCATCTCTTCCAAGTGAATCTGAAAAATCCCGACTACTTGACAGCCCATACAAATTTGGGCACCCAAGAGTTTAGGTAAAAAAAACAAAATAAACTCTGGGTCAGTCATGGGACTGGTGTGAGTATACTCCTACCATTTGTTTAACTTTCAAAATCCTTTCGAAAGAAAATATAATAGTAAGACTAGCCCCCACATAAACATGGACGGTTTTTACCTTACTATAACCCAAAACACTTTGATACAAAAATCCAGTGATATTATAATAATGTCTAATCAAATAAATAGAATCTAGCGGAACACTTGCATCTCACGCTCCATATATAATATAAAATCAAAAACCGCTGGGTGCTTATTAAAGATTGGATTTCCAACATGACAAGGTATGGATCCACCTTCCGATAGTGTATCTCTAGATATGAATACACTGGGTTCAACAAGAACATCTTACAACCCGGCCCACACATGACCGACCACTCATTTCGCTTGAGTGTATCGAATGTATATCACCAACGTTTGGGATCAACAACCGTTTCCCGAATGGGACAACATCGAATAGAATAAGGAATTAAATAAATCTCTAGATAGGTGATAATACACCCTAATGGGAGCGACCCACTTAACCATGCTGCCTGCCCGATTTTTGTCATTTCCCGGTTGTTGAGGCATGAGGCTACGATTACTTTCTATTCATTGATAGCACAATCACTTTGAATGCCACATTGTCAGATCCGTTAATCATTAATTGATTTACACAAATATTCTGTATGTTATGCTTAGGGAATAAATCCGTTGCCACCATATATATTTATACAGAACAATCATATTCAATTATTGGAAATACTTTGTTAGACATTCGTCCCTATACGTACGTTCTGGGATTGAACGAAACCGAAGACACAATTTCTATTAATAGAAAAAGTCCTTGCACTTCACTCCATCTTCGATTATCTTCATATAATCTGATTCGCAACGCTATTGCCAATACAGAGTGGTTCACGGATAATAATCCAACCGGTCTCTCCATATTGACAATGATATTGGCAAATACTTCGATAGTCGTTTATTTAACTATCAAAGAAAAACAAACAAACATTCATCGATAACATCCATCAATCACTGGGCCTGTTAATTAATATTTCATTAATTAATTCACTTCCTCACTTCCCTATCAATATTCGTTAATCAAATATTTTCAGTGATCTTGTTGGACTCTTATGCTATTTGGAAAAACATTTCCCTATATTCCCTCTTTTTATTTTCTATTTGAAATTGAAACAAATTTCAATCAGTTATCTCTTTCCCGACTACTTTAATTATAATCAGGACATATTTACTGTTATATTTCCAAAATTCCATCACTTGGGTTATAACGAATGTTGTGTAAAACATCGTTACAACAACCCAAAATATTTTATTCAATTAACTCTTATTCAAACACTTCTCTTTGAGACTGGATCTTGCTATTTATCAATTTAAAATGAAATCAATCAAGTTGGGGTAAAATTACCTTTAAGACCTTAACTGAAAACATCATTAACTTCAAAACAGACAAAACCGCATACCTCGAATAATCAACATTATAAAAACCAATTATTCATTTTTAAACGTATATATGTTTCTCTTTCTAATACCAGCTTATCGATTTCCTTTTTGTTTAAAATATTCTATTTTAAATTCGTTTCCTTATCAAATTCTGTATATATCGATACATTTATTTCTAACTATCAAATTTTTCTTAAAAATATTCTAACTCCTTAAATTCCTAGAAAAATTCGCCATAACCTCCCTTGTACTAGGAGCATCGGGATATTTCAAATAGCCTCCCATGGCTTTCATCAATCCAAAAGAAAAAGAAAAAGCCAAGAGGTTTGCCGATACGGCGCATAAAATCTCATATATGAATTTAAACACGTACCTTTTTGTCGGGCACATAAATTAAAATCTTCATATACTCCATCCCATACCTGTCTAACACATGCTTACCTGTTTCCAATTCAATTCAACTCAATCCAATCGTTTGAATTCAGTTTTTCCCATTTATTCTTTAATTAGCTATTTTTCCTGTTTCACTTCTTTGTTTGAACATAACCTTATTCAAACAAAATATTTAACTTGCTCATAACCAAATTGAATTTCAAATTTCAATTCTAGTTTCCTTTTCAATTTCGAATATAAAGTTTCAGATCGAATTTACTTATTCAAAGTCTAACATCAATTCAAAATCTCATTAACTAATTACTATTCAAATTAGTTAATTCTATTCAATAATTAAAAATCTGATTTTTGTTTCAAAAATCAATTCATTACTCCACCTGAGTTCACATGTAATCTACAACTCAAATATGAAATTTTCTAAAATAGAAATTCGGATTTCATTTGCTTAAAATCCTTTTATAAAATTAAATAAACCGTTATGGTTTTTTAAATGGTTATGGCGCTGTTTATCTGAAAATTTTATTTCGATATAACTCAAAATCTATTCGACGAAATCCAGATTTTTCTCCTCCATTAGAA
Source organism: Allium sativum (assembly GCA_030737875.1). Classification (NCBI taxonomy): domain Eukaryota; kingdom Viridiplantae; phylum Streptophyta; class Magnoliopsida; order Asparagales; family Amaryllidaceae; genus Allium; species Allium sativum. The sequence goes on along the minus strand of CM060920.1, from coordinate 739,234,116 downwards.
AACTATTATCAAATCGGTCCTGACGTTTCTTGTTTCAAAGAATTCCGACTTCAACAGAGTTCTGTATACTCAATTGAAGTTCGAAACAACAATTTACGAACTGCCGCGCTAAGGCGAGCTCGTTTTAATTATATTTATAAATATAAACATTTTAACTTCGTTTACAATAAGTTCAACTCCATTCTGATATATTTTTAATATATATCAAATCCAATTTTTCAATTCAACACAATATTTTCGATCTTCTAAAAATTGTCGAATTTCCCTATCTCAGAAATAAATTTATTTATACTTCGATCTTCTATATTCGAATTCTATTTTAAATTGAATTTCCTATATTCAAATTCCATTATCAATCTCCATTTGAATTTCAATATATTTTCAAACTTCATTTGGATTTCTATACTCAAATCTATTTCAATTCTATTTGAATTCTATATTCAAATTCCCATTTCAATTCTATTTGAATTCTATATTCAAATTCTATTTTAACTCTTTAAATTCTATATTCAAAGTCTATTTCAAATTCTATTTGAATTCTATTTTGAAATTCTATTTCAAGTTCTATTTAAATTTTCTATATTCAATTTCCATTTGAATTTCTATATTCAAATTCTATATTTGAATTCCTTTATATTCAAATTCTGTATTTGAATTCCATTTGAATTTCTATATTCAAACTCCATTTGAATTTCTATATGAATTTCTATATTGAATTTCTATTTGAATTTTCCTTTATATTCATTCTTAAACAAGTCTTGATTTCAATTACTTTTGAAATCGATATTTCTACTTTTGGAAAATAGATTTCCCATTTCAATTTCACACTTGTATTTTTATTTCTGAATTACCCAATGATAATTCTTTTCACTTCATTTATAGACTTCGTTTATAAATGAATTACTTGTTTTTATTCTTTTTAAACAAGTTAATATTTTGAATCTATTCAAATTTTAAATTCTATTTTTGAAAAAAAATAGAATTTCCCCTTTTAACTCTGGAAATTCCCTTTTCCGATATTTTTAAAATATCAACATTTAAGTCCAGTGATATTTAAACACCAAACAACCAATTATTTATTTTTCTAACACATCCTATATGACAGTATAGGTACAAACAAACAGATAATATATTTTTGAGGAATCCAGTTGGATCCCTCCAACCTGTTTTTCCTGCATCCATAGACGTTAGTCAACAGAAATAATACCCATCCTGCTTCGAGGCAGGATATCGTGGTATAGAAGGTCATCCACTATCATAGCGTTGGGCGTATAGGGTAATCATCCGCTAATGGTACTGCGGGCATCCGCTAATGATACCGTGGGAATCAATCCAACCATCAACCCGATATATATATATATATATATATATATATATATATATATATATAATAGTCAACCCTAAATAGCTAATATATTTGAATCAACCAGAAAGTATTCAAATAAGCAACAACAATTATTTTTAATGAATAAAAATAATTCTAAATAAAATGAGAGTGAGATTTACTCACCGTGATTTTATTGTCGAAATAATTATTTGGTTAAATTAAACAGTGTTTAATTGAACCAAAATCACCAACTACCTCTCTGTCATTCCAATCCAATTCCATGATATTGTATTTTGACGATACGAAGCCAAATCACCTTGTTATACTGAAATCGGTTACTCTTATACAAGCTGGTTCACTATCACTACCCGATCCAGCCACCAAATCGGTCATCCCTCCTCAATGCCTTCATTCTATTAACCTTAATTCATGTAATATGTCATTTGTAATAAGCCCCATCGAACCATTTTTATAAGAACAAAAATTTAATCACCAACAAAAATATATACCTTACCAAATTTCCTTTCCTATTATTTCTACCTACAAGAGTAACCCAACTGCCGTCCTTTTTCTGCTTTCTCCATTTCCAGTAAAACTCCAACACCAGTTTTTCAATCAACTTCCGGCTAAATCTTTTTTTATTTGAACAGTACACAAATCCGATTTGTTTCAAAAATATATCGCGATAACCAAATCCGAAAACCCTTGGCTGCTTCACTAATTGTCGATCTTCCTACACGAGATCGAAATATGCCAAATTCCGGCTATAATCAATGAAGACGGCGATAACCAAATTCAAACACCAGACTTCCTCGCGCCCATCACTAGTACTGATTGCACTTCCTTCTTTTCACATCTCCTGAACTAAATCCCATCGCGACTTTTAAAGCATAACTCGCAAGCTTGACAAATCTCGTTGCACCAAAAGAAGGATACTAGAACAGACTGTTGACTTGCGAGTGCCTCGGATCGGCCTTCGAACTCGGATGAACTTTGCGCCCTATCGAACCACTTTGAAAATCAAAACCCCTACGCTTGCGATGCCCAGAACCCGTGAGTCTCTGAATGGATTCGTCTCATAATCGTCGACCTTGCTCTCAACATTTTTGCCCCCCTATCAATTTGAGTTTTGGTAGAATAGAAATAAATAACCATGGCCATTTTTACTTCGTGGAAGTTTCAATTTGTTTGTTGAAAAAAATGAAATGGAAAAGGGAACGGAATCCTATTTTTGAAAAGAGGGGAAAGTGAATTTAATTTCAACACAATGGAAATGGGAGAACCAGGTTGAATGCGCGATTTATAGAGGAAGAGACTTAGTGATTAGGGAAGTAGTCTGCCGACAGTACATGAAGGTTATAGGCTTAAGTACATATTTAATTAATTCGATTTGACCTGATTTAAAAGTGATTTGATTTTTATTTAATTTGATTCGACATAAAGAGATATTTATTCTTTTTAAACAGACACTGATTTGATTTCGATCCTATCCGCAATCAAATATCTTGGGGTTCACAATTAAAAATCATGAACCGCTATTTTAGCGTACCGACTGTCGTTCCAATGTAATAATGGTGTTTTTGATCTTAATAGAATATATTCTGAAATTAAATTTAAACATATATAAAAAATAACCATTTTAAATCAATATAATATAATTTAAATTCAAACAAATAAATTTTTCGATAATAAATTATTATTATCGTCGTCTGTGTTCTAATAGAATATATATTGATCATCTAAATCATTTCGATTCAGTTTTATCTTCGAATTGAATTATTTCAGTTCTCGTATTTCGATAATTATATGTATTCGAAATAAAACGTATATCGATTATAAATCGATAATTCAATATAAAAATTCTTTTATATTATTAATTTAATATTTAAAATCTTATTAAATATTTAAAATAATCTTTTGAAAAATCCGAGTCGTTACATTCTTCCCCCCTTAAAATAATTTCATCCTCGAAATTGCTTCCTCATATTGCAACAAATTTAATTCCAACAAAACTTTTGGTTTTCCTTCATTTAATTCAAATTATCTACGATCAATCCATTTATATCCAATCTATGTTCTATTAAACCAATTCAAATTGTGTCTAGTCAATTGATTCACTTCAATCCATTTAACTAGCTTAAGTTAAATTCCACTTCCAGAATCCAAATCCCAGGGTTTTCATTTCAAATCCCTTTTGATATCACTTAAACATGTACATATATTTATAATCTTTTCAAATTCAAAATATTTGAATTTTCCAACTAAACTTGTTTTCTTTCAAACAAATTCCCATTAAAACTTTTCTAAGGTAGCAATCCATCACTTAGAAACTCGAAAATGAACACCGAAAATGCTGCAGTCATCATCAGAATTATTTTCCAGCCACTGAAGTGAGTTCAGTGCTTTATCACTTTTAAAATCCATTCAAAAATGATCTTTATTTAAAAATCCTTCCAAAACAAAGTAATATTATTTTAATATACTTCAGAAATATTTTTCTGTAACGACCAGCATTTTTTAGCGTTATAAATAATTTATATAATTATTTAAATAATGGTTTTGGTTATTTACAATCACCAGTATTAAATAATATTGAATATTTAAATTAATAAATAATATAATAATATATTTAATTTCTGAAAAAGTCAGAAATAGTAGAATTCACGGTGGTGTGTATTGGATCAACTGTGATGTCAAATTCAGTTTAGAATTGAATTTGAATGACGGATATATTATAATAACGAGAGTTTGAACGTATAATTTATATTATAATTTTAATCGAGGTCGAAATGGCGCTGTAGTTCGCTGTTTGGCGATTTGAACTTCAACTGAATGTACAGGGTCCATTTTAAATCGAATTTCTATGAAACACGAAACGTTATGAGCTGGTGAAGTATATTTTTCTAGCAGACGAGAAAAATCGAGGTTTCGTAATGTAGATTTTTAGTTATGTCCAAATCAAATTTTCGAAAAGTCGCTATGGAATTCCTTTATAATTTATATCAATTTATTTATATTTTAAAATGAATTTTTAAATATAAATCGAATATCGATGCAACACTGGATTTGAAATATCGAGTTATAAATCCCAGTGTAGCAGCATGATATTCTATTGAGAATATATACGATAATATTTATTTTTAAATATTAAATTTAAATGTTTTTAAATATATTTATATATTTAAAAGGGTTATTTAGAGCTTTAAAAATAGCCAGTTTTTCAAAATACCTCAGAATTCAACGAAACTAATTTTGTTGGGTCCGTAATATTAAATTATTGCTAGATTTCAGTTTTCGTGATTTTTGAAGTCAGTATGTGGTCGTACGGGATTTTAATGTGAGAAACAATTGATATTTTGATGCTTAAAAATACGCTGTGTGAGCATACGGACTCGGAATTCGACGAATCTAGTTTCGTTGGTTCCGCAATTTCGAACTGTAGCTGCATGTCCAGTTTCATGATTTTTGGGTAGCGTATGTGATCACAGGAATTTTAGAGGACGAATACAAACAGCGATTGCTTAAAATAAAATAGAATAATCGAATAAAAAAATATGTTTCTTCCTCTATATAATACCCTCAACTTTTTCTCACCTTAACAAGATTTTTCCACAGTCAAAACAAGGCGCCGCCACTAGTTTTTGATAAAACATAAACATTTCCAAAGTTCTAAAGTCAAAAACAAATGCAAGAAAATTCTATAAATCCTGAAATCCATACTGTTGGGTTCGTAAGGAAATTTACAGCAAGATGGTTGGCGGTTCGAACTGTTCGATGCCTTTCTGCGATAGGCGGAAGTGTACAGTGAAAGTTAGGGCTTCCGATTTCTTTGAAGTTGTTGAGGTTTGAGCGAATTGAATGATGGATTTGAACTCGTGGTGAGGAGCAGCTTCGGTTGGGATTTTTTTTGTGAAGTTCGGTCATATTTTCTTCGATCAGTGTTCAACGTGGACTGGCGAAAGGAAGTAAGATGGTGAAGTCTAGTTATGCAATGGTGGTACGAGATTGAAGACGAGATGATGATAAGATTTTTGGGCATTCTTGTGTTGATTTTTAGTAAAGGAGGGAGGAGAAATTGTTGAGGAAAAAGGGGTCGGTTATGGGTTTTTGTGGTGTGTAGGCCACGATGGGTACTTCGGGGAAGAAGGACTGTTCGGGTTTGGTCTTTGAAGTGCTAGTGGGTCGGTCAAACTAAGTTAAGCACAAGTGAAAATTTATTAAGTTTTATTTTAATTTAATAATTGTATAAGTTGTAAATACAAAATCTTTGTCATCCATGATCAGAATTTTGAACCGTCAGTCACGTTGGGATCGTATGGACGGTGGCTACACCATGGAACTGACGGGGAATGAATTGGGGATCGTTTGGATTTACGGTGGAATCTAACGCTCGATAACCGTCCAATGTGAGTAAAACTCACTAACTCTTCTCAGTTGTATTTTTCTTAAGTATTTTAGAAATGAAAATAATGGTTGTTTGATGTGTGTTGGCTGTTTGGTTGAACTGCTAGTCAGTTGATTGAAAACATAGATAACGATATAGATATAAATCGTTAATCAAATATTGATTCTGTTTAGCAGAATATTTCATAGTAAAATGAAATTGATGTTAATTTTTATTGTTTAACATCTGTGGATGCAGGGAAACAGGTTGGAGGGACCCAACTGGGTTCCTCAACATTTATTTTACTGTTTTTCATATTTTGTGTTATATGATGTGATATGAAATCTGTTGTGAATTTTATATGTTGGAATGATACTGATCATTGTTATATGGTATGTACCATAGGGAATACTGGAATGTTAAAAAGGAAATTTTCAATGTTATATTGAAAAAGAATTATTTATAAAATCAAACGATTTTATAAAAGGAAAATATTTATTTAGAAAATTAATAGATTTAAAAGGAATATTTATTTGCAAATCAAACAGATAGGATTGGAAAAGAAATATTTGTAACTATTTACAAATAGAATTGAAAAGGGATATTTATTTGAAAAATAAATAAAACAGAAAAGGGGAAATATGTGTAAAGAAAATAGTTAGATTATAAAAGGAATTAGTTATAAAATCGATGGATTTTATATAAATACAAAATATTTTACAAAATAAATATCGTTATTAAAAAGGTTTTTTTTTGTAAATAAATAGATTATTAAAGGAAATACTTGAAAAGTGAATAGAATTGTATAAAAGAAGAATTTACATTTGAAAGATTTAAAACCCGTGCTTCGCACACGGGTATAACATGCTATGGATTTAAAGCAAGGATATTAAATAGGATCTATTCTAACCGATGGATTGAGAAGATAAATTTATAAATAATATTTTATAAATTATATAAAAATGTCTATTATTGTGTAAATAGAATATATAAGTCAGGGGTTATATAGAGATGTAAGAATCGATTTCAACATTGATATTTGAAACCAAATAATCAGTTAGAGTAAATCGATTAGAGGTAGAATTAATCAGATTAGAGTTAACTAAACATAAATAATCGAATTAGGATTTAATTGAGTATTTGTTATTCAATTAGAGTTGATCAAATATAGTTATTAGAGATAGAGTTAGTCAAATATAGTTATTCGGGAAGAGTTGCCATTTTGTACGGCTGCTAGCGTAATTCGCAGGGCTGTAGATAGCCTACGACGGTCGGATGTTTCCTTAGGGAATCAGGCGTAACCGTCGTGATCGTTGCGATCTAGACTCAAGCGAATGGAGTTATACATAATATTAGTTAATCGATAGGACTTAAATAAGTCGAGTTAGAGTTAATCGATCAGAGTTAATCGTTTAGACTTAAATCGAATTAGAGTTATCTAAATGGAGTTAATCAAGTTCGAGTTAGTCGAGTATTAGTAAATTGAATAAAGTTAGTCAAAAAGGAATTTATCGAATATCACTTATTCGAAGTAGAGTTATCAAATATAGTTTACTCAAGAACAGTAATCGAATATAGTTCATTCGGAGTGAGTTAAATCGAATATAGTTATTCGAAGGAAAGAATTATCGAATATAGTTTATTCGAAGAGGTGTTATAGAATATATTATTCGAAGAATAGGATTATCGAATATTAGTAATTCGAACAGAGGAATCAAATATAGTTTATTCGAAAGAGAGTTATAGGATAATGGTTATTCGAGAATGAATTATACATTGGAATTCGATTATATCGAATTAAGGAAAGTAAGGTTTACTTTCTATTTCAAATCAAGTTTTACTTATTTGTTAATAAATTAGTGGTTTGTTTATTTATCCAAGTTAAGATATAAAAGGTATTGTAACAACCCGCATTTTTCGATAACATGTTAAAACGAGAATCAAGGCAGAATTTCATTTTTAAATTCTGAATCAAGTAAAACGGGCTATGCCATTGCGTTCGTCTCGGAAAAATACGCGAAATAGATTCCGAGTTTTCGAAAATCGGAGTCCGTATGACCCGATTAAGGCCCAACGAAGTTTTCAGAAAATTTCAAAGTAAAAACAGATTTCAAATTCAAGTTTGAATTTGAAAATTTGGGCCAGTTTGGGCCAGGCGGGAAAATTCCCGCCAGAGCACCCAAGTCGACAGCCCTGTCGACTTGGGAGTCGACTTGGTTGGACCCAAGTCGACAGCCCTGTCGACTTGGCTGTCGACTTGGTCCAGCCGGGCAGTTCTGCCTGGTGCACCATTTTGGGTTTGTGTTGAGTTTGGGGGCCAGATTCGGTTTTAAGGGCTGAGATTGCAACTAGGGTTTAATCCTATGGCCTAAAACACTTGCCTAATCTATAAATAAGACCCTAACCTAACCCTAAATCATCATTATTCATTCATGCAACTAAACTATGGGAAAATTTTACCTCTCATGGCCTCCACTCTCTTCATAAAATTTCTAAATTGTTTCTATAAGAGATTTTCCATGCATACAAGTGTTTTCAAGCTTGTATGAGTGTCATTAGCTTGCATTCAAGTCAAGTTTCTATCTTTGCATCATAAAGCAAGGGTTTTGATCATTTTGGCTCAAGGGTTTTTATGTTAGAGCTTGCATTTTGGGTCTATTTGATTGCATAAGGGCTTTGTCATATCTTTTGTGCTTTCATAGCAATGTAAGTCCTTTCCCTACTCTTAGATATTAACTATGAAGTTAAATGTTCATGTGCAAGTTTGGGTTTGATCATTGAGTATAATACATGCTATCATGTCATGCAAGTTTATGAAGTCTTCATCTTGATCTTGTGGTCATAAAGCTTTGGCCTTTATGTTAAATGTTGCATTTTGGCAACATGAGAACTATCATACCCCTTATGATAGCTTGCATGTAATGTCATATGCGAACTTCTAGCCATCTTTCTATGTCATTTATCATCATGATTCGCTTATTTGCCAAGTTTGAACGTTATGCATGTTTTTGAGGCTTAAGAATGTAACATGCAAGTTAATGAACACATTATGTCTCATTTTCCACCATGTTCAACTAGTGGCTTTATACCCCCTTTTGTCATGCCTTTGACAAGTTCCTTCTTTGAATCCATTATGCGAGTTTAAAAGCGTTGGGGTCACATTATGGGAAAACATAATGACATGAACATGATTTGGGTAAATGGGTATAAACATGACAACATGTAACGTTAAATATGACATGTGTTTATACTTGAAAACATGACTTGAAATATAACATGGAAGTTGACATGTAAGTATGCTTGAAAACATAAGCTTGGGAATTTACCTATTAAGTTAGGTCTACCCATTGGGAATTTACCTATTAAGTTAGGTCTACCCAATTGCTTGAAAACTTGTAATATGTGTTGGAAACATAATGGACATGACACTTAGATAATATAAGTGTGGCCAACTCGAGGTTGGGTTGAGTTTGCAACGTAAAACTACCCGGAACCGACCGGCCTAACTAGTAGTTGCAAACAATAGGACCCAATGTGAGAAGTTGGTCATGTTGTGCTTGAACCCGAGGTTAGACCAAGTTGTGGTGTAAAGCTACCCGGAACCGACCGGCTTAACTAGTAACCACAACAAAGTTTAATGTGAGAGGTGAAGGTGCATTAAGTAATTAATGCCACATGATAGGGTTAAGTTAATTTGATTAATGACTCTTAACCAAATATGACATGGACAAATGGGTTAAGTAATTTGATTAGGCTAATGATACTTAACAAAACATGACAAGGTTGGGTAGGTTAAGTAACTTGATTTGCCTAATGACACTTAACCATTTTTATATGACTAGTGGATGGGGTTAAGTTAACCAACACTTAATCAATCCAACGCGATAACTTGGTAAGGTTAAGTAAGTTTTCTTAATGACGCTTAACCGAAAAATACGGTTAATGGATGGGGTTAAGATTAGACTCAACTAGTCTAAACATGGAAATCGGATGGGGTTAAGTTAGCCTAGACTTAATTAATCCCACTTGGTAGTTTAATGGGGTTAAGTTAAACACTTAACTAATCTAAACATGATGAATTGATGTGGTTAAGTGACCTATACTTAACCAATCTAACTCGTTAATTTATTGTGGTTAAGTTAACCAATACTTAACCAATATAACGTGAAAACATGATAAGGCTAAGTCACGAATCGCTTGAATACACTTGACCGATTTGACTAAGTAAATTGGTAGGGTCAAGTTAATATATACTTAACCAATCTAGAATGATAATTGGACGAGGTTAAGTCGTGAATTGCTTTATATACTTAACCAACTTGAGCATGGTTTGTAGGGTTAAGTCTTGAACTTGGATACTTAGCCAATTTTGACATGATTTGTAGACGGGTTAAGTCATGAACTTAAGTGACACTTAATCCATTATGTAAACCCTAGTTCTGAGGATTAGGTGGATAACCGTAGTTAACAAGGATAGCGGGAATAAGGCTAAGTGGTAAACCTTAGTTGAAGAATAACTAAGTAATGATTCTTAGTCAAGGAAGTTTAGACCAGTTCATAGATAGATGAGTAACCTAATACGGTAGGTCATCGTTTAAGTATACGAGTAGGAGCAAGTATCTGATTTGGATAAAGGCTCCAGCGAACTGGATAACGAAGCAGCGGCTTCGGGGAACGTGAGGGTATTCTTGGTATCCCTCTATGAGCTGCCAGGTGATTATACTAGGCTCATGAGAGGTTAAGGTCTGCGTTAGAAGTACCAAGAGTATGCCTTGGTTGCTATACGAGCGACCTAAAGACGGGGATGGATAGGGGATAGTCGACGATACACGGTCGTACCCTAGATAGCATTTCGTCAGGCTACCTACCATCTTTGGTCAAGCGTGTACGTACGGAAAGGCAGAGAACACCCAAAAGACCATAATTGCTATCTAATTATGGTTGCGGTAAGGCTAGGATTGTGGGTTGTCCAGTAGTGTGTTCTCATACAGGATTTATCCTGTCTTGTCTTTCACTAGTTGAGGGAGTGGTCTCGTGGGACCATAGCCACGTATAGAAAAAACAGACCTTATCATCTGCATCGGCAGATGAATCGAAAGCTCCCGACCGAGTCCTGTATTTCCTAGTCTGCCCTATGACAGGACTCGGATGGCACGATGTAATGCATGTGCATACAGTCATGGAAAAACGATTCACGATGAATGCGTGGGAAAAAGGGCGCGGTTGACGGTTAGCATAAATCCTAGTGGCCCTGGGTGGTTGAACCAGAACCGAGATGCGAAAACGTGCAATAGGTAAGCATAATCCCTAGTAGTCCTAGGTAGCATAAGTCCTAGTTGTACAAACGATGATTCATGTTGAAAGACCCTAGTTAGATATAGGGTGACAATCCAAAACGATCTTAAGGATCATGGAACTATGTTAAAGTAGTATAGAATCTCATGGGAAAGCCCGTATGGTCTACGGCAAGGGACTGAACATTTACATGGAATAAAACATACGAGTTGAGTAACCTATATATGCGATATATTAGGTTGACATAGACCATTATACGACTTTTGAGTAAGGGTCATTCATGGTTAACACATGATACGGTGTGGATACTAGTACGGTAGGTGCAGAGCTAAAAGACAGGATAGATACCATGGGATGTTATACGTGATAGATATCTTGGGGATATTATACTTGACAGGAACTTGACGATGGGATACCTTGTTTTATCTTGACACCATAATTTATCATGACACCTTAGTTTATCTGAGTTCAGTAGTTCATCCTGTTATTTTGATTTAGCTTATCTATCTTGTCATCATGCTTATGTTCATCTCAGTTTCTCATGTCAGTTAACTTTACTAGTTTTTATGCTGATAGTAGATAGGGCTTACTCAGTCTTTTTGACTGACCCATTTTGTTTCGCCTCTTTTCTTCCGTTTCCCCCCCAGGTTACAGGGAGGAAATACTGTTGTTTAGTTCGGACTTCTTCTGCTTGAAGGTCATCATGGATGGCTTGGACTTTTCTTGGCTATGGCTACTTTACTGTTTTTACTTGGGGAATAATTTATGAAAAAGTCTTTATGCTTCTTTACTATTGCAAGACAGGTTTTGATGTACACTGATGTAAAAGGCTTTAGACCTTAATTATTAATGTTTATGAAGGTTCGATTTTACTTCCGCTATTTTATATGTTCTGTCTTGTGATATTTCTGTGCATGTTTACCAATAATGCCCCTCTAAAGCTAGTGTATTCCTTTGCGAGCGACCCTAGCGGAGGCGGGGGTGTTACACGTGGTATCAGAGCAGAAGGTTACCAGACTGGGCAAAAGTTTTTAAAGACCTTCTGAAAACTATTTGAAAATTGTTTACAAAGAAGCATTTTTTCAAGAAAATTTTCTTTTAAAAGAAAAAGGCTATTCCCCAAAGGCCATTAGCACTATCCTTGTTTCCTTAATTGAATCTCTTTTCCTTTCTTTCCTCCATCTGTAGTCACAGTGGTTTTAACTGCGACTAGTCTTTTCTATCTACGAAAGTGCTTTCCATGCGATGGAGGTGGTTCTCGAGAGACCAGTGGCCGCGTTATAAGAAAGGATAGTGAGAAAGAGGATAAAGGATACGAGCTTAAGGATGAGCAACTTGTTGGTATGGCTCAACCCATAACGAAAAAGTATCTTTGGTATGGTGAAACGGGACGGATAGTTAAGTATTGTGGGACAAGGACAAGATCATCGTGAAGATAATTGTATTCCCTCACTAGAGTACCTGACTAGGGGGATAACATCCTTGTTGAAGATCTAGTTATTCTTTTCTATCAACCCGCCAAGACTTTGATTTGATCCCCGCATCATTTAAGTCCGCTTCGGTAGTTGAGTCTCTGCACCTTAAGTACTAGCGTAATAGAGGATCCCATTTTTGTCTCAAGGTCCTATCGGAGAATCAGTCCATTTATACATGACCTGTTGGGATTTGAGAATGTTTATGCCAAGTGTTGAGTTTGGAAATAATGCTTATGTTTATAAGCTATCGATGGATTCTAGGGATGAAGTGGTTATCTAGTAGGGGGTGCCACTCTCGGTTTTGATAGGAGGGTAGTTAGACCTTTTGACTAGCCTTGGTAATGCCCTCGAAGTACCGTGTAACCTTTTTGAGGTTCTGTCATGACTAGTTACTTAGAATCCCTTGATGCCTTTATTGGAAATTTGAAGCCCGATCGAGTGGTGTTCGCCAATAAGACGGATGGTTTACTTCATTTATGCATGGGTTATAGAGGTCATCCTAGTAAGTGCGCATGATAACCCGGTTGACATCTGTTTACTTTCAAGAGAAAGTTCTTCTACATGGAATACCTTATAGTATATAAACGAGATCCAAGACTCACTAGTGAATTTTGGAAAGCTTGCATGAGATCATGAGTACGCAGTCATGTTTGCGCCAAGTATTCTAGGAAAAGGATAAGTGCAAGTGGAACGGGAGGCGACGAAGAAATGAGTTCCAGCTCACGTTATGGAAACAGGAAATAAGAAGCTATGAAATCGCGAAGTTAAAAGACGGTCAAGGCACAATGGAATTAAGCTCAAGGAAATACGACATTGAGGTCAAAGACTAGATACGCGCATGATATCTCTTTTTGAGAGTATATCCTTGATCCCTGTTTTCCTGTAGAGCTTGCTTGTAGGCTATCTTTTGTGAATATCCTCTCGGTCCTATTTTCTGTTACAAACCCCGTAAGGAGTTTTGTCTTGTTTACCTTCTCGACCCTGTTTCAGGGAACCCTAGGTAGAACCCTATGGATGCAAACATGTATTTGAAACATGTTATGATTGATATGGTTGCAAGTGGTTGCAAGTGGTTGCTCATGGATGCGCGAATACACATTAGATACTAGCTCAACTCGGTCACATTTCATATTGCATATGCACGAGTATTTATACTTGTTTATGGATGAAATCGAATGTGTTATCACGCGATTGTTGCATATGAATGAATGATTGTGCACGCATATAGTATCTATATGACTAGGACTATTTGCATACATGTTGGATTCATGGCACTATACATATTTTGCATTAGAAAGATTATTCAGGCCTGATCATTAGCATTAGCTAAGGAACATGTACACACACGTTTTGCATATATTCATACAGCATTAGAAATCATCTAAGGACAATGGTTGCTTGTGGATGATGTTTTGAGTAGATGGATGATGGATGGTAGGATACGTTCTTCCTAACTTGGAGATTTCGGGGACAAAATCCAAAAAGGTGGGGAGAATGTAACAACCCGTATTTTTCGATAACATGTTAAAACGAGAATCAAGGAAGAATTTCATTTTTAAATTCTGAATCAAGTAAAACGGGCTATGCCATTGCGTTCGTCTCGGAAAAATACGCGAAATAGAGTCCGAGTTTTCGAAAATCGGAGTCCGTATGACCCGATTAAGGCCCAACGAAGTTTTCAGAAAATTTCAAAGTAAAAACAGATTTCAAATTCAAGTTTGAATTTGAAAATTTGGGCCAGTTTGGGCCAGGCGGGAAAATTCCCGCCAGAGCACCCAAGTCGACAGCCCTGTCGACTTAGGAGTCGACTTGGTTGGACCCAAGTCGACAGCCCTGTCGACTTGGCTGTCGACTTGGTCCAGCCGGGCAGTTCTGCCTGGTGCACCATTTTGGGTTTGTGTTGAGTTTGGGGGCCAGATTCGGTTTTAAGGGCTGAGATTGCTACTAGGGTTTAATCCTATGGCCTAAAACACTTGGCTAATCTATAAATAAGACCCTAACCTAACCCTAAATCATCATTATTCATTCATGCAACTAAACTATGGGAAAATATTACCTCTCATGGCCTCCACTCTCTTCATAAAATTTCTAAATTGTTTCTATAAGAGATTTTCCATGCATACAAGTGTTTTCAAGCTTGTATGAGTGTCATTAGCTTGCATTCAAGTCAAGTTTCTATCTTTGCATCATAAAGCAAGGGTTTTGATCATTTTGGCTCAAGGGTTTTTATGTTAGAGCTTGAATTTTGGGTCTATTTGATTGCATAAGGGCTTTTTCATATCTTTTGTGCCTTCATAGCAATGTAAGCCCTTTCCCTACTCTTAGATATTAACTATGAAGTTAAATGTTCATGTGCAAGTTTGGGTTTGATCATTGAGTATAATACATGCTATCATGTCATGCAAGTTTATGAAGTCTTCATCTTGATCTTGTGGTCATAATGCTTTGGCCTTTATGTTAAATGTTGCATTTTGGCAACATGAGAACTATCATACCCCTTATGATAGCTTTCATGTAATGTCATATGCGAACTTCTAGCCATCTTTCTATGTCATTTATCATCATGATTCGCTTATTTGCCAAGTTTGAACGTTATGCATGTTTTTGAGGCTTAAGAATGTAACATGCAAGTTAATGAACACATTATGTCTCATTTGCCACCATGTTCAACTAGTGGCTTTATACCCCCTTTTGTCATGCCTTTGACAAGTTCCTTCTTTAAATCCATTATGCGAGTTTAAAAGCGTTGGGGTCACATTATGGGAAAACATAATGACATGAACATGATTTGGGTAAATGGGCATAAACATGACAACATGTAACGTTAAATATGACATGTGTTTATACTTGAAAACATGAATTGAAATATAACATGGAAGTTGACATGTAAGTATGCTTGAAAACATAAGCTTGGGAATTTACCTATTAAGTTAGGTCTACCCATTGGGAATTTACCTATTAAGTTAGGTCTACCCAATTGCTTGAAAACTTGTAATATGTGTTGGAAACATAATGGACATGACACTTAGATAATATAAGTGTGGCCAACTCGAGGTTGGGTTGAGTTTACAACGTAAAACTACCCGGAACCGACCGGCCTAACTAGTAGTTGCAAACAATAGGACCCAATGTGAGAAGTTGGTCATGTTGTGCCTGAACCCGAGGTTAGACCAAGTTGTGGTGTAAAGCTACCCGGAACCGACCGGCTTAACTAGTAACCACAACAAAGTCTAATGTGAGAGGTGAAGGTGCATTAAGTAATTAATGCCACATGATAGGGTTAAGTTAATTTGATTAATGACTCTTAACCAAATATGACATGGACAAATGGGTTAAGTAATTTGATTAGGCTAATGATACTTAACAAAACATGACAAGGTTGGGTAGGTTAAGTAACTTGATTTGCCTAATGACACTTAACCATTTTTATATGACTAGTGGACGGGGTTAAGTTAACCAACACTTAATCAATCCAACGCGATAACTTGGTAAGGTTAAGTAAGTTTTCTTAATGACGCTTAACCGAAAAATATGGTTAACGGATGATGTTAAGATTAGACTCAACTAGTCTAAACATGGAAATCGGATGGGGTTAAGTTAGCCTAGACTTAATTAATCCCACTTGGTAGTTTAATGGGGTTAAGTTAAACACTTAACTAATCTAAACATGATGAATTGATGTGGTTAAGTGACCTATACTTAACCAATCTAACTCGTTAATTTTTTGTGGTTAAGTTAACCAATACTTAACCAATATAACGTGAAAACATGATAAGGCTAAGTCACGAATCGCTTGAATACACTTGACCGATTTGACTAAGTAAATTGATAGGGTCAAGTTAATATATACTTAACCAATCCAGAATGATAATTGGACGAGGTTAAGTCGTGAATTGCTTAATATACTTAACCAACTTGAGCATGGTTTGTAGGGTTAAGTCTTGAACTTGGATACTTAGCCAATTTTGACATGATTTGTAGACGGTTTAAGTCATGAACTTAAGTGACACTTAATCCATTATGTAAACCCTAGTTCTGAGGATTAGGTGGATAACCGTAGTTAACAAGGATTGCGGGAATAAGGCTAAGTGGTAAACCTTAGTTGAAGAATAACTAAGTAATGATTCTTAGTCAAGGAAGTTTAGACCAGTTCATAGATAGATGAGTAACCTAATACGGTAGGTCATCGTTTAAGTATACGAGTAGGAGCAAGTATCTGATTTAGATAAAGGCTCCAGCGAACTGGGTAACGAAGCAGCGGCTTCGAGGAACATGAGGGTATTCTTGGTATCCCTCTATGAGCTGCCAGGTGATTATACTAGGCTCATGAGAGGTTAAGGTCTGCGTTAGAAGAACCAAGAGTATGCCTTGGTTGCTATACGAGCGACCTAAAGACGGGGATGGATAGGGGATAGTCGACGATACACGGTCGTACCCTAGATAGCATTTCGTCAGGCTACCTACCGTCTTTGGTCAAGCGTGTACGTACGGAAAGGCAGAGAACACCCAAAAGACCATAATTGCTATCTAATTATGGTTGCGGTAAGGCTAGGATTGTGGGTTGGCCAGTAGTGTGTTCTCATACAGGATTTATCCTATCTTGTCTTTCACTAGTTGAGGGAGTGGTCTCGTGGGACCATAGCCACGTATAGAAAAAACAGACCTTAGCATCTGCATCGGCAGATAAATCGAAAGCTCCCGATCGAGTCCTGTATTTCCTGGTCTGCCCTGTGACAGGACTCGGATGGAACGATGTGATACATGTGCATACAGTCATGGAAAAACGATTCACGATGAATGCGTGGGAAAAAGGGCGCGGTTGACGGTGAGCGTAAATCCTAGTGGCCCTGGGTGGTTGAACCAAAACCGAGATGCGAAAACGTGCAATAGGTAAGCATAATCCCTAGTAGTCCTAGGTAGCATAAATCCTAGTTGTACAAACGATGATTCATGTTGAAAGACCCTAGTTAGATATAGGGTGACAATCCAAAACGATCTTAAGGATCATGGAACTATGTTAAAGTAGTATAGAATCTCATGGGAAAGCCCGTATGGTCTACGGCAAGGGACTGAACATTTACATGGAATAAAACATACGAGTTGAGTAACCTATATATGCGATATATTAGGTTGACATAGACCATTACACGACTTTTGAGTAAGGGTCATTCATGGTTAACACATGATACGGTGGGGATACTAGTACGGTAGGTGCAGAGCTAAAAGACAGGATAGATACCATGGGATGTTATACGTGATAGATATCTTGGGGATATTATACTTGACAGGAACTTGACGATGGGATACCTTGTTTTATCTTGACACCGTAATTTATCATGACACCTTAGTTTATCTGAGTTCAGTAGTTCATCCTGTTATTTTGATTTAGCTTATCTATTTTGTCATCATGCTTATGTTCATCTCAGTTTCTCATGTCAGTTAACTTTACTAGTTTTTATGCTGATAGTAGATAGGGCTTACTCAATCTTTTTGACTGACCCGTTTTGTTTCGCCTCTTTTCTTTCGTTTCCCCCCCAGGTTACAGGGAGGAAATACTGTTGTTTAGTTCGGACTTCTTCTGCTTGAAGGTCATCATGGATGGCTTGGACTTTTCTTGGCTATGGCTACTTTACTGTTTTTACTTAGGGAATAATTTATGAAAAAGTCTTTATGCTTCTTTACTATTGCAAGACAGGTTTTGATGTACTCTGATGTAAAAGGCTTTAGACCTTAATTATTAATGTTTATGAAGGTTCGATTTTACTTCCGCTATTTTATATGTTCTGTCTTGTGATATTTCTGTGCATGTTTACCAATAATGCCCCTCTAAAGCTAGTGCATTCCTTTGCGAGTGACCCTAGCGGAGGCGGGGGTGTTACACGTGGTATAAGAGCAGAAGGTTACCAGACTGGGAAAAAGTTTTTAAAGACCTTCTGAAAACTATTTGAAAATTGTTTACAAAGAAGCATTTTTTCAAGAAAATTTTCTTTTAAAAGAAAAAGGCTATTCCCCAAAGGCCATTAGCACTATCCTTGTTTCCTTAATTGAATCTCTTTTCCTTTCTTTCCTCCATCTGTAGTCACAGTGGTTTTAACTGCGACTAGTCTTTTCTATCTACGAAAGTGCTTTCCATGCGATGGAGGTGGTTCTCGAGAGACCAGTGGCCGCGTTATAAGAAAGGATAGTGAGAAAGAGGATAAAGGATACGAGCTTAAGGATGAGCAACTTGTTGGTATGGCTCAACCCATAACGAAAAAGTATCTTTGGTATGGTGAAACGGGACGGATAGTTAAGTATTGTGGGACAAGGAAAAGATCATCGTGAAGACAATTGTATTCCCTCACTAGAGTACCTGAGTAGGGGGATAACATCCTTGTTGAAGATGTAGTTATTCTTTTCTATCATCCCGCCAAGACTTTGTTTTGATCCCCGCATCATTTAAGTCCGCTTTGGTAGTTGAGTCTCTGCACCTTAAGTACTAGCGTAATAGAGGATCCCATTTTTTTCTCAAGGTCCTATCGGAGAATCAGTCCATTTATACATGACCTGTTGGGATTTGAGAATGTTTATGCCAAGTGTTGAGTTTGGAAATAATGCTTATGTTTATAAGCTATGGATGGATTCTAGGGATGAAGTTGTTATCCAGTAGGGGGTGCCACTCTCGGTTTTGATAGGAGGGTAGTTAGACCTTTTGACTAGCCTTGGTAATGCCCTTGAAGTACCGTGTAACCTTTTTGAGGTTCTGTCATGACTAGTTACTTAGAATCCCTTGATGCCTTTATTGGAAATTTGAAGCCCGATCGAGTGGTGTTCGCCAATAAGACGGATGGTTTACTTCATTTATGCATGGGTTATAGAGGTCATCCTAGTAAGTGCGCATGATAACCTGGTTGACATCTGTTTACTTTCAAGAGAAAGTTCTTCTACATGGAATACCTTATAGTATATAAACGAGATCCAAGACTCACTAGTGAATTTTGGAAAGCTTTCATGAGATCATGAGTACGCAGTCATGTTTGCGCCAAGTATTCTAGGAAAAGGATAAGTGCAAGTGGAACGAGAGGCGACGAAGAAATGAGTTCCAGCTCATGTTATGGAAACAGGAAATAAGAAGCTATGAAATCGCGAAGTTAAAAGACGGTCAAGGCACAATGGAATTAAGCTCAAGGAAATACGACATTGAGGTCAAAGACTAGATACGCGCATGATATCTCTTTTTAAGAGTATATCCTTGATCCCTGTTTTCCTGTAGAGCTTGCTTGTAGGCTATCTTTTGTGAATATCCTCTCGGTCCTATTTTCTGTTACAAACCCCGTAAGGAGTTTTGTCTTGTTTATCTTCTCGACCCTGTTTCAGGGAACCATAGGTAGAACCCTATGGATGTAAACATGTATTTGAAACATGTTATGATTGATATGGTTGCAAGTGGTTACTCCTGGATGCGCGAATACACATTAGATACTAGCTTGACTCGGTCACATTTCATATTGCATATGCACGAGTATTTATACTTGTTTATGGATGAAATCGAATGTGTTATCATGCGATTGTTGCATATGAATGAATGATTGTGCACGCATATAGTATCTATATGACTAGGACTATTTGCATACATGTTGGATTCATGGCACTATACATATTTTGCATTAGAAAGATTATTCAGGCCTGATCATTAGCATTAGCTAAGGAACATGTACACACACGTTTTGCATATATTCATACAACATTAGAAATCATCTAAGGACAATGGTTGCTTGTGGATGATGTTTTGAGTAGATGGATGATGGATGGTAGGATATGTTCTTCCTAACTTGGAGATTTCGGGGATGAAATCCTAAAAGGTGGGGAGAATGTAACAACCCGTATTTTTCAATAACATGTTAAAACAAGAATCAAGGCAGAATTTCATTTTTAAATTCTGAATCAAGTAAAACGGGCTAAGCCATTGCGTTCGTCTCGGAAAAATACGCGAAATAGAGTCTGAGTTTTCGAAAATCGGAGTCCGTATGACCCGATTAAGGCCCAACGAAGTTTTCAGAAAATTTCAAAGTAAAAACAGATTTCAAATTCAAGTTTGAATTTGAAAATTTGGGCTAGTTTGGGCCAGCCGGGAAAATTCCCGCCAGAGCACTCAAGCCGACAACCCTGTCAACTTGGGTGTCGACTTGGTTGGACCCAAGTCGACAGCCCTGTCGACTTGGCTGTCGACTTGGTCCAACCGGGCAGTTCTGCCTTGTGCACCATTTTGGGTTTGTGTTGAGTTTGGGGGCCAGATTCGGTTTTAAGGGCTGAGATTGCAACTAGGGTTTAATCCTATGGCCTAAAACACTTGCCTAATCTATAAATAAGACCCTAACCTAACCCTAAATCATCATTATTCATTCATGCAACTAAACTATGGCAAAATTTTACCTCTCATGGCCTCCACTCTCTTCATAAAATTTCTAAATTGTTTCTATAAGAGATTTTCCATGCATACAAGTGTTTTCAAGCTTGTATGAGTGTCATTAGCTTGCATTCAAGTCAAGTTTCTATCTTTGCATCATAAAGCAAGGGTTTTGATCATTTTGGCTCAAGGGTTTTTATGTTAGAGCTTGCATTTTGGGTCTATTTGATTGCATAAGGGCTTTGTCATATCTTTTGTGCCTTCATAGCAATGTAAGCCCTTTCCCTACTCTTAGATATTAACTATGAAGTTAAATGTTCATGTGCAAGTTTGGGTTTGATCATTGAGTATAATACATGCTATCATGTCATGCAAGTTTATGAAGTCTTCATCTTGATCTTGTGGTCATAAAGCTTTGGCCTTTATGTTAAATGTTGCATTTTGGCAACATGAGAACTATCATACCCCTTATGATAGCTTGCATGTAATGTCATATGCGAACTTCTAGCCATCTTTCTATGTCATTTATCATCATGATTCGCTTATTTGCCAAGTTTGAACGTTATGCATGTTTTTGAGGCTTAAGAATGTAACATGCAAGTTAATGAACACATTATGTCTCATTTGCCACCATGTTCAACTAGTGGCTTTATACCCCCTTTTGTCATGCCTTTGACAAGTTCCTTCTTTGAATCCATTATGCGAGTTTAAAAGCGTTGGGGTCACATTATGGGAAAACATAATGACATGAACATGATTTGGGTAAATGGGTATAAACATGACAACATGTAACGTTAAATATGACATGTGTTTATACTTGAAAACATGACTTGAAATATAACATGGAAGTTGACATGTAAGTATGCTTGAAAACATAAGCTTGGGAATTTACCTATTAAGTTAGGTCTACCCATTGGGAATTTACCTATTAAGTTAGGTCTACCCAATTGCTTGAAAACTTGTAATATGTGTTGGAAACATAATGGACATGACACTTAGATAATATAAGTGTGGCCAACTCGAGGTTGGGTTGAGTTTGCAACGTAAAACTACCCGGAACCGACCGGCTTAACTAGTAGTTGCAAACAATAGGACCCAATGTGAGAAGTTGGTCATGTTGTGCTTGAACCCGAGGTTAGACCAAGTTGTGGTATAAAGCTACCCGGAACCGACCGGCTTAACTAGTAACCACAACAAAGTCTAATGTGAGAGGTGAAGGTGCATTAAGTAATTAATGCCACATGATAGGGTTAAGTTAATTTGATTAATGACTCTTAACCAAATATGACATGGACAAATGGGTTAAGTAATTTGATTAGGCTAATGATACTTAACAAAACATGACAAGGTTGGGTAGGTTAAGTAACTTGATCTGCCTAATGACACTTAACCATTTTTATATGACTAGTGGACGGGGTTAAGTTAACCAACACTTAATCAATCCAACGCGATAACTTGGTAAGGTTAAGTAAGTTTTCTTAATGACGCTTAACCGAAAAATATGGTTAACGGATGGGGTTAAGATTAGACTCAACTAGTCTAAACATGGAAATCGGATGGGGTTAAGTTAGCCTAGACTTAATTAATCCCACTTGGTAGTTTAATGGGGTTAAGTTAAACACTTAACTAATCTAAACATGATGAATTGATGTGGTTAAGTGACCTATACTTAACCAATCTAACTCGTTAATTTATTGTGGTTAAGTTAACCAATACTTAACCAATATAACGTGAAAACATGATAAGGCTAAGTCACGAATCGCTTGAATACACTTGACCGATTTGACTAAGTAAATTGATAGGGTCAAGTTAATATATACTTAACCAATCTAGAATGATAATTGGACGAGGTTAAGTCGTGAATTGCTTAATATACTTAACCAACTTGAGCATGGTTTGTAGGGTTAAGTCTTGAACTTGGATACTTAGACAATTTTGACATGATCTGTAGACGGGTTAAGTCATGAACTTAAGTGACACTTAATCCATTATGTAAACCCTAGTTCTGAGGATTAGGTGGATAACCGTAGTTAACAAGGATAGCGGGAATAAGGCTAAGTGGTAAACCTTAGTTGAAGAATAACTAAGTAATGATTCTTAGTCAAGGAAGTTTAGACCAGTTCATAGATAGATGAGTAACCTAATACGGTAGGTCATCGTTTAAGTATACGAGTAGGAGCAAGTATCTGATTTGGATAAAGGCTCCAGCGAACTGGGTAACGAAGCAGCGGCTTCGGGGAACGTGAGGGTATTCTTGGTATCCCTCTATGAGCTGCCAGGTGATTATACTAGGCTCATGAGAGGTTAAGGTCTGCGTTAGAAGAACCAAGAGTATGCCTTGGTTGCTATACGAGCGACCTAAATACGGGGATGGATAGGGGATAGTCGACGATACACGGTCGTACCCTAGATAGCATTTCGTCAGGCTACCTACCATCTTTGGTCAAGCGTGTACGTACGGAAAGGCAGAGAACACCCAAAAGACCATAATTGCTATCTAATTATGGTTGCGGTAAGGCTAGGATTGTGGGTTGGCCAGTAGTGTGTTCTCATACAGGATTTATCCTGTCTTGTCTTTCACTAGTTGAGGGAGTGGTCTCGTGGGACCATAGCCACGTATAGAAAAAACAGACCTTAGCATCTGCATCGGCAGATAAATCGAAAGCTCCCGACCGAGTCCTGTATTTCCTGGTCTGCCCTGTGACAGGACTCGGATGGCACGATGTGATACATGTGCATACAGTCATGGAAAAATGATTCACGATGAATGCATGGGAAAAAGGGCACGGTTGACGGTTAGCGTAAATCCTAGTGGCCCTGGGTGGTTGAACCAAAACCGAGATGCGAAAACGTGCAATAGGTAAGCATAATCCCTAGTAGTCCTAGGTAGCATAAGTCCTAGTTGTACAAACGATGATTCATGTTGAAAGACCCTAGTTAGATATAGGGTGACAATCCAAAACGATCTTAAGGATCATGGAACTATGTTAAAGTAGTATAGAATCTCATGGGAAAGCCCGTATGGTCTACGGCAAGGGACTGAACATTTACATGGAATAAAACATACGAGTTGAGTAACCTATATATGCGATATATTAGGTTGACATAGACCATTACAAGACTTTTGAGTAAGGGTCATTCATGGTTAACACATGATACGGTGGGGATACTAGTACGGTAGGTGCAGAGCTAAAAGACAGGATAGATACCATGGGATGTTATACGTGATAGATATCTTGGGGATATTATACTTGACAGGAACTTGACGATGGGATACCTTGTTTTATCTTGACACCGTAATTTATCATGACACCTTAGTTTATCTGAGTTCAGTAGTTCATCCTGTTATTTTGATTTAGCTTATCTATCTTGTCATCATGCTTATGTTCATCTCAGTTTCTCATGTCAGTTAACTTTACTAGTTTTTATGCTGATAGTAGATAGGGCTTACTTAGTCTTTTTGACTGACCCGTTTTGTTTCGCCTCTTTTCTTCCGTTCCCCCCCCAGGTTACAAGGAGGAAATACTGTTGTTTAGTTCGGACTTCTTCTGCTTGAAGGTCATCATGGATGGCTTGGACTTTTCTTGGTTATGGCTACTTTACTGTTTTTTACTTGGGGAATAATTTATGAAAAAGTCTTTATGCTTCTTTACTATTGCAAGACAGGTTTTGATGTACTCTGATGTAAAAGGCTTTAGACCTTAATTATTAATGTTTATGAAGGTTCGATTTTACTTCCGCTATTTTATATGTTCTGTCTTGTGATATTTCTGTGCATGTTTACCAATAATGCCCCTCTAAAGCTAGTGCATTCCTTTGCGAGTGACCCTAGCGGAGGCGAGGGTGTTATAGGTATATTTAAGTTAATATATTTTGAAAGCATGAAATTATAACATTTTAGTTATAATCAAATGATTTTTAAGGAAGTGGATTCGTAAATAGAATCCGAGAGTTTCGCAAGGAAGTTTCTTAAACATTTAAGGTTTGAACTTTGTCTATTTCGAGGTTAGAAATGTCGTTCAGTTAAGGTCTGAGAGGTAATTATACCCCAACTTGATTAACTTCTGTTTTAACTAAGAAGTGGTTAAGGTTCTATAGTGATAGTTAGTTAAGAAGTTGAGTTAATGACCGTGATGGTTTAGATTGCCTTAGTGATGTTTTATTTAAACATCTGTTTAAATCAAGTGAATAAATTTTGGAAACATTTTCCAAATAAAATCAAAGATATTTTCTGACCATAGAAAATGAAATGTTGATGAGAAAGAATACTGGAATGACAGTGATACGTGAAACAGAGATGGAAATGTTTTCCAATGATTGATGATGTATATTTTTTAAATTTAGAAAATAATAATTTACAAATATATAGAAATAGGGAAATGGATAAATTAAAGATAAATTTAATTGAAGGAGATAAATGTTGAATGATGTTTGATCGATTGAATTTCCATCTGGAAATAATATCGTTGGTTGCACACCTGTTTTTCTTTGATAGTTAAATCATCGACTATCAACTTTTTGAACATTTTATCGTCGTCAATATAGAGAGACCGGGATCAGATGCATTATCTGAAAACCACTCTGTATGGTTGTTAGCGTCGCGATCAAATATTGAAGACGGAGTTATGCAAGGGCTATCTTGTTACAGAATAGTGCCTTCGGTTTGTCCAGTCCCAGGGCAACGTGAATGGACAGATGTCTGACAGAGTAGATCTAACAGATCGCGTTAGTTGATCTCTTCAAACGTTCTTATGTTTGGTGGCAGAGGAATTTGTTTCTCTTAGCTTTATACCCGTGGTATTTTTGAAGAAATCAATTTGTGATTTGACGGGTATAACGATGTGGCATTCAAAATGAATGGTGGTCAAGTGGTTCAAATGATACGTTATGACCTCAAGCCTCATCAACCGGGAAAATGACAGAAATTGGGTAGGCAGCATGGCTAAGTGGGTCGCTCCATTAGGGTGTATATCACCTATCTAGAGAAAATCCATTTCATTCTTTCATCTATTATCGATACTCTCCCTTTTCGGGAAGACGGTGGGTAGCTCCAAACCGTTGGTGATATACATTCGATACACTCAAGCGAAGTGAGTGGTCGGTCATGTGTGGGCCGGGTTGGAAGGCATTCTTGTTGAAACCAGTGTATTTGCCTCTAGAAATAGACTACCGGCAGTTGGTCCCATACCTTGTCATAGTTGGAATCCAATCTCCAATAAGCGCCCGCGGCTTTGTTTGTATACTATACATGTGGAACGTGAGATGCAAGCGTTCTGCTAGATTCTAATTACTTGTGATTAGACATTATTATAATATCAAGAGAAGTATTGATTTCCAAAACTGTTTTGGGTTATCGTAAGGTAAAAACCATCCGTGTTTATGTGTGGATCAGTCATACGATTATCTTTTCTTTAAAATGGATTTTGAAAAGTTAAACCAAATTATTTGAGTTTACTCACACCAGTCCCATGACTGACCCGGAGTTTATTTTGTTTTGTTTTCCCCCTAAACTCTTGAGTGCCCAAATTTGTACGGGCAGTCAAGTAGTTCAGGCCTTTACATATATACTTGGAGGAGCTTGAGGTTGGAGGCTTCAGGATCATATAGCTATTGTTATTTCCGCTGTGTGTAAGCGTTGTACTCTGATAATGTTATTCTATATTTATACACTGATTTATTGCAAATTTATGTTATGTATTATATTTTATTCGTTCCACTGTGAGATTCGTGTTTACTCTGATTTTGTTCTTCTTCTTCTATTCTAATTTTCTATCTTATCTATTCTCACCCTCGAACTTCTTTCTATTAATGATCTGGAATGTTCGATACCTGAATAATTAACAAGGGTTTTATGTTGATTTTCTGGGTCGAAAATCCCAGTTCGTTACAGTGGTATCAGAGCTGAAGCTTAAGTGATTACCTTGTCTATGTGGCGTGACTCAATAGAGATGGGGTTAGTATTGCCCTAGATTGAGTTGAGTGTATATATACGAATGAACGTATTTGTAGATTTTTATAAAGTTGTTTTATATTATGGAGATTTATTGGTTGAGTTGTTTGTGAATTCTGGTCGATTAGTTTGATCCACTGTATAGATAAGGATTTCTAAACACTCTAATACGATAAACCGACACATTATGTTTTGAAAGAGGGTAAATGGGATAATTTTACCCAAAGTACATTTTGATATAAAGAAAATATTTATATTCAAATTATTATAGTATGTTGGATGTGTTGGTTGATGGTAATTGAAATGGTTATATAAATAACCAATTAGAGTTCGTATAATATTGAAATCAGATGGATTGAATCTGAATTTAAATCAAGATTGAAATTAAAACCTTGGAAATTTTAATCAGTCTTTATAAATAGATGTGGAGTAACTATAAGAGAATTTTAAAATCCTGAAAGAATTTAAATTGTTTTACAAGTATCATGATTGATGTTTTGAAAAAGATTTCAAAATGATAGTGTTTAAATTTTGAGTTTTAAAGTGATATAGTATTGAACTCACATCAATAGCTGGGAAATAACTCTGATGATGCTGGCCACATCATCAGTGTTCATTTTCAAGTTGTAAGTGACGGATAACTACCAAAGATTTTGTGTTGAATTGTTTTGAGAAAAACAAGTTGTTTTAAATTTCGAAAAGGAATATTGGATATTGGAAAAGGGTAAGCTGTTTAAAACTTCCAAGGAGGATTGTTTGAATTAAAAACAAATTAAGGAAATTCATGAAAGCAAATATGCATTGAACTGAAACTGTTAGCCCACTTTGTGAACTGGGCAACACAAAGTCAAGATATGAAATATTGAAGAACTTGAAAACCTCTGAAGCGGGTCGGTTCGGAGCAGGACAGCGGTTCGGATAGGGTAAAGTCTGCTGTTCGGATCGGTGAACTAATACGCTTGGAGATAAAGAAGCATAGCTATTCAGGTCGGAGGGGAATCTACTTCCAGTCGGATCGGAAAACCACCCAATTGCTACAGAGATAGGTCGGAGCGGAGCGGAGCAGAATAAAGAGAAGAGAGAATTGTTTCCAAGTCAATCCAGGTCGGATCGGATATCCCGATCCGAACCCCTTGTACATGTCCCTCCGACCCGAACTCATTTTCCATATCATTCCCCTGCATAAGCGCCTGGATATCCGGATCGGCTATGACCAGTTCCTGCCCACAACATCCATTACTATGATGCGTTGTCAACATAGAAATGCATCCGAACCCGAGGCTGATGGGGTGGATGACACGTGGCTCCGATCTGGATCGGGTTCTGAGCTAATTCACACCTATAAATACGCCGTCTGAAGACAAAGAAAAGGATCTTTTTTTTGGCACTTGGAGAGTTCAACCACCTTCATAACCCGAATTCCAGCAATCCCGGAAAATCCAAATCTTCTTTCATTATTTGTTTTCAAACAATTGAGTGATTGTAAGTGAGTTGTGAGAGAGATCAAGTGAATATTTCATTGTATTTGCAACTGAATCATTGAAAATAGTGAAAAACAAGCGGACGTAGGCATTTCTTCACCGAACCACTATAAATCCTGTGTGCTCATTTTTATTTTTATCTCATTTCATTTTGCTTTTAATCAATTTGGGTGTTAGAACCACTTTTTGGTCTAACATTTTGGTGCTTTCACTGAGAACTCATCTGAATTCTTTGTTTTCCGGGATTATCATTCTACTTTTTGGACCGTTGGGTTCAAAGAAGTTAATCCTCAAATCTCAACGCCCTTGGATATTTGTTGAAGTGATTGTTGAAGAACCATGGCCAAAGGAAAAGACAAAGAAATTCAATCTGTTCGAGAAAATGGAGCTGGCGAAGATCAGCAAAATGCGGTTGTAACAAGGTCTCGTGGGCAGAGTTCAGCAGCAGGACGAACCAATGCAGGAAACCCGAGCCGTCTTCAGGGGGAAAGCTCCGATCCGATCCGGGTAGGAGATTCTGAAGCAGTGCATTCCCCCAATCTGAACCGACCCGAGCAGCTTGCCACGTACCAACCCGACCAGGCTCCCCAGCTCCGAACCGACCCGACCTCCTATATCCGATCCAATCCGACT
Source organism: Allium sativum (assembly GCA_030737875.1). Taxonomy (NCBI): domain Eukaryota; kingdom Viridiplantae; phylum Streptophyta; class Magnoliopsida; order Asparagales; family Amaryllidaceae; genus Allium; species Allium sativum. The sequence continues at coordinate 739,205,185 of CM060920.1, read as the reverse complement.
CTTGGTGATGTTGGAACTTCTACTCGAGTCCCTACAAATGCTCCGATTCCAGCCACCAGAGTCAGTGATCAGGCCAATCCATCTGCGCCCATTAATCAAGGAGATTTCTCGCGCTTACTTGACATGCTTGAGAGCACAAGGGAGGCTATGAAAGTCCACGAGCGCACTAATCTCATGATGCAGGAGAATATGAGGCTCATGAGTAGAGAGATTAGCGAACTCCGTCGACAGAGAACTCCATCACCGGTTCATCACACACCAGTGGATCAGTCTTCATCTTCCGAGGAAGAGCGGCCCCGTGAGCGAAGGCCTCTCGAACGAACTCAGAATGTGGAGCAGCTGACATTTGGATCTTTGGGATCTCGTGAGGATATTGCACGAGCACTAGGAAACAATGACCCCACTCGGGGGCAAAGGCTCCAGTCCCCTCCTCTCGAGATCGACCGGGAGCGCAGGGAACGGAATAGAGCAGAAGCAGCTCGAAGAAGAAGGGCATCTCCTGAACAAGAGCCCAGAAGGAACTCGGATACTAGGGCCAGGGAACCTGAGCGGCCCCTAACTAATGCTGATGTACAGGCAATGGTTCGCCAGATCATGTCCGAGAGCCGGAACTATACAAATGAAGATTATGGCATTGAGCGAAGCCATACTCCTTTCACCGACGATATCCTCAACTTCCAGTTCCCCCGGCGCTTTAACTTGCCACAGGTGGACAAGTACAATGGAAGGACTGATCCGGGACAACATTTGATGCGATACTCGTGGCTCATGAATGCTGCTGCTGCCCCTGATGAAGTGAAGTGCAAAGCATTCCCAATCTATTTAGAGGATGTGGCGTTGTTCTGGTTTACCCGACTTCCTCCTCGTTCGATTTCAAATTACAGGGAACTGAGCGAACGTTTTATGAACCAGTTCCGACTCCATGCCCGAAAGTCCAAAAGTGTTATTGAATTGTCGAGAATCAAGCAGGCACCAGGAGAGTCTTTGAGGGCATATCTTGACCGTTTTAACCTAGCTGTAACTGAAGTTAGTGACCCGCATGATCTCACCATTCTGATGGCATTAAAGGAAGGAGTCGATCCTGAATCTGAGTTTGGGGATTACCTTTCTGGGAAGACACCCTCCACCAGAGAGATATTCTATGAAAAAGCCGATATTTATTTAAGGCGAGAGGAGGCCAGGGCAAACCGAAAAAGAAAGTCTGAGGCGGCTTCAAAAGAAAATGTGCAGAGTAATATCGCCGTGAAGCAGTCTGGGGAAAGTTCTGGCAAGGTTGAAGTAAATGTGGGAAAGAAGGGTGGAAACAACAATGCTGGAAGCGGGGGTAACAACAACAATAACCGTAATCCGAACGGTAACAGAAGAAATAGAAATAGGGGAAGTGATCCTAACAAAAGACCCCGATTCCAGACCTACGAGAATTATACACCATTGAACGACACCCTGGAAAATATTTACCTGGATACGTACAATGTGTTGCAGCACAAAAGACCGCCACCTCGTGATTCGACCGAGAAAGAAATGGCGACAGGAAAATTTTGTTTGTTTCATGGAACTCATGGGCATTCAACCAATGAATGTCGGCATTTGAGGGATGTGATTGAGAAGCTGCTGCGTGAAGGGAAGTTGGATGAATATAAGGTTGCCCCGAGGGACAGGGGGCAAGGAGAGAAGGCTCCAAAACAGATTCTACCTGCTCCCAAGCCCACAACGCAACAGAAAGGTAAAGGAATTGTTATCAACTCCATAGTGGGCGGACCTCACCCGGCAATCCGTAGTTTCAGATCAATGGATCAATATGTAAATGCTGCCAAGCACATAGACGTGAATGAAGGTGATGATTTGGAAGATATCACCCCCATAAAATAACAGAAGACCAGGTTTGATGACGTGGTGTTCCGCAGCAGAGATAATACTGGGATCCAATCACCCACTGATGATCCGTTGGTTATTACTACCACCATTGGGCCGCCCTTGGTTCATAAGGTATTAGTAGACAACGGAAGTTCCGTTAATATTTTGTTTAAAAAGTCATTTGATCAGATGAAGCTGGAATCTGAAGATTTGAAGTCATGTGAAGGATGGATCAGAGGCTTCAACGGGGCGTCAACAGCTCCCATGGGATACATAGAATTGCCCGTGACCTTGGGGCAAGGAGAATGCAGAAGAGTGCGGATGCTTCAGTTCGTGGTATTGGACGTAGATTCTCCTTATAATGCATTTTTGGGGAGGCATGCCCTTGCTGAATTCAGAGTTTGTATCGCCCCCTGGTGTTTATTGCTTAAGTTCCCAACCGAAGCTGGAACTGGAGTAACGAGAGGGGATCAAGTTTCCGGACGGGCCTGCTATGTGGCCGAACTAAAGATGATGATGAAAGGACTTAACATCGAAAGTAAAGATGCCTCGCCTCCCCCAAAGGGGGGCTCGGCGTAGCAATTAGAGAAATCGGCCCCAAAGGAGTTGCTTAAAGGAACGCTTGAAGACCTGGATCCCAGAAAAGACGAGGAACCAGAGACTAAAAATGCAACTCCTAATGAAGCGACAGTGGAAGTTCCCATTGATGACGCTGATCCGACAAGAGTCTTGAAGATTGGGTCTCAATTGGATCCACGTCGGGCTAAAGAACTAACTGACTTTTTGAAGGCGAACTTGGACGTGTTTGCCTGGACCCACGCTGACATGTGTGGGATATCGCCATCCATTATAAGTCACAAATTAAATGTAAACCCGAAGCATCCGCTTGTGAAGCAAAAGAGCCGTATGCTGGGCCCAGAGTGGTCAGCTGCTCTCAAAGAGGAAGTGGAAAAGCTGAAGCAGAACGGATTTATTCGAGATTCGACATATCCCGACTGGATATCGAATCCTGTCTTAGTAAAGAAGCCGAATGGAAAGTGGCGGACTTGCATTGATTTTTCAGATTTGAACAAAGCTTGCCCAAAAGATAGTTTCCCACTTCCCAGGATTGACCAGCTTGTAGATTTGACAGTAGGTCATGAACTTCTCTCTTTCATGGACGCATATTCTGGGTACAACCAAATTCCTATGCACGTGCCAGACCAAGAACATACGAGCTTCATTACGAATTTGGGATTATATTGTTATGTTGTAATGCCATTCGGATTGAAAAACGCTGGAGCTACTTATCAGCGCTTGGTGAACAGAATATTTTATAATCAAATAGGAAAGACTATGGAAGTTTATGTGGATGATATGCTTGTCAAATCGAAACACTCCTCCAGCCATACGTAAGACTTGGCGGAAATGTTTGGTATCCTGCGAAAGTATCAGATGAAATTGAATCCTCTGAAATGCTCATTTGGAGTGGCATCGGGAAAGTTCCTTGGCTTCATTGTGAGCTCCCAAGGAATTGAAATCAACCCTAGCCAGATAGCAGCGATTAAAAATATTGAAGAGCCGAGGAGAATTAAAGACGTCCAAAGTCTTGCAGGGAAAGTAGCGGTGCTGAGTAGATTCATCTCCAAAGCCACAGACAAATGCGTTCCGTTTTTTGATCTAATTAAAAGGGGAAAGAAAAACTTTGAGTGGACTCCGGACTGTGTTGAGGCCTTTCGAAATTTATTGGAACTGCTAGAGAAACCGCCGATTTTGTCAAAGCCAGTGGATCATGAAGAATTGTTTGTTTACTTGGCAGTCTCGGCTCACGCCGTTAGCACAGCCCTGGTTCGAGAAGAAGACAAAGTACAATGGCCAGTGTATTATGTAAGCAAGAAATTAGCTGCGGCAGAGCGCAACTATCCAAAGATTGAGAAGCTCGCTTACAGCCTCCTAATTGCATCCCGAAAACTTCGCCACTATTTCCAAGCTCATCCAATAACCATATATACCGACCAGCCCTTGAGGCAGGTGTTGCAGAGACCCGAAGCATCGGGAAGGTTGATCAAATGGAATATAGAATTAAGTCAGTTTGATTTGAATTTTCAACCACGAAAGTCGATCAAGGGGCAAGCTCTGGCATACTTTATTGCGGAGTTCACCATCCCAGAGGAGGAAGTAATCGATGACAGAGTGGTTAAGTCCGAGGATGAGTTAAAGATAGATCCGTGGAAACTATACACAGATGGAGCCAAGAACGACCGAAGGTCCGGAGCTGGAATCGTCTTAGTCACACCCGAAGGACGGTGGTTATATTACGCCCTACGATTAGAATTTTCGGCGACTAACAATGACTCTGACTATGAAGCCCTGATTGTCGGGCTGAAGCTTGCTAAAGACCTCGGAGTAGAAATGTTAGACATATTCTGTGACTCTAAAATCATTGTTTGCCAAGTGCGAGAGGAATTTGTGGCTCGGGGGCCTCGACTTATCGCTTACCTCAAGAAAGTGAGAGAGCTATTGAGTAGCTTGGAGCGGTACAACATAACACATATCCCAAGAGCTGAAAACCAGAAGGCAGATAGACTGGCAAAGCTGGCTAGTTCCGACAATTCAGAAGAGAATGAAATAATTCCAATTGAAACGTTGGAATCGCCAAGCTTTGAGTCAATGGAAATTGAGTTCGCTTTTGAAGCGGAACCGGAGAAGGAGTCGTGGATGACCCCAATTAAGAACTTCCTTAAGGATGGAACACTTCCGTCAAAGAAGAGTGAAAGAAGGGCTATAGTTCGCAAGGCTACCAGGTATGTCATACAAGATGATACTCTTTATAGGCAAGGATTTTCTATGCCCCTGTTACGATGTATAGCACACGACGACATCAAGCGTGTACTAAGAGAAGTACACGAAGGTGAGTGTGGAGATCATACAGGAGGTCAGACTTTAGCAAAAAAGATATTGCGATACGGATACTTCTGGCCTACAATTAACAAAGATGCAGCTGATTATTCACGACGCCGCGATAAGTGCCAGAGATTCGCCAAAATCCCCAGAGCACCGTCGACCCAACTTAAATCAATGGTGAGTCCTTGGCCATTTGCCCCTTGGGGAATTGATATCATTGGAGTTCTACCGATTGCTAAAGGAGGAGCGAAATATGCAATAGTGGCCGTGGACTATTTTACGAAGTGGGTGGAAGCTGAGCCCTTGACCAAGATCACGGCAAGAAAGGTGATAAGTTTTGTGGTCAGAAATATTATATGCCGATTCGGGATCCCAAGGACGATTATAACTGACAACGGAACCCAATTTGATAGTACTAAATTCAGAAATTTCTGCCAGAAGTATAAGATTGACAAGCGATATACTGCAGTTGCCTATCTGCAGTCGAACGAGCAAGTAGAGGCAATAAACAAAGTAATAAAATCCATCCTCAAGAAACGGTTAGAGCGTGCAAAGGCAAAATGGGTTGACGAATTGCCCCTAGCTTTGTGGGCATATCGAACAACATTTAAGACGGCCACCGGTCATACCCCTTTCTCTCTCTCCTTTGGCTCAGAAGCAGTAATTCCAGTTGAACTGGAAGTTCCTTCCCACAGGGTGACATATTATGACCCGATGACGAATCAGGCGCTCTTACTTGAGTCTCTCGATGAAGTCGAAGAAAAAAGGGACGAAGCAGATTTGCGTGCGGCAAGACATCGACGTCAGATGGCACGCTATTACGACAAAAAAGTTCGCCTCAGGACTTTTGAACCAGGAGATTTGGTGCTAAAGAGAGTCTTTCCATCCCTTCCTCACCTCGGTCCAAAATGGGAAGGACCCTTTGTCATCCAACGGAAACTTGAAAAAGGAACCTTCAAGTTAACGACCGTAGATGGCGAAGAAGTCCCTAGAGCATGGAATGCTCAATACTTAATGCGATATTTGGATTAGAAATGTTGTACTCTTTGTTATTTTTCTTATGAACTATGTAATATGGCACGACTTGCCTTGGGAAAATCTGACGATATGAATAAAGGACTATAAAGTGGATGTAGGTTACGACTTAGCCGAACCACTATAAAAATATTGTGTGTTATTTACTTTTATGCACTACATATATACATTCATCGATTATTCTGTTGTGATTATAGAATACAGGATGACTCAAAACCTGAAAAGGTTGAAGACAGTTTAGACATAAGAAGAAGCACAACGACTATTTGTGCGACAAGATATAAAAGAATGAGAAAACAGCATTCTTAACTATAACTCTCCAGAGAGAGAGAGAGTATAAAAACGTCTCCGACTGAGCGCTGAAAAAGAAATTCCTCTCCGTAACTCTAACTCTCCAGAGAGAGAGAGAGAGAGAGTATAAAAGCGTCTCCGACTGAGCGCTGAGAAAGAAATCTTTCCCCGCTGAAAAACCGGGGAATGAATAGATTACTGAGCTCGAACTCTAACTCTCAAGAGAAAAGAGAGAGAGTATAAAAGAAATGCCAGAAAAAACAACAGGTACTGACGACACAGGAAATGCTATCCCATCAGAAAATCGGGAGCATTCAGATTGCTTGATTAAGCATTAAATAATTTGTGGGAATTGACTGGGGGTATATATGTATACACATATTTCCTCCCTCCGTAATTTCATTTTATAACTATAGTAAGACATGCATTTTTACATAAGTGCAGAACTGCTGACAAACAGACATTGCAGAAAATGAGTTATTTTTTATTTACAAATGAATGAATTTGTACAGGAAAATAGCTAAAAAAGAAAGTGCAGGAGCCACTCTTGTAGTAGCAATTATTGGTTCACTAAATGCTAAAACGATACAAGGCGATCCACTATTTAGATTTTGAATGAGCCTTGGACTTCTTGGCGGCTTTCTCCGCATCCTTTGCTTCTTTCTTAGCCTCTGTCAAGATTCGTTTTGATTTCTTCTTTCCTGAAGATGCGATGCTGGAGCCAGTAGACTTCTTCCCGGAGGGCGGAGCGCTGGAATCAAGAGAAGATTTTTTAGCAAGTTCCTCTGTAATAGATCTAGTTGAGAGCTTAACGACTAACCTTGATCCCGCATCCACAACTGCGAGGGGCTTGAGGGCTTCAGGGTCAAGTTCTTCAGTTTTTAATTGCAAGCGCTTGTCTTGATCAGCTTTCATTGCAGCCAAGGTAACGTCATCAGCACTTTTTGACTCCCCGATTATTACAACTTCTGGTTCCTCTTCCTGACACCCGTCACCGCCATCATCCCTTAAAGCTGCTATCATTTCTTCATCATGGGGAGTGGCGGCCTTAGTCGGCTCACTTCCTTCTCCCAAGTCTATAGAAGCAGCCTTGTCTTCCCCTCTTTTGGCCTTTTCTGCGGGCTTTGTCCCAGCGGTGGCTCCCTGAGTCACATCTGTCTTTTCAGATGGCTCAATACCTACAGAATGAGAAGCAACAGTTATCAACTCAGGCGAAAACAATGGGTTTTTCATTGATTGCTCAATCACGTGGCGAAAGGTAGAAATAGCCTTGACAAATTGAGGAGAAAAGGTAGGGATACCTTTCGAAGACTTCTTGGCAGGGGTGACTACTACCTCTGGTGCTGTTTCAGGAATAGGGGATAGCAGGGTTGTTCGGGGAATTCCCGGATTTTCAGGATCATACCCCTCTACTTCCGAAATCGCGGGGGCAGCAGAAGAGGAACCAGTCTCGGGAATGTTTTTCTGTTTAATTCTCCTCCTCTCTTCTTCCATAGCCTCAGCAATGAGGTGGCGCCCTTCAGCTAGGCGTTCTGGCTCATCATCCCTCAAGTATTTTTCCATTAGCTTATCCTCATCGATAGAATCGACTTTGAGCTCCTCTTTTTCCCACTCAACAATCTGATTACATACTTGAACTAGAGTGGATGGGTAATCTTCGATCCAAGAAATGTTTCGGCGACGGATGATATGTGCGAAGAATTCAATCATTAATTCGCCAAAACCTTGAATATCAGCCTCCGCCTCAGAAAATTGTTTGCGGGCTTCCTCCGCAGATTTGATAGCACACTCCACGTTGCCCTCAGCCAGGGCAGCTCTGTTCTCTGCCTCCAATAGCTTTGAAGCTAAGTCGGCATTCTTCTTTTCTAGTTCAGCACTCCTCTTCGCTAACTCGGCATTTTTCCGCTCGAGGTCAGCATAAGCAAGGCGTGTCTTAGCAGCTTCTGACTTAGCCTCATTAGCTTGCTTTTTTAACTCGGAACGCTCTTGAGTGTGAGATTCAAGCAAGTCGTGATATCGTTTTTGCATGTCCTCAAATTGTTGTTTGAAGTTAGAAGCGTCCCTTTGAGCGACAGCTAGCTGAGCTTGAGTGTCTTCCAAATCTTTTCCTAGAGCTTTTAAAGCCTTGGCATCCTCCTCCGCGGTCTTTTGCATTGAATCAGTTTTCGTGATTAGAGTGCAGATAATTCTGGAAAGATTGCGTGAATATTTAAACATCTCAGTATATTGTTTTTCAACCGCATCTATCTTTGCTTTGGCCTCATCTGCCCATTTAGAAGAAACAGGTTCAAGGGCAGGAAAAAAAGTCAAAGTCTCGAAGTAGTGTTCGGGAAATTGCTCCTCCAAATATGCCCGCTTTACTGCAGTTTCCGCATCTAGTGGAGGAGGAGCGGGGATTGTCAATTCGGTGTCCCTGTGAGAGGAGGATTCGGTAATTTCTTTGTCTGTCCTAGGTCGTTTAGTAGCAGGGACCTTGTGCTTACTCCGAGACCCGGTTTCTTTCGGAGGAGTTCTCTCTCTCTACTACGCTTTTCATGGGAAGAAGTGGAGTCTTTAGATTGTGGTCTGTCCTCTTCCCAACGGCTTTGATAACCTTTGTATTTCTCTTGTTCCGGCCGAACGGGTGAGCGAGAACGTGAGGGTCGAGAACGATAGGGATCATAAGGCCTTCTCTCCTCCCTACCACGATCATCCCGGGGATCATACTCGATATCCTGAGGTGGATTGGACATGCTGCGGCGAAGCTTCCTGATATCATAGTAGGATGGAGACATCGTACCTGCACGATAAAACAAACGAAATTTAGAATTAATGGATGCACGGAGAAAGAGGTGCAACGAATGCTAATGCCGTTGTATAAAGTGTATCCTAAGTGGTGTGTTTCCCCCCAACCAACCCGAGTCTGAAGCTAGACTAGTACGGGTAGGCTCTTTGGCCTTAGCGGGAGTGGTCTCTTCCGAAGAGGTGAAGACTAAAGGATCCTTCCTGAAATCCTCTGAAGTGTATATAGTTTCAGGTAAGGGGAGATCCCCCAAACCCTGAAATATTTGGTCATCAGTACTAGGGATATTCCCCTCGGAAGCATTAAGTGGCGACTCTTGGGAGGATGTTGACTTTTCCAGAGAAGTAGCCTCCTCGGGGGCAGTATATCCTTCACGATGCTTTTCGGTCATATTAGCCAATTTGTCATCTTGTGTAGAAGATGGAGAAGGTGAAGTTTGAAGAGGCACTGTAGGAACTCCTGAGCCTTCTCCTGTCTCTGGGACTACCTCCACTGGAGGGATGTATACGTATGGAGCCATCCCATGACCGATGCTACGAAAAACGGATAACAGCCCATGAAAGTGAAGGTATTCGTCTTTAAGGACTTCGTCGATAGTCAAGAATTTCTTATCGCCATTAAGAAGTTGGTGCATCCAGTCAAAGAACACCTGATCTGATATCTGTTTGGGATTGTCGACCGCAAACAAAAAAGAAAACAAGTTAAGGTGATGATTCAAGTGTACGGAGCCCAGATTTAGAAAATCAGTGTTTTACTTGATTTGGTCCACCTCCTGGCGCATCCAGGCTGTCGCTTTACGTAGAACCATTCTAGTCTAGAATCTCCAGCTTTACTGCTAAATGGTGCTGAGATTATCTTCCTCTTTGGAACCGACTCGAAGTAGCAGAAAGATGGAGTTTCTCGAGTCCGATGCTTGAAATTATAGAAGAAGTGAACGTCATCGAACGTGAGCTCTATGCCTAAGATTTCACGATATGCTATGTACAAAGTGTGCAAGTAGGCATACGAATTGGGATGCAGCTGCATGGGGGCAATCCGCATTTGTCTTAAGAAGTCAACGATGAAGGGAGAGAATGGAGGAATAGCGCCGACCATGCACATCAATCGAGTGACCGCCATATATCCTTTTGGAGGGTTGTGGGGACGGTCAGAGCTTGAAGGACTAGAGTGTCCCTTTTCATTATCCCGTACTTTAGGCAAATTCGGGCAAGTCGATCGTTGTCGATTGTTGATTCAACGGAATCTGGAGGTGATTCCAATATAACGGCCGATTCAAATTCATCGGGGGCTCGATCATCACCAATCCCTCCTTCTTCCTCAAAACCCAGAGAAACTTCATTCTCTGAAGACACCTCGTTGCTTTCCCGATTTCCAACTCCGTAGTCTGGACCCTCACTGTCCCATTCTGGATCCGATGGAGAAGATATATCCTCGAAAGTGATTTTGTTAGAGATTTCCGGGGCTTCTTTCCTCTCAGCTAGTCTGGAAGAGCGTCTGGGTCTCATGGTCATAGAACTATTGAAGAAGCAATAGCACGAATTAGAGTAAATTAGCCCGTACCCCCCTGTGCATGTGCGTGAACTAAAATGTGTGCAGTGAATGTGAGAAATGCAAAGTAAAGATGCAACAATGTAAGGCGAAACTTTGAAGAGAAAGTGACGGTCAGAGTAGTTCTTAATGTTCATTTATGTCCGCAAGGCACTATCCTAACCGCTCATGAAGTTGGAAGTAATATCTAGCATTGTTTTAAATAGTTGAACAAAATTTTGTACTTTAGATTGAGTGGTTCTTGGTTTGGTTCGGGCAGGCATCATAGGATCGGACTGAAGAAAAGTTATGCACTGGATGAAAGGTTATGTTCAACCGGATCGGCTCGGAGACATGTAATAGGAACGGATCGGATGAGTTTGAATACCGACGCCCCCTATTTATCTGTTTTCACCCTCTGATCCGATCCGATAGGCTATCCCTTGTTTTCCATTTCCACTCTTCCGACCCGAACCGAAAAGATAAAACTTTGCTCTCCTCCTCCATCTTCCATGTTTCCTCGCCCGAACCGATTTCTCATGTCTTTCATCTTCTTCTTCTTCCTCAATCACCTCCGAACCCAATCCCATATCAACAGCTCCAATTAGGAGCAAGCTTACGCCTTCTTCAACCTATCAACGCCTCGAGGTGGTAGCAGAGATATCAGCGACGGCGGTAGAGGAGGGGATGGCCGTGTCATTGAGATTGAACCGTAAATATGCTCAAATCATTCATATTAAACCGCAAATTACAACTGAAATCAGTTAAAGAGAAGCTTACTTAAAGTTATGACCTACCGATACAATTGATTTAAGGATGCAGAAAGGAGTTTTGATTTTCTTTTTGGGAAGTTAGGGTTTTCGTTTTTCCTTTGGAGTAATTCCTGGAAGAAAAGAGAAAATAAAACAAGTGGAAGAAAGAAAGAAGGAGATGGGGGCAGAGGATCTATACAGGAGGGAGGTGGCTACTCGTATTCCTCTCCTATTTTTTCACTCGGCCCGGAGTACGAGCCCAACAGCCCACACCTTCTGGCCCATTGACGCAGTACAAAGCAAAACAGGAAGAAGGGGCATCCAGGTCGCACTCCGAACCGAAGTAGGATTCACGTGTAGACTTGGCATCTGAATCAAATAGAATTAAAACGAAAAATAAAAGAAGAGTATACCTGAGAGAAACACTGTATGTCGAGAAGAACTTCTGGATTTGACTCAAAAACAAATAAAATTGTTCGCAAATTCTACGACCTATATATAAGCAACAAAAGGCATGATTTTATGAAGCAATGCATCTCTACAAACGAACAGAAGTAACTTTCTGACTATTCAGATTCAAGAACCAATATTCGGGCAACATCGAAACACGCTTCGTTTTCAACAGAAGCATCCTTTGAGGGGGCAAAATGTTAGCCCACTTTGTGAACTGGGCAACACAAAGTCAAGATATGAAATATTGAAGAACTTGAAAAACTCTGAAGAGGGTCGGTTCGGAGCAGGATAGCGGTTCGGATAGGGTAAAGTCTGCTGTTCGGATCGGTGAACTAATACTCTTAGAGATAAAGAAGCACAGCTATTCGGGTCGGAGGGGAATCTACTTCCAGTCGGATCAGAAAACCACCCAATTGCTACAGAGATAGGTCGGAGCGGAGCAGAGCAGAATAAAGAGAAGAGAGAATTGTTTCCAAGTCAATCCGGGTCGGATCGGATATCCCGATCCGAACCCCTTGTACATGTCCCTCCGACCCGAACCCATTTTCCATATCATTCCCCTGCATAAGCGCCTGGATATCCGGATCGGCTATGACCAGTTCCTGCCCACAACGTCCATTACTATGATGCATTGTCAATATAGAAATGCATCCGAACCCGAGGCGGATGGGGTGGATGACACGTGGCCCCGATCCGGATCGGGTTCTGAGCTAATTCACACCTATAAATACCGCGTCTGAAGACAAAGAAAAGGATCTTTTTTTCTGGCACTTGGAGAGTTCAACCACCTTCATAACCCGAATTCCAGCAATCCCGGAAAATCCAAATCTTCTTTCATTATTTGTTTTCAAACAATTGAGTGATTGTAAGTGAGTTGTGAGAGAGATCAAGTGAATATTTCATTGTATTTGCAACTGAATCATTGAAAATAGTGAAAAACAAGTGGACGTAGGCATTTCTTCGCCGAACCACTATAAATCCTGTGTGTTCATTTTTATTTTTATCTCATTTCATTTTGCTTTTAATCAATTTGGGTGTTAGAACCACTTTTTGGTCTAACAGAAACCAATTAACTGGAAATTTAATTGGAATATAATATATGAAGTAAAATCAGATTTTGAATTGGGAGATAGAATTTGAAATGGTATTGGATTGGTGAGTTAGGAATTAGGAATTGTAATGACACGGATTTCGCCCGGACCTAATCGATCGCTAAATCGACCAAGACCGTACGAATCCCGTATACGCTAACTTTAGGTATACAACACATCAGAACAAATAAAAGAAGACTTTTATAAACATCATAATAATGTTACATCAGAGTACAGAATATTAGAGTATATCGAAAATAACACACTGTAGAAGATAAATTTACATAAATGTAATACAATGCACAGTGGAAATATAAACTACACAGCGGAAGACAATAAATTCCTGGACATAGCTTAAAGCTTCAATCCAGAATCCTGCTCAATACATCTGCAAAATAAAACTACTCGATTGCCCGTGTGAAAAATAGGGGCACCCGAGTTCGCAAGGGAAAAGAAAACTACAGGTCAGTCATGGGACTGGTGTGAGAAACTATAAATAGTTATAATTAACTTATTTAATCATAGGACAAATCACAGGACCACGCCGCTAATGCGGAACGGGTCTACCCCCATGAATGCCAGTGTATAAACAACAATCGGAAATATAGATATGGATCTACTATGCATCAATCAACATGCAATATCCCAATCTACCCATTTAGATTAATCACCATTAGATTTTCCAAATCGGATTCAATTTATAGAAATTATTCCTTTGGATTTTATTCCCGATTTCCTATTTCAAATCATTTGAAATTCATATCTTACTTTCTATATTAAAGTAGATTTCACTTCGGGATCTCAAATCAAATCGTTTGGAAATATGAATTCCAAAACATAACAATGCATACAAACAAGTATGCAACCAAATATCGTGCTCCCCATCGACAAGACAAAGGGTACGCACCTCGCAACTCGATATATATAAATGTGCAACTACCCCACATAGGAGTAGGCTACACCGGCGATGCACCTCCCACACATGGAGAGCATACACCTCCCTCTCACCCATACTTTTAGTCTCATGGTTACCCGACTCTTTAGCCACATACTAAGTCATTTCATATCCCGAAGTAGGGAAAATCATTTCACAACATAATAATCACAAGTACTTTCAAAATATAGTACTTCACATTAGCAATTCACACATATGATCAGTCACTATTAATCACATAACCTTTGAGCTCGTACGTCTCAAAGAAGGGTGTTAAGAAAGAGAATAAATTCTCCGCCACCAAACAGATACATCATTAATAGCAACTAATCAGTACACGATGAAATACAATGTAAAACCATAATACATTTCTAAATCATTTTAGAAATCATCAGGGTTTGGGCCTCAAAATCCTTTTTGTTTTATAAAACATTCCCTGTCCAAAATCGGGAATACATTTCATTTCACTTAAGAAAAATATCATTTCACAATCATTCATTAAATTTGAAATGACCACAACATAGCTAAACAACTTATCGTCAAATCGTGAAGTGTTTCACAAGGCATTAGCACACAGATGTTTTCAACCCAACCCAATGCTAAATGTAAAAGCATATTCTGCTCATAAACTGGTCAAGCACAATCCAAACAATCAATCAATCAAATTTGACATTAAATATAAGGTTTTGAATAAAGATAGTATCGACTTATATTCAACATCAAATCCTGAAACCAACAGATATCATATCGGGAATAACGATATCGATATCTTCCAAATTCCCATCACAATATCTGTATAATCACGGAATCCAATATCGAAAATATCCAAAGATAATTTCAATTCAAATCTAATCCAATTTATTTATTTATAACCATTGGGTTATTTTTCTAGTTAATAACTAGTTCGTTTCGATAAAAATTTATTTTTATCTCTTCAAATATGGAGTTTTTCATCCCAATTCTTCACAAATCATTTCTTATGATTGTAAACAAATTATAGATATTTTTAATAATTTTATAATGGCCCATACAGTCGATTTCCATCAACGGTCATCGAACTGCACTTACAGCGACCTTTTCCAAATTTGATTTGGACATAATTCCAAATCCAACCATTAGATTTGAAATCTCAATATTCGATAGAAAGCTATTTTCGATACCAACCCAACGGTTCTGGTTTCAGGAGAATCCGACGGTCGGATCTCCCGTAATGTCCATTCGATATCAAAGGTCGAAATTTGCGAACTGCCGCAGTGCGGCGCGTTCTATTCAGGCCATTATATTATATATATATATATATAATATATATTTCGTCGATTTCTATTTAAAACGAATTTTATAAATCGTTTTAAATTCCTTTTCAAATCGATTTCAACAAGTTATTTCAAATTCAAATCAAAATTGAATTTTTCCTTATAAATTCATTTTAAATTCATTTCAATTTGATTTCAATTTGTTTCAATTCAAATTCAATTCTATTTCAATTCAATTCGAATTCATTTTCTATTCAATTCAATTCGAATTCATTTTCTGTTCAGTTCAATTCGAATTCATTTTCTGTTCAGTTCAATTCGAATTCAGTTTCTATTCAGTTCAATTCGAATTCATTTTCTATTCAGTTCAATTCGAATTCATTTTCTATTCAGTTCAATTCGAATTCATTTTCTATTCAGTTCAATTCGAATTCATTATCTATTCAGTTCAATTCGAATTCATTTTCTATTCAGTTCAATTCGAATTCATTTTCTATTCAGTTCAATTCTAATTCATTTTCTATTATGTTCAGTTCGAATTCATTTCATATATATTGTTTTCACATTTCATATATATATCGTGTAACACCCCACATCCGTTAGTGTCACTCACAAAGAGAACGCACTAAGTTTTGTGGAGCATTTTAAGGTAAAAGATGCAGATGAATTACAAGACAGACAAAAATTAAAACAGCGGAAAATAAAACTTTGCTTTATTGACAAAATAGTTTGTACAATGATTTCTTTACAATATCAGAGTATCATCTGTCCTACAAAATGAAGAAGCATAAAACAACATTTATATTCCCCAATGTAGCAAGAGCCAGCCATAGCATCTGAAAAGAGAATCCAAGCAAAACTTCGACAAATCTTCAAGCTGGGAAAGAGTGACAGTCCAACTTAACCTGATCTATACTATTCCCTCCTTTACTACCTGGGGGGCCGGGGGGGAACGGAAGAAAAGAAGACGAAAGAAAAACAGAGTCAGACATAAAGCCTGAGTAAGTTCAGTTACTTCTAGCATGTGAACATGGAAAAACAAAACGACATGAATTAACTGAATACAAGATAAAACCATGATGATAGGTTCAGCAAGATTAGACAAGATTAACACAAGATATGCTAAGATAAGATAAACTGGATATGCTCTAATACTTTCGCCGCTTCGCTATTTCCTTGTTATACTGGTTTCTATATCTCTGCACCACCTAACTAGTGTCCCAACTAGTAACGTGATCCCAATCCCGGTAATTTTGGTTGCCTTCAGGCATACATTTATTATCAATTACCTAGATCTAATCTAGGTTTTTCTATTGAGTGCTTCCTAGATTCAACTAGGGTTTACGCGACTTGTCTAATGCTTTACAGATTCAGGGTTTATGCCACCTAGGTCCACTAGGGATTACGCTACCTGTCGAATGATGCCCCTAGTCTAGGACACACTACGTAGAGTGGTATATGTTCCTAGACTTCCTCCACGTATGTGTCGCGAATCGTTTATCGCTGTCTAGATGCACATGTCCTGAAATGTGCGACCCGTGTCCCGTGGCAGGGCTACTCTAGAAACATGGAACTCGATCGGGAGCTTTTCAGATATCTGCCAGTGCAGATGCTAAGGTCTGTTTTTTAACAGTGGTTATGGTCCCACGTGACCCCTCCCTCAACTAATGAAAGGCAATCCAAGCAAATCAAGCGCGAGAACTGTACTTTTGCCACCCTACGCCCTACTTTCCTATTGGCCAGCCTCACTCATAACTAGATAACAAGTATATGGTCTGTTGGGAGTTCTCTGCCTTTCCTCATACGTACAACGATTGACTAAAGATGGTAGGTAGATGAAGAGTTGCTATCACAAGCCTACTGGTCTCGCCGAATCATGCTAGTCCATCCTAGTCTTTAGGTTGCCTTGTATTGCAACCAAGGCATACCCTTGGTTCTTCTACCACAGACCTTAAGCTCTGTGAGCCCAGGAGGATCATCTGCCACCTCACAGAGGGATACCAAGAGTACCCTGACGTCCCCTCGAAGCCTCGGGCTTCATAACCCAATTCGTAGGAGCCTTCTTTTTAATCAGACGGACGTTCGCTCCTTCCCGTGTTATACTAAGAATTACTACTTAGTTTTGCTAACTAAGGTTTACCACTTAGTTTCCAGAATCATTGTTTTCTTAACTAAGGTTTACTACATAGCTCCTTTTAACTAAGGTTTACTACTTCGTTCTCTTTCTCGTAAATTTGGATTGGTTAAGTGTCATTAGTAAATTCAAGCTAACTTAACCCTCTTCATTTATCCTGTTAAACTTGTTAAGTATTATCAGTAATTCATGTTGACTTAACCCTACCACAAACCAAGTTATATTGTTTAAGTATTTCTTATTACTTAACCCTATTCATTCATCCTGTATTGGTTAAGTGTTCCTTTTTAACTTAACCTTGCCCATCTAACATTTTATTAATGGTTAAGTATTATCCCTTCATGTTTTAGACTTAACCCTATTCATTTATCACAATCTGATGGTTAAATGTTCAAGTTTACTTAACCCTACGGTCTAGTCCAGCTAACATATCAAATTGGCTAAGTGTATTAAATTTTACTTATCCCCAACCTCTAGTTTAGTTAACATGTTAATTTGGCTAAGTGTATTAACTTTACTTAACCCCACCTTCTAGTCTATTTAACATGTTAATTTGGATAAGTGTTTTCTTTGTTACTTAACCCCTACAAATCTTGTCCTGTTACGATGTTAAGTTTGGTTAAGTGTCCATATGGACTTAACCCTCCCATTCTAGCTTAACTGCGTTAAGTGTCTGTATGAACCTAACCCCACCCATCGGTTTGGTTATCATGTTGAATTTGTTAAGTGTCTTAGTTAACTTAACCCTACCATTCTTGTTCTAGCTTTAACTAAATAAATTAAAGCCGCGATCACTCACATTAGAGAGATATTGTTGCGATTACTGGATGTGCCGTGTAACGACCCATCTTTTTGCCCGATCCTCGTTGGTAATTAAACCAACTTGAACCGTTCAGAAAGACGAATTGTTATGGGTACATACATACATTGAACAAAATAACATAACTTTTCATTGAATAAAACCAATATTACATCAGAGTTACATGAATATCAGAGTTGCAACATAAACGTATACAGCGGAAGAAAGAAAATGTACTCTCAGAGGAAGATCAAAATGATACAGCGGAAGCTTCAACTCCATCGTGGACTCCAACTTAAAAAGCGCTCCGAACCTTGCTCCAACGAACTAAAACTGCAAAACTAAACTACTGGCTGCCCGTGTGAAAAATTAATGGGCACCCAGAGTTTAGGAAGGAACAATAAGCTCCAGGTCAGTCATGGGACTGGTGTGAGAACATAAAACAGTTGTTTCAGGATTTATTTTAAAATAGGGAATTTCACCGTACCACGCCGCTAACGCGGAACGGGTTTACCCCATGTGAATGCCCGTGCATATAAATATGCAATGACTTTTGAAAATGAAGCTATTATAAGCTCGTCCCACATCACACAATGCAAGCGCACACCAGATGGGCGAGTTTTATTTATGATAACCAAAAATGCCTTCGTACGTAGAATCCTCTTTTCATACTATTATTACGTAGTGTGGAAAACCATTTCGCAAATAAATGTATAAATCCTAGACGGCATAACACCCATAATATTATGTCGCCATGTATATTCAAACCAAAACCGTATAGCTTGTATTGGAGATTTGGGTTTCCAACTTGATGATTCCTGGCACGAAAGATCAATCGGAACACAAACGAAATGTAATCACAGGTTTTTCATCCAGACGCGGACACCAATACAAATCGCGAGGCAGATCAACGGTTTTCGACCAGACACGGCCCCCCGAACATAACCTATTCCATAAGTCAGAAGTGGTTTCCCACTGCTGCAGCGGTCATCATCAATTCATATATATATACACAACCAAACCTCCAGTTTCTCATCATCCGGGGTGTGAGGTTTGTTGATGTCACGTCATACACAAAGCATGCAAAGAAAAGCAATGCCTTGATCAACACTAGCTCGTTCATAACTTGAGTATGCCACATTGACAATTCACGACATATCACTGATTTCAATCAATGCATACCCTCTAAGTTCATATGACCTAGAGATGAGGACAAAATATTAGCCACAAATCTGATATATATTAATGGAGATCAGTGCTATGCGGTCAATTTCAATGTCAGACACACCATCCATACAAGTCCGTCCTGGGTCTGAACGGAACTAAATCTGAAAGTTCTCCCCATACGTTCAGACTTCATGCCACTCCGAAAATAGGGGCATCTCTCTACTGTAGCTATCAGTAAAGAAACCAATCGGCAATCAGTCCATTCGATGTGAAGAACCACGGTCTTCAATCGTCGTCTTCATATCTTCATTATTTACGTCGTATGGTTATTTCGAATGGTTTTCGGACAGTAAATTCCGATCCCGGTCTTTTCAAATAACCAGCGCTTCATATTTCAAAACAAATGCTTTCCATCATATAAATACACATACATCTCTTAATCCTTTTGTAAATCTAGAATTGTTTGTCTAAGAGATGATCGTTTATAGATAGTCTTTTTCTAAATGCCTTATTTTCGAAAAATCAATACAAACCAAGGATCACGATTCAATATTTCCTTAATCCAAATTCGTTGTAATCATTCAAAACGGATTCATTAGATTCAAATCAAAGGATTCAGGACTGAAAACAATTCCAAATTTAATTAAATAAAATATTTGAAAATAAAACATTTGTTATCAACTGATTATATAAATATGTACTAACTTTAAAAATAGAAATGTTTAAAATAATTACTTAACATATATTTAACTTTGAAGAAGTATACATATATAATACTTTAAACATATACATATCTTTAAAACAAATAAGTTTTTATTTAAATATTTTGAAATTAACACATTATGTTTAAATATTTGAAAGCCTATATAAATGTACAAATACTTTAATTTGGAATTGTTTCCTTTCCATGCCGATGTCTTGAACTTATATTCACACTCAATAGAGTATAATTGGCTTCCATATCTCGAGTCGATTCACCTCAATTCCAAAACACTTAACTTATTCACTTTTGTTTACTTAGTTCCACTTTAGCTTCCATAATAACTTAAGCTTTATTTAGAACAACAAAGTTATTATCATGTCATTTAAGTTAAAACCAAACGATATATCATTAACTTAATACTTAACTCACAAAATAATTACCATTTCTTAATATTCAATTTTAAATTTTTTATTCACAATTATTGTATCGCTAGGTTCAAACTCAACAATTTCTCTTTTGAGCTACTTCAAAAATACATTATAATATCACTTTAATGTTAATAATAACATGTTAATTGGTTTCCAAAATCGAATTTATTTATATTGTTAAATCAAATTAACAAGTTCCCAAATATTACTCAAATCATTATTTCATTCCATATTTAAAAATGTTGATAACATAACTTGGTTAATAAATCATTTTAATGACACCTTATAATCTAAATCAACATTATCAAATATGTTCAATGTCATGAAATC
Source organism: Allium sativum (assembly GCA_030737875.1). Lineage (NCBI taxonomy): Eukaryota > Viridiplantae > Streptophyta > Magnoliopsida > Asparagales > Amaryllidaceae > Allium > Allium sativum. Next base: position 739,184,769 of record CM060920.1, on the reverse strand, counting down.
TTAATTAGAGAAATTATTCGCGAAATCAAATATTACTAAATTTACAAAATATCATTGAATCCAACAAAAAAAAAATCAACAAACATTATATAGTCAATATTATTTAGTCAATGAAACACTTGCTAATCACTAAATTCTCATTTAACCAATAAATCGTTTCTTACTTAAATTTAGGAAATTTCCTAATATCTTGCTGACAATTCATGTAAGGTTGTAGTGAGTACATATATGCACACATTCAACACCGTTTTATACACTCATTTCTACATGTAATCAACGAATAAAATTCCAAATATACGTTATACACTAACGCGCCTCAAATCATTTGTTTGGCAACCATCACATAAAAACAACAATTAATTAGCCATTCATGTAACCTCACTTTTTCAGATTCATTAACTATGCATGAAAAAAAAATTAAATCATATAAAATAAAATAAAATTAAATTAAATTGTTCTCACCAGTCATGCCTTACCATAATTAATAGCCTACCCAAACTGCGTTGCATGCCCCTGTCTCTGCGTATTCCCTCTTCGCGTCATTGCTTCTCTTGCGCTTTCTCTCTTCGTTATCTTTCTTTTCTTCTTTTGCGTTTTTTTTTCGTTTCTTTTTTTTTCATAAAGCCTTGAACTGCAAAACCCATACAAGCACCTCACTCATGTACGCACCGCCCTAAGCTGGACCGAAAACATGCAAAGCTTCCCATTTGTAACTCTTTAACAAAAGCTTCTCGTCCAAGCTGGAGAGAAAATTGTGCATGCATGCAAGACATGCGCGTGGCCTGACACTGGTTGGAGTGGACTGAAGGTAGCTACAACGGCGGTGGTGCCTTAAGGGCTGACTGGTTTTAAGAGAAAGGGAGCATCGTGTGTGCTTGAGGGAAGGTGCAGAACTGTTTGACGTGGAGGAGTACGCTGCGACTGGCAGTGCTTCGGAGGCTGACGTGAGAGCGGAGTTCCGGTGGAGGAAGGAGGATGCCTGAGCTCGCAAAGTTGGGGTGAAGGGTAGTTGATTATTGAGGTGCATCTCTTGGAAGATGAAGTGGTGGAACGTGAATGATAGATGATGGCAGTGAGACTTAAGGAGGGAGATTCAAGTAGGTGGAGCAATGCTTCTACAGTGGTGAGGACTGTATTTTCCAACCAAAGCAGAAGAAAAGAAGAAAGAGAGAGGACGCCATGCATGTTAATGGAGAAGGAAAATTTGGTGACACAAATTCTTTCAAGTTGGCATGCGAATACATTATGACGGTGCAGATGCAAGTACAAGAGACAAAGAGAAGCTTGCACGTGTCCCCTTGGTGGACAAATGTCACACACATTAACTTGTTAATGTACATGTTTTATTTATTTATTTATTTATTTATTTTTTAATTTTCCGCATGCGTCTGTTGGAAGATGAGGTTTAGGCTGTTGGTTGTACCCATCTGTTTAAACAATGGTTCGGTGAAATCTTCCAGCATTTCTTTTGCTTCATTGTTTAGATAAGTTTTGCTTGTCATCAAATTTGTGCTTCCATTTTTTTTTCAATTTATTTAAAATATTCTGCATGCACATACATGCGTGAAAACTAAATGGACACATACAGGAGAAATGGCATGAAAGAAAAATGCGTTGCAAGGTACAAAACATGGCTCAATGCTGCCATTTGTCTCACCATACATTTATTTGCCTTCCACGTTTTAGATCCAATATTTTGGCATGTCTTTTTCCCTTTCAATTGTACTTTGCACACTAAATTTTCCTTTTTGATTTATTTCATTTTTTTAATTAGCGATAATCATTAACAGTAAACTAACATTATAATCGTGTATAATATTGTGTCACGATCCCAGAACAGTAATAAAACAGACCGGTTGACTGATTCTGTAAAGTGTCAAAAGGGACCACGGTTACCCCAAAATACGCTAGAAAAGCATAAGCTTATTTTTCGAAATAAGAATGACAGAAAAATTAAATAAAATATTTTAAGATTACACGAACTGAATCTGAACAAAAATTTACGACGAATATTTAATTATAATTTAATTTCAAATTCTGGTCGTTTCTAACAACTTGATTACCGCTCGTTCCAATATTTCAACTTACGTCGAGCCGTTCTCCAAAACAAATATTTTTATAACTAATTTTACAATAAAATTAAACTTTCAGTCTATTAAAATACTATTATTGCCTAAAAATTCGATTCAACAATAATTTAAACCTATTAAAATTTATTTAAAATTCATACTAAATTCAAATTTGATCTACAAAAATCCTAGATCGTTACATGCCTGTTGGTTCCGGGCGGGTTTACATCGCAACTCAGTCTAACCTCGGGTTAGGCATATTCGTGTTTTCTAATTCAAAGGGTGTTGATTAATTTTCAAATTAGGTTTCGAAAGTAACCATCCCTTCCGTCGGATCAGTTAGGGATAGCAAGGGAGAGCAGGAAACTTGTATTTTCCAAACACAAGCCTAGACACTATCCTCTCTGTCACCCTAGAACTTTCTGGTGTATGTATTATTAAAAGAGATGTCATTAATAAACCTTTCTTTTGTACATATATAAATTGTTAACAATTTATCCTCAAAGTTTAACCATTTATCCTCAAAGTCCATTTTCCCTTTTTAAATAAATTTGGCCTATACCATATACATTTGTCATGCCCACTAATGGACTTATATTCTAGGCCCAAATCTTGATTTGCCTATCTTACAATTTATAGCAATTTAGATCCAACATCCTCATTTAAAGTTCATGCCAAAAACTAGATTTTTTATATTCTAGTTTACAGTTTATGCCAAACTAGATTTCATATTCTAGTTCACCGTTTATGCCCAAAACTTAATTTGCATACCAACTACCTACTTTGTGGCCCATTTAACCATTTACCATTTACGCCCAATGTATGTAAATTATTCACAATTATGCTAATAAACTTATCATGATTAATTTAGCCACCCAATTCTGATTTAATATTCTAATTTCAGTTCATGTCAAAACTAGACTTGTTATTCTAATTTTCATCTTAATAGTCATGCTATAATGCATGTTCCCAAATTATGCCAATTTCCAAGTTTAGTCAATTTCATGTTTTTCCCAAAACGTATTACCATCGTTCGTGAAATCGTGATTCAACCTAGATCATAAATAAATCTAGATTCGTGGATAAAAGGGAATGAACCAAAATGCCATTAAAGAATAGACGTAATAACTGGCATAAGATGATAATTCACAGTCATATAGATCTGGTAATATTACGACATGAAAAGGGTTGAATAGTATAGGTTCAAGAACATGGGTAGACCTAACTTAATAGGTAAATTCCCAAGATCAAGATCCAAGGACAACTAGAAATAGAAAGTCAAGCCTAGATCCAATATAATGCCAGTTTGGGGTACAATATGGTTTTGTAACTACAGTGTCATGGGCATAAATAATAACCTTATATCCATAGTCATAGGCAATAAATCCTCATAGTTAATGAATCACAGTCATAGGCGATGTTCATAGTCAAAGGAAAATAATTCTCATAGTCATGAGTCACAGTCGTAGGCAATGTTCATAGGCAATGTTCATAGTCAAAGAGGCTTATGGTTTTAAGGTCCATAGTTTCATAGTCATAGTCTTATTGGTCATCGAATCATAACAGTTCTTAATTAGGTCCAAGGATATAAGCACTGATTCGAACAGAAAGATTCGGCATATCCTTTTATTCCTTTAATTTCATGTCACGAATAGAGAAAACATTCAAATCTAAAAACTAACCGACTTACAGAGATTATATTAGATTCGTAGAAAAGCAGTTGTTGAAGTCGTTTGAATCCTCACTTGAATCCTAGCTTGTTTTGAATCTCCTCTTGAAAGTCTTGAGCAGCATTTCCTCATCTTGATTTATTTTACATATTATTTTATTTATTATTTAATTTAGAGGAGGAGAAGAAGCCATGTCCACCAAGAATCTTTGCAGCATAAGGTTAGAGAAGAATTGTGAATAGTGAAGGAGACTAGGGGCTGTTTATATAGGATTAGGCGGACGAATCTAGGCAGAAAACGAGACCAGGTACATCAGAATGCACCCAGGCCCAAAAGTGGGTTTTGCACCCAGGTCGACCCCCAGGTCGACTGCCCAGTCGACCTGGTCAGGGGGGGTCGACTACCCAGTCGACTCCCCAGTCGACCTGGGTCCTGGGCGGGAATTTTCCCGCCCAGCCTGCTTCTGGGTTTTGAATTTGAATTTCAAATTCGAATTACGAGCTGTTTTCGATTCTGAAAATTCCTGAAACTTTGGAGGGTCATATCTCCCTCATACGGACTTCGATTCTCGCAAACTCGGACTTGTTTGCAAGCAGAATTTCGAGACGAACGCAATGGCGCAACCCGTTTCCCTTGATTTTTATTTTAAAATTTAATTCTGCCTTGATTTGTGAATCTTAGTGTTATAAAATTACGGGGTGTTACATTCTCCCCCTCTTAAAAGGATTTCTTCCCCGAAATCTTTAAGTTAGGAAGAATGTGACGACCCGCAACCTCCCCGTAAAGGAAAGCGTCGGATAGTTCGAGAACAAACCACAGCAGAACGCATACAGAAGAACGTTTCATTGTATATTACAACAATGCATCAGATTACAAGAATATACAGAGTATAAATGAATATTACACAGAAATATCAGAGATTTAAATTACATTTAAATACATAGCAGCGGAAAATAATACAATACACAACTAGAATGAGATATACGGATACAAAGCTTTCCGGATATCGTTCCAGCTGTAAACCAGGATCCTGTGAATATAAATCTGCAAAACCAAAACTACTAGCTGCCCGTGTCGAAAATAGGGGCACCCAGAGTTTAGGTTAAAACAATAAACTCCAGGTCAGTCATGTGACTGGTGTGAGAACTAAAACAGTTATTAATCTTTATTTCAAATCATTAGGTAAATCAAGGGACCACGCCGTATAACACGGAACGGGTTTCCTCCCAAGAATACCAGTGCATAAAACCAACAGCGCAATGCTAAATAAAGAAAAATGAAGCTGTTATAAGACCCAGGTCCCATCACACAATGCAACGCAGTCGAGGATAGGGTTTTCCCTTATAACAGCCAAAGAATGCTTGATACGTTTAAAACAAATCATTTGATACTATTATAAGTGCATAGTATATAAAACACTTCAAATCATAAGTATCAATCATAGGCGGCATGAGCGCCCCATCCCACTATGTCGCCATATATAGGATATACAATCAAAACCGCAAAGTCTCGTATTTGGAAATTGGGTTTCCATCTATGAACCGAGGCAAAAGATAGTCCTCAACCGATTCGAGACAATCTAGCCCATGTCTCAGGCAAGCGCGCAGGCAAGCCTTGGATCGTCAGGGCCGGTCCACACGGAGTGGATTATTATGCCTGAACAATACGTCTCCCCACCCTATGGGGTGTAAGTCTGGTCCGTCAGCCGACCAGAATGCATTCGGCCGAAACCGATATAACCGAGGCGCCTCGCAACAGCAACAACCACATAAGTCAAACTCGTCAGGGCGTGTAAAACCACTGACGCCACTTCTAGCTAGAAAGAAACGCATGCCCTCCCTGAGGTCCGTCTCCCGTTTTTGGTTCATACCGGGTGTGAAACACGCGAGGTAAACGTTACACAAAGCTACGCCACAAAGGCCGTGCTTTGATCATCACCACAAGACTTTGCTTTTCAACAGAAGCCTCGATCATTTGCATCTTAGCATGCCACACAGGCAAGCCATCCTATGCAACCGATATCAGTCACACAGAATGAAATCCGATGTCAGACACACAGTCCATTTACAAGTCCGTTCTGGGTCTGAACGAAACCGGAGGCACCTAGTACCCCGCATATCCATCGATCTCCAAGTACGTCTGGACGATCACTAACTGTTTCCATCTTCTTGGGTGTACAGCCCAATCAAGATCATCAGTTATCACCCAAACGACGTGAAGACTTCCGGTCTTCGACCATCGTCTTCATCTTCGACTTATCGTCGTATCAGTTATTCAGAATGGGATAAACCCGGTCTTTCCGAATAACTCGCGTATATATTATAAAAGTGTTACACAAACACAACATACGCCTCATTCCAATTCATTAGTCACTAACCGTAAATTAATCAAGAGAATAATTCCCCAAATATTAACCCCGAAGGCCGAAACCAACATCAGATCAATATCCAGAAAACCATTCTGCTTGGCTAACCGCCAGTTAGTTTCTAAATTTCACATTCAAATCTAATTAAAGATTTAACTATCGCCTGGAGCAAAACTGGTGATACTCCATTCTCGATCTTTTCAATCTAATTAAAGATTCATTAAAACTCCACTTAGTTTTAATCTGTGACTGGGTTAAAGAATCAGTGTCATTTAAAACACGGTTCACGATAAACCCAAAGTCACATCCCATTAATTATCGGGTTAAAGAACAAGTGTTATTTAAAACACTGTTCACGATAAACCCAAAAATCAATATCAATTCAATTCCAATTAAATATCATTTAATTGGTACACTTCATTAAATCTAAATAAAAAGATTTAATCTTTTCTCAACTGGGTTCAAGAACAGTGTTAGTGAAGACACCATTCACGACAAACCCAAATCACATTCGATATTCAATACAAGGCTCTGAATAGAAACTATATCGGCCTATATTCAATATCAAATTCTACGATTAACAAATGTCGTATTGGAAATAACGATATACATATATATCTTTCAAATTTCCATAACAACACCTGTAATATCACGAATTCCAACATCGAAATATTCCGAAGACAATTTCGATTCAAATCCACTCCAATGCAATCATTGGAAATTTTGGTTATTTTCAAAACCATTTCAAATTCAATTTATTTATTTAAAAATAAATAGAATTATAATTCTAGTTCAAAACTAGTTCATTTCGATAAAAATCTATTTTTATCTTTTCAAATATGGAGTTTTTCATCCCAAACTTTCACAAATCATTTCTTATGATTTTACACAAATTATTACTATTTTTAATAATTTTATCAAGGCCCGTACGGTCGATTTCCATTAACGGCCATCGAACTGCACTTACAGCGACCTTTTTCGAATTTGATTTGGACGTATCTCCAAATCCAACCGTTAGATTTCAAATTTCTAACATTCATTAGAAAGCTCTTTTCGATACGAACCCAACGGTTCCGGTTTTAGGAGAATCCGACGGTCGGATCTCCCGTAATGTCCGTTTGAAACAAATGATCGAAATTCGCGAACTGCCGCAGCGCGGCGCGTTCTATTCAGGCCATTATATTATATATATAATATATATAATATATATTTCGTCGATTACTATTTAAAACGAATTATATAAATGGTTTTAAATTCGTTTCAAAAGCAATTTCAACTTCCTTTTCAATTCAAATCAAAATTGAATTCTTCTTTATAAATTCGTTTCAAAATTCATTTCTATTCAATTCAAATTTCAATTCAATTTGAATTCATTTCAATTCGCTTTCAATTCCATTTGAATTCGTTTTCAATTCAATTCATTTCGAAATCGTTTTAAAATTCAATTCATTTCGAAATCGTTTTCAATTCAATTCATTTCGAAATCGTTTTCAATTCAATTCATTTCGAAATCGTTTTCAATTCAATTCATTTCGAAATCGTTTTCAATTCAATTTATTTCGAAATCGCTTTCAATTCAATTTGAATTCGTTTTCAATTCATTTCGAAATCGTTTTCAATTCAATTTATTTCGAAATCGTTTTCAATTCAATTTATTTCGAAATCGTTTTCAATTCAATTCATTTCGAAATCGTTTTCAATTCAATTTATTTCGAAATCGTTTTCAATTCAATTCATTTCGAAATCGTTTTCAATTCAATTCATTTCGAAATCGTTTTCAATTCAATTCATTTCGAAATCGTTTTCAATTCAATTCATTTCGAAATCGTTTTCAATTCAATTCATTTCGAAATCGTTTTCAATTCAATTCATTTCGAAATCGTTTTCAATTCAATTCATTTCGAAATCGTTTTCAATTCAATTCATTTCGAAATCGTTTTCAATTCAATTCATTTCGAAATCGTTTTCAATTCAATTCATTTCAAAATATTCGATTTCGAAATCACGTTTCAATATTCATTTTAAAATGAATAAAATCGATATAAATATCGTTCACGTCAAAATGGCGTCAATCTAATCCTCACGGCTTCACATATTTCTATTTTCAAATATTCTATTTCAAATATTTCTATTTCAAATATTTCTATTTCAAATATTTCTATTTCAAATATTTCTATTTCAAATATTTCTATTTCAAATATTTCTATTTCAAATATTTCTATTTTTCTCGAAACTGGAATGAGGCCCAATCAATTACCATATAATGTTAATTATATGGATTTTCTACAACACATGTATATATCAACAACGATGAATAATCAACCATCAACCAAAGTGCACTACACTGTATAAGCATCAAATATAGACATTTAACGCTTATAGCAGCTTGTCAATCAATCGATCGACATATTTAATAAATCAGGATGAGTGAACTTCAAATTTCATCCTAACACCCGTGTGGGGTTTCAAACAATCAAACACATATTTTATTTGTGCAGTTAGGCGATGTGTAAAATTTATCGACCCAATCAACGTCATTCAAATAGGTGTACATAAACAAACCGTCTGGTTTGTAAATGAATATTTATTTATTCACATTCACGTTAAAAATTATATTTTTAACGATAACACATTTTATTTTAACATATGAATTTATATTCAGTTCATTCGTTAAATAAAATGCTATTTTTATTTTTCTAACTTATTTTAGAAAATTTCGGCGGCATAACGGCACGATACTAGAAACGGGACAAGGCCTAGCCTTATCCCCGGTCTAGTGAAGGCCCACGCCATTCACACATCAATCAAATCAATTCGTTATGCAAACCACAAACTTTGGAGTAAGGGTCTAACCTAGCCTTACTCCTTCGCCTTATAACGGCGCACGTCTAATCCTAACCAATTTATCGATTCGATTTTTCACACCACAAACCACATTCAAACCAATATCACAATCAATCACCAAACAGTCAAACAAACAAGTCCATGGTCTGTGGACGGGTGTCGGGTGCTACTAAGCACCGTCTGCATCCTAGTATATATATAACTAGAAAAATAAATTGAAAGGTGAGGAATTCTCACATATAGCTATCCTAGCTCCACAGCACTTCATTGATAGAAATCTTCATTGTTTTCGCATCTTCTTCAGCTTCGTCGCCTGTAGCCACTACATATGTAAAAATCGAATTTTTACTTCGCTATTCAATATATAAAAATCGAATTTTTATTTCAAAGTTCAATATATAAAAATCGAATTTTCAGTTCAAAGTTCAATATATAAAAATCGAATTTTTAGTTCGAAGTTCAATATATAAAAATCGAATTTTTATTTCAAAGTTCAATATATAAAAATCGAATTTTTATTTCGAAGTTCAATATATAAAAATCGAATTTTTATTTCAAAGTTCAATATATAAAAATCGAATTTTCAGTTCAAAGTTCAATATATAAAAATCGAATTTTTAGTTCAAAGTTCAATATATAAAAATCGAATTTTTAGTTCGAAGTTCAATATATAAAAATCGAATTTTTATTTCAAAGTTCAATATATAAAAATCGAATTTTTATTTCGAAGTTCAATATATAAAAATCGAATTTTTATTTCAAAGTTCAATATATAAAAATCGAATTTTTATTTCAAAGTTCAATACATAAAAATCGAATTTTTATTTCAAAGTTCAATATATAAAAATCGAATTTTTATTTCAAAGTTCAATACATAAAAATCGAATTTTTATTTCAAAGTTCAATATATAAAAATCGAATTTTTATTTCAAAGTTCAATACATAAAAATCGAATTTTTATTTCAAAGTTCAATATATAAAAATCGAATTTTTATTTCGCTATTCAATATATAAAAATCGAATTTTCAGTTCGAAGTTCCATATATAAAAACCGAATTTTTATATCGCTATTCAATATATAAAAGTCGAATTTTTATATTCTCCATTATATTTTCAAAAGTGATGTCTTTTCATTTTCAAATCAAGATTGCTTGTATTTTTGAATCGATGACAATTTCAGTTTCTTTTCTTTTTAACAATGTAAAAAAAATCAGTTTTTAATCATTTTTAAAAAATCTCGTCTTTAACATTTTTAAAAGTCTGTTTTTAATCATTTTAAAAATCTCTTCCCCCCCCCCCCCCCTTTTTTTTTTCTAATCATTAAAAAAAACTGGTTTTAAACTAAATAAAAATCTGGTTTTAAACTAAATAAAAATCTGGTTTTAAACTAAATAAAAATCTGGTTTTAAACTAAATAAAAATCTGGTTTTAAACTAAATAAAAATCTGGTTTTAAACTAAATAAAAATCTGGTTTTAAACTAAATAAAAATCTGGTTTTAAACTAAATAAAAATCTGGTTTTAAACTAAATAAAAATCTGGTTTTAAACTAAATAAAAATTAAGTAAATCAGATCAAGAAAACTCACGTTTTCAAGAAGGGGGAGAGATGGCCGAGGTGGAGGAGCTTGCTGAGCTGCGTCGGAGTCGGAGCATCCACTGGAGGAAGTGGCGGCGGTCCATCGGGGAGGGGAAAAGGAGCGGGACGCGAGGGGGTTCGGGTTCTAGGCGTTCGAATGGAGGAAGAAGGGGGTCGCGACAACATCAGGGGGAGGCGGCGGTGCTGGAGTTCGACGAGGGGGTGAGGGTGACTGGATCGTCGAGGGCCGGCGACGAGGCTCCGCCCTTCGTTCGAAATTCTTTTTTTTTTTTTTTTTTTTTTTTTTTATACCTGGAAATGAAAATGATTGAAAAAGGGGGGGGCCAGGTTAAGAAGGGAAATTAAATATTTTTTTTTTTTTTTATTATTATTTTATTTTGCAAAAAAAGTTAACTTTCACATACGATCTCGAAACGAGGCCCACCGCCTGTCGTCCACAGCGTTCTACCCCCATTCCGAACACAATAGGATATGTATCGCAAGCTGATTCGATAGTTACAATCAGTTTCCATTGAATTTACATTTAAATCACTTTATTGAATTTTAAACGTATATTTCAAATTACCGGGGGCACATACGAACACGAAAAATCCCAGAAAAATATTTTCTAGCTTCGTATTGACGATACGGTCCTAACAAAACTAGTTTCGTCGAATTCTGAGACCGTTAGAAAAATGGCCAATTTCCAGTCGATTAAAATCAACTGAAACTGGTCAAACGCGTTTTCCTTTGCCACGCTCACATATTGATTCGAAAAATTACGAAATTTGAAATCTAGCAATAACTTGACACTGCGGACCCAACAAAAGTGGTTTCGTCGAAATCCGAGGTCATTTGCAAAATGTCCATTTTTAAGGGCCTGAATTCCATAGCGACTATTCAGAATTTTCAACTGGACATATCTTTTGATTCCCGCTACGAACTTTTGATTTTTCGGATTCGTTGGAAAGATATTCACTATTAGATTCCATTATTTTCGGTTTCACTAAAATCCGGATTGTTTTGCACCCGGTACATTCAATTGAAGTTTGAAATCGAATTATCGAACTACCGCGCCATTTTCAATTCCTTTTATAATTATATATAATTATTATATATTCTAACGACGACGCGTAAAATATATACGATCGAATTATATTCAAAATAAATTTCTCGTCGATATTCTTTAAAATAATTCCTTTTAAATAATCAAAATTCGCTAAAATTGCCAAAATAAAATTTTCAAACTGGCTCGCATTTTACGGGTTGTTACAATCTCCCCCACTTAAAACTTTTCGTCCCCGAAAAGGAACAAAGTCGAAAGTGGTTTGATTATTCAGCCCTACATTCGATTTGGCTTCCATTCTCCAACTTTTCAGTTTCTGAGAATTTTCAAAATTTCAAAAATTTGGCTAACACCCTAAATTTTCGAAAAATTTCGCCATAACCTCCCCTGCAATGGGAGCATCGGGAAATTGCAAATAGCGTTCCCGGTCCTTCAGATCTCAAAAAGAAAAAGAAAAAGCCAAGCGGCTAGCCAATAGGCTCATAAAATCATCATCACCCAAACAAAACAGTAAATTATGTAATAAACATGTACCTATTTGTCGGGCAAACAAATTTTATTCTCTGTCTCTAGCCTCCTTGCTATGACCTGTTCAATGTAAGTATATGTATATGCAAGCAAATGCGACCAAATTTCAATACAATTCAATATTTGATTCAATTAGGCATAATGATTCAAAATTATCAAACAATACAAACATCAATCAATTAGTGAATTAGAGTTTCAAATTCATAATTTTGATACATATACAAAAAATCATGTTTTGATGCCAAATCACAACAATGAATTCTAACTATATAAGTTTTGGGTTCTCACACCAGCCTAATGGAAATATATAGAAAATCACACATTCGAAACACGAATATAAATACGGATGATGTCATGACAATCATCAGTACCATCTCCGGGCGACTAGAATGTGATTCCATATCTATCCAGTATATTAAAACTTTGAATATACGTTTGCAAGGCGTATATGCAAATTCTTTATATACTGAATTGCCCAAAATCAATATAAACAAATAATCAAATACGAATAGTTGATTTAAATTTTCAAAACAAAATGTTTTCATTTGAAAAATATACTCTTCACACCCGTTCTAGGATACTACTGATCCTATCTCTAACGAGTCATTCCATTGGATATTGCTAATCCAATATCTGATGAATTCTTTCGTATGGTTCTAATGTGCCTTGTTCTCTGAGCTTTGTAAACCAAAGCTCTGATACCAAATGTGACGACCCGCAACCTCCCCGTAAAGGAAAGCGTCGGATAGTTCGAGAACAAACCACAGCAGAACGCATACAGAAGAACGTTTCATTGTATATTACAACAATGCATCAGATTACAAGAATATACAGAGTATAAATGAATATTACACAGAAATATCAGAGATTTAAATTACATTTAAATACATAGCAGCGGAAAATAATACAATACACAACTAGAATGAGATATACGGATACAAAGCTTTCCGGATATCGTTCCAGCTGTAAACCAGGATCCTGTGAATATAAATCTGCAAAACCAAAACTACTAGCTGCCCGTGTCGAAAATAGGGGCACCCAGAGTTTAGGTTAAAACAATAAACTCCAGGTCAGTCATGTGACTGGTGTGAGAACTAAAACAGTTATTAATCTTTATTTCAAATCATTAGGTAAATCAAGGGACCACGCCGTATAACACGGAACGGGTTTCCTCCCAAGAATACCAGTGCATAAAACCAACAGCGCAATGCTAAATAAAGAAAAATGAAGCTGTTATAAGACCCAGGTCCCATCACACAATGCAACGCAGTCGAGGATAGGGTTTTCCCTTATAACAGCCAAAGAATGCTTGATACGTTTAAAACAAATCATTTGATACTATTATAAGTGCATAGTATATAAAACACTTCAAATCATAAGTATCAATCATAGGCGGCATGAGCGCCCCATCCCACTATGTCGCCATATATAGGATATACAATCAAAACCGCAAAGTCTCGTATTTGGAAATTGGGTTTCCATCTATGAACCGAGGCAAAAGATAGTCCTCAACCGATTCGAGACAATCTAGCCCATGTCTCAGGCAAGCGCGCAGGCAAGCCTTGGATCGTCAGGGCCGGTCCACACGGAGTGGATTATTATGCCTGAACAATACGTCTCCCCACCCTATGGGGTGTAAGTCTGGTCCGTCAGCCGACCAGAATGCATTCGGCCGAAACCGATATAACCGAGGCGCCTCGCAACAGCAACAACCACATAAGTCAAACTCGTCAGGGCGTGTAAAACCACTGACGCCACTTCTAGCTAGAAAGAAACGCATGCCCTCCCTGAGGTCCGTCTCCCGTTTTTGGTTCATACCGGGTGTGAAACACGCGAGGTAAACGTTACACAAAGCTACGCCACAAAGGCCGTGCTTTGATCATCACCACAAGACTTTGCTTTTCAACAGAAGCCTCGATCATTTGCATCTTAGCATGCCACACAGGCAAGCCATCCTATGCAACCGATATCAGTCACACAGAATGAAATCCGATGTCAGACACACAGTCCATTTACAAGTCCGTTCTGGGTCTGAACGAAACCGGAGGCACCTAGTACCCCGCATATCCATCGATCTCCAAGTACGTCTGGACGATCACTAACTGTTTCCATCTTCTTGGGTGTACAGCCCAATCAAGATCATCAGTTATCACCCAAACGACGTGAAGACTTCCGGTCTTCGACCATCGTCTTCATCTTCGACTTATCGTCGTATCAGTTATTCAGAATGGGATAAACCCGGTCTTTCCGAATAACTCGCGTATATATTATAAAAGTGTTACACAAACACAACATACGCCTCATTCCAATTCATTAGTCACTAACCGTAAATTAATCAAGAGAATAATTCCCCAAATATTAACCCCGAAGGCCGAAACCAACATCAGATCAATATCCAGAAAACCATTCTGCTTGGCTAACCGCCAGTTAGTTTCTAAATTTCACATTCAAATCTAATTAAAGATTTAACTATCGCCTGGAGCAAAACTGGTGATACTCCATTCTCGATCTTTTCAATCTAATTAAAGATTCATTAAAACTCCACTTAGTTTTAATCTGTGACTGGGTTAAAGAATCAGTGTCATTTAAAACACGGTTCACGATAAACCCAAAGTCACATCCCATTAATTATCGGGTTAAAGAACAAGTGTTATTTAAAACACTGTTCACGATAAACCCAAAAATCAATATCAATTCAATTCCAATTAAATATCATTTAATTGGTACACTTCATTAAATCTAAATAAAAAGATTTAATCTTTTCTCAACTGGGTTCAAGAACAGTGTTAGTGAAGACACCATTCACGACAAACCCAAATCACATTCGATATTCAATACAAGGCTCTGAATAGAAACTATATCGGCCTATATTCAATATCAAATTCTACGATTAACAAATGTCGTATTGGAAATAACGATATACATATATATCTTTCAAATTTCCATAACAACACCTGTAATATCACGAATTCCAACATCGAAATATTCCGAAGACAATTTCGATTCAAATCCACTCCAATGCAATCATTGGAAATTTTGGTTATTTTCAAAACCATTTCAAATTCAATTTATTTATTTAAAAATAAATAGAATTATAATTCTAGTTCAAAACTAGTTCATTTCGATAAAAATCTATTTTTATCTTTTCAAATATGGAGTTTTTCATCCCAAACTTTCACAAATCATTTCTTATGATTTTACACAAATTATTACTATTTTTAATAATTTTATCAAGGCCCGTACGGTCGATTTCCATTAACGGCCATCGAACTGCACTTACAGCGACCTTTTTCGAATTTGATTTGGACGTATCTCCAAATCCAACCGTTAGATTTCAAATTTCTAACATTCATTAGAAAGCTCTTTTCGATACGAACCCAACGGTTCCGGTTTTAGGAGAATCCGACGGTCGGATCTCCCGTAATGTCCGTTTGAAACAAATGATCGAAATTCGCGAACTGCCGCAGCGCGGCGCGTTCTATTCAGGCCATTATATTATATATATAATATATATAATATATATTTCGTCGATTACTATTTAAAACGAATTATATAAATGGTTTTAAATTCGTTTCAAAAGCAATTTCAACTTCCTTTTCAATTCAAATCAAAATTGAATTCTTCTTTATAAATTCGTTTCAAAATTCATTTCTATTCAATTCAAATTTCAATTCAATTTGAATTCATTTCAATTCGCTTTCAATTCCATTTGAATTCGTTTTCAATTCAATTCATTTCGAAATCGTTTTAAAATTCAATTCATTTCGAAATCGTTTTCAATTCAATTCATTTCGAAATCGTTTTCAATTCAATTCATTTCGAAATCGTTTTCAATTCAATTCATTTCGAAATCGTTTTCAATTCAATTTATTTCGAAATCGCTTTCAATTCAATTTGAATTCGTTTTCAATTCATTTCGAAATCGTTTTCAATTCAATTTATTTCGAAATCGTTTTCAATTCAATTTATTTCGAAATCGTTTTCAATTCAATTCATTTCGAAATCGTTTTCAATTCAATTTATTTCGAAATCGTTTTCAATTCAATTCATTTCGAAATCGTTTTCAATTCAATTCATTTCGAAATCGTTTTCAATTCAATTCATTTCGAAATCGTTTTCAATTCAATTCATTTCGAAATCGTTTTCAATTCAATTCATTTCGAAATCGTTTTCAATTCAATTCATTTCGAAATCGTTTTCAATTCAATTCATTTCGAAATCGTTTTCAATTCAATTCATTTCGAAATCGTTTTCAATTCAATTCATTTCGAAATCGTTTTCAATTCAATTCATTTCAAAATATTCGATTTCGAAATCACGTTTCAATATTCATTTTAAAATGAATAAAATCGATATAAATATCGTTCACGTCAAAATGGCGTCAATCTAATCCTCACGGCTTCACATATTTCTATTTTCAAATATTCTATTTCAAATATTTCTATTTCAAATATTTCTATTTCAAATATTTCTATTTCAAATATTTCTATTTCAAATATTTCTATTTCAAATATTTCTATTTCAAATATTTCTATTTTTCTCGAAACTGGAATGAGGCCCAATCAATTACCATATAATGTTAATTATATGGATTTTCTACAACACATGTATATATCAACAACGATGAATAATCAACCATCAACCAAAGTGCACTACACTGTATAAGCATCAAATATAGACATTTAACGCTTATAGCAGCTTGTCAATCAATCGATCGACATATTTAATAAATCAGGATGAGTGAACTTCAAATTTCATCCTAACACCCGTGTGGGGTTTCAAACAATCAAACACATATTTTATTTGTGCAGTTAGGCGATGTGTAAAATTTATCGACCCAATCAACGTCATTCAAATAGGTGTACATAAACAAACCGTCTGGTTTGTAAATGAATATTTATTTATTCACATTCACGTTAAAAATTATATTTTTAACGATAACACATTTTATTTTAACATATGAATTTATATTCAGTTCATTCGTTAAATAAAATGCTATTTTTATTTTTCTAACTTATTTTAGAAAATTTCGGCGGCATAACGGCACGATACTAGAAACGGGACAAGGCCTAGCCTTATCCCCGGTCTAGTGAAGGCCCACGCCATTCACACATCAATCAAATCAATTCGTTATGCAAACCACAAACTTTGGAGTAAGGGTCTAACCTAGCCTTACTCCTTCGCCTTATAACGGCGCACGTCTAATCCTAACCAATTTATCGATTCGATTTTTCACACCACAAACCACATTCAAACCAATATCACAATCAATCACCAAACAGTCAAACAAACAAGTCCATGGTCTGTGGACGGGTGTCGGGTGCTACTAAGCACCGTCTGCATCCTAGTATATATATAACTAGAAAAATAAATTGAAAGGTGAGGAATTCTCACATATAGCTATCCTAGCTCCACAGCACTTCATTGATAGAAATCTTCATTGTTTTCGCATCTTCTTCAGCTTCGTCGCCTGTAGCCACTACATATGTAAAAATCGAATTTTTACTTCGCTATTCAATATATAAAAATCGAATTTTTATTTCAAAGTTCAATATATAAAAATCGAATTTTCAGTTCAAAGTTCAATATATAAAAATCGAATTTTTAGTTCGAAGTTCAATATATAAAAATCGAATTTTTATTTCAAAGTTCAATATATAAAAATCGAATTTTTATTTCGAAGTTCAATATATAAAAATCGAATTTTTATTTCAAAGTTCAATATATAAAAATCGAATTTTCAGTTCAAAGTTCAATATATAAAAATCGAATTTTTAGTTCAAAGTTCAATATATAAAAATCGAATTTTTAGTTCGAAGTTCAATATATAAAAATCGAATTTTTATTTCAAAGTTCAATATATAAAAATCGAATTTTTATTTCGAAGTTCAATATATAAAAATCGAATTTTTATTTCAAAGTTCAATATATAAAAATCGAATTTTTATTTCAAAGTTCAATACATAAAAATCGAATTTTTATTTCAAAGTTCAATATATAAAAATCGAATTTTTATTTCAAAGTTCAATACATAAAAATCGAATTTTTATTTCAAAGTTCAATATATAAAAATCGAATTTTTATTTCAAAGTTCAATACATAAAAATCGAATTTTTATTTCAAAGTTCAATATATAAAAATCGAATTTTTATTTCGCTATTCAATATATAAAAATCGAATTTTCAGTTCGAAGTTCCATATATAAAAACCGAATTTTTATATCGCTATTCAATATATAAAAGTCGAATTTTTATATTCTCCATTATATTTTCAAAAGTGATGTCTTTTCATTTTCAAATCAAGATTGCTTGTATTTTTGAATCGATGACAATTTCAGTTTCTTTTCTTTTTAACAATGTAAAAAAAATCAGTTTTTAATCATTTTTAAAAAATCTCGTCTTTAACATTTTTAAAAGTCTGTTTTTAATCATTTTAAAAATCTCTTCCCCCCCCCCCTTTTTTTTTTCTAATCATTAAAAAAAACTGGTTTTAAACTAAATAAAAATCTGGTTTTAAACTAAATAAAAATCTGGTTTTAAACTAAATAAAAATCTGGTTTTAAACTAAATAAAAATCTGGTTTTAAACTAAATAAAAATCTGGTTTTAAACTAAATAAAAATCTGGTTTTAAACTAAATAAAAATCTGGTTTTAAACTAAATAAAAATCTGGTTTTAAACTAAATAAAAATCTGGTTTTAAACTAAATAAAAATTAAGTAAATCAGATCAAGAAAACTCACGTTTTCAAGAAGGGGGAGAGATGGCCGAGGTGGAGGAGCTTGCTGAGCTGCGTCGGAGTCGGAGCATCCACTGGAGGAAGTGGCGGCGGTCCATCGGGGAGGGGAAAAGGAGCGGGACGCGAGGGGGTTCGGGTTCTAGGCGTTCGAATGGAGGAAGAAGGGGGTCGCGACAACATCAGGGGGAGGCGGCGGTGCTGGAGTTCGACGAGGGGGTGAGGGTGACTGGATCGTCGAGGGCCGGCGACGAGGCTCCGCCCTTCGTTCGAAATTCTTTTTTTTTTTTTTTTTTTTTTTTTTTATACCTGGAAATGAAAATGATTGAAAAAGGGGGGGGCCAGGTTAAGAAGGGAAATTAAATATTTTTTTTTTTTTTTTTTATTATTTTATTTTGCAAAAAAAGTTAACTTTCACATACGATCTCGAAACGAGGCCCACCGCCTGTCGTCCACAGCGTTCTACCCCCATTCCGAACACAATAGGATATGTATCGCAAGCTGATTCGATAGTTACAATCAGTTTCCATTGAATTTACATTTAAATCACTTTATTGAATTTTAAACGTATATTTCAAATTACCGGGGGCACATACGAACACGAAAAATCCCAGAAAAATATTTTCTAGCTTCGTATTGACGATACGGTCCTAACAAAACTAGTTTCGTCGAATTCTGAGACCGTTAGAAAAATGGCCAATTTCCAGTCGATTAAAATCAACTGAAACTGGTCAAACGCGTTTTCCTTTGCCACGCTCACATATTGATTCGAAAAATTACGAAATTTGAAATCTAGCAATAACTTGACACTGCGGACCCAACAAAAGTGGTTTCGTCGAAATCCGAGGTCATTTGCAAAATGTCCATTTTTAAGGGCCTGAATTCCATAGCGACTATTCAGAATTTTCAACTGGACATATCTTTTGATTCCCGCTACGAACTTTTGATTTTTCGGATTCGTTGGAAAGATATTCACTATTAGATTCCATTATTTTCGGTTTCACTAAAATCCGGATTGTTTTGCACCCGGTACATTCAATTGAAGTTTGAAATCGAATTATCGAACTACCGCGCCATTTTCAATTCCTTTTATAATTATATATAATTATTATATATTCTAACGACGACGCGTAAAATATATACGATCGAATTATATTCAAAATAAATTTCTCGTCGATATTCTTTAAAATAATTCCTTTTAAATAATCAAAATTCGCTAAAATTGCCAAAATAAAATTTTCAAACTGGCTCGCATTTTACGGGTTGTTACAAAGAATGTGTCCTACCATCCCATCATCCATCTAATCAACCATTCAATCATAGGCATTCATTGTCCTTAAAAGGATTTCTAATGTTTTCATGTTCATATGCATAGTGTGTGTATATGTCTTTATCTAATGCAAAATCAGGCGGTCTACTGATTCAGTTGACCTACTTAATGCGAATCATGTCAGTGCCCTGCATCCAATCATGTATGCAAGCACCCCTAGTTATGTAAATACTACATGTGTGCGTAGCCTTTCATCCATATGCAACATCCATATGATGACATATCAAGTTCAACTTACAAACAAGTACATATCTGTAAATGCAATATGAAAGCGTCCGAACTGATCTAGTGCCTAATACGTATGTATATGCATTCACGAGCAACCATTAGCAACCACTCGCAACCATCAACCATAACATGTTTCAAATACATGTTTACATCCAAAAGAGTTTCAACCTAAGGATCGAAGATACGACCTAGAGGATATACTTTGGAAAGAGAGAAACAATTATGCGCAAAGCTCCTACAAAAAAAAAGGAAATCAAGGATGCACCCTTAAGGAAAAGGGTATGATGCTAGTATCTAGCCTTCTTGAGCTTTACTCCACTGTATCTTAACTAATTTAACTTCACGATTGTGAAGTTTCTGACCTCCATTACCAAAATAAACAGATGTCAATCACGGTACCAAGTGTATGTACTAAGATGATTAGAGGTCTCCCTCTTATCCACCATGCCATAACTATAAGGGTCGAAAGGTCACTACATGCTTTTTAGAGTGCCTGCGACAACTATTCATCTCTCACGCAAACCATCCTAGTTGAACTCGACATTCCTCAAGTACAAGCCCCAAAGGCCTAAACCAATATCAGACAAGCACCCAAGGAATATCTCCTCCGAATTTAGACGATCTACGTGAGATGATATAAGCAAACTCGATAGCTATTCTCAAATCCCTACTAACCAAAAGTAAACTGGTCGGACCACCAATTGGATTTGAGACTCTAGTGGGATCTTTCTACTATACAAGTACTATGGTCAGAGACTCAACTATGGAAGTGGATATGAACAAATGCGAAGCGCTAAAACCAAAGGAAAGAGTACGAACAGCATAACTAGACTCTTCCAACAGAACTTTACTACCTTTCTCCTAGGTACACTTGGTGGCGAAAGTAGGTACTTGCCCTTCTGAAAATCTTGTCCTTTGCCCTTAATTACATGCCCTATTACACCATAGTAAAGATACTTCCTCTTGTCTTAGGTTTTATAATTCCTTCCTCTTTTGTGAGCTAAATCTACATCCATGAATTCCTCATCCTCTTCCATGTGTAGTCATGTTGACAAATCTCTCGAAAGCTGCTTCCATCATACAGAAAACCCTATAAGCTTGAAAGAAAACTGGCCGTAGGTGAAACAACTACGGCTATGGATGGAAGCCAGGCACTACTTCGCCCATCGATGAGGTTACCTCCAAGAAAGCCAGGAGCCCCAGAGACTCAAGAAAGATGGAGACAAGAATTCAAACAGAGGAAGAGAAGATAGTGCGTATGGCTTTAGGGAATATGCCTTTTAAACAAATCTTTTCTCTTGAAAATGCTTCTTTTAAAACCGTTTTGAAAATAATTTTTCAAATACTTTATCTGATCTAGTAACCTTCAGCTCTGATACCACGTGTAACACCCCACATCCGTTAGTGTCACACGTGTTTTCTTAACTAAGGTTTACTACTTAGTTCCTTTTAACTAAGGTTTACTACTTAGTTCTCTTTCTCATAAATTTGGATTGGTTAAGTGTCATTAGTCAATTCAAGCTAAATTAACCCTCTTCATTTATCCTGTTAAACTTGTTAAGTGTTATCAGTAATTCATGTTGACTTAACCCTACCACAAACCAAGTTATATTGGTTAAGTATTTCTTATTACTTAACCCTATTCATTCATCCTGTATTGGTTAAGTGTTCCTTTTTAACTTAACCTTGCCCATCTAACATTTTATTGATGGCTAAGTATTATCCCTTCATGTTTTAGACTTAACCCTATTCATTTATCACAATATGATGGTTAAGTGTTCAAGTTTACTTAACCCTACGGTCTAGTCCAGCTAACATATCAAATTGGCTAAGTGTATTAAATTTTACTTAACCCCAACCTCTAGTCTAGTTAACATGTTAATTTGGCTAAGTGTATTAACTTTACTTAACCCCACCTTCTAGTCTAGTTAACATGTTAATTTGGATAAGTGTTTTTTTAGTTACTTAACCCCTACAAATCTTGTCTTGTTAAGATGTTAAGTTTGGTTAAGTGTCCCTATGGACTTAACCCTCCTATTCTAGCTTAACCGTGTTAAGTGTCTGTATGAACCTAACCCCACCCATCGGTTTGGTTATCATGTTGAATTGGTTAAGTGTCTTAGTTTACTTAACCCTACCATACTTTTTCTAGCTTTAACTAAATAAATTAAAGCCGCGACCACTCACATTAGACAGATATTGTTGCGATTACTGGTTGTGCCGGTTGGTTCCGGGCAGCTTTACATCGCAACTCAGTCTAACCTCGGGTTAGGCGTATTCGTGTTTTCTAACTTCAAAGGGTTTTGATTAATTTTCAAATCAGGTTTCGAAAGTAACCATCCTGTCCGTCGGATCAGTTAGGGATAGCCAGGGAGAGCAGGAAACTTGTATTTTCCAAACCCAAGCCTAGACACTATCCTCTCTGTCACCCTAGAACTTTCTAGTGTATGTATTATTAAAAGAGATGTCATTAATAAACCTTTCTTTTGTATATATATAAATTGTTAACAATTTATCCTCAAAGTTTAACCATTTATCCTCAAAATCCATTTTCCCTTTTTAAATAAATTTGGCCTATACCATATGCATTTGTCATGCCCACCAATGGACTTATATTCTAGGCCCAAATCTTGATTTGCCTATCTTACAGTTTATAACAATTTAGATCCAACATCCTCATTTACAGTTCATGCCAAAAACTAGATTTTTTATATTCTAGTTTACAGTTTATGCTAAACTAGATTTCATATTCTAGTGCACCGTTTATGCCCAAAAGTTAATTTGCATACCAACTACCAACTTTGTGGCCCATTTAACCATTTACCATTTACGCCCAATGTATGTAAATTATTCACAATTATGCTAATATACTTATCATGCTTAATTTAGCCACCCAATTCTGATTTAATATTCTAATTTCAGTTCATGTCAAAACTAGACTTGTTATTCTAATTTTCATCTTAATAGTCATGCTATAATGCATATTCCCAAATTATGCCAATTTCCAAGTTTAGTCAATTTCATGTTTTTCCCAAAATGTATTCCCATCGTTCGTAAAATCGTGATTCAACCTAGATCATAAATAAATCTAGATTCGTGGATAAAAGGGAATGATCCAAAATGCCATGAAAGAATAGACATAATAACTGGCATAAGATGATAATTCACAGGCATATAGATCTGGTAATATTACGACATGAAAAGGGTTGAATAGTATAGGTTCAAGAACATGGGTAGACCTAACTTAATAGGTAAATTCCCAAGATCAAGATCCTAGGATAACTAGAAATAGAAAGTCAAGCCTAGATCCAATATAATGCCAGTTTGGGGTACAACATGGTTTTGTAACTACAGTGCCATGGGCATAAATAATAACCTTATATCCATAGTCATAGGCAATAAATCCTCACAGTTAATGAATCACAGTCAAAAGCGATGTTCATAGTCAAAGGAAAATAATTCTCACAGTCATGAGTCAAAGTCATAGGCAATGTTCATAGGCAATGTTCATAGTCAAAGAGGCATATGGTTTTAAGGTCCATAGTTTCATAGTCATAGTCTTATTGGTCATTGAATCATAACAGTTCTTAATTAGGTACAAGGATATAAGCACTGATTCAAACAGAAAGATTTGGCATATCCTTTTATTCCTTTAATTTCATGTCACGAATAGAGAAAACGTTCAAATCTAAAAAGTAACTGACTTACAGAGATTATATTAGATTCGTAGAAAAACAGTCGTTGAAGTCGTTTGAATCTTCACTTGAATCCTAGCTTGTTTTGAATCTCCTCTTGAAAGTCTTGAGCAGCATTTCCTCATCTTGATTTATTTTACATATTATTTTATTTTTTATTTAATTTAGAGGAGGAGAAGAAGCCATGTCCACCAAGAATCTTTGCAGCATAAGGTTAGAGAAGAATTGTGAATAGTGAAGGAGACTAGGGGCTGTTTATATAGGATTAGGCGGACGAATCTAGGCAGAAAACGAGACCAGGTACATCAGAATGCACCCAGGCCCAAAAGTGGGTTTTGCACCCAGGTCGACCCCCAGGTCGACTGCCCAGTCAACTTGGTCAGGGGGGTGGACTACCCAGTTGACTCCCCAGTCGACCTTGGTCCTAGGCGAGAATTTTCCCGCCCAGCCTGCTTCTAGGTTTTGAATTCGAATTTCAAATTCGAATTTTGACCTGTTTTCGATTTTTAAAATTCCTGAAACTTCGGATGGTCATATCTCCCTCATACGAACTCTGGTTCTCGCAAACTCGGACTCGTTTCCAAGCAGAATTTCGAGATGAACGCAATGGCGCAACCCGTTTCCCTTGATTTTGATTTTAAATTTAATTCTGCCTTGATTTGTGAATCTTAGTGTTATAAAATTACGGGGTGTTACATATCGTTTCCACATTTCATATGTATATCGTTTTCATTTCATATATATTGTTTGCACATTTCATATATTTGTATATCGTTTTCATTTCATATATATCGTTTTCACATTTCATATATATATCGTTTTCATTTCATATATATATAATATTTTCAGTTTCAATATATACGATATTTTCACTTTTAATATATACGATATTTTCACTTTCAATATATACGATACTTTCACTTTCAGTATATACGATATTTTCACTTTCACTATATACGATATTTTCACTTTTACTATATACGATGTTTGCACTTTTCATATATACGATATTTTCACTTTTACTATATACGATGTTTTCACTTTTCATATATACGATATTTTCACTTTTACTATATACGATATTTTCACTTTCAATATATACGATATTTTGACTTCCACTATATACGATATTTTCACTTTCAATACATACAATATTTCATTTCACATCACGATCAATTTTCACATAGAATACAATCAAACAAACAAGTCGTCCATGGTCTGTGGACGACGGGGAACAGTTCATATATGAAGTGCACATTTATATATATCGAGTTGCGAGGTGCGTACCCTTTGCCTTGTCGATGGGGAGCACGATATTTGGTTGCATACTTGTTTTTATGCATTGTTATGTTATGGAATTCATATTTCCAAACGATTTGATTTGAGATCCCGAAGTGAAATCTACTTTGATATAGAAAGTAAGATATGAATTTCAAATGATTTGAAATAAGAAATCGGGAATAAAATCCAAAGGAATAATTTCTGTAATTGAATCGAATTTGGAAAATCTAAGTGGTGATTAATCTAAATGGGTAGATTAGGATATTGCATGTTGATTGATGCATAGTAGATCCATATCAATATTTCCGATTGTTGTTTATACACTGGCATTCATGGGGGTAGACCCGTTCTGCGTTAGCGGCGTGGTCCTGTGATTTGTCTTATGATTAAATAAGCTAATTATAACTGTTTAGAGTTTCTCACACCAGTCCCATGACTGACCGGTAGTTTGCTTTTCCCGTGCGAACTCGGTTGCCCCTATTTTCCACACGGGCAGTTGAGTAGTTTTATTTTGCAGATGTATTGAGCAGGATTCTGGATTGAAGCTTTAAGCTGTGTCCAGGCATTTACAGTCTTCTACTATGTAGTTTATATTTCCGTTGTGCATTGTATTACATTTATGTAAATTTATCTTCCGCTGTGTGTTATTTCCGATATACTCTGATATTCTGTACTCTGATGTAACATTATTATGATGTTTATAAAATTCTTCTGTTATTTGTTCTGATGTGTTGTATACCCAAAGTTAGCGTATACGGGATTCGTACGATCTTGGTCGATTTAGCGATCGATTAGGCCCAGGCGAAATCCGTGTCGTTACAGGAATCGAGAATGAAACTTGAGTTTGAGATGGTAATTGGCTTGTTTAAGCGAATAGCTGGGTTGATGATAAATTGATCAGAGATTGATTGGGACGTCTTTGGTATATGCTGAATTAACGGCAGAATAAAAGGATTTAATGATATGTCCGATAAAAAGGTACATGTTTATTTTTATGGATTTGGTGATTTATGGGCCGACTTGGCAAGCAGCTTGGCTGTTTGATTTTCTTTTGGATTGGAAGGGGCCTAGAGAGGTGAGTTGAGGTTTGAGCTACTGATCGGTGCAAAGGAGGTGCTGGCGAAATTATTCGAAAATTTTGGGTGTTAGAACATTTTCAGGATTTTAGAAAATTATCGTTGATAAGAATTAATCAAATATTTTAATTGAAAATAAATTGGTTCAATTAAAACTGAAGTTAAGAATCAAACAAATAATTTTTAATCAGTTAGTATGGTTGTTCTCTACCTTAGCAATTTCGAGGACGAAATTATTTTAAGGGGGGAAGAATGTAAAGACCCGCATTTTTAGCATTATAAATAATTTATTTAATTATTTAAATAATGGTTCTGGTTATTTACAATGACCAAAAATAAATAATATTGAATATTTAAATTAATAAATAATATAATAATGTATTTAATTTCTGAAATAGTCAGAAAAAGTAGAATTCACAGAAGGTGTGAATTGGATCAACTTGATGTTAAATTCAGTTTAGAATTGAATATGAATGACGGGTATATTATAATAACGACAGTTTGGACGTATAATTTATATTATAATTTTAATCGAGCTCGAAATGGCGCTGTAGTTCGCTTTTGGTGATTTGAAATTCAACTGAATGTATAGGGTCCATTTTAATTCGCATTTCTGTGAAACAAGAAACGTTAGGAGCCGGTGAAGTATATTTTTTTAGCGGAACAGAAAAATTGAGGATTCGTTGTGTAGATTTTTAGTTATGTCCAAATCAAATTTTCAAAAAGTCTCTATGGAATTCCTTTATAATTTATATCGATTTATTTATATTTTAAAATGAATTTTTAAATATAAATCGAATATCGATGTAACACTGGATTTGAAATATCGAGTTATAAATCCTGGTGTAGCAGCATGATAATCTTTTGTGAATATATATGATAAAATTTATTTTTAAATATTAAATTTAAATGGTTTTAAATATATTTATATATTTAAAAGGGTTATTTTGAGCTTTAAAAATAACCAGTTTTTTAAACGACCTCAGAATTCGACGAAACTAATTTTGTTGGGTTCGCAATATTAAATTATTGCTAGATTTCAGTTTTCGTGATTTTTGAAGTCAGTATGTGGTCGTACGGGATTTTAATGTGAGAAACAGTCAATATTTTGACGATTAAAAATAAGCTGTGTGAGCACACGGAGTCGGAATTCGACTAAACTAGTTTCATTGGGTCTGCAATGTCGAACTGTAGCTGCATGTCCAGTTTCGTGATTTTTGGGTAGCGTATGTGATCACAGGAATTTTAGAGGATGAATACAAATAGCGATTGCTTAAAATAAAATAGAATAATCGAATAAAAAAATATTTTTCTTCCTCTATATAATTCCCTCAACTTTTTCTAACCCTAACAAGATTTTTCCACTGTCAAAACAAGGTGTCGCCACCAGTTTTTGCTAAAACATAAACATTTCCAAAGTTCTAAAATCAAAAACAAATGCAAGAAAATTCTGTAAATCCTAATATCCATACTGTTGGGTTCGTAAGGAAATTTACAGCAAGATGGTGTGGGGTTCGAATAGTTCAATGCCTTTCTGCGATAGGCAGAAGTGTACTGTAAAAGTTAGTGGTTCAGATTTCTTCGAAGTTGTTGAGGGTTGAGCGAATTGAATGATGGATCTGAACTCGAGGTGAGGAGCAGCTTCGGTTGAATTTTTTTTGTGAAGTTCGGTCATATTTTCTTCGATCAGTGTTCAACGTGGACTGGCGAACGGAAGTAAGATGGTGAAGTCTAGTTATGCAATGGTGGTACGAGATTGAAGATGAGATGGTGATTAGATTTTTGGGCATTTTTGTGTTGATTTTTAGTAAAGGAGGGAGGAGAAATTGTTGAGGAAAAAGAAGCCGGTTATCGGTTTTTGCGGTGAGCAGGACACGATGGGTACTTCGGGGAAGAAGGATTGTTCTGGTTTTGTTAGACCAAAAATTGGCTCTAACACCCAAATTAGACATGAATTCAACAAAATAGAATCGAAAAAGCAATAAAGAACATGCAATTTATAGTTGTTCGGCGTTAACGAGCCTATGTCCACTTTGTTTTCTTTATTTGATGATTTGAAGATGAATACAGCAATGATTCTCACTCAACCTCACAATTACAACGCATAAACTCACTCAAATCTCTCAAAAATGGGCTTTAAGAGATGATTTTGATCTAAATATGATTGTAAAATTGGGCTAT
The DNA here is from genome assembly GCA_030737875.1 of Allium sativum. Lineage (NCBI taxonomy): Eukaryota > Viridiplantae > Streptophyta > Magnoliopsida > Asparagales > Amaryllidaceae > Allium > Allium sativum. The sequence continues at coordinate 739,156,126 of CM060920.1, read as the reverse complement.
GGAGGAAGTATGGACTGAGAATTTGCCAAAAGATCCTTTCAAATGCCTTTAGGTGGTGTATTTGTAGGTGAAAAATCTCCTTGAAGTGGCTTCGGTTCGGATTTGTGTGGCATCCATCCTTTGAGAGTAGGGTTCGGAGGCTCTAAGATGGCTACAACGCATTGACTGAGTTGGAGATCGTGGGAGAAATGGTCAGATCTTGTCCGATTCTTCAGGGGATATGTGCAGCAACGGCTACAGATTCAAAGGGAAAAAAAGGGGTTCTGATCGGGGCCTCCGATCTGATCCGGTGATGCAACTCGATGTCCCTTGATGCTGCTGACGTACTCATCCGATCCGAACCGATGGGATTGCTTGCTTTCTTCTGATGCCGCTGAAGTGTTCCTCCGATCCGAACCGCTGAAGCCACCAGCTATCCTTTGGTATTGCTGACGTATTACCAATCTGATCCGATGTAATGAGGCTACTGTTGTATTTCTCCGATCCGATCCGAGGAAGTATCTGCGCTCTTGATCTTTATTCACCTTCTGCTCTATCTTTCTCTGATCCGATCCGATTGGTGTCCTTCTCACTATTTGCTCCTTGAGTAGCCTAGTTCACAAAATAGGCTAACATTTTGCCCCCTCGAAGAACACTCTTATTTAAGATAAAGTGTGCTTCGAAGCAATTTGCAGAACATCCTTCGAATCAGATTCATTGAATGATTGCCTTCGGTTTGGATTCCGATCCGGATGGGTATCCTTCAGTGGCACATCCGAGCAGATACATCGAATCAACTTCCCCATGGATCAATAGGCCATAGGGCCTTAATGGGCTTAACTTCCGGTCCGAATGGGTTGAGAAATTTGGGAATACGAGCGGTCACTACGATTTCATATAAATACCCTCCTCATCGCCTTCTTCCTCTTCCTTCTTTATTATTTTCTTCTGACGAAATTTGCATCAAAACCCCTGGAATTTTAAAAACTACGAAACTCTCTCGTTTTAATCCCCAAATCCAACACATAGGTAGTTTTATAATCTTGAATCTCCTCTTTATAATTGCTTTTAGCTTTGATTCGCAGTTTTCTTCGAACAATTCCAGCGATGTATTCGAAGAACTTCGCCGCCATGACTGCCTCCACTTCGTCGTCGTCGTTAATGGTGTTAAGTTTCTCTCGAGGCGACGGTGGAGGGGGTTAAAATCCTTTGTTGATCGTTCGAATGCGTCAGTGCTTGATTTCAGTTAGGACTTTCAACGTAGGATCGAGCTTGACCCCAAAGAGGAGGAAAAAGGGAGAGGAGAAGTGCAGGGGATCGGTTCGGGTGACAGGGCAGAAACGAGAATGGGGCTCAACTGATCGGATCAAGTCGAACTTGCAAGCCAAGAGAAGAACAGGATTTACTTGACTGGACCGGATCAGAATGTGAAACAAGGAAGAGGAGAAGCATGGCTGTTCAAATCGATCCGGACCGTCCAAGTCTTCACCTCCGAAACGATCCGATTTTGGTTACTGGGCATTAACTCTTGTCCCAGGCTAGCACAAGGCTTTCTCCCCGAACCGACCCTAGCGCATGTGTCCGAACAAAACCGAAGAAAAGTCCAAGATTGTACATAAGACCTTGCTTAGCTGGTTAAACCAATTCTTAATATAATCTTCAACTAAATGGACAGTTAGGATAGTGCCCTGCGAACATAAACGAATATCAAGAACTGTTTTGAACATTACGGCTTCCTTGGACTTTTATATTATGCTTTCATGTATTTACTTTGCATCTCTGTCACACGTAGCACACACTGTAGTTCACATACACACACGGGGGACATGGGCAACTTTACTCTAATCCTTGCCATTGATTCTTCATTAGTCTAGCGATCATGGCTGAAAGGCGTTCTTCTAGATTAGCAAAGAAGATGGAAATGGCAGAAACTTCTGATAAATATACTCTCGATGCGGTATCTTTTCCTTCAGACCCTGAATGGGATGACGAGGGCTCAGATTATGAAATAGGAACGCATAACAACGAAACATCTTTGGAAAGCGAAGTTTCTCCGGGCTATGAGGAGGAAGGAGAGATTGGAGATTACCGAGCTCCTAACGAATTCAAGTCTGCCACTATCTTGGAATCACCCACAGACTCTGTTGAATCAACGATCGACGATGATAGACTTGCTCGCATATGTCTAAAGCACGGTATACTAAGAAGGGATACTCTGGGGCCATTGAAAACTGACCGTCCTCACAATCCTCCAGAAGGATTTATGGCATTCACCCGATTGATATGCATGGTTGGGGCTATTCCACCGTTTTCTCCTTTTGTTGTCGACTTTCTAAGACAGATGCGGATTGCTCCCATGCAGCTGCATCCCAACTCCTATGCTTACCTATATACCCTATATGTAGCATACCGTGAGATCTTAGGTACATAGCTCACTTTCGATGACGTTGATTTCTTTTACAACTTCAAGCATCGGACTCGAGAAACTCCTTCTTTCTCTTACTTCGAATCAGTCCCAAAAGGAAAATAATTTCAGCGTCGTTCAGCAGTAAGGCCGGCGATTCCAAGTTGGAATGGTTTTATATAAGGCAACAACCAGGATGTGCTAGGAGATGGACAAAATCAAGTAAAGCATTGGTTTTCTAAATCTCAACTTTGAGTGTCCACGCCAACACATTAATCCGTTTTCTTTTTGTTTGCAGTTTATAATCCCAAACAAATATCGGGTCAAGTGTACTTTGATTGGATGCATCAGCTCCTTAATGGCGACCAAAAATTTCTAAGCATCGATGAAGTCCTTAGGGATGAATTCCTTCATCACCACGGGCTACTGTCTATTACCCGTAGCATAGGTCATGGGTCGGGTCCATTTGTATACATCCCTCTAGTGGATGTAATTCCAGGAATGGGAGAGAGCTCGAAAAGCCCCACAATAACACTTCGAACTTCATTTTCTCTAACTTAGACTCAAGACGATGAGCTGGCTAACATACCTGAAAAGCATCGAGAAGGGTACATCGCCCCTGGGGATGCTATTTCTCCTAAAAAATCATTATCTCCCAAAGAATTACCAACAGACGCTTCCCAAGGAGATGCCCCTACTACTGATGATCCTACATTTCAGGGCTAGAGAGATCTCCCCCTACCTGACACTATCTATACTTCCGAGGATTTTGGCACAAATCCTTTAGTTTTTACTTCCTCAAAGGAGACTACTCCTGTTAAGGCCAGAGAGTCCACACACGCTGGCTTGGCTTCGGACACGGGTTTGTCAGGGGGAATATCACTTAGGATGCACTTAACACAATAGCACTACACTTCACAGCACTTATTCCTCATGAGAATACCGATTCTGAATTCCACTTGTATTGTTGCGTAGGTACAATGTCTCGTGCTCACTATGACATCAGGAAACTATGCTGCAGCATGACCAGACCCCCTTCTGATGTTGAGCACGATCGCTGCGAAAGCCGGGGTAGAGAGGATAGAAGGCCTTATGTCTCTTATCAGTCGCGGACCTCGCGTTCTCGCTCTCCTATTCTGTCGGATCCAGAGCGATACAAAAGCTCCCAAGGTCGTAGAGGAGATGACACATCGCAGTAAAAAGATCAAACCTCTTCTCAAGAAAAACGCATTAGGGAAACGAGCCCGCCGAAAGGTACAGACTCACGAGGCAAGCATAAGGTTCCTGCTAAGCGGCCTAGGAAGGGTGAGGAAGCCATTGTGCCTGCTACTCATAAGGACACCGAGCGAACAGTCCCCGTACCTCTGCCATTGGATGCTGAAACTAAAGTTAAGCGAGCATACCTGGAGGAGCAGTTCCCCGAACACTATTTTGAGAACCTAACTTTCTTACCTGCCCTCGAGCCCATTTCCTCGAGGTGGGCAGACGAGCCAAGGCGAAAATTAACACATTCAAAAGACAATATTCAGAGATGTTCAAGTCGCGTAACCTCTCCAGAATCATACAAACTCTAATCACGGATGCTAACTCGATGAAAAAGACTACTGAAGCCGACGTAAAAGCCTTGAAAAATTTGGGGAAAGATCTTGAGAATACACAGGCCCAACTTACCATCACTCAACGGGATGCTGCGAACTTCAAGCATCAATTTGAAGAGCTACAAAAACATTATCATGACTTGCTCGAGTCTCATCGTCAAGAGTGCTCGGAGCTGAGGAAGCAAGCAGAAGATGCTAAGTAGGATAACGCCAAAATGCAACTTGCTTACACTGCTCTTGAGCGAGAAAAGGCCGATTTAGCGAGGATGAACGTTGAATTGGAAGAAAAGAACGCTGAATTGGAAGAGAAGAACGCTGATTTGGCTTCCAATCTGATGGAGGCCAAAAATAGTGCTGCCCTAGAAGAGACCCGCAAGCAGCTGTTAGAAGCCCAAGAGGATGTGTATGGTTTCGGCGAATTAATGATCGAATTTTTTGCGCATATAATTCGCCATCGAAACATCTCTTGGATTGAAGATTATACGACTACCTTGGTTCACGTGTGGAGCCAAATTATTGAATGGGAGAAGGAGGAACTCAAGGTAGATTCCGTCGATGAAGACAAGCTCATGGAGAAATATCTAAGAGATGATGAGCCGACACGTCTGGCTGAGGTGCGTCGCCTCATCGCTGCTGCCATGGAGGAGGAAAAGAGTAGGGCCAAACAAAAGCATATCTCCGAGGATGGTTCTATTTCTACTACCGGTGAAACTCCTGAAGTTGAGGGATACGACCCCAAAAACCCGACGATCCCTCAGGCATCTCTTTTATCCCCCATTCCTGAGACGGCGTCAGAGACAGCAGTTTCTCCAGCTGAGAAATCATCGGAAAGTATTTCTACCTTTTCACCCCAATTCATCAAAGCTGTCTCCACTTTCCATCACATAATCGGGCAATCGATGAGGGACCCTTTATTTTCTCCCGAGTTGATAACTGTTGCTTCTCATTCTGTAGGTGCTGAACCGTCCGAGAAGACAGATGTGCCTCAGGGGACCACTGCCGGAACAGAATCCGCGGAGAAGGCTGAAGTAGAAAAGGATAAGGCCGATGCTCCTCATGATGACGAGATGATAGCCGCCTTGAAAGATGATGGCGGTAATGAGGGGCACGAGGAAGACCCTGATGTGGCTATAGTCGGGGATCCAAAAGCGCTGATGACATCACTTTGGCTGAAATGAAAGACAAACAGGATAAACGTATGCAGCTAAAGGTTGAAGGCCTGGACCCCGAAAGCCTTAAGCCTCTTGCAGTGGTGGACCCTGGATCAAGGTTGGTTGTTAAGCTTTCAACTAGATCTATCATAGAAGATCTTACTAAAAAGTCTTCTCTTGATTCTAGCGTTCCATCTCCTAGGAAAAAACCAACTGATTCTAGCACTTCGGCTTCAGGAAAGAAAAAGTTAAAATGCGTTATGACCGAAGCTGGAAAAGAGGCTAAGGCTGCCGAGAAAGCTACCCAAAAATCCAAGTCTGATCCGATGCCCAAAGGATGAAGTTCTTCGTTCTATTTTGGCATTTAGTTGGTTCGCAATTGTTGTAGCGAGTGCGGCCCTCGTATCTTCTTTTTTGCTTGTTTTCCATGTACAAACTCACACGTTTGCAAATAAAAATAGTTTATTTCCTACAATGCTTGATAGTTGTTAGTTCAGTACTTAAGTACAAATACATAAGCATATCATACTAAAGTCATGTAATGGAGTCATGGTGGAGGGGAGTATGTGTGAACATGCTTGACCCCTGACTGAGCAAGAACTATTTAAGATTAAATTAAATTTAAAAAGTCTAGATGTCCCCGATTCTCCGACGGGGTCATTTTCCTTTCATCATTGATGCATGTGCTTTCTGGCATCTTTATAATCTCCTGTCTCATATCCAGGTTAGAGTTTTCATTGAGGCGGTCTCTCATTTGGGAGCACCTTCATGCCTCAGAGGACGTCGTCTTCCCGTCCTTTATACTCTCTCTCGATTCTTGAGAGTTAGAGTTAAGAATGTCGTCTTCCCATTCTTATATGTCTTATTGTACAAACAGTCATTTTGTTGGTTCTCGCATATAGGTCATCTCCAACTTTAATTTAAGATTTCGTGTTTCACAATCATAATAGAATAATAGTTGAAGATATAAATGGTGTAGAAAAGTAAATGACACACGATATTTTTATAGTGGTTCGTCTAAGTCGTAGCCTATATCCACTTTATAATCTTTTGTTCAAATAAACAGACTTTTTAAGGCAAGTCGTGCCTTTTTACATAGCTTATGAAAACAAAAGAAATGACATTTCATATTTAGCTCAGATATCGGCGTAGGTGCTGAGCGTTCCAGCCTCTGGGAATCTCCTCACTGTCCACGGTCGTTAGCTTGAACGCTCCGGTATCAAGCTTCCATTGGAAGGTGTACGGTCCTTCCCATTTCGGACCCAATTGGGTTGAAGGCGGGAAGACTCGCTTCAGCACTAAGTCTCCTGGTTCCAAGGTTTTGAGGCAAACCTTTTGGTCAAAATAACGTGCTACTTGATGTCGATGTCTTGAGGCACGCAAGTCGGCTTCATCTCTTTTTTCTTCAATCATATCAAGAGACTCTAGGAGGAGTGCTTTATTCGTCATCGGGTCATAGTACGCAACTCAATGAGAAAGGACTTCCAATTCTACCGGGATCATCACTTCAGACCCAAATGAAAGTGAATAGGGAGTATGGCCGGTAGCCGTCTTAAAGGTCATCCTGTATGCTCATAAGGATAATGGCAACTCATATACCCATCTGGCTTTGGCCTGTTTCAGCCGTTTCTTTAGAATTTATTTAATGACTTTATTAACGACTTCGACCTGTACATTTGACTGCGAATGAGCTACTGCAGTGTATCGCTTATCAATTTTGTATTTCTAGCAAAAGTTTCTGAACTCTACGCTGTCAAACTGCATCCCATTATCAGTTACGATGGTCTTCGGTATCCCAAATCGACAAACAAGGTTTCTCACCATAAAACTGATCACCTTCCTTGCCATGATGGTTGTTAGAGGTTCAGCTTCCACCAACTTTGTGAAGTAATCCACGACAATGATCGCATACTTGGCTCCTCCTATGGCAATGGGTAGCACTCCAATAATGTCAATTCCCCACATGGCAAACGACCATGGACTTACCATTGACTTGAGCTGAGTCGGAGGCGCTCTAGGAGCTTTGGCATATCTTTGACATCTGCCGCAACGTTGTGAATAAGAAGCCGCATCTTTGTTCACGGTAAGCCAGAAATATCCGTACCGTAATAATTTCTTTGCTAAGGTTTGGCCCCCAGTGTGATCTCCACACTCACCTTCATGTACCTCTTGCAGTACACGTTTGATGTCGTTGTGTGTGATACACCGTAGCAGGGGCATCGAAAACCCTTGGCGATAAAGGACGTCATCCTGTAAAACGAATCTGGTGGCCTTACGTCTTACAGCTCGTCTTTCACTCTTTTTCAATGGGAGGGTTCCATTTTTGAGAAAGTTTTTAATTGATGTCATCCAGGATTCTCTTTCTGTTTCAACTTCCAGCGCTAGCTCTGTTTCCATTATGTCAAAACTTGGTGAATCCAACACTTCAATCGGAACCATTTCTGATTCGTTAAGACTATCTGAACTCGCTAGCTTCGCCAACCGATCTGCTTTCTGATTTTCCGCTCTTGGAATGTGTGTTATGCTATAATCTCCAAATCTTCCAACAATTCCTTTACCTTCCTGAGGTAAGTGATGAGTCGAGGTCCTTTAGCAGCAAATTCCTCTCGAACTTGACATACAACTATCTTGGAGTCGCAATATATGTCTAGTGTCCTCACTCCCAAATCTTTGGCGAGTTTCAGCCCGACAATCAGGGCTTCATACTCGGAGTCATTGTTAGTGGCAGCAAACTCTAACTACAACGCATAGTAGATATATCATCCTTCAGGAGTTATTAAAACAACTTCGGAGCTGGACTTTCTATCATTCTTGGCTCCGTCCATATATAATTTCAACGGACTAAGCTCTAATTCTTGATCCAAAGTAACTGTCTTGTCACCCACTGTTTCTTCTTCAGGAATTGTAAATTCAGCTATGAAGTCTGCCAAGGCCTGCCCCCGTATTGACCTTACCAGCTGAAATTCAAATAAAACTGTCTTAGCTCGATATTCCATTAGAGTAGCCGCCCTGATGCTTCAGGTTTCTGCAACACTTATCTTAAAGGTTGGTCGGTATACACAACTATTGGGTGTGCCTGAAAATAATGGCGGAGTTTACGGGAAGTAATCAGGAGGCTATAAGCAAGCTTCTCTATCTTTGGGTAGTTGCGTTCTGCAGCAGCTAGTTTTTTGTTTACGTAATACACAGGTTTCTGGACTTTTTCCTCTTCACGTACTAGCGCTGCACTGACAGCGTGAGATGATACCGCCAAGAGGACAAACAAATCCTAATGTTGCATGGGCTTTGATAATATTGGAGGCTTTTCTAAAAAGTCTAACATATTCTGGAACGCCTCCACATAGTCGGGGGTCCACTCAAAATTTCTCTTTCCCCGTTTTATGAGATCGAAGAAAGGAACACACTTGTCTGTTGCTTTGGAGATGAACCTGCCCAGTGCTGCAACCTTCCCAGCTAAGCTCTGAACATCCTTAATCTTTCGCGGCTCCTCTATATTCTGAATTGCTGCTATCTGATCCGAATTGATTTCAATTCCTCTAGAACTCACGATAAAGCCAAGAAACTTGCCTGTTGCCACGCCAAAAGAACACTTCAAGGGGTTCAACTTCATCCCATACCTTCGTAATATGCCAAACATTTCTGCTAAGTCCTTCGTATGATCGGAAGATTGCTTGGATTTCACTAGCATATCATCTACGTAAACTTCCATAGTCTTCCCAATTTGATTGAAAAACATGCGGTTGACCAGGCGCTGATATGTAGCTCCCGCATTTTTTAATCCAAACGGCATCACGACGTAACAGTACAATCACAAGTCTGTGATAAAGCTTGTTTTCCCTTGATCTGGTACGTGCATGGGTATTTGATTGTACCCGGAATAAGAGTCCATAAAGGATAAAAGTTCATGCCCGGTAGTTGAATCTACTAGTTGATCAATTCGGGGGAGAGGAAAGCTATCCTTCGGGCAAGCCTTGTTCAAATCAGAAAAGTCGATGCACGTTCTCCATTTCCATTTGACTTTTTAACCAGGACATGATTCGATATCCAGTCGGAATACTTCGAATCCTTAATGAATCTGTTACATTTTAACTTCTCTACTTCTTCATTCAAAGTTGCTGATTGTTCTGGGCCCAACATCCGTCTTTTCTGCTTGACTGGTGGGTGTTTTGGATTAATACCCAAAGAGTGGCTCATGATGGTAGGCGAAATACCACACATGTCAGTGTGAGTCCAGGCAAACACATCCAAATTTTCCTTCAAGAAATCAGCCAATTCACTTGCTCTAACTGGATCTAGTTGCGAGCTGATCTTTAGTACTTTTGTTGGGTCAGTTTCATCAATAGATATGTCGATCGTTGGGAGTCGCCTTCATGTCCCCAGGTTCTCTATCCTCTCTGGGATCTATATCCTCGAGCACGTCTGAGGGCGACTCCCTCAGGGCAGGACCCCTTAGTTGCTGTGCTGAGGCCCCCTTTGGAGAGGCGGAATCGTCTCTAGTACCTATATTCAGCCCCTTCATTAGCATCTTTAACTCTACCACGTAAAAAGCACGTCCCGTAGCTTGGTTGCATCTCATCGTCCCAACTCCCGAGTTAGTCGGGAATTTTAGCAGCAAACACCAAGGCGCAATACATGCCCTAAATTCGGCAAGGGCTGGTCGGCCTAGGAAGGCATTATAAGGCGACTCCAAATCCAGAACTACAAATGGCAGGATCCTTACTCTCTGGCGATCACCCTGCCCTAGTGTGACTGGTAATTCCACAAAACCCATTGGAGCTGTGGATACTCCGTTAAAACCACGTATCCATCCTTGACATGGCTTTAAGTCTTTTGCTTCGAGCCTTATTTGTTCGAAGGCCTTCTTGAAGAGGATATTGACCGAGCTTCCATTGTCCACTAACACCTTATGAACCAGAGCGGGGCCAATTGTCATGGTTATCACTAGCGGATCGTCGGTTGGGGATTGAACTCCAAACTCGTCTCTGTTGACGAATACGACATCATCAGACATCGTTTTATGCTGCTTTATTGGAGCGACGTCTTCAAGGTTGCCGCATTCTCCTAATTCATAATGCTTGGCGGCGTTGACGTACTGGTCCATGGCTTGAAAACTACGACCAATCAAGTGAGGCCCGCCTATAATGGAATTAATGACGATCCTCTTACCCTTTTGCTGAGCCGTGGGTTTTTAAGCAGGCTATTCTTGGTTCGGGGCTTGTCCCTCTTGCCCCCTGTCCCTTGGGGCAGCTTTGTTTTCATCCAACTTCCCTTCTCGTAGCAACTTTTCGACGATATCCCTGAAATGACGACACTCATTGGTGGAATGACCGTGTTTTCCATGAAACAAGAAAAATTTTCCTGTTTCAATTTCCTTCTCAGTAGAGTCTCTGGGTGGTGGCTTTTTGTACTGCAATATAATGTATGTGTCTAGATAAATGTTCTCCAATGTATCATTTAACGGTGTGTAATTTTCAAAACTCTGGAATCGGGGTCTTTTATTCGAGCTATTTCCATGGTTTCTGTTCCTTCTATTGTCGTTCCCATTTCTGTTGCTATTACCACCACTCTAGTTGCCAACATTTACTTCCACTTTTCCTGAACTATCACCAGACTGTTTCACGGCAACATTGCTCTGGACACCTTCCTTCGAGGTCCCTTCAGACTTTCTTCTCCGATTTGCCTTAGCTTCTTCTTGCCTTAAATGGACATTAGCCTTTTCATAGAATAATTCTCTTGTAGAAGGTGGTTTTCCAGCCAGGTAATCCCCGAATTCTGTGTCGGGATCTACTCCTTCTATCAGGGCCATCATGATAGTGGGCTCATGGGGATCAGTGACTTCGGTGACGGCCAGGTTAAAGCGATCCAAATATAACTTCAAAGATTATCCTGGACTCTATTTAATTCGTGACAATTCTATAACGGTCTAGGACTTTTGGGCATGGAGTCGGAATTTAATCATGAAACGCTCACTCAACTCTATGAAATTTGACACCAACCGAAGAGGAAGTCGAGTGAACCACATTAACGCTACATCTTCATGATAAATGGGAAGAGCTTTGCATTTTATGGCATCTGGAGTTGCTACCGCATTCATGAACCATGCATATCTCATTAGTTGTTGCCCTGGGTATGTTCTCCCTGAATATCGATCCATCTAGGGCAAGTTGAATCTTCGGGGGAACTAGAAATTCATTACATCATCTGTGAAAGGGGTATGACTTCGCTCAATACCCCTATCTTCATTGGTATATTACCTGCTTTCAGACATGATCTGTTGCACCATCGCTTGTACATCGGCGTTGGTTAATGTCTGCACAGGCTCTCTAGTTCTGATGTTCGAATTACCCTTAGGTTTCTGATCCGGGGATAACCTTCTGTTTCTGGCGGCAACTGCTCTACGTTGCTATTTGTGCTCCCGGTCAATCTCTGGAGGTAAAGGTTGGAGAAGTTGTTGCTGTGTGGGGTTAGTAATATTAGGATCCATGGGTAATACGTGGGATCCGCGCATAAGCAGCAACATAGGCTGTTGCAGACTCGAGTCATCAGGGCCCAATACACGGGCAGCATCTTCTCGCGGTCCTAAAGATCCAAAAGTCAATTGGTCAAGGTTCTAAGGCTGTTCAAGCAGCCTTCTCTCGCGAGGATGTTCCTCCTCCGAAGAAGACGAATCATCTGTAGGAATGTGGCGTGGTGGGGAAGGAGTTCTCTGCCTCCGGAGCTCTTGTAATTCTCTACCCATGGTGATCATGTTTTCCTGCATGCGAAGGTTGTCACGCCTTTGGGCTTCCAATGCTTCTTTAGTGCTCTGAAGCATGTCAAGAAAACGTGAAAAATCTCTCTGTGTAATGGGTGCAGATGGATCAAGCTAGACATTAGTCATTGTGGTTGGAATTGGAGCATTGGATGGAGCTCGAGTAGAAGTTCCGGCTTCATTCTGATTCGGATCGGATCGGCCTACAGCAGCCTTTTTGGGGAGGTCCGGATGGAGAGAGTGAGAGCCCCCAACACCATCGGTTCAGATCGGATCGGTGTTAACACGATCCGGTTTGTTACCTCTCGGTTTGGATCAAGCCCTCCGATCCGATCCGGATTCTCCTGGTTAGAGTGATCTGCTCCAGAGCTTTGAGCGCGTGACCTTGTTAACACAATAGCTTGCTGATTTTTTCTAGCATCATTTCCCTTAGCACCTTGAACTTTCTTTCCTTTGGTCTTATCCATAATACTTAATTCTTCAACGGTTAGTCAACAAGTACTGAAAGATGTCAGAGAGAAGGGATTAACTTCTTTGAACTTGAGGGTTCAAATAGTAGAAAGGTAATCCCGAAAAAGCTAAGAATTCGAAGTTGCTCTCAATGAAAGAACCAAAATGTTAGATCAAAAATTGGCTTTAACACCCAAATTAGATATGAATTCAACAAAATAGAATCAAAAAAGCAATAAAGAACACGCAATTTATAGTGGTTCGACGTTAATGAGCCTACGTCCACTTTGTTTTCTTTTATTTGATGATTTGTAGATGAATACAGCAATGATTCTCACTCAACCTCACAATTACAATGCATAAACTCACTCAAATATCTCAAAAATTGGCTTTAAGAGTTGATTTTGATCTGAATATGAATGTAAAATTTGGCTATGGAGGAAGTATGGACTGAGAATTTGCCAAAAGATCCTTTCAAATGCCTTTAGGTGGTGTATTTATAGGTGAAAAATCTCCTTGAAGTGGCTCCGGTTCGGAATTGCGTGGCATCTACCCCTTGAGAGTTGGGTTCGGAGGCTCTAAGATGGCTACAGTGCATTGATTGATTAGGAGATCATGGGAGAAATGGTCAGATCTTGTCTGAGTCTTCAGGGGATATCCACAGCAACGACAACAGATTCAAAGGGAAGAAAGGGGTTCGGATCCGGGCCTCCGATCCGATCCGATGATGCAACTTGTTGTCCCTTGATGCTGCTGACGTACTCAACTGATCCGAACCGATGGGATTACTTGCTTTCTTCTGATGCCGCTGATGTGTTCCTCCGATCCGAACCACTGAAGCCACCTACTATCCTTCGGTATTGTTGACGTATTACCGATCTGATCCGATGTAATGAGGCTACTGTTGTATTTCTCCGATCCGATCCAAGGAAGTGTCTGCTCGCTTGATCTTTATTCACCTTCTGCTCTATCTTTCTCCGATCCGATCCGATCGGTGTCCTTCTCACTATTTGCTCCTTGAGTAACCTAGTTCACAAAATAGGCTAACAGGTTTGGTCTTTGAAGGGCTAGTGGGCCGGTCAAACTAAGTTAAGCCCAAGTTAAAATTTATTAAGTTTTATTTTAATTTAATAATTGTATAAGTTGTAAATTCAAAATCTTTGTCATCTGTGATCAGAATTTCGAACCGTCAGTCACGGCTACACCATGGAACTGGCCGGGAATGAATTGGGGCTCGTTTGGATTTACGGTGGAATTTAACGCCTGAATCAAATCAACGACCAATTATCGTTATTTAACGATAACCGTCCAATGTGAGTAAAACTCACTAACTCTTCTTAGTTATATTTTTCTAAAATATTTTAGAAATGATAAATGATGGTTGTTTGATGTGTGTTGGCTATTTGGTTAAATTGCTAGTCAGTTGATTGAAAACATAGATAACGATATAGATATAAATCGTTAATCAAATATTGATTCTTTTTAGCAGAATATTTCGTAGTAAAATGAAATTGATGTTACTTTTTATTGTTTAACATCTGTGGATGCAGGGAAACAGGTCGGAGGGACCCAACTGGGTTCCTCAACATTTATTTTACTATTTTTCATATATTGTGTTATATGATGTGATATGAAATCTGTTGTGAATTTTATATGTTGGAATGATACTGATCATTTTTATATTGTATGTTAAATACAATAGGGAATACTGGAATGTTAAAAAGGAAATTTTCAATGTTATATTAAAAAAGAATTATTTATAAAATCAAAAGATTTTATAAAAAGAAAATATTTATTTAGAAAATAAATAGATTTAAAAGGATTATTTATTTGCAATTCAAATAGATAGGATTGGAAAAGAAATATTTGTAACTATTTACAAATATAATTGAAAAGGGATATTTATTTAAAAAATAAATAAAATAGAATAGGTGAAATATGTGTAAAGAAATAGTTAGATTATAAAAGGAATTAATTATAAAATCGATGGATTTCATATAAATAGAAAATATTTTACAAAATAAATATAGTTATCAAAAAGGGATTTATTTTGTAAATAAATAGATTATAAAAGGAAATACTTGAAAAGTGAATAGAATTGTATAAAAGAAGAATTTACATTTGAAAGATTTAAAACCCTTGCTTCGCACACGGGTATAACATGTTATGGATTCAAAGCAAGGATTTTAAATAGGATCTATTCTAACCGATGGATTGAGAAGATAAATTTATAAATAATAATTTATAAATTAAGTAAAAATGTCTATTATTGGGTAAATAAAATATATAAGTCAGGAGTTACATAGAGAAGTAAGAATCGATTTCAGCATCGATATTTGAAACCGAATAATCAGTTAGAGTAAATCGATTAGAGGTAGAATTAATCGAATTAGAGTTAACTAAACATAGTTAATCGAATAAGGATTTAATTGAATATTTGTCATTCAATTAGAGTTGATCAAATATAGTTATTAGAGATAGAGTTAGTCAAATATAGTCATTCAGGAAGAGTTTCCATTTCGTACGGCTGCTAGCGTAATTCGCAGGGCTGCAGATAGCCTACGACGGTCGGATATTTCCTGACGGAATCAGGCGTAACCATTGTGATCGCTGTGACCTAGAGCCAAACGAATGGAGTTAAACAGAATATTAGTTAATCGATAGGAGTTAAATAAGTCGAGTTAGAGTTAATCGTTTAGAGTTAAATCGAATTAGAGTTATCCAAGTGGAGTTAATCAGGTTCGAGTTAGTCGAGTATTAGTAAATTGAGTAAAGTTAGCAAAAAGGAATTTATCGAATATGACTTATTCGAAGTAGAGTTATCGAATATAGTTTACTCAAGAAGAGTAATCGAATATAGTTCCTTCGGAGTTAGTTAAATCGAATACAGTTATTCGAAGGAGAGAATTATCGAATATGGTTTATTTGAAGAGGGGTTATCGAATATATTATTCAAAGAAAAGGATTATCGAATATTAGTTATTCGAACAGAGGAATCGAATATAGTTTATTCGAAAGAGAGTTATAGGATAGTGGTTATTCGAGAATGAATTATACATTGGAATTCGATTATATCGAATTAAGGAAAGTAAGGTTTACTTTTTGTTTCAAATCAAGTTTTACTTATTTGTTAATAAATTAATGGTTTATTTATTTATCCAAATTAAGATATAAAAGGTATATTTAAGTTAATATATTTTGAAAGCATGAAATTATAACACTTTAGTTATAATCAAATGATTTGTAAGGAAGTGGATCCGTAAATAGAATCCGAGAGTTACGCAAGGGGGTTTCTTAAAGATTTAAGGTTTGAACTTTGTCTATTTTGAGGTTAGAAATGTCGTTCAGTTAATGTCTGAGAGGTAATTATACCCAACTTGATTGACTTCAGTTTTAACTAAGAAGTGGTTAAGGTTCGATAGTGAAAGTTGGTTAAGAAGTTGAGTTGATGACCGTGATGGTTTAGATTGGCTTAGTGATGTTTTATTTAAACAATTGTTTAAATCAAGTGAATAAATTTTGGAAACATTTTCCAAATAAAATCAAAGATATTTTCTGACCATAGAAAATGAAATGTTGATGAGAAAGAATATAGGAATGACAGTGATATGTGAAACAGAGATGGAAATGTTTTCCAATGATTGATGATGTATATTTTCTAAATTTAGAAAATAAGAATTTACAAATATATAGAAATGGGTAAATGGATAAATTAAAGATAAATTAAATTAAAGCAGATAAATGTTGATTAATGTTTGATCGATAGAATTTCCATTTGGAAATAATATCGTTGGTTGCACACCTATTTTTCTTTGATAGTTAAATCACCGACTATCAAAGTTTTGACTATTGTATCGTCGTCAATATGGAGAGACCGGGATAAGATGCATTATCTGAAAACCATTCTGTATGGCCGTTAGCGTTGCGATCAAATATTGAAGACAGAGTTATGCAAGGGCTATCCTGTTACAGAATAGTGCCTTTGGTTTGTGCAGTCCCAGGGCAACGTGAATGGACGAATATCTAACAGAGTATATTTAACAAATTGCGTAAATTGATCTCTTCAAACGTTCTTACGTTTGGTGGCGGAGGAATTCATTTCTCTTAGCTTTATACCCGTGGTCTTTTTGAAGAAATCAATTTGTGATTTGACGGGTATGACAATGTGGCATTCAAAGTGAATGGTGGTCAAGTGTTTCAAATGATACGTTATGACCCAAGCCTCATCAACCACGAAAATGACAAAAATCGGGCAGGCAGCATGGCTAAGTGGGTCGCTCCCATTTGGGTGTATATCACCTAACTAAAGAAAATCCATTTCATTCTTTCATCTATTATTGATACTGTCCCTATTCGGGAAGACGGTGGGTAGCTCCCAACCGTTGGTGATATACATTCGATACACTCAAAGGAATGTTCAATACCTGAATAATTAACATGGGTTTTATGTTGATTTTTTGGGTCGAAAATCCCAGTTCGTTATATTTTCCAACTTCCCAGGATTTTAAATTCTAAATTCTGCTCTAAATTCAATTTTAATTCATTTCATTTGTATATTTCATTCGTATACAAATTATATTTGGCTACATATATGACCATTCTAATTTTTATAATCTAATTTGATTATAATAACAACAAACTCATCCATATAATAATTTCAGAAAATTATCCCTTCTTTATCAAAATATAGTTTTGGGTAAAAGTATTTCATTTACCCATTTTAAAACAATATCGTGTTCAATCTTCTGTTCAAGTATTTAGAAACTCTCATCGACGTCGTGACGTCCCACAATTCGATCAGAATTCATAAATTTCTCACCAGACAAGTCAACACAATATAAATAGTTTTTATATCAATTGACAAATACGCTCTCTCGTATATATACATTCAACTCATTCTAGGGTACGACTGACCTTATCTCTAATGAGCACATCCCCACAAAGCCTTAGTATTCGCTCAACCTAAGCTCTGATACAACCTGTAACAGCCCGAGGAATTTGGCAGGCTTTTCAACCATCCCTCATCCCCTAAGGCAGAGGGCTAACCTCCCCCTGTGGCCTACACTGGTAACTCAGAACTTCTTTTACGGGCAGCCTCGTGACTTGACCAACCCACATTGTTGGGAGATGTAGGGGTAAGAGTCTCCCGTTCGCTACCTAACACGAAGCGAGAACCCCCTATCATCCGTACCAATTAAGAAACCAGCTCTGATAACAATTGTAACGACCCGCAAATCTGTACTATCTGAGTTGAATAATAACACCACATGTCCAACCCAAATTGCACAGAAATACGAATCATTATTAGAAAAAAGTTAGAGGATGCGAAATAGAAAGGAAGAAATATTAGAATAGAAGAAAAACGTAGAGCACAAACTCACAGCGGAACGAATAAAATATATTAAATAACATAACTTTTGAAATAAAAATCAGTAACTGTTTATGCATACCATTATCAGAGCACAACAGTTATTCCTGGAACAGTTATAAACACCTGTTTCCAGATACAAACATGTTACACAACGGAATATATGATAGTCTATAGCTAACTGGTGAAGCCTCCTGCTTCAAGCTCTTCCAAGTGAATCTGAAAAATCCCGACTACTTGACTGCCCATACAAATTTGGGCACCCAAGAGTTTAGGGAAAACAAACAAAATAAACTATGGGTCAGTCATGGGACTAATGTAAGTAAACTCCAACCATTTGTTTAACTTTCAAAACTCTTTCGATAGAAAAGATAATAGTAAGACCAGCCCCCATATAAACATGGACGGTTTTTACCTTACTATAACCCAAAACACTTTGATACAAAAATCCAATGATATTATAATAATGTCTAATCAAATAAATAGAATCTAGCAGAACACTTTCATCTCACGCTCCATATATAGTATAAAATCAAAAACCGCAGGGTGCTTATTGGAGATTGGATTTCCAACATGACAAGGTATGGAACCACCTTCCGATAGTGTATCTCTAGAGAGGAATACACTGTGTAACACCCTGTAATTCTGTTAATATTAATATTCACAAATTAAAGAATAACTAATCTCAGACGTGAGAATTGTGGGAAACGGGTTGCGCCATTGTGTTCGTCTCGGAATTCTGGTTGAAATAGAGTCCGAGTTTGCATGAATTGGACTTCGTATAAAGAAGTTATGGCCATCGGAAGTTTCAGAAAATTCAAAACAGATTACAGAAATTTAAAATTCAAAATTTGGAGTCAAACTGGCTAGGCGGGAAAATTCCCGCCCAGCACCCCAGGTCGACTGGGGAGTCGACCCCCCCCCCCCCCAGGTTGACTAGGGAGTCGACCTGGCAGTCGACCAGGGTGTCAACCTGTCCAAGCGGCTAGGGTTTTGACTGAGCCCAATCTTGAGCTGCTGATGTGTCTTTAGGGCTGATTTGGCAAACTAAACGGTTCAGTTTAGTTCTGAGTTGATCTGACGATCTAAATAAACCCTAAACACTATAAATACCTAGGTAGTCTCTCACTCTAATTCACATGAAAAATAGAATAGCCACCGTCATACCGCCGCCATGGAACTCAGTGTAGCCGCCGCTAACTAAGAAGGAAGAAAGCAAATTAAACCCTAGTTCTACTTAACTCTAAAGCAAATCAAGACTCTCTTTTCTTCTCTAATTGTGAGTATGATGATCTTAACAAGATTATTATTAAACTAATTAGATTAAGTTATGAATGGATTATGAGTGAATGATGTGAATTGTCATATATGTTGTTGTAAACTTTATGCTATCATGTATGTTGTAAATTCCATGTTATGTGATGATGATATCCTATATGTTGTAAATCATGCCATGATGATATTGTATAGGTTGTAGTTTTCTATGCTAAATTGTGGTAAATCATACATGTTATAAAGTCATGATGTTATTATCTACGCTAATTAGTTCATGTTAATCAAATCATGATGTTGATATTACTTGGGCTATATTGATCTATATGACAAATCACATATGCAAGTTTAGATTGATTAGTAAAGATTATGAACATATGCCATGACATCTATTTAGATCTAGAATTATGACATCTAGAATTATGCTATGACATATGTGAATTCTATGTATTAGATGCTAGTTCACACCACCATTATGTTGCATAAAACCCCATATGCAAGTTTATACATAAATTTGGGTTATGATCATATCATGTAAATTGTGATATTTAACAAGTTGACACCCTTAGATCCTTAACATGTGTAGTTTATGCAAGTTTCACCCCTATTATGATTGGATTATTTTATTTGTCTATATGTTGTGATAAGTTATCTTTGTGCTATGAGTTAGACTATTCGAGTCTAACTTATATTCTGTGTTGAATAAGCGAACGTATAACGTAGGGTAGGGGTAATATTAACGATTTAATATTAAGAAGTTGGGGTGCAATTGATATGATTTTGCATGCCATGAATGGTTGGCCATAATAGAGTCAATTATGGGCATCATTAAAATTGGAGTTAATTAATAATTTGAATAGGGAATTATTAAAATTGGGGTAAAAGATTATAAGTGATAATCAATGCTTAGGACATGAGGTTGGACTCATTTGTGACGTAAACCTGCGCAGACCCGCCCAGCAAATCCAGTGGTCACAAATGTCAGCCCAATGTGAGAGGTCCTAGGCCCAAACTAAAGCATAACAGTTGTAAAGACACGAGGTTAGACTCTTTTATGGTGTAAGACTGCCCGGACTTGCCTGACAAATCCAACTGCCATAAATGCCAGTTTAATGTGAGAGGTCTTTATGAGGTTATGGCCTGAATGAATTAAGAAATACTTAACCAGATAAACATGTAAGGTGGGACATGGGGGTTAAGTAGGTGCCTTGGGTGGCATGAGGAATCTAGTGCGTGCCCATAGTGGCATGCGAAATACGATTAGTAAGACTTAACCAAACACACATGTAAATGAACATGACTAAGAGGGTTAAGTGGGATGGACTAGTGGACAATCTTAGGTGGGTAGCTTGTGGGGGCCCATTTCAACTAGTAACCCAAACGTATCTTTGTGGGCTCGACCCAAGTCGAGGACGGGACACGCATACTGGGTTTGACTATAAGAGGCCAAAACGGGGAGCGGTGGCAACGCAAGTCCAACGGGTTTCATATGCGTATGTGGACCCGGGCTAGTAGGTAAGACGTTGTTGCATCATGTAGGTATAAGCCGTACATTCTCAAGTTGTATCGGGTTGCCACTTTAGGGGAGTGATACACCCCACTGTGGGGCCAGCACGGGTATCTACGAGTAGAGAGCCGATCGAAAGTGGGTAGTGGGGTACACCTAGTGGAGATAGGGGCAGACAACACCTATGTAGTCAGCTAGGTGTATGCAAGGCTATTTATATAGTTTCTGTGTGTAGCAAGTGGGATCAACCTTTAGGGTGACTGGTGCGATGTAGTGTAGTAATTATTCGTTAGTAATTAGGTGTGCCTTTAACGTTACCTTTAACGTTATCTTTAACGTTATCTTTATCTGCTCTTCCATAGCTAATAGTTCATAGACATTTACTTGTCTTCCAGCTTATGCCTTAGTCTAGTTATTTTGATAGTAGTATTGTTAGAATTATCATACTCGCCAGACTTTATGTCTGACCCCCTCCATTTCTATCCTTTTTCCCCCTCCAGGTCCTCTGGTTGGGCCCAGCTCTAGTGGAGTTTGATTGGATTGCTTCATCTCTCTTTGGAAAGCTTGGACCGCTGAAGTAAAGTCCAGCTTGTTATCTTCTTTAATGGCTATTGGTGTAATGGGATTACGTATTTTGTTTTATCAAGATGGATATTGTACTTGACTCTGATTTATGGTTTTATGATGTAACAAACATGTTTAATTTCCACTGCAATAAAATGAAGTTTTAGATTTCCAAGTACTACTTATTATCTGTCTTGTTGTAATTTTTCTATTCTATACTCACTTAAAACCTCCATGGAAGTTAATGCATTCCCATTGTGAGTGACATTAATGGACGTGGTGTGTTACACGTGGTATTAGAGCTTAAGGTTACCAAAACAGATAAATTTTTTAGAAAAACTATTTTTCTAAAGTATTTTTGGAAGAAGTGTTTTCAAAAACATGTTTTAATGAGTAATTTTAAGAGGAAAGTTTTTATGAAAAACATAATCCCCAATAGCCATATATCTTTATCTTTTGAATTCTCCATTTTGAATTCCTTTTTCGTTTCAGCATGGCTGAAGATCTTAACCTTCCAGACGGTGTAATGATACCAGGATGGTATAGGAGGCTATTAGAGGCTAGGGCCGCTGCAGGTCCAGCCAATGTTCCTCCACCACCAGTTGCACCCGTTCCTCCTCCTCCTCCTCGCGTAGATACTTTTGCAAAGACGTGCAAGGATTTTAAGGCTATGGGTGGAAAACCTTTTCAAGGGTCAGAAACGTTTGTGGAAGCTATAGATTGGCTTAGGGTGGTGGAAGAATTGCTAGAAATCTTTGAAGTGGAAGAAGGGAGGAAAGTCAAATTAGCAGCTTGGTTAATGAAGGGAGAGGCCTCGTTTTGGTGGGAGGTCACTAATGGGGAGCGTCCTGTTGATTCTTGGGCAGATTTCAGGCGTAGGTTTGAGGCGAAGTTTCTCTCAAGGGCAGAAGAGAATCTATATATGGAAAGGTTCTTGTCATTGAAGCAAGGAAGCTCATCAGTGAGAGAATATGTCAACAAATTTAATCAGTTAGCAAGGTTTGGCTTGGACTTAGTGAACACGTCGGAGAAGAAGGCTCTAAGGTTCGTTAATGGATTGAATGAACCGTTGCAAGGGTTGGCTATGACCCACATCCCTATGGGGGCCACCTTTGAGAAGCTAGTAGACATGGCACTCATGCACGAGGAGAAAGGCGCTAAAGCTGATAAGGCACCCGAGAAGAAAGGGGATTAAAAGAAACCACAACAGCAAAACAAGAAGGGTGGTAAAGACAATAATGGCAAGGGAAATAAGAAATGCTTTAAATGTGGGACACCAGGCCATCTCAGCAAGGATTGCCGAAAGAAAAAGAAGACTGGCTATTTTCACCGTGGCGAAGCGGGACATCTAGTGAAGGAGTGCCCAAAGAAGGGGCAGAGGGCAGGAGCTACCTCGGGAGGACAGGTGCAGGCTCTTATGGTACCAGGGCAGGCAAGGGGACAAGTTCAATCTCTTGCGGTCCCACCGCTGCAAGAACAAGGTAGAACCATTTCTGTTGAAAGCTTAGTTTTTCTGTTTGATCACCCTGTCCGTACTTTATTCGATTCGGGCGCATCATGTAACAACCCGAATTTTTAGCAACGTGTTAAGACAAGAATCAAGGCAGAATTAAATTATAAAATCTGAATCAGGATAAACGGGTTGTGCCATTGCGTTCGTCTCGGAAAAATACGCGAAATAGAGTCCGAAATTTCGTAAATCGGAGTCCGTATGAAGAAGATATGGACGAACGAAGTTAGGCAGAAAAACCGAAAACAAGCCAGAATGCACTGGCGCAATTGTGAAGTGCGCCAGCACAAAAATACACTGGCGCACTTGGGAAGTGCGCCCGTGTCGAGCCAGAAACCTGCACAGCCTTCTGGCTTGACCCTGGCTGGCCTGGTGCACCTGTTTTGGCCCTTGGTCTTGTTTTGGAGGCTTGTGACGATTTTTGAGGGTTGGGATCTATCCTAGGGTTAATCTAACGGCCTAAACTACCCCTAATCTCTATAAAAAGAACCCTAACCTAGCCTAAACCCTCATTATTCATTCATGCAAATAAACTATGGCAAAATTGCTCCACTCATGACCTCCACTCAAAATCCTAACCTCCACTTCATTTCTATGAGAGGTTTCATGATTATGTGAGTGTTAGAGAGTTCCTATGTTAGTATGAGAGCTTCTCAAGTTGATTTCAAGGCTAAAGCTTTGATCTTTGTTCATAAAGATGGGGTTTTTTATTGATTTGGAGTGTTCATCTTTGGGTTTTGGGTGATGACATGCATAGGCTTTGTCTCAATCTTTCATTTAATCGATTTGTGTCTTCATAGCAATGTAAGCCCTTTCCCTACTCTTAGATATCAACTATGAAGTTAAATGTTCATGTTGCAAGTTTGGGTTTGATCATTGAGAATGATACACGCTATCATGTCATGCAAGTTTATGAAGTCATTATCTTGATCTTGTGAGCTAAAAGCTACAACCTTTATGTTGAAATGTTGCATTTTGCAACATGAGAATCTTCATAATCATTATGTCAACATGCATATGAGGTCATAATCCTTATATGATGATATATGCGAGTTTCTAGCCATCATTCCATGTCTTTTGTCACCATGATTCGCTTATGTGCCAAGTTTGGGTTTATGCATGTTTTTGAGGCTTAAGAATGTAACATGCAAGCTAATGAACACATTTGTGCCTCATTTGCCACCATGATTAACTTGTGGCTTAATATCTACTTTTGTCATGCCTTTGACAAGTTCCTTCTTTGAATCCATTATGCGAGTTTAAAAGCATTGGGGTCACATTATGGGAAAACATAATGACATGAACATGATTTGGGTAAATGGGTATAAACATGACAATATGTATCGTTAAATATGACATGTGTTTATACTTGAAAACATGACTTGAAATATAACATGGAAGTTGACATGTAAGTATGCATAAAAACATAAGCTTGGGAATTTACCTATTAAGTTAGGTCTACCCTTTGGGAATTTATCTATTAAGTTAGGTCTACCCAAATGCTTGAAAAACTTGTAACATGTTTTGGAAACATGATGAACATGACACTTAGATAATATAAGTGTGGCCAACTCGAGGTTGGGTTGAGTTTGCAACTTAAAACTACCCGGAACGGACCGGCCTAACTAGTAGTTGCAAACAATAAGACCCAATGTGAGAAGTTGGTCATGTTGTGCTTGAACCAGAGGTTAGACCAAGTTGCGGTGTAAAGCTACCCTGAACCGACCGGCTTAACTAGTAACCACAACAAAGTCTAATGTGAGAGGTTGGGGTGCATTAAGTAATTAATGTCACATGATAGGGTTAAGTTAATTTGATTAATGACTCTTAACCAAATATGACATGGATAAAGGGGTTAAGTAAATTGATTAGGCTAATGGTACTTAACAAAACATGACATGGTTGGGTAGGTTAAGTGATTTGATTTGCCTAATGACACTTAACCATTTTTATACGACTAGTGGACGGGGATTAAGTTAACCAATACTTAATCAATCCAACATGATAACTTGATAAGGTTAAGTGGGATCGGGTTTGATTTCTTAATGACACTTAACCATGCAAGATGATTAGGGGATGGGGTTAAGTAATTTACACTTAACTAATCCGACTTGGTAATTAGATGGGGTTAAGTAATCCACACTTAACTAATCTGAACACGGTAATTAGATGGGGTTAAGTAATCCACACTTAACTAATCTAAACACGGTAATTCAATGGGGTTAAGTTAAACACTTAACCAATTTAAACTTGGGAATTCAATAAGGTTAAGTAACCAATACTTAACCAACTTAACGTGATAATTTAATGGGGTTAAGCAACTTATACTTAACCAATTATACATGATGACTTGATGGGGGTTAAGTAACCTACACTTAACCAATCTAATATGCGGACTTGATAAGGTTAAGTCACAAGACCTTTTTAGAATATACTTAACCATTGTAGTACGATTAGAGGATGGGGTTAAGCCAACCCATACTTAACCAATCCGACTCGATAATTTGATGGGATTAAGATAATCTATGCTTAATCGATCTAGCAAGATAATCCGATAGGATTAAGGTAAGCTAGTACTTGACCAATTTGACTTGATAGGGTTAAGTCATGAGCCTCTGGGTACACTTAACCAACTTGTAGGACTAAGTCTTGAACTTAAATACTTAGCCAATCTTTGACGTGATTCGTGGGCGGGTTAAGTCATGGACTTGAATGATAACACTTAACCCAATAAACAAACCCTAGCTAGAAGAACTAGGTAGAAAACCGGGGTTAATCAAGGATAACGGGAAAGGAAGCTAAGTGGTAAACCTTAGTTAAGGGTAACTAAGTAATAATTCTTAGCTAAGGACATAGGACTAATTCTCAAAGCGATGAGTAACCTGATACGGTAGGTCATCGCTTAGTATACGAGGAGGAGCAAGCTATCTGACTTGGATAAAAGCTCCAGCGCACTGGGTGCCGAAGTGGAAGCTTCGGGGGACGTGAGGATATTCTTGGGATCCCTCTGTGGGCTGCCAGGTAATTATACTAGGCCCATGAGAGGTTAAGGTCTGCGTTAGAAGGACCAAGAGTATGCCTTGGTTGCTATGCGAGCGACCTAAAGACTGGGATGGATTAGCGTGGAGTCGACGATTCTTGTTTTTGCCCTGGATAGCGCATCGCCGACTACCTACCATCTTTAGTCAATCGTGTACGTGCGGAAAGGCAGGGAACCCCCAACAGACCATGTGCTTGCTATCGAGTCATGGGTGAGGTTGGCCCGTAGGAAAGTGGGCTATAGTGGGGCCGGGGAGTGGTTCTTATACCTGATTTTTCTTGGATTGCCTTTCAGTAGTTGAGGGAGGGGTCACGTGGGACCATAACCACGGGTACAAAAACAGACCTTGATATCTGCATCGGCAGACGATTTAAAGCTCCCGACCGAGTTCCGTATTTCTTGATTTGCCCTGGCACGGAACTCGGATGGCACATTGGGGAACATGTGCATCTAGACATGGAAAACGATTCACGATACATACGTGGGATCAAGGGCGCGGTTGACGGGTGGCATAATCCCTAGTGGTCCTAGGTGGCCAAATCCCAAACCGAGACACGGAAACGTTCATTAGGTAGCATAATCCTTAGCGGTCCTAGGTGGCATAAATCCTAAGTGGACGAGCGATAGTTCATGGTAAGGAAACACAACTAGATCAAGGGTTGCAGTCCAAAACAACTTCAAGGATAAACCGTTTACATGGGAAAGCCCGTACGGCCTACGGCAAAGGACGGAACTTATACATGGGAAGAAACATACGAGTGGGGAAAACCTACATATGCTATATATTAGGTTGACATGGACCATTACATGACGTTGGGCAAGGGACATTCATGGTTAACACATGACGCAGGTTGGGATACTTGTACGAGAGGTGCAGAGCGGATATACATGATAGATGCCATGGGACGTTATACGCGATAGATATCTTGGGATATTATACTTGATAGAAACCTGACAATGTGATACCTTGTTTTATCTTGACATCGTAGTTTATCACGACACCCTAGTTTATCTGAGTTCAGTAGTTCATCCTGTTATTTTGATTTAATTGACTTATCTTGTATCATGCTTATGTTCATCTCAGTTTCTCATGACAGTTAACTTTACTAGTTTTTATACTAATAGTAGATAGGGCTTACTCAGTCTTTTTGACTGACCCGTTTTGTTTTGCCTCTTTTCTTCCGTTTCCCCCCCCCCCCAGGTTGCAGGGAGGAAACACTGCTGTTTAGTTCGGACTTCTTCTGCTTGAAGGTCATCATGGATGGCTTGGACTTTTCCTGGCTATGGCTACTTTACTGTTTTTACTTGGGGAATAATTTATGAAAAAAAAGTCTTTATGCTTCTTTACTATTGCAAGACAGGTTTTGATGTACTCTGATGTAAAAGGCTTTAGACCTTATGTATTCATGTTATGAAAGATTGATTTTACTTCCGTTATTTTATATGTTCCGTCTTGTGATATTTCTGTGCATGTTTACCAATAATGCCCCTCTAAAGCTAGTGCATTCCTTTGCGAGTGACCCTAGCGGAGGCGGGGTGTTACATTTGGTATCAGAGCAGAAGGTTACCAGACTGGGCAAAAGTTTTTAAAACCTTCTGAAAACTATTTGGAAAACCATTTATAAAGAAGCATTTTTCAAGAAAAGTTTGTTTTAAAAAGGCTATTCCCCAAAAGCCATTAGCACCATCCTTTGATTCCTTGATTAAATCTCGTTTCCTTTCTTTCCTCCATCTGTGGTCACAATAGTTCTCACTGTGACTAATCTTTGTCTAGCCACGTAGGTGTTTCCCGTACGATGGAGGTGGTTCTCGAGAGACCCATTGCCGTGTTACAAGAAAGGATAATAAAGAGCAAGGGTAAAGGATACGAGTTTAAGGATGAGCAACTTGTTGGTATGGCTCAACCCAGAATGAGAGAGAAAGATGAACAATGAAACCCATGACGAGAGAGTACCTTTGGCATGGTGAAACGGGGCGGATAGTTAAGTATCATGGGACAAGGACAAGATCATCGGGAGGGCAGTAGTATGCTCTCATTTCTAGGGTACCTCGGAAGGAGGGTAACGATCTTGTTAAAGGTTTAGCTTTTCTTCTCTATCATCCCATTAGGATTTTGGTTTGATCATCGTATCATTTATGTCCGCTTCGATAGTTGAGTCTCTGCACCTTAAGTACTAGCGAAATAGAGAATCCCATTTTTGTCTCAAGTCCTGTGGAGAATCGGTCCATTTATTCATGACTTGTTTTGGATTTGAGAATGACATGCCTCGGTTATGGATGGATTCTAGGGATGAAGTGGTTATCCAGTAAGGGGTGCCACTCTCGGTTTTGATAGAAGGGTAGTTAGACTCTTGACTAGCCTCGGTAATACCCTCGGAGTCTCGTGTAACCTTTTGGGTTCGGTCATGATTAGTTACTTAGAATCCCTTGATGCCTTTATTGGAAATTTGAAGCCCGATCGAGTGGTGTTTGCCGATAAGACGGATGGTTTATTTCACTTATGCATGGGTTACGGAAATCACCCTAGTAAGTGCGCTTGGTAACCTGGTCGACATCTGTTTACTTTCAAAAGAAAGTTCTTCTACATGGAATACCTTATAGTATATAAACGAGATCCAAGATTCCTTAGTGAATTTTGGAAAGCTTGCATGAAGATCATGGGTACGCAGTCATGTTTGCGCCAAGTATTCTAGAAAAAAGGATAAGTGAAAGTGGAACAAGAGGCGACGAAGAAATGAGTTCCAGCTCATGTTATGAAAACAGGAAATAAGAAGCTACGAAATCGCGAAGTTAAAGGATGGTCAAGGCACAATGGAATTAAGCTCGAGGAAATACGACTTTGATGGTCAAAGACTAGATACGCGCATGATATCTCTTTTTGGGAGTATATCCTTGATCCCTGTTTTCTGTAGAGCTTACTTGTAGGCTATCTTTTGTGGACATCCTCTCGGTCCTATTTTCTGTTACAAACCCTGTAAGGAGTTTGTCCTGTTTATCTTCTCGACCCTGTTTCAGGGAATTCTAGGTAGAACCCTATGGATGTAAACATGTATTTGAAACATGTTATGATTGATATGGTTGCAAGTGGTTGCAAGTGGTTGCTTGTGGATGCGCGAATACACATTAGATACTAGCTCGACTCGGTCACATTTCATATTGCGTATGCACGAGTATTTATACTTGTTTATGGATGAAATCGAATGTATTATCATGCGGTTGTTGCATATGAATGAATGATTGTGCACGCATATAGTACCTATATGGCTAGGACTATTTGCATACATGTTGGATTCATGGCACTATACATATTTTGCATTAGAAAGATTATTCAGGCCTGATCATTAGCATTAGCTAAGGAACATGTACACACACGTTTTGCATATATTCATACAGCATTAGAAATCATCTAAGGACAATGGTTGCTTGTGGATGATGTTTTGAGTAGATGGATGACGGATGGTAGGATACGTTCTTCCTAACTTGGAGATTTCGGGGACGAAATCCTTTAAGTTGGGGAGGATGTAACAACCCGAATTTTTAGCAACGTGTTAAGACAAGAATCAAGGCAGAATTAAATTATAAAATCTGAATCAGGATAAACGGGTTGCGCCATTGCGTTCGTCTCGGAAAAATACGCGAAATAGAGTCCGAAATTTCGTAAATCGGAGTCCGTATGAAGAAGATATGGACGAACGAAGTTAGGCAGAAAAACCGAAAACAAGCCAGAATGCACTGGCGCACTTGTGAAGTGCGCCAGCACAAAAATACACTGGCGCACTTGGGAAGTACGCCCGTGTCGAGCCAGAAACCTGCACAGCCTTCTGGCTTGACCCTGGCTGGCCTGGTGCACCTGTTTTGGCCCTTGGTCTTGTTTTGGAGGCTTGTGACGATTTTTGAGGGCTGGGATCTATCCTAGGGTTAATCTAACGGCCTAAACTACCACTAATCTCTATAAAAAGACCCCTAACCTAGCCTAAACCCTCATTATTCATTCATGCAACTAAACTATGGCAAAATTGCTCCACTCATGGCCTCCACTCAAAATCCTAACCTCCACTTCATTTCTATGAGAGGTTTCATGATTATGTGAGTGTTAGAGAGTTCCTATGTTAGTATGAGAGCTTCTCAAGTTGATTTCAAGGCTAAAGCTTTGATCTTTGTTCATAAAGATGGGGTTTTTATTGATTTGGAGTGTTCATCTTTGGGATTTGGGTGATGACATGCATAGGCTTTGTCTCAATCTTTCATTTAATCGATTTGTGTCTTCATAGCAATGTAAGCCCTTTCCCTACTCTTAGATATCAACTATGAAGTTAAATGTTCATGTTGCAAGTTTGGGTTTGATCATTGAGAATGATACATGCTATCATGTCATGCAAGTTTATGAAGTCATTATCTTGATCTTGTGAGCTAAAAGCTACAACCTTTATGTTGAAATGTTGCATTATGCAACATGAGAATCTTCATAATCATTATGTCAACTTGCATATGAGGTCATAATCCTTATATGATGATATATGCTAGTTTCTAGCCATCATTCCATGTCTTTTATCACCATGATTCGCTTATGTGCCAAGTTTGGGTTTATGCATGTTTTTGAGGCTTAAGAATGTAACATGCAAGCTAATGAACACATTTGTGACTCATTTGCCACATGATTAACTTGTGGCTTAATATCCACTTTTGTCATGCCTTTGACAAGTTCCTTCTTTAAATCCATTATGCGAGTTTAAAAGCGTTGGGGTCACATTATGGGAAAACATAATGACATGAACATGATTTGGGTAAATGCGTATAAACATGACAATATGTAACGTTAAATATGACATGTGTTTATACTTGAAAACATGACTTGAAATATAACATGGAAGTTGACATGTAAGTATGCATAAAAACATAAGCTTGGGAATTTACCTATTAAGTTAGGTCTACCCTTTGGGAATTTACCTATTAAGTTAGGTCTACCCAAATGCTTGAAAAACTTGTAACATGTTTTGGAAACATGATGAACATGACACTTAGATAATATAAGTGTGGCCAACTCGAGGTTGGGTTGAGTTTGCAACGTAAAACTACCCGGAACCGACCGGCCCAACTAGTAGTTGCAAACAATAAGACCCAATGTGAGAAGTTGGTCATGTTGTGCTTGAACCCGAGGTTAGACCAAGTTGTGGTGTAAAGCTACCCGGAACCGACCGGCTTAACTAGTAACCACAACAAAGTCTAATGTGAGAGGTTGGGGTGCATTAAGTAATTAATGTCACATGATAGGGTTAAGTTAATTTGATTAATGACTCTTAACCAAATATGACATGGATAAAGGGGTTAAGTAAATTGATTAGGCTAATGGTACTTAACAAAACATGACAGGGTTGGGTAGGTTAAGTGATTTGATTTGCCTAATGACACTTAACCATTTTTATACGACTAGTGGACGGGGATTAAGTTAACCAATACTTAATCAATCCAACATGATAACTTGATAAGGTTAAGTGGGATCGGGTTTGATTTCTTAATGACACTTAACCATGCAAGATGATTAGGGGATGGGGTTAAGTAATTTACACTTAACTAATCCGACTTGGTAATTAGATGGGGTTAAGTAATCCACACTTAACTAATCTGAACACGGTAATTAGATGGGGTTAAGTAATCCACACTTAACTAATCTAAACACGGTAATTCAATGGGGTTAAGTTAAACACTTAACCAATTTAAACTTGGGAATTCAATAAGGTTAAGTAACCAATACTTAACCAACTTAACGTGATAATTTAATGGGGTTAAGCAACTTATACTTAACCAATTATACATGATGACTTGATGGGGGTTAAGTAACCTACACTTAACCAATCTAATACGCGGACTTGATAAGGTTAAGTCACAAGACCTTTTTAGAATATACTTAACCATTGTAGTACGATTAGAGGATGGGGTTAAGCCAACCCATACTTAACCAATCCGACTCGATAATTTGATGGGATTAAGATAATCTATGCTTAATCGATCTAGCAAGATAATCCGATAGGATTAAGCTAAGCTAGTACTTGACCAATTTGACTTGATAGGGTTAAGTCATGAGCCTCTAGGTACACTTAACCAACTTGTAGGACTAAGTCTTGAACTTAAATACTTAGCCAATCTTTGACGTGATTCGTGGGCGGGTTAAGTCATGGACTTGAATGATAACACTTAACCCAATAAACAAACCCTAGCTAGAAGAACTAGGTAGAAAACTGGGGTTAATCAAGGATAACGGGAAAGGAAGCTAAGTGGTAAACCTTAGTTAAGGGTAACTAAGTAATAATTCTTAGCTAAGGACATAGGACTAATTCTCAAAGCGATGAGTAACCTGATACGGTAGGTCATCGCTTAGTATACGAGGAGGAGCAAGCTATCTGACTTGGATAAAAGCTCCAGCGCACTGGGTGCCGAAGTGGAAGCTTCGGGGGATGTGAGGATATTCTTGGGATCCCTCTGTGGGCTGCCAGGTAATTATACTAGGCCCATGAGAGGTTAAGGTCTGCGTTAGAAGGACCAAGAGTATGCCTTGGTTGCTATGCGAGCGACCTAAAGACTGGGATGGATTAGCGTGGAGTCGACGATTCTTGTTTCTGCCCTGGATAGCGCATCGCCGACTACCTACCATCTTTAGTCAATCGTGTACGTGCGGAAAGGCAGGGAACCCCCAACAGACCATGTGCTTGCTATCGAGTCATGGGTGAGGTTGGCCCGTAGGAAAGTGGGCTATAGTGGGGCCGGGGAGTGGTTCTTATACATGATTTTTCTTGGATTGCCTTTCAGTAGTTGAGGGAGGGGTCACGTGGGACCATAGCCACGGGTACAAAAATAGACCTTGATATCTACATCGGCAGACGATTTAAAGCTCCCGACCGAGTTCCGTATTTCTTGATTTGCCCTGGCACGGAACTCAGATGGCACATTGGGGAACATGTGCATCTAGACATGGAAAACGATTCACGATACATACGTGGGATCAAGGGCGCGGTTGACGGGTGGCATAATCCCTAGTGGTCCTAGGTGGCCAAAACCCAAACCGAGACACGGAAACGTTCATTAGGTAGCATAATCCCTAGCGGTCCTAGGTGGCATAAATCCTAAGTGGACGAGCGATAGTTCATGGTAAGGAAACACAACTAGATCAAGGGTTGCAGTCCAAAACAACTTCAAGGATAAATCGTTTACATGGGAAAGCCCGTACGGCCTACAGCAAAGGACTGAACTTATACATGGGAAGAAACATACGAGTGGGGAAAACCTACATATGCTATATATTAGGTTGACATGGACCATTACATGACGTTGGGCAAGGGACATTCATGGTTAACACATGACGCAGGTTGGGATACTAGTACGAGAGGTGCAGAGCGGATATACAGGATAGATGCCATGGGACGTTATACGCGATAGATATCTTGGGATATTATACTTGATAGAAACCTGACAATGTGATACCTTGTTTTATCTTGACATCGTAGTTTATCACGACACCCTAGTTTATCTGAGTTAAGTAGTTCATCCTGTTATTTTGATTTAATTGACTTATTTTGTATCATGCTTATGTTCATCTCAGTTTCTCATGACAGTTAACATTACTAGTTTTTATACTAATAGTGGATAGGGCTTACTCAGTCTTTTTGACTGACCCGTTTTGTTTCTCCTCTATTCTTCCGTTTCCCCCCCCCCCCAGGTTGTAGGGAGGAAACACTGCTGTTTAGTTCGGACTTCTTCTGCTTGAAGGTCATCATGGATGGCTTGGACTTTTCCTGGCTATGGCTACTTTACTGTTTTTACTTGGGGAATAATTTATGAAAAAAAAAGTCTTTATGCTTCTTTACTATTGCAAGACAGGTTTTGATGTACTCTGATGTAAAAGGCTTTAGACCTTATGTATTCATGTTATGAAAGATTGATTTTACTTCCGTTATTTTATATGTTCCGTCTTGTGATATTTCTGTGCATGTTTACCAATAATGCCCCTCTAAAGCTAGTGCATTCCTTTGCGAGTGACCCTAGCGGAGGCGGGGTGTTACACATCACATTCGTTTATCTCTACATCATTAGTTGAATCACTGCACTTGAACACCAGTTTAGTAGAGGATCCCTTAGTTGTTTCGAATCCAATTGGGGGCTCAGCTTATTTGTCCATGGTGTGTTTGGATTTGAAAATTTCTATACTTAGCGTTGAGTTTAGATGTGATGTTTATGTTTTGGGCTTCACGGGATATGGGCTAATTTTAGGAATGGATTGGTTATCCAGAAATTGGGCCGTTCTTGATTGTGAAAGGAGAGTAGTTGGGCTCGTGACTCGCCTTGGCAACACTCTCGAAATCTTTTGTAATCCCATAAATTCTGTTATGCTAAGTTATTTAGAATCACTTGACGCATCGGTGGAAAATCTACGATCTGTTAGAGTGGTCCGAGAATATTCGGATGTGTTTGAGGAGGTGAAGGGCTTGCCTCCGAAGCGGGAGATAGATTTTTGAATATATCTTGTGGATAATGCGAAACCAGTATCTTTGCCGGTACGCCACATGGCTCCACGTGAAAGGAGGGAACTCGATAAGCAAGTGAAGGAGTTGCTTGAGAAGGGGTTCATAAGACGAAGTATATCGGAGTGGGGTGCTCCAGTAGTATTTGCCACGAAGGGGGATGGGTCCCTTAGACTTTATGTGGAATATAGGGAACTTAATAAGCTTAATAAGAAGAACAGACACCCACTGCCGAGGATTGACGATCTCTTCGATCAGTTAGTTGGCGCCTCAGTGTTTTCGCAGTTGGACTTAGCCACTGGTTTCCATCAGTTGAGAGTGGCTGAGGATAGCATAGACAAGACTGCATTTAGGACTCCGGACGGTTTCTATGAATGGCTAGTGATGCCCTTCGATTTGACAAATGCCCCCGCATACTTTGTTGATTTGATGAGTAGGGTGTTTAGGGAGTACTTTAACAAATTCATGGTAGTCTTTGTAGACGACTTCCTGATCTTGTATAAGGATGAAGAAGAGCACGCCCTACATCTTAGGGAAGTGTTGGAGACCCTACGAGCACATAATCTTAAAGCTAAATTTTCCAAGTGCCACTTCTAGAGGAAAGAAGTACGATTCTTATGGCACGTGGTTTCCATGGAAGGGATAACTGTGGATCCCGCGAAGGTGGTGGCCATCCAAGATTGGAAGGTCCCTAAAAATTCTACCGAAGTGAGAAGTTTCTTGGGGTTGGCTGGCTACTATAGGAAGTTTATCAAAGACTTCACAAAGATATCAGCTCCATTGGCATGCTTGACGAAGAAGAACCTAGTTTTCACATGGGACGTAGATTGTGATGATGCGTTCCAACGTTTGAAGAGAGCTTTGACTTCAGCCCTAGTCTTAGTGCTGCCAGATGGGAGTAAGCCATTTACTGTTTATACCGATGCTTGTGGGACAGGTCTAGGCGCAGTCGTAATGCAAGAGGGCAGGGTAATAGCCTATGGTGGAAGGCAGTTGAGGGCGCATGAGAAAAATTAACCTACGCATGACCCAGAGTTGGCCGCTATTATTTTCGCGCTTAAGTCTTGGCGTCATTATCTTCTTAGCGAGAAATTCGAATTATTCACTGACCACAAATCTTTAAAATACTTATTCTCTCAGAAGGACTTGAACTTAAGGCAGCAAAGGTGGATGGAATTCTTAGCATCCTACGACTTCGAGATAGCATATATCCCTAGCAAGGGTAACGTGGTGGCAGATGCCTTAAGTAGAAAAAGATTATCCTTAAGTCCTTTGTTTGTTGAGCGACGAAGTTTAGAGTTCATCTCTATGTTTGACTTTAGACCTTCCGTTGACTTTGTACCCGGTTTGCTAGCATCCTTGGAGGTCAGACCTACGCTTTTGGGACGGATTGGCGAGGCACAGCGAGACGACCCGCAGTTGGTTGAGTTAGTAGGAAAGCTCAAAAGAGGGGAGTCATCAAGCTATCTCCGTAGGTATAACCTAGATGATAAGGGTTGGTTACGTAGGGACGGTACACTTTGTGTACCAAAAGACGATGACCTAAGGAAGACCATTCTTGATGATGCACATCGTTCGAAGATGACCATTCATCCCGGCGGGGACAAGATGTACAAAGACATGAAGCGAGTTTTCTTTTGGGCCGGTATGAAGAAAGATGTGGCCGAGTATGTCGCTAGATGCTTGGTGTGCCAACAAGTAAAAGCGGAGCAAAAGAAACCCGGTGGGTTGCTTCACCCATTGGAGGTTCCACTATGGAAGTGGGAAAGTGTCTCGATGGAATTTGTGGATGGATTACCGCGATCAAGGAAGGGTAATACGGGGATTTGGGTTATAGTAGATAGGCTTACTAAGAGCACCCATTTCATTCCCGTGAAGAGTAAGAGAATTGCTCCATGGTTTGCTTCCGTATACGTCCGAGAGATAGTTCGTTTACACGGTGTTCCTTCTAGCATAGTGAGAGACCGCGATCCTATTTTTACTAGCGAATTTTGGAGAAGCTTGCAAGAGGAGGTAGAGACTCAGTTATGTTTGAGCACCGCATATCATCCTCAGATGGACGTCCAGACCGAGAGGGTGAATCGTATTCTAGAGGACCTATTGACGCTATGTATCCTAGACTTTGGGAGTACATGGGAAGAGCATCTTCCATTGGTGGAGTTCGCATATAATAACAGCTTTCAGTCTAGCATTGGCATGGCACCTTTCAAAGCTCTTTATGGACGACCTTGTCGTTCACCTACATGTTGGTGGGAATCTACGGATAAGATCTTGCTTGGGCCCGATATGATTAGGGAGACCTCGGAGAAGATCGAATTGATTCGAAGGAGGATGAAAGCAGCACAAGATAGGAAGAAATCTTAAGCGGATAAGAGGAGGACAGACCTTGAGTTTGAAGTTGGGGACATGGTCTTTATCAAAGTGTCTCCATTACGGAACGTTGATCGCTTTGGGTCCATTGGGAAATTAGCACCAAGGTTCGTAGGGTCGTTTCCTATTAAGGAAAAGATTGGACAGATGGTGTAAAGAGTGGAATTGCCTGAGAGACTTAGTGGTGTACACGACGTATTCCATGTGTCATATTTGAGGAAGTGCTTGCACGAGACCGCGGAGATGGTAGAGCCGAACTTGCTTAGAGAGGTGGGGATAGAGCGTGATGCGACGATTCGACGAGCTCCTACGCGCATTCTTGGGTCGGAGATCAAGAAGCTGAGGAATCGAGAGGTCAGACTAGTCAAAGTACAATGGGGAGATGATAAGAGCAACGCTACTTGGGAGACGGAAGAAAAGATGCGTTCGTTGTACCCTTTTCTTTTTGAGGGTATGTCCTTTAATTTCTCCTTTATCGCTTATCTTATCTTACCTTTAGAGTATCCTCTCGCTAGTATTCTTGACCTTTAGTTAGGATAATCCTATGGCTGAAACATGTGTTTAAGACATGTTATTTATGATGGATGCAAAGTGGATGCAAGTGTTTGCTCGTGGACGCATATACACACACTGTTAGGCACTAGATTGGCTCAGTCACTTCATATTGCATATAAATGGCTGTATCTAGTAAAATGGATGTATAATGGTTGTGCTATCATATGGATACCGCATTTTGGTGAATGGTTGTGCACGCATGTAGAAATAATATGTATCGATAGGGTTCTTTTGCATACATAATGGATGCATGGCACTATCATGATTTGCATTAAGGAGGTCAACTGAATCAGTGGACCGCCTGATTTTGCATTAGATATGGATATATACACACACTGTGCATTTAAACATGAAAGCATTAGAAATCTATAAGGACAATGTATGCCTGTGGTTGATGGTTGAGTAGATGGACGATTGGATGTTAGGATATACATTCTTCTTGACTTGAAGATTTCGGGGTCGAAATCCTTTAAGGAGGGGTGAATATAACACCCCGTAATTCTATTAATATTAATATTCACAAATTACATAATAACTAATCTCAGACATGAGAATTGTGGGAAACGGGTTGCGCCATTGTGTTCGTCTCGGAATTATGGTTGAAATAGAGTCCGAGTTTGCGTGAATTGGACTTCGTATGAAGAAGTTATGGCCATCGGAAGTTTCAGAAAATTCAAAACAAATTTCAGAAATTTAAAATTCAAAATTCGGAGTCAAACTGGCTAGACGGGAAAATTCCCGCCCAGCACCCCAGGTCGACTGGGCAGTCAACCCCCCCCCCCAGGTCGACTGGGGAGTCGACCTGGGTGTCGACCTGTCCAGGCAGCTATGGTTTTGACTGAGCCCAATCTTGAGCTGCTGATGTGTCTTTAGGGAGGAGTTGGCAAATTAAACGGTTCAGTTTAGTTCTGAGTTGATCTGACGGTCTAAATAAACCCTAAACTCTATAAATACCTAGGTAGTCTCTCACTCTAATTCACATGAAAAATAGAATAGCCGCCGTCATACCGCCGCCATGGAACTCAGTGTAGCCGCCGCCAACTAAGAAGGAAGAAAGCTAATCAAACCCAAATTCTACTCAACTCTAAAGCAAATCAAGACTCTTTTTTCTTCTCTAATTGTGAGTATGATGATCTTAACAAGATTATTATTAAACTAATTATATTAAGTTATGAATGGATTATGAGTGAATGATGTGAATTGTCATATATGTTGTTGTAAACCTTATGTTATCATGTATGTTGTAAATTCTATGTTATGTGATGATGATATCCTATATGTTGTAAATCATGCCATGATGATATTGTATAGGTTGTAGTTTTCTATGCTAAATTGTGATAAATCATACATGTTATAAAGTCATGATGTTATTATCTATGCTAATTAGTTCATGTTATTCAAATCATGATGTTGATATTACTTGGGCTATATTGATCTATATGACAAATCACATATGCAAGTTTAGATTGATTAGTAAAGATTATGAACATATGCCATAACATCTATTTAGATCTAGAATTATGACATCTAGAATTATGCTATGACATATGTGAATTCTATGTATTAGATGCTAGTTCATACCACCATTATGTTGCATAAAACCCCATATGCAAGTTTATACATAAATTGTGGTTATGATCATATCATGTAAATCGTGATATTTAACAAGTTGACACCCTTAGATCGTTAACATGTGTAGTTTATGCAAGTTTCACCCCTATTATGATTGGATTATTTTATTTGTCTATATGTTGTGATAATTTATCTTTGTGCTATGAGTTAGACTATTCGAGTCTAACGTATATTCTGCGTTGAATAAGTGAACGTATAACGCATGGTAGGGGGAATATTAAGGATTTAATATTAAGAAGTTGGGGTGCAATTGATATGATTTTGCATGCCATGAATGGATGCCCATAATTGAGTCAATTATGGACATCATTAAAATTGAAGTTAATTAATAATTTGAATAGAGAATTATTAAAACTGGGGTAAAAGATTATAAGTGATAATCAATGCTTAGGACACGAGGTTGGACTCGTTTGTGACGTAAACCTGCCCGGACCCACCCGGTAAATCCAATGGTCACAAATGTCAGCCCAATGTGAGAGGTCCTAGGCCCAAACTAGAGCATAACAGTTGTAAAGACACGAGGTTAGACTCTTTTATGGTGTAAGACTGCCCGGACCCGCCCGGCAAATCCAGCTGCCATAAATGCTAGTCTAATGTGAGTGGTCTTTATGAGGTTATGGCCTGAATGAATTAAGAAATACTTAACTAGATAAACATGTTAGGTGGGACATGGGGGTTAAGTAGGTGCCTTGGGTTGCATGAGGAATCTTGTGGGTGCCCATAGGGGCATGTGAAATACGATTAGTAAGACTTAACCAAACACACATGTAAATGAACATGACTAAGAGGGTTAAGTGGGATGTACTAGTGGACAAGCTTTGGTGGGTAGCTTGTGGGGGCCCATTTCAACCAGTAATCCAAACGTGTCTTTGTGGGCTCTACCCAAGTCGAGGACGGGACACGCATACTGGGTTTGACTATAAGAGGCCAAAACGGGGAGCGGTGGCAACGCAAGTCCAACGGGTTTCATATGCGTGTGTGGACCCGGCTGGTAGGTAAGACGTTGTTGCATCGTGTAGGTATAAGCCGTGCATTCTCAAGTTGTACCGGGTTGCCACTTTAGGGGAGTGATACACCCTACTGTGGGGCCAGCACGAGTATCTACGAGTAGGGAGCCGATCGAAAATGGGTAGTGGGGTACACCTAGTGGAGAAAGGGGCAGACAACACCTATGTAGTCAGCTAGGGGTACGCAAGGCTATTTATATAGTTTCTGTGTGTAGCAAGTGGGATCAACCTTTAGGGTGACTGGTGCGGTGCAGTGTAGTAATTATTCGTTAGTAATTAGGTGTGCCTTTAACGTTACCTTTAACGCTATCTTTAACGTTATCTTTATCTGCTCTTCCATACCTAATAGTTCATAGACATTTACTTGTCTTCCAGCTTATGCCTTAGTCTAGTTATTTTGATAGTAGTATTGTTAGAATTATCATACTCGCCAGAATTTATGTCTGACCCCCTCCATTTCTATCCTTTTCCCCCTCCAGGTCCTTAGGTTGGGCCTAGCTATAGTGGAGTTTGATTGGATTGCTTCATCTCTCTTTGGAAAGCTTGGACCGTTGAAGTAAAGTCCAGCTTGTTGTCTTCTTTAATGGCTATTGGTGTAATGGGATTATGTATTTTGTTTTATCAAGATGGATATTGTACTTGACTCTGATTTATGGTTTTATGATGTAACAAACACGTTTAATTTCCGCTGCAATAAAATGAAGTTTTAGATTTCCAAGTACTACTTATTATCTGTCTTGTTGTAATTTTTCTGTTCTATACTCACTTAAAACCTCCATGGAAGTTAATGCATTCCCATTGTGAGTGACATTAATGGACGTGGGGTGTTACACACTGGGTTCAAAAAGAACATCTTGCAACTCGGCCCACACATGACCGACCACTCATTTCGCTTGAGTGTATCGAATGTATATCCCCAACGGTTGGGATCAGCAACTATTTCCCGAAAGGGACAACATCGATTAGAATAAGGAATTAAATGAATCTCTAGATAGGTGATAATACACCCTAATGGGAGAGACCCACTTAGCCATGTTGCTTACCCGATTTTTGTCATTTCCCGGTTGTTGAGGCTTGAGGCTACGGTTACTTTCTAATCATTGATAGCACAATCACTTTGAATGCCACATTGTCAGATCCGTTAATCATTAATTGACTTGCACAAATATTCTGTATGTTATAGTAAGGGAATAAATCCATTGCCACCATATATATTTATACAGAACAATCATATTCGATTATTGGAAATACTTTGTTAGACATTCGTCCCTATACGTTCGTTCTGGGATTGAACGAAACCGAAGGCACAATTTCTATTAATAGAAAAAGTCATTGCACTTCACTCCATCTTCGATTATCTTCATATAATCTGATTCGCAACGCTACTGCCAATACAAAGTGGTTCACGGATAATAATCCAATCGGTCTCTCCATATTGACAATGATATTGGAAAATACTTCGATAGTCGGTTATTTAGCTATCGAAGAAAAACAAACATTCATCCATAACATCCATCAATCATTGGGCCTGTTAATTAATATTTCATTAATTAATTCACTTCCTCACTTCCCTATCAAAATTCGTTAACCAAATATTTTCAATGATCTTGTTGGACTCTTACGCTATTTGGAAAAACTTTTCCATATATCCCCTCTTTTTATTTTCTACACTTAGAAAATATATTCTATTTGAAATTGAAACAAATTTCAATCACTTATCTCTTTCCCGACTACTTTAACTATACTCAGGAAATATTTACTTTACATTTCAAAAATTCCATCACTTGGGTTATAACGAATGTTGTGTAAAACATCGTTACAACAACCCAAAATATTTTATTCAATTTACTCTTATTCAAACACTTCTCTTCGAGACTGGATCTTGCTATTTATCAATTTAAAATGATATCAATCAAGTTGGGGTAAAATTACCTCTCAGACCTTGACTGAAAAAACCATTAACTTCAAAACAGACAAAACCGCTTACCTCGAATAATTAACATTATAAAAACCAATTGATTTTTAAACGTATATATGTTTCTCTTTCTATTACCAGCTTATCGATTTCCTTTTTGTTTATAATATTCTATTTTAAATTCGTTTCCTTATCGAATTCTATATATATTAATAAATTTATTTCTAACTATCAAATTTTTCTTGAAAATATTCTAGCTCCTTAAATTCCCGGAAAAATTCGCCATAACCTCCCTTATACCGGGAGCATCGGGATATTTCAAATAGCCTCCCATGTCCTTCATCAATCCAAAAGAGAAAGAAAAAGCCAAGCGGCTTGCCGATACGGCGCATAAAATCTCATATATGAATTTAAACATGTACATTTTTGTCGGGCACATAAATTAAAATCTTCATATACTCCATCCCATACCTGTCTAACACATGCTTACCTGTTTCCAATTCAATTCAACTCAATCCAATCGTTTGAATTCAGTTTCGCCCATTTATTCTTTAATTACCTATTTTGCCTATTTTACTTCTTTGTTTGAACATAACCTTATTCAAACAAAATATATTTAACTTGCTCATAACTAAATTGAATTTCAAATTTCAATTCTAGTTTCCTATTCGATTTCGAATATAAATTTTAACATTGAATTCACTTATACAAAGTCCAATATCAATTCAATATCTCATTAACTAATTACTATTCAAATTAGTTAATTATATTCAATAAATAAAAATCTGATTTCTGTTTCAAAAATCAATTCATTACTCCACCTGAGTTCACATATAATCTACAATTCAAATCTGAAATTTTCTAAAATAGAAATTCAGATTTCATTCGCTTAAAATCCTTTTATAAGATTAAATAAACCGTTATGGTTTTTTAAATGGTTATGGCACTGTTTTTCTGAAAATTTGATTTTGATATAACTCAAAATCTATTCGATGAAATCCAGATTTTTCTCCTCCATTAGAAAAATATTATCAAATCGGTCCTGACGCTTCTTGTTTCAAAGAATTCTGACTTCAACTGAGTTCTGTATACTCAATTGAAGTTCGAAACCACAATTTACGATCAGTCGTGCTATGGCGAGCTCATTTTAATTATATTTACAAATATAAACATTTTAACTTTGTTTATAGTAAGTTCAACTCTATTCTGATATATTTTTAATATATAGCAAATCCAATTTTTCAAATCAACATAATATTTTCGATCTTCGAAAAATTGTCGAGTTTCCCTATATCAGAAATAAATTTATTTATACTTTGATCTTCTATATTCAAATTCTATTTCAAATTGAATTTCCTATATTCGAATTCCATTACCAATCTCCATTTGAATTTCAATATATTTTCAAACTTCGTTTGGATTTCTATATTCAAATCTATTTCAATTCTATTTGAATTCTGTATTCAAATTCCCATTTCAATTCAATTTGAATCCTATAATCAAATTCCATTTTAACTCTTTAATTCTATATTCAAAGTCTATTTCAAATTCTATTTGAATTCTATTTGAAATTCTATTTCAAGTTCTATTT
The DNA here is from genome assembly GCA_030737875.1 of Allium sativum. Lineage (NCBI taxonomy): Eukaryota > Viridiplantae > Streptophyta > Magnoliopsida > Asparagales > Amaryllidaceae > Allium > Allium sativum. The sequence goes on along the minus strand of CM060920.1, from coordinate 739,112,949 downwards.
AAATTTTCTATATTAAATTTCCATTTGAATTTCTATATTCAAATTCTATATTTGAATTCCTTTATATTCGAATTCTATATTTGAATTCCAATTTAATTTCTATATTCAAACTCCATTTGAATTTCTATTTGAATTTCTATATTGAATTTCTATTTGAGTTTATATATTGAATTTCTATTTGAATTTTCCTTTATATTCATTCTTAAACAAGTCTCGATTTCAATTTCCTTTGAAATCGATATTTCTACTTTTGGAAAATAGATTTCCCCTTTCAATTTCACACTTGTATTTTTATTTCTGAATTACCCAGTGATAATTCTTTTCATTTCATTTATAAACTTCGTTTATAAATGAATTACTTGTTTTTATTCATTTTAAACAAGTTAATATTTTGATTCTATTCAAATTTCAAATTCTATTTTTGAAAAAAAATAGAATTTCCCCTTTTAACTCTGGAAATTCCCTTTTCCGATATTTTTAAAACATCAACATTTAAGCCCAGTGATATTTAAACACCAAACAACCAATTACTTATTTTTCTAACACATCCTATATGACAGTATAGGTACAAACAAACAAACAAACAGATAACATATTTTTTAGGAATCCAGTTGGATCCCTCCAACATGTTTTTCCTGCATCCACAGACGTTAGTCAACAGAAATAATACCCATCCTGCTTCAAGGCAGGATATCGCGGTATAGAAGGTCATCCACTATCATAGCGTGGGGCGTATAGGGTAATCATCCGCTAATGGTACCGCGGGCATCCGCTAATGATACTGCGGGAACAAATCCAACCATCAACCCAATATATATATATATAATAGTCAACCCTAAATAACTAATATATTTGAATCAACCAGAAAGCATTCAAATAAGCAACAACAATTATTTTTAACGAATAAAATAATTCTAAATAAAAGGTGAGTGAGATTTACTCACCGTGATTTTATTGTCGAAATAATTATTTGGTTAAATTAAGCGGTGTTTAATTTAACCAAAATCACCAACTGCCTCTCTGTCATTCCATCCAATTCCATGATATTGTATTTTGACGATACGAAGCCAAATCACCTCGTTATACTGAAATCTGTTATTTGATGAATTTATACAAGCATTCTAAGCTTTGAAAGAATTTAAATTATTCTTTAACGTTTTAATTATTGAATTAAAATAAATTACCTATTTCGTTACTCTTATACAGGCTGGTTCACCGTCACTACCCGATCCAGCCACAATATCGGCCATCCCTCCTCAATGCCTTCATTCTATTAACCTTAATTCATGTAATATGTCATTTATAATATACCCCATCGAACCATTTTTATAAGAATAAAAATTTTATTACTAACAAAAATATATACCTTACCAAATTTCCTTTCCTATTATTGCTACATACAAGAGAAACCCAACTGCCGTCCTTTTTCTTCTTTCTTCATTTCCAGTAAAACTCCAACACCAGTTTTTCACTCAACTTCAGGCTAAATTGTTGGATCTAGATTAACCCTAGAGGGGGGTGAATAGGGTTTATCACATTTTTTAACTGAATTGAAAAACTGATAGGATATTAAAATAATAAACAGATCACAGAATATAGCAGAAACAGAAATGCAGAACATAAATCACACACAGATATACCCAGCTTCAGCAAAACCCTGCCTACTGCTGCATTTCTAAGGTTTCTACTAGGTGATAGAACAGATCTCGCATACAAGACCATGTACACTCGCAAACCCTGCTCCTATTCTAACCCTATGCTCAAAATCCTAGACTGACCAATATCCACTCGATCAGATTTCCCTGTTTACGACACCGTAATCAGTAACCCAGATTTTACAGACTCTGTCAAATGTCAGTTAACCCGTAACTGAGTTCTAGAATTTTACAGACTCCAGAAGACTGTTCAGACTGATTTTACAACGAATTAAAATAACAAAAACATTAAAACAAAAGTGAAACCCTAGGAGTTAAAAATAGAAGGGTCATCCCCTTTGTAAATGGCCAGCCCATTTCTATTCTTTACACCCGATCTCTTTGTTTCTGAAATAAGAAAAAAATGGCGGCTGACTTTGAGAAGCTAGGGTTTTCTTAAATGATCCCCCAAATCGATTTCGATGCTCGATTGAATGATGTTCTCTGATGCTCGACTTCTTCGTTGCTTTCTGGCACTTCGAGTTGGCTTCCCTCTCTAGCACTCGATCGAAACCCTAATGAAACGTTGTAAGTGAATTTAAACTTCAATTGCTCTGCCTTTTGGTTTATTGATGCTTTTGGTTTTTGATTTGAAATATTGGGTTGGTTTTTGATTTTGCTATCCCCTTTACCAGTGATGAATCGGTGTTAATAAAGGATTGAAAAATCCCTTAAACATCTCTGATTTCCCATATGTGACTTGGCTGATTTATTGTGGTGCTTTCCCTTTTTGATTTGCGGATTTGATTGAATACAAGATTTCCTCTTTTGATTTTGGCTGATTGATTGCTTCGAATTTAACTTGAAATAAAGGCTTTATTCCTTGATAAATCCTGGACAATTATTTATTGCCTTGGAAGGCTTTCCTGATTGAATCAAAACAGGAAATAAAGAATTTCTGAATTGAAAATGATTTTGAAAAGTTGCCTTAATTCCTTAGCTCATTTGTGTCCTTTTGTTGCCTTAAACAAGTCGAATTGCCCCTTTGAATTCATGCATGATTTCTGGAAAACATAATTGATTTCTTGTCTGAGTAATCTTGAAAATGTTGCCAAGTTAGAATTCTTTGATTGATAAAAAAAAACTGCCGAGAATGACACGAATGAAATCTAAAAAAAATCTCTCTGATTTTTTTTCTTAAATATGTTTTGTGAAAACTTGCCATATATATTCATCACTGAATTAATGTCCTTAAAACTTCCTGGGAATTTCGAGAACATCAGCTTTAAATGCTGAAACGAATTCTTGCCAACTTTGAGTTTAAAAACGACTTTGATTTGATTGAATCTTTGCATGCATATTTCAATGTGTTGATGTTATTCTATAGCAATTATCACTTCCCTGTTTGGCAACACCTTGTACACTTGGTCTTGGTTTTTGATACAGTTCCTTGTTGTTTACATGACTCGTCGCACCTAACTTTGATGCTGAGTCATAGACTATATTGCTTTGTATATGCTGCTGAATCATGTTTCACCATTGAGATTTGCACCATTGAACTTGACCTGAACCATTTGTTTTCTGTTGTGTTCATCATGACCATTGAGCTACTCCACAATATGTTCGACCATCTTTGTCTCCATGGAGTTGCTGTGCCATACTTATGCTTGTGCCATTCATGTTTGTGGCTTGTGTTTTCTCCTGTCTTGCCATATATATAGTTTCACTTGTTTAGCTGGCTTGAACATGTGCTCTAGTCTAAACTGTATACTATTTCACCTTGTACATATGTATGTGTTAAGAAAGCAATTTGCTACCCTGCCATGTTTGCACCACCATTCATACATGTATACTGTTCAAAAATGTTGGGCATGCTTTGTTCCTCTGAATACTTATGTATACACATGTTGTGTACACCCTTTGTGTGAGCACTTCTTTGTTATAGTTGTTTCAAACTTTGTATTCTTTTATGCTTGTGTTTACTGAAACAAAATTTTGTGCATACTTGCCTGCTACCTACTCATGTTGACTTCTCCTTGCCTTGTATACCTTAGTATAGCTGCACTACTCCTTATGCCACTTTCATGACCATGCTGCAGCTCCATGTTGACTTGAACTTGCTGCATATAGTTGTGCACCCCTTTACCATTGATCATGGCTCCTCCCTTTGTCGCTGTGTGCACCACTTTAGATTTTCTGAAATGTTGTACTTGTATTTTTGCTGAGCTGATCTGCCGCTTGCATCACCATACTTTTGTAGCACTTTTGTCCACTCTACATGATTGTGCATTGTCTTTGCTTTACATGATCGTGTCTCGACCACTTTGACATGATCGAGCTGATTTGATTTGGCTGCTTGAACATGTATGTTGCATTTGAATTTTGTCACACTCTCGACCATATTCATATGTGCTGAGTCGAGACGGTCCACGTGGCTACTCCTCAGTTGCACACTGATTGACGAGGCAGTGCACACGTGTATATTTATACACGTGTGTATATGCAGCCATCAGACTATTTTTCTTGTCCCTGTACTATATGTATACAGACTGAGTAGACACATATCAGATCAAGTCACGAAAAATAATGAGAAACACACCAGAAATCTGAGGCAAATAAATTTTTTTAAAAATAAAAATTATATTTGTAAGTGTTCAGTAATATTTCTATTGCAGTGTACTGTGTGTTTCTGTTTCATGTGACAGGTATGAAGACTGGACTGAGTGGAAAACTGTGAAGACTGAAGATTGAAGACAGAAGACATTGTCAGTTTATGAAGTTTTTGTAACAATGAATGTATAGATGAAAAAAAAATGTACAATGGTGAAATATATATGAGTATTGAGTGAACTGTAGTGAGGAGCTGTGTATACAATGTATATGAACCTGTATATGAAATGTATAACTGAGATGTACAAATAGTGGAGTATAAAAATTTGTACTGTTTGATTATTGAAATAAAATATTATATTTAAATAAGATACTGTTTGAATATTTAAATTCGTGTACAGTAGTATTCTGTTTAAATATAAATATTCTATTTCTGTCTGTGATGTAGAATAACAGCACGATAATAAACACATTTAAAATAATATATACTCATTTGTTATCATCAAACAAAAATCATATAATTGTGTTTACAACACCGTTATATACAACAATCTCCCCCTTTTGATGATGACAAACAAATAAAAAGATTTTGAATAAAATAAATGTGTTTTTCGAGAATAGTGAAACTCCCCCTAGTTGAAAGCTCCCCCTACAACTAAACTACCCCTAGAACTGTGTACGAGTAAAACAAATGAATTCGGTAAATTTTCAAAGTAAAAATATTTATAAAATATTCACTCATAAATCTAAATCAAAATCTAATTCATTCTCCCCCTTTTGTTATCATCAAAAGGATACAGAGTTTAAAATACAGATGAAAATTGACTAAAAATATACTTTCATCTTAAGAGGAAGAATGGTCATCATAAATCTCAGTCAGTCAAACCAAAATCATAATAAACTGAGAACTAGTGGCATATTTCACATTTCAGATAATGACAGATTTATTATGAAATTTATATAGACGGGGAGAGTTATAAAAATGATTTCCAATTATTTTCAAAGAATTTTATAAAAAAGAGCACAAAAAAATAGTGATGAATTTGGACTATAAAATCAATTTAAGTGACAAAATCAAATATTCTCAAATCCCAATACCTATCAATCAACAAATCATAATACGTCATAATATTTCAACGCATTTCACAAATGAAAAATGGATTGATAGGGCTGGTTTTTACACACCAAGGAGAATTTCATATAAAAATTTATTTATTGCAATATTTTTTTTTATTACTTAAGAGCACACTGACCATGCATAACCAGATCTTGGATTTTTAAATGAGATCAGTTGCAGCTTAAATATAAGTTTCTCATAACCATGCATGACTAGAACTTGGATTTTTAAATGAGGTTAGAGATACTCTTATATATTAATTACATTTTTATCATTTTTAGTTTTATAAAGGAAAAACTCCTCGGTATATGAAACCAATATGGATGATAGAAATGTGGTAGATACAGAAATGGACTGTGAAATAAATTTCTAAATTAATTATATTATGAAATAAGCTCGACTTTACCAGGATTATTGAAAATTTTCAATTATCACTAATTCTGAATAATAATATAGTCCCTTTTCTATCACAAATAATTTTCACTGTTTTAAAGCAAGATAATTTTTTATAAAAAAAAAAAAAAAACTCTCCACATTAATATAAAATCATGATGGATGGCAGAATGATGATAGATAAAGGAGATGGTCGTGAAATAATTGCCAGTTCAAAGATATTATAATAAATATTCAACCATCATTAAAATCCAAATAAAACCTCCTCTTGTTGTGAAATATACTGTAGTCACAATTCATCATAATTTCAAAATCTGATAATAATTTTGATGAATTATAAATACAGTTCAATTTGGATATTGATTTCGATTTCTGAAAGAATAATCAATAGATAATTTTAAAAATGAAAATCAATTACAAGAGGAATTTATACAGATTTATACAAGGGAAAAAAATGTGTATGGTGTCTATACAAAGTGAAAATTCAAAGCAAATGGATGAAAAAAAGCTGATACCAATTGTAGTCTCCCTTATCGAGGAATTTATTCACACCCTAGATATCTCAGGTTAAAGAAATTTCAAACACAAAGCCCAAATAGACAAAACTAACAAATTTGGCACATTTATCAGAGCTGCAGACAAGAACAAGCAATTATTTGAAGAACAGTATCAGAGTAGCAAACATCATTTTCAAATCAGACTTGTCTAGGCGATATTTCAAAGATATTACAAACAGTCAAAAATAATTCATGATCAGATGGGTGCAAAAAATATACGGCACTTCTGATACCACTTGGTGTTTCTATTAATAAATTTTAATCACACAGATACCGGGGACAAACCAAGATATCACAGTCAGCAGAAATTTAAAGACCAAGCAGATGGTATAACAAATTAACCAAGCAGCAGGCAGGTTAAAACAGGCAGTTCTTTGAAAAACAGTATCAGAGCCGCATAACAGAAACAGATTCAAATCAGACTTGACAAGATGTTGGTCACACAAGATGATTCATGAACCAATGATTAAAAAATACTGTTTCTTTGAAATCATTTGAGGAATATGCAGATTTCAGGATTCAATGAATCGATCACACCAGATTATTAATTTCATCTTCAAGATATGTGTGAGATTCAATAAATCAATAATTTCAAATGATTTTAAACAAACAGATATTCAAATCAAATTATCATGAAATAACAGTGATTTTTAAGACTTGATTCTCAAATCAAATTTTCACAAAAAAATTCAAACAAGCCTAAAAAAATTTTCAGATCATTTATATCAATTTTGAAAGGTATTCATGATCTAGAAAAAAATAGAATAATTTATTTGAATAATCGATGTCAAGTTTTGGAATATAATGAATCACTCACACAAGGTTGATAATTTCAAATTTAGGAGGTGTGTGATTATTCAAAATATCAATAATTTCAAATGATTTCAAACAAACAAATTCTAGCCATAATGATCATGAGTAATGATGGTTTTCAAGATGTATCACTGAGATTTAAGACGGATTAATTTCCAATCCAATCCGAAAATCAATGAAATTTTCACAACTGATAAATAGCAGTGTGCTGTAATGAGTATAACATTTTAAGCGTTTCCAAAATTAATTGGAAGAAACTCAAAACAGTATAAGAGTGTGAAATTTCATTAATTATTTAGATCTTCAAAAATTTAGAATTCAAATTAACAGTGTTCAAGATATGGCACGAATACATCAACACTGTTATGAATTCTGAGAATCAGATAACAAACTTCAAATCAATTGCAGGTATTTACAAAAATAAATTCAAGATCTGGACATGATTAAACACATCAGAGTTTTATAGAAATTAAGCAAATTTCTAGAAAGAATATGAATTCTGCAATATGAAGTTAATGAAGCCTAAGAAGTTACAAAGGTATGACGGTGACAAATCAAAACAAAAGAAAACAAAGAAAAAATAAATAGAAGGGATAGAAGGAGAAATAAACAAAGAAAAAAATATATTACAAAGATGAGTTCAGAGATTGTACCTGAAATCCATGTAAAACAGAATCTCCGACTCAACAAATCTTGGCCAAGGAACTGTAAAGAATACAGAAGTATAGAACAACTTGAAATCAATCTCTTTTCAGCATAGCAGTTCCTCAACCTTCACTAGTACCTAACAGTTGAGTGAATTAAGTGGTCTAACAAAATTTGTAAAAACACTCTGAAATATGTTTAACACTTTTGGTACCCAAACCTGTTTGTATAACAAACCATCAGAATTAACCTTTGTACCCTTAGGAACCCAATTCTGTTTGAACTTGACGAAGTCCGTTTATTTTTTGAGATCCAAGAATGTTTTAATGGTTTATTATAAAACGATTTCTCATAACAATTTTGACTCAAAAGACCTTTGAAATTCTCAGTGTTCAAATTTTCTGAGCAGTTCTTTCCAAAGCAGTTTGAGGGATTTTTCAAATCTTTTGAATTTTGTTTTCCAAAAACATCATTTTTCCCAAAGCCAAGACCAGATTTATTTCCAATAGAAACTTGGTTTTGTAACAGCATATTCAACGATTTTTCCCCACTAGAAAATTTATCCAAAGTTGATTCTAATCGTTGAATTTTGGATTTTAGATTGCTATTTTCTTTTAGTAAATTTGAGCAATTATTTATAGCGATCTTCTGTTCAACATTGGACTGTTTCAAAACCAAATTCTCATTTTCAAGCAATTTAATTTTGGCTTGGGATTCAGAAATTTCAAGTTCAAATTTTTTTTGTTTTTCAGACTCAAAATTCTTGGATTTTTCAATCTCATTTTCAAGTTCTTTCAAAATCAAACCACTTTTCACCAAATTTTCATTTTCAGCAATTTCAAATTTGGAATATATATATCAGTCTTAAAAATTTCAAATTCCTTTTGTAAAAAGTTATTCAAACTTGATAACTCAATCTTGTTTTCTTTTAAGATCAGAATTTCCTTTTCAAACTTTTGAATATTTTTATTGAGATGAATAAGATTGATTTTCAATTTTAAACAATTTTTGCAATCTAAATTTGAAGAATTTTTAAAATATTCAAGCTGTGATTCCAAATCATCAATTTTGCTCGTCAACTCAGAATTCCTAGATTTTAGAGATTTGTTTTTAGATTTGAGTTTATCAACAGATTTAGTTAAATCAACACACATATAAACCAAATCTTCGTATGAGAAATTTTCTGTTTCAGCATTTGTTGATTCTCCATCATCTGATCCTTCTGAACTTTCATTTGTAAATCCTGTTAAACATAACTCTGAATCTGAGTAGACACTTTGGTGTTTTAAGCAACTGTTGTCAATTTGTCCATACTTCGTATTGAGAGTTCTCCAGATTTCCTGCACAGTCAAACAATGGGAGATCAGACTGTATTGATCATCATCAAGATAGGAATAAAGAATATGTGTAGCACAAGAATTAGAAACTTTATCTACCATATCGTACCCATTGATAATAACATCCCAACATTTAATATTAACATATTTTAAATAAAATTCCATTTTGGATTTCCAGTTTAAAAAATCTGTTCTAGTGAAAATAGTTGGAGATGAACTGGACTGACTCTCGCTAGACTGACAACTAGGATTACCATGACTCTAGAGTTAAAGAAAATACGTGCTCTGATACCACTTTTTGGATCTAGAATAACCCTAGAGGGGGGGTGAATAGGGTTTATCACAGTTTTTAACTTAATTGAAAAACTGACAGGATATTAAAATAATAAACAGATCGCAGAATATAGCAGAAACAGAAATGCAGAAAATAAATCACACACAGATATACCTAGCTTCGGCAAAACTCTGCCTACTACTGCATTTCTAAGGTTTCTACTAGGTGATAGAACAGATCCCGCATACAAGACCATGTACACTCGCAAACCCTGCTCCTATTCTAACCCTACGCTCAAAATCCTAGGCTGACCAATATCCACTCGATCAGATTTCCCTGTTTACGACACCGTAATCAGTAACCCCGATTTTACAGACTCTGTCAACTGTCAGTCAACCCGTAACTGAGTTCTAGAATTTTACTTTCTCTAGAAGACTGTTCAGACTGATTTTACAACGAATTAAAATAACACAAACATTAAAACAAAAGTGAAACCCTAGAAGTTAAAAATAGAAGGGTCATCCCCTTTGTAAATGGCCAGCCAATTTCTATTCTTTACACTCGATCTCTTTGTTTCTGAATTAAAAAAAAATGGCGGCCGACTTTGAGAAGCTAGGGTTTTCTGAAATGATCCCCCAAATCGATTTCGATGCTCGATTGAATGATGTTCTCTGGTGCTCGACTTCTTCGTTGCTTTCTGGCACTTCGAGTTGGCTTCCCTCTCTGGCACTCGATTGAAACCCTAATGAAACGTAGTAAGTGAATTTAAACTTCAGTTGCTCTGCCTTTTGGTTTATTGATGCTTTTGGTTTTCTATTTGAAATATTGGGTTGGTTTTCGATTTTGTTGTCCCCTTTGCCAGTGATGAATCGGTGTTAATATAGGATTGAAAAATCCCTTAAACATCTCTGATTTCGCATATGTGACTTGGCTGATTTATTGTGGTGCTTTGCCTTTTTGATTTGCGGATTTGATTGAATACGAGATTTCCTCTTTTGATTTTGGCTGATTGATTGCTTCGAATTTAACTTGCAATAAAGGCTTTATTCCTTGATAAATTCTGGACAATTATTTGCTGCCGTGGAAGGCTTTCCTGATTGAATCAAAACAGGAAATAATTAATTTCTGAATTGAAAATGATTTTGAAAAGTTGCCTTAATTCCTTAGCTCATTTGTGTCCTTCTGTTGCCTTAAACAAGTCGAATTGCCCCTTTGAATTCATGCATGATTTCTGGAAAACATAATTGATTTCTTGTCTGAGTAATCTTGAAAATGTTACCAAGTTTGAATTCTTTGATTGATAAAAAAAACCGCGGAGAATGACATGAATGAATTCTAAAAAAAAATCTCTCTGATTTTTTTCTTAAATATGTTTTGTGAAAACTTTCCATATATATTCATCACTGAATTAATGTCCTTAAAACTTCCTGCGAATTTCTAGAACATCTTCATTAAATGCTGAAATGAATTCTAGCCAACTTTGACTTTAAAAACGACTTTGATTTGATTGAATCTTTGCATGCATATTTCAATGTGTTGATGTTATTCTATAGCAATTATCACTTCCCTGTTTGGCAACACCTTGTACACTTGGCCTTGGTTTTTGATACAGTTCCTTGTTGTGTACATAACTCGTCGCACCTGACTTTGATGCTGAGTCATAGACTATATTGCTTTGTATATGCTGCTGAATCATGTTTCACCATTGAGATTTGAACCATTGAACTTGACCTGAACCATTTTTTTCTGTTGTGTTCATCATGACCATTGAGTTGCTCCACAATATGTTCGACCATCTTTGTCTCCATGGAGTTGTTGTGCCATACTTATGCTTGTGCCATTCATGTTTGTGGCCTGTGTATTCTCCTGTCTTGCCATATATATAGTTTCACTTGTTTAGCTGGCTTGAACATGTGCTCTAGTCTAAACTGTATACTGTTTCACCTTGTACATATGTATGTGTTGAGAAAGCAATTTGCCACCATGCCATGTTTGCACCACCATTCATACATGTATAATGTTCAAAAATGTTGGGCATGCTTTTTTCCTCTGAATACTTATGTATACACATGCTGTGTACACCCTTTGTGTGAGCACTTCTTTGTTGTAGTTGTTTCAAACATTGTATTCTTCTATGCTTGTGTTTACTGAAACAAAATTTTGTGCATACTTGCCTGCTGCCTACTCATGTTGACTTCTCCTTGCCTTGTATACCTTAGTATAGCTGCACTACTCCTTATGCCACTTTCATGACCATGCTGCAGGTCCATGTTGACTTGAACTTGCTGCATATAGTTGTGCACCCCTTTACCATTGATCATGGCTCCTCCCTTTGTCGCTGTGTGCACCACTTTAGATTTTCTGAAATGTTGTACTTGTATTTTTGTTGAGCTGATCTGCCGCTTGCATCACCATACTTTTGTAGCACTTTTGTCCACTCTACAAGATTGTGCATTGTCTTTGCTTTACTTGATCGTGTCTCGACCACTTTGACATGATCGAGCTGATTTGATTTGGCTGCTTGAACATGTATGTTGCATTTGAATTTTGTCACACTCTCGACCATATTCATATGTGCTGAGTCGAGACGGTCCACGTGGCTACTCCTCAGTTGCACACTGATTGACGATGCAGTGCACATGTGTATATTTATACACGTGTGTATATGCAGCCATCAGACTATTTTTCCTGTCCCTGTACTATATGTATACAGACTGAGTAGACACATATCACATCAAGTCTTGAAAAATGATGAGAAACACACCAGAAATCTGAGGCAAATAAAAAATTTTAAAAATAAAAATTATATTCGCAAGTGTTCAGTAATATTTCTGTTGCAGTGTGCTGTGTGTTTCTGTTTCATGTGACAGGTATGAATACTGGACTAAGTGTGTAACGACCCGTGTTTTTGGCACTCGAATATGTAAATTTAATTTATTTAATTTAAATGTTATATTTGGAATATCGATGTGATTTAATATTTAAATCGTCATTTTAAACGAAGTTCGAACGTTATATATTTATATAAATATAAATCGAGCTTGAAAATGGCGTGCAGTTCGTAAATTAGAGTTTTGAACTTCAACTGAGAATACAGGATTCGATATAAGTCGGATTTCTGTGAATCAAGACACGTTGGGACCGTATTGACAATAATTTTCATATGAAAGAGAAAAATCCAGATTTCGTGTTATAAATAGTAAGTTATGGTTAAATCAAATTTTGAAATAGTCGCTATGGAAAATCGTTATTAAATTATCGACCTTTAAAATAGCCGGTTTGCAAACGGACTCAGATTTCGACGAAACCAGTTTCATTAGAACCGTATCGTTAAATTATTGTACGGTGGTGAATTGCGTGGAAAACCGGTATCGTATGTGACCACGGTAGCCGTAAACGTCCGTTCATTTTCAATAGCGAGTAATTTATATAATAAATGGATATTTGAGTGTAACTTGAGCAGACGATCGAATTAGGCCACGAAACCAGTTCCGTTGAGTTCGTATCGTCGATTAGAGTCAGGATATGTATATAGTTTGTTATTTTTAGAGATCGAGAAATTTGGTGTTAAAAAGGGTATTGCGGTTCGGGGTAAAAACAGCCTACCGGGGCAACAGTCTCAGAATGCGACGAAATTAGTGCCGTTGGGTTCGTATCGAAAATTTATTGTTGATGTTCACATTTTCAAGTGGATTTGATTTATCTAGTGACCATGAAAAAATTAAATGCGTGTTCATTTCCGGTTTCATAAAGGAAATTTTTTCATACGACCTCGGATTTCGATGAAACTTGTCCCATTGGGTCCAGAATAACTTTTTACACTAAGATTAGCCTTTATATCAGTAAACGGAGAGTGTACGTGAATTTTATCGTGTTACTTCACCGGTAAGTTTCGTTTTAATAATAATAATATAACTAAGTTCACAAGCAAAAGTGAAAAACCCAACGTACACCCAAAGATAAGAACACTTGCGCATGCCTCTGTGAAGTAAAACAACATGGCCTAACCTAAGCTATATAACAGGTATGAACGCTGTCATTTCTTGTCACCCTTCTTGGCAACATCGATTTATCACCTCAATGGGAAAGAGCCTTCACCTACCCTATCGCAGTGAATGAAACCCACGTTGCTTTAAATACCACATGCATCTGCTCAACCAATTTAATGCTTTTACATGCTAGAACTAGAAACACTTCTCCTACCCTACACCTACCTCGTACCCGATTACGTGCGAGCCAAACTAAGTTCCTTGCTCGCCAAACTTCTGTCTGTATATATATACGTTGTCTTTATTTTCATTTTCTTCCATGAGAGATTTACCGAATACCAACTTCCAATCTAAAAAAAAAAAAAAAAAAAAAGAAAAAAAAAAAGGAGGGTTCGGGTTCGTCAGTCCTTGTTCAAAGTATTGAAGGGTGCGGGTTTTGTATATAGCAGGTATGAGTTTCCGTATGTATATACAAATGAAGTGGGGAATACTTGCGTGTAGAGGGGATGGTGGGTTCTTGTGGGTTGAAGTGGCCGAGGTTCTGTCGAAAAGCTGCGTCGGTTAGCAGCGTATTCTGGAGCGAGGACAGCATGGGGGTGGACCGGATTTAGGGCACAGGCACGCGAGGCGAGGAGGGTTAACGGACGGTCTCTGATCTGCTCCCGCTCGACGGTGATAGGCGGGGTGGATGGGTTTTGTTCGTTGGAAGGGGATATGAAGGGTTCCGAACAATTCATCTGGTGACTTGAACGTGAATGGAGCATCAGCAAAGGGAACAACAGTTTCAAGTGTTTAAGTAATACATTAAATTTATTAGTTTTAATTAAGTGATTAAGCTATTATAATTAAGTATCAACTAATTGGTAAAAATGCACAGGCATTGGAAAGGTGACGCTAACCTGGGGGATTAAAGAAGGAGTACCTATGCAAACATAATCACTCATACCATTTATGGTTAAGGGAATAATTAAGGGAGCAGGCACTTCTTGTTTTGGGCACTTTTTGTTCAAAGAGGAGTTGACTATGGGAACTTAGACAATGTGAATCAGCAAGTATTTGGATCCAAATCTTAAACAAGAGGAAATCACCAAGTAATTTAGTAAGCAATTATGAGTGTTAATTAAGAGTTAAATTGTTTAATTTTAATTAAGGTGACTTTAATTAATTAAATTCTGATGGGATGGTATAGGTTGCGGCATACAAGCCGGATAGACTTGTACGTGGTATTATCAAAAGAAGCAGCAAACAGATGACGAAGAAGAATACCAGGCCATTTTTCTCAAGTCAAAAGTAATTAGCCTAATTTTAAATATAATTATAATTAAGAAATCATTTATTTAATTTGAAATGATAAATGCTTATAATAATATAACTCTTGTCCAGGTTAACCAAATCGAACGAAATAAGCGACACCGGAAACGTATTCTCAAGATGCACATGCCGGAACTGTTCTAAGTGGGAATGGAAACAACAAGGATTTACAGTTAAATTAAACAACTGTTTAATTTAACTGAAACAAGCCGTTAAAAGCAAGGCAAATCAAAGTGAGTTAAACTCACTCAGTTACCCTTTTTATATTTTATATAAATTGGGTGTTTTTATTTTGTGTGCTCTGTTTGCAAATGGTTGACTGTTTTGCTAGTTATTTATCTATTGATTTAACCGATGAAATTAAACCGTGTTTAATTTCAGTGAAATACCAAATCGTTATTTTAACGATTGGTTCCAATAAAGGTAACTCACCTTGGTTGGTCACGTTTATAAAATAAACGTGTTTTCGTTTGAACTGGGTGAACTGATAAAAATGTTTTGTTAGTTAGTTGATATAAAATGGTTGCTATTTGCTATGATATATCAGTTAAATGGAATTGTTTGGCATGGTTTGTGATAACCATTTGAATACAGGGAAGAACAGGTTGGAGGGATCCAACCGGATTCCTCAAATGTATTATTTATTTTCATATTCTCATATATGAACTAATCTGTTTGTGTGATTGATTTGATGGTTGATTATTGACTGAATATTCAACATCTGTTTGGTTTGAACCAATAGGTGATATTGGTTAAGTGTTTGGCAGAGTATGGCCTTTAAAAATCAATCGGTTTATAGATATGGATTCACCGTTAGGTGGGTCGATAAAAGTGAAGTTATAAAGTTTATTCTATAACTAGACTCAGATTTTGAAATATATTATTTGAATAAAGTATAAAAGGGAATTAAATAAATATTTTATTTATTTAAGACCTTGATTTATGGTTGGGTTATTTTATAAAGTATATGCTGATGTTAATCGGATTTTCAAGTATGAAGATAAGAAATGAATCGAAAGGGTTAAACTTTGATCATTGTTTTGTAAAGAAAACAAATAATTAGAATCTATTTAAATTAATTATATTTTTAATTAATTTAAAGCGAGGATTGTTGAAATCGGTTAATGAGATAATCAAGGTTTTGAGTTAATTAAATCGACCGTTTGGAATTAGAATTTGTTTATCAAGTAATGTGTTTTGACTAGAATAGTTAAATGAATATTGTTTGAATATAAAGGGATTAACTACTAAAGTAGTTAATGTTTGAAATAAGTTATTATTTTAATTCATGATGAAGTTAGGAATATATATTTTAAACGGGAATTCATTTAAAAAGTTACCGAATGTGAGATGCAAGCCAATTGAATGGTGAAAAGGAAATAAACGTACTTAATTATATGAATTAAGTGAAAGGAGATTTCAATAAAAAGGTTTATTATAAACCAGAGGTTTTAAGTAAGTTTCAAAGTGTTAAGACGTTAGTTTTACATTAACGTTATTTGAAAACGAGATCAAGTAAAAAGGAGAATTTTAAATGAGATTTCAAAGTGGGAAATTGAATATATTTATTCGAGATAGAATTAGCCAAACATAATTCGGCTAAGTTGCCATTTCGTACGACTGCTAGCGTAATTCGCAGGGCTGCAGATAGCCTACGGCGGTCGGATGTTTCCTGAGGGAATCAGGCGTAACCATTGTGATCGCTGTGATCTAGAGTCAAGCGAGTGGAGGTAAGACGAATGTTAGTTAATCGATTAGAGTTATTCAAATATCGTATTTTTGAATATTAAAAGAATTGGAAGTTTCAATTTAACAAAAAGGAAATTAGTTTGTCAAAGGGCAAATGATGCTAAATACTGATCCAGTGAACTCATTGGAGTGTCATGTTTGAAACACTATTTATTTTGATAGTTAAAACACCGACTATCAAATATATCCAATACGATTGTTGGTATGGAAAGACCGGGATCGAATTTATATTCGAAAACCATTCCGACCAACAAATACGTGAAGATCTTAGGAGATGATCGAGATGGAGCATTGAAGACCGTGGATCTTCATAAACGGAAGAACCACTAATATTCTCTGCCTGGCAAGCAGAGATAAACTGTGATTCTGTCATAGTTGGAATCTACGGATTGCAAGGACTTCTCGCTACCGATCCGTGGGGTGATTCCTATATGGATGCGGTAGGAGAGTGCCTTCGGTTCATCCTGTTCCTGGATGACGTATATGGACGAATGTCTGACAGAGTATTTCCAAAGGATCACGTACGTTGATTTCTTCAAACGTACGATAGTTGTTGGCGGGGAATCGCCGCTCTCTTAGCTTCCAGCTAGAGTATTTTTGTGGATATCAATTAGTGATATCTGACGGATCTGACGATGTGGCATTCAAAGTGAGTGATGACCAGATATTCAGAAGTATTCTGACCTCAAGCCTCATCAACCGGGAAATGACAAAAATCGGGCAGGCAGCATGGCTATGTGGGTCGCTCCCATTAGGGTGTATGATCACCTATCTAGAGGAAATCCTATTTGTTTCTTAATCTGTATTCGATGCTGTCCCTTATCGGGAGACGGTTGCTGATCCCAACCGTCGGTGATATACATTCGATACACTCAAGCGAAATGAGTGGTCGGTCATGTGAGGGCCGGGTTGCAAGAAGTTCTTGTTGAACCCAGTGTATTCGTATCTAGAGATACACTATCGGAAGGTGGACCCATACCTTGTCAAGTTGGAATCCAATCTCCAATAAGCACCCGCGGTTTTTGATTGTATACTATATATGTAGAGCGTGAGATGCAAGCGTTCTACTAGATTCTATTTACTTGTATTTAGACATTATTATAATATCAGAAAGGATATTGATTTCAAAAGTGGTTTGGGTTATCGTAAGGTAAAAACCGTCCGTGTTTTATGTGTGGATTTGGTCTTACGATTATCCTTTTCTTTTGAAAAGATTTTTGAACTCTAAAATCATGATTGGATGATTCACCCTTATAACTGTGCGAGTTTATCTCACTCTGGTTCACCAGACTGACCCGGTGTTTTGTAAATGCTCGGGTTAGACCGGGTTGTACAGGTTCAGGTTATCGACTGCTGTGAAGAGACGAGCTAGAAGAGTCCAGACGTATGATATTACTATTCCGCTGTGTGTTATATGAGGACAGATTAGTATCACTGTCCAGATGTGTACCCTGATATTGTAAGTATTTCAAAAGATTTCAATAAAGGTTATTTCTGTATTATATTTCATTCCGCTGCGATGTGAGACTCTGTGTGGTGTTTCTTCTTCTGCTTCTATTCTAATATTTCTTTCTTTCTTATCTCACCCTCTAACTTCTTTCTATTAATGATCTGGAATGTTCGATGTCTGAATGGTCAACATGGTAGTTTGATGTTGATTTTCGGGGTCGAAAATTCCGGTTCGTTACAGTGGTATCAGAGCTGAAGGTTAAGTGATTACCTTGGCTCTGTGGCGTGACTCAGTAGAGATGGGGTTAGTAATACCCTAGACTGAGTTTGAGTGTATATATATGAGCGCGTATTTGTAAATTGATATAAAAACTGTTTATATTGTGTTGGTTGGTTTGTCGAGTAGTTTATGAATTCTGGTCGATACAGTAATGCAAACTGTGTCGATAAGTGTTTCTAAACTCTTGAACAGAATAATTCAACACAGTATGTTTTTGGAAGAGGGTAAATGAAATAATTTTACCCAAATTATATTTTGATATAAAAGAATGATTAATATTTGGAGTATTATAGTATATTGGATGTGTTATAATGGAATGGTTATGTAAGTAACCAATCAGAATTCCTATGGATATAATATATGGAATCAGATGAATTAAATCTGAAATCTAAATCAGAATTTGAATTAAAATTCCCAAAAGTGGGAAAGGTGACTGCAAGTGGATTTGAATTGAATATATGAGATTTTTAAAATCCTGGGAGATTTTAAATTGGTTTACAAGCATTGTGTTTGGTAGTTGAAATAGATTTCAAAATGAAAATGTTGAATAGGATTTTGATAAGTGATATAGTATTGAACTCACTTTGATAGCTGGGAAATAACTCTGAGGATGCTGGCCACATCGTCAGTGTGCATTTCCGAGTTCTAAGTGACGGATTACTACCAAAAATCTGGTTTAGAACGGCTTTGAGAGAAAGACAAGTTGTTTTGAACCCTGAAAGGAAATATTTGATTTTTGAAAAAGCTGAACTGTTTAAAAACTCCCAGGAGAGATAGCAGGAATTAAACAAATAATAGAAATTGTGAAAACAAATAATGAATTAAATATGAATCCAGTTAACTGGAAATTGAATAAGGATATAATATATTAAGTAAAATCAGATTTTGAATTATGAGGCAGGAATCTGAAATGGTATTGGACTGGTAAGTTAAGAGTTGGAATTGATAATGGATGGAAACTGAGTTAAGAATGGAATTTGGCCTGGACGCGTGAAGGATTTGGTTCTGAGGATAAAGTTGGAATTTTGGGGATGCATTTTGTATATGCTGACAAGGTAGCAGATGGAAAGGATATAATGATATGCCCGACAAAAAGGTACACGTTTATTTTTAGATGAGTTTGGTGATTTATGAGCCTATTGGGCAAGCCGCTTGGCTGTTTCATTTTCTTTTGAATTGAAGGAGGCTTAGAAAGGCGAGTTGTGGTTGTACCGATTGAGCTGTACAGAGGAGATGCTGGCGAAATTTTTTGGAAATTTGAAGTGTTAGAAAATTTTCGATATTTTTGAAAATATTTATTTACAGTATTGAATTGGTTTCTAATTTAATATAAAATTAGATTTGAAATTAATGAGTTTATAACGTTCTTTCTTACCTTAGCAATTTCGAGGACGAAATTATTTTAAGGGGGGAAGAATGTAACGACCCGTGTTTTTGGCACTCGAATATGTAAATTTAATTTATTTAATTTAAATGTTATATTTGGAATATCGATGTGATTTAATATTTAAATCGTCATTTTAAACGAAGTTCGAACGTTATATATTTATATAAATATAAATCGAGCTTGAAAATGGCGTGCAGTTCGTAAATTAGAGTTTTGAACTTCAACTGAGAATACAGGATTCGATATAAGTCGGATTTCTGTGAATCAAGACACGTTGGGACCGTATTGACAATAATTTTCATATGAAAGAGAAAAATCCAGATTTCGTGTTATAAATAGTAAGTTATGGTTAAATCAAATTTTGAAATAGTCGCTATGGAAAATCGTTATTAAATTATCGACCTTTAAAATAGCCGTTTTGCAAACGGACTCAGATTTCGACGAAACCAGTTTCATTAGAACCGTATCGTTAAATTATTGTACGGTGGTGAATTGCGTGGAAAACCGGTATCGTATGTGACCACGGTAGCCGTAAACGTCCGTTCATTTTCAATAGCGAGTAATTTATATAATAAATGGATATTTGAGTGTAACTTGAGCAGACGATCGAATTAGGCCACGAAACCAGTTCCGTTGAGTTCGTATCGTCGATTAGAGTCAGGATATGTATATAGTTTGTTATTTTTAGAGATCGAGAAATTTGGTGTTAAAAAGGGTATTGCGGTTCGGGGTAAAAACAGCCTACCGGGGCAACAGTCTCAGAATGCGACGAAATTAGTGCCGTTGGGTTCGTATCGAAAAGTTATTGTTGATGTTCGCATTTTCAAGTGGATTTGATTTATCTAGTGACCGTGAAAAAATTAAATGCGTGTTCATTTCCGGTTTCATAAAGGAAATTTTTTCATACGACCTCGGATTTCGATGAAACTTGTCCCATTGGGTCCAGAATAACTTTTTACACTAAGATTAGCCTTTATATCAGTAAACGGAGAGTGTACGTGAATTTTATCGTGTTACTTCACCGGTAAGTTTCGTTTTAATAATAATAATATAACTAAGTTCACAAGCAAAAGTGAAAAACCCAACGTACACCCAAAGATAAGAACACTTGCGCATGCCTCTGTGAAGTAAAACAACATGGCCTAACCTAAGCTATATAACAGGTATGAACGCTGTCATTTCTTGTCACCCTTCTTGGCAACATCGATTTATCACCTCAATGGGAAAGAGCCTTCACCTACCCTATCGCAGTGAATGAAACCCACGTTGCTTTAAATACCACATGCATCTGCTCAACCAATTTAATGCTTTTACATGCTAGAACTAGAAACACTTCTCCTACCCTACACCTACCTCGTACCCGATTACGTGCGAGCCAAACTAAGTTCCTTGCTCGCCAAACTTCTGTCTGTATATATATACGTTGTCTTTATTTTCATTTTCTTCCATGAGAGATTTACCGAATACCAACTTCCAATCTAAAAAAAAAAAAAAAAAAAAAGAAAAAAAAAAAAGGAGGGTTCGGGTTCGTCAGTCCTTGTTCAAAGTATTGAAGGGTGCGGGTTTTGTATATAGCAGGTATGAGTTTCCGTATGTATATACAAATGAAGTGGGGAATACTTGCGTGTAGAGGGGATGGTGGGTTCTTGTGGGTTGAAGTGGCCGAGGTTCTGTCGAAAAGCTGCGTCGGTTAGCAGCGTATTCTGGAGCGAGGACAGCATGGGGGTGGACCGGATTTAGGGCACAGGCACGCGAGGCGAGGAGGGTTAACGGACGGTCTCTGATCTGCTCCCGCTCGACGGTGATAGGCGGGGTGGATGGGTTTTGTTCGTTGGAAGGGGATATGAAGGGTTCCGAACAATTCATCTGGTGACTTGAACGTGAATGGAGCATCAGCAAAGGGAACAACAGTTTCAAGTGTTTAAGTAATACATTAAATTTATTAGTTTTAATTAAGTGATTAAGCTATTATAATTAAGTATCAACTAATTGGTAAAAATGCACAGGCATTGGAAAGGTGACGCTAACCTGGGGGATTAAAGAAGGAGTACCTATGCAAACATAATCACTCATACCATTTATGGTTAAGGGAATAATTAAGGGAGCAGGCACTTCTTGTTTTGGGCACTTTTTGTTCAAAGAGGAGTTGACTATGGGAACTTAGACAATGTGAATCAGCAAGTATTTGGATCCAAATCTTAAACAAGAGGAAATCACCAAGTAATTTAGTAAGCAATTATGAGTGTTAATTAAGAGTTAAATTGTTTAATTTTAATTAAGGTGACTTTAATTAATTAAATTCTGATGGGATGGTATAGGTTGCGGCATACAAGCCGGATAGACTTGTACGTGGTATTATCAAAAGAAGCAGCAAACAGATGACGAAGAAGAATACCAGGCCATTTTTCTCAAGTCAAAAGTAATTAGCCTAATTTTAAATATAATTATAATTAAGAAATCATTTATTTAATTTGAAATGATAAATGCTTATAATAATATAACTCTTGTCCAGGTTAACCAAATCGAACGAAATAAGCGACACCGGAAACGTATTCTCAAGATGCACATGCCGGAACTGTTCTAAGTGGGAATGGAAACAACAAGGATTTACAGTTAAATTAAACAACTGTTTAATTTAACTGAAACAAGCCGTTAAAAGCAAGGCAAATCAAAGTGAGTTAAACTCACTCAGTTACCCTTTTTATATTTTATATAAATTGGGTGTTTTTATTTTGTGTGCTCTGTTTGCAAATGGTTGACTGTTTTGCTAGTTATTTATCTATTGATTTAACCGATGAAATTAAACCGTGTTTAATTTCAGTGAAATACCAAATCGTTATTTTAACGATTGGTTCCAATAAAGGTAACTCACCTTGGTTGGTCACGTTTATAAAATAAACGTGTTTTCGTTTGAACTGGATGAACTGATAAAAATGTTTTGTTAGTTAGTTGATATAAAATGGTTGCTATTTGCTATGATATATCAGTTAAATGGAATTGTTTGGCATGGTTTGTGATAACCATTTGAATACAGGGAAGAACAGGTTGGAGGGATCCAACCGGATTCCTCAAATGTATTATTTATTTTCATATTCTCATATATGAACTAATCTGTTTGTGTGATTGATTTGATGGTTGATTATTGACTGAATATTCAACATCTGTTTGGTTTGAACCAATAGGTGATATTGGTTAAGTGTTTGGCAGAGTATGGCCTTTAAAAATCAATCGGTTTATAGATATGGATTCACCGTTAGGTGGGTCGATAAAAGTGAAGTTATAAAGTTTATTCTATAACTAGACTCAGATTTTGAAATATATTATTTGAATAAAGTATAAAAGGGAATTAAATAAATATTTTATTTATTTAAGACCTTGATTTATGGTTGGGTTATTTTATAAAGTATATGCTGATGTTAATCGGATTTTCAAGTATGAAGATAAGAAATGAATCGAAAGGGTTAAACTTTGATCATTGTTTTGTAAAGAAAACAAATAATTAGAATCTATTTAAATTAATTATATTTTTAATTAATTTAAAGCGAGGATTGTTGAAATCGGTTAATGAGATAATCAAGGTTTTGAGTTAATTAAATCGACCGTTTGGAATTAGAATTTGTTTATCAAGTAATGTGTTTTGACTAGAATAGTTAAATGAATATTGTTTGAATATAAAGGGATTAACTACTAAAGTAGTTAATGTTTGAAATAAGTTATTATTTTAATTCATGATGAAGTTAGGAATATATATTTTAAACGGGAATTCATTTAAAAAGTTACCGAATGTGAGATGCAAGCCAATTGAATGGTGAAAAGGAAATAAACGTACTTAATTATATGAATTAAGTGAAAGGAGATTTCAATAAAAAGGTTTATTATAAACCAGAGGTTTTAAGTAAGTTTCAAAGTGTTAAGACGTTAGTTTTACATTAACGTTATTTGAAAACGAGATCAAGTAAAAAGGAGAATTTTAAATGAGATTTCAAAGTGGGAAATTGAATATATTTATTCGAGATAGAATTAGCCAAACATAATTCGGCTAAGTTGCCATTTCGTACGACTGCTAGCGTAATTCGCAGGGCTGCAGATAGCCTACGGCGGTCGGATGTTTCCTGAGGGAATCAGGCGTAACCATTGTGATCGCTGTGATCTAGAGTCAAGCGAGTGGAGGTAAGACGAATGTTAGTTAATCGATTAGAGTTATTCAAATATCGTATTTTTGAATATTAAAAGAATTGGAAGTTTCAATTTAACAAAAAGGAAATTAGTTTGTCAAAGGGCAAATGATGCTAAATACTGATCCAGTGAACTCATTGGAGTGTCATGTTTGAAACACTATTTATTTTGATAGTTAAAACACCGACTATCAAATATATCCAATACGATTGTTGGTATGGAAAGACCGGGATCGAATTTATATTCGAAAACCATTCCGACCAACAAATACGTGAAGATCTTAGGAGATGATCGAGATGGAGCATTGAAGACCGTGGATCTTCATAAACGGAAGAACCACTAATATTCTCTGCCTGGCAAGCAGAGATAAACTGTGATTCTGTCATAGTTGGAATCTACGGATTGCAAGGACTTCTCGCTACCGATCCGTGGGGTGATTCCTATATGGATGCGGTAGGAGAGTGCCTTCGGTTCATCCTGTTCCTGGATGACGTATATGGACGAATGTCTGACAGAGTATTTCCAAAGGATCACGTACGTTGATTTCTTCAAACGTACGATAGTTGTTGGCGGGGAATCGCCGCTCTCTTAGCTTCCAGCTAGAGTATTTTTGTGGATATCAATTAGTGATATCTGACGGATCTGACGATGTGGCATTCAAAGTGAGTGATGACCAGATATTCAGAAGTATTCTGACCTCAAGCCTCATCAACCGGGAAATGACAAAAATCGGGCAGGCAGCATGGCTATGTGGGTCGCTCCCATTAGGGTGTATGATCACCTATCTAGAGGAAATCCTATTTGTTTCTTAATCTGTATTCGATGCTGTCCCTTATCGGGAGACGGTTGCTGATCCCAACCGTCGGTGATATACATTCGATACACTCAAGCGAAATGAGTGGTCGGTCATGTGAGGGCCGGGTTGCAAGAAGTTCTTGTTGAACCCAGTGTATTCGTATCTAGAGATACACTATCGGAAGGTGGACCCATACCTTGTCAAGTTGGAATCCAATCTCCAATAAGCACCCGCGGTTTTTGATTGTATACTATATATGTAGAGCGTGAGATGCAAGCGTTCTACTAGATTCTATTTACTTGTATTTAGACATTATTATAATATCAGAAAGGATATTGATTTCAAAAGTGGTTTGGGTTATCGTAAGGTAAAAACCGTCCGTGTTTTATGTGTGGATTTGGTCTTACGATTATCCTTTTCTTTTGAAAAGATTTTTGAACTCTAAAATCATGATTGGATGATTCACCCTTATAACTGTGCGAGTTTATCTCACTCTGGTTCACCAGACTGACCCGGTGTTTTGTAAATGCTCGGGTTAGACCGGGTTGTACAGGTTCAGGTTATCGACTGCTGTGAAGAGACGAGCTAGAAGAGTCCAGACGTATGATATTACTATTCCGCTGTGTGTTATATGAGGACAGATTAGTATCACTGTCCAGATGTGTACCCTGATATTGTAAGTATTTCAAAAGATTTCAATAAAGGTTATTTCTGTATTATATTTCATTCCGCTGCGATGTGAGACTCTGTGTGGTGTTTCTTCTTCTGCTTCTATTCTAATATTTCTTTCTTTCTTATCTCACCCTCTAACTTCTTTCTATTAATGATCTGGAATGTTCGATGTCTGAATGGTCAACATGGTAGTTTGATGTTGATTTTCGGGGTCGAAAATTCCGGTTCGTTACAAAGTGGAAAATTGTGAAGACTGAAGATTGAAGACAGAAGACATTGTCAGTTTAAGAAGTGTTTGTAACAATGAATGTATAGATGAAAAAAAAATTGTACAACGGTGAAATATATATGAGTGTTGAGTGAGCTATAGTGAGGAGCTGTGTATACAATGTATATGAACCTGTATATGAAATGTATAACTGAGATGTACAAATAGTGGAGTATAAAAATTTGTACTGTTTGATTATGGAAATAAAATATTATATTTAAATAAGGTACTGTTTGAATATTTAAATTCGTGTACAGTAGTATTCTATTTAAATATAAATATTCTATTTCTGTCTGTGATGTGGAATAACAGCACGATAACAAACACATTTAAAATAATATATACTCGTCTGTTATCATAAAACAAAAATCATATAATTGTGTATACAACACCGTTATATACAACATAAATCTTTTTTTATTTGAACAGTACACAAATCCGATTTGTTTCAGAAATATATCGCGATAACCAAATCCGAAAACCCTTGGCTGCTTCAATGATTGCCGATCTTCCTACAGGATATCGAAATATGCCAAATTCCGGCTACCATCAAGGAAGACTGCGATAACCAAATTCGAACACCATACTGCCTCACACCCATCACCATTACTGATCGCACTTCCTTCTTTTCACATCTCCTAAACTAAATCCCATCGCAACTTTTAAACCTTAACTCGCAAGCTTGACAAATCTCATCGCACCAAAAGAAGGATACTAGAACAAACTGTTGACTTGCGAGTGCCTCGTATCGGCCATCGAATTCGGATGAACTCTATGTCCCACTGAACCACTTTGAAAATCGAAACCCCTTCGCTTACGATGCCCATAACCCGTGTGTCTTTGAATGGATTCATCTCATAATCGTTGACCCTGCTCTCAGCGTTTTTGCCCCCCTTGCGATTTGATTTTTGGTAGAACAGAAATAAATAACCATGGCCATTTTTACTTCATGGAAGTTCCAATTTGTTTGTTGAAAAAAATGAAATGGAAAAGGGAACGGAATCCTGTTTTTGAAAAGAGGGGAAAGTGAATTTAATTTCAACACAATGCAAAATGGTAGAACCAGGATGTATGCGCGATTTATAGCGGAAGAGACTTAGTGATTAGGGAAGTAGTCTACCGACAGTACAAGAAGGATATAGGCTTAAGTACATATTTAATTAATTCGATTTGACCTGATTTAAACGCGATTTGATTTCTATTTAATTTGATTCGACATAAAGAGATATTTATTCTTTTTAAACAGATACTGATTTGATTTCGATCCTATCCACAATCAAATATCTCGGGGTTCACAATTAAAAATCATGAACCGCTATTTTAGCGTATCGACCGTTATTCCAAGGTAATAACAGTGTTTTTGAGCTTAACAGAGTATATTCAGAAATTAAATTTAAACATATATATATATATATATAATAACCATTTAAAATAAATATAATATAATTTGAATTAAAACAAATAAATTTTTTGATACTAAATTATTATTATCGTCGTCTATATTCAAATAGAATATATATTGATCATCTAAACCATTTCGATTCGGTTTTATCTTCGAATTGAATTATTTCAGTTCTCGTATTTCAATAATTATATGTATTCGAAATAAATAGTATATCGATTATAAATCGATAATTCAATATAAAAATTCTTTTATTATTAATTTAATATTTAAAACCATATTAAATATTTAAAATAAATTGTTTGAAAAATCCAAGTCGTTACACAAAATAACTCTGTTTTGCATGCAGCTTGAAATCTAGTAATAATTTTCCATTATGGTCACAATAAAATTTGTTTCGTCGACAACGGAGGTCGTTTGAATAAAGTCCCTTTTAAATGGTCCATTTTGAATTAAAATAAATTAATTGAAAAATACTTCAATGTAATTAAAATAAAATATTGCAATTGGCTATATACGACCAGAAATTGATATAGATTCAAAATAAAATAACTCGGGTTGAAATCCAAGTCAGTTCGATATTTAAAATATTTAAAAACCACTTATTTTGTAAAATAAATCGATTTAAATTATAAAGGAATTCCATATCGACTATTTTAAAATTTGATTTGGACATTGTAACACCCCGTATATTCTATAACAGTGAAATTCATAAATTAAAGTATAATTAATTTCAAAACAAAGAATTAAGGGAAACAGGATACGCCATTTCGTTCGTCTCGGAACTCTGCTTGAGATAGAGTCCGAGTTTGCGTAAAACGGACTCTGTATGAGGGAGATATGACCTCCGGAAGTTTCAGAATTCAGTTTAAAATTCAAACAGGTAGAACCAGTTCAGAAAAACGAATTCAAATTCAAAATTGGACTCAAATTGGGCTGCGCGGGAATTTTCCCGCCCAAGACCCAGGTCGACTGGGTAGTCGACCTAGGGTACCCAGGTCGACTGGGCAGTCGACCTGAGTGTCGACTGGGTAGTCGACCTGGCCCCTGAGCCAGGTCGAACCCAGCCCCTCCTGGCTGGCCTGGTCTATGCTTGTCCGAATTTCTGGACTTGGTCTTGTCACTAGTGCTTATGTGTCAAGTCTTGATTTGTTTATCTTTAAGATGAATGGGTTATATTAATCTTGTCTCCATCGACGGCTCTAATCAATTCACAAACTCTATAAAAAGGACCTAAGACTCTACCTAATTCACACAAATAAAATGAGTACGGAGCCTTCATGTTGCTGAAGAAAGACTAGGAGTAGCCGTCAAATCAAGAGATGATTAGGAGTTGATTCAAAAGCTTAAAGCAACAACAATTAAATCAAAACACGCCTACAACAAAGGATAGCATCACCAAATTCAGAATTCAGAGTCCTGAATACAAGATTCGTCATACGTTGTAAGTAGAGTGCTATTCCAATGTGAATGAATAATTGAGACTTGATCTGTGTAGAATGAGAAATGGGAATTGTACTTTAATTATAATGATGTTAATTCATAGTTGTATGTTGCTATGATTTGCTATGAGTGGATTTGGGATGTGGTAGCGAAATTAACATGAAATTGGATCTATTGAATAGTTGCGATACAAGTATATAACTCATGTTGGAAATTTGATACGTTGTGATTAATGAGAAGTTATATATATTTCGTTGCAACCAAGTTAAGACTTATGCAAGTATATGATTCACTATTATGCCAACATGATTTTAGATCCTTCTATGTATATTTTTATGATCATTCTTAGTGTAGTTGGATCCAATTGGGTATTATGATTCATATGAATTTATGCTGGAATAGGCATCATGATTCAAATGGAAACCATACTTTTGTATTAGTGACAAAAGTAAGCATCTTTGTGAACTTGTGTTGACTTTATAAACATGACTAGTTTATGTTTAGCTTTATGCCCAAAAAAATTATGTTTTAGGCTTAGGTTGTTGTTAAAAAACATATGATATTATATGTGGCACATAATTAAGTTAGGTTCATACTTTAAATAAAAGTTTACATGATTGGATTAAAACCATGATTCATGTTTAGGTATGTTTTATGTCAAGATTATATGCTATTACAATGCAAGTTCACAAGTGCCTAATATATGTTAATTAGATCGCTATGTTGCAAGTTCATGCGTTTACACACCCCTTTTTGATGTTACTTAGAATATATATACATCATGTTCTAAGCCTCCCCTTTTTATGTGGCTAAGTTGGGCTAAAATGTTGAAGCCCAACATATGTTATATTATTACGTACAAACGGGGGAATACAATGGGGTTAACTAAAGTATATGAGTTGGCATGTTTGGCACATGCCAACGATTCATGACATTTTAAATGGTATAAATTATTATACCCTAGAATAATGAATTTGAATAATGGGCCGCAAATATTTACATATAAAAGAAAAAGAGACAAAACATGTAAACTTAGAAAATACGACATGCTTAACCCGAAGTTGGATTGCGTTGTGACATAAACCTGCCCGGACCCGCCCGGCTGTTCAGTTGTCACAACGATTCCTATCCAATGTGGGTGGTTAAGCATTGAGCCCAATAAAGACCCGAGGTTAGACTGAGTTGTGACGTAAAACTGGCCGGACCAAACCGGCAACAGGCAGTCACAACAATATCTGTCTAATGTGAGTGGTTGGGGCTTTAATAAGACGATTAAGGCTAAGTCAGGATTGATAGGATTAAGTAAATTGAATTAATACTTAATCAAATACAACATGCTAAACTATACAGACTGATTGGGGGTTAGGTTTATACAGAACACTTAACCAACTTAGCATGTTGGCTAGAAATAGAAAACCTAGTAGCGGGGGACCCTTTTCAGCAGTAACCCTACAAGGTGTATCAGGATACCCTGAACAAGGCAGGGTGGGGCACGATTACTGGGTTGACTGTAAGAGGTCAAATCGACGGCGGTGGTGCAGCAGTGTAGGTTCTAACGGGGTGCGGGCGTGCACACACTCCGGCGTAGAAAATTTAGGCACTGGGCACCAGTAGTATACCTATGCATTCTAGAACTGTGTCGGGCCACCACCATGGGACTTGATACAACCCATGGTGGGGCCAGCATAGGTAGCTACAACATCGGGGGGGGGGGCGGTAAGACACATGTAACCATGTGAGTAGGAGCCGATCATTAAAAAGGATCACTTCACCCTGATTGTGGGATGCCAGTTGGGAACTAGTTTATAGGGGGTGCAGAGATTAATATGGGGTACGATAGTGTATTCGACTCTAGACAACTTAACTTAGTTTATGGTGCTTTCCCATTTCCAGTTTGTACTTATCATGCTCTTTTTCTTATTCATAGATTGAATAGTCCTAGACTTACTCAAGCTTTATGTCTGACTCTACTTTTCTTTCGTCCCCCCCCCCCCGGTCCGTAGGGAGGGAATACTGCAGCTTGACCAGTTTCACATCCAACTTGAAGAGAGAGAGAATATGTTGCTTGGATCTCTTTCGTTTTGAACTATGGCTTTGGATAGCAATTATGGGGACTTATGCAGTTTACTTATGTTTTCATGCTTCTTTAAGTTATGAAATAAAGACAGTATTATGGTTGTAATAATTAGAAGAGTGTTTTGAGACAATTATGGAGATGTTTGTGTAAACATTTCTTTTATGAAATAAAAGTCTGTTGTTTCTGCTGCTTATACATATGTGTTTATATCTGTCTCATGTTTTTTTTATCTTTGACTTTTACCTATAAACCTCCACCAAAATTAAGGCATTCCCTTTGTGAGTGACCTTAACGGAGGT
Source organism: Allium sativum (assembly GCA_030737875.1). Taxonomy (NCBI): domain Eukaryota; kingdom Viridiplantae; phylum Streptophyta; class Magnoliopsida; order Asparagales; family Amaryllidaceae; genus Allium; species Allium sativum. Next base: position 739,082,271 of record CM060920.1, on the reverse strand, counting down.
GGGGTGTTTCAGACATAAAATAAAATATACACAATGAAAACTTGAATTTTCTCTTCCATGAGAAAGATATTATCCAATCGGTCCTGACGTTTCTTGTTTCGAGAAAATCCGACTTATTTTGAACCCTGTACAGCCAATTGAAGTTTAAAACTCCATTTTACGAACTACCCCGCCACAGCAGCTTGTTATATAATTAAATTATAAATTATACGTGTAACTGTCGTTGAATAAACGAAATCATCAATATATTTTCAATAAAAACAGTATTAACCCTTTTATATTTTGTCAATTCACCTTATACAACAAATTCATCAAATTCCAAATATTTTGGAATTAAAATATTATATTATATTATTTATATCATTAATTAAATATTCAAAACAATTAAATTCAATTATATAAATTCAAACTAACATTTTAAATAAATAAAATAATATAAATAATTGGTCAGAAAATACGGGTCGTTACATTATGTGCCTGATCTAACACCAGACATACCCTATGTGTCGGTACCAACTCATGATGGATTACGTAATAATGTTGCTACTCATAGGTAAGACATTTTACTCATCTACATGACATCTGTGAAATTTTATGTGATCTAGTTTAGCATTGAACAAGTTATGGATGACTCTTACTCGAATTGAATAGATTAGGATGACGCATAAGTATACATGATCAAAAAAACTCGGAATGACTTAAGGTTGAACCCATAGAATCAACATGGAGCAAAGAAAATGGTTCTAAAGTCAAAACATTGAAAAATTATATCTATCTAGAAATATATATAAGGGCATCTATTTAGATATAATTTTGAAAGGTCAAAATCTGAGCCGTTGGATTAGCTTGTCTATGTGAAGGGAGGAAACGAATGCGTAATCTGATGTTAGAGATTCAATATATCATTGTCTGTGTCTATTTTTTTTAAGACTTTGCCGATATATATATATATATATGTATATATATATATCACGTCTTCTCCTCTAGCTCTTCAAATAAGTATTTTTGGTATGCTAGATCCTTCTTGGTGTTAGGATTGATACATTCACTAATTGTATCATATTATATGCTATATAAAACACACAAACTTCGATTATATTCTTATTACCACCACTGATATATACATTCACAAGGTATTTCTATGTTGGGCAGTTTAAAATCTCACCTCTTTCAACCATTCCACCATTCCCATGTTACTCTTGGAAATAATGAATACAAATAATGGCATTGGATCTACGTTTGTCAAATGATGTAAATAACCGTCAATTATTTGTAATGATAGTAATTTAATATATAAATCATTACTCTCAAATATATGGGTATGCGCGTATGTGTCCATGTACATCATTGCCTTTAAAGTATCCACATCATCATTTTCCATTAGATCATATTTTATAACTTATCCTTTTAATCACTTCCATATGCAAGATATGTTTTTTCCTCATGTACTTAGATAAAAATCAATAACCTGCTATCTTGTGATTAACTATTTGATTTTGCTCACTCTTTCTATTTTAGTATAGAGATATTCGCTTTTCCAAATCAAATTATATTTAACTGCCTTTTACTATTTTGTAGTGATGTTCATTTTCTTCCGTCTAACAATTATTAGACTCATGTTCTAATTTTATTCACTAAAATTCTTTAATTTACGTACATATGGACAAAAAATTTATGTTCATACATTTTTCTCTTATTACCGAGTTAATTGTTTATCATGGATATTTAATGTTGAGATCCACCTTCAACCTCTATTGTAATGATTCAAGGATTTCTGGCTCTGGAAATCGACATAAATACCTTTACCGTAACTCATGCTGACCCTCTAAGCACCGAAAACACTGGATAGTTATTAGAAAGAAATTAGAGGGTGAGATAAGAAAGAAAGAAATATTAGAATGTAAGAAGAAGTAGAAACAACACAACACGGTCTCACATCGCAGCGGAACAAAATATAATACAGAAATAAATCTTTATTGAGAGCTTTTAAAAATACTTACAATCATCAGAGTACATCACACAACGGGACAGTTATAATAACCTGTTCCCATATACAACACACAGCGGAAATGTAGCTATATAATATCATACGTCTGAACATATCTAGCTTGTCTCTGGACTTCACAGCATTCGATAACCTGAACCTGTACACCCCGGGCTAACCCGAGCATTTACAAGACACCGGGTCAGTCTGGTGAACCGGAGTGAGAAAAAACTCGCACGGTATTAAGGGTATCGCACAACCTGATTTTAAAGTTAAAATATTTTCGAAAGAAAAGGATAATCGTAAGACCAAATCCACACATAAATACGGACGGTTTTTACCTTACGATAACCCAAAACATTTTTGAAATCAATATCTTGTCTGATATTATAGTATTGTCTAAATACAAGTAAATAGAAATCTAATAGAACGCTTGCATCTCGCGCTCTACATATATAGTATACAAACAAAACCGCGGGCACTTATTGGAGATCAGATTCCGACTATACAAGGTATGGGACCACCTGCCGATAGTGTATCTCTAGAGGAGAATACACTGGGATCAACAATAACTTCTTGCAAACCGGCCCATGCATGACTGACCACTCATTTCGCTTGAGTGTATTGAATGTATATCACCGACGGTTGGGATCAGTGAAACGACCCAAAATTCCGTACCCTTTGAGTTGACTAGCAACACCACACGTCCAACCCAAATGACAAAGAAGTACGAATCATTTTTAGAAAGAAGTTAGAGGATGAGAAATAGAAAGAAAGAAATATTAGAATAGAAGAAAAAGGAAGATCACAAACTCACAGCGGAACGAATAAAATATATTATATGACATAACTTTTGAAATACAAATCAGTAACTGTATATACATACCATCATCAGAGCACAACATTTATTCCTGGAACAGTTATAAACTCCTGTTTCCAGATACAACATAGTACACAACGAAAAATATGATAGTCTATAGCCAACTGATGAAGCCTCCTGCTTCGAACACCTCCAAGTGAATCTGTAACATCCCGTCTACTTGACTGCCCATACAAATTTGGGCACCCAAGAGTTTAGGGAAAACAAAACAAAATAAACTCTGGGTCAGTCATGGGACTGGTGTGAGTAAACTCCAACCATTGGTTTAACTTTTAAAAGTCCTTTCGAAAAAAAAATGATAATTATAAGACCGATCCACACATAAAAACGGATGGTTTTTACCTTACGATAACCAAAAATATTTTTGATATCAAATCCAGTGATATTACAATAATGTCTATATCAAATAAATAACAATCTTGCAGAACGCTTGCATCTCACGCTTCATATATAATATAAAATCGAAAACCGCAGGGCGATTATTGGAGATTGGATTTCCAACATGACAAGTTATGGGACCACCTTCCGATAGTGTATTTCTAGAGACGAATACACTGGGTTCAACAAGAATGTCTTGCAACCCGGCCCTCACATGACCGACCACTCATTTCGCTTGAGTGTATCGAATGTATATCACCAACGGTTGGAATCAGCAACCGTTTCCCGAAAGGGACAGCATGGATAGATTAAAAAGTAAATGGAATTTCTCTAGATAGGTGATTATACATCCTAATTGGTGCGACGTACATAGCCATGTACTTGCCCGATTTTTGTCATTTCCCGATTGATGAAGCTTGAGGCTGCGATTATCTTTCAGAATATCTGGCCACCATTCACTTTGAATGCCACATCGTCATACACGCCAAATAACAATTTGATTTCCCCAAAAACACCATGGGTATAAAGCAAAGAGAAACGAGTTCCTTCACCACCAAACGTAAGTACGTTTGAAGAGATCAAATCATGTGGTCCGTTAGATATACTATGTCAGACTTTCGTCCATTCATGTTGTCCTGGGACTGGACAAACAGAAGGCACTATCCCGTAAACGAGATAGCTCTTGCATAACTTTGTCTTCAATTCTTTTCATCATATTTGATCGCAACGCTAACGCCCATACAGATTGGTTTTCAGATGCTGGATCCGATCCCGGTCTCTCCGTATTGACGACGGAAAAATGGTCAAACTTCGATAGTCGGTGATTTAACTATCAAAGAAAAATAGGTGTGCAAGCAACGATCTTACTTCCAGGTAGGAATTCGATTGATCAATCATCAATCAGCATTGGACCCTTTAAATCAATTCCTTATTATATTATCATTTACCATTCTCATTTCCCATCTTTCGTATTCTTTTAAAGCTCGATTTCCCTTCTCGATTCTTTGAAAAACCTTTTTGATATTATAATTCCTTTATTCGAGAAAATATCTCTTATTCTAGTTAGAAAACATTTCTAAATATTCACGAATCCTAATTTTCTATATTCAGAAAATATACATTATTAATATCGGAAAATATTTTCGAATTCCCTTTCTTAATTCCTTGTTGACCAATTCATTTCATTTTAACAACAGCATTACAATCGTTGTATCCAAATATTTGATTAATAAAACATTTCTTTAAACAACAGTGTTACAATCGCTGTTTCCAAATATTTGATTTATAAAACATTTCTTTAAACAACAGCGTTACAATCGATGTTTCCAAATATTTGATTTATAAAACATTTTTTTAAACAACAGCGTTACAATCGCTGTTTAGAATTATAGAACACTTATTATAATAATAGCATTAAGATCGCTGTTAAAACAGTTATTGTAACGACAGCATTAAAATTTCTATTTAGATTTACCAAAACATTTATTATAATGGCAGCGTTTAAAATCGCTATTTGGATTTACCAAAAAAGTACCAAATTCCTTTATAACCATTCCACTTTACAAAACATAGTTCATTTTATATTTCCCCTTTTTGGAGTAAAAATATTCGCTCCCTTTTCAAACGTTCATCCATTTCCCTTTTTCAATCCAATTCCAATCTGAAATCATATTTCAAATCTAAATTACCTTTATAGATATCTTATTTGCAAAATACTTGGTTTAAACCATTATTCACCTTAATCGTGAATATATTTCCTTTACATACCATTTGATTTCATACCTGTAAACATTTCTTAAATCCGAGCTCTATTTATAACCTTTATTCAGAAGTATTCATATCGAATCTCATTTTATTACAACCACTTATAATTCGCTATATAATTTCCTTTATAATTACCAAGCTCTAATTTCATTTTGAATATTGGTTTAAAAACCCATTTCCACCCTTATGTAAATCAAATTTGAAATTTTGTTTTCAGTTTATCCAATGATAAATAGTTCACTTAAGTTACAAACTCATTTGTAAATGATTTCATGTTTATTCATTTAAACAGATTTCTACTTTCGATTTCTATTTGAAACTAAATTTCTATTCTTGAAAACAAACTTCTTTTTAAATCCAAAACTTCTTTTCCCATATTTGAAAATATTTTAGGGTATTTAAATACTGAAATTCTAGGCTTAGGGTAGCTCAAACACAACAAAGTCAATCACTGACTATATACATCACATCACACATCAAAATCAAGGAAAAACAGTAATATAAATATTGAGGAACCTAGTTGGGTCCTTCCAACCTATTTCCCTGCATTCACAGATGTTAATTAACATCAATAATATTATTTCACATCAATATAAAATATCAGAACTAATAACTGATCAACTATGTAATCATATCAACCAATTATATTAACTATTCAACCAAGCAACCTTCACACAGTATAAATTAAATTTAAAAACTCATTTATATAAAAATATAAACGAGTCAGAATTAGTGAGTTTACTCACCTTGTTTCGCAATTGACGATTCTGCTTTCGTTTGGTTTAAATTCAACAGAGTGTTGGATATCGAAAAATTCTTGTTACTTCATCGTCAACCATGTCAATTCCATAATGTACAATTCGTTGTTATGAATCCAACATGATCAATTTCGTGAAATTCTATTAACAAATGAATCAAATATATGTGTTACAAGTTTATTTACGAATTAAGTTAATATTTATAATTAATTTCATTATTGATTTCACCAATCAAATATTTAATTACCGTGATTAGCCTATTTGACCAACCCCCTAACTCACGATTATCAAGCCCATCGTTTCTTTCTTCTAAACAAAATGGAACCTTACGGGCCTCATAACTTCACCCATCCCTATTGCCAGAGGATCGCCACCGCCTTGGTCCTCTTTCCCAATCAACTTGAACCTTCCAATACCCTATACCGTAGCATCAGTTATACCCAAACTCACATGGCTTTTATCCTTCTCGCATTCCACTGCCACAACCAAACTTGGCTTCAAAAATAACCTGGCAGTGTTATATCCATTTATCTAATATTATATTTAACTTCATTCTTTAACTTACGTTATGTCAGGCATCAGGTACTTTAATAAAGGATTAGGCACCACTAAATCAAACCGTTCTTCTCCAGTGTACCATACCCCAAAGAAAACCTGAAAACTGAGCCACCTTCACTCATCCAATCCAAGGTCAACCCCGCTGGAACCACCGTCGTTCCCTGACTTCCACCGATCTTCGTTTACACCTGCCATCAGACTCCGCGTCCCCAAATGTCCCTACTTCCTCATCTTTCATTCAACAACCCATTCATGAAAATACAGAGTGCAAAAACCAGTCACTCACCCTTTGGAATTCTAACGTAAACACCACTGAATCCCCTCCCTCAACGTCCTCCTTTAATACCAAACTCTAGCAAACAGCTTCACCAAACAACACAGAGAAAACCCCTCAGCACCATTTTCTCCTTCCTTAATTTACATACGAATGATTACAGTAACCCAATACTTTGCCAATGTTAACTTCTCTCCCACATAGACCATACTGACCTCCTTCCCTGATTGCCAACGCTGACGTGGACCGCCAGATTCCGACCGACTATCACCAGTCTGACCCTTAACCCGCGCCAAACCTTCCCACTCAACACTCTGTCTCTACAACGATTCCTTATTCAATACCACTACTGCTAGCAACAGGGCACCACCCTGATCCTCCCCTACTTTCTTAATTTTCTCTTCTTCTTTTTTCCAGAAGTTTCGAATCTCAGCATACTAGGAGGAAGCTTGTAGATTGGGATAGAGCACGCTGGTATACATAAGGGTCGACAACTTGGCCCCCACGTGGTAGAGTAGAATATGTGTATTTATTTTCAACGTAGACTACTGTCTTATTAATACAACGCATGTGCCTCTTTTGATTTATATATCTCTCCCTAAACAGAGAATTAAATGTTCGGTCTTATCATGTACTATATGAAAAAGACTTAAGCATGTGTACAAATATATTTTGACAGAGGATATCGTAGCATCAAGGAGAAAAGCATGTGCATCGTTCATTCTGTATACTATAGGCATGTGATTTGTATATTGTGTATGTATCGAGATCTGGATGAGAATCCATTTGCACGTACTGAGATTACAGCATATCCTTATACGATTTTCCAGAGATACTAAAAGATTTGATACGAGATGAAATTTATTTTCCATTCATTGGTTTCGAGTTTGATAGGAATAGAACAAGGTGAACTAATTAAATGTCACACTGTTAGCAAACGATACTTTTGACTTGAAGAGCAAAACCGTAGCTTGCAAAATATGGTTAAGATTTGACATGATTTTGTTTCGAATATGTCAAAGATATTTTCATACTGAAATGCAGACTGAGAATCCATATAGGTTTTGCCTTGAAAGATTTATACAGATCGTATAGGATTCCATAATGTTCTTTGTTAGAAGATAAGAACTTGATAGGTGCAAAGGTTGCTCTGAAGTTTGGTTTTCATAACATATGGATTTCACCAGATATTGTTTTATATTTCAAAAGCGACCTTGCATTTGTTTCTTTTGACATACATGTGGATGATCTTCATCTGGTTTGAGGATGCACATAGTAGCCGTATGTTTTCAAAATAACATCTCCAGTATAACCAGCATGTATATTCAGGTACAGGTTGATTGTTATATTGGGTACATAAGATTTTCGTTCATGTCTGGACTGCTATAGACAGAAATAAAAGTATGGTCGTGTCCAGTGAAGTACCACGATCCCAAAAAAATATAATAATATCGGTAGTCTAACTTATATTGTGAAACCCCAAAATATTGATATAGGGTGCAAAGTACTCCAAATAAAAAGTTGCATATTTAATTAATTAAAAATTACAGTAAAATTCTAAAAATTAAATTATAACTACGGCTCAAAAGAACCTTGCCCAAATTCGTAACCAATCTCTAGTTATATTAAATAAACCGTTATGGCTGATATACGATTCTACATCGTCTATTTCTAAATTTGATTTGGACATAACTTTTTATTTCCGTTATGAAATCTGGATTTTTCACATTCGCTGGAAAGATATTTTCAAATAGATTCAAATATTTCTTGTTTCGCTAAAATCTGATTTATTTTGAATCCTGTACATTCATTTGAAATTTGAAATCGAATTTTCAAACTACCGCGCCATTTTGAACTCGTTTTATAATTATATTAAATTAAAGTTCAAACTTCGTTTTATAAATAAATTCGTTATAAGTTCCTATATATAATTCAAATAAAATATTTAAAATAAATTTAAATATTCAGAATTCAACGGCTAAAAATTCGGGTCGTTACATTCTTTCCCCTTAAAATAATTTCGTCCTCGAAATTGCAAAGGTAGGAAAAGATGCTACATACCCTATTAACTAGGTCCAAAATTCCTTTTTGTTCAATTATTAATTTCAGTTTAACTGGACCAATTTATTTCAATTAAAATATTAATTTATTCTTACTAATGAAAATTCTCAAAAATTTCGAAAATTTTCTAACTATTTAAATTCTGAATTTTTTTGGCAGCAGTTCCCCTACACGGCTCAATCGGTACTACCACAACTCGCCTTTCTAGGCCTTCTCCAATTCAAAAGAAAATCAGAAAGCCAAGCGGCTTGCCCCATAGGGTCATAAAATCATCAAACCCAAGTAATATTGTAAACGTGTACCTTTCTGTCGGACATAATTCTATCTCTTTCATTTGCTTCCATTCAATGCCAACTCAACATCTACTTCAATCGATTCCAAATCAATTCAACTCTCGGTTTCCAGTTCACTAATCAATCTCCTGACTAGTTCACTTTCATTCTATAGCCCAAACTTGATTTTTATTTCAAAACCAATCTTCTTATCCCACTTGGGTGTAAATTCATCACAACTTGGTTCCAATTTACCATCTCCATATTATATATTCAACTTGTTGTGCACAAGACGAATTTACATTAATAGTTCAAATCTCAAACATCTCGCTTTATTTAATTCCATTCATAATTATTTCTTATTCAGTTCAATTTTATTTAAGTTAAATTCCAATTCATTTGATACATTTTTGCCATTTCAATATATTTTACTTATACAAGTTTAGTTTTATTTTTAGAAATTCAAATTCCTGGGCTTTATTTCAAATTGGTTTAAAATCATATATATTTATACCCGTATACTTATAATCAACCCAATTCAAAACTTTTGAATTTCAAAATCATCTTGTCCTTTTCAAACTAATTTTTTTCATTTCCAAACTACTATGGCAGCAATCCATCACTCAGAAACTTGAAAATGAAAACCAATATTGTCGCGACCCATTATCAGTACTATTTTCTCGCCCCTGAAGTGATTTCCGTGCTTAATTACTTTCAAAATCCATTTAAACCATTCTTATTCAAAAATTCTTTAAAGTAATGTTAGATTACTTTAAAAATACTTCAAAAAATATTTCTAATTCTCCGGGATTTAGAATTCCAAATTTTGGTTTGAATTCAATTCTAGTTTATCTTGGTTATATAACCATTTCAATGTTTTATAATTACATTTGATTGTAATAACAATCAACACAATCATATATAATAATGCAAAAATTATCCCTTTTATATCAAATACTTTTTGGGCAAAACTATATCATTTACCCATTTTTAAAACAATACTATGTCGAATTGTTTTGTTTGAGAGTTTAGAAACACCTATCGATACAGTTGTACATACTATATCGACCAGAATTCACAAACCACTCAACAAACCAATCAACAGAATATAAAACAATTTTATATCAAATCTACAAATACGATCACTCGTATATATACCGAAACTCAACCTAGGGTATTTCCAACCCCATCTCTATTGAGTCACGTCACAAAGCCAAGGTTATCACTCAACCTTCAGCTCTGATACCAAATGAAACGACCCGAAATTTCGTACCCTTTGAGTTGACTCGTAACACCACACGTCCAACCCAAATGACACAGAAATACGAATCATTATTAGAAAGAAGTTAGAGGATGAGAAATAGAAAGAAAGAAATATTAGAATAGAAGAAAAACGAAGATCACAAACTCACTGCGGAACGAATAAAAGATATTATATAACATAACTTTTGAAATACAAATCAATAACTGTATATACATACCATCATCAAAGCACAACATTTATTCCTCGAACAGTTATAAACTCCTATTTCCAGATACAACATAGTATACAGCAAAAAATATGATAGTCTATAGCCAACTGATGAAGCCTCCTGCTTCGAACACCTCCAAGTGAATCTGTAATATCCCGACTACTTGATTGCCCATACAATTTTGGGCACCAAAAAGTTTATGGAAGAAAAAAACTCTGGGTCAGTCATGGGACTGGTGTGAGTAAACTCCAACCATTAGTTTAACTTTTAAAAGTCCTTTTGAAAAAAATGATAATCGTATGACCGATCCACACATAAACACGGATGGTTTTTACCTTACGATAACCAAAAATATTTTTGATATCAAATCCAGTGATATTACAATAATGTCTATATCAAATAAATAACAATCTAGCGGAACGCTTGAATCTCACGATCCATATATAATATAAAATCGAAAACCGCAGGGCACTTATTGGAGACTGGATTTCCAACATGACAAGGTATAGGACCACCTTCCGATAGTGTATTTATAGAGACGAATACACTGGGTTCAACAATAACGTCTTGCAACCCGGCCCTCACATGACCGACCACTCATTTCGCTTGAGTGTATCGAATGTATATCACCAACAGTTAGGATCAGCAACCGTTTCCCGAAAGGGACAACATCGATAGATTAAAAAGTAAATGGAATTTCTCTATATAGGTGATTATACATCCTAATGGGTGCGACCCACATAGCCATGATGCCTGCCCGATTTTTGTCATTTCCTAGTTGATGAGGCTTGAGGCTGCGATTATCTTTCAGAATATCTGGCCACCATTCACTTTGAATGCCACGTCATCATACCCGCCAAATCACAGTTTGATTTCCCAAAAATACCATGGGTATAAAGCTAAGAGAAACGAGTTCATATGCCACCATACGTAAGTACGTTTGAAGAGATCATATCACGTGGTCCGTTAGATATACTCTGTTAGACATTCGTCCAATCATGTTGTCCTAGGACTGGACAAACCGAAGGAACTATCCCGTGAACGAGATAGCTCTTACATAACTTCGTCTTCAATTCTTTTCATCATATTTGATCGCAACGCTAACGCCCATACATATTCGTTTTCAAATACTAGATCCGATCCCGGTCTCTCCGTATTGACGATGGAAAAATGGTCAAACTTCGATAGTCGGTGATTTAACTATAAAAAAAAATAGGTGTGCAACCAACTATCTTACTTCCAGGTAGGAATTCGATCGATCAATCATCAATCAACATTGGCTCCTTTAAATCAATTCCTTAATATATTATCATTTACAATCCTCATTTCCCATCTTTTGTATTCTTTTGAAGCTCGATTTCCCTTCTCGATTATTTGAAAAACCTTTTCGATATTATAATTCCTTTATTCGAGAAAATATCTCTTATTCTAGTTAGAAAATATTTCTAAATATTCACGAATCCTTATTTTCTATATTCAGAAAATATACATGATTAATATCGGAAAATATTTCCGAATTCCCTTTCTTAATTCCTTGTTGACCAATTCATTTCATTTTAACAAGGGCGTTACAATCGTTGTTTCCAAATATTTGATTTATAAAACATTTCTTTAAACAACAGCATTACAATCGCCGTTTCCAAATATTTGATTTATAAAACATTTCTTTAAAAAATAGCGTTACAATCGCTCTTTAGAATTATAGAACACTTATTATAATAATAGCATTAAGATTGCTGTTAAAACAGTTATTATAACGGCAGCGTTAAAATTTCTATTTAGATTTACCAAAACATTTATTATAACGATAGCATTTAAAATCGCTATTTAGATTTACCAAAAAAGTACTAAATTCCTTTATAACCATTCCACTTTACAAAACATAATTCACTTTATATTTCCCCTTTTGGAGTAAAAATAGTCGTTACCTTTTCAAACGTTCATCCATTTCCCTTTTTCAATCCAATTCCAATTTGAAATCATATTTCAAATCTAAATCACCTTTATAGATATCTTATTTGCAAAATACTTGGTTTAAACCATTATTCACTTTAATCGTGAATATATTTCCTTTACATACCAATCGATTTAATACCTATAAACATCTCTTAAATCCAAACTGAAGCGACCCGAACTTCCCTGGTCTCCGAAGAGAAGAGAAAGAACGAATTACTTTGAGAACAACACACAAAAGAACGTAGACAGATGAACATTTCATTGCTTATTACAACTATTCCATCAAAATACAAGAATATACAGAGTATGAATAAATATTACACAGAAAATATCAGAGATTTAAACTACATTTAAATACATCGTGGTGGAAATAATACAAAACACAACTAGAAGAGATATACGGATACAGAGCTTTTCGGATATCGTTCCAGATGTAAGCCAGGATCCTGTGAATATAAATTTGCAGAACCAAAACTACTAGCTGCCCGTGTCAAAACAAGGGCAACCAGAGTTTAGGTTAAAACAATAAACTCCAGGTCAGTCATGTCACTGGTGTGAGAACTAAACCAGTTATTAATCTTTATTTTAAAGTTCGGTAAATCAAGGGACCAAGCCGTATAACACGGAATGTGTTTCCTCCCAAGAACACCAGTGCATAAAACAAACAGCGCAATGCTAAATAAAGAACAATGAAGCTATTATAAGACCTAGGTCCCATCACACAATGCAATGCAAGCCGGAGGATAGGGTTTTTACCTTATAATAGCCAAAGAATGCCTTGATACGCTAAATTTCATGTTTTAATTCTTAATCAGACTCCAACCGTAAATTAGTAAGAGAACAATTCCCTAAGCATTAACTTGGAAGGCCGAAACCAACATCAGACTAATACCTAGGAAACCACCCATTTTATCTCGTTTCCAGTTAGTTTCTGATTTTATATATAATCAGAAATATCAATCATAGGTGACATGAGCGTCCCATGCCACAATGTCGCCATATATAGGTTTACAATCAAAACCGCAAAGTCACGTATTTGGAAATTGGATTTCCATCTGTGAACCGAGGCAAAAGATAGTCCTCTACCGATTTGAGACTGTCTAGCCCGAGTCTCAGGCAAGTACTCAGTCAAGCCTTGGGATCGTCAGGGCCGGTCCACTGATGTGGATTAAAATGCCTGAACACTGCATTTCCCCGCCCTTTGGGGCGTAAATGAGCCAACGAATGACTCCATCAGCCTCACATAGTCAGCGATATATCCGAGGCGTCTCGCAACAGCAACAACCACATAACTCAAACTCGTCAGGGCGTGTAAAACCACTAACGCCACTCCTAGCTAGAAAGAAATACATGTCCTCCCCTGAGGTCCTCTCCCGTTTCTGGTTCACAACCGGGGTGTGAGGTTCGCGAATCAACGCTACACAAAGCTATGCCACACAGGCTGTGCTTTGATCATCAACCACAAGACTCTTCTTTTCAACAGAAGCCTTAATCATTTACATCTTAGCATGCCATACAGGCAAACCATTCCATGCAACCGACATCCATCAATCACACAGAATGATATCCAATGTCAGACATAGAGTCCATTTACAAGTCCGTTCTTGGTCTGAACGAAACCGGAGGCACCTTGTACCTCGCATATCCATCGATCTCCAAGTACGTCTGGATGACCACTAACTGATTCCATCCTCTTGGTTGTACGGCCCAATCAAGATCATCAGTAATCACCCAAACGACGCAAAGACCTCTGGTCTTCGACCACCGTCTTCATCTTCGACTTATCGTCGTATCAGTTATTCAGAATGGGATTAACCCGGTCGTTCCGAATAACTCGCGTATATAATAAACAAGTGTTACACAAACACAACATACGCCTCATTCCAATTCATCAGTCACTAACCGCAAATTAGCAAGAGAATAATTCCCCAAACATTAACCCCGAAGGCCGAAACCAACATCAGATCAATACCCAGGAAGCCATTCTTCATAGCTAACCTACAGTTAGTTTCTAAATTTCACATTCTTAGGGAAAGGTTCCCATTAATTTTATCAAAGATAAATTATTTTAGATTTATTCTTTAATCTTCCTTTGAATATCACTTCAAACTAGTTGGGATTAACGAACCTTAATGAAGTAATCAATTGTTTTAATTTCCCAGTCCCAACCTATTCATCCTATGAAGTAAAACTGGTAATACTTCATATCTAACACCACGGTGTTATCGGTAAATTCAATTACCATTTCACATTCAAATCTAATTAAAGATTTAACTATCTCCTAGAGCAAAACTAGTGATACTCCATTCTCGATCTTTTCAATCTAATTAAAGATTCATTAAAACTGCACTTAGTTTTAATCTTTAACTGGGTTAAAGAATCATCGTCATTTAAAACACGGTCCACGGTAAACCCAAAATAAAATTCCATTCTATCAGCTTTTAAACGTAAAATAGCAAGTGAGCAATTCCCTAAGTTTTAACCCCGAAGGCCGAAACCAACATCAGATCAATACCCATGAAACCATTCAACTTAACTAATCTCCAGTTAGTTTCTGATTTTCTTAACTCCATTGGTCAAAGAACAGTATTATTGTAGATACCATTCACGACAACCCAAAATCACATTCCATTAATTATCGAGTTAAAGAACAAGTGTTATTTAAAACACTGTTCACGATAAACCCAAAAATCTATACCAATTCAATTCCAATTAAATACCATTTAATTGGTACACTTCATTAAATCTAAATAAAAAGATTTAATCTTTTTCTCAACTGGGTTTAAGAACAGTGTTAATGAAGACACCATTCACGACAAACCCAAATCACATTTGATATTAAATACAAGACTCTGAATAGAAAATATATCGGCTTATATTCAATATCTAATTCTACGACCAACAAATATCGTATTGGAAATAATGATATAAATATATCTTTCAAATTCCCATAAAAATATCTGTATCATCGCGAAATCCAACATCGAAATATTCCAAAGACAATTTCGATTCAAATCCATTCCAATTTAGTTAATGGAAATTCTGATTACTTTTAAAACTATTTCAAATCCACTTTATTTGTTTTAAAACTAAATAGAATTATAATTCTAGTTCATTTCGATAAAAATATATTTTAATCTTTTCAAATATGGAATTTTTCCTCCCAATTCTTCATAAATCATTTCTGATCATTATACACAAATTATTACTATTTTTAATAATTTAATCAAGACCCATACAGTCGATTTCCATCAACGGCCATCGAACTGCACTTACAGCGACCTTTTCCAAATTTGATTTGGACATAATTCCAAATTCAACCATTGGATTTCTAATTTCTAATATTCTTTAGAAATCTCTTTTCGATACGAACCTAACCGGTTCTGGTTTTAGGAGAATCCAACGGTCGGATCTCCCATAATATCCATTCGAAGTCAATGGTCGAAATTCGCGAACTGCCATGGCGCGGCGCGTTCTATTCAGGCCATTATATATATATATATATAAAATATATATATATTATATATATTTCGTCGATTTCCTTTTAAAACGTATTATATAAATCGTTTTAAATTCGTTTTCAAAACGATTTCAACTTCATATTCAATTTCTAATCAAAATTGAATATTCCACATCATCGATATACTTATGATAATATTTCCAAAACGTTATATTTTGAAATAACTTTCTTTTCTATATTCATTATAAAAAAGAATAAAATCGATATAAATATCGTTCATGTCAAAATGGCGCATATCTAACCAACACGGCTTTTATTCTATTAAACACATGAACATATATTTTCAATTCAACACATGAATTTATTTTCTAAATTGGAATGAGGACCAATCAATTCCCATATAATGTTAATTATATGGATTTTCTACAACACATGTATATAACAGCAACGATAAATACTCAAGCATCATCCAGAGTGCACCACACAACTGCATAAGCATTAAATATAAATAATTAACGCTTACACAGTCTGTCAATCCATCTATTGACATACAACTAAACAATCGGGATTAGTGTACGTCAAATCTCATCCCAAAACCCGTGTGGGGTTTCAAATCAACAAACACATATTTTATTTGTGAAGTTGGGCGATGTGTAAAATTTATCGTCCCAATCAATATCATTCAAATCAGTGTATATAAACAAATCGTCCGATTTTTTTATAAATATTTATTTTATATACACGTAAAAAATTATATTTTTAACTATAAAATATTTTATTTCATTCAACATCACACATTCAAATTTCACAACGCAGAAATCAAACAAACAAATCATCCATGGTCTGTGGACGACGGGTGTCGGGTGCTACTAAACACCGTCTGCATCCTAGTATATATTTCAAACTAGAAATAAATTAAAGGTGATGAGTTCTCACCTTATAGCTAAACCAAACTCCTCGACTCTTCTTATGTAGGGAATCTTCCTTTTATCACTTTCGTCGCCCGTATTCACTACATATATAAAAATCACATTTTTAATTCGCTACTTCGTTATAAAATTTATATTTTTATAACGCTCTTCTTCTAATAAAGATTATATTTTTATAACTCTACTTCATATATGTAAAAATTATATTTTTCTCACTACTCAACATAGGTAAAATTTATATTTTTATATCCACAAAACTAGTATTTTTCTATTATGAAAAATTTAACCTTTCTCTAATGAAAGATGATAACTTTCTACTAATAAAAATTTGATCCTTTACATTATAAAAATAAAATCTATTCTTTTTCTCTATAAAAATCTATTCTTTTTCTTGTATGTTATTTAAAAAAAATTCACCTCTTCCCACCTTAAAAATCTGAACTGTCTATTATAAAAAATCATGGCTTTCTACTATACAAATCATAGCTTTACTTTATTAAAAATCATATTTTTACCTTATTAAAAATCTAATCCTTTCATTATCAAAAATCCTTACTTTTCTTCATAAAAATATAATCTTTACTATGCTATCGTATGTCTAAAACTGATCAAAACAAGGAAATGTAAATAGATATTTAAAACTCACTATTTTTGGCCCTTCAGGTGAGGCTGTCGCTGGTCTGCATTGGAGGAAGGGAGGGGTTCATTTCGGAGATGGGGTCTGAGAAGGGGCGCGCAGGGGGTCGGACGGCTGCGCCGCCGTCGGGTTTGATGGGATAGTGGTGCTAGGGCTACGGGGGTGTGGTTGGACGGAGAAAAGGGGGTTTGCGGGTTTTCGGGTTGAAGGGGGAGAGGGAACGTCGATTGGAGAAGGAGGAGGTCGACGCGAGGATGGGGCGCCAGGACGGAGCGGGGGTGGTGATGGGGAACGGCGGCGGAGCCGATTAAGGAGGCGACGGGTTTTCTTTCAGAAAGGGGTGGGTTTTCTAACTGAGGAAAAAGTTAGGCCTTGGGTTTATTTATATAAAATATAATTAATATTATTTCAATTTCTAAAAGTAACTTTTTTTATTCGAACACCAAATCGAACCCAACGACTGTCGCCCCCAGTGTATTACCCTCATTCCGAACACAATGGGATATGTATCGTTGGCCGATTCGACTGTTTCAATCAGTTTTCTTCAAAATCCAAATATAACTCTATATATTGAATTTGAACGCACATTTCAATTTACGGGACCACATACGGACTTTAAAAATTCCCGAAAAATATTTTATAGCTTCATATTGACGATATGGTCCTAACAAAACTAATTTCGTCAAATTCCGAGACCGTTTGAAAAAAGGCCATTTTCCAGTCGATTAAAATCAACTAAAACTGTCGAAACACGATTTCCTTTGCCACGCTCACATATTTATTCGAAAAATTATGACTTTTGGAATCTAGCAATAACTTGACATCACGGTTCCAACAAAAGTGGTTTCGTCGAAAACCGAGGTCGTTTGCAAAATTTCCATTTTTAAGGGCCAGAATTCCATAGCGACTATTCTCGAATTTTCAAGTGGACGTAACTTTTTATTCCCGCTATGAAATTTCAATTTTTTGGATTCATTGGAAATATATTCACAAATAGATTCTAATATTTTTGGTTTAACTAAAATCCGGTTCATTTTGAATCTTTTACATTCATTTGAACTTTGAAATCGATTTATCAAACTACCATGCCATTTCAGGCTCGTTATATAATTAAAATAAATTATTTATATTCTAACGATGATTCGAATAAATATATACGTTCGAATTCTATTCAAATTAAATTTCACGTCGTTATTATTTAAAATGAATCATTTTAAATTTCCAAAATTCGCTAGAATTGCCAAAGTAAAAATTTTAAATTGGCTTGGATTTCCGGGTTATTACAATCTCCCCCACTTAAAACTTTTCGTCCCCGAAAAGGAATGAAGCCGAAAGTTGTTTATCTAATCAACTCAACTTTCATTATTTTCATTATGGCTTAAGTTCTTCAACTTTTCAGTTTCCTAGAACTTTTCAAATTTTTCAAAAATTTGGCTAACACCCTAAATTTTCGAAAAATTTCGCCATAACCTCCCCTGCACCGGGGACTTCGGGATATTTCATATAGCCTCCCATGGCCTTCTTCAATCAAAAGAAAAAGAAAAAGCCAATCGGCTCATAAAATCATCATCACCCAAACAAAACAGTAAATTATGGTAAACATGTACCTATTTGTCGGGCAAACAATTTTATTCTTCTGCTCTATCCTCCTTGCTATGACCTGTTCAATGTAAGTACATGTACATGCATGCTAATGCGACTAATTTTCAATACAATTCACTATTTGGTTTAATTTGGTTGAAGGTTCAACATTTTAATTAGTCAAACAATAATCAAACAACACAATCAGCAATCAACTAGTTGATTATCTTTTCAAATTCATATCTTTGATATATAGTCCAAAAATCAGATTTTTGATGCCAAATCACAACAATAAGCCTTATCTAATTTTGTTTCTCACACCAGTCTATGGAAATATATAGATATCACACTTTCGTCACTCAAATATAAATTTTGATAATGATATATCAATCATCAGAATCACCCCCGGGCGACTAGAGTGTAATTCTATATCCATCCAATATATTAAAATTTCAAATACACGCGGATCATACGTATACGTAAAACCATTATATACTGGATTGTCCAAATCAATACAAATAAATATTCAAATACGAATAATTGAATTAAATTTTTAAAACAATTTTTTGTTTCATTTTAAAAATATACTCTTCACACTCGTTCTAGGATACTACTGATCCCATCTCTAACGAGCCATTCCCATTGGATATTACTATTCTAATTTCTGATGAATTTTGTATGGTTCTAATGTGTCTTGTTCTTTGAGCTTCGTAAACCAAAGCTCTGATACCAAATGAAGCGACCTGAACTTCCTTGGTCACCGAAGAGAAGAGAAAGAACGAATTACTTTGAGAACAACACACAAAAGAACGAAGACAGAAGAACATTTCATTGCTTATTACAACAATTCCATAAGAATACAAGAATATACAGAGTATGAATAAATATTACATAGAAAATATCAGAGATTTAAACTACATTTAAATATATCGCAGGGGAAATAATACAAAACACAACAAGAAGAGATATACGGATACAGAGCTTTCCGGATATCATTCCTGCTGTAAGCCAGGATCCTGTGAATATAAATCTGCAAAACCAAAACTACTAGCTGCCCATGTCAAAATAAGGGCACCCAGAGTTTAGGTTAAAACAATAAACTCCAAGTCAGTCATGTGACTGGTGTGAGAGCTAAAACAGTTATTAATCTTTATTTTAAAGTTCGGTAAATCAAGGGACCACGTCGTACAACACGGAACGGGTTTCCTCCCAAGAACACCAGTGCATAAAACAAACAGCGCAATGCTAAAAAAAGAACAATGAAGCTATTATAAGACCCAGGTCCCATCACACAATGCAACGCAAGCCGGAGGATAGGGTTTTTACCTTATAATAGCCCAAAAATGCTTGATACGCTAAATTTCATGTTTTAATTCTTAATCCGACTCCAACCGTAAATTAGTAAGAGAACGATTCCCTAAGTGTTAACCCCGAAGGCCAAAACCAACATCAGACCAATATCGAGGAAACCACCCATCCTAGCTCGTTTCCAGTTAGTTTCTGATTTTATATACAATCATAAATATCAATCATAGGCGACATGAGCGTCCCATGCCACTATGTCACTATATATAGGTTTACAATTAAAACCGCAAAGTCACGTATTTGGAAAAAGGATTTCCATATGTGAACCGAGGCAAAAGATAGTCCTCTACCGATTCGAGACTGTCTAGCCCGAGTCTCAGGCAAGGACTCAGTCAAGCCTTTGGATCTTCAGGGCCGGTCCACCGATGTGGATTAAAATGCCTGAACACTGCGTTTCCTCGCCCTTTAGGGTGTAAATGAGCAAATGAATGACTCCATCGGCTTCACATAGTCACCGATATATCTGAGGAACTCGCAACAGCAACAACCACATAAGTCAAACTCGTTAGGGCATGTAAAACCAATGACGCCACTTCTTGCTAGAAAGAAACGCATGTCCTCCCTGAGGTCCTCTCCATTTCTGGTTCACAATCGAGTTGTGAGGTTCGCGAATCAACGCTATACAAAGCTATGCCACACAGGCTGTGCTTTGATCATCAATTACAAGACTCTTCTTTTCAACAGGAGCCTTGATCATTTGCATCATAGCATGCCACATCGGCAAACCACTCCATGCAACCGATATCCATCAATCACACAGAATGATATCCAATATCAGACACACAGTCCATTTACAAATCCATTCTGGGTCTGAACGAAACCAGAGGCACCTTGTACCTCGCATATCCATCGATCTCCAAGTACGTCTGGAGGACCACTAACTGATTCCCTCCTCTTGGGTGTACGGCCCAATCAAGATCATTAGTAATCACCCAAACGACGCGAAGACCTCCGGTCTTCGACCACCGTCTTCATCTTCGACTTATCGTCGTATCAGTTATTCAGAATGGGATTAACCCGGTCTTTCCGAATAACTCGCCTATATAATAAACAAGTGTTACACAAACGCAACATACGCCTCAATCCAATTCATCAGTCACTAACCGCAAATTAGTAAGAGAATAATTCCACAAACATTCACCCCGAAGGACACATTCTTAGGGAAAGGTTCCCATTAATTTTATCAAAGATAAATTCTTTTAGATTTATTCTTTAATCTTCCTTTGAATATCACTTCAAACTAGTTGGGATTAATGAATCTTACCGAAGTAATCATTTGTTTTAATTTACCAATCCCAACCTATTCATCCCACGAAGTAAAACTAGTAATACTTCATATCTAACACCATGGTGTTATCGGTAAATTCAATTACCATTTCACGTTCAAATCTAATTAAAGATTTAACTATCGCCTGGAGCAAAAATGGTGATACTCCATTCTCGAACTTTTCAATCTAATTAAAGATTCATTAAAACTGCACTTAGTTTTAATCTTTAACTGGGTTAAAGAATCAATTTCATTTAAAACATGGTCCACGATAAACCCAAAATCACATTCCATTCTATCAGCTTTTAACCGTAAAATAGCAAGTGAGCAATTCCCTATGTATTAACCCCGAAGGCTGAAACCAACATCAGATCAAT
This sequence comes from Allium sativum, assembly GCA_030737875.1. Classification (NCBI taxonomy): domain Eukaryota; kingdom Viridiplantae; phylum Streptophyta; class Magnoliopsida; order Asparagales; family Amaryllidaceae; genus Allium; species Allium sativum. The sequence goes on along the minus strand of CM060920.1, from coordinate 739,060,298 downwards.
ACCCAAGAAACCATTCAACTGAACTTGTCTCCAGTTAGTTTCTGATTTTCTTAACTCCGTTGGGTCTAAGAACAATATTATTGTAGATACCATTCACGACAAACCAAAATTACATTCCATTAATTATCGGGTTAAAGAACAAGTGTTATTTAAAACACTGTTCACGATAAACCCAAAAATCAATACCAATTCAATTCCAATTAAATACCATTTAATTGGTACACTTCATTAAATCTAAATAAAACGATTTAATCTTTTTCTCAACTAGGTTTAAGAGCAGTGTTAATGAAGACACCATTCACGACAAACCCATATCACATTTGATATTAAATACAAGGATCTGAATAGAAAATATATTGGCTTATGTTCAATATCAAATTCTACGACCAACAAATATCGTTTTGGAAATAACGATATAAATATATCTTCCAAATTCCCATAAAAATATCTGTATCATCGTGAAATCCTACATCGAAATATTCCAAAGCCAATTTTGATTCGAATCCATTCCAATTCAATTATTGGAAATTCTAGTTACTTTTAAACCATTTTAATTCCACTTTATTTATTTTAAAACTAAATAGAATTATAATTCTAGTTCAGAACTAGTTCATTTCGATAAAAATCTATTTTAATCTTTTGAAATATGGAAATTTTCATCCCAATTCTTCACAAATCATTTCTTATGATTTCACACAAATTATTACTACTTTTAATAATTTTATCAAGGCACGTACAGTCGATTTCCATCAACGACCATCGAACTCCACTTACAGCGACCTTTTCCAAATTTGATTTGGACATAATTCCAAATCCAACCGTTACATTTCTAATATTCTTTAGAAAGCTCTTTTCGATACGAACCCAACGGTTCCGGTTTTAGGAGAATCCGACGGTTGGATCTCCCATAATATACATTCGAAGTCAATTGTCGAAATTCGCGAACTGCCGCGGCGAGGCGCGTTCTATTCAGGCTATTATATATATATATATATATATATATATATATATATATATATATGTATGTATGTATGTATGTATGTATATATATATATTTCGTCGATTTCCTTTTAAAACGTATTATATAAATCGTTTTAAATTCGTTTTCAAAACGATTTCAACTTCATATTCAATTTCTAATCAAAATTGAATATTCCACATCATCGATATACTTATGATAATATTCAAAACGTTATATTTTAAAATCGCTTTCTTTTCTATATTCATTATAAAAACGAATAAAATCGATTTAAATATCGTTCGTGTCAAAATGGCGCATATCTAACCAACACGGCTTTTATTCTATTCAACACATGAATATATATTTTCAATTCAACACATGAATTTATTTTCAGTTCAACACATGAATTTATTTTCTAAATTGGAATGAGGCCCAATCAATTACCATATAATGTTAATTATATGGATTTTCTACAACACATGTATATAATAGCAACGATAAATACTCAAGCATCATCCAGAGTGCACCACACAACTGCATAAGCATTAAATATAAATAATTAATGCTTACACAGTCTGTCAATCCATCGATTGACATACAACTAAACAATCGAGATTAATGTACGTCAAATATCCTCCCAAAATCCGCGTGGGGTTTCAAATCAACAAACACAGATTTTATTTGTGCAGTTGGGCAATATGTAAAAATTTTCGTCCCAATCAATATCAGTCAAATCAGTGTATATAACAAATCATCCGATTTGTTTATAAATATTTATTTTATATACACGTTAAAAAATATATTTTTAACTATAAAATATTTTCCACTATAAAATATTTTATTTCATTCCACATCACACATTCAAATTTCACAATACAGAAATCAAACAAACAAGTCATCCATGGTCTGTAGACGACGGGTGTCGGGTGCTACTAAGCACCGTCTGCATCCTAATATATATTTCAAACTAGAAATAAATTAAAGGTGAGGAGTTCTCACCTTATAGCTAAACCAAACGCCTCGGCTCTTCTTATGTAGGAAATCTTCCTTTTGTCACTTTCGTCGCCCGTATTCACTACATATAAAAATCACATTTTTAATTCGCTACTTCATTATAAAATTTATATTTTTAAAACGCTCTTCTTCTATTAAAGATTATATTTTTATAACGCTACTTCATATATGTAAAAATTATATTTTTCTCGCTACTCAACATAGGTAAAATTTATATTTTTATATCCACAAAAATCGTAATTTTCTATTATGAAAAATCTAACCTCTGTCTAATAAAAGATCATAACATTCTACTAATAAATATCTGATCTTTTACATTATAAAAATAAAATCTATTATTTTTCTCTATAAAAATCTATTCTTTTTCTTGTATGTTACATAAAAAAAATCTCGTCTTTCCACCTTAAAAATCTAAACTTTCTACTATAAAAAATCATGGCTTTCTATTATACAAATCATAACTTTACCTTACTAAAAATCGTATTTTTACCTTATTAAAAATCTAATCCTTTCATTATCAAAAATCCTTACTTTTCTTCATAAAAATATAATCTTTACTACGCTGTCGTATGTCTAAAACTGATCAAAACAAGGAAATGTAAATATATATTTAAAACTCACTGTTTTTGGCACTTCGGGTGGTGGAGGCTGTCGCTGGTCTGCATTGGTGGAAGGGAGGCGTTCACATCGGAGATGGGGGCTGAGAAAGGGCGTGCAGGGGGTCGGATGGCTGCGGCGGCATCGGGTCTGATGGAATGGTGGCGCTAGGGCTATGGGGGTGGGCTTGGACGGAGAAAAGGGGGTTTGCGGGTTTTCGTGTGGAAGGGGGAGAGGGAGCGTCGATTGCAGAAGGAGGAGGTCGACGCATGGGTGGGGCGCCTGGACTGAGCGGGGGTGGTGATGGGGAGCGGTTGCAGAGCCGATTAAGGAGGCGACGGGTTTTCTTTCAGAAAGGAGAGGGTTTTCTAACTGAGGAAAATGTTTGGTCTTGGGTTTATTTATATAAAATATAATTAATATTATTTTAATTTCTAAAAGTTATTTTTTTTCGAACACCAAATCGAAACCAATGGCTGTCGCCCCCGCGTATTACCGTCATTCCGAACATGATGCGATATGTATCATAGGCTGATTCGACCGTTTCGATCATTTTTCGTCAAAATCCAAATATAACTCTATATATTGAATTTGAATGCACATTTCAATTTACCGGGGCCACATACGGACTTTAAAAATTCCCGAAAAATATTTACTAGCTTCGTATTGACGATACAGTCCTAACAAAACTAATTTCGTCAAATTCCGAGACTCTTGAAAAAGGTCATTTTCCAGTCGATTAAAATCAACTGAAACTGTCGAAACTTTTTTTTTGCCACGCTCACATATTGACTCGAACAATTATGAATTTTGGAATCTAGCAATAACTTGACATCCCTGTTCCAACAATAGTGGTTTCGTCGAAAACCGAGGCCGTTTGCAAAATTTCTATTTTTAAGGGCCAGAATTCCATAGCGACTATTCTGAATTTTCAACTGGACGTAACTTTTGATTCCCGCTATGAAATTTCAATTTTTCGGATTTGTTGGAAATATATTCACAAATAGATTCTAATATTTTTGGTTTCGCTAAAATCGGGTTCATTTTGAATCCTGTACATTCATTTGAACTTTGAAATCGAATTATCGAACTACCGCGCCATTTCAGGCTCGTTATATAATTAAAATAAATTATTTATATTCTAACGACGATTCGAATAAATAAACACGTTCGAATTCTATTCAAATTAAATTTCTCGTCATTATTATTTAAAATGAATCATTTTAAGTATCCAAAATTCGCAAAAATTGCTAAAATAAATTTTTTTAAATTGGCTCGGATTTCCGAGTTATTACACAAACTCTATTTATAACCTTTATTCAGAATTATTCATATCCAATCTCATTTTATTACAACCACTTATAATTTCCGTTATAATTACCAAGTTCTAATTTCATTTCAAATATTGGTTTAAAAACCCATTTCCACCCTTATGTAAATAAAATTTGGAATATTATTTTCAGTTTATCCAATGATAAATAGTTCACTTAAGTTACAAACTCATTTATAAACGATTTCATGTTTATTCATTTAAACAGATTTCTACTTTCGATTTTTATTTGAAACTAAATTTCTATTCTTGAAAATAAACTTCTTTTTAAATCCCAAACTTCTTTTCCCATATTTGAAAATATTTTAGGGTATTTAAATACTAAAATTGTAGGGTCAGGGTAGATCAAACACAACAAAGTCAATCACTGACTATATACATCACATCACACATCAAAATCAAGGAAAAACGGTAATATAAATATTGAGGAACCCAGTTGGGTCCCTCCAACCTGTTTCCCTGCATCCACTGATGTTAATTAACATAAATAATATTACTTCACATCAATATGAAATATCAGAACTAATAACCAATCGACTATGTAATCATATCAACCAATTATATCAACTATTCAACCAAGCAACCTTCACACAGTATAAATTAAATTTAAAAACTCGTGTATATAAAAATATAAACGAGTCAGAGTTAGTGAGCTTACTCACCTTGTTTCGTTGTTGACGATTCTGCTTTCGTTTGGTTTTAATTCAACAGGGTGTTAGATATCGTAAAATTCCTATTACTTCATCACCATTCATGTCAATTCCATAATGTAGAATTTGTTGTTATGAATCCAACATGATCAATTTCGTGAAATTCTATTAACAAATGAATCAAATATATGTGTTACAAGTTTATTTACGAATTAAGTTAATATTTATAACTAACTTCATTATTGATTTCACCAATCAAATATTTAATTACCGTGATTAGCCTGTTTGACCAACCCCCTAACTCAAGATTATCAAGCCCATCGTTTGTTTCTTCTGAACAGAATGCAACCTTACTGGCCTCATAACTTCACCCATCCCCATTTCCAGAGGATCGCCACCGCCTTGGTCCTCTTTCCCAATCAACTTGAACCTTCCAGTACCCTATACCGTAGCATCAGTTATACCCAAACTCAAGTGGCTTTTATCCTTCTCGCATTCCACTGCCACAACCGAACTTGGCTTCAAAAATAACATGGCAGTGTTATATCCATTTTACTAGTATTATATTTAACTTCATTCTTTAACTTACGTTATATCAGGCATCAGGTACTTTGATAAAGGATTAGGCACCACTAAATCAAACCATTCTTCTCCAGAGTACCATACCCCGAAGAAAACCAGAAAACCGACCCGCCTTCACTCATCCAATCCGAGGTCAAACCCGCTGGAACCACTGTCGTTCCCATACTTCCACCGATCTTCATTTACACCTCCTGCTATCGGATTCCACGTCGCCAAAGGTCCCTATTTCCTCATCTTTCATTCAACAACCCATTCATGAAAATACCGAGAGCAAAAACTAGTCACTCACCCTTTTGAATTCTAACTTAAACACCACTGAATCCCCTCCCTCAACGTCCTCCTTTAATACTAAACTCCAGCAAACAGCTTCTCCGAACAACACAGACAAAACCACTTAACACCATTTCCTCCTTCCTTAATTTACATATGAACGATTAGAGTAACCCAATACTTCGCCAATGTAAACTTCTCTCCCACATAGACCATACTGACCTCCTTCCCTGATTGCCAGCCCTGACGTGGACCGCCAGATTCCGACCGACTATCACTAGTATGACCCTTAACCCGCGCCATCCCTTCCCGCTCAACACTCTGTCTCTACAACGATTCCTTGGTCAATACCACTACTACTAGCAACAGGGCGCCACCCTGATCCTCTGCTACTTTCTTAATTTTCTCTTCTTTTTTTTCGTAAGTTTCAAATCTCAACATACTAGGAGGAAGCTTGTAGATTGGGATAGAGCACGCTATTATATATAAGGGTCGGCAACTTGGCCTCCACGTTGTAGAGTAGAATAGGTGTATTTATTTTCAACGTAGACTAATGTCTGATTAATACATCACATGTGCCTCTTTTGATTTATTTATCTCTCCCTGTACAGAGAATTAAATTTTCAGTCTTAGCATGTACTATATGAAAAAGACTTAAGCATGTGTAAAAATATATTTTGGACAAAGGATATCGTATCATCAAGGACAAAAGCATGTGCATCGTTCATTCTGTATACTTTAAGCATGTGATTTGTATATTGTGTATGTGCCGAGATCTGGATGAGAATCCATTCGCACATACTGAGATTACAAAATATCCTTATACGATTTTCCGGAGATGCTAAAAGATTTGATAAGAGATGAAATTTCTTTTACATTCATTGGTTTCGAGTTTGATAGGAACAGAACAAGGTGAACTAATTAAATGTCACATTGTTAGCAAACGATACTTTTGACTTGAAGAGCAAAACCGTAGCTGGCAAGATATGGTTAATATATGACATGATTTTGTTTCGAATATGTCAAAGATATTTTCATACTGAAATGCAGACTGAGAATCCATATAGGTTTTGCCTTGAAAGATTTATACAGATTGGATAGGATTCCGTAATGTCCCTTGTTAGTAGATAAGATCTTGATAGGTGCAAAGGTTACTCTGAAGTTTGGTTTCGATTACATATGGATTTCACCAGATATTGTTTTATATTTCGAAAGCGACCTTGCATTTGTTTCTTTTGACATACATGTGGATGATCTTCATCTGGTTTGAGGATGCACATAGTAGCCGTATGTTTTCAAAATAACATGTCCAGTATAACCAGCATGTACATTCAGGTACAGGTTGATTGTTATGTTAGGTACATAAGATTTTCGTTCATGTCTGGACTGCTACGGGCTGAAATAAAAGTACGGCCGTGTCCAGCGAGGTACCACAATCCCAAAAATATAATAATATCGGTAGTTTAACTTATATTGTGAAACCTCAAAATATTGATATAGGGTGCAAAATACTCCAAATAAAAAGTTGCATATTTAATTAATTAAAAATTACAGTAAAATTCTAAAAATTAAATTATAACTATGTCTCAAAAGAACCCTGCCCAAATTCGTAATCGATCTCTAGTTATATTAAATAAACCGTTATGGCTTATATACGATTCTACAACATCTATTTCTAAATTTGATTTGGACATAACTTTTTATTCCCGTTATGAAATATGGATTTTTCACATTCGTTGGAAAGATGTTTTCAAACAGATTCAAATATTTCTTGTTTCACTAAATCCGATTTATTTTGAATCCTGTACATTCAATTGAAATTTGAAATCGAATTTTCAAACTACCACGCCATTTTGAACTCATTTTATAATTATATAAAATTAACGTTCAAACTTCGTTTTATAAATAAATTCGTTATAAATTCCTATATATAATTCAAATAAAATATTTAAAATAAATTTAAATATTTAGAATTCAACGGCTGAAAATCCGGGTCGTTACAATCAGCAACCGTTTCCCGAAAAGGGACAGCATCGAAACATAGATTAAAGGAGCAAATAAGATTTTCTCTAGATAAGTGATTATACACCCTAATGGGAGTGACCCACATAGCCATGCTACCTGCCCGATTTTTGTCATTTCCCGGTTGGTGAGGCTTGAGGTTTAGATTAACTTTTGAACACTTTGTCACCATTTACTTTGAATATCACATCGTCAAATCCGTCAGATATCACTAATTTACGTCCCCAAAAATACTCTAGATAGAAGCTAAGAGAACGGCAATTCTCCACCAACAACTATAGCACGTTTGAAGAAATCAACGTACGCGACCCTTTGGAAATACTCTGTCGGACACTCGTCCATACAAGTCATCCAGGATCAGGATGAACCGAAGGCATTCTCCTACCGCATCCATATAGAAATCACCCCATGGATCAGTAAGGAGAAGTCCTTGCAACCTGTAGATTCCGACCATGACAGAATCACAGCTTATCTTTGCTTACCAGGCAGAGGATATTAGTGGTTCTTCTGTTTATGAAAATCCATGGTCTTCAATGCTCCATCTCGACTATCTTCTGATATCTTCACGTATTTGTTGGTCGGAATGGTTTTCGAATAAATTTGATCCCGGTCTTTCTGTACCAACAATCATATTGGATAGATTTGATAGTCGGTGATTTAATTATCAAAATATACAGTGATTGTTTGCGAACAAATTAACAACTGTAAACAACTGTTAAATTCGTTCGGCTTTCCTAAACAACAAGGATTGTTGTAGTGGGTGTCGAAGTCTGGGACCAAAAATGATTTTACTAATAAATCCAATCAAGTTATTCCAGAATTTTGATTGATTGCAAATTAACAGAAAATAAACAAAAAGCGAGTTTTTAACAATAAAAGAAAGTAATTAGGGAGTAATGACATAGATTAGATTAATATTCATCAATAGCCAAACAGATTAATCAGATCTAATTCATGTTTCTGTCACAAACATGAATCAACGATAATTAGGTTTCTAGAAACAAATACGTGAATAACAACAAGTATAGCCTATGCAGGAGCTAAGCTCTTAAACAACCATAGGCTATCAGGACGGATTCACTAATTTATTTCTAAAACCCTAAATATTAGATCTAAATCTGATAAACGTTAGATCGAACTCGAATGTACCCTGTGAAGGAGCATAGCTCTTAAACGACATAGGGTATGAAGGTTCAGATCCAACGCTTGGTTCAGATCCAGCTCTACATACATGAAGTTCTAATCTCTTTAGCTATGTGATTCATATTGAATCATATCTGTTAGAGTCATCACCCCCTAATCAAAGGGGATTAGCTAGACATAGCTAAAGAAGAAGATAATAAAAAGAAAATAATAGACATGAACATAAATAAAATGCAAATAAAAACTAAGAGAAAGGGAGAAGAGTTTTATTCCAAGAAGAGAATTACAGAATAAAACTAAGTGTGTTTTACAATGAATGAGATAAAGTGTATTTATAGATGATATGACAAAGGCTACTTGGCAAATTCCACAATGTGGGACTAAAGAATTAGCCCAAATAACACATAAGCTAGTGTGAACGGGGTTGTAGAGTAAGAGGCCTTGTAAATGAGCCAGTGTGAATGCAACACTAGTCTTTAGTGAGTCAAATCTACCCAACTGGACTCTATTTGCAACTGTTCTCCAAGCTTTAAACTCTTCAAGCATTAGTAATTTCAACTTCACTCTTTTAAGCAAATTCTTCATGCTTTATCCATCAAATGCTCTAAACCAAGCTTTTTATCAACAATCTGAAAACACAGCTATAATTACACAATATAAGTTATTTTAAATAGGAAACTAGATAAATAAGCGGATAAAATATACACATTTACGTGTATATCAGTGATTCAATCATCAAATCCAGTGAGTTCACTGGTTCAGTATTCAGCATCACTTGGCCCTTTAATTAAAACAAACGAGTTCACTTCTGCATAATTAAAGCTCCTAACTCTTTTAATATTTTAAAAAAAATGATATTTGAATCTTATTTAATATACTATTTTCTCAAACCAATTCATTATATCACTTAATAACTTATAACCATATTCAATTTCCACTTAATTATCCTTTCAAAAAAATATGTTACATCATTCTTTATTATTTAAATCTGGGAAATCCATTCAAACTATTATTCGTAAACAGCGTTATGTAATATCGTTTTTTCCATTCTTAAAACACAAACTAATATTTATTAGTATAAAATAAAACTAAACTTTACATTTCTTTAACTTCGGATCTCTCGTTATATATATATATATATATATTCTCCAAATTTCCACCAAATGTTGCATTGTTTCACTAATAGAAATAATGAAGTATCATTAAACTCTTTGACGATTACCAACTAATATCATCTTCAGATAATCCTGATGTTGTTCAAGTTGGGGTATTTTAATTACCTCTCAGACCTTGATCAACAACGTTCTTATCCTCAGATAAAATATAAGTTGTAATCAACCCAATATTTCATTTTAGTCTCCAAACAAACTCCATCATAACTCGGATTTGGTTATACAACCCTATGACTCACATCTTTACCCAAAGTCACTTTTACTAATCTCCTTTCAAACATATTCAACCATTACCCACTTTGGAAATCTTATTTCAATTCCCCCTTTTTACTCCATCTCCTTTTTAAGTAACGTAAATTTTAAATTAACACTTTAACCCTTTATATCTCATTTATCCCCGGTTTATTATAAATCCTTTTATCTCTTAATCCCCTTTCACTTAATTCAAATAATTAAGTAGCATTCATTTCAAGCTATTTTATTCACCTGAAATTCCTTTTATACTTTGTTATAAAACAAAATGGGTTTTAAATATAAAGCTCGTTGATGAAACTTCTCTCACCATTAAACTAGATTTTGTTTCAACTTCGATTACTTTTTAAGTGAATTTCAATTTAAAAAGAATTTTTCTAAATTATTATTAATTAAAATAATAATTTATTTCAATCATTAACTACTTCAGTAGTTAATTTCTTTATTACCTAAATTAAATAGTAAATCCATTTTATTTAAAACCTTAATAAAATTAAAAGAATATTCGTTAAACTATTTTATTCAAACACACTAATATAATAATCAATCCCAATTAAAAATGGTCGATTTAGTCAACTTCGAAACCCGGTTATCTCGTTAACTGATTCCAATTAGTTTTCACTTTAAATTAATTAATAATATAATTAATTTAAAATAATTCCATTTAATTTATTTTTAACAAACCATTTTCCCAACTTAACTATTTGATTTGTTTCTTATTCTCGTACTTCTAATCTGATTAACATCAGAATTGACCTTATTCAACAAATTAATAATAGATCAGAGTCTTAAATAAATAAAATATTTACTTATTTCTATTTAATAACTTTTGCTCAAAATAATATATTTCAAAATCTAACTTCAGTTATAAAAATAAATTTTTATAACTTTATCTCTATTGACTCATCTGACAATGAATCAATATTTGTAAAATGATTGATTTTATAGGCCATACGCTGCTAAATACTCAACCAATACCGCCCATTGGTTTAAACTAACAGATGTTGAATATTCAATAATCAATAATAAAATCAATCACCCCAAATAGGACAGTTCATGTATGATAATATGAAAACAAATAATATTTTTGAGGAATCTGGTTGGATCCCTCCAACCTGTTCTTCCCTGTATTCAAAACGGTTATCACAAACCAGATCATTCAGTTTCATTTAACTGATAACAATAAATTATGGCCATTAAACATCAATCAAAAGAAATGCAAACAGTTCAACAATTTAAACACATTTATAAATAAACGCGACCAATAAGGTAAACTACCTCTATTGGAACCAATCGTTAAAATAACGATTTGGAATTTCACTGAAATTAAACAACAGTTTAATTTCATCGGTTAAATCAACCAATAATAAATAATTAGCAAACAGTCAACCATCAGCAAGCAGGGCACACAAAATAAAAACCCAATTTATGTAAAATAGAAATGGGAGAAACTGAATGAGTTTAACTCATCTTGAATTCATGTTTTTTGCTAAAGCGGTTCGGTTTAATTAAATTAAACCACCATTTAATTTAATTAAAATCCTCAGATGCTTCCTGGTCGGTTCAGACTGATTCCAGAATGTAGATCTCGGCAACATAGTTCCAATGAAGCTTGTTTGGTTCGATTCTGTTAATGAAGATAACATTTATACCATTTTATAGTTATACGGTTATAAGTAAACAATTATTTCCTAATAAAAATTTATGTTTTTAATTTCATCTTTAAGGATGATTAAGATATTTCTGTTCCTCTATTTCTCGTTACTACAGCTTTGATTCTGTTCAGTACTACCCAACACCATACCTGCATCAATTGGCATCTTAGTTAATATAGTCTAGTTGATAATTTATTTTTCTTAATCACGGTTTAATTAACCTTTAAATAAAACAAAATAAATTCATTACGTTAAACATTTCAATTATCAGTTCGATAAATACTCGGTTAGGGAAAGTATGTGGTTGAATCACCCTGTGCATCTCCCTTCTCTTTGAACACACGCTCTGAATACTACACAAGTTAAAACCATCATATAAATTAATTAATTAAATTCCTTAATTTAATTTAAAACATTATTTACATTATAAAAATGGTGACCGTTCCCTTTACTTGGTTCGTCCCAGGCACGCGGTCTCCATGTCATTCACCAGGCAAAACGAAACAGTTACCCCTTTTCTAGAAATCATGCTTCCTTACTTCATGCTTGCATAATTTCATATTGAACGATTTAGCTACTGACAATTTTAATTAGTGAATTAACACTTTAATTAACTTTAAATGCCACAAATTATGTTGTGTTATAGCGGCCAAACTGTTTTGATTTAGTTGTTCTGACGTTCTTGTTAAAGGACTTCAGTTCTTCACCAATCACGTTGACAACATATATTGAATTCTGCCTCATCCTTCGTTGCAAACTTAAACCCGTTCAACATCCATTTGACTTAGTGAATTCCTTATTTCCTTGTTTACGTTGATCCAATAGGTTGTTTCATTCAGCTCTCCCCTTTCATTTGTATATCGCTGCATACTTTCAGAGGTCCACACGCACATACGTGATGAAACTCCAACCATCGCTCCTCGTTCTGCTTTTAAAATACCCTGGCCTTCTTCGAATAACACGCTCCTTCCTCCTTCTATCTTTTGAAAATCCCACCGTGCTCAACATCCCCCAAACCGATCACCGTTCCAACCCCCAGCCATTTTCTGATGATCTGAAGCCTCCTGTCGGCTCCCCTCAGTCCATCCTCCCTCCACCGTAATAATTGAACAACCCCAGGCCCTCAGTTCGCCTTTGAACCACCACAATCCGTCACCGCATCTACCTGATTTCCATCCACCACGAAGCTCAGAAATCCATCTTAACCGGTCGATCACCAAGATCTCGAAGAGCTTAACAATTTTAGTGAAGGAAGTTCATGGAATGTTTGAGAGGATTGTGTATTTTGTTGGAAGAACATTTCAGTATAGTGGCGGCGGTAGAACATGTTGATTACGCTGAAAGGAATTTTAGGGTTATGACCAATTTATGGTATTTATAGAGTGGACCAAGTAATATAATATTCTTATTGAAACTTAGCCGCAAAGTAACAAAGAAAACTAACCTGAATTGACTTTTGTCTTCTGATAAAAATACTAATCCTAGCATAAAAAAATATTCCGGATCCATTGGGACAGGTTTCGTCGAATTCTGATATCGTTTGAAAAAAAATTCCTTTATAAAACCGTCGAAAAACACGCGTTTAATTTTTCCATGATTACTAGATAAATCAAATCAACTTGAAACTTTAAAATTCTACAATAATTTATTGATACGAACCCAACGGCACCAGTTTCGTCGCATTCTGAGACTATTTCCCCGGTAGGCTATTTTTATCTCGCACCGCAATACCATTTTTAACTCCAAATTTGCCGGTTTCTAAAATAACACACTATATAACTATCCTGACTCTTATTTAGGATACGAACTCAACGGAATTGGTTTTGTGGCCTAATTCGATCGTCTGCTCAGGTTACACTCTAATATCCCTTTATTTATTTAAATACGCGCTCTAGAAAATGAACGGGTGTTTTCGGCTGCCCTGATCACGTACAACATCAGTTTGCCACGCAATTCAACACCGTACAATAATTTAACGTTGCGGTTCTAATGAAATTGATTTCGTCGAAAACGGTGTCCGTTTGCAAACCAGCTATTTTAAAGGCCTATATTTTAATAACGATTTCCATAGCGATTATTTCAAAATTTTTTTTGCTATAACTTACTATTTATAGTACGAAATCTGAATTTTTCTCTTTCAAATGAAAATTATCGTCAATACGGTTCCAAAGTTTCTCGTTTCACAGAAATCTGACTTATATGGGATCATTTATTCTCAGTTAAAGTTCAAAACCAAATATTACGAACTGCCACGCTAGTTCGAGCTCGTTTTATAATTGTATAAATATATTTAATTTTCAACTTTGTTTTTAATAACGAATTAAATATTAACGTCCTTTATATTCCAAATAAAATATTTAAAATAAATAAATTAAATATTTGACGGCCGAAAATACGGGATGTTACATTCTTCCCCCCTTAAAATAATTTCGTCCTCGAAATTGCTATGGTAAGAAAGAACGTTATAAACCCACTAATATCCAAATCCAATTTAGTTTAAATCAAAAATCAATTCAATACTGTAAATAAATATTTTCAAAAATATTGAAAATTTCCTATCACCTTAAATTTTCGAAAAATTTCGCCAACAACTCATTTGTACGGCTCAATCTATACAACTACAACTCGCATTTCTAGGCCTTCTCCAATCCAAAAGAAAATAAAACAGCTAAGCGGCTTGCCAAATAGGCTCATAAATCACTAAAACCATATAAAATAAACGTGTACCTTTTTGTCGGGCATATCATTATATCCTTTCCAATTGCTAACCTGTCAACATATACAAATGCATTCCCAAACAAAATTCCCATTTTATCATTAAAACCAAATCCTTCACGCGTCCAAGCTAAATACCATTCTTACCCAATTTCCATCCATTCTCAATTTCAACTTTTTAATTTACCTGTCCAATACCATTTCAGATTCCTGGCTCCCAATTCAAAATCTTGTTCTACTTGATATCATATATCCCGATTCAATTTCTAGTTAATTGGTTTCAATTCAATTCGTATTTGCTTTCCCAATTTCTATTTAATTTTGCCTTTGTTCAAACAATTTCCGTGGGAGTTTTTAAACAATTTAGCTCTTTCAAAAAAATCAAATATTCCTTTTCAGGATTCAAAACAACTTGTTTCTCTCAAAGCAATTCAAACCAAAATCTTTGGTTATAATCCGTCACTTAAAACTCGAAAATGAACACTGATGACGTGGCCAGCATCATCAGAGTTATTCCCCAGCTATCGAAGTGAGTTCAAAACTATATAACTTTTCAAAATCATATTTAAACACTTCCATTTTGAAATTATTTGTAAAATACCAAACACAATGCTCATAAAACAAATTTAAAATCTCCCAGGATTTTAAAACTCACATATGTTCAATCCAATTTCATTTACAATCACCTTTCCCATTTTTGGGAATTTTAATTCCAATTCTGATTTTTATTTCAGATTTAATTTATCGGATTCCATATATTATATCCATATGAATCCTGATTGGTTATTTTCATAACCATTTCACTTTTCTTATAATCTCATTCGATTATAATACAAACTACACATCAAATACATTTTAATATTTTCAATATATATATTTTCTTTATACCAAAATATAATTTGGGTAAATTATTTCATTCACCCTCTTTCAAAACATACTGTGTCGGTTTATCGTACTTGAGCGTCTAGAAACTCCTATCGATACAGTGGATCAAACTGAACAACCAGAACTCATAAACAACTCAAACAAATAAATCTCTACAATATAAAACAATTTTTTATAAAATCTACAAATACGTTTACTCGTATATATACACTCAAAATCAATATAGGGTATTGCTAACCCTATCTCTACTGAATCACGCCACATAGCCAAGGTAATCACTTAACCTTCAGCTCTGATACCACTGTAACGACCCAAGGATTTCTGGCCCTAGAAATCAACATAAATACCTTTACCGTAACTCATGCCAACCCTCTAAGCAACGAAAACACTAGATAGTTATTAGAAAGAAATTAGAGGGTGAGATAAGAAAGAATTAAATTCTAGAATATAAGAAGAAGTAGAAACAACACAACATAGAGTCTCACATCGCAGAGGAACAAAATATAATACATAAATAAATCTTTATTAAGAGCTTTTAAAAATACTTACAATCATCAGAGTACATCACATAACGGGACAGTTATAATAACTTGTTCCCATATACAACACACAGCAGAATAGTAGCTCTTTAATATCATACGTCTGAACATCTCCAGGTCGTCTCCGGACTTCACAGCATTCGATAACTTGAACCTATACACCACGGGCTAACCCGAGCATTTACAAAACATCGGGTCAGTCTGGTGAACCAGAGTGAGAAAAAACTCGCACAGTATTAAGGGTATCACACAACTTGATTTTAAAGTTAAAATCTTTTCGAAAGAAAAGGATAATCGTATGACCAAATCCACACATAAATACAGACGATTTTTACCTTACGATAACCAAAAACAATTTTGAAACCAATATCTTGTCTGATATTATAGTAATGTCTAAATACAAGTAAATAGAAATCTAGTAGAGCGCTTGCATCTCACGCTCTACATATATAGTTTACAAACAAAACCGCGGGCACTTATTGGAGATTGGATTCCGACTATGACAAGGTATGGGACCATCTGCCGATACTGTATCTCTAGAGGCGAATACACTGGGTTCAACAAGAACTTCTTGTAACCCAGCCCACACATGACCGACCACTCATTTCGCTTGAGTGTATCGAATGCATATCACCGACGGTTGGGATCTGCAACCGTCTCTCGAAAAGGGACAGCATCAAAACACTGATTAAAGAAGCAAATAAGATTTTCTCTAGATAGGTGATTATACACCCTAATGGGAGCGACCCACATAGCCATGCTGCCTACCCATTTCTGTCATTTCCCATTTGTTGAGGCTTGAGGTTTAGATTAACTTGAACAATTGGTTACCATTCACTTTGAATGTCACATCGTCAGATCAACCAGATATCACTAATTGATGTCCCCAAAAATACTCTAGTTAGAAGCTAAGAGAACGGCAATTCTCCGCCAACAACTATAGCACGTTTGAAGAAATCAACGTACGTGACCCATTGGAAATACTCTGTCAGACACCTATACATACAAGTCATCCATGATCAGGATGAACCGAAGGCACTCTCCTACCCCATCCATATAGGAATCACCCCATGGATCAGTAGCGAGAAGTCCTTGCAACCCTTAGATTCCGACCATGACAGAATCACAGCTTATCTCTGCTTTCCAGGCAGAAAATATTAGTGGTTCTTCCGTTTACGAAAATCCAAGGTATTCAATGCTCCATCTCGATCATCTTCTGATATCCTCACGTATTTGTTGGTCGGAATGGTTTTAGAATAAATTTGATCCTGGTCTTTGCGTACCAACAATCGTATTGGACAGATTTGATAGTCGGTGATTTAACTATCAAAATATATTGTGATTTAATCATGAAATCCAGTGAGTTCACTGGTTCAGTATTCAATATCACTTGGCCCTTTTAATTAAGACAAACGAGTTCACTTCTGCGTAATTAAAACTCCTAACTCTTTTAATATTTAAAAAAAATACGATATTTGAATCTTATTTAATATACTAGTGTTTCTCAAACCAATTCATTGTATCACTTAATAACTTATAACCATATTCAATTTCCACTTAATTCTCCTTTCAAATTTTTTTTTACATCATTCTTTATTATTTAAATTTGGGATATCCATTCAAACTATTATTCGTAAACATCATTATGTTATATCGTTTATTCCATTCTTAAAACACCAACTAATATTTATTAGTATAAAATAAAAGTAAACTTTACATTTCTTTAACTTCGGATCTCTCGTTATATATATATATATATATATATATATATATATATATATATATATATATTCTCCAAATTTCCACCAAACGTTGAATTGTTTCGCTAATGGAAATAATGAAGTATCATTAACCTCTTTCACGATTACCAACTAATATCATCTTCAGATAATCCTGATGTTGTTCAAGTTGGGGTATTTTAATTACCTCTCAGACCTTGATCAACAATGTTCTTATCCTCAGATAAAATATAAGTTGTAATCAACCCAATATTCCATTTTACTCTCCAAACAAACTCCATCATAACTCGGATTTGGTTATACAACCCTATGACCCACATCTTTACCCAAATTCACTTTTACCAATCTCCTTTCAAACATATTCAACCATTACCCACTGTGGAAATCTTATTTCAATTCCCCCTTTTTACTCCATCTGCTTTTTAGGTAACGTTAATTTTAAATTAACGCTTTAACCCTTTATATCTCATTTATCCTTGGTTTATTATAAATCCTTTAATCTCTTAATCCCTTTTCACTTAATTCAAATAATTAAGTAACATTCATTTCAATCTATTTTATTCGCTTGAAAATCCTTTTATACTTTGTTATAACAACTTGGGTTTTAAATATAAAACTCGTTGATGAACTTCCCTCACCATTCAACTAGATTTTGTTTCAACTACGATTACTTTTTAAGTGAATTTCAATTTAAAAAGAATTTTTCTAAATTATTATTAATTAAAATAATAATTTATTTCAATCAATAACTACTTCAGTAGTTACTCTCTTTATTAACTAAAATAAATAGTAAATCCATTTTATTTAAAACATTATTAAAATTAAAAGAATATTCGTTAAACTATTTTATTCAAACACACTAATTTAATAATCAATCCCAATTAAATAAGGTCGATTTAGTCAACTTCAAAACTCGGTTATCTCGTTAACCGATTCCAATTAGTTTTCACTTTAAATTAATTAATAATATAATTAATTTAAAATAATTCCATTTAATTAATTTTTAACAAACCATTTTCCAAACTTAACTATTTGATTTATTTCTTATTCTCGTACTTCTAATCTGATTAACATCAGAATTGACCTTATTCAATAAATTAATAACAGATCAGAGTCTTAAATAAATAAAACATTTGTTTATTTCTCTTTAATAACTTTTACTCAAAATAATATATTTCAAAATCTAACTTCAGTTATAAAAATAAAATTTTCTAACTTTATCTCTATCGACTCACCTGAGGTGAATCAATATTTGTAAAATTATCGATTTTATAGACCTTACACTGCTAAATACTCAACCAATACCACCCATTGGTTTAAACTAACAGATGTTGAATATTTAATAATCAATAATCAAATCAATCACCCCAAACAGGACAATTCATATATGATAATATGAAAACAAATAATATTTTTGTGGAATTCGGATGGATCCCTCTAAACTATTCTTCCCCGTATTCAAAACGGTTATCACAAACCAGATCATTCAGTTTCATTTAACTAATAACAATAAATAACGGGCATTTAACATCAATCACAAGAAATGCAAACAATTCAACAATTTAAACATGTTTTTAAATAAACGTAACCAATAAGGTAAATTACCTCTATTGGAACTAATCGTTAAAATAACGATTTGGAATTTCACTGAAATTAAACAACAGTTTAATTTCATCAGTTAAATCAACCAATAATAAATAATTAGCAAACATTCAACCATCAGCAAGCTGGGCACACAAAATAAAAACCCAATTTATATAAAATATAAATGGGAAAATCTGAGTGAGCTTAACTCACCTTGATTTCAATTTTTTTTTGCTAAAGCTGTTCGGTTTAATTAAATTAATCCACCGTTTAATTTAATTAAAATCCTCAGATGCTTCCCAGTCAGTTCAGACTGATTCCACAATGTAGATCTCGGCAATACAGTTCCAATGAAGCTTGTTTGGTTCGATTCTGTTAATGAAGATAACAGTTATACCATTTTATAGTTATACGATTATAAGTAAACAATTATTTCCTAATAAAAATTTACGTTTTTAATTACATCTTTAAGGATGATTAAGATATTTCGGTTCCTCTATTTCTCATCACTACGGCTTTGATTCCGTTCAGTAGTACCCAACACCATACCTGCATCAATTGACGTCTTAGTTAATATAGTCTAGTTGATAATTTATTTTTCTTAATCACGGTTTAATTAACCTTTAATTAAAACAAAATAATTTCATTACGTTAAACATTTCAATTATCAGTTCGATAAATTCTCGGTTAGGGAAAGTATGTGGTTGAATTACCCAGTGCATCTCCCTTCTCTTTGAACCCACGCTCTGAATACTGCACAAGTTAAAACCATCATATAAATTAATTAATTGAATTCCTTAATATAATTTAACACTTTATTTATATTGTAAAAATGGTGACCGATCCCTTTACTTGTGTAACACCCCACGCCCATTAAGGTCACTCACAAAGGGAATGCCTTAACTTCAATGGAGCATTATGGGTACTGGAACAGAAATATTACAAGACAGACATATATAAAACAGCGGAAAGTAAAGTGGAAGTATATAAAATCATTTATTGAATATGATTGTTTACAATAAAAGCCCATCAACTTCCAATACCCAATTACATAGTTAAAATATCTGTCTAGCTCAAAAACAAAGAAGCGTAAAAACAAACTGTAGTATTCCCCAATAAATCGAAGCAAGCCATAGCCAAGATAAATCCAAGCCATACATGAAACAGTCTTGGAGCTTGGTAAGATCCGAACTACGCTGTATTCCCACCCTGTGAACCTGGGGGGGGGGGGGGACGGATCAGTCATAAAGACTGAGTAAGTCCTAGTGACTTTCAGCACAAAAATAGTTAAGGATAATATGGCATGAGTAAACTGAAAGTAAACATAAGCATGATGACAAGATAGGCCACTGGCAAGAAACTAAGGTTAACATGATGTATTTTTTTCAAGTAACATTGCAAGGTTCCCATTCAAGATAAACTAAGTATAATTTTGTAAGATTCCTATAAAACATAACAAGATTCCTCTGCTTCGGCATTAAAATATTTCTATGAGATCTACTTGCTCTGCACCACCTAACTAGCATCCTCACAAGTGTCTTACAAGGAATGATCCATATTCTTACTAGTACTCCAACTAGTGTCCTATGTAACAAGGATCCTTACCCCCTACTAGTGCCCCAACTAGTAGCCCGTGTTATATAATAAGGTGATCCTGCCTACTGAACATAAGTGATAATAATAATGGTAGTTTCGTGTACCCCTGGCTGCGGTCATAGGTGCCGCCGGCTCCTATCTCCACTAGTGGTACCCACTACCCTCCCCATTCTAATTACAATATTCATAATATGGTAGTTGTACTCCTAGCTGCTGTCATAGGTGCCGCCTGCTCCTATCTCCACTAGTCGTACCCACTACCTTCCCCATTCGATCGGCTCCCTAACTCGTAGATACCCGTGCTGGCCCCACAGTGGGGTGTATCACTCCCCAAAGTGGCAACCCGATTCTATAGAGATGCACGGCTTATACCTACACGATGCAACAACGTCTTACCTACCAGCCCGGGTCCACACACACATATCAAACCCATTGGACTTGCGTTGCTACCGCTAACCCGTTTTGACCTCTTACAATCAAACCCAGTATGCGTGTCCCGTCCTCGACATGGGTCGAGCTCACAAAGATACGTAATGGGCTGCTGGTCTGAAAAGGGTCCCCTTTCCTCGACACAAGCTTCCCACCTATGCTTGGTCCCCTCTAGTAATTCTTACTTAACCCCTTATTATTCATGTCCACCTACATGCTTAAATTTTTGGTTAAGTATACACCAGTTACGTCTTACATGTTACCCATGTCCTCCACTTATCCCCTACATCATTCTCATGTCTTAATACATGCTTTATCTTGGTTAAGTGCTTATAGGGTATATTTTACATGTCATTCATATTACCCCCAACGTCTGGGTTTAACCAAGCGCCTTGGCTTTATCTTCCATTAGACCCTATGTCTATCCATTAACTATGCGCTTGTGCTACCTCATCAGTCTTATCATTTAACTTGGTTATTTCCATTTATACCAACCTTCAACTTGCTTATTAATTCAATTCTTAACTTGAACTATACTAAGTCCATTAATAAGCCCGCAACATGTTATTCCTATGATTCATACATTAACCCCTATTATGGTACAATAACATGTTCTTATTCAATCTTTACAACCAAGTACCCCTTAACTTACAAACACACTGGAGAGAGAGAATAATTCCCTAAATACCAACCCCGAAGAACGTAATCAACATTAGATTGATACTCAGAGGATTATCTAACCTAACCAATGTTTTGTTCCTTTTATAATATAACTTATGTCGCCTTCAATTGTAAATTCATTCTTGTCTTTACATATTGCTTAATCTACAATGAAGCACATCTTTCCTTATTACATAAGTTATCTCATATTATCTATTTTTCCGCCTAACTTACTTTATTCCATAAGTTCATTCCCACTTAGGCATTAATTAAGATTTACTTAACTCAACCATTCATGTCATAACAGTTAAGTGTCATTAACCTGGTCATATTACTTAACCCACCCATTCATACTATATTGGTTAAGTGTCATTAGCCTAATCATACTACTTAATCCACCCATTCATACCATATTGGTTAAGTGTTCTTAGTTTACTTAACCCTATCCACTGGTCTAATTACCATGTTATGTTAGTTAAGTATTACTATTCGTATTTCCATATGTCACCCACATGTCACCCACTTAACGCCCATGTCCCACCACATGTTTATCTAGTTAAGTATTTATTAATTCAATAAGGCCATAACCCTATAAAGACCTCTCACATTAGACTGACATTTATGGCAGCTGGATTTGCCGGGCGGGTCCGGGCAGTCTTACACCATAAAAGAGTCTAACCTCGTGTCTTCACAACTGTTACGCTTTTAATTTGGGCCTAGGACTTCTCACATTGGGCTACCATTTGTGACTACTGGATTTGCCGGGCGGGTCCGGGCAATTTTACGTCACAAATGAGTCCAACCTCGTGTCCTAAGCATTGATTATCGCTTATAATCTTTTACCCCAGTCTTAATAATTTCCTTATTCAAATTATTAATTAATTACTAATTTAACGATGTCCATAATTGACTCAATTATGTTCATCAATTAATGGTATGCAAAATCATACCAATTTTACCACAATTTATCTTATGCCATTAAAGGCAACTTATCTCAATTTATATTTATCCCTCCGTTAAGGCTATTACATGCCAACTACCAAAAACCCACTTAGGCGTGTTCATATTAGCCCCTTTTCAAGACATAAATTATCATATGTGTTTCAACTACAAATCCCACATAATTAACATATGCCCAAGTTCTAGATTACATGTCCGTTTTACATATGCCTAATTCATACCAAATTTTCATATGTTCAGTTCATGCCATTTTATATGTATGCCAATTTTTATGTCAATTTACGCATATCAAGTTCTAGCCAAAAATTACATATGCTAATCCCAATTCTTACAATTACCATTTTAATGGCAATACCCAATTATCAAATTTCATATTAATTGCAATAATACCAATATATCCAATTTTCATGTTATGCCATCGATTCCACCAATCACATATATCCAAATAGGTAATATTCCCATACTTTTCCTCGTATTCAATCGTACGCAAAATCGTGGTTTAGGCCTAGATCCGAAATTGATCTAGGTTCATCAAAAGAAAATAAATAGGGGAAAGGTAGAATTTTGCAATAGAACAAGATCAGAGAGAAAACAACATAAATCATCATGATAGGCACAAAGATTAGATCTTGATAATAATATCAACATGAATCCAAGAAACTGATTTACAACAGCTGAATAGAGCATGAACTAGACATAAGAATGGAGGTGAACAAGTCTCAAAACTTAAGGTTCAAAGGTAAACAGGAATAGGTCTGAATTGATAAACTTGCTTATATCCAATTACACTTTATTCCATAGCCATATTAACATTAAGTATTTTAATCTAAAAAGTAACTAGAACTTACATAGCATGGCTAGCGAATTTAAGAACTGAAATCGATGTTGATTCATCTCCTTGAATTGTCATAGAAGTCTTCATCTTTACATTGGATTGCGTATGAAAGCTTAAGAAGAAGATTAGATACGGTGGACATGACCAAGAGGGATTTTAGCAGTATAATGGTGGCTAGACATGTTGTAGTGAATTAGGGTTAGGCCTTAGGTTGTATTTATAGATGTAGGAACTCATTTAGGCCCTTAGATCATCCCTAGAGTCAATCTGGGCCATCAAAACTCACCCCGGGCCTCAAAAATGGGTTCTGAGCCACACCAGGCCGACCAGGTCGACCTGTACAGGGGGGAGGTTGACACTACAGTCGACCGGGGGGGGGGAGTCGACTGTGCAGTCGACACTGCAGTCGACCTGGGGTTAGTCTGCCTGAAAGTCTGCTGAAACTTGTACAGGCCATAACTTGGTCATACGGACTCCGATTTTCGAAAACTCGGACTCTATTTCATGTAAAACTCCCAATTTTTAAATGACCAATTTAACTATTCTAATCAATCATAAAACATACCATAGAGTCATAGCAACATGTAAGAGAAACCACAAACACCAAAACCATGAATTTACATGTAAAAATGGATCAAAGATGCCCAAAATCCTATTTTTCCCTTAAGCATGATTAAATAAGACTAATCATAGAATTAATAAAATTTAACTAAATCGAACCAAATTTCTAACAGAGGCATAAAATATTATTTAAGAATTTCTAAACATTTTTCCAGAATTTATTAGTGTATAAATTCGCTAATCTTCACTAATTACCCTTAATTACCGTAATTAGTGCAAAAACTATGCAAATCACTCACCTTTGCCACAACTAAAACCCCAAAACTGAAATATTCTCTGATTTGGCGCTGTTCACAATCCTACACAGCAGCTCTACTTCGGTTCTCGTGCTAATACTCCTTGATTTGATGTTTGCTAAGCCTAATCTTCAATTAGAAAGTGATTAAGAGGTGTTTTGAAGAGATTTAGAGGGTGGAGGCCATGGCTAGGTTAAGAGGAATGAATAGTGACGGCTGAAAAATGAGAAAAAGGTATTCTCCAAACCCTAACAGCCCTTTTTGACTCTTAATCCCGAAATTCCCCTTTGGGCCTAGCTGTTAAGTGAATAAATGTCGTTATGAAGTTAGTTGGGCGATCCGATGGCGCAACCCATTTCCCTTGATTCTTATTTTAAAATTTAATTCTGCCTTGATTCTTGTATTAACATGTTATAAAAATTCGGGTTGTTACATTCTCCCCTCCTTAAAGGATTTCGTCCCTGAAATCTTCAAGTTAAGAAGAATGTGTCCTACCATCCAATCATCCATCTACTCAATCATCAATCACAGGCATTCATTGTCCTTAAAAGAAATATCTAATGCTGTATGAACATATGCGAGAAGTGTGTGTATATGTTCCTTATCTAATGTAAATGATTAGGCCTGATTGATCTTCTAGATGCAAAATATGTTTAGTGCCTTGAGTCCAACATGTATGCAAATAGTCCTAGTCACATAAACACTATATGTGTGCACAAACATCCATCCATATGCAACATCCGTATGATAACACGTTCAATTTCATTCATAAACAAGTGTAAACACTCATGCATATGCAATATGAAAGGTGACTGAGCCGATCTAGTTCCTAATGTGCGTGTATATGCATCCACGAGCAACCACTAGCAACCACTTGCAACCACTTGCAACCATCAATCATAACATGTGTCAAACACATGTTTACACCCAACTGTTCCTACCTAAAGATATAGTCGAATGATAGAAGCAAGTAAAAACTTTGCGCCCATCAAAGCTAGAAATCTACGTCACATATATACTGATTAGGAGAAGAATTCCCTAAGCACCAGCCCCGAAGACCGAAATCAACATCAGACTGACACCCAAAGAAATTCTCAACCCAACCAATATATATGTGATTCTAGGAAACTAAGCATGATGGACTCCTTTTTGGTCACAAGAAATACCTTCCTAAAACCAACCCATATCCTATAAAATCCAAAAGGTTTAATCAACCCAACGGACACCCTCAAGCCCCAACATGTAAAACTAACAGATGAATCATACTCCCTATGGGGTTTGCAACAGAAATTGGATTGAGAATAGGACCGAGAGGATATACACAAAAGATAGCATGGAAGTAAGCTCTATAGGAAAAGAGGGATCAAGGATATACTCTTAAAAAGAGATGTGATGCACGGATATAGTTTTCAATCTTCTAAGCCACATTCCTTTGAGCTTAACTCCATTGTGCTTTGACCATCTTTAACTTCACAATTTCGTAGCTTCTTGATTCTTATTTCCAAAATACGAGTTAGAACTCATTTCACTCTTTCCTCCTGTTCCACTTTCACTTATTCTCCCTCTAGTATACTCAGTCTCAAACATAACTGTGTACTGAGGGTTCCATGTAAGCTATCCAAAATTCACTAGTGAATCTTGGATCTCGTTCAGTTACTAGAAGGTATTCCACCTAGATGAATTATCTCTTGAAAATAAACAAATGTCAACCATGTTGCTAAATGTACTTACTAAGGCGATTTTCCACATCACATGCATAAGTGAAATGAACCATCCGCCTTAGTGGCGAACACTACTCGAGCGGATCAATAAATGTATCTAGAGATTCTAGGTGACTAAGCATGGCAAAAACCCTAAGGGTTACACTAGACTTCGAGGGCATTACCGAGGCAAGTCAAGAGTCTAACTACCCTCCTTTCAAAACCGAGAATGGCACCCTTATTGGATAACCAATCCATCCCTAGAATCAACCCATAGCTCACAAAAACATGAGCATTCCTTCTAAACTCAACACTTAGCATAGACATTCTCAAATCCTAACAAGTCATGAATAAATGAGCCGATTACCCAACAGGATTTGAGACAAAAATTGGGATCCTCCAATACGCTAGTACTAAGGTGCAAAGACTCAACTATCAAAGCAGAATTAAAAGGATGCGATGTACAAAAACAAAGTTCTAGAGGGATGATAGAAAAGAAAAGCTAAACCTTTAACGGTAACGTTACCACCTCCCTTAGGTACGCTAGTAGTGAGAGCATACAATTGCCGTCTCGACGATCCTGTCCTTTTCCCTTGTTCTCTTCCTATAATACTTAACTACACTCCCTCCTTACCATACTAAAGATACTCTCTCTTGTCATGGATTTCACTATTCTTTCACTTTGGCCTCTTTCCTTTCACCTTTTTCCTCCTTCGTGGATTAAGCTATAGCTAGTCTCTTGTTCTTACTGTCCCTGTATAGTTTGTTGACAAGTCCTTCGAAGCTACCTTCAACGCACGGCAACTCTACACAACTTGAAATAAGATTAGACGCAGATGGAACTACTGCGGCTACAGATGGTGGTTGGGCACTTCTTTGCCCTCCGACATATGTCAGATGCCTACGAAATTATGGTAAAAAGAGAGAGAGAGGAGAGATTTCAAGAGGGAATCAAAAGATAGTGCATATGGCTTTGGGGAATATGCCTTTTAATCAAAAAAAAAATTCTTGAAAATTTGCTTCTTTGTAAATGTTTTGAAAACTAGTTCAGAAGGTTTTTGAAAACTTTTTCCCAGTCTGGTAACCTTTTGCTCTGATACCAAATGTAACACCCCACGTCCATTAAGGTCACTCACAAAGGAAATGCCTTAACTTCAATGGAGCATTATGGGTACTGGAACAGAAATATTACAAGACAGACACATATAAAACAGCGGAAAGTAAAGTGGAAGTACTTAAAATCATTTATTGAATATGATTGTTTACAATAAAGCCCATCAACTTCCAATACCCAATTACATAGTTAAAATATCTAACCTGCTCAAAAACAAAGAAGCATAAAAACAAACTGTAGTATTCCCCAATAAAGCGAAGCAAGCCATGGCCAAGAGAAATCCAAGCCATACATGAAAGAGTCTTGGAGCTTGGGAAGATCCGAACTAAGCTGTATTCCCACCCTGTGAACCTGGGGGGGGGGGGGGGACGGAAGAAAAAGAGGCAAAACAAAACGGGTCAGTCATAAAGACTGAGTAAGTCCTAGTGACTTTCAGCACAAAAATAGTAAAGGATAATATGGCATGAGTAAACTGAAAGTAAACATAAGCATGATGACAAGATACGCCACAGGCAAGATAACTAAGGTTAACATGATGTGATTTTTGTCAAGTAACATTGCAAGGTTCCCATTCAAGATAAACTAAGTATAATTTCGTAAGATTCCTATCAAACATAACAAGATTCCTCTGCTTCGCCATTAAAATATTTCTATGAGATCTACTTGCTCTGCAACACCAAACTAGCATCCTCACAAGTGTCTTACAAGGAATGATCCGTATTCTTACTAGTACTCCAATTAGTGTCCTATGTAACAAGGATCCTTACCCCCTACTAGTGTCCCAACTAGTAGCCCGTGTTATATAATAAGGTGATCAGGCCTACTGAACATAAGTGATAATAATAATGGTAGTTTCGTGTACCCCTAGCTGTTGTCGTAGGTGTCGCGTGCTCCTATCTCCACTAGTGGTACCCACTACCCTCCCCATTCTAATTACAATATTCATAATATGGTAGCTGTATTCCTAGCTGCTGTCATAGGTGCCGCCTGCTCCTATCTCCACTAGGCGTACCCAATACCTTCCCCATTCGATCGGCTCCCTAACTCGTAGATACCTGTGCTGGCCCCACAGTGGGGTGTATCACTCCCTAAAGTGCCAACCCGATTCAGTAGAGATGCATGGTTTATACCTACACGATGCAACAACGTCTTACCTACTAGCCCGGGTCCACACACGCATATGAAACCCGTTGGACTTGCGTTGCCACCGCTAACCCGTTTTGACCTCTTACAATCAAACCCAGTATGCGTTTCCCGTCCTCGACATGGGTCGAGCTCACAAAGATACGTAATGGGCTAATGGCCTGAAAAGGGTCCCCTTTCCTCGACACAAGCTTCCCACCTATGCTTGGTCCCCTCTAGTAATTCTTACTTAACCCTTTATTATTCATGTCCACCTACATGCTTAAATTTTTGGTTAAGTATACACCAGTTATGTCTTACATGTTACCCATGTCCTCCACTTATCGCCTACATCGTCCTCATGTCTTAATACATGCTTTATCTTGGTTAAGTGCTTATAGGGTATATTTTACATGTCATTCATATTACCCCCAACGTCTGGGTTTAACCAAGCGCCTTGTCTTTATCTGCCATTAGACCCTATGTCTATCCATTAATTATGCGCTTGTGCTACCTCATCAATCTTATCATTTAACTTGGTTATTTCCATTTATACCAACCTTCAACTAGCTTATTAATTCAATTCTTAACTTGAACTATACTAAGTCCATTAATAAGCCTGCAACATGTTATTCCTATGATTCATACATTAACCCCTGTTATAGTACAATAACATCTTCTTACTCAATCTTTACAACCAAGTACCCCTTCACTTACAAACACACTGGAGAGAGAGTATAATTCCCTAAATACCAACCCCAAAGACCGGAATCAACATCAGATTGATACTCAGAGGATTATCCAACCTAACCAATGTTTTGTTCCTTTTTATAATATAACTTATGTCGCCTTCTATTGTAAATTCATTCTTGTCTTTACATATTGCTTAATTTACAATGAAGCACATCTTTCCTTATTACATAAGTTATCTCATCTTATCTACTGTTCCGCCTAACTTACTTTATTCCATAAGTTCATTCCCATTTGGGCATTAATTAAGATTTACTTAACTCAACCATTCATGTCATAACAATTATGTGTCATTAACCTGGTCATATTACTTAACCCAACCATTCATACTATATTGGTTAAGTGTCATTAGACTAATCATATTACTTAACCTACCCATTCATA
This sequence comes from Allium sativum, assembly GCA_030737875.1. Taxonomy (NCBI): domain Eukaryota; kingdom Viridiplantae; phylum Streptophyta; class Magnoliopsida; order Asparagales; family Amaryllidaceae; genus Allium; species Allium sativum. Next base: position 739,030,781 of record CM060920.1, on the reverse strand, counting down.
CCATATTGGTTAAGTGTTCTTACTTTACTTAACCCTATCCACTGGTCTAATTACCATGTTATGTTGGTTAAGTATTACTATTCGTATTTCCATATGTCACCCACATGTCACCCAATTAACCCCCATGTCCCACCACATGTTTATCTGGTTAAGTATTTCTTAATTCAATAAGGCTTTAACCCTATTAAGACCTCTCACATTAGACTGGCATTTATGGCAGCTGGATTTGCCGGGCGGGTCTGGGCAGTCTTACACCATAAAAGAGTCTAACCTCGTGTCTTTACAACTGTTAAGCTTTTAATTTGGGCCTAGGACCTCTCACATTGGGCTACCATTTGTGACTATTGGATTTGCTGAGCGGGTTTGGGAAGTTTTACGTCACAAGAGTCCAACCTCGTGTCCTAATCATTGATTATCGCTTATAATCTTTACCCCAGCCTTAATAATTTCCCTATTCAAATTATTAATTAATTCCTAATTTAACGATGTCCATAATTGACTCAATTATGTTCATCAATTAATGGTATGCGAAATCATACCAATTTTACCACAATTTATCTTATGCCATTAAAGGCAACTTATCTCAATTTATATTTATCCCTCCTTTAAGGCTATTACATGCCAACTACCAAATACCCACTTAGGCGTGTTCATATTAGCCCCTTTTCAAGACATAAATTATCATATGTGTTTCAACTACAAATCTCACATAATTAACATATGCCCAAGTTCTAGATTACATGTCCGTTTTACATATTCCTAATTCATACCAAATTTACATATGTTCAGTTCATGCCATTTTATATGTATGCCAATTTTTATGTCAATTTACACATATCAAGTTCTAGCCAAAAATTACATATGCCAATCCCAATTCTTACAATTACCATTTTAAAGCAATACCCAATTATCAAATTTCATATTAATTGCAATAACACCCATATATCCAATTTTCATGTTATGCCATCGATTCCACCAATCACATATTTCCAAATAGGTAATATTCCTATACTTTTCCCCGTATTCAATCGTACGCAAAATCATGGTTTAGGCCTAGATCCGAAATTGATCTAGGTTCATCAAAAGAAAATAAATAGGGGAAAGGTAGAATTTTGCAATAGAACAAGATCAGAGAGAAAACAACATAAATCATCATGATAGGCATAAAGAATAGATCTTGATAATAATATCAGCATGAATCCAAGAAACTGATTTACAACGGCTGAATAGAGCATGAACTAGACATAAGAATGGAGATGAAAAAGTCTTAAAACTCAAGGTTCAAAGGTAAACAGGAATAGGTCTTAATTGATAAACATGCTTATATCCAATTACACTTTATTCCATAGCCATATTAAAATTAAGTATTTTAATCTAAAAAGTAACTAGAACTTACATAGCATGGCTAGCGAATTTAAGAACTGAAATCGATGTTGTAGCGTTGTTGATTCATCTCCTTGAATTGTTGTAGAAGTCTTCATCTTTGCATTGTATTGCGTATGAAATCTTAAGAAGAAGATTAGAGACGGCGGCCATGACCAAGAGGGATTTTAGCAGTATAATGGTGGCTAGACATGTTGTAGTGAATTAGGGTTAGGCCTTAGGTTGTATTTATAGATGTAGGAACTCATTTAGACCCTTAGATCATCCCTAGAGTCAATCCGGGCCATCAAAACTCACCCCGGGCCTCAAAAATGGGTTCTGGGCCACACCAGGCCGACAAGGTCAACCTATACAGGGGGGAGGTCGACACTACAGTCGACCTGGTTGGGGTGGGGGGGAGTCTACTGTGCAGTCGACACAACAGTCGACCTGGGGTTAGTCTGCCTGAAAGTCCGCTGAAACTTGTACAGGCCATAACTTGGTCATACGGACTCCGATTTTCGAAAACTCAGACTCTATTTCATGTAAAATTTCGAGACGAACACAATGGCGCAACCCATTTCCCTTGATTCTTATTTTAAAATCAAATTATGACTTGATTCTTGTATTAACATGTTATAAAAATTCGGGTTGTTACAACTTGGTTCGTCCCAGGCATGCAGTCTCCATGTCATTCACCTGGCAAAACCAAACAGTTGCCACTTTTTCTGGAAATCACGCTTCCTTACTTCCTGCATGCATAAGTTCATGTTGAACGATTAAGCTACTAACAATTTTAATTAGTGATTTAACACATTAATTAACTTTAAATGCCATAAATTATGTTATGTTATACCGGCCGAACTGTTTTGATTTTGTTGTTCTTTCGTTCGTGTTAAAGGACTTCAGTTCTTCACCAATCACGTTAACAGCATGTAATGGATTCTTCCGCATCCTTCGTTGCAAACTTAAACCCGCTCAGCATCCATTTGACTTAGTGAATTCCTTATTCCCTTTTTTATGTTGATCCAATAGGCTGTTTCGTTCAACTCCCCCCTTTCATTTGTATACTGCTGCATACTTTCAGAGATCCACACCCACAAACGTGATGAAACTCCAACCATCGCTCCTCGTTCTGCTTTGAAAATACCTGGCCTTCTTCGAATAACACGCTCCTTCCTCCTTCTGTCTTTTGAAAACCCCACCATGATCAACTTCCCCCAAACCGATCACCGTTCCAATCCCCAGTCATTTTCTGATTATCGGAAGCCTCCAATCGGCTCCCTTCAGTCCACCCTCCCTTCGCCGTAAAGATTGAACAACCCCAGGCCCTCAGTTGCCGTAGAACCACCACAAACTATCACCACGTCTACCTGATTTCCATCTACCACGAAGCTAAGAAATCCATCTCAACTGGTCGATCTCTAAGATCTTGTAACACCCCACCTATGCTAGGGTCACTCACAAAGGGAGTGCACTAGTTTTGGTGGAGTATTATCTAGCTAAACGTACACAGAGATATCACAAGGCAGAACATAAATAAAGCAGTGGTAGAAATTAAAAACCAAATTTTTATTACTTTCAAGAAAAGAGTCAAAACCCCATATATCCAAGGTACAAATTATTCCATTACATCAAGTTCCAAATAAAGAAGCATAAACTTAAAATAACAAAAGTATATTATCCCCGTAAATAGCAGAAGCAGCCATAGCATAGCTCAAGACCAAACCGTACATGAGCTATCAGAAAGTAAGCTAAATCCAAGCTAAGAGCTAGTGTTTCCTCCCTGAGAACCTTGGGGGGGGGGGGGGGGACGAAAGAAAAAGAGGCGAAAGGAAAAGGGTCAGTCATAAGACTGGTAAGCCCTAGTGACTTTCAGTATAAAAACTAGTAAAGGTAGTATGACATGTGAAAACTGGAATTAAACATACAGATGATAACAGGACTGGTATGACAATTAAGATAACAAGATAAGTCAAGTCTAGCTTCTCATATTCAAGGTTCGCTGCACCAACTGTACTAGTGTTCTAACCCAGGTCAAGTATTAATCATGAAATGATCCTTTGGCCCAGTATCATGAAGTGACCCATTACGGGGTCCTACGATACGATCTACTAATCGATCGGCTCCCTACAAGTTCTAGCTCGTCACGTGTCTGTTTCATACGACCCTATCCTGAAATGTAGTTACCTGTGCTAGGTCCACCATAGGGTGTATCAGGCCCTATGGTGCCAACCACTGACACAAATCAAGCACGCACAGTGTAAATCTACGGGTGCCCAATGCCTGTTTTTCAACTCCGGACTACGTGCACGACCATAGTCCGCCTGAACCTATAATGGCGCACCTACTCAGCCGTCGTTCTGGTCGCTTACAATCAGCCCAGTAATCGTGCCCCACCCTGCCTAGTCCCATGGTATCGTGATACATCTAAGTGGGTTACTGCTGAAAAGGATCGCGTAACTAGGGTTTCTAATGGGCTAAGTGTTGTCATTCAAATTCGTGACTTAACCCTATCCAAATCATGTATCAAGTTGGTTAATTGTGTTCAAGCAGTTCATAACTTAACCCCATCAAATCATCGTGTCAAGTTGGTTAAGTATATTCAAGTGGTTCATGACTTAACCCTATCATGTGGAATTAATTCATTGATGTACCCCAACCTCTCACATTGGACTAGTTGTTGTGGTCACTGGATTTGCCGGGCGGTTCCGGGCAGATTTACACCACAACATAGTCGAACCTCGGGTTTTGCGTGTGATATGACCAACTACCCACATTGGATCCTATTGTTTGCAGTCACTGGATTCGCTGGGCGGTTTCGAGCAGATTTACACTGCAAACCCAACCTCGAGTTGAGAGAAAACAGATGCTCCCACAAGCTGGTCAAACAAATCGTCGATTCTTGGTAGTAGGTTCCTATTCTTCTTTGTTAGCTTGTTTAACTCACGATAATCTACGCACAGACGAAGCTATCCATCCACCTTAGTTGCGAATACCACTGGAGCACCCCATTCAGAAATGCTTCGTCTTATGAAATTTTTCTCAAGCAACTCGTTAACTTGTTTACTGAGCTCTCGTCTTTCTCATGGGGCCATGTGCCAAACGGTCAATGAAACTGGCTTGGCATTATCAACAAGATAAATTCGGAAGTCTATCTCGCGTTTAGGAGGTAACCCCCTCACTTCATCAAAGACATCTGGATATTCTCGGACCACTCCTACAGATTGCAAATTATCGTCGGACGAGTCCAGGGATTCAAGATAACACAACATGACCGGACCCTTAGGGTTACAAGAAATTTCAAGGGTATTACCCAGGCGAGTCATGAGCCTCACTACCCTTCGTTCACAATCAAGAATGGCTCCATAATTGGATAGCCAATCCATACCTAGGATCAAACCGTATCCCATAAATCCGAGAACATAAGCATTACACGTGAATTCTACGCTTAAGATAGAGATCCTCAAATCCACACACATCATAGATAAATGGGCGGAGTCCCTAATTGGATTTGAAACTATAACGGGATCCTCAACCAGACTAGTACTTAGGTGCAGATTTTCAACAATATCAGAAGAAATATAAGTATGCGATGCGCCAGAGTCAAATAAGGTTCGAACAGGAAAGTCAGAAATGTAAACAAGGCTTTCTACGGAAATATTACTACCTCGATCAAGAGTTGGAGTGGTGTTAAGAGCATGCAACTGCCCTCCAGAAGGTCCTTCTCGCTGGTTCTGCCCTTGCCCCTGTCCTTGCTTCTTAGGGAAATCCTTGCTGATGTGTCCAGTATCTCCACAATGAAAGCATTCACCCAACTTCCTCTTCTTCTTTCTACAGTCTTTAGCTAGATGTCCCGTAATACCACAAAGTTGCACTTCCTCGTCTCACGTGGTTTGTTGTTGCTCTTGTTATTCTTGTTACCCCCCTTCTTGGAGTCAACTTTCTTATTCTGAGTCTCATTAGGCTTAATCTCCTTCTTGCTATTCTTGTCTTCCTCATGAAGTAGAGCCATATCCACCAAGCTTTCAAAGGTCGCCCCCATGGGTATATGAGTTATGGCCAAACTTTGTAGTGGCTCGTTCAGTCCTCGAGCAAAGTGTACAGCCTTTTTTTGGGCTGTGTTGACCAAATCCAAACCGAACCGAGCAAGCTGATTAAACTTATTCACGTACTCCCTAACAGACATGTCCCCTTGCTTGAATGCTAGGAACCTCTCCATCTGAAGGTTCTCTTCTGCTGACGATAAGAGTTTAAGCCCAAACCTCTCTCTAAAGTCTGCCCAAGTCTCAACTGGCCTTGTAGCGTTGGTGACTTCCCACAAAAATGCAGCTTCCTCTTTCAACAACCATGCTGCCAACTGAACTTTCCTATGGTCCTCCACATCAATGATAATAAACAAGCCTTCAGTCTACTTCAGCCAATTTCGTGCCTCAACAAAGGTTTCAGTTCCAATGAAGTTCTTGCCTACCATTGCTTTAAAAGTCTTTGCATATTTTGATAAAGGCGGTACCAGGAGGGCGAGGAACCGCGACCACTGGGGGAGGAGGAGGGATGTCTGCAGGGCCCACACCGTTGGCCCTGGCTTCTAAGTACCTTCGGAACCATCCAGGCACGGGTATTCCCTCAGGCTGGTTAAGATCAGCCATGCTGAAAAACGAAAAGAAAAATATTCAAACGAAGAAACAAAGGAAAGTGCTAATGGCTTTTTGGGGAATAGCATTTTTAAACATAAAACTTTTCTTGAAAAATGATTCTTTATAAATGGTTTTGAAAATAGTTTCAGAAGGTTTTTAAAACTTTTGCCCAGCCCGGTAACCTTCTGCTCTGATACCAAATGTAACACCCCACCTCCGCTAAGGTCACTCACAAAGGGAATGCACTAGTTTTGGTGGAGTATTATCTAGGTAAACATACACAGAGATATCACAGGGCAGAACATAAATAAAGCAGCGGTAGAAATTAAAAACCAAATTTTTATTACTTTCAAGAAAAGAGTCAAAACCCCATATATCCAAGGTACAAGTTATTCCATTACATCAAGTTTCAAATAAAGAAGCATAAACTTAAGATAACAAAAGTAAATTATTCCCCATAAATAGCAGAATCATCCATAGCATAGCTCAAGGACAAACTGTACATGAGCTATCAGAAAGCAAGCTAAATCCAAGCTAAGAGTTAGTGTTTCCTCCCTGAGAACCTGGGGGTGAACGAAAGAAAAAAGGCGAAAGGAAAAGGGTTAGTCATAAGACTGGTAAGCCCTAGTGACTTTCAGTTTAAAAACTAGTAAAGGCAGTATGACATGTGAAAACTGGAATTAAACATAAGGATGATAACAGGACTGGTATGACAATTAAGATAACAAAATAAGTCATGTCTATCATCGCATATTCAAGGTTCGCTGCACCAACTATACTAGTGCTCTAACCCATGTCAAGTATTAATCATGAAATGATCCCTTGGCCCAGTATCATGAAGTGACCCATTACGGGGTCCTACGGTACGATCTACTAATCGATCGGCTCCCTACAAGTTCTAGCTCGTCATGTATCTGTGTCATACGGCCCTATACTGAAATGTAGTTACCTGTGCTAGGTCCACCATAGGGTGTATCAAGCCCTATGGTTCCAACCACCGACACGAATCAAGCACGCACAGTGTAAATCTACGGGTGCCCAATGCCTGCTTTTTCAACTTCGGACTACGTGCACGACCATAGTACGCCTGAACCTACAATGGCGCAACTACTCAGCCGTCGTTCTGGTCGCTTACAATTGGCCCAGTAAGCGTGCCCCACCCTGCCTAGTCTTAGGGTATCGTGATACATCTAAGTGGGTTACTAATGAAAAGGACCGCATAACTAGGGTTTCTAATGGGTTAAGTGTTGTCATTCAAATTCGTGACTTAACCCTATCCAAATCATGTATCAAGTTGGTTAAGTGTGTTCAAGCGGTTCATGACTTAACCCCATCAAATCATCGTGTCAAGTTGGTTAAATATATTCAAGTGGTTCATGACTTAACCCTATCATGTGGCATTAATTCATTGATGTAACCCAACCTCTCACATTAGACTAATTGTTGTGGTCACTGGATTTGTCGGGCGGTTCCGGGCAGATTTACACCACAACATAGTCTAACCTCGGGTTTTGCGTGTGATATGACCAACTACCCATATTGGATCCTATTGTTTGCAGTCACTGGATTCGTCGGGCGGTTCCGGGAATATTTACGCTGCAAACTCAACCCAACCTCGAGTTGGCCATTTTAAAGTTTATCTAAGTGTCATGCCCAGATTCAAGTTTCGAGTCTAAATTCATGTCAAGTTTTCTGGTCATGTTTCATGTCAAATCGTGTCAAGTTCATGTCCATATCAAGGTTCAAGTTATAATAACGTTCATGTTCAAAGCCAATTCATGTTTTACCTAATCTACCCGAATCGTATTCCCATCGCACATAAACTCGAATTGATACAAATAAATCTAATTAGGGAATAACATAAAAAGGGACGGGTATAAGGTGGCAAAAGTGATTACTAGCATAGCGTGGTATGACTGGAGATAAATGATTATTACAATACTGGCATATGGAATATCGGCCTCAAACATAAAGATTCCAAATCTAGCAAAATAAGGTACTAGTCAAGATAACAGTGACATAAGGTGATAGTCATAGTAACGGTTGACACAAGGTGATAGTCATAAACTTGTGACTAATAGTAGATTCAACATGATAATATGAGGGGTTTTTCTTTTTGATTTACAACATGAATAGGCCCCAAATCAATGTCATAGTAATATACCCAAAAGTCAAGATCCAAGATGAAAAAGCATGGATGTAAAACAGTCATCATACACAGGTCCAATTTCAATTTACAACATATTCATATTACATTTACAGTTTAAATCTAAAAGTAACTGGGGCTTACAGATCGTGGTTCGAGAATGAGAAAAAGAGAGTCGATTTTGAATCTTTATATGCTTAGTCAAGTCCTTACAGAAATCCCCAAATCAGCAATTCTCTTAACGTAGTTTCGACGTATAAGAAGTAGTCCCTTTCTCTAACTTTTTAACCAGAATTAAAGCAGCATAAGGTCAGAGAGAATTTTGTGTAGAGAGACTAGTGTTAGGGGCTATTTATATAGGGTCAGGTCAATGAATGTAGACAGAAACGAGGCCAGAATCATCAAAGTGAATCCAGCTTCAAAAGTGAGCTCGGCCACTAGGTCGACCCCCAAGTCGACACTATGGTCGACCTGGTCCTGGGCAGGTTGACTCTATGGTCGACCCCCAGGTCGACCTGGTCCTGGGCGGGAAATTTCCCTCCCAGTCTGTTCTGTGGTTTGAATTCGAAATTCAAATTCAAATTCTGAGTTGTTTTGAACTTGAAATTTTCTAAAAACTTCGAAGGGTCATAACGTGGTCATACGGACTCCGATTTTCGATAACTCGGACTCGTTTCCAAGCAGAATTTCGAGACGAACGCAATGGCGTAACACTCATTTTAAAAATTAATTCTGCCTTGATTTATAGTTATAACACGTTATCAAAATACGGGTTGTTACATTCTCCCCTCCTTAAAGGATTTCATCCCCGAAATCTCTAAGTTAGGGAGGATGTGTCCCATCATCCATCATCCATCTACTCAAAACATCATCCACAAGCAACCATTGTCTTTAAAAGTTTTCTAGTGCTGTATGAACATATGCAGAAAGTGTGTGTATATGTACTTATCTAATGCAGAAGATCAGGTGATTACTGATTCAGTAAACCTCCTTAATGAAAAATATGTTATTGTAATGAATCCAACAAGTATGCAGGTTCCTAACATAATTTGTAATCTCTACATAAGTGCACATAACATTCATTCATACGCAACATCCAAGTGATAGAATAATAAGTTCCATCCATGTATAAGTATAAGCACTCATGCATATGCAACATGAAAATGTGACTGAGCCGATCTAGTGCCTAATGTGTGTCATGCATCCACTAGCAACCACTCGCAAACACTTGCAATCATTTGCAAACATCAACCATAACATGTTTTAATCACATGTTTTATCCATATGGTTCTACCTAAGGTTCTCAAGGTAAGATCGAGAAGATAACAAGACAAACGTAGGTAGTAGAAGCATGATACGAAAAGGTTTTCAAGTTTATAGGAAAAAGAGATTGAGAATGTACTCTCAAAAAGAAATGGGTAAAGCACGCGTATCTTCTCTTCGGTTTCCTAAGTTGCGTCTTCTTGGGCTTCACTCCACTGCACTTTAACTAGCTTGACTTTTAGATTCCTTAGCTTTTTAATATCCGTTCCCAAGATATGAATCGGAACTCGCCTCAATGTTGCTTCTTTTTCCACTTCCACGTCTTCAAGGATGCTTGGCTCAACCACTTCGGCCGACTCATGCAAGCACTTTCGGAGATGCGAGACGTGAAAGAAATCGTGTACTCCAGTTAACTTCTCAGGTAAGTCTACCTTATAGGCCAACCGTCCAATCCTCTCTGTGATAGGGAATGGTCCTACAAACCTTGGTGCTGGCCTTCCAACTGCTCCAAAACGAACTACATTGCGTAACGGAGAAACTTTTATAAAGACCATATCTCCGACTTCGAACTCTAGGTCTGTCCTTCTCTTGTCCGCATAAGATTTCTGTCTATCTTGGGCCGTTATCAACCGTCTTCGTATCAACTCAACCTTCTCAGAAGTGTCTCTTATCATGTCAGGGCCAAGTATAAGCCTGTCTGTCGTCTTCCACCAACAAGTTGGAGATTTGCATGGTCTTCCATACAGGGCTTCGAACGGTGCCATTCCAATGCTAGCTTGGTAACTATTATTATATGCAAACTCCACAAGAGGAAGATGGTCTTCCCAAGTACCACCAAAGTCAAGAATGCATAGCCTCAGGAGATCTTCTAGTACCCTATTTACTCTTTAGGTTTGTCCATCCGTTTGTGGGTGATAGGCCATGCTTAAACTCGGTCGCGTACCCATTGCTTCTTGCAGACTATTCCAAAACTGGCTAGTGAAAATTGGGTCACGATCACTAACTATACAAGAAGGAACCCCATGCAACCGTACTACCTCTCGAAGGTAAATAGACCCTAGCAATGATGCAGTCCTCTTGCTTTTCACCGGAATGAAGTGAGCACTTTTCGTGAGTCTATCAACTATGACACATATGCTAGTATTTCCCTTCCTTTACCTAGGCAGTCCATCCACGAAATCCATCGAGATACTCTCCCATTTCCATTGCGGAACCTCCAAAGGATGTAATAGCCCACCGGGCTTCTTCGACTCGGCCTTTACTTTTTGTCACACAATGCACTTCGAAACGAACTCTCACACATCCTTTTTCATTCCAGCCCAAAAGAAAATGCGTTTCATATCTCTATACATCTTATCCCCTCCAGGATGTATGGTCATCTTCGAGTGATGTGCCTCTTCGAGAACTTTCCTTACTAGGTCTCCTACTTGTGGGACACATAGCCTTCCATCGCGCCTTAGCCATCCCTTGTCATCTATGGCATACCTACTGAGGTGACTTGACGTCTCACCATTAATCAGCTTGTCCATGATTTCGACTATCTGTGGGTCTTCCTTCTATGAAGTCCCTACTTGATCTAGAAGTGTAGGCCTTAACTCAAGAGATGCTAACATAGCAGTCAATGACTCAACAGCAGGTGCAAAATCAAAGGTTGCTATAAACTCAAGGCTTTTCCTTTCAACCAACAAGGGGCTCAAAGTCAACCTTTTTCTACTTAGCGCGTCCACCACCACGTTACCATTGCCAGGGGTATAAGTTATATCGAAGTCATATGATGCCATGAATTCCATCCACCGATGTTGTCTCAGATTCGAATCTTTCTGTGAGAAGAGGTACTTAAGTGATTTGTGGTCGGTATACAGCTCGAACCTCTCCCCTAGACGATAATGGCGCCAAGCTTTAAGTGCAAAAACAATCGCGGGCAACTCCAAGTCATGCTTGGGATAGTTTTTCTCATGAACTTTAAGTTGTCTGCCCCCGTAGCATATTACTCTTCCATCTTGCATTAGGACATCGCCTAATCCCGTGCCACACGCGTCTGTGTACAGGGTGAACATCTTACCTCCGTCGGGTAATGCCATAATTGGAGCTGTGGTGAGGGCTATCTTAAGTCTCTGAAAAGCAGCATCACACTCTATGTCCCATGAATAAGCTAGGTTCTTCTTTGTTATCTTAGTAAGAGGGGCTGAAACCTTAGTGAAGTCCTTAATGAACTTCCTGTAGTAGCCCGCCAAACCGAGAAAGCTCCTCACCTGAAACACCCCACCTCCGTTAGGGTCACTCTCAAAGGGAATGCCCTAATTTTGGTGGAGGTTTTTAAGTATAAGTCACAGATATACAAGACAGATATATGAACACATATTTTTGAACAGCGGAAAACAACAACTTTTATTTCAACAAAATACGTGTTACACAAACCATGTCATAATTGTCTTACAATACTTCCAAAAACATAACACCTTCATAACTGTCTTGATTACATTATTTAAAGAAGCATAAAGAAAACATAAATAAACTGCATAAGTCCCATAATTGCTGTCCAAAGCTATAACACCCCACACCCGCTACGGTCACTCACTAAGGGAATGCCATAACATCGGTGGAGTATTTTAAGTGAATATTGTACAGAAAAATTGCAACAAGACAGATATAAGTAATACTTGAGAATTTAAAACATCATTTCATTGCAGCGGAAAGTAAAACATGTTTGGTTACATCAAAACCATAAATAAGAGTCAAGTACATAATATCCATCCTGATAAAAACAAAAGTACATAATCCCACTACATAACCTAATAGCCATAATAGGAAAGATAAACTGAGCTTTACATCCACGGTCCAAGCTCCAAAAGATAGATAAGGCAGTCTGATCAAAGTCCACTAGTGCTAGGCCCACTCTGAAAACCTGAGGGTTGGGAAAAAGATAAAGAAACAACGGGGTCAGACATAAGTCTGAGTGAGTCCTATAACCCTAACAATACAATCATTAAAGTAATTAGGGTATGATATAAACAAGGTACGGTACCTCTGGGGATAATGACTACACTAAGTAGCCAACTAAACACAGGATGTACTAAGATAACCGAAAAGACGCATTTATCCACCCAAGGATAATTACTAGATTGCACCACCCCAGATCTACCCATCCAAGGGTAATTCCTACACTGCACCACACCAGTTCTACCCACCCAAGGGTAATTCCTACTTAAAGGTTGATCCCACTAAGTGTACTTAGTAATTTTACCCAGTAGTTTCGTGTACCCCTAACTGACTACATAGGTGCCGTCTGCCCCTATCTCCACTAGGTGTACTCAGTAATTTTTAATAGTAGTTTCGTGTACCCCTAGCAGACTACATAGGTGCCGTCTGCCCCTATCTCCACTAGGTGTACCCACTACTCCCCAAGCGATCGGCTCCCTATAGTAGATACTCGTGCTAGCCCCACAATGGGGTGTATCACTCCCCAAAGTGGCAACCCGATACAACAAATGGCGCACGACTTATATCTACACGATGCAACAACGTCTTACCTACCAGCCCGGGTCCACACACGCATATGAAACCCGTTGGACTCGCGTTGCCACCGCTACCCCGTTTTGGCCTCTTATAGTCAAGCCCAATATGCGTGTCCCGTCCTCGACTTGGGTCGAGCCCACAAAGATACGTTTGGGATATTGGTTGAAATGGACCCCCACAAGCTACTACTTAAGCTTGTCATTTTATCTAGTGCATCCCACTTAACCCCTTTTATAATCGTGCCCACTTACATGTTAAGGTTTGGTTAAGTCATCTAATTATATTTCAATTGCCACTTAAGGCCCCCACAAGCTACTACTTAAGCTTGTCATTTAATTATATTTCAATTGCCACTTAAGGCCCCCACAAGCTACTACTTAAGCTTGTCATTTAAGCATATTTCAATTGCCACTTAAGGCCCCCACAAGCTACTACTTAAGCTTGTCATTTAAGCATATTTCAATTGCCACTTAAGGCCCCCACTAGATTTCCACATGCCACCCAAGGCACTTACTCGATTCCCACATGCCACCCAAGGCACTTACTTAACCCTTTAATCATGTTTAATTACATGTTCCACTTGGGTTAAGTATTCTAATCGTATTTTCTATTGCCACCCAAGGCAACCCACTAGTTTCCTCATGCCACCCAAGGCACCCCCACTAGTTTCCTCATGCCACCCAAGGCACCCACTTAACCCCTCATGCCTCACTACATGCTAATTTGGTTAAGTGTTTCTTAATTAATTAAGATCGTAACCTTTGTAAAGACCTCTCACATTAGACTGTCTTTTATGGCAGCTGGATATGCCGGTTGGTTCCGGGCAACCTTACACCATAACAGAGTCTAACCTCGTGTCTTTACACTTGTCACGTATTTAGTTTATGTCTAAGACCTCTCACATTAGGCCAATCATTTGTAGCCGCTGGATTTGCCGGTCGGTTCCGGGTAGTCTTATGCTACAAAAGGGTCCAACCTCGTGTCTTAGTCGATTAATTACACCTAATTAATCACCCCCATAATTTGTATTAATTATCCCTAATTAATTACAAATATTTAAGAATATGGGTAGACCTAACTCAATAGGTAAATTCCCAATTCCATAATATGGGTAGACCTAACTTAATAGGTAAATTCCCAATTATGTCCATCCACTTTATGGTATGTTTAATCATACCCACTTCACACAATTTTATGTGTTCATTAATTTTTTTACCCCATCGTCCCCACGTAAATACATTAACATGACATAGTTCAAAAGAGAAGATTCATCATACACACAATGGGTTAAACTTAGCATATCATTAGCATTATCATGGGTTTAAAAGGTGTCAACTTGTATATATGACCATAAACCCAACTTGCATAAATAACCAACCCAAACTTGCATATATCATATATGTCATAAAGATGGTAACTTGCTTAAATGTTCATGTCATAGACCTCATAAAGGTGTCAACTTGCATACATGTCATAGGTCTAAAAGGGATGAACTTGCACATGTGCTTATGTCATACATAGAGGCAAACTTGCATATGAACTTGCATCATAACTTGCATATGAACTTGCATCATAACTTGCATATGAACTTGCATCATAACTTGCATATGAACTTGCATCATAACTTTCATATGAACTTGCATAACATGACATACTTAGAGGCAAACTTGCATATATTATGCATATCATAAAAAGAGACAAACTTGCATATGAACTTGCATCATAACTTGCATATGAACTTGCATCATAACTTGCATATGAACTTGCATCATAAAACATAGCATTAAACTTGCATATAGCATAAAACTTGCAAAACACACAACATAAACTATACTAAACTTGCATAAGCACATTTATCCACAAAAATAGCCATATCTTATCATATCCTATCATAATCAATTTAACAATTGATTATTAAGGCTATAGAACTCACCGCTAAACTTCCATAAGCAAACCCTTGCCAAAAATCACCCAAAAACTCTAGCCTTGAACATAAAGCTTGCAACTTGATGATGAATGCAAGCTAATGATCACTCATACAACTCAAAGATGCTTGTATGAACATGAAAGCCTTCATAGAAATAGTTTAGAAATAGGATGGAGGCTAGGGTTTTGAGTGGAGGCCATGATCATAGAAAATTTTGGCATAGTTTAGTTAGGAGATAGGATTATGATCATTTAGGGCTAGCTTAGGGTCTTATTTATACGATTAGGCAAGTGTTTTAGGCCATTAGATTAACCCTAAATTAGATTAGGACCATCAGATCTCGGAAGCTTCCAGAAACCAGCCCCAAAACACAGCCCAAACCCTGAAATGGTGCACCAGGCCAGAATCAGCCGACAGGGTAAGTCGACAGCCCTGTCGACTGCCAAGTCGACAGGCATGTCGACAGGCAAGTCGACAGCCCTGTCGACAGCCAAGTCGACTTGGCTGGGCGGGAGTTTTCCCGCCTGGCCCCCATTTCTGCATGTTTCGAAATTCAAATTTCCCGAAAACTTCTTTGGGCCTTAACCGGGTCATACGGACTCCGATTTACAAAATTTCGGACTCTATTTCGCGTATTTTTCCGAGACGAACACAATGACGTAACCCGTTTCCCCCGATTCTCACATATGAGATTATTAATTCTGTAATTAGTGAATTTTAGCATTAACCGAAATTCGGCGTGTTACATTCTCCCCTCCTTAAAGGATTTCGTCCCCGAAATCTCTAAGCTAAGGAGAATGCATATCCTACCATCCAAACAACCATCTACTCAATCCATCAAACACGGGCATCCATTGTCCTTAAAACAATTTCTAATGATGTATGAGCATTTGCAAAAAGTGTGTGTATATGTTCCCTATCTAATGTATGAACATATGCAAACCATGATATTGCATGCATCCATTATGTATGCGAGAGAACCCTATCGACACATACAATATCCACATGAGTGCACAATCATTCACCAAAATGCATCATCCATATGATAACACAATCATTATACATCCAAAATATAGCTACCTACACACAATTATATGCAATATGCAATATGAAGTGATTGAGCCGATCTAGTGTCTAGAGTGTGTGTATATGCATCCACGAGCAACCACTTGCATCCACACGCATCCATCAAACATAACATGTCTCAAACACATGTTTCAACCATAGGTTTACCCTATCTAAAGGTTAAAGGTACTAATGAGAGGACATAGTAAAGATAAGATAAGCACTAGACAAACGATAAAGGAGATGTTTAAAGGACATACCCTCAAAAGGAATGGGTATAACGAACGCATCTTCGCTTCTGTCTCCCCAGTAGCATTGCTCTCACCTTCTCCCCTTTTCACTTTGACTAGTCGAACCACTCTGTTTCTCAACTTCCTAATCTCTGACCCAAGGACGCGGGTAGGAGCTCGTCGAATAATCACATCACGCTCTACCTTTACTTCTTTAAGCAAGCTCGGCTCTACCGCCTCTGCGGTCTCATGTAGGCACTCCCTCAAATGTGGCACATGGAATACGTCATGTTCCCTATGCAACCGAACTATCTCTCGAATCTAAACTGAAGCTAGCCATGGAGCAGTTCCCTTACTCTTCACGGGTATAAAATGGGCGCTCTTAGTAAGTCTATCTACCACAACCCAAATTCCCATATTACCCTTCCTCGATCTCGGTAATCCATCGAGACACTATTCCACTTCCATAGCGGAACCTCCAATAGGTGAAGCAACCCACCGGGTTTCTTCTGCTCCACTTTCACTTGCTAGCACACCAAGCATCTAGCGACATACTCGGCCACATCTTTCTTCATACCGGCCCAAAAGAAAACTCGCTTCATGTCTTGGTACATCTTGTCCCCACCGGGATGAATGGTCATCTTTGACCGATGTGCATCTTCAAGTATAGCCTTCCTCAAACCCTCGTTTTGCGGTACACAAAGCCTACCGTCTCTACACAACCACCCCTTACCATCTAGGGTGTACCTACTCAAATGGCTGGACGACTCCCCCCCTTATGAGCTTCTCTACTAACTCAACCAATTGTGGGTCGTCTCGCTGTGCCTCGCCAATCTGTCCCAAAAGAGTAGGCCTAACCTCCAAGGAGGCTAGCAAACCGGGTGCAGAGTCAACGGAAGGTCTAAAGTCAAACATAGAAATAAACTCTAAGCTCCGTCGTTCAACGAATCAATGAACTCGAGGACAACCTTTTTCTACTTAAGGCATCCGCTACCACGTTACCCTTGCCATGGGTATACGCTATTTCAAGCTCATAGGATGCTAAGAATCCCATCCACTTTTGTTGTCCTAAGACAATTGCGCTCACAGAGTCTCCAACACTTCCCTAAGATGTAGGGCATGCTTTTCTCCACTTCTAGAGAAAACCAGGATATTACCCCATCCAAAATCCTCCCAACTGTCCATCTCTCACGCAGACCATCCTAGTCGAACTTGACATCCCCCAAGTGCAAGCCCTAAAGTCCTAAACCAATATCAGACAAACACCCAAGGGATACCTCCTTCGAACTCAGACGACCTACGTGAGATGATACTAGTAAAAACAGCTAAATAATTAAGCCCTTGTCCAACTTTGGATGTCCTCGCCAATCTCGCTCCAAAACCACCGTTTATCCCATAACTGGCTTTGCTCAGCCTATTGAGCACATACGAACTTATTTCGCTCCTAGAAAAGACCAAGATGTCATTTACAAAGACCATCACGAACTTATTTAGGTACTCCCTGAACACCCTTCTCATCAAATCAACAAAGTATGCTGGGGCGTTCGTCAAACCAAATGGCATCACCAGCCACTCATAAAAAAAAACATCCGGTGTCCTAAAGGCAGTCTTCTCTATACTATCCCCAGCCACTCTCAACTGACGAAACCCCGTGGTTAAGTCCAACTGCGAAAATACTAAGGCGCCAACTAACTGATCAAAGAGATCATCAATCCTCGGCAATGGGTGTCTATTCTTCTTTGTGAGTTTATTTAATTCTCTTTAGCCTACACAAAGTCTGAGGGACCCATCCGCCTTCGTGGCAAAAACTACTGGAGCACCCCACTCCGATATACTTCATCTTATGAACCCCTTCTCAAGCAAATCGCCTACTTGCTTATGGAGTTCCCTCCTCTCACGAGGAGCCATGTGGCACACTGGCCAAGATACTGGTTTGGCATTGTCTACCAGATATATTCGGAAGTTAATCTCCCGCTCCGGAGGTAAGCCCTTCACCCCCTCAAACACATCTGAGTATTCCCGGACCACTCTAACAGATAACAAACTCTCGACCAACGTGTCAAGCGATTCTAGATAACTTAGCATAACAGATTCCATGGGATTACAAGAGATCTCGAGAGTGTTACCCAAGCAGGTCATAAGCCTAACAACTCTCCCTTCAAAATCAAGAACGGCACCCCTACTGGATAACCAGTCCATGCCCAAAACTATCCCATAGCCCGTGAAGCCCAAAAAGCATCACATCTAAACTCAACGCTAAGTATAGAAACTTTCAAACCCAAACACACCATGGAGCCCCAATTGGGTTTGAAACAACTAAGGGATCATCTACTAAATTGGTGTCTAAGTGCAGTGACTCAACTGAAAATGATGAGATAAACGAACTCGATGCGTCAGAATCAAATAAAGTTCGAACCGGATAATAAAGAAATCCAAATTCCAACCTAGACGGTCCTATCCCCATCTGGTACACTAGCCGTGAGGGAATACAACTACCCTCCAGGAGATTCCATACCTTGCCCATGCCCCTTTGGACAATCCTAATAAGGTGTCCTATTCCTCCAAAAGGATAACTACTCGCCTTCTTCTTCCCATTCTCCACTCGTAACCTCCCACCAATGAGGTTTCATCCTTCATTAACCAAACAATTATTTGAGCCTTCCTCCCATCGTCCATCCAATAGGTACCTACAAGTCCTCCTCCTTCTTGAACCAACTTCTAATCCGACTAATGTCTAAGTCCCTTGAAGTGGTTTTTCATTCTTATCTATCTTAGAAAGATCACCTATACACGGAGGGGAAACTCAAAACGAGAGAGGAAGAGATTCAGAACGGAGAATTCAAAAGATAAAGATATGGCTATTGGGGATTATGCTTTTCTTTCAAAAACTTTTCCCTTAAAAGACATGTTTTTGAAAATACTCCTTTCAAAAATATTCTTAGAAAATAGTTTTTCTAAAAATTTTATCTGTTCTGGTAACCTTAAGCTCTGATACCACGTGTAACTCCCCACACCCGCTACGGTCACTCACTAAGGGAATGACATAACATCGGTGGAGTATTTTAAGTGAATATAGAACAGAAAAATTGTAACAAGACAGATATAAGTAATACTTGAGAATTTAAAAAATCATTTCATTCCAGCGGAAAGTAAAACATGTTTGGTTACATCAAAACCATAAATAAGAGTCAAGTACATAATATCCATCCTGATAAAAACAAAAGTACATAATCCCACTACATAACCTAATAGCCATAATAGGAAAGATAAACTGAGCTTTACATCCACGGTCCAAGCTCCAAAAGATAGATAAGGCAGTCTGATCATAGCCCACTAGTGCTAGGCCCACTCTGAAAACCTGAGGGTTGGGAAAAAGATAAAGAAACAACGGGGTGAGACATAAGTCTGAGTGAGTCCTATAACCCTAACAATACAATCATTAAAGTAATTAGGGTATGATATAAACAAGGTACGGTACCTCTGGGGATAATGACTACACTAAGTAGCCAACTAAACACAGGATGTACTAAGATAACCGAAAAGACGCATTTATCCACCCAAGGATAATTACTAGATTGCACCACCCCAGACCTACCCATCCAAGGGTAATTCCTACACTGCACCACACCAGTTCTACCCACCCAAGGGTAATTCCTACTTAAAGGTTGATCCCACTAAGTGTACTTAGTAATTTTACCCAGTAGTTTCGTGTACCCCTAGCTGACTACATAGGTGCCGTCTGCCCCTATCTCCACTATGTGTACTCAGTAATTTTTAATAGTAGTTTCGTGTACCCCTAGCTGACTACATAGGTGCCGTCTGACCCTATCTCCACTAGGTGTACCCACTACTCCCCAAGCGATCGGCTCCCTACCGTAGATACCCGTGCTGGCTCCACAATGGGGTGTATCACTCCCCAAAGTGGCAACCCGATACAACAAATGGTGCACGGCTTATATCTACACGATGCAACAACGTCTTACCTACCAGCCCGGGTCTACACATGCATATGACTCGCGTTGCCACCGCTACCCCGTTTTGGCCTCTTATAGTCAAGCCCAATATGCGTGTCCCGTCCTCGACTTGGGTCGAGCCCACAAAGATACGTTTGGGATATTGGTTGAAATGGGCCCCCACAAGCTACTACTTAAGCTTGTCATTTTATCTAGTGCATCCCACTTAACCCCTTTTATAATCACGCCCACTTACATGTTAAGGTTTGGTTAAGTCATCTAATTATATTTCAATTGCCACTTAAGGCCCCCACAAGCTACTACTTAAGCTTGTCATTTAATTATATTTCAATTGCCACTTAAGGCCCCCACAAGATACTACTTAAGCTTGTCATTTAAGCATATTTCAATTGCCACTTAAGGCCCCCACAAGCTACTACTTAAGCTTGTCATTTAAGCATATTTCAATTGCCACTTAAGGCCCCCACTAGATTTCCACATGCCACCAAAGGCACTTACTCGATTCCCACATGCCACCCAAGGCACTTACTTAACCCTTTAATCATTTTTAATTACATGTTCCACTTTGGTTAAGTATTCTAATCGTATTTTCTATTGCCACCCAAGGCAACCCACTAGTTTCCTCATGCCACCCAAGGCACCCCCACTAGTTTCCTCATGCCACCCAAGGCACCCACTTAACCCCTCATGCCTCACTACAGGCTAATTTGGTTAAGTGTTTCTTAATTAATTAAGATCGTAACCTTTGTAAAGACCTCTCACATTAGACTGTCTTTTATGGCAGCTGGATATGCCGGTTGGTTCCGGGCAGCCTTACACCATAACAGAGTCTAACCTCGTGTCTTTACACTTGTCACGTATTTAGTTTATGTCTAAGACCTCTCACATTGGGCCAATCATTTGTAGCCGCTGGATTTGCCGGTCGGTTCCGGGCAGTCTTATGCTACAAAAGGGTCCAACCTCGTGTCTTAGTCGATTAATTACACCTAATTAATCACCCCCATAATTTGTATTAATTATCCCTAATTAATTACAAATATTTAAGAATATGGGTAGACCTAACTCAATAGGTAAATTCCCAATTCCATAATATGGGTAGACCTAACTTAATAGGTAAATTCCCAATTATGTCCATCCACTTTATGGTATGTTTAATCATACCCACTTCACACAATTTTATGTGCTCATTAATTTTTTTACCCCATCGTCCCCACGTAAATACGTTAACATGACATACTTCAAAAGAGAAGATTCATTATACACACAATGGGTTAAACTTAGCATATCATTAGCATTATCATGGGTTTAAAAGGTGTCAACTTGTATATATGACCATAAACCCAACTTGCATAAATAACCAACCCAAACTCGCATGAATCATATATGTCATAAAGATGGTAACTTTCTTAAATGTTCATGTCATAGACCTATCATAAAGGTGTCAACTTGCATACATGTCATAGGTCTAAAAGGGATGAACTTGCACATGTACTTATGTCATACATAGAGGCAAACTTGCATATGAACTTGCATCATAACTTGCATATGAACTTGCATCATAACTTGCATATGAACTTGCATCATAACTTGCATATGAACTTGCATCATAACTTGCATGTGAACTTGCATAACATGCCATACTTAGAGGCAAACTTGCATATATTATGCATATCATAAAAAGAGACAAACTTGCATCATAACTTGCATATGAACTTGCATCATAACTTGCATATGAACTTGCATCATAACTTGCATATGAACTTGCATCATAAAACATAGCATTAAACTTGCATATAGCATAAAACTTGCAAAACACACAACATAAACTATACTAAACTTGCATAAGCACATTTATCCACAAACATAGCCATATCTTATCATATCCTATCATAATCAATTTAACAATTGATTATTAAGGCTATAGAACTCACCACTAAACTCCCATAAGCAAACCCTTGCCAAAAATCACCCAAAAACTCTAGCCTTGAACATAAAGCTTGCAACTTGATGATGAATGCAAGCTAATGATCACTCATACAACTCAAAGATGCTTGTATGAACATGAAATCCTTCATAGAAATAGTTTAGAAATAGGATGGAGGCTAGGGTTTTGAGTGAAGGCCATGATCATAGAAATTTTTGGCATAGTTTAGTTAGGAGATAGGATTATGATCATTTAGGGCTAGCTTAGGTCTTATTTATAGGATTAGGCAAGTGTTTTAGGCCATTAGATTAACCCTAAATTAGATTAGGACCATCAGATCTCGGAAGCTTCCAGAAACCAGCCCCAAAACACAGCCCAAACCCTGAAATGGTGCACCAGGCCAGAATCAGCCGACAGGGCAAGTCGACAGCCTTGTCGACTGCCAAGTCGACAGGCATGTCGACAGGAAAGTCGACAGCCCTGTCGACAGCCAAGTCGACTTGGCTGGGCGGGAGTTTTCCCGCCTGGCCCCCATTTCTGCATGTTTCGAAATTCAAATTTCCCGAAAACTTCTTTGGGCCTTAACCGAGTCATATGGACTCCGATTTACAAAATTTCGGACTCTATTTCGCGTATTTTTCCGAGACGAACACAATGACGTAATCCGTTTCCCCCGATTCTCACATATGAGATTATTAATTCTGTAATTAGTGAATTTTAGCATTAACCGAAATTCGGGGTGTTACAAAAGCCATAGTCCAAAACGAAAAAGATCCAAGCAATACATTCTTTCTCTTCATGCTGGATACGAAAGCTAGTCAAGCTGTGGTATTCCCTCCCTGTCGACCTTGGGGGGGGGAATGAAAGAAAAGAAGACGAAAGAATAGTAGAGTTAGACATAAAGCCTGAGTAAGTCTAGGACTATTCAGTCTATGAATAAAGAACTGGGTATGACAGGTATAAACTGGAAATGGGAAAGCACCATAAACTAAGTTAAGTTGTCTAGGGTCGAATATACTATCATACACCATATTAATCTCTGTACCCATATAAACTAGTTCCCAATAGGCACCCCCATAATCAGGGTGAAGTGATCCATTTCTGATGATCGGCTCCTACTCGCATAGTTACATGTGTCTTACGGCCCCCATTGTTGTAGTTACCTATGCTGGTCCCACCATGGGGTGTATCAAGTCCCATGGTGGTGGCCCAACACAATTCTAGAATGCACAGGTATGCTACTGGTGCCCAGTGCCTTATTTTTCTACGCCAGAGTGTGTGCACGCCCGCACCCCGTTAGAACCTACACTGCTGCACCACCGCCGTCGATTTGACCTCTTACAGTCAGCCCAGTAATCGTGCCCCACCCTACCTAGTTCAGGGTATCCTGATAAACCTTGTAGGGTTACTGCTGAAAAGGGTCCCCCGCTACTAGGTTTTCTATTTCTAGCCAACATGCTAAGTTGGTTAAGTGTTTTGTAAACCTAACCCCAAACCCGTCTGTATAGTTTAGCATGTTCCAATTTGATTAAGTATTAATTCAATTTACTTAATCCTATCAATCCTGACTCAGCCTTAATTGTCTTATTAAAGCCTTGACCTCTCACATTAGACAGGTATTGTTGTGGCTGCCTATTGCTAGTTGGGTCCGGGCAGTCTTATGCCATAACTCAGTCTAACCTCGGGTCCTTATTGGGCTCCGTGTTTAACCACCCACATTGGATAGGTACTGTTGTGACTACTGGACAGCCGGGCGGTTCTGGGCAGGTTTACATCACAACACAATCCAACCTCAGGTTAAACACATCGTATTTTCTACATTTACATATTTTGTCTCTTTCCTTTTTATATGTAAATATTTGCGGCCCATTATTCAAATTTATATTTATTGGTTAAAATTTATTTATGCCACTTAATTGTTTTTCAAGGTTGTTGGCATGCGTCAAAACATGCCAACTCATATGTTCTAAATTTTTAACCCAAACGTCATTACCCCCGTTTTACACGTTAGCTACAATATAAGATATGTTGGGTTTAACATTTAAACCCAACTTAGCCATATGAAAAAGGGGAGGCTTATAACATGGTGTTTATAAGGTAACATAAAAAGGGGAGTGTGAACGCATGAACTTGCAACATAACGATTAAATTAACATGAATTAGGCACATGTGAACTTGCATTGTAATAGCATATAATCATGGCATAAACAATACTTAAACATGAATCATTCTATTCATATAATCATGGCATAAACAATACTTAAACTTGAATCATTCTATTCATAAAATCATGGCATAAACAATACTTAAACATGAATCATTCTATTCATATAATCATAGCATAAACATACCTAAACATGTATCATTCTATTCATAGGATCATAGCATAAACATACGTAAGCATGAATCATGGTTTTTAATCTATTCATGTAAACTTGCAATTGAAAATCTAACTTGATTGTGTCACATATATCACCATATGGTTTTGATAACAACTTAGGCCTAAAACATGTTTTCAACTAGGCATAATACCAAACATAGTTTAGTCATGTTCATAAAAATGCTTACTTTTGTTTCTAATACAAAAGCATGATTTGCCAATTCCAACATAGATTCATATAAACCATAGTACTTAGTCGAGTCTAATTACACTCTAAAAGTGATCATAAAAGTATGGACATCATATTGACATAATAATGAATCATATACTTGCATTGAATCCCGAATAAAATACCACAATATATGGTTGTCAACATAAATCATACACTTGTATGAATCCCAAATAAAATACCACAACATACGGTTGTTAACATGAATCATGTACTTGCATGAATCCCAAATAAAATACTACAACATATGGTTGTCAACATAAATCACATACTTGCGAATATCCAATCGTATACCATAACATTTCCAAATCGTTTAGAATCACAATAACATACAAATATAGATTATTATCGCCGCAATTCCATTTCTCATTTTACACAGATCAAATGCAATTAATTATTCATATCGGAATAGCACTCTACTTACAACGTATGGCGAATCTTCAATTCAAGGATCTGAATTCTGAATTTGGAGTTGCTATCTTTGTTGTAGGCATTGTTTTAATTGACGTTGCTTTAGGCTTTTGAATTATCTCCTAATTGTCTCTCAATTTCTGACGGCTATTCTTAGTCTCTCCTCAGCAGCATGACGGTCTCATCTCCATTTTTGTTTATGTGAATTAGGGAGAGTCTTAGGTCCTTTTTATAGAGTTTGTGAGTTGATTTATACCGTCGATGGAGCTTGGTTTAATAATAGCCATTCGTTTGAAGGAGAGACCAACCAGGAGCTTACACCTAGCCCTAGTGACAAGGCAAGGCTCAGAAAATAGACCAAACACAGACCAGGCCAGCCACGAGGGCTGGGTTCGACCTGGCTCAGTGGCCAGGTCGACATGCCAGTCGACACGGGTGACCCAGGTCTACTGCCCAGTCGACCTGGTTAGCCCCAGGTCGACTGCCAAGTCGACCTGGGTGCCTTGGGCGGGAAAATTCCCGCCCTAGCCAATAGGGCCCGATTTTGTGTGACGATCCAAAAATCCGAGGGACGGTATTAAGGATAATCATTAGGAAATAACACATTAATCATCATAGCAGAGTATAGATAATAGCAAAAACAATAAATAGAATAATTTTACATGGATATGACAGCGGAATCACAACATGTAAGAATATCAGAATAGCATAACGTGGGATATACCTAGTAAATAAAAAGGAAAGTGATCAGTCATCATCGCCAGAGGTTGATTACATACATGCAGTGAGACATAATAAGGGTATCAGTCTACATCGCCGAAGGCGGAATACGTATACATATAGTGAGAAATACGTAAAGTAAATCAGTCTACATCGCCAGTGGCGGAATCATAACATAAGTATAGTAATGGCGGAAAAAGTCAAAGTCGTCTCTGTGAAGTCAGCCTCGCCATGAGCCAAAAATGCACTCTATGCAGCAGTGCAGAACCAAAAACCACCTGTCACCTGTGTACTAGGCTGCCCGTGTGAAAATAAGGGCACCCGCGTTTGCAAAGTGAAACAAACAACGAGTCAGTCATGGGGACTGGTATGAGGAATCTATTTAACAATTAAGCAACAGTAATAAGCGAATCATAGGGCCACGCCACTTTCGCGGAACGGGTTTACTCCAGTGATTGCTAGTGCATTTAAAATAAAGTAAGTTCTTTTAAAACAATCGCAATGCTTTTAGAAAGAATGAAGCCATTATAAGACTCAGGTCCCATCACACAATGCAACGCAAGCCGGAGGATAGAGTTTTACCTTATAATAGCCAAATATGCTTGATACGTGTAAAGCGAAATCATTTGATATTATTACTAGTGCATATATGTTTCAAAGATGAATAGCATCATAAATATCAATCATAGGCGGCATAGCTACCATATACTATGTCACCATACTAGTACTACAATCAAGTCCGTTATTTCGTATTGGAAATTGGATTTCCGTCATGAGTCGAGGCAAGGGGCAAGCTCCTCTCCGCTTCGAGACACTCTAGCAAATGCCTCGGGACTACACACTCTGGGTAACCCCTGGATGCGGCTGGGCCGGTCCTCAGTTACGTTAGAGGATTAATTATGCCTGAACACACGTTTCCCGGTCCTTGCAGACCGATAATCGAGGCGCCTCGCATTCCAACAACCACAAAGGTGAAAAGTAAATATAAATGTCAGGGCTGGTAAGTCACTGACACCACCATAGCTAGAAAGAAACGTCGTGCTCTCCCAGCGGTCCGTATCCTGTTTTTAACTCATACCGAGGTGTGAGGCTCGCGAATCTACGAAATACACAAAGCTAGGTCACGTAGACCTTGCTTTGATCATCATCCACAAGACTTTTCTTTTCAACAGAAGCCTTGATCACAGCATCTTGGCATGCCACATAGGCAGTCCACTCCATACGATTGATTTCCATCGATATATAACCCCTGAGCTCGTACGTCTCAGAGAAGGGCGTTAAGCAAAAGAATAAATTCTCCACCGCCAAGCAGATATATATTTAACAGAGATCAATCAGTATAGAACAAAATCCAATGTTAGACACACGGTCCATTTACAAGTCCGTTCTGGGTCTGAACGAAACCGGAGGCGTCAAATTCCTCGCAAATCCGTACAATCAACACATACGTCCAGACGGCTACTACTTCCGTCCCCTTCCGGTAGCTACTCCGGTTAGGAACCTCAGTAGCGCCCATCCAACCGATAGGAAGATCGTCGGTCTTGAATCGTCTTTGCATTTTCCAATTCGAATCGCTTGATAAATTGATTGAAATGAGGGTTAGCTCAGCCTTTTCAAATAATTCACGCCATTAGAATTTAAATCGATTCATTTTATGGTTATATTATTCGACATCCATCTTTCGGTTCTTTAGTGTTATTTTCATGTCATACACATACAACCATCAAATATCAAACAATTCAAGCCCATTTGGTTTATCCTCAATCAATAACGCTTATAGTGCTTTATAATGATTTTTCGCCTTTTTTATTTACTTAAAAATGGCCATATTTAATTAAACGACGTTTCAGGTCGTGCCGTGGCACTGGCGTTGTTTTTCCCTTAATTTGTTTTACACATATCGGAAAATCTACTTGTTGGATTTCTACAAAGTCTATATCAGTGGGAATATATTCCCAAAGCGAACCCAACGGTTCCAGTTTCGTGAAAATCCGACGGTCGGATCTCCCACACTAGTCGTTTGAAGTTACGGTTTCAAAATTCGAACTGCAGCGTCGTTATTCGATTAAATTTAATTATATTTATATTTATATATAAATATAAAAGATTCTGGCGCTGTTTTTCTTCAGATTTGAATTAAACATTCCGGACAATCCAACCGTTGGATTTTTACAAGGTTGGTGCCGTTAGAAAGATATTTCCAAGGCGAACTCCGCGATTGCGGTTTCGGGAAAATCCAATGGTAGGATTTCTCGTACTAATCATTTCAAATTATGATTCCGAAACACGAAATGCACGGTCTCTATTCCTTTTTATTATATTTATATTTATGTATATAAATATAGTTCATTCTATTATTTTCAATTTCGTTTTCACTTCAAATATTTCACTAACGCCTTAATATTTCGAAAAATTTCGCCATAACCTCCTTTGTACGGGGAGGGGTTTGGAAATTTATTGTGCCGTATTAGGTACCCAATAAATCCTAAAAAGCATTCACATATTTATAGTGATATATTTTGTTGTTTACGGGGGAGCATGTACAGATAATCACTCCAGAGAATAAATTCCCGTCACCCCGTTTCCGTCTGGAAATAAATAGTCCATGTGTCGTATCTAATAACTATAGCGACGTGATTATTGTCAACTCTAGACCCGTGTGGGGTTTTTATTAATCTAGCAATTTATCGTTATAATTTATATAGTCCATATCAGTCATCAGTTCAACCTGTAGTACATAGTCATCGCCATATAAGCCTCTTGCTCGTATGGTAAATCTTCCAGCTCGTCAAACAAGCTCCAATTGCTTATGTGGAATATGATGAAGTATGCCTATCGTCAAGAAGTATGCCATGTAGTGTAGTTCAAAATTAATTGTTACTATCCTATGGCGTTGTTTATTATTTCACACAGAAAAACCAGCACTCCGCATCCAATGGCATTCACAGGAGTTGATATATAAATAAAATTGCGTAGCCAACTCATCAAGGTTTACCTATTTGTTGGGCACGCAAATAATTTCTTTACTCTACAGCTAATCCATTTTTCCTGTTCAACACATGTATATATATGCCGAACAAAGCTAATAATAATATTTCTAGCAAACTATTATTTATTTCAACACGTGTGTATTTTTAACTAAGCATATACATGATAAAAGGAATATTTTTATCATCAAAAATATTTATTCGACACATGTGTATTTTTAACTCTTCATATTCACTATAAAAATATAGTTTTCATTGTCGATTCATTTTATTTTTAAAAGACGATAACATCCAACACATGAATTTCAACTCGACGAACAAATTGCAATTCAACACATGAATATTCTATATCGTTTGTATAATTATAAAAATGTGATTTTTATCGCTAAAGCCATTTGTTTAAATTCAAATAATATTCAACACATGAATTTCAACTCAACGAATGAATTGCAACTCAACACATGAATATACTATATCGTTTGTATATATATAAAAATGTGATTTTTATTGCTAAAGCCATTTGTTTAAATTCAAATTATATTCAGCACATGAATTTCAACTCAACGAATGAATTGCAACTCAACACATGAATATCCTATATCGTTTGTATATATATATATATATATATATATATATATAAATGTGATTTTTATCGCTAAAGCCATTTGTTTAAATTCGAATAATATTCAACACATGAATTTCAACTCAACGAATGAATTGCAACTCAACACATGAATATCCTATATCGTTTGTATATATATAAAAATGTGATTTTTATTGCTAAAGCCATTTGTTTAAATTCAAATTATATTCAACACATGAATTTCAACTCAACGAATGAATTGCAACTCAACACATGAATATTCGATATATTTTGAATATATGTAAAAATGTGATTTTTATCGCTAAAGCCATTTGTTTAAATTCAATTAATATTCAATACATGAATTTCAACTCAGCGAATGAATTGCAACTCAACACATGAATATTCGATATCGTTTATATATATATAAAAATGTGATTTTTATCGCTAAAGCCATTTGTTTAAATTCGAATAATATTCAACACATGAATTTCAACTCAATGAATGAATTGCAACTCAACACATGAATATTCGATATAGTTTGAATAATTTATTTCAACGAATGAAAAATATTCTAACACATAGATATTTCAGAAAATTTCGGCAACATAACGGCAGGGTAGTTAAAACCGGGACCGTCCCTAGTACGGCTCCTCGCTCTACCTTAAAACCTCGCGGTTTTTGACAATGGGGATCATGCATCTAGTTCGCACGCAGGCGGCATGTTTTATTTTCAATTCCACAATCCTATTCTATTTTGTTTCAACCACAAGAGGGTTTTTTCAACCACAAAGGTATTTTTCAACCATAACATCAACCACAAACAATTATTTCCAACCATTCGTCAAGCCATATAATATCACGTCAATCACAAGCAATAAATATCGTCCATGGTCTGTGGACGAGGGGAGTATATATATATATATAATAATTCACTTGCATTTCATCACAATTCAAAGCATATATGTTTCATTCAACGCTTGTATAATTTATACATCGCTAATATAACTTATACAACAAATGTACATGAGGTATACAATGCGTATATAATTTACACTTCGCTTATATAATTTATACAACGCGATTTCATTCACATAGATAATTTAGATTCCTCACATTGGTTATTGCAGTGCTAAAAATCGTAGGAAGGTCAGAAAAATCCGCAGCTTCTTCTAGAATGTAGAGAGCCTCCTTGCGGTCACGGTGTCTCCTGTTTCATCGAATTTCGTTAAAGAACGAAAAAGATATTATTTTTCAAAGCTTTGCAACGCTTTAAAGTGTTAAAAACGTATAAAGGAATTACCTTTATTATTTGTTCAAAAGGGGATTCGCTGTTTTCGCGAAATCTGTGCGTCGTGGGTCTGATCGGAGGTGATGGCGTTGTAGAGGAGGTCGAGTGCGTCAGGTCGATGGTGGTGGGGTCGGCGATGGTGGCAGATCGGAGCAGATCTGGCGATGGGAAGTTTGGAGCTTCGTGGCGGCGATTCCGACGATGGCGGAGGCGATGGGGGTCGGCGATGGGTCGGATTTGTAGAGGGGGAAGAGGCGGAGCGAACGGCGATGGTGGCAAGGTTTGGAATGGCCTGTAGCGGCGGCGGCGTGGTCGGAAAGAAGTGAACGACGTGGATCGTCGATTCTTTTGAACGGCGGAGGGTTTTTGGGGGTTTTTTTTTTGAAAGAAAATTTCCTATTGGCCAGAAATTTATAGAAAATTTTTAAATAGTGTTTTTGCAAACGGACTCCTTTTTAAACCCAACGACTGTCGCCCCTAGCTAAATACCCCCATTCCGGACACAATTGGATTTGTTTCATTGGCCATTTCGACTGTTACAGTCAGTTATTTTTCAAATTAAAATATAAAACATTCGATATTTATTTTAAACATACATTTCAATTTGCCAGGGCCACAAACTGAACCGAAAAATTCCAGAAAAATAAATCTAGCTTTGTTTTGAAGATACGGTCCTAACAAAACTAGTTTCGTCGAATTCTGAGCTCGTTTGAAAAACGGCCATTTTTAGGTCGACCCATTTTAACAGAATTTGACCAAACACATTATCTTTTTCCCCGCTCACATACTAGCTTCAAAAATTATGAACTTTGAAACTTAGCAATAATTTGACATCCCGGACCCAACAAAAGTGGTTTTGTCGAATTCCGAGGTCGTCTGCAAAATCTCAATTTTCAAGGGCTATATATACTATATAGCGACCTTTCTGAAAATTCATTTGGCCATAACTTTTGATTTCCGTTATGAAATTTTGATTTTTCAGATTCTTTAGAAAGGTATTGATAAACAGATTTAAATATTTTCAGTTTCGTCAAAATCCGTTATATTTTCCACCCGGTACAGTCGGACAAAGTTTGTATTCAAAATTTCAAACTGCCATACCATACCAAATTCTATATTTTATTGAAATATGCTATTTCAACCATTCAAATTTCTTGGTAATAACCTAATTTAAAAAATGTAAACTGGTTCACATTTTCCGGGTTATTACAATCTCCCCCACTTAAAACTTTTCGTCCTCGAAAAGGAAATTATAGCTAAGCAGGAAATAAAATGTAAATTCATAGTATTGTAAAGGTACCTTGCACCGGAGTTAGTCGGAGATGTCCACCCTGCATTTGGGATAGGCTTGTTTAATGCTTTACTCAGTTTCCCAAGTACAGTCTCTAGGATCACTACTCCACTACACTTTGACTAAATGAATCTTTTTCCTCCTCAGCTCTCTAGTTTCTTTGCCAACTATTTTTAATGGCTCTCTTCTGAGTGCTAATTCTGGAGTTATGTCAACATCCTGTTGCGCTGCTTCTTCTACAACAAGATCTGGATCATGAACATGTTTTCTGAGTTGAGATACGTGGAACACATCATGTACACCAGGCAACCAATTAGGTAATGAAACCCTATATGCAAGAGTTCCAATCCGTTCAAGTATAGGAAAGGGACCAATAAATCTCGGTGCCAACTTCCCAGTCTTGCCAAATCTGATTACTCCTCGCATTGGAGAAACTCTTAAATAAACATAATCGCCAACGGCAAACGATATATCCCTTCTTCTCGCATCAGCATAACTTTTCTGTCGGCTCTGTGCGGTTTTTAATCGCTTCTTAATGAAATCGACTTTATCCGATGCTTCTCGAATCATATCGGGCCCTAACACAAGTCTGTTGCCAGGTTCTACCCAACATGCGGGAGATCTGCACGGTCTACCGTATAATGCTTCAAATGGAGACATTCCCAAACTTGCTTGATAGCTATTGTTGTAAGAGAATTCTTCTAAATGTAAGTGATCTTCCCATGAGCCTACAAAATCAATAACGCAAGCCCGCAGTAAATCTTCTAAAATTCTATTCACCTGCTCAGTTTGGCCGTCTGTCTGAGGGTGATAAGCCGTGCTTAGATTTAATTTGGTTCCCAACTCTTCCTGGAATGCTTCCCAGAATTTGCTAGTGAACAGGGGATCTCTATCACTGACTATATTGAGCGGCACTCCATGTAGTTTAACTATTTCTTTGAAGTAAATCTGTGCTAGACTTCGTGCCGTTCTGTTGGATCGGACAGGTATGAAATGGGCAGTCTTCGTGAAGCGATCTACGATTACCCATATACTGTCGTTTCCTTTCTTAGTTCGAGGCAAACCATCGATGAAGTCCATTGAGATTTGTTCCCACTTCCATCCTGGAATATCTAATGGTTGTAATAATCCAGCTAATTTCTGCTGATCACTCTTAACTAGCTGACAAGTGGGGTATCTGCTAACATATAATGAGATATCTCTTTTCATTGACCTCCACCAGAATGTGCGTTTGATGTCGTTATACATTTTTCTCACACCGGGATGGATACTTAATTTGGATTTGTGGCACTCATCAAGTATTTGTCTTCTGAGCTTGGGAAGGTTTGGAATGCAAATTCTGCCCTTTAATCTTAGAACTCCTTTGTCATCGAGTCGAAAACTTGTGGATTCACCTCCTTTGACTCTCTGACTGATTCTTTGAATAAATTCATCGTATTTCTGAAGGGTCGAGATCCTGTCTATTAATGAAGACGTGATGACAAAACTGGCGATGATTTCATTCTTTCTGCTGAGCGCATCCGCTACAACATTGGCTTTCCCTGGAGTGTATAGAATTTCAAAATCGTAGGCTGCAAGGAATTCTAACCAACGCTGTTGTCTCAAGTTTAAATCTTTCTGGGTGAAAAGATATTTCAAGGATTGATGATCGGTGAATAGTTCGAACTTCTCGCCCAGTAAATAATGCCTCTAGATTCTTAAAGCAAACACGATGGCTAATAACTCAAGATCATGAGTTGCATAGTTCCTTTCATGCGGCTTTAGTTGACGGCTGGCATAAGCGATCACTTGGCCTTTTTGCATTAGCACTGTGCCTAGCCCTCTAATAGAAGCATCTGTCCATACAGTCAAGTCTTGATTACCTTCTATTATTGTCAAGACTGGAGCGGTTGTCAATTTCAGTTTTAGCTCCTGGAAAGCTTCTTCACATTCGGGAGTCCATTTGAATTTCTCATGCTTCTTTGTAAGCTTTGTCAAAACTCCTGATATCTTTGAAAAATCCTGAACGAATTTCCGATAGTAACTAGCCAATCCAAGGAAACTTCGAACTTCTGTGGGGGTAGTAGGTTGTTTCCAGTTCTGAATCGCTGTAATTTTGCTTGGGTCTACAGCAATTCCTTCTTTTGATACGACATGGCCTAGGAATTTAACTTCATTCTACCAGAAGACACATTTAGAAAATTTAGCTTTCAAGACGTTTCTCCTTAGAATTTTCAACACTTGTTGTAAATGTTTTGCATGTTCATCTTCCGACTTAGAGTAGATTAAAATGTCATCGATGAAGACTAGAACAAATTTATTCAACACACCACGGAACACTCTGTTCATAAGATCAACGAAGTATGCTGGAGCGTTGCACAAGCCGAACGGCATTACTAACCATTCGTAGAATAAATCGGGACCCCTGAAGGCTGTCAAAGGAACACAGTCTTCGGCTATATGCAATTGGTGGAAACCTGTAGCTAGGTCCATTCTGGAGAATACTGTTGCTCCATTTAATTGATCTAACAGATCGTCTATTCGGGGCAAGGGATATTTGTTCTTCAATGTCTGTTTATTGAGATCTCGGTAATCAACACAAAGTCTTAGAGTACCCTCTGATTTCGGGACAAATACTACTGCTGCTCCCCAAGCTGAAAAGCTCGGTCTGATTAGACCTTTCCAAAGCAATTCTCGGGTTTGACTACTTAATTCTTCATTTTCATTCGGAGCCATTCTTTTTATTGGATGTACTACTGGTCGAGCATTAGGAATTAGATCTATTCTAAATTCAATTTCTCTTTGCGGCGGTAAGTTTTCTACTTCTTCAAACACATCCGCATAGTTTTTAAAGACCGGTATCTTTTCTAATGAAGGGGGATTAACTTCTAAAGAAGACCAAAATTCTGCTCTATTAATTTTTGAGCCATGGCATGGTATATATATAGGTCTAAGCTTCGTTTCGAATTTAACGATTCTTTCGGCACATCTAACTTCGGCCTTATATTTGGTTAACCATTCCAAGCCGAGAATAACATCGAATTCTGATAAATCCATAACAATTAAGTGGATAGGAAACTTGTAACGTGAATAAGAGATAGGCACTCTGCAGTATATACTGAGACTAACAGAACCTCCTATCGGGTTTTGAACTTTAATTGGTTCTTTAAGCTTTCTTCGTTTCAATTTTAATTTGTGAACAAGGATACCAGATATGAAGCTACGTGATGCACCAGTATCAAAAAGTATAGAAACAGGAATATTTTTAATGGTAAGGGTACCTCCCAAGACATCAGGTTTACCTGATCCATCGGTGATAGCTGGCGGGGCCTTCCCGTCATAGACATGAGCCACTTGAGCATTCTGCTTCAGAGGACAATTCCTGCTATAGTGCCCCTTCTTATGGCAGTTGTAGCATTCGGCTGAGTTATTTGCCTTTGGCTTCCTTGGGGCTTTGCATACAATAGAAAAATGACCTGGCTTCCCGCAATTGTAGCAATTTCCTTTCGGGATCTTTGCAGGTTTCTGAGTAGCGGCCGTGGTAATGCTAGATTCGGGTTGATCTGAAGAAGCCTTGCGCTTTTTTCAAACTTGCCTTTTAGCGCGGTCTTGGCTAGCATGCCTCTCATCCATGTCTTCGTAGTTGCAAGCCATCTCTACTAGTTCTGAAAAGGAGAGTTTGATGTTGCTCATAGCTCTATCGTGGTACTTCCGCTTCAGCCCAAATATGAACCTCTTGTTCTTTGCTTTGTTGGTCAAAATCAGTTCTGGAGCATAGCGCGATAACTGAGTGAACTTATTTAGATAATCCTGAATAGAGAGGTCTCCTTGCTGGAGATTAGTAAACTGCTCTCGCATCCTCTCTAGAGCCTGTTCCGGTACAAACTTTTCATTGAACATAGCTTTGAACTGCTCCCAAGTTCTGACAGTACCAGCGGCATCCTCTGAGGTAATTGCATCCCACCACAGCTTTGCTTCTTCCTGAAGGAGCCAAATGCCAAGTCAGGCTTTGTTGTTAGTTCCCATACCCATGCCTTCGAAGATTTTCTCACAGGTTTTTAGCCAAGCTATAGCTTCGGTCACTGTGCCAGTGCCAGTAAAAGGTTTTCCCACAAGATTTCTGTACCTCTTCGCTACTTTATCTAGCTCAAAGTCTTCTGGTGCTGGTGGCGGAACAATAGGGCCTTCCACTACTACGGGTATATTCCCTTGTCCTCCTGCTGCATCTCCTCGGCCTCCACGGCCTCCTCTAGCTGCTGCTGCTCGTGTATCCATCTAAGAGTACTGTATAAGCAAGAAAAGAGTCAAGCTCACAGATTTGATAATTTTCATAAATGATAAAGCAAGGGAATACAAGGAAAGATAATGATGATGTACTGATCAAATTGTTTTGCTAATCTGCTTAGCTCATTCTAGGACATTGCTAATCCTATCTCTAATGAGCTACTCGCATTAGAACCCTACTGATTCTATTCTGACGAGGTGTTTAATGTGTTAGATCCCGGAACTAAGGTTAACCAAAGCTCCGATACCAACTGTGACGATCCCAAAATCCGAGGGGCGGTATTAAGGATAATCATTAGGAAATAACACATTAATCATTATAGCAGAGTACAGATAATAGCAGAAACAATAAATAGAATAATTTTACATGGATATGACAGCGGAATCACAACATGTAAGAATATCAGAATAGCATAACGTGGGATATACTTAGTAAATAAAAAGGAAAGTGATCAGTCATCATCGCCAGAGGCTGATTACATACATGCAGTGAGACATAATAAGGGTATCAGTCTACATCGCCGAAGGCGGAATACATATACATATAGTGAGAAATACGGAAAGTAAATCAGTCTGCATCGCCAGTGGCGGAATCATAACATAAGTATAGTAATGGCGGAAAAAGTCAAAGTCGTATCTGTGAAGTCAGCCTCGCCATGAGCCAAAAATGCACTCTATGCAGCAGTGCAGAACCAAAAACCACCTGTCACCTATGTACTAGGCTTCCCGTGTGAAAATAAGGGCACCCGCGTTTGCAAAGTGAAACAAACAACGAGTCAGTCATGGGGACTAGTATGAGGAATCTATTTAACAATTAAGCAATAGTAATAAGCGAATCATAGGGCCACGCCACTTTCGCGGAACGGGTTTACTCCAGTGATTGCTAGTGCATTTAAAATAAAGTAAGTTCTTTTAAAACAATCGCAATGCTTTTAGAAAGAATGAAGCCATTATAAGACTCAGGTCCCATCACACAATGCAACGCAAGCCGGAGGATAGAGTTTTACCTTATAATAGCCAAATATGCTTGATACGTGTAAAGCGAAATCATTTGATATTATTACTAGTGCATATATGTTTCAAAGATGAATAACATCAAAAATATCAATCATAGGCGGCATAACTACCATATACTATGTCACCATATTAGTACTACAATCAAGTCCGTTATTTCGTATTGGAAATTGGATTTCCGTCATGAGTCGAGGCAAGGGGCAATCTCCTCTCCGCTTCGAGACACTCTAGCAAATGCCTCGGGACTACACACTCTGGGTAACCCCTGGATGCGGCTGGGCCGGTCCTCACTTACGTTAGAGGATTAATTATGCCTGAACACACGTTTCCCGGTCCTTGCAGACCTATAATCGAGGCGCCTCGCATTCCAACAACCACAAAGGTGAAAAGTAAATATAAATGCCAGGGCTGGTAAGTCACTGACACCACCATAGCTAGAAAGAAATGTCGTGCTCTCCCAGCGGTCTGTATCCCATTTTTAACTCATACCGAGGTGTGAGGCTTGCGAATCTACGAAATACACAAAGCTAGGTCACGTAGACCTTGCTTTGATCATCATCCACAAGACTTTGCTTTGCAACAAAAGCCTTGATCATAGCATCTTGGCATGCCACATAGGCAGTCCACTCCATACGATTGATTTCCATCGATATATAACCCCTAAGCTCGTACGTCTCAGAGAAGGGCGTTAAGCAAAAGAATAAATTCTCCGCCGCCAAGCAGATATATATTTAATAGAGATCAATCAGTATAGAACAAAATCCAATGTCAGACACACGGTCCATTTACAAGTCCGTTCTGGGTCTGAACGAAACCGGAGGCGTCAAATTCCTCGCAAATCCGTACAATCAACACATACGTCCAGACGGCTACTACTTCCGTCCCCTTCCGGTAGCTACTCCGGTTAGGAACCTCAGTAGCGCCCATCCAACCGATACGAAGATCGTCGGTCTTGAATCGTCTTTGCATTTTCCAATTCGAATCGCTCGATAAATTATTTGAAATGAGGGTTAGCTCGGCCTTTTCAAATAATTCACGCCATTAGAATTTAAATCGATTCATTTTATGGTTACATTATTCGACATCCATCTTTCGGTTCTTTAGTGTTATTTTCATGTCATACACATACAACCATCAAATATCAAACAATTCAAGCCCATTTGGTTTATCCTCAATCAATAACGCTTATAATGCTTTATAATGATTTTTCGTCATTTTTATTTACTTAAGAATGGCCATATTTAATTAAACGACGTATCAGGTCGTGCCGTTACACTGGCCCTGTTTTTCCCTTAATTTGTTTTACACATATCGAAAAATCTAACCGTTGGATTAAAGTCTATATCAGTGGGAAGATATTCCCAAAGCGAACCCAACGGTTCCAGTTTCGTGAAAATCCGACGGTCGGATCTCCCACACTAGTCGTTTGAAGTTACGGTTTCAAAATTCAAACTGCAGCGTCGTTTTTCGATTAAATTTAATTATATTTATATTTATATATAAATATAAACGATTCTGGCACTGTTTTTCTTCAGATTTGAATTAAACATTCGGGACAATCCAACCGTTGGATTTTTACAAGGTTGGTGTCGTTAGAAAGATATTTCCAAGGCGAACTCTGCGATTGCGGTTTCGGGAAAATCCGATGGTCAGATTTCTCGTACTAATCATTTCAAATTATGATTCCGAAACACGAACTGCACGGCCTCTATTCCTTTTTATTATATTTATATTTATGTATATAAATATAGTTCATTCTATTATTTTCAATTTCGTTTTCACTTCAAATATTTCACGAACGCCTTAATATTTCGAAAAATTTCGCCATAACCTCCTTTGTACGGGGAGGGGTTTGGAAATTTATTGGGCCGTATTAGGTACCCAATAAATCCTAAAAAGCATTCACATATTTATAGTGATATATTTTGGTGTTTACGGGGGAGCATGTACTGATAATCACTCCAGAGAATAAATTCCCGTCACCCCGTTTCCGTGTGGAAATAAATAGTCCATGTGCCGTATCTAATAACTATAGCGACGTGATTATTTTCAACTCTAGACCCGTGTGCGGTTTTTATTAATCTGGCAATTTATCGTTATAATTTATATAGTCCATATCAGTCATCAGTTCAACCTGTAGTACATAGTCATCGCCATATAAGCCTCTTGCTCGTATGGTAAATCTTCTACCTCGTCACACAAGCTCCAATTGCTTATGTGGAATATGATAAAGTATGCCTATCGTCAAGAAGTGTGCCATGTAGTGTAGTTCAAAATTAATTGTTACTATCCTATGGCGTTATTTATTATTTCACACAGAAAAACCAGCACTCCGCATCCAATGGCATTCACAGGAGTTGATATATAAATAAAATTGCGCAGCCAACTCATCAAGGTTTACCTATTTGTTGGGCACGCAAATAATTTCTTCACTCTACAGCTAATCCATTTTTCCTGTTCAACACATGTATATATATGCCGAACAAAGCTAATAATAATATTTCTAGCAAACTATTATTTATTTCGACACGTGTGTATTTTTAACTAAGCATATACATGATAAAAGGAATATTTTTATCATCAAAAATATTTATTCGACACATGTGTATTTTTAACTCTTCATATTCACTATAAAAATACAGTTTTCATTGTCGATTCATTTTATTTTTAAAAGACGATAACATCCAACACACGAATTTCAACTCGACGAACAAATTGCAATTCAGCACATGAATATTCTATATCGTTTGTATAATTATAAAAATGTGATTTTTATCGTTAAAGCCATTTGTTTAAATTCAAATAATATTCAACACATGAATTTCAACTCAACGAATGAATTGCAACTCAACACATGAATATCCTATATCGTTTGTATATATATAAAAATGTGATTTTTATTGCTAAAGCCATTTGTTTAAATTCAAATTATATTCAACACATGAATTTCAACTCAACGAATGAATTGCAACTCAACACATGAATATCCTATATCGTTTGTATATATATATATATATATATATATATATATATATATATATATATATATATAATGTGATTTTTATCGCTAAAGCCATCTGTTTAAATTCGAATAATATTCAACACATGAATTTCAACTCAACGAATGAATTGCAACTCAACACATGAATATCTTATATCGTTTGTATATATGTAAAAATGTGATTTTTATTGCTAAAGCCATTTGTTTAAATTCAAATTATATTCAACACATGAATTTCAACTCAACGAATGAATTGCAACTCAACACATGAATATTCGATATAGTTTGAATATATGTAAAAATGTGATTTTTATCGCTAAAGCCATTTGTTTAAATTCAATTAATATTCAACACATGAATTTCAACTCAACGAATGAATTGCAACTCAACACATGAATATTCGATATCGTTTATATATAAAAATGTGATTTTTATCGCTAAAGCCATTTGTTTAAATTCGAATAATATTCAACACATGAATTTAAACTCAACGAATGAATTGCAACTCAACACATGAATATTCGATATAGTTTGAATAATTTATTTCAACGAATGAAAAATATTCTAACACATAGATATTTCAGAAAATTTCGGCAACATAACGGCAGGGTAGTTAAAACCGGGACCGTCCCTAGTACGGCTCCTCGCTCTACCTTAAAACCTCGTGGTTTTTGATAATGGGGATCATGCATCTAGTTCGCACGCAGGCGGCATGTTTTATTTTCAATTCCACAATCCTATTCTATTTTGTTTCAACCACAAGAGGGTATTTTTCAACCACAAAGGTATTTTTCAACCATAATATCAACCACAAACAATTATTTCCAACCATTCGTCAAACCATATAATATCACGTCAATCACAAGCAATAAATATCGTCCATGGTCTGTGGACGAGGGGAGTATGTATATATATATATATATATATATATATATATATATATATATATATATATATATATAATAATTCACTTGCATTTCATCACAATTCAAAGCATATATGTTTCATTCAACGCTTGTATAATTTATACATCGCTAATATAACTTATACAACACATGTACATGAGGTATACAATGCGTATATAATTTACACTTCACCTATATAATTTATACAACGCGGTTTCATTCACACAGATAATATAGATTCCTCACATTGGTTATTGCAGTGCTAAAAATCGTAGGAAGGTCAGAAAAATCCGCGGCTTCTTCTAGAATGTAGAGAGCCTCCTTGCGGTCACGGTGTCTCCTGTTTCATCGAATTTCGTTAAAGAACGAAAAAGATATTATTTTTCAAAGCTTTGCAACGCTTTAAAGTGTAAAAAACGTATAAAGGAATTACCTTTATTATTTGTTCAAAAGGGGATTCGCTGTTTTCGCGAAATCTGTGCGTCGGGGGTCTGATCGGAGGTGATGGCGTTGTAGAGGAGGTCGAGGGCGTCAGGTCGATGGTGGTGGGGTCGGCGATGGTGGCAGATCGGAGCAGATCTGGCGATGGGAAGTTTGGAGCTTCGTGGCGGCGATTCCGACGATGGCGGAGGCGATGGGGGTCGGCAATGGGTCGGATTTGTAGAGGGGGAAGAGGCGGAGCGAACGGCGATGGTGGCAAGGTCTGGAATGGCCTGTAGCGGCGGCGGCGTGGGTGGAAAGAAGTGAACGACGTGGATCGTCGATTCTTTTGAACGGCGGAGGGTTTTTGGGTTTTTTTTTTTTTGAAAGAAAATTTCCTATTGGCCAGAAATTTATAGAAAATTTTTAAATAGTGTTTTTGCAAACGGACTCCTTTTTAAACCCAACGACTGTCGCCCCTAGCTAAATACCCCCATTCCGGACACAATGGGATATGTTTCATTGGCCATTTCGACTGTTACAGTCAGTTATTTTTCAAATTAAAATATAAAACACTCGATATTTATTTCAAACATATATTTCAATTTGCCAGGGCCACAAACTGAACCGAAAAATTCCAGAAAAGTAAATCTAGCTTTGTTTTGACGATACGGTCCTAACAAAACCAGTTTCGTCGAATTCTGAGCTCGTTTGAAAAACAGCCATTTTTAGGTCGACCCATTTTAACAGAATTTGACCAAACACATTATATTTTGCCCCGCTCACATACTAGCTTCAAAAATTATGAAATTTGAAACTTAGCAATAATTTGACATCCCGGACCCAACAAAAGTGGTTTCGTCGAATTCCGAGGTCGTATGCAAAATCTCAATTTTCAAGGGCTATATATACTATATAGCGACCTTTCTGAAAATTCATTTGGCCATAACTTTTAATTTCCGTTATGAAATTTCGATTTTTCAGATTCGTTAGAAAGGTATTGATAAACAGATTTAAATATTTTCAGTTTCGCCAAAATCCCTTATATTTTCCACCCGGTATAGTCGGACAAAGTTTGTATTCAAAATTTCAAACTGCCACACCATACCAAATTCTATATTTTATTGAAATATGTTATTTCAACCATTCAAATTTCTTGGTAATAACCTAATTTAAAAATTTTAAACTGGTTCACATTTTCCGGGTTATTACAATCTCCCCCACTTAAAACTTTTCGTCCTCGAAAAGGAAATTATAGCTAAGCAGGAAATAAAATGTAAATGCATAGTATTGTAAGGGTACCTTGCACCGGAGTTAGTCGGAGATGTCCACCCTGCATTTGGGATAGGCTTGTTTAATGCTTTCCTCAGTTTCCCAAGTACAGTCTCTAGGATCACTACTCCACTGCACTTTGACTAAATGAATCTTTTTCCTCCTCAGCTCTCTAGTTTCTTTGCCAACTATTTTTAATGGCTCTCTTCTGAGTGCTAATTCTGGAGTTATGTCAACATCATGTTGCGCTGCTTCTTCTACAACAAGATCTTGATCATGAACATGTTTTCTGAGTTGAGACACGTGGAACACATCATGTACACAAGGCAACCAATTAGGTAATGAAACCCTATATGCAAGAGTTCCAATCCGTTCAAGTATAGGAAAGGGACCAATAAATCTCGGTGCCAACTTCCCAGTCTTGCCAAATCTGATTACTCCTCGCATTGGAGAAACTCTTAAATAAACATAATCGCCAACGGCAAACGATATATCCCTTCTTCTCGCATCAGCATAACTTTTCTGTCGGCTCTGTGCGGTTTTTGATCTCTTCTTAATGAAATCGACTTTATCCGATGCTTCTCGAATCATATCGGGCCCTAACACAAGTCTGTTGCCAGGTTCTACCCAACATGCGGGAGATCTGCACGGTCTACCGTATAATGCTTCAAATGGAGACATTCCCAAACTTGCTTGATAACTATTGTTGTAAGAGAATTCTGCTAAATGTAAGTGATCTTCCCATGAGCCTACAAAATCAATAACGCAAGCCCGCAGTAAATCTTCTAAAATTCTATTCACCCGCTCAGTTTGGTCGTCTGTCTAAGGGTGATAAGCGGTGCTTAGATTTAATTTGGTTCCCAACTCTTCCTGGAATGCTTCCCAGAATTTGCTAGTGAACAGGGGATCTCTATCACTGACTATATTGAGCGGCACTCCATGTAGTTTAACTATTTCTTTGAAGTAAATCTGTGCTAGACTTCGAGCCGTTCTGTTGGATCGGACAGGTATGAAATGGGCAGTCTTCGTGAAGCGATCTACGATTACCCATATACTGTCGTTTCCTTTCTTAGTTCGAGGCAAACCATCGATGAAGTCCATCGAGATTTGTTCCCACTTCCATCCTGGAATTTCTAATGGTTGTAATAATCCAGTTAATTTCTGCTGATCACTCTTAACTAGCTGACAAGTGGGGCATCTGCTAACATATAATGAGATATCTCTTTTCATTGACCTCCACCAGAATGTGCGTTTGATGTCGTTATACATTTTTCTCACACCAGGATGGATACTTAATTTGGATTTGTGGCACTCATCAAGTATTTCTCTTCTGAGCTCGGGAAGGTTTGGGATGCAAATTCTGCCCTTTAATCTTAGAACTCCTTTGTCATCGAGTCGAAAACTTGTGGATTCACCTCCTTTAACTCTCTGACTGATTCTTTGAATAAATTCATCGTATTTCTGAAGGGTCGAGATCCTGTCTATTAATGAAGACGTGATGACAAAACTGGCGATGATTTCATTCTTTCTGCTGAGCGCATCCACTACAACATTGGCTTTCCCTGGAGTGTATAGAATTTCAAAATCGTATGCTACAAGGAATTCTAACCAACGCTGTTGTCTCAAGTTTAAATCTTTCTGGTGAAAAGATATTTCAAGGATTGATGATCGGTGAATAGTTCGAACTTCTCGCCCAGTAAATAATGCCTCCAGATTTTTAAAGCAAACACGATGGCTAATAACTCAAGATCATGAGTTGCATAGTTCCTTTCATGCGGCTTTAGTTGACGGCTGGCATAAGCGATCACTTGGCCTTTTTGCATTAGCACTGCGCCTAGCCCTCTAATAGAAGCATCTGTCCATACAGTCAAGTCTTGATTACCTTCTATTATTGTCAAGACTGGAGCGGTTATCAATTTCAGTTTTAGCTCCTGGAAAGCTTCTTCACATTCGGGAGTCCATTTGAATTTCTCATGCTTCTTTGTAAGCTTTGTCAAAACTCCTGATATCTTTGAAAAATCCTGAACGAAT
Source organism: Allium sativum (assembly GCA_030737875.1). NCBI lineage: Eukaryota > Viridiplantae > Streptophyta > Magnoliopsida > Asparagales > Amaryllidaceae > Allium > Allium sativum. The sequence continues at coordinate 738,985,939 of CM060920.1, read as the reverse complement.
TTCCGATAGTAACTAGCCAATCCAAGGAAACTTCGAACTTCTGTGGGGGTAGTAGGTTGTTTCCAGTTCTGAATCGCTGTAATTTTGCTTGGGTCTACAGCAATTCCTTCTTTTGATACGACATGGCCTAGGAATTTAACTTCATTCTGCCAGAAGACACATTTAGAAAATTTAGCTTTCAAGACATTTCTCCTTAGAATTTTCAACACTTGTTGTAAATGTTTTGCATGTTCATCTTCCGACTTAGAGTAGATTAAAATGTCACCGATGAAGACTAGAACAAATTTATTCAACACACCACGGAACACTCTGTTCATAAGATCAACGAAGTATGCTGGAGCGTTGCACAAGCCAAACGGCATTACTAACCATTCGTAGAATAAATCGGGACCCCTGAAGGCTGTCAAAGGAACACAGTCTTCGGCTATACGCAATTGGTGGAAACCTGTAGCTAGGTCCATTCTGGAGAATACTGTTGCTCCATTTAATTGATCTAACAGATCGTCTATTCGGGGCAAGGGATATTTGTTCTTCAATGTCTGTTTATTGAGATCTCGGTAATCAACACAAAGTCTTAGAGTACCGTCTGATTTCGGGACAAATACTACTGCTGCTCCCCAAGCTGAAAAGCTCGGTCTGATTAGACCTTTCCAAAGCAATTCTCGGGTTTGACTACTTAATTCTTCTTTTTCTTTCGGAGTCATTCTTCTTATTGGATGTACTACTGGTCGAGCATTAGGAATTAGATCTATTCTAAATTCAATTTCTCTTTGCGGCGGTAAGTTTTCTACTTCTTCAAACACATCCGCATAGTTTTTAACGACCGGTATCTTTTCTAATGAAGGGGGAATAACTTCTAAAGAAGACCAAAATTCTGCACTATTAATTTTTGAGCCATGGCATGGTATATATATAGGTCCAAGCTTCGTTTCGACTTTAACGATTCTTTCGGCACATCTAACTTCGGCCTTATATTTGGTTAACCATTCCAAACCGAGAATAACATCGAATTCCGATAAATCCATAACAATTAAGTGGATAGGAAACTTGTAACGTGAATAAGAGATAGGCACTCTGCAGTATATACTGAGACTAACAGAACCTCCTATCGGGTTTTGAACTTTAATTGGTTCTTTAAGCTTTCTTCGTTTCAATTTTAATTTGTGAAAAAGGATACCAGATATGAAGCTATGTGATGCACCAGTATCAAAAAGTACAGAAACAGGAATATTTTTAATAGTAAGGGTACCTCCCAAGACATCAGGTTTACCTGATCCATCGGTGATAGCTGGCGGGGCCTTCCCGTCATAGACATGAGCCACTTGAGCATTCTGCTTCAGAGGACAATTCCTGCTATAGTGCCCCTTCTTATGGCAGTTGTAGCATTCGGCTGAGTTATTTGCCTTTGGCTTCCTTGGGGCTTTGCATACATTAGAAAAGTGACCTGGCTTCCCGCAATTGTAGCAATTTCCTTTCGGGATCTTTGCAGGTTTCTGAGTAGCGGCCGCGGTAATGCTAGATTCGGGTTGATCTGAAGAAGCCTTGCGCTTATTTCCAGCTTGGCTTTTAGCGCGGTCTTGGCTAGCATGCCTCTCATCCATGTCTTCGTAGTTGCAAGCCATCTCTACTAGTTCTGAAAAGGAGAGTTTGATGTTGCTCATAGCTCTATCGTGGTACTTCCGCTTCAGCCCAAATATGAACCTCTTGTTCTTTGCTTTGTTGGTCAAAATCAGTTCTGGAGCATAGCGCGATAACTGAGTGAACTTATTTAGATAATCCTGAATAGAGAGGTCTCCTTGCTGGAGATTAGCAAACTGCTCTCGCATCCTCTCTAGAGCCTGTTCCGGTACAAACTTTTCATTGAACATAGCTTTGAACTGCTCCCAAGTTCTGACAGTATCAGCGGCATCCTCTGAGGTAATGGCATCCCACCACAGCTCTACTTCTTCCTGAAGGAGCCAAATGCCAAGTCTGGCTTTGTTGTTAGTTCCCATACCCATGCCTTCGAAGATTTTCTCACAGGTTTTTAGCCAAGCTATAGCTTCGGTCATTGTGCCAGTGCCAGTAAAAGGTTTTCCCACAAGATTTCTGTACCTCTTCGCTACTTTATCTAGCTCAAAGTCTTCTGGTGCTGGTGGCGGAACAATAGGGCCTTCCACTACTACGGGGATATTCCCCCGTCCTCCTGCTGCATCTCGGCCTCCACGGCCTTCTCTAGCTGCTGCTGCTCGTGTATCCATCTAAGAGTACTGTATAAGCAAGAAAAGAGTCAAGCTCACAGATTTGATAATTTTCATAAATGATAAAGCAAGGGAATACATGGAAAGATAATGATGATGTACTGATCAAATTGTTTTGCTAATCTGCTTAGCTCATTCTAGGACATTGCTAATCCTATCTCTAATGAGCTACTCGCATTAGAACCCTACTGATTCTATTCTGACGAGGTGTTTAATGTGTTAGATCCCGGAACTAAGGTTAACCAAAGCTCTGATACCAACTGTGACGATCCCAAAATCCGAGGGGCGGTATTAAGGATAATCATTAGGAAATAACACATTAATCATCATAGCAGAGTACAGATAATAGCAGAAACAATAAATAGAATAATTTTACATGGATGTGACAGCGGAATCACAACATGTAAGAATATCAGAATAGCATAACGTGGGATATACTTAGTAAATAAAAAGGAAAGTGATCAGTCATCATCGCCAGAGGCTGATTACATACATGCAGTGAGACATAATAAGGGTATCAGTCTACATCGCCGAAGGCGGAATACATATACATATAGTGAGAAATACGGAAAGTAAATCAGTCTGCATCGCCAATGGCGGAATCATAACATAAGTATAGTAATGGCGGAAAAAGTCAAAGTCGTCTCTGTGAAGTCAGCCTCGCCATGAGCCAAAAATGCACTCTATGCAGCAGTGCAGAACCAAAAACCACCTGTCACCTGTGTACTAGGCTGCCCGTGTGATAATAAGGGCACCCGCGTTTGCGAAGTGAAACAAACAACGAGTCAGTCATGGGGACTAGTATGAGGAATCTTTTTAACAATTAAGCAACAGTAATAAGCGAATCATAGGGCCACGCCACTTTCGCGGAACGGGTTTACTCCAGTGATTGCTAGTGCATTTAAAATAAAGTAAGTTCTTTTAAAACAATCGCAATGCTTTTGGAAAGAATGAAGCCATTATAAGACTCAGGTCCCATCACACAATGCAACGCAAGCCGGAGGATAGAGTTTTACCTTATAATAGCCAAATATGCTTGATACGTGTAAAGCGAAATCATTTGATATTATTACTAGTGCATATATGTTTCAAAGATGAATAGCATCATAAATATCAATCATAGGCGGCATAGCTACCATATACTATGTCACCATACTAGTACTACAATCAAGTCCGTTATTTCGTATTGGAAATTGGATTTCCGTCATGAGTCGAGGCAAGGGGCAAGCTCCTCTCCGCTTCGAGACACTCTAGCAAATGCCTCGGGACTACACACTCTGGGTAACCCCTGGATGCGTCTGGGCCGGTCCTCACTTATGTTAGAGGATTAATTATGCATGAACACACGTTTCCCGGTCCTTGCAGACCTATAATCGAGGCGCCTCGCATTCCAACAACCACAAAGGTGAAAAGTAAATATAAATGCCAGGGCTGGTAAGTCACTAACACCACCATAGCTAGAAAGAAACGTCGTGCTCTCCCAGCGGTCCGTATCCCATTTTTAACTCATACCGAGGTGTGAGGCTCGCGAATCTACGAAATACACAAAGCTAGGTCACGTAGACCTTGCTTTGATCATCATCCACAAGACTTTGCTTTGCAACAGAAGCCTTGATCACAGCATCTTGGCATGCCACATAGGCAGTCCACTCCGTACGATTGATTTCCATCGATATATAACCCCTGAGCTCGTACGTCTCAGAGAAGGGCGTTAAGCAAAAGAATAAATTCTCCGCCGCCAAGTAGATATATATTTAACAGAGATCAATCAGTATAGAACAAAATCCAATGTCAGACACACGGTCCATTTACAAGTCCGTTCTGGGTCTGAACGAAACCGGAGGCGTCAAATTCCTCGCAAATCCGTACAATCAACCCATACGTCCAGACGGCTACTACTTCCGTCCCCTTCCGGTAGCTACTCCGGTTAGGAACCTCAGTAGCGCCCATCCAACCGATACGAAGATCGTCGGTCTTGAATCGTCTTTGCATTTTCCAATTCGAATCGCTCGATAAATTATTTGAAATGAGGGTTAGCTCGGCCTTTTCAAATAATTCACGCCATTAGAATTTAAATCGATTCATTTTATGGTTATATTATTCGACATCCATCTTTCGGTTCTTTAGTGTTATTTTCATGTCATACACATACAACCATCAAATATCAAACAATTCAATCCCATTTGGTTTATCCTCAATCAATAACACTTATAATGCTTTATAATGATTTTTCGCCATTTTTATTTACTTAAAAATGGCCATATTTAATTAAACGATGTTTCAGGTCGTGCCGTGGCACTGGCGCTGTTTTTCCCTTAATTTGTTTTACACATATCGGAAAATCTAACCGTTGGATTTCTACAAAGTCTATATCAGTGGGAAGATATTCCCAAAGCGAACCTAATGGTTCCAGTTTCGTGAAAATCCGACGTTCGGATCTCCCACACTTGTCGTTTGAAGTTACGGTTTCAAAATTCGAACTGCAGCGTCGTTATTCGATTAAATTTAATTATATTTATATTTATATATAAATATAAACGATTCTGGCGCTGTTTTTCTTCAGATTTGAATTAAACATTCCGGACAATCCAACCGTTGGATTTTTACAAGGTTGGTGCCGTTAGAAAGATATTTCCAAGGCGAACTCCGCGATTGCGGTTTCGGGAAAATCCGATGGTCGGATTTCTCGTACTAATCATTTCAAATTATGATTCTGAAACACGAACTGCACGGCCTCTATTCCTTTTTATTATATTTATATTTATGTATATAAATATAGTTCATTCTATTATTTTCAATTTCGTTTTCACTTCAAATATTTCACTAATGCCTTAATATTTCGAAAAATTTCGCCATAACCTCCTTTGTACGGGGATGGGTTTGGAAATTTATTGGGTCGTATTAGGTACCCAATAAATCCTAAAAAGCATTCACATATTTATAGTGATATATTTTGGTGTTTACGGGGGAGCATGTACTGATAATCACTCCAGAGAATAAATTCCCGTCACCCCGTTTCCGTGTGGAAATAAATAGTCCATGTGCCGTATCTAATAACTATAGCGACGTGATTATTGTCAACTCTAGACCCGTGTGGGGTTTTTATTAATCTGGCAATTTATCGTTATAATTTATATAGTCCATATCAGTCATCAGTTCAACCTGTAGTACATAGTCATCGCCATATAAGCCTCTTGCTCGTATGGTAAATCTTCCACCTCGTCACACAAGCTCCAATTGCTTATGTGGAATATGATGAAGTATGCCTATCGTCAAGAAGTATGCCATGTAGTGTAGTTCAAAATTAATGGTTACTTTCCTATGGCGTTATTTATTATTTCACATAGAAAAACCAGCACTCCGCATCCAATGGCATTCACAGGAGTTGATATATAAATAAAATTGCGCAGCCAACTCATCAAGGTTTACCTATTTGTCGGGCACGCAAATAATATCTTTACTCTACAGCTAATCCATTTTTCCTGTTCAACACATGTATATATATGCCGAACAAAACTAATAATAATATTTCTAGCAAACTATTATTTATTTCAACACGTGTGTATTTTTAACTAAGCATATACATGATAAAAGGAATATTTTTATCATCAAAAATATTTATTCGACACATGTGTATTTTTAACTCTTCATATTCACTATAAAAATATAGTTTTCATTGTCGATTCATTTTATTTTTAAAAGACGATAACATCCAACACATGAATTTCAACTCGACGAACAAATTGCAATTCAACACATGAATATTCTATATCATTTGTATAATTATAAAAATGTGATTTTTATCGCTAAAGCCATTTGTTTAAATTCAAATAATATTCAACACATGAATTTCAACTCAACGAATGAATTGCAACTCAACACATGAATATCCTATATCGTTTGTATATATATAAAAATGTGATTTTTATTGCTAAAGCCATTTGTTTAAATTCAAATTATATTCAACACATGAATTTCAAATCAACGAATGAATTGCAACTCAACACATGAATATCCTATATCGTTTGTGTATATATATATATAAATGTGATTTTTATCGCTAAAGCCATTTGTTTAAATTCGAATAATATTCAACACATGAATTTCAACTCAACGAATGAATTGCAACTCAACACATGAATATCCTATATCGTTTGTATATATATAAAAATGTGATTTTTATTGCTAAAGCCATTTGTTTAAATTCAAATTATATTCAACACATGAATTTCAACTAAACGAATGAATTGCAACTCAACACATGAATATTCGATATAGTTTGAATATATGTAAAAAGGTGATTTTTATCGCTAAAGCCATTTGTTTAAATTCAATTAATATTCAACACATGAATTTCAACTCAACGAATGAATTGCAACTCAACACATGAATATTCGATATCGTTTATATATATATATATATATATATATATATATGTGTGTGTGTGTGTGTGTGTGTGTGTGTGTGTGTGATTTTTATCGCTAAAGCCATTTGTTTAAATTCGAATAATATTCAACACATGAATTTTAACTCAACAAATGAATTGCAACTCAACACATGAATATTCGATATAGTTTGAATAATTTATTTCAAAGAATGAAAAATATTCTAACACATAGATATTTCAGAAAATTTCGGCAGCATAACGGCAGGGTAGTTAAAACCGGGACCGTCCCTAGTACGGCTCCTCGCTCTACCTTGAAACCTCGCGGTTTTTGAAAATGGGGATCATGCATCTAGTTCGCACGCAGGCGGCATGTTTTATTTTCAATTCCACAATCCTATTCTATTTTGTTTCAACCACAAGAGGGTATTTTTCAACTACAAAGGTATTTTTCAACCATAATATCAACCACAAACAATTATTTCCAACCATTCGTCAAACCATATAATATCACGTCAATCTCAAGCAATAAATATCGTCCATGGTCTGTGGATGAGGGGAGTGTATATATATATATATATATATATATATATATATATATATATATATATATATATATATATATATATATATATATATATATATATAATAATTCACTTGCATTTCATCACAATTCAAAGCATATATGTTTCATTCAATGCTTGTATAATTTATACATCGCTAATATATCTTATACAACACATGTACATGAGGTATACAATGCGTATATAATTTACACTTCGCTTATATAATTTATACAACGCGATTTCATTCACACAGATAATTTAGATTCCTCACATTGGTTATTGCAGTGCTAAAAATCGTAGGAAGGTCAGAAAAATCCACGGCTACTTCTAGAATGTAGAGAGCCTCCTTGCGGTCACGGTGTCTCCTGTTTCATCGAATTTCGTTAAAGAAGGAAAAAGATATTATTTTTCAAAGCTTTGCAACGCTTTAAAGTGTTAAAAACGTATAAAGGAATTACCTTTATTATTTGTTCAAAAGGGGATTCGCTGTTTTCGCGAAATCTGTGCGTCGTGGGTCTGATCGGAGGTGATGGCGTTGTAGAGGAGGTCGAGGGCGTCAGGTCGATGGTGGTGGTGTCGGCGATGGTGGCAGATCGGAGCAGATCTGGCGATGGGAAGTTTGGAGCTTCGTGGCGGCGATTCCGACGATGGCGGAGGCGATGGGGGTCGGCGATGGGTCGGATTTGTAGAGGGGGAAGAGGCGGAGCGAACGGCGGTGGTGGCAAGGTCTGGAATGGCCTGTAGCGGCGGCGGCGTGGGCGGAAAGAAGTGAATGACGTGGATCATCGATTCCTTTATACGGCGGAGGGTTTTTGGGTTTTTTTTTTTTTTTTTTTTTGAAAGAAAATTTCCTATTGGCCAGAAATTTATAGAAAATCTTTAAATAGTGTTTTTGCAAACGGACTCCTTTTTAAACCCAATGACTGTCGCCCCTAGCTAAATACCCCCATTCCGGACACAATGGGATATGTTTCATTGGCCATTTCGACTGTTACAATCAATTATTTTTCAAATTAAAATATATAACATTCGATATTTATTTTAAACGTACATTTCAATTTGCCAGGGCCACAAACTGAACCGAAAAATTCCAAAAAAATAAATCTAGCTTTGTTTTGACGATACGGTCCTAACAAAACCATTTTCGTCGAATTCTGAGCTCATTTGAAAAACGACCATTTTTAGGTCGACCCATTTTAACAGAATTTGACCAAACACATTATCTTTTGCCCCGCTCACATACTAGCTTCAAAAATTATGAAATTTGAAACTTAGCAATAATTTGACATCCCAGACCCAACAAAAGTGGTTTCGTCGAATTACGAGGTCGTATGCAAAATCTCAATTTTCAAGGGCTATATATACTATATAGCCACCTTTCTGAAAATTCATTTGGCCATAACTTTTGATTTCCGTTATGAAATTTCGATTTTTCAGATTCGTTAGAAAGGTATTGATAAACAGATTTAAGTATTTTCAGTTTCGCCAAAATCCGTTATATTTTCCACCCGGTACAGTCGGACAAAATTTGTATTCAAAATTTCAAACTACCATACCATACCAAATTCTATATTTTATTGAAATATGCTATTTCAACCATTCAAATTTCTTGGTAATAACCTAATTTAAAAATTTTAAACTGGTTCACATTTTCCGGGTTATTACATTTTGAATTGGTCTTTCTGAGCTGTTTTGGTCTGTTTGAATTTTAAACTGAATTCTGAAACTTCCGGAGGCCATATCTTCTTCATACGGAGTCCGTTTTATGCAAACTCGGACTCTATCTCAAGCAGAATTCAGAGAAGAACGCAATGGCGTATCCCGTTTCCCTTAATTCTTTGATTTATACTTTAATACAGGGTGTTACATTATCCCCCACTTAAAAGGATTTCATCCCCGAAATCTTCAAGTTCAGGAAGAATGTACATCCTAACATCCAAACATCCATCTACTCATCCATCAAACACGAGTATCCACTGTCCTTAGAAGACTTCTAATGCTTCATGATCATATTCGAAGTGTGTGTGTACATGTACTTATCTAATGCAAAATCAGGCGGTCTACTGATTCAGTTGACCTCCTTAATGCGAATTATATAAGTGCCATGAATCCATTATGTATGCAAATTCTCCTAGTCATGATTCTACATGAGTGCACAATCATTCATACAAATGTAACATCCATATGACAACACATTAAACTTCAACCATATACGAATATAAATACATTTATGCATATGCAATATGAAGTGACTGAGCCGATCTAAAACCTAAATTGTGTGTGTATATGCAACCACGAGCAACCACTAGCAATAACTTGCAACCACTTGCAACCATCATCCATAACATGTTTCAATTACATGATTCATCCAAAGGGTTTCTACCTAAAAGATAAGGTCGAGGAGATATACAAAGATAGATAAAAGCGCAACTTAAGAAAAGAAAGATCAAAGATGTACCCTCGAAAAGAAAAGGGTAGGCTGCGCGTATTCTAACTTCAGTTTCCCAAGTTGCGTCTCCCTCGGCGTCGCTCCACTGAACTTTGACGAGCTTGACATCGCGGTTGCATAGCTTCTTCACTTCCGTTCCTAATATGCGGATTGGAACTTTCCTCACGGTCGCTTCGCGTTCCACTTCAGCTTCTTCTAGGATATTTGGCTCTACCACTTCAGCAGATTCATGTAGACATTTTCGGAGATGTGAAACGTGAAAGACTTTGTGAACTCCGGCCAATCTTTCGGGTAGCTCTAATCTATAGGCCATTTTCCCAATTTTCTCAATGATAGGAAATGGCCCTACGAACCTTGGTGCAAGCTTCCCTGTGGTTCCAAAACGAACACGTTCCTTAGCGGAGACACCTTAAGAAAAACTCTGTCCCCAACCTCAAATTCAAGGTCGGTCCTCCTCTTGTCGGCGTAGGATTTTTGTCTGTCTTGGGCTGTCTTCATCCTTCTTCGTATTAAGTCTACTTTCTCTGAAGTCTCTCGGATCATATCTGGTCCAAGTATGAGCTTATCAGTAGACTCCTACCAACAAGTGGGCGATCGGCACGGTCTTCCATATAAAGCTTCGAAGGGCGCCATTCCGATGGTTGCTTAGTAGTTGTTGTTGTAGGCAAATTCCACCAAAGGAAGATGGTCTTCCCGCGTCCCTCCGAAGTCAAGGACGCACAGTCTTAAAAGGTCCTCCAAAACTCTGTTCACCCTTTCTGTTTGGCCATCAGTTTGGGGATGATAGGCTATGCTCAAGCAGAACTGTGTGCCTACCGCTTCTTGCAGACTCCGCCGAAACTCACTTGTGAAGATAGGGTCTCGGTCACTAACAATGCTGGATAGTATTCCATGGAGTCGAACAATTTCCTTGAGGTAAAGAGATGCTAGGGATGAGCCAGTTCTTTTAATCTTGACAGGTAAGAAGTGGGCGCTTTTAGTAAGCCTATCCACTATTACCCAAATGCTAGTGTTGCCTCTTCTAAACCTAGGCAGCCCATCAATGAAGTCCATTGAGATACTATCCCACTTCCACTGCGGGACTTCTAGAGGATGGAGCAGACTGCCAGGCTTTTTCTGTTCCTCCTTAACCTGTTGGCACACCATACACTTAGAAACGAAATGTGCCACGTCCTTCTTCATGCCGTTCCAAAAGAAAGTTCTCTTTATGTCCTTGTACATTTTATCTCCTCCTGGGTGTATCGTCATCTTGGAGTGATGTGCTTTCTCGAGAACCTTCTTTACTAAATCTCTTGTCTATGGGACGCATAGTCTTCCGTCTCGCCTTAGCCAACCCTTATCGTCGATGGAGTATCTATTGAGGTGACTTGAAGTCTCACCACTAATTAGCCTATCAATCGTTTCCACAAGCTGAGGGTCTTCGCGTTGTGCTGTCCCTATTGAATCCACTAAAGTCGGGCGTTCTTCGAGAGATGCTAGCAAGCCTGGTACAAAATCGGAGGAGGGCCTAAAGTCAAAACTGGCTATAAACTCTAGGCTTTGTCTTTCAACAAACAGCGGGCTTAGGGTCAGTTTCTTTCGGCTCAACGCGTCTGCCACTACGTTGCCTTTGCCCGGAGTGTAGGAGATCTCGAAATCGTACGATGCAAGAAACTCCATCCATCTCTGTTGCCTCCAGTTAAGATCTTTCTGCGAGAAAAGATATTTCAACGATTTATGGTCAGTGTAAAGTTCGAACTTCTCACCTAGGAGATAGTGTCGCCAAGACTTGAGTGCAAAGACGATGGCGGCTAACTCAAGATCGTGGGTCGGGTAGTTCTTTTCATGTACTTTCAATTGTCTCCCGCCATAAGCTACTACCCTTCCTTGCATTAAGACGGCGCCTAGCCCTGTCCCACATGCATCCGTATAAACTGTGAACATCTTGCTTCCATCTGGCAACGTTAAAACTGGGGCTGTTTTAAGAGCCCTTTTCAGTCGTTGGAAAGCAAACTCGCAATCCAAGTCCCAATTGAACACGAGATTCTTCTTGGTCAACTTTGTGAGTGGAGCTGATATCTTTCCAAAGTCTCTGATGAATTTCCGATAGAAGCCTGCTAGCCCGGGAAAGCTTCGGACCTCTGTTGCGTTCTTTGGTGTCTTCCAATCCTACACCGCTACTACCTTAGCCGGGTCTACAGCTAACCCTTCTTTGGATACTATGTGCCCAAGAAACCTTGCTTCCTCTCTCCAAAAGTGGCATTTGGAGAATTTGGCTTTTAGTTGATGGACTCGCAGGGTTTCCATGATTGCCCTTAGGTGCTGAGCATGTTCTTCCTCATTCTTCGAGAAGATCAAGATATCGTCAACAAAGACCACTACGAACTTATTGAGGAATTCTCTGAACACCCTACTCATCAAGTCCACGAAGTAAGAAGGTGCGTTTGTCAAGCCAAAAGGCATGACAAGCCATTCAAAGAAGCCGTCTGGGGTTCTGAATGCCGTTTTATCGATGCTATCTTCAGCCACCCTTAGTTGATGAAACTCGGTCGCTAAATCGAGTTGGGAGAAAACAGACGCTCCTACAAGCTGATCAAATAGATCGTCAATTCTGGGGAGAGGGTGCCTATTCTTTTTCGTTAGTTTGTTGAGCTCCCTATAGTCAACACATAGACTGTAATAACCCGAAAATCTGGGCCAGTTTAAAATTTTTATTTTGGCAATTTTAGCGAATTTTGATTATTTAAAATGAATTATTTTAAATAATATCGACGAGAAATTTATTTAGAATATAATTCGAACGTATTTATTTATACGCGTCATCGTTAGAATATAAATATTTATATATAATTATAAATAGAATTGAAAATGGCGCGGTAGTTCGATAATTCGATTTCAAACTTCAATTGAATGTACCGGGTGCAAAACAATCCGGATTTTAGTGAAACCAAAAATGATGGGATCTAATTGATAATATCTTTCCAACGAATCCGAATAACCCAAATTTCATAGCGGGACTCAAAAGATATGTCCAGTTGAAAATTCCAAATAGTCGCTATGGAATTCAGGCCCTTAAAAATGGACATTTTGCAAACGACCTCGGATTTCGACGAAACCAGTTTTGTTGGGTCCGGGATGTAAAGTTATTGCTAAGATTCCAAATTTCATAATTTTTCGAATCAATATGTGAGCGTGGCAAAGGAAAACGCATTTGACCAGTTTCAGTTGATTTTAATCGACTGGAAAATGGCCATTTTTCAAACGGTCTCAGAATTCGACGAAATTAGTTTTTTTAGGACCGTATCGTCAATACGAAGCTAGAAATAATTTTTCGGGAATTTTTAGAAACTGTATGTGGCCCCGGTAAATTGAAATGTGCGTTTAAATTGAATATATATAGATTTATATTTTAATTTGAATAAAAACTGATCGAAACGACGGAATTGGCCTACGAAACATATCCCATTGTGTTTGGAATGGGGATATTTAGCTAGGGGCGACAGTCGTTGGGTTTGGTTTGGAGTTAGTGGTGTTAAACGGGTAATTATTGAATTAAATAAAATAAAATAATATTATATATACTTTGAGAAGGTCAAAACCCTAGTAAAACATCCTTCCTAGTCAACCCCGTTATTTCTCGGCCGCTCTTCCCTCAAACGGCGATAAGATCGCTCCAGAAAATTCCACATCCGATCTCCCTCCCCACGCAATGAAAATCGAAACTTCTAAAGGGAAAACCTTCATCTACGTGAGTTCTCTCGCTTCAACGGTCGAGATCTGGAATCATCGCGTGATGTGGCGGGATTTTCACTTGAGACATCTGCCGTTCAGCCTCGAATTGCTTGCGCCCGGGACTGTCGAGTTGGACTCCACTCCGGCGATGGGCGGCGCACCTGAAGGGCTCCAGCGTGGCGGTCTTCGTTCAGGGTTCAGTGGCCTGAGGCGCACACAGTCAGGAGAGAGAGAGGGTGAAGCATGTGTTCGACGGGTGTAAGCAGCACGACAATGAACAGTGAGATTTTTAATTATTTAATTATATAATCTTATTGTTTTTTGTTTTTAAAAAAATATATATATATATACCTCTGAAAATGAAAACTGAAAATCAGTATATATTTTTGTTTTAAAAATTTTAAAAAAAGAAAAACATACTTTGTTTTGAAAATAGAAAAACATACTTTGTTTTGAAAATAGAAAAACATACTTTGTTTTGAAAATATGAAATACATACATTGTTTTTGAAAATGAAGTTAGCTTTGTTTTTAAAAGGAATTTTGCATTTGTTTTAAAATAAAAATGTGATTTTTTATATATTCAACATCAAAATAAAAATGTGATTTTTTATATATTCAACATCAAAATAAAAATGTGATTTTTTATATATTCAACATCAAAATAAAAAAGGTGATTTTTAAATTGAAAGTGAATAAATAAAAATGTGATTTTTATTTTAAAGACATCAAGATATAAAAATGTGTGATTTTTATATGTGTAGTGGCTACGGGCAACGCAGATGACGAAGATGCGATAGCGATGAAGATTTCTATCAATGAAGTGCCGTGGAGCTAGGATAGCTATCTGTGAGAACTTCTCACCTTTCAATTTCTTTTTCTATTCATATATATATATATATATATATATATATATTAGGATGCAGACGGTGCTTAGTAGCACCCGACACAATCGTCCACAGACCATGGACTTGTTTGTTTGGTTGCATAAATTAGTAGATGATTTGATTTGAAATTGAATTGTTTGGTGAAATTGAATTATTTGGTGAAATGAATGGATTGATTTATGTGTGAATGGCGTGGGCCTTCACTAGACCGGGGATAAGGCTAGGCCTCGTCCCGTTTCTAGTATCGTGTCGTTATGCCGCCGAAATTTTCTAAAATATGTTAGAAAAATAAAAATATCCTTTTTATTTAAAGAATGAACTGGATAGAAATTCATATGTCAAAATAAAATGTTTTATCGTTAAAAATATAAATTTTAACGTGAAGTGAATAAAATACTCATTTACAAACCGGACGGTTTGTTTATGTACACCTATTTGAATGACATTGATTGGGACGATAAATTTTACACATCGCCCAACTGCACAAATAAAATCTGTGTTTGACTGTTTGAAACCCCACACGGGTGTTGGGATGAAATTTGAAGTTCACTCATCCTGATTGATTAAATATGTCGATCGATTGATTGACAGGCTGTTATAAGCGTTAGATATCTATATTTGATGCTTATACAGTGTAGTGCACTTTGGTTGATGGTTGATTATTTTTCAATGCTATTATATACATGTGTTGTATGGAATCCATATAATTAACTTTATATGGTAATTGATTGGGCCTCATTCCAATTTAGAAAATAAAGAATAATATAAAATAAAGGTTCATGTGTTGACAGTACTCATCCATTGAGATTGGTCATGTGTTGAACGAAATATTTTGATAATAACAACTATTTTGAAAAAGAAATATTTGAAATAGAATATTTGAAAATAGAAATTTATGAAGCCGTGTTGATTAGACTGACGCCATTTTGACGTGAACGATATTTATATCGATTTTATTCATTTAGTAATGAATTGAATTGAAAACGATTTCGAAATGAATTGAATTGAAAACGATTTCGAAATGAATTGAATTGAAAACGATTTCGAAATGAATTGAATTGAAAACGATTTCGAAATGAATTGAATTGAAAACGATTTCGAAATGAATTGAATTGAAAACGATTTAATTGAATTGAAAACGATTTCGAAATGAATTGAATTGAAAACGATTTCGAAATGAATTGAATTGAAAACGATTTCGAAATGAATTGAATTGAAAACGATTTCGAAATGAATTGAATTGAAAACGATTTCGAAATGAATTGAATTGAAAACGATTTCGAAATGAATTGAATTGAAAACGATTTCGAAATGAATTGAATTGAAAACGAATTCAAATTGAATTGAAAGCGAATTGAAATGAATTCAAATTGAATTGAAATTTGAATTGAATAGAAATGAATTTTAAAACGAATTTATAAAGAAGAATTCAATTTTGATTTGAATTGAAAAGGAAGTTGAAATTGCTTTTGAAACAAATTTAAAATTATTCATATAATTCGTTTTAAATAGAAATCGACGAAATATATATTATATATATTATATATATAATATAATGGCCTGAATAGAACGCGCCGCGCCGTGGCAGTTCGTGAATTTCGACCATTTATTTCAAACGGACATTACGGGAGATCCGACCGTCGGATTCTCCTAAAACCGGAACATTTGGGTTCGTATCGAAAAGAGCTTTCTAACGAATATAAGAAATTTGAAATCTAACGGTTGGATTTGGAATTATGTCCAAATTAAATTTGAAAAAGGTCGCTGTAAGTGCAGTTCGATGACCGTTGATGGAAATCGACTGTACGGGCCTTGATAAAATTATTAAAAATAGTAATAATTTGTGTAAAATTAGAAGAAATGATTTGTGAAGAATTGGGATGAGAAACTCTATATTTGAAAAGATAAAAATAGATTTTTATCGAAATGAACTGGTTTTGAACTAGAATTATAATTCTATTTATTTTTAAAATAAATAAATTGAATTTGAAATGGTTTTAAAAATAGCCAGAATATCCAATGATTGCATTGGAGTGGATTTGAATCGAAATTGTCTTCGGAATATTTCGATGTTGGATCTCGTGATTATACAAATGTTGTTATGGAAATTTGAAAGATATAGATATATATATATCGTTATTTCCAATACGATATTTGTTAGTCGTAGAATTTGATATTGAATATAAGCCGATATATTTTCTATTCAGAGCCTTGTATTGAATATCAAATGTGATATGGGTTTGTCGTGAATGGTGTCTTCACTAACACTGTTCTTGAACCCAGTTGAGAAAAGATTAAATCTTTTTATTTAGATTTAATGAAGTGTACCAATTAAATGATATTTAATTGGAATTGGATTGGTATTGATTTTTGGGTTTATCGTGAACAATGTTTTAAATAACACTTGTTCTTTAACCCGATAATTAATGGAATGATTTTTGGGTTTATCGTGAACAGTGTTTTAAATAACACTCGTTCTTTAACCCGATAATTAATGGAATGTGATTTTGGGTTTATCGTGAACCGTGTTTTGAATGACACTGATTCTTTAACCCAGTTAACGATTAAAACTAAGTGGAGTTTTAATGAATCTTTCATTAGATTGAAATAATCGAAATGGAGTATCACCAGTTTTGCTCCAGGCGTTAGTTAAATCTTTAATTAGATTTGAACGTGAAATGGTAATTGAATTTACCGATAACATCGTGGTGTTAGATATGAAGTATTACCAGTTTTACTTCGTGGGATGATTAGGTTGGGATTGGGAAATTAAAACAAATGATTACTTCGGTAAGGTTCGCTAATCCCGACTAGTTTGAATTGATATTCAAAAATAGATTAAAGAATAAATTCAAGAAATTTATCTTGGGTAAAATTAATGGGAACCTTTCCCTATGAATGTGAAATTCATAAATTAACTGTCGGTTAGCTAAGCGGAATGGTTTCCTGGATATTGATCTGATGTTGGTTTCGGCCTTCGGGGTTAATATTTGGGGAATTATTCTTTTGATTAATTTACGGTTAGTGACTGATGAATTGGAATGAGTCGTATGTTGTGTTTGTGTAACACTTATTTAAAATATACGCGAGTTATTCGGAAAGACCGGGTTTATCCCATTCTGAATAATTGATACGACGATAAGTCGAAGATGAAGACGATGGTCGAAGACCGGAGGTCTTCACGTCGTTTGAGTGATTACTGATGATCTTGATTGGGCTGTACACCCAAGAAGATGGAAACAGTTGGTGATCGTCCAGACGTACTTGGAGATCGATGGATATGCGGGGTACTAGGTGCCTCCGGTTTCGTTCAGCCCCAGAACGGACTTGTAAATGGACTGTGTGTCTGACATTGGATTTTAGTCCGTGTGATTGATCTCTATTAAATATATATCTGTTTGGCGGCGGAGAATTTATTCTCTTGCTTAACGCCCTTCTCTGAGACGTACGAGCTCAGGGGTTATATATTGATGGATATCAAACACATGGAGTGAATTGCCTGGGTGGCATGCCTAAGTGGCAATTGATCGAGGCTTCTGTTGAAAAGCAAAGTCTTGTGGTGATGATCAAAGCACGGCCTTTGTGGCATAGCTTTGTGTAACGTTTACTTCGCGAGTTTCACACCCGGTATGAACCAAAAACGGGAGACGGACCTCAGGGAGGGCATGCGTTTCTTTCTAGTTAGAAGTGGCGTCAGTGGTTTTACACGCGCTGACGAGTTTGACTTATGTGGTTGTTGCTGTTGCGAGGCGCCTCGGATTGATCGGTCGTTCTCGAACCGATGGAGTCATTTATTTGGCTCATTTACGCCCCATAGGGCAGGGAAACGCATGTTCAGGGTTTAAGTTTAATCCACATCGGTGGACTGGCCCTGACGATCCAAGGGCCCACCTGAGTCTGGGTCCTGTGGCTCGGGCTAGAGAGTCACGAATCGGTTGAGGACTATCTTTTGCCTCGGTTCATAGATGGAAATCCAATTTCCAAATACGTGACATTTGCGGTTTTATTTGTAAACCTATATATGGCGACATGATATATGGTACCCATGCCGCCTATGATTGATACTTATGATTTGAAGTTGTTTTATACACTATGCACTTATAGTCGTATCAAACGATTTGTTTTAAACGTATCAAGCATTCTTTGGCTGTTATAAGGGAAAACCCTATCCCCCGGCTTGCGTTGCATTGTGTGATAGGACCTGGGTCTTATAACAGCTTCATTTTTCTTTATTTAGCATTGCGCTATTTGTTTTATGCACTGGTATTCTTGGGAGGAAACCCGTTCCGTATTATACGGCGTGGTCCCTTGATTTACATAAATTTAAAAATAAAGATTAACTGTTTTAGTTCTCACACCAGTCTCATGACTGACCTGGAGTTTATTGTTTTTACCTAAACTCTGGGTGCCCTTATTTTGACACGGGCAGCTAGTAGTTTTGGTTTTGCAGATTTATATTCACAGGATCCTAGTTTATAGCTGGAACGATATCCGGAAAGCTTTGTATCCGTATATCTACTTCTAGTTGTGTATTGTATTATTTTCCGCTGCGATGTATTTAAATGTAATTTAAATCTCTGATATTTCTGTGTAATATTTATTCATACTCTGTATATTCTTGTAATCTGATATATTGTTGTAATATGCAATGAAATGTTCTTCTGTATGCGTTCTATTTTGTCCTGTTCTCAAACGATAGGGCGTTTCGAACGGCCTGGATCGGTTTAGCGACTGGTTCCGACCGAGCGAAATTCCTTCTCGTCACAGTTGGTATCAGAGCTTTGGTTTACAGAGCTCGAGAACAAGACACATTAGAACCGTACGAAAGAATTCATCAGATATTGGATTAGTAATATCCAATTAGAATGACTCGTTAGAGATAGGATCAGTAGTATCCTAGAACGAGTGTGAAGAGTATATTTGTAAAATGAAAACAATTTTGTTTTGAAAATTTAAAATCAATTATTCGTATTTGATTATCTATTTATATTGATGTGGACAATCCAGTATATACAGATTTTGCGTATACGTCTGATCCGCGTGTATTCGAATTTTTAATATACTGGATAGATATAGAATTACACTATAGTCGCCCGGGGGTGATTCTGATGATTGATCGATCATCATCCGAATTTATGTTCGAGTGACGAAAGTGGACTTTCTATATATTTCCATTAGACCGGTGCGAGAACCAAAACTAATATAGCTAGAATACATTGTTGTGATTTGGCATCAAAACATGATTTTCTTTATATATATCAAAATTATCAATTTGAAACGTCAAAGTCACCAATTGATTGATGTTTGTGTTGTTTGTTTATTTGTTTGATAATTTTGAACCATTATGCCTAATTGAACCTAATATTGAATTGTATTGAAATTTGGTCGCATTTGCTTGCATATACTTGCACTTATATTGAACAGGTCATAGCAAGGAGGCTAGAGCAGAGAATAAAATTTGTTTGCCCGACAAATAGGTACATGTTTACCATAATTTCCTGTTTTGTTTGGGTGATGATGATTTTATGAGCCTATTGGCTAGCCGCTTGGATTTTTCTTTTTCTTTTTGAGATTAGAAGGACCGGGGAAGCTATTTGAAATTCCCCGATGCTCTCGGTGCAGGGGAGGTTATGGCGAAATTTTTCGAAAATTCCGGGTGTTAGCCAAATTTTTGAAATTTTTGAAAATTCTCAGAAACTGAAAAGTTGGAGAATGGAAGCCGGATCGAACGTAGAGTTGATTAATCAAACCACTTTCGACTTTGTTCCTTTTCGGGGACGAAAAGTTTTAAGTGGGGGAGATTGTAATAACCCGAAAATCTGGGCCAGTTTAAAATTTTTATTTTGGCAATTTTAGCGAATTTTGATTATTTAAAATGAATTATTTTAAATAATATCGACGATAAATTTATTTAGAATATAATTCGAACGTATATATTTATACGCATCGTCGTTAGAATATAAATATTTATATATAATTATAAATAGAATTGAAAATGGCGCGGTAGTTCGATAATTCGATTTCAAACTTCAATTGAATGTACCGGGTGCAAAACAATCCGGATTTTAGTGAAACCAAAAATGATGGGATCTAATTGATAATATCTTTCAAACGAATCCGAATAACCCAAATTTCATAGCGGGAATCAAAAGATATGTCCAGTTGAAAATTCCGAATAGTCGCTATGGAATTCAGGCCCTTAAAAATGGACATTTTGCAAACGACCTCGGATTTCGACGAAACCAGTTTTGTTGGGTCCGAGATGTAAAGTTATTACTAAGATTCCAAATTTCATAATTTTTCGAATCAATATGTGAGCGTGGCAAAGGAAAACGCATTTGACCAGTTTCAGTTGATTTTAATCGACTGGAAAATGGCCATTTTTCAAACGGTCTCAGAATTCGACGAAATTAGTTTTGTTAGGACCGTATCGTCAATACGAAGCTAGAAATAATTTTTCGGGAATTTTTAGAAACTTTATGTGGCCCCGGTAAATTGAAATGTGCGTTTAAATTGAATATATATAGATTTATATTTTAATTTGAATAAAAACTGATCGAAACGACGGAATTGGCCTACGAAACATATCCCATTGTGTTCGGAATGGGGATATTTAGCTAGGGGCGACAGTCATTGGGTTTGGTTTGGAGTTAGTGGTGTTAAACGGGTAATTATTGAATTAAATAAAATAAAATAATATTATATATACTTTGAGAAGGTCAAAACCCTAGTAAAACATTCTTCCTAGTCAACCCCGTTATTTCTCAGCCGCTCTTCCCTCAAACGGCGATCAGATCGCTCCAGAAAATTCCACATCCGATCTCCCTCCCCACGCAATGAAAATCGAAACTTCTAAAGGGAAAACCTTCGTCTAGGTGAGTTCTCTCGCTTCAACGGTCGAGATCTGGAATCATCGCGTGATGTGGCGGGATTTTCGCTTGAGACATCTGCCGTTCAGCCTCGAATTGCTTGCGCCCGGGACTGTCGAGTTGGACTCCACTCCGGCGATGGGCGGCGCACCTGAAGGGCTCCAGCGTGGCGGTCTTCGATCAGGGTTCAGTGGCCTGAGGCGCACACAGTCAGGAGAGAGAGAGGGTGAAGCATGTGTTCGACGGGTGTAAGCAGCACGACAATGAACAGTGAGATTTTTAATTATTTAATTATATAATCTTATTGTTTTTTGTTTTTAAAAATATATATATATATATATATCTCTGAAAATGAAAACTGAAAATCAGTATATATTTTTGTTTTAAAAATTTAAAAAAAGAAAAACATACTTTGTTTTGAAAATAGAAAAACATACTTTGTTTTGAAAATAGAAAAACATACTTTGTTTTGAAAATATGAAATACATACATTGTTTTTGAAAATGAAGTTAGCTTTGTTTTTAAAAGGAATTTTGCATTTGTTTTAAAATAAAAATGTGATTTTTTATATATTCAACATCAAAATAAAAATGTGATTTTTTATATATTCAACATCAAAATAAAAATGTGATTTTTTATATATTCAACATCAAAATAAAAAAGGTGATTTTTAAATTGAAAGTGAATAAATAAAAATGTGATTTTTATTTTAAAGACATCAAGATATAAAAATGTGTGATTTTTATATGTGTAGTGGCTACGAGCAACGCAGATGACGAAGATGCGATAGCGATGAAGATTTCTATCAATGAAGTGCCGTGGAGCTAGGATAGCTATCTGTGAGAACTTCTCACCTTTCAATTTCTTTTTCTATTCATATATATATATATATATATATATATATATATATATATATATATATTAGGATGCAGACGGTGCTTAGTAGCACCCGACACAATCGTCCACAGACCATGGACTTGTTTGTTTGGTTGCATAAATTAGTAGATGATTTGATTTGAAATTGAATTGTTTGGTGAAATTGAATTGTTTGGTGAAATGAATGGATTGATTTATGTGTGAATGGTGTGGGCCTTCACTAGACCGGGGATAAGGCTAGGCCTCGTCCCGTTTCTAGTATCGTGCCGTTATGCCGCCGAAATTTTCTAAAATATGTTAGAAAAATAAAAATATCCTTTTTATTTAAAGAATGAACTGGATAGAAATTCATATGTCAAAATAAAATGTTTTATCGTTAAAAATATAAATTTTAACGTGAAGTGAATAAAATACTCATTTACAAACCGGACGGTTTGTTTATGTACACCTATTTGAATGACATTGATTGGGACGATAAATTTTACACATCGCCCAACTGCACAAAGAAAATCTGTGTTTGATTGTTTGAAACCCCACACGGGTGTTGGGATGAAATTTGAAGTTCACTCATCCTGATTGATTAAATATGTCGATCGATTGATTGACAGGCTGTTATAAGCGTTAGATATCTATATTTGATGCTTATACAGTGTAGTGCACTTTGGTTGATGGTTGATTATTTTTCAATGCTATTATATACATGTGTTGTATGGAATCCATATAATTAACTTTATATGGTAATTGATTGGGCCTCATTCCAATTTAGAAAATAAAGAATAATATAAAATAAAGGTTCATGTGTTGACAGTACTCATCCATTGAGATTGGTCATGTGTTGAACGAAATATTTTGATAATAACAACTATTTTGAAAAAGAAATATTTGAAATAGAATATTTGAAAATAGAAATTTATGAAGCCGTGTTGATTAGATTGATGCCATTTTGACGTGAACGATATTTATATCGATTTTATTCATTTAGTAATGAATTGAATTGAAAACGATTTCGAAATGAATTGAATTGAAAACGATTTCGAAATGAATTGAATTGAAAATGATTTCGAAATGAATTGAATTGAAAACGATTTCGAAATGAATTGAATTGAAAACGATTTCGAAATGAATTGAATTGAAAACGATTTCGAAATGAATTGAATTGAAAACGATTTCGAAATGAATTGAATTGAAAACGATTTCGAAATGAATTGAATTGAAAACGATTTCAAAATGAATTGAATTGAAAATGATTTCCAAATGAATTGAATTGAAAACGATTTCGAAATGAATTGAATTGAAAACGATTTCGAAATGAATTGAATTGAAAACGATTTCGAAATGAATTGAATTGAAAACGAATTCAAATTGAATTGAAAGCGAATTGAAATGAATTCAAATTGAATTTAAATTTGAATTGAATAGAAATGAATTTTAAAACGAATATATAAAGAAGAATTCAATTTTGATTTGAATTGAAAAGGAAGTTGAAATTGCTTTTGAAACGAATTTAAAATTATTCATATAATTCGTTTTAAATAGAAATCGACGAAATATATATTATATATATAATATAATGGCCTGAATAGAACGCGCCGCGCCGCGACAGTTCGTGAATTTCGACCATTTATTTCAAACGGACATTACGGGAGATCCGACCGTCGGATTCTCCTAAAACCGGAACCGTTGGGTTCGTATCGAAAAGAGCTTTCTAACGAATATTAGAAATTTGAAATCTAACGGTTGGATTTGGAATTATGTCCAAATCAAATTTGAAAAAGGTCGCTGTAAGTGCAGTTTGATGACCGTTGATGGAAATCGACTGTACGGGCCTTGATAAAATTATTAAAAATTGTAATAATTTGTGTAAAATCAGAAGAAATGATTTGTGAAGAATTGGGATGAGAAACTCTATATTTGAAAAGATAAAAATAGATTTTTATCGAAAAGAACTGGTTTTGAACTAGAATTATAATTCTATTTATTTTTAAAATAAATAAATTGAATTTGAAATGGTTTTAAAAATAGCCAGAATATCCAATGATTGCATTGGAGTGGATTTGAATCGAAATTGTCTTCGGAATATTTCGATGTTGGATCTCGTGATTATACAAATGTTGTTATGGAAATTTGGAAGATATAGATATATATATCGTTATTTCCAATACGATATTTGTTAGTCGTAGAATTTGATATTGAATATAAGCCTGTATATTTTCTATTCAGAGCCTTGTATTGAATATCAAATGTGATTTGGGTTTGTCGTGAATGGTGTCTTCACTAACACTGTTCTTGAACCCAGTTGAGAAAAGATTAAATCTTTTTATTTAGATTTAATGAAGTGTACCAATTAAATGATATTTAATTGGAATTGAATTGTATTGATTTTTGGGTTTATCGTGAACAGTGTTTTAAATAACACTTGTTCTTTAACCCGATAATTAATGGAATGATTTTTGGGTTTATCGTGAACAGTGTTTTAAATAACACTCGTTCTTTAACCCGATAATTAATGGAATGTGATTTTGGGTTTATCGTGAACCGTGTTTTAAATGACACTGATTCTTTAACCCAGTTAACGATTAAAACTAAGTGGAGTTTTAATGAATCTTTCATTAGATTGAAATAATCGAAATGGAGTATCACCAGTTTTGCTCCAGGCGTTAGTTAAATCTTTAATTAGATTTGAACGTGAAATGGTAATTGAATTTACCGATAACACTGTGGTGTTAGATATGAAGTATTACCAGTTTTACTTCGTGGGATGATTAGGTTGGGATTGGGAAATTAAAACAAATAATTACTTCGGTAAGGTTCGCTAATCCCGACTAGTTTGAATTGATATTCAAAAATAGATTAAAGAATAAATTCAAGAAATTTATCTTGGGTAAAATTAATGGGAACCTTTCCCTATGAATGTGAAATTTAGAAATTAACTGTCGGTTAGCTAAGCGGAATGGTTTCCTGGATATTGATCCGATGTTGGTTTCGGCCTTCGGGGTTAATATTTGGGGAATTATTCTCTTGATTAATTTACGGTTAGTGACTGATGAATTGGAATGAGGCGTATGTTGTGTTTGTGTAACACTTATTTAAAATATACGCGAGTTATTCGGAAAGACCGGGTTTATCCCATTCTGAATAATTGATACGACGATAAGTCGAAGATGAAGACGATGGTCGAAGACCGGAGGTCTTCACGTCGTTTGAGTGATTACTGATGATCTTGATTGGGCTGTACACCCAAGAAGATGGAAACAGTTGGTGATCGTCCAGACGTACTTGGAGATCGATGGATATGCGGGGTACTAGGTGCCTCCGGTTTCGTTCAGCCCCAGAACGGACTTGTAAATGGACTGTGTGTCTGACATTGGATTTTAGTCCGTGTGATTGATCTCTATTAAATATATATCTGTTTGGCGGCGGAGAATTTATTCTCTTGCTTAACGCCCTTCTCTGAGACGTACGAGCTCAGGGGTTATATATTGATGGATATCAAACGCATGGAGTGAATTGCCTGTGTGGCATGCCTAAGTGGCAATTGATCGAGGCTTCTGTTGAAAAGCAAAGTCTTGTGGTGATGATCAAAGCACGGCCTTTGTGGCATAGCTTTGTGTAACGTTTACTTCGCGAGTTTCACACCCGGTATGAACCAAAAACGGGAGACGGACCTCAGGGAGGGCATGCGTTTCTTTCTAGTTAGAAGTGGCGTCAGTGGTTTTACACGCCCTGACGAGTTTGACTTATGTGGTTGTTGCTGTTGCGAGGCGCCTCGAATTGATCGGTCGTTCTCGAACCGATGGAGTCATTTAGTTGGCTCATTTACGCCCCATAGGGCGGGGAAACGCATGTTCAGGGTTTAAGTTTAATCCACATCGGTGGACTGGCCCTGACGATCCAAGGGCCCACCTGAGTCTGGGTCCTGTGGCTCGGGCTAGAGAGTCACGAATCAGTTGAGGACTATCTTTTGCCTCGGTTCATAGATGGAAATCCAATTTCCAAATACGTGACATTTGCGGTTTTATTTGTAAACCTATATATGGCGACATGATATATGGTACCCATGCTGCCTATGATTGATACTTATGATTTGAAGTTGTTTTATACACTATGCACTTATAGTCGTATCAAATGATTTGTTTTAAATGTATCAAGCATTCTTTGGCTGTTATAAGGGAAAACCCTATCCCCCGGCTTGCGTTGCATTGTGTGATAGGACCGGGGTCTTATAACAGCTTCATTTTTCTTTATTTAGCATTGCGCTATTTGTTTTATGCACTGGTATTCTTGGGAGGAAACCCGTTCCATATTATACGGCGTGGTCCCTTGATTTACCTAAATTTAAAAATAAAGATTAACTGTTTTAGTTCTCACACCAGTCCCATGACTGACCTGGAGTTTATTGTTTTAACCTAAACTCTGGGTGCCCTTATTTTGACACGGGCAGCTAGTAGTTTTGGTTTTGCAGATTTATATTCACAGGATCCTGGTTTACAGCTGGAACGATATCCGGAAAGCTTTGTATCCGTATATCTACTTCTAGTTGTGTATTGTATTATTTTCCGCTGCGATGTTTTTAAATGTAATTTAAATCTCTGATATTTCTATGTAATATTTATTCATACTCTGTATATTCTTGTAATCTGATGTATTATTGTAATATGCAATGAAATGTTCTTCTGTATGCGTTCTATTTTGTCCTGTTCTCAAACGATAGGGCGTTTCGAACGGCCTGGATCGGTTTAGCGACTGGTTCCAACCGAGCGAAATTCCTTCTTGTCACACAGACGGAGTGAACCATCCGCCTTTGTAGCGAACAGCACTGGAGCGCCCCATTTTGAAATGCTCCTCCTAATGAACCCCTTCTCTAGAAGCTCTTTAATTTGTTTACTGAGCTCCTTCCTTTCCCGTGGAGCCATGTGTCTAACGGGCAACGCAACGGGCTTTGCATTATCTACAAGATATATGCGGAAGTCTATCTCCCGCTTCGGAGGCAAGCCCTTCACCTCTTCGAAGACATCCGGATATTCCCGGACCACTCTAACCGATTGCAAACTTTCAACAGAGGCATCTAGCGATTCAAGATAACTAAGCATAACCGCGTACGAGGGATTACAAGTAATTTCCAAAGTGTTACCGAGCTGGGTCAGGAGCCTAACAACGCTTTTCTCACAATCAAGGATGGCCCCATTACTGGACAGCCAATCCATGCCCAAAATCAACCCATATCCCGAAAAGCCCAAAACAAAGGCACTACATTTAAATTCTACGCTTAGAATAGAAATTTTCAATCCCACACAGATCATAGACAAATGAGTCGGGCCCCCAATTGGATTTGAAACAATTAAGGGGTCCTCTACCATACTAGTTTCTAGGTGTAGAGATTCTACTAAAGCAGACGAGATAAAGGAGTGTGATGCGCCAGAATCAAATAAAGTGCGAACTGGGTGATCATAAAGATAAACTACACTTTCTACAGAAGTATTTATACCTCGCTGTTGCAGAGGTGGTGCTTCTAGCACATGAACCTGTGCCCCTGAGGTGGATCCAGCCCTCTGCCCCTGTCCTCGTTTCTTCGGGCAATCCTTAGCCATGTGGCCTATCTCACTGCAAGAAAAGCACCCACCATTCATCTTGGCCTTCTTTTTCCGGCAATCTTTCACTAAGTGCCCCACTTTGCCACATAAATTACACTTCCTCTTCTCTTTGTTGTCTTTCCAACCCTTCTTAAAGTCTGTTTTCTTAGGCTATAAACCCTCTTTCTTCCCTTGAGAGCTTTCTGCCTTTGTCTCCTTCTTGCCCTTATCCTCTTCGTTCAGCAATGCCATCTGCACCAACCATTCATATGTTGCTCCCATGGGTATATGGGTCATGGCCAAACTTTGTAATGGCTCATTCAATCCTTTGACAAAACGAAGAGCCTTCTTATGCGGAGTGTTGACTAGGTCCAGTCCGAACCTAGCCAGCTGATCGAACTGATTAACATACTCTTTGACTGTCATGTTCCCTTGCTTAAGAAATAAGAATTTTTCCAACTGAAGACTCCTTTCAGCTTCTGAGAGAAATTTAGCCTCGAACCTTGCCCTAATGTCCTCCCATGTTTCCACTGGTCTTTCTGCATTACTGACTTCCCACCAGTAGGAAGCCTCGCCTTTAAGTAGCCATACTGCCAGTTGTACCTTCTGCCTATCTTCTACCTCAAAGATGACGAATAAGTCCTCGGTTTCTTTCAGCCAATTCCTGGCTGCTACGAAGGACTCGGTTCCATGAAAGTCCTTTCCTCGCATAGCTTTAAAATCTTTACATATCTTAGCAAAAGTGTTTCCCCGCGGAGGAGGTGGAGGGAGAGGTGCTGCTGCAGCTGGATGATTTCCTGCAGCTGGGGGAGGAGGAACGGTAGGACCTGGCTGAGTGGCCCTTTCTTCTAAGAACCATCTAAACCAACCAGGTATTGGTACACCCTCGGGCAAGTTATGTTCTTCGGACATGCTGAAACAAAAAAGGATAGATTCAAAACGAAGGATAAGAGATAACACCTATGGCTTTTGGGGGTACTTTGCCTTTTTAAAATAAAATAATACTTTATCTTTAAAAATGCTTCTTTAAATTTTCTTTTGTAATACAATTTTCAAAACTTTTTATCTTATCTGGTAAACCTATGCTCTGATACCAAGTGAAACACCCCACCTCTGTTAGGGTCACTCTCAAAGGGAATGCCCTAATTTTGGTGGAGGTTTTTAAGTATAAGTCACAGATATACAAGACAGATATAAGAACACATATTTTTGAACAGCGGAAAACAACAACAACTTTTATTTCAACAAAATACGTTTTACACAAACCATGTCATAATTGTCTTACAATACTTCCAAAAACATAACACCTTCATAACTATCTTGATTACATTATTTAAAGAAGCATAAAGAAAACATAAATAAATTGCATAAGTCCCATAATTGCTGTCCCAAGCCATAGTCCAAAACGAAAAAGATCCAAGCAATACATTCTTTCTCTTCAAGCTGGATGTGAAAGCTGGTCAAGCTGTGGTATTCCCTCCCTGTGGACCTTGGGGGGGGGGGAACGAAAGAAAAGCAGACGAAAGAATAGTAGAGTCAGACATAAATCCTGAGTAAGTCTAGGACTATTCAGTCTATGAATAATGAACTAGGTATGACAAGTATAAACTGGAAATGGGAAAGCACCATAAACTAAGTTAAGTTGTCTAGGGTCGAATATACTATCGTACCCCATATTAATCTCTGTACCCATATAAACTAGTTCCCAATAGGCACCCCCATAATCAGGGTGAAGTGATCCATTTCTGATGATCGGCTCCTACTCGCATAGTTACATGTGTCTTACGGCCCCTGTTGTTGTAGTTACCTATGCTGGTCCCACCATGGGGTGAATCAAGTCCCATGGTGGCGGCCCGACACAATTCTAGAATGCACAGGTATGCTACTGGTGCCCAGTGCCTTATTTTTCTGCGCCGGAGTGTGTGCACGCCCGCACCCCGTTAGAACCTACATTGCTGCACCACCGCCGTCGATTTGACCTCTTACAGTCAGCCCAGTAATCGTGCCCCACCCTGCCTAGTTCAGGGTATCATGATACACCTTGTAGGGTTACTGCTGAAAAGGGTCCCCCGCAACTAGGTTTTCTATTTCTAGACAACATGCTAAGTTGGTTAAGTGTTTTGTAAACCTAACCCCAAACCCGTCTGTATAGTTTAGCATGTTCCATTTTGACTAAGTATTAATTCAATTTACTTAATCCTATCAATCCTGACTCAGCCTTAATTGTCTTATTAGTGCCTTGACCTCTCACATTAGACAGGTATTGTTGTGGCTGCCTGTTGCCGGTTGGGTCCGGGCAGTCTTACGCCACAACTCAGTCTAACCTCGGGTCCTTATTGGGCTCCATGTTTAACCACCCACATTGGATAGTATTGTTGTGACTACTGGACAGCCGGGCGGTTCCGGGCAGGTTTACATCACAACTCAATCCAACCTCGGGTTAAACACATCGTATTTTCTAAATTTACATATTTTGTCTCTTTCCTTTTTATATGTAAATATTTGCGGCCCATTATTCAAATTTATCTTTATTGGTTAAAATTTATTTATGCCACTTAATTGTTTTTCAAGGTTGTTGGCATGCGTCAAAACATGCCAACTCATATGTTCTAAATTTTTAACCCAAACGCCATTACCCCCGTTTTACACGTTCACTACAATATAAGATATGTTGGGTTTAACATTTAAACCCAACTTAGCCATATGAAAAAGGGGAGGCTTATAACATGGTGTTTGTAAGGTAACATAAAAAGGGGAGTGTGAACGCATGAACTTGCAACATAACGATTAAATTAACATGAATTAGGCACATGTGAACTTGCATTGTAATAGCATATAATCATGGCATAAACAATACTTAAACATGAATCATTCTATTCATATAATCATGGCATAAACAATACTTAAACATGAATCATTCTATTCATATAATCATGGCATAAACAATACTTAAACATGAATCATTCTATTCATATAATCATAGCATAAACATACCTAAACATGTATCATTCTATTCATATGATCATAGCATAAACATACCTAAACATGAATCATGGTTTTTAATCTATTCATGTAAACTTGCAATTGAAAATCTAACTTAATTGTGTCACATATATCACCATATGGTTTTGATAACAACTTAGGCCTAAAACATGTTTTCAACTAGGCATAATACGAAACGTAGTTTAGTCATGTTCATAAAAATGCTTACTTTTGTTTCTAATACAAAAGCATGATTTGCCAATTCCAACATAGATTCATATAAACCATAGTACTTAGTCGAGTCTAATTACACTCTAAAAGTGATCATAAATGTATGGACATCATATTGACATAATAGTGAATCATATACTTGCATTGAATCCCAAATAAAATACAACAACATATGGTTGCCAACATATATCATACATTTGTATGAATCCCAAATAAAATACCACAACATATGGTTGTTAACATGAATCATGTACTTGCATGAATCCCAAATAAAATACCACAACATATGGTTGTCAACATAAATCACATACTTGCGAATATCCTATCGTATACCATAACATTTCCAAATCGTTTAGAATCACAATAATATACAAATATAGATTATTATCGCCGCAATTCCATTTCTCATTTTACATAGATCAAACGCAATTAATTATTCATATCGGAATAGCACTCTACTTACAACGTATGACGAATCTTCAATTCAGGAATCTGAATTCTGAATTTGGAGATGCTATCCTTTGTTGTAGGCGTTGTTTTAATTGACGTTGCTTTAGGCTTTTGAATTATCTCCTAATTGTCTCTCAATTTCTGACGGCTATTCTAAGTCTCTCCTCAGTAGCATGACGGTCTCATCTCCATTTTTGTTTATGTGAATTAGGGTGAGTTTTAGGTCCTTTTTATAGAGTTTGTGAGTTGATTTAGACCGTCGATGGAGCTTGGTTTAATAATAGCCGTTCGTTTGAAGGAGAGATCAACCAGGAGCTGACACCTAGCCCTAGTGACAAGGCAAGGCTCAGAAAATCGACCAAACGCAGACCAGGCCAGCCAGGAGGGCTGGGTTCGACCTGGCTCAGTGGTTGGGTCGACATGCCAGTTGACACCGTGTCGACTTGGCAGTTAGCAAGGGTGATCCAGGTCGACTGCCCAGTCGACCTGGTTAGCCCCAGGTCGACTGCCAAGTAGACCTAGGAGCCTTGGGCAGGAAAATTCCCGCCCTGGCCAATAGGGCCCGATTTTGAATTGGTTTTTCTGGGCTGTTTTGGTCTGTTTGAATTTTAAACTGAATTCTGAAACTTCTGGAGGCCATATCTTCTTCATACGGAGTCCGTTTTACGCAAACTCGGACTCTATCTCAAGCAGAATTCCGAGACGAACGCAATGCGTATCCCGTTTCCCTTAATTCTTTGATTTATACTTTAATACGGGGTGTTACATCACCTCCATTGCTTTCTTAGGAATTATCCAGTCTTGTACCGCGACTGCCTTTGCGGGGTCCACGGCTATGCGTTGCTTAGAAACTACATGTCCAAGGAACTGAACTTCCTTCCTCCAAAAATGGCAATTAGAGAACTTAGCCTTTAACTGGTGTGCTCTAAGTGTTTCCATGACTTCCTTGAGATGTCTTGCATGCTCTTCTTCATCTTTTGAGAAGATCAAAACATCATCCCCGAAAACTACAATAAACTTGTTAAGGAACTCCCGAAACACCCTACTCATCAAATCTACAAAGTATGCAGGTGCATTTGTTAACCCAAATGGCATGACGAGCTATTCGAAGAACCTGTCTAGAGCCCTAAACGCAGTTTTGTCATTGCTATTCTCAGCCACTCTAAGCTGATGGAATCCTGTGGCTAGATCGAGTTGAGAGAAAACAGATGCTCCCACAATCTGGTCAAATAATCTGGTCAAACAAATCGACGATACGAACTCAACGGAATTGGTTTCGTGGCCTAATTCAATCGTCTGCTCAAGTTACACTCTAATATCCCTTTATTTATTTAAATACGCGCTCTAAAAAATGAATGCGCGTTTTCGGCTGCCGTGATCACGTATGACATCGGTTTGCTACAAAATTCAACACCGTACAATAATTTAACGTTACGGTTCTAATGAAATTGATTTCGTCATAAACGGTGTCCGTTAGCAAACCGGCTATTTCAAAGGCTTATTTTTAATAACGATTTCCATAGCGATTATTTCAAATTTTGTTTTGGCCATAACTTATTATTTATAATGCGAAATCTGAATTGTTCTCTTTTAAATTAAAATTATCATCAATACGGTTCCAACGTTTCTCGTTTCACAGAAATCCGACTTATATGGGATCATGTATTCTCAGTTAAAGTTCAAAACCAAATATTACGAACTGCCATGCTAGTTCGAGCTCGTCTTATAATTGTACGAATATATATAACCTTCAACTTTGTTTTTAATAACAAATTAAATATTAAAATCCTTAATATTCCAAATAAAATATTTAAAATAAATAAATTAAATATTTGACGACTAAAAATATGGGACGTTACATCCATTCTCAGTGAATGCCATTGAAAATTGATATGATATGTTCCAATGGGACAATGCAAAGCTGTAACAACCCGGAAAATCCGATACAATTTAATGATTTTATTTTGGTTATTTTAATGAATTTTGAATATTTAAAATGGTTTATTTTAAATAATAACAACGAGAAATTTATTTTGAATGGAATTAGAATGTATATATTTATTTGAATCGACATCAGAATATAAATATTTATTTTTAATTATAAAAGGAATTGAAAATGGCGCGGTAGTTTGAAAGTTCGATTTCAAAATTTAAATGAATGTACAAGATTCAAAATAAACCAGATTTAAGAGAAACCAAAAATATTAGAATCTATTTGAAAATATCTTTCCAACGAATCCAAAAAATTGAAATTTCATAGCGGGAATAAAAAGTTATGCCCAGTTGAAAACTCAGAATAGTCGCTATGAAATTCTGGCCCTTAAAAATGGAAATTTTGCTAACGACCTCCGTTTTCGACGAAACCACTTTTGTTGGATCCGGGATGTCAATTTATTACTAGATTCCAAAATTCATAATTTTCCGAATCAATATGTGAGCATGGCAAAAGAAAACGTGTTTTGACAGTTTCAGTCAATTTCGATCGACCAGAAAATGGCCATTTTTCAAACGGTCTCAGAATTCGATGAAATTAGTTTTGTTGGGACCGTATCAACAAAATAAAGTCAGAAATATTTATCTAGAATTTTTGGGATCAGTTTGTAGTCTTGGCAAATTGAAATGTACGTTCAAGTCAATTATTGAATGTTTTATATTTTAATTTGAAGAAAAACTAATAGAAATAGACGAACTGGCTTACGAAACATTTCCCGTTGTGTTTGAAATGGGGGTATTTAGCTAGGGGCGATAGTCGATGGGTTTGATTTGGAGTTCGGATGGAATGTATAAGGAAAATTAAATATTATTTTACGTAAATATAATATATATACCCTCACTTCTTAGTCAAACCCTTATCTCCCATTCGTTATGGTCAAAACCAAAAACCTGCCTCCCCCCTTAAGAAAACCATCGTTCGATATTAGGAAGAGAAAAAGAAAAAAGAAAAAATAACTCACGTGATCGATCCCGTCCTCCCTCCTCCACATCGTCGTCGAGGCTTCCCCTTCTCTCGCCTCTTCTCCTCCACACACCGTCGCCCTCTCTCTTCTCCCCCTGAAGACGTGAATCCCCAATCCAACCCCCCCTCAAATCGAAGCAAGATTCCAGTTAGAATTATGGTTCAAGGGTGCCATTGTTTGGCGCGTAAGTGGAGAGGAGGACAGTCGACGAAGTAGTGGTGGTGATGGAGGGTCTGGTCATTCCTAGATGGTACGGCGACGGTGGAATTGCTTGAGCGTGATGGGTTCCCAAACGAGATTTAGCAGAGGAGGGTAAGTTTTTTTATATGAATATATTGTTAAAAAAAATCAGTTTTTTTATGAATACATAGAATAAAAATCAGTTTTTTTATATAAATATATAGAAAAAAAATCAATTTTTTTAAAAGAATAGCATTGTTTTTAAATTATATACTTTATTTTAAAAATGCAATTTTATATATATGAATAGCGAATATATAAAAATATGATTTTAGATAACATGGTAATATGATTTTTGAATATATAGCTTTGATATAAAAATATCATTTTTATATATAGTAGTACCATAGGATTAAAAATGGAATTTTTAGAAATATAAAATAGAATTGTTTTTAAAGAATACAAATTGCATTGTTTTTTTAAAAAAATGGCATGATTTTTATTATCTAGAAGGCGGTATAGGAATGTGATTTTCATTATATGAATAACAAAATAAAAATGTGATTTTTATAGCA
Source organism: Allium sativum (assembly GCA_030737875.1). Classification (NCBI taxonomy): domain Eukaryota; kingdom Viridiplantae; phylum Streptophyta; class Magnoliopsida; order Asparagales; family Amaryllidaceae; genus Allium; species Allium sativum. The sequence continues at coordinate 738,951,013 of CM060920.1, read as the reverse complement.
TTGAAATAAAAATGTGATTTTTAATATAAAAATCGTGTGAACCAGATTATGATGGAACTGACTGGGAGCAAAACGAAATCCAGACCATCCAATAAAGAATGATGGAGTGGATCCCAAATGTAACGACCCGCATTTTTCAGCGATATAATTAAGTTACTTAATTATTTAAATAATGGTTTGGTTATTTAAAATGACCAGAATTAAATAATATTGAATATTTAATCAAAATATATAATATAATAATATATTTAATTTCTGAAATAGTCAGAAATAGTGGAATTCACAAAGTGGTGTGAATTGGATCATCTGTGATATTTAATTAAGTTTAGAATTTGAATTAGAATAACGAATATATTATTTGAACGATAGTTTGAACGTATAATTGTATTATAATTAAAATCTATCTTAAAATGGCGCGTCAGTTCGCTATTTGGCAATTTGAACTTCAATTAAATATAAAAAAGCCGTTTTAAATCGAATTTCTGTGAAACAAGAAACGTTAGGAGCTGGTGAAGTGTATTCTTCTAGTGGAAGAGAAAAATCGGGATTTCATTGTGAAGATTTGGATTTATGTCCAAATCAAATTTTAGAAAAGTCGCAATGGAATTTATTTATAATTTATATCGATTCATTTATATTTTATAATGGATTTTTAAATTTAAATCGAATATCGATGTAACAATGGATTTGAAATATCGAGTTATAAATCCCACAGGAGCTGTATGATATTCTAGTGTGAATATATAAGATAATATTAAACTGTTTTTATTTAATTTAAATGTTTTTAAACATATTTATATATTTAAATGGGTTATTTAGAGCTTTAAAAATAGCTAGTTTTTCAAACAACCTCAGAATTCAACAAAACTAATTATGATGGATCCGCAATATTAAATAATTGCTAGATTTCAATTTCCATGATTTTTGAAGTCCGTGTGTGGTCATACGGGATTTTAATGTGAAAAACAGTTAGTATTTCGATGGTTAAAAATACGCTGTGTGAGCATATGAAGTCGGAATTCGACGAAACCAGTTTCGTTGGGTCCGTAATGTCGAACTGAAGGTGTATGTCCGGTTTCGTGATTTTTGTGTATTGTATGTGCTCACAGTGATTTTCAAACAGCATGTACAAGTAGTGATGGCTTAAAATAAATATAAAAACTCGAATAAAAAATATATTTTATCATCCTATAAATATTATTTACTTCTTCAACCCCTAAAAACCCTTTTCCTCCGATCAAAGGAATGCGCCGCCACCACTGAAGAAAAAAAGTGAAAAGCCCCCTTTTTAAAATCAAAAACAAATCATAGAAAATAAATAAAATCATGATTTATCAATATATGAATTCCTGCGAGCAAAGCATCATTGTTGTGTGAGTTTTGCTTAGTGTGACGCAACTCCAGATTCTCTCGAAAGACAACAGTAAACCTAGGGCTGTGATTTTGGATAAATTTATGAATCGCTTCGAAGTTTGAGTATCATTTTGAGAATCTGGAGATCGAATCGCGCCTTTTGTGAATTTTTGGGGATTTATCGATTTCAAAAGTGTCGATCCCTGTGTATAGGGCATGCACACCTGCTGCGGACGCAAATCAAACGAGAGGGGCGAGTTGAAATTCATAATGTTGTTTGTGGTGAGCATCCGGAGAGAAGAATTTTGTTATATTTTACTGGATTTATAATAGAGTAATTAAGAAGTATGGAAGGGAAGAGAGGTCGACAATGGCCATGTTTGGAGCAACAATTTGGATGTCTGGAGGGGGAAGAAGATAGGTGCGCAAGTGGGCTTTTGGATTGATGATGGGCCGGAGAAGAAATGTGAGGTGAGGCCAATGAAATTAAGGATTTAATTAATTTTTAAAATCGTATAATTTGTAAAATCAATAACTTTCACATACATTGTCAGAATTTTGAATGGTCAAATCCATTGGGATCGTATGGACGGCGACTACAACGTGGAACTGACTGGGAGTGGATTCGAGCTTGTTACAATTTATAGCAAAATAAATTGTCCGTCTCTATCAAAGATGGCTAACCGTTATTTAACGACAACCGCCCAGTATGAGTAATCTCACTAACTCCGTTCAATTTATATTTTTACAAAATATTTTTAGAATTTATAAATATGGTTGTTTGCTGTGTGTTGGTTGTTTGGTTGAACTGCTAGTCAGTTGATTGAAAATATAGGTAACGATATAGATATAAATCGTTAATCAAATATTGACTCTGTTTAGCGGAATATTTCATATTAAGATGAAATTGATGTTAATTTTATTGTTTAACATCTGTGGATGCAGGGAAACAGGTCGGAGGGACCCAACTGGGTTCCTCAACATTTATTTTACTATTTTTCATATATTGTGTTATATGATGTGATATGAAATTTGTTGTTGATTTTATATGTTGGAATGAAACTGGTCATTGTTATATGGTATGTTAAATACCATAAAGAATACTGGAATGTTAAAAAGGAATTTTTCAATGTTATATTGAAAAAGAAATATTTATAAAATCAAAAGATTTTATAAAAAGAGAATATTTATTTAGAAAATAAATAGATAAAAAAAGGAATACTTATTTGTTGATCAAATAGATAGAAAAGAAATATTTGTAAACTATTCACAAATTGAATTGAAAAGGAATATTTATTTAAAAATCAATAGAATAGAAAGGGGAAATATGTGTAAAGGGAATAGTTAGATTATAAAAGGAATTACTTATAAAATCAATAGATTTTATAAATAGGAAACATTTTATAAATAAATAGAAATATCAAAAGGCGATTTATTTGGTAAATAAATAGATTATAAAAAAGGGGGAATACTTGAAAAAGTGACTAGAATTGTATAAAAGGAGAATTTTTTTTCTTTTGAAAGGTTTAGACCCGTGCTTCGCACAAGGGTATAACGTGATATGGATTTAAAGCAAAGATTTTAAACAGAATCTATTTCTGACCGATAGATTGAGAAGATAAATTTATAAGTAATATTTTATAAGTTACATAAGATATTATCATTGTATAACATGATATATAAGTCAAGACTTATATAGGAAAGTAAGAATCAATTTCAACATCGACATTTGAAACTGAATAAACATAGAGTTAATCAAAGGAGTTAACCAGTTAGAGTAAATCAGTTAGAGTTAATCAGTTAGAGTTAATTAGATAGAGTTAATCGAATTAGAATTAATTGAATATTAGTTATTCAATTAGAGTTGATCGAATATAGTTATTTTAGATAGAGTTAATCAAACATAGTTATTCAGGATGAGTTGCCATTTCGTACGACTGCTAGCGTATTTCGCAGGGCTGAAGATAGCCTACGGTGGTCGGATGTTTCTTGAGGAAATCAGGCGTAACCACTGTGATCGTTGCGATCTGGAGTAAAGCGAATGGATTTACATCGAATATTAGCCATTCGAATAAAGTTAAAACAGACATAGTTATTCGAATACAAATTAATTGAATATTAGTTATTTGATAGGAGTTAAATAAGTTGAGTTAAATAAGTTAAATTAATCAAGTTTAGTTAATCAAGTTGAGTAAATCGAGTTGAGTTAATCAAACCGAGTCAATCCAAATGAGTTAATCCAAAGGATTTATTCGAAATTGTTTATTCGAATAGAATTAAAGGAGATTAATCGAATGTAAATCACTCGAAGAGAGTCAATCGAATGTAAGTCATTCGAGGAGAGATTATCAAATATAGTTATTTGAAGAAGGAGTTATCGAATATAGTTTATTCGAAAAAGTTATCGAATATAGTTTATTCGAAAGAGAGTTATCGAATAGTGATTATTCGAGAGTGAATTATACAGTGGGATTCGATTATATCGAATTCAGGAAAAGTAATATTTACTTTTCGTTTTAATCAAGATTTACTTATTTATGAATAAATTAGTGGTTTAGTTATTTAGTTAAATTAAGGTATAAAGGTTATATTTTGAAAGCAGATATTTAGGTAGAAGGGATTATAAAGCTATAGTTATAATCAATGTTTTAAAATAAGGAAGTGGGTTCGTGAATAGAATCTGAGAGTTTCACAAGGAAGTTTGTTAAAGATTTGAAAGCTGAATATTGTCTATTCGAAGTTAGAAATGTTGTTCAGTTAAGGTCTGAGAGGTAGTTATACCCCAACTTGATTGACTTCGTTTTAACTAAGAAATGGTTAAAGTTCGATAGTGAAGGTTGATTAAGTGAATTTAGTTAATGAGTGAAATGGTTTGAATTAGCTTAGTGATGTTTTATTTAAACATCGGTTTAAATCAAATGAAGGAGTTTGGAAATGTTTTCCAAATAAGGATCAGAAATGTTTTCCAATATAGGAAATAAGAAATAGAAGTAAATATGGTGATGTGGTCCAAATGACTTATAAAGTATGTTTTTTCCAAATTTAGAAATTTAGAATTTACGACTATATAGAAAGGGAAAATGGACAAATTAATGATAATCTAATTAAAAGAAATAAAACTTTGAAGGATGATTGACCGATAAAATTTTCATCTGGAAATGATATCGTTGTTTGCACATCTGTTTTTCTTTGATAGTTAAATCACCGACTATCGAATTTTTTGACAATTTTTCCGTTGTCAATAAGGAGAGACTGGGATCAGATATATTATCTGAAAACCACTCTGTATGGACGTTAGCGTTGCGATCAGGTATTGAAGACGGAGTTATGCAAGGGCTATCCTGTTTACATAATAGTGCCTTCGGTTTGCCCAGTCCCAGGACAAACGTGATTGGACGAATGTCTGACAGAGTATATCTAAAGGATCGCGTTAGTTGATCTCTTCAAACGTACTTACATTTGGTGGCGGAGGAATTCGTTTCTCTTAGCTTTATACCCGTGGTATTTTTAAGGAAATCAATCTGTGATTTGGCGGGAATGACGATGTGGGATTCAGTGTAAATAAATGTATGATCTGTCAAAGATACGTTATGACCTCAAGCCTCATCAACTTGGAAATGACAGAAATCTGGCAGGCAGCATGGCTAAGTGGGTCGCTCCCATTAGGGTGTATATAACCTATCTAGAGAAAATCCATTTTATTCTTTTATCTATGATCGATGCTGCCCCTTTTTGGGAAATGGTAGGGTGGCTCCCAACTGTTGGTGATATACATTCGATACACTCAAGAGAATTGAGTGGTCAGTCATGTGTGGGCAGGGTTGCAAGATGTTCTTGTTGAACCCAGTGTATTTACCTCTAGAGATACACTATCGGCAGGTGGTCCCATACCTTGTCATAGTTGGAATCCAATCTCCAATAAGCGCCCGCGGTTTCGTTTGTATACTATATACGTGGAACGTGAGATGCAAGCATTATGCTAGATTGTTAATTACTTGTGATTAGACATTATTATAATATCAGAGAAGTATTGACTTCCAAAACTGTTTTGCGTTATCGTAAGGTAAAAACTGTCCGTATTTATGTTTGGATTGTTCTTACGATTATCTTTTCTTTTGAAAAGGATTTTGAAAAGTTAAACCGATGATTTGAGTTTACTTACACCAGTCCTATGACTGACCAAGAGTTTATTTTGTTTTGTTTTCCCTAAACTCTTGGGTGCCCAAAATTTGTATGGGCAGTCAAGTAGTTCAGGTCTTTACAGATATACTTGGAGGAGCTTGAAGCAGGAGGCTTCAGGACTATATAGCTATTGTTTTTCTGTTGTTTGTAAGTGTTGTACTCTGATAATGTCATTGTATATATATATATATATATACTGTTTTATTGCAATGTTAGGTAATGTATTATATTTTATTCGTTCCGTTGTGAGATTCGTATTACTCTGATTCTGTTATGTGATGATCTTCTTCTTCTTCTATTCTAATTTTCTATCTTATCTATTCTCACCCTCTAACTTCTTTCTATTAATGATCAGGAATTTCTGAAGTCTGGACAGTCAACATGGTAGTTTGTGTTGATTTTCGGAGTCGAAAATCCCAGTTCGTTACAGTGGTATCAGAGCTGATTGCTTAATTGGTACGGATGATAGGGGGTTCTCGCTTCGCATTTGGTGGCAAACGAGAGACTCTTACTCCTACATCTCCCGACAATGTGGGTTGGTCGAGTCGTGAGGCTGGCCGTAAAAGTAGTTCCGAGGTACCTGTGTAAGCCACGGGGGGAGGTTAGCCCTCTGCCTTGGGGGTTGAGGGATGGTTGAAAAGCCTACCGAAATTCCCGGGTCATTACAGTGGTATCAGAGCTGAAGGTTAAGTAATTACCTTGGCTCTATGGCGTGGCTCAGTAGAGATGGGGTTAGTAATATCCTAGATTGAGTTTGATTGTATATATACGAGTGAGCGTATTTGTATATTTTTTATAAAAATAGTTTTATATTGCGGGGATTTATTGGTTGAGTAGTTTGTGAATTCTGGTCGATCAGTTTGATCCACTGTATCGATAGGAGTTTCTAAACACTTGAATACGATAAACTGACACGGTATGTTTTGAAAAGAGGGTAAAATGAAATAATTTTACCCAAAATATATTTTGATATAAAAGAAGGATATATGTTGGAATTATTATCATATATTGGATGTATTGGTTGATTATAATTGAAATGGTCATATAAATAACCAATTGGAGTTCGTATAATATCGAAATCAGATGGATTAAATCTGAATTTAAGTCAGAATTGAAATTAAAACCTTAGGAAATTGAATAAGTGTTTACAAATGGATGTGGATTAACTATATGAGAATTTTAAAATCCTGGGAGATTTTAAATTGTTTACAATTATCGTGAATTATATTTTGAAAAAGATTTCAAAATGAAAGTGTTTAAATATGGTTTTGATAAGTGATATAGTATTGAACTCACTTTGATAGCTGGGAAATAACTCTGGTGATGCTGGCCACATCATCATTGTTCATTTTCGAGTTGTAACTGACGGATTACTACAAAAGATTTTGTTTTCGAATTTTTTGGGAAAAGGAAGTTGTTTTGAATCCCGAAAGGGAATAATTTATTTTAGAAAAACTAAAGTATTTGAAAACCCTAGGAATATAGTATGAATTAAAAAAAATATAAAAAAATTGTAAAAGCAAATATGAATTGAAACCAATCAACTGGAAATTGAATTGGAATATGATATATCAAGTAGAATCAGATTTTTGAATTGTGAGGTAGAATCTAAAATGTTATTGAATTGTTGAGTTAGGAGTTTGGAATGAGATTGAAACTTGAGTTGAAATGGTAATTGGCTTGTTTAAGCGAATAGCTGTGTTGAGGATAAATTGATCAGAGACTGATTAGGATGACTTTGGTATGTGCTGAATTGGCAGCAGAATGAAAGAATTTAATGATATGCCCGACAAAAAGGTACACGATTATTTTTATGGATTTGGTGATTTATGGGCCGATTTGGCAAGCCGCTTGGCTGTTTTATTTTCTTTTGGATTGGAGAAGGCCAAGAGAGGCTAGTTGGGGTTTGACTATTGACCAGTACAAAGGAGGTGCTGGCGAAATTTTTTGAAAATTTCGGGTGTTAGAATTTTTTTTAGAATTTTTGAAAATTTTCGTTAATAGAAATAAATGAATATTTTAATTAAAATTAAATTGGTTCAGTTGAAAATAAGGTTGGTAAGTAAACAAATAAATTTGTACTATTCAATAGGGTTTGTTCTTTACCTTAGCAATTTCGAGGACGAAATTATTTTAAGGGGGGAAGAATGTAACTACCCGCATTTTTCAGCGATATAATTAATTTATTTAATTATTTAAATAATGTATTGGTTATTTAAAATGACCAGAATTAAATAATATTGAATATTCAATTAAAATAAATAATATAATAATATACTTAATTTCTGAAATAGTCAGAAATAGTGGAATTCATAAAGTGGTGTGAATTGGATCATCTGTGATATTTAATTCAGTTTAGAATTTGAATTAGAATAACGAATATATTATTTGAACGGCAGTTTGAATGTATAACTATATTATAATTGAAATCGATCTTGAAATGGCGCGGTAGTTCACTATTTGGAGATTTGAACTTCAACTGAATATACAGAAGCCGTTTTAAATTGGATTTCTGCGAAACAAGAGACGTTCGGAGCTGGTGAAGTATATTTTTATAGCGGAAGAGAAAAATCGGGATTTCATTGTGTAGATTTTGATTTATGTCCAAATCAAATTTTAGAAAAGTCGCTATGGAATTCGCTTATACTTTATATCGATTTATTTATATTTTAAAATGGGTTTTTAAATATAAATCGAATATCGATGTAACAATGGATTTGAAATATCGAGTTATAAATCCCACTGGAGTTATATGATATTCTAGTGTGAATATATAAGATAATATTAAACTATTTTTATTTAATTTAAATGTTTTTAAATATATTTATATATTTAAATGGGTTATTTAGAGCTTTAAAAATAGCCAGTTTTCAAATGACCTCAGAATTCGACGAAACTAATTTTGTTGGATCCGCAATATAAAATTATTGCTAGATTTCAATTTCCCTGATTTTTGAAGTTAGTGTGTGTCGTACGGGATTTTAATGTGAAAAACAGTCAGTATTTCGACGGTTAAAAATACGCTGTGTGAGCATACAAAGTCAGAATTCGACGAAACCAGTTTCGTTGGGTCTGTAATGTCGAACCGAAGGTGTTTGTCCAGTTTCGTGATTTCTTGGTATTGTATGTGCTCATAGTGATTTTTGCACAGCATGTACAAGGAGTGATATCTTAAAATAAATATAAAAACTTGAATAAAAAAATATTTTATCATCCTATAAATACTATTTACTTCTTCTAACCCTAAAAACCATTTTCCTCCGATCAAAGGAATGCGCGCCACCACAGAATAAAAAAAAACGTGAAAAGCCCCCTTTTTAAAATCAAAAACAAATCATAGAAAATTCATAAAATCACGATTTATCAATATATGGATTCCTGGCGAGCAAAGCATCATTCTCGTGTGAGTTTTTCTTGGTGCGACGCAACACCAGAGGCTCTCCGAAGACGACAGTAAACCTAAGGCTGTGATTTTGGGGTAATTTATGGATCGATTCGAAGTTTGAGTATCATTTTGAGAATCATGAGATTGAATCGCGCCTTTTGTGAATTTTTAGGGATTTATCGATTTCAAAAGTGTCGATCCTTGTGTATAGGGCATGCGCACCTGCTGCGGACGCAAATCAAACGAGAGGAGTGAGGTGAAATTCTTAGTGTTGTTTGTGGTGAGCATCCAGAGAGAAGAATTTTGGTATATTTTACTGGATTTGTAGTAGAGTAATTAAAGAGTATGGAAGGGGAGAAAGGTCGACAATGGCCATGTTTGGAGCAGCGATTTGGATGTCTGGACGGGGAAGAAGATAGGTGCGCAAGTGGGCTTTCGGATTGATGATGGGCCGGAGAAGAATTGTGAGGTAAGCCTAATGAAATTTAGGATTTAATTAATTTTAGAAATCGTATAATTGGTAAAATCAATAACTTTCACATACTTTGTTAGAATTTCGAACGGTCAGATCCGTTGATCGTATGGACGGCGGCTACAACATGGAACTGACTAGGAGTGGATTCAAGCTCGTTACAATTTATAGCAAAATAAACTGTCCATCTGAATCAAAGATGGCTAACCGTTATTTAACGATAACCGCCTAATGTGAGTAATCTCACTAACTCTGCTCAATTTATATTTTTACAAAATATTTTTAGAATTTATAAATATGGTTGTTTGCTGTGTGTTGGCTGTTTGGTTGAACTGCAAGTCAGTTTATTGAAAATTTAGATAACGATATAAATATAAATCGTTAATCAAATATTGACTCTGTTTAGCGGAATATTTCATAGTAAGATGAAATTGATGTTAATTTTATTGTTTAACATCTGTGGATGTAGGGAAATAGCTCGGAGGGACCCAACTTGGTTCCTCAACATTTATTTTACTGTTTTTCATATATTGTGTTATATGATGTGATATGAAGTCTGTTGTTGATTTTATATGTTGGAACGATACCGATCATTGTTATATGGTACGTTAAATACCATAAAGAATAATGGAATGTTAAAAAGGAAATTTTCGATGTTATATTGAAAAAGAAATATTTATAAAATCAAAAGATTTTATAAAAAGAGAATATTTATTTAGAAAATAAATAGATTAAAAAAAGGAATACTTATTTATCAATCAAATAGATAGAAAAGAAATATTTTTAAACTATTCACAAATTGAATAGAAAAGGAATATTTATTTGAAAAATAAATAGAATAGAAAGGGGAAATATGTGTAAAGGGAACAGTTAGATTATAAAAGGAATTACTTATAAAATCAATAGATTTTATAAATAGGAAATATTTTATAAATAAATAGAATTATCAAAAAGGGGTTTATTTGGTGAATAAATAGATTATAAAAAAGGGGGAATACTTGAAAAAGTGACTAGAATTGTATAAAAGGAGAATTTTTTCATTTGAAATGTTTAGAACCGTGCTTTGCACACGGGTATAACGTGATATGGATTTAAAGCAAAATTTTTAAATTGAATCTATTTCTAAACGATAGATTGAGAAGATAAATTTATAAGTAATATTTTATAAGTTACTTAAGATATTATCATTGTACAAACAGGATATACAAGTCAGGACTTATATAGAAAAGTAAGAATCGATTTCAACATCAACATTTGAAACTGAATAAACGTAGAGTTGATCAAAGGAGTTAACCAGTTAGAGTAAATCAGTTAGAGTTAATCAGTTAGAGTTAATCGAATTAGAATTAATTGAATATTAGTTATTCAATTAGAGTTGATCGAATATAGTTATTTGAGATAGAGTTAGTCAAACATAGTTATTCAGGATGATTTGCCATTTCGTACGACTGCTAGCGTATTTCGTAGGGCTGCAGATGGCCTACGGCTGTCGGATGTTTCCTGAGGGAATCAGGCATAACCATTGTGATCGCTACGATCTAGAGTCAAGCGAATGGAGTTAAATCGAATATTAGCGATTCGAATACAGTTAAAATACACATAGTTATTCGAATACAAATTAATTGAATATTAGTTATTAGATAGGAGTTAAATAAGTTGAGTTAAATAAGTTAAATTAATCAAGTTTAGTTAATCAAGTTGAGTAAATCGTGTTGAGTTAATCAAACCGAGTCCATCCGAATGAGTTAATCCAAAGGAGTTATTCGACATAGTTTATTCGAATAGATTTAAAGGAGATTAATTGAATGTAAATCATTCGAAGAGAGTCAGTCGAATGTAAATCATTCAAGGAGAGATTATCGAATATAGTTATTTGAAGTAGGAGTTATCGAATATGGTTTATTCGAAAAAGTTGTCGAATATAGTTTATCCGAAAGAGAGTTATTGAATAGTGATTATTCGAGAGTGAATTATGCAGTGGGATTCGATTATATCGAATTAGGGAAAAGTAATATTTACTTTTCGTTTTTAATCAAGATTTACTTATTTATGAATAAATTAGTGGTTTAGTTATTTAGTTAAATTAAGGAATAAAAGTTATATTTTGAAAGTAGATATTTAGGAAGAAGGGATTATAACGCTATAGTTATAATCAATGTTTTAAAATAAAGAAGTGGGTTCGTAAATAGAATCCGAGAGTTTCGCAGGGAAGTTTGTAAATGATTTGAATGGTGAATCTTGTCTATTTCGAAGTTAGAAATGTTGTTCAGTTAAGGTCTGAGAGGTAGTTATACCCCAACTTGATTGACTTCGTTTTTAACTAAGAAATGGTTAAAGTTCGATAGTGAAGGTTGATTAAGTGAATTCAGTTAATGAGTGAAATGGTTTGAATTGGCTTAGTGATGTTTTATTTAAACATTGGTTGAAATCAAATGAAGGAGTTTGGAAACATTCTCCAAATAAGGATCAGAAATGTTTTCCAATATAGGAAATAAGAAATAGAAGTAAATATGGTGATGTGGTCCAAATGATTTATAAAGTATGCTTTTTCCAAATTTAGAAATTTAGAATTTACGAATATATAGAAAGGGAAAATGGATAAATTAATGATAATTTAATATAAAGAAATAAACCTTTGAATGATGATTGACCGATTAAATTTCCATCTGGAAATGATATCGTTGTTTGCACACATGTTTTTCTTTGATAGTTAAATTTCCGACTATCGAAGTTTTTGACCATTTTTCCGTCGTCAATATGGAGAGACCAAGATCAGATATATTATCTGAAAACCACTCTGTATGGACGTTAGCATTGCGATCAACTATTGAAGACAGAGTTATGCAAGGGCTATCCTGTTTACAGAATAGTGCCTTCGGTTTGTCCAGTCCCAGGACAAACGTGAATGGACGAATGTCTGACAGAGTATATCTAAATGATCGCGTAAGTTGATCTCTTCAAACGTACTTACGTTTGGTGGTGGAGGAACTCGTTTCCCTTAGATTTGTACCCGTGGTATTTTTAAGGAAATGAATCTGTGATTTGACGGGTATGATGATGTGGCATTCAAAGTAAATAAATGTATGATCTGTCAACGATACGTTATGACCTCAAGCCTCATCAACCGGGAAATGACAGAAATCGGGCAGGCAGCATGGCTAAGTGGGTAGCTCCCATTATGGTGTATATCACCTATCTAGAGAAAATCCATTTCATTCCTTTATCTATGATCGATGCTGTCCCTTTTCGGGAAACGGTAGGGTAGCTCCCAACCGTTGGTGATATACATTCGATACACTCAAGAGAAATGAGTGATCGGTCATGTGTGGGCCGGGTTGCAAGATGTTCTTATTGAACCCAGTGTATTTGCCTCTAGAGATACACTATCGGCAGGTGGTCCCATACCTTGTCATAGTTGGAATCCAATCTCCAATAATTGCCTGCGGTTTCGTTTGTATACTATATATGTGGAACGTGAGATGCAAGCGTTCTGCTAGATTGTTAATTACTTGTGATTAGAAATTATTATAATATTATGAATTCCAAAACTGTTTTGGGTTATCGTAAGGTAAAAACTGTCCGTGTTTATGTGTGGTATGGTCTTATGATTATCTTTTCTTTTGAAAAGGATTTTGAAAAGTTAAACCGATGATTTGAGTTTACTCACACCAGTCCCATGACTGACTCAGAGTTTATTTTGTTTTGTTTTGCCTAAACTCTTGGGTACCCGAAATTTGTATGGGCAGTCAAGTAGTTCAGGACTTTACAGATATACTTGGAGGAGCTTAAAGCAGGAAGCTTCAGGACTATATATGAGACGACCCGTAACTTCCCAGGCAAGGAAAGCCCGGATTATCTTGAGAACACGACAAAATAGAACGCAAACAGAAGAACATTTCATTGTTATTACAACAATTCCATCAGAATGCAAGAATATACAGAGTATGAATAAATAATATACATCAGAGACTTAAATTACATAGCAGCGGAAAAACAATACAAAACACAACTGAAAGTAATACACGGATACAGAGCTTTCCGAGCATCGTTCCAGCTGTAAATCAGGATCCTGTGAATATAAATCTGCAAAACCTAAACTACTAGCTGCCCATGTCGAAAATAAGGGCACCCAGATTTTAGGTTTTGCAGATTTATATTCACAGGATCCTGATTTACAGCTGGAATGATGCACGGAAAGCTCTGTAACCGTGTATTACTTTCAGTTGTGTTTTGTATTGTTTTTCCACTACTATGTAATTTAAGTCTCTGATATTTCTCTGATGTATATTATTTATTCATACTCTGTATATTCTTGCATTCTGATGGAATTGTTGTAATAAGCAATGAAATGTTCTTCTGTTTGCGTTCTATTTTGTCGTGTTCTCAAGATAATCCGGGCTTTCCTTGCCAGGGAAGTTACGGGTTGTTTCAGTTCTTTTTTTATTTATATTAAAACTGACGGTGAAAGAGAAAGTGAGGTGTGAATGTAAGGAGTATATATATATTATAATATATATATATTATAATATATATATATATATATATATTTATATTTATATTTAATTAGTTTATTTTCAAAAAGCGACTTTTATTTTCGAACTCGAAATGAAACCCACCACCTGTCGTCCCTAGCTAATTACCCCCACTCCAAACACAATGGGATATGTATCGTAGGCTGATTCGATCATTTTGATCAGTTTTCGTCAAAATCAACATATAACTCTATATATTGAATTTGAACGTGCATTTCAATTTTCCGGGGTCACATACTAACTTGAAAAATTCCAGAAAAATATTTTCTAGCTTCGTATTGACGATACGGTCCTGACAAAACTAATTTCATCGAATTCTGAGACCATTTGAAAAATGGCCATTTTCCAGTCGATTAAAATCAACTGAAACTGGTCAAACGCATTTTCCTTCGCCACACTCACGTATTGATTCAGAAAATTATGAAATTTGAGTCCTAGCAATAATTTGACGTTACAGATCCATCAAAAGTGGTTTCGTTGAAATCCGAGGTCGTTTGAAAAATTCCCATTTTTAAGGGCCTGAATTCCATAGCGACTATTCTGAATTTTCAACTGGACGTAACTCTGGATTCCCGCTATGAAATTTCAATTTTCGGATTCGTTGGAAAGATATTCTCTATTAGATTCTAATATTTTTGGTCTTGCTAAAATTCGGTTTATTTTGCACCCGGTACATTCATTTGAACTTTGAAATCGAATTATCGAACTACCGCACCATTTTCAATTCCTTTTATAATTATAAATAATTATTTATATTCTAAAGACGATTGGAATAAATATATACTTCTATTTCTATTCAAAATAGATTTCTCGTCGATATTATTTAAAATAATTCATTTTAAATACTCAAAATTCGTTAAAATTGCCAAAATATTTTTTTTTTAAATTGGCTCAGCTTTCCGGGTTATTACAATATAACTATTGTTATTTCCGCTGTGTGCAAGTGTTGTACTCTGATAATGTAATTGTATATATAGATATACTGTTTTATTGCAAAGTTAGGTTATGTATTATATTTTATTCATTTTGCTGTGAGATTCGTATTACTCTGATTCTGTTCTATGATGGTCTTCTTCTTCTATTCTAATTTTCTATCTTATCTATTCTCACCCTCTAACTTCTTTCTATTAATGATCAGGAATTTCTGATGTCTGGACAGTCAACATGGTAGTTTGTGTTGATTTTCGGAGTCGAAAATCCCAGTTCGTTATAGTGGTTTCAGAGCTAGTTTCTTATTTGGTACGGATGATAGGGGGTTCTCACTTTGCGTTAGGTGGCGAGCGGGAGACTCTTACCCCTACATCTCCCGACAATGTGGGTTGGTCGAGTCGCGAGGCTGGCCGTAAAAGCAGTTCTGAGGTACCAGTGTAAGCCACGGGGGGAGGTTAGCCCTCCGCCTTAGGGGTTGAGGGATGATTGAAAAGCCTACCGAAATTCCCAGGTCATTACACCAAAGGTGAGAACTCCACATTATAATTTTCTTTATATAGTTATTTATTATGTAACTGCATATATGAAATGTTCCCCGTCGTCCACGGACCATGGACGGCTTATTTGTTTGATTGTGTTGTGCAAATTGATTGTAATTGTATATGTGAAGTAAATGAAATATTCATATGTTGAATAAATTGTTTGAACGATAAAATTCACATTTTTATCGTATATACGAAGTAAATAAAATATTCATATGTTGAATAAATTGTTTGAATGATAAAATTCACATTTTATTGTATATATGAAGTAAATGAAACATTCATATGTTGAATAAATTGTTTGAACGATAAAATTCACATTTTATCGTATATAGGAAGTAAATAAAACATTCATATTTTGAATAAATTGTTTGAACAAAAAAATAACATTTTTATTGTACCTATAAAGTATATGAAATATTCATGTTTGAAATAAATTTTGTGAACGGCATAAATAACATTTTTATCATGTATGTGAAGTAATAAAAAGAGTCATACGTTGAAATAAATTCTAGTTTGTTAAAAATAACATTTTTAACATGTATACGGTAGTCATACCTTGAAATAAATACTAGTTCACTAAAATTATCATTTTTAGCGTACATATGGAATATATAAAATTGTCATGTGATGGAAATATTATTAGTTCACTAATAATATTATGTTTGGCTTATATATACATTGTGTGAAATTATATTGCGTTGAATGAATATATATAAGTGCGTCATATTAAAATATATATATGTGGACGTTGTATGAAAATATTCATATATGATATATTGAAAAGGTCATAGCAAGGAGGCTAGAGAAGAGGAATAAAATTGTATGCCCGACAAATAGGTACATATTTACTTTTTTGTTTGGGGTGTAATGATTTTATGAGCCGATTGGCTATTTATTTTTCTTTCTGGATTGGAGAGGCCTGTACGGCTATTTCAGGATTTTCCCGGTGGTCCCGTGCAGGGGAGGTTATGGCGAAATTTTTCGAAAATTTAGGGTGTTAACCAAATTTTTGAAAAATTAGAAAGTTCTTAGAAACCGAAAAGTTGAAGAACTTGAGCCTGAATAGAAATTGAAATCATTTTCAAACGATTTATAAAGTACGTTTTAAAATGGAAATCAATGAAATATATATAATATGTACATTATGTGGCCTAAATAGAACGCACAGTGACCGTTTGCGAATTTCGACCATTGACTTTGAATTGACGTTATGGGAGATCCGACCGTTGGATTCTCCTATAACCGGAACCGTTGGGTTCGTATAGAAAAGAGATTTCCAACGAATATTAGAGATGTAAAATCTAACGGTAGGATTTGGAATAATATCCAAATCAAAATAGGAAAAGGTTGTTGTAAGTGCAGTTCGGTGACCGTTTATGGAAATCGATTGTACGGGCCTTGATAAAATTATTAAAAATATCAATAATTTGTCTAAAATCATAATAAATGATTTGAAAAGAATTGGGATGAAAAATTCCTATTTCAAAGGATAAAAATATTTTTTTTATCTAAATGACCTAGTTATTAACTCGAATTATAATCCGATTATTTTTAAATAAATAAATTGGATTGAGAAATGGTTTTAAATAATCAGAATTTTTCAATGAATAAATTGGAATGGTTTGGAGTGGAAATAATCTTCGGAATATTTTGATATTGGATTTCATGATTATACGGATATTGTAATGGGAATTTGGAAGATATCGATATCGTTATTCCCAATATGATATCTGTTGGTTTCAGGATTTGATGTTGAATATTAATCGATACGATCTATATTTAAAACCTTATATTTAAGGTCAATTTGGATTGATTGATTGTTTGGATTGTGCACGACCAGTTTATGAGCAAAATATTCTTTTACATTTAGCATTGGGCTGGATATAAATATCTGTGTGCTAACACCTGTGAAACACTTCACAATTTGACTATAAGGTGTTTAGCGATATTGTTTATTTCAAAATTTGATGAATGATTTTGAAATAATGTTTTTCTTAAGTGAAAAGAAATATATTTCCGATTTTGGACAGGTAATGTTTTAGAAAAATGTTTTATAAAACTGAAAGGATTTCGAGGCCTAAACCCGATGATTTCTAAAATGATTTAAAAATGTATTATGTTTTACATTGTGATACATCGCATATTTGATTAGTGGCTATTGATAACATATTTGTTTGGTGGCAGAGAATTTATTCTCTTGCTTAACACCCTTCTTTGAGACGTAGGAGCTCAAAGGTTATGTGATTAATAGTGATTGATCATATGTGTGAATTACCAATGTGAAGTATTATAGTTTGAAAGTGCTTGTGATTATTATGTTGTGAAATGATTTTCCCCACTTTGGGATATAAAAATGATTTGGTGTGTGGCTAAAGATTCTGGTAACCCGGATGACTAAAAGTATGGGTGAGATGGGCGGTGTATGCTTCCATGCGTGGGAGGTGCATCGTCGGTGTAGCCTGCTCCATAGTGGGAGGTGCATATATATATATATATATATATATATATATATATATATATATATATATCGAGTTTCTTAGGTGCGTGCCCTTTGCCTTGTCTAGGGGGAGCCCGATATTTGGTTGCATACTTGTTTGTATGTATTGTTATGATTTGGAATTCATATTTCCAAATGATTTGATTTGAGATCTCGAAGTGAAATCTACTTTGATATAAAAGCTAGATATGTATTTCAAATGCTTTGAAATTGAAATTGGGAAATAAAGTCCAAAGGAATAATTTTTGTAAATTGAATTGGATTTGGAAAATCTAAGTGTGGTGATTAATCTAAATGAGTAGATTGGGATATTGCACGTTAATTGATGCATAGTGGATCCATATCTGTATTACTGATTGGTGTTTATTCACTGGCATTCATGGGGGTAAACCCGTTCCACGTTAGCGGCGTGGTCCTGTGATTTGTCTTATGATTTAATAAGTTAATTTTAACTGTAAAATTTCTCACACCAGTCCCATGACTGACCTGTAGTTTGTTTTTCCCTTGAAAACTTTGGGAGCCCTTATTTTCCGCATGGGCAGTCGAGTAGTTTTATTTTGCAGATACATTGAGCAGGATTCTGGATTGAAGCTTTAAATTGTGTCCAGACATTTATAGTCTTCCGCTGTGCATTATATTACATTTATTGTAAAATTATATTCTGCTATATTATTATATTTATTCGTACTCTGATATTACTGTACTCTGATGTAACATTATTATGATGTTTATAAAAGTCTTCTGTTATTTGTTCAGATGTGTTGTATTCCTAGAGTTAGCATATACGGGATTCGAACGTTCTTAGTCGATTTAGCGATCGATTAGGTCCGAGCGAAATCCATATCATTACAGTTGGTATCAAAGCTTTGGATAACTGAAATCTTTGGGGTACAACTCGTTAGAACAGAATAAAAGACTCATCAGAGGTAGGATTAGTAATATCCTAATGAAGAATCCATCCTCATTAGAGATAGAATCAGTGGCATTCTAGAATGAGTGTCTCATTAGAGATGGGGTTAGTAATGTCACAGAATGAAAGCCATAATGAAAATAATGAAAGTTGAGTTGGTTTATAAAACAACTCTCTGCTTCATTCCTTTTCGGGGACGAAAAGTTTTAGGTGGGGGAGATTTAACAACCCAGAAAATCCGAACCAATTTAAAATTTTTATTTTGGTTATTTTAATAAATTTTGAATATTTAAAATGGTTTATTTTAAATAATAACAACAAGAAATTTATTTTGAATAGAATTAGAATGTATATATTTATTTGAATCGACGTTAGAATATAAATATTTATTTTAATTATAAAAAGAATTGAAAATGGCGCGGTTGTTTGAAAATTCGATTTCAAAATTCAAATGAATGTACAAGATTCAAAATAAACTGGATTTTAGCGAAACCAAAAATATTAGAATCTATTTGAAAATATCTTTCCAACAAATCTGAAAAATTGAAACTTCATTGCGGGAATAAAAAGTTATGCCCAGTTGAAAATTAAGAATAGTCGCTATGAAATTCTAGCCCTTAAAAATGGAAATTTTGCAAACGACTTCCGTTTTCGACTAAACCACTTTTGTTGGATCCAGGATGTCAAGTTATTGCTAGATTCCAAAATTCATAATTTTTTGAATTAATATGTGAGTGTGGCAAAAGAAAATGGGTTTTGATAGTTCTAGTCTATTTCGATCGACAAGAAAATGGCCATTTTTCAAATGTTCTCAGAATTCGACGAAATTAGTTTTGTTGGGACCGTATCGACAAAACAAAGTCAGAAATATTTTTTTGGAATTTTTGGGATCAATTTGTGGCCCTGGCAAATTGAAATGTACGTTCTAATTAAATATTGAACGTTTTATATTTTAAATTGAAGAAAAGCTGACAGAAATAGACGAACTGGCTTACGAAACATTTCCCATTGTGTTCGGAATGGGGGTATTTAGCTAGGGGCGGCAATCATTGCATAACGACCCATATTTTTACGATATCTAAATAATTTATTTAATTAATTAAATAATGGTTTGGTCATTTAAAATGACCAGAATTAAATAATATTGGATATTTAATTAAAATAAATAATATATTTAATTTCTGAAATAGTCAGAAATTTTGGAATTCACAAAATGGTGTGAATTGGATCATCGATGATATTTAATTTAGTTTAGAACCGAATTAGAATAAAGAATATATTATTTGAACGGCAGTTTGAGCGTATAATTATATTATAATTAAAATCGAGCTCGAAATGGCACTACAGTTCGCAATTTGGCGATTTGAACTTTAAACGAATATACAGAAGCTATTTTAAGTCAGATTTCTGTGAAACAAGAAATGTTGGGGGCTGGTGAAGTATATTTTTCTAATGGAAGAAAAAAATCGAGATTTCGTCGTGTAGATTTTGATTTATGTCCAAATCAAATTTTAGAAAATTCGCTGTTGAATTCCTTTATAATTTAAATCAATTTATTTATATTATAAAAGGATTTTTAATATAAATCGAATATCGATATAACTGGAAATTTTTAAATATCGAGTTAAAAATCCAGTTGAAGCTGTATGTTATTCTATTGTGAATATATACGATAATATTTATTTTTAAATATTAAATTTAATTGTTTTTAAATATATTTATATATTTAAATGGTTATTTAGAGCTTTAAAAATAGCCAGTTTTGCAAAAGATCTCGGAATTCGACGAAACTAATTTTGTTGGATCCGCAACATCAAATTATTGTTAGATTCCAAGTTCCGTGATATTTTGGGTTCACTGTGTTGCTGTACGGATTTTTAGAGTGAAAAATAGTCAGCAAATTGACCTTTAAAAATACGCTGTGTGAGCAAACGGAGTCGGAATACGATGAAACCAGTTTTGTTGGGACCGTAATGTCGAACTGTAGCTGCATATCTAGTTTTGTGATTTTTGAGTATCGTATGTGATCACAGGAATTTTAGAGGACGATTACAAACAGCGATTTCTTAAAAACAATTATAAAAATCGAATAAAAAATATTAAATGCTTCCTATAAATACGCTACCAATCCCTTAACCCAAATTCTTTCCTCCCAAGTCAACAGACAATTAAGCTGCCACAAAAATTTTCCTCTACAGTAAATAATTTACCTTTGGAAATCAATAGAAATTAAAATAAATTCCTATAAATCATGATACTGGTATATCCATGATCCCTAAGTCTTTCTCTTCAAATTGATATGTATATTGAGGGGCATGACAACGTTTTTGTTCGTTGGAAAATATACAGCGTTCGTAGGGTTTATGTATGTGTGGAAAAGGGGATTCAATCTTCGAATTCGAGCTCATAACAGGATTCAGGAGATGGAAAGGGTTGTGTGGGCGGAGTTCAAGGGTGAATGGTGCTAAAAGAGGTTGATCGAATTTACTGAGGCTCCTCGATGGGAGTGTGACGGCAGGAGCTCGAGTTTGGCTTTTTGTATATGAGGAGGAAGAGGACGGAAAGAGTAGAATTATAATGATTTTTGTTTGATTTTAAACCAACGGTGGTGGGAGTAAGATGTTCTTGAAATGGGAACTATGGTGTTCGGTGGATTCCTGGAAGCGTGAAAATTCAATTGGGGAAGATGGAGTTAAAGGTGCGGACGGGTTGGGTTTTCAAATGGTTAAGTGGGTCGGGAAATTTGTGGTGAGCCCAATTATAAATAAACTTAAGTTTGTTTTAATTAAATTGTATATTAACTTATAACCATGATAACTTCATCATATGATATTAGAATTTCGAACGGTCGGATCCGTTGGGATCGTATGGATGTTGGCTTCACAATGGAACTGACTGGGAGCAAAACAGAGCTCATTATAATTTATAGCAAAATAAATTGTACGTCTGAATCAGGCGATAGTTATCGTTATTAACGATGATCGTCCAATGTGAGTAATCTCACTAACCCTGCTCAGTTTATATTTTTTATAAAATATTTTAAGAATTTATAAATAATGGTTGTTTGCTGTGTGATGGCTGTTTGGCTGAAATGCTAGTCAGTTGATTGAAAATATAGATAACAATATAGATATAAATTGTTAATCAAATATTGATTCTGTTTAGCAGAATATTTCATAGTAAAATGAAATTGATGTTAATTTTATTGTTTAACATCTGTGGATGTAGGGAAACAGGTCGGAGGGACCCAACTGGGTTCCTCAACATTTATTTTACTATTTTTCACATATTGTGTAATATGATGTGATATGAAAACTGTTGTTGATTTTGTATGTTTGAATGATACTGATCATTATTGTATGGTAAGTTAAATACCATAAGGATTACTGGAATATTAAAAAGGAAAATTTCAATGTTATATTAAAAAAAAATATTTATAAAATTAAAGATTTTATAAAAAGAAAACCAATTATTTAAGAAATAAATAGATTAAAAAGAATTATTTATTTGTAAATCAAATAGATAGATTGAAAAAAAGAAATATTTGTGAGCTATTTACAAATAGAATTGAAAAGGGATATTTATCTGAAAATAAATAGAATAGAAAGGGAAAATATGTGTAAAACAAATAGAAAGGGAATAGTTAGATTATCAATGGAATTACTTATAAAATCAATAGATTTTATAAATTTAAATATTTTGTAAAATAAATCAAATTATTAAAAAGGGATTTATTTTGTAAATAAATAGATTATAAAAGTGAAATACTTGAAAAGTGAATAGTATAGTATAAAGGAGAATTTTACATTCGAAAGGTTTAGACCCGTGCTTCTCACAAGGGTACAACATGATACGGATTTAAAGCAAAGAATTTAAATAGAATCTATTCTAACCAAATGATTAAGAAGATAAATTTATAAATAATATTCTATAAATTAAATAAAATCATTGGATAAATAGAATATATAAGTCAGGACTTATATAGAGAAGTAAAAGTCAATTCAACATCGATATTTGGAACTGAATATGGACGTAGAGTTAAATCAAAGGAGTCAATCAATGGAGTTAATCGAATTTGAATTTACTGAATATTAATTATTCAATTAGAGTTGATCGAATATGGTTATTTGAGATAGAGTTAGTCAAACAAAGTTATTTAGGATGTGTTGCCATTTCGTACGATACTAGCGTAATTCGAAGGGCTGCAGATAGCCTATGGCAGTCGGATGTTTCCTGAGGGAATCAGGCATAACCATTGTGATCGCTGTGATCTAGAGTCAGGCGAATGGAGTTAAATCGAATATTAGCCATTCGAAATAAAGTTAAAAACTGACATAGTTATTCGAATATAAGTTAATCGAATATTAGTTATTCGATAGGAGTTAAATAAGTAAGTTAAATAAGTTGAGTTAATCAAGTAAGTTAATCAAGTTGAGTTAATCGAGTTGAGTTAGTCAAGATGAGTTAATCAAATTGAGTTAATCCAAATGAATTAATCCCAAGGAACTATTCGAAATAGTTTATTCGAATAGAATTAAAGGAGTTATTCGAAATAGTTTATTTGAATAGAATTAAGGGAGTTAGTCAAATATAGTTTATTTGGGAAGAGATTAATCGAATGTAAATCATTCGAAGAGAATTAATCGAATGTAAATCATTCGAAGAGAATTAATCGAATGTGTATCATTCGAAGGGAGATTATCGAATATAGTTATTCGAAGAAAGAGTTATCAAATATAGTTTATTCGAAAGAGAGTTATCGAATAGTGATTATTCGAGAGCGAATTATATATTGGAATTTGATTATATCGAATTAACGAAAGTGATATTTACTTTCCTTTTCAAATCAAGTTTTTACTTATTTGTTAATAAACCAGTTGTTTGTTTAATTATCCAAATTAATAAAGAAAAGTTATATTTAAGTTAATATATATTCAAAAGCTTGAAATTATAACACTAGCGTTATAATCAAATGATTTTTGAAGTGGATTTGTAAATAGAATCCGAGAGTTTGCGTAAGAAAGTTTGTTGAAGGATTATAAGATGAACTTTGTCTATTTCGAGGTAAGAAATGTTGTTCAGTTAAGGTCTGAGAGGTAATAATACCCCAACTTGATTGACTTTGTTTTTAACTAAGGAGAAGTTAAGGATCGATAGTGAAGATTGGTTAAATGAATTTAGTTAGTAAGTGAAATGGCTTGAATGGGCCAAGCGATGTTTTATTTAAACATCAGTTTAAATCCGATAAAGAAGTTTGAAAATGTTTTCCCAATAAGAACCAGAAATGTTTCTAAATTTAGAAAATAAGAATTTACAAATATATAGAAATGGGAAAATGGATAAATTAAAGATAATTAAACATAAATTAATAAATGTTGATTGATGACTTATCGATCGATCGAATTTCTATCTGGAAATAAGATCGTTGGTTGTACACCTATTTTTCTTTGATAGTTAAATCACCGACTATCGAATTTTTTGGCCATTTTTCCGTCGTCAATAGGGAGAGACCGGGATCAAATTCATTATCTGAAAACCACTATGTATGGACGTTAGCGTTGCTATCAAAAATGGTGAAGATAATTGAAGACGGGGTTATGCAAGGGCTATCCTGTTTACAGAATAGTGCCTTTGGTTTGTCCAGTCTCAGGACAAACGTAAATGGATGAATGTATGACAGAGTATACCTAACGGATCTCGTAAGTTGATCTCTTCAAACGTACTTATGTTTGGTGGCGGAGGAATTCGTTTCTCTTAGCTTTATACCCGTGGTATTTTTGGGGAAATCAATTTGTGATTTGGCAGGTATGACGATGTGGCATTCAAAGTAAATGAATGTATGATCTGTCAAAAGATACGTTATGACCTCAAGCCTCATCAACCGGGAAATGACAGAAATCGAGTAGGCAGCATGGCTAAGTGGGTCGCTCCCATTAGGGTGTATATCACCTATCTAGAGGAAATCCATTTCATTCTTTTATCTATTATCGATGCAGTCCCTTTTCGAGACACGATGGGTAGTTCCCAACCATTGGTGATATACATTCGATACACTCAAGCGAAATGAGTGGTCGGTTATGTGTGGGCCTGGTTGCAAGACGTTCTTGTTGAACCCACTATATTTGTCTCTAGAGATACACTGTCGGCAGGTGGTTCCATACCTTGTCATAGTTGGAATCCAATCCCCAATAAGCGCCCGCGGTTTTGTTTGTATACTATATATGTGGAGCGTGAGATGCAAGCGTTCTTCTATATTGTTAATTACTTGTGATTAGACATTATTATAATATCAGAGAAGTATTGATTTTCAGAACTGTTTTGGGTTATCGTAAGGTAAAAACCATCCGTATTTATGTGTGGATCGGTCTTACGATTACTTTTTCTTTTAAAAAGGATTTTGGAAACTTAAACCAAATGGTTTGAGTTTACTCACACCAGTCCCATGACTGACCCAAAGTTTATTTTGTTTTGTTTTACCTTAACTCTTGGGTGCCAAAATTTGTACGGGCAGTCAAGTAGTTCAGGTCTTTACAGATATACTTGAAGGAGCTTGAAGCAGGAGGCTTCAGGATTATATAGCTATTGTTATTTTCCGCCGTGTGTAAGTGTTGTACTCTAATAATGTTATTGTATATATATTGTTTTATTTCAAAGTTATGTTATATATTATATTTTATTCATTCCGCTGTGAGATTCGCATTACTCCGATTCTATTGTGTGGTGATCTTCTTCTTCTTCTTTCTAATTTTCTATCTTATCTATTCTCACCCTCTACCTTCTTTCTAATAATGATCTAGAATGTTCGATACCTGAATAATTAACATTAGTTTTATGTTGATTTTCTGGGTCGAAAAATCCCAGTTCGTTGTAGTGGTATCAGAGCTGAAGGTTAATGATTACCTTGGCTCTGTGGCATGACTCAGTAGAGATGGGGTTAGTAATGCCCTAGATTGAGTTGAGTGTATATATGCGAGTGAACATATTTGTACATTTTATTAAAAAAATTATTTTATATTATGTAGATTTATTGGTTGAGTAGTTTGTGAATTCTAGTCGATCAGTTGATCCACTGTATCGATAAGGGCTACCAAACACTCTAATACAATAAACCGACACAGTATGTTTCAAAAGAGGGTAAATGAGATAATTTTACCCAAAGTATATTTTTATATAAAGAAAATATTTATATTCGAATGATTGTAGTATGTTGGATGTGTTGGTTGATTATAATGGAAATGGTTATATAGATAACCAATTTGAGTTCGTATAAATAAAAAGCAGATTAATTAAATCCGAATTAAATTATAATTGGAATCAAAATTATGAAAACTGGGAGGAGTGTTTGTAAGTGGATTTGTGTTAAGTATAAGAAAATTTTAAGATCCTAAGAAATTTTAAAATTTGTTTTACAAACTTTTGAAGTTTTTTGAAATCTATTTCAAAATGGAGGTGCTTAGATATGGTTTTGAAAGTTATATAGTATCGAAATCACTTTGATAGCTGGAAAATAACTCTGATGATGTTGGCCACATCATCAGTGTTCATTTTCGAGTTGTAAGTGACGGATTACTACCAAAGATTTTGTTTTCGAATTTTTTGGGAAAAAGAAGTTGTTTTGAATCCCGAAAGGGAATAATTTATTTTAGAAAAACTAAACTGTTTAAAATCCCCAGGAAGATAGTATGAATTAGAAACAAATTAAAGGAATTTGTGAAAGCAAATATGAATGGAATTGAAACCAATTAACTGTAAATTGAATTAGATATGATATATCAAGTAGAATCAGATTTTGAATTCGTGAGATAGAATCTGAAATGGTATTGGATTGATGATTTAGGAGTTGGAATCAAAAATGAAACTTTGGCTTGAAATGGAATTTGGCTTGGATATAAGTGAATAGTTGTGTTGAGATTTGATTGATTGAAATTGAATGGAAATCGATTGGTATAGATGGATATACGATCAGCAGGTATTGAGTAGAAGCAAGTGCAAGGATATAATGATATGCCCGATAAAAAGGTACATTTTTAAGTTTCCATATGAGGTTTTATGCGCCGAATCGGCAAGCCGCTTGCCTTTTTGATTTTCTTTTTGAAAGGAAAGGGCCTAGAAGGGCGAGTTGGGGTTTGAACTATTGACCGGTACAAGGGAGGTCTGGCGAAATTTTTCAAAAATTTCGGGTGTTAGAATATTTTCAAGGTTTTAGAAAATTTTCGTTGATGAGAATTAATTAATATTTTAATTTAAATTAAATTGGTTCTGCTGAAATTAAAGTTGATAAGTAAACAAATAAATTTGTACTAGTCAATAGGGTTTGTTCTATACCTTAGCAATTTCGAGGACGAAATTATTTTAAGGGGGGAAGAATGTAACGACCCGTATTTTTACGTTATAAAAATAATTTATTTAATTATTTAAATAATGGTTTGGTCATTTAAAATGACCAGAATTAAATAATATTTAATATTTAATTAAAATAAATAATATAATTAATTTTTGAAATAGTCAAAAATAGTGGAATTCACAAAATGGTGTGAATTGGATCATCGGTGATATTTAATTCAGTTAAAATTGAATTAGAATAATGAATATATTATTTGAATGGCAGTTTGAACGTTTAATTATATTATAATTAAAATTGAGCTCGAAATGGCATTGTAGTTCGCAATTTGGTGATTTGAACTTTAAACGAATATACAGAAGCCATTTTAAGTTGGATTTCTGTGAAACAAGAAACATTGGGGGCTGGTGAATTATATTTTTCTGATGGAAGAGAAAAATCGAAATTTCGTCGTGTAGATTTTTGATTTATGTCCAAATCAAATTTTAGAAAAGTCGCTATGAAATTCCTTTATAATTTATATCGATTTATTTATATTATAAAAGGATTTTTAATATAAATCGAATATCGATATAACTGGGAATTTTGAAATATCGAGTTATAAATCCAATTGAAGCTTTATGGTATTCTATTGTGAATATATACGATAATATTTATTTTTAAATATTAAATTCCATTGTTTTTAAATATATTTATATATTTAAATGGGTTATTTAGAGCTTTAAAAATAGCCAGTTTTGCAAACGACCTCGGAATTCGATGAAACTAATTTTGTTGGATCTGCAACATCAAATTATTGTTAGATTCCAAATTCCATGATATTTGGGGTCACTGTGTGGCCGTACGGATTTTTAGAGTGAAAAACAGTCCGTAAATTAACCTTTAAAAATACGTTGTGTGAGCAAACGGAGTCGGAATCCAACGAAACCAGTTTCGTTGGGACCGTAATGTTGAACTATAGCTGCTTGTCCAGTTTTTTGTGATTGTTGAGTATCGCATGTGATCACAGGAATTTTATAGGACGATTACAAACATCAATTGCTTAAAAACAAATATAAAAATCGAATAAAAAATATTAAATCCTTCCTATAAATACACTACCAATTCCTTAACCCTAATTCTTTCCTCCCAAGTCAACAGACAATTAAGCCGCCAAAAAAATTTTCCTCTATAGTTAATGATTTACCTTTGGAAATCAATAGAAATTAAAATAAATTCCTATAAATAATGATACTGGTATATCCATGATCCTTGGGTCTTTCTCTTCAAATTGATATGTATATTGAGGGGTACGGCAACGTTTTTGTTCGCTGGAAAATATACAGCGTGCGTAGTATTTATGTATGTGTGGAAAAGGGGCTTCAATCTTCGAATTCGAGATCATAACAGGATTGAGGAGATGGAAAGGGTTGTGTGCGCGGAGTTCAAGGGTGAATGGTGCCAAAATAGGTCGATCGAATTTACTGAGGCTCCTCGACGGGAGTGTGAGGGCAGGAGCTCGAGTTTGGATTTTTGTGTATGAGGAGGAAGAGGACGGCAAGAGGAGAATTGTGATAATTTTTGTTTGATTTTAAATCAACGGTGGAGGGAGTAAGATGTGCTTGAAATGGGAACTATGGTGTTCGGTGGATTCCTGGAAGCGTGAAAATTCAATTGGGGGGTGATGGAGTTAAAGGTACAGACGGGTTGGGTTTTCAAATGGTTAAGTGGGCCGGGAAATTTGTGGTGAGACCCATTATAAATAAACTTATGTTTGTTTTAATTAAATTGAATATTAACTTATTACCGTGATAACTTCATCATATGACATCAGAATTTCGAATGGTCAGATCCATTGGGATTGTATGGACGGTGGCTCCACAATGGAACTGACTGGGAGGGAAACAGAGCTCGTTACAATTTACAGCAAAATAAATTGTCCGTCTGAATCAAGCGATGGTTATCATTATTAACGATGATCGTCCAATGTGAGTAATCTCACTAACTCTGCTCAGTTTATATTTTTATAAAATATTTTTAGAATTTGTAAATAATGGTCATTTGTTGTGTGTTGGCTGTTTGGTTGAATTGCTAGTCAGTTGATTGAAAATATAGATAACGATATAGATATAAATCGTTAATCAAATATAGATTCAATATAGTAGAATATTTCATAGCAAAATGAAATTGATGTTAATTTTATTGTTTAACATCTGTGGATGCTGGGAAACAGGTCGGAGGGACCCAACTGGGTTCCTCAACATTTATTTTACTATTTTTCATATATTGTGTTACATGATGTGATATGAAATCTGTTGTTGATTTTGTATGTTTGAATGATATTGATCATTGTTGTATGGTACGTTAAATACCATAAGGAATACTGGAATGTTAAAAAGGAAATTTTCAATGCTATATTGAAAAAGAAATATTTATAAAATCAATGATTTTATAAAAAGAAAACCATTTATTTAGGAAATAAATAGATTAAAATGAAATATTTATTTGTAAATCAAATAGATAGAATTGTAAAAAAAGAAATATTTGTAAACTATTTACAAATAGAATTGAAAAGGGATATTTATCTGAAAATAAATAGAATAGAAAAGGGAAATATGTGTAAAACAAATAGAAAGGGAATAGTTAGATTATAAAAGGAATTACTTAAAAAATCAATAGATTTTATAAATTGAAATATTTTATAGAATAAATAGAATTATTAAAAAGGGATTTATTTTGTAAATAAATAGATTATAAAAGGGAAATACTTGAAAAGTGAATAGAATAGTATAAAGGAGAATTTTACATTTGAAAGGTTTAGACCCGTGCTTCGCACACGAGTACAACATGATATGGATTTAAACCAAAGATTTTAAATAGAATTTATTCTGACCAATATATTAAGAAGATAAATTTATAAATAATATTCTATAAATTAAATAAAATATTTATCATTGGATAAATAGAATATATAAGTCAGGACTTATATAGAGAAGTAAAAAATCGATTCAACATCGATATTTGGAACTGAATATGGACGTAGAGTTGAATCAAAGGAGTCAATCAAAGGAGTTAATCGAATTAGAATTTATTGAATATTAAATATTCAATTAGAGTTGATTGAATATAGTTATTTGAGATAGAGTTAGTCAAACATAGTTATTTAGGATGTGTTGCCATTTCGTACGACTGCTAGCGTAGTTCGCAGGGCTGCAGATAGCCTATGGCAGTCGGATGTTTTCTGAGGGAATCAGGCGTAACCATTGTGATCGCTGCGATCTAGAGTCAGGCGAATGGAGTTAAATCGAATATTAGCCATTCGAAATAACTTTAAAAACTGGCATAGTTATTCGAATATAAGTTAATCTAATATTAGTTATTCGATAAGAGTTAAATAAGTAAGTTAAATAAGTTGAGTTAATCAAGCAAGTTAAATAAGCTGAGTTAATCAACTAAGTTAAATAAGTTGAGTTAATCAAGTTGAGTTAATTGAGTTGAGTTATTCAAGATGAGTCAACCAAACCGAGTTAATCCAAAGGAGCTATTCGAAATAGTTTATTCGAATAGAATTAAAGGAGTTATTCGAAATAGTTTATTCGAATAGAATTAAGGGAGTTAACCGAATATGGTTTATTTGGAAAGGGATTAATCGAATGTAAATCATTCGAAGAGAATTAATCGAATGTAAATCATTCGAAGGGAGATTATCGAATATAGTTATTCGAAGAAAGAGTTATCAAATATAGTTTATTCGAAAGAGAGTTATCAAATAGTGATTATTCGAGAGTGAATAATAAATTGGAATTCGATTATATCGAATTAAGAAAAGTGATATTTACTTTCTGTTTCAAATCAACTTTTTACTTATTTGTTAATAAGTTAGTTGTTTGTTTAATTATCCAAATTAATAAAGAAAAGTTATATTTAAGTAATTATATATTCGAAAGCATGAAATTATAACACTAGCATTATTATCAAATGATTTTTGAAGTGGATTCGTAAATAGAATCCGAGATTTTGCGTAAGGAAGTTTGTTAAAGGATTATAAGATGAACTTTGTCTATTTCGAGGTTAGAAATGTTGTTCAGTTAAGGTCTGAGAGGTAATAATACCCCAACTTGATTGACTTCGTTTTTAACTAAGGAGAATTTAAGGTTCGGTAGTGATGATTAGTTAAATGAATTTAGTTAGTAAGTGAAATGGCTTGAATGGGCCAAGCGATGTTTTATTTTAACATCAGTTTAAATCCGATAAAGAAGCTTGGGAATGTTTTCCCAATAAGAACCAGAAACGTTTTCTAAATTTAGAAAATAAGAATTTACAAATATATAGAAATAGGAAAATGGATAAACTGAAGATAATTTAACATAAAGAAATAAATGTTGATTGATGATTGATCGATCGAATTTCTACCTGGAAATAAGATCGTTGGTTGTACACCTATTTTTCTTTGATAGTTAAATCATCGAGTATCGAAGTTTTTGGCCATTTTTCCGTCGTCAATACGGAGAGACCGGAATCAGATTCATTATCTGAAAACCACTCTGTATGGACGTTAGCGTTGCTATCAAATATGATGAAGATAATTGAAGATGGGGTTATGTAAGGGCTATCCTGTTTACAGAATAGTGCCTTCGGTTTGTCCAGTCTCAGGATAAACATGAATGGACGAATGTCTGACAGAGTATACCTAACGGATCACGTAAGTTGATCTCTTCAAATGTACTTACGTTTGGTGGCGGAGGAATTCATTTCTCTTAGCTTTATACCCGTGGTATTTTTGGGGAAATCAATTTGTGATTTGGCAGGTATGACGATGTGGCATTCAAAGTAAATGAATGTATGATCTATCAAAAGATACGTTATACCTCAAGCCTCATCAACCGGGAAATGACAGAAATCTGGCAGGCAGCATGGCTAAGTGGGTCGCTCCCATTAGGCTGTATATCACCTATCTAGAGGAAATCCATTTCATTCTTTTATCTATTGTCGATGCTGTCCCTTTTCGGGAAACGGTGGGTAGCTCCCAACCGTTGGTGATATACATTCGATACACTCAAGCGAAATGAGTGGTCGGTCATGTGTGGACCGGGTTGCAAGACGTTCTTGTTGAACCCAGTATATTCATCTCTGGAGATACACTATCGGCAGGTGGTCCCATACCTTGTCATAGTTGGAATCTTATCCCCAATAAGTGTCCGCGGTTTTGTTTGTATACTATATATGTGGAGCGTGAGATGCAAGTGTTCTGCTAGATTATCAATTACTTGTGATTATACATTATTATAATATCAGAGAAGTATCGATTTTCAAAACTGTTTTGGGTTATCGTAAGGTAAAAAGCATCCGTATTTATGTATGGATCGGTTTTACGATTATTTTTTCTTTTGAAAAGGATTTTGGAATGTTAAACCAAATGTTTTGAGTTTACTCACAACAGTCCCATGACTGACCCAGAGTTTATTTTGTTTTGTTTTGCCTAAACTCTTGGGTGACCAAATTTGTACGGGCAGTCAAGTAGTTCAGGTCTTTACAAATATACTTGGAGGAGCTTGAAGCAGGAGGCTTCAGGATTATATAGCTATTGTTATTTTCCGCTGTGTGTAAATGTTCTACTCTGATAATGTTATTGTATATATATACTGTTTTATTTCAAAGTTATGTTATATATTATATTTTATTCGTTCCGCTGTGAGATTCGCATTACTCTGATTCTGTTCGGTGGTGATCTTCTTCTTCTTCTATTCTAATTTTCTATCTTATCTATTCTCACCCTCTAACTTCTTTCAATTAAAGATCTGGAATGTTCGATACCTGAATAATTAACATGAGTTTTATGTTGATTTTCTGGGTCGAAAAGTCCCAGTTCGTTACACGTTGGGTTTGATTTGGAGTTCGGATGGATAAACATGTACAAGCAGAATTGAATATTATATTATGTAAATATAATATATATACTCTCACCTCTAAGTCAAACTCTTATCTCGCATTCTTTATGGTCAAAACCTGAAACCTGCCTCCCCCCTTTCAGAAAACCGTCGTTCGATATTAGGAAGAGAAAATGAAAAAAGAAAAAATAACTCATGCGATCGATCCCGTCCTCCCTCCTCCATATAGCCGTCGAGGCTCTCCCTTCCCTCGCCTCTTGTCCTCCTCACACCGTCGCCCTCTCTCTTCTCCCCCCTGAAGCCGTGAATCCCTAATCCGAAACTCCCCCTCAAATTGAAGCAAGATTCCGGCGAGAATTAGGGTTCGAGTGTGGCGTTGTTTGGCATGCAGGTAGAGAGGAGGATGGCCGACGAAGTAGTGGTGGTGATGGAGGGTCTGGTCATTCCTAGATCGTACGACGACGGTGGAATTGTTTAAGCGTGATGGGTTCCTGAAAAAGATTTAGCAGAGGTAGGTGAGTTTTTTCTATATGGATGCATTGTTAAAAAAATCAGTTTTTTTTATGAATACATAGAAAAAAAATCAGTTTTTTATATGTATACATAGAAAAAAAATCAGATTTTTTTATAAGAATATCATTGTTTTTAAATTATATACTTTGTTTTAAAAATGTAATTTTTTATATATGTATAGCGAATATATAAAAATATGATTTTTAATTTAGATAGTATGGTAATATGGTTTTTGAATATATAGCTTTGATATAAAAATGTCATTTTATATATAGTAGTACCATAGGATTAAAATTGGAAATTTTAAAAGTATAAAATAGAATTGTTTTTAAAGAATACAAATTGCATTGTTTTAAAAAAAAAAATAGCATGATTTTTATTATCTAGAAGGGGGTATAGGAATATGATTTTTATTATATGAATAACAAAATAAAAATGTGATTTTTATAACATTGAAATAAAAATGTGATTTTTAATATAAAAATCGTGTGAACCGGATTGCGATGGAATCGATTGGGAGCAAAATGAAATCCAGACCATCCAATAAAGAATGATGGAGTGGATCCCAAAGGTGAGAACTCCTCATTACAATTTTCTTTATACAGTTATTTATTATGTAGCTGCATATATGAACTGTTCCCCGTCGTCCACAGACCATGGACGACTTATTTGTTTGATTGTGTTGTGCAAATCGATTGTGATTGTATATATGAAGAAAATGAAATATTCATATGTTGAATAAATTGTTTGAACGATAAAATTCACATTTTTATCATATATATGATGTAAATAAAATATTGATATGTTGAATAAATTGTTTGAACGATAAAATTCACATTTTATCGTATATATGAAGTAAATGAAACATTCATATGTTGAATAAATTGTTTGAACGATAAAATTCACATTTTATCGTATATATGAAGTAAATAAAACATTCATATGTTGAATAAATTGTTTGAACAATAAAAATAACATTTTTATTTTACCTATGAAGTATATGAAATATTCATGTTTGAAATAAATTCTGTGAACGATAAAAATAACATTTTTATGATGTATGTGAAGTAATAAAAATAGTCATACATTGAAATAAATTATAGTTTGTTAAAAATAACATTTTTAACATGTATATGGTAGTTATACCTTGAAATAAATACTAGTTCACTAAAATTATCATTTTTAGCGTATATATGGAATATATAAAATTGCCATGTGATGGAAATATTATTAGTTCACTAATAATATTATGCTTGGCTTATATATGCGTTGTGTGAAATTATATATGCGTTGAATGAATATAAAAAAAAGCGTCATATGAAAAATTATATGTGGTTGTTGTATGAAAATATACATATACAATATATTGAACATGTCATAGAAAGGAGGCTTGAGAAGAGGAATAAAACTGTATGCCCGACAAATAGGTACATATTTACTGTTTTGTTTGGGGTATGATAATTTTATGAGCCGATTGGCTAGCCGCTTGGCTGTTTCTTTTTCTTTTTGGATTGGAGAGGCCTGTATGGCGATTTCAGGATTTTCTCGGTGCTCCCGTGCAGGGGAGGTTATGGCGAAATTTTTCGAAAATTTAGGGTGTTAACTAAATTTTTGAAAAATTAGAAAGTTCTTAGAAACTGAAAAGTTGAAGAACTTGAGCAAAAATAGAAATTGAAATCATTTTCAAACAATTTATAAAATACGTTTTAAAATGGAAATCGATGAAATATATATATTATATGGCCTGAATAAAATGCGCCGCGCAGCGACCGTTCGCGAATTTCGACCATTGACTTTGAATTGACGTTATGGGAGATCCGACCGTCGGGTTCTCCTAAAACCAGAACTATTGGGTTCGTATAGAAAAGAGATTTCCAACAAATATTAGAGATTTAAAATCTAACGGTTGGATTTGGAATTATGTCCAAATCAAAATAGGAAAAGGTCGCTGTAAGTGCAGTTCGATGACCGTTTATGGAAATCGACTGTATAGGCCTTGATAAAATTATTAAAAATATCAATAATTTATGTAAAATCATAATAAATTATTTGAAAAGAATTGGGTTAAAAAATCATACTTGAAAGGATAAAAATATATTTTTAAAGAAATGAACTAGTTATTAACTCGAATTATGAAGCGACCCGTACTTCCCCGATAAGGAAAGAGCGGATACTTTGAGGATAAGACGAATCAGAACGCAGACAGAAGAACATTTCATTGTATATTACAACAATTCCAACAGAATACAAGAAAATACAGAGTAAGAATAAACATTAAACAGAAAATATCAGAGATTTAAATAACATTTAAATACATCGCAGCGGAAAATAATACAAAACAGAACTAGAAGTAATACACGGATACAAAGCTTTCCGAGTATCATTCCAGCTGTAAATCAGGATCCTGTGAATATAAATCTGCAAAACCAAAACTACTCGGTGCCCTTGTCAAAATAAGGGCACCCAGAGTTTAGGTTAAAACAATAAACTTCAGGTCAGTCATGTGACTGGTGTGAG
Organism: Allium sativum; assembly: GCA_030737875.1. Lineage (NCBI taxonomy): Eukaryota > Viridiplantae > Streptophyta > Magnoliopsida > Asparagales > Amaryllidaceae > Allium > Allium sativum. The sequence goes on along the minus strand of CM060920.1, from coordinate 738,914,969 downwards.
AACTAAAACAGTTATTAATCTTTATTTTAAAGTAAGGTAAATCAAGGGACCACGCCGTATAACACGGAACTAGTTTCCTCCCAAGAACACCAGTGCATAAAACAAACAGCGCAATGCTAAATAAAGAACAATGAAGCAATTATAAGACCCAGGTCCCCTCACACACTGCAATGCAAGCCGGAGGATAGGTTTTTTCTTTATAATAGCCAAAGAATGCTTGATACGCTAAATTTAATGTTTTAATTCTTAATCAAACTCCAACCGCAAATTAGTAAGAGAACGATTCCCTAAGTATCAACCCCGAAGGCGAAAACCAACATCAGACCAATACCCAGGAAACCACCCATCTTGGCTCATTTCCGGTTAGTTTCTGATTTTATATACAATCATAAATATCAATGATAGGCGGCATGAAAGCCCCATCCCACTATGTCGCCATATATAGGATTACAATAAAACAACAAAGTCATGTATTGGAAATTGGATTTCCATCTACGAACCAAGGCAAAAGATAGTCCTCTACTGATTCGAGGCTGTCTCGCTCGAGCCTCAGGATCAGAGCTTGAGTGACCCTTGGATCGTCAGGGCCGGTCCACCGATATGGATTAAAATACCTGAAGACTGCGTTTCCTCGCCCTTTGGGGCGTAAATGAGCCAACGAATGACTCCATTGGCTTCACATAGTCACCGATATATCTGAGGCGCCTCGCAAACCAACAACCACATAAGTCAAACTCGTCAGGGCGTGTCAAACCATTGACGCCACTTCTAACTAGAAAGAAACGTGTGTCCTCCCTGAGGTCCCCTCCCTTTTTGGTTCACCACCGGGGTGTGAGGCTCGCGAATCAACGTTACAAAAAGCTATGCCACACAGGCCGTGCTTTGATCATCAACCACAAGACTCTGCTTTTCAAAAGAAGTCTTGATCATTTGCATCTTAGCATGCCACACAGGCAAACCACTCCATGCAACCGATATCCATCAATCACACAAAATGATATCCAATGTCAGACACACAGTCCATTTACAAGTGCGTTCTGGGTCTGAACGAAACCGGAGGCACCTTGTACCTCGCATATCCATCGATCTCCAAGTACGTCTGGACGACCACTAACTGATTCCCTCCTCTTGGGTGTACGGCCTAATCAAGATCATCAGTAATCACCCAAATGACGTGAATACCTCCGGTCTTCGACCACCATCTTCATCTTCAATTTATCGTCGTATTAGTTATTCAGAATGGGATAAACTCGTTCTTTCCGAATAACTCGCGTATATAAGAAACAAGTGTTGCATAAACACAACATACGCCTCATTCCAATTCATCAGTCACTAACCGTAAATTAGCAAGAGAACAATTCCCCAAACATTAACCCCGAAGGCCGAAACCAACATTAGATCAATACCCAGGAAACCCTTCTTCTTAGCTAACCTACAATTAGTTTCTAAATTTCATATTCTTAGGGAAAGGTTCCCATTAATTTTATCAAAGATAAATTCTTTTAAATTGATTCTTTAATCTTCCTTTGAATATCACTTCAAACTAATCGGGATTAGCGAACCACACCGAAGTAATTATTTATTTTATTTTCCAATCCCAACCTATATATCCCATGAAGTAAAACTAGTCATACTTTATATCTAACACCATGGTGTTATCGGTAAATTCAATTACCATTTCACGTTCAAATCTAATTAAAGATTTAACTACTGCCTGGAGTAAAACTGGTGATATTCCATCCTCGATCCTTTCAATCTAATTAAAGATTCATTAAAACTCCACTTAGTTTTAATCTTTAACTAGGTTAAATAATCAGTGTCATTTAAAACACGGTTCACGATAAACCCTAAAATCACATCACATTTCAATCAGTCCCTAACCGTAAAGTAGCAAGTGAGCAATTCCCTAAGTATTAACCCCGAAAGCCGAAACCAACATCAGATCAATACCCCAGAAACCATTCAACTTAACTAATCTCTAATTAGTTTCTGATTTTCTTAACTCTTTTGGGTCTAAGAACCGTATTATTGAAGATACCGTTCACGAAACCCAAAATCACATTCCCTTAATTAACGGGTTAAAGAACAAGTGTTATTTAAAACACTGTTCACGATAAACCCAAAAATCAATTCCAATTCAATTCCAATTAAATATTATTTAATTGGTACAATTCATTAAATCTAAATAAAAAGATTTAATCTTTTCTCAACTGGGGCTAAGAACCGTGCTAATGAAGACACCATTCACGACAAACCCAAATCTCATTTGATATTAAATACAAGGCTCTGAATAGAAAATATATCGACTTATATTCAATATCAAATTCTACGACCAACAAATATCGTACTGGAAATAATGATATAAATATATCTTTCAAATTTCCATAATAATATCTGTATAATCCCGAAATCCAACATCGAAATATTCTAAAGACGATTTCGATTCAAATCCATTCCAATTCAATTATTGGAAATTCTGGTTATTATCAAAACCATTTCAAATCCAATATATTTATTTTAAAAATAAACAAATTATTATTCTAGTTCAAAACTAGTTCTTTTCGATAAAAATCTACTTTTATCTTTTCAAATATGGAGTTTTTCATCCGAATTCTTCTCAAATCATTTCTTATGATTTTACACAAATTATTACTATTTTTAATAATTTTATCAAGGCCCGTACAGTCGATTTCCATCAACGGTCATCGAACTGCACTTACAGCGACCTTTTCCAAATTTGATTTGGACATAATTCCAAATCCAACCGTTAGATTTCAAATCGCTAATATTCGTTAGAATGCTCTTTTCGATACGAACCCAACAGTTCTGGTTTTATGAGAATCCGACGTTCGGATCTCCCGCAATGTCCACTCGAAGTCAATGGTTGAAATTCATGAACTGCCGCAGCGCGGCGCGTTCTATTCAGGCCATTATATATATATATATATATATCATCGATTTCCTTTCTAAACGTATTTAATAAATCGTTTTAAATTCGTTTTCAAAACGGTTTCAACTTCATATTCAATTTCGAATCAAAATCGAATATTCCATATCATTAACATATAAATGATAACATTTTCAAAACGTTATATTTTGAATTCACTTCCTTTTCGATATTCGTTATAAAAACGAATAAAATCATATAAATATCGCTCACGTCAAAATGACGCAAATCTAGTCAACACGGCTTCATATATTTCTACTTTCAAATATTCTATTTCAAATATTTCTGCTCAAATATTCTATTTCAAATATTTCTTTATCAAATATTCTATTTCAAAACTGGAATGAGGCCCAATCAATTACCATATAATGTTAATTATATGGATTTTCTACACCACATGTATATAATAACCACGATAAATAATCAACCATCATCCAGAGTGCACCACACAACTGCATAAGCATTAAATATAAATAATTAACGCTTACACAGTCTGTCAATCCATCGATTGACATATAACTAAACAATCGGGACAAGTGTACGTCAAATCTCATCCCAATACCCGTGTGGGGTTTCAAATCAACAAACACAGATTTTATTTGTGCAGTTTGGCGATGTGTAAAATTTACCATCCCAGTCAATATCAGTCGAATAAGTGTATATAAACAAATCGTCCAATTTGTTTATAAATATTTATTTTATATCCACGTTAAAAATTACATTTTTAACTGTTAGCCTACTTTGTGAACTAGGCCACACAATGTCTAGATATCAGACATTGAAGAGCATTTTTAATTAGAAGACTTCGGATCGGAGAAGACACTACAGCCTAGATCGGACAGCTGCAATTGTTCGGGTCGGGTCAGAGCAACGTATCGGTTCGGGTCGGATAAAATCTTATGTTCGGATCGGTGAACTGTTGCTGAGGAAATTGGTAAGGCATAGCTATTCGGATCGGAGGGCAATATAATCTCAATTGGATCGGAAAGCCACCTGGTTGCCACGGAAATAGATCGGAGTGAAGCGGAGCAGATTAAAGAAGAGAGAGCGTTGCTTCCAAGCCAATCCGGGTCGGATCGGGTATCCCGATCCGAACCCCTTATATGTGTATCTCCGACCCAAGCCCATTTTCATATCATTCTCCAGCAAAAGCGCCTAGATATCTGGATCGGCTATGACCAGTTCCTACCCATAACGTTCATTACTCTGATGCGTTGTCAACACAATAATTCATCCGAACCCGAAGCTAATGGGATGGACGACACGTGGCTCCGATCCGGATCGGGTTTTGAGCAAATTCACACCTATAAATACCCCGTCTGGAGACAAAGAAAAGGATCTTTTTTGGGCATTTCGAGAATTCAACCACCTCCATAGTCCGAATTCCAATACTCCCGGAGAATCCAAATCATCTTTCATTATTTGTTTTAGTCAATTGAGTGAATATAAGTGAGTTGTGAGTGGAATCAAGTGAATCTTACATTGTATTTGCAACTGAATCATTGAATATAGTAAAAGACAAGTGGACGTAGGCATTTCTTCGCCGAACCACTATAAATCCTGTGTGTTCATTTTTATTTTTATCTCATTTCATTTTGCTTTTAATCAATTTGGGTGTTAGAACCACTTTTGGGTCTAACATTTTGGTGCTTTCACTGAGAATCCTCATCTAAATTCTTTATTTTCCTGGATTTCTTTCTACTTTTTGGACCGTTGAGTTCAAAGAAGTTAATCCTTAAGTTTCTCCGCTCTTTTATATTTGTTGAAGTGATTGTCAAAGAATCATGGCCAAAGGAAAAGGCAAAGAAGTTCAATCTGGTCGAGGAAATGGAGCTGGCGAAGATCAGCAAAATGCGGTTGTAACAAGGTCTCGGGGGCAGAGTTCAGCAGCAGGAAGAACAAATGCAGGAAATCCGAGCCGCCGGCAGGGGGAGAGCTCTGATCCGATCCGGGTAGGAGATTCTGAAGCAGTGCATTCCCCCAATCTGAACCGACCCGAACAGCTTGCCACGTACCGATCCGACCAGGCCCCCCAGCTCCGAACCGACCCGACCTCCTACCTCCGATCCGACCCGATGCTTGGTGAAGCTGGAACCTCTACTCGAGTCCCTACGAATGCTCCAATTCCAGCCACAAGGGTTAGTGATCAGGTCAATCCATCTGCGCCCATCACTCAAGGAGATTTCTCGCGCTTACTTGACATGCTTGAGAGCACAAGGGAGGCTATGAAAGTTCACGAGCGCACTAATCTCATGATGCAGGAAAATATGAGGCTCATGAGTCGGGAGATTAGTGAACTCCGTCGATAGAGAACTCCATCACCGGTTCGTCACACACTAGTGGATCAATCTTCATCTTCCGAGGAAGAGCGGCCACGTGAACGAAGGCCGCTCGAACGACCTCAGAACGTGGAACAACTGACATTTGGATCTTTGGGATATCGTGAGGATATTGCACGAGCGCTAGGAAACAATGACCCCACTCGAGGGCAAAGACTCCAATCCCCTCCTCCCGAGATCGACCGGGAGCGCAGGGAACGGAATCGAGCAGAGGCAGCTCGAAGAAGAAGGGCATCTCCTGAACAAGATCCCAGAAGGAACTCGGATACTAGGGCCAGGAAACCAGAGCGGCCCCTAACTAATGCTGATGTGCAGGCAATGGTTCGCCAGATCATGTCCGAGAGCCGGAACTATACAAATGAAGATTATGGCATCGAACGAAGCCATACTCCCTTCACCGATGATATCCTCGACTTCCAATTTCCCCGACGCTTTAACTTGCCACAGATGGACAAATACAACGGAAGGACTGATCCGGGACAGCATTTATTGCGATACTCGTGGCTCATGAATGCTGCTGCTGCCCCTGATGAAGTGAAGTGCAAAGCATTCCCAATCTACTTAGAAGATGTGGTGCTGTCTAGTTTACCCGACTTCCTCCTCGTTCGATTTCGAATTACAAGGAACTAACCGAGCGTTTCATGAACCAGTTCCGACTCCATGCCCGAAAGTCCAAAAGTGTTATTGAATTATCGAGAATCAAGCAGGCACCAGGAGAGTCTTTGAGGGCATATCTTGACCGTTTTAACCAAGCTGTAACTGAGGTCAGTGACCCGCATGAGCCCACTATTATGATGGCATTGAAGGAAGGAGTCGATCCTGAATCTGAGTTTGGAGATTACCTTTCTGGGAAAACACCCTCCACAAGGGAGATATTCTACGAAAAAGCCGATATTTATCTAAGGCGAGAGGAGGCCAGGGCAAACCGAAAGAGAAAGTCTGAGACGGCTTCAAAGGAGAATGTGCAGAGTAATATCGCCGTGAAGCAGTCTGGGGAAAGTTCTGGCAAGGTTGAAGTAAATGTAGGAAACAAGGGTGGAAACAGTAATGCTGGGAGCGGGGGTAACAACAACAATAACCGTAATCCGAACGGTAACAGAAGAAACAAAAATAGGGGAAGTGATCCTAACAAAAGACCCCGATTCCAGAACTACGAGAATTATACACCATTGAACGACACCCTGGAAAATATTTACCTAGATACGTACAATGTGTTACAGTACAAAAGACCGCCACCTCGTGATTCGACCAAGAAAGAAATGGCGACAGGGAAATTTTGTTTGTTTCATGGAACTCATGGGCATTCAACCAATGAATGTCGGCATTTGAGGGATGTGATTGAGAAGCTGCTGCGTGAAGGGAAGTTGGATGAATACAAGGTTGCCCCGTCGGACAGGGGGCAAGGAGAGCAGGCTCCAAAACAGATTCTACCTGCTCCCAAGCCTACAGCGCAGCAGAAAGGTAAAGGAATTGTTATCAACTCCATAGTAGGAGGACCTCACCCGGCAATCCGAAGTTTCAGATCAATGGATCAATATGTGAATGCTGCCAAGCATCTAGACGTGAATGAAGGTGATGATTTGGAAGATATCACCCCCATAAAACAACAGAAGACCATGTTTGACGACGTGGTATTTCGCAGCCGAGACAATACTGGGATCCAATCACCCACCGATGATCCGTTGGTTATTACTACCACCATTGGGCCGGCCTTGGTCCATAAGGTATTAGTAGACAACGGAATTTCCGTTAATATTTTGTTCAAGAAGTCATTTGATCAGATGAAGCTTGAATCTGAAGATTTGAAGCCATGTGAAGGATGGATCAGAGGTTTCAACGGGGCGTCGACAGCTCCCATGGGATACATAGAATTGCCCGTCACCCTGGGGCAAGGAGAACGTAGAAGAGTGCGGATGCTTCAGTTCGTAGTATTGGACGTAGATTCGCCTTATAATGCATTTTTGGGGAGGCCTGCCCTTGCTGAATTCAGAGTTTGTATCGCCCCTTGGTGCTTGTTACTTAAGTTCCCAACCGAAGCCGGAACTGGAGTAATGAGAGGGGATCAAGTTTCCGGACGGGCCTGCTACATGGCCGAATTAAAGATGTTGATGAAAGGACTTAACGTTGAGAGTAAAGATGCCTCGTCTCCCTCAAAGGGGGGCTCGGCATAGCAATTAGAGAGATTGACCCCAAAGGAGTTGCCCAAAGGAACGCCCGAAGACCTGGATCCCAGAAAAGACGAGGAACCAGAGGCTAGGAATGCAACTCCTAATGAAGCGACAGTGGAAATTCCCATTGATAAAGCTGATCCGACAAAAGTTTTGAAAATTGGTTCTCAATTGGATCCACGTCGAGCTAAAGAACTAACGGACTTCTTGAAGGCAAACTTAGACGTGTTTGCCTGGACCCATGCTGATATGTGTGGGATATCGCCATCCATTATAAGTCACAAATTGAATGTAAATCAGAAGCATTCACCTGTGAAGCAAAAGAGACGCATGCTGGGCCTAGAGAGGTCGGTTGCCCTCAAAGAGGAAGTAGAGAAGTTGAAGCAGAAAGGATTTATTCGAGATTCGACATATCCCAACTGGATATCGAATCCCGTCTTGGTAAAGAAGCCAAACGGAAATTGGCGGACTTGCATTGACTTTTCAGATTTAAACAAAGCTTGCCCAAAAGATAGTTTCCCACTTCCCAGGATTGACCAGCTTGTAGACTCGACAGCAGGTCATGAACTTCTCTCTTTCATGGACGCATATTCTGGATACAACCAAATTCCTATGCACGTACCAGACCAAGAACATACGAGCTTCATTACGAATTTGGGATTATATTGTTATGTTGTAATGCCATTCGGATTGAAAAACGCTGGAGCTACTTATCAGCGCTTGGTGAACAGAATGTTTTATAATCAAATAGGAAAAACTATGGAGGTTTATTTGGATGATATGCTTGTCAAATCGAAACAGTCCTCCAGCCATACGCAAGACTTGGCGGAAATGTTTGGTATCCTGCGAAAGTATCGGATGAAATTGAATCCTCTGAAATGCTCATTTGGAGTGGCATCGGGAAAGTTCCTTGGCTTCATTGTAAGCTCCCGAGGAATTGAAATCAACCCTAGCCAGATAGCAGCAATTAGAAATATCGAAGAGCCGAGGAGAATTAAAGACGTCCAAAGTCTTGCAGGGAAAGTAGCGGCGCTGAGTAGATTCATCACCAAAGCCACAGACAAATGCGTTCTTTTTTTGATTTGATTAAAAGAGGAAAGAAGAACTTTGAGTGGACTCCGGACTGTGTTCAGGCCTTTCGTAATTTATTGGAACTGCTAGAGAAACCGCCGATTTTATCAAAGCCCGTAGATCACGAAGAATTGTTTGTTTACTTGGCAGTCTCGACTCACGCCGTCAGCACAGCCTTGGTTCGAGAAGAAGACAAAATACAAAGGCCAGTGTATTATGTAAGCAAGAAATTAGCAGCGGCAGAGCGCAACTACCCAAGAATTGAGAAGCTCGCTTACAGCCTCCTGATCGCATCCCGAAAACTTCGTCACTATTTCCAAGCTCATCCAATAACCATATACACCGACCAGCCCTTAAGGCAGGTGTTGCAGAGACCCGAAGCATCAGGAAGGTTGATCAAATGGAACATAGAACTATGTCAGTTTGATTTGAATTTTCAACCACGAAAGTCGATCAGGGGGCAAGCTCTAGCAGACTTTATTGCGGAGTTCACCATTCCAGAGGAGGAAGTAGTCGATGACAGAGTGGTTAAGTCCGAGGATGAGTTAAAGATAGATCCATGGAAACTATATACAGATGGAGCCAAGAACGACCGAAGGTCCGGAGCTGGAATCGTCTTAGTCACTCCCGAAGGACGGTCGTTATATTACGCCCTGCGATTAGAATTTTCGGCGACTAACAATGACTCTGAATATGAAGCCCTGATTGCCGGGCTGAAGCTTGCTAAAGACCTCGGAGTAAAAATGTTAGATATATTCTGTGATTCTAAAATTGTTGCTTGCCAAGTGCGAGAGGAGTTTGTGGCTCGAGGACCTCGACTTATCGCCTACCTCAAGAAAGTGAGAAAGCTATTGAATAGCTTAGAGCGGTACAACATAACACACATTCCCATTGTTGAAAACCAGAAAGCGGATAGACTGGCAAAGCTGGCTAGTTCCGACAATCCAGAAGAGACTGAAATAATTCCAATTGAAACGTTGGAATCGCCAAGCTTTGAGTCAATGGAAATTGAATTCGCTTTTGAAGTGGAACCAGAGAAGGAATCGTGGATGAATCCAATTAAGAATTTCCTTAAGAATGGGACACTCCCATCAAAGAAGAGTGAGAAAAGAGCTGTAGTTCGTAAAGCTACCAGATATGTCATACAAGATGATACTCTTTATAGGCAAGGATTTTCTATGCCCCTGTTACGATGTATAGCACACGACGACATCAAGCGTGTACTAAGAGAAGTACACGAAGGTGAGTGTGGAGATCATACAGGAGGTCAAACTTTAGCAAAGAAGATATTGCGGTACGTATACTTCTGGCCTACGATCAATAAAGATGCAGCTGGTTATTCACGACGCTGCGATAAGTTCCAGAGATTCGCCAAAATCCCAAGGGCACCATCGACCCAACTTAAATCAATGGTGAGTCCTTGGCCATTTGCCACATGGGGAATTGATATCATTGGAGTTCTACCAATTGCTAAAGGAGGAGCTAAGTATGCAATAATGGCCGTGGACTATTTTACGAAGTGGGTGGAAGCTGAGCCCTTGACCAAGATCACGGCAAGAAAGGTGATAAGTTTTGTGGTCAGAAATATCATATGCCGGTTCGGGATCCCAAGGACGATTATAACTGACAACGGAACCCAATTTGATAGTACTGAATTCAGAAATTTCTGCCAGAAGTATAAGATAGACAAACGATATACTGCAGTTGCCTATCCGCAATCGAATGGGCAAGTAGAGGCAATAAACAAAGTAATAAAATCCATCCTCAAGAAAAAATTAGAGCGTGCAAAGGCAAAGTGGGTTGATGAATTGCCCCTAGCTTTGTGGGCATATCGAACAACATTTAAAACGGCCACCGGTCATACCCCTTTCTCTCTCCCCTTTGGCTCAGAAGCTGTAATTCCAGTTGAACTAGAAGTTCCTTCCCACAGGGTGACATATTATGACCCGATGACAAATCGGGCACTTTTACTTGAGTCTCTTGATGAAGTCGAAGAGAAAAGGGACGAAGCAGATTTGCGTGCGGCAAGACATCGGCGTCAGATGGCACGCTATTACGACAAAAAAGTTCGCCTTAGGACTTTTGAACCAGGAGATTTGGTGCTAAAGAGAGTCTTTCCATCCCTTCCTCACCTTGGTCCAAAATGGGAAGGACCCTTTGTCATTCAACGGAAACTTGAAAAAGGAACCTTCAAGTTAACGACCGTGGATGGCGAAGAAGTCCCCAGAGCATGGAATGCCCAGCACTTAATGCGATATTTGGATTAGAAATGCTGTACTTTGTGTTATTTTTCTTATGAACTCTGTAATAAGGCACGACTTGCCTTGGGAAAATCTGACGATATGAATGAAGAACTATAAAGTGGATGTAGGCTACGACTTAGCCGAACCACTATAAAAATACTGTGTGTTATTTACTTTTATGCATTACATATATACATTTATCAGTTATTCTGTTGTGATTATAAGATACAGGATAACTCACAGCCTAAAAAGGTTGAAAACAGTTTAGATATAAAAAGAAGCACAATGACTATTTGTGCGATAAGACATAAAAGAATGAGAAAACGACATTCTTAACTCTAACTCTCCAGAGAGAGAGAGTATAAAAGCGTCTCCGACTGAGCGCTGAAAAAGAAATTCTCCTCCTAACTCTAACTTTCCAGAGAGAAAGAGAGTATAAAGGCGTCTCCGACTGAGCGCTGAGAAAGAAATCTTTCCCCGTTGAAAGACCGGGGAATAAATAAATGACTGAGCTCGAACTCTAACTCTCAAGAAAAAGAGAGAGATTATAAAAGAAATGCCAGAAAAAACGACAGGTACTGACGACACAGGAAGTGCTATCCCATCAGAGAATCGGGAGCATTTAGACTGCTTGATTAAGCATTAAATAATTTGTGGGAATTGACTGGGGACACGTATGTATACGCATATTTCCCCCCTCCACAACTTCGTTTCATAACTATAGACATGCATTCTTACATAAGTGCAGAACTACTAACAAACGAACGTTGCAAAAAATGAGTTATTTTTATTTACAAATGAATGAATTTGTATAGGAAAATAGCTAAAAAAGAAAGTGTAGGAGCTACTTTTGTAGCAGCAATTATTGGTTCACTAAATGCTAAAACGATACAAGGCAATCCACTATTTAGATTTTGAATGAGCTTTGGATTTCTTGGCGGCTTTCTCCGCGTCCTTGGCTTCTTTCTCGCCTCCGTCAAGATTCTCTTTGACTTCTTTTTTCCTGAAGATGCGGTGCTGGAGCCAGTAGACTTCTTCCCGGAAGGCGGGGCGCTGGAATCAAGAGAAGATTTTTTAGCGAGTTCCTCTGTAATAGATCTAGTTGAGAGCTTAACAACTAACCTTGATCCCGCTTCCACAACTGCAAGAGGCTTGAGGGCCTCAGGGTCTAGTTCTTCGGCCTTTAATTGCAAGCGCTTGTCTTGATCAGCCTTCATTGCAGCTAAGGTAACGTCATCAGCACTTTTTGACTCCCCGATTATTGCAACTTCTGGTTCCTCTTCCTGACCCCCGTCACCGCCATCATCCCTTAAAGCTGCTATCACTTCTTCATCATGGGGAGTGGCGGTCTTGGTCGGCTCACTTCCTTCTCCCAAGTCTATAGAAGCAGCCTTGTCGCCCCCTTTTTTGGCCTTTTCTACGGGCTTTGTACCAGCGGTGGCTCCCTGAGTCACATCTGTCTTTACGGATGATTCAACACCTACAGAATGAGAAGCAACAGTTATCAACTCAGGTGAAAACAATGGGTCTTTCATCTATTGTTCAATCACGTGGCGAAAGGTAGAAATAGCCTTGGCAAATTGAGGAGAAAAGGTAGGGATACCTTCTGAAGACTTTTCTGCGGGGGTGGCTACTACCTCTGGTGTTGTTTCAGGAATAGGGGATAGCAGAGTTGTTCGGGGAATTCCCGGATTTTCAGGATCATACCCCTCTACTTCAGAAGTTGCAGGGGCAGAAGAAGAGGAACCAGCTTCGAGAACAGTTTTTTGTTTAGACTTCCGTCTCTCTTCTTCCATGGCCTCAGCAATAAGGCGGCGCCCTTCAGCTAGGCGCTCCGGTTCATCATCCCTCAAATATTTCTCCATTAGTTTATCTTCATCGAGGGAATCGACCTTAAGTTCCTCTTTTTCCCACTCGACGATCTGATTCCATACTTGAACTAGAGTGGATGGATAATCCTCGATCCAAGAAATGTTTCGGCGACGAATAATATGTGCGAAGAATTCAATCATTAGTTCGCCGAAACCCTGAATATCAGCCTCCGCCTCTGACAGTTGCTGGTGGGCTTCCTCCGCAGATTTAATAGCACACTCCATATTGCACTCGGCCAGGGCAGCCCTGTTCTCTGCCTCCAACAGCTTTGAAGCCAAGTCGGCATTCTTCTTTTCTAATTCAGCACTCCTCTTGGCTAACTCGGCGTTTTTCCGTTCAAGCTCAGCATAAGCAAGGCGTGTCTTAGCAGCTTCTGATTTGGCCTCGTCAGCTTGCTTTTTTAATTCAGAACGCTCCAGAGTGTGAGATTCAAGCAAGTCGTGATAACGCTTTTGCATGTCCTCGAATTGTTGTTTGAAATTAGAAGCGTCCCTTTGAGCGACCGCTAGCTGAGCTTGAGTGTCTTCCAAATCTTTTCCTAGAGCTTTTAAGGCGTTAGCATCCTCCTCCGCGGTCTTTTGCATTGAATCAGTATTTGTGATTAGAGTGCAGATGATTCTAGAAAGATTGCGTGAATATTTGAACATCTCAGTATATTGTTTTTCCACCGCATCAATCTTTGCTTTGGCCTCATCTGCCCACTTAGAAGAAATAGGTTCAAGAGCAGGTAAAAAAGTCAAAGTCTCGAAGTAGTGCTCGGGAAATTGCTCCACCAAATATGCCCGCTTTACTGTAGTTTCCGCATCTAGTGGGGGAGGAGCGGGGATCGATAATTCGGTGTCCCTGTGTGAAGAGGATTCGGTAGTCTCTTTGTCTGTCCTAGGTCGTTTAGTAGCAGGGACCTTGTGCTTGCTTCGAGACCCAGTTTCTTTTTGAGGAGTTCTCTCTCTGCTGCGCTTTTCATGGGAAGAAATGGAGTCTTTAGATGGTGGTCTGTCCTCTTCCCTGCGGCTTTGATAGCCCTTATATTTCTCTTGTTCCGGTCGAACTGGTGAGCGGGAACGTGAGGGTCGAGAACGATAGGGATCATAAGGTCTTCTCTCCTCCCTACCACGATCATCCCGGCGATCATACTCGACATCCTGAGGAGGATTGGACATGCTGCGACGAAGCTTTCTTATATCGTAGTAGGATCGAGATATCGTACCTGCACGATAAAACGAACGAAATTTAGAATTAATGGATTCACGAGGAATGAGGTGCAATGAATGCTAATATCGTTATATAAAGTGTATCCTAAGTGGTGTGTTTCCCCCCAACCAACCCGAGTCTGATGCTAGACTAGTACGGGCAGGCTCTTTGGCCTTAGCGGGAGTGGTCTCTTCAGAAGAGGTGAAGACTAAAGGATCCTTCCTGAAATCCTCTGAAGTGTATATAGTCTCAGGTAAGGGGAGATCCCCCAAACCCTGAAATATTTGCTCATCAGTACTAGGGACATCCCCCTCGGAAGCATGAAGTGGTGACTCTTGGGAGGATTTTGACTTTTCTAGAGAAGTAGTTTCCTCGGGGGCAATATATCCTTCACGATGCTTTTCGGCCAGATTAGCCAATTCATCATCTTGTGTAGAAGACGGAGAAGGTGAAGTTTGAAGAGGCGCTGTAGGAACTCCTGAGCCTTCTCCTGTCTCTGGGACTACCTCCACTGGGGGAATGTATGCATATGGAACCGTCCCATGACCAATGCACGAAAAACAGATAACAGCCCATGAAAGTGAAGGTATTCGTCTTTAAGGGCTTCGTCGATAGTCAAGAACTTCTGATCGCCATTAAGAAGTCGGTGCATCCGGTCAAAGAACACCTGATCTGATATCTGTTTGGGTTGTCGACTGCAAACAAAAAGGAAAACAAGTCAAGGTGATGATTCAAGTGTATAGAGCCCGGATTTAGAAAATCGGTGCTTTTCTTGATTTTATCCACCTCCTGGCGCATCCAGGCTGTCGCTTCACGTAGAACCATTCTAGTCTGGAATCTCCAGCTTTACTGCTGAATGGTGCAGAGATTATCTTCCTTTTTGGAACTGACTCAAAGTAGCAGAAAGATGGAGTCTCTCGAGTTCGATGCTTGAAATTATAGAAGAAGTGAACGTCATCGAACGTGAGCTCTATGCCTAAGATTTCACGATATGCTATGTACAAGGTGTGCAAATAGGCATATGAATTGGGGTGCAATTGCATGGGGGCAATCCACATTTGTCTTAAAAAGTCAACGATGAAGGGAGAGAATGGAGGAATGGCGCCGACCATGCACATCAATCGAGTGACCGTCATATATCCTTCTGGAGGGTTGTGGGGACGGTCAGAGCGTGAAGGCACTAGAGTGTCCCTTTTCATTATTCCATACTTTAAGCAAATTCGGATAAGTCGATCGTTGTCGATTGTCGATTCAACGGAGTCTGGAGGTGATTCCAATATAATGGCCGATTCAAATTCGTCAGGGGCTCGATCGTCACCGATCCCTCCTTCCTCCTCAAAACCCAGAGAAACTTCGTTATCTGAAGACGCCTCGTTGCTTTCTCGATTTCCAACCCCGTAATCTGGACCCTCACTGTCCCATTCTGGATCCGAAGAAGAAGATATATCCTCGAGAGTGATTTTGTTAGAGGTTTCCGGGGCTTCTTTCCTCTCAGCTAGTCTGGAAGAGCGTCTGGGTCTCATTGTCATAGAACTATTGAAGAAGCAATAGCACAAATTAGAGTAAATTAGCCCGTACCCCCCTGTGCGTGTGTGTGAACTAAAATGCGTGCAGCGGATGTGAGAAATGCAAAGTAAAAGTGCAATAATGTAAGACGAAACTTCGAAGAGAAAGTGATAGTCAGAGTAGTTCTTAATGCTCGTTTATGTCCGCAAGGCACTATCCTAACTGTTCATGAAGTTGGAAGTAATATCTAGCATTGTTTTAAATAGTTGGACAAAATTTTTTGCTTTGGATTGAGTAGTTTTCGGTTCGGATGTATACATCAGGTTCAAATTGGATAGTCAAGGTCACATGTCAGCTTAAAGCAAAGGCTCACACTCAGAAAGATATATCCGGATCGGTTCGGGGATTGACTCTCGGAGCGGGTCGGATTAACCTGGATAACCAGGCCCCTATTCTCTCTTTTGTTTCATAACCCGGTCCAACCCGAGCGCATAAGTCTTGACCTCCATTTTTATTCATAGATCCGTCCCGACCCGGTCAAACAAAGTAAGTCCCATTTCTTTGCCCTATTGCTCCGACCCGGTCCAGCTCTGTGAATTTCTCTCTTTCCATTTCTCTCCTACTGCTCCCCCACCCGAACCGATCTCCTTCAATTTCCTTCCTCTTCCTCCTCTTAAGTAGTGAACCCATCTCGATATCCCAAGCCTTAATTAAAATAAGGTAAGTAAGCACTCAAGTATTCAACAACGAGTCTCAGTACCCTCCTCCAACGCCTCGAAATGGCGTCGATGCCATTAACGACAAAGGCGGAGGATGAAGGAAGCCATGGCGATGGAATTAGTCAATTACCTTGCTAGAATCGTTTATCTTAACTGTGGATTTAAATTAAAAACAATTATGGCAACGAGATTCAAGATTACAAGGCTACCTATGTGTTTGATTCAAAGATTGAAGCGAGAATTTTGGAGTTTCTTGGAAAGACTAAAGTTTCGATGTGGAATGGGTTCGGATGAGCAGGAACAGTGAATGAAAGAAAGGAAGAAAAGTGAAGTAAATTTATATAAAAAACAAGCTGACTATTCGTATTCCCGATCGGACCAGTTCGAAAAGCCCAATGACGCAGCTTGGCCCACTAATCCAATGCAGGGAATAGGAAGAAGGAGATCCGTTCGGGTCGGAACCCAAACCAAAAATCCGTTCGGGTCGGAATCCGAACCGAACAAGATGCAGTACGACAGCTTGGCATGCGTATTCAAAAGGAAGGATGAAGGCGTTGTGCAACAGCAATCAAAGCATGCTCCATTTCCAACAGAAGCATCCTTTGAGGGGGCAAAGTGTTAGCCTACTTTGTGAACTAGGCCACATAAAGTCTAGATATCAGACATTGAAGAACATTTTTAATTAGAAGACTTCGGTTCGGATCAGAGAAGACACTACAGCCTAGATCGGACAGCTGCAAATGTTCGGGTCGGGTCAGAGCAACGTATCGGTTCGGGTCGGATAAAATCTTCTGTTCGGATCGGTGAATTGTTGCTGAGGAAATTGGTAAGGCATAGCTATTCGTATCGGAGGGCAATATAATCTCAATTGGATCGGAAAGCCACCTGGTTGCCACGGAAATAGATCGGAGTGAAGCGGAGCAGATTAAAGAAGAGAGAGTGTTGCTTCCAAGCCAATCCGGGTCGGATCGGGTATCACGATCCGAACCCCTTATATGTGTATCTCCGACCCGAGCCCATTTTCATATCATTCTCCAGCAAAAGCGCCTGGATATCCGGATCGGCTATGACCAGTTCCTACCCATAACGTTCATTACTCTGATGCGTTGTCAACACAATAATTCATCCGAACCCGAAGCTAATGGGATGGACGACACGTGGCTCCGATCCGGATCGGGTTTTGAGCAAATTCACACCTATAAATACCCCGTCTGGAGACAAAGAAAATGATCTTTTTTGGGCATTTCGAGAATTCAACCACCTCCATAGTCCGAACTCCAATACTCCCGGAGAATCCAAATCATCTTTCATTATTTGTTTTAGTCAATTGAGTGAATATAAGTGAGTTGTGAGTGGAATCAAGTGAATCTTACATTGTATTTGCAACTGAATCATTGAATATAGTAAAAGACAAGTGGACGTAGGCATTTCTTCGCCGAACCACTATAAATCCTGTGTGTTCATTTTTATTTTTATCTCATTTCATTCTGCTTTTAATCAATTTGGGCGTTAGAACCACTTTTGGGTCTAACATTAACTATAAAATATTTTCCACTATAAAATATTCTATTTAATTCCACATCACACAATCAAATTTCACAACATAGCAATCAAACAAACAAGTCATCCATGGTCTGTGGACGACGGGTGTCGGGTGCTACTAAACACCGTCTGCATCCTAGTATATAATTCAACTAGAAATAAATTTAAAAGTGAGGAGTACTCACCCAAGCTAAACCAAACGCCACGACTCTTCTTATGTAGGAAATTTTCTTCGTGTTCGCCTTTTACCAATTTCACTGTCCGTAGCCACTACATATATAAAAATCACATTTTTACACCGCAACTATATAGATAAAAATTCTATTTTTACACCGCTACTATATCGATAAAAATTCAATTTTTATATAGCTACTATATCGATAGAAATTCTATTTTTATATAGCTACTATATCGATAAAAATTCTATTTTTACATAGCTACTATATCGATAAGAAATCCATTTTTATATAGCTACTATATCGATTAAAATTCTACTTTTACATAGCTACTATATCGATAAAAATTCTATTTTTATATAGCTACTATATTGATAAAAATTCTATTTTTACATAGCTACTATATCGTTAAAAATTCTATTTTTATATAGCTACTATATCGATAAAAATTCTATTTTTATTCTTCTCACTATATAAAAATTATATTTTTATTCTCTATGTCTTCATATATAAAAATCTCATTTTTACTACACCATTTCAGCTATATAAAGATTCAAACTTTTCTTATATAAAAATCCGACCTTTTATATTCGATTAACTATATAAAAATCTGACCTTTTCTATTCGATTAACTATATAAAAATCTGACCTTTTCTATTTTTAAACATCAATCCTTTCCTAGTTTAAAAACCAAAACCTTTTCCTTGTTAAAAATCAAATCTTTTATATTAAAAATCAAAACTTTTTCTAAATAAACATCTAAACTTTATGCTAAATAAAAATCAGTTTTAATGTTGCACTAAAAATCAGATTTAATGTTAAACTATAAATCTGTTTTAATGTTAAAATAAAAATCAGTTTTAATGTAAATAAAAATCAGTTTTTAATGTAAACAAAAATCTGTTTTAATGTAAATAAAAAATCATAGAAACTCACCATTGTCTCATCGCTCACAGAAGGTGTAGCAGCCGACCAGCACGTCAGGGGGGTTCAAAGGAGTCAGAGGTGGCGTCGGGGGCACATGGCGTCGGCGGTCGAATCTGTGGTGGCGGCTGTAGGTGGGGTGTGGTCTTCTTTGCTAGGGTTTAGGGTTGTGGGGTTCGAGGGGTGACAGCGCGAGCGGGAGGAATGACAGGAGGGGTGGGGCCAGCCTGGGCGGTGGCGCGTGCCGCCGGGGCAGCGGCATTGATCAACGTCGAGCCCCCTTTTTTTTCTTTTCTTATTTTCTTTCTGATCGATTGAAAGAGAGCGAAGGGGGTTAATATAAAAAATATATATATATTTAATTATTTATTGATTTCAAAAAGCAACTTTTTATTTAGAGCTCGAAATCAAACCCACCGACTGTCGTCCATAGCTAATTACCCCCGTTCTGAACACAATGGGATATGTATCGCAAGCTGATTCGATCATTTCGATCAGTTTTCATCAAAATCAAAATGTAACTCTATATATTGAATTTGAATGCGCATTTCAATTTACTGGGGTCACATACTAACTCGAAAAATTCCTGAAAAATATTTCCTAGCTTCGTATTGACGATATGATCCTAACAAAACTAATTTCGTCAAATTCTGAGACCGCCTGAATAATGGCCATTTTTCAGACGATCAAAATCAACTAAAACTAGTCAAACGCGTTTCCCTTTGCCACGCTGACATATTGATTCGAAAAGTTACGAATTCTGAAACCTAGCAATAACTTGACCTCACGGATGCAACAAAAGTGGTTTCGTCGAAAACCGAGGCCGTTTGAAAAATTTCCACTTTTAAGGGCCAGAATTCCATAGAGACTATTCTGAATTTTCAACTGGACATATCTTTCATTCCCACTATGAAATTTCAATTGTTCGGATTCGTTGGAAAGATATTCTTAATTAGATTCAAATAATTTTGTTTCGCTAAAATCCGGTTTATTTTGAATTTTGTACATTCATTTGAAATTTGAAATCGAATTATCGAACTACCGCGCCAATTTCAATTTCTTTTATATTTAAAATAAAATATTTATATTCTAACGACGATTCAATTAAATATATACATTCGAATTCTATTCAAAATAAATTCTTTGTCGTTATTATTTAAAATATTTCATTTTAAATAATCAAAATTCGCTAAAATTGCCAAAATAAAAATTTTAAATTGGCTCAGATTTCCGGGTTATTACAATCTCCCCCACTTAAAACTTTTCATCCCCGAAAAGGAACGAAGCCGAAAGTTGTTTCACAAATCACCTCGACTTTCATTATTTTCTTTACGGCCTAAGTTCTTCAACTTTTCAATTTCGAAGAACTTGTCAAATTTTTTCAAAAAATCGGCTAACACCCTAAATTTTTTAAAAAATTCGCCTTATCCTCCCCTGCACCGGGGACTTCGGGATATTTCATATAGCCTCCCATGGCCTTCTTCAATCCAAAAGAAAAAGAAAAAGCCAAGCGCCTAGCCAATCGGCTCATAAAATCATCATCACCCAAACAAAACAGTAAATTATGGTAAACATGTACCTATTTGTTGGGCAAACAATTTTATTCTTCTGCTCTAGCCTCTTTGCTATGACCTGTTCAATGTAAGCACATGTATATGCATGCAAATGCGACTAGTTTTCAATACAAATCAAATATTTGATTAATTTGGTTATATGATTCAACATTTAATTAATCAAACAATAACCAAACAACTCAATCAGCAATTAATTAGTGAATTATCATTTCAAATTCATAACTTTGATACGTAGTCCAAAAATCAGATTTTTGATGCCAAATCACTACAATAAGCCCTATCTATTTCCGGTTCTCACACCATTCAATTTGAAATATACAGAAATCTCACTTTCTAAACTCGAAAATAAATACTGGCGATGGTGCCCCGTCACCAGAATTATCCCCGGCCAACTAGAGTGTGATTCTATAACTATCCAGTACATTAAAACTTCGAATACACGCTTGCAAGGCGTATATGCAAAATCTTTATATATTGGATTGTCCAAATTAACTTAAAATAAATAATCAAATACGAATACAACGATTTAAATTTCAAAAAAAATTTGTTTTCATTTTAAAAATATACTCTTCACACTCGTTATAGGATACTACTGATACCATCTCTAATGACTCATTCCCATTGGATATTACTAATCCAATTTCTGATGAATTCTTTCGTATGGTTCTAATGTGTCTTGTTCTCCGAGCACTGTAAACCAAAGCTCTAATACCAACTGAAGCGACCCGTACTTACCCGGTAAGGAAGGAGCGGATACTTTGAGGACAAGACGAATCAGAATGCAGACAGAAGAACATTTCATTGTATATTACAACAATTCCAGCAGAATACAAGAATATACAGAGTAAGAATAAATATTACATAGAAAATATCAGAGATTTAAATTGCATTTAAATACATCGCAGCGGAAAATAATACAAAACACAACTAGAAGTAATACACGGATACAGAGCTTTCCGAGTATCGTTCCAGCTGTAAATCAGGTTCCTGTGAATATAAATCTGCAAAACTAAAACTACAAGCTGCCCGTGTCAAAATAAGGGCACCCAGGGTTTAGGTTAAAACAATAAACTCCAGGTCAGTCATGTGGCCGGTGTGAGAACTAAAACAGTTATTGATCTTTATTTTAAAGTTAGGTAAATCAAGGGACCACGCCGTATAACACGGGATGGGTTTCCTCCCAAGAACACCAGTGCATAAAATAAACATCGCAATGCAAAATAAAGAACAATGAAGCTATTATAACACCCAGGTACCATCACACACTGCAACGCAAGCTGGAGGATAGGGTTTTTTCCTTATAATAGCCAAAGAATGCTTGATACGCTAAATTTCATGTTTTAATTCTTAACCAGACTCCAACCGCAAATTAGTAAGAGATCGATTCCCTATGTATTAACCCCGAAGGCTGAAACCAACATCAGAAAAATACCTAGGAAACCACCCATCTTAGCTCGTTTCCGATTAGTTTCCGATTTTATATAAAATCATAAATATTAATCATAGGCGGCTTGAGCGCCCCATCCCACTATTTCGCCATATATAGGATTACAATCAAAACCGCAAAGTCACGTATTGGAAATTGGATTTCCATTTGCGAACCAAGGCAAAAGATAGTCCTCTACTGATTCGAGACTGTCTAGCCCGAGCCTCAGGATCAGAGCTCGAGTGACCTCGGATCGTCAGGGCCGGTCCACCGATGTGGATTAAAATGCCTAAGCATTGCGTTTACCCGCCCTTTGGGGCGTAAATGAGCCAACGAATAACTCCATCAGCTTCACATAGTCACCGATGTATCCGAGGCGCCTCGCAAACCAACAACCACATAAGTCAAACTCGTCAGGGCGTGTCAAACCACTGACGCCACTTCTAACTAGAAAGAAACGCATGTCCTCCCTAAGGTCCCCTCCCGTTTTTGGTTCACCACCGGGGTGTGAGGCTCGCGAATCAACGTTACACAAAGCAATGCCACACAGGCCGTGCTTTGATCATCAACCACAAGACTCTGCTTTTCAACAGAAGCCTTGATCATTTGCATCTTAGCATGCCACACAGGCAAACCACTCCATGCAACCGATATTGATCAATCACACAGAATGATATCCAATGTCAGACACACAGTCCATTTACAAGTCCGTTCTGGGTCTGAACGAAACCGGTGGCACCTTGTACTTCGCATATCCATCGATCTCCAAGTACGTCTGGACGACCACTAACTGATTCCCTCCTCTTGGATCTACGGCCCAATTAAGATCATCAGTAATCACCCAAATGACGTGAAGACCTCCGGTCTTCAACCACCGTCTTCATCTTCGACTTATCATCGTATCAGTTATTCAGAATGGGATAAACTCGGTCTTTCCGAATAACTCGCGTATATAAGAAACTAGTGTTACACAAACACAACATATGCCTCAATCCAATTCATCAGTCACTAACCGTATATTAGCAAGAGAACAATTCCCCAAACATTAACCCCGAAGGCCGAAACCAACATTAGATCAATACCCAAGAAACCATTCTTCGTAGCTAACCTACAGTTAGTTTCTAAATTTCATATTCTTAGGGAAAGGTTCCCATTAATTTTATCAAAGATAAATTCTTTTAAATTTATTCTTTAATCTTCCTTTGAATATCACTTCAAACTAGTCGGGATTAGCGAACCACACCGAAGTAATTATTTATTTTATTTTCCAATCCCAACCTATATATCCAGTGAAGTAAAACTGGTCATACTTCATATCTAACACCACAGTGTTATCGGTAAATTCAATTACCATTTCACGTTCAAATCTAATTAAAGATTTAACTACTGCCTGGAGTAAAACTGGTGATACTCTATCCTCGATCCTTTCAATCTAATTAAAAATTCATTAAAACTCCACTTAGTTTTAATCTTTAATTGGTTAAAGAATAAGTGTCATTTAAAACACGGTTCACGATAAATCCCAAAATCACATAACATTTCAATCAGCCCCTGACCGTAAAGTAGCAAGTGAGCAATTCCCTAAGTATTAACCCCGAAGGCCAAAACCAGCATCAGATCAATACCCCAGAAACCATTCAACATAACTAATCTCCAGTTAATTTTTTATTTTCTTAACTCATTTGGGTCTAAGAACCGTATTATTGAAGATACAGTTCACGACAACCCAAAATCACATTCCCTTAATTATCGGGCTAAAGAACAAGTGTTATTTAAAACACTGTTCACGATAAACCCAAAAATCAATACCAATTCAATTCCAATTAAATATTATTTAATTGGTACACTTCATTAAATCTAAATAAAAAGATTTAATCTTTTTCTCAACTAGGGTTAAGAACAGTGCTAATGAAGACAGCATTCACGACAAACCCAAATCCCATTTGATATTAAATACAAGGATCTGAATAGAAAATATACCGGCTTATATACAATATCATATTCTACGACCAACAAATATCGTATTGGAAATAACGATATAAATATATCTTTCAAATTTCCATAACAATAACTGTATAATCCCGAAATCCAACATCGAACTATTCCAAAGACGATTTCGATTGAAATCCATTCCAATACAATTATTGGAAATTCTGGTTATTATCAAAACCATTTCAAATCCAATTTATTTATTTTAAAAATAAACAAATTATTATTCTAGTTCAAAACAAGTTCTTTTCGATAAAAATCTACTTTTAACTTTTCAAATATGGAGTTTTTCATCCCAATTCTTCTCAAATCATTTCTTATGATTTTACACAACTTATTACTATTTTTAATAATTTTATCAAGGCCCGTACAGTCTATTTCCATCAATGGTTATCGAACTGCACTTACAGCGACCTTTTCCAAATTTGATTTGGACATAATTCCAAATCCAACCATTAGATTTCAAATCTCTAATATTCGTTAGAAAGCTCTTTTTGATGCGATGGTTTTAGGAGAATCCGACGGTCGGATTTCCCGCAATGTCTATTCGAAGTCAATGGTCGAAATTCACGAACTGCCGCAGCGCGCCGCGTTCTATTCAGGCCATTATATATATATAATATATATATTATATATATTTCATTGATTTCCTTTCAAAACGTATTTTATTAATCGTTTTAAAATCGTTTTCAAAACGGTTTCAACTTCGCATTCAATTTCAAGTCAAAATTGAATATTCCATATCATTAACATATAAATGATAACACTTTCAAAACGTTATATTTTGAATTCACTTCCTTTTCGATATTCGTTATAAAAACGAATAAAATCGATACAAATATCGCTTGTGTCCAAATGGCGCAAATCTAATCAACATGGCTTCATATATTTCTATTTTCAAATATTCTATTTCAAATATTTCTACTCAAATATTCTATTTCAAATATTTCTTTATCAAATATTCTATTTCAAATATTTCTTTATCAAATAATCTTCAAAACTGGAATGAGGCCCAATCAATTACCATACAATGTAAATTATATGGATTTTCTACAACACATGTATATAATAACCACGATAAATAATCAACCATCATCCAGAGTGCACCACACAACTGCATAAGCATTAAATATAAATAATTAACGCTTACAAAGTCTGTCAATCCATCGATTGACATACAACTAAACAATCAGGATTAGTGTACGTCAAATATCATCCCAATACCCGTGTGGGGTTTCAAAACTACAAACACAGATTTTATTTGTGTAGTTGGGCGATGTGTAAATTTACCGTCCCAGTCAATATCAGTCAAATCAGAGTATTTAAACAAATCGTCTGATTTGTTTATAAATATTTATTTTATATCCACGTTAAAAATTATATTTTTAACTATAAAATATTTTCCACTATAAAATATTCTATTTCATTCCACATCACACAATCAAATTTCACAACGTAGCAATAAAACAAACAAGTCATCCATGGTCAGTGGACGATGGGTGTCGGGTGCTACTAAACACCGTCTGCATCCTAGTATATAATTCAACTAGAAATAAATATAAAAGTGAGGAGTTCTCACCCAAGCTAAACCAAACTCCACGACTCTTCTTATGTTGGAAACTTTTGTCGTGTTTTCCTTTTACCAGTTTCACTATCCGTAGCCACTACATATGTAAAAATCTCATTTTTACACCACTACTATATAGATAAAAATTCTATTTTTACACTGCTACTATATCGATATAATTTCTATTTTTATATAGCTACTCAATCGATAGAAATTCTATTTTTGTATAGCTACTATATCAATAAAAATTCGATTTTTGCATAGCTACTATATCGATAAGAATTCTATTTTTATATAGCTACTATATCGATAAAAATTCTATTTTTACATAGCTACTATATCGATAAAAATTCTATTTTTATATAGCTACCATATCGATAAAAATTCTATTTTTACATAGCTACTATATCAATAAAAATTTTATTTTTATATAGCTACTATATCGATAAAAATTCTATTTTTATTCTTCTCACTTTATAAAAATTATATTTTTATTCTCTATGTCTTCATATATAAAAATCTCATTTTTACTTCACCATTTCAACTATATAAAGATTCAAACTTTTCTAATATAAAAATCCGACCTTTTCTATTCGATTAACTATACAAAAATCCGACCTTTTCTATTTTTAAACATCAATCCTTTTCTAGTTTAAAAAACAAAACCTTTTCCTTGTTAAAAATCAAACCTTTTATATTAAAAATCAAAACTTTTTCTAAATAAACATCTAAACTTTATGCTAAATAAAAATCAGTTTTAATGTTACACTAAAAATCAGTTTTAATGCTAAATTAAAAATCAATTTTAATGTTAAACTAAAAACCAGTTTTAATGTAAATAAAAATCAGTTTTTAATGTAAATAAAAATTGGTTTTAATGTAAATAAAAAATCATAGAAACTCATCGTTGTCTCATCGCTCACAGAAGGTGGAGCAGCCGATCAGCGCGTCAAGGGGTTCAAAGGAGTCAGAGGTGGCGTCGAGGGCACAGGGCGTCGCCGGTCGGATCTGTGTTGGAGGATGGAGGTGGGGTGCGGTCTTCTTTGCTAGGGTTCGGGGTTGTGGGGTTCGAGGGGTGATAGCGCGAGAGGGAGGAAGGAGAGGAGGGGTGGGACCAGCCTGGACGGTGGCGCGGCGGTGGCGCGCGCCGCTGGGGCGGCGGCCTTGATCAACGTCGAGCCCCCTTTTTTTCTTTTCTTATTTTCATTCTGATCGATTGAAAGAGAGTGAGGGGGGTTAATATAAAATATATATATTTAACTATTTATTGATTTCAAAATGAAACTTTTTATTTCGAACTTGAAATCAAACCCACCGACTGTCGTCCATAGCTAATTACCCCCATTCCAAACACAAAGGGATATGTATTGCAAGCTGATTCGACCGTTTCTATCAGTTTTCGTCAAAATCAAAATATAACTCTATATATTGAATTTGAACGCGCATTTCAATTTACTAGGGTAACATACTAACTCGAATAATTCCTGAAAAATATTTCCTAGCTTCGTATTGACGATACGGTCCTAACAAAACTAATTTCGTCAAATTCTGAGACCGTCTGAAAAATGGCCATTTTTCAGTCGATTAAAATCAACTAAAACTGGTCAAACGCGTTTTCCTTTGCCATGCTCACGTATTGATTCGAAAAATTACGAATTTTGAAACCTAGCAATAAGTTGACCTCACCGATCCAACAAAAGTGGTTTCGTCGAAAACCGAGGTCGTTTGCAAAATTTCCATTTTTAATGGCCAGAATTCCATAACGACTATTCTGAATTTTCAACTGGACATATCTTTTGATTCCTGCTATGAAATTTCAATTGTTCGGATTCGTTGGAAAGATATTCTTAATTAGATTCAAATAATTTTGGTTTCGCTAAAATCTGGTTTATTTTGAATCCTGTACATTCATTAGAAATTTGAAATCGAATTATCGAACTACCACGCCAATTTCAATTCCTTTTATATTTAAAATAAATTATTTATATTCAAACGACGATTCAATTAAATATATACATTCAAATTCTACTCAAAATAAATTCTTCGTCGTTATTATTTAAAATATTTTATCTTAAATAATCAAAAATCGCTGAAATTGGAAAAATAAAAATTTTAAATTGGCTCAGATTTCCGGGTTATTACAATCTCCCCCACTTAAATCTTTTCGTCCCAGAAAAGGAACGAAGCCGAAAGTTGTTTCACAAATCAACTCGACTTTCATTATTTTCTTTACGGCCTAAGTTCTTCAACTTTTCAGTTTTTAAGAACTTTTCAATTTTTTCCAAAAATTTGGCTAACACCCTAAATTTTTGAAAGATTTCGCCATATCCTCCCCTGCACCGGGGACTTCAGGATATTTCATATAGCCTCCTATGGCCTTCTTCAATCCAAAAGAAAAAGAAAAAGCCAAGCAGCTAGCCAATCGGCTCATAAAATCATCGTCACCCAAACAAAACAGTAAATTATGGTAAACATGTACCTATTTGTCGAGAAAACAATTTTATTCTTCTGCTCTAGCCTCTTTGCAATGACCTGTTCAATGTAAGCACACGTATATGCATGCAAATGCGACTAATTTTCAATACAATTCAATATTTGATCAATTTGGTTATATGATTCAACATTTAATTAATCAAACAATAACCAAACAACTCAATCAGCAATCAATTAGTGAATTATCATTTCAAATTCATAACTTTGATACATAGTCCAAAAATCAAATTTTTGATGCCAAATCACTACAATAAGCCCTATCTAGTTCCGGTTCTCACACCAGTCAATTGGCAATATACAGAAATCTCACTTTCTAAACTCGAAAATAAATACTGGTGATGGTGCCCCATCACCAGAATTATCCCCGGCCAACTAGAGTATGATTCTATAACTATCCAGTACATTAAAACTTCGAATACATGCTTGCAAGGCATATATGTAAAATCTTTATATATTGGATTGTCCCAATTAATTTAAAATAAATAATCAAATATGAATACAATGATTTAAATTTCAAAACAAAAATTGGTTTCATTTTAAAAATATACTCTGCACACTCGTTATAGGATACTACTGATCCTATCTCTAATGACACATTCACATTGGATATTACTAATCCAATTTCTGATGAATTCTTTCGTATGGTTCTAATGTGTCTTGTTCTCCGAGCTTTGTAAACCAAAGCTCTGATACCAACTGAAGCGACCCGTACTTCCCCGGTAAGGAAATAGCGGATACTTTGAGGACAAGACGAATCAGAACGCAAACAGAAGAACATTTCATTGTATATTACAACAATTCCATCAGAATACAAGAATATATAGAGTAAGAATAAATATTACACAGAAAATATCAGAGATTTAAATTACATTTAAATACATCGCGGTGGAAAATAATACAAAACACAACTAGAAGTAATACACGGATACAGAGCTTTCCGAGTATCATTCCACCTGTAAATCAGGATCTTGTGAATATAAACCTGCAAAACCAAAACTACTAGCTGTCCCTGCCAAAATAAGGGCACCCAGGGTTTAGGTTAAAACAATAAACTCCAGGTCAGTCATGTAACTGATGTGAGAACTAATACAGTTATTAATCTTTATTTTAAAGTTTGGTAAATCAAGGGACCACGCCGTATAACACGGAACGGGTTTCCTCCCGAGAACACTAGTGCATAAAACAAATAGCACAATGCTAAATAAAGAACAATGAAGCTATTATAAGACCCAGGTCCCATCACACACTGCAACGCAAGCCGGAGAATAGGGTTTTTTTCCTTATAATAGCCAAAGAATGCTTGATACACTAAATATCATGTTTCAATTCTTAATCAGACTCTAACCGCAAATTAGTAAGAGAATGATTCTCTAAGTATTAACCCCGAAGGCCGAAACCAACATCAGACCAATACCCAGGAAACCACCCATCTTAGCTCGTTTCCGGTTAGTTTCTGATTTTATATACAATCATAAATATCAATCATAGGCGGCATGAGCGCCCCATCCCACTATGTCGCCATATATAGGATTACAATCAAAACCTCAAAGTAACATATTGGAAATTGGATTTCCATCTGCGAACCGAGGCAAAAGATAGTCCTCTACAGATTCGAGACTGTCTAGCTCGAGCCTCAGGATCAAAGCTCGAGTGACCCTTGGAGCGTCAGGGCCGGTCCACCGATGTGGATTAAAATGCCTGAACACTGCGCTTCCCCGCTCTTTGGGGGCATAAATGAGCCAACGAATGACTCCATCGGCTTCACATAGTCACCGATATATCCGAGGCGCCTCGCAAACCAACAATCACATAAGTCAAACTCGTCAGGGCGTGTCAAACCACGGACACCACTTCTAACTAGAAAGAAACGCATGTCTTCCCTGAGGTTTTAATGTAAATAAAAATCAGTTTTTAATTTAAATAAAAATCAGTTTTAATGTAAATAAAAAATCATAGAAACTCACCGTTGTCTAATCGCTCACAGAAGATGGAGCAGCCGACCAGCGCGTCAGGGGGGTTCAAAGGAGTCAGAGGTGGCGTCGGGGGCACAGGGCGTCGAAGGTCGGATATGTGGTGGCGGCTGGAGGTGGGGTGCGATCTTCTTTGCTAGGGTTCGGGGTTGTGGGGTTCGAGGGGTGACAACGCGAGAGGGAGGAAGGAGAGGAGGGGTAGGGCCAGCCTGGACGGTGGCGCGCGACGCTGGGGCGGCGGCGTGGATCTACGTCGAGCCCCCTTTTTTTTCTTTTCTTATTTTCTTTCTGATCGATTGAAAGAGAGTGGGGGGGTTAATATAAAATATATATATTTATTTAATTATTTATTGATTTCAAAAAAGCAACTTTTTACTTTGAACTCGAAATCAAACCCACCGACTGTCATCTATAGCTAATTACCCCCATTCCGAACACAATGGGATATGTATCGTAAGCTGATTCGATCGTTTCGATAAGTTTTCGTCAAAATCAAAATATAACTCTATATATTGAATTTGAATGTGCATTTAAATTTACTGGGGTCACATATTAACTCGAATAATTCCTGAAAAATATTTTCTAGCTTCGTATTGACGATATGGTCCTAACAAAACTAAGTTCGTCAAATTCTTAGACAGTCTGAAAAATGGCCATTTTTCAGTCGATTAAAATCAACTAAAACTGGTCAAACTCATTTTCCTTTGCCACACTCACATATTGATTCGAAAAATTACGAATTTTGAAACCTAGCAATAACTTGACCTCACGGATCCAACAAAAGTGGTTTCGTCGAAAACCGAGGTCCTTTGCAAAATTTCCATTTTTAAGGGCCAGAATTCCATAGCGACTATTCTGAACTTTCAACTGGACATATCTTTTGATTCCCGCTATGAAATTTCAATTGTTCTGATTCGTTGGAAAGATATTCTTAATTAGATTCAAATATTTTTGGTTTCGCTAAAATCCGGTTTATTTTGAATCATGTACATTCATTTGAAATTTGAAATCGAATTATCGAACTACCACGCCAATTTCAATTCCTTTTATATTTAAAATAAAATATTCATATTCTAACAACGATTCAATTAAATATATACATTCGAATTATATTCAAAATAAATTCTTCTTCGTTATTATTTGAAATATTTCATTTTAAATAATCAAAATTCGCTAAAATTGCCAAAATAAAAATTTTAAATTTGCTCAGATTTCCGGGTTATTACAAATTATAATCCGATTATTTTTATATAAATAAATTAGATTAAGAAATGGTTTTAAATAACTGGAATTTTCCAATGAATAAATTGGAATGGTTTGGAGTGGAAATAATCTTCGGAATATTTCGATATTGGATTCCGTGATTATACGGATATTGTGGTGGGAATTTGGAAGATATCAATATCGTTATTCCCGATATGATATCTTTTGGTTTCAGAATTTGATGTTGAATATAAATCGAAACGATCTCTATTCAAGAACTTATGCTTAAGGTCAACTTGGATTGATTGATTGTTTGGATTGTAATCGACCAGTTTATGAACAAAACATGCTTTTACATTTAGCATTGGGTTGGGTAGAAATATCTGTGTGCTAACACCTTGTGAAACACTTCACGATTTGACTATAAGGTGTTTAGCGATATTGTTTATTTCAAAATTTAATGAATAATTTTGAAATGATGTTTCTCTTAAGTGGAAAGAAATATATTCCCGATTTTGGACAGGGAATGTTTTATAAAAATGTTTTATAAAACAAAAAGGATTTCGAGGCCTAAACCCGATGATTTCTAAAACGATTTAGAAATGTATTATGTTTTAGATTGTGGTTCATCACGTATTCGATTAATTGCTATTGATAATATATTTGTTTGGTGGCGGAGAATTTATTCTCTTGCTTAACACCCTTCTTTGAGACGTACGAGCTAAAAGGTTATGTGATTAATAGTGACTGATCATATGTGTGAATTACTGATGTGAAGTACTGTAGTTTGAAAGTAATTGTAATAACCCGGAAATCCGAGCCAATTTAAAAATTTTATTTTGGCAATTTTAGCGAATTTTGATTATTTAAAATGAATTATTTAAAATAATAACGACAAAAAATTTATTTTCAATGGAATTCGAACGTATATAGTTATATAGATCGTCGTTAGAATATAAATATTTATTTATAATTCTAAAAGGAATTGAAAATGGCGCGGTAGCTCGAAAATTCGATTTCAAATTTCAAATGAATGTACAGGATTCGAAATAAACCGGATTTTAGCGAAACCAAAAATATTAGAATCTATTTGAGAATATATTTCCAACGAATTTGAAGAATTGAAATTTCATAGCGGGAATCAAAAGTTACGCCCAGTTGAAAATTCAAAATAGTCGCTATGGAATTCTGGCCCTTAAAAATTGAAAATTTTCAAACGACCTCAGAATTCGACGAAACCACTTTTGTTGGGTCCGAGATGTCAAGTTATTGCTAGATTCCAAAACTCGTAATTTTTCGAATCAATATGTGAGCATGGCAAAGGAAAACGCGTTTGACCAGTTTAAGTTGATTTTAATCGACTGGAAAATGACCATTTTTCAAACGGTCCCAGAGTTTGACAAAATTAGTTTTCTTAGGATTGTATCGTCAATACAAAGTTAGAAAATATTTGTCAGGAATTTTAGAGTCCATACGTGGCCCGGTAAATTGGAATGCGCATTCAAATTCAATGTGTAGAGTTATATTTTGATTTTGTCGAAAACTAATCGAAACGATCTAATCAGCCTACGATACATATCCCATTGTGTTTGGAATGGGGGTAATTAGCTATGGACGACAGGCCGTGGGTTCGATTTTGGTGTCGAAATTAAAAGTTGCTTTTTTTGAAATAATTAAAAAAAAAATAGAAAACCCTCCCCCTTTCATATCGTATATCCTTTCAGCCCCCCACCCCCCCCGTCATTATTCTTTAGGAAGAAAATAAAAAAATAAAAAATAAAAAACCGCTGCCTCCCTCGAAATCGCCGCCCCTGCGCACCCGCCTCCGCGCCCGCCAACGCCGCCGCCGTCGTTCAACTCCCCTCCTCCTGATCCTCTCTCTCTCCTCTCTACCCTCGCTCCTCCCTCCTATCGAGACCCCAAGCCCTCCGATCCTAAACCTGACGCAACCCCCTTCAACTGGCCTTAGCCTCGACTATTGAGCCTCCAGCCGCCACCTACAACGCCGCTGTTCAACTCCCCCTTCCGCTTCAGAACCACCTGCTTCGCCTACGATCCCCCATTCACCAACGATTATAAAGGTATGTTTTTATAATTTTATTTGTTTATTTACTTAGAATAAAAATGAAAAATTATTTTTAATCGTTATAGAAAACTGATTTTTTCTTGGAATAAAAACTGATTTTTAATCGTTATAGAAAACTGATTTTTGCTTGGTATAAAAACTTATTTTTAATCGTTATAAAAACCGATTTTTAATGGTTATAAAAACTGATTTGTAAAGGTAAAAGATTTGATCTTTGTTTCGGTAAAAGCATGATCTTTTAAAATTTAAACAACGATATATAAATATAATTTATTAGCAAAGTAAAAATATAATTTTTATTGATATGAATGGCAATATAAAAATATGGTATATATATATGAAGTAGTGATAAAAATAGAATTTAATCATGAAGATTAGCCAAGTAAAAATATGATTTTACACATAGGATTTTAAAATAAAAATTTGATTTTTGAATATGAAGTGACAGTATAAAAAGCCGATTTTTATTATATCGATAACAGTATAAAAATATGATTTTTACTATGAACAGAGTGAAAGTGATTGCGATGGAACTAACTTGAAGTGAAACTGAATCCACACCGTTCAGAAATAAAGAATGGAGGAGTGGAACCCTCGGTGAAAACTCCTCACCTTTAATTTATTTTTAGTTGAAATACATACTAAGATGCAGACGGTATTTAGTAGCACCCGGCACCCGTCGTCCACAGACCATAGACGACTTGTTTGTTTGATTGCTATGTTGTGAAATTTGATTGTGTGATGTGGAATAAAATAAAATATTTTATAGTGGAAAATAATTTATAGTTAAAAATATAATTTTTAACATGTATATAAAATAAATATTTATAAACAAATCGGACGATTTGTTTATATACACCGATTTGACTGATATTGATTAGGAGGATAAATTTTACATATCGCCCAACTACACAAATAAAATGTATGTTTGTTGATTTGAAACCCCACACGGGTATTGGGATGATATTTTACGTACACTAATCCCGATTGTTTAGTTGTATGTCAATCGATTGGTTGACAGACTGTGTAAGCGTTAATTATTTATATTTAATGCTTATGCAGTTGTGTGGTGCACTCTGGATGATGGTTGATGATTTATCTTTGCTGTTATATACATGTGTTGTAGGGAATCCATATAATAAACATTATATGGTAATTGATTGGGCCTCATTCCAATATAGAAAATAAATTCATGTGTTGAATAGAAAATAAGTTCATGTGTTGAATTGAAAAATATTCATGTGTTGAATAGAATAAACATTCATGTGTTGAATATAAGCCGTGTTGATTAGATTGACGCCATTTCGACGTGAACAATATTTATATCGATTTTATTCATTTTTCAATGAATATTGAAAGTGATTTCAAAATTCGAATTAAATTGAATAGATTTGAAATTCGAATTAAATTGAAATGAATTGAAATTCGAATTAAATTGAAGTGATTTCAAAATTCGAATTAAATTGAATAGATTTGAAATTCGAATTAAATTGAAATTGAATTGAAATCAATTTGAAATGTAATTAAAATGAATTTATATTTAAAAATTCGATTTTGATTTGAATTTGAAAAGGAAGTTGAAATCGTTTTGAAAACGAGTTCAAATGATTTATAAAATACATTTTGAAAGGAAATCAACGAAATATATATATATATATATATATATATATATTATATATATAATGGCCTGAATAGAAAGTGCCGCGCCGCTGTAGTTCGCGAATTTCGACCATTAACTTCGAATGGATATTACGGGAGATACGGCCGTCGGATTCTCCTAAAACCGGAACCGTTGGGTTCGTATCAAAAAGAGCTTTCTAACGAATGTTAGTGATGCGAAATCTAATGGTTGGATTTGGAATTATGTCCAAATCAAATTTGGAAAAGGTCGTTGTAAGTGCAGTTTGATGGCCGTTAATGGAAATCGACTATACGGGCCTTGATAAAATTATTAAAAATATTAATAATTTGTGTGAAATCATATGAAATGATTTGTGAAGAATTGGGATGAAAAATTCCAAATTTGAAAAGATAAATCTAGATTTTTTATCGAAATGAACAAGTTTTGAACTAGAATTATAATTCCATTTATTTTTAAAATAAATAAATTGGATTTGAAATGGTTTTGAAAATAACCAGAAATTCCAATAATTGAATCAGAAATGATTTGAATCGAAATTGTCTTTGGAATATTTCGATGTTGGATTTCGTGATTATAAAATATTGTTATGGAAATTTGAAAGATATATTAATATCGTTATTTCCAATATGATATTTGTTGGTTATAGAATTTGATATTGAATATAAGGCGATATATTTTCTATTCAGAGCCTTGTATTTAATATCAAATGTGATTTGGGTTTGTCGTGAATGGCGTCTTCATAAACACTATTCTTAAACCCAGTTGAGAAAAAGAATAAATCTTTTTTATTTAGATTTAATGAAGTATATCAATTAAATGGTATTTAATTGGAATTGAATTTGAATTGATTTTTGGGTTTATCGTGAATGGTGTTTAGAATAACACTTGTTCTTTAATCCGACAATTAATGGATTGTGATTTTGGGTTTATACTGAACCGTGTTTTAAATGACATTGGTTCTTTAACCCAGTTAAAGACAGGATGTGATTTCCCAAGTAAAAAAATCATTGATAATGATTACAAGGAAGATTAAAACCAAGTGGAGTTTTAATGAATCTTTAGTTAGATTGAAATGGTTGAGAATTGAGTATCACCAGTTTTGCTCCAGGCGATAGTTAAGTCTTTAATTAGATTTGAACATGAAATGGTAATGGAATTTACCGATAACACCGTGGTGTTCGATATGAAGTATTACCAGTTTTACTTCATGGGATGAATAGGTTGGGACTGCGAAATAAAATAAATGATTACTTCGGTGTGGTTCGCTAATCCCGACTAACTTGAATTGATATTCAAAGGAAGATTAAAGAATAAATTTAAAGAATTTATCTTTGATAAAATTAATGAGAACCTTTCCCAAAGTATAAGAATATCTGAATAAAAGAATATTCTGAATTGGAATGAGGCATATGTTGTGTTTGTGTAACATTTGTTTATTATATACGCGAGTTATTCAGAAAGACCGGGTTTATCCCATTTTGAATAACTGATTCGACGTGGTTTCGAGGATGAAGACGGTGGTCGAAGATCGTAGGTCTTCACATCGTTTGGTTGATTACTGATGATATTGATTCGGTTGTATACCCAAGAGGAGGGAATCAGTTGGTGATCGTCCAGACGTACTTGGAGATCGATGGATATGCGAGGTACAAGGTGCCTCCGGTTTCGTTCAGACCCAGAACGAACTTGTAAATGGACTGTGTGTCTGACATTGGATTTTATTTTGTATGATTAATTTCTATTAAATATATATCTGTTTGGTGGCGGAGAATTTATTCTCTTTCTTAATGCCCTTCTCTAAGACGTACGAGCTCAGGGGTTATATATCGATGGATATCAATCGCATGGAGTGAATTGCCTGTGTGGCATGCCTAAGTGGCAATATGATCAAGGCTTCTGTTGAAAAGCAGAGTCTTGTGGTTGATGATCAAAGCATGGCCTATGTGGCATAGCTTTGTGTAGCGTTGATTCGCGAGCCTCACACCCCGTTTGTGAACCAGAAACGGGAGAAGGATCCAAGGAGGGCACGCGTTTCTTTCTAGCTAGTTGTGGTGTCAGTGCTTAAACTGGCTGACATTTATATACTTTTCACCAGTGTGGTTGTTGTTGGTGCGAGGTGCCTCGGTTATATCGGTCGATCCGGGACCGATGGAGTCATTCGTTGGCTCATTTACGCCCTAAAGGGCGGGGAAACGCAGTGTTCAGGAATTTTAATCCACATCGGTGGACCGGCCCTGTGGCTCCTAGGTGCAGTTGCGGTTGTAGCCTGAGACATGGGCTAGATTGTCTCGAATTCGATGAGGACTATCTTTTGCCTTGGTTCACAGATGGAAATCCAACTTTCCATGTGACGTTCGGGAATTTCGCTCGATCCGAATCAGTCGTTAAACCGATCTAGACCGTTCGAAACCCCTGATCGTTTGAGAACAGGACAAATCAGAACGCAGACGGAAGAACATTTCATTGTTATTACAACAATTCTATCAGAATACAAGAATATACAGAGTATAAATGAATAAATTACATTTGATAAATATCAGAGATTACAATAAATTACATAGCAGCGGAAAATAATACAAAGCACAACTGAAGGTGATATACGGATACAGAGCTTTCCGGATATCATTCCAGCTGTAAACCAGGATCCTGTGAATATAAATCTGCAAAACCAAACTACTAGCTGCCCGTGCGGAAAATAGGGGCACCCAGAGTTTAGGTTAAAACAATAAACTCCAGGTCAGTCATGTGACTGGTGTGAGAACTAAAACAGTTATTAAAACTTTATTTTAAAAGAGAGTAATTCAAGGGACCACGCCGTATAACACGGAACGGGTTTCCTCCCAAGAATACTGGTGCATAGAATAAACAGCGCAATGCTTTTTCGAAAAATGAAGCTATTATAAGACCCAGGTCCCATCACACAATGCAACGCAAGCCGGATTATAGGGTTTTCCCTTATAATAGCCAAACATGCTTGGTACGTTTAAAACAAATCATTTGATACTATAATAAGTGTATAGTGTCAAAACAATTTCAATCATAAATATAAATCATAGGCGGCATGGGTACCATCTATCATGTCGCCATACTAGTTCTACAATTAAAACCGCAATACACGTATTGGAAATTGGATTTCCGTCATGAGTCGAGGCAAGGGGCAAGCTCCTCTCCGCGTTCGAGACACTCTAGCAAATGTCCCAGGGCTACGCACTCTGGGCAACCCCTGGATGCTTCAGGGCCGGTCCTCACTTACGTTAGAGGATTAGTATTCCTGAACACACGTTTCCCGGTCCTTACAGACCTAAAATCGAGGCGCCTCATCCAACAACCACAAAGGTGAAAAGTATATATATGTCAGGGCCGGTAAGTCACTGACACCACCAAAGCTAGAAAGAAACGTCGTGCTCTCCCTGCAGTCCGTATCCCGTTTCTGACTCATACCGAGGTGTGAGGCTCGCGAATTCACGTTATACACAAAGCTGCCACGTAGGCCGTGCTTTGATCATCAACCACAAGACTCTGCTTTTCAACAAAAGCCTTGATCATTGCATCTTAGTGTGCCACACAGGCAATTCATGCCATGCGACTGATGTCCATCGATATACAACCTCTGAGCTCGTACGTCTCAGAGAAGGGCGTTAAGCAAAAGAATAAATTCTCCGCCGCCAAACAGATGTATATTTAATAGAAATCAATCAACACAGAATAAAATCCAGTGTCAGACACACAATCCATTTACAAGTCCGTTCTGGGTCTGAACGACACCGGAGGCACTTTCCTCACATATCCATCCATCCCCAAGTACGTCTGGATGACCACCAACTATTTCCATCCTCTTGGGTGTACTGCCCAATCAGGATCGTCAGTAGCTATCCAAACGATGTGAAGACTTCCGGTCTTCAACCACCGTCTTCATCTTCGACATATCGTCGAATCGGTTATTCAGAATGGGTGTAAACCCGGCCTTTCCGAACAACCCGCGTATATTAAAAACGAATGTTACATAAACACAACATACGCCTCATTCCAATTCTGAATATTCTGTTATTTAAATATTCACATCTTTTGGGAAAGGTTCCCATTAATTTTATCCAAGATAAATTCTTTAAAATTTATCCTTTAATCTTCCTTTGGATGACCTATCAAACCAAATTATGGTTTTCTAAACTAGTCGAGATTAGCGAACCACAACGAAGTAATTATTTATTTTATTTCCCAATCCCAACCTATTCATCCCATGAAGCAAAACTGGTAATACTCCATATCTAACAATGTGGTGTTATCGGTAAAATTAATTACCATTTCACGTTCAAATCTAATTAAAGATTTAACTATCGCTTTGGAGCAAAACTGGTAATACTCCATTCCCGCTCATTTCTAAATTTGATAATTTAGATTATAGATTCACATTTCAATCTAATTGCAGATTCGTTAGAACTCCTTTTACTGGGTTAAAGAACTAGGTGTTATTTAAAACACAGTTCACGACAAACCCAATTTACATTTTATTTATTATCGGGTTAAAGAACTAGTGTTATTTAAAACATCGTTCACGATAAACCCATTTTATATCCAATCAAATATATTAGAAATTCCGGTTATTTAAAACCCCTTTTTAAATCTAATTAATTTATTTAAAAATAATTGGGTTTTAAATTTAGTTCAATATAGTTCACTTCGATAAAAATTTATTTTTATCTTTTCAAATATGGAGTTTTTCACCCCAATTTCTCTCAAATCATTTCTTATGATTTTACACAAATTATTGATATTTTTAATAATTTTATTGAGGCCCGTACAATCGATTTCCAACAATGGCCATCGAACTGCACTTATAGCGACCTTTTTCAAATTTGATTTGGACGTATCTCCAAATCCAACCGTTAGATTTCAAATTTCTAATATTCGTTAGAAGGCTCTTTTCGATATGAACCCAACGGTTCCGGTTTTAGGAGAATCCGACGGTCGGATCACCCGTAATGTCTGTTTGAAATAAATGGTCGAAATTCACGAACTGCCGCGGCGCGGCGCGTTCTATTCAGGCCATTATATTATATATATAATATATATAATATATATTTCGTCGATTTCTATTTAAAACGAAGTTTTAAAAATAGTTTTGAATTCGTTTCAAAAACAAATTTCAACTTCCATTTCAATTCAAATCAAAATTGAATTTTTCCTTCTAAATTCGTTTTAAAATTCATTCCTATTCAATTCAATTTGAGTTCATTTCAATTTGTTTCCAATTCAATTCGAAGTCGTTTTCATTTCATTTCGAAATCGTTATATATTCAATTCATTTCGAAATCGTTATATATTCAATTCATTTCGAAATCGTTATATATTCAATTCATTTCGAAATCGTTATATATTCTATTCATTTCGAAATCGTTATATATTCAATTCATTTCGTTTTCTATTAGAATCAAATTCATTACCGTTTTCTATTTGAATCAAATTCATTACATATTCAGTTGAAATCAAATTCGTTTTATATTCAATTCGAATTCAATTCCTTATATATTCAATTCGAATTCGTTTTCTATTCAATTTGATTCAAATTTCATTTCAAAATATTCGATTTCGAAATCACTTTTCAACATCATTTTAAAATGATTAAAATCGATATAAATATCGTTCACGTCAAAATGGCGTCAATCTAATCAACACGGCTTCATATATTTCTATTTTCAAATATTCTATTTCAAAATATTTTTATTCAATACACGACTCTATCTCTTTGTCAACACACGACTAATCTCAACGAATGAGTACCGTCCACGTGTGACTATTTTGTTATTTAACATATTTTATGAAAATTAAGGTATCTATCGTTTGATATTAAATCAGACTCCAACCGTAAATTAGTAAGAGAACGATTCCCTGAATATTAACCCCGAAGGCCGAAACCAACATCAGATTAATATCCAGGAGACCACTCATCTTATCTATTTTCCAGTCAGTTTCTAATTTTATATATGATAAAGATGTAGATTTTATTTTAAAAATATTTCATTCAACACATGACTAATCTCAACGGATGAGTACAGTCAACACATGAACCTTTATATTATATTATAAAGATGTAATTTTTATTATAAAAATATTTCGTTCAACACATGACTAATCTCAACGGATGAGTACAGTCAACACATGAACCTTTATATTATATTATAAAGATGTAATTTTTATTATAAAAATATTTCGTTCAACACATGACTAATCTCAACGGATGAGTACAGTCAACACATGAACCTTTATATTATATTATTCTTTATTTTCTAAACTGGAATAAGACCCAATCAATTACCATATAGCATTAACTATATGGATTCCATACCACACATGCATATAATAGCATTGAAAAATAATCAACCATCAACCAAAGTGCACTACACTGTATAAGCATCAAATATAGATATATAACGCTTATAACAGCCTGTCAATCAATCGATCGACATATTTAATCAATCAGGATGAGTGAACTTCAAATTTCATCCCAACACCCGTGTGGGGTTTCAAGCAATCAAACACAGATTTTTATTTGTGCAGTTGGGCGATGTGTAAAATTTATCGTCTCAATCAATGTCATTCAAGTAGGTGTACATAAACAGACCGTCCGGTTTGTAAATGAATATTTATTTATTCACATTCACTATATTCATATTCACGTTAAAAATTATATTTTTAACGATAAAACATTTTATTTTAACATATGAATTTCTATTCAGTTCATTCTTTGAATAAAATGATATTTTTATTTTTCTAACTTATTTTAGAAAATTTCGGCGGCATAACGGCACGATACTAGAAACGGGACGTGGCCTAGCCTTATCCCCGGTCTAGTGAAGGCCCACGCCATTCACACATCAATCAAATCCATTTATTTCACCAAACAATTCAATTTCAATCAAATATTCTAAC
Organism: Allium sativum; assembly: GCA_030737875.1. NCBI lineage: Eukaryota > Viridiplantae > Streptophyta > Magnoliopsida > Asparagales > Amaryllidaceae > Allium > Allium sativum. The sequence continues at coordinate 738,873,394 of CM060920.1, read as the reverse complement.
TAAATTTTTCAATCAAACAAACAAGTCCATGGTCTATGGACGATTGTGTCGGGTGCTACTAAACACCGTCTGCATCCTAGTATATACATATAACTAGAAAATGAAATTGAAAGGTGAGAAATTCTCACCGAAAGCCATCCAAACATCCTGACTCTTCTTTGATAGAAATCTTCATCGTTGTCGCATTTTTGTCATCTTCGTTGCTGTAGCCACTACATATGTAAAAATCGAATTTTTACTTCGCTATTCAATATATAAAAATCGAATTTTTATATCGCTACATATATAAAGTTTTCGCCTTTTCAAAAATATCATTATAAAAATCACATCTTTATTTTGCTACACATAGAAAGATGCTATTTTTAATATTTCTATTATGTAAAAATTTTATTTTTAATTCTCTATAAACAAAAGTCATATTTTTACATCTTCTACATAGTAAAGGTTATATTTTTAATACTCTAAAAATATAAGAATCATATTTTTAATACTTTAAAAATATAAACATCATATTTTTATACCACCTTTCAACACTAAAAATCGTATAATTATCGGAATAAAATCACATTTCCTTTACGAAGTTATATATATGAAGAGCAAGCTGTTTACTTCAATAAAAATCAAAATTTTAAATGAATTAGCTGAACAATTAAAGTAAAACTTACATTGGGCGTTGACGAGGCGAAGTGGTGGTCCGGGATGGTCGGAGGGTGCTCGCAGGGGGGGGTGCTGCGGTGGAGGGTTGGGGGGGGTGCGGTGCTGATTTAGGGCAGAAAAGGGGGGGTCGATCGTGCGGCAGGTGGGGGTTTCGGGGGAAAGGGGTTCAGCGCAGGCGTGGAGGGGGGGTGCTGCGGTGGTGGCGCGGCGGTCTCGGGGAGGGCGGCGGCTGCTGCGCTCCTCCTTTCTTCTTCTTTTTTTTCTGAAGAAATCGATTATGAAGGGAAAGGGGGGCATCGGTTATAAGGGGAGGAGGGTTTTCTTTTTTTTTATTTATTTATTTAATTAATTAATTTTCAAAAAGTTGACATTTACATACGACCTCGAAACGAGGCCCACCGCCTGTCGTCCATAGCGTTTTACCCCCATTTCGAACACAATGGAATATGTATCGCAAGCTGATTTGATCGTTCCGATTAGTTTTCGTTGAATTTACATTTAAATCACTATATTGAATTTTAAACGTACATTTCAATTTACCGGGGTCACGTACTAATTAGAAAAGTTCCAGAAAAATAATTTCTAGCTTCGTATTGACGATACGGTCCTAACAAAACTAGTTTCGTCGAATTCCGAGACCGTTGGAAAAATGGTCATTTTCCAGTCGATTAAAATCAACTGAAACTGGTCAAACGCGTTTTCCTTTGCCACGCTCACGTATTGATTCGAAAAATTATGAAATTTGAAACCTAGCAATAAATTGGCACTGCGGATCCAACAAAAGTGGTTTCGTCGAAATCCGAGGTCGTTTGCAAAATTTCCATTTTTAAGGGCCTGAATTCCATAGCGACTATTCAGAATTTTCAACTGGACATATCTTTTGATTCCCGCTATGAAATCTTGATTTTTCGGATTCGTTGGAAAGATATTATCAATTAGATCCTAATGTTTTTGGTTTCACTAAAATCCGGATTGTTTTGCACCCGGTACATCCAATTGAAGTTTGAAATCGAATTATCGAACTACCGCGCCATTTTCAATTCTATTAATAATTATATATAATTATTTATATTCTAACGACGATCTATATAATATATACGATCGAATTCTATTCAAAATAAATTTCTCGTCGATATTATTTAAAATAATTCATTTTAAATACTCAAAATTCGCTAAAATTGCCGAAATAAAAATTTTAAACTGGCCCAGATTTTCGGGTTGTTACAATCTCCCCCACTTAAAACTTTTCGTCCCCGAAAAGGAACAAAGTCGAAAGTGGTTTGATTAATCAACTCTACGTTCGGTCTGGCTTCCATTCTCCAACTTTTTAGTTTCTGAGAATTTTCAAAATTTCAAAAATTTGGCTAACACCCTAAATTTTCGAAAAATTTCGCCATAACCTCCCCTGCACCGGGAGCATCGGGGAATTTCAAATAGCTTCCCCGGTCCTTCTAATCTCAAAAAGAAAAAGAAAAAGCCAAGCGGCTAGCCAATAGGCTCATAAAATCATCATCACCCAAACAAAACAGTAAATTATGTAGTAAACATGTACCTATTTGTCGGGCAAACAAATTTTATTCTTCGGCTCTAGCCTCCTTGCTATGACCTGTTCAATGATATATATGTATATGCAAGCAAATGCAACTAATTTTCAATATAATTCAATATTTGGTTCAATTAGGCATAATGGTTCGAAATTAGCAAACAAATAAACAAGCAACACAAACATCAATCAATTAGTGAATTAGAGTTTTAAATTCATAATTTTGATACATATACAGAAAATCATGTTGTTGATGCCAATTCACAACAATGTGTCCTAGCTATATAAGTTTTGGTTCTCACACCAGTCTAATGGAAATATATAGATATCACACCTCGTTACTCGAACATGAATACTAATGACGACTAGTCAATCATCAGAATCATATTCGGGCCACTAGAGTATGATTCTATATCTATTCAATATATTAAAACTTCGAATATACGTTCATGACGCGTATATGCAAAATCTTTATATACTCGATTGTCCATATTCAAAATAAATAAATAATCAAATACGAATAATTGATTTAAATTTTCAAAACAAAATTGTTTCCATTGGAAAAATATACTCTTCACACTCGTTCTAGGATACTACTGATCCTATCTCTAACGAGTCATTCTAATTGGATATTACTAATCCAATATCTGATGAATTCTTTCGTAAGGTTCTAATGTGTCTTATTCTCGAGCTCTATAAACCAAAGCTCTGATACCAAATGTGACGTTCGGGAATTTCGCTCGATCCGAATCAGTCGTTAAACCGATCTAGACCGTTCGAAACCCCTGATCGTTTGAGAACAGGACAAATCAGAACGCAGACGGAAGAACATTTCATTGTTATTACAACAATTCTATCAGAATACAAGAATATACAGAGTATAAATGAATAAATTACATTCGATAAATATCAGAGATTACAATAAATTACATAGCAGCGGAAAATAATACAAAGCACAACTGAAGGTGATATACGGATATAGAGCTTTCCGGATATCATTCCAGCTGTAAACCAGGATCCTGTGAATATAAATCTGCAAAACCAAACTACTAGCTGCCCGTGCGGAAAATAGGGGCACCCAGAGTTTAGGTTAAAACAATAAACTCCAGGTCAGTCATGTGACTGGTGTGAGAACTAAAACAGTTATTAAAACTTTATTTTAAAAGAGAGTAATTCAAGGGACCACGCCGTATAACACGGAACGGGTTTCCTCCCAAGAATACTGGTGCATAGAATAAACAACGCAATGCTTTTTCGAAAAATGAAGCTATTATAAGACCCAGGTCCCATCACACAATGCAACGCAAGCCGGAGGATAGGGTTTTCCCTTATAATAGCCAAACATGCTTGGTACGTTTAAAACAAATCATTTGATACTATAATAAGTGTATAGTGTCAAAACAATTTCAATCATAAATATAAATCATAGGCGGCATGGGTACCATCTATCATGTCGCCATACTAGTTCTACAATTAAAACCGCAATACACGTATTGGAAATTGGATTTCCGTCATGAGTCGAGGCAAGGGGCAAGCTCCTCTCCGCGTTCGAGACACTCTAGCAAATGTCCCAGGGCTACGCACTCTGGGCAACCCCTGGATGCTTCAGGGCCGGTCCTCACTTACGTTAGAGGATTAGTATTCCTGAACACACGTTTCCCGGTCCTTACAGACCTAAAATCGAGGCGCCTCATCCAACAACCACAAAGGTGAAAAGTATATATATGTCAGGGCCGGTAAGTCACTGACACCACCAAAGCTAGAAAGAAACGTCGTGCTCTCCCTGCAGTCCGTATCCCGTTTTTGACTCATACCGAGGTGTGAGGCTCGCGAATTCACGTTATACACAAAGCTGCCACGTAGGCCGTGCTTTGATCATCAACCACAAGACTCTGCTTTTCAACAAAAGCCTTGATCATTGCATCTTAGTGTGCCACACAGGCAATTCATGCCATGCGACTGATGTCCATCGATATACAACCTCTGAGCTCGTACGTCTCAGAGAAGGGCCTTAAGCAAAAGAATAAATTCTCCGCCGCCAAACAGATGTATATTTAATAGAAATCAATCAACACAATAAAATCCAGTGTCAGACACACAATCCATTTACAAGTCCGTTCTGGGTCTGAACGAAACCGGAGGCACTTTCCTCGCATATCCATCCATCCCCAAGTACGTCTGGATGACCACCAACTATTTCCATCCTCTTGGGTGTACTGCCCAATCAGGATCGTTAGTAGTTATCCAAACGATGTGAAGACTTCCGGTCTTCAACCACCGTCTTCATCTTCGACATATCGTCGAATCGGTTATTCAGAATGGGTGTAAACCCGGCCTTTCCGAACAACCCGCGTATATTAAAAACGAATGTTACATAAACACAACATACGCCTCATTCCAATTCTGAATATTCTGTTATTTAAATATTCACATCTTTTGGGAAAGGTTCCCATTAATTTTATCCAAGATAAATTCTTTAAAATTTATCCTTTAATCTTCCTTTGGATGACCTATCAAACCAAATTATGGTTTTCTAAACTAGTCGAGATTAGCGAACCACAACGAAGTAATTATTTATTTTATTTCCCAATCCCAACCTGTTCATCCCATGAAGCAAAACTGGTAATACTCCATATCTAACAATGTGGTGTTATCGGTAAAATTAATTACCATTTCACGTTCAAATCTAATTAAAGATTTAACTATCACTTTGGAGCAAAACTGGTAATACTCCATTCCCGCTCATTTCTAAATTTGATAATTTAGATTATAGATTCACATTTCAATCTAATTGCAGATTCGTTAGAACTCCTTTTACTGGGTTAAAGAACTAGGTGTTATTTAAAACACAGTTCACGACAAACCCAATTTACATTTTATTTATTATCGGGTTAAAGAACTAGTGTTATTTAAAACACCGTTCACGATAAACCCATTTTATATCCAATCAAATATATTAGAAATTCCGGTTATTTAAAACCCCTTTTTAAATCTAATTAATTTATTTAAAAATAATTGGGTTTTAAATTTAGTTCAATATAGTTCACTTCGATAAAAATTTATTTTAATCTTTTCAAATATGGAGTTTTTCACCCCAATTTCTCTCAAATCATTTCTTATGATTTTACACAAATTATTGATATTTTTAAGAATTTTATTGAGGCCCGTACAATCGATCTCCAACAATGGCCATCGAACTGCACTTATAGCGACCTTTTTCAAATTTGATTTGGACGTATCTCCAAATCCAACCGTTAGATTTCAAATTTCTAATATTCGTTAGAAAGCTCTTTTCGATATGAACCCAACGGTTCCGGTTTTAGGAGAATCCGACGGTCGGATCTCCCGTAATGTCCGTTTGAAATAAATGGTCGAAATTCACGAACTGCCGCGGCGCGTTCTATTCAGGCCATTATATTATATATATAATATATATAATATATATTTCGTCGATTTCTATTAAAAACGAAGTTTTAAAAATAGTTTTGAATTCGTTTCAAAAACAAATTTCAACTTCCATTTCAATTCAAATCAAAATTGAATTTTTCCATCTAAATTCGTTTTAAAATTCATTCCTATTCAATTCAATTTGAGTTCATTTCAATTTGTTTCCAATTCAATTCGAATTCGTTTTCAATTCATTTCGAAATCGTTATATATTCAATTCATTTCGAAATCGTTATATATTCAATTCATTTCGAAATCGTTATATAGTCAATTCATTTCGAAATCGTTATATATTCAATTCATTTCGTTTTCTATTTGAATCAAATTCATTACCGTTTTCTATTTGAATCAAATTCATTACATATTCAGTTGAAATCAAATTCGTTTTATATTCAATTCGAATTCAATTCCTTATATATTCAATTCGAATTCGTTTTCTATTCAATTTGATTCAAATTTCATTTCAAAATATTCGATTTCGAAATCACTTTTCAACATCATTTTAAAATGATTAAAATCGATATAAATATCGTTCACGTCAAAATGGCGTCAATCTAATCAACACGGCTTCATATATTTCTATTTTCAAATATTCTATTTCAAAATATTTTTATTCAATACACGACTCTATCTCTTTGTCAACACACGACTAATCTCAACGAATGAGTACCGTCCACGTGTGACTATTTTGTTATTTAACATATTTTATGAAAATTAAGGTATCTATCGTTTGATATTAAATCAGACTCCAACCGTAAATTAGTAAGAGAACGATTCCCTGAATATTAACCCCGAAGGCCGAAACCAACATCAGATTAATATCCAGGAGACCACTCATCTTATCTATTTTCCAGTCAGTTTCTAATTTTATATATGATAAAGATGTAGATTTTATTTTAAAAATATTTCGTTCAACACATGACTAATCTCAACGGATGAGTACAGTCAACACATGAACCTTTATATTATATTATAAAGATGTAATTTTTATTATAAAAATATTTCGTTCAACACATGACTAATCTCAACGGATGAGTACAGTCAACACATGAACCTTTATATTATATTATAAAGATGTAATTTTTATTATAAAAATATTTCGTTCAACACATGACTAATCTCAACGGATGAGTACAGTCAACACATGAACCTTTATATTATATTATTCTTTATTTTCTAAACTGGAACAAGGCCCAATCAATTACCATATAGCGTTAACTATATGGATTCCGTACCACACATGCATATAATAGCATTGAAAAATAATCAACCATCAACCAAAGTGCATTACACTGTATAAGCATCAAATATAGATATATAACGCTTATAACAGCCTGTCAATCAATCGATCGACATATTTAATCAATCAGGATGAGTGAACTTCAAATTTCATCCCAACACCCGTGTGGGGTTTCAAGCAATCAAACACAGATTTTTATTTGTGCAGTTGGGCGATGTGTAAAATTTATCGTCTCAATCAATGTCATTCAAATAGGTGTACATAAACAGACCGTCCGGTTTGTAAATGAATATTTATTTATTCACATTCACTATATTCATATTCACGTTAAAAATTATATTTTTAACGATAAAACATTTTATTTTAACATATGAATTTCTATTCAGTTCATTCTTTAAATAAAATGATATTTTTATTTTTCTAACTTATTTTAGAAAATTTCGGCGGCATAACGGCACGATACTAGAAACGGGACGAGGCCTAGCCTTATCCCCGGTCTAGTGAAGGCCCACGCCATTCACACATCAATCAAATCCATTTATTTTACCAAACAATTCAATTTCAATCAAATATTCTAACTAAATTTTTCAATCAAACAAACAAGTCCATGGTCTATGGACGATTGTGTCGGATGCTACTAAACACCGTCTGCATCCTAGTATATACATATAACTAGAAAATGAAATTGAAAGGTGAGAAATTCTCACCGAAATCCATCCAAACATCCTGACTCTTCTTTGATAGAAATCTTCATCGTTGTCGCATTTTTGTCATCTTCGTTGCTGTAGCCACTACATATGTAAAAATCGAATTTTTACTTCGCTATTCAATATATAAAAATCGAATTTTTATATCGCTACATATATAAAGTTTTCGCCTTTTCAAAAATATCATTATAAAAATCACATCTTTATTTTGCTACACATAGAAAGATGCTATTTTTAATATTTCTATTATGTAAAAATTTTATTTTTAATTCTCTATAAACAAAAGTCATATTTTTACATCTTCTACATAGTAAAGATTATATTTTTAATACTCTAAAAATATAAGAATCATATTTTTAATACTTTAAAAATATAAACATCATATTTTTATACCACCTTTCAACACTAAAAATCGTATAATTACCGGAATAAAATCGCATTTCCTTTACGAAGTTATATATATGAAGAGCAAGCTATTAACTTCAATAAAATCAAAATTTTAAATGAATTAGCTGAACAATTAAAGTAAAACTTACATTGGGCGTTGACGAGGCGAAGTGGTGGTCCGGGATGGTCGGAGGTTGCTCGCGGGGGGGGGGGGAGGGGGGGGGAGGTGCTGCGGTGGAGGGTTGGGGGGGTGTGGTGCTGATTTAGGGCAGAAAAGGGGGGTCGATCGTGCGGCAGGTGGGGGTTTCGGGGGAAAGGGGTTCAGCGCAGGCGTGGAGGGGGGGGGTGTGCTGCGGTGGTGGCGCGGCGGTCTCGGGGAGGGCGGCGGCTGCTGCGCTCCAACTTTCTTCTTTTTTTTTTTCTGAAGAAATCGATTATGAAGGGAAAGGGGGGGGGCATCGGTTATAAGGGGAGGAGGGTTTTCTTTTTTTATTTATTTATTTAATTAATTAATTTTCAAAAAGTTGACTTTTACATACGACCTCGAAACGAGGCCCACCGCCTGTCGTCCATAGCGTTTTACCCCCATTCCGAACACAATGGAATATGTATCGCAAGCTGATTTGATCGTTCCGATTAGTTTTCGTTGAATTTACATTTAAATCACTATATTGAATTTTAAACGTACATTTCAATTTACCGGGGTCACATACTAATTAGAAAAATTCCAGAAAAATAATTTCTAGCTTCGTATTGACGATACGGTCGTAACAAAACTAGTTTCATCGAATTCCGAGACCGTTGGATAAATGGTCATTTTCCAGTCGATTAAAATCAACTAAAACTGGTCAAACGCGTTTTCCTTTGCCACGCTCACATATTGATTCGAAAAATTATGAAATTTGAAACCTAGCAATAAATTGGCACTGCGGATCCAACAAAAGTGGTTTCGTCGAAATCCGAGGTCGTTTGCAAAATTTCCATTTTTAAGGGCCTGAATTCCATAGCGACTATTCAGAATTTTCAACTGGACATATCTTTTGATTCCCGCTATGAAATCTTGATTTTTCGGATTCGTTGGAAAGATATTATCAATTAGATCCTAATGTTTTTGGTTTCACTAAAATCCGGATTGTTTTGCACCCGGTACATCCAATTGAAGTTTGAAATCGAATTATCGAACTACCGCGCCATTTTCAATTCTATTAATAATTATATATAATTATTTATATTCTAACGACGATCTATATAATATATACGATCGAATTCTATTCAAAATAAATTTCTCGTCGATATTATTTAAAATAATTCATTTTAAATACTCAAAATTCGCTAAAATTGCCGAAATAAAAATTTTAAACTGGCCCAGATTTTCGGGTTATTACATTCCAATACATGACTTTGCGGTTTTGATTGTAGAACTAGTATGGCGACATGATATATGGTACCCATGCCGTCTATGATTGATATTTATGATTGAAATTGTTTTGACACTATACACTTATAGTAATAAAAGATGAAATTTAGCGTGTCAAGCATTCTTTGGCTATTATAAGGTAAAACCCTATCCTCCGGCTTGTGTTGTATTGTGTGATGGGACCTGGGTCTTATAATAGCGTCATTTTTCTTTATTTAGTATTGCACTGTTGTTTTATGCATTGGTATTCTTGGGAGGAAACCCGTTCCGTGTTATATGGCGTGGTCCCTTGATTTACCTAACTTTAAAATAAAGATTAATAACTATTTTAGTTCTCACACCAGTCACATGACAGACCTGGAGATTATTGTTTTAACCTAAACTCTAGGTGCCCTTATTTTGACACAAGCAGCCAGTAGTTTTGGTTTTGCAGATTTATATTCACAGGATCCTGGTTTACAGCTGGAACGATACTCGGAAAGCTCTGTATCCGTGTATTACTTCTAGTTGTGTTTTGTATTATTTTCCGGTGCGATGTATTTAAATCTCTGATATATTCTGTGTAATATTTATTCATACTCTGCATATTCTTGTATTCTGATGGAATTGTTGTAATTAACGATGAAATGTTCTTCTGTTTGCGTTCCAATGTGGCTTGTTCTCAACTCAATCCGTGATTTAGTGTAAGGGGCATTTCGGGTCGTTTCATCGTGGTATCAGAGCTTTGGTTTACAAAGCTCGAGAAAAAGACACGTTAGAACCGAACGAAAGAATTCATCAGAGATTGGATTAGTAATATCCAATGGGAATGACTTGTTAGAGATTGGATCAGTAGCATCCGAGAACGAGTATAAAGAGTGTTGTTTTGAAAAATAAAATTGAAAATAAGTTTTTTTTTGAAAATTTGATTCAACTATTCGTATTTGAATATTTATTTATATTTATTTGGACTATCCAGTATATAAAGATTTTGCGTATACGTCTGATCCGCGTGTATTCGAAGTTTTAATATATTGGGTAGATATAGAATCACACTGTAGTCGCCTGGAGATGATTCTGATGATTGATCGATCATCATCATAATTTATATTCGAGTTTTGAAAGTGGGATTTCTATATGATTCCAATTGACTGTTGTGTGAACCAAAATTAGATAGGGCTTATTGTTGTGATTTGACATCAAAAATCTGATTTTTTAACTATATACCAAAATTATGAATTTGAAAAGCTAATCAACTAATTGATTGCTGGTTATGTTGTTTGATTATTGGTTGAATAATTAAAATTTGAACCATATAGCCAATTTGAACCAAATAGTAAATTGTATTGAAAATTTATCGCATTTGCATGAATGTACATGCACTTACATTGAACAGGTCATAACAAGGAGGCTAGAGTAGAAGAATAAAATTATTTGCTTGACAAATAGGTACATGTTGTACATAAAATTATTTTCATGCATCCTTTTAGCCCCCTTCCCCCCCAGTCGTTCTTCTTCAGGAAGAAAAAAAACCGCCGCCTCCCTCGAAATCGCCCCCCCCCCCCCTCCCGCGCCCGCCAACGGCGCCACCGCCATTCAACATGTGACGACCCCAAACCCCGATAAGGCGGAGGCGAGGGAAATTTTTGGAATATAACACATAAACAGATAATAGCAGAATAGAATTAAATAAATACACCAGATAATGTACAAATAACACACTGGATAAACGTAATCATCAGAGTTACACAGTATACAGGATCATACTTAGTACAGATACGGTTCAGCTATCATAAATGTCTACAGCGGAAAACAAACATAATATGTACAATAGGAGCTGAACAGCATAAAAAGAGATAAATGATAGAATTCGTCTTCAACTCCAGCTATCTAGAAAGAGCCTGCTGAAACCTGAATACAAGGTTGCCCGTGTAGAAAAAGGGGCACCCGAGTTTGCAAGTGAAACAAACTACAAGTCAGTCATGGGATTGGTATGAGAAATCTGCTTAACACATTATATAATTGGCTAATTACAGGACCACCCCACTTTCACGGAACGGGTTTACTCCATTTGATTTCCAGTGCTTTAAAACAAGTAAATCTTTTAAACATCGCAATGCTTTTTATAAAAATAAAGCCATTATAAGACTCAGTTGCCATCACACAATGCAACGCAACCCGGAGGATAGAGTTTTTACCTTATAATGGCCAAAATATGCTTGATACAAAAAAATAAAAGCATTTGATATTATTACTAGTGTTTATATGTTTCAAAAACAAAATTCAAATCATAAGTATCAATCATAGACGGCATTAATGCCCCATTCCACTATGTCGCCATATATAGGTATACAGTCAAAACCGCACAGTCACGTATTTGGAAATTGGATTTCCGTCATGAACCAAGGCAAAAGATAGTCCTTAGCGACTTCGAGACAATCTAGCCTACCATGTCTCAGGATTAGAGCTCGAGTGATCCTTGGATCGTCAGCGCTAGTCCACCCGATGTGGATTAAACTTAAACCCTGAACAATACGTCTCCCCACCCTATGGGGCACAAAGGAGCCAACGAATGACTCGATCAGTCCCGGATCGACCGATAAAACCGAGGCGCCTCGCAACAGCAACAACCACACAAGTGAAAATAGTATAAGTGTCAGCCAGTTCAAGCACTGACACCACCTCTAGCTAGAAAGAGATGCATGCCCTCCCTGATGTCCTCTCCCGTTTCTAGTTCATACCGGTGTGTGAGGCTCGCGAATTCACGTAATACACAAAGCTATGCCAAACAGGCGGTGCTTTGATCATCCACCACAAGACTTTGCTTTTCAACAGAAGCCTTGATCACTGCATCTTAGCACGCCAAACAGGAAATTCACACCATGCAACTGATGGTTGTCAATCACACAGAATGAATTCCCATGTCAGACACACAGTCCATTTGCAAGTCCGTTCTAGGTCTGAACGAAACCGGAGGCAATATATACCTCGCATACCCATCGATCTCCATGTACGTCTGGATGATCACCACTCATTATCCATATTTCGGGATGCCTCCCAATCAGGACATCAGTTACCACCCAAACGAGGTGAGGATCTCCGATCTTCAACCACCGTCTTCATCTTCGACTCCTTATCGTCGATTCAGTTATTCAAAATGGGATAAACCCAGTCTTTCTGAGCAACTCGCGTATATACTAAAAAGTGTTACATGAACACAAGACACGCCTCATTTCAATTCATCAGTCACTAACCGTAAATCAGTAAGAGAACGATTCCCCAAATATTAACCCCAAAGGCCGAAACCAACATCAGATCAAAACCCAGGAAACCATTCGACTAAGCTAACCTTAAGTTAGTTTCTAAATTTCACATTCCATATCGTTTATAATATGTTATAACGATTTATCATTATTTTTATTTATTCATTTATAGCCAATTCATTCAAATGATGTTTCGGGCCATAACGTAGCCGTGGCGCTGTTTTTCTTCAGATTTGATTTACACATATCTGAAAATCTAACCATTGGATCTTCACAAATTTTATATCATTAGAAAGATCTTTTCAAAACGAATCCAATGGTTCCAGTTTTAGGAAAATCCGATGGTCGGATATCCCGGTACACTTGTTTGAAGTTTCGATTTCAAAATACGAACTACAGCATCGTTATTCGATTTAATTTAATTATATTCATATATAAATATATAAATATAATCGATTCTGGCGCTGTTTTTCTTCGGATTTGAATTAAACATTCTAGACAATCCAACTGTTGGATCTTTACAAAGTTGGTGTCGTTGGAAAGATATTTCCAAAGCGAACCCAACGGTTTCGGTTTCGGGAAAATCCAATGGTCGGATCTCCCGCACTAATCGTTTGAAATCACGGTTTCAAAACACGAACTACAACTTTTTTATTCAATATATTTTAATTATATTTATATATATATGTATACAAATATAATCGATTCTTCGATTTCAAAACCATATTTTTTTCATACATTTGATAAAAATGATATTTTTATCCAACAGACATTTATTCCGGCACTTCACTATTTTTAATGGTTCATGTATATGGTAAAAATGTGATTTTTATTGCAAAACAATTTCTTTCAAAACACGACTATTTTATATAGTTCCTATAGATGATAAAAATAGGATTTTTATTACAAAACAATTTATTTAAAACACGAATACCATTCAACACATGAATTTCTATTCAACGAATGAATTTCTATTCAACACATGAAGGTTTTCTATAGTTCGTATACATATAATAAAAATGTGATTTTTATTGTTAAAGCAATTTATTTAAAACATGAATACCATTCAACACATGAATTTCTACTCAACGAATGAATTTCTATTCAACACATTAATGTTTTCTATACAACGCGTGAATATAGTTTCAACAAATGAAAATAATTCTAACACATGAATATTACTCAAAATTTTGACAGCATAACGGCAGGGTAGTTAAAACCGGGGCCGTCCCTAGTTTGGCTCCTCGCTCTACCTTAAAGCCTCGCAGCTTTTGACAATGGGGATATCATGCATCTAGTTCGCACGTAGGCGGCATGTATATTTTTTTCCATTTCCACAAACTAATCCTATGTGGTTTCAACCAAATAATCCTCAACCACAAACGGGAATTTTTCAACCACAATCAATCAATTTCAACCACAAATAATTCTAATCAACCATTCGCTATCAACCAATTTTCACACCAATCACAACCAATAAATATCGTCCATGATTTGTGGACGAGGGGCATATATATATATATATATATATATATATATATATATATATATATATATATATATATAAGTAAATTTCACTTCTATTCAACACATATATAATTTTTAAAACGCATATATAACTTAAACATTGAACGTACAACTTATACAACGCTTATACGTGAGGTGTACAATGCTTATATAACTCATACATCGACTATATAATCTATACATCATCGTTTTCCATATCGTTTATAATTTAGAAATCTCATATTGGGTTCCAAAACAAAAATAGCAGAAGGCTCAGAAAAAAATCCGGTCTCTTCTAGAATGTAGAAGACGTCCACATGAGTCCACTGTCTCTTTTTTCACTGAATTTCGTCAAAAAACGAAAAAGATATGATTTTTACAGTGAAATCAAAAACCGTAGCGCTTTAAAGTGCTATAGAATAGTTTAAATTAATTTCAGCCGTTACCTCCATGAAATCTTCAAAACTAGGTTTAGATTTTTCTTGTAATCCGCGCAACGGGGTGGCGATCGGAGGGTACCACTGTGAAGAGCTTGGAAGGGCGCATGAATCAAGGTAGGTGGCGCTCAACTCGCTGGCTCCTGGCGTCGGCGGCGGCGGTTCCAAGCGGCGAAGTTCGTGGACGTGGATCTGATGTACGGGTGACGAGGGGGGAGCAGCTTATACGGATTTAAAGAGGAGGAGAGGATCTACAAAAAGTTCAACAGGGCCAGGGGCTATCGACGATCGTGGAGGCCGGAATATGATCGGGAAGCTTTTGAAGCTTTTCAATCGTCGATGGGGGGGAGAGAGAGAAATTTCTTTTTTTTTATAAAATTCTAATTGGCCGGGAGCTTTTAAAATAGGGTTTTTTAACACGACCTCCAATCCAAACCCAACGACTAACGTCCCTAGATAAATACCCCCATTCCGAACACAATGGGATATGTTTCGTAGGCCCATTCGACTGTTTCAGTCAGTTTTTCTTCAAATTAAAATATAAAACATTCAATATTTAATTTGAACACACATTTCAATTTGCTGGGGCCACATACTGATTCTAAAAATTCCTGAAAACTAAATCTAGCTATGTTTTGACGATACGGTCCCAACAAAACTTGTTTCATCGAATTCTGAGACCGTTTGAAAAATGGCCCTTTTTTGGTCGATCCGATTTAATAAAAATCGACCAAACACATTTTCCTTTGCCACGCTCACATACTAGCTTAAAAAATTATGAAATTTGAAACCTAGCAATAATTTGACATCCCGGATCCAACAAAAGTAGTTTCGTCGAATTCCGAGGTCGTTTGCAAAATGGCCATTTTCATGGGCTATATAAACTCTATAGCGACCTTTCTGAAAATTCATTTAGCCATAACTTTTGCTTCCCGCTATGAAACTTCGATTTTTCAAATTCCATAGAAAGATATTCACTAACAGATTTAAATGTTTTTGGTTTCACTAAAATCCATTTTGTTTTGCACCCGGTACAGTCAGTCAAAGTTTGAATTCAAATTTTGAAACTACCGCGCCATTTCAGGCCTTGTTTATAATTAGAATTAATTATATTTATTTTCAAACGTCGATTCAAACTTACTTTTCGTTGTTATTATTTAAAATATTTATTTTAAATATTTAAAATTCACCAAAATAGCCTATTTAAAAAAAAAAATGGGTTCAGATTTTCCGGATTGTTACAATCTCCCCCACTAAAAACTTTTCATCCCCGAAAAGGAACAAAGTCAAAAGTGGTTTGATTAGCCAAATCTACGTTCAATCTGGCTTCCATTCTCCAACTTTTCAGTTTCTGAGAATTTTCAAATTCTTCAAAAATTTGGCTAACACCCGGAATTTTCGAAAAATTTCACCATAACCTCCTTTGTACGGGGAGGGGTTTGGAAATTTATTAGGCCGTATTAGGTACCCAATAAATCCGAATAAGCATACACATATTTATAGTGATATATTCTGGTGTTTACAGGGGAGCGTGTATAGATAATAACTCCAGAGAATAAATTCTCGTCACCCGGTCTAAGCCTGAGGGAGTGTGTATTTTTAATTACTCCAGAGAATAAATTCTAGTCACCTCGTCCCGTGTGGGAAATAAATAATCCTTGTCCCGTATCTAATAACTAGAGAGACGTGACTATTGTCAACTGCAGACCTGTGTGGGGTTTTTATTATTCTAGAAATTTACCGTTACATTTTATACGGTCCATATCTATCATCGGTTCAACCTGTAATATATAGTCATTGCCATACAAGACTCTCGCTCGTATGGTAAATCTTCAACCTCTCACATAAGCTCCAAATACTTATGCGGTATATGATGAAGTAAGCCTATCCTCAATAAGTATGCCATGTAGTGTTGTTCAAAATTAATTGTTACTATCCTATGGCGACCTTTATTATTACACACAGAACAACCAGCACTCCGCATCCAATGGCATTCACAGGAGTTGATATAATAATATTTCGCATCCAACTCATTATGGTTTACCTATTTGTCGGGCACGCAAATTAATTCTTTACTCAACAGCTAATCCAATTACCTGTTTCAAACATATATGTAATGCACATGTATATATTTCTATCTATTTTTAAACCAGTTCTATTTGTGATTTAATTGAATAAATTCTACCATTCATTCACTTATTGATTAAATTAACTATCGTTCTATTAATTTAATTAATCAAATCCACTATCACACGATACAAACAACAATCAATTTTATTTTTAACTTTTCAAAATATATCTTTTATATATTCAAAAATTATATTTCTAAAACTAGACTATATATATAATCACAAATACGTTATTTATAAACATATAACTCTCAACTCGTTCTGGGGCACTTCTGATCCCATCTCTAATGAGTTATTCTGATTCTGTTATACTCATACTAGGATATTGCTGATCCTATCTGTAATGAGTTATTCGTCCTAGAACACTAATGGTTCTGTCTCTGATGAGTTCGTTAATGTGTTACATAACAGAGCTAAGCTTAATCAAAGCTCTGATACCACGTTGTGACGATCCCAAACCCCGATAAGGCAGAGGCCAGGGTAATCTTTGGAATATAACACATAAACAGATAACAGCAGAACATAAATAAATAAATACACCAGATAATGTACAAATAATACACAGGATAAACGTAATCATCAATGTTACATAGTATACAGGATGATACTTAGTACAGATACAGTTCAACTATCATAAATGTCTACAGCGGAAAACAAACGTAATATGTACAATAGGAGCTGAACAGCATAAAAAGAGATAAATGATAGAATCCATCTTCAGCTCCAGCTATCCAGAAAGAGTCTGCTTAAACCTGAATACAAGGCTGCCCATGTAGAAAAAGGGGCACCCGAGTTTGCACGTGAAACAAACTACGAGTCAGTCATGGGACTGGTATGAGAAATCTGCTTAAAACATTATATAATTGGCTAATCACAGGACCACGCCTCTTTCGCGAAATGGGTTTACTCCATTGGATTGCAAGTGCTTTAAAACAAGTAAATATTTTAAACATCGCAATGCTTTTTATAAAAATGAAGCCATTATAAACTCAGTTTCCATCACACAATGCAACGCAAACCGGAGGATAGAGTTTTTAACTTATAATGGCCAAAATATGCTTGGTACGAAAAAAACAAAAGCATTTGATATTATTACTAGTGTTTATATGTTTCAAAAACAATTTCAAATCATAAGTATCAATCATAGATGGCATTAATGCCCCATACCACTATGTCGCCATATATAGGTATACAATCAAAACCGCACAGTCACGTATTTGGAAATTGGATTTCAATCATGAACCAAGGCAAAATATGGTCCTTACCGACTTTGAGGCAATCTAGACTACCATGTCTCAGGATCAGAGCTCGAGTTACCCCCGGATTGTCAGGGCCGGTCCACTCGATGTGGATTAAACTTAAACCCTGAATAATACGTCTCCCTACCCTATGGGGCGCAAACGAGCCAACGAATGATCCATCGGTCCCGGATCGACCGATAAAACCGAGGCGCCTCGCAACAGAAACAACCACACGGGTGAAAATAGTATAAATTTCAGCCAGTTCAAGCACTGACACCACCTCTAGCTAGAAAGAGACGCATGCCCTCCCTGATGTCCTCTCCCGTTTCTGGTTCGTACCGGGGTGTGAGGCTCGCGAATTCACGTTATACACAAAGCTACGCCACACAGGCGGTGCTTTGATCATCCACCACAAGACTTTGCTTTTCAACAGAAGCTTTGATCACTGCATCTTAGCACGCCACACAGGCAATTCACACTATGCAACTGATGGCTATCAATCACACAGAATGAATTCCCATGTCAGACACACAGTCCATTCGCAAGTCCGTTCTGGGTCTGAACGAAACCGGAGGCACTATATACCTCGCATACCCATCAGTCTCCACGTACATCAAGACGATCACCACTCATTATCCATATTTCGGGACGCCTCCCAATCAGGACATCAGTTACCACCCAAACGATGTGAAGATCTCCGGTCTTCAACCACCGTCTTCATCTTCGACTTCTTATCGTTGATTCAGTTATTCCGAATGGGATAAACCCGATATTTCTGAACAACTCGCGTATATAATAAAAGGTGCAACACGAACCCAACTTACGCCTCGTTTCTATTCACTAGTCACTAACCGTAAATCAGTAAGAGAATGATTCCCCAAATATTAACCCCGAAGGCCGAAACCAACATCAGATCAAAACCCAGGAAACCATTCGACTTAGCTAACCTTCAGTTAGTTTCTAAATTTCACATTCCATATCGTTTATAATATGTTATAACGATTTATCGCTATTTTTATTTGTTTATTTATAGCCAATTCATTCAAACGACGCTTCGGGCCATAACGCGGCCGTGGCGCTGTTTTTCTTCAGATTCGATTTACACATATCTGAAAATCTAACCGTTGGATCTTCACAAATTTTATATAATTAGAAAGATCTTTTCATAACGAATCCAACAGTTCCAGAGTTGGGAAAATCCGACGGTCGGATCTCCCGGTACACTCGTTTGAAATTTCGATTTCAAAATACGAATTGCAGCGTCGTTATTCGATTTAATTTTATATATATATATATATATATATATATATATATATATAAAATCGATTCTGGCGTTGTTTTTCTTCAAATTTTGAATTAAACATTCCAGACAATCCAACAGTTGGATCTTTACAAAGCTGGTGTCGTTGGAAAGATATTTCCAAAGCGAACCCAACGGTTTCAGTTTCGGGAAAATCCGATGGTCGGATCTCCCGCACTAATCGTTTGAAATCACGGTTTCAAAACACGAACTGTGGCTTCGTTATTCGATATATTTTAATTATATTTATATATATGTATACAAATATAATCGATTCTTCGATTTCAAAACCATATTCTTTTCATACATTTGATAAAAATGATATTTTTATCCAACAGACATTTATTCCGACACTTCACTATTTTTAACAATTCATGTATATGGTAAAAATGTGATTTTTATTACGAAACAATTTCTTTCAAAACACGATTATTTTATATAGTTCCTATAGATGATAAAAATAGAATTTTTATTATAAAACAATTTATTTAAAACACGAATACCATTCAACACATGAATTTCTATTCAACGAATGAATTTCTATTCAACACATGAAGGTTTTCTATAGTTTGTATATATATAATAAAAATGTGATTTTTATTGCTAAAGCAATTTATTTAAAACACGAATACCATTCAACACATGAATTTCTATTCAATGAATGAATTTCTATTTAACACATGAATGTTTTCTATACAACACATGAAAATAATTCTAACACATGAATATTATTCAAAATTTCGGCAGCATAATGGCAGGGTAGTTAAAACCGGGGCCGTCCCTAGTACGGCTCCTCGCTCTACCTTAAAGCCTCGCAGCTTTTGACAATGGGGATTTCATGCATCTAGTTCGCACGCAGGCGGCATGTATATTTTTTCCATTTCCACAAACTAATCCTATGTGGTTTCAACCAAATAATTTTCAACCACAAACGGATATTTTTCAACCACAATCAATTAATTTCAACCACAAACAATTCTAATCAACCATTCGCTATCAACCAATTTTCACACCAATCACAACCAATAAATATCGCCCATGGTTTGTGGACGAGGGGCGTATGTGTTTATATATATATATATATTTCACTTCTATTCAACACATATATAATTTTTACAATGCATATATAACTTATACATCGAACATACAACTTATACAACGCTTATACATGAGGTGTACAACGCTTATATAACTCATACATCGACTATATAATTAATACATCGTCGTTTTCCATTATAATTTAGAAATCTCACATTGGGTTCCACTCCAACAAAATTAGCAGAAGGCTCAGAAAAATATTCGGTCTCTTCTAGAATGTAGAAGACGTCCACACGAGTCCACTGTCTCTTGTTTCACTGAATTTCATCAACAAACGAAAAAGATATGATTTTTACATTGAAATCAAAAACCGTAGCGCTTTAAAGTGCTATAGAATAGTTTAAATTAATTTCAGCCGTTACCTCCACGAAACCTTCAAAACCAGGTTTAGATTTTTCTCGTAATTCGTGCAACAAGGTGGCGATCGGAGGGTACCACTGTGTAGAACTTGGAAGGGCGCATGAATCGAGCGTGCTCAACTCGGTGGCTCCTAGCGTCGTCGGCGGCGGTTCCAAGCGGCGGAGTTCGTGGACGTGGATCTCGATGTACGGGCGACGAGGGAGGAGCGGCTTATACGGATTGGAAGAGGAGGAGAGGATATACAAAAAGTTCAACAGGGGCAGGGGCTATCGACGATCGTGGCAGCCGGAAAATGATCGGGAAGCTTTTGAAGCTTTTCCGTCGTCGATCGGGGGGGGGGGAGAGAAATTTCTTTTTTTTTTTTATAAAATTCTGATTGGCCGAGAGCTTTTAAAAGAGGGTTTTCTAACACAACCTCCAATCCAAACCCGACGACAGCCGTCCCTAGCTAAATATTCCCATTCCAAACACAATGGGATATGTTTCGTAGGCCATTCGACTGTTTCAGTCAGTTTTTCTTCAAATTAAAATATAAAACATTCAATTTTTAATTTGAACGTACATTTCAATTTGCTGGGGCCACATACTGATTCTAAAAATTCCCAAAAAATAAATTTAGCTATGTTTAACGATACAGTCCCAACAAAACTAGTTTCGTCGAATTCTGAGACCGTTTGAAAAATGGCCCTTTTCTGGTTGATCCAGTTTAATAGAAATCGACCAAACACAGTTTCCTTTGCCGCGCTCACATACTGGCTTCAAAAATTATGAAATTTGAAGCCTAGCAATAATTTGACATCCCGGATCCAACAAAAGTGGTTTCGTCGAATTCCGAGGTCGTTTGCAAAATGGTCATTTTCACGGGCTATGTAAACTCTATAGCGACCTTTCTGAAAATTCATTTAGCCATAACTTTTTCTTCCCGCTATGAAACTCCGATTTTTTAGATTTTTTAGAAAGATATTCACTAACAGATTTAAATATTTTTGGTTTCACTAAAATCCGTTTTGTTTTGCACCCGGTACAGTCAGTCAAAGTTTGAATTCAAATTTTGAAACTACCGCGCCATTTCAGTCCTTGTTTATAATTAGAATTAATTATATTTATTTTCAAACGTTGATTCAAACTTACTTTTCGTCGTTATTATTTAAAATATTTATTTTAAATATTTAAAATTTACCAAAATAGCCAATTTAAAATTTTTAAATTTGTTCGGATTTTCCGGGTTGTTACACAACTCCCCTCCTCCTGATCCTCTCTGTCATATCTACCCTTGCTCCTCCCTCCTATCGAGACCCCAAGCCCTCCGAGCCAAAACACGATGCAGCCCGCTTCCCCTGGCCTTCGCCTCGACTACCGAGCCTCCAGCCGCCACCTGCAACGCCGCCGTTCAACTCCCCCCTCCGCATCAGGACCACCTGCTTCGCCTCCGATCTCCCATTCACCAATGATTACAAAGGTATGTTTTTATAATTTTATTTATTTATTTACTTAGAAAAAAAATAAAAACTGATTTTTAATCGTTATAGAAAACTAATTTTTGCTTGGAATAAAAACTGGATTTTAATCGTTGTAGAAAACTGATTTTACTTGGTACAAAAGCTAATTTTTAATCATTATAAATACTGATTTTTAATGGTTATAAAAACTGATTTGTAAAGGTAAAACATTTTATCTTTGTTTCGGTAAAAGCATGATCTTTTAAATTTTAAACAACGATATAAAAATATAATTTATTAGAAAAGTAAAAATATAAATTTTATTCATATGAATGGAAATATAAAAATATGGTATATATATATGAAGTAGTGATAAAAATAGAATTTTATCATGAAGATTAGCCAAGTAAAAATATGATTTTACATATAGGATTTTAAAATAAAAATTTGATTTTTTAATATGAAGTGAGAGTGTAAAAAGGTGATTTTTATTATATCGATAACAGTATAAAAATATGATTTTTACTATGAGCAAAGTGAAAGTGATTGCGATGGAACTAACTTGAAGCGAAACCGAATCCAGAAAGTTTAGAAATAAAGAATGGAGGAGTGGAATCCTCGATGAGAACTCCTCACCTTTAATTTATTTCTAGTTGAAATACATACTAGGATGCAGGCGGTGTTTAGTAGCACCCGACACCCATCGTCCACAGAACATGGATGACTTGTTTGTTTGATTGTTGTGTTGTGAAATTTGATTGTGTGATATGGAATGAAATAAAATATTTTGTAGTGGAAAATATTTTATAGTTAAAAATATAATTTTTAACGTGTATATAAAATAAATATTTATAAAAAAATCGGACGACTTGTTTATATACACTGATTTGACTGATATTGATTGGGATGATAAATTTTACACATCGCCCAACTGCACAAATAAAATGTGTGTTTGTTGATTTGAAACCCTACACGGGTATTGGGATGATATTTGACGTACACTAATCCCGATTGTTTAGTTGTATGTCAATCGATGGGTTGACAGACTGTGTAAGCGTTAATTATTTATATTTAATGATTATGCAGTTGTGTTGTGCACTATGGATGATGGTTGATGATTTATCGATGTTGTTATATACATGTGTTGTAGGGAATCCATATAATAAACATTATATGGTAATTGATTGGGCCTCATTCCAATATAGAAAATAAATTCATGTGTTGAATAGAAAATTAATTCATGTGTTGAATTGAAAAATATTCATGTGTTGAATAGAATAAACATTCATGTGTTGAATAAAAGCCGTGTTGATTAGATTGACGCCATTTTGATGTGAACGATAATTATAACGATTTTATTCATTTTTCAATGAATATTAAAAGTGATTTCAAAATTCGAATTAAATTGAATAGATTTGAAATTCAAATTAAATTGACTAGATTTGAAGTTCGAATTAAATTGAAATGAATTGAAATTTGAATTAAATTGAAGTGGTTTCAAAATTCGAATTAAATTGAATAGATTTGAAATTCGAATTAAATTGAAATTGAATTGAAATCGATTTGAAATGAAATCAAAATGAATTTATATTGAAAAATTCGATTTTGATTTGAATTTGAAAAGGAAGTTGAAATCAATTTGAAAACGAATTTAAACGATTTATAAAATACGTTTTGAAAGGAAATCGACGAAATATATATAATATATATATATAATGGCCTGAATAAAACGCGTCGCACTGCGTTAGTTCGCGAATTTCGACCATTAACTTCGAATGGATATTACGGGAGATCCGACCGTCGGATTCTCCTAAAACCGGAACCGTTGGGTTCGTATCGAAAATAGCTTTCTAACGAATGTTAGTGGTGTGAAATCTAACAGTTGGATTTGGAATTATGTCCACATCAAATTCGGAAAAGGTCGTTGTAAGTGCAGTTCGATGGCCGTTGATGGAAATCGATTGTACGGTCCTTGATAAAATTATTAAAAATAGTAATAATTTGAGTAAAATCATAAGAAATGATTTGTGAAGAATTGGGATGAAAAATTCCAAATTTGAAAAGATAAAAATAGATTTTTGTCGAAATGAACTAGTTTTGAACTAGAAATATAATTCCATTTATTTTTAAAATAAATAAATTGGATTTGAAATGGTTTTGAAAATAACCAGAAATTCCAATAATTGAATCAGAATGGATTTGAATCGAAATTGTCTTTGGAATATTTTGATGTTGGATTTCATGATTATACAGATATTATTATGGAAATTTGAAAGATATATTAATATCGTTATTTCCAATACAATATTTGTTGGTCGTAGAATTTGATATTGAATATAAGCCGATATATTTTCTATTTAGAGCCTTGTATTTATTATCAAATGGGATTTGGGTTTGTCGTGAATGGTGTCTTCATTAACACTGTTCTTAAACCAAGTTGAGAAAAAGATTAAATCTTTTTTTATTCAGATTTAATGAAGTATACCAATTAAATGGTACTTAATTGGAATTGAATTTGAATTGATTTTTGGGTTTATCGTGAACGGTGTTTTAAATAACACTTGTTCTTTAACCCGATAATTAATGGAATGTGATTTTGGGTTTATAGTGTACCGTTTTTAAATGACATTGGTTCTTTAACCCAGTTAAAGATAGGATGTGATTTCCCAAGTAAAATAATCATTGATAGTGATTACAGGTGAGATTAAAACCAAGTGGACTTTTAATGAATCTTTAATTAGATTGAAATGGTCGAGAATGGAGTATCACCAGTTTTGCTCCGGGCAATAGTTAAGTCATTAATTAGGTTTGAACGTGAAATGGTAATTGAATTTACAGTTAACACCGTGGTGTTAGATATGAAGTATTACCAGTTTTAATTCATGGGATGAATAGGTTGGGATTGGGAAATAAAATAAATGATTACTTCGGTGTAGTTCGCTAATCCCGACAAACTTGAATTGATATTCAAAGGAAGATTAAAGAATAAATTTAAAGAATTTATCTTCGATAAAATTAATGAGAACCTTTCCCAAAGTATAAGAATATTTGAATAAAAGAATATTCTGAATTGGAATGAGGCGTATGTTGTGTTTATGTAATATTTGTTTATTTTATATGCGAGTTATTCAGAAAGACTAGGTTTTTCCCATTCTGAATAACTTATTCGACATGGTGTCGATGATGAAGACGATGGTTGAAGACCGGAGGTCTTCACATCGTTTGGGTGATTACTGATGATCTTGATTGTGCTGTACACCCAAGAGGAGGGAATCAGTTGGTGATCGTCCAGATGTACTTGGAGATCGATGGATATGCGAGATACAAAGTGCCTCCGGTTTCGTTCAGACCCCGAACGAACTTGTAAATGGACTGTGTGTCTGACATTGGATTTGTTTGATTGATTTCTATTAAATATATATCTGTTTGGCGGCGGAGAATTTATTCTCTTTCTTAACGCCCTTCTCGGAGACGTACGAGCTCAGGGGTTATATATCGATAGATATCAATCGCATGGAGTGAATTGCTGTGTGGCATGCCTAAGTGGCAATATGATCAAGGCTTCTGTTGAAAAGCAGAGTCTTGTGGTTGATGATAAAGCACGGCCTGTGTGGCATAGCTTTGTGTAGCGTTGATTCGCGAGCTTCATACCCCGGTTGTGAACCAGAAACAGGGGAAGGATCCAGGGAGGGCATGAGTTTCTTTCTAGCTAGTGGTGGTGTCAGTGCTTAAACTGGTTGACATTTATATATTTTTCACCTGTGTGGTGGTTGCTGTTGCGAGGCGCCTCGGTTATATCAGTCGATCTGGGACCGATGGAGTCATTCGTTAGCTCATTTACGCCCCAAAGGGCGGGGAAACGCAGTGTTCAGGAATTTTAATCCACATCGGTGGACCGGCTCTGTGGCTCCTAGGTGCAGTTGCGGCTGTAGCCTGAGACATGGGCTAGATTGTCTCGAATTCGGTGAGGACTATCTTTTGCCTCGGTTCACAATGGAAATCCAACTTTCCAATATGTGACTTTGCGGTTTTGATTGTAGAACTAGTATGGCGACATGATATATGGTACCCATGCCGTCTATGATTGATATTTATGATTGAAATTGTTTTGACACTATACACTTATAGTAATAAAAGATGAAATTTAGCGTATCAAGCATTCTTTGGCTATTACAAGGTAAAACCCTATCCTCCGGCTTGTGTTGCATTGTGTGATGGGACCTGGGTCTTATAATAGCTTCATTATTCTTTATTTAGCATTGCGTTGTTGTTTTATGCACTAGTATTCTCGGGAGGAAACCCGTTCCGTATTATACGGCGTAGTCCCTTGATTTACCTAACTTTAAAATAAAGATTAATAACTGTTTTAGTTCTCACACCAGTCGCACGACAAACCTAGAGTTTATTGTTTTAACCTAAACTCTGGGTGCACTTATTTTGACTCGGGCAGCTAGTAGTTTTTGTTTTGCAGATTTATATTCACAGGATCCTGGTTTACAGCTCGAACGATACTCTGAAAGCTCTGTATCCGTGTATTACTTCTAGTTGTGTTTTGCATTATTTTCCGCTGCGATGTATTTAAATCTCTGATATATTATGTGTAATATTTATTCATACTCTGCATATTCTTGTATTCTGATGGAATTGTTGTAATTAACAATGAAATGTTCTTCTGTTTGTGTTCCGATGTGGCTTGTTCTCAACTCAATCCGTGATTTCCCATAAGGGGGATTTCCGGTCGTTTCAGTACTTATGATTATTATGTTGTGAAATGATTTTCCCCACTTTGGGATATAAAAATGATTTAGTGTGTGGCTAAAGATTCTGGTAAACCGGACGACTAAAAGTATGGGTGAGATGGGCGGTATATGCTTCCATGCTGGGAGGTGCATCGTCGGTGTAGCCAACTCCATAGTGGGAGGTGCATATATATATATATATATATATATATATATATATATATATATATATATATATATCGAGTTGCTTAGGTCCATGCCCTTTGTCTTGCCTAGGGGGCGCCCGATATTTGGTTTCATACTTTTTTGTATGCATTGTTATGATTTGGAATTCATATTTCCAAATGATTTGATTTGAGATCCCATAGTGAAATCTCACTACACCATAATGGCCATTTGGCGACCCTTTTTTTCCAATCGCCAACACTTATTTGTGTTGTAGTGTAATAACAAGAATAAGCATTGTTATGTTAAAAAAAGTGTAACCAAAAATACATAATTTTAATTTTTTTATTGCTAACGCTTATTTGTGTTGGCAAGGCTGATTTCTAAGGGTAAAAATGTAAACAAACATCTGTAACCCTATTTCTCATTTGTCATTCAGTTTGCCCAACACTTTTGCAAAAAGGGGCCGCCTAAGTCAATTATCCAAATCCCGATTTCAGAAAGAAAGAAAAAAGATTATCAAATCCGTTCATATCTAATCGAATTTTGGGATCTTTCTTTGATTTTTGCTCGCATTGTAATCGCTTTCAATCCCATTCAGTTGCTTTAGGTATAATTTTTTTTCGATTTTTTTCTTTGTTGATTTCACGTATTGATTTCATAAGAATTTTTTTTCGATCTGTGCTTCGTCATCATTATCTTTGCCGATTTCGTGTACAGTTCGATTTACAGATAAGGAAAATCTCTGTTAGTCTTATTTAGGATTATACGATTTCATGTACAGTTCGATTTCGTGTACTATATTAGTTTATTTAGGTTTATACGATCTAAAGATAAGGAAAATAGTTAAATACTTAACGTGTTTTATGTTAAGTATACTAGTTAAATACTTAGTCTTATTTAGGGGCATTTCTTTATTCCTTTTGTTATGGCACAATTTAAGACGGTGGTTGTTGAAATAATAGATTACTGCATGATCTAGGATTGAGTTAGCTTGCGCTATCCAGAATTGGGCTTCCTTTCTTTTCTTTTCTATTAAATTGTGAGTTAGCTTGCGCTATAAATTACTGCATGTTAGTGTTATTTAGGTTTAGTTTGTACGTTCTTATAATGTTGGTTTGTCTTCTCCTTGATTAGGAAAATGACGACCACTTGAAGTTTAGGGTACTTTGTCTAAGTTGTGCATGACACACAGGAGGAAGTGTGCAAGAAGAAGTCAAACCCATCACCAACCTATAATAGATAGGAAAACTAACAAACATATATCATTACACAGTGAGTCCTGAGAAAAAATGATTGTTTTGAGACAAGTAGCATTATAATATGGCAAGTAAGCATAATGGGAATGAAAAATAGCAATTCAAACTATTGATCTTATAGAAGTTACTGAAGTAAAGAATATTTCCAGTATTTAAAAGCACTAATTATGATAGAAGAAGCTTAATAAGCTCAAAATCAAATGCTATTTTGATCGAATGAAGCTTGATGCCAGTCGAGACGACTATAAACATTTTAAAAACAGTCCAAACCAGGATTGACAAATACATATAGACAACTAATTAACAAATAACTAGTTGTCGAATGACGTAAACTTCTCAAAGTTACTTCACAGTCAAAGTTTAGCTTTTGACATCATTCAACATAGCTGTAGCATTTTACTTTTCTTAAAAAAATAGCTTGTACATTTTACAAGTGTATAAAAAACAATAGTGTTTCTGTTTGTGTGTGTCTAAGATTGTCGAATGTGCTTATATATATTTTTATGCACAGAATTACTCCTCAATCATAACATTGCACCCAGAAAGCATAAAAGGAAGAACTGGAACACTGGTGATCGAGTCATTTGTGGTAGATATTCCAGGCGGCAACACCAGGTATGAAACGTGCTTTTTCGTGGAAGCCTTAATTAAATGCAACCTCAAATTGCTTGCAGATGTGTCAGGCCACCTTATCGCAAGAGTCATCTGCTTCCATTAGTGGTTTTTTTTGTTAAAGAAAGCAATTTAGGTACATTTGTCCAGATACTTTCTCTATTTTAAAGTGTGGTTTTTGACAAGATCTAATGTGCATACGTATGTCTGTGCATTTTTCTCTTTTATTGTTGTCAACAAATTTCGCTTTAGGTTGAACTAGATAGATCACACCAACTCATGGTTATTGAATCACCTTTTGAGCATTTAGTACTTGCTTTCCTATTGTCGAAGTTGGAGTTTGGTTTAAGAAAACTTATTATGCCCCCATAGACATGGTTTGTAATTCACGCACATGCCTCCATAGGTACGTTCGGCTCGCCCAATTTTGCTGAGCCATTCGGCTCAGTTAAACTGAGCCTAAGGCTCAGTTAAACTGCTAATGATAAGTCTTATCTGTAGTATTTACGGCAAATAATGCATCACTCTGCGTGCATTGATAGTATAATAGTTTTCTGTTGTGACAGGCAAGACATGGTCAATAATTAACATTCCATTTGGATATTATAGAGAGATTTTGGAAATCGCAGCATAGTCTTTGATCGGCTAAACATTAATTGGTTTTTTTTCTACTCATTTTCAATTTGGATTATTAAGTTCTACAAAGAAATTTGTGTCGTCCCGCAGACCGGGTTAGGTGCACTAGTGGGAGTTTTATGGCAGTGTTGGTTTCTCCCCTGAAAAATTCAAAAAAAAAAAAATTGTTTATGTATAATGTCTCATGTTAAACTGTTTTTCCTTTAAAAGAGGCAAAAACATTTTTGAATGTCAAATTCAGATGAAACTATAGTGTATAATAGAATACAAATCAAAGCCAGCTAGAGAAAATGTATTTAAATCATATTCAATAATTCGAAACCGTGATGGATGAATAAACTGCCATTTCCATTTAAATTTTCACAAAAGCAGTGCAGAATTTTGTCCATTAGGCATTCATAAAATAGGTGTAATAATAGTAAACATGTTTCATTTTTGAAAACCAAAATTAAATGGTGTGGACAAGTTAGAAATACTTTTTGTTTGAGCTACTTGTTTGAGATTTACTCCTAGGTTATTTGTCGCCTTAAAATATCTCAATTATACTGATTTACCAACATAATTAATAGTATTCATTCAATGTTGTACTCTGTAAATTTTATATAAATTAGATCCGTCAAATTGGAGTATATATCAAAAATAATTTTTATTTCAAAGTAATAATTAACAGGTTAACATTTTTCGAATGAACAATTCCCCATCTGAGATACTATCCAGTTTTGTCGTTGCCTGTATTAAGTATAGATATTAAACCCAGAACTTATTAATGGTCTGGAATTAAAACAAATATTAATTCAGCACTGTTTGATTCTGAATTCACACTACTTTACCAATTCCACACGTTTAGGGATCAATATGTAAGGCTATATATTTTAGTCGTCTTTTTTATGGTAGCGTTGTTTATTCTGAACAAATATTTTTTATAGCTATGATAAAGCCATTATATTTATCTATTTATTTTGAGATAATAGAAAAGCACACATGCCCACACACATTTGTGAAGCACGATTTAACATAGTGCAAACTGGTGCTATCCTAAATCGCAAAAAGAACACGGCAGAAACTGTTGTAATTCTGAATCATGCAAATTGATGCTATCCTTGATTGCGACATAACAATTTTGAATTTCATACTAACTCAGTAATCAAAATGTTATCCTTCTCTTTAAATGATAATGTGCTACTATTTTGAATTGTTGTGTATTATATAAAAATGGTTATGATTATATGGTTTTATAGGTTTGAAGTTGCAAACTCAGTTTTGCAAAACTGAGTTGCACATACTCGTTTTGCGAAACTGAGTTGGCAACCCAGTTCGACAAACTGAGTGCAAACTCAGTTCGACAAACTGAGTGCCAACTCAGTTTTGCGAACAGAGTTGCAAACTCAGTTTTGCAAAACTGAGTTGTGCAAACTCAATTTGCAAAACATTTTTGCAAAAATGAGTTTGCAAAACTGAGTGCAAACTCAGTTTTGCGAACTGAGTTGCAAACTCAGTTTTGCAAAACTGAGTTGCACATACTTAGTTTGCAAAACTGAGTTTGTAACCCAGTTCAAAAAACAAAGTGCAAACTCAGTTCGACAATCTGAGTGCCAACTCAGTTTTGCGAATTGAGTTGCAAACTCAGTTTTGCGAACTAAGTTCCAAACTCAGTTTTGCAAAACAGTGTTGTGCAAACTCAGTTTTGCAAAACCGAGTTGCACAAACTTAGTTTGCAAAACTGAGTGCAAACTCAGTTTTGCGAACTATGTTGCAAACTCAGTTTCCAGTTTTGCAAAACTGAGTTGCACATACTCAGTTTGCAAAACTGAGTTTGCAACCCAATTCAAAAAACTGAGTGCAAACTCAGTTCGATAATTTGAGTGCCAACTCAGTTTTGCGAATTGAGTTCCAAACTCGGTTTTGCGAACTGAGTTGCAAACTCAGTTTTGCAAAACTGAGTTGCACAAACTCAATTTGCAAAACATTTTTGCAAAAATAAGTTTGCAAAACAGTTTTGCAAAAGTGCAAACTCAGTTTTGCAAAACTGAGTTGCACATACTCAGTTTGCAAAACTGAGTTTGCAACCTAGTTCGAAAAACTGAGTGCAAACTCTGTTCGACAAACTGAGTGCCAACTCTGTTTTGCGAACTGAGTTGCAAACCAATTTTATGCCAACGGCTGACTTCCTTGCTTATACACGTGACTTCCTTCATTTAATATTAGTTGCATTCCTTCCATGAGTACTCTGATCTTTAACATGCTTTTTATTGTGGTAATCTATATGTTGATTATATATCATATTTCCTTACTGAAGGCTAAGCAGCCATATCAATTACTGGAAAAACTCGAAGTATATCCTCACATAGAAGAGCATTTCCAATCTCGTCTTCTCTTAATCACATCGGCGGAATAGTGGAAAAATATTTAGAGGTAAGTTTAAAGTTCTCAATATTGTTGTTTACCGGCTTGACATTGTCCTGTAGATTGAAGTTGTCATGGATTTTCATTACTTATTGCCTTTGTCTTTAAGGGGTTAGAATAAAGTATAATGCATATTATGTTAGCCAGTGATCAATGTCATAGGGTAGAACAAATACTTGCAATCGTAGAGTGGAAGTAGCAGTTATTGGTGTTCATTGCTATTATTTTTAATCTCATTTTTTGTTTATTATTTTCAATGCCAAGTCAAATAAAGTATTCATGTTTCATATAAATAAATATTTGGTGTTCACTTTTAGGTCAGACCACATTTTCTTTTAAGCTCCTTGGTTATTCGTAGGTCAGTTACTGCGGCAAACATTTTCTCTTTGGAAAAATTGTTCGGTTCTTTGGCATGAAAGAGGCACTTGGATGTGCACCTTCTTGGCTATTATGGCTAAGGTTTGTGTTACACAGTCACTTACATTTATAATGTGAACTATTCTGGAAAAATGATATTTTTGATTCAAATATTGTTTATGACTTCGGGTATAGAACGCTTTTATTACCGTATCCTTGTGGTATCACTAGTCACGCCAACAAGTTGTGAGCCGAGTGGCTTAGTTGAAACTGAGCCTACAAAGCTCAGTTGAAAGTGAGCCTTGTAGTTTCAATTTTGCTGAGCCGAACCTCGGTTTAAACTGAGCTGAGCTCGGCTTAGTAAAATTTAACCTACAAAGCTCAGTTTAAATTGAGTTGAAGCTCAGATTTACTGAGCCACTAGGCTTAGTTTCAATTGAGCCGAAGGCTCCATCAGACTGAGCTTCTTCTCAGTTTAAACTGAGCCTTAGGCTCTGTAAAAATTGATCCTACAAGGATCAGTTTAAACCGATCAGTAGGCTCAGTTAAACTTAGCCTATCGATATCCGGAACAATTGTGCTTATCAATATAATACTCATGTTTTTAACAAGGAAATGAAAATATTATTGAATAAATGCAGACACTTCTAGAGGAAGCAGAAGAAAAGAGAAAATTGGATGTTATTTCTAATGGCGCAGTAGAAGATCTTGAAAGTGATCCAATTGCAGAAGTTTTTGGTTTCGGCATGAAGAAAAACTATTGTCGAGCAATCAGTTCTACTTCTTCTATAAAACAAGAAAAATTATTGTTGAAAAATTAATTGTACTTGTCTATTGTTAACTGATATTCTACGATGTTACTTGATTATGAATGTTGCCTATTGGTATTCATTGAGTTATACTTTTTAAATTAAGAATAATATTAGTATTGTATTCATATTAAATATCGTCTATATTATAATAATGTTGTTTATTATTTGACTATTGATGTTAGAATATGGGAATTCCTAATACATACTTCTATTACCATTAACATTTATTTATATTTGTTATGAATCAAAATCTTGCAACATGTATAAGCGTTGCAAAAGAAAATATACCAACGCTAGTAAGCGTTGCAAACAAAAATATACCAACGCTTATAAGCATTGGGAAAGAAAATATACCAACGCTTATACGCGTTGGGAGAGAAAATCTACCAACGCTTATATGCGTTGAGAATACATTGCCACGCCCCCATAGCAACACTTATAAGTGTTGCGGAAATTGTTTGCGACAGTTATACTCGTTGGCAATCATCTATTTTGGTGTAGTGTCTACTTTGATATAAAAGCTAGATATGTATTTCAAATGTTTTGAAATGGAAATTGAGAAATAAAGTCCAAAGGAATAATTTCTGTAAATTGAATTGGATTTGGAAAATCTAAGTGTGGTGATTAATCTAAATCGGTAGATTGGGATATTGCATGTTGATTGATGCATAGTAGATCTATATCTATATTACTGATTGTTGTTTATACATTGGCATTCATGGGGGTAAACCCGTTCCGCGTTGGCAGCGTGGTCCTGTGATTTGTTTTATGATATAATAAGTTAATTGTAACTGTAGAGTTTCTCACACCAGTCCCATGACTGACCTGTAGTTTGTTTTTCCCTTGTAAACTCGGGTGCCCTTATTTTCCACACGGCCATTCGAGTAGTTTTATTTTGCAGATATATTGAGCAGGATTTTGGATTGAAACTTTAAGCCGTGTCAGGACATTTATAGTCTTCCGCTGTGCATTGCATTACATTTATTGTAAAATTATATTCCACTGTATTATTATATTTATTCATACTCTGATATTACCGTACTCTGATGTAACATTATTACGACGTTTATAAAAGTCTTCTGTTACTTGTTATGATGTGTTGTATGCCCAGAGTTAGCGTATACGAGATTCGAACGTTCTTAGTCGATTTAGCGATCAATCAGGTCCGAGCGAAATCCGTATCGTTATAAAAGCTTTGATACTTTTAAGATATCAAATCCATGGCAATCTCAAAAAATAGAATCGAAAGGTCTCTCCACTTAAGAAGCTTAAGCTTAAGGATCACGAGTATATAATAATACATCTAAACACTAGGCAAGAATTGTTGAACACAAGTTTTTTTTTTTGAAATTATAAAAATAAACATGGAATTTTAACAAAAAAGGTGCTTTGGCCGAGTGGTTAAGGCATGTGCCTGCTAAGTACATGGGTTTTCCTGCGAGAGTTCGAATCTCTTAGGTGACGAGCTATTCATCTAAACTGGATCAATAAAGGAATTTTTTTGAACTCGACTTTCATGACTTAAAATCCATTAGAAAAGACTGATAATGCAAAAATACTTCGAAATATGGCTATGTTCAATTAGCAGCGTGTAAGTTAACACTTTTCTCTAGTACATACGTTCTTCGGCTTACTAACACATTTTTTGAAGATTTATTATTATTTTAATTCATGGCTATCTTGTAATGTATGAATATAATATTTACGGTTTTTTCTTGTTATGTTAGGGGTTGTAAGGTTTCAGTTGGACATATTATAAAAAAAGTACCGATTTAAAAAAAATGCATTATCGGCATTTCTTGCCTTAAATATAATCATGCAACAACTATATGGAGAACACTATTATGTAAAATATTATTAAATCTTATCATAATTAATAATTATTAAATAAAATAATGAATTGCTTATCAATATCACTTATCAGAACCAATCGGTTTAGCTACATAATCTAAAGTTAAATGCGGATTTTGCTCACTTTAAATGAGATTGTGGTCAAGGTAGACAACATGGTCGTGAACATAGATATAACTCCAATAAAAGTTGTTTTAGAGTTAACAGAACCACCTACTTTAGAAGGCAACCGCAACCACAAAGTTTCTCTTTAGATATATAAAATAGTGTCCTACAATATAAGCATGCATCGTAAATGATTTTCTGCTACGTGAACTTTTTTGTTGGGTAGACATAGAAATTACTTTTTGGAAAAGATATATGCAAGAAAAGGTAAACTTTTACGACATTGGGGATGTCATGAAAGTCTAGAAAATTCTGCAAATGGTTTCCATTATAAGTTCTTCATTTTTCCTCAAAATTAGTTACAAACTTGTTTAAGCATCAATATATATATATATATATATATATATATATATATATATAAACACACACACACATACACACACACACTCACATAATTATGAAAGGTCGTTTCATTGTAAAATAATTTTTTATTAAAACCATATACTTATGTTGCAAATAGTTATATTTCTAGATGTCGCTAATACTGCTGATATTCATGACACCCAGAAAAAACACCAATGCTGCTTGAGATGTGTTGCATTTAGCATGTAGATATCACCACTTACCAGTTTCTTTTTGTCTTAGTGATGACTATATTGATTTATTTATGTTTCACAAAAAATCATTTCATCCATGTTATTCTACTTTGAATTTGGTCAATACATGAATTGTTTTAAAAAGAACTAATGTTTACTCTTTTATGTACCAATACAACTTTAGCTAGACTAATAAGATTCGAATAAAATCACATTAGAACCAGACTTGGCAGGAATATTTAAAAGTCATGAAAGCAAAACTTGGGAAGGTTGAACTCAAGAGCCTAAGTTGGCACCAAACATACCCTATGTATCGATACCAAATCATGTTGGCTTAAGTAATAAAGTTGCGACTCATTGGTTAGACACTTTACTCATCTATATGACATATGTGATGTTTTATGTGATTCAGTTTAGCATTGAACAAGTTATGGATGATTCTTACTCGAAATTGAATAGATTTAGGATGACTCATGAGCATGGATGATTAAAAAACTCAGAATGACTTAAATTTGAACCCGTAGAATCTACATGGAGCAGAGAAAATGGTTCAAAATTCAAAACATTGAAAAATTATATCTATCTAGACATATATATAAGGGCATATATTTAGGAAGGATCAAAATTTGACCCACTGGATTAGCTTGCCTATGTGAAGGGAGGAAACAAAAGCGTAATCAGATGGTAGAGATTCGATATATCATTATCTGTGTTTATTTGTTTTCAAATAGACTTTACTTATGTATATATATCATGTTTTCTCCTCTGGCTCTACAAATAAATATTTTTGTATGCTTGATCGTTCTTGGTGTTGGTATTGATACATTCACTAATTGTATTATATTATATACTATACAAAACACACAAACTTTCAACAAATTTTGGTATAATTGAGAATCGATCATGACCCAGCAATGGCGGCAGCGGCATCTCATTCATATTCTCCAATATCCTCCTCCTTTGCCTCCGATGCCTTTCCACCTCGCCCTCCACCCTCTATACCCCCTGATCCACCACCTTTATTTGGAAATCCCTCTTCTTCTATAGATGCTAATCCAGATCTAGTTCCATCGCAAGCATCTATTCCTAGTAAAATCCGATTATGCTTCTCTTTTTAGATCTCCTCCAAGGAATGTTGGGTCTTATAAGCCACTCCACTTTGATATACCGAGAGATGGAAAGAAGCATAAGATACCAGATCTTGTCAAGCAGGAAGGTCTTAATTACTAGGATAAATTTCTGATTAGTTTTTTCCTCAATGGTACGTTATCATTTCATGTTATATCTAATTACATGCATACGCATTGGAAACTAATTTGGGAGGTTGACATTAAATCAGGTGGGTTTCATTTTTATTTCAAATTCTCCAATGACTCTGATAAGGAAAAAAATACTCAGATCCGATCCCATTTTCAGACGTGGTAGGATGTTTATCATATCTGTTTGGGATCCAACCATAGGCTGTGCCCAATCTCAAGTAAAGAAAGTCCCTATTTGGATTCATGTATGTAGAATACCCATGGTTTTATGGACTCTAATTGGCATCAATTGGCTTGTAAATCATATAGGCAGATTAATCTTTTATGATTTTAGTACTGAAAGGTTAGATAGGTTCAGCTATGTGAAGGCATTATTCAAAATTTCTCCTGAATTTGAACTTCCAAATGCTATTGAAATTGATGGTATGGTTGATACTTGTCCAATTGTAAAGGTAGGCTATGACTGGAAACCAAGGATTTGTGTCAATTGTAAGGTATTTGGACATGATTCAGCCCACTGTGAATTACATACTAATAATAATAAGGATGATCAGAATACAATTAATGCTAATATGAGGGATTATTCTCCATATCAGAATGTCCAAGTACAGAAAACACATATAAATGTACATGCAAATGGTCATCAGGATAAATGGACAAATGTATACAACAAGAAAAAGAAGTATTGGAAGAGAAAGGAGGTTGATACTTGCAAGGGTACAATAGATAATGCAGATGCTACTAGCAATGGAAATGTTAATTCTTTTCAAGCCTAGCTTCTGAGGATATCGAGCAAAATGTTGATAATTTGGTCTTGTTTATGATGAGCATAATATTATTCATTCTGATCTGATTAATGCTCAATCAGATTACACAGATAGCGGTGAGATGCAAACCAGCAAAATTGTGAATGAGATTGATACCATGTTTGGTATTCTGATTGATGATACAAGAGAACTTTTAGAAACTTCAAGGATACAAGAAATTCTTGTAATGACAAATCCACATGCTTCGATACTAGTACATCCTTTTCTGGTTTATTATCCAGTGCAACTTTTGCTACTTCTTGTCCATCTCTTTTTGGTACTATGACATGTTCATCATCATTTATTCAAAGCTCTCCTGCTTCTTCCTGTGCTAAGCATTCTACTTCCTCTTGTCTGAATTTTTCTTCGGCCTTGAGTGACACAACTTCTTCCGGTGCAAAGCCATTTGCTTCCTTACATGCTAATTTTAAGCCTCCAGACAATCTACTTCTTCCTCCGCTAGTTGTTGATTTTTCTAAGTTGTCCTCTGCTTTATCTATGAGTGCTTATCCCTTAGCAAAATCCAAAGGCAAGAAACATAAAGGTAAATTCTGGGCTGAAGATGACCTTGATGAGGGACATGAGTTCACACTTGAAGACATACTACCTGCTGGAAGCAATGTGTTATCGCAGACACTACATACTAGGCGCAATCCTGGCCCTTTATTAAATAAATTCATCACGTGAGTAGTTCTTATGCCTAGTATCAGATCTGAAGGAATGTCGTGAGTTTTAGTTGGTCATGTAATGCTTTCTTGAGTTTTGTGAGCGAGTATTAGTGAATTTGAAGAGTATATAGAAGGATGGTTACATGTCATAGCATACTTGTTTATGCAGATATGTGTAAGTAATTATTTTGGAATTAATAAAATTTGCGCTTAACTTTCAAAAAAACACACAAACTTTGAATATATTCTTATTACCACCACTACTATATACATACACAAGGTATTTCAATGTTGGGCAGTTTTACATCTCACCTCTTTCAACAATTCTGACATTACCATGTTACTCTTGAAAATAATGAACACAAATAATTGCATTGGATCTAGGTTGTCAAAAGGATGTAAATTACAATCAATTATTTGTAATGATAGTCATTTTTATATATTAATCTTTACACTCCCATATATGGGTATGTGTGTATGTGTCCATGTATATCATTGCCTTTAAAGTACTCCACATCATCATTTTCCATTAGAATCATACTTTATAATTTATCTTTTTAATCACTTCCATATACAAGATATATTTTTTCTTATGTACTTAGGCAAATATCAATAATCTGCTATCTTGTGATTAACTATTCAATTTTGCACTCTTTCTATTTTAGTACAGATATATTCACTTTTCCAAATAAAATTATATTTAACTGCCTTTTACTATTTTGTAGTGTGGTTCATTTTCTTTAGTCTATCAATTATTAGATTCATGTTCTTACTTTATTCAGTTAAATGCTTCAATTACGTACATATCAACAAAATTTTGAAGTTCATACATTTTCCACTTATCATTGAGATAATTATTTATCATGGATATTTAATGTTGACATGCACCTTCAACCTCAATTCTAAGACAACGCCATTAAAAATTGCAGTAATATGTTCCAATAGGACAATGCAAAAGCTTTGATACTTTCTAAGATGTCATATCCATGGCAACCTTAAAAAAAATAGAATCGGAAGGTCTCTCAGCTTTTGAAACTTATGTGTTAGGATCACAAGTATGAATTAATACATCTAAACACTAGGCAAGAATTGTTGAACACAAGTTCTTTTTTAAAGTTATAAAATTATACATGGAATTTTAACAACAATGTCGCTTTGGCCGAGTGGTTAAGGCATGTGCCTGCTAAGTACATGGGGTTTCCCCACAAGTGTTCGAATCTCGCAGGCAACGAGCTATTCATCTAAACTAGATGAATAAAAGAATTTTTTTTAACTTGAGTTTCATGACTTAAAATCTATAATAAAAGACTGATAATGCATAAATACCTCGAAACATGGTTATGTTCAATCAGCAGCGTATAAATTAACACTTTTTTCTAGTACATACGTTCTTGGGCTTATTAAATCATTTTTTGGAGATTGTTTGTTATTTTAATTCAGTGGTTATATCGTAATGTATAAATATAATTTGTATGATTTTTTCTTATTATGTTAGGGGTTATAAGGTTTCAATGGGACATATTATTAAAATATATGATTTACTTTTTAATGTAAAAAGTATTTTTGGCATTTCTTGCCTCAAATATAATCATGAAACAACTATATGGAGAAAACTATTGTGTAAAATATTATAAAATCTTATCATAATTATTAATTATTAAATGAAATAAGGAATTACTTATTAAAGTCACTTATTGAAACCAACCGGTTGAGCTGCATAATCTAAAGTTAATGC
This sequence comes from Allium sativum, assembly GCA_030737875.1. Lineage (NCBI taxonomy): Eukaryota > Viridiplantae > Streptophyta > Magnoliopsida > Asparagales > Amaryllidaceae > Allium > Allium sativum. The sequence continues at coordinate 738,833,241 of CM060920.1, read as the reverse complement.
TAATTTTGCTTACTTTAAATGAGATCGTGGCCAAGGTAGACAACTTGGTCCCGAACATGGATATAACTCCAAAAAAATTTGTTTTAGAGTTAATAGAACCACCTACTTAAGAAGGCACTACCACAAAATTTCCCTTTAGATACATAAAATAATGTCCTACAATATAAGCACACATCATAAATGATTTTCAGTTATATGATTTTTTTTTTTTTTTGTCGGGTAGATATATAAATTACTTTTCGACAAAGATATACGCAAGAAAAAGGTAAACTTTTATGACACTAGGGATGTCACAAAAGTCTAGAAAATTCTGCAAATGGTTTGCGTCTTAAGTTCTTCATTTTTCCTTAGCATTTGTTACAAACTTGTTTAAGCATCGATATATAGATAGAATTATGAAAGGTAGTTTCACTACAAATATTTTTTTATTAAAACCGTATATGTAACATCCCGTTAATTTTGACTTTTTAAGTTATTGAGCTTAAATTTAATTAATGATTTTAAAATGGTTTTAAAATATGCAATAGACGATAAACGTTACTTAGAACGTATCAGTTTAGATCATAAAATCAATTTATTATGAAATATTAATGTTTGAAATTTGTTATTTTCATTTTGAAGTGACTATATAATTTTATATCGAAAACGTCAATTTTTAGTCACTTCATTTGAATCTGTTTTTGTAACAACCGGTTATTTTAACGATTTACATTCCGATTAAAAGCTGAATTTTTATTTTGAAATAGTTTATAATTTCTTGTAATGGGAATTTGGAATTTGAAATGCGTACAGTGACATGTAGCAACCGTGAATATTTCATTGGAAAAATTGAATGTTTGTCAGTCGCGTAATGCGCATAATTGTTCAAATTTTAGCGATTTTGAAATCTCTTCAAAACCAGTTTGGACGAACATGGAAAAAAAAAACTGTTGTCACAAATCCAATGGCGAAATTTGTTTTGTGGAAATCAGATGTTTTGACATCTGTTTAATTGTTTCTTATCCGAATTTACGTTAAAAGGGGTCCGTAATGCATTTTTGAACAAAGCATCATGACATTGTAAATTTTATACCTTTGTGTCTGTCTTGTCGAGCTGATTACTACAATATAACGATTTGTCAGTTTCGGTGCTTCGTTTGCACTGGAACTCCGAAAAGGCTTGTGCAGTTTTTTTTAAACAGAGTCATTTGAGTTCGACGTGTCCCTATTTGGGTCCTACATGTTTTTGTAGACATTTTTGATCCGCAAAACCAGCCTTTTTATTTTAATAAAGCACACATTTATTTATTTTATTTCGAAAAGTGGCATATTTACGTCCTTATTTTTTCATGCGTGTATGTTTCATTCTAAAGACATGCATGTTCAAGTGCTTCTACATCCTCCCATTTTTCAAATTATATAACATGTGCTTACATATTCCTACATTGCATAAGTGCATGAATGGGTTAGAAATAGTGAAGTAAATAAGCATTACCCATATTTTACTAAATGTGCAAATATTACTTTGTTAAGCTTGTGTTACCCATTTCTGTTAAAAAAAAAAATTGTATTTTTTTATACGATACTTCATTTGTTCCACCTTCCACTTCCCTATATCACTTTCACTTCTTTCCAATAAATCCATGTATTTTTTTTATGGTCCAACTCTTTGTACTCTGGGAGGAAATTAATGGTTTTACCTTTTCATTGTTGCACACATTGTTTAATATTTGGCTCTTTGTTTACATGTCCGCATGCAGGGCTGTCGATTTCCTACACGACCCGTGATCCGACCCGAAACCCGCACGGAAATTAGCAGGTTAACCCGACCCGTTTAGTTAGCGGTTCATTTTCGGGTCAACCCGAATTTGACCCGTTTATAAACGGGTGGGTTTAGGGTTGACCCGCTAACCCGATTTTGACCCGCCAAACCCGATTATATGTTGTATCTCTTCCATAACGTTAGTCTTTTATGTATATTGTTAGTGTTAATCTTTTTTGTATGTCGTAATCAGTATGCTCGTATATTTAAGCTGTTATATTTTACTAATTTATTCCTATATGTTGTCAGTTATATTTTACTTATAACAACTGTATCTCTTCCATACTGGTAGTCTTTAATTTATGCAGTATGGGAATATATACTTATGTATAAAAAATGATTTTTGAATATGGTGATTTCATGCTTTATATATATGTTGTTTGTTGGTGACTTTGCAACTTATTACATGTTGGTGATTATATAACAGTGTGCATGTTGGTGATTTGGCTCTTTTGTTGCTTATATTAGTAGGAAATATCTATTAATGAGTCAAACGGGTAAACCCGACCCGACACGACCCATTTAGTTAAACGGGTTATGCAGGTCGGGTCGGGTCAACCCGTTTATAAACGGGTCGGGTTAGAGTTGGAAAAATATGACCCGTTTAATAAATGGCTTGACCCGACCCGTTTATAAATCAACCAGAATCCGACCCAACACGACCCATTGACAGCCCTATCCGCATGTATTATATATTATAATATAACACTTCGTAAAACATAAAGTTAAAAACAAAAAAAGAACCAATGCATGCTGCATTAAAAAATATAAAAAAAATCTGTACATGAAGACAAATTGTAACGAGTCATGCACCTTCGCAATGAAGCAGGCTTCACGTTCAGTTTTCACTTGTTTTTGGGATCCATATTTTTAGTTAAATTTGAACAGTTCATGTTCCATTCAAATATCAATTCAATACACCATTTCTCTCTCCTTCTTACCAGTTCCTTTAATTAAATACTTCATGTCTATGTGTATTTCTACCTTCTTTATTTAAAGGCTGCTACTTCAGAAACAAAATAGAAAAAAACGAGAGAGAAAAAATGAAACAAAAACAAGATCTAAGAAAATGAAACGATTTCCCCATATTTCTCCACCCAAAAATCAAAATTTCCACCGGCCTACGGCGTGAGTCAAGCACCGTTCCCTCCTCTGACCGGAAACGCATGCAAGCAACGCCACAATAAGATAGAAACCAATGCATGCCTGTTGCTCCGACCTTCGAACCATGTGCCGCTTTCTCCTCCTCGCGTTGACGAACTCCAGTACCTAAGCGGTGCGCAGTCTAGTGCTTCAAGACCCGTTCCCTCGTGCTCTATGTTGAACCAGAAACGACCGTTCGCGGTCAGCACCAGGGAGTGCATCGGCTCGCGAAGCCCTCTATCCGTCGTCGGAACAACAGTAAGTTTTCTTACGATTAAACATTTTTCAAGTTCGTTACATCGTTTCACCAACTATAATGGTGCTTTGCCCTGCTATGGTTGTTTCCCCTTTTTCGCATGCGCATTTCATTATGTTGTTTGGACACTTTTGCATATCATTATACTACACTCTTGGTTCAGACTGTTTGGGCACTATGAAGCTTGTAGAAAATTTAAAACCAAATTATTATATTGTAGGCCGTATGCCTTTGTACAGTGGGTCTTCTCTAATTGCATGAAATATTCCCATTCGTACATGCTGCTATAATGATCAGTCATTCTTGTCTAACTAAAAATTTTTTGCATGTGTTTTTTTTAATACACGTATTGGCTTATATGCCTTTTGTGAACATTTTCGTTTTACCTACCTTTGAGTTATTCAGTTCCTAGTCTGATCCTATACCTTCCCGTTTGAGTTCGTACTGCATCGAACTTTATGCTTGTGGTACATGATGAATCCATACTTTAAATAGATATTGCCGCACGTCAGTTGTTTTGAGTTTTTACGGTGCCTGCGCCTAAATGATGGAGCACTTGCTGTCGTTTTCCTTTGTCAACCCTGAGCTGTGACCTATGCATGTATATGTGTCACTTTACCTTAGTCGTGAACCCACGTGCTTCTTGAATGTGTGTCTTATATGCATGGTTTGCACGACATTTTCGTGCATGGAAATTTTAGTATTGATACTACCATGTTCCTTCAAGCTGTCTCGCCTTAACGCCTGGCCGCAGCTTGGTTCGCACTATGAATGGGATGCTCCTCGCTATATACACACATTATAGCGTCCTTATTGTTATACTCCTCGTACCGTGCATGTAATTGATTTTCGATTGATTTTCATATGGTAACTGAAACTTAGAATAGTACGAGCACAAGAAACTTTGATTCCTTTTAGCACACTAGTTCATTCAATATTGCCCTTTCTTTATCTTTGATAAACTTGAACCCAATTATACTTATATAATGGTTATAACTACACATGAGTGTACACTTTTATAAGTCTTCATCTATGGTATTAGTATTGGCAGAGCTCCTTAAACTAGCATGATACCATTTCGAATGTTCTCACCTATGTCTTGAAGTTTGGAATATCTACAGCTTGCTGTACATATATGCTAAGAGGTTCAGACACATATATCGGATTCCATTGGCACCACTTGAAAAAATTTTTGTGACACTTTTAACCTTAGGCTAAGAGTGTTGCATGTCACATGAGTTGCTTCTTTTGATATTGTTAGGAAAATATTTCTTGCGTAGGTTAATGTCATTGCCATTTAATGGTGCTTTAATTACCACCAAGTAATTGCCTTTCGCATACCATATTTTTTGCTTAGGATTTTTTTTTTTAAACATGCTTTACCATGGCAGGTGTCACTCCTACCTGGCACCTTAATTATTATTATTGTTGCATGCAATCAGTCCATTCCTTTTGTATATGTTCCGTTAGTTCGTTGATGTTATACCAAATTATTTAATAATTTGTTGGGATTAAACAATTGTATTTATGTTTTATTATGAAGTGACTTACTTGATATAAGTTTAATCCTGATTCGAGTGTTTTGTGTTTTGCGTGGAAAGCTTGGATCAAGTTCGAAGTGTTCCAGATCTCAAGACATCCAGCTCGCAAAACTAGAGAGGAACGTGAAGACGTATATGCATGCACTCGATAAAACCATAAAGCTTTTATTCATTTAAAATTTATGTATTGTATTTAAATATCTTCTGCTGTATATAAAATTTTGTATAATTCTGATTTGGTATATAAAATTCACTGTGAGATATACTATTGTATATTTTTATGTATGTGATTATGTGTGTTGTTCTGTTTAAATCCTGTAAGCTAATAACGGTTCATCGTTTGAGCATTTCTAGTCCGTTTAATTATCGACTCAAGGCGATCAAAATGGCGAGTCGTTACAGTTGGTATCAGAGCGAGGTTTATCAAAGCTTTAGCTTATGGGGAAAGGCTTATTAGAGATATGGTAATGATACTCTAGAATGGATGTAATCAATCGCAGAATCATTCTTGAGAGAGAGCGTATTTTAAAAATATAAATTATTTTGAAACGTAAAGTATTTTGAAATTTAATCCTTCGAAATCCCAACCCTTCAAATCCGTTCTCTTTGATAGCTTTTTTTGTTAAGGTCTCCTTAATTAGATTTGAACATTGATCCTTAAATCCATCTTCGGGTTGTTACGGTTTGTCGAGAAATATGATTATAATATAAGTGAATTAATAAAATTAATTATTCACTAATTAAATTTGAATCAAGTATTTGGAAATGCTTGTTATAAGAACAAATGGTTGTTGAATTTTAGGAAGTGTTAACTACTAAGGTATGTATGTTGAATGGATGAATAAATTGAAAAATATTAAACCATCAAGACAAAATGAAAAGCATATATCTTAAATAAAGATAAGTTGTGGAATAAAATGATTTAGTTATAACTAAGGAGATCGTTCTACTAAAACTTGAGAGTCTGATTCCAGAATACTTTGAAATTAATTTCTAAGGTTTTGGAAAAAGTACTAGTAGTATATACAAGTATTTTCGAATAAAAAGTTTGAATTGATTCTATGAAATGTTTTCAAAAAAGAAAATATATGAATGGAGACCACTTTGGTAGCTTTATTACTTGTTTATCCAACGAAATTTGGTCTTTGAAGCATGATTTCATATACACATGTATATTATGTATGATTGAAAAAAAGTCTGGAATTGATTCTCAAATTTGATCGAATGATAACCCGATGTATTAGGACAGTGTAATTGTACATCTTGAGATGTTTTAATAAGAAATGATTGAACTCATGATTTCCAATTATTAGATTGAAAAGTATATTTTCGACAATTTGAATGATCCAACCCTTTGTGAACAAGATTTAAATTTTAAGTTGAGTATAATCTAAATAACTGATTAAATATTGGAAATGCAAAAAGGGATATTTATAAGTTTGAAAATTTGAAATATCTTGAATAAAATTTTATTTAAGGAATATTTTAGCGAATGTAAAAATTGTGAAAAATTATTTTAGCTTGACTTTATGAATCAAAGGGTTTTGATATTAAATTATAAACTTAGATTAATGTGTCATAATATTCAAATTGAAGATATGAATTTAACTTAACATTCGATGATGACTTTGATTTATTGAAATTTAGTTAGTATGTTGATAACTGAAGACAAATGCAAAGTTTAACTGGTGTTTAAATTCAAACTTTAGATTGGTTAAATTAAGGATTCTATTAGGTTTAATGGTTTAACAGGTTAAAAAGGTAAAATTTAACTTGTGAAGAATTAATTTAATGTGATGAACTTTATATTTAGAAATTTGGAAGTTGTTTAAAAACCAATAATATGGAATGAATGAAGAATTCAAACTTCAAATGGAAATAAAAAAATGAGAAATTGAATGAGAAATTTGTGTTGTGATCTAAATTGAACACTTGATTCAAACTGGAAAATTTTCAATTGAATTTAAGTCTAACTTAAGTTTGACTTCGATATCGAAATTAATGTTAGCTAAACTTTGAAAGGTTCGGAAAATTGGATTGGATTGGTATAATTCTTGAAATTAGTATTATTTATTATATGTTTCACCATTTTTTTATTTGAACTAAAGTATTGAATTTATCCATCTTATTTAATTATTCTATACCAAATCTATTTTAAATCTTGAATAATTTTGCGAACTATTTTGTATCAAAATACATTTAATTTATTCAGACCTATTTTATAAAACGTATTTAATTTATTTATACTGTTTTAGACCAAAATTTATTTATTTTATTTAAACCCATTTTATTTTAAGCTTATTATTTTACTTAAACTATTGTGTATTTAACTATTTTGAAACAGAAATATATATTTTCGATCCAAGTAATTTAAATCTAAGATGATTGAATGTAAAGATTCGATTGAATAATGAAAATTGTGATATGTAACCCAAATTGAACGTGAAGTTTAATAATGAATTGATTGTGAATATGAACCAGATTTGGAATGATATTGAATATTCAAATTGATTGTAAAATCGAAACTGAATTGATATTGAAAAGGAATTTTGAAGAATCGTTGATATTTGATATGAAAATTTCGAAACCTAAATATATGGAAGATTTGTATAAGAATTATGGTTAATTTGAAAACTATTGATTTGGGAGGTAATTGATTTGAAATGAAATCTCATGTAATGGAATATCCATAAGGATGATATGTTTGAAAACATGATGTTGAAAGGGGAATTTTATGTAAACCGATATTTATGTAAGTGAGATATGCGAAACGTGAAAAGAAGTACTATATATAGTATATGTTTTTTAAATGAAGATATGGGAAGTACCTTCCATTGAAAATCGCAATTCCTAATGAGAGGGATTATGTTGGCGCTCGTCAAGAGTGTCCGTTGAAAATTGAAAATCGTAGCTACATTGGTGCTCCGTTGATTGGCGTATCCATTGATATTGGAATCTCACTCGGTGAGGTCACGTTAATTATTATTACTTATTTTTCTAGCATAATTCGAGGGCCGCAATGTCTACAGTTACAAGCGATTCCACTGGGATAGTAGCGTAACCGCCACATAACTGCAATCTAGACGCCATAGCGAAACTCGATAGGGCACGATGCTTACTGTTACAAGCGACTCCACTAGGATAGTGGCGCAACTGTCGCGTAACTGCGATCTATGGCAACAACCATGCATGGAGAAATTCGAAAGGTGTGATACCCATGGTTACAAGCAATACTACTGGGATAGTAGTGTAACCGTCGAGTAAACACGATCCATGAGGGAAACTATTTCCATATCTATTTTAAATGTTTTAAGCATTTTCACTGGGAGTTGAAACGAGTATACTTAGTACTTAAATATTTTAGTCATGCGTCTGGCCAACGTATGCCTAATGCCTGTAAGAATGACAGTAAATTTATTAAACTTCGTGTTATCAAGTATTTTCAAATGTTAAATAACAAATCAGTCACCCAAAATTAAATCTATATAACTTCAACATAATAAACTTGGAAACAAAAGTTTTTATGCCTTGATAAATGCAACAACTTTGAATTTTTAATAAAATACTTATTTCTAATTTCAAAAGTTATTTTCAAACACGAGAATTATATTTTCAAAATTTAAGTTGTTATAAATAATTTAAGTTTTGACTATAAGAATACTTGGACTTAAACAAAAAGTATTTGAAATAAAGATTTTGAATTTTATAAATAGATTTTAAACAAACAAAATTAATTAATAATGTAAGGACGAATTTTCGAATTTGAAATCCTACAATTTATTTTGTTCCAAACTTAGTAAAATTTTGTATAAGTAAGAATATTTTGTTATATACATATGATTTTTTTTTACAAACTCTTGGTTTCGAGGACAAAAAGTTCTGAGTGAGGGGAGAATGTAAGATCCCGTTAATTTTGACTATTTAAGTTATTGAGCTTAAATTTAATTAATGATTTTAAAATGGTTTTAAAATATGCATTAGACGATAAACATAACTTAAAAAGTATTGGTTTAGATCATGAAATCGATTTATAATGAAGTATTGATGTTTGAAATTTGTTATTTTCATTTTGAAGTAATTTAAATAATTTTATATTAAAAATGTCAATTTTTAGTCACTTCGTTTGCTTCAGTTTTTGTAACAACTCGCTATTTTAACGATTTAAATTCTGATTTAAATTGAATTTTTATTTTGAAAATATTTTATAATTCCTCGTAACGGGAATTTGGAATTTGAGATGCGTACAGTGACATGTAGTAGCTGTGAAAATTTCATGGGAAAATTTGAATGTTTGTTGGTCGCGCAAAGCACATAACAGTTCAAATTTTAGCTATTTTAAAATCTCTTCAAAACTGGTTCGGATGTTTTGACATCTGTTTAATTGTTTCTTATCTGAATTTTACATTAAAAGAGGTCCGTAATGCGTTTTTGAATGAAGCATCATGACACTGTAAATTTTATACCATTGTGTCTGCCTTGTCGAGCTGATTACTACAATATATCCATTTGTCAGTTTCGGTGCTTCGTTCGCACTGAAACTGCGAAATTGCTCGTGCAATTCATTTTGAAACAGAGTCATTTGAGTATGACGTGTCTTTATTCGAGTCCAACATATTTTTGTAGACATTTTGGGTCTGCAAAATGTGTCTTCTTATTATAATAAAGCACCCATTTATTTATTTTTATTTCCAAAAGTGGCATATTTACATCCTTATTTTTTTCATGTGTGTATGTTTCATTCTATAGACATGCATGTTCAAATGCTTCTACGTCCTCCCATTTTTCAAATTATATAACACATGCTTACATATTCATACATGGCATAAGTGCATAAATGGCTTAGAAACAGTGAAGTAAATAAGCGTTACCATATTTTTATGACGACCCCAAAACCTCGCACGACAGTGGCAAGGGTAATCTTTGAAATATAACACATAAATGAAAAGGTCGGTTGTGTGCGACTTGTGCAGGATCTATAATATGGCTATGCGGAAGTAAATGATAATCTAAATTATACAATAGCTACACAGGTAAAAATTCGCAAACAAGAAATATATCACTAACAACTATAAATGCAGTAAGTAGAGTAAAGTAAAGTAACGACACCAGAATTTTTATACTGGTTCGGACCTCCTGTCCTACGTCCAGTCCCGAAGCTCCTCTTCGGCTTTTCACTAAACAACGCCCTCTCTTCACCCGGAGGAACAGGTTCACAACACTACTTGATTTACGGGCTACAAGCTTACCCACTTGATTTCACGGGCTACAAGCTTACCCACTTGATTTCACGGGCTACAAGCTTACCCACTTGATTTCACGGGCTACAAGCTTACCCACTTGATTTCACGGGCTATAAGCTTAGCCACACAGGACAATTACAAGAGTTTGACTTCTGACTGTGTTCTTCTTTCAACACTGATTAGCCAACGATTGAGTACACCCTTCCTATAATCTTATCCTCAAATGAAATTTGATGTTTAGAAAGATTAGGAAGTATAATATCGAATTGAATCACAAGTGTATGAAATATGCTTGGAGATTCAACCGATAAAATGAATGCTTTTTGAGTGCTTTTTGAACGAGAAGAATATTGCAAGATAGATCAGAAAATAGAGAGAAATTTCGGTTATTTGGATGATTGTAAAATCATGTATTTATAGAGATCGAGAGGTTGCAAATGTTGGTGAAAAGATGCATCTAAAAGGAGTGATTATTCATGAAGAAAAATGGATGCAACTCTTGAAGAAAGAAGATGACTTTTCAATATAACGGTCAAAATTCAAAAACCTGTTGACCTATAGAATTTTTTAGGTCGACATGTTTTTAGCCGTTGGAATTCAAAAACCTGTTGACCTATAAAATTTTATAGGTCGACCTATTTTTGACCGTTACAATTTAAAAACCTGTTGACCTATAAAAAATTGTAGGTCGACATGTTTTCGGTCATATGCATAAAAAAATGTCTTCATGAGTAGTATTTTCAAACAATTAGAAGTATGATTATTTGAGGATAGATTTTAACATTTTATAACTCTAAATAATCAACTTCTAACCTATGAAGTCATCTTGTCTTCTTTTTGTCGATGTAGAAGCTTCTTCTTGTCATAAATCAAAATAACCATCGACGCTTCGACTCAACATTCTCCCCTTTTTTGATTGATGACAACCTGGCATAATAAAGGTATTGTTCCTTGTATATTGCTCCCCCTGTATATATGCTCCCCCTGAATTATATAATCTGCATAGCACTTGTTAGTAACATTTCTCCCCCTTTGTCATCGACAAAAAGGGTATATAGTATTGTGAAAATGATAGTAACAACAATATTACTATAAGGTTTTCTCCCTCTGGATACAAGCTCCTCCTGAATTTCTGCAACATTTGTTATAATATAAATAATCTTACCGTTTGATTCCTGCATTAACAAATGTTAGCATACATATACTTTTACCATATCAAGCATATAATTTTTAAATAGTATATGTAATCGGTCGACAGTGAGGAAAGGTCGGTCGACAGATTAATTTTCTGTCTGAAATGAAAAAAAACATTATAATCATTGATCGGTCGATAGGGAGAACTAGGGCGGTCGATAGAAAAATGTTCTGGATGATATTCGAAAACAATTTTGAATTGGACCGGTCGACAGGAAATAAAGGGGCGGTCGACCGTTAAAAGTTCTGTTTGAAAAGGAATGTAAATTTTTAAATGTAGCGGTCGACAGGTGTATATTGGCATGTCGACAGGTCAAAGTTCTGGAAGATTTTCGAATGTATTTTCTAGCCCAACCGGTCGACAAAACTTAATTGAGCGGTCGACCGTTTAAAGTTCTGGTCGGAATTGTAGTTACTAGTTTGCCTTGACCGGTCGACTGGAGCATTATTGGGCGGTCGACAGCTTAACTTTCTGATTGAAAATTAAATAACAAAAAAGCCTTGACCGGTCGACAGCTTAGTATCTGGCAGTCGACAGGTTCTGAACACTTTTGCATTTTCTGGCTTCTCTTGAACATTTTCACACTCTATCAAAACTTTATTATTATATATCCATATTTCTCCCTCTTTGATTAAAAATAATAAAAACATGATAGAACAGTAATTGAATATAAGACATAATTTAAAGTACCTTCGGGAGATCATGTGCAATTTGATAAACTGAAATTTGTATTCAAAGATATTTGGAGATATCGAAATTCTCTTCTTTTTGTTGTGGTGTACCTGCAAAGAATATGATGTATATACATTTGGTACCCACTTGCTTTGTTTGGGTCCATGGGTTAGATGGAAGGTAACCAAACCCAAGAGGGTTTAAAGGAACCTTTAAAGATAAAATTTTCGTTATTAACTACCGAATCAAAATAATCATCGATATATTTTTCTCTGTTTTTCCAACTTACAGGAACCCAAATACTTAAGTAATCTCTATTGATGTTCCTTTTCGTACTTCTAGATCTATTATATAGATCTCTAGTCATAGAAGTATTCGAATTTCTATAATAATTGGGTCTTGGATGTGTATTAGTACTAGCAGTGATATTCTTATTGTACATGAAAGCATATCTAGTACTATTTCTAAGATTAGTATTATTTCCAAAGTTGCTATTGACATTTTTCTTTTGAGATTTCACAACAGGTTTTGGTTTGGAAGATAAACTAAGATTTTTCTTAGCTTTGTTCTTTTGCATTATTTTCTTCTTTCCATAACCAAGATGCTTCTTAATTTCTTGGTTTTTATATCCCAAACCTTTCTTATTTGAAGTAGATTGTGAATTCTCAATGATCTTTGTCAAATTTTCTCGACCTTTGTTGAAGTTAGAAACATTTTGAGTGATGTTATCTAATTTTGATTGTAGACTAGCTTTTTCAAGGTCTAGAATCTTGACTTTTGCTTTAAGCTTATGATTTTCAGTAATGAGAATATCATTCTTCTCTTTTTGAACTTCAATTTCTTGAGTCAAAAGAGATAGTTGAGAATTAGAGTTAGAAGACGATTCTTGAGCCTTTTCAAGTTCTTCTTCTAATATTTTCTTCTCATCTTTTAACATATCTCGTTCTAATTCGGATCTATTCAACATTGTCTTGACTTCTTTTAACTGATATTTTGTATCTTTAAGTTTAATCATTACTTTATCATAAATATCAAGCATATCCTCAAGAGTAGGAATTCGTACCTCATCCTCTGTTGCCATAAAACATACATTTGCTTGTTCAGTGTCTGAGTCACTTTCGCTATCAGATGAAGATGAGTCTGAATCATCCCAGGTTACTGAGAAAGCTCTCTTCTTTGATTTGTCCTTCTTGAATTTTTCGGAATTCTTCTTTTTATCCGGACAATCTTTTTGCACATGTCCCTTTTTGTGACAATTGAAACATTCCATATTTGAAGATGATGGATTATTTGATCCAAACTTCCTTTTGTCGTATCGACTAGCTTTTCTTTGCTTCAAAAACTTCTTAAAGCCTTTTGCAATAAGTGCTAAGTCTTCATCTTCAGAATCCGAAATGTCTTCATCTTTTTCGGCATGAAAAGCAACATTTTTCTTTTCTTCTTTTTGTTCTCTTCTAGCCTGTAAATTTGCTTCATAGGACATTAGATTTCCTATCAACTCATCTGGCTTCATGGTAGAAAGATCATTAGCTTCTTCTATAGCTAATACTTTTCCTTCCCATTCATTAGTCAGTGAGTGTAGGATTGTTGAAACTACATCAAAGTCAGAATATTTTTGTCCTAACCCAATAAGAGCATGATGAATAGTTTGAAACCTTGAATACATCTCATTGATTGTTTCATTTGGCTTCATTTTGAAATTTTGGAATTGACTTTTCAACAAAGCTATTTTTGCTTGTTTAACCTTGTTAGTACCTTCATGAGTTGTTTTTAGCGTTTGCCAAATTTGATAAGCAGTGGTACAGATACTAACACGGTTATACTCATTTTGGTCTAATGCACAAAACAACATATTTATTGCTTTTTCATTTACTGCTGCTGCTGTTTTCTCAGCAGGAGTCCATTCTGCATACTCAGTAGTTGGATTAACTATTTCTTTCTGAGTAGCATTCCAAGCATCATAACTTGTTGATTGCATATAGAAAGCCATACGTGTTGCCCAATAACTATAGTTTAGGCCATTAAAGAAAGGAGGTCTTTGTGTTGATTGACCTTCAGTGTAAGTGTTAGTGCTGGTACTTGCATTATTTGCCATATTACTAGAATATATCAAATAACGTTGTTACGGTTATATGATGACCTTGCTCTAATACCAAATGAAAAGGTCGGTTGTGTGCGACTTGTGCAGGATCTATAATATGGCTATGCGGAAGTAAATGATAATCTAAATTATACAATAGCTACACAGGTAAAAATTCGCAAACAAGAAATATATCACTAACAACTATAAATGCAGTAAGTAGAGTAAAGTAAAGTAACGACACCAGAATTTTTATACTGGTTCGGACCTCCCGTCCTACGTCCAGTCCCGAAGCTCCTCTTCGGCTTTTCACTAAACAACGCCCTCTCTTCACCCGGAGGAACAGGTTCACAACACTACTTGATTTCACGGGCTACAAGCTTACCCACTTGATTTCACGGGCTACAAGCTTACCCACTTGATTTCACGGGCTACAAGCTTACCCACTTGATTTCACGGGCTACAAGCTTACCCACTTGATTTCACGGGCTACAAGCTTACCCACTTGATTTCACGGGCTACAAGCTTACCCACATAGGACAATTACAAGAGTTTGACTTCTGACTGTGTTCTTCTTTCAACACTGATTAGCCAACGATTGAGTACACCCTTCCTATAATCTTATCCTCAAATGAAATTTGATGTTTAGAAAGATTAGGAAGTATAATATCGAATTGAATCACAAGTGTATGAAATATGCTTGGAGATTCAACCGATAAAATGAATGCTTTTTGAGTGATTTTTGAACGAGAAGAATATTGCAAGATAGATCAGAAAATAGAGAGAAATTTCGGTTATTTGGATGATTGTAAAATCATGTATTTATAGAGATCGAGAGGTTGCAAATGTTGGTGAAAAGATGCATCTAAAAGGAGTGATTATTCATGAAGAAAAATGGATGCAACTCTTGAAGAAAGAAGATGACTTTTCAATATAACGGTCAAAATTCAAAAACCTGTTGACCTATAGAATTTTATAGGTCGACATGTTTTTAGCCGTTGGAATTCAAAAACCTGTTGACCTATAAAATTTTATAGGTCGACCTATTTTTGACCGTTACAATTTAAAAACCTGTTGACCTATAAAAAATTGTAGGTCGACATGTTTTCGGTCATATGCATAAAAAAATGTCTTCATGAGTAGTATTTTCAAACAATTAGAAGTATGATTATTTGAGGATAGATTTTAACATTTTATAACTCTAAATAATCGACTTCTAACCTATGAAGTCATCTTGTCTTCTTTTTGTCGATGTAGAAGCTTCTTCTTGTCATAAATCAAAATAACCATCGACGCTTCGACTCAACAATAAATAGATAACAACAGAACAGAAATAAATAAATACACCAGATAATGTACAATAGAATACACTGGATAAACATAATCATCAGAGTTACACAGTATACAAGATCATACATAGTACAAAATACGGTTCAGCTATATAAATGTCTACAGCGAAAAACAAAACATAATATGTACAACAGGAGCTGAACAGCATAAAAAGAGATAAATGATAGAATACATCTTCAGCTCCAGCTATCTAGAAAGAGCCTGCTAAAACCTGAATACAAGGCTGCCCATGTAGAAAGAGGGGCACCCGAGTTTGTGAGTGAAACAAACTACGAGTCAGTCATGGGACTGGTATGAGAAATCAACTTAACTTACTTTAATATATGGCCAATCATAGGACCACGCCACTTTCGCGGAACGGGTTTACTCCATTGGATTGCCAGCGCTTTACAATAAGTAAATCTTTTAAATATCGCAATGCTTTTTATAAAAATGAAGCCATTATAAGACTCAGTTCCCATCACACAATGCAACGCAATCTGGAGGATAGAGTTTTTACCTTATAATGGCCAAAATATGCTTGATACGAAATAAACAAAAGCATTTGATATTATTACTAGTGTTACAATTTAAAATCATAAGTATCAATCATAGACAACATTAATGCCCCACACCACTATGTCGCCATATATAGGTATACAATCAAAACCGCACGGTGTTGTATTTGGAAATTGGATTTCCATCATGAACCAAGGCAAAAGATAGTCCTTTCCGAATTCGAGTGCTCTAGCCCGTGTCTTGGGACAAATACTCAGCCAAGCCCTTGGAGCGATAGGGCCGGTCAACCGATGTAGAATAAAATGCCTGAACACTGCGTTTCCCCGCCCTTTGGGGGCGTAAATGAGTCCTATGACTCCATCGGCTCCACATAGTCACCGATATATCTGAGGCGCCTCGCAACAGCAACAACCACACAGGTGAAAATAATATAAATGTCAGGGCTAGTAGGTCACTGACACCACCCTAGCTAGAAGGAAACGCATGCCCTCCCTGAGGTCCTCTTCCGTTTCTGGTTCATACCAGGGTGTGAGGCTCGCTAATCAACGTTATACACAAAGCTATGCCACACAGGTCGTGCTTTGATCATCAACCACAAGACTTTGCTTTTCAACAGAAGCCTTGATCATCTGCCACTTAGGCATGCCACACAGGCAGTTCACTCCGTGCGACTGATTTCCATCGATATATAACCTTTGAGCTCATACGTCTCAGAGAAGGGCGTTAAGCAAGAGAATAGATTCTCCGCCGCCAAACAGATATATATTTAATAGAGATCAATCAGCACAGAACAAATCCAATGTCAGACACACTGTCCATTTACAAGTTCGTTCTGGGTCTGAACGAAACCGGAGGCACCATATACCTCGCATATCCATCGATCTCCGAGTACGTCTGGACGATCACCACTTATTATCTATATTTCGGTATGTCTCCCAATCAAGACATCAGTTATCATCCAACTAAGATGAAGATCTCCGGTCTTCAACCACTGTCTTCATCATAAATTTCTTATCGCCGATCAATTATTTGAAATGAGATTTAACTCGTCCTTTTCAAATAATTCACGTATATTTAGAATTTCAAATCAATTTATTTCAATGGTTAAATTATTCGACACCAATAATTAAATTCATTAATGTAACTTTCACGCCAAACACACTCAACCATCAAATATCACATAAACCGAACAAATTCAGTTTATTTCCATTCCATTTCGTTTATAATATTTTATCACGATTTATCGCTATTTTTATTTATTTAAAAATAGCCAATTCATTTAAACAACGCTTCAGGCCATAACGCGGCCATGGCACTGTTTTTCTTTAGATTTGATTTACACATATATGAAAATCTAACCGTTGGATCTTCACAAATTTTACATCATTAGGAAGATCTTTTCGAAACGAATCCAATAGTTTCATTTTTGGGAAAATCTGACAGTGAGATCTCCCGGTACAATCGTTTGAAGTTACGATTTCAAAATACGAACTGCAGCGTCGTTATTCGATTTAATTATATATATATATATATATATATATATATATATATATATATATAAAATCTATTCTTGCGCTGTTTTTCTTCAGATTTGAATTAAACATTCCACACAATCCAACCGTTGGATCTTAACAAAGTGGGTGTCGTTGGAAAGATATTTCCAAAGCAAACCCAACAGTTTCGGTTTCGGGAAAATCCGATGGTCGGATCTCCCGCACTAATCGTTTGAAATCACGGTTTAAAAACACGAACTGCAGCTTCATTATTCGATTTATTATATATATATATAATTCATTCTTCGGTTTCAAAACGATATTCACTTCATAGATTTGATAAAAATGATATTTTTATCATCAAAAATATTTATTCAACACATAAATATTTTTAGCACTTCATATTCACAATAAAATGTAGATTTTATTATTCAATCTATATTTTCAACACATGAATGTTTTTGGCTTCACACATACGACAAAAATATGATTTTTTTTAGTTCTAGTCCTTTATTCAACACATGAATATTTTCTATAGTTGATATATATAATAAAAATGTGATTTTTATTGTAAAACAATTTATTTCAAAGCACGATTATTTTATATAGTTTATATATAATGTAAAAATGTTATTTTTGGTGTTAAAACAATTTATTTAAAACACTAATATTTTATATAGTCTATATATATGATAAAGATGTTATTTTTATCTTTCAAAGAATTTATTCAATACACGAACTCCATTCAACACATGAATTTATTTCAACACATGAATTTCTATTCAACACATGAATTTTATTTCAACATTCAACACATGAATTTTATTTCAACATTCAACACATAAATTTAAATCAAACACAGAAATATTTCAGAAAATTTCGACAGCATAACGGCAGGGTAGTTAAAACCGGCACAGTCCCTAGTACGGCTCCTCGCTCTATCTTAAAGCCTCGCAGCTTTTGACAATGGGTATTTTCAATATCTAGTTCGTACGCAGACGAATTTTCCCATATACTAATCCTATTGGGATTTCAATCACAATCCATCATTTCAAACCAACCATTCATGATATTCATCAAATTTTCACATCAACCAACAATCCAAACAATATCACAACCAATATATATCGTCCATGGTCTGTGGACAAGGGCAGTATGTATATATATATACACATATATAGATATAGAAATACGTATATAACTATATTTCGATTTCATTTCAATATCATTTCAATTTATTTCAATGCATATATCATTTTTACAATGCATATATAACTTATACATCGAACATACAACTTATACAACACTTATACATGAGGTGTACAACGCTTATATAACTCATACTTCGAATATGTAATTCATACATCATTATTTCCATATCGTTTATAATTCAGAAATCTCACATTGGTTTTCGCGTTGCCAAAAATTGTAGCAAGCTCAGAAAAATATCCGGTCTCTTCTAGAATGTAGAAGACGTCCTCACGGTCCCGGTGTCTCTTGTTTCATTGGATTTCGACAAGAAACGAAAAAAATATGATTTTTTCAGTGAAATCATTAACCGTAGCGCTTTAAAGTGCTTTTAACCATTTAAAATAATTAAATCCATTACCTTTCCGATTCATTCAAAACTAGGTCTCGCTGTAACTTCCAATCTGTGGGTCGAGGTGACGATCAACAGGCGCGACGTCGAAGAGCGTCGAAGGACGCGCAGAACGAGGGTGGCCTCGTTGAACTCGGTGGTCAGAGGCGCTGCTGGCGGTGGTGCGAAGTCGACGTATTTGGGGGCACGATTCTCGAAGCAGGGTCAACGAGGGAGGGAGCGTCTTATACGGATTTGAAGAGGAGGAGGGGATCTAGAAAAGGTTCAACAGGGCCAGGGGCTATCGACGATCGTGGCGGCCGGAAAATGATTGGCAAGCTTTGAACAGCTTTCCGCCGTCGAGACGAGAAGGGCGAGGGTTTTTCAGAATTTTTTTATATTTTTAATTTAGAAAGGAATTATTTGATTGGCCGGTGATTTATTATTTCATAAATAAGGGTTTTCTCCAAACAAACTCCAATCCAAGCCCAACGACTATCGCCCCTGGCTAAATACCCCTATTCCGAACACAATGGGATATGTTTTGTAGACCCATTCGACTGTTTGAGTCAGTTTTTCTCCAAATTAAAATATAAAACATTCAATATTTGAGTTGAATGTACATTTCAATTTGCCGGGGCCACATATTGATTCTAAAAATTCCAGAAAAATAAATCTAGCTATGTTTTGAGAATACGGTCCGAACAAAACTAGTTTCATCGAATTCTGAGATCATTTGAAAAATGACCCTTTTCTGGTCGATCTAATTTAATAGAAATCGACCAAACACATTTTACTTTGCCAAGCTCACATACTAACTTCAAAAATTATGAAATTTGAAATCTAGCAATAATTTGACATCCCGGATCCAACAAAAGTGGTTTCGTCGAATTCTGAGGTCATTTGCAAAAAGGCTATTTTCACGGGCTATATAAACTATATAGCGACCTTTCTGAAAATTCCTTTGGCCATAACTTTTGATTCCCGCTATGAAACTTCGATTTTTCAGATTCGTTAGAAATATATTCACTAACAGATTTAAATATTTTTGGTTTCACTAAAATTTGTTTTATTTTGCACCCGGTACAGTCAATCAAAGTTTGAATTGAAATTTTGAAACTGCCGCGCCATTTCAGGCCTTACTTATAATTTAAAATAATTATATTTATTTTCAAACATCGATTCAAACATACTTTTCGTCGTTATTATTTAAAATAATTTATTTTAAATATCTAAAATTCACTAAAATAGCCAGTTTAAAATTTTTAAATAGGCTCAGATTTTCTGGGTTGTTACAATTTCCCCCACTTAAAACTTTTCGTCCCCGAAAAGGAACGAAGTCGAAAGTTGTTTAATTAACCAACTCAACTTCCATCTTGGCTTCCATTCTTCAACTTTTCAGTTTCTAAGAATTTTCAAATTCTTCAAAAATTTGCCTAACACCCTAAATTTTCGAATTTTTTTGCCATAACCTCCTTTGTACGGGGAGGAGTTTGGAAATTTATTGGGCCATATTAGGTACCCAATAAATCCTAATAAGCATGCACATATTTATAGTGATATATTCCGGTGTCCATAGGGGAGTGTGTATAGATCATAACTCCAGAGAATAAATTCTCGTCACCCTATAAATGGTTTTTTGTGCCTTAATGACCAGAGAGACGTGTTTATTGTCATCTCCAAAACTGTGTGGAGTTTTTATAAATCTTGCAATTTACCGTTACATTTTATATGGTCCATACCAGTCATTAGTTCAACCTGTAATATATATTCATCGCCATACAAGCCTCTCGCTCGTATGGTAAATCTTCAACCTCGTCCCACAAGCCCCAAATGCTTATGTGGTATATGATGAAGTATGACTATCTTCAAGAAGTATGCCATGTAGTGTAGTTCAAAATTAATTGTTACTATCCTATGGCGACTTTTATTATTACACATAGAACAACAGCACTCCACATCCAATGGCATTCACAGGAGTTGATATAATAATAAAATTGCGCATCCATCTCATTAAGGTTTACCTATTTGTCGGGCACACAAATAAATTCTTTACTCAAAAGCTAATCCATTTACCTGTTCAAACATATATAATGCACATGTATATATTTCTATCTATTTTTAAATTAGTTCAGTACTTGATTTAATTTCATAAATTTACCATCATTCTCTTCTTGATTAAATTAACTATCGTTCTAATAACTTAATTAATCAAATCCACTATCACACAACACAAACAACAATCAATTTGTTTTTAACTTTTCAAAAATATACTAATTGATTCATATACTCTTTTAAAATAATCAGACTATAGAATTAAAAGTTCATATCCATGAAAAGAAAATAACAACAAAGTAGAGAACATAATGGAAATTTCAAAATATGGTAAATGTACCTTGCACCAGAGTCAATCAAAGATATCCACTCTGCACTTAGGATAGGCTTTCTTAATGCTTTCCTCAGTTTCCCAAGTACAATCTCGTGGATCTCCACTCCATTGCACTTTGACTAAGTGAACTTTCTTGTTCCTCAGTTCTTTGGTTTCTTTGCCAGTAATCTTTATTAGCCCTCTTCTCACAGCCAATTCTGGAGTAATTTCCAATTGTTGTGCGGCTTCTTCCACAACCGAGTCTGGATCCTGTACATGCTTTCTAAGTTAAGAAACATGAAATACATCATGTACTCCAGGCAACCAATCAGGTAATTGAACTCTATAAGCGAGAGTTCCAATCCGTTCAAGAATACGGAATGGACCAATAAATCTGGGTGCCAACTTCCCAGTTTTGCCAAATCGAATCACTCCTCTCATCGGAGAAACCCTTAGACACACATAGTCACTAACAGCAAATGCTAAATCCCTCCTTCTCGAGTCTGGATAGCTCTTCTGTCGGCTTTGAGCTGCTAGCAATCGTTTCTTAATGAAATCGACTTTATCCGCAGCTTTGTGGATCATATCTGGTCCCAATACAAGTCTATTGCCAGGTTCTGCCCAACAAGAAGTAGATCGGCACAGTCTACCATACAATGCTTCGAATGGTGACATTTTCAGGATCGATTGGTAGCTTTTGTTGTATGAGAACTCAACCAAATGCAAATGGTCTTCCCATGATCCACCAAAATCAAGAACACAAGCCCGCAATAAATCTTCAAGAATCCGATTCACCCTCTCAATCTGACCATCTGTCTGAGGATGATAGGCGGTGCTTAGATTCAGCTTCGTTCCCAGTTCTACTTGAAATGCCTCCCATAATTTGCTAGTAAAAATTGGATCTCTATCACTAACTATACTAATCGGCACTCCATGTAGCCTAACAATTTCTTTGAAATAAACTTGTGCCAGACTCTGAGCAGTTCTATTGGATCTGACAGGTATAAAATGGGCGGTCTTCGTGAAGCGATCTACGATCACCCAAATATTGCCATTTCCTTTCCTGGTTCTAGGCAAAACATCTATGAAGTCCATGGAAATATTTTCCCACTTCCAACCAGGAATGTCCAGCGGTTGCAACAATCCGGCAAGTTTCTGTTGGTCGCTTTTGACTAGTTGGCAAGTAGAGCACCTGCTAACATATATTAAAATGTCCCTTTTCATAGCCTTCCACCAGAATGTTCGCTTGAGATCGTTATACATTTTGGTCACACGTGGATGGATACTCAGCTTGGACTTGTGACACTCGTCTAACACTTCCCTTTTTAGCTTGGGGATGTCGGGAACACAAAACCTTCCTCTCAATCTCAGGATTCCATCGCTATGTATTTGGAAACCTGAGGGTTCGCCTTTTTGAATCCTTCTGGTCATATCCTTAATAAAATTATCATCCTTCTGAAGAATAGATATTTTGTCAATCAAAGAAGTCATAATAATGAAGCTGGCGATCATTATATTCTTTCTACTTAGCGCATCGGCCACAACATTGGCTTTCCCTGGAGTGTACAAAATCTCAAAATCGTATGCTGCAAGAAATTCTAGGCAACGTTGTTGCCTCAGATTCAAGTCTTTCTGGGTGAATAGATACTTTAGTGACTGATGATCTGTAAACAATTCGAATTTCTCACCCAAAACATGCCTCCAGATTTTTAAAGCAAATACAATGGCTAACAACTAAAGATCATGAGTAACGTAATTCTTCTCATGCGGCTTCAGCTGACGGCTAGCATAAGCAACCACTCGACCTCTTTGCATTAATACTGCACCAAGGCCTTCTCTAGAGGCATCTGTCCAGACTTTCAAGTCTTGATTGCCATCGATAATCGTTAACACTAGAGCAGTTGTTAACTTTAATTTTAGCTTTTGAAAAGCCTCCTCACATTCGGGAGTCCACTTGAATTTTGTGTGCTTCTTTGTAAGCTTTATGTAACAACCCGAAAATCTGGGCCAGTTTAAAAATTTTATTTTTGCAATTTTAGTGAATTTTGAATATTTAAAATGAATTATTTTAAATAATATCGACGAGGAAATTTAATTTGAATATAATTCGAACGTATATATTATATGCGTCGTCGTTAGAATATAAATATTTATATAATTATAAATAGAATTGAAAATGGCGCAGTAGTTCGATAATTCGATTTCAAACTTCAATTGAATGTACCAGGTGCAAAACAATCCGGATTTTAGTGAAAACAAAAACATTAGAATCTAATTGGGAATATCTTTCCAACGAATTCGAAAAATCGAAATTTGATAGCGGGAATCAAAAGATATGTCCAGTTGAAAATTCTGAATAGTCGCTATGGAATTCAGGCCCTTAAAAATGGGAATTTTGCAAACGACCTCGGATTTTGATGAAACCACTTTTGTTGGGTCCGTGATGTTAAGTTATTGCTAGATTCCAAATTTCATAATTTTTCGATTCAATATGTGAGTGTGGCAAAGGAAAACGCGTTTGACCAGTTTCAGTTGATTTTAATCGACTGGAAAATGGCCATTTTTCTAACGGTCTCAGAATTCAACGAAATTAGTTTTGTTAGGACCGTATCGTCAATACGAAGTTAGAAAATATTTTTCTGGAATTTTTCTAGTTAGTATGTGACCCCGGTAAATTGAAATGCACGTTCAAATTCAATATATAGAGTTATATGTTGATTTTGACGAAAACTGTTGTAACGTTCGAATCAGCCTACGATACATATCCCATTGTGTTCGGAATGGGGGTATAACGCTATGAACGACAGGCGGTCGGCCTCGTTTAGAGGTCGAACATAATTGTTGCTTTTTAGTGAAGAAATAAATAATTAAATAAAATAAAAAAATATCCCTTCTCCTACATCCTCTCTGCCCCCCTGGTATCATTTCAGAATCAAATCAAAAAGAAAAAAAAGGAAAAAAAGAAGAAGTGTCGATCCTCCACCGCAGCGGCCTCTGGCGCCACCGCTGGCCCACCGCGCCTCAGGCGAAACCCCCCTCTCTCGATTACGTACCCTCTCACCCCTCGAATCCCATAACCCCAAGCCTCCCAAGCCCTAGCAGCCACGCCCCTCGTGAGAGCAGCCGCCGCCACCACAGTCGACGCCACCGACCGCCTGCGAGCTCCGGCACCACCTCAGCCCCTCCTTCTCCCTTTTCCGACCGAAAAACGTAAGTTTTGATGATTTTTAATGATAAAAATAGGTTTTTTTTCGATGAGCATCATGATAGGGTTAGGATTTGTGCTTATACATATAAAGGTGAGTTTTTACAATTATTATTTAGTTATAAAATCTGATTATTTGTATATAGGAAAAAGTTTATTCTTATTAATAGAAAGTTTATATTTTTAACTTAGGTAAAGATGTAGAGAAAATATATACATAAATATATATATATATATACATTTTTATATATATAATAGAGATGGTATAAAAATATGTTTTTTGTTTGTGTAGAGAATTAAAAATATAATTTTTACATGATAGAAATATTAAAAATATCATCTTTATATGAGTAGCAAAATGAAGATGTGATTTTTATAAAGGTATTTTTATAAAGGCAAAATCTATATTTTTATAAAGGCGAAATCTTTATTTTTATAAAGGCGAAATCTATATTTTTATAAAGGAGAAATCTATATTTTTATAAAGGCGAAATCTTTATTTTTATAAAGGCGAAATCTTTATTTTTATAAAGGCGAAATCTATAAATTTATAAAGGCGAAATCTACATTTTTGAAAAGGCGAAATCTATATTTTTGAAATGGAATTTTTATCTATATGACATCGCAGTAAAAATTCGAGTTTTATATATTGAATAGCATAGTAAAAATTCGATTTTTATATATTGAATAGCATAGTAAAAGTTCGATTTTTATATATTGAATAACATAGTAAAAATTCGATTTTTATATATTGAATAGCAAAGTGAAAATTCGATTTTTAAATGTATGATGCGATTATAAAAATATGATTTTCAAATTGAAAGTGAACAAATAAAAATGTGATTTTTATTTTAAAGACATCAAAATATAAAAATGTGTGAGTTTTATATATGTAGTGAATACGGACAACGAAGGTGACAAAGATGCGATAACGATGAAGATCTCTATCAATGAAGAGTCGTGGTATTGGATAGCTATTGGTGAGAATTTCTCACATTTCAATTTCATTTTCTAGTTATATATATATACTAGGATGCAGACGGTGCTTAGTAGCACCCGACACAATCATCCATAGACCATGGACTTGTTTGTTTGGTTGCATAAATTAGTTAGATGATTTGATTTGAAATTGAATTGTTTGGTGAAATGAATGGATTTGATTGATGTGTGAATGGCGTGGGCCTTCACTAGACCGGGGATAAGGCTAGGCCTTGTCCCGTTTCTAGTATCGTGCTGTTATGCCGCCGAAATTTTCTAAAATATGTTAGAAAAATAAAAATATCATTTTTATTATGTAAATGAACTGAATAGAAATTCATGAGCTGAAATAAAATATTTTATCGTTAAAAATATAGTTTTAACGTGGAAGTGAATAAAATAAAATATTCATTTACAAACCGGACGGTTTGTTTATGTACACCTATTTGAAGGACATTGATTGGGTCGATAAATTTTACACATCGCCCAACGGCACAAATAAAATCTGTGTTTGATTGTTTGAAACCCCACACGGGTGTTGGGATGAAATTTGAAGTTCACTCATCCTGATTGATTAAATATGTCGATCGATTGATTGACAGGCTGTTATAAGCGTTAGATATCTATATTTGATGCTTATACAGCGTGGTGCACTTTGGTTAATGGTTGATTATTTTCCAATGCTATTATATACGTGTGATGTATGAAAATCCATATAGTTAACGCTATATGGTGATTGATTGGGCCTCATTACAATTTAGAAAATAAATAATATTATAAAATAAAGGTTCATGTGTTGACTGTACTCATCCGTTGAGATTAGTCATGTGTTGAACGAAATATTTTAACAATAAAATTTATATCTTTATCTTTATAAAATAAAGGTTCATGTGTTGACTGTAATCATCCGTTGAGATTAGTCATGTGTTGAACGAAATATTTTAACAATAAAATTTACATCTTTATCATATATGAAATTAGAAACTAACTGGAAAATAGATGAGATGAGTGGTCTCCTGAATATTGATCTGATGTTGGTTTTGGCCTTCGGGGTTAATATTCAGGGAATCGTTCTCTTACTAATTTACAGTTGGAGTCTGATTTAATATTAAAGGATAGATACCTTAATTTTCATAAAATATAGTAAATAACGAAAATAGTCACACGTGGATGGTACTCACTCGCTGAGATTAGTCGTGTGTTGAAATAATAATAATATTAATATTCATTTGTTGAATAGAATGAAGGAATATATGAAGCCGTGTTGATTAGATTGACGCCAATTTGACGTGAACGATATTGATATCGCTTTTATTCGAAATGAATTGAATATAAAACGATTTCGAAATCAATTGAATATAAAGCGATTTCGAAATGAATTGAATATAAAATGATTTCGAAATGAATTGAATATAAAACGATTTCGAAATGAATTGAATATAAAACGATTTCGAAATGAATTGAATATAAAACGATTTCGAAATGAATTGAATATAAAACGATTTCGAAATGAATTGAATATAAAACGATTTCGAAATGAATTGAATATAAAACGATTTCGAAATGAATTGAATATAAAACAATTTCGAAATGAATTGAATATAAAACGATTTCGAAATGAATTGAATATGAAACGATTCCGGAATGAATTGAATATGAAACGATTTCGAAATGAATTGAATATGAAACGATTTCGAAATGAATTGAATATAAAACCAATTCGAATTGAATTGAAAACGAATTCGAATTGAAAACGAATTTGATTTCAATTGCATATATAACGAATTTGATTTGAATAGAAAACGAATTTGATTTCAATTGAAATATATAACGAATTTGAATCAAATAGAAAACCATTTTGAATTGAATCGAATTGAAAACGAATTCGAATTAAATTTAAAACGAAGTGAAATGAATTCAAATTGAATTGAAACTTGAGTTGAATAGAAATGAATTTTAAAACGAATTTATAAGGAAAGATTCAATTTTGATTTGAATTGAGATGGAAGTTGAAATTGTTTTTTTACGAATTCAAAACTATTTATAAAATTCGTTTTGAATGGTGATCGACGAAATATATATTATATATATATAATATAATGGCCTGAATAGAACGCGCCGCGCCGCGGCAGTTCGTGAATTTCGACCATTTATTTCAAACGGACATTACGGGAGATCCGACCGTCGGATTCTCCTAAAACCGGAACCGTTGGGTTCGTATCGAAAAGAGCTTTCTAACTAATATTAGAAATTCAAAATCTAACGGTTGGATTTGGAGATACGTCCAAATCAAATTTGGAAAAGGTCGTTGTAAGTGCAGTTCGATGGCCGTTGATGGAAATCGACTGTATGGGCCTTGATAAAATTATTAAAAATATCAATAATTTGTGTAAAATCATAAGAAATGATTTGAGAAAAATTGGGATGAAAAACTCCATATTTGAAAAGATGAAAATAGATTTTTATCGAAATGAACTAGATTAAACTCAATTTAAAACCCGGGTTTTTATTTTTAAATAAATAAATTAGATTTAAAAAGGGGTTTTAAATAATCAGAATTCCTAATATATTTGATTTGAATTGAACTAGAATTGATTTGGGGGTTTATCGTGAACTGTGTTTTAAACAACACTAGTTCTTTAACCCGATGATAAATAGAATGTGATTTGGGTTTGTCGTGAACGGTGTTTTAAATGACATTAGTTCTTTAACCCAATAAAAGGAGTTTTAACGAATCTGCAATTAGATTGAAATGTGAATTTACAATCTAAATTATCAAATTTAGAAAACGAGCGAGAATGGAGTATCACCAATTTTGCTCCAAAGCGATAGTTAGATCTTTAATTAGATTTGAACGTGAAATGGTAATTAATTTTACCGATAACGCTGTGGTGCTAAATATGGAGTATTGCCAGTTTTGCTTCTTGGGATGAATAGGTTGGGATTGGGAAATAAAATAAATAATTACTTCGGTACGGTTCGCTAATCTCAACTAGTTTAGAAAACCATAATTTGGTTTGAAATGTCATCCAAAGGAAGATTAAAGGATAAATTTTAAAGAATTTATCTTGGATAAAATTAATGGGAACCTTTCCCTAAAAATGCGATTTTATGAATAAAAGAATATTCTGAGTTAGAATGAGGCGTATGTTGTGTTTGTGTAACATTTGTTTTTAATATACGCGGGTTGTTCGGAAAGTACGGGTTTATACCCATTCTGAATAACCGATTCGACGATATGTCGAAGATGAAGACGGTGGTCGAAGACCGGAAGTCTTCACATCGTTTGGATTATTACTGACGATCCTGATTGGGCAGTACACCCAAGAGGATGGAAATAGTTGGTGGTCGTCCAGACGTACTTGGAGATGGATGGATATGCGAGGAAAGTGCCTCCGGTTTCGTTCAGACCCAGAACGAACTTGTAAATGGATTGTGTGTCTGACATTGGATTTTATTCTGTGTTGATTGATTTCTATTAAATATACATCTGTTTGGCGGCGGAGAATTTATTCTTTTGCTTAACGCCCTTCTCTGAGACGTACGAGCTTAGAGGTTGTATATCGATGGACATCAATCGCATGGCATGAATTGCCTGTGTGGCACGCTAAGTTGCATAGATCAAGGCTTCTGTTGAAAAGAAAAGTCTTGTGGTTGATGATCAAAGCACGGCCTACGTGGCAGCTTTGTGTATAACGTGAATTCGCGAGCCTCACACCTCGGTATGAGTTAAAAACGGGATACGGACCGCTGGGAGAGCACGACGTTTCTTTCTAGCTACGGTGGTGTCAGTGACTTACCAGCCCTGACATTTATATACTTTTCACCTTTGTGGTTGTTGGAATGAGGCGCCTCGATTATAGGTCTGTAAGGACCGGGGAAACGTGTGTTCAGGAATTGCCAATCCTCTAACGTAAGTGAGGACCGGCCCAGCCGCATCCGGGGTTGCCCAGAGTGTGTAGTCCCGAGGCATTTGCTAGAGTGTCTCGAAGCGGAGAGGAGCTTGCCCCTTGCCTCGGCTCATGACGGAAATCCAATTTCCAATACGAGATATTTCGGCTTTATTTGTAGAGCCTAGTATGGCGACATAGTAGCATGGGATGTTATGCCGTCTATGATTTATATTTATGATTGAAACTGTTTTGACACTATACACTTATTATAGTATCAAATGATTTGTTTTAAACGTACCAAGCATGTTTGGATATTATAAGGGAAAACCCTGTCCTCCGGCTTGCGTTGCATTGTGTGATGAGACCTGGGTCTTATAATAGCTTCATTTTTCGAAAAAGCATTGCGTTGTCTTTTCTATGCACTAGTATTCTTGGGAGGAAACCCGTTCCGTGTTATACGACGTGGTCCCTTGAATTACTCTCTTTTAAAATAAAGTTTTAATAACTGTTTTAGTTCTCACACCAGTCACATGACTGACCTGGAGTTTATTGTTTTAACCTAAACTCTGGGTGCCCCTATTTTCCGCACGGGCAGCTAGTAGTTTTGGTTTTGCAGATTTATATTCACAGGATCCTGATTTACAGCTGGAATGATATCCGGAAAGCTCTGTATCCGTATATCACCTTCAGTTGTGCTTTGTATTATTTTCCGCTGCTATGTAATTTATTGTAATCTCTGATATTTATCGAATGTAATTTATTCATTTATACTCTGTATATTCTTGTATCTGATGGAATTGTTGTAATATACAATGAAATGTTCTTCTGTCTGCGTTCTATTTTGTCCTGTTCTCAAACGATCAGGGGTTTCGAACGGTCTAGATCGGTTTAACGACTGATTCGGATCGAGCGAAATTCCCGGCCGTCACATTTTATCAAGGAACTAGATATCTTCGAAAAATCTTTAACAAACTTCCGATAATAACTAGCCAATCCATGAAAACTTCGAACTTCTATGGGAGTACTTGGCTGCTTCCAACTTTGAATAGCGATGATTTTATCGGGATCCACAGAAATTCCCTCTTTTGATACAACATGGCCTAGAAACTTGACTTCTTCTTACCAAAATATACATTTGGAATGTTTGGCCTTCAAGACGTTCTTTCTGAGAATTTCCAATACTTGTTCCAAATCTTCCGCATGCTCGCTCTCTGACTTAGAGAAGATCAATATGTCATCAATGAAAACCAGAACAAATTTATTCAAGACATCGCGGAATACTCGATTCATTAAATCCACAAAATAGGCAGAAGCGTCACATAAGCCGAACGACATTACTAACCACTCATAGAATAAATCGGGACCTCTGAATGCTGTCATAGAAACGCACTCTTCGGCAATACGAAGCTGATGGAAGCCTGTAGCTAGGTCCATCCTTGAAAATACTTGTGCACCATTCAATTGATCCAGCAAATTATCAATCCGTGGCAATGGATATTTGTTCTTTAATGTCTGTTTATTCAAGTCACGATAATCCACACAAGTCGAAGAGTACCGTCTGACTTTGGGACAAACACCACTGTTTCTCCCCAATCAGAGAAACTAGCCTTATCAGACCCTTCCATACAAGTTGTCGAGTCTGATCATCTATTTCTTCTTTCTCTTTTAGAGTCATTCTCCAAATAGCGTGCACTACTGGCATTGCATTCGGGATTAAAGCGATCTTGAAATCAATTTCTCTCTTCGGAGGTAAGCTAACAACTTCTTCGAACCCATCTGCATAATTCTTAATGATAGGAATGTCTTTTATGAGGTCTGGAATATTCTCTGCGACCACAGGGATATTTCCTATTTGAGCAGGAGAAACATCCAGAGCTAACCAAAAGTCTTTTCTATCTGAATTTGGACCTTCGCATGGTATGGTTATATAGTTCCCTAATTGTGCCTTTGCCTTAACAACTCTCTCGGCACATTTAACCTCAGCTTCATATTTGGTTAACCAATCCAATCCCAAAATAAGATCGAATTCAGTAAAGTTCATGATGATAGAGATGGTAGGGAACTTATAACAGGAAAAAGAGACAGGTACCCCACAAACCCAACTAAGATTGAGGGAACCCCCAACCGGATTATGGACAGTGATGGATTCCTTGAGCCTTTTCAATTTCAAATCCAACTTCTTAACCACATTCTTTGCAATAAAGCTTCGTGACGCGCCTGTATCAAACAGTACTTTAACTGGAATGTTTTTGGCATTAAGCGTGCCTTCCAAAACATCAGACCTCTCCTGACCAGAGGAAGATGCAGGCACTTCTGCCACTTCATTTATATGTACTGCTTCAGATTTCTTTGAGAGTTGGCACTCCCTTGCAATATGACCCGCTTAGTGGCACTTATGGCATTTCCTTTCGCTACGAGATTTCTTTTTCTTCTTTGAAGGTTTGCAATTTATTGCCAAATGCCCTGGCTTCTTGCAGTTACTGCACATGGCAGTCGTTACTGGTCCTTTCTCAGATTTAACCCTTTTCCTCTTGGCTTTGGGCTTCTTACTGACCTCAGGCATCGTACTGGCCGCAGGACTATCATTCTCAGTCTCCTCTTTGTTACTAGAACTGACTTCCTCTTCTTCGTTCAAAAGTCCTTTCTTATGGAGATCTTCATACTGATAAGCCATGTATATCATTTCAGAAAAAGGGAGCTTCACATGGCCCATTACTCTACTTTGGTACTTTCTTTGAAGCCCGTTAATAAATCTCAGGTTCTTCCTTTTCAGATTTTCAATTAGATGATAGGGAAAATGAGAGATTTTGTTGAATTTCTTATGATATTCTGGAATGGTCATATCCCCTTGTATCAGATAACAAAATTCATCACACAATCGCTCGGTTGCTTCTAGAGGAATAAATCTTTTACAGAAAATATCTTTAAATCGATCTCAGGTAATATTACCTTCTGGAATATCCTCAATAATTGAATCCCACTAGAACAAAGCTTCGTCTTTGAGTGCCCAAGATGCCAGTAATCTTTTCTGGTCATCTCTCGGCTTTAAACCTTCAAAGATTTTCTTAGCAGAACGAATCCAAGCTTGTGTTTTAATAATAAATTCTTCGCCCGAGAACGGTATTCCACCCATATTTCGATACTTAATTAATAGAGCCTCAATATCTGGTTCCATATTCCTTCTTCTGTTTCTAACACTCATTTTCTAGTACTTCTGCAAATAGCAGACCAAGTGTTAGGTCAACTGAAAAGATATTATAAAGCATAGAAACATATACTTGAATGTAAATGTGTCTATTGAGGTGTTATTTCATTCTGCCATACTCATACTAGGATATTACTGATCCTATCCTGTAATGAGTTATTCGTCCTAGAACACTACTAGTTCTATTTCTGACGAATTCGTTAATATGTTATATTCCAGAACTAAGCTTAACCAAAGCTCTGATACTACGTTATGACGACCCCAAAACCCCGTACGACGGTGGCAAGGGTAACCTTTGGTACATAACACATAAACAAATAACAGCAGAACAGAAATAAATAAATACACCAGATAATGTACGATAGAATACACTGGATAAACATAATCATCAGAGTTACACAGTATACAAGATCATACTTAGTACAAAATATAGTTCAGCTATACATAAATGTCTACAGCGCAAAAGAAAACATAATATGTACAATAGGAGCTAAACAGCATAAAAAGAGATAAATGATAGAATCCATCTTCAGCTCCAGCTATCCAGAAAGAGCCTACTAAAACCTGAATACAAGGCTGCCCATGTAGAAAGAGGGGCACCCGTGTTTGCGAGTGAAACAAACTATGAGTCAGTCATGGGTGTAACACCCCACATCCATTAAGGTCACTCACAAAGGGAATGCCTTAACTTCAATGGAGCATTATGGGTACTGGAACAGAAATATTACAAGACAGACATATATAAAACAGCGGAAAGTAAAGTGGAAGTACTTAAAATCATTTATTAAATATGATTGTTTACAATAAAAGCCCATCAACTTCCAATACCCAATTACATAGTTAAAATATCTGTCTTGCTCAAAAACAAAGAAGCATAAAAATAAATTATAGTATTCCCCAATAAAGCAAAGCAAGCCATAGCCAAGAGAAATCCAAGACATACATGAAAGAGCCTTGGAGCTTGGTAAGATGACTTTCAGCATAAAAATAGTTAAGGATAATATGGCAAGAGTAAACTGAAAGTAAACATAAGCATGATGACAAGATAAGCAACAGGCAAGATAACTAAGGTTAACATGATGTGATTTTTGTCAAGTAACATCGCAAGGTTCTCACTCAAGATAAACTAAGTATAATTTCGTAAGATTCCTATCAAACATAGCAAGATTCCTCTGCTTCGCCATTAAAATATTTCTATGAGATCTACTTGCTCTACACCACCTAACTAGCATCCTTACAAGTGTCTTACATGGAATGTTTCGTATTCTTACTAATACTCCAACTAGTATCCTCTATAACAAGGATCCTTACCCCCTACTAGTGTCCCAACTAGTAGCCCGTGTTAGATAATAAGGTGATCCCACCCACTACTTAGAAATCATAATACTAGTCTTATGTACCCCTAGCTGACTACATAGGTGCCGCCTGCCCCTATCTCCACTAGGTGCACCAACCAACCCCCATGCAATCGGCTCCTTAACTCGTAGATACCCGTGCTGGCCCCACAGTGGGGTGTATCATTTCCCAAAGTGGCAACCCGATACAACTTGAGGATGCACGGCTTATACCTACACGATGCAACAACGTCTTACCTACCAGCCCGGGTCCACACACGCATATGAAACCCGTGGGACTTGCGTTGCCACCGCTAACCCGTTTTGACCTCTTACAATCAAACCCAGTATGCGTGTTCCGTCCTCGACATGGGTCGAGCTCACAAAGATACGTAATGGGCTACTGGTCTGAAAAGGGTCCGCTTTCCTCAACACAAGCTTCCCACCTATGCTTGGTCCCCTCTAGTAATTCTTACTTAACCCATTCTTATTCATGTCCACTTACATGTTTAAATTTTGGTTAAGTATACACCAGTTATGTCTTACATGTTACCCATGTCCTCCACTTAACTCCTACATCATCTTCATGTCTTAATACATGCTTTATCTTGGTTAAGTGCTTATTGGTTATATTTTACATGTCATTCATATTACCCCCAACGTCTGGGTTTAACCAAGCGCCTTGGCTTTATCTGCCATTAGACCCTATGTCTATCCATTAACTATGCGCTTATGCTACCTCATCAGTCTTATCATTTAACTTGGTTATTTCCATTTATACCAACCTTCAACTTGCTTATTAATTCAATTCTTAACTTGAACTATACTAAGTCCATTAATAAGCCCGCAACATGTTATTCCTATGATTCATACATTAACCCCTGTTATGGTACAATAACATGTTCTTATTCAATCTTTACAACCAAGTACCCATTAACTTACAAACACACTGAAGAGAGAGAATAATTCCCTAAATACCAACCCCGAAGACCGGAATCAACATCAGATTGATACTCAGAGGATTATCCAACCTAACCAATGTTTTGTTCCTTTTTATAATATAACTTATGTCGCCTTCAATTGTAAATTCATTCTTGTCTTTACATATTGCTTAGTCTACAATGAAGCACATCTTTCCTTATTACATAAGTTATCTCATCTTATCTATTGTTCCGCCTAACTTACTTTATTCCATAAGTTATCATTCCCACTTAGGCATTAATTAAGATTTACTTAACTCAACCATTCATGTCATAACAGTTGTGTCATTAGCCTGGTCATATTACTTAACCCACCCATTCATACCATATTGGTTAAGTGTCATTAGCTTAATCATATTACTTAACCCACCCATTCATACCATATTGGTTAAGTGTCATTAGCCTAATCGTATTACTTAACCCACCCATTCATACCATATTGGTTAAGTGTTCTTAGTTTACTTAACCCTATCCACTGGTCTAATTACCATGTTATGTTGGTTAAGT
The DNA here is from genome assembly GCA_030737875.1 of Allium sativum. NCBI lineage: Eukaryota > Viridiplantae > Streptophyta > Magnoliopsida > Asparagales > Amaryllidaceae > Allium > Allium sativum. Next base: position 738,797,923 of record CM060920.1, on the reverse strand, counting down.
ATTACTATTCGTATTTCCACATGTCACCCACTTAACCCCCATGTCCACCACATGTTTATCTGGTTAAGTATTTCTTAATTCATTAAGGCCGTAACCCTATAAAGACCTCTCACATTAGACTGACATTTATGGCAGTTGGATTTGCCGGGCGGGTCCGGGCAGTCTTACACCATAAAAGAGTCTAACCTCGTGTCTTTACAACTGTTACGCTTTTAATTTGGGCCTAGGACCTCTCACATTGGGCTACCATTTGTGACTACTGGATTCGCCGGGCGAGTCCGGGCAGTTTTACGTCACAAATGAGTCCAACCTCGTGTCCAAAGCATTGATTATTGCTTATAATCTTTTACCCCGGTCTTAATAATTTCCTTATTCAAATTATTAATTAATTCCTAATTTAACGATGTCCATAATTGACTCAATTATGTTCATCAATTAATGGTATGCAAAATCATACCAATTTTATCACAATTTATCTTATGCCATTAATGGCAACTTATCTCAATTTATATTTATCCCTCCTTTAAGGCTATTACATGCCAACTACCCAAAATCTACTTAGGCGTGTTTATATTAGCCCTTTTTCAAGACATAAATTATCATATGTGTTTCAACTACAAATCTCACATAATTAACATATGCCCAAGTTCTAGATTACATATCAGTTTTACATATGCCCAATTCATACCAAATCTACATATGTTCAGTTCATGCCGTTTTATACGTATGTCAATTTTTATGTCAATTTACACATATCCAGTTCTAGCCAAAAATTACATATGCCAATCCCAATTCTTACAATTACCATTTTAATGGCAATACCCAATTATACAAATCTATATTATGCCTTCGATTCTACCAAACACACATATACCTAACTAGGCAATATCTCGGTATTTCCCCCGTATCCAACCGCACATAAATCGCAGTTTAGGCCTAGGTCCGAAATTGACCTAGGTTCATCAAAGGAAAATAAATAGGGGGAGGTAGAAGTTGCAATGAAACAAGATCAGGGAGAAAACAGCATAGATCGTCATGATAGATATAAAGATTAGATCTTGATAATAATATCAACATGAATCCAAGAAACTGATTTACAACGACTGAATAGAGCATGAACTAGACATAAGAATGGAGATGAACAAGTCTCAAAACTCAAGGTTCAAAGGTAAACAGGAATAGATCTGAATTGATAAACATGCTTATATCCAATTACACTTTATTCCACAGCCATATTAAAATTAAGTATTTTAATCTAAAAAGTAACTAGAACTTACATAGCATGGCTAGCGACTTTAAGAACTGAAATCGATGTTGTAGCGTTGTTGATTCATCTCCTTGAATAGTTGTAGAAGTCTTCATCTTTGCATTGGATTGCGTATGAGAGCTTAAGAAGATTAGAGACGGCGGCCATGACCAAGAGGGATTTCAACAGCATAATGGTGGCTAGACGTGTTGTAGTGATTAGGGTTTAGGCATCAGGGGGCTTTATATAGGATTAGGTAGACGAATCTGGACAGAAAACGAGAATAGAAACATCAGAAAGCACCCAGGCCCAAAAGTGGGCTCGGGGACCAGGTCGACACCCAGGTCGACTGCCCAGTCGACCTGGTCTGGTGGGTCGACTGCCCAGTCGACTCCCCAGTCGACCTGGGTACTGGGCGGGAAATTTCCCGCCCAGCCTTTTCTGGGTTTTGAATTCGAAATTTGAATTTGAATTCAAGCTGTTTTCGATTCTGAAAATCCTGAAACTTCAGAGGGTCATATATCTCTCATACGGACTCCGATTCTCGCAAACTCGGACTCGTTTTCAAGCAGAATTTCGAGACGAACGCAATGGCGTAACCCATTTCCCTTGATTCTTATTTTAAAATTTAATTCTGCCTTGATTTATGATTTTAGTATGTTATTAAAATTCGGGTTGTTACATTCTCCCCTCCTTAAAGGATTTCGCCCCTGAAATCTTCAAGTTAAGAAGAATGTGTCCTACCATCCAGTCATCCATCTACTCAATCATCAATCACAGGCATTCATTGTCCTTAAAGGATTTCTAATGCTATATGAACATATGCAGAAAGTGTGTGTGTATGTTCCTTATCTAATGCAAATGATCAAGCCAGATTGATCTTCTAGATGCAAAGATATGTTTAGTGCCATGAGTCCAACATGTATGCAAATAGTCCTAGTCACATAAACACTATACGTGTGCACAAACATCCATCCATATGCAACATCCGTATGATAACACATTCAATTTCATCCACAAACAAGTGTAACCACTCATGCATATGCAATATGAAAGGTGACTGAGCCGATCTAGTGCCTAATGTGCGTGTATATGCATCCACGAGCAACCACTAGCAACCACTTGCAACCACTTGCAACCATCAATCATAATGTCCTAAACACATGTTTACACCCAACTATTCCTACCTAAAGATATAGTCGAATGATAGAAGCAAGTAAAAACTCTGCGCCCATCAAAGCTAGAAATCTACGTCACATATATACTGATTAGGAGAAGAATTCCCTAAGCACCAGCCTCGAAGACCGAAATCAACACCAGACTGACACCCAAAGAAATTCTCAACCCAACCAATATATATGTGATTCTAGGAAACTAAGCATGATGGACTCCTTTTAGGTCATAAGAAATCCCTTCCTAAAACCAACCCATATCCTATAAAACCAAAAGGTTTAATCAACCCAACGGACACCCTCAAGCCCCAACATGTAAAACTAACAGATGAATCATACTCCCAATGGGGTTTGCAACAAAAATTGGATTGAGAATAGGACCGAGAGGATATACACAAAAGATAGCATGCAAGTAAGCTCTACAGGAAAAAGGAATCAAGAATATACTCTTAAAAAGAGATGTGATGCGCGAATCTAGTCTTCAATCTTCTAAGTCGCATTTCCTTGAGCTTAACTCCATTGTGCTTTGAACGTCTTTAACTCCACAATTTCATAGCTTCTTAGTTCTTGTTTCCAACATATGAGTTGGAACTCATTTCACTATTGCCTCTTGTTCCACTTTCACTTATCCTCCTCCTAGTATACTCGGCTTAAACATAACTGCGTACTCATGGTTTCACACAAGCTCTCCAAAATTCACTAGTGAATCTTGGATCTCGTTCACTTACTAGAAGGTATTCCATATAGATGAATTATCTCTTTAAAATAAACAAATGTCAACCATGTTGCTAAATGTACTTACTAAGGCGATTTTCTACATCACATGCATAAGTGAAATGAACCATCCGCCTTAGTGGTGAACACTACTCGAGCGGATCAATAAATGTATCTAGAGATTCTAGGTAACTAAGCACGGCAAAAACCCTAAGGGTTACACTAGACTTCGAGGGCATTACCGAGGCAAGTCAAGAGTCTAACTACCCTCCTTTCAAAACCGAGAATGGCACCCTTATTGGATCACCACTCCATCCCTAGAATCCACTCCTAGCCCAAAAATCATAAGCATTCCTTTGAAGCTCAATACCTAGTATAGACATTCTCAAATCCAAACAAATCATGAATAAATGAGCCAATTCCCCCACAGGATTTGAGACAAAAATTGGGATCCTCCAATACGCTAGTACTAAGGTGCAGAGACTCAACTATCGAAGCAGAATTAAAAGGATGCGATGTACAAAAACAAAGTTCTAGCGGGATGATAGAAAAGAAAAGCTAAACCTTTAACGGTAACGTTACCACCACCCTTAGGTACGCTAGTAGTGAGAGCATACAATTGTCCTCTCGATGATCCTGTCCTTTGCCTTTGTCCTTGTCCTATAATACTTAACTACACTCCCTCCTTACCATACTAAAGATACTCTCTCTTGTCATGGATTTCACTATTCTTTCACTTTGGCCTCTTTCCTTTCACCTTTTTCCTCCTTCGTGGATTAAGCTATAACAACTAGTCTCTTGTTCTTACTGTCCTTGTATAGTTTGTTGACAAGTCCTTCAAAGCTACCTCCAACGCATGGCAACTCTACACAACCTGAAATAAGATTAGACGCAGATTGAACTACTGCGACTACAGATGGAGGTTGGGCACTTTTTTGCCCTCCGACCTATGTCGGATGCCTACGAAACTATGTGAAAAGAGAGAGAGAGGAAGGATTTCAAGAGGGAATCAAAAGATAGTGCATATGGCTTTGGGGAATATGCCTTTTAATCAAAACAAAATTTTCTTGAAAATTTGCTTCTTTGTAAATGTTTTGAAAACTAGTTCAGAAGGTTTTCGAAAATTTTTGCCTAGTCTGGTAACCTTCTGCTCTGATACCAAATGTAACACCCTACATCCATTAAGGTCACTCACAAAGGGAATGCCTTAACTTCAATGGAGCATTATGGGTACTGGAACAGAAATATTACAAGACAGACATATATAAAACAGCGGAAAGTAAAGTGGAAGTACTTAAAATCATTTATTAAATATGATTGTTTACAATAAAAGCCCATCAACTTCCAATACCCAATTACATATTTAAAATATATGTCTTGCTCAAAAACAAAGAAGCATAAAAATAAATTATAGTATTCCCCAATAAAGCAAAGCAAGCCATAGCCAAGAGAAATCCAAGCCATACACGAAAGAGCCTTGGAGCTTGGTAAGATCCGAACTAAGCTGTATTCCCACCCTGCGAACCTGGGGGGGGGGGGAAACGGAAGGAAAAGAGGTGAAACAAAACGGGTCAGTCATAAAGACTGAGTAAGTCCTAGTGACTTACAGCATAAAAATAGTTAAGGATAATATGGCATGAGTAAAATGAAAGTAAAAATAAGCATGATGACAAGATAAGCAACAGGCAAGATAACTAAGGTTAACATGATGTGATTTTTGTCAAGTAACATCGCAAGGTTCTCATTCAAGATAAACTAAGTATAATTTCGTAAGATTCCTATCAAACATAACAAGATTCCTCTGCATCGCCATTAAAATATTTCTATGAGATCTACTTGCTCTGCACCACCTAACTAGCATCCTTACAAGTGTCTTACATGGAATGTTTCGTATTCTTACTAATACTCCAACTAGTGTCCTCTATAACAAGGATCCTTACCCCCTACTAGTGTCCCAACTAGTAGCCTGTGTTATATAATAAGGTGATCCCACCCACTACTTAGAAATCATAATACTAGTCTTATGTACCCCTAGCTGACTACATAGGTGCCGCCTGCCCCTATCTCCACTAGGTGTACCCACCAACCCCCATGCGATCGGCTCCCTAACTCGTAGATACCCGTGTTGGCCCCACAGTGGGGTGTATCGTTTCCCAATGTGGAAACCCGATACAACTTGAGGATGCACGGCTTATACCTACACGATGCAACAACGTCTTACCTACCAGCCAGGGTCCACACACGCATATGAAACCCGTTGGACTTGCGTTGCCACCGCTAACCCGTTTTGACCTCTTACAATCAAACCCAGTATGTGTGTCCCGTCCTTGACATGGGTCGATCTCACAAAGATACGTAATGGGCTACTGGTCCGAAAAGGGTTCCCTTTCCTCGACACAAGATTCCCACCTATGCTTGGTCCCCTCTAGTAATTCTTACTTAACCCCTTCTTATTCATATCCACTTTCATGTTTAAATTTTGGTTAAGTATACACCAGTTATGTCTTACATGTTACCCATGTCCTCCACTTAACCCCTACATCATCCTCATGTCTTAATACATGCTTTATCTTGGTTAAGTGCTTATTGGTTATATTTTACATGTCATTCATATTACCCCCAACGTCTGGGTTTAACCAAGCGCCTTGGCTTTATCTGCCATTAGACCCTATGTCTATCCATTAACTATGCGCTTGTGCTACCTCATCAGTCTTATCATTTAACTTGGTTATTTCCATTTATACCAACCTTCAACTTGCTTATTAATTCAATTCCTAACTTTAACTATACTAAGTCCATTAATAAGCCCGCAACATGTTATTCCTATGATTCATACATTAACCCCTGTTATGGTACAATAACATGTTCTTATTCAATCTTTACAACCAAGTACTCCTTAACTTACAAACACACTGGAGAGAGAGAATAATTCCCTAAATACCAACCCCGAAGACCGGAATCAATATCAGATTGATACTCAGAGGATTATCCAACCTAACCAATGTTTTGTTCCTTTTTATAATATAACTTATGTCGCCTTCAATTGTAAATTCATTCTTCCCTTTACATATTGCTTAATCTACAATGAAGCACATCTTTCCTTATTACATAAGTTATCTCATCTTATCTATTGTTCCGCCTAACTTACTTTATTCCATAAGTTATCATTCCCACTTAGGCATTAATTAAGATTTACTTAACTCAACCATTCATGTCATAACAGTTAAGTGTCATTAGCCTGGTCATATTACTTAACCCACCCATTCATACCATATTGGTTAATTGTCATTAGCCTAATCATATTACTTAACCCACTCATTCATACAATATTGGTTAAGTGTCATTAGCCTAATCGTATTACTTAACCCACCCATTCATACCATATTGGTTAAGTGTTCTTAGTTTACTTAACCCTATCCACTGGTCTAATTACCATGTTATGTTGGTTAAGTATTACTATTCGTATTTCCACATGTCACCCACATGTCACCCACTTAACCCCCATGTCCCACCACATGTTTATATGCTTAAGTATTTCTTAATTCATTAAGGCCGTAACCCTATAAAGACCTCTCACATTAGACTGACATTTATGGCAGTTGGATTTGCCGGGCGGGTCCGGGCAGTCTTACACCATAAAAGAGTCTAACCTCGTGTCTTTACAACTGTTACGCTTTTAATTTGGGCCTAGGAACTCTCACATTCGGCTACCATTTGTGACTACTGGATTCGCCGGGCGGGTCCGGGCAGTTTTATGTCACAAATGAGTCCAACCTCGTGTCCTAAGCATTGATTATTGCTTATAATATTTTACCCCAGCCTTAATAATTTACTTATTCAAATTATTAATTAATTCCTAATTTAACGATGTCCATAATTAACTCAATTATGTTCATCAATTAATGGTATGCAAAATCATACAAATTTTATCACAATTTATCTTATGCCATTAAAGGCAACTTATCTCAATTTATATTTATCCCTCCTTTAAGGCTATTACATGCCAACTACCCAAAACCCACTTAGGCGTGTTCATATTAGCCCTTTTTCAAGGCATAAATTATCATATGTGTTTCAACTACAAATCTCACATAATTAACATATGCCCAAGTTCTAGATTACATATCAATTTTACATATGCCCAATTCATACCAAATCTACATATGTTCAGTTCATGCTGTTTTATACGTATGTCAATTTTTATGTCAATTAACACATATCCAGTTCTAGCCAAAAATTACATATGCCAATCCCAATTCTTACAATTACCATTTTAATGGCAATACCCAATTATCCAAATCTATATTATGCCTTCGATTCTACCAAACACACATATACTTAACTAGGCAATATCTCGGTATTTCCCCTGTATCCAATCGCACATAAATCGCAGTTTAGGCCTAGGTCCGAAATTGACCTAGGTTCATCAAAGGAAAATAAATAGGGGGGAGGTAGAAGTTGCAATGAAACAAGATCAGGGAGAAAACAACATAGATTGTCATGATAGCCATAAAGATTAGATCTTGATAATAATATCGACATGAATCCAAGAAACTGATTTACAACGACTGAATAGAGCATGAACTAGACATAAGAATGGAGATGAACAAGTCTCAAAACTCAAGGTTCAAAGGTAAACAGGAATAGATCTGAATTGATAAACATGCTTATATCCAATTACACTTTATTCCATAGCCATATTATAATTAAGTATTTTAATCTAAAAAGTAACTAGAACTTACATAGCATGGCTAGCGAATTTAAGAACTGAAATCGATGTTGTAGCGTTGTTGATTCATCTCCTTGAATCGTTGTAGAAGTCTTCATCTTTGCATTGGATTGCGTATGAGAGCTTAAGAAGATTAGAGACGGAGACCATGACCAAGAGGGATTTCAACAGCATAATGGTGGCTAGACGTGTTGTAGTGAATTAGGGTTTAGGCATCAGGGGGGTTTATATAGGATTAGGTAGACGAATCTGGACAGAAAACGAGACTAGAAACATCAGAATGCACCCAAGCCCAAAAGTGGGCTCGGGGACCAGGTCGACACCCAGGTCGACTGCCCAGTCGACCTTGTCTGGGGGGTCGACCGCCAAGTCGACTCCCCAGTCGACCTGGGTACTGGGCAGGAAATTTCCCGCCCAGCCTTTTCTGGGTTTTGAATTCGAAATTTGAATTCGAATTCGAGCTGTTTTCGATTCTGGAAATCTTGAAACTTCAGACGGTCATATCTCTCTCATACGGACTCCGATTCTCGCAAACTCGGACTCGTTTTCAAGCAGAATTTCGAGACGAACGCAATGGCGCAACCCATTTCCCTTGATTCTTATTTTAAAATTTAATTCTGCCTTGATTTATTATTTTAATGTGTTATTAAAATTCGGGTTGTTACAATGGGACTGGTATGAGAAATCAACTTTACTTACTTTAATATATGGCCAATCACAGGACCACGCCACTTTTGCGGAACGGGTTTACTCCATTGGATTGCCAGTGCTTTACAACAAGTAAATCTTTTAAACATCGCAATGCTTTTTTATAAAAATGAAGCCATTATAAGACTCAGTTCCCATCGCACAATGCAATGCAAACCGGAGGATAGAGTTTTTACCTTATAATGGCCAAAATATGCTTGATACGAAATAAACAAAAGCATTTTATATTATTACTATTGTTTATATGTTTCAAAAACAATTTCAAATCATAAGTATCAATCATAGACGACATTAATGCCCCATACCACTATGTTGCCATATATAGGTATACAATCAAAACCGCGTGGTGTTGTATTTGGAAATTGGATTTCCGTCATGATCCAAGGCAAATGATAGTACTTCCCGAATTCGAGACGCTCTAACCCATGTCTCAGGAAAAGTACTCAGTCAAGCCCTTGGAGCGACAAGGCCGGTCGACTGATGTGGATTAAAATGCCTGAACACTGTGTTTCCCCGCCCTTTGGGGGCGTAAATGAGTCCTATGACTCCATCAGCTCCACATAGTCACTGATATATCCGAGGCGCCTCGCAATAGCAACAACCACACAGTTGAAAATAGTATAAATGTTAGGGATGGTAGGTCACTGACACCACCCTAGCTAGAAGGAAACGCATGCCCTTCTAGAGGTCCTCTCTCGTTTCTAGTTCATACCGGGGTGTGAGGCTTGCGAATCAACGTTATACACAAAGCTATGACACACAGGTCGTGCTTTGATCATCAACCACAAGGCTTTGCTTTTCAACAGAAGCCTTGATCATCTGCCACTTAGGCATGCCACACAGGCAATTCACTCCATGCGACTGATTTCCATTGATATATAACCTCTGAGCTCATACGTCTCAGAGAAGGGCGTTAAGCAAGAGAATAGATTCTCCGCTGCCAAACAGATATATATTTAATAGAGATCAATCAGCACAGAACAAATCCAATGTTAGATACACAGTCCATTTACAAGTTCTGGGTCTGAACGAAACCCGAGGCACCATATACCTCGCATATCCATCGATCTCCAAGTACGTCGGGACGATCACCACTTATTATCTATATTTTGGGATGCCTCCCAACAATACATAAGTTATCATCCAACCGAGGTGAAGATCTCTGGTCTTCAACCACGGTCTTCATCATCGATTTCTTATCGCCGATCAATTATTTGAAATGAGATTAAACTCGGCCTTTTCAATTAATTCATGTATATTTAGAATTTGAAATCAATTTACTTCAATGGTTAAATTATTCGATACCAATAATTAAATTCATTAATGTAACTTTCACGCCAAACACATTCAACCATCAAATATCACATAAACCGAGCAAATTCAGTTTATTTCCATTCCATATCGTTTATAATATTTTATCACGATTTATCGCTATTTTTATTTATTTAAAAATAGCCAATTCATTCAAACAACGCTTCAGGCCATAACGCGGCCGTGGCACTGTTTTTCTTTAGATTTGATTTACAAATATATGAAAATCTAACCATTGGATCTTCACAAATTTTACATCATTAGAAATATCTTTTCAAACGAATCCAACGGTTTCAGTCTTGGTAAAATCCGACGGTCAGATCTCCTGGTACAATCGTTTGAAGTTATGATTTCAAAATATGAACTGCAGCGTCATTATTCGATTTAATTTAATTATATATATATATATATATATATATAATTGATTCTGGTGCTGTTTTTCTTCAGATTTGAATTAAACATTCCAGACAATCCAACCGTTGGATCTTCACAAAGTGGGTGTCGTTGGAAAGATATTTCCAAAGCGAACCCAACGGTTTCGGGAAATTCCGATGGTCGGATCTCCCGCACTAATTGTTTGAAATCACGGTTTCAAAACACAAACTGCAGCTTCGTTATTCGATTTATTTTATTTATTTATTTATATATATATATAAATATAATTCATTCTTCGATTTCTAAAACATATTCATTTCATATATTTGATAAAAATGATATTTTTATCATTAAAAATATTTACTCAACACATGAATATTTTTAGCACTTCATATTCACAATAAAATGTAGATTTTATTGTTCAATCTATATATTCAACACATGAATGTTTTTGACTTTACACATATGATAAAAATATGATTTTTATCGTTCTAATCCTTTATTCAACACATGAATATTTTCTATAGTTGATATATATAATAAAATTATGATTTTTATTGTAAAATAATTTATTTCAAAACACGATTATTTTATATAGTTTATATATATGGTAAAATGTTATTTTTGGTGTTAAAACAATTTATTTAAAACACTAATATTTTATATAGTCTATATATATGATAAAAATGTTATTTTTATCTTTCAAAGAATTTATTCAGTGCATGAACTCCATTCAACACATGAATTTATTTCAACACATGAATTTCTATTCAAAACATGAATTTTATTTCAACATTCAACACAAGAATTTAAAACAAACACAGAAATATTTCAGAAAATTTCGGCAGCATAACGGCAGGGTAATTAAAACCGGCATTGTCCCTAGTATAGCTCCTCGCTCTACCTTAAAACCTCGCAGCGTTTGACAATGGGGATTTTCAATATCTAGTTCGTACGCAGACGAATTTTCCCATATACTAATCCTATTCGGATTTCAATCACAATCCATCATTTCAAACCAACCATTCATGATATTCACCAAATTTTCACATCAACCAACAATCCAAACAATATCACAACCAATATATATCGTCCATGGTCTATGGATGAGGGGAGTGTATATATATATATAAATAGATATACGTATATAACTATATTTCGATTTCATTTCAATATCATTTCAATTTATTTCAACGCATATATCATTTTTACAATGCGTATATAATTTATACATCGAACATACAACTTATACATGAGGTGTACAACGCTTATATAACTCATACTTCGAATATATAATTCATACATCGTTATTTCCTTATCGTTTATAATTCAGAAATCTCACATTAGTTTTCACATTGCCAAAAATTGTAGCAAGCTCAGAAAAATATTCGGTCTCTTCTAGAATGTAGAAGACGTCCTCACGGTCCCGGTGTCTCTTATTTCACTGGATTTCGACCAGAAACGAAAAATATATGATTTTTACAGTGAAATCAAAACTGTAGAGCTTTAAAGTGCTATTAAACCATTTGAAATAATTAAAGTCGTTACCTTTCTGATTCGTTCAAAACTAGGTCTTGCTGTAACTTCCATTCCGTGGCTCAAGGTGACGATCAGCAGGCGCGACGTCGAAGAGCGTCGAAGGACGCGCAGAACGAGGGTGGCCTCGTCGAACTCGGTGGTCGGAGGCGCTGCTGGCGGCGGCGTGAAGCTGGCGTCTTCGGGGGCACAATTCTCGAAGCAGGGTCGACGAGGGAGGGAGCGGCTTATACGGATTTGAAGAGGAGGGGAGATCTACAAAAAGTTCAACAGGGCCAGGGGCTATCGACGATCGTGGCAGCCGGAAAATGATCGGGAAAGCTTTCTGCCGTCGAGACGAGAAGGGCGAGGTTTTTTCGTAATTTTTTTATATTTTTAATTTATGAAAGGAATTATTTTATTGGCCGGTGATTTATAATTTCAGAAATAAGGGTTTTCTCCAAACGAACTCCAATCTAAGCCCAACAACTGTCGCCCCTAGCTAAATACCCCCATTCCGAACACAATGGGATATGTTTCGTAGGCCCATTCGACTGTTTCAGTTAGTTCTTCTCCAAATTAAAATATAAAACATTTAATATTTGAGTGGAACGTACATTTCAATTTGCCGGGGCCACATATTGATTCTAAAAATTCCAGAAAAATAAATCTAGCTATGTTTTGACGATACGGTCCCAAAAAAACTAGTTTCGTCAAATTCTGAGATCGTTTGAAAAATGTCCCTTTTCTGGTCGATCCAATTTGATAGAAATCGACCAAACACATTTTACTTTGCCACGCTCACATACTAAGTTCAAAAATTATGAAATTTGAAACCTAGCAATAATTTGACATCCTAGATCCAACAAAAGTGGTTTCGTCGAATTCTGAGGTCGTTTGCAAAATGGCTATTTTCACGGGCTATATAAACTCTATAGCGACCTTTCTGAAAATTCCTTTGGCCATAACTTTTGATTCCCGCTATGAAACTTTGATTTTTCAGATTCATTAGAAATTTATTCACTAACAAATTTAAATATTTTTGGTTTCACTAAAATCTGTTTTATTTTGCACCCGGTATAGTTAGTCAAAGTTTGAATTGAAATTTTGAAACTGCCGTGCCCTTTCAGGCCTTACTTATAATTTAAAATAATTATATTTATTTTGAAACAACGATTCAAACATACTTTTCATCGTTATTATTTAAAATAATTTATTTTAAATATCTAAAATTCAGTAAAATAGCCAGTTTAATTATTTTAAATTGGCTCAGATTTTCCGGGTTGTTACAATTTTACTAAATGTGCAAATATTACTTTGTTAAGCTTGCGTTACCTATTTCTGTTATAAAAAAAAAGAAATTATATTTCTTTATATGATACTTCATTTCTTCCACCTTCCACTTCCCTATATCACTTTCTGTTCTTTCCAACAAATCCATGTATATTGTTAAAGGTCTAACTCTTTGTATTCTGGGAGGAAATTAATGGTTTTGCCTTTTCATTGTTGCACACGTTGTTTAATATTTGGCTTTCTGTTTACATGTCCGCATGTATTATATATTATAATATAACACTTAGTAAAACATAAAGTTAAAAACAAAAAAGTAACCAATGTATGCTGCATTTAAAAAAATATAAAAAAAATATTAAAAAAATATTTACATAAAGATAAATTGTACTAAGTCATGCACCTTCGCAATAAAGGAGGGTTCTTATTTGGTTTTCACTTATTTTTAGGATCCATATTTTTAGTTAAATTTGAACAGTTCATGTTCCATTCAAATATCAATTCAGTACACCGTTTCTCTCTCCTTCTTACTAGTTCCTTTGATTACATACTTCATGTCTATTTGTATTTCTACCTTCTTTATTTAAAGGCACCTAATTCAGAAACAAAATAGAAAAAAAACGAGAGAAAAAAAATTAAACAAAAACATGATCTAAGAAAATGAAATAATTTTCCCAAATTTCTCCACCCAAAAATCAAAATTTCCACCGGCCTACTGTGTGCATCAAGCACCGCTCGCTCCTCTGACCGGAAACGCATGCAAGCAACGCCACCATAGGACGGAAACCAGTGCACGCCTATTGCTCCGACCTTCGAACCCTATGACGCTTTCTCCTCCTCGCGCTGATGAACTACAGTACCCAAGCGGTGCGCAGTCTAGTGCTTCAAGGCCCGTTCCCTCGTCATCTTTGTTGAACCAGAAACCGCACCGTTCGCAGTCAGCACCAGGGAGGGCACTGCCTCGCGAAGCTCTCTATCCGTCGTCAAAAAAACAGTAAGTTTTCTTATGATTAAACATTTTTCAAGTTCGTTACATCATTTCACTAAGTATAATGGTGCTTTGCCCTACTGCGGTTGTTTCCCTTTTCCGCTTGGGCATTTCATTATGCTGCTTGGACACTTTTGCACTTCATTATACTACCCTCTTGGTTCAGACTGTTTGGGCACTATGAAGCTTGTAGAAAATTTAAAACCAAATTAGTATAGTGTAGGCCTTATGCCTTTGCACAGTGGGTATTCTCTAACTGTATAAAATATTCCCATATGTGCCTGCTGTTGTAATGACCAAGTCATTCTTGTCTAGTTAAAATTTTGTTTGCATTTGTGCTTTTTTTATACATGTATTGGCTTATATGCGTTTTGTGAACATTTTCGTTTTACCCACCTTTGAGCTATTCAATTCCGAGCCTGATCCTATACCTACCCATTTGAGTTCGCACTACATCCTACTTTATGCTTGGGGTACATGATGAATCGATAATTTACATAGACCTGCGCCCAAATGATGGAGCACTTACTGTCATTTTCCTTTGTCAACCCTGAGTTGTGACCTATGCATGTATATGTGTCACTTTACCTTAGTCGTGAACCCATCTTCTTCTTGAATGTGTGTCTTATATGCATGGTTTGCACGACATTTTCATGCACAGAAATTTTAGTACTGAAACTACCCTATTCCTTCATGCTGTCTCGCCTTAACACCTGGCCGTAGCTTGGTTCTCACTGTGAATGGGATGCTTCTCGCTATATACACACATTATGGCGTCCTTATTGTTATACCCCTCATACCGTGCATGTAATTGATTTGCGGTTGATTTTCATATGGTAACTGGAACTTAGAATAGAATGAGCACAAGACACTTTGATTCCTTTTAGCGCACTAGTTCATTCACTATTGCCTTTTCTTTATCTTCGACAAACTTGAACCCAATTATACTTAGATAACGGTTATAACTACACATAAGTGTACACTTATATAAGTTGCTTCATGTATGGTATTAGTATTGCTAGAGATCCTTAGACTAGCGTGATACCATTTAGAATGTTCTCACATGTGTCTTGAAGTTTGGAATATCTATAGATTGTTGTACATATATGCCAAGAGGTTCAAACACATATATCGGATTCCATTGGCACCACTTGAAAAAAAAATTGTGACACTTGAACCCTTAGGCTAAGAGTGCTGCATGTAACTTGAGTTGCTTCTTTTGATATTATCAGGAAAAAAATTCTTGTGTGGTTTAATGTCATTGCCATTTAACGGTGCTTTAATTACCACCAAGTACCGTCCTTTCGCATACCATATTTTTTGCTGGGGATTTTTTCCGACATGCTTTACCATGCCATGTGTGATAACCACAAACCCTCATAGTAAGAAAGCAGGGATAATCATTGGAATATAACATATTTATAACAATAGTAGATTTCAGATAACGGCATAACACATTAAATCATAGCAGTGTGTAACGACCTGCATTCTACGCATCGGAAGATCGTAGAATATTTATTTCTTTTTCTTAGTAAGTCGTATGGTCGTGTACTTTTGGGAAACGACTAGTAGGGTCATTTCCCATGTTCATGATTTTTGTCGATTTTTAAATGACCATTTTGCCCCTAGTTGAACTTGTTTTGACCATAACTTTTGAATGGAAAGGAATTTTGACCTGAAACCACTTCCATTGGATCCGGATGATGGTTTACAATTCCGTAGAGTGGTCATATTAGCCAAAAGGACTCACCGTTTGGGAGATATGGCTGAAACAAGTTTCAGATGGTGAAAAACAGCTTAATTGGGCTTAACCGGGTGATTAACAGCTAGGCCCAAAGGGGAATTTCGGGATTAGGAGTTTAAAAGGGCTGTTAGGGTTTGGAGAATACCTTTTTCTCATTTTTCAGCCGTCACTATTCATTCCTCTTAACCTAGCCATGGCCTCCACCCTCTAAATCTCTTCAAAACACCTCTTAATCACTTTCTAATTGAAGATTAGGCTTAGCAAACATCAAATCAAGGAGTATTAGCACGAGAACCGAGGTAGAGCTGCTGTGTAAGATTGGGAACAGCGCCAAATCAGAGAATATTTCAATTTTGGGGTTTTAGTGGTGGCAAAGGTGAGTGATTAGCTTGCTTTTACACTAATTACGGTTAATTATGGGTAATTAGTGAAGATTAGCGAATTTATACATTAATAAATTCTGGAAAAATTCCTAAAATTCTATAATGATGTTTTATGGCTCTGATAAAAATTTGGGCTAATTTGGATAAGTTTTACTAATTGTATGCATAATCACGGTTAAGAAGGATTAAGGGGAAAACATGGGTTTCTGGGTATGTTTGATCTAAAGTATTTCATGTGAATGATGTTTTAATGTTTTTGATTGATTCTATATGTTGTTACTGCTGTTTGGAATGTTTTGTAATGTCATAGGAAGTTTAGAATGGTTGAAAACGCCGTCGTTCGACGAAAATACCTTGCTGGAAAAAATTGCAGATTTTCAGAACCGGTTAGGAAGAACACCCGATCCGAACCGAATAGGAGGAGGAGATCCGATCCAAACCGGATAGGAGGAGGAGATCCGATCCGAACTGGATAGGATGAGGAGATCCGAACCGAACCGGATAGGAGGAGGAGATCCGATCCGAACCGAATAGAAGGAGGAGATCCGAACCGAACCGGATAGGAGGAGACACCCGAATCGAACCGGATAGGAGGAGGAGATCCGATCCGAACCGAATAGAAGGAGGAGATCCGAACCAAACCGGATAGGAGGAGACACCCGAACAGAACCGGATAGGAGGAGGAGATCCGAACCGAACCGGATAGAGGAGGAGACCCGAACTGAACCGGATAGGAGGAGGATGGCCGAACCGAACCGAATAGGAGGAAGAGACCCGAACCGAACCGAAGAAGACCATAACCCGAGATGCAAAGGTAGTCCAAATGGGAAGTTTGTACCAAGGATTCAGATGGGAATCAATGAGTTAACTTCATGATTGGGCTTTGCTGCGGGACGTGTGCTAAGGGGCTGTCGATGTCTGTAACTTTGGATCACTATGTATAGGGGGTACGTGAACGGATTCAGGGCCACAGTGGTCTAGGTACGACTAAAAGAGCTATAGACCAATGAAGTGGGGTCATATGTAAAGGTTTAGTCATGACTCCATGGGGTAAGCTTGGTGGTAGCAGTAGTTGTACAAGCCGAACTCCGTCACTACTTCGATGGGTCTAGTGGTTGAAAGCGGTATACATCGTATGCTTTATGCACTGAGTGAGAGATGTGAGGATGGTTGCCATGATTGAATTGTTTGCTATCACTATGACATGCACACCCCCACCCCCGTATTTCTTTACACCATATGTTGATGGCACCTTAGAGTATTGTACAGTATGTAGTGCTAACTCTTTGGTTGCAGGTCCAGGTTCAGGTATGGTTTAGTATACCTGTTATTGTTCTGTTTAGCTGCTTATCGCTCATACCAGACTTTTTTTCTGACCCAGAATTTTATGTCTCTTCTTATTACTCTGGGTGCTCACACGAGCAGACTAGAGACAGGTTAGCTGGTGATGTACGGGTAGATGATCCGGAGACGAGCAAGAGGCTTCCACGTAATATATATATATATATAGTATTCTCCCTGTGTTGTTGAAGATCACTGCTTGGGCATTGGTGGTGCATCTTCCACTTTAGCTTTCTTTTGTTTAGAGACAGTAGATTTTGAAAAGTTGTAATAAGCTGTATTTGGATTTCCGCTGCTCTGATGTTGACATTTATTATTAGTTATCAGCTTATGCACTGTCTCACCTGTTTTATGTCAAGTATGTTATTATTATATTTTATTCCATGCGCTGTGAGACATTCTACAGGTTCCTTGATTAGTTCATTCTCTTCTTTCTTTTCTTATGACGACCGTTCCGTGCCAGTTGGACATGTGTACAGCGCACACTTGGAGGAAGTGTCGGTTGGTGCGGAGCGGGCCGTCTCACTTGGTATCAGAGCTCTAGGTTGCGTAGTTAACCTAGGGAAGTTATCAGGGAGAGATAATATACGTATACGAGAGAGCGTATTTGTGATTACTTTGGTTTTTAAAAGCTATATATATACTATTACTAGTATAAGGATGAAGTCGTACTGCACTAGCACCACTATGGAGTCGTTAATCGTTTCCTTTTTCAGATTGACGATGAGCCGATATACTAGAGGTGCTGGTAGGGGAGCCAATAATGGGAATGCTGCTGACATGAGGACGATGTTTACTGACCTCATGAGAGAGATGCTTAGAGATGTACAGAGGGCAGCTCCCAATGGTGGAAATGGTGGTGGTCCAATAGTGCAGGCGCCAAGAGTCGACTTCGCCAAGCTGAATAAGGATTATACTAGTCTTGGTGGGAAGTCATTCCACGGAACGGAGTCGGCTACGGATGTTCAGGATTGGTTGGATAGTTGCGAACGTATCTTCGAGGATTTGGGTATCGAGGATGCGATGAAGAGAAAGCTAGCGTCCCGTCAGTTGCAAGGGCGGGCAATGAATTGGTGGAATGCTATAAAGGCAGCTACTCCCGAAGATCAGATTACTTGGGAGCAGTTTAAGGCTCGCTTTAGTGAGAAGTTCATTCCAGCTGCTCAGAAGTCAATGCTGTTTAAGAAGTTCTTGGAGCTCAAGCAGAATGGCAGAGCTGTCTCGGAGTATATTGCCGAATTTGACACTTTGTCAAAATATGGGTTATCTCTTATTGATACTGCCGAGAAAAAGAATGAAAAATTCATAACTGGTTTGGATCAGTACTTAGGTGAAAGACTTATTAACTACATCGATGAAACGTTTGAATCGGTTGTGGGGAAAGCATTAAGATCAGAAAGCCTCTACCCTAAGCCGAAGACTGAGGTTGCATCTGCAGAAGAGCCAAAACCACAAGCAAGTGGTGGAGGCAAGAGTGGTTCCCAGAATAAAAGAAAGCAGAATCAGACTAAGGATGGCCAGAAGAAAAAGAATAAGCAAGAGGTGGAGTGCTTCAGCTGTGGTAAAAAGGGCCATTATGCTAGTAATTGTCGGGCCAAGCCAGCGGATAGGAAGTGCTTCAACTGTGGCCAAATGGGACATCACAAGGACAAGTGTCCACAGCCCCCTAAAGAAAAGCAAATGGTGAAAGCCTACGCTCTTAATGCTATTCCTTCTTCGTCGAATGCCCCAACAGCGGCGGAGAAGGGAAAGAATGTCGTCATTCAAGGTATGCTTTCTGTTTATGATGTTCCTGTTAGAGTTTTGTTTGATACCGGAGCTTCCAGTTCTTTCATATCTAGTTACCTAGTAGATAGGTTGGGATTGGAGCCCGAGATTGTCGATAGACCTTTAGTAGTGACAAACCCGATTGGTGGTTCTACTAGCCTTAGCATGATTTGTCGTAATGTGGTCTTATCGAGTCATGGATGCATGTTTGTTTGCGATTGCTTTGGGCTTTACTGGGTTTGGCATTATTTTGGGAGTAGATTGGCTCCAAAGATACGGGGTGGTGGTAGACTGTGAGGGCTTGTTGGTGACAGCTAGAGCGGATGATGGGCGGAGGATAGTGTTTGGTGGTCTACCCAGTAAGGGGGTATTGGCTAGTTTTCTAAACTCCCTCGACATTCCGCATAGTGAGTTGTCAGGTTTGCCCGTGGTTGGCCAGTATCCGGATGTTTTCGAAGAAGTGACCGTACTTCCACCACATCGAGAGATTGAGTTTCGTATTGATTTGGTAAAAGATGCCAGGCCTATAGTGATGCCACTTCGTCGTATGGCACCCAGGGAGCAGCGGGAGCTCGAGGTGCAAGTCAGCGATCTTTTGAAGAAGGGATTTATCAGAAGGAGTGTCTCTGAATGGGGAGCACCAGTTGTGTTTGCTACCAAGGCGGATGGTTCCCTTCGTTTGTGTGTAGACTACCGCGAGTTGAACAAGGTGACGAGGAAGAATAAGTATCCTCTCCCGCGGATAGATGATTTGTTCGATCAGTTGAGTGGCGCGAGAGTGTTCTCCCAGTTGGATCTCGCGACAGGTTTTCATCAGCTTAGAGTGGAAGCTGAGAGTATAGCTAAAACGGCATTTCGAACGCCGTCTGGATTTTATGAATGGTTGGTTATGCCATTTGGGCTGACTAATGCCCCGGCATATTTTGTGGATCTTATGAATAGGGTATTCAGAGATCAGTTGAATAAGTCTGTTCTTGTGTTCGTGGATGATATTTTGGTTTACTCAAGGAACGAGGAAGAACACAAGGAACATTTAAGGACAGTGATGGAGGTGTTGAGGAAACACCAATTGAAAGCAAAGTTTTCTAAGTGTCAATTCTGGAGGAAGGAAGTGAGATTCTTGGGCCATGTTGTTTCAGAAAATGGTATCGCCGTGGATCCTGCTAAGGTGGCTACGGTGCAAGATTGGTCTACGCCCAAGAGTGCAACAGACGTAAGAAGTTTCTTGGGATTAGCGGGATATTATCGTAAGTTTATCCAAGGCTTCTCCAAGATAGTAGCACCGTTGACTCAGTTGACAAAGAAGAATCAAACTTTTGTTTGGAACGAAAGGTGCGAGGATGCATTCAAGAGTCTAAAAGAAAAGTTGACAAGTGCACCAGTGTTAGTCATTCCCAAGGGGAGTGAAGAGATGACGGTATATACAGATGCTTGTGGTACCGGACTAGGTGCTGTATTGATGCAGGGTGGTAGGGTTGTAGCTTATGCAAGCAGGCAACTGAAACCGCATGAGAAGAGGTATCCTATCCATGATTTGGAATTGGCAGTGATCGTATTCGCATTGAAGATGTGGAGACATTATCTCTTGGGAGAAAGATTCGAGCTGTTTACTGATCATAAGTCGCTGAAGTATCTTTTCTCTCAAAAAGATCTGAATCTCTGTCAGCAGAGATGGTTAGAGTTCTTAGCTTCCTATGATTTTGACATCGCATACACACCGGGAAAGGGCAATGCGGTGGCTGATGCATTGAGTAGAAGACATGCCAGCTTAGGGGCTATGTTCCTTGAATGGAAGCAACTGGAGTTTATCGCGGGGTTTGATTTCAGACCAAAGTGCGAATTGGATCCAGAAATGTTAGCAAGTTTGACGATCAGACCCACTTTGATTGAGCGGATCGGCTCTAGTCAGAGGGACGATCCTAACCTATTGGAAATCATCTCCAAGTTAGAGATGGGTATGGATGAGGAGATGAACAAGTATGGGCTTGATCGAGATAGATGGCTTAGAAAGAATGGAAAGCTTGTTGTACCCAATGTCAATGGATTGAGGGATGAAGTGCTTAGAGAATGTCATCACTCAAAACTGACTATACACCCCGGTGGAAATAAGATGTATCGAGACATGAGACAGACTTACTACTGGGAAGGGATGAAAAGAGACGTTGGGGAGTTTATATCCAAATGCATGAATTGCCAGCTAGTTAAAGCCGAGCAAAAGAAGCCTAGTGGGTTGTTACAGCCATTAGAAATTCCCGAATGGAAATGGGAGCAAGTCTCGATGGATTTCATCGATGGTTTACCAAGGACTAGATCGGGACATGATAGCATTTGGGTGATTGTGGACCGATTAACCAAAAGTGCAAGATTTATACCAGTCAGATCAACCAGAACGGCAGCTAAGTTAGCAGAATTGTATATGAAGTGGGTAGTGAGATTCCATGGAGTACCTAAAAGCATTGTGAGTGACCGAGACTCGTTGTTCACTAGTGGGTTTTGGAAGAGCTTACAAGAAGCTCTAGGGTCAGAGATACATCTCAGTACCGCATATCATCCTCAGACCGACGGTCAGATAGAGAGGGTGAATCGTATTTTGGAAGACCTCTTGAGGGCATGTATATTGGATTTTGGTGGATCATGGGATGACCATTTGCATCTAGTAGAGTTTGCATATAATAATAGCTACCAATCCAGTATTGGTATGGCTCCATTTGAAGCTTTGTACGGAAGACCATGCAACTCACCATCATGTTGGATAGAGACTGGCGAGAAGTTTATGCTTGGACCAAATGTGGTGAGGGAAATTTCAAATAAGATTAAGATCATTCAACAACGAATGAAGGCAGCCCAAGATAGGCAGAAAAGTTATGCCGATAAGAGAAGAAAAGACTTAAAATTCTCCGTTGGTGACTTGGTGTTTGTCAAGATCTCTCCGTTGAAGAGCGTAATACGATTTGGCAGGAGAGGAAAGTTGGCACCAAGATTCGTTGGCCCATTCCCTTTTCTCGAACTAGTCGGGAATTTGGCATATAGAATTGACTTACCAGACAAGGTGGCGGGAGTTCACAATGTATTTCATGTTTCCCAGTTAAGGAAGTTTGTGCACGACCCTAATGTGGCTATTTCACCTGATCGGTTGGACGATATCGAGGTTGAACCTGAGGCGATTGGGAACCGTAGGCCTATGCGTATCGTTGGGAACGATACGAAGCAACTTCGAAGGAAGGCGGTGAAACTAGTCAAAGTCCAGTGGGGTGAGGATGAAAAAGACTGTACTTGGGAAACAGAGGAGGACATAAGGAAGAAGTATCCAGAACTCTTTGCCTGGTAAGATTTTATTAGCGATTTAGTTTTCCGCATGCTAGGTTATGTTTGTTTTGCTTGTTTTGCATGTTTGGTTGCTGTGAATGATTGTTAGGCATGCGGGATTCATTGTTTGTTTCTTTGTTAAGGAATTTCAGGGACGAAATTTCTTAAGGGGGGAGAATGTAACGACCTGCATTCTACGCATCGGAAGATCGTAGAATATTTATTTCTTTTTCTTAGTAAGTCGTATGGTCGTGTACTTTTGGGAAACGACTAGTAGGGTCATTTCTCATGTTCATGATTTTTGTCGATTTTTAAATGACCATTTTGCCCCTCGTTGAACTTGTTTTGACCATAACTTTTGACTGGAAAGGAATTTTGACCTGAAACCACTTCCATTGGTTCCGGATGATGGTTTACAATTCCGTAGAGTGGTCATATTAGCCAAACGGACTCACCGTTTGGGAGATATGGCTGAAACAAGTTTCAGATGGTGAAAAACAGCTTAATTGGGCTTAACCGGGAGATTAACAGCTAGGCCCAAAGGGGAATTTCGGGATTAGGAGTTTAAAAGGGCTGTTAGGGTTTGGAGAATACCTTTTTCTCATTTTTCAGCCGTCACTATTCATTCCTCTTAACCTAGCCATGGCCTCCACCCTCTAAATCTCTTCAAAACACCTCTTAATCACTTTCTAATTGAAGATTAGGCTTAGCAAACATCAAATCAAGGAGTATTAGCACGAGAACCGAGGTAGAGCTGCTGTGTAAGATTGGGAACAGCGCCAAATCAGAGAATATTTCAGTTTTGGGGTTTTAGTGGTGGCAAAGGTGAGTGATTAGCTTGCTTTTACACTAATTACGGTTAATTATGGGTAATTAGTGAAGATTAGCGAATTTATACATTAATAAATTCTGGAAAAATTCCTAAAATTCTATAATGATGTTTTATGGCTCTGATAAAAATTTGGGCTAATTTGGATAAGTTTTGCTAATTGTATGCATAATCACGGTTAAGAAGGATTAAGGGGAAAACATGGGTTTTAGATATGTTTGATCTAAAGTATTTCATGTAAATGATGTTTTAATGTTTTTGATTGATTCTATATGTTGTTACTGCTGTTTGGAATGTTTTGTAATGTCATAGGAAGTTTAGAATGGTTGAAAACGCCGTCGTTCGGCGAAAATAGCTTGCTGGAAAAAGTTGCAGATTTTCAGAACCGGTTAGGAAGAACACCCGATCCGAACCGAATAGGAGGAGGAGATCTGATCCGAACCGGATAGGAGGAGGAGATCCGATCCGAACCGGATAGGAGGAGGAGATCCGAACAGAACCGGATAGGAGGAGGAGATCCGATCCGAACCGAATAGAAGGAGGAGATCTGAACCGAACCGGATAGGAGGAGACACCCGAACCGAACCGGATAGGAGGAGGAGATCCGATCCGAACCGAATAGAAGGAGGAGATCCGAACCGAACCGGATAGGAGGAGACACCCGAACCGAACCGGATAGGAGGAGGAGATCCGAACCGAACCGGATAGAGGAGGAGACCCGAACTGAACCGGATAGGAGGAGGATGCCCGAACCGAACCGAATAGGAGGAAGAGACCCGAACCGAACCGAAGAAGACCATAACCCGAGATGCAAAGGTAGTCCAAATGGGAAGTTTGTACCAAGGATTCAGATGGGAATCAACGAGTTAACTTCATGATTGGGCTTTGCTGCGGGACGTGTGCTAAGGGGCTGTCGATGTCTGTAACTTTGGATCACTATGTATAGGGGGTACGTGAACGGATTCAGGGCCACAGTGGTCTTGGTACGACTAAAAGAGCTATAGACCAATGAAGTGGGGTCATTTGTAAAGGTTTAGTCATGACTCCATAGGGTAAGCTTGGTGGTAGCAGTAGTTGTACAAGCCGAACTCCGTCACTACTTCGATGGGTCTAGTGGTTGAAAGCGGTATACATCGTATGCTTTATGCACTGAGTGAGAGATGTGTGGATGGTTGCCATGATTGAATTGTTTGCTATCACTATGACATGCACACCCCCACCCCCGTATTTCTTTACACCATATGTTGATGGCACCTTAGAGTATTGTACAGTATGTAGTGCTAACTCTTTGGTTGCAGGTCCAGGTTCAGGTATGGTTTAGTATACCTGTTATTGTTCTGTTTAGCTGCTTATCGCTCATACCAGACTTTTTGTCTGACCCAGAATTTTATGTCTCTTCTTATTACTCTGGGTGCTCACACGAGCAGACTAGAGACAGGTTAGCTGGTGATGTACGGGTAGATGATCCGGAGACGAGCAAGAGGCTTCCACGTAATATATATATATATATAGTATTCTCCCTGTGTTGTTGAAGATCACTGCTTGGGCATTGGTGGTGCATCTTCCACTTTAGCTTTCTTTTGTTTAGAGACAGTAGATTTTGAAAAGTTGTAATAAGCTGTATTTGGATTTCCGCTGCTCTGATGTTGACATTTATTATTAGTTATCAGCTTATGCACTGTCTCACCTGTTTTATGTCAAGTATGTTATTATTATATTTTATTCCATGCACTGTGAGACATTCTACAGGTTCCTTGATTAGTTCATTCTCTTCTTTCTTTTCTTATGACGACCGTTCCGTGCCAGTTGGACATGTGTACAGCGCACACTTGGAGGAAGTGTCGGTTGGTGCGGGGCGGGCCGTCACACAGTGGAAATTAGAAATGTCATCAACATCACAACGGAATCAAAATGTCAACCACATCAGAGTTATACGGGATACGGGATACACTTAGCACATAAAAATTCTCAGCAAATAGAAACATGTCTAAAACATCATCAAATACAACATGGATAAATGATGTCTAAATGTTCCAAAATAGAAATAAAAGATAGGGATGATCTTCATCTTCTGTCCAAGAGCATACTCCACTTCGGTACATATCCAAAATAACTAGATACCTGTCACTTGGCTGCCCGTGTAAAAATAAGGGCACCCGAGTTTGCAAGTGAAAACAAACTATGAGTCAGTCATGGGACTGGTATGAGAAATATTTCTTAACTTATCTAATAATAAGACAATCACAGGACTACGTCGCTAATGGGTTTACTCCATTGGATTGCCAGTGCATAAAATAAGTAAATCTTTTAGAACAACGCAATACTTTTTAGAAAAATGAAATCATTATAAGACTCAAGTCCCATCACACAATGCAACGCAAACCGGAGGATAGAGTTTTACCTTATAATGATCAAACATGCTTTATACGGATGAAACAATAATTTTAGACATTATTATTAGTGTCTAATCATTTTAAAACCCTTTCAAAATAAATGAATCAATCCTAGACGACAGAGTACCACATCTTATTATGTCGCCATATATAGGTTTACAGTCAAATCTGTAATGTCGTATTGGAAATTGGGTTTCCATCATGAGTCGAGGCTAGGGATGGCTCCTCACCAAATCGAGGCAATCTAGAAAATGCCTCAGGATTCAGACGCTGGCGAACCCTTGGATCTTCAGGGCCGGTCCACAAATACTTTAGTGGATTGGTTATGCCTGAACACACGATTCCCGGTCCTATTGGACCTATCACTTGGCCAGTAGCGACCAATATATCGAGGTACCTCGCAATCCATCATCCACATAACTAAAATGTCTGGGCTCCATACCATGACACCACTTTTAGCTAGAAAGAAACGCATGCACTCTGTGCAGTCACGATCCCGTTTTTGACTCATACCGAGGTGTGAGATTCGCGAAGTAACACTACACACAAAGATATGCTAAATAAAACTGTGCTTTGATCATCAACTATAAGGCTATGCTTTTCAACAAAATCCTTGATCATTTGCATCTTGGCATGCCACACTGACAATCCACGCCATGCGACTGATAACTATCAATATATAACCTCTAAGCTCGTACGTCTCAGAGAAGGGTATTAAGTAAGAGAATAAATTCTCTGCCACCAAACAGATATATATTAAATAGAAAACAATTCACATTGAATGAAATTCAATGTCAGACACACATCCATTTAAAAATCCGCTCTGGGTCTGAACGAAACCGAAGACACCTCATTCCTCCTCTTGTATGTCCAGTACGGAAGAGAGGCTCTCGCATATCCGGACAATCAGCAAGTACGTCTGGACAACTACCACTATAACTCTTTATTGGGAGCTACCCAATGCCCGGCATCAGTAGTCACCCATTCGATGTGAAGATCGTCGGTCTTCAATCACCGTCTTCAATGTCTTCGATTTAAATCTTGTATAATTATTTGAAATGAGATTGAACTTGATCTTTTCAAATAATTCTCGAATATATATCATTTAAATCATTTCGTATCATTAGTTTTATTTTATAATGATTTATCGCTATTTTTATTTATATAAAATTAGCCCAGTTTAACTGAACGACGCTTCAGGTCAATTAGCGACCTTGGCGTTGTTTTTATCCAAATTTGAATTACACATTTCTCAAAATATAACCATAGGTTTTTTTAATAAAATTAATACCTTTGGAAAGATCTTCCCATACGAACCTAACGGTTTCAATTTTGGGAAAATCCGACGATCGGAGCTTTCGGTATAATCGTTTAAAGTTAAGGTTCGAAACGCAAACTACCGCTCGCAATTCATTTAATGTGAATATATATATATATACATAAATATAAACCGTTTGACAATTTCACTTACATGTTTAAAGTGATGTATTCAACAAAACAAAAACATATCTTAACATATAAACATTTTTAATGCTTCGACAAATTTTCCTAAATATGATTCCTTTTTAAAATGAATCAACATCTACATTAAAAATATCATTTTTTATTGTTTCAACTAATTTGACCGTTCCTATATACACATATATACAATAAAAAGAAGAATTTTATTGTCTAAACAATTTCTGCATTAACATATGTATAAATAAAAAGGAATTTTTAGTTGTCTACACATTTCCATATTCATATACATAAATAAATAAAAAGAATTTTATTTATACAACAATTGCTATGTTTATGTATTCAAATAAAAAGAAGAATTTTATTGTCTACATGTTTCTAACGTTAACATGCTACAATAAATAAATAAAAGAATATTTTATTGTTTATCAAATTCTAACATCAACCTATTAAATAAAAAGAATATTTTATTGTTTACACATACTATATTTCATATGTACGGAAAAATAAAAAGAATATTTTATTTTCTACACATCCTATGTTTAACAAGACAAATAAAAAGAATATTTACGTAACAATTTATATGTTCCTAATTGCAATTAAAAAGAATAATTTATTTGCATAACAATTTGAATGTTTCTAATGACAAATAAAAAGGATATTTTATTGGCATAACATTTTCTATGTCTCTAATGACAAATAAAAAAATTATTTGCATAACATTTTCTATGTTCTCTAATGATAAATAAAAAGGGATTATTTGCATAACATTTTCTATGTTCTCTAATGAAAAATAAAAAGAGATTTATTTGCATAATATTTTCCATGTCTCTAATGATAAATAAAAAGAGATTTATTTGCATAACATGTTCTATATTTCTAATCACAAAATAGGAAGAGAATTTTGTTTGCATAACATGTGTATTATTTCTAATGAAAAAATAAAAAGAGAATATTGTTTACATAGCATGTTCTATATTCTAGTGACAAAATAAAAAGATAATTTTGTTTGCATAACATGTTCTATATTTCTAATGACAAAATAAAAAGAGAATTTTGTTTGCATAGCATGTTCTATATTTCTAATGACAAAATAAAAAGCGAATTTTGTTTACATAACGTGTTCTATATTAACATGTTACCATAAAAAAAGAATATTTCAATTGTATTAACAATCTATATCATATACATGTTACAAATAAAAGAATGTTTAAATTGTATTAGCAAATTCTATATTAACATGGTACAAATAAAAGAACATGTTTTTATTGTCTTACAATTCTACCTTAACATGTTACAAATAAAAGAACATTTTTTTTATTGTCTTACAATCCTATCTTAACTTGTTACAAATAAAAGAACATTTTTTTTGTTGTCTTGCAATCCTATCTTCGCATGTTACAAATAAAAGAACATTTTTTTATTGTCTTACAATCCTATCTTAGCATGTTACGAATAAAAGAACATTTTTTTATTGTCTTACAAATTTTAACATTCCTATGGTTCAACATTGTAACGACCCGGATTTTTAGCCATTTTATTTTGAACATTTAAATTGGTTTTAAATATTGTATTGATAATTTAAAAAGGGTTTTATAATGAATTTATTTATAAAACGAAGTTTGAACGTATAATATATAATATAATATAAAAACGAGCTCGAAATCGCGCGGCAGTTCGTAATATGGAGTTTTGAACTTCAACTAAGTATACAGAACTCGTTATAAATCGGATTTCTGTGAAACAAGATACGTTGGAGTCATATTTATTATAATTTTCATATGAAAGAGAAAAATCCAGATTTTCATGTTATAAATAGAAAGTTATGGCCAAATCAAATTTTGAAATAGTCGCTGTGGAAATCGTTATTTAAAATATACGCGTTAAAATTGCCGTTTTGTAAACGGACTCAGATTTCGACGAAATCAGTTTCATTGGGACCGTATCGTTAAATTATTGTACGGTGTTGAATTTCGTGTCAAACCGATGTCGTATGTGACCACGGTAGCCGTAAACGCTCGTTCAGTGCAATTAAATTAATTCAACTGAATAAAGGGATATTAGGGTGTAACTTGAACAGACGATCGAATCAGGCCACGAAACCAGTTCCAGTGAGTTCGTAGCATCGGATATAGTCAGGGTAGGTATATAGTTTGTTATTTTTAGAGATCGGCAAATTTGGTGTTCAGAAGGGCATTGCGGTACGCGCCAAAAACAGTCTACCGGGGCAACAGTCTCAGAATGCGACGAAACTAGTGCCGTTGGGTTCGTATCGAAAAGTTATTGTCGGTGTTCGCAGTTTCAAGTTGTTTTGATTTATCAGGTGATTGTGAAAAATTTAAACGCGTGTTGATTTTTGGTTTTATAAAGGAAATTTTTTCAAACGATGTCGGAATTCTACGAAACTGGTCCCATTGGGTTCGGAATAACTTTTTACACCAAGATTAGTTTTTTTATCAGTAAACAGACTGTTCATTCATATGATTATTCGTTTATAATCAAATAATATCGTACATTTGTTACAACCTTTTTAAAAACAACAACGAATGTACAAATGGACGATCACTGTTTAGTACTTCAACACATGACTTGAACGAGGAAAGTGTCAACTTTTTATTTTTTTCACCATGTTCGTTTTATGAAAGGAAACCATGGAAAAAAAAACTATTTCGAAAAAATCAAATCAAAAATAAAACTTCTTGCCGACCACGTCTGAGCCTATACATCTGTTTTAAATGCCTGAGCCAACCTATGCTAGAATTGTACAGTAACAGTAACCTATTCTATAATACGTGCATCTCAAGGAATTCCAGTTCCGTGCCATCCAAGCTTCATCATCTTTAAATAGTGGCCTTTATTTCTCATTCTGGGATCTGAACAGAAACGAGGGAAATAAATCTAAAATCAAAAGAAGGAACAATCGAACCAAGTTCATATTATAATCTCGCCACCTTCTCAGCTGAAACAAACTTCTAGCTTTTACATCCTTACCAACTATCGAACGATACTACACTCATCGGAGAAATTGGGGAAGCCGAACCTCGTTCTGGTCTAGGTGTTAACCAGCGATGCTTGTTTGCAGCTACTGGCGGCGGAGGATCCGGTTCAGACGAAGGAAAGGGAGTGAAGCATGGCAGGTGATGGTTCGAACTGGCGGTGAGTGGAAAATAGTGGGGTGGTGCGGACGTTCATGGGCGGTGAAAGGCGAGGATGGAGGGTCAGTTCGATTGGGTTTATGTTTGAATACTGAAGGGGAGCTGAGGTCATGGTGTGAAGAAGACGCGTCTTTATTTTGTAGTATGTATATCATAGTGTGGTGAGTGGACGTGGAGTTGGAAAGCATGAAAGGTTGGTGAAGTCTGCCACCATGATGATGATGCATGGATCGAGTTCTGTGCGATAATGATTGGGATGGTGAGCACAAAGAGGGAATTAGAACGTGGTTTCATTCATTGAAATTGTTGAGTATGGAGGAACCGAAGTAAAGATTGCGGCTTGCAGCAGTAATTAAGGAGTATACATTTTGGATTAGAAAGATGAAGTATATGGGGGCAGGTACGTTTTGACATTGGGCTTTTTCCGAACAGTAAGACCCATTTAAAATAAAATATATATATAAATACATTCAAATCATGGTGTGTAGCTGTTTAGAATTGCTAATGACCAGGTTAAATAATTAATTAAGCAATTAATGAAGATGATTAATTAAATATAAATTTAATTTATTGTAAAACTTATAATGTCGATATATTTTTCACTCGTTATCAGAACTCGACTATACCGGTCACGTTGGGACTGTAACGAGGAAATCTGCATTTTGGAACGAATGCGGCAGGGATACGAGCTACTGGAATGTCAAGGGAAAATCAAATGCCCGTTTAAACGAAATAAAAAGCAAAACCGTCAACCGCGAAACGAGGTGAGTAAACCCACTAACTCCCTCTCGTTTATATTTTTATATATAAACGAGTTTTAAATTATTTTATAATGTGAAATGGTTGCTTGGTTGAATAGTTGATAAATTGGTTGATATAATCACATCGTTGATTGATTTTTTCATTAATGCGATAGTTTTGATGTTACTAACATCTGTGGATGCAGGGAAACAGGTTGGAGGGATCCAACTGGATCCCTCAACATTTTATTTACTGTTTTATTTGATGGTGATATATGTTATGCTACATTATCCATGGTTGAATTTGTGTGTTTGGTTTACCCTGGCCTTAGGAACCTGGTATTTTAGATACCGTAAAATATCATCGAATGTGAAAAAGGAAATTAGAATTTAAAAGCAGAGTTTATTTCCAAATTAGAAATAAATTCTTTTTCATTGAGTTGCAAATGGAAACCTATTCCATTGGGTAAACCAAGAAAAATGTTATAAATAAAGATATAAATTAAGTGGATCATTAACCATTGGATAAAAGGTGAGTTCAAATATGAATGTATATTTGAAAGTGAGTATCGGTTTTGAAACCAATATTTGGAAATGGATCCGAATTTAGCAAATTACAGAGGAAAGTTTAAAGCAAGATTTTCAAATGCTTAAAATAAAAGAATAAATAGTTTAAAACAAGGAAATATTTTGCAAATAAAATGTATATAAAAAGGGGATTTATAGAAATCGAATTAAGTGGTTAGAAGAATGTATAGCTTATAAATATGTTTAAAGGAGAACTTGAATTGTTTAAAATAAACAGAGTTTATAAATGAACAACGGAAGCGTGTGCGTCGCACACGGTATTTTATTCAAAACAGCAATCATAACGCTGTTGTTATAAGAAATGCTTTTATAATTTTAAACAGCGATTTTAACGCTGTCTTTGTAAGAAATGCTTTCATAAAACTAAACAACGATTTTAGCGCTGTTGTTATAATAGATGTTGTAAATCCATACAGCAATTTTAGATGCTGCTGTTATAATAAATGTCTTGGTAAATCTAAATAGCAATTTTAACGCTGCCGTTATAATAACTGTTTTAATAGCAATCTTAATGCTATGGTTATGGTAAGTGTTCTATAATGCTAGACAGCGGTTTTAACGCTGTTGTTGAAAGCAATGTTTTATAAATCCAACATTTGAAGACAGCGATTATAACGCTAACGTTATAATCAATATTTTTATAAAGAAGGTGTGTTCGTAGATCAAATCCGAGAGTCGCGTAAGCGATATTTTGTTTAAAGTTGTGAGCTCTGTCTATTTCAAAGTTAAGAATGTCGTTCAGTTAAGGTCTGAGAGGTAATTATACCCCAACTTGACTGACTGCATTATTGACGGAGAAATGGTTAAGGCTCGATAACAAGGGTTGGTTAGTGATATCGTTAGTTAACGAATGATTTACGATTTGAGTTATAATAACGATGTTTATAATATCAGTTAATTCAAAGGATTTAGAAATGTTTTCTAACTGGAGTAAAAGATATTTTCTCAATAAAGGAATTATATATATTGGAAATGTTTCCCAATAATCAAGAGAGAAAATAGAGCTTTGAAAGAACACGAAAGGTGGAAAATGGGAATTGGAAATGATAATGTAATAAAGAACTAATATAAAAAGGGCCCAGTGTGGTTTGATGCTTGATTGATAGAATTTCCATTTGGAAATAGGACCGTTGATTGTATGGATGTTTCTTTGATAGTTAAATCACCGACTATCAAAGTTTTATTTTATATATACCCCCGTTGTCAATATGGAGAGACCGGGATCAGATTTGATATCTGAAAACCACTCTGTATTGGCGTAAGCGTTATGAAGCAACTTATGCTGAAGAAAATTGAAGACGGAGTTATGCAAGGGTTATCTTGTTGACGGGATAGTGCCTTCGGTTTGTCCAGACCTAGGACAACTTGTATGGACGAGTGTCTGACAGAGTATTTCCAAAGGGGGTTACGTACGTTGATGCCTTCAAATGTACGAAGTGGATGGCATAGAAGGGAAGCTTCTTTAGCCTAACAATCTGAGTATTTTTGTGGGAATCAGTTAGTGATTTCCGATGGATCTGATGATGTGGCATTCAAAGTGAATAGTGGCCAGATGTTCTGGAAGGTAATTCAAACCTCAAGCCTCACAACCCGGAATTTGACAAAAATCGGGCAGGCAGCATGGCTATGTGGGTCGCACCCATTAGGATGTATAACCACCTATCTAGAGAAATTCCTTTTGCTTCTTAAATCTATCGATGCTGTCCCTTTTCGGGAGGCGGTTGCTGATCCCAACCGTCGGTGGTATACATTCGATACACTCAAGCGAAATGAGTGGTCTGTCATGTGTGGGCCGGGTTGCAAGATGTTCTTGTTGAACCCAGTGTATTCGTCTCTAGAGATACACTATCGGCAGGTGGTCCCATACCTTGTCATGTTGGAAATCCAATCTCCAATAAGTGCCCTGCGGTTTTCGATTTTATATTATATATGGAGCGTGAGATGCAAGCGTTCCGCTAGATTCTATTTATTTGATTTAGACACTATTATAATATCACCAGATTTTGATATCAAATGTTTTGGGTTATCGTAAGGTAAAAACCATCCGTGTTTATGTGTGGATTGGTCTTACGATTATCATTTCTTTCGAAAGATTTTGAAAGTTAAACAAATTGTTGGAATTTACTCACACCAGTCCCATGACTGACCCAGAGTTTATTTTGTTTGTTTTCCCTAAACTCTTGGGTGCCCAAATTTGTACGGGCAGTCAAGTAGTCGGGATATTTCAGATTCACCTGGAGGAGATTGAAGCAGGAGGCTTCACCTGTTAGCTATAGACTATCATACTTTCCGCTGTGTATTTTGTTGTATCTGGAAACAGGTGTTTATAACTATTCCAGAGATAACTATTGAGCTCAGATGATGGTATGTATATATATACAGTTACTGTTTTATATTTCAAAAGTATGTTATCTAATATATTTTATTCGTTCCGCTGTGAGTTTGTGATCTTCGTTCTCTTCTATTCTAATACTTCTTTCTTTCTATTTCTCATCCTCTATCTTCTTTCTAATAATGATTCGTATTTCTGTGCAATTTGGGTTGGACGTGTGGTGTTATTAGTCAACTCAAAGAGTCCAGAAGTTCGGGTCGTTTCATTTGGTATCAGAGCAGAAGGTTAAGTGATTACCTTGGCTCTGTGGCTTAACTCAATAGAGATGGGGTTAGTGACACCCTAGATTGAGTGTGAGTGTATATATATGAGCGCGTATTTGTAGATTTGAGATAAAATGGTTTTATATTGTGTTGGCTGGTTTGTTGAGTGATTTATGAATTCTGGTCGATACAGGATGTACAACTGTATCGATAGGTGTTTCTAAACTCTCGAACAGAACAATTTGACACAGTATTGTTTTAAAGATGGGTAAGTGAAATAACCTTGCCCAAAAGATATTTTTGATATAAAAGGGATAATTTTCTGAAATTATTGAGTTGGTTGGTTGTTATTATAATCAAATGAAATTAAAATACCTAAATGGTTATATAAAACCAAATTGAATTTGTATATGAATGAGATATACAAATAAGCTAGATTGGAATTGAATTCAAACCAAATTTTGTGGATTTAAATCCCGGATATTTTGAAAATATTCTTTGAAGTATTTTAAAGGTAATATAGCATTGGTTTGAAGAGATTTTTGAATTAGAATGGTTTTAAGTGGATTTTAAAAGTGATTAAGCACTGAAATCACTTCAGTGGCAAGAAAATAATTCTGATAATGGACTGCAGCATTATCAGTATTCATTTTCGAGTTTCTAAGTGACGGATTGCTACCATAGTTGATTTATTAATGGAAATTGTTTGAGAAAAATAAAGTTGTATTAGAAATTCAAAAGTTTTGAATTGAGTTGATTATAAATATGTGTATAAATATATATGATTTCGAACTAATTTGAAATAAAACCCGAGAATTTGAATTCTAAAGATTTAAAATTTAACTTGTATAAGTTGAATGGATTAAAATGGTCAAAATGTATCAAATGAATTGGGATTTAACTTAAGTTAAATAAAACTGGATTGAATTAGAAATAATCCTGAATGAAATTAAGTATAGAGATGTTGAAATTCGAAATATTAAAATAGATTTGACTTATACTAAACAAGTTGAATACTTATATTGTATGTCGATTAATTGGAGTTAAGTTATTTTTGAGCCCAAGCGGAATAAGAGGGTTGACTTTGAAAAATAGAACTCAGTTTGGATTAGTGAATAGAAGTGATCCAATCAGAAGTTAAAGATCAAAGGTTGGATTGATTTGAAACCAACTGGAAATGGATATATGTATGCTGAGCAGAATGGAAGAAAATGCAAGAGATAGAAGTATGCCCGACAAAAAGGTACATGTTTACAATATTGTTTGGGTTGATGATTTTATGAGCCTATGAGGCAAGCCACTTGGCTTTTTGATTTTCTTTTGGATTGGAGAAGGCCTAGAAAGGCGAGTTGTGGTTGTACCGATTGAGCCGTGCAGAGGAGATGCTGCCGAAATTTTTCAGAATTTAAAGTGTTAGAAAATATTCAGAATTTTTTTTCGTTAGTAAGAATAAATGAATATTTTAATTGAAATAAATTGGTCCAGTTAAACTGGAGTTAAGAGGTGAAAAAACAAAAAGGGTTTTTGAACCGAGTTAATAGGGTATGTAGCATTATTTCCTACCTTAGCAATTTCGAGGACGAAATTATTTTAAGGGGGAAAGAATGTAACGACCCGGATTTTTAGCCATTTTATTTTGAACATTTAAATTGGTTTTAAATATTGTATTGATAATTTAAAAAGGGTTTTATAATGAATTTATTTATAAAACGAAGTTTGAACGTATAATATATAATATAATATAAAAACGAGCTCGAAATCGCGCGGCAGTTCGTAATATGGAGTTTTGAACTTCAACTAAGTATACAGAACTCGTTATAAATCGGATTTCTGTGAAACAAGATACGTTGGAGTCATATTTATTATAATTTTCATATGAAAGAGAAAAATCCAGATTTTCATGTTATAAATAGAAAGTTATGGCCAAATCAAATTTTGAAATAGTCGCTGTGGAAATCGTTATTTAAAATATACGCGTTAAAATAGCCGTTTTGTAAACGGACTCAGATTTCGACGAAATCAGTTTCATTGGGACCGTATCGTTAAATTATTGTACGGTGTTGAATTTCGTGTCAAACCGATGTCGTATGTGACCTCGGTAGCCGTAAACGCTCGTTCAGTGCAATTAAATTAATTCAACTGAATAAAGGGATATTAGGGTGTAACTTGAACAGACGATCGAATCAGGCCACGAAACCAGTTCCAGTGAGTTCGTAGCATCGGATATAGTCAGGGTAGGTATATAGTTTGTTATTTTTAGAGATCGGCAAATTTGGTGTTCAGAAGGGCATTGCGGTACGCGCCAAAAACAGTCTACCGGGGCAACAGTCTCAGAATGCGACGAAACTAGTGCCGTTGGGTTCGTATCGAAAAGTTATTGTCGGTGTTCGCAGTTTCAAGTTGTTTTGATTTATCAGGTGATCGTGAAAAATTTAAACGCGTGTTGATTTCTGGTTTTATAAAGGAAATTTTTTCAAACGATGTCGGAATTCTACGAAACTGGTCCCATTGGGTTCGGAATAACTTTTTACACCAAGATTAGTTTTTTTATCAGTAAACAGACTGTTCATTCATATGATTATTCATTTATAATCAAATAATATCGTACATTTGTTACAACCTTTTTAAAAACAACAACGAATGTACAAATGGACGATCACTGTTCAGTACTTCAACACATGACTTGAACAAGGAAAGTGTCAACTTTTTATTTTTTTCACCATGTTCGTTTTATGAAAGGAAACCATGGAAAAAAAACTATTTCGAAAAAATCAAATCAAAAATCAAACTTCTTGCCGACCACGTCTGAGCCTATACATCTGTTTTAAATGCCTGAGCCAACCTATGCTAGAATTGTACAGTAACAGTAACCTATTCTATAATACGTGCATCTCAAGGAATTCCAGTTCCGTGCCATCCAAGCTTCATCATCTTTAAATAGTGGCCTTTATTTCTCATTCTGGGATCTGAACAGAAACGAGGGAAATAAATCTAAAATCAAAAGAAGGAACAATCGAACCAAGTTCATATTATAATCTCGCCACCTTCTCAGCTGAAACAAACTTCCAGCTTTTACATCCTTACCAACTATCGAACGATACTACACTCATCGGAGAAATTAGGGAAGCCGAACCTCGTTCTGGTCTAGGTGTTAACCAGCGATGCTTGTTTGCAGCTACTGGCGGCGGAGGATCCGGTTCAGACGAAGGAAAGGGAGTGAAGCATGGCAGGTAATGGTTCGAACTGGCGGTGAGTGGAAAATAGTGGGGTGGTGCGGACGTTCATGGGCGGTGAAAGGCGAGGATGGAGGGTCAGTTCGATTGGGTTTATGTTTGAATACTGAAGGGGAGCTGAGGTCATGGTGTGAAGAAGACGCGTCTTTATTTTGTAGTATGTATATCACAGTGTGGTGAGTGGACGTGGAGTTGGAAAGCATGAAAGGTTGGTGAAGTCTGCCACCATGATGATGATGCATGGATCGAGTTCTGTGCGATAATGATTGGGATGGTGAGCACAAAGAGGGAATTAGAACGTGGTTTCATTCATTGAAATTGTTGAGTATGGAGGAACCGAAGTAAAGATTGCGGCTTGCAGCAGTAATTAAGGAGTATACATTTTGGATTAGAAAGATGAAGTATATGGGGGCAGGTACGTTTTGACATTGGGCTTTTTCCGAACAGTAAGACCCATTTAAAATAAAATATATATATAAATACATTCAAATCATAGTGTGTAGCTGTTTAGAATTGCTAATGACCAGGTTAAATAATTAATTAAGCAATTAATGAAGATGATTAATTAAATATAAATTTAATTTATTGTAAAACTTATAATGTCGATATATTTTTCACTCGTTATCAGAACTCGACTATACCGGTCACGTTGGGACTGTAACGAGGAAATCTGCATTTTGGAACGAATGCGGCAGGGATACGAGCTACTGGAATGTCAAGGGAAAATCAAATGCCCGTTTAAACGAAATAAAAAGCAAAACCGTCAACCGCGAAACGAGGTGAGTAAACCCACTAACTCCCTCTCGTTTATATTTTTATATATAAACGAGTTTTAAATTATTTTATAATGTGAAATGGTTGCTTGGTTGAATAGTTGATAAATTGGTTGATATAATCACATCGTTGATTGATTTTTTCATTAATGCGATATTTTTGATGTTACTAACATCTGTGGATGCAGGGAAACAGGTTGGAGGGATCCAACTGGATCCCTCAACATTTTATTTACTGTTTTATTTGATGGTGATATATGTTATGCTACATTATCCATGGTTGAATTTGTGTGTTTGGTTTACCCTGGCCTTAGGAACCTGGTATTTTAGATACCGTAAAATATCATCGAATGTGAAAAAGGAAATTAGAATTTAAAAGCAGAGTTTATTTCCAAATTAGAAATAAATTCTTTTTCATTGAGTTGCAAATGGAAACCTATTCCATTGGGTAAACCAAGAAAAATGTTATAAATAAAGATATAAATTAAGTGGATCATTAACCATTGGATAAAAGGTGAGTTCAAATATGAATGTATATTTGAAAGTGAGTATCGGTTTTGAAACCAATATTTGGAAATGGATCCGAATTTAGCAAATTACAGAGGAAAGTTTAAAGCAAGATTTTCAAATGCTTAAAATAAAAGAATAAATAGTTTAAAACAAGGAAATATTTTGCAAATAAAATGTATATAAAAAGGGGATTTATAGAAATCGAATTAAGTGGTTAGAAGAATGTATAGCTTATAAATATGTTTAAAGGAGAACTTGAATTGTTTAAAATAAACAGAGTTTATAAATGAACAACGGAAGCGTGTGCGTCGCACACGGTATTTTATTCAAAACAGCAATCATAACGCTGTTGTTATAAGAAATGCTTTTATAATTTTAAACAGCGATTTTAACGCTGTCTTTGTAAGAAATGCTTTCATAAAACTAAACAACGATTTTAGCGCTGTTGTTATAATAGATGTTGTAAATCCATACAGCAATTTTAGACGCTGCTGTTATAATAAATGTCTTGGTAAATCTAAATAGCAATTTTAACGCTGCCGTTATAATAACTGTTTTAATAGCAATCTTAATGCTATGGTTATGATAAGTGTTCTATAATGCTAGACAGTGGTTTTAACGCTGTTGTTGAAAGCAATGTTTTATAAATCCAACATTTGAAGACAGCGATTATAACGCTACCGTTATAATCAATATTTTTATAAAGAAGGTGTGTTCGTAGATCAAATCCGAGAGTCGCGTAAGCGATATTTTGTTTAAAGTTGTGAGCTCTGTCTATTTCAAAGTTAAGAATGTCGTTCAGTTAAGGTCTGAGAGGTAATTATACCCCAACTTGACTGACTGCATTATTGACGGAGAAATGGTTAAGGCTCGATAACAAGGGTTGGTTAGTGATATCGTTAGTTAATGAATGATTTATGATTTGAGTTATAATAACGATGTTTATAATATCAGTTAATTCAAAGGATTTAGAAATGTTTTCTAACTGGAGTAAAAGATATTTTCTCAATAAAGGAATTATATATATTGGAAATGTTTCCCAATAATCAAGAGAGAAAATAGAGCTTTGAAAGAACACGAAAGGTGGAAAATGGGAATTGGAAATGATAATGTAATAAAGAACTAATATAAAAAGGGCCCAGTGTGGTTTGATGCTTGATTGATAGAATTTCCATTTGGAAATAGGACCGTTGATTGTATGGATGTTTCTTTGATAGTTAAATCACCGACTATCAAAGTTTTATTTTATATATACCTCCGTTGTCAACATGGAGAGACCGGGATCAGATTTGATATCTGAAAACCACTCTGTATTGGCGTAAGCGTTATGAAGCAACTTATGCTGAAGAAAATTGAAAACGGAGTTATGAAAGGGTTATCTTGTTGACGGGATAGTGCCTTCGGTTTGTCCAGACCTAGGACAACTTGTATGGACGAGTGTCTGACAGAGTATTTCAAGGGGGTTACGTACGTTGATGCCTTCAAATGTACGAAGTGGATGGCATAGAAGGGAAGCTTCTTTAGCCTAACAATCTGAGTATTTTTGTGGGAATCAATTAGTGATTTCCGATGGATCTGATGATGTGGCATTCAAAGTGAATAGTGGCCAGATGTTCTGGAAGGTAATTCAAACCTCAAGCCTCACAACCCGGAATTTGACAAAAATCGGGCAGGCAGCATGGCTATGTGGGTCGCACCCATTAGGATGTATAACCACCTATCTAGAGAAATTCCTTTTGCTTCTTAAATCTATCGATGCTGTCCCTTTTCGGGAGGCGGTTGCTGATCCCAACCGTCGGTGGTATACATTCGATACACTCAAGCGAAATGAGTGGTCGGTCATGTGTGGGCCGGGTTGCAAGATGTTCTTGTTGAACCCAGTGTATTCGTCTCTAGAGATACACTATCGGCAGGTGGTCCCATACCTTGTCATGTTGGAAATCCAATCTCCAATAAGTGCCCTGCGGTTTTCGATTTTATATTATATATGGAGCGTGAGATGCAAGCGTTCCGCTAGATTCTATTTATTTGATTTAGACACTATTATAATATCACCAGATTTTGATATCAAATGTTTTGGGTTATCGTAAGGTAAAAACCATCCGTGTTTATGTGTGGATTGGTCTTACGATTATCATTTCTTTCGAAAGATTTTGAAAGTTAAACAAATGGTTGGAATTTACTCATACCAGTCCCATGACTGACCCAGAGTTTATTTTGTTTGTTTTCCCTAAACTCTTGGGTGCCCAAATTTGTACGGGCAGTCAAGTAGTCGGGATATTTCAGATTCACCTGGAGGAGATTGAAGCAGGAGGCTTCACCTGTTAGCTATAGACTATCATACTTTCCGCTGTGTATTTTGTTGTATCTGGAAACAGGTGTTTATAACTGTTCCAGAGATAACTATTGAGCTCAGATGATGGTATGTATATATATACAGTTACTGTTTTATATTTCAAAAGTATGTTATCTAATATATTTTATTCGTTCCGCTGTGAGTTTGTGATCTTCGTTCTCTTCTATTCTAATACTTCTTTCTTTCTATTTCTCATCCTCTATCTTCTTTCTAATAATGATTCGTATTTCTGTGCAATTTGGGTTGGATGTGTGGTGTTATTAGTCAACTCAAAGAGTCCAGAAGTTCGGGTCGTTTCAAACATGATAAATAAAAAGAATATTTTTATTTGT
This sequence comes from Allium sativum, assembly GCA_030737875.1. NCBI lineage: Eukaryota > Viridiplantae > Streptophyta > Magnoliopsida > Asparagales > Amaryllidaceae > Allium > Allium sativum. The sequence goes on along the minus strand of CM060920.1, from coordinate 738,756,372 downwards.
ATACAGATCCTATACTAACTTGACAAATAAAAAATGAATTTTTATTTATAAACAAATTTCTATATTAACATAACAAATAAAAAATGAATTTTTATTTGTATACAAATTTCTATATTAACATGACAAATAAAAATGAATTTTTATTCGTATACAAATTTCTATATTAACATGACAAATAAAAAATGAATTTTAATTTGTACACAAATTTATGTACTAACAAGCCAAATAAAAAATTAATTTTTATTTGTATACAAATTTCTATTTTAGCATGACAAATAAAAAATGAATTTTTATTTGTATACAAATTTCTCTATTAACAAGACAAATAAAAAAAGAATTTTTATTTGTATACAAATTTCTATATTAACAAGACATATAAAAAATGAATTTTTATTTTTATACAAATTTCTATATTAACATGACAAATAACAACGAATTTTTATTCGTATACAAATTTCTATATTAACAAGACAAATAAAAAATGAATTTTTATTTGTATACAAATTTCTATATTAACATAACAAATAAAAAATGAATTTTTATTTGTATACAAATTTCTCTATTAACAAGACAAATAAAAAATGAATTTTTATTTGTATACAAATTTTCAACAATTCCATTATATTCAATTTAATCAAACAGTTCACCACAAACAGCATCAACCTATTCAAATCAAATCGCGTACAATACCCAATTGAATTTAACAGCGTATATGTAAGAATTTCTCAACGCAATAATAATTTATTAATTTTAATTATTTAAAAAGAAATCTCACAGTGCTTTGGATTTTCCCAAAAATTTCAGATCGATCTAAATTCTTTGGTAGCTTCAAAAACGAAGTAGACTCCGCCACGATCCAAATAATTCATGTTTCACACGATTCCGATAATATATGAATAAGTTACGAATTTATTTGTGTTGATAATGTTTTAAATTAAATTAATTAAATAATTTATTTTTTAAAAAAACTACCTTTCTTCTTCAATCAGAATAAGGCCGACATTTTTCACTTTTCGTTCAATACTAGGTCAAGGTTTTTTGTCCAAACCGTGGGGCTTGGAGGAGATTAGATGGTGGCACGCCGGAGAGGGAAGAGTGGCGCACAACGTGGGACCCACTTTGGCCAACTCGATCACCCCAAGGAGGAGAGGCGGCTGTCGAAACGGTGGGTCTTTCTAGGGTTGGTGCGATCAGAATATGTAATTTCAGGTAGTGTTATCCATATGGATTTGGAGATTGAAAAGAGTACTACAATTTTGTCAAAAGAAGGGAGGGATTTCATTGAGTGGATGGAGAGAATTTAATGGGAGAAGAATGGAGCTTTTCTGGCCATGAAAATGAAAGTGGTGGCTGCTATGTTTTGTAAATTAGGGTATAGATTATCCAATATTTATAATATAATATAATTAAATTCTCTAATTTAAAAAAAAAACCCGTCACTTCTTAATAACTCCAAGTCCAACCCAAAGAAAGTTGCCCCTAGCCAAATACCCTTATTCCGGACACAATGGACTACGTCCCATCTGCCTGTTTTATCGTCTCAGCCTACTTTTATTTATTTTAAAATATAAAATATTTAATTATTTAATTTGATCGTACATTTTAATTTACTGGGGCCATATACTGACTCCAAAAATTCTCAAAAAATAAACCTAGCTATGTTTTGATGATACGTTCCTAACAAAATTAATTTCATCGAATTTGGAGACCATTTGAAAAATGTCCTTTTAACGATCGATCCAATTCGACAGAAATTGCTAAACAAATTTTAATTTACCATGCTTATATATTAATTCCAAAAATTATGAAAATTTAAACTTAGCAATAATTTGACATTCCGGATCCAACAAAAATGGTTTCATCAAAAATAGAAGTCCTTTATAAAATGACTTTTTTAATTGCTTTAATATTATTTAAAAATGGAAATTTTAAATTCTTACACATTTTCTGTCAAAATTTCTAAAAATAAATTTTTTAAATTAGTTCTAATTTTTCGGGTTGTTACCATCTCCCCTACTTAAAATCGTTTCGTATAGTAAAGAAGGAAACAAAACGGAAAATGCAAAATGTTGTAAATGTACCTCAACACAAGAGCCACTTGGAGATGTCCACTCTGCACTTGGGATAAGCTTGTTTAATGCTATCCTCGGTCTCCCATGTACAGTCCCTAGGATCTCCGTTGCACTGCACTTTGACTAAGTGGATCCTCTTGTTCCTCAGAATTCAGGTCTCCTTGCCAACAATTTTCACTGGCTCCCTTGTCACTGCTAATCTCGGAGTAATCTCCAAATCTTGTTGTGCTGTTGTAATAACCCGGAAAATCCGAACCAATTTAACATTTTTAATTTGGAAATTTTATTGAATTTTGAATATTTAAAATGAATTATTTTAAATAATAACGACGAGAAATTTATTTTGAATATAATTAGTACGTATAAATTGATTTGAATCGACGTTAGAACATAATTATTTATTTTTAGTAAAAGGAATTGAAAATGGCGCGGTAGTTTGAAAGTTCGATTTCAAGTTTCAAACGAATGTAAAGGATTCAAAATAAACTAGATTTTAGCGAAACCAAAATTATTAGAATCTACTTGGAAATATCATTCCAACGAATCCGAAAAATTATAATTTCATAGCGGGAATCAAAAGTTATGCCCAGTTGAAATTTCAGAATAGTCGCTATTGAAAATATTGCCCTTAAAAATAGCCATTTTGCAAACAACCTCTATTTTCGATGAACCCACTTTTGTTGGATTCGGGATGTAAAGTTATTGCTAGTTTCCAAAATTCATAATTTTCTGAATCAATATGGGAGCATGGCAAAGGAAAACGTGTTTTATCAGTTTCAGTCAATTTGGATCGACCAGAAAAATGGCCCTTTTTCAAACGATCTTCAAATTTGACAAAATTAGTTTTTTTAGGACCGTATCGTCAATACAAAGCAAGAAATAATTTTTCGGAAATTTTTAGAGTCCGTATGTGGCCCGGGTAAATTAAAATGTGCGTTCAAATTTAGTATATAGATTTATATTTTGATTTTGACGAAAACCGATCGAAATAGCCAAACTGGCTTACGATACATATCCCACTGTGTTCAGAATGGAAGTAATTAGCTATGGACGACAGTCGGTGGGTTCAGTTTGGTATTCGAAAAGAAAGGTAACTTTTTGGGAGAAATTAAAAAAAAATATTAAAGTCAAACCGGAATCCCTCATCTCTCTCCTCCTTTTTTAATTCAGATCGAAATCGAGAAAGAAAGAAAGGGAAGCTCTCGATCAAACTCCAGACCGCACCCCTCTCCACCGCCGCACCGCCCTCCGATCCGCCACCGGACCCCCGATCAGGCCGCCTCCCCAAGCTCCTCGCCCTTCTCCGATTAACTGCCCCAAAATCCCCGTAGGACCCACATAAACCACCGCCCCCATCCTCTTGGAAACGTTGCCGACCCTGAGCCGCCCCCTGTCACCACCCCGACGCCGACGCTCCTCAATTCGACGCAGCGAAAATGCGGACCCTCCCCTCTTCGAGCAGTAAGGTTGTTTATTTACATTTATTTTATTTTATTTTATTTTATTTCAGTTTTAGAAAATAAAAATTCGATCTTTATGTGTTTGATTAGAAAATAAAAATATAATCTTTATCTATATGAACTCGATATAAAAATATAATCTTTGGTTAGATAAAAATATAATTTTTATATAAAAAGTTGCATTGTAAAAATATAATTTTTATGAAATAGCTTTGCAACATAAACATATGATTTTTAAAGAAATGTTTTTAGAATAAAAATATGGTTTTTATGTGGAGAGAACGAAATAAAAATGTAATGTTTTTATATGAAGTGGCGATATAAAGATTTGATTTGATTTTGTTTATATGAATCACATATAAAGTTGTGGTTTTTAAATATATAACGATGATATAAAAATTTGATTTTTATATTGAAGAAGCGAATATAAAAATATGATTTTTATATATGTAATAGCGAATTAAAAATATGATTTTTATTATATAAGGAGAATTATAAAAGTACGATTTTTATACTGAAGGTGAACGAATAAAAATATGATCTTTATGCGGTAAACATCGATATAAAAATGTGATTTTTTTTTAATGTAAACATCATATTAAAAATGTGATTTCTAATATGAGCAGCGTAGAGAAGACTGCGTTGGAATGTCTGGCAAATCCCGACTGTTCTGAAATTCAAAAATAGAACTGGTGGAGTGGATCCCCAAGGTGAGAACTCCTCACTTTTATTTTATTTTCTAGTTTGAAATATATACTAGGATGTAGACGGTGCTTAGCAGCACCCGACACGCATCGTCCACAGACCATGGACGACCTGTTTGTTTGTTGTTTGTGTTGTGAATATTGATTGTATGATGTGGAATGGAATAAATTATTTTGTAGTTAAAAATATAATTTTTAACGTGTATATAAAATAAATGTTTATAAACAAATCGGACAATTTTTTTATGTACACACATTTGACTAATATGGATTGGGATGATAAATTTTACACATCGCCCAACTGCACAAATAAAACCTGTGTTTGATTGTTTGAAAATCCCACACAGGTGTTGGGATGATATTGGGCATAAACTAATCCCAATAATTAGTTGTCTATCAATCGATGGGTTGAAAGGCTGTATAAGCGTTGAATATTTATATTTGATGCTTATACAGTGGAGAATGCACTTTGGATAATGGTTGAAAGTGTTTGATTGTAGTTGTGTACATATGCGTATGAAATCCATATAATCACATTATATGGTAATTGATTGTGTCTGATTCCAGTTCAGAAAGAATGAATATTTTAGAATAATGATTATTTTAAAATAACGAATATTCTAAAATAATATTCAGTAAAAGATCAAAATCTGATTTTCATGTCCGATTTGGGATGGACACGAATATATTTAAATATATATAGCCGTGTTGATTAGATTAGCGCCATTTTGACATGAACGATATTTATATCGATTTTATTCATTTTTATAATGAATATAAAAAAAGAATTGATTTCAAAATCTAATGTTTTGAAAATATTATCATTTATATATATCGATGATATGGGATATTCAATTTTGATTTGAAATTGAATACGAAATTGAAATCGTTTTGAAAACGAATTTAAAACGATTTATAAAATACGTTTTAAATGGAAATCAACGAAATATATATTATATATATTATATAATGGCCTGAATAGAATGCGCCGCACCACGGCAGTTCTTGAAATTCTACCATTGAATTCGAACGGACATTATGGGAGATCCGACCGTCGGATTCTCCTAAAGCAGGAACCATTGGGTTCGTATCGAAAAGAGCTTTCTAAAGAATATTAGAGATTTGAAATCTAACAGTTGGATTTGGAATTATGTCCAAATCAAATTTGGAAAAGGTTGCTATAAGCGAAGTTCGATGGCCGTTTATGGAAATCGAATGTAGGGGCCTTGATATAATCATTGAAAATATCAATAGTTAGTGAAAAATAATAAGAAATGATTTGAAAAGAATTGGGATGGAAAATTCTACAATGACCTGAACTTCCCCGTGAAGGAAAGACCGGATTGCTTTAAGGACAAGACGAATCAGAACGCAAACAGAAGAACATTTCAATGTTTATTACAACAATTCCATCAGAATACAAGAATATATAGAGTATAAATAAATATTACACATTTGCTAAATATCAGAGATTACAATAAATTACATTTAAATACATAACAGTGGAAAAATAATACAACACACAACTGAAAGGAGATATACGGATATAGAGCTTTCCGAATATCATTCCAGCTGTAAACCAGGATCCTATGAATATAAATCTGCAAAACCAAAACTACTAGCTGCCCATGCAGAAAATAAGGGCACCCAGAGTTTAGGTTATAACAATAAACTCCAGATAAGTCATGTGACTGGTGTGAGAACTAAAAACAGTTATTGATCTTTATTTTTAAAGTTAGGTAAATCAAGGGACTACGCCGTATAACACAGAATGGGTTTCCTCCCAAGAATACCAGTGCATAAAACAAACAGCGCAATGCTAAATAAAGAAAAATGAAGCTATTAAAAGACCCGGGTCCCATCACACAATGCAATGCAAGCCAGAGGATAGGGTTTTACCTTATAATAGCCAAAAAATGCTTGATACGCTAAATTTCATCTTTTATTATTACTATAAGTGAAGAAAAAAACTTCAAATATGAATGTATCAATCATAGGCGGAATGGGTACCATATATCATGTCGTCAATACTAGGCTCTACAATCAAAACCGAAATATCACGTATTGGAAATTGGATTTCCGTCATGAGTCGAGGCAAAGGGCAAGCTCCTCTCCGTTCGAGACATTCTAGCAAATGTCTAAAGACCACACACAGCGATCCTTGGATCCTCCAAGGCCGGTCCTCTCCTACTTTTAAGAATTAATTATTCCTAAACACACGTTTCCTGGTCCTATAGGACCTATATCCGAGGCGCCTCGCATCCAACAACCACACAGGTAAAAATAATATATGTCAAGGCTGGTAGGTCACTAACATCACCCATAGCTAGAAAGAAACGTCGTGCACTCCTTGGGTCCTTATCCCGTTTTTGACTCATACCGGGGCGTGAGGCTTGCGAATTAACACCATACACAAAGCTATGCCACATAGGTCGTGCTTTGATCATCAACCACAAGACTTTGCTTTTCAACAGAAGTGTAACGACCCGCAAATCTGTACTATTTGAGTCGACTAATAATACCACATGTCCAACCCAAATTGAACAGAAATACGAATCATTATTAGAAAGAAGTTAGAGGATGAGGAATAGAAAGAGAGAAATATTAGAATAGTAGAAAAACTAAGATCACAAACTCACAACAGAACGAATATAATATATTAAATAACATAACTTTTGAAATACAAATATGTTTTGCATACACATACCGTTATCAGAGCACAACAGTTATACCTGGAACAGTTATAAACACCCGTTTCCAGATACAACATAGTACACAACAGAAATATGATAGTCTATAGCTAACTGGTGAAGCCTTCTGCTTCCAGCTCTTCCAAGTGAATCTGTAAAATCCCGACTACTTGACTGCCCGTACAAATTTGGGCACCCAAGAGTTTAGGGAAAACAGAAAAAATAAACTCTGGGTCAGTCATGGGACTGGTGTGAGTAAACTCCAACCATTTGTTTACCTTTAAAAATCCTTTCTAAAGAAATGATAATAGTAAGACCGACCACACATTAACATGGACGGTTTTTACCTTACTATAACCCAAAACACATTGATACAAAAATCCAGTGATATTATAATAATGTCTAATCAAATAAATAGAATCTAGTGGAACGCTTGCATCTCACGCTCCATATATAATATAAAATCAAAAAACGCAGGGTGCTTATTGGGGATGGGATTTCAAACATGACAAGGTATGGAACCACCTTCCGATAGTGTATCTCTAGAGAGGAATACACTGGGTTCAACAAGAACATCTTGCAACCCGGCCCACACATGACCGACCACTCATTTCGCTTGAGTGTATCAGATGTATATCACCAACGGTTGGGATCAGCAACCGTTTCCCGAATGGGACGGCATCGAATAGAATAAGGAATTAAATGAATCTCTAGATAGGTGATAATAAACCCTAATGGGAGAGGCCCACATAGCCATGCTGCCTGCTCGATTTTTGTCATTTCCCGGTTGTTGAGGCCTAAGGCTATGATTACTTGCCATTCATTGATAGCACGATCAATTTGAATGTCACATTGTTAGATCGGTTAATCACTCATTGATTTGCACAAATATATTTTAGATATTATGCTAAGGGAATAAATCTGTTGCCACCATATATATTTATACATATCTATATATTCGATCATTGGAAATACTCTGTCAGACATTCGTCCATTTACGTTCGTTCTGGGACTGAACGAAACCGAAGGCACATCTTCTTTTAGTAGAAAAAGCCCTTGTACTTCACTCCATCTTCGATTTTCTTCATATAATATGATCCGCAACGCTATTGCCAATATAGAGTGGTTCTCGGATGACAATCCAACCAGTCTCTCCATATTGACAACGATATTGGCGAACACTTCGATAGTCGGTTATTTAACTATCAAAGAAAAACAAACACCCATTCATAGCATCACACAATCACTGGGCCTTTTAATTTATATTTCATTAATTAAAACACTTCTCCACTTCCTTATCAATATTTATTAACCAAATATTCCCATAAATCTTATTGGTCTCTTACGCTATTTGGAAGAACATTTCCATGTATCGCCTTCTTTTATTTCCTGTATTTAGAAAATATATTCTATTTGCAATTGAAAACAATTTAAATCACTTATCTCTTTTCCGACTAATTTAATTATACCCAGGAAATATTTACTTTTATATTTCCAAAATTCCTTCACTTGGGTTAAAATGAATGTTGTGTAAAACATCGTTACGACCACCCAAAATATTTTATTCCACTAACTCTTATTCAACACTTCTCTTCGAGACTGGATCTTGCTATTTATCGATTAAAAATGAAATCAATCAAGTTGGGGTATAACTACTTCTCAGACCTTGACTGAAATCATCATTAACTTCAAAACAGACAAAACCACTTACTTGGAATAATCAACATTATAAAAACCAATTATGCATTTTTAAACGTATATATGTTTCTCTTTCTACTACCAGCCTATTGATTTCCTTTTTGTTTATAATATTCTATTCTTAAATTCGTTTCCTTATCGAATTATGTATATATCGAATTCTGTATATATTGATGCATTTTCTTCTAACTATCAAATTTTTCTTAAAAATATTCTAACTCCTTAAATTCCCAGAAAAAATCGCCATAACCTCCCTTGTACCGGGAGCATCGGGATAGTTGAAATAGCCTCCCATGGCCCTCACCAATCCAAAAGAAAAAGAAAAAGCCAAGCGGCTTGCCGATACGGCGCATAAATCTCATATATGAATTTAAACATGTACCTTTTTGTCGGGAACATAAATTAAAATCTTCATATACTTCATCCCATACCTGTCTAACACATGCTCACCTGTTTCCAATTCAACTCAATCCAATCGTTTGAATCCAGTTTCGCTCATTTATTCTTTAATTAGCTATTTTGCCTATTTCACTTCTTTGTTTGAACATAACATGTTCAAACAAAATATAAACTTGCTCATAACCAAATTGAATTTCAATTTCAATTCTAGTTTCCTCTTCGATTTCGAATATAAATTTTCAAATCGAATTCACTTATTCAAAGCCCAATATCAATTCAAAATCTCATTAACTAATTACTATTCAAATTAGTTAATTCTATTCAATAATCAAAAATCTGATTTCTGTTTTAAAAATCAATTCATTACTCCACCTATGTTCACATATAATCTACAACTCAAATCTGAAATTTTCTAAATAGAAATTCGAGTTTTATTCGCTTAAAATCCTTTTATAAAATTAAATAAACCGTTATGGTTTTTAAATGGTTATGGCACTATTTTTCTGAAAATTTGATTTTGATATAACTCAAAAATTATTCGATGAAATCCAGATTTTCCTCCTCCATTAGAAAACTATTATCAAATAAGACCTGACGTTTCTTGTTTCAAAGAATTCCGACTTCATCTGAGTTCTGTATACTCAATTGAAGTTCGAAACACCAATTTACAAACTGCAGCGCAGCGGCGAGTTCGTTTTAATTATATTTATAAATATAAACGTTTAAACTTCATCTATAATAAATTCAACTTCATTCTGATATATTTTTAATATATATCAAATCAATTTTTCCTAATTCAACATACTGTTTCCAATCTTCTAAAATTTTCGATTTTTCCTTATTTAGTAATAAATTCATTTATATTTCGATCTTCTATATTTAATTTCAATTCCTTTTATAAATTATAAATCCTTTCGATTTATTTCTATTCTGTTTAAAAATCCACTTTTCGAAATATATTTCGTCGTTCCCATTTCAAAATGATTTCAACTTTCTATTTCAAATTCTCTTTGAAATTTCTATTTTCAAATTCTATTTTCAGTTCTATTCAAAATCTATTCAATTCTATTCAAATTTCTGTATATTAAAATTCTATTCAAATTCTGAATTCAAATTCTATTCAATTTCTATATTCAAATTTTATTCAAATTCTATATTTAAATTTTTTTTGTTCAAATTCCATTTCACTTTCTGTATTCAAATTCTATATTTGAATTTCCTTTATATTTTCTATATATAAACTCCATTTGAATTTCTATATTCAATTTCTATTTGAATTTTCTTTATATTCTATATTAAACAAGTCTTGATTTCCAATTCAGTTGAAATCAATAATTTCTACTTTGGAAAATTACTTTCCCTTTCAACTTCACAATTGTGTTTTTATTTCTGAATTGCCCAATGATAATTCTTTTCACTTCATTTAGAAACTTCGTTTATAAATGAATTACTTGTTTTTATTTTATTAAAACAGGTTAATATTTTTATTCCATTCTAAAATTTCAAATTCTATTTTAAAAATAGAATTTTCCTTTTAAATCTCAAATATCCTTTCCAGGATATTCTTAAATTAACACTTAGGCCTAGTGATATTTAAACACCAAACAACCAATCATTTATTTCAGGTTTTCTAACACATCATATATGACAGTATATATGCAAACAAATAAATAAATAGATAATATATTTTTGAGGAATCTAGTTTGATCCCTCCAACCCGTTTTCCTGCATCCACAGACGTTAGTCAGCTTAAATAATACCCATCCCGCTTCGAGGTAGGATATCGCGATATGAAGGTCGTCCACTAATATATATTTGTCGGGTGCATAGGGAAATCATCCGCTATGGTACCGCGGGCATCCACTAATGAGACTGCAGGAACAATCCAATCATCAATACAATATCTATATAATAGTCAACCCTAAATAACTAATATATTTAAATCAACCAGAAAGCATTCAAACAAGCAACAACAATTATTTTTACCGAATAAAAATAATTATAAATAACATATGAGTGAGATTTACTCACCGTGACTTTAACTGTGTTGAATATCCACTGAAGAATATTATATAAATTTTACAGTGATTCTTCCATACGTCTTTTTTCCACTATAAAACGAAAATTAATAAAATTCCAATTATGTTTTTTTTGGGATTCAGTTTAAATAATTACCACATGTAAATTTATTCTAATTTAAACCTTAATTTTACTCAAATGATTATTCTGCAAAATTTTATTCTCTACTAACTAACTTCCTTTATATGAACTAATTACCTAAATTAATTTACTTTTAATCAATTGCCAATACAAATAATTTCCATGTATTATTTATAATTATTTCGCACTAATACTTAAGTTAATCCCTTTTTTTGAAATAAGTTCACAACTTAACCATCTAATTTTAACTAGTTTATATATATGTATATATATATAAATATAAAGTAGCATTCCTAAGTAATTAAATTAACTAAATTATTACCTTTTTATTGTTGGAATGCCTTAGCCTTTACTGTTCAGACAACTTCCTCAATCACACGCTCCAGGATGAACTCAAACTCCTCATTCCCGTCACCTAAAGCACTTGACTCCCAAATACCTTGCTGCTGTACCAGACTTCAATCTCGCAGATTTACTTGCGCACCAATCCCTGACCTGCGCTACTTCTGAAATCGAGTTCCGGCTTCCCTTTGCCATCGCGAGTATATCCAGCTTCAAGCCTCCCTGGACCTTGGCAAAACTCCCAGACCACATCGCCACGAGCACCCGAACTCCAGAACTCGAAATCCCCAAAATCAACCCTTAGGTATCGCGATACCTACTGCCGAACCCCAAACAATAATCGCGCCTGGCTCCTGCTTCACTCGTTGCTCACTGCCTTAGTTCGATGGCGCCGAAATCAAATTTAAATCCCCTTTTTTTCGTTTTGAAAGTGAATTGAAATCGGGAGAGGGATGTGATGATTTTCTTCTGTTCTGTTGAAAGGGGAATGAGGAAGATAGGATTGCGTTTATATAACGAGGAATACTTCGCGATGAAGTAATACGCCTGATGTAGTACAAAATTAGGGTGGCTTAAGTACATGGTATTTAATTCCGATTTGCTTAAAGAGATTTTCATTCTTTTTAAACAGATATCAATTTGATTTCGTACCTATCCACAATCAAATATCTCGGGGTCCATTAATTTAAATCACGAACCGCTATATTAATGTAACCACTATTGTTTCAACAGTGTGACACTATTCTGAACTAACTGAATATATTTTATATTTAATTTAAACCTGTGTATATATATAATAACCAAAATAATTTAAATTGTTTTCAATTTAGTTTAAAATCTCCAATTGAATTATTTTTCATATTACAATAATTTAATATATTCAATATTAATTTGATAACTCAATATAAAAATTGATTTAAAATATCAACTCAATATTTAAAACTATATTAAATATTTCAATTAAATCAATCATAAATCTGGGTCATTACATTCTTTCCCCCTTAAAATAATTTCGTTCTCGAAATTGCTAAGGTAGGAAAAATGGTACAAATCCATTACTTTTAAAAATCTCACTTATGTTGAAACTCAACTCCTTATATTTCAACAAATTTAATTCCACCAAAACTTTTGGTCTTCCTTATTTTAATTTGAATGATCTATGATCAATCCATTTATATCCAATCTATATTCTATTAGACCTATTCAAATTGATTCTAGTCAATTGATTCACTTCGACCCATTTAACTAGCTTAAGTTAAATTCCAATTCCAGAATCAAAGTCCCAGGGTTTTCATTTCAAATCCTTTTAAATCACTTTAACATGTTCATAAATTTATAATCTTTTCAAATTCAAAATATTTCAATTTTCCATCTAAACTTGTTTTCTTTCAAACAATTCCCATCAAAACTTTTCTAAGGGAGCGACCCATCACTTAGAAACTCGAAAATGAACACTGATGAAGCTGTAGTCCTCATCAGAATTATTTTCCAGCCACTGAAGTGAGTTCAGTGCTTAAACAAATTCAAAACCCATTCAAAATCCTTTTAAAACAAAGCTATATTGTTATAATATACTTCCAAAAATATTTCAAACTTCCCAGGATTTAAATTTCAAATTATGGTTTGAATTTAATTTTAATTCATCTCATTTGAATATTTAATTCTTATACAAATTCTACTTGGTTATATATAACTATTCGAATTTTATAATCTTATTTGATTATAATAACAACCAGCACATCCATATAATATAACAGTTTCAAAAAAATATTCCTTTTCTATCAAAATAGAAATTATGGGTAAAATTATTTCATTTACCCACTTAAAACAATACTGTGTCGAATTTCTCTGTTCAAGTGTTTAGAAATTCCTATCGACTTCATGGCGTCCCACGATTCGATCAGAATTCATAACCCACTCAACAGACTTGCCAACACAATATAAAACAAATTTTTATATCCGTTAATAAGTACGCTCTCTCGTATATATATATACACTCAACTCATTCTAGGGTACTACTGACCCTATCTATAATGAGCACAACCCCACCAAAGCCTACGTATTCGCTCAACCTAAGCTCTGATACCAACCGTAACCACCCGCAAATCTGTACTATCTATGTCGACTAATAATACCACAAGTCCAACCCAAATTGCATAGAAATACGAATCATTATTAGAAAGAAGTTAGAGGATGAGGAATAGAAAGAGAGAAATATTAGAATAGAAGAAAAAACGAAGATCACAAACTCACAGCGGAACGAATAAAATATATTAAATAACATGACCTTTGAAATACAAATATGTTTTGAATACACATACCATTATCAGAGCACAACGGTTTTACCTGGAACAATTATAGACACCTGTTTCCAGATACAACATAGTGCACAATGGAAATATGATAGTCTATAGCTAACTGGTGAAGCCTTCTGCTTCCAGCTCTTCCAAGTGAATCTATAAAATCCCGACTACTTGACTTCCCGTACAAATTTTGGCACCAAAGACTTTAGGGAAAACAAACAAATAAACTCTGGGTCGGTCATGGGACTGGTGTGAGTAAACTCCAACCATTTGTTTAACTTTAAAAATCCTTTCTAAAGAAATGATAATAGTAAGACCGGCCACACATTAACATGGACGGTTTTACCTTACTATAACCCAAAACACTTTGATACAAAAATCCAGTGATATTATAATAATGTCTAATCAAATAAATAGAATCTAGCGGAACGCTTGCATCTCACGCTCCATATATAATATAAAATCAAAAACTGCAGGGTGCTTATTGGAGATTAGATTTCCAAAATGACTTGGTATGGAACCACCTTCCAATAGTGTACCTCTAGAGAGGAATACAATGGGTTCAACAAGAACATCTTGCAACCCGGCCCACACATGACCGACCACTCATTTCGCTTGAGTGTATTGAATGTATATCACCAAGGTTGGGATCAGCAACCGTTTCCCGAATGGGACAACATCGAATAGAATAAGGAATTAAATGAATCTCTAGATAGGTGATAATACACCCTAATGGGAGCGACCCACATAGCCATGCTTCCTGCCCGATTTTTTTCATTTCCCGGTTGTTGAGGCCTGATGCAACGATTACTTGACATTCATTGATAGCACGATCACTTTGAATGCCACATTATCAGATCTGTTAATCACTCATTGATTTGCACAAAAACATTCTGGATATTATGCTAAGGGAATAAATCTGTTGCCACCATATATATTTATACATATCAATATTTTCAATCATTGGAATTACTCTGTCAGACATTCGTCCATTTACGTTCGTTCTGGGACTGAACGAAACCGAAGGTACAACTTCTATTAATAGAAAAAGCCCTTGCACTTCACTCCGTCTTCGATTTTCTTCATATAATCTGATCTGCAACACTACTGCCAATATAGAGTGGTTCTCGGAAAACAATCCAACCGATCTCTCCATATTGACAACGATATTGGCAAACACTTCGATAGTCGGTTATTTAACTATCAAAGAAAAACAAACACCCATTCACAGCATCATACAATCATTGGGCCCTTTAATTTATATTTCATTAATTAAAACACTTCTCCACTTCCTTATCAATATTTGTTAACGAAATATTCCCAGTAATCTTATTGGTCTCTTATGCTATTTGGAAGAACATTTCCATGTATCGCCTTCTTTTATTTCCTGTATTTAGAAAATATAATATATTTGCAATTGAAAACAATTTCAATCACTTATCTCTTTTCCGACTACTTTAATTATACTCCGGAAATATTTAATTTTATATTTCCAAAATTTCACCACTTGGGTTAAAATGCATGTTGTGTAAAACATCATTACGACAACCCAAAATATTTTATTCAGCTAACTCTTATTCAACACTTCTCTTCGAGACTGGATCTTGCTATTTATCGATTAAAAATGAAATCAATAAATTTGGGGTATAACTACCTCTTAGAGTTTGACTGAAAACATCATTAACTTCAAAACATACAAAACCACTTACCTCGAATAATCAACATTATAAAAAGCAATTATTCATTTTTAAACGTATATATGTTTCTCTTTCTATTACCAGCCGATCGATTTCCTTTTTGGTTATAATATTTTATTCTTAAATTCGTTTCCTTATCGAATTCTGTATATATCGATACATTTATTTCTAATTATCAATTTTTTCTTAAAAATATTCTAACTCCTTAATTTCCCAGAAAAATTCGCCATAACCTGCCTTGTACCGGGAGCATCGGGATATTTCAAATAGCCTCCCACGGCCCTCACCAATCCAAAAGAAAAATCCAAGCGGCTTGCCGATATAGCACATAAAATCTCATATATGAATTTAAACATGTACCTTTTTGCCGGGCACATAAATTAAAATCTTCATGTACTTCATCCCATACCTGTCTGTAATAACCCGGAAATCTGGGCCAGTTTAAAATTTTTATTTTGGCAATTTTAGCGAATTTTGATTATTTAAAATGAATTATTTTAAAAAATATCGACGAGGAATTTATTTTGAATAGAATTCGAATGAATATATTTATATAGATCGATGATAGAATATAAATATTTATTTATATTTATAAAAGGAATTGAAAATGGCGCGGTAGTGCGATAATTCAATTTCAAACTTCCAATGAATGTACCGGGTGCAAAATAAACCGGATTTTAGTGAAACCAAAAATAATAGAATCTATTTGAGAATATCTTTCCAACGAATCCGAAAAATTGAAATTTCATAGCGGGAATCAAAAGATAGTTCCAGTTGAAAATTCTGAATAGTCGCTATAGAATTCAGGCCCTTAAAAATGGAAATTTTGCAAACAACCTCGGATTTCGAAGAAACCACTTTTGTTGGGTCCGTGATGTAAAGTTATTGCTAGATTCCAAATTTCATAATTTTTCGAATCAATATGTGAGCGTGGTAAAGGAAAACGCGTTTGACCAGTTTCAGTTGATTTTAATCGACTGGAAAATGACCATTTTTCCAACGGTCTCAGAATTCGACGAAACTAGTTTTGTTAGGACCGTATGGTCAATACTAAGCTAGAAAATATTTTTTTGGAATTTTTCGAATTAGTATGTGGCCCCGGTAAATTGAAATGCGCGTTCAAATTCAATATATAGAGTTATATGTTGATTTTGATGAAAGCTGATCGAAACGATCGAATCAGCCTACGATACATATCCCATTGTGTTCGGAATGGGGGTAATTAGCTGGGGACGACAGTCGGTGGGTTCGATTTCGAGTTCAAAATAAAAAGTTGCTTTTTGAAATTAAATAAATTAAAAATAAAATATCTCCCTCTCTCTCCTTAACCATACAGCCCCCCCACCCCCTCCGTTGACCATTGATTAAACAAAATAAATAAAAACAAAAAAACAAAAGGGGGGAGGCGCTCCTCCCAGCAGCGCCGTCGCCCCCCCTCCCCCCCCCCGGCGCTCCGCCGCCAGGGCGTGGCCCCCTCTTCATCCCCCTCCCCTTCTCCTCCTCCAGCCTCTCCCTAACCGCCCAAGCACGAAACCCCAATGCATCGACCCTCCGTCCTCCTGAAAACCCGCATGCGCGCCACCCTGCAAGACCGCCGGCCGCCCTCCACCACCCTCCGACCTACTCGCGGGCCCCCCCTCTGACCTCACGTTCCTCCTCTCCACTTCTGTCCCAGGCCGCAAGCACCCTCACCACCAACCCGACGCGATGAACCTCCTCTTCCTTTGATCATCGCGAGTATTTCCTTTTCTTTCTTCCCTTTTTCTGATTTTGATTCTAAGCGGAAAAAAACTAGGATTTTAGCCAATAAAAGATTTTATTTTTATCTATTTAAAAGCTATGTTTTTGTTTATAAAAATACGGTTTTTATATAGGGTAATGATTCATAAAGATTCGATTTTTATTCATTTGAAAACCATAAAGATGTGATTTTTGAAAACGAAAAGAAGTGATTTTTAATGAAGTAAAAATATAATTTTTATAAAGTAGAAGTATTAAAAATATGATTTTTATATAATAGAGAATATAAAAATATTATCTTTACTTATGTAGCGAAATAAAAATCTGATTTTTATTATAAATATGTTGAAACAAAAATGGGATTTTTATAGCGATGAAATAAAAATTTGATCTTTATATAAAAAGTAGAAGTAAAAATAGAATTTTTATTTATTGAATGAAATAAAAATATAATTTTTATTTGAGCAGTGTGAAAAGAACTGCATTAAAATTTCAGTCAAATCCAGACAGTTCAGCAGTTCAAAAGCAAAGCACGGCGGAGTGGAATCCTCTATGAGAACTTCTCACTTTTAAATTTATTTCTAGTTGAAATATATACTAGGATGCAGACGGTGTTTAGTAGCACCCGACACCTATCATCCACAGACCATGGATGGCTTGTATGCTTGTTTGTTTGATTTTGATGTGTAGTTGATTGTGTGATGTGATGTGAAATGAAATAAAATATTTATATAGCTAAAATATTTTATAGTTGAAAATAGAATTTTTAGCGTGTATGTAAAATGAAATAAAAATAAACAGATCGGACGATTTGTTTATATACACATATTTGACTGATATTGATAGGGACGAGAAACTTTACACATCACCCAACTGCACAAATAAAATCTGTGTTTGATTGTTTGAAACCCCACACGGGTATTGGGATGATATATGACATACACTAATCCCAATAGTTAGTTGTATGTCGATCGATTGATTGACAGACTGTTATAAGCGTTAAATATTTTTATTCGATGCTTATACAGTGTAGAATGCACTTTGGATGATGGTTGATTATTCAACGTTGTTATTGTATACATGTGTTGTAGAAAATCCATATAATCAACACTATATGGTAATTGATTGGGCCTCATTCCAGTTTGAAAAAAAGAAATATTTGAAATAGAATATTTGAAAATATGAATATATGAAGCCATGTTGATTAGATTTACGCCATTTTGATGTGAACGATATTTATATCGATTTTATTCATTTTATAACGAATATCGAAAGTGATTTCAAAATCTGAAATTTTAAATAGAAGTGAGTTCGAATTGAAATTGAATAGAAATAAATTCAAATTGAAATTGAATAGAAATGAATTCAAATTGAAATTGAGTATAAATGAATTCAAATTGAAATTGAATAGAAGTGAATTCGAATTGAAATTGAATAGAAATGAATTCGAATCAAAATTGAATAGAATTGAATTCGAATTGAAATCGAAAGGAATTGCATTCGAATTAAATTGAAATCAATTTGAAATGAATTTAAAATGAATTTATATTGGAATATTCAATTTTGATTTGAAATTGAATATGAAGTTGAAACCATTTTGAAAATGAATTTAAAACGATTTATAAAGCACGTTTTGAATTGAAATCGACGAAGTATATATTATATATATATATAATATAATGGCCTGAATAGAACGCGCCGCGCCGCGGCAGTTCACAATTTTCGACCATTGACTTCGAACGGATATTGCGGGAGATCCGACCGTCGGATTCTCCTAAAACCGGGACCGTTGGGCTCGAATCGAAAAGAGCTTTCTAACGACTATTAGAAATTTGAAATCTAACGGTTGGATTTGGAATTATGTCAAAATCAAATTTGGAAAAGGTCGTTGTAAGTGCAGCTCGATGGCCGTTGATGGAAATCGACTGTACAGGCCTTGATAAAATTATTAAAAATATCAATAATTTGTGTAAAATCATAAGAAATGATTTGGGAAGAATCGGGATGAAAAACTCCATATTTGAAAAGATAAAAATAGATTTTTATCGAAATGAACTAGTTTTGAACTAGAATTATAATTCATTTATTTTTGAAATAAATAAAGTGAATTTGAAATGGTTTTGAAATATAACCAGAAATTCCAGTAATTGAATTGGAATGGATTTGAATCGAAATTGTGTTCAGAATATTTCAATGTTGGATTTCGTGAGGATACAGATATTGTTATGGGAATTTGAAAGATATATATATATATCGTTATTTCCAATACGATATTTGTTGGTCATAGAATTTGATATTGAATATAAGCCGGTATATTTTCTATTCAGAGACTTGTATTTAATGTCAAATGTGATTTGGATTTGTCGTGAATGGTGTCTTTATTAACACCGTTCTTGAACCCAGTTGAAAAAAGATTAAATCCTTTTATTTAGATTTAATGAAGTGTACCAATTAAATAATATTTAATTGGAATCGAATTGGTATTGATTTTTGGGCTTATCGTGAACAGTGTTTTAAATAACACTTGTTCTTTAATCCGATAATTAATGGAATGTGATTTTGGGTTTATCGTGAACCGTGTTTTAAATGACACTGATTCTTTAACCC
Source organism: Allium sativum (assembly GCA_030737875.1). NCBI lineage: Eukaryota > Viridiplantae > Streptophyta > Magnoliopsida > Asparagales > Amaryllidaceae > Allium > Allium sativum. The sequence goes on along the minus strand of CM060920.1, from coordinate 738,736,500 downwards.
AGTTAAAGATTAAAACTAAGTGGAGTTTTAATGAATCTTTAATTAAATTGACAAGATCGAGAATGGAGTATCACCAGTTTTGCTCCAGGCGATAGTTAAATCTTTAATTAGATTTGAACGTGAAATGGTAATTGAATTTACCGATAACACTATGGTGTTAGATATGAAGTATTACCAGTTTTACTTCATGGGATGAATAGGTTGGGATTGGGAAATAAAATAAATGATTACTTCGGTGTGGTTCGCTAATTCCGACAAGTTTGAATTGATATTCAAAGGAGATTAAAGAATAAATTTAAAGAATTTATCTTTGATAAAATTAATGGGAACTTTTCCCAAAGTATAGGAATATTTGAATAAAAGAATATTCTGAATTGGAATGAGGCGTATGTTGTGTTTTTGTAACACTTATTTATTATATACGCGAGTTATTCAGAAAGACCGGGTTTATCCCATTCTGAATAACTGATTCGACGTTGTGTTGAAGATGAAGACGGTGGTCGAAGACCGGAGGTCTTCACATCGTTTGGGTGATTACTGATGATCTTGATTGGGCTGTACATCAAAGAAGATGGAAACAGTTGGTGATCGTCTAGACGTACTTGGAGATCGATGGATATGCGGGGTACTAGGTGCCTCGGGTTTCGTTCAGACCCAGAACGGACTTGTAAATGGACTGTGTGTCTGACATTGGATTTTAGTCTGTGTGATTGATTTCTATTAAATATATATCTGTTTGGCGGTGGAGAATTAATTCTCTTGCTTAACGCCCTTCTCTGAGACGTACGAGCTCAGGGGTTATATACAGATGGATATCAAACGCATAGAGTGAATTACCTGTGTGGCATGCCTAAGATGCAAGTGATCAAGGCTTCTGTTGAAAAGCAAAGTCTTGTGGTTGATGATCAAAGCACCGCCTGTGTGGCATAGCTTGGTGTAACGTGAATTCGCGAGCCTCACACCCCGGTTGTGAACCAGAAACGGGAGAGGACCTCAGGGAGGGCATGCGTTTCCTTCTAGCTAGGGTGGTGTCAGTGACCTACCAGCCCTGACATTTATATACTTTTCACATGTATGGTTGTTGCTGTTGCGAGGCGACTCGGTTAGATCGGACGATCCGGGTCCGGTGGAGCCATTCGTTGGCTCATTTATGCCCCAAAGGGCGGGGAAACGCAGTGTTCAGGCATTTTAATCCACATCGGTGGACCGGCCCTGTCGCTCCAAGGGCCCACCTGAGTCTGGGTCCTAAGGCTCGGGCTAGAGAATCTCGAATCGGTTGAGGACTATCTTTTGCCTCGGTTCATAGATGGAAATCCAATTTCCAAATACGTGATTTTGCGGTTTTAATTGTAGAACTAGTATGGCGACATGATATATGGTACCCATGCCGTCTATGATTGATACTTATGATTTGAAGTTGTTTTATACACTATGCACTTATAAAAGTATCAAATGATTTGTTTAAAACGTACTAAGCATGTTTGGCTATTATAAGGGAAAACCCTATCCCCCGGCTTGCGTTGCATTGTGTGATAGGACTGGGTCTTATAATAGCTTCATTTTTCCAAAAAGCATTGCACTGTTTTGTTATATGCACTGGTATTCTTGGGAGGAAACCCGTTCCGTGTTATACGGCGTTGTCCCTTGATATATCTGATTTAAAGTAAATTTTAAATAACTGTTTTAGTCCTCACACCAGTCCCATGACTGACCTGGAGTTTATTGTTTTAACCTAAACTCTGGGTGCCCTTATTTTGACACGGGCAGCTAGTAGTTTTTGTTTTGCAGATTTATATTCACAGGATCCAGGTTTACAGCTGGAACGATACTCGGAAAGCTTTGTATCCGCGTATTATTTCTAGTTGTGTATTGTATTATTTTCCGCTGCTATATAATGTATTGTAATCTCTGATATTTTTTAATGTGTAATATTAATTTATACTCTGTATATTCTTGTATTTTGATGGAATTCTTGCAATATACAATGAAATGTTCTTCCGTCTGCGTTCTATTTTGTCGTGTTCTCAAAACGATCAGGCGTTTCGAATGGTCTAGATCAGTTTAGCGACTGATTCAGATCGAGCGAAATTCTTTTTCATCACAGTTGGTATCAGATCTTTGGTTTACAAAGCTCGAGAACAAGACACGTTAGAACCATACGAAGAATTCATCAGAAATTGGATTAGTAATATCCAATGGGAATGACTCGTTAGAGATAGGATCAGTAGTATCCTAGAACAAGTGTGAAGAGTATATTTTTAAAGTGAAAACAAATTTTGTTTTGAAAATTTAATTCAATTATTCGTATTTGATTATTTATTTGTATTGATTGGGACAGTCCAGTATATAAAGATTTTGCATATACGCCTTGCAAACGTGTATTTGAAGTTTTAATATACTGGATAGATATAGAATTACACTCTGGTCGCCCGGGGGTGATTCTGATGATTGATATATCATCATCAAAATTTATATTCGAGTGACGAACGTGTAATATCTATATATTTCCTATTGACTGGTGTGAGAACCAAAATTAGATAGGGCTTATTGTTATGATTTGGCATCAAAAATGTGATTTTCGACTATATATCAAAGTTATGAATTTCAAAAGCTAATCAACTAATTGATTGATGGTTGTGTTGTTGATTATATTTAAAATTTATACCATATAGCCAAATAGTATCAAATAGTGAATTATATTGAAAATTTGTCGCATTTGCATGCATATACATGTACTTACATTGAACAGGTCATAACAAAGAGGCTAGAGCAGAAGAATAAAATTTGTTTGCCCGACAAATAGGTACATGTTTAATATAATTTACTGTTTCGTTTGAGTGATGATGATTTTGTGAGCCTATTGGATAGCCGCTTGGCTTTTTCTTTTTGTTTTTGAGATCAGAAGGCCTGTATGGCAATTTCGGGATTTTCCCGTTGCTCCCGGTGCAGGGGAGGTTATGGCGAAATTTTTCTAAAATTTAGGGTGTTAGCCAAATTTTTGAAAAATTTGAAAAGTTCTTAGAAACTAAAAAGTTGAAGCACTTAAACCGTAGTCAAAATAATGAAAGTTGAGTTGATTAGTTAAACAACTTTCAGCTTCGTTCCTTTTCGGGGACGAAAAGTTTTAAGTGGGGGAGATTGTAATAACCCGGAAATCTGGGCCAGTTTAAAATTTTTATTTTGGGAATTTTAGCAAATTTTGATTATTTAAAATGAATTATTTTAAATAATATCGGCGAGGAATTTATTTTGAATAGAATTTTAATGAATATATTTATATAGATCGACGATAGAATATAAATATTTATTTATATTTATAAAAGGAATTGAAAATGGCGCGGTAGTTCGATAATTCGATTTCAAACTTCCAATGAATGTACCGGGTGCAAAATAAACCGGATTTTAGTGAAACCAAAAATAATAGAATCTATTTGAGAATATCTTTCCAATAAATCCGAAAAATTGAAATTTCATAGCGGGAATCAAAAGATAGTTCCAGTTGAAAATTCTGAATAGTCGCTGTAGAATTCAGGCCCTTAAAAATGGAAATTTTGCAAACGACCTCGGATTTCGACGAAACCACTTTTTTTAGGTCTGTGATGTAAAGATATTGCTAGATTCCAAATTTCATAATTTTTCGAATCAATATGTGAGCGTGGTAAAGGAAAACACGTTTGACCAGTTTTTGTTGATTTTAATCGACCGGAAAATGACCATTTTTCCAATGGTCTCAGAATTCGACGAAACTAGTTTTGTTAGGACTGTATGGTCAATACGAAGCTAGAAAATATTTTTTTGGAATTTTTTGAGTTAGTATGTGGCCCCAGTAAATTGAAATGCGTGTTCAAATTCAATATATAGAGTTATATGTTGATTTTGATGAAAACTGATCGAAACGATCGAATCAGCCTACGATACATATACCGTTGTGTTCGGAATGGGGGTAATTAGCAAGGGACGATAGTCGGTGGGTTCGATTTCGAGTTCGAAATAAAAAGTTGCTTTTTGAAATTAAATAATTAAATAAATTAAAAATAAAATATCTCCCTCTCTCTCCTTAACCATTCAGCCCTCCCCCCCACGTTGACCATTGATTAAACAAAATAAATAAATAAAAAACAAAAGGGGGGAGGCGCTCCTCCCTGCAGCGCCATCGCGCCCCCTTGGCGCGCCACCGCCAGGGCGTGGCCCCCTCTTCCTCCACCTCCCCTTCTTCTCCTCCAACCTCTCCCTCCCTGCCCAAGCATGAAACCCTAACGCATCGACCCTCCGCCCTCCTGAAAACCCCCACGCGCGCCACCCTGCTGGACCGCCAGCCGCTCTCCACCACCATCCGACCTACTCGCGGGCCCCCTTTTGACCTCGCGCTCCTCCTCTTCTGTCCCAGGCCGCAAGCACCCCCACCACCAACCCGACGCGACGAACCCCCTCTTCCTTTGATCATCGCAAATATTTCCTTTTCTTTCTTCCCTTTTTCTGATTTTGATTCTAAGCAAAAAAAAAACTAGGATTTTAGCCAATAAAAGATTTGATTTTTATCTATTTAAAAGCAATGTTTTTGTTTATAAAAATACGGTTTTTATATAGGGTAATGATTCATAAAGATTCGATTTTTATTCATTTGAAAACCATAAAGATGTGATTTTTGAAAACGAAAAGAAGTGATTTTTAATGAAGTAAAAATATAATTTTTATAAAGTAGAAGTATTAAAAATATGATTTTTATATAATAAAGAATATAAAAATATTATCTTTACTTATGTAGCGAAATAAAAATCTGTTTTTTATTATAAATATGTTGAAACAAAAATGGGATTTTTATAGCGATGAAATAAAAATTTGATCTTTATATAAGAAGTAGAAGTAAAAATAGAATTTTTATTTATTGAATGAAATAAAAATATAATTTTTATTTGAGCAGTGTGAAAAGAACTGCATTGGAATTTCAGTCAAATCCAGATAGTTCAGCAGTTCAAAAGCAAAGCACGATGGAGTGGAATCCTCTGTGAGAACTTCTCACTTTTAAATTTATTTTTAGTTGAAATATATACTAGGATGCAAACGGTGTTTAGTAGCACCCGACACCCGTCGTCCACAGACCATGGACGGCTTGTATGCTTGTTTGTTTGATTTTGATGTGTAGTTGATTGTGTGATGTGAAATGAAATAAAATATTTATATAGCAAAAATATTTTATAGTTGAAAATAGAATTTTTAGCGTGTATGTAAAATAAAATAAAAATAAACAGATCGGACGATTTGTTTATAAACATATATTTGACTGATATTGATTGGGACGAGAAATTTTACACATCGCCCAACTGCACAAATAAAATCTGTGTTTGATTGTTTGAAACCCCACACGGGTATTGGGATGATATATGACATACACTAATCCCAATAGTTAGTTGTATGTCGATCGATTGATTGACAGACTGTTATAAGCGTTAAATATTTATATTCGATGCTTATACAGTGTAGAATGCACTTTGGATGATGGTTGATTATTCATCGTTGTTATTGTATACATGTGTTGTAGAAAATCCTTATAGTCAACACTATATGGTAATTGATTGGGCCTTATTCCAGTTTGAAAAAAAGAAATATTTGAAATATAATATTTGAAAATATGAATATATGAAGCCGTGTTGATTAGATTTACGCCATTTTGACGTGAATGATATTTATATTGATTTTATTCATTTTCTAACGAATATCGAAAGTGATTTCAAAATCTGAAATTTTGAATAGAAGTGAGTTCGAATTGAAATTGAATAGAAATGAATTCAAATTGAAATTGAATAGAAATGAATTCAAATTGAAATTGAATAGAAATGAATTCAAATTGAAATTGAATAGAAGTGAATTCGAATTGAAATTGAATAGAAATGAATTCGAATCGAAATTGAATAGAATTGAATTTGAATTGAAATCGAAAGGAATTGCATTTGAATTAAATTGAAATTGAATTGAAATCAATTTGAAATGAATTTAAAACGAATTTATATTGGAATATTCAATTTTTATTTGAAATTGAATATGAAGTTGAAACCGTTTTGAAAATGAATTTAAAACGATTTATAAAGCACGTTTTGAATTGAAATCGACGAAGTATATATTATATATATTATATATATAATATAATGGCCTGAATAGAACGCGCCGCGCCGCGGTAGTTCGCGAATTTCGACCATTGATTTCGAACGAATTTTGCGGGAGATCCGACCGTCGGATTCTCCTAAAACCGGGACCGTTGGGTTCGAATCGAAAAGAGCTTTCTAACGAATATTAGAAATTTGAAATCTAACGGTTGGATTTGGAATTATGTCAAAATTAAATTTGGAAAAGGTCGTTGTAAGTGCAGTTCGATGGCCGTTGATGGAAATCGACTGTACAGGCTTTGATAAAATTATTAAAAATACCAATAATTTGTGTAAAATCATAAGAAATGTTTTGGGAAGAATCGGGATGAAAAACTCCATATTTGAAAAGATAAAAATAGATTTTTATCGAAATGAACTAGTTTTGAACAATAATTATAATTCATTTATTTTTGAAATAAATAAAGTGAATTTGAAATGGTTTTGAAATATAACCAGAAATTCCAGTAATTGAATTGGAATGGATTTGAATTGAAATTGTCTTCGGAATATTTCGATGTTGGATTTCGTGAGGATACAGATATAGTTATGGGAATTTGAAAGATATATATATATCGTTATTTCCAATATTATATTTGTTGGTCGTAGAATTTGATATTGAATATAATCCGGTATATTTTCTATTCAGAGCCTTGTATTTAATGTGAAATGTGATTTGGGTTTGTCGTGAATGGTGTCTTTATTAACACTGTTCTTGAACCCAGTTGAGAAAAGATTAAATCCTTTTATTTAGATTTAATGAAGTGTACTAATTAAATAATATTTAATTGGAATCGAATTGGTATTGATTTTTGGGTTTATCGTGAACAGTGTTTTAAATAACACTTGTTCTTTAATCTGATAATTAATGGAATGTGATTTTGGGTTTATCGTGAACCGTGTTTTAAATGACACTGATTCTTTAACCCAGTTAAAGATTAAAACTAAGTTGAGTTTTAATGAATCTTTAATTAAATTGACAAGATCGAGAATGGAGTATCACCAGTTTTGCTCCAGGCGATAGTTAAATCTTTAATTAGATTTGAACGTGAAATGGTAATTGAATTTACCGATAACACTGCGGTGTTAGATATGAATTATTACCAGTTTTACTTCATGGGATGAATAGGTTGGGATTGGGAAATAAAATAAATGATTACTTCGGTGTGGTTCGCTAATCCCGACTAGTTTGAATTGATATTCAAAGGAGATTAAAGAATAAATTTAAAGAATTTATCTTTGATAAAATTAATGGGAACTTTTCCCAAAGTATAGGAATATTTGAATAAAAGAATATTCTGAATTGGAATGAGGCGTATGTTGTGTTTTTGTAACACTTATTTATTATATACGCGAGTTATTCAGAAAGACCGGGTTTATCCAATTCTGAATAACTGATTCGACGTGGTGTTGAAGATGAAGACGGTGGTCAAAGACCGGAGGTCGTCACGTCGTTTGGGTGATAACTGATGATCTTGATTGGGCTGTACACCGAAGAAGATGGAAACAGTTGGTGATCGTCCAGACGTACTTGGAGATCGATGGATATGCGGGGTACTAGGTGCCTCCGGTTTCGTTCAGACCCAGAACGGACTTGTAAATGGACTGTGTGTCTGACATTGGATTTTAGTCTGTGTGATTGATTTCTATTAAATATATATCTGTTTAGCGGCGGAGAATTTATTCTTTTGCTTTGCTTAACGCCCTTCTCTGAGACGTACGAGCTCAGGGGTTATATACAGATGGATATCAAACGCATAGAGTGAATTGCCTGTGTGGCATGCCTAAGATGCAACTGATCAAGGCTTCTGTTGAAAAGCAAAGTCTTGTGGTTGATGATCAAAGAACCGCCTATGTGGCATAGCTTTGTGTAACGTGAATTCGCGAGCCTCACACCCCGATTGTGAACCAGAAACGGGAGAGGACCTCAGGGAGGGCATGCATTTCCTTCTAATTAGGGTGGTGTCAGTGACCTACCAGCCCTGACATTTATATAATTTTCACGTGTGTGGTTGTTGCTGTTGCGAGGCGACTCGGTTAGATCGGACGATCCGGGTCCGATGGAGCCATTCGTTGGCTCATTTACGCCCCAAAGGGAGGGGAAACGCAGTGTTCAGGCATTTTAATCCACATCGGTGGACCGGCCCTGTCGCTCCAAGGGCCCATCTGAGTCTGGGTCCTTAGGCTCGGGCTAGAGAGTCTCGAATCGGTTGAGGACTATCTTTTGCCTCGGTTCATAGATGGAAATCCAATTTCCAAATATGCGATTTTGCGGTTTTAATTGTAGAACTAGTATGGCGACATGATATATGGTAGCCATGCCGTCTACGATTGATACTTATGATTTGAAGTTGTTTTATACACTATGCACTTATAATAGTATCAAATGATTTGTTTAAATCGTACTAAGCATGTTTGGCTATTATAAGGGAAAACCCTATCCCCCGGCTTGCGTTGCATTGTGTGATAGGACCTGGGTCCTATAATAGCTTCATTTTTCCAAAAAGCATTGCGCTGTTTTGTTATATGCACTGGTATTCTTGGGAGGAAACCCGTTCCGTGTTATACGGCGTGGTCCCTTGATATATTTGATTTAAAGTAATTTTTTAATAACTGTTTTAGTCCTCACACCAGTCCCATGACTGACATGGAGTTTATTGTTTTAACCTAAACTCTGGGTGCCCTTATTTTGACACGGGCAGCTAGTAGTTTTGGTTTTGCAGATTTATATTCACATGATCCTGGTTTACAGCTGGAAAGATACTCGGAAAGCTTTGTATCCGCGTATTATTTCTAGTTGTGTATTGTATTATTTTCCATTGCTATGTAATGTATTGTAATCTCTGATATTTTTTAATGTGTAATATTAATTTATACTCTGTATATTCTTGTATTTTGATGGAATTCTTGCAATATACAATGAAATGTTCTTCCGTCTGCGTTCTATTTTGTCGTGTTCTCAAAACGATCAAGCGTTTCGAATGGTCTAGATCGGTTTAGCGACTGATTCGGATCAAGCGAAATTCTTTTTTGTCACAGTTGGTATCAGAGCTTTGGTTTACAAAGCTCAAGAACAAGACACGTTAGAACCATACGAAGGAATTCATTAGAAATTGGATTTGTAATATCCAATGGGAATGACTCGTTAGAGATAGGATCAGTAGTATCATAGAACGAGTGTGAAGAGTATATTTTTAAAGTGAAAACAAATTTTGTTTTGAAAATTTAAATCAATTATTCGTATTTGATTATTTATTTGTATTGATTGGGACAGTCCAGTATATAATGATTTTGCATATACGCCTTGCAAACGTGTATTTGAAGTTTTAATATACTGGATAGATATAGAATTACACTCTAGTCGCCCGGGGGTGATTCTGATGATTGATATATCATCATCAGAATTTATATTCGAGTGACGAACGTGTAATATCTATATATTTCCTATTGAATGGTGTGAGAACCAAAATTAGATAGGGCTTATTGTTATGATTTGGCATCAAAAATGTGATTTTTGACTATATATCAAAGTTATGAATTTCAAAAGCTAATCAACTAATTGATGGTTGTGTTGTTGATTATTGGTTGATTAATTAAAATTTATACCATATAGCCAAATAGTCTCAAATAGTGAATTATATTGAAAATTTGTCGCATTTGCATGCATATACATGTACTTACATTGAACAGGTCATAACAAAGAGGCTAGAGCAGAAGAATAAATTTTGTTTGCCCGACAAATAGGTACATGTTTAATATAATTTACTGTTTCGTTTGAGTGATGATGATTTTATGAGCCTATTGGCTAGCCGCTTGGCATTTTCTTTTTCTTTTTGAGATCAGAAGGCCTGTATGGCAATTTCGGGATTTTCCCGTTGCTCCTGGTGCAGGGGAGGTTATGGCGAAATTTTTCGAAAATTTAGGGTGTTAGCCAAATTTTTGAAAAAATTGAAAAGTTCTTAGAAGCTGAAAAGTTGAAGAACTTAAGCCGTAGTCAAAATAATGAAAGTTGAGTTGATTAGTTAAACAACTTTCGGCTTCGTTCCTTTTCGGGGACGAAAAGTTTTAAGCAGGGGAGAGTGTAATAACCCGGAAATCTGGGTCAGTTTAAAATTTTTATTTTGGCAATTTTAGCGAATTTTAATTATTTAAAATGAATTATTTTAAATAATATCGGCGTTGAATTTATTTTGAATAGAATTTGAATGAATATATTTATATAGATCGACGAAAGAATATAAATATTTATTTATATTTATAAAAGGAATTGAAAATGGCGCGGTAGTTCGATAATTCGATTTCAAACTTCCAATGAATGTACCGGGTGCAAAATAAACCGGATTTTAGTGAAACCAAAAATAATAGAATCTATTTGAGAATATCTTTCCAACAAATCCGAAAAATTGAAATTTCATAGCGGGAATCAAAAGATAGTTCCAGTTGAAAATTCTGAATAGTCGCTATAGAATTCAGGCCCTTAAAAATGGAAAATTTGCAAACGACCTCGGATTTCTACGAAACCACTTTTTTTAGGTCCGTGATGTAAAGCTATTGCTAGATTCCAAATTTCATAATTTTTCGAATCAATATGTGAGCGTGGTAAAGGAAAACGCGTTTGACCAGTTTCAGTTGATTTTAATCGACCGGAAAATGACCATTTTTTTAACGGTCTCAGAATTCGACGAAACTAGTTTTGTTAGGACCGTATGGTCAATACGAAGCTAGAAAATATTTTTCTGGAATTTTTCGAGTTAGTATGTGGCCCCGGTAAATTGAAATGCGCGTTCAAATTCAATATATAGAGTTATATGTTGATTTTGATGAAAACTGATCGAAACGATCGAATCAGCCTACGATACATATCCCATTGTGTTCGGAATGGGGGTAATTAGCAAGGGACGATAGTCGGTGGGTCCGATTTCGAGTTCGAAATAAAAAGTTGCTTTTTGAAATTAAATAATTAAATAAATTAAAAATAAAATATCTCCCTCTCTCTCCTTAACCATTCAGCCCCCCCCCCCCCCCCGTTGACCATTGATTAAACAAAATAAATAAATAAAAAACAAAAGGGGGGAGGCGCTCCTCCCAGCAGTGCCATCGCGCCCCCTTGGCGCGCCACCGCTAGGGCGTGGCCCCCTCTTCCTCCACCTCCCCTTCTCCTCCTCCAACCTCTCCCTCCCCGCCCAAGCACGAAACCCCAACGCATCGACCGTCCGCCCTCCTGAAAACCCCAATGAGCGCCACCATGCTGGACCGCCAGCCGCCCTCCACCACCATCCGACTTACTCGCGGGCCCCCCCTCTGACCTCGCGCTCCTCCTCTCCTCTTCTGTACCAGGCCGCAAGCACCCCCACCACCAACCGGACGCGACGAACCCCCTCTTCCTTTGATCATCGCGAGTATTTCCTTTTCTTTCTTCCCTTTTTCTAATTTTGATTCTAAGCAAAAAAAAACTAGGATTTTAGCCAATAAAAGATTTGATTTTTATCTATGTAAAAGCAATGTTTTTGTTTATAAAAATGCGGTTTTTATATAGGGTAATGATTCATAAAGATTCGATTTTTATTCATTTGAAAACCATAAAGATGTGATTTTTGAAAACGAAAAGAAGTGATTTTTAATGAAGTAAAAATATAATTTTTATAAAGTAGAAGTATTAAAAATATGATTTTTATATAATAGAGAATATAAAAATATTATCTTTACTTATGTAGCGAAATAAAAATCTGATTTTTATTACAAATATGTTGAAACAAAAATGGGATTTTTATAGCAATGAATTAAAAATTTGATATTTATATAAGAAGTAGAAGTAAAAATAGAATTTTTATTTATTGAATGAAATAAAAATACAATTTTTATTTGAGCAGTGTGAAAAGAACTGCATTGGAATTTCAGTCAAATCCAGATAGTTCAGTAGTTCAAAAGCAAAGCACGGCGGAGTGGAATCCTCTGAGAGAACTTCTCACTTTTAAATTTATTTTTAGTTGAAATATATACTAGGATGCAGACGGTGTTTAGTAGCACCCGACACTCGTCGTCCACAGACCATGGATGGCTTGTATGCTTGTTTGTTTGATTTTGATGTGTAGTTGATTGTGTGATGTGAAATGAAATAAAATATTTATATAGCTAAAATATTTTATAGTTGAAAATAGAATTTTTAGCGTGTATGTAAAATAAAATAAAAATAAACAGATCGGACGATTTGTTTATATACACATATTTGACTGATATTGATTGGGACGAGAAATTTTACACATCGCCCAACTGCACAAATAAAATCTGTGTTTTATTGTTTGAAACCCCACACAGGTATTGGGATGATATACGACATACACTAATCCCAATAGTTAGTTGTATGTCGATCGATTGATTGACAGACTGTTATAAGCGTTAAATATTTATACTCGATGCTTATACAGTGTAGAATGCACTTTGGATGATGGTTGATTATTCATCGTTGTTATTGTATACATGTGTGGTAGAAAATCCATATAATCAACACTATATGGTAATTGATTGGGCCTCATTCCAGTTTGAAAAAAAGAAATATTTGAAATAGAATATTTGAAAATATGAATATATGAAGCCGTGTTGATTAGATTTACGCCATTTTGACGTGAACGATATTTGTATCGATTTTATTCATTTTATAGCGAATATCGAAAGTGATTTCAAAATCTGAAATTTTGAATAGAAGTGAGTTCGAATTGAAATTGAATAGAAATGAATTCAAATTGAAATTGAATAGAAATGAATTCAAATTGAAATTGAATAGAAGTGAGTTTGAATTGAAATTGAATAGAAATGAATTCGAATCGAAATTGAATAGAATTGAATTCGAATTGAAATCGAAAGGAATTGCATTCGAATTAAATTGAAATTGAATTGAAATCAATTTGAAATGAATTTAAAACGAATTTATATTGGAATGTTCAATTTTGATTTGAAATTGAATATGAAGTTGAAACCATTTTGAAAATGAATTTAAAAAGATTTATAAAGCACGTTTTGAATTGAAATTGACGAAGTATATATTATATATATTATATATATATATAATATAATGGCCTGAATAGAACGCGCCGCGCCGCGGCAGTTCGCGAATTTCGACCATTGACTTCGAACGGATATTGCGGGAGATCCGACCGTCGGATTCTCATAAAACCGGGACCGTTGGGTTCGAATCGAAAAGATTTCTAACGAATATTAGAAATTTGAAATCTAACGGTTGGATTTGGAATTATGTCCAAATCAAATTTGGAAAAGGTCGCTGTAAGTGCAGTTCGATGGCCGTTGATGGAAATCGACTGCATAGGCCTTGATAAAATTATTAAAAATATCAATAATTTGTGTAAAATCATAAGAAATGATTTAGGAAGAATCGGGATGAAAAACTCCATATTTGAAAAGATAAAAATAGATTTTTATCGAAATGAACTAGTTTTGAACTAGAATTATAATTCATTTATTTTTGAAACAAAAAAAGTGAATTTGAAATGGTTTTGAAATATAACCAGAAATTCCAGTAATTGAATTGGAATGGATTTGAATCGAAATTATCTTCGGAATATTTCGATGTTGGATTTAGTGAGGATACAAATATTGTTATGGGAATTTGAAAGATATATATATATATATATATATATATATATATATATATCGTTATATCCAATACGATATTTGTTGGTCGTAGAATTTGATATTGAATATAAGCCGGTATATTTTCTATTCAGAGCCTTGTATTTAATGTCAAATGTGATTTGGGTTTGTCGTGAATGGTGTCTTTATTAACACTGTTCTTGAACTCAGTTGAGAAAAGATTAAATCCTTTTATTTAGATTTAATGAAGTGTACCAATTAAATAATATTTAATTGGAATCGAATTGGTATTGATTTTTGGGTTTATCGTGAACAGTGGTTTAAATAACACTTGTTCTTTAATCCGATAATTAATGGAATGTGATTTTGGGTTTATCGTGAACCGTGTTTTAAATGACACTGATTCTTTAACCCAGTTAAAGATTAAAACTAAGTGGAGTTTTAATGAATCTTTAATTAAATTGACAAGATCGAGAATGGAGTATCACCAGTTTTGATCCAGGCGATAGTTAAATCTTTAATTAGATTTGAACGTGAAATGGTAATTGAATTTACCGATAACACTGTGGTGTTAGATATGAAGTATTACCAGTTTTACTTCATGGGATGAATAGGTTGGGATTGGGAAATAAAATAAATGATTACTTCGGTGTGGTTCGCTAATCCCGACTAGTTTGAATTGATATTCAAAGGAGATTAAAGAATAAATTTAAAGAATTTATCTTTGATAAAATTAATGGGAACTTTTACCAAAGTATAGGAATATTTGAACAAAAGAATATTCTGAATTGGAATGAGGCGTATGTTGTGTTTGTGTAACACTTATTTATTATATACGCGAGTTATTCAGAAAGACCGGGTTTATCCCATTCTGAATAACTGATTCGACGTGGTGTCGAAGATGAAGATGGTGGTCGAAGACCGGAGGTCTTCACGTCGTTTGGGTGATTATTGATGATCTTGATTGGGCTATACACCCAAGAAGATGGAAACAGTTGGTGATCGTCCAGACGTACTTGGAGATCGATGGATATGCGGGGTACTAGGTGCCTCCGGTTTCGTTCAGACCCAGAACAGACTTGTAAATGGACTGTGTGTCTGACATTGGATTTTAGTCTGAGTGATTGATTTCTATTAAATATATATCTGTTTGGCGGCGGAGAATTTATTCTCTTGCTTAACGCCCTTCTCTGAGACGTACGAGCTCAGGGGTTATACACAGATGGATATCAAACGCATAGAGTGAATCGCCTATGTGGCATTCCTAAGATGCAAGTGATCAAGGCTTCTGTTGAAAAGCAAAGTCTTGTGGTTGATGATCAAAGCACCGCCTGTGTGGCATAGCTTTGTGTAACGTGAATTCGCGAGCCTCACACCCCGGTTGTGAACCAGAAACGGGAGAGGACCTTAGGGAGGGCATGCGTTTCCTTCTAGCTAGGGTGGTGTCAGTGACCTACCAGCCCTGACATTTATATACTTTTCACCTATGTGGTTGTTGCTGTTGCGAGGCGCCTCAGTTAGATCGGACGATCCGGGTCCGATGGAGCCATTCGTTGGCTAATATACGCCCCAAAGGGCGGGAAAACGCAGTGTTCAGGCATTTTAATCCACATCGGTGGACCGGCCCTGTCGCTCCAAGTGCCCGCCTGAGTCTGGGTCGTGAGGCTCAGGCTAGAGAGTCTCGAATCGGTTGAGGACTATCTTTTGCCTCGGTTCATAGATGGAAATCCAATTTCCAAATACGTGATTTTGCGGTTTTAATTGTAGAACTAGTATGGCGACATGATATATGGTACCCATGCCATTTATGATTGATACTTATGATTTGAAGTTGTTTTATACACTATGCACTTATAATAGTATCAAACGATTTGTTTAAAACGTACTAAGCATGTTTGGCTATTATAAGGGAAAATCCTATCCCCCGACTTGCGTTGCATTGTGTGATAGGATCTGGGTCTTATAATAGCTTCATTTTTCCAAAAAGCATTGTGCTGTTTTGTTATATGCACTGGTATTCTTGGGAGGAAACCCGTTCCGTGTTATACGGCATGGTCCCTTGATATATCTGATTTAAAGTAAAGTTTTAAATAACTATTTTAGTCCTCACACCAGTCCCATGACTGACCTGGAGTTTATTGTTTTAACCTAAACTCTAGGTGCCCTTATTTTGACACGGGCAGCTAGTAGTTTTGGTTTTGCAGATTTATATTCACATGATCCTGGTTTACAGCTGGAACGATACTCGGAAAGCTTTGTATCCGCGTATTATTTCTAGTTGTGTATTGTATTATTTTCCGCTGCTATGTAATGTATTGTAATCTCTGATATTTTTAATGTGTAATATTAATTTATACTCTGTATATTCTTGTATTCTGATGGAATTCTTGTAATATACAATGAAATTTTCTTCTGTCTGCGTTCTATTTTGTCGTGTTCTCAAAACGATCAGGCGTTTCGAACGGTCTAGATCGGTTTAGCGACTGATTCAGATCGAGCGAAATTCTTTTTCGTCACACTGTCTAACACATGCTTACCTGTTTCCAATTCAATTCAACTCAATCCAATCGTTTGAATTCGGTTTCGCTCATTTATTTTTTAATTAGCTATTTTTCCTATTTCACTTTTTTGTTTGAACATAACATGTTCAAACAAAATATTTAACCTGCTAATAACCAAATTGAATTTCAATTTCAATTCTAGTTTCCTCTTCGATTTCGAATATAAATTTTCAAATCGAATTCACTTATTCAAAGCCCAATATCAATTCAAAATCTCATTCACTAATTACTATTCAAATTAGTTAATTCTATTCAATAATCAAAAATCTGATTTATGTTTCAAAAATCAATTCATTACTCCACATGAGTTCACGTATAATCTGCAACTCAAATCTGAAATTTTCTAAATAGAATTTCGAATTTTATTCGCTTAAAATCCTTTTATAAATTTAAATAAACCGTTATGGTTTTTAAATGGTAATGGCGTTGTTTTTCTGAAAATTTGATTTTGATATAACTCAAATTTTATTCGACGAAATCAAGATTTTTCTCCTCCATTAGAAAACTATTATCAAATCGGTCCTGACGTTTCTTGTTTCAAAGAATTTCGACTTCAATTGAGTTCTATATACTCAATTGAAGTTCGAAACACCAATTTATGAACTGCAGCGCTGCGGCAAGTTCGTTTTAATTATATTTATAAATATAAATGTTTAAACTTCATCTATAATAAATTCAACTTCATTCTGATATATTTTTAATATATATCAAATCAATTTTTCCCAATTCAACATACTATTTCCAATCTTCTAAAATTGTCGATTTTTCCCTTATTTGATAATAAATTCATTTATATTTCGTTCTTCTATATTTAATTTCAATTCCTTTTATAAATTATAAATCCTTTGGATTTATTTCTATTCTATAAAAAAATCCACATTTCGAAATATATTTCGTCGTTCCCATTTCGAAATGATTTCAGCTTTCTATTTCAAATTCTCTTTGAAATTTCAATTTTCAAATTCTATTTTCAATTCTATTCAAAATCTATTCAATTCTATTCAAATTTCTGTATATTAAAATTCTATTCAAATTATGAATTCAAATTCTATTCAATTTCTATATTCAAATTTTATTCAAATTCTACATTTAAAATTTCTTTGTTCAAATTCCATTTCACTTTCTATATTAAAATTCTATATTTGAATTTCCTTTTGATTTTCTATATTTAAACTCCATTTGAATTTCTATATTCAATTTCTATTTGAATTTTCTTTATATTCTCTATTAAACAAGTCTTGATTTCCAATTCGGTTGAAATCAATAATTTCTACTTTGGAAAAATACTTTCCCTTTTCTACTTCACACTTGTGTTTTTATTTCTGAATTACCCAATGATAACTCTTTTCACTTCATTTAGAAAGTTCGTTTATAAATTAATTACTTGTTTTTATTTTATTAAAACAGGTTAATATTTTTATTCCATTCTAAAATTTCAAATTCTATTTTAAAAATTGAATTTTCCTTTTAAATCTCAAATCTCCTTTCTAGGATATTTTTAAATTAACACTTAGGCCCAGTGATATTTAAACACCAAACAACCAATTATTTATTTCAGGTTTTCTAACACATCATATATAACAATATATATGCAAACAAATAAATAAACAGATAATATATTTTTGAGGAATCCAGTTGGATCCCTCTAACCTGTTTTCCTACATCCGCAGACGTTAGTCAACATAAATAATACCCGTCCTGCTTCGAGGCAGGATATCGCGGTATGAAGGTCATCCACTAATATATATTTGTGGGGCGCATAGGGAAATCATCAGCTATGGTACCGCGGGCATCCGCTAATGAGACTGCGAAAATAATCAATCATCAATCCAATATCTATATAATTGTCAACCCTAAATAACTAATATATTTAAATCAACCAGAAAGCATTCAAACAAGCAACAACAATTATTTTTACTGAATAAAAATAATTCTAAATAACAGGTGAGTGAGATTTACTCACCGTGACTTTAACTGTGCTGAATATCCACTGAAGAATATTATATAAATTTTACAGCGATTCTTCCATACGTCTGTTTTCCACAGTAAAACGAAAATTAATAAAATATCAATTTTTTTTTCGGATTCAGTTTAAATAATTACCACGTGTAAATTTATTCTAATTTAAACCTTAATCTTACTCAAATGATTATTCTGCAAAATTTTATTCTCTACTAACTAACTTCCTTTATATGAACTAATCACCTAAACTAATTTACTTTTAATCAATTGCCAATAAAAATAACTTCCATGTATTATTTATAATTATTTCACACAAATACTTAAGTTAATCCCTTATCTTGAAATAAGTTCATAACTTAACCATCTAATTTTAACTAGTTTATATATATGTGTATATATATACATATAAAGTAGCATTCCTAAATAATTAAATTAACAAAATTATTACCTTATTATTGTTGGAATGCCTTAGCCTTTACTGTTCAGACAACTTCCTCAATCACACGCTCCAGGATGAACTCTGTAACAACTCGAAAATCTGGGCCAGTTTAAAAATTTTATTTCAGCAATTTTAGCGAATTTCGAACATTTAAAATGAATTATTTTAAATAATAACGACGAAAAATTTATTTTGAATAGAAATCGAACGTATATATTATATACGTCGTCGTTAGAATATAATAATTATATATAATTATAAATAGAATTGAAAATGGCGCGGTAGTTCGATAATTCGATTTCAAACTTCAATTGAATGTACCAGGTGCAAAATAAACCGGATTTTAGTGAAACCAAAAACATTAGGATCTATTTGATAATATCTTTCCAACGAATCCGAAAAATCAAGATTTCATAGCGGGGATCAAAAGATATGTCCATTTGAAAATTTTGAATAGTCGCTATGGAATTCAGGCCCTTGAAAATAGCCATTTTGCAAACGACCTCGGATTTCGACGAAATCACTTTTGTTGGATCCGTGATGTCAAGTTATTGCTAGATTCCATATTTCATAATTTTTCGAATCAATATGTGAGCGTGGCAAAGGAAAACGCGTTTGACCAGTTTTAGTTGATTTTAATCGACTGGAAAATGGCCATTTTTCCAACGTTCTCGGAATTGGACGAAACCAGTTTTATTAGGACCGTATCGTCAATACGAATCTAGAAAATATTTTTTTGGAATTTTTTGAGTTAGTATGTGACCCCAGTAAATTGAAATGCGCGTTCAAATTCAATATATAGAGTTATATGTTGATTTTAACGGAAACTGATCGAAACGATCGAATCAGCTTGCGATACATATCCCATTGTGTTCGGAATGGGGGTAATTAGCTATGGACGACAGGCAGTGGGCCTTGTTTAGAGGTCGTATGAAAAAGTCAACTTTTTGTAAATTAAATAATTAAATAAATAAAAAATTTAAATTAAACCTCTTCCCCTTAAAACCCGTTGGCCCACCCTCAGTTAATTTCAGTCGAACGAATCAGAAAAAAAGGGGCGAACGACGGGGGGGTGGGGGGGAGCGCCGCCGCTCCTTCCATTTGAGCGCCGCCGCTCCTCCCATTTGAGCGCCGCCGCGCCCCAGGGCGGCGCCGCCACATCGTACCCCCTTCCCCCTACGATCCCTTCTCCTTCTTCTCCTCTCCCCTCTGCTAAAAACCGTGACCGCTCTTCACCCCTTCTTTCCCCTGCGCATCTTCCCCATCAGCAAACCGTCCCCACCACCGCTTGCTCCCCTTTCCAACTACTCCGGCGCCACCTCAAGCCCGACCACCACCTCCGACATCAATGCGCAGCCCCCTTCAGACGATGACAACGAGGCCCCTTTCCAATTCGATTTTCCCCCCTCGAGCTGTAAGTTTTTATTTTATTTTCGATTTTCAGTTATCATTTTATTTGATTTTAAAACTGAATTTTATTCGATAGAAAAATTAGAGATAGAATTTTTATTCGATAGGAAAGTTAAAGATATGATTTTTATATGATAAGGAAGTTAAAAATATATTTTTTATCGTATTTAAAGGTTGAAAATATAATTTTCATATTTAATAGATAATAAAAATATAATCTTTTATATTGTAGAAGGATAAAAATATGATTTTTACATAATAGGAACTATAAAAATATAATCTTTATAAGATAGAGAATATAAAAATATCATCTTTGTATATGTAGCGAAATAAAAATCTGATTTTTATTATATATACGTTGAAATAAAGAGGTGATTTTTATAGTGATGAAATCTTTATATTTGAAAAGGCGAAATCTTTATATAGAGAATAGCATGATAAAAATATAATCTTTATTATATGAACACCGTTTAATAAAAATAGAATTTTTATCTATATAGTAGCATTATAAAAATAGAATTTTAATCTATATAGTAGCGTTGTAAAAATAGAATTTTTATCTATATAGCATCGATGTAAAAATAGGATTTTTATATATTGAGTAGCGAAGTAAAAATAGGATTTTTATATATTGAATAGCGAAGTAAAAATAGGATTTTTATATATTGAATAGCGAAGTAAAAATAGGATGTTTATATATTGAATAGCGATGTAAAAATAGGATTTTTATACATTGAATAGCGAAGTAAAAATTCGATTTTTATATATTGAATAGCGAAGTAAAAATTCGATTTTTATATATTGAATAGCGAAGTAAAAATTCGATTTTTATATATTGAATAGCAAAGTAAAAATTCGATTTTTATATATTGAATAGCGAAGTAAAAATTCGATTTTTACATATGTAGTGGCTACGGGCAGCGAAAGTGACAAAAGGCGAGAACGACGAAGATTTTTATAAATGAAGAGTCGTGGAGTTGGATTAGCTATTGGTGAGAACTTCTCACTCTAAAATTCTTTTTCTAAGTTATATATATATACTAGGATGCAGACGGTGCTTAGTAGCACCCGACACCCGTCGTCCACAGACCATGGACGGCTTGTATGCTTGTTTGATGTGTTGTGGAATTTGTTTGTGTTGTTGATGTGAAATCGATAATAAAATGTAGATGGTTTAAATAAATTAATTATCGTTAAAAACATAATTTTTAATGTGAATGTGAGTAAATAAATATTTATAAACAAATCGGCCGATTTGTTTATATACACTGATTTGACTGATATTGATTGGGATGATAAATTTTACACATCGCCCAACTGCACAAATAA
Organism: Allium sativum; assembly: GCA_030737875.1. Taxonomy (NCBI): domain Eukaryota; kingdom Viridiplantae; phylum Streptophyta; class Magnoliopsida; order Asparagales; family Amaryllidaceae; genus Allium; species Allium sativum. Next base: position 738,715,054 of record CM060920.1, on the reverse strand, counting down.
AAATATGTGTTTGTTGATTTGAAACCCCACACGGGTGTTGGGATGAAATTTGGCTTACACTAATCCCAATTATTTAATTGTATGTCGATCGATAGGTCGACAAATTGTGTAAGCGTTGATTATTTATATTTGATGCTTATGCAGTTGTGTGGTGCACCTTGGCTGATGGTTGATTGTTTATCATTGCTATTATATACATGTGTTGTATGGAATCCATATAATTAACATTATATGGTGATTGATTGGGCCTCATTCCAATCGGGAAAATAATGAATGTTATAAAAGAAAATTCATGTGTTGAATATAAAAATAGTCATGTGTTGACGATGTTCACGTATTGAAAATATTCGTGTGTTGAGTAAAATATTTTTAATAATAAAAATTACAACTTTATCATATTTAAAATTAGAACTACTTCTCGGTGGAGTCTAATTAAAAATCAAACGACAGATACCATAATTTTATAAAATATTTTACATACCAAAAATAGTGATGTGTTGACAGTACTCATGTGTTGAGATTAGTCGTGTGTTGAAAGAAGTATAGATTCATGTGTTGAATAGAATAAATATTCATTTGTTGAATAGAATAACGAAGTTTTTGAAAAATATAAAGCCGTGTTGATTAGAGATGCGTTATTTTAACGCGAACGATATTTATATCGATTTTATTCGTTTTATAATGAATATTGAAAAGTGATTTCAAAATTTAATATTTTGAAATGAAATTCAAATTAAACTAGATTAAAATTCTTATTGAAATTTTATTGAATCAATTTGAAATGAATTCGAATCGAATAGAAAATGAATTCGATTCGAATCAAATAGAAAGTGAATTTGAATTAAATTGAATAGAAAGTGAATTTGAATTCGAATCGAATAGAAATGAATTCAAATTGAATTAAATTGAAATTGAATTAAAAACGAATTGAAATCATTTTGAATGAAATTTAAAACGAACTAAAATTGAATTGAAATCAATTTGAAATGAATTCGAATTGAAGTAAATAGAAGGTAAATTCAAATTGAATTGAAACGAATTTGAATTCGAATTAAATAAAATTGAAATGAATTCGAATTGAATTGAAATCAAATCGATTTGAAATTGAATGTAGCGTTGAAATGGTTTTGAAACGAATTTAAAACGATTTATAAAATACGTTTTAAAAGGAAATCGACGAAATATATATATATATATATATATATATATATATATATATATTATATATATATATAAATATAATGGCCTGAATAGAATGCGCCGCGCTGCGGCAGTTCGTGAATTTCGACCATTAACTTCGAATTGACGTTGCGGGAGATCTGACCGTCGGATTCTCCTAAAACCTGAACCGTTGGGTTCGTATCGAAAAGAGCTTTCCAATGAATATTAGAAATTTGAATTCTAACGGTTGGATTTGGAATTATGACCAAATCAAATTTGGAAAAGGTCGTTGTAAGTGCAGTTCGATGGCCGTTGATGGAAATCGAGTGTACGGGCCTTGAAAAAATTATTAAAAATATCTATAATTTGTGTAAAATCATAAGAAATGATTTGGGAAAAATTGGGCTAAAAAAAATTCCATATTTGAAAGGATAAAAATAGATTTTTATCGAAATGAACTAGTTTTGAACTAGAATTAAAATCAATTTATTTTTGAAATAAATAAATTGAATTTGAAAGTGATTTTAAAAATAATCAATATTCCCAATACGTGAATTGGACTGGAGTTGAATCGAAATTATCTTCAGAATATTTCGATGTTGAATTTCGTGACTATACAGATATTGTTATGGGAATTTGAAAGTATATTTTATATCGTTATTTCCAATACGATATTTGTTGGTTTCAGAATTTAATATTGAATATAAGCCGGTATATTTTCTATTCAGAGCCTTGTATTTAATATCAAATGTGATTTGGGTTTATCGTGAACCGTGTTTTAGAAGACATTGGTTCTTTAACCCACTTAAAGGCAGGATATTGATTTTTGAAAAGGTTAAAACTAAGTAGAGTTTTAATGTATCTTTAATTGGATTGAAATGTGAATTGATAATTTAAATTATCAAATCTGAAAGGTGATCGAGAATGGAGTACCACTAGTTTTGCTCCAAAGCGATAGTTAAATCTTTAATTAGATTTGAACATGAGATGGTAATTAATTTTACCGATAACACCGTGGTGTTAGATATGGAGTATTACCAGTTTTTCTCCATGGGATATATAGGTTGGGATTGGGAAATAAAACAAATAATTACTTCGGTGTGGTTCGCTAATCCCGACTAGTTTGAAATGATATGCAAAGGAAGATTAAAGAATAAATTTAGAAGAATTTATCTTGGATAAAATTAATGGGAACCTTTCCCTAAGAATGTGATTTTGTGAATAAAAGAATATTCTGAATTGGAATGAGGCGTTCGTTGTGTTTGTGTAACATTTGTTTACTATATACGTGGGATATTCAGAAAGGCCGGGTTTATACCCATTCTGAATAACCGATTCGACGAGATGTCGAAGATGAAGACGGTGGTTGAAGACCGGAAGTCTTCACATTGTTTGGGTGATTACTGATGATCTCGATTGGGCTGTACACATAAGATGAGGGAAACAGTTGGTGATCATCCAAATGTACTTGGAGATGGATGGATATGCGAGGAAAGTGCCTCCGGTTTCGTTCAGACCCAAAGCGAACTTGTAAATGGATTGTGTGTCTGACATTGGATTTTATTCTGTGTTGATTGATCTCTATTAAATATACATCTGTTTGGCGGCGGAGAATTTATTCTCTTGCTTAACGCCCTTCTCTGAGACGTACGAGCTCAGAGGTTGTATATCGATGGACATCAGTCGCATGGAGTGAATTGCCAGTGTGGCACGCGTAAGTGGCAATTGATCAGGGCTACTTTTGAAAAGCAAATTCTTGTGGTTGATGATCAAAGCACGGCCTGTGTGGCATAGCTTTGTGTATAACGTGAATTCGCGAGCCTCACACCTCGGTATGAGTCAAAAACGGGAGACGGACCGCTGGGAGAGCACGACGTTTCTTTCTAGCTGGGGTGGTGTCAATGACCTACCAGCCCTGACATTTATGTACTTTTCACCTGTGTGGTTGTTGGAATGCGAAGCGCCTCGGATATAGGTCTGTAAGGACCGGGAAACGTGTGTTCAGAAATAACTAATCCTCCAAAGTTAGGTGAGGACCGGCCCAGCCGATTCCAAGGGTCAGAGTTGGGTCCTGGGACATTTGCTAGAGTGTCTCGAACGCGGAGAGGAGCTTGCCCCTTGCCTCGACTCATGATGGAATCCAATTTCCAATACGTGTGTTTCGGTTTCATTTGTAGAACCTAGTATGGCGACATAGTGGTATGGGTCATTCATGCCGCCTATGATTTATATTTATGATGTGAAATTGTTTTGACACTATACACTTATAGTAATATCAAAATAATGTGTTTTAAACGTATTAAGCATGCTTTGGCTGTTATAAGGTAAAAAACCCTATCCTCCGGCTTGCGTTGCATTGTGTGATGGGACCTGGGTCTTATAACAGCTTCATTTTTTTTATTTAGCATTGCGCTGTTTGTTTTATGCACTGGTATTCTTGGGTGGAAACCCGTTCCGTGTTATATGGCGTGGTTCCTTGATTTACCGAACTTTAAAAATAAAGATTAATACCTGTTTTTGTTCTCACACCAGTCCCATGACTGACCTGGAGTTTATTGTTTTAACTTAAACTCTGGGTGCCCCTATTTTCGACACGGGCAGCTAGTAGTTTTGGTTTTGCAGATTTATATTCACAAGGTCCTGTTTTACAGCTGGAACGATGCTCGGAAAGCTCTGTATCCGTGTATCACTTTCAGTTGTGCTTTTGTATTATTTTCCGCTGCGATGTATTTAAATGTAATTTAAATCTCTGTTATTTGTTTGAATGTAATTTATTCAGTTATACTCTGTATATTCTTGTATCTGATGGAATTGTTGTAATAACAATGAAATGTTCTTCTGTCTATGTTCTGATTTGTCCTGTTCTCAAACGATCAGGGGGTTTCGAACGGTCTTAGTCGGTTTAACGATCGATTCGGATCGAGCGAAATTCCTTGCCGTTACAAACTCAAAATCCTCATTCCCGTCACCTAAAGCTCTGAACTTCCAAATACCTTACTGCCGTACCAGACTTCGAACTCCCAGAATTATTTGCGCACCAATCCCTGACTGGCGCTACTTCTGAAATCGAGTTCCAGCTTCCCTTTGCCATCGCGAGTATATCCAGCTTCAAGCCTCCCTCGACCTCGGCAAACCTCCCAGACCACATCGCCACGAGCACTCGAACTCCAGAACTCGAAATCCCCAAAATCAACCCTTAGATATCGCGATATCTACTGCCGAAACCTAAACAATAATCTCTCCTGGCTCCTGCTTCACTCGTCGCTCACTGCCCTAGTTCGATGCCGCCGAAATCAAATGTAAATACCCTTTTTTTGTTTTGAAAGTGAATTGAAAACGGGAGAGGGATGTGATGATTTTCTTCAGTTCTGTTGAAAGGGGAATGAGGAAGTGTAACAACCCGTAAAATCTGGGCCAGTTTAAAATTTTTATTTTGGCAATTTTAGCGAGTTTTGATTATTTAAAATGAATTATTTTAAATAATATCGACGAGAAATTTATTTTGAATATAATTCGAACGTATATATTTATACGCGTCGTCGTTAGAATATAAATAATAATATATATAATTTTATTTATAATTATAAATAGAATTGAAAATGGCGCGGTAGTTCGATAATTCGATTTCAAACTTCAATTGAATGTACCGGGTGCGAAACAATCCGGATTTTAGTGAAACCAAGAACAATAGGATCTAATTGATAATATCTCTCTATCGAATCCGAAAAATCGAAATTTCATGGCAGGAATCAGAAGTTATGTCCAGTTGAAAATTCTGAATAGTCGCTATGGAATTCAGGCCCTTAAAAATGGACATTTTGCAAATGACCTCGGATTTCGACGAAACCACTTTTGTTGGGTCCGTGGTGTCAAATTATTGCTAGGTTTCAAATTTCATAATTTTTCGAATCAATATGTGAGCGTGGCAAAGGAAAACGCGTTTGACCATTTTCAGTTGATTTTAATCGACTGGAAATTGGCCATTTTTCTAACGGTCTCAGAATTCGACGAAACTAGTTTTGTTAGGACCGTATCGTCAATACGAAGCTAGAAAATATTTTTCTGGAATTTTTCTGGTTAGTATGTGACCCCGGTAATTTGAAATGTACGTTTAAAATTCAATATAGCAATTTAAATGTAAATTCAACGGAAACTGATCGAAACAGTCGAATCAGCCTACGATACATATCCCATTGTGTTCGGAAGGGGGGTAATTAGCTAGGGGCGACAGTCGTTGGGCCTCGATAGGTGTTCGAATAAAAAGTCAACGTTTAGGGTTTGGAAAAATAAATAAATAAATAAATAAAATAATAATAAAAAAAAATTTCCTTCCTCCTTAACCTGGCCCCCCCCTTCCTCGTTTTCATTCCAGAGAACAGAAAAAAAAAAAACCCAACGCAGAAATCGAAGCCCCGATTCCCCATCGCCCAAATCGACGCCGCACCCCCGGCGATCTCCACCTATCGTCGAAGACCCCCCCCCTCGCCTATCCTCTCCAGCCATCCCAAGCCCACCGCCTCCGCCTTTTGTACAGCCGCGTCGCCTCGTCCTCCGCCATCTCGAGCGCCTCTGGCCACCACCCTCCGACGCAGAAGGCTGCCGCCGACAACCTCCATCCCCACCAGCGAACAACTCCTCCTCCCCCTTCGATTGGTAGAAAAGTGTGAGTTCTATTTTGTTTATTTAGTTTATTAACAGTTAAAATTTAGTTTAGGGTTCAGTTTGGATTTGTTTTAAAAATAAAAATCTGAACTGTTTTAAAATATATAAATCTGAACTGTTTTAAAAAATAAAAATCTGAACTGTTTTAAAAAAATAAAAATCTGAACTGTTTTAAAAATAAAAATCTGAACTGTTTTAAAATAAAAATATGAACTGTTTTAAAATATATAAATCTGAACTGTTTTAAAATATAAAAATCTGAACTGTTTTAAAAAATAAAAATCTGAACTGTTTTAAAATAAAAATCTGAACTGTTTTAAAATATATAAATCTGAACTGTTTTAAAATATAAAAATCTGAACTGTTTTAAAATATATAAATCTGAACTGTTTTAAAATATATAAATCTGAACTGTTTTAAAAAAATATAAATCTGAATTGTTTTGAAATATAAGTTTGAATTGATTTTGAATATAAAAATTAGCATATAGTAAAGTTTTGAATATATATATATATATATATATATATATATATATATATATATATTGTAATGTGTTGAATATATATATCGTGAAGTTTCAAAAATATATGGAAACTGTTTTGAAAATATACATCGTAATGTTTTGAAAATATATACCGCATTGTTTTTTTTTAATAGGAATAGCAGAATAATAATATAATTTTTATATCATAGAAAGGTTAAAAATATGATTTTTATATATTGAACTTTGAAATAAAAATTCGATTTTTATATATTGAATAGCGAAGTAAAAATGGGATTTTTATATATGTAGTGAAAGCGGACAACGAAAGTGATAAGAGACGAGAGTAGTGAAGATTTCCTGCATTGGAAGTGCCGTGGAGCTTGGATAGCTATCTGTGAGAATTTCTCACCTTTCAATTTAATTTTTCTAGTTATATATATATATACTAGGATGCAGATGGTGCTTAGTAGCACCCGACACAATCGTCCACAGACCATGGACTTGTTTGTTTGGTTGCATAGATTAGTTGAATTATTTGTTTGAATTGAATTGTTGGGTGAGATGAAATTGATTTGATTGATGTGTGAATGGCGTGGGCCTTCACTAGACCGGGGATAAGGCTAGGCCTCGTCCCGTTTCTAGTATCGTGCCGTTATGCCGCCAAAATTTTCTAAAATATGTTAGAAAATAAAAATATCATTTTATTGTGTAAATAAATTGAATAGAAATTCATAGGTTGAAATAAAATGTTTTATCGTTAAAAATATAATTTTTAATGTGAATGTGAATAAATGAATAGTTATAAACAAATCGGCCGATTTGTTTGTATATACACTGATTTGACTGATATTGATTGGGTCGATAAATTTCACACATCGCCCAACTGCACAAATAAAATCTGTGTTTGATTGTTTGAAACCCCACACGGGTGTTGGGATGAAATTTGAAGTTCACTCATCCTGATTGATTAAATATGTCGATCGATTGATTGACAGGCTGTTATAAGCGTTAGATATCTATATTTGATGCTTATACAGTGTAGTGCACTTTGGTTGATGGTTGATTATTTTTCAATGCTATTATACATGTGTTGTATGAAAATCCATATAATTAACTTTATATGGTAATTGATTGGGCCTCATTCCAGTTTTAAAATAGAAATATTTGAAATAGAAATATTCGAAATGGAATATTTGAAAATATCAATATATGAAGCCGTGTTGATTAGATTGACGCCATTTTGACGTGAACGATATTTATATCGATTTTATTCATTTTAAAATGAATATTAAAAAGTAATTTTGAAAAAAAAACAATTTCGAAATGAATTGAATTGAAAACGATTTCGAAATGAATTGAATTGAAAACGATTTCGAAATGAATTGAATTGAAAACGATTTCGAAATGAATTGAATTGAAAACGATTTCGAAATGAATTGAATTGAAACGATTTCGAAATGAATTGAATTGAAAACGATTTCGAAATGAATTGAATTGAAAACGATTTCGAAATGAATTGAATTGAAAACGATTTCGAAATGAATTGAATTGAAAACGATTTCGAAATGAATTGAATTGAAAACGATTTCGAAATGAATTGAATTGAAAACGATTTCGAAATGAATTGAATTGAAACGATTTCGAAATGAATTGAATTGAAACCGATTTCGAAATGAATTGAATTGAAAACGATTTCGAAATGAATTGAATTGAAAACGATTTCGAAATGAATTGAATTGAAACGATTTCGAAATGAATTGAATTGAAAACGATTTCGAAATGAATTGAATTGAAAACGATTTCGAAATGAATTGAATTGAAAACGATTTCGAAATGAATTGAATTGAAAACGATTTCGAAATGAATTGAATTGAAAACGATTTCGAAATGAATTGAATTGAAAACGAATTCGAATTGAATTGAAATTTGAATTGAATAGAAATGAATTTTAAAACGAATTTATAAAGAAGAATTCAATTTTGATTTGAATTGAAAAGGAAGTTGAAATTGTTTTTGAAACGAATTCAAAACTATTTATATAATTCGTTTTAAACAGAAATCGACAAAATATATATTATATATATTATATATATAATATAATGGCCTGAATAGAACGCGCAGCGCCGCGGTAGTTCGTGAATTTCGACCATTTATTTCAAACGGACATTGCGGGAGATCCGACCGTCGGATTCTCCTAAAACCGGAACCGTTGGGTTCGTATCGAAAAGAGCTTTCTAATGAATGTTAGAAATTTGAAATCTAACGGTTGGATTTGGAGATACGTCCAAATCAAATTCGAAAAAGGTCGCTGTAAGTGCAGTTCGATGGTCGTTAATGGAAATCGACTGTACGGGCCTTAATAAAATTATTAAAAATAGTAATAATTTGTGTAAAATCATAAGAAATGATTTGTGAAAGTTTGGGATGAAAAACTCCATATTTGAAAAGATAAAAATAGATTTTTATCGAAATGAACTAGTTTTGAACTAGAATTATAATTCTATTTATTTTTAAATAAATAAATTGAATTTAAAATGGTTTTGAAAATAACCAAAATTTCCAATGATTGCATTGGAGTGGATTTGAATCGAAATTGTCTTCGGAATATTTCGATGTTGGAATTCGTGATATTACAGGTGTTGTTATGGAAATTTGAAAGATATATATTTGTATCGTTATTTCCAATACGACATTTGTTAGTCGTAGAATTCGATATTGAATATAAGCCGATATATTTTCTATTCAGAGCCTTGTATTGAATATCGAATGTGATTTGGGTTTGTCGTGAATGGTGTCTTCACTAACACTGTTCTTGAACCCAGTTGAGAAAAGATTAAATCTTTTTATTTAGATTTAATGAAGTGTACCAATTAAATGATATTTAATTGGAATTGAATTGGTATTGATTTTTGGGTTTATCGTGAACAGTGTTTTAAATAACACTTGTTCTTTAACCCGATAATTAATGGAATGTGATTTTGGGTTTATCGTGAATCGTGTTTTAAATGACACTGATTCTTTAACCCAGATAATGATTAAAACTAAGTGGAGTTTTCATAAATCTTTAATTAGATTGAAAAGATCGAGAATGGAGTATCACCAGTTTTGCTCCAGGCGATAGTTAAAACTTTAATTAGATTTGAATGTGAAATTTAGAAACTAACTGTCGGTTAGCCAAGCAGAATGGTTTTCTGGATATTGATCTGATGTTGGTTTCGGCCTTCGGGGTTAATATTTGGGAAATTATTCTCTTGATTAATTTACGGTTAGTGACTAATGAATTGGAATGAGGCGTATGTTGTGTTTGTGTAACACTTATTTAAAATATACGCGAGTTATTCGGAAAGACCGGGTTTATCCCATTCTGAATAACTGATACGACGATAAGTCGAAGATGAAGACGATGGTCGAAGACCGGAGGTCTTCACGTCGTTTGGGTAATTACTGATGATCTTGATTGGGCTGTACACCCAAGAAGATGGAAACAGTTAGTGATTGTCCAGACGTACTTGGAGATCGATGGATATGCGGGGTACTAGGTGCCTCCGGTTTCGTTCAGACCCAGAACGGACTTGTAAATGGACTGTGTGTCTGACATTGGATTTTAGTCCGTGTGATTGATTTCTATTAAATATATATCTGTTTGGCGGCGGAGAATTTATTCTCTTGCTTAACGCCCTTCTCTGAGACGTACGAGCTCAGGGGTTATATATTGGTGGATATCAAACGCATGGAGTAAATTGCCTGTGTGGCATGCCTGAGTGGCAATTGATCGAGGCTTCTGTTGAAAAGCAAAGTCTTGTGGTGATGATCAAAGCACGGCCTTTGTGGCGTAGCTTTGTGTAACGTATACCTCGCGTGTTTCACACCCGGTATGAACCAAAAACGGGAGACGGACCTCAGGGAGGACTTGCGTTTCTTTCTAGCTAGAAGTGGCGTCAGTGGTTTTACACGCCCTGACGAGTTTGACTTATGTGGTTGTTGCTGTTGCGAGGCGCCTCGGATTGATCGGTCGTTCTCGAACCGATGGAGTCATTTGTTGGCTCGTTTACGCCCCATAGGGCGGAGAAATGTATTGTTCAGGCACTATAATCCACATCGGTGGACCGGCCCTGACGATCCAAGGGGCAGTTGCGGCTGCTCCAGAGACATGGGCTAGATTGTCTCGAATCGGTTGAGGACTATCTTTTGCCTCGGTTCATAGACGGAAATCCAATTTCCAAATACGTGACTTTGCGGTTTTATTTGTAAACCTATATATGGCGACATAGTGGCATGGGACGCTCATGCCGCCTATGATTGATACTTATGATTTGAAGTTGTCTTATACACTATGCACTTACAATAGTATCAAATGATTTGTTTTAAACGTATCAAGCATTCTTTGGCTGTTATAAGGTAAAAACCCTATCCCCCGGCTTGTGTTGCATTGTGTGATAGGACCTGGGTCTTATAACAGCTTCATTTTTCTTTATTTAGCATTGCGCTGTTGTTTTATGCACTGGTATTCTTGGGAGGAAACCCGTTCCGTGTTATACGGCGTGGTCCCTTGATTTACCTAATGATTTAAAATAAAGATTAATAACTGTTTTAGTTCTCACACCGGTCCCATGACTGACCTGGAGTTTATTGTTTTAACCTAAACTCTGGGTGCCCCTATTTTGACACGGGCAGCTAGTAGTTTTGGTTTTGCAGATTTATATTCACAGGAACCTGGTTTACAGCTGGAACGATATCCGGAAAGCTTTGTATCCGTATATCTCCTTCTAGTTGTGTATTGTATTATTTTCCGCTGCTATGTATTTAAATGTAATTTAAATCTCTGATATTTCTGTGTAATATTCATTTATACTCTGTATATTCTTGTAATCTGATGCATTGTTGTAATATACAATGAAACGTTCTTCTGTATGCGTTCTGTTTTGTCGTGTTCTCAAACGATAGGGCGTTTCGAACGGTCTGGGTCGGTTTAGCGACTGGTTCAGACCGAGCGAAATTCCTTGCCGTCACAGTTGGTATCAGAGCTTTGGTTTACAAAGCTCAGAGAACAAGACACATTAGAACCATACGAAAGAATTCATCAGATACTGGATTAGTAATATCCAACGGGAATGACTCGTTAGAGATGGGATCAGTAGTATCCTAGGACGAGTGTGAAGAGTATATTTTTCAAATGAAAACAAATTTTGTTTTGAAAATTTAAATCAATTATTCGTATTTGATTATTTATATTGATGTGGACAATCCAGTATATATAGATTTTGCGTATACGTCTGATCCGTGTGTATTCGAAGTTTTAATATACTGGATAGATATAGAATCACACTCTAGTCACCCGAAGATGATTCTGATGATAGTTCGAACATCATCAGAATTGGTATTCGTGTTTCGAAGGTGTGATATCTATATATTTCCTATTGATTGGTGTGAGAACCAAAATTAGATAGGGCTTATTGTTGTGATTTGGCATCAAAAATCTGATTTTTATATATGTATCAAAATTTATGAATTTGAGACTCTAATTCACTAATTGATTGATGTTTGTGTTGTTTGTTTAATTGTTTGATAATTCTGAACCATTATGCCTAATTTGGTCAAATATTGAACTGTATTGAAAATTGGTCGCATTTGCTTGCATATACATATATATTATTGAACAGGTCATAGCAAGGAGGCTAGAGCAGAGAACAAAATTTGTTTGCCCGACAAATAGGTACATGTTTACTACATAATTTCCTGTTTGGTTTGGGTGATGATGATTTTGTGAGCCTATTGGCTAGCCGCTTGGCTTTTTCTTTTTCTTTTTGAGATCTGAAGGACCGGGGAAGCTATTTGAAATTCCCCGATGCTCCCATTGCAGGGGAGGTTATGGCGAAATTTTTCGAAAATTTAGGGTGTTAGCCAAATTTTTGAAATTTTGAAAATTCTCAGAAACTAAAGAGTTGGAGAAGGGAAGCCAGATCGAGCGTAGAGCTGAATAATCAAACCACTTTCGACTTTGTTCCTTTTCGGGGACGAAAAGTTTTAAGTGGGGGAGATTGTAACAACCCGTAAAATCTGGGCCAGTTTAAAATTTTTATTTTGGCAATTTTAGCGAGTTTTGATTATTTAAAATGAATTATTTTAAATAATATCGACGAGAAATTTATTTTGAATATAATTCGAACGTATATATTTATACGCGTCGTCGTTAGAATATAAATAATAATATATATAATTTTATTTATAATTATAAATAGAATTGAAAATGGCGCGGTAGTTCGATAATTCGATTTCAAACTTCAATTGAATGTACCGGGTGCAAAACAATCCGGATTTTAGTGAAACCAAGAACAATAGGATCTAATTGATAATATCTCTCTATCGAATCCGAAAAATCGAAATTTCATGGCAGGAATCAGAAGTTATGTCCAGTTGAAAATTCTGAATAGTCGCTATGGAATTCAGGCCCTTAAAAATGGACATTTTGCAAATGACCTCGGATTTCGACGAAACCACTTTTGTTGGGTCCGTGGTGTCAAATTATTGCTAGGTTTCAAATTTCATAATTTTTCGAATCAATATGTGAGCGTGGCAAAGGAAAACGCGTTTGACCATTTTCAGTTGATTTTAATCGACTGGAAATTGGCCATTTTTCTAACGGTCTCAGAATTCGACGAAACTAGTTTTGTTAGGACCGTATCGTCAATACGAAGCTAGAAAACATTTTTCTGGAATTTTTCTGGTTAGTATGTGACCCCGGTAATTTGAAATGTACGTTTAAAATTCAATATAGCAATTTAAATGTAAATTCAACGGAAACTGATCGAAACAGTCGAATCAGCCTACGATACATATCCTATTGTGTTCGGAAGGGGGGTAATTAGCTAGGGGCGACAGTCGTTGGGCCTCGATAGGTGTTCGAATAAAAAGTCAACGTTTAGGGTTTGGAAAAATAAATAAATAAATAAAATAATAATAAAAAAAAATTTCCTTCCTCCTTAACCTGGCCCCCCCCTTCCTCGTTTTCATTCCAGAGAACAGAAAAAAAAAAAAACCCAACGCAGAAATCGAAGCCCCGATTCCCCATCGCCCAAATCGACGCCGCACCCCCGGCGATCTCCACCTATCGTCGAAGACCCCCCCTCGCCTATCCTCTCCAGCCATCCCAAGCCCACCGCCTCCGCCTTTTGTACAGCCGCGTCGCCTCGTCCTCCGCCATCTCGAGCGCCTCTGGCCACCACCCTCCGACGCAGAAGGCTGCCGCCGACAACCTCCATCCCCACCAGCGAACAACTCCTCCTCCCCCTTCGATTGGTAGAAAAGTGTGAGTTCTATTTTGTTTATTTAGTTTATTAACAGTTAAAATTTAGTTTAGGGTTCAGTTTGGATTTGTTTTAAAAATAAAAATCTGAACTGTTTTAAAATATATAAATCTGAACTGTTTTAAAAAATAAAAATCTGAACTGTTTTAAAAAAATAAAAATCTGAACTGTTTTAAAAATAAAAATCTGAACTGTTTTAAAATAAAAATCTGAACTGTTTTAAAATATATAAATCTGAACTGTTTTAAAATATAAAAATCTGAACTGTTTTAAAAAATAAAAATCTGAACTGTTTTAAAATAAAAATCTGAACTGTTTTAAAATATATAAATCTGAACTGTTTTAAAATATAAAAATCTGAACTGTTTTAAAATATATAAATCTGAACTGTTTTAAAATATATAAATCTGAACTGTTTTAAAAAAATATAAATCTGAATTGTTTTGAAATATAAGTTTGAATTGATTTTGAATATAAAAATTAGCATATAGTAAAGTTTTGAATATATATATATATATATATATATATATATTGTAATGTGTTGAATATATATATCGTGAAGTTTCAAAAATATATGGAAACTGTTTTGAAAATATACATCGTAATGTTTTGAAAATATATACCGCATTGTTTTTTTTTAATAGGAATAGCAGAATAATAATATAATTTTTATATCATAGAAAGGTTAAAAATATGATTTTTATATATTGAACTTTGAAATAAAAATTCGATTTTTATATATTGAATAGCGAAGTAAAAATGGGATTTTTATATATGTAGTGAAAGCGGACAACGAAAGTGATAAGAGACGAGAGTAGTGAAGATTTCCTGCATTGGAAGTGCCGTGGAGCTTGGATAGCTATCTGTGAGAATTTCTCACCTTTCAATTTAATTTTTCTAGTTATATATATATACTAGGATGCAGACGGTGCTTAGTAGCACCCGACACAATCGTCCACAGACCATGGACTTGTTTGTTTGGTTGCATAGATTAGTTGAATTATTTGTTTGAATTGAATTGTTGGGTGAGATGAAATTGATTTGATTGATGTGTGAATGGCGTGGGCCTTCACTAGACCGGGGATAAGGCTAGGCCTCGTCCCGTTTCTAGTATCGTGCCGTTATGCCGCCAAAATTTTCTAAAATATGTTAGAAAATAAAAATATCATTTTATTGTGTAAATAAATTGAATAGAAATTCATAGGTTGAAATAAAATGTTTTATCGTTAAAAATATAATTTTTAACGTGAATGTGAATAAATGAATAGTTATAAACAAATCGGCCGATTTGTTTGTATATACACTGATTTGACTGATATTGATTGGGTCGATAAATTTCACACATCGCCCAACTGCACAAATAAAATCTGTGTTTGATTGTTTGAAACCCCACACGGGTGTTGGGATGAAATTTGAAGTTCACTCATCCTGATTGATTAAATATGTCGATCGATTGACTGACAGGCTGTTATAAGCGTTAGATATCTATATTTGATGCTTATACAGTGTAGTGCACTTTGGTTGATGGTTGATTATTTTTCAATGCTATTATACATGTGTTGTATGAAAATCCATATAATTAACTTTATATGGTAATTGATTGGGCCTCATTCCAGTTTTAAAATAGAAATATTTGAAATAGAAATATTCGAAATGGAATATTTGAAAATATCAATATATGAAGCCGTGTTGATTAGATTGACGCCATTTTGACGTGAACGATATTTATATCGATTTTATTCATTTTAAAATGAATATTAAAAAGTAATTTTGAAAAAAAAACGATTTCGAAATGAATTGAATTGAAAACGATTTCGAAATGAATTGAATTGAAAACGATTTCGAAGTGAATTGAATTGAAAACGATTTCGAAATGAATTGAATTGAAAACGATTTCGAAATGAATTGAATTGAAAACGATTTCGAAATGAATTGAATTGAAAACGATTTCGAAATGAATTGAATTGAAACGATTTCGAAATGAATTGAATTGAAAACGATTTCGAAATGAATTGAATTGAAAACGATTTCGAAATGAATTGAATTGAAAACGATTTCGAAATGAATTGAATTGAAAACGATTTCGAAATGAATTGAATTGAAAACGATTTCGAAATGAATTGAATTGAAAACGATTTCGAAATGAATTGAATTGAAACGATTTCGAAATGAATTGAATTGAAAACGATTTCGAAATGAATTGAATTGAAAACGATTTCGAAATGAATTGAATTGAAAACGATTTCGAAATGAATTGAATTGAAACGATTTCGAAATGAATTGAATTGAAAACGATTTCGAAATGAATTGAATTGAAAACGATTTCGAAATGAATTGAATTGAAAACGATTTCGAAATGAATTGAATTGAAAACGATTTCGAAATGAATTGAATTGAAAACGATTTCGAAATGAATTGAATTGAAAACGATTTCGAAATGAATTGAATTGAAAACGAATTCGAATTGAATTGAAATTTGAATTGAATAGAAATGAATTTTAAAACGAATTTATAAAGAAGAATTCAATTTTGATTTGAATTGAAAAGGAAGTTGAAATTGTTTTTGAAACGAATTCAAAACTATTTATATAATTCGTTTTAAACAGAAATCGACGAAATATATATTATATATATAATATAATGGCCTGAATAGAACGCGCCGCGCCGCGGCAGTTCGTGAATTTCGACCATTTATTTCAAACGGACATTGCGGGAGATCCGACCGTCGGATTCTCCTAAAACCGGAACCGTTGGGTTCGTATCGAAAAGAGCTTTCTAATGAATGTTAGAAATTTGAAATCTAACGGTTGGATTTGGAGATACGTCCAAATCAAATTCGAAAAAGGTCGCTGTAAGTGCAGTTCGATGGCCGTTAATGGAAATCGACTGTACGGGCCTTAATAAAATTATTAAAAATAGTAATAATTTGTGTAAAATCATAAGAAATGATTTGTGAAAGTTTGGGATGAAAAACTCCATATTTGAAAAGATAAAAATAGATTTTTATCGAAATGAACTAGTTTTGAACTAGAATTATAATTCTATTTATTTTTAAATAAATAAATTGAATTTAAAATGGTTTTGAAAATAACCAAAATTTCCAATGATTGCATTGGAGTGGATTTGAATCGAAATTGTCTTCGGAATATTTCGATGTTGGAATTCGTGATATTACAGGTGTTGTTATGGAAATTTGAAAGATATATATTTGTATCGTTATTTCCAATACGACATTTGTTAGTCGTAGAATTCGATATTGAATATAAGCCGATATATTTTCTATTCAGAGCCTTGTATTGAATATCGAATGTGATTTGGGTTTGTCGTGAATGGTGTCTTCACTAACACTGTTCTTGAACCCAGTTGAGAAAAGATTAAATCTTTTTATTTAGATTTAATGAAGTGTACCAATTAAATGATATTTAATTGGAATTGAATTGGTATTGATTTTTGGGTTTATCGTGAACAGTGTTTTAAATAACACTTGTTCTTTAACCCGATAATTAATGGAATGTGATTTTGGGTTTATCGTGAATCGTGTTTTAAATGACACTGATTCTTTAACCCAGATAATGATTAAAACTAAGTGGAGTTTTCATAAATCTTTAATTAGATTGAAAAGATCGAGAATGGAGTATCACCAGTTTTGCTCCAGGCGATAGTTAAATCTTTAATTAGATTTGAATGTGAAATTTAGAAACTAACTGTCGGTTAGCCAAGCAGAATGGTTTTCTGGATATTGATCTGATGTTGGTTTCGGCCTTCGGGGTTAATATTTGGGAAATTATTCTCTTGATTAATTTACGGTTAGTGACTAATGAATTGGAATGAGGCGTATGTTGTGTTTGTGTAACACTTATTTAAAATATACGCGAGTTATTCGGAAAGACCGGGTTTATCCCATTCTGAATAACTGATACGACGATAAGTCGAAGATGAAGACGATGGTCGAAGACCGGAGGTCTTCACGTCGTTTGGGTAATTACTGATGATCTTGATTGGGCTGTACACCCAAGAAGATGGAAACAGTTAGTGATCGTCCAGACGTACTTGGAGATCGATGGATATGCGGGGTACTAGGTGCCTCCGGTTTCGTTCAGACCCAGAACGGACTTGTAAATGGACTGTGTGTCTGACATTGGATTTTAGTCCGTGTGATTGATTTCTATTAAATATATATCTGTTTGGCGGCGGAGAATTTATTCTCTTGCTTAACGCCCTTCTCTGAGACGTACGAGCTCAGGGGTTATATATTGGTGGATATCAAACGCATGGAGTAAATTGCCTGTGTGGCATGCCTGAGTGGCAATTGATCGAGGCTTCTGTTGAAAAGCAAAGTCTTGTGGTGATGATCAAAGCACGGCCTTTGTGGCGTAGCTTTGTGTAACGTATACCTCGCGTGTTTCACACCCGGTATGAACCAAAAACGGGAGACGGACCTCAGGGAGGACTTGCGTTTCTTTCTAGCTAGAAGTGGCGTCAGTGGTTTTACACGCCCTGACGAGTTTGACTTATGTGGTTGTTGCTGTTGCGAGGCGCCTCGGATTGATCGGTCGTTCTCGAACCGATGGAGTCATTTGTTGGCTCGTTTACGCCCCATAGGGCGGAGAAACGTATTGTTCAGGCACTATAATCCACATCGGTGGACCGGCCCTGACGATCCAAGGGGCAGTTGCGGCTGCTCCAGAGACATGGGCTAGATTGTCTCGAATCGGTTGAGGACTATCTTTTGCCTCGGTTCATAGACGGAAATCCAATTTCCAAATACGTGACTTTGCGGTTTTATTTGTAAACCTATATATGGCGACATAGTGGCATGGGACGCTCATGCCGCCTATGATTGATACTTATGATTTGAAGTTGTCTTATACACTATGCACTTACAATAGTATCAAATGATTTGTTTTAAACGTATCAAGCATTCTTTGGCTGTTATAAGGTAAAAACCCTATCCCCCGGCTTGCGTTGCATTGTGTGATGGGACCTGGGTCTTATAACAGCTTCATTTTTCTTTATTTAGCATTGCGCTGTTGTTTTATGCACTGGTATTCTTGGGAGGAAACCCGTTCCGTGTTATACGGCGTGGTCCCTTGATTTACCTAATGATTTAAAATAAAGATTAATAACTGTTTTAGTTCTCACACCGGTCCCATGACTGACCTGGAGTTTATTGTTTTAACCTAAACTCTGGGTGCCCCTATTTTGACACGGGCAGCTAGTAGTTTTGGTTTTGCAGATTTATATTCATAGGAACCTGGTTTACAGCTGGAACGATATCCGGAAAGCTTTGTATCCGTATATCTCCTTCTAGTTGTGTATTGTATTATTTTCCGCTGCTATGTATTTAAATGTAATTTAAATCTCTGATATTTCTGTGTAATATTCATTTATACTCTGTATATTCTTGTAATCTGATGCATTGTTGTAATATACAATGAAACGTTCTTCTGTATGCGTTCTGTTTTGTCGTGTTCTCAAACGATAGGGCGTTTCGAACGGTCTGGGTCGGTTTAGCGACTGGTTCGGACCGAGCGAAATTCCTTGCCGTCACAGGAAGATAGGATTGCGTTTATATAACGAAGAATACTTCGCGATGAAGTAATAGGTCCGAGGTAGTACAAAATTAGGGTGGCTTAAGTACATGGTATTTAATTCTTATTTGATTAAATAGATTTTCGTTCTTTTTAAACAGATATCGATTTGATTTCATACCTATCCACAATCAAATATCTAAGGGTCCATTAATTTAAATCACGAACCGCTATATTAATGTTACCACTATTGTTTCAACAATGTAACACTATTCTGAACTAACTGAGTATGTTTTATATTTAATTTAAACGTGTATATATATATAATAACCAAAATAATTTAAATTCAAACAAATAAATCTTCGATAATAAATTATTATTGTCGGTTCCTTTTAAATTGAATTACTATAAATTATCTAAATTGTTTTCAATTTAGTTTAAAATCTCTAATTGAATTATTTTTCATATTACGATAATTTAATATATTCGATATTGATTTGATAACTCAATATAAAAATCGATTTAAAATATCAACTCAATATTTAAAACTATATTAAATATTTCAACTAAATCAATCACAAATCTGGGTCGTTACAAGAAGCCTTGATCATTTGCCACTTAGGCATGCCACACAGGCAATTCATGCCATGCGATTGATATCCATCAATATATAACCTCTGAGCTCGTGCATCTCAGAGAAGGGCATTAAGAAAGAGAATAAATTCTCCACCGCCAAACAGATATATATATTTAATAGAAATCAATCACACAAAATAAAATCCAATGTCAGACACACAATCCATTTACAAGTTCGTCCTGGTTCTGAACGAAACTGGAGGAACCATATTCCTCGCATATCCATCGATCTCCAAGTACGTATGGACGATCACCAGTTGATTCCCTCCTTTTGGGTGTACAGCCCAATTAAGATCATCAATAATCATCCAAATGATGTGAAGACCTACGATCTTCAACCACCGTCTTCATCTTCAACTTATCGTCGAATCAGTTATTCAGAATGGGTATAAACCCGGCCATTCCGAATAACTCGCATATATAATAAACAAGTGCTACACAAACACAACATACGCCTCATTCCAATTCAGAATATTCTTCTATTCGAATATTCACATTCTTAGGGAAAGGTTCCCATTAATTTTATCAAAGATAAATTCTTCTAAATTTATTCTTTAATCTTCCTTTGGATATCATTTCAAACCATGTTAAGGTTTTCCAAACTAGTCGGGATTAGCAAACCACACCGAATTATTTATTTATTTTATTTCCCAATCCCAGCCTATTCATCCCATGGAGTAAAACTGGTAATACTCCACATCTAACACCATGGTGTTATCAGTAAATATTAATTGCCATTTCACGATGAAATCTAATTAAAGATTTAACTATCTCTTGGAGCAAAACTGGTGATACTCCATTCTCGATCACTTTAATCTAATTAAAGATTCATTAAAACTCCACTTAGTTTTAATCTTCCCAAAAATCAATATTAATGGTTATTCAAAGCTAAGAAGATAATCTTAACTTTAACTTGAAACGACCCGAGAAAGGCTCGACGCTCGAATCTTCGACAACAATACATAAACCCGTATTAGTTGCCAAAAACCCAAGTATCGAACCCCCAGATTGTCATGAGAAAGAAATTAGAGGGTGAGGATAGAAAGAAAGAAGTATTAGAATAGAAGAAAGAAGAAGAACACATCAGAATCTCACAGCGGAACGAGTGAAATATAATATCAAATAACTTTATATAGAAGAAATTGTTTATACATACCAATCATCAGAGTACAACATCAATCACAGTGGAATAATAACTTTATATAACTAACAGTGAAGCCTCCTGCTTCTAGCTCCTGAAACTCCAAGCGAAACCTAACCTGGAACATACTCGGTCTAACCCGAGCACATTTGATTTAAAACAAAATAACTGGGTCAGTCTGGAATACTATCAGTGATAAATTCACAACACACACACACACTTGTTTAACTTGGGAAAATCCTTTATGAAATCAAAGTATAATAGTAAGACCAGTCCATAAATAAACACGGACGGTTTTAACCTTACTATAACCCAAACCATTTTTGAAATCAATATCTTTCTCTGATATTATCATAATGTCTAAATACAAATAAATAACAATCTAGAGGAACGCTTGCATCTCACGCTCCCCATATATAGTATACAATCAAAACCGCGGGCGCTTATTGGATGTTGGATTCCAACTTAACAAGGTATGGGACCACCTGCCGATAGTGTATCTCTAGAGGTGAATACACTAGGTTCAACAAGAACGCCTTGCAACCCGGCCCTCACATGACCGACCACTCATTTCGCTTGAGTGTATCGAATGTATATCACTGACGGTTGGGATCAGCAACCGCCAGCCCGAAAAAGGACAACATCGAATATAGATTTAAGAAGCAAATGGAATTTCTCTAGATAGGTGATCATACACCCTAATGGGAGCGACCCACATAGCCATGCTGCCTGCCCGATTTTTGTCATTTCCCGGTTGATGAGGCTTGAGGCTAGAATTATCTTCATGATATCTGGTCATCATTCACTTTGAATGCCACATCGTCAGATCCGCCAGATATCACTGAATGTTGATTTCCACAAAAATACTCTAAGCGTTAAGCCAAAGAAGGTGTACAACCTTCTCCACCACCAACATAGATGCATTTGTAGAAAACCAATATACGTGACCCCTTTGGAAATACTCTATCAGACACTCGTCCATACAACTCATCCAGGAACAGGATGAACCGAAGGCACTCTCCTACTACATCTCATATAGGAATCACCCCATGGATAAGTAGCGAGAAGTCCTTGCAACCCGTGGATTCCAACCATGACATAATCACAGTTTATCTCTGCTTGCAAGACAGACAATCTTAGTGGTTCTTCCGCTTATGAAGATCTACGGTCTTTAATGCTCCATCTCGACCGTCTTCTGATATCTTCACGTATTTGTTGGTCGGAATGGTTTTCGAATATAAATTCGATCCCGGTCTTTCCATACCAACAATCGTATTGGTCTGGTTTGATAGTCGATGATTTAACTATCAAATAACACATGTGTCAATAAAATGATTTTCCTGATTCAGTACTTGGCATGACTTGGCCCTTAAAAATATATTTGACAAACTCGTTAATCAACTCTAATATTCGACTTAACTCTAACTTGACTAAATTGGTTAACTCCAACTGATTTACTTTGATTGATTAACTCTAATTTGACTAAATCAACTTGATTACTCCTATCGATTAACTAATACTCGACTTAACTTCATTCGTTTGACTCTAGATCGCAGTGATCACAATGGTTACCCCTGATTCCCTCAGGAAACATCCGACCGCTGTAGGCTATCTGCAGCCCTGCGAATTACACTAGCAATCGTACACAATGGCGACTTATCCTGAATAACTATGTTTGATTAACTCTACCTCAAATACTGTATTCGATCAACTCTAATTGAATAAACAAATATTCAGTATGATTTCAAATCAATATTCTCTTTTCTTTTGAAAACTAATATTACGATATTAATAATTTCCCAAATTCTTGCATTTCATTTTTAATACTTCACATGTGGGGCATCACGTCAATCACAACCCCTTTCACTCGTTTCAAACCAGTACCATTCCTTGATAATAACGAAGCCGTTCAAGTTGGGGTATTCTATTTACCTCTCAGACCTTAATCGACAACGTCCTTATCTTAGAATAATATCAGTTCGTCACATAAACCTTCATATATATCTTGTTTACTATCTTGATTCCAATCTGGTTTCCCAAACCATTTCTTATATTTGAAATCCACTTTTCGATATAACCTTTTTACTAAATTAGTTTAATTAAGTAAGTTTTTACTAGTAATACCACTTCTTCTTAAACCACAGTTTCACTTATAAAATCCCACATCCAATAATCTACTTTCATTTATTCGGGAATCCTGATAATAAAACTTATCTTGGGTTATAACTAGAATCTGTTTACCGCCTTCCCTACGTTAAAGCCCTTCTACCTTGGATTTTATTTTCAAAATCCATTTACAAACTTTTACCCAAAATTACTATATGTATCTTCACTAACTTTTGAAATCCTTATTTCAATCAAAATGTTTCGTTTAAACAATCCTTTAACTTTCCAAAGTTATCGCTTTAGTTTACTACCTTTTTTACTTGGATTTTAATTCCAAAATTCCTTTTTCAATACAACACAATACTTATGCATTTTCCTTCTCGTTAAGTTCCTTATTTCAATTCCAGAGTTCGCTTAATTCAGTTCCTTAACATTTAAGTCACCAATTTGGTTTAAACCCCTTTAAAAACTCACTTTGATTCCTTTATAACCAACTATTTACTATCCTTTCACTTAACTTAGATTTCGCTTAAAAACCATTAACACATTTCAATTACTTACTAACCTTTTTACTATTACCTTACAAATTTCATTATCGAATTTACTTCACTCAGTGTAATAATTAAGAGAAATCTTATTTAAATCTTCCCATTCACTTAAAAATCTCTTTCGCAAATCTCTTTTGAAAACTTGGAATTTTCATCATACGATTCTGCTACTCAAACCATTTAAATAATCCTTTATAAACTTGACTAAAATATTTATTTATAAATTTCTAATTTAATTACTCAAATAAAATACCTGAAAACTTTAATCCAGTTATAAAATAATTTATAATTCTAAAACTGCGTCGTTTCACCCAATGGTCGAACGACGTCTAAAACTGTACATTTCATGCCATTCACTGCCAATTACCCAATCAACACTTTCGATTGATTTTAATACACAACACGGGGGATATCTGTTCAACCATCGCACTCAAACAGGTTTCACGACTATATGGGGTTTAATCAGTTCATATACCAATGATATGAAACAAACAAACAACATATAAAATATTTGAGGAATCCAGTCGGATCCTTCCAACCTGTCCTTCCCTGCATCACAGTTCGTTAGGCATTTCATAACGACATATGAAATAAATTTCAATAATCTAATATTTAAAATGATAAATAATAGCAACCAACCAATGGCAACCAATCAACCGATTTTTACTTTTAATGGTAAATTATATTTTAAAATGAATTTACCACATCACAGAATTCCAGAAGTTGTGAGAATTAACTCACCAGGTTATTCTGTCGACGGTTGACGCGTTTATTCCTTTTAATATTGAACGGACGTTTAGAATTAGCTCAATTTTCAACAGCGTCAGCGCCATCGCCTAGGCCTCGTCCCTACGATCCCAACGGATCCAGTTTCACTGAAATGCATCAACGTATGTAAAAGATACGTGAATTCAAAGTTTGATATACGATTCGATTATTAAAAAAACTAAATATTAATTAAATATTTTGTCTTTACCTTAATTAACCTTTAGCCGTTATCCACGTCAGCAGGGTGATTAACATGCCACGCGTTTTGGTTTCTCTCCTCCCTCAAACCCGACCGTCTTCTTCCAGTTCATACTTCGCCACCAACGGAGCTTTCTACAGCTGCCCACCGTCGACGATGGCGTCACCTGCCACAACCACGGCCCTCGCCTTCCTATCCCGCATCTTCGCTGGCCAGTGGGGCCCCCAACACTCCTTCGCCTCGCCTGAAATCCTCCGTCGAACGATCTCCGTTCAACGCTCACCTGGAGCCACCACACGATACTGAAAGCCATGGGACCACCACCATTAGCCGCGGCCGAACACCCAGCTACGATCCCCCCAGCCTCGACACCAACTCCGCCTCCGTCCGCCTGAATTTGGCCAAAACCCCATCGAACACATTTACCACGACCAGAAAAACCACCCCGCGTTTAACTCGCCACCACGACCGCCACAGCCCACCGTACGACCTCCGGTCGGTACCAAATCGAAGCTGGACTCCTCCTCTTCAAAACCCCCTGGTCTGAGCTCCTGCAATCGACCACAACTCGCCAATTTGACCAAAAACCGAAACTGACCTTTTACGGTTTTTGTGAAATTCCGGTCACCTTGGACCTCGATAGACCCCCAATTTTTGACTGTACCTTCCCCTCGACACGATCTACGACTTTCCCTTTGGTAGCTACTACAAAACATTGCTAGAAATCGAAATATAAATTTGTAATGACCCGCATTGGCAGAGGTATTATAATTAATTTATTTAATTATAGAAATGGTGGTTTAGAGAATTTAATGGCTGTGGAATTAAATAATGATGAATATTTAATTATAATAAATTAAATAATATATTTAATTCTGAAATAATCAGAATGGGTTGTAATGGCGATATGGTGTGAACTGGATTATCTGTGATATTTAATTCAGCTTGGAATTGAATTTGAATAACAAATATATTATATAAACGACAGTTTGAACGTAGAGTTATAATATAATTCAAATCGAGCTTCAATTTAATGTACAGGATTCGTTTTAAATCGGATTGCTGTGAAACAAGAAACGTGCGGAGCTGGTGGAGTATATCTTTCGAGTGGAAGAGAAAAATCAGGATTTCGTTGTGTAGATTTTGAGATATGTCCAAATCAAATTTTAAAATAGTCGCTATAGAATAGTTTATCGGCCATAACGGTTTATTCGATATAACTAGAGATCGGATTTGAATTTAGACAAGGTTCTTTTGGGACATAGTGATAATTTAATTTTTAGAATTTTACTAAATTTTTTAATTAATTAAATAAGCGACTTTTTATTAGGAGGATTTTGCACCTTGTAATCAATATTTTGAGGTTTCAAAATATGAGTTAATCTACTGGTATTATTATATTTTTTGGATCATGACACATTGCGGAAAACAACGGTACCTTTATTTCCGTCCGTAGCAGCTTGAAAGTGAACGGGGTTGGATAATTTGGGTACATGACTTTATAGTTACTATATATTTTTCTATATATAATTCTTTGCAAACAATATGAAATATCTCATGGATTTAGCAGCACAAAATAAACCACGATATATGGTGTATATTTAAGTGGTTGGAATTGCACCACCTAAACAAAACTCTACAACCACACACAGTTTAATCAAATCACCGACTTTATAACCTTATAAAATAAACCTTCCATGTCTTATAAATATGAGTAACTTTAACCTAATTCTTCCTTCTGTTCTCCCAGTAGAAAACATAGCCGCCACCCTCAACATAAAACCGTGTTCTTTGGAAAAGCAAATCAAAACGAGATGATAAATGGAGTTCCTGCGAATCGGTTCTTCACACTCGCCTGATTCCAGAAGCGGTCGACGCGTTCTTTTTTATAGAAATGGAGGAACAGCCTCGAGTTGTTGTGTGAGGCTACGAACGAAGGCAAGCGGGTCAACTCGGGTTGGCTGGTTGGTGCGGTGAAGTTCAGGCGTGAGGGGAGGAGCCGGTGACTGCGGAATGGATGGTCCTAGGCCTCGTTGACGTGGGTTTTGGGTCTGTAGCATGCAGTAGCAGTGTGATTAAGCAGTGGAGTTTTGTTTGGTGATGAGGTTGGACTGAGTAGCGTGATGCTGAGAACAGAAGGGAGAAGCAAGTGTTGGAGGTTCGGTAGTTGCCTGGAGGTGCATTTGCATCGGGGAAGAAAGGCTCGCATGGGTCTGGGCTTTAGTAGGATAAATGGGCCCGTGTTTTTAAGTGGGTAAGCCCAATGGAAAATTAGAATGGTTTATTTAATTTAAATAAGCAGTGTAACTTAGTAAATTGATAACTTTGTCATACATTATCGAAATTCAGCGAAACAAGATTCGACGGGATCGTATGGACGTGCGCTACACATTGGAACTAACTGCAAGTTTATTGGAGCTCGTCTGAATTTATGGTGAAATAAACCGTTTGATTCAAATCAAATAACAGTTTATCATTCTTTAATGATGAACTGCAAATGTGAGTAAATATCACTAACTCTGAACAGTTTATAATTTCATGTTGTATTTTTAGAACTGTTAAATGTTGGCTGATTGACTGTGTGTTGACTGTTTGATTGAACT
The DNA here is from genome assembly GCA_030737875.1 of Allium sativum. Taxonomy (NCBI): domain Eukaryota; kingdom Viridiplantae; phylum Streptophyta; class Magnoliopsida; order Asparagales; family Amaryllidaceae; genus Allium; species Allium sativum. Next base: position 738,687,911 of record CM060920.1, on the reverse strand, counting down.
GCTGGTTAGTTAGTTAAATTTCTATATTGATTCTGTTTAACAAAATATATCATATGAAACTGAAAGTTATGTTGATTTTATGTTGTATAACATCTGTGAATGCAAGGAAAACAGGTTGGAGGAATCCGACTGGATTCCTCAACAGTTATTTTATTATTTTCATATATTGTAATATATGATGTGATATATAATCTGTTGTCGATTATATGTGTTTGGACGATACTTATCATCGTGATTTGATATGTTGAATACCATAACTTACCGAAATGTTGATAAGGGAATATTTTCAAAGTGATATTTAAAAATAAAATATTTATAAATGGAATATTTATAAATAAGAAATATTTATAAATTGGGATATTTATAAATAAGAGATATTTAGAAAAAGGGAAAACATTGTAAAAAGGAAACTGTTATAAAAGGAAATCATTTTAAAGTGGAGAACCGTTACTAAAAGTAAATCTTTAAAAATTGAATAAACGTTGTTAAAAAGGAAATCTTTATAAACCAAATAAAGGAGTTAAATCGAATATGGTATTCGAAAGGAGTTAAATCGAATATGGTATTCGAAAGTTAGTAAATCGAATTAGTTATTCGAAAGGGGTTAGTCGAGTCGAGTTAGTTGAATAGAGTTAATCGAATATTAGTTATTCGAATTAGGTTAAACCAGTTAGGGTAAACCATTAGAGTAAATCAGTTAGAGTTAAACCAGTTAGGGTAAAACCATTAGGGTAAACCAGTTAGAGTTAAACAGTTAGTGTTAATCAGTTAAAGTAAATCGATATAGTTATATCGAACTAGAATTTATTGAATAGAGTTAAATCGAACTAGAATTATTCAAATGGAGTTAATCAAATTTAATTTATTCGAATAGAGTTAAATAAAAAAGGATTTATCGAATTAGTTATTCGAAAGGAGTTATCGATTATAGTTTAATCGAAAGGAGTTATCGATTATAGTTTAATCCAAAGGAGTTATCGATTATAGTTTAATCGAAAGGAGTTATCGAATCAATTATTCGAAAGGAGTCAAGTAAAAAGAGTTAATCGACTAGGGTTAAATAAATAGAGTAAATCGAATTTAGTTTATTTGAAGAAAGGTTAATCGGATCTAGTTATGCGTAAGAGAGATTATCAAATATAGTTATTCGAAGGGAGGAGTTATCGAATAGAGATTTATTCGAACATGAGTTATGTAAGGGAGTGTTAAAGAGTTAAAAGATGAACATACCCTATTTCGAGATTTGAAATGTTGTTTAGTTAAGGTCTGCGAGGTAGTTATACCCCAACTTTATTGACTTCGTTTTTAATTTAAAAATGGTTAAGGTTCGAGAGTGAAAGTGGTTAAGTAATTTTAGTAAATAAGTATAGTGGTTCGAGTTGTCGTCGTGATGTTGATTTAAACATCTGTTTAAATCCAAGTAAAGAAGATTTGGAAATGTTTTCCAAATAAAATCAGAAACGTAATCAAATATTGAAATTACAAATATGGATTAGAAATGGAAATGTTTTCCAGTGTTAACGTATATTTTCTAAACATAGAAAATAAGGAAACATGAATATATATATATATATATATATATATATATATATATATGATTGATGATTGATTGATAGAATTTCCATCTGGAAATAATATCGTTGTTTGCACACTTGTTTTTCTTTGATAGTTAACTCACCGACTATCGAAGTTTTTGTCCATTTTAACGTTGTTAATATGGAGAGACCGGTTGGATTATTATCCAAAGAACCACTCTGTATTGGCATAAGCGTTGCGAATCATATATGCCAAAGAAAATTGAAGACGGAGTAAAGTGCAAGGGCTATTGTATAAGTCTTAGATAACAGTGCCTAAGATGGATGTACTGAATAGTGAATTCAGTTCATCCTGTTCCTGGATGACTTGTATGGACGGATGTCTGACAGAGTATTTCCATACGATCACGTATACTGATTTCTCCAACCGTACCAAGAGTGGAAGCGGAGAAGGAAACTTCTTTTTGCTAACACATAATGTCTGGTTGAGGACGTCAATCGGTGATTTTCGATGGATCTGACAATGTGTCATTCGATGTGAATCTTATGTGATGGTGAAGCGTAACCTCAAGCCTCATCAACCGGTAAATGACAAAAATCGGGCAGGTAGCATGGCTAAGTCGGTCGCACCGAAGTAAGGTGTATAATCACCTGATATAGAGTTTCATTTACTTCTAAAAATCTATTGTTGATGCTGTGCCATTTGGGAAACGTTTGCTGATCCCAACCGTTGGCGATATACATTCGATACACTCAAGCGAAATGAGTGGTCAGTCCTGTGTGGCTAGGTTGCAAGATGTTCTTGTTGAATCCAGTGTATTCCTGTCTAGAGGTACACTAGCAAAAGGTGGTTCCATACCTTGTCATAGTTGGAAATCCATTGACACGACCCGAACTTCCCCATGAAGGAAAACACGGATGGCGTTGAGGACAAGACAAAATAGAACGCAGATGGAAGAACAATTCATTACTATTACAACAATTCCATCAGATACAAGAATATACAGAGTATAAATGAATAAATTACATTCGATAAATATCAGAGATTACAATAAACTACATAGCAGCGGAAAATAATACAAAGCACAACTGAAGGTGATATACGGATGCATAGCTTTCCGGATATCATTCCAGCTATAAACCAGGATCCTGTGAATATAAATCTGCAAAACCAAAACTAGTAACTGCCCGTGCAGAAAATAGGGGCACCCAGAGTTTAGGTTAAAACAATAAACCCCAGGTCAGTCATGTGACTGGTGTGAGAACTAAAACAGTTATTTAAAGCTTTACTTTAAAAGAGAGTAATTCAAGGGACCACGCCGTATAACACGGAACGGGTTTCCTCCCAAGAATACCAGTGCATAGAAAAGGCAACGCAATGCTTTTTCGAAAAATGAAGCTATTATAAGACCCAGGTCCCATCACACAATGCATCGCAAGCCGGAGGATAGGGTTTTCCCTTATAATAGCCAAACATGCTTGATACGTTTAAAACAAATCATTTGATACTATAATAAGTGTATAGTGTCAAAACATTTCAATCATAAATATAAATCATAGACGGCATGGGTACCATATATCATGTCGCCATATATATATAATCAAAACCGCACGATGTCGTATTTGGAAATTGGATTTCCATCATGAACCAAGGCAAAAGAAAGTCCTTACCGAATTCGAGACTGCCTAGCCCGAGCCTCAGGAACATCCGCAACTGCTCCTTGGATCGTCAGGACCGGTCCACCGATGTGGATTATTATGCCTGAACAATACGTTTCCCCGCCCTTTGGGGCGTAAAAGAGCCAACGAATGACTCCATCGGACCCGGATCGTCCGATCAAACCGAGGCGCCTCGCAACAGCAACAACCACATATGTGAAAAGTATATAAATGTCAGGGCTGGTAGGTCACTGACACCACCCTAGCTAGGAAGAAACGCATGCCCTCCCTGAGGTCCTTCTCCGTTTCTGGTTCATACCGGGGTGTGAGGCTCGCGATTTTACGTTATACACAAAGCTACGCCACATCGGCGGTGCTTTGATCATCACCACAAGACTTTGCTTTTCAACAGAAGCCCTGATCACTGCATCTTAGCATGCCACACAGGCAATTCATGCCATGCGACTGATATCTATTGATATATAACCTCTAATCTCGTACGTCTCAGAGAAGGGCGTTAAGCAAGAGAATAAATTCTCCACCGCCAAACAGATATATATTTAACAGAAATCAATCAACACAGACTAAAATCCAATGTCAGACACACAATCCATTTTCAAGTTCGTTCCGGGTCTGAACGAAACCGGAGGCACTTTCCTCGCATATCCATCCATCTCCAAGTACGTCTGGATGACAACCAACTATTTCCATCCTCTTGGGTGTACAGCCCAATCAGGATCGTCAGTAATTATCCAAACGATGTGAAGACTTCCGGTCTTCAACCACCGTCTTCATCTTCGACTTATCGTCGAATCGGTTATTCAGAATGGGTATAAACCCGGCCTTTCCGAACAACCCGCGTATATTAAAAACAAATGTTACTCAAACACAACATACGCCTCATTCCAATTCAGAATATTCTTTTATTCACAAAATCACATTTTTAGGGAAAGGTTCCCATTAATTTTATCCCAGATAAATTCTTTAAAATTTATCCTTTAGTCTTCCTTTGGATGTCATTTCAAACCAGATTATGGTTTTCTAAACTAATCGAGATTAGCGCACCACACCAAAGTAATTATTTATTTTATTTCCCAATCCCAACCTATTCATCCCATGAAGCAAAACTGGTAATACTCCATATCTAATACTATGGTGTTATCGGTAAGATTAATTACCATTTCACGTTCAAATCTAATTAAAGATTTAACTATCGCTTTGGAGCAAAACTGGCGATACTCCATTTTCGCTCATTTCTGAATTTGATAATTTAGATTATAGATTCACATTTCAATCTAATTGTAGATTCGTTAAAACTCCTTTTACTGGGTTAAAGAACTAGTGTTATTTAAAACACAGTTCACGACAAACCCAAATCACATTCTATTTATTATCGGGTTAAAGTACTAGCGCTATTTAAAACACCGTTCACGATAAACCCATTTCAAATCCAATCAAATATATTAGAAATTCCGATTATTTAAAACCCCTTTTTAAATCTAATTTATTTATTTAAAAATAATTGGGTTTTAAATTTAGTTCAAAACTAGTTCATTTCGATAAAAATCCATTTTTACCTTTTCAAATATGGAGTTTTTCACCCCAATTTTTCTCAAATCACTTCTAATGATTTTACACAAATTATTACTATTTTTAATAATTTTATCAAGGCCCGTACAGTCGATTTCCATCAACGGCCATTGAACTGCACTTACAGCGACCTTTTTCGAATTTGATTTGGACGTATCTCCAAATACAACCGTTAGATTTCAAATTTCTAATATTCGTTAGAAAGCTCTTTTCGATACGAACCCAACGGTTCCGGTTTTAGGAGAATTCGACGGTCGGATCTCCCGTAATGTCCGTTTGAAATAAATGGTTGAAATTCACGAACTGCCGCGGCGCGGCGCGTTCTATTCAGGCTATTAATTTTATATATATATAATATATATATTTCGTCGATTTCTATTTAAAACGAATTTTATAAATTGTTTTAATTTCGTTTCAAAAACAATTTCAACTTCCATTTCATTTCAAAGCAAAATTGAATTCTTCTTTATAAATTCGTTTTAAAATTCATTTCTATTCAATTCAAATTTCAATTCAAATTGGTTTTCTATTCGTTTCAATTCAAATTGGTTTTCTATTCGTTTCAATTCAAATTGGTTTTCTATTCGTTTCAATTCAAATTGGTTTTCTATTCGTTTCAATTCAAATTGGCTTTCTATTCGTTTCAATTCAAATTGGTTTTCTATTCGTTTCAATTCAAATTGGTTTTCTATTCGTTTCAATTCAAATTGGTTTTCTATTCCTTTCAATTCAAATTGGTTTTCTATTCGTTTCATTTCAAATTGGTTTTCTATTCGTTTCAATTCAAATTGGTTTTCTATTCGTTTCAATTCAAATTGGTTTTCTATTCGTTTCATTTCGAAATCGTTTTCTATTCAATTCATTTCGAAATCGTTTTCTATTCAATTCATTTCGAAATCATTTTCTATTCAATTCATTTCGAAATCGCTTTTCAATATTCATTTTAAAATGAATAAAATCGATATAAATATCGTTTACGTCAAAATGGCGTCAATTTAATCAACACGGCTTCATATATTTCTATTTTCAAATATTCTATTTCAAATATTCTATTTCAAATATTATTTGTTCAACACATGACTAATCTCAACGGATGAGTACTGTCAACACATGAACCTTTATTTTATAATATTCTTTATTTTCTAAATTGGAATGAGGCCCAATCAATCACCATATAATGTTAATTATATATATTTTCATACATTACACGTATATAATAGCATTGAAAAATATCAACCATCAACCAAAGTGCACTACACTGTATAAGCACCAAATATTGACACCTAACGCTTATAACAGCCTGTCAATCAATCGATCAACATATTCAACCAATCAGGATGCGTGAACTTCAAATTTCATCCCAACACCCGTGTGGGGTTTCAAACAATCAACCACAGATTTTATTCGTGCAGTTGGGCGATGTGTAAAATTTATCGTCCCAATCAATGTCAGTCAAATCAGTGTACATAAACAAACCGTCCTGTTTGTAAATGAATATTTTGTTTTATTCACTTCACGTTAAAAATTATATTTTTAACGATAAAAACATTTTATTTCAACATATTAATTTCTATTCAGTTCATTTATTAAATAAAATGCTATCTTTATTTTTCTAACTTATTTTAGAAAATTTCGGCGGCATAACGGCACGATACTAGAAACGGGACAAGGCCTAGCCTTATCCCCGGTCTAGTGAAGGCCAACGCCATTCACACATCAATCAAATCCATTCATTTCACCAAACAATTCAATTTCAATCAAATAATCTAACTAATTTTTGCAATCAAACAAACAAGTCCATGGTCTGTGGACGATTGTGTCGGGTGCTACTAAACACCGTCTGCATCCTAGTATACATACGTAACTAGAAAATGAAATTGAAAGGTGAGAAGTTCTCACAGATAGCTATCCAATCATCTTGACTCTTCATTGATAGAAATCTTCATCGTTATCGCATTTTTGTCATCTTCGTTGTTGTAGCCACTACATATGTAAAAATCAAATTTTTACTTCGCTTTTCAATATATAAAAACCGAATTTTTATTATGCCATTCAATATATAAAAATTGAATTTTTATTATGCCATTCAATATATAAAAATCGAATTTTTATACCGCTACTATATAGATAAAAATTATATTTTCACATCGATGCTCCTATAGTAAAGACTATATTTTTATCACGCTATTCTTCATATAAAGATTTCGCCTTTTCAAAAATAAAGATTTTGCCTTTTCAAAAATAAAGATTTCGCCTTTTCAAAAATAAAGATTTCGCCTTTTCAAAAATAAAGATTTGCCTTTCTATAATATAAAAATTATATTTTTCTCGAAGTAAAAATGATATTTTTACTTCACTGCTCATCTCAAAATATCGTCTTTTCATATCTAAAAATATCATCTTTTCATATTTAAAAATATCGTCTTTTTTAAAAATCAATCTTTAACATAATAAAAATTCAATCTTTAACATAATAAAAATTCAATCTTTAACATAAAGATCAAAGCTTTCCTATAAATAAAAACTACATCTTTTCATCGATAAAAATTGATTCTTTTCTAAACTAACTTCATATATTGTTCAGAATCAAATCGAAGAGAGGAAAAGGAAGAACAACTTACAGTAAAAAAAATCTGCTAGGGTTTGGATCGCTTGAGGGCACTGTGCTTCGGTTGGAAGGGAGGGGGCGTTCGGCACTCACGGAGGGGGGGGGGTTCTCCATATCGGCGGCGGCTATTGAATGGTGGCGGCGCTCAAAGGATTGGGGGGCGAGTTCTGCAGAGGAGGAGAGGAAGGCGTCGCGAGGTAGGAGGTTGGAGGAGGTGGGGGAGAGGGATCAGAGGTCAGCGATTGGAACTGGGGGGGGGGGGGCCACGTTGGCGGCGGCGTGGAAGCTCCGGCGACAGGAAGAGGGGGCTCGATCGCCAGTTCTCCACCTTTTTTTTTTGAGGGCGTTGACTGATAGTAAGAAGAGAGAGAAGAGGGAAATAAAAAGGGGGATATATATATATATTATTATATTAATATTTCAATTTCGAAATATGCGCTTTCACATACGAACTCAAAACCCGACCCAACGATTGTCGCCCCTAGCTAATTACCCACATCCCGAACACTATGGGATATGTATCGTAGGCTGATTCGTTCGTCTCGATCAGTTTCCGTTGAATTTACATTTAAATCGCTATATTGAATTTTAAACGTACATTTCAAATTACCGGGGTCACATACTAACTCTAAAAATTCCAAAAAAAATATTTTCTAGCTTCGTATTGACGATACGGTCCTAACAAAACTAGTTTCGTCGAATTCTGAGGCCGTTGGAAAAATGGCCAATTTCCAGTCGATTAAAATCAACTGAAACTGGTCAAACGCGTTTTCCTTTGCCACGCTCACATATTGATTCGAAAAATTATGAAATTTGGAATCTAGCAATAATTTGACACTGCGGATGCAACAAAAGTGGTTTCGTCGAAATCCGAGGTCGTTTGCAAAATGTCTATTTTTAAGGGCCTGAATTCCATAGCGACTATTCAGAATTTTCAACTGGACATATCTTTTGATTCCCACTATGAAATTTCGATTTTTCGGATTCGTTGGAAAGATATCATCAATTAGATCCTATCATTTTTGGTTTCACTAAAATCCGCTTTGTTTTGCACCCGGTACATTCAATTGAAGTTTGAAATCGAATTATCGAACTACCACGCCATTTTCAATTCCTTTTATAATTATATATAATTATTTATATTCTAACGACGACGTGTATAATATATACGTTCTAAATATATTCAAAAAAAATTTTCGTCGATATTATTTAAAATAATCTATTTTAAATACTCAAAATTCGCTAAAATTGCCAAAATAAAAATTTTAAACTGGCCCAGAATTTTCGTGTTATTACATCCATTACCAAATACGTGCTTGCGGTTTTGATTGTATACTATATATGTAGAACGTGAGATGAAAGCGTTTCAGCAAGATGATTATTATAGCTGTGGTTGATAGACATTATTATAATATCAAAAGGTTTTTGATATAAAGATATTTTTTATTCTCATAAGGGAAAATCCGGTTCCGTTATACGGCGTGGTCATATGAGATATCATTTACCTGCTTGAACTGTTTTAAACTGTTTTACTTATACCAGTCCCATGACTAACTCGGAGTTTATTTGTTTGTTTCCCTAAAATCTTGGGTGCCTAAATTTGTTCGGGCAGACAAGTAGTTAGGATTTACAGATATACTGGAAGAGCTTGGAGTAGGAGGCTTCAAGATTATATAGCTATAGGTTATTTCCGCTGTGTTGTAAGTGCTGTACTCTGATAATGTTATGTATATTCAAGTACATATTTGTATTTCAAAGTTATGTTACGAAATATATTTATTTGTTCCGCTGTGAGATTCGTGTTACTCTGATATTGTGTTCTTCTTCTTATTCTCTTCTTAGTTTCTATCTTATCTTTCCTCACCCTCTGTTTTCTTTTTATTTGAAGCCTTAATCTCGTTTCTCCCCTTATATATACGAGTGAACGTATTTGTTATTTGATACAAAAAATTGTTATATATTGTAGAGATTCATTGGTTGAGTTGTTTATGGGTTCTGGTCGATCAGTTTGATCAACTGTATCGGTAGGAGTTTATAAACACTCGAATACGATGGGTCGACACGATATGTTTTGTAAAGAGGGTAAATTAAAATAAGTTTACCAAGGTATATCTTGATATAGAGAAGATATATATATCAAAATTATAATGTATATTGGATATATTGGTTGCTATTATAATCGAGTAAGATTATAAATTAAATGGTTATGTAAATAACCAATCAGAATTCATATAAGTGAAATACGTGAAATCAGATGAGTTAAATCTGTAATTTAAACCAGAAATTGAATTAAAATTCTGGAAAATTGGATAAGAGTTTGTAAATGGATTTGGATTAAACATAAGGAAAATTTAAGATCCTGGGAGATTTTAAATTGTTTTACAAGCAGTGTTAATTATATTTTGAAATGAATTTCAAAGTGAAAATGTTTAGAAATGGTTTTATAGTATTGAACTCACTTCGATCGCTGGAAAATAGATTCTGATGATGATAGCTGCATCATTAGTATTCATTTTCGAGTTGTAAGTGACGAATTACTACCAGAGATACTGTTTTGAATTTGTTTTAGGAAAGACAAGTTGTGTTGAATTTCAAAATGGGATTTATAATAAAGAATGAAAAAAAAGTTTGAAATAGAAATTGAATATAGAAATTCAAAGGGAGTTTGAATATATGAAATTCAATGGAATTGAAATAGAATTTAAATAAGAAAATTCAATGGGGATTTGAATATAGAAAATTCAAAGGGGATTTGAATATAGAAATTCAAATGAGATTTGAATAAAGAAGATTTAAATAATGGAAAATTGAACATAGAATTCATATAGAGTAATAATAGAGTTTGAATATAGAAATTCAAAGGGAGTTTGAATATAGAAATTCAAATGGAATTCAAATATAGAATTTGAATATAGAAAATATAAAGGAATTCAAATATAGGATTTGAATATATAGAATTTGAATATAGAATTCAAATGGAATTTAAACTATAGAATTTGAATATATAGAATTTGAATCGAATTTGAATAGAATTTGATAATAGATTTGAATAATAGAAGTGATATAAAATTTGAATACAATTAACTAAGTCGAAGAGGAATTAGTTAATCGAGTTTTGAATTTGAAGTCGAACTTTGAAAGGTGAATTGGATTTGTAAATGGATATTCGAAATCGAATATAGAATTTAAATTTGAAATTTGGATTCAAATTAGTTAATAAGCAAGTAAAAATATATTTGATCATGTCATGTTCAAATATAAAAGTGAAATAGACTAAAGAGTTAATTAACAAACTAATTAACGAATTGAGTTAAAATGATCAGGTATAGTTAAAATAGATTGGGCAGGCATAAATATACATGAGATATGTATGGATAAGGTATGAAGGTATATAAATAGAATGCTCGACGAAAAGGTATGTATTTAATTCATATATGAGATTTTATGCGCCGTGTCGGCTAGCCGCTTGGCATTTTCTTTTTCTTTTTGATTGGTGAGGGCCATGGGAGGCTATTTGAAATATCCCAATGCTCCTGGTACAAAAGAGGTTATGGCGAATTTTTCCGGGAATTTAAGGAGTTAGAATATTTTTAAGATAATTTGATAGTTAGAAATCAATGTATCGATATATATATACAATTCGATAAGGAAACGAACTTAGAAATAGAATAGTAAAATCAAAAAGGAAGACTAAGAATAAAATCTAGTAAGAATAGAAAGAGGAAGCATATATGTGTTTAAAAATGAATAAGTAGTTGTATGGAATTGATTATTCGAGTAAGTAGTCATACCTGTTTTGACGTTATAAATGTTATTCAGTCAAGGTCTGAGAGGTAGTTATACCCCAACTTGATTGATTTCATTATTAACAATTAAATAGTAAGATTTCAGGCTCAAAGATCAATGTTGAATAAGAGTATGTTGAATATAGTATTTGGGTTGTCTTAACGATGTTTTACACAACATCCGTTTTAACCCAAATAAGTGTAAGCTTGGTAATATAATAAAGAATATTTCCTCAGTATAGAAGTAAACGAGAACGGAAAAGAGATAAGTAATTGGAATATTTTCCAATTATAAATAGCATATATTTTCTAAACTTTAGAAAATAAAGGAAGGCGATATTCAGAAATGTTTTCCAAATAACATAAAAGGCCAATGTGGTTATTGGAAATATTTGGTTAACAAATATTGATAAAGAAATAGAGAAGTGATTTAACTAATGGAATATTAATTATGGGCTCAGTGACATGTTCAAAAGGAAAATTTATTTTTGAAAAGACTAAACTGTTTAAAAACTCCCTGGGAAAGACTGTTTGAATTAAAAACAAATTTAACAGAAATTTGTGAAAGAAAAATTGAATTAAAGTAAAGCAAGTAAAGTGGTAACTGAGATTGAGTTAGAATGATATCAAGACAGATTGGATTGTGAGATTCAAATTTAAAGTGTAATTTGATAATCAAGTTAAGAGTTGGGAATCGAGAAGAAACTCGAGTTGAAATGGTCTTTGGCTCGGATATAAGCGAATGGTTGTGTCGTGGATAAAAGCAGATTGGGATTTGATTGGGATGACCCTTGTATCCGCTGAATTGATAATAGGTGGAAAGGATATAATGATATGCCGACAAAAGGTACAAGTTTATATTTCTATTGGATATAAGATTTATGAGCCGAATTGGCAAGCCGCTTGGCTATTTGATTTTCTTTTCGGTTGGAGATGGCCCAGAGAGGCGAGTTGGAGTTTGACCGACTGACCAGTACCAAGGAGGTGCTGACGAAATTTTTCGAAAAGTTAAGGTGTTAGAAAATTTTCAGGATTTTTGAAAATTTTCGTTGATAAGAATTAATTAATATTTAATTGAAATTAAATTGGTTCAGTTGGAACTGAAGTTAAGAAGTGAACAAATATGTTCTAACTAGTCGATAGGGTCGTCCTCTACCTTAGCAATTTCGAGGACGAAATTATTTTAAGTGGGGAAGAATATAATGACCAGCATTGGTAGAGGTATTATAATTAATTTATTTGATTATATAAATAGTGATAAAGTGAATTTAATGGTCGTTGAATTAAATAATGGTGAATATTTAATTAAAAGAATAAATTAAATAACATATTTAATTCTGAAATAATCAGAATTGGCCAAAATGGCGATATGGTGTGAATTGGGAAATTCAAAGTATATAATTCAGTTTAGAATTGAATTACGATAACGAATATATTTAATTAACGATGGTTGAACGTAGAATTATAATATAATTAAAATCGAGCTCGAAATGGCATGGTAGTTCACGATTTGGCGATTCGAACTTTAAACGAATACATAGAAGCCGTTTTAAATCGGATTTCTGTGAAACAAGAAACGTTAGGGGCTGGTGGAGTATGTTGTTTTAGTGGAAGAGAAAAATTGAGATTTCGTCGTGTAGATTTTGATTTATGTCCAAATCAAATTTTAGAAAAGTCGCCGTGGAATTCCTTTATAATTAGTAATGCTTTATTTACATTATAAAAGGCTTTTCAATATATTTGAATATCGGTTTTGAATTTAGACAAGGTTCTTTTGAGACGTAGGTATAATTTAATTTTTAGAATTTTACTGTAATTTTTAATTAAATAAGCAACTTTTTATTTGGAGTATTTTGCACCCTTAATTAGCAATTTTGGGGTTTCAAAATACGAGTTAATCTACCGGTATTATTATATTTCTGGAGTCGGGACACCTCGCTCATCACGATGGTGTTTTCATTTCTGTCCGTAGCGGTACGTAACTATAAAATTAATAAAATAAAGTGTGACTTAATTATAGACTTAAAGTAGGCCACCTCTTTGTATTTACAACCGCACGTTCTTCTACAACGTGGGTGGACGGAGACCAAACAATTGAAAGAAGAAACCATATAAATACACGCAGATGTCTTAAAACCTAATTCGTTTTTTTCTCATCCTCCTTGTTCATTCACTCGAGCCGCCACTATTTTACACAGCAAAACTAAAACGCAAGATCCACTTCACAATCAAAGAAAGAAATCGGAAACAAACCCCTGTAGTTTGTACTGACCTCGAAGCATCTGTAGATCCGAACTCCTCTTTTACTTCTCCTCATTTCTTGCCATGTTTGCTAATCTCGATCCACCTTTTCTCCGCCCGTAACAAGGCAGTTGCGAGTTCCAAGCGGAGAGGACCACGAAGTGAATCCATATAGAGCAGAGGAGTGTTGATCGGCAGGGAGGTGTTTAAGATCTATTGTCGATTCTTGGAGGACTCAAAGCTTTTGTGGCGCGGTATTTCTGTAGCAGGGGCCGACGACAGGATTTGCAGAAGAGGACCAAGTTCAGGTTTGTGATGTTGGGGGGGGGGGGTGAGCGAGATGGAGTGTGGATTTAGCTGAGCGGGTAGTAAGAGGGGGAGCTGAGGTATTCGGCTTGACCATGGGTTCTTGCGTGATGTACTGGAGGGCCTGCGAACGGATTTTGAGGTGGCAGGAGGGACCAGCTCAAAGATGTGGGAGGTGAGGGTTGCTGTGTGATGATGGAGAGAACGCTGGAACGAGAAGACAGTAAGTGAAGGCTTGAACCATGAAGAAAATACATTTGTCATGGGCTGTATAAAGGCGTGTACTTGGACGTGCAAACAGGGGAGGCATTGTTTTGTTTCCAGCGTGAGCAAATGGGATGATTAACGAAGTTGCTGTAAATATATTGGGCACTTTTATGTGAATAGTTTGGCAACGTGGTACTAGGCAATTGAATAGAATAGGAAGAAAACAAAAGTAAGGTTGGAAGGTTGAATCAGGATGTTGGATTTTCAACGAAAAGAAATAGTAAAATAAAGGGTCAGTATGGTTTTTTAAAATTGAAAATAAGGGGGGACCGGCTCGTTTCCATTGAAGCTGAAATATGGGTACTATAAGAACAAGAAAAGAACGTTAAGTCTTTGTGTTTGAAATGAAATACAACGAGCGGTGCTGAAGGGTAAACAGACATGAACGAGGCAACTGAAAACAAGTGGAAAATCGGGCTTCTTACTGGGAATGAGATATTCGAAGAAACAAAATTAAAGTGGACAGACACTACCCAATGGAACTGACTGAAAGTCCATCGGAGCTCGTTACAATTTATAGCAAAATAAATTATCTAATCTGAATCAACGATAATTATCGTTATTAACGATGATAGTCCAATGTGAGTAAAATCTCACTAACTCTGAACAGTCTATAATTTCATGTTGTACTTTTAGAACTGTTAAATACTGGCTGATTGACTGTGTGTTGACTGTTTGATTGAACTGCTAGTCAGTTAGTTGAATCTCTATATTGATTCTGTTTAACAGAATATATCATATGGAACTGAAAGTGATGTTATCAATATTGTTTAACATCTGTGATGCAGGGAAACATGTTGGAGGAATCCAACTAGATTCCTCAATAGTTATTTTATTGCTTTTCATATATTGTGATATATGATGTGATATATAATCTGTTGTCGATTATATGTGTTTGGACGATACTGATCATCGTGATTTGTTATGTTGAGTACCATAACATACCAAAATGTTGATAAGGGAATATTTACAAAGTGATATTTGAAAATGGAATATTTATAAATAAGAAATATTTATAAATTGGAATATTTATAAATAGGAGATATTTAGAAAAAGGGAAAACATTATAAAAGGAAACTGTTATAAGAAGGAAATCATTTTTAAGTGGAGAACCATTACTAAAAGTAAATCTCTAAAATGAATAAATGTTGTTAAAAAGGAAATCTTTATAAATCAAATAAAGGAGTTAAATCGAATTAGTTATTCGAAAGGAGTTAAATCGAATATGGTATTCGAAAGGAGTTAAATCGAATATGTTATTCAAAAGTAGTAATTCGAATTATTCGAAAGGAGTTAAATCGAATATGGTATTCGAAAGTAGTAAATCGAATTAGTTATTCGAAAGGGGTTAGTCGAGTCGAGTCAGTTGAATAGAGTCAATCGAATATTTGTTATTCGAATAAGAGTTAAACAGATGGAGTTAATCAATTAGAGTTAACCAGTTAGAGTTAATCCAGTTAGAGTTAACCAGTTAGAGTTAACCAGATGGAGTTAATCAATTAGAGTTAACCAGTTAGAGTTAACCAGATGGAGTTAATCAATTAGAGTTAACCAGTTAGAGTTAAACCAGTTGGAGTTAATCGATTAGAGTTAATGACAAATGAGTTAATCGAATATAGTTTATTCGAATATAAAGTAAATAGAGTTAATTGAATATAGTTTATTCAAATAGAGTAAAAGGAGTTATCGAAAATAGTTTATTCGAAAGGAGTTAAGTGAAACGAGTAAATCAATAGCGTTAGTCCAATAGAGTTAATCCAATAGCATTAGTCTAATAGAGTTAATCGATAAGGGTTAATCAAACAGAGTAAATTGAATAGAGTTATCGAATAGAGATGATTCGAAAGAGAGTTACATAACGAAGTTGTTAAAGAAATTAAGGGGTGAACTTTGTCTATTTCAAGGCTAGAAACGTTGTTCAGTTAAGGTTTGAGAGGTAGTATTACCTCAACTTGATTGACTTCATTTTTAACTAAGGAATGGTTAAGGTTCGATAGTGAAGGTGGGTTAAAGGAATTTAGTTAATAAGCGTAATGGTTTGAGTTGGCATCGCGATGGTTTGTTTAAACATCTGTCTAAGTCCAATGAAGGAGTTTTGGAAATGTTTTCCAAATAAGAACCAGAAATGTTTTCTGATATAGAGAACAAGAAATGGAAATGTTTTCCATTATTAATAACGTATATTTTCCAAATTTAGAAAATAAGAAATATTGAATATAGGGAAACAGGAGATAAGTAAATTAATGAAATAAAGAGATAAATGTTGAATGATGTTTGATCGATATAAATTTCCATTGGAAATAATATCGTTGTTTGCACACCTAGTTTTCTTCGATAGTTAAATCATAGACCATCGAAGTTTTGACCATTTTAACGTTGTTAATATGGAGTGACCGGTTGGATTATTATCCAAAGAACCACTCTGTATTGGCATAAGCATTGAAAATCATATATGCCAAAGGAAATTGAAGACGGAGTTATGAAAGGGCTATCCTGTTTACAGAATAGTGCCTTCCGTTCATCTTGTTCCTGGATGACTTGTATGGACAGATGTCTGACAGAGTATTTCCAGACGATCACGTATATTGATTTCTCCAACCGTACCAAGAGTGGAAGTGGAGAAGGAAACTTCTTTTAGCTAACACATAATGTATGGTTGAGGACGTCAATCGGTGATTTGATGGATTTGACGATGTGGCATTCAAAGTGAATCTGGTGTGATGATAAAGCGTAGCTTCTAGCCTCACATCCGGTAAATGACAGAAATCGGGCAGGCAGCATGGCTAAGTCGGCCGCACCGAAGTAGGGTGTATAATCACCTGATCTAGAGTTTCATTTAATTCTAAAAATCTATTGTTGATGCAGTCCCATTCCGGAAACGGTTGCTGATCCCAACCGTTGTTGATATACATTCGATACACTCAAGCAAAATGAGTGGTCGGTCATGTTTGGCTGGGTTGCAAGATGTTCCTGTTGAACCCAGTGTATTCCTTTCTAGAGGTACACTAGCGATCGGTGGCTCCATACCTTGTCATAGTTGGAAATCCATTACCCAATACGTGCTTGCGGTTTTGATTGTATACTATATATGTAAAACGTGAGATGAAAGCATTTCTGCTAGATGATTATTATATTGTATTGATAGACATTATTATAATATCAAAAGGTTTTTGATATAAAGATATTTGGATTCTCATAAGGGAAAAACCCGTTTTGTTATATGGCGTGGTCTTATGAGATATCATTTACTTTCTTGAACTGTTTTAAACTCTTTTACTCATACCAGTCCCATGACTGACCCGTAGTTTATTTTGTTGTTTTCCCTAAACTCTTGGGTGCCCAATTTTGTACGGGCAGTCAAGTAGTCAGGATTTACAGATATACTTGAAGAGCTTGGAGCAGGAGGCTTCAGGATCATATAGCTATTGTTTATTTCCGCTGTGTTGTAAGTTATGTACTTGATAATGATATGTATATTCAAGTAAAACCTTTATTTCAAGGATATGTTATCTATTATTTGTTATTCGTTCCACTGTGAGGTTCGTGTCACTCTGATGTTGTGTTGTTCTTCTTCTTCTATTCTAAGTTTCTATCTTATCTATCCTCACCCTCTGTTTTTCTTTCCATTAATTTCTCGATTTTCAGTTTAATTTGGGGTTGGACTTGTGTTTTTGGTCAGCTCAAATTGGACCGGATTATTATATTGTTGTTGATAGACATTATTACAATATCAAAAGGGTTTTGATATAAAGATATTTTGGATTCTCATAAGGGAAAAACCCGTTCCGTTATACGGCGTGGTCTTATGAGATATCGTTTACTTATTCAAACTGTTTTAAACTGTTTTACTCATACCAGTTCCATGACAGACCCAGAGTTTATTTGTTTGTTTTCCTAAACTCTTGGGTGCCTAAATTTGTACTGGCAGTCAAGTAGTCGGGATTTACAGATATACTGGAAGAGCTTGGAGCAGGAGGCTTCAGGAGCATATAGCTATAGTTTATTTCCGCTGTGTTGTAAGTGTTGTACTTTGAAAATGATATGTATATTCAAGTACATATTTGTATTTCAAAGTTATGTTATGAAATATATTTATTCGTTCCTCTGTGAGATTCGTGTTACTCTGATATTATGTTCTTCTTCTTCTTCTATTCTAACTTTCTATCTTATCTATTCTCACCCTCTAATTTCTTTCATTAATGACCGGTATTTTTCGACGTTTGGTTAGTCATCATTGAGTTTATGGCGATAACCAAAGTCGACAAAAACCCGGATCATTATACAAAGCTTGAATGTGGAAAACTGAGTATAAACAATACATATTTTTACTTAATGCCGAAGAAATTCAAAACACTATAAATATGTGACATGAACACTTAAACCCTTTTGCTCATATTTTTCCACGAGCCGCCACTATCCTTGTTTCTAGTAAACCAAGTGGATTTTTGAAATTCAAAATAAATGCAAAGAAATTTCTATAAATCCCAACATAGATCTTTTTGAATTCTGCTTGTGTTCCTCTTCAATTCGTGGTGCGGTTTTCTAGGTTCGAACAACTTCTTCTTTGCTGGAATGTATTCATAGAAAAAGCTAGGGTTCGTCGATACATTATTTTGAGGCTTTGGAATGGATTTTTGAGTGGCTTTCGAATTCGAGTGAAGTATTTCCAAACAGCTGCTGCGACATTTCAGTTCAGCGTGAATTTCCAGGGAATCCCGAGTTAAATGACGCGTTCAAATTCAGTTTTAAGGATACGAGAAGGTGGAGGTTTCGATCGACGTATACATTTGCGGTTTCAGGGATTTCACCGCTATTCTGGTCAGAGTCGAGGTCAGGTGATGAGTTCTGATGGAGGAAGGGGTGTTTAAAAGTGCGGTAATGGGAGAAGAGACTGAAGAAGTTGGCGGGGAAGATAAGTGCTGATGGGTTGCGTTTGCATAAGTGGAGGAGGGAGAGTTTGGGTTATGCTGTGTGGTGGGATTGGTTGTTTTGTTTACTAAGGAAAGGAAGAGAGAACATGAGTCAATGTGATGGTCAAACGGTGGTAGGGGCTGGTTTCAAATTGGTCGGGTTCCAAAATTTCAGTTTGGGGGAGAAATAGTGGATCGGTGCGGGTCCAATTGTTTTGGGCCAAGGGATAATTGGGTAAAGCCCAAACCACTTAAGTATTTAATTTTTAATCTATTTAAGTTGTTATAGAAACTGCGTAGTTGTATAACTTGTCCATACGGTATCAGTTTTCAGTGAAACAAGATCCATTAGGATCGTATGGACAAGCACTCCACACTGGAACTGACTGGGAGTGAATTCGAGCTCGTTACAATTTATAGCGAAATAAATTGTCCGTCAGAATTAAAGTTGGTTATCGTTATTAACGATGATCGTCCAATGTGAGTAAAATCTCACTAACTTTGAACAGTTTATAATTTCATGTTGTATTTTTAGAACTGTTAAATATTGGCTGATTGACTGTGTGTTGACTGATTGATTGAACTGCTAGTCAGTTAGTTGGATTTCTATATTGATTCTGTTTAACAGAATATATCATATGGAACTGAAAGTGATGTTGATTTAATATTGTATAACATCTGTGGATGCAGGGAAACAGGTTGGAGGAATCCGACTGGATTCCTCAACATTTATTTACTGTTTTCATATATTGTGATATATGATGTGATGTATATCTTTTATGGGTTATGTGTGTTAGAATGATGTTGATCATTGTTATTCGATATTTTAAATATCATAAAAGACCCTGGGATGTAAAAAGGATTATTTCAATGCATATTGAAAAATAGGGATTTTATAAAATCAATAGATTTTATAAAAAGGAGATATTTCGAAAGTAAACAAAAGGAAATTGTTTATAAAATGAATAGAGTTTTATAAAAGGGAAAAATGTTGACAAAACGGATAGAATAGAATAAAGGAATATTTATTTAGGAAATAAATAGGATTATAAAAGGAGTTAATCAACCATAGTTTATCAAAGGGAGTTAATCGAATATAGTTTATTCGAATAGAGTAAAAGGAGTTAATCGAATATCGTTTATTCGAATAGAAAGTTAAAGGAGTTAATCAAATATAGTTTATTCGAATAGAATAAAGGAGTTAATCGAATATATAGTTTATTCAAATAGAATAAAGTAGTTAATCGAATATAGTTTATTCGAATAGAGTAAAAGGAGTTAATAGAATATATAGTTTATTCAAATAGAATTAAAAGAGTTATCAAATATAGTTTATTCGATAGGAGTTAAGTGAATAGGGTTAGAGTTAAATCAAAAGAGTTAAGTGAATAGAAAAAATTGAATAGAGTTATCGAATATACCTTGTCGAAGGAAAGAATTATCGAACAGAAAAGATTTGAAAGAAGGTTAAGTAAGGAAGTTAGTTAAAGAAATATAAAGTGAATTTTGCCTATTTCAAAGTTAGAAATGTTGTTCAGTTAAGGTCTGAGAGGTAGTATTACCCCAACTTGATTGACTTCATTTTTAACTAAGGAATGGTTAAGGTTCGATAGTGAAGATGGGTTAAAGGAATTTATTAAATAAGCGTAATGGTTTGAGTTGGCATCGCGATGGTTTGTTAATAAGAAATGAAGAAGCTTTGGAAATGTTTTCCAAATTAGAAACCAGAAATATTTTCTAATAAAGAAAACAAGAAATGGAAATGTTTTCCATTGTTAATAACGTATATTTTCCATATTTAGAAAATAAGAAATATTGAATATATGGAAACAAGAGATAAGTAAATTAATGAAATAAAGAGATAAATGTTCAATGTTGATTGATCGATATAATTTCCATTTGGAAATAATATCGTTGTTTGCACACTTGTTTTTATTCGATAGTTAAATCACAGACTATCGAATTTTTGATGATTTTAACGTTGTTAATATAGAGAGACCGGTTGGATTATTTTCCAAAGAACCACTCTGTATTGGCATAAGCGTTGCAAATCATATATGCCAAAGGAAATTGAAGACGGAGTTATGCAAGGACTATCCTGCTTACAGAATAGTGCCTTCGGTTCATCCTGTTCCTAGATTACATGTATGGACGGATGTCTGACAGAGTATATCCAGACGATCACGTATATTGATTTCTCCAACTGTACCAAGAGTGGAAGCGGAGAAGGAAACTTCTTTTAGCTAACACATAATGTATGGTTTAGGACGTCAATCGGTGATTTGATGGATTTGACGATGTGGCATTCATAGTGAATCTGGTGTGATGATAAAGCGTAGCTTCTAGCCTCATCAATCCGGTAAATGACAGAAATCGGGCAGGCAGCGTGGCTAAGTCGGTCGCACCGAAGTAGGGTGTATAATCACCTGATCTAGAGTTTCATTTACTTCTAAAAATCTATTGTTGATGTTGTCCCATTCAGGAAACGGTTGCTGATCCCAACTGTTGGAGATATACATTCGATACACTCAAGCGAAATGAGTGGTCGGTCATGTGTGGCCGGGTTGCAAGATGTTCTTGTTGAACCCAGTGTATTCCTTTCTAGTGGTACACTAGCGATAGGTGGTTCCATACCTTGTCATAGTTGGAAATCCATTAAACAATACGTGCTTGCGGTTTTGGTTGTATACTATATATGTAGAACGTGAGATGAAAGAGTTTCTGCTAGATGATTATTATATTATGTTGATAGACATTATTATAATATCAAAAGGTTTTTGATATAAAGATATTTGGATTCTCATAAGGGAAAAACCCGTTCCGTTATACGGCGTGGTCTTATGAGATATCGATTACCTGTTTGAACTGTTTTAAACTGTTTTACTCACACCAGTCCCATGACTGACCCGGAGTTTATTTTGTTTGTTTTCCCTAAACTCTTGGGTGCCTAAATTTGTACGGGCAGTCAAGTAGTCGGGATTTACAGATACACTGGAAGGGCTTGGAGTAGGAGGCTTCAGGGTCATATAGTTATAGTTATTTCCGTTGTGTTGTAATTGCTGTACTTTGATAATGATATGTATATTCAAGTACAGATTTGTATTTCAAAGTTTTGTTATGAAATATATTTATTCGTTCCGCTGTGAGATTCGTGTTACTCTGATGTTGTGTTCTACTTCTTCTTCTTCTATTCTATGTTTCTATCTTATCTATTCTCACCCTCTGTTTTCTTTCTATTAATTTCCTGATTTTCAGTTTAATTTGGGGTTGGACTTATGTTTTTGGTCAGCTCAAATTAGACCGGAATTTTGGGTCATTACAGTTGGTACCAGAGCTGGTTTCTTAATTGGTACGGATGATAGGGGGTTCTCGCTTCGCGTTTGGTGGCGAACGGGAGACTCTTGCCCCTACATCTCCCGATAATGTGGGTTGGTCGAGTCGAGAGGCTGGCCGTAAAAGCAGTTCTGAGGTATCTCTGTAAGCCACGGGGGGAGGTTAGCCATCTGCCATGGGGGAGGAGAGGATGGTTGAAAAGCCTACTCGAATCCCTGGGTCATTACAGTTGGTATCATAGCTTAAGGTTAAGTGAATTACCTTGGCTCTATGGCGTAACTAAGTAGAGATGGGGTTAGTAATACCCTACATTGAGTTGAGTGTATATATATGAGTGAACGTATTTGTTATTGGTATAAAAATTGTTTTATATTGTGGTTATTTATTGGTTGAGTAGTTTATGAGTTCTGGTCGATCAGTTTGATCCACTGTATCGGTAGGAGTTGATAAACACTCGAATACGATGGGTCATCATGATATGTTTTAAAAAGAGTGTAAATGAAATAATTTTACCCAATGTATGTTTTGATATATATCGGATATATTGGTTGTTATTATAATCGAGTAAGATTATAAAAATGTGAAATGGTTATGTAAATAACCAATCAGAATACATATAAGTGAAATACGTGAAATCAGATGAGTTAAATCTAAAATTTAAACCAGGAATTGAATTAAAATTCTGGAAAATTGGATAAGTATTTTTAAATGGATTTGGATTAAAAGTAAGGAAAATTTCAGATCTTGGGAGATTTTAAATTATTTTACAAGCAGTGTGAATTATATTTTGAAATGAATTTCAAAGCGGAAATGTTTAGAAAGGGTTTTATATTATTGAACTCACTTCGATTGCTGGAAAATAGATTCTGATGATGACAGCTGCATCATTAGTATTCATTTTCGAGTTCTAAGTGACGAATTACTACCAGAGATACTGTTTTGAATTTTTTTTGGGAAAGACAAGTTTTGATGAATTTCAAAATGGGAATTATAATATAGTTTTGAATATAGAATTTAAGTAAAGAGAATTCAAATAGAATTTAATATAGAAATTCAAAGGGAGTTTGAATATATGAAATTCAATGGAATTGAAATAGAGTTTGGACATAGAAATTCAAATGGAATTTGAATATAGAATTCAAATGGAATTCAGATATAGGATTTGAATATATAGAATTTGAATATAGAATTCAAATGGAATATAAACTATAAAATTTGATATATAGATTTGAATAATAGAACTGATATAAAATTTGAATAGAAATTGAATAGAATTAACTAAGTCGAAGAGGAATTAGTTAATCATGTTTTGAATTTGAAGTTGAACTTTGAAAGGTGAATTGGATTTGTAAATGGGTATTCGAAATCGAATATAGAACTTAAATTTGAAATTTGGATTCAAATTAGTTAATAAGCAAGTTAAAATATATTGGAACATGTCGTGTTCAAATATAAAAGTGAAATAGACTAAAGAGTTAACTAACAAATTAATTAACGAATTGAGTTAAAACGATCATGTATAGTTAAAATAGATTGGGCAAGTATAAATATACATGAGATAGGTATGGATAAGGTATGAAGGTATATAAATAGGATGCTCAACGAAAAGGTATGTATTTAATTCATATATGAGATTTTATGCGCCGTATCGGCTAGCCGCTTGGCTTTTTCTTTTTCTTTGGATTGGTGAGGGCCATGGGAGGCTATTTGAAATATCCCGATTCTCCTAGTACAAAGGAGGTTATGGCGAATTTTTCTGGGAATTTAAGGAGTTAGAATATTTTTAAGATAATTTGATAGTTAGAAATCAACGTATCGATATATATAAATATATATATATATATATATATATATTGAAGTCGATAAGGAAACGAACTTAGAAATAGAGTAGTAAAACCAAAAAGGAAGACTAAGAATAAAATCTAGTAAGAATAGAAAGAGGAAGCGTATACGTGTTTAAAAGTGAATAAGTAGTTGTATGGAATTGATTATTCAAGTAAGTAGTCATATCTATTTTGACGTTATAAATGTCATTCAGTCAAGGTCTGAGAGGTAGTTATACCCCAACTTGATTGATTTCATTATTAACAAATAAATAGTAAGATATCAGGCTCGAAGATCAATGTTGAATAAGAGTTAGTTGAATATAGTATCTGGGTTGTCGTAACGATATTTTACACAACATCCGTTTTAACCCAAATAAGTGTAAGCTTGGAAGTATAATAAAGAATATTTCCTGAGTATATAAATAAACGAGATCAGAAAAGAGATAAGTAATTGGAATATTTTCCAATTATAAATAGTATATATTTTCTAAAGTTTAGAAAATAAAGGAAGGCGATATTCGGAAATGTTTTCCAAATAACGTAAAAGGCCAATATGGTTATTGAGAATATTTGGTTAACAAATATTGATAAAGAAATAGAGAAGTGATCTAACTAGTGGAATATTAATTAAGGGCTCAGTGACATGTTCAAAAGCAAAATTTGATTTTTGAAAGGAGTAAACTATTTAAAAACTCCCAGGGAAAGAATGTTGGAATTTAAAACAAATTTAATAGAAATTTGTGAAAGCAAAATTGAATTAAAGTAAAAGCCAGTAAAGTGGTAACTGAGATTGGATTAGAATGATATCAAGACAAATTGGATTGTGAGATTCAAATTTGAAGCATTTGGGATTTTCTTATTTTATTTACAATTGTCTTTTTTGCTGAAATGGGATGGTCTTCAAACTCCTGATGTGATAATCAAGTTGAGTTGGGAATCGAGGAGAAACTAGAGTTGAAATGATATTTGGCTCGGATATCAGCGAATGGTTGTGTTGTGGATAAAAGCAGATTGGAATTTAATTGGGATGACCCTTGTATCTGCTGAATTGATAACAGGTGGAAAGGATATAATGATATGCTGACAAAAGGTACAAGTTTATATTTTTATTGGATATGATATTTATGAGTCGAATTGGCAAGCCGCTTGGCTGTTTGATTTTCTTTTGGCATGGAGATGGCCCAGAGGGGCGAGTGGTGGCTTGACCGATTGACCAGTACAAAGGAGGCGCTGGCGAAATTTTTCGAAGAGCTAAGGTGTTAGAAAATTTTCAGAATTTTTTGAAAATTTTCATTGATAAAAATTAATTAATAATTTAATTGAATTTAAATTGGTTCAGTTGAAACCGAAGTTAAAAAGTGAACAAATATGTTCTAAACAGTCGATAGGGTCGTTCTCTACCTTAGCAATTTCGAGGACGAAATTATTTTAAGTTGGGAAGATTGTAATGACCCGCATTGGCAGAGGTATTATAATTAATGTATTTAATTATTTAAATGGTGGTTTAGTGAATTTAATGGTCGTGGAATAAGAAAAATGGTGAATATTTAATTAAAACAATAATTAAATAATAAATTTAATTTCTGAAATAATCAGAAATAGTGAATTGACAATATAATGTGAACTGAGAAATTCAAAATATTTAATTCAGCTTAGAATTGAATTAGAATAACGAATATATTTAATTAATGATGGTTGAACGTATAAATTATATTATATTTATAATTGAGCTCGAAATAGCGCTGCAGTTTGCTATTTGGTGATTTGAACTTCAACTGGATATACAGTGTTCGTTTTAAATCGAATTTCTGTGAAATAAGAAACGTACGGAGCTGGTGGAGTAAATCTTTCTAGTGGAAGAGAAAAATCAGGATTTCTTCGTGTAGATTTTGAGATATGTCCAAATCAAATTTTAAAATAGTCGCTATAGAATCGTTTATCGAACATAACGGTTTATTTGATATAACTAGAGATCGGGTTTGAATTTAGACAAGGTTCTTTTGGGAAGTAGTGATAATTTAGTTTTTAGAATTTTACTGTAATTTTTAATTAATTAAATAAGCAACTTTTTATTTGGAGTATTTCGCACCCTGTAATCAACATTTTGAGATTTCACAATATGAGTCAACCGACCGAGATTATTATATTTATGAAATCGTGGAGCATTGTCCATCACAACGGTATTTTTATATATGTCCATAACAACTCTTGTGGGAACGAAATATTGCATAACGGATTCACTAAGTTTTAGTTTAAAACTAAAGTACATTCATTTTCCTTGGACAGAAATTAAGACACGCACTCCTCTTTTGCCATCCACTTTGTCGACCCAGACTACTAAAGGTTGTAACCAAAAAACGTGTACAAAGCTTGAACGTGGAAAACTGAGTATAAACAATACATATTTTTACTTAATGCCGAAGAAATTCAAAACACTATAAATACGTGCCAAGAACACTTAAACCCTTTTTCTCATATTTTTCCACGAGCCGCCACTGTCCTTGTTTCCAGTAAACCAAGTGGATTTTCAAAATTCAAAATAAATGCAAAAAAAATTCTATAAATCCCAACACAGATCTTTTCAAATTCTGCTTGTGTTCCTCTTCAATTCGTGGTGCAGTTTCCTAGGTTCGAACCACTTCTTCTTTGCTGGAATGTATTCATAGAAAAAGCTAGGGTTCGTCGATACATTATTTTGAGGCTTTGGAATGGATTTTTGAGTGGCTTTTGAATTCGAGTGAAGTATTTCTAGACAGCTGCTGCGACATTTCAGTTCAGCGTGAGTTTCCAGGGAATCTCGAGTTAAATGACGCGTTCGAATTCAGTTTTAAGGATACGAGAAGGTTGAGGTTTCGATCGATGTATACATTTGCGGTTTTAGGGATTTCACCGCTGTTCTGGTCAGAGTCGAGGTCAGGTGATGAGTTCTGATGGAGGAAGGGGTGTTTTAAAGTGCGGTAATGGGAGAAGAGACTGAAGAAGTTGGCGGGGAAGATAAGTGATGATGGGTTGCGTTTGTATAAGTGGAGGAGGGAGAGTTTGGGTTATGCTTTGTGGTGGGATTGGTTGTTTTGTTTACTAAGGAAAGGAGGAGAGAACGTGAGTCAAAGTGATGGTCAAACGATGGAAGGGGCTGGTTTCAAATTTGTCGGGTTCCAGAATTTCAGTTTGGGGGAGAAATAGTGGATGGGTGCGGGTCCAATCATTTTGGGCCAAGGGATAATTGGGTAAAGCCCAAACCACTTAAGTATTTAATTTTTAATCTATTTAAGTTGTTATAGAAACTGCGTAGTTGTATAACTTGTCCATACGGTATCGGTTTTCAGCGAAACAAGATCCATTAGGATCGTATGGACAAGCACTCCACACTGGAACTGACTAGGAGTGAATTCGAGCTCGTTACAATTTATAGCGAAATAAATTGTCCATCAGAATCAAATATGGTTATCGTTATTAACGATGATCATCCACTGTGAGTAAAATCTCACTAACTCTGAACAATTTATAATCATGTTGTATTTTTAAAACTGTTAAATATTGGCTGATTGACTGTGTTGACTAATTGATTGAACTGCTAGTCAGTTAGTTGGCTTACTATATTGATTCTGTTTAACAGAATATATCATATGGAACCGAAAGTGATGTTGATTTTATATTGTATAACATCTATGAATGCAGGGAAACAGGTTGGAGGAATCCGACTTGATTCCTCAACATTTATTTACTGTTATCGTATATTGTGATATATGATGTGATGTATATCTGTTATGGGTTATGTGTGTTAGAATGATGTTGATCATTGTTATTCGATATTTTAAATATCATAAAAGACCCTGGGATGTAAAAAGAATTATTTCAATGCATACTGAAATAAAAGGATTTTATAAAATCAATAGATTTTATAAAAAGGAGATATTTCGAAAGTAAATAAAAGGAAATTGTTTATAAAATGAATAGAGTTTTATAAAAGGGAAAAATGTTGATAAAACGAATAGAATAGAATAAAGGAATATTTATTTAGGAAATAAATAGGATTATAAAAGGTGTAACGACCCGGATTTTGAGCGACTTTGGTTATCGACATAAGCTCGATGTCGATAACCAAAACATCGAAAAATCCCGGTAATTAATGAAAGAAATTAGAGGGTGAGAATAGATAAGATAGAAACTTAGAATAGAAGAAGAAGAAGAAGAACACAACATCAGAGTAACACAAACCTCACAGCAGAACGAATAACATATATTAGATAACATAACTTTGAAATATAACAGTTATGTATACAATAGCACTTATCAGAGTACAACACTTACAACACAGCGGAAATAACTATAGCTATATGATCTTGAAACCTCCTGCTCCAAGCTCTCCAAGTATATCTGTAAATTCCTGACTACTTGACTGCCCGTACAAATTGGGCACCCAAGAGTTTAGGGGAAACAACAAAGTAAACTCCGGGTCAGTCATGGGACTGGTGTGAGTAAAACAATTTAAACAGGTATATGAACAAGTAAAAGATATCTCATAAGACCATGCCGCAGGATGGAACGGGTTTTTCCCTTATGAGAATCCAAAATATTTTTATATCAAAAACCCTTTTGATATTATAATAATGTCTATCAGCCACAATATATTAATCATCTAGCAGAAACGCTTTCATCTCACGTTCTACATATATAGTATACAATCAAAACCGCAAGCACGTATTGGGTAATGGATTTCCAACTATGACAAGGTATGGAACCACCTTCCGATCAGTGTACTCTAGGAACGATACACTGGAGTTCAACAAGAACATCTTGTAACTCAGCCACACATGACCGACCACTCATTTTGCTTGAGTGTATCTAATGTAAATCACCAACGGTTGGGATCAACAACCGTTCCCATATATATGGGACAACATTGATAGATTTAAGAAAAAATGAATATTCTCCAGATAGGTGATTATACACCCTACTTCGGTGCGACTGACTTAGCCATGCTGCCTGCCCGATTTCTGTCATTTACCGGTTGATGAGGCTAGAGGTTACGCTTTATCATCATATCAGATTCACTTCGAATGCCACATTGTCAGATCCATCGAAAATCACTAATTGACGTCTACAACAGTACATTATGTGTTAGCTAAATAAGTTTCCTTCTCCGCTTCCACTCTTGGTACGGTTGAAGAAATCAATGTACGTAACCTCTCTGGAAATACTCTGTCAGGCATTCATCAACACAAGTCATCCTCATTCACTTAGAATGTCACATCGTCATACCCGCCAAATCACAAATTTATTCATCCAAAAATAACACGGGTATACAGCTTAGAGAAACGAATTCCTCCGCCACCAGACGTGAATACGTTTGAAAAGATCAACTTACGCGATCCATTTGATATACTCTGTCAGACCTTCGTCCATACAAGTTGTCCTGGGACTGGACAAACCGAAGGCACTATTCAGTATATCCATCTTAGTCACTGTTATCTAAGACTTATACAACAGCCCTTGCATTTTACTCCGTCTTCAATTATCTTTGGCATATATGATTCGCAATGCTTATGCCAATACAAAGTGGTTCTTTGGATAATAAACCAACCGGTCCCTCCATATTAACAACGTTAAAATGGTCAAAACTTCGATAGTCTGTGAGTTAACTATCAAAGAAAAACAAGTGTGCAAACAACGATATTATTTCCAGATGGAAATTATATCAAATAAACATCATTTAACATTAATTTCTTTAGTTCATTTTCATCTCCTGTTTCCCTATATTCAATATTTCTTATTTTCTTTTATCAGAAAACATTTCTGATTCTCGTTTGGAAAATAATTCCAAAACTCCTTTACGCTCAAACCTTACCATTTCTTAGTCAAGAAGGAAGACTCTCAAGTTGGGGTATAATTACCTCTCAGACCTTAACTGAACAACGTTATAACTTCGAATTGGTCAA
Organism: Allium sativum; assembly: GCA_030737875.1. Classification (NCBI taxonomy): domain Eukaryota; kingdom Viridiplantae; phylum Streptophyta; class Magnoliopsida; order Asparagales; family Amaryllidaceae; genus Allium; species Allium sativum. The sequence continues at coordinate 738,657,912 of CM060920.1, read as the reverse complement.
AGTTTATCTTTTAATCTTTAACAACTTCTTTACGCCTTTCTCGGCTTCAATTTTACGAATCAACTTCTATATTTAAAACATTGGTTATAACGATAACGTTATAATCCCTACTTTCGAATTATCTAGCTTTAATTATAACTTCTATTCTTATTAGTGAATAATTAACCTAACACTTATTTATTTATAAATAAATATATCTCTATTTAAACACTGGAAAGTATAAGTACTTTCCCGAATTTGATATAATCGAATTCGTCGATTAACTCTCTTCGAGAAATCTCTATTTGATTAACTCTTCTTCGAATAACCTATATTCGGTTAACTCCTTCCTTTCGAATATACTATATTTGATTACTCCTCGAATAAACGATATTTGATAATCTCTCTTCGAATAACTAATATTCGATAACTCTTTCTTTTCAAATATCTCATATTTGAAAATCTCACTTTCGAATAAACGATATTCGATAATCTCTTTTCGAATAACTTTAATCCGATAAATCTCACTTCGATCAAACTATAATCGATAACTCCTTTCATATATACTAACATCGATAACTCATTTCGATGAAACTAACATCGATAACTCCTTTCGATGAAACTAACATCGATTTTTTTAACTCGACGAACTTAACTCGACTAACTCGGCTAACTTAACTTGACTCGACTAACTCGACTTACTTGGTTCGACCAATTCGATTCGATTAACAAGGCTCAAATAACTTGGTTTTATTTAACTCAACTTGATTAACTCCTATCAAATAACTAATACTCGATTTAACTCCATTCGTTTGACTCTAGATCGCAGCGATCACAAATGGTTACACCTTATTACCTCAGGAAACATCCGACCGCCTTAGGCTATTTACAGCCCTGTGAATTTCGCTAGTAGTCGTACGAGATGGCAACTTACCCTGAATACTATGTTTGACTAACTCTGTCTCAAATAACTATATTTAATTAACTCTAGTTCATTTTAACTCTAGTCGATTTACTCTAACTGATTTACCTAACTGGTTAACTCTTACTGATTAACTTGACTGACTTAACCCAACTGGTTAACTCGACTTACTTAACCCAACTGGTTAACTCTACTGAACTGGTTAACTCTACTGAACTGGTTAACTCTACTGAACTGGTTAACTCTACTGAACTGCTTAACTCTAACTGAACTGGTTTACTCTATTGGACTGGTTAACTCTACTGGACTGGTTAACTCCACTGAACTGGTTATTCATTACGTTTCTGTTAACAACGTTTATTCATTTTTAAAGATTTACTTTTGGTAACGGTTCTTCACTTTAAAAATGATTTTTCCTTTTCAATTTGCTTATATTTATTTCATATAAATATTTCCTTTATAACTTTATTTATTTCCTACATAAATATTTCCTTATAACTCTTTATTTATTTTCACAAGTATTTCATTTATATTTGGTTTCCATAAATATTTCCCTTATATTTGGTTTTCACAAATATTCCTTTTATATATTCTAACTCCTTAAATTTCCAGGAAAATCCGCCATAACCTCCTTTGTATCGGGAGCATCGGGAAAATCCCCAAACCCGCCACACAAGCCTTTCCACTCAAAAGAAATGTTTTGAAATTGTTTTATTTTTCTATGTATCTCCTATTTATAAATATTCCAATTTATAAATATTTCTTATTTATAAATATTCGAATTTATAAATATCTCTTATTTATAAATATTCCAGTTTATAAATATTCTGTTTTCAATATCACTTTGAAAATCTCCTTATCAACATCCCATATGTTATGGTATTCAATCAGATCAAATCACGATGTTCAATATCGTTCAAGCACATAAAATTGACCACGGATTCTATATCACAATATATGAATCAAAACAGTATTATAAATATTGAGGAACCTAGTTGGGTCCCTCCAACCAGTTTCCCTGCATCCACAGATGTTACACAGTAAAATCAACATCACTTTCAGTTCAGTACTGATTATTCTGATAACAACATCAATATATAAATATTTAAAGGTTTTTATATATATTTATATATATATATAATTTCCCCTAACTGACTAGCAGTTCAATCAATCAACCAACACACAGCAATCAACAGATGATTAACAGTTCTAAGAATACATTATAAAAATAAAACTGTTCAGAGTTGGTGAGTTTTACTCACATTTGCAGTTCATCGTTAAAGAATGATAAACTGTTATTTGATTTGAATCAAACAATTTATTTTTCCATAAATTCAAACGAGCTCCAATCCAATCCCAATCAGTTCCATCATGTAGTGTCCGTCCATACGATTCCAACGCAACTTACGGTTCGTCAATCTGATATCGTATATTTAAGATATCGCATTTACAAGTTAACTCATATTTTAAATAAAATAAAAACTTGATTTATTTTCTCAAATGGGCCTTAACCTTTGATAAAGCCCATCTCCCTTCACAAGGTACCAGACCCAAATCCTTTCTTCCCTATCCTCATACATTCGAGCTCCAGTATACATCTCGAACAAAACATGGCCGACGTTCTCTCCATCCATGCCCCATCCATACTTCACGAATCTCGAAATCGCAAACACCATTTAACTCCTCATCTCATTCTCTCCTTCGTCATGGTATCCTTGCTTAACTCGAAACAAAACCCAATATCGCGATGACTGTACTTCTCACGACCTGTAGTGTGACCAGCGACTTCGAGTATCACCAAACACCCCCGGAAATGGCAATCGCAGGTGAATCTACCTCCTAAACCCAAATACAACCATCTGGACTTAAATCGAATCACCAACTCGCCAAAATCAAAAACCATAACATGCTGCACCCAAAACCAACATCGACAAATCGCGATCGAACAAAGAATGGCGCATACCAGTTGAAGAAAACGCTGCCAGGACTCCAAATATACACTCTTTTGATTTTAGAAAATTTCTTTTGATTTGTTTATGATTTTTATTTGATCGAAAGTTTTTGGCTGTGAGAAATAAACCCAACGGCGGAAAAAGGGGTGTTGACTTCTGATTTAGGTTTTAAGGAAACTAAGGGGGGGGGGGTATTTATAGGCCACTAAAATATCTAGATATTTTTATATTAATATTTTTATATTTTTATTTAATCCTTTATATTCATTTCTGACTTCTAAAAATCCGTGTGATCACACATGATACCTAAAAATCACGAAACCGGACATGTAGCTAGAGTTTGACATTACGGTCCCAACGAAACTGGTTTTGTCGAATTCCGACTTCGTATGCTCACACAACGTATTTTTAACTGTCAAAATACTGACTGTTTTACACTCTAAAAATCCGTACGGCCACATACTGACTTCAAAAGTCACAGAAATTGAAATCTAGCAATTATTTGCCATTGCGGATCCAACAAAATTGGTGTCGTCGAATTCTGACTTCGTTTGCAAAAGTGGCTATTTTTAAAGCTCTAAACAGCCTATTTAAATATATAAATATATTTAAATATAATTAAATTTAGTATTTAAAAATAAATATTATCGTCTATATTCACAGTGGAATACTATACAGCTCTACTGGGATTTATAACTTGTTATTTCAAATCTGGGTCAACCCGATATTCGATTTATATTGAAATTCCTTTTTAAAATATAAACAATTCCTTTATAAATTATAAAGGAATTCCACGGCGAATTTTCTAAAATTTGATTCAGACGTAATTCAAAATCTACACGACGAAATCCCGATTTTTCTCTTCCACTAGAAAGATATACTCCACCAGCTCCACACATTTCTTATTTCACAGAAATCCGGCTTAAAACGAATCATGTGCATTCAGTTGAAGTTCGAATCGCCAATTTACGAACTGCAGCGCCATTTGAAGCTCGATTTTAATTATATTATAATTATACGTTCAAACTGACGTCGGTTGAATATATTCATCAATATAATTCAACTCTAAGCTGAATTAAATCTAAGGGACGACCCCATTCACAGAATATTGTGATTTCCAATAATTCTGATTATTTCTGAATTAAATATATTATTTAATTTATTATTCAAATTAAATATTCACCATTATTTAATTCCACGACCATTAAATCCTTTAATTCACTAATTAAATAGTTAAATAAATTAATTATTATACCGTTGGAAAATGCGGGTCATTACATTCTTCCCCACTTAAAATAATTTCGTCCTCGAAATTGCTAAAGCTAGAAGACGACCCTATTTACTGGGATTCCTAAGATCTGTTTACCCCTTATTTTTGATTTCAACAGAACTAATTAATATCGACTAAAATATTTATTCATTCCGACTAACTAAAATTTTCAAATATTCTGAAAATTTTCTAACCCTTTAAATTTTCGGAAAATTTCGCCATAACCTCCTTTGTACAGCCCTATCGGTAAAACCACAACTCGCCTCTGTAGGCCATCTCCAACCCAAAAGAAAATCAAATAGCCAGGCGGCTTGCCAATTCGGCTCATAAATCTCATGCTTATATCAAATATAAACTTGTACCTTTTTGTCGGGTATATCAACTCTATCACTTTCACCTGCTTTCAATTCAGCATATACTAATATCAATCCAATCAAACTCTGATCTGTTTATCCTCAATACAACCATCCGTTTATCCAAGCCAAATTCAATTTCAAATCAAAGTTCTATTTCTTGATTCCAAATTCTTAACTCATCAACCAAATATCGTTTCAAATTCCTATCTTATAAATCCAATTTGTTCGATATTTCTATTTCAACTCAGTACCACTTAACTGGTTTCTAATTCCATCTCAATTCTATTGGATTTTACAAATTTTACTTTAATTTGTTTAAATTCAAACAACCTTTTCTTCCTGGAAGCTTTTAAATAGTTTACCTCTTTCACAAATCAAATTTTCCTTTTTGAAATTCAATACAACTTATTTTTCCAAAACAAATTCAAAACAAAATCCTTGGTAGTAATCCGTTACTTACATACTCGAAAATTAACACCGATGATGTCATGATCAACATCGGAATTTATTTTCCAGCTACCGAAGTGAGTTCAATACTATAACACTTTCAAAACCCATTTTCAAACATTTCCTCCTTGAAATCAATTTCAAATATCCTTTTACAATGTTGTAAACAAATTTAAAATCTCCCAGGATCTTAAAATTCACATATATTAAATCCAGATTCATTTTCAAACACTTATTCCAATTTCCAGAGTTTGAATTTTAATTCAGATTTAAATTTCAGATTTAACTCCTCTGATTTCACATTTTTCACTTATATGGATTCTGGTTGGTTATATATAACCATTTCACTTTATAATCTTACTCGATTATAATAACAACCAATATATTATAATTTTGATATATATATATATATATATATATATATATATATATATATATATCTTCTCCATATCAAGATATACCTTGGGTAAACTTATTTTAATTTACCCTCTTTTCAAAACATATCATGATGACCCATCGTATTCAAGTGTTTAGTAACTCCTACCAATACAGTGGATCAAACTGATTGACCAGAACTCATAAACAACTCAACCCATGAATCTCCACAATATAAAATTATTTTTATATCAAACAACAAATACGTTCACTCGTATATATACACTCAAACTCAATCTAGGGTATTACTAACCCTATCTCTACCGAGTCACGCCACAGAGCCATGGTTATTCTTAACTTAAGCTCTGATACCAACTGTAACGACCTGGATTTTGAGCGACTTTGGTTATCGACATAAGCTCGATGTCGATAACCAAAACATCAAAAAATCCTGGTAATTAATGAAAGAAATTGGAGGGTGAGAATAGATAAGATAGAAACTTAGAATAGAAGAAGAAGAAGAAGAACACAACATCAGAGTAACACGAACCTCACAGCGGAACGAATAACATATATTAGATAACATAACTTTGAAATATAACAGTTATGTATACAATAGCACTTGTCAGAGTATAGCACTCACAACACAGCGTAAATAACTATAGCTATATGATCTTGAAACCTCCTGCTCTAAGCTCTCCAAGTATATCTATAAATTCCTGACTACTTAACTACCCGTACAAATTGGGCACCCAAGAGTTTAGGGGAAACAACAAAGTAAACTCCGGGTCAGTCATGGGAATGGTGTGGATAAAACAATTTAAACAGGTATATGAACAAGTAAATGATATCTCATAAGACCACGCCGCAGAACGGTACGGGTTTTTCCCTTGTGAGAATCCAAAATATCTTTTTATCAAAAAACCTTTTGATATTATAATAATGTCTATCAGCTACAATATATTAATCATCCAGCAGAAATGCTTTCATCTCACGTTCTACATATATAATATACAATCAATACCGCAAGCACGTATTGGGTAATGGATTTCCAACTATGACAAGGTATGGAACCACCTTCCGATCAGTGTACTCTAGGAACGATACACTGGAGTTCAACAAGAACATCTTGTAACTCAGCCACACATGACCGACCACTCATTTTGCTTGAGTGTATCGAATGTATATCACCAACGGTTGGGATCAGTAATCGTTCCCGTATATATATGGGACAACATCGATAAATTTAAGAAACAAATGAATATTCTCTAGATAGGTGATTATACACCCTACTTCGGTGCGACCGACTTAGCCATGCTGCCTACCCGATTTCTGTCATTTACCGGTTGATGAGGCTAGAGGTTACGCTTTATCATCATATCAGATTCACTTCGAATGCCACATTGTCAGATCCATCGAAAATCACTAATTGACGTCTACAACAGTACATTATCCGCTTCCACTCTTGGTACGGTTGAAGAAATCAATGTACGTGACCCCTCTGGAAACACTCAGTCAGACATTCATCAACACAAGTCATCCTCATTCACTTAGAATGTCACATCGTCATACCCGCCAAATCACAAATTGATTCATCCAAAAATAACACGGGTATACAGCTTTGAGAAACGAATTCCTCCGCCACCAAACGTGAATATGTTTGAACAGATCAACTTACGCGATCCATTTGATATACTCTGTCAGACCTTCGTCCATACAAGTTGTCCTGGGACTGGAAAAACCGAAGGCACTATTCAGTATATCCATCTTAGTCACTGTTATCTAAGACTTATACAACAGCCCTTGCATTTTACTCCGTCTTCAATTATCTTTGGCATATATGATTCGCAAAGCTTATACCAATACAGAGTGGTTCTTTGAATAATAATCCAACCGGTCCCTCCATATTTACAACGTTAAAATGGTCAAAACTTCGATAGTCTGTGAGTTCACTATCAAAGAAAAACAAGTGTGCAAACAACGATATTATTTCCAGATGGAAATTATATCAAACAAACATCATTTAACATTAATTTCTTTAGTTCATTTTCATCTCCTGTTTCCCTATATTCAATATTTCTTATTTTCTTTTACAGAAAACATTTCTGATTCTCGTTTGGAAAACATTTCCAAAACTCCTTTACGCTCAAACCTTACCATTTCTTAGTCAAGAAGGAAGACTCTCAAGTTGGGGTATAATTACCTCTCAGACCTTAACTGAACAATGTTATAACTTTGAATTGGTCAAAGTTTATCTTTTAATCTTTAACAACTTCTTTACGCCTTTCTCGGCTTCAATTTTACGAATCCACTTCTATATTTAAAACATTAGTTATAACGATAACGTTATAATCCCTACTTTTGAATTATCTAGCTTTAATTATAATTTCTATTCTTATTAGTGAATAATTAACATAACACTTATTTATTTATAAATAAATAAATCTCTATTTAAACACTGGAAAGTATAAGTACTTTCTCGAATTCAATATAATCGAATTCGCCGGTTAACTCTCTTCGAGAAATCTCTATTTGATTAACTCTTCTTCTCTATATTCGATTAACTCCTTCCTTTCGAATATACTATATTTGATTACTCCTCGAATAAACGATATTCGATAATCTCTCTTCGAATAACTAATATTCGATAACTCTTTCTTTTCAAATATCTCATATTTGAAAATCTCACTTTCGAATAAACTATATTCGATAATCTCTTTTCGAATAACTCTTATCCGATAAATCTCACTTTGATCAAACTATAATCGATAACTCCTTTCGAATATACTAACATCGATAACTCCTTTCGATGAAACTAACATCGATTTTTTTAACTCGAAGAACTTAACTCGACTAACTTGGCTAACTTAACTTGACTCGACTAACTCGACTTACTTGGTTCGACCAATTCGATTCGATTAACTAGGCTCGACTAACTTGGTTTTATTTAACCCAACTTGATTAACTCCTATCGAATAACTAATATTCTATTTAACTCCATTCGTTTGACTCTAGATCGCAGCGATCACAAATGGTTACACCTGATTCCCTCAGGAAACATCCGACCGCCTTAGGCTATTTACGGCCCTGCGAATTTCGCTAGCAGTCATACGAGATGGCAACTTACCCTGAATACTATGTTTGACTAAATCTGTCTCAAATAACTATATTTGATTAACTCTAGTTCGTTTTAACCCTAGTCGATTTACTCTAACTGATTTACCTACCTGATTAACTCTAACTGATTAACTCTAACTGGTTAACTCTTACTGATTAACTTGACTGACTTAACCCAACTGGTTAACTCGACTTACTTAACCCAACTGGTTAACTCTACTGAACTGGTTAACTCTACTGAACTGGTTAACTCTACTGAACTGGTTAACTCTAACTGAACTGGTTAACTCTACTGGACTGGTTAACTCTATTGGAATGGTTAACTCTATTGGACTGGTTAACTCCACTAAACCGGTTATTCATTATGTTCCTTCTAACAACGTTTATTCATTTTTAAAGATTTACTTTTGGTAACGGTTCTTCACTTTAAAAATGACTTTTCCCTTTCAATTTGCCTATATTTATTTCATATAAATATTTCCTTTATAACTTTATTTATTTCCTACATAAATGTTTCCTTTTAACTCTTTATTTATTTTCACAAGTATTTCCTTTATATTTGGTTTCCACAAATATTTCCCTTACATTTGGTTTTCACAAATATTCCTTTTATATATTCTAACTCCTTAAATTTTCGGGAAAATCCGCCATAACCTCCTTTGTATCGGGAGCATCGGGAAAATCCCCAAACCCGCCACACAGGCCTTTCCACTCAAAAGAATTGTTTTGAAATTATTTCCTTTTTCTATGTATCTCCTATTTATAAATATTCCAATTTATAAATATTTCTTATTTATAAATATTCGAATTTATAAATATCTCTTATTTATAAATATTCCTGTTTATAAATATTATGTTTTCAATATCACTTTGAAAATCTCCTTATCAACATCCCATATGTTATGGTATTCAATTAGATCAAATCACGATGTTCAATATCGTTCAAGCACATAAAATTGACCACAGATTCTATATCACAATATATGAATCAAAACAGTATTATAAATATTGAGGAACTCAGTTGGGTCCCTCCAACCTGTTTCCCGGCATCCACAGATGTTACACAGTAAAATCAACATCACTTTCAGTTCAGTACTGATTATTCTGATAACAGCATCAATAAATAAATATTTAAAGGTTTATATATATATATATATATATATAATTTCCACTAACTGACTAGCAGTTCAATCAATCAACCAACACACAGCAATCAACAGTTTTAAGAATACATTATAAAAATATAACTGTTCAGAGTAGGTGAGTTTTACTCACATTTGCAGTTCATCGTCAAAGAACGATAAACTGTCATTTGATTTGAATCAAACAATTTATTTTGCCATAAATTCAAATGAGCTCCAATCCACTCCCAATCAGTTCCATCATGTAGTGTCCGTCCATACGATTCCAACGCAACTTACGGTTCGTCAATCTGATATCGTATGTATAAGATATCACATTTACAAGTTAACTCATATTTTAAATAAAATAAAAACTTGATTTATTTTCTCAAATGGGCCATAACTTTTGATAAAGCCCATCTCCCTTCACAAGGTACCAGACTCGAATCCTTTCTTCCCTATCCTCATACATTCGAGCTCCACTATACATCTCGAACAAAAAATGGTCGACGTTCTCTCCATCCACGCCCCATCCATAATTCACGAATCTCGAAATCGCAAACACCATTTAACTCCTCATCTCATTCTCTCCCTCATCATGGTATCCTTGCTTAACTCGAAACAAAACCCCATATCGCGATGACTGTACTTCTCGCGACCTGTAGTGTGACCAGCGACTTCGAGTATCACCGAACACCCCCGGAAATGGCAATCGCAAGTGAATCTACCTCCTAAACCCAAATAAAACCATCCGGACTTAAATCGAATAACCAACTCGCCAAAATCAAAAACCATAACATGCTGCACCCAAAACCAACATCGACAAATCATGATCGAACAAAGAATGGCGCATACCAGTTGAAGAAAACGCTGGCAGGACTCCAAATATACACACTTTTGATTTTAGAAAATTTCTTTTGATTTGTTTATGATTGTTATTTGATCGAAAGTTTTTGGCTGTGAGAAATAAACCCAACGGCGGAAAGAGGAGTGTTGACTTCTGATTTAGGTTTTAAGGAAACTAAGGGGGGTATTTATAGGCCACTAAAATATATAGATATTTTTATATTAATATTTTAATATTTTTATTTAATCCTTTATATTCATTTCTGACTTCTAAAAATCCGTGTGATCACACATGATACCAAAAAATCACGAAACTGGACATGTAGCTAGAGTTCGACATTACGCTCCCAACGAAACTGGTTTCGTCGAATTCTGACTTCGTATGCTCACACAGCGTATTTTTAACCGTCAAAATACTGACTGTTTTACACTCTAAAAATCCGCACGGCCACATACTGACTTCAAAAATCACGGAAATTGAAATCTAGCAATTATTTGCCATTGCGGATCCAACAAAATTGGTGTCGTCGAATTCCGACTTCGTTTGCAAAAGTTGCTATTTTTAAAGCTCTAAATAGCCTATTTAAATATATAAATATATTTAAATATAATTAAATTTAATATTTAAAAATAAATATTATCGTCTATATTCACAGTGGAATACCATACAGATCTACTGGGATTTATAACTTGATATTTCAAATCTGGGTCAACCCGATATTCGATTTATATTGAAATTCCTTTTTAAAATATAAACAATTCCTTTATAAATTATAAAGGAATTCCACAACGACTTTTCTAAAATTTGATTTGGACGTAATTCAAAATCTACATGACGAAATCCCGATTTTTCTCTTCCACTAGAAAGATATACTCCACCAGCTCCACATGTTTCTTGTTTCACAGAAATCCAGCTTAAAACGAATCATTGAATTCTGTTGAAGTTCGAATCGCCAATTTACGATCTGCAGCGCCATTTCAAGCTCGATTTTAATTATATTATAATTATTCGTTCAAACTGACCTCGGTTGAATATATTCGTCAATATAATTCCACTCTAAGCTGAATTAAATCTAAGGGACGACCCCGTTCATAGAATATTGTGATTTCCAATAATTCTGATTATTTCTAAATTAAATAGATTATTTAATTTATTATTCAAGTTAAATATTCACCATTATTTAATTCCACGACCAATAAATCCTTTAATTCACCAATTAAATAGTTAGATAAATTAATTATTATACCGTTGGAAAATGCGGGTCATTACATTGAGTTAATCAACCGTAGTTTATCAAAGGGAGTTAATCGAATATAGTTTATTCGAATAGAGTAAAAGGAGTTAATCGAATATAGTTTATTCGAATAGAAAGTAAAAGGAGTTAATCGAATATAGTTTATTCGAATAGAATAAAGGATTTAATCGAATATATAGTTTATTCAAATAGAATAAAGGAGTTAATCAAATATAGTTTATTCGAATAGAGTAAAAGCAGTTAATCGAATATATAGTTTATTCAAAAAGAATTAAAAGAGTTATCGAATATAGTTTATTTGATAGGAGTCAAGTGAATAGAGTTAGAGTTAAATCAAAAGAGTTAAGTGAATAGAAAAAATTGAACAGAGTTATCGAATATACCTTATCGAAGGAAAGAATTATCGAATAGAAAAGATTTGAAAGAAGGTTAAGTAAGAAAGTTAGTTAAAGAAATATAAAGTGAATTTTTCCTATTTCAAAGTTAGAAATGTTGTTCAGTTCAGGTCTGAGAGGTACTATTACCCCAACTTGATTGACTTCATTTTTAACTAAGGAATGGTTAAGGTTCGATAGTGAAGGTGAGTTAAAGGAATTTAGTTAATAAGTGTAATGGTTTGAGTTGGCATCGTGATGGTTTGTTTAAACATCTGTCTATGTCCAATGAAGAAGCTTTGGAAATGTTTTCCAAATAAGAAACCAGAAATGTTTGCTAATAAAGAAAACAAGAAATGGAAATGTTTTCCATTGTTAATAACGTATATTTTCCAAATTTAGAAAATAAGAAATATTGAATATATGTAAACAGGAGATAAGTAAATTAATGAAATAAAGAGATAAATGTTCAATGATGATTGATCGATATAATTTCCATTTGGAAATAATATCGTTGTTTGCACACTTTTTTTTATTCGATAGTTAAATCACAGACTATCGATGTTTTGACCATTTTAACGTTGTTAATATAAAGAGACCGGTTGGATTATTATCCAAAGAACCACTCTGTATTGGCATAAGCGTTGCGAATCATATATGCCAAAGGAAATTGAAGACGGAGTTATGCAAGGGCTATCCTGTTTACAGAATAGTGCCTTCGGTTCATCCTGTTCCTGGATGACTTGTATGGACGGATGTCTGACAGAGTATTTCCAGACGATCACGTATATTGATTTCTCCAACTGTACCAAGAGTGGAAGCGGAGAAGGAAACTTCTTTTAGCTAACACATAATGTATGGTTGAGGATGTCAATCGGTGATTTGATGGATTTGACGATGTGGCATTCAAATTGAATCTGGTGTGATGATAAAGCGTAGCTTCTAGCCTCATCAATCCGGTAAATGACAGAAATCGGGCAGGCAGCATGGCTAAGTCGGTCTCACCGAAGTAGGTTGTATAATCACCTGATCTAGACTTTCATTTACTTCTAAAAATCTATTATTGATGCTGTCCCATTCAGGAAACGGTTGCTGATCCCAACCGTTGGTGATATACATTCGATACACTCAAGCGAAATGAGTGGTCGGTCATGTGTGGTCGGGTTGCAAGATGTTCTTGTTGAACCCAGTGTATTCCTTTCTAGGGGTACACTAGCGATAGGTGGTTCCATACCTTATCATAGTTGGAAATCCATTACCCAATACGTGCTTGCGTTTTTGGTTGTATACTATATATGTAGAACGTGAGATGAAAGCGTTTCTGCTAGATGATTATTATATTGTGTTAATAGACATTATTATAATATCAAAAGGTTTTTGATATAAAGATATTTGGATTCTCATAAGGGAAAAACCCGTTCCGTTATACGGCGTGGTCTTATGAGATACCGATTACCTGTTTGAACTGTTTTAAACTGTTTTACTCACACCAGTCCCATGACTGACCCAGAGTTTATTTTGTTTGTTTTCCCTAAACTATTGGGTGCCTAAATTTGTACGGGCAGTCAAGTAGTCGGGATTTATAGATATACTGGAAGAGCTTGGAGCAGGAGGCTTCAGGATCATATAGTTATAGTTATTTCCGCTGTATTGTAAGTGTTGTACTTTGATAATGATATGTATATTCAAGTATAGATTTGTATTTCAAAGTTATGTTATGAAATATATTTATTCATTCTATTGTGAGATTCGTGTTACTCTGATGTTGTGTTCTTCTTCTTCTTCTATTCTAAGTTTCTATCTTATCTATCCTCACCCTCTGTTTTCTTTCTATTTATTTCCTGATTATCAGTTTAATTTGGGGTTGGACTTGTTGTAACACCCCGTAATTCTGTAACACTAGGATTCACAAATTAAGGCAAAATTATATTTTAAAATCAAAATCAAGGGAAATGGGTTACGCCATTGCGTTTATCTCGGAATTCTGCATGAAAACGAGTCTGAGTTTGGGAGAATTGGAGTCCGTATGAAGGAGATATGACCCTCCGAAGTTTCAGGAATTTTCAGAACAGAAAACAGCTCGAAATTCGAATTCGAAATTCGAATTCAAACACAAAAGCGGGCTGGGCGGGAAAATTCCCGCCCAGGACCCAGGTCGACTTCAGGAGTCGACTGGGTAGTCGACCCCCCGGACCAGGTCGACTGCCCAGTCGACCTGGGTACAGAAACCCACTTTTGGGCCAAGGTGCATTCTGATGTACCTGGTCTGGTTTTCTGCCTATATTCGTCCCCCTAATCCTATATAAACAGCCTCTGGCCTCATTCTCTCTACACTATTTCATTCTATCCTTATGCTGCCTCTGAGAAAATGTATAAATAAATAAAAATAAGAAAATAATACGAAAATCCAAGACAAGGTTATGCTTCTCAAGTTTGTCAAGAAGAGATTCGAATCAAGATTAAAGCTTCAAGATAAGAATCAAAGGCTAACTCAAACGGTTTCGAGCAACGTCGCACGAATCATAGCAACGCCATCTTTCTATTCTAAAAACCGATCAATGTAAGTTAGTTATTTTTTAGATTTGAACGTTTTCTCTATTCGTGACATGAAATTAAAGGAATTAAAGAATATGCCAAATCTTTCTATTCGAATCAGTGCTTATATCTTTGGACCTAATTAAGAACTGTTATGATTCGAGGACCAATAAGACTGTGACTATGAAACTATGGACCTTAAAACCATATGCCTCTTTGACTATGAACATTGCCTATGACTATGAACACTGCCTATGACTGTGGCTCATGGCTATGAGAATTATTTCCTTGACTATGAACACAAGCCTATGCCTTTGATTAGGAAACATAAACTATTGCCTATGACATAACAAGAACAACTGTCATTAAACACCTATGATTCATTACTAGGAAAGTGTTGCTTAAGTTTTGTGACTGTGAAATTAGGTCTAAACCTGATTATCTATTCTGTTTATTCTTGGCTTTCTTTGGTTTTTGATCTTGGGAGTTTACCTATTAAGTTAGGTCTACCCATGTTCTTGAACCTACGTCGTTATTCAACCGTTTTTATGTCATAAGATTTTCAGACCTATAGGCCTTCGATGTTTTAGATTAATTTCAGTGTAATTCGTTAGGTCTGTAATTAGTAAATTATCATTTTATGCCAGTTATTATGTCTATCTTTTTCATAGCATCTTTGGTTCATTCCCAATTTTCTACGAATCTAGATTTATCTATAATCTAGATTGAATCACGATTATACGAACGATGGGAATACGATTTGGGCAAAATATGAAATTTACTAAAAACGTAGTTATAAACTTGGAAATTGGCATGAATTGGGAACATGTATTATGGCATGTTCATAAAAATGCAAATTGGATAAATTTGACATGAATTATAGGATGTGTAATTTGAATCTAGTATTGACTTGTAAATCTAGCATTTACATGAACTGTGAACTAGAATAATAAGTCTAGTTTGACATGAACTGTATTTAGAATGTTAAATCAGAATTGGATTAGCTACTTTGGCATAATAAGTATATTGGCATAAATTTGAAATTGGCCATAATTGCGAGTAATTGTCATGTTTGGCAAAAATCATGGTTAATGACACTTAATTTGGTATAGTTTACATACCAAAAGGCATAAATATGATATAGAGGGGAAAATGGGCCATAAGAATAAATGTTGACAATTTACATTAAAAGAGTAATTAGGAAATAAGTAAATTAGGAATGATTTACTTATAGAATTTGTCCTAAATGAGAAAATGTAAATTTAGAAAAATTAAAGGTTTATTAACGACATCTCTTTTAATAATACACCAGAAAGTTCTAGGGTGACAGAGAGGATAGTGTCTAGGCTTGGGTTTGGAAAACACAAGTTTCCTGCTCTCCCTGGCTATCCCTAACTGATTCGACGGACGGGATGGTTACTTTCAAAACCTGATTTGAAAATTAATCAAAACCCTTTGAACTTAGAAAACACTAATATGCCTAACCCGAGGTTAGACTGAGTTGCGATGTAAACCTGCCCGAAACCAACCGGCACATTAAGTAATCGCAACAATATCTGTCTAATGTGAGTGGTCGCGGCTTTAATTTATTTAGTTAAAACTAGAACAAGAATGGTTGGGTTAAGTTAACTAAGACACTTAACCAATTCAACATGATAACAAAACCGATGGGTGGGGGTTAGGTTCATACAGACACTTAACACAGTTAAGCTAGAATGGGAGGGTTAAGTCCATAGGAACACTTAACCAACTTAACACAGTTAAGCTAGAATGGGAGGGTTAAGTCCATAGGAACACTTAACCAACTTAACACAGTTAAGCTAGAATGGGGGGCTAAGTCCATAGGGACACTTAACCAACTTAACATGGTAACAAGACAAGATTTGTAGGGGTTTAGTAACTAAGAAAACACTTAGCCAAATTAACATGTTAACTAGAGTAGAAGGTGGGGTAAAGTAAAGTTAATACACTTAGCCAAATTAACATGTTAACTAGACTAGAGGTTGGGGTTAAGTAAAATTTAATACACTTAGCCAATTTGATATGTTAGCTGGACAAGACCGTAGGGTTAAGTAAACATAAGCACTTAACCATCAGATTGAGATAAAGGAATAGGTTAAGTTTAAAACATAAAGGGATAATACTTAACCATTAATAACATGTTAGTTAAAACAGACGGGCAAGGTTAAGTTAAAAAGGAAACACTTAATCAATACAGGATGAATGGGTAGGGTTAAGTAATAAGAAATACTTAACCAATATAACTTGGTTTGTGGTAGGGTTAAGTCAACATGAATTGACTAATGACACTTAACCAATCCAAATTGATGGGAAAGAGAACTAAGTAGTAAACCTTAGTTAAAAGGAGCTAAGTAGTAAACCTTAGTTAAGAAAACAACGATTCTGGAAACTAAGTGGTAAACATTAGTTAGTAAAACTAAGTGGTAATTCTTAATACGGGAAGGAGCGAATGTCCGTCTGAGTAAAAAGAAGGCTCCAACGAATTGTGTTACGAAGCCCGAGGCATCGAGGGGACATGAGGGTACTCTTGGTATCCCTCTGTGTGGCTGTAGATGATCCTCCTGGGCTCACAGAGGTTAAGGTCTGCGTTAGAAGAACCAGGGGTATGCCTTGGTTGCAATATATGGCAACCTAAAGACTAGGATGGACCAGCGTGATTCGGCGAGAAAAGGGTAGCTCTGTGATAGCAACTCGTCGTCTACCATCCATCTTGTGTCAGTCGAGATACGTGAAGCGGAAAGGCGGAGAACTCCAAAAGACCATATATTTGCTATCTAGTTATGGGTGAGGATGGCCATAGGTTAGTGGGGCGTAGGGGGCCTGCGTATAGTTCTCGTTTTTCAAGGTGTGCCTTTCATCAGTTGAGGGAGGGGTCGAGTGGGACCATAGCCACTGGAATAAAAATAGACCTTAGCATCTGCATCGGCAGATATCTGAAAGCTCCCGACCGAGTTCTGTGTTTCTTGATTTGCCCTGCCACAGGACTCGGGCCGCACGTTACAGGACATGTGCATCTAGACAAGCGATAACGATTTGCGATACATGCGTGGGGAAGTATAGGAACATATACCACTCTAGGTAGTGTGTCCTAGACTTGGGGGCATCGTTCGACAGGTAGCATAATCCCTAGTTGGACTAGGTGGCATAAACCCTGAATCCGACAAGCGTTCAGCAGATAGCGTAAACTCTAGTTGAATCTAGAAAGCACTTGATAGAAAACCATAGAATTAGATCTGGGTAATAAATAATAAATGTATGCCTGAAGGCAATGGAAACTACAGGGATTGGGATCACGTTATCGTTACTTGTTGGGACACTAGTTAGGTGGTGCAGAGGTATAGAAATCAGGATAACAAGGAAATAGCGAATGGGCGAAAGTATTAGAGCATATCCAGTTAATCTTATCTTAGCATATCTTGTGTTAATCTTGTCTAGTCTTGCTGATCCTATCATCATGGTGTTATCTTGTATTCACTTAATTCATGTCGTTTTGTTTTTCCATGTTCACATGCTAGAAGTTACTGAACTTACTCAGGCTTTATGTCTGACTCTGTTTTCCTTTCGTCTTCTTTTCTTCCGTTCCCCCCCCCCAGGTTGTAAACAAGGGAATAGTATAGCTCAGGTTAAGTTGGATTGTCACTCTTTCCCAGCTTGAAGATTTGTCGAAGTTTTGCTTGAATTCTCTTTTCAGATGCTATGGCTGGCTCTTGCTACATTGGGGAATATAAATGTTGTTTTATGCTTCTTTATTTTGTAAGACAGATGATACTCTGATATTGTATAGAAATCGTTGTACAAACTATTTTATCAATAAAGCAAAGTTTTATTTTCCGCTGTTGTAATTTTTGTCTGTCTTGTAATTTATCTGCATCTTTTACCCTAAATGCTCCACAGAACTTAGTGCATTCCATTTGTGAGTGACACTAACGGATGTGGGGTGTTACACGTGGTATCAGAGCTGAAGGTTACCAGATCAGATAAAGGATTTGAAAATTTATTTTCAAAACGATTTTAAAAGAAGCCTTTTCAAGAGAAAAGATTTGTTTTGAAGGCATATTCCCCAAAGCCATACACACTGTCTTCTCTTCCTCTGTTTGAATTCTTGTCTCCTTCTTTCTTGAGTCTCTGGGGCTCCTGGCTTTCTGGGAGGTAACCTCATCGATGGGCGAAGACGTGCCTGGCTTCCATCCATAGCCGTAGTTGTTTCACCTACGGCCAGTTTTCTTTCAAGCTTATAGGGTTTTCTGTACGATGGAAGCAGCTTTCGAGAGATTTGTCAACATGACTACACATGGAAGAGGATGAGGAATTCATGGATGTAGATTTAGCTCACAAAGGAGGAAGGAATTATAAAGCGTAAGACAAGAGGAAGTATCTTTACTATGGTGTAATAGTGCATGTAATTAAGGGCAAAGGACAAGATTTTCAGAAGGGCAAGTACATACTTTCACCACCAAGCGTAACTAGGAGAAAGATAGTAAAGTTCTGTTGGAAGAGTCTTGTTTTGCTGTTCGTACTCTTTCCTTTGGTTTTAGCGCTTTGCATTTGTTCATATCCACTTCCATAGTTGAGTCTCTGCACCATAGTACTTGTATAGTAGAAAGATCCCACTAGAGTCTCAAATCCAATTGGTGGTCCGACCAATTTATTTTTGGTTAGTAGGGATTTGAGAATAGCTATCGAGTTTGCTTATATCATCTCACGTAGATCGTCTAAATTTGGAGGAGATATTCCTTGGGTGCTTGTCTGATATTGGTTTAGGCCTTTGGGGCTTGTACTTGAGGAATTTCGAGTTAGACTAGGATGGTTTGCGTGAGAGATGAATAGTTGTGGTAGGCACTCTAAAAAGCACATAGTGACCTTTCGACCCTTATAGTTATGGCATGATGGATAAGCTAAGAGGAGAGACCTCTGATCATTCTAGTATATACACTCAGTATCATGGTTGACATTTGTTTATTTTGGAAATGGAGGTCTGAAACTTCACAATCGTGAAGTTAAATTAGTTAAAATACAGTGGAGTAAAGCTCAAGAAGGCTAGATACTAGCATCATACCCTTTTTCCTTAAGGGTGCATCCTTGATTTCTTTTTTTAGGAGCTTTACGCATAATTGTTTCTCTCTTTCCAAAGTATATCCTCTAGGTCGTATCTTCGATCCTTAGGTAGAAGCCAATGGATGTAAACATGTATTTGAAACATGCTATGGTTGATGGTTGCAAGTGGTTGCTAATGGTTGCTCGTGAATGCATATGCATACGTATTAGGCACTAGATCAGTTCAGACGTTTTCATATTGCATTTACAGATATGTATTTGTTTGTAAGTTGAACTTGATATGTTATCATATGGATGTTGAATATGGATGAATGGTTGTGCACGCATGTAGTATTTACATAACTAGGGATGCTTGCATATATGATTGGATGCATGGCACTGACATGATTCGCATTAAGGAGGTCAACTGAATCAGTAGACCGCCTGATTTTGCATTAGATAAAGACATATACACACACTATGCATATGAACATGAAAGCATTAGAAATCTTTTAAGGACAATGAATGCCTGTGATTGAATGGTTGAGTAGATGGGTGATTGGATGGTAGGACACATTCTTCCTAACTTGAAGATTTCGGGGACAAAATCCTTTTAAGTGGGGGAGAATGTAACACCCCGTAATTCTGTAACACTAGGATTCACAAATTAAGGCAGAATTAAATTTTAAAATCAAAATCATGGGAAATGGGTTACGCCATTGCGTTTGTCTCGGAATTCTGCATGAAAACGAGTCCGAGTTTGCAAGAATCGGAGTCCGTATAAAGGAGATATGACCCTCCGAAGTTTTAGGAATTTTTAGAACAGAAAACAAATCGAAATTCGAATTCGAAATTCGAATTCAAACCCAGAAGCGGGCTGGGCGGGAAAATTCCCGCCCAGGACCCAGGATGACTGGGGAGTCGACTGGGTTGTCGACCCCCCTTGACCAGGTCGACTGCCCAGTCGACCTGGGTGTCGAACTGGGTACAGAAACCCACTTTTGGGCCTAGGTGCATTCTGATGTACCTGGTCTCGTTTTCTGCCTAGATTCGTCCCCCTAATCCTATATAAACAACCTCTGGCCTCATTCTCTCTACACCATTTCATTCTATCCTTATGTTGCCTCTGAGAAAATGTATAAATAAATAAAAATAAGAAAATAATATGAAAATTCAAGACAAGGTTATGCTGCTCAAGTTTGTAAAGAAGAGATTTGAATCAAGATTAAAGCTTCAAGATAAGAATCATAGGCTAACTCAAACGGATTCGAGCAACGTCGCACGAATCATAGCAACGCCATCTTTCTATTCTAAAAACCGATCAATGTAAGTCGGTTACTTTTTAGATTTGAACATTTTCTCTATTCGTGACATGAAATTAAAGGAATAAAAGAATATGCCAAATCTTTCTATTCTAATCAGTGCTTATATCTTTGGACCTAATTAAGAACTGTTATGATTCGAGGACCAATAAGACTGTGACTATGAAACTATGGACCTTAAAACCATATGCCTCTTTGACTATGAACTTTGCCTATGACTATGAACACTGCCTATGACTGTGACTCATGGCTATGAGAATTATTTCCTTGACTATGAACACAAGCCTATGCCTTTGATTAGGAAACATAAACTATTTCCTATGACATAACAAGAACAACTGTGATTAAATAGGAAAGTGTTGCTTAAGTTTTGTGACTGTGAAATTGGGTCTAAACCTGATTATCTATTCTGTCTATTCTTGGCTTTCTTTGGTTTTTGATCTTGGGCCTATTAAGTTAGGTCTACCCATGTTCTTGAACCTACGTTGTTATTCAACCCTTTTTATGTCATAAGATTTTCAGACCTATAGGCCTTCGATGTTTTAGATCAATTTCAGTGTAATTCGTTAGGTCTGTAATTAGTAAATTATCATTTTATGCCAGTTATTATGTCTATCTTTTTCATAGCATCTTTGGTTCATTCCCTATTTTCTACGAATCTAGATTTATCTATAATCTAGATTGAATCACGATTATACGAACGATGGGAATACGATTTGGGCAAAATATGAAATTTAATAAAACGTAGTTATAAACTTGGAAATTGGCATGAATTGGGAACATGTATTATGGCATGTTCATAAAAATGCAAATTGGATAAATTTGACATGAATTATAGGATGTGTAATTTGAATCTAGTATTGACTTGTAAATCTAGCAATTACATGAACTGTGAACTAGAATAATAAGTCTAGTTTGACATGAACTGTAATTAGAATGTTAAATCAGAATTGGATTAGCTAATTTGGCATAATAAGTATATTGGCATAAATTTGAAATTGGTCATAATTGTGAGTAATTGTCATGTTTGGCAAAAATCATGGTTAGCGACACTTAATTTGGTATAGTTTACATACCAAAAAGCATAAATATGATATAGAGGGGAAAATGGGCCATAAGAATAAATGTTGACAATTTACATTAAAAGAGTAATTAGGAAATAAGTAAATTAGGAATGATTTACTTATAGAATTTGTCCTAAATGAGAAAATGTAAATTTAGACAAATTAAAGGTTTATTAACGACATCTCTTTTAATAATACACCAGAAAGTTCTAGGGTGACAGAGAGGATAGTGTCTAGGCTTGGGTTTGGAAAATACAAGTTTCCTGCTCTCCCAGGCTATCCCTAACTGATCCGATGGACGTGATGGTTACTTTCAAAACTTGATTTGAAAATTAATCAAAACCCTTTGAACTTAGAAAACACGAATATGCCTAACCCGACGTTAGACTGAGTTGCGATGTAAACCTGCCCGGAACCAACCGGCACATCCAGTAATAGCAAAAGTATCTGTCTAATGTGAGTGGTCGCGGATTTAGTTTATTTAGTTAAAGCTATAACAAGAATGATAGGGTTAAGTTAACTAAGACACTTGACCAATTCAACATGATAACAAAACCGATGGGTGGGGGTTAAGTTCATACAGACACTTAACACAGTTAAGCTAGAATGGGAGGGTTAAGTCCAAAGGAACACTTAACCAACTTAACACAGTTAAGCTAGAATGGGAGGGTTAAGTCCGTAGGAACACTTAACCAACTTAACACAATTAAGCTAGAATGGGAGGGCTAAGTCCATAGGGACACTTAACCAACTTAACATGGTAACAAGACAAGATTTGTAGGGGTTAAGTAACTAAGAAAACACTTAGCCAAATTAACATGTTAACTAGACTAGAAGGTGGGGTTATGTAAAGTTAATACACTTAGCCAAATTAACATGTTAACTAGACTAGAGGTTGGGGTTAAGTAAAATTTAATACACTAAGCCAATTTGATATGTTAGCTGGACTAGACTATAGGGTTAAGTAAACTTGTGCACTTAACCATCAGATTGTGATAAAGGAATAGGGTTAAGTTTAAAACATGAAGGGATAATACTTAACCATTAATAACATGTTAGTTAAAACAGACGGGCAAGGTTATGTTAAAAAGGAAACACTTAATCAATACAGGATGAATGGGTAGGGTTAAGTAATAAGAAATACTTAATCAATATAACTTGGTTTGTGGTAGGGTTAAGTCAACGTGAATTGACTAATGACACTTAACCAATCCAAATTGACGGGAAAGAGAACTATGTAGTAAACCTTAGTTAAAAGGAGCTAAGTAGTAAACCTTAGTTAAGATAACAACGATTCTGGAAACTAAGTGGTAAACCTTAGTTAGTAAAACTAAGTAGTAATTCTTAGTATAACACGGGGAGGAGCGAATGTCCGTCTGAGTAAAAAGAAGGCTCCAACGAATTGGGTTACGAAGACCGAGGCTTTGAGGGGACGTGAGGCTACTCTTGGTATCCCTCTGTGAGGCTGCAGATGATCCTCCTGGGCTCACTGAGGTAAAGGTCTGCGTTAGAAGAACCAGGGGTATGTCTTGGTTGCAATATATGGCAACCTAAAGACTAGGATGGACCAACGTGATTTTGTGAGAAAACGGTAGCCCTGTGATAGCAATTCATCGTCTACCATCCATCTTGAGTTAGTCGAGATACGTGAAGCGGAAAGGAGGAGAACTCCAAAAGACCATATACTTGCTATCTAGTTATGGGTGAGGATGGCCATAGGTTAGTGGGGCATAGGGGGCCTGCGTATAGTTCTCATTTTTCAAGGTGTGCCTTTCATTTGTTGAGGTAGGGGTCGAGTGGGACCATAGCCACTGGAATAAAAATAGACCTTAGCATCTGCATCGGCAGATATCTGAAAGCTCCCAACTGAGTTCTGTGTTTCTTGATTTGCCCAGCCACAGGACTCGGGCCGCACATTACAGGACATGTGCATCTAGACAAGTGATAACGATTCGCGATACATGCGTGGGGAAGTATAGGAACATATACCACTCTAGGTAGTGTGTCCTAGACTTGGGGGCATCGTTCGACAGGTAGCATAATCCCTAGTTGGACTAGGTGGCATAAACCCTGAATCCAAGAAGCGTTCAGCAGATAGCGTAAACTCTAGTTGAATCTAGAAAGCACTTGATAGAAAACCCTAGATTAGATCTAGGTAATAAATAATAAATGTATGCCTGAAGGCAATGGAAACTACAGGGATTGGGATCACGTTATCGTTACTAGTTGGGACACTAGTTAGGTGGTGCAAAGATATAGAAATCAGGATAACAAGGAAATAGCGAAGCGGCGAAAGTATTAGAGCATATCCAGTTAATCTTATCTTAGCATATCTTGTGTTAATCTTGTCTAATCTTGCTGATCCTATCATCATGGTGTTATCTTGTATTCAGTTAATTCATGTCGCTTTGTTTTTCCATGTTCACATGCTAGAAGTTACTGAACTCACTCAGGTTTTATGTCTGACTCTGTTTTTCTTTCGTCTTCTTTTCTTCTGTTTCCCCCCAGGTTGTAAAGAAGGGAATAGTATAGCTCAGGTTAAGTTGGATTGTCACTCTTTCCCAGCTTGAAGATTTGTCGAAGTTTTGCTTGAATTCTCTTTTCAGATGCTATGGCTGGCTCTTGCTACATTGGGGAATATAAATGTTGTTTTATGCTTCTTTATTTTGTAAGACAGATGATACTCTGATATTATATAGAAATCTTGTACAAACTATTTATCAATAAAGCAAAGTTTTATTTTCTGCTGTTGTAATTTTTGTCTGTCTTGTAATTTATCTACATCTTTTACCCTAAATGCTCCACAGAACTTAGTGCATTCCCTTTGTGAGTGGCACTAAAGGATGTGGTGTGTTACACTTGTGTTTTTGGTCAGCTCAAATTGGACCGGAATTTCGGGTCATTACAGTATTGTAATGACCCGCATTCGCAGAGGTATTATAATCAATTTATTTACTTATATAAATAGTGATATAGTGAATTAAATGGTGGTTTAATTAAATAATGGTGAATATTTAATTAAAATAATATATTTAATTTTGAAATAATCAGAATTGTCTGAAATGACGATATGGTGTTAACCGGATCATCTGTGATATTTAATTCAGCTCAGAATTTGATTAGAATAATGAATAT
Organism: Allium sativum; assembly: GCA_030737875.1. NCBI lineage: Eukaryota > Viridiplantae > Streptophyta > Magnoliopsida > Asparagales > Amaryllidaceae > Allium > Allium sativum. The sequence continues at coordinate 738,632,786 of CM060920.1, read as the reverse complement.
ATTATTTGAACGACAGTTTGAATGTATAATATATTATAATTAAAATCGAGCTCGAAATGGTGCTGCAGTTCGTAAATTGGCGATTCGTACTTCAACTGAATGTACAGGATTTGTTTTAAGCTGGATTTCTGTGAAACAAGAAACGTGTGGAGCTGGTGGAGTATATCTTTCTAGTGGAAGAGAAAAATTGGGATTTCATCGTGTAGATTTTGAGTTATGTCCAAATCAAATTCTCAGAAATGCAGCGCCCTGACCATAACGATTTAATTATATTTTTATATAAGGATTTAAATAGAAATCGAACATCGATATAACTCTGACGATGTAATATCGAGTTGTAAATCCATATGGGAATATTCTGAATTTGTACGGTATTCCATGTGAATATAGACGTTAATATTTATTTTTAAAATTTAAAATTTAATTATATTTAATTATATTTATATATTTAAATAGGCTATTTAGAGCTTTAAAAATAGCCACTTTTGCAAACGAAATCGGAATTCGATGAAACTAGTTTTGTTGGATCCGCAATGTCAAATAGTTGTTAGATTTCTAGTTTCATGATTTTTAGAGTCACTGTGTGACCGTACGGATTTTTAGAGTGAAAAACAGTCGATATTCTAACGGTTAAAAATAAGGTGTGTGAGCATACGGAGTCCGAATTCGACGAAACCAGTTTCGTTGGGACCATAATGTCGAACTCTAGCTACATGTCCAATTCAGTGATTTTTGGGCCTCGTGTGTGATCACACGGATTTTTAGAATGCTAAAATAAATAAAATAAAATAAATAATAAAAGAAGAAAAATATCCTAAGTATTATATGGTCTAGAACAGTCCACGTAGTCATCAAATTTCAGCCACAAACCCTACCTAACCCAAACAGCCTATATAACCCAAAGGAAACCGAACACAGCAAAAGTTTCACACAAAAGAAATCTAAGAACAAATCAAATAAAAACCTATAAATCGTATAATATATATTTTTGAGTTTGAATTGGTGTAATCTTTAATCCCGTAAACATTTCGATGTGTTCGACGCCTTCTAGCTCGCTGGAAGTTTGCGAAGCGTGACCTAGGGTTCACGGTTTTGGAAAATAAAAACCTCGATGTTGTGTTTTGAGCTCGGTTCTGGAATAAGGGAGTAAAACGGGGTGTGCCAGCAAAGTTTTGGGGTTAACGACGGGATTTGAGGTTGCCAGTTCAGCGTGAAGCAGTTCCGACGCGAGAGCCTTCGAAAGTGCGGGTTGGGTGAAGCTTATATGAGTTGGAAGAGGAGTTTGAGAGAGGATTTAAGGTGATTTTAGTTAGATTTTAAAGTGATTGAAGAAGGAGGATTTGAAGGAGGAAATTGCGGCTATGGTGGAGGAATTTACTGAGCGACGGGTTCTGTGTATTTGGGGGAGAAAGTTAGCAGTGCGGGTTTGGGGTATTTGTGAAGGAATGGGCCGAGGATGGTAAGTGGCCCAATAACAAAAGATTTGTTTTAATTGAAACCATTTTAAAGTGTATAGATTTGTAAATGCTATATCTATCTCATATGAAATCAAAATCATGACCCGTTACGCACGTTGGGATTGTATGGACGAGAGCTCCACAATGGAACTAACCGCAAGTCAATTGGAGTAGGTTACAATTTATGGCGAAATAAATTGTCCGACTCAATCAAAGAACGCAAACCGATTATTAAACAGTTAACGCGCCAATGTGAGTAAATCTCACTATCTCTGAACAGTTTATAATTTCATGTTGTATTTTTAGAACTGTTAAATATTGGCTGATTGATTGTGTGTTGACTGATTGATTGAATTGCTAGTCAGTTAGTTGAATTTCTATATTGATTCTGTTTAACAGAATATATCATATGGAATTGAAAGTGATGTTGATTTTATTGTCTAACATCTGTGATGCAGGGAAATAGGTTGGAGGAATCCTACTGGATTCCTCAACATTTATTTTACTGTGATTCATATATTGTAATATATGATGTGATATATAATCTGTTGTCGATTATATGTGTTTGAACGATATTAGTCATCGTGATTTGATGTGTTAAATACCATAACATACCGGAATGGTGGAAAGGGAATTTTCAAAATGAATATTGAAAATAGATTATTTATAAAATCAAAGGATTTTATAAAAGAGATAATATTTATAAAATCAAAGAAGATTTTATAAAAGGAATTATTTATAAATAGAATATTTATAAATAGAAATTTATTTATAAATGGATTATTTATAAATAGAAAATACTTAGAAATAAAACCCTAAAGGAATTACTTGCAAAGCATTTGCAAATAGATTAGAAAGAGAAATGTTTGTAAACCATTTGCAAATAGATTAGAAAGAGAAATATTTGTAAAACCTTTACAAATGAAATAGAAAGAGGAATATTTGTAAAACCTTTACAAATGGAATCAAAAAGGAGGTATTTGTAAAACCATTTACAAATAGAATTAAAAAGGAAATATTTAGAAAATAAATAGAGTTATAAAAAGGAAATTTGTTTATAATCGAATAGGATGTTATAAAAAGGAAAACGTTATAAAAAGCAAAACTTTACTAAAAAGGAAATCATTTGTAAAGTGAAGAACCGTTACTAAAAGTAAATCTTTATAAATGAATAGTTTATTCGAAAAGGAGTTAATCGAATTTGTTATTCGAATAAGAGTAAACCAGTTAGGTTAAACTGTAGAGTTAAACCAGTTAGAGTTAAACAGTTAGAGTTAACCAGTTAGAGTTAAACAGTTAGAGTTAATCAATTAGAGTTAATCGATAGAGTTAAAGGAAAGGAGTTATTGATTATTAGTTAATCGAAGGAGTTATCGATTATAGTTTAATCGAAAAGAGTTATCGATTAGTTTAATCGAAGTGAGTAATCGAATATAGTTTATTCGAAAGGAATCATCGAATTAGTCATTACAGTTAAGAAGGGAGTTAAGAAAAAAGAGTTTATCGATTAGGGTTAAATAAATAGAGTTAATCGAATTTAGTTTATTCGAAGAAAGGTTTTCGAATCTAGTTATTCGTAAGAGAGATTATCAAATATAGTTATTCGAAGGGAGGAGTTATCCAATAGAGATTTATTCGAACGAGAGTTACATAAGGAAGTGTTAAAGAGTTAAAAGATGAACTTAACATATTTCTAGATTTGAAATGTTGTTCAGTTTAGGTCTGAGAGGTAGTTATACCCCAACTTGATTGACTTCGTTTTTAATTTAGAAATGGGTAAGGTTCGAGAGTGAAAGTGGTTAAGTGAATTTATTAATTAAAGGAAATGGTTGAGTTGGCATAATGATGTTTTATCTAAACATCTGCTTAATCCAAACGTAGGAGTTTGGAAATGTTTTCCAAATAAGAATCAGAAATGTTTTCTAATATAGAAAACAAGAAATGGAAATGTTTTCCAGTATTAACGTATATTTTCTAAACATAGAAAATAAGGAAATATGAATATATATATATAGATATATATATGATTGATGATTGATTGATAGAATTTCCATCTGGAAATAATATCGTTGTTTGCACACCTATTTTTCTTTGATAGTTAAATCACAGACTATCGAAGTTTTGACCATTTCAACGTTGTTAATATAGAGAGACCGGTTGCATTATTATCCAAAGAACCACTCTGTATTGGCATAAGCATTGCGAATCATATATGCCAAAGATAATTGAAGACGGAGTAAAGTGCAAGGGTTATTGTATAAGTCTTAGATAACAGTGTCTAAGAAGGATGTATTGAATAGTGCCTTCGGTTCATCCTGTTCCTGGGTGACTTGTATGGACGGATGTCTGGCAGAGTATTTCCAGACGATCACGCATATTGATTTCTCCAACCGCACCAAGAGTGGAAGCGGAGAAGGAAACTTCTTTTAGCCAACACATAATGTATGATTGAGGACGCCAATCAGTGATTTGATGGATTTGACGATGTGGCATTCAAAGTGAATCTGGTGTGATGATAAAGTGTAGCTTCAAGCCTCACATCCGGTATATGACAGAAATCGGGCAGGCAACATGGCTAAGTCGGTCGCACCGAAGTAGGGTGTATAATCACCTGATCTAGAGTTTCATTTACTTCTAAAAAATCTATTGTTGATGCTGTCCCATTCGGGAAACGGTTGCTGATCCCAACTATTGGTGATATACATTCGATACACTCAAGCGAAATGAGTGGTTGGTCATGTGTGGTCGGGTTGCAAAATTTTCTTGTTAAACCCAGTGTATTCCTTTCTAGAGGTACACTAGCGAAAGGTGGTTTCATACCTTATCATAGTTGGAAATCTATTACCCAATACGTGCTTGCGGTTTTGATTGTATACCATATATGTAGAACGTGAGATGAAAGCGTTTCTGCTAGATGATTATTATATTGTGGTTGATAGACATTATTATAATATCAAAAGGTTTTTGACATAAAGATAATTTGGATTCTCATAAGGGAAAACCCGTTCCGTTATACGGCATGGTCTTATGAGATATCGTTTACTTGTTCAACCTGTTTTAAACTGTTTTACTCATACCAGTCCCACGACTGACCCGGAGTTTATTTTGTTGTTTTCCCTAAACACTTGGGTGCCCAATTTTGAACGGGCAGTCAAGTAGTCAGGATTTACAGATATACCGGAAGAGCTTGGATCAGATGGCTTCAGGATTATATAGCTATAGTTATTTCCGCTGTGTTGTAAGTATTGTACTTTGATACTGATGTATATTCAGGTACAGATGTATATTTCATGTTATGTTATATATATTATATGTTATTCGTTCCGCTGTGAGGTTCGTGTTACTCTGATGTTGTGTTCTTCTTCTTCTTCTATTCTAAGTTTCTATCTTATCTTTCCTCACCCTCTGTTTTCTTTCTATTAATTTCCTGATTTTCAGTTTAATTTGGGGTTGGACTTGTGTTTTTGGTCAGCTCAAATTGGACCGGAATTTTGGGTCATTACAGATACCAACTGTAATGACCCGAAAATTCAGTCCAATTTGAGCTGACCAAAAACACAAGTCCAACCCCAAATTAAACTGAAAATCAGGAAATTAATAGAAAGAAAACAGTGGGTGAGGAAAGATAAGATAGAAACTTAGAATAGAAGAAGAAGAACAACACCACATCAGAGTAACACGAATCTCAAAGAGGAACGAATAACGTATAATATATAACATAACTTTGAAATATAACTTTGTACTTGAATATACATCATTTTCAAAGTACAGCACCTACAACACAGCGGAAATAAACTATAGCTATATGATCCTGAAGCCTCCTGCTCCAGCTCTTCCAGTATATCTGTAAATCCCGACTACTTGACTGCCCGTACAAAATTAGGCACCCAAGAGTTTAGGGAAACAAACAAATAAACTCCGGGTCAGTACCTAACACGGACTGGTATGAGTAAAACTGTTTAAAATAGTTCAAGCATGTAATCGATATCTCATAAGACCACGCCGTATAACGGAACGGGTTTTTCCCTTAATAGAATCCAAATTATCTTTATATCAAAAACCTTTTGATATTATAACAATGTCTATCAACCACAATAATAATAATCATCTAGCAGAACGCTTTCATCTCACGTTCTACATATATAATATACAATCAAAACCGCAAGCACGTATTGGGTATTGAATTTTCAACTATGATAAGGTATGGAACCACCTTTCTCTAGTGTACCTCTAGAAAGGAATACGCTGGGTTCAATAAGAACATCTTGCAACCCGGCCACACATGACCGACCACTCATTTCGATTGAGTGTATCGAATGTATATCACCAACGGTTGGGATCAGCAACCGTTTCCCGAATGGGATAGCATCAACAATTGATTTTTAGAAGTAAATGAAACTCTAGATCAGGTGATTATACACCCTACTTCGGTGCCACCGACTTAGCCATGCTGCCTGCCCAATTTCTGTCATTTACCGGATATGAGGCTAGAAGCTACGCTTTATCATCACATTAGATTCACTCTGAATGCCACATCGTCAAATCCATCAAATCGCCGATTGACATCATCAACCATACATTATGTGTTCGCTAAAAGAAGTTTCCTTCTCCGCTTCCACTCTTGGTACGGTTGGAGGAATCAATATACGTGATCATCTGGAAATACTCTATCAGACATCCGTCCATACAAGTCATCCAGGAACAGGATGAACCGAAGGCACTATTCAATACATCCATCTTAGACACTGTTATCCAAGACTTATACAATAGCCCTTGCACTTTACTCCGTCTTCAATTATCTTTGGCATATATGATTCGCAACGCTTATGCCAATACAGAGTGGTTCTTTGGATAATAACCCAACCAGTCTCTCCATATTAACAATGTTAAAATGGTCCAAACTTCGATAGTCTGTGATTTAACCATCAAAGAAAAACAGGTGTCCAAACAACGACATTATTTCCAAGAGGAAATTATATCGATTAATCATCATTCAACATTTATCTCTTTATTTCATTAATTTACTTATCTCCTGTTTCCCTATATTCAACATTTCTTATTTTCTAAATTTAGAAAATATATGTTATTACCATTGGAAAACATTTCCATTACTTGTTTTTTTCTATATCAGAAAACATTTCTGGTTCTTAGTTGGAAAGCATTTCCAAAACTCCTTCATTGGACTTAGACAGATGTTTAAACAAACCATCGCGATGCCAACTCAAACCATTACGCTTATTAACTAAATTCCTTTAACCTACCTTCACTATCGAACCTTAACCATTCCTTAGTTAAAAATGAAGTCAATCAAGTTGGGGTAATACTACCTCTCAGACCTTAACTGAACAACGTTTCTAACCTTGAAATAGACAAAGTTCACCTTTCTATTCTTTAACAAACTTCCTTACGTAACTCTCTTTCGAATCATCTCTATTCGATAACTCCCCCCTTCGATAAGGTATATTCGATGACTCTATTCAACTTACCCTTATCAATTAACTCTATTGGACCAACGCTATTGGATTAACTCTATTGGACTAACGCTATTGGATTAACTCTATTCGACTAACGGTATTGGATTAACTCTATTCGATTTAACTCTAATAGATTTACTCGTTTCACTTAACTCTTATAGAATAAACTATATTTGATAACTCCTTTAACTCTATTCGAATAAACTTTATTCGATTAACTCCTTTTATCTCCATTTAACACTATTCGAATAACTAATATTTGATAACTCTATTTAACTCTTATTCGAATAACTAATATTCGATAAATCCTTTTACTTTATTCGAATCACTAACATTCGATTACCTCAATTGATTCTATTCGAATAAACTATATTCGATTAACTCTAACTGATTAACTCTATTTACTTAACTCCTCTTGACTAACCCCTTTCGAATAACATATTCGATTTACTAACTTTCGAATACCATATTCGATTGACTAACTTTCGAATACCATATTCGATTAACTCCCTTTTCGAATAAACTAATCATTTATAAAGATTTACTTTTAGTAACGGTTCTTCACTATACAAATGATTTCCTTTTTAGTAACGTTTTCTTTTATATAATGTTTCCTTTTTATAACATCCTATTAGATTATAAACAAATTTCCTTTTTAACCCTATTTGTAAATGGTTTTACAAATACCTCCTTTTCTATTATTCTATTTGCAAATGGTTTGCAAGTATTTCCCTTTCAAATCTATTCTTTGATTTTATATTTTCCTTTTTCTAAATATCTCCTATTTATAAATATTCCAATTTATAAATATTTCTTATTTATAAATGTTCCATTTATAAATATTTTTATTTTCAAATATCACTTTTAAAATATTCCCTTATCAACATTTCGGTATGTTATGGTATTCAACATATCAAATCACGATGATCAGTATCGTCCAAACACATATAATCGACAACAGTAGATTAAGTTAAGAATTAACTTGGCTCTGTGGCGTGACTCAGTAGAGATGGGGTTAGTAATACCCTAGATTGAGTTGAGTGTATATATACGAATGAACGTATTTGTTATTGATATAAAAATTGTTTTATATTGTGGAGATTTATTGGTTGAGTCGTTTTTGAGTTCTGGTCGATCAGTTTGACCCACTGTATCGGTAGGAGTTTATAAACACTCGAATACGATGGGTCGACACGATATGTTTTGAAAAGAGGGTGAATTAAAATAAGTTTACCCAAAGTATATCTTGATATAAAGAAGATATATATCAAAATTTTAATATAGTGGATATATTAGTTGATATTGTAATCGAGTAGGATTATAAAGTGAAATGGTTATGTAAATAACCAATCAGAATTCATATAAGTGAAATACGTGAAATCAGATGAGTTGAATCTAAAATTTTAAACCAGAAATTGAATTAAAATTTCTGGAAAATTTGATAAGTGTTTGTAAATGGATTTGGATTAAAAATAAGGAAATTTTAAGATCCTGGGAGATTTTAATTTTTTTTACAAGCAGTGTGAATTATATTTTGAAATGGATTTCAAAGTGGAAATATTTAGAAATGGTTTTATAGTATTGAACACACTTCGATCGCTGGAAAATAGATTCTAATGATGACAGCTGCATCATCAGTATTCATTTTCGATTTGTAAGTGAAGAATTACTACCAGAGATACTGTTTTGAATTTGTTTTGGGAAAGACAAGTTGTGTTGAATTTCAAAATGGGATTTATAATAAAGAATGAATAAAGAAAGTTTGAAATAGAAATTGAATATAGAAATTCAAAGTGAGTTTGAATATATGAAATTCAATGGAAGTGATATAGAATTTGAATATAGAAATTCAAATGGAATTTGAATATAGAATTCAAATGGAATTTAAACTATAGAATTTGAATATATAGAATTCAAATGGAATTTAAACTATAGAATTTGAATATATAGAATTTGAATAATAGAATTTGATATATAGATTTTAATAATAGAAGTGGTATAAAATTTGAATAGAAATTGAATAGAATTAACTAAGTCGAAAAGGAATTAGTTAATCGAGTTTTGAATTTAAATTTTTTCTTTGAAAGGTGAATTGGATTTGTAAATGGATATTCGAAATCGAATATAGAACTAAAATTTGAAATTTGGATTCAAATTAGTTAATAAGCAAGTTAAAATATATTTGTACATGTCACGTTCAAATATAAAAGTGAAATAGACTAAAGAGTTAATTAACAAATTATTTAGCGAATTGAGTTAAAACGATCAGGTATAGTTAAAATAGATTGGGCAGGTATAAATATACATGAGATAGGTATGGATAAGGTATGAAGGTATATAAATAGAATGCTCGACGAAAAGGTATGTATTTAATTCATATATGTGATTTTATGCGTCGTATCGGCTAGCCGCTTGGCTTTTTCTTTTGGATTGGTGAGGGCCATGGGAGGCTATTTGAAATATCCCGATGCTCATAGTACAAAGGAGGTTATGGCAAATTTTTCCGGGAATTTAAGGAGTTAGAATATTTTTAAGATAATCTGATAGTTAGAAATCAACATATCGATATATATATATATATATATATAAGTCGATAAGGAAACGAACTTAGAAATAGAATAGTAAAATAAAAAAAGGAGGACTAAGAATAAAATCTAGTAAGAATAGAAAGAGGAAGCGTGTACGTGTTTAAAAGTGAATAAGTAGTTGTATCGTATTGATTTTTCGAGTAAGTAGTCATATCAGTTTTGACGTTATAAATGTTATTCGGTTAAGGTCTGAGAGGTAGTTATTCCCCAACTTGATTGATTTCATTATTAACAAATAAATAGTAATATTCCAGGCTCGAAGATTAATGTTGAATAAGAGTTAGTTGAATATAGTATTTGGGTTGTCGTAACGATGTTTTACACAACATCCGTTTTAACCCAAATAAGTGTAAGCTTAGATATATAATAAAGAATATTTCCTAAGTTTAGAAATAAACGTGATCGGAAAAGAGATAAGTAATTGGAAAATTTTCCAATTATAAATAGCATATACTTTCTAAAGTTTAGAAAATAAAGGAAGGTGATATGCGGAAATGTTTTCCAAATAACATAAAAGGCCAATATGGTTATTGAAAATATTTGGTTAACAAATATTGATAAAGAAATAGAGAAATGACTTAACTAATGGAATATTAATTAAGGGCTCAGTGACATGTTCAAAAGGAAAATTTGATTTTTGACAAGAGTAAACTATTTAAAAACTCCCAGGGAAAGACTGTTTGAATTAAAAACAAATTTAACAGAAATTTGTGAAAGCAAAATTGAATTAAAGTAAAGCTAGTAAGGTGGTAACTAAGATTGAATTAGAATGATATCAAGACAATTTGGATTTGTGAGATTCAAATTTGAAGTGTAATGTGATAATCAAGTTAAGAGTTGGGAATCGAGAATAAACTCGAGTTGAAATCATATTTGGCTCGGATATAAGCGAATGGTTGTGTTGTAGATAAAAGCAGATTGGAATTTGATTGGGATGACCCTTGTATCCGCTAAATTGATAACAGGTGGAAAGGATATAATGATATGCCGACAAAAGGTACAAGTTTATATTTCATATGATATGAGAATTTGATGAGCCGAATTGGCAAGCCGCTTGGCTGTTTGATTTTCTTTTGGGTTGGAGATGGCCTAGAGAGGCTAGTGGGAGTTTGAGTTATTGACCAGTACAAAGGAGGTGCTGGTGAAATTTTTCGAAAAGTTAAGGTATTAGAAAATATTCAGGATTTTTGAAAATTTTCGTTGATAAGAATTGATTAAATATTTTAATTAAAATTAAATTGGTTCAGTTGAAACTAAAGTTAAGAAGTGAACAAATATGTTCTAACCAGTCGATAGGGTCGTCTCTACGTTAGTAATTTCGAGGACGAAATTATTTTAAGTGGGGAAGATTGTAATGACCCCCATTTGCAGAGGTATTATAATTAATTTATTTAATTAGATAAATAGTGATATAGTGAATTAAATGGTGGTTCAAATAAATAATGGTAAATATTTAATTGAAATAATAAATTAAAAAATATATTTAATTCTGAAATAATTAGAATTTGCTGAAATGGCGATATGTTGTGAACTGGATCATCTGTGATATTTAATTCAGTTTAGAATTGAATTTGAATAATGACTATATTATATAAACGACAGATTGAACGTAGAGTTATAATATAATTAAAATCGAGCTTAAAATGGCGCTGCAGTTCATAAATTGCGATTCGAACTTCAACTGAATGTACAAGATTCGTTTTAAATCGGATTTCTGTGAAACAAGAAATGTGTGGAGCTGGTGGAGTATATCTTTCTAGTGGAAGAGAAAAATCGGGATTTCATCATGTAGATTTTGATTTATGTCTAAATCAAATTTTAGAAAATTCGCTGTGGAATTCCTTTATAATTTATAAAGGGATTATTTATATTTTAAAAAGGAATTTCAATATAAATAGAATATCGGGTTGACCCAGAAGTGAATATCAAGTTAGAAATTCATATAGGAATATTCTAGAGCGGTATGGTATTCCACTGTGAATATATATACAATAATATAAATTTATTTATATTTATATTTAAATATATTGATATATTTAAATAGGTCATTCAGAGTTGTAAAAATAAGCCACTTTTGCAAACGAAGTCGGAATTCGACAAAACTAATTTTGTTGGATCCGCAACATCAAATTATTATTAGATTTCCAGTTTCGTGATTTTTAGAGTCACTATTTGGTCGTATAGATTTTTAGAGTGAAAAATAGTCAGTATTTCGACGGTTAAAAAAATGCTGTGTGAGCAAACGGAGTCGGAATTCGACGAAACTAGTTTCGTTGGGTACGTAATGTCAAACTCTAGCAGCATGTCAGTTTTCGTGATTTTTGGATATCACATGTGGACGCAGGGACTTTTAAGGGCCCAAAACGAGTGTAAAATCAAATTAATAAAATAAGTAATTAAATAATAAAAATATCCAACATTTTTCTGGTCTAAGGCAGACCACGCAGAACCCATTTTCCTCCACAAAACCTACCTAACCCCACAGCCTTTAAAAACCGTGTAAAATCCCATTTTTTTCACCTTGGAAAATCAAAAAATATTGTAAGAGAAATCTAAAAATTTCAAATTTTATACATCTGGATTTAGCGAAGGAAGAGCTCCATTTCTATACGTGTTTGGAGGTGTTCGACAGCAAGTTTGCTCGCTGCTGTTATGGGGTCGCGAGTTAGGGTTCGACTTTGCGGCTTGGGTGGTGATCAGTTCTTGAAATGGAGGTTTGTTTTGGAGTGCGGGTTCGATTTTTATTTTCTGGTGAGAATCCAAAGAAAAAACTGTCGCTCGACACTGTTGATGAGCCGTCGGCGGGTTGTGTGGGGAGGCGTCGAGTTCGGTACCGATGGTATAGGAGGGTGCGGTTTCGGATGGGAAGTCTAGTGGCGGAGTTTGTTTGTGGAATAATGGAGCGTAGAAGAGGTATGGATTGTTTGAAGGATTGAAATGGTTGCGTTGTGTGTGGATGGAGTTCGAGCACGAGAATGAGGAAGAAGAAAAAAGAGAAAGGGTGGGTCGGGTTCCATTTGAAAGAAGTTGGGCCAAGATTAAAGAGTTAAGGCCAATTATTTTAATTCCATGTTTAAATTATTTAAAAATATATATTTATTTCGAAAGGTCATAACTTCGCCATACGGTATCGGATTTGGACAAAACAGGATCCGTTAGGATCGTATGGACGAGAGCAACCCAATGGAACTGACCGAGAGTGGATTGAGCTAGTTTGAATTTGTGGCGAAATAAACTGTTTGATTAAAATCAAACAACAGTTTATCATTCTTTAACGATGATAGTCTAATGTGAGTAAATCTCACTAACTCTGAACAGTTTATAATTTCATGTTGTATTTTTAGAACTGTTAAATATTGGCTGATTGAATGTGTGTTGACTGTTTGATTGAATTGCTAGTCAGTTAGTTGAATTTCTATATTGATTCTGTTTAACAGAATATATCATACGGAACTGAAAGTGATGTTATCTATATTGTTTAACAACTGTGATGCAGGGAAATAGGTTGGAGGAATCCCCTTAACATTTATTTTACTGTGATTCATATATTGTGATATATGATGTGATATATAATCTGTTGATGATTATATGTGTTTGGACGATTTTTATCGTTGTTATATGGTATGTTAAAAACCATAAGAAATACTATTAAGATAAAAGGAGATTTTCAAAGTATATTTTGAAAATCATTTATTTATATAAAATCACTAGATTTTATATATAAAAGTAAAAATGATTTTTATATAAGGAAGTAATTATAAAATCAATAGAGTTAAAGAAAAATATTTGTGAATAAAATAAAAAGGAGTTATATTTGTCAAACAAATATAAAGGAAAATATTTGGAAAACAAATAGATTAGAAAAAAAGGGGATATTTGTAAACCATTAACAAATAGGATTTAAAAGGGAATATTTATCTTGTGATAAATTGATATATATATATATACATACATACATATATATATATAAGTCAGAACTTATATATGGAGAAAAACAGATAAATGGAATAGATAAATTTATAAATGATATTTATAAATTTAGTAATTATTTATCATTCGATAAATGGAATATATAAGTCTGAACTTATATAGATAAGAGATATTGGTTTTAACACAGATAGTTTTAAATAGTATGGGCAAAACACACTTGTATAAGTGAAGTAACGTTATTAAAGAGAACATTTATAAAGTGAAGAACCGTTACCAAAAGTAAATCTTTATAAATGAATAAATGTTATCAAGTAGGAGTTATTCGAATAAGAGAAATCGTTTAGAGTTAGAAATGATCGATTAGAGTTAATCAGTGAGGGTTGACCAGTTAGAGTTAGAGTTAACTAATTAGAGTTAATCAAATAGGAGTTAATCGAGTAGAGTTATCGAATATCACTTATTCGAAGTAGAGTTATGGAATGTAGTGTATTCGATAGAGGAATAATCGAACATTGGTTATTCGAGGTGAGTTAATCGAATCTAGTTATTCGAACAGAGTTATCGAATCTAGTTATTCGAGAGGAGTTATCAAATCTAGTTATTTGAAAGTAGTTATCGAATAGTTTATTCGAATAGAGTTAGAGTAGTTATCGAATAGTTTATTCGAATAGAGTTAGAGTAGTTATCGAATAGAGTTAGAGTAGTCATCGAATAGTTTATTCGAATAGAGTTAGAGGAGTTAATCGAATACAGTTTATTCGAATAGAGTTAGAGGAGTTAATCGAATACAGTTTATTCAAATAAAGTTAGAGGAGTTATCGAATCTTGTTTATTCGACAGGAGTTAAGTGAATACAGTAAATCAAATAGAGTTAAGCAAATAGAGTTAATCCAATAGGGTCAGTCCAATAGAGTTAATTGATAAGAGTTAAGTGAAAAGAGTTAATCGAATATAGTTATTCGAAAGAAAGGTTAAGTAAGGAAGTTAGTTAAAGAAATTTAAAGTGAACTTTACCTATTTCAAGGTTAGAAATGTTGTTCAGTTAAGGTCTGAGAGGTAATTATACCCCAACTTGATTGGTTTCGTTTTTAACTAAGAAATGGTTAAGGTTCGGCAGAAAAAGGATGGTAAAGTGAAATTAGTAATTAAAGGAAATGGTTGAGTTGGCATAGCGATGTTTTATCTAAACATCTGCTTAATCCAAATGTAGGAGTTTTGGAAATGTTTTCCAAACAAGAATCAGAAATGTTTTCTAAATACAGAAAACAAGGAATGGAAATGTTTCCAGCGTTAATAAAGTATATTTTCTAAATATAGAAAATAGCAAATGTTGAATATAGGGAAACATGAGATGTAAAATGAACTAAAGAGATTAATGTTAAATGATGTTTGTTCGACATAATTTCCATCTGGAAATAATATCGTTGTTTGCACACTTGTTTTTCTTTGATAGTTAACTCACAGACTATCGAAGTTTTGACCATTTTAACGTTGTTAATATGGAGAGACCGGTTGGATTATTATCCAAAGAACCACTCTGTATTGGCATAAGCGTTGCGAATCATATATGCCAAAGAAAATTGAAGACGGAGTAAAGTGCAAGGGCTATTGTATAAGTCTTAGATAATAGTGCCTAAGATGGATGTACTGAATAGTGCCTTCGGTTCATCCTGTTCCTGGATGACTTGTATGGATGGATGTCTGACAGAGTATTTCCAAACGATCACGTATATTGATTTCTCCAACCGTACCAAGAGTGGAAGCGGAGAAGGAAACTTCTTTTAGCTATCACATAATGTAGGGTTGAGGACGTCAATCGGTCATTTGATGGATTTAACAATGTAATAACCCAGAAATTCTGAGACAGTTTAATTTTTTTGTTTTGGCAACTTCGACGAATTTTGAATATTTAAAATGGATTATTTTAAATAATATTTAACAGAAATTTATTTTGAATATAATTCGAACGTATATATTTATACGCGTCGTCGTTAGAATATAAATATTTATATATAATTATAAATAGAATTGAAAATGGCGCGGTAGTTCGATAATTCGATTTCAAACTTCAATTGAGTGTACCGGGTGCAAAACAATCCGGATTTTGGCGAAACCAAAAATAATAGGATCTAATTGGGAATATCTTTCCAACGAATCCTAAAAATCGAAATTTCATAGCGGGAATCAAAAGATACATCCAGTTGAAAATTTTGAATAGTCGCTATGGAATTCAGGCCCTTAAAAATGGGAATTTTGCAAACAACCTCGGATTTCAACGAAACCACTTTTGTTGGGTCCGTGATGTCAAACTATTGCTAGGTTTCAAATTTCATAATTTTTCGAATCAATATGTGAGCATGGCAAAGGAAAACGCGTTTGACCTGTTTCAGTTGATTTTAATCGACTGGAAATTGGCCATTTTTCAAACTGTCTCAGAATTCGACGAAACTAGTTTTGTTAGGACCATATCGTCAATACGAAGCTAGAAAATATTTTTCGGGAATTTTTAGAGTTAGTTTGTGGTCCCTGTAAATTGAATTGCGCGTTCAAAATCAATATATAGAGTTATAAGTTGATTTTAACGAAAACTGATTGTAACAGCCGAATCAGCTTACGATACATATCCCATTGTGTTCGGAATGGGGGTAATTAGCTATGGACGACAGGCGGTGGGCCTCGTTTAGAGGTCGAAAATAAAAGTTGCTTTTTGGGAGGTAATTAAATTAAATAATTAAAATTAAAATCCCTCTCTCACTCCTCTCCTTTATTTCCTTTGCCCCCCCCATCAGTTCAATTTTCGGTCAAAGAAAAAAAATGGAGAAGGCGCAGCCGCAGCAGCGCCCTGGCGAGGCCCCCCCTCAGCAACCGCCGCCGCCCTCCGTTCTCCTCCCTCCTCTTCCCTAGCGCATCGCGCAGCCCCCCCCCCCCCGAAAACCCTAACCCCCAAATCGAGATCGCCTGATACCCGAGCCGGCCACCAACTCGCGGACCAGCACCACCACCTCGCCGATGGCCCCCCAGTAGCCGCAGTCACCATCTCCCTTCCCTTTCCTTCTTTCGAACGTTGTAAGTGTTTTCACTTATTTATTTATATTTATTTATACTTTTCAGTTAAAAAAAAAACAAAATATAAATATAGAAAAAGGGATTAGATTTTTGTTTGTATTATTAGGAAAGATTAGAATTTTTATTAGCAAAGGGTATGATTTTTAACCAATTAAAAATGTGATTTTTATACGTATAACCTTAGAGGAAAAAGTACATTTTTATTTGTTAAACACGAGTGATAAAAATATAATTTTTACATAATGGCAAGGTTAAAAATATAATTTTTATATTATAGGAAGGTTCAAAATATAATTTTTATAATATAGAAAGGATAAAAATATAATCTTTATGTAAGTGGTATAGAAATAAAAATATCATCTTTATTGGGGAAAATATATGATTTTTACTATGTAGGAAGTAAAATAAAAATGTGATTTTTTTTTTACAGCGTTGAAATAAAAATAGAATTTTTATCTATATAGTAGCGAAGTAAAAATTCGATTTTTATCTATATAATAGCGAAGTAAAAATTCGATTTTATATATTGAATAGCAAAGTAAAAATTCGATTTTTATCAATATAATAGCGAAGTAAAATTTCGATTTTTATATATTGAATAGCGAAGTAAAAATTCGATTTTTATATATTGAATAGCGAAGTAAAAATTCGATTTTTATATATTGGATAGCAAAGTAAAAATTCGATTTTTACATATGTAGAGAATACGGGCAACGAAGATGACAAAAAGGCGAGAACGATGAAGATTTCTATAAATGAAGTGTCGTGATGTTGGGATAGCTTTCGGTGAGAACTTCTCACCTTTTAAAATTCCTTTTTCTAGTTATATCATAATATATGCTAGGATGCAGACGGTGTTTAGTAGCACCCGACACCCGTCATCCACAGACCATGGATGGCTTGTTTGTTTGATTGATGTGTTGTGAAAATTGTTGTGATGTTGATGTGAAATCGATAAAATGTAGATGGT
The DNA here is from genome assembly GCA_030737875.1 of Allium sativum. Classification (NCBI taxonomy): domain Eukaryota; kingdom Viridiplantae; phylum Streptophyta; class Magnoliopsida; order Asparagales; family Amaryllidaceae; genus Allium; species Allium sativum. Next base: position 738,615,301 of record CM060920.1, on the reverse strand, counting down.
TGAAATAAATTAGTTATCGTTATAAATATATTTTTTAACGTGAAAGTGAATAAATAAATATTTATAAACAAATCGGCCGATTTGTTTATATATACTGATTTGACTGATATTGATTGGGATGATAAATTTTACACATCACCCAACTGCACAAATAAAAATCTGTGTTTGTTGATTTGAAACCCCACACGGGTATTGGGATAAAATACGGCATACACTAATCCCAATAATTAGTCGTATGTCGATCGATGGATCGACAGGCTGTTATAAGCGTTAGACATCTATATTTGATGCTTATACAGAGTAGTGCACTTTGGATGATGGTTAATTATTTATCGTTGCTATTATATACATGTGTTGTATGGAATCCATATAATTAACTTTATATGGTAATTGATTGGGCCTCATTCCAATCGGGAAAATAAAGAATATTATAAAATAAAGGTTCATGTGTTGACAGTACTCATCCGTTGAGATTAGTCATGTGTTGAACGAAAAATTTTAACAATAAAATTTACATATTTATATTATAAAATAAAGGTTCATGTGTTGACAGTACTCATCCGTTGAGATTAGTCATGTGTTGAACGAAAGATTTTAACAATAAAATTTACATATTTATATTATAAAATAAAGGTTCATGTGTTGACAGTACTCATCCGTTGAGATTAGTCATGTGTTGAACGAAATATTTTAACAATAAATTTTACGTCTTCATCATATATAAAATTAGAAACTAACTGGAAAATAGATAAGATGAGTGGTCTCCTGGATATTGATCTGATGTTGGTTTCGGCCATCGGGGTTAATATTCAGGGAATCGTTCTCTTACTAATTTACGGTTGGAGTCTGATTTGATATCAAACGATAGATACCATAATTTTTATAAAATATATTAGATAACAAAAATAGTCACACGTGGACAGTACTCATTCGTTGAGATTAGTGATGTGTTGACAAAAATATAGATTCACGTATTGAATAGAATAAATATTCATTTGTTGAATAGAATAACGGAATTATTGAAATACATAAAGCCGTGTTGATTAGAGATGCGCTATTTCGACGCGAACGATATTTATATCGATTATATTCGTTTTTATAATGAATATTGAAAAGAGATAAAAATCGAATATATATAAAGCAAATTCGAATTGAATTGAATATAAACAAAATTCGAATTGAATTGAGTATAAACCAAATTCGAATTGAATTGAATATAGAATGAATTGAAATTTGAATTGAATTGAAAATGGAAGTTGAAATGTTTTTGAACGAATTTGAAACTATTTATAAAATTCGTTTTAAATAGAAATCGACGAAATATATATTATATATATAATATAAAGGCCTGAATAGAAAGCGCAGCGCCGCGGCAGTTCGCGAATTTCGACCATTTATTTCGAACAGACATTACGGGAGATCCGAACGTCGGATTCTCCTAAAACTGGAACCGTTGGGTTCGTATCAAAAAGAGCTTTCTAACGAGTATTAGAAATTTGAAATCTAATGGTTGGATTTGGAGATACGTCCAAATCAAATTTGGAAAAGGTCGTTGTAAGTGCAGTTCGATGGCCGTTGATGGAAATCGACTGTACGGGCCTTAACAAAATTACTAAAAATAGTAATAATTTGTGTAAAATCATAAGAAATGATTTGGGAAAAATTGGGATGAAAGACTCCATATTTGAAAAGATAAAAATAGATTTTTATCGAAATGAACTAGTTTTGAACTAAAATTAAAACCCATTTATTTTCAAATAAATAAATTGGATTTGAAAGGGGTTTTAAATAGAATTGATTCGTGGGTTTATCGAGAACTGTGTTTTAAATAACATTAGTTCTTTAACCCAGTAAAAGGAATTTTAATGAGTCTGCAATTAGATTGAAATGTGAATTGATAATCTTAATTATCAAATTTGGAAAATGAGCGAGAATGGAGTATCACCAGTTTTGCTCCAAGCGATAGTTAAATCTTTAATTAGATTTGAACGTGAAATGGTAATTAATTTTACTGATAACACCGTGGTATTAGATATAGAGTATTACCAGTTTTGCTTCGTGGGATGAATAGGTTGGGTTTGGGAAATAAAATAAATAATTACTTCGGTGTGGTTCGCTAATCTCGAATAGTTTGGAAAACCATAATTTGGTTTGAAACGACATCCAAAGGAAGATTAAAGGATAAATTTTAAAGAATTTATCTTGGATAAAATTAATGGGAACTTTCCCTAAGAATATGAAATTTAGAAACTAGCTGTGGGTTAGCTAAGAAGAATGGTTTCCTGGGTATTGATCTGATGTTGGTTTCGGCCTTCGGGGTTAATATTTGGGAAATTGTTCTCTTGTTGATTTACGGTTAGTGACTAATGAATTGGAATGAGGCGTATGTTGTGTTTGTGTAACATTTGTTTTTAATATACGCGGGTTGTTCGGAAAGGCCGGGTTTATACCTATTCTGAATAACCGATTCGATGATAAGTCGAAGATGAAGATGGTGGTTGAAGACCGGAAGTCTTCACATCGTTTGGGTGATTACTGATGATCTTGATTGGGCTATACACCCATGATGAGGGAATCAGTTGGTGGTCGTCCAGACATACTTGGAGATAGATGGATATGCGAGGAAAGTGGCTCCGGCTTCGTTCAGACCCAGAACGAACTTGTAAATGGATTGTGTGTCTGACATTGGATTTTATTCTGTGTTGATCGATTTCTGTTAAATATATATCTGTTTGGCAGCGGAGAATTTATTCTCTTGCTTAACGCCCTTCTCAGAGACGTACGAGCTTAGAGGTTATATATCGATAGATATCAATCGCATGGCATGAATTGCCTGTGTGGCACGCTGAGTTGCATTTGATCAAGGCTTCTGTTGAAAAGCAAAGTCTTGTGGTTGATGATCAAAGCGCGGCCTACGTGGCACAGCTTTGTGTATAATGTGAATTCGCGAGCCTCACACCTCGGTATGAGTTAAAAACGGGATAAGGAATGCACGAAGAGCACGACATTTCTTTCAAGCTTTGGTGGTGTCAGTGACTTACCAGCCCTGACATTTATATACTTTTCACCTATGTGGTTGTTGGATGAGGCGCCTCGATTTTAGGTCTGTAAGGACCGGGAAACGTGTGTTCAGGAATACTAATCCTCAAACGTAAGAGAGGACCGACCCTGAAGCATCCAGGGGTTACCCAGAGTGTGTAGTCCCGAGGCATTTGCTAGAGTGTCTCGAAGCGGAGAGGAGCTTGCCCCTTGCCTCGACTCATGACGGAAATCCAATTTCCAATACGTGTATCTCGGTTTTATTTGTAGAGCCTAGTACGGCGACATGATAGATGGTACCCATGCCGCCTAGGATTGATATTTATGATTGAAATGGTTTTGACACTATACACTTATTATAGTATCAAATGATTTGTTTTTAAAACGTACCAAGCATGTTTGGCTATTATAAGGGAAAACCCTATCCTCCGGCTTGCGTTGCATTGTGTGATGGGACCTGGGTCTTATAATAGCTTCATTTTTCGAAAAAGCATTGCGCTGTTTATTCTATGCACTGGTATTCTTGGGAGGAAACCCGTTCCGTGTTATACGGCGTGGTCCCTTGAATTACTCTCTTTTAATGAAAAGTTTTAAATAACTGTTTTAGTTCTCACACCAGTCACATGACTGACCTGGAGTTTATTGTTTTAACCTAAACTCTGGGTGCCCTTATTTTCGACACGGGCAGCTAGTTGTTTTGGTTTTGCAGATTTATATTCATAGGATCCTGATTTACAGCTGGAACGATGCTAGGAAAGCTCTGTATCCGTGCATTACTTCTAGTTGTGCTTTTGTGTTATTTTCCCGGTGCGATGTATTTAAATATAATTTAAATCTCTTATATTTGTTGAATGTAATTTATTCATTTATACTCTGTATATTCTTGTATCTGATGGAATTGTTGTAATAACTATGAAATGTTCTTCTGTTTGCGTTCCAATTTGTCCTGTTCTCAAAACGATCAGGGGTTTCGAACGGTCTTTGTCGGTTTAACGACTGATTCAGATCGAGCGAAATTCCCGACCGTCACAGACGATGTGGCATTCAAAGTGAATCTGGTGTGATGATAAAGCGTAGCTTCTACCCTCACATCTGGTAAATGACAGAAATCGGGCAGGCAACATGGCTTAGTTGGTCGCACCGAAGTAGGGTGTATAATCACATGATCTAGAGTTTCATTTACTTCCAAAAATCTATTGTTGATGCCATCCCATTCGGGAAACGGTTGTTGATCCCAACCGTTGGTGATATACATTCGATACACTCAAGCGAAATGATTGGTCGGTCATGTGTGGCCAGGTTGCAAGATGTTCTTGTTGAACCCAGTGTATTCCTTTCTAGAGGTACACTAGCGAAAGGTGGTTCCATACCTTGTTATAGTTGGAAATCCATTACCCAATACGTGCTTGTGGTTTTGATTGTATACTATATATGTAGAACGTGAGATGAAAGCGTTTCTGCTAGATGATTATTATATTGTTGTTGATAGACACTATTATAATATCATGGATTTTGATATAAAAATTAATTTGGATTCTCATAAGGGAAAACCCGTTCCTTTATACGGCGTGGTCTTATGAGATGTCGTTTACTTGTTCAAACTGTTTTACTCATACCAGTTCCATGACTGACCCAGAGTTTATTTTGTTTGTTTTCCCTAAACTCTTGGGTGCCCAATTTTGTATGGGCAGCCAAGTAGTCGGGATTTACAGATACAGGAAGAGCTGGAGCAGGAGGTTCAGGATCATATAGCTATAGTTTATTTTCGCTATGTTGTAAGTGCTGTACTTGATGATGATATGTATATTCAAGTAAAATCTTTTATTTCAAAGATATGTTATCTATTATATGTTATTCGTTCCGCTGTGAGGTTCGTGGTACTTTGATGTTGTGTTGTTCTTCTTCTTCTATTCTAATTTTCTATCTAATCTTCCCTCACTCTCTAATTTCTTTCACTAATGAACCGGTAGAGATAGGGTTAGTAATACCCTAGATTGAGTTGAGTATATATACGAGTGAGCGTATTTTTTATTGATATAAAGTGGTTTTAGATTGTGGAGATTCATTGGTCGAGTTGTTTATGGGTTCCGGTCGATCAGTTTGATCCACTATATTGGTAGGAGTTAATAAACACTCGAATACGATGGGTCGACACGATATGTTTTGAAAAGAGGGTAAATTAAAATAAGTTTACCCAAGTTATATCTTGATATAAAGAAGATATATATATATATATCAAAATTATAATATAATGGATATATTGGGTGTGATTATAATCGAGTAAGATTATAAGTAAAATGGTTATGTAAATAACCAATCAGAATTCATATAAGTGAAATACGTGAAATCAGATGAGTTGAATCTGAAGTTTAAATCCGAAATTGAATTAAAATTCTGGAAAATTGGATAAGTATTTGAGAATGGATTTGGATTAAAAGTAAGGAAAATTTAAGATCCTTGGAGATTTTAATTGTTTTACAAGCAGTGTGAATTATATTTTGAAATGAATTTCAAAGTGGAAATGTTTAATAAACCAAATTCGATAAACTCCTTTAATTCCATTTGAATAAACTATAATCGATTTATTCCTTTAACTCCATTTAACTCTATTCGAATAACTAATATTCGATTAACTCATTTCAACTCTATTCGAATAAAGTTAAAGGTGCTATCAAATAGAGTTAAAAAAAATAGAGTTAATCCAATAGCGTTAGTCCAATAGAGTAAATTGAATAGAGTTATCGAATATACCTTATTCGAAGGAAAGAATTATCGAATAGAGATGATTTGAAAGAGAGTTATGTAAGGAAGTTTGTTAAAGAATTAAAAGGTGAACTTTGTCTATTTCAAGGTTAGAAACGTTGTTCAGTTAAGGTCTAAGAGGTAGTATTACCCCAACTTGATTGACTTCATTTTTAACTAAGGAATGGTTAAGGTTCGATAGTAAAGGATGGTTAATTGAATTTAGTAATTAAAGGAAATGGTTTGAGTTGGCATCGCGATAGTTTGTTTAAACATCTGTCTAAGTCCAATGAAAAAGCTTTGGAAATGTTTTCCAAATAAGAAACCAGAAATGTTTTCTAATAAAGAAAACAAGAAATGGAATTATTAAATTAAATAACGTACATTCAAATGTTAAATGATGTTAAATGATGTAAAGCCTGGTACTTTGCCAAGTGCCAAATTTGGTACTTTGCCAAATCCAAGGCGTGCCAAGGCCGATGCGCACACATGAAAATCCAATGTTTCACTGTGTTTTTCAGCCTGGTACTTTGGCAAACCTGGTACTTTGCCAAGTGCCAAACCTGGTACTTTGCCAAATCCAAGCTGTGCCAAGCCCGATGCGCACACGTGAAAATCCAATGTTTCACCGTGTTTTTCACCATTTTTTGAGTGCCAAATCTGGTACTTTGGCAAATCTGGTACATTGCCAAAACCAAGGCGTGCCATGCCCGATGCGCACACGTGAAAATTCAATGTTTCACCGTGTTTTTCAGCCAGGTACTTTGGCAAACATGGTACTTTGCCAAGTGCCAAATTTGGCACTTTGCCAAATCCAAGGCGTGCCAAGGCAGATGCGCACACGTGATAATCCAATGTTTCACCGTGCTTTTCAGCCTGGTACTTTGGCAAACCTGGTACTTTGCCAAGTGCCAAACCTGGTACTTTGCCAAATCCAAGCCGTTCCAAGTCCGATGCGCACACGTGAAAATCCATTGTTTCACCGTGTTTTTCACCATTTTTTGAGTGCCAAATCTGGTACTTTGCCAAACCTGGTACTTTGCCAAATCCAAGGCGTGCCAAGCCCGATGCGCACACGTGAAAATCCAATGTTTCCCCGTGTTTTTCAGCCTGGTACTTTGGCAAACCTAGTACTTTTCCAAGTGCCAAATTTGGTACTTTGCCAAATCCAAGGCGTGCCAAGGCCGATGTGCACACGTGAAAATCCAATGTTTCACCGTGTTTTTCAGTCTGGTACTTTGGCAAACCTGGTACTTTGCCAATTTCCAAATTTGGTACTTTGCCAAATCCAAGGCGTGCCAAGCCCGATGCGCACACGTGAAAATTCAATGTTCCACCGTGTTTTTCAGTCTTTTTTGAGTGCCAAATCTGGTACTTTGCAAAGTGCCAAATCTGGTACTTTGCCAAACCTGGTACTTTGCCAAAACCAAGCCGTGCCAATCCCGATGCGCACACGTGAAAATCCAATGTTTTACCATATTTTTTAGCCTTTTTTGAGTGCCAAATCTGGTACTTTGGCAAATCTGGTACTTTGCCAAATCCAAGGCGTGCCAAGTTCGATGCGCACACGTGAAAATCCAATGTTTTACTGTGTTTTCAGCCTAGTACTTTGGCAAACTTGGTACTTTGCCAAGTGCCAATCCTGGTACTTTGCCAAATCCAAGCCGTGCCAAGCCCGATGCGCACACATGAAAATCCAATGTTTTACCGTGTTTTTAAGCCTTTTTTGAGTGCCAAACCTGGTACTTTGCCAAGTGCTGAATCTGGTACTTTGGCAAATCTGGTACTTTGCCAAATCCAAGGCATGCCAAGCCCGATGCATACACGTCGAAATCCAATGTTTCACCGTGTTTTTCAGCCTGGTACTTTGGCAAACCTGGTAATTTGCCAAGTGCCAAATTTGGTACTTTGCCAAATCCAAGGTGCGCCAAGGCCGATGCGCACACTTGAAAATCCAATGTTTCACCGTGTTTTTCAGCCTGGTACTTTGGCAAAACCTGGTACTTTGCCAAGTGCCAAACCTGGTACTTTGCCAAATCCAAGCCGTTCCAAGCCCGATGCGCACACGTGAAAATCCAATGTTTCACCGTGTTTTTCACCATTTTTTCAGTGCCAAATCCAGTACTTTTCCAAACCTGGTACTTTGCCAAATCCAAGGCGTGCCAAGCCCGATGCGCACATGTGAAAATCAAATGTTTCCCCGTGTTTTTCAGCCTGGTACTTTGGCAAACCTGGTACTTTGCCAAGTGCCAAATTTGGTACTTTTCCAAATCCAAGGCGTGCCAAGGCCGATGTGCACACGTGAAAATCCAATGTTTCACCGTGTTTTTCAGTCTGGTACTTTGGCAAACCTGGTACTTTGCCAATTTCCAAATTTTGTACTTTGCCAAATCCAAGGCGTGCCAAGCCCGATGCGCACACGTGAAAATTCAATGTTCCACCGTGTTTTTCAGTCTTTTTTGAGTGCCAAATCTGGTACTTTGCAAAGTGCCAAATCTGGTACTTTGCCAAAACCAAGTCGTGCCAAGCCCTATGCGCACACGTGAAAATCCAATGTTTTACCTTGTTTTTTAGCCTTTTTTGAGTGCCAAATCTAATACTTTGGCAAATCTGGTACTTTGCCAAATCCAAGGCGTGCCAAGGTCGATGTGCACACGTGAAAATCCAATGTTTTACTGTGTTTTTAGCCTGGTACTTTGGCAAACTTGGTACTTTGCCAAGTGCCATCCTGGTACTTTGCCAAATCCAAGCCGCGCCAAGCCCGATGCGCACATGTGAAAATCTAATGTTTTACCGTGTTTTTAAGCCTTTTTTGAGTGCCAAACCTGGTACTTT